>CM029395.1:30017753-40017753 GCA_017139565.1 Luffa aegyptiaca | reverse complement strand
GGATCCACAAGGCAGAGGCTACACCCAGGGCTTTTATCCAGTCAGGATCGAGCAGTCTCTCACTATGGTGCTGTCACTGGATTAAAAGTAACTGGAGATGGCATGTACCTTCTCAGTGCAGGTTGAGTTACCCTGACAACTCCTTCCAATCCAATTAAATGTAGTTTAATTGTATTATATCAATTTTTTTTCTGGAATTAATAATCTATAAAAAAACATGATTTCCTTGAGTATGTGACTGCAGGACATCATGTTTAGATGGAGGAAAAAAGTAGTGAATTGATTAACGAGGGGAATTTAAAATGAGTTTGCCATTAGATTTTGATTAAAAAATAAGATACCATAGTGATAAGAGAAAGATCAGTATTTTGAAATTCCTTTTGTATATGGTAATCATGTACCCTACTTCTTGGTGATAATGATGCTGATAGGTTTGTATCAATAACAAGATCTGCCTGAATTATATTCTAACAAATCACGATGGTTGGAGAATTGAATTCTCTATAGACCCTCTATCTGCTTTGCGATATAATTAAATCTATTGATGTCATCTTGTTAGGATTTTTTTTTTGTCTTCTTACAATCGGTAGGCATGCTAACCCCCAAAAAGTAAAAACATAGAGATTATGAACAGATCATATGTAAAATCTGGATTTTGATTCCAGGTTCCGATTCAAGGTTAAAGTTGTGGGATGTTGAATCCGGGTGTAATACACTCGTGAATTATGAAACCATGCGGTTACAGACCAATAAGCCATTGCAATTAGCCACATCCCAAGATTCAGCCCTTGTATTTGCTCCATGCATGACGACTGTTAAAGTACATCCTTCTTCCTTTATTTTCAGTTTGTTTCTGTGTGTTCAGCTTACGTGTAAACCTAGTTGACTTCTTGAACTTTTAGGCATTTGATATGTGGACAGGGAAGACATCCCTGACATTCAGCGGCCATTATGAAGGCGTGAACTGTTGCTGGTATAATTTCCCGGATCAGGTACGGCCGTTTTCCTCTTCCCTTTACTTCTGCACTCATCAATTATAAGCTGCAGCCATTAGGTTGGTTCAACTGAATTTGAAAAAAAAACTATTGGTGGAAGAAATGATAAAGTTGCTTCAAAGTTTTGCAATGTGCCTCAGGAACTGTACACCGGTGGCAACGATAGGCAAATTCTTGTCTGGTCACCATCTCGGAACTCTACCGAACTGGTACACCTTCTGAACTGATGCCCCTTCATGGAATTTAATCGACTCTACTCTGCATTTTCTTTCCAATAATACCAGTGAAGTTGCCCTGGTAGCTTATTCCATTTCAGTGGACACGCAGGATTGGGAATCAACGGCAGACAAGGATAACTGGAGCGACTGATTGTCATCGACAAAGAAGTTCGGTTTCGACACTGATTCCATCCATAAGACTCTGCTCACCATGTACATAACTTTCCAGATGTGTATCATCTTTCAATGATTCTGCCCTCTCTTTCAAACTGTCGACTAGGACGTGCACTATAGCGTGGACTTGGAAAAGGTCCACACCTTGTTCATTTGGTAATAAACGTGCTGCAAACCTGCAGCATGTTGGGTTTGGCTGTGTAGCTTTTTTTCATCGAGTTTGGTAACTTTGTTATAATGTCTTGGATTCGCGATCATATGATTGAAAACTTGAGTTTGTTCTAGAATTTTACGTCATGATTTGGAAAAAGAGAAATATATGGATTATAATCTTCATCAGCTCTTGAGCGTACGACTTTTTTTAGGAAAGAGAAGCAGCGTGCTAGCGATGCCGATAACAACGTGAGCGAGCCGTTGATGAGATTTTTAGAAAAATAATAACATTCTTATTGTAATCTATTTTGGTTCATAAAAGTTTTTAATGTGTTATTTTGCATTTTTATTTTGAATAGATCATTTGTTGTTTTCTCAGAAATAAAAACTTGAAAGTAGATTAGGTGCTTCAAACGAATATAGATTCTTGTTAAATAATTAATAAAAAAAAACTCAACGAAATTAATTTAAGGTTAAATTAGGTCCCGTTTGATAAACATTTGGTTTTTGAAAATTATGCTGGTTTCATCTCCAATTCCTTACAATGGTTTTCATCTTTGTTAGAGATATATTTGAATTCCTAGTTAAATTCTAAAAACAAAAACAAGTTTTTGGAAACCAGTTTTTTTAGTTTTAAAATTTTGATTTGGTTTTTGAAAACAAGGGGAGGATATGGATAAAAAACAAAGGAACTTGTGGGTAAAAGTAGAGTTTATAGACTTAATTTTCAAAAAACAAAATGGTTATCAAACGGGACCTTAGGAATCTAATATTTGAATTTTTAAGTTTGTGTTTGATAGGTTTTTGAGCATTAAAAAGTGTTTGATAGGTCTTTGAACTTCTAATTTTTTCTAATTGGTTCTTGAACTTTAAGAAGTGTTTAATAATTTTCATTTTTTTTAAATTCATAGACTTGTTATACACAAAATTGAAAGTTTAAAATTCTAAAAAACATAAAATTCAATTATATTTTTAATAGATTTGTTAATTTTTACAAATGTCAAATATGTCAAGAACTTATTACACACAAAATTAAAAGTTCAAATACTATAGATGTTACTTTTTTTCATGGAGTGGGGGACATTTTTCCTGTGGTCTAAATGGGAATGGTCCCTGTTCCTGGCCTACTATTTTTTTTCTTTTTGAGGAATACAGACAAGATAAAAAAGAAAAACCTTAAACAACCATAGGTGACATCTCTTGACCGATGATGCTAGAAACCCATGGAGGACAATCTTCTAACCAAACTTCATCATGTCTTGTGGTGCGAGCATGAGTGGCTAACGTGTGGACAACTTTTTTTCCTTCTCTAGAAATTAATAGAAAACCCCTAATATGATGAGAAATGTAAAGCTACTTGAGGTGGTAGATGTGGGGAGCAATCTCATTGTAATGATGTTTCCAATTGTACTGAAGCAGACTCCAGACAATCTTAGATCTTTTTCTACCCAACCTGGAGATATTCCAGAGTCTAGAGCTAGCTGGACTCCATCCACTAAAAAATTTAGTGATAAATTTTGTAGGGACAAGAAATGAAATGGGTGACAGAGATGAGGATGGAGAAGTCATCCATGTACTCGTCTCAATATCGATCTATAAAAAATTTATTGGATACTTTTAGGTTTAAGAATTTATTCAACACAAAATTGAAAATTTAAGTGCTTATTATATAGAAACTTTAAAGTTTCGCTAAACTTGTAATTAATATAAATTTGAAGAATTAAAATAAAATATTTTAAAAACTAAGAATGTCTATTACCAAAATGAAAGAGGAGAAAATTGAAAGAAAACAGAGAAAGAAAGAAATTTTTTTAAAAAAATGGAGGCGAAGACTAATTGGTATATTAATTAGAGGCCAGCCGAGCAACTTGCAGGCATGCGTCTAGGCTGTGACAGAGAGACAGAACTTAGCAACTTGTGGTATTCAAATGAACTATTTTTTTTTTATTTTTTTTTTTTGAAAAATTCAAATGAACTATTTAATTCTGTAATCGAGAGAGGAAGAATTGACCAAGTTTCACGATGCATAAACAATAATTTTCCATCCCATTTGAATTTGAAGAAACTAATTCTAATAATCCCAAATTCCACTAGTTGCATAAAAATAAGAAAATATGAATGGTGAGCCATTTATCACAACTCAATTTTGGTTTAAGAGAAAATTCAACATTTGGGTACATGTGTATATGGTTCTATGTGGCCATTGGCATTGCACATACATGGAGTATGATTCTTATATAGCTCAACTAATTAAGATATATAACATCAATCAAGTGGTCAAAAGTTGGAATTCTTCACTTTCACATGTTGTTGAACTAAAAAAAATAGCAATGTGAGAAAATGATACGATAAGTATGTTTAATAAATGTCCTAGACAAGAGTAAGAGTAAGATTTTTTTTTTTTTTTTTTGACAACATGTGGGGTGGGGGGATTCGAACTACAGATCTCGTGATCATCAGTACAACTTTATGCCAGTTGAGCTATGCTCTTGTTGGCAGAGTAGGAGTAAGATTAAGCTATGAAATTTGGGAACATGACTTAGAGAAGGGCAAGTAAATTGAAAAGCATACCAAATCATATTTTGCTGTTTCTTCTTTTTTTTCTTCTTAATAAGAAAGGAAAATTGTGAGAATAAGAAAATGACTAAAGTTTTATTGAATACGATGCTGAACTTAAAAACATATTATAATAATTTATTTTTGCTGAATTAAAATTTAAAATAACTTTTGGAATGGTAAAAAGTACTTTTAACTAATTAAAAATACTTTTCAAATTTTTCAGTGTTTTTTTTTCCGTAAATCAAAGTAATTTTAAAAATTCTAAAATTATTTAAAATGCATTGAAAATACTTATTTAAGAATTTTTTTTTTCTTAAAGCAATCTCAAGTAGGGTGATAAATTGTAATTCAAAAATTACTGAATAGATAAGACACCAATTACTATCTTAGATGTCGATGATTCGATTACCATCGTAGTTGAACTAAAAAAAAGAAATAACTTTGATAAATGTCCTCTTCATTGGCAGTGGCACTCTTAACTAAATGATAATAAAAGTGCCTTGTTTTTAGTTCAACAATTGAGGGTAAAAAGGACCAACAATCAATTTTTGGGATGATATAATTGATGTCTTATTCAATGAGGTAGGTTCAAATTAACAATAAAAAGTGCACATTATGGAAAAAAAAAAAAGGGCACATTTTTATGAGATTATCTTCATTTTAACCTGATTTTTTAAAATTAAATATTAAATTTATACTATAATAAGAATTTAGTGATTAAGTTTTATGATTTTACTCTTTTTTTTTTACCAAGTAAAAGATTTTTTTTTTTACCATATTTAATTTTTAAAAAATTTGTTGCTTTGAGCCTAATACAATTGGTCAAGATATTATTACGTATGATATTCAAATTAGGTTCCCTTGTTTGCATAACTTAAGGAAAAAAAAAAAAAACAAATTACACTTTAGGTCTATCTATTTGATCCAGGTTTCTTTCGGTCCATGATGTCTGAGATAAATGATATGTGGTGATTAAGTTGATAATGATGCCTTGGTGATTGGGCAAAATGTTGATTTGATAATATCTTTTTCACTAGATTTCCTCTCTCTCCTTCCTCTAGCAAAACTTAATACAAGCCCTCATCGTCACGTCATTGCCATCTAAAGTCATTGCTAATCTATCTCGAATGATGGTTCCTCCTTATCATAGGTTTGCAGCAAGGAATGTCGCTTTTCCTTGTTGCAAATTTTTGAGAAGGAACATTATCGTTGATGGTGACAACGTCTCTTTTGACAATGTAACTGAATATCGTTCCTTACGATGATGACAACGAGGGATTTCAATGTGACAACAACAGGAACGTGGAGAAAGGAGAGAAAGAGGAAGGAGGGGAAGAGAAAGGAAATATAGTAACTTTTATCTTTATTATCGTCACATCATTTTATTGTTAATCAACTAATTGTAAAAAAAATCTTGAACCAATAATTCTTCAAATTTCATAGACTAAAAGTATCTATTTTGAAATTGTAGAGACTAAATAGACATCAATCTCAATTCTCAAGACTGAAAGTGCATTTTGCTTAAATACTATATTAATTAAAATGAAATTCTACTTTTTATTTATTTTTATAATAATAATAATAATATTATTATTATAGTTTTTGAATTAGCTATTATGTTGGAAAGTGATTAAATACTATATTAATTAAAATGAAATTCTACTTTTTATTTATTTTTATAATAATAATAATAATATTATTATTATTATAGTTTTTGAATTAGCTATTATGTTGGAAAGTGATTGATGTTAAATATGAAAGCGGTTTTAAAAAAATGTTAAATATGAAAGCAAAATTTAGACCTAGCTTTGATATTGGAAAGTGATTGATGTTAAATATGAAACAAATTGTAAATAGTTATGAATTTTCCACCAATACCTCTATAAAATTTAATTTAGATGTAAATGACGTGATGATGAGGGCTTACCAGGAATCAACCATCCACGTTTTCTGGGCATGTAAGTTCTCTAAGAAAATTTAGTTGGAATTCTTCCCTAACAAAGGCTATTTGTTGAATTATTGCAGGCGGCAAGGAGAATCGGTTGAAGCATGGGATATGATGCAGAAACAATTAAGCGCAGAGAAAGGAAAAATGGCGATTTTGGTGCTGTGGAATCTATGGAATGCGAGGAACAGATGCAATTTAAGCAACCAAAGCCCAGATTACAATCAAATATGCAGAACCATCTACAACAATATCGAGGAGTGCAAGGAGAAGGAAAAGAAAGACCTGAATTCGGCCCCCGAAGAGAGCCATTTGAGTCACCATCAGTGGAAGCCCCCTGATCCGAGCTGCTGGAAATTGAACACCGACGCCTCCTAGCACGATGATATAAGTGTTGGTGGATTGGGTTGGACCGTTCGTGACTCCAATGGATCTCTTATTAGAGCTGGCTGCAAACAGATCAGGAGGAATTGGGATTAAATGTTTAGAAGCTGAAGTGATTCTCGAAGGATTGAAAGCTTACGGATGTGCCGATAACTTCGAAGGGAAGAGACGCAAGCTACCTCTGGTCGTTGAATCCGATTCCATCGAAGTTGTCGGAGCGCTGAATCACGATTGCGAAGACCTCACGGAGCTCAGCCTTATTCTGGACGAAATCGAATACACCGGCAAGTTCTCGAAGGTGATAGGAGTCTCCAAATGTAGCATAAAAGAGAATCTTCTCGCGCACAACCTTACTCGAGCGACAGCAGCGAACAGATCTGTTGGTTTTTTTGGTTCCTCTCGTCTCTCTGTCGAAGAAGACGAAGAGTTTTGGAGGGAAGATGTTTTCCCCTATTGGTTTACCTCGATTTTGATCGAGGATATTAATGTACTGAACTGCTCCTTTTAATGAAGTTTTATTTTAAAAAAAAAAATAATTAAACCTCGTTCAATTGTAATAATAAATGTCAAAGTGGACAATAACTGAACGGTAATTGACATATACTCTCGACCACCACCTACTTCGAATCTCATACTCTCAGATGTTGTTGAATTAAAAAAAAAATATAATAATAAATGCCAAAACAAAACAGGGATATTAGTGATATTTTTTTTTTTGACAAAGGATATTAGTGATATTTTCATCAAACATTTTTTACAAAATTGATGAAGATTTAATTTCGAGATTCTATAACATGATTTACTTAAAAGATATTACAAAATAACAATTATAAAATAATCACAAAACATAACAAAAATCAAAACATGAAAATTGATTATTATATATAATCAACATATAAGTTTGATTATCAATTATAATTCATTACACATAAAACATAAATATATTATTCCAGTGACCAGAGTTTCATTTATTATATATATATATATATATATATATATATATAATGGATATTTAAATTAATGAATAATTTATTAGGTTTTTTTTTTTTTTTTTTTTTTTTTTTTTTTTTTTTTATAATGAAAAACTATATATGTACAAATATATTTATAGTTATTTTATTTTTTTAAATATATATATATATATATATATATATATATTTTATCTCCCTAAATTATAAGAATGGCTCCTTGAGAGTTGTTTATTTAGGGCCCGTTTGGTAACGTTCTCGTTTCTTGTTTCCGTTTCTTCAATTTTAATAAAGAAAAATAGAATTTCATCACCCTAACACCTATACATTCAATAATAATAAACCTACATTCTTATTTATGTTTGGAAAAAATTGGAAACAAGAACAAAAAAAGAGAAACTAGTTTTAGTTGTTCCCAAAAGTTCTATACAAATTTTGGGAGTGTTTCTAAAAAATGAGAAACAAGAAACATACATAGTTATTAAATACTTAGATTTCTTAATAAAATTGGAAACAAGAAACAAGAAACGAGAACGTTACCAAACGGGCCCTTAGTCTTTCTACTTTCCTAGTAGATGCATCAACTTTCATAGTTGTATCTATTTAATCTTTATATATTAAAAAAAAAATTTGAACCTCTAATTTTTTGATCGAGAGTATATGCGAATTACGCTGAGCTATACTAACTTTTGCATTAATTTCATAAAACTCAATAAAAATTTAGCTTATGTCGTTTTTGTTTGAAGCCTCACATCTTAAAAGAAAAAATTAAATGGTAAACAACAAAAAAATTCTGACTAGCAGTTGTTTTTTGGGATTTTTGTACGGATGACTCTCTAAAATAGGCGAAAATGATAAATGTCCCACCTTTTCAAAATAAGGATATATGCCCTTTTACTTGACATCCTAGTAAAATTACCATTTTACTCTTTACTCTAACCTGGCACTCTCCGGCTACTCTCGCTCTAGCTTCTCGCTCTCTCTTCAATCTCTCACTCTCTCTCCAATTTCTCTCTCCAATCTCTTGCTCTCCCTCCAATGCTCCTGCTCTCTCTCTCCAATTTCTCCCTCCAATCTTTTACTCTCTCCCTCATTTCTCTCTCCAATCTCTTACTCTCCCTCTAATTTCTCTCCCCAATCTCTTCCTCCCTCTCTAATTTCTCTCCCCAATCTCTTGCTCACTCCCCAATCTTGCTCTTAAATCTCGCTCTAGCTCCAACCTCTCGCTCTTAAATGCCTTAAATGCATGTTTTAATTTCATATAGGGAGTAAAATGGTAATTTTACTAGAATGACGACGTAAGCAAAAAGACATATATCTTTATTCTGAAAAGATGGGACATACCACCATTAAAATGTTGACAATTAGGAGAGATAAAATTTTTTCTCATTTTCTCCATTCCTCTTCCTTAGTTGTCAAGATTTTAATGGGGTATGTATCGATATGCAGCCAATTTTTGTTCTCATTCATTTTGCCTCTCAAAATGGGTCATCCACGCAATTATTTCTTTTTTATTTTTTTTAGTACAATAACATTTGGAGGTGGAGGATTCAAACCTCTAACCTTTTAATCGAGGATATATGTCAATTACTGGTAAGGCAGTATTGAAATTTTTTCCATGCAATATGAATATTACTTCCATCGATTGTAGCTCCATTAATGTCCTTATAAAAAAATGGGTGAGTCGAACCAACATTAAAGAATTATTTATAGAAGAAAATTCTCATTATTGTCATTATCTACTTGTAATGATCTCTAAGTCCACTACCACTTGGACCCAAACGACTAATAAAAACGCCTCTTCATCTCTCATTTCCCTTGCTGTGCCTTCCACAATTTCAGATATGAAAACCAGAGAAAAATCCAGGAGCTTCAAATGTCTCTCCAAGTTCACTAGACTCACCGTTGTCACCGCCAAACCCAAGGGCGTTCCTTCTTCTCCGGCAGGATCCCCGTCGCCGGAAATGGATCCTGGAATCTGGAGCCAACTTCCACCGGAACTTCTCGATCACGTACTCTCTTTTCTCCCTCTCAGAACCTATTTTAACCTAAGATCGACTTGCAAGCATTTCGATTCTCTCTTGTATTCTCCTTCTTTTGTCTCCAAGCACTCCGATTCCTCTTTCTCATCCTTCCTCTTGCTGGCGCATCCTCAGTGTTTCCGTCAGTTCCCTCTGTACGACTCTTCTCTCGGCACTTGGCGGAGCTTGCCGCTCTCCGTTTCCGTTTCGCTTCCTTCCGGCATTCCTTCTTCTGCTCTTCTTTCCACCGCTAACGGCCTCGTTTGCTTCTCTCTTCGCAATTCGCGTTCCTTCGTCGTTTGCAATCTCTTGACCAAATCCTCGAGAGTGATCGAATTTCCGTATCATCCATTCGCATTCGAGTTGCTCACGTTGGTTTCCGTTCCCCTAGGGTACAAGATTTTCACGCTCTTCTCCGGCTCGTCTCCTCTTTCCGCCTTGGTCTTCGATTCTACGGATCATTCCTGGCGAAGATTCGACAATTTCGAGCCGATTCTCGGGGACAATCATCGCCAAGAAGCTGCGTGCTACAATGGCCGTTTATATTTTGTTACGCCAGAACCGTTTTCTATTGTTTCCTTCGATTTGGAAAATGGCGCGTGGGAGCAACCCGATATCGTTATGCCTGAGGATCTCACGTTTGTTAGATTAGTGAGCGATGGAGATAGGAAATTGTACATGATCGGTGGAGTCGGGAGGAATGGGATCTCGAGGAGTTTGAAATTATGGGAGTTCTCGGAACAGGGGAATTGGGTGGAAGTTGAAAGTGTGCCACAGATGATTTGCAAGAAGTTCATGTCGATTTGTTACCACAATTACGAGCATGTGTATTGCTTTTGGCATCAGGGAATCATCTGTCTTTGCTGCTACACTTGGCCGGAGATTTTGTATTACAAATTTTGCAGAAGAACTTGGCATTGGCTCCCCAAATGCCCTTCTCTACCGGAGAGATGGAGCTGTGGTTTCAGGTGGTTTTCTTTTGTGCCTGAATTGTACGCATCTGCCTGACTTGTTTCACTCTTTCATTGTCTGATTCAGAGTCAGATTAGAGATTACTATGTTCTATTGCCAATTTTGTTCTTGTTTAGGTCAGTCTGTCATGTGTTTGTAAAAATGCCTCAAAGGGAACTCTACTGACTTCTTGAATCTGCCCATTTAGAATGGCATTATACAAAAAGTATTTATGTTCCAAACTGGTGATTTTTTCTGTTTATGTTTTCTCTTTTGCGAGCTTTTGGGGGTTTCATCTGATGGTAATTTCTGTTTGACTTCCCAGAAAATATTTAGTTGAGCATGAGAGTTATTGATTTGGGTATCAGCTTTTGTATTATACATATCTACTTTAAACTACTTTTTGTATTGTATATCAACTTTTATTAACCAATGGGTTCAACAGGTTAATATATATATTTTCCACCTAGAGGGTAAAGATTCAAATTTGTTTAGTAAAGTTTTTTTTTTTTTTTTTTTTTTTTGAGATAATTTCGTGAAGGTTTCTAACACAAGTTTTCTTATCCAAAATTTGTCAGGCTAAATTATAACAAATGCCCATGAACTATGGGGATTGTTTCAAAAATGCCCCTGAACTTTGAAAAGTTTCAAAAATACTCCTGAACTTTGAAAAATGTTTCAAAAATACCCTTGTCGTTAATTTTTGGATGGAAACTGTTAAAGTTTCGGTTTAAAAAATACCCTTAACTTTAAAAAAAAAATTTAAAAATACTCTTATTGAAAAATGCTTCTTCTTTTTTCCTCCTCTCACCTTAAATTCTAACGGTTTTCATCCAAAAATTTACGGTAAGGGTATTTTTGAAACATTTTTCAAAGTTCAGGAGTATTTTTGAAACTTTTCAAAGTTCAGGGACATTTTTGAGACAACTCTCATAGTTCAGGGGCATTTTTTATAATTTAGCCATTTGTTAATCTTTTGACTCATGTATCCAGATCCATGAAACTCATGTTAAAACAGTAAATCAAAACAGATATTTATAAAACTTAAACCTATGAAAAGGGTGTCTGACATATGGCATTAATGCAACAACATCCTTAACGAGTTAAATTTGTCCTTTTACAAGCTGCAACAGCCCAAGGTGGACCTTTCTTTATCTGTTTAATTTATTGCACCACAAACTTTACGGCAAAAGATATTTGAGAGAAAAGATATTTATTTCAAAAAAAAAAAAAAAAAAAAAAAAAAGATATTTGAGAGAAAAGGCAATGGCGGGTCCTTATTTCATTTAATTTTCCTCTTATTAAATTGACAGGACATTTTTTTGGATGGGAATAAGTTAACGAAAGTCAACTATTTCGAGGGAAATTTTTTAGGGCCAACTTGGATTATGATAAAGGATTGACAATTACAATGATGAACGAACAAACAAAAGGAAGATGAACAATAATTTCCATTGAGAAATTTAAGTAATGAAAAACATGGAAAATAGTGACATATGGCTTTGATAATATTTGCATACAAAGTTTGAATTTGAATTCTTCAAACTTCTTGATTAGTTAGGGTGAATTTTTCATGATCAAATTCTAAAACCGCTACTACTTTTGGTAGCTAAATTAGTAACGAAAAACTTTGTTGATTAGTGGTGTGGAGTCAAATATAGAAAAAGGAGGAGGGGGAGTTCAAAATTGATGTTTAAGACTTATTGATAACTATTTGGTTTTTGGTTTTGGAAATTAGGTTTGTTTTCTCTCAATTTACTTACAACAGTTTTCATTTATGTTAGGGACACATTTGAATTTTCACCATTTATTTTTTATTTTTAGTTTTTAAAACTTGGCTTGGTTTTTGAAAACATAGGAAGAAAGTTGATAACATAACAAAGAAACTTGTGTAAGTTGTATTTATAAGCTTAATTTTCAAAAACAAAAAACAAAAAACCAAATGGTACTAAGTGATGTGATTTACGTATGTATAGTGAAACGAATTTGACCGCTTGCAATTTGAAGCCAAAATTGTTTAATGAAGTGCTATATAATTGACCATAGCGTGACAAGTGAACAAATGATGCAAACAAAGTTGGTATAATGAAAAGGCTAAATTATAAAAAATACCCCTGAACTATGGGGTTTGTTTCAAAAATGCCCCTGAACTTTGAAAAGTTTCAAAAATACCCTTGAACTTTGAAAAATGTTTCAAAAATACCCTTGCCCTTAATTTTTGGATGGAAACCGTTAAAATTTACGGTGAGAGGAGGAAAAAAGAAGAATCATTTTTCAATAAGAGTATTTTTTTAAATTTTTTTGAAAGTTCAAGGGTATTTTTGAAACTGAAACTTTAACGTTTTCCATCCAAAAATTAAGGGCAAGGGTATTTTTGAAGCATTTTTCAAAGTTCAGGGGTATTTTGAAACTTTTCAAAGTTTAGGGACATTTTTGAAACAAACCCCATAGTTCAGGGGTATTTTTTATAATTTAGCCAAAAAACCTAGTCTAAGATATACAAGGAAGTCTTCTCCCACATTAACTCCCACTCCCACCTTTTTTTTTTTTTTTTTTTTTTTTTTTTTTTTTTTTTTTGAGTTCAACAACATTTGAGGTGAGGGAATTCAAACCTCTGACCTCTTGATTGAGAGTACATACTAATTACTGTTAACGATGCTCGTTTTGGAAAAAAAAGAAAGAACTCTAGGAAAAAAAATAACTAAGAAAAGGAAAACATTTAATCTCTTAGATGACTAAAATAAAAAATCAACCATAACTAAGTTTAACATAATAATCTTGATTATAACAAATATCGTATTCCACCCATTAATCTCTAGAGATAAAAAAATAACATTATGGAAAAAATGAAAACTATATGCTCCATTTGATAATGATTTTGGTTTTAGTTTTATGATTTTTAATTTAGGTTTATTTCCTCCCCATTTCTTTATAACATTTCTCAAAGAAATATTTGAATTCTTAATCAAACTCCAAAAATAAAAACAAGTTTTTAAAGTCACGTTTGATAACAATTTCAATTTTAGTTTTTTTTTTTAATTTTAAAAATGTATTCTTATCACAATTTTTTTTTTTACTATAATTGTACCATCCTTAAGGAAACATTTGAATTCCCTATCAAATTCAAAAAACTGAAACAAGTTTTAATTTTTTTTTTTTTTTTTTTTTTAATTTTCAAAACTTGGCTTGGATTTTGAACTTTTTTTTAGAAAGTAGAAAACAAAACAAAGAAACGAATAAGTGGGAGTAATGTTTATAAGCTTGATTTGCAAAAACTAAAAGCCTTAAATCAAATGGTTATCAAACATATGCCTAAAACTATGTTTTTTAGTTTTCAAAACTCAGAGCTAGAAAGTATTTATAAGCTTAAGTTTAAAAAATAAACAATAAAAGAAAAATGGTTATCAAATGTTTTAGATATGTTTTTTCTTCCATAATAACCCCAGGACAAATGGAGAAATTGTTAGGTGTTCTCGGTCCAACGAGACAGAGTTTTGCACCATTGGATGTAAGAGATAGAAATTGTAAAAATTTATCGATTTTCTATCCAATGATTATTAGAGAGCAGACAAATTCGAAGATGTACATCCGACGGTTTTAAAAATGAAGCTTTATTGTACTAGGAGCACCGAATAATTTACCCGACAAATGGGGGGAATATTTCTCCTTTAATTTTGTACACTTTTCCTTTCAAAGAAGAAGAAGAAGAAGAAGAAGAAGAAGAAGAAGAAGAAGAAGAAGAAGAAGAAGAAGAAGAAGAAGAAGAAGAAGAAGAAGAAGAAGAAGAAGAAGAAGAAGAAGAAGAAGAAGAAGAAGAAGAAGAAGAAGAAGAAGAAGAAGAAGAAGAAGAAGAAGAAGAAGAAGAAGAAGAAGAAGGCCCATTTTCTTTTCTGATAAAGGTCCAATACTTTCGGCCCATAAAGATTCGTCCATTTTCACATCTGATTAAAGTCGAACAACACCTTCTGCCCATGAATAATCTGAATGACAATACCTTTATTTATTTATTAATTTTTTTGTGACTGTGTCAGCTATTTCTTTAATTTGTTATTTAAGAAGGTCATTTCTTCAAATAATCCAACCTTTATTTTATGTCATGATCATTGATTTACATAATTGATGGTTGATTAAGATATTGGTTGACTTTGATCATAAAGATTATTGATTGAATTTGATATTTTATGGACTACACACATGTTTTATCCAACATGAGTATAGTTCAACTAGTATCAAACATTTATTAATAACCAAAAGATCTATGGTTCGAATTTCCTTACCTCACATGGTTTTTGAAAATTATGCTTATGTTAGATAACAAAACAAAGAAACTTTAGAAGTAGAAGCAAGTATTTTTAAACCTAATTTTCAACAGCCAAAAACTAAAACCCAAGTTGTTATCAAACCGAACCTAAGTGTTTGGTGCCTAACTTTCAATTTATGTCTTTTTTTTTAAAAAAAAAATAATACGAATTTATTCACGCCACTTGGGCAGATCGAAACCGATCCATTGGACCTCATTACATAACCAACTTGGGTATTGACCAACCCAACATACATTGACTCTTGATGATCTAGCATATTTTGTCAAGACATCAACAACCTTATTACAGTACCGGGAAATAAATGAAAAAGCAATTTCTCTAAAATAGGGAATCAAATCCTAGATTTTTGCAACCTCAGCTTCCACCTCATCCCAAACCACTGATGTTTTTTTAATAAAATTTATGGCCATTAAGCAATCTAACTCAAGCTTCAGCTTAGAACATCCCAGCGACCAAGCAAAGCTCATTCCCTAAAAAACAACCTTTAACTCAGTCTTAAGAGGATCCATGAGAAAATCAAAGAAACGAGTCGAGGCAGTCATAATTTCTCCCTCCATATTTCTGCAAATCAGTCCCAGACCTGTCGATGATGAGGAAGAACGGCATGCAGCGTCTGAATTTAGCTTCCAGAAACCTTCGGGGGAGGAGACTAGAAGGCAGGATTCCTCGTTCTTGGAACACGATCGCAGTTAGTCGACTGATTTGGAGCATCTATGGAGTTTGCATGCATTTCTGAAGGACTCAAGGTAATTCTTTATCCATCTACTTTTGATAGATACAGGGGGAATTACTTCACCATGAACCATCTTATTCCTATCACTCCATATCGTCTAGCAGGTAACGACTACCAGCTCGAGATCTTCCAAGGATGAAAGCGAGTCAATCTTGATTCACCTATCTATGAAGCTCCCGTTGAAATCCTCCTAAAAAAAACATTGTTAAAGGTTAGATTCCAAATTTCTTTAGCACGAGAACAATTGAAAAGGCAATGATCTATGTTTTCTGACAAGTCTATAAACTTTCAATTTATGTCTTAATAGATCAGAGTTTCTAACAAGTATATAAACTTTCAATTTTGTGTCTAATAGAACCTTGACCAATTCAATATTTTTTAAAACTCATAAATAAATTGGAATTTATTAGACACATTTTAAAGTTCAATAACCTATATATTAAACACACTCGAAAGTTGAAGGGTTAAACTTGTAATTTATCCTAATTAATCGAGAGTTAAAAGGAAATTAGATGGTAATTATTGTTTGGTAATGATTACAAATGGCAATTAGTGAGGAGAAAAGTGAGAAGGAAGAAAGATTTAGAGGTAGGTTTATAGAGACAAAAAAAAATGAAGGGTTATAGAAGGGAACACATGGAGAGGCACTTGGCAGTTGCAGCGCATTCCCACTTATTAATCCATTGACTACAGGCTACAGCCGCCACTCAAATATCATCCATTTCTCATTCTCACTCTTAACTCTAACTCTAACTCAAACTCAAACTCAATCCATCTCTTTCTATAATTCCCTATGGATCAATGTAATCCATTTCTATTTGTGTTTATACATCTTTTTCTTTTTCCATTTTCAACCACAAGCTAATGTATATGGATTTTGGATTTCATATTTGTAATTTCTTTCGGATGAAAAATGTAAACTCTCCCTACTTCCAGGGGAGAAATAGATGTCTTAATTAATTGTTGAACTATGTTCACGTATGTCTTATACTTAAGAGATTTATTGTATACAAAATTGAAATTTCAGGAACTTATTTAACATATTTTTAAACTTCATGGGACCAAAGAAATCTAAAAATGAATTTTAGCATCAACAGTCCCAAACTTATGTTAAATGTGATATGATGATATGAAAAAATTTAAGAACAAAAATAAAATTTTGTAATTATTTTGTTGATTATATAAAAATTTCAATTACTAGACCTTATGTTATACTTTTATTACCTTTCAAGTATTTTAAATAAAGTTTTGAGAATTTAAGTTTTAATTTTGCTATTTATCCTCTGGGTGAGCATAATTCGATAGTTAAGTCCCGTTTGAAAACCATTTGGTTTTTGGTTTTTGAAAATTAAGCTTATACACACTAATTCAACCTACAAGTTTCTTTGTTATTATAATACATTCTTTCCATGTTTTCAAAAACCAAGCCAAATTTTGAAAACTAAAAAAAAGTAGTTTTGAAAAACTTGTTTTTGTTTTTTGAATTTGGTTAGGAATTCAAATATGCCATTGACAAAGATGAAAACTATGGTAGGGAAATTGAGGGAAAACAAACATAATCTTCAAAAAATCAAAAACCAAAAACCAAATGATTATCAAACGGAGCCTAAGATATTTAGTTTTTCTTTTGAAATTATAACCAGGTTCAAATCTTCACACCTCAATGATTGTTTTAAAACATTTCTGTTATTTTTATTATCATCGTGACCATACCTCATAAGAGGTGAGGTATGAAAATGACTATGATCAATTTTAATGCGAAAATTTTAAAGTATCTAAAGTTTTTAATGAGAATTTAGATCAAATATATCATGTTTGGAAGTACAAAAAAAAGTAAAAGTTGGACATTGAAGATGCGACTTGGACATGGGGATAAATATAAAGCTCTGATTAAACATATTATATAAAAGATAATAGAATATTTATATAAATCAACATCAAACATACATAAACATATCTATAAATTTTAACAATTTAAATATTTATTTTTTAATCGTTTTATCATAAAATATGCAACCCAACTAAAAAAGGGAAAGCATTTATTCAATTTTTATATGCAAAGTTAGTGGATCTTTAGGTCTTCATTTAATACATGTATATAAATATATTTTACAAACTATACCAATTAAGAGGCATTTTTTTTCTTTCTTTCAAAAAAAAGAGGCATTTTTTTTCTTCACACCCTTTTTAACGAACTATGGATTAAAATATTTTCAAGGGTGCTCTAGTGGTAAGGCGTGATATTTTTAGTCTTTGGATTTTTTTTTTTTAGTACATCAACATTTAGGGGTGGGGAATTCAAATCTTTGATCTCATGGTCGAGGGTACATACCAATTACCGCTAAACTAAGCTCGCTTTGGCATTTTTAGTCTTTGGATTAAGATGCTTTAAGTTAAAATTCTAAAAACCTAAAATTTTTCTTGCTTCTTAAGTTAGACTTGAAATATATGAAGCCTGTTCAAACATTAGTTAAAAGTAGGTCATAAACAAACCTAAAAAATTGACCCTTCAAAAGAGGGGAAAAAAAAAGTACGTATATTACAATATTAAATGATAAATAAAGTCAATAATAATTGGCTCATGACAAAATATCTTTTAAAAAATGGCACATTTCATTGTCATAGACTTAGTGTGGAATTTTTAATCCCCATTATAATTTACAACAACTCTTTTTATAATCTTCAAACTTACAATCTTAGGAGGGTTTCAAGTTATTTTCAAAAAAAAAAAAACATCTATACATTTTTCTAAGATTTATTTTCTTAAAGAAAATGGGAAGTGATTAAAGGATGGATTCTTTTATTGGATTACAAGCAATTCTATGCATCATGCTTGTACATTCCATTGTATGTTTAAAGATAGTACCACTTTTCTTTTATATAAATATTGTTAGGTTGAATTATTAAAATAAATGAAAATATTGAAATATTTAATTGGTCAAGTGCTTGAATTATTCTACCCATTATATATATATATATATATATATATATATATATATTTTTGAAAATACCCATTATATATCTTTATCTATCTTTTTCTTTGTTCAATTCATGGATAAAACGAATGAAAACAAACTAACATATTAAATTAAACCAAATATTTTTTTTAGATCAAATTATATTTTGATGTTTGGTAATATTCAATTCCTCTATTCAACTCTTTTTTTTTTTTTTAATAATTTTAATAATGTACCATCAACACCATTAATATTATCCATATATGTTTGCTATAAAGTGCATCATTTATTTAGCAATTTTATATTAAATGGGATATTTGCTAAATGGAAGGATATTCGAACGGATAATGAAAAGATGATAATGTTGTGATTTTATGACAATATTTAAATAAAAATTTAAAAAAAAAAGAAAAAAAAAGAAAAAGAAAAAAAGAAAAAGTGATTAGGTGAGGAAAGAGAAATGTTTTTTTTTTTTTTTTTTTTTGAAATAAGGAAAGAGAAATGTTTTTAAATCATAAAATAGAATTTGGCATTGATGATCAAATGTCATTTTCTTTAATTTTGACATTCTAAATGAAACGTTATTGGTGCAATTAATTGCGATTATCTTTACGAGGGGAAAAAAAAAAAAAAAAAAAGAGGAGAGTTTTGACAAAACTCTTGGGTTTTGTCCAAGTGTCCACTGTTAATTTTCTAAGCCCCAAGGCCTTTCTTCACGATAATTAAATAAACCTTTTTCTTTTTTTTTTTTTTTTTTTAAAAAAAACTTATTAAATACTTAGGTCTTGTGTACCTTCCAAATCTATCCTTTATAATATTGATTTTGGTTAAAATAATATTTTGATACTTCTATTTTGGATTTTATCAATTTTAGTTTATGTTTTTTTAAATGTTGAATTTTAGTTACGGTACTTTCAATAAGACTTAAAATTGGTCCCTACAATAAGATTATTGTCAATTTTTTTAAAAAGAAAATTAGTCTCTATTAGCCTTCTTTCTATAAATTTTAGAAATATGTTTACATTGTGTCTTTTCTTATATGAAAATTATTGTTATTGTTTAACTAATTTCCGTAAAAGAAAAAAAAAACTTTAAACTTATTTTAGGGATCGATTTTACGCTTTTTGAAACTACGGGACTAAAATGAAGCAAAACACTAAGTATAGGGACCAAAGTGATATTTTAACCTATTGACATTTCATTCCAAGAATTTCGGTGAGATAAAAGTCTTCCACTTCAAGAGAAAATAAATTCTAGCTCATATTTTAGTTGTGACTCCACAAAAATTTCAATCTTTGCTCATGCTCTTTCTTTTGATGCCTAAAAATCGTCAATATGAGAAACTACTTTTCCCGACGTTTTTTATACCATCGGCAAAAGTATCACTTTTGCCAACAGTTTCGAGAGATTGTCAACAAAAGCACAACATTTTACCAACAAAATTAAAAAGTGTCTAGGAAAGTGCTACTTTTGCCAATGCTTTTAAAAAAGTGTCAACAAATGTTCGAAGTTAAAAATATAGCCATTTATCCTCTTATTCTTTTTCCTTCCTCCCTCTTTTTGCTGTCGTTGATACTCTCTCCCTTGGATCTTCTTCTTCGTTTCGTTTGCCACCAACACTCACTCCCTCTGTCGTTCACCACCTCCCTCGTCACTCTCTCGTCGTTTACTATAGCTCCCATTTCTTCTTCATCTTCTTGCATGTTTGAGAGTGATTTTGAAATGACTAAAATCACTGTTGTCATGTTTGAAATCAATTTTGATGATATGAAAACTACGTTTTAAAGTGTAAAATCAAACATAAAATTAATTTTGAATAATTAAATGTATGTTTCAGAGTAACTTTGAACATGACAAAAGTGATTTCACTCCCAAACATGTACTTAAGTTAGTTTAGTGCATAAAATTTTAGTTGGTTTTGGGAATGAGTTAGGAAAGCTTGAGCCCCTTTTAGGCACGTTCTCTATTCTTTAATGTCCCAAATGCTATTAATATTTAATTTCTTCTAGTGTGATGTAATTGTGAACTTTAGGATGTATTTTAAATTCCTTGGTCAAGGAGGGGGCTTATGATGATGTAATTGCTAATCCTCCAATTAAGGTGATTCTATTTTTTTTTTTTTTTTTTTTTTTTTTTTTTTAAACTTTTGTTTGAGTTTTCAACTTTTCTTTTTGTAGTATCTCTATAACGTGTGAGAATTATTGATTTTTTATCGACTTGTTTACTATTAAATTGCTTAGTGTAATGGTTATGAACTTAAACTAATGCCCTTGCATTAAATTTTTACCTCATAATTTTCTATCTATAATTGCTAACAATGTGTGCCTTTTTGAATTAGACTTGTTTTGATAATATAGTGGCAATCACATAAGAGATCTCTTCTAACTAGGTATAGATGATTTATTCAATGTTATAAAATCAATATTAAAACTTATTGGATTTTACGTGTTTGGTGGTATGTTGTATCGTATTTTACATTTAGTTATTAGCTCGTACATTATCTAGTAGTTATTGTATCCATATTAAATAATAGAGAGCTAAGGTTCTTTTAATGTTTGATTTCGTGTTATAATCACGGTTTGAGTGAGTTAAAGGTTCTTAATTTAGTTTCATAATTTGTTTAGAATTGTAAGTCTATCATACAGTTATGATAGTTATACTAAATAATAGAGAGTTAGTTTACTTGAGTTAGACACACATTTCCTTTTAATGATAAGCTTGGACTTTGGATAAGTAAATGGGATTTGAAGTGTAGAGGATGGGGGAGGGATTGTTTTGATCGTCGTGAATGTAGGGGTGATCTATTGAGTGTGAAGAGATTGTTTTGAGTGTAGGAGGTGAGTGAGAGATTGTTTTAAATGTAGGGGCTGGGAGTGATAAGAGATAGTTTTGAGTATGGAAGTTGATTTACTTGCTTAATTATATTACTTTTATTAAGTGTTAATTTGATGGTTTATTATTTCTATTTTATTTGTTTTGATAAATTTAGTTGTCATGTTCATAAGTTTAAGGTTAATTAAGTTTTAGTTTTGATGTTATGTTCATGAGTTTATATAGGTTAGTTAAGTTTAGTGGTTTGCTTTAATTTGTCGTGGTAGTATTCATTTTCATGACAAGGTTGTTTAAATTCTAATGTTATGTTCATGTTTTGATAAGTTTGATTGTTTTTGTCTATGAGTTTTGATCTAATGCTTATAAAGTTTTGATAGTTTTAAGTTGTTCATATCTTAATGAACAAAACTTCCCTGCATATCGGTATGTAGGGATCTCCCTACATACCCCATTAAAATCTTGACAAATAAGAAAGAGGAAGGGAGAAAATGAGATATGCAGGGAAGTTTTTTCCTATCTTAATTTAATGAGTTAGTTTTGTTTTTTTAGGTGCTTTGAATCGATTTTATTCTCTCGAAAGCTACTTTCCAAGATTATGATAAAATAAAGCCGAGGAGAATAAAGCAAGCTTTCTTTCTAGTTTATTTATGTTGAAATTTTGACTTGGTTTTTGAAAACACGGGAAGAAAGTAAATAAATAAATAGAAATAAGACCCAAATCTTCCATAAACTAAAATGATTTTTTTTCTTTTCTTTTAAATTACAAATTTAGTATCTATAGTTTGAAGAAAGTTGGAATATATATGGATTTTAAAATTAGAATTAGTCTTTTATGTTTGGATAAGAAATCATTAAACAGAGGGGATTTGAACCTCTGACCTCATGGTCGAGGGTACATGCCAATTACCGTTGAGCTATGCTCGCTTGGACTAATGTGCACGTACTTAGTCCAACATAAGAACCAAATTCTAACTTTCTCCAACCTATATACCATCACCAAAGTTGTAATTTAATTTAATTTTTGTTACAATTTAGGAGGGGTATTTATGTGTAGAAATGTGTTGTAAACGTGGCAAAAGAAAGTAGGCGGTGGAGCATAATAATTATGGTGGAGCGTAGCAGTGGATTACGATTGGTCCTTTGGTTTGAAAGTAACCAAAAGAAGTTTCATTTTCATAGTAAGATGAACCGAACGAACAAAACTGGCTCGCCTTCCATAACCATTAACCATATACCCCTCGGCCCTCGGCCCTCGGCCCGCCCTTTCCTTTTCATCGAATACCCAACCTTCTACGCACGCGTTTAAAGACACCCAACGCCATCTCTCTCGCACGTGCTTCCCTGTGCACGTGTCAGCCCACTGCCCGAGACTCAGTCCAGGTGTTCCCTCTCCCTCCTTCCTTTATAATCCCCCCTTCTCTTTCTTCCCCAATTCCCTCTGAAACCTCCGAGTTCCAGAATCCAGACTCACTCAAACCTCACCCGGTCTCCTCCCTCTCTTGACTCCACCAGATTTAACTATTGGATTTTCCAATTCCGAATTTCTGAGTCTGCTTTTCTTTCTCTTTCCTTTTATGTGCTGAGATAGGGAGGGCTTTTGCTTCAATTCGGCCGATGGGGACGGAGCATCCCGTCAATTTTACTTACATGGGGCGGACCTACGATGATCTCAGCAACGGCGACAGTTCTGGGGCTTTTAGCGACTGTAACAGCGATAGATCCGGGGAGTTTCCCACGGCCTCGTCGCAGAGCCGGCGCCTTTTGATTGCTTGTGCTTCCGATAACTCCGACGAGCTAATTCACCAGCTGGTGTTGGACCTCGAGTCCTGTTCGATCGAGGAGCAGAAGCAGGCGGCTATGGAGATCAGACTTCTCGCCAAAAACAAACCCGAGAATCGATTGAAGATCGCGAAAGCCGGAGCGGTGAGGCCGTTGATTTCGCTGATATCGTGTACGGATCCTCAGCTTCAAGAGTACGGCGTCACGGCGATTTTGAATCTCTCGCTGTGCGACGAGAACAAGGAGTTGATAGCGGCGTCCGGTGCGATTAAGCCTTTGGTTCGAGCGCTCATGTCCGGAACTCCGACGGCGAAGGAGAACGCCGCCTGTGCTTTACTGCGGCTATCGCAAATGGAGGAGAACAAGATAGCGATCGGACGGTGTGGAGCGATTCCGCTTCTGGTGAATCTATTGGAGAACGGCGGATTTCGCGGAAAGAAGGACGCATCCACGGCTCTGTATTCGCTGTGCTCGGTTAAGGAGAACAAAATCAGAGCGGTGAAAGCGGGAATCATGAGGCCGCTAGTGGAATTGATGGCGGATTTCGGGTCAAACATGGTGGACAAGTCGGCGTTCGTGTTGAGCGTGTTGGTATTGATGCCGGAGGCGAGGACGGCTCTGGTAGACGAAGGCGGAATTCCGGTACTGGTGGAATTAGTAGAAGACGGAACGCAACGGCAGAAGGAGATCGCGGCGGTGATTTTGCTGCAGATTTGTGAGGACAGCGTCCTTTACCGTACAATGGTGGCCCGTGAAGGAGCAATTCCGCCGCTAGTCGCCTTGACACAGTCCGGCACCAATCGCGCCAAGCAAAAGGTACGGATTTCCGGCCGAACTTCCGTCTGTCATTCTCAGGCCGACCAATCGGCATAACTGACATGGCATTTCATTTTTTCTATTAAAAAAAAAGAATCGATGGGTTCAAAAAAAAAAAAAAATTGGGATTTGGTTTTTGAGGTGGAAGAGAACGCTGTTCGGCCACGTCAGTCCGCTTCTTGGCTTTTGTCATTTTTTTTAATTTATTTAATTGAATTTTTAAAAAAGAAACAAACAAAGACATTAAAAATCTGAGTGATAATTGATATGGGAATCTCCGGTTTAAACCGTGATCCCCAACAACATTAGCAGAAAATTTGAGACAAAAATTAGGGGAAAATATTAATGTTAGATTTAATTTGGCATTGTGTTATATGAATGTATTGAATTAATAGTGATTAAAAATTTGGTGTTTTTTGTGGGTGAAATTGAGGACAGGCGGAGAAACTGATAGAGCTTCTACGGCAACCGAGATCCGGCAACTACGCTGCCACCACCTCAGATGTGTCAGTCTAATTTTTGTTCCGGCCACGTGGACGATGCAACCCCCCCACACAACAAGACATCTCAATTATCCCCCACATATTTAAAAAAAAAAAAAAAAAAAAAAAAAAAGACAAAAAGAAGGCCCTGTAGAAAGAAAGAAAAAAAAAAAAGAGATAAGTGGGGAGAGGTTTTCTTGTAAATATATATTTGCCAACTTTTTTCTTTTCTATAATGTTTGCTGTGATAAGATTGATCCGGAGTTTTGAGGTTTTTTTTTTTTTTTTTTTTTTCTTTTTTGAGTTTTTGAAATTTTGAAGGATATTTATAATATGTGTAAATGAAAAAAAAAAAAAAAAGGCTATAGAGGTGGCCGACCCAGAAATCGAATATTGGATCTCTTTTCTTAAATCTGAATAAAGGAAGAAGAAAAGAGGCAGATAAGAGTTTTGATTAAAAAAAAAAAAAAAAGAAAAAAGAAAAAAAAGAGATTGCTGTATCCGTGGTGGGGCATTCTATTCTATTCTCCTAATTAGCTTCCTTTTAAATAAATAAAAAAATAAAAGAGGGAAAATAAAAGTCATCTAAAAAAATAGAGTCCACGAGGTTAGCGTGCATCGGGTGCAATTATGTGGGTTCTTAGGAGAGAAAGAAACAATAATTGAAGAAAGAAACTGAGTCCGATCCGATTTATTTTAATTACCGACATTTGAATTTTTAAAAATGGGGAATAAATGAATAATGGCGTAATAATTTATTTTAATTTTTAGAAAAATCTAAGTATAAGTATATATTTTAACGTTTGGCAGTAGCCGACAAGTAGCTCCAGCATGGCGAGGTATTGATGAAGGATGATTGAATTGGGGTGAAAAGGAAAATGGCAATGGCGACGTGTCGTATAATGAGTAAGTGAGTGGAGGTCGTTGAGTCAATAGAGAGGCCGACATGTCGCAATCGAGGACCCCAACCTTGACGGCTGATGTGCTACTTTTACCTTACCGTTTCCGAATCATTTCAATTTAACGTCCAAACTCCTGCCTTTTTCTTTTTTTCTTTTTTTTTTTTTTTTAATTTATAAACATTAATTGCGTACGAGATTTTTTTTGGGGCATTTCGAGAAATAAATGCAGTGGATTTGAGGATCTCTTTTTAAAAGCTGAAATTGAAGCTTTTTTTGCATGAGGGAAATGAAGTCGAGGCCTGAAGGATTGTGTTTTGGAAAAAAATAATAATTGAAATATAAATGGATAATTGTTTTTGTACCTTTTGTTTTCCCTGTTATGCAAAATTACTTTATTGTATAATCAGATGACAGGTCTTTCAACAGAAATTAGTTATTTTATTATATTAATTTTTAAAGTCCCAAAATTCGTAAATGATGATGTTGGGTTTTTCATATTTTAACATTTCTTTTATTTTAAAATTTTAGAACTTAAACTTCACAAAGATTTTTTTTTTGACATATTTTTCAAACATCATTTTAAAACCATAGCAAAGTTATAAAAAGCTTGAAAGGGAAATAGAGTGCCCCAACACTTCTAGGTTAAAAAAAAAAAAAAAAAAAAGGGAAAATAGAGTACAGAGATAGAGAAAAAAAATTAAAAAAATAAAAAGAGAAATTTGATAGTGAGGGCAAGTATCTTGTACTTGCTTTGGCACTAGACCTAGAAAGAGTCCGTTGATTTCTGAAAAGGAAAATTGTAGTGGGTGACAAATTGGACCAAATTAATAGCAAATATAGCACAATGTAAAGACTTCGATTATCTGAGTTTATCGCGATAAACTCTGATTAATCATTATTACTGATAAACTCCGATTATTCAGAGTCTATATACGGATAGAATCTGACAACAGTTTTTTGGTCTTGTACAATTAATTTTGCTATATTTTCAATTAGTTTGCAACTGTGCTATATTTGCTATTAATTTGGTTCAATTTACCACAACTATCCCTTCTGAAAATCCAAGTCAATATTTTTTTTTCTTCTTTTTTTTTTTCGATTAATACACTAAAGCAAGTGGTGGACTGTTTACTATTATGACCACCAACCCAAAACTAGATAACATAATTTTGGTATGTATTACTAAAAAATTTCAATAGCATTTCATTTTTTTTTTCTAATATAGCACATAATTGTAACTTTAATTTGAGTTTGATTTAGTTTATGTTTTTTCTAAAAAAATAAAATAAAATAAAACCTTTTGCTATATCTGTACATATTTATTTGGATTTTTTTTTTTTTAATAATAGTAGATATAGTCTAAATATTAGTAGATTAATGACATGATAAAATATTTTACAAAAATGGTATAAATACATAATCTCATAAATCAATATTTTATATTAGGTATATCCATGATATACTTTATTAATAATACAAAAATTAAATATTAGAGATAGACAAGACAAAATTTATAATATTTGAAAAATATTTTTTTTATGTAACAAATTTGTCAAATATGTTCGTAAGTTTTGTCATCCATTATAATCTTTTATGTAATATGGTTCACAGCCAAACTTATTTTTTTTAATAAAAAAAATTATCAAATGAGATCTTAACCTAAAAATATCTTAATCCATTTTCAAATAATAAATTACTTAGGACTTAGGAGAGATTTAGATTCAATCGTCATAAGTAAATAAATAAAAACACATTAATAAGTATCTTAATCCTTTGAGTTTATAATTTGATGAACTAAAATTAAGCAATTATCCAATACCCACTCTGTTTTTTTCCTTTTTATAATAAGAAAATTATTGAGCACAAGCTTAAGAATGAATGTTAATTGTTAGCTATATTCTCCACATGGGGCACATGTGTTTTGTGCCTTGAAAACCAAACAAGAGAAGGTTCCTCATCATAATGTCCTTTACTTTATTTATATTTCTTTTTAATTTTTTTCTCTCTCTCTCTTTCTCAAACAAATTGAAAAGCCTTTTAATTATTTTCCTCAAAATTCGTATGCTTTATAATTTCGTAAAACTTTTTTAAAAAAGTGTGTGCGCCCAACTCTTTTGTCGACCATCTTGGTTCATTCAGACATCCGGACCGAGGCCGGGTCGGGCCGCCATAACTGCCGGTCGGCAGCGGCACACGTGTGAACTAGTGGTGGCTCCGATAATTCCAATTCTTTAGGCTGATTCAGAAAAATTTATTAATGATGTGAAACCAAACTAAAGTTTCTATATTTGGTAAGTAAGAAATGGATTGACCATCTCTTGATTGGAAACTTTTGAATGCTTTGGAGAGTAGTTCAATTATTATGAAACAAATTTTGGGCCTACCCCATTTGAATTTAATGTCATTTCTCAAAATTCATTCTCAATGTCTTGTCTCCATCTAATTCTCTCATCCAAATAGAAATGTTACTCACTTGAGTTAATTGATGGTTTAAATTAGGGAGGTAAGAAATTCATCCAATCGAGATCACTAGATCTCTAGGTAGGTAAGATATTAGTGTTGGTTGGTTGATATGTTGAATTGAATTGGCTTTTGTTATTAACTTTGTTAGTTGTTGTACGTGACATACTGAGGTGGATTAGTATATCACTAGTTATGTTCACTTTTGTTGCACGTATTTTTTTTTTTTTATTTTTTATTTGATAAAGAAATTATGTGAGAAAACAAATATGATTTTAAAAAACAAAAAACGAATTGTGTGTAAAGAAATGAGGTGGTTTAGTGTTTTTTTTTTAGTTCAACAACAATTAGGAGTAGAAAGATTCGAACCTTTAATCTCTTAGCCGAGGTTACATGCCAATTACCGTTGAGCTATGTTCATTCTTGCAATTTCGTGTATTTTGTTTGTAGATTTTGCCAACTATTCCTTCATGTTTGTTCACTTAAAATTTACTAATTAAAAAAAGTTAATAACATGAATTTATTATGCACACAAAATTAAAAATGTTGGGATCTATAAAGAAAATTTAAAATTCTTTTTTTTGTACTTATAATTTAATCAATTAATATAAAGATATAATTTTTTTTTTTTTTTGACAATATGTAGGGAGGGGGATTTGAACCACAGATCTTGTGGTTATTGTATGTCATTTGAGCTAAGCTTTTGTTGGCATAAAGATATAAATTTAAATATAAACTGATCCAAAAATTTATTTTTTTAAAAAAATCATTATAATATTTTTGTAACTGAAGAGTGACATTGATTTAAACCTCAAGAGATATTATATTTAATACCTAATTTTAATTGATTAGCACTCCCATGAATAAACTATTAGCCCACTTAATCCCAAGCACATTGGTATAGCTTTCACATATACTTTGGAAAAGTAAATAACATCTAAAATATTACGACTTTAGGTCCAAACACATTTACATTTTGAATTCAACCATTTTCTCTAGGTCTTTTCAACCATTTGACACTTCAATTTCAGTTCCAACATTGGGAAGTTTCTCCACATACTTTAACCTTACATTCTTTTTGAAAAAAAGTGCATAAAAATTCAAATCCCATACCTCCGAGATTTGAATTCTCATTTTTGACCCAACAAATAAACAATATATTAAAGGATTTAGTATACCCATCTAAATCTAAATTCATATTTAGTTTAGACGCGATTGAATGCATCGACTTCTGCTATCAAGTATTTTGTTTTAGTACCTTACTTTTGTATTAATAAAAAAAGAACCATTATAGTTATTGTCATTGATTTCTTATATATCATTGAGCAAAAATTTTAATCCAATAGGAAGCTCGTCAAACATGTTTATCATGAACAACCATTAATAAAAGCAAATGAAAAAGATATGTTTATGTAAGAATATTTTTGTTAAGTAATTAAAAAAAAAAACAAGGTTGCAACAAGGGCTAAGATGGTATCTTTTGATTATTATGGTATTGTCAATTAATATCCATTCAATATCAATCTAGATCGACTTATATGATTATAACACTCGTTTGCATTATCACATCAATTAATATATTTGAAACAACATCATTTATTATTATCTATCTATTAAACGATCAGCGATTGAATAACGGTAAGAAACGGTCATCTATTAAAATTAAATATGGTGTGCGTGTGTGGTGTGTGTAAGCAGTTAGGAAGCAGTGGGCAGTTGATTAATTTGAATTGAAGCCAAACTGATAATTGGCATCGCTAATGGGGAAAGAGAGGAATTGATCGAGTCAAAATTGAGTCGACTCGCCTTTCTTATTCATATCAATTCATAATTAGCATTTGCTTTTTTGTCAAGTTTGAAAGTTGGACAAAATCACTTTTTCCTATAAATATATATATATATATATATTTTGTTATTAATAAAAAAAAATAAAATAAAATAAAGTGGACTAAAACAGGCGAATGAAATTCCAGCAGAAGCAGTCAAATGGAAATCAAATAGCCATCGGAACTGACCACTCAAATCCCAAGTCTCACATTTTTCAATTCCAAACTGTACACACAAATTCCAATCCCTTTCTCAATTGATTGGTTAAATTACAAATTTGGTTCTTTTTTTTTTTCTTGAAAAATTTTCAAAATTAGTTCATAAATTTTGAAGCTCGTATCTAATTCTCAAAATTTTCAATTTTGTGTTTAACAGACCATTTAACTATCTATTTTGCAATTAATACGTCCCTGAAAAATTCAAATTTTAAAAAGTTAATTGATTTATGTTGTGGTTGGACTATCATTCTAACTATGTTGGATGGTTTTTTAATTTGGTCGGGACATTTTGTGTTGAGCTTCATTTTCATTTCTTTTCTATATTTTTTTAATTTGATTTTTGACTAGATAAAGTTATATAATTGAGTTTGGATATTTCTATTGCTTAAATTTCGGTTTTTTACTTAAAAAAAGTACTAAATCTAAAACCAAACAAACTAAAATACAAAAATTGGAACTAGAAGACTGTCACATAAAATAGACAAAAATAGAAAATTAAAAAAAAAAACATCCCATAATTTGTCAAATTAAATAAATGGAATGACAAATTGAACAATCCGTGCTTTGAGAAAAGCATGGTTTGGGTGGAAAATGACAGCAAAGAATCAAAATACTCTATTATTTTTTTTAAAAAAAAGAATCAAAATACTATATTTTCTATATAAAAAGGAAGTTGAAAATGCATAATATCAAATAAAATGAAGATCAAGCAACTCATAATTTTTGCAAACTGAGAGAAAAAATGGAACAATACACAATTTAAAAGCATGGCGTAACTACATTCAATACCAAGTCAAGAAGAAACTAAATTCTACATTCTCATAGAATAAAAAAAAAAAAATCTACATTCTCTTTATAAAAAAAATTAAATAAAAAGTACAAGTTACAAAATAACGAATAAAATAAAAATATACAAAAGAAATTATCTACCATGAATAAAAGTCAAGAAACTTATCCGAAGATCTTGTAACCAAGCTAAAGAAATTTGGAAACTTACACATAATCATGTTTTTATGGACAAGGATTTCCATGGAAGCTTTGTGGACAAATGGATTATGATCGACTCAAGCTCGTCTATGGCAGATCTTGGCTCGGTAGCACTTACTTGTTGGTCTATCTGGAATGATAGGAACAAGAACATCCATGGTGAAGCAATTCCAACAATACAATTCAGAAACAAGTGGATAACAGATTATCTTGAATCAGATTTGCGATCAATCTCAAGAAGGTCGTCGAATTCGTCGAATAGTCGGCGTACTGAGCTTCGTTCTTCAAATACGATTGATCGTTGGAGCTATCCGAATAGGGGTACCTGAAAGCTAAACTCTGATGCTGCATGCGTCTCTTCCCCCCGATGACAAGTATCAGAATGATCTGCAGGAATTTAAGAGAAGTGATGGTAGTCTCGGCAAAATCTTCGAACATTTTTATGGAAGCCCATTTGGTTGAACTATGGGCCGTGTTTGAAGGTTTAAAGTTGGCCATATCACTGGGTTGCACAAAACTAATAGTGGAGTCTGATAGCCAGTTGGCCATAAAATTCATAAAGAAGGAGCTGACTGTTTGGAAGGATATAGAGGCTTTAGTAGAATCCATTTGGAGTTTATTACCTGCATTTAGAGAAATCTCCTTTAATTTCATTCCTAGAACATGTAATAGAGTAGGACACGAGATAGCAAGGTTTGTTAAATCAACGGTTTTATCATGAGACTTGGGTTGGTAATTACCCAAGTTGGATGAGTATGTGGGTCGAGTACGACCGTTCAAATTTTGCCCAAGTGACGCAATAAAATGAGGTTTTATTTCAAAAAAAAAAAAAAAAGGTCAAGAAACTTATCTCGAATTAATAGATAAGTCAGAAAATAGAAGAAAATACAAAATAGAAAATAGTCAAGATGAACAAAATATACTATTCTATATAAAATTGTCCAGTCAATTATATAAAGTATCAAATATAAAAAACCAAGAAAAAAAATCTTAAATCTATTAAGTTCTAAAAATCTTGAAATTGGTAGGGTCGTTTAGACACAAAATTAAAGGTTAAGAACCTATTAAACATCTTAGAAAGTTAAAAGACCCAATAGACATAAACCTCAAAGTCCATGTATGAAAGAGTTAAAAATCTTGAAGAAGAAAACATTTGAATTAGAAATAAAATTTTCTAAGATTAAAAAAAATATTGGAGATAAAGGAAACTAGAAAAGGATTGAAGAGAAAAGCACTTGAAAGTGAAAAAAATATTTGAAAGTGAAGAAAAGAAAACATCAGATTTTATTTTATTTTTTAAGTTTTTAAGTTTTTCAGTAGAAACAGCTACAAAGTAATAAAAAGATAACAAAGTGAAAAAAAAACAAAGAACTTGAGAAATAGTTCTTAAAAAAGAGTTTCTGAAAGAGTCTTGGAAAAAAAATTAGTAAGTCAGAAATAGTTTTTTTTTTTTTTTTTTGGTAAGATGAAAAAAAGTTAAAAAGAATTTTTTGTAGATAGAAAACTTTTGGAGAGAAAAGAAGTTAGAAAAAGATATTAATAAAATCATTAATATAGAGTGAGAAACTTTATCCAATCCAAAGGTAAAAATGTAAGAAAAATATTGCAGAAAATCCAGCTAAGTTAGATCTAAAAAATTTCAACCTTTTCAAAAAAAAAAAAAAAAAATCGAAAATTTTCAAATTTAGGTTGGGAAATGGGCTACTTTTTGAGGGCCTCAAGCCCACCTACTGGGCCAATGGCTTATGGTTCATAAAGTTCTCAAGCCATGGGCTGGGCTGCAGGAGAATGGGCGTTCATCGGTTATGTTGGTTCGAGTTGTTAAATGATTGACCCAACTCAATCATAATTATTTGAGTTATGTTGGTTCAAGTTGTAGATTCATATTTCAAAAATAATATATATAACGTCAATCCAAATATAGTTTCATGGATAAATCATCAATTATCATTCTAAAAATCGAGATGATTTGAAGTAATATTTTTTAAAAAGTTTTGGACTCCTTAAATCAATTTGAAAATAAAGAAATTTCAATTTAATGCACTCACACATGTCCAACTACGTACACACACATTGTAGTGTCGCTAATACCCTTTCATCTCTCACTTTCTCATATCGTTGCAACATTGTTATCACCTTCTTTTGGTTCTCTCATGCCATCATAGTGGTGTTGATCTTTCTTTTCATCGTCTCTTTTATCATGTCTATTAGTAATCTGTTAGGCCTAATTATTTTTATCATACATTGCTCCCAAATTGGCGTGACCAAACCAAAAAAATGATTTAGTTGAAAACCAATTTCTTTCTTGTTATATAGTGGTTCGTTTCACCATTTTCTAAAATCGAAATCATTGGTTTGATTCCTTGTTTAAACAATTTTATTGTGACATTCTAATTGGGAATATATCATATCATATTCCAGTCTATGATAGATTTCTCCAATGATATAAACTCTATTATTATCAATAATGTGTAAAATAAATCACATCATCTCTTCATTACAAAGGATCAAAGTATTCAAAGAATCAAGATAAGCGCTTAGTTTATTATAAATTAAAAACTTCCTACTGTAATATAAACAGTACATTAAATAATTAATTAGTTATTTATTTTTAGAAGAGAACATAGATTAATTAAGAAATGAAAAATGTCCCTTTCCAATACTAACCCCCTCACATTTCTAAATAAACAAGAACCGGCCAATACCGAAGTCACATTTCCAAATGAAACTGATTGGTGGGCCATCCTTTACTTTGAACGCTTCAATTTCTCTCTATTTTGTAGAAAAAGAAAGTATAATCCAATACGCTATTTCTACTTTCCGACATTTTTTTTTTTTTTTGATAATTTACGACATAAAAGAGAAATAAATTAAAAAGGAAAAAACAAACTACTCATGAGTCATGGTGTGGCTTTAAAAGTACAAAATGAAAAATATCCGAATTTATTTGTCCTTTTTGCTTAAGAAAAAGTGGAATACCCAAAATTAACCAAACACTAAAGAACAAAATTAAGAAAGAAAAAAAAAAAAGAGTAGAGAACAGAGGAAATTGAAAGAAGAAAAGAAATGGGAGTGGGTGGGACGATAAAACAGAGAGGATACATGATCACGTGGGGTTCACGTGGAGAATTCTTATCCTTTTACATGGAAAGTCATGGAGTAACTAACTTCCACATATTTATTCGGCCACGTGTCTCATTCTCCACCACTTGATTTCTTCCATTTTCCAGTGACTGATCGTCCATCAAACTTCGCACAAGGGTATAAGTGTCTAATACGACCACCACACCGAAATCCCCCTCCCAAAAAAAAAAATTAAAAATTCTTCAATTTTGTCATAAAATTAAATTCGTGTAATGGCGGTGGGGCCAGCCGTGAGGGTCAGGGTCACCGAGCAAGGGCGCGGCGGAGCTTGCGGACGAGTAGCTGAGGGGCGCTGAGATGGGGTAGGTGGCCCTCGGTGTCGAGCATCTCGACGGTGTTCCGGCCGCCGAGGTGGTCTCTGAGGTAGATGGCGACGGAGGCCGGAACGGAGACGTCTTGGGCGGTTTGAATTATGCAGCAGGGGACTTTGACGAGGCCGAGGACTCCCCGGAGATCGCTGCTGAAGATGACCTTGGAGACGAAGAGGGAAATGTCGGGCCTCATGTTGAAGAGAGTCCGGCTGAATTCCTGAACGGCGGCGGGAACATCGGCACCGACGGCGAGAGGGGCGAATCCGTTGACCCAGGCTTGGTAATTGGCCTTCATTGCGGCGAAGACCCTGTCAATCTCGCTCTGCTCGAAGCCGCCGTGGTAGTCGCCGTCGTTGAGGAACCTGAAAAAAAAAGAAATTAGGGGGAGAAAACAGAGCAGCAGCAGTAGTAGTAGTAGTAGTAGTAGGAGGTAGAGGGACCTTGGGGAGGCGCCGATCAAGACGAGCTTGGAGAAGAGGTCGGGGCGGCGGATGGAGGCGAGGATGCCGACCATGGCGGAGACGGAGTGGCCGACGAAGGCGCAGCGGTGGACGTGGAGGGAGTCGAGGATGGAGATGAGGTCGTCGACGAAGGCGTCGAGAGTGGTGTAGCGGGAGAAATCGAAGAAGTCGGGGTTGACGCTGCCGGCGCAGACAAGGTCGTAGAGGATGACGCGGTAGTAAGGGGTGAAGGAAGGGTAAACGAGTTGCCAAGCGGACTGGTCGGTGCCGAAGCCGTGGGCGAGGACAAGGAAGCGGTCGCCGGTGCCGAGGACACGGACATTCAGGGCCTCCAGAAGGGCGTTGTTAACCATGATTAATTATGATTTTGATTATGATTTTGATTTTGTAAAAGAGAACAGAGAATAGAGAAGAGAGAAGAGAGAAGAAGAAGAAGAAGAGGAAGTATCTGAAGTGAAGAGAGAGAGAGAGTAGAGAAGCAATATAGCGGTGACGGTGGGTTTGGTTTGGTTTGGTTTGGTATTGGGTATGGTGGGGCTTCAACTTCACGTCTTTTCTTTTACTCTCTTTCTTTGCTCTCTACTTCCTATTTATAGGGGTTTCATATCTTCTCCATTTTTTTTTTCTTTCTTTTTCCTCTTCTTAGGATTATTATAGGTTTTTTTAAAGGTAAAAAATCGAATTTTACTCACGGACAGGGAGGTGGCTGAATTTTAACTCTAAACTTTCTATTTAATTATTTTGTATCCTAAAATTAATTGAATTCGACTTCTTAGTTGATATAACTGGTGCAATCTTAGTTGATAAAGTTTTGAATCTTTCACTTTTTGATATAGAATATAATGATTTAATCGGATTTTTATAAGTCAAAGTGAATATAACTTAGTAGTAATCCCATTTGATAACCATTTGGTTTTTTGTTTTCAAAACTTATAGACGAAAGTAATGTTTATAAGTTTAATTTTCAAAAACCAAATAGTTAAAGAGGTTCGTCATGATTTGATTTCGACATTTCTTTGACATTATTTTGTTTGTTAAATTTTGTATAATATATTGATTGGTTCATGGAAAATTTTAAAATGTTAGCATTGAGAATGTATTGATTGTTACACAACTATATATGCAAGTTTAGATTTTTTTTAGTTCAACAACATATGGGAGTGAGGATCTCAACTTCTAATTTTTTGGTTGATGATCAATTATTTGAGCTATAAAATTAGTTGAATGGATAAAACACTAATCATCATCCTAAAGATCAATAGTTCAATCCCCCACCTCGCAATTGTTGAACTAAAAAAAAAAAAAAGTTGAACTATGCTAAAATTGAGGATTTGAACTTTTCCTTCATTTATTTTTGTTAAATTATCAATTTAGTCCTTCAAGCATATGGTTTCCATTGTCTCTATAGTACTAAGAATTTGGTCCCAATAATTAATTAGGCTTAATTTCAATTAGGGTTTTAAAATTTCCTTGACTTTCAAAAATCATCCCTAAATATTTTTCATCCCATAATTTTTTTTTTCTATTTTTTACTCAACCCTAAACTCTAATCGATTTAACAAACTTAATCGCTCACAAGAAAAACAGTGTTCGTTGTCATGTAAATTTATAAGCAGAAGATTAAGTTTGTGTAAGTTAATTTATTCAAAGTTGTTTGTTTATCATTACAAGTCATATAACCTACAAACACAACTTACACAAACTTAATCTTATGCTTACAAAAGTTTTTCTTTTTTTTTTTTAGTTCAACAATTATGTGGAGTAGGAAATTAAATGCGTAATTAGTGTCTTATTGACTAAAGCTCAAAGACTCAGAGATTGGGCTTATTGTTTGAAATACCCCACATTAAAAATTTACTTCAAACAAAAAAACCATTTTAATGCAAACATCTATAAGTTTCTATATTCCTTTTTCTTTTTTGGAAAATTAAACCCAAACAAAATACTAATGGGCCCAAAATTATTATATAGTTTCATGTGAGGTTCTCATTTTTATTATTGTACGATTTTTTATTTTATTATTTATTTATTTATTTATTATTATTATTATTATTATTATTATTGTAGAGTGGGGATTGGTACTTGAGAAGGACTTTGTGCTAAAAGAGGCATGCTTGAATGACTTTACCTTTACCTCTTGCCCAAAGAAAAAAAAAAAAAAGAAAAAAAAAAAAGAATGACTTCCATCTATGTTGGTTGTCATTTTCTTTGATGGTGGAGAGCTGTTACATTAGCTTTGGCCCCTTTGTATTTTTCTTATTCCAATTTTAAAATTCATTCTTTTTTTAGGTAACGCGCTAAAATATGATACAAAATGGATCTTATCCTATTATTTATGGTCATCAAGCGATGGAGTTGACTAATCTTAAAACATGCGATCCGACAGTTTACTGGGACCACCTTTGCTTAAATTATCAATAATTTGGTGTCTAGACTACATATGGGTAAATTTTTTTTTTTTTTTTAACAAGTAGAAAAATTAACTAGATGAGAATCTATTTGAAATTGATATTTAGAACAAAGAAATAATTTAGATTTATGGTTAAAAATATTGAAATAAGTTTATTTGAGAATATTATACAATTATGTTTCGAAAATAATTTCAATACAAGAATCATATATTATATATCTTTCATTTTATTTGAACATGAAAGAAATTTGCAAAAAATGATATGTAATAGGCAGGCACATGAAATTAATTATTATATATATGGAAAATAAAAAAGGATAAAAGAAAACAAATTGCTTTTAGAAAATGAGGCTACTCAAGAAAATTTTTCCAAAGACGCATAATAATTTTTTCTAATTAATCTACTTTTAAAGGAAAAAGAAAAGCATTAGATTAATAAAATTCTCTCATCAACCCATCTCTCTTTCACTTCTAAATAAACCATATCAATTAACTTTTTCTTCCCAAACAAAACAAATTTATGATTAAGAATGGAAACGATTTGAATCCTTAATAGAAAAAAAAAAACCCTAAATCAATTAAATTTACTAATTAATCGAATCATATGATTAGAAAACACCATTTGCTCAAAATCTTAGAACAATAATCTTAAACATATATGTAGGTTTTTGAATTTTGCTTAGATAGCCTTTCATAGAATAATCCTAGTCAAAAAGCAAACTAGGGTTTTCATTAGCTTGCATTCGAGTTCCTATTTGAAAGCTAACTTCAAATGACGACGACGGCGACTCTTGTAGACGAAGGGATTCGAAGAGCATTATAATTTATGTGTTGACGATTGAAGGTTCTTTTCATCGAGCCATCATGTAGCGGCCACAACGACATTCTCACTTTCGTTGATGTAAAAGAAAACTTGAATTTACCGAAAGATAGAAAAAAAGAAGAAGAGGAAGAGGACGAGGATGACAATGACGATGACGACGAATGAGGGAGTTGTGGATAAGAAACAGTGAGTGGGATCGCATTTGAAAGAGTAGTAAAGATGTTGACGGATGTGTGTGTTATGATGAGCTTGGTTACTAGTCACAACCAAAACAACTCAGCTACAGAGAAGCAAATGGAATCTTCATCTGCCAACGTTAATGGGGGATTTCAAAGGCCCACACTTGAACGGGAATCTGATTCAATGGGGAGAGCCTTCTTCTTCCCTCAAAGCTAAAAAGAAAAAATTATTTATACTCAATGCCCCCACCTTTTTCTTTCTTGTTTCCGCATCCAAACTCTTCCCTTTTCATTGCTTTTTGTTTCCATATAATTCAATTTCTTTTTCCGTTTCACAAAACCCGAAATGTCATCGTATATTATTAGAAGAAAACTCTATAAAATAGTTAGGTTTCTCAAAACTCTTCAACATCTTCCTCGTTTCGAAAGGGAACATGTTTGCATGATTCTATGTGTTTTAAGAGATGTGATGTTGATTTTTTTTTTGTAAGAATAGTTGGAGTTAGTTCTCTTCATTCAACAACATGAATAACTAGTTAATTAACGAATGATTCGAATTTGATTGCACGTTTAAGTTCGGAAAAAAGAAATCCAATGATTTTCTAAAACAAACTTTCAAAAGAGAATTTTGCAAAGCAATTTTCAAAAGAGCCCATCAACATCTTGCCCCATAGCTTGGCTCTCTCTCTATCTCTCTATTAACTTTTCAAGTTTAAAGTTAAGGAAAGAAAGCAAATTGAGTGACCCCACCAAATTCAACAACCATTTTGACTAGAAAAAAGCAGTGGGTGGAAGAGGAAATTGAAAGTAATATCAGCAGTATGTAGATAAGATCCCTACTTTTTGGCTTCAACTTACCCATATATACACCCTACATTATCATTTCTCTTAGCTTCTTATTGTTGACACATCCTCCAAAACTAGCCACTCAAGATTCTACCAAACCGACCTTACTTAACCTAAAAGTTTAAGCTCATAAATGCGAATCTTTTTATACATAAATTTTCACCATCTTCTCTTACATGTAGATTAAATGAGTGACGACTATCATATAATATAGATAGAAAATGACATTACAGGAGTTTAAACTTAAGATATCGTCTTACTTTGATATACGATATGTTATATTATAATCCATAATTTAATCTAATATAAATTATGGATGATGTTTTGAAGTGTATATATTCTTAAATGGAGAAACATGGGCTTCCATGAACCACTTATAAAGGACAAGATGCAAGAGAAAAAGAAGCGAGTTGTAGATAAGCCATGACAGAAACAATGACAGTGAAAGTGACCTTATTGGGTGGTTGGAGGGGTCTAGAAGTGCTTTTAGGGTACGACCGTACCACAAAGGGGCTGCATCCTTCAATAAGGGTTTTGGATGACTCTCTCAGTTTGGCCTTCTTTGTGTCTTATTTGGGGTCCGTGGAAATGTTCAGATGTTACCTTAGGTAGGTGAATACCCGAGTGTAGGTAGAGATTTGAATATCTAATCTTTTCGTCAAAAGTATATGTTTTATGTCAGTTGAGTTATACTCTTTTTGACGATAATAGTGACAGTCAATATAGTATAATTTATATATTCTGACCAATACTTATCCATTCAAACGTTGTTTAGTGAATAAAACATTTAGTACATTTTATATGGTCAAGGGTTTGATTTTCTAGTTCCTCAATTGCAGAACAAAAAAAAAATTTCATCCTACGCTTAATCAATCCATTGTTGTCTAAATCAAGAACTAAAGGAAAAAGAAAAGCTAACTATCATTGTTGTGAATGCAACCAGATCATGGAGATTAAGAGTCGTTTGAAATACCTCTAAGTTTAAGTGTTTTTCAAGAATGCATTTTTTTTATAAACACATTTTGTATAAAAATTGTTTAGAATCCAAACACTTTATGTTTCGTCACATTTTTTCTCATAAGGATTTTTATACACAAGTTATTATATATTTAAAATAATTAAAAATTGCTTTATTTCTCTTAAAATAGTTTATTTTTCAATCTCATTTTATAATGAGTCATTTTTAGTGGTTGTTAAACACTAGAATTTTTTTCAAAATGATTTTTTTTTTCAAAATTTAAAACTTTGAAAAGTTAAACCAAACATATGAGTAATTACCACATATATGCAGTGGCCTCAAGTATTGAGATACCATGTCTTTTTCACATAAAATTATTTTATTTGGAGGAGTACATTTTTCATTTTAACAAAGAAAGGCATTTCTAAAAAATTGAAGCACGGACAAAATTAGAGATTAAAGTTCGTAATAATTTAATTAATTTAGAAAATGGAAAATATAAATTAAACAAAAATTGATTTCTGATTTTTTTTTAATTCAAAAAACTAAAAAATTATGAAATAAAAATAGAAGACGAGGCTTAATTAATATATTTTTTTTAAGTACATTAACATTTAAGGATGGAAAAATTCGAACCTCCGACCTTTTGGTCGAAGGTACATGTCAATTACTGCTGAGTTATACTCGCTTTGATGACAAAGCTTAATTAGTGGAATCTAAATGGTCACAGTATGAAATGGAAATGTAACAGGAAGTCATGCAGTTATATGATTGCTCTAAAGATTACTTTTATTTTATAAAATTTTCCTTGGACATAATGATTTCCACCATAAGTATTCATGCATGTATATCATACGATACATTCCAATCAATCTTTGTTCAACTTTTTGCTAAAAACTCACCCATAAATAAAAAATGCTATAGCCTAATTATTTTAATTCATTTTTCTTATTGTTAAATTACAGGTTTGGTCCCTATATTTCAAACATTGTTATTATTAGTTCCTTAGCTTAAAACTTTTTGGTCAAAACAATATTTTGGACATTTTTTTTTTTTTTTTTTTTTTTTTTTTTTTTTAAGTGTGTTTTATTTTAGCCTATGCAATTTTAAAATTTTCAAATTTAATCCTTCTATGCTTTAATAAGTTTTTAAAATAATATCATCATTAGTTTGATTTTAATTTTAATTTAACTTGCAAAATAATTATAATGACCTCCATTGAAGAAAGGACATAATCAAATGTCTTACTATTTTTTTTCTTTTGTTTGTTTGTGAAAAGTTAACTCCAAATTAACAATAGAGATTATTTTTAAGATTTATGGAAAGTAGTATGGGTTAAATTTAACCATTTGAAAGTATATGAACTAACATAAAATAATGAAGCCGTTTGAAGTGTTGTTTAAATTAGTTTAAAAAGATTGCAATTATATCTTTAGATTTTGAACTATATATATGTTTATCTTTAGTTTGAATGGCTGACATTGGTTGATGAAACACTAATGTAACACTGATCTTAAATTTAACAAAGGTGACCTCATTTGACAACTAGTTGAACTAAAACAAATTACATGATGAAGATTGAAAAGCATATATAAATGATTATACTAATTTAGTTATAAACTTTACAACCCTACCACCTCTCTCATCTAATCTAACCCTAATTGTATCTATATCAATTTATTTGTAATCTATCCAACTAGACAACTTCCTTCAACTTTTATTTAATAGAGCACAACATCAATATAATGTCAATTAGCATAATATACCAATAATAACTAAATATATTCGTCTAATTAAAATTTAGGATTATTTAATTCTTTTAAGGTTTAGAAATTCAATAGAGCTATAGATGCTAAGTATATGGTTTTTACCTATTAAAAAAATTGTTGGTAGGTCCGTAAACTTATTAAAATTGTATAATAAGTAAGGCTCCGTTTCGATAACCATTTGGTTTTTTTTTTAAAAAAAAATATTAATTAAGTCTATAAGCACTACTTTCTTGTTTTGTTATCTACCATCTATCTTCTCATGTTTTCAAAAACCAAGTCAGATTTTGAAAAACTAAAAAAAGTAGACCCCCGTCGATCCGATAACCATTTGGTTTTTGAAAATCAAGCTGATAAACACTATTTCACTTATAAGTTTCTTTGTTTTGTTACCCATTTTCTTCACATGTTTTCAAAAACCAAGTCAAGTTTTGAAAACTAAAAAAAATTAGTTTTTAGAAACTTGTTTTTGTTTTTGGAATTTGGCTAAGAATTCAAATGTAACCTTAACAAGAAAACCACGGTAATAAAGGAAATTTAGGGAAAACAAGTATAATGTTAAAAAATCAAATGGTTATCAAAATGGGGTTGTAGTTTTCAAAAACTTGTTTTTTATTTTTGGAATTTGGTTAAAAATTCAAATGTTACCTTAACAAAGATGAAAATCATTATAAGAAAATTGGAAGAGAACAAACATAATTTTCAACATCAATTATTTCATAAACCTATGAATCATAAAATTAAAAACCTAGAATCTATGAAACATCTTTTAAAATTAAGAGCTACACATACATAACTCTGAAAGTTAGGGACTAAATTTGTAATTCGTCTATTATTTTATTATTTATTTTTTGGCATTGAACTTTTTCCAAAGGCACGCGTGTGACGACCACTAGTTTCTCTCCAATGTGGATTCTCCATGTTAAATGTGAAAAAAGCTTAATTGACTTTTTTTTTTTTTTTTTTTTTTTTTCAAAAATAATCTTTTGGTGTGTTTTTTTCAATCGAAGCATTGATTTGGTGGCACTTGGATAAGGTGGCTGAGTTTTGTGCGGTTTTTGGCATCTCCTCCTAACAATAAGCGTTGCCTCGAGACGACTTTGTTGCCCTCCACTAACACTAACACTAACACTAATCTTTCCTTTCTAACTTTATTTCTACTTCTCTCTCTTCCAAAATTGTAACCCTAAACCTTCTTATTTGCTACTACAACCTTACCTTTCATGCTACCTCGTTTCCCGTGCCGATCCAGAATTTTATATCCAGGGAGACACACAAATCTGTTTTTTAAATATATATATCGCGTAAATAGAATGAAAACTTGAAACATTTAGGTTTCATTTGATAACTAGTTCAATTTAAAAAAAAAAAAAAAAATCATACATGTTGAGTAACTATTTTTGTTTTTGTTTTTTTTTCCACAATAATTAGAAAATCTAACGTGTGTAAGCACAAAATAAGAAAAATTGATAAGTTGAGAGAGGCACATGACCCTCTGACTTCAAAAGTATATTTTACCTATATATAATAATAATAATAATAATTACAAAAGAATCTAAATATGCATATATGGAAAGAAAAGAAATAGAATTATGTAGGAAGAATGAAACACACTTGAATCTATTGAGTAAATCATAATAACGTAGAATCCATGAGGAAAAGTTTTGTTGGTCCTTGATCTTCTTCGACTATACAATTTAGACTTAATTGTTAAGGTGACTATTTGAGATGGAGAATGAAAGAGACTGAAATAACATAGTTGTTTGGTGACTATATAACCCTAATTCAATAGATTTTTTTTCACACCCTAATTAAATAGTTTTGATCTCGCACTAATCAATCCTCTAGGATCAATAGCTCAGTAGATTACATTTTTTTTTTTATGAAAACTATAATAGACTGATCATAATAAAGACCACTTTTGAGTGAGATGCGTATGTTGTCGATTAAAATATATATAGTTAGGAATAAGGATTACTAGCGCCTTTATATTGAATTTTGTAAATAGTAGAGGTTTGAAGTTCCACACCAATTAAATGGTTGAAAAGTCATGAACTTAAATGAATAAAGCAGATAATATTTCTATTGGTACGAAAAAATTATTTTAATAGAATAAAAAGTAAGTCCACGCGAATTTCAATCTAGAGTAGGAAAAATGATACTCAAGCAACCTTTTTTGATAAAGTTTTGAGAATGTAAGAGAAATTGGTATGGGCACCATAAATTAATGCAATCATAAGTTGAAGTTACTAGCAAGCACAAGTTGGAAAAAGTTGTTCCTTACTTCTTGTCATGTGAACAATTATTCTATAAAAAAGGTTTATATTAGTTAAATTAATTGCTAAATAATCAATGTGCTCACTTTTATTATTTCTTTAAAAAGATTTTTCAACCAATAGGAGCACGACATGTCGCAAATCAATGAACTAAGTTTTTGGCACATTTTGTCCCCTTCTTTCACAAAGTTTCTGCCTTTCAAAGCTGAATAAGCACCCATTTTAAAAATTGTTTTCAATTCTTGGATTAATTTTTCCTTTTTTTCAAAAAGTTAAAAAGTGATATCAAATAATTAAATTCGTTCCTGTGCTTTTAGATACGTTTTTAGTTCGGTAAGTCAACTTTAAATTGTACTTCAAGAAAAAGTCAAATTTAAATCAAAAGTTTTCATTTAATCCATTTAGAAGTTGTAAAAACTAGTTAATTTTGTTGGGGCTATTGAATATTAGTTTGGGTTGAATTCAACTCTCTTTTAACAGGTTCAACTTGGTATATTAAAAAAATGTATTGATCTGATGGACTGTTTTTAGTACAACAAATTTGAGAACTGAGATTTAAACTTATGATTTCATGTAACAGAATAGATACCTCAATTGATGAACTAGTTTCACATTGAAGGAAAGTGAAACATCTTAAATTGAGAAACGATATATATTGTTTTATTAAGTAAAACTTGTGAAAGTCTAAACGGTGTGTTTTGCAACACTCAACATACATACTCAACATACATAATTAAGGAGAAAAGAAAAAGTAAAAAAGTAGACTGAAAATCAAATAATTGGAAGAGTAAAATAGAAGAGGGAATTGAAAATATCTAAAAAAAAAAAAAAAAAAAAAAAAAAAAAAAGGAATTGAAAAGGAAATGTGATAAGATTGGGGGTGACTACACGCATGCATTGAGATTTGAGAGATCAAAATTCCACACTTCTGGTGGGCTTTCCATCATTAATCATACAATCTCCTTTTTAACTTTTACCCAACTTAATTATGTTGTTACATTTTTGTAACTAAATATAAGTAAATCATAATCCAAACTAAGTTTTGTTTTTATCTTAATAATCTCCTTTATAGTTTGGTTTCTTTAAACCCTTTCTTTTGTATAATCTTAATAAATGGTATATAGTAAACCTTTACCCCTTAATCTCAAACTTGACACAACTCAAAAAAAAAAAAAAAAAAAAAAAAAAAAAAAAAAAAAAAAACTTGACAAATTCAAACTTTGTCTCTAAAATTTTATTATTATGTAATCTTAAGTTTTCATATAGTATTTAACATAAATCTTAAGGCAGTTGGTTGGTGATCTAAAAACAGAAATTTGAAAACAAAAGATTCAATAAAAACATAATTGTATTTCATGTTTTCATATATGTGTTTGGATTTGGAAATTGGATCCCAATTTAAACAATGGTTCAAAATGTGTTTGATAATATATTTATGAACCATAAACTAGTTGTAATTATCAACTAAATATTGAGTTGAATACAAACTATTAATTAATTTTTAAACATGTTATATGTTATAAATTTTGTATAATTATTATTTTACAATATCATATAATTTATAATACATTGTATTATACACATTTTAATTCAACAAAAATGAATTTAGTTTATAACCAGAATCTTTTTTAATTTAATTCTGCATTTTAAATTTCCAAATTCAAAATCTAGATACACTTAAAATATAGAAGATTTTTTTTTTTTTCAGAATTTTCAGATCACAAAATCTAAAAACAATTTTCAAAAACTCATCTGTCAAACACAATCTGAAAACATAAAATAAAATCTGGATTGCCTATCAAACACAGTTACTCAATCTCCATATTCAAAGCCAAGATCTTTATTAAACGTGTTGTTAAAAAATTAGTGAAGAGAGTTTATGAAAGGGAGAAAATATTAAGAATGATAGAGGTTAACTAATGAAAGTAAAAAAGAAAAAAAAAAAAAAAGAATGTTATCAACCAAATTTCCTTGGTGTTTTATTGTAAAAATAAATAACAAAATGGGAATTTATTTGGGGTTTCTAATTGCACACACAATGTTGTTGGGCTGGATAACTTAAGTGGGCTTCACAATCACTACAACAATACATCCATAATCAGACAAAACTTTTATCAAAAGACTATAGGAAAAGTAGAATAATTGATTTTAGAAAATAAATTATATATATATATCATATTTATTTTCCCACCTGTATTAATAAACATATGATGTGACGATACATGATTAGGTGAAGTTCAATAAATTTAAGTGTTTTCTTTCAAATCACTAGGGTTCAATGGATTGAGTTTAAAATCCATTTAATAAATGATTATCAAATCAAATTAGACGGTTCAATGCTTCATTAATGAAATATTTTAATATAAATCACATCAAAGTTTTAACTTTTCTTGATGAATAAATGATTGGATCTAAAAAAAAGTCTAAGATATTATATAATTAAAAGTCTATAGATTATAGATTGTTAGATCTATAAATTACTTCATTTATTGAAAATTTTAAATATTAATTCCAGCTATATTTCATATTCATTAAAATTCGAGATTAGCCAAAGCGAGCTTAGCTCAGCGGTAATTGGCATATGTCCTTGACCATGAGGTCAGAGGTTCAAATCCCCCCACTTCCAAATGTTGATGTACTCAAAAAAAAAAAAAAAAAGTTCGAGATTATTATATTTATATATAATTTAAAGGTAGCAAAGTTAGCTGAAAATTTTGCTGCCATCAGCCTAGGGAGTCTGAGAAATAAATAAAAGCAGCCAGATTGGTCATGATTTTATGAGGATTCTCCTCATAATTATAATTTATTAAACTTTGGATTAAGATATTTATATTTATCTTAATTGTATTGAGTTAATTAAACATTACAAGGGTAAAAATGGAAATAAAATTGTCTCTCAATGTGATAGAAATGGAGAGAGCTTCTGGTTAAGACCAAGGTCCATTCCATTGTAAGCCAAAGGAGCAAACATCCAAAGCTCATCTGAGCTCAATAACTGCAAAAAATGAGACAATGGCATTTTAGTAAATTTGGTTCTTTATTATTAATTTTTTTTTTAAAAAAAACAGTTGAATTAATTAATTGTTTTTTTAGTACCGAGTTAATTAATTGTTGAAAGTCAAGAAGAAATAGAAAAAAAAAAAAAGAAAAATTGAAGGTCGGTTTCATGATATTCATTTTATTTGTAGAAATTAAATTTGATATTTTCTCGACCGTTGTTTTATTTTGGTATCTACATTTAATTCCATTCAATTTTTAATTCTAGAAGACTATTTTTATATTTTGTCGGCACATTATAAAAAAATACCAAAATAATTCAGATATATATATACACATGTTATTCATACAAATCTTTTAAAAAGTATTTAATTTATTCATCGAATACCACATACCAAATGGAAAAAAAAAAATACATGTACTAAAAAAATAATGACAATAATAAATACACATGCAATGCTACTTTTGTAAAATATTTAAAAAAAAAAATACATGTATTAAAAAAATAATGACAATAATAAATACACATGCAATGTAGATAAAAGTAAAAATATGCACAAGAGTCCATCCTTTTAGATGATTTTCAACTTACTCCTTGAACTTTTAAAATTCCCAAATTTACCTTTAATGTATTAAAAAATCTTAATTAGATCATTTCATAAAAAAAAATCTTCAATATATTTGAGCACACATGAAATCCAATCTATTACTCAATAAAATCCAACTCATTTGTAAACAAAATTCATTTTTTCTAGAATGAGATATATATTCGTTCATATCTATTAATAAAACAATAATTTTTTTTTAATTCAACAATATAGAATTGGAAGATTCGAACTCATGACCTAGATCATAAATACATACTTTATACCATTTGAATTATGTTGTTGTTGGCTAATAAAACAATAATTTAATAAGACATTTTTAACTCAAGAAAAGGTAGAGGAATTTGAATCTTTAATCTTATTCAATTGGGAATTTTCAAAGTTTCTTCCTTTTTTCGATTGAAGTTATTTGGTTTGGGTTACCTTGATTTGGAGCTGCAAAAACTTGACATAATGAACTGCTTCTTCAAGCATAGTACTAATATCAACCTGGCCATGAAAATCAAAACTTTCATCAACAAAAAGTACAAACATTTTCTCAAATTTTTCTCATCATATAAAATCATACTGCTGTTCTGATGCTGACCTTGGTTCCATTGGGAACAAGTTTCTGTAAGATTCTCAATCGCTCATTGATTCTCTCTCTGCGTTTCTGCAACAAAAGTGATCGATTTCTCAGTCTCAGTAACATAATCAAACACACATCGATCACAAAGAAGAAGATATATGCATACTCTGGCGTAGAGGCTTTGGGGATCTGTGGCCGATCCTCTGCTGGCTCTGCTCTTCTCTTTCAAACCACTTTCTTCCTCTGAACTGTAACTTATCGAGCTCTGTTCTTCTCCATTATTCCCTTCTTCCTCAGCGCTTTCTCCTCTTCTCTTCTGCCCTTTCTTCTTTTTTTCTCCCTGAATTTTCAACCAACAACAAAACCCACTTTCAAAAATTTTCACTTTTGAATAAACACAAAAATTGAAAGCTCTGTAAAATGAGGGCTTACATCTCCTGACACCCGAGTTTTCTTCTTCGGATTATCACAAAGCTTTCCCTCATTGACTTTCCTCTTCAATGCAATTGGTTTTGGTTCCTTTCCCGCAACGCCGGAATCCACAAGCTGCGGCGGCGGCAATCTCTCACCGGCGCCGGCGAGACCCTCGTCCACTTCCTCCATGAAAACATCAGAAAAAAACGACGACCCAAAATTCCTCTCATCAATTGGCACAAACGAATCAGTACTGGAATTCGTCAAGAAAAGGCTACCACTAGAGTTATCAGTACTGCAGCTGCTGCAGCTCTGCAAATTGGGATCGAAGGCGTCCAGTGAATAGAACCAGCTATTATTACTATTATTCTGGATGACTTCAGAGCCGCCATTGTTGGGCAATGGAAGCTCGGTGGAATGGTCGAGCTCTTGAAGGGATGAGAACATGGCGGTGAAAGAATCCCATTCCCCATCAGAGAAAGCTCCCAAAGCCTCCATTTTTATGAAGAAAAATCAAAGCTTGGGAGTCAGTTCTTTGTTTTTTTGGGTTTGCTTGAATGAGCTTGAAGATTAATGGCATATTTATAGCCAACGCTGTGATGGCAATGTGATAACAGAATTTGACTTGCAGAGAATTTGTTTAATGATTGATTAGTGATCGTTTAAGCTTTGTTTTTCTTCTGTGGAATTTGATGATGGATGGAGCTCGAGAGTCCACTGTGGGGCCCGAAACAAAGCAAACTCCAACTCAGATGGGACCAAGGTTCATGCAATAATTAATAGGGCTTACCATAAAGAATTATTAAGTATTATTCATTAATAAAGCTTTAAAAATTATTGTAATTTATTTCGTTTTAGTCCTCCAATTTTTTATTTTTTATTTGTCATTGGTTTACATAAAAAAAATGTTTATTGATTATCCTTACGTAACCTAGTAAATATTGGACTATTAAGTCTTTAATTTAGGATTGTTATAGCTTCTAAAATGATTTTTTGAAACTGTTTTTTCTAGAAATATCTATTGTAATGTATAGTAAATTAAAGTCGGTGAATTTCAATTTTAAACTTGAAAAAGTAGATCACAGTGTTTGGGAAATCAACATGTTTAGTAAATTTTGCACGATTTTTTTTTTTTTTGTATAATTTATTATTTTTTTAAGATTACTTATTTAAAATGCCATATGATATCAATTTAAATTATGTGTACTTTAAATTATTTATTAAGTTTGAGGAGAAACAATGGTTATGACAAATGGCTATCTTTTTTTTTAAAAAAAAAAATTGTTGTATTTAACTAATTAATTTTTAAAATTAAGAGATAAAATTTGATTGCGTGAGAAAAATACTAGATCGATGAAATCAATCTTTTTTTAAGGATAAAAAATTGACATTTTTAAATTTGTTGAGAAGATATGTCTGATTCTATGAGAATTTACTTTTAAAAACGATTTGGAAACACATTTTATGAATGGACGCATTTTCAAAAGTGATTTTAAATGGATTCATTCACCATCGGTTTTACCAAACGCAAAAGAATGTTAGTTTTATAATGTTCAGAAAATCAAATCCAAATGTAACAAAAATAAACAAGTTTAAGATACTTGTTAAATGATGTAATATGAAGTCTAATAACAAAATTTGTCAACATAAACATAGTTTAGTAGTCAAACAATCCGTTCTTCTTTCTGAAGTTAGAAGTTCAAATTCATATTCCACTGCCAATAAAAAGATTAGTGATTAAAATTAAGATGATGGATTTAGATCAATAATACAAAAATAAAACAATTGAGAATTACTTAGAAAACAAAATTATTTCGTCATGTATTTTGTTTCTTCTAAATGAGACTCCAATTTTGTTTTTTTCGATCATGGTTTGCATTTTAAGAGAATATAATTTTAAAATAATGTTTTCTCAATGGGGAGCAAAAATATAACAATTCTTGTGTAATATCCTCATCATAAAATTATAAACTCAAGAAGATTGTGATGAATTTGGGAACATTTTTATATTATTCGAGAGGATATCTTTGCATTCTCCCTCGTAGCCCTCACTATGCCCATTAATATTATTAATTAGTGTCCTCCTAATATGATTTAAAAACCATATTTTAATTATTATCTCAAATAAATATTTTTTTTAATTAGTAAGATTATTCTTCAATGACAAAATAAGAACATCATCGAATAAGTTCGTGATTATAATTATTTTTATTGAATAATTAAATAAAACTATTTTCTTTACACCGCACGCAAAAAACATTTTCAAACAAATTCTTAGGTATGAATACAGAAGAAGGTTTTGAGAGCCTATTTAGTAATATTTATGTTTTTTATTTGTTATTTTGTTGTTTAGAAAGAAAAACAAAACTATGTTGTGTAGGCCTCGTTTGATAACCATTTTGTTTTTGGTTTTTGATTTTTGAAAATTAAGTTTATACACATCTACTCTCACTTATTAGTTTTTTGTTTTAGTATCAACATTTTTCCTTGTTTTCAAAAACCAAGTCCAATTTTGAAAAACAAAAAAAAAAAAGGTAGTTTTCAAAAACTTGTTTTTATTTTTAGAATTTGGTTAGAAATTCAAATGGATCCTTAATAATGACGAAAGCCATGGTAGAGAATTTAGGAGAAAACAAGCATAATTTTCAAAAACAAAAACAAAAAACGAAATGGTTATCAAACGGGACCCTAGTTATTTCTTTTTTGTTTTTTTTTTCCTTTAAGAAGAAATATGGTTCAATAATCCGTCCTAAGTTTTTGTTTCCTCAAATTTTAAATTGGAAAAAAAAAATCCAAGTTTCACATCAATATTAATTTTTTAAACAAAAAAAAAAACAAACTAAAACTATAATGTCATAGTTATCGATTTTAAATATTTATATCTATTTCATAAGTAAAAAAAAAAAGTTAAAATAATGATTTTATTTATGTTGATATGAGAATTAGAAACTAGGCTTTGTTGTTTTTCGAAGGAAACAAAATTGTTATCAAATACTTATGTTTATAAAAATTGGAAACAAAAAGTCAAAAAAAAAATAAAAATGTTATTAAATCTATAGATATCAACTTAAAAATAGTTCAACTAATTTAGACATAGATACAAATTTTCAATGGTTATAGTTTAAAATAAATTAGAAAATAGGTATAAGAGAAGAAGGGGATGATTGTTTAAAAAGCATGCTTTGGGAGAAGGGTTAGACTTATGTTTTATAATCTAAAAATGTAAGAACGTGGGCTGTCTTTCATTTTAATAAATATAGATTAATTCTGTTGGGATAAACAATATTTAAAAAAAAATTATAAAAAAAAGGATTTAATAATTGAATAAAACAAAAATGGAGAATGAAAGGGTCAGCTACATCGTGGGGTTTTGAGTCTGACATTCTTCTAAATTCGGACAAATGGACCTTCAAAATCGCTCTTTGTCGGCTTCCAATTTCGTGTCTTATTTTCATCCTAATTATCTTTATCATCATTCTCTCTTTTCCATCCAAAAAAAAAAAAAATTATTAGATATTTCAACCACAACGGGACTTCCTCTTTAAAATTAAAATCGACAAATGTACATATTTAAATTTGTATGTCCCTAATAACCGTTGGATACAAAATTAGAATATTTTTACAATTTCTTTCTCTTACATCTAACGATACAAAACTACTCGTCTCATTGTACCGAAAAACGCCTAATAATTTCCACCCCTACTTCCCTAATTTTCAGAGAGGTTGATATTTAATGAGTAAAAGTATTTTTTTTTTAAGGGTTGGTTTATATCTCATTCGTATATCTTAATTCACATTAAGTTAGCTAGGATAAGTATTAGATGAATACTCCTAAAAAAAAGGATGAATAGATAAATATTATGTGATTATAGTAAAGGCTAAATTAAATTATTGTTTTCTAAAGTTTAACAACAAAGATGATTTTTGTTCCTTTTTTTGTTACATTATGTAAAATATTCTTAAAATTTGAGGTAGGTTTCAATTGTGTACTCATATTTAACTTTTGAACTTGACATTGTTTCCAAAAAAAATTATTAGGGAGTGTATAAAAATAATAGTTAAAAATTGACATGATAATTTGGAATGTGGATGTTCCTGATTGGATTCATGTTTTGGTCCGTAGTGACCGTTTTTCAGTTGCCCTTGTGGCTTAATAAAGAGGTATTATTTAAAAAAAAAAAAATTGGCGTGATAATTAATGTGTAAAAATTGAAAAGCACAAAATATAACATCATTCATCTAAATTGACTTATAATAGTTGATGTGTAAGAAGTGACTATACAAATGATTTTGTAAATCATGTCAAACAATAACTTTTGAGTTGAAATTAATAGTAACAAAGATTTTAATATTTTATATAGTTAAAATTGCATCGTAAATAATGTCATACATACCTCAATTTTTACATTCAATTTCATCTATCATTTTAGTGGGAAAAAAAACAACCTTCCAAGGATTTTTCATAATCATTTCAAAGTTGACTTTAATCTTATGTTTAGTTTATAAATTTTACTTGACAAAAAATCTTTTAATTCTTATCATCAACCTTTTATAAATTATTTAATAGAAACTTAATATATGTGTATCTTTTTTTGTTCATTTATTATGATTATTAGACATCTACAAGTGTGTTATAGATAATTTTGGCATAACCGAAATTCTGGAAGAAAGCGGCTTCGGGTCCAATATAAACCGGCCCACAAAAAGGAAGAAGCCCAAGAGGAGAGCCAATATGCTCCTCGGCCTCGGCATTGGGCCAAGGCCGACCAGGCTTCAAAGCCCAAATGACGCTTGGGTCGATGTGGAAGGTCCTCCTAGGCCCGGGAAGGCGGAGTTTGTGAAACATGGGTCAATCTACGACGGGAAGAAGAGGAAAACTCTAATCTAGAGGGAGATATAAAAGGTCCTTTGGGGACCCAGGTAAGGGGTTCAAAAGCTGGATTCCTAACTCTATTCTTTTACTGAGCTACCATTATTTTGTCGGATTCCCTCCGATCACTGACTTAAGCATCAGAGTGTGTGTGGCAAGCACCACACCGGTGTGTAGTGTTTACTTATTGCTTGTAAGTCACGTCTTCTCCGAATTCAATAAATTCACTGTTGGTGTCACGTGAAGGTCAGGTGAGCGCTTGGATGGATTTTGCCATCAACAAAGTGTTTGGTAGCTACAAATTAAAGAGTAAAGCAAGTTCAAGTTTTGAGATAGATTCAAGTTTAATTACAAGGATTAAAAAAAAATGTATACAAAGTAGAATATGTAAAAGTCCGGAGACATCCAAATAAAATATCTAAAATTTTAAGGACTAAAATAAAATAACATGAATTTTAAAACAAAAATATTATTTCTAAAAAAAAAAAGGTTTGACCGATTGTAATTAATTCAGCTCAACGACATTCAAAGATCAACTACTTACAAAAACTTAACAGTGGGCATGTTTCGTGCGGTGGTCTTCAAGTTTTTTCTTTTTTTTTTTTTTTTTCGCTTTTTATTCTTAATGTAAAACTTTGTTTAATTTTGGATTGACCAAACAGTAGTAGTTTGTTTTAATTCATATATGATTATTCCATGATGTAATTAGAATATATTATATTAATTATCAATTTTAATTTCAAATTATGGTATCTTTGAAAACTTTGCATTTTGAATGAGAATATATATTTTTTTATATAGGTTTAAAAAAACAAAATTCTTTCACAAAATACATTCAAGGCTTCGTACAGGTCTATAATTAGTTGAGTACGACTTGCAATGATGTCGTTAATCAATCATAATATTAAAGTGGTAGATTATTATTTTGGGTGAACCGAAAAACTTTTATATTCAAAAGGAAAAGAGTTTGACATTAACATCATTCAACGTAAATATAATTTTGTATATAGACTTTAGACATAAGTAAATTAATCTCTTGTGGTTCAAATTTTCATATGTAAAGTACACACTGAATACAACGATGACAAAAGAAAATACACATGAAGGTTAAAGCTAGATGATGTTTATTCTTTAAATTTTGTAAAGATAAAAACTATGATTAATTTAAAAACTATCATTAATTTCTTTTCCCACTATATAAAAAAAGTAAAGTTATTCAACTCAATTTAATTTTGATCTTGGAATAAAATGAATATATTATAGAAAGAGAGATGAAAAGATCCAGCTGTAATGGTAGACATAACACTTAAAAATTTGAAGCCGACAAGACTTAAATTAAACTGTATGCAATATTATCCACACTAATTGACTAAGACAGCAGCTAAATTTAAATACATTAAATTAAGATAATTAATTACTGATCTAGTGAGAGGTGGTACACAGCAGTTACTGTACGTGCATATTGCTCGGCTGTAATGTCAAAGGAAGTTTCATATACAGTACATACATAACCATGTAATTTAATAAAAAAACAGTACTAAAAAAATGAATGAAAAACAAATAATAATAATAATAATAATAATACCATGTAATTTAATTATTAAAACCACACTCATTTTGAAATTGTATAAATTATGGTTGCTCTTTGTTTCAACAAGTTTTGTGAGGTTTAATGTTTTTTTTTCCTCTTTCTTTTTGGATCAAAACCAATTGAATTCTTCTATTTTAAAAAAATGAATTGACTTAGGTAACAAGCATTGATTGTTTTGATTTTTTTTTTTTTTAAATCTCAAAAAATCTTAGTTGTTGTCGACTTTGATAAATGAAGATCGATTTTTTAATTAATCTATAATTATATGTTAGTTCTTTGGAGTCATGGATGAACTTTTTGATATTCATCCTTTTATTTTCAAATCGACATGCATCTTGGTGTGCAGGTCAAAATCGAAATATCAAAAAATTGACCAAATTATAAATATTTTGATTGATTTGGTTTAGTTCAATTTTGTTAGTTTAGGTCTCATCCTGTCTGACAAATTTTTAGTTTTGGTTTTTGAAAATTTTTCTTGTTTTTCGTCCAATTTTCTTACGATGATTTTCATTTTGTTAATAAAACATTTGAATTCTTAACCAATTTTTTTTTGATAACGAATAACACGAAAAAGGCTAGCAGGAGAAAACAGACAAAACATTCAGTACATCAGGACTCATTTCTAAAACTTCTCTTCTGTAATCCTCTGCTATTGATGCCGGCACATCTTCCATCCAGATCCCTTGGCGACCCTGCTTCAACACTTGAAGCGTCGCCGCATGCGCCACCCTATTGGCCTCTCTCCGACACCAGGAGAACGAGCAGAACACTAGCTCCTTTGAGATCTGTTTAATTTCTTGAACCAGAGCTCCAACCTCCGAGCAATTTACCAAATCATAGCAGCCACACGATTTTTTTTAGTTTTTAAAACTTAACTTAGTTTTTGAAAATATGAAAATAAAGGTACCTAACAAAACAAAAAAAAACTTAGAAGTAGAATGCGTGTATATAAACTTACCTTCAAAAACAAAAAATCAAAAGGTTATTGAATGCGGCCTATTTTTTTATTTTCAATTTGAGTTTTCAGCTTGATTTTTTCTTAGCATATATTCAACATGTCTATTTTGACCCAATAGTATTTCTCAGTTGATTAGTAATGTTTATATATATGTAATCAAACTTATCTTCATTTTAGAGTAGTAAACCATACATTTTTGTGCAATTATCATAACTAACCCATCTATGACTAACTTGGTAAAGCTGTTAACTTAATGTTTTTTTTATATATATGTAGGATTCAAATTTTCTTTTTCACTAATATATTTGTCCTAAAAAAGAAGATAGGTAAGACAAATATTAAAGTAAATAGGTAAAATTACAAAAACACATAAGGAGATGTTTGGGGCACAATCTTCATAAACCTAGGTTTCATCTTTCATGCCCTCCATTTTTTCCCCTCCATTTTTTCTTTCTTTAATTTGAGTCATTTTCTTGAATGAAACAATAAAATTATGAGTAGTTTATTGTACAATGAATATAAAATATGTATAATATATTCATCTTTTTTTAAAAAAAAAAAAAAAAAACTCCATTTATAATTGAACTCATTAACACTAATTCAATTTATCTATGTCTCTCTCCAAATTTTTAGTTCTTTGGTTCTACGAAATGAAAATTTGGAAAGTTTGAATTTATTTAATCTAAACCTAGGTTCAAACTTTATTTAAAAATTAAGAAATGAAAGTTTTGGAAGTTTGAATTTATTTACTTTATAGGGTAAGAAAGAACTTGAACTTGTGTAATTTGTAAATTTTAAAAATTAGAGTATAACATATAAATTAAGTTATCAAAAATGGGTTACAATAAACAAAGTTATATACCAAACACAAACTTAACCAACAAGTCAAACACTTTCAAATATAATATTCATTACAAGCAAGTCAAATGACAGGACTACCCCATGCATTATTATAATTTTTTCAACTTCAAAAGTCTCACTACAAATTTTCTAAAATAAAGAATTCAACTAATCCATCCATCTGTAAATACACAGAAACATAAAATGTGGCAAATAATTGTGTGAGAAAATCAACTTACCGACAAGATTTGATATTAAAAGTTAAATTATCAAAAATATTCCCGAAGAGTGGGTTTCAATTATATCCCTCGACTTTGAAAAGTTATATTTTAGTCTTCGAAGTTTAAAATTTGTTTCAAAACGACTATTGAATTCATTTTTCATTAAATTTATGGACGAAAAATGATGTATTTTCATGTGTTTTTATTGTTTTTTCCATTTATATGTTCAAATATGTTCACATAAGAAATTATATATATGCAACCACGTCATTTTTCGTTCATAAATTTAACAAAAAAAAAAAGCCTTCAAGGGTTGTTTTGAAAGAAATTCAAACTTCAAGAGAAAAAATGAAACATCTAAAAAATTCAAGGGTATAATTGAAACCAATCCATAATTCGGGGATATTTTTTTTATAATTCAACCTATATTAAATGAAAAAAAGAAAATAGTGGTGGGTTTGGATTTTTCATAGAGAATTTGCAGTGGGTGACAAATAAGCAAATATAGCACAATGTAAAAAAAATTGCAAATATAGCAAAATCTATCAGAGTATATTGCTGATAGACACTGATAAATTCTGATTAATTAGAATCTATCTGATAGACTTCGATTATCATAATTTATCAGAGAAAGACTCTGATTAATTATAATCTATCAGGCTACTGATAGACTCCGATTATTCAGAGTTTATCAGTGTCTAACTCCAGTTAATCGAAATCTATCAGTGACTATCATTAATAGACTTTGATTAATCAAATTCTATCAGTGACTATCACTGATAGAATTTGATTAATCAAAGTCTATCAGCGATAGACATCGATAGACTTTGAATAATCAGAGTCTATTAATGATAAACACGAATAGAATCTGACGACAACTTTTTGGTATTGTAGAATTAATTTTGCTATATATGCCATTAGTTTGCCACTGTACTATATTTACTATTAATTTGGTCCAATTTGTCATCTATGCAACTGCCATTTTTATACAGGCCCTCGAAATTTGAGGGTAAGTAATGTAAAAGGAAGCCCATGAAGGAAGGACAGGTCCGTAATTGAAAACCGAGAAGGGTCATTCTTCTGAGTTCTCCGCCGATGATTCCGCCGCATCTGCCGGTTTGGTCTCACGCGTCGGCCGGACCACTCGTTTTCTTTTATGTTGGGGAATTGCGCCGCCCATTGCACGACCTATGAAACCAAACCCACGCCTACAGAGTACAGAATAATATTTTGGAATCATAAATTTAAAATGAACAAAAAAGGGATCTGCGAATTGAAGTTGCATTACAGAGAAAAAAAAAATAATGGCGGAATAGAAATTAAGCACAATTTGAGAATGAGATCGACAAAAGAAAAAAAGAAAAAAAGAAAAAAAAAAAAGGTTCAGAATCCGATTTTATTCTTGCCAACTTTGATCCAACGCTTCCTATTGGCTGCCTGCACGATCAGTTGTTTGCAAAAAAGAAATTTATTTCTTGTTTTTATTTTCCATTTTGTGGAATTTTCTGGGTTAGCCTTACCAAACACATTCTAAAGTTTGTTTTTGTTATTTTGTTTAATGTGTTTACGTGGGCATGGCGTTTGGGATTCTTCCACGTGTGAATGGCAAACTGGCTATCCAACATTCTCGCGTTGTGTTGGAATTTTTGGGCCACTTGGGATTCTCCTTCTTCAACAATTCCACGTGTTCTTTCCCTTTGGCCCATTTGCTATTTTTTTAAATTACTGTAAAATTGATGATTATTGTGAGAAAAAATAGATTTGGTATTTTAAATGGTATTATGCTCAAGTGAGAATTTGGTCGCAAGTCCACGTCAGTCTGGATGATTGGTCATGTAGCTAAATAGACTTGCACGAAAGATATTCATACCGATGTGATGATATGTCCAACATATTATAATGTTTAAATCAGTACTTAGATCGAAGTAGTATAAGCTAAGTTAAGGTAGTATTGCTTACCTCTTTAATGGGATGTGTTTTTCTTGTATTTATACTTTTTGCCACCTTAGCGTCTTATTGTCATCATCAAGCTTCGTAGGTTGTCAATTTTTATCCGATCATCCCTCCTATGCTTAGCCCTCCCTAAGGCACTTCGGTTCGACTCTTACTGAGCTCCGTAGGTTGCTAGTTTTGTTTCCATCCAATCATACCTCCTTGGCTCAACCCTTTTCCTAAGGGTCATCTTGAGGTTCATTATTGTACAATTGACAATCCATATGGTACTTAATTCAGAGATTAAGATTGTATAACTAAAAGTTAAGAATTTTTTTTTAGTTTAACATTCATCTTGTGGAGGTGGAGATTCGAATATCTGAACTTTTAATCAATAATAAAACGTCTTAATCTGTTGAATTATGGCCAGGTTGACATTCGAGGTTGAGAATCTAAACTTAGATTTAGTATCTGAGTTTGTTTATTCCCAAGTTATGAGTTTGTTTATCGATCCTTTAAACTAAGTGAATCATTACGTTAGATAGAACTTATTTTTTTATATCATATACTTACATTTACAAATCATAAACCGAAAGATCCAAACACAAATGAAACAAATTTATATTTTCAGATCTCAAACTTCACAAACCCATATTAAAATTTAAACTCGTGTTTAAATCGTAGAAAGGAATGAGCTACATGAAACTATGTTTATGTAATTTATATATGTTTTTTATTTGTGATTTTTTTTTTTTTTACGGTGAGGGATTCGAACCACAGACCTCTCGATCATTAGTACAAGTTTTGATTTGTGAAATTGCGATTTACAAAACTAAAGTAAATGTATAGTATAGACTAAGAATTTAATTTTATTTAACTGTGTAATTAATAAAAACTCGCAGTTTTTTTTTTTTTTTTTGAAACTAATAAAAACTCGCAGCTTAGGCATAAATAAAACTCTCATGCCAAATATACATAGTAATCACATCCCTTTACTCTTAAATCATATTTCATTTTAATCTTTTACATTTTTCTTTTTATCATTTTTTTTTTTTTTTTTTGAGTATATCAACAATTGGGAGTGGGGGATTCGAACCTCTGACCTCTTGGTCGAGGGTACATGCCAATTACCGCTGAGCTAAGCTCGCTTTGGCATTTCTTTTTATCATTTAATGAATATTGTTGATTAGGATGTATTTAATCAAAATTGAGTCATATATCATATACAATAAGTTATTTCTTTACACGTGTTTACATGTGTATTGGATATTGGACTAGTTTATTAACACCATGTTGATATACCCCATTAGTCACTAATTTAGTTGTTGTTACATCATGTTCAATCAAAATTAAATTGAACATATTACATAAGTATTTCGTAAATCTTAACCGATATGGATGTTAAATAAATAGGGACTATTTATGCTTTTTTAGCTCAACTACATATGGAGGTGGGAGAAATAGGTATATGCCTTATCTAGCGTTGTTATAGCTTAACATTTAAAATATATCATTGTACATGTTTGACTATATGCTTATTCTATAAAAATAAAATTTAAAAAAAAAAAAAGAAAAAAAAAAGACTATATGCTGATTCTTATCCACATGGTAAAAAAATATTTTTAGAAATACAAATACTCTTAAAATGCTTTTTTAACAAGCACTTAAATAATTCTCTTTTTCCTCCTAGTGTATTTTTTTTTTTTTTTTTCAATTCAACAACATTTGGGGTGGGAAAGATTCAGTTATTACAACTGGACTATGTTCATTTTTGCTTCCTCCAAGTATATTTATGTTAAAGTTTTTGCAACTTAAGCACTATTATCAAAATTCATCAATCTAGACTCACTAAAAATGCCCCATTTCATGATAAAACCTCAAAAAACCTCGAGCATAACTCAATGGTTAAAGGTATCAACAATCTTCTACTATGGGTCAAAGGTTCAAATTCTCATCCTACATTATGTGATTCTACATTCTAAAAAAAATGATCATATATTATAAATCCATTTGTAATATAAAAACTCATAAATTTAGTGCATACTCATTTTATTATTAATTAAAGATTTAATAACAAAATTGTTCAAGTCTTTCTCCAACACAATATCATACAACTTGCCTAGAATCAAATGATATGGGAACATTTTATTCAAAAAGAAAAAAAAATGATATGGGAACAAAATTTCTTATGAACAATGTTTTATATAAGATATTTCCTTGATAATGTGGATTTTATTAATTTGATGTTATTTTGTTCAAAACCAACGTGGCTTTGTTTAATCTTTTTATAGTACCAAGTCATAGTAAGATCCAATCAAACCACTTTATAATAGAATAGTACCCATGCATATGCAACATTGCTATTTTTAAGAATTTTATTAAAAAAAAAATTATAACTTAAATTACATCTTTTTTTAGGAAAATTGAAAATCATACCCCCATTATTTATATAATCTACAAATAATATCCCTTTGTTTTAAAATTGATTTAAAGCATCTGTATCATTTATTGCTTCCCCCATTTTAAGCACTATTGTATGTTTTTTGAAAAAAAAAAAAAAAAAAAAAAAAAACCCAGATCCTTCTATTTAATTGTCCATTATGTTTCATAGCACTTTGCTAGCATGCCATTTGTACTTGGTTGAGAATTAATAGCATAATTTAACAAATAAGTCTAAGAAATCAACATAAAGATTTGATTGATAGATTGATTTAAGTTGTAGAAGTGTAATTTGCAACTATTCTTTTGTTAATTCTTTACGTTTATAAAGAGATCAGCTAAACGAATAATAGGAAGTATATAAACTTTTTGTAACATACACGTCTTTGCAATTTTTTTTTTAACATACACGTCTTTGCCATTAACATTTATGGATCTTAGATTTTAATGTCAAGAGATCTCACAAGCTTATTAAAGAAAGATCATTTCGAAGGTCTCAACGATTAAGATTGATGTGGTCTTTGTCAAAACAATTCTAATAAATTAATGAGAGGGAATAGAGAGAAAAAAAAAAGGGAGAGCTTCCATATTAGATAAGAGTGTGCATTCATCAACTTTGTTAACCACTATTATATTTTTATAATAGATTTATTTACCAAATAAATATTTAATGATAAATGAAAGTAATTCTGAAAGAGTGGTTAGAATGAGTTAAAAGGAATGTCACTTGAACTAAAGAGAAATCTACTCATAGCAAAGGAAATTTACTTTATTTAAACAAAGCAAATGAATTAATAAATGAGGTTTATTCAATTCGATTGTCTTACATTATAACTGCTACTATCTCTAAACTCTTAGATGTATGGTAAAATTATAATTTTTAGTTTCTTTCTCCTATATAATGGTAAAATCGCAACATTATATATATATTGGTCTCGTTGAGTAATTTCTCATATTAATATTTCACATATTGATTTTTTTTAAAAATTAAAATATTATTTTATTATATAATTGAGTTTCGAATTCTTATTGCAGGCTTTTACACTTTTAAGCTGAATATTACCATGATTTATACGTTCTTTAATAGAAAAACTCTTAGTTCTTTTTTTTTTCTTTATGTTTATTTGTTTATTTTGAAATAATATATATTGAAGATATGTTTTATTTTCTATTGATATGGAATTTTCTTTCTGATGAATGCAAAACCCACCTTTTTAATTTAACTAAAGAAATTGCTTATTAAAATATATAGATATATACACAGAGGGATAGCTATAATCATACTTAATTACAAAATGCACCATAATTGTTATAATTAAACCTTCAAATGATAGAACGATTGTAAATTGATCCAATTATTTTTCAGTATATAAAACACAATAATATTAACTATTAAAAATAGTTTGGTTTTTAGATCATCTTAGGATCCGTTTGGAATACATTTTAATTTAAATGTTCTTCAAGAATGCATTTTTTAAAAAAACATTGTGTATAAAAACTGTTTAGAATTTAAACACTCATATGTTTGGTTGCATTTCTTCATAAGTGTTTTTATACACAAGTTATTATATACTAAAGACTCTTTTTAAAAAAGTTGGTTTCAAGTGTTTCTCTCAAAATGATTTATTTATCAATCTCATTTTCTAATAAGTCATTTTTAGTGGTTGCCAAACACTATAATTTTTTTCAAAATGATTTATTTTCAAAATTAAACACTTGAAAAGTTAAACCAACACACCCTTAGTTTAAGAAAAAACTAAAAAGAATTTGGATTTGATTATAACAAATCTATAATTCAAGGGCTTGGTTGAAACAATATTTTTTATTTAGAAATGGACGTTTTTGTATTTTTCAATATTTAAGAGTTTAATTCTAACAATTTTAGACATTTAGAGAGTTTAAAGTTGATTGATGAAATTAAAAGTTAAGCATGTCTTGTGATTTGTAACAACCATCATAATTTAGGAGTAGTTTTTGTAAATTTTTTCTTTTATTAATCACAAATAATTGAAGTATGCAAAACTAAATATATATTCAAAGAACAATAAAGGATAAAACCCACTTACATAAATAACATAAAATAAATATTATATTTTCAAATATAACAAAAGAATAGAAATTTTATGCCAAAGTGAGCCTAGCTTAGCGATAATTGGCATGTACCTTTGACCAAGAGGTCAGAGGTTCGAATCTCCCCACCCCACAAATGTTGATGTACTCAAAAAAAAATTTGAAATTTTACAAAAATAGCATATTCAAATCAAATTCGAACTCAAATGTAATATCCAACCTAGTGTTAAAAAGAAAATACATTCATGCTATACTTTAAGGGTCCGTTTGGAATACATTTTAATTTAAATGTTTTTCAAGAATGCATTCTTTAAAAAACATTTTATCTAAAAATTGTTTAGAATTTAAACACTCATATGTTTGGTTACATTTCCTCATAAATGTTTATATACACAAGTTATTGAATATTTACAAACTCTTCTTAAAAAAGTTGGTTTCAAGTGTTTCTTTCAAAATGGTTTATTTCTCAATCTCATTTTCTAATAAGTCATTTTTAGTGGTTGCCAAACACTACAAATTTTTTCAAAATGATTTTTTTTCAAAATTAAACACTTGAAAAGTTAAACCAAACACACCCTAAATTTTTTTGAAAGTAAGAGATACTTTTAGAATATATATTATGTTATCAACTATTAATTTTTTTGGGAATGGATTTTAGTGTCTACTAATAATTTCATAGAAATTTTACTAATCATTATTTAATAAAATATAATCGATCATTCTTTAAACAACCATTTCATAATTTTTCAAAATATATTTTTGGAACCATTTTCTTATCCTACTCTCAATCAACCACTTATTATTATTATTATTATTTTAAAAAAGAACAATTATAACATGGGAAAAGAACAATTATATTGATTTCTAAAGAGCCACGCAGCCTTCAAATATTCAACCACGTGTTAGGTTTATCCAAATTACAAAAGATAGAACTTCAAAAAGTTCAAATATATCCTAATGGTATATATCAAATATCCTAATGGTATATTAAGGCCACTAAACAACAAAAATTTAGACCACACATCATTCTCTTAATCGTCCATTTAGGAATAATTAATCTGCCCTAATTTTGTTTGTTAGCGGTTTAGAAAATCAAAAGTTAAAAGAAAAAAAAAATCGATGGAATGGACAACCTGGCAAATACATTTCAAAAACTTTTTTTTTTCGCCCGTTTATATTTATTTTTTTATGGAGCTAGATTGCTTGAGATTAGTGAGAGCTGGATAGATTGGTTTCCGGGTTGAATTTGTGTTCTGGTCGATTCTGATCGTTCTATCTTTGTCCCTAGGGTGTATTAATAATAATTTTCATTTAAAAAAAATTATCACTAGTTAATCTAATTGACATGTAACCTCGATAAGTAATATGATGATTTATTAGAACTAAAATTTGAAAAATATCAACAACATGAAAGGAAGTATTCATATGCAAAATATTAAGTAGAAAGATAAGGACCCGTTTGGTAACGTTCTCGTTTCTTGTTTCCAATTTTATTAAGAAATCTAAGCATTTAATAACTATGTATGTTTCTTGTTTCTCATTTATTAGAAACGCTCCCAAAATTTGTATAGAACTTTTGGGAACAACTAAAACTAGTTTCTCATTTTTTGTTCTTGTTTCCATTTTTTTCCAAACATAAATAAGAATATAGGTTTATTATTATTGAATGTATAGGTGTTAGGGTCATGAAATTCTATTTTTCATTATTAAAAATGAAGAAACGGAAACAAGAAACGAGAACGTAACCAAACGGGCCCTAAATTTTCTAATTTATTTATTAATATTATGTTAAATTTAAACCTTAGGTGAAGATTCAAGCCCATATGAAAAGTTACCAATGATTTATTATGTGGAACTATAGTTAAGATGATGTCATTTGCAGAAATTTTTAATTCAATTAACTACTTCTTGAGGATGTGTATGAAAGAATAAAATCTTGCATCTAGTATTTATTAAATCAAATTAAAAATTATATAAAGCTTAATATATCTTTTTAAAGATTTAGAAAAATACTCATTCTTGTAATTTTTCCATCGAACATTGAAAAAAAAAATTATACTTATTAAACCTCAAGTGACAGATAATCACCAGTGTATAAAATTAAAGAATCTCAATTAATCTATAATAGCGTTCTTCATGCATGCTTTGAACTTTGAACACATATACTTTTTGTTTTTTTTTTTTTTGTTTTTTTTAAGTTGCAATATTGTAATTTGTTTATTAAAAAAAGAAATAGTTATTAGTTAACACCACGGGGTGCATTAATTGGCATTTTAATCATCTTCAGTTTCTAAATTATTAAGAAAATGGACTATTCTACTCTATCATTAATTGTTGTATGTTATTTAAAAAAAAAAAGGATAATTTATTTATATTAATGTCAAGTCGTCTGATTATTAAAAAAAAAAAAAAAAAAATTGATATGGGCAGGGAAGAAACTTGTATAAAGATAATTCTAATTTAAAAAATGTATCAATTGTTAATACACACCTAAATTATTCCTTCATGTTAATTAATGCTTTTTTTATGGTAGAATGGCTCAAATGTTCGGCATGAAGCACGCCCACGATATTTATTGTTTCTAATCAACAAGTTAGTTTTTTTCCTGTTAGAAGTAAGTTATTGCCTAATCTAATCCATAAACCTAAATATTGGTTACCTATATTTATTTTGTAGAAAGAAAAATTATTAGATAGCTGTTTTTGTTTGTAAGAATTGTGCAGAATGTATCGTAATTACATTAAAGACGAGAAATAAGGAAAATGCAGAATGTATCGTAATTACATTAAAGACGAGAAATAAGGAAAATGCAGAATGTATCGTAATTACATTAAAGACGAGAAATAAGGAAAATGCAGAATATATCGTAATTACATTAAAGACGAGAAATAAGGAAAATGTAGTATAATAATAATAATAGTAGTAGTTGGAGCAAAAATATGGTTGTATATGAGAATCTTAAAAAGAAAACTCATAGGTCTAAGGGCATCAAATCTTATATATTCTGTCCACCTGAGCCCCTTAGAATGCCCAAGCAATCCAGGATGCTCAAATATTCTCCATATTCTCTATCCACCTCATCGAAATTCCAAATTCAAAACTATTGCAAAACAAAAACTATTTCTATTCTCTTAATTTTTCTTTTATCATAATAAATAAAGAAATATATAATATAGTTCATTTTGTTATCTCTTAAGGAATTGAATTATGTTCCAATTGGTGCTATCATTTAATTCAAAGATATTAGAGTTTGATCGACAAACATTTCAAATACACATTGTTATAAATGATTTTTTTTTTATAATAAATTTATATTAAAAATATATAAATTGAAGAGGAATAAGTATTTGCTCCAATAGGATGTTATTATTTAAAAAAAACAAATATAACAAATATTATGTCTGAATCCAAATTTCGCTCTACTTATTCTTGCAATAAATAAAAACAAAGAACCAAATAAAAGAACAGAGCAAGCACATCACATGATACCGAAATCAAATTTTATCAAGAGAAAACCTAAAATGTTTTTCAATTTTAAATTCACTATTATAAGGTATAGATCTACGAATTTATCAATCAACGCTTAGTAATAGAAATATATATAGAATCAAGACAATTCCAATTAATATAAAGATGGGTAAGTTATATAAATTACATAGGTTCTAATTTTTAATCTTACATCCAATTTTTCAATTTGTTTAAGAAAACCTTCTATAAGCAATACCCTCTAAAGTGTCCCAGTCCATCACAAATTGAAGCTTCTAAATTTCATAGATAACATTGAAGAAAAATCTGCCTAAGATAAAATAGAAATTAACTACATCCATTAGGAGCATTTTGCATAATTTAATTGAAAAAAGTAGGAGATACATATATAATAGACTCATTCAAACAAGGCAAATAAAAAAAGAAAAAACTAATCATATGCATTGGTATGAGGGGTTGAGAAGAAATTTTTATTTGATAAAACCTAAAACTGCTAAATAAAGAAGTTTCTGCTGATATTCAAAATTAAAATCAACCACTTCTCTTTCTCATTCCCCTCACCAACAGGAACAGCTAGGCAGAAAAGAGATAGCAGAACAATTAACAAAGAACAAATACATTACCATCAGAATAATCAAAAGCTTATACTGTCTCTACAGACTTGTTTTCTTAATCTACTTCGATTCTCAAATTAATACCATCCCTTTTATTTCTAGCCAGACTCTCCCCTTCAAAATTACTCATTACTTTGAAACTTCAAATTAAAGCAGTGATACGATCTTAATATCGTCATTACCAAACTGCCAGATTACAGATGAAGGCTCTATGATCAAGCTGCTGCGTTAACTAGAACGAACAGAGGTTTGTCTCCCAATCTTTCACGGCCCTGATAAAACACCAGAAGAGAAAATGGATGAAGTTCATTTCAAGACTAAAGAAATGAGAATAATCATCACATCATAAACATAAATCTAGACAAAAGTCATGGGAAGAACTGTAACTAGTAGTCTAGAACAAGGCCCTCATCTGTTCTTGGATTTCAACAAATGCATACCTTAAGTCCCTGCAGCTCTATCACACAAGCACACTCAACCACATCAACACCAACTCGCTCTGGCATAAGTGGTTAACAACCAATTAGTATAACCAACAGGAGATTATGAACAAGGTAACATAAAGCTCATAAAGAAAAGTTAGAAAGAGAAGGATTCCATCAACAGAGCAGCCACAAAGGGCTGAGTCAACAAAGAATTGTCATTTCTCAGCAGATTCTCAGCAACTTAAGTTATGGAACTGAGCAAATTTCATTAAGAAACTGAAGCACAATAACAACAATTAACCAGATTCAATGAATAACCTGAGGCCTAGAACTGAGCAAGTTTTGAAAACCACAGCCAAGAGTAAAAAGAAGATGCTTCATTAATTTATTAAGCTTGCATGTGCATTTTGAATACAAAGTAATATAACCACTTGAAAGACGTAACACTGGTTTTAAAAGTACCCTACCAAGTAGTCTTATTGCCGCACACAAGGTTCCCCCAGTGGCAATGAGATCATCAATCACAAGAGCACGTTCTCCAGCTTCAACAGCTCCTACATGCATCTCAATTTTGTCTGTTCCATACTCTAAAGAGTACTCTTCTGAAATGACTTCACCTGTAAAAATCATCATATGCGTGCATTTCAGATACAGAATCATGATTTACATGTGTATTCAAAGATGAATTAATCATGGTAATCCAACACAATAACCCAGAGTTTACAATTATCCAGTGTATTAACTGATCAAGACAGCAAAATATCTAGGGACATCGATAAATAACTCAAAGTTTCTTGCAGTTGGAAATGAGATTCGCCATCAAAGGCATGCAGATTGCTCTCTTCTTTACCTTCGGGTTATAGATGGCAAACATCAAACTTAATAGCATATGCACGAAGAGTTTTTGTCAGGTGGAAATCCAGAAACATTATGCTGGAATCTAGTTAAAAAACTAAAAAGTTTCTGGGTAGCTGAGACTATAAATAGATTCATAAGGATACAAATAAAGGTGAGTGAAGCACAAAATTGTACCAGGCAACTTCTTGGGTTTTCTCATCGGAACAAATTTTGCACCAATAGCCAGAGCTATGGGAGGGCCAAAAATGAAACCCCTCGCCTCAATCCCTGCACAACAAAAAAGATCAATTTGTTAAAGTTTAAACCACAAAAGTACTTCCCCTCCTGATGCAAATGAACCTTTTGAAGCCAGAATTTACCGGCAACCACAGAGATATCTTTCCCTCTGTACCTCTCCACGAACAAATCGATAGTGTCCCTGAAGGCCTTTGTGTCAAGAAGCAACGTCGTAATGTCCTGAAACAAAATCCCTACCAAAAGAGGGAAAAGGGCGTTCAGCTCAGAGAAATTTATTTTTTACCAAAAAATACCCATCACCCACGAAGCCCCAATGAGCATAAAGATAGCAAAAATGGATCTCTCAGCCTAGAAACAGCCATTCGAGGCTCAACAACGACGAGAAGAGTACCTGGTTTGGGAAAATCAGGGATAACTCGAATGGCCTTCGAGATTTTGGCTATGCGTGGGTCTTGTTGATCGATGGACGCCATTTCTTGATCCGGCTCCCTCACTGCCAAACAGCCGCCGGACACTCGATCAACACAGTTTCTAACCGAGGTAAAACCAGAGAGAAAGAGAGAAAGGCAGCGGCCAACACGGAAAGCATAGGTTTAATTTATTATTTATTATACAAAAAAAGGTTGGGGCAGCGAGCGTTACACAACGAGAGAACCCATATGACCAAAATGCCCCACCGTAAAAAAGCCCCATTACCGAACTTTCCGCAGAGGAGTTCAATTTTGACCTGCGTCTACGAATATTGACCGACAAAAGAGATCGAGAATTCGAATTACCATTGCATCGCAGAGGCAAGATCGCAGATCGATGGCGAGTCAAATGTGTACGACACGACGAGAAATCGCCGGCGGCGGCCGTTGACGGAGAAACGATCTGCCGACGAGGAGTGAAGACGGCGGTGGTCCTGTAGTGCGACGGCGAAAGAGGAAGTGAAGAACTGAGATTGGAGGCTGCTCTCATGGCCGGCTCTGATCAGAATTAGAAACCAAAACGCAATAAGAAGAAAAAAACTGAGATGCGGTTGGTGAAGTTGATGTTATTCGTTTAGCGTCGGGGTTCTTTTTTTTTTTTTTTTTTTTTTTTTTTTTCCCTTTTTCTTTACTGAAAAATTAATGATTAATTGTGAATTGGGGAGGGTAATTCGGTCCAGTAAATTTTGAGGGTCAGTCGAGGAAGCCACGTGGAGGATGAGAAAGTATAAAATAATTTTGGACTAACCTATAAAAGTTGAGGATTTTTCTTTTTTACAACGCATTCGGTACCAAATATGAACATGTGATCTCTATTCTCTTAGTCACTTATTGGCCTTTCTCTAAAAAATGATGTATCATCGAATTATTGTTTTGTTCAAAGTTCAATAATATTTGGGATTCTTTAAAAAAAAAACAATATTTGGGATTTGAAGAACCTTTGATCTCTCGGTCAATGATACTGGTTAATTACGTGTTCACTTCAGCATTTTGTTAACATCATAAATATGCTTCTACTCAAATGTTACTTGACACATAAAAATAAACCTACACATTAGAAAATTTTGATTGACCCATCAATAAAATTTAATTTTTTCAGGTGTCATGTCTAGGTATAATATGTGTATGTGTCCAAATATATGAATATAACAATAATTTAATAATACATCAACTTTCAATTAACAAATTAATATGAGCATAGCTCAACAAAGAGATCCTTTCTTAACAACTTTTGGTGTCGAATGACTAAATTGAGATTTTTAAAAATATATTAAGAGTAAAATTTTTAAAAAATTAAGACTAAAAATCAACTTGAGGTGTATATTTACCCCAATTATATAGAGGAAGATTAAATAAGTTAGAATACATAAATGAAAATATTTAAGTGTGAAAATAGAAACCTAAACATATAATGTAAGGGATCTTTTTCCCTCCTAATGCAATCTAATGAGTTATAACTCAACAAAGCATGGCCAATATTGAGTAAGCTTGTACAAATGACCAAGAGGTTTGTCATTCAAATCCTCACCTCTACATGTTGTCAAAAAAAAAAAAACATGTTTAAAATAATAATAATAAATCTGTTTTTTTTTTTTTCAACAACATTTGGATGTGAGATTCAAACTTCATACTTATTGATTGATGATATATGTTAATTACTATTGAACTATATTTACTTTAACAAAAAAAAAAAAAAAAGTTTTTTAAGCATAGAAAACTAGTTTGACACCCAGCATGAGAGTTTTAAGAAAGATTCTTTTTTTTTTTTTTTTTGTTGGCCTAAGTTTTAAGAAAGAATTCTCCAACTTAAAAAAGGTTAGGTTATATTTTTAGCTATCAAAGTTGTGTTTCAACTTTAGTTTTAATTTAGTCTTTATATATTTTAGTTTGGTTTTTTTTTTTTTTTTGGAAAATTGCAGTGGGTGGCAAATTGGACCAAATTAATAGCAAATATAGCACTATATAAAAAAATTTGCAAATATAGCAAAATCTATCGGAGTCTATCTGATAGACTTCGATTATCAGAGTTTATCAACGAAAGACTCTGATTAATCAGAATCTATCAGTCTACTGATAAACTCCGATTATTCAGAGATAGACACTGATAAACTCTGGTTAATCAAAATCTATCAGTGTCTATCACTGATAGACTTTGATTAATCGAGACTTTGATTAATCGAAGTCTAATCAGAGTCTATCAGTGATAGACACGGATAGAATTCGACAACAGCTTTTTGGTCTTGTACAATTAATTTTGCTACATTTGCAATTAGTTTAAAACTGTGTTATATTTGCTATTAATTTGGTCTAATTTGCCATCTATGCAACTGTCCCTTTTTTTTTTTTTTTTTGGTCTTTTACCTTTGGATGAAAATTTATCAAATGTCCATATGATTAGTGATAATAAACAAAAAAAACAAAAAAAGTGTTATAAGTTATTTATGGTTGCAATCTAAAACATATTATAAAAATCCTAACAAGTATTATTAGGTGGACTCCAAAATAATTAGCCTAAGTATTTTTTTTGGTTAAAAAAATTCCCAAAGTAAATGTCATTTATGCTTTTTAGACCATTTTTTTTTTCCTTGAGGACATATGCTTTTAAACCATTATATATATAACAAAATGTCATATCATAAAGTTCATTTGTCACATCCACAAATATATGTGTCATACATTTTGATCAAAGCATAAAAGATAAAAATGAAACGTTTAATAGTATATAGACTAGGGGCAATTGGTCAGTTTGAGATCGGTCTTTGATCTAGTACTGTTGTTCTACTATTTTTTATGTAAATTTTAGTGTAATCAATTGGTCAACCAATGATTTTAGTTGATGGTCATTCTAGTATGGAATAAATCAGTGCTTATGGAAGTTACCATACTCCATCCAATATATTTTTAAGAATTATACCCACCCATATTAAATAAATATTTATAAAGACAAAATTATAGTCGAACAAAGAGAGTATGATACTTTCGTAGTACCAAGAATTTTGGAGTATGTAAAATTTTCCTTCTAGTGTTTCATAAAAATTTCTAGTCCTACTAAAGTATGGAAAATTTTCCTACCTTCCCCACTGAATGGATGTCACATGGCTACTCAATTAACTAAATAAAATCTAAAAATTTGAATAGGAAAAATGGGTGAGTTCTTGCATGTTAGAGAAAGAAGAAATGAGAATGGTTGGATCTTGCATGTAGGAGAGAGAAGAGAGACAATAGGTGTAGTGAGGTTTATAGTGAGAGAAAAGAGGCAATGTTTTTTTTTTTTTTTTCTAATTATGGTAGGGAGATTTAAACCTTTGACCTCAAGGGAACAAATACATATCAATTACCAATGATCTATGTTCATGTTGGTAGACGATCTGGTTTTAAAGATGGAGAATGAGAATAAAATGGAAGATATTGAAGAATAGATTAGAAGGATAAATTCGATCAAATGATCAAACTCTGAATTGGTTGTTACAATGTTTTAATTTTATCATAGAAATCAAATCTAAACCAATTGAAAATATAGAGACTACAACTATGAATTTTGATAAACAAAAATTGAAAATAATAGTTTGATGGGATGTATATGCCTTACCATTTACCAATGTAAGTGATGGAATTCAATTCCAAACCAAGACTTTATATTTGTATCTTACTTTGGGTTCCTATTTTCATTCCAACACTTCCAAGCTATATGTTATTTTCTACTGAAAAAATGACTGTCAAATTGACTAATTCTCTACAATCTGACTTTGCTTTGACTAAAATGTTGAAAAGTGGTGCATCAATTTGATCTCAGTTTGGACGGTTCTGATTTTATCATTTCATTTCAACAATTTATATTTTATATCTAAAAGTAGAAAATGAATGATTTTCCACTTATAAGTATATTTAAATGGACAATGAACAAAATCTATGGAATTCAATCTCAAATTCTTAGCTTTGGTGCATGAACAGAACCTAGATGGGTGCATTCAATGTTTCTGCAAACTACCTTTAATTTGGCACCAACGACCAAAGACCAACTCTCCATTATAACTCCACAAATTGCAATGGATCATTTCTTAAATTGAGTGTAAATAAAAATAATTTATGAGACCAATTTAGGGTGTATTTGGTTTAACTTTTCAAGGGTTTAATTTTGAAAAAAAATACATTTTGAAAAAATTTGTAGTGTTTGGCAACCACTAAAAATGACTTATTAGAAAATGAGATTGAGAAATAACTCATTTTGAGAGAAACACTTGAAACCAACTTTTTTAAAAAAGAGTTTGTAAGTATACAATAACTTGTGTATAAAAACATTTATGAGGAAATGTAACCAAACACATGAGTGTTTAAATTCTAAACAATTTTTATACAAAATGTTTTTTAAAAAATGCATTCTTGAAAAACATTTAAATTAAAATGTAATCCAAACGGACCCTTAATTGAATGGGTTTGGTCATGTGTTTATTTTGTCATTTTAAGTTTAACAACATTTGAAAAGAGGATTCGAACTTCTGACTTTGAGTCATGCTTTTGTTGGCAAGATTAAAAATTAACCGTTGACATTTTCAAGTAAATAAAAATTAAAGTATTTGTAAGTTAATGGGGGAAGAAATGATGCTTAAGAATCAAAGGCATTGGCATCTTTGGGGCATAATTCTGTTTTTATGTGTAGTTTATAAGTTGTCATTTCCTTTCCTTTTAAAAAATGACATTTCCTTTTGCGTTTCACATCTTTCTCAAATTTGTTCCCATTATTTCAACCACGTCTTTTAATTAAATTGTAGGAATTGGAAAGCATTATAATTACTTCGGTTTCAAGCTTGCTTAAGAGAATTGAGAAATTTTAAGGGTTAACCTTTTTTCTTTTCTTGGAAAAATCTATATATATTTGTTGAAATTTGTGAGTTTTGAAGATTTATTTCATTGTTGATCTTGATAATTAATCAGATTTGATTTTGTACGAATTAAAGCTTGATTTTATTTGAAATTGGTGAGTTCTTAAAGATTTATACTTTACTTTTGTTAAAATTGAAAGTTTAGGTTGAAAACTGATACAACAACTTGACTTAATTATCAATAAACTGTTCAATAATTGTGGAGTAGGAGATTGAACCATCAACCTCTGAGATAGTAATTGGTGCTTTATCCATTAAGTTATGCTCGAGTTAACAATTATCACTTATTCACTTGCATATTAATGAATGGTTCTCAAATTCTCAATAATTTATTTATTCTGATTTTTTTAATTTTTAATTGTTTTTTAATGTATTTTATAATATTTTATTTATATTATACTAATTCACTAGCTAGAGCATAACTCTAGATGGACCTCCATTTGGGCCCATAACTCCTGTCATACGCTCATTGTGGGCCTAAATAGACAGAAGTCTTAGGAGTATTCGAGGCTCATCATTGGGCTTAAGGTCCAATTATCCAATGGAGTTTAATGCAGTGCATATACACATCTATACCTTCTAGAAGACTTTTGTCAAAAAAAAAAAAGAAAAAAAAAGAACCTTCTAGAAAACTACAACAAATATTTACACAACAATTCTCCCAAAAAAAAAAAAAAAAAACACACACACACACACACTATATTGCCCTTTAGAATATTTACATTTAGCTTTTGCTGACTAGACATTAAAAACAATAGGTCAAATGAAAAATGTGCCCTTTTAGCAAAAGGAGAAGAGCAATTGTAAAATTATGGGAGAAAGATAAATTAAAAGATTTGAAAAAATAAAACAAAGTCTAAAATAAATTAAACAACCTAGCTTTAGAGACTTTTTAAAATAGACTCCAAACTTAAATCCATCGTTTTCAAATAGTTAAACTAAAAAATCAATAATATTTCAAATCTATGAACATTTCATATACCCCATAAATTGTAGCATTTTGTATTAACAATTCATATACTCCCATAAAGTATTTCATTAGTATAAATAATACTTTCCCTAAAAATATACTATAGAATTTGCCAAAAATTCATAAACTATAAAAACATTAAAACAATACAATTTCAAATGTATAAATAATTTAAATAATCTATAAACAATTATATTTCATTGATATTGGGTGACTCACCCAAACCAACTCAACCACCATATTAAAAGCTAAGTGGATGTACTTTTTTTTTTTTTTAGTGAATGTTTAAGTTTTCAAGTTGATTATGTAGTTTGTTATTTGAAATTATATACAAGAACATGCTACAAACACCAAAATTTGCATGTTATGAATTTGGTTTGAGGGTTTAATAATAATTAAAAAAAAAAACAAACAATATAAAAATAAATATGAATGAGACATTGTCTTTTTTGCATGCATGAAAGTCCACTCAAAACGAGTCCTCATCAATCCCTCCCTCATCTCATTATTAATATTAATAAGGTTTTTTTAATAAAATATTAATGAGGTTGAACTATACGTTTAGTCCTCGTTTGATAACCATTTCGTTTTTTGTTTTTTATTTTTGAAAATTAAGCTTATAAACACTACTTTCACCCACAACTTTCTTTGTTTGGTTATTTACAACCCTTCTCATGTTTTCAAAAACCAAGTCAAAATTTGAAGGAAAAAAAAAAAGTAGTTTTCAAAAACTTGTTTTTGTTTTTGGAATTTGGCTAAGAGCTCAAATGTCTACTCAACAAAAATGAAAACCATGAAAAGGAAATTAAGAGAAACCAAGTATAATTTTAAAAAACCAAATGATTATCAAACGAGACCTTAGTTTCTCAATTTTTAGATTTATGTCGAATAGGTACCTAAACTTTCAAAAGTGTCCAATAAATTCTTGAACTTTCAATTTTGTGTTTAATAGATTCATAAAATTTTAATTTTGTATCTAATAAGTTTGAGCTTTTAATTTTGTGTCTTATAAGTCATTGACTTATTCAACATCTTTTTTAAAATTCACAAACCTATCAACACACAAAAGTTAAAGTTCAGTAAAGTTCAAATACCTATTAAACACAAACATGAAAGTTCATGGACTAGACTTGTAATTTAACCTACTAATAAAAATGAATGGTTACAGATATAAGCTTTCTTATATTTATGTAAATAATTAGAAGTTATTAGTGTAGTGACTAATCAAATTAAGTTTGAGATTACACGTGAGGGTAGTAGGTATTAAATATAAACTTGGTTTGCCATGAAGAATCATTTAAGAAATGGTATGAGACTCATAAAATAGAATATTATATTATTAAATGACATATCAAAAACTAAATGAAAGAAATATGTAATACTGTAGGACTAAGAACTTTCAAGTGGTTTAGTATATTAGATAACATGGGTTTCCATCTCAAAACCAATTGGCAATGAGTGGAGTAGCCCATCTATCTTATGAATTGGAAGGTCTCCACTAATCTTTTCAATGTGGGATCCTCAACATAGTACACATGTTTGAGAGTGATTATGAAATGACCAAAATCACTTTTGTCATATTCAAAATCACTCTGAAACATGTCTTTAATAATTCAAAATCAATTTTGATGATATGAAAATCACTTTTTTTTTTAATAAAACTGATAGCATTAAACGGATAAAACTGTTACACCAATCTCTTCATAAATAATTGAAGAGAACCAATGAGGGATAATATCATCCCCACACAAAAAAAATTCTCCTAAATCAGGGTACAAGGAGGGTCCAAAAACATAACATAACTAGTTATGTTTTAAATAATTTTAAACATGACAAAAGTGATTTGAATCATTTTAAAATCACTCTCAAACACGCATATACGACGACTTAAGAGTTAGGAATGTAGCATGGTGGGACATCGCCTTTGGAGGTTATATTAAAAAGACCGCGTTGTTTTGTCATTCACGAGGAAAATTCAACGTCAAACTTTGACTTTCAAGTCACTGTTATAACATCATGTGTTTTTGTTACATCTTTTATTACTTGAATGAGCTCATTCCAGTACTCAAAAAAAAAAAAAAAAAAAAAAAAAATGAGCTCATTCCATTTTAATCTTTTCAATTTTCGATTTAAATAAACGAGTTTTTTATGAAAATTATTACATAGGAAATTAGACGGTGGAAAGGTGGAAACTAAAACAAACGAGATATACATGTATTACTATGTTTGCACTTTAATCTTTTTTTTTTTAAAAAAAAAAAAAAAAGGAAAAGCAAATCAACTAGTACAAAAATATTAAATTTGATGATAATAGAAATTTAAATATAAATTTATTTATTTAATTTACCCAAGGGTCGGTTAGCAATGAAATTTCCCACCCTTTTCCCCCTTAAAATCGGGAATGAATCATGTGGGAAATAGAAAAGTTAATTCATAAACTACTTGGCTTAGAGAAAAGTTTTGAGTACATGAATTTATTAGATACAATACAATACAACCTTCCAATTTTCAAGGATCAAATATTGTAATTTAAGTTGAAATTAAATGTAAAATTTATAAAAATGGAGGAGCCATTTTTAATTGGGTTAAATATATAAAATATTCATAATTATGTTTTTCAAACTATAAAAAGTTTCATTTTCACCTTTTGTAAAAATCTATTTTGGTCTCTAAACTTTCATGAAAGTAACAATTTAGTCATTGGACATTGATTTGTAATAATTTAGTCCTTGTACTTTCAATTTTGTAACAATTTATTCTCTAAATTATAACAATTTTGTAACAATATGTTTATAAGCTACAAAGTTTAACCATTAAACAACAAAAATCGATGTCAAAGTGAGCTTAGCTAAGCGATAATCTGCATATACTTTCGACCGAAAGGTCAAAGGTTCAAATCCCTCATATACTAAATTTAGATACTAAATTGTTACAAATGAAAGTTCAAATATTATATTATTAGTTTCACAAAAGTTCAACAACCAAAAGTTATTTTTAACCTAATTAAAATCTGCTCCAAAATTGAGTTATTTTTATATATAATTTAGTGATTTAGTTGAGTAGTTGAGTATTATGTTAAGTAAGGCGGTTGAAAAAGTCAGCGCAGCCACGTCCTAATAGTTTGACCGAATACAAGTGCTGGGCCGGTCGTCAGCCGCCGCCAACAATCCCCTAAACCAAAACGTGGTCTCACTCTTTCTGTCCTCTTGCCGTCCATCTTCCCATCACTCCTCACGCAACTTCCTTCCTCTCTCTCTCTTTCTCTCTCTATAAAATCCCCACTTCCCTTTCTCTCTCCTCTCATTCCCAATTCCCAATTCTCAATTCTCAATTCTCTGAAACTTTCCAATTCTCAACCCACTTACCCTTTTCTGGATCCTTCATCCATGGCACTCCAAGCTCTCAATTCCCCAACCATGGCCGCCGCCCCTCCTCTCTTCCATTTCGATGACGTCCAGCCCCTCAAGCCCTGGGCCAAGCGCAAGCGTTCCCCTCGCCCCTCCCTCGACGGTGCTCCCTCCGAAGAAGAGTATCTTGCTCTCTGTCTCATCATGCTCGCCCGCGGCGGCCCTCCTTCCTTGCCGGAGCCACCCGCTGCCGCCAAGCCCGCCTACAAGTGCCCCCTTTGCGACAAGGTCTTTTCGTCTTATCAGGCTTTGGGTGGCCACAAGACTAGCCACCGGAAACCCGCCGCCGCCGACGACCAGTCCACGTCGGTCTCCGGTGCCACGTCGAGCACTACCACGTCTAACTCCGGTGGAAGGGCTCATGTCTGTAATGTTTGTCACAAGTCGTTCCCCACCGGCCAGGCCTTGGGTGGCCACAAGCGCCGACACTACGACGGCGGTGCCGGCGCCGCTGCGAATCATCAGAGCTATAGTGGGATGACGTTGACATCGTCGGAGGGAGTCGGTTCGACCCACACCGTCAGCCATAGCCACCGGAACTTCGACCTGAACATCCCGGCTTCGCCAGCTCTGTCGCCGAAGCTCTTCTTCTACGGCGACCAGGAGGTGGAGAGTCCTCTGCCGACGAAGAAGCCACGGTTCCTTTGGCTGCCGGAAACGGAGATCTCGCTGAATTAGGACGAGCCTTCCCGAATTGGGGAAGAAGGGATTAGAATCAAAATTCAAAATTAGTTTTTTTTTTTTTTTTTTTTTGAAACTCAAAATTCAAAATTAGTTGAATTGAAAATTTTGATGAAATTAATTTAGCTGATTCTTGGATTGTAGAAAGAACTAAGAAGTAGTCGCCGGTTGGGCGTAGACATGGTTCAGTTTGGTACTTTGTATCAGTGATGATAAATTCAATTAATTCTTTTTAATTAATTCCCATGTTTTTCATTTGAATTGGGAAAGTTCTATGCACTAGCAGTTGTTTGAATTATGCAAGTTGAAAGAGAATTTCCATCATGATAGGCCCAGCCAACCCTGTAAGTGGGTGGACTGATTCAATGGAAGGGAAAATTAACAAACTCAAATGGACATTTTTTTAAGTTGATAAATTACCGAACTTTGAAAAGGAATAGTTACAATCGAATTTTCAATTGCAATCTTCAACCCTTATAACTTCTTTTATAAAGAAAGATCGATTTTATATTAGAGTGGGGTTTGTATAAATTTTCAAGCAAAATTGTATAAATGAAGTTGTGGGTCGAACCTTAAGATGTAAGCCCATGGGTCCAATTTGCACATGACGCGTGCGACTCCATGTACAACTCTAATAAAGGTGCCACCAAGACACAAAGGCTATAAATACACGAGTTCATCTCCATAAAAGGTACGCAACCTAACTTGTACTCAACTTGACATCACTTGTGCTCAATACTAACTTAGCATAAGAGAGTATTGGGGACCACCTCACAACAAAAGAGTGAAATGTCAAACCCTTTCCCCCTAGGTACACAATCTAACCTATACTCAACTTAACATCACTTCGTACTCGATACTGACTTAAAAGCATCGGAGAATGTTGGGCAAAGCCACCGAGTGCAACCAGCGACTAGATCCCCACATCAACCAATGTATCATCAGCCAAAAACCCTTTTCACAAAAAGGCGCTTTTATACTCATCTTATCCAGCCAAAAACCCTTGTCACAAAACCAGGAGTTGGAGGCCACAAAAGGCAGGGAAAAAGAAGCAATGAATTAGAGATTTACAAGAAATGTTGCCCTGGCCCCTCTAGAAGAAGAAAGAAGGTACATGAATGTTATAAAATCTGATCCACCGATTGAGCACCACAATTTCCTACCATATATGAAACACTCACAACTTCAATGACCGAGGCACTACTGTCATCATCAATGGATCTTTCATTGCTTCTTGTTTCATGAATTCAAGTAAAAAGAATGGGTCTCAATTCTCTGGAAAGATCTTAGGTCTAATAATGCACACACAGTCAGCAGATACCTGTCCCCTGTCCTGTCCTGTTAAGCTGGTATGCGTTCTAGTTGCAAGATGTGTGTTCTCAGGCTGAATTCTGTTACCTGGAAAAGTATTTTTCTTTCATGTGTGAGACAGAAAAACACAGGAGAGAGGGATGAGAAAAAGAGAGGAGACAAAATGATACCTGCATGGATGCTACTGTAGACAATAGATCGTTGCACTGATCAAGCATTGCACGCTCATGTGAATTAACGTCTGCTAGTTTTGATACCGCAGAGTTCACCTCTCCAACCTATCATTATCATCATCATTAAGAGATGCCTTTCAATCATATGTTTAAACTGTGTATTCATTTTAAGGCATTATTCACAGGTGTTGTTAAAACAGAAGAAAACTTAAAGACACCAGTCCTCTGCTTGCCCTTGATGATGAATAAATGAGCAAAATTGTAATATTTGTACCTTATAACTAATTATAGAGGACGATAGCAAAAAGAAAACCCAACTACTAGAAGTACACAGAAGTAACAAAGATGAATATAGAAACGACAAACAGCTGAGCGCGGGATTGCTACCTTTGATAGCCATAAGCTTAAGGATGGTGCCATTGCTTGCATCACATCAACTGCTGAACAAATTGCATCCTTCACATCTTGGACTTCCGCCTGTGACCAGAAGATAAATAGTAAATAAGCAAAGAATGATTTTTTCTTTTTTTTTTGATGATACACATCCATAGGCGGCAGGCACTCACCTTAGCTCCATCATCAACTGGCAAGCGGAGGGTTCTAGCTTCCAAAGCTTCTGTGATACCTGACAGAGAGCTGGAAAAGTCTTGATCCAGAAGATCCAACTCGTCCAAATATGTCATCTACATTCGTAAAACCCAATAATTACCAAAGTCTAAGCAGAGATCATTTGTCAATAAACAATCTAATGAAGATTCATGCAGCATTTTATCTGTGTAGAGCATATGAACTTAAATAATTTCCTAGTTACGAACTAGGAGTTCAGGAGAACTCATCTCTAGATAATTTTCAGGATAATAGGATTAACAACAGGAGAGAAAAATGCATCCAGATATCTTACTTGAGATTTGAGGACAGAAGCCAGCTTCAGTTTGTGCTGCAGTAATTGCAACTCGTGCCTTTTGGCTATAACAGATTCACGCAGCTTTGAAATACCATTCCACGCACTGTAGAGGTTTTTCTGACATAAGGAAGAATTAAACAATATAAGTAACATGGTCTGTACTCATAATCCCAATACCATCATTACAAAGTTAAAAGACAGAAAGAACGTAAAAGGAGAAGAATGAGAAAGAAGGATAGACTGGAGGACACTGCCAGTGCCATGGTGGAAACTAGGAAAATTTGGTGATGAATTAAAAAAGAAGGGGGGAAAACAAAACACCAGTTAACGAAAACTAACAAGCCTAAGTTATCACAACAAATTAATTTCGTAGCAAAATGCTTATTTGAGTTCAGAACCAGATCATCTTCTCTCGTTGCCAAATATAAATTGGAGGTTCAAAAGCGCCTATAGTTGATGATGATCCAAACAAGATGATTCATCGTATTGTTTAGTCGAGGCAATATAATTAGGCTCCACAGATTATAATACAAATCAGATAAATGGTTGGTTGAAATTAGGACTCAGGATCAACAACTTTTTTCAAAATAGAAAGCAGAGAAAAGTCCATTTCCAGGAATCATACCTCTGCATTCAGACTCTGTACAGAAGAGGTGACATCTGCTCTAGCATTCACAAAACGCCACTGTAAAAGCCTATTATACAACATCTTCAATGAATGTGCATCAGCCATACGGGTATCCCCCATTTTCCCCTTTCGAACATCGTTAGCAAAACTCAAAGTAGATGGTGTGCTGCTCCAGTTATTACCGAACCCATTTGTCACTGAGCATCTCACACGAGATGGGCTTCCTTTTGAAGGTGATGATATGGATGAGGCCAAAAGCTTACTTGGGGAAGCAGGACCAATCGCAACTCGAACAGGAGATGACTGCTCCATGTTATTAGCAACCTGGCGAGGAGATGATGCAGGGCTATCAATTGAATGCCTTTTGGGAATATTTACCTTCGAAGGAACTGAAGTTTTTGCTCCAACGTTTTTTGATAATGGGGAACCCGGCTCTGGCTGCCGTCGCAACCGGTTGTTGGTCTCTTGCCAAACTCTCGCCGGTACCACAACGACTCGAGGGCCACGCTGTCCTTTTCCGGCACCACCCTCCTGCGTTCCCGAATTACTGCTAGAAGACACACTCTCAGAATCAGAAGCGGACAAAATGTCTAAACAATCAGCTGAAGTTCCTTCAGCAAGAGGCTCTACCGCCTTCTCCAATTCTATATTAGCAGAATCAGAACTAGGTCTTCCATCAAATGAAGACCTGTCTTCGACAAAGGAATTCTGCAGCGCTCTCACTACATTCCCAGACCCACCAGCGACCTTCTTCCGTTCATCCATACAATCCAAACTCCTGCTCATACAATTCGCCTGCCGGTGACCACCGTGCCACCGTTGCTGATCTACTGGCTTCATATTCTCAGTCTGGTCGCCGCCGCTGCCGCCCGTAACTCTTGTTGGTGTGGTTGTTTTTCTCTGCTCCGGCGTACCCTTCCGAAGTCCAGGAGTCGGCGCGGGCTTTGGCTTACTAACCTGCAAAGGGAACGATTCGCCTTGGAAAGAAACCGATAGGCTCCGTGTCGAATTGAACAACAGCTTCTGAGCCGCCGACATCTCACCCCTTCCATTACCATGTCCAAATCTGAAATCCAACGAATTAGGATGTGGAGTCCCTCTCTGCGTCCTCTCCAGGGATTCGGACCGCCTGAACGACGACGGCATCGGAGTCAGAACAGTCGCCGAAGTAGACGTTCCGGAAACGGAAGGGGAGGGACATCGTCTCAGAACCGATGCAGAAGAAGAAGAGGAAGTGGAAGAGGACAAGTACCGAGAAGTGACTTCCCGGGATTTGGGCCGTCGAGCGGCGGCACCATTGTCGGGATCAGAGGGTAAAAGAGGCGGCCTCGTAGCGTTTTGAGAGTGAGGCACTCTCTGAGTCTGAGCCACGGTTTTAGGATTCAACGTCGTCGATACAGCAGCAACCATAATTTCCGTTCAAAACAACCAACCCCCGTAATGAAACCCTAATTTCTCACCGCAGATCGCCCCGACATGAATCCAAACCAAAAACCATCCACTTCGCCGAACGAACGAAAAGCAATGTAAACGAATTCCAGACGAATCTGAGCGGAGAGAGCGAAATGTTGGATCTCGAACGGCGGATAGAGTTTTCTTAAAAATGACCGTTAGGAGTTTCGCCGGAGAAATACAGAGAAAAGGAGGAGAGGGGTTGAGAGAGAAAGAAAGAAAGAAGAATTGGGAGATTTCACAACGGTCATCGACATCACTGTTGTTTTATATTATTAAAAATATAAAAATTTGAAAAGGGACGGGGGATGGGAAGGTTTAATGACTACTCGCGAGTGTACAAATAGAAATGGTACTCGCGCGATTTGGATGCAACGTGTACGAATGGGTGGGCCCCACCACAGAGCAGGAGATTTGAAATAGAGCGAGTATGGATGGTGTTTTGTACGCGTGGAAACGAGTGATGAAAAAAGACGTTAAAGAGGAGAGACTGAGTTTAGTGAACGTTGGAAGTGTGGGATGACGTGGATCCCGATCCATCCACCGAGAGACGTTGTGAAAATGGCATCCAATAAATTTTCCTAAATTTATACCCCAAAATTATAGTCTACTCACAATTAGCTTAAATTCAGGGATTTATTTACACCAATATTATTTACTAAAAAATAATGACCATTATTTATTTCTTTCTATTTTAAAAAAATAACCTAATAATCTTTCAGATTAGATGTTCAAATCCAACTAAAATAACTTTTACTTGTATTGTTTATCTACATATAATTTGATCAAATATTCAAATCCTTAACTCTAAATTGTGCTATCAACACATTTATATTAATATTTATGAGTCAGAGTAGGTTGTGCTTTCTATACACAAAACTTTAAACACTCATATCATCAACCCAAACATAACTTAATTTATTAAAATGTCTTCTATATACAAAACTTAAACATTCATATCATCAACCTAAGCATAACTTAATTTATATATAATATATATATATATATATATTAGTCATTTAAATCTTATTATGAAAATTGGATTTTACAATGATCCATCAAATTCTATATTGTTTTGTTTATACTACATTTTGAGAGGATTTCATTATATAAACTTATCCACTTATTTTAAATTTTAAATAAGACTAGTTTCATATGAATATAAAAATAATTTTAAAAAATAAAAATTCTGTTTTGCTACTTTAGTGAAAATTGTTAGAAGGTCCAGAGGTCTATCATGTCACAATCATTCAATCAAAATTTATTTGAAGCTAGCATTTCATTAATATTATTAAACTATCAGTACAAATTAAAAAGAATTATAAACTAAAGTTTAAATGCAAACTGAAACTTCTTTAAAGTTAGAAGGAAGAGAGAGACCGTGCTGAAAATGTCTGAGGTATAAATTTCACGTACCAAAAAACATATAAAATTCATCGCTGGTTCTGTATGAGTCTGACACATCGCCATTAAAATTACATAATCAAACAAACAGCAAATGCACAGCAGGCTGTCACGCGAGTTAGGAGAAGCCCTTGAATTGAAGGGCCTCTCTTTTGTGTGGCAGCGGCAACCCAAAAATTTAGTGCTGTATGTCAATTATAAGAGCCATTCACAAGTAACATAAAAGAAGCAGTCACATTTAAAGAAACATGTAGATTAATGGCAATCGGAGTAATTGCTGGTGCAAAAAAGCAGTCACATTTACAGCTACAGAATCAGATTGAATCATTTGGATTAGACATATTTATAAATGAAACATTGGAATCATATTCAAAATGTCACTTAATCCAACCAAGATTTTACATATTTGCAGTAATAATCAATGTTTAAACTAATTTAAAGAAAATCCAGCCGAATATAGAAGAGTTGGATGTGCTTTTACTTACCAAGCGCTATAGAAGCCTACTGCTTCACAAGGGTTGTTGCCAAACAAAAGGCAGCCTCTTCAAATATACTACTACCTGCTTCAATTCATGTCAACTCCTTTTAAGCTTGCCATGTATGTCAGATAGATGGTCCATATATATGCAAATGAACTGTTCGTCAATGGCTGCAAAATCAATGTCCCAAAACTGAATTAGAGTTCTGGCTGTGTGGTTGCAAAATGAGTGAAAAACTTCGATGAGAGATCAAAACAAAGATTAGAATGTGGCATCTCGCACATGATATAAGGATTCCTTTTTTTATGCCTGTATGTGATAAGAACATACCTGTAGATGAACGGGGACGAATTTGTATGTGAGAAAATCGCAGACTGGCCAAAACAAGAGTCCATTTGACAATGTTGGAAGCAAATCACGCTTTAATCTAGCGGCAATCTCACTGCCACTTTCACCTGAATTTGGAAATGATGCATTCAGAATAATATTTTACAGCCAACGTAATATGAGCGAGCAGTATACAATATAATGTTACAAATAATATCGTTCATGGATTATGAGAACCACATGGATTATAAGGTAAAAGTCATAAATCAACCATTGAACGTACTCTGGGAGAATAGTGGTCGACGGCCAAGAAGGTATTAAATACTTAAGTCTGTAAAAGCCAATAGGGTTAAATACCGACTGCAACTGGGAGATTTTGGATTTCGGCACAAAAGACCCAGAATTAGCAGATAATAAGAAACCTACTTAATCTACATTTTTATAAACGTTTCCCATGAGGGGTGAAAGCTGAATTCTAAAATTGAAAAAACTAAAAAAGAGACCAACTTATTCAGTTTGAGACGTGGAAGCAACACATGCCAGTCAGTTTGATTTCATAATATTCCAGATCCAGACTAAAAAATAGTCTGTCAGTTCATTTTGATTGGTTTTGATTGGTTCCATTTTCCAGGAAGTTGTCGGCTGTTGTGCCCGTTTTCAAATTTTCTTCAACTAATATGCCTGCTTGCCGTTGGACCTATTGGTTCAATCTAATGTCAAAAACACTGATTGGTCCAAGAAAAACTGAAAACTGCCACGGAAACTAACTTCTAGGAAAATTGAACCAAATAGAACCAACCAACTTTCCCTAATTCTCCAAAGGGAGGCCCCATAAAATTACAGAACTTCATTATCAATAAAATTATGAACTTATGAAACCAGGTGGCAGTCATCAAAAGCCTCCAACAATAGCAAGAAAATGTAACAAATACTTGCGCTGAGCCTATAAAAGCCAGAGTGGCTAAAGCACTACATAAATGTACACAAAAGGGGACCTGAAAATCCAATAGAACACTCCATAAAGCCATCTAATAATAAAGTTGAAGAAGCCAGGGTGGTGGTCATAAAAGACCGCCAACTACGGCAAGACATTGAAAGATTATCTAAAGTTCTACAACTCCCGCTTTCTGATTACCTTGCAAAGATGCATTATAGGAGAAGAAAACAGAGGTAATAGTAGGTCCATACACAGCCTGCCCCAGAAAAATCTTCTTGAAAGTTGACAAAAAATCTCGCTTTGGTGCAATCGTAGACATAAAATTAAACCACAAATGTTGGGATGGCCCCAATATCAACAATCCATATGCAGCCATCCGGGTTGTCCTTATCAAGTCAAAGGAGCCAGGAGATGGCAATGTAATCATCTGACAAAATTTTATGTAAACCAAACAATTAGGGGACGACATTAACTAGAACAAGAAGGTAGAGTAAAGGGTGTTGTTATCTCAATGACGGGTGTAATAGAAAACTGATGAAAGTTGAACAAGTGAACCAAATATATCAATGCCCTTGAAATAGAAAGAACAAGAAATTAAGAAAATACAGAAACGGTCCAAAGAAGACATTCTTATACCATCCTTTCAGACAGGAAAGTTTACATTCTAACATTTTTAAAAGAATTTGTTATTTGCACATAATTTACACGTGCAGCAAAACCACAAAGCAACAAATGAGATGTATCATATCCTATATTTTCAACACAAATCATCGCAAAAATGAATCAGCTGCACCCATGAGGCCACGAATGGCAGCTGCCCATCCCTGAAAAAACTACAGTATATATAACATAAATCTGGGCAGAAGATGTTTAAATGGCTATTTGTCGAACTAAATTGTGTCAAAGTACCACAAAACAAAAATTTGAGGCTTGTATACAACTTAATCTACTCCAAAATGCTATATACATTAATAAAATGCAACCACTCAAGATTCCAATTTCCAAGCACAAAGATAGTGACGACCGTACAAATAATACCTCAGATGGTGCAGAACATAAGTCTATGCATTTCATTCCCAATCCACTTCAATTTCAGACTAGGAACCATTAAAGAACCAATTGCAGCACTCTTTATAATTTCCATTCTCCACTACTATTTAGATGGGCTTGACATAATAACGATATACTATTTATTATCTACGGGAGAAGAGGCATCTTCTCGTAATATTCTCGGATACTCGATCTAGTTTTTTCACGGCATGTATGTAACTCACGAACTGTACCATGAATTCAAAATAATTCCGAAGAAGGCGGAAATGAATTGCAAACAAACATAAAATCCATTTCCTACCTGAGAGGTTAGGTCAGCAGCCACATAAATAAGAGAAGAAGAGATACTTTTAGTGATAGACGGGTGAGCGTCGAGTTTCCTCAAGTACCATCCGACAAATCCAGTCCCTGATTTCAATAAAGAAGACGAGGAAGAAAATTGATGCCGAGTAGATGCCGAGATAGAAGAGCAATGAATTTTTCTTTCTCTGATTCTGAATCCATTTGGGGATGGCCTGAAACTGAAATACGCCCTCCATTGAATCTTAGCAGAGACAGAAGCTTCGGTGCCTACATTGATATGGGCAACGACCGGTCGCAGAAGAGAGCCACAACGTCGACGCAAGCTATTCATCGAATTACACGAGCTTTTTTGCGATTCTTTCTTCTCGCTCAGTGAATTTGGGAGCTTCGGTTCAAACTTCAGTGAGCCAAAACGAACTCGACGTCATCCATCAACGAGATATTCGCGCCTGTGAATTGGGAGCGAAAGCGGAATATTCAATGGCTGGCCTACTTCGGCCATGGATGAAGGTCTAAAGCTCACAGGCATACGCTAGAAAAGGCCTGGGCTGAAATAATTTATTGGGCTCAATTCGAGCCCAAAAAGATCTATTTTGAGGCGCCCATAACTTCGATGGAGCCTCGTTGATTTTTTTTTTTTTTTTTTTTTTTTTTTTTTTTTTTTTTTTTTTTTAAGAATAATATTGTGTCCTTTCACAAATTTAGTAATATGGTGAAAGGAAAGATAGTTTCATTCTTCTTATGCAAACTCAGTCTTATAACTATCTTTTAAACTAAAACTTCATTCTCCTTAGGTCAATTATCATTTTTTTTTGGAAAACTTAGGTCAATTATCATTGAATTATGTTCACTTTGATAATTAATTCAAGTTTGTTTTTAAGAGTAATTAATTCAAGTTTATCGATTTTTAAATAGAAAAAAGAAAAAAAAACTAATGTCAGCCATGATCCGTTATTAATTAAATTAGTTAATGTTGATGATCAAATTTCGCTAGGTAAATTACCTTCGCTCCACGTGATAATCGACAGTGAATTTGTTTGAGAGCGGAAGAAGACGTGGCCTGCAAAAGAGAAAACCTACACACCGGTGTGGTGCTAGCCACACCACCTCCGATGCTTAAGTCAGAAAACGGAAGGGAGAGCTAGAGAGCAAAAGAAAGAGAGTCGAGAATAGAGAGTTCGAGTCCCCTTCTTCAGTGGCGAAGAGGGGTATAAATACCTGCTCATCCTAGGGTTTTCAGGAATTCGGAGGTGTTTCAGGACGAATCAGGCGGAACCGGGGCGGCTGGAGGCTGCAGAGACCGAGCGAAGTTGGTGGGACTCGGCCGAGGCCGAGCAGGGGGGTCGGGCAAAGTGCCCGACCCCTTCTGTCTTGACCCGTCCCATTTGCCGGTTTCGCTTCTGGGGTCCATCTCTCAGCCCTATTTCTGCCCGGTTGTCCTCGTCATCCCCTTGTACCCGGAGTGGTTCGAAATTACCTATAACAATTAATAAAATAGATTATAGTACTATTTGAATGTGATTGAAATATTAAATAGTTTTTTCCACTTCTTCGTTTCTAAATTTATTAAATAATTACTTTACTTCTAAATTTTTATGATTTAGTTTTTATACTTTAAAAACGTAATTATGTATTGTAAAAAAAAAAAACATAATTATGTATTTTAATTAATTTTATTAAAAAAAAAAAAAAAACATCATTTTCACAAGCGGATGAAAGTGGACAAAATGTATGACTGACTCTCTTGCTATCCAAATAAAATAAAATTCAAATGCCTAGTCATTCAAGTATTACCTACTCACTCCTTTTTCAAGAAAAAAAAATAAAATAGTTACTCACTCCTTATGTATAAATAAAGAAAAAAAAAAAAAACAGTTACTCAATCTTTATATTTTTTTAGGTTAAATTACAAGTGTTAATAAGCTTTAAAGTATGTGTATTTTTTTAGTACAACAAATAGGAATTTGAACTTTAGACTTAAGGCAAGTAATACATGTCAATTAGCTCATTTTGAAGATCTAACACCTAAGACTTTTAATATTGTATCAAATAGGTCATCAAACTTAAAAATTTATTCAATAGACTATTTAACTTTCAACTTCATTTATATATATATATATATATATATATATATATATATATATATATAATATGCTTTTATCATACGGTAAAGAGGCCCCTATTGAGAAACTTAATTAAATGTTCTTAGACTTCTAAGACACTCTCAATTATTTTTTTATTTTTTAGTTCAACAATTATGGGGTGGGAGATCAAATATATCACTTAAACACTCTCAATTTTTTTTTATTTTATTTTATTTTTTTTTACAATATGTGGGGTAGAATATTTGAATCATTGACATTTTGGTAGAGCACGATGTATGCAAGTTGAACTATGATTTTGTTTTGTTTTGTTTTTGTTTTTTGTTTATCTTTCAATTCAACCATTGTGAGGTGATGATCAAACATACCTTTGAGATGATAATTCATTAAGACGAAACTCTTAAAATTCATGACTTTATTAGATATATGATTAAAAACTTAAAAAAAAAGCTATTACACACAAAACTAGAACGTATATTTATTAAACAAACGCGAAAACTAATAACTTAACCTAATAAAAATGTGTGTGTGTTAGTTGGATCAAAAGGGTGATTGGAGGAGAAAAGGGCAAAAAGGAAGAATGAAAGTCATGGGCTTGTTTAGTGGTTTGGTTTCTTGATTATTGCTTAGTTTGGGGAAAGGGGCGGCTCGCGGCTGGTTGGTAGCACTCTGCTTCAGATTTATTCGTCCCGCCACCGCACCGTTCCTCTCTGCGATTACTTGCCGATCAAGCTCCGCTTCTCTCCCACTCTTTCACCCATGTCCAGGTCTCGAGTTTACGCCGACGTCAATGTCCACCGCCCCAGAGATTACTGGGATTACGAATCTCTCGCCGTCCAATGGAGGTGAGTCGCATCAATTACTCTTCTATTTCTTCTCTCAATTCAATCATTGTCCTCGTCTTGCGTTCCGTTTTCCCTCTTCGCATTCGATCTAGGGTTCGATTTGCTAGTTGGGGTCGTTTAATTTTAGCCTCTTGCCTAGTTTTGTTTATTTGCGAGATATGTCTTGTGGATCGTGGTCTGGCGTTCGACCCGTGCGTCATTGACGTTGTTTTGGACCGAGAGGGGGATTGGCTGTAAGTGTATTGTAAGATAGATTGAAGAATGTAGCTGGATTTGTTTTTTCATTTTTAAGGAAGAAATGGATATACAAAAGGGAGGGAGGTTAGGGATCAATCCCGAACTCGGGTCGAAGAGATTATGAGAAAGAAACCATTTTCATTTGATCTGTTATTACCTAATCTATTGGAGTGGACTGTTGCCCGAGGAGGAGCCTTTGTATATATTCTACAGTTCAGGTACTTGGCATTTAACATGACATTTTCAATGTTCTACTTTTTTTTTTTTTTTTTAGAGTTATTGGCGTCTCTGTAAAATGTGGAAGACTGACGTGATGTGAATCTATGGATATCTGGCATGGGTGCATCTTTATGTTCTGGCTGCAGTCATCTGTAGGTTTTTTGAAATAGCTGACGTCCAAGTGCTTCATGTAGTTTCTGCTAACTCACGGGCAGGGGAAGAGAGAACCCTAGTTCTAGTATAGAGCAAGTTTGCTTGATATACTGATAATGCATATGGGAAGAGAGAAGATCTCAAGTTGCTCGATCATTTTTCTTTCATAGCTTATCTTTTAATTCATTGGTTTCATCTGTTTTCTTATAAGACATTGCTGCTGATAATTTTACAGTCATATTCTCCTTTTTTTTATTTAATTTTTTAAAAACAGTGGTCAAGATGATTATGAGGTTGTCCGGAAAGTTGGAAGAGGAAAGTATAGTGAGGTATTTGAAGGTATAAATATCACCAACAATGAAAAATGCATTATCAAGATTCTCAAGCCTGTCAAGAAGAAGAAGGTGAGCACGATCATTTGTCTATAATATATGATGTCTTTGGATAGACACTATCTCTGCGTGATGCACAAATTTTTCTTTTTGTATCATATTTGTTCATTTGTTCATAATTTATCATCTTCCTGCTAGTTTGCTTTAAAACCAATACGTGTTGGAGGTGTTTCTGCATCCTGAAGAAATCAAGTTTAGGAAGCAAACAGTCCTGTTAAAATTTCTAAAGCATCAGAATCATACACAAAGAATAGTGTTGTATGCTTACAAGTTACGATATATTGTTCATGAATTATCAGTCTACGCATGATCACAATCAAATTCTTTGTTTTTCATGTGTATCATACATGAATGGCATGTGCACATATTTTAAAGCAACTTATTTTGATTGCATTACTGCTGTAAACCAGTTTTTCTTTAATTTGACGTCACTTGCTCTAATATGGTTATCATGTGTTTATACAGATCAAGAGGGAGATAAAAATATTACAGAATCTTTGTGGCGGCCCAAATATTGTGAAACTGCTGGACATTGTCAGAGATCAGCACTCAAAAACTCCTAGCTTAATCTTTGAATATGTGAACAGTACAGATTTCAAAATTTTGTATCCTACGCTGACTGATTATGATATACGCTACTATATATATGAGCTTTTGAAGGTATTTTCTTATGTCTTATCACTTCTTGATATGCTTGTCATTTCCTTTCCCTTCCCTCTTTCCTCCATAGATTTGTGAGCTTGAAATGTTAATAGAAGAATAAAAACAGCCTGAGTCCTTTTCTAGAAAAGCATATGATGATAAATGATATTTACTTTTTGTCCCTTCAGGGACATCCGATAAAATTGGAACGATACAGAAATGATATATATTTTTTTTTCTAAAAAATAAATGATATTTATTTAAGGCCCTGTTCTTTGGTTTTTGAAAATTGTGATTGTTTTCTTACTTTCCCTACTGTGGTTTTTATTTTTCCTAAGTAAGCATTTAAATTCTCAATCAAATTCCGAAAAAGAAGAACAATTTTTAGAAACTATGTATTTTTAGCTTTTTAAACATAGCTTGGATTTTGAAAACATTTGTAAAATGTAGATAGCAAAACAAGGAAACCATGGGTGGAAGTAGTGTTTATAAGTTTAATTTTTTTTTTTTAAAAAAACCAAATGGTTATCAAATGGGGCCTAAGCAATCATTTACAAAATTGTTTTGCTTGTGAAGTCATATCATGGTGCATTGTATTTTCTATTTCTTCCTATGATACTGCATGGAGCTTCGTGGATAATACTTCTTCATGTTCTTCTCTCTCTCTTCTTTTTCCCTTTTATTTTTTTTCAATTTTCAAGCGTACTTTGGCTTTTGGCATGACCACACATACTATACATGAGCAAATGGACTTGTTTATAATAAGATAAAAATAAATAATTGATGTGTGTGGTCCTAAAAAGTGCTCATAATGGGATCATTACTAAAATAGATAAGCATCAGTTCTGCCTTTTGTTGTGAACATATGCACTCAAATTCGTCATGTCTTGACTATGAAGCTAGTAAATTTATGTTGTATTCTATTGACTTTATCTTGCCTCTGATTTGGGCATTCTATAAATGCAGGCATTAGATTACTGCCATTCACAGGGCATAATGCATAGAGATGTAAAACCTCACAATGTTATGATTGATCATGAACTGCGAAAACTTCGTTTGATTGATTGGGGTCTTGCTGAATTTTATCATCCTGGAAAAGAATACAATGTCCGAGTAGCATCTAGGTAATTGATTTTTCGTTTTAAATTTAATTATTCAACTGTTTATTTGGTGCATCTATAGTTTCTGCCAATAGTATGAGATTGTGAAGTGGGAAGAACAAATTTTCTATCAGTAAATTCATTTGAAAGTTAACTTGATAGATTTAGCTGATGACATCGTCAGGTATTTCAAAGGGCCAGAACTTCTTGTAGATTTACAAGACTATGACTATTCCTTGGATATGTGGAGCCTGGGTTGTATGTTTGCTGGAATGGTGAGGATTGGGACTACAGAGGCCTTAGTAAAGTTTACTCTTCTTTTCATGGTCTTGCCAATGGTGTGACAAATGTCTTATACCACAATGAGCTTGCTCAAGGCCACTTTCTTTTCTTGCAGATTTTCCGGAAGGAACCGTTCTTCTATGGCCATGACAATCATGACCAACTTGTTAAAATTGCCAAGGTATTTGTCCGTCTCTTTTTCAACATTGGTTGGTTATTTCAACTTTCATCGGGACTTTGCCTCATTGATCTTATTTTTAATGAAAAATGTATCTTACTCAGGTTTTGGGGACAGATGAGTTGAATGCGTATCTGAACAAATATCAACTGGTTCTTGATCCACAACTTGAAGCACTTGTTGGAAGGTCTCTCTCTCTTTTTCCCATGGACTTGTTTCAAGTTTCAAAACAACTCTACGTATAACTTGTTTCCAAAACCAAATGTTTATGACAGATAGCAAAGTTTAATTTTATAATTAAATTAATGCAGCATGATTAATTGTTTTACTTGTGTTATTGAATAGTAGGATTCATCGATTATTGGAAATACTCTTTGCTGACTCTTTAATTATAAAAGTTAGCATGAAAACAACCTGTTATAAATTCTACCATTTTCAAACTGGCCCAAACAGCTTCAAGTTATGTACTGTTCAACATCTTCATATGACCCCATAACTCTCAAATTGCATTAAATGGAGGGAAAAAAAAGATAGCCCTAGCATAGATGCAGAAATTGAGAAGATGATAAAAAAAAAAACAGAATGCTTGTTTTCATCATTATATGAACAATGTTTTCCTAGGCTCTGCATGAATATACTTTTCGTTCATTCATCTGCCATCCTTGGGTCTGTGTATAAAAGTTGTCTTCTCATGATTTGCATTGCAGGCATAGCCGTAAGCCATGGTCAAGATTTATCAATGGCGATAATCAGCATCTTGTATCCCCCGAGGTCAGTTATGTTTTTGAGTCAATGGACTACTACAATAAGTTTCTAATTTATATTTACTTTACGTTGTTGTGACATTTCATTTATGGTTGTCTTCACTACACTTAGGCCATTGATTTTCTGGATAAGCTTCTTCGATATGACCATCAAGATAGGCTCACTGCAAGAGAAGCAATGGTATTTATCGACTTCTCTTATATTTAAGTGTAGCCGTGTTTTCATTTATCACTCGATCCCATTACAGTTTTATTCATCATTCTCTTAACTGTTTGGTTTACTTTGCGTCTTTGTCTTGGTTAATTTTCTGATATTAAAGCATAGCATGCTACCATCTCTAGAATTCAATTACTATTAATATCTCTAGAGTTCAATTACTTTTGTGTTTTTATTCCTTTTTTAGTACAACTAAAGATGTTTGGCTTGTGGTTTTGATATAGAGAATTGCTTAAGAACAGGGAAGAGGAATTTCTTGGATTTATGTAATCTGGGATTTGAAAGTCTAGATTTGTATAATTTATATTTAGATCTAGAAAAAATGAGTTACATAAGTTTGAACTTGTGTAACTAATGTTTGGTTCTTAAGTTTATAATTTACTATCGAAGTAAGTGCCTTGTGTAAAAGGTAGGTTCCATGAGGTTGAACTCATGTAACTCGAGCTTATGAAGCCATGAAATTGGCCGGAAGTCTGTTAGTAAGCAACCTCACGTACAAAACATATACTTGGTTCAAACCACTGGTTGCACAAACAGAACTCATCGGTCAAATGTTCTCGAAATTCTGTTTAATGCGGAGGGGTTATCTCTTTCTATGATATTCTACTGCCAAGTTTTTCTTCAGGCCTGAGAGAGATTTCGTAATATATGAATATTCTTTGCAGGCTCATCCATACTTCTTCCAGGTTAGAACTGCCGAGAACAGCAGGCTGCGAACGCAATAACCCCATGTGTAGAAGTTAAATTTTAATAGCACTTAGCTCATTGTGGCGTTAGTTTGAAGCCTAGATTCTGTTTTCCCACCCATCTAGCTGGTTAGCTCATACAGTTTGCCACTTCAGTGTTCTGTAATATTGTCATTCTTCTACTACTCCACTGTATATTTTCCCTCCTTTTTATGAGGTTTTACCATGGAAATTACAACTTTGGTTGCTACCTTCACTATTCTCGACTCTATTTGGTTTTGCTCAGCCTTTTCCCCCCCATGAATTGCTTAACTCTAAAGTTTTGTTCTTGTTATTTTAAACCTGATCATGTTTGACTTGTTGATTCAGCTCAAAATGCGGAATCATTCTTATTTCCATCTTGGTTCATATAGGTCCCCTAATAATATTTGGTTTGATTTTTTGTTTGCTTTCTGTGGGTTTATTTTTCAAACACAAATATTTGGCTACCTTCAAATTACTAAACGCAAACGTTATTTTATTTTCACCCTTAAATGCAAGTCTGACATACAAAATAGAGAGTTTGTATCTTTATAGGAATTTGGATTTTGGATTACAGGTTTGATTTTTTAATCTCTATTTTAGTATGTGAATCTTCTTAATGCAAATTATAGATGTATCAAATCTACCAGTTAAAATAGTTAATTTATGTCATCTGATGAATCGTGTTCCAAAACTTTCCCATTGAATTTTACAAATCTAAAATTCAAATTCACGAATAAAATAGAGTTTATATGTAAATTCAACCAAAAAAATCCATTCATTTTCTCAATTCTAATACAAGCTACATATTTAGATTTTAGAATTCAAATATTTTGGAAATTTTTAGATATGTTTGAGAGTGATTTTGGAATGACTAAAACCACTTTTATCATCTCGAAAATCACAAAAAAATAAAAAAAATAAAAAAAAGATAATTCTAAAATCACTCTAAATATGTTCTTAATGTATTTAAATCTGTCCTTTGAAAAGACTTTCTTTTCCTTTTTCCCTTTTTTCCTTAGAGACAGTCTTGGGACAACATAAATAAAATTTGATTTCTTTAAACTAAGAATTTGTCTCTTGCAAGGAAAAGAAAAAAAAAATGTCCACAAAGAGTGGAAAGTCTCATCATGAATAAGGAGACCTTTTATCCTCCAATAGCCCATCGTTAATTTATCTTTTATAAAGTTGTACTTTTTTTTTTTTTTTAAAAAAAAGATGTATATATGATCTAATTTATTGCTATGTCAGCATAATTACAATATATATTCTTTAAATAAATAAAATATATATCTTAAACATTAAATAATTGTAAAAACGCTTAATACTAAATAAATAAAAAAAAAAAAAAAAAAAAAAACTTCCTAAGTTGACATGCACGAAAATCTTTGAAGACATTTATCTTCTCTTACTTTTTAATCCATCTTTTTTAGAATATTACAATTCAAATTAGAAGTCGCAAAGTTTCAAACTTATAATCTTTATAAGAGGTTATTAATAGTTTTATTAGTTGACCCATGCTTAAGTCATCAATTTCTTGCTTATTAAACCATTGTTTAGATAAACAAAATATCTTATTCAATCTCCCTGTCGCATTTTTAGTGTCATTGTTTGGAGATTAGTTAGTTTATCGATTAATTAACAACTCGATGTATATCAATTATAAAGATGCAAATTAAATGAGTCAATAATTGAGGAGGTTGGGTCTAAGTTAGGGGCATTAAAAATAGATTGGTTGTCATTTGTCAATTCAAAAGGGGAAACTAATGCAATTAAGCCAAGCAAAACAATGAACTGATCCAGCTTTATACAACTGTGTTATTGAATTATTTCAATTGGGACTGTGACATTTGAGCAACTCTTAAATCCCTTAAAACTCTCTTGTCACTTTCATTATTACACAAAACAAGACCATGAGTCTTATCTTGATGCAACATTTCTTTATCTTTTTATGTCATTCAAATTTTGGAGAATACTTTATCTTCGGGTTTTTTTACAACTTGCGAGGATGGGAAGATTTGAATCACAAGCCTCTTAGTCCTTAGTACAAGTTTTATGTCAATTGAACTTTGCTCGTGTTGGCAATACTTTATCTTCGTTTTTCTTTTTAAATAGTAAGAGATTTTATTTTATTTTATTTATTTTTAATAATATCTTCAAATTATTTTAAATGCAAATTTATCACTATTATTTGACGTTGTAACTTTTTTTTAACTCGAAGAAAAACCTGTTACTATATTTTTCTTTGTATTTGTGAGGTTTGTTTATTTTGTGAATGACATTCTCGTTTTTAAAATTGCAGTTGAATCTAAAAATCATACTCTTTATGTCGATTTTTCTTTAAAACATATGTGGTTTGAATCATCAAACTTTCTACCTTAAGAAAAATAAATGTCTTATCCACTAAACTATGTTCGGATTAATCATTTACTAGTAGTTTCAAATGAATTTGTGTGTCATTCCATCAAAACTAATTGGAGTTAGATTATGGTTTTGTAATTTACAAATTATATTAAAAAGGTGTCCGCAATCTAGACATAGCTAAACTATTATATTAATAATATCAAGTACAAATCTTCACCCTATTATTAATTATTATTTTTATTTTTAGATGATAATATTTTTTATTAAAAATCACATAAGTGTTAAAACCGTTTTTAGTGTAATAGATGAATCATGAGGGTGTAATTTACGATTGTCACTCAAATAGTTTGAGTCTTATTATTATATTATTATTATTTTGAGTTCAACAACAATTGTAAGGTGGAAAATCGAACTATTGTCATTTGGAATGGTAATTGATGTTTAAATTCAATAAACTATACTGTGTCTGAATCGTAATTATAAATTTAAATAATTAATAATAATAATAAATTGTGTGAAATGTGAATAACTCAACATTAATTGATATGCATTCTTTTCCTTGAGGTTGAAGGTTGAAAATCTCATTCCCCACATTTGTTGTTCTAAAAAAACTAACACAAGTATAGTTGAAAAATTGAGACACCACCTCTTTCTTTTGAAGTCGAAGGTTCAAATCATCATGCCCCAATTTTGTTTGTTAGCATAGTTTCGATATTTATACCATTAATAATTTTTTTTTTTTTTTGAAAAAACTGTAATAGAATAATTTAAAACATACGGTTGAGGGAAAATAATATAATACAAAGTTTATTTTAAAATGAGGTCTACTCTTTTTTTGAAAGTGTGGATATATATATATATATTAATTTTTATAATGAAAGTGAGGATTTAGAGTAGAGATAGTAATGTATACTTGGTCACTTGAATAGTTCAAGTAAGTCTATGTATCATTCTTTTTTAAAAAAATTATATCTTTATTATTGATATGTTTTATTGAAGTTCGTGATATTAACATCTTGAGCAAAATAAAATTTTGACCTAAAATCTTAATATCACAAATAATCAAATCAATAAATAATAACAAAAAGAAAAACCAAAACTCTACTTCGAGCCGTGAAATTCGTTTTTCACTACTTTTTTGACAACAGTTTCATTGACTAAATAATATAATGTATTATTTTCAAAATATATATATAATGTATTGATTAAAATAAAAGTATAATACTTAAGAAAACATATTTTTAAAAAATTATGGAAAGTGTTGGGCCAACATTCTTTTACGAAGATTTTTTTTTTTTGAAACAATTTACGAAGAATCTTTTTTTTTTAAATAATAATTTTCGAAGAATCTAAAGTTTGAAACGGAACTTTGTTCATTTGTCTCATCCTTTGAATTAATTGGATGACAGAAATTTATGAGATGGAGACCATTTTTCTTTCTTTTCCATCTTTTTTTATTCTTTGTTAATTTTTAACCATACTCCTCATCTCTCGATCAAAAGTACATAAATTAACCCGTTGAATTACTTTCAGGTTGACAACCTTTTTTCATTTACATTTTCATGACTGTTTAAGCTTCATTTACTAGATATTTTATAAATCAGAACTCATTTAACCTATTTTAAATTTTTGATAGAAGTACATTTTTTTTTCCTCATTACACTTCTAATTTTATGGATGAAATCCTAGAATTATAGATATTATAGTTGGTATCGAAACATAGTTGTCAGTCTAAACATAAACGATCATATTAATGATTTGAATTTCGATCCACACCTCCAAAATTGTGGAACTAAAAAAATATCCAACATATAACCATTTGTTTGTTTCATTTTTGCAAGTCCTAACTATCATCTTAAGAAATCGTTCTATAATCTATATAAAATATTAAAATTTTAAAAATATTTATGGATTAAAAATACGATCCATTCAAATACAAAAAACACGTTGAAATTTGAAGATAATAATTTTAGATCTATGAATTTATTAGTTGATTCGGACATAATTTAACTAATCCATGAATTAACAACTTCTAAAATTTTATGTTCAAATCTTCTTCCCTCATATTTGAATGGATGGTAATATTGAAAAAAAAAATAATTATTCAGTTGTATAAAATAAGAGAGAGAAAATAGACGAGAGAGAGAAGAGCTGATGATCAGTGATGGTTGAGTGTGAGTGAAGTTAGGGAGTTGCGTGCAAAAACTTCTAGATACACATTTTTTTTTTTTACAAAACTTCTAAATACACAATTAAATGAAAATATAATTTCTTTTAAGAAAATAAAATGAATATAAATAAGAGAAGATGACATAAAAAAAGAAAAAGAAGTATAAATAGAAAAAAAAAAGAAGAGACTGATGACAAATTAATTAAACTAACAACGTCGAGAGCATTTTGGTATGTAGTGTAGAGATCGACATTTAATAAAATTTTAAGCTTCCATCTGGTGATGTTTTTGCTTTTAAGATTTGGGACATGTTTGGAAGTGATTTTGAAATGACTAAAATCATTTTTGACATGTTTGAAATCACCTCGAAATATACTTTTAATTATTCAAAATAAATTTCATACTTGATTTTACATTTTTAAATGTGATTTTCATATAATCAAAATTGATTTTGAATTATTAAAAACATACTTCGAGTGGTTTTAAATATGAAAAAAGTGGTTTTAACCATTTCAAAATCACTCCCAAACATACACACTAGGTCAACTCACTCATAATTTCTTTAGCTTTTTTAAAAAAAAAAAAATTCTTTTTTTATTCAAATTTAAAAAGTTGTAAAAGTTTGTTTTCACGTTATTTTGTTAATTTATATAGTTTGTGTCCAGTTTAGTTTATAAACTTTTAAAATTATAATAAGTCTTCAAAGTTTCAATTGTGTCTCTAATAATTGTCTAAATATTTAGTAGAATTCTAAACTTTCAATTCTGTGTTTAACAAATCATTAACCTTTTTTACACTTTTTAAAGTTTATTGATCTATCGAGTATAAAATTAAAAATTAAGACTCTTATTAAACATAAAATTTCAATTTCATATCTTAATAGATTAGTTAACTTTATGTCTTGGACAATGGTACATTCTTTATACTAGTTGAACTATATTCATGTTGATAAAAAAAATGTTGAATGTGTTAGTAACTTATTGTTAGACACAAAAATGAAAGATTAAATAATTTATTAGATACTTTTGAAGTTTAGAGATTTTCTAGATATAAAAGTTGAAAATTTAGGCCATGTTTGATAGTTATTTGGTTTTTGAAAATTAAGTTCAGAAAGACAACTTCCACCTATAAGTTTCTTTGTTATGTTATTATTTACCTTCTTCTCATGTTTTCACAAACCGGTTCGTAAGTTTTGGAAACTAAAAAAGTAGTTGCCAAAAACTTGTTTTTGGAATTTGGTTAAGAAGTCAAACGTCTCCTTACAAATATGAAAACAAAATTGAAAGAAAATTAATTTTCAGAACTAAAAATAAAAAATCAAATTGATATCAAACAAAATCTGAAGTGATCTATTACACGTACACCTTTTATTTTTTATTTTTTTTTGACAATGTACACCTTTTAAATTTAAGGGATAAATTAAACACAAATTTAAAACTTAAAGTTAAACTTATAATTTAATTATAGTATATGATTTTCGTGATTCTATCCGTGTTAAAACTAAAAGACTCGCATGTTGTTTTACGTTCCAAAAAAGATAGTGACCCGAGAGGCCTACGCATGTGAAAGGGTTTCCTTTTCTCGTAAAGGTTCAATTTTATATTAAAAACTTTTTATTTGATTTCATCATTTCTTTTTCTTTTTTAATTAAAACAAAACATAAAATCAGACGGAACAAAAACTTCCCAAAGGACTTGATTTCATCATCATTCACTAAAACTTTGAAAATCACGCCAAACCAGGTTTTTTTTTTTTTTTTTTTTTTTTAATCATTAAAGAGGTATTCTTAAATTTTTAGCCTTGAATTATGTTATAAAAAAAAAAAAAAAATACGATCATTAAAATACCTCTTTGAAATAAAAGCGAGAACAAGAATTCATAACTCTTGTTGAATACAATTTTCTTTTTAATATTACATGTAGGAGTGAGAATTTTGGACTTAGGATCATTTGGGTATTTTTTTTTTAGTTTTTTTTTTCTTCCTTCCTTTGGACAGACGACCATTTCTTTAATTAGTTTAAATTTAGGTAAGTATTCCAATCTAGCTTAACCCTAAACTTCAAAATCAATGTAATTTTTATCCTTTAATAAGTTTTCATTTGAAAGTTTGTTAGAACATATGTATGGTACAAATTATCAGAGTAATTCAATGGGTAATTTGTACATTGATCCAACTTAATTTTATGAAAAACTTGACTCTATTGAAATCAATGATATTATGAATATTTTCATATTGCTTTTTGTTAAAGATTAGTGAGTGAATTAGCAAAAAAATTGAATCAAAGGTAAAATTTGCAACACTTGTCTGAGTTTAATTTGATGAAATTAAAAGTTTAGAGTGAAAGTTTGATATAGCCTAACAAGTACAAGGATAAAAAATATATTTTTTTTCCTTAAAAAAGAGACAATATTGTCTATCACTAATAATTTAAGACACGCCTAGGGCCATTATAGGAAGAATCCCCTTGGCCGGGCCCTCAAGGTCGAGTTAGAGAGGAATATTGACCACACCAAGGGAGTATGGGCTATTGGGATGAGTTTCAACAAAGTTGAGGCAAGTGTCCATTTTCTCCTTATTTCCAATCGATGATTATGGAACATATGATCCTAATTCACGAGTCAATGAGAAAAATTACAAATAGAAGGGACTCATTCCACTAATGAGATATACAAACGATCCTAACCCAACTCGACACTACTTTGATCTAAGCACTGACTTAAACATCGAAGCATGTTGAACACAACACTATATTAGTGTGAATTATTCCTTATAGGTTAGGCCTCCAAACCACGTACCTATATGACCGAGGCAACATACACTTGGTAGATAAAATCTCACATGAACTGAGTATTCTAAACTCTTTGTGAAATTTTAAAAGACATCCCTTTTAATTTACATACAAACATCAAAAAGAAAATTTCATCTTTTGGTTAATGAAAAAAGGAATCTTTTTGTTCATGAGATCAATCAAAAAGTACTTTTTTGATATATTGAATAGTATTCCAAAAACCTATTATCTAAAAACCATGATTATAATTTTGTCAAATCCTATTCATTAATTTATATGTCAATCGAGTTCAAATATCATTAAAAATAATAGGAAATAATATTTTATTAGTCAAAAGTACTTTTAAGATACAAATTACAAACATAATCCTATTGAAACATTGAATATAATCCTTGAACTTTTTTTTTTTCTTTCTTTGAGAGTAGACCTTACCTTTTTAAATCTTAAAATAAAGGGTTATTACATTTACTAATTGTTATCATTAATAATTTAAGACAAAAAAAATGTATCTGTACTATTACTTTTCTTTATCATTAATTACTTGGTTCATTAATTGCACCTCAAAATAATTTGTTTTGGTGGTACTAAGAAGCACATAAAAATTAAATTTAGTTGAACTCAAAAATAAATAAATAAATATAGAAAACCAGGAAATTCCAAAATGCCTTAATTGTGACTTGTGAGTGTTCATGCTCTGATTCCGGTGTGGAATTGAAAGATGTGGATATTCTGTCCAATAAAGCAACAAACTCGGAATCACCAAAAGCAAAGTGGGACCCCTTCCAGCTAATTGTCCACTTGGATTTTCTCAATTTCACTTTATATTTATATTTATCATTTATGCCATTGAAAAGAAAAATGAAGGATTAAAATCTTCCTCTGTCTCAATTTTATGAAAATGTCGATACTGATGTTTTTGAAAAAAAAAATTAAAAACAAAAAATATAATTAATAACTAAATATTAACTACTTTTTTCTTGTTATTTTATTTATATTTTATCGAGTTTTAGGTATAATAGAAACTTAAATTCATTGTTCATGAAAATATTGAATTTATGGAGGTAATTTTGGACCACTCCGATGTACAAGGAGCTGACGAGGACAATGGATAGAAATATGACTGAGAGACGGACCCCAGAGGCGAGACCGACAAGTAGGACGGGCCAAGACCGAAGGGGTCGGGCCAGCTCTGCCTCGGCCATGGCCGAGGCCGACCCTCGGTCCGCTTGGCGGGCCGAGTTCTTCTGGCTCCGTTCGGTCCCTACCGCCTCTGGCCGCCCCGGTTTCGCCTGGTTTGTCTCGAAATGCCTCCGAAATCCTAAAAACCCTAGGAGCATGAGCAGGTATTTATACCCCTCTTCGCCACTGAAGAAGGGGACCCGAACTCAATTCTCGACTCTCTCCTCTTGCTCTCTAGCTATTCCCTCCGTTTTCTGACTTAAGCATCGGAGGCGGTGTGGCTAGCACCACACCGATGTGCAGATTTACTCTCTTGCAGGCCACGTCTTCCCCCTCATCTACAAATTTACCGTTGGTGGCACGTGAAGGTCAGGTGAGTTTCCTCTGACCAAATTTGACCATCAACAATAAATATAGATACACTTTTTCCCCTCGAGAATTTGCAGTGGGTGGCAACTAAGAATTATATAATTACAAATATAGCACAATGTAAAAAAAAAAAATGCAAATATAACAAAATCTATCCCAGTATATTATTAATAGACACCGATAGACTTTGGTTAATTAGAATCTATCTGATAGATTTCGATTATCAGAGTTTATCTGCGATAGATTTTGATTAATCAGAATCTATCAGTCTACTGTATCAATGTCTATCGTTGATAGATTCCAGTTAATCGAAATCTATCAATGACTATCATTGATAGACTTTGATTAATCGTAGTCTATCAACGATAAACACTGATAGATTTTGATTAATTGGAGTCTATCAGCGACAGACACTGATAGAATCTAACGACAACTTTTTGGTCTTGTACAATTAATTTTGCTATATATGCAATTAGTTTGCAACTCTGCTATATTTGCTATTAATTTAGTCCAATTTGTCATCTATGCAATGGTCCCTTTTCCCTCCGTTTGTCATGATTAAATTTCACGTTACCATGATGATTTTTCTCAATTATAATGCCAATAAAATTAAAATCATTTTTGTTTTGTGATTATAATCTATATAATCTTTAATTTTCATAACTAGCCTTCTAACATTTTTCTTTTCTGATTACAACCTTTTAAGTTTTAACATGCCCACTTGCCTTAATTTATTTATATATATATATAAGCCACTTGCTAGAATTGCATGTTTTTATATAAACTTTATCACAAAACTCTCACTTTGATTACGTAATGTAATAGTAGGTTGAATAACGACAGTCTTAGCCTTATTATTATTATTTTTTTGGACAGAAAATCCTAAACATGATAGCCTTATTTTTTAAATCACTGTACATGATTTTAAATTATAATAACAATCAAATTTGAAGTGATATAGATGAGATTGGATAAAAACAAAATTAGTAACCAAATCTCTATTCCTTTATTTAAAATATAATCCTAAAAAAAATGCAAATCATGAGTTAGTTTCATGCCATAAATTAGGTTAGAAAAAATCCATTCACATTTACACAGTTCCCATTCATTTTTCTATGTAGTTCCAAGAGTCATACAAATCCAAGATTCCAACTTTAGATTTTTCAAATCCAAACCACGTTCATAAAGTTCTCTTAAAAAAACACCAATCTAACAAGATATACAAATAAAGTTTTCACCGTCGTGAGTTAGTTTCACGTAATTTAGATAAGAAAAATTAAAGTCAAATTTACATAGTTGTTTACATGGTTCCAAACACAATTCATATAAATCCAAGATTCCAACCTTAAATTTTCCAAACCCAAACCGCGTTCACAAAATTCTCTCAAAGAAAACACCAATAGAAGAAGATTACAAATCAGACTATCACGAAGAATGGAATCCTTAGTTAATGCATAAATGAACGGAGAGAGACGATTCGACATTCAAGAGTGACCCTAGGTACACACAGTTGTAGCCATCACCATCAAATAAATTTAAAATACCATAGAGCTTTCAGCCCTTTGTATGAAGATCATATGCCCAAAAAGCTTTGTGTGTTAAAAAAATGGGTCCTCTATCCAAATTGCTATGAATTGAGAGGAGGAGAAGAAGATTATTATCAAATGGCGAAAATGTCGTCTATGGTGATGATTTTTAGTGGTGGCCCTCCCACTGATAAAGCTCTCTGGCCATTATATAATATATATAATATAAAGTTTAATTTATTATGGGAAAATGCCTCAATCAAACTTCCCTCAAGAAGAGGAAGTGGATTTAATTAACATTATCATAATGTTTAATCATTAATCAAATGAAATTTATGTGTAACCATATGCTTTTATTTCTCTTCATTATCCTTATTATTCTTCCACCATCTTATCATTATTCTTGGCTTTGATTAACTCTGGTCTGTTTGGTTAGATTCAAAGTTGGATTTTTTTTTTCTTTAATTTGGTATCGTCATCAACTCCACTTATTTTTTGTCTTATCTAGCTCACCTACATCAATTTTCTTTTCCTTTCTAATTTGGATATTTGCATGGACTCACAGATTAAATTGTTACAAATTTGAAAGTATAAGGACTAAATTGTTACATATTACAATTTAGGGACTAAATTTGTCAAATTTGAAAGTTTAAGGACTAAATTGTTACTTTCATAAAATTTTAGGGACCAAAAAGTGTTCCTAACCCCCCCCCCCCCCCATCATACTTCTATTTTTGTTCTTTTTTTTTTCTCTATAAAAAAAGCTTTAAAAGTATTTTGAAATCTTTAGAATTAATATATGTAAACAAATGTTTCAAAAGTACTTTCAATTAGCTAACTATTAACTTTCCTTAGTATGGCCAAATTCAAATTTTATTTTGAACTATAAAAAGTACTATGAACAAATTAAAAAGAAAAAAACTTTCTTTCTCCATAGCCATAAATGTTTCTGAAAATCCTAGAACCACTTCCAAGCACTAACTTTTACGTCTTTATCACATAGTTCAATTTTTTTTTTTTCTAATTGGGATTTTTGATCATGTACCGGACACGCCAATTAAGAAAAAAAATTTGAGATAACTTTTTTTTTTTTTTTTTTTTTACAATATGTGAGTTGGGAGATTTGAACCACAGACCTCATGGTTATCCGTACAACATTATGCCAGTTGAACTATGCTCTGGTTGGCTGAGATAACTTCGAATGACTTTGAGATAATTTTTGCTTGAATTAAGGCAAAATTCAATTCTATTTTGAACAATAAAAACTACTTTGAATAATTTGGACTTTTGGGTAGACTAAAATTATGTTTGAGTTGCATCAATTAAGAGCAAATTTGAGATAACTTGTGATTGAGTTTGAGATAATTTATGTGTCATGCCAAATTTAAACTTTATTTTAAAAATAAAAAGCACTTTGAATTTAAAAAAAAAAAAAAACCACTCTACATAGCCATATATATTGTTAAAAATCCCAAAAACTCCCACACACTTACTTTTATATCTTATCATCTGATATAAATACTCTTTTAATTTGAACTTTTGCATAGACTAAATTGTGTTTTGAAATATGTCAATTAAGAGAAAATTTGAGATAACTTGTAAATGAGTTTGGACCATTTATTTGTCAATTAAGATTAAATTTGAGATAACTTGTGAGTGACTTTGGGATAATTCATCAGTCAAAATATAGATCAAATTTGAGATAACTTGTGAGTCTTAGAGATAGTGTGTGAGTTGTGAAACATTTTTTCTATAAATATTTTTTTTTTTTGAAAAAACAACCAATTAAATATTTTAACTTCTTTTAGAATTAAATTTAATTATGCAACTAAATATTAAAAAATATTTGAAAAATACTTTTTATTGCCCGAAAGAACTTCTCACTATTCCTAAAGGCATGCAATGAATTAAAATTTATTTTGAATAATTAAAAGTACTTTCAACCAAAAAAAAAAAAAAAAAAAGTTTCCACACTTTAAAAAAAATCACTTTCTTTTGAGATAGAAAGTGCTATTTACTATATATATATTTTTAATCCGGTTAAAATCACCCCAAAAATTTGAAATTACATTCTAAAAGTATGGAGAAGTTACCCTAAACAACACTAAACAACATTTTCCATCTCACCCTAAATCAAATTTTTATTAGGGAAAAATATAATATTAACAAAAATAAAAAATATATATATATATAAAATGCATTGTTGGGACAAAAAACTTAGCAAATGGAAAGAAGACAGCTTTATTAGCTAATGGGAAAATGAGTGTCCCACCCACCACAATTGATTACAGATTTGGCCAAATATTTCAGTGGCCACCAATCACTCTGCCCAAAGTGGACTTCTGTTGCCCTAAAAGTAGAGGGGTCTAACAAATTTGCCTTAACACTAAATAAAGAGTTCACACCTACTTTATTATTTTATCCTATTATTCTGCTCCTTTATTTTTTTTTCTTTTCTTCATAAATATATTATACATTCAATTATTTTCTAATAGCCGACTTACAATGTAGTTCATTCAATCAATTCATTAATAATCTCCTTTATTATTATAGGTTAGTACGTCCAAAATAAATCACAATAAAAGCTAACTAAGAGCTCAATATCACTTCAATTATAAAAGCAAAGATTAAACATAAAAGCCAAAACGAGCCGAAATGAAAAACTCGAGGCCAAAATAGAATATAAAAGGGTGTATGGGAATTGGGAAAGGGGAATTTTTTTTTTTTTTTTTTTAATATTGTTTTTGAAAATTGTGAAAGGAATGATTTGTAAAAATAGTTATTGTAAGCATTAAAAGAAAATAAGAAAAAGAAAGGAAGAAGAAAATATACGCAAATTCAACAGACTTGAGAATTATTGATGTTTTCTTTCCACACGGAGGTGGACATGATTGGAATGGACCCACTAATTAGAGCTGAGCTGCTACCTATTTAGCTCCAGCCTCTCCTCCTCAGAAAAAACACAAGAGAAGCATAATTGTTCCTTTTGCTTCCACACAAAATGAAGAAGATGAAGTTGCAAACTTGCAGACTTTCGCAATGGTTTCTTCTGTTTTTGATTTCATTCTGTTTCTGCTCATTTTCTGTAGCACTAAAGAAGAATCAGCAGTTGAAGAAGAAGACTTACATAGTTCACATGGACAGAACCAACATGCCACTGGCCTTTGATGATCATTTCCAGTGGTATGATTCTTCTTTGAAGTCAGTTTCTGATTCAGCCCAAATGCTTTATTCCTACAACACAGTGGTTCATGGCTTCTCCACAAGATTGACTGTGGAGGAGGCTAAGTTGATTGAAAAGCAACTAGGAATTCTTGCTGTTGTACCTGAGGAGAAATATGAGCTCCATACCACTCGGACGCCTGAGTTTCTTGGACTCGGGAAGAGCGTCTCTTTCTTACCGGCATCGGAGAAGGTTGGTGAGGTGATCATCGGGGTTCTTGACACTGGTGTGTGGCCTGAATTGGAGAGCTTCAATGATGCAGGGCTTGGACCAGTGCCTGCAAGCTGGAAAGGGGAGTGTGAAGTGGGTAAAAACTTCACCTCATCCAGTTGCAACAGGAAATTGATCGGAGCTAGATACTTTTCAAAGGGCTATGAGGCGGCATTTGGCCCAATTGACGAATCCCAGGAGTCGAAATCGCCAAGGGATGATGACGGTCATGGAACTCACACTTCGACAACTGCCGCTGGATCCGCTGTGACCGGAGCCAACCTCTTTGGCTATGCTGCAGGGACTGCAAGAGGAATGGCAGCTGAAGCTCGGGTTGCAACATACAAGGTATGTTGGCTTGGAGGGTGTTTCGGCTCTGACATTTTAGCTGCAATGGACAAGGCTGTTGGAGATGGTGTCAATGTTCTATCCTTGTCGCTTGGTGGATCATCCCCTGATTACTACAGAGACAATGTTGCCATTGGAGCCTTCTCTGCTGCGGCTCAGGGAGTTTTTGTGTCATGTTCAGCTGGGAATGGCGGCCCATCATCAGGTAGCTTGTCCAATGTTGCGCCGTGGATAACCACTGTTGGCGCCGGGACTCTGGACAGAGACTTTCCGGCATATGTTACTCTTGGCAATGGGAAGAAGTTCACAGGGGAGTCGCTCTACAGTGGAAAGCCCTTGCCGGACTCTCTAATACCAATTGTATATGCCGGCAATGCGAGTAATTCAACCAGTGGTAGCCTTTGCTTGACCAGTACTCTGATTCCGGCGAAGGTGGCCGGAAAAATAGTCGTATGTGACAGAGGAGGGAACTCTCGAGTTCAGAAAGGGGTGGTGGTGAAAGAGGCCGGTGGCGCAGGAATGATTCTAGCCAACACTGAAACATACGGGGAGGAACAATTAGCCGATGCACATCTCTTGCCGGCGGCGGCGGTTGGCCAGAAAGCCGGCGACGCAATAAAGAGCTACATCTCCTCGGACGCGAATCCGACAGCAACAATCAGCACCGGCACCACAAGATTGGGAGTTCAGCCATCGCCAGTGGTGGCCGCATTCAGTTCTCGAGGCCCTAATTTTCTCACTCCACAGATTCTCAAACCCGATCTGATAGCCCCGGGAGTGAACATTCTAGCCGGATGGACCGGCGGCGCCGGCCCAACTGGTTCAGAAGACGATAAGCGGCGCGTGCCCTTCAACATCATCTCCGGCACATCAATGTCGTGCCCTCACATCAGTGGATTAGCCGCTCTTCTGAAAGCCGCCCATCCAGATTGGAGTCCAGCCGCCATTAGATCTGCCCTAATGACCACATCGTACTCAACATACAAAAGTGGCGAAGCAATCCAAGACATATCCAATGGATTACCGTCCACGCCGTTCGATATCGGAGCCGGACATGTGAATCCAACGGCCGCCCTCGATCCCGGCCTCGTTTACGATACCACCACCGACGACTACTTCGCCTTTCTCTGCGCCCTAAACTACAGCTCACTTCAAATCAAAGTAATCGCCAAGAAAGACTTCACCTGCAGTGCGAACAAGAACTACAGATTGGAGGATCTGAACTACCCATCTTTTGCAGTTCCATTGGAGACCCCTTCCACCAGAGGAGGCGGAGACGCCGCACCGACCACCGTAAAATATACAAGGACTCTAACCAACAAGGGCGCCTCATCGACGTATAAGGCCACAGTGACGTCGAAAAGTCCGTCGGTGAAGATTGTGGTTGAGCCGGAATCTCTGAGCTTTGCAGAGGCAAATGAGCAGAAGAGTTACACAGTGACTTTCATTGCTTCTCCAATGCCGTCGGGGACGGAGAGCTTTGCTCGTCTGGAATGGTCGGATGGAAAACACGTTGTGGGTAGCCCCATTGCTTTCACCTGGACTTAGACATCGAAGAATCTCTGCAAAAAAGAATGGAATTTCCATGGAAGTGAAACCTGTCATCTCCTTTATAACTTATCCTGTATTGCCTGTCCTCGCCGGCCGGGAGGGCTTGTTGAACTGTACCTTTATTTAACCATATCATATTCATGGGAAAGGAAACATAGAAAGAAAGAAAGAAACAAGGGTGGAAAATAATTGTACAGAATTCTAGTGGATTGGCTTTCTTTTCAAGTCTTTAACATCAATCAAGAATTCCCATTTGAAAATTCTCCTGAAATTGGATGCAACCCTTATTTGTGACCTCCTAATTTAGGCCTCTTGTAGAAGATATAAACATTGCAACATATTTGGCCAATTTCTTTGGATTTCCATTTACACTCTCGATAGATCCAAGGCAATTTGCAAGTGTAATCCGTAGACAAATTGAACTTGTTCTGTTTCCTTTTTCTCATCTCATTCTGTAAGGTTGAAAACTGCTGTTGCATATAATTTACAGCCATACCGACAAGAGAACAACTAATTAGGTCGATGCTTTTCCGAAAATAGTATTCATGATCAAGATTCTTCAAATAAATATCGAGCAGCTATGACATTTAAAAACATTTAGCACCTCGTAGGATTGAAGTACCATACCTGCTTATTAAAGTGAATCCTTGAATATATTTTGTCACTTTTAATTAGCCGCCAGAGTTGGCAAGCAAGCAGGCAGTAACATAAAGTTATGTATCTATTTGTATGAGTTCTCGCTGTCACAATGAAGGGGGAAGAACTTGTTCGTGGCAATTTAAGTCCCAAACGCATTAATTGAGGAATTATGGCACGACTTACCAGCAAAAGTTAAGACTTCATAACTTCTATCTATCTCCTTGGAACAAATTCTTATGTAGCCAAGTTTTTTTCAACTCCTTAGGTTTGAATTTCCAATATTTTCCTTAAGCTATTACAGTCATAATCAGAATAGTTTCAAAAATTGAAAGATTCCATTTCATTGTGATTTAAATGATAAGTTTAAATGCACAAGATGATCAACACATCGTCCTCGCAAGACCAACTTTCCAAGGGTGCAAGGATTATAGATAGAACATGATTCCTTCAAATTATCCAAGTTACAACAAATGGAAATAAATGGTAGGAAGAGTTTTCATTCAGAGTCTTGTATAGACTGAGAAACAGGAAGGTAATATGTATCGAGTTGCCAATATTTGTGCTGTACCCCTTTCCAGACTTCTTCCTCCAAACAATCCTTGACAGGTAAGGGAATGAACTGGGTGGAGTAGCCCAAATTTTCTAGTTCAAGAGAAACTATATTACAATAAACAACATGGAAAAATGCATTACCTCCACAAAGACCATTAAAGAATGAGTAGATTCCCCCAGGCTTTAACAATTTAGGAAGATGTTGGTGGAACTCTCGCAAGTCTTCATAGTATTCTCCATATGTGTCAAAGAAAATACCTGAAGAGCAGGAAACAAACACATCAAGTTACAACAGCCATTCAGAATGCGATAGCCCACTGACATATTCTTTAGAGTAACTACTATAATGCTCCACTTGAAATGACAACTGCCTGACGATCTCAAATGACCGAAATAGGCTATATATGCATATATATATATATTATTACGAGAAACCAAGCTTTCATTGAGAAAGATGAAAGGATAAATATACGAGGGCCTAAAAGAACAGCCCAACAAAAGGAATCAACTCATAGAATAGAGCTCCAATGCAAAAGAATGTACTATGTGTATAAAGGATACTGACAGTGCAAGCCTAAAAGACTTTGAAATTCCTAAAACTATAAGCAAAATAAATGGAAGCTATTCCTTGTGAAGCTAGATAAACTCCTACAATTATATTAAGTAGAATAAACTCATGAAATTAAGTTCAAACTTGCTTGAACTAATTTAGATACGGAAGAGAAACATGGATCTCCATGAGGATGCATGAAAGATTACAGTCAATGACTCACCATCATAAGATTCAAGTTGAGGCAGGACATCTTGCCAACGACCAAATATAATGTTCACATTGTTCTTATCAGCCCAACCAGTTTCAACCATGCGTTTATAAACCTCTGGGTGAGCCTCAACAATTGTATGTGAAGTGGGGGAATATTGTTGAATGGCTGTATCCACTAGACCCATTCCAAATCCGACGTTCAGTATGTGACCACCGCCCATGCAAACAGCCTTAGCATGAGCTTCCATCAACGGTTTTTCCCAAGCCATCATGACAGCTTTGCTTTCAGCATCCATCACTTTATCTTCACTAAAAGTAATTCTATCTTCCAAGTATTCCCCATTACAGACACCATTCTGGCTTTCTTTCCTAGCAATGGTCCCAAGAACCAACTCGGCTTGAATCCCTTTCACATTAAAGTAAAGTCAAGAAAACCAAGTCTGATATAAACAGAGTTTCGAAGAAGGGGTTAGATTGTCCAAGATTCAAAAACAAGATACAGCTCTTGTCAGGATTAGTTTGTGCAAAATATATATCTATATATTTAAGGGTTAAAGTTAAATCTTATTTTAGGACTTTAAACTTAAAAAGTAACCACTTTTATCCTTGTTATTATTTATCTTCCTAATACTCGCACACCCACCAACCTATGTGACTACCATACATGCCCACATCAGCATGTTATTGTCCATTTGTTACAAACAAAATTACCAAATTCATTATCTTTAGATCTTTTTTAACAAGAAATGAAATTCATTATCTTTAGAATCAGGATTAAAATAGAGTAAATTTAAAAGTTCATAAACTAAAATAGGCATTTTGAAAGTTGACCTATATATAATTTGAAGTTGTCGCCAATCTTCGACTCCAATCAATTGCACCTTTTGTACTCACTAATAATCTACGTTTACCCAAGAATGAATCATAAATTTTTACGTTAATTTAATTCAAGATGTTCAATTTACCGTGCAGTTACACAGAGCACAAGCTGTACAACAAATAAACAATTACTCTAGTTTAAAATCATAAGAAGAATCCACTTACCAGCATTAAGAAGAATCTGGAAGACCTCCTGGTGACCAGCCTCCAGAGCAAAATCGCCAGCAGAGAGATTGGAAGGAGAGAGCGCATTCCATGGCGCACCAGTTTCCAGAAGGGTTTTAGCAACCTCGGCATGGCCATGCTTGGCCGCGTGCATAAGAGGGGTAAGGCCCTCAGCGTCGAAAAGAGAAACATCAGCTCCGGAATCTATCAGAGCTCTGAGTTTGTCGGCGTCGCCGCCTCGCGCCGCCAGACACAGTTGCTCGCACTCGTCCATGTCCACCGAGTAATCGTCGTCGCAGTAATCTCGCACTACTCATCAAAGCAACCGAGTGCTAGAGGCCCGTTAAAGCGAGCTGCCCTAGCATGTTGAGAAATGAAATTTGGGCTTTTGGCCCATTATATTAAACGGGCTTTTATAGGCCCATCGAACATGAATGGTTACCAAGTCGCCATTCGAGAAGATGGAACATCTGCTTCAAATTTTGGTCCGATCGATTCATCTTGATTATTGGTTTCTAATAATTATTATTAGTATGATGTCATTTTTTTTTATTAAAAATAAATTCCAAATTTATGATAAATTGTGTCCCTAAATTGAGTAATACAATTTTGTGGGTACATTATTATTTAGAGACAGGATTTTAGTGGATTTCTTAAAAAGTTGTTTTCTTTTTTTTTTTAAAGAAAAAGTTGTTTTCTTAGAGAGACTTAAAAAAAGAAACTTCCAAAATAACCATCACTCTAAATTGAAAACGTATATAAAAGAACAGTAAAATGTCTATTTAGTAACAAGATTATTTTGAAAGACATGTTTTTTTTTTTTTTTTTTGACAATATGGGGAGGGGGGATTTGAACCACAAACCTCGAGTTGTGCTCAACCCATAAACAATGGACTATGATCTAGAATAGTTTAATGGATAATAAAGCACTCGATTTCTTTCTTTTTCTTTTTTTACAATATGTGGGGTAGGGGATTCGAACCACAGACCTTGTGGTTATCAGTACAACTTTATGTCAGTTGAGTCATGCTCTTGTTGGCAGCACTCGATTTTTTTTTTTTTTTTTTTTTTCCTGAAGTTAGATGTGACAGAAATTTGGATTTTCGACCTTAGGATAAAAATTAGATATTGTGGACTGGGAAGTGGGAAGTTGAAAACGGCGTCGGATAAAGGGAGTTGATCCACGTTCAGCTTCGCGGCTGTTTCAATAAGTGGAAAACTGCGGTTCCGTCGACGACGCGCTTGGTTGAGAATGATGCGGCCAAAATGCACGCACGCCCACCTTATTAATTCCACGCGCCACTGCTCCTTCTCCTCTCTTTCAACATCCCAATCGCTTTCCCCTCCTCTCCGTGATTCTTCTGCATTTTTCTAATTCGAACTCTTTCTAATTTTTGGCTAGGGGTTTTCGTTTTGCCTCGATAATCTTCTACCTTTCTTTCCCTTTCTTTCTTACTTTTGATTTATTGGGAGGGTTTTTCTTTTTCCCCCTTTTTGCACAAAGGAACATGGCTTCGAGTTTTGATCGCTGGGAAAAGGATCCGTTTTTCTCAGCCGCTGAGGAAGTTCAAGAATCTGTCGACAGGTACCCTTTTTCTCAATCCACATTTCTCTTACGGTGTTCTCAAATGATTCGTACCTGTGGTTTATTTATTCACGAGAAGGATGCGGGGGAAATGAAATCATACGTGCCTTGGATATGTATCTGTTGTTAACAAGAAAACATGGAAGAAACGAAAGGGTTCTCGTTCTTTTGGATTTTGTTTTTGTTTTCTTCTGGGTTTCTGGTTTTTGTCCTTTTTCTTTTGCTGGATTATATTTTTCCTTGAATGTAAATGTAGAACGGGGTATTCCCCCTGCTTCCCGTCCTCTTTCTTCTTGTTGTTCTCTGTTTTCAATTGATCGGATAGTCATGGTCTCTGTCTTTCTCGTTTATGTAACTCAGAATGGAATCAACGTATAGAACGTGGGTACATGCCACGAAGGATGGCTCCAGCATTTGGAACTGTGATGAGCTTGGTAGGGATTTGCGCACTGCTCTTGGCACCACCAAATGGCAGGTGATTTCTTCCCTAATGTCCTTTCCACCCCACCCCACAAGAATTCCCTCTGTGTTCCATACGTTTGGCTAACTGGAACTTTCTTTTTTCTAACTTTCTTAGCTTGGGTTGTGGCATCTTGCCCATCAATAATCTGTGTGACAGTTTCTTCCATATTCAACTGATCATCCTCATACTTTTTCTAAAATAGTTATAACTTGTGTTGCCACACAGTTAGAGGAGTTTGAACGAGCAGTGAAAGCTAGTTATGGTAATACCACAAATGAAGATGCGAGGGATAGGCACCAGGAATTTATTGTAGCAATTGAGGATCAGATTTTTAAAACTCAAGGTTCATTACAAGAGTTTTCTCAATCAAAGGGACAATCCTCAGTGCCTTGGATGCGGCTGGATGAAGGTGAAAGCAACGAATTTGCATTGTTTCTCTCAGGACCTTCAGCAGGTGAAGACAAAACTGTTGTTAGTGAAAATGAAAACCCACAAGCAATGGACGAAGAATCGGCACCGGCTTGTTCAAGTAATTCTATACAATCCGTCGAGCAGGGTTCTCATGAGTATAGAGAGGAAAAGTCCCATGGACACCGGAGGACAGCCAGCGCTAGTCCAGACATTGGTTCCTGGAAGATTGCAATTTCCGAGGTTGACTCCCAACAATGTTCTCTAAATGGACAACCCCAGACATTTGTACGAAAGATCCCCAGTGTTTCTGGGTTCTTAAATACTGTCGAGTCTGCATCAAAGTTCAAGTGGCCAAAGAATGGCTTTAGGAAGTTGAAAGTAGTAGATAGGCATCAGGAAACTAATTTGATGTCGTCGCAATCCCCTCAATCAGCAAGGGTATGCATTCTATCAATTGTTAGTTACTGTGTCAATCAGTTTTTGTTTTTAAAATTGTGACTATGAGCTAGATGTCCTGGTCCAGTTACTAAATTATTGTTTCTTTTATTTTTCATGTAGGGTTTATTTCCTGGATATGAAAGAAGTAAGAGTTGCTTAGATAGTTGTGATGATTTTTATGATAAGCAACTCTATGGCTGGTATGGTTCTATCCAAAGACAGTTTCAAAGGTCTCTATATCAAATGCAGTATAGCAGGCCTGTTCAAATGACATTCTCAACGGTTCTCATTATCTCAGTCGGTAAGCATTCCTTTGATCTGTCAGGCTTTATTTTTCTTGGCATATTTTTTAATCTTATATTTATGTCTCAAGAAGCAAATAGCTGTGTATATTAGAATGTTGAAATATGATTTGATTCATTCATTTTTTTCCCCTGAGAAAATGCTGTTTAATTAAGTTGTATCTTTGAATTCCTTAGCGTCAAAGTTCTGGAATATATTAACGTCCTCATAGCTTTAATTTCAAATTTTTCAATGCGCTTCCCGTGGTTCATCATTCTCATAACATTAGTCTTTTGAAATTCATTTGATATATGAGATACCTTGTGCATTCACGTTGTTGTTTTAGAATTCTTTGCCCTCTACCTAAATCAATAACCTTAGTGCGAGAGTAGTTGATTTTACTTTTTGTGTTTTTTAATAAGAAAAGAAGCATTTCATAAAAGACAACTTACTTTTATAAGTTAAGTGAATGAGTAAGTAATATCATATTTTGTCTCTTTGTCAAACAACTTCTTACAGAATGTGTTGTTTCCATGTCGAGACAAACTTGAGAGTAAGATTTTCTCTGCACTTCTTATTAACCCTCTTATTAGTTATTTGTTTACCGGACCTGTATAGATCCTTCATTTAAAATGAAAACAGGTTGATTGGATATCCGTGGGCCTGATAACATTTCCTGGGGCTAATTGGGCATTTGGCCCTTTTGATTACACTCCCAACTTAGGGAGTTTGTTATAAATAACAATAGGGATTTATTTGGAATATTATTAATGGCGTCTATGTAATGTAATCAAGTTCCCAGATTCTTCAAGAGGCTTTGAACTCTCTTGTAAACTAATCCCAGAATTTTCTCGACCCCAAATGTCCACTCAATCTATTTATATCCACTCAATTATAGCAAACAAACTTCTCATGTAATCACAGATATATCACTGCTAATATTCATATTCTTGATATATTCCTATTTGTAATCCTAACGGATTAGCTCACTCATCTATCCAAAATTTAACTCTTTTGCCCTTTCCAATTCTGAAGACAATTTTCTTCAAAAGATCAGCAACCAAGTAAATCTTCCTCCATAGGCTCTCTTGACACTATACTTGCGTTGATTTTGGAGAAGCAGTCTCTGTAATCTTTGCCATGAATGACAGAAAGGTGTGCTGGGTTTGAAGCTCAAACCACCAAAATCGACTTCAGGGTAGTTCGTTTAATACAAGTCTGGCCTGTCTCAGATTTACCAAATTTTAGAAACTGTAATATCAGGTGTTAATTTTATTGGATTTGAAACCGTTACACTGACTTCTGAATGACTGCTTCTTCTAGTATCACTTTTTTTTAATCCCTCTTCACATATAGAATCTAATGCAGGCCCCCTCTCCTCCCTTCTCTCCTCTCCTCACTCAAATTGAACAACCCACCTGCTGTATTTCATACTCTTAGTCTTAGATCTCACTCTTTTCGCTTTCCTCTCGTGAAAGTCTGAGAATAAAGTCTGCAGCAGCAATAGTAAGCTAGATTTTTGTATCAATTGCTTCCCAGCAAAATCTCTCAAGAGGTAATCTTCCTCTTGAAGGGACCTTCACGGCCCCTTAGAGAAGTAACATAGGCAAGGATTAGTAAGGTCTTCTGAGGTGTTTGCATCTAACTGTTGGAAGTTCCCATCTAGAATCCCAGTTTTGTTTTGTATTTTATGCTTAAATAATGAGCCTTTAGGTGCAATTTTGTGTAGTTGGCTGCTTCATTTCCTTATCCGTTGTTTGTAATCCCACCATTATATCAATACGCCACAAACTCTCAGATTCACAAGCGAAAGAGCAAGCATGGGTACTTCGTTTGTAACATTGTATTGTTGTACGTAATTTATTATGTTTTCGAAGCAAAGACTTTATGATGTGGAAGTGGCACAGTAAACATCTCTTGTATTCGTAACCTATCTTAGATGTCGTCACATGTCGCCATTGTTGTGTAGCGTGGGTAGTAGTTTAGCTCTGGTTTTTCATACATCACATTCAAATATTGCTATAGTTGTTCTTTAAGATATGGAGAGCAGTGAATGCTTTCTTTTCTTTTTGGTGCAAGTTTCTCAGCAGGAATTGGGGCTCACGTCTGTTCTTTCCTTTTGCAGTTTTCTTTGTACTTCGTGTGCTATGAGAAGCTATTTTTCTTCACCAACTTCTTGTAGTGTTATTGGAGTAAGAACGGAGGGAAATGGATGATGATCTCGCCGTAATCGAGACATCTTTGTGTTAAGCACAGGTGCTTACTTGTACATTAAATATTTTCTAAGATGTATGTAGCCATAGTTGAAACTTGAAAGATACTTAAAGGATGTGTTCAATCGCTCCTTTCTTGGTGCCACTAACTTATTTTATTTTTATAATATTAACTGAGGAGAAGTACTAATTTTGAGAGTTACACTGTCACTATCAGTTGACAATAATATATTTGTGGTTAAATTACCAGTGTAGTCCAGTTTCTGAACTTTAAAAATGTCAAATAGGTCTTTATAACTTTTAATTGTGTTCAATAAGTCTCTAGCATATTCAACATTTATTTTGTAAAATTAAGATATCTATTAGACATATTCATGATCTTTTAAAAAATGTTGAATCTTTTTATGGATTTACTAGACACTTATTAACACACCAGGTTGGAAGTTTAAGAATTTATTAGACACTTCTTTAAATTAAATATTCTATTAGACACAAAATTGAAAGTTCAAAAACTTATTTCACATAAATCTTAAAGTTCAAGAAATGAATTTGAACTTTAACCTTATCAAGAATGTTAACAAAGCTTTAACTGTTTTAAGTCATGTTCTAATTGGCAACAAGGTTACGATACTTGGTCATGCCAAAGGTTCATCAATTCCACCAATTGATACATTGAAAGGAGGAGGTAGAGGCCAACATGAGCATAGTTCAATTGGCATAGAACTTGTATTAATGTTCGAGAGGTCTATGGTTCGAAAAAGAGGAGGTAGAAGATAATGTATGAAAACTTAAGAGGTGGTCTCACACCATGATTGAAACCACTCTTTTTAAAAAAAGAAACTAACAATTTAAGAAAATAAAATGTATCTTTACATAGAGTTATATCTTAATTAATATTGTAATTATTGAATTTAAAATAACAATTTTAATTAAGGTTTTTTTTTTACAAATATATGGGGGATTTGAACCTTGACCTCTTGGTCAAAATATAGACTTTAAGTGAGTTGAACTATATTTCATATTTACACATTTTAAGGTTAATATAATCGTTTTCAAATTGTTTTAAATGAACAAATTTGGACTAACCGTAACAATTTTAAATAATAAAATTTTGATTGTAACAATTCTTATATTTCAACCGTGGTTAAGTCTAATTATTGCAAGTAGTTTGTAAAGCTTGGAAGGAAGATTGTGACAACTTCTTAGTTGAGTTTGTATGTGTCTACTCTTACACTTTAAAATAAGAAAAAATTTAGTACTCTAGCACCTACTCCTTGGGTTTAGGTTAGAAAATGTTGGAAATTTATATTATTTTTACTATGTGAAAAACAATTAATGAGAGTAATACTTATACGGTAGACTTGAGTATGATATTCAAGGCACTATCTTGTAGGCTTTCATCATCTTGCCAATCCAAGCAAGAAAGGATTTGAGAAAGTTCCTAAATCCCAAAAACTCATGCTGTTTACTCTTGTTACTTCACAAAGCTCAGCCAAACATATCCACAAACCACCAAACTCCCACCTCCTCCAACTTCATTATTTGATGTTACTAATTCAACTCTCAAATGTGAAGGGCCCTCAAAGCTAGCTCTAGCTAGCTGCAGCCCTTATAATTAAAGACCTGTGTCTTCACTGATAAAATGTGACAAAATGGAGAGGATAAGTTTGGTTACTCAACTCTTGTACTTGAAGTTTTTTTGGGTAAGTGACTTTTTGTATGTAGCTTTAGTCTATAAGTTTTCAAAATCTAGAGATGGAAAAGGGAGCATCTAAGACTTTTTAAGAGCATGTTTGGGGGTGATTTCGGAATGACCAAAAATCACTTTTATCGTGCAAACAATAATTAAAAAGGACATGACAAAAGTAATTTTGGTCATTCTTCTAAAATCACTCACAAACATGTTCTAAATATGTTTTTCAAAATCTAGTGGCTAATAGGTAGAGCTTTTCGAAACTTAATGACCAAAATGACCCAAGTAAAACCTTTTAAAAAAGGAAAATTACCCAAGTAAAAGTTTAGGAACTAGAAGGATAACTTTTTCGAAAAAATAATTTTCACCTCAAAGCTTGTCATGGTGTATCAATTTTCATCATAATAAACTTTCAATTTCTTGATATTTGGTCATAAACTTGTATGCAAGTGTTGCAATTTCGACTTTCTAGTTAGTTTTTGCAATATTCACCAACAAATTTAATAAAAAGCATGTTAAAATCTTTCAAAATTCACTAATTTCACACAAAAATCAAACTTTCCACAAAATTAATCTTGGTGGATGCACAAAATCCACCATTGAATAAATCTTTCAAAACTCAACGAAACTTCAGCTAGCTCTCTAGTTAGTGTTTGTTTTCTATGAAGTTCCATTCATTTCATGTCTTCACTCTCTCTTAGCCATATTTGGCAAAGCATTAACTCTTTACTACTCACATAGATCTCTTCTCCTATGAACATGTAATGGCTTCTCCAATCAGATTCCCAAATAAAATTTTAGGATTAGCTTATAAAATTAATTATTGTTATGGACAAGACAACCAAAAAGTCCACGGACAATTCCTAAAATATTACATCATGTTTAACTTTAGCTTTAATCCGTCAATTCTCTAGACATGCATGTCGAATTATATTTTGAGAGAGCTGACTTTTAGAGAAACGCATAGTTAATTTGTGCCGAAAGTGTGCCTTTAAAATCCTAAAATAGATTATTATTACCAAGCCATAAAAAGTGGGTTGTTTTGTCTAAAGCTATGGAAAATCTTGTCTGAAACCATACATTGAATCAGCAACATCAAAATTAAAGCTTTCGTAGGCTTCCTCTTTGAATTTTCCATCTTTCCTTTTACGTACAAAGACTTTTCCACATTGGTGGCCTAAGAACCCTGCAATTAAAAGCAACCTATGTATAATTAGTTTTAATTTTGTCCATAATATTTTGAAATTTTGTCTAATCTTTTGTCTATTTATGTGGTTGGGGTTTTGAAAGTTTTGATTTTTATCCTTCAATCTTCTATTTTCTATCAGTCATTTTAACATGGAAAGTACAGTCCCTACACACCACCATTGAAATGTTTGACAATTATAAGAAATAGAAAAAAAGAAAATTCTCATTTTCTACCCTTCTTTCTTGTCAAGATTTTAATTTTAATGGAGCTCTCTACGTATCGATATGCAACTGTCAAGTATTGTTCTTTTAACATGAACGACTAACAAAAGGGTTTTGATGAAACAAATTAAATTATAAGATAGAGCGAGTGAAATTGAAACCAATCATAGAAGCATTTGGTATATAATCAATTTAGGTGGGTTAAAAGAACCCAACTTTTGCCTTTTAATCTTTTTACTATTCCCACAAGAAGATCACTTGGTAACTTTAACCATCAATCATGTAATTCAATACTTGAAACAAAGTTATAAACAAATCCTAGTTGGATAATCTTAAAGTTTTTTAAATGAAACTGGCCATACATATAAAAACTAGTTGCGTACCAGATATAATTTCTTTATATAGTCATCGTCCTCATCATCATTCCATGGCCTTCACGACTGTGCTTAGAAGAATCTTCAGCTTTTTTCACTTCACTTGAAGCCAATTTCTTTAATCTAGCTGATGCAAAAAGCCACGTTGCCTCCATCTGCTTGCTAATCATTCTGGCTGCATGAAATGGGATCTTGATTCTCTTATGATCGCCCATTCCATTGGCGGCCTCCATCTTCATTCCACCATTGACAAACATTATGCAGTCCATCAAGCTCTCCTTTGCCAACCCTTTCATGTCATAAGCCTGTGATCTTCTCCACAAGCTTTTACTGTGAGAATTTGTTGGATTTGAGTAACACAAAGCTCGAGTTGAGTCACTGATGGCTGCATCCGGATCCCTCAACAACAAATGGCATTGTGATTTGTTGCTGTGAAGCACCATTCTCTCTTTTCTAAACCTTAATGGACACAAATCCAACCCTTCTTTGTATTTTCTTAAAGCTGCCTCTATTTCTCCCAATCTGAACAGTTCGTTTGCTTGTTGTTTTATGAGATTCACCAACATTCTCTTCTCTTCAAGCCTCTCTTCAGACAGCAATTTCTCTTTCCTTTTCCTTTCCACTTTCAGATCCCATGTTTCTCTTAAAGCCCTTTGGAGATTTTGATTCTTGGATTTGGTTTTGATCATTTGGTTGTAATCCGACAAGAGAGCTTGTGTGATGGCTTCACCTAGATTTGTTTTGTCTCCAAGTGTTGTGATTTCGACCAAATCTATGAGACAGAAGGCAGCAATTTCAATAACGTTGTACCTCGTTTGTGGGTCTTTGAGAAGGAGTAAAAGACATTCAATGCCAATGTATTGCCAGTCATCTGAAGATCTAGACAGATTGCAGAGAGTGTCAATTATTTCTGTGGATTCAGCAATGTACTTCCTTGAAAATTTATTGTAACTCAAGATTCTTATGAGCCCAACTCCACCAGTTGAGGTGTAATTTGACAATCCACCCCACATTCCACACAAATCCCTCAAGAAAATTGGGTTGTTGCAAATGAGATTCAAACACCTGCCTTTAGAAGCAAAACATTTGACCAAATGAAGACACCAGCATTGGAGCTGGCTGGCCCATTCCTCTGCTTTTCTATCCTCAATCTCTCTCCCACCAACACCTCTTGTGAGCAAATCTCTATGGTATTTCTCTCTATTTTCTTCACTTGAGGCTACAAAATTTTCATACACTAAATCAAGGCAAGAGGATGCAATCTCCATGGCTGATTTGACAAGTTCCTCTTGATATTCAACCAGGGCTTCAAAAGTTGAGTTGTAGCTAGCGAGGTGACCAAGTGCTCGGACAGTGACTCTTTGTTCAACCCAGCTGATTTTTCCTCTCAAAAGCTCCATCAATGGCGGAATCACTCCTGCTTCCACTGCTATCTCTGCAAACTCAGCCTTGTGCATGGTGTAAGAGCCAATGACATGAGCTGCATAATATGGTATGTAGATATTTTGGTCCCTAAGAAGCCAATTCTTGTCGTTTAGGCCCCTTTGGATCAAGCTCCCCATGCAGTCAAAGACACCAAGAGAAGGGTATTCTTTGTCATTTGGCTGAGCCATGGCTATGTGCCAAAGTGCACTGAGGACAAGGACGTGGTCGTGGTCGTCTCTATAAGGCAACTCATTGAAACATTTCTTAATTCCAGCTCTTCTTGTTGGCAAGTGGGTTTCTTTCATTAGGCAAAAGAAACAAAGGGAATTGGTGCAAGCTCTCATCTTTGAGCGCTTGGTGGAGGTGGAAATAATGGGGTTTGTGTTTGTGTTTGTTTTCTTCTTCATTTTGTAATGAATAATTTAGGGTTTTGGAAGAAAAGGTGTGTGTGGCTTTATTAGGGTTTGAAGTGTTTAGGACCATGAAAATGGATAAAAGCAAAGGGGGGGTTTGAGAGCAACGGCGCATGGAAGCTCGAATTTCTATAACTGAACTCATATTGTTTAAAAGTCTCGAATTCCCATATCAATCGTAACTTCTTGTAGAAAATCTAGATGAAGAAGAGAACTACCTGAGAAGAAAAAAAGATTAAAACTTTGGATTTTTCATGTTTACCCACTATCTAATTCTTCACATAAATTACTGAGATTGTTTCTAAATTGAGTAAAAGTATGATATATAACAAGAAATCCTCAGAAATGGAATAAAATAATTGCTTTACTCAACCAAAACTGATATAGTAATAGTTCAATATTGTACACCTATTTCAAAGTTTTTTTTTTTTTTTTTCTTTTGAGTTCATCTCAACATTTGGAGACAGGGATTCGAACATCTGACTTCTTGATCGAGAGTATATATCAATTACCGCTTAGCTATGTTCGTTTTGGTCATCTATTTCAAAGGCTAGATAATCAAATCTCTACCTCACATTGTTGAACTCAATAAAGAAGTATTTTTACTTTCTTTTTTCCAGTTAACAATCGTAATGGTGGAGAATCGAATCATCAACTTGGATATGTAATTTTCATGCCCAACTTTTGATTTTGTAATATAAATGAAAATGGCTGAGACGGCCAAGTGCTTCCCACGTCAGAAAGCAGCAAAGCTTGTGGTCCTCTCCTCTCCCCACATCAACACTCGTCGAGAAAAGAAGCGAAGAAGAAGAAGAATGATGAAGATTGAAGAAGAAACTAAGCAAAGAAAAACAGTACTAAGAACAACGATAGAATTCGTCAAGTAAAAAACAAAACTTTGAGATTCCCTAGTAAAATCTGTCATCATACTGTCTGAAAAACACATGATCTAGCTAGCTAGGCTCCTAGTCCAGAGCTAACTAGCCAGCTAGCTGCCCCTATCTTCAAACAAAACATTCCAAAAGATTTGAAGATAGAGTACACATAACAATGGGCTAGCTAATGTCCAAATTATATTCCATGGTAATTTTCCCATGTTAATTATTTTGAGGTTCAGCCTCCAAAACTCCATCATCATAATCACCATATATAAATATTAGATATTAAGTACAAAAATGTGCAGACCAGTTGGATCCCTCCGCAGAAAAGAAGGAGAGGGACCACAGATTCACTATGCAGAGAAAAAGAATAAAGCGAGAAGCCATTTGGGTTTAGAGAGATCCTTGGTGTGTGAAACTTTTGCAGAAAGGCTGAAACAAAACAGCAAGAGGTGAGAAATGAAATGGGTGTAAAATATTTGAATAATGGAAGACAAGTACAAAAGGAGTGGAAGGGACTGAGCAATGTGCGGATATGATGTTGATATTTTAATTGAGGAAACCATAAAGAAAGAAACATGGTTGATTTAAGTCTGAAGCTCGTGCGAAGAAGCTGACAGAAAGGGTCAGGGATTCAGGAAGAGGAAGGGGGTTTAAGATTTGATTGTCTCGGCCGATGATGACTCAAACTTTGATTACGCAACTCGAAACATATTTCATATTTCTTTGTGGTCCTCACTGCCCCCCTTTCATTTTCCCTCTTCTTATTCTCCTACCTTCATGGTGGACTACTTGTTTCTTTTTTTTTTTTTTTTGTTTTTAATACTTGATCCACTTCCAGCCATGGGCTTGTTCAGTGGCAGAAGAATCCAAAGTTTGGCCCAAAATTGGGGAAACTGTCCCACCATTATTGTTGAGAATCAGAGGTGCGACCAAAGTCCTACCTTGACTAGACAGGAAGATGATCATGAGTATATAAAGGAGTCCTCGAAATAATTTGTATGGTAAGAAATCATAAAGTTGAGTCCATTGAAAGAAATTATATATATATATATATATATATATATATATATATATATATTTTGACAACATGTGGAGATGAGGGGACTCGAACCACAGACCTCTTGGTCATTAGTACAAGAATTATGTTAGTTGAGCTATGCTCATGTTGACATAGCGAGCTTATATTCAAATCTAAAGAAGAAAGTTTTTTTATGCTAAATCTCACAGCAAAACTTGTAATAAAGTTAAGGGTAAGGAGAGGAAACTAAGTTGGCTGTGTCAATATCTATGATATCCCAAAGAGCCTTGGAAATCCATATTCTCTCCTCTTCAAGTGTTGAGATTTTATGGACAACGTCCCATGCAGTCCGCTCGGATCGGAATGCTGAGTTTGAGACAACATCGCTGAACGCTGCCTAATCGGGCTAAGGCCTGAGTGTTGTTGTTTCTAACTTTCTACATATGTCTTGATGTTCTTCTTAGTGGCCAAAGCGTTAGAAACTTTTGAAACATCTCTTGATTTCTTTAAATTAAAGCTCTCTCATTTGCTTTATGACTTCAAAAATTTTCAATCATGTGCATATATATATTCAGTCTAAATAATACAAAGACTAATAATATTTAAGCTACATACAAGGTTATAAGTGTGCTATAACAACATGACTTAGAAACATTTCACTAAAAAAAGATCGTGTTTAGAAGTGATTTGTGAGATAAAAATGAAAAAGTACTTATAGAATGCTTTTGGCCGTTTGTTAGGAAACAACTTTTAAGTGTACAACAAATAAAATGATTTTTTGTTAAACAAAATTTACTAAAATGCTTGTTATCAAAGTACTTTTATATATTATCCATCTAAACATAAACTTAACTGGTTAAATTAAAACATTATTGTGACACTCGAGTAGATGAGTGGTACATTAATGAACAAACATTAAATCCTTATGAGAGGGGATCTGTGACTATACAAGTATATGGTTAAGATAGGCTTAAATGATTGGGAACAATCCTATATTGGATAACCTCCCAGAAATTTTCCTAATGTGTTAACATTATAATCTATATTGGTTTAAAAGTTTGAATTCTCATTTTACTCCTTTGTTTGAACTAAAAAAATACATTGCTAAAATTATTTATTTTAAAAATACTGGACACAAGCATATGTAGCATTTCTTTTTGCAGATCTAAACGTATACCACATAAATTAGATTTTATGACAGAAAAACAATTCGATAATTGCAAAAAAAAATAAAGAAACAAGAAGAATCGATACATAGATTTACATGATTCACTAACGGTGTGTTAGCTACATCCACAGTAAAGGGAGAGAATAGTTTATTATTGTGAGGAGTAACAGAGTATAGGTACAGAGATCAGAACAAAATGACACCTCTCTTAACCCTAAACAAAATAGGCCCAAAATAAAACCCAAAACGAAAAATAAACATAATAATCTCTGTACAATGGGATCCTGTACCTGGTCATTCGAAGTGTCAAATGACAGATTCAAGACATATTAACATTACACATTCTAAAAAGTCCAAGTTATAAAAACTCAAATTTATTCAAATCACTGGTCAAAACGCCTTACTCAGATTAGGTTTGATTTAGTTATGACTTAAAGAGACGGTTCAAAGTCAACCAATATAGAGTTGTTAATTTGTCTAATCTATGACTCAATTTTAGAAAAACTCAACAACCAACCAGTCCATAGAGATTCTCTAACTCTATCTAAATTCAAACTAACCTGAATATTATACTTGAAAAAAGAAAAATTAAACCAACCAACCAACCAGTCTTTGTAGAGATTCCAACTCTATCTAAATTCAAACCAACCTGAATATACTTCATAACCAAACCCAACCCAAGACTGTTCCAGTAGGATTGATTAGATCTTGCAAGAATTAAATTTGTGAGTGACACCAAGTTGCAATGATTCCAGATAAAGCAAGAAAGGGGGCGTTTTAATTATGAGTCGGTGGCCTTAGTCTTCTCATTATAATAATTGGGACCTCAGCATTTGAAAATGATCTTGGCCTTTATCTGTACTAAGTTTCAAATCCCACCATTAACAAGTTTATGGATCCGACAGAATTGAAGTTAGCGTGGAAAAGGAAAAAGGAAAGCAACATGGGACTCCATTATTTAACATGTACGTACCAGCAGAGTGTAAGGTTTAAGCACAATAATGGCTTCTCATTTGCTCTTGAAAACGATCCATCAAAGGATTACCCTTTAGCCCTTCTAATACGTAATTCTAACTCTGTAAAACCACTTCAGAAGACCACCCAATAATGGCCATAGCAGATTGCATCATCTCTGGATGAACAGTTCCTTCTGCTGATTCAACTTCATCATTGTTTTGATGGGAACAGAACTCAGCAATTATGCCAACAAGTGCTTCCAAAGCTGACTTTGGATGGATTATGAGATCAAACAGAAGATGTTCGTGGTTTACAGTTTTAACAAGACAGTTCATGAAATTAGACATTAAAAACTCGAGTTTGCATAATGTGTACGTCTTAATCATGTCAAGATTCGTACGTAATACAAAAGGTAGATTTCCATAAGCTTGAATAATCTCGAATCTATCTATTTAAGTTACACAAGTCTAACTCACGAGCCAAACGCTACTAAGATTCACGTTTGATTATAGAACAGACATTTGATTACAGTTGGTGAGAAAGATAAACTTTAATTATTATAAGGAGAAAGTGATCTGACTTTGCAGAGTGGGAACTAAACTTCAAAAGAAGTCTTTTGGATGAGTATTGACAATTTATCAAGGAACAGGGGAAAATTTTATGAATGACAATGCTCTATTTACAAAATTAAAAGGGTATTGATTCCAGTTCCTATATGTGCTATTAATTATCTCAAGGAGTTCTAGGCACCTAGTTTGCTATCAGTACAATAACTTACTACCATCCGTCCATCCCTCTTCATGTCTTCTCCTTAGGCGTCTGTATTCCAGAGTACATTACCATTGTCGAACTTGTCGAGAGCGGCGACTTTAGCTTGACATGCTGCAACAGCATTGTCAATGATCTGATCCTGAGGGAGCTCACAAGCTTCACTCATTGAGGCGAATCTTAATTCAGCTGGAGGAATGAAACAATCTACAGATAAACCAGGGACGTTGAACGCTACTTCTTCAATTGTCCAAGCTTCTTCCATCCTGGTCTTGGTGTGACTCATGGCAGTATCTCCAAATCTGAAGAGGGTTACTACTGAACGTCCCGAGTGTGCAATCATAATTCCCTCAACGGGTCGGTAATCATCGAGAAATGAATTGATTGTGGTCTCCCAGTAAACTGCATCACCTCCATTGTTCTGTATGCGGGTCAAGTGAGAGTCTTCCAAGTGCACTAGGAGTCCAGTTTTCTGACTGAAATAACCAAATAACACATGCCTTATGATCTCGGCTGGCCCTTCACTCCTGGCCTTCAACGTTGCAGGATCTGCACAGAGCTTGAGGATGAAGCAATCCTCATCGTTTATCTTCTTCTCCCCAGTGCATCTTGCATTGGTAAACATACTTGCAGTTGTTTTAGGATCAAGTCCCTGAAAATTGGAGCAACTTAAGCAAAATGATTGAATATGGTGTCAAATGTCAATACAGACATTAGAGACTGAAAAAGAACATTCCGTGGCTTCACCTGAAGTGCACGGCGCAGAGGTCTAACAGGCCCTTTAGCACTATGTGCACCGAGCCACGGCGTGTGCCTCCATACAAGCCTCCCATTGCAACCAGCATGAACCTTGCTGCCACCAAGCGCGAGTTCTACATACCACATGTCTGGATTCATTTGCCATAAGACAAACCCACCTGACTCTGCATCTTTTGAGGAGTTTCGGCTCCTGATAACTCTGTTAGCAGTTTCGAACTCAGAAGCTACCATTCTCACCTTTCCCATGGCATAGGCATTTTGAATAGAGTTCTGAAGCTTCTGGCCTCCGGAAGCAGCAGTGTACTGCTGTAGTATATACTGTGCAGATGAAGTCTCCTGAAAAGGAATCCATCCAACAATGCTATTCAGAGAAAGTTCAGGTTATTGAGCCAAACAATGAATTCCAAGAATCAACATTCAACAAGAAAAAGCAAAAAAGAACCACCCAAAGAAGATGTTATATAAAACATACATTCCTACATTCCTCAATTTGTCGATTATAGTTCAGTGTAACAAAATCCCAAATACAACCATCATCGAAACAGAAAAATCTTATAACAAACAAAACAGAACAATCCCTAATCACAAGTGAATATGGAATCGATCAATCCAAACTGGTTTTTCCCCAACTCATCCAAATGTTATACAATTAAAAGAACGCATTGGATCAATCCATTTCCCAGAAAAATCAGTCGCAAGACAAGTCCTCTAAAAAATCCCACTAACATTCAACCAAGCCACAATTCGGTTTCTTTCTCCTCCGACTCGAGTAGTTAGATGAAATCAAGAATTGGGTCTCAAGAAATTGCCAAATATTTGAACAAAAGAAATGGAAGAGAGAAAGAAAAAGACTGACAATGGGGGTGTCTTTAATGCTGAGATGAGGCAGAGGCTCGGAAGAGCTAACATGAACAGGGGCAAGCGGGGCACCCAAAACCCCAAGCAAAAGCCGCAGATCGGAGCGTTTATAAGCAGAGCACGAAACAGAAGGAGCTCTACAGAGTTGGCCCTTCATCCATTGCGCCCATCTCCCTTCCATTTTCGAATCCTCACCGTCCGTATCATCGGGGCCTTCCTTCAAGGGCGACAATGCCTCCGCCGGCCTCAAGCTCCCGGATCTCCCAATCAACAGTTCATGGCGGGAGAGGCGGTGGCCACCCTTCCTCCGCCGCCGCAAACTGGTGGCCGGAGAGGTACTCCGCACTGGGCTTTTGGCTCTCGATCTCCCCGGAGAGAGGCCTCTGACAACCTCGTCTTTAAGCGAGGAGAAGAACCCTTGTTTCCTGTCCATTACCCAACAGGCTGAAAGAGAAGAGGAGAGAGAAAGCGATGTTATTGGAAGATTGCTGAAGCAAATGAGGTGGGTTTTTGGGTTAAGGAAAGAAGGGACTGGCAGCGAAGTCTGAGACAGTGAGAACAAAGCTCGCTAAAAAGCAAAGAAGCATAAGCATAAGAAAGATTGAGACCAAACGAAAAAGAAGATAAAAGGATGCCGTTTGGAAGAAGGAAACGCTAAACACAATGTTTTCTTTTTTTCTTTTTTCTTTTTTCTTTTTTCTTTTGCTTAAAAAGTTTAATTGCTGTTATTTTTTTTTTTCGATAAAGATTTGGGCTCTGTAATTTGCCGCGGAAACTGATGGGCTCCCCATCTTAAGCCGTTATTTTCACCGCCTTATTTTCTTTTTTTTTATTATTCCGTTTTTTTTTTTTATTTCTTTCTATATTGTAACTGTCTTCTTCCCAAATTCCTTATAATTAATTAATACCCATCATCCTCACGTGCAATGCACGTTATTTTACTCTTTTTTCATTTTTTGGGAATTAAAGAAGGAAAGATTTTGGTTAGTTGGGAAATTGGGCTGCTACGACACGACAAGACGAGATGAAGACGCTTTGTTACCAGACTGAAAGAGAAATGTGACGGCGATATGTTATCTTGTGGAAAAAGGCGGCGGTCCGCCGGGACAACCGCCGTCGCCAACGGCGGTGGATTGGATTCTGTAAAATAAAATAAAACAAAAATGAAAATTAGTAATTATGTAAATTAAAAGGAAAAAAAAAAAAAAAAAGGATCGGCGAGGAGAACACAGAGGAATCGCAATTCGCAACGGGGGGTCTGCAAAGTCTACGGTTCAATGATCAACGCGGTAAGCATGCGCCAAAAGTTTATATTATTTTTAAAAGAGAAATGGTAATAATGCTTAATTCTTTTTTCTTTTTTTCCATCTCTTTTTTTTACTTCCTACGAAACGACGTAGTATTGAGAGTGTTTATAATTATAACTTCATTATTTTTATTTTTATTTTTGCTTCTAATTAAATTAATGAATTGATCCAATCTAACCAAACTTGGACATACTTGAAGAAAGTAATGAAAATGACGATATTTCAAACAAAAAAAATTATTTTCTTCCAGACAGTATATTAAATTACGAATAGTAGTTGAATGAGAATGTCGTATTTATTTTTGAAAATATTGCTTTATAGATTATTTAAGTAATTTATTATTTAAAAAATTATCGAATTAGATATCAAAAGATTTAAAAGAATTATTAAGTGAAAAGGAATGAAAAGTGACCGTGAGGTATTTGCAAACCACTAGTTTGGTTTGATTTTTTCTTCCCGTTCTTTTATGTCTAAACCAAAATAAATTGACCATTAATGGTTTGTTTTGGTTTTATAAAATTATATATATCCAATATTTATAAAATACTACAAATTTGAAAGTAAAAAGAGTAAAATAACAAAGAAAACTCCTAAAATATTAGGTAATGTATGATGTTATATGATCAAATTTTAAAACTTTTGTGGGAGTGGTTATAAATTTTTAATAAAATTTTTATATGTTAGTATTTGTATTTTATTTATTAAATTAAGGTTCAATTACAAGTTTAGTCCATCGAAGATTGTGTTAATTTAGTCTCTGAATTTGCAAGAATGTCAAATAGGGTTTTTAAACTTTCAATTTTGTGTCAAATGGGTCCCTCAACTTTAAAAAGTATCTAGTAGATCATTAACTTTTACTTTTGTGTCTAATAAGTCTCTCAACTTTCAATTTTGTGTCTAATAAGTTCTTAACCTATTCCACATTTTTTTAAAAAAAAATTCAAAAGCCTACTAGATACAAAATTAGAAGTTTAGGGTTCCAATAGGCATAGAATTCAACTTCATATCTAATAGATTTGTTAGTTTTTAGAAATCTTGAATATGCTAAGGGCCTATTAAACACAAAATTGAAAGTTCAATGACCAATTAGACATTTTGGTTAAATTACATGTTTAGTCCCTCAACTTTCAGGGTTGTGTCAATTTAGTTCCTGAAACTTTAAGAAAATTCAAATAGGTCCTCAAACTTTCAATTTTGTTTCCAATAGGTCCCTGAACTTTAAAAAAATATCCTATAGGTCTTTAAACTTTCACTTTTGTGTCTAATAGGTCCCCCAACTTTTAATTTTGTGCCAAATAAGATCTTGACCTATTCAACATTTTTTAAAATTCACAAGCCTACTAGATACAAAATTATATTGGAAGTTTAGAGTCTCAATATGCATAAAAATCAATTTTATATATAGTAGCTTGGTTCATTTTTAAAAATACAAAATATATCATAGACCTAATAAATACAAAATTGAAAGTTCAAGGACTTATTAGACATTTTTAAAGTTCAGAGACCTATTAGAAACAAAATTGAAAATTCAGGGATCTATTAGAAGCTTTTTAAAGTTCAAAGACCTAATCGATACAATCTTGAAAGTTCAGAGACTAAATTTGTAATAAAACTAGACATTTTTAAAGTCTAGAAACCTATTAGATATAGAATTGAAATTACTTCATAGACCAATTAGACACTTTTTAAAGTTGGGAATCAAATTGGACTAAACTTGTAACTTAACCTAAAATTAAATACTTAGACGAACCAAATTTGAGTTGACTACTCAACTACAAAAATGGGTAGAAATTAATTTGATTTAATATGTCGATTAGCTATTTTTTTATATAGAGATGAAAATGAGAATTTCGGATGAGAAAATTTAGAAAAGAAAAGGGTAAGGGAGTAATATTTGTGCGGGCAAGGGAAGGGAAGGGGGATTTGAACTTGGTAGAGCATTGAATGCGGGCCTCTTGTTGGGGATTTCCGGACCCCAGCTTTGGAAAATTGTAATATTAGTGTTTTATTTTATTTATTTAAACTGAATTTATTTATTTAAGAAATTAAGAGGGACCCCAACAAATTAAATCTGGGTTTGAAAGCTGCTGTGGCCACAATTTTACGCATTCAATATGTTGAGATATTGCTGTTGCTTACTGTCTCCAAATTTTATACTGTTGCTTATTTAATCGGATCGAATTTAATGTTATGTTGAAAACTAAAAAGAACGGGAAAAAGGAGAGAAGTGAAAGAAGAGAATTTGATTCTTTTTGTATGGAATGACCTGAAAAATTGAATGATATATTTGATCTGGTTTCTAAATACAAGTTTTTCTAACATTTTGCATCCTTTTTCCTCTTGTTGTTGTTCAAGTTTCCTCTTTTTCTTTTTGCTATGGAATTGTCTAGTAAACATAACTTCGCGATAATTGATATATACTCAAAGAATGAACCATGGAAGAAAAACAGCGGCAAAGTTGTATTCATTTAATGGGCGTTAGTATTTGAGTAGATGTGTGTTGGGGTTGGAGCTGGAATCCAAATTGACATACACCCGAATATTAGGAATGAAATGAAAAGGTAAGCGATGGGCATTGCCAAACCAATTACCAAGAGGTTCTAATGTTGAATGCACATGAACACGATCGACTTGAAGAAGGAGAGACTGTTTCAGTTTCAGAAATGAGTTTGTTTGCTTTATAAAGGATACAGCGAAAAAGAAAACAAAAGCAATTTAAAGAAACACCTTTTTTTGTAATTAAGAGAGAAGCTTGAAGTTGAACCCATGAGGCTAAGGCATAGGCAGCGGCAGTGGGATTATATGGCCTTTTTTCTAGCCACACGGAGGAAGGACGAGCCCCACCGCCTTAGCAATTAGCATCACCTGCCACATCATATCCTCGCTCAGCTACAATATTATTTTCCATAACTTTTTAACCCATCATTTCTCCACCTTATTCTTTTTTCCTTCTAAAACAAGAGCATCAATAATCTTATATAATGTCATTAAAAAAAATAATAAAGTTATCCATGTCAATAATCCCTCCAAATCATAATGCCATTTCAAAGAGGGATAAAAATGAAATTGGGTTGAATGAATGGGTTTTTGATAAATGGAAATGTGTTTTCTCTTTTTTTCTTTTCCTGTTTTTCAAATTTCTTCATTACTTTAAAAGTGTTTTTCAAAATTTATAACCAAAAAAATTGAAATTTCTATTTTTTAAAAAACCAAAACCACAGAAATAATTATATAACTTGGCAATTCAAGCATATTTCATTAGATAAAACATCAATTATATCATTCTAAATGTCGATGAGTTCAATCTTCGAACAGCAATTGAAGAACTAAAAAAATTCTATAACTCCAGGGTTATTTATGTATTTTTTTCTTTAAATATATAGTTAAATCATTAATACATACTATAAAATACAACTAAATAATAACAAACAAATATGAGTATAATTGAAGGCATACCTTTACTGTTCAAATCTACGTTTGAAATTATGTTTGAAAACATGATATCTAACACATGACACCTTTTGAATAAAAAGTTACAATATCCTTAAAATAACTTTCTAATTTAATATATTTAAAGGTAAACTTAAAAAATGAATAATATTACAAAAAGAATATATATATATATATATATATATATATATATATATATATATATATATATATATATATATATCCCAAGATTTATTCCCATCTCTCTGATAATGTAAAAATAATAATAATAATAATAAAGGATTGATTTCTTTTAAGCCAAAAAAGGGATTCATTTTTTTAAATACTATTTTAATCATAAGTACACATGAATACTATCTTCATAATTTCTTGAAATGTCGCCAGCTTAATACTGTATTAAAGGTTTTTTTTTTTTTTTTTTTAAATATATATAGAATTCGTATTAGAAATTTGCGAACAATGACCAAAATGATAACTTTTTGAAAGTACAAGTACCTAAAAAGATGTTTGAAACTAGAGTTAAAATGGACAAAATTTAAAATCATGAGAACAAAAATAGATATTTTAAAAGTACAAGACCTAAAATGAACCAAAACTAAAAATACATCGATTAAATAGTGCTCAATCCTAAATAATTTCTTTCTAGAATAAGATTGAGATTGTATTTTCTTGACCTTCATCTCATATCTCAATTTGCAATGTGTCAAAATTCATTTTTATTAACTATTTTTTTAGTATACAAAAGTTTTTTTTTTTTTTTTTTTTTTTTTTTTTTTTTTTTTTTTTTTTTTTTAAGTTTAATGACATGAAAGAGCGAACATTCAAACTTTTAAGCTTTTGGTTGAGGTTATAATCTCTTAATCACATAAGCAATTAAAAGAATATATATGTTTGAACACAACCATGTTTGTAGAAAATATTTTTCATTTTTTATATTTAATTATTTTATAATTAAAAGTTAATTAAGAATTAATAAATTTATTTGGAAAATACACGTGTTTAGGTTCAAAGTTAGACGACATTCTTGTTTGGATTTTTTTTTTTTATTAATCTAATAAAATATTTAATACTTGCTTTTTATTGATTTATAAATAAAAAGTTTATAAATATATTAAAAAAAATAAAAATTTGGGACCAGGAATGGGCCTTTTCCATTTTGGGCTCTTGCATGGGCCCCTTGTTCATTCCCACTTCCACGCCTTTTGCTCGGGATTTCATTTTCAGCGGGGGAGAAAAAAGAGAATCTCAATACTCAATAATTAATAATTATATGGAAACAAATAATGTCCATTTCTTTTTAAAATTTAAGAAGTAGGCTAAATAAAAAGCTAATATAAAGATATTTACATGTAAATCAGAGGATATTTATCTCAAAAAAAAAGAGAGGATATTGTTCAATTTAAATTATGTTATAATCTGAGAATGATGAAATTATAAATTACACTCCGAAGATAAAAATTGTAGATTCTAAACATATTTTTCTTTGGTCAATAAAATTAGAAAAACTAAACTAAAAACTGATAATCTATCAAGGATTCAAAAGATTAAACAAAAATATAATTGACAGAAATAAAACAGAACACACTCTCCATAAATTGAATTTGCAGAAGCTGTGATTCTTAGCTCAGTATGGAAGTTTACTTTCATGTATGTCCAAAGTTTTAAAATTTGACAGATCAGGCTTCTTTACATATTTAGTTATATGCAGAAAGCCTGACTTCTCAGTGTTTGATTTATTTGAGATTGATTTTGGAAGTGGGATTACAAATTAATCTTAACTGTTCTTTATGTGTTGGTTAAACTCGTGAATGGATTTATTAAAATCACTTTCGTAAAACAAATTCATTCACAAGATCTGTTTCTATTAGTTTTTAGAAAAAGATTTTCAGAGAATACAATGTCTCTTTCTAATAAATTTTAAAGATTTTAATTTTATCCTTAAAAAAAATTAAGATTGATTATATATATACATATAACTAAATTCTATCTAAAGAAATTATGCAACTTTTGGTAGTAGGTCTATTTTAGTTATTGTAGTTGAATTTGAATCTCACAACAATTTGACGTTCATTTATCAAACATTGTAACTTGCTTTTTTAAGTTTAAAGCTAAATTTACCAAACACTAATTTACTTTATTTGACCGTTGATTTTTTTAAAACACATAATTACTAGCGATTATTTTAAAAAAGCTAAAGCAACCCAAACTAAGTCTAAATAGTTACAAAATTGCAAGTAAAAAAATGACAAAAAGTTATTTTGGTCATTCAAAAGTCAATCCCAAACATACCTTAAATCGTTATAAACTAAAGTTAAGAGGCTAAATTATTATATACTAAAATTTTAAAACTAAGGGCTTGTTTGATAAATTGGTTTTTGAAAATCAAGCTTATAATCACTATTTTCACTCGGTTTATTTGTTTTATTATCTACCTTATTCTCATATTTTTAAAAATAAAGTCAAGTTTTGAAGACTAAAAAAAATAATTTTAAAAATTTTGTTTTTGTTTTTGTAAATTGACTAAAAATTCAAATGTGTCATAAAAAAATAAAATCATGGTAAGAAAATTGAGAAAAAAAATATATATTTTTTTTAAAAAAAAAATCACTCGTTATCAAGCAAGATTTAAATGTTAAAATTAAGAATAATAGAAATGAAGGAAAAATACTAGGAGCCAACAAGAGCACTAACATAAAAGATGTACTGATGACCACGAGGTCTGTGGTTTGAATCACTCACCTCCATATTGTCAATAAAGAAGGAAAAATACTAGGACAAAAGTGGTTTCATGGAAGTAATGATTTTTATTGTTAATTTCATAAATTGATTAGAAACCAAAAAGTGTGTTTTACTTTTAACCTTTTTACTTTTTGTTTTCACTCTCCTCCACTCGGTCAATTGGGGGAATCTTCTGGAACATGTCGGGACTTTTACAAAACAAGAATGACGTTGAAGTTAGTAGTGAAGGTGAAGGTGACGGTGCAATGAGAGGAAGCCACGTAGGCCTCCGCACTAAGAAAAACTAGAGGAAATTTCTAGTACTACGGTGGTTTTCCATACTACCTCCATTCATTGTTTGTCATGTAGGAAGTATTTAAGAATGGTGTGGGACTTATACAATAAAATATTATATCATTAAATGCTCATTAAGTGACATGTCAAATGTTGAATGGAGGGAGTAGGTACTACGGTAGTACTAGAATTTTTCCCGAAAAACTATAATGATGAACAGATGTCAAAGCATGATTGGTCCATGTTTATTTCCACGTAGAAGCTGAAAATTCCAAAAGGTACATCAACAACCAACACAACCTAAAATGGTAGACGGAATCTTACTCTGCAAACAACTTTTTGACAGTCTGGAATGTGCTGTTCGATTTCACTTTCATTTAATTCCCACCCCCTGAAACCAACACAAATATTTCACTCTACCAGTACCACCTACCCCAAAACTCACCGCTTTAAATACCCCCTTCAAAATCCCACAACTTTCAACTTTCCCAACCTGTTTGTTTCCCGAGAAAATGAAGTTCCTTCATCTTCTTACTTGGCTGCTCGTTCTCACCTCCTTCCTCCAGCTTGTTCTGGCCGGCTCAGGTAAGAAAACGATATCATACCATTGTGGAAATATCGAACCGTCTGAGAATGACTGACATTTTTGTGTGTTACGTGTGAAAGGTTTTTGTGGGTCGAAATGCAAAAATAGATGTGCGAAAGCTGGGGTGCAGGATCGGTGCATGAAGTACTGTGGGATATGCTGCGAGAAATGCCGGTGTGTGCCCTCTGGGACTTATGGGAATAAGCATGAGTGCCCTTGCTATGGGCAGATGAAGAACTCCAAGGGCAAGTCCAAGTGTCCTTGAAGCCCTTCCTGGCTTTTTCTCTTGCTGTGTGTTGTATAATCTAGCTATCTATCTTGTTGATTTTCTTCACTCAAGTTTCTTTTTTTTTTTTTTTTTTTTTTTGTTTGTGAATGGTGGTGGGAGGTCGTTTTAGTGGAGATTGAGTTGTTTTATTTAGGACGATCTTGTTCACGTGCAGTGTACGATGTGACCCACGCTTTTACCTTTTTCTTTGTCTGGGATTCCTCAAACTTAATTTAGTGTCACATCCCAATGACCGCCCATCTATCAAATATATTGTTGTTAGTGAAATAAATAATAAGTTTTACAATTGAATTTCATCTCAACTTTTAATTTTACAAGATTGAATATTATAAAGGATATAGTGTTTATCACAATTTAAAGTCGGATGTTATTGAAATTCAACGGTGAAAGTAAATTAAAAAAAAAAAGCAACAAACTTGAAGGCAGTGTCAGTGATTTCGTTTTCCAAGTGGTACAAAAATAATCAAAGTGGTGGCAGAAGATCGGGAAGAATCGGTCGTGGCCTGCACTTCGCCAGCAACGGTTTCAGTCTAGGCATGGTGAGGCCACCGCCTTCACTCATATCCACCAACTCCTCCCCCACTCTCCGCCACTCAAAGCACTGAATCAAACACCCCAAACTCAGCCCCACCATCCGCATCGCCAGTCCCTCGCCGGGGCAGCCCCTCCGCCCGGCTCCAAACGGCAGCCACCGCCACGCGGCCGCCTCAACTTGATCCCCGGCAAATCTCTCCGGCCTAAACTCAGCGGGATCCGGCCACGACCCGGCGTCGTTTTGGATGGCCCAGTTGTTGACCAGCAACATTGTGCCGCGAGGCACGTGGAAGCCTCCGACGAGGCAGTCCTGCGAGGACTCGTGAGGAACCAGCAGTGGGGCGACCGGGTAGATGCGGAGCGTCTCTTTGATGATGGCGCGGAGATAGGGGAGGTTGGTGAGGTCGGATTCTTGCAGGAGTCTGGTTGGACCCACGTGGGTGTCGATTTCTGCTTGGGCTTTGAGGAGGGAATGTGGGTTGTTGAGGAGTAGAGAGAGTGCCCATTCCATTGTTGCTGCTGATGTGTCTGTACCGGCTGATAGCATTCCCTGTACGACCATAATGTGACTTGATTTTATGATTGATATCGATATATAGGAAAAGTTTTACCGAAATTATTCGATGAAACTCTCACACATTTCAATGTCAGAGACTCAGAATGCAGCCAAATATCGTTCTTGTTAATAAAGAAAACGATAACTTACTTGCATCATGCCTCGAATGAATCCATCAGTGTAATATTGAGGATCCTTTTCCTGCAAATCCAAAAGAACATCCACCATTACCCTGCATCTTTTCTCATCACCATCAGCACAACAATGAGAAAAATTCTTTCTCATCCTTCTACGTTCCTCAATCAAATTCTGCATAAACCCTCCTCTCAAAGCTTGCAATCTCTCCATCCTTTTCTCAATCCCATTCCACAATCCAACCCACTTCAGAAACGGCACAAAATCCCCCACATTCGTAGCCCCACTCACTTCAAACCCCTCTTTCACCATCTCTCTAAACCTCTCCGCCTCCTCCGCCTCCCCTTCTCTCTCCCCGCAATACCGCTTCCCGGCGATCATCCTCATCATAACGTTAAGCACCGTCTCGAAAAACGCCCTCTTCATCTCCACCACTCCAAACCCATCTCCGGTCTCTGGCTGGGCTTCACAGAGCCGGCGTATCAGCAACTTCACTTCCTCTGCTCTCACGCCGCCGTACATGTGGATTCGGGTCGGTGAGAATATCTCCAGAGTGGCGATGCGCCTTTGGTCGCGCCAGAGTGGGCCGTAGGGCGCCCAGAGGATGGTGGTGTAGTTGCAGCCGAGGTGCTTTCCGGCGGAGAGGCGGGGGCGGGTGGCGAAAGCGACGTCGTTTTTGGCGAGGCATTCCTCCGCGGCGGATGGGGAGGAGACGAGGAGGACGGGGCGGGAGCCGAAGCGGAGGAGGAGAACAGGGCCATGCTGGGCGGAGAGTTTTGCGAGGGTTCGGTGGAGGGGCTTCTTTAAGAGGTGGAGATGGCCGAGAATTGGGAGGGAGACTGCCGCCGGGCTCGGGGGGAGATGCCTCCGGCAGCGGTTCTTGATTTGGAGTAAATGGGTGATGAGGAAGTAGGAGAGAAGGAAGATTGTTGGGAAGATGAAAAAATAGTTATGAAGTGGAGTTTCCATGATGAAAAAAATTGAATGATTAGTTGTGTTTTGATTGGGGTTTACAGGATCAATTTCAATCTCTCATGAAAACCATTTTCTGGTGATTCGAGTTTAAGGGCGGCAAACAGAGGATTTAACCTTATTGACATGATAAGAAGAAGAATTTAAGATGTGCCTGCAGAGACAGTGACTTGTAATGCAAATTTACATATATTTTCCTCGTAAAAGTCGTCAGTTTGGGTTTGATTCTGTCCGTTCATCCATAATTTTTAATCGGAAAATTTATGAAAATAGTGTGTGTGTATGTTGCCTTGAAAATACACTGTATTCATGAAAATATGTGATAGCTAGACTATATGCAAATTTAAGCCATGCGTGGAGTCAAGAAGGGAAGTAGCTAGCAAAAATTAAATTCACTCAAACAAAAAGCTTGTCCAACGACCAAGTATATATTACGTTAAAAATCACTTTTGGTCCCTGAACTTTAATGAAAGTAACAATTTAGTTTTTGAATCTTGATTTGTAACGATTTAGTCCCTGGATATATTTTCAATTTTGTAACAATTTAGTCCCTAAACTTTAATAAGTAACAATCTAGTCCCTAAACTTTAATAAGTAACAATCTAGTCCCTGTAGTGAAATTTCTTACGTATATAAATTAATAAACTAATTTGGGACTCGATATGTTTATAAGCTACAAAGTTTAATCATTAAATAATAAAAATATACATTTAATTTTGATGATTTTTTTGCGACAATGATTAAATTATTATAAAAATTTGAAAGTACATGGACTAAATTGTTACTTATTAAAGTTCAGGGACTAAATTGTTACAAATTTGAAAGTATAAGAACTAAATTGTAAGAAATCAAAGTTCAAGGACCAAATTGTTACTTTCATGAAAGTTCAAGGACCAAAAGTGATTTTTAGCCTGTATATATATCATGCATAAATGACAAATGAGTATGCTCTTTGGATGCTAACAGTTCCTTTAGGTTTGTTTTCTACTCTTTGAGTTGAGTGAACATTTCTACGAGTTTTGTTTTTACTCCCAAACTAAGTTATAGATTTTAGGTTTAAATCCTATTTTGGTCCTTAAACTTTTAGGATTATTCTATTTGGGTCATTGAACTTTCAAAATGTTTATTTTAGTCCTTGAACTTTTATGTTTATTTCATTTTGGTCCCTAAACTTTTGAAATGTCTATTTTAGTCCATGAACTTTCAGAAAATGGCTATTTTGGTCCTTACTTTTATTTTTCAATTTTAACCAATTAATGACATAGCTTTGAGTATGTCTATTAGATTGTTAATGTGAGCATGATTTCAAGTCAAATAAGTTAGAGACAAACATTAGGTAAAGTGGATTTGAAGTATAAAAGTAACATAACAAGAACCAAAACGGTTTTTTTTTTATAAAAAAAAAATAGGGATTAAAATAGACATTTTGAAAGTTCAAAGACTAGAATAAAACAAATTTGAAAGTTTAAAGACTAAAATAGAACAAACTTAAAAGTTCGGAGACTAAAAAGAGATTTAAACATAGATTTTATTATTCATATTTATTCTTATTATATTGTCAATAGATGATATACTTTTTATGTTTTATGATCGTACTTATAGAAGACATTAAAATATCGATTATTAATTTTTAATATCAATGTCGAATCTTCCAATTAGTATTTTAATCCTTAATCACCTTTAAAATATCGAAAACACCCGGTGAGAATTGAGCTAAAGTCTTGTTGTCAATAACAGTTGATTTTAATAGCATTGTAACAATCCATAAAATATATATATATATATATATATATATATATATTGTTATAGGTAATTTTGGACCATACAGACGCACAAGGAGCTGACGAGGACAATCGGACAGAGGTAGGACCAAAAGACCGACCCAGAGGAAGACCGGGCCAAAGGGTCGGGCCGACATGGCCCGACCCATATGGTCGGCCTCGGCAAAAGGCCGAGGCCGACCATTTGGCCCGCTTGCGCGGGTCGAGCCCGGTGGCCTCTTTTCGGTCCCTGATGCCCCGAATCGCCCCGATTCCGCCTGGTTCGTCCGAAAACACCTCCGGATTCCTAAAAACCCTAGGAGGACAAACAGGTATAAAAACCCCTCTTCATCACGGAAGAAGGGTTCCGAAAACTCTTCTCCCGACTGCTCCCTTTACTATCTATAGCTTCTCTTCGGTTTTCTGACTTAGGCATCGGAGGCGGTGTGGCCTACACCACGCCGGTGTGCAGTTTTGCTGGTCTTGCAGGTCACGTCTTCCCCAGTTTCTACAAATTCACTGTTGGTGTCACGTGAAGGTCAGGTGAGTCCTCTGTCCGGATTTTGGCATCAACATATATATATATATATATATATATATATATATATATATATATATATATATAAGTATGTACTAAATTCAAATCATCTATGAGGTTATTTACTTAACAAGATGGTGCAATTATAAACTTGAACATAGTTCAAATGATTAAGACATATATCATCATCACTTAAAAGTCAGAGGTTTGAAACCCTACCTCCGATGTTGTTAAACAAAAAAAAAAAAAAAAAAAGAAGTTAGAAATGTCAAAATGAATAAGTTTAACAGTTAAAGGCAAAATCCTCACTTTAACATCTACTATACTAAAATTAATTAAAAAATAAATAAAATAAAAAGTAAGAACGAATTTGGACTTGGATAGTATTGTATATTCTATATTTCAATTCCTTTCCAACCTTTTCTATGAGTTTAAAATACAGTTAATGAAATCAACCGATGATTTTTTAAATTAATTTTTTATTTTATTTTGTGAGAAACCAACGGAGGAATAAATGAAGAATTTTCTTTCTATGCATGATCTATATGACAACTAACCATCAGGAGAATTGAAATCGGAGAATTTCCTTGAGTTAAATCCTTGGTTTAAGGGACTGTTCTAAAGTTTTTTTTTTTTTTTTTAATAAAAAAAAGGGACTATATCCTAAAGTTAAAACAATTAATAACAAATTCTTTTAATCCCGAAATAATTGACTAAATAAATTCCAAAACATGCGAATATTCACTGATAAATAAATAGAATAATCAGTTGCGTAATTTATTAAAAAAAAAAACCAGTTACGTAATTGATTTTCCAATAAGTTTTAATAAAATAAATTATAAACTAACAATAAAACCCATTTATGATTTATGAAGTGTTTGAATGAATATAGAAAAATTTCCATGTTACCAAACATTATTTTAAGCAATCATTTGACCATACGAGCATATCACAATTTGTATTATCGTTGTACCAAGTACGGACAGAGACAAAACAACATAATTGAATAATAAATAATTATTATTTAGCACTGAGATTATTGGACAGGAATTAAGCCCCAACATGAAACTATTCGCTGTTTAATATCTTATTAATGGAATAAATGTTCATCTTCTATAAAGTATAAGCAATGCTTATGCATGCTGATATTGAGCTTCGATGCCTTGCGTTTCAAACCTAAAAACTTTGACTTTCTCTGTGACGTTGAGCTGGGACTGACATTTCAATGACTTTCGTTTTCATGGCTGGAATATATTTGACCGTCATTGTATTTTCTATGCCTATACTCATTTTCTAACACTCTTTTATATCATTTCTCTAAGGTTTTTCATTATTCTACGAGCCATGTTAATTGACTGGCAGTGAATTGATATTGACACATTAACTTGTTTGAGATAAGACGACAAAAATGAAAAAAGACTTTAAGTATTAACTAAATATTAGTTAGATATCTATTTGTACCATGCCTCACGTATTACCGTTTCAAAATTCAAAGTTCTTTATGCATGCTAGGGGTTCCAATAATACGTCAAAGGTTTAAATTATAGGTCTATGCTCCGTTTGATAACTATTTTGCCTTTTATTTTTTGAAAATTATATGTTTGCTTTCTCATCTCATTTCTTCGCAATGTTTTCCATGTTTCTTAAGAAGACATTTGAATTTTTAGTCAAATTCCCAAAACAAAAATAAGTTTTCAAAACTTAGACTTGGATTTCAAAGATGATTATTAAAGGTAGATAACAAAACAAACAAACTCATAAGTTGTCCAATAGATTCGTGAATTTTAAAAAATATGAATAGGTCAATGATTTATTAAACGCAAAATTGCTAGCGTAGAAACTTATTAGACACGAAAATAAAAGTTTAAAAATTTATTAGACACTTTTTAAAATTTAGAGACTTATTAATCAGATTTGACCCAAATCCTAAAGTTGAAAGATAGGACTTGTTATTTATCCTGCATCACATTACCTCTTTATTTTTCTTATTTCCTACCGTGTGAACAACTATATATATAGCGAGCTTCCTTGTTCAAATTCACAACCAATAGTACTCTACGAGCTCAGAGCCATGGGAGCTCAAACCCCACTCGTTGAGTTTGCCACATTTGTTGCAATTTTAGCCTTCACAGCCTCATTTTCCTTCGTTGGATCAGCCACTTTGAGCATTGAAACAGACAAACAGGCCTTGATTTCAATCAAGTCTGGATTTAACAATCTCCAGCCTTCAAATCCTCTGTCTTCTTGGGATAATTCAAGCCCATCCCCCTGCAACTGGACTCGTGTCACTTGCAACAAAGATGGCAACAGAGTTGTTGCTCTTGATCTTTCAAGCCTGCAACTTTCAGGCTCCATCGACCCACACATCGGCAACCTCTCATTCCTCCATTCCCTCGAGCTCCAAAATAACCTCTTAACAGGACCAATTCCAGATCAAATTTCCAACCTTTTTCGCCTCAATCTCCTCAACATGAGCTTCAACGCCCTTGAAGGTGGATTCCCCTCCAACATCAGTGCAATGGCTGCGCTTGAGACCCTTGACTTAACGTCCAGCAAGATCACAGCCACTCTTCCTCATGAGCTCAGTCTTTTGACCAAACTCAAAGTCTTGAAATTGGCACAAAATCATCTTTTTGGTGAAATCCCACCTTCATTTGGCAACCTTTCTTCTCTTGTCACCATAAACTTCGGTACAAATTCTCTTACTGGCCCAATTCCAACCGAGTTGAGCCGTCTTCAAAATCTTAAGGATCTTATCATCACCATTAACAATCTCACTGGCACTGTTCCCCCTGCCATATTCAACATGTCTTCTTTAGTTACTCTGGCCTTGGCTTCCAACAAGCTGTGGGGAACATTTCCAAGAGATGTTGGCGATACACTCCCCAATCTTTTAGTCTTCAACTTTTGTTTCAATGAATTTACAGGAACAATTCCTCCTTCATTGCATAATATCACTAATATTCAAGTCATCCGTTTTGCTTACAACTTTCTGGAAGGGACAGTCCCACCGGGTTTGGAGAATCTCCACAATCTCACTATGTATAATATTGGGTACAATAAGTTCATCTCTGGCGAAGATGGGCTTGGTTTCATCAATTCTTTGACAAAAAGTTCTCGCCTTTCGTTTCTTGCCATTGATGGCAACAATTTTGAAGGTCAAATTCCAGAGTCCATTGGGAACCTTTCCAAGTCTCTTTCCATATTGTTCATGGGAGGGAATCGTCTCTCTGGGAATATACCTCCCACAATTGGGAACTTAAATGGCTTGGCTTTGCTGAATTTGAGCTACAATTCATTATCAGGCGGAATCCCATCTGAGATTGGCCAATTGGAGAACCTCCAAAGCCTTGTTTTGGCCAAAAATCAGTTCTCAGGTTGGATTCCAAGCTCCTTGGGAAATCTTCAAAAACTGACCAATCTTGATTTGTCTGGAAATGAGTTAATTGGTGGCATACCCACCTCTTTTGGAAACTTCCAGAAGCTTCTTTCGATGGATTTATCCAACAATAAGCTAAATGGAAGCATACCCAAAGAAGCAATCAATCTCCCTGCCAGCACAAAACTGAACATGTCCAACAATCTCCTTAGTGGTCCTCTGCCTGAGGAAATTGGGTCCCTGGCAAATCTCTTTCAGATTGATCTCTCCAGCAATCTCTTATCTGGAGAGATTCCTTTGTCGATCAAAGGTTGGAGTAGCTTAGAGAAATTGTTTATGGCGAGAAATAAATTCTCAGGTCCCATTCCCAATACTCTTGGAGAACTTAAGGGTATCCAAGTTATTGACCTCTCTTCAAATCATCTCTCTGGCCCAATCCCTCATAATCTTCAAAATCTATTAGCCCTTCAGTATCTGAATCTCTCTTTTAATGACCTTGAGGGAGAAGTTCCTCAAGGGGGAATCTTTGAAAGTAGAGCCAATGTCAGTTTACAAGGAAACCCAAAGCTTTGCTTGTATTCCTCATGTCCAGAAAGTGATTCTAAACGTGACAGAGTAGTCAAAGTTGTCATCTTAACGGTTGTGTTTTCAACTTTGGCACTGTGCTTTATCATTGGTACGCTGATCCATTTAATGAGGAAGAAGTCAAAGACTGCACCAACCACTGAGTTTCTCAAGGGCCAACATGAAATGGTGTCTTATGATGAGCTGCGTTTGGCAACTGAAAATTTCAGCGACAGAAACTTGCTTGGAAAAGGAAGTTTTGGATCTGTGTACAAGGGAAATTTGAAGCAAGGGATCCCTGTGGCTATCAAGGTTCTTGACGTTAACAGGACTGGTTCTATAAGGAGCTTCAAGGCTGAGTGTGAAGCTCTGCGGAATGTGAGACATCGAAATCTCGTTAAACTCATCACATCATGCTCTAGCATAGACTTCTCAAACATGGAATTTCGAGCTTTGATTTATGAACTTATGAGCAATGGGAGCTTGGATGAGTGGGTTCAAGGCCAAAGAAGCCATGAAGGTGGAACTGGGCTCAATATCCTTGAGCGAGTGAACATCGCCATTGATGTTGCTTCAGCAATAAATTACTTGCACCATGATTGTGAACTTCCCATAGTTCATTGTGATCTGAAGCCTAGCAACATTCTTCTAGATGCAGACATGACAGCAAAAGTAGGAGATTTTGGATTGGCTCGGTTGCTAATGGAAAGTGCAAACACTCAATCTTCTATCACTTCCACACATGTCCTAAAAGGTTCTATCGGTTACCTTCCTCCAGGTTTGTCCATCACATGTCATATCATGAATAAAAATACAAGTTTTACCAACCACTTTTGAAGGCTTTATAAGTTAACAACTAACTTTCGAGGATTCTTCTGATAATGCAGAGTATGGTTTTGGAGTAAAGCCAACAACAGCAGGAGATGTGTACAGCTTTGGAGTAACATTGTTGGAGCTTTTTACAGGGAAGAATCCAACGGATGAATATTTCACAGGAGAATTGAATTTGGTAAAATGGGTGAAGTCATGTTTTCCAGAAGATATAGTGGAAGTGATTGATTTTAAGTTGTTAGAGCTCTGTGTGGATTTGGAGTATCAAGGCCGAGCCATCAGCTTAGACATGCAGAAAGATTTTTTTATCAAAGTAATTGGAGTTGCACTCTCATGTACTGCGAATACTCCGGCAAACCGCATCGACATCAAAGATGTTGTTGCAAAACTTAAAAGTGCCAGAGACAGTCTTATTCGTCCTCCAAAGGAAAATGAAAGTAATTGATAAGAGTTGCATGGTTTGTGATTTGGTAAATATGCTGTGGTTTCTTCACTGCAGCAAAGACCAAAGAGGTCAAGGAAAATAAAAGTTTGTCTAATCTTTGCATTACTTGTGTGGATTAAGCATCTGTAAGTTGTATTTATGAATATGAGTATTTGCTTTTGTTCAATTACTATAAATAAAATTTGAACTCTTTTATCCAATGATTTGGAAGATTGTCCAGTGTTTCTTTCAATAATCATTCACAATTTTTTCGTTCAATTTTCACTGTGATTTGATGAACTGTCCACATTATCCCCCACCAAGAGCAATTCAACAAGATAGAAAATAGTATTTCTCCCCTTCCACTGACGAAGCAGATCAAGTTAATAATAAGAAAATAAAGTAGAGAGGATAAGGAAAGAGAGAAGAAAATATACCACTTCACCTAAGTGGCATCATTTTCTTCCATTTTGAACAGAAGATATTCCTTGTGATTGGTTTGACTCTTTTATTCAAACTTGTTGTCAAGATAAAAGACTCCACTTTTGACCCCAACAATTGCTTTGGTCTTCCACTTTGATGCAACTGTTCACCTGGGCGACTTTATCAATTCACTCAACCACTTGATAATTGGGGTTGTAGGAAAACCATCAAACTTGACCTTTTCTTTTGGACTTCCCTGCTCTTGCATTGGAATTTATCCGTCATGAATTAATTGATACATCTGGGTTGTCTCTGTTGCTGGTTCCTTCTATTTTACTTCTACTAGTACTATCTACAGCTTTAATTTGCATCCACTGTCCCTTTGATCTTTTGGCAATATTCAACCTCACCGTGTAAAGTGTAGATTTTTGACCAACTACCACCATATCAAATCCTCTAGTAAGTTTACACAGGTGACTATCAAACTCACTTCTATAACCCTCATCATCCACTTTTGCTTGTCGAGATGAGAGTCATCTTAATACTGGGCACTTGCCTAACATTTTGCAGCACTAAGTCACCTCTACTATTGATCTTCAGACTAATATCCCAAATCTCATTGGTCTTGAAACTCTATCTTCCTCATTTTTCAGTAGACCATGATGGCCTCCAATGAAAGATGTGAACAAACTTGTATCTAAATCTACATTTATTGATGTTGCAAACTATTTATAACCCAACTAGATGAGTGGTCATCACACTTTGTGTCACTCTCAGCGCAAACTAAGACATCATTTACGATATTAACCTTTTGATTCCCATCTCTTCATGTTCTCTTTCATCCTTCTACACTGGCCTCTATAATGACATTTTTTGTGGCAGTAATAACATTCTTTCTCTTTATTCCATTATTTTATCTCTTTATTCCATTTTCTCCTACTGCTACTTAGTTTATTTTTCTCATATTCAACCTTTTACCCTTATTAGGCAACTTGGCTGCACATCGATGGATGAAAGAAATGTAGAAAACAATTGGATTTTTTTACCTTTTCTCTCCTAGCTGTAAAAAATTTAATGCCGGTGTCTGAAAAGATACTACCATCGATGTACAACCAAGTATTTGTTCCATGTAAAAACCTAAGAAACTACCTTTCAAACATGTAAAACCAATTAACCATAGAAATTGCTAATTATCCTCTTCTTAAAAGGGTATAATTGAGTCAATAAAATTTCAAGGATCACTTTTGAAAGAAAAAAGAAAGTTAAATTTTACTTTTAAATTTGATAAATTATATCAATTTTCATCTCAATCTTTCAATTTCATAAAATTGAACCTCAAAATTAAACATGTGTAGTTACCCTATATTCAATTTTCTCTAAATTTACTTGTTAATTTTCACCATTTAATACTCCCTTCTAGAATTCTCGGTCCATAGGCAGATGCAAGTTTATTGAGATTTTACCTATATCGATCATATATGACAAACACAGTCCCACTTTAGTCAAATTTGGAGTCGGTATGTATTGGTTGGTTCATTGACTCAATGCCACATTTCTTTTGTGTTTCGAACCGTTCAATTTGTTTATGTCAGAGGTCTTTTTTCTTTAATTTTCATCTAAATTCATCAATAACCTACCAATAGAATACTTTGAGTGGTAAACTGGTAAAAAATAAACACATCCTTTAGCAAATTATATGTGCTAGACACGATTTATCAATACTTGTACACAATTAGGAACCCGGTATAAATTTTCATAATTTTTGCATTATTTTTAAAACATTCATATTTTAACTATTCAGTTCTCAAAATAACCCCAGTTGAGAAGGAGGGATAACTCAATTTGGAATGGTTCATTGACTTAAAGACTTGTAAAACGAACTAAGAAGATAAGGAAGAATTTATTATAGAATTGTCTATAGTCAATTTGAAATGGTCCCTTGGCTTGACAATTCTTTCTTACAAGTCCTCACACATGCTTAGAATCTTAAAACAAAATACATTTAATACTCCTTTCTTCAATTCTCATTCTTGGACAAATAGCAAAGCCTACACTTGCCTTGTCTAAAACTCACAGACATGGCTTCGCCTCATCAAATTGTTCAATTCTCAGTGTTCATGTCAGTTGTAGCTTTCTTGAGCTGCACATTTCTTTGTGTTGGTTCTACCATGCTGAGCATCGAAACTGACAAAACAGCGTTGCTTTCTTTCAAAACTCGACTCGATGTATCATCTGTCAGCTCTCTGTCTTCTTGGAAAGAAGATTCTTCACCCTGCAACTGGACTGGCGTCAGCTGCAGCAGATATGGCAGCAGAAGAGTAGTTCAACTTCATCTTCCTGGCTTGGGATTGTCGGGCTCAATTGATCCTCATGTCGGGAATCTTTCATTCCTTCAATCTCTTCAACTTCAAAACAACCAATTTACAGGATCAATCCCCGAAGGAATCGGTAATCTTTTGAGCTTGAGAGTTATAAACATGAGTTCCAACAGGTTAAAAGGAGGGCTTCCTTTCAACTTCAGTGCAATGGCTAAACTTGAGATTCTTGACTTGGCGTCAAATGAAATCACAAGCCGACTTCCTGAAGAGATGGGTTTTTTAACAAAGCTCCAAGTCTTGAACTTGGCACGAAATCAACTCTACGGCACAATTCCAGCAACCATTGGGAACATTTCTTCGCTACTTACCTTGAACTTAGACACCAATCATCTGAGTGGATCGATTCCCAGGCAAGTGGGTGACCTTCGAAATCTCAAGCATCTTCAGCTCCCCGTCAATAATCTCTCTGGTGTGGTTCCACCCAACGTGTTCAACATGTCTTCATTAGTCACCTTGGCCTTAGGTTCAAACAGACTTTGGGGAACACTTCCAAACGACATGGGAGACAAACTCTCCAATCTTCTAGTCTTCTACGTCTGCTTCAATCAATTTACTGGACCAATCCCTCAGTCAATTCACAACATCACAAAAATTCAAGTCATACGCTTCGCTCATAATTTCCTTCACGGAACAGTGCCACCAGGTTTGCAAAGTCTGCGTGAACTTTCAATGTACAATATTGGGTCAAATAGAGTCGTCAGCGTGGGTGAAAATGGACTTAGTTTAATAACTTCTTTGACAAACAGCTCGCATCTCAAGTACCTTGCAATTGATGATAATCAGTTGGAGGGTCTAATTCCAGAAGCTATTGGAAATCTTTCAAAGGACCTTTCGATTCTGAACATGGGAGGAAATCGTATGTATGGCAATATACCTGCCTCAATTGCTGATTTACATGGCTTGTCTTTGCTAAATTTGAGCGACAACTCATTTTCCGGTGAAATCCCACCTCAAATGGGCAAGTTGGAAAAGCTACAAATGCTTGGTTTGGCCAGGAACCGATTTTCAGGTAACATCCCAACCACCCTAGGAAATCTTCAAAGGTTGAGTCAAATTGATTTGTCAGGAAACAATTTGGTTGGTAACATACCAACCTCTTTTGGCAACTTTGTGAATCTATTTTCATTGGACTTGTCCAACAATAAGCTCGATGGAAGTATACTGAGAGAGACTCTTACTTTGCCTGGTTTAAGCAAGGTTTTAAATCTATCCAATAACCTTTTTAGTGGGTTTCTGCCGAAAGAAATTGGGTCACTAGAAAATGTTGTTACCATCGATATCTCTAATAACCATATCTCCGGTAATATTCCTCCTTCAGTTAGTGATTGCAAAAGCTTGGAGGTATTGATAATGGCTAGAAATGAATTCTCGGGTCCCATTCCGAGAACTTTAAAAGATCTTAGAGGGCTCCAACGTCTTGATCTATCCTCCAACTATCTTTCAGGCTCCATTCCTAGTGAGCTTCAGAATTTAGCAGGCCTTCAATATTTAAATCTCTCTTTCAATGACCTGGAGGGAGCAGTCCCTAAGGGTGGAGTTTTTGAAAGCATCGGCAATGTTTCATTAGAAGGAAATCCAAAGCTTTGCTTGTATTCTTCATGTCCAGAGAGTGGATCTAAACATGAAAAAGTTATTAAAGTTATCGTCTTCATAGTTGTATTTTCAACACTGGCACTCTGCTTCATCATTTGTATGCTGATCTATTTTAAGAGGAAAAAATCAAAGACTGCACCATCATCATTGACTGAGTTGGTCAAGGGGCAATTTGAAATGGTCTCTTATGATGAACTCCGTTTGGCAACTGAGAATTTTAGCGAAAAAAACTTTATTGGAAAAGGAAGCTTTGGAGCTGTGTACAAGGGCAACTTAAAGCAAGGAATTCCTGTGGCTATCAAGGTTCTTGACATCAACAGGACTGGTTCTATAAGAAGCTTTTTGGCTGAGTGTGAAGCCTTGCGGAATGTGAGACATCGAAATCTAGTTAAACTCATCACATCATGCTCCAGCATAGACTTCTCAAACATGGAATTTCGAGCTTTGATTTATGAACTTTTAAGCAATGGAAGTTTGTATGAGTGGATTCAAGGCCAAAGAAGCCATGAAAGTGGAAATGGGCTCAATATCTTTGAGCGAGTGAACGTTGCCATTGATGTCGCTTCAGCAGTAAATTACTTGCACCATGAATGTGAACTCCCCATAGTTCACTGCGATTTAAAACCTAGCAACATTCTTCTAGATGCAAACATGACTGCAAAAGTAGCAGACTTCGGATTGGCTCGCTTGCTAATTGAAAGTGAAAGGACTCAATCTTCCATAACTTCCACACATGTTCTAAAAGGTTCCATTGGCTACCTTCCTCCAGGTTTGTTCACCACATGTCAAGTTATGAATAAAAATCTATGCTTATATTTAGCTTCTTTAAGTCTTTATATCTAACCATCTGGAGAATTTTGACACTGCAGAGTATGGTTTTGGAGCAAATCCAACAACAGCAGGAGATGTTTATAGTTTTGGAGTGACATTGCTAGAACTTTTTACAGGGAAAAGTCCAACTGATGAATATTTCACTGGAGAAGTGAATTTGGTGAAGTGGGTGGAGTCATGTTTCCCAGAAGATGTGATGGAAGTGATAGATTTCAAGTTGTCAAAAGTTTGTGTGAATTTGGAGTATGAGAGTCGAATCATAAGTTTAGATATGCTAAAGAATTGTTTGATCAAAGTGGTTGGAATTGCACTCGCTTGCACTATGAATTCTTCGAAAAACCGCATGAACATCAAAGATGCCCTTTTGAAGCTTAAAGATGCCAAAGAAAGTCTTATCCATTCTCCATAGAAAAGTTTTACATGTATTGATCAACAACAGCCGCATGGTATGTTACTTGGTAATGTATTATTTTTGTTGAATAATGAACCAGATGGCAATCACACAGACACAACAATTTGAATGAAAATGTCATACTCACAGAATGTACTTAATAGCCAGCTCAAACACACTCAACACTGAAAGAAATAAAAGAGTTGAGGAAGAAATAGAGACAATTTTAAAGTTGTTATCTACATCCACTATGGTGTTCCATTAGCTTGATTGATTCATGAATAATCCCACATCAAGTTACAACAGCTTAGATAATTCATCTGTCGATTAAAGGAGAAAAAAACAACTATCGATACTAACAAACGTACCAGGCAGAGTTGTTCCAACGATTCTTGGCCAGTTTCTGCAATTCCCTGATACCTCAGTAGCAGCAAAGGAAGAATCCTATCTCCTTATTCTTCACCTCACTATAATCACAGCACTCAGCAAAAGCTTCACACACTCTGTTTAAAACAGGATTGCCCTAATTGTTAATCAGCCAACGCATTCCTCCACTCGATTTCCGAGAATAATAAATTCTCTCCACTATAACCGGAAACTTACAGGTGTCGGTATCCTCTTTACACTCTCCATAGTAGTGTCGTTTTCAAGCAACAAATTCCTTCAACTGAATTAACTGCCAGCCCAAACGAGATTACTTGGGCCCAAAAGAGTAAACACTATTGGCCCAACACTTTTCTTCTCCGCAACAAAAACGAAATAATTTCGCGGTTGAAATCCGTCCAGTTGTAGTGGTTGATGTAGGCGGTGCGGGGCGGATGGCCACTGCCAGCGGTACTGATGCAGTACTTCGTTGAACAAACGACATTCATATTCTATTGTTTTTTTTTTGTTTAGTTCAACAACATTTGGACAGGAAAATTCGAACCTCTGATCTCGTGGTCGAGAATACATGTCAATTACTACTAAACTATACTCACTTTGCTATTCTTCTGTTGTAGGTAAGTAGCGTGCAAAATGCTTAATTGAAAACCATAAGCAGACGGCGGTTGGTAGGGATGTTACCAAATATTATTGACCATATATGTATGACAAACACAATCTTACTTTAATAAGGTTTTTGCTACTAAATGTCACATTTTTGGTGTGTTTTAAATCTTTCAATTTAAAGCAAGCGTGGACTTGGTACAAACTTTCCTCATTTTATCATTATTTTAAAACCGGTCTTCTTTCATTGCTCGTTAAAGCAGCCCTACATGTGGAGAAAAGAAAACTATTTTGTAGAAGAATTTGAAATTTGAGGACTCGTGCGTACAAGTTAGAATCTTAAACAAGACGCATTCAAATCTGGAATGGCAGACTTCAAATCGCCATGAATGGTTTATCTGAAACTTATGAACATGGCTACTCCTTGTCAAATTGTTCAGTTCATCAAGGTTGTAGCTTTCTTGAACTGCATATTTCTTGGTGTTGGGTCTACCATTCTAAGCATCGATACCGATAAAATATCGTTGCTTTCATTCAAGTCTCGACTCGACTTCTCAACTGTCAACTCTCTGTCTTCATGGAACGAACATTCATCGCCCTGCAACTGGACTGGTGTAGGCTGCAGCAAATATGGCAGCAGAAGAGTAGTTCAACTTCATCTCTCTGGCTTGGGGCTGTCGGGCTCGATAGATCCTCATCTTGGGAATCTCTCCTTCCTTGAATCTCTTCAACTTCAAAACAACCAATTCAGAGGACCAATCCCAAAACAAATCGATAATCTTTTGAATCTGAGAGTTGTGAACATGAGTTTCAACAACTTACAAGGCCCGCTTCCCTTGAACTTCAGCGCAATGGCTGCCCTTGAGATTCTTGACTTGACGTCCAACAAAATCACAGATAGACTTCCTGAAGAGTTGGGCCGTTTAACCAAACTCCAAGTCTTGAACTTGGGACGAAACCAATTCTACGGCACAATTCCTGCAGCCTTTGGGAATATTTCCTCGCTCGTTACCTTGAACTTAGAGACCAACTTTTTGAATGGATCGATTCCAAGCCAAGTGGGTGAGCTTCAAAATCTCAAGCATCTTCTACTCCGTCTCAATGATCTCTCTGGTTTAGTTCCACCCAACGTGTTCAACAAATCATCATTACTCACACTTGCCTTAGCTTCAAACAGACTTCAGGGAACATTTCCAGCTGACATTGGAGACAATCTCTCAAATCTTTTACTCTTCCACTTTTGCTACAATCAATTTACTGGGACAATCCCTCGATCAATCCACAACATGACGAAAATCCAAGTCCTGCGCTTTGCTCACAATTATTTTCGTGGAACACTGCCACCAGGTTTGGAAAATCTCCTTCAACTTTCGAATTACAATATTGGGTCAAATGAAATCGTTAGTGTGGGTGATAATGGACTTAGTTTCATAACTTCTTTGACAAACAACTCGCATCTCAAGTACTTTGCAATTGACGATAATCAGTTGGAGGGTCTGATTCCAGAAACTATTGGAAATCTTTCAAAGGATCTTTCTATATTGAACATGGGAGGGAATCGTATCTATGGCAATATACCCTCCTCAATTTCTAATTTGCGTGGCTTGTCTCTGCTTAATTTGAGTGAAAACTTGTTGTCGGGTGAAATCCCACCTCAAATAGGCAAGTTGGAAAAGCTACAAATGCTTGGTCTGGCCAGGAATCAATTTTCTGGTAACATCCCGAGCTCCCTGGGAAATCTTCCAAGTTTGATTCAAATGGATTTGTCAGCAAACAAGTTTATTGGTAAATTCCCCACATCTTTTGGAAACTTTGTGAATCTATTCTCGTTGGACTTGTCCAACAATATGCTGGAAGGAAGTATACCGAGAGAGGCTCTCACTTTGCCTCATTTAAGCAAGGTTCTAAATCTATCCAATAACCTTTTCAGTGGGTCTCTGCCCAAAGAAATTGGATCACTAGAACATGTTGTCACCATTGATATCTCTAACAACCATATCTCTGGTAATATTCCTCCTTCAATTAGTGGTTGCAAAAGCTTGGAGGTATTGATAATGGCTAGAAATGAATTCTCAGGTCCCATTCCAGGAACTTTAAAAGATCTTAGAGGCCTCCGACGTCTCGATCTCTCCTCGAACTATCTTTCAGGCTCCATTCCTGATGAGCTTCAAAATATAGCAGGGCTTCAATATCTAAATCTCTCTTTTAATGACTTGGAGGGAGCAGTCCCTATGAAGGGAGTGTTTGAAAGCATCGACAATGTTTATTTGGAAGGTAATCCAAAGCTTTGCTTGTATTCTTCATGTTCAGAAAGTGGATCTAAACGTACCAAAGCAATCAAAGTGATTGTCTTCACAGTTGCATTTTCAATGCTAGCACTCTGCTTTATCATTGGCATGTTGATCTATTTCAAGACGAAAAAATCAAAGATTGCCCCATTGACTGAGTTGCTCAAGAGGCAACATGAAATGGTCACTTACGATGAGTTGCGTTTGGCAACCAAAGATTTCAGCGAGAAAAATTTGATTGGAAAAGGAAGCTTTGGATCAGTATACCAGGGAAATCTAAAGCAAGGAATTCCTGTGGCTATCAAGGTTCTTAACATCAACAAAACTGGTTCTGTAAGGAGCTTTTTGGCAGAGTGTGAAGCTTTGCGGAATGTGAGACATCGAAATCTCGTTAAACTCATCACATCATGCTCTAGCATAGACTTCTCGAACATGGAGTTTCGAGCTTTGATTTACGAACTTCTACGCAATGGAAGCTTGGATGAGTGGATTCGAGGGCGAAGAAGCCATGAAAGTGGAAGCAGCCTCAATATCCTTGCACGAGTGAACATTGCCATTGACATTGCTTCAGCAATAAATTACTTACACCATGATTGTGAATTTCCCATAATTCACTGTGATTTAAAGCCCAGCAACATTCTTCTAGATGCAGACATGACTGCAAAAGTAGGAGATTTCGGATTGGCTCGGTTGCTAATGGAAAGTGCAGACACTCAATCTTCCATGACTTCCACACATGTTCTAAAAGGTTCAATCGGTTACCTTCCTCCAGGTTTGTCCATCACATCATGAATAAAAATTCAAGCTTTATAAATGAATAACTAACTTTCGAGGATTAATTTTGAAATTGCAGAGTATGGTTACGGAGTAAAGCCAACAAAAGCAGGAGATGTGTACAGTTTTGGAATAACATTGTTAGAACTTTTTACAGGGAAGAATCCAACAGATGAATATTTCACAGGAGAATTGAATCTAGTGAAGTGGGTGGAGTCAAGTTTCCCAAAAGATTTGATGGACGTGATGGATTTCAAGTTGTCAAGACTTTGTGTGGATTTGGAGTATGAAAATCAAATCATAAATTCAGATAAGCAGAAGGATTGTCTGGTCAAAACAATTGAAGTTGCGCTCTCATGTACCGTGAATTCTCCGACAAACCGGATTGACATCAAAGATGCTCTTTCAAAACTTAAAAATGCCAGAGACAAACTTATCTGTTCTCCAAAGAAAAGAGTAACACACAGTCAAGAAGAGTTGCATGGTTAGTAACTTAATGATGTATTACTTTCTTCACTGCAGCGAAAAGATTGAGGAAAATAGAAGTACTTTTCATTCTTTTTGGCATGACTTGTAAAGAAAGAGACACATTTGTGAGTTGATTCTTTAATGTAAGTATACAAACAAAATTTAAGTTCCTTTGTTCATAATTTAGAATATTGTATAATAATTCTAATAATGTATAAGTTTTTTATATATAATTACTACCCTGTTTGATCTACCGTGCAAAATTTTGGTGGGGATCAAGTGCCTCGAACAAGAAGATCCATCAAAAAAAGATTATGGAGTTTGTTTCACCATCAAGATGATAGGAATCCGAGTTTCCAAAACTTAATAGTTTTCAACGTAGCAATGTTGGCAAAACAAGATGAAATACCCAAACAGGCTTCTTGCTAGAGACCTTTAGATCAAGAGTGGAGACTTTCTCCAGGCAGAAACTAGAAATAATTCCTCTTACACGTAGAGAAACATCACTTAGGGGAAGGAATTGCTTAAAGAAAAAGGAATGAGATGGAAATTAGGGAACACACTTATGGAATAGGCAACAAAAGGGGTTGTAATTCGAGACTCTTTGAAAGAAAATTTTATGGCTACTCTAAGCCTCAGAAGGAATGGAACCAAAGGCTTGCAAGAGACTCTTTTGATGGAGAAATTATTCGATGAAGTCACCACAATGAAGTTGACAGTTGTACACCATTGGATGCATTAGAGAGAAATTGTAAAAAGTGTCTCAATTTTGTATCTAACAATTACTAGAGTGCAGACAAATGATAAGATCTACATCTAATGGTTTTAAAAGGCTATTTAATCCTCTTGTGATAAAATGGGGCTTGTTCATTGTGGGCTAAATTATAAAAAATGCACCTGAACTATGGGGTTTGTTTCAAAAATGCCCCTGAACTTTGAAAAGTTTCAAAAATACCCCTGAACTTTGAAAAATGTTTCAAAAATACCCTTGCCGTTAAATTTTTTATGGAAACCGTTAAAGTTTCAGTTTCAAAAATACCCTTGAACTTTCAATTTTTTTAAAAAAATACTCTTATTGAAAAATGCTTCTTCTTTTTTCCTCCTTTCACCGTAAATTCTAACGATTTCCATCAAAAAAATTAACGGCAATGGTATTTTTGAAACATTTTTCAAAATTTAGGGGTATTTTTTAAACTTTTCAAAGTTCAGGGGCATTTTTGAAACAAACCTCATAATTTAGGGGTATTTTTTATAATTTAGCCTTGTGATTATTAACCTAAATACCTTGTCTTTTTCCAAGGAGTATAATGCGTTCGATCTTGTTCCGTTCTCATTTTTTTCAAAGCCACCACAAATAGCAGAGCTTAAAACAGCACTGCACGTAACCCAACAACAAATCAAAGACTAGATGACATTGTTCGAGAATCCTTCAAAGACTAATGCACCATAGCAGATTGAAAACTTGTCCCAATTTATCAACAAGTCACACAAAACGGTTGGATTTTGGACTGAGCCTCAACCTCAGCCTCAGCCTTGAAGTTGAGAAAAAAGGATAGGACTTGGTCTTCGGCGTAAAATCTACACTGAAGAAATCTCGTATTCAACTAAAATGCTTTCTCCACTGAATCATCTTTTTCAACAGGCTGGGCCCCGACTCATGGCGAATTCTATAAATTCATTCTCTTCTGCCATTCACTTCCACAACCATCAGTTCAAAGTCATGGCTTCTCACTCCACCCACTTCCAATTTGCCATTTTTACTGCCATTCTAGTTCTGAAATATTGTTCATTTCCGAGTGTTGGTTCCGCCACTCTGAATCTCGACACAGACAGACAAGCTTTGATTGCAATCAAGTCTGCATTTCAAAACATTCAGCCTCCCAATGCCCTGTCTTCTTGGAATGATCAAATTTCATCTCCCTGCAACTGGGTCGGCGTTACCTGCGACAGAAATGGAAGTCGAGTGGCTGGCTTGAATCTCACAGGCTTTCAACTCTCAGGCTCCATCGATCCTCATGTCGGGAACCTCTCCTTCCTTCGTTCACTTCAACTCCAGAGCAACCAGTTAACAGGGTCGATCCCAGATCAAATCAGCCATCTTTTTCGCTTGAGAGTTTTGAATATGAGTTTCAACAATTTAGAAGGCCAGTTACCCTCCAACATCAGCAGAATGGTTGATCTCGAGATCCTTGACTTGATGTCCAACAAAATCAATGGGAGACTTCCTGACGAGCTTAGCCGCTTGACCAAGCTTAAAGTTCTGATTTTGGCACAGAACCAACTTTACGGTGGAATCCCACCATCTTTTGGTAATCTTTCTTCGCTTGTTACCATAAATTTGGGCACAAATTCTATTAGTGGCCCCATTCCCAGCCAATTAGCTGACCTTCCAAACTTGAAGGACCTGATTATCACCATCAACAACCTTTCTGGCTCTGTTCCTCCCGGCATTTTCAACATGTCTTCCTTAGTCACTCTGGCCTTGGCTGCCAACCAGCTTTGGGGAACATTTCCCAAGGATGTTGGAGAAAAGCTTCCGAATCTTTTAGTATTCAATTTCTGCTTCAACAAATTTACAGGAACAATTCCTGAGTCGTTGCATAACATCACAAGAATACAAGTCATACGCTTTGCCCACAACTTTCTTGAAGGGACAGTCCCACCAGGTCTCGAGAAGCTTCACGATCTCTCAATGTACAACATCGGATACAACAAGTTTGTGGGTTCAGAAGCAAATGGGGGCCTCAATTTCCTCACTTCCTTGACAAACAGCTCACGCCTCGCCTTTCTAGCTCTCGATGGGAACAATTTTGAGGGTGTGATTCCGGATTCCATTGGGAATCTCTCCAAGGATCTTTCTAAGTTGTACATGGGAGAGAATCGTTTTTATGGGAATATACCTACCACGATTTCTAATCTGCAGGGCTTGTCTCTGCTAAACTTGAGCGACAACTCGTTATCAGGTGAAATCCCATCTCAACTTGGCAAATTGGGAAAACTTCAAATGCTTGTTTTGGCAAGGAATCGATTTTCTGGTAGAATTCCAACTTCTTTGGGTGATCTTCGAATGTTAAATCAAATTGATCTATCAGGAAACGATTTGGCTGGAAACATACCCTCCTCTTTTGGGAACTTTATGACTCTGCTCTCCTTGGATTTGTCCAAAAATAAGCTCAATGGAAGTATACCAAGAGAGACTCTCAATTTGCCTGCTTTAAGCAAGGTTTTAAATCTATCCAATAACCTTTTCAGTGGGTCTCTTCCTGAAGTAATTGGGTCTCTAGAAAATGTTGTCACCATCGATATCTCTAACAACCATATCTCTGGTAATATTCCTCCTACAATTAGTGGTTGCAAAAGCTTGGAGGTATTGAAAATGGCCAACAATGAATTCTCAGGTCCTATTCCAAGAAGTTTCAAAGATCTTAGAGGCCTCCAGCTTCTGGACCTTTCCTCAAACCATCTTTCAGGTCTCATTCCTAATGAGCTTCAACAATTAAAAGCTCTTCAAACTCTAAATCTCTCTTTCAATGATCTCGAGGGAGTTGTTCCAACAGAGTTAGAAAATATCACTAACCTTTATTTGCAAGGCAATCCAAAGCTTTGTGATGAACGTTTCTCGTGTGCAGCAACAAGGACAAAAGAAAAACTGATTAAAATTGTTGTCGTCTCTGCTTTATCAGCATTGTTAGCTATATTTCTTATATTTGGTACTGTGGTTTACTTCATGAGAAGAAAATCAAAGGATGCATCATCATTATCAACTGAATTGCTGAAGGGGAAGCCTGAAATGATCTCCTATCGTGAGCTCTGTTTGGCAACCGAGAATTTTAGCCCAGAAAATTTGATTGGAAAAGGAAGCTTTGGGACTGTCTACAAAGGCTGTTTGGAACAGGGGACTGCCATTGCAGTTAAGGTCCTCAACACTGAAAGGGCTGGTTCTGTGAGGAGCTTTCTTGCAGAGTGTGAGGCTCTAAGAAACGTGAGACATCGAAATCTTGTTAAACTAATCACATCGTGCTCCAGCATAGACTTCAAACACAAGGAGTTTCTTGCTTTGGTTTATGAGTTTCTGAGCAATGGAAGCTTGGATTCATGGATTCATAAGCATAAACTTCATGCAGACGGAAGTGGGCTAAATCTTCTTGAGAGATTGAACATCGCCATTGATGTTGCTTCTGTGTTGGATTATCTCCATAATGGTTACGATGTTCCAATCGTTCACTGCGATTTAAAGCCTAGCAACATTATCTTGTCGGAAGACATGACAGCAAAAGTTGGGGATTTTGGGCTAGCTCGTCTACTGATGGAAGGTGAAAGTAACCAATCTTCTTCCATTACATCCAGTAACGTCTTAAAGGGTTCCATTGGCTATGTTCCTCCAGGTTTGTTAACATTAAAGTTTTGATTTTTATACAAAAGAACTCTCTTTTCTTCAGTGTTTTTCACATTAATCAAGCTCTCTGTTCTGTTGTTGCAGAATATGGACTGGGAAGAAAGCCTACAACTGCTGGAGATGTGTACAGTTTTGGAGTAACATTGCTGGAGCTTTTTACAGGAAAATATCCGACTCATGAATGTTTTTCGGGAGAGCTCAGTTTGATCAAATGGGTTCAATTGGCTCATCCAAAGAACATGGATGAAATAGTGGACGCTACACTGTTAGAATCACGTTGCAACTTATGCTATCAAGAACAAGAGATTGACCCAACTAAACAGTATGACTGCCTCGTTGATGTCATGGGTGTTGGACTCTCTTGCACTGCAGATTCGCCTGAAAAACGCAGTGGCATGAAAGATGTCTTTTTGAAGCTCAAGATGATCAAAGCCACTCTTATCCATCCCTCAAATGGGAGCTGAAGATTTTGGGGATCGCTTTTAGTCTCGAGTATGGGGCAATAATATTTGTTACAAGGGCTGAGAGTATGATAGAATGATAGTATTAATGGTTTGCCTATAGAAGAAATAAGCACAAAATGGTTGTAAATATAAGCACAAAGGGAATAGTTTTTGTTTGAAAAAGTACTATAAATATAACACAATTTTAGCGGGTTAATTGGAAAAAAAATACAGTTTAAAAAAAAATTTGACAAAAACATGGTCTTTTGAAAAAAATTGGGAAAACCAAGCACTTTTTTTGTCCTTATTTGAATCCGTGGGTTGAAGCCACGGATTCAAGGGCTGACTGGTCAATTGACCAGTCAGCCCTTGAATCCGTGGCTTCAACCCACGGATTCAACTTTTTAGGTTTTTTTTTTTTTTTTTTTTTTTGTCAGATTTCATTTTCTTCTTTTTTTTTTTTTTTTAATTTTATTCTGTTTTTTTAAAAGAAAATTCTTCGCTTCATTTCTTATTGGTTTTTTCTTTTTACAAATTTTGAAAATTAATTTTTATTTTAATATTTTGTTTTTTTTTTTGTTTTTTAATGTTTTTATTCTATAAATCAAATTATTGGAATATTATAATTGATAACATAATTATAATTGGAAAATTATCCTTCTAAATTTACAACATTATTGATACATTTTCAACCACTTCACATTTCGATTCATAATTTTTACCAACTATTTTTTTTTAAGAAATTATACTAATAAAAATTGATACATCAAAAATTAGTGGGACAAGAAAAATTGGGATAAATAAGAATAAAATTAGATTTTTTTTAATTAAGAAGGCGATAAAATTCCAATGTATTAAATTGAATTCACGAACCTTTCAAACATTAATTGTTTGGTTTTCATATTTACTAATTTTTTTAATACTTTTATGATTAATTAATCAACTGTTATTAAACTGTATATCTACTATCAGTTTTGAATACAGCTACGATGGCTCAACTAACAGATGTTGACTAAAGATTTTTATTCAAATTAATGAGAAAAAAAAAACTTGACCACAACCACTCTATCATTTCGATAACTATTTGGTTTTTAAAAAATGTGTTTGTTTTCTTCTCATTTCTTTACCATGGTAATCTTTCTTAAGAAACATATAAATTTATTGTCAAATTCTAAAAAACAAAAAACAAGTTTTTGAAAGCTACTTTCTTTTTAATTTTCAAAATTTGACTTGAATTTCGAAAATATAGTAGATAACGAAACAAAAAAACCTATATGTAAAAATAGTGTCTATATGCCTATTTTTCAAATTCGAAGAAATGAGAGTGTTTTTATTCTTAGATTTTTTTACTTATTTATTCCAAAAATTTGATTTATAGGATGAAAACATTAAAAAACAAAAAAAAAAAAAACAAAATATTAAAATAAAAATTAATTTTCAAAATTTGTAAAAAGAAAAAACTGAATGAAGCCAAGAATTTTCTTTTAAAAATAACAGAATGGAATTAAAAAAATAAAAAATAAATAAAAAAGAAAATGAAATCTGAAATTAAAAAAAAAAAAAAAAAAAAAAAAAAAAAAAAAAAAACCTAAAAAGTTGAATCCGTGGGTTGAAGCCACGGATTCAAGGGCTGACTGGTCAAATTTTGACCAGTCAGCCCTTGAATCTGTGGCTTCAACCCACGGATTCAAATAAGGACAAAAAAAGTACCTGGTTTTCCCAATTTTTTTCAAAAGACCATGTTTTTGCCAATTTTTTTTTTAAACTGTATTTTTTTTCCAATTAACCCCAATTTTAGCTCCAACTCAAATACAAACGTGTGACAGATTGAAAAGACCCCTAAGCATATTTGGGTATAGAAGTGATTCACACACGTAAAACAATTATTTGTATCCATCATTGTTTGCATACCCATTTGCCATAAATCACTAATACATCATTTAATAGAACAAATATGAAGCAATTGCATATATGCCAATCGGTTCAAAATAATAGCAAATCTAGTACAAAACTAAAAAGATTGTCACATACGACACAAGTAACCTCAGTCTCGTTACAAATGTGTGAAAAATCGAAAATGTCCATTAATGTATCTTAATGTACACATCTATTAGTGATTGGCGTCTGTTAGTCATCCATAAAATATAAAGGCAAAAGTGGAATTAAAAAAAAAATCATTAAGGAATTCTTTAAAAGTATTATTTTTCTATGTAAAGTATCCTAGTTTGGATAATTGCAATGGGTGGCAAAATTAGGGTAAATAATGGCAAATTTAGCAATTTTTTAAAATATTTGCAAATATGGCAAAAATTTTAAATTAATTTTTTTATCCCCGTTTTGCCCTTGAATTGCGCGCGCACATCTTCTGGTTTTCTTCTTTCCGATCGTTTTTCTTCTTTTCGATCGATTTGGCTGGATCGCGTGGATTTCTCTCCTCTCTTTTTGATTTGGTAGGTTTCTATCAGTGATAGAAAAACGTTCTATCAGTGATAGAATCCTATTAGTGATAGAAAAACGTTCTATCACTGATAGAAAGTTAAGCCTCTTTCTCCTACTGTTCCATCACTGATAGAAAAACTTTCTATCACTGATAGAAAAAACTTTCTATCACTGATAGAACTTTCTATCACTGATAGAACTTTCTATCAGTGATCTTCTATCAGTGATAGAAAGTTTGATAGAAAATTTTTCTATCAGTGATAGAAATCTTCTATCACTATTCTATCAGTGATAGAAGATTTCTATCACTGATAGAAAAATTTTCTATCAGTGATAGGAACCTTCTATCAGTGATTAATAGAACAACTTTCTATCACTGATAGATTCTTTTCTATCACCGATTCGTTTTCCTCTCGTATAATCGGATCGAATCTCTTCGAGAAAACCGGTGAGGAGAAGATGAATACGGAGTCGGATTTCGCAGTGACGCCGGACTGATGGAACAGTCGGAGAAAGAGGCTTAAGTCGTCTTCTCCGACGTCTTTCCGGTACGTGGACGACCGCGAGGTCCGCCATGGCTCGAGTACCTCGCAAGTAGAGAGTCCCCATTCGTTGCAGCGCCGCCATCGAAACGGCGGCGGAGTTCCTCTTCACCGTGGGCGGTTTTTGCTTCCACATTTCGCCGAACCAATTCCACCGATTGTCCGACGGCGTACGGACTTCAATCGGCGTCGATTTCTTGGAGAGGAGCCTTCGTGGAGGAGTGAGGTTTATTTTAATGGTGGGGTCGAAGGTGGAGAGAGTGAAGAGAAGAAGTGAAACAAACACAGGTTAGGAAGGGCATTTTCGTAAATTTGACGTTCAGACTACAACTTTTTGCTATTTTTGCAAATTCTTTTGTGGGCTGCTATATGTGCAAATACTTTGACCCAATTTGGTAGATTTGCAACGGCCCTATATCAACCACTTATAGAAATGCAAGGTTGAGATTTGTTGATCACAATGAAAGATCCAAGACTTTATGTCAAGGAATTTTATTTTGATATTGGTTTTTTTATTAGAAAATATGAATGATATTTTATATATATATATATATAAATATATAAAAAAGAGACTTGAAATAATAATGAGAATTGTTTATTTTAAAAGAATTATAGTTTTTTTTTTATGGAATTGATTTTTTTTTAAAAAAATAATTTACTAGCTTTTGGAAATATTTGTATTCATTTACATTTATATTTGACATCAAGAAAAAAAATCAAATTAGGAAAAAAAATTACAAAAAAAAAAACTATATATTTGTACATCATAAAACTTTATAGATAAAATTCGTTAAAATAAATGCGGGTTAAATTTAAATATTCTTAAAAAATAAAAGTCTAAATTATTCAATTTAAATGAAAATATATGGTTTTCCAAATATTAGGATAAAATTGATTGTAGAACAGAAATTGAAACACATTTTATTCGGAAGAATTAGTTACAATTTTAGTCCATATGAGCTCGACATAGTTTTAATTTAATCTTTATATAGTTTATGTTTTTTTTCAATTTAGTTTCTATAGTTTTAAAAGTTTCAATTTCATCCATGTAGTGGTTTGGTAAAATCTCATAAATTGCCCTTTGTTATTAGATTATTAGTTAATATTTTCTATTACAAAGCACAATAACTAAATTATTAAAATTATGTTCAAATCCTAAAAAACTAAAAGGAGTAAAAATAATAATAATAAAAGCCAAATCCTAAAAACTCAGGAGCAAAAAAGAAAAATAGCAAAAAGTATTTATTCTGATGGTCACAGCAACAACGAAAAAATAATAATAATAATAATAATAAATGCACCAGCCGAGAATCGAACCCGGGTCTGTACCGTGGCAGGATACTATTCTACCACTAGACCACTGGTGCTGATGTTTTGTCAAGTGAAATACAACTTTTTAACTTGTCAATTACAAAAATCCCCCTAAATTACATCTTTAAATTTCTATTTTAATTAAATCATCCCCTAAACTAGATAAACCAAATCAACATAACTCAACAGTCGAAACATCTATTTCTCATAAAATTTGAATTTCAAACTCCTAATCCAACATTTGTCGTACGAAAAAGAAAAATAAATAATTTTAGTAATTAATAAATAAATAAATAAATAAATAAATAAAAAAAACTTTAGCTCCAATCTAAAACTTTAAAAATACAAGTGAGAGTGTGAAACTAACCTAACTTTATATACATACTCAAAAAAATTCTCCCCAATCATTGAAATTAGTAGAAAAAATTAGAAGGAAAAAGTTAATAATAAATAAATAACATTTGTTCATATAGCCAATAAAATAAAATAACATTTGTTCATAATGCAATTAGTTTATTTATTTTAAAAATGAGTTGACCTGATTTTACATTCAAATCTTATTAAAAAGAAGTCTCCCACCTATAAATATCACTTTTGATATGATCAGATATGAACTTTTGATGAACATTGTTCCTACTCTTAGACGATAAACTTGACTTTCATCAATGGCGAACCAACGATAACCACAACCAAATCTTCTCCAAAAAGCAATTCTAATTTTCAACTGAAAAAAAAGACAACGATAGGCGCACTCTTCAATTCTAAAACGACTTCCCAACAACTATAAGCATATAAAAGTGGAAACAGGCTGAATTATCAATATTTTCATCTAACCAAATTCAAAGACTTAACCCTTTGAGAAAAGTCTTATATCCTAAATGACATTTCAAATAAAGAACAAACACTTGCAAGTTTTCCTCTTCGATTAAAATGGAAATTTCTCCTCCTCCACTGATTCAGTTCGTTTGTATTTTCATTCTAGCTTTTCAAGGTTCGATTTTTCTCACTCTTGGATCGTCCCTCTCGAGCCTTGAAACAGACAGGCAAGCTTTGATTTCCCTCAAGTCTGGATTCAATAATCTTCATCTTAACGACCCTTTATCTTCTTGGAATCAAAATTCATCGCCTTGCAATTGGACGGGCGTAAGCTGCAATGAAGATGGCGAAAGAGTTGTTGGGCTCGATCTTTCTGGGTTGGCTCTTGCAGGCTCAGTGCATGAGCAAATTGGCAATCTTTCATTCCTCAGATCTCTTCAACTTCAAAACAACCAATTAACAGGTCCAATTCCCGTTCAAATTGGCTATCTTTCTCGCTTGCGAGCTCTGAATATGAGCTTCAATTACCTGAGAGGAGGCCTCCCCTCCAACATGAGTGGAATGGCAGAGCTTGAGATTCTTGACTTGACTTCCAATAGAATCACGAGCCAAATTCCAGAGGGACTCAGCCGATTGACAAAGCTCAGAGTTCTGAACTTGGGACAGAATCATCTCTACGGTACAATTCCCCCATCTTTTGGGAACCTTTCTTCTCTCGTAACCTTAAATTTAGGGACCAACTCAGTGGGCGGTTCGATTCCTTCTGAACTGGGTCGTCTTCCAAATTTGAAGGACTTGGTGATTTCCATTAACTATTTCAGTGGCTTCGTCCCGCCCAACATTTACAACATGTCTTCTTTGGTTACTCTGATATTAGCTGCAAATCGTCTTCATGGAACACTCCCCAAGGATTTTGGTGATCATCTCCCAAATCTTCTGTTCTTCAATTTCTGTTTCAATACATTTTCAGGGACAATTCCAGAATCAATGCACAATATGACCCAAATAAGAATCATACGGTTTGCCCACAACCTTTTCGAAGGCACAATCCCACCAGGTTTGGAAAATCTGCCTGATCTTCAAATGTATTATATTGGACACAACAAGATCGTTAGTTCAGGTCCAAATGGGCTTAGTTTCATCTCGTCTTTGACCAACAGCTCTCGGCTTACCTTCATTGCTGTCGATGAAAACTATTTAGAAGGTGTGATTCCTGAATCCATTGGAAATCTTTCTAAAGTCTTTTCAAGATTGTACATGGGAGGGAATCGAATTTATGGGAATATACCATCTTCAATTGGCAATCTTCGGAGCTTAACTTTGCTGAATTTGAACAAGAACTTGCTATCTGGTGAAATCCCACCTCAAATTGGCCAACTGGAGCAATTACAATTGCTGGGGTTAGCTAAAAACCGACTCGTTGGTAGAATTCCAAGCTCGTTGGGGAACCTTGGAAAATTAAACCATATTGATTTGTCGGAAAACAATCTTGTTGGGGACATCCCCAGTTCTTTTGGAAACTTCTCAAACTTGCTTGCATTAGATTTGTCGAACAATAAGCTCAGTGGGGGAATACCCAAAGAGGCTCTAAATTATCCTAGTTTGAGCATGATTTTGAATCTATCCAACAACATGCTTAGTGGGAATTTGCCTGAAGAAATTGGGTTCCTTAAAAATGTCGAGAAAATTGACGTCTCAGAAAATCTGATCTCTGGCAAAATTCCCACTTCGATCATTGGCTGCAAGAGCTTGGAGGTATTGATAATGGCCAATAATGAATTTTCAGGTCAAATTCCAAATAGTCTTGGAGAAATTATGGGGCTGCGAGCTTTAGACCTCTCCTCCAACAAACTTTCAGGTCCCATTCCTAGGAATCTTCAAAATCGAACAGCTATGCAGCTGTTGAATCTCTCATTCAACGACCTTGAAGGAGTAGTTTCTCAAGGTGGAGCTTTTGGGAACATTCCAAGTGTTTATTTAGAAGGAAATCCAAAGCTTTGCTTGCCTTCGGTTTGTGCGAATAACAAACCCCATAACGAAAGAAGAATCAAAATCATTGCTTTAACAGTCGTCTTCTCAACATTAGCACTCTGTTTTACATTGGGAGCTTGGTTTCACCTAACCAAGAAAAAGCCAAAAACTTCACCATCGTCAACTGACGAATCGGTGAAAAGGCAGCACGAAATGGTCTCATACAACGAGATTCGAACGGCCACTGCAGATTTCAGCCACGAAAATTTGGTGGGAAAGGGAAGTTTTGGGTCAGTTTACAAGGGGTATCTGAATCGAGTTCATGGCGCAGTTGCAATCAAGGTGCTGAACATCGAACGAACTGGCTACATTAGGAGCTTTTTGGCCGAGTGCGAGGCCTTGCGAAATGTGAGGCATCGGAATCTTGTGAAACTCGTGACATCGTGCTCGAGTATAGACTTCGAAGGCAAGGATTTCAGAGCTCTGGTTTATGAGTTTCTGTGTAATGGAAGCTTGGAGGAGTGGATTCATGGGCACAGGCGTCACTTGGATGGAAGTGGGCTGGATTTTTTAGAGAGATTGAACATTGCCATTGATGTTGGTTCGGTGTTGGAGTACCTTCACCATGGCTCTGAAGTGCCGATCGTTCACTGTGATTTGAAGCCTTGTAACATTCTCTTGGCTGAAGACATGACTGCAAAAGTTGGGGACTTTGGCTTGGCTCGATTCTTGATGGGAAATGAAGGCAGCCAACATTCTTCCATCACTTCCTCTCATGTTCTTAAAGGTTCCATTGGTTACATTCCTCCAGGTCTGTGCTTTCAGTTTCTATCACATTTTGTTAAGATTGTTTCTTTTTTGAAAGTATCAGACTAAGAGAGAGGTGCGTTGTTGTTGCAGAATACGGTATGGGAAGAAAGCCAACGGTGGCTGGAGATGTCTATAGTTTTGGGATAACTTTGTTGGAGCTTTTTACAGGGAAAAGTCCAACCCATGAAGGTTTTACAGGAGAACAAAATCTGGTTAAGTGGGTTCAGTCGAGTTTTTTTATGCAAACAATTGGCTCTTCTGACCAGCAATTGAGACTTGGCTTCCGTTCGCGTTATGAAGGTCGACGGATTAGTGAAGATAAGCAAACGAATTGCTTGTTAGAAGTCATTAATATTGGGATTTCTTGCACTGATGATTCTGCTAATAGACGCATTACAATGAAGGAAGCTCTTTCAAGACTTCAAAAGGCTAGAGATTCCATGCTCAAATAATATATATAGAATCACACTTACCAGTGTATCGATTCCCTGCATACTGCAACCAACTATTTTCTATATATGTATATTTTGTATGTATTATATTATTTGTTGGGTATTTGAGAGTATATAGTATATTGAATAGTCATAAAACGATAGAGTATGTAGTATAGGTAAAGTTCTATCTTTTGCATATAAAACAGTAGAAATCTAGCATGTATGCAAAGAGTATGTATATATATCAAAAATTTGTTCAAGGGAATTTTCTCTTACCCGAGCTCTTAAATTCTTTCACTATCACTCCCATGACTCTCAAACGGATGTATAGACGAACTACTGAATGCCTTTATGAGTTTTGAATCACAACAACGAAGAGGTATGAAGGGAGAGGAATCTTTCCACTCGAGAAATTCTAGAAACATAGTCAGTCGTGTTTGTGCATTTGCTTTAATTCGAGGACAATACTTGACTTTTTAATTTTGATTTAAAAAATTAGACTTTGATCGTTATCAAATGCAAATAATTATACGTGTTGCCACTTGAGTTTCAAATTAAACTGACAAAGTCAAGTCACTATTTAATAAAACAAAGAAAGATTGAAATTACCATTCACATCTAATTAAAATATATTTGTAGCGTACAAAATTTGTAGAATAAACATGACTACCAGATAACCTAATGGCTAATACCACTCATAAAATTTTCATCCAAAACAAAATCAAATTGGCAGAAACGTTGACTTTATGCAAGTGATCTAAATTTCCTTTAAAACAAAAGACCACTAACGTGACATACAAGAAAATCAAATATTCTTTCCTGTTCTTTTGATGAATGGTTTTTGCGGTGTGATGTACGCGCCAACGTTGAAACTGATTCTCAATTTGGACAGAGGGAAACCAATTTGATCGTTGCCTCGCTGGCTTTTGGCAATCCAAATTTTAGCCACTTCACAAACTCTGTGGCAGCGGCGGGTCCATTTTTAAAAAGTTTCCTCAAAATAAATAAAATTTTCCCGGGAAAACTCCCTGCCTTTTATTTTGAATTGATCAACATATCAAGAAAACTTTAAATTTAATCCAATATTATTAACAAAAACATAACTCAATTGGTATAATACTTGTATACTCGACCATATGGTCAAAGATTCAAATCTCTCATCTTACATCATTTCAAAGAAAAAATATATAATATTATAGAAAGATCCTACTTCTTAATAAGGACCTAGGACATATAGTCTTCATAAGCAAAGTTTCAAATTGATTTTCATGCAAGAATAACTCTTTTTTTTTTTTTTTTTGACAATATGTGGGAGTGGACTATGAGGAATTCGAATCAAATACCTTATTGTCATTGGTACAAGATTCATATCAGAGCTATGATCATATTGGCATGGAGGAAGCTTGTAGGGAGAGAAAAGGGAAAAAACGTTTTCCATTAAAGGTATATTTGAAACTTTTTGAAAGGTCTTGAGAATTAATGAAACTTTAAACACAAAAGACTAACTAATAACTCTCATTTGAAGAATATCACTTATCTAAGATTTAACACCTTACGTGTTTCTTTGGCAACCAAATGTGTTTAAATTCATGTGGTTGTTTGGTGAGATTGATAAAAAACGTGTGCAAAGTGCAAACTGTCTCGAACACTCACAAATATTAGAAAAAAATACCTATTGGATATTTGTGAAGTTGAGAAACCTATTGGAAATAAAATCAAAAGCTTAGAGACTCATAAACTGGAATAAATAGACATAAGTTATTTTTTTTCTTTTTTGACAACATGTGGGGTGAGAGGTTTTGAACCACAAACCTTTTCGTCACTAGTGTTATAGGTAATTTTAGACCACTCCGAAGCACAAGGAGCTAACGAGGACAACCGAGTAGAGATAGGTCCAGGAAATCGACCCAGAGGAAGACCAGACCAAAGGGTTGGCCCGCTTGCGCGGGTCAAGCTCCTCTACCTCCGTTCGGTCCCTGTTGCCCCCGGTCACCACGGTTCCATCTGATTTAGCCCGAAACGCCTCTGAATTCCTAAAAACCTAGGAGCATGAGTAGGTATTTAAACCCCTTTTCATCACTGAAGAGAGTGATCCCGAACTCTATTCTCTCCTCTTGCTCTCCTCCTTCCGTTTTCTGACTTAAGCATCGGAGGCGGCGTGACAAGCCTCACACCGGTGTGTAGGTTTTATGTCTTGCAGGCCACGTCTTCCCCTCTTCAAACAAATTTACCGTTGGTGGCACGTGAATGTCAGGTGAGTTCCTCCTAACCAAATTTGACCATCAACAACGAGTACACATTTTATGTTAATTAAACTATGCTCATGTTGACGTAAATAAACAGAAAATTGAAAGTTCACAAACTAAATTTGTAATTAAGGTAGTTCAGTAATAACATTTACACATCAAGTACCATTTTAAATGCTCACGGGTTACGGACGCGTGTCATGAGTACGTGAAGAGCACGCGCTAAAGGAGAGGGAAAACAGGTGGAGAGAGAGAGATTAGCAAAATCTTAAAAATTTTGGCATTCCAGAAAGAGAAACACAATGGCGGGTCCATTTTCAAAGCCAAATTGGGACCGCCGAATCCCATTACATAAAACACATGGAAGACCCGGGAAAACACCAAAACTCCCTCAATCCCCAAATATTAAAATTAAAAATTTTTCAAACCCCAAAATCCAAAATCCAAAATCATTTCATGTAAATTCGCTCTCTTTCGTAGTAGCGCGAAATCGTTTTTCCTGCGTTTTTCGCTTTTCAAAACTCTGCAAAAAAATGGCGCTCTTCTTGTTGCTAAATTCCTTTCCCCTCACTACAAAGTCCCCCCTCGGAACCCCTCCAACTCATCCATTGCTTCTTCGATCTCTCTCTCTCTCTCGTTTTCGATTTCAATTCCGACCCACAAGAGCAAGAGCGAAGAGCTGAGATCAGGACCCAATGGCCGAGACTGAGAACTGTGTCCGTGTCACTCGTGCTTCTAAGAAGAGAGCTGCGGCGGCTGCCATGGTCGAGGATCAACCCGCGAATAAGAAGCGGGTGGTTCTCGGAGAGCTTCCGAACGTTCAGAATGTTTCTGGGTCACTGCCACAGAAGAGGAAGGCCAAGTCTCAGATGACCAAATGCAAGCCTAAAAAGAGGAGTAAGATTGGTGTTGCTCCAACGATCAAGACGACTGTTGTTGTTGAAGATAATGATCCCAAGTTGACAGTTGATGATCTTTTGGACGACCCAGAGATGAAGGGGCCTTATTCCTCGGATATTTATGCTTATCTTCGCAAGATGGAGGTTAGAGCTCTCTCTCTAACAGATAATACCATCTAATTTTCCGCCATTTTTCTTCTGCAGATTTTGAAAATGGTTTCTGATTTTGGGTTTTGAAGTACTTTTGTTTTCGTGCTTTTGGGTGTTTCTAATTTGATGGTTTTCCTCAGGCGGAACCAAAAAGAAGGCCGATTCCTAATTACATAGAGAAGATTCAGACTGATGTAAGTGCCAATATGAGAGGAGTTTTGGTTGATTGGATGGTTGAGGTTGCAGAGGAATACAAGCTCGGTGCGGATACTCTGTATCTATCAATCTCTTACATCGATAGATTCCTATCAATGAACATCCTCAGTAGGCAAAGGCTTCAATTGTTGGGGGTTTCTTCAATGCTGATTGCCTCGTAAGTCAATTATAATTGAAAATTTTGATGTTTTTCCTGGTGGGAGCATTAGATCATGAGCTCCCATGGCCTAATTCTTGACTTGTTTTATCAAACAGGAAATATGAAGAGATCACCCCTCCACATGTGGAAGATTTCTGTTATATAACAGATAATACTTACAGAAGGGATGAGGTGAATATTTCCCTTCATAAATTAACATAAATCTAGCTCTTGTTGATGGATCATCAATACTGAGATGTGAGTTTGTGATGTTCTAAGGTTGTGAAGATGGAGGCTGATATCCTTAAATCCTTGAACTTTGAAATGGGAAATCCTACTGCCAAGACATTCTTAAGGCAAGTACAATTAAACTGTAGTCCTTTTTGTCTATTTGAATCTGATCTGCTAATATGTTAATTCACAGAAAAAGAAAAGAAAGGAAAATAAAATCATGGTGGTTTCTATATTGACTCATTGTTCTGGCTTCTTTCTTGTGTTTACAGGAGGTTCACTAATATTGCTCAAGAAGATTTCAAAGTAAGCCCCAATCTCCTTTTATTTTTATCAGGGTCTAAACCAGCTTGGAGATTCCCATTTACTAATCCTTTCCTGCTTTATGCTTTGAACAGACACCAAATCTGCAGTTGGAATTTCTGGGTTATTACCTTGCTGAGCTTAGCTTGTTGGACTATAACTTTGTCAAGTTCTTGCCTTCTTTGATTGCTGCTTCAGTCGTTTTTCTTGCAAAATTTATCATCCGGCCAAAGCTGCATCCTTGGGTAAAAGCTTGTTTTAATCCCTTGTTTGTGTAACTATGAACTTGAAGGCAATTTGCTGATATGTAGGCCAATTGCAGGGTTCAAACTTGCAACAATATACAGGCTACAAGCCAGCTGATTTGAGGCCTTGCGTCTTTCTGTTACATGATTTGTATATGGCTAGAAGAGGAGGGTCTCTGATAGCTGTGAGGGAAAAATACAAGCTACATAGGGTAAGAAGCTTTATCCTCTACAGTCATATATAACATTATGTGGTTAAAAGATTAAGATGTTAATGTTTATGTTTCTGATTTAAACAGTTCAAATGTGTGGCAATGATGCCTTCACCTCCTGAGATACCATTTTCCTATTTTGAAGAAGCTTAGATTGGCACAAGGATCTTTGATATATTTTACTTGCTAGTTTAGTTTGACAAGGGAGAATGGGATATCCTGGTGTCTAATGAAGACATGATTTTGACCCTCTGCTGATTGATTGAAAGAATTCTTGGGAAGAAGGAAGTTTGGTTTCAGCTCTCAACCAGACTCTGGTGATTTTGGTGCCTCAAAGATTAGGATCCATATTGTTAATATTAGTTGAAAGATGTTTCTTTTTTATTGACAAGTTGGGCATTTTGTACTCTTTTTTACCTGTAAATTGGAAGTTACTTCCATATGAATAACAGTAAACAATGCATCCATGGCCGTTATTTTTTTTGAACAAGAAACATATTTTCAAGAGTACAATCGAGCCAAGTCTACAAATAGTAGATAAAGAAAGTAAAAATAAAAGGAAAAAATGAAAACAAGTGTAAAACATCCTACAAAAAGGCATGCTAGATTGAACAAATATCAACGATTGAACAATCTTCAAAAACATATAAAGAAAGGGCACCAATAAGAAGCTTTGATCTTGATGAGTTCAAAATGATCTTAATCAAGGAACTTATCTTCACTGATTCTTTGGTTTCTTTGAAACTAAGTATTTGAGAGAATTGCCTTGGATGCATTAATCCAAAGAATCTTTGCTTTTGATGGAAGAACTGGACCACAATGGAGATGCTGAATTTTTTTTATCTTGAACCCTTATAAAAAAACCAGCACATTAGATTGTTCAAAAAGAGCACACCAGCAGTGAAATAAATGTTGACAGTAAAATAAGAGATGATTTTGGGAAATAATGCTATTGAAGGAAGCTTTCTTTGGAGCTTAGCTGAACTAACGAGATCACCATAGAGAAAAATCCATATCAAGAAGCTTTCTTAGGACTTTTGGATTACCAAACTCCCTTAAATAATGAAGAGATTGTCATTCTGTTATCTCGCAAAGAAACTGCTTTTAATCGAATGAATTCTGTTCTGTTTTTACATTTGTTTAACTACATTGAAGATGCTCAAGTATTCATTTTACTAAGTTCCAAATGCAATTTTTCTAGGTAGAGCTATAAAACTATTAACCATATTGAAGATGTGCTGAGTCTGGTCATTCCCATGTCTTACTGTTTAGTAAGCATCCAACTGCAGTTGAATAAGGTATGTTACTTTCATTTCTTTCATCTCATGTATGTTCTTTGGTGAATGCTCCTTAGCCAAGTTTCAAACCTGTTTAATAACTTTTGGATATATTTCTTGTTATGAAAGAACAAACTTCACTTTTGTCCCATCTCTTGTGATTTGTTAACAGTTAGAAACTCTGTTCTGTCAGTCCCAGATCTTTCATCTCAAATCCAACACTCAATTGAGATTTAAACTTGCAATTTGAACAAAAAAAAACTTAGTGTCATAAATGTTCATCAATTTACATACAGAAATGGAATACTTGTCAGTTAAAGCCTTTTCTTATACCAAAAGTATAAAATCTTTTGCTATCACTATCTCAAAGGTTGTCTTAGCCCTGAAGAGATCATTTTGACGAACACGCCTTTTCTTTTGGTATACAACTTCATCCAACTAATCATGGAGGAAGACAACTTTAACTTCCATCCATTTCAGATCTAAATCCAAGCATGCAATTGAGGAGATTCGACGACCTATCGATGTCTGCTTGTAACAGGTGAAATTACTTCTGTATAAATAATTGTCTTATGTGTGAAAATCCCTTAACCATGAATCTGGCTTTTGATTTTTAGTTTCTCTAACTCCAATTTCAGGTTCAATCTTGAATACTGTCATTCTTCCAATCTTTCAACTTGCACCAGGTATTGTCTATGTTTAGAGAATGTATATGGCTAAAATCTACCAAATGTGTTATCTATAGCCCTCTTTGGACAATACAGCTCTCATAATATGCAAAGCAGCTGAGCGAGCGATAGCTATTCGATCACTATATTCTTGCTATAGTTTGAATTATATTCACAATTTTTGTAATCTGTTTTGTGAAAGCCTTTCATTATCCTTGTTGAAAATGCTTAATGAAATTAAAAGATTAATTAAGACTTCTTGAATTTAAGCTTAACCTGGAAGGAAGCATTTGCTAAGATTGTGTCACACAGTTCTTGGCAACTTCCATAATTAATCACCAAAAGCAGGGATTAGTTTTTCAAGTGTACGGAATTCATAGCAATTATGATGATTCAAACTCAACCTATGACCCATTAGGACCATGATAAAGCTCTCTATGCCCAGTTAGGAAGCTCCACAAAAGGGGTTACATATAATAAACAATCTTTTTAATGTAATGAGTGAAGTGAAGCACAAGTGATGGGGATCCAGTTGTTAATAAAGATATAGGATTTAGGATTTAGGATTAAGGAAAAGTGACTATTTGTAAGCATGCCTTCCTTTTGTACCTTTTTCAGTTTTTGTGTCTTCCTTTTCAAACATTAAACTTATTTCCATTCTCATGATATTAACTCTTTTCCCCTCCCTTTTGGACCAAGTTTCATTATAGTTACTGAAATTAAGTTATTGTCACCATATTGAAAGAGAACTTTAGAAATCTTCAATGAAAAAAGTTCAATCAAGTTAATAAACAAATGAAGTTGCCTTGAAAAAACCTTATTCCACAGGTGTGGTGTGAAGGGCAGACTAAAGAAAGGGCTTGTTGTTAAGCATATTGGTACTTGTTCTCAAAGATCTTTTACATGTACTTCACATGAAAAAGAGTTTAATCAGCATATATGGAAGCTTACTAAGGATAATAATGTCTTTGTTGTACAGATTTTACGTGTATCGAAGAACTCTTAGACTCTACAATGTCTTTTTCATACTCGGCCTGACATTGCCTTTGTTGTTAATAAGCTAATTCGATTTTCTCAAGCCCGCACACACCCTTGCCGACAATCTCTCAAGCACATCTTATGCTATCCGACGAGTACTACAACTCTTGGCATTTTCATTCAAGCTGCTTCTTGTTTGATTGTAACAGGGTACTCTAATGTTGATTGGCTCCCCTGTCTTGATGATCGACATTCTGTTGGTGGTTGCTAGATCCAACATTGAATCTAAGTCTATGTCTCACATTGCCTGTGAACTACCATGACTTCAGTCTCTGCTTCAAGAGTTACAACTTCCTATTACCTCCACTCCTATCGCACGGTGTGATAATGTTAGTGCCACAACTCTCGCTTCAAATATGGTTTTTAACGTTCTGACAAAACATATTGAGATTGATATTCACTTTGTTCGGGAATAGGTCATTCGACCACAACATGATATTCAACATGTATCTTTTACCGATTAGTTGACAAATTGCTTCACCAAATTTTTGCCTCACTGTTGGTTCATTTTTCTTTATGACAAACTCATGCTCTTAATCTAGTTCAGCCATCTTGCTGCTCTGTTTTTATTTCATTTGGCCTTTTCTTTTCAGTATATCTTCATGTATTTAGTTTATTAATTCAAGACAATTAAAGTAGATAATATTATACACTTTTGTGGAAATGTGTAGAAGTTGGTTGTCCCTATAGCATGTAAGCATGAATAATATTGTCGTTGTTATAAACAATATCATCCCATTATGAAAAATATAGAGATCCCCTAACAGTTTAGGAGAACAAAAGAGGCAAATATACATGCAACTCGCTTATCCATATCCTTCTAACACAAAAGGGAACAATAGAAGGAAAACACAAACATTTAGGCTAAAATGCCATTAACTCTTTGGTGGAAACCTTCCATACAACAATATACCTAATCAATAGAATGCCTGTTCCTATCATCAATGGTAACAATCTATTTTTTGTCCTTACACTACTCAAGACAATACTTCAACTTTACCTTAATTGTCTATATCAAATAATGTTAATTACTTGCAAGTTGCAATCAATTTCTTTGACAAATTGTTGCTTCCGGAAGAATTGCTTCAGCGTCTCAAAGTTAGGAACCTCAAGAATTAAGCTTGTTCAAAGTAGATAATATCATATCATTATGAAAATATGGAGAAGTGGATTGTCCTTTAACACATAGTATAAAACATGAATAATATCTTTGTTCTCCATGAACAATATCATACCATCATGAAAATACAGACCCAAGATTTTAATATCCTTCCTCTCTAGCTTAAAACTTAAACCAACTGATTTGAATATTTTAAATAGGATTTTGAAAAGTTAGAACTGGAAGTATTAAAAAGTAGTGTCTAAAAAGGCTACTGAATCCAAGTCTAATCCAGATCCAGCCATAAGCATCCGAAACAAAGCAGAAACAGAGAAGGAATCCACTTTTAAGAGAGAAAGCAAAAAGGAGATTAGTTGTTTTGCAGGAAGCAAAGGAGTGGAAATTGGGAGATTTCAGTACGTTTTTGGCATAATGTGTGGCAGTTGTGTTTGTTTAAAGGACAATGGAAGAAAAGAACCCATTTGGTAATGGTAAGTGAGTGAAAGAGTTTAGGCGTGGATTTGACCACTCGAAAACGTCTGCTTTAAGCAATGCTCCAATATTAAAGATAAGAGAAGAAAAAGGAAGGATTTCTGTACGCCATTTTGTTTAAGGCCCTTGAAAATGTAAACACAACACTTTCAGATCACTGCCATCCGACAAGATTTGCCCACTTGAAGGACAGCTGAAGAAAAGCATTGCACGACACCCAATAATACCAATATACTATGTTCTTGTCCTTGTTCTATTCTCAAACACTTTTGGGTATTTTTTTTCTTTTATCAAAAGATGACAAAAAGGCTTGCTCACTAAAGAAAATCATCTTGTCCACTAAACAAAGAAAATTCAACATTAAATTTGCCAAAATGTCACTTCTTCTTCGTCGCTTGTGTCCCTTGTTTGCTGGAACCCTGGAAGGAAGTGGAAATTACTGTGTTTAATGCATCTAGTTTCACTATTACTACTTTTCCCTTGATGTATCAACAATAATGTAAAAACCATTGGCTCCTTTATAAAGATGAAGAAAATGTAAATATATAAATAATGATAATATTTATATTTGATATAGTCTTTTTTTGAGGGTAGTATGCATCAATAGAACTTTGTATGGGTTCATACCCAAAACAAAAAAAAATATATCATACATCTATAATCTATAATCTATAATATATTAAAAAGGGAGGATCTTGAAAAAACTTTTTTGGACTATTATACTCCTACTTCAATTTCTAAATTTACAACCATGCCATTATCATTAATTATTTAAATATTAAAAATACAATTACTCTAATTAATTACAAATGTATTTAAATAAATATATGTAAATATTATTTAAGAAATAAGTTAGATTCACGTGAACTAAAAAAAAAAAACTTTATGTATCTTTAAAAAATCAAATAAAATTTATTTTTGTTAATATTCTATTATTTAATTAATGGTATAGTCAACTTGAAAAATAATTATATTATTAAGTTATTGATATGGAATATGAGAAGTTAGAATACAAAATAAAATTTCATTAATTAAATATATTTTCTTTAATTACAATTAATAATAGAAGTTAATATAGTTTTGGAATTCTAAAAGTTTGTAACTTTTAGTAACTTTTAGTTATCTACCACTATAAAAAAAAGGTTTTCTTCTAGCATCGTTTATCAATATCTATAATATATTAAAAAGCTACCATCTTTAAAAAACTTTTTTAGTATTAACCTTTGTCAAATCTTTATAATCTTATATATATAAAGAATCATTCCTCAAATATATATATATATATATATATATATATATATATATATAATCTTAGTATGAAATATTTCAAATTACAAACTTACTTTAAAAATCCTATTACCTTTAAATTTAATTTTACGTTTAAATTTTAAACATGTGAATGATTATACAATTTAATTAAAATTGTACATTTTTTTTAAAGAAAAAATTGTACAAATTTTATTCTATCAAATTATTTAAAACAAATATAAAAAACTAAACTTAATTGCAACATAACTCATTTATTACCTTTTGTAAGTTTCAACGTGGGTAATTATTAGTAAATGGTTACAAATTTAGTTTTTAAAATGCATTATCTTTTTTAAGTTTCAACATTGATAATTATTATCAAATGGTTACAAATTTAATTTTTAAAATCAATCATTAATGAAATAAACATGAATCCTATTCAAATTCCAACCAATCAATTATATAAATGTAGCAGTGATAGAATTCTTTGTACATGAGGCAACCTCTACATTTGAGATTTGGTGAGATGCAACATGTCAAAATACTAGAGAATAAGCTGCACATGAGTTGGCTAATGAAGTTGCTAAGAGGGAGACGAAGAAAATGTGGGTTATCAATTTACACCATGGGCTTCTGCACTAGCAAAAGAAGATGGGTGAATGAAGAACACCATCGTATAATAAGCACCATTGGAATCTGGATAGAAGAACACCCATTATGGGTGAATAAACCTGTTGTAAGGGATTTTTTTTTAATGAGAATCGAATAATTCTCATTCTTTTACCTAGCTTTCTCATTTTTTCTATTTCCAATGTACTAGAAAAAAATTATAATCTATGTTACTAGCTAATTGGGGCAATGACACTTATGCCGATTTCAAGTGTACAATTAGACATCGATCAATATTTCTACTATTTCTTTGAATTTTCTCATTTTCTCACAATCTCTTTGTTTATATAAATATATATTTTTAATTCTTCTCCAAAGATTCTTCTATGATGTTGGATTAGGAATCGTACCATAATTTCTCAAATCAAATATTTTCAATATGAAATAACATTAATCCCCTTTGTTGAGGTATTTTCAACATGTTGATCAAACATGGAGGAAGTGCTCTGATTGCTTTTTTAAATCAATTACTTTTAGTGTTGGTACAATCTGTTATAAAAGTAAAAATTTTAAGAATTTCAAAACTTATTTGACCAAAGTTATTTATAGAATAATCTTTAAAACTCAATTTGTAGTTTTATGTTCGTAAAACTTGGGTTTCAATTTTTTTTTTTTTTTTTTTTTTTGGTGAGTTCAACAACATTTTGGGGTGGGGTGGTTTCAAAAAAATTTTAAACCATAATAAAAATTTGTTGGTAAAAATATAAAATGTAGTTTTTATTTTTCAAAATCAAATCAAAGTCTTTGATTAAGTAATCAAATTAATTTTAATTGAATTAATAAAAGCATAAAAATACTTGACCAATAAAATAAAATAAATGACATAATTACATACTAAAATTAATTTTCTCAATAAAAAATACTAAGATTAATTTTAATATAAGGATAATAGATAATGTTTTGCTTAAATTATTTAGGAGTTAAAGTTATTTCAAATTTTATTTTATATAAAAAAAGTTATTTCAAAATTAAAAAAAAAAAAAACATATACACGTGCATTGCACGTGGTAATACACTAGTTATATAAAGAGAGATAAAAAATGATTCTTACACTTTTTATTCATTCAACTTTTTTCAATTCGAACAAGTGATACATCTATTTAATAAGACAATGATTTTTTTTTTTTTTTTTTAATAGTTGTAGGTGGGAGATCAAGTCTTCAATCTCAATAAAAGTAATTTGTATTATCCTATCCATTTAATTTTATTTGATAAAACAACGATTAATCAGGTAGAACTCTACTTTCTTTAAATACGCAATAAATTATCCGTTTCTTTCTTGCAACCCTCTCTCCATTTTTTTTTATTTTCTTTTAACAATTGAGTTTGAGAGGTTTTTTTTTCCCTAAGTTTTGTAAATTTGGATAGGATTAATTGGTTTTTTTTTTTTTTAAAAAAATGAATAGGTTGCTATAAGTACTTGACATTAAAAAAAAATCACTCAAATACATAAATGCAAAATCATCTATCTTCCAAAAAGAAAAAAAAAAAAAAGAAAAAGAAAATCATCATTTTAATACTCATCATCATTAAGCAAAGATTTGAATGAAAAATTTTAAAACCTTTACGGAGTTATTTGAACCATTTGATGGGTGGAAATCTAAGATTTTCATGAAATGAATATCTGAATTACCTCAATTTGTTTTTAGTAATATAGAATATCCAAGTATCTTGAGATACCCAAACATGTTAAGATACTCATACGAAAGACATCTAAGAAACTTATGATGTCCTCCTGATCTATGGGTTTCTAAGATTTCCATGAGCCAAGGTGGAATTGCATATATGTATATAGAGTAAGTTACATTATTTATAGAGTTCCCTATCATCGAATTTGCAACTGACATGGCAAAAAGGATTTTGCTGATGGCAGGCAAATGTAAGGGACAACCGGACACACACATATCTCCACAATAGTATGATATTGTCCACTCTAGGTATAAGCCCTCATTGCTTTGCTTTTGGTTCACCCCAAAAGGCCTCATACCAATGGAGAACTTGTCCTCCCTTATATACCCATGGTCTAGCCAATGTGGGACTTTGGTTGCATTCTCCCACAATCCTCCCCTCGAACAAAGTACCACCGAGCCTCCCCTCAAATCGTCATTTTTATCTGTCCAACACTCATGTACCAAGGAGTTTTTATAGAGCCTAACGATGGATCTCCAACATGACTACGTTTTCAAGGCTCACAACTTCTTTGTTCGGCTCCCGAGGAATTTACGAAACAGCTACGTCAGGGGCATGGCTCTGATACCGGCTCACAACTTCTTTGTTCGGCTCCCGAGGAATTTACGAAACAGCTACGTCAGGGGCATGGCTCTGATACCGCTTGTAAGGGACAACCGGACACACACATATCTCCACAATGGTATGATATTGTCCACTTTGGACATAAACCCTTATGGCTTTGCTTTTGGTTCACCCCAAAAGACCTCATACCAATGGAGAACTTATCCTCCCTTATATACCCATGGTCTTCCCCTTGTCTAGTCAATGTGGGACTTTGGTCGCATTCTCCCACAGCAAACAACATGGCTCAGCTTAGACCGAGCTCCATAGTGTTGAGAATCTCACATTGAAAAGATAAGTGGAGAACTCACAATATGTAAGATACATGAGCTACTCCACTCATAGCCAATTAGTTTTGAGATGGAACCCCATGTAATCTAATACATAGGTCAAGTCGATCAATGACTTGGCCTTTGAGCTCTTAGGGAGCATGTTTTTCTTCTCCGAGAAACGCAAGCTTGATGGATCCTAATGTTCCTAGGCCCGTGAGTTTGGTCTGGAATCAACCAATAACAAATTATATAATTAACAAAAAACCATCACAAATCGAAATTATTCTTCTTATACTTTCCTCTGGTTTGATAATGTAAAAATATACACTAGATCAAAAAAGCACCATCAACTTAATTGACTTCTTCAGAAGAAAGTTAAAGTATTTCAAGTTAAAATCGATATTAATATATAGTACTAACTCTTTTATAAAAATCGGTATTTTGCAATGACCATAAATAACATGTGTTTTTTTTTTTTTTTTTTGAAATGACCATAAATAACATGTTTAACCCAACAAGAAGTCAAGAAGTTAAATGTTAATTTTAATTTGATCACTTCTTAAACACTCTCTTGAAATTTTAGTCAAATTTGAAAAGTAAAAGAAAATCAAAATTGTTTCTTTAGATTTTTAAATTTGATTAAAACTAAATATATATTTTAAGTAAATTTGTTTATGTCGATTTATCAATTACTGTCAAGTTATGCTGAAGTATACATAAAACATATTTAAAACTATTTAAGAAAAGAAAGCATGATTAAAAAGAGGCTTGAAATCTTAACTTAGTTTTTGGGAGAGGTGAAAGTGAAAGTGGGAAACATAGAAAATGATACTGTTTTTGTTGACAACGAAAAAATGGTACTAAATAAAAACTAGCACTAATACCAAAAACAAACAAAGCATGTGGACGTAATTTGTGGTTTGATTGAATTAAATTTAATAATTACTCCCGTGAGCGACAATAGCGCCAAATCCAATCCACATCAAACAAACAAACAAACAAAAGCATCACAACTCAAACTCAACTCCCAGTCTCGATTTCAAAGCCCATCATTTTATACAACCCTTCCTCTTTCTTCTTCTTCTTCTTTCACTGCCCAACGAACAAATACAAAGCCATTCACCTTTTCCAAGGCCATCAACAAATAACAGATACCCATTTCATTTCTCTGTCCATGCGGTTGTTCAAGCTGCGGTTAACTGCGGTGGCTTTGCTGCTGCTGCTGCTTCTGATCTCAGGCGACAGTACTAATGGAGAAGCCAAAGTTGTTGATCTGAAGAAGCTTAAAGAAGCAACAGCTCCAAGTCATGAGAAAGACAGCCACAGACAACAGACGAGGTCATTCCATCATGTTTTCATGTCCAGTAAGAGGAAGGTTCCAAATGCTTCAGATCCGCTCCACAATCGTTGAGTTTTCTTCTTGAATTTCTTTTCGTTACATCGGTTCGGTATATATATAATAAACAGATTTATTAAATATATAACATTTCTCATACTTATTATATTTAAGACATTTTGCTTCTCTTTCCTTTGCCTGATTTCCCCGGCCGGCCGGAGTTCTTTAATTTTTTTTTTTAAGAAAATTAAAAAAAAAAAAAAAAAGTGATATTGAGATGGGAGGTGCCTGCGGCATGTTTGTTGAATCATTATCTGATAAGTTTCGGCATTTTGCGACGAGCTCGTGACTCTGGCTTCCCCACATAATTTTTAAATACTTTTATTATTCTATTTTATATGTGTATTTGTATTTGGCCGGTTTAAAGTTTTGTGTAATTCGAATTTATAAAAGTCGATATGTATACGAGTCTAAGAATACTTCTCACGTTTTTTGGTTTTGGTATTAGATATGTATGGTGTTAATGGTAGGTATGACACCAATACGAGTATAGCTCAACTAGCATAAAATTTGTATTAATGATCGAGAAGTTTGTTGTTCGGATCTTCACACACTATATTTATATAAAAAAAAAAAAAAAAAAGAAAGAAAATAAATTATGGCTGTGGCTAGTGCAAGGGGATAAGGCAGCTGGATATTTCAATCTGATGAAGTAAATGGAAAGTGATAAAAGGGCTAATTTAATTTGAATCCTATAGGTATATATATTTATTTATTTATTTATTTTCGAGGGTACATGTTAATTAGCTAAGCTATGCTCGCTTTGACGGGTGATTTTGATCAGTTAATTATTTTTTGTATGGAGTGTTTTTAGAATTAATTAACTATTTTTCATGTTAAGGTTATAAATAGTTTCTTTGACGTGTAAGGTAGCTTTTGGAAATAATTGTGAAATAGAATAGTGTTTAGAGTGTCTTCTTTCTTTTTGTTTTTGCTGCTATTTTGGTTTTTTTCCCTTCATTCAGAGGAAGTAGATATAAATAAAATGGGTGGCTAAGGTGCTTTTATAAATTGATGAAAGTTTGGTGGGTGATGTAAGAGAATGGAGGAAGAACGAGATGGGGTGAAAACTGTGGATGAATTAAAAAGAAACACTAATCAACAAATTAATAAAACCTTGCCAAAAAGCTTAGTTCAACTGACATAAAATTGTATTGATAACCACGAGATTTTTGGTTCGAATTCTTTTTTTCCACATATTGTAAAAAAAAATTATAATAATAATAAAACCTTAATAAAAACTAGGATATTTGTAATGGGTGGCAATATCACCCTAAATAATAGCAAATATAGCATTTTTCAAAAATATTTGCAAATATGGCAAAATTTTTGAATTAGTTTTTTATATTTCCGATTCTGCCCTTCAATTACGCGCGCAACTTCTTCTTCTTTTGAATCGTGATCAGCTTCTTCTTCTTTCTTCTTTCTTCGAGCTTCTTCTTCTTTCTTCCTTCTTCTTTCTTCGTGATCGATTGTTTTTGGTTTTACGGTTTTCACTTCTCCCCCGTCGACGCCTCTTCCGTTCCGAAATCGGTCGCCTCTTCCGATCGTCGACGCTTCTTCCGGTCGCCGGATTTCAGGGATCTCTTCCGGTCGCCTCTTTCGGTTTGGTTTTTGAAAAATAACGCATCTCAGGTTTCCGAAATCGGTCGCCTCTTCCGGTCGCATCTCAGGTTTCGGTAGAAAGTAAATTTGCAAGTCTGGTTCTCATATTTAACCTCTCGAAAATCCGTGATAGAAAGCTTCTATCACTGATAGAAATCTTCTATCAGTGATAGGATTTCTATAACTGATAGAAGCTTTCTATCAGTGATAGAAATTTTCTATCACTGATAGAAGCGATTTCTATCAGTGATAGAAAAGCTTCTATCAGTGATAGAAATCGCTTCTATCAGTGATAGAAACTGATAGAAGCGATTTCTATCACTGATAGAAACTTTTATATCACTGATAGAAAAGCTTCTATCACTGATAGAAATCGCTTCTATCAGTGATAGAAAAGTTTCTATCAGTGATAGAAGCTTTTCTATCACTGATAGAAAGCTTCTATCACTGATAGAAGCTTTCTATCAGTGATAGAAAAGCTTCTATCACTGATAGAAACTTTTCTATCACTGATAGAAGCTTTTCTATCACTGATAGGAAGCTTCTATCAGTGATAGAAAAGCTTCTATCACTGATAGAAGCGATTTCTATCAGTGATCGATTTCTATCACTGATAGAAGTGATAGAAGTGATAGAAGTGATTTCTATCAGTGATAGAAGCTTTCTATCAGTGATAGAAATCGCTTCTATCAGTGATAGAAACTTTTCTATCACTGATAGAAAACTTCTATCACTGATAGAAGCTTTTCTCTTTGTGATAGAATCTATCTAGTATGTATTGTCAATGTTCTAATGTAGTGATAGATTCATTTGTTTTCTTTTGTCTTTTTGTTTTGCAGTAATTCAAAATTATGGGAAAGCTTCCAATAGTTGTTTTTCATAGTGGACAATGGAATGATAAACGTTCTTATGAGAATTATAAGATTACAGGAGTTTTAGTTGATGAAGTGATGGTGTTTGAGACCTTTGTGAATTTAATTTTGAAAGAAATCAAATTGGATGCATCTATTTCTTCTGTAAAATTTTCAATATTACTTAATTTTGGTATGAATGAGAGTCAAAATGTAATTCAGATTCATGAAGATAAAGATGTAGCTTGGTTTTTTACTTTAGTGAAGGATCAAAGTACAAAACACCCTTTGGTTGCTCATGTTGATATGTTTTTGGGAGGGTCATCTAGTGCTATTGTTGGATATGAGAATTTGTCGTCTGTTGATTCTTCCTCCAGTAATGTTGATTTTCAAGTTATTACTGATGTGCATTTTGATGGGGATTTAAAGGAGAATGATGTTTTTGGGAGTAAGGAAGTTGTGTCAAAGTGTTTTTACTTTATGGCTGTCAAGAAAAATTTTGAATTTAAGACTTTAAGATCAAATTCAAAATCACTTGAGTTTCAGTGTGTTCAAGATGGTTGCCAATGGTTTGTTAGGGCATCTCGATATAAAGAGAGTGAATTGTGGATGCTTAGGAAGTATGTATCTAATCACGATTGCTCTATGAATAGTATCCAAACTTGTCATAGGCAAGCCTCTTCATCTCTTATTAGTGATTGTTTGAAAGAAGAATTTAGATTTAGTTCTTTGGACCATTCGACTCCGAAAGATATTGTGCATAAGATGCGTTCAAAACTTGGAGTCAATGTTAGTTATTACAAAGCTTGGAGAGCAAAAGAACAGATTATAAAGTCGTTGAAAGGTGATGCAGCTGAATCGTACAACTTGATTCCAAACTTTTTTGCAAAGTTAAAAGAGACAAATCCAGGTTTGCTTTCTATCAATTTTTGGTGTTATTATTGATAGATTCTATCAATGATATAAACTATTCTATCACTGTCTTATATATGTCAATTTTTCAGGTACATACACATCATTTGAAACTGATGGAGATGGACATTTTAAGTACTGTTTTATGGCTGTTGGTTCATCTATTGAGGGTTGGAAGTATTGTAGGCCTAACATATCTGTGGATGGTACATTCTTGAAGGGTAAATTTGTTGGAACTCTTTTGACAGCCTCAACTCTTGATGGTAACAATCAAATTTTCCCTCTTGCTTTCGGTATTGTAGATTCTGAAAATGATGCATCATGGAAATGGTTTTTTGAGAATATAAAGAATAGTTTAGGAGATCGAGAAGGTTTAGTTATTGTCTCTGATAGACATTTGAGTATTCCCAAGGGTGCTTTGGCTGTTTTTCCAACTGTTGAGTATTGTGTTTGCATTCAACATTTATTGAGAAATATGAAGTCATCATATAAAGATCCTTTGTTAGATAAGATTTTTTTCCTCTGTGCAAAAGCTTATACAGTGGATGATTTTGAGTTAAATATGAGGTGGATGGAGTCGATACATCCTACTATTCGAGAATATCTCAATAATGTCGGGTTTGAAAAGTGGGCTCGTGCATATTCTAGGAAAAGAAGATATCGGATGATGACAACCAATGTTTCAGAATCTTTAAATTCAATTTTATTAGAGTCTAGAGATTTTCCTGTTGCAACACTACTTGATGCTATTAGAGGTTTATTGCAAAGATGGTTTTACGAGCGAGGTAATGTAGCATTTTGTATGAAGTCTACTTTGACCACTTGGGCAGAGAGTGAGTTACGAAAAGAACATGATAAGTCCAGAAGTTTTGTGGTAAGACTTCACTCTCTATCATAAAAGATGATAGAATCTATCACATTTCTATCACTGATAGAAAGAGTTTATATTACTGATAGATTCTATCAGTGATATAAAAACTTTCTATCACTGATAGATTTTTATCAGTGATAGAATCTATCAGCCAGCATAATGTTTGAAATTCTATATATTAAACCTTACTCTGATATTTTTCAAATAACTTTTTTTTAAATGTTTTTCAGGTTGATCCTATTAGTAATGAACAATCCAAAGTAATTGATGGAGATAACTATTTCATTGTGAACTTGGAATTGGGATCATGTAGTTGTCGTGTTTGGGATCTTGATGAAATTCCATGCGCTCATGCACTTGCTGTTCTTCGTGGGCGGAATTTGAGAACTTATTCTTTTGTATCAAATTATTACTTTTCAAGAACGTTGTCATCAACTTATAAAGGTTTTGTTCATCCCGCCGGTAATCATTCTGAATGGAGCTCTATAGGTGGAAACATGAATGCGTTGCCTCCAGTTGTTAAACGTCAGGCAGGAAGACCAAGAAAACAGAGGATGCTATCAATTGGTGAAGTAAGAAATCATACAAAATGTAGTCGTTGTCATCGTGTTGGTCACAATTGTAGGACATGTAAATTTCCACCATTCATACAATGATGTACTTGACTTTTACATTTGATTTGAGTTGCTCAATGTTAATTCTTTCTTTATCTATTTCCTTTACTGTTTTCTTTTTTTTTTCTTGTTTTTTGCTTGGGAATCCTTGTACCGATATATTTATATAAGTGATAGATATCTTGTATCACTATCAGTGGTAGAAAACCGATAGATTCTATCAGTGGTAGAAAAAAATTCTATCACTAATAGAAAGTATTTCTATCAGTGATTGAAAACTTTCTATCATATTATTAAGTTCCCAAACTCGGAGACTAAGAACCAAATTGATAGAAAATAAATAAAAAAAATTAAAAAGTAGGAGAGCCAAACTCGGAGACTAAGGCTATCAGTGAAGATAAAAATCTATGAGTGATAGATTATATCACTGATTCTATCAGTGATACATTGATAGAATTTATCATGAATTTCATCACTGATAGAATCTATCAGTGGTAGAATTCTATCACTGATAGAATCTATCACTGATAGAAGTGATTGATAGAATTTATCATGAATTTCATCACTGATAGAATCTATCAGTGGTAGAATTCTATCACTGATAGAATCTATCACTGATAGAAGTGATAAAATTCTATCACTAATAGATTTTTATCAGTGGTAGAAAGTGGTAGAATTCTATCTGATAGAATCTATCAGTGGTACAATTTTATCACTGATAGAATCTATCAGTGTAGGAAAAATTTTCTATTAGTGATAGAAAGTTTCTATCGCTGATAGAAAGTTTTTCTATCACTGATAGAATCTATCAGTGGTAGAAGAACATTCTATCAGCAATAGAACTTTCTATCACTTAGATTGTCTATCGTAGATTGTTTTTTTAAGACTTTCTATCCGCAAAGAAAGAACCAAATTCGAGTGATAGAATCTATCAATGGTAGAATTCTATCACTGATAGAATCTATCACTGATAGAAGACTTTCTATCATATTATTAAGTCCACAAAGAAAGAACCAAATTCATAGATAGAAAGTTTTTTCTATCACCAAAAAAGTTTTTCTATCACCAAAGGATCCCAAGATGAACACTGCACAATTTTTATGGCAAGGAAAAGGTATTGATAAAATCTATCCTGATAGAATTCTATCAGTGATAGGATTCTATCACTGATAGATTTCTATTAGTGGTAGATAGAATTTATCACGAATTCTATCACTGATAGAATCTATCAGTGCTAGAATTTTATCACTGATAGAATCTATCAGTGGTAGAAAAATAGAACTTTCTATACTTTAGATTATCTCTAAAATTCTATCACTGATACATTTTTACCAGTGGTAGAAAGTGGTAGAATTCTATCACTGATAGAATCTATCAGTGGTAGGATTTTATCACTGATAGAATCTATCAGTGTAGAAAAAATTTTCTATCGATAGAAAGTTTCTATCGCTGATAGAAAGTTTTTCTATCACTGATAGAATCTATCAGTGGTAGAAGAACATTCTATCAGCAATAGATATCAGTGGTAGAAGAACATTCTATCAGCAATAGAACTTTCTATCACTTAGTTTGTCTATCGTAGATTGTTTTGTTAAGACTTTCTGTCCGCAAAGAAAGAACCAAATTCAAGTGATAGATTTCTATCACTGATAGAATCTATCAGTGATAGAAGACTTTCTATCATATTATTAAGTCCGCAAAGAAAGAACGAAATTCATAGATAGAAAGTTTTTTCTATCACCAAAAAAGTTTATCTATCAAGGAAAGGATCCCAAGACAATTCAGATTAACACTGCATAATTTTTATAACAAGGAAAAGGAATTGATAAAATCTATCCTGATAATAGAATTCTATTAGTGGTAGATAGAATTTATTACGAATTCTATCACTGATAGAATCTATCAGTGCTAGAATTTTATCACTGATAGAATCTATCAGTGTAGGATATTTTCTATCAGATAGAAAGTTTCTATTGCTGATATAAATTTTTCTATCCTGATAGAATCTATCAGTGGTAGAAAAATAGAACTTTCTAATCACTGTAACAATTTCAGCAACAACAACAAACAGCTTCGATCAATTAAATGTAACAATTTCATTATATGTAACAGGAATGATGTCAATACACAACTCAATACACAAGAATAACTTGCCATTAAATGGTAGTACAGACATTAGACATTCAACTGTATCATAAAGCACTATAATTAACTTGTCAACAAAAAACCAACCAAATATCAGAAAACACTATAATTAAATCAAAATGGACTACTATTAAATTGTATCTTTGTACATTCATAATAGACTACAATTAAATTGTATTTACATTCATTGAGAAATTTTTAAATCAAAACTAGGTGCATCAATCTTTGAGCAGTTTCTCTTCGCTTTGCCTGGAGATCCCTTTTTCTTGCCTTTCCTTTTTTGTTCTTCTTCGGGAGTGAATTTTTTTGTGGGCTTTGACTTTCGTTTTGGTCGGCCTTCTTCTGGTTCTTGTGGTTGCTTTCCAAAATCAACTTTAGGCCTATATTTTTTTGGATCAACAGCCTAGATAACAAATAAAATAAAATAACAAATAAAATAAAATATATTAATATCAGACTCCAAAAAAAAACCAAATATATTAATATCAGACTCCCAAAAAAAAAACCAAATTCACTGATAGAAAGTCTTTCTATCAGTTGATAGAAAGTCTTTCTATCAGTTGCTGCCTTCTAGGAAGCCTTTCTATCAACTGATAGAAAACCTTTCTATCACTGATAGAAAAGGCTTTCTATCACAATAGAAAGGATTTCTATCAGTGATAGAAAACCTTTCTATCACTGATAGAAAATGCTTTCTATCACAATAGAAAGGATTTCTATCACAATAGAAAGGATTTCTATCAGTGATAGAAAGAATTTCTATCATAATAGAAAGGATTTCTATCAGTGATAGAAAACCTTTCTATCACTGATAGAAAAGGCTTTCTATCACAATAGAAAGGATTTCTATCAGTGATAGAAAACCTTTCTATCACTGATAGAAAAGGCTTTCTATCACAATAGAAAGGATTTCTATCAGTGATAGAAAGGCTTTCTATCACAATAGAAAGGATTTCTATCAGTGATAGAAAACCTTTCTATCACTGATAGAAAAGGCTTTCTATCACAATAGAAAGGATTTCTATCAGTGATAAAACCTTTCTATCACTGATAGAAAAGGCTTTCTATCACAATAGAAAGGATTTCTATCAGTGATAGAAAGAATTTCTATCACAATAGAAAGGATTTCTATCAGTGATAGAAAACCTTTCTATCACTGATAGAAAAGGTTTTCTATCACAATAGAAAGGATTTCTATCAGTGATAGGAAGACTTTCTATCAGTGAAAGAAATGATCACTGATAGAAAGCCTTTCTATCACTGATAGAAAGCCTTTCTATCAGAAAAAAGGAACCGATAGAAAAGAAAAAAGAATGAAATTCACCTTCTTATCATGAATTTTCTTGGATCTTTTTTCTGCTCCGTCCTCGTTATTCTTTCCCTGCTCCAATATTGATGATAAACACAAAGAATAAACACAAAATAAAATAAAAAAAAAAGTGAAGATAAGTATCTATGAGTGATAGAATCTATCACTAGTGATAGATTCTATCACTGATAGAAACTTTTTCTATCAGTCATAGAATTTACTTTTTTTCTTATTATTATTTTACCTGTTCCTCTTCTTCTTCTTTTTCTTCTTCATCCATATCTTCTTCATTTTCATTTTCCTTCTCTTCTTCCTTTTCTCTTTCTTCTTCTTCTTGTTCATCATCCTCCTCATCTTCTATCACATCTTCTATCTGAAATGAGAACAAAAATTAATGAGAATTTGATAGGAAAAAAACTGGTTTTTAAAACATGGTAATTTACCTCAGGAGCAGCATATGAGGTTGCATAATGAACAATCCTGTCAATGTTGTCAATTGGGTCTTTATTGGCAACTTGTTCAGCAGCTTCAGCAACTTGTATAAATTGATCAGTAGCATGTATAAATTCTAGTTTTTCAAGACTAGAAGTTGGAGGACAATTTTTGTGAAGAGATTCTTGAGATTGTTTTTCAGAAAAATCTTTTGGTGGAAATTTGTCTGTGACAATTTCCACCAAATTATTTAGCAATCTTAAAATCTCTTTTTGTCCATTTTTTAATTCTTTTTGTCCTTCCTTCAAATTTTTGATATCATGTTCCAACAATGATATCCTTTCTTTTTCTTTTTCATTCTTTCCTTGTTCTCTTTTTTCTTCTTCTTCCTTTTCTTCTCTTTTTCTTTTTTCTTTTTCTTCATTTTCTTCTCTTTTTCTTTTTTCTTCTTCTTCCTCGTGTCTTTTCTTTTCCATTTCATTCTTTTCTCTTTCCATCCTTTCCTCCTTCTCCTTCTCAATTTCTTTGATGAAGTGTTCCATATTTTTTGATGCCATTTCTTCATCAGTTGGCACTAATGGAACAACAGAGAACTAAAATGAAAAAAAAATATAAAAAAAAAATTAGAATGTTACTAAGCAGTGATAGAATCTATCACTCTTAAAATCTATCACTGATAGATTCTATCAATAACAGTGATAGATTTTATGAGTGACAGAATACTATCTGATAGGTTCTATCAAGTGATAGAATTCTATCACACTGATAGATTCTATCAGTCAGTGATACAATTCTATCACTTCATACATTCTATCAGTGGTAGAATTTTATTACTGATAGAATCTATCACTGATAGAATTCTATCTGTGATAGATTCTATCAGTGATAGAAAACTTTTCTATCAAAGATAAAAAGTTTTCTATCAGTGATAACAACTTTTCTATCACTGATAGAAAGCCTTCTATCAGTGATAGATAACTTTTCTACCACTGATAGAAAGCTAGCCCTGATAAGATAGAAAGCTAGCACTGATAAGATAGAACAAAGAATAAGAGTTATAGAGTTACACTTACATCTTCAGCGGAGAAGACCTTTTCATCGAATTGGCTCCAATCTGGCGTGTCCAATATCTCCCAATGAGCCATCCTTGGGGTAGAGGTGGGGCTTTGGATTTTCCTAGCAAATCCTAAGGTTTCCTCAGATAATTTCGGAATGATTTCCAATGCCCAATATATTAGGACTATTGGAAATCCTTGGAGATATATGGCTCCTGAGGTATTTGTGGAGGCCTTTTTTATATATTCTATGGTTAAATCATATGACAACCTCCCCCATGGATAATTTAGGATTGACTCTTCATTGTCAAAGATTTTTACATGCCTCCAGCTAACCCTATTGTGATGCTGTTTGGGTACTATAAGACATTCCAATAGATATAAGGATGAAAATTTAACAATTAAAGGATCATCATCCTCATCTAACAAAGGGCTTTGACAAATACTGAATGCAGTACCTAAATCCTTCCTATCAATTGTGTCTTTATGTTTGAAGAAGGATTGTTTAATTTCTGAGTCCAACTCATCCCCATCATCAATATTTTCAACTGGAAATGGGTTGCAATTTAATCCAGTAATGATTGAAAATTCTTTTAATCCAAATTGTATTACATTGCCCTCGAGATTGAAGGCAATGGTATTATCATTAGGGGAAACACACAACCTCCTAATGAGGTGTGTGATGAGTTGTAAAGGAATTTTTTTCATTTTTAAATCTAAAAATTGTCCAAACGGGCCACTTTTGAACATCTGAACACATGACTCCCTTAAACATTTTATATGGTCAATAACAGGAAGTTGTATATAGAGACTAATCTTATGGATTGGGACCCAATCCTTTTTTGGTATAATTAAACTATTAACCTGTTAAATAAAAACAAAAAACAAAGGCAAAAAAAAGTTAAAAGCTAATAATTGTATAGAATCTATGAATGATAGAATAGAATCTATAGTGATGAATGTATAAAATCTAATAGCTAACCTTCTGTCTCTTCTTGGAGCCCTCTCCTTTATTTTTTAATTTCCTTTTTGTTTTTTTCTCTTCTTCATAATCTACTTTTTCTGCTTTTTCGTTGTAGCTGATGTCGAGAGAGAGAAGAGGCCGATGGAATAAGGCAAGGTCTGAAAGTGGTGGAAGTTTTGGCTGACGTTCAACACTTCGAGCTTGATGAGGTTCTCGAGGTCGTCGGGAAGAGAGGTGAGGCAGTTCAGGCGGGCGTCGAGGACACGAAGGTTCCATTACTGATAGAATCTATCAGTAATAGAAAAATTTTCTATCACTTTCAGTGATAGAAGTTTTCTATCAGTGATAGAAATCTTCTATCACTGATAGAATCCATCTGTGATAGAAAACTTTCTATCACAGATGGATTCTATCAGTGATAGAAGATTTCTATCACTGATAGAAAACATTTCTATCACTGATAGAAAATGATAGAAATGTTTCTAACACTGATAGAAGCTTTCTATCAGTGATAGAAATCTTCTATCACTGATAGAATCCATCTATGATAGAAAAACTTTCTATTACAGATGGATTCTATCAGTGATAGAAGATTTCTATCACTGATAGAATCTATCTATCACTTTTAGTTTTTCTATCACATATGGATTCTATCAGTGATAGAAATCTTTTCTATCACTGATAGAAGTTCTACCAGTGATAGAAATCTTCTATCACTGATAGAAACGGATTTTCGAGATGTTCAAAGATGAAATCCAGACCTGCAATTTTACTTTTCTATTCACCTGCAAATAATCGGTGAAATCTGAGATCCAAAGCGTTAAGATCCTTTCGATAAAATCCAAACCGACAATTACTTTTCTTTCCTGAAAACCGGCGACCGGAAGAGGGGTCGACAACCGGAAGAGGCGACCGGGGATATCTGTGAAGTCGAGAGAGCGGATTTGTTGTGAGATTTTCGAACGGAAGGCGTCGACGGGGGAGAAGTGAAATCCGTCGATATCAAGAGTGAAAACCGTGAAACCAAAAACAATCGATCACGAGTCGAAGAAACTAAATCACGAGTCGAAGAAAGAAGAAAGAAGAAGAAGCTGATCACGAGTAAAGAAAGAAGAAGAAGCTGATCACGAAGAAAACCAGAATAAAAACGAAGAAGAAGCTGCGCGCGCAATTGAAGGGCAAAACGGGAATATAAAAAACTAATTCAAAAATTTTGCCATATTTTCAAATATTTTAGAAAAATGCTATATTTGCTATTATTTAGGGTGATATTGCCACCCATTACAAATATCCAAATTAATTTAAAATCAATAAATCTAAATTAGAGTAATTATCTAACAACTCATTATTCTACATCATGTTATATGAAGCATTGTGACCATAAATAAAAAGTGTAATTGGGTTTATGGTTTGTTTGAGTATATTTTGAAGGATTAAGGTTGTATTTTTTTTTTCTTCTCACAATGAACCTCAACACAACTAACTAATTAAAACATATATTTTTGACTAAGAAGTTGGAGGATTAAATCTCCACCCTCCTCGAATAAACTGAAAATAAATCTTTCAAAATTATAGTAAAATTGTAAAAGTTATGTTAATTTTGGTTCTTAAAATATATATCAATTTTGACTTTTGTTCACAATGTTTTAATGTAAGTTTTGATAGTTTTTAATATTAAACAACTTTTCACCATGAGCAGCTCAACTACATCAAGTTTAGTAATGACTAAGAGATTTGTGGTTCGAATTCTTTCAATCTCATATACTATAAAAAAAAATATAATAAATAACTTTCACCTAGTTCCAATATGAAAACTCTCGCCTCCTCAACCTAATAAATAATTTAGCCACCCCATTACTGAAAGAAAAGAAATTATATTCACTAAGAGAGTTTACAATAACGAAGAGATTACTAACTAGCATTTACAAATAACGAAGAAAGAAATTACTAATTGGACTAATGAAGAAACTACACAGTCTCTTGACTCTTAGTTAATTGGATTAAGTTTTAGATTGGATTTAGATTTATCTATTGGATTGGATATCGATCTTGGATCAAAGGTACAGTCCAAAACCCTTTCTAAGTTAGTCCAAACAATTCTCTAACTATATATATCTTTATTTATTTACTTGAATTCAACAACTAACATTTGGGACAGTGAATTCGAACCTCTTACTTTTTGATTGAGGGTAGATGTCAATTACATAATATCTCTTTTGTCACACACTCCTGATATTCTTTTGTCACACACTCATAATATAAATTTATAATTACATGAGAATTCAAATATACTTTAAAAGTAGATGTATAAACTTGAATTGACAGAGCATGGAGGACTCAGAACTTTGAAATGTTATTTGGCATGGTTGTCATGTTGATAATCTTGCAGTAAGGTTGTAAGAGTTAAATTTATGTACTGTCATTTTCCTAGGAGAGAATTGTCCATGTCATTTTTTCTTTTGTTTTTACCATTTTAGAAGCAACCCTCTGCTTTTCTCATTTTAGTAGCTGTCAAGTAGTTGCTCTGCACTCTTCTCTCATCTTGTTATTTTCCCATTTTTAAAATTCACTCTTTTTTATTGAAAAAAGAAAAAAAAAAAAACATTTTTACTACTATGCTAACCTAAAAAAAGTAATCCATCCATATCAATTTGAGCATAATTTAGCAGATAATGTGTCTCTTTACCACCTCAAGGTTATACTCGTTATTTTCATAAAACATACTATTTTTTAGTAGAAAGATTCAAACATATGACTTTTTAGAGGGAGTAGCAATGTCTTAACCTTAGCTATGCTAATGTTCGGTAATCATACAATCTCTTTTAATATAGACTAATTATACCAAATGGTTTCTAATCTTTTAGTTAATTTTCAATTTTACTTTTAATGTACTAAAAATTTTCAAGTAGATCCTTAAAAAATTGTTAAAATTTGTTAACAAAAAGTTAACCAATTACGCTTCAATTTAAAAAAATCATTACAATACTTCTAAGTTTAATTCAAACAAAAATTTCGATTTTAAATTTGTAATAAAATAAGCCACAAACTTTTTCACAGAGACGGGCGAGATGAAATTGAAAACGCTTTCTCTAACCTTTGTCCTCAAAATTATTTAGGGTCCATTTGGTAACGTTCTCGTTTCTTGTTTCCGTTTCTTCATTTTTAATAAAGAAAAATAGAATTTCATGACCCTAACACCTATACATTCATTAATAATAAACCTATATTCTTATTTATGTTTGGAAAAAATTGGAAACAAGAACAAAAAAGGAGAAACTAGTTTTAGTTGTTCCCGAAAGTTCTATACAAATTTTGGGAGTGTTTCTAAAAAATGAGAAACAAGAAACATACATAGTTATTAAATGCTTGGATTTCTTAATAAAATTAGAAACAAGAAACGAGAACGTTACCAAACATACCCTTATTTATTTTTATTTTCTACTTTTTTAACTATCGAGAATGTAGGTTTAAAACTTATCTTAAGTAACTATTTGATATATTGATTTTAAATTCTATCATACATGCACCTAATGACATACGTAAATAATTTTTCCCTTTTTAAAAAATTTAAGCAAGAGAGCTACATAAAACAAACATCGTTTTTTCCTATCTTTTCAATTCATTAGAAAAACGATGTATAAAATTTAAATAATAGATAATAAGTAAATTGAAATTTGTAGAAGCATATAATTTAAAATTAAATGCACTTTATAATTATTTTAAAGTTATCATACATGTGGGATGCATTGTGTTTACTCTTGCAAGCAAAGCAAAGTCCGAAACTTTAGCACCAAATAATAAAATAACCAACGCACGCTTGCTTATGTTTTCTTTCCAATTAAATTAAAATTTTATACTACATATCTTGAATTAATCAATTCATACTAAATTTAAAACTAATCCTCGAACAATTAAATTACATGTTAACTTTTCCCTTATATATTTTAATGGGTTCAAGATATCCATCTGACATAAATCGATATTAAGAACACCTCTAATAATATAAGATTATTCTATTTTAGTCCTTCAACTTTTAAAATAGAGAATTTGCACTGGGTGACAAATAAGAATTATATAATTGCAAATATAGCACAATGTAAACAAAATTGTAAATATAGCAAAATCTATCAAAGTATATCATATAGACTCTGGTTAATTAGAATCTATCTGATAGACTTCGATTATCAGAGTTTATTAACGATAGACTCTCGTTAATCAGAATCTATCAATGTACTAATAGACTCCGATTATTCAGAGTTTATCAGTGTCAATCGCTGATAGCGAAATCTATCAGTGACTATCATTGATAGATTTTGATTAATCGGAGTCTATCGATAGACACTGATAGACTTTGAATAATCAGAGTTTATCACTATAGACACAGATAGAATCTGACGACAACTTTGATTTTGTACAATTAATTTTTCAACATTTGCAATTAATTTGCAACCGTGCTATATTTGCTATTAATTTAGTCCAATTTGTATGCAACTGCCCTTTAAAATATATATATACATAAGATTTAAACTTAAATTACTTTTGAGAAAAATCTTAAATTTGTATTTATCAACTAAAAAATCGTGTATAAATTTTGAAACTTTAATAATTATATCCATTAAAAAAAATTAGAGAAATGGAGGTGAAACATTCTCATCATGGATTCATCATCATCTTCACCACACATCATGCTCGATTGGATTCTAGAAGGATGATCCGTCGTTTTAACTTTGCCCACAAATAAACCCTCAAATCGTAACCGATCAGATTCTTCCCCTTTTCCCCAATTTCCCATATTTAATTCAGATCTCATTTTCCTCAGCCCCAAATTCTCCCGCCGCTTCCCCCTCCACCGCCATGTCCGGCCAAGAGAACTCCACTCCTTCCGAAGCAGAATCCCAACAGCCGGAAATCAAAGAACCCATTAAACCGGCGAAGCCATTTGGTACCAAATTCAGCATATGGCCTCCTGCGCAGCACACTCGCAACGCCGTTATCAGCCGTCTGATCGAAACCCTTTCCACCCCTTCCATTCTCTCTAAGCGTTACGGCACGATTCCGCCGGACGAGGCCGCCGCCGTCGCTCGAGGCATCGAGGAGGAGGCGTATGCCGCTGCCGATGGCTCTCCGGCCACCGAGGACGTCGGCATCGAGATTCTTCAAGTCTACTCCAAGGAGATCAGTAAGCGGATGCTTGAGGCGGTGAAGGGTAGAGCGATTCCGGCGGCTCCGGCGGAGAATGGTGAGGATGAAGGAGTAAGATCGCCTGTTGTTGCACCTAGTGATGAAAGCCCAACATTGGAAACTGAAACTTGAATTTCTACGTTTTTGGTCTTAATGTTATTGAATTTGGGGGTATTGTTGTTGTTGTTGCCCTGTTTCAGCTTCTTTTACTGGAGATCTGCGTGTCCACTGTCCACACATTGCTTACAAGATAATTATTTGTTCTTCTTGTGTTCTATGGCCTTAAATGCAATGAAAAATGGAAGCATTTTTTCTGCCTAGAGATATTTTCATTTGATGGGTATATTCTAATGTCCCTTGAATCTGCTCTGAGCTCTCTCTGTATAGTGTGCTCTTTGTTCTTAGAGGTTTCTAGAAAATACCAGCTCTTCCATTGATGGGCATATTCTAATGTCGCTCTACTGTAATGGGATAGTTGCCTAATCAATCTGATCTTTCTCTCTCTGTTACAAACTATATTTTATGTTTGAACTGTGCATTTTTAGTCCCAAGTTGTTCAAGGATGAGACTTTTAGCCTTCCCCATTTTGCCTTTGAATTGTTGTGTGATGATTTACTGTCTCATTACAGATCGTGACCCTTTGCAGCACTTTGACATACATTTTGATTCGATCTGTCGTGGTCTTATAGACCAGTTTTGTGTATGAATGGTTTAAGTTCCTTCTTCCATGACAACCTCTGTTTCTTCTTACCTCTTAATCGCAAACTAGTTGAATTACCAGCTTAGTTCAGCTCGCTCACATTATCACTTGGTTATGGTTGCTTAATTTGTCGAACATGATTTAGGGCTCATATCTTTGGTTGAGCAGCAATGTTCCCCAATTCGCTCGAATCCATCTCTGTATAACGCAAATCACCCAACAAAGCACCTGTACACTCGACTACATAGTTCTGAGTTCGACCCTTCGAATATTTTCTTTGTACTTCATTATTGACGGCTAATTTGAGCATTGGAGTTGCTTTGGATTGTTAGTTTCCAGATTATGTGTTATTGACGCTTGTTCTTGTTGAGATAGTTCAACCGATTAACATATTACATCTTCGATCAAAAGATCAGACATTCAAATCTTCACACTCATATGTTGAACTAAAAAAACCATTTGAGAAGTAAACATGAGAGAGTTTAAAAGCCAATCCATAAACATTTAAAAATTATACATTTTCGTTTAGTCCAAAACACTCATATGTTGAACTAAAAAAACCATTTGAGAAGTAAATATGAGAGAGCTTAAAAGCCAATCCATAAACATTTAAAATTTATACATTTTCGTTTAGTCCAAAACACAGTACACAGCCAACTAACATTTCTCCCTATGTGTTACTCTTACTATTTGCATATGCAGAGATGAAACTTCCAATTAATGCCTGATCTCTCTAAAATTGTAAAGTGTACAAACCCATTTGTAGAGGGGAAAAAAGAGAGAATGAAAAAGAATCTGTATACTCCTTACATATACAAACCAAATGTCACAAATTCATACAACAATAACAAATGAAGAATGGTCAGAAAGTTTCTTTCAATCATGTCTTCAGCTAGTGTCCTGGTCCTCTTTTGCTCGGCCCTGAAGCATGCTTGAATGCCCATCTTCCCTTCCGACGACCGCCGAAGGTAACAAACCCAATCGGGTTACCTCCGGTGACTTGCTCCCGTCCAATTCCCGTCGCAGGCAGAGTTTCAACCCTCGATCTGAGCTGCCTGCAATCCACATGAACAAACACCATTGCCAAAAGTATCATCACAGCAACAACTCCAAAGCAACCACGCTTCATCCTTGCTTTTGAATCGACCAAATACGTTAAGCTTCTTAAAAAAAAAACTCTCTAAAGAGACTTGGGAAGTAGCCCTTTTATGCACACAAACACCAAAAAGAGCTTTTTACCAAATCGCCAGAGACGGTGGTGTATTACTTTATGTATTTAAACCACCTAATTCTTTGACTCTGCCTTGTAATTCTTTCTTCCCATCCTTTTCCACGCTGTGGGAACATTGACTTGGTGCAAACACAGGCCAAATGTTCATACTCGAAGAAAAAAGAAGCAATTTTGTAGAGATCAGCCCTTCATTTGCAGGGCCACCGCCACAAGGACTGATGTAAAAATTACACGGTTTGATGAATCAGCATGTACAGCTTCGATCTATTGGCACGCGGGTTGTTTATATTTATATATTTGTTGAAGGACTTTTGGAAAGGGAGTTTAAGGGAGTGTGTGATTTCATCATCTATTTGGCGCCATAGTTCTTGCAAGGAAGTTTCGTTTTAAAGGCAATTGTTTTGTTTAAGGAGTTGGATTATTACACTTTTGAAGATCTGGATTTTGACATCTTTGTATCTGGAAATAACATGCAGAGATCATAAAGTGAGCGATGAGAATGAAGGCAAGTGTGTTGGGAATTCTAGTTTGTGTTTGTGAATGAAATGATTGATTAAGGCTGGCGAAATGCTGGCTTTTTCTTGGCGCTTGAACTCGATTTGAGCAGTTCATCAAATGGAGTGATTCAGAGGCTTTATTAATTGTAAATATTGAAAACAAGGAATTTATTTGGTTACCAATTTTCGTTTTAGGTTTTGAGAATTATAAATTGCAAAGAAAATTCATTTGATAGATTATAAATAAGTCAATTTTTGTTGTTTATTATTTTTTTAAAAAAATACTTTTGGGAGAGAGTCTTATGAGATAGGTTGTTTCTCCCAACGTTAAATCTCTCGCACGTGGTGTGACGTCAGTGCATATAGGAATGAATTAAAAAGGTAAAACGTGTTAAAAAAAAAAAAAAAAAAAAAAAACTTCCTACCTCTCAATTTCATGATCTAATTAGACTTTATATTTTGACAACTCTTGCAATCTTATTGATTGATTTTGGTAAAAATTGACATGTCCAATTTGATGAAATTCAAATTCAAGTTAAAAATCAACCGTTTTTTTAAACACAGACTTTGCCTAATTCAAAGTTAGATTTTTTTTAAAAAAGTTAGAATTATTTATTCTTTTTCCAAAATTGTTTCAAGAAAATGAGTGCACCGAGCCAAAAGTACAAATTTTATATCAGTTGAGCTATGTTCTTATTGGCCCCTGGTCATTAGTTGACTAATGGAAAAATGATTTGCAAACTTGATTTTTTTTAGCTTACGTGGCATTTATCTTTCTTCCCCTTCTTCTTCCTCCATTCCCACCTCTCTCTTTTCTTTCACTCTACAATTTCATGTTCTTTATTGGTATTTTCTCTCTCTATAAACACTCTTCTTGATTTTCTCTCTTCAATTGAGAGAGAGAAGACAATCAAGAGAGATATATATGTTTAAAGAGGGAGAGAAGACCAATAAAGAATAAGAAATTTGAGAGAGAGAAGGGAATAAAGGAGGAAGAAGGAAGGTAGGAGAAGGAAGAGGGACAAATGTCACAAAAACTAAGGTCCTATGTGGTAACCATTTCGGCCCCGTTTGATAATCATTTGGTTTTTTGTTTTTGGTTTTTGGTTTTTATGCTTATAAACACTACTTCCAACTCTAAGTTTCTTTGTTTTTTCACCTACCTTCTTTCCATGTTTTCAAAAACCAAGCCAATTTTTGAAAACTAAAAAAAGTAGTTTTCAAAAACTTGTTTTTGTTTTTAGAATTTTGTTAGGAATTCAAGTGTGTCTTAAACAAAAATGAAAACCATGGTGAGGAAATTTAAAGAAAATAAGCCTAATTTTCAAAAACCAAAAACCAAAAACCAAATGGTTATCAAACGGGGCCTTCATTTTTTGTTTTTGGTTTTTGGTTTTTGAAAATTAAGCTTACAAACACTAATTTCACTTCTAAACTTCTTTATTTTGTTATCCACCTTCTTTTCATGTTAACAAAAACCAAGTTTTAAAAACTAAAAAAATTAGGCCCCGTTTGATAACCATTTGGTTTTTTGTTTTTGGTTTTTGAAAATTAGTCTTGTTTCCTACCATTTTCCCTACCATGGTTTTCATATTTGTCAATGACACATTTGAATTCCTAGCCAAATTCTAAAAACAAAAACAAGTTCTTGAAAACTACTTTTTTTAGTTTTCAAAATTTGTTTGGTTTTTAAAAACAGGGAAAGAAAGGTATTAGAAAAACAAAGAAACTTGTAGGTGGAGGTAGGATTTATAAGCTTAATTTTCAAAAACCAAAAACAAAAAACGAAATGGTTATCAAACGGGGCCTTAGTTTCCATAAACTTTTTTTTGCTTTTGGAATTTGGTTAAGAATTCAAATGTGTACTTAACATATAGATGAAAAATATTGTAAGGAAATTGGGTGAAAACAAGCATAGTTTTCAAAAACCAAAAACCAAATGGTTATCAAACAATGTCTAAAAAAGTAGTTTTTAAAAACTTGATTTTGTCTTTGAAATTTGGTTTTGAATTCAAATGTGTTTTCAAACAAATGAAAAAATTACTAAAAAAATAGAGAGGAAACAAGGAAAAATGTTTTTTTTTTTTTTTAGAATTTGCACTATTTAGATTATATAATTCAAAAACATTTTAAAAAAACAAATATGCCAAAAAAGATGATATTTACTGAATTCATTTGTTTCAATGAATTTGAAAATAGAGTCTAAATTCCATACCAAACATGCCCTAAATTTCTAGAGATTTTGCTAAGAATTATTTAAACCAAAATCAAAAGTTCTATGCATTTGAATGATATTAAAAGATGAAAAATGTTTTTAAGGATAAAACGAACCAAGGTGTAATTGGTCAACATGAAATTAGTAATTAGTAGTTAAAACACCACTTTCTTGTCTTGAGTTCAAATATTTGAATATCTGATCTCATATTTTATTGAACTAAAAAAATGGGTGTAATTGTTCACCTATATCATCTTAAACTAAAAAATTATGAGAAAAAAAATTCTAATTTCCCCCCTAATTTGTCTCTTAAATTTTTATAAAATACATAAATATATATTTCCCTCTAATAGTATTTAGGGTCCGTTTGGAATACATTTTAATTTAAATGTTTTTCAAGAATGCATTTTTTAAAAAACATTTTGTATAAAAATTATTTAGAATTTAAACACTTATATGTTTGGTTGCATTTCCTCACAAATGTTTTTATACACAAGTTATTGTTTACTTAAGAAGTCTTTTTTTAAAAAGTTGGTTTCAAGTGTTTGTCTCAAAATGGTTTATTTATCAATCTCATTTTCTAATAAGTCATTTTTAGTGGTTGCCAAACACTTGAAATTTTTTCAAAATGATTTGTTTTCAAAATTAAACACTTGAAAAGTTAAACCAAACACACCCTTAGTATTTACTTCTTCATCTCCTCAAATAGGAATTGCTTTCAACTTAATTAGCATAGAGAGCGCTAGGACGTCTTCCAACACTTGAGAACACTTTAATTTCTAAGGGCCCGTTTGATAACCATTTCAGTTTTTGGTTTTTGGTTTTTCTGTTTTTGGTTTTTGGTTTTTGGTTTTTGGTTTCCTGTTTTTTAAAAACAAAAACCACATATGTTTGATAACTGTTTTTTGTTTTCTGTTTTTAAAAAACAAAAAACCAACCTTGTTTGATAACTGTTTTTGGTTTTCAGTTTTTTAAAAATTAGAAAGATGAAAAGATATTTTAGAGAGAGAAAAATGTGTAAAGACGTTGAAACAAAAATTTAGAGACACAAATATAAATGTTTTCAAGAGAATTTTTTTTTTTTTTTTTGAAAAGACGATAGAAAAGTTAAACATAGAAAATTTAGAGAGATGAAAGAAAATGTTTAGAGAAAAAATATTAGTTAAACTCGAGAAAAGATATTAGTTAGAGAAAAAATAGAAAACAAGTTAGAGTAAAAGCGATAAATTTTAGATTAAAAAAATTAAATAAAAAAAGAAAATTTAGAGAGATAGTAATGTTAAGAGTAAAAGATATGCTAAAGAACTAACGATAAATTAGAAAAATAAAGAAAAGTTGTAGCGATAGAAAATTTTGGTAACTTTTTTTTTCCAAAAGAAAAATTAGAACATGTTTATTGAGGAGAGAAAAGGTATTGACAAGTTTTTAGAAATAGACAAGTTATAGAGAAAAAAAAAGTTTTGAGAGAGAAAATTTTAGAGAGAGAAAAAAATAGAGAAAAAAATTTGTTGGAGAGAGAGGTAAAAGAGGAGAAAAGTAAGCATTAGAAGAAAAATGAGTTTTTGAAAAATAGAAATCTGTTTTTAAAAACTACTTTTTTTGGTTTTTGAAATTTACTTATAATTTCAAAAACGTTTTTAAAAAACAGAAAACGGAAAACAAAAATGGTTATCAAACACCCCTGTTTTTTAAAAATGAAAAACAAAAACAGAAAACAGAAAACGAAATGGTTATCAAACGGGCCCTAAATGATTCCATATAGAATTGTTTCTGGTTCTACCTATAAATTAAAGTCATACTTTTGTGTCTGTACAAAGTATTGTTTTGCTCATATATTAGATGATAGATCAAATCATAATGATCAACCATTGAGAAGAGCCTGTTTAAGTGGAGATTCAATTAATTGGGCCCATTCTTTTCCTAGTTGGTTCCTTGAGCTGAATTCAGCTGATATTGGAGGTTTTGATACCACTGTTAGGGGTTCCTGTCCCACAGATGTTAACCCTTTGTTTTGATTGTTTCTATTGAAATGTTTAATTTCAAAAAAAAAAAAAAAATGATCAACCATTGAGAATCATCATCATACAAGACCCAAAGATTTGGAAGAGGCTACACCATGTCCATCCATCTAATCAATTATTGAATAGGATAAGATGGAGATAAAGAAATTAAAGTAATGTATGAGTAGAGACGATGGAGGGTACATATCCTATTCGTACTCTTTGTCCTTGTCAATGCAACGGACTTCACACCAACCCAATTATCATCTATATCATTTCCTAACATCAATAATTAAATTCTGGCTTTAGACACAACGACAAATTTCATAATTTTTCTTTTCTTTTTTGACATTTGTGACCGTGTTGAGCCAACTTATATGCACCCAACAAACATTTAGTTGTCAAGAAATTCATAAGATTTTAATGGGTTTGAACTCATTCTCCAAATCTTCTTTACTTGTCACCTTGGTGGTCATCAATTTTCCATAAATTCATACTTTCTTTTAATTTTCTCTTCCAAGTAAGCAAGGTTTGAAGCTCAAAATGTATCATTTACTTTGATTAAAAGAAATCAAAAAGTTCTTAAATGTTTTTTTTTTTTGAAAAGGAATAGTGTAATTAACATTAAAAAGAAGTAGGCATTTCAAGTCAACACGACTTGGATATGTTGAGTAAAAATATCTGTAGAAATTAGGGAAAATTTTATTTATGTCTTGTAGACTTTGTAGGTTAACTCATCTCAATGAAGTACAAATGTAAAAAGTGGCTTCATTTTAATAATGAATTTATTAATTAAATGAATAAATGAATTACAACTTTTAGGAAAGGGAAAGTATAAAGTCCCACTTATGAGCAAGTAGGGCAAATTGTGTTATAATTATTGAAGTTGTTGCAAGAAATCACCACATATGATCAATCAACTTTTATAGAAAATATCAAATTAACTTTGGGATCAGTTAAGCCCAATCCCCTTCCCCTTGATTTTTTTTTTTTTTTTGGAAAATTCCTTCCCCTTGATTGAAATGATAAAACATTACACCTAAGCAATTTCAAAACTAGTACATTCTCTAGTCATTGCCTTTTTCATAAGAGAAATTTTTTAAATTTAGATCTCCTTTAATAATCATTTGGGTCCTATTTGATAATCATTTGAACGCCGTTTGATAACCATTTGATTTTTTGTTTTTTATTTTTGAAAATTATGTTTTTTTTCTCCTAAATTTCCTACCATGGCTTTCATTCTGGTTAAGGTTGCATTTGAATTCCTAGCCAAATTTTAAAAACAAAAACAAGTTTTTGAAAACTACTTTTTTTTTTTTGTTTCCAAAATTGGACTTGGTTTTAAGGTAGAAGATAAATACTAAAACAAAGAAACTTATAGGTGGAAGTACGTGTGTATAAGCTTAATTTTCAAAAACCAAAAACCAAAAACCAAATGGTTATCAAACGGGGTCTTGGTTTTTGAAAATTAAGCTTGTTTTCTCCCAAATTTCTTACCATTGTTTTCATCATTGTCAATGATACATTTGAATTCCTAGCCAAATTTCAAAAACAAAAACAAGTTTTTGGAAATTACTTTTTTTAGTTTTCAAAACTTGAATTGATTTTTGCAAACATGGGAAGATGGTAGAGAACAAAACAAAGAAACTTATTAGTGGAAGTAGTGTTTATAGGCTTAATTTTCAAAAACCAAAAACCAAATAGTTATCAAACGGGGCCTTGATTTTTTGTTTTTGGTTTTTGGTTTTTTAAAATTATACTTGTTTTCTCTTCATTTCCTTCAATGGTTTTTATCTTTGTTAAGGATATATTTGAATTTCGGGGTATCTACAAGAATAGGCTGAAATCAGCCTATATATTTCACTTTTGTCCAAAAACCTTGAAAATTTCATTTCAGTCCAGCCCGTTTTAATTAATTGTAGCTCATTTACCATTTTGACCTTTTGATATTAAAAATAAAAGAAAAATAAAAAGAGAAAAAAAGAAATTATAGAAAAGGAAAAAACCATTAGATTATATAAATTATTCTTCCAGCCGAATGTTTCCAAAAAATGAGGGAATTTGTATGCTCAGACATGGAAAGTATTTCCCTAAATAAATTTTATATTTTATTATTCATAATTTCTTTTTTCGTGCTTATTTTCAAATTATATATAATTATTTTCAAATTTATTCCCACATCTAGTTTGGAATTCTTAAATTCCTTTTCAGTTTTTTGTCGTCTGCTCCTCAATATTTGGTTGATTCATACCGGGTATTTAAGAATTCATACCCGGGTATTTAAAAATTCATACCCGATATTTAGAAATTCATATCGGTTATTTAACAAGGAATCGAAGAAGATGCAAAAAAACCCAGATCTATACGACAAAAAAACTCAGATCTATACGCAAAAAAAAAAAAAAAAGATTCAAATTTCAAAATCCATACCGGGTATTTAAAAATTCATACCTGGTATTTAGAAATCCATACCGGGTATTTAACAAGGAATCGTAGAATATGTAAAAAAACTCAGATCTATACGACAAAAAAAAACCCAGATCTATACGCAAAAAAAAATATTGCAAATTTAAAAATTCATACCCGGTATTTAGAAATTATACAGAGACGGGTAATCGGTAAAGTTATCAACGCGAGTCGCCAATGCATCATCTGAAGGAGCAAAAACGGTCATCATGGACTGACCATTAATAAACCCTAAAATATGAGATTCAAGAAACAGCGCCATTGAAGAATATCCTCCTTGGTTTTTTCACCGGAATGAAGCCTTTGTTCAAGTCCCAGATCTGAATCGCCAGACAAGAAACAACTTTGATTTCTTCAAGTTTCTGTCGTCGGCCTCGTGATCCAAATAAACGGCTTCAAGTTTCCTGTTGTTCAAACTGCGGCTGGGCGAGATCCGAATGTTCGCGGATCTACCGCTCCACTCTGGGCGTGCGCCGACGAGCAAGGTACTGCAACTTGATTTGGCCCCTTTTTCTTCTCTGGGTGTGTGGCGATAAGAATGCAGCAGACGGTGGACTACAGTTGAAAAAAACCCATGGAAAGTGCTACATAAAAGGAATAAAACTGATAAGGAAATATTAATTAAAAAAAAATCTATTTTTTTTTTTAAAGAATAAAGCTAGGTGACCACTAGCAGTTTAATGAAAAAAAAAAAAAAAAAAAGAAAGAAAGAAAGTTTCCAAATGTCTCCACCGGATGGTTAATGAAAAAAAAAATTAAATTATTAGAATTTCATCATTAAATAAGGGCAATTGGGGAATAATAACAATTGAACTAATGCATGAAATCTTACAATTGTTAATTTTAAAAGATTTAGACAAATCTGAAATTAATGAGTTAAAGAAGTCCATCCACCATAATTTCTGTTGAATTTCCACCTAAATTCCAGAAACAAACACAAGTTTTTGAAAACTACTTATTTCATTTTTGAAAATTTGACTTGGTTTTCGAAAATATAGGAACAAAGGTAGATAGAAAAAAAAAAAAGAAAAAAAAAAACTTATAGATAAAAATAGTGTTTGTAAGCTTAATTTTCAGAAACCAAAAACTAAAAATCAAATGGTTATCAAATGGGGTTTTAATCATTTCACTTCTACACTATGGAAAATAAACATCCACAACCTCAAATTATCAAACAATTAAAAGTAATTGTAAATTTCATTTTCGACAAGCTCGCAAACATGTTTGCTTGCCTTGTGTTGATACTATCGGAGAAGTTACCTCAGTTGTTATTTTCTTCAAAACAAAAATATTGAAAAATGTTCAAATAAATTATGCGTAGGTAATTGAGGGAGGTTTGAGTAACTTCCCGAAGAGAATTTATTCTCCGAAGGTTTTGGTATCATATCACTGTATAAGAATCATATGGATCCATTCCAAAGATTTGGGACATCCCTCATCTTCATTCTTGAATTCGTTTTGTTCATATATTTCTCTATAAAAGAGAGAATTTAAGTTGCAAAAAGAAAATAAATTTTGTTATAGGTAATTTTGGACAACTTCGAGGTACAAGGAGCTGACGAGGATAACCCGATGCGAGCCCAGAAGTAGGATCGAAGGATGGACCCTGGAGGCGAAATGGGCCAAGGCCGAAGGGATCGGGTTTTTGGCCCGACCCCATGCTCGGTCGAGGCCTTGCGCGGACCGAGTTCCTCCAACTCCGTTCGTTCCCTGCTGCCTCTGGCCGCCCTGGTTCCGCCTGGTTCGTCCCGAAGCGCCTCCGAATTCCTAAAAACCCTAGAAGCATGAGCAGGTATTTAAACCCCTCTTCATCACTGAAGAAGGGATCCCGAACTCTATTCTCAACACTCTTGCTCTCCTCCTTCCATTTTCTGACTTAAGCATCGGAGGCGGTGTGGCAAGTACCACACCAGTCTGCAGGTTTTCTGTCTTGTAGGCCACGTCTTCCCCCCTCTCAAACAAATTTATCGTTGGTGGCACATGAAGGTCAGATGAGTTTCTCCCGACCAAATTTGATCATCAACAAATTTATTATTGACAATTTTCACGAACAATCAATACAATTAAATTACTATTTTAATGTTTTTTTTGTATTTTATTTTATCTAATAAGTATCTAAAATTTATAAGAGAATATGTATTAAGTTCTTATACTTTTATCACCATGTATTATAGATTTCTAAGTTTTAAGAGTCAATTAAATCTTTAAACTTTTAAACTTATATCGAAAGTTCTATTAGACATAAAATTAAAAATTTAAGAACGTGCTAAATGTAAAATTTAGAGTTCAAAAACCTATTAAATACAACATTGAAAATCGATATGGAACTTGTAAGACACTTTTTTAATTTCAGAAATTTATGAATACATTTATGACAGCTAACAAATTCCAATTTATAAATTGAAGCTACTATTTTATAAGAATTACTTGAAATAAGCTACTCTCTCTCATAACAATTACTTAAAATACTTGTTTTTCAAAAAAAAAAATTACTCAAAATACTTTTTTGAAGAAAAATTACTTAAAATATTTATCATATAAAAAAAAATACAAATATTGATTCAATTATATTATTCTCCAAATTGTATATTAGGACCCCTAAAAAATTTTATATATCAGGACAACTTTTTCAGAAGAAATATGAAATTTGGAAGAAAAATACGCGCTTTTAGGTGGGAATAAAACGCTATAAGCCTATAATATTTACAATCTCTTTTTTGACGGAATAATATTTATAATTATAACTATAACTATTGGATATAGTATAGCATATAGCCATTTAGGAATAAAAAATGTCAAATAATTGTTTAGTTTTTTTTTTTTTTTTTTTTTAATTGATTGTAAAATGATTTAAAACCATATATTTAATTGTATTTTAGGAAGAGTCCAAAAAACTTTTGGTAAAAGTCGAAGTAGTCAGCTCTTGATGACGTCATTTTCGATTGCGCTTCTCGAAAATATTGTTCGGAATCTATATGACAAAATCTTTTTGGTTGATGCTTAATCTTCACTTTGGAAAATGTAAATTGATTTTCGAGATCAATTCTTTTTTCTTAATTATGCAAAAAATGTATAATTTAATTTTTTTTTTGAGAAAGTATAATTTTAAACTAAATCCATAACTATTGCAACATTTCTTTCAACAATTATGCTTTTAATTCAAAAAAAAAGTTGCTGACGTGGCAAAAATCGTGCTAAACGACAGGCGTTTAAAAAAAAACCGCTTATTAAATTTTTTGCCACGTCAGTAAACGTTTTTTTTTTTTAAAAAAAAAAAAGTCTGTTGTTTAGCACGTTTTTTGAACTTCAAATTTTTTGCCACGTTTGATGACCTGCAAACGTGGATTTTAAACAACAATACTATAATAAAAAGTTTCAAAACAACCATATTACTCTTATTCTTGTATTTTTATGTTGGAAAACCTAAAATAGAAAACAAATCATCAACCAAACTAAGACCTAAATTATTTGATAAAATATTAGAAAAAAAAATGATTGTCATAAAAAATTTAATCGATCAATACTTTGTTACCATTTAAACAAAAAACAATATAACAAAGACATAAAAAGGAAATAGACTAATTATAAAAAAAAAAAAAAAGGAAATAGACTAGATACAATATATTTTTAGAAAAGCTGATTTCAAGTATGTGATTTTGAAGGGAAGAGTACATCAGAAAGTGATTTTGTAAAAATTAATAAGGCTCCATTTGATAACCATTTGGTTTTTGAAAATTAGGCTTATTTTCTCCAATTTTCTTACCATGGTTTTCATCCTTGTCAAGGATACATTTGAATTCCTAGCCAAATTCCAAAAACAAAACACAAGTTTTTGAAAACTACTTTTTTTAATTTGGTTTTAAAAAATTGGCTTGGTTTGTAAAAACATGGAAAGAAGGGTATTAGAAAAACAAAGAAATTTGGATGTGAAAGTAGTGTTTATAAACTTAATTTTCAAAGACCAAAAACCAAATTGTTATGAAACGGAGCCTAAATAATCAATTTTACCAAATGACTTGTTTACGAGTGATTTTAAAATGACTACGATTCTTATAAAATTGCTTTTGACTCCTCCAAAAGCAATTCCAACCAGACTTTAGGTCCAATTTAATGAAATGATTTTTTTTTACAACCTAAGCATAACTCAATTGTTAAGGCACATACTTCAACTAAAATATCAAGGGTTTGAATCTCCATCCAGACATATTGTTGAACTAAAAAAAAATAGTTTTTTTTTTTTACAAAAAATTAAACTCATATATAAATAGTTTATCTATTTTGTAATCAGTATTTTTATGTTCTTTCAATATTTTAGTAAAATTTCAAGGGAACTTATTTTTCATTTTTAAATTAAAATAATTGGAATTGAGGAGTTGTAGTCATCCTCAAAATAGTTCTACTTTTGTTTCTGGAACTATATTTCAAAATAATTTTAACATAATTTGTAGAAATAAATATAATTTATCATCGAAACCATGATTCCAAAATTTACCCTTCCAAAGTATTTGTCAGTTTGCGTTTATAAGAAAAAAGTAACTCTCAATTTCAAATTTACTTTCAATAAACTGATTTTCTTTAATACATTAACATTTGGGGATAATGTCAATTACTGCTGAACTAAGCTCATTTTGATAAATTGAATTTTTTTTTTAATATAATTGAAAATCTTTCTTTTTTTTTTTTTTGAAAATTAATTGAAAATCTTCCTATAGAAAAGAATTTTGTTCAAATTTATTAATAAAAAACTTACGCTTAGTGTCACTTGCATCCTAACATAGTAATGTAATATTGGTTTAAATACTATTTTTGTCTTTTTACTTTTTCTTTTTTGAAACATGTCATTTTTACTTTTAAATTTAATTTTTCAAAACATTCATTTCCATCCTTACCCTTTATATTTTTTCATTTTAGTCCTAATTATGAAATATCAGTTTTAGTTCTCATACTTTTACAAAACACTCTTCTTATGAGAAAAAAGAAAATTTACAAAATATCCATATTTGTCTAAAACAATGCCCATAATTTGACTACACATTTATAAACAAAATAAACATTTATTTAGTAGGTTGATGATATTAATTTCATCATCATGATTCAAACAATGTCCACAATGTAAAGATTTGATTTCATGATTTCATGAAATTGCTCTCGTTGAGAGTTGAACTCAAAGACCTCCCGCTTACTAAACGGGTGCTCTAACCAACTGAGCTACAAGAGCTACTAATATCATGAAATTTGAAATTTACATTAAGCAATAATTTAAAAGTTTAAGAGAAAAATGAATTTAGAGATCTATTCCTTAACATTTTAAGAGGTTTTAAGTTGGTTTTTTTTTTCTTTCTTTTTGAGTTCAACAAAAAGAAAATCACATAATTTAAAAAATGATAAATAAATTAAAAATAAAATCCCGTATTACTCGTTTCCTAAATTTGTATAAATATATGGTAAAGTACTAAAGATCACGATTCGCGACAAAAATATTAATTGAATAAATCGTAACATTGTCGAGTAAGTTAAACTCTTCACGCATGACGAAATGGGAGAATTTCGTTTATTTATTTATTTTTTAAAAAAACTTTTAACAGAGAGAGAGAGAGAAAGAAACGGTCTTTTCGTTAGGGGTTGGAAGCGCATTCAATTCCAGATTTGTCGTCTTCCCAACTTTTTCAGACAATTTGCATCACTTTACCAACTTCTCCCAACCCCATTCCTATTTTATTTCCTTCCACCACCACCACTTACTTCCTTCTTCTCTCAACTAATTCTTCATCTCCAATGTTCTTCATTTTCAACAACCAGAATCGAAATCCCAATGAAGAAGCGCCCTCTTTCCCACCAAGATTCCTTCAATCCCATGAAGAAAATCAAGTCAGATTTTCAGGAACAACCACCAGTACCACCAACTGGGTTTGCTAATTTAGACGACGATCTCTTGTTCGAGGTGTTTAAGCACGTCGACGCAAGGACACTGGCCACGGCGGCCGCCGTCAGCAAGCAGTGGTACAAAACGGCGCACGACGAGCGCCTCTGGGAGCTCATCTGCACCAAACACTGGGCCAACATCGGCTGTGCCAACCAACAGCTACGCTCCGTCGTGCTCGCGCTTGGTGGCTTCCGTCGATTGCACTCTCTTTACCCATTTGCGCCGATGATTGGATCGGCGCCCTGTAATCCATGGGGGAAAGACGAGGTTCATCTCTCCCTCTCTCTTCTCTCAATTCGCTACTACGAGAAGATGAAATTCAAAAACAGACCCACTTCTTGAAATCTCAATCGCTTTTGGATTTTAGATTGCTCAGAGGAATTTCCGGAGGTTCTGTTCTGCGTGGTTTGGAATTCCCTTTTCTTCCACTGTATCGGATTGTTTAGATTTGGTTTCTTTTTTCTAATTTAACTAACTGACAGATTTTTCTTCTGTCAATTGACTTTGGATGTGCAATTTTATATGTATTTACTGTTTTTCGATGCCAACTGTTACATGAAGAAGAAGTTGAAGAGGGGCTTTCGCTTGTCAAGCAAACGACATTTGACTGAAACTTCATTTAATAATGAAAGTAAAGATTATGGTTCTGTCTGTCGACAGCTCGGAAACGTAAAAATTAAAATTGGCGTTGAAGTTTCTAATTATATTGACTTGATTTTAATGGCGACAGCTTCCTTTCCCACTGGGAGAAGACCCACAGACTCGTTTCAATGGTTCTGTACCAAAATAGTTCATCGTTTTGCGTCAAATCATGGGGTCCTAAATTACAAGTTGAGAAGGGAAAAAGTCGATGGGGTCTCATAGATTCACAGACATAGAATTCGGGCTGCTTCATATCGTGGTCTACTAAAATTTAAGAGATTTTTTTTCTTCTTCTTTTCTATAATAAACCAAAGATTAAAAGAAGTTTTAACGACATCCTTGCGTCGAAATTAGAAGTCTAAACAGCACCATTCATTGACTCTCTCTCTTTCTCTCTCTCTCTCTCTCTCTCTCTCGCTCGATTGTGCTCTTTTTCTCTGTACACTGCCAAAATTATTGTGATTTCTGTAGAAGACGGAGGGGCTTGTGAAATCCCAAAGGGGTTTTTGGTTTTGCCGTTACTGCTAGTCGATCTTGCTTATTCCAATACGCTTAACCACAGCGTTTCTGATGGCGTCCGTCTGCAAATGCCAACCGTTCTGCTCAATCCCAGACATGTACTTCCTCACTTCGATTTTAATCATCTCCTGCATCGCAGCTAAGAACTCCGCACTGAATAACTCCGATTCCTTCCCATACCCGGCTGTAGTACCCACCGGAGGAGTTGCCTGAACCATCTTCCGGGTTGGACTCGCGACCGAATCCGAGGATATCGAATTGGATCCTGGCAATGAGAGGCAGAGCGAGGTAGGAGGATCGTTAGAGTTTCCAATCTGCTGATCATTCGATGGAACAATCGAACTGGTTCTAGCTAAAGGTCTGTACACGGGCTGCGGCGGCGACGGCGGCGATGGAGACGAGTCGCTCAAATCGGATCCGGATGGACTACTTGGGTTCAACCCAAACCCGACCGGACCCGGACCAACGCTGGCAGATCTCTTGAGAGGCTGATGCAAATCCGCATCGTTAAAGTCTTCACCCATGGCAGAACATTTACGCTTGAGCGTCGAATTCCAGTGATTTTTAATCGCGTTATCGGTGCGGCCATTCAAAAGACGAGCAATCGTGGCCCACTTATTCCCAAACTTGGCGTGAGCTCTGATAATGGCGTTATCCTCTTCAGGAGTGAACGGCCGGTGCTCCACCTGAGGAGAAAGCTGATTACACCATCGGAGACGGCAAGATTTTCCAGATCGACCAGGAATCGACTTACTGATCAGCGACCAATTCCTCGGTCCGTAGCTTTCAACCAATCTCTTCAACGATTCGTCCTCTTCAGGACTCCACGGACCCTTGATCCGATCCACATCCTTCCTCACAGAATCCATCGAACAAAGACTCTAAAACTAAATATTCAAATTCAATCCAAAAAGAAAAAAAAAGAAAACGTATGAAAATTTGTACAGAAAGGATGAAGAAGAAGAAAAGGGGAAGGATTTAAGAAGCGGTGGAGGCGGAGCCTCACCCTGTTTGTCAAAGAAGAAGTGAGGGAGGAAAAGAGGTTATTTATATGAGAAAAGATAAGAATGACCGGTTGAGCCGGTTGCGCAGTAGAGGATGCTTCGAGGGAAGGTAGTTATTCGCATACAGCTGTCAAAGACACGTGTCAAATAACTGCGGCGCGTGTTTGGACGTAGCTGGGACCCATTTGGAAAACTGCATTACCTACGCCACAACAGTTATCTAGGTAATTAGCCAAATTCACGCAACGGTAAGAAAAAAGTAACCGCATTTGAAAAATTATGAAATTAAACCGATGGAATTGAGTCGGTTAACTTGGGTTTAGAGGATTATTATTTAAATTTAATTGATGATAAAATATATAGGAATGGGTGAGGGAGCCGTTGGAAAGGAGGTTAAATTGAAATTCGAACGTGGTGTTATTTAAGTTAATTAAATAAAAAAAAGAAAAAGAAAAAGAGGATAAGAATATAATTTAAAAGAGAGTACGGTTGGGAAGTTGGATGGGAGCGGAGGTCTTTGACCAGGACAGGCTGGACAGCATTTGGAAATAATTATTTTATATATATATATAAATACACAAAAATATATTTTAAAGATATTTACAAATCGCAATGAGTTGCTGAGCTGGCCATAGAACGACAAAACTTCACTAGCAGAATCGCGGGAAGAACGCCCTTGCTTTGCTATCATGTCAGTCCAGCCTGTAAACTCTGCCCACCCACCAATTATATACTACCACGTGGAATTTGCAACCTCACTCTAGAAAACTGCCAAAAACCCCTCCACCGCCTTTCCCATTTTCACGTAACTTCCATTTCGTTTCTTTCCTTCTCTTTTTCGCCTTTTTTTTTTTTTAATTTATTTTTATAATTGAAATTAAAGATTCGAATTTGAAACTCTTTCTAAATATTTATTATATTTTAATTAAGTTAGGCTGAAATTAATTTCTCTTAAAAATACGTAAAAATAAATTATGTATATGAAAAAGAGGATATAAAAGTTAAATAACTTTGATTTTGATATATTTCTATCGTTGAAAGAGGCATTTGATTCACAATTTTGAAATGAAATGACAGAAACGAATAGAACATTAGAAAAAGAAAAGTAACGATGTGTAGAAAAAAAAACATTCAAATTTAAATAAATTAATTAAATTATTAGGGCAAACCGATCAATTAATTTAATATAAACCAAACTTCTTTCCAAAATAAATAAAAAATACATTTTCTATGGATTTAGTCCAAATCCATCCCTATCAACAATGGCAATTAAATTAAAATTGAAATTTCAGGAAAAAAAAAAAAAATCACAACCATTAATGTGACAGCTACACTGACTCTGATCTCCCAAACTATATACTATGAAAAGAATCACCCTTGTCTCTTTATGAAAAATAGGCATTCAAATTTTAAAATAGGCGCCTTGTTTGGAAAAGAATAATTTTTATATTTTAGTTTTATGTTTTCATAATTAATGTGGTTTGCAAATTACAACTTTGTATACAATTACTTTTTAGTTCCAGTCCAGGCTACCTTTTAAAAGTACTTAAATTGTTGGTCAAATTTCAAACAAAGAAGAAAATACTTTTGAAAACCACTTAATTTTTTTATTTGTTAAGCATTTTTTTAAATAAATAAATAAATCTTTTAAGATTAAATTACAAATTTAGCCGGTGAACTTTTAGGATTCTGTCAATTTGGTCCATCAACTTTAAAAAATGTCAAATAGGTCCTCAAACTTCAAATTTTGTCTCCTAGGTCCTTGAACTTTAAAAAGCATTCAATAAGTCTTTTTTTCTTTTTTTGAAACCAGCATTCAATAAGTCCTAAACTTTAACTTTTGTGTCCAATAGACCATTCAACATTTAATTTTGTGTCTAATAACTCATCGATCTATTCAACAATTTTTAAAATTACAAGTCTACTAGACACAAAAAAAAAAAAAAAATGTAATTTTATATCTTTTAACAATCAAGCACATACATTTTTTCAAAATAATAATAATAAAATAAATAAAAAAAACAATCAAGCACATACTTAAAAAAAAAACAAATTTGTTAACAAATTGACTTTTAAATTTCTCTATATCAGTTTTTTTTTTAAAAAAAATTAAAAAAAAAAACGAATCTTCTAAATGAATTTGATAGCATGCTTGCAAATTTATCATAATTGAGATAAAATATAAAAAGTAATGGAAAATAAAAACACAGTAAGAAGAAACACATGTTAATTAGTAAATTTCTATGATTAAGCTGGTTAATCAACTTTTTAGGTCAAAATTCAATTAGCAAATCTTGTGATGGTGTATACAATTGAGAAATAATTAAGCTGCAATTTCACTTTCTAAGATCACAGTTATTATTTAAACAAATTCGAACAAGATTTTTGACAATAACTTTAAGAACAAAGCATTTGACTATACTTTATAACGTGTTTGACATTTCTTAATAATGAAGGTAAGAAAAGATCGACAGCGAAATAAAATATTAGGAGAGGCGTTAAATAATGTTCCCATTTTTATGCATCTTAAAATCGTTTGAATGTCATCGAGTTCACATGATCTTGTTGTTTTCACCTAACATATAATAATTTAATGGAGAGGTACAAAGCTAAAATGTGTTTGGTTGGATAATATATGGGTCCGCACATATGGAAAAGGAGAAAAAAAAAAAAAAAGGGCTAAAACTACTCCACTTTGCCATACAATCCAACAAGGCTATATTATGTCGCATATATAGATTAGACTAGCTTATTTTGCTTGAATATGATTCCATATTTGTAGGTATTGAAAACATTTGTGTATGGAATCGATGATATAAATAAAAAATTTAATTACAAGTTTAGTTCCTGGACTTTCGTAGTTTTGTGTCTAATACGGTCTTGAATGTTTAAACTTTAAAATGTATCTGACAAGTCTTTGAACTTTAAATTTTGTGTATAGTAGGATATTAAGTTTCGTTTGATAATCATTTGGTTTTTTTTTTTTTATTCTTCTTTAAATTTAAGCTTGTAAGCACTACTTTCACTTATGAGTTTATTTGTTTGGTTATCTACTCCTTATCAATATTTTCAAAAATCAAGCAAAGTTTTGAAAACTAAAAATTGGACTCATTTGATAACCCATTTTAGACCTCATTTGATAACCATTTGGTTTTTGAAAACTAAGCTTGTTTTCTTTCGATTTCTTTACCACAATTTTCATCTTTGTTACCGACACATTTGAAATACTAGCCAAATTCCAAAATAAAAAAAAAGCTTTTGAAAACTATTTTTTTTTTTAGTTTTCAAAACTTAACTTGGTTTTTGAAAACATGGGAAGAAGGTAGATGACAAAACCAAGAAACTCATTGATGGAAGTAGTATATTTTTAAGCTTAATTTTCCAAAACCAAAAGCCAAAAACCAAATGCTTAGGCCCCGTTTGATAACTATTTCGTTTTTTGTTTTTGGTTTTTGAAAATTAAGCTTATAAACACTCATTCCACCTATCTATTTCTTTGGTTTGAACTTACATCCTTCCCATGTTTTCAAAAACTAAGTCAAGTTTTGAAAAAAAAAAAAAAAGTAGTTTTCAAAAACTTGTTTTTGTTTTTGGAATTTGGCTAAGAATTCTAATGTCTCCTTAACCAAAATGAAAACCAAGATAAGAAAATTGAGAGAAAACAAGTATAATTTTGAAAAACCAAAAACCAAATGGTAATCAACAAGATCTTAGTTTTTGGTTTTTGATTTTTGAAAATTAAGTTTATAAACATTACTTCCAGCTATAAGTATCTTAAGTTAATGTATAAGGTAATTACAATATACCAACTTGAGGATAATTCAATTGGTTAAAGAGTATATATACTCGATCAAATAATTAAAGGTTGGAATCTTTTGTAAGCTCACATGTTGAACTAAAAAATGGATATTTTTGTAAAAGAGGAAAAGAAGTTAAAAAGAGGTGAAATCTCTCCTCGTTTATAAATTAGAGCAAGTTGTTTCATCTAGATAAAAGCAAATGAGTAAAAAACAAAACGACAGGCATTGTTGTTAGAACTAGCTAATGCTCTTTGTTTTATTTTATATATATAGGCAGCTACTAAACCAACAAAAAAATATTGCTCCAAATGAAACACTGATTTTTTTTTTCCTCCTTCACAGTTGGTAATGTTTAAATATTAAAACAATAATTAAAGAATGTCCGGAAGGTGTTTGGAATATAAATTATTATGCACGAGATAAGGTTTGTGATGATAATTGATATATGTTTGGAGCATCCAATCCGAAAATGTATTTAAATCCCTTTTGGCCCTAACCCTCCAAAATATATTTTATTCTTTATCAAAATTTATTTTCAGAAAATTCTTTTCTTACCCTAACATAAATTCATTCTATCGGTTTTAACCTTAAACTTTCAGATTTCTTCCGTCGATTAAAATTTTGAACTCAAATAAAGTGTTGCAAATAATATCTCCTTAAAATTAAATTAGAAAATTGTCTACGAATCAACTAGTAGATTATAAATCCAACTAACAAAATGCCTAAAATCATGATATAGATGTCCAAATCTAACCATGAAAATACTTTAACTTGGATTGCTTGTTACAACACCTTTCAAAATACAATATGTGGGGTGGAGGATTCGAACAACAGACCTCGTGGTTATCAGTACAACTTAATGCCAGTTGAGCTATGCTCTAGTTAGCATACTTTAACTTGGATTGCTTGTTGCAACACCTTTCAAAATCTCAATATGCGCATATTATTTCTTCATTAATAGTGTTATCTTTGGATAAATAATATACTTATGGGTTATGAATACATTTTTCTTGAAATTTCTCCAGCAAGACACATTGAAGGGTGGGAATGTCTGCAGATCGAGGCCATGTGAAAGAATGAATGGGGACTGTTAAAACCAAGAATTCAAATATGTTCTGTAGCTTTCTCCCAGATCGATTTAAACATTAGATCATAGACAAAAAGAAAAAAAAAACACAAGCTATGAAAGGAAGAAGAAGAACAATCATGGTTTATAGTGGTTCGACAGTGTGTCTACATCCACTTTTAACAGCCATTGGGTAGGTATTTTATTCAGAGAGAGATCACGAAACCAAAGGGGGATTACAAGGTTATTCAACCACTCACCTAACCTTGCTTACTCTGTTTTATAAGCAACAGAGAAGAGTACATTATAATTTGTTAACTTGTACAGCTGGATTCTTATTGCTATAACAGCTAATAACTAACACACACGTGTTAGTAAATGTATCAGTCAAATATCAACTTAACAGATCACCCTCTTGATATTTGATTTCCTTGACAAACGGGTGATATATATCTTCCCAACTTCTGGCTGTCAATAAACTCTGTGAACTAACAAGCATCACCCGTGATCTAATTTCAACAAGTCACAGAGGTATTCAAAACGGTTTGCTGCTAGAGTCTTTGTCATAATATCAGCTGGATTATGAGTAGTATGAATTTTAGATAGCTTGACAGCACCCTCTTGAACAACTTCCCTTACATAATGGAACCTCACATCAATGTGTTTGGTTCTATCATGAAAGGAAGGATTCTTAGACAAAGACAATGCACTCTGGTTGTCGCAATAAATCCGAACCTCAGGTACTGCATTTAACATCTCAGAGACATTTCCCTTCAGCCATACAACCTCTTTTACACATTCTGCTAGGGCTATATATTCGGCTTCTGTTGAGGACAAGACAATTACCGATTGCAATGAGGATTTCCAGCTTATTATATTACCAAACACAGAAAACACATATCCAGTCAATGAGCGCCTTTTATCTAAGTCGGCTGCATAATCCGAGTCCACAAAACCAACTATTGCTTCAGTACTGGAATCAGATTTGGTGTACAACAGTCCTCTGTTAGAAGTTCCCTTCAAGTACCTTACAATCCATTTTGCAGCTTCCCAGTGAGGTCTCCCCGGATTGCTCATGTAGCGGCTTACCATACTCATAGCATATGCCAAATCAGGTCTACTAGAGACCATTCCATACATGAGGTTTCCCACTAAGCTTGCATACGGAACTGATTTCATATCTTCTAACTCGTCTTGGTTTGAAGGAGATTGTTTGGAGGATAGTTTGAAGTGTTGTGCAAGAGGAGTTGTGACTGTTTTTGCACTCTCCATTTGGAACCGTTTAACTATCCTCTCAAAATATTCTCCTTGTGAAATCAGTAGGGTGCCTTTTGATCTATCCCTCACCAGGTTCATGCCAAGGATTTTCTTTGCTGTCCCCAAGTCTTTCATTTCAAAATTCTTACTTAAAGCTGCCTTCAATCTTTGGATCTCACTGCTGTTTGTAGAGGCTATTAAAATATCGTCAACATACAATAAAACCAAAATATATCCAGCAGAGAAGTTCTTCTTGTAAACACAACTATCAAAATTACTCTTGCAATATCCCTCTTTTGAGATAAACGAATCAAACTTCTTATTCCACTGACGTGGGGACTGTTTTAATCCATAAATGGATTTTTGAAGATGACATACCATTTCCTCCCCTTCATCTTCAACAAAACCAGGCGGCTGTCTCATATAGATCTCCTCATCTAGACTACCATATAAAAAAGCTGTGGTAACATCCATTTGTTCTAGTTCGAGGTCAAACTGAACAACCAAAGAGAGAAGTATCCTAATTGAAGTATGCCGCACAATAGGTGAGAAAACTTCTGTAAAGTCCACACCCTCTACTTGTGTAAAACCTTTTGCTACCAAACGTGCCTTAAAACGAGGAGCATCAGAATGACTTTAACTCTGATCTCATAGCAGCTAACCACATATCTTTATGTACAGATTTAAGTGCTTGCTCATATGTATTTGGTTCTGTTCCAAAGTTTTCTAAATAGCAGTTGAATGCAAAACCAACAAAATCAGAACCATACTTTGTTGAAGGTCTGCTAGCACGTCTTTGCCTGTCTCTGGTGAGTTGGTAATGAGAAAGTTCATTCTGTTCCTCACCAGATGGTTGATTTTCTGGTTGTGCATCTGTCACAACTGTTTCATCGGGTAAAGGATCATGAGCATCAGCCTCAACTGTCTCATTCCCATCTAAATTCTCAGATTCTGAAGTCAAAGGTTGTAACTCAATCTCAAAGCTCTCTGTCTCTATGGAACGGTCTGTTTTAACACTATTTTTTCCAAGGCATTATGTTTTCATCAAAAGTAACATCTCTGCTAGTGATGCACTTATTCTCCCCTTGTTCAAGTGACCAGAGCTTGTAGGCTTTAACACCTTGAGGATAGCCTATAAAAACACATTTCTTAGCTCGGGGCTGTAGTTTGTCTTGTCTTGTGTGTGCATAAGCTGCACATCCAAAGACACGAAGATGTTTCAGACAGGGAGGATGACCAGACCAAATTTCCTGCGGTGTTTTGAAGTTCAAAGCAATGGATGGGCTGCGGTTTATCAAGTATACGGCAGTGCTCACGGCTTCTCCCCAAAATGTTCTTGGAAGCTTAGAATTAGATAGCATGCACCTCACTTTTTCAAGTATAGTTCTGTTATATCGTTCAGCAAGACCATTTTGCTGAGGATTTCCTGCTGCAGTGAGATGTCTACTAATTCCAGATGCCTTACACAGACTATTGATCCTATCATTCAAGAAATCTAGACCATTGTCTGTTCGGAGATACTTGATTTTCCTCTCAGTTCTGTTTTCGATCATCGTTTTCCATTCAACAAAACGGTAAAACACCTCATCCTTAGTTTTCAACAAATATACCCATACCTTTCTCGAGAAGTCGTCAATAAAGGTCAAAAAATACCGTGCACCACCATGCGTAGCAATCCTTGAGGGTCCCCAAAGGTCAGAATGGATGTAATCAAGACGGTTTTCTGTAGTATGAGTCGCTGGTTTGAAACTTTTCTTAGAGGACTTGCCCAAAATACAGTGTTCACAGAAAGGAATTTCCACTGGTTTGATCTTTCCAATTAGACCTTGTTTAAACAAGCAATTCAACCCTTTTGGACTGATATGCCCGAGTCTTTTGTGCCAAAGATTGGTTTCACCAACAGCTTTTTCACTCACTATGTTCAACTCCCCTACGACTGCCTTGCCTTGCAAAATGTACAGCCCATCTTGCAATCTTCCAGCCAGTTTTAGAGTTTTACCTTTGAACACTTTAAGGACTCCACTTCCTGATTTGTAGTCATAACCAGCTTTATCAAGGGTTCCTAAGGAAATGAGATTCCTTTTCAAGTCTGGCACAAACCTCACATCCTTTAGGACCTTGAAAGAACCATCATCTAGTCTCAATTTGATTGACCCAATGCCTCTGACAATACACTGTTGATTGTTGCCCATATAGACTCTTCCTCCATCCATCTCATTCAACTCAACAAAAAACTTCTTGCAGGGGGTCATATGGAAAGTACAACCTGAATCCATAACCCATTCTTCAAGATACTCCTTCTCGGTGACCATGAGAACCTCTGCAGACTCATACCCATCCAAAATGTTTGCTGAACTTCTATTTTCTTTATTTGTCTGCTTGTTCTGCTTTCTCTTAAGCTGTGGGCAATTCCACTTGAAATGACCTTCTTTGTGGCAGTAACGACACTTGTTGTCATTGTTCTCCACATTCTTGTTCGAATGTTGACTTCTGTTTTGGTGTTTACCACGTCCCTTATGTTGTGAATGATGTTTGTTCTGAGAGGTAGATTCCTTGTTAGGATGGGTATTCCTTTGCTTATCTTTTGCAAAGAAAACCTCCGAAGCTTTCTTTTCTGCCTTGAGCTCAAGTTCTCTCATCCTTAAAGAGTCGAGAACCACATCTAAAGACACCTTATCCCTTCCATATTTCATTGCGGATTTCACTTCCTTAAACGGCTCTGTTAAGGAATTCAACAAGATCACAACTTGATCGTCTGACTTAACTTCTTCCCCGGAGTTGGCCAATTCTGTACAGATGATGCTGAAATCGTCCAAATTTTCTTCAAGGCTCTTCGATGGATCCATTTTGAATCCAAACAATCTCTCTTTCAAATACATCATATTTGTTAACGTCTTTGGCATGTATAATTCTTCCAATTTTGCCCATAACTCAGTTACTTTTTCTATTTTACTAACCCTTCTAAGCACATTATCAGAAAGATGTAAAATTATTGAGCTATAAACAATATCTGCCATCTCTTCTTTTTCGACTTCAGTTACAGAATCAGGGAACTTACTTGGATCAGTCAACACCTTCGCAACCTTTTGCTGGATGAGAATTGCTTTCATCTTTTTCCTCCAGAGACCAAAAACACCCTTGCCATCGAACTGCTCCAATTCGATTTTCGCAGACATCTTGGTGATTCAAAGAAACCCTAAGGCTTCACGAAGCTGGAAGAATGAAAGTTGCAATCAAGATCCTTATCCCTGAACCAACGTCTTCACGAACGATTTCAAGAATGCCAAAATGAAGTCAAGTAGCGATCAAGAAGATTTTCAAGAATCTTGTTGTCGATGGCTCTGATACCAATTGTTAAAACCAAGAATTCAAATATGTTCTGTAGCTTTCTCCCAGATCGATTTAAACATTAGATCATAGACAAAAAGAAAAAAAAAACACAAGCTATGAAAGGAAGAAGAAGAACAATCATGGTTTATAGTGGTTCGACAGTGTGTCTACATCCACTTTTAACAGCCATTGGGTAGGTATTTTATTTAGAGAGAGATCACGAAACCAAAGGGAGATTACAAGGTTATTCAACCACTCACCTAACCTTGCTTACTCTGTTTTATAAGCAACAGAGAAGAGTACATTATAATCTGTTAACTTGTACAACTGGATTCTTATTGTTATAACAGCTAATAACTAACACACACGTGTTAGTAAATGTATCAATCAAATATCAACTTAACAGGGACAATAATACTCCGATCCAAACCAAATCGAACTTGTGGGAACTTTAACTTTTATAACTAAGTTCGATTATTTATAGATAAAACATATATAATAAATTGAGATGTGGTTAGTTAAGACTTCCACCAACGTTTTAAGAAGACGTCTCTTTTAGTGATCTTTGTGCGTGTCGTATTCATATTTAAAAGACCTGGCGCGTCAGGAAACAGGTAGGATATTAAATCCTATGAATGTGGCCATAATGGAATGAACTCATTCCCTTTTAAGTCCATTATTTTTTTCATAACCCTTATTGACCACTAGACCAACCTATGATACTTGTACATCATTTCAAATATATAGCATCTAAATTGTTATATATTTAAGAACTAAATTGATATTTTCTATAAAGTACTTTTTTAACCATTAATTATGGTAAAAAACCTTATCTCATCATAATTTATATTTCAAGTCACTTATAATTATTTAATTTATTTGTTGAAATGATATGGAATATGAATCATCTAAAGATTGAATATAGATAAATTTTAGAAAGAGGTTGAAAAGATCGAATATTAATTTTGATAGAATAAGAGAGTTGGTAGAGATTAAAGAAGAACAAATTTTATCATAGTAAATGGCCATAGTGGGAGAGGTAGGTATCAGCCAACCATTTGCCCAAAGCAATTTCAGTCTTGATATTAAAATGACCATGATCCTGGTTAAAGCCTTCATGTGTTCTAGTGTTCACCAATTTCAAGGAGTCGATGGTCACCACATCCGGAAGCTCCCTCTGGACTGCATCTTCTGCTGCCCTTACGGAAGGCAAATCATGAGTATCATGCTTCAAAAAGGTGTCATAAACGGCTATTTTAACAAGAATGATAGGTAAAAATCTAGGCTTTATATCATTGCGGATGTCTGTGAAGAACTTCTTTAGGTTGTTTTTGTATCTACTAGCAGTGTCACTTGCAGCCGCATCACTTTCCCCTTGCAACCAGAAAAGTGCACGCACCACTCCACCTTTTTTATCTGATGCTTTGATTCTTTCAATGAAATTTTGGTAAAAAGTTGCATTTGGGTTGTTAGGGTTTTTAATCCATTGCTCAATCAAAGTGCCACCTCTAGCACAAGGAACTAAACCCACAACGCCAGCTTTGGCTCCAGCTTTTGCTTGCAGGTGGTGAGCAAATGCCATTGCTGAACCAACACCAACTGTTTTATTGATGTCGATCCCTTCATGGACAGGCTCTAGTGCTATCTCCCATTGGCGCTCAGGGCTTAATCGTAGGATGGATGGGTCGGGTTGAGCTTCTGGTGGGACATACCCATCCCACACAAGTACCCCCGAGTGATCTTTCTCAACCCCTCCTCGACCAGCCATGTTGCTCTGACCAGCTAGGATGAATATGTTTTGAGGAGAAGTAGCCCCAGAAAGGGAAAGGCCAAATAGCATTGTACATAGCAAGATCGATAGTTTCAACAAAGCCATTTTGACCCCTTGTGTTTGTGCAAGTAGACACAAAAGAAAAGTGTAAATAGATTGGGAGCTACTTTTTCTTGTCTAAAAAAAGTTGTAACCTTTCTTTTGTGTCTATTTGCACAAACACAACTACTCCCCCTCGAAAACTTTGATTACTCTTTCTTTCTTTTTCTTGGTTGATTGATCCTTTCCTCTGCCTCCCTTCCTCTGTGATGTTTGCACTTTATACTCAATTTTGGTTCTATTTTTAGTATGGTTTAACTTTCAAAGTTAAGCTTTGTTGTGCATGTTTGTGGTTTATGAGTGTTTATCGGTTCTAATCGTCTTTGATCTCGCCCAATTTGTAGAATGTTTCTATATGTAGTATTGATATATAAACGGAAAACTTGACCTTACTATTTTATATTCCAACCTCTTATATTGTTTCTAAAGTGTTGATATTTAGTATTTAGATCGAGTAATATTAGTTATAAAATTAACGAGGATAGAATTATCTATACCTAAATATATAAGCAAAGCATAAAACTTAAAATATTTAAGATTTTTTAAAATATAATTAAGTTTTTTGATGCAATAAGTTTTTCTAAAATAATTTACTATATATATATATTTGTACATTATGAGTAAAATTAAAAATATAAAATAATTCTAACAAATTTCAACCTGCTACAACATAAAATAATATATAAATATATATATTTCAAAATTTAAAATTTGAAAAACTAAAATAGTGTATAGAAAAAGAAAATTGCCACTAAGAGTATGACTCAATTTGCATTAAGCTTGTAACCTGATCAAGAGGTTAGAAGTTTAATTCCTCACTCCTACGTCTTGTAAAAAAAAAAAAAAAGAAAAAAAAAGAAAGAAAATAAAAAATTAAATTGAATAGGTTTTTCTTTTTCTTTTTGTTTATATTTTCTTTTAAACTTTAAACTAATAGTTGCGTAAATATAAACAAAAAAAAAAAAAATTAATTCAAAAACTGCTTAATTCAAAATTCAAGCCCCGAATTGCCAAGCAAAAAAAGCTTTTATGTGCCCCTCTAACCAAGAAACCAGGCACTACATTGATGCCAAAGAGAGCATAGTCCAGTGATAATTGACATGTACTCTCAACCAAGAGATAAGAGGTTTGAATCCCCTATCATGTTGATGTACTCAAAAAAAAAAAAAAAAAAACACTACATTGATAATTTTAATGATAAAATGCTATAAATGTATATAAAATTTATAATTTTAGGAGGGCACCTACCCTCCTGACATTTACATAGATCTACTTTTGATTAAGTAGATAAGACATTAATTACTATCCTAAAGTTCGATAATTCAATCCCTCATCTTTGCAATTGTTGAACTAAAAAATCATTAAAATCTGGTGTATTCCTTCTAGTTTAAGTATTTTTTAAAGAAATATTTTAAAAAATAATTTTATATCTTACATTTTTTAAGAAGTGCTTTAAATAACAAATTTGTTAAGTTGCACTATATTAAAAAATGATTTTATTAGTTATAAAAATGTTTTTTTTTCTTATTACATATTTTGAATATTTTTTTTAATAATCACTTTAAAGTTATATTTGGATAATTCATTTATTGAGTGTTTCTTTTAAAAATGGTTGTTAAATTAATCCAATTTTTTTTTGGATGTACTTTTTATTTATTTAGATAAAAATACTTTAGATTATTTAAAATCACCCAAAAAGCTATATAAAACACTAATTATTTTTATTTTATTTTATTTTTTTCCTCCAAAGCTATTCCAAACGTGCTAAAAAGGTAGCTTGGTTAGATGTAACTTGTAAGGACCAATTCTATATTTCTATTGTAGGTGGCAATAATTTTCTTTTCCCTTTACTATCTACACTTTTTTTTTTTTTTTTTTTTTTTTTTTTTTTTTTTTTTTTTTTTTACGGTTTCATTGCGATTGAGAAAGTAGGGTTACTTCCTCCATGAATTTCTATATTGATCCATTCTTTGGAACTCTTCAATTTGGGAGGATTTTAAATGATACTGATTTGGGGTGAAAAAAAAAGTAATCATTTCAAATCGTTTTTATTTTTTATTTTTTTAAAAAATCCATTCCAAAATGGTTGGATTTTGTAGGATTTCAAACTTAAAAAATTATGTTTCCAATTTTACCAAGAAAGATTCAATTTTTTTTTTAATTTATTACTCCTATCATAGTTTTTTTTTTTTTTTTTTTTTTTTTTTTTTTTTTTTTTTTTTTTTTTTGAGTATGTCAACATTTGGAGTTGGGGGATTTGAACCTCTGACCTCATGGTCGAAGGTATATGCCAATTGCCGATAAGCTAAGCTCGCTTTGGCTACTCCTATCATAGTTCTATATTAAGACTAATGCCTAATATGTGTATTTTTTTATTTATTTTTTTTTTTTTGAAAATGTGTATTTTTCTTTTTATATATTGATATAATTTTTTTTTTGTCTCATCTATATGTATACTTTTTTTTTCATACATTAGTTGAGGAAGAAATCAACAACAAAAAAAAAATGTTTCTTTTGATTTTCTTCTATGTGGTTGAATAGAAGAAATCAACATAGAATAAACTAAACAATAAAAAAAATAAAAGAAAATAAAAACCTAGGAGCACGAGTTAGGGAGTGAAAAATTAGTGACGACAATCTCATGTTTGGTTCATAGCAAGTTTGGGAGGGTAAGATGCATGGGGGAGGGGTCGCTGAGAAACAAAAATTCTTGAATTGTGTATGAAGGAGTGAAATAGAAAACAAATCTACAGAAAATATAATGTAATCTACTTTTTTTTTTTTGAAAAAAATCAAGTAGGTTGTTGTAGATTTCTTGATAAAGTTTATTTTTAATATATAATAAATATATGGAAAAATAGAAATTGGTTATTTTTAAATTTTAATATGCAATAAATATATGAATAAATAGGAGCTATCAACTATATATATTTTTCATTCTCTAAATATATATATATATTTTCAATATATATCAAAATTATAAAGGACATAACAATAAAATGTTATACTTTTTTCTAATTTCTCGTAAGCATCCAAACATGAGATTTTAATTCTAGTGATTTCAAATTATTTTGATTCCAAACACAAATAGGAATTTAAAATCATTTTCCTCTTTTAAAATCTTGAAATTTGAAATCATTTACCGTCAAATCTATTCGCCAAACAGAGCATGAGTTTTTCTATGGATTTGTAACTATTTAATCTCTACCTTTCAAAAGGTCCATTAAAATTAAAATTTGATTTTATTATGTTAAGACTAAATCTTTATAATTTATAAACATAGTCGGTTTCTTTAAATTTTAACAATAACTTTATATAAAATTCAATAACTAAATTGATACTCCAATAAAAGTTCAGGGTCAAAAGTACTCGTTTTTTTAACCATTATCATCCCAAATCTTATCTCCTCATAATTTATATTTCAAGCCGCTTATAATTATTTAATTTATTTGTTGAAATGATCTGGAATATTAATCATCTAAAGAATTGAATATAGATAAATTCTAGAAAGAGGTGGAAAAGATGGTTTATTAATTTAGATAGAATAAGAGAGTTGATAGAGATTAAAGAAGAACGAATTTATCATAGTAAATGGCCATAGTGGGAGAGGTAGGTATCACCCAACCATCTGCCCAAAGCAATTTCAGTCTTGATATTAAAATGACCATGATCCTGGTTAAAGCCTTCATGTGTTCTAGTGTTCACCAATTTCAAGGAATCGATAGTCACCACATCTGGAAGCTCCCTCTGGACTGCATCTTCTGCAGCCCTTACTGTAGGCAAATCATGAGTATCATGCTTCAAAAAGGTGTCATAAACAGCTATTTTAACAAGAATGATAGGTAAAAATCTAGGCTTTATATCATTGCGGATGTCCGTGAAGAACTTCTTTAGATTGTTTTTGTATCTACTAGCAGTGTCACTTGCAGCCGCATCACTTTCCCCTTGCAACCAGAAAAGTGCACGCACCACTCCACCTTTTTTTATCTGATGCTTTGATTCTTTCAATGAAATTTTGGTAAAAAGTTGCATTTGGGTTGTTAGGATTTTTAATCCATTGCTCGATCAAAGTGCCACCTCTAGCACAAGGAACTAAACCCACAACGCCAGCTTTGGCTCCAGCTTTTGCTTGGAGGTGGTGAGCAAATGCCATTGCTGAACCAACACCAACTGTTTTATTGATGTCGATCCCTTCATGGACAGGCTCTAGTGCTATCTCCCATTGGCGCTCAGGGCTTAATCGTAGGATGGATGGGTCGGGTTGAGCTTCTGGTGGGACATACCCATCCCACACAAGTACCCCCGAGTGATCTTTCTCAACCCCTCCTCGGCCAGCCATGTTGCTCTGACCAGCTAGGATGAATATGTTTTGAGGAGAAGTAGCCCCAGAAAGGGAAAGGCCAAATAGCATTGTACATAGCAAAATCGATAGTTTCAACAAAGCCATTTTGACCCCTTGTGTTTGTGCAAGTAGACACAAAAGAAAGGTGTAAATAGATTGGGAGCTACTTTTTCTTGTCTAAAAAAAGTTGTGACCTTTCTTTTGTGTCTATTTGCACAGACACAACTACTCTCCCTCGAAAACTTCGATTACTCTTTCTTTCTTTTTCTTGATTGATTGATCCTTTCCTCTGCCTCCCTTCCTCTGTGATGTTTGCACTTTATACTCAATTTTGGTTCTATTTTTAGTATGGTTTAACTTTCAAAGTTAAGCTTTGTTGTAAATGTTTGTGGTCTACGAGTGTTTATCGGTTCTAATAGTCTTTGATCTCGTCAAAGTAGAATGATTCTATATATAGTACTGATATAAATGGAAAACTTCTGCAAGGACCAGGACGTTTACTAGATTTCATCCTCTTATATTTTTTCAATATTATCTTACAAAATTGAAAGATGTTCTTTTTTAAGATTAAAATACTAATGTAATAATTCATTTGATGAAATATATAAGATTTTCAGGTTCTGAATAATAATATCTACATTTTTCTCCAAATTTGGATTAATCCTTTAATTTTTAAAGTAGTTGGTAGCAATGAAATATTATGTATTTTCTAAATAATCCTTTTGATTTAAAAGAAGTGTTATTCTATATCAGTACATCAACATGTGATATAATTTGAATTAGATTAGATTTATTATTATGGAGATAAAATGTAACATTGGATAAGGAGTGTTTTGATTTTTCTTAAAACTTTAAGGATGAAACTCCTAATACAACGAAGAATTTGATTTTTTAAAGTCAGAGAGACTTATTAAACACAATCTTAAAACTTTAAGGATGAAACTCCTAACCTAACAAATTTTGTATCAAAATATATAAATCAATATTAATATATATCAATGTGTTCAAAATTATTTTTATAATTTAACCAATTTAAAATGACGTGGAATATTAATTATGTTGAGGTGAAACAAGGATGAAATTTAAGATAGAGGGTAGAAGGATGGTTAATAGAGGGATGGAAAATGAAAAAAGTCATAAGATCAAAACGAGTGGTCACAATAGAGAGGTAGGTATCATCCAACCATTTGTGACAATCTTAGTTTTAATATTTTATTAAGACCATGATCTAGATTTAAAGCCTTCTCTAATAATAGTATTCACTAATTTTAAGGAGTTGATGGTCACCAATATGCAGTAGCTTTCATCTTCTGATGTTCTCATTGTTGGCATGTCATGAGTACCATGCTTCAAATACAAATGTGTCATAAGATAACTATTTTGACAACTATAATGGATAAAAATCTACGCTTTATATCAATTCAACTATAATAGTGGTGTCTCTAGCTATTCTACTCGCAAGCAACAAAAAAAGAGCACGAACCATCCTACCTTCTCATGTTTTGATTCATTCAATAAATTTTTTTGTAAAAAGTTTCAATATGATTGCTAGGGTCTTAATTTTTACCCATTGTTTGATGAGAGTCCCACCTCTGCACCAAGGAATAACTAAACCCACATCCCTCGCCCTCAGACCCAATTTTTGCGTCAGTGTGATTGATGAGCGAATGCAATAGTAGAAGCAACCTCAATTGTGTTGTTGATGTCGATCCCCTCATGGACCAACTAAATTTATGAATTAATTAATCAATATATTTAAGAGAAAGTGAATTATTCCAATCTATCTATAGGTCAAGAACTCTAAACTCTCAACCGTCTCTCTCAAGAACAAGTTCAAGCTCTTTACTAGTTAAGAAACCAATATATACTTATCTAGTTTCAATAACATCTTTTTCAAGGAAAAAAAAGTTTCAATGACATGCAAAGACATTAATGAGCATGTCTTTTATCGATCGGTAAAGAAATTATGAATTTGTCGTCGATCTTAAAATCCCTTTAGTTTTGCAATCACTTTTGACATAAAACTACCTCCCTTCAATGTACAATTTTAAGGATAAGATCAATTAAGCTATGATTAGTAGATTAAAAGCATTGAAGAAAAGAGAAGCAAAAATAGCATTTAGACTAGCTCATTTAGTAAGATCAATAATGAGAAAATCAATCCCATAAAGTTGAGTGGTTACGTCAATTCTTTGAGAATAAGAAATTTAGCTATTCGTAACCAAATCTTAACGGTACTAAATTTTATAAACAGCTGCAAAAAGTTTAAAGGAAAGTAACAAGCATTATGACAAATGGGCAAGAAAAACCAAAATATTAAGGGCCCGTTTGGTAACGTTCTCGTTTCTTGTTTCTTGTTTCCAATTTTATTAAGAAATATAAGCATTTAATAACTATGTATGTTTCTTGTTTCTCATTTTTTAGAAATACTCCCAAAATTTGTATAGAACTTTTGGGAACAATTAAAACTAGTTTCTCTTTTTTTGTTCTTGTTTCCAATTTTTTCCAAACATAAATAAGAGTATAGGTTTATTATTATTAAATGTATAAGTGTTAGGGTCATGAAATTCTATTTTTCTTTATTAAAAATGAAGAAACGGAAACAAGAAACGAGAGTGTTACCAAACGGGCCCTAACTTATCCTGATCTCCCTAGCTCCTACCAGTTTCGCCTATCCATTTTAAACTTTATTTTTGCAAGTCATATTCATCTGCAATGGGTTGTGACATCATCCTTTACAAATTTATAATTTGCATTAAAACGTAGGGGTATAAACGTATCACATTAACAAATGGATAACAAAAGCCTAAAATATTGACGGATATATTTCTCTTGTGTAATAAACCTATCTAATATTATGCAAGTTATATCACTAAAAAAGTTTTTCAATTTTAGACGATGAATATAGCATTAAGTCACATTTTTTTTTTCTTTTTTGAGATAACACATTCTTTAAAATCAAGAAGAACTAGAAATACAATTGATTTAGATTGCCATAAGCCTAAATGAGACTAGGTTTAAAACAAAAAAAAAAAAGATAAATCCAATATAGGAAGAACAAGCATACCCATGGGAATGATATACTTTCGTGAATTAAATATAATTGATTTGTTTATTGTCAAGAAGTGGATTTTTTTTTCTTCTTTCTTTCTAAAGAAATGCTAGACAAGTTAGAAACAATAGAAGAAGATGAAAAACAAGACAAAAATGAAATTGAAGTTTTTGATTTATACTTGATATATTTAGCAAATCATGTGTGATCCAAGATGCATCTTAAGACCGATAAACACTCACAATCCACAAATATTCACCCATATACATTAACTTTTAAAGCTAAATAATACTAAAAATAGAATAAAAATGGAGTATAAAAGGTGAGGATCACTAACCAAGAAAGGCAGAGGCAAGGATCAACCAACAAACAAAAATTGAGGGTGAGTAGAGTTTCAAGGGGAGAGAGTAGTTGTGTCTGTGCAAATAGACACAGAGGAAAAGTTATAATTTTTCTTAAACAAGAAAAAAGTAGTTTCTAATCCACTTACACTTTTCTTCTGTGTCTACTTGCACAGACACAAGGGGTCAAAATGGCTTTATTAAGACTATCTATCTTGCTATGTATGCTATTTGGCCCTTCCCTTTCAAGGGCTACTTCTCCTAACAACATATTCATCCTCGCCGGTCAAAGCAACATGGCTGGCCGAGGTGGGGTTGAGAATGATAAAACAGGAAAAACCCTTGGATGGGATGGGTATGTCCCACGAGAGTGTCAACCCGACCCATCCATCCTACGATTGAACCCTGAGTGCCAATGGGAGATAGCACAAGAGCCTATCCATGCAGGCATCGACCTTGGTAAGACCCCTGGGATTGGTCCAGCAATGGCAATTGCTCGACAGCTACAAGCAAAAGCCGGACAAAAGGCAGGTGTTGTGGGTTTAGTTCCTTGTGCTAGAGGTGGCACTTTAATCGAACAATGGATGAAAAACCCTAGCAATCCTAACGAAACTTTTTACCAAAATTTCATTGAACGAATCAAAGCGTCAGATAAAGAAGGTGGGGTGGTGCGTGCTCTTTTCTGGTACCAAGGGGAAAGTGATGCCGCTATGAGTGACACTGCTCATAAATACAAAGAAAACATAAAGAAGTTCTTCACTGACATCCGCAATGATATAAAACCTAGATTTCTACCTATCATTGTTGTTAAAATAGCCCTCTATGACTTTTTTATAGAGCATGATACTCATGATTTACCAGCAGTGAGGGCAGCACAAGATGCACTCGAACAAGAGCTACCAGACGTGGTGACCATCGACTCCTGGAAATTGCCTATAAACTTTACTACATATGAAGGCTTTAACCTAGATCATGGTCATTTTAATACTGCCACCGAGCTTGTTTTGGGTGAATGGTTGGCTGATACCTACCTCTCCCACTTTGGTCATTTACTCTAATCCTATTATTTGTCATTTTCGATCTAGTCTATATATATATTAACTCTCTTTCTCTCTGTCAATAAAATCATCCTTCCAACATCTTTCTTTGAATCTCATCTCTATTGATTCTCAACCATAATTAATATTCCACCTCATATCAATAATTTTTTTTTTTTTCTGGAAGTTCCTCATTTAAATAATTAGAAATAGTCAAAGTAAAATGGGATAACTTAAATGCAAGTAAAACTAATACATATCCACCAAAAAAAAAAAAAATTGGTTGCAAAGGATATCGAATAAAAATATAATTTCTCTCAGAATTTTCAACATACGAGATTCAAATTTCGTCCATTCCTGGTTTCCGAACTTAATAGTAATAGTAACAAATCAATAATAATAATAAGTTTTTTAATTTGTGTAGTTTATGTGACTACAAGTTGAATGTTATTTTGTTTTGTATTCTTCAAGGCATTTAAACATCAATTAAAGAATATTTTGAAGGTATTTTTAATATTAATTATTTTGCATGAGAATTAAGGTTTGTGATCCTAATTGATAAAGTAAGACTTGGTCCTGCTGTGCCTGCATGGGATTTCTTCTGCCAGTTCCTTGGATCTATGATATTGTGACATGTGTTCTTTTGCAAATTTTTTATAATTATTTTGCTGAACATATTTATGGAAAATATCTTTATAACCTTGGAGGAGGGGTACCCCATCAATTTAGCTTAAGATGCAGGAAACATAAACATGAGATAAAAGAAGAAAAAAAAAATGTAGACCTAAAATTGTGATATTTTCTTTTTTTTTTTTTTGAGACAAACGACTAGACATAATCCATCTGACAAAAGAGTGGTCCAAATTTAAGCAGACAGCCAATTGATTTCATCTGAAATTCAGCAAACCTTCAATTCCTCGATCATCTTAACTCCAAGTTAGCTACTGGTTTTGCTCCGGACTATCTTGTTTTCAACTCGAAAACGGTCCCGAACTCATAGATTAGGCCTGCAACAATATTGCACTACAAGAAATAACAGATACGATAGCTAACAAAAAAAGCTATAAAAGACCTATTATAGCCTTTTTCGAAGGTCCTGACAGCCCATGTTATTAAAAGTCTGGGACTTTTTATAGCGTTTTTGTAGAGCTATAATGTGTGCTATAATAGAGTATGGAGATATAGCTTATATACATTGCTATGAAAACTTTTTATAGCATTTTGTATTAAAGCTATAATTTGTTTACATGGCTAAAGTATTGTGCTATCTTTAACATATAATAGCATTTTTTTAATGCTATAATATAATCTTTATAGCTTTAATATTATGCTATAACAAAGTTTTTAATGTTTTCTAATTGCTTATAATTATTGTAATAACCATTTGGTAGCATTCATTTTACAATTTTAATTGCATTTAAATTAATTAAATTTTGATAAAATTTACTTCACGTGCTCATTCTTAGCTAAATCCACACACAAAATAATTCATAACACATTAAATACCATGATTTCCATTCATAATTGAAATTTCATAATCTATTTACATTACAAAATAAAGCATTCAATAGTTTCCTAGAATAAAGAAGTTATCCAAATGATACAAGATGAAGTATTTATTGGATATAATTTCCAACAACATATACTAGTTCATAAAATACAAATAAAAAAATTTGCCAACAAGTCCATAAGCTAGTGAAGACCTCAAAAAGATCGCCAACAAGTCCATAGTCAGCAACCTACATATTAGAGTTCACCTTCCTCTCTTTGAATTCTTGATGGACGAGGATTATTCTAAAAGTTCACCTTCTCAACATCCTTTGAACAGCTTCATTGGCAAGGAGCTTTTCCTTTGCTTTGGTTTTGGCCTATGACTTAGAACCCATGATTCCACCACCCCACAACTTCCTATACTTGTCATTGAAGTTTCCCTTAACAAATAGAACACAACAGCAAAGGTATTAAAATTAAGCTATATACAGGGGTACTAGCCAAGTGTGTTACATTTATTTTAAGTGTGCTAGTCACCTTGATAGCTTCTAGGTTCCTGCTGATCCTATACTTCAAAAGCATCTTCAACAAGTTTGGTGCTGCATATGCATCAGAAGTCATTTAAAACCAACATTATGAACACTTTACAACAAATACCAAGAAACAAGAAAGATAAACTAGAAAAGGAAAAATTACACTTAAAATCCAACCAAAACCACATGGAAGATGACCGAAAGGATTTGTCCACATTTGAAACTATTACATTTTTCCATACTAATAGTCACAATGATACCTCTCTTAAACTTCCCACTCCTCCCTCCTCCCTCCCAACATAACAATAACCTTATTTTCAATAAAATTTCATCTATTTCATAAGCAAAAGATCACAACATAATCAATATATCACAACAAGTCACAAAGATAAGTCTTTAAACTCCCCCAGCACAGCAATAACTTTTAAGTCATTCTCAATCAAATGTCATCTATCTCATAAGCAAAATATCACAACATAATCATTAGATTCCCAACAAGTTACAAAGATAACTCTTTAAACTTCCTGCTCTCCCTCCAGCACATAATTACAAAAGAAACATTTCATTGCGGAGAAACTAGCAAGGGCTAGAAAAGAGAAATTAGATGGGTGAAAAATGTTGATTCTATAGAAGAAAAATATTTGGTTCAAAACAAATGTTATTTTCTAATTTAGACCATAATGATGGACCATAGATTAGCTGCACCAACCTGTAGCCAAGAAAACTGGCCAGGAAGATTCTGAATGAACTCCACTTTTCAAAAGCATCATTTCTATTCTCCTTATAAACTAAAATTACAGCCATGGATTTTTTTTCTTTTTCTTTTGTTGAACACGATTACAGAAGTCAAACTATACTAAAAAAATGATAAGCAATAATATTGAAGCTTTAAAGCGACAATTACCTATGTTGACATGTACATCATCGTTCACTTTGACATAAATATTAGCATCCCACAATGCGATGGTGGCAAAGTAAACTTTCGTCTTGGCTGACAATTTAAGGTAACCTTCGACATGATCCTGCCCCAAAAATGATGAACAAAATATGTCAGCTTCCATTCCTCGAACACAATCATCACAAATCAGGGTTTTCTTTTTAACTGATTACATGAATAAGCAAAATGTAGGCCATATAAGAGAGAAGCCAGTACTAGCCTTAAAAAATCACCATGCCTAAGAAAATCAATCGAGAATACCACCGAACGTAATACCAGCAAGACATACCAACATAACTAAACCCATACATCCGTGCTTGGATTGAAATTACCTCATTTCTGTTACCAGTGCAATCCTCCCCTATAAGATTCATGAAGACAAAATTTTAAACTACACCTTGTTTTTTTTTTCCGTGAGGTGAAAGTATATAGAATAGAGTAGTTAGTAGGATAAGGAATCTCATGCTCAAAGCCACCAACAAAGATAACAAATTCAACAAGTATTCTCCATTTTCAACCTTCTTCGGGTCAAATTTCATATGCGATCAATCATGAGTACCACTAACAATTACCGCTTGATTTGAAATTACACGAGCAGAAGATGTTTTTCCTGTACCTGAACAAAAGAATACTACACCTAAGTTACGCTGGCTACTTATCCAATTTTTCTAAGCTAGAAATAGGAATCTCACAACTCTACTGAATTTCAAAGCCAATGGCAAGCAGAGTGGTTGAAATGTGGTGTATAATTTGTTCCAAAGCCCAAATACTTTGCATCCTGGTCAGGAAGTATATTATTATTATCATTATTTGATTAAAAAAAAACTCAAGAAGATAATAGTAAATGGATTACTTTTGGCACAAAACCTAGATGATTTATATCGACAAACAATAAAAAAGAAGCAGAGACCATAGATTATATTATCTTTATTAAAACCTCCTGCTTTCATAGAAATAAGAAAACAAGAAAAAGAAACGCATAAGAAGCATCACAGACACTAATTTTAAAACATTCACGAAATTTTTAGAGAAATAAAAGCAACCATATAATCCCTTTCAAAGAGAAGTCCAATTTCAAAGAGAAATCCACAGGTCCTTTAAACAAATACAATAAAGAAAAATTAGTTGGATTATTTGGATTTTTTAGTTGAAGGAAAATTAAAGAGTACCAATTTCAAAGAGAAATCCACAGAGCAGAGCAACCGGGACCATCATTGTACCCTGTTTGAGATTTGACGAAGTAATTAAACAGCTAAAACTTCATCGGAATCTCCGACAACCACATATCTGAAACGCAATAACAAAATTTTAGTGTGACTTTAAAAGAGAAAAAGAAGAAGAATGTTAGAATAAAGAAGGTAAAATTGACCCAGTTTTGAGTTCGAATGGAAGAGGACCTAAATGGGCAAGTGTTAAACTTTACCGAAAGGAGGAAAAATCTGAACTGAAGCCTGCTGTAAGCTTGAACCACGCGAAGAGATGGGTCTCCATCCGTGGGTCGTTGCACAAAGCTACTAAAGGTGCCGTTTGGAGGTCGCCTGCACCGGAGCTGTGATGGATTCGAGGTAACGATCAATGGCAGTGCTGCAGTTCAACAAGGGGAAGAAGAAGTCACGCCTATACGGGACTCTATGGCTTGAACTCGTCCCTGGTTGGGTGTCCTTGCGTACACTGCTCACCGTGCTGTGGAGGTATGCTCGTCGGAGATGAAGAGGTGGGAGACGACACGAAGAATGGCTGAAGGAAGAAAACGCCCTTTTCAACACCTCTGCGCCTAAAACAGTAGTAATCATCACTCCATTGACCGAATCCCAGGTCCAATCGGCGATCACAAGATTGAGGGTGGAAACAGCAAGGATTTGTGAGAGAGATGGAGACTGCGAGGGTTTGAGGTGGTGAGTTTGTTTCGTTGTAGCGTGAGAGTGAAGAGAGAAGGAAGAGAAAGGGAGGGGGAAATGAAAAGACGAGAGGGGGAAAATGACCGCGCGTCCCAAATTTTTTGTTTTTAAGTATTTTGAATTTTTTTTCCTTTTGATTTCATAGCTTATTCTAGAAAAGGCTATATTGAAATGCTATAAAAAGGAATATTTCTTGTAGTGTTGCCATCAAATTAAAACATTTTGCACATAGCAATCAACGAAGATAAACAATTTAGAAAGAGATAAACATAAACAAATTAGCTCTATCAATTCACCCCAATCTAAAGTTGTGATCAATTGAAACTCACTATTCAAAAAGATATCGGAATGATTGAAATTCAACAAAGGAATCGAAAAACGAATGTACTAAGTAATGTCTTGAAGAATAAGAATAACAATCGATTTGGACCATCAAACTATCAGACATTATGATATAAACTCATTTCATCATTTCAGTTAGTTTCTTCTCCATCAGCACATCCTAAACACACACCATAACACCTAGTACACACAAAGAATCACTCAAGGAGAAGAAAAAATGACTAAATATATCTTGATGGTCAAAGCTTTGAACAAAGAGAATTTGTTCTCGATCCAAAGTCAAAACTCTCAACAAGTTTGTTGACCAATCAAGTTTGACAGTTTCTAGGACGTGCAAGATCTAATACAAAAAAATAAAAAATAAAAAATAAAAAATAAAACAAGTACAAAGAAATGGTCATGAATTGGAACAAAAAGATGCTAGGACTAATGGCTCTTTGATTCGTCGTAAACTAGCCTAACTAGAATACACAATATAAGGGTGTGTTTGATTTAACTTTTCAAGTGTTTAATTTTGAAAAAAAAAAATCATTTTGAAAAAGTTTCTAGTGTTTGACCACTCCTAAAAATGACTTATTAGAAAATGAGATTGAGAAATAAACTATTTTGAAAGAAACACTTGAAACCAATTTTTTAAAAAAGAGTTCTTAAGTATAATATAACTTGTGTATAAAAACGACACTCATGAGGAAATGTAACCAAACATATGAGTGTTTAAATTCTAAACCATTTTTATATAAAATGTTTTTTAAAAAATGTATTCTTGAAAAACATTTAAATTAAAATGTATTCCAAACAGACCAAGTTACAACTAAACAATCTATCTAATGCATATGGTCTTTCAACATGGGTTGTACTTACATATGTCTTAATCCTCGAAACTTATTTCTCCCTTTATTCTCCTTTTACATGAAGCTTGATATATTCGAAATATTAAAGTTGAAATTTTGTTCTTTGGTACACTTAGGGTGTGTTTGGTTTAACTTTTCAAGTGTTTAATTTTGAAAAAAAAAATTCATTTTGAAAAAATTTCTAGTGTTTGGCCACAACAAAAAAATGACTTATTAGAAAATGAGATTGATAAATAAACCATTTTGAGAGAAACACTCGAAATCAACTTTTTTTAAAAGAGTCTTTAAGTATACAATAACTTGTGTATAAAAACACATATGAGCAACCAAACATATGAGTGTTTAAATTCTAAACAATTTTTATACAAAATGTTTTTTAAGAAATGCATTCTTGAAAAAACATTTAAATTAAAATGTATTCCAAACGGACCCTTACATTACATGATGTTCCTATTTTGAAGCATATTAGAAAGTAAAAGAAAAAAAAATCATAATCACGCGCTGTCGATTGTGGGGAAGGTACTCGAGGATCAACAATTAGAAGAAGATTTAATTTCAAGGACATAAAAACCCAGAGATCAAAATTTCATGGGATATGAAACAATATTTGAGGCAGCCATTGTTCATTTTATTACCATTAATGAAATAATAGTTCAAAAGCAGTTGATGTTTTTCATTTGATATACAAGAATTCCCTCTTTCTCTTTGTCCTTTCATTGGTTTATGATCAACATTAACAAATGGATAACAAAAGCCAAAATATTCACAGATATATTTCTCATGTAATAAAGAAATCTAATCTGATGCAAGTTATATCACTAAAAATGTTTTTCAATTTTAGATGATGAATATAGACATTAACACATTCTTTAAAATCAAGAACTAGAAATACATTTAATATTGAAATTGCCGCAAGCCAAAACTAGGTTTAAAAACAAAAGGATATACCAAATTACCAATTTAGGAGAACAAGCATAGGCATATTAAAATTATTATTGGAAAACCAAAAATAAATTATATATTTCAGGAATTAAAGTAAAAAAAAGGGTATCTTTACATTTTTATAAAAATGCAAGGGAAAGATTGAAACAATATAAGGACTAAGGAGTGAAAAATAAAATAGAAATTTAATTCTTTGCCCAAAAAAAAAAAAAATACTAGCTGAATTTTTTTAGTTATATACATCTATTTATAGAAATATTTAACAAACTGGGCGTGAACCAAGATAATAAAGATCGACAAACACTCGCAATCCACAAATATTCACTATTGACATTAACTTTGAAAGCTAAATAGTACTAAAAATATAATCAAAATGGAGTATAAAAGATGAGGATGACTACAAAGAAAGGCAGAGGCAAGGATTAGCCAAGAAACAAAAAGACAAGGATAAGTAGAGTTTCAAAGGGAGAGTAGTTGTGTCTGTGCAAGTACACACAGAAGAAAGTTACAACCTTTTTTAGACAAGAAAAAGTAGCTTCCAATCCATTTACACTTTCTTCTGTGTATACTTGCACATACACAAAGGGTCAAAATGGCTTTATGGAGACTATCTATCTTGCTATGTACGATGCTATTTGGCTCTTCCCAGCTTTCAGGGGCTACTTCTCCTAAGAACATATTTATCCTTGCCGGTCAAAGCAACATGGCTGGTCGAGGTGGGGTTGAGAAAGATCAATCGGGAAAAAACCTTGTGTGGGATGGATATGTCCCACCAATATGTCAACCCCACCGATCTATCCTACGATTGAACCCTAAGCGCAAATGGGAGATAGCTCGAGAGCCTATCCATGCGGGGATTGACCTCGGCAAGACCCCTGGGATTGGTCCGGCAATGGCAATTGCTCGCCAACTACAAGCAAAAGTCGGGAAAAGGGCAGGTGTTGTGGGTTTAGTTCCTTGTGCTAGAGGTGGCACTTTAATCGAACAATGGATTAAAAACCCTAGCAATCCTAATGCAACCTTTTACCAAAATTTTATTGAACGAATCAAAGCATCAGATAGAAAAGGTGGAGTGGTGCGTGCTCTTTTCTGGTACCAAGGGGAAAGCGATGCAGCTATGAGTGACACTGCTCATAGATACAAAGACAACCTAAAGAAGTTCTTCATTGACATCCGCAATGATATAAAACCTAGATTTTTACCCATCATTATTGTTAAAGTAGCCCTCTATGACTTTTTTATGAAGCATGATACTCATGATTTGCCAACAGTGAGGGCGGCACAAGAAGCACTACAGCATGAGCTGCCGGATGTGGTGACCATCGACTCCTGGAAATTGCCTATTAACTTTACCACATTTGAAGGCTTTAACTTGGATCATGGTCATTTTAATACCGCAACTGAGCTTGCTTTGGGTAAATGGTTGGCTGATACCTACCTCTCCCACTATGGTCATTTACTCTAATCCTATTATTTGTCATTTTATAGTCTCTATCAACTCTCTTATTCTATGTTAATAAAATCATCCTTCCACCCTCTTTCTTTTAATCCGAATATAATTAATGTTCCACCCCATTTCAACATATATTTTTTTAAGTTCCTCATTTAAATCATTAAAAATAATCAAATGTACAGTGATATAGCTTAAATGTAAGTAGAAAACTAATATATATCCAACAAAAGTTTTGCACTTATCTCTTTCAACATCAAAGATTCAAATTATTCCCTCCATCCTTCGTTTAGAATAAAAAAATAAACTAATATAAAAGTTTTTAATTTGCGTAGTTTATGTAAATATAAGTCGAAAGTTTTTTTTTTTTTTTTTTTTAATGGGTTTGGTATAATTTAAGAAAATAGAACATTAACTAAAAAATACATTGAAGGTATTTTGAATATAAATTATTGTGCATGAGATTTAAGGTTTGTGATGGTATTTGATAAAGTTAAACTTGGCTTCTGTTGTGGCAGCAGCCTATTAATCTTTTGCCTGTGTCTTGGATCTATGTGATATTGTCACACTGTCACATGTGTTCTTTGTAAATCTTTTATAATTATTTTGCCGAACATATATATGGAAAATGTCGTCAAAATATGATAGGAGAGGAAACCCTATCAATCTAGCAATGTTGGTAGCAATGAAACAAAATTATTATCAAACAACATTGTCAAGGTATCATAGATACATCATACATGTTTCTGGCGGTAGGAAAGGAGCGTAGTTCTAATATAATTGATATGTTATGTGAAAATTCAACCATAAAATATATTTAAAAATAAATATAATTGAAATCCTCATTGCCAAGGGTCGAAGTATTTTTGTGAGTAAAAATTTAATAAACTCACTCGTTTCGATAAAATCAAGTTTGATGTAAAATTAAGTTTGATTGATGTACAAAGTAACGTACCATTGAAACTCATAAATTTAAAAGAAAGAAAAAAAAAAGCTAGCTATAATGGTAAGCTAATAAAATCAATTTTGTACCATGCATAATACCATTTTTAACGATGATTCAAACGAAAATTGTAACACTATTTTTTAAAGTTTATTAAGATTGCAACACTAAAAAGAAATCTATTAACATTCTCTATCCTTTTTAAAAATATATATCTATATGAAAACAACTAATAAAAAATGTAAAAAATCAAACATGTATCAACATTTCTACTTTGCTTGTCAATTGAAGTAAAACACACACACATAAATATAAATTAAAATCAAGAATTTCAGTAATAATAAATTTATTTATATGTATTATATTACATTGGGTTCCATCTCTCAACGTGGGATCCTCAACATGCTCCTCTGGTGCCTCTTTGGGTTCACCATTCTTGGATCGGATCCCAATTTTTTTTTTCTTTGGACCGAATACCCATTTGGGTTTAATGGACTCTGATACCATATTATATTATATGGGGTTCCATCTCAAAACCAATTGGCAATGAGTGGAGTGACTCTTGTAGCTTATATATTGTGAGGTCTCCACTAATCTTTTCAATGTGGGATCCTCAACAATATGTATTAAAATTAGTAATTAAAAAACGCAAGATAAAGAAAACAAAAAATCAGTACAACAAGTATGGGGTATGAGGATTTGAAGCTTCCAACCTTGAAAGGAAGGTGTATATGACAATTATCATCCGACAAGAAATAGATACAACAATATTAAATTCAAACAAGTACAATATATGAAATAAATTGTTTTTCCTCAAAATAATGAAATAAAAACATTAACTAGCTAAAAAATCCAGAACTAAAAAAAATCTTCTAATTAATTTAAATTAGAAAAAATGTTATAATTAATAACATTTTACCCAATATATATTTTGAAAATTAAGTCATTTCACTTAAAAACTACGTACACTGCAAGATAAAAAAAAATATATCTTATAAAAAATAAAACAGCATTGATAAATAAATAATCTTCTCAAATTTTTCATTTGATATAAATACTTTAATTAATTAAAATAAATATTGCATATGTTAAACAAAAATGTTTATTATCAAAATATTAATTTATTAAAGAAAACTAATTAATAAATTTATTTAGATCGATCTTCTCAAAAAAAAAAAAAAATTATTTAGATCGATTATTTTTTAGAAAAGAAAGTCTTGTTAAGACATCAAAATCTTCCCCATAAATCAATAGGTCAGGTTCACTATCATAATTATATTGCTATATTTATAACAATTATAATTTAAAAATAATAATTAATTTAGTTACATAAAAATTATAATATTCAAAAAAATATAATATGTGAAATAAATATAGTTTGAAAATGTATTTTAGTAATTGATATTTGAGTCTAATTTAAATTAGTCTCTAATATTTAAAAAGTTTCAATATAGTCCAAATTATTCAAACAATTTCAATTTAATATCTTATGTTTTATCATTTTTTTACTTTTGTTTTTTTTAGTGATCAATATTAAAATTGACTAATAATAAACTTACATGCTATAATACTTCATGAATTCATTGAAATTGAGAAGAAAAAAAATCATCTAAAAAAAGAAAACTTAAAATTTCTACCAAATTTCTTATAAATTTTTTTAGTTTAGATACATTTTTCTCCCTCTAAAATTTATGCTAATTCACTAAAGATTATATTGTGTGAGTTTATTAGTAGCCAATTTTAATATTTATCAATAGTAGGTGACTAAATAAAAGTAATAATAAAACATAAATAATTGGAACTTTTTATACAATAGAAACTAAATTGAAAAAACATCTAAACATATACTAAATCATAAAAATATTCAACCTACTAAATAAGATTGTAGTATAAGAATATATAAAATTTATCTTTTACTCAAATTATATATAATTTAAAATGTTTTAATATTAAAAAAAGTTCACATGCATTACGGTGATCATAAAAGACTATTTATACTCAAAGTCGTACATGTGGAATAATAGTTTGGCGTCATTGGGACTTGGAAGGAATTTGTTTGTTTAAACTTTTTTTCGAAAAATATTTTGGTTGCATGTCGGTGTAGAGATTATCCTACATACCACTATTAAAATGTTGACAATTATGAGAGATAAAATAAATTTTTTATTTTCTATTGTTTTCTCTTATTTGTCAAAAATTTATTAGGATATCTATAAATCATTATACATGTCACCTTAAAAGAAGAAGAAACTTCATTCCTCCCATTTAAAAAAATCTAAGCAAGAGATAAAATCAATTTATAATGCCACAAACCTAAATGATTAGGTTTAAAACAGAAAGATAATCCAAATTACGAGAACAAACGTAGGCATATTAAAAATATTATTGGAAAAGCAATAAAAAGTTATATACTTAATGAATTAAACTGATACATTTCAAGCTTAGAAAATGATATCTTAAGTTCTTAAGTTTTATGGGAAAAAATCTTTAAAAAAAAATTATGGGAAAAAGATTACAAGAAAGGATCGAAACCATATAAGAAGATGAAAAAAAAAAATAGAAATGCAAACTTGCCGAAGTTTTTTATACATACATCTATTTATAGAAAAAAGTAACCAATTAGGCGTAAACCAAGATGATAAATCCCAACAAACACTGACAATCCACAAATATTTCTCCATTAACATTAATTTTAAAAGCTAAATAATACTAAAAATAGAATCAAAATGGAGTATAAAAAGTGAGGATCACAGATGAAGAAAGGCAGAGGCAAGGATCAACCAACCAACAAAAATTGAGGGTGAATAGAGTTTCAAAGGGAGAGTTAGTTGTGTCTATGAGGAAAAGTTAGTAGCTTCCTATCCAAACTTTTCTTTCGTGTTTGAGACACAAGGGGTCAAAATGGCTTTAAGACTATCTATTTTGCTATGTATGATGCTATTTGGCCCTTCCCTTTCAGGGGCTACTTCTCCTGACAACATATTCATCCTTGCCGGTCAGAGTAACATGGCTGGCCGAGGTGGGGTTGAGAATGATAAAACGGGGAAAACTCTCGGGTGGAATGGGTTCATCCCATCAGAGTGTCAACCCGACCCATCCATCCTACGATTGAACCCTCAGTGCCAATGGGAGATAGCACGAGAGCCTATCCATGCAGGGATCGACCTCCCCGACAAGACCCCTGGGATTGGTCCGGCAATGGCAATTGCTCGCCAGATACAAGCGAAAGCCGGGAAAAAGGCAGGTGTTGTGGGTTTAGTTCCTTGTGCTAAAGGTGGCACTTTAATCGAAGAATGGATGAAAAATCCTAGCAATCCTAATGCAACTTTTTACCAAGATCTCATTGAACGAATCAAAGCGTCAGATAAAGAAGGTGGGGTGGTGCGTGCTCTTTTCTGGTACCAAGGGGAAAGTGATGCGGCTATGAGTGACACTGCTCATAAATACAAAGACAACCTAAAGAAGTTCTTCACTGACATTCGCAATGATATAAAACCTCGATTTTTACCCATCATTATTGTTAAAGTAGCCCTCTATGACTTTTTTATGAAACATGATTCTCATGATTTGCCAACAGTGAGGGCAGCACAAGAAGCACTCCAGCACGAGCTGCCGGACGTGGTGGCCATCGACTCCTGGAAATTGCCTATTAACTTTACCACATTTGAAGGCTTTAACTTGGATCATGGTCATTTTAATACCGCAACTGAACTTATTTTGGGTAAATGGTTGGCTGATACCTACCTCTCCCACTATAGTAATTTATTCTAATCCTATTTGTCATTTTCTATTCTTTATTAGCCCTCCTATTCTTTGTCAATAAATCATCCTTCTACCCTCTTTCTTTAAAATTTTATCTCAATTGATTATCAACACAATTAATATTCCATGTCATATCAATAATTTCTTTGAAAGTTCTCATTTAAATAATTAAAATAATCAAATGTATAGTAATCCTAACTTAAATGTAAGTTGAATTAATATATATCCAACAAAAGTTTTCCCTACCTCTTTCAACATTGCAGATTCAAAAGACGGTTAAAGTAGGATTTCTTTTATAATTTTTTATAATTATTTTACTAAGGATATTTATGGAAAATCGTGTCAAAATCTCGAAGGAGAGGGAAATCATAAATCTAGCTGAAGTTGTCGGAAACATAACCCATGAGATAAAAGACCCAAAAAAATAAAAATAAAAACTAAATTTAAGAACAATTAAAACTCATTTCGAAAGAAGAAATTGGAAATGTTGAAATTCAACAAAGAAATTGGGAAAACAAGGTACCAAATGATGTACAAATAAGAAGAACGACGATTTGGACCATGAAATTGTCGACAAAGATAAAATAAACTCCTTTCCTCATTTGAATTAGTTCGTTTTCTCCAGCATTTTTTTGTTGATCGGTGCATACTGTAGTGGAGATTTAAACTATTGACCTCTTAGTTAACAATGATTGACCTTAGTGAATTGAGCTACTTTGATAAGAAGTAGTAACTACGCTCAAGGTTGGTGAGGTCACTCAATTCAACAATCAACAATTAGAAGGAGATTTCAAAGACTTAAAACAGGAAACAACCCCCTAAATCTAATTCAAAACAGTGAAACACGGTTGATTTGACGCACCAACCACCCTAAATTTTCCTTCAAAAACTTGCCTGCATTTTCCCACCTTTCCTGCTGCTGCTTCTCCATTACTTCCATGAATTTCATGAGAAGTCTCTTTCTTTTTATCATCTTCTTCACCACCTTAACTCAAGAAACGTTCCTTAAACCACAGATTTGAAGCTTATGCTCCAAAATCATGGGTAGCTCATTCACACAGTCTCTTCTGAGTATACTCAAGTTTCAATATCACTTACAAAGATGAATAAAACCCAAGAATAAAAATTTCATGGGATGAACCAAGATTTTAACTTGATAGCAATGAAGCAATAATTCAAATATGTGCTTAACAAAAATGAACATCATTATGGTAAGGCAATTAGAAGAAAACAATCCTAATTATTTTAAAAAAACAAAAAACCGTCTAAGAAGTTACAACTGGATACCTTGATATCATTGACACAATCCTGGCAACATCAATCAGAGAGAAACAGGAAGCCAAGGAGATAATGTCAAAGTGGTTGATGCCAGAGCACTTATTGGAGGAGAAAATCTTTCATGATTTCTTGTATCTCTCCTTGGATATTTTGACAAGATTTTCTATAAATATCTTCAATAAGATAGTTATAAAACATTATAAAATAACACATGTCATAGTATCACAGAACATGTACCTAAGGCAGTAGGAATGACCTGCTGCCATAGGCACAAGCCAAGTTTTCCTCTAATTGATATATGTTGTGATATAGTTCATCCAGGATCGTCGTCATTTTAATATCAAGACTAAGATTGCTTCTTGAAAAAATGATTGGCTGATATCTACCTCTCCCACTATACCATTACTCTGATTTCTATCATTTTTCCTTCTCTAATTCGTATTAACTCTTTTATTCTATCTCAATAAAATCACCTCTTCCACTCTCTTTCTTTAAATCTCTATCTCTATTCAATTTAATCTTTAGATAATTAATATTCTCATGTCATTTTAATGAAGAAAAAAAAATTGTTTTGGAATAATATAAATTCAATTATGCATGAGATAAGGTTTTGACAATAGTTAATTTATATAGGATTAATGAAATAGAAAATTGTTGTCTTAAGATAAACATGCATTATGTATAGTTATTGAATATAAAACATAAATTCAGAATCCTTGAACCTTGTCGACATGAGTTTAGCTCAGCTGATATAAAGCTTGTATTAATGACGAAGAGGTTTGTTGTTCAAATTCCTCACCCCACATATTGTAAAAAAAAAAAATCCTTTTATATATTTTAAAAATATATATAAAGATGTCATGATTAATATATATATATATATATATATACACATACATACACACACCTATGTTATTGTCAATGAAAAAGGTATGGCAATATATCATCACTGTATATTCCAAACAAAGATTATTCTATATTTTTTTTCTTTTGAATTCAACAACATTTGAGGTAAGAGATTCGAACCTTTAGTATCTTGATCGAGATATATCCTTACATGTCAATTATTGTTGAGTTATAATCTTTTATTAAAGTCACACTAACATAATTAAAGATGAAACCGTCATTGAAGACAAGCTCAAATATATATATTTCATGTCCATCAACCACGTTGACTGTAGAATATCCAGAATATTACTGCTATCTTCTTCCATTGTGTTATTCTTTTACTCTTTAATTAGATCAAATGTCCTTAAAAAAACATTCTAATTAATGTCCCAATATGATTCAAAGTCTCCGTGCCCCTACCAATAAGAACATAGCTCAACTGACATAAAGTATGTACTTATAATCAAAAGGTCATGAGTTTGAATTCTCCCACCCCTCAAATGTTTTTTTAGCTCAACAAAAACAAAAAAGAAGAAAAAAAAAAGTCCATGCACCCCTTGGTTTCATGGATTTGCTATGGGTCATCTTTTCAAAGTTATCCAACTTTTTTTAAGGAAAAGTATATAATTTCACTGTTGATGTTTGGAACTCTTTTTCTTTTCTTTTTTTAGTTCAACAATTGTGAATGGGATCAAACCATCAACCTTTGAAATGAGTCATGTTCGGATAGACCTAATGTTTGAAGTTTAGTCAATAGAATAGTAAATATATTGATATTTTTAAAATACTATTAAACATCAACTTGAAGTGTAAAAAAATATTAACAAATAAAAATAAAAATAAAAATAAATAAATAAATAAAACGCCCTTTCCTCTAAGGCTAAAATTGACATATGATTCTTTATAAAAATAAATAAATAAATAAATTGGCATATGATTTAGGGTTAGAGGGGAAAACCAGCCAAAATATTCAGTGACATATATTTATCTTGTAATTAAAAAAAAAATTATAATTCGATGCAAAGTTATATCGCTAAAAATGTTTTTCAATTTTTCAAAAAAAAAAAAAATGTTTTTCAATTTTGGATGACGTATTTAGATAATCCTAACACATTCTTGAAAATCAAGAACTACAAATACACTCCATTTACATTGCCACAAACTTAAATGTGAATAGGTTTAAAAAAACAATTTACGAGGACAAGCGTACACATTAAAAAAAATATTGGAAAATAAAAAGGAAATTATATATCTAAAAGAACAATATCTTTTATTTTTTAAAACATAAATGCAACCTAGAGAGGATTGAGACAATACAAGAAGATGAAAAATAAAATAGTATACTAGCTCAAGTTTTTTATCCATACATCTATTTATAGAAAATTATAACAAATTAGTTGTGAACTAAGATGATAAAGACCGACAAACACTCACAATACACAAATATTCATCCATTGACATTAACTTTGAAACCTAAATAATACTAAAAATAGAATCAAAATGTAGTATAAAAGGTGAGGATCACTATCGAAGAAAGGCAGAGGTAAGGATCAACCAACAAACAAAAGAGCAAGGGCGAGCAAAGTTTCAACCGGAGAGTAGTTGTGTCTGTGCAAATAGACACAGAGGAAAAGTTACAACTTTTTTTTTTAGACAAGACAAAGTAGCTTTCAATTCACTCACACTTTTCTTCTGTGTCTACTTGCACAGACACAAGGGGTCAAAATGGCTTTGTTGAGACTATCTATCTTGTTATGTATGATGTTATTTGGCCCTTCCCTTTCAGGGGCTACTACTCCTAAGAACATATTCATCCTCGCCGGTCAGAGCAACATGGCTGGCCGAGGTGGGGTTGAGAATGATAAATCGGGAAAAAACCTCGTGTGGGATGGGTATGTCCCACCAATGTGTCAACCTGACCTATCCATCCTACGATTGAACCCTCAGCTCCAATGGGAGATAGCACGAGAGCCTATCCATGCAGGGATCGACCTCCCCGACAAGACCCCTGGGATTGGTCCGGCAATGGCAATTGCTCGCCAAATACAAGCAAAAGTCGGGCAAAAGGCAGGTGTTGTGGGTTTAGTTCCTTGTGCTAAAGGTGGCACTTTAATCAAACAATGGATGAAAAGCCCTGGCAATCCTAATGCAACTTTTTACCAAAATTTCATTGAACGAATCAAACCGTCAGATAAAGAAGGTGGGGTGGTGCGTGCTCTTTTCTGGCACCTAGGAGAAAGCGATGCAGCTATGAGTGACACTGCTCGTAGATACAAAGACAACTTAAAGAAGTTTTTCACCGACATCCGCAATGATATAAAACCTAGATTTTTACCCATCATTATTGTTAAAGCAACCCTCTATGACTTTTTTATGAAGCATGATACTCATGATTTGCCAACAGTGAGGGCGGCACAAGAAGCACTCCAGCACGAGCTGCCGGATGTGGTGACCATCGACTCCTGGAAATTGCCTATAAACTTGACCACTCATGAAGGTTTTAACCTGGATCACGGTCATTTTAATACTGCCACTGAGATTGCTTTGGGTAAATGGTTGGTTGATACCTACCTCTCCCATTATGGTCATTTACTGTGATCCTATTATTTATCATTTTCTAATCACTAATAAGTAATCACTTATTTTATTTCAATAAAATTTTTCTTTTATCCTCTTTCTTAGATCTTATTTTTATTTCATCTTTAACATGATTAGTATTCCACATCATGTAAATATTTTAAATCTCTTCGGAACTTATAACTAAATTAAACACAGACAAGGCAACAAGAGTTTGACTCAATTGGCATAAAGCTTGTAACCTGACCAAGAGGTCGGAGGTTCAATCCCCCACCCCCACATGTCAAAAAAAAAAAACATGCAATGGACAAAGCACATATTATAAGCTTTTGTACAATCAATTCTCTTGTACTCATTCCGAATATACAGTGCAACAAGGTGGATATTATCCCATACTGTTTACAAATTTTGAATCTCATTGTCTAATAAGTGCACTAGAATTTTTCTTCAAAATGATTTTTTTTCAAAATTAGACATTTGAAAAGTTAAACCAAACACACCCTACCTTTCAAAAGTTTAATTCTTTCTTATATTGAACTTTGAAATGTTTCAAAATAACTATTATTCTATCAATTTTTTCGTCAAAATGAAGACATAAAAGTGATATGGGTAACTTGTAAAATAGTACTACATGTGATGTATATGACAAGTTTCAATTATGTTCCTAAACTTTAGGTACTTTTTGTTAATGTCCTTATTGTTTTAAAAGTTTCGCTTTAACTCTCCTACATTTAAAATTGTTTCAAGATAATCATTTCATCAGTTTCTCCATTTAAATTAAAAAATAAAAAAACGATATAATGTGGTGATTAATTAAAAGATAAAGGTTACACATGGGCAAACTTTGACAATGAAGCGGTAAGAAATCAAAGGATTTTAATTACATTTAAAATGGGTCTCGATTAGAGAGAAACTGATTTATGAAATAAAGGTTTGTTTAAAAGGGTGGGAGAACTCACCTATTGTCATGAGAAAAGTCATGCACCAGTAAAACACCAACAACCTCTTTGTCTACGAAAAAATCAAATACTAGAAAATTTGGAGGAGAGAAAGTAACCAAGAGAGAAAACTTGTTTGAAAAGAATTGTGCAAGAGTGGTTGCACAATTGAAAAATTAAAGTGTGGGTCTCTAGAAGTTAGTTGAACAACCAAGAAAAAGCTTTGGCTAATGAAGTAGGACGTTATTTTCATCCATAAATGTAAGAAAATCTATCGAGAAACAATGGTCCTAAAGTTCGATTATCTTGGATTTCAGTGTTTATCTCTTCCTCTTCTCCATTCATGTCATAACAATAATTTTCGTACAATAATTTTCTTTTATCGATCATAAGAAAGAGGTCCCAAATTTCCTCCATTCTTCACGGTCTAGTTCCTCTATGATAAAATTTGTTTCTCCCAAAATATTTTGATCATGAGAGGGAAACAATATTTTTTCCTAACTCATTTCCCATGCCCTTCAATTATATACAGTCATTTTGAATGTGAGTATGACTCTTTTGATAACTTTTTAAAACTCACAACAACCTCATATATTTCCCATCTTCAATGTTTCAATTTTCCTCTTCCATTTTTTTAGTTCACATTGCACCTCAATTGGTTTCTATAAGAAATTTGTTTATATTTCCATCACCGGATTAGAGTGGTTTCATCGTTAGGTGTACATCTACTATAGAAATCAGAGAGGAGAGATCATTTCATTACCAATCAAAGATCAAATGCGAGGGAGAAGAATGTCGAATACAAGCTCTCAAATACAAAACCCTAAAAATCACTCTCACAGAGGCAATCGGGAAAGAGAGACTTTTTGGCCATACATGCAGCCAACAGAAAATTACATAAATGCCCCCAAGAATACAACAAGTTACTGCAGTAAAGGGCCAAATTGGGAGCAGTAAGATGTGATTCATAATTCAACATGTTTTAATAGAGGTTCAAACGGAAAGTTAACGGAAGGTCCACATTGTAACATCTATGCAAGTTTAGAGTTTAAATTGATACAACCTGCTAAAGTTTGATAATCAATTTGATGAATTGAAATTACAGGGTTAACATTGATACAACCTACTAAGACTGAGATTCAATTTGATGAAATTGAAAGTTTCAATGTTAATATATTTATACAACCTAGTAAGTTTTAGAATAAAAAATTTATTATCTTTTCCCTTTTAATTTTAGTTCTCTCAAACATGTCATCATTTTAGTTCTCTCAAACATGTCACCAGCTTAATCAATAGATAACAGAAACAAGAATAATCCATTCCTCCTATTTCTAGTTTCATTGTTAGAAAAATTCAAATTTATCATTGCAGACATAAACAATAATAAGCATGTCATCTTGACAAATAGACAAGAAAAACCAAATTATTCACTTATAATCTATTGTTATATACTCCCTTGCTCGTGTCCTTCCTCCAACCAGTTTCTCACATTCCATTTTTAGTTTTACTTTTAGAAGCCCTATTCATTTGTTTTAGATGGTGACATCGTCCTTTACAAATTTATAGTTTGTATTTTTGAAGTATACATGTGACATTAACTTATGGATAACAGAAGAGAAAGAAAAAAAAACCCAAATATTCACAAATATATTTCTCCTGTAATAAAAAGAATATAAAATTTATATCATAAAAATGGTTTTTCGATTTCGAATGATGACTATAGACACATTCTTAAAATTCAAAATTAAAACAACAGAAAATACAATCAATTTACATTGCCACAAACCTAAATGACTAGGTTTAACACAAAAAGACAAATTTAGGAGAACAAGCGTACAAATATAAGAAAATATTATTGGCAAACATAAAGGAAATTTTATACATCTAAAAAAAAGTGATAACTTTTATTTTTTAAAAAAAATGCAAGAGGAGATTGAAACAATATAGGAAGGCGAAAAATAAAATAAAAATGTACTAGGTGAACCATTCTATTTTAATTTTGATTCATACCTCTATTTATAGATATATTTAACAAATTACGTGTGATCCAAGATGATTAAGACCGACAAGCACTCACAACCCACAAATATTAACCCATTGACGTTAACTTTGAAAGCTAAATAATACCAAAAATAGAATCAAAGTGGAGTATAAAACGTGGAGATCACCACTAAAGAAAGGTAGAGACAAGGATCATCCAACAAACAAAAGAGGAAGGGCGAGCAAAATTTCAAAGGGAGAGTAGTTGTGTCTGTGCAAATAGACACAGAGGAAAAGTTACAACTTTTTTTAGACAAGAGAAAGTAGCTTTCAATCCACTTACACTTTTCTTCTGTGTCTACTTGCACAGATACAAAGGGTCAAAATGACTTTGTTGAGATTGTCTATCTTGTTATGTACAATGTTATTTGGCCCTTCCCTTTCTGGGGCTACTTCTCCTAACAACATATTCATCCTCGCCGGTCAGAGCAACATGGCTGGCCGAGGTGGGGTTGAGTTTGATAAATTGGGAAAAAAACTTGTGTGGGATGGGTATGTCCCACCAGTGTGTCAACCTGACCCATCCATCCTACGATTGAACCCTCAGTGCCAATGGGAGATAGCACGAGAGCCTATCCATGCAGGGATCGACCTCCCCGACAAGACCCCTGGGATTGGTCCGGCAATGGCAATTGCTCGCCAGATACAAGCGAAAGTCGGGCAAAAGGCAGGTGTTGTGGGTTTAGTTCCTTGTGCTAAAGGTGGCACTTTAATCGAACAATGGATGAAAAACTCTAGCAATCCTAATGCAACTTTTTACCAAAATTTCATCGAACGAATCACAGCGTCAGATAAAGAAGGTGGGGTGGTGCGTGCTCTTTTCTGGCACCTAGGGGAAAGTGATGCGGCTATGAGTGACACTGCTCAGAGATACAAAGACAACTTAAAGAAGTTCTTCACTGACGTCCGCAACGATATAAAACCTAGATTTTTACCCATCATTATTGTTAAAGAACCCTCTATGACTTTTTTATGAAGCATGATACTCATGATTTGCCAACAGTGAGGGCGGCACAAGAAGCACTCCAACACGAGCTGCCGGACGTGGTGACCATCGACTCCTGGAAATTGCCTATAAACTTGACCACTCATGAAGGTTTTAATCTGGATCACGGTCATTTTAATACTACCACTGAGATTGCTTTGGGTAAATGGTTGGCTGATACCTACCTCTCCCATTATGGTCATTTACTGTGATCCTATTATTTATCATTTTCTAATTGCTAATAAGTAATCACTCATCCTAGTATCATATTAATACTATCATTTTCTTTTATCATCTTTCTTAGATCTTATTTTTATTCCATCCTTAAGATGATTAGTATTCCACATCATTTAAATATTTTAAATCTCTCCGGAATTTATAACTAAATTAAACACAAACATGCAATAGACAAAGCACATATTATAAGCTTTTATATAACCACATTTCTTATACTCATTCCGAATATACAAGGTGGATATTAGCCCATACTGTTTACAAACTTGGTTGAATCTCAAGAGCAACCTAGTTAAGACCAATGTACTACACCTGTCCTCATTTAAAAATTATCTCCACCTAAATATCCTAACAAAAGAGGACAACTCTTTCTCCTTATTTAACCCATTTTTACCATATTGAAGCGACTGTGTCCCTTTTTCTTTTTCTTAAAATCTAAGGTTGAATTATGTAAAATATTTCTGAACCTTAGAAAAGCTTTCAATAAAGCTTCTAACTTACCAAAGTTTAATCCATTCTTACCTTGAAACTTTGAAATGGTTTCAAAATAACCATTATTTTGTCAATTTTTTTCGTAAAAATTGAGATATAAAAATGATACGGGTAACTTGTAAAACAGACTACATGTGGTATAGGTGGCAAATTTCAATTACGTTTCTAAATTTCATTAGTTTTCTAATGACCTTGTTGTTTTAAAAGTTTCACATTAATTCTTGACATTTAAAATTATTTCAAAATAATCATTTCCATAGTTTCTCCATTTAAATAAAAAAAGAACGAATAATGTGGGGATTAATTGAAAGATAGAGATTACACATGGACATACTTTTGACAATGAGCGGTAAGAAATTAAAGGATTTTGTTCCTCCCCAAATATTTTGATCATGAGAGAGGAAAACAATATCTTTTTTTCCCGACTCATTTCCCATGTTCAATTATATACAACGTCTCATTTTGAATGTTTTTGCTTTTTTTTACAATATATGGGGGTGGGGGATTTGAACCATAGACCTCATGGTTATGAGTACAACTTTATGCCAGTTGAGCTATGCTCTTGTTGGCCGTCTCATTTTGAATGTGAGTATGACTCTTTGATGTTTCTTTAAAACTGACGACAACGTCATATATTTCCATCAGCTTCAATGTTTCAATTTTTTTTCTTTTTTTGAAGGAAAATATTTCATTAATTTCTTAAGCCCTTACAAAATAAAAGTCCAACAACTAAAATCATTGTTGTTATAGGTGATTCTGGACCACTCCAAAATTCAGGGGCTAAGTAAGACAGTGCAGCACGAACCTGAAAGCATGACCAGGAAGCAGACCCCGAAGGAGGGTGAGCTGAAGGGATTGGGTCGTCGGCCCGAGGCCGAGGCCGACCACTCGACCCACTTGTGTGGGCCGAGTCCTTCCGCCTCCGTTCGGTCCCTAGTCCCCTGGCCGCCCCGGTTCCACCAGGTTCAGTCGGAATTGTCTCCGAAACCCTAGAAACCAGGCATGAAAATGTATTTAAACCCTTCTTCAGATCCCGAAACTCATTCCCTGAACTCTCCTCCTACTCTTGCTCTTTTACTTTTCATCTTTCTCTTTGCTGACTTAAGCATCGGAGGCGATGTGGCAAGCATCACACCGGTGTGCAGGTTTTTCTGTTTTGTCGGCCACGTCTTCCCTCCTCTCATACAAATTCACTCCTGGTGTCACGTGAAGGTCAGGTGAGTTTTTCTATCCAGATTTTGGCATCAACGATTGTGAACCAAAATTGATACCAGAAACTTACAAGTATAGCCACGTGTGTGCACCTTCCGGGATTCTCCTTGATGAAGTAATTAGGCAGCTGCCACCACATGCAGCACGTGTCTACCGCACCATCCCTAAAAATTAACCAAATGATATATATTATAACATCAAATCTTGATTATTTCGAATCGCAAGTTTGGTAGAGCGTTTGAATCTTCTTTGAAGCTCTACAGCATGCATCAATCGCAGGTAGTATTAGACGTTATTCCACTTCTTCGATCTCTACCCAACATGGTTCTTCTGATTGCGTTTTGTTGTTTCTTGTGATGAATGAAGGTAAATGAAGAAGGAGCCATTGAAACGAAGGTTGACACGATCGATCAGCGTTCACCGCCGGGGCAGAGCCAGGAGCCCACCAACGAAAAGACGACGGTGGTACATCTAACTCGAAAGCAACGCGACGGCGGAGAAAGCCGTGGAGTTTTGAGCAGTGCGGCCGCCGCTGTGGCGAACACCCTTTGTTCTGCCAAGGAAGCGATTTTTGGTAAGGGGAAAGACAGGAACGACGACTGAATCGAAGTAGAACAAACTATGTAACATTCAAGTTTGTCTTTTCAAGGCTTATTCTCTGTTTCAGTTTACTCTGCATTTTGTGATTTAATATACTTTAACAACTAAAATTTTAAAATAATGATAGGATGAAGAAATTTTGTACCAAATCCAAACTCGCATTTAAATAGCTATTTAGTAATGCAATTTTGATCATACGGATAAATATTGATTAGGCCAACTTTTGGATGTACCTGGACTAACAAAGACGTTTTTCAGAAATGATTTTGGGCCTATTGGGCTCGCAATTCTGAGCCGAACATTGTGGGTCTGTTTTGGTTTGCTCCTAGGATGTGGATCGACAATTTTGATAGTCATACTTATGGGAATTTGGATGGAATTCTTGTTTTTGTGTTGAATTCAACATCAACGAAAGAGAGGAGGAAATTGTATTAATTGGGTGATAATGATAGCAAAGGAGTGGATTTTAGCTATTGTTTAGTCCGTTCAATCAACAAACACTTAAACCATCATGCCTCTACCTTTTGGTATTGGTTCTAGCTAAAGGCCTCATAGTAAGAGGTATTGTCTATATTTATGATCTTCGGGGACTTTGTGGGACTTTGGTGGCATGCCCAATCATTCAAAAAAGGGATATTGATAACATTTTAAGGGGCATTGATAACATTTTAAGGGGCCGTTTGTCTTTTCTGGGAATGTAGATGCCTGACATCTTCAGATGTCTGGAATCTCAGATGATTGGAATTTTAGATATCCAGCATCTTCAATTAGCCACGTTTGTTTTTGTAGGAAAATTTACAAGGGTATCCCGAAATATTTCGATAGTTTTGAAGAATTTATTCTTGAAAATGTTGTATTAATATATTAATATATTAATAAGGAAAAGAAACAAAAACTTATCTCGAAAAAAAAGGAAAAGAAAAAGGAAAAAGAAACAAAAACTGAAGAGTAAAAAAAAAAGAAAAAAAACCTGAAGTAGCAAACTTCAGGATCGAACCCACGCACAATGGTATATCATCTGGAGGAGGAGGCACCACTCTGACCGAATCCATTATTGTGTTCAAATTACGTATGGGTGATCTCTTGTAGAGACAACCATCTCCAGCTGGCTTGCACATCGTCTCGACATGTTGACACGTGGAGAAACGACCTATGAACGCAAATTTAAAACTACAATATTTAAATAATAAGTTTAGGAACTGTTATATTTTAATAATAAGTTTTAAAAATTATAATATTAATAAAAAAATGTCCCAATAACCACCCCTAAAACTATTTTGTAACGTGCCAACCGGGGGAGCATGCATTCCCCTTGTTCGGTGAGGTTCCATTCTCCGTATTACATCCCTATTCCAAAAAGTATGACGCGAAGAACATTCCATATCTCGTTGGGTCCCTCCTTGGACGAGCACGGGGCTTAGTCAAGGATCTATTTTGCTCCTATCACTTTAAAGTGATGTTAGGTTGTTTCACCTTCCCACACCCCAAACTTACTCCTATAACCACCCCTATAGAACGTGTTAGAATCAAGATAGCACCTCAACATCAATTTGTTAATATAATATTTTTAAAAAAAAGGTCTGGAGATTACTGATGATCAAGAGGTCTCTGTGGTTGTTCCTCCTATTAAGAGGTCTATGACCCAGAGGTCTAGAATTTCAGATGAGGTCAAAAAACATGTCATGCTCATCAAGAGGTCTAGAGATTACTGATGACCAAAAGGTCTGGAATTCTAGATGAGGTCAAAAAAAAAATCTTATGATTTAAGGGTGATTTTTGCCATTTCTTCCCATAGTTAATTTAGGTTTCAAATGTATCAAGTTAAGTGTGTCTAAGTTGAGATTATTGAAGCCATCAATATATTATGATATCACATTCAAGAAGAAAAAAAAGAGAGTGCACTAAGAAATTTGAGAATGAGAAATTTTGAATTGTGACAAACAAAAAAAATGAATGGCAATGGTAAGGCAAGACAATTAGAAAGAGAAGGATTGAGATGTGGCACTGAAAATGATATGAAGGCCAAAGAGAAAGGGTAGAATAGAGCCAAGCATAGGCTGCCAAAGAACAAATAGATAAGTTAAATGAAATGGGGACAGTTGAGAGCACCAACCAAAACCAAATCCAAGAGCCTATTGTGTTGAATTGTCCCTTTCTAAGCCTTGGGAGAAACTATTGTTTTGAGCCCTACAACTACTAACAACATACAACAAATTGCCTCCATTTAATTTGCCTCACCCACATGGTCAAATTTCTACCCCACCATTACCATGCAACTAATTATACTAGGTTTCCCTCTCTTTTTTCTCCTCCATTTTAGTTTTAGTTTTGGCCTTATCTCATTGGCGGGATTCATAAATATCGCGCCCTTTTTAATGTATTGTTAAAATGTTTGATTTTATTAGTACTATTTTTTTCTCAGTATTTTGTTTAATTTTCAATTTGGGTGTATTACCATCTTTTAAAGTTCATAAATATTTACAATTATTGCAATCATGCAACGCACGCGGTTAGTGTTTAATTTTGCCCATTCGTGCAAGGAAAAATTCTACAGCTTCCTCTCTTTTTTCCAATCATAATTCTACGTGGGCCTGGCCCACATTATGTGAAGCCCACTGCCCCAGCATTCAAGATAATATGATCATTTATCGTTGTCAAAAATAATATATATTATAACATATTATTCATTTTGGCTTTAACCTAGCAAATTTTGCTTTCAACTATACAATCAAATTGTAATAATACACTCCTCAAAAAAGAAAAAAAATTGTAATAACACAATTTTTTTTACAGCTTTTAGAGGTGGGAATTTGAACCATGGACCTATCGATCATTAGTACAAGCTTTATACTAGTTGAGTTATACTCGTATTGACGTAATAACACACTTTTTGACTTTTTCTTCTTTCATTCTTTTTTACTTTTTTTTTTTTTGGTTCGTTCTTTTTTACCCTATTACCTTAGGAAGGAACATAATGAAATTTGAATTGACGACCATAAGAGGAGACATGGATACTTTCATGTTTTAATTAATATTTTATCAAAAATATTTTTATTATCTTTTAATAATTATTAGTTGATATCTTTCTATGGAATAATTATGACCATTACTATTTACGAAAATTATATAACCAAAATTTATATTTGTTATAATTGTACTTGGAGTTTCACTCATAAGTATTGAATAGGCCAACAATACTCACTTATATGTCTGAGATATATTTCAAAATAATTGTTAATCAATAAATGAAATATTAGAACACGAGTGGTTTTTATCGTAGTTGAATTTTTTTTTTTAGAAAAAATTTCAAGAAAAAAAAAAAGGAAAAAACTAAAAAGAACCTGCATTGAAAGAAGAGGTGAATATCTTTCCCCTTCTTTTTAGTTATTTCAAAGCAAAGATATTTGCATACACTTTTTTTAAAAAAAAAAATCACTTTAATTTTATAAAATTTTGATCCTCTAAACCTAGGTTTGCATCTATTTGGTCCATGTGTTGTGGTGTTTATTTGGTTCCTATGTTTTAAAAAGTGTCTAATAGATTTCTAAAATTTTAATTTTGTGTTCAATAGGTCCCTGCTGATCTTTCAATAGTATCTCTTTAAAAATAAAAAAAATAAAAAAATAAAAAAACAATTGTATGTTTAATAGGTCATTGACCTATTCGAAATTTTGTACAATTCACATATCTACTATTCATAAAATTGAAAGTTTAGAATCATAGTAGATAAAAAAAATCAATTTTATACCTAATAGATCAGTTTTTTTTTTTTTATAATTTTGAATATTTCAACAGCCTATTCGACACAAAATTGAAAATCCAGGGACTTTTTTAAAGTACAAGGACCAGAAAGACACAACGTCGAAATTTCATAAACTAAACTTCAAATTTAACCAAAAAAAAATTCTTAATGTTTTTTTTCCCCTCAAAACTTACATCATAAAACAACTCAAGCATAGGATAAGGAGAAATGAATGGAAGGATGAAGTTTTCATAATTCAAACTCAAATACACTTAACTATATATTCATTTCTATGACCTTATGAAAACATGATCTAAAACACTAGCTTAAGGTACAAAAACTACATCATTAATAATAATGATAATAATAATAATAATACTAAAAAAAAAGAAGGTCCTTTAGATGAAATGAGGTAAAGAAGGATTGACTATATATATGTGAAAGTAGAGAGTGATGAGTGATGAATGTGAGTGTTTCTAGGCTCTCTTTGGGGCCAAACATTTGTATATCTTTATCTCTCCCTTTGTGTTTTTGTTTCCTTTTTGAGTTGAAATTCCCACTTCAATTATTCAAAGCAAACCCAAAAGACATCTCAAACAAATTTGAAACATGTTGTCCTCCATTTTGTATATTCTCCCCTCTCAACTTTCTCTCTTCTATTCTTCTTTTTCCCCTTTTTATGGATCCTTTTTTTATTATTATTTCCTTTATTTCTTTTCAAATTTTTTCTACTCTTTTTTGTGCCACTATTGCCATATACACTATTCTTCTTATCTTACCTTTTCTTCTTTCTTTTTCCCCTGCATTGACTCAAATTAAAGTTCTTTTTATTAAACAAAAAAATCTAAGAATATCCCTTCCCATTTAAATTTTCTCTTATTCAATTATTGTTTCTCACTCTCTCTCACTCTTTTATCTTTTAGAAAAAAGCAACTTAATCATTTGTTATTTATTTATTTACTGAAAATCATTTGTTATATATATAGATAGATAGATATTAAGACTAAAAAAAAATTGATTATCCTCCTACGATACTCACTCATATAAGACAACCATAACCAAAAATCTCAAACTCTTTAAATTATAAGGAGAGAAAATGAAGTTCAATTTCATGCATCACGATGATTTTTTCCCCCTTTTAAGAAAGAAAAAACTAATGACTTGGTCTAAACTTGCCGTTACCAAACCAAATATAATAAGTGTGAAGATTGAATAAATTAATATAATGTATAGTCCCGATAATCGCGGGTGACAAATTGAAGAAAATAAAATAATAATTAAAAAGAGTGAGGAGTGTTAGTTTAAAGTGAAAGCTTCTTGAAGTTCATCATTCCCTTTAATTTAAAGTGGTAGAAAAGCACATGCAAGCCTTCTTGTGGCTGTCTTTTTGTGTTCTGTCATCAACTCCCAACAAAAAAGATCTACACAGCTTGAGAGACTCTCCATTCAAAATAAAACCAATAACATTTATGAATCTTGTCATATGGACAAACCTACTTTCATTATAAATTCTTCTTCACATATTATTTACTTTGCAGATTAAAATTTAAATTCTTGTCAGAAAAAAGTAAAAGGTTGAATTTATATTGATTTGGATTCATGAGACTTCATAATATTTTTTAATATTTTGTGGTATGTAGGCTTTGACATTTAGCATGAGGCTCAACATGTATATTATTCTATGAATTAGGAAGAAAACGACATTGGAAGAATTTGAATTTATAACCTCCAATATTGACACTATGTTAATCAATTATCTAAAAAATTTACAGTAAATTTGATTAGCTAGGTAATTCTTATTTTTGTTGCTACTTATTTCATTTTAGTTTCTAGACAATTAATATCTTGTTTTAATCCTTCAATTTTCGTCAACCTATAGTTCAACTGATGTTAAGGCATAAATCTTGAGCCATAAGTCAAATATTTAAGGCTCCATTTGATAACTATTTGGTTTTTTGTTTTTGAAATTTATGTTTGTTTTCATCAAATGGTTTTCGTTTTTGTTAATGACACATTTGAATTCCTAGCCAAATTTCAAAGACTAAAACAAATTTTTAAAAACTACTTTTTTTAGTTTTCAAAACTTGACTTGATTTTCGAAAACAATAGAAGATGGTAGATAACAAAACAAAGAAATTTAGAGGTGAAAGTAGTGTTTATAAGCTTAATTTTCAAAAACCAAAAACCAAAAATCAAATGGATATCAAACGAGGCCTAAATCTCCCTAATCTCATTTGTTGTTGAACTAAAAAGAAAGGAAAAAAAACAATCGAACAAACAAACTTCAACTTTCAAATCATCCATTTTACTCCTCCAACTTTCAGTAAAAAAATATATATTTTTTTTACTATTTACTATTAAATTTTCAAATCATTTAACAAAAACTCAAAGTACGTCCTAACTTATTATACATAACTTCAGATACTTGGATATCTATTAATCAAATAAATTAACCATAAGATGTGTCTTTATCAAATTTCTTCTAAATATTTATTTAAAAATTAATGACAACGACTGAGAATCTTCTAAATAAGATACTAAGAAAGTCATTAAATTGGAATAAGACTTACAAATCAGTCTTCAACCGATATGTTTTTTTTTTTTTTTTGAAAAATTCAACCGATATGCTAATACACAAGAATAAAGATGGATGATGTATAAAGATATGAAACCTCAAAAATCAAAATAAACGTACTTATGGTCTTTAAGTGCTTTTCTTTTAAAATGGATAGTTTTTGTTAAACTTTTAAACATTATTAAAAGTGCTTTTTAAAGTTTTCAATTTTCAAAAGTAATTTTAAGAAATTAAAAAACAAAACAAAACAAAACATGTCAAAGTACTTTTAGAGAACATTTCTTATAAGTGTTTCATTTCAAAACACTTTTTCCATTTCAAACACACACTAACATTTGTATCTTAAATCAATCTTCGACCAATATAGAATACGAAAATAAAGATGGATGATCTATAACTTGTACATATAAAATATTTGGAACGAGCATTGAATTAAAAATGGAGTTAGTTGGTCATGGAAATTTGTGAATAAATGCCACTATCCATCATTAACTCTTCCCCTGTTGAGAGGGATACTAATCCATCTCCACTTGTCGTTCACTCTGTCACACCCTACTGTTTTGATATCCATTTTCAAACCACAGTTGCCTCACCTTATAACCAGAAATTATTCGAGAAGGTCGTCACAGTTTGATTACAATTTTATAGTTATTAAGAGACAGCTACATTGTAATAACCTCTTTGAATAAGTTTTCCCGTAGCTTCCCGGCTTTATTACACAAATCCAACTTTTTTTTTTTTTTTTTTTTGAACTTGGCTTGATTGAGATGGATCTCCATACCCTTCTTCCATTTCCCATCCTCAAAACAACAATCAAAATTTTGAGTACTTTTAGGAAAACAGAACAACACAGGGGACCATTCTGTCCAAATGGTAGGTGCGATTTAAGAAGCAAAACTGGGAAAGGGCGAGGTGGGTGAGCAACGAAAGTTTCAATGGTCCCAAGTCATTGAGGCAATTTTTCAAACACGAGATTGCCATTACCAAATTTTCAGGTCAAACCCCAAATCATTTCTTCCAAATCTCAATGCTTAAGTGGCCGACAAAATCTTCTTCCTCTTCCCCCTATTCACATGCAAACAAAAAGCAACTCTCTTCTTCTTCTTCCTTCAATTATATATTCTTTTCATTCGTTCTCAGCTAACCCCATTACTCAAAATTCGATTTTTCATAGCTGAAATTGAAAGATTCATCATACCCATGTAAAATGAAACAGATAATTGAAGCACTGAAACTGCTCTTCTTCATTCTTATATATTCTCATGTCCATTGCATCCGGATAAAATGCCAGCCATCTCTGCGTTTTTTTGAACTTCCGATTGCCCATTCATTCACGATTAATGGACAGTGATTATACCCAAGAACAACATTGGGCATAAACTGCAGAGATGGTTAGGCAATTTAACTTGCAGAATTCAAGAAAATATTGATCTTAATTCTTATTCAACATACAAGGATTGCGGGAAGGAAAAAGAAAAAGGGATCTAGCGAGGAACGTCGAGCAAATTTGTAGCTGTTGAATGGTTCGCCATTTCCAGAGGTTGATCCATTGCTCTGTTCTTCTTCGTTAATGGCTCCGGCGAGGATGAAACCGACGAGGCCACCGACCATGAGTCGTTCGAGCTATCGGAGCTGAATGACACGTCAATGACGCCGTTCGGGCTGCCTGGAATCGACCCGAATTTGCGTTTCTTAAATTGGTTGCCGTTTCTTCTCGATGCATCCGAGATCAGTTTACAGCATTCCTCCACATTCCCCTGTTTTGAAACAATTCAAGAACTTGGTTATAACTTATTCTAAATGTCGATTTGTTGGATTTGGCGATTTGGGTCGAAATGAGAATGGTAAATATGAACCTTGTCGATTCCAAGGATGTTAAGAAGCTGGGAATCGTATTCAACGCCGAGGTGGGGCTCCATAGCTTTGAAAACGTGCAGCATTGTGGCGGTGGCCATTACAGAAGGAAGAAAGGACATGAAATCTGACTCTGCAAGTCAAAAAAAAAAACACCAAAACGAAATGAGTGATTAAAAAAGATAGTGATATTGCTACTTTTATGTGTGTTTTTGGTTAAAGGAACACAACTCATCAGTAAAGAGTTTCAAAAGAACTCATCAGTAAAGGGAAATGGGGTTCTATCTAGATTTGTTTACCTAAAATAACAGAGAGAATGGCTCGTTCACACCGCCAAAGAATTTCCCAGCAGAAATGGTCCTTGAATCCAAGCCTTCTTGAGATATAATCCACAAACGAAAATGGGGTAACAGGATTCATCCGCCATTGAAGCGTAGAGAGCACAAGAAGCTCCATCTTCTTAATTGTCTTAGCTTCGAACAGATATCTACTGTCTTCCACCTACACAAGTCAAAACCCAAGAGAGATTAATGATTAATTGTTGAACTCGTGGGATGAATCATGAATATATCCCAATCCGACCATTTGTCAGATGGGTTATCAAGATTTCTCGAAACATACTTGTAGGTCCAACAAAAGAGGCACTTGGGTCTCCTCCACTTTGGCAGCAAGAGAGATACAAGCAACAGCAGCAAGCTGAGCCATCCATGGCTTGTCTCTTTGAAAATGAAAACAGGACAAAAACCGGTCGAAGTAATCGACGGCGAGAACGGCCGTGAGAGCAGAGAAAGAGTAATGGGCATTGACCTTCAGCATCCACTCGACGGCACCTCGTCGGGCGGCAGCAAGAGAAGGGTCGGTCTGAATGTTTTTAAAGAGTTCATTAGGCTTCTCTCGAGAGAGAAGAGAGATTAGTTCTTCGTTTTCCCAAAACAGGTCCTGCTCTGCCACAATCGCACAATTCGATTCACTCGTTAAGTTAGTGTAATGTTGCTCGTCAAAACCACTTCCTTCTTCTTCCTCCTCCTCCCAGTGCTCCTCTGAGCAGTACAGAGCATCAAGCGCATACGGTGGTACCATCTTCTTCTGAGAAGAAGAGGCTGAGATTATGGTTCATTGTAGGGTGTAAGAGATGAAAATGGAGAAAACAGGGGAAAGAGGCGAAGAAGACCAATCCTCAGCCATGGCTGTAGCCCTGTAAGCTGCGGTTTCTCTTTCTCTCTCTATCTTATGGAAAGTGAAGGGGAGAGAGAGTGAAGGAGAGAAGGAGTTTTTATTGGTAGGTTTTGGGAGCTGCGGCTATGCGTTTGTATCCCTATCCGGTGCTCAAAGGCGCACGAAAAAGTATTCAAATTTTGAACTATACACAATGTGACTGGCTGACTGCCCTAATAGTGATTGAATGTAGACTTCAAATATGTATGGTCTCCCTTTGCAAAATAAGAAATATGTATGTCTCCTAATTTTTTAATTAAAATATTATTTTGGTCCATATACAATCAATTCACTTTAAAATTAAGGTTTTAATACAAGTTTGGTATCTCAAAAAAAAAATACAAGTTTGGTATCTGAGTTCCAAAAAATGTTTAATAGGTGTTTGAACTTTCAATTTTGTATCTAATATGTCTCTAAAATTTAAAAATGTCTCATATGTCCCTGAACTTTTAATTTTGAAGATTTTATTTAAACATTTGAAAGTGCATAGGCTAAAATATAACAAATTCTAGAGTATAGAAACCAAAATGGTATTTTGAAACCTTTTTTTAGTTCAACGATACGTTGGAGTGGGAATTAAAATTTGTAATCTTTTAGTCAATGGTATAATACCTTAGTTGAGTTATATTCAAATTGTTTATGACTCTTATTAACCACTGTTTACAAACAAAAAAAAAAGTTCAACAACAATTGGTGGTAGGGGATTCAAACATCTGACCTCATGGTTGATAATACATGTCAATTACCACTAAGTTATGCTCATTTTAGCACTATTTTCTACAAATTTGAAATATGTTTTATAGTTTCTTTATCATATATATCCAATAATGTAAATCTACAAGTCATGTCATAGCAGCTTCCTCCAATAAATTTTCACAACTTCAAACTAGGATGCCATAAGGGGGAAATTTTCTAGTAATATTATTGAGTATGGACAATTTTTTTCATACCGCTTTCGTCCATTGTTTGTTAGAGAATAAACATTTAAGAATGGTTTGAGACCCACATAATAAAATGGTATATCATTAATGATGTATCAAAGGCTAAATGGAAAGAGTGTGAATTGGTAGTACCAAAAATGTCTAACCATTGCTGCCAATACACACTCTTTCCATTTAGCATACATCTGCCAAGTGCCTTCTAATAGAAAATTTTCTAGTACTAAAGTAATATAGATGTTTCTGTCATTTATTGTTTGTTACGTCGTCATCTTTTGAAAAATGACGTGGGATCCATAAACATTAAAAATATATTTATAAATGCATAATCACACTGTGAACAAAGGAAGTAGTATGATACTATGATAGGATTATAAATTTTTTTGACAACCATTAGAGGGCACGTGACAGATGTATGTGATTGGGGCAGATGGCGGGTGGTCCCCACTGAATTGGTGATCTTCTACGAGCAGGTGTATTTGAGAGTTTGTGATGTCTGAAATCTGAGTCCTGTGATGAAAGTGTGCAAAGTTTGGGTTTTTTTTTTTTTTTTTTTTATCATAATTAATAATTATTGAATGATACGTAATAATATGGGAATTATTAATTGTGAGAGGGGGAGTGAAAGTGAAAGTGAAAGTGGCCAGGGAAGAAGCACTCACACACGGTGTTCGATACAATGTGAAAATGAACACAAAAAAACAAAAATAAAAACAAATTTGAAAAAGTAAAAAGAATTCAGCTTTCACAGTTTCTCCACTCCCCAACCCAATTAATAAAATCTCTTTTTGAAAATTGAAAACAATTTTTTTTAAAAAAAAAAAATAAATTATAAACTTGTTAATCAGATATCACACTTGAAAAAAGAAATCAGAAATGAGCTGGCATTCGCATGCATGCTAGACTTTTACCAATATTCTCGGTGGATTCAATTTTCCTTTTCCATTGTTTTTTATGTTAAAAGTTGAATCTAATGTCTTAGTCAATTTAATTATGTTTAGGTTATTTTTCATTTACGTTATAATATATAATGGATAGAAATCTAAATTTTTTTTTTCTCAATTTCACGTATATGATAATATAACACCTATTATTATTTTAAAAGTTGATGGTAATTTGGTATCTTAACGAACATTTGTTGAACTAAAAAAACATAAATTAAACCTTCCAACTTGAAAGTATTTCTAAATTTATTTAAAAGTTGAATTATAATACTTTTAACAACATAGACGAGTTTATTTCAAAAAAAAAAAAAAAAAACATAGACAAGTTATTAAAAACTACTTTATCTTTTTAGTTTTTTAAATCGTGTTGGAATTTTGAAAAACACTTTTAGACCCTTAACAAAACAAAGAAACACATCAATGTTACTAATACTTATAAGCTTAATTTTTTTCTAAAAAAAAACAAATGGTTATTAAACGAAGCATTAATTGTCAACCTAAGTATGGTTAGATTGATAAATATATTACTTAACGTTCTTGAATAAAACCTTGAATTCTTCCTTTTTTTTTATATATAAAATTCAACAAGTAGGGTGGGGACTCGAAAGACACATATTTTATGTTAATTGAGTTATATGCTTCTTTTGGCTTAAACATTGAATTCTAGTATAACCTAAAGAAAAAATGCACATCGTAAATAAATTATATTCAAGAACAATACTTGGTTATATGCTAGTGTATAGATATCTTTCCATATACTACTATTGAAATTATATTATTCCCAAGACATTTACTTTTGCTTTTTTAGTACACTTCACACAGCATTTACAATTAATATAAATACGTGGGATCAAGTTTGGTAATAATGAGTTACAGTTGTATAATGAAATTCAATGCATTTTTATAACAAAAACTTGAACTAATTCTAGCTAAAGCTTGGACTAATTATAGTGTGTTTGGTTTGACTTTTCAAGTGTTTAATTTTGAAAGAAAAAAAAAAGTAATTTTGAAAAAAAATTCTAGTGTTTGGCAACCATTAAAAATGATTTATTAAAAAATGAGATTGAGAAATAAATCATTTTGAGAGAAACATTTGAAAGTAATTTTTTTAAAAAAAGATTTTGAAGTATATGATAACTTGTGTATAAAAACATGCACTTATGAGAGAATGTAACCAAACATATGAGAGTGTGTAAATTCTAAACAATTTTTATACAAAATGTTTAAAAGAAAATGCATTCCTGAAAAACATTCAAACTAAAATGTATTCTAAACGGATCCTAAGTTCTCCGACATTCCATCACCATGAAATTTAAATACTTTTCATCATGTGGTGGAAAAGAAAAACAGGAATTTGAAGGGCTACTATTTTTACAGCACCCACCTAATCTCAACGAGATCCAAAGCAAAACAAAAGGAAAAATATCCTCAAAATTCAAATAGAAAAATGAAACAAAAAGAGACAAAAAGAGACAAAAAAAAAAGGAAAAAAAAAAACAAAAAAAAAAGAAAAGAAAAGAAGTCACCTCTTATATTTGTCAGCTGGAAGAAAAGAAAAAAAAAAAAGTCACCCATTTGGTAGCTCATAGGTGGTCTAATTCTTTGTATATTTAAATAGGTAAACTTTTTTACTATGGTTTAATGCAATGCAAGTAGAATATAGAATACTTCTTTTTTCTTTTTTCCTCTCCATTATATTTACTATCTACTAGTGAAGGACAAAGTTACGTTTCAGTTTTCAAAAAAAGAAAAAAAAAAAAAAAAAAAAAAAAAGATTATAGTTTTTCCACCCTCACTTTTATCTCACTATCCCATTTAATTCACGTAAAAAGAAGAATATCCTAATTCCTAGTAATTATGTTTTGAAAAAAGGGATATTGTAGTAATTATCAAATGTCTTAATTTTATTCCAATTCTAAATAGTTTTAAATGCTACGAGTCTTTTTTTTTAAAAAAAAAAAAAAAAAAAAAAAAAAAAAAAAAAAAAAAAAGCTATGAGTAGTTGCAACATGTAAAATTTTCTAGTATATATTAATAATATAGTACCTACTTCTCACATTCATGATTTTATTCTTAATTTTTTTTCATGGGTCCTATTACCCCAATGTGTTGAAACATGTGGGCAATGAGACATTTTGGACTGTCAGGAGGAAACTTAGAAGTCATTGAATCATCCAACTTAGGGAGCTCGATCCTAGCCAAGTCAAGGCACATCTACCGTTAATGAAATCCCTATCGCTACATTAGGTATAAATCTACCCAACGATGATGAGGAACTCTATAAATAGTGGAACCTAACAATTCCACTTTAACTTTGTTAAACACTAACTTAACCTAAGCACTCACTTAAAGCATCGGATTGTATTTGACCAAATTCTCACACCAACAAATAACAAACAATGGTGGAGAACTCTCTAAATAATATTCCTATTTTGAAGGCAAAAGAGAACATATAAAACAATTCCAACCAAGCATTTAGTTTCTACTTCCAAATTGTCTGAATCAAATACCAGTTTTCAAGGCATTAATTAACGAAAGAAAGTTTAAAATTTTTGTTTGATTTCTGTATTGGGGTGTGGTTCGACGAATGGTAGAGGAGAGAGATGGGGAAGCATAGGAGTTCACTCTTTGCAGCCAGCAATTAAAGAACGTTGCTTTAATGTACGAAAAGTCTGGTTTTTTTTGGTTAGGGAAGCAAAGGGGCAGCAGTGTTCATTAAGTTGGAAGAAGCAATAGCCTTAAAACTTAAATAAATAAAACCTACAGAGAGAGACTGAATTTGGTTCATGCAAATGCAAGCAAAGATGGAAGCATTAAAGAAATGAAAATTTAACAATTAGTGTCGAGAGGTTGCTTTCTTTTCTTCTCTTTTTAGAGGCTCAATCTACGAGATCTTTGAGAGAGATTCAAATAGATTCAATGTAAGAAGATAAGGTTAAGGCTGCTGCTTTCCAATTTCAATTCCAATTCCAACTTATAAGAAAAGAAAAAAAAGTGTTTTTTTTTTTTTTTTTGAGGTTGAGAACTTGAGATTCAGAATAAGGACTGTTTTTGTATAGTGAAAAATTTAATTACGAGCACTTTTTACTTTTGTAGCTGCTCTTTTACTTTTTTGAAGTTTCAATTTTCTCTTTTCCCTCCATAGAATTTTCATTTTTTTTTAAAAAAAAAAAAGTTTTAATTGTTGTTGATTGATATGGTCAACAAAGTGAGAGCAGAAATGGGAGCCAGCTCTCTGTTTCTGTGTGTATTCAAGTGAGACACAGAGGCTACTAATATAGTATGTCTCATTGTCTCTCGAATTTTTGCACTCTCCCATCACGCCAACTTTTCAACAAAAAAATGCATTTCCCTTTTATAAAGCTGCAGGTTTTTAATTTCGTTTTCCTTATCATTTTTAAAATGCTTTTTTTTTTTTTCAATTTTATTTTAAAAAAAATATAACGTATGATGATGTGACTTTAAATATTTGTATTGACTTGTTTAGGTATGTGTTCAATTTATACAAACTAATTGAGGTGATATTGTATGAGGCAAAAAAAAATTGTGGCGAAATAACAGTAATAATTAAGAGGGTTTTTTTTTTTTTTTGAGAGGATAATAATTAAGAGGGTTATATTTTGAAAGTTTAAGAATTTTAATGGAATGAACTCTAGGCTTGATTACAAATTTGGTCTCTTAATTTTGAAGATTATGTTTATTTAGTTTCTAATGTGTAACTCATTGAATATGTTATTTTAGAAATATGTGACTATAATGTGGAAAATTAAGTAGAATACACATTTTGTCTGTAAAGGAATGAGATGACAAATTAGCATAATCAACTAGCAAAATCACCCTAACACATTATTTACCCGCTTGCAAAATGCCTAGATCTACCCTAAATTACGTCATTACTTAATTCTCAAACTCGTAATATAGTTAGCTTATCATATAAGTATTGCACTAATAGAAATTAAAAACAAAAATTGCAAAATCCAAAATTTGGAAGTGTATTGAAATATTTTTGAATATCGATATTAGATAGACATAAAACTCTAAAAAGTAAGGACCTATTTGGTATCTTATCCACATTTTATTTTTTGTTTTTAGACTCACTAATTCAAACAAGTTCAATAATTTTTTGTTCATTGGGTTTATTCCTAAAATCAATATTGGAATTGAATCTAGATCTTCTAATCCAAAAGGTGAAAATTTTGAAAATAACATTTACAAGTTTTCAATGTTCTCAAAATTTCAATCTACTATGAAAAAAATACGTATTCGAAACATAGAATACAAAATTGCTTCCTAATAAATCTACCGTTTTCAAATTCATGTTTTGAAATTACCAACCAAATCCTGTTTAGGGACCAAAAATAAAATTTAACGCATTGACAAAAATAAAAAATAATAATAAAAAATAAATAAATAAGGTTGCAAGAGTAGAATTAGGGCCCCCTATTCCAAGTAGTAGAAGCTTAGTTGAATGTGGTTATTAAATTAAAGGGAAGTAGAAAGGAGAAAGGATCTTTCCATTCCAGCTGTGGACTGCGCCCTCTCACTGTGTGTGGGTCCCACGCCTCAATTTAAATCACTTGTCAGAAATTCCCAATTTCATACTTAAATTCAGTCTCTTCTTTTCTTCTGATTCTGAACTAACTGTGTCGATTCAATTGTTTTCAGTTTCTTTCTGGGTAAACTCTAAACAAACACCATTCCATACTTATAATCATTTATATCTTATATCATATGATTTTCTAGATTTCTGCACTTCCACTATCCATAAAAAGAATATTTCTTAAAACATCCCCTCTTTTAAAGTTTCTGCTGCTTTCTACTAATAATATACACTTAAACTCTGGGTAAAAGTTATTGAAATCAACCTTCCAATGTATTTACCACTCACTTCTTTTACTATTGTGAGTTTCAGATAATTGAAACATGTTGTTCTCTTTACCTATTGTCTGTATTGAATGATACCTTTACTGTTAGGCTTGCTCAGACGAATTTGAACCAACTCTCAGGCCTAATAGGCTTCTTTCTCTATTTGAATCAACTTGATGAGTTTCTCCCTCATAGTTTAGAACCAAGAATGCAAACCTTGACACCTATTTCAAGATTTTGGGAGGATGTCATTCTCCAAGAGTAGAAACATCACTCTAGTTATCTCCAAATCGCTTCTGATTGTCTTCTCTTCAACCTCACTCCCACTGCAAAACCTGATATCGTTTCAAATGCCTTTTCAAACAAGTCCATTTAAAATTTCCATAGGATCGAAATAAAAAGTTTTGACATTGATGATGGGTTCTTAATAAGTTGGTCGTAATCATTTTTGAGCTACCAAAAGTCTACCAGACATCATGATGATAAATGAGTTGACAACCTATTGCTTTTCCCATTCAGAATTATCATGACAATCCAGAACCAGTACTACAAAACCATCAGTGCATGCTCTAATCATACCCAGTTGAGGTGAAAACAGCGCACTGGACTGTACTGCATATTACTTACAGAACCTTGCTTTTCTCTGTTGAAGAAAAACATTATGCTTTAAACTATATGAATTGGGAGATTTACAACACCCAATAGACCTCCAAAAACCTTCAATCCAGGCAACCCAAAGAAACAAAAGCAACCTTTGCTAGGCAATGGTCTAGAAAGTTATGACATCTGTGAACACAGAACACAGTAAAGAAAAAAGAAAGTATAACTAGACGCTAGAAAAAGAATATTAGAAATAAAAACCCCATGCCAGCAAAAAATAATTGCTTGCTACTTTGTTCCTTTTGTGCTTGGATGATTGAACCTTTATATCATGTATTTGAATCTAGATATCAGATCATAATAACAGGCAAGGAAATAAGGAGGATGACAGAGAATAGAAAGTAATGCTACTTTCGCATTCTAACATCTATATACCTGACTATTACTGATATGTAATTTGACATTTCCTTTCATAATGCAACTTTGTTTTGTATGCACTTGGAACTTTAGGTTAGCCACTTTTCGCTAAGAGATGTAGTTCCCAATTCCATTCGAATGCCTGCACGACAATATCCTCTATATAGTTCTGTTGCTGAGCTAAAATGGCAAGTCCGATGATCTGGTTTATATCACCTTCCTGTAGATGAGTGTGTGCCATTCACAATAAATGGGCAAAAGATTTACCAAGATGGGAAATGATCATTCTGACTGTAGTGATTACATCAGAACTATAATCTAATGCGAAATACATCCCACCTCCTTCCCCTTAACAACCCCAGATAATAAATTAATGGGGGAAGGCAGTCAGGTGGAGCTCAGTCAAAACCTAATGTATGATTCTAGCAATCAATGTGCCATCGTATTTCAAAAGAAACGACAAGAACTATGGACTTCTTGAAATAAAATGATTATCTCAAGCATGGAGTGTGCTCGGCAATAAGCTAAAGACTAAGCTTGAGAAATTGTCACGGAGCAGAGAGAATCCAAAACCTTTCCTTTGAAGACAGTTGACTTTTGTTCACCTTTACTTGCTATATACAAGCTTTAATCTTTTCACGTCTTCATCCTCTACTCTGTTTTCTTCTCTTTCTTTTCATCCCTCTTCTGGTATAGAGCTATCTGACTCAAAATGGTACCGTTTGTTGCAATAGAAAGAGCCGATCCCAAAAGAACTTTGACAAGATTCAAGGACCACAGTTTGTCAAAATGAATAAACAACTAGGAAAAGAACTTGAATGGATTATATTAACAAGAAGAAAAAAAAACGAGAGCTTCCTTATAAAACCAGAGAGTGCCGGTGGAAGCAAGTTTTCAAAGACCCAGAGGAATGTCGCATTGTGTTTGTAGATGAACACAATGCTTGCATAGGCAATCAGACTTAATTAATGCTTATTTGCAAACAGAAAAAAGGAATATTTAACCGTTGAGTACAAAAAATTGAAGGTTGCTAATAAAACCGAAGAAGTCTTATGTTAAAGATTCAACCCAGAAAAACCCAAAACTTCATGCATTTTGCAAAATCGTCGTTTTGGAGAACAAATACCTTTGGATTAAAATGTTAATTCCTAACAATTGTTACTTTTCTTTTTTAACATCCAAAGTGTTTGGGCTAGCATGCACACACCTTGACTATTCTCAATAGACAAGTGTGTGACCCTACTATATTTGGTTGTCAAGTAACTTATAGGATATTAGACCCTAGGTAGGTGGCGATTATGGTTTGAACTCGTTCCCTCTAAGCCTTTTATTATTTACACGGCCCTTCTTGACAGCCATGTTGGTCAAATTGTTGCTTGTTAGTTGTTAGACGTTCCTAAAATGTTCATGTTCTTGCAGTAGGTATGCCACTAATACTAATTCTTGAATCCAAATTCCTTATAAGATATTATCACTGAAGTACTACCCAAATAATTCAAGAGCAAAAAAGAAAAAAAAAAATCAAGGATACCACTGTTTGGCGCTTTTTCTTGGATGCTGGTGAAAACCCTCACTGCAAAAGAAAAATGAAACAAACCTTGATATCTTCACGAGAAAACTAATGCAACTGACTAAATTTCATTATGCAATCATCTTACCCATAGCACCTCCAAAGTTCATCAAGGATGTTAGAAAACTAAGCTCCCCAGTACTTTTGTTCTGTACAGAAAAGATTATTTTTTGAACAAGAACTTTCATTAAAGAGATATGAAAACAATTCAATTAAGACATGGTATCAAGCCATAGAAAATATTATTAATAAACAATATAGGAAAAATACTGTAAAGCATGTCAGCACCAAAATAGTAAAGACACAGATAGTGGAACCTGGCAGGAAAAAGAAGACTAGACAGCAACAAAATTATAATTTATATTATTGCCACTTTCAGCAGATGTTAAACTTTCTTAAATCTTACTAGTTCTCACTTCTCAAACAAGGGAAAGGCAAACTCTCACTTGAATTATCATTTGTTAAAACGACAACAGCTGGTTTTGGTGACTACAAGGTTCTGTTTCAAATCACTATCCCAATCTTTTCATTTGAAATTGGAGAAATTATGACAATGGTACAGATCGTCCAATATCATTTAACCTTTTTTTCCGCTTTATCTCTTATTTATTTATTTTTTTTTTTTTTTTCCAAAGGGGATGTGGTAAGGGAGCTTGGAGCAAAATCAATATCATATAGAACTTACTATACAAATAATAAATATGGGTTAAATAAAATAAAATAAAACAGAGTAGGTTCAGCCATTATTCAGAATCCTTCGATTTTCATAAAGCAAGAATGATATACCAATATAATATTAATTGAAATATTGAAATTGTATAATTACTATGATAGGACCTTCAAATAAACTTACAGAAAAGTTCTTCCATATTTGTGGGATCCTCGAGAAGAGAAAAATTGCATGTTGAGATGCCTGAAAGGTAGTTTTCAAATTGGGAAGTCTTTTAGCATAGAGCTAGTACAGGAGAAAAACTTCAATATACGTAAATGTAAGTCATCAATTTTGCTACATTTATTTACCCTCTTCGAGGAATAAACAAATAAATTAGTAATAGTGACAGACAGTAAAAATATCTGAAGAACATTTTACAAGAAACTGAGAAAGCTTAAAACGTGCATTAAGTGATAATCTCAATAAAACAGTATGAGACTTACGTATAGAGCTTCAAAGAGAACAGGGTTAATTTGACCGGCTAGAACTGTTGGTGCTAGAGCAGAGTAACTGAGTGGCCAACGTGTTAAGGCAGCAGTAACAAGTATCTCCCTTTTCGCAAAATTAATATATAACTACATAGGAGGATCTCGGTGGCAAGCTTCTCATTATTAAAGAATGCAACAAGAAACAAGAAGAATCTGAACTAGTAAAAAAGAAATAGGATACAGTAATGCCCTGATCCACGTTGTCATACCAATAGGCTGAGAGTAATAGTAGATAACGGCAACCAAAATTATAGCTGTGGCAAAAGAAAAGGAAAAAAAAAAAAAAAAAAAAAAAAAAAGTCCATTAGAAGAGGATAAATTGGTATAATTTATAGCAAAAAATTCATGCATTTCAGTAAACAAAATTCAAGCAAGTATATAACCAATGGTTCTGGAAATGCAACCTGGCACAATGAGCAAATCAAGAACTAAGAGTTAGATTGGCTATTTCAGGCAATTCCATTTTATTCCATTATTATGAAGAACCTGATTTATCTATACAACCAACAGTAACAGAATGGTGTAGGGAATGGGAAGAGCCAGCAATTCTATATTCGATTAAGAAGCTATAAAAGTCATTCTTTACATTTAGATTGAACTTAGTAGACTAGGGTCCTCCATTTAAGAACTAACATCAGGTTAAAGATAGGCCAACGGTTAGGAAGAAGACTATTAACAAACCTTAATCAAAAGCAACTAAAAGTTAGAAAATGAATTAGCACCTGAATGCCCTATGCTATACCATTCCTTGACATAGTGTAGTAGGTCAAGCTTGTATCAATTGTAAAAATTGTAGATTCCAAGAAATTTTTTACTATATGCTCGTACACAAGGGTGTGAAGTGTCCACCTAAAGTACAACTACATTTATATATTTATCTATCAACTCACCCAAAGATGTATAACCACCACGTACAGGACGTAAGATGACATTGATCTAGAAACATCTAGCATTAAAAGTAGTATAGTATTCTATAATTCATCCTCCTGATCGGCAACCCATGCAATTCGCAACCTTAAATTGGGTATAATAAAAATACCAGTCTATTATTAAAAAAAAAAAAAAAAAAAAGTCTAATCAGAGAATCTAGTTTACTTCTTCGTTCTTGCCATTTTGACCACTTTATGTTTCAATTTTTATCAGTAACGCATTTTATGAAGGGTTTTTCCAGAAAAGCGACACAGGCAGGACTTTTAGTACTTTCCACTATACCTTGAATCAAGAGAAATGCCAGTTCCCCATAAGCTGAAAATGGAAGTCCTTTGTGAACACAATATGCAAGAGCAATAGTGTAGCCTATGACTTCCAGCTCAAAGGAGATAACACTGAGTCCTCTGACACTCTGATGTTTCAAGATCTTCAATATCTGTAGAAACAATTCATGCATTACAATGATGACATGATGCTAAGCACCCACGACGAAAATGGAACAGGGGGCCCCTTTTCTCGTCGTAGGATTCATATTAAAGAAATAGTAATAATTATTCAGGCGGACACGTTGAACTGGAAGAGAACCATTAGTAAATAAATATAATTTGAATTCACAGGAATGGTGGGGATCTACGGTCATGAATATAAGTTCAAAAGATTAATTTAGCACCTAATAGACTTAGAACAAGTTGCGATTCTTAGCTACAGCCTACAAAGTTGCAAATTACTGCCTAATAAGGTAACAGATGCTCATTGATTACTGTATTAATGATATGCAACCTAAAATAATTTAAGATCGACTTTAAAAAACTCAAAATTTGTTCACAAACATTTCAGAGTCTTAAATTGCATCACAGAAAATAGAGGGCAAGCCGAAACTCGAAATCAAAATCCAGAAGAACATTAATTACAGATGCTAGATCGAAGAAATTGATCCCATCACATTTCCCTCGATAAATTCGAACAAATATACACGGGCCCAGGGAAGGAAGAAAGAAGAGCTTGCCTGAGGCAGTTTGACGGTGGTTGAAGCGGCGATAATGCAATAGCCGAGGAGCTTAGAGATGAGGGGTAGCAAGCAATCTTTCTCCGGGAACTTGCCGTCGTTTAGAGATCCGAAAACACAGCTGAAATCCATTCCAAAAAACTCCATCTCCGCCCGCGTTCTTGAGATCACAACGCTGACGAAGGAAGGCGATGAATTCTACAGGATCCTACACTTAACGAGGACTTTCTCAGCAAATCAATCCGCGACCGCGACTGTTCTTCTTGGTACCCAAATTTAGGCTACAGCCGAAATGTCGTCGATCTGATGGTGGGCTTCATCATGTCCAAAAATGATGGGCCAACAGTACACGAGCAGGGGGCCCAAGGTTTTTCCTTCCTTAGACCAAAATTACAAACATATGCACAGTCGATTGAATTTACCCTTTTTTTTTGGGGGGGAATTCTATTGAATTTACCATTATTGTTCTTGTTTGATGATTATTTTATTTCTAGTTTTATATTTTTAAAAATAAGTTTTATTTCCTTTCAATATAAATATATATAAAAAAATTTATTATTGAGACTTGAATAGTTACCTTATCCAAATTAAATTTAAGCCAAATTGTAGATGTTGAAACACCATTTTAGTATTTGGTTAAATTACAAATTTTTCTGTCTCTGAACTTTAAAGTTGGCGTATATTTGGTTTCTGAACTTTCAAAATTAAAAATTTAGTCTCTGTTGAATTTTTTTAAAATTCATAGATCTACTAGACACACATTTGAAATTTTAGAGTTTCATTAGACATAAAATTCAAATTTATATCTAATAATCAATTAATTTTCAAATTTTCAAAGTTTTAAGAATCTTTTAGACACAAATTTGAAAATTTATAGACGACGCTTTTGAAAGTTCAAAAACTAAGGGTCCGTTTGGAATACATTTTAATTTAAATGTTTTTCAACAATGCATTTAAAAAAAAAACATTTGGTATAAAAATTGTTTAGAATGTAAACACTCATATATTTGATTACATTTCCTCATAAATGTTTTTATACATAAGTTATTCTATACTTAAGAACTCTTTTTAAAAAAGTTGGTCAAAATTGTTTATTTCTCAATCTCATTTTCTAATAAGTCATTTTTAGTGGTTGCCAAACACTATAAATTTTTTTTAAATGATTTTTTTTTTCAAAATTAAACACTTGAAAAGTTAAACTAAACACACCCTAAATAGACACAAACTTCAAAGTTTATGGACTGAACTTGTAATTTACCTAAGTTATTAAAGATTTCAAGTATATTCATGAGATAATGAAATAAAACAAAGAAAGTATGAGTTAATAAACTTAATTTTTAAAAAGAAGAAACTAGTCATAAAAAGATGATCTATTTTCTCGTGAGCATCTTAACTTGTCAATTTATATGAAAAGATAAATTTGATTATCAAGCAAACAAAAAGCACATGTTATTTATAATTATATTTAAAAATAAAAAAGAAAAAAAAAGTGGCATATGAGGGAACAACAAAATATGCTCCATTGTAACCAAAAGTAGAAAAGTGTAAAAGCAAGACCACTCACGACCTTGTTTGTTTGCATCAATACTATTGGAATGTTAATGGAATTAACTTATTACTTGGTCTTTCTATATTAATATATTGATAGACTTTGCTATAACCTTTTACGTGGTCATTTTATAATCAATTAATTTGTAATTTATTTGGGTTTTATTTAAATTTCACATGTGGATTTTGTGCTCCGCCATTTGAGATTTTTACTTTAAAAAATATATCAATTTATACTCTCAAACGTTGAGATTCAAACCTCAGTTTGAATCTTGAATTTTTATTAAGTGAATTTATTTAGATCCTCCTCCACCATTTCATAACTATTTTAACTCGACTTTGTTTGGAATCAACTCAAAATCATCTAAATAAAATTATTCTCCCCCTAAAAAACCTACCAAAGTAACAACGAAAAAATTATCATGTAATTCTTCCTAAATAAGTCAAGAAAAATAGAGAAACACAATGAAATGATAAACTACTACTATATCCATTGATTTCAACATTTCTCTATACTACTACTTTGTTAATTTTTGCATTTAAATTAATAAGTTTTATATATGTGTGAAAATTATACATTAACCGTTTTAAAATAGTATCCTAACAGAAAAAACTAGATCGATTTAGACATACAAGTTAAAAGTGTTAATTGATATAATTATTAGTTGAGGTTTCAAGTGTACATGTGAGTGTGACTACTATTATATCCATTTGATTTTAACATTTCTCTCTTTACTATGTTAATTTTTGCATTTAAAATAAGTTTTATATATGTGTGAAAATTATACATTAACACTTCTAAAATAGTATCTAAAAAAAACTTAAATTGATTTAGATGACAGATATACATGTTTATAGTTTAATTGATATAATTATTAACCAGTTTTTAAGTGTGAAGAACTCTATATAATTATGCATTAACTATTTTCTTTTTTCTTTTTTCTCGCAACAAAAAGTATATAGCCAATGGAACGCAAAGCAATTAAAGGAAATGATCCTGCCCCACCATTGATTTGGAAAAAGACTCTTCATTCTTCTCTTATTCCACACAATTATTGGTTTCCTTTTCTTTTTACAATCCCTCCCCCCTCCCAAAGCAAGCCCAAAAAAAAGAAAAAAAAAGACTACATGAACCATCTTCTTTTAAATGAAACGTGTATTAATATTTACCAATAATATTCGATGAGTGATAGTTAAAAAGATAAGTCGTCATGGATAATTGACATATATTCCTTTCTTTGAAGTGTAATATTCAAATCTCTATACTTTAGATTTATTGAGTACTAAAAAGAGTTTAAAAAGATAAAATTTAATGTTAAGAATAATCGAATGATTGAGACAACTTTTTTTTCTTGTTTTTTAAAATGGGTTATAAATTTAATAATAAAATTACCATATAATATTCAATTTATTTCTTTTTTCCCCTTTATTAGTTTGGTTGTTTTTACTATTATTTTTTTAATATTGAAAAAGAAAGTGCACGGTAAAGAGAAGACTAAGCTTTGGTGGAGTAGTCACACTCGCAGCATAGCCTCTTACAAGTGCTGACAAATTAGAAAAGGCTAAATTATAAAAAAAAATACCCATCAACTATGGGGTTTGTTTAAAAAATGCCCACTTTGAAAAGTTTCAAAAATACCTTTGAACTTTGAAAAATGTTTCAAAAATATCCTTGCCATTAATTTTTTGATAGAAACCGTTAAAGTTTCAGTTTAAAAAATACCCTTGAACTTAAAAAAATTGAAAAATACCTTTATTGAAAAATGTTCTTGTTTTTTCCTTATCTCACCGTAAATTCTAACGGGTTCCCATAAAAAAAAAATTAATGACAAAGGTATTTTTGAAACATTTTTCAAAGTTCAAGGGTATTTTTGAAACTTTTCAAAGTTCAGGGGCATTTTTGAAACAAACCTCATAGTTCAGGAGTATTTTTTATAATTTAGCCATTAAAAAACATAAGGAAATTTGAAGATAATGTGTTAAACCCGAGTTTTTTTTTTTTTTTTTCCCCTTCTTCCCTCCTTTTTTGCTTTTCTTTTAGTGAGTTAAATACTATTGTTAGTAGTCTCCCCATTTTAAGTTTTTAACAACTACTTTAATTTAATTTTTATGATAACAACATTATTATTACTATGGTTACATTTAATTTTTTTTCCCTGTTCAATTTACATTAAATTTGTTATGAAATAAAAATAATAAAAAAAGGTTAGGTAGAAGATTTTTTAATGTAAAAACACCTCTTTAGACTTGAGGAGCAATAATTCAGGAGACCTTGGGTGTGGGGTTTTGGACTTTTGCATTAGCTTTGCCTTTATTCCATAACAATGAACTTTTGTCATTAAAAATTTGCGATGGATGCCTTTTTTTTTTCTTCTTTTCTTCTTTTATAATTAATCTGATTAAATAATAAATTTTAAGGGACATTCTTACCACATCTCTCTAATCCTATAACTAAGTTCACTATGAAAGGAAAAAAAAAAATTACTTTCCAATGACTAGTTCACTATGAAAGAAAAAAAAAAAAATACTTTCACGATGTGAAGGAAGACTTAAACAACGATTTAGAAGGAAAGCATCATATCTTTTGTTTTTTTTCAAAGTATCATGTCTTTAATTAAATAGCAACGGACAACTCTTACAATATATAAACATTAATTAACTATCCTTTTATGATAAGTTACAATAAAGTCTCTCTACGTAGGGTGTTTTTCAAAAAAAAAAAAAAAATCTCTCTACGTAGGAGGAGGATCTCTCGGACTTGAAACCAATCGTCGATGACACATTCTCCGGCTATTCCCTCGTCTACAAGAAGTAGAATTTCTGTTTTGTAACCGTCTTGCCAACACAGTAGCCCACTGGTTGGCAAGGAAAGTTTTTTCGTTGGATTTTTTTGTCGATCGGGTGAGTCCCCATTCAAGGAATTGTGGGCATATTTTTTGGACCTTGATCTTTCGAACTGGTTTCCCCCTCCAAATTATGAGGGTAGTTGTATGGGTGGTTAGTGTTTAATGAATATCTTTATAAAAAAAATAATAAAAAAGTCTCTCAATGAGAATTTTCTTTTTAGTTGCTTCAAAAACGTTTTCCATAGAAAAAAACTTTTAAATATAAATTATTTATGTACAACTATAAATTAGAGGCATTTAAAAAAAAGAATAATAAATTGCTTATGAGTACATTTTTGAAAGAAGTAATTTTTTTATATGTATTTTATCTAATGTTTTAGCTTAAACATTTATCCTCAATCTCTCCTAATTAACATACATTTTCCCCCACCTATTAATTTCTTTTTTTTTCTTTTTTTTTTTATTCCCCCACCTATTAATTTCTAAATCCCACAAATATCTCCACTTTTCCTCACTTTATTTCTTTTCGTACACATTCTTTATATGCAATTCATCTCACTAACTTCTTTCTATTTACACATACACTTTTTCAAGCCAATCTACCATCTATTTTCACACATTTTTTTTCACTAATTTCTTTCTACCAATTCAAATTCCTCTCTATATAAGCACATTTTTCATATAATCTCCCTTTTTCACACAATTTTTTTCCTTATGGTCTACCCACTTTCTTTCATTATATCATCGTTCGAATATGTTTTCTCTTTCTTCATTTATAATGACTTTAATATTATGAACCATGTAATTAATGACAATATTAAAATGAAAGTGAAAGTGAAAGTGGCTTAAGTGTAACAAAAATGAGGTCTGGTGAAAGCAAAGCAATAGTACTAGAAAAGTGTTGAAAGAAAGACCAACTCGCAAGCTTGCTTGGTCGATGCCAATATAGGGAGGGGGCCATCGCACTCTGCTGTCTTTTTATCTTCTCCCAATACAAAGTAGAGTTAATGGAGCGTAAAGAAATTAAAAGGAAAGCTGGTCGGATTTGGGAATAAAAGTCTTGCTGATCATGTGACATCTTGACCCACCAATCTATTTCTTTTTTTTTTTTTTTTTATTTCCATAATAAAAGGAATGGTTGGTAGAAGAAAATAATTCTTAGAAAGTTGATAAGGATCTAATGTGTCCCTCTCCATATATTTCCTTAATCATATCGTTAAGAGTTTTCGACTAAAATTCTAAAACCAACGATCCTACATATATATAAATGAGAGATTATGTTTCTTCAAAAAAAAAAAAAAAAAAAAAAACAGATTGATTATATCTTCATTGGTATAGAGTCTTTTAAGCGAAAAAACAAAAACGGTTGGAGACTACCGAACACCCACATATATCCACAATGGTATGAATTATGATATTGTCCATTTCGGACATAAGCCCTCGTGACTTTGCTTTTGGTTCAAACCAAAATGCCTCATACCAATAGAGATATTTGTCCTCTCTCATAAACCCATGATCATCCCAATATGGGATTTTGGTCGCACTCCTCAACTCTCAACAAAAACAAAGCTATGAAGTCTCTTGCTCAAAATCGATAATATAGTACCATGGCAAAAATGTTGGGAGCTGGGTCCATTGTCCTCAAGTTAAGAGATAAAAGATCATCACTTTAAATAAGATTGTATATGGTTATATGTTTTAAATTACATTGGAAAAAAAAAGTAGTTTGTTCATACTAATAAAGACACATGGTCTATGTGTTAACATATGTTTTTTTTAATTCAACAACATGTGAGAGTGAAGACATTCAAATTTTTGACCTCTTGATCGATGATATATATGTCTTATTCAGTTATATTCAAACTTGCATCTTAAGCAAGTTCGTAAAGGTATAAGAGTTGAGCTCGCTTGTTACAACATATCTAATTTGAACTCTTAACTTTAAAACTCGTAACAAATTCATAGTTGTTCATAGTTAGACCCCACAATCCTATATGATCTCACATATCTCCACAATAGTATGATATTGTCCACTTTGGGCATAAGCCCTCATGGTTTTGCTTTTGGTTAACCCAAAAGGCCTCATACCAATGGAGATATTTGTTCTCCCTTATATACCCATGATCATTCCCTTATCTAGCCAATGTGAGACTTTGGTCGCACTCCCAACACATACTCTATTATCCCTCAAATTTCCTTACGGTAGCCAAAAGTAACATTCTACTAAAATCGTGGATCACGAAACCCAACGATTATACAAATCATATTATAAAATGACATGATCCTCTACTCCCTCTGTCACTTACCTCTCTCTCGCTCCCAAAAAATGTGGCCAAAGTTCTTCACCGTTCTTCTCATTTTACAGTCCTCATTTCTCCCGCATGGCCTCGCCCAAACCGGCCCTCCCCGGCCCAACCCCACCATCACGCGCATCCGCCCAAGGCCGTCGCTGATCCCACCGGGCATCAAGCTAATGCCACGCCGCCCCAAAAACAACCCGGGACCTCTGGCCAACCGAGCCAGAATCCTGTTCATAACTCAAGAGCTCAAAAGAAACATCACCTACGACCCTTTTGGCTACACCAAGACCTGGGTCGGCAACAATTACTGCCTCTTCAAAGGCTTCTTCTGCGACGTCGTTCCCGACCGCAACATGACTGGCCTAGCCTCCATCGACTTCAGTGGCGCGAGATTCGGTGGCCCTTTCTTGAACTTCTATCGCTTCATTCGTAACCTCCCCGACATTGCTATCTTTCATGCTAATTCCAACAACTTCACTGGCATCATCAACCGCAATATTAACAAGTTGCGGTTCCTGTACGAGCTTGATTTGAGTAACAATAAGTTCCTTGGTGGGTTTCCTGGGTACGTTCTTGGAGCGAACAAATTGTCATTCGTGGACTTCCGTTTCAATACTTACAATGGGTCGGTGCCGTATCGGTTGTTTAACCTTGACACCGACGTGCTCTTCATTAACCATAATGGGTTCACTGGGACGATCCCGCAGGCCACGTTCGGTAACACGCCCGCGCTGTATATCACACTTGCTGGCAACCAGTTTTCAGGTCCTCTTCAACTTCCACTTTACACCACAATTTGATTTTAGACTTGAATATTAGCTAAGTTAGACCATTTCAAAATTTGACTTTTTTGAAGACAAAAAAAATATGTACCATAACCAAACAAAGAAATTAGAAGGGTAAAGTATGTTTATAAGTTTAATTTTCAAAAACAAAACAAAAAACGGTTATTAAACGGGGCCTTAATCTATTAAGCTTTATAATTTTGAAAAGTTTCCTCACTACGTTTTCAAATGTAGTATGCATTTGATCTCTATATTAATTTAGAAAAAAAAAATCACTTAAATTTTAAATTTTTGTTTAGGTTGGTTTAGGGTTAAACTGAGTTAATGTTTGAGTTGTTAGATAAAAAAAAATTAAAAATAAAAAATATATTAGAAATTTGATAATACACACATCACCATTAAAATGTCAACGATGGATAAAGATAAAAAAAAATTCTCATTTTTTACTTTTCCCCGTCTAAGTTGTGAAGATTTTAATGGAATTAGTGTGCATGGTTTTAAACTATTATTATAACCTATTTTGATATCATATTAGACTATTATTGCACTCAACTTTAAAAGCTTATGATTGTGGGTCCTTGTCTCAACAGGTCCAATCCCTCCAACAATCGGCCGGGCTTGGAGAACTCTCCGGGAAGTGCTGTTCTTAAAAAACAGACTCTCCGGTTGTCTGCCTTTCGAGATAGGTTATTTGATAAAAGCCACAGTGTTCGACGCCAACTCAAACATCTTAACAGGTCCAATCCCGCAGTCTTTCGGATGCCTATTCAGCTTACAAATCCTCAACTTAGCCAACAACCAATTCTACGGAACCATTCCCGAGTCCCTCTGCAGGCTTCCAGACGTCTACAACATAACTCTAAGCAACAACTACTTCACCCGGATCGGCCCACAGTGCCGGAAATTAGTCACGGCACAGAGGCTCCACGTGCAAGGAAACTGCCTGCCGGGCTTCCGATTGCAAAAATCCGCGGCCGAATGCTCCTCGTTCTTCGCCAAGCCAAGGAGCTGCCCACGAGCCAACACGTTTAGCTTTGTTCCCTGTTCGCTTCCCACGGCGGCCTCGTTGAAAGAACAGAAGGCTGCCGCCGTTGCTTCTGTTGACGATATGGTTCCTCCTTCGCCCCGTTCGTATGCGGCGCTCGAAAGGCCTCGCCAGCAGCATTGATTCACTGCTCTACGGATGGTGCTGTGAAGTGTGTATAATAATCTGAGTGGGAACTTTTCGTTCTTTGGTTTGGTGGTCGAATAAAATTACGGTGACTGAGAGAGGCGGGTTTGTTTACTTTTGCTTGATGTTTCGTTTTGTTGTCGGCTGTCATGGCCTTGTGTATGTCTTTGTTTTTTTTAATGTTTTTTTAATTGAGTGTTTGATGATTTGATGTCATGTCCTCGTTCTTCGTGGGTGTTAATGGGAAGGATGGACCGTCTTCTTTTACTCTAAAATATAATATAATGTCCCTACATTACTTTAAAAAGAAAAGGATACTTGGCTGCAGCTGGCGGCGAATATTTTTGTTTTTGCTAAAAAGATTATTCAACCTGTTTCAAAAAAAAAAAAAAAAAAAAAAAAAAAAAAAAAAAAAAAAGCTTTGGAACTCAAACTGAACCGGGAGGTTAAAGCTTCAAATCATCATTTTAAATGTCATTAAACTCAAAATGAAAAACAAAATGTAAGGGTAGAGTTTAGAAATGTAAATAACCTTAGGGACGCCAAAGGGAGCATCAAAGATGGTAAACAAAATTATAGATAAATATAGAGATTTTTTAATGTTATTATTTTTAAACCAAAGCGATCAACGGTAATTGACATGTATTTTCGATCAAGAAGTCAGAGGTTTGAATTTCCTCACTCCCAAATGTTAATTACTTTTGAAGTTTGTTTCCAAACAATTCTTGGAGATATTTTCCGTTAAATTTATATGGACGAAAAATAATATGTTTGCATGTGTTTTTATTGTTTTTTCTATGTATATGTTCAAATATATTTACATAGACACAACAAATATATATGCAAACACGTCATTTTCAGTCCATAGATTTAACGAAAGAATGCTTTCATCCACCAATGATTTGCTTAACAAAAAAAAATGCCTCCATGGGCAACTATTAGCCAATGATTTTTATGCATTGGTAGGTATAGTAGAAATGTCTATTATTGCCCTATTTCTTAGGTTAGAACCAAGTATTTCTCCTTTAAAAACATGACTGGTAAAGGTACACTTTAAGCACAGTTCAAAAGTTAAAAGCACTTGTAATCTTTTTCAAAAGTCAAAGATCCAAGTTGTAAAATTATATTTAAATAAAAAACAACAGCATAAGATTTATAAAACCTATATTACAGTACAACTAATTTAGTAAGAAAAAGTCTAATGCATACATGTAGAAAGTAAATTTTTGTCTAGCAAAGATCTGTTGCAATATATGAGATTTTAGTAATTGGATAAAATTGTTGAGTAAAGATGTACTTTTTAAAGGGGGAAAAACAAGAAGAACTTTTAGATGAATCATAGTCGCAAATAAACCATATTTTCTTTTACATTAATAACTAAATGTAATAATTAACCAGAAAAATACATGATAGACCAAAGTGATTTTGATCCCTCTAAAATGACATTAAGTTGGTTTACTTACAGAAAATTATATATTGTTCTACAAATTCAATCTTAAATTTTTAAGAACATAGCTCAACTATAATAAAACTTGTGATCTCGACCAAGATGTCAGATTTCAAATCTTCCACCCTATATGTTTCGGAAAAAAAAAAAAAATCCTAAATTAATCCAGCCAGAGTCTTGTGCCTCTACTGGAGACTGCGGAGATATCACATAGGTACATAATGGGCTTCGATAAGGAAGAAACACAGCCCATGAGGCCATAGGCCATAACCAATATCTCTGTACAATGTATAAATTTATCCCATCTTTCTTATAATTCATATATGATCATAAATTGTTTTTAATGCACGATATTTATTTTCCGAAGTATTTAATGTGAGAAAGGAAGACTTTTTTTTTTAGCAAAAAGGAAAATTAGGGCTCCAAAACAAGTGATAAATTAAGGCCCAAAAATATGCGAGTCAATAATGTTTAATTCAAAGTAATAAAGAGAAAGTAGCTGCGTGAAAAAAGAAGGTAGATTGCATAAGTAGCTACGGCGTTATGTAATGTAACACATCCACTTTCGTGACATTTAATAGCCAAGCGTAAAAATCAAACTAAGAAAAAAAAAAGTTAAAAAATCACCCCTATCCCTAAATTTTCATGAAAGTAACAATTTAGTCTATGGATTTTGATTTGTAACGATTTAGTACTTTCAATTTCTAACAATTTAGTTATTGTACTTTTAAATTTGTAACAATTTAATCATTGTCGCAAAATATTCCATCAAGATTAAATGTCGAATTTTATTGTTTAATGATATTTTGTAGCTTATAAATAGGTCCCAACTTTTTTTCAAAAAAAAAAAAAAAAAAAAGGCCCCAACTTAGTTTAATAATCGATCTATCTAAGAAATTTCATTAAATCTTAACATTCGTTTTTATGATGGGGACTAAATTATTACAAATTTTAAAATATAGGAACTAAATTATTATTTGTTAAAGTTCAGAAACTAAATTGTTACAGAATTGAAAGTGCTGAGACTAAATTGTTACAAATCAAAATTCACGACTAAATTGTTACTTTCATAAAAGTTTAGAGACAAAAATGATTTTTAACCTTTAAAAAAAAAAAAAAACATCAACAACAAAAGAGGCTACAGAAAGATTTAAAAAAAAAAAAAAAAAATCCACCAACAAATGAGGCTGGATTATGAGCTATAAGCCATTTGCATCTCTCTTTCACATTCACAAAGACTGCACACTATTAAAACCGAACTCACTATTAGAACGATACATTAATATTTACACACTTAGGGGCCGTTTGGCCCACTGTGTTGGTTATAATAGCCCCCGCTATTATAACCAACCCAGTGTTTGGGGCACCAACAAAAATAAGGGGTGGAGTTGGTTATTTTTCCCCTCCGTGTTGCTACAGTAACCACTATTCAACTCACCCCAATTATTCTATTCATTCTCTACAGTAACTCTTTTCTCTCTTCTTCCATGTGACTCATTGACTTTTCTACCGACGACCGACCGACAACTTTTCCGACGACCACCGACAACTTTTCCGACGACCGCCGCCGACTTTCCGGCCACTTTTCCGGCTATCACCGACTACTTTTTCCGGCGACTTTTTTTTTTAGAAAAAAAAAAAATCTTTCTTCTCATTTTCATTTCGAAAAATATAAAAAACGAAAAATAAAGAAAAAAAAAGAGGTAGAAGAAAATGAAAGGAAAAAAGAGGGAAAAATTTTCGATCGCCGAAAAATTTGTTGGTGGTCGTCGGAAAAATCAGAAAATTTCTAGAGAGAGTTAGATACTAGGTTGTCTTTGTACATATATAAATATGGAGTTTTATTACATAATTACTTTTGATAATGAAGTATATGAATGTTTACCTTCATCGTACCATATTTTTCATTCCAAATTATACTTATCGTATTTAAGTTTATCATCATAATAATAATTTTAAAAAAAATACTACTCAATTTTTTATTTTATGTGATTTCTATTTTATTTGATTCTTTTGATAATAAAGGTAAAATGAGTTTTGAATAAGCATTTACCATTTTTATGTTGGAAATAATAAATGAAACAAATATGGTTTTTCTATATGAAATCATAAAATATGATTTATTTTGTGAAAAAACCATGACTCTAAAACAAAGAAAATCAACCTTTACTTTAGGTTATTTTTGTTTCCTTTTAAACTAAACACATAATTTAACCCCTGTACCCAAAACTTTATTTTTTTTACAACTAAACCCATTTTTTTTTTATTAATATTTGAAGTACAAAGTTGTATGAGGAAAATAAAAAAAAAAAAAAAAAAAAACAGTCTACTTGAAACATAGATTGTTTGAACCTAGACTAAAATAATCTGCATCCCAAACACTGCACCCCACACAGACTATTTTATCCCAGACTATAATAATCTGCACCCCAAACACAGACTATTATAACACCCAGACTATTATAATCCCCAGACTATTATAACCCCCAGCTATTATAACCAACTCAATGCCCCAAACAGCCCCTTAAACTATATTTTATAATATTTTATTATTTGAATTTTATTTTTGTAACATGACTCTTAAAAGAAATCAATATTCTAATAAACCATTTTATTAAAATACTGAAAATGATAACATTTAAAATAATATTAATCACAGATGCAAAATATGAAAATCTAGATTTTTATTTTCGATAGAATATGAGTTTTAGAAATGTTTGTATTGAAGACAAAGAACAAATTATATTTAAATAATGAGATCCTATATTAAAATAAAAAACATTCATATAAAAAAGTTTATAATATAATATTCAAAGGGAAATGATGTGGCTAGTGCCATGTCATTTGCGCGGGATAAACGAATAAACCATATAAAAGCATATAAAAGCGAAGGTGATTTATTTATATAATATTTTTAATTTTTAATTACTTGCATTCTCCAGTCCAGATTTGACCCATTCTCTCGTTTCATTTTTCCAAATCTTCGACGAGTGAAAGGGGAACCGAGAGAAAATTCCACATCCGGCATCATCCGCCGCTTCATGTTGCCCTTTTCTCCAAAATTATCTGGTAATTTCATTGTTTCTGTTCTCCTTAATCTCTTTCGCTTTCCATTTCCTCGGACATCTCGATGATGTGTAGACGGCGATGTAAGATTTGAGCTAGTTTGAGGTATGTGTAGACGGCGATGTAAGATTTGAGCTGGTTTGAGGTAACCCTAGGGTCACTGGTTTTAGATCGAGTAGCTATGTTAATCTTTGTATTACTCATTCAGTTTGAAAATTAGTGATGTGGGATTGATTGAATCAGTACGATACCATGCAGAATTTTCGGTTATTTGATTTGTGAGAAATGGAATTTGGCGGTTGAGTTTCTTAGTATTATGTTAATCTTTGGCGTTTGAGTTTCTTAGTATTACGTTTCCCACAAGTATAATGACTGGATGAAGAATTTTCACTGCTATTTCTCCGGACCATATAAACATTTGATTTTCACCTCTTAAGTTTTCTTTTGCAAAACTTTTCACTGGAGATATCTGTGTGCTTTACTTACAGTGGTCACTTTTTTCATAAAATTTTTTAATGATGTTAACACGGAAAAAATGGACAATGCAGGATTGTGAATTGTGGTCTCTCGACTGTAAAACATGAAGCGACTGTAGACGTCCAATTGATGTTCAAGTTTTTAGTCTTAAGCTAGATTCAGGTGGGGGATAATAATGGAATCGATGTTTTCAAGTATAGTGAAATCTACATTAGACTGGGTAACCTTGATTCTTGATGCTCCCTCTGCCCGAGCAGTTATCTTTGGTGTGCATATTGGAGGTATCGTTTTTAGCTCTGTAAAGAACTTGGTTTATGTTCGTTTTCTATGTTTCAACTATTAGGTGAATCATTCGTTTCTTATCTCTTTCTTGAAGGACATTTATTTGTGGAGGTTCTTCTTTTGGTGGTTATACTTTTTCTGCTTTCCCAGAAGAGTTACAAGCCCCCCAAGCGGCCCTTAACAAAGAAGGTTTAAACTGTTTTTTTCATTCTAATTCTCAAATGTAAATTGTTACGTGAAGGCATGATTATTTTCCAATGAGATGACTCCTTTATGCTAATCTGAATAAAGTAGATGGATGACAGCTGATCTTGTTTGGTAGAGAATAGATGTTAGGCAGGTAGTGGTGGATCTAAGATTTGAGTTCAAGAGGGACACATATAGATAATGCTATATAAAATTTGAACAATTAAAAAGATATATCTTTTTTATCCATCATCAGTAATTTTGTTGTCTTACAAATAATCAAGCTATTAATTTTCTGAAGTTAATCCATCTCCATATTGGTCTTTTCTATTATTATTACCCATACCAAGTTTTGCAATAAATTGAGTGGTCTCTGATTTCATTTTTAAATTTTGTAATCTTGTCTTTTCTTTTTATTTATTTATAACATTTGAAGTACTGATCTTTAAAGTTTTGCTCCGTTTTCATGTTCATGTTAAAAAGAGAGATCTCCTTTAACTTTACTCTTTGTATCAGCTCTGTCCTTCATTTTAGAAGGTTTTGTTGTCTTTCTTCTTTCGCCATTCTATCTTGCTGTAATCTAAGGTTTAAGTTTCCTATAAAAATAATTTTTTTTTTTTTTTTTTAAAAAAACTATGTTTCCCTCAATTCTTATAGTGATTTAATATGTACTGGGTATTGCATTACATTTATTTGCACGATTTTGCTTAAAAGTATGCTCGATCCTTGTAGGAAATAGATGAGTTATGTGATGAATGGGTTCCTGAGCCACTTATCCCGTCTCTCACAGAAGAGATGCAGTACGAACCACCAGTGCTGGAAAGGTGATTAGAGCTTTCAATTTTGGGCTGCAAATTATTTTGTGGGGAATTTCTTAATTTCCTTGTTCTATTAGGATTACCTTTTTGAAGGTATTTCATCTTTAATTCATTCCAACTTTTAACTCTTGTTTAATATATATCTTTTAAATAGTGGAATTCTATAATTTTACTGTCGTTCAATTTATTGAAAATTAACCTATCCTTGTGATTAATTGATGCCAACTTCTAACTCTTGACTGATAAGTTATTTAAATTTCTTATTTATATTCTTCATAGTTTGTTCCCGTATCTCACTTACAAATTTCATTTTATCCAGTTCTGCTGGACCACATACAATTATCAAGGGAAAAGAAGTAGTGAATTTCACATCTGCAAATTATCTTGGATTGATAGGCCACGAGAAATTACTTGTACGTGAGCAATTTGCAATTAGTAATTATAATGTGCACAGATTCTTTGGATTTTAGAACCAGTTACAGTAATCTTTTTCATCAGGAATCTTGTACCCATGCATTGGAGAAATATGGTGTTGGTTCATGTGGTCCTCGTGGGTTTTATGGGACAATAGGTAAGATTGGGCATTGAATTAAAACTGATTTCTTGGGTTGTTTGCATTACATGACTTTATTTTAATTGATTACAGATGTACACCTTGATTGTGAAGCCAGAATAGCAAAATTTTTGGGAACTCCAGATTCAATTCTGTATTCTTATGGACTTTCTACTATGTTTAGTGCAATTCCAGCCTTTTGTAAAAGAGGAGACGTCATTGTAGTGTGAGTACTATAACTGCTGAATTCTTGTTAGAGAACATAGTTGCTTAATTTTTTAGTTTCTTTTAATGTTATTATATGTTGTTTTTATTAGGCAATTGGTAATTCTTCTTATGCTGTCATTTATGATTGTTGTCTGGTCACCTTTATCATATGATATGGTTCAGTTTAAAACACCAGTAGACAGAAACTTTCAAGTAACTTGGACAAAATTAATATTAATACCTTTTCTCTTTTCTTTATTATTTTGGGTAGAAGACGAACATATTTTGTGTTTTTCTATGGTCTTAAGAGAACTGAAATATAGTGCATTTTTAAATTCCTAAGTTCTTTCTCAAGTTCCATGGGATTTCTTTAATTAATTTGGATGAATATTGAATAAGGCTATTGGAAAACTTATTGTCTATTTTCCCTCCTTTTCTGAGTAGTATTTTCATAAGAGTGCAAGTTCGCAACTATTGGTATGAGTTCATCCCTATACCACAGGGTTGCCTTAAGGAGCCGTGTACAATGATGGCATAAAATGCTGGTATTGCATTGTTTGGTCTTCATATCTGTTCATTAGATTGGGTTGGATCCAATTATTTTGTTATTTCTCTTCTGTTACCTATGCTACAGTGGGAGTAAAGTAAATACCAATTGCAGCTTGGGACTCTATGTTAATGAGTAAAGCCACACTTCTTTCTTTTGCCAGGGATGAGGGTGTTCATTGGGGAATACAAAATGGGCTATATCTATCCAGGAGCACAATTGTATATTTCAAGCACAATGATATGACTTCCTTGAGAGATACTCTTGAGAAAATCACTGCTGGGAATGAAAGGGCTAAGAAACTACGACGTTATATTGTGGTTGAAGCAGTGTACCAGGTAGTTCAACACTTCAAATTTAGATGTTGTGTTTAGACATCTGAAATTAAGTTGAGCTTAATGTGATGTTAATATTACAAAGTTCTTCAATATGAAGATAGTGATCTTCATATAATTTATAGGATATGCCCGAGACACTCGTCATACTTTTAGTTTAACTCCATATATAATTTAAAAGGTGAAAGTGGGATTGGGGGGATTTAAATCTTGAACGATATCTCTAAACCAACTGGGCTTGTTAATTGGGTTGTCGCTAAGGAACTGTCTTTTAGAGCTTTTTGTGCTTTCCATCTTTTTCTCTCTCTTCCGTTCTTTTCCTTTTTATTTATTATTATTATTTTTTTAATTTATCATATGTTAAAATCTGCTTGTACAAAACTTTCTGATATTTTACTCTTAATTTTGTAGAATTCTGGTCAAATTGCACCATTGGATGAGATCATCAAATTGAAGGAGCAGTATCGATTTCGTGTTTTATTGGATGAGAGCAACTCCTTTGGCGTACTTGGCTGTACTGGACGAGGTCTCACAGAACACTGTGGGGTGTCTGTATGTTTATAAACAAAAATTTTAGGTTTGCCCGCTATTAGATTTAGATTCTTGATGATGGTTTCATGTTGCAGGTGGATAAAATAGATATAGTAACTGCTGCGATGGGGCATGCATTGGCTACAGAAGGAGGGTTCTGCACAGGAAGTGCTAGAGTCATCGATCACCAGGTATCATCAATTGATTGTACAAAAAGTAAATTCATTTTCCTCCCCATCCTTTTCCTTTTGTTTACCTTATTATTTAAATGGATCAAATTTAGTGCTCGCTCAAAAATCTTTTAACTAATTTAGTTTGGTTGCAGCTATCATTCTTACAATTTTAAGAGCTAAATTTTGCTGTACTTAATTCGCAGCGTCTGAGCAGTTCGGGTTATGTTTTTTCTGCTTCATTGCCTCCATATCTAGCTAGTGCTGCCATTACTGCCATAGATCTTATAGAGGAAAATCCCAATCTGTTAACAAAGCTGAAAAAGAACATAGCTATTTTATGGCAAGGTTTGTTCTGATCTCATGTCTAATCATGTGTAAGAGCTTAATTTATCTATATTTAACATAGGATTTCTAAGATAATATATAGGTTTTCCTTTGACGTTTAAGTTAGGATTGTTGATACAAAAGTAGTAAATATTAAGATGTTATGTTCTCACTTCACTATTTAGAATATTTTTCATTTTTTTGTATTGATTATCAGTCTAGCTGCTACTGTGATAAGATATGCATATGGGCTGCATGCTACCTAAATTTCACCCTTTCCTTTTTTTCAAAATTTGGATGCCATTATGCCTATTTATTTCAAAATTCATGGGAGTATGCAGGATTGTCAGATATACCGGGACTTAAATTAGCAAGCAATCAAGAATCACCCATTGTCTTTCTCATATTAGAGAAATCTACGGGTTCAATACAAAATGATCTTCAACTCCTTGAAAACATTGCTGAACATGTAAGTAACCTGATTTCTAATACGAGCAGACTAACTGTTTTCACCATATATTCTAAAGATTTGTGTTTCCAGGTCCTCAAGGAATACTCCGTAGTTGTTGTGACTTCTAAAAGATCAATGCTTGACAAATGTCGATTGCCAGTAGGAATAAGATTGATGGTGTCTGCTGGCCATTCTGAATCGGATCTGCTGAAGGCTAGAGAAGCATTGAGAAGTGTTGCAGCTGTGGTGCTCAAGGATCACAAATAGGTGTGCGAGGTTGAATAGCTTGACACAGGGCTGACAAAGATGTTGCTGTTGTTATTTAATAGTTGTTTCAAGGTTAGAATTGTGACTTCCTTGTACCCTTTTATTTTATTCTTCCGGTTACGGGTTAGCAGGATCAATAATCATCTTGTTACATCCAGTTTAACTGCTTTTGTTGTTTGGGGAGGAGGGAGAATAATTTATCATCTACACTAAAAAAATGTTTGCTTGATAGGATTTTTGCTATAGGCTGATACTTCAATTGCTTTGGTAGTTACGGAACCTTGTAGATTTTCTGACTGTTTCATAATTCATTTTGAAGTCTTAATATTCTAGTTTCTGTGTAGCTGGTTGGTTCATGATAACTAGATATTGTATTTTAATTTATCCACTTGACATCAAAGAAAATTAAAGGATAATTCTGTTAGTATCATCTTGATTTTCTGACTCTTTTTTGAGAACTAGAATTGCTCTAAACTACTAAACTACGTCAATCTTGACAAGTAATGTTCAAAAATGCCCTTTGCTTTTTTATAGGTGAGAAATTGTGCCTGTGTAAGGAGAGAGTCTCATGCATTCTTAGGCCAAGAAATATTATCTTTACATTAGAACAAATCGCCCCATGGATCTTAGAGATTTCGTAGCTTGGTCTTTGACTCAATTTTAGTCCAATTCAACTAAATTTTAACTTGAACTTTGATCAGGTCATATGATGACTGGACTCAATAATATGGTCACAACTAAGTATTGTGCATATGCTAACAAAGATTAGGCCTCTTGTGTGTTGAAATTTGTGTTGAATATGTTTGTTTTCATTCGATTGTAATTTACTTCAAAAGTATCTTTTTTGGTTGCAATAAAATAATGAAACTGGAAACAGCAAATATCGTTCTGTTAGGCAGGCTGCTGCTTTATTGAAGCAGGCGTGGGGAATGATTGTTGTGTTGGGTCAGGTTTCTGCTCAGATCCAGCTGCTGCTGCTTTGTTGCATTTGCAGCTCATAAAACGATGTAATGCCATTTCCTTTTCTCCATAACTCACTGACCCAACCAACTTTCCATCAATCTTACCATTTCCATCAACTCCCTTTCTTCCGTCTCTATGATTATATGCTCTTATGCAATTTTCAAGCATGTTCAATAAAATAATCAAAGTATATAACATTTCAATTTTTCAATTCAATTATACTCAATTATGGTGAATCACTTTTGGAAAAAAATTATTATTATTTTCTTTTCTTTTCTCTCTTCACATTAAAGATTACTACGATTGAGAGTTGCTTCGTGTCAATTTTATTTTTTTGTTTTAAATATTCTAAAATAGACTTTTTTTTTTTTAATAAATTATAATAATAAAACTAAAGGTCTCAATTTGGAAAAGGAGAGTTATTGGTTAAATTATACGTTGAATTCTTGAAATTTTAGGTTTGTTTTTATTTAGTTTTTGAGTTTTAAAAAGTGTCTAGTAAATCCTGAATTTTTAAATGTGTCCAATGGATTTTTAATTTTCAATTTTGTGTCTAATAGGTTATTATCCTATTCGACGTTTTTTAAAATTCATGGACCTACTAGACATAAATTTGAAAACTTAGGATTCTATTAGATGTAAAATTCAATTTTTTTTTTTTATCTAATAGATCGGTTAATTTTTAAACATGTCAAAGATCTATTAGATACAAAATTAAAATTCAAGGTTTTATTAGATATAAAATTGAAAATTTAAAGACCTATTATTCACTTTTAAAGTTCATGGACTAAATAGACAAAATCTAAAAGTTCAGAAACTAAACTTGTAATTTAACCACAATTATTGAAGCAAAAAAGTACTCATTTACGAGCGAGTTTAAAGCATATATATACGATGTAGAAATAGCAATAAGATAAAAGAAAATTATGACATATTTTAGAGACTAAAACACAACATATAAAATGATACGGAAAAAAAATAAACTTTTAATATTTGATATTTGTGTTTGTTGCCTATTTAGTCCCTTGGGTTTTAAAAGGAACATTTTAGTATAGGAAGTTTAAAAATTGTTCTAAATGGTCTATGAACTCATAACTAACGGAAAGACGATGTATTGGTTAAATTGTTGGTTGGACTTTGTTAACTTCATGCCTTTGTCGTCTCTCTTGTTGCCTCACTTATCTCCTTTGCTCCTCGCAACATTGTCTCAAAAAGATTGAATTTAGTCCATCAACAACCAATTACGAGAAGGGAGGCAGTGGGAGAGAGATGACGACAACGACACAATTCAATTATTAACTTGCTTGTCATATCATCTTTATCCATTAATCAACTAATGGTCAAATGAGTTTAGTAACTATTTAGAACCAAAATTTTCAAATCTTAGAGAATAAAATGGTTCTTTTGAAATTTTAGGACCAAAAAGACATCAAACTCAAACATTACTGATCAAAAAATATTTTTCATCCGTAGTTGACTTAGTAGCCAACTTTAAACTTGCTTAAACTTGTAACTCGAGTAAAATGAACTATAATCTTGGATAAATGATGAAAGAAATTAAGCACCATCAATTTGATTCCTTTTGTCAAGCATTCTTGTAGTTGAAACAAGCCTATTTCACATTTTGTTATTGAGTTTCAACATTATTCTTTTACATAAAATCTTAAAAATATATGTTTTATCTTGTAGCTAGGTTAAAACATTTTGCAGTTAGCGCCTTGGAACATATCTATGGCTTGATGTAAGTATTTGTAGATATATTAGCTGTTATTTGTTTGACAATTTTATAATAACTTTGTTTTAGATCGATTTAAATTCAAGCTAGGTTCGATCTTAATAAATATTTAAAATTAAAAATGAGTATTAAACAAAGAAATTAAGTACAGCTATAAAAGACAAACTTTAATAAGAAACCAATTAAGGGCTTGAGAATTCCCACCTGGTAGGTTTGCAGAGCCAACTAAGATTTAGAAAAACAGATATACAATGATATTTTGGTATGTAATACTAATATTGGATGAGAGAATGTGAAATTTATAATAATTTGTAAGAATCTGAAACTCATTCTTTAAACCATTTGGTGGGAGGCAATAATGGAGAATGATAATGACCATCACCAAACTAATAATGGTGACACGTCTCTCAAAAATCCCAGTTTTGTTTAGTTTAGGTGCCGCCTCACCAACAAAGCACTTATTAATTTATTTATTATATTATTAATTAGATTTGTTAATCTCAACCCCCGCTATCAACTTACTTGGTTAAACTGCTAAAACCAATATAGTTTAGTAGTAATTGACATGTACTCTCGATCAAGAGGTAAAAAAATCTCGACTCACTTGCGATGTTAAAACAATGTTGCAAAATTGTCAGGATGATTTGAGATATTTAATTGAATCACATAGAGAATCAAATTAACTTTTAAAACAATAGAAATTAAATTGTCAAGGTGAGCATACCTGATAATTGACATGTACCATCAATCAAAATGTTAGATGTTTGAATCTCCCACCCAAATATTGTGAACTCAAATGAAACAAAAAAAATAGAAATTAAATTTAAACTATTCCAAATAGTAGGAAGTGAGTTTAAAAAAAAATTAATATCATTAAGAACCAAATTGAAACCATACTCTCAAACAATATTTTATACCGATGAAATTTGTAATTGAATCTATTTCAACCAGTTAAAACATTATATTCACAATAAAAAAAAGTTAAATGATTTGAATTTTCCTCCACCTCTTTGTTGGACTCAAAGAAAACTAATAACTGTTGTTAAATTGAAATGTTAATATAATATTTTGTTATATATAATATGTAGGAAGGGACACGATTAAACTACAAAAGAAAAAAGGATAGATACATGTACCAATTAGATGAATTCAGAATTAATAAATACATTTTAATTCATCTATTTTGATTGACTAAATCAAATCTAATTGAGATTTGTCTAACCTCTATGTCTAATCTATATCATGTTATTCCATTCAAATTTCAAGGAACGTCCACCACCAATAACAATGATAAAAAGGTTGTTTTAGTTCAACATATAGATTTCAAACATTTTAAAATCTACCAATAGAATAAGAAGTTTTTTTTTTATTCACTGTGTGCAACATTATTTGAACTTTCAATCTCTTCGTTGAAATATATTTATTAATCAGTCGGAAAATATTAAACCGGTAAACCTTTTAAAACTAAAAAAGTAAATTCAAACAATAATTAAAAAAATATATATATACATAAACGAAATTTGTAATCCAAGTAAAAGAAAAAAAAATTGGAAAACAAAATAATGCATAGGTAAGTAGCAAAAGAAAAGGTACCGTAAATGAGGTTCCATATATCCCCATTGCGTGGATGAAAAGCCATTCCCTCTCTCTCTCTCTCTAACAGAGCACCGACCTCCTTCTCTCTCTATCTCTCTCTTAAATTATTTATTTTTATACCCACTTGTTTTGTGCGCAAACCATGGCTTATGGCTTTTATGAATGATGATATGATATGATATGATTCTTCTCATCATACAAAATAAAAAGTAAACCATTATTCAAAATTATTCAATGTGGCCGTCTTTCTTCTAATCATTAGATGTCCAACTAAACCATATCATTATAAAATTAGATTCACATTCAAATAAGATTAATACTAAACAGGGATTTGTGTGGATTAAAGCATTGCGTTGTAAAGGCGCAAACATTGGGAGAAATCGTAATCCACATTGCCTCCTGGCTCACATGCCTGACACCCTCTATGTTGGATTGGATTCTCATTTATTTATTTCTCCCTTATCCGCCTAAGCTTATGCCCTATAAAACTAATTATGCAATTTGGGTTCTTTTCCTTTTCCTTAGTTTTTTTATTTTTTAATTTTTTAAAAAGGAAATTTGTTAGATAGACAGACAGAGTGACAGACGATTGAATTTGTCGGCCATCTTTGGATTTGTCTCTTCACGACGTGGTGGCCGTCACCAATTCACACTCATATAAACCCACACACACTCATTAATCTAATTTCATTCCTTCCCTCTCTCTCAAACCTCAAACGCCGAGCTCACCACGTCCTTGTCCTAAGTCTAACTCCTTTTTCAGTCTTCTCTATTTGGTGGGGTTTGGCCGTTTTTCCTACTCTCTCTGGTCCCCTCTTTTCTTCCTTGTTATGGGTTTTCCGTAACGAATTCAACTAATTTTGTGAAATTGGCTCTGATAACATGGAAGAAATTGCAGAACCTACCGGCGTCGAGAAGCGGAAGCAGCAGCAGAGAGGGCGGCAGGAGAAGCCCTACAGAGGAATTAGGATGAGGAAGTGGGGGAAGTGGGTGGCGGAAATCAGAGAGCCCAACAAGAGGTCTAGGATTTGGCTTGGTTCTTACACAACCCCCGTCGCCGCCGCCAGAGCCTACGACACGGCGGTGTTCTATCTGCGAGGCCCATCGGCCCGCCTCAACTTCCCGGACCTGATCTTACAGGACATGGATCAGCAGCTGCTGGACGTTTCCCCGTCTTCAATTCGCAAAAGGGCCATTGAGGTCGGCGCCAGAGTGGACGCCGCCGCCCACCAGACCTCTCTCCGCCAATCCAAACCCATTTCCGACAAGCCCGATTTGAACCAGTTTCCGGACCCGGAAAGCTCGGATGAAGATTGATTGACGAATAATCACTGTTTCATAGCATAGCTTCTCCACTTTTACGATGAAATAGAAAAGACAAAAGGAAAATCAAATCGTGGGTGGGGGTGGATTTGGAAATTGGAATGCAACCAAAAATGGTTTCCGCTTCTTGATTCGCTATATATCTAAATATAGCTTCCAATTTGTAACAGGAGAGATGGAAAAGCAAGCTTGTCGATGGATCCGAGTACTAATTTAACTTTTTCTTTTCTTTTTTTTTTGGATTGTTTTCTTGTGAATGGTTTGGATTAATTTTTGTGTTTTACATCTTCCCAGAAAATGGGTATTTGAGAAAAAAGAAAAAGAAAAAGAAAGTTGAATTGAATAGAATAGCGGCGTTGATTGGTGTAAAATTAGAGGTTGGGCGAAAGAAGAAGAAGAAGATAAGGATGAGTGTTTATTGGGGGACCGCCGTGTGGAGTCCACAAATCAAAGGATAATGTCGCCGTCGCCGTCGCCGTCGTCATGGTGGATGCCTTTGCTTACGAAACGGAAACGGAAACTCAAACTCCAATTTTAAGTTTCTTCTAGAAGGTCGGTGGTAATATTTTATTTATTTTTATTTATTGTGAAATTGTGATATTATTTTACAATAGGAAAAGCAAAGGCGAATGATGCTCGTAACGACGACATGACAAGACAACACAGGTTTTTTAACAAATTTTTTCTGGGTTTTCCAAAGATAATAAATCCGACCGACCACTTAGCTGGCACTGTCAATTTCTTTTTTTAATTTATAATATAATCTTTTGTTTATTGGTCCACTTTTCTCCCTTAATTTTCTTATCTAATGAACAGCTGCAATTTTTTTCAAAAAAAAAAAAGAACAGCTGCAATCAACACTGAAATATAGACAAATATGAACTTAATTTAATGGCTAAGTCTTATTCAAAAAAAAAAAAAGAAAAGAAAAAAGAAATCAATGGCTAAGTCACAAGTATTTTCTTTATTGAACTCAAAGAAAAAAACCACTACAATATAGTAAATTTAGCAATTTTTGAAAATTTCATCACCACGTTAATTTTCATCGAAAGTAAATAATGAGATTCATCACCATCATAACGGACTTGTCGAATAACAAATTAGTTTGTAGTTTTTTTTTTTGTTATAAATTATATTTATTTGTTTTTTCATTTTTTAATGTTTCTCGCATTTTTTTTAAATACACATTTGAATTTTTTGTCAAATTTAAAACTATAGTTATAAAAAGTTAAAAATTTGGTTGCTTTTTTAAAACAAATTTAAGAAAATAACAAAACAAATAAGCAAATAGATGAAAGTAATAATGTTTATAACTTCACTTTTAAAATAAAAATTTTAAATCAAATAATTATTAGATGAAGTCTAATTTATGATACTAGGGTCTTTTTATAACTTCTTTTACTTTATTTTAATTATTCAATTTTGTGAGTAATTGGTATCTGACAAACAAGATAAAGACAAAAGGTTCATAAGAAGATAATATAGGAAGCAAAATATTGAATATCCTTAGTTATATAAGTCATGGAAAAGTTATATAATTAGATAAGTTTGTGATCATTTAATCAATCATGACTTTTTTTTATTAAAGGTGTTAAAAGATCCTTTTGAATAATTAGTGAAGATTGTTCAAATTGAATATATTGGCTCAATTCAGTTCATTTGATTGGTTCTCTTGATTTTAACTTGCACCCTAACTTTTTCTTTTTCTTTTTCTTTTTTACTGGTGGATATTATAATCAAAACAAAGATTTTCTTCTTTTTTAAAAAAAAAACAACTTACCCTTTGGAAAAGATATGGTCCATGTTTTGTGATCATAATCCGTTAGTCTAATCTAATTTTACTAAATAAATCTATGATATTGTCCACTTTGGATATAAGTATTCATGGTTTTGTTTTTGGTTCCATCCAAAAGGTCTCGTATACTAATGAAGATAACTATCCTCCCTTGTAAATTCATGATCATCTCCTTATCTAGTCAATGTGGGACTTTAGTCGCACTTCCAATTAGCATGAAACTTGTATTTCGACCAACCCCTACGTTGTCAAAAAGAAAAAAAAAAAAATTGTCGTGGGATCTAATAACATGGTACTCAAATTATAATTATTAACAATTTGTAAATTGTTTTAAAAATGAAAGAATTTATTTTGTAGTACTTGTCTATTTGAAATATGTTAAGATGAATACTTGTTTCAACTATGCCAATGTTATGTCCTTCGGAGAAAAAAAAAATCCATTTTTGTTATTTGATTCCATATATAGTTAATTAATATTTCTCCCTAACTTGTTTTGATTATTTTAACGAAGTGTTTATCCATGCAAACACTAGATAAATTACTTTGAATAACCTAATTTAAAGTGAAAATGATGATTGATTATGAAATATCATCGAAGCATAAGGAAATAAAGTAAAAGTTGACCAATTATGAAAAAGTATCATTGAAAGGATAAAAAGTAATAGTCAAACTATCTCCAAAAAAAAAAAGTCAAACTAATTTCTCAAAAAAAAAATAAATAAATAAAGTGTTTATAATAATTCGTTTTCAATGAATTAGTGCCTTCAATTTCAAAAAAGAAAAAAGAAAAAAAGAAAAAAAAGAAATGAATTAGTGCCTTCGTTTGTTTACCGAAGCCCGAAAGTTTTGGACCATGAGACAACATTAAGCCCAACTATTTTTATTGGGCTAAAACTTAATTGAGCAACGTCTTTTTTTTTTGGATATTTGTAATGGGTGGCAATATCACCCTAAATAATAGCAAATATAGCATTTTTCAAAAATATTTGCAAATATGGCAAAATTTTTGAATTAGTTTTTTATATTTCCGATTCTGCCCTTCAATTACGCGCGCAACTTCTTCTTCTTTTGAATCGTGATCAGCTTCTTCTTCTTTCTTCTTTCTTCGAGCTTCTTCTTCTTTCTTCTTTCTTCTTTCTTCGTGATCGATTGTTTTTGGTTTTACGGTTTTCACTTGGTATCGACGGATTGCACGGATTTCACTTCTCCCCCGTCGACGCCTCTTCCGTTCCGAAATCGGTCGCCTCTTCCGATCGTCGACGCTTCTTCCGGTCGCCGGATTTCAGGGATCTCTTCCGGTCGCCTCTTTCGGTTTGGTTTTTGAAAAATAACGCATCTCAGGTTTCCGAAATCGGTCGCCTCTTCCGGTCGCATCTCAGGTTTCGGTAGAAAGTAAATTTGCAAGTCTGGTTCTCATATTTAACCTCTCGAAAATCCGTGATAGAAAGCTTCTATCACTGATAGAAGCTTTCTATCAGTGATAGAAAAGCTTCTATCACTGATAGAAGCTTTCTATCACTGATAGAAACTTTTCTATCACTGATAGAAGCTTTTCTATCACTGATAGGAAGCTTCTATCACTGATAGGAAGCTTCTATCAGTGATAGAAGCTTCTCTATCACTGATAGAAGCTTCCTATCAGTGATAGAAAAGCTTCTATCACTGATAGAAGCGATTTCTATCAGTGATAGAAAAGCTTCTATCACTGATAGAAGCGATTTCTATCAGTGATAGAAGCTTTCTATCAGTGATCGATTTCTATCACTGATAGAAAGCTTCTATCACTGATAGAAATCGCTTCTATCAGTGATAGAAGCTTTTCTATCACTGATAGAAGCGATTTCTATCAGTGATAGAAAAGTTTCTATCAGTGATAGAAGCTTTTCTATCACTGATAGAAGAAGCTTTCTATCACTGATAGAAAAGTTTCTATCACTGATAGAAGCGATTTCTATCACTGATAGAAAGCTTCTATCACTGATAGAAATCACTTCTATCAGTGATAGAAACTTTTCTATCACTGATAGAAAGCTTCTATCAGTGATAGAAGCTTTTCTATCACTGATAGAAGCTTTTCTCTTTGTGATAGAATCTATCTAGTATGTATTGTCAATGTTCTAATGTAGTGATAGATTCATTTGTTTTCTTTTGTCTTTTTGTTTTGCAGTAATTCAAAATTATGGGAAAGCTTCCAATAGTTGTTTTTCATAGTGGACAATGGAATGATAAACGTTCTTATGAGAATTATAAGATTACAGGAGTTTTAGTTGATGAAGTGATGGTGTTTGAGACCTTTGTGAATTTAATTTTGAAAGAAATCAAATTGGATGCATCTATTTCTTCTGTAAAATTTTCAATATTACTTAATTTTGGTATGAATGAGAGTCAAAATGTAATTCAGATTCATGAAGATAAAGATGTAGCTTGGTTTTTTACTTTAGTGAAGGATCAAAGTACAAAACACCCTTTGGTTGCTCATGTTGATATGTTTTTGGGAGGGTCATCTAGTGCTATTGTTGGATATGAGAATTTGTCGTCTGTTGATTTTTCCTCCAGTAATGTTGATTTTCAAGTTATTACTGATGTGCATTTTGATGGGGATTTAAAGGAGAATGATGTTTTTGGGAGTAAGGAAGTTGTGTCAAAGTGTTTTTACTTTATGGCTGTCAAGAAAAATTTTGAATTTAAGACTTTAAGATCAAATTCAAAATCACTTGAGTTTCAGTGTGTTCAAGATGGTTGCCAATGGTTTGTTAGGGCATCTCGATATAAAGAGAGTGAATTGTGGATGCTTAGGAAGTATGTATCTAATCACGATTGCTCTATGAATAGTATCCAAACTTGTCATAGGCAAGCCTCTTCATCTCTTATTAGTGATTGTTTGAAAGAAGAATTTAGATTTAGTTCTTTGGACCATTCGACTCCAAAAGATATTGTGCATAAGATGCGTTCAAAACTTGGAGTCAATGTTAGTTATTTCAAAGCTTGGAGAGCAAAAGAACAGATTATAAAGTCGTTGAAAGGTGATGCAGCTGAATCGTACAACTTGATTCCAAACTTTTTTGCAAAGTTAAAAGAGACAAATCCAGGTTTGCTTTCTATCAATTTTTGGTGTTATTATTGATAGATTCTATCAATGATATAAACTATTCTATCACTGTCTTATATATGTCAATTTTTCAGGTATATACACATCATTTGAAACTGATGGAGATGGACATTTTAAGTACTGTTTTATGGCTGTTGGTTCATCTATTGAGGGTTGGAAGTATTGTAGGCCTAACATATCTGTGGATGGTACATTCTTGAAGGGTAAATTTGTTGGAACTCTTTTGACAGCCTCAACTCTTGATGGTAACAATCAAATTTTCCCTCTTGCTTTCGGTATTGTAGATTCTGAAAATGATGCATCATGGAAATGGTTTTTTGAGAATATAAAGAATAGTTTAGGAGATCGAGAAGGTTTAGTTATTGTCTCTGATAGACATTTGAGTATTCCCAAGGGTGCTTTGGCTGTTTTTCCAACTGTTGAGTATTGTGTTTGCATTCAACATTTATTGAGAAATATGAAGTCATCATATAAAGATCCTTTGTTAGATAAGATTTTTTTCCTCTGTGCAAAAGCTTATACAGTGGATGATTTTGAGTTAAATATGAGGTGGATGGAGTCGATACATCCTACTATTCGAGAATATCTCAATAATGTCGGGTTTGAAAAGTGGGCTCGTGCATATTCTAGGAAAAGAAGATATCGGATGATGACAACCAATGTTTCAGAATCTTTAAATTCAATTTTATTAGAGTCTAGAGATTTTCCTGTTGCAACACTACTTGATGCTATTAGAGGTTTATTGCAAAGATGGTTTTACGAGCGAGGTAATGTAGCATTTTGTATGAAGTCTACTTTGACCACTTGGGCAGAGAGTGAGTTACGAAAAGAACATGATAAGTCCAGAAGTTTTGTGGTAAGACTTCACTCTCTATCATAAAAGATGATAGAATCTATCACATTTCTATCACTGATAGAAAGAGTTTATATTACTGATAGATTCTATCAGTGATATAAAAACTTTCTATCACTGATAGATTTTTATCAGTGATAGAATCTATCAGCCAACATAATGTTTGAAATTCTATATATTAAACCTTACTCTGATATTTTTCAAATAACTTTTTTTTAAATGTTTTTCAGGTTGATCCTATTAGTAATGAACAATCCAAAGTAATTGATGGAGATAACTATTTCATTGTGAACTTGGAATTGGGATCATGTAGTTGTCGTGTTTGGGATCTTGATGAAATTCCATGCGCTCATGCACTTGCTGTTCTTCGTGGGCGGAATTTGAGAACTTATTCTTTTGTATCAAATTATTACTTTTCAAGAACGTTGTCATCAACTTATAAAGGTTTTGTTCATCCCGCCGGTAATCATTCTGAATGGAGCTCTATAGGTGGAAACATGAATGCGTTGCCTCCAGTTGTTAAACGTCAGGCAGGAAGACCAAGAAAACAGAGGATGCTATCAATTGGTGAAGTAAGAAATCATACAAAATGTAGTCGTTGTCATCGTGTTGGTCACAATTGTAGGACATGTAAATTTCCACCATTCATACAATGATGTACTTGACTTTTACATTTGATTTGAGTTGCTCAATGTTAATTCTTTCTTTATCTATTTCCTTTACTGTTTTCTTTTTTTTTTTCTTGTTTTTTGCTTGGGAATCCTTGTACCGATATATTTATATAAGTGATAGATATCTTGTATCACTATCAGTGGTAGAAAACCGATAGATTCTATCAGTGGTAGAAAAAAATTCTATCACTAATAGAAAGTATTTCTATCAGTGATTGAAAACTTTCTATCATATTATTAAGTTCCCAAACTCGGAGACTAAGAACCAAATTGATAGAAAATAAATAAAAAAAATTAAAAAGTAGGAGAGCCAAACTCGGAGACTAAGGCTATCAGTGAAGATAAAAATCTATGAGTGATAGATTATATCACTGATTCTATCAGTGATACATTGATAGAATTTATCATGAATTTCATCACTGATAGAATCTATCAGTGGTAGAATTCTATCACTGATAGAATCTATCACTGATAGAAGTGATTGATAGAATTTATCATGAATTTCATCACTGATAGAATCTATCAGTGGTAGAATTCTATCACTGATAGAATCTATCACTGATAGAAGTGATAAAATTCTATCACTAATAGATTTTTATCAGTGGTAGAAAGTGGTAGAATTCTATCTGATAGAATCTATCAGTGGTACAATTTTATCACTGATAGAATCTATCAGTGTAGGAAAAATTTTCTATTAGTGATAGAAAGTTTCTATCGCTGATAGAAAGTTTTTCTATCACTGATAGAATCTATCAGTGGTAGAAGAACATTCTATCAGCAATAGAACTTTCTATCACTTAGATTGCCTATCGTAGATTGTTTTTTTAAGACTTTCTATCCGCAAAGAAAGAACCAAATTCGAGTGATAGAATCTATCAATGGTAGAATTCTATCACTGATAGAATCTATCACTGATAGAAGACTTTCTATCATATTATTAAGTCCACAAAGAAAGAACCAAATTCATAGATAGAAAGTTTTTTCTATCACCAAAAAAGTTTTTCTATCACCAAAGGATCCCAAGATGAACACTGCACAATTTTTATGGCAAGGAAAAGGTATTGATAAAATCTATCCTGATAGAATTCTATCAGTGATAGGATTCTATCACTGATAGATTTCTATTAGTGGTAGATAGAATTTATCACGAATTCTATCACTGATAGAATCTATCAGTGCTAGAATTTTATCACTAATAGAATCTATCAGTGGTAGAAAAATAGAACTTTCTATACTTTAGATTATCTCTAAAATTCTATCACTGATACATTTTTACCAGTGGTAGAAAGTGGTAGAATTCTATCACTGATAGAATCTATCAGTGGTAGGATTTTATCACTGATAGAATCTATCAGTGTAGAAAAAATTTTCTATCGATAGAAAGTTTCTATCGCTGATAGAAAGTTTTTCTATCACTGATAGAATCTATCAGTGGTAGAAGAACATTCTATCAGCAATAGATATCAGTGGTAGAAGAACATTCTATCAGCAATAGAACTTTCTATCACTTAGTTTGTCTATCGTAGATTGTTTTGTTAAGACTTTCTGTCCGCAAAGAAAGAACCAAATTCAAGTGATAGATTTCTATCACTGATAGAATCTATCAGTGATAGAAGACTTTCTATCATATTATTAAGTCCGCAAAGAAAGAACGAAATTCATAGATAGAAAGTTTTTTCTATCACCAAAAAAGTTTATCTATCAAGGAAAGGATCCCAAGACAATTCAGATTAACACTGCATAATTTTTATAACAAGGAAAAGGAATTGATAAAATCTATCCTGATAATAGAATTCTATTAGTGGTAATTTTTATAACAAGGAAAAGGAATTGATAAAATCTATCCTGATAATAGAATTCTATTAGTGGTAGATAGAATTTATTACGAATTCTATCACTGATAGAATCTATCAGTGCTAGAATTTTATCACTGATAGAATCTATCAGTGTAGGATATTTTCTATCAGATAGAAAGTTTCTATTGCTGATATAAATTTTTCTATCCTGATAGAATCTATCAGTGGTAGAAAAATAGAACTTTCTATCACTGTAACAATTTCAGCAACAACAACAAACAACTTCGATCAATTAAATGTAACAATTTCATTATATGTAACAGGAATGATGTCAATACACAACTCAATACACAAGAATAACTTGCCATTAAATGGTAGTACAGACATTAGACATTCAACTGTATCATAAAGCACTATAATTAACTTGTCAACAAAAAACCAACCAAATATCAGAAAACACTATAATTAAATCAAAATGGACTACTATTAAATTGTATCTTTGTACATTCATAATAGACTACAATTAAATTGTATTTACATTCATTGAGAAATTTTTAAATCAAAACTAGGTGCATCAATCTTTGAGCAGTTTCTCTTCGCTTTGCCTGGAGATCCCTTTTTCTTGCCTTTCCTTTTTTGTTCTTCTTCGGGAGTGAATTTTTTTGTGGGCTTTGACTTTCGTTTTGGTCGGCCTTCTTCTGGTTCTTGTGGTTGCTTTCCAAAATCAACTTTAGGCCTATATTTTTTTGGATCAACAGCCTAGATAACAAATAAAATAAAATAACAAATAAAATAAAATATATTAATATCAGACTCCAAAAAAAAACCAAATATATTAATATCAGACTCCCAAAAAAAAAACCAAATTCACTGATAGAAAGTCTTTCTATCAGTTGATAGAAAGTCTTTCTATCAGTTGCTGCCTTCTAGGAAGCCTTTCTATCAACTGATAGAAAACCTTTCTATCACTGATAGAAAAGGCTTTCTATCACAATAGAAAGGATTCTTTCTATTGTGATAGAAAGCCTTTTCTATCAGTGATAGAAAGGCTTTCTATCACAATAGAAAGGATTTCTATCAGTGATAGAAAACCTTTCTATCACTGATAGAAAAGGCTTTCTATCACAATAGAAAGGATTTCTATCAGTGATAGAAAGGCTTTCTATCACAATAGAAAGGATTTCTATCAGTGATAGAAAGGCTTTCTATCACAATAGAAAGGATTTCTATCAGTGATAGAAAACCTTTCTATCACTGATAGAAAAGGCTTTCCATCACAATAGAAAGGATTTCTATCAGTGATAGAAAGAATTTCTATCACAATAGAAAGGATTTCTATCAGTGATAGAAAACCTTTCTATCACTGATAGAAAAGGCTTTCTATCACAATAGAAAGGATTTCTATCAGTGATAGGAAGGCTTTCTATCAGTGAAAGAAATGATCACTGATAGAAAGCCTTTCTATCACTGATAGAAAGCTTTCTATCAGAAAAAAGGAACCGATAGAAAGGAAAAAAGAATGAAATTCACCTTCTTATCATGAATTTTCTTGGATCTTTTTTCTGCTCCGTCCTCGTTATTCTTTCCCTGCTCCAATATTGATGATAAACACAAAGAATAAACACAAAATAAAAAAAAAAAAAAAAAAGTGAAGATAAGTATCTATGAGTGATAGAATCTATCACTAGTGATAGAATCTATCACTAGTGATAGATTCTATCACTGATAGAAACTTTTTCTATCAGTCATAGAATTTACTTTTTTTCTTATTATTATTTTACCTGTTCCTCTTCTTCTTCTTTTTCTTCTTCATCCATATCTTCTTCATTTTCATTTTCCTTCTCTTCTTCCTTTTCTCTTTCTTCTTCTTCTTGTTCATCATCCTCCTCATCTTCTATCACATCTTCTATCTGAAATGAGAACAAAAATTAATGAAAATTTGATAGGAAAAAAACTGGTTTTTAAAACATGGTAATTTACCTCAGGAGCAGCATATGAGGTTGCATAATGAACAATCCTGTCAATGTTGTCAATTGGGTCTTTATTGGCAACTTGTTCAGCAGCTTCAGCAACTTGTATAAATTGATCAGTAGCATGTATAAATTCTAGTTTTTCAAGACTAGAAGTTGGAGGACAATTTTTGTGAAGAGATTCTTGAGATTGTTTTTCAGAAAAATCTTTTGGTGGAAATTTGTCTGTGACAATTTCCACCAAATTATTTAGCAATCTTAAAATCTCTTTTTGTCCATTTTTTAATTCTTTTTGTCCTTCCTTCAAATTTTTGATATCATGTTCCAACAATGATATCCTTTCTTTTTCTTTTTCATTCTTTCCTTGTTCTCTTTTTTCTTCTTCTTCCTTTTCTTCTCTTTTTCTTTTTTCTTTTTCTTCATTTTCTTCTCTTTTTCTTTTTTCTTCTTCTTCCTCGTGTCTTTTCTTTTCCATTTCATTCTTTTCTCTTTCCATCCTTTCCTCCTTCTCCTTCTCCATTTCTTTGATGAAGTGTTCCATATTTTTTTATGCCATTTCTTCATCAGTTGGCACTAATGGAACAACAGAGAACTGAAATGAAAAAAAAATATAAAAAAAAAATTAGAATGTTACTAAGCAGTGATAGAATCTATCACTCTTAAAATCTATCACTGATAGATTCTATCAATGACAGTGATAGATTTTATGAGTGACAGAATACTATCTGATAGGTTCTATCAAGTGATAGAATTCTATCACACTGATAGATTCTATCAGTCAGTGATACGAATTCTATCACACTGATAGATTCTATCAGTCAGTGATACAATTCTATCACTTCATACATTCTATCAGTGGTAGAATTTTATTACTGATAGAATTCTATCTGTGATAGATTCTATCAGTGATAGAAAACTTTTCTATCAAAGATAAAAAGTTTTCTATCAGTGATAACAACTTTTCTATCACTGATAGAAAGCCTTCTATCAGTGATAGATAACTTTTCTACCACTGATCGAAAGCTAGCCCTGATAAGATAGAAAGCTAGCACTGATAAGATAGAACAAAGAATAAGAGTTATAGAGTTACACTTACATCTTCAGCGGAGAAGACCTTTTCATCGAATTGGCTCCAATCTGGCGTGTCCAATATCTCCCAATGAGCCATCCTTGGGGTAGAGGTGGGGCTTTGGATTTTCCTAGCAAATCCTAAGGTTTCCTCAGATAATTTCGGAATGATTTCCAATGCCCAATATATTAGGACTATTGGAAATCCTTGGAGATATATGGCTCCTGAGGTATTTGTGGAGGCCTTTTTTATATATTCTATGGTTAAATCATATGACAACCTCCCCCATGGATAATTTAGGATTGACTCTTCATTGTCAAAGATTTTTACATGCCTCCAGCTAACCCTATTGTGATGCTGTTTGGGTACTATAAGACATTCCAATAGATATAAGGATGAAAATTTAACAATTAAAGGATCATCATCCTCATCTAACAAAGGGCTTTGACAAATACTGAATGCAGTACCTAAATCCTTCCTATCAATTGTGTCTTTATGTTTGAAGAAGGATTGTTTAATTTCTGAGTCCAACTCATCCCCATCATCAATATTTTCAACTGGAAATGGGTTGCAATTTAATCCAGTAATGATTGAAAATTCTTTTAATCCAAATTGTATTACATTGCCCTCAAGATTGAAGGCAATGGTATTATCATTAGGGGAAACACACAACCTCCTAATGAGGTGTGTGATGAGTTGTAAAGGAATTTTTTTCATTTTTAAATCTAAAAATTGTCCAAACGGGCCACTTTTGAACATCTGAACACATGACTCCCTTAAACATTTTATATGGTCAATAACAGGAAGTTGTATATAGAGACTAATCTTATGGATTGGGACCCAATCCTTTTTTGGTATAATTAAACTATTAACCTGTTAAATAAAAACAAAAAACAAAGGCAAAAAAAAGTTAAAAGCTAATAATTGTATAGAATCTATGAATGATAGAATAGAATCTATAGTGATGAATGTATAAAATCTAATAGCTAACCTTCTGTCTCTTCTTGGAGCCCTCTCCTTTATTTTTTAATTTCCTTTTTGTTTTTTTCTCTTCTTCATAATCTACTTTTTCTGCTTTTTCGTTCTTCATCTAAAAAACAGGATAAAAAAAAATCAAACACTTATACAACCGAAAGTGACAAATTCAAAACAAAAATCAAACCAAAGTTTTCTATCACCGATAGAAAGCTTTTCTATCACTTTCTATCAGTGATAGAAAGTTTTCTATCACTGATAGAAAACTTTTTATCACTGATAGAAAAGCCTTTCTATCAGTGATAGAAAGCCTTCTGATAGAAAGGCTTTCTATCACTGATAGAAAGGCTTTCTATCAGTGATAGAAAGCTGATAGAAAACTTTGTATCATTGATAGAAAAGCCTTTCTATCACTGATAGAAAGCCTTCTGATAGAAAGACTTTCTATCAGTGATAGAAAGCTTTCTATCATTGATAGAAAAGTTTTCTATCACTGATAGAATCTATCAGTGATAGAAAGCTTTCTATCAGTGATAGAAAAGCCTTTCTATCACTGATAGAAAAGCCTTTCTATCACTGATAGAAAGCCTTCTGATAGAAAGCCGCTTTCTATCAGTGATAGAAAGCTTTTCTATCGCCTTCTGATAGAAAGGCTTTCTATCATTGATAGAAAAGTTTTCTATCACTGATAGAATCTATCAGTGATAGAAAGCTTTTCTATCATTGATAGAAAGCTTTTCTATCAGAAAGGCTTTCTATCACTTTCTATCACTGATAGAAAGGCTTTTCTACTGATAGGAAGCTAAATGCTGATAGAAACACCATTAGCACTATAGAAACAGACCAAAAAGACCCCAAAACTTATAGAGAATCGAAAGTGACATATACAAAACAAAAATGAAATAAACAACCATAGAAAATCCAGTAAATAAAAAACAAGAACATTTATAAAAACTGATAGAACTTCTATCATCGAATGTATATTAGTACTATCATACATTATTATCTAACATTGACTATGTGATGTAAAATGTCTTGAATTTGATATGATATTTTTTATGGTTTGAAGTAATGGCAATGCAACTTACATATTAATTTTTTTTTTGAGGAAAAAAGGTGAAATTAAGGAGCCAAACCATCAATCTCAATCAAAAATCACCATCTTGATTCTTATCACAAAGTTAATGGTCAAACATCAAAAGAAATAGACTGAAAATTTCTATCAATATATGTCCCCTTTAATTCATGTACTTCATTTCCTTACCCTCTCTTCAATTCACACTTCTAATAATGTCAATTCCTTTGACTAATTAGAAATAAAAGAATTCTAGGTAATTAAATTCAACCAGAATATATATCCCTAAGCTAGCTCTAATGATCTTCATGTAGAAAATCAAAGTTTATTTTTTAAGTCTCTCACCCTCTTTTAACTTTTTTTTTTTTTTGGGACCTCAAACTTAGAGCTTTAAGATAACATGTTAGATGATTCTAAGGTACTGTCAATCATCATAAAAAGCTGTTTGGATATATGATAGAAAGGCTTTCTATCACTGATAGAAAGCTTTCTATCAATGATAGAAAAGCTTTCTATCAGTGATAGAAAGCTCCCTATCAGTGATAGAAAGGCTTGCTATCAGTGATAGAAAGCTTTCTATCACTTTCTATCAGTGATAGAAAGCTTTCTATCACTTTCTATCAGTGATAGAAAGCTTTTCTATCAGAAAGGCTTTCTATCACTTTCTATCAGTGATAGAAAGCCTTTCTATCACTGATAGGAAGCTTTCTATCACTGATAGGAAGATAACATGTTAGATGATTCTAAGGTACTGTCAATCATCATAAAAAGCTGTTTGGATATATGATAGAAAGGCTTTCTATCACTGATAGAATCTATCAGTGATAGAAAGCTTTTCTATCAGAAAGGTTTTTTATCACTGATAGATTCTATCAGTGATAGAAAGTCTTCCTATCACTGATAGAAAGGCTTTCTATCACTGATAGATTCTATCAGTGATAGAAAGCCTTTCTATCACTTTCTATCAGTGATAGAAAGCCTTTCTATCACACTGATAGAAAGGCTTTCTATGCCTTTCTATCACAAAGGCTTTTCTACTGATAGGAAGCTAAATGCTGATAGAAACACCAATAGCACTGATAGAAACAGACCAAAAAGACCCCAAAACTTATAGAGAACCGAAAGTAACATATACAAAACAAAAATCAAATAAACAACCATAGAAAATCCAGTAAATAAAAAACAAGAACATTTATAAAAACTTATAGAACTTGTATCACTGATATTTCAGCTTTCTATCAGTGATAGAAAGCTTTCTATCACTGATAGAAAGCTTTAGAAAGCTAGAAACTGATTGAAAACCTAACAGATAGAAATCGAAGAAAAAAAAAAAGAAAAAGACGGATAGAAACGATAGAAAACAAACCTGAAGAAGAATGTGGAGAAGAGGAATGTGCGAACAAATCGAAGAAGATGAATGTCGGAGAAGACGAAGGCGAGAAGAATGATAGAAATCGGAGAAGAGAAGACTGATAGAAATCGGAGAAGAGAAGACTGATAGAAATCGGAGAAGACGAAGGCTGATAGAAACGATAGGCGAGTGATAGAAAAAACGGGAAGAGATTTTCAGCGCGCAGAAGGGCATTTTGGTAAATTCACATTCCAAAAGTTAAAATTTTGCCATTTTCGCAAATAGTTTCAACCGTTGCTAAGTTTGCAATTATTTTGGGCCGGTTTGCTACTTTTGCAACCGGCCCTTTTTTTTTCTTTTTTTTTTTCTTTTTTTTTTCTTTTTTTTTTGAGAAAATTGAACAACGTCTCTGTTATTTATCTTCGTTGAGATATTCGAAAATTTTAGGTACAGAATAAAGTTTTTTTAAAAAAATTAAAAAATAAATAAATAAATAAAGGAAAAACAACCACGGACAAGCATTTGGAATTTTTATCCACATAAATAATGAATTTACAAAGAAAGAAAAAATAATGGCCAAATATATTGTAATGGTAGGATCTTTCCTCATTATAAAAATGAAAAAGTAGTCAAAGTGAGCATAGCTTAGCAATAATTGATATATACCTTCGATCAACAGGTCATAGGTTCGAATTCTCTCATCCTATAAATTTTTGTTGAACTCAAAAAAATAATAAAAAGAAAAAAAGTAAATAATTTAAATAGAGTGGTTATACTTTTTAGGCTAAATTATAAAAAAAATACCCCCGAACTATGGGGTTTGTTTCAAAAATATCCCTGAACTTTGAAAAGTTTCAAAAAAAATACCCCTGAACTTTGAAAAATGTTTCAAAAATACCCTTGCCGTTAATTTTGGATGGAAACCGTTAAAATTTCAGTTTCAAAAATACCCTTGAACTTTCAAAAAAATAAAAAAAAATACCTTTATTGAAAAATGTTCTTCTTTTTTTCTCCTCTCACCGTAAATTCTAACAGTTTACATCCAAAAATTAACGGCAATGGTATTTTTGAAACATTTTTCAAAGTTCAAGGATATTTTCGAAACATTTCAAAGTTCAGGAGCATTTTTTAAACAAACCCCATAGTTCAAGGGTATTTTTTATAATTTAGCCTACTTTTTAAAAATAGTCTTGACTATTAAGTACTAACATGACCATTGAGAACACTATTAAGAACGAACACATCCTTTTGATAATAATGGGTGGTTTCTAATAATAGTTGCAACTTTTGTAAAATATTATTGTTAGTCAAAAAAAGAAAAAAAAAAAAAACTTTTGTGAAATATCGTAACTTTTCAATACAATCTAATATTATTTATTGCAGTGAATCTAAAATGTTAAGAATCAAAATTTTGTAGACAAATTGTGTTCAATTTCTCTCCACCATAATTTATTTACTATAGCTAATACAATGTATTTTTTATTCCCTACTTCTTCTAAATATTTGTCAATTTTATGCCTTCTATTTTTTTACTCGAGTGACAACTATATTAAATAATATATATAAATATTCTGTATGTAGCATCATTCGGAAGGTCGGTTTAAAGCCTCCTAAATTTAGAATTAAATAAAAAAGAAGAAAAAAAAAAAAAAAGAAAAAAAAGAAACACGAGCATATATTTTAAAATCTGAAAATAAAAAAATGTTGAGTGAAAAGGGTAAGATTGGAAAGAGGACAATTTGAAGATGAAGTCAATGATGAAGGGGATAGTGACACGTGGGGATGGCGGATGGCCTTATGATTGGCCGCCGTTGAAATTTGATACTCAATTTCAGCACAGCACACAATATTCTTCATGCCCATTATATATCAGCTTCCAATTTCAGTACACTATTCTTCATCCCTATATATTCTCCCAAATTATTATTACTATTATTGTTGTTGTTCATGAAAAAAGGGATTCTAACCTTCTTATTTATTTTATTTTAAATATTAAAAATCTTCCAAGCTCATTTTTGTCTTCAACTTTTATAACACTTACTTTAGTCCATAAAACATTTTTTAAATAACAATTCAAGAAATTGTATCAACAATCAGTTAAAATGAGTATTGATTGACAAATACGAAAGGATAGAATTGTAGCAATGACCAAAATGATACTTTTAGGAATATTGAATATAAAAATTTAATGATTGAGATTTTTTTTTTTTTTTGAGTACATCAACATTTGAGGGTGGAGGATTCGAACTTCATACCTCATGGTCGAAGATAAATGCTAATTACCGCTGAACTATGCTTGCTTTGGCTAATGATTGAGATTTTGTTTGCTAACCGTTTTTCTTTTAAATTTCTATCTTTAAATACTATGTTTGCTTTCTTATGATTTCTTTGATTAGTTTTTTACCTATCTTAAAAATATACTTAAACAATTTTTTTTTAAAAAAAAAAAGAATATTTTTTTCTTTTTCAAAACTTAGATTTTAGAGTTTGAAAATGTTTTTTTTTTTAAGTAGGTATAAAAAAATAAACGTATAGGTGAAAGTAGTGTTTAAAAACTTAATTTTAAAAAACAAGAAAAACAAAATGATTATCAAACAAAAGCTTAAAAACTTTTAGTCCATTAAACTTATTTTAGATTTCAACATATTCTTCAAAAGCAGTAAACAAAGTAAAGAAGCTACCCATGAAAATAGTATTTATAAACTTAATTAAAAAAAAAAAACAAGAAATTGTGTTTATATGCTTAATTTTCAAAAACAAAAAACCTAAGTAATATTTATAAACTTAGTTTTCAATAATAGGGGAAAAAGGCAAATTGGTTATTTGGGAAAAAAAAAACTAAAAGTTGGGAGGAACTAAAATAAAATTTAAACATATTTATTTTCTTTAAAAAAAATCCAAAATTTAGGAAGTAGAATGTAAATCCATAAAATGAGACTCACCTAGCAAAGGAAGCAGGAATAAATCATGGTGCACAAATTTCTCTTACCATAGAAATTCCAATGTTAAAAAGAAAGGATATAAAATTTTGAAACTATTATAAGTTTTGTTTGATCTAGTAAATGGTTGATAGCATTGATATAGTTAATTTGAAGGCAAAACCTTAGTACTAAAATCAAGATTTTTGTTGTTGGGAGAGTGGAAAAATGGGCCTCAATATCAATAATTATGGGCACCAAAAACTCTTGAAACAAGGGATAGGAATTTGGTGTCTTATATGTATGAATTATTGGTGAGGACATCATAGCCACAAACAGAGCAAACAGAATTAAATCAATCAAAACATCAGATACACCAACTCAAAAAAAAAAAAATTATTTTTGTGAAACAAAAAGAATAAATAACTGTAAGGAAAAAAAAAAAAAAAAAAAAGGAAAAAAGGAATGTTAGCAGTGACATAGCATCAATTGGACTGGCATCCATTTACCATTCAAAGCAAAAAAAGAAAAACAAATTTAATAATAATAATAATAAGGGAAGCCACTTTTTTCTGCACAAAATGCACCCACTTTCCCTAACATGACAAGACCAAATTCTCATCCTTTCCTTTCAACTTTCCCTCACTTTCTCGGGGGAAAAAAAGATTAAAAAAAAAAAAACTTGTAAAATGTAAAAAAAAAAACCGGTATAAAGGAATCTTCCTACATACTCTATTAAAATCTTGACAACTAAGAAAGAGAAAGGTAGAAAATGAGAAAAAAGTTTTATCTCTCATAGTTGTCAGTATTTTAATGGTAGTATGCAGGGAGATCCCTACATACCGGTATGCAGTCAAGTTTTTTCCAAAGGTAAATATAAAGGCGCGAAGAAATTATAGTGTTGGAAAATGTAAAGTCATTGGCCCCAACTAAATCTGTTTGGGAATATATTTTCAAGGCCACCAACAAAACAACAATCATGCCTCTCCTACTACACTACCTCCATTCTCAATCAAAAAATTTCACTTTTCTTTTGGGTTTTTTTTTTTTTTTTTGGATGAATTTCAACAATCACTTTCCATCAATTTCCTAGCTAAAAAGGCTTCCAAACAAAATAAAGATCAGAGCATAGAAATATAAAGTTACTTAACGCCAACTCCAATAACCCAAAAATAAAAAAGAAGAAAAATATTGGTTAACATTCAATAATGTCAAAATGAACCTATTTTTTGACTTTCCTTGTGTCCTTTGCCTCTCCTCTCCTTATCTTTTTTGCCCTTTTTTTTTTTTCATTTTCCTTTTAAAGGATTTTTAGTTTAAGGTAATATAGCCGTATAATTTTTCTTCTTAATTATAGTTTTTTTTTTTTTTTTTTTTGGTTCCCTCTGTAGCTCATCAATGCCTCTTCTTCCTTTTTTTGCTTTTTGCTAATGGTAAATTATTTAGGGTTCTTTTCTTCTAGCTTTTTATTCATTTTGTTTTTCTAGGGTACGGAAATTTTGGAAAAGCAAACTACTTTTTCTCCTCTACTCCTATTTGAAAATGGCTTGAATTCAACTAGTCCACCTCTGTGGTTCTGAGAAAGGTGACAAAATAAGAGAAATTTTGGTTCAAATAAAAAATTACAATTCGATTTACTTAAATGGTAAAAAAGTGTGCAGTTGAAATTAACATTAGGTTTGGATTTTTTTTTTTCTTTGATTATAATAAATTTACGAGTATTTACGGTAGATAATCCCTATGTAGAGTTGTTAGTTGTATTGGTTTGTGAGATTATTGGGCTCTGTAGTGTATAAGCCCAATGAATTAGTCCCTTAATCTAATGTGGGCTCTTGATTTAAGATCATCATTAGATGGAAAAACCTTTCATCTAATCTATAGAAATTATAACAAATAACAAATTTTAAAATAATTATACAGTCAAAATAAATATAACTCAAGGGTAATTGACATACATCTCCGATCAAGAGATGAAATGTTCGAATTTTCTCACTCCTAAATGCTGTTGTGTTGAGGACCCGACCTCACAAGTTAATAAGATAGATGAGTTACTCCACTCATAGTTAATTGGTTTTGAGATGGAACCCCATGTAATCTAATATGGTATCAGAGCCCATTAAACCCAAACGGGTATTCGGTCCAATAAAAAAAAATGGTATCCTATCCAAGAATGGTGAACCCAAAGAGACACCATCTTGAGGGGGCATATTGAGGATCCGACCTCACAAGTTAATAAGATAGATGAGTTACTCCACTCATAGCCAATTGGTTTTGAGATGGAACCCCATGTAATCTAATATGTTGAACTAAAAAAAAAGTATTATAATTATACAAATAATACATGACAAACTTTTAAACTTACACCAACTTAGTCAAAATGAACATAGCTCAACGTCAATTAACATGTACCCTTGACTAAGAGGTTTGAGTATAATTTAATTAAGGCATTAGAAACCTCATCTAAATGTTCCCTTATTAAACTGAAAGACAGTCCTACAGTATAAAATAATACTGAGATTTTTTTTTTTTTTTTTGTTGGTCAAAGCTAATAAATTTACTGTCTGAATAAATTCGTTTAAGTAAAAAATAATACTGATTGTGCAAACATATAATAGTTTATCTAATGCTAATGTTTGACTGGTAATTGAAAATAATCATATGAAAGAAAAATCCAAAATAAAATTATTTGTTGTTGTAGTTGTAGGTTTTCTTTTTTAATTTATTATAAAATATATATTTCTTAAGATGATCATCCAATTGCTATATAGTTTTCCTTTTTTAATTTCTCTGAATACAGGCTTATTTTAGTACGTAAAAGTTTGAAATCTGTATTTAAAATATATATATATATATATATATATGATAAAGACTTAAAAGCCTTTTTTTTTTTTTAAATCCAAACGACTTCAAAACCTATTTAAACTTTTTAAAAAAAAATAAATGATGATGAAGGAAATTTGACCGAATACTTTCACTGTGTATTTTGAATTTTGGTCAGTTTTGGGAACTCGTTATTGATAAGAAACAAAAACATGGCCTTTTAGAATTAAATTAGTCAATAAAAACAACTTTCAATAGTTGAAGATAATATGTTCAAAGATGCAAACTAATATTTGTCGATATCTATTTTTACATGCATCCCTTCTTTCCTTATAAATATATATTATCACCCTTACATTTATATTATTTGAAAATTGTCTAAAAAAGTTTATGTATTGATTTTTTTCGATAAAGCATCATTGTTTTCGGTAAACAATAATTTAAAATTTGAACAAAGCATAGTTGACATTAAGATACATCAGAAATATTTTTAGTTTGATAAGCTATACATGCCCATTTTTAATAATTTACTTAGTCGGTCAATCTAGACATGATTTTAGTCAATAAGATATTTATTATCATTTTAAAACTCGATAGCTAGGCTGATATTCTATTTGGTAATTATTATCGAAGGGAAGTTTGATGTAATGAGTGAATTTGTTAAAAATTAAACTTTGATATAATTAAAGGGAATTAAGTTTGGTGCATGTATATGTTGAATTGTTTTTGGTTTAAATGTTGTGGATTGAAGTAGTGAATATATATGGGAAGGGAAGGAATGGAGGAATAATAATAAAAGAAAGGGGGTTTGATTTGGGGTTACGTGGGAAATGTGTGGGCCATAGACACGTGCAAATGATGGCTATGTCTTCCCTTAATCATCATTTCGCACCGCTTCTTCCACTGTGTGGGACCCACCACCAAAATCACACGTCCACCCCATCATTTTTACTTTCCTTTTTCCTTAACACCAAACTACAAATCATTCCTTCCATTCCAATCCAATCTCACCTTTCTAAATTTTTTCTTTTTTATTTTACATATCAAGTGTCAAAAATCAAAATTGCCACCGTCAATGTGTAATTTATTGATAATTGACATGTATCTTTTCGATCGTGAGGTCTGAAGTTTGAAACCTTCCACCTCCAAATATTGTTGAACTAAACAAAGTTGTCAAAATCCTCAATTATTTGACTCTTGTTTTTTTTTTGTTTGAAAACTGAAGTTGGGTTTATAAGGAAGGACAAGTATCTCCATTGGTATGAAACCTTTCCAAAGTGGACAATATCATACCATTGTGGAGATATGTGTGTGTCCGGTAGTCCCTTACAAGTGGTATCAGAGCCATGCCCCTGACATAGCCGTGTTGGGTTATACTTGTCCTCCCTTATAAACCCAAGATCATCCCCTTATCTAGCCGATGTGGGACTTTGGTCGCACTCCCAACATCTACCTTCTTTTCATGTTTTAGAAAGTCAAGTTATTTTTTAAAAATTAAAAAAATAATGTAATTTTCAAAAACTTGTTTTTGTTTTTTGAATTTGACTAAAAATTTAAATATGTCTGAAACAAAGATGAAAATTATTGTAAGAAATTAGAGAGAAATGAGTATAATTTTAAAAACTAAAGCATCTTTTGATAACCATTTGGTTTTTTAAAATCAGACTTGTTTTCCCTCAATTTTCGTACCATGGTTTTCATATTTGTCAATGACACATTTGAATTCTTAGCCAAATTCGAAAAATAAAAACAAGTTTTTGAAAACTACTTTTTTTAAAAAAAAAAAATTGGTCTGGTTTTTTAAAACATGGAAAGAATGCATTAGAAAAACAAAGGTCCCGTTGATAATCATTGATTTTTGGTTTTTGGTTTTTGAAAATTATGTTTAGTTTCATCTCAAATTCCTTACAATGATTTTCATATTTGTTAAGGATACATTTGAATTCTTAGCCAAATTCTAAAAACAAAAAACAATTTTTTGGAAACTACTTTTTTTAGTTTTTAAAATTTGATTTGGTTTTTTAAAACAACGGAAAGAGGTAGATAATGAAACAAAAAAACTTGTGGGTAAAAGTATAGTTGGTAGGCTTAATTTTCAAAAACCAAAAACAAAAAACGAAATGGTTATCAAACGGACTCTAAATAATTATTAAAACGGAACCTTAATTTAAAATTCAAAAGGGAAATTAATAATTTGAAGGGAAAAAAAAAAGGTTGGTAGTGAATTTGGATTAAATATGTAAAATAATAATAATAATAATAATAATGGGGTTTAGGGTGGGTGGTAAAAAGAGGACAAAATGGAGTCAAGGGTAATGATGTTAGTAGTAATTTCAACATTTGATATATCATCATCATTCCCTTCCCCCCGCATTCATCTCAATCTTCAAGTTTTTTATTTTTTTTTTATTTTTTTTAATTAATTAAAAAACCAAAAAAAACTAGACTAATGATTGATTCCGTAATAAATGAATATGGGGTGAGACTAAGAGCCACACCGTGCGTCCAACTTCCCTCATTATTATGATTTATGACGCAACTTCCAAAAAAAAAAAAAAAAAAAAAAAAAAAACCTCTGATCATCACATTTTCCATTTAAAGCTGAGTTTTTTTTTTTGGTTGCCTTTCACTACGTGGGGAATGTCTCTTTACCTTCCACCACACTAGCTTTTTACACTCTTTTTATTACTTCATTTTATTACCAAATATACCTCCATCTCCATCCACTCAATTGCCTTTGACCCATTCTAATCATTCTTCTCAATTTCTCTTTTTTCCATTTATTTATTAAAAAAAAAAATCATTTTTTACTCCTAAACTTGTCATGTTGTATCAAATTTTCACCTTTAATCAACTTTTGATTTTATCATATCAAAGTATTGTAAATTTTTTACATTGTGATTAATTCCCGCTAAATTTGGCTCAAATTTTAACCAATGGTAGAGTAACAATCTCTTACAACTTATTGATTTCACACAAGTTCAAGTTTGACACAAAATTGAGACGAATTAAAGAATTGACAATTGAATTAGTCTTTTAAGACTCAAGATTTTCAGCATAAATCTAACTCTATTGTCAATTTTATTCAAAGCTTTCGACCCTTTTTTAAGATAAAAAAAACTTCATAATTTTACAATGTCTTATATTAATTAATGTACATGAGAAAATTTTCATGGATGATTTTTCAAAATGAAACTCTATTAAAAGAGTAAAAATTGCAATACTTAATTAAATTTAAGGGTAATATTGCAACACTGATTAGGTTTTAGATTCTCAATTTTAAAGTCTAAGGTAAAAATGAATTTTTTTTTTCAATCTTTCCAATATATATATATAAAAAAAAAAAACAATAACTTTTGAAAACAAGAAATCAAAAAAGGGGAAAAAAAGAAAAACTAACAACATTACCAAAGTACATAAAATGGAAAAGTGTTTGTAGGATTTAGATGTGGTCATCGCACACTATACTAAGATTATTATAGATTATATATATCTATCAGTAGCATATAAATAAAGGTCTTGCAACGTAATTATATGATAAAGTCAATAACCAATTTTCATCAATGTAAACTTATATATACCTCACAATTCTTCACCAAAGTTTCCAACATCTCTTTCGCAATGAGAGAAATAGTATATATGACCAACTTGATCTAACATCTTCATATTTTTTTTTTTTTTTTTTGTAGATTTTCTTTTTTCTCTTTTGAATTCTAAAACATTTAGGAGTGGGATATTCAAACCTCAGATCTCTTAATCAAATGTACATGTTAATTATTATTGAATTAGACTCATAATCCATTTGAACTTGGATGGGGAAATTTTTATTAATCCTTTTCCCTCCTCCACCATCACGCTGTTTTGCACAACCAACCCATTTTTGTCCTTTTCACTTTTAACCATTTTTGACAAAGTCAGGTTTAAAGCTACTTTTTTATCATATATATTTGTTATATTACTGATTTTCTACGGTATATTTCCTTAGTTGGTCTTTCAAAAAAATTTAATCAAGCTATTTTCTCCCTTACACTCACCCTTTTAAGCTGAAATAAAAATGGTAATTAAAAACTCAAACTTCTAATGGTTGAAGAAGAATAATATATACACAAACATGAAATTATGTTCAAATTGACAAATCCAACTTACATTAATAGTGGAGAAAAAGAAACTTTTTCTTTAATCATGATATTTAGGAAAAATAAATCTTTATTCTAAAGTAAAGAATTAGCCGTACCAGTAATGAAAAAGAAGAGTAAGATGGTAAGGGAAACTATATAATATGAAGACAAATATAATTAGTGATTATTTGCATGGGGTCCTTGGTTTTCCATGTCCTACACAAAACGCAGCAACCAACAGTGACGATTTGAAACGAGTATCCGTATCACATGGCATTAAGAATCTAAAAGGAGTGAAATTGTGAGACACAAAATCTAAGGTAGGATAGAATAATTGAGAGATGAACAGCATATTTATGCATGCCTTATAGCTGTCTCTTAGTCTTATGGGACAAAAAATAAAACCTCACTCTCATAACTTTCTTTCTCAATTATTTTCGTGTCTCATTACATCCCGTTCCCATGTGCACTTAATTTACCATCTTAGCTTAATCTTAAAATTTACTTTGAATATATTATATTAGTACAGAATGAGCAGCACACGTGTCGTGCATCCGTACACGGGGGGGGGGGGGGGATTCCTTTTTCCCGTGGAGGCACACGTGAGTCACCAGATCCCTTTTGATCAAAAGGTGGTTAGAGTGTAAAGCCGTAATCAAATCATGGTAATCGCCAGAAAGTGAATTTAATCGGACTCACTATTTACCATTACCGACCAAAGTTAAAATTAAAATTAGACAAAATGAGCGACCACACCGATTAGAACGGTGCAGCTGGCACATCGAAAACCGTGAGAAAAAAGAAGAACCAGATACACACACATGACACAACACAAATTCTATAGCGACGGTTTGTGTATATATTTTGGAAATTGGGTCGTCAACAGTTTTTTTTTTTTTTTTTTGGTGAATATTGAAATCCATATTGGAAGGGGTTTGTTTGTTCTGTTTGTTTGTTTAAAGAAAACACGACGCCTTTCTTCACTTCTTCTCTTCTTTACCAATTTTATTTTCTCACCTCTCTGTCTCTCACTCATTTCGAAATTAAAAAAAAAAAAAAAAGAAAAGTAAAGAGTTTGGGAATTGGCATTTAAAAGTTTAGGGATTGGAGGAATTATATTTTTGTTTTTGGTGATGCTACACTCTCTCTCTCTCTCTCTCTCTTAGGGGTTCCACCTTTATGGTAAAAAGTTAGAGAGAGAAAGAGAGGCCACCGAAAAGCATACACACCTTATCATGAAAGCAAGAAAAAAACGACCCGATTTGACTGCCCAACCCACATACTCACTCTCATACACATACCCACATGCATTGCAGCTCATTATATTCATTCTATTCAAAAAGATTTAAATTAATAAATATCCTTATTAAGTCAACCTCACCTCATCATTTGGTCTTGCTTCTTCCAAGCACCACCTCATTTCCCACTTTCTTTTTTACCTATACCCTTTTCTTTTTCTTCCTTGTTTCTCTCTCTCTCTCTGTATAGTTGAGAGCCCAAAAAAAAAAAAAAATATCTTTTTTGGTTGTGTGTGTATATATTGAGAGGTGGTTTGTTTGATGCGAGTCTTCACCATGGGATTTAGCATGAAGGTTCATCAGTTTGCACGTGGCTTTTGGGACGAGCCCTCTCTCTCGCTTGGTTGCAAGCGCTTACGCCCTCTTGCTCCAAAGCTTAACCAACAACAACATCACCAACAACAACAACCCATTCCCGACTCCACTACCACCACCACAACCACGACGCTCACCGCCTTCGACCTTAAGACCTTCATCAGACCCGATTGTGGCCCGAGAAAACTCGGCTCCTCTGACCACAAGAAAGACTCTTCTTCGCCTGGCCAGGTAATTATTAAAAACTTGTTTGGAATGACTCTCCAAGTACTTAACTGAAAAAGACCCTATGTTGGTTTGTGCAGACAGTAGAGACGCATCCTGGAGGGACGCGATGGAATCCGACGCAAGAACAGATAGGGATATTGGAGATGCTTTATAGGAGAGGAATGAGGACTCCCAATGCGCAACAGATCGAACAGATCACTGCCCAGCTCGGCAAGTACGGCAAGATCGAAGGCAAGAATGTGTTTTATTGGTTTCAGAACCACAAAGCACGAGAGCGACAGAAACAGAAGCGCAACAGTCTCGGTCTTGCTCACTCCCCTAGAACACCCCCTCCTCCCATCATCACCGCCCTCCCCTTCGACCCTTCGGTACGTCCATAGATTACGATATATTCAAAATACTTTTGCAGTTTCTCTCTCATGCATACGATTACGAACGTGCACGAATATATGGTTAATTGCAGGGAGAGGAAGATAGTCCGTACAAGAGGAAGTGCATGAGCTGGGGGTTTGAGTGTTTGGTAGAGGATAGCAGTATATTGTGTAAAAAGGAAGAGGAAGGTGATAGGACTCTGGAGTTATTCCCGTTGCACCCAGAAGGCAGATGAATATTGGCGAACGGTTTTTTGGAAATAAAAAGAAAAAAACAAATTCCTATTTCCAAAAAGATTGCAGCTTTGTCGTCATAAATTGTTGTGAAACTGCTTTCTAATGTGCTTTATTTCTCTTTCTTTCTTTCTTTTTTCTTCTTTCTGCGGGTTTCGAGAAAGAAGCAAAAAAAAGAAAGCCCCAACAACAAGAACAACTAGTCTCTTTGTACTGATCCCATCATCTACCATATAGTTTCCAACTCTTTCTCTTATCTCTATCACTACATATAACTTACTTTGAAACCCACAGCAAAAATGGGCTGCTTCTTTTTTCCTTTTAACAAAACCTTCTTAAAGCTCTTTGTCTGATGGCTGAGTGAGAAAAACGCTTCCTTTTTTGACAATCACTTGTGAAAATCGAAGGCTTTTTAGGTTAAAAGTGGAGACCTATTGGACACTGAAGTCCACGATGCTACCTTCCTTCTTGTTTCCTCTCTTAACCTTTTTCTTTTTTTCCTCGAATTTCAAATGTCCACTTTTTTCCTCTCTAACCTCCCATTAAAAATATAAAAAAATTTCAAAACGTAAACAAAATTGACCACTTAGAGAAGACTTTCATAAAGTGGCATATCAAACCCATCTCGGGGGGAATTTTTGTAAATTGTGACATGCATGTATTTTAATGACGGAACAGAAGTGCTAAGTGGGGGCCAATCGTTTTGGAGGGAAAAGTTGCATCACCAAGTTTGAAAAAGCTAAAAAAAAGAAAAATTAAAATTTGAAAAATAATAAAGTTGAAAAAGAGTGAAAAGAAATATTAACATGATTTGTAGCGTCCATTAATTTCAAATATAATGATGATGATTATTGAAATAGAGCAAAATAGGTAGCTAGGGCTTCCAAAATAATTGTCAAATTTATCCTTGTCTATTAGCATAATTGACAATCTCTTCGCAATCATGATGATAGGGAGAGATTTGGCTAAATAAAAACAAAAAATATTGTAATTTTGGTTATCTGTATTCTTATGTCATTTCCCACTTTTGAATATAGGATGATATGCTTTTTTTTTTTTCTTTTTTCTTTTTTTAATTTAAATATGTAGTGGTATTTCAATCTATAGTGTACGATGTAGTTTGTAGTACTTTGTTTACATGCGACGTGTTCATGTTATGTCTCATATTCTCTAACGTCCTATATTATAGGAATTGTCAGGAAACTTTTAGAGAAACTGTTTTTCTTGTGTTGTGAATTATATTACTCAGAGATTTACTATTTGTTATTATTTGCTAAAGAAAAAAAAAAATGTAAGGTTGGAAAGAGATCTTGATATGCTTTTGAAATAACTGAGTGAATTGATATTATTTTCATTAAATAATTGAATTTGCGGAATTAGTAAGATTATAGTGTGTTTGGCGGAAAAAAGAGATTTTCAAATAATCACTTTTTTATTTATTTATTTAAATTGCCTTTGAAAAAATTATTTGAACGTGTGTTTAGTGTAGTGATTTTAGATAGTTAAAGGTTTTTTTATTTTTTTAATTTTTTTTAAATCTTAGTGAATTAAGAAAAACATTTTAAAAAATAGATGAATTATCTAACAAGTGTTCACTTAAATTATTGACCGAAAAATCTTCGAAATATGTAGCAAGAAAAAAACTACATGTAAATAATAAAATAATACAGTACAATCAAACAAATTTTTTTATTTAAAGTACTTTTAAAAACGTAAATATATATATAAACAAAACGTGCTTAAACTATAAATTAAAATTTTCCAAAAACACATTTAGTATCATTGCGAAAATCAAATTAAAATTTACCCAAAAATCAATTAAAAATTAATTGATGAATTACCTTGAAGTGTAGCTTAATTAAAATAAAGAGTAGAGTCATAAAACTTTAGTAAGGAAGGTCAGAAGGGAAAAATTTTACATTATAACTTTTTATATATGATATTTTAATTTTGAAAAAATAAAGAGAAATTAGAAATATATATATATATATATATATATATAATAAGTATATACCCACACATATATAGAGAAAATACTCCAACTAAGTCCGAAATCAAGTAAAATCCAAAATCCATGCTCAAAGAAAAAGTCAAAAACTTAATTTGACTTATTCTACAAATTAAACGTGGAAAATAAAAATAAAATTTTCCAAAGTCTTATATGACACCAAATTTTAGGTAATACCAAAAATTTTAATTTGAAATGTCGTCCACACTTTTGCAAATAATGTGCCCATGATTTCTCTATTAGATGCATATAGCCAGGTTAATTATGTCTTTATTGGGTTGTCAAAAAAAAAAAAAAAAAATCATATCTTTATTGGACATGATCACTAGAATCCTCTCCCTCTTATATATATATTTTTTTTCTTTTTAGTTCAACAACATTTGAGGATAGAGATTCGAACTCGTGACTTCTTAATCATAAGCATATACTTTATGCTAATAGAGTCAAATATCATCTTTGTTGGCTGAATTAAACTAAGTTTTATCTCTCAATTGTATTAAATTTCAAGGACCGCCACGTCAGCATTTATCGAACTTTAAAAAAATATATTTATTTCATAATAATGATTTTTAAATATCGGGGGAAAAAAGAAAGAAGGCTATCATTTGTGTACATCGGAAGTGTGTGTTCGACAATTTAGGGACTTTAGTGCATGCATGAGGCATTAACAAATAGTAAAGTAAGATGCTGGTTGCGTAATTGAATAGAAATACGTAATAATTTAATTGAGTTATTTTTTTTTTAAAATTAAATTTTGGAAAAGAAAAGTATGAGATTGTGAAATAATGATGATGGGGTATTTTTGTTTTATATTAGAAATTGGAATAATTAATAGTTTAGGTACGAAACAAAGCAGCTGTGTATAAATGTAATGATTATAAGAGGAAGGACTTTAGCTTTGATTTTTGAATAACGAAGAATAAAGAGAACTTTGGCCACTTGATCAATCAAGTAGATCGTGTTAGATCCTGGTGGGCCACGTGTCTAATCACATTTTCACATCCTAACAAACCTTCTCCTATTTTTACATACCCTTCCCTCCACCTCATTATTTCTATTTTCTTTTTTCACACCATTTTTTCATTTCTTAACTAAATTTTTAATTCTAATCTTTTTCTTTTCTTTTCTTTTCTTTTCTTTTATTTTCTTTTTGTGTGTGTGTGTGTGGATAATTTAAGATATAATGGAAGAGGATGTTTGACTAGTCTAATTAGGCTTATTTTCAATATACATTGCACTTGCTTTTGTTTTGTTTATTTTCTTTTTATTTCTTTAATTATTTCCCTCGGTCTAAGCCTCTTTCTTGAATTTCCCTTTTGCCCTTCAAGCATGTTGTGAGATTGTTTTGTTTTGTCGAATGTTTTTAAAACCTCCAACCCAATCTCTACTCAATGGCATAATAATAAAGTAGCATTCAAAGAAATATTAGATATTTTATATAAACTCAATCAACTAATTATTAATTACTTAATGACATAATTATTTTGTTTTAGTTTTTCATTTTTGAAATTAATGCTTGTTTATTTACAAATTATTTACTAGGACCGATTCACCTAATTCAAAAAGAAACACTTGAAGTCGTAGGCCTTGTTTGATAACCATTTGGTTTTTTGTTTTTAGTTTTTGAAAATTATACTTGTTTTCTCTCATAAATTTCCTATCATGGCTTTCATCCTAGTTAAGGTTGCATTTGAATTTCTAGTCAAATTTTAAAAACAAAAACAAGTTTTTGAAAACTATTTTTTTTTTTTTTCCAAAACTGGACTTGGTTTTTGAAAACAAGGTATAGAAGATTGATACTAAAACCAAGAAACTTCTAGTGGAAGTATGTATGTATAAGCTTAATTTTCAAAAACAAAAAACCAAAAACCAAATGGTTATCAAACGGGGGCCTTAGTTTTCAAAATTTTGGTTGTATTTTGAAAACACTTTTGAAAAGTAGGTAGTAGACTTCACAGGTGAAAATAGTGTTTATAAGCTTAATTTTGAAAAACCAAAAACCAAAAAATGAACCAAATGGTTATCAAATGTGAACAATAATTGCAATTTTTAGAACTTTATTTGGAAAGACAAGGTAGTTTTTATAATATCGCATATAAGAAAAGAGAGACTTGATTGAAATTTTTTTAATATGTGTTATCATTCTATTATTCAATTTTTGATAATGTTATTGGTAAATATTTGGTTGAAATTCTTGAAATATCCAGAATGAAACTAAAAAATTTAAAATTAATATGCTTTAGGAATCAAAGGATATATTTCATTATTTTTCTTAGTATCCATGATGATTAATTGTATTATAAATTTATCTTTTTCTGGTCTCCTTCGCCCGAAGGTTTTTGGAAGCTTAATACAGATGCTGCTTGCCACTCTTCGGTCCCAATTTCTGGTCTTGGCTTGATTTGTAGGGATGAGAAAGGAGATCTAATGGCTGCTTCAGCTTGTTGTTTCGACTTTTGCACGGATCCCCTTAGGACTGAAATCAGAGCCATTTTCGAAGGGATGAAAGTTGCCTTGTCTTTGGGTTGTTCGATGTTGAAGGTGGAATCAGATTGCCAAATGGCTATCAATTTTATCAACAAAAGCTCTGCTGTTTGGGATGATGTGGAAGCAAAAGTATCGAAAATTTGGGATTTAGCTCCAGTCTTTAGAAAAATTGATTTTTCTTTTATCCCTAGGAGCTGTAATAAAGCAGCTGATTCTCTTGCCAAATTTGCAAAGGATTCATTAGTCAATATCCTATGGGTTGGTCAATACCCAGATTGGCTTTATCATGTCTCTCAATTTGCCCAAGTGGCGTAAATAAATTTCGTATTTTGTTTCAAAAAAATAAATTTATCTTTTTTTTTTTTTTTTTTTTTTGAGGCAAACTAATAGAAATCTATCTTAATTAATTGTTTTGTTTGAATTCTTTCATATTGAAATTTTCTACGCAGGTCAGCCAATCAATTCGACTCTTTATTATTACTTTGAAATAGTATAGAGAACAAAATTATTTAAAAAAAAAAAAAAAGAATAGAGAACAAAAAATGGGCAATCAAACGTATATATATTATTTGTTTTACCAAAGAAATAGGAAAAATAAAATACATTTTCTTTTCACACCTATTTTCTTAAAAAACAAAGATGGGGAAAAAATATATAAAGATATTACGAAAACGAGCCCTACAAATGGTTGAGAAAATGGTTTAAAACCAGAATTTGACAATCTGATGATGATTGAAAAAAAAAAAGCCTTTAATTTGTCAGTCCATTTTGTTAAGATAAATAGGCTCTTAACTATTATACGCTTACGATCTAAAACGTAGGCATTCATCCTAATCCACTAAATAAGGTTGAAAAAAAAAAGTGTATAGAAAATGGAGCATATAAAATAGGCACAAAAAAATTGCCTATTCACTTGTTTAAGAACTTCAGAAATTTGGGATCTCACCTTTGGTAATGTTTTCTTGGACGAGGAGTTTTTCGGGAGCTTCATCGACAGGTGGATGCAGATAGAATCATCGATTTTCCTTGAGGATCTCGAGCTGGTTGCGGTCACCTATTGGACGAATTGGAGTGACAGAAACAAACTGGTCCACGAAGAAGCGATCTCTCCTGCTCCAACCAAAAGCAAATGGATTAAACAGTACATTGCCTCCTACAAGATGGCTAATTCTAGAAGAAATCAAATCCGAGACTCTAATCGAATTCGAGACCCTACCCAAGGAATCCCTACTCGTTGGACGCCTCCGTCGGAAGATTATTGGAAACTTAATGTTGATGTTGCATGCGTTCATCCTTCTCCTTCAACAGGGCTGGGAACAATTTGTAGAAATAAAGACGGTGCCCTGATGTTTGCTTCCTCCCACCATTTCGATTTTTCTATGGATCCTCTCGGAGCAGAGACCAGAGCGATTTACGAGGGATTGAAGATTGCTCTGTCTTTGGGAAAGCTAAAGCTGCGGGTTGAATCCGATTGTTTAATGGCATTAAAGTTCATCAATAAGGAGTCTGTGGTCTGGGATGATGTGGAGGCTGATGTTGTCAAAATTTGGGATCCTATTCCTCTCTTCTCAGATATAGTTTTTTCTCATATCCCCAGGAACTGTAATAAAGCAGCAAACGTGGTGGCTAAAGCTGCTAGATCATCAGGGGTTGTACAACTTGGTTGGATCAATATCCAAGTTGGCTTTGTAGGGTAGTCCAATTGGACTTTCCTCTTTTCTGCCCATGTGGCGTAATAAAGTAATTTTTTTTTTTAAAAAAAAAAATAGGCACAAAAATTAAAAAAAAGGAAAAAAAAATAATTTTACCTTTGCATTTGACATGACACGATGCATCAATCTTTTCCTTAAACTTTGAATTTCATTAATTTTAGTTAGGATCTTGAAAAAATATTATAATTTTTAGCATTCTATCAATTTCTATTGACTTCACTTACTAATTTCAACAAACGTTTTCAAAACTCACTCATTTCAACAAAAATTAATATGGTATAAATTAATTTGATTTGGTTAGTCTACAAAATCAACCCTTAAATCTTGTGTTGATTAACTACAAATGTTGTTCCTTGTTTAGCAATTTGAATGATAAACACTATTAACGATTTTTTCCTTTTCTTTTTCTTTAATACATCTCTTCCAATATACATTCTAGTTTTGAGTTTCCTAACCAATAAAAATCTGGATTTTGTGTGAAATATAAGGTTATTTACGATATATATATATATATATTTAAAAAAAAGGTTATTTACGATATGGCTATGAGGGCATTCATGTAGTGCATGAAATTGAATATTGTGAGGGAGCAAGGCCCAAACCCAGGTTCTGTCCTGAAGGGAATTTTATGGACAAGACAGAACCTGAACCCAAATACTTTCTTGGACTCAGTTAGTTGGGCCCAAACTACTTCTTCTTCTTCTTCCTCCTCCCTTGTAAATGGCCTTAAAAAATAAAGGAAAGAAAACAAAATTCTAAGTTGTTTTTTTTTTTACAATATGTCGGGATGGAAAACTCGAATCACATATCTCTTAGTGATTAATACAAGCTTTATGAGCTATGCTTACGTTGGTAAAAAATTCAAGTTAGTAGCTTTTAAAAATGCATAAAACATTACATTCCTAAAAATTAAAATTGCAAACAATCCATTTTCTAGTGATGTATTAAAGCCCCATAATCTCTAAGTTTGACAAATTATCAGTAATCTAGTCTCAATAAACCATCAATAGTTACAATGGAATATCAATTACTAGGAGAAGGGGAAATAGAAGAAAACATTATCATGTTGTAAATGAGGGTACGTGTTAATTACCGACCAATACCCACTTTCGGTCATTGCTAATTTTTTCAAAAAATAGTTTCAATAATTACTTTAAAAACTATGCAATTTCAAACTAAGCTTAAAACTCCATAGTTTTAAAAAAATTATTTTAAAGGACTTTCTTGTGTAATTCCAAATAGGAATGCAAATTCATTTCATCCCCAAAATTTCTCATGCCTCCACCAAACGGTTTCTAGTAGATCGAACTCACCAAGAAAGGCGTAGCAGTTGACCAGTGGCAGTATTGTTAGCTTTGCTGTTCATGCAGTAAATCGATTACAACCAATTGTCCATCAAAATCCATCGATTTTACCAAACCATTTTTCTTGCCTATGCCAGATGAAATCAGTTCTAGAATTTGTAATTTTCCCAAGAAGTCATCATTCTTCGTCGTCTAGGGTTAATGTTTTCGAGTGAGTTGAGTTCTGAAGCTGTTTCTGTCTCCCAATGCGATCTTCGAATCTTCAAAGCCGAGGGAAAAGAAAGAAGTAAACTCCTCATTCGTACCGCTCAGACTCAATTCCCGATCCAGCGCCGTAAACTTAACTGCGAGATGTCGGAGGCAAGTTCCAGAGAGAACCAATTCGCAATGACGTAGCTGTACGTCGGTCATCGATCCAACTTCCGAACGTTACAATCTCTTCATCTCAATAGAATAAGAGGTTAGTTTAGTTCTTATAATCTCATCCTATGCTTTCTCACTTCAAGTCTGGTGCGAGAGAGATTCCTTTGACATTTTTAGCTGGACGGACTTGTTGTAGAACCATACAATTGTTACATGCTTGTGCATTCATTGCCCACTTCTTGTGTTTCCCTGTTGTTTGTAGACACTCGTATAGAATGCCTGTTCTCCCACATTTTCAGCAGCTTCTTATTCCCTCTGTTTCCCTGTAATAGAGCCGCAAGGGGCATTGACTGAATCTTTCTTTACTTCACTAAGTGACAAGCCCATTACATTACAATTGCGCTGTTTCGTCGTTGTCCCACAACCTGCAAGGATGGATTAATTATATATTTTTTTAGGTACGTTCTTATCCTCTAGATCTTCCCCCTTTTATTTATTAATAATATGATTTTTTTTTTTTTCTATTTCTTGTTTATCTCATGTTATAAAATATGGAACTCAAAGGGTCATTTATGCCGGTGTCTCTTCTGAAGGACTGTGTCGTTGCCGAATTCTTAGGAAATTTTTTTTTGGCTGCTTGTGATATCTTATTTGGATCAAAATTGTCACTTAGCTAAACATCTAATTTGACTTTGATATCTGATTAATATTTATAGTATTCATCCGGGGTCCCGCGAACAAGACAAACATTCTGAAATATGACATGGGTTTTCCTTTTTCTTAATGGGTGGAATAGTTTCCATATTGGATTGTCTGATAATTGTGTTGTTGGATGTCCTTCTAGACGCGCTATTTTGTACTTTGTCGAATTTTCCCAGATAACGTTCGTGGGAGTGATGAGATGCATGTCTGTAGAATGTAATCCATCAAATGTTCCCTTCAAAAGGAAATTTTTGTTTCGGGCGTGTTAACCGGGTATAATTTTGTTCAAGACATTAGTCGAGAATGAAAAATCTGCCCGAAATGCGATAGATAAGCTAATGGATCGCTGATCAAATACTAACAAATCTGGACGTGGATACTTTCCTTGGAAGCAGAAGAGATCAGTTTCAATGAGAGAATTTAACGTTATGTGTTTGAATGATATATTAGAGTGAACAGCAGATGGTGCTTTGTAGATTTTTTTTTTTCGGGATGTGCAGTAATCACAGTGCTGTAGAAGGTAATTGGAAGGTAAAGTGTTTCAGATTTGTTAACTTAGAAGATGCATATGAATTGTTGAAAGCAACTAATGGACTTGAATGGCAAAGAGTTTGATGGATACGAGCGATAGGTTGAAAAGCTCTGAAATTTGTGAGAGGGTTAAGAGTTCAAGTGGTGATCGAGCATAGTACAGATGATTTACTTGACAAATATCTAGGAATAAACTTGGGCGATAGCATTGATGATGATAAATTTAAGATAGTGTTCTTGGAGTTGATACGATTTCTCATGCTATATTTCTTATTTTCTTTTTATGATAAAACCATGCAGTTCTAACTTCATCCTTCTCGGAGTAGTAGTTGTCATCTTTTCCTCTCTAAATCCTTACTAAAGCCATGGATCGATATTTGATCGTACTAGAATTCACTAATGTTCAGGATTTACTATTTTGTTGAACTAAGAACAAACATGTTGAACGGCAATTCTATTCTTCCCTTGATTCTTTTTGTACTCTTAACAAGGGGATGGAGCTAATGTTTGTTACACCCTATTAAATATGGTAGTGGATTCACTGGTAATTTAACTAGCAATTATAGCAGAGAGGTACTAACACACCACATGTAAATGATTCTAGTCTTTCTCCCCTCCCTGTCGTGGATGTCTTAGGTAGCTTATTTCCTTGGAGTTGAATGCCCCAAAAGCACATAGGTGCAATCCAAATTATTGGTCAAATAATTTGATGGCTAAATCAAATGTACCTTAATACGTTTATGTATATATGCGCTCTGCCCTATTTCAATGTCTTGGAGTTGTGAGTCCTAGTGGTTTTAATCTTTTGTCTAGTTGCCATTGGAAGATTAACAATGTCCTTTTGTTCGCAAAACGCGTTTCATAGACATGGAAAGTAACTCTTATTCATGATTTGGATCTGCAAGCTCTAATTGTTCTCTCTTCTAGTGCGGAGTATATTTCGTCGGGATTATTCATCTGGCTAGGCGAACATATTAAGATTGCTTGTAAAGGAAACTGAACATCTCCTTGAATTACCTTTTTAATAATAAATATATTTTCCAGTCCCCCATAGTTTCTCTTTTTATGTAGAGCAATTGATAATTGGATTTTTGCCTAAAATTGGAGCAATCATACAACTTCCAGTGTGTTGGCTCGAAGGTTGCCTGTGTCACTTTCCCGTGTACGTTCCTATTGTTCTCTATATATTGCTGTTGGAAAATTTCTGGTGAAATCTCTCTTCCATGCATCATGCAAGCGTTTTACATAAACTCTTGAAAATGTATGCATTTTTCAGTAGAACTATGTATGTGATGACCGAGATTTTTACATTGTCTTCTCACAAATCTGAAAAGAAATATTTTTACTGTCATTCTCTGTGGCTTTCATAGTCTGTAAAACTGAAGTCTTCCGGTTGTATGGATTTGTGGCTTTTATATGGATTTCAGTAAATTCTTCCTACCATTTATTCCCTTTGGCAATCTTTTTCGTAACCCTTAGCTTAGATTTGGATGGTGGCTTATCTCCCACAACATTTGGATGATGCCTTATCTCTCACTCTTTTTGTATCTTCCCCCCTTTAATTAAATGTCTTTCCTGTAGAAAAAACAAAAAATTGTCATCTAAAATTTGCAGATTTGATTTTAGTTCTTTCTTCTCCGGAAAACTTTGTTCTCATTCTTCGTATCTTTTTTAACTTTTTTCTTCATATTTTTATTTGAGTATAGCCTGTAAATCTCTCTTATTAGTGTTGATACGATGACTGATATTTTATACATTGTAGCGATCATCGATTCACCATGGTGGTAAAAGGGTCAAGTTCAGATACTTCGAGACTTAGGGGCTCAAATCATGGTGTCTAATATATCAAATATTGCAGAGTTTGGTAGTGAGCTCCATGACCCACAACGGTTCAAATACGTTCTGTAAATTTCCCCGTAGAATCTATATCGTCTCCCCCCTCTCCTTATGCGGTTTCCTCCACTCCACATCTTTTCCTTTATGAATAGATTCTCGCATGATTTCTCCGGCATGCTTCATATTTACCAGTGTATTTGGATGATATTCTGGGGTTTCCTGGGTCAGATATTGATTTTCTTGTTCTTATGGATAATGGTACCTGCTGTTATTCCGAGCATCAATATGGAGTGTATGTCAAACGAACGACCAGGTCTAAATGGTTGAAAAGTTGGTAGTAGTAGAAGATTCTTCTTTTCATTAAAGATCAGTTCTACCATGGCTCTGCTTTTTATAGATTCGATTTGGTTATCAGCAGCTAACTTTCCCCAGGATGTGGTCTGATAAGGCTTCATCCCTGGACTGCCACCCTGGTTAAAATTTTTCTCAACGCAGTTGCTTCTTTCCTACATGGATGCTTCCAGGATGGGTCAAATTGAAGTTTCAAACACATCGAGTCACTTGAGATTTTGAAGACAAGTTTTGGAGGGTGTTTAAGGAGTGTTTCTCAGCCGCTGTATGACATCCCAGCTGACCAATCAGCTTCCGTTTCTGAATGGACTGGTTGCATGATGGTATGTCACTGCTTTGACGAATTCAACGTTCTTTGGTCTTTCATTTCGGAGACAGCTAGATTTGTCATTTCGGCGTGAAAGCGTAAGACACTTTCGCATTTCCTACTGTGCGTTTTTCGTATTGACCCTGTTTATTTCATTAGTCTGCCTTTACATTAAACCTCAAATTCTGTAGATATTTATTTGTCCTGTAATTCCCAATGTTCAGCCGACACCTAGGAAACAGCATTTACCTTCTAACACGTGGATTGTGATGAAAGTGGACGCAATTAAAATAAGAGAACTGTTTGATGTTAATCTTATGAGACACGCGTCTTTGTTTGTGAAGCCTCTACGAAATTGCATCTATTTCCCTTGAGTTTTCAGAATTTCTATCCTAAGTTTCTAATTATTTGATTACCACTTGCTGCCACACATTAATCTTCTTCTGTACAATGATTGGAGTGCCGGTGGCTTCCCACGTGTGAGGCTTAAGCTGCGAGCAAATGCTTTACTTATGGACGAGGACTCAATAGGTATCAAATCCACCTTATGGATCAAGTTTCCTGGTAATTTTGATGGCAACTGAAACAAGTTAAGCTGATAGCCTCAAAATCTTGAGCTTAGTTTTAATGATGCTGGGTAACAGTGTTTAACACTCACCCAGTTATTTTTAATATTCATTGCTTTTGATATGGAGATTTAATGACTGAAGTACTTTCCTTTTACCCATTTTAATCTTTTACAAATTTATCTATTTATGGTGTTTCTTCTTTTTCTTTATAAGGATAAAAATGTGGATAAAAGAGGAGCTCTAAATGTAGACTAAATCAATTGGATTTTGTTAGTTTCCAGTAGATTAATACCATACCTACCTGTTTCATATTTTCAATCTGTGGTTTCAAACACCAGGATGAGTCTATTTATTTTATTAATGGGCTAGTGGAAGAGTGAAATTTTAAATTGCATCGGATGCTTGCTTGCTGTGCCATCCTTCCCTTGATGGTGAAGTTAGTGAATATTTTTGGCTTCTCTCTATTATCTATTTGCAGATCACGGGAACTTCTTAGACAGTTTACTTTCAAAATTTCCAACTGTATATGCAAAGTTCAATGAAACTTAATGATGAAAAAGGCCTTTTCTTTTTTTTACTTTTCCTGTTTATAGCTGAGTTGCATTTTTTAAGCTGGTAGTTGAGAAAACCCATTGTGATATTATTATTTTGCAGTTATGGCCTATGGGTGAGTGACCGTTCCATCAAGTACTTGACCTGTACATCATTTTCACCCTTCCCTTGCTTAATCTATGTAATTAAACTGCTACAGTTTTACTAGATGGTTTGGTAAGTATATTTACTGCAACATTTTTGCAGGAGAAAGGAATTGGCACGTCAGTTTTCAGTGATTATTGCAGCAGGCGCCTTTTCATTTGCTGTACCCATTTCATTCCTTTATTTTAATAATATCATTTAAAGTTCTTGGCTGATAGGTGGGATTGATTAGCACAAATTTCTGCTGTTTGATTATTGACAAAAGTTGCCTCCAGTTTTCTTTCTTTGACACATTCATTTTGATTAAATTTGAATCTTCTTTCTACTCATTTTGAGAAGAAAAATGCCAAAGTGACAAAGATGCCCACTTATAATGGTGGGTTAGGAGAAAGGCAATCTTGGTTCCCTCATGGTTTTAGCTTGATAATTATATCTACCGCCGTTGGTGAAAAAAAAACAAAGAAAAGTAACCCCCCATCTCAAGTGCCTGGTTAATTTCAATCCTCCTCAACCCCATATGCCTAAGCACAGTAAATTAGGTGCATAGCCTCAAATTTCCTGATCTCTATGTTTGGCAGATCCATGATTTTTTGGGTCACTCTGATTTTTTTTTTTTTTTTTTCTGAAATATATTGAATTTGCAATTACTACACTACGCCCACTCTGGATGAAAATCGATTTAAGATGGTAATTATGGAAGATTATTACTGAGTCTCATGGTTCCAACTTGGTTACCAACCACTATGTTTTACTTTTACCCCAGTTCACAAGTAGGTTCTTTTATTGAAAGGGTCAACTTGTAAAGCCACCATTAGAATCTCTCTCTATTTATTTCTCTCTCTAGATGTATAAATTTATGTGGGTGCATGATTGAGCCCTCATATATATTATATTGATAAATTTGAAGTGAGCATCTAGATAGATTTTTGATAAGCTGAGCCGTCTGGGTTGTTGATTAGCTAAAGGCTTAGGCTTGGCCATATATTTCTCCAATTAGTCAAAAGCATTGAAATTTTCTAAATATTCTCTTTGGTGGGAGAATCGTCATCTCGTTATCATAATTATACGTGTGATTATTATTCTAAAAAAAAAAACAAAAACTCAAAAAATTTTCCTTGAGGAGCTGTTAAGCATTTGGTTTTTACAAGCAAACCCATATGTTATGGACAAATTGCTATCATATTGTGTGGCCTCATTTTATGGCATAAAAAAATACAGGGCATATGGCAAAGCAAATCCACATTTGAAAGACAGTAACAAATTTGAAAAATGAATTAATAATTTATATATATATAAAAAAAAAAGTGTCAATACAACCAAAACCATAAAGAATCAATTGGCCCACAATTGAGATATGAACGGTGGGGGTCGCCATTCATTTTAAAAGGAAGTTGGGTTTAGAATCTGGCCTAATACTCAAGTAGCTTCAGCCTTTCACACTTCTTTTAAGCAAAGGAGGGGTTGGACACATAACGTTTACCCACTGGGAATGGGAAATAAAAATCCAAAACGTATATTATAAGAGGGATATGATATGATTCTGTATTTGCAAAATTTTTACGTTACACAAGGAAAATAATATCAATATCAAAATCAAAATTGTATTAGTTGGGGTTTTGGTCATTATTTTGAATGATTGTGATTAACATTTGTTTGACCACGTGATGGGTAAAGAAAAAACCCCATTAATAGATGGTCAAAAATTACACACAAACAGCCCTGGCAGCAAAGAAAGGAAACCAAATCTCAAGTTTTGGAATGGGACCCATCAAAGGAAAAGGATCCTCGCCACGTTTATGATTTCTTTCTTTCTTTCTTTCTTTTTAATTTTCTTGAATCTTGTTTGGTCGTATTTTACAACCCTAATCCACAGTACAGAGAAGAAGAGATAAAAAAAAAAAAAAAAAAAAAAGAGGGTTGGAATTGAAGGCGAAAGAGAAGGAGAGGAAGGTGAATGAAGGCAGAAATTAAGAGGAAGAGAGTGGGCAAGTGGGGCTCTGGCTGTCTATGGCGGACATTGGGGGGCGAGTCTTTTCTGCTTCTTCTTTTTTAATAACTATTCAGTAATTTTCTTGCGTGTTTAGCCTTTCTCTTTTGAGGGTGAGAGAAGAAATAAATAAAGGAGGAATTTTTTTTTTTTTTTTTAAGAAGATGGAGACCCCTGAACCTGAGCCCTGAGCCATTTGGTAAGCGGCCCAACAGGACACACACTTTTATTCCCTCTCTCTTTCTTTTTTTCTTGTTTAAAAATTTAATCTTTTTTTGGTGTTATCCCTCAAATTTTATTAAATTCTTTGTCTGGAAATGGGAACGGCCTGCCCTTCTGTCTGTGGACTGTTACTCCCCTCTCCTTTTCTTCTGGGTTAATTGTTAAATTAAAGATTAATCTCTATTTCTTGGACATGGTCTTTTGTCTACCTCACATCCCCCACCTTTCCCTCACCCATTACTCGGTGGGTTTTGTTAGCTCCCACTTTCATCCTCGGGGAGATTGTCAAACTTAAAGCTTTCTTCTCCCTCACTTCCCATTTACGAATTTTACTTCTTGGGTTTTCCATCCCAGATCCTTTCTTCATAGATCGGCCCTCCCTTTTTCTCTTTTTCAAATTTCAAATTTCCTTCTGTTTGGTAAGTTTCTTTTTGTTTTCCCCTTTTCTTTCTCATCGTGGGTTCTTTCTTCTTGTTTGTTGATCGGTTCTTGATGATGGATGATTCGATAATCGAATGTTTGATCTCCTTTGTTCTCATCTTCTTTCTTGGCGGAGGTTTTTAATGCGAGTGCAGGATTAGCGGATAATATGAATACTGTTTAAACATCATATATTCTTGTGTTTTTTTTTTTTTTTTTTTTTTTTTTAAATTATTCTCTTTTGTTTGGATTTTGTTAAAGGGTATATCGAGGGGAAAAAGGGTTTGGCTTTTGACTTCTTCAATCTGAATTCTGAACTGATCTTATCGGCGACTTCGGCGATGATGGTTCTAATCACGCCAAAATTTAGGGATATTAGTTGAGCGGCCTTGATTTCTCCGCCTGCATCCGTGCTTTTTTCTAGGTTGTTTGAAGTAAAAAGTTCTCATTTTCAGTTGTTTTGATCGTTGTTGGGGTTAAGCTGTTTGCCTAATTTGTGAGTCTGATTTTATCGATTCTGGGATTTAGTTCTGTAGCTTCGTTGCCTTATCGTTTCTCCTCTTGTAGGTGCGATGTTTTATGATGCTTCGTTGAGTTCTAAAACCACAATTTTTTGTTCATTTTTCCTCATTTGTCATTTGTGGCAGTTACTTTACTAGATGGAATTTTGTGCTATTCTATGATATCAATGTGAGAATGTCGCCATTGTTGTTAGCCCTCTTCTAGGGATAGGAACATGTAAATGAGTTATTAATCTGCAATTGCTTGCATGTTAGAAAAGTTTCATTTGAAGTGAATATTTTGCACTAGGATGTTACACCTCTGTGTTGCTAATTACCATCAGTTGTCTCTAGATACTTACATTCTGGTTGTGAATGAATGGTTTCTCTATATTGTCTCTTGTTCTTTCTTTGATACTATAATAATGTTATATAAATTTCTGTGCATGATATGAGACTGCAATTTCTCACAGGTATTGGACATTTCACCTGTAAGACGCCATTTACATTCCGACACTATTGTAAACTTCCAGTGTTACATTGTTACGAATTGCCAAAATGGGTGTCTTTGATTTTGACACGATGTTCTAGTTGTTGATGTCTACTTGTTATTTAGGAATTTCCCTGTGTCGATTAAGTTTCATTTCTAGCTGATCGGTCAATTCAATACTGTGAAGCAATTAGAGGTTTCAAAATTATTTTGTTAGCGAAATAAATTGAAGGTTGCTTTATAGGAAGCAAGTGTTGCTTAGTATTGGGCTCTTGGCTTGGATTGCCATGGCTAACCATTAAACTGGAGCAGTGAAAATGAGTATTGCTTGGTGTTTGCTTCTGCTGCTAAGGTCAATCTTTTTGGGGGGAATGAAGCTCTAACTTTATTTTTCCGTCATTTGGGAAGCTTTTTTTTGTCCTTGATTCATTCTTGGTTCGCATTTCTATACTCATTTAGAAATTATTATGAATGCTAGCAAATAGTACTTGGTACTTTGGTTTAAGTATCAAGTTTGTTGGTTCCAACAAAAGTATTATGTTTGATCTTCGAGTTTATTTATTTAACAGACGGTACATGCTATTTTGTAATGTTGTATGAAGCTCTGTAACTTCTTATTCTAATTGGCTTTCTGTTTCATTGATTTCAGATTCAATCAAGTTTATGTGACTTGGTTTGTTCTTCGGAAAACTTTGTTGACCTGGCTCATATTCGATAGGGAAATTTACATTCTCTCTAATGCAAGGGCAAAGGAGTAGTGTCGGTTCCTTGTCAGAAACCATAAACTTTGAGCATGGATCTTCATCAAATAATCCTGGTAACCAACCAGTTTACTGGAATAACATGTGGAATCCAGCAGAAAACCGAATACCAGATTATTTGTTGCCTACTTCTGATATTAATACTGGATATGTAAGCTCTGTGAGCCATGAGCAACGAAGTTTGAGCAGATGGAGCTTGGGTGAGCCTAGCTCTTGCGACATGCAAACTGAGGCACTACCTGATGAGCAGAAAGCTGAGCTTGGATGGTCTTCAGTGACTCGTGATGCAGATGGTCCCGTTACAGATAACCGACTCTGTGAGCCGTCAAATAATCCTTCACTGGGTCATGTGAATTTAAGCCCACTGATTATACAAAATTCCAATTCTAATGCTATTCCTCACAATCTTAACTTAAATGCAAGTTTTGCTAGTCATGGAGGTGACAATAGCAGAGTTAATGAAGGTTCTAACGTGTATAAATCTAGTGGATCAGAAGAAGGGAGGATTTTATGTTCTAGTGCATCTGATCCTCTTTTACTTCCTTCTGGAAATAGTGGACTTCCAGTGGTTGCAAATGATGGTAGAGCAGGCTCTTCCTTGGATGGTCGTCGAGCACCCTGTAAAAGAAAAGCTATTGAAGGAAGTGTTGCACAATCCTCAATAAGTGGAAGCAGTAACTACTCTCAGCATATTGAAAGTGGTGCTGAGCCCCCTCTTCCAGTTTTTCCTGGTCGCTACAACACAGGCAATAGGTTAACCATACCTGCTCCACCAGCACGAATGAATCAAGCCTCTCTACGAGGTGCAGGCGAATTGACTTCCAACAGCTTCTCTGAGTCAATTGTTGCAGAAAGCTCAGACAGTTCTCAAAGAAACTATCGTATAAGGATTAGTTCTTCAAATGCACAAGATTCTTTTTCATCAGCAGGAACTACTGTTAGGCATCCTGGGGCCTCATCTTCCCAGCTGCCAGCAAGACTTCTACCTGCCGAGCATGTATTAGACTTGAGGCCAGCACCAGCTGTAGACAATATACCTGCTCTAGGTCAGCCAATTATGATACATGTACCTGCTTTACCTCGAACTCTGCAACCATATAGGTGGAATGGGAGCTCTACTTCAAGAAGTGGCAGTTCATCAAGCTCTGCAGGAGAGAGACAGGTGGTGCAACGTGAGGAGGTGAGACCAAGCAACATGGGAAGAAACGTATCTGAACATCCCATGTTTGTCCCAGCAAATGAGCTGAGGAATTTGGTTCGTAATCCATCCAGTAGAGGTATAACATCTTCGAACTTGTCCATTCCGGGAAATGTTGCTTCTACATCCAGGGTTGGTTCAAGTTCAGGGGTCCATCCCTCTGCTGGACCTTGGATGCCTCCTGAGAACAGTCCAACGCAGTTTCCCAGGAGGCTAACAGAATACGTTCGTAGGCAGCTATTTTCTTCTGCTACAAATGAGTCTGGAGGTAGGACAAGTAATTATTCACAGCGATCAGGTTCTACTTCTGCTCAGGATATGGTTCTTTCATCTGGATCTGGCCGCCGGGGGCACGGTTTATTGCAACCGAGGTCTGCATTATGGATGGAAAGAAGAGGTGACGGTGGACTTGGTCTTCCCTATTCTTTACGAACCTTAGCTGCTTCTGGTGAAGGCAGTGACAATAATAGATTAGTATCTGAGGTATGTTGAAACTTTTCCTTCATGGAGTAACTGAACGACAGCCCTAGATGCATACCTGCTATATCTGGATGCTGCATTTTGCTTGATTAATCTTTTGAATATCTTTGGTACATGAAATTTTTTAATGCAAATCCCGTCTTCAACAAATCCATCTATTCTTTTCTTATCTTATCTTTTAAAAGATGTTGTACCTCTATTTCTATTGGAGTAACTTTTATTCCATCTAAGCCAAAGCGAGCATAGCTCAGCGGTAATTGGCATGTACCTTCGACCAAGAGGTCGGAAGTTCGAATACCCCCACCCCCAAATGTAGATGTACTAAAAAAAAAAAAAAAACTTTTATTCTATCTAACCAATTGTTCAGTCTCTCTCTTTTTTTTTTTCTGTGGGTGGGGGGGGGGGGGGGGGTTACTTCCCCTTCAAATGTTCCATGCTTAGGCCTGCACATAATTACATTGGTGGTCAAGATTATATTGTTCTAAACTTTGTTTTGGTTCATTAAAAAGAATGATGCAAATTTTTTAAAAAATCTGTACTATTGTGTGTCCACTATCTAGGAATCTTTTCTTTTAATGCAATCCTTTATAAAATGAAAATTTGTATTTCTGAAGTTGCTGGATAGATCTTTTTTTGGGTGTGTTTCAGTATGTTAGTGCCCCCTGGGGTTGTGCCTGCTTGGATGGTCTTTTCCTGGAATATAAGTTGCATTCAAATTCTTTGGGAAAATCCTACTTTGCATGAGCTACCTTCTGGCTTCAACAAGCTTCTTTTATCAATCTTGCTCTAATTGTTTTCAGGAAAATAAATATCTTGTTCCCATTCTAAATAAATTTACAGCACAAGCATGTTGGATTGTACTATAAAAAGGTTTATTGGATTATAATTTTGTCTTTGACTGTTTTGTTTACTATATATATTCTATCCTCCATTGATTCTTATTGATCTTACCTTTTGAAATGTATCTGAAGCTCACATGTTATTGTTTTATCTGCAGCAGATTCGCAATGTCTTGGGCCTTGTCCGCAGGGGTGAAAGCTTACGAGTAGAGGTAGGATCCTTATTGGTGCCATATCATGTGCAATGGGTGCATTGGCGAATTTACATGATTGCATTGAGATACAAGAAGTCATTTATGTTACATGTTTTGTTTTTGTCTAGATTTGTTAAAATGTGTAAAATGGTGGCAAACAGCTACTTAGGCTTGTTCATATTCCAGTTCACAGATAGAAATGAAGTGTTTAGTTGCGATGACTTGGGAAAGATCAAAATGGCTCACTTAATTGATTGAATAGCCTTGAATTTGATGGTGGTGTATGACAGGGTCTTGTATTTATAAAATATGCCTCAATGGCTTTAGACTTTATATTGGGGCTTCTGGTTTTAAAGTGCACCAATCTTGTTGTAGCAATTCCTTTTACATAGCATAGTCTTTGAGATGGCTGGTTTGCAGAAGTCCTTGAATTAACATTAAATATGTACTCTAAATATTCAAGAAGTGGTGGAGGATTTATGTATCAAATTTTGGGAAATTGTGTTAGGCATGGTGAAGATTTTGTTTATCAATAAGACTCAAAAGCTTCTAGTTGTAGTTGAAGTTATTGGCCTGGGATTTTCAGTTCATGTTTTATAATCATCATCATCAATATTAATGTTGCTTTGAAATTTCTTCTGTTAGGATGTGATGATCCTGGACCAGTCACTATTTTTTGGGATGGCTGATATTTATGATAGGCACAGGGATATGCGTCTCGACGTTGATAACATGTCGTATGAGGTCTGGCTGACACAAACCAAATGAAGCCATTATCTTGAACCTTTCTGTTGCTCCTGGCTCATGTTTTGGTATGTAAACTGCAGGAATTGTTGGCTTTGGAAGAGCGTATCGGAAATGTCAACACTGGACTCAACGAAGAGACGATAGTTGCCCGACTGAAACAAAAGAAGCACATCAATGCCGCTGAATCACAGGTGGAGGAAGAACCATGCTGTGTTTGTCAGGTAGCTAGCAACGAATTCATATATGTTCATCTGCATGTTTCACTCATTAGCCTCGACTAACAACCCACCCGATTTCCAGGAGGAATACATTGAAGGCGAAGACATAGGAACGCTGGAATGCGGGCACGACTTCCACACACATTGTATCAAGCAGTGGCTGATGCAAAAGAATCTATGTCCCATCTGCAAAACAACCGGTTTAGCAAGCCGAGAATGAATCTTGGTTACGTAGAGCAAACCCGGTGGCGGTTGCTTAAAAGGAGTAAAGCAACGGAATCGGGGGACGCCTCAAAGGGGGGGAATGCAGAATGCAGAATGCTATGAAGTTGCTTGCCAATTCTAGCTCTGGAAGCAAAAAATGAAGAAGAGCCACATTGAAGAAGTTCCCTATATACATTACTACAAGTAGTAAAATTTTTATATATGCAAGCAATCCATTTTTTTGTTTTTATTTTGGAAGAAAAATTCAAGGTTCTAATTGGCAAGGAATTGTTAGCTTAAGGTTATGATGGTCGGTGAAACTAATTAATGTTTACTCCCATTGACATTAGAGATTGTTGGTCTTAATATATCATCGGATTTTTCCATATTTTCAGCTCAGAAGAACATAAGAGTAGTGAAATTCTCTTCTTTTTGGATATTCAATTGAAATGTTTTTTTTTTTTTTTTTTTTTGAAGAAAATAGATATTCAATTGAAATGTTCACACGGCAAAAGTCCAAGAGATGGTATTGGGAATAGGTATATGGTTATGGTTTTGTGGATAATAAATTGAAATTGCAAACTGGGAGGCGGAACGGTGACGTTTCATTGGGATAGATCATCGATCATTATTACGTCTTTGACTTTTTCTCACGCTGCCATCCTGTCATTTAGTACTCTTTTCTCATCCAATCACCTTTAATGCAATTATATTAAAATTTTAAAAATATACGTCGCCTTCTGAATTCTGATCCCCTTCTTTCAATGTACTATTTAACTTTTTTTATTTTTATTTTTTTTTAAACTAACTATTTTTATTTTTCATATAAAGAAAATATGTTTATCAATATCCTCTAACTATAAAAATGAATGTCATTATTAAACTATTTTTATTTTATCTTTTGACTAATTTAATTTAATTTTGTGACGTCAAAGAAGTGCTCCTAATTATAAATCAAAATTTGGTATCGCGTTTGATGGATATTTTTGTTATTACTTAAAATAGAGTGATAGATTTCAAATCCTATTTTTTACTTCAAAAGATTTTTCCGAACTAAAATGGTTCGTTTTTTAGGATTTCATGGAATTTTAAAGTAACTTGCTAATTTAATCTTGTCATATTTTAGTTTTCTATTAATAGATCCACGTTTACTCATTATGTTAGTAACTTTTTATTCTTTTTCCTTTCAAACAATAATAATTTCAATACAATTATTTAAATTTTTTCTCATGAAATCTTTTTAAGTATTTATCAGAACTCAAATTACAAGATTTAAAATGATTTCTCTAACTTTCTTTATTTGGAGAGCTAACCATAATCATTATTTATGTTTGATCAATAAAATCTTTAATTTTTTAAAAAAATCAAGCAAGATACAAAATTAAATCTGATTAATGCATGAAATTGACAATTAGATAAACCTTTCAAAAGCAAAATTTGCATATTTCAACATAAATTAGCTTTAATATTGTTTTTTTTTACTTCAATTAATTTCATACCTAACATATGTTTTTTACTCGTTAAAAACACATGAAAAAACTTATATTGACATTTTTCTTTTTCAAATGAAAGTATATATAGAGAAAATATTGTAACACTTATTCAAGTTTAAGGTGAAAATTGTAACAACTATCAATTTTTAAAGTACAATTTGATGACTAACTAAACCTCAACAAAAATGTTAGAGGTTTGAATCTCACTCTCACATATTATTTAACTAAAAAAATGTGGAGTTTGATGAAATTGAAATAAAGTTTAGGGTAAAGATTTAGCTTGTCAAATTTAGGATTAAAATCGATATTTTCCTAGCCAATTTGCTTTGGAAATTTGATGACATCTACTTGTTTTTCTTTTGAAATTTATCTAAGACTTAAAAGGTGTTGTCAAAAAGTGAAAAACAGAACAAAATAATATGTAGTAAACAAAGTTTGATTTTGAAAAGAAAATTATTAACTAATAGATCTAAAGGAATTCAAATATCCTTTTCTTTTTTCTTTTTTCCTTTTTCTTTTTTGAAGTTAAATATCGTTTTCATTTATTTGCAAAACGAGCAATTATTAGTGTGGGGGGAGATTCAATAATAGTAGAAAGAAATTGATATAAATTATTTGGTCTTCTTTTGATTTTTTTTTTTTTTTTTTTTTTTTGAGTTATATTACAATTTGAGTCCATAACTTTCTATTTTGTATCTATTTGATCTCTAGACTTTAAAAAAGTGTCAAGTGGATTTCTCAACTTTCAATTTCATGTCTAATTGGTCTATAAATTTTTTATTTTGTGTTTAATAGATTCCTGTCCTATTTGATATTTTCTAGAATTTATGAATTCATTAGACAAAAAATTTAAAGTTTAGGTTTCTATTAAAAAAAAAAAAACATTGTCTAATGGATTGGTTAAACTTTAGAAACTTTTAGAGATCTATTAAACACAAAATTTAAAGTTTAATAATTTATTAGACATTTAAAAGTTTAAAAATCTATTAGACACAAAATTTAAAGTCTAGTGACTTATTAGCCACTTTTTACATTTGAGCGAATTGTTGGACACAAATTTGAAAGTTTATGGATTAGGCTTGTAATTTAAGAAGATAATATATAATAGCCAATATAAAAATTAAAAAAAAAAGTATCGATATGTCAATATCAAAAAATCGGAGGGTTTGATAGCAATATTGAAGATTAATTGATATATTCGATATATAGTATAAACCCTCATAAAACATTTTTTTTAAAAAAAAAAAATAGCATCAAGTAATTACCAATATGAATATGAATACTGATAATAAAATCTATAAATTACCTAGGAAGTGAAAATAACTAAGGGGCCGTTTGATAACCATTTCGTTTTCTGTTTTCTGTTTTTGTTTTTAATTTTTAAAAAACAGGGGTGTTTGATAACTTTTTTGTTTTCTGTTTTTTAAAAACGTTTTTGAAATTATAAGCAAAATTTCAAAAACCAAAAAAAATAGTTTTTAAAAACAGATTTCTGTTTTTCAAAAACTCATTTTTCTTCTAATGCTTATTTTTCTCCTCTTTTACCTATCTCTCTCCAACAAATTCATTTTTCTATTTTTTTTTTCTCTCTAAAACGTTTTTCTCTCTATAAAATTTATTTTTCTCTCTCTAAAATTTTCTCACTCAAAACTTTTTTTTTTCTCTATAACTTATCTATTTCTAAAAACTTATCAATAATTTTTCTCTCCTTAATAAATATATTCTAATTTTTCTTTTGAAAAAAAAAAGTTCTCCAAAATTTTCTATCGCTGCAACTTTTCTTTATTTTTCTAATTTATTGTTATTTTTTTAGCATATCTTTTACTCTTAACCTTACTATCTCTATTTTTTTTTTTATTTAATTTTTTTTATCTAAAATTTATCGCTTTTACTCTAACTTTTTTTTTTCTATTTTTCTCGAGTCTAACTAATATTCTCTCTCTAAACATTTTCTTTCACCTCTCTAAATTTTCAATATTTAACTTTTCTCTCGTCCTTTAAAAAAAAAAAACTTTTATCTAGAAAACATTTATATTTGTGTCTCTAAATTTTTGTTTCAACGTCTCTACACATTTTTCTCTCTAAAACATTTTTTTCATCTTTCTAATTTTTAAAAAACTGAAAACTAAAAAAAGTTATCAAACAAGGTTGGTTTTCTCTTTTTTAAAAACAGAAAACAAAAAACAGTTATCAAACATATATGGTTTTTGTTTTTAAAAAACAGAAAACCAAAAACCAAAAACCAAAAACAGAAAAACCAAAAACTAAAAACTGAAATGATTATCAAACGGGGCCTAAACTATTAATTTAACTATTTTTTATAAGTTTCTTGATTCACAAGAATATTAGTCCATTTCAATATTCCATTGATATATCCATCAATATATCAATATCAATCGATAATTTAAATATTTAATCAATGGGTAAGGGTTTGGTTACTTATACTATATTGGGAATTTGGGAGATATATGAAACCTATAATTTTAAAACATAGTTCAAAATTCAAATGTGGTTTTTAAGCGAAAAATAAGACTAAGGAATTTTGATTGTCAAAAAGGAAAAAAAAAAAAAAAAAAAAAAAAAAAACGGAATTGTGAGTGAATATGCTAGAATTATCTGGAAACACGAAATGAAAATTTCTTATCTTTTATATATATAATATACTTCAAGATAAAGAGATTGTGAAGAAATTATCTTTCAAAGATAGAAAATTTAATATAAAAGACCATGAAACAGTCTCTTAAGCACTAGAAAGTTCAACAAAATAATTAAATATGTAAAGAAAAGCGAAAGTAATAGTAAAAAGTTTTAGTTAAACTATAAATCTAATCATTGAACTAAATATTACTTCCTTATATTTAGTCATTCTTGTTGATACTATTAACATAAATTTTAGTTGAATTACCATGATATAGCATAATAATAGGTCATAGTTATGATCATGTTATACCAACATTTTGTTAATATTATTTATGACAAAAGACAATAGAAGTATAATCCAAAGTTTGAGAACATAATTACAAACTCTTTTTTTCAGGTTCAACAGTCAGAAGCTTTTTAAAATTCAAGGAGACTATGGTCAATTTGAATATAGTTTAGTGGGTAAAACACTTATAACATTTTCTAAGGTCGAAGATTCAATCCTCCAACTCCTTATTAGACTAAAGCAAAAGAACTTATAGTCAACTTGAGCACACCTTCGACCAAAATGTCAAAATTTCAATCCCTACCCTCAAATATTTGAACCGAAGAGAAAAAAAAAAGGCTAAACGTGTATTAAATTTAGAAACTTAGCAAGTATTTTTAAAAATCTAGGGACTTATTACACACAAACATGATAATTTAACTAAAGAAAAGGACTAAATTTATAATTTAATTAAAAAAAAAAAAAGACCACATGGAAAGGGCAAAAAGGTCATTAAACAAAGAGAAATTGAATAACATAAAAGCAACTACTCACATTAATTACATTATTATAAAAAAAGAACAAAAAGGGAAATTAGGTAAAAGACAATTCCTCTATTTTTGGAAAACTTTGTAAATAAAAGAAATAATGGGCCAAATTTTCAAAAAGAAGCCATTGGTGGGATCTCAAGTATAAAAAGAAAAATTAAAAACAGAAAGAAAAAAAAAAGTGAGAAAGACAGAAGATTAAGGCGGGAGGGTACGATTAAGAAGCAAGGCGATAAGTTGAACCTCGGGAGGCAGACCAGAAGTCTGCAACTTCAAAAACCCCATTAATGAATTCCTTAATCCTTGTTTTTGCTTTCTACCCAACAAATCATCCTTCGCTAAAAGATAAGACGGAATCCAAGAAAAAAAGTACACACAAAGCAATACAATCCAACAAACAAACAAGTATCCATTTCCTTGCACTCCAAACCGTTTCTGCGCACAATTCACACTTCAATTTCAAACAAAAACCAACAAACCCAACGTAATCCTTCCTTCTTCCTCCTTCCTTGCAACCCCTTTTCATCGTTTCTTCTTTTTTCCTCAATCATGGCGGATCTGTACGGAACTTCCCCTTCTTCGGATGTTGTTGGTTTGCCCCATGACCCAGAAGATTTCTCTTCCTTAATCAATCAGCACCTTCAAACCACCACGTCTTCTTCTTCCTCCCCTTCTTACGTCTCCTTCAAGAACAAGTTCATGCCGCTGTTGCATTCTCAACCTCCTTGGCACTCTTCGTCTCTGTTTTCGCGGCGGCCGGACTCCACCTCCGTCGCCGGAGTGTCCTGCATGCTTGATTTTCCCGAGGATCGGCTTCACTCGAGTCGTGTTTTGAACCACGCTTTGTCGGATTGTAGTGTTAGGGATGTCAGATTTGCCGATGCTTCGTATTTGGCTGTGAACTCCACTTGCGGCGGCGTGAAATTCTCCGATCCTGGGGATTTCGTCAAAGAAAGTTCCGACAACGCGTTTTCTTCCTCCGGCGCTGTCGATTCCGATACCAATGCGCCGTTGAAGAGAAGGGGTCTTTCATCTGAAAATGATCTTGGGGATTTCAGCTGTGATAGCGAGGTAATTTGTACGAATTATCGATACATGTCTTCTGTTTCTCAGTTTTCACCATTTTTCCCAGTTCCCAAATTAAGCTTTTGCTTATCCTTAAGTTAATTTGATCCTCTTTTGAAGGGTGGCGATGTGCCTGAAGTTCCGTCCAGTACTGATCTGCCTCGAAGTTCATCGAAGCGAAGTAGAAGTGCAGAGGTCCATAATATGTCGGAGAAGGTCAGTTTCAAATTGGGTCCCCGGTTGTCTAAGCATTCTTGTCTGTAAGCTTATACTAAGAGCGTTTGGTAGCTTAACTTTTGCTAATGTTGTTGGTGGGTGGGCCAGAGACGAAGAAGGAGGATCAATGAGAAAATGAAAGCCCTTCAGAACCTCATTCCGAATTCGAACAAGGTATGTTTGTCAAGTTCAAGATTATGACAGTTTCACTTTTAAGTTATAGAGTTACAAGGAGATTGTGCTTTTGACAGACGGACAAAGCTTCAATGTTGGACGAAGCAATTGAATATTTGAAGCAGCTTCAACTTCAAGTGCAGGTGGGTGTCTTTTGTTCTTTTTATGTTTTGGGGCCATGGATCTGAGAGTTTGATCTCGTTTTTTACTTTTCTTTGATATGGACTCATCTCTCTTTACATGCCCGCGTTCATTGTATTGGTTACTAATTACAAATAGTCGATGAATTTGGGCCACAGAATCTTATGTGCTGATATATCAAAAAGTAGTTCTTTTTGTCCACAAGATATGAGTCAAGTAAAATGTGTCAGGCTTCTTGAATTAGGGTTGCAAACCAATCAGAGAACTTTGAAGGACCAAACAATTGCATTCTAATTTTATTTCTGGCCCAACCTTCCGAGTTTACAGAGAAAAATCTCTCTGAACTTTTGCGAGATTGTGAAACTTATTGTCTCGTTAAGTGTATGAAATTTGTCCTTATCCCATGGTTCTGCTTGGCGATGTTATCCCATCAAAGATGGTGTAGGAGTTATGTTCCTCATTCTGAGAATTGTTGGGACATTTCAGCTGAATAAGGCTGAAGATTTCCTCCTTCTACCCCCACCACCACTCTCTGTCGGATTACTTTTTACCCTCTTTGTTACTAAGATGATGACTAGATTGACCTTTTCCTAGAATAACCAAAGTTCTACTTCTCAAGAGAAGTTGGTTAATGAAGTAAAGCCTTTTCCTTTGCTTTGTAGGCAACCATAATACTGAAATTATTCTGGTCTCTCTGATTATGGCAGTTTTCTTTTTCTTCAGTGCAAAACTCTCAAATCGTAGTGGCTTTGTAGGCAATTTGTATGAAGACAGTACTTAAAACTTGCCTGCGCAATTGACTTATGTTTGATTATGATATGATTCTCGGATTTCACTAGTGCAATCTCAGAAATGAGAATCAGGAAGACTTCCTCTCTTGATCATTGCTTTGTAAAATTAAGAGCATGTTCACTTATCCCTTTTTGGTCGATAAAAATGGCTGTAGTTTGATGAACACATTTAAACTTCTTGTTATCAACGTGGTTTGGCTTTGCAGATGTTATCAATGAGAAATGGCTTGAGTTTGCAACCAATGTGCTTGCCAGGAATGCTGCAGCCAATTCAATTACCTCAGATGGGGTTGGACTTCGATGTAGGAAATGCATTTCTTACATCCCGAAGAGGAATAGACACATCATCTACCGGGAACGAAGGGTGTTCGATGCAGTCTACATTCAATCTTTCCAACAAATGCAACCTTTCAGATCAGTCAATGGCCATCCCTTCTGTACCAAACACCACAACTTCAGAAACCACATTTGGCTTTGAACCCACAATTCAGGCTTACCACGGGCAATTCGACCTTTCCTCCGATTACAAGGTAACCATAACAAGAACATCAATGAACTTCTTTATGGAATTACGGAATTGGCACCTACTATTTTCTTGCAAATCTGTAGGATGCCCAACCAGCCTCACAGTTAGATTGCACACGCACGGCGAAGGACTCAGCAGACACTTCTTAGTGCAGTCCTGTGGAGGATGCTGCTCACTAGAGTATGGCCTTTTAATGAAGCAATTCCTTACTTTCCTTGTGGATTTTCATCTATAAACATTATAGAAACTGCATAAAAGTTCTATTTTTACACTTACCAGAAATCTATTCTAGAATAGCTTAACATATATTTATCCTTTGACTCTATTTTGAGAAACATCAAGGTATTAAATATCCAAACATAGAAATGCAGAAATCTACCTCTTCTGCTTTATCTGAAAGAAAAAGGTGATAGAAAGCTGCCAAATGTTTTGGGGAGAAGCAAAAATGGTGGTCCTTACTCCTTACTCCTTACCTTACCAAATGGAAGCTCTATCTGGACATTGATGTGGAGTATAACATTATTTTGCCTTGTAATGCTGTCAAGAAAAAAGAAAAAAACAAAAGATATGCTAGCTCTCTGCAGGATATTTTGAGATAAATATCCTTCATATTATATGATAATACCAATATAACTCTGTTCATATGCTGTTGGATTAATGCCTGTGTTTAGTAAAGTTTTGTTGATTTAAAACATTTGAATTTCTTCATCTCTATTAATATGTTTGTCCAAAAAGAAAAAAAAAAAAGCCCCAGAGGACCCAGATTCTCCCTTACTGAGACTGACCCAAAATAAGGACAAGTCAGGCCCAAGTTGATGTGAACCCATTTGCCAGAGGGATAACATGTCCTATATGAGAAAGGGCAGAGGGGCATATGATTAAAGATGAATTTTGGTGCCCTTCAGAAAAAGGGCAAAAGAAAAGGGTTTGGTCATTGGTGCCCTTAAAGAAGAGGGAAGTTTGGTGCTCTAGAAAGATTAAAGGCATTCAAATCAGAGGCAAGGGTCTGTGGCGTCTGCAGTAGTCAAACTCTATTTTATCGGGAGAGGTAAATTAATTATGTAACATTGACTGACACTCTTTATTATGAATTATTACTTAACAAGGTGGCCACTATTATTTTTTTTATTATTAAAGCAGGCAGTCAGAGTTCTTTAATGAACAGTATCATTGTTTTACTAATTTCTTTTTAGGTTAGATTCTGAGATTAGTTCCCAAATTTATGTCCAATAATCGTTCTCTCAACCTTAACAAGTTTCCGATAGATCTTTAATTTAATTTTCAACTTTGGATTTAATAAATCATAGACACATTTAACATTTTGGAAAATTAACAAATCTATTAAACTTAAAATTGTATCTTTCGTGATTTTCTTGAAATATTGAGTATGTAAGGACCTAGGGGTTTATTAAACACAAAATTGGAAGTTCTTAGACATTAGATATTTTTAGAAGTTCAAAAGTTTTCTCTAATTTTTAAGTAACATGTTTTTATAACAAAGCCAATTATTTGGGAAACTGTGATGGAGAACTTTCTCATAGAAATTATTTTTTTTCTACAATTACTAATTTTAGGATAATTTCGTACAAAACTCAAGACTTTTTTTTTTTTTTTTTTAAATCATGTATGACATTAAATAGAAATAACATAAAGTCTAAAGAAAATGCAATGACAACAGCTTAATTTAAAAGCTAATATATTTATCTACGAGTTAAATAAATACTAATATATACAACTTTGGGCTTAGAAATGAATATTTTATTATTATTTTATATATTTTAAACAATGTTTTCTGAAAGCGACTTGAATTTCTGAGTGATAATTGATAACATGGTTTTTTTTGGACAAAGCGACTTGAATTTATGATGATAACATGGCTTACCAACAAAAGTTTAAATTATTTACTTTAAATATAACAATGAATTTTTTTTTTTTTTTGGGAAAGGAAAAAACTATTTTTTGAATAACTAGAAATGGGGAAAGTGGTAGGGGCACCATAGGATGATTCCCCCCAACTTTTTCATTTCTTATTTTTTGTCTGTTTGAATGATGTCTACTATTTCTGAGAAAAAGAAAAGGAAAAACATATGATAACACTTTTATGTTTTAGCAGAAAAAGAAAAGGAAAAAAAAGTATTTAATCACTATTTCTTGTATTTTATTCCTTAAAAAATTAGAGCAAGGAAAAATAAAAAAGAAATAAGTTTAACTTGAAATCAATATTTTACACATAAAAACATTCAGTTTTTTATATTTAATGTGCATCTTATGATTAAGAAAATCATAAAAGACAATTTATTAATAATTAAAAAAATCCAAGGCGTAAAATAATACATACATTACCAATTTTCTCCTCAAAATCTACACTCTAAATATTAAAATATTTCTAAAAAACTAAATAAAAAGAGATATTTACCTAAATAGCATAACATAAGCATGTATTTTCAAATATAGGAAGAAGTTTAAACTTTTATAAAGATAACATAATTGAAACTCAACTCAAAGTCAACACAATATATGTTTCAAAAAAAAAAAAAAAAAAAGTCAACACAATATAAACTACAATTGCAAAAAAAAACAAGTTTACAGTCTAGAGTGAAATTTCCATAAAAAGAAAAAAGAAGAAGCCAAACACATTTACCAAAATGAGAAATAGAAAATAGACACATTACCAGAACAATTTCAATGCTAGATTCAACACCCGACCAAAAAAGAAAAAGGAAAAAGAAAACAGATTAGAATGGTATTTAAAAAGTAATTAAGTAGTCTAAACTAGACGCTACAATTAATTAAACTCTCCACTTTTGGATTTCTTCTTTTCTGTTATTTTAAAAAGAAGTCCGTGATCACTATCTTTATACATACCAACAAATTACTTTCAATTGCAATCTACAGATAGTATACTTAAAAAAAACTTTCAAATCAACGAAAAACTTTACCAATTTCACCATGATTATTGTACCAATAACAATCAGATACAACAAAATCTCTTGTCACTACTATGTTTTCTCAACAATTGGGTCGCTTCATTACCATATTTTATAATGCTAATGATCAAATAAGACAATTCAAGCAGTTCACTTACTGAAAATCCAGTATAAAATAATTGCAGAGAAAGAATCTGAAACGAGAATGGATGGGTTAGTCAATAAAAATGGAAGCCCACCTCAAATTCAGAAATCATTTGTAACTTACCGTGGAGTCTCAGCTAAGCCAGGGCGGGGAAGATGGGTCAAAAATGGGTTAGATATCGAAACATTAGCAAATAAAAGAAGCTCCTTTAGTGGTGGTTCTCCATTCTAGAAGTTGAAGTCCCATCATGCCAGCTCTCTTTCTCTCTCGTCTCTCGCTGTGAACCCCACTGAATGAGTGGAATGTGCAGTTCAATTTTTTGTCTTCATTTTTTCAATTTACTGCATCGCTGCTTTTGCTACTGGGACTAGTTGTCCTCCTTCTTTTGTGGCTGTCTCCGCTAGAAAAACCAGTCTGACGCATTTGTAGAACCAGGGGTGAAGGAGAAGGAGAAGGAGAAGGGGGAAAATGTCTAATTATGCCTTCTTGAATGATCAGCTCTCGAGGAGGACCTCCATTTTTGGTTTGCGCTTGTGGGTCGTTCTGGGAATTTGCGTTGGTGCCGCCATTGTTATTGTTCTGTTCCTCATTTCGTTATGGTTCACTTCCAGGCGCAACAGTGCCTCTAAATCTAAACCCTCTCTGAACCCCACTATCCCAAATGAGTCCAAGGAAATCCAGGAAATACGAATCGACCATTCTCGGAACCCGACTCATTCTGACCCAAAAGTTCAATTGGCTTCTACCCCTGAGCCCTTGCCGGAGGCAGAGCCTCTAGCGACGCTGCTTCAGACGGAAGAAGGGAGCCCAGCTAGTGGACGCCATAGAATTCACATTGAAATTGGGAAGGACCACCGGATTTCGTACCCGGAGAGAGGCGGCGGTTCGTCCCACGGTAGTGGAGAGGCTCGGTCCGGCGATCAGGCACAGGTGGCTGTGCCGGAGGTTTCGCATTTGGGTTGGGGACATTGGTACACTCTCAGAGAGCTCGAGTATTCTACTAATTGTTTTGCGGATGAAAATGTAATTGGTGAGGGCGGATATGGCATTGTGTACCGTGGTGTTCTGGAGGACAACACTGTCGTAGCTATCAAAAATTTGCTCAATAACAGGTTCTTCTTCTCATTTCTTTTTCCTTCTCAAGAATGCTTGTAATTTCATGCATAAATGTCATTAGAGTATGAGCTCTGATCTTATTTTGTAAGGATCCACTGTTGAATTTGATACATTTCTGTTGCTATACTGGAAGAAGTTTGATGCAGTATTTGTTGTCATCAGGGGACAGGCTGAGAAGGAGTTTAAGGTTGAAGTGGAAGCAATTGGACGCGTTCGGCACAAGAATCTGGTGCGTTTGCTTGGCTATTGTGCTGAAGGAGCTCATAGGTATTCTGATTTTCCTGTAGAAGTTAAAAGAACTGCTCAGCTAAGAAACTATTCTATGTAAAAGTATATAACATACCCAAAAATCAGTCTCTCGAGGTGATTTGAGAACGTGTGTGCATTCTGCTTGACTTGTTGTAGGATGCTTGTATACGAGTACATTGATAACGGAAACTTGGAACAGTGGCTTCATGGAGAAGTCGGGCCTTGTAGCCCTCTCACATGGGACATTCGAATGAATATAATAGTTGGAACAGCAAAAGGGTATGTTCTACATTGTATTTGCTTTCACTATTTTGCTTGTGAAAAAGTTATGTTCTGTAGGTTCTTGCCATGGTTTTGACTTCATAAAATCGTAGGTTAACGTACCTCCATGAGGGGCTCGAGCCTAAGGTTGTTCACCGTGATATCAAGTCAAGTAACATTTTGCTTGACAAGCAGTGGAATCCAAAGGTCTCTGACTTTGGCCTAGCAAAGCTTCTTGGATCAGAGAGGAGTTATGTAACAACTCGTGTGATGGGAACTTTCGGGTTAGTCTAAGTTTAGCGTGAAATGTATCACTTGGTTTCTAATTTTAAATTCATGATCCCGACTGAGTAACTTACTCATTGGCATCTTGGTTTTGTTGTAGATATGTAGCTCCAGAATATGCTAGTACTGGCATGTTAAATGAAAAAAGTGATGTATATAGTTTTGGCATCCTCATTATGGAGATAATTTCAGGGAGAAATCCAGTAGATTATAGCCGTCCTTCAGGAGAGGTTTGTTTTCACTCCTTCAGACCATTTTTCATTGCATAACTAGGCCTATACAGGCTCCTTTTTTCACCCTCAACTTTTCATGGGCAATTGGTGGAACTTACTTTCAGGTTAATCTAGTTGAGTGGCTTAAAACAATGGTTAGTAATCGAAATGCAGAGGGAGTTCTGGATCCTAAGTTGCCTGAGAAGCCTTCAACAAGGGCGCTTAAGCGTGCTCTGTTAGTAGCTTTACGGTGCGTGGATCCTAATGTTCAGAAGAGGCCTAAAATGGGGCACGTAATTCATATGCTTGAAGCAGATGAGTTTCCTTTCCGAGATGTGAGTTAACAACATTTCTACTGTTTCTTCAACCAACTTGATATGTGAGAATGTGTATCTTTGTTCGACAAAATTATTTGTATAAACTTTGCAGAAAATGATTGTTATGAATTATGGCCAATTGTTTTGTAGAATAGCAAAATAATAATTTTATTTTTCTATTAGTCTTTGTTTGAAAAGTATTTAAAAAAGAATCATCGAGTGAGTTATTTGAACTAGACTGTCGTTTATTTGCTATAAAATATGTCTCTGGTCTTTGTTCTTTCCACATCTTATGATCCACCACTGTCTTTCCTCAAATATTTCAGGATCGTAGAGTGGGACGGGAACCAGGACGATCACTGCTCAAGGAAAAGCTCATGGAAAGGCTTGTGAGTGAATCTGGAGAGAGCAGTGGATATGAAAGTGGTGCGACTCAAGCAAGCCGACATCTATGGAGAAAGCAAGAACTTGAAGAACAACAGCCTCGCGAACCTCACACTTTAAGGTGATGTAGCCCCTTTTCTTTTCGTATCACGGTTTACAGGGAGGCTTCTGCATGAACTTGTATACCCAGCTCACATCATAATCAATCAGGCTACACTCTAAAATGTAAGATCCCCAGCCTTTTGTTCCTCAAATTGCTGGAGAAAATGTTACTATAAATTGTTTCCCCTGCAGTCTCTCCCCCTTATTGTACTGTACCAAACAATCTGTATAATGTTCTGTATCATCAATCTTTCTCAGTTTTGGGTTTTGGGTTTCCACATACAATTCTAATGGTCCACATCACCAAAATTAGATATTTGTAACTGTAATTACAGCATTTGGAAGGAGAGTTGAGAACTTTTTGGTCAAATCTTAAATCCATAAAGTTGATTTAACTGAAATGCCCTAAAATAAGGCTGGTAAAGAGTGAAGATGAGTACTTTTTACCTTGAAGTTTGGTGGGTATGATTAGAATTAAGTAGGGTCGTAGTGAAGTTTGGTGGGTGTGATTAGAATAAATTAGGGTCCTACTTCTTCACGAGCATTACTGTTGTGTGGGGACTTGGGTTTGTGTAGGAGAAGGAGAACCTTTATTTTTCTCGTTTACAGGAAAGGACTGTTGTGTGTTTGGATTTAGAATCTTGGACCACTCCCTTTTGAAGTTCTTCTGCTATTGTTCTTTGTAAAAAGTTATTAGATTTCTTTTTTGTTTCTTACTTTTTGGCATTTCTGTTTTCTAGTCCCTAAAGCCTGAGCTCTGGGTCACTCCCTTGAATTTACTCAATGATTGTCTTTATTTTTATTAAAAACTCTTAATCGGGTTTTAGACATTTAAGCACGGAAAAGATGAAAAAATCATTTCTGTCCATATCCAAATCATAAGTAATTCTAATTTCAATTATACCTTTGTAAGGTTCTCATAGTATAAATTTCCCCTATATGGGAATTTCTTTTAACCATTTAGGAGGTGTTTGACTCCTAATTCGAGTTTATGAACCCTAGGATTGAGAAGTTTAAAATTACCACGAGTTGGCCCAATGGTCAAGAAGTACTAATGTAAACAGTAAAGACTTTAGAGAGAATGAGTTTAAATTATGGTGAACACTTACTTTGGATTTAGTATCATACCAGTTTTCTCGCCAATCAAATGTAGTAGGATTAGAAAATTGTCCTGTGGGTAACGCAAGTCGATGAATAGTAGGTTTGTATAACTTGTGTTTAGATTGTTCCAAAAGAACGAATTATACAAAATGTGAGTTTATGTCTAAATTTGTGAAAATAACTTGTATGTAGACAAAACCGATCTGACACCTATAGGCTCGGTTTTTTAATTTCATATATTTCTCTTCTTCAACTTCCCATATCTACATCGAGTGTGCATTATGGGGAACTTTACAAGTCAATTTGATCTACAACCAACGCCCACTCTTCTGCTGCACATTCAACCGATGGTGCTCACTGGACCATCAACAAACAACCCCCGTAACTTTTCAATTCCATCACTCTATGTCGGTCAACCATCTAATCTTTTAGCATAAAACATACAAAATTTGAATATGTTTGATTATGGGGAGCTAACAAGACATTTCTTGTATTAAGTTTGAATGATTCATTAGAATTAGGTATGTGTTAGATAGATTTGGCTGGGCCCTACTTCTAGAAAACAACAGAGACCAGTAGGCACTCATTGTATATATTTATGTTGCAGAAATGCAGAAGGTTTTCCATTCTGATCATCAATGGCAGCTCATATGTGTATGTACTTCTGGTTTTCTTTGATGGCCATCTTCTGGCTGCCCTTCACCTTCACAGAAACTGAGAATTACATCGTCCATATGGACTTAGCTGCCATGCCTAAGCCCTTTGCCAGCCATCATAGCTGGTACTCTGCCACCCTTTCCTCTGTATTGGATAATTCAAGGCTTGGGACAATGGCTTCTTCTTCCTCCTCCTCCTCTTTGTCTTCTAAATTGATCCATAGTTATAAACATGCCATCAATGGTTTTAGTGCAAGTCTCACTCCATCTGAGCTTGAGGCTTTACAGAAGTCTCCAGGCTATGTTTCGTCTGTTCGTGATTCATCAGTACAAGTTGACACAACTCACTCCTCTCACTTCCTTGGCCTTAGCTCGAACTCGGGTCTCTTGCCGATCTCGAATTATGGTAGTGATGTTATAATTGGGGTTGTGGATACTGGAGTTTGGCCTGAAAGTGGGAGCTTTAATGACGATGGGATGTCTGAAATTCCATCTAGATGGAAAGGAGAATGCGAGAGCGGGGCCCATTTCATTGGCTCATTGTGCAACAAGAAGCTGATTGGAGCTAGGTTCTTTAACAAAGGACTAATTGCCAAGTTTCCGAATATAACAATATCCATGAACTCGACACGCGACACAAATGGTCATGGAACTCATACGTCGACCACCGCTGCGGGTAGCTATGTCAAAGAGGCATCATTTTTTGGCTATGGTTCGGGAATTGCAAGAGGTGTGGCTCCACGAGCCCGAGTGGCAATATACAAGGCTGTGTGGGCGGAGGGTAATTACGTATCAGATGTAATTGCTGCAATTGATCATGCAATTTTAGACGGTGTCGATGTGATATCCTTGTCACTCGGCGTCAACGGGGTTCCGTTGTACGAAGATCCGATTGCTGTAGCCACCTATGCTGCCATGGAGAGAGGTATTTTCGTTGCGACATCTGCCGGAAACAATGGACCTCAGCTTGGAACAGTACACAATGGAGCTCCTTGGGTTCTAAATGTTGCAGCAGGCACAATGGACCGTGACTTTGGAGGTACAATTACACTTAACAATGGAGTTTCAGTTTTGGGATCGTCTCTATTTCCTTTAAACTCAGCCATGACTGTGTCTCCACTCCCCATCGTTTACATGGGGAGATGTCACAATTCGAAGAAACTCAAAAGAGTTGGATATAAGATTGTGGTATGTGAAGACAAGGATGAGCACTCCTTAAGTTTACAAGTTGATAATGTTCAAAGTGCAAAAGTTGCCGTTGGAGTCTTCATCTCCAATATCTCCGATTGGGATAACTTAATCCAAACTCCATTCCCTTCCATTTTCCTCAGTCCGTATCGTGGAAATATCATAAAAGATTACATCAAGGGCAGCTCTGACCCAAAAGCAAGGGTGAATTTCCACAAGACAATTCTTGGGACAAAGCCAGCGCCGAGCGTGGCTCGTTACAGCTCAAGAGGGCCATCAGAGAGCTGCCCATTTGTATTGAAGCCTGATATCATGGCGCCTGGTGACGCCATTTTAGCCTCATGGCCTCAGAACGTGGCAGCCACGGACGTGAATTCAAGGCCAATTTACAGCAAGTTTAATGTTTTGTCAGGAACTTCTATGTCTTGTCCACATGCAGCAGGAGTTGCAGCCCTTCTCAAGGGCGCACACCCTCGATGGAGCCTGGCGGCGATTCGGTCGGCAATGATGACCACAGCTGATGTTCTAGACAATACACGAACTCCGATCAAAGACCTTGGCGACAGGAACAAACTTGCTACTCCTCTAGCCATGGGCTCTGGCCATGTTAATCCCAACAAAGCCATGGACCCGGGCTTGGTCTATGACATGGGAATACAAGACTATGTCAATCTTCTTTGTGCACTAAACTACACCAAAAATCAAATCCAAACAATCACTCGATCGACCTCGAACAATTGCGAGAATCCGTCATTGGACTTGAACTACCCGTCTTTTATCATAATTGTGAATGCTAGTGATTCAAAGGCAACAAGAGAAATTTCACGAGAATTTACGAGGATGGTGACCAATATCGGAGAGAAGGGAACAACATACAAAGCAAAGTTGATAGCCATGGATGGGCTTCGAGTGACAGTGAAGCCAAAGAAATTGAAATTCAAGTGGAAGAATGATAAGTTGAGTTTTAAACTGAAAATTGAAGGTCGTGCAAGAGTTAAAAGAGAAACCGACGTCGTTTTTGGTTATCTGAGTTGGGTGGAGGTCGGAGGTAAACATATAGTTCAAAGTCCCATAGTGGTCACTAGCCTGAAGTCCAAAGTGAAGTCGCATCGAAACTAGCATATATCTACATCACATATGATTATTTCCACAAGTATGGAAAAGTTAAAAAATGGAGTCTTTGAAGAGATAATAGTAGTGGTTATGGAAAAATTGTGAAGGGATTGAATAAGGGTAGGCAAATTTCAACACTTTTTACATAAATCGAAAGGGACTCAAAGCATCAATAGAGTGGTTATATAAATGGAAGAATTGGAAAGGCATTGAATTAGGCAAATTCTTGTACAAGAATAAGCAAAACCTAATCCAAGTCAAAGATCGGATAAATGGCTTTGTCAATTTTAACACACTTCATTTTCTTTTAACGTAAATCAAAAGAGACTTCGAAGCATTAACATAGTGGTTATGGAGCTAACAACCAAGTTATATATATATATATATATATAAATTATAAATAGGAATTTGAAGATGATGAACAACATCTCTAAATGGGTGCCAACAAGAGCTTGGCTCAACTGGCATAAAGATCCCCCACCCCTACATGTTGTCAAAAAAAAAAAAAAAAAAAAATCTCTAAATGGGTTTTGATTATCTTGGGTTTTATAGAAAATCACATGAATGGAAGAAAATATTTGTATGAACTTTTTTATTAGAAGAAAAATTATTGATAATGGAATGTAAATAAAGAGGGAAAAGGCAAAAGTTGTAAGTAATTAATTAAAAAAATAATAATCATGTTGTCAAAGATTTACTAAAAATCAAAAGTTCATGGTACATGGGAATTTTCTAAAATTAAGAGATAAGGAAAGAAAATCGCTTTATTACCCAAACTTGTTAATTAACAAGTTTGGGAAATACATGGAAATAATAATCCTAATCTTTTAGATTTTTCTCTCTTTGCTATATAATTCTCAATTTTTTCTATATTAAAAATTCTCAATAGAATTCTTCCATAAAAACATTTGTTCATAGAAAGTTGGTATACAAGTCATCAAATTAATATTTTATTAACATATTTAGACATAGGGACATGTTAATTTCCATGTAGGATATTGATTCATCTAAATATGTTAAACAATAAAATAATTTAATGATATAACACCCTTTTGAAAAGATTAAAGATTTTGTCAAAAATAAAAAAAAGAGTCTATGATATGAGCTTGACTCAGTAATTAAGACATTTATTCACGTGAAGTTGAAAGTTCAAATCCTCACTCTCATATTTAATAAACAGAAAAATCGGAAAGATTAGGCCCTCCAGTATTTTGAACCGTAAAATAATTCTAATTAAAGTCAAATTGAGCACCATATTGTCAAGAGGAGTTTCAACTGCCGCAATTAGCCAAAACATGAGCCAAAATTTCTTGTAATTTTAGTCTTCGTTAATATTTTTAATCATATCTATTGTTTTCAACATTCTAAACAAAAGGAAAATGAGCTAGATTTCTAGGCAATTTTATACATCCTTAGAGATTAGCGATGCCGACATAGTTGATTTGGATTATTTTTTAAATTTCAATAGAATTATCCCATTCCTCAAAAAAAAAAAAAAAAAAAAAGTAATAATAATAATAATAAAATATTTATTTTCAGCTACAACTTTTAAAAAATTCGAGTTCGTAGTTTTTTATTTTTATCTTTTGCTTGAAATCATTTGTATGAGGCTTTTTTAGGTGGGTTCAAAAGGCAAAACTCCTGTAAAATTATACTTAAAATAAAATAAAATATAATACGAAGAAGAGAATCTCTTTTCTCTTCTTTTCCAGCTTTATGTCTCTTGGATAGATTCCAAATGATTGTATATGAAAAGAAAAGGAAATTGAATCAAAGGGATACACAAATCAACATAAATTACAAACGAATCTTTTACAAACTAATTTAATTATGAACTATAAATGCCTACTCAATAAGCTTCTTTAATTTTTTACCCTTCTCAAGGTGGTTTATTTGTATTTGTCTATTTATATGGTATATAATAAATAGGGTCCTAATATTTTTTTTTTCTTTTTCAAAGATAAGAATATGAAGATGAAAAATCAAACCTCAATTTCAAGAAATAAGATAGGCGTTTTATTTACTAACTACTCAAATTTGTGTATCCTACTAATACTTTTGAGTTTTTTTTTTTTTTTTTTTTTTTTTTTTTTTTTTTTTTTTTTTTTTTGGGAAAAAGAAATTGCATTAGTACTTTTGAGCTATTAAAAAGTAAGCAAGATTTCCTATTAATTGGTGTACGGGTAGCAAACTTTCAACTGCATTCATTTTATTTTATATTTTTCTTTCAAAAAAATATTAATTTCTGAATTATATTTTTTGTTTTAGAAAAAATATAATTATAGAAATGCATAGCAAAACACAACAAATTTTGTGTACTCTCCAATAAGGAGGAGTTGAATCCTCATTTGTATTGTTAAAAATGACATATACCCTCGACTAGGAGGTCATGAGTTCAAATCTACCTCCCAAAAATTGTAGTTGAACTAAAAACAAAAAAAAAATCTTCATTGGTATTAACCTATTTATTTTACATTTAAATTAAGTGAGTTATAGCGACATTTTTGAAACCTCAAAAATAAATCACATCATCAAAAGTAAAAACATTAGTAGAAAGAGGGTGTGGAGGTAAGTTTTTTTTTCCAATACTTTTCTGTCTTCCATCATGTTTCACACATTTTCTACTTTATAAACAAAAATTTAAGAATTCAAATCTACATTTTAAGATGTTAAATTATAAAAAAAAATACCTTTGAACTTTAGCCTTTAGGATAGTACTCCTATATTTTATTTTAATTCTTGAACTTTAAAATTGTTTTTTTTTAAAAAAAAAACCTTAATAATGGATGCGTAAAAGTTAGAAGACACAATTGATATATAATATTCAAATCAATTAAAATTACGTGGGCGTCCTGAGTATGTTTTAAGTTTTTTGCTTGGAGAATGCAAAACGGGGGGGCAAACATCCTGTTAATTTACATGCTGGTAAATGTCAGTGAAACAAAACCAAATATTAAACACAAAGAATTACAAAGGACAGACAAAAGCAGCTCGCCGCCAACTAATATAAAAGTTTTGACTTAAATAAGAGATATTGGGCAGCAGCAGCCCAACCCACGCACATGGTTTGGTTTGGTTTGGTTTCACATGCTCTGCTGTGCCCTCTACCTGCCCTCTTACCACCGACGCAACGCAATAACCTAACATTATAACCACTTTCACTTCCGATTCTATTTCATAAAACTCTCTTACACAAAACACATTACAATCTCTCTTCTAAGCAATCTTCTAATTACTAACATTATTAATTGTTATTGATGAAATCTTTTGGTCAGTTACCTATAACATCTTGTTCCACTTGAGCCTGTTCATTAATATTTAATAGAGACCATTTGCCTTATTTACATGCTATACAACAGAGTTGGGATGAATTGGTGATGTATGGCTGCTTCTCTTTCAAGGTGCAAGACAATATGTGTCATATCAAATTCAATAAGAGGTAGGGGCTTCCCCTACAAGAGAAAAATGAATCTTGCATATAGCCAAGTTTCAAAGTACAATTGTCCATTTTTTACATACACGACCGACACATTTAGGTCAATGGGATATATTATTCTCCTCAATCTAGCTGGTGTGTGAGATGAGAATACATTAGATCTAATAGGAGGGTGCTCCTTGAAAAGAACAAGATGAGTTGAACACAAGTGTGGGACTTCAATAAACTATTATCAAATTGATACAAGTAGATATAAGTTTAATGTTGTGATAAAGTTGTTATTGGATATCAATTATCAACTCATAAAATTGCTATTCTTAGTGACTACATTGGAGTAATACCTTTCTAAAATTACTCCATAACATACTCAGAAATTTTTAGGTGTTCTCGATGCAATGAGAGCTATAGTTTTGCACCGTTGGATGTAAAAAAAGACAAATAGCAAAAGTACTTCGATTTTGTATCCAACGGCAATTAGAAGCAGACAAATTTGTAGATTCAGCATCTAATGGTTTTAAAAAGAGAGTTTCATTGCATCGAGAACACTTAATGATTTTCTGGTCACACAATAATAAGCCCAAGCCCGTGTCCACGATGCCACGTCATTATGCTTTTTGTCCCTTTTTTATTTATTAAAAAAAGAAAATAAAAGAAAAAGACGCCATTGGCCCGCCCAATATAAGCTTTTTTACTTAATTTCCCTCGTCTTTCCAATTCCATTTATATTTTTCTGGGATTTAATTTTGAATATAATTGGAAGGTTTTGCGTGTTCAATAATGAAGATTCGTGGTGGCGGTGCCAACTGTAACATAGCTGTCAGTAAGTAAATTCCATTGCTTCAAAATCTCCTTCTTCAACCTCACGCCAGATATTTTATTTCCCTTTTTACCCTTTGCCCTTTTTAAGTTCTCACTCAGCAAAACGCGTCGCCCTCTCCAATGGCCTTTCCATTCAACTCTCCATTTTCACTCTCTTGAACATCTCACTGCAACTCCACTGCTCTCTACAAACATACCAATATCCCTCTCAAGGAGAAGAGCTCCACCGGAAACTGCCACAATGCACGCTAAAACCGACTCCGAAGTCACCAGTATCGCCCCGTCTTCTCCGACGAGATCTCCCCGCCGGCCGGTCTATTACGTTCAGAGCCCTTCCAGAGACTCTCACGATGGGGAGAAGACTGCGACGTCGTTTCACTCTACTCCTGTTCTCACTAGCCCCATGGATTCCCCTCCTCATTCTCGCTCCTCCGTCGGCCGTCACTCCAGAGAATCCTCCTCCAGCAGATTCTCCGGATCTCTGAAACCTGGATCCAGGAAGATCTCTCCCAATGACGTCTCTCGCGGCGGCGCTGGCGGCCATCGGAAGGGACAGAAGCCATGGAAGGAGTGCGATGTCATCGAAGAGGAAGGTCTTCTTGAAGATGAAGATCGGGGGAAATCTCTTCCTCGTCGCTGCTATGTTCTCGCTTTCATTTTGGGATTTTTTGTTCTGTTTTCTATGTTCGCTTTGATTCTCTGGGGTGCTAGCAGGCCGATGAAGCCCAAGGTCACGATGAAGGTACAAATGGCCAGATTTTTCAGATAATGGCTTTCTTTATTTGTTGAATTCCGGATTTAGTTTCTTTCAATTGCAGAGCATTACATTCGAGCAATTCAAAATCCAAGCCGGTTCCGATTTCACCGGCGTCGCCACCGACATGGCCTCTGTAAATTCCACTGTGAAACTCACATTTCGAAACACCGGATCATTCTTCGGCGTCCATGTCTCATCAACTCCCGTCGATCTAACATATTCCGAAATCTCAGTCGCATCAGGAACCGTAAGTTCCCAAAACCCTAACCCCCGAAATTTTGATCATTGAATCTCAACCAATTGTGGAAATTTGCAGGTAAAGAAGTTCTATCAATCACGGAAGAGTCAGAGATCTCTCACCATCAACGTAATCGGCACCAGAATCCCACTGTACGGCAGCGGAGCAAGTCTGAGCAGCTCTACCGGAACTCCGGCGACTCCAGTACCATTGAAACTGAGCTTCGTGATCAGATCCAGAGCCTACGTGTTGGGCCAATTAGTGAAGCCAAAATTCTACAGACATGTCGATTGCCCCATAATTTTCGATCCCAAGAAACTCAACGTCCCCATGTCACTCAAGAATTGCACAGTCAGTTGAAAACGAAATCGAAATCGAAATCAAGAATCTGTTCAACATTTATTAAAATCAGTACTTGTTTATTTGTTCTTGAGGTGTCTAGGAATGGCGAACTGCGACAGCTCGAAAGCGGCAGCAGAACAGAAACGGGCGACGCCGAACGGGAAGGGCAATAGAGGAATAAGCTACAATAACGGGGTTTCGGCTGTCTGCCCGTTTGCCCGAGTAGTGCAGTACAGGTTGGTTTCCGGGCAGCGACACGTGAATGGACGTGGGGTGGGCTTAATTTTTTTTTATTTATTTTGGTTTTAAATTATCTCATTCTTTTAATTACGGTGTGAGTGAAGATAATCATAATTTATAATATAATTAATTTTAATTTACATTATGCTTGTTCCATCATTGTAGTATTATTATTCTTAATAATGGATTACGTATATTTTTAGAGTCTGATTTGGCCCATAATGAACGGTGGCTGATTGGTAAAATAATTGTGTCTGGAAGGGTCAGTTTGTCTTTTGGATGTTTGTTGTTGAGTACCATTTTAGTCAAACTTGAGATCAATTATTTATACTTTTTTTGTTCTAATTTCTTTCATGAAATTCGTAGAGATTATTAAAATGATTTTTTTTGGTGTCTCATAAGTCACAAGCATAATTTCAAGCATTTTTTTTAATCCATGTAGCAAGGCATGCATGTGATGTTTTTTGACTTCATAATTGTACTAAAAAGAAGGGCTTCATATTTAATTTTATTTGTTTGTATATTTGACTTTATGATTGATATCCAAACCTGAATTGTTAATTAGCTCGTAGGATGAATGGGTTTCTTTAGTTATTGGAAAATATATAAACTTATTATTGAAATTATGATTATTCCTGAATTAGTTATCAAAGTTTTTGCCTCTAATGGAGCTTAGGAGGCATTTTGTTCGCTGATGACCCGCCATATGGCAAAACTCATAACTTTATCTATAAAGAAAAATTTTATATGGGTAATTTAAATTCTGAAAGCAAAATCATAATGAAAGATAAAACCCTCCTAACTTGTTTTTTTTTTTTTTTTTTTTTTTAATTATTATAATTATATGTTAATGCCCACTCAAGAAAAAGTATAATTTACTAGCTAATGGGAGTATGGTGCAATTGTTAGAAGAGATTGTAGGTTTAAATCTCATAGGACCCACAATTAAAAGAGAGGATTTCAAATCTCCCTTCCCACATGTTAAAGAAACAGAAATATTAGAAGAGGAGATGTAGAAAGAAAGAATGAAATCTCCCTTCCCACATGTTAAAGAAACAGAAATATTAGAAGAGGAGATGTAGAAAGAAAGAATGAATATGGTTTTTCTTTATGTGCGCTAATGATTTCTACATTGGTTTTTGATTGCTGACGAGGTTGATGATGTATTTCAAATTCAACTATGCTCATGTCGGTAGAAAATTCATACTTATTGGTAGTAGCAAAGTAATGTTCTCCTTTTATGCTCTACTTGATATATTACACATTTCAAGCTACAATTTTCTTTTTCTTTTTCTTTGTTGATGTACTTTTTTTCCTTTTTTTTTTTTTTTAATATATACTGACATTTAATTTTTTTAAATAATAAGTAAAGAAAAACAAAAGAATAATGTATACAACCTCATAAAGTATGTCCTATTCAATTTCTAATTTTTTTTTTTTTATCGAAATTATAATATTTTAACCCGAGTTTTACTCAAGTTGGCGCTTATTATTAAATTTTTTTAAACATAAAACTATTATAAAATAACACATATGAATACAATTAATCAATATTTTTCAAATTTTTTCTAATAAAAGCTATATCAGTTTTTTTAAAACTTTTTTAAGTTGATATAATTTCTTTCTACAATATTACAAACTTATGTTTAACCTATCAATTATTTAGTTTTACTTAGTTGTTATTGAAGGATATCAATTAAATTATTAACATATTATTATTTATTAGGAAAAGTATCAATTCTAACATCCAATTTGGTAGGGTGCATCAATTTTCATCATAAAATTTCAATTTCTACTACTTGCACCTTAAACTTTTATAAGTGTTATAATCTTAACCTTAAACTTGATCAGATGTTTTAAACTTTACCTTTTAATAAACCTTCACTTGAAAAATGGACAATAAAAAAATTATTATGTGCATTATATTAATATAAAACATACCTCTAGTATGAAATTAGTAAAACTTCCAAGAAAATTGATACTAGAGCTGATTTCTTTTATTGAAATTTGTGAGTTTTGAAAGATCTAATCAAGTATACAGTGTCCATTAATCAAGTCAATTTTGTGCAAAACTTGATTTTGATTTAAATGAATGAGTTTTGAGATTTTGTTGGAATCCCTAAAATAAAAAAGTATATATATATATATATATATATATTAAAAAAATATATATATCGAAACTTTTCGTGTATTAATAAATATCGTCGTGTGGATTTCCCACAATCAAAGTCGACATCTACCGGGTTGAGACCGTTACTTTACTTGACAGAACTATTAATGTTTGTATTGAAGATTGTGAATTACAGCCAGAGGATGCATGCCGAGATCGACAGATTTGCTAAAGCTCAGGTCTAAGTTTTTGCACTGTTCACATTGACTTCTTCATCCTCCTTATTGTGATTGTGATTCACAGTGTTGCTTACAATTCATGATTGCATTCATTATATCGACTTGTTCTATGCTTTTCTTCTGGTGAACCCTTCAATTTTGGCTCACAGACTTTAATCCATAAATTTGATTGTTTGCAATTGCATTAATTCTGCGCGGATTCAATTTTCATATCGATCTTAATTGGCGATTGGTGTACGACAGGACACATTCATATTGCTTGCCTAAGTGGCTCAGTATTTATAGCTAATTTGGAAACAAAACAAGGATTATAATAGTTAGGACGGTAGATCTCTTCATATTTCTACAATGGTAAAGTATCAATACCATCCTCTTTGGGTTTTAATGGCATATTACTTTTTGACTTTACCCAAAAGGTCTCAAATCAATAAATCTTACTTATATACCCGAGATTTTCTCTAGTTCTAATTGATTGGAACTATGAAAGGTTTTAGTTTTAGAATCAATAGATCTTTTTAATATCTCAGATAGCTTTTGGTGTTACATCTTGGCAATGGAAGTATTTTGATTACTGTTATGTAGTTTCTCTTTTGTGTAGTAGTTTTCTTTTACTATGATGATTTTTAGGAAAGAACTCAAAGTTATGTATCCCTTTAATGTGTAGAGATTCTTTAAATCACACTGTTTCACATTGACATTTCACCAACCGAGGTTGAATATTTTGATTTGATGCAACTTGAAAATGAATCCACTGTCTTAAAGGAAGCGCCTTCTTTAATGAAAATTTAAACCACGAACTTTATCCACAGGATGAACTGCAATGAATTGAGTTAGAAAAGGACCAAGCTTATCTGTCTTGAACTATTTAATTTTCTGATGAAAAGATCATTCAGAAACAGAGGTGGAGATCATTAGCAACAAGACTATGAACCTCAAGGCGAACAGTCGACATTGGAAGCAAGCGCTCGACAGTAACAAATTAAACGATATGACATGAATGATCATCTCAGTCCGAAAGACATCACTGTGAGGTAAACAAAATATTACTTCTTGCTGCAATAGTGCAATGGTTTAATGACATTCTTAAGGGAGAAAAATGATTCAAATCTCTAACCACTTGGTCGAAGGTAATATACTTATCCAATTGAACTATGTTGAAGCGGTTTTGATTTTGTTACTCGTTTAAGGCATCTCTGCTTGTGTTAAGGATGTGAAAGTAAACTAAGACTTTGTCCCTTGTGTCGGTCCATATGTGATGTACATATGTAAACGCACATGTTCTGAACTGGTCTAAGTTGACTTTGGACATTTTGTTAGATCTAATTCACAGTAGATATATATCCTGTCTTGTTGTATTTGATTTTCCTAATTTTTTGGTCTTTTTAAAAAGAAAAATTATTAAGAAAACCAAATCAAAGCACAAACCAGAACATAGATTACTTCGGACCAGCTAGGCATAGGAGTAAACCAAGAACAAGTGACATCTTTGGACCATTGATGATTAGTTATAATAAACAGTGGACTTTTAGGAATAACGTTCGTAACAGAGAGTCAAGACTGTTAAATGAAATTAGAAGAATATACACTGAAATACGAAGCTAAGAGTTTGATATACAATCCTCAGTCACATCAGAAAGGTTTTTTTTTTTGGAAAGATATATCAATGAACTAATCTCTAACGAGCAAGCTAGCAATTTGATTATACCATGATACAAGTACATAGTACACAACCTTTCTTTGTAACAGCATTCTTATTCCTTCTTCGTTTTTGATGATTATATCCCAACTTGCTTCTGTTAAAAGAATTAACTATCGTTGTTGTTTGCATTGGGATGGTGTTCTAGTATGTATTAGGTGTGTTAAATCGTTCATTTAAGTTGAAAGCTTACAATAAATTTAAACTTGTATCAATACTTTTAACACTCCCCTTACTTGTGCACTTGGATACTAGCACAAGTCAAACAAATGGTTATCACCATAAAATGGAGAGAAAATGACATTGCAAGTGTTTAAGTACAAAACCTCTTACTCTAATACGATGTAGGTCACCACTTAAACTCATATTCTCAAGGCTGATAGATAATGGTAAATTTAATACTTTTCAATACTTTAACAAAATGAACTAGTTGATAGCCATGCATAGACACTTAGTTAACTTACACTCATTTCTAGTGATCTCACGAGAAAACTACCTGATTCTACAACATTTAGAATCGAAAAAATCATAGAATATTGAATTTCTTTAGTACATAACTATTAAAAGTAGTAGAATCCAAACCATCTTCCTGCATTCTTCAAAGGCTGAATGACAGTCTGAACTTTCTTTCCTGTTCCTTTTGGGCTTTTCCTAGCTAAAACTGAGGCCAAATTCCACCATATCTGATCTGAGGAAAAAAGGAATTCCACCATTGGAGGAGAAAAACAAAACTGTTCCACTTTAATACATGAGTCCAGTGTCCACAAATTCAGCCCATCTGTACTAAAACCATAAATGGATCCAGCCCACACCAATCTCAAGGTCTTATCCACAAGCACCACCGCTGAAAAAGGTATATATCATGAGATTAATTATGAATTGATTAGCCATAATCCATCATACAAAAGAATAGTAATCCTCATTCTATATATTTGAATCTCAATCACACATTAATGATAATACTAGTAGTACTGATTAATAATAACATAATGTGGATCTAATTTCAAAGTTCCCCATCTCATTATTCAAAGAAAGAAAAATATAAAGAGCTGAGAAGTGTGAGAACAGAACACCAACCAAGTTCCTCATTGGGTTTTGAATTGCAGAAATTAGTGAACTTTATTTTCTAATGATGCCTTAGAAAGTGATGACAAAGAGGAAAGTAAAAATGGTTGTCCCATGATTATAAACTATTAATAATTACTGTTACTAATTATTCCTCTTCCACTTCCACTTTCACCACCGCAAACCCCAGCCCATACAAGTCCTGTCATACTCATGCCTCTTTGCCTTTTTTTTTTTTTCCTTTTCTTTTTCCATTTTCTCTCACAAAAAAGGAAAAAAAAATCATTTCAAAACTAATATTTATTAGTATAATATTTTATCTATATCTGTAGTGGACAGACTGAAATTCCATTAAGGAATAAGGAGTGGGACTTTCCTTCAGTTCAATCATCGATCCAACACTCCTTATTCCCTATAAAGCTGCTTCTCTCTCCTTTCCTATCCTTTTACTTTCCTTTTCCTTTTTTCTTTTCTTTTTCCTCTCCTTCATTCTTTCTCTTTGTGGGGTCTCTGCATCTTTCTTCCACTTTGTATCTATTTGTTTTCCTCATAGATTTTATGAATCATTCATCTCTTTCAAAATAAAAAATAACTCCCATTATTCCCACTTTCCTTCTTCACTCATTTCTCCTTTTCTACCTCTCTACACACTGCAAAAAAGAAAAAAAATCATAAGTCTATGAATCAAAGTAATGTTTACATATATTTACGAGTGGTATGAAGTCTTTGTGTTGTATAGTTTAAACAATCAACAAAAAGAACTGTTTTTTGATGCGATGGGGAAATAGAAGAGTAAGAAATGTGTGCATTTTTTTGGATGGATCGTGAAAACAGCTTAGAGGGTTCTTTAATTAAAGCCAACATCAGAAAAAAGCGCCAGCATTGTAAGTTTTGGTTCCACTTTTGGCAACAGTAGACGTGGTGCTAAAAAGAAAGAAATCTGATTTCAAGTCCCCTCCTCTAATAATCTCTCTTTCAAGCCCATCTACTTTTTTTCTCTTTTTTCCTTTTAGTATAACTTTCAAGGAGGGTTTTTCATTACATTATATATGCGATCTTACATAATCACTCGAATGGCAAGTAAATCAATCCTTTTCTTTTCTTTCTCCAAATGAACAGAAATGATACAACACACACAAAACACTGAAACAGAAGGAAAAGTCCCATAAGATTGGAATAATGGAGATTTTGTATGTGAAATGAATATACGATTAAGACCAAAAACAAAGGTGGAGGGAAAGTTCTTACCCCATAAAGGGGACCGGGAAATTCTATGCTTTAGCTGAACGATCTGCATCTGATGACTCAACATGCAATGCCTTTTCTTGTTGACGTGATTGAGCAGCCAAAAGGGTTTTTGTTTTCTTAGTGGATAATTAGGTGGTGGGTTGGAAAACAAAAAAAAAGAAAAGAAAAGAAAAGAAAAAAACACACATGATTACAAAGACATTCACACCCTTATTGATCTTTCACAAGAAAAAAAAAGATGTATGAATGAAGAACAGGAGAATGGGTCACATAGCGAATCCATGAAATGATTCTTAGATGATTCTATGAGACCAAGTAGGTTTATGGGGTGGTTCGATAAGTTGAGGTTAACTTTGGTAGAACTTTATTTATTTTTCTGTGAATGGAGAATGGCATAATTGACAATCATTTAGGGCAAAAAAGAGAGAAAAGATTGAAACTTTAAGCATGAGATGATGTGATGAGGATGGAAAATGGAGGGACCCAGATGAAAATAATATATTAGGTTTGATATGGATTCATATATATATTATATGTGAATCCCTTGGATTGAGGGGAAGGGGTTTAATCTTGGGCTGCCTAGTTTTATGCATTAGGGCAAAGCCAAATGGGAATGGGACCCTCTCTTTTGAAATATACCCTTTTCTTTTAACGTTCATTAGCTAAGTCACAGTATTAAAAGAAGAGAAGAGGAAGGGAGAAGAAAAAGGAATGTGATATCCATGTGATCTAACAGCCTTTATGTTCCCCTCTTCCATCCACATTCTAAATCTTCTTTTCCTTCTTAATCTTTCATCCTATATATCAATAATCAATGCACATGTGTGTTCATATATTTTGTACCTAAATTAAAAAAAGAAAAAGAAAAAAAAAAATCAAACCTTTGCTAGGCCCCCATTGATTTTCCAAGGCTAGAGGTCATTTCACCTATTAAAAGCATGTCATTAGTGGAATTCCGAGGCCCAATATCACATCAACTTGTCGGAGAGATTCTAACCTTGATGTTAACTTGTGCTTTCTAACCCACATTTCTTATGTATTATGTATTGTGTTTTGTATATACTTGCATATAATTTCATGTAATCTAGGTCAGATGAAGAATTCTTTCAAAAGTCGATCGTTGATATATAAGAGAGAATCAACTTTTTCGAGAGTGTATTGTTTCTTTGACGTTGTTTATTATTTTGAAGATATTTTCCTTACAAGTGGAAGGAAAAAGATTTCGAGTAAGCTCGTTTCATGTTCAAGGTGATGTCCTACCATAGGTTCTAATGCTCTCACGGAATGAAGAAGGAAAAGGCCTTTTATTGTAGTTGTGGTTGGTGTCTTCTTTAGAAAAGAAAAGAGAGGGAAAAAAAAAAAAAAACTGAGGAAAAGGAAAGATAATGGGGGGAAAGACATGAGACATTTATTGTATTTTCTCTCCTTTTGATGATACTCTTGTAAAGTGAGTTAAAATTAGCTTTACTTGTTGATAAGAAACGATTGGTCATTTGAAAGTCCAATTTTTTATATGGAAATTTCTTTTGATTAATTAGAGGGAGAGTATTAGATTATATAGGATTTCATCTCAAAACCAATTGACAATGAGTAGGGTGACCCTTGTATCTTATGAATTGGGAGGTCTCCACCAATATTTTCAATGTGGGATCCTCAACAAGGAGGGTATGTCTTCTTTTGGTGGAAGTTTGTTTCCCACTTTTAATGTCTTTTGTTGGAGAAAATCAACTTTTGCATGGGAATGAAAATAATATATATATACTTTTTTCTAAGAATAAATTTGAATTGTAGCTCATGATGCATACAACTTCCCCAAGTTGGGGCAATATCAACTTGCAATTAGAAAATCAATTAACATTATTGGATTTGATACCAAATCCTTTTATACACATTAAAAGAGATTTTAATATTGTGTTCATCTCTAAAGTCTAAACTTTTATGCTTATTCTATTTAAGTCGATAGACTTTCAAATAATATTTTTAGTCCCTAAACTTTCCATTAGAAACTCGTTTTAGCTCTTACCAAACCTACTACTATACATATATGGCTTCATATATTTGTTTAGGTAAGCATCCATTTATCAAGTAACAAAGGCATCTGTTGCAAGATTTTACTAAATGATTTATGAAAAATTAATACAAATATCAAACACAAACCTTTATATGCAGAAGTAAAAAGATGGCTTTCAGAAAAATAGTAAAATTAATTTTAAAAGAATATATTGTCGAAATAATATGAAGAATGCCTCAAAATGGAGTTTTGAGAAAATTCAGAGAAATTTTTTATTTGATAACTTAAGTTAATGATACTTAAGAAACTGATAAAAACACATAAATATGGTGGAAAAAAGGTCCAATATGGCAAATAATGGGAATAATCACAGTCCAAGTCCTTGACCAATCGAAAAATCTTGGTTTGCACAAGCACACATACAACAGCTTTTGGAAATAATAATAATAATAAAGACATGGTGATGAAATAATGTGATTGTTATTAAATTTAAATTCCAACGACATCTAAGTATATAAGTCAAAATTTTAGCCGTTATTATCATAAGGTTAATAATGGAAGACTGTCATACATTCTAATGGCTATTGTAAAACTTCAATATACCTAATAATGTACCTAATAATTTTTAGAGAGAAGAGATCTCAAAATGTCTACCCTTATATCGAAATGATTCCAATGATCAAATTAGAAGATTGTGACGATAAAGAAAAATAAACGAGTTTAGAAGAATGAGAAAACTAAAGAAAAACCCTTTATTATTATGTATGTTTTCATTTTACCTAGACAATTTGAATAGATGGATTATTATAGATGAGGCTAAACATAGCGTGTTTGAATGTGGTGGCCAAGAATCCAAATGTAATATCTAGTATAGGAGGGGGCTTGACAATTGTTGATGGTCAAATTTGGTCGGGAAGAACTCACCTGACCTTCACGTGCCACCAACGGTAAATTTGTTTGATAGGGGGAAGACGTGGCCTGCAAGATTGAAAACCTGCACACCGGTGTGGTGCTAGCCACACTGCCTCTGATGCTTAAGTCAGCAAGCAGAACGATGGGAAGCAAGAAAGTAAGAGCAAGAGGAGAGAGTAGAGAATAAGTTTCGGATTAGAGTCCAGATCCTCTCTTCAGTGGCGAAGAGGGGTATAAACATCTGCTCATGCTCCTAGGGTTTTTAGGATTTCGGAGGCGTTTCGGGACGAACCAGGAGGAACCGGGGCGGCTAGAGGCAGCATGGACCGAGCGGAGGCAAACGAACTCGGCCCACGCAAGCGGGCCGACCATATGGGTCGGGCCAAATTGGCCCAGCCCGTTGGTCTGGTCTTCCTCTAGGTCGTTTCTTGGTCCTATTTCCGTCCGGTTGTCCTCGTCAGCTCCTTGCACATCATGGTGGCCCAAAATTACCTATAACAACAATTACAGCTTAAAGGGGACATGCCTAATAATCTTTGAATTGTTAGATAAGTGACTTGGGACCTTTTGACAATTAATTCGTATTCTAATGAAGGTGTGCAATATTGTTGAGGGTTGTAACTTGATATCATTTGTCATGTTCGAAATGAGATTTGGAGCCGAATATAACAAGTAAAGATATGACTTTGATGTATGGTCTAGACTATGTTGTTTTTTAAAATCTAATAAATACGGTAAATTATTGTCCAAATGGTTTTTTTTAGTTCAACCACATTTGTAGGTGGGGTGCCAATAAGAGAATAGCTCAACGGACATAAAGTGTGTGTTTATCACCAAGAGATCATGATTTTGAATCCCCCTACCTCTGATGTTATCAAATTCAAAAAAGAAAATACATTTGTGGGATTGGGAGATTCAAACCTATGACCTTTATTAGTTTAAATATGTCAAAAGTCTTTTTTTTTTTATAGAATTGAGCCATTAATATGTAAATTTTGTATGGATTATATAAAAGTAGTTGAGACAATCTTACCAGCGAGCCACATTAAATATATCTTCAACCATTTAAAATTTACATCTACTTAAAAAAGGAAAAATTGAGATACTCACAATTTGACATGTAAAAAAGAGAGGAACATTCAATTCATCGTATGACAAATATTTCATTAGGAACACAGAACAAAAATCTAGAAACAGAAGTTGAAAAGAAAGGCTAAGGTACTGATACATGCAATAGTGGCACAAGGTAGAAAGAGAGAGAAACGGGTATCTTGTTGAATAATCCATTAGGCATTAATTAAAGAGTGTCATTTCTTCGTGGGATCCATATACCCCTCGTGACCCTTAATTCCTCTTTCTCTCTCTCTCTGTTAAATACACACTCATTTCTCCATCTTCATTCACATCCTCCGCTGTCAAATCTCACTCTCTTTTTAAATCATATCAATGCAATGCCCTTAACCTACCTATCTTCTTAACCTATGTCCACAAAATGTTTCCTCTTTTTCTTCTTTCTTTCTTTCACAAAAGTAAATCCAGGGTAATTAAAAAGCTTCAAACTTTGTCTAATTCTTTAGACCAACCAACTATATATTTTCCATTAACAAAAATCACCCTGCCTGCTCCTTAGCTTTTTCCTAAATGGCTTCAAAAGGGTTTGTCGGATAAAAGAAAAGGAAGAAAAATAGAGTGGCACGCTTGGACCATTTGATTAAAAGACGTAACTTTCTCCCATGGTTTCATTAATATATAAATTTTTCAAGAAAACGAACATTATAATTATTAAAACCTACTGTTAGAACAAGAAGGGGAATTTGGGAGTTACACCTTTTTAAGAAAAGAGAAACAAAAGGGTATAATATATATAATTATTATCCTATTTCGAGAGGGTATAATAATAGTATTATTGTTGGTCGCCGTTGAGAGAGATGGATAAAAAAGACAAAAGAGAGTGGGAAGAAGAAGACACAGAGACAGGAGAACCTTGTAGGGTTTTGTCCTATAAATTAAATTACATAAATTTTGATTCTTTTTTCACCTGACAAAGGGAGAAAGTGAATTTGAACGTGAATATTCGAGCTTCTGACTTTTTGGTCGAAGATCCATACTTTATATCTGTTCATGTTGATTGAAGAATGTATGAATGTATAATGGTTTAGGATTGTGGGTGTGTTTTAAAAATGGTAGCGGCGGTGGGGAATGGGGTTTGATGGTTCAGTTTCACAGCATTTTAGAAATGAGAAATTAGAATAGAATCTTCTTGGCTTTGGGTGAGAGATTTTGGTGGTCATGCTGGTGGGCTCGGTACGATCTCTGTGTCTCAGTTTAGTGATGGAGAGATGATCAGTGCTGCTTTGCTTTACTTTTATTTTATTTTATGATAGATTTTATTGTTTACTTTTATATATATATATTTAAAATTTTGATATATGGACCCATTTCCAACCTCTTTCTAGTGAAGAACTCTGTCTTATATGATTCAAACAAAAATCCTTTCCTAACAGTCTAGGGCTCTGCGCCCAACTCCATTGATGCTTCCTCTCCCTTCTAGGGATTTCTGGAAATATTTTTGTACTGCTTTCATTTGTAATTTCAACCAAAATAGTGAGGGGACCAATCTACCTAAATATAATTTAATCGGCTATCATATCATACAGCGTATATCTTAGAAGTCAAATGTTTAAATCATTCAATGTGATTGAACTTCAAAAAAGAAAAAAAACTAGTGTGTGGACCATGAAATAAATAAATTCATATCGAATTAAGAATAAAGCTTTAATCAATAAGAAAATAACATCACTTTTTTTTTTTGAAAAAAAGAAAATAACATCACTTTAACCGTATATATACTTACTCACTAGTAATAGATAGAAAAATTTTATAACTATATTTTTTTTGGAAAATAAAACATCTTTTTTAGAGAAGAGGATACTTTATTAAAGGGCATGTGAGCAACATACGGAGGCTACAAAAAAGACTTCCAATTGAGAGCAATGGAAGTCGAGGCATAATTCGCGAAAATCTTACAATTAGAGGATCAAAATGCAGCAAGAGAAATAGTATCCTCCCACAATTGGGCTAAATTGCTGACCTTCTCTTGAAAAACACGGTTGTTCCGTTCCTTCCAGACGATCCAAAGCGAAGCAAAGAAAATATTAAGAAAATAAAACATCTTTATTCTTTTTCTCACTTTTTGTATTTCTCTTTTAGTTGTCAAAAAGATAATTATGGTTACCTACCCAGCACACAGGAGATAAGTATTATTTTAAAAAAAATAAAATTTACTAACTAGTTTTTAGTAGAGGTAAGTATATTATTAAAAGGCGTTGTTGAACTAAAAAAAGTATATTATTAAGAGAAAAGTTAATTATCACTTGGTATGTCTTTTTTTTTCTTGAGTTCAATAGTGAGAATATGATCATTTCTTTTTTTTTTTTAGTTCTATGAGAATATGAATTTGAACTTCAAACCTTCTAGTCAAATTTATAATGTCTTGACCATGTTGAATTATGTTCAGAGGACTGTATGTCAATTTCAAAACAAATGGAATGTTTTTTTTAGTTTGACAACATTTGGAGGTGAAAAATTCGAACCTTGACCGCTTGGTCGAAGATACATGTCAATTACCGTTGAGTCATGAACACTTTGACAAATTCAAAACAAATGGAATAATTACTCTGGCATATGATAAATTTTTCCAAAATTTGGCATGGCAAGGACCCACCCCACCTCCTTCTCGTCATTATTAACAACTCATATTGATTGGGTTTATGATTGAAAGAGAAAAAGGTTTGATATATTAATAATGTAACGTAAGATTTGGCTAATCCAATCCATGGTTTGTAGTGGGGATGGCCATGTTTACGTTTTTGTTTGACTGGTTGAAGAGAAAATTAAAGAGATAGAAAATAATGGGTAATTTTATATTTTTCCCGGAAACGTGGGTGGTAAAGAATAGATGAATAATAGGGAAGGTAAAATGGTCACGTATCAGAGAGAAAAAGAAGACAAAGTAAAAATCACGAGAATTGTATACAGAAACAGAACCCAGCAGAAGAGAAGGGCTAATTATAAAATTTCAAAAACATTATTGTCGTCAATCGTCATATTTAAATATATATATATATATTTATACAAATTTGTCAGTCCTCTCTGATAATGCTTCAGGGCGTAGAAAACGTCAGTGTCGTCTCAGAAACTCGGCATCTCAAATGGAAGAAGAACCAAAAAGAAATACATAAAATAATTACGTACAGATAATTACAACTACAACGAAGGTTTTTCTCTTCTTCTAACCTTCTTCATTTCTATTGCTTCTCGGGAATTGAAATTTCTTCTTACCTTTATTTCTTTTTCTAAATCCCATATCAAAATTTGTTTTCTCAACGTCAATGAAAAAAGTTGTTAAAAGGTTTTCAAAATGCATTTGATTTTCCAAAGGTTTCTTCATGACTCACACCACGAGAAAATTTCTGCTCACATTCTCTTTTTTCAATGAAATAATATAGAAAGTAGATAATTTAAGCTTTAGATGAAAACAAACTTTTAAATCAACTCAATTTATCAATAAAACCTCTAGTATAAGGGTATCAATTAAAAAATAATCGTGCATTAATATGATTTTTATTTTTTTAAGTTTTACAATGTGAGAATGGAGATTATTTAATTTGAAGATCTAATATTTAAGACAAACAAATAATACTTCTAACCAATTGAGCTATGTTCAAGTTAGCAACGTTAATATTATGTTAAACCACCATTAAGAGAGAGATGGATAGGTTATAACTAAATTTAAGGTCAAATTGTATGCTTAAATCCCCAAATTTTCAAGTTTGTGTTTAATATGTGTTTTCTTGAAGTCTAAAAATTGTTTAATAGGTTTATAATCTTCACTGCAATCTATTAATTAGACACAAAATTGAAATTTTAAGTACCCATAAGACGTACAAAATTGAAAATTTGAGGACTCAATGACACTTTTTAAACTTCAAGGATTAATACGATATATACAAAACTAAAAGTTCAAGGACATATTAGACACTACTTTTTAAAATTCATGAACCAAATAGACATTAACCTAAAAATTCAGAGACGATTATACATATAAAATTTAACCTAATAAAATTAACCTTTTTGAATATTTCCTTAAATGAATGGTTGGATAAGTAATGTATAAAATAGTTGGATAAGGGGATCCCAAAAGATGAAAAGAAAAAAGAAGTAACAATGGTATGATCATATTTGGGGTGGGGAAGTGTAAGAGATATAGTTTTATAAAAGCTATGTTTTTGGTTTTCCAATAATGATAAATTCCTAGAGATGATCAGGATTATAATCATATGAATATCTAATTGAAATAATTAGGCATCATTTTTTAAGCTATCTCTATTCACTTTGGATGGCTTATATGTTGAGATGATATGATCTCCAACTTTTACTTTGCATGGTCACTTCATCATAACAAAATATGAAACCTTTTTGGAGGATATATATCTCTGTTTGTTTAATATCCACTAATTCATTAATTAATTCATTTAATTACATGAAGATTTTTTCATGCAATCTTTGTTCCAATTATGACATTGGAGATTTTGTGTGGCCTTCCCCCTTTGTTCTTTTTTCAATCATGTTGTCTTACTCTAATTTTGTTTTTGATAAAATTAGAGAGAGATAAGAAAAAGAAAAAGAAAAAAAACCTTAGTCATTTGAAGCATTGCAAGTGAAAGGAAAATTGGTATGTTTTAGAATTATTAAAATGTGGAAAAACTTTTGGGGCTAATGATTCGATCATTTGGGCAATCTCTATAAAGAGAGATAAATATGCATGACATTTATTTTGTGGTAATAATTATTTGAAAACTAAAGGAAAATAAAAGATATTAAGATGTGCATCGTTTCTTTTTTTCTTTTTGAGTTCATGAACCTAATAAAAAAAGAGTAATTTCATTGTACTTCATAAATTTATTACAATTTTTTTCTTGGTCGAAAGTATGTGTTTCAACCAATCAAGTTATGTTCATGTTACTTAGTTTCTCCGATTTATAAATTAAATTTTAATATGATAAAGAATGGTGTATATTATACAGATAGAGAAACAATTAGTTGAGAGAAGCTATTTGAGATAATGTTGAATTTAACTTCATGTGTTTTCACTATTTCTTAATTAGAATTTGGTAATTATTTCATATTATCTCTCGTTTACTGTTTAAAAAAGAAAAAAAAAGTTTCATAATGACTTCTATTATGATTTCTGTTCTCTATTTCCTTTAGCAGAAAGTTTAATATTGTAAAATTATTATTTTTTTTTAAAAAAAAAAGATATTCAAAACTTGTATATAATTTTAGAAACAAATGAATATTTTTTTCCTTATGACTAACACCTGTTTTTTCCTTCTTTTTTTTTTTAAAAAAAAAAGTATAATAAACATCGCACCAAAAAGTTCTAAAATTATGTTACATCAATTATGTCACGAAGTTGCTCGTCAAAAAAAAAAAAAAAAATCATATTTTTAACCAAACAATCTCAGAGAAAACGGAAGAAAATGAGTTGATGAATTGACCACGTTTATTTTAAATATATTACAAATAAATAAACCTTTTGGTGGCTAATTTTCCTCAAACCACTAAACAAACCTACACTGTACATTTTGACGTAACAAATCCACTGTACACTGTACATTTTGAATTACACGTATTTACAATTTCCACAACACAAAACAATCAATATATTAAAACACACACAGAACAGAAAATTGTAGTTCTGTCCAAAAACTGTACTAAAAAAAAAAAAAAAAAAAAAAAAAACCCATCTCACCATCTCGCCATTTCGTTGGAGAATATATGAAGAAGAGAAAAGAAAAGCTTCCAATCTCATGATTGAACTCGTATATTCAAAGAACAAACATAAAAAATCCTATCTTTGAGATTAAAAAAAAAGACTAAAAATTTTGTGAGAGCTATAGGGGTTTCAATGACATTTTTCGAACATCAAAATTAAGAAGCAGCCATTCTTTACTGTGCCTCAACTTTAAGTGGGTGTGAGGGAGATCAATGTCAGAAAAAAAAAAATAAAACCAAAAAAAGAAAAAAAAAAAAAGAAAGAGAAAGAGAGAGTCACGGGTTTGTCTTGAAATGCCCTTATTTCCACAGTCCTATACAGACAGACACATATTCTCTCTCTCTCACTAACCGAGGAGAGAGAATTTTATTTTATTTTATTATTTTTTTAAAAAGAACATAATAACAATAATAATAATAAATAATGTCATTAATAAACCCAAAAGTTAAAAAATCTTCACATTACAGTTACAGACTTCCACAACGTCACATCCCTTCTCCTCTCTCTCTCTCTCACCAAATTTCTTTTCTTTTATCCCACAAACTCACACACTCAGTCCCTCTCATTCCCTAACTTTTCTTTCTTTCTTTCTTTGTTTCTTAGAATTTGCAAAAGTCCTTTGCAATTCAAACTGCCCCTTCTCTTCTCTTCTTCAAACAACAACATGTCTCTAATGCTTGACAATTGTGAAGGCATCTTACTTTCTTTGGACTCTCACAAGTCCGTCCCAGCTCCATTCCTCTCCAAAACCTATCAACTCGTCGACGATCCCTCCACCGATCACATTGTCTCCTGGGGCGAAGACGAAACTACTTTCGTCGTCTGGCGCCCTCCCGAGTTCGCTCGCGATCTCCTTCCCAACTACTTCAAACACAACAACTTCTCCAGCTTCGTTCGCCAGCTCAACACTTACGTACGTCCGGATAACACACCATCTTCACTCATCCCCATTCCTAAAGTTTACATTTTTATGACTCTTTGACCTGTTTTCTAACATGGGTTTTGTTTTTAAAATAGGGTTTTAGGAAGATTGTGCCGGACAGGTGGGAGTTTGCCAATGAGTTCTTCAGAAAAGGTGAGAAGCATTTGTTGTGTGAGATTCATAGACGAAAAACTGCTCAGCCCCAAGTTCCTTACAACCATCACCATCTTGGAAATGTCAACGGGCCGAGCTTTTTCCCGTTTTCGACCCGAGTTAGCATCTCGCCCTCAGATTCCGACGAGCAAATCAATTGGTGCGACTCGCCACCAGCGCCACCGAGGGCTGCAACCGCTGCACCCGGTGGATTTTCGGTTCTAGCCGGTGGAAATATTAATAATACTAATACGAGTTACAACATGATCAGCTCCGTGACAGCTTTGTCCGAGGATAATGAGAGGCTGAGAAGGAATAACTCAATGCTGATTTCGGAGCTTGCTCATATGAGGAAACTTTATAATGACATAATCTATTTCGTTCAAAACCATGTCAAGCCTGTTTCTCCTAGCAATTCTTTCCCTTCCTTGCTTCTTTGTCATCCTTCTACTACTCCTAATTCCCAAAAACCCCTTAATCAGTTTCTTGGATTCTACCCCCCTACGAACGCTACAACTACTAAGCAAGCTTCTGTTCCTGTTCCTAGCACTATTGCTACGACTCACTTTGTCAGCTCTCCAACGACAACGTCGAAGAGCGCAGTTACGGAGCTCGATACATTCGTTGGAGAGCGAGGAATTGAGAGTGACAACAACAGTTGCAAAACCAAGCTGTTTGGAGTGCCACTTTCGTCCAAGAAAAGACTGCACCCTGATAGTACTAATTACGTTTCTATTTCTTCCAATGTCTCAGATACCAACAAGAGCTCTCGCTTGGTCTTGGAAAAAGGTGACAATTTGGGGCTCAATCTTATGCCTCCTTCTACATGCTAGCCGTTGCTGATCCTCCATACCCTTTTTTCAATTTTTAAGATTATTCAATTTTTTATTATCTTTTCCTTTTTTTTTTCTTTTTTGTTCTTCAAGAGCGGATCGGTTCGGTTCGGGAACTGTTGGAGTATTTGTGTGAGAAAACTTTGTGAATGTGTATGTGATTATCTGTACATCAATCTTTGTTATTCTAATGCCCATGAAAGTTCATTACTTGCAGGTGGGATTTGGTAATTGAGAGAGCCAACAACAAAAACCAAAACAAAAAAAAATTGAATCTCATTAAATTAAGAGGCATATTCTCTTAAAGTTAATGTTTTTAACTTTTTTTTTTTCTTGTTCCCATTTTTCACCTACTCTCTTGATTTCACCTATGCCTTTGCTGATACTATCTCTGAAAATTTCAGTTTCCATTAATAGACATAGAGATAGAGAGAGAGAAAGAGAAGTGGGGGAGATTTCATACATATTTCTTTGCCCTTTTACTTCTCTGATGAAAAAGATACATTCCAGAAGAATTAATGGTTTTGTAAAAATAATGTCTTTAAGTAGTAAGGATATATGACCTCAAGAAGATTTGTTCTTAAAGCACATGCGGCTGACACCCTAATTATATTTCTATTTTTCTGAAGTTGGGATTTATAGACAATAATCACACAGCTATCATCTCGTCATTATTGTCAAAAATAGGAAAGTTTACTATGATTTTTTACTTGGAAAAAGAAAAGGGTTATTATGATAATTACTCGAGGATATTCGATTTCTGTTTTTTTTTTTTTTTAATTTTAATATTGATGGAAGCAATTGGATGAAAGCGAAACGAAAGAAAAGGAAGTGGGTAAAATGGAGAGTGAAATGTACACATCAGGATCAGGGCTTCTATATTACCAAGTTGTTGTTCTTCCTTAAGGACCAGAAACCTGTGTCTTTTACTACTTTTTCAAGTATATATCTGAGTAAGAAGGGACCAATGTCCTGTTTTTTTGGTCCCTCATTCTTTCACAAATTTCAAAGCTCACCTCCCCTCCAGTTTCTCCATCCAAAAAACTGAACCACCTAAAAAGGAACCATTGACTGTTAGATGACCAAAAACTAAATCAAACCATTTCAATAATCTCATAGGGATGATGGGTCTTCTTTAATTCAAAGCCTTAGCTTAATTTTTCCAATTATTTAATTTAGTTGACATGGTTAGATTTATGATAATAATCGTTACGAAAACCTATGAAAAACCTATTTGAATAATATGTAGCATGTGTTTTTTTTTTTTCAAATATCACATATGATGTGATGTGAGAGATCGAAACTTATCGCTTCTTAAAAAGTAGATATCTCAACCGTCGAGTTATAAACGTGTTGATTCAGTCTAAATCCAAGGGTTATAAGTTTATAGATAGTGAAAAATAATTTACTTTATAGAAAAATGGTACAAGAGAGGAGTCGTTGTAGAGGCTACAAGGCCAACTACCTAAAAATACCCAACACAAAGAATAAATCATACCTCAAGTCCATTGACTTGATGCTTCTTTTTGTCAACACAAACTTCAAGAGAGTTTGGGGCCTTTGTTAGTATAATTGTTTTTCCTTATTAGAAATATTTGTATGTAATTTTTTAAAAAAAAATGTAATTGCAAATGTCTTGCTTTTCTGAAAAAAAAAAATTATAATTTCAAATATAGAAAATTTCAAGAAGATTTGATAAACAGTTTGTCAAATTAAATACCGCTAGTAATCACTGTTTTTTTAAAACAAAATTAGATGATAGTCCTTGATTAATATAATCAATGATTAACATATAGTTATTTAATCATAGAAATATACTTCTTTTTCAAGTACAACAAATGGGAACATGAGGATTCAAACCTCTAACCTCAAAGTCGAAAGGAGTACATGCTAACTACCATTGAGATATGCTCACTTTGACAATCATAGAAATATACTAAAAGGACTATGATCATAAAAGTTACTTATATTAACTCGTGGGTTTGTTTTAATAATAATTCCTTTGGAACCTATATAGTAATTAACAGATAATCATTGATTGCCAAAGCAAGCATAGCTCAGTGGTAATTGACATGTATCCTCGACCAAGAGGTCAAAGGTTTAAATCTCCTCATCCCAAATGTTGATGTACTAAAAAAAAATAATCATTGATTATAAACTGATTAATGGTTTTTTTTTTTTTTTTTGAGAACTGATTAATGGTTACAACTTATTAATATACTGATCTAAAGTTACTAATTTACTTGTATTAAGTCTCATTAATTAGTTAGGATCAAAGTGAGCATAACTCAACAGTAATTGAAACATGTATTCTTGACCTAGTTTTTCTTATGTTTTTCATGTTTGTAGATGTTGTTTATGTTGCAATAATATTAAATGGTATAAGGTAAGCATCCGGATATATGCATTTCTATATTTATTATTCTATCTAACTCTAGAATATCAGCATTGTAAATGTCACATCCATGAATATTATTCAACTCAATCTCATGAAATGTAAAGATGAGGATTTGAAGCTTTCACCTCTGAAAAAAGGTAGATGTCTCAACCATTAACTAATACTCATGTTGGAAAATATTACAGAAATCAATTATCATATAAATCTTATAAAATGGATACCATTTATCGAAATATTCTTTTCTTTTTTGTGCAAATAAAACATTTCTATCTAAGAATACAAAGCATCTAGCTTCCGAAGAGATGCTGATCAGAAGCCAGACATCTAAAAACGATGTCAAAGTATCTAGAATCCTAGCTAGAAAATAAAAACATCCTTGGGAACTATGATTAAACTGATGGTAAAAGTTAAAATCAATGTGCCCTAGAAATATTTATTTACAACAACAGTCCATATTATTAGAAAAAAAAACAACAACTTTAACAAACTAAAAGAATAGTTTCTTTTTTTTTTTTTTTTAATTCCGAAACAACTAAAAGAATAGTTAATTATACTAAGCACATTTCTTTCAAACTTTTGTCAAATACAGCCACTGAAAATCCAAAAAGAAAAAGGAAAAAAGAAAAGATAGCTAATTTTGAAATGGTGCCCCAAGTCCAAGTTGATGTATGGCAGTGCAGAGAGAGTAAATAAATAATAAATAATAAAAAAAATAAATTGAATTTTTCCAAAGCAGAGAAAGTCACAGTAGAGAGTGGTGAAGTGAAAGGTAAAGTCAAAAAAGATCCAATTTTTGAAGAAAGAGATAAAAACAAAACCAAAAGAAAAACGAAGAAAAGAAAAAAAGAAAAGTTTAGTTTCAGAATATCTTTGTCGTGCAATGATTTCGTTTCGTACGATAAATCCCAACCTTTTGCATAAACCCACCAGCTCAGCTGCTCTCCAACTTTTGTCTATATATATATATATATACATATTAATATTAATAATATTAAATTTCCCTTTCAGGAGTGTCGCACGTGACTCCTAGATGCATACGTGCGGGGCACTCGTGTGAAGTGGGTTTGAACTTTGAAGAGAGTTTTTGAATTTGGCCAAACCAAACACAAACCAAACATGCCTTTGCCTTTAACCATCGTTTTGTGCGTATTCAGTCTTTTAAAAGAAAAAGTTCATTTTTTTCTGTTTTTTAAAAAGCTTTTTTTGCTTTCGTTTTTTCCCCCCCTTTCTTTTTGCTTTATCCACATTTCTTATATTTTATTCAAATGTTCATGCTCCTAAACTTTTCTATTTTATATTGGACCTAATAACTAATTCCAAATTTAAATTTTGATTATAGTTTCGTATTTATTTTTAAAAAGTGAAAATTGAAACAATGAAGATAGTATTTAACCAAATAAAATTGTCTTCAAACAAAACTTTTACTGTCCAAATTGTACGTGTGTGTGTGTATAAAAATAAAACTAAATAGAAGCATTCTCATAAAGGATAGAATCGAAAAGGCATAATTACCTACTGATAGTGGATGGCGGGTCAAAAAAAAAAAAAAAAAGTGGATTAGACACATCTTTTACAGTAGAAAAAATAAAAATGATTTTTAAATAATTGGAGATAAAATTGAAAATGGAGAATTTTTTTTTGATCGAGGCAATTTCTGATCTCAGTCAACTGATTCCCGAAGCTCACTTTAATTCCTCATAAATAGAGAATAAATAGAAAATATATGGTAGTGATGGGGATGAAAAAGAAGAATCCTCAAAAGTTAGATATATGAAGAAAGTATATCTTTGTGTCTTGTTTGGTTGACATGGCGTATAAATTATAACCAACATGAGCATACTTTAACTGACATAAAATTTGTACCAATACATCGAGAGGTTTGTGGGATACCTCCCACCCTACATGTTGTAAAAAAAGCGTATAAATTATTACCTTTAATGATCATTTTTATATTTGACGTTACATAAATAATTAAATTGATGCATTATTATTGGACACATCAATTATACATGTGTTATTTTTCTTCCAAGAAAAGTATACATGTGTTATTTGCTTTAAAAAAAATTATACATGTGTTATTTTGTTAAAAAGAACAAAATTATACATGTGTGTTATTAATAATATGCTTCGTGATTATTCAAAATTAAAAGGTATGATAAAGTGTTCTTTGTTATTTCACAATCTTAAAATAAATAAATCTACTTTAGGTTGTTACGTTGGTAGATTACTTGACCTAAAAAAATATTAACGTGTTCTTCAATAATTAATCGGACAAACTCCAAAATTTTTCTAGTACAATTTTGTGCATAGTTTTCATTTTATTCTTTAAGTTTGAAAATGTTACACTTTGCCTAAATTGTATTGTGTTTAATTTCATTTATTATTTTTCTTTAAAAAAAATACTGTTCTTTTTTTTTTTTTAGAATAAAAAAAAAAATACTGATCTTGTGGACTTCTATACTCTCTAATAATATTCTTGAATATGTGAATTGTGTATTTCATAAAGGTGTAATCTCATAAGTTAATAACATGTTTATTGTTTATAGTTTTTTTTTAATTATTACAGTGATGTTTACTTAATTAATAATTTACTTGGATAATGGCGAAATAGTTATGATCAACTCATTAAAAGGTTTGAATCTCCCACCTTCAATTCCATGGTGTGGAATGATAAAAAAAAAAAAAAAAAATTATATTCTACTTCTTCATCTAAAAATGGAAAAAATCATTTTTTATTCTTAAACTTGTCATATATCAATTTTCAGTCTCAACTTTCAATTTTATCAAATTAGTTCCTAATCTTAAACAAGTATTGCAATTCTTACTCTCAGTTCATTTTCCGCTAATTTGCCAACAAAATTTAATAAAAAGGAATTGAAAAATATTCATAAACTCCTTAATTTCAATTAAATCAAGTTTTGTAAAAAATAAGTTTGAATTTGTCAAAATTCACAAATTTCAACAATAAATTTATCTCTAATGTTGTTTTTTCTCTAAAATTTTATCCATTTTGTATCATACATTTATCTAACCATAAGAGAATTTTTTTTAAACAATATTTGGAGTGACAACTTATTAGAGGATTAAAATTGCTACACTTTAAGATTAAGATTGCAATAACACATATCTAAGTTTAAGGTGTAATTTGATGAAATTGATATTTTAGGTTGAAAATTGATACAACTTGACAAGTTTAGGAGGTAAAAATTGTTTTTTTTTCCTAAAAGAATAAAAATATAGATTCTACTTCTAGACCTAGTTCTGTAATATTAAATCTTCTCGGACGCTTATCAAAATAATAATAATAATAATAATAATAATAATAATAATAAATAATAAATAATTAAAATAATTAAAAAAAAAATCTCGGACCTTCAAATTTGAAGGGGAAGCCCATAAGCCCAGTATAGAAAACAGCCTGTTTTGCATGTAGGTGTATGGCCCAATGATTTCAATTAAAAAAAAAAGTTCATTATATATAATACATATATTTCATTATATATACACATATATTTCTTAGTTCAATACTTGTAAGGTGGAGAATTCAACTATTATCGATCTTCAACATGATAATATATGTCTAATGACTTTTATCTCATTAAATTGTGTTTGTTTATTTGGATTAAAAATATAGATTATATCTATATTGTTATATTAAAGACAGGATGTTGAAGAATCATTTTTGGATAATGTACCCAACTTTTTAATTGATAATTCTAATAACATTGTGGTTCTTTAAAATTTGATTAATCAATTATTTATTTCATCTTTATCGTTACAATATTAAAAGAATGAATATTTTTTTAAACTTCTAAATTGTTTATCAGTTTAAATTCCAAGCATGTGCTTAATAATGAATTCATACTTGATTAATATATTTCTAAAATTAAAATAAAAAAAATATTTATAATATATAATTAAAATCAATCATGTTAGATTAAAAATGTTATTAAAATATAAATAGAAAATTTAAGATTGAAAATGTTAGTTTTAAAATACTGAGTCTTCATTTTTCAAGTCGTAAGATTTAAAAAATAACCTTAAAAACAAATCCCTAAATAAATATTTACCAGTTGAAGATTTATAATTTTAAAATGGATTTACGTTTTTAATTCTAAAAAAAAATGTATATATTAAAATACATCACATACGTATTGACATGAAAGTTTTTTTTTTTTGGACAATATGTGGGATGGAAAATTTTAAACCATAGAACTCTTGATTATTAGTAAGTTTTCATGTCAGTTGAACTATGTTCATGTTGACGTGTTATAGTAAAAGTTTTCTAGTATTACAATATATTTACAATATATAACCTACTATTTATCTCATAAGATACCCTTAACAACTTAAAACAATAATTTAGGTCGGGTTTGATAACCATTTCATTTTTTGTTTTTGGTTCTTGAAAATTAAGCCTATAAACACTATTTTTACCCACAAACTTCTTTGTTTTGTATCTACATCCTTTCCCATGTTTTCAAAAACCAAGCCAAATTTTGAAAACAAAAAAAAAATAGTTTTCAAAAACTTGTTTTTGTTTTTAGAATTTGGCTAAGGAACTCAAATGTCTCCCTAACAAAAATGAAAACCATCGTAAAGATTGAGAGAAAACAAACACAATTTTCAAAAACAAAAAATAAAAAACGAAATGGTTATCAACGGGGCTTAATAAATAAATTTGTATATGATCATTTTTTAAATTTGATATATAACATTTTTAATTCAACGAAGGGGTTGAACGGAGATTTTAGCTCTCTAACCTTTTAAAAAATTGCTTAGGCCATAAACTCAATTCAACCATGTTCAACTAAAATTAACGAAATTCTTCTATTATTTTTATTTTTTGACAATGAAATTCTTCTATTATTGATTGGTTATATTATATCATCTTTTTAACATTAACTATGCATGCCTTTGTAATTTTTAACCACACTTAAAATTACAAGATTATTTTAAAGTTAAAAACAATTCTATAAGAACTAACTTCAAAACATTCACAAAACTTCAAGTATTTCTTTTATTTTTCTCCCCCTTTTAGTGATAAAAAATCCAAAGTTCATTTAATAATAATTAGAAAAAATCTATAAAACACAAATTCCAAATAGCATCCAACTTTACTTAGCCAACCACATAACTTTTTGTCTCTAACTCAATAATTATTTTTTTGAAAAAAAAAATCAATTGACAAACTTTTTAACACAATCTTAAGAATGTTTCTCAAAAGTATAAAAATCTCATAAAAAACGAAGACATGAGAAAGTTGAAGCCAAGGAGATCGAGCGATCTTAATCCCATAACTCTGCCGATCAATTCTTTATCGTCTTCAAGCTTTCACCTCCATTAATGGGAATATGCCAAAGCACAAAAGCTGGTCATTAATGGAGGTTCTTTGCTTTGACTATCTGTTTCATGCATTAAAAAAAATAACACACAAAAAAACGTTAAAAAATGGTGGTGAATGAGATGAACAAGATCATGCATGCAAGGGAGAGAGGGGCCATTTTTGTTAGTAAAAGTGTGGACAAACCAATTGTTTAATCTGAGCCGTACCTGCAACTTTGGATGTGGGAAAGGAAAGAGAATTATTTTTTAAATTACGAAGAAGTTGCTGAGTTCATTGTATTTTGATAATCATTTAGTCACTGAGATATTAAAAAAAAGAAAAGGAAAGAAAGAACAATACAAGTGGGGTGTGGGGGAAGAAAAAGATAAGGTTCTGTAAGTGATAATGTTATGTGTTAGAAAAAACAGAAGAAAAAAAGAAAAAAGAATCCAACAGCAAGATCTCTCAATTGCAGAGACCTTTTTTTTTTTTTTAATGTTGGGTTTTTAATTTCAAGCTCTCCATTTTGCAGAGATTGATGAAGAGAAGAACATGTCTCTTTATTCACGTCATATTGTTGTTTAAAATGTGTCATCTTATATTATATTTATTTCTCCAGGCATTGGGCTGGGCTGTAAATTCTGAAGCAAAGGGTTGAGACAAGGAAACTTAGGAATATCTATGTTAGATTGTACTAATAAATGTATTGTCTTTAGTATACTGAGCTCCTACCATCTAACTAAAAAACATCTTGAAGACTAAACCCCCAACCTTAACAGTGTGTGTTTTGGTTTTGGAATACCTTTTAAGCAACAGTTTTAAACAATTGCTTGGATGATAATTACAAGAATAACCAAAAGGGAAATTGTAAAGGGTAGCAACAAATATTAGGACATTTGCAAATTTAGTTATGTTTTTTGAGATTTGCAAATATAGCAAAAAATTTAAAATCTGATTTTCGCTTTTTTTATTATTCTAGTTTTACCCTTATTGGTATATCAACTGATATATTAGTAGTATATCAGACGATATACTTTATATTTATTGATATACCAAATATAAAGTATATCAGTTAACTGATATGCCAAATTTGATATACTCGAATGAATACAATTATATATGTAATATATACTTGATTTAATAAATGTAACCTATGATATACCTGAGTATTGATATAAGAATGATATACCTAATATATGAAATGTTACTTTTCTTTACTTATATTTTATATGTTTCATTTTCTCTTTATTGAATTGCGTTGTGTTATTTACGTATTTTAAACGGAATGTTTGTTTTTATAACATAAAATGTTTGTCTTATATACTTGTTATGAACATTGATATACCATCGATATACCTCTTTTGTTATACTACTCAAATAATTAATAACATTGATATACTTGATTATGACTGAATATATATCAATGATAGACTTTATTTTGTAAAAAAAAAATCATTAATATATTTTTAATTAACTGCTGATATACTATTGATATATAATTCATACTAGGCATAACATTTCACTAATATATATCAAATATATTAGTAGTATATGTACTATAAAATAACGATATACTATTAATATACTTCATATTAGGAATATCATTCCACTAATATACCATAGTAGAGTATATTGGTTGTATATCAGATATAATTCATTTTAAGTATATCAGTAGTATATCAACAGTATATCTGATGTATTTCATTTTAGGTATATCAGTAGTATATCAATAGTATATTTGATATACCACTGATATACTTCATAACAGTAAAACACGGGAAAATTTTGGAAAGGGTATTTTTGACTTTTTCTATTCACGTTTTGGGCTGGGCTGAATTTTTTTGCCATAATTGCAAACCTCAAAAAGTGAAGCCACGCTTGCAAATAGAAATTCCCCTTTTGCTATTGTTGCAACCACCCCTAACCAAAACCCACCAAATATTAATAGTTGCCAATATTTTGTTTTAGTTCAACTATGTGAGGTGAAGATTTGAATATTTGATCCAAACAAACGGATAATATCCTTTTTTTTTTCTAGCCTAAAATATGTAAGGACGGAGATCCGAACATCCAACTTAATAGTTGAATTATGTTATTTTTTTTCTTTTATTAATGAATAATACATTAATTAGTGAAACTGCGTTTAGGTTGACTTTTTAATTCAATTTATAGTATATCCATGTTATTAATGAATGATTATTGAAAAGGTTAAAAAATGTGGTCTCTAGGTCTCCAACTTTTATTTATTCATCTTCTATATGTATATGAGGCCAAAACTTCATTAAATTCTACATTTATTTCATCATCGTCTTAGAATAAATAGTAAATGATGTCACACTAAGTTGTCACAATCACTTAAAATATAATTTTTCACGGCTAATACTAATTAAACTTACAAAAATTGAGAATTTAAAAGTCAAAGAATCAAATTTTAAAGAAATAAAAGTAGATAAATGTTTAAAGGCCAAAACCAGTCATTGGTGCTTCATTATGAACCCTCTAAAAAGAACGGAACAAACGCATCTTTCAAGGGTTCTCGCGCAACAATACTGAAATTAGGGAGGATATCTTTGCTCTAGCCGGTTTTTGGGCTTCTTCTTCGAACTTATTTTGTAACTATGAAGCATCTTCGATCTCCCTTAATTGGGAAACTTTCATGTAGCTCCTTTGTATGTTTCTCAAATACGTTGCTATAAATAAAGTATCCTCTTTCGAAAAAAAAAAAAAAAAGCCAAAACCATATTTAAACATGATTAAAATAATTATCCAATGCATACAAATATGTGTGTGTGTCTCAGTGTGCGTAAAGAGAGATTAGCTTAGCTTAAGTTTTACAGACAAATTAGTTATAGACATGACACATGAGGTATGTATATTGATGAAAAAAAAGCAAAATTATGAATAGGAGAATCATAGTTTTCTCCAAATTTAGTACAGCAGCTGCCAGAATGAAATCTATGGTGTGACTTGTGAAATGATTACGTTTTTCCCATCGTTCATGTTCCTTTCTTCTTATTATTCTACACAGTTAAATTTACAATTTTTTTTTTAATTCTTGCAGATGAAACTTAAAAGAGTACGTTGAAGAAAAGAAAAAAAGAAAAAAAAAAAAAAAACAGATGAAGAACAGCGCGTGAATGAGGTAATTGTTGAAGAGACCATATTTTTTCAGAACCTAATCCTTTCTCGAATGGCGTTCCGAGGAAAGCGAGAAGAGATCGAAGAAATTAATGATTTAAACAGCAAAAAAGAAAAATAAAAAATGATAAGGATAATGGTAAGCTCTGTAAAATAAATAATACAGAGTTGCAGATATTTCTGACGCTTTTCATGTGGGAGTGGGGTTTTAGGGTTCTTAACATTTCTTCTACATCAAAGATAAAGATTCCTTCACCACTATAACTATAACATACCCACTTGTGTTCATATCCCTACAAATATTTTCCATGGCTTTGTATTTTTTTTTCTTCAAAATTTAATTGCACTATCTATCAAATTGAATCTATTACAACAGGCATAAAGTATGTGTTATTGATGGTCAAATTTGGATAGACATAACTCACCTAACCTTCACGTGCCACCAACGGTAAATTTGTTTGAGAAGGAGGAAGATGTGGCCTGCAAGACAAAAAAAACATGCACACCGGTATGGTGCTTGTCACATCGCCTCCGATGCTTAAGTTAGCAAGCAGAACGATGGGAAGCAAGAGAGCAAGAGTAAGAGAAGAGTCCGAGAATAGAGTTCAGGATCTCTTCTTCAGTGACGAATAAGGGTTTAAATACATTTTCCTGCCTTAGGGTTTATAGGCTTTCGGAGACGATTAAGGCTGAACTAGGTGGAACTGGGGCGTCTAGGGGCACCAGGGACCGAGTGGAGGGGAGGCGTGTAGGCTGAGCATGGGATTGGGCCGCGGCCCAATCCCTTCGGCTCACCCTCCTCCGGGGTCCGCTTCCCTGGTCAAGCATTCGGGTTGGTGCCGCACTATCCTGCAGCTTAGTCCCTGAATTTCGAAGCGGTCCAAAATCATCTATAACATTATCAATCGAGAAGTTAAGAGGTTCGAATCCTTAAATACTCACTTGTTACTTAACTATTAAAAAAACAAAATTCCTAAGCCAAAATATCTACTAAATCTATAAAAACGTACTTTAGAAACAAAGTTATTCAGGTCTCTCAATTCTAGATAAATCTTTTCCTGAGGCTCCCAATTCTAAAATTATTTTCTTCTTTTTTTTTTCCTTTTCTTTTTGTGCTTCTATTTTACTTATGTTAATTGCTATTTTAGATGGATTTTGATTTATATATATCGAACAATGTTTCAGATTTCTTTAATGAGGATATGACAATAAACTAAATTATGAACACGCTATAAGTGCTCTTTTTATTAATGAATAATTATTTCCTACATTATTGATGCCTGTGAATTAAATAGCTCTTATTTCTATGATCGAGAATTTAGGGAGGAGAAAATTAAATTGATAACTAAATATAAGCATTAACTGTATTTATGAAATCTTTAAAAAACGAATTGCATTTATGAGATAGAAGAGCACCTTCCAAACGAGCTTGCATACCACACCACAACTTAAATAGAATATAGAACTCATTTATGAAATTCAACATTTAAAATTAATTAAATTTGAGTCATTTAAATTACAAGTTTAATCTTTGAACTTTCATGTTGTCTAATAAGTCTTTAAATTTAAAAAAGTGTCTAATAGATTTCTAAACCTTCAATTTTGTATGTCTAATACCTTGACATTTTCAACACTTTTTAAGATTAACAAATTCAGTAGAGATATAAGACGACATTAAATTTTCAATTTTGTATAGCTAGGTTCGCAAACTTTAAACAAATGTTAAGTATGTCAAAGACTCTATTAGACATAAAGTTAAAAGTTCATAAACTTAATTAGATACAAACTTGAAAGTCTAGAGACTTGTAGACTTTTTTGTTTAAAGTTAAAATTTTTATTAGACACAAAATGAAAGTTCGAGAATCTTTTAGACACCTTTTAAAGTTGAAAAAGCTATTCGACACAAACCTACCTAAAATTAATGACTAATGATGTATCATAGCTTTAAAGGCTAAACCCGTTTGGTTACCTCTTGAAAAGTGGTATATACAAATTATTGTTCATTTTAACCCTTAATACATGTTTCAAATAAATAAATATGAATATCCCTTCCATGCATAAAACCATTACTTCATTTGAACAAATAGAGGTTAGTACAAGATCCAAATTCCAAATAATTCAACTTTGAAAAATCAAATTGTAAATGTTTAACCAAAAAATGATATATTTTCCTTAGTCTTGAGATTCCAATTATTGATTTATTTTTTATGTACTTTCCTTGTCATTTGAGTGTGAATCATTGGAAATTTGAAAGAGATTTAGAATAGTTGCCAATCAATTTCAGCAAGTTTTCTCTCAATCATTTCAGCTGAATGCATGCCAACAATCTCTTTATCTTCGATTTCTGATACATCCAATAATAATTTAAAAACAACAAGGTACAAAACTGGATATTATTGTTAAATATCTCAAATTATTGGAGAAATTTTTTTAAAAAGACCCTTATATACGTGACACATGTCTGAAGATTGTTTATGTTACATTATTGCATTATATTATATCATTTCACGGTCTCTGTATTATATATATGGTTTCACTAGAAAACTGATATTGCTGTGTTCCTTAGCCGATTCCACCTTGTTCTTTCTCTCCCTTCTTCTTCTTCTTCTGCAAATTTCTACAAAATTCGAGCCTTTGACTATTATTCTTTTTATCTGTACTTCCATATCTTTGTAATTCGTCTTTTTCTCTTTCTGATTATTTTTTAAGAGCGATTTTGGCGATGGATGTTGACCATGTAAAGCCTGGGGATCAGATGGATATTCTGACTATGATTCAGCAGATGGGAAAATTTCCTGAGTTTTTTGAATTTACGGAACTGCCACTGCCACTGCCACTGCCACCCTCCGCTTTTGCTTTTGGTAGTTCCAATATTCCTGCCACTTCTCTCATGGAAAACCCAAATCCCACTTTTCCTTCTTCTAATCTCCCATCCACCCTTTCTAACGCCGCTAACCCTGTTGGACCGCCGTGTCTTCTGCAGTATTCCGCCGCTGGCCGCTGGAGAACCCATGTTGCCGCCACCGGAAATGCCGACACGGTAAGATAATTATCTACACTCTGCCACTTAATTAATAAATTACTTACCTACTAACTCATCAATAAGAAAGTAAAAGGATTTTTTTTTTTTTTTCTCCATGTTGGATTTTTTCTGCAGATGAAGTTAGAAGGAAATATCATTCTTCCTTAATCCAAAACCTGAATTTGATACACTATTAGATCATCTTTAGGAGAGGTTTGACGCATGGATGAGGAGGTTAGATTTAAAAGTAATTTAAGGAGTAAGTTTAGATAAACCACATGCATATATGAATTTAGCATTTTAAGGTTGAATTTTAAATTGGAGAGTTTTTAGAAAGTCCGACCATAGATTTAAAAAACTATATGAAGAAGTGGGTCATGAAGAACTGGATTTAGATTTGTCCAGCAAATTGAAGTAATCTGATTCTGAGCTCTAAAGTAACTGATGGGTTACGGTAAATTTAATTACAGAAGCAGAATTCAATGGCGGCGATGAGGGAGATGATCTACCGGATAGCGGCGATGCAGCCGATACACATAGACCCAGAATCGGTAAAAGCACCGAAACGGCGGAACGTGAAGATCTCAAAAGACCCACAGAGCGTAGCGGCGAGACATAGAAGAGAGAGAATAAGCGAGAGAATTAGAATACTTCAAAGAATAGTCCCCGGCGGCACCAAAATGGACACCGCCTCCATGTTAGACGAGGCCATTCATTACGTCAAGTTCTTGAAAAACCAAGTCCAATCCCTCGAAATAGCCGCCGCCGCCAACCGCCCCTCCGCCTTCGGCTTTCCGGCGGCCGGCGGGATTAATTACAAACACTTCCAAAGTGGACACGAGCACGTGAATGAATGAATTTTGAGAATAATATAATGTGGTGTTTGGGAATGTGTGGAATTTGGGTGTCGTTTGTTAATAGATGTGGGATTGATGGGTGGTTCCAAATTTGGTAAAATTGTAAGAGTGAGGTTATGAAAGAGACATCCACTGCTGGGTCTGAAGAGAATCTTTGTTTTAGTTTCTAGATGGTCTGTTTTTCTGCAATGAACCAAAAAAAAAAAAAAAAAAAAAGATGATGAATTAGGTTTCCTATTTAGGAAAAAGGAAAGATATTTAAGAAGAAAAAACGTGTCCAAAAATGGTTGAATGTAGTTTGTTTTTGGCCAACTTTTTGTCCATTTTTTTTCTTCGTATGTTTTTGGATTGGGTAAGAAATGTTGGAAATAGAAAAATAAAGGGAAAGGTCCATTACTATATTTGTCTAATTACTATATTCATTTTAAGTCCATAAGAAATATATTTAATAGATTCAATTATCAACATGTTTTTCTGTTTTACAAATTTATTTTAGTTTTCTCCATTTGTGTAGCCAAAAAGAGTTTAATGTATATTTATTCTGTCAGTAACCAAAATGAATTTCTGGCCTTGATATTTATTCAGCATATTGGGTATTACTTTTGCAGTGATTCTATTTTATTTTAGGGTAAAATACCTTTTTGGTCCCTCATGTTTCAGGTTCGTTTCCAATAGGTCCTTAGGTTTCAAAATCGAACAATCAAGTCCCTACTGTTTCAGAAATGCTTCTATTAAGTCCCTCTACCGTTAATTTTTTTAACGGTGCTGACGTGGCAAATAACGGTGCTGACGTGGCATTGAAAAATAATAAAATAATAATTTTAAAATTAAAATAAGAATAAATTAAAATTAAATAAAATAATTAACAAAAAAAATGTCTACTCTCTCTCCTCTTTCTCTCCCACCCCCGTGACCTTCCTCTATCCCTCCTCACCTTCTCTATTCTTCTTCCCACCCATCGCCGGAGCCCCCTCCCCGCCGCTGGAGCCTCTCCCCGAATACCCCTTTCTCTCCGTTCCCCCCTTCTTCCCTCCTCTTCTCTCCCCTTCCTTTATCTTCTCGATAGCCATGGCCACCGTCGCCGCCCTCCAACACTGTCACCGCCCCCTTCTTTTTTCTCTCCTCCTCCCCTCATCTCTCTCTCTCACTCAGTGATTCTACCTCCCAATCCCTTCCATGGAAGCTGTATTGCAATAACCTGTCCCTTAGCACATTTAATCCCAACCCATCCACCAGAACAAGCCCCAAATCCACTATCACTCCAACTCTTCAAAAACCCTTTAGGATCAAGGGATTGAAAATCAGCCTGAGTCACAACCACACCATCCCAATCCTGAGTCAAAAAAGTCTGAACACAGACCAAATTCACCACCTGAAAGAATAGAACCAATCCAAAACGAAGAGAAGAAGAAACAAACCCATGAGAGTTTCCACTTGAAATGCTCCACTTCTCCTCTTCTTTCGCAGAAAAATAAAGCCAAACAACAAAATCCCCAAGTGGATATTTCCAACAAGAGTTGAAATCAAATGGGGTTTCAATTTCCTCCATAGAAAAGCTAAAGAAGAGCAAGGAAAAAGGCTCAAAGAAGATGAAAATGGAGCACAGGGAAAGAATAATGAAACAGGGGAGGGAGGAAATTGGTTGGTGGAAAAAGGGTTTTGTAGAGAGAATAAGAAGAAGCCAAGAAGTAGGTTTTGGTTAGCGTTTGAAGGTCACGTGAAGAACTGAGAGAAAGAGAGAGAGAGAGGGGGGAGGAGAAGAGAAAAAAGGAAGGGGGCGGTAGCGGCGGCGGCCATAGCTGTCGAGAGGATAAAGGAAGTGGAGAAAAGAGGAGGGAAGAAAGGGGGAATCAGAGAGAGAGAGGGGTATTCGGGGAGAGGCTCCGGCGAAGGGTGGGAAGAAGAAGAGAGAAGGTGAGGAGAGAGAGAGGAAAGTCACGGGGGTGGGAGAGAAAGAGGAGGGAGAGAGTAGAGATTTTTTTTTGTTAATTATTTTATTTAATTTTAATTTATTCTTATTTTAATTTTAAAATTATTATTTTATTATTTTTCAATGCCACGTCAGCACCGTTATTTGCCACGTCAGCACCGTTAAAAAAATTAACGGTAGAGGGACTTAATAGAAGCATTTCTGAAACAGTAGGGACTTGATTGTTCGATTTTGAAACCTAAGGACCTATTGGAAACGAACCTGAAACATGAGGGACCAAAAAGATATTTTACCCTTTATTTTATAAATGAATTTGACGATGGTAATTATCTGACACCTGGAGCATTATATTATAAATATTAAATTGAAGAAAGCAGCACGTGAAGTGCACATGAAAGTCTGACAGGGAGCGGTGGGTGGTGCTTTTACTATTGTGTCCACAACGATGACGTCGTCTAACCTGAAGGGTTCCGTCCCAACACGTGTACGGCGTTTCCTATCTCCGACGTCAAATCATAGAAGCCCTTCCTCGCACGTCACGTAATTTTCCACGTGGCACTGGAAGTGGAACATCGCTATTTTTTATTATTATTGTTTTTTTGAATGAAGAGCACTCCCAATGAATTTCAAATAGCAAATTGCAAATTGTGAGGATAGTATAATGTATTTATAATTACATAAATTTTGTTTATTGAGATTGGAGGTTTTTCTTAATTATATTTTCGGTTACGTGCTTTTTTTTTTTTTTTTGAATAATTCGGTTACGTGCTTTTTAAGTTTCTAGTTCAGTTTTAAGTTTTTAATTTAAACATTTACCATAAAAGTTGTTGTTGTTTTTTTGTTATATCTCGAATAAGTTTAATTTTTTTTAATTAACGAATAAGTTTAATTATTCTTCCTATGTAAGGGACAAATTACACATAAAGATTTGTACTACAATTGTGTACTACTTTTTTTTTAAGTACATCAACATTTGGGGATGAAGAATTCGAACCTCTGACCTCCTGGTCGAGGGTAATGACAATTATCGCTGAGCTATGCTCGCTTTGACGCTACAATTGTGTACTACATTTTATGATACCATATTTACTGCATCATCAATGTTTTACTTCAATTAGAAGTTTATTCATCTATTTGGATTCCGTTCTTTCGTTTTTTATTTTCTCTCTTTGTTCAATAAATCTTGAGAGTTTGATTATTGCTTTTGCAATATTTTTTAATATTTCATTTTTATTTTCTCAACTAAATTCAATAAATTAATAAATATAAAAAAAATCCACGAAATTATATATGTTATTTAAATTTGTGAGTTTAGTCATTGAACTTTCACATTTGTGTTTAATAGATCATTATATATTATAAAGTGTGTATAATGGGTTTTTAAACTTTCAATTTTGTATCCATTAACTCTCTAAACTTTATAAAGTGTATAATGGATATTTGAACTTTCGATTTTGTGTCTAATAGATCTTTTAATTTTAAAATGTGTATAATAGATATTTGAACTTTTAATTTTGTATCAAAAAATACACTTTTGGTCCTTCAAGTTTGCAATAAGTATCATTTTGGTCACTCACCAATTTTACGTTAAGTTTGGATTTTATTACATTCTTAATCCCTCCATTCAATTTTGTATTAACTACTGGTGGTATGCTATGTGGCACTATTTTTATATTAAAAAATTGTTTTTAAAATAAAATAATAAAAAAATTATTTTTAAAATTTTTTATCTCTTTTCTCCTTCTTGAGACTACCACCACCAGAAACAACCATTTTCTCAACCATTTTTCCCTTCCTCCTTTCTCCCTCTTTTCTTTCTTCCTTCTTATTTCCTTCCTTTTTTCTGAGCCTCTCAAGAGAGAGTTTCAAATTTTAAGTGATCTCTTCGTTAAGAGAGAGGATCAAGTATAGAATGCGGCCAAGACTAATAGCACATGTATTCTTAATCAAGAGATTAAAAATTTAAATTCTTATACAAAAAATATACACACATATATTTGTAATGCATGCAAACGTATGATTTTTCTAGTTCTGAACAATTCAAAGCTTTAGTCACACCTTCAACCATTGATCTCCTAGAAAAGAAATATTGAACCTCCCTTTGAAGAATAATCCATCATATCAAATGGTTATGATAAAAGCAACAGGGAAATTTGCTAAAGTTTACTGTTTTACAAAAGATCAGTGTATTTTGTGCCTATGTTTCTTTAGTTGTGTTAAGAGAAACAAGACTCAAATATACCATCCCGGTTTGAATTAGGTTATTATTTTGCTGATATCTTAAATGAAACAGAGAATCAAACTGATAATCAAGGGCCCGTTTGGTAACGTTCTCGTTTCTTGTTTCCGTTTCTTCATTTTTAATAAAGAAAAATAGAATTTCATGACCCTAACACCTATACATTCAATAATAATAAACCTATATTCTTATTTATGTTTGGAAAAAATTGGAAACAAGAACAAAAAAGGAGAAACTAGTTTTAGTTGTTTCCAAAAGTTCTATACAAACTTTGGGAGTGTTTCTAAAAAATAAGAAACAAGAAACATACATAGTTATTAAATGCTTAGATTTCTTAATAAAATTGGAAACAAGAAACAAGAAACGAGAACGTTACCAAACGAGCCCCAATTGTTCCTTCCAACAAGTGAGATGTACACAGACAGCAGGTATTGAATAAAATTTTTGTGCATATCACAACATGAACCCTTGGACAAATACAATTTAGTAGTAAACAAAAACCTGTTATAAATGAAACAACAGACCAGAGAGAAGGGTTACTTTAGTTACAAACGCGCACAGAAACTCGACGTTTCAAACTTTTGACTCCATGGAAGTTGGCTACAGAAGCTTCTGTTACTTCAGCTCACTTGAAGTCTTCAATTGAATTACTAACCATGCCATGAGAAAACTACATCGACACAACGTTTGTGTGGAAGCAGTGGTGGTTCTTGATCTATACAATGTTGATCCATGTTCTCAAACGCCATTTATCAGTCGATATCAACCCTATCTGTCAAAACAAGATCCATGGTTGCAAAGATCAACATTCATGGAAACTTTTGATGAAAACGAAACTTCTGTTCAAGAACAAACTGCAGACTTATGGAGCCCAGCTCATTAAAGTGTTGCTGTGATAAAATCTTAATCCTACAGTATAAAAGATTGTGGCTTCAAGTATGCAGATCTTCCGAGAGTAATTACATCGAAATTGTTTTACAGGAACGTGAAAAGGAAATCGAGAGTTGATCGAGCCCCACATTAACAAATGCAGCAACGAACACGACTTGAAGTCTATTCCAATTTTCAACGAGTAAGAAAATTAGAGATACAGAGTCTAACCAAGAAAAAAGTGTCACCTGGTAGAATGGCTATATCAGAGAACTGGTGAATGAATGGAGTACTAAAAAGCATGGCAGGTGAAACAACCACTTAGCGAACCCATATGACGGGTTCGATAAAAGGATAAAGACTTGACAGAAGATGTCCTGTTGTCTTGGGGGGACTGGTTTGCCATCACTGAGCTCCTCATTTCTTGGGCTTTCTTCTGAGCAGATTTCAGTTTATTCATGATCTTATCCATCGACGTCGCTCTCTTCTTTTCCAGTTTCATCTGATGCATGATTCTCGATGAGTAGGAGCAAAGCACAAGTACTTTAATATTATCCAACATTTCCCACATTAAAGATCACAAGAAATACTACTTACAAATTTTCAAAAAAAAAAAAAAAGAAAAAGAAATACTACTTACATTGGCCATAACTATGAAAATTGAAAAGTATAACTATTTATCAACGAGGAGATTTATAGGGAATTAGATGTGTATTTGTAGAGAAAAAAAGTTATGAAATGATGTATCAAGAATTATAGAAGAAGGCCAGAACCTCTAGTTTTCGTATAGCTGCATCAGCTTTTGCTTTTTGTAGATTCTCCCATGCAGTTATTTTGGCTTCCTCTCGCTTAACCCTGCGACAAGGAGTCAGAATCGGAAAAGAAAACCAAGTCAAAATTAATTGTTGGCATAAATTTTCATTTTATATGATTATCTTTCCTTAGAACAAAAATGAATTGTAGGATTTAGTACTAGTCCGATGCATTTGATACAGGCAGGTAGACATACTTTGAAATACTTTTTCCTATGTGAGGAATGTCAAAATCCGAACATCGAGAAACTGCATCTGCATCTTTCTTTCTCCTGTCGTCAAGGGAGTCTTTCCAAGGAAATGAGGTTTTATGTTTCTTAGACCATCTTGTCATAGTAACCTGATTATCAACTTGCACATCCCTGATCTCCAATTTAGAAGAAGCAACAGCTCCCAGCTCGAACATATGCATAGCAGATGAACTGGAGCCAGAGAACGACGACTTCATCTTGGGAGATGAATGCACACTACTCTCTGGGCTCATTTGTGTAGCCATGTCCCTTCTTGAAACAACACGAGAGACATCCGTCCCTGAATCCTTGACCGTAGTTAGATTTTCCCCTGATTCTGCAAAAGATTTCCAAAATCAAAAACTCTCCACAGCCGGTATAGTTAATAACCTGCTCTAGTCCGGGCAATTTTCTCAAGAAAGATATCATCTATTCCGTTACATCAATAAGGTCCAAAGCAGTCTTATGTTGTTGATACCAAATCTGCATGGTTATTCTATATCCTTTGAGAATCTAGATCCATTATACAATGGCACAAAAAACATACCCGAGTAATTATAATGCAATATAACATGGTCAATGAGCTTTGCTTAAAATTTCTAACCAATTCATCTATAAGAGAAGAAAAACATACCCGAGTAATTATAATCCACTATAACATGATCATTGAGCTTTGCTTAAAAATTCTAACCAATTCATCTATAAGAGAAGAAGAAAAAGTCAGGTGGCTTTTACCTTCTTGTAAGCCTGTTGATGATGACAATTGACCCAACATTTCAGAGCACCCATGAACGCTAACCGAGCGTGCCATGGAGGGCTCTGTTTGTCCATGAAAGGTCCCTTCATGCCCACCGGAATGAATCGCCAACCCGTTTGTCGATATTACTCCAGCTGAAAATGGCGACCCTGAAATGAAATTCCCAAAAGTCCCTCCTTCATAGGCAGGAGCAGCAGGCGAATACAACGAATAGTATGCAATACCAGGAGGGCCAAGTGGTCCACTCTTTGACTTCGGCCGCCGTTGAGGAAGTTGAACAGAATTCCTCACAACCCCATCACCGGATATAGGACTAAAGATCCACCTTTCAGCATCTTCCCACTTAGATGGCAATGTTCTGCCGCTGTTGAGAGTCAGCAATGCAGGGTTATTAGTATGTTTCCGACTGCCATTGTTGTGCAATGGCACTCGCTCTGAGCTCCACCCCTTTTGCATACCAAAGCTATTGTGCCGATAACTCGGCGTCCCGGGACTTGGAAATGTTCCAGTCTTACGCGTTGTTACTACAGGGTTCTTCTTGACAGCAGCCAAACGAGGTGAGGAAGCTGTAGTACCGTTGTTTAGATCCAATGAAGCAGGTCTCCTTCTGTCCAGCTTCCTGGATTGAGCTTCAGATCTGGATCTATGATCTTGACACTCTGTAAAATCAACCCAGTTCAAGTAAACATTGCAGATAAAGACTGAGAAAAGGTAACGGAGTTGGATCTGTACTACCTTTGAGGGCAAGAGAAAAGGAATTCCTCGCTGAATCGACGGCTCGATTCTCGTCTTCTAAACCGACATTGCTGTCATCATTTTGAACTACTGAGAATTAAAAGGGAGAAAAGCCAATTAGAATCGAATTTGAAGTACGTAAAAGTTTCTGTGGGTGTTTCTTTGCGAGACTCTACTTTTTTTTTTCTTTTTATTCTTTTGCCACGAAGCTTAAAATCTAGCTGTACCTTTCGCTTTTTCTCCCTTTGTATAGAGACGACTATGCTTGTTGCTTAGTGCAGGTTTGTTTGGATCTGGATCTGGACCACCGCAACTCTCGTGGTTTTCCTCATCATGCCCTGCCAAATGCTGCAATCAAGATCATACAACAAAATTTTTCAATCCCATCTCTGTTTTTCCATCTCATGTTTGTTAATCAATCATCTTCACGACCCTATAGTCGCCTCCAAAACCCTTATTTCATTACAGTGTTTAGACAAAGAAATTTCCTCAATTCGTTTCTAACATTTGGAATTACTCAGAAAATCGAAAACCCCACCAAAACAAACAACGAAATAAACAACCCCATTTGCCCAATTCGTCTCTAATCTTTGGTATTACTCGGAGAAAACGAAAACCCCGCCAAAACGAACACAAATTAAACAACCCCATTTTACCAGTTCTTCTCTGAACTTGCATATCACCCAGAAAAACAAAACCCCACCAAAATAAACAACCCCATTTGAATCTATGCAAGAAGAAGATAGAAGGAAACGAGATTTACGAGGGAGATTTCAGAGATGAGGGAGTCGCGGTCATGGGCCTCCGATGCGAAAGAGCAACGCTCGACACTGGCCGAGGCAGAAGAGAAGAGACTGAAACTCGATTCGAGAGTGTAAATGACAGAATCGGGGCTGGAATCGCGAGCTCTGAAGGCTGGTCTGGACGACGCCGTTTGCTCTTGAAACCCCATCTCCGGCGCCTTCTTCACTCTACTTCCCTGCATACATTACAGTCGTACAATCCCCAAAAAGAGATAATGATATTGGTCGAAATGGCGGGTAGCGGAGGGAATCGCTAAGAGCCTTGTGCTTCGCTCAATCAATGACACAAGGACTGAAGGACAATCCGTCCAAGTTCTTCTATACTTAAGTATTAGATTGACAAAATGTTCTACTCCTTGGGATAATGGGCTCCTTCCTCGGAATCTTATTTATTTTTGAACTTTACCGTAAAGAAAAAACAGAGCAACTTCTCTGTTTCCATCGTCTAGAGACATTTCTTAACGCCTGTAAAAAAAAAGGGAAAAGTTTGGATTTGTAGAATGGAAAGGTAAAGAAATTGTAAATTAGTAATGGGATTAGCGAGATGTTTAGATTTAATTTTTAAAAGTTTAAAGGTTCTTTGGGCTCCCCGTTTGAACGGCGAGCAAAACTGCATATCCATCACTGGCACTGGCAGCACTTCTGTCCCAGTTGTCTGCATCCAAGTAGTTTAGCTAACCTGGATTCTTTCTTCTTTCCTCTTTCCTTTCCCTTTTTTCAATTTTTATTAAAACTTATCCCAAAAGTCTAGATTTTTTTTACCACATTCAAATGGATTCCATTAATGTTGATGCCTCTATGCTCTAGTCAAGATGTTAGAACTTCAAATCTTCATCTTTGTAGATTGGTAAATTTAAAAAAAAAAATTGAATCTGTAGTGTGAATTCTTTACGAGAATAAGATATCGAGTACTTTTCATCAATTATAAAGTTGGATACATCTCAAATTATTAAAAATATTGTGATGATGCGAGAATGCTATTTAGCTATTTCTTAGTCTTATGAATGGTTAATCTAACATGTCTAAAACAGTTAAATTATTATGACATTATGGAATACTATTAATTGTTTTTTATGTGTATTTATTCTTAATGGATTTTGCATTATTTATAAAGCCATTTTAAGAAACCATTATAAGAAATATAGAGGGCTTTAGTGGTGTTATAATGAATAAAAAAAAAATGATTAATTGAAAAAAGAAAGAAGGCTCGTGGGTGATGCATGTGATGGGCAGATTAAAGAAATGTAAATCTGCAATAGCATTTAAATTATTAGTAAATGTTACCATAGAATCAAGCAAATGCATGCCAAAAGATTGACCTTGAAAATGTGAAGGGCCATCATTTTCCCTTTTTCAAAAAAATAATAATTGGAATATCTATTTTCAATGTCTGACTCTGACCTACATTTAATTTATGAACATCCCCACTCAAGCTTCCACAAAACTTTTCTACACATCTCAATATTTTGATGCCACCATTTCAATTTATTTCTACTCCTACTCAAATCTAGTTTCATTAGGTTAATATTTGTATTTAAAGAAGTTTTATATCCGTACAAAAAATATATATATTAATAATTTTAAAACGAAATCTTAATTGAAAGTGTGAATAATCGAATCAATTATTAGATGGGAGGTTTTAAGCGATACAACTCAAAATTTAAATTTAAAACTTAGAAATGAATAGTAAAATATCGACATCAAGTTAAAAAAGAATAAAGAATAAGGATAAGCATGAACACAAAGTCTTCTTACTAATTCAAGATTATAATCAATCATGACTCCTACATGCAAATGGTATCCTAAAAACTAAAAAGTCTAATGTTGTGATGTGGACATGTGCATGACAAGTAATTGTCAAATTTGACTACGGACTTTATCACATAATTACGTAAATGTGTAAGACTCATATCATTTTAGAAATGTTGAATTTATATCATCTTAAACAAATACTTTTTTTTTTTCAATTGATTAATCAATTATATTGACACTAAACCAAAAAATAAACCATCTTAAATACGAGACGATCCACATGACAACATATATTACACCTTAAAAAGTGCTAGCTTTTTCCAACCATTTACTATATAAAAACCCTTAAAAAGGTTCACATGCATTTTAGAAATCATCATAATCTTGAAATGGTCATATTCATAAGCTCAAATTTTTCTTTCCTCTCAACTAACCCCTAGAAACTCAACCTCATTTTTTCACTATATTATGGCTGTCCTTTGTTGAAGCAGCATTTTCCTACCTTCTTGCTACTTGCTATATTAGCCTTCCCCCTCAAAAACTATACTCTTAATACTCCATTTTAATGCACTTTAATGATGGTGTGACAGAAATTTCACAATTATTTCTAATAACCACTCTCACTTGAAAGGTTCTCCTAATTAACAACCATTTTATTAGCTAAGTTTAATCCTACTTTACACTTTTGAGTATTTTGTTGGTTGAATTTTTTATAATTTATCAAATTTTTTTGCGAAATTTATTTAAGGATACACTACTTTACCATTTATCCAACTTGTAAAGTAAAAAAGCCGACAAGAACATAGCTCAATGGCACAAAGTTGTACTGATAACCACAAGGTCTGTGGTTCGAATCTCTCGTATTGTCAAAAATATATATATATTAAAAAAAAAAAAAAAGTCTATTGTTGTCGGTGAACACATATAGGTCGGTTATGATCTCAAATTGTAAGGAGAAGGACCACAGAAAACAGAAGAAATATAAGGTTGGTTTTGGTTTCCTTCTCACAGTTCACCGATCTGTCGGTTGGCGATATCAGCAGTGAGCACCACCATGCACCACCCTTATAAACATTTTACCGATATGTCGGTTGGGATGATTATTGATAAACAAACTCTTTAATTTTAATAAAATGCATGAACTTTCTTTGTACTGAGAATAAGGGTAATGGAATCTTAAAGAAAATGTGATTTTGGAGAGAGTTGAGTGAGGTTTACCATTATGAGGTATTATAAATTTTGTGTCTGCAAATCTGTAAACAATAGAAAAATAAAGTGATGTATACGTAAGAGATTGGGGAAATTAATTATAAAATGAAATAGCTAGGTGGGACTGTGAGTATATATGAGTTCAGTGAGATGCTTTTGAAGTGCAGCCCAAGCAGTAGGCTCTTTGACGTAATCTTCAAACCAAGTACACAATCTCATCAATGTCATAGCTGGATCCAGATTCTTTATAATGGATATCCTTTTTACTGCTTTGCTTTTTCTTTTGCTTTTGTGCCTTTTAATGACTTTAAACTTCTTCCTTTTTAATAAGTATTTGGATCATATGCTTTCAGACTTTGAGTGTGAGTTCTCCAAAACAACCATGCTTACAAAAGCACAAAGGAGAGGTACCCTGAATAATCGAGCACTTGCCTCCAATCCAACACAATACATAGGTACGCAATTTCACTTTTGCTCGGGTTGACTTAAGCATCAGAGCATGTTGATTATAACCATATTCATCTCTCATTGTGTAGGTCCTATGATTGAAGAATCTGTAGCTGTGATGGAGAGTTCGGAGCTAATTAACAATAGAAGCAAGTAGAAATATAAATCTTATATGAAGTAGAAGCAATTGATAAAGAAAATTTAATTCTTGATTGATATTGTTTATATATATAATGTAGCAAGAATGGTTGTGAATGAGAAGTACCAAAGAGTACGGTCCCATAGAGAGATTTTGTGTACCAACCATATCATTGGATTGATCCGCTAAAATTATGAATTTACCCTTTAAAAAAAAAAAGAAGTTTTTATCATTATTAGCTTGTGCCAAACAAAAGGACTCTGTTAAAGTTATTTCATTTCTTGACCCAATTAAAAAACTTGTACCGCAATTTTCAAAAATTTGTACTGAAGTCTACGATCGAAGGTATAATTTAGATTTAGAGTTCTTTTCTTTTTTAGTTCAATAATATGCAAGGTGAGAATTTGAACCTCTAATCTTTTGATTGAGGTTATATCGTCTTAATTAGTTCAAGGTTACAATGGATTCTTTTCTTCTCATAGTTACTTTTCCACCATTATTTTTCACATAAATTTGTATGCTCTTACTCTTTTTCTTCTTTGGTCTGCTTTTGCAGCTGTTTTTAGGAGACAAAATACTCCACAATTTGGTTAAGAGGGAGGGAAATTTTTGTTCCATGGTAATGGTTATCTGCACTTTGACAGAATAAAAAATAGACCAAAAAGTGAGGCTAGGGAAGGGGGGCATTTTAGTCAGAGAATCAAGGTTTTATAAAATCAAGGATGTATGTTTTAGTTTGGCTAATCTAAAGCTTACAACTGAAGCGGAAGTCAAAAATAAAACATCATGATGCAAAGATTACAAAGGAAATCAAATGGCAGTTGCAGCCATTGACATGCCAATGAATTGAACCTGATGAATCCTGCATTCAGGCTTGGCATTTACTCACAACCACAGCAGCAGCAGGGCCATATCAGGAAATGCCACAAAAAACTTATTTCTCTCTTGATGGCAGGAGGGTGGTGGAGGAGCTGTATGAAGTAGTATATCCAGAAAACGAATCGAACAACGTGTGCTTTGCTTTCGTTCAAAAGCTACCGAACTCCTGATGATCCCATTTAGAAGCAAATACGACACGACACCCTGCAAGCAAGACATCCCAAGACGTATTCTACACAGCCACGTACAACTCACAACCTACAGCAGAACAATCATATGTACACCACCATCTATGACATTATTCTTTTGGTCTGAAATCAGATAGCATTCTCTGAAATCACCATGGACCAGTCTGCGTTCGTCTTAAGCATCGCTTCTTGATTCCTTGTTGCTTATCCATTACTTCCAATGCCTGTGATCAAATGTCAGAATTTGAAAAGGCCGCTTTCCATCAAGAACAATATAAAGCAGAGGTTCTCACATGGAGAAGATTGCAGTATCAAAAAGAATGTTCATTAATTATCATGGGGATCAAAGATATAACAAATGGTTTCATGAAAAGGTGGGGTAGAGAGAATGTTTGCATGACGAATTAACAGCAACCTTCACCAGTTTAAGAACTAGATGAAGATGTAAAGAGCGTATTGCTGGTATCAACACAGGCGAAGTGCAAAATAAGCATACATGACTTGATAAAAGAAAAAATATATACTATGTCGAAGAGAAAGCTTCATCCCCATCGAGTGGTTTTTTGGGTTCAACAACACATGGGGTTGGAGGATTCAAACCTTTGAGCTCTTGGTTCAGGGTATATGCTTTAACCAGTTGGGCATGTTGGCTCATCCCCATTGGGCTATTATAATGCTCATCCCCATTGGGTTATTATAATACACAGCTGAAGAAAAGGACTTTTTTGAAATAAAAGGATAAGAAAACTGGCAGGACTCTGACTTGATGTCAGTAGTGTATAGATCTACTCTTTACGAATAAAGAGATTTTCTAAATAGTAATGGTAATATGAATATGAACAACTACGCTACTAAATACCAATGGGGAAAGCATACCCGGTTCTTCTGCATTTCCATGATTACTGCCTGCAGCAACCACACAAAATAATAATTGAGAATTGGCGATGCTCGTTATTTGATTAACAAGCTCACTCTTTTGAAGTAGAGACACTTATGTACCTGTTTTTGCCGCAGTTCTTGGTTCTCCTCTTTTAGCTTTGCAACTTCTGCTTCCAATTCCATCGTGTAAGCCTAGTACCATCGAAGAGAAAATCATGGACAAAAGAATCTCCATCAATATAAAACCAACATCAATCTCTAGTTATGAAATTAAGCATGATATGTGGTTCAAAAAATTGCAATATAGCTCAAACATTATATATACTAAATGAAATTTTGTACTGCGGGCAAGCCCAAAGAACTAATCTAGGGGTGGAAGGTTAGAGGCTTGCAGATGCATTTTTTGATAACCTCAGGTAGACCAGTTTTTATGCACATCTCAACAAATCTCAACAGAGCATACAAAGTATTTAATGTTTTTGATAGGTGGCCACTATAGTCTAAACTTACAACTTCACAAATAGTCCCATGGTGGTTAGCTAGCACCACTTTATGTTGTAACAGATCTATATGGTCCAGTTTTCCCTCCTAGGATGCCTTAAGATATTAAATTCTTATAATTCTACATTTATTTTTTTGATAAGATATAATTCTACATTTATAATACTTAGCAACAAATAAAATATCTCTCGAGTTTCAAGGAGAACAATTTGGAAATGTGGAATTCCATATGTGCTTATCTACAACGTCATAACTATTTGTTAAATGGGACAGCCAGAGCTAATAGAGAAAACTGCACCATGGTTTATTATATCATCTACAAGTGCGTCTAATAAAGAATAGATAAGCACATGGATGAAACATATGGTATGACATGCTTAAGTAATTAGGGACACAAACGCATCAAATGGTTGGTTTCACACATTGTTTTAGTTTGCAAATATCCATTTTTCACAACTCCAGGTGCACATGACCACTTCGAAGCACGTCAACAAGAATTCAAGTCATATGGTGAAGAACAGTTAACAAAGTTACATTCAACAACAGATCACCTGCTTTCGAGCCCGCGATCTAGCAGCTGACTCTCTGTTTTTTATCATTCTACGCTGCCTCCTCTCGACAACTTTGTCAACAGTCCCATTACTTCTCCTCCCTCTGATTCCACCATTAAGCGCATAAGGCACCGGAGACACGGACGAGGTATCACCATTGCTCTTTCCGATCCCATCAGACGATAGTTGGTTCCCTGGCGATCCTGTCGCTACAGTTATCGGCCCAGCTGCTAAATTAACCACTCCCATCCTTCCACCCTGCAGGGCAGAGCCTTGCATCAGATTTGTACTGGACGCTTGATCTCCAATCCCCATAATCCCACCTCTAATTCCTGGACTAGCTAGCTGACCATCACTGGGTAAAGGCAACTGAGATCCATACGTCACAGTAGGCTGCTTTGGAAATATTGGCTGCGGCTGATGTGCTCTAACTCCATTGACATTCAATGATAAATTCGACGATTGAATCGGAATGTAATTGTTATTCTCAGGAATCTTACCCTGACGCTGAAAACCAATTCCAAAACCAGTGTTATTGCCAAAGAATCCTCCATTGTTGGCGTTTCCAGTCACTTGAGTATCCTCTCTCACAACTCCAGCTCTGAACAAAAACTCTTCAAGTGTCATCTCCCCAAGAGTCTGCTGCCTCTGTTGCAAATTAGAAGCAACAGTATTCCCATCTTTAGCACCACCATGTTCATTGATTATGTCCTTCCATACCTCATCGACCTTCTTCTGGCTGAGTGTACGAGGCAGCGTCAAAGAGCCCTGTCTCTGCAAATACCCACCACTACCACCAACAGTACCAGTCCCTTCTTTAGCAGCAGCAGCAGCAGCAGCAGAAGATGCCATCGTTTGCATTTCTTCAGCGCTCCAAATGTTCTTCAACAGCTCATCCATGTTCATTGACCCAAAATCCTTGCCTATACTCCCCATATTCTGAAATTCATCGAAGGTCAGCGAGTAGATCGATGATTGCCGCGCTAATGGATAGTTCGCCGGAGGCCTTCCACCTCCTCCGCCGTTTACGGCAGATGGGTCATTCCCAAAATCCTTGAAATTCATCTCTTCCAAGTTCTGCAGAATCTGATTCAATCAGAACCAAAATCGGATCCAACCACCAAAAAATCACTCGAAATTTAAGATCATTTAACCTTCGCACTAAAACTGAAGCTCCAATCACTACAAGACGAATTGAAAAAACCCCATCAGCAAAGATACTCAAAATCGGTAGAGTTCAGCGTGGCTATTACATTCAAAACACATGGCTCCCCCGATTAAGAGCTCATATAAGTAGAACTCTCCTCAAAACAGATTTCCAGCAAACCCAGAAAGCCCTCACTGCTACAAGTCTAGTTCACACAAAAATCACAAAGAAAACACCATAAACTACAAATTCAAAGGGGTAAACAACCCAAGCTATGAACTAAAGCAAGAAGTGATCGAACTGCTATCCAAACACCACAAATCAAGCAAAAAAATTGAGGGAAAACGCAATCCAAACGCCCAAAAGAAGAAACCAAGATTGACAAAAAAAATATATATTTATATTTTTTTATAGAAATTCCCCCTCCGAATTTCACACTTTTTTTTTTTTTTTTTTTCTGGTGGCTAATTTGGCTGCGTACCTTCTTCTTCTCTATATTAGGGCTTTGTGGAGGCGCCAAGTGTCGGCTGTCGCTTCCTATCTATCTTCGTTAAGTATTATTTATTTATTTATTTTTCTTTTTGGTCGATTTTTTTAAAATTTATAGGTTTGAAGACAATGAGCGATCTTTGCGTTTAAATTACTTAAATACTTTTTATATCCGATTTAAAAAAATGGGAAAGTGGGCCACCTATACTCCAAGATGATGAGCCTTGAGGTGAAAATCAGCCAATGGTTTTATGCAACGTGGGTCCATATCCACCGCCCACGTTTTAGCCATTCTAGGCGCTTTCCCCTTTTCTTTAATCTTTTTTTTTTTTTTTTTTATAGTGGTATGGTTCGTACAGTTAAAAAGCGCATGCACATGATCCACTCGAGAATAAATCCCCTACGCCGCGGACCACTCTATCATTTTGATTCCCCCATTATTTCACTCTCATCTAACGCTCCTTGATTTTATTTGATTATAGGGGCAACAAGAAATATGGCTAAAAATAAATAGGTGGCTTGAAATATAGCTACAAACGTTTATAAATTAAATAGATGGTTAAACGGTTTAATGATTAATAAATACCTATTTGTAAAAGACAAATATGCCCCCCAACAAACTGCGTATTCTTAACGTTTAAAACCAAAATCAGAGTTTAAGAGAGATAAAATATACCCCTAAAAATAAGTTGGAGACATTTTAGGAAGTTTGAAATTCAAAAATCCAAGAAACAAAATTAGTTTGAAAATCTAGGTGTATCATATTGTTACTCCTGAAAAAATTTGCTTCCCGGAAAAAGTTGCTTCCCGAAAAAATGAGTCAATACCTTTATTGGAGAAGGAGTACAAAGTTCAACCTCCCTCAGTAGAGAGAAACACCTTCGGAATGCATTAATTGGAAAAAAAAGTCCTTTCAATCTGAAGACATACTACCTGCAACTAAGAAGATCAGAAATTAAAAAACAAAAAATAAGAACAAGTTGCTAATTTCCCCAGAAAATTGAATAACCTAAAAAGACTATACCTTTAAATGCTGCAATTATGGAATGTCATGTCACCGCCCAACCTCCCACCAGAATAGCCTTCATGCAGCAGCCGTCCGTCCATCTTCTTCTTCCAAAACTCGAAACCTTTGAGAGCATTCCACACCATTGAGAGTATTCCACACCCTCGAAACCCCCATTCCACACCATTCCCCACCGCCACCACAGAGTGTATATCGCTACCTACCTCTCATATCACGCTGACAAACCACCTCCGCCGTGCCAACGACCTTCATCCGCCGCGTCGACGACCATCTCTTGCATGCTCAATCGATTCTCCCCCTACTCGACGACTGTACCAAAAAATTTGAACTAGGTAACGGTTTCATTTCCTTTCCCTTATATTTGCAACAAACATATACATTATCCCGAGATTTTAGGGATTTAGTTTATTCCCTTTGAAACCGTATATTTTCGGGATTCATTTTTTCCTTCCAATCCGCGATTATACCGCTCTATTGTAAGACGAAAAGCACGGGCGTGGGGAGGAAATGCATGGAGGCGGTTTTGGTGGAGGGTTTGTGTTGATTTGACTTAAATGTTGAACCCGCCAGAGTGGTATGTACTGATAAATACCATTTCATCGTTATTGCAACTTCTCTGGAAAAAGTGTGCTTGTGGTATATGCATATGTATGTGTGCATACACATTGGCATGTCTAATAGAAAAAATGTTTTGATTTGTCTGTACTATTATATACATCCATGGAATGGTCTGATGTGTCTACTTGTGTGTGTATACACTTAATCCCCCCTGTATTTGAGTTAATCACCCCATGTATCGTGTATGTCTGGAATGCCCAATAAAAATATACTCTGTCTTTGTCTGTGTTGCTATATGCAACCATAATAACCCCTCGTACCATGTTCACCTGAATGCAAATACTTGATGAATGTCATAACTGATATCTGTCTATAGTATTACATACATACGTGTTCCGCATGCATCCTGTGTGTATGCATACTTACCCCAGTCCCACCCCCCATATTGGTTATATATACGATGTAGTTTATATGCACTGTCATCTGTCTGTGTATACTGCTACTTACGACGTTTATTGTTGTCCTTTTGTAACATGGATAATGAGGGGCAAAATGTGAGGGATAAAATCTTTTTTTACCGTTGGAAACGCTGAAACCTAAGCCTAAAAAATAGGTAGATCTTTTTATACACTTGAACACAAACCGCCAACTGAACTCCCTATAAATCGGGATTCATCCATCCCGAAAAAAGGGGGGAGAAACTGAATGAAAACAAAAAAAATCTGTTAACGGCGTTTGTCTATAGTCGTATATACTAGGGGTAAAAATGTCAAAAAAAATCTAGAAAACAGTTCCTGAAAATGCGGTAGCTACTCCTGCGAATTCTGAACATCTGTAACAAAAAAACAAGAAGGCTTTTTTTTTCTAGCTATTTAGCACAATTCCCCTTGATTATATTATATCGTAGTCTCAATTCCATGTGAAATTCACAGGAATATGGAATTGGAGGTTTGTACTCATGAACTGTTGGTCATAAATATATAGTTTATATCAGTTCAACTATATTTTGGTTGATTTCAATTTTTAAGGTTGTGTTTAAAGATTTTTTAATACAAGTTCTGTTGTTTAAAAGATGGTCAATTTTTACTCCAAAACTTGTCAAGTTATATTAATTTTCATAACAAACTTTCACGATTTCATCTGATTATACCTCAAACCTTGACAATTGTTAGGATTTTAACCTTGTACTTTAAAAAGTGTTGCAATTTAAACTCATGATAAGTTTCCGTTCAAAAAATCTTTAGAATATATATATATGTGTGTGTGTGTGTGTGTAATAGGTAATTTTGGACCACTCCGATGCACAAGGAGCTGACGAGGGCAACCGGATAGAAATAAGATCAGGAATATTCGGAGGTCCAAGCTACCGTCTGGGATATTCGAGATCTTAGTTCACACTTCAGTAATGTGGAATTTAGGCATTCCCAAGGGATCACAATCGGATTGCTCATAATCTAGCTCAACATGGTCTTTCATCTCCCCCGATGCTATGGTTGGTTGATTTTCCTGTTTGGATTCGAAATATGACTCTCTCTGAGAAGTCTTTATTTGTACCCCGTGAGGGGATTTCTTCTGATTAATGAAATTTTTCTCCTTTGTGTAAAAAAAAAAAAGAAAAAAGAAATAGGATCAGGAAACTGACCCAGAGGAAGAACAGACCAGAGGGTCGGGCCAACTTGGGCCGACCCATATGGTCGACCTTTTCCACCTTCGTTCAGTCCCTGGTGCCCTCGATCGTCCCAGTTCCGCTCAGTTCAGCCCCGAATCACCTCCGAACGCCTCGAAACCCTAGAGCATGAACAAGTATTTAAACTCCTCTTCGTCACTGAAGAGGGGATCCAGAAATTCATTCTCTGAACTCTCTACATCTCCTCTTGCTCTTCCATCAGTTTTCTGACTTAAGCATCAGAGTCGGTGTGGCAAGCACCACACCGGTGTGCAGTGTTTGCTTGTCTTGCAGGTCACGTCTTCCCCCTCTTATACAAATTTACCATTGGTGGCACGTGAAGGTCGGGTGAGTCTCCTGTCCGGATTTTGGCATCAACAAAATATATATATATATATATAGTTAGTGCAAAATTAATAAGATTTTAGAAGAAAACGATTTTAGAGCTAAATTTTTGTTGAAATTTGTAAATTTTGGTTGTCCAATGGTCAATTTGTGATTTCATCAAACTTAATTTTGTTCAAAACTTAAATTTATTGAAATTACTGAGTTCATCGAAGTTTTTATATTAATTTTTTTTGTTAAAATCGGTGGGTAAATTAAATAGAGAGTAAAAATTACAACATCTATCTAAACGTGTGGTTCAATTTGATTAAATTGAAAGTTTATGACGGAAATTGATATGGATGAAAATGGTTCTTTTCCCGTTTTAATAGTGTATCTAGTAGGCTTTGAAAGTGAACAATCGGATAAATTAAATGATGCATGCAATATACATACCCTTGAAAGCAAAGTGTCAAATTTCTCTTATACATGCCAACAAGAGCATGACTTAACTGGCATAAAGTTTGTATCCCGACCAAGAGGTCAGAGGCTCAATCCCCCACCCCTACATGTTGTCAAAAAAAAAAAAAAAAAATCTTATACATCGCACTGTTCTATTTTGTACAAACACTATTTCATCTATGAGTTACTTTGGTTTTAATCTACTTTTGAGCAAGTTTTCAAAATCCAAGTTAAATTTTGAAAAAAAAAATTTAAATAATTTTTAACGGCTTTTTTTTATTTTTAAAATTTGACTAAAAATTCTAATGGTTTTTTAAGTAAGGTGAAAAACATAGTAAAAAAATAATAATGAAACAAAAAATAATTTTTATAAACTAAAAACGAAATTGTTATCTAACAGAATCTTAATTATTAAGTTATGTTCACATTGACATTTAGCTAATAACATAAAAAGACAATTTAATGTATAGAAATGTCATTGAAATTTTTTAAAGATTTGATTACTAAACATAAACTTAAACCATTTAGATTGAGGTACTAAAATTTTAATTTAGGTATCATTTAATAGCCATTTGGTTTATTTAAATTGTATTTGTTTTTTTCACCTTTTCTTTATAATAGTTTTCATCTTTCTTTGGAAAACATTTCAATTCTTATTCAATTTTTTTTTTAAAAAAGAAAAAAATTATTTAAAAACTAATTTTTTAAGTTTTCAAAATTAAACTTGATTTTTGAAAACACTAGTAAAAGTAAATCAAAACAATTTTTTTTTTTTATAACATGTAGGGTGGGAGAATTCAAACCTATGCCAGTTGCAAATCAAAACTAAACTTAGATTTTTTTAAAACAATGGTAAATGTAAATAACAAAAAAAAAAAAAAAAAAAAGACCATGGAAAATAGTGTTTGTTATAGGTAATTTTGGACCACCTTGATACACAAGAACTGACGAGGACAACCGGGCAGAGATAGGACTAGGAAACCGACCCGGAGGAAGACCAGACCAAAGGGTCGGGCCAACTTGGCCCGACCATTCGGCCCGCGCGAGCTCGGTCGCCTCCGTTTGGCCCCTGCTGCCTCTGCCCGCCCTGGTTCCGCTTGGTTTGTCCCGAAACGCCTCCGAATTCCTAAAAACCCTAGGAGCATGAGCAGGTATAAAAATCCCTCTTCGTCACTGAAGAAGGGATCCGAAATTCATTCTCTGAGCTCTCTGCTTTCCTCTTGCTCTTCCATCGGTTTTCTGACTTAAGCATCGGAGTCGGTGTGGCAAGCACCACACCGGTGTGCAGTGTTTGCTTGTCTCGCAGGTCACGTCTTCCCCCTCTCATACAAATTTACCGTTGGTGGCACGTGAAGGATGGGTGAGTCTTCTGTTCGGATTTTGGCATCAACAGTGTTTGTAAGCATGAATTAAAAAGGATTAAAAAAATAATAATAACAATGGAAGGATTATGTTTTATTTATTTACTTTATTATTATTATTTATTTATTTATTTTTGTGTGCAAGAGTTTTATTGATTAGATATATAGTTTGGGATGGTCTTTAGTTTACGTGATTATTTTTGTCCATTTGTGCGCCTGGGGATCCTGATAAGGTTAAAAGTCTAAAAAATAATTTCTCAAACAAAAAAAAAAAAAAGTCTAAAAAATAAAAGCCAGACAGCAATGGACAATTTCGTCAAAATGCCAAATCCCCCTCCACTTAAAATAGTGTATATATATTGAGAAAATAATTCGAAAAGAGATTGCTTTTATGAATTGATTATTGACTTGATTGAGCCTTTATTTCGACAACTGACTAAAGACGAAAAATAACATAAATATCAATAAATGATTTTATCATAATATAATTAACCAAATGATTTCAATATATTAAAAGAAAATATATATACTTTTTAATTAATTTGAAAATTTGAAAAACTATATAAACATAAATATGTTTTCTAAGAAATATATATATATATATATATATATATATATAATTTTGAAACTAAATGTAAAGATGTCCTTAGTTTAGTTGATTAATGAATTTTCTTTTTTTTTTTTTAAAAAAAAAGATGTCATTAATCAAGAGATAATCCTTCATGGGGTACAAACAAAGACTTCTTACTGTGAGTCAAATTTTGAATCGAATTGGGAAAATCATCCAACCAAAGCATTGGAGGAGAGAAAAGACCCTGACGAGCTAAAGTGTGTGCAACCCTATTGTGATCCCTAGGAGTATGCAAAAATTCCACCTTCCTGAATCGAGAACATAGGGTTTTAATATCCCAAAACAGGGCTTGGATTTCCGTCTCAACCTCTAACTCCCCATTGATCATGGAAATTAGACGAAGATAGTCGGACAACATAATTATTTGACAGTATTCCATCATAAGCTCTAAAGCATGTAAATAGATTGTGATCAATACTTTCGTGATAGGAATTACACGTAGGGAAAATATTAGAGACATTAATCCCTCCTTGATTTAAATTTTCTTTAGTAGGGACAATATTGTTTAAAGCTTTCTAACAAAAATGTTTAACTTCAGAGGGTTTTCATTGGGTATAAAATTTATGTTAAGATTTTGTAAACAATAACAAAACACATTCACTTTTAGGGACCAAAATAGTCCTTTACATTTTAAAAGTATGGCTACAAAAACCAAAATAGACGTTTTGAAACATTCACTCTTTTAGTAGTATAAATATCAATAAACGTTTGAAGCACAATAACTAAAACGGACAAAAGTTAGAAGCACAAAAAGCCAAAATGGACCAAAGTTAGAAGTACAAAAGTCAATATTTACAAATTTATGTTTAAATTATATCAAAAATCTTTTAGACCCTGTTTGATATAACTATTTGGTGTTTTGTTTTATGTTTTTGAAAACTATGCTTGTTTTTTTTTTTTTTCCAAATTTCCTTAAAATGGTTTACATTTTTTGTCAATGAGACATTTGAATTCTTAGCCAAATTCCAAACAGAAAACACAAGTACTTGAAAACTATATATATATATATATATATATATTTAGTTTCAAAACTTGACTGGTTTTTTAAAACATGGATTCAAAACTTAACTAGTTTTTTAAAACATGGAAAGAAAGTAAACAATAAGACAATGAAAACCTATAGGCAAAAGCGGAAAGTAATGTTGAGGATCCCACATTGAAAAGATAAGTGGAGACCTCATAATTTATAAGATGTATGAGTTACTTCACTCATAACCAATTTGTTTTGAGATGGAAGCTCATCTATCTAATATGGTATCATAGCACATAAAACCCAAATGAGTCCTCCATCTTGAGGGGGCATGAGTTATATCCCACCTTGCAATTTATAAGATACATGGATTATCCCATATTTTTTAATATAAAAAAATGTCACATCAGCTTTTGTTAGCTATATTAATGGAAAAAATGGATGGAGGGACCAAAATTGAGTTTGAAAACTCATGACTAAAATGAAACCTAACCAAAACCTTATGGACCAAATGTGTATTTTTTCCAAAATTAAAATAAGATCTAAATCTTTGATTTTAAACGAGGAGTGAAACTTACTTTTACTATTTCAAAAGAGGTTTTAATTTTCAAGTAAATTGTCAAGCTGAACTAACAATTACAATTTTAAAGGTTGATGGTTAGCTCTCCACCTCAACTAAATGAAAAGAAAAAAAAAATCTTTTAATTAAGGATATATTAATATTAAAACTAGAATGAGCCATCTGCTCAATAAAAAGACTTGAATTTTTCTTTTTCTTTTATAAAAATAAAAAGAGTAGAGTTTTTTTTTTTTTTTTTTTTTTTTTTTTGAAATAAAAAAAAAAAGAGTTGAGTTAATGATTGGATGAATGGGAAAGGGGATAGTTTAAAGAGAGGAAGGTTTGAAAAAACAATTGAAAATAGAGGATGAGGATCTTCCAACCTAACTCCTATCTGTAAATGGGCAATGGGTCCCACCTCCCACGTATTAATTATGCAATAAAATCCTTTCTTCCATCATCTCTTTTATCTTTTTTTCTTGAGAAAATAAAAATAAATAATAAATAATAAAAAATAAAAAAGAAGAATTTATAATAAATGGATTCAGTTGTTACTTACACGACAGTGTATGGGAATGAAATAAACGTGGCACACATTAACTGCTCTCTGGACCTCTCTTCATTTGGTATCAAAAGCCAAGGACAGGAGGAGGCCAATAATAACTAGTGGTGCCAAAAATAAAAACTGTTTACATATTGAGAAATTTTTCTAGTACCACATGTTATGGAAAGAGTTTGTCAGGTAATGAAATAAAATATTATATCATTACATGATCATTAAATAATATGTCAAATGCTGAATCGAAGGAGTATATATCATTATAGTACTATAAATTTTCTCATGAATTTTGTGTCTATTTCATCATTTCAAAATCAATAAAACAATTCAGTTTTTAGTTTTTGAAAATTAAATTTAGGACAATACTTGACTTCATATCAATACCCAATTTTTCCATTAACTAAAGCTCATACATGCTCCCAAGGCCAAAACCAACTTTTTTTTTTTTTTTTTTTTTGAGTACGGGTATTAGTTTTTCTTAATAATGCTTATAAGGGTGTAATTGTAAAATTGTTATTTTCTTTTGATTTGTTTTGAACATCCAAATAAGAAATGTTATTTTTACTGATTTAAAATCTATTAGAATCCATGAGGTTCCCAAACAAGATTAATATTTCAAAATCATTTTCATTTTTTCAAATTCTATAATTTAAAATAAATTCCTTTCAATTTCCGATGCCAAACACAACATTAGACTCTTTCTTTCCCTCTCCTCTTTCTTTCTTTCTCTCCTCCCCAAAGTTTTTTTTTTTTTCAAGAAGAAAAAAAGCAAACAAACAAACCTTCAGCCACTTGTTACTTCTCCCCTACACAACACATCCAATATACACACGTGCCCTCAACTATTTAATTTTTTAATTTCAGCTGTATTTGTTGTTTTTTTTAAAAAAAAAAATGCTGAAAAGACAGTTGTGTCCTTGCTCTAATAGATTGTTGAAGTTTAAAAAGGTATGAAAAGTCATCAACATTTCAATTTTATGTCTAATAAGTTCGTGATATATTCAAAATTTTTAAAAATTAACTGATTTATTAGATATAAAATTAAAATTTATGTCTAATAGGACCTTAAGGACCTCACAAATACAACGTTGAGTATTTAGGGATCTATTAAACACAAAATTGAAATTCAAAGATTCATTAGACACCTTTTAAAGTTTGAGGATAAGGACCAAATAAATACAAACTAGAAAGTTTAGAGACTAAACTTATAACTTAAACTTTTTAATTTTATCTGAAAAAAGAAACCAAACCAATACTCTCGATTTTGCAGTACTTGACTGCCGTGTATTAAATTTTCATCAACATTTCCATATGTACATGAGTTCGAAAGGTGAATTGAAATTTCAATTATATCATAATAAAAATTTACAAAATATATTTTAAAAATATCAACAAAATATTACTAATGTGAAAACAATATTAATAATAAGAAATTTTAATTTATTTAAAAGGGTGAAAGGCTTATTTCTTAATTTCGATACTTTCTATGAGATTTTTATTTTTTATAATTTTTTTCAGAAATATCAATCAACATCCACCATTAGCACTTCCATAAAATTGAGACAAAATATAAACATCAATGAGAAATTCGTTTTTTTTTTTTTTGGAAAAGGAGAAACTCGGTTTCTTACTGAACCAATCGGCCTGATTTTAATTGGATAAGTTTTCAAGATTTTGGGCTTTTATGGGCCTTATGCTGACTTGTCGATCGATAAGGGACGAAAAACTCTTGAGTTGACATGAAAATTTCACAAGATTTTTGTCAAGCCTTGAAATGTCCTTAATTTATTTGTTTCTTTTTGGGAGATTTTTTTTAAAAAATAATAATAAAAAAATTTATTCAACAACATATGAAGTGAGGAGAATTCGAACATTTGACCTCTTCATTTGTTTCTATATTTCTCAAATGAAACTATTTCATCTACTAATTTAAAACATTACAACAGTTTTCAATCTCCCCCTCCAAAAAAAAAATACAACAGTTTTCATGCAAGCCCTTTTTTTTCAAATGTTAAAAACTATTTCTCTCTGGAAGAAGTTTATTTTCCAATTCAGACTAGACTAATCTCATATAAAGATATATTTAAAGAATTGATCATTGTAATTAAATCCATTTGTCTAGTTCAACTAACAACTTGTACATTTGGAGTCAAAGTTTGGCAACATTAAAGAAAGACCAACAATGAAAGAGGTGCACAAAGACTTTGAGGTTATTGATAGTGTTTTATTAAAAATTGTTTTTAGAAAATGTTCTACAAACTCATTTTTTTAAATTGTAATTAATGCCTAACAAAGTGTCACAGTATTGGATGCTGAGTAAGCTCATTTAGAAATAAGGGTAGATAAGATTATTATTGATTTTAGTTTTAAAAAAATATTTAGGGTTTTTTTTTTCCCTATTTATTGCTATAAAGAATATTTTGAAAAGCCATTCCATTAGACAAATTTGGGGCCTAAAAAGTATCTTCTATGGGTCAACCTTAAATCGAGACAAAAAAAAAAAAAAATCATTTAAGAACCATACTTAGGGTGTGTTTGGTTTAACTTTTTAAGTGTTTAATTTTGAAAATAAATAATTTTGAAAAAATTTCTAGTGTTTGGCAACAGTGGCGGATCCAGAACTTTATGTGAGGGGGGGCTATATAGAAAATTTTAGTCTGTGCTTAAAATTGGTCCTTACCGTAAATTTAAGTTAATTTTCATCAAAATTTGTTAAATAAAAATTTTCATACAATAAAATACACGATGTGAACATATTTCTAAACTTTATAGAAAACATATTAATAGAGACCAATTTTTTCAGAAAAATTAACAATAAACTCACTATAGAGACCAATTTTAAACTTTATTTAAAATATAGACTAAAATTGGACATTTCAAAGTACAATAACTAAAATGAAACAAAACCCAAAGTACAACAACCAAAATGACGATATTTTGAACACATTGATATATGTTAATATCAATTCGTATATTTTGATATTAAATTTGTTAAATTATAAATTTAGTTATTAAGTTTTCAAGATTATGCTCAATAAATCACTGACTTTAAAAAGTTTCTACTAAGTCCCTAAACTTTCACTTTTCTATCTAATAGGTTTTTAATTTTTAATTTTGTATCTAACAGAATTTTGAACTAAAAAAAAATACATGGATTATTAGTTTATTAGATCACAGATTTATTAGACATTAAATTGGAAACTTGGAAGCCTAGATACACAATTGAAAGTTTAAAAGACAATAACACTTAAAAAAAAATCAAAAGCCTATTACTAAAATTAAAAAATATTTGTATTATTCCATCTTTATTTGACTCAAAAATGATAAAGAAAATTTAAAAATAAAGTTGAAAAAAGAATTATAGTGACATATGTTTGATATTATTTTATATTTGTAAATACAAAAATTAAATTTAAATTTAAATTATTTTAAACATATAAAAAAAAAAACTGAGAAAACGGAGAAAGAAAAAACAAAAATATGAAGAGAAAAAACGAAAAAGAGTACAGAAAAAAAAGAGAAAAAACAAAAACAAAAAATGCAAGAAAAAAGAAACGGAGAAAAATAAAACGAAAAAGAAAAACACAAAAACAAAGACAAGCGAAAAACAAACGGAAAAAAAAAAGTAAAAGGAAAAGAAGATAAAAAATTCCAGAATTGCGGGCGTGGGGGCTCGAACACGGGAGTTAGAGTTAACCAGGAGGGGCTTAAACAACCAGAGCGCTTCAATAACCATATTTTAATTTCCGATTTATAATATAAATATAATATATATAGAAGTTGAGGGGGGGCTGGGCCCAATCTACCTCCGCCTCTGTTTGGCAACCACTAAAAATGACTTATTAGAAAATGAGATTGATAAATAAATCATTTTGAGAGTAACACTTGAAACCAACTTTTTAAAAAAGACTTCTTAAGTAAACAATAACTTGCGTATAAAAACATTTGTGAGGAAATGCAACCAAACGTATAAGTGTTTAAATTCTAAACCATTTTTATACAAAAATGTTTTTTAAAAAATGCATTCTTGAAAAACATTTAAATTAAAATGTATTCCAAACGGACCCTTAGCTGCATACGTAGGGTATTCTTATCAACTACAGTAAAATCTTGACAAATAAGAGAGAAAAGGAAAAATGAGAAATTTTTTCTATCTCCTACTTATCAACATATTTTAATAGTCGTGTGTAGAGAGATTCGATATGCAACCAAATATTCTCCTTCATTTAAAGAGGCGGTTAAAAGAATAAAATAACCCTTATTCATTGGATGGTAAGTTCCCTTAGCTTTCATTTTTAAAAGTTATTTCAAGTAATAATGTAACTATAGAAAATATTATTCAAAATATGTTCATTTTAAAGCTAATGAATAATTTTGGCTTAATCACAAGAGAAAATTGTGAGTCAATGCCAAAACGAGCATAATTTAGCGGTAATTGACATGTACCCTCGACCAAGAGGTCAGAGGTTCGAATCCCCCACTCCCAAATGTTGATGTACTAAAAAAAAAGAAAAAAAGAAAATTGTGAGTCAACTCACTGATAAGAATTTTATTATTTGGATTTTTCCAGCTACTTCTCTAAAACTACTAGTTTTGCTCATTAGTTTCCAAAACAACCCTATTCCAATTTTTTCTTTTAAAAAACTACTTTATTCACAAGAGAACCCATTTCCCATTAATTAATTTAAACTTCTTGAAATAGAGAATTAAAAAAAGAAAAACCCAGGAAGTCCAAGAGATCTTTGGAGAAAAAAATCCCGAATCAATTGAAAGTCTATGAATTGTTGCTTATGTCGTTTGCAAAATATACAAATATATTTATATGGAAAGGATACTTATAACAAACTATTTAAGTAATGGCCTAAGATAAGTTTGTTTACTATTTATTTCTTATTAAAGAATTCAAATAAACTATGGGAGTTTCTCAACTAGGTATTTTTATATTTCTTTTACTTACTCAAATTGGCAATGACTTCAATTTTTGGTCAAGTAATACATTAAAGGCTCTAATCTTTAAAACTTACACAGTCAAAATGGTACAAATCTCGAAAATTAGATTTAACTAAAGATGTAAAAAGTGAAATGAAAAAGTGAAATGAAAAGTGATGTGTTTTTAATATATTTAGGTGAAAGAGATCTAAAAGATGTATTTTTTTTTTCTTTTTTGAGATTAAAGAAAAAATTTATTACGCCTCTTGGACAATAGATGAACGGTCAGCTTCGACCAACAACACAAGTCATCCCGACATATCAACCGACCAGGACTCATTGATGATTATTACTTTGAATCTTAGGAATGTTTATAAAAATTTGTTTCTAATATATTTTGATTAAGTCGCGTTGTTGTAGGAACATCGATTTTTTTTAAATATTATATTAAGATTAATTTTGAAACAATTAGATATTATGAATAAAAAATGTTTATTTGGAGTACAAAATTAAAGGAAACTTCCTACATACTTATTGTAGAGTAGTATTTTCATTAACCAATTAAAAGTTGACTATATCTATGAAAACGATTGAAAATTTAAATATTATAAATGTGTCAACTTTCGTTTACAACAAACATAAACAAAACTAAAACGTAATAATATTCTTTCTGTTTTTCATGCTACTTCACCATAAATTTTAAAAAGGAAAAGATAGTGATTGTTTTTGTTAATTTTATCAAGATATATATGAATATTTTTAAAATAAAATGATCCTCTTGACGTGAATAATATTTAATCAACTATATATATATCTATATATTAATTATTTACAAAAACTAGACAAATATGTAAATATTAATTTTATATGGGTCATTGTTTATGATTTCCATTCCTAAAAGTCCCTAATAGCGATATAAGTTGCCTAAGAATGGATTCTTCCTAACTAAATGCATTTTGTCTTGTTCAATAAACCATATATATTTTTAAAGTTTAATAGATGTGAGGTAGACAAATAAAATACAATAAATGTCTTATTTATTGAGCTATGCTTGAATTAGCATTCAATAATCAACTACTCATAATCTAAATTTGACACCGGTCGAAAATGACATAAATGATTGAGAAATAGCTAGATGCACAAAAATTTAGGCCATCGAGAGTATTTCCAAAATGTTAATGCGCAAATTAATGAAAATAATGTGTGTGTATATATATTTTGTTTGTGATTATTTATTGTTCAAATAATATTAAGAATTAGTATACACACATTTTTTTTCCAACAAAATGTTAATTCGCGAATCTGCTTATAGGTCCATTAGGCCCATAGAAGAGGTGTCAGACTGACTCGCAAGGAGAATACTCACACTAGTGTGATGCCATTCTCAAAATGCTTTGATGCTTAAAGTACTTAAACCAAAGTGGTGTCGAGCTAAGCTACAATAGTATCTCATACCTTGATAACATAATGAATTCTAGTATTTATAGAGTTTTCTGCTGTTCTCTTGGCATATCCGTTCCTAACATGGTAGCGAAGATTTTCTTGATGGTGGTGATAGACCCTTCAACTAGGTTGGGATTGAGCTCGGTTAGCTTTCATTGCTCTTTGGCTGCTTAGCCTCATGTCCTCGGCTGGCTAAGCCTTTTTTTTTTCGAACAACATGTGGGGGTGAGGATTCGAACCACAGACCTCTTGGTAATTAGTACAAACTTTATGACAGTATATTTGAAAGGGAAGGGAAAGATAGTCACTTGAAATTTGATTTCTTTTCCTTATAAAGAAATCGAGTAAACTATGAAAGTTTCTCCTCTTGTATTTTAAAATTGGAAAAAGAAATTTAGGCCCCGTTTGAGAACCATTTTGTTTTTGGTTTTTGGTTTTTGAAAATTGTGCTTGTTTTCTCTCAATCTTCTTACAATGGTTTTCATTTTTGTTAGGGTGACATTTGAGTTCCTAGCCAAATTCCAAAAACAAAAACAAGTTTTTGAAAACTACTTTTTTTTTGTTTTCAAAATTTTGTTTGGTTTTTGAAAACATGGGAAAGGATGTAGATAAAAAAAACAAAGAAGCTTGTGGGTAAAAATAGTGCTTATAGGCTTAATTTTCAAAAACCAAAAACCAAAAACAAAAAACGAAATGGTTATCAAACGGGGCCTTAATTTTTATATCTAAATTTGGTGAGTCAATTTTTTTTTTTAAATAATTTTAAACTTAAAACTTCTGATTTTATCAAATACACTGATAATTTAAACTTATTTTAAAAATGTTCTTGTGGGTTTAATGGATTACTTGATACAAAGCTAATGAGGTTGGGGGAGGGGGACGCTATGGTAGAAATTTTTATTCTTGAAATTGATGAATTTTGGGATAAATTTATTTAAGGATGAAATTACGTGTATTGATTTATTAGGACTTTGACCTTGTGCATATCCATGATATCACTATACAAACATATATGAGAATAGCTCAAAACCTTGTACTATTTAAGAGATTTGGTAACCCGGGCTAATTTCCCATATCCTTTATTCTTATCCCCATGCTCTTAATCCAAATGTTCCCTAATTGATAGGGTCAATGAGCTACATAAGCATTAAATTAACAAAGTTAAGGATATGACGAACCTATTAGACATGGAATTGAAGTTCATAGACATAATTTAATCTTTTTTTGAAAATTTAGAGATTAAATAGACACAATTTTGAACCAATAATTTATGTGCAAAATTTAGGAATGAAAATATAATCTTGAAAATTTTGAAGCCAAAATGAAATAGACAGAGCCATCTGATAACTATTTTATTTTTGGTATTCTATTTTTGAAATTTATGTTTTCGAAAACAAAAACAATAAATCAAATGTTTATCCAACTAGTCTAAGCAACCAAATTTAAATGTTTCTAATTTAGTAAAATCTCTTGTTTCAAGAAATTGATTTTGGAAGAATTTTTTTGGATTTTTGACATTGTTTAACCTTTTAGGCAAATTTTGTTAAGTTAAGAAAATGGTTTTGTATTTTATTTCATTTATTGCAGCATAATTCCTGTTTTTTTCTGACATTAAAATGGAAAAAGAGAAGAAAAAGGTTTAACAAGAAAAAACTCTTGCCCACGGCGATGACAATATTCGAATAGAACTCATAGAGTCATAAAAACTATTTTCTAAGGGAATGGTCAATCTTTCGAAACTCAAAATTTTTGAGATCATTTCCAACAATTACTTAAGGGAAAAGGTTTGAAAAGTTAAACATTAATTCTTAGTCGGCTGGCTATCTACCTCTACCTGTTGTTATCATTCAAAATTTCAGTAGAAATGGAAATCTGTACAGTTTGAAAAGTTTTAGCCAATAATTTTTGCTACTTGCTCGTGAACGTTGTCCATTGAATAGGCTTCTTTCGAAATTTTGGAGCCATTATATTCTCACGTCTACTTCTTTTGGTCTACAAATTTTGGCCAGTTTGACCTTTTAAAAGCTTTTTTTTTTTTGGAGTTCTTTAAAAGCAATCTTTTTGAACAAGTAATTACAAGGTGGGTATTCTTTCGTATTATCTATTCACCTAAATTTTAAGATGAATGTTTACTTTTTTTTTTTAAGAAAAAACTAGATAATTTGTTGATTAGAAGTGTATAATTTCTCAAAACTACATTTTTTTTTTTTAATTTTTAAAATTTGAATAGAGCTTAATTTTATTAAAGAGTAGAATACAAGATTGAAAAAATTTAAGCCCCGTTTGATAACCATTTTTCTTTTAAACAAGACGTTTGATAACCATTTGGTTTTTGGTTTTTGGTTTTTGAAAATTAAGCTTATAAACACTACTTTCACCTACAAGTTTCTTTGTTTTTCTAATATCATTCTTTCCATGTTTTTAAAAACTAAGCCAATTTTTGAAAACCCAAAAAAGTAGATTTCAAAAACTTGTTTTTGTTTTTGGAATTTGGCTAGGAATTCAAATGTATCATTGACAAGGATGAAAACCATGGTAGAAAATTTGGGAGAAAATAAGCCTAATTTTCAAAAACCAAAAACCGAAAACCAAATGGTTATCAAACGGAGCCTTAACTATGTAGTACAATTTTTTAAAATAGGAAAATGTAATGTACTTCTAAATTTTACAGGTAGAAGAAATAAATGAAAACACAATAAACTTAAACCGTTTTTAAAAATTAACAAGAATCCGGTTTTAAAGAAATAGTGAGCAAAACAAAATCTTAAAAAAAAAAAAAAAAAAATCAAACCACTCTTATTTTCTCTTGGAATTTAGCTCAAAATTCAAAAGTAGATAAGAAAATTAATGAACAGAAACCATTTCTAAGAAGCCAGAATCGACATAGAATTGACATGTACCCTCCATCAAGAGACTAAGGTTTTCAATCTCTTAGTTCCAAAGGTTGTTAAACTAAAAAAAAAAAAAAAAAAAAAAAAAAAATCTAAGAAACAAAAACTAAAGATAAATTAAAATTAGGACTAGAAGGCCATATGGAGGGGGTGCACCCAAAATTTCTTAATTTTTTTTTAATATATATGCATTAAGATAAAATTTTAATACATGGGTGATTAATTTTTTAAAAAAATAATTAATTAGCTTTTAATATATGTAACTTGCAATTTTTTAACTTAAAAAAAAGGAAGAGTTTCATTTTTCTAAAATATTTACATTATATATATATATTTTTAAATAATAACAAAGGTAAAACTTTTTTAAACAAATATTGTTTTTTAAATAGAATTTATAATTCATCGTGTTATTAAAACTTTTTTATTTTATGTGACAAACATTAACCATTGAAGACTAACTTAGATATAAATTAACTATGATCTTGACAATTATCACTATAGAATGATTAATTTTAATTATTGATTTACATATTTTAATTTTTTAAGATATTGTTTTCTCTTTTAAAAAAAAAAACTTAAGGCCTGTTTGATAACCATTTCGTTTTTTGTTTTTGGTTTTTGAAAATTAAACTTGTTTTCTCCCAAATTTCTTACAAATTGTTTTCATCCTTGTCAATGACACATTTGAATTCCTAGTCAAATTCCAAAAACAAAAACAAGTTTTTGGAAACTACTTTTTTTAGTTTTAAAAACTTGAGTTGGCTTTTGAAAACATGGGAAGAGGGTAGAAAACAAAACAAAGAAACTTATTAATGGAAGTAGTGTTTATAAGCTTAGTTTTCAAAAACCAAAAACAAAAAACAAAATGGTTATCAAACAAGGCCTAAATTATTCTAAACTTGCAACTACACTAACCTTTTTTTAATTCATATAATAAAATGTAGGGAAAAATACACTTTTGGTCCCTGAGGTTTGGGTTAAGTGACAGTTTGGTCCCTGAGTTTTCAAACTTAACAAAAATACCCCTGAGGTTTGAGATAAGGAGCATTTTGGTCCCTGCCGTCAATTTTTCTGTTAAATCTTAACAGTTGCTGACGTGACACTATTATTTTAATAATTTTTTTTTATTTTTTTAAATAAAAATATTAAAATATTAAAATATTATTTTTTTATTCTTTTTTCTTCCTTTCTCTTTATTCTTCTTCTTTTTCTCCATCTTCTCCATCTCCTTCATCTTCCTTCTTCTTCTTCCTAACTCCGGCGACTGGTTTTTTTTTTTTTTCCTTTTCTTCTTCTCTCTTACCCCATTTTTCTTCTTCTCTTTCTTTTTTTTTTTTTTTTTTTTTTTTTAATATACAAGAGGGAGGAGGGATCTCCCTCCTTCTTCGTTTCCGGCCGGAAACAGAGGAGGAGGGAGTCCCTCCTCCTATGTTTCCTTTTTTTTTTAAAAGAAAAAAAGATGCAAAATGGGGTAAGAGAAGAAGAAAGGGGAAGAAAAAAGAGAAAAAGAAAAAAAAAAAATGTCTCCGGCGGCCGGCGACGACGACCGGTCGCTGGTCGCCGGAGACTTGGAGAAGAAGAAGATAGAGGTGGAAAGAGATGAAGGGGAGTGGAGAGTGAGGATGAAGAAGAAGGGAAAGAGAGAGATTAAAAAATAATATAATATTATAATAAAAAATAATAATATTTCTATTGTTTTTATTTATTTTTATTTTAAAATAAAATAAGAATTTTTTTTAATTAAAAAAATGTGGCCACGTCAGCATTCCGTTAGCACTTAACGGTAAATTGGATGGCAGGGACCAAAATGCTCCTTATCTCAAACCTCAGGGGTATTTTTGTTGAATTTGAAAACTCAGGGACCAGACTGTCACTTAACCCAAACCTCAAGACCAAAAGTGTATTTTTCCCTAAAATGTAATTATTAAACCCTAAACCTAACTAATATATATATATATATATATATATATACTAATTTTGTTATATTTTTATTATATAACTTGTCAGCCTCTCCATAATATATTTCTTATATCTGCCAACAAGAGCTTAGTTTAACTGGCATAAAGTTGTATTGATAACCACAAGGTCTGTGGTTCGAATCCCCCTCCTTACATATTGTCAATATATATATATATTTCTTATATCTGCCCTTGGATATAGAGAGAAAGAGATTATATTTTAGAAAAAGAAAAGAGACTTCTCTCTTGAAAGGGCTCAATTTTTGTAATTAAATTTAAAAATATTGGTAAAGGAGGAAAAAAATGAATAAAGAAAGAGATTATATTTTAGAAAAAGAAAAGAGACTTCTCCCTGAACTTTTAAATTTGTTCTATTTTAGTCCTTAAACTTTCAAAACGTTCACTTTGGTCCTTAAACTTTCAAATTTGTTCAATTCCAGTCCTTGAACTTTCAAAATATCTGTAAATCCCCAGGTTTTAATATAATCTAACCTAGTGACGTTACTAAACTCCTATTCAAACCTACCGAGAGCTCCGAAAATTTCGACAGCATAACGACGTACATAGGACAAACCCAAAATTTTAAATCACCTATTAAACACAAAACCACACTTCTGTTATACTCCACTTTTGCTTAGCACATCAGAAACCAACTCCACAACCACAATACTAGTCAGGTCTCGTATTCATAACTAATGACAAACCACGACTTCCTTAAGTATAAGCAAAACTCTTATCTCCCTGGGAGCAACTCAACTTTATTAAACTATGCACAACTAGAAGCGAGAAGATGGTTAACTAATTTAGAACTTAAACATATTACAAAGGAGTCATCAGATTAAATCCACCTAACTGACTAAGAACCACAACTAAAGTCCTATCTCAATAGGCAAGAAAATAAAACAAACTCAGCTACTAGGGTCATTCCTCGTGAGCCTCCTCCTCAACATCACCGGGCACATAAAACTCGCCAACACCTGCATAAACTGAAAATGTTGGGGGAAAGAAAAGGGAGGGGTATCAGTACAACCACAGTACTGGTAAGTAGCTCACACCCGGTGAGCCACCATACAACAAACAACCACAACAACATGCTGTCCACACACACGTCATGCTTGTAAAGCGAAAAACGAACCGACAAACTCGTAAACACGAAAACAACAATGCCAATACATGCTTCATGCAAAATGGGATGACAACATGAATCCACGCATCATGCTATGCACCCCCACATGGTTTCCGCGCCATGCCCGCACACTCACACGTGATTTCCGCGTCACGCTCCGCACTCACAACCCACACGTGATTTCCGCGTCACGCTCCGCAAACCCACCCAACACATGTATTATTACGCGCCATGCGCAGCGCCACCCACACGTGATTTCCGCGTCACGCTCCGCACTCATACCCACACGTGATTTCCGCGTCACGCTCCGCACACACACCCAACACATGATTTACGCGTCATGCTCCGCCTCTCCCCAATGATCACACACTATGCAGACACGACTCTTATGCAGCATAGTTATCACACAACAATGTCTCATGCTTAAGAAATAAACGAAGCAACATGCTTATCACATTTCAAGTTATATATATAGCACACACAACGCATAAGACAAAACAAGTAACACAAGCAGCATGCTCAACAAACAATCAGACTCATTCAGGTAGAAACTACTTACAAAGGTTAAAAAACGCTGCTAAACCAAACTATCGGTTGCTGGAAAAATATTGAAATAGGCTCTAAGCACACCTACAAGCACAATAAAGGCGTCCTAGAGGTTAGGAAACCACCTAACAATATTCCTAACACTTGTCATAGCTTAAAAGGGACCTAGAACGTGCTGTAAGGTGCTGAAATTTACCAAAAAGGGGTGGGAACCTTGCTGGAACTAATCGATCAGCACTGAAGTACCTTGAATAAGTGCTGTCCCGAGCCCGAAATGAGTTTAAAACTGAAACTAAAGGATGCCCAATGATTAGAGGTTATTCTAAAGCTAATTTAGATAAATTCTAAAGGTTTAAGGGCATCAGAACTTACTGAACAGCACCCAAATGTCCTCAAATGCTTCCTGGAAAATGATCGCCTGGGCCCGAAAACGTGGATTCCAACTTCCATGCTTAAGGGTAAACCGATCTGAGGTCTTTCAACTTATGGGCAAGTATCGAAAGTCAGCTTTGAGCCTGAACGCTCACTGGTTGCTGTTCGAAAGAGCCTAAATTTGAAGATACAATGTTGTTACGAAGTGGGTAAATAAAATGAAGCTCGATTGAGCAGGGGTCATGATTTAGAGTCTAAAATCAAATGGGTAAATGCTGAATCCTATGAAAATAATGTGGGTCTTAAGCCAAACCTTACCGGATTACTAAATCAACGATGAAGGAGGCTGGAGATTGCAGATCTCGCTATGAAGATGCTGCTCGCGTGGGGCTTGTGGCGTGGGTGTTGATTTCCGGATGGAGACGACAGCAAGGAGAACGGCTATGAAGATGGGGCTGGCGTCTGGGATGAAAAACGGAAAAGGAGTGATGGCTGAGATTAACTACAGCTCGTGGACAGGCGGCGGCGCGGAGAGAAAGAGAAAACAGATGGGGCGGCATGGGTTTCGCTCGCCAGAGGGAGAAACAGAGGGGGAAGGCGGCGGCGACGGTCACAGAAAACGAGGGGGGAAAAAGATGGAGACGAGGGCGACGATGCAAGGCAGCAGTGCGAAGAGGCGGCGGCGCAAGGAGGCGGCTGGCGGCGGCGCGAACACTAACGGGAGAAGGGAGAAAAAACGCAAAGAAGGGAGGGGTGGGCGGCGACTTCACGCGAGGGAGGGAGAGAGAGAAAGAGATTGGTTTTCTTTTTTTTTTTTTTTATTCGAATAACTGCGGAGAAAAATATGCAAACTTCCTTCCCCACTAACCTGCTAAAATTAACTGACCAATACCCACTTAGCACCAACACACGAGAAGAGGGAAAATAAAATATACCAATTGGTTAAAGATATCGATTACAAACCAAACTTAAATTCTAATTCCTGACAAACTAGAATTTAAACATTGATTAATCCAAAATGGCATAATTTTGAAACGCGGGGCGTTACAATATCTATTTCAGTCCCTAAAATTTTAAAAAATAATCATTTTGGTCATTGTTATATTATTTTTATACTTCAAATCCGCTTTGCCTAATGTTCGTCTCTAACTTATTTGACTTGAAATCATGTTCTTATTATTAAAATGATATTCTTATTAGTTGCGGTTAGATTGTTAGCTGTTAGAATATTAGTTAAGAACGAGTTACAAATTCTGTTATTCAACCTCCCCAAATTATTGTATATATACTTGAGAGATATCGATCGATAAAACAATTGAGTCTTTTTCTCTCTCAATTCGTAATATGGTATCAGAGCAATAAGCTCACTGCGTTCAAATTCTGTTTCATCTCCACTTTCCCTTGTAACTAACGATGAAACTTCTGCAATCAATGCACAGATGAATCCATTTTCTCTACATCACCTCACTCACGTCAACCACAACCTTAGTAACTCAGCCATTGTTAGGCGCATCCAACTATGGTTCTTGGAGTCGGGCGATGTTAATGGCGTTGTCAGGTAAAAATAAATAGGGTTTTATTGATGGTACCATCAAGAAGCCTGAAGGAAATCAATCGAAATCAATGGCTTGGAAGTGCAACAACAACATCATAGCCTCCTAGATTCTCAATTCGATAACTAAAAAAATTGCAGCAAGTATTGTCTATATTGGTTCTATAAAGAAAATTTGGGATGATTTGCGGAAACGCTTCAAACAGTTGAATGGGCCTCGAATCTACCAATTAAGGAAAGAACTAGTGACCATGGTGCAAGGTATGATGAGCATCGAAGGTACCTCACTAAGCTCATCACAATCTGGCAAGAACTCATAGATTACAGACATGCCTTTGATTGTTCTTGTGGAGGCATAAAACCTTTCCTTGAACACCTCGATTCCGATCTTTATGCAACCGTTTGTGCTCAAATCCCCCTGATGAGTCCAATGCCAACAATTGATAATGTCTTTTCTTTGATTATTCAAGAAGAGCACCAAAGATCAGTTGCTACTATCCCACACCAACAGAGGCAATTATGTTGGTTGCTTCAGCTGCTGATAATTCGAAGAAAAACACATACTAATATACATACTCAAAGCTATGTCATTAATTTGCTAAAATTGAAATAAAAGTATGGACCAAAATTTCAGGGACTAAAATAGACATTTTAAAAGTTTAAAGACTAAAATGGAACAAACTTGAAAGTTCAAAGACTAAAACGAGCATTTTGAAAGTTTAAGGACCAAAATAGAATAATCCTAAAAGTTTAGGGACCAAAATAGGATTTAAACCTTAAAAGTAATAGTGAAAGAAAAATAGAAATAAGAAATAGAGAAGATGAAAAGGAAAAAGAAAAAGAGAGAAGTGTTAGAATAGATTTAAAAATATTGGTAAAGGAGGAAAAAAAAATGAATAAAGAAGATGGAGAGTCAAAGTATTGGAATGAAATTTTAATAGTAAATAAGAGATTTTCTAAATTTTTATTTATTTATTATATTTTTTTTTAAAGAAACAATGGATTATAAGATTTCCTTCACAAAATTGTGGAAACCAGTGGAAAGTCTACCGATTTTTATAGTATAAAACCAAGTGCCATGTGTTAGTAATTAAACAAATCAGGTAAGGAAAAATTTCCTACCACGATACGATAAAAAATTTTCTGACGTGTGGATGGGGCAAATTATTAGGTGTTTCGGGTGGAATGAGGCACTCTCTTTAAAACCGTCGGATATACATTTTCAAATTTGTCTGTCTCTAATAACAGTTGGATACAAAATCGAGATACTTTTACAATTTCTCTCTTACATCCAATAGTGCAGAACTACCTGTTTCAGTACACGGGAGCGCACTTAATAATTTCTCGTGGGATGGTTCCATTGGTGGGTCCCATGTCCATGTCAGTCTTGGCCTAACCTAAATACTCCAAGATATATCCTCTCCATTCCAAGGCACTGGAATTGTTGACTTTGTAAAAAACTAATAAATTTTAATACAAAAACGAAAGTCTTTGGAAGCTTCACTCATCCCTTCTTTAACAAATATTCAAGCTGCAGAATTGCTTATATTTGCTTTCAATCACATCCCTCCCTCTCTCTCTCTCTTTTATCAAAGTCATGAATTTGAATCATTCAAGTTCATCAAATACTTCATTCCCAAGACTCCATTTTTTTAAAACATGAAATTGTTCGGCAACTCACTTCCATAGCTAACTTGCTGATGAGGATCCACCATTGATCCAGTCAAACTTTCCATTACTATATATTACAAGCAGTCATAATCTACAAACCCAGCTGATCGTACACTTCCACTGAAAAAGGAAAATGGCGAAAGTGCTTTGTAATAGCTTTTGCCGTCTCTCCTACTTTCTGGGGTTTTTGTTGTTGATGTTGTTGAGCTCAGAAGCTCATACAAGCAAGAAAGAACTCAACTGTCAAAAAAACCTACCAAATGAAAGTACAAGAATTGGAGTGATTTTTGACAGTGGCTCTCGCACTGGGAAGCAACAAATGGTAGCAATGAAGATGGCTTTAAGGCGCTTTCATTTGTCTTCCTGTGTTAAGTTGGAGCTTCTCCTCCATGATTATCATCTAAACTTCTCTTCAACCACTTCTTCTGGTAATTAATCTCTCCTTCAATTCTTTTCAACCTTACTTCTTAATTGTTTACATATTCATGATTACAAGAAAAAGAAATGCTAGTTTATCATCATTCTTGCCTTTTCTTCAATTCGGTCTCCTCCGATCCAAAGAAAATTAAGATATTTTCATGGATATTTTCATAAATTTAAAGTCGTCATTTTCAAAGACAGCCAATCGAATCCCTTTCAATCAATTGCATGGTCTAAAATTTCATTTACTTTTGAGTTTGTTTTATTTTAAATCATGAAAAAGTCCATTTTTGTTCTTGGTTGAATTATGATTAATAGGTCAGGGATGACTAATGGTTGTATTCAATGTATTGTATTTGTTATGGTTATAGTTAGACAGAAGCAATGAGGAGAAATATTAATAAAATAACATATTACGTGGAAAAAATTCTCCATTTATTAAAAATTCATGTTGGACGGTTACAACTACAAGATTTTCTAATTGAATTTGACCCTGAATTTAATTAATTAATATCTGCATATAATATATACCATCAAGTGGGACATTCAAATCAACATATTTTACAGGATTTAATTTAGATTTCTTCCAAATGAATTAATTGATATAATCTAACAGACATGTTGGTAACTTTGCTTCTTTATTCTGTTACATCATATACCGTAAAATTTTTGTTTTATATCTCGGGTGTGTTTGATTTAACTTTTCAAGTGTTTAATTTTGAAGAAAAAAATTCTAGCATTTGACAACCACTAAGAATGACTTTTTAAAATTGAATTGAGAAATAAATTATTTTGAGAGAAACACTAGAAACAAAATTCTTAAAAAACAGTTTGTTAAGTATACAGTAACTTGTGTATAAAAACACTTTTGATTAAATGTAACCAAACATATGAGTATTTAAATTAAAAGGTATTGTATTCCAAACAGACTTTTATGCAAGTGAACTTCTCATCCAAGGTAAAGAAAACGATAACTATTTTTTCTGACAGCTGTGGATCTCATTACCAACGGAGGAGTCAAAGCTGTTGTTGGATCAGTGAGAATGCAGGATTTGATTGTCCTTTCCGACCATAAAATTCCTGTCGGAATTCCCATTGTTTTCACTTCAGCTGAACCATTACAATCCCTCAAAATCCCATCTTTGATTCAAATGGCCAATAATGATATAACCCACCGCATCAAATGTATTGCTTCAATTCTCACCCATTTTCAATGGCGAAAAGTCACAATCTTTCAGGAAAATAAAAACGTTGATCGTCATCCCTCCTCTTCTATCTCAGCCAGTCGTATCTTCGATTCGTTACGATTGGCGAATGTAGATATCGAACACCGTCTAGCCCTCTCTTCCTCCTCCAATCAAGAAATATTGATAGAACAAGAATTGAAAAGGCTTATGAGTTGCCAAAGGAGTAGGATTTTTATAGTAACACAACTTTCTCTAGAGTTGGCTGTTCTTCTTTTGACAAAAGCAAAAAAATTGAATATGGTTGGAAATGGGTATGTTTGGATTGTCTCCGACGACGTTTTTGATCCTATTGACTCTTTAGATTCTTCTTTTTGGTACAAAATGGAAGGTGTCATTGGGTTTCGAACATATTTCGATGACACCAAAAAGTCCTTCAAGAGCTTTGAAACCAAGTTTAAGAAGATGTATAGTTTAGAATATCTAGAAGAAGAGCCAACAAAAGCTAGTATCTTGGTTGCTCGAGCTTATGATGCTGCTCGAGCCATCACCAACGCCATGGGAATCTTGGGAGAAAATAACTCAAGTGATCAACTGATGGAGAAAATTTTGGAGAGCAATTTTGAAGGCCTTAGCGGAAGGGTGAGATTCAAGAATGGGATGTTAATATCGCAATCACAAAAATTTCAAATCTTTAAAGTGATGGATCAAAGCTACAAAAAGGTCGCATTTTGGAGTCCTAAATTAGGTTTTGTTGAGAGCTTTGTGGAAGTTGATCATAAGGCAACATCTAAACTCAAACCCAACGTGGGAAATGTGGCTGTTCGAGATTTGTCAAGGCTAATGACATCATCGGGTGAAAATTCTCATGGAGGAAAAAGGTTGAAATTAGCCGTTCCGGAGGGAGCATGTCAAGAGTTTGTAAAAGTAAGCCACCATTTGAATGGGATTTACATCACTGGATTTTCCATTGATGTGTTTAGGGCTGTTGTCAACAATATTAATATTAATACGTCCGATCCTTTGTCCTATGAATTGGTTCCTTTTACGGGCCAATATGATGAGATGATAGAAGCAGTTCACAATCAGGTAACAAAATTTCTAGAGCTATTATTCAATTCAGAAACATGATTTATAACCATTTGATATTTTGTGTAGACTTATGACGGGGCCGTGGGGGACATACTAATATTGGCACATCGATTTCGACATGTCGATTTCACAGTGGCATATTTAGAGACAGAAATTGTGATGGTGGTAAGAGAGAAGCATGAGAAATGGAAGAAGTTATGGGTGTTTATGGAGGCTTTTGAAGTTACCATGTGGCTGTTAATACCCACCATGCATCTTTTTATCTCCTCCGTTATTTGGCTAATTGAACGCCAAAATAACGACGAGTTGAAGGGTTTTGGAAACATGTTATGGTTTTCTGTTTCCATCATATTTTACATGCACAGTAAGTTCTACTTAACTTTCTTGTAAACCCTAATATAAATGATGTAATTGAAAACAACCCATGTCAATAAAGAGATCAAACAAAGCTCGAACCATTCTAAACCTTTATTAACAAAGTAGGATGAAGGGTTTCAATTTAAAACAAAAAAGTTATTGATGTCTTAACCAATTGAACTATGCATGTCTTAATGTGATGCAGGAGAGCCGGTGAAAAATGGGTTGGCTCGATTAGTGTTGGGGCCGTGGTTGTTTGCGATCTTGGTGGTGACGGCAAGTTTCACGGCGAGTTTGACGTCAATGATGACAATCTCTTGGTCTCGACCGTCTGTGCTAAACGTTGAAACATTGAAGGAGAGGGGGTACAGCGTGGGCTGCAACGCCAACTCTTTCATATGCAAATATCTGAACGAAACCCTAAAAATTGAGTCTACAAAAATTAAGAAGATGAACTCCATAAATGATTACCCAAAGGCATTTGAGAATGGTATCATTGAGGCTGCTTTCTTCATAAGTCCCCATGCCGAAGTTTTCCTCGCCAAATATTGCACAGGCTACACCAAAGCAGCTTCCTCTTTCAAGCTCAGCGGCGTTGGCTTTGTGAGTGTTTAATCTCAAGTTTGAATTTTTATTTTTCCTATTCTTGACTAGATGACTATATGTTTAATGCATAAATTTTGACTAGATTTAGCATGCAGAAGATCTGTGATTAGCTAACATCAGTATAACTCAACTGTCATCAAGTTTATAACATCTGTGATTCGAATCTCCACCAGACGATTACAACTCAAACTTTCTAAATTTATAATATTTGTTTGAAATGATTGGATTTTAGGCTTTTCGTAAGGGGTCGGCTCTTACTGCGAGGGTTTCGGCATCAATTGTTGAATTAACAGAAACAAAAGAGATACCGCAATTGGATCCCAACGTCCTTGCCTCTTTCAACTGCTCTTCAACTGGCAAGGCAGATGGGCTGGGCTTAGGACCTGGACCTTTCATGGGCCTATTCTTAATTTGTGGCTGTATTGCTTTGTTGGTTTTGTTATATATGGGCCTACAATTCATGTCAACCAAACTGGGCTGGACTCAAAAGTCCAATCAAGCCCAGCAGGTAGGAATCAAAATGGATATAAATGCTATGATTTGAAATTTGAGAAATGATTATACCTTCTCTATTTTGTTTGGAAAAGAAAGATTTAGAAGGAATAGAATTATTATTATTATTTTTTGAGTTCAACAATGATAGAGTGGGGGATCCATGTTTGAGATGATGATTTGTACCTTTATCTACTTAACAATGATCAAATTGATATTAAATCGCTAAATCCAAAATTATCTTTGTGGAATTATGAAAATCGCGCCTTAATAAGGGATCAATGCATTCTAATCCCAGGAGTGAAAAGCCACTTGTTGGATATTGTATCAAGTTCAAATCCACCGAGTGAAACCATTTTTTAGAGTTAGGAATGGATATTTTTAAATGAAATACTTTTTTCTTTATAATTACTTTTTGAAAAATTAATAAAACGCTTCACTTTAAAGCAAAGTGCTTTCAATATATATATATATATATATAATTTGCTATTAACAAATTTTTACGTCATTTTTAACCTATGTAATAAAAAAAGTATTGATAAATATTTTCCTTAATGAGTTAAAAGTTTTTAAAAACCCAGCCGAACTTACCATAAATAAATCAACATCAAAGACAAATTAGGCGAAGAAAGAAAAACTATATGTGTTGATTTAACATGAAGTATAGGGTTTAAAATGTTTTGTCAATCTGAGGTAGCTTAAACAGTTAATGTATATTTCATCTTCTAAGAGATGAGATATTATCTCCGTACCCCATAAGTTGTTGAACTAAAAAAATTATTAATTATATATATATGGATCAAGATGTTATTGTCATGTATTTACATTTTCAAAGAGAGATAAGAAAATGAACTTGTAATTCATATGTAATTCACATCTGCCATAAAGAAAGACGAAAATTCCAATTCATGAGAATACGGCCGCTCCCCCATTTTTGTGTGCAAAATGGGATAAGAAGACCTATTATTATCAAATCGTCTTGTCATTAATTGAATGATTGAAATTTCGTGTGAATAATGTCCATTTGACTTGAAAACCTTTGAATCTTCAAAAGGACAATAATAATAATAATAAGAAAAAAATTGTTGCTATAAACAAATGATCCAATTTTTACACTTATGCAAGTCAATAAGGTTTGATTTTTTCAATTAAAAATTAAAATTAGTTGATGAGTATAAGTTGTAAAATTAATTATTAAAATTACTAAAGTAGTATAGTTTGTGGCAATAGTGTTTAGAAAGAAAATTGGCCCTCTGGTCGTGGTCGTGGTGGGTCCTAAGTTCATCTCAGCCTCTTGCCCTAATCTTCAGTCCTCCATCTTCTCCGTTTCCAGCCACACTTCCATATATCGCTGACTTCCTCTAATATTACAAACGAAAGCCCTTACTTTGAAATTTCCATACCTCCTTTAATTAATATAATTAAAGCTGCAGAATTGACCTATACTTGCTAGTCCAATCATTCTCTCTCGACGACTCATGAATTTGAATATTCTTTCACAAGTCGATCAAAGACTAAATCTCATCACTAATTTATTCCAATATATATAACATGTAATTGTATGGCAAATTCGCTTATCATATAGCTAACTTTCTGATAATAATATCAAGGATTGGTCCCGCCTAACTTTTCAATTACTATAAATTAATAATCACTGCTCCAGCTCTACTTGTATACTTTCACTAAAAAAAAAAGAAACAAAAGTGTAAAAAATGCTTCCTTCTAGCTCGTGTTGCCTCTCCTGCTTTCTGGGGTTGCTGTTATTGCTGCTGCTGCTAAGCTCAGAAGCTCACACAAGCAAAAGAGAAGTCAACTGTCAAAAAAACCATCGAAATGAAAGTAGAAGAATTGGAGTGGTTTTTGACAGTGGCTCTCAAATTGGGAAGCAACAGATGATAGCAATGAAGATGGCTTTAAGGCGCTTTCATTTGTTTTCCTGTATTAAGTTGGAGCTTCTCTTCCATGATTATTCTAATCCAAACTTCACTTCACCACCTTCTTCTGGTAATCTCCTTTCATTCTCTTCAACATTATTAGTAACTTTATTCACCTGTTCATAAAGTACTATCATTAATTATTGCATTCTTGAGTTTTGAAAGATCTATTCCACCATCGATCTTGTGTGTTATCGAGCTTAATTTTATGCGGCCACTTTTTTTTTTTTTTTTTTTTTTTTTTTTTTTTGTTCTCTAAGAGTTTTTTAATTCACTTTTTTTTTTTTTTTTTTTTTGTAAACATTAGTGATTGAATTCCGCAGAAATTGAACCTAATTGAAATTTCAGTATAAAAATTGGCCAACTTCAAGTCTTCAAGAGTAAAAGTCCTTGATTTTTTTTCCCCAAAATTAAAATAACATATTACGTGGGAAAAACGAAAAAGTCCCAATTTATTAAAAAGTTCATGAATATCAGAAGAGAAAGGATAGGATTTGGATGGCTACAAAGATTTCCTTTTTTTTTTTTTTTTTTTCCTTCTCTTTTCAAATTTTTAGTTTATAAAATAGAGAATTTGCAGTGGGTGACAAATAAGAATTATATAATTGTAAATATAGCACAATGTAAAAAAAATTGCAAATATAGCAAAATCTATCGGAGTATATTACTGATAGACACTGATAAACTATGGTTAATTAAATGTATCTGATAGACTTCGATTATCAGAGTTTATCAGCGATAGACTCTGACTAATCGGAGTCTATCAGACTGATAGACTCCGATTAGTCAGAGTCTATCAGTGTCTATCGTCGATAGACTTCGGTTAATCGAAATCTATCAGTGACTATCATTGATAGACTTTGATTAATCAAATTCTATCAGTGATAGTCACTGATAGATTTTGATTAATTGGAGTCTATTAGAGATAGACACCGATAGACTTTGAATAATCAGAGTCTATCAATGATAGACACGGATAGAATCTGACGACAACTTTTTGGTCTTGTACAATTAATTTTACTATATATGCAATTAGTTTGCAATTCTGCTATATATTTGCTATTAATTTGATCCAATTTGTCATCTATGCATCTGCCTCTATAAAATACCACTTTAAGAGTATGTGAGGCAGAGCCGTGCGGGATATTTCCTTATTGAATTCGGCACTGGATTTTTTTTTTCTTTTTTGAGAAGGAATTCGGCACTGGATTTAATTAGTAAATATCTGCATATAAATTATCTAGTGAGACATTCAAATCTTATAAGTTTAATTCGCATGATTTTTTTTTTTAAAATAACCTTGTTCTTCAATCTGTAAAATTTTAATTCCACTAAATTACACTTTAACCTTTCAAAGTGTGTTGAAATATTTAATTCGTTACAATTTTTACCTTCAACAGACTTTTGTTTGAAAAATAATGAAAAATAAAAGATAGGTTAAATTACAAAATTTGATTCAAATAGTTTTGGAGAAAGTTAAAATTTAGATCACATAGGGTTTAAACGTTAGACTTTTGTTTGAATAGCTTGAAGAAACATCATAAATATATATAGTCTCAGTTATTAGAAGCCACTAATTGATTGAGTATGCTAGTGTTAGTTATCCTATCATGTTCTTAATCCGTGAACGACATCGACACGTATTCAATTCGTTAGTGACACCTAAATTGATACATTAGTCCCTCGTCATTTTGTTTTATACTCGGCAAAGTCAATTTGTAATCTAATGTAAAGAAGCAATAACTGTCGTTTTTCCGACAGCTGTGGATCTAATTACCAAAGGAGGAGTCAAAGCTATTGTTGGAGCAGTGAGAATGCAGGATTTGATTGTCATCTCCGACAAGAAAATTCCTGTCGGAACTCCCATTGTTTCCACTTCAGCTGAACAATTACAGCCACTCAAAATCCCTTCTTTGATTCAAATGGCCAACAATATCACCCACCGGATCAAATGTATTGCTTCAATTCTCACCCATTTTCAATGGCGAAAAGTCACAATCTTTCATGAAATTGAAAACATTGATCATCCCTCTTCCATCTCAGCCAATCGTCTCTTCGATTCGTTACGATTGGCTAACATAGAAATCGAACACCATCTGACCTTCTCTTCCTCCTCTAATCAAGAAATATTGATTGAAAAGGAATTGAAAAAGCTTACGAACAATAACCAGAAGAATGGGGTTTTTATAGTAACACAACTTTCTCTAGAGTTGGCCGTTCTTCTTTTTACAAAAGCAAAGAAAATGAATATGGTTGGAAATGGGTATACCTGGATTGTCTCAGATGATGTTTTCGATCTCATTGACTCTTTAGACTCTTCTTCTCTTTCGAACAAAATGGAAGGCGTTATTGGTTTTCGAACATACTTCGATGACACCAAAAAGTCCTTCAAAAGATTTGAAACCAAGTTCAAAAAGATGTACAGTTTAGAATACCAACAGAATGAACAGCCAACAAAAGCAAGTATCTTGGAGGTTCGTGCTTATGATGCATCTCAAGCCATCACTAGAGCTGTGGAAATGTTAGGAGAAAATTTCAGCTCAATTCAACTGACGAAGAAAATTTTAAAGAGCAATTTCGAAGGCCTCAGTGGAATGGTGAAATTCAAGAATGGGATGCTAATATCTCAATCGCCAAAATTTCAAATCATTAAAGTGATGGGTCAAAGATACAAATGGATTGCTTTTTGGACACCCAATTTAGGTTTTGTTGAGAGCTTCGTGGAAGTTAATGAGGCAGCCACTAAACTTCAACCCAACATGGGAAATGTGGCTGTTCGAGACTTATCAAGATCACTAATGACATCATCGAGTGAAGAAAAAAGGTTGAAATTCGCTGTTCCAGGGAAGGGATCAGCATGTCAAGAATTTGTAAAAGTGAGCAACCATTCAAATGGGATTTATATCAGTGGATTTTCCATTGATGTATTTAGGGCTGTTATGAATAATATGCCAGGTCCCTTGTCCTACGACTTGTTTCCTTTCGAGGGAAAAAACGATGACATGCTACACGCAGTCTACAATAAGGTAACCAATTTTGTAGCTTCTACTACACTCATAAGCACCCTTTGGTTTTTTAAAAATTAGGGTTTGTTTTCTCTTCGTTTGCCATGATTTTCATCTTTGTTAAGAACAATTTTGAATTCTTAGACAAATTCTAAAAACAAAAAATAAGCTTTTATAAATTCTAAAATCACTCCCAATAGATCAGTTTATGATATATATTTTTTTATGATTCTATCTCATGTGTAGACGTATGATGGGGCTGTGGGGGACATAGGAATATCGGCATACCGATTTCAACATGTTGATTTCACAGTGGCGTATTTAGAGGCAGACATAGTGATGGTGGTGACGGAGAAGCAAGAGAAATGGAAAAGATTTTGGGTGTTTATGGAGGCTTTTGAAGTTACTGTGTGGCTGCTAATACCCTCCATGCATCTTTTCATTTCCTTCGTTATTTGGCTGATTGAACGTCAAAATAACGACGAGTTGAAGGGATTTGGAAACTTGTTGTGGTTTTCTATTTCCATCATCTTTTATGTGCATAGTAAGCGTTTTAACTCCATAGTTGTTATTTCTTCTCTTTCTGTTGGGATTGAAAAGATAAGCGAAAACATCACAGAATTTCTGAATTTAAAAAAAAAAAATGTATTTTTATGAAACGCAGGGGAGCCGGTAAAAAATGGGTTGGCTCGGCTGGTGTTGGGGCCGTGGTTGTTTGCGATTCTGGTGATGACGGCGAGTTTCTCGGCGAGTTTGACGTCGATGATGACAAAATCTTGGTTTCAACCGTCAGTGCTGGACGTTGAAACGCTAAAGAAAATGGACGCCACTGTTGGCTGCAACTCCGAATCTTTCATATGCAGTTACCTACACGATACCCACAAATTTGAGCCTTCAAAAATTGTGCAGATGAGTTCCATAGACGATTATCCAGAGGCTTTCAGGAATCGTACCATTACGGCTGCTTTCTTCATAAGCCCCCATGCAAAAGTCTTCCTCAAAAAGAATTGCAGAGGCTACACCAAGGCAGTCTCTTTCAAGTTCGGTGGGATTGGCTTTGTGGGTTCTTATTTCTACACTCATCAACTTTTAACATAATTCAAACTTTCTAAATCTAATCTCGTGATTTGACTTTTTTTTTTTTTGTCTTTGGATTTCTATTTTAGTCCCTAAAATCTGGGATTGTTATATTCCATTCTAGGCTTTTCCGAAGGGTTCTCCTCTTGCTGCGAATGTTTCTGCGTCAATCGTTGAATTAACCCAAACAAATGATATATCACAAATGGAACAAAGCTTACTGGCGGCCTCTTCAACTTCAAGCTGCTCTCCAACTGACCAAGCAGATGAGCTGAGATTAGGACCTGAACCTTTCGTGGGCCTGTTCTTGATCTGTGGCAGTATTGCTTCGGTGGTTCTGTTATATATGGGCCTACAATTCATGACAACCAAACTGGGCTGGATTCAAAAGCCCAGTGAAGCCCAGCAGGCCTTACCTTATTACCCACAGTCTGGAATCAAAATGGACAAAAATCCTATGATGTGAAATAGGGATAGTTATATTACATGTGCTGTTCTTATAGATAATCACATTAAATGTCTACTTTTGTTTTTACAATGGGTGTGTAAAGTCTACAATGAAACTTCGAATAAGTGGTGACAAACTGCCAATCTCTTTTTGATAGATTTTATTAAAATAAAATCATGCTTAATATATGGAAAAGAAATTTGACTTTTCTCTTTCCAAAACTAAAACAACCTTCCTTATCTAACCATTATTTCTCATATATTCAACTAAAGATTTCTAAAAATTAAAATCCATCAATTTTCTCCTCATCAATCTTCTCCAAATACATTGTAGCTCAATTTTTCATCTGTCCTAAAAAAAAAAGGTTCTATTCATTTTCTTCTTTTATGGTTAGACTTTCAAAACTCATTTGTAATTTCAATCAGAAATCAATGAGTTTTAGGTCGTTTTCATTTGCTCATCAATTCATTTGATTTTTTTTTTCTTTTAGCTATCATTTCGATATTTTGAATCTAATTTTCAAGTTTTTCATTTTGGTTTTTTGGACTTTCACTTTTGCTCTTCCTTCGAGATGAAAAAGAAGAAGTGGTTTTTTAAAATCTAAAATAGAACCAATCAAAATTGGGTGATTGGTGATTTAAATGAAATATTTGTAGAAAAATAAAATGTCACATTCGGGATAAAAGATGTTACCCTATTATAGCTTATTTGATATTTAAGTTGTATATTTGTAGTATATATATACTAACTCTACTCTAACCCAATTTCCATTTTTTATGCATGAAAATGAAGACAAATTACAGGATTAATAGATAATACATGTAGCTCTGTCTCAAAACCAATTGATAATTAAATAAATAATCCATTCCGTATTTCTTATAAAGATTGTAGGATCTCCTTCATATTATCAACGTGGGATCCTCAACAAAGACAATGCACAAAACACAATACCAAAAAAACAAAGTTTCAAAAAACAAACACTACTACTCTAGTAAGTTTCTATTTTAAGAAAAGGTTCTAAGCAAACTATTGCTCTAAAAGCCCATAAGAACAAAAATTAATTTTTTCTTACCTTCTTTGCAAACGATACTCAAAAGTAACGAACAAAGACATTTTCCTTTCCTTCTTCATAGACAATGTATTAAATTTTCATCGACATGTCGACATTTTTATCGACATTTCCACATGTTCATAGGTTCGACATCAACATGCGAGGTGAATCGACATTTCTATTATATCTTAAAGAAATTGATAAAATACAAACCAAACAATAACAAAATGTAACTAATGTGAAGATGATATTTATAATAATTATTTTAACTTGTTTTTAAAATGTAAAACATTTATTTGTTAATTAAAATATTTTTTTGATTTTTTTTAAATATTTTTTTCAAAAATATCCATTGACATCGATGTTTTGTTAATATTTCCATCGACATTTCCATAAAATTGAGACCTCGACATTTCCATCGACATCTTAACCCTTGTTCACAAACGATATTCTACTCCATTTTGCCTTTGCTTTGTCTTCACGCACAACACAACAACTTCAGTTTAGCACAGCAGCTTCAGTCTCTTCGTCTTCTTCGGTTCAGAGAGCAAAAACAGTTGGGAATTATGCAATTATCCATAAAAATACTAGGTCGTTATTGATGGTGCACAATATTTGGATGCACCACTTTTTTTTTTTTTAGTTCAACGACATTTGGGATAGGGGATTTGAACTCATGACCTCTTAACCATAAGCACACACTTTATGCTAGTTGAATTATGCTCTTGTTGACTCATGCACCGCTATCTATTATTAGTGTAATATTGTTCCTCTTAATCAAGAGGTCAGAGGTTCGACTCCTCCACACCCAAATGTTACGTTGTTGAACTCAAAAAAAAAAAAAAAAAGAAAAAACTTTCTTGTAGTTGTTAAATCTCTTTTTTAATTGATGAATGTGTAGTACTCTGACCTTTTAGTCGAAAGTACATATGTTATCGTTGGACTATGCTCACTTTAGAAAAGGTAATAAATGAGGTGTTTTATTACTTTTAAAAGAAATTTAATAATTATCTACCCCATTTAAATGTTGAGTGCTTTCCATCCATTTTAGAATTTCTCAAATTACTTTTGATTATATAAAAATTATAAAGTGCTTTTTATTGGTTAAAAATACTATTTAATATTATACAAGAGGAGAGGATACTATTATTTTTACTTTTTACTTTTTTTTTTTGGGAAAAGAAATACTTTGGTTCTTTATAAACATTTTAAAAGATGCCAAAGCCAAACACATTCCTATACAATTTCTGTACAAGTAGTTGGAAAAAGTTTCAATTAGGAACATCTTTTACTAATTTTTTTCTAAATAATCTTTTAACTATATAATCAATATATAAAGTATTGAAAAATATTTTCTTTAATTAGTTAATTTTTCCCGAAAAGCCAGCCAAACTTACCACAAATTAATCAACATTAAAGACAAATTATGCGAAGAACGAAAAATTGTGGATTTAACGTTATCGTCGTGTGGCTACATTTTGAAAGGGAGAGGGAAAAGGAAATGGACTTGCAATTAATTTGATTCATATCAGCCAAAAAGAAAGAAAGAAAATCCAATTCATGAGAAGACATTTTTATTTTTTTTGGGAATGGGGTCAAGAAGACCTGTTATTGTCAAACCAGCTTTCTCATCTACTGTGTCCATTTGGAAACCTTTCGAATCTTCAAAAAGAAAAGAAAAAAGAAAAAAATTGTTGCTCACTCGAGTATAAGCTGGAGCAGAAAAATTTTAAACCTCAGTTTTAATTGAATTATTTGTCCAATACATTGTGGGTTAAACAATAATAATATATATATATATAAACTCATTAAACAAAGCTTTTAATCAAAGGTAACAAATGATCTGATTTGTACGCATAATCCAAGTCAAGAAGTTTATTTTTTTAAACTAAGATTAGTTTACGAATATATATAACTACTAAAATTATTATTAAAATTACTAAAATAGTAGTTTGTGCAATGTTTTCCTAGTCTATATTACAATATTTAGAAGAAAAATTCTCTCTAGTGGGTCCATGTCCATGTCAGCCTTGCCCTAATCCGATCAATATCTTTCACTCCATCTCCATCCTCTTCAATTGTTGACTTGGGAAAAAACTATGTAATTTTAATACAAACGAAAGCCCTTCGAAATTTCCTTCCTTTCTTCAATTAATATTAATCAATTGCTTTCATTCGCATCTCTCTCTCGACAAGTTATGAATTTGAATATTATTTCAAGTCGATCAAAAGCTTAAGTCCCAAGACTAAATTTCAAATGACTAATTTCAATGTACATGTAATTGTATTGCAGATTCGCTTTTAATATAGATAACTTCCTGATAGGAAAAAAGGATAGATGTGGCCTAAACTTTTCATTACTAGCTATAAAATCAACTCATCAGGTCCATTATGTTCGACACAAAATCAAGCTACTTGCATGCTTTGACTCAAAAACAAAAGAAGTGCAAAAATGCTTCGAAATATCTTTTGCTTTCTGGGGTTGCTGTTATTGCTGCTACTGCTAAGCTCAGAAGCTCACACAAGCAAAAAAGAACTCAACTGTCAAAAAAACCATGGAAATGAAAGTACAAGAATTGGAGTGGTTTTTGACAGTGGCTCTCAAATTGGGAAGCAACAGATGGTAGCAATGAAGATGGCTTTAAGGCGCTTTCCTTTGTCTTCCTGTGTTAAGTTGGAGCTTCTCCTCCATGATTCTCATCCAAACTTCTCTTCACCAACTTCTTCTGGTAATCTCCTTCAATTTTCTTCTAATTTTATTTAGGATCCATTTGGAATACATTTTAATTTAAATGTTTTTCAAGAATGCATTTTTTAAAAAAATTTTGCATAAAAATTGTTTAGAATTTAAACACTCGTATGTTTGGTTGTATTTCCTCATAGGTATTTTTATACAAAGTTATTGTATTCTTAACACTCTTTAAAAAACTTGGTTTCAAGTGTTTCTCTAAAAAAAATGTTTATTTATCAATCTCATTTTCTAATAAGTCATTTTTAGTGGTTGTCAAACACTATAAATTTTTTCAAAATGATTTTTTTTTCTTCAAAATTAAACACTTGAAAAGTTAAACCAAATACACCCTTACATATGGGTTCATAATTACACAGGAAAATGTTGATTTTGTCATCTTATTTATTGTTTTTTCTTCAACGAGTCTCTTCTCCCAAATAGGCGATATTTTGATCATAAATTTGAGTCATCGTTTTTTACCCAAATTTCCTCCTATTATTTGCAGAGGAATGCCTCCTCCCACTGCTAAAAATCTTATAGCTATTTGTTTTTTGAAAAATAAAAAGTAAAAATATCTCATTCTCTCTCCCTTTTTTTGCATTTCTTTCTCTGGTATGTAAAAAACTGAATTAATGGTGGTCAGTATTATCCTTATTTGTATTGTATTTGTTAACGTTATAATTGTCGAGAAAAAATGGAAGAAAAATTACGAGTGTTGTAGTTGAACTTTTAGAATAGTGTTTAATATGTCAAATATGTCGTTATATTAAATTTCAATTATGTGTCTAATAAGTTGAATTGTAAAATATAATGTATCTAATAAATTGAGAATGTATCAACACAAAGCTAAAGGTCTAGATGTGTTAGGATTTTTTTTAACGATTCAAAATCCTTTAGATTTGAAGTGTAGAGACCTATATGTATATATATATATATATATATATATATATATATATATATATATTCTTAAGTCCACGACCTATTATACACAATTATATGAATTCTTACCTTCAATTTTGGTGTATCAATTTTTATCCGGAAATCTTAAACTTTGTTATGTTTTGTAATGTTTATTTAAAATTTGAATAAATTTTACAATTTTTATCCTATAATAAACTTACATTTTAAAAATCAACACACATATTTTCATGTGTTTTTAATAAATATTAAAACATATTATCTAGTATGAAATCAATGAAGAATTTCAAAAGAAAAAGGCGTTGGAGCTTACTTTTTGTTGAAATTTATGACTATTGAAATATTTATTTAATTGTCAATCTTGTGTATTAGTCAAGCTTATTTTTATGCAACATTGAAATTAGTAAGTTACGAGAGATTTTTTTTTTTTTTTTTTTGAAAGGAGAGATTTTACTTTTCTTTGCTAATATTAGTGGCTAAATATTTAGTAGAAATTGAATATTAGGTTAGAATAATTGCCAACACATGTTTAAGTTTAGGGTTTAATTTGATGAAATTAAGGATTCAAGTCAAGAATTGTCAAGATCATTAATAAAAATTGATTTTTTTCCTTAAAAAATAAAATAAGATATTATGTAGAAAAGAAAATTCTCCATTAAAAAAAAAAAATCATGAATAGATAGAGGAGAAGAAAGATAGGATTTGGACGGCCACAAGACTTCTGAAGTCTTTCTTTCTTATTTTTTTTTATTATTATTTTATAAAATACCATTTTATTGAAGAGTATGTGGGGAAGAGGCTTACAAGGTTTCCTAATTGAATTTGACTCTGGATTTAATTCATTAATATCTGCATATAAATCATCAAAGGGGACATTGAAATCTACAGAATTTAATCCGCATAGATTTCTTCATAAATGAATTAATTAATATAATCTAACAGTTTGAGACATGTTGACCTTGACCTTGATTCTTTTTTTTTTTTTTTGAGAAGAAAGGAAATTATTTTATTACGCCACTATGTTGACCTTGATTCTTTATTCTGTTTCTTCATATTTTGCAAAAAGTTTTACTTATCAATTTTTATTCTAAATTTTCAATTACATCAAATTACACTTTTAAAATCGATCGAGATTTCAAAGAAAAAATGAAACAGAATGAGTTGATTGTGAATTCAAATTTATTGCAGATAATATGCATTCATCGATCCTTATTTGTTGGAAGAATTTTGAAAGATTTATACTTTCATTTTTATTGAAATTAGTGAGTGGATTTGTAATGAAATTGAAACATTTGCTTAACTCTAAGAGTTCAAATTAATGAAATAGATTTTTTCCAATTTTTTTAGTACTTTATAAGTCAACTTAGTCATCCAATGTAAAGAAACAAAAATTGTTTTTCCGACAGCTTTGGATCTCATTACCAATGAAGGAGTCAAAGCGATTGTTGGATCAGTGACAATGCAGGATTTGATTGTCATCTCCGACCATAAAATTCCTGTCGCAACTCCCATTGTTTCCATTTCATCTACACAATTATTACAGCCTCTCAAAACCCAATCTTTGATTCAAATGGCCAACAACATCACCCACCAAATGCAATGCATTACTTCAATTCTGACCCATTTTCAATGGCCGCAAAAAGTCACAGTCTTTCATGAAATCAACTCTTTCGTTTCAACCCGTCGTCTCTCCGATTCATTTCGATCGGCCAACATAGAGATTGAACACTTTCTGGCCTTATCTTCCTCCTCCAACCAAGCTGAAATATTGATCGAGAAGGAATTGAAAAAGCTTATGATCAACAGCCAAAGGAATAGGGTTTTCATAGTAACACAACTTTCTCTAGAGTTGGTTCGTCTTCTCTTTACAAAAGCAAAGAACATGAACATGGTTGGAAATGGGTATGCTTGGATCGTCTCAAATGACGTTTTTGATCACATTGTCTCTTTAGATTCTCCTTCTCTTTTGAACAAAATGGAAGGAGTTATTGGGTTTCGAACATATTTCGATGACACCAAAAAGTCCTTCAAAAACTTCGAAACCAAGCTTGAGAAGATGTACAGTTTAGAATATCCACAAGATAAAGAGCCAATAAAAGCAAGTATTTTCACCGTTCGAGCTTATGATGCATCTTGGGCCATCTCCAAAGCCATAGAAAAGTTGGGTGAAAAGTTCAGTTCTCATCAACTGATGAAGAAAATTTTAGAGAGCAATTTCGAAGGGCTTAGTGGAATGGTGAGATTCAAGAATGGGATGTTAATATCACAAGCACCAACTTTTCAAATCCTTAAAGTGGTGGATGGAAGCTTAAAAGATGTTGCTTTTTGGACGCCCAACTTAGGTTTTTCTGAAAGCTTGGTGGCAAATAATAAAGAATTAGAGTTTATGGAGAATGTGGCCGCTGTTAGACATTTGTCACAAACCTTTTCCAGAGAATTAGATGGTTATGGAGAAATTACAAGGTTGAAATTTGCTGTTCCAAACCAGGGAGCGTGTCGTGAATTTGTAAATGTCAGCTACCATTTGAATGGGACGATAAATAATTTCACTGGATTTTCCATTGATCTGTTTAAGGCCGTTATGCATAATATTACCATGTCCTACGACTTGGTTCCTTTTAACAAGACATATAATGAAATGATGGATGCAGTCTACAAGAAGGTAACACGATTCTTATTACTCCTAATTATTATATATCTGTAAGTAGAGATCTCCTTGCAATACCGTCATTGAAACATTGACAATTATGAGAGATAGAAAAAAATTCTCATTTTCTATATTTCTCTCTTTTAGTTGTCAAGATTTGAATAGGCTGTGTAAGGAGATACACATCGGTATGTCATTTTAACATATTGTTAAACAATTCTATTTGATATGTTAGACATACGATGGAGCAGTGGGGGACATAACAATACTGGCAGAACGATTCCGACGTGTCGATTTCACAGTGGCGTATTTAAAGACGGACATTGTGATGGTGGTGACCGAGAAGGAAGAGAAATGGAAGAAGTGGTGGGCGTTCATGGAGGCTTTTGATTTTGAAGTGTGGCTGTTAATACCCACAATGCATCTTTTTGTTTCCTCCATTATTTGGCTAATTGAACGTCAAAACAACGACGAGTTGAATGGTTTTGGAAACATGCTGTGGTTTTCAATTTCCATCATCTTTTACATACACAGTAAGATCTATATGCTTTCTTTTAAACCCTAATGTTTATGTAGATCTCATTCAAATCATTAAGTATATGTTTGAGAGTGATTTTGAAATGAAGAAAATTACCTTTGTAAATCACCCAAAACATACCTTTAATTATTCAAAATCAATCTCAGATTTGATTTTATACTTTTAAACATGATTTTGTTATTACGAAAATTGATTTTGAATTGTGAAATGTATCTTTGAAGGGATTTTGAATATGATAAAAGTGACTTTAACCATTTTAAAATCACTTCCATGCACTAAAGCATTCCCTTTTAATGCAGGAGAGCCAGTGAAAAATGGGTTGGCTCGGCTCGTGCTGGGGCCGTGGTTGTTTGCGATTCTAGTGGTGACTGCAAGTTTCTCAGCGAGTCTGACATCGATGATGACAATATCTTGGTCTCAACCGTCGGTGCTCGACGTTGAAACGCTGAAGAAGATGAACGCCACCGTTGGCTGCAACGCCGAATCTTTCATATACAATTTTCTGAAGAATACCCTCAAATTTGAGCCTTCAAAAATTGTGAAGATGAATTCCATAGACGATTATCCAGAGGCTTTTAAGAAGAGAACCATTGAGGCTGCTTTCTTCATAAGCCCCCATGCAGAAGTCTTCCTCGCAAAAAATTGCAGAGGCTACACCAAAGCAGTTTCCTCTTTCAAGCTCGGCGGGATTGGCTTTGTGAGTTTAATTTTATTTTCACTAAACTTCCATTGTTGTGTGAACATTAAATAGTGGTTTAACTTCTTTTTCTTTGACTTTTATTTTAGTCTCTCAAGTATTGGATTTATTATATTTATGTTCTATTCTATTTTAGGCTTTTCAGAAGGGGTCTGCTCTTGCTGCGATGGTTTCTGAATCCATCGCCAACTTAGCCGAAACAAACTATACATCAGAAATGGAACAAAAGCTACTGGCCTCCCACTGTCCTTCAACTAACAGAGCAGATGGGCTGGGCTTAGGACCTGGACCTTTCATGGGCCTATTCTTAATTTGTGGTTGTATTGCTTTGTTGGTCTTGCTATATATGGGCCTTCAATTCATGACAATGAAACTGGGCTGGATTCAAAAGCCCAAATGTAGCCTAGAAGACCTTACCTTAAAAGTAGCACAACAAAACCAAGAGGATTAGTTGACACATTCACAATCCACACCAACCCTATTGTAATATTATTCATAAAATATGCATATGTATTTAGGTACTTTTCAATTATCACGAGCAAAAGTATTTTTGTTTAGTAGAGTAATGCACATGTATGTATAAAGAGATCAAATACAATATGACAAGAATAATTCTCTGTTTATTTATTATTATTTTTTTTTTTTTGAAAAAAGATACTTCGTTACGCCACATGGGCAGAATTAGAAATGTCCAGCTGGACCACATTACAAAGCCAACTTGGAAATTGCCCCATCCAAGATGTACTAACCCCTGATGATCTGGCAACTTTAGCTACCACATCTGCTGCTCTATTACAGTTCCTGGGTACATGTGAAAATACTATCTTTGAGAAACAAGGGATTAATTCCCAAATCTTTGCAACTTCAGCCTCCTCATCATCCCATACCACTGACTCCTTGTTAATGAATTTGATTGTCATTAAGCTATCTGACTCAACAATGTTCTCTGTTTATTTTTTAAGTAATAAATTAGCCATATTGAGAAGAATTCTCGTATTTTTTTCAGGACAAAGCACGTCCTTTGTTAACGATATGGGATGATATTATGGCTTTAGTAGCCCTTTGATCGACTACTTCTAAAGTGTTTTCAAATTATTGTGCTTCCCATATCGCCTTAAATTAGAAAGCTTTCATGTAGCACTCTTTGTATGTTTCTCACATACTCTTCAACAAAGTATTCTCTTTTTAGGAAAAAAAAAGAAGCTATTATAAGTTTTTTTTGTTTTCCCCGACAAAAATAGTTGGAGTGAGAAAATTCAAACTTTTGATGAATTTTCTCTATACAAATTAGTCCTTGTTTGTTTGGTTGTTCTTCCGTCAATATCTAAGAAATAGAGGAATTAATATGCATAACAATAGTTTGGAAATTGAAATCATTGTACCTCTATTTAATTAGGGTTAGAACACCAAAGTTTAAAGTGTTATAACTAAAAAAGAAAGTCATTTGTAAGTTCCTTTAATATGACAACTTTGTGAAGGAAAAAAACTTGGAGCAATTGGTCTGAATCGATTCCGTGATGATTGGAGAAAGATGAAGATGGTCCCAAGGATGGTTGAGAATATGAAGGCAGCCGCAAGACTGAGAAAACTTTAATTTCAGCCGGCCGCCCCATGGAAAAAACTTAGAACTCTACTACATTTCATCAAACGTCCAAATTTGTATGCTTATGCAAGTCAAGTCAAGAAGCTTTGATTTTTTCAACTAAAATTAGTTCCACTATAAATATTCAAATTATTATTCAAATTACTATTAAAATTACTCAATTTTGTTTCAAACTATTTGGTTTTTGGTTTTTGAAAATTATACTTATTTTCTCTCAATTTTCTTACAATAGTTTTCATTTTTGATAATGATTGAATTCTTAGTCAAATTCCAAAAAACAAAAACAAGTTTTTGAAAACTATATTTTATTTAGTTTTCAAAATTTGACTTGATTTTTGAAAACATGAGAAGAAGTCAGGTAGATAACATAGCAATGAAATTTATAAGTAGAAGTTGTGTTTATAAGTTTAATTTTATTAAAAAAAAAAAAGTTCCATTTGATAACCATTTGGTTTTTGAAAATTTAAGCTTACAAAACACTACTTTCCACCTGTTTCTTGGTTTGATTATCTACCTTTCTTCCAATGTTTTCAAAAATCAAGTCAAGTTTTGAAAACTAAAAAGAAGTATTTTCAAAAATTTATTTTTGTTTTTGAAATTTAGCTACGAATTCAAATGTGTATTTTTAACAAAGATTTATAAGAAAATTTAGAGAAAACGAACTTAATTTTCAAAATCCAAAAACAAAATGCTTGCTTTTGGAATATGTTTGGCTGCAACAGGTAATTCAAGTCAACGCCAACATGAGTATAGCTCAACTGATATAAAGTTTGTATTAATGACCAAGAGGTTTGTAGTTTGAGTCCTCCGCTCCACATGTTGTCAAATAATAATAATAATAATAATAATAATAATAATAATAATAATAATAATAATTCAAGTCAACGTTGAAAACTTGTAGGTCAAGTTGGAGGGGATATTCCATCGAATGTGCTTTGTTTTTGGACAAAGGACAATAGTTCATTAAATAAGCTTTTTTTATTTATTTATTTATTTTAAAAAAAGAAAGTTCATCAAATACGATAGTAATATATGTCTAGAGAAATGCAGTTATATAGAAAGTATTGCACATCAACAAATAATGCAACTAACTACAAATAATTATATAGTAAATATTACTATATAGACTTTGTATATAATAAAATTACATAAAACATAAATAAACCAAATGATAATTTTTTTGACAATATGTGGGGAAGGAGATTTGAACCATAGATCTTGTGATCATTAGTACAACTTTATGCCAGTTGAACTAAGTTCTTGTTGGCAAACCAAATGATAATTGGTAGTTGAGACACGCTTCCAAAACACTAAAGGTAATTATTCGTTTTACACGAGTGACTAGTAGACTACGGTGATTGTTTCAACAAGGATATAATGGCTAACTTTAGTAGAATAGTAACATCAAACTACATGGATCTGGTCGAATTCTTAGATTCTTATTCTCATTAAAAGAAGAAAAAAAGATGAGAAGTCTTAAAATGAGATTAGAAACTTAGATTTCGGGATAAAACTCAAACAAAGAAAATTGTGAGCAATTACAATGGTCGCAGAAAACAAAAAACAACTATTTACAACATAATTGTGAGTAATTACAGCTCTGGCAGAACAAAAATAATTATAAACTATTCAAATTCAATCCATAACGAATTCTATTTTCATACATTAATAATTAATCATTGAAACTTTTCAAGCCACCCATTTTCTTCACAGATTTTTACGACAAAATACAACCATATATCGATAAATTACTCGTGAAATACAAAGCAAATCTAGTTATATTATCCTCTCTCCTTTTTCATTGGCATAAACGAATCCTTCTCGATAAGGTTAAATTACTTAGAACCAACGTTAAGAGCTTAATTTTCATTCATGACTTTTTTAATATATTGGATCTATAATGACTTTATTAACTTGAAATGACTTTCTCTATTGACTTTAAAAACTTGAAATGACTTTTTGAGAGTAACAATTTTTTTTGTAAGTATGCTTCAGAAAAGTTCCAATCTAAAACATTTTTCTAAGTATTTTAAAAAAAGTTAAAAAACATTTTTTACTGTATAAGAAATTTCGGACATATGTTTAATTAGTTAAAATGTTATGACTATTAATTTTTATTAATTCAAGGATCTTCGAATTATAATAAAATTCTCAATTTATTAAGATTTTCGTTACTCATTTATTTGTAATTCTATAAATATTAGTCATGGAAGAGCCTTAATTATCCTTGAATATAGAAGACGACAATTTAGTGATTGATTCTTGTCTCTCACTCTTGTGCTCTTTTGTTCTTTTATCTTTTACTTTTAATTTATAATATAAAATTAATTTTCATTTCTTTCAAAAAACCAAAGCCAAACTCACCATTAAATTAATCAAAAAAAAAAAAAAAATTATGCAAAAAAATTAAATTATTGTTGGAAAAAATTGGGTGTAGCTACAACTTAATGCTAATAAATTGCAATGACAATTTAATAGAAAATTTATTGGAGGGAAGAAACCTCAATATAATTCATAGTTTTATACCATTAAATTCATGAAAGTATAAAAAGCATTTTAAATTGGTATCTAATGATTATTTGGGTGTATATAGATTTTCGAATCTTTATTTAACTATTATTATGGAGCAACCATTTAAACGTGTGGCTACAAATGGATTGAAGATGTAATTGTTGTTATTCGACTACCCTTTCAAAGGGTCAGAAATTTTGCTCGCATGCAATTAATGTAATGTACGTTTGGCAACAATAGAGATTCAGAAAATCCAATTGACCAAGACCTATTATTATCCAACCATCTTGTCATGGGTTGTGCCCATTTTTATGGGTTTTTTTAGAACTAAATTGAAAGCCATTCCTTTCAACCAAGAAACCCATGAGTGAATGAATCTTATCTACTCTCAAAGATGTATTTGAGAAATTGTTTGGTTCCTTCGGGGATTTAGCGAAGGATTACTTGTCAAATATCTTGAACGAATTAAAAATACTTACAAAAATGAATTTGATTCTATATTAGTTTATTCAATTTGAATCTCTCTTTTGATTGATTAGTCTATATGATACGCTTTGAATCTTCAAAATGGTACGGTTATAGATTTATCCAATCGTCATTTGGTTTGAAAGTTGAGAATAAATATTACAATAATGGACGTATGAAAATATTATTATTGGATGGATCAAAGATTGTTATATTTAGTATTTAGATGGGATAATATTATCAAAGATGCAAAGGAAATTAGGCAACATGAAAATAATTTAGTTGTGAATAAATCACCAAACCCTAAACTTGAGTAAATTGTGAACTTTTCAGCTCTCACTAACCAACCTACACAAGCTCCAACTAATAAAATACTCAAATACACATAAATGCCCAATCACAATCATGGAAATGCCAAAGCATAGCCACAAATTTAAAATAGGTAAAAAAAAAAAAAAGTCCCTAAAGCCAACAGTAAAAATGCCTAAATCTAACTAGAAATTATTCCCACGTGACTAGATAAACTAGATAGGGAAGGGAGGTGGGGGAGGGGAGAGGAGAGAAAATATATATTTTTGTAATATAAAAAAGGATAATTGCAGTGGGTGGCAAATTGGATCAAATTAATAGCAAATATAGCACAATGTAAAAAAAAGTGCAAATATAGCAAAATTTATCAGAGTATATTACTGATAGACACTGATAGACTCTGGTTAATTAGAATCTATCTGATAGACTTCGATTATCAGAGTTTATCAGAGATAGACTCTGATTAATCAGAATCTATCAGTCTACTGATAAACTCCGATTATTCAGAGTCTATCAGTGTCTTTCGCTGATAAACTCTGGTTAGTCAAAATCTATCAGTGACTATCAGTGATAGACTTTGATTAATCAAAATCTATCAGTGATAGTCACTGATAGATTTTGATTAATCGAAGTCTATCAGCGATAAACACTAATATACTTTGAATAATAAGAGTCTATGAGTGATAGACACGGATAGAATCTGACAACAACTTTTTGGTCTTGTACAATTAATTATAATATGAGGGACATTTAAACCTATTTCTCAAAACTCAGGAACTAAAAAGATCTATTTTGAATATTTAGGGACTTTCTTAAATCTATTTGTCAAATTTAGAGACTGAAAAGGTCAATTTTGAAAACTAAGGGATCAAACACACTTATTCCTGAAAACTTAACTTTAGACGAATTTTAATTTTAAAATTGATGGAAGCAAATGATTTCTAAATTAAACTTATAAACCTTGCATTTCACTATAATTTTCTTGCTTTATTCCTTATTTTTTTAAAACGATTTTATTAAAAAACCAAGTCAAATTTTGAAAAAAAAAAACTTTTTAAAATCTTGGTTTTGTTTTTAAAATTTGGCTAACAGTAAACATACGTAATTTTAAAAAATAGAAAACAAAAAACCAAATGGTTAACCTAAGGCCCCGTTTGATAACCATTTCAGTTTTTGGTTTTTGGTTTTCTATTTTTTAAAAACAAAAACCATATATGTTTGATAACTGTTTTTTGTTTTCTGTTTTTAAAAAACAAAAAACCAACCTTGTTTGATAACCATTTTTGGTTTTCAGTTTTTAAAAATTAGAAAGATGAAAAGATGTTTTAGAGAGAGAAAAATATGTAGAGATGTTGGAATAAAAATTTAGAGACACAGATATAAATGTTTTCTAGAAAAAAGTTTTTTTTTTTTTTTTGAAAAGACGAGAGAAAAGTTAAACATAGAAAATTTAGAGAGGTGAAAGAAAATGTTTAGAGAGAGAATATTAGTTAGACTCGAGAAAAGATATTAGTTAGAGAAAAAATAGAAAAAAAAGTTAGAGTAAAAGCGATAAATTTTAGATAAAAAAATTAAATAAAAAGAGAAAATTTAGAGAGATAGTAAGATTAAGAGTAAAAGATATGCTAAAGAAATAACGATAATTAGAAAAATAAAGAACATTTTTAGCGATAGAAAATTTTGGAGAATTTGTTTTTTCAAAATAAAAATTAGAATATGTTTAATTAAGGAGAGAAAAGTTATTGATAAGTTTTTAGAAATAGATAAGTTAGAAAAAAAAAAGTTTTGATGGAGAAAAGGAAATTTTATAGAGAGAAAAACGTTTTAGAGAAAAAAAAATTGAAAAAGGAATTTGTAGAAGAGAGATAGGTAAAAGAGGAGAAAAATAAGGATTAGATGAAAAATGAGTTTTTGAAAAACCTAAATCTGTTTTTAAAAACTATTTTTTTTTTTGTTTTTTATTTTTGAAATTTGCTTTTAGAATTTCAAAAACGTTTTAAAAAAAAAAAATACAAAAAACAGAAATGGTTATCAAATACTCTTGTTTTTTTAAAATAAAAACAAAAACAAAAAACGAAGGCCCCGTTTGATAACCATTTTGTTTTTGGTTTTTGGTTTTTGAAAATCTAAAAAAAGTAGTTTTCAAAAACTTATTTTTGTTTTTGGAATTTGGCTAGGAATTCAAATGTGTCCTTGACAAATATGAAAACATAGTAGGGAAATTAGGAGAAAACAAGCAAAATTTTCAAAAACCAAAAACCAAATGATTAGGAAAATTCCCAAGAGCTCACCCAACATAGAACTTCTCCAAGCCAAGCATGCTTAACTTTAAAGTTTCTATGATTGAGCCACCGAAAAAGAAGATGCACCTTATTGGTATAGGTAGTATCTATCAATTCTTTTAAGCTTATCTTGACCATACTTTCATGTCTTCGGATGTGGTCTCGGTTCATTCATGTACCCCTCGTAACTCGTCGGGTGTTACAATATATATATATATTTTCAATATTATCTTAACTTTTAATTAAAAATATATATAACCAAAAAAAAAAGAGAGAAAAAGGGAAAAGTCCCCCCTCCTTCCTTGTCCCTCCTCCGCAAGTTTAGAGTTAAAAGCTTTAATGGTAGGGAGAGAAATGCCATAAATATGAATAAATTCAACCCCCACCCTCTCACTCTCCCCTCAAAAACTCCGAATGCGAAATATAATTCCTCAAGGATAACATCTCTTACAAATCATTTCATCCTCAAAACCTGAAAAAGAAAAATGAATATGTTTAGAGATTTTTGCTTCTTCTTTTTTGTTGGGTTTCTTCTGCTGTACGGCTCACCATCAGAAGCAGAGACTAAGGAAATCCAGTTGAGATGTTCCGCCGACGACCCAAAAGGAGTGGTGAAGATGGGAGTTATTGCTGATAATAGCTCAAGGGTGGGGAGGGAACAGATTGTGGCCATTCAAATGGCTTTCAAACGACATTATAATTATCATTTTTCTAATTCATGCCACAAGGTGGAGCTCCTCCTCCAGGATTCGCCGGAGAACTCCGCTCAGGCAACCGCTACTGGTAAGATCGACTATCTCTAGCCAAACAGTACTTTTCTGCTGATTTGGGAGTAGGAAGTTCCTATTGCCCAACGTTGAGTTTTTGATAGATGATGGGAATGGACATAGTGAGGCCAGTAGATTTGTACTGTTCGATTTTGTATCTGACGGTTATTAGGGAGTAAACAAATTTGAAGATATATATCCTGAAGTCTTAAATAGGGAGTCTCTCCATACCAAGAGCACCTAATAATTTGCCCATAAGAGAAGAGACGCATTTAAAGAATTTAGAGATTTTTTTTCTAAATAAATATTTATCAAAAACTTAGAAGATATATGATTATCCTTTGCGTTTTCTATTTTTTTTTTCCTCTTTAATATTGAAAAAAACAGGATTGTTTGAAAAAAAAAATATTTTTTTATTTTCTATTTTTTGAAAACAATTTTGAGTAAATTTAAGAAAAAAGACTTCTGTTTATCAATTTCTTGTTTTTAATTACTATTTTCTTTTTCCTTTTGACTTATATTTTCCCACATTTTTTCTTTCTTTTTCTTTCTAATAATTGTTCTCTCTCTCCAAACTTTTACCGCTCTACCAGTTCTCTCTCTAAAAAAAAATCTAAGTCTCTTAAAAATTCTCATTTCTTTATTAGTTTTCTTTCTATTACTTTTCTACTATATCTCTCAAATTTTTATCGAAAGAATTATGAGATAATTAACATGTACTTTCTCAATTAAGAAGTCAGACATTCGAATCCCAACCCCAAAATGTGATTGAACTAAAAAAACATCTTTCACATTTTTCACTTTCTAAATTAATTCACCCGTCTGGATAATAAAGATCTCATATATCTTATTAATTGTGAGATCTCCATTCATTTTTTCAAGGTGGGATCCTCACTATTATCTTTTCGGAATTTCTGTCCAACATTTCTCCTATTTATAACTTAAAGTCCTCTTTCTATTTTGTCTTTTTTATTTTTACTCCAACTATATGAATTTTCTCTTTCTAATTTTTTCTTCTTCTCCTTGATGTTTCTCCCTCTAAAATTTATTTGTTTATTTATTTTGAAAATAAAGACAATGTTATTACGCCACACGGGCAAAAGAGAGACGGTCATATTCGACCCTATTACAAATCCAATCCGGAATCATGTCTACCCAATTGGAGCATGATCCTGAAAGCCTAGCAAATTTATTTCTCATCCCCAAATTTCTCCCATAACATTTATTTCTACTCTTCCTCTAACAAATATTCTTCATCTAACATATCTCTCACTCTTTAACTTTTCTCTCTCTAACATTTTTTTTTGTCTTCATCACATGTTTCTCTCTCTAAAATCTTTTCGTCTATCTCTCCAGATTTACTCTTTCTAATTTTTCTCTTAGAAAATAGGTTAAATTACAAATACAGTCCTCAACTTTTATGTTTGTGTACGTTTATTTAGTCCCTGAACTTTAAAAAGCATCTAACACGTCTCCTAACTTTCAATTTTATATCTAATAGATCTTTGAACTTTAAAAATATATCTAACAAGACCCTGAACTTTAATTTCAATTTTTTGTTTAATACATCTCCAATTTATTCAATTTTTTTAAAAAATAATTGATCTGTTAGATATAAAATTAAAAGTTATGTCTAATGAGATCATAAACTTTCAATTTTGTATAAAGTAAGTTCATGAATTTTAAAAAATGTCTAATAGATCAATGATGTATTAGACAAAAAATTGAAAATTCTTGGACTCTCATAGGACACAAAATTGAAAGTGTAAGCACCTATATTAATTTTTTTAAAAAGTTTAGATATCTATTGAACACAAAATTGAATTTTTTCTAACCTATTAGATACTTTTTAAAATTTGGGAACCAAATAGACGCATATACCTTAAAGTTGAGGGACTTAAGCTTGTAATTTAACCAAAAATTTATCCCTCCCTATATATTTTACTTTATTTACCTCCAAATTATCCCTCTCTAACATTTCTCTCTCCCTTCTAAACTTTTAGTTAACATTTTTTTAGTTTTCTACTTGTATAACAGCTTTGGATCTAATTACTCACAAGCAAGTGAAAGCCATGTTTGGAACATTGACAAGGGAGGGAGTATCTTCAATCTTTGCGCTTCATAAAGCCTCCAAGAATATCCCTATAATATCGTTATCTTCAGCTTCCTTAGTACCACCGCCGACGAAGCCGATTCGGATATCATCATTTCTTCAAATGGCTAACGATATCACCCACCAAATGCGGTGCATTGCAGCTATTGTTGGCGAATTCCGATGGCAAAGAGTCACTGCACTCTACGAGGATAGAAATAACGAAGACTTCACGACCAACATGTCAATTCTAAAACTCCTATCTGATTCACTTCGAGATGTCAACTCCGAGATTGAAAACCACATCGCTTTCTCTTTATCAGATCCCAAGCTACTCACCGCAGAGAAGCTCATGAACCTTAGCAGTGACAGCAATAGGGTGTTCGTGTTGGTGAAATCTTCAATGGAGTTGGCCACCCTTCTCTTCAAAAAAGCAAGAAACTTGAACATGATGGCAAATGGGTACGTATGGATTGTTGCCGATGAGATCGCCAACCTTGTTGATTCTTTAGATTCCTCTGATTTTCACAACTTACAAGGCGTCATTGGCTGTAAGATCTACTTTAACGAAACCACAACTTCATTCAAGAAATTCAGAACCAAATTCCGGAGAAATTATATGTCTGAATTCCCAGAAGAAGAAGGGCAAGCTGACCCGAGTGTCTTTGCACTTCGAGCTTACGATGCATATACGGCCATCGCCACCAACATGGACGAGTGGCAAGGAAATCAATGGCCGCAGAAAGTTGTGGAAAGTAAATTTGAAGGTCTCAGTGGAGCGGTTAGCTTTAAGAATGGCATATTGTCAAATTTACCAACTTTCCAAATCATTAACGTTTTTGGAAGAAGCTATAAAGAGATTGCGTTTTGGTCACCAAGTTTTGGATTTTCCCACCTTCCAAGCATTCGAAATGATAACGTCAATTTATCGAGCTTAGTCTTCTGGCCAGGTTGGTGTAGCCCTGAAGCTCTCTCATCTGTGGACATTATCAATAGAATGATTAACGACTAATAATGTAATTAGAACGATTAAATATTGACAGGTAATGCAAAAACGGTTCCGAAGGGATGGGATTTTAGGTACCGAAAGAAAACATTGAAGATCGGGGTTCCAACAACAGCTGCTTTCAAAGAATTCGTGCAAGTGGATTTCGATCGCCCAAATGGGCCTCATTTTTCCGGCTTCTCCATTAGTGTGTTTCAGAAAGTTGCAGCCAATTTAATGCTACCCTACGAGTTCGTTCCTCGCAATAAATCTTACGACGACTTGCTCAAAGAAGTCTACAACAAGGTAAAACAAAATTGATTTTTTTATTCATTTTAGTACTAGAAATTATTGGAAGAGACCATCACACGGTGACTGATAGTTTTACATTGTCAAAGCAAAATATATGGTTGAATATATTACGGTATGTAGAGATCTCCTTGCACACCACTATTAAAATGTTTGACAACTACAAGAGCAAATTTTAATTTCCCATTTTCTACGTTTTTCTTTATTAGTTATCAATATTTGAATGGTGGTGTCTTTGAAGATTCCTATATGCAACCAAATATTGTCCACTATCAAATGTAAGAAAGATGGGAGACACCACAAAAGTATTTAGAATTGGACAATACTTGGTTACATAGGGTAGGTATTATTAGATTACATGGAGTTCTATCTCAAAACTAATGACAATGAGTGGGATAACTCATCTATTTTATAAATTGTGAGGTCTCTCCACCTATCTTTTCAATGTGAGATCCTCAACATGCCCCCTCAAGATGGTGCTTCTTTGGGTTCACTATTCTTGGATTGGATCATTTTTTTTTTTTTTGACCGAATACCCGTTATCACTATTAAAATGTTGGCAACTAAGAGAGGACAAGGTTAAAAATGAGAAAATCTTTTTCCTTCCCCTGGTTGTAATATTTTAGCGGTGATGTATAGGAAAATGTTGACAACTAGGAGAGGAAAAAGACTTTCTCATTTTCTACCTTTCTCTCTCTTGATTGTCAACATTTTAATGATGGTGGATATAGCAAGATACCTATACACAGGTATGCAACTAAGTATTGGGTTTTCAAATTTGTTTTAAATTTTTTTGTGGTTTAATGGGGGGGGTTTTGGATGATGTAGGAGTTGGATGCAGCCGTGGGAGATTTTGGGATATTTGCAGATCGATTTAGGTACGTGGATTTTTCTGAGCCATATTTGGAAAATGCAGCAGTGATGATAGTGAAGGAGAAGCCATTGAAGTGGACGCGATCATGGCTTTTCATGAGAGCTTTCACTGCAAAAATGTGGCTGCTCATGTTCTCCATGCATATATTTGTGAGCTCTGCAATTTGGCTGGTTGAGCGTAAACATAACGATGCATTGGAGGGAATTGGAAACATGCTATGGTTCTCGGTATCAGTCATTTTTTATTTGCATAGTAAGTCATTCTTTCTATTAGTTTCCAACTTTAAGAAAATTTTCTAGATAGCATACTTACTCTATCTTCTATTGTCAGTTATTTCAACCTCATGATGTGGAGTCCAATAACATTAAAAAAAAAAAAAGATTAAATTGCGACTTTAGACTCTAAACTTGTAGGATTGAGTTCAATAGGTTCTAATGTTAAAAAAAAAAAAAAACTCATATACAGCTAAACTTTCATTTTTGTGTTCAATAGATAATTCGTGTATTTTCTTTTTTTAAGTTATAGACTTCATAATACTTAAAATTCGAAAACTAAATTAGTAATTTAGTTAAGGATATGACTGACAATGAATGAAAGTAGTATTCCTACCTGTTATACTATGAATGTTTGGTGCAGGAGAACCAGTGAAGAGCGGATTGGCTCGAGTAGTGTTAGGGCCATGGCTATTCACGATCCTTATTGTAACAGCAAGTTTCACGGCGAGTCTGTCGTCGATGATGACAATCTCGAGGTCCCAACCATCGTATTTAGACATTGAAACCTTGAAGCTCCGAAATGCGACAGTGGGATGCAACAAAGGCTCTGTAATGAAGAGAGCTCTGTCTGAAGTCATGTCGTTTCGCCCAGAGAATGTTAAAGAAATACCTTCAGTGGACCTCTTCCCAAACGCCTTGGAAACTGGAGAGATTCAGGCGGCTTTCATGTCCGCTCCCCATGCAAAAGTCTTCCTCGCAAAACACTGCAAAGATTACACCAAACTCACCATCTTCAAGCTCGTCGGCATGGGTTTCGTAAGCTTTTAAACTTGACACAAATTGAAAGTCGAACAAAAAACATTCTTTGCCTAAGACGTTTTTTGTTTGTTTTCGGGTGACGTCAGGCGTTCCCGAAAGGGTCTCCGTTGACGGTGGACGTGTCGGCGTCGATCGCAGAGCTGATAGAAGAAAGGGAGTTGCCGGATTTGAAGACGACATTGCTTTCTACCTTCAACTGCTCCTCAAACGACGATGATACAAATGGATCGGGTTTAGGACCCGAACCTTTTGCTGGTTTGCTTCTGATTTCTGGCGTTATTGCTTCCATGGCTGTTCTAATCACTGCTTGTCGTCTTGCCTTAATGAAGTTGGGCTGGATCAGAAGACCCACCTCAACCAAACCCCATATCCCCAATTAGTTTAGATTTAAAATCCAATGAATTACCCCTAATATATGAAGTTTTCATCTCCATGATTTTTTTGGGGTAAAGTAATTCATAAGGTTTTACTATATCTAAGAGTTCAAGTCGTGACTAAGTACCTATTTTAGTTGAGTATATATGACTTAACTAGTTGAGCTATGCTCGTGATGTATATGTATCTTGTATATTGTATAAAGAAAATGTATTAGTGTGATGATGTTTATTTTTATGTGGTTGTTTGAGGTGAGAAGATTTATATTTAATTATTGTTGACTAAACCTTTGAAATTTAAGTTTCCATTTTTTTGCTAGTAATTTTTAATTTAGAATGTTAAGAGGCTAGATTACAATCAAGCAAAAATATTGAGTATAAATGAGCTGCAACTTGTTAAATTATGGAAGTTCCAGGATCAGCTTTTAAAAAAACATTTACTGGTTTAAAAAAACAATAAAAAATGTTTTCTTATGCACTTAATCATGTACTTTTTAAAAAAATTTAATGCATTTTTAAAAGATGTAAAGTATAGTATTTGTAAAATTATAGTATTCTATAAATCCAAAATTTTTAAAGAACATTTAAAGGCTTAAACAAAAAATCTAGGCATCTCATTTATAAAATTATAAATTATTTAAATAAACTTTTGCAAAAAAAAAAAAAAAAAAATTAATTTTTTTTTTTAAAAAAAAACCTTTTAGATAGGCAAACTTTTTGAAATGTTAATAGGTATTTATAAAATAAAAAAACAACAGAAAAATAAAAAAATAAAAAATGTGAATCATTTATAGGTTAAAAAGATAAAAAAAATAAAAATTAAAAGGATAAAAAAAGTGAATCGTATATCCTAATTTTTTTTTTCTTTTTAAGTATCAAACACTTACTCTAACCGTCCTTCTGTTTTTATTTTTAATTGATCACATCATTTAACCCCTAAATCGAAAACTTAGGCCCCGTTTGATAACCATTTGGTTTTTTGTTTTTGGTTTTTGAAAATTATGCTTGCTTTTCCCTAAATTCCCTCCATGGCTTTCATCCTAGTTAAGGTTGCATTTGAATTCCTAGTCAAATTTTAAAAACAAAAACAAGTTTTTGAAAACTACTTTTTTTTTGTTTCCAAAATTGGACTTGGTTTTTTAAAACAAGGTAGAAGATTGATACTAAAATCAAGAAACTTATAGGTGGAAGTATGTGTGTATGAGCTTAATTTTCAAAAACCAAAAACCAAAAACCAAATGGTTATCAAACGGGGCCTTAACTTTTTTCATTTTAAGAAATGCTTACCACGAAAGTTTTTTTAGACCGGAAAAAAACATATATCCTAACCATATTTTGTGCATATTCAATGATATTCATACAACCAAACAAGACCAAATTGTCAAACAATAACATAATATAAGATTGATGGAACAAACATTTTTTTATTGATATTTGCAAAATATGATATTTGACGTACAAAGTTGTATGAGTAAGATAAATTTTTTTTTTTTTTAAAAAAGCTAAAAAAAAAAACAGTTAGCTTGAACATTTGATTCAGAACCCCATGTTAAACAGATCAACACCCCAAACACAAACTATTTTAACCCATACTAAAATCATTTGTACCCCAAACACAGACTATTTTATCTCAGACTAAAATAATCTACACGCCAAACACAAACTATTTAACTCCACAAATTATTATAACCCCCAAACTTTAATAACCACTAACTATTATAACCAATTATTCAGCGTCCTAAAAATCCCCTTGATGATAAAAAAAGTTGGATGTGTCTCCTGAAGAGACAAATTTCTAGTAGAAATGCACTCCAATAAAGATTAAAAAAGATGGATAGTTTCAAATCACACTTTTTTGTAATTTTTTTGAAAGGGAAAAATACACTTTTAGTCTCTAAGGTTGGGGTTAGGTTTTATTTTGGTCCCTGAGTTTTCATTTTGGTCTATCCATCCATTTTTCAGTTAAAAACTAATGGGTGGATGACGTGGCTCTATTTTTTTTAATTTAAAAATTTATTTTTTAATTTTTTTAATAAAAAAATAATAATAATATTATTATTATTATTATTTCTTCTCTCTCTTCCTTCTTCTTCTCCACATGGCCGACGACTTTCTTTTTCCTCTCTTTCTCTTCTCTTCTTTTCTTCATCTCTTTTCTCTTCTTCTCCAACTTTTTTTTAAAAAAAAATAACCAAGGAGGGAGGAACTCGAGAGGAGGAGGAGGCATGGAAATACGAGAGCCTTGCCGAAGCCTTCACCGCCTCCATTATCAACCTTCCGTCTTTGCGATAAGACCTTGTCGAAGATCGCTCTATTTTCAAATCGGAAAAAAAACGGCCTCCTCGAGGAAATCCACTCCATTTTCGTTGCCTAAATTTTTAGTATAAATCGCCAAGCTCTTCTCGCTCAGGGTTTTGCAAGCGAGACCCGCGCGTTTCGACGTTGAAACGGGGAGGAGGAAGAGCAACATATCGTTCCAGATCTGGATTTTAGAGACGAGGAAGAGCAGCGTTTCATTCCAAAACTGGATTTCAGAGACGAGGTGGAGCAGCGTTTCGTTATAGATCTGGATTTCAGAGGCTCGTCGAAACTGCAACGTCCACGACAAAAGTCACCGGAAAACGCTGTTGAACGCCTTCACCAAAGACCTCTGCACACGAAAACACACCAGAACGAGTTGAACTGACCCAAACCGCTGCCCACACGAAACGAGCTACTGTCTGATCATTCCAGATCTGCGTTCTAGCACGACTCAACCCCCTTCGTTTTTTTTTTTTTTTTTTTATTTATTTTTTTTTATTTTTTTTTTAATTTTAAACGAAAGAAAAGAAGGGAAAGGATAGGAAAGAAAAGAGGAAGAAAGGAAGAGGGAAAAAAAATCTCCGGCGACGGCGACGGCGGCCGGGCGTCGGTGGGAAGCGGTGGTGGCTGGACAACGAGAAGAAGAAGAAAAAGAAAAGGAGAAGAAGAAGAGGGAGAAAAGAATAAAAAATGATTGTTTATTAATTTAATATTATTTTTATTTTAAAAATTTTAAAAATTATTTTTTTAAATAAAAAATAGGTGTCACGTCAACAACTCGTTAGTTATAAACCGAAAAATGGATGGAGGGATCAAAATAAAACAAAATCCAAACCCCAGGAACTAAACTGTCGAGTTTGAAAACTCAGGGACCAAAATGAAACCTAACCCAAACCTCAGGCCCAGAAGTATATTTTTCCCTTTTTAAAACTAGAATATTCATCTAATTAACCCCCTCCAACGAACAACGAATGAAAAATTTAAAAAGAATCTTACTTTAGACGTGTATTGAAAGGTTATCATTTGAATTTCCTACAAGTGGGAGTAGAATGTTAGAAAGAGAAAATAATAATATCAAAGAAAAAAAGAAAGATGTTTGGGATTGAATCTCGAGCGAAAGCGCGTGTGATTCAATTTTAGTTTAGAAACCAGTATACAGTATAGTGAAAACTTAATTACAGAACGTTTCTAATAATTTCTATGGCTAAACATGCTTTTAAGGGATTAAAGGAACTTACGTTTGTAGTCTGAATACATAAATTTCTTCTCCGTTGAACAGGTGGTTCACGATCAAGATCACCAAGAAAAAACAACGCACAGTGACACCAAATGGACACCACCACTACAGAGACCCTACTATTCTCTGGATTGTTGAGATCGTGTGTTTGTGGGAACACTATTCTTGAATGACAAGAAACCTTTTTGTTTTCAGAGAAATAATTTGTCTGTAGAAAACTTAAAGAGAGAGAGTTGAGAGGGATTGATGTTCTTTTCTTTTTCTCTAGAAAAAATCTATGATTGATGAACACCCTCACACTACAGACTGTCTGTAGTCACATTCGGCAAGAGAGAGGGAGGGAGGGAGTTACGTAACTTTCGACAAAATTGCAGGAGGTGAGATTAATTTAATTATTAATTAAAATAAAAACTATTTTTAATTTTAATTAATAATTAATTAAATAAATGAGATTTATTTAATTAATTATTAATTAAATAAATGAGATTGATATTTGAACCCCTTCAAATATATTATTCTCTCATAAATTAATTTTGAATCATATCCAAAATTAAATTTATATTATAAAGTTTAATTCAAAATTAACTTTATATTATAATGTATCACCATACATTATATTAATTGTATCACATACACAATTAACCTAAATTCCCTTAATTTGAACAATTCAAACTTCTTTCAAGACTAATTGACCTCAACACCTTTTATGAGCTAGCAGGGGGACCTAATGGACCTACAGATTAGAAGCTCTAACGATACAAGATTAATTGGTTAAACTGATTAACCACATTAATCAACATTCGTTAACTATAGGCCATTCCACTAAAAACCCACAACTGCACTCTTCTCACGGTAGAATATTTATGTGTCCACGGATATTTACTATTAATAGTAAGTCAACTTCACGAGTGTTCGTAACTCCAGTTGGGTCAAATTACTCTTTTACCCCTAGGTTATCTTTGTCTGTGATCTTCTAATGAACAACCTGTTTATGGTCCAACCAATAAACAGAAGTCTCTCTCGGGCCAGTGAGAGGGTGGGGCCCTTTGTTCAAGCTTCGGAGTCACCACTTAAGGGAACACTCATCTACTTACCCTAAAGTCGGAAAGAAGTTAATTTTATCTTGTGTTGTTTATGTTCCCAGCTCCCCATTTGGTCTTGTCCCCAAAATGGTAGGCTTACTGAGTTGGCAAATCTGGCCACTCTCACCCATACAAATCAAAGGACACAATCCCTAGCAGACAAAAGTTCATAACATGCTCAGGATTAAGATTGAGTTACAAGGTAATCCTATGAAATAATAACCTAATTAGTTAACAACGTTGCATCTAATGACTATTATTTCGTGGTCTGGTCTTATGCAAACTCATTGCATAGGATACTTCAACTCGCATGTCAACTACATGAACGACTTGGATCAATTCGTTTGTATCAAAATACAAAGTAGGTCGTATCTATAGTGTCATCAGGATAAGGTATCCAACCTCATCCCTATACTATGACCCTTTAGGTTATTACTTGAACATGTTCCCTTGTATGTCTCCACATACTGTTCAAGCCTTATATTGAATAACCTTGGATGTTAGTTTATTGGATTTGGGTTAATATATAATTAAAATAAATTTCAATAACCACTTTATTGAATAACCTCAATAACAACTTTATTGATAAAATTAAATTTGTTTACATTTATTATCTATAAGTTTTAGGACATAAAACACAACATGCAATTGATGTGATAATGGATTTTTGTCTACATGGACATGCCAAGGAGAAAATTCAATTCAAGACCTAATGTTCTCCAACCATGTGGCTTCATTTAATTACTTATTCAAATGACTAAATTGACAAACCTTTGAATCTTCAACCTAAGAAAAACCTCGAGTCTCATATATTTTCAATCACACATTCAAAATCAAAATGGCTGACAAATTCTTCATTCCTTTTAGATGATTACTCATTTGCTTTTTTATCTCTCACCTGTTTTCAATAAACATTTTCCAAACATTTGGGAACATCCAGAAAATTATTTTGAAAACCAGTCTAGTTCCATGTTTATTTTGTCCCCGTTTGAATAAAAGGATATCTAATAATCGATTCTTTTCTTTTAGTTATTAAATCTCTCTTTAATTAATTATGATAATTTGATCGAGGAGAGTCATAATTGTAGGGGTGGAGAGTCAAATCATCGACCTTTGAGATGGTAATTGATGCTTTATCTACTATGCTCGAATTGAAAAAAAAAAAAAAATATATGTTTACAATCCAATGGATTGTTACCATGTAATAATTTTTCCTATGAATGATAGTAAGATATTACTGTCGTATGGCTTCAAACTCAAAGTCTCTAACTGCATGTTTGGGAGTGATTCTGAAATGACAAAAAATCACTTTTTTCATATTCAAAATTACCCGAAACATATATTTAATTATTGAAAATCAATTTTATGTTGATTTTACACTTATAAACGTGATTTTCATATCATTAAAATTGATTATGAATCATTAAAAACATGTTTCAGAGTGATTTTGAATATGATAAAAGTGATTTTAACCATTTTGAAATCACTCTCAAACATGCACTGAGTCGTGTTGGCTACGTTTTGAAATTTGAATGACAGAAAGAGAATATTATACTTGGAGAAAATCCAAAGCAAGCAACAATCCAAAAAATAAAAAATAAATAAATCAAAATGACCAAGACCTATTACTATCCAACGATCTTGTCATTGGATTGTTTTCTGAATCACACGAAACTCTTTTGAAACTTCAAACCTAAGAAAAACTTGAGATTTTAAGACCATACATTTGATTTTCTTTTAGATGATTGTTCTTATACCGCGTATAGTTGACGTCTCATAAAATTTTAAGACCTCGATAACTACTTTTATTTTTTATTTTTTGGTTTTATGTCTCTATTATTTTTATTATTTTTTTTTTAAAGAAAAAACCATACATTGGAAATGGTTATCAAAGGATATACTAAGAAATACATAAAGTATTTTGAAAATCTGACTAATTCTAATTAATTTTGTTTATTCCTGTTCGAGGGTATATAATTTTATATAACCATCAGATTGCTCAGATTTTTTTTTTTAAAAAAAAAATTGACACTTGGGCTAGAGAAATCCTCCAGATTATATATATATATACATATATAATTAGAAATACGGATATTTTTTAGTACATACAAAAAAAAATGACAAGACTAACCCGCTGTTCTTTTTTTTTTTTTTTAGAATGGAGAGAATACATCCGGATTACATTGAAATTAAATTCCGCTTGTTCACTTCAATCGCTTCAAGGAGACATTTTAGAAAAGTCTGAAAACCAAGTGCTCTGTAACCCATTAATTATGGCTCGTCGCACTAGTTGATCAACCACCAAATTTTGGATTCTCTGAACGTGTCGAAATCTTGTATCCACCTGTATAGAGCTTATGAACCTCTATAGCTACCGTAGGAAAAAAAAAAATATTCTTGACTTTTTTTTAAAATGTTTTTAATTGTAATGTAACTTGTAATAAAGTTTTCCTTTTCCTAAAGTGGGAAAAAGAAATAGAAAAATGACAAACAAAAGTCCTCCCTCATCTGGTCTCCCCCTTCCTTTCTCTCTCAAAATTCAAAGCATTTAGAGATAGTACTTTACCGTTGACTGGACTGTAGAAAAATATCGAAGAAGAATTTTTTTCTTCTTCTTCTTTTTTTTTCTTTAAAAAAGTAAATAAATGTCGAAAACAATAGGAAATTTTTGTTGTCGAGTGGAAGTGTTTTCCTTATATAATAGTTAGCAGGGATTATATTTGTTATCTCATCCCAAAATCTGAAAGGATTATTTATTATGTTTCGGGCTGTTTGGTTGTTTTGTTTGGTTGGGTTGGTCCTGTTGGACGGCTCATCCTCAGAAGCTGAGACTAATGATAATGAAACCCACTTGAGATGTTCAGCCAACGACCCAAAAAGAGTTGTGAAGATGGGAGTTATTGCTGATAATAGCTCAAGGGTTGGGAGAGAACAGCTTGTGGCTATTCAGATGGCTTTCAAACGTTATCGTTTTTCTAAGTCATGTCATAAGGTGGAGCTCCTCCTTGTGGATTCGCCGGAGAACTCCACTCACCCAACCGCTACTGGTAAGATCCACCTCCCCTCCGCCAGATAGTCTATGACTGTATTGGTAAAGAGCCATATTTGGCAGTATATAGGGATCTCCCAACCTACCCCATTAATTAAAATTTTGACATCTAAGAAAGAGAAAGGTAGAAAATGAGAAAAAAAAATTTATCTCTCATAGTTGTCAACATTTTAATGGTGGTATGTAGGGTACCGATATGCAGCCAAGTATTTTTCTTTGGAAACAATATTTGGTTGCATACCAGTATGTGTTGAGATCTTTCTACATACTTCATTAAAGTCTTGAAAACTAAAAAAGAGAAAGGTAGAAAATGAGAAAACTTTTTTAGCTCTCCTAATTGTCAACAACTTCAACACCTAAAACGTCAAAAGCTCATTGATTTTCCTTTTTCCCTTAAAAATGCATCTGTTCTTTGTAGTTTAATTGAGATGTCAATTTATTCTTAAGCTTTAGTAGCCTCTTAAATTTAAAATGGGACAAAGTTATACAAAAGGTCTCTAAACTAAATTATGCTTCTAAATTTTCAAAATTTTCATTTTTATCCGTAAACTTTAAAATTATTTCAAAACAACCCCTCCATTAACTAAATTTTAGCTAGATAAATTGGATGAAAATGTGATGTGGTGGATGTTAAATCACCCATCAAACAAAAAGTTCAAATTTGTGGACTGATTTGGTTTGATTGGTAATTAATTAACATGGAATGAGAGCAAGAGTTCATGTGTGTACTAAAATGAAAGTTGTGAAATAATAGAGGCATAATTAAAACTTATCCAAAAATTCAAAGACGTAATTGAAACATGTGATCACTTGTGCCCACATGGGCCACTATTACTAGTGTTGAGAGGATCCCACATTGAAAAGATAAGTGAAGACCTATGGACTACCACTCATAGCCAATTGATTTTGAGATGGAATCCATGTTATCCAATATGATATCAGAGCCCATGAAACCCAAACGGGTATTCGGTCCATGAAAATGAGGATCCCACATTGAAAAAATAAGTGGAGACCTATGGACTACTCCACTCATAGCCAATTGATTTTGAGATGGAACCCCATGTTATCTAATAACTACAACTTATTGCTACATCATTTTTTTTTTTAACTTTTAACAAGTTGACAGCAAGGTTGTTTTGAAACCAAGTTTAAAGATAAAAATGAAACTTTTGAAAGTCTAGAAGCATTCCTTAAATTTTAGAGGCATTTTGTATAATTTTACCTTTAAAATTTGTGATAAGTTAGTCCTGGTAGAACTATAGTATATGTAACAATTTAGGTCCCGTTTGATAACCATTTGGTTTTTGGTTTTTGGTTTTTGGTTTTAAAAAATTATGCTTGTTTTCTCCCAATTTACTTACTATGATTTTCATGTTTGTCAATGACACATTTGAATTTCTAGTCAAATTTTAAAAACAAAAACAAGTTTTTGAAAACCACTTTTTTTAGTTTTCAAAAATTGGCTTGGTTTTAAAAAACATGGGAAGAAGGTATTACAAAAACAAAGAAACTTGGAGGTGGAGATAGTGTTTATAAGCTTATAATTTTCAAAAAACCAAAAACTACCAAATGGTTATGAAACAGGATCTTAGTTAATTCGTTTAAAATCTATTTTGAAATGGTCCATGCCATAAAAAAAAATAGTTAGGTGTAATTGGATTTCTTACCTATTTGTAGAATCATAAACTGTTCTGGGGGACCAAGTGTGTTTTTAAACGGGTATTAAATCGAATTCACCTTGATAGAATCTTTTTTTACGATATGCTCTAAATTGCTGCAAATTTTAGATTCCAATAGTTAAGACCTTGTTTTATTTTTTAATTTGAATTTTGAACATTAGGTTGTTTTTCTCTCAATTTCTTTACCATGATTTTCATATTTGTTAAGGACACATTTGAATTTTTAGCTAAATTCCAATAACAAAAAATAAGTTTTTTGAAAATTACTTTTTTTAGTTTTCAAAATTTGACTTGGAAGGTAAATGGCAAAACAAAAAAATTAGAGGGGAGAAGTAGTGTTTATAAGCTTAATTTTTAAAAACCAAATGGTTATCAAGAGGGCTTAAATTATTAGATCTAAAATTAAAGGGCTAAATGATTATAATATACTAATAAATATTATTTTTCGTCATTTTTTTTTTTGGAAAAGAGATACTTAAATTAGCCGCAATGTATGTGAGAAACATACAAAGAGATTACAAAAAAGCCTTCCAATTAAGAGCTATGGAAGAAGCATCATGGTTAGCAAAAAGAGTACATTTAGAAGACCAAAGTGCCGCTAAAGAGAGAGAATCTTCCCAGAGAATTGGCAAGCTACGATCTTTGTTTTGAAAAATTCGATTGTTGCGCTCCTTCCAAATAATCCAAGTAATATCTACTTGAATATGGCGAATAAGAATATCCTTCTGGGAGTTGATGGACTTCGCAAAAATTTCTTCGCAAAGAAGTTCAGTCCTTGGCGGGGGAGAGGTCTGGATGCCGACAGCTTTAAACAAAATATTTCGAAGATTGTAAGCCCATTCACAGTGGACAAGCAAGTGGTCAATTCTTTTTTAGTCATTCTTTTTTAAACAAATTTTTCGTCATTCTTTTTTAGTACATCAACATTATATATTTGGAGGTGGAAGATTCATACCTCTAACCTCTTGGTTGAGAATACATGCTCCTATGTGCTTGCTTTGATATGTTATTTGTTGTGATGTAGGGACTAAATGATTACTTCATTTAATTTAACCAAATATGTTTCTTTTAACATTTCCCCCTACTTTCGTAACAGCTTTTCATCTAATTACGCACAAAGAAGTGGAAGCCATGTTTGGAGCATTGACAAGGACGGAATTGTCTTCAATCTTTGAGCTTCATAAAGCCTCCAGGAATATCCCTATAATATCGTTATCTTCAGCTTCCTTAGTACCACCACCGACGAACCCGATTCAGATGTCGTCGTCGTCGTTTATTCAAATGTCTAACGATATCACCCACCAACTACGATGCATTGCAGCTATTGTTGGCAAATTTCAGTGGCAGAGAGTTACAGCACTTTACGAGGATAGAAATAACGACTTTACAACCAATATGGCAATTCTAAAACTCCTATCTGATTCCCTTCGAGATGTCAACTCAGAGATTGAAAACCACATCGCTTTCTCTTTATCAGATCCCAAGCTACTCACCGAAGAGAAGCTCATGAACCTTAGCAGTGACAGCAATAGGGTGTTCGTGTTGGTGAAATCTTCAATGGAGTTGGCCACCCTTCTCTTCAAAAAAGCAAGAAACTTGAATATGATGGCAAATGGGTATGTATGGATTGTTGCTGATGAGATCGCCAACCTTGTTGATTCTTTAAAATCCTCTGATTTCCACAACTTACAAGGCGTCATTGGCTGTAAGATCTACTTCAACGAAACCACAATTTCTTTCAAGAAATTCAGAACCAAATTCCGGAGAAATTATTTGTCTGAATTCCCAGAAGAAGAAGGACAAGCTGACCCGAGTATCTTTGCACTTCGAGCTTACGATGCATATACGGCTATTGCCACCAACATGGATGAGTTGCAAGGAAATCAATGGCTGCAGAAAGTTGTGGAAAGTAAATTTGAAGGTGTGAGTGGGGCGGTTAGCTTTAAGAATGGCATATTGTCAAATCTACCCACCTTCCAAATCATTAATGTCGTGGGTAAAAGCTATAAAGAGATTGCATTTTGGTCCCCGGAATTTGGATTCTCTGATAAATTATCCCAACAGACAAGCAGTGAAAACGTGAGCTTCGATTTAACGAGCTTAGTGTTGTGGCCAGGTAACGGCAGAACGGTGCCAAGGGGATGGGATTTTAGGTACGGAAAGAAAATATTGAAGTTTGGGGTTCCAACCACGGGTACTTTCCTTGATCTGCTACATGTGAACTATAATCACACAGATGGGCCTCATATCTCCGGATTCTGCATTACAGTGTTTAAAGCAGTGGCAAATAATTTGCCTTACTTCTTGCCTTACGAGTTGGTTCCCTACAATGGCACTTACGATAGTTTGCTGCAAAAAGTGCAGAACAAAGAGTTTGATGGGGCCATAGGAGACTTCGGGATAGTTGCATATCGATTGAAGTATGTTGAATTTTCCGAGCCATATTTGGAAAATGCCGCCGTGATGATAGTTAAAGAGAAGTCACTGGAGTGGCCGCGACTGTGGCTTTTCATGAGAGCTTTTACTGCAGAAATGTGGCTCATAATGCTTTCCATGCATGTATTTGTCAGCTCCGTCATTTGGCTGATTGAGCGTAAACACAATGATGCATTAAAGGGATTTGGAAACATGCTGTGGTTCTCAGTATCCGTCCTTTTTTATGCCCAAAGTAAGTAATTTATTAGTATATATTATTGATTGGGGAATCTTACTTCTTATGCAGAGGTAACGGTTGGGGTTCGATTCTGGCTGGTATTGGTTCTTTCAATTTTGAAATCTTTACAACCAAAAGAGAATTATAGAAAATGAAAATTTATTTTTCCCTCCCGTTTTCAACATTTTAATGGTGGTGCGTAGGAAGATAGGTATTAACTGGTGTTGGTTCTTTCAATTTTGTTTGATTTTTTTATTAATTGATTGCATAAAAGCATTTTTTTTTTGCTAAAATAGAGTTTGTTTGATAATCATTTGGTTTTTGGTTTTTGGTTTTTGAAAATTAAGCTTAAAAACATACTCTCACCTATAAGTTTTTTCTTGTTATTTTTTTTTTTTTGGAAAAGAGATTTTTCTTTTGTTATTTACCTTCTTCATTGTTTTTAAAAACTAAGGTCCAGATGGATAACCATTTGGTTTTTGAAAATTAATTAAGCTTAAAAACACTACTTCTACCAATGAGGGTTTTTTTTTTTTTTTTTTTTTTTTTTTTTTTTTTTTTTTTTTTAATTTTGTTATCTACTTTCTTCTCAAGTTTTAAAAAACAAGTCAAGTTTTGAAAACTAAAAAAAAAAAAAAAAGTTTTCAAAAACTTTTTTTTTTGGAATTTGGCTAGGAATTTAGATGCGTCCTTAATAAAGATGAAAACCATGGTAAGTACATTGAGGAAGAAAACCAGCTTAATTTTAAAAAACCAAATGATTATTAAATGGTTCCTAAAAAAAAAAATCGTTTTTAAAAACTTGTTTTTGTTTTGGAATTTAACTAGGAATTCAAATGTCCTCAACAAAATTAAAAACCCTTGTAAGGAAATTGGGAGAAAACAATAGTAATTTTCAAAAAACCAAAAACCTAATACAAAATGGTGCTTATAGAAATGGTTGAATTAATTATGCAGGGGAACCAGTAAAGAATGGGTTGGCTCGATTGGTGTTGGGGCCATGGCTATTCGGTATCCTGATAATAACATCAAGTTTCACCGCGAGCCTCTCGTCCTTGATGACAATCACCATGTCCAAACCATCGGTTTACAACATTGAAACCCTGAAGCTGAATAATGCGACAGTGGGATGCACAAAAAACTCTATAGTGATGCGATTTTTATCTCAAGCCTCTATTCCCCCTGAGAATGTCAAACAAATAGCCTCCGTTGATTTGTTCCCCATCGCCTTCGAAAAGGGAGAGATCCAAGCGGCCCTCTTCACGTATCCCCATGCAAGAATCTTCCTTTCTAAATACTGCAAAGGTCTCACCAAGCTCACCCTCTTCAAGCTCGTCGGCATGGGTTTTGTAAGCTTAATTTTTAACCTTCTTCATTGTTCACTCTAATTCAAAATGTTTGTTTGGGTTTGTGATCTCGCTTCCTTTGTGCTTAGGCTTTTCCGAAAGGATCTCCCTTGACTTTGGACATATCGTTGTCAATCGCTGAGCTGATCGAAAGAAAAGAAATGCCGGTTTCGAGTCCACATTGTTATCTACTTTCAACTGCTCGAACGACAAAATCGCAGATGGGTTGGGTTTAGGACCCGGACCTTTTGCCGGGTTGTTTCTAATTACGGGTGTGATTGCTTCCATGGCAGTTTTATTCACAGCTACTAATCTCGCATTAATCAAGCTGGGTTGGATTGAAAACCCCATTTCAACCAAAACCCATTTCCCCAACTAGGTTGGTTCAAACCCCTCTAGTAAATTCCGACCAAATACTTGTCTACACACTTGTTCGTAAGAGTTTATTGAAACTTTCTAACCACTAAGGGGCTGTTTGGGGCGCTGAATTGGTTATAATATCTAGTGGTTATAATAATCTGGCAATTATAATAGTCTGGGGTTATAATAATCTGTGTTTGGGATGCAGATTATTATAGTCTGGGATAAAATAACCTGTATTTGGGGTGCAGATTATTTTAGTCTGGGATAAAATAATCTATGTTTGGGATGCAGATTATTTTAGTTTGGGTTAAAATAGTCTGTGTGTTTGGATTGCTGATATGTTTAACATTAGATTCTAAATCAAATGTTCAAGTTGACTGGTTTTTTCTTGACTTTTTTTTTGTTTATTTTCCTCATACAACTTTGTGTGTTAAATATTATATTTTGCAAATATCAATAAAAAATTGTTTGGATTCAGTTGTAAAAAAAATAAAGTATTGGGTATACGGGTTAAATGATGTGTTTAACTTAAAAGGAAACAAAAATAACCTAAGGTAAGAGTTGATTTTCTTTGTTTTAGGGTCATGATTTTTTCACAAAAGAAGTCATTTTATGATTTCATATTGGAAAACCATATTTGTTTCATTTCTGTATTTTCAACGTAAAAATGGTAAATGCTTATGTACAAAGAAATTATATAATAAAACTCCATATTTATATATGTAGAAAGACAACTGAGAAACTGGTAAGTGTTTCTAACATGGAATGACCAAAAATCGTTTTTTTCTTTTTCTTTTTTCCTTCTTTTTAATTTTCTTCCTCCATCTTTATCTTCTTCCTTCATCTCCATCATCTTCTTCCTCCATTTCCATTATCATCTCCATCTTCTTCCTCAATCTCAAACTCCATCTTCATCATTTTCTTCTTCCTCTAACCCTTATGCCGGCAACGTTTTCAACGATTTTTCCGGCGGTTGCCGACAAATTTTTCGACGACCAAATTTTTTTTCCTCGTTTTCTTTTTTTCTTCTTTTTTTTTTCTTCATTTTCATTTTTTATATTTTTCAAAATGAAAATGAGAAGAAATATGAAAAAAAAAAAAAAAGGTTGCCGGAAAAAGTTGTCGGCGATCGCTGGAAAAGTGGTCGGAAAAGTGGTCGGCGGCCGTCGGAAAAGTCGCCGGAAACTTCGCCGACCGACGGCGACCGACGGTCGTCGGAAAATTCAAGGAGTCGCATGGAAGAAGAAAGGAGAGGGTTACTGTAGAAAATTGATAGAATAATCGGGTGGGTTGAATGATGGTTACTGTAGAGAATGGATAAAATAATCGGGGGTAAAAATAACCCACCTCACCATTTATTTTTGTTGATGCCCCAAACACTGAATAGGTTATAATAAAGGGGATATTATAACCTATTCAGTGCCCCAAACAGCCCCTAAAAGTAGTTCTTTTTTTTTTTGGGTAAAGTAAATAATGAGGTTTTACTATTTGTAGAAGTTAATGTTGTATATGTATAATGTGTATCTAGTTATATTGTATAAAATAATTTTCATTTATAACATTATTATTTTTAAATCATGGTAGTTTGGGCGAATATAGAGTCTTCCAAGAGAACGCTCACAATCTAAATCAAATTTGGGAGGTCTTAGCTGCTCTTTGGTCTTCAACTACAAAGATTAAATTAGGAACTGTCAGACCATCCTGTTATAGGTAATTTTGGACTACCATGGTGTACAAGGAGCTAATGAGGACAACCGGGCGGAGAGAGGACCAGGAGACGACCCAGAAGAAGACCGGACCAACGGGTCGGGCCACGGTCGGCCCGCGTTGCCTCCGCTCGGCCCCTCCTGCTTCTGGCCGCCCCCGTTCTGCCTGGTTTGTCCCGAAACGCCTCCGAATTCCTAAAAACCCTAGGAGCATGAGCAGGTATTTATACCCCTCTTGGCCACTGAAGAAAGGGGCCCGAACTCTATTATCTACTCTCTTTCTCTTGCTCTCTAGCTCTCCCTTCCGTTTTCTGACTTAAGCATCGGAGGCGGTGTGGCTAGCACTACACCGGTGTGCAGGTTTTCTCTTTTGCAGGCCACGTCTTCCCCCGCTCTCAAATAAATTCACTGTCGATTATCACGTGGAGCGAAGGTAATTTACATAGCGAAATTTGATCATCAACACATCCAATCTTCAATTCTATTTGCTTGATGGAGTTGAACATAGGAGCGATGCTGAAGGTTTTGCCAAAGACTATTAGCAAAGGGCCATTTAATGAATATGTGGTCTATAGATTCTGAATCTCTTTGACAGAAGACACACCAATTTGGACTTAACCTATCGGAAGAGTATCAAATGTGCTTACAGAAAAATTGACTTTATTTCAAAAGCATTTATTTTAAAAGCTATTCTAATAAACACAATATATATATAAATCAAGTTGATTATAGCGTTCAACCTTGAGAGTAGGAAATTAGTTTTTTTTCTTTTTTTTTTTTTAATAATGGAAAAAGATACTTCAGGTAAGAAACATACAAATAAAAGGGAGAGGGTAGAGGGAGGCCCTCCAATTTAAAGCGATAGTTGAAATATTATAGTTACAAAAGAACTTGAATTTGGAGCTTCAAGAAATGGCAGCGACGATGATGTCTTCCCAAAGGAAAGAAGAGGCCTTGGAATTGCCATTAAAAATCATGGTCCGTCATCATTAAAAGTTGATTTGGGATTTAGGGTGTGTTTGGTTTAACTTTTCAAATATTTAATTTTGAAAAAAAATCATTTTGAAAAAATTTATAGTGTTTGGCAATCACTAAAAATGACTTATTAGAAAATGAGATTGAGAAATAAGGGCATGTTTGGGAGTGATTTTGGCATGACCAAAATCAATTTTGTCATTGTCAAAATCACTTTCCTTTCCAATATTGATGTTTGGCAAATGTTGAAATTAATTTTAGAAAAATCTAAAATCATTAAAAATTGATTTTCCAATAATTAGGTGGGAGGTGATTCTTGGTGTGTGATTGACCGGGAATCACTCCAAAAATTTGCCCTCATTTCAGTAATTTATTGAAATACCAGATTTGTCCTCATTTCTTTCCTTTACTGAAATACCAAATTTTCCAAAAATTTGGCGCGTGGTTATCTGGGAGATTATTTATATTCTGTATAAAGTATTGTATTTCTATGTTTAATTAATTTCATCCAAATTGGAAATAGCTTATAGAATTTTTATAGGTTTTATTTTATTGTTTAAACCTAACAAAAACACTTGTATTTGAAAGAAATATTTTATTTTAATTTTAAGCACAATTTGCTAAAAACAAAAAGCAACCATGTATATAGTTTTTTTTTTTTTTTTTTTTGTACTTTCTAACTTTTTAGAATGTAATGTTATAAACATATTTTAAAAGCTATTTCTAAGATATTAGGAGGAACATTAAATTTGAGCATAATTTGTAGAAAATACAACCAAATAACTCTGTCTTGTGAAAAAGGAAAAAGAAGAGGTGAATATATATTTGTGCATCTGACTTGTAATAACTAAAAAAATAAATCTTATTTATAAAGAAATTTATCGGTATTTAAATAGAACTATTGCTCTAAATCAGACCATTTAAAAGAGTGTTAGTTTGTGTCTTGACTTTGAATTATTCTAATAAAATTATTTCATATTTAATCTTATATACTTTTGGAATACATGCTCTGTATATTTAGAAAGATAATTATGCATTTTAAGTATAGCAAAAAGTTTAAACTTGAATGGTAAAATATTAAGAAATATTAACAAAAAGATAAAACTTGCCTACTTAAACCTTATTTTTTTTATAATATAACATAATTATTATAAAACAATAATATAAATATATATAAATATATATATACTTTGATATTTATCCTAATTATTTAGTTAAATAATTTCTTGAATGTAAAATACCCTTTTTAGTAATTTGGTAATTCTAAAATCACTTTTGAAACCAAATATATAATATTTCAAAATCACTTTTAAATATATAAAAATCACTTTTAAAAGTTTGGAACCAAACATAAATATGATTGTATGAAAATCAATTTTATAAAATCAATTTTATAAAATCTTTTTTCCCAAAATCAATAATTCAATCACCACTCCCAAACATAGCCTAAGTGTTTGAAAATAAGCAGTTTTCACATAACCGGTTGAAAAATTTTGAAATGGTAAGACTGGAAGAAAAGAACGATTCATAGACTTGCATCAATACTTTAACACTCAACACATTAATATTCAATACTTTGGGATTTATTTCCTTCCCTAAATTTCATAAATTTTCCTTCCCCAAATAATAATATTCAATAGTAAGAGATGCGGTTGAAAATTTTTGAAATATATAGTAATAACGGAATTAAGGAAGGGGCAGTTGCATAGATGGTAAATTAGACCAAATTAATAGCAAATATAACACAATTGTAAACTAATAACATATATAGCAAAATTAATTGTACAAGACCAAAAAGCTGTCATCAGATTTTCTATCCGTGTTTATCATTGATAGACTCCGATTATTCAAAGTCTATCAATATCTATCGTTGATAGACTTCGGTTAATCGAAATCTATCAGTGACTATCATTGATAGACTTTGACTGATAGATTTTGATTAATCTATCAGTGATAGTCACTGATAGATTTTGATTAATCAAAGTCTATCAATGATAGATTTCGATTAATCAGAGTCTATCGCTGATAAACTTTGATAATCGAAATCTATTAGATAGATTCTAATTAAGCAGAGTCTATCAGTAATATACTCAGAATAGATTTTACTATATTTGCAATTCTTTTTATATTGTGCTATATTAAAAATTATATAATTCTTATTTGCCATCCACTGCAAATTCTCATTAAAGAACGACATAGACATGAGATTAGGGCAATTCTTGAAGGCATGAGATTTGGTTTGTCTATGGGCGGTGGAAAGATCATCAAGGAGTCCGATTGCCTACAAGCAATTAATTTGGTCAATCGTTCTGTGGAGTAATGGGGCGAAGATGGAAGCCTTGTGGAAGATATTTGGAATTTAGCTTCTCAGTTTGATGAGATTTTGTTTGTTTTTATTCATAGAGGGGGTAATATAGTAGCAGATGAGTTAGCTAAGAGAGCAAGAAGAAATGGTTGTAATGTGGAGTGGAGAGTCTCCATTCCAGAGTGGTTGGTGTCGTTGGTCAGGTGACTAGTTGACTTGTTTTTGCCCTTCGTGGCGTTTTATTACTAATTGATATTTTCAAAAAAAAGAAAAAAAAAAAAAGAATGACATAGACTTTAGGGAGCTAGTCATAAAATATAATTAAACCAGTTTTATTGGACATCTTCTCCCCTAGCTAGTGTTGTACTAGGAAAACAAAAGTCTAAATAGAAGATGGAGTAGCATAATTTTGTTATTCAATTTCCTTGATGAAATCCCCATTTGTATTGACATTGATATATTATACTAGTAAATTAAAATTTATGTATATATATGTGCATTGATAAGAAGTGTTTCATATTCCTTCCTCTCCTCCTCCTCCCAAAGTCAAAATTCGACGTTTGGATGATTCAGCCTCAACAAAATCAATGGAACGAGAAAGAAAATCTAACACTTAATATATTATTGTACCAAGGTGAGTAAGATGCAATGAACTAGCTAGTTAGCTCTCTCTATAAATTTGTGGTTACAACATTGCCAAGTTTGTGTGTGACCATGGTTGGAAGACATTGGGCGTCCTGTTTTGTGGGGTTGCTGCTGCTGCTGCTGCTGCTGCAGTCGAAGTTGGAAGAAGCCGATGCAGAACAGATGGGAATAAGGAGGCTTATAGGCGCTGTTACAGATCAAAGCTCGAGGGTGGGAAGGGAACAGAAGGTAGCCATCGAAATGGCTCTCCAAGACTTCCCTTTCTCAGCTAATTTCTCTATGAAATCGGAGCTTCTTCATGACGATTCAAATGGCAACTCAGCTCGAGCCATAGCTTCTGGTAAGTTTCTGGATTGCACCCACTGATTTAACTGGTGCAACCTAAATATTAATTCTCAAAATTTGTCATATCTTCCTTTTCCAAACACATTAATTTTTTCTTCCATTTTCAAATTCACAACCAAACATAATTATTAAATTTTGAATTCAAATTTACATTTTTTAATTTGATATTTTCAAACATAGTGAAAATACAGAATTTGTTTTTGTTTTCTATTGAATTATTTGCTTCTGAGGGAAAAAAAAAAAACTGGAACCATACATATCAAACAAGACCTAAAACTTTTACATAATTTTCTTAAGCTTAAGTCAAAGAGGGGACAAATCCCCTCCATCCTTCTTCTCTCTACCTTTGATTACCAACCAAACTAATAGAAAGTAGTCATTTTAAATGTAACCTCCTCGTGACTAGAGATTTTTTTTTTTTTCGACATGTGGGGTGAGAAATTCGAACCACAAACCTCTTGGTCATCAGATTATGTCACTTAAACTATGTTCATGTTGGCTGATTAGAGAAAAACTTTGAAGATGAAAAGGTTTTCTAAATTTTCAAATTAAAAATTTTAAAATAATGAAGAGAAAATTAATAAAATAAACTTCAACGACCAAATTATGTCGCTGTCGAGATGAGGACCTTGATGCACCACTAACATATACTATTTGTAAGGTAGAAATTTATAGAGAAATATTTTGAATGAGTTGGAAATTTACATTTCAATATATTGTAAATATATAACAACAAGATTATGATTTTTCAAATATGATCATTTTTCTTTTAAATTTTCTGCATGCCTATTTAAACATTTGTATGTAATTGATAAACCATTTTAACATTGATAGACATTTATTATTGATAAACCATTTTTACGTGCATAAGTAATAATATTGATAAGCCAACGTGAGCATAGCTCAATTGACATAAAAGTTGTACTAGTGACCAAGAGATCTGTGGTTCGAATTCCCTCACCCCACATGTTGTTAAAAAAAGGTAATAGCATTGATAAATCATCTTTGCATTTATTAGTGATACATGTCTATCACTAATTAGACTAATAAGTGTAAATCAGTGATAGTGTAAAAATGTCTTAATAGACAAACAAACAATTATCGATAGAAAACACAAAACCAAATATCATTTACATACCTTTTTATTCTACTAATATAGTTGACCTAATAGCAAATCAGCATGCAAACAATTACTAATAGAAAATATATCTAAAACCAAATATCACTTATATACCATTTTTTTTTTCTATTGATAAAATATATATAAAAAAATAGATTTTTTTAAAAAGAAAAAAATGAAAGTTAAATACTATATATAAATTTATCATTTTTAATGTATTATATAATAAATCAACGATGGAGACTTATTGTAAATGAGTGATAGACTTAATCTATAGGTCAATGTTATACATCTATCACTAATGGAGAGTGGTAAAGATCAGGATGTCCATATAGGTGACATATATGTAATTAATTGAACTTATTTTACCATATATGCAAGTGTTCAAATTTATATTAGATCACTTCCTTAGCTTTTTCCATTTTAGTATTATTATTATTTGTTCAAATGGAGGATCTTAAAATCTTCCCAAATTTATTTATTTGAACTCAAAGGTCGTATTTTGATTAAGATTATTTTATTTAAAAAAAACTACTTTAATAGTTGATTGTAATTAAATAGATATTTCATTATTTCAAAAAAAATTAAATATATATTTTATTAGCTCGTAAAGGATGGAAACTTAATATAATTATTACACGGAGTCGTCCTCTCATTAATTTTTTTTAATAAAAAAAAATAAATATTTTTTTTGAAAGGGTCATCCGTACATAATTAATATGAAGCATCAATCTCAATACATATTAGGTTTTTTTTTTCTTTTTTGAACAATATACATAATTTATCAAACGAGTCCTATGTTTTTTATTAACCTCATGTAATTTGCCAATCTAAACATTGACTATATATATATTTTTTTGACAACGGCTAAATTGGTTTTAAACACTAATGAAATCATTAAAGATTTGTATTCACATCTCTCCATAAAAATAAAAAATAAAAAAAAATGCTTAATTTTTCCTATTACTTTCTAACTCAAAGTAGCAATTGGAACTTATGGGTCCATTTGATTGTTGATTTGTAAAAATGGGCCAATTTTTAAAATCTCTTATTTGGGACCCTTGCTGATTTTTGTGATGTCATCAACCATGCAAAATGTCCATTCTAACCCTATATGAAAACTTTTATACCCATCAATTTTAAACCAACAAAAATTTAAAATTTCAACAAATTTTACCCAAGTTTACCCACTTTCTTTTAAAAATCAACTAACTAATTTTTTTTAACTATCAAAATGTCCATCCATATACAATATATTCTTAATTTGATTTTTTTTTTCAAATTTGTTAAAAAAAATTAAATTTTTAGTATAATAAACAAACTTTTAATTATTCAAAACATAAAAAAAAAAAAAAAAAACCTGCCGCTTAATGCTTAAATTTTTTTATTAAAAAAAAAAGATGAAGCAATGGTCAGGCTGCCGCTTAATGCTTAATTTTTTTTTTATAAAAAAAAAAAAAAAGAAGCCGACCACATGAATCTCGGCCGAGATTCATTATTTTCGGCCGGGATTCATTATTTTGGCCGGATTTGCATGATTTTCGGCCAAAATTCGACCGAGAATGCATGAATCCCGGCCATTTTCGACCGGGATTTATTAAATTCGGTATCAACATTCCCTTTTCTCTCTTTTTTTTCTTTTATTTTTCATCTTTCTAAAATGATACAAGTTTTTTTTCATCTTTTTAAAACCGTCTCTTGAAGAATTGGAATTTATGGGCCGGTTGCTGTCGAGCGTGAAGAAGAAGGGAGCAAGGCAGTCGAGAGGAAGAAAAAGGGAGCAGCAACGTCGAGAGGGAGAGGGAAGTGTTAAGGGCAAGACTATTTTGGTAATTGCAAGGTCACAGAGGTCCCCAAATAAGAGATTTTAAAAATGGGTCCATTTTTACAAATCAACAATCAAATGGGTCTATAAGTTCCAATTGCCCAAATTGTAATTACTACCGACTTGAGCATAAAACAGTCACAGAGAGATTAAGATAATTCTATCTCTTCTTACGGACCATTGCTTCCATTTGAATTAGTAAGGTAATATTCACCGTTGAAGGGAGGTGAATTAAAATTACCTTACTAATCGGTTAGTACCAAAGGGATTCAAAAGCTTTTCCAATTACTCACCGCAACAAGAAATTGTTAGGTGCTTTCGGTAGCCGGTGTAACGAGACCCGTAGTTTTGCACTGTTGGATATAAAAGAGAAATAACAAAAGTACCTTTATTTTGTATCCAACCATTGTTAGGGATAGACAAATTTAAAGATTTAACTTCTTGTTTTATTAAAAAACTATTTCATGTAGAAGAAGTTGAAAAAGAGTGAGAAAGCGTTCATACCTTTCTTTATGCCAGTTAAATTAAGTTTGTTTTCTCCCTTTGATAGTGGCCTGTGGAACCACTATAAACTCTCTGTGATGTTCTTTTTCTTTCCTATTCTCTCTTAGATCTGGTAAGTTTTCTCCTAAATTTCTTCTCCTTTGAATTTGCGTTTGTACATTCACAAAATATAATTTTAATTTAACCTAGGTTATTTACAATTTTTTTTCCACTGCAGCTTTGGGATTCATGACGAGCAAAGATGTGAGAGCCCTTCTTGGAACATATACTTGGCAGGAAATGCGTTTCATTTCTGAGTTTGACAAAACCAATTTAGATATCACCACCATATCAGTGCCAGTTGCTGCTCTTGTTCCTCCGAAATCTGCATCGCCCTTCTTCATTCAAATGGCTCATGATATTAGATATCACATGCAGTGCATAGCTGCCATCGTGGACCATTTTCATTGGCATAAAGTTACTATAATCTACGAGAACAAGAACGACGTGTCAATGAACTTGGAGATTTTGACTCTTCTCTCCAACGAACTTGGAGTTTTCAATGCCGAGATTGAGCAAATCTCAGCTTTCTCTTCCTCGCATACAGAAGCAATGATTGAGGAGAAGCTTAAAAGTCTTGTGGGTCGTGGAAGGAACAAAGTCTTCATTGTGGTGCAATTTTCCATAGAGTTGGCCAAGCTCCTTTTTCACAAAGCAAATAAAATGAATATGATGGAGAATGGATTTGTTTGGATAGTGGCAGATGAGATATCCAGTCTTCTTGATTCCTTAGATTCGTCTACTTCATATGATATGCAGGGTGTCATTGGTTTTCGAACTTATTTTGACCATACCAAAGATTCATTTAAGAAATTCAGAAGCAAATTCCGTAGAATGTATCTTTCAGAATATCATCATCGACAAGAAGACGAGGAGAAAAATGACGAGCCAAGCATCTTTGCCCTTCGAGCTTATGATGCAGCATGGACCGTGGCCCTGGCCATGCATAAACTGCAAGGAAATTTTAGCAACAAACGACTATTGAAGGAAATTTTAGCCACTGAATTCGAAGGCCTCAGTGGGAAGATAAGATTCGAGAATGGTACATTAATGCAGCCACCAACTTTTGAAATCATTTATGTGGTGGGTAAGAGTTACAAAGAGGTGGCATTTTGGAGACAAAAGGAAGGGTTTTTCAACAGTTTGATTGAAGACGATGAAAGCATTATTATTGATGTAAGAAGAAGAAGTGGCCTTTTGGATTTGTCAAGATTCATTTATTGGACAGGGAATACACATACAACTCTAAAACCGCGGATACTCGTTGATTCTAATTCTAGAGTCGACAGGAGTTTGAAAATTGGTGTTCCAGCTAACAATGCCTTTCACGAATTTGTGAAAGTATCATACGACCACATTAATGGGGTTTACATCTCTGGATTTTCCATTACTGTGTTTGAAGCTGTCGTAAAAAACCTTCCTTATCAATTGGTGTACCACTTGGTCCCCTTCAATGGCTCCTATGATGAATTGGTAAAGCAAGTCTACACAAAGGTAAAAAAGTACTGGAAAAAATAAATCCTTTATTTCGTATGTAGAGGTAGTAAGTATTCTTCCTAAACTCTATGAAAGACTTATTTATTGCTTTTTTATTAGGATTTGGATGCTGCGGTGGGAGATATAGGAATATTTGCAGACCGATTTCAATATGTCGATTTCTCAGAACCATATTTGGTATCTGGACTTATGATGATAGTGAGAGAGGAGAAAGAGAATTGGAAAGAAGTATGGGTATTCTTGAAAACATTCACGATGCAAATGTGGATAATGTTGCCATTGATGCATATATTCATAATCTCTGTCGTTTGGTTGGTTAGAGACAATCAAGCTGATAATGAAATGCCTAATGAAGGGTGGAGATTCAGATTCGGAAATATGCTCTGGTTTGCAATAACGATCATTTTCAATGCACATAGTAAGATTTTAGTTGCATGCATATGGTTTCTTCTTCTCATTTCAATACTCAAGTACGTAATTCCGTTCATAAACAACAACAAAACAAATTTCATAATTAATGCAGGAGACGAACTGGAGGGTGGTTTAGCTCGACTGGTGTTAGGGCCATGGTTGTTTGTGATTCTTGTGGTAACCTCAAGTTTCACTGCAAGTCTTACCTCTATGATGACAGTTTCAAGATTTGTCCCATCAGTTGTAGACATCGAAACATTAAGGCAAACCAACGCAACCGTGGGCTGCGACTTTCATTCTTTCATCATACGCTATTTGAACAATGTCCTGCAAATTCCTCTTGATAATATTAAGACCCTCGTTAGCATTGATGATTATCCAAAGGCCTTCGCCAATGGAGACATCAAAGCAGCTTTCTTCATAACTCCCCATGCCAAGGTCTTTCTTGCTAAGTACTGCCAAGGCTACACCACAGCAGCTACTTTCGATTTGGGTGGCATCGGCTTTGTAAGTTTAATAATCTACTTTATTATCATCTAATTAAGCAACTAATTCTACACCATTGAGTGTAGTAGTAACCCTAAAGGTTATATTATATGGCAGGCTTTTCCAAAAGGTTCGAGTCTGGCCGTGGACGTTTCGGCGTCGATCATTGAACTAATAGAGAGAAGAGAGATGCCACAATTAGAAACAACATTATTGTCCGCCTTCAATTGCTCTTCGTCGAACCAAGTTGGTGGGTCGGGTTTGGGGCCTTGGCCTTTCGCAGGTTTGTTCATCATTTCAGGAAGTATTGCTACTATTGTACTGTTATACACTATTGTCAATAAGGTGAGAGAGTGGTCGCGAAATCGCAAGGCACAAACACAAGTTAATCCACAGGGCAACCACAATACAAAAGGCCAACCCGAGGGCAAGGAAGATGGTCGAGGAAATATTGCAATTCAAATAGCAAATGTTGCCAAATAACAACTCACAAACTTATCCACTGACCACTGGTGTTCAACTATGTGGAATTATGTGAATTTTTCTTTTTTAAGTTCGAAATTATGTGCGTTAAGGACATGGGTAACTTATCAATCTATGAACAATATGCTTAAGAATAATCTATCTATTTAAGAATAATCTGTCCTTTTTTTTGGATAAAAAGAATCACTTTCTTATTTTTATCTATTTTTTCATTTGTAGAATTTTTTAACATCTCTCAAATTTAAAGTTTTACACTCTCTCTAACATTTGAAAACTATGCAACTAGAGAAATATTTTGAAAACTACCAGAGTTTTAAACTATAATCCTTTGAAGCATAGTCTTTTAAAAACATAAAATATCCTAAACATAAACTTTAAAACATGTTCATGTTGCTAGCAAAATTATTCACTAACTTGTACATGAAACTGGTCTTATTGGCATAGAATAATCTCAATACACACAACAGAGCAAACTAGTCATATACTATGACGTAGGGAAGACCCCAAATACACAACAAATCAAGCACATGGTCTAGTCAAACTGTACATCGAGTAATGTCAGGATATACACAGAAAAACAGCTAGTCATACTATATACCAAGTAATCTCAAGGTATACAAGTAATCTCAAGGTATATAGTAGAGTAAATCTAGTCATACCATGTTAATTTTGATAAGCTAATCATTATGTTAAGCTCTTAAATTACAGCTGATTAATCCCTGTTTAATTCATCTGCTTGGAAAATGCTAGAAGGTGCAAGTCACGTGAGTTTGTTAGTGGAATAACTAACACTCGGTTGTCCACTGCTGAAGACGCGTCACAGAGAGCATGTGGGTAGTTGATTTTTCAACATCTTTCTTTCACCTTCATGGAGAGCTGAAGCAATATAATAGAGGATTTAGGGATTGATATATATTCGAAATTCACCGGAGAGGAAAGTAGAGTTTTGGTGAGCTGTGAGTGAGAGCTGGGGAAAGGTAAAATCGAGGGGATTGGGCGTGAGCATTCTCTATAAAAGTGTACTGTTGTACACTTGGGTTTTGAGTGAGAGTGTGTTGCTTGTATCCTGTAATCGAAGAAGAACTTGTGAGGCTGTAAGAAGAACTTTGGAGAACAGCTTGAGCTTTCGGGGATTCTTCATTGTTGGTTTCTGGTTGATTCAGCTGAGATAAGTCCTTGTACCTCTGTAATTGCTACTCATAATAATATCAGTGACTAAGAGTGGATGTAGACCCATTTGTTTGATCGAACCACTATAAACTCTATGTGTTATCTTCTTCCTCTCTGCTTTTCATTTTGTTTGTTGGTCATAACTTGTCCGAGGAAGTCTCTGTTTAGTATAGTCAATTTCTTTGAAGTCTTGTTTGCTGTTTAATATTTCAACATACCATGTATCGCCCAACTTAGCTGTTGGGATTCTTTACTCTTCTCCTTTTTATGTTGAAACTTTGTGTGAGGAAGCCTTAGCTTTTAAAGCTCAGTCTCAGAGAGATATTCTGGGGGGAAATATCTTTGTTTCCTCTCTCTATAGTGCTTATGGAAGGAGCGAAACCAAGTGCGGATCTACAGTGGGGCCACGGGGGCACGTGCCCCCCCCCCCCCCCTCAAATCATACAAATTATATATATCTATTAGTTATTTCAGTTCAAATCATTACTTCTGTGTTTGGCTTAACGTCTTTTCTGTTTTGGTTTTTTTTTCTTTTTTCTTTCTTTAATTTTTCAATTTTTAAATTAGAATACATATTAATTAAATTTGACTATAATTTAGTTTATATTTTTCATTTAATCCACCTTTGTAGTTTGTGTACAAATATAAAAACAAAAAACAAAATCATTATTAAATTATTTTAGGAAAACTAATGGTATAAAATAAACTTTAACCTATTTTGAAAAATCTTAAATATTTCAAGTTTCATTCTTTACTTGCATATTTAGATGAATAGTTCTAGGGTTATTATAACTTTTTAAATAATATTACTTAATCTAAATATTATACAAATGCATTTAAAATTATATTTATATGAAACTTAAATTACAAGTCTAGTTCCTAAATATTAAAATATGTTTGATAGGTCCTTAAACTTTAAATTTTTTGTTTAATAAGTCTTTTTAACTGTAAAAATGTCTAACAGATCTATAAACTTTCAATTTTATATCTAATGGGTCTTAAACATATTATTTTTTAAAAAACAAATAACTATTCTATTAGACATAAAATTTAATTTCGTATCTAATTGAACCTTACACTTTCAATTTGGTAACTATTAAATACATTAATTTTTTTTTAAAAATGTTGAATTAGTTAAAGACTTATCTGACTGAAAATTAAGTTTTATTTATATCTAATAGAATATTTAGTTTTTGATAATATATCGAATGAGTTAAAGACTTGATACTAAATAAAAACTTTATGGATTTACTAGACACAAAATTGAAAATCCGCATACAAACACAAATCTAAAAACACACGGACTAAGCTTTTAATTTAACTCAATATGAACTTGTGCCCCCCTGACGTAAAGTTCTGGATCCGCCACTGAGCGAAACAGTCGGATTTTTCAGAACTCTTCTCGCAATCTGAATCAACTTTGGGAAGACTCTCTTTCTCTTGCTGCTCTCTGGTCTTCCAATTGTAAGATTTTCTCTGATTATGTTGTATCCTCTATTGCTCTAAACTGGAAAAATTTCCTTTAGCGTGTATGTTGTGAATGCTTCTCACATATGCCTTATATAAAGTATCCTTGTTCTGAAAAAAAAAATCTAGTCATACCATGTATCAAGTAATAATTTCAAGGTACATAGTAAAACAACTAGTCATATGCGTACAGAGCTCCAACCTTCAAAGGGCAAAACATCCCAACACATGATCCAAAGTCTATGTGTGTGTTGAAGTGGGTCCCAAAGACTGCATATAATTAAATATCATTAGGGGTGAGCATCAGTCGATTGGAGTTGATTTTGGCCCCAAAATGATGATGAATCGACTGTGAAAAATTTTAGAAGGCTAGAAACCGACTTTTTTTTTTGCTCAAATTTTACTAACGTCGACCAACCGATTTAAATCGAAAATAAAAAATTCTTTTTTTTATATCCCTTTGTATGGCATGAGCCTGCGACGATACTGTTCCGGGGGGAGGGGGCAGTACTGTTTGGGGACACAATTGAAGAAGAAGATGAAATCAGAAGGAGTAAAAGTGGTATCATGGCTTGTTGAAGTTGAAGTTGAAGAAGATGAAATTGGAAAGGAGGGGTTTGCTGAAGAGTTGAAGAAGATGAAACCAGGAAAGGGACACGACTGAAGTGGCAACACGATGGAGAGGAGTGACAGTATGGCGAATCGACTGACAGTTGTCACTACAAAAAAGTTGGCCTATTTCGACCATGTTTTATCGAATGTTATAAAAAGCCTTTGAAAAAGATATGCATTTATCAAAGGTATTTAAAGAACCTTTGAAAAATATCAATGTTTTATCGAAGGTTCTTAAAAACCTTTGAAAAAGATATAACATCTATCAAAGGACATTAAAAACCTTTAAAAATTATATTATATTTATCGAAGGTATTTAAAAAACCTTCGATAAATATCTATCTTTTACCAAAGGTTCTTAAAAACCTTTGAAAAAGATATAATATTTATCAAAGAACATTAAAAGCCTTTGAAAAATATATTATTTTTATCGAAGGTATTTAAAAAACCTTCGATAAATATCTATATTTTACCAAAGGTTGTTAAAAACCTTTGAAAAAGATATAATATTTATCAAAGAACAATAAAAACCTTTGAAAATTATATTATTTTTATCGAAGGTATTTAAAAAACCTTTGATAAATATCTATATTTTACCAAAGGTTCTTTAAAACCTTTGAAAAAGATATAATATCTATCAAAGAACATTAAAAACCTTTGAAAATTATATTATATTTATCGAAGGTATTTAAAAAAACCTTCGATAAATATCTATCTTTTACCAAAGGTTCTTAAAAACCTTTGAAAAAGATATAATATTTATCAAAGAACATTAAAAACCTTTGAAAAATATATTATTTTTATCGAAGGTATTTAAAAAACCTTCGATAAATATCTATATTTTACCAAAGGTTCTTAAAAACCTTTGAAAAAGATATAATATCTATCAAAGAACATTAAAAACCTTTGAAAATTATATTACATTTATCGAAGGTATTTAAAAAACCTTCGATAAATATCTATATTTTACCAAAGGTTCTTAAAAACCTTTGAAAATTATATTATCTTTATCGAAGGTATTTAAAAAACCTTTGATAAATATCTATAAAAGGTTCTTACAAACATTTGAATTATTAATAAATTAATAAAAAAGAGGACCGATTTTTACTTTTTATCGAAGGTTTTTAGAAACCTTTGACAAAGAAGGTTATGAAAAAAAATATTATTCTTTATTCAAGGTATTTAAAAAACCAGCAGGACAAATATCTTTTTCTTCTCTTTTTTGGGTTAAAAATAAAAGTTAAGTTTATTTCTATATTTCTTTTCCATCGGCGAAAACACGGCAGCAGTCTCCCTTTTTGTTCGTCTTCGATCGTTCCCAGGCCGCTGTCAGCCATTCACCCCTTGGAGCTTGCCTCAATTTCGATTGTTGTATGATAATCTTCATTCTTCTTCCATTTCTCCCTCTAATTTCCCCCAATCTGAACTTCTAGTGACCTAAATTAGCTGAACGAACAATGCTAGTTTTGCCAGCAATTTGATCTAAAGCGGCTTCAGAATTTGGTTTTGGTTTCCATTTTGTTCTAATTTTTGTGTTGAATCGGTGTAATTGTAGGTGGAATTTTGTTTGTGTTTGATTTTGACTCCACTCGATTACATTCTAGGGATCATCTATACTCTCTATGCCATCGTCTTCGTCGAGTTTATGTTCCCCGTGATCTTGCTAAGGTGAGTGGAACTGAGAAGAGCTTTGACATGTGATTAATTGAACTAAAGCTCCAATGGTTTATTTGTACTTCAACTTCTTTTTGTGGAAATTGAGATTTAAATTGAAAACCAGATGGAAAGGTTACCTTCGGATGAAATAAATCAGTTTATGTGTTTAATTGAATTCTTTTGCTCATATAACATCAATTCTCGAATGTAATTATTATTATTTTTTTTTTAACATCAAAGGGAAGAATGTCTAGTGAGAAAAAAATTGTAGGGTGAAGGCTAAACATTGTAGTGCAAAATACTGCAGGGCAAGGAATATCTACTCCTCTTAAGTTTGCTGCTCTTTTGCATTCTGTGTCATTTCATTTGCAAATTGGTTTTGATTACTTCTAAAAAACAACATTGATGGTACTAATTGGATGCCTTTTGTTAGAGTTATTATATTAGTATAATAAGTGTAATTGTATAGATTGTCCTTTATTGTCTTTTTACATTCTCCTACTTAGGGTTAACCTTGTACACTTGTATATATATATATCTTTATGTGAATGGAATAGATGATTGAGATTCTCTCAAACCTTAGAGTTTACATGGTATCAGAGCGTTAGGGCAATTAGGGTTTTGTCTCATTGGAGATTTGTTAACGGTTAGGGTTTTGTCTCGTTGGAGATTTGTGAACGGTTAGGGTTTTGGTTTGGAACACCTTTTGAGAGTTTTGGGTTGCCCAAAACGTTTGCTGCTTGAAACCGCCGCCGCCACCACCAGATTCCGCCGCCGCGGCCGCCTGAAACCGCCGCCGTTTTGGTCTGTCACCGGAGGATTTTTTTGTCACCGCCCAGCTCAAAACGTAGCCCACTCGCCGATCTATTGATCCTCAAAATCCGAAGCCGAAAATCCCAGCGCGTGGCCCTCACGCGCCGCCACTAGCTTCTGCGACAGCCTCACGCGCCGACGCGTGTGAGCGCGTGCGCCGCCGTTTTTCTGCTCCTTTTTAGTGGGTCGGCTCGTTTTGGTCTTCTCCTTCCAGTCGTGTGTTGCTTTGGGCCATATCGGGTTTGTTTGGTTATATTTGAAAGCCATAGTTTGTTTGGAGGTTTAGGGTTTGTGTGATTCAGATTTCAGCTCTATTTTTTGGTCTGTTTTTTGTTGAGGTTATGGCTGAAAAGAAGGCTTTAGTGCTGTCCGAGATGATTCCAATGGTATCCAAGATCACGGAACATAAGTTGAATGGTTCTAATTTTTATGCTTGGCGGTCGAATATTCACCATTATATTCGTAGTCTTGATATGGATGACCACCTGACTTTAGAATCCCCGCCAAACAATGATACTAAGAAGAGTTGGCTACGGGACGAGTCTCGACTTATTCTACAAATCAAGAATTCTATTGAAAGTGACATCATTGGGCTCGTTAATCACTGTAATTCTGTCAAGGAGCTCTTGGAATATTTAGATTTTCTTTACTGTGGGAAAGGAAACATCAGTCGGATATTTGATGTATGTAGAACCCTCTTTCAACCTGATCAAGGAGAGAAGTCTTTGTTGAATTATTTTATGGAATGCAAAAGAGCATATGCAGAATTTAATGAAGTGTTGCCCATGAGTACTGATATCAAGGTTCAGAATGTCCAACGCGAACAACTGTTTATCATGAGTTTTCTAGTTGGTCTTGCTTCAAAATATGACACAGCTAAAGATCAAGTTCTCTCGAGTTCAGACATCTCATCATTGGAAGATGCCTACACTCGGATACTACGTACAGAGCGGTCGCCAGTGATAGTGTCATCTGAATCTAACAGTGCTTTAGTTGGACAGACCACTGAATATAGAGGCAATCGAGGGGTAGCATCGAACATGTCCAGAGGAAATTCTACTGCTCCAAAAGCAAATTCAGGAGATATTGTTTGCCCCTATTGTCATAAGCCAGGGCATATAAAACGTGATTGTCGGAGATTGCTTTATAGAAACCAGAGGTTTCCATCTGCACATGTTGCCTCTACTCCTGATAATTCTGACAAGTCTGTTTCGATCTCAGCTGAGGAGTTTGCTAAATTCCGACTGTATCAAGAGTCACTGATGGCTTCATCCTCCACTCCTGTTACTGCCATTGCCGACACAGGTAACACATCTACATGTCTTCTTTCCTCCTCTGCGAAATGGGTCATAGACTCTGGCGCTTCCGATCACATGACAGGTAATCCCCGTTTATTCTCTACCATTGATCCATCTACATCTTCCCCTAGTGTCACTATAGCTGATGGAACCACCTCTCCAGTCTTAGGAATCGGCAATGTTCGACTTACCAACTCACTTTCGTTGTCTTCCGTTTTGAGTTTACCACAGTTTTCCTTTAACTTGATTTCTGTTAGTAAGCTCACTCGTGACCTTAATTGTTGTGTCTCATTTTTTCCTGGTTATTGCTTATTTCAGGATCTTACGACGAAGAGGACTATTGGTAAAGGGCGTGAATCTAGAGGTCTCTACATCTTTGAACCAGAAATATCAACAGCCGTTGCATGTTCTAAAGTGTCATCTCCATTTGAAGATCATTGTCGTTTGGGTCATCCTTCTATTTCCGTATTGAAGAATCTTCGTCCTCAGTTTCATTCTTTGTCTTCTTTAGCTTGTGAGTCATGTCAGTTTGCTAAGTTCCATCGTGTGAGTCTGTATCCCCGTGCAACTAAACGAGCTAATGCTCCATTTGAATTAGTTCATTCTGATGTTTGGGGTCCGTGTCCTATTGAGTCAAAGATAGGGTTTAGATATTTTGTTACCTTTGTCGATGATTTTTCTCGTGTAACTTGGTTATATTTAATGAAAAATCGCTCTGAGCTGCTTTCTCATTTCCGTAACTTCCATGCTGAAATCCGAACTCAATTTAACGGTTCTCTTAAAGTTCTACGGAGTGATAATGCTAAAGAATACTTCTCTCATGCTCTTAATTCTTATTTAGATGAACATGGCATCCTCCATCAATCCTCATGTGTTGATACTCCATCTCAAAATGGGGTTGCAGAAAGAAAGAATCGTCATCTCCTCGAAACAGCCAGAGCCTTAATGTTCCAGATGCATGTTCCAAAGTATTTTTGGGCCGATGCTGTATCCACAGCTTGTTTCTTAATAAATCGCATGCCCTCCTCAGTTCTAAAGGGTGAGATACCTTATCGTATTTTATGTCCCACACAACCTTCATTCTCTCTTCCTCCCAAAATCTTTGGTTGTATTTGCTTTGTTCGGGATGTTCGTCCTCATCTCACCAAACTTGATCCCAAGTCCTTAAAATGTATCTTCCTTGGTTATTCTCGTGTTCAAAAAGGGTATCGATGTTATTGTCCTAGTCTCGATCGTTATTTTGTCTCTCCTGATGTCACCTTCTTTGAAGATTCTTCTTTCTTTTCCTCACCTTCCAATCAGTCTAAGGGGGAGCGTAATGAGGAGGATGATGATTTTCTTGTCTATACCATTCTCTCCTCTTGTGAGCCTTCTACTGATTCACCTCCATCTATGCCTGTTTCTACTCGTCCACCTATTACTCAGGTTTATTCTCGACGACCACCCCCTTCAGTTACATGCCCTGAACCAGAGGCTTCTTCGTCATTGGATCCAGGAACGAGCGATGACCTTCCCATTGCTCTTCGTAAAGGTAAACGTCAATGCACTTATCCTATTTCCAATTTTGTTTCATATAATCATTTGTCATCTTCTTCCTGTTCTTTTATTGCATCCTTACAATCGGTATCTGTTCCTAAGACTGTTCATGAAGCTTTGTCTCATCCTGGTTGGTGTGCTGCAATGGTTGAGGAGATGAATGCCTTAGATGACAATTGTACTTGGGATTTAGTTTCTCTTCCTGCAGGAAAGAAGCCTATTGGTTGTAAGTGGGTATTTGCGGTCAAGGTCAATCCAGATGGATCTGTGGCTCGCTTGAAAGCTCGCCTTGTTGCTAAGGGTTATGCACAAACCTATGGAGTTGACTATTCTGATACCTTTTCTCCCGTTGCTAAATTGGCTTCTGTTCGGCTGTTCATTTCGTTGGCATCCATTCATCATTGGCCCCTGCATCAGCTTGATATTAAAAATGCCTTTCTTCATGGTGATCTTGAAGAAGAGGTGTATATGGAGCAACCACCAGGGTTTGTTGCTCAGGGGGAGAATGGAAAGGTATGTCGTCTTCTTAAATCCTTGTATGGATTAAAACAGAGTCCCCGAGCTTGGTTTGGAAAATTCAGTCAGGTGATTGTAAATTTTGGAATGAGGAAAAGTAAATCAGATCATTCTGTTTTTTATAAGCGATCTGCAAATGGTGTTATCTTGTTGGTTGTGTATGTTGATGATATTGTTATTACTGGCGATGACACATCAGGTATCCAAGCACTCAAAACCTTTCTCCATAGTCAATTCCATACAAAAGATTTAGGAGCGTTGAAATACTTTCTGGGAATTGAGGTAGTAAGGAGCAAGAAGGGAATCCTGTTATCACAGCGAAAATATGTAATTGACTTGTTGACTGAAACAGGGAAGTTAGGGGTTAAACCATGTAGTACCCCAATGATGCCGAACTTACAGCTTACGAAAGAGGGAGAGTTACTTAAAGATCCTGAAAGGTATAGAAGGTTAGTAGGAAAACTCAATTATCTTACGGTGACTCGGCCTGACATAGCTTATTCAGTGAGTATTGTGAGCCAGTTTATGTCTTCTCCTACAGTTGATCATTGGGCTGCATAGGAACACATTTTGTGTTATTTGAAGGCAGCTCCTGGACGTGGTTTATTATATAAGGATTATGGACACATGAACATTGAATGCTTCTCAGATGCGGATTGGGCAGGATCTAGAGAAGATAGAAGATCAACTACAGGATACTGTGTATTTGTGGGTGGTAATTTGGTTTCTTGGAAAAGTAAGAAACAAAATGTGGTGTCACGTTCAAGTGCTGAATCAGAATATAGAGCAATGGCACAGTCTGTATGTGAATTAGTCTGGATACGTCAACTTCTTGTTGAATTGGGATTTGATATCACAACACCGACAAAATTGTGGTGTGATAATCAGGTCGCTCTTCATATTGCATCTAATCCTGTATTTCATGAACGGACTAAACACATTGAGGTTGACTGTCACTTTGTACGTGAAAAGATACAAGAAGGTTTGGTGTCAACAGGATATGTGAAGACTGGAGAGCAATTAGGAGATATCTTCACAAAGGCACTAAATGGAGCTCGAATAGATTATCTCTCTAATAAGTTGGGCATGACGAATATATATGCTCCAACTTGAGGGGGAGTGTTAGAGTTATTATATTAGTATAATAAGTGTAATTGTATAGAGTTGTCCTTTATTGTCTTTTTACATTCTCCTACTTAGGGTTAACCTTGTACACTTGTATATATATATATATCTTTATGTGAATGGAATAGATGATTGAGATTCTCTCAAACCTTAGAGTTTACACCTTTGAATCAGGTGCTTGGGGGACTATGAGCAATTATTGTGTGCTTGGGAGTGTAGATCTCAATCTCATAGTAATCAGCCAATTGAGGTTTGAATTTTTACTTCTTAATTCACTCGTCATTAGCTGTCAGTCTAGCCTATTGTGTATCTGATTTGCTTGTTCTTCAGATCATTGATACATTTTCAGATAGCATGTCTGTTTTTTTTTTTTTTTGGACAAGAAAAATTTCATTGATGTATGAGATTTAAAAAAGGGATCCAAGATCCATAGATACACGTCTTATACCTAAGGAGTTGGGAAATCTTATGAATCTTCAAAGTTTGAGCTTATCTCACAACTTTTTGAAAGGATCTTTGCCATCTTCCTTATCAAGTTGTGACAAAATAGATGAGTTTGACGTAGGATTCAATTTATTGAATGCCCTTTTTGGTGATTTGGAAGGTTATATCCACCTTAATATTAAAAGAGAATCAATTTACTGGAGGCATCCCAAATGTGTTATCAGAACTTGAAAGCCTTTAACTGCTAGAAAACAGAGTTTCAATTTACTCTCTTCTCTCTGCTTTCTCTCTAGAATATGATACTTTTTCTTATAGGAGTTTAATGGGTCTGTAATGGCTTTTACTAATGGACTTATATTGATGCCTAAGTTGCCATCTTTCTCTTTCTCTCTCTCTTTCTCTTTATGATACTAGGAAATTAATGGGGTTTTGGCTGGTGGTGCTTTGTATTAAATGGGTAGTTTTGGTTCTTGTGGTAATGGTTGGACTATGAATGAGTTTAAAAAGTAATTAACTTGCCAAAACTTGCAGCTATTGCTAATATTGAAATGAGTGGATTTCTGTCATATGAGCTGTGTGATAGTATGAGTGGATTTCTGTAGTGTTCTTTTGGCCACATCTTTACACGATGAAAAGCCTGCCAGCTGGGTTAGAAATGTCCAATGGCTGCTGTAGTTTTCACTAAAGAAAATATTAACAGAAGCAAATTATATACATGTGCTAGTTTATAAAATTTAGTGAAAACATAGTACATGTGCTAGTTTTGAATTCTAAATTTTGAACTTGTACTTGTAGTCGGAACTCAAATCATATGCTTCTCAAGTAGTTGATGGTACACTTGACATGAACGAGGATGAGATTTTTGTGCAAGTTTTTGGACCATAGAAACATGGACGTGTTCGTGGTTATGGAGTAGGTGTTACTCCTTCTGAGCTATTTGGATCATCTTCTAATGTACGTGATCTTGAGCGTCGTCTTAATGCGTCTGAACAACGTCTTCAAGAATCTGAACAACAAAGAAAAGTCGAGGTACAAGCACTCAAAGATCAAATTGTCGAATTAGAAAATCGTTTTGAGGATAAATTTCAAACAATGATGGCAGAGATGTGTAAACAATTTGCTAATAATTGATTGAATGTGTAGTAGTTGGATGTTATAGAAATTTTGTAGTTATTTTCTCTGTAAGTTGCTATAAAAACAATTTATGAGATTGTCAGAATTATTAGCTACTTTGAAAGTATCTAGGTTTACATTCATCTTAAATCACTTTAGTAGTAGCTATCGTCTCTTTGCTTATTCTTTCTATTCTATATATTTGTAATTGTCAATTCAGGGTACTATCGGATACCAATAATAAACTAAAAATTGGTTTATACTATTGTATTCAAATGCTAAAGATTTTTGCAAAGCTTTTTCGAAGGATTTACAAATGTTGATAAAAAGCTATTTCCAAAGGCTTTAAAATCGTTGAAAATAACCTTATAAAGCCTTCAAAAAAGATGAAAACCTTCGAAAAAGGTAGTTTGACAATAAAGAATTATCAATAAATAAATTGGAAATTATCGAAGGCATGTGGCCTTTGAAAAATAATAATAAAATTTGAAGGTTAATGTACCTTCGAAAAAAGCTTTTTCGACGGATTCTATTTCGACACTTTTCAAAGGTTTGGATAACCTTTGAAAAAGGATTTATCGAAGTTTTGTTTAATACTTTTTCGAAGGTTGTGACCTTCGAAAATAGTAAGATTTCTTGTAGTGTGTGATGGAGAACGGGGTTTCAGCTAACGATTGGAGAGAGAAGGGTTTGTCGTTGAAGATTGAAGAAGGATGAAATTGAGGGTTCGTTGAAGGAAAGACCAACAGTTTGGTTTAAAAAAGCGCACTGATTCCTTTTAAATATATATCCTATCCGTCAGTCGGTTTTCGCCATCCTGACGAACCGACATAGACCGAAGCCATTGTTTAACCGACTGATCCAACGTTGGTTTTAGTCAGTTGGATTGGTTTTTCGGTCTTTTTTGCTCACCCCTATATCATACATACACCCATGGAAACACACTCGCCTAGATGTATCAAAAACTCGCACACAATCTAGTGGTTTGAAAACAATTTCTAATTAATAATACTCATATTTATCCAATCCGATGCTAAAATCATATAATCACATTTCATAACTCGATTCCATAAATCAATGACCAACAGTCTCAATGAGAATCACCATAAATCACAATTTGACTTAAAAGAATATCCAACAAGTCATATATATATCAACTAGAAACATGATTTAAAAATCAAGTATTTACTAAAACTCACTAATACTCAAAATTGTCTAAAATAATGTCCACTTTTTGTCAATAGGCTAAACTCATAAAATTTTCAAAGTCTAGTGCTTCATAACCCTAATAATAACAAGATAAATCATTGTAGCTAAAAATCATACCTAAATATATAACTCCATTGAAATTCCCATAATACTAAAATATAAAGTCACTTGAACAACTTCAAATCACTTTCTTCACAATCCAAAAATCCATCGCTTACCATGGTAAAAACAATTCACAAGCTAAGCATAAATTCCTTGAAAACCCTATGATTCTCCAAAACTCACATCATATAAATAGAACACACAATTCAAAATTGGTTTCAAGCTTCACAAATATTACAAAGTTTTGCTGTCGGAAAAGAGCAAAAATATTGTAGTTGAATGAGAATAATACAGTAAATTTGATCCTGGAAAAAACCTTTCAATATTTTGTCTAGCTTAATAGATGAACATTTTCTCATCTCTAATATTTCAAAAAATTTCAGTCAAACTCTATTCAATACTGCTTATTGATTTGATGACTGATGATTAATTAAGATTATATATTTGTATACAAACTTTTAATTTGAAAATATTAAATATTTACGTCACACTCAGATTTATCATTTATCCAAGATTTGGCAATTCTCAAAACATCACAAATGAAGAAAGAAATGAGAAAGAATACAAAAATTTGATTAATGTCACATCAGTAATATTTATTCAAGAGATTCCACTGAAAATATTTGAAATAGCAAGAATGGAATTAACATAGACTTTAGAGAGCTGGTCATAAAATATAATTAAGCCCAGTTTCATTACATACCTTCTCCCCTAGTGTTGTACTCAGAAAACAAATTTTAAAATAAAAAGCCTAAAATAGAAGATGAAGTTCCACAATTTTGGTATTCAATTTCCTCGATAAAATCCCCCCACTTGTTCGGACATTGATATTTCTACACATCCACATTAATAAAGAAGTGTTTCAAGGTCCTTTCCTCTCCTCCTTCTCATATCCTCCCAAAGTCAGAATGACTGATTCAGCAGCCTCCACAAAATCAATGAAACAGGAAAGAAAATCTAACACTTAATAAATTATTGAACGTAACTAGCAGCCAGCTCTATAAATTTGTGGTTACACCATTATTGTCTCAATTTTGTGTGACCATGGTTGGAAGACATTGGGCGACCTGTTTTGTTGGGTTGCTGCTGCTGCTGCTGCAATCGAAGTTGGAGGAAGCCGATGCAGAACAGATGGGAATAAGGAGCCGTATTGGCGCTGTTACAGATCAAAGCTCGAGGGTGGGAAGGGAACAGAAGGTAGCCATAGAAATGGCTCTCCAAGACTTTCCTTTCTCAGCTAATTCCTCAGCAAAATTGGAGCTTCTTCATAACGATTCAAATGGCAACTCCCTTCGAGCCATGGCTTGTGGTAAGCTTGATCTAGATTTTTCAACTAAATTATTGTATGCCCTGAACAGTATTTAAAAGAAAATACCTCTTTTTGTAAACTATTTTAAAAGTTATTGTCATGTTTTGAAATTTAATTAATAGAAGTATCCTTTTCCCCGAAAATCTAGCTTTTGTTTTGGGAGAGGTTAATTTATAGTTTTTAATTGGTAGAAAAATTATTGACAAAAAATTCTAGACTATAAATTTTAGAAGCATTTAAAACATTTACTCTTTCTACTCTTTCTCTTGAAGGTTGAGTTTCAAATCACCATATTCACATTTGTTGAATTTATAAAGAAAAAAAAAAGACATTTGTCCGAGATGAACCAAGATGTAAACCAACTAAATAGAAATTAATTAAAGGTCACATCCTTATGGAGTTAAAACTTTTTTTTTCTTTTTTTTGTCAAAGTGACCATGGTAATTGACATGTACCCTCGACCAAAAGGTCAGAGATTTGAATCCCCTCATCTTTAAATGTTGTTGAACTCAAAAAAAAAAAAAAAAAAAAAATCTATTTTTTTCTTCAAGGAAAGAAAAAAGAGAACACACTATTTGTATGGTAAAAAATTATAGGAAAAAATGAATCTATACTCCTAAACTTAGGAGTTGTTTCAATTAAAACCTCAACTAATAATTGTATCGATTTAAACTTTTGTGAATTAATTTAGACGTTTGGTTAGTGATTCATAATTATTTTTACTTTATTCATTACTCAAAACCATCTCAATAAAATTATTCTTTTTTTAAAATCCAACCAAAGTAGTAAGAAAAATTATCATATAATTCTTCCTAAATAACATTTCAAAAGCTGGGTAGAAAAAATATTGAAAAAACATTCCAACCCTATAAGAATAATTTAGAAGGGGTTCAGGATATACTCTTTCCCTTAAGAGAGAAAGGAGGTTTTGATGCACTAATGCACACTATTTGTAAGGCCAGAAGTTATTTGTAAGACTTTTTTTTTCCTTCTCCTTCTTCTTGGTGGTTAGAGAAAAACACACAGTTGGTAAGGTAGGGGTGTGTTTGGTTTAACTTTTCAAGTGTTTAATTTTGAAAAAAATTTATAGTGTTTGACAACCACTAAAAATGACTTATTAGAAAATGAGATTGAAAAATAAATCATTTTGTGAGAAACACTTGAAACCAACTTCTTTAAAAAGAGTTTTTAAGTATACAATAACTTATATATAAAAACACTTTATGAGGGAATGTAACCAAACATATGAGTGTTTAAAAACTAAACAATTTTTATACAAAATGTTTTTTTAAAAAATGCATTCTTGAAAAACATTTAAATTAAAATGTATTCCAAACGGACCCGTAAACGTTTATGTTAGGGTTATATCCTGAACTTTTTCCTTCATATATATATATATGTTCATCAGAGGGTCTTTTTTTTTTTTTTTTTTTTTTTTTTTTTTTTTGAAAAATCATCAGAGGGTCTTCTTATGATCCTTTCAATTAACTAAAGGTCGCATTTTGATTAATTTCATTGAAAAATTACTTTAATAGTCGATTGGGTAATTACATATATATATATTCCATGGCACACGTAAAGGATGGAAACTTTATTATTATTATTTACATGAGTCGCAATCCACTTATCCTCATAATTAATATGAAGTCAATACATATTAGACTAATATAACATGACTCAAGAGTTTGAATATAATACATCTGCTGCACGTAAATTAATATTATAGTTGAATTAAAATTTTAATCCTTATTGTTTGCGTTTGATTTCAATTCGGTCCTTAAGATTTCCAAACTTTTACTATATTATAATTTGGTTAAACTCTCCAAACTTCTTTGCAATCACAAGATTAAACGTTTTGCTTTGCATGTTTTTATCAACCTATTTTTAATGGCTGGCAAATAGAGAGTTAGTTTATTTACAAAATTATTATTACGAAAAATTTATCAGTAAATATGACGCTTTTTTAGAAAAAAAAAATTTGTTCATTTGTAAGATTTTCTGTGTTCCATTTTTATGCTTATTATTATTATTATCATCTTTTAATTTATGTATGAATGAATCACTCGTCCACCCAGAGTAATCATTTTTACGCCAACATAAGCATAGTTCAACTGCCATAAACATTGTGCTAATAACTAAGGCCCCGTTTGATAATCATTTCGTTTTTTGTTTTTGGTTTTTGAAAATTAAGCTTATACACACCTACTTTTACTTATAGGTTTCTTTATTTTAGTATCAACATTTTTTCTTGTTTTCAAAAACCAAGTCCAATTTTTAAAACAAAAAAAAGTAGTTTTCAAAAACTTGTTTTCGTTTTTAGAATTTGGCTAGGAATTCAAATGGATCCTTAACAATGATGAAAGTCATGGTAGGGAATTTAGGAGAAAACAAGCATAATTTTCAAAAACCAAAAACAAAAAACGAAATGGTTATCAAACGGGGCCTAAGAGATTTGTTGTTCGAATCTCCCCACCCCACATGATGTTAAAAAAAAAAAAAAAAGAGCAATCATTTTTAGAGTTTATTAATTTCTTTTAGTGTTTATTAATGAATCAACGATTTCAGCGATTCAAGTGATGTTAGGTTTAGTTTGGGATTGTTGTAGCTTCTAAAATAATTGTTGTTAATGGTGCTTTTAAGAAAATCAGCTGCACTACGAAGTAAATTAATGTTCGGTAAATTTTAGTTTTATAGATGAAAAAGCAAGTTGAGGTGTTTAATAAATTAATATTCTAAATTATTGCAGCTTAACTATATTTTTTTCAATAAATAAATTTAATGTTGATATTTAATTTCAAAGTTTTATAAGAAAATTTCAAAATTATTTTAAGATAATTATTTTTTTGAAACATATAAGATAATTGTTTTAAATCTCATATGATTTAAAATAATATAATTTTATGTTTAATCTAGGATGTTTTATATTTTGCTAAGAAATATAATTTGCTACTTGAAAAAAAATATTATTTCAATTTAAATAAAAATTAAAAACAAATAATTTCAAATGAGTATAAAACAATAGAATAAAAATATTTAACTTAAATTAAAAAAATGGTTGACATGAATCAAGTCTCAACAACCTAAAGAGAAGATAAATATTTAGTTACAGATTAGATTTTTAGGGAAGCAAAAACTAAAAAACTATGATTATTGGATTTTGCAAGTTGAAAAAGTACTTTAGTCAAAATTAATTTATAATCTGTTTTATCAAACGTTCAAAATGGTTAAGATTCTTTTTAAATCACTTTAAACTCCCCCAAAATCAAGGCCAAACGTAACCTTAATGAGCAAATGATACTCATTACTCAATCAATGACTAATAAGCATTTTTAATCTTTTTATAAATTGGGCTTGAGGTTGACACAATTTTTTTTTTGTTTTGAAAATTGACACAATTGTTTTATTATTTATGCAATTGTTTATTTGAGTGCTATATTTGCTATTATTTGAGTCCATTAGTTTTTCAAGCAACCTTTCAATTATTATAATCTATATATATTGGTTGGTCTTACCTACTACACATCTTTAAAAAAACCCAAATTACATCCCAAAATCCAGCTCACTTTTTTCACAATGTTTTTTTTAACCTATAATTATCCCATTTGATTTGTAACCTAAACATAGTTAAATGAATGTAAAACAATAATCTGTTGAAAGATTTGAACTCACATTATCCCCACATATAAAAAAGGAAAAAGAACAACCTAATTTTTTCTATTTCTTACCTAACTCGAGTAGAAATTAAATGATACTCCGTCAACTTGAGCATATGTTAATATATTTCTATCTCTTCTAAAGTTACATACGATTCGAATCTGATGCAATATATTTTGAAAGTAGAATTTCAATTTAACATGATGCTATTTACATTTTCTTCCCATTACAGCTTTGGATCTCATTAGCAAAAAAGAAGTGAGCACCATTCTTGGAACACATACTTTGCAAGAAAGGCGTTTTATCTCTAAGTTTAACAAAACCAGTGTAGATATCGCCACCATATCATTGCCAGTTGCTGCTTTTCTTCCTCCTCTGAAATCGGCTCAGCTTCAATCACCCTTCTTCATTCAAATGGCTCACGACATTACATATCACATGCAGTGCATAGCTGCCATCGTCGGCCATTTTCAATGGCAAAAAGTTACTGTAATCTACGAGAACAAGAACGCCATGTCGATGAATATGGAGACTTTGACTCTTCTCTCCAACGAACTTCAAGTTTTCAATGTGGAGATCGAGCAAATATCAGCTTTCTCTTCCTCACAAACAGAGAGTACGATTGAGCAAAACCTTAAAAGTCTCGTGGGTCGTCATGAGAGAAACAAAGTCTTCATCGTGGTGCAATTTTCCATAGAGTTGGCGAAGCTCCTTTTTGAAAAAGCAAACCAAATGAATATGATGGGGAATGGATTTGTTTGGATAGTGGCAGATGAGATATCCAGTCTTCTTGATTCTTTAGATTCGTCTACTTTGTATAACATGCAAGGTGTCATTGGTTTTCGAACTTATTTTGACTATGCCAAAAGGTCCTTCAACCAATTTAGAAGCAATTTTCGTAGAAGGTATCTTTCGGAAGATCGAGAGGAGATCAAGAATGCAGAGCCAAGCATCTTTGCCCTTCGTGCTTATGATGCAGCATGGGCCATGGCCCTGGCCATGCATAAACTGCAAGGAAATTTTAGCAACAAACGACTATTGAAGGAAATTTTAGCCACTGAATTCGAAGGCCTCAGTGGGAAGATTAGATTCGAGAATGGTATATTAATGCAGCCACCAACTTTTGAAATCGTTTACGTTGTGGGTAAGAGTTACAAAGAGATGGCCTTTTGGAGACAAAATGTTGGATTTTTCAATAGCTTGATTGAAGATGAAGAAAATATTATTGATGTAAGAAGTAGAAGTGGGCTCTTGGATTTGTCAAGATTCGTTTACTGGGCAGGGAGTGCACATAATACAGCTCTGAAACGACAGGTTATTCTTGATTCTAAATCTATAGTCAGAAGAATTTTGAAAATTGGTGTTCCAGCCAACAATACTTTTCACGAATTTGTTAAAGTATCTTTCGACCACATCAATGGGGTTTACATCTCTGGATTTTCCATTTCTGTATTTGAAGCTGTCGTAAAAAACCTTCCTTATGAATTGGTGTACCACTTGGTCCCCTTCAATGGCTCCTATGATGAATTGGTAAAGCAAGTCTACACAAAGGTAATAACAAAATCATTTCCTTCAAATCACTTCAGTTCTCCTCTTCCAACCTACGAACATACTTGCATGCACACTAATACTTTCATGCTCACAGGTCAATGAATTTCCTGCGGCTTACTATTAAATTTTTTACGTGTTTTATTTATTTAAAAGAAAAAAAAAAACTCTCTCTTCCTCTTGAGAAATTTTTAGGTGCTTTAGATGCTCCTGGTACAATGAGACAGGAGATGTACATCCGACAGTTTTAAAAGGGGAGTCTTGTTGTATCAGGAACACTTAATAATTTGTCCTTCCTTGTCGCATTTCTCTCTCCTATTTGTCGCAATCTGAGTGGTATTAGATTATATGGGTTCCATCTCAAAACCAATTGTCCATGAGTGGAGTATCTATGTATCTTTTCAATGTGGGATCCTCAACAAGTGAGACGTAGTCAGGATGAAGTATTTTTCCTGTTTTTGATATTTTATTTCTGCTTTACATTTCTTAGATTTGATTTCACTATATATATATATACTTCTCTTTTTTCTTAGGATTTGGATGTTGCAGTGGGAGATATAGGAATATTTGCAGACCGATTTCAATATGTCGATTTCACAGAGCCATATTTGATATCTGGGCTTGTGATGATAGTAAGAGAGAAGAAAGATAATTGGAAAGAAATATGGGTATTCATGAAAACATTTACGATGCAAATGTGGATAATATTGCCAGTGCTGCATATAGTTATAATCTCCATCGCCTGGCTGGTTAGAGATAATCAAGATAATGGAACGTCTAATGAAGGGTGGAGATCGAGTTTGGGAAATATGCTTTGGTTTTCAGTAACGGTCATTTTCAACGCACATAGTAAGATTTTAGTTGCATGCATGGTTTCTTCTTCTCATTTCATTCAACACACTCAAGTAATTCCGATCATAAAAACACAACAATTTATTTAATTTTTTTTTTTTCATAATGCAGGAGACGAATTGAAGGGTGGTTTAGCTCGATTGGTGTTAGGGCCATGGTTGTTCGTAATTCTTGTGGTATCCTCAAGTTTCACTGCAAGTCTAACCTCCATGATGACAGTTTCGAGGCTTGCTCCATCAATTGTAGATATCGAAACATTAAGGCAGACAAATGCAACCGTGGGTTACAATGTTAATTCTTTCATCGAAAGATACTTGAAAAATGTGTTGCACATTCCTTATGATAATATGAAGGCCCTCTTTAGCATTGACGATTATGCAAAGGCCTTCAACAATGGAGAGATCGAAGCAGCTTTCTTCATAGCTCCCCATGCCAAGGTCTTTCTTGCCAAGTACTGCCAAGGCTACACCACAGCTGCTATTTTCGATACGGGCGGCATCGGGTTTGTAAGTTCAATCCTATTTTAGTCCTTCAAAAAAGTTTTAGAGAAGCCACATTGAATAATTTTTCTCTTGTTTCTAACGAGGATAAAGAGGTCTGTTGATATGCCTTGAATCTGTTAAGCACTCCAAATGACCAAATACGGGGTCTCCGTTTTGGGCTATATTTTGCCTATTCTATTAGGGTTAAGAGTGGTGTCATATATAAACCCCATTAACTTAATCTGTCATAATCTCTGTAATCAGCATATGTTTTCTCCTCACTAATAAGATTATTATCTCTCTCTGTCCGTGAATGTAGCTAACACACCGTTAGTGAAACACGTAATCTATCTTTTCATTTTTGCTTTTGTTGATTTACGATTACTGTCATAACAAGGTCGAATTTTTTTGTTCTTTATGTTGCAGGCTTTCCCAAAAGGTTCGACTTTGGCCATGGATGTATCGATGTCGATCATTGAGCTAATAGAGAGAAGAGAGATGCCACAATTAGAAACAACGTTGCTGTCCACCTTCAATTGCTCATCATCGAGACAATTTGATGGACTGAGTTTGGGGCCTTGGCCTTTCGCAGGTTTGTTCATCATTTCAGGAAGTATTGCTTTTTTAGTACTGTTATGGAAGAGTGTTAATTGGTTGCGCAATCGCAATGCACAAGCAAAAGTCAATCCGGGGGGCAATGGCAACAATGCACAAGCACAAGTTAATCCTCAGGGCACCGGCAATGCACAAGGCCAACCCGAGGGCGAGGCAGATGATCCAGAAAATATTGCAATACAAATTACAAATGTTTGACAAATGTAACTGTCTCCTTAAAACCGTGGGATGTAAATCTTTAAATTGTCTTTGAATACAAAATCGAAATATTTTTACCGTTTATAACAACTAACAACATACACGAGTGATGAATAAATTAAAAGCAATTCTCCACGAGAACGAAAGCTCAACTACGTGGAATTATGTGTGTTAAGGGCATTGTTTGTTTGTCATTTCTATAATTTCAAAACTTCAGTTGTATCCATATATGCTTTATTTTTAAATAAAATATAATTTAAGAATATTTATTCTTTTTTTTTTTTTTAAAAAATAAACCTCTTATTACGCCACGAGGGCAAGGAAAGAGCGGTCAAAATCAACTTCAGTACACAACCAACTTGGGAATCGATCAATTCAAGTTTCATTACATCTCATAATTTTTGTCATTCTAGCTATACCATGGGCAACCTTATTACAATTTCTAGGAGTAAATTTAAAAGAAATATCCCTGAAATGTGGCAACATTCCCCATATAGATTCCACTAGAGCTTCCATATCACTCCAAGCCTCAGATTTCTTTGTGATGAATTTTATTGCCAGCTCACTATCTGATTCCACCTTAAGCCAGGTATGAGCAACCCAAAGAACTTGCCATTTTCAAACCTTCGAATATCGCTTTTAGTTTTGCCATATGAGCTTCATCCATGGGAAAATCAAGGAAAACAGAGGAAGCAGCCATAATTTCTCCACCCTTATCTCTACACAAAGCACCCAATCCAGTCGCTAGAGGAGAATTGGAGCAAGCGACATCGGTATTTAGCTTCCAAAAACCATCTGGGGAGGAGACCAACATGTAGGCGAAATCAAAGTGGAAGATTCCGATTGTTGCAGATCCACCTCGTTCGGGGAATTTCTAGAGTTTGCACGCGGATAGGAGTCAAGGTATTATTTGATCCATTTGCTTTTAATAGCGATAGGAGGGATTGGTTCCCCGTGGTTAAATTTGTTCCTGTCGCTCCAAATTGCCCATCAGATAATAGCTACCTTCCCGAGATCCTCCAGTGAAGAGTGAAAATTGATCTTAATCCATCTGTCCGCAAAGCTCCCATGAAAGTCCTCCAAAAAAAACATGGTTATGGGTAAGTTTCCACACTTCTTTTGCTCTATTACATTCAAAGAGACAGTGATCTGTATTTTCTAAAATATGATTACACATAGTGCATTGAGTAGATATGTTTATTCCTCTGTGATGAAGATTAGCATTATTTGGAAGGGATTCCTTTAGAGCTTTCCAACAAAAATGTTTGATTTTAGTTGGGATTTTTAGATTCCACAAATTTTTTCAGATTCGATTCATTGGACTAGAACTAGCCGAGATACCGTCAATTTTTAACTTCATGAAAAGATTGTAACCACTTTAACTGTATACTTTCCAATCCTATCATAATGGCAGATTAATTTATCCCTTAGATTCAAATTTATTGGAATTCCTCTAATAGTATGACAGTCAAAGCTTATTACTGCCCTTTTCAGTTCCTCCAAATCCCAAACTCCAGTTGGAGTAATAAAATCCCCAACCTTCTTATTTATCATTTCCCCATTAATGCATATAGGTTTGAAATCACCAATCCTATACCTATGCCCTTTTGTAAGGAGTTCTCTGCCCCATATTAAGCTTTTCCAGAGGAATGATGGAGATCTCCCCAATTCTGCCTCAAGGATATTTGAATTATTATAGTATAGACTTTTTAAAAATCTAGACACTAAATCATTAGGGTTGGACATTATCCTCCAAACTTGTTTGGCTATTAAGGCTTTGTTACAACCCTCAATATCCCTAAAGTTTAGACCACCAAGACTCTTCGGTAAGCAAAGGCTATCCCATTTAAACCAGTGCATTTTCTTCTTATTTGAGCTGGACCCCCACCAAATCCTAGCAAAGCTCCTTGTGATATCTTCACATAGGTTTTTTGGGAACCTAAAAACACTCATAACGTAAGATGAGATGACTTGACCTATGCTTTTAATCAGGATCTCCTTACCGACAATAGAGAAAAAAGAGCTTTTCCACCCTTGAACAGATTTCCAAACCTTATCCAAAATGTAACTAAGGTCTTTTAATTTGTTTTGTTTCTAGAGAAAACAGATGGTACACTGAGTATTTACCAAGGTCACCAACATTGTTAACTCCTAGGATAGAGCTCAAAAAAACCTTCCTATCATTATTGATTTTAGGGGAGAAGAGTATGGCTGATTTTGAAAATTTAATCGATTCTCCTGAAGCCATTTCATAAGTTTTAAGAAGGTTTTTAATTTACAACCACACTAACTCCCTCTCCTCTGCCTTACATAGGATTAAACTATCATCCGCGAAAAGTAAATGAGTGATAACTAGACCATTTGAATAGGAAAAATTCGACAGGCTATCATTTATATTAGCTTTTGAGATTAGGTGAGATAAGCCTTTTGTGACTAGTAGAAAGAGATAAGGAGAGAGGGGATCTCGAATATACTTAGTTCTTTTTTTTTTTTTAATCTCTTCATATACCTGAATGCGCTTTTCTCCCTATGAATTTACATCTACTTCTTTAGGATACACATCTTTTCATAATCTCTCTAACTTTTCTCTCTTTTCCTAATGAATTTATTATTCTCTCTAACTCATAAGTCATACCCTCTCAAAAATATTCACTCTCTAACATAAATATAAATAAAATGATTAAAATTGAAAATTATACTTAAAAAATTATATTTATTTTTCATAATTAAAGAAATTTATCTTACTTTGATAATTATTATCTAGTTGGAAAAAAACCATTATTAACAAATTTTGTTATCAAACATTTTTTCTAACAAAAGAAAACTAACAAATACACATTATTGAAAGCCAAAATAAAAAATAAATGTAGAAAATTCGAAAGTCTTATTAGATAAACATGAGATTCTATCTCAAAACTATTTGGCAATAAAAGGAGTAACTCATGTATGTTATAAGTTGTGAGTTCTCCATGAATCTTTTTTATAATGGATTCTCAACATGCTCTCAAGATAGTGTCTCTTTAGGTTCACCATTCTTGGATGAGATTTTTTTTTCTTAGACTGAATACGGATCCGTTTGGACTTTATAGGCTCTAATACCATATTAGATAAACATGAGGTTAACCGTGTTATGAAAAAGTGTTTAGAGATTAAATTTATTAGTTTAACTTTAAAAATATTTGACCTTGTCTCCTTCTATCCTACTCCATCTTTCTTTGTATCAAGGCTATGCCTTGTTGACTTTGAAAACTAAAGTTTTAATATAAGGAAAGCCTGACGAAGGTTCCTCCTTTTTAACTGAAATAATCAATGATTTTTAACCGTCAACTACAAGGCCGAAATTGTATCACTGACAAAATATATTGACTTTTATTTATTATTATTACTTTGAGTTCAATGCAAAATATTGACTTAACTAACTTGCTTTCAATCACATCTCTCTAAGTCATGAATTTGAATGTTTCAAGTAATCAGTCTCCCAAGACAAAATGTCACATGACTTTCTATACATGTGTAATAAAGTGTAATTGTAATTAATTTGTCTGGCAATTTTACTTACATATCTGACTTGCAGGTGAATCCATCATTGATCTGGTCAAACTTTTTGTTGTGGTTTTAGACACGTTGCTAAACACGAAGCAACCTTTACCCACACACGCAGCGGAAAGAATCGGAATTTAAGGAATCAATCAAAGAAAGAAAGCAAACGCGCAGAGAAAAACAATGACGGAGTATTTCCAGATGAATAATTAAGGTAGAAGAAGGTAAAGTAGAAAGAACACAAAGTTTAAGTGGTTCAGCCAATGTGGCCTACATCCACTGTAAGGAGCAGCTTTACTAGAGGGAAAATCTTGGAGAATTTTACACAGCACTCAGAAATGAAATCTCACTATCTTTTTTCTGATATTGTACACCCCAGATACAGTATTTACAGTGTATTTATAGAACTGTCTGAGAAACTAAATTGGTTTCAGCAGTAACTGTATAACTACTTCACTTTTCATTGAAAATATAAATCAACCATTGACCAACAATACAGCAAGCCTTGAGGTTCAGGATTAAAATTGAACTTCTTTTTTTCGAGGGAGAGGAGATTAAATTTGGTAAGTTGATTGCGTTTTATTTAAGCCTCTCATTATAAATAGGAGTAAGTATTAAGTGTTTAAATGAACTTTTATGGAAAACAAAGTATATTGAAAAAATAAATAAATAAATAAAGCTAAAGCGAGTATAGCTCAACGGTAATTGACATGTATCATCGACTAAGAGGTCAGAGGTTTGAATCCTCCCACCCCAATTGTTGATGTACTCAAAAAAAAAAAAAAAAAAAAAAAAAAAAAAAAAAAAAAAAAAAAAAGGTAAAATGATGAATAATTAAGGATTGAAATATGGTACGAAAGTAGGTGGTTTCATTCAAGAGAGATTTTGACTCATATACTTGCAAAATATGACCAATTAAAGCAACCATAACTTACCCAATATGTATTCAACTTCTATTTCTTGACTTACGTCTTCTCCTTCACAAACTCTATATATTCTTTTTTCGAAGGGTCTCATTTGTATATAAACACATCATTTTCCGTACATGAATTTAACGGAAAAAAGTTAAATGTCATTTTGAAACAAACTTCAAACTTTAAGAATGGATTGAAACTGACCCTATTCAACAGTATTTTTAATAATTTAACCAATTTTTTTTTTCTATTTCATTTCAAGGTTCCTATCAAATCTCTATTCAGTGATGCTTAGTAATCTAATATTTAAAAATATATATTCCATAACAACTAGCGATTATAAAATGTCAAATATTTACTTCACACCCATCTCTATCCGAATAAAAAAAGAAGTCATCCAACCCGGTTTACAACATCAATTATTCAAGATTTGATAATTTCCAGCACGTTAAAAAAAATGAAGAAATAGAGACAAGATTAAAAAATTTTGATCAATGCCATATCAATTTTTTGCTATTCAATTTCAATACTATGTGTCCAATAGGAGATTTCCATTGAAAATTTTAGAAACAGGTAAGAAGAAATGAAAGAAAACGACACATTACTTCAGAGAGCTACTAATGTCATATAAATTAAACCAGATTAATTAATCTGATATCTTCTAAGATGGGTTCCAAAATATTGGTATTAAATTTCTTTTATCAAATCCCATTTGTTTTTACGTAGATATTATACTCGTAGAATATATACAAGTGTTTTCCACTCTCCTTCCAAAGTCAGAAGTTTGAATTGTTCAGCCTCAAGAAAAAGATATTAATTGTTGAATGTAACGCTGTATAAATATTTGGTTAAACGTAAACCCTTATCTATGGAAAAGAACATATAATTCTAAGGCCATGGTTGGAAGCCATTGGGTTTCTTGTTTTGTGGGGTTTCTGTTGCTGGTGAAGTTGGAAGAAGCCATTGCTGAGCAGATGGGAATAAGCAGCCGCCGTATAGGTGCTGTTACAGATCAAAGTTCGATGCTGGGAAGGCAACAGAAGGTAGCCATGAAAATTGCTCTCCAAAGCTACCATTTTTCAACTTCCTCTACGAAATTGGAGCTACTTCATAACGACTCATATGGCACCTCGGCTCGAGCCATAACTTCTGGTAACTAGTTAATATATGGAAGTTTCTTTTTCTCAAGAAAATATAGTTTTTGTTTTTTTTTAAATGACTGTTGAATCTAAAAGCTTAAGATGATGAGTTATGGTAAATTTAATTATATCACGGGTGAGGGATTTGGTCATTAGCACAAATCTCTTTTTTTTTAGTTCAACAACATTTGAGAGTTAGGAGATTCAAACCTCTAATTTCTTGATCAGGATATATGTCAATTACCTTTGAACTATACTTACTTTGGCAACTATGTCCATGTTGGCCGCTAGCATTTGTATTATGTATGGAATAATATTGAAATAAATTCCGAGCTAGAAGATTGAATAATATTGAAATAAATTCCGAGCTAGAAGATTTCAAAACCCTTTTTTAGAAATGAGCCATGATAGCAACCTAACTGATAGAAAGACGTCATTTCTTAATAAAATTTCCTTGGTGTGTAAGGAAGAAAAACTTGAAGACAACATTTTCTGGAATTTTAAAATTGAAACTTTTAAAATATTGGAAGAAAAATTAATAAAATATAAACGTCAGGGACCACATTATGCCACTGCTGAGATATGGAGGAGGGACTTGATCCACTAACACATTATTTCTTAGGTTTTATGTATTAAAAATGTGTATTAGATTATATCCTCACCTAATTCCATTTTTTTTTATTTTTTTCAACAGAGGGTCTTACAATCTTCTCAATTTATTAATTGAAATTCACAGGCTCCAGTTTTGATTAAGAGTGTGTTTGGTTTAACTTTTCAAGTGTTTAATTTTGAAAATAATTCATTTTGAAAAAATTTCTAGTGTTTGGCAACCACTAAAAATGACTTATTAGAAAATGAGATTGATAAATAAACTATTTTGAGAGAAACACTTGAAACCAACTTTTTAAAAAAGATTTTTTAAGTAAACAATAACTGTGTATAAAAACATATGTGAGGAAATGCAACCAAACATATGAGTGTTTTAATTTTAAACAATTTTTTTTACAAAATATTTTTTAAAAAATGTATTCTTGAAAAGCATTTAAATTAATATGTATTTCAAACGGACCTTAAAACTATTTTATTAAAATTTACTTTTAACAGTTGATTGGGTGATTACATATACATTTCAGGGAGCATACAAAGGATGATATATATTTAGGGATAAATATATTTTTGAGAGATAGATATATTTTCTTTTTATGATAGTTGATTTAGATTTCATTTGGGTCTCTAAATTTCAAATTCAACATTTTAACCATAGAAGTTTAGAATATATAATCGTTTTTTGTTTGTCCCTGTCATTAGCTTTTTCCCGCTTTCTCTTTGACACCATGAAGAGGCCCCCTCTTTTCCCAACTCGTTCCAAATTTAGAAAGAATTCAAGTGTTGTTTCAAATTTGGTTTGTTTTAGATCTAGAATGGGTGGAGATGATATGAATTATGAAAAAAAAGAGGAAAAGGAGGAAGAAGGAGAGGAAAGAAGAAGAAGAAAAGAAGTAGAAGATGAAGATGGAGAGGGAGAATGGAAGATATATATATATAATTTAATATTAAAAAATATATTTAATAACAAAAACATTAAATTATAAAAAAAATACAAAAGAAAAATATAATAACAATTTTATAAAGTTATAATGTCATGTCATGTTCGACTCATAAGTTAATATATTTATTTCATGTCAACATTAAAGTTAATATTATATATATATGTTAGTCAACAATTATATAACTCAAAATTAACAACAAACACCAAAAGTTTTATTGGTAAGGACAAAAAAGAGATTCTTTTCAAAAAAAAAAAAAAAAGAGACAAAAAAGAGATAACGTCTCAAACTAGGGGTGTACATAGGTTGGGTTGGAGGGATTTTTTGGACCAACCTGAAAATTCGGATTGGTCGGTTTGTTGACCCGAATGAACCAAACATAAATGGCAACCCAACTCAACCCTTCGGGTTGTTTTTATTATTATTATTATTTAATTATTTAAAATTATTATTTTTTAAAACGTTTATGTTTATCCACAATACTATAATGTAAATCTCAATACATAAAAGTCTAATTTATTTAGATAAAATAAAAAAGAAGTTAAAAAAAACTAAACAGAAAAGGAAAAAATAATATTTGACTTTATGGAACGGAAAAAAAAGTTTATATAATTATTTGAAGTTTGAATAAATAAATTAAATAAAAAAGACAATTGTTTAATTTGTAGCTAACAATAAGTTATCATTGAAAAAAAATTAAAAAAAGGGAAAAGAGAAAACATAAAAAGAAAATGATGGCATATATTATATATATTTCGGTTTGGTTCGGGTTGAATCGAGCCAAAATTTCTTAAACCCGTAAACCAAATCGAATTTTCGGTTTTATAAAAATTCAACCCAACCCAAACAGAAAAAAAAAAAATCCTAACCCAACCCAAACCGAAAAAATCCTAACCCAACCCAACCTTTACGGTTTGGGTTGGGTAGTCCGGGTTGTTCGGTTGTCGAGTTTTTTTACACCTCTATCTCAAATTCAAGGATTAAAATGTAATTTTTTTTTTTTTTTTTGAGAATAAGGATTAAAATGTAATTAAGTCTGAAAACTCACCAATACAAATGTAATCTAAGTCAAACCTAGGGATCAAAACAATATTATTTTCCCACCATTTATATAAGGCATCAATTTCAATATATACATAAAAGATTAACATGAGATCACTCAAGAGTTTGAATAATAATATATACATTTGCCAAATATATGAAGCTGGATTATTTTAATTTCTGTCTTTACTATTTAAAACTTTTTACTATAGTTTAACATTGATGGTTGTATATATTAATGATTCTTTCATCGAATAGTAGGTTCAATTTTCTCACCTTGTAGCCGCGATGTAATATTCTCAAAATAGAATTATAACTTAACCTGATGTTATTTACATTTCTTTTCCATTACAAAGCTTTGAATCTGATTGGCAACAAAGAAGTGAGCGCCATTCTTGGAACATTTACTCTTCAAGAAATGCATTTGATCTCCGACATTAACAAAGCCAGTGCAGATATCACCACTGTCTCGCTCCCAGTTGCTACTTCTGTTCCTCCTCTAAAACCACCGCCTTCCTTTATTCAAATGGCTCACGACATCACCTTTCACGTGCAGTGCACAGCTGCCATCGTCGGCCATTTTCATTGGCATAAAGTTACTGTACTCTACGAGAACAGAAACGACATGTCCATGAACATGGAGGCTTTGACTCTCCTCTCCAACGAACTTGGAGCTTTCAATGCAGAGATTGAGCAAATCTCAGCTTTCTCTTCCTCAAATACAGAAGCTACGATTGAGGAGAAGCTTAAAAGCCTTGTGGGCCGTCGTGAGAGCAACAAGGTCTTCATTATGGTGCAATTTTCCATAGAGTTGGCCAAACTTCTTTTCCACAAAGCAAAAAAACTGAACATGATGGAGAATGGATTTGTTTGGATTGTTGGAGATGAGATATCAAGCCTTCTCGATTCTTTAGATTCATCTACATTCCATAATATGCAAGGTGTCATTGGTTTTCGAACTTATTTTGACCATACCAAAGATTCATTTAAGAAATTCAGAAGCAAATTCCGTAGAATGTATCTTTCAGAATATCATCATCAAGAAGAAGAGGAGAAAAACGACGAGCCAAGCATCTTTGCCCTTCGAGCTTATGATGCAGCATGGGCCGTGGCCCTGGCCATGCATAAACTGCAAGGAAATTTTAGCAACAAACGACTATTGAAGGAAATTTTAGCCTCTGAATTCGAAGGCCTCAGTGGGAAGATAAGATTCGAGAATGGTACATTAATGCAGCCACCAACTTTTGAAATCATTTATGTGGTGGGTAAGAGCTACAAAGAGATGGGATTTTGGAGACAAAAAGTTGGATTTTTCAACAGCTTGATTGAAGATGAAGAAAGAACTAGAAATGATCTTTTGGATTTGCCAAGATTCGTTTTTTGGGAAGGGAATAAACAAACAGCATTAAAACGAAGGATTGATCTTGATTCTAATTCTAGTGGTGAAAGGACATTAATAATCGGCGTTCCAGCCAACAACACCTTTAGAGAATTTGTGAAAGTATCGTACAACCACATTAATGGGATGTACATCTCTGGTTTTTCCATTACTGTGTTTGAAGCTGTCGTCAAAAACCTGCCTTATCCATTGTCGTACCAGTTGGTCCCCTTCAATGGCTCTTATGATGGATTGGTCAAGCAAGTATACACAAAGGTAAATAAGGGAAAAAAAGAAAAAGAAAAAGAAATCATTTATTTCCATGCACTTTTGTTTTCTCAATTTCAATATACTTGCCTGGTAAACTCAAAGATTGATCAATATATATGTATTTTGCTTTATATTAGGGTTTGGATGCTGCGGTAGGAGATATTGGAATATTTGCAGACCGATTTCAATATGTCGATTTCACAGAGCCATACATGGTGTCTGGGCTTATGATGATAGTGCAAGAGGAGAAAAATAATTGGAAAGAAATATGGGTATTCATGAAAACATTTACGACAACTATGTGGATAATATTGCCCTTGTCACATATATTTATAATCTTTGTCGTCTGGCTCGTTAGAGAAGATAGCGAAGGATTGACCTATGGATTTGGAAATATGTTCTGGTTCGCAATATCCGTCATTTTTTACGCACAAAGTAAGATTTTAAGACCCTGTTTAATAACCAATAAATCTTTTTTTCATAAAGCAATAACAAATTTTCATAAACCCCACGCAGGAGAACAAGTGAATGGTGGTTTAGCTCGGCTGGTGTTAGGGCCATGGTTGTTTGTAATTCTTGTGGTAACCTCAAGTTTCACAGCAAGTCTCACCTCTATGATGACAGTATCGAGATTTTCCCCATCAGTTGTAGATATCGAAACATTAAGGCAAACAAACGCAACTGTGGGCTGCAACTTCCATTCTTTCATCATGCGATATCTAACCAATGTGTTGCACATTCCTCTTGATAATATTAAGACCCTTGTTGGCATTGATGATTATCCAAAGGCCTTCGACAATGGAGACATCAAAGCAGCTTTCTTCATAACTCCCCATGCCAAGGTCTTTCTTGCCAAGTATTGCAAAGGCTACACCACAGCAGCTACTTTTGATCTCGGTGGCATTGGTTTTGTAAGTTTTTAATCTACTCTTATAATCTCTTTCTAATTTCTAGTGTATCTCAAATAGTGTAAAACTGTCAGTTCATTATTTCGACTTCTCCATGAACTTCTCTCTATACTATGGCAGTCACACGTAGAATAATTTTCTTTTCTTCCTATATGTTGTAGGCTTTTCCAAAAGGTTCGACACTAGCCGTGGACGTATCAACGTCGATCATTGAACTAATAGAGAGAAGAGAGATGCCACAATTAGAAACAACGTTGTTGTCGACGTTCAATTGCTCGTCATCGAGCCAAGTCGATGGGTCGTCAAGTCTGGGGCCTTGGCCTTTCGCAGGTTTATTCATCATTTCAGGAAGTATTGCCATTGTAGTATTGCTCTATACTGTTGTTAAACGGGTTAGGAATTGGTCGCGAAATGGCAATGGTGCACGAGTCAAACCTGAGGATGATGGTCAACCAAATATTGCAATTCAATTGGCAAACATCGTCCACTAACAACTCAGAAGTTAATGAAATCATTCTCTACAAGAAACAAAGCTTAATACAGATGTTTTCTTTCAAAATAATTGTTGCTTTGATTCGAGTAGTTTTGAAGTATTTTTAACCATTGCATGTTTTGTTTTCTTGAAAGAATATATTATATAGATCATTTGAATATATTAGTAGTTTTGAAAGAAGACAATTACGTCCCTATCCCATTTGAAAATTCAAAATTTCATCAGCTACTCCATGTAAATTTCAACCAATAAGTAAACAACGTACCTATATCAGCATCAAGTGACTCCTGAACTTCTTGTTTAGTAATTAGTCATGGCAAACACTTTTTCCCAAGTGCAAGACTTGTCACAAATTGGTCTTGTTTGTACAAAAGATTGCCTCTCCCCAACATGTATTCCTGGTTACTCTGCTTCAGAAAACAACCCCAATTGCCCCTTTACATTGTTGGACAATCCCTCCTCATGTGCCCTGCCTTCCTGCAATTATAGCAAATGTTTGTTCCTTTCAAACATTGACCTTCATGTATCTTACACAATTTTCACATTGAAAATACCCATGATCATTACTCAAACTAACTTCATCCCACTCACTTATGGGTCCTTCAATCGAAACTATATTCCGCGATTGCTTGAGATTTGAAGTACTAGTTGTGCCAATCGAGGTGTCGTATTCACTCTTCGTTTCTGATATACTCTTCTCAATCCTCATCGCTGCTTCAACTAATCTTCCGAATTCTTTCCATTCTAACGTTGTAACATGAATTCGAATTTCCTCGCGTAGACCATCTTCAAACCTTTTACACTTATCGACCTCATCTTCAAGTATGTTGGCGGCATATTTGGAAAGCTCAATATACTTTCTTTGATATTCAGCCACTGTCATTGCTCCTTGCTCCAAGTTCAGAAATTCCTTTTGCTTCTCGTACAACGATCGTGGATGATATTCCATACCAGCTTTGCTGATCGAGATATCATGTTGATGTTCCCTCTTTGATTGTTTTCTTGGAGGTTTCCTTTCTGATATACTCTTTTCAATCCTCATTGCCGCTTCAACTAATCTTCCAAACTCTGTCCATTCTAGCCCTGTAACACGAGTTCGAATTTCGTCACGTAGACCGTCTTCAAATCTTTTACACTTATCAACCTCATCTCTAATTATGGTGGAGGCATATTTAAAAAGCTCAAGATACTTTCTTTGATACTCAGCAACTGTCATTGCTCCTTGCTCCAAATTCAGAAATTCCTTCTGCTTCTCATACCTGTATGATCGTGGATAATAGCGCTCATAGAAAACTTTTTTGAATTCATTCCAACTAATCACCTGAGAATCTGATCGCCTACTCGTAATAAACTTCCACCAATCCCGAGCTGCTCCCTCTAAAAGGAATGTAGCAAGGCTTACCTTTTTATCTTCTGGACATTCCATTACTTTTAAATACATCTCTAACTTATCCATCCAAATTTCTGCATCAGCTGGATTCGATGTCCCAGTAAATGGCTTTGCTCCCAATCCAATCAATAGCTCAATCCTATAGTTTTTCTCAGGATTATTCTTGACCATCCTTATCCCCTCAGCTACAGCAAGAGCAATATTTGCCATCAACCGCCTCTCTTTTTCATGTACATCCTCCTGTTGCTCCTCTTTTGGATGACTAGTCTCCCCAACCATTTCTTCGTCTACACCACCAGGACGCATTGTTTACCTACAATGTAATTAATGCATATCACACACTATATTAGCTAACATGCATTCACTACTCATATTATAGAGAATCTTCGAGCTTTGATATCAAAACTACAGATTATTCTACTGAACCTTGGATGAACTAGGTCGACAATAGACTTGACTCCGAGTGTGCAAAGGAATTCATTGACAAGTCTTCCTCTAAAACTTATAACTATCTTAATTTATATAAACACAACTTGTGGAGCAAAAGCATACTTTCATGCAACCATTATTCCTATCCTCATCCCAAATTTATACAACGCACTATAATATCTTCCCTTTCTACTAACCAATTAGTACCATAACCAAACATTAGCCTCACTCTTATCTAATATCGAAGCATCAATGACAGATACACAAGCAAGGAAAACAGACCCATAAAAATCTTTTTTAAGAATCCATTCCTTCATTTCTTTTCATGGGGTTCTTAGAAAAACTTACCAAATTCTCCCCAATTTGTTAAAGGAGCACCACCAATTTGTCCTTGGGCCAACTTCAAGAAAAATCTTTAAGAAAACCCCTCTAAAATGAAAAACCCCTTTTGTTCTTCCTCTCCCTTGTTTCTGATTTTCAGCTTCTTCCTCCCCTCCTCTCTCTGGATTCTTCAACAAAACAGAACAGCTTCCATGGGCTTCTTTATTTATCATTTTTTTCCCACCACTTTGAGACATATCCCTTGTTGTAAATTTGGACACTAATCTCCTCCTTGTTTTTCTTTTAAAAAGATAACATAAAAATAAATCAAGCCACTTGTCTTCCAATCTACTAAGTCACCAAATTGCCAAATGCAAAAAATTATTCCCCTTTTTTGTTTTTTTTCACTAAAGAGAAAAATATAATTAGGTCCTTACAAAAACCATAAGACCCATTTCCATAAACAGGCTTAAACCCATTTAAAAAATAAATAAAAATAAATTTAATTTAATTTAAAAATAGAAAATAAAGCTTGGAATTGGGAAAGAAAGAATAGGACTTACATAAACAGGCTTCAATGGACACCTCTGGCTATGGTCGAGATGGAGAGCTTCTCCACCTCCCTCGTTCACCTTTCGCTCCTTCTCTCTTTCTCTTTACTCTTTTTCACCCTCTCTTACACTCTCTTGAAATTTGGAAGCCGAACAAACTAATTAAATATATATATATATATATATATATATTTTAGAGAACTAATTATATTTTCTTGTTCTTCTTCTTATATTATTTTGAACAATAAGGGGAGCAACGCCCAAGAAAAAGGAAAAATAAATTTTGAGTTCATGAGATTTGGGTTAGGTTTCATTTTGGTCTTGAATTTTCAAACTCGACAATTTAGTCCTTTAAATTTCATAACATTCTTAGTCCCTCCGTCAATTTTTTTGTTAAATACTAACAGATTGTGACGTGACATTAGTTTTTATTAAAAATATATATTTTTTATTAATTTTTTAAAATAAAATAATATATTAAATATTTTTTATTATTTTATTATTTTTCTTTTATTTTCTCGTTTTCTTCCTCCATCTCTTTCTAATCTTCTTCTTCTCCACCATTCAAACCCTAATCCCAATGTGCAGCCATCACCGCCACTGGTTGCCGGCGACAACTTTTTTTTTCTTCTCCTTTATTTCTCTCTCTTTTCCCTCTTTTCTTCTCCTTCCCCTTCCTCTCTTTTTTTTCTTTTACTTCTCTTCCCTTTCGTCTTTCACTGTTTAAAGAAAAAAAAAACACAGAAGGTCATCGTTCGCCCAGCCACAAATTCGCGCCCGCCCAGATCCGTGCTTCCTCAGCCGCAGATCCTCGTCGTCGCTCGCCCAAGCTGTCATCGAGAAGGTTGCAGCTTGCTCGCCGCCCAAATCTGTGTCGTAGCTCGCTCGCCCGCCCAGATCTGCACCGCAGCTCGCTCCCGCCCAGATCTGCACCGCAGCTCGCTCCCGCCCAGATCCGCAGCTCGTCGTCGATCAGCGCCTGGAAAAATCGCCTAATGCCACATCTCCGTCGATCAGCGCTTGGAGCCACTACTGCAGAGTCTCCTGGTTGAAGACGATGAGTGACTTGGACAGGTCCAGTGGCGAAGTGGAGGTGGAGGCGGAAGACTGCGACGGCGGTGGGTGGTGGAAAGAGTGAGACGAGGCAGCCGAAGGAGCCCAGTAAGAGGAGAGATTGGATTGGAATTTATCTTAATTTTTTTAAAAAAAAAAAGAAGAAGAAGAAAAGTGGGAGAAGAAGAGAAGAAGAGGAAAGAAGGAGAAAAAAAAAAGAAGTCGCTGGCGAGCGGCGGCCGACAGTTGGCGAGAGGTGGTCATCGGCCGCCGGCCACCTGCAACTTGCTGAAGAAGAAAAACCAAAGAAGAAGATGAAGACGAAGATGAAGAAAAAGAAGAAGAAGAATAACATATAGGAAGAAAGAATTAAAAAATAATAAAATAATAATATTTATATTTTTTAAATATATTTATATTTTAAAAAATTCAAAAATAATTTTTTTAATAAAAAAAATAGTGTCACGTCAGCAAACCGTTAGTTTTTAATGGAAAAATGGATGGAGGGACTAAAATGAAACTAAAACCAAATCTCAAGAGCTAAATTGTTGAGTTTGAAAACTCAGAACTAAAATGAAACAGAACCCAAAACTGAGGGACCAGCTATATCTTCCATCCATTTCTTGATTTCCCCCTTCTTCCTATTTTTCGAAACTTGCATTTAAGAAAACGGGAATTACACAACCACCAAAGTTCACAACACGCACTCAAACACGCACTCTCCTCCCTCAAACACGCACTCTCATCCGAACAGGAAGGAGAGGAACTCCCAAGAAAATGAACAAAATCTCCATGAACAGAACCTACCCTCGCTAGATCGTGGGCTATTGAATTGCTAAGCCTAGAACATTTAGAGAAGAGGATATTCTTCTCGCGACTTATGCCTTCAATCTCTCTGATGATGCCCGCCAATTCCGTCAAATCTTCGAAACCGCCCTTGAGCACGCTCAGAACCTCGATTGAATCGGATTCAACCTCCAGATGAGAGATTGAATTCTCTAAATTTTCAAAATTCGACGCCATCGCTTCCAGCCCTACCAATATGGCTTTCGCTTCGAACAATTAATTAATCTGTCATTTTTTGTGATATTGCTTGCAGCCTACCCCAATCGGAGACCCCGCGGAGTCACAGATGATCCAAGCAACCTCGCCTAGATTGCTTTTCTCGCACCACGATGTGTGTTCACCTTCCACTTGCCCTGATTTGGCAGCCTCCAAGGAGAGTGACTCGGCGGCTGGTTCTCATTTTTCCTGTTTTTTTCTTTTCTTTTCAAATTCTCAATGGCCAAAAATAGGTGTTATAATATTCTAAGGTCTAATTACAACTTACAAAGTATTGTCTTTCAACTTTTAAAATTGTGTCAATTTGGTCTCTAAACTTTAAAAAATGTTCAATAAGTTTTTGAACTTTTAATTTTATGCTCAATAGGTCTCTAAACTTTAAAAGTGTTTCATATTTTCTTAAATTTTCACTTTTGTGTCTAATAATCCCTTAACTTTTAATTTTGTGTCTAGTAAATCTTTGGCTTATTCGACATTTTTTAAAATTCACAAGTTTACGAGATACAACATTTGAAGTATAAGATTCTAACAATAAACATAAAATTTAATTTTACATCTAATAAATTGGCTAGTTTTTTAAATTCTCAAATATATTAGAGACTTATTAGACACAAAATTGAAAGTTCAAAGACCTTCTAGAAACATTTTCAAGTTTAGAGACCAACTTGACACAACTTGAAAGTTTAGAGACTAAACTTGTAATTTAATTCATTTTCAATTTTTATTTTACACGTGGAGTGGGAGATTCAAACTTCTACCTCTTAGTTGAGAGTTTAAGCTTTATGCCAGTTGAGTTGTACTCATGTTGACATTTTCAAATCAATTTTGTAAGAGAACGCTCGGATTTTTCATATTGATATGAAAATTGAGTGGTACACCTCGGCCTAAAATATAGAGAATTTGCAGTGGGTGGAAAATTGGACCAAATTAATAGCAAATATAACACAATGTATAAAAAATTGCAAATATAGCAAAATCTATCAAAGTATATTACTGATAGACACTGATAGACTCTGGTTAATTAGAATCTATCTAATAGACTTCGGTTATCAGAGTTTATCAACAATAGACTCTGATTAATCAGAATCTATCAGTCACTGATAGATTTTGTTTAATCGAAGTCTATCAGCGATAGACACTAATAGACTTTGAATCAAAGTCTATCAGTAATAGACACAGATAGAATCTGACAACAGTTTTTTTTTTGTCTTGTACAATTAATTTTATTACTATATTTGCAATTAGTTTGCAACTGTGCTATATATTTGCTATTAATTTGGTCCAATTTGTCATCTATGCAACTACCCCTAAAATATATCTTCTCAACCTAGGGAAGAATTGAAAGGCAAACTAAGTAATGGAAAGCACCAAATAAAATAAAAATGCTTAAATTACAAATTTATTCTCCATTGGTGTTTAATTTTTTTAAATTTCTACAAATTAAGAAATAGTAAATAATGAATAATTAAGAACTCCATTTTTCAATTTCTTCATAAAAATGGATTCACGATCTGTCACACCTCGCCCCAGGTTATCCTATCAAGCTTAGGACGTGGCGTGCTGACAATAGATCCCAACTAAACTATAAAATTCATTGTCAAACTTAGCAAAACAAAACTCATTTTTCTTTAAAACCATGGATGACTAGCAAAACTTTGATAAATAAAATATAAAATTTTTGGCAAAGTTTTCCCTAAAAATTGGATAAAACACACCTGCAATTAAAATATACACTCCCAAATGATTTCTTTAAAATCCAACACTACTACCATTACGTCAGAATCGACAATTAGTTCAGAAACCAACAACTATAGCACAACCACAAACCAAAACCACTGATGAAAAACATAAGTCATGCAATTTAAAACTCAAGATAAATCCAAATGGTATAACACAACTTCCAGAATGATGTCAGTCACTCTAGTTATAAAAACAAAACATAAATATTATATTTACAAGCAAAATGATGTATAATCTAAATAAGACTAGTGGCAGATATTGACTTCGATAGGCTCATTAGAATCTCAAATGCTACCCGGTAAAAAAAACATTAGGAAATGAGTGAGCTACAAAGCCCAATGAGTGATAGAAGTTTATAAAGAAAATAGATATAATTAAGAAGACTAATATCATAAACAATCATAAAAATGTAGTTAATAAGAATTTAAAATAAACTTGTGAAAGAAATCTTGAAACACTTGTAACTTCTATTGCAAGTACACAAAATTAAAATATTTTAGACCATGAGAATCTATTACACATAAATGTTAACACATACTTATTTGCATGGCTAAGAAATCCATCACAAACATGTACTCGAAACTATTCATATTGGCATAGAGTAGTTCCAATATGGACAAAAGAGCAACTAGTCATACTATGAATTGAGCAATCTAATCTCAAGATACATAGCAAAGTAACTAGTCATATGCCCGTAGAGCAGCCTTCAAAGGGCAAAGCACAACCTGACACACGACTCAAAGCCTATGTGTGTGTCGAAGTGGGTATTAAATAACATGGGCTTCCATCTCAAAACCAATTGGCAATGAGTGGAGTGACCCTTGTAGCTTATAAATTGGGAGGTATCCACTAATCTTTTAGATGTGGGATCCTCAACATGCCCCCTCAAGATGGTGCCTCTTTGGGTTCACCATTCTTGGATGGGATCCCAATATTTTTTGGGTTAACGGCAAGAATGACCATAATTAAATGAGTGTTTTGAAAAATGGCAACTTAGCTAATTATTTAGATAAATGGCCAAATCAAATTTATCTATTAATTAATTTGTATTATTGATTTACCAAAACACCCCCAAACACTAAAATATCTAATACAATAGAAATACTCAGTATATTTAACCGATTACATGATTTAAATTAAATAAAATCAATTTCAAATACAGTAACCTAAAATTAAGGAATTTGAATTTAATGATAACAAAGAGATTTGAAATTCAAATTTAACTTAAATCCATCAATTAAAAAATTAACAAATTAGATCATAATTTTTTCACATACCTTATCAATATGAATACATCAATGCTGGAATAAATTTGACCACAAACCGATATTGAATCATTATTCATTATTTTAAAGCCTACAATAAATGAAATGTCAAATCCCATTTAATTGAAATTAGAATTACAATTACCCATTTTTCTCACCAAAAAAAAAATTAAAATTACACATACCTGAAAGCACTACATGTCGTCTGCCAAGAGATAGAAAAAAGGAAAAATCTTTTAATTTACAACAATCTAGAAACCTTTAGAGAGACCCCTTTTACGACAATAAGAAAGTTGATTTGCTGCAGGATAAAAAATTGAGGCAGAACCAAAATACCATCTTCGTGTACCCTTCAATTTCACGAACCAAAATACCCTTCAATTACCTAGGATTTTGCGGCAACAGAAGGGTTTTACAGCAACAAGAGAAAATCATTGTCATCCACTTCTTGTGTTGTATGTGTGCATGAAAACATACTGAATGTACAAATACATTGTATATGTTTGAAATTACTATATATGTAAATGTTGAGCTGAAAAACGTACCTGGATTTTTTTTTGGAATGAACACTAAATACATGGTAGATGTAATGTAAGTGTACGTAAGGAAGGTGAAAGATTTCACTTCTTTCCTTGTTACCTCTCTCCATTCTGGGACCTCTCGGCCTTGATGTGTTGCGGATGTAGTAAACACACGCATGAAACGAAATTGTCAAATTTCGGATTTTCTTGACGCAAAAAGTACTGAAGTTGATGATTAAAAAGAAACCTCTCATTCTATTTCTTATCAGAAGCAAAACTGATCATCCACGAACGAAAACAAGATATATTAAAGTAGCTAAAAGTGTGCTTCCTTCTAACCTCCAACAACAAAACCAAGCCACCAATCCCTTGAAAATTCCAATTGGAACACACTACAACAATTTGGGGCTACGATGTCGGATTGTATTTTTTCAACAATGACGGATTGACTCTAAGATGACGGATTGTAAAAAAAACCAGAAATTTTCGGATTTTTCAGGTAAGATGGCGGTTTCTGACCGTTATTAAAGATAACCGTATAATGACAGTTTATGACCGTTATTAAAGATAAATTTTACCAATGATGACGGTTGTGAACCGTTATTGAAGGTTGTCTTCCATGACGGTTTTTACTCGTCATTAATCATAATTTAAAAAAGGCGCCGTCTTTTTCGGATCATGTCGGAAGTTTTTTCGGAAAATCCTAACAAAGATGTCGGTTATGCCCCGTCATGAAAGGGGGCCTTCAATGACGGTTTATAACCGTCATTAAAAACAACCTTCAATAACGATTGATCAACGTTCAATAACGGTTTATACTCGTTATTAAAGATGGTTTTCAATAACAGTTGTGAACCGTTATTAAAGAGGTCCTTCCATGACGGGTTTTAACCGTCATTAATCATAATTAAAAAAAAGGCGCCGTCTTTTTCGGAACATGACGGAAATTTTTTGGAAAATTCTAACAAAGATGTCGTTTACAAACCGTCATTAAAGATTATCTTCGATAACGGTTTTGGCCCGTTATTAAAGACAAACTCTTGGGCCTTCAATAACGGTGTTTGCCCGTCATTAAAAACTCAAAGAGAATATCTTTTGGACATTTAATAACGGTTTCAGCCCGTTATTAAAGAAAAAATCTTGAGCCTTCAATAACGGTGCTTGCCCGTCATTAAAAATGATTTTCAATAACGGTTTTGGCCTTTTATTAAAGAGACCCATTATTGAAGGTAGTTTTTGGACCTTCAATGTATTAGTTCATCGTTTTGGTGCCTTCAACGTTTGTGCCCTAGCCGTTACTTTACAATTGTGCCTTCAACGTTCCTCCCCATCGACTGCACGATACTTTCATCGACTGCACGACTTTCGCAATCTTCCTCCCAATCTTCTTCCTTATTCATCGATTCATCGACTGCGGATGTTTTTCATCGGCTTATTCCTCGCAATCTTATGGACGTTTTGGGACCATCGATGGACTGCGGCTTGTCGGACGGCGGCTGCGCGAGTTCGACGGCTGGTTTGCTGGACTAACGGCAGCTGCGAGTTTGACGGCGACTGACGGCGCTTCTGTTTCGGCTAATGGCGGCGGCTGCGCGACTTCAGGGAAGATTTCTTTTCGACCAACGGACAATGGCGCAAGTGTGACGGCTGGGTTGCTCGATAACGGCGGCTGCGATTTTCTGGGACGGTGGCTGCAAGTTTAGACGGCTGGGGTGTTTGGCTAACATCACTGCGAGTTTAGACGGCTGGGTGTTCGGCTAACTATTCTTCTTTGGAAGTATTGAAGAATTCCTGTAAGTTGTAACAATTACGACTAACAATGAAAATGATAGCTACAAAGTTTATTGGGCGGCCGATAGCATGATATGAAAGGTACCAAATATTATACAACTTAGTACTTTTCAGTAACATGATAGGTTCTTAATCTTTGTGTGCCATTTCATTTTATTACGAAAATTTTAGCTTTGTTTCAAATAATGAATAAAAAAAAAAACCTTTGTTTTAAATAATTTACTGCGGATCATTATGCATGCATTCTTTGTGCTAGAAGCTTGGCATTTCTCGTTTCAATATTCTACTAAATTACTTGATGCACACTTTTTTTTTTAATATATAAATGAAGATAGTACTATCTTGGCACTGAGTGGGTAGTTTACTCCCTTATACGCTCTCTGAATTTGTAATGTTTTTTAAGGAACAAGTTTTTAGATTTGATAAGATACAAAAGAAACATTCCTATCCAAACTGCAAAATATTTTATAAAAATGTATTAACTTAATTATTTTGACTACACGTTGCATGAATGTAAACTTTTTCTAAAGGAGTTGGATAAAATTTGCTATGTGACAAGCAAATACAATTGGATTTGCTATCATATATTCTCCTATTCCAACTAAAGTAGATTGAAGGATCATTTTACCAACAATGATTTTTATGTCTCAAAGGAAAAAGGCAATGCCTTTTATCAAAATCATTCACTTTTTATTCTCCTAAATGCCATATGTTATTCTAAAGGAAGAAAAGTTTTTCTTGAGCAATAGTGAGTGAATTTTGAGTAGCAGAAGAAGAAAATGAGAGTTGTGGTTGTTGGTTGTGGATTCAGTTGGAAATAGTTCCATTTTGTCAATGCATAGATATATCGATTATCTCATATGAAGCTTTTCTTAAAACACAAAGGCCTCATGGTTGTAAAGAGATCATTTTATGAGGTGGTTCCTCTGCATCAATATGAACATGGAAGCAAGTTCTTGGATGAAGTAGGTTCTTGAATGCTCAAGCTCAAGATAGAAAGTTTGGAGTTTAGTAGTTTTAATATTGCTCCTTTTCTTTCGTTGTATTTTCTAGTTCTCGTGGTTTTGATCATTTTAAGTTGGAAGAAAAGAGGAATCTTATTTCATTTTTCCTCTGCAGGTAGATTGGATATATTTTGCATTTATTCAGGATGTGGATTTGAATTATGCTAATAAATATGTTGCAGGTTAGTATGAGGAAAAATGTTAGATTATAACTGTCATCTTATGACGCTATAATAACAGTTATAAAACGTTATTGTAACATACTGTCATACCGTCATTAATGTAGTCATATATGTCGATTGTAAACTATCATTGTTGATAACCGTCATCATAGGGGTCAACAAAGATGTCAGTTTTAAACCGTGATTGTTGTAATCCGTGATCGTAGGGGTTCAATCACACCCAGAACAACCACGGTTGTAAACCGTTATTGTTGTAATCCGTGATCGTAGGGGTTAGATCACACCCAGAACAACAACGGATTCAAATCCGTGATCATAGGGGTTTAATAACCATATATCCAGCTAAAATCGTGATTCAAACATTGTCAAGTCACTTTTAAAACTTCCAATATTTGGATTTACCGCATATAATTTGAACTTTTGCTATTAGGCTGAAATCAAGAGACTTCTAGAAATCTGCCTTTCATAAACTCATATAATAACGGAGTAAATCAATATAGCTAAAATCGTACACAAATACAAATCATTTGCAATTCTATGGTACTAAATTACAATTTCAATTTAACAACATATACTATTTCTCACAATTTCAAATTCATTGCTCTAAATAGTAAATCACTCATGGAATAAACATAAATTCTTTGAAACCTCCATAATTGTAAAATATCCAAATTTTTCCTTAGGAACACAAATCACACAGTTCATTTCAAATTTCACCAATTAGAAAAATAGTAGAAAATTTGGTAAAGTAACCACTCACAAACATTATTGGTGAGGCTTCCATTCGTAATTAGTCAACTCGATCTCCACTTTGCCCTGGATTTTTTTTTTTTTTTTGAAAAGCCCTAGAATTAATTTGAACATAATATGAGCAGTTCCTTAGGGCCCGTTTGGTAACATTCTCGTTTCTTGTTTCTTGTTTCTAATTTTATTAAGAAATCGAAGCATTTAATAACTTTGTACGTTTCTCATTTTTTAGAAACACTCCCAAAATTTGTATAGAACTTTTGGGAACAACTAAAACTAGTTTCTCCTTTTTTGTTCTTGTTTCCAATTTTTTCCAAACATAAATAAGAATATAGGTTTATTATTATTGAATGTATAGGTGTTAGGGTCATGAAATTCTATTTTTCTTTATTAAAAATGAAGAAACGAAAATAAGAAACGAGAACGTTACCAAACGGGCCCTTAATTACCCTTTTAAAACATCATACTCATAAATTCCAATGATCCAAGCTAAAATTCAACACCCAAAAAGATTTTCTCTCCCCTCAACTACCCTCATTAATGTACTTTCCAACAATAAAATATTCCAATTTTTCCAACTGTTTACTATTCATCTTCTTCATTTTTCCATCCACAAGCATTATTCCTCTTTCCCCCTCATCTTCCTTAGTTTTTCTTTCATTCCAACAACTCAATTCCTCGTAAAACAGTTTTACATTAACTTCATGGAAAGAACATATATAGTAAAATAGACAACCTAATACAAGTCATTAAAGGAGGATAAAAGAATTTATGAGACTAAATCTTTCCATTTCCATAATACTCATATTTGCCGCAATGTTAATACAAGTGTAAAAGAATGATAAACTAATCCATTTGTATCAACAACTTCTATTTTCTAGTTTCCTCATCCTTTTCCATTTTCATATTTTTCATTCTCACAAAAAAAATATTGGATTTTCTTGTTCCTTTTCTTTCTTGTACTTGAATCAACCCCAAACAAGGAATACTCATGCATGAAGATCTATGAAATTTCTTGAACCATAGAAAAAAGAACCCATAAGATTTTTGGACATAATTAAAGAGAAGACCTGTGAAACTATCATCTAGGTTTTCCATTTTTCCATGCTATTCTCAAGAGGAAAATGACTTACGAAGTTGAATTCTTGCTTAAGAGCTTCTTTAAACCATTTCCGACGTTAAACCCAAACTTTTCTGACGAGATTCCGACAGCTTCCCCTTCGCTCTTTTTCTCCTTCTTCTTCTACCTCCATTCCTCTCTTTCTCTCTGTTTTTCGAATAAGCCTACCTTTCCATTTTTTTTCCTTGTGTGTGGCTCACGTGAAGCCTCACTTTTATTTTATTTTATCTTTTCTTTTCTTTGATGTTGGACTTGGGTCTTCATCCTTTCTTTGAATCTATTATTATTTTTTTTCCAAATCACTTCCTTTCCAACATAAATATCCAATTTCTTCTCACTTATTTTCTAAATTAATTTCTTACACAAGTTGCATCATTTCTAATTTTCATTTACTTCTATTTTATTCCAAACACTCTTATTTTTCAAAATTTCTAAAATCACCTTGACCTAACCCTATATCACTTGCATTTGTGCAAAAGACAGAAGGCCAAGATTGGGTCTTACACGATCTCACACTTGTTTGAGTACCAAGGACTTATAAAAAATTATTAAAAAGATTTAATTGATTAAATATTTCTCATCTCACGAAGGATGTTGAACTAACAAATAGATTCTTGAAGTTAAACTAAAAAAAAAAAAAAGAGATCCTAAGCAATTTCAATAATAACGTCTATTGATATTTCTGGTATGATAGATGCTATCACACATACAATCATACTCAATTCTATGAAATTGTTTGATCTTAAAGGATATCTTCTATAATTTTAAGGGGTTGTTTCTTGGTTTCAATAATACACTCCTTACTAGCATTATTTCTATATCTACTATTATCTAAAAACAACCCTAAACTTTAAGAATAATTTAATAGATTTCTGAACTGTTAATTATTTGTCTAATAAATCCATAAACTTTAAAAATATTTGATAGATTTTCGAACGTTTAATTTTCTGTAAGTGACATATATGAAACTTCTATAATTTAAGAGGTTTATTAGATATAAAATTAATTTTATGTCTAATTGAATCTTTTAGGCCCCGTTTGATAACCATTTGGTTTTTGGTTTTTGGTTTTTGAAAATTAAGCCTATAAACACTACTTCTACCTACAAATTTCTTTGTTTTCCTAATACATTTTTTCCATGTTTTCAAAAACCAAGCCAATTTTTGAAAACTAAAAAAAGTAGTTTTCAAAAACTTGTTTTTGTTTTTAGAATTTGGTTAGGAATTCAAGTGTGTCTTTAACAAAAATGAAAACCATGGTGAGGAAATTTAAGGAAAACAAGTCTAATTTTCAAAAACCAAAAACCAAAAACCAAATAGTTATCAAACGGGGCCTTAATTTTTTGGATCACTACCTGAATTTTAAAAAACATTAGATATGTCAAATGGATTAGGCACAAAATAAAAAATTCGTTGACATATTGAACTGCTGTTACTGACCTTGTGTTTATGGTTTGAACACGGTCCTTTTTCTCCATCCTCTCCGTTTCAAGCGATTATATTCTGCAATTGTTGACTTTGGAAGCCTTACGAAGCTTCCTTCCTCCTCTGACTTGTAAAGATTAAAACAGCTCACATGAAAGAACAAACAACAACACAAAGCAGAGAACTAATAATAATGCAAGAATAAAGAGAGTAGAGAGAAGAATTAACACAGAGAGTTATAGTGGTTCCACCCAAAGGGGTGTACATCCACTCTTCAAACACCAGGCACAATCAGCTTTATTTCAACAAGAAAGAAGTCAGTACAAGGATGAAGAAACAGAATACTATGAGACTCTGTTTTTTCAAAAAAAAAACGCATCGAGATACATAGGGCTGGATCGAATATATACTGAGGTAGAGGCAGTTAGATATAACTAACAATAACATGAATATATAACCGGTTAGAGAACGACGTTTATCTAAGTCAGCTGCATAGTCAGAGTCTACATATCCCTGAATTGCTTCATTTTCTGTTTGTGTTTTTGTGTAAACCAGTCCTTTCTTTGAAGTTCCCTTAAGATATCTAGCAATCCATTTTGTTGCCTCCCAATGAGCTCTCCCTGGATTGCCCATGTATCTGCTAACAACACTAAGGGAGTGAGCTAAGTCTGGTCTACAACAAACCATGCCGTACATCAAACTCCCAACCAAGTTAGCATATGGGACTGATTTCATGTCATCAACATCACTGTCATTTACAGGGGATTGAGTAGCTGAAAGTTTAAAGTGTTGAGCAAATGGGGTTTTAACACTTTTAGCATCTTCTAAATGAAACTTCTTGAGTATTTTATCAAAGTAATCTGCTTGGGAGATCATTAAAAATTTTCTCCCCCTATCTCTAGCTAACTCCATCCCCAGAATTCTCTTAGCAGCTCCTAGATCTTTCATCCTAAATTCCTTAGACAGTGTTGTTTTTAGTTTTACTATCTCTTCTTTATTTGGTGAAGCAATAAGGATATCATCGACATATAGGAGAACCAGCACAAACACAGTAGTTGACACCTTTTTTCTTATAGACACAGCAATCAAAGGAGTTCTTAACAAAGCCTTTAGAGGAAATAAATTGATCAAACCTCTTGTTCCATTGCCGAGGAGATTGCTTAAGTCCATAGATCGATTTTTGGAGATGGCATACAAGATCTTCCCCTCCATTTTCAACAAATCCCGGTGGTTGGGACATGTATATGTCTTCTTCGAGGCAACCATATAAGAAGGCCGTTGTTACGTCCATTTGTTCCAATTCCAAGTTAAGCTGCACAACCAAGGAAAGTAATATACGAATGGAAGTGTGCCTTACTACCGGGGAGAAGATTTCATTGTAATCTATGCCCTCTTCTTGTGTGAAGCCCTTTGCAACCAACCTTGCCTTGTACCTTGGAGGATCATCTGTTTTCATACCAGGTTTCAGCTTATAAATCCATCTGCAGTCGATTATCTTCTTACTAGCAGGCTTAGGTACAAGTTTCCAAGTTTGGTTGTAGTGGAGAGAATCCATTTCTTGGTTCATGGCCTCTAACCAGTACTGACTTTCTTCACACTTCAAAGCTTGATTATATGTGGAAGGCTCACAACCAAAACTATTAGTTATACAATTGAAAGCATACCCCACGAAATCAGATTCATACCTTGTGGAGGGTCTAATAGCCCTTCTTGATCGATCCCTAGTGAGCTGGTAGTTGTCCAGTTCACTTGGCCCAGCAGCTATAGTCTGGGATGTGCTAGGCAGGTCAGCATTTTCAGGTTCATCAAAGGGAACTGATTCTTCAACTTGTATATCAGTTCCTTGTGAAGGACTGGTGTCATCAGCAGGTTGCAAATCTATTTCATAAGAGGTCTCAAGTCTCGGCTGCTGTTCTTTTTCCCCTGAGTTCCTCCAAGGCATATCATTCTCATTGAACCTAACATCACGGCTAATTATGCAACGTGCTTCCCCTGGTTCTAAACACCACAATTTATACGCCTTGACTCCGTGAGGATAGCCTAAGAAGATACATTTCTTGGCTCTAGGTTGCAATTTGTCTTGCCTGATATGGGCATACGCCGCACAACCAAACACCTTCATGTGCTTTAGACTAGGTGCACGGCCAGACCAAATTTCTTGTGGGGTCTTGTAATCAAGTGCTGAGGAAGGGCTTCGATTGATGATATATGATGCTGTGTTGACAGCTTCTCCCCAGAATATCCTTGGAAGCTGAGCATTAGACAACATGCAACGAACTCTTTCAAGAATGGTCCGATTATACCTTTCTGCCAAGCCATTCTGTTGTGGAGTTCTCGCTGTTGTAAGGTGCCTACTTATACCTGCTGATCTACACAGACTAGCAAACTTTTCATTTAAAAATTCTAAACCGTTATCGGTCCTAAGGTATTTTATCCTCTTTCCGGATTGATTTTCAACCAAGTTCTTCCATTCTAGAAAGTATTTAAAGGCTTCATCTTTTGATTTTAACATATATACCCACAACTTTCTAGAAAAGTCATCTATAAGGGATAAGAAATACCTAGCACCTCCATGTGTAGTTACTCGAGCAGGTCCCCAAAGATCCGAATGCACATATTCAAGCTTCTCCTTGGTACTGTAAGTTGCTGGTTTGAAGCTGTGCCTAGATGATTTGCCAAGGACGCAGTGCTCACAAAACTCCAGGCTTGCAGGCTTCTTTTTTCCAATTAATCCTTGCTTAAAGAGGCAATTGAGACCCTTGTCACTAATATGTGCCAGCCTCTTGTGCCACAAATAGGTCTCTTGGTCAGGTTGTTCAGATCCTGCAGTATTGACTTCTCCAAGTAGTGTTTTTCCCTGCAAGATATACAAACCACTACACAAACTACCAGTCAATTTCAATGATCCTTCTTTAAGGACCTTTAGAGTACCATTACCTGACTCATATTTATAGCCATCTCTGTCTAGAGTACCAAGAGAAATTAAATTTCTTTTTAACTCTGGTACATACCTCACGGATTTAAGGATTTTCACAGAGCCATCATTCAACCTGAGTTTCACATTGCCAACACCTTTCACTTGACAATGTTGATTATTCCCCATAACAACCTTTCCTCCATCATACTCATTCAATTCAAAGAAATAATGTTTTAAGGGGGTCATATGGAAAGAACAGCCGGAGTCAAGAATCCACTCATCCTTGCTGCCTTCTACAGAAACTACTAAGACTTCGGCCGACTCATATCCTTCATGTATGTTAGCAGAATTTTTATTATCTTTAAAATTTTGTCTATTATTCTTCCTTTTCAGTTGAGGGCATTCCCATTTGGTGTGGCCTTCTTTTCGACAATAGTTACATATCATAGAACTTTTGTCGTTGGAATTCACACCACTATTTGATTTCCCAGTTTGCTTATTATCTCTATGTGAAGGATTATTAGAGCTATTTCCTCTAGACTGATTGTTTCTACCTCTGCCTCTTGACCCTCTCCCTCTAAAACTGTTTTGCTGAACTTGTTTACCTTTTACAAATAAGGCATCACTATCTTTCTTTTCAAGTTTTATCTCAAGTTCTTTAGTTCTCAGGGCATCTAACACAGTGTCTACAGACAATTTGTCTCTACCATACTTGATTGCTGCTTTTATTTCCTTATAAGATTCTGGTAAAGAATTTAATAGGATTACAGCTTGGTCTACTCCTTTAACCTCTTCTCCTGAATTAGCAAGTTCAGTACATACCAAATTAAAATCATCTAGGTTTTCTTCTAGACTTTTAGAGGGATCCATTTTAAATCCAAAGAAACGTTCTTTCAAATAAATTTGATTAGACAAAGATTTTGGCATGTATAGTTGTTCTAGTTTAGCCCATAATTCAGTTACCTTTTCAATTTTTCCGACTCTCCTAAGAACATTGTCCGAGAGATGCAAGATAATTGAACTATGTGCGATTTCCCTCATTTCTTCCTTATCGTCTTCAGTCAAAGTAGGAGAAATCTTACTTGGATCGAGTAAAACTTTTGCGACCTTTTGTTGAATCAGAAGGGCTTTCATCTTTTGACTCCAAAGCCCAAAGTCGCTCCTCCCATCAAAGCGTTCAAGCTCGAATTTCGCTGACATTATTGAAGCAGCAACCGCAAGAAATGCTACTCCCTTCTTTTGGAGAAAGATTTCAGATCTTGATCAAAAAACTGAAGTTGAGGAAGTTTTCTTTACGCCTTGGGTATCAATCGGAGTCAGACCATGTGATTTCTTGAACCCTAATTTTCAAGCTCTGATACCAAATTGTAAAGATTAAAACAGCTCACATGAAAGAACAAACAACAACACAAAGCAGAGAACTAATAATAATGCAAGAATAAAGAGAGTAGAGAGAAGAATTAACACAGAGAGTTATAGTGGTTCCACCCAAAGGGGTGTACATCCACTCTTCAAACACCAGGCACAATCAGCTTTATTTCAACAAGAAAGAAGTCAGTACAAGGATGAAGAAACAGAATACTATGAGACTCTGTTTTTTCAAAAAAAAAACGCATCGAGATACATAGGGCTGGATCGAATATATACTGAGGTAGAGGCAGTTAGATATAACTAACAATGTGAGCTGCACGTGACCTCTTTAATTTCTGGTATCAAATCTTCTACATGACTAAATTAAAATATTAAGCTGCAAAAATTGACTTTAACTATTGCTTCCAATCATATCTCTCTCACTCATTACAAGTCATGAATTTGAATCTTTCAAGTCGAAACCTTCAGCCACATGAATTTCCATATATATAATGCTAGTGGATATGCATGGTGGTTCACTTCGAGGGGATCCAGTCAAACTTTTCGTTACTATAAATCAAATCAAATTATTCACTAACACAGACATGCAGCTACACTTTCTGAATTTCACTATTCTTTCTTTTTTTAAAAAAAAAAATGCTTCGTAGCTTCTGCCAGCTTTCTTGCTTTGTGGGGTTGCTGCTGCTGATGGTGGGCGGCTTGGAAGCTCAGACAAGAAAAAGTGAGTTTAGGTGTCAAAAAAACACCATACGAATTGGAGTGGTTTTTGACAGTGGCTCTCAGATTGGGAAGCAACAGTTGGTAGCAATTAAGATGGCTTTAAGACGCTTTCATTTGTCTTCCTGTGTTAGGTTGGAACTTCTTCTCCATGATTCTCATCCAAACTTCTCTTCTACAACTTCTTCTGGTAATATTTAAATTTCGGTTCTTTTCAAGCTTACTTTTTATTTACATGTTCATAATTACTAGAAAATGCTGGTTATCATCTTTGTCTAATTGTCTCGCTTTTTATTCAATGGGTGTCCAACAACATGGAGTTTAATTAATTGTAGTACCATTTATCCACATTTGCTCCCATCCTCTCATTTTACCATTTAACTTTCATTCTAAACAAGTGGGTCATTTTTAATTCAAAAGAATTTTTCAATTTTAAATCCACTATTTGATAGTTACGATCCCGTTTGATAACCATTTCGTTTTTTGTTTTTGAAAATTAAGCCTATAAACACTATTTTTACCCACAAGTGTTGAGAAAATGAAAAGTTTTTCTCATTATTAAACTTTATTTGTGGCATTTAGTGTGACTTTTGGTTTTTGTGACTTTTGGCTTTTGGTTTCTTGTAACCAATAGTGACTTTTGAGTTTTGGGAGTTAGGTGAGTTATGGGAGCATTTTATGACATTTAAAAGTTTGAACCATTGGTATTCTATGGTTACTTTTGTAAGCCTATATAAAGGCATGCTTAGTTGAATGAAAAATCATCTCCATTCATACTTGTCCTCCACATTTTTCTAACAAAGTGGTATCAGAGCGAGTAGCAAAAAAAATTGAGAGAAATGGCCAACGGTGGGATGGGTTCGCTTCAACTACCGATGCTTTCCAAGCTCAACTATGACAATTGGAGCATCAAGATAAAAGCGTTACTAGGAGCACAAGATGTGTGGGAGATCGTGGAGAATGGTTTCCAAGAGGCGGAAGCTGGAGCCGATCAAGCGCAAAGAGATGTGTTAAAGGAGACAAGAAAGAAGGACAAGAAGGCCCTCTATATCTTGTACCAATCGGTGGACGAAGACACATTTGAGACCATCGCCAATGCCGAGACGTCAAAGGCGGCATGGGACAAGCTCCAATCAACTCATAGAGGAGTCGATCGTGTGAAAAAGGTACGGTTGCAAACTTTACGTGGTGAGTTTGAATCTTTACAAATGAAGGAGTCGGAGGTGATAGCGGAATATCACACAAGAGTAATGACCGTCGTCAACCAATTGAGACGGAACGGTGAAGAAATCGCCGATGTTCGTGTCATGGAAAAGGTTCTACGGAGCCTAAATACAAAGTTCGAGATTATTGCCACGACAATTGAGGAGACACAGGATCTCGAGATTATGACGATTGAACAATTTATAGGCTCGTTGCAAGCCTATGAGGAGAAAAAGAAAAAGAGGATGGAGCAAACAGAGACCATTGAACAACTTCTCCAACTCAAACTCAAGGAGGAGAATAGTCGTGGACGTGGAAGAGGACGTGGTGGTCGAGGCCGTGGTGGAAGAGGTGAAACCAACACCGATGTTTCTCAAAATTCGAGTGATTCCTCAAGAGGAAGAGGAGGCCGAGGTCGTGGAAGACGCGGTGGAAGATCTGGGAGAGATAAATCTCAGGTAAAATGTTATAATTGTAATAAGTATGGCCATTATGCAAATGAGTGTTACTCATCTCAATCAGAATCAAGTGATCGGAAGCATCAGGATCAGTCAGCCGCCAGCACATCCAAAGCCCATCAAGGGCAATCTAATTATGCAGAGGAGAATGGAACTTTATTTATGGTTTCAAAGGGAGAAGAAGAGAGTCAAGATAGTATGTGGTATCTTGACACCGGAGCCTCAAACCACATGTGTGGAAAACGCGAGATGTTTGCAGAGTTGAACGAGATGGAGAAAGGTAATATTGCCTTTGGAGACAATTCTTTGGCCGCCATCAAAGGAATAGGTAAAATTCTCATTCGGTTAAAAAATGGAGAAAATCAATATATTACAAATGTTTATTACATTCCCAGTATAAAAAATAATATATTGAGTGTAGGACAATTGTTAGAGAAAGGTTTTGAAGTTCAAATGAAAAACAATTGTTTGTATTTGAGGGATAATCATGAGAGACTTATTGCTAAAGTTTCCATGACAAAAAACCGAATGTTTCCTTTGAATATATGTAATGATGTTCCAAAATGCTTGAAGACGTGTTATGAGGATCTCTCCTGGTTATGGCATCTACGGTTCGGACACCTCAATTTTGGAAGTCTAGAAGACTTGTCGAAGAAGCAGATGGTGCGGGGTTTACCGCATATTCACAAGCCGAACCAAGTGTGTGAAGGATGTCTACTTGGCAAACATCATCGAAGTAGTTTTCCGAAGGAGTCTATGACAAGAGCCAAGAAGCCTCTAGAACTCATCCATGCTGATGTGTGTGGTATGATCAAACCGGAGTCTCATGGTAAAAGTAAATACTTCCTTCTGTTTATTGATGATTTTTCTAGAGAAACATGGGTGTACTTTTTGAAGGAAAAATCGGAAGTATTTGAAATCTTCAAGAAATTTAAGGCATGTGTGGAGAATGAAAGCAATCTTACAATCAAGGTCATGAGAACTGATCGAGGTGGTGAATTCACATCAAATGAGTTCAAACAGTTTTGTGATGAAAAAGGCATCCGACGTCCGTTAACAGTGCCAAGGACACCACAACAAAATGGCGTGGTGGAGAGGAAGAATCGGACAATCTTGAATATGGCAAGAAGCATGCTAAAGACAAAGAAAATGCCAAGGGAATTTTGGGCGGAGGCCGTAGCTTGTGCGGTCTATTTGACAAATCGAGCACCAACCAAAAGTGTGCTTGACAAGACGCCTCAAGAAGCATGGAATGGAAGAAAGCCCGGAATTGGTCACTTCAAGGTATTTGGGAGTATTGCATATGCTCATGTGTCAGAGGAAAAAAGGACCAAGCTCGACGATCGAAGCGAGAAACTCATCTTCATTGGCTATGATGCAAGTTCAAAGGGTTATCGCCTTTACAATCCTTTGAATAGGAAGGTAATTATTAGTCGTGATGTTGTTTTTGATGAACAAGCATCTTGGGATTGGAATACACAGGAGGAGGAGTATGATTTCCTTCCATATTTTGAAGAAGATGATGAAAATGAGCCAACCAGAGATGAAATGGGTGAAGTTTTGCCTAGTCCAGTGCCATCCCATTTGACCGATCGATCGTCATCTGAAGGTTCATCCAGTGATTCTGAGAATGAAATTGGTCCAAGAGGAACCCGAAGTCTGCAGGAACTTAATGAGGTAAATGAAAATCAAAATGACATAACTCTCTATTGTCTTTTTGGTGATTGTGAGCCTATTAGTTTCCAAGAAGCCATTGCAAGCAAGAAATGGAAGGATGCAATGGATGAAGAAATTCAAGCGATAGAGAAAAATGACACATGGGAGTTGACCAAGCTTCCAAAAGGGCACAAACCGATCGGAGTGAAGTGGTTATACAAGACAAAGAGAAAGGCCAATGGCGATGTTGAAAGACACAAGGCGAGACTAGTGGTGAAAGGGTATAGTCAACGACATGGCATCGACTATGATGAGGTATTTGCCCCCGTTGTTCGTCTTGAAACTATTCGTTTGATTATTGCTTTGGCAGCTCATAGTCATTGGAAAATACATCAAATGGATGTCAAATTGGCATTCTTGAATGGAATTCTTGAGGAAGAAGTTTATGTGGAGCAACCATTGGGTTATGAAGTCAAAGGTGAAGAAAACAAAGTGCTTCGATTGAAGAAGGCTCTTTACGGTTTGAAGCAAGCACCGAGAGCATGGAATTCGAAAATTGACAAGTATTTTCAAGAGAAGAAGTATATGAAGTGTCCTTATGAGCATGCCCTTTACATCAAAATGCAAGGTGAAAGCATACTAATCATTTGTTTATATGTTGATGATTTAGTATTTACCGGAAACAATCCTAGCATGTTTGATGAGTTCAAAAGAGAGATGGCAAAGGAGTTTGAAATGACGGACATTGGTCTCATGAGTTACTATCTTGGGATCGAGGTCAAACAAAGTGAAGATGGGATTTTTATATCCCAAGAGGGCTATGCTAAAGAAATGCTCAAAAAGTTCAACATGGATGATGCTAATCCAGTTGGAACACCGATGGAATGTGGAGTCAAAATCACCAAGCAAGGTGGAGGAGAAAAGGTAGATTCTACATATTTCAAAAGTTTGGTTGGAAGTTTGAGATACTTGACATGCACAAGACCGGATATTCTTTATTCAGTTGGAATTATTAGTCGATTTATGGAGGAGCCGACAACTACGCATTGCAAAATGGCAAAAAGGATACTTCGCTACATCAAAGGGACGATTGGGTATGGTCTTTCCTATGTCTCTTCTAGCAATTTTGATATTGTTGGATATTGTGATAGTGATTGGAGTAGTGACTTGGATGATCGAAAGAGTACTATGGGGTTTGTGTTTTTTATTGGTGAAACGGCGTTCACATGGATGTCAAAAAAGCAACCCATAGTCACACTATCAACATGTGAGGCGGAGTACGTCGCGGCAACTTCATGTGTATGTCATGCAATTTGGCTAAGAAACTTAGTGAAGGAGTTGAAGTTTCAAATGGAAGGTCCAATGGAGATTTTTGTTGACAACAAATCGGCCATTGCCTTAGCCAAAAATCCGGTATTTCATGGGAGGAGCAAGCACATTGATACCCGATTTCACTACATTCGGGATTGCGTTGCGAATAAAGAAGTGGAACTCAAATATATCAAGTCACAAGACCAAGCGGCAGACATTTTCACGAAGCCCCTCAAGTTGGAGACTTTTATCAGAATGAGGAGTTTACTTGGTGTAACAAATCAAGTTTAAGGGGGGGTGTTGAGAAAATGAAAAGTTTTTCTCATTATTAAACTTTATTTGTGGCATTTAGTGTGACTTTTGGTTTTTGTGACTTTTGGCTTTTGGTTTCTTGTAACCAATAGTGACTTTTGAGTTTTGGGAGTTAGGTGAGTTATGGGAGCATTTTATGACATTTAAAAGTTTGAACCATTGGTATTCTATGGCTACTTTTGTAAGCCTATATAAAGGCATGCTTAGTTGAATGAAAAATCATCTCCATTCATACTTGTCCTCCACATTTTTCTAACAACAAGCTTCTTTGTTTTTTATCCTACATCATTTCCCATGTTTTCAAAAACCAAGCCAAAATTTAAAAACCATAAAAAGTAGGCCCCGTTTGATAACCATTTGGTTTTTTGTTTTTGGTTTTTGAAAATTAAGCTTATACACACATACTTTCACCTATAAGTTTTTTTTGTTTTAGTATCAATCTTCTACTTTGTTTTCAAAAACCAAGTCCAATTTTGGAAACAAAAAAAAGTAGTTTTCAAAAACTTGTTTTTGTTTTAAAAATTTGGCTAGGAATTCAAATGCAACCTTAACTAGGATGAAAGCGGGTAGGAAATCTAGGAGACATAATTTTCAAAAACCAAATGGTTATCAAACGGGGCCTACGATATCAAAATCCACAACTTCCCTGGACTACAACTGCAAAGTTCAAGCGGATCCCGATTATTATTAATTTTTTTAAATAACATTCTACAGTCATCAACGATCACAGAATTTTGCTTTGTTTTATATTTCTTTGCTATTACATTTCTCTTCCTTCTGCCGCCATATATATCTCAGATTCTCAGCCTCAACTTTTCTCTTTAAAACATTATTCATATACCTTAACCTAATTTCGACAAAATAGTTTCCACATGAAGCAAGCACTCAAAACATATAGAACTAAAATCAGGCTTGATTTGGAAGAGAGATCCAGGAAAAATTTATGATCTTTTTATCTGAAAACATAATCCTAACCTTCCAAGTCAACATCTAACAAATTCTTCAAAAATGTCGATCCAAATATAGTCCTAAATGTTTTGAAGGTCCAATTCCTCACCTCTTGTTGACATGCCTTGAATCTAAAGCGCTAAGATGACAAGCTAAATTATGTATAAAGTTAGATATGTTATTTTCGTTTTGGACTTTTATTTGGAGTCTATTCTGTTAGGATTAAGAGTAGTGTTATTCTCCTCACTAATAAGATCGTTCTCTCCTTCTGTCCGTGGATGTAGCTAACACACCGTTAGTGAACCGCGTAAATTCTGTGTTGTTTTTTCTCCCTTTCATTCTTTGTTTTGTTGATTTTAGTCTACTGTCATAACACCTCCATATCTGTTAGAACTAAAAAAGAAAAAAAAATCCTCCAAAACTAAAATAGATGAGACATCAGGTATGATTTGCACTCAAAATGAAAATAATAATAATGTCGTTGATTTAGAGACTAATATACCAAAATAATGAAAATTCGAGAAAAATTTGCCTTTTTAGTCCTTGAAGTTCAGGTAAACAACTTTTTTTTTTTTGTTCCTAGATTTCATAATCTTACACTTTTGTCTCAAGTGCCTTTAGGAAAAATATTCTATTTACAATTATATTACCTAATATGGCAATATAATCTAATGCTATTTACAAAAAAAAAATTCTCCATTATAGCTTTTGATCTCTCAAGCAAAGAGGTGAGAGCCATTCTTAGAACATACACTCGACATGAAATGCATCGACATGAAATGCATTTAATTTCTAAGTTTGACAAATCCAATGAAGATATTGCCACCATATCACTACCAACTGCTGCTTTTGTTCCTCCTCTAATGTCGGATCAACTCCATCCGCCCTCCTTTATTCAAATGGCTCACGACATTACATATCACATACAGTGCATAGCTGCCATCGTTGGCCATTTCCAGTGGCATAAAGTTACTATAATCTACGAGAACAAGAACGACATGTCGGTGAACAACTTGGAGATTTTGACTCTTCTCTCCAATGAACTTCAAGTTTTCAATGCAGAGATCGAGCAAATTTCTGAATTCTCTTCCTCACATTCAGAAGCTACGATTGAGGAGAAGCTTACAAGTCTTGTGGGTCATGACAGGAACAATGTCTTCATTGTGCTGCAATTCTCCATAGAGTTGGCCAAACTCCTTTTTCATAAAGCAAATCAAATGAACATGATGGAGAATGGATTTGTTTGGATTGTTGGAGATGAGATATCAAGCCTTGTCGACTCTTTAGATTCATCTACTTTGTATAACATGCAAGGTGTCATTGGTTATCGAACTTACTTTGACCATTCCAAAGATTCAATCAAGCAATTCAAAAGCAAATTTCGTAGAATATATCTTTCAAAATATCAAGTACGAGAAGAGGATGAAGAGAAGAATGGCGAGCCCAGCATCTTTGCCCTTCGAGCTTATGATGCAACATTGGCTGTGACCATAGCCATGCGAAGGTTGCAAGGAATATTCAGTAGTGAACAATTTTTGCAGGAAGTTTTAGCCATTGAATTTGAAGGCCTTAGTGGGAAGATAGGATTCGAGAATGGTGTATTGATGCAACCGCCAACTTTTGAAATCATTTACGTGGTGGGAAAGAGCTACAAAGAGATGGGATTTTGGAGACAAAAGGTTGGATTTTTATTCAACAACTTGATGGAAAATGAAGTGAGCATTATTAGTGCAAGAGGTAGAAAAGGCCTTTTGGATTTGTCAAATTGGGGAGCTCCAAAGCGACGGATTAATCTTGATTCTAATTCTAAATTAGACAGAGCCTTAAAAATTGGGGTTCCAGCCAACAGTACTTTTCGAGAATTTGTGAAAGTATCTTACCATCACATTAATGGGATTTACATCTCTGGATTTTCTATTTCTGTGTTTGAAGCTGTTGTAAAAAACTTACCTTATCCTTTGTCTTACCAGTTGGTCCCCTTCAATGGCTCCTATGATGGATTGGTAAAGCAAGTCTACGCAAAGGTGAGTTGGGAAAAGAAATTTTTTCCTTGGTTGCACGTATTTTTAAAATATGCATTTTAGTTCTTTGTTTCCAACATGAACAATACTTATTCACGGTTGTTTCTCTTTGAATTCATCATTCTTAGATCATATCCCAATTTCTTTTACTTGACCGAATATCTGTTGAGTTTTATGGACTCTGATATCATATTAGATAAACATAAAGTTTTATCTCAAAACCAATTGTCAATAAATCCATGTATCTTATAAAATTTGAGGTTTCCACTTATTTTTTCTGAGACGATCCTCAACAATACTTACCTACACACCATAAATTTAGTAGAACTCATACTTTCTAGAGTGTAGAGAAGTATTTTCCACAACTATCATAAATTTATTGATATATATATACTGCCTTTTTATTAGGGTTTGGATGCTGCGGTGGGAGACATAGGAATATATGCAGATCGATTTCAATACGTTGATTTTTCAGAACCGTATTTGGTATCAGGCCTTATGATGATAGTAAAAGAGGAGAAAGAGAATTGGAAAGAAATATGGATATTCTTGAAAACATTTACGATGAAAATGTGGATAATATTGCCATTGTCACATATATTAATAATCTCTATCGTTTGGCTCGTTAAAGAAGACAGCGAAGAGTTGAGATCTGGATTCGGAAATATGCTCTGGTTTGGGATATCTGTCATCTTTTATGCACAAAGTAATTAAAGATACAAGTGGCATGGTTTCTTCTCATTTCATTCAACAATAGTCACAAGTGTTCTTCTTGTGTCATGAAGCTAACAACAATTTTCATAAACCCCACGCAGGAGAACAAGTGAATGGTGGTTTAGCTCGGTTGGTGTTAGGGCCATGGTTGTTTGTAATTCTTGTGGTAACCTCGAGTTTCACTGCAAGCCTCACCTCTATGATGACAGTTTCAAGATTTTCCCCATCAGTTGTAGATATCGAAACATTGAGGCAAACAAATGCAACTGTGGGCTGCAACTTTCATTCTTTCATCATGCGATATCTAACCAATGTGTTGCACATTCCTCTTGATAATATTAAGACCCTTGCTGGCATTGATGATTATCCAAAGGCCTTCGACAATGGAGACATCAAAGCAGCTTTCTTCATAACTCCCCATGCCAAGGTCTTTCTTGCTAAGTATTGCAAAGGCTACACCACAGCAGCTACTTTTGATCTCGGTGGCATTGGTTTTGTAAGTTTAATCTACTAATTTATAATCTCCTTTTGAGTATTCCATTCAGAATTAAAAAACGGCACATTAATTAAAATAGTTTTTGCTAACAAAGAAAGAGCTCTTGTTTAATTTCCAAATGTTTATGTGTTGCAGGCTTTTCCAAAAGGCTCAAGGCTGGCTGTTGATGTATCAACATCGATCGTTGAATTAATAGAGAGAAGAGAGATGCCACAATTAGAAACAACATTGTTGTCCACCTTCAATTGCTCTTCATCAAGCCAAATTGATGGGCTGAGTCTGGGGCCTGGGCCTTTTATAGGTTTGTTCATCATTTCAGGAAGTATCGCTGCCATAGTACTGTCATACAGTGTTCTCAATCGGGTGAGAGAATGGTTTCGCCAACCTCAAGCCTTTGCCTATGCGCAAATATTGCAATTCAGATGGAAAATGTTTGCCAAATAATTAAACACTCTCAAGTATCTACAACTGCCAAATGAAATCACTCTCTTTTTCCAAAATAATTGTTGTTCTAACACGAATCCTTTTAGACCGTGTATAATAACAACTATTATGTGTTCGATAAATATATAATGTCTTAATCAATTGAATATGTGGGTCATGTAACTTTCTTTTTCTTTCTTTTTTTTTTTTTTTTTTAGTACTCTCACCATAAGTTGTCTCAACGTTTGACAATTCTTAAGAATATTTTTGTCTTATTTGTCTTTTGTATAATTTCAAATTTTCGATTCTATCCTTTTATGCTTTATTCATTTTATCAATTATTCCATCTTGTGTATGTACATATATAGCTAGACATTAATTAGTCTTGTAAATGTAATTAGCACCATTTTACTGTTAGAAAAATATGGAGAACAAGTATGAATGGAGATGATTTTTCATTCAACTAAGCATGCCTTTATATAGGCTTACAAAAGTAACCATAGAATACCAATGGTTCATAACTTTAAATGTGATAAAATGCTCATAACTCACCTAACTCCCAAAACTCAAAAGTCACTATTGGTTACAAGAAACCAAAAGCCAAAAGTCACAAAAACCAAAAGTCACACTAAATGCACAAATAAAGTTTAATAATGAAAATGGAAAACCTTTCATTTTCTCAACACCCCCCCTTAAACTTGATTTGTTACACCAAGTAAACTCCTCATTCTGATAAAAGTCTCCAACTTGAGGGGCTTTGTGAAAATGTCTGCCGCTTGGTCTTGTGACTTGATATATTTGAGTTCCACTTCTTTATTCGCAACGCAATCCCGAATGTAGTGAAATCGGGTATCAATGTGCTTGCTCCTCCCATGAAATACCGGATTTTTGGCTAAAGCAATGGCCGATTTGTTGTCAACAAAAATCTCCATTGGACCTTCCATTTGAAACTTCAACTCCTTCACTAAGTTTCTTAGCCAAATTGCATGACATACACATGAAGTTGCCGCGACGTACTCCGCCTCGCATGTTGATAATGTGACTATGGGTTGCTTTTTTGACATCCATGTGAACGCCGTTTCACCAATAAAAAATACAAACCCCGAAGTACTCTTTCGATCATCCAAGTCACTACTCCAATCACTATCACAATATCCAACAATATCAAAATTACTAGAAGAGACATAGGAAAGACCATACCCAATTGTCCCTTTGATGTAGCGAAGTATCCTTTTTGCCATTTTGCAATGCGTAGTTGTCGGCTCCTCCATAAATCGACTAATAATTCCAACTGAATAAAGAATATCCGGTCTTGTGCATGTCAAGTATCTCAAACTTCCAACCAAGCTTTTGAAATATGTAGAATCTACCTTTTCTCCTCCACCTTGCTTGGTGATTTTGACTCCACATTCCATCGGTGTTCCAACTGGATTAGCATCATCCATGTTGAACTTTTTGAGCATTTCTTTAGCATAGCCCTCTTGGGATATAAAAATCCCATCTTCACTTTGTTTGACCTCGATCCCAAGATAGTAACTCATGAGACCAATGTCCGTCATTTCAAACTCCTTTGCCATCTCTCTTTTGAACTCATCAAACATGCTAGGATTGTTTCCGGTAAATACTAAATCATCAACATATAAACAAATGATTAGTATGCTTTCACCTTGCATTTTGATGTAAAGGGCATGCTCATAAGGACACTTCATATACTTCTTCTCTTGAAAATACTTGTCAATTTTCGAATTCCATGCTCTCGGTGCTTGCTTCAAACCGTAAAGAGCCTTCTTCAATCGAAGCACTTTATTTTCTTCACCCTTGACTTCATAACCCAATGGTTGCTCCACATAAACTTCTTCCTCAAGAATTCCATTCAAGAATGCCGATTTGACATCCATTTGATGTATTTTCCAATGATTATGAGCTGCCAAAGCAATAATCAAACGAATAGTTTCAAGACGAACAACGGGGGCAAATACCTCACCATAGTCGATGCCATGTCGTTGACTATACCCTTTCACCACTAGTCTCGCCTTGTGTCTTTCAACATCGCCATTGGCCTTTCTCTTTGTCTTGTATAACCACTTCACTCCAATTGGTTTGTGCCCTTTTGGAAGCTTGGTCAACTCCCATGTGTCATTTTTCTCTATCGCTTGAATTTCTTCATCCATTGCATCCTTCCATTTCTTGCTTGCAATGGCTTCTTGGAAACTAATAGGCTCACAATCACCAAAAAGACAATAGAGAGTTATGTCATTTTGATTTTCGGTTACCTCATTAAGTTCCTGTAGACTTCGGGTTCCTCTTGGACCAATTTCATTCTCAGAATCATTGGATGAACCTTCAGATGACGATCGATCGGTCGAATGGGATGTCACTGGACTGGGCAAAACTTCACTCATTTCATCTCTGGTTGGCACATTTTCATCGTCTTCTTCAAAATATGGAAGGAAATCATACTCCTTCTCCTGTATATTCCAATCCCAAGATGCTTGTTCATCAAAAACAACATCACGACTAATAATTACCTTCCCATTCAAAGGATTGTAAAGGCGATAACCCTTTGAACTTGCATCATAGCCAATGAAGATGAGTTTCTCGCTTTGATCATCGAGCTTGGTCCTTTTTTCTTCAGACACATGAGCATATGCAATACTCCCAAATACCTTGAAGTGACCAATTCCGGGCTTTCTTCCATTCCAAGCTTCTTGAGGCGTCTTGTCAAGCACACTTTTGGTTGGTGCTCGATTTGTCAAATAGACCGCACAAGCTACGGCCTCCGCCCAAAATTCCCTTGGCATTTTCTTTGTCTTTAGCATGCTTCTTGCCATATTCAAGATTGTCCGATTCTTCCTCTCCACCACGCCATTTTGTTGTGGTGTCCTTGGCACCGTTAACGGACGTCGGATGCCTTTTTCATCACAAAACTGTTTGAACTCATTTGATGTGAATTCACCACCTTGATCAGTTCTCATGGCCTTGATTGTAAGATTGCTTTCATTCTCCACACGTGCCTTAAATCTCTTGAAGATTTCAAATACTTCCGATTTTTCCTTCAAAAAGTACACCCATGTTTTTCTAGAAAAATCATCAATAAACAGAAGGAAATATTTACTTTTACCATGAGACTCTGGTTTGATCATTCCACACACATCAGCATGGATGAGTTCTAGAGGCTTCTTTGCTCTTGTCATAGACTCCTTCGGAAAACTACTTCGATGATGTTTGCCAAGTAGGCATCCTTCACACACTTGGTTCGGCTTGTGAATGTGCGGTAAACCCCGCACCATCTGCTTCTTCGACAAGTCTTCTAGACTTCCAAAATTGAGGTGTCCGAACCGTAGATGCCATAACCAGGAGAGATCCTCATAACACGTCTTCAAGCATTTTGGAACATCATTACATATATTCAAAGGAAACATTCGGTTTTTTGTCATGGAAACTTTAGCAATAAGTCTCTCATGATTATCCCTCAAATACAAACAATTGTTTTTCATTTGAACTTCAAAACCTTTCTCTAACAACTGTCCTACACTCAATATATTATTTTTTATACTGGAAATGTAATAAACATTTGTAATATATTGATTTTCTCCATTTTTTAACCGAATGAGAATTTTACCTATTCCTTTGATGGCGGCCAAAGAATTGTCTCCAAAGGCAATATTACCTTTCTCCATCTCGTTCAACTCTGCAAACATCTCGCGTTTTCCACACATGTGGTTTGAGGCTCCGGTGTCAAGATACCACATACTATCTTGACTCTCTTCTTCTCCCTTCGAAACCATAAATAAAGTTCCATTATCCTCTGCATAATTAGATTGCCCTTGATGGGCTTTGGATGTGCTGGCGGCTGACTGATCCTGATGCTTCCGATCACTTGATTCTGATTGAGATGAGTAACACTCATTTGCATAATGGCCATACTTATTACAGTTATAACATTTTACCTGAGATTTATCTCTCCCAGATCTTCCACCGCGTCTTCCACGACCTCGGCCTCCTCTTCCTCTTGAGGAATCACTCGAATTTTGAGAAACATCGGTGTTGGTTTCACCTCTTCCACCACGGCCTCGACCACCACGTCCTCTTCCACGTCCACGACTATTCTCCTCCTTGAGTTTGAGTTGGAGAAGTTGTTCAACGGTCTCTGTTTGCTCCATCCTCCTTTTCTTTTTCTCCTCATAGGCTTGCAATGAGCCTATAAATTGTTCAATCGTCATAATCTCGAGATCCTGTGTCTCCTCGATTGTCGTGGCAATAATCTCGAACTTTGTATTTAGGCTCCGTAGAACCTTTTCCATGACACGAACATCGGCGATTTCTTCACCGTTCCGTCTCAATTGGTTGACGACGGTCATTACTCTTGTGTGATATTCCGCTATCACCTCCGACTCCTTCATTTGTAAAGATTCAAACTCACCACGTAAAGTTTGCAACCGTACCTTTTTCACACGATCGACTCCTCTATGAGTTGATTGGAGTTTGTCCCATGCCGCCTTTGATGTCTCGGCATTGGCGATGGTCTCAAACGTGTCTTCGTCCACCGATTGGTACAAGATATAGAGGGCCTTCTTGTCCTTCTTTCTTGTCTCCTTTAACGCATCTCTTTGCGCTTGATCGGCTCCAGCTTCCGCCTCTTGGAAACCATTCTCCACGATCTCCCACACATCTTGTGCTCCTAGTAACGCTTTTATCTTGATGCTCCAATTGTCATAGTTGAGCTTGGAAAGCATCGGTAGTTGAAGCGAACCCATCCCACCGTTGGCCATTTCTCTCAATTTTTTTGCTACTCGCTCTGATACCACTTTGTTAGAAAAATATGGAGAACAAGCAGTGTATCAAATTTCCGTCGACATACCGACATTTCCATGGAAATGTCGGTATGTCGACAGTGTCGACATTTCCGTGGGGGGAAGTTTCCATCTTCCCCCCATGTCGACGACATGTCGACATTTCCACCCAATTTCCTTTTTTTTTTTTTTTTTTTTTTAATTTTTATTTAAAGCCAGCCCGTGATCACTTTTTGGACTTTGGATGGATTCTTCTGAAAAGTTGATATTATGACCTTCTTTTTATTTTTTTTTATGTTTTTATAGTCTATTTCTTTCTTTTATTATTATTTTTATTTGAATTCATGTTTTTTACCTTTTTTTTATCATTTTCTTTTATATTTTCATTTATCAATTCTCAAATCAATCCCATCAGAATATTACAAATTCCAAAATTCATTTTTTACCACAAAAATTATTTTTAATTATTTATTTTAATTTTACATTTTTATTATTTTATTATTTTTACCACCTATAAATACCCCAACTTCATCTCAATTTCTTCACACCTCAATTTTTCAAACTCTCTCCCAAACTCTCTCAATTCTCTCAAATTCTCTCAATTTTTCCAAATTCTCTTAAATCTCCTAATTCTCCCAAATTATCTCACTTGTCTCAATTACTAATTTCTTTCTTTAAGTTAAGAAGTTTAATTTTAAAAGGTTACATCTTTCTTTACATATTAGTTTATTAGTGTTATTTTTTTACTTTATTAGTGTTATTTTTTTTATTTTTCATCTATCAATATTTCATATCTATTTTAATTTTCAAATTAAAGTCTCATTTAATAATTTACAAATCTTTCTGCACGTATCGACATTTTAATCAACATTTTCATCCAAATATTGTTCTACTTTTTAGATATGATGATAAAAAATTGTCAATTATATCCTAATTAAGCCACAAACAAAGTTTCATGGACTAATTCAAACAATTTCCATCAATTTCCATGATTTCCGTAAATCTTCCCGGAATTTCCATCGACATTTCCATCGACATCGATATTTCCATAAAATCAGGACCTCGACATTTCCATCGACATCGACATTTTAAACCTTGAGAACAAGTATGAATGGAGATGATTTTTCATTCAACTAAGCATGCCTTTATATAGGCTTACAAAAGTAACCATAGAATACCAATGGTTCATAACTTTAAATGTGATAAAATGCTCATAACTCACCTAACTCCCAAAACTCAAAAGTCACTATTGGTTACAAGAAACCAAAAGCCAAAAGTCACAAAAACCAAAAGTCACACTAAATGCACAAATAAAGTTTAATAATGAAAATGGAAAACCTTTCATTTTCTCAACATTTACTGCGTTGTATAAATAAGAAGTGAGAGTAGTAATAATTGTTGTATAAAAGTTTATAGTATATGTGTTTCTGCATTGCAAATTAAAGCAATGTTTATAACTATTAAGTGAGGTATATAAGCTCAAAGGACAACGGATTCTACTGCACTCTTGAAGTCTATGGTCGTCATAAGCTCATAAGCTGGTCCTAGGTAGACTAATCTGGAGGTGAGAATTTTCAAAAAAAAAAAAAAAAAAAAAAAAAAGGTAAATTCTCTATTATACTTGAAAAAAGATAATAAATGGCTAGAAGATAGGGTCCATAATATGGCATTCAATTTCTTCTGTCCATACTAATTTGCTTTGACATTGATATACACTCGGAAAAATACGTTTAGAAAAGTGCTTTGATGTTCCTTTCCTCCCAATTTCCCAAAGTCAAAAGTTTGAATCGTTCAACCTCGACAAAATTAACAAAACAATAAAAGAAAATCTAAGACATAGTATATTAATTTTTGAATGTGTCCATTGATGTGCAATATAATGAGGTATACATATGAGGTTAAAGCCTTTCAATTTTGAGCAAGAAGTTAGTGTGGAAAACATCATAATATCTCATGGTTCGGAAGCATTGTGTCTTCTCTTTTGTGGGTTACTTGCTGTTGCTGCAGGTGAAGTTTGAAGTAGCCAAAGCAGAGCAGATGGGAATAAGCAGCCAAAGTTCGAGGGTGGGATGGCAGCCGAATTTAGCCATGGAAATGGCTCTCCAACCCTTTTGTTTTTCAGCTTCCTCAACCAAGTTGGACTTCGTTCTTAACAATTCAATTGTCGACTCGACTCGAACCATTACATCAGGTAACGTCTCATTTGATAACTATTTTGTTTTTTTAACATTAAACTTACAAATACTTTAGTTTCATCAATGTATTTCTTTGTTACGTTATCTACCTCTTCAAAACATTTTCAAGTTTTGAAAATTACAAAACATTGGTTGTTAAGAACTTGTTTCAATTTTTAAATTTTGACTATAGAAATTTTAAGAGAATAAGCATAATTTTTAAAGATCATAACACTTAAAACGAAAGAATAGATCAAACATACTCAGCATCTGCTTTTCTGGATTTTCTAACTCATCTCATATATGCTTTTAGAAAACAAGAAGCGGAACAGTTTGAAACAAAAATGATAAAGAGTACAAATATTGTAAAGACATAACTTTTTTTTTTTTGTGTGAACCCTCAAAAAACTTGTTTACCAAGAAATTGTAATTTATTTATTTTTATAATTTTAGTCGGATAGTTACTTTTCTTTTAAGAGATTAGTATTAGATAACATAGAGTTTCATCTCAAAACCAACTAAAGCGGAGTAGCCTTCAATGTGAGATCTTCAACATGTCCCCTCAAGATGGTGCCTCTTTGGATTCACCATTCTTGGATCAGATCTTTTTTTTTTTTCTTTCCATCTCAAAACCAATTGACAACGAGTGGAGTAACTCATTTATCTTATAAATTGTGTGAGGTATTCACTTATCTTTTCAATATGGGATCCTCAACAATTAGCTCATATTTCAAAAGCTAGCGTTTTTTCGTAGGTAGAAAATGATTACAAAAAATTGGGTTTAATGATTTTTTAAGCTCTCTTTCTAATTGAAACGAGCTAAGAAGCCAACTCATAGAAACTATTTTTAAAAGGTTTTTTTTAGTATAGCTTCTTAAATGATTTTAGTTGACTAAAAATGCTTTTTAGAAAAATCTACAATGTTTAATAATAAATAAAAATCTTTTAAAAAAATAAGATTTATTTATTATTATTATTATTTTTTTGAAAAAATACTTGAAGGATGATTAACCAAAAGCACCTCTAAGAAAGAGAACATATATTTGTGATTTTAATTTACCCATCAAACAAATTTGTTACTAAAAATACTTCTAAAAAAGTGTGACCATATGCATGATTAAAAGCATTTTCTCTTAAAAAGTATTTAAAAAAATGTGTTTAAACTAAAAGGTATTACAATGTATCCTTAATCATAATCAATGTATTAAATCTTCATGTCGACATTTCTATCAACATTTCTACATGTGCATGGGTTCAACATCGACATGAGAGGTGAATCGACATTTTCATTATGCCGTAAACAATTGATAAAATATAAACAAAATGTACTAATGTGGAGATAATATTTATAATAAGTATTTTAACTCATTTTAAAAATATAAAATATTTATTTATTAATTTAAATATTTTTTAAATTTTTTCTTTTAAATATTTTTCAATAAATATCATCGACCTCGACATTTTTATAAAATTGAGATCTCGACATTTCCGTCGACATCAACATTTTGACTCTTGATCATAATTTTATTAAGGGCAAAAAAGATCAATTATCAGATATGACCATGACGTATTAACGCGGTGTTAGGATCAAGGTTTAAAATGTCGATGTCGATGGAAATGTCGAGGTCCTGATTTTATGGAAATATCGATGTCGATGGAAATGTCGATGGAAATTCCGGGAAGATTTACGGAAATCATGGAAATTGATGGAAATTGTTTGAATTAGTCCATGAAACTTTGTTTGTGGCTTAATTAGGATATAATTGACAATTTTTTATCATCATATCTAAAAAGTAGAACAATATTTGGATGAAAATGTTGATTAAAATGTCGATACGTGCAGAAAGATTTGTAAATTATTAAATGAGACTTTAATTTGAAAATTAAAATAGATATGAAATATTGATAGATGAAAAATAAAAAAAATAACACTAATAAAGTAAAAAAATAACACTAATAAACTAATATGTAAAGAAAGATGTAACCTTTTAAAATTAAACTTCTTAACTTAAAGAAAGAAATTAGTAATTGAGACAAGTGAGATAATTTGGGAGAATTAGGAGATTTAAGAGAATTTGGAAAAATTGAGAGAATTTGAGAGAATTGAGAGAGTTTGGGAGAGAGTTTGAAAAATTGAGGTGTGAAGAAATTGAGATGAAGTTGGGGTATTTATAGGTGGTAAAAATAATAAAATAATAAAAATGTAAAATTAAAATAAATAATTAAAAATAATTTTTGTGGTAAAAAATGAATTTTGGAATTTGTAATATTCTGATGGGATTGATTTGAGAATTGATAAATGAAAATATAAAAGAAAATGATAAAAAAAAGGTAAAAAAACATGAATTCAAATAAAAATAATAATAAAAGAAAGAAATAGACTATAAAAACATAAAAAAAAATAAAAAGAAGGTCATAATATCAACTTTTCAGAAGAATCCATCCAAAGTCCAAAAAGTGATCACGGGCTGGCTTTAAATAAAAATTAAAAAAAAAAAAAAAAAAAAAAAAAAAAAAAGGAAATTGGGTGGAAATGTCGACATGTCGTCGACATGGGGGGAAGATGGAAACTTCCCCCCCACGGAAATGTCGACACTGTCGACATACCGACATTTCCATGGAAATGTCGGTATGTCGACGGAAATTTGATACACTGGTTAGGATACAGCAAACAAGTCCTCCCATCCTCCAATCAAACAATTTATTTTATTGGAATGCAAAGGTCGTAGTTTGATTCAGATTATTGATCAATTAAAAATTGTTTCACTTTTTTTTTTTTTTTTTTTTTGGAAAATAGAATAATTTTGGTTGAAAAAGTCTAACAAGCCACAATAGCTATCAGACACCAAAGTCAACAATATAATAACCATTTTGAAAGGTGGTGATCTCTGATCTGCCAAGTTGCCAACAACAATACGAACTGAAGGTGAAGTGAAAAGGAAATTCTCTTGGTTTGTCTGGGAGAAATAAACCATTTTGAGAAAAATACTGGAAAATAAATTGTTTAAAAAGAATGAATTTTTAAATATATAATAACTTGTGTATAAAAATACTTATAAAAAATGTAACTAAATATACAAGTGTTTAAATTCTAAACAATTTTTATACAAAATGTTTTTAAAAAAAGTATTTCAAACTAAACCTATATATATAGTTTCTGACTCTGTCTCTATGCCCAAGACCTTCCTCTTAACATTAGAAACAGTTACGTTCTCCAGATTTCATTAAAGCAAACATCCAAAGGTGAAAAGGCTAACTTCATAACAAATTTTCATGTCACACCCTTTTGGTTTTTTTTTTTTTTCTGGAAAAAGATATTTTATTAGCGACAAACGTATGTGAGAAACATACCAGAAGATTACAAAAAAGTCTTCCAATGGAGAGTTATGAAAGAGACATCGTAGTCTGTGAATACACTAGATTTAGAAGACCATAACCTTTTGGTTAAATTTTAAGCCTTTGTTTCGGCCATTAAAGCATATTAAGAAAAATGAAGATACTTTTTTATTCTCTTTTTCCCACTTCTCTTTTCTGAGGTTAACAACACATGGAGTGGAGGATTCAAATTTTGACGACTAGAAATCGTCTTGTAATTTTGTAAAGTTTCATTTACTGCGTAGGGAATGCCCAAAAAGCTCTAAAACAACGGGTTAACCTTGATTCTAGAGTTGACAGAACAATAAAAATGGGTATTACAGCCAACAATACCATTACCGAATGTGTGGAAGTATTATCTTACAACCACAGTGATGGAATTTGCTTCGTCTCTGGCTTTTCCATGAGTGTGTTTGAAGCTGTCGTAAAAAACTTGCCTTATCCATTGTCCAACCATTTGGTCTCCTTCAATAGCTCTTATGATCGGTTGATAGAGCAAGCCTCCTCAAACGTAAGTAAGAAAAAAAAAAAAAAAAAATCTTTCTTATTACATTTTAAACTTCCATTTGATGACTATTTGATTTTTTAGTTTTTTCGTTTTGAAAATTAAATTTATAAACACTACTTCCATTCCTGAGTTTCTTTAATTTGTTATCTATTTTTTAGATATGTTTTCAAAATCCAAACTAAAAAAAAAAGTTTTTTTTTTTTTTTTTTGAAATTTTGCTTATGAAGACCATTTTCAAGAAATGATGAGAAAACAAACCCAACTTTTAAAAAACAAAAAATCAAATGGTTATCAAATATCAGGTTGATTTCCAATCTCGTGAACTAAAAAGATGTATATATATATATATATTTTCGTTTTTGATTAGCATTTGGGTGTTGCGGTGGGAGATGTAGAAAATTTTCCAAACCGATTGCGACATGAGGATTTCTCAAAGCCACATGTGGAATGTTCTTCATCGAGCAAGGTTGAGGGTGATAGTCGTTTGAGTTTGGGGGTTGGGCCTTTCACAGAATTGTTGATGCTTTCAGGATGTATTGCTTTTATAGTAACGTTATATACTATCGTTAAGCTGGCTGCAGAATGCTTGGGCAATGGTGGACAAACCCAATCCAACGGGGAGCTAGATTCAGCAATTGAAATTGAAATCGCTGTCAGTGTTGGACAAGAGACCCAAATGTTATCAAATGATGTATAGTATATCATATGGAGCAAATATGGTATGATAATCGTGTATATATTTAAGTTTTTAGTTTTGTCATTTTTATACTGATTTTGAATTTAAATTTTACCGTTATAGAATTTTAGAACCATGAGAAGTATGTATTTGCTAATAAGAAAACTTCACTTCGAAAGGGAGTATGATCACTTGGGGGTTATTCTTATTTATGTATATAGAAACTGTTTTTATAAAGCAACTGGCTAAAGAAAATTGTAGATGCAAACAAAGTAAATCAAATGAGGATAACAGAGAAGCTGCAATGAGTGAGGATAATTGTAACGACCCAACTAAAGAGGGAATAAAACATACAAAAAGGGGTCGCTACTACATGCACGAGTACGAAAACTTTGTAAACCTTAAAGCGGAAAATAATGATATTTTTCATTAAATTCAAACAGGGCCCAAAACATAAATGAGTTTCTAAAACAAATAACGAACTGAAAGCATCTGAATGAATCCATAATAAAACGAAGAAAACAATCGTTTAAAACTAGGGTCCAACAAGAACTAATACTAGAATGAAAGAATGGAATTCCTAAGAAGAATGACAAAATTTTGCAGCTGCAGTCCCATAGCCAGCCAAGCCACGACTCTCGCCGATCGCCAACGCTCTCAAGTACCACCTGAAAAGGAAAGATAAGTAGCATGGGTGAGTATATAAGAATATACTCAGTAAGTAGCCCACTTAAGGGTCGAAACTGAAATCATGAGATCTAGTAACTTGAAACTGAGTTCCTGAACTTCTGGGTTTCTAACTCTAGGGCCACAGCTGATCACATAAACATGCTCTGTCTAGGGTGTTAGCCTATCCCCAACCTGGTGCCAACTAGAGTGTTGTGTGGGCCAGTCGGTTAAGGTAAGTGAACTAGAGACTAGCTGGCTACCTCTAGCAGAACTACACCTATCCCAACACAACACCCCTGAATATAAAAATAAACATACGGTGGAGCAACTGACACATGTAAACATGCCTGGTGCCAAAAAGGCGCACGAACAACGTGCCTGATCATAAGCTCAACACCGTCCTGAACTGAGAGAGCGCACGCTAGCGTGCCTGAAACTGAGCTCTAACAGTCAACTAATAGAACACACGTAAACGTGCCTGGGTCCTATCAGTCCTGAGATGGGGAAGGAACACACTCTAGCTATGTAAGACTTAAGGAACCTAACAAGTCTTCCTGAGGCCCTAAAACGGAGACGAGGTTCCTATTCTAGTCTTTCCTTGAAGACACTTCTGATCCCTAAACCACTCGTATGCTGCCGAAATTTCGGCAGCATAACGGCATACACGTGGGAAACCCAAAATTTTTCTATTTACCTGAAAAGAGAAATAAACACTTCTATGACCTCCATTATCCAACCACAAGCCATAAGGCACTACAGATTTCCAAAAACCAGAGCGAGATGGAGCTCGCATCCACAACCATTCAGACATGCAGAACCATCAAACCATACGATCAAAGCAACTAATAATTATAAATCCATCCCAAACAGTATCAGACATGCCAAAAGAAAGCTCCGCTTTCATAACACGACATATTTTACCATGCAGTACTACTAAACGCATAGGAATCCAACACGTGTTCAAGGCTCGCAATTTAAAACTCATGCTAGCATGCCAACATTTCAAAAAAAAACTAGTTCAAAACCTCGGCTGAGCATTTATCAAATCCAATAACACGCAATAGGGACTAAACTTGTACTAAAATCCAATAGCTACTTACTTTAGATAGGTAACTTGCTTGACAACAAAGTAGAGTGCCCCTTAACTACCAAGCCCCTATCCAATCCAACTAAGAACCGAATGAAGCTTGCTGTCCGGGTTCACACTTTCGCTCCAAAACGACGATTAAGGTTCCGAACGCGAAAAAGACCTTGGAAACAATTATCACAATTAATGGGTAAACGATTAAGCACTACAACCAACCAAAACAAGCTTCACTCCAATTTACCCACGCCGGAAACTCACCTAAAAACACCGGGAAACTCAGAAAACGCCCTTGAACAGCTACTGGTCGCGCTTATTGGTGTTGTCGGCTCACACCCACGCTGCTGCTGGTCGAAAGACGGAACCGCCGCACCTACTGCCCACGCCGTCGCCGAAGGTTGGAGTTGTTGCCGCCGGAACCACGCACGCACGCTTCCGGGGAGGCTCGCGCAGGAGAAGAAGCCGAAAAAGAAAGCAATGGGGCTGCCGACCGAGACGAGTACACGCGAGGGAGGGATGCGCTGCTGTCGAAAACTCGGGGGAAGGGCTGCTGCTGAAGCCAAAGAAAACGAGGAGAGAAAAAAAAGGACTAGTGGCTGCGGCAGTCAAGAAGAAAAAGAAAGGGAATTTAGGGCAAGCTTAAACCTTTAGGTTATTTACCAAAAAGCCCCTCAACTTTGTCATATAACCCAAAACCCTTAATTCAAAATGCTAAAAAAAAAAAAAAATAAAAGGAAAATAGGCTTCACCTTGACTTGCGGCGTTACAATAATAGAACCAGTAACTATATATATATATATATATATATATTTGAAATAGCTTTCACTAATATTTAAGTTTGACATGTTTTATGAATTTAATGTGATCCGTTTCAATTTTTTATTTTTTTTTAGCATATCAACATTTGGAGGTCAGGAATTCGAACCACTGACCTCAGCTTGGTCGAGGGTACGTGTTAATTACAGTTGAACTTGGTTGTTTCAACTTTTAATTAATTAAACACATAAAAAAGTAATTAAAATAAAATGGTAAACCCAGTTGATTGAAACTCTAGAGCAATGATTTCATTGTTATCGTCTCTTCCTCTTCATTCAATGGTAATTAATGCGTTATTATATGTTTAAAATGTCTTTTTTTTTTTAAACAAAGACACTTTCATTAATAGAGAGAAATTCCCCACGGGGATACAAACAGATGACGCTCTTGAAGAGCCAATTGTGTTATCCGATCAGGATAGTTTGACATCCACACTTGTGGAAAAGAATGCAAACTCGCACGTGCCAATTCATGCGCCAGATCATTGAATTGTCTATAAACATGGGAAAATTTGACCTTTTGAAATGAACTCCTTATATGTTTCTATGTCCGGCCACTTAACAGTGGCAATGTTAGAATCACACTGCTTACTTCTTTATGTATTATACAGATCAAGGATAAGGAGTCAGATAAAATCGTCACACATTTCACATTCATCTCTTTGGCTACCCAAAGCCCTTCTAGCATAGCTACTGTCTCAGCACATAATGGAGTGGTGCATATATTGGACGACTTCATCGTAGCTTTCAAATTACCCTGTTTATCACGAAGGACCACCCCGACTCCAATCTTCCGACTAGTCAATAGCGGCATCAATGTTACATCATGATCTCCTCCCCTAGTTTAATCACCCTTTGCACTGTTATATGCTTAAAATGTTGACAATATGCTACCTTATTGACTACTCGATATTCTTTCTCAAGCAATGAATTTCTTTGAAAAGTAAGCTATACATATCTTTACGACAAATCTAATTATTTAGATAATTAAAATTGTACTAGACGACCTAATGTTTGTCACAAAATTCAAAACAATATTATTTCTAGCTCTAGTATAAATTGGGGAGAATTTATTCAACACTACTCATCAACTCCTTTTTCATCCCTATAAGCTAGAATCATAACATGAAACCGATGCAGGTAATAACCAAATATTTACATGGCTTAACTCATGGATAATTTTGACAACCAAATACGAAATGACCTAGTCAAGATATCATAACTACGACTATTCCAAAAACCAATGGTACAATCCTCAACTGATCGCCAAAGCGAGCTTAGCTCAGCAGTAATTGGCATGTACCTTCGACCATGAGATCAAAGGTTCGAATCCTCCCACCCCAAATGTTGATGTACTAAAAAAAAAAAAAAAAATCCTCAACTGATCTACAATTGTTGAATTCGGAAAAAAAAATCAAAATGGAATCCCCAAATTTGCCCTCCTAATTGTGTTTCTATTAGAAAATCCTTCTTAATTCTTTCGTTTCAACAGGTGAGTACCTAATGAAACCCAAAACCAGACCAGCAAATGCGCCCTTATGTCTTAAGTTAGGGACTAGGACAAATTTATTAGGTGCTCTCGATACAATAATGAGGCTCACTTTTTAAAATCGTCGGATGTACATCTTCAAATTTGTTTACTCCTAATAATCGTTTGGATACAAAATTGAGATATTTTTTACAATTTCTCTCTCACATCCAACAATAAAAAAATTACCCGTCTTATTGTACCGGGAGCACCTAATAATTTCTCCAAATTAGGGGTGTCTAGACACTGGATTAAACTCTCTTTGCTTTCTTTTTTCTTTTTTTTTTTTTTCTTTTCTTTTCAACTGGAAAAATCTCCTAATTGTTTAGAAAATGGAAAGATCAAGGGAATATAAGTTGTAAGACCTTTTGGATGAAACCAAAAGCAAAGTCGTGATGACTTAGGTATAAAGTGGACAATGAATGAAAAACATGACAAACTAAATAAATATATTTTAAACTTGAAAGTTCATGGACTAACTTGTAATTTAACTTTAATTTATGCAATAATTAAACTTAAGATTGTGCAAAAGTTGATATTATATGGAAATCGGTGAGTTTACGAAAACTTTTACTTGTTTTTAGTTAAATTAATTTAATTAGTAGATGAACTAGTCAAAATTGAACAAATAATTGAAATAGTCATAAAGTCTATAATTCAATTCGACGAAATTAAAAGTTTAAGGTGAAAATTTAACTAGCCTAGTAAAAATTGAATTTTTCTCAATATATTTAGATAGTAAAGCTTTTTTAGTTTATATTTTCCATTTCCCCTAGTGACTCTTTTAAAGCAGATGGAGAGGTTTCCATGAATAATCCAATCTACAGAGAGAATGTAGCCTGTTTGTTTGTTTGTGTTTTTTCTAAACCTGACCCTTCCTTCTAGAAGGTCCACTCTTTAAGTTAAATTAAAGTATATTATTAAATTAAACTTCTTAAATTCATCTGATTTTAAACTACAAAAATTCATCTAAAATGTTTCATAAATTCCAAGTAAACCTTCATAGGTACACAGTTGGAGTTCTCTGATGTTATCAATGACATTTAATTATTGGTGAAAACAAAATCATCATAAAATTTAAATCTAACCAGCCAAGGAATAAGCATAAGTTCAGGTCAGCGTTACAATTTGAAGGATATTCCATTGAATATGTCCTTCACGAAACTCCCTGGTTTCTTCTTCTCCAAGTTGTAGTCCGTTGAATGAAGCTTATAGGTCTAGAGAATCCATAAAAATGAGTGTTTATATTTCAATTTTAAATATGAAAATTAAACGATTTCTGAATTTTAAACATAGGTCCCGTTTGATAATCTTAATTAAGTTTAGAAACACTACTCCCACCTATAAGTTTCTTTGATTTGTTTGATTTGTTGTCTACCATCTTTCTATATTTTCAAAAACCAAGTCACCTTTTGAAAACTACAAAAAGTGGTTTCCAAAAACTTGTTTTCTTTTTTGAAATTTGATTAAGAATTCAAGTGTTTTCTTAACAAAGATGAAAACCATAGTAAGAAGCTTGAGAGAAAACAAACATAATTTTCAAAAACCAAATGAAGCCGTTAGTTTGATAGTTTTTTTTTTTTTTTTTTTCCTTTTGTTGGGAGATTTAATCTTTCTGACCATGTAGGAGGAAAGTAATATCTTAACTAATCTGTTAGCAACGTAGTTAGTAGTTACATCATATTAACTTGATTAATGACGATATTATCAAAATGATGACTAAATTAAAAGAAAAACGGTCAAAGTGAGCTTAGATCAGTGGTAATTGGCCACCCCCAAATGTTGATGTACTAAAAAAAATTAAAAGAAAAACTAAATACAATTGATGTTTTCTTTTCTTTCTTTCATTTTTTTTTCCTAATTAAGGAACTAGTTAATACCATGCTTGAATTTTTGGAACCAGATTTATAATTAGACTTAATTCCATTTTAATTTTTGTTCTTTTTTTTACAACATGTGGGATGAGGGATTTAAACCACAGACCTCTTGGTCATTAGTACAAGTTTATGTCATTTGAGTTACACTCATGTTAACATTTTAATTTATATTCTTATCACATAGAAATGGATGATGTGATTTCAAATATGAGTAATAACATGCTAATTAATGTTGGGCGAGTATTAAGTCATATAGTGTAATGACCCGACTCCTAAACATAAAGTAGTTGGGTTTGCTACTCATGCATGTTATGGAGGAATTGAAATAATGTTTAATTTTAGTAAATTTCTAACATCATGCGATGCCTGAGTATTAGAGGGGATACATGAATGAATCGAGACTATAATTCGAATAAGAGGGATCCTGAGAACATGGAAGTAGGATCAAATATAAGCTTAAAAGAATCGATGGTAACTACCTATATCAACAAGGTGCACCTTCTTTTTTGATGATTTAGTCATAGGAACTTCAAAGTTAAAGAGTGTTTGGCTTGGTGAAACTCTATATTGGATGACCTCCTGAAAATTTTTCTAGGAAATTTGTGAGTAAGGACAAAACATGCTGAAAAGGACTCAAATATCACATATAGAGTGGAGTAAAGATGAGGTGGGACAAATAATATTAGGTTTCAAATATATCAAATTAAAGCATAATTCAACCAAACAATAAAGGTCAAAAGTTTTAAATCTCTATCTTACAGTTGAACTTGTAAAAATATACATATGGTCCTAATATTTGCCTTTCTCAATTAGTCTAGGTGGCTTTTAATGGATGTCCACATGTCGCATCAATACACATAAGGATTCAATCCTTTTATAATTCAAACAAAATATGCAGTAAAGCAACATAGAAGAAATGGCGAAGTTTCCCTCTGCCGTCCAAACCACATTTAATACTTAAAATATGTTCCCTCTCAAACTAAATACTCATGCAATGATGTCCATTATTCACTTCAAAATTCTTCCCCATCCCTCTCAAAGCTTGAATTTTTTAATGTTCTAGCGAAAAAGAAAATCCATAATACATCCTTAATTAAATTACCTGAAAATTTCTCAGCTGATAGCGATCTTAATATTATATTAACTTTGATTCTTTCCTTCCTCGTCTCCCATATAATTGCTCAAAAGATAGAGTTCTCTTTAGCTTCTTCTAAGTCATGTAGAATTTTGTCTCTTCCAAACTGTTAAAAATTATGTTCCACACACTTTGCTTCTTTTTCTTAGGGCTTCTCCTACTGAACGGCTCATCATCTGAAAACGATGGCAAGTTCAGATGCTCTTCTGATACACCTCTCAACATCGGAGTTATTGCTGATAATAGATCAAGGGTCGGAAGAGAACATGTAATAGCCATTCAAATGGCTCTCAAAGATTATGATCTTTTTTCTTCTTGTGATCACAAGGTGGAGCTCCTCCTCGTGGATTCCCCCGAGAACTCTGCTCAGGCAACCGCCACCGGTAAGATCGATCGCCCCCTTCCAAACCAATATCAATTAGGAAGGAAATAAAGTTTAAACCCCATTTGATAACCATTTGATTTTTAAAAATTAACATTATTTTCATACGTGGGTTTCTTTGTTTTGTTATCTAATTTTCGAAAACCCAACCAAGCTTTGAATTTTTTTTTTTAGAAAAAGGTTTTTGAAATCTGACTGATTTTCAAAAACCAAATAGTTACTCAACGAAACCTAAACTACATAATACCATGTTAAATCATCACTCAACCCAGATTCTAAAGAAAAACGCTCTTTGAATTGATGTTTTTTTTTTTTCAAATTTTTGGTAATAGGTTTGGATCTAATTACCAACAAAGGAGTGAAAGCCATGTTTGGAACATTGACAAGGGAGGAGGTATCTTTAATCTTTGAGCTTGACAAATCCTCCATAAACATCCCAATAATATCATTATCTTTAGCTTCATTAGTACCACCATGGACGCCAAATCAGATACCATCATCACTTATTCAAATGGCCAACGACATCACCCATGAAATGCAATGCATTGCAGCAACCATCGGCAATTTCCATTGGCGAAGAGCCACTATAATCCACGAAGACAAAGTTGGCTTCACAACCAACATGGCAATTCTAAAGCTCCTCTCCGATTCACTAGAAGATGTCAATTCAAAAATCGAAACCCACCTCGCTTTCTCTTTATCAGATCCAGAGCCATTGATTGAAGAGAAGCTTACGAACCTCAGCAGCAACAGCAACAGGGTTTTCATTTTGGTGCAATCTTCAATGGAATTGGCCACCCTTCTTTTCAAAAAAGCCAAAGAATTGAACATGATGGGAAATGGGTACGTGTGGATTGTTGGGGATGAGATTGCAAATCTTCTCGATTCTTTATATTCTTCTGCTTTCAATAACTTGCAAGGAGTTATTGGCTGTAAGATTTTCATTGACGAAACTCGAAACTCTTTCAAGGAATTCAGGACCAAATTTCGAAGGAATTACATGTCTGAATTCCCTGAAGATGAAGGACAAGGTGATCCGAGTATCTTTGCACTTCGAGCTTATGATGCGTATTGGGCCGTGGCCTCTGCCTTGGATGAATTGCAAGGAAAATCAAGTGGAAAGAAATGGCCTGAGAAAGTTTTGGAAAGTGAATTTGAAGGCTTGAGTGGAGCTGTGAGCTTTAAGAATGGCATATTGTCAAATTTACCAATCTTTCAAATCGTTAATGTGTTTGGAAGAAGCTATAAAGAGATTGCATTTTGGTCCCCGGAGGTTGGGTTTTTTGATAAATTGTCTCAACAAAGGAGCACAAATGCAAGTAGTAGAAATGGTACTATGGATTTATCGAGCTTAGTCTTCTGGCCAGGTTAGTGTAATCCTTAAATTAAAGCTCTCTCTTCAAAAGAAATGTTTAGAAATATTTATACGTAACTAATCACCATTGGATGATTTGAAGCATATTCTTAAGGAGACGAGGCTGATGCCACTATTTGCATAAGAATTAACAACTAAGTAATTAAAAAATTAATGCAAAATTATATTTTAAGTCTGTTGATGTTTGAGAAATTTTTTGATTCACTTTTTAGGGTTTAAAAAGTTTCAATTTTGTCATTTGCATTCTAACATTTTTTTGTTGTATTTTTTTCATGGTTGAATGTTAAAATTGGTTAATGATAAGGTGGTTATATGACATAATATTTATTGAGGTAGCAAAAATTTAGATGAAGGGCTAGTCATAAAAAAAATTAAAGTTTTAATTCTTCTAAATTTTTCTAAGAAATTTCTCTTATCATTGAATAAGTGACTCGATTTTCTATCTAAGGTCTTTTTTTATAACTATTTGATTTTTTTAAAATTGTTGGCTTTTCTCACCATTTTTCTTAGAATTAAAACCCCGAGACTAAAACATATATTTAGCCAAAAAGTTCGAACAATAGTTAAACCGACAGGGCGAAATCTATTAATTAACAAAGTCAGTCTCAACATGAAACAGGTAATTCCAAAACGGTGCCAAAGGGATGGGATTTCAGCTACGGAGACAAACCACTAAAGATTGGCGTTCCAACAACAGCTGCTTTCCAAGAATTCGTTCAAGTGAACTACAATCACACTGATGGCCCTCACATCTCTGGCTTCTCCATCACCGTATTTCAAGCAGTTGCAAGCAATTTACCTTACTTTTTACCATACGATTTCATCCCCTTCAATGGCTCTTACGACAGTTTGCTGCAAAATGTCTACAACAAGGTAATAATAATCCGCTCAAATTACAAGTTCAAGTCTCTGAATTTTAAATTTTGAACTGTCAATTTTATGTCCGATAAGTCTTTGATGAATGCATGAAACGTGCAGGTGTTTGATGGGGCGGTGGGAGATTTCGGGATATTTGCAGATCGATTTAGGTACGTAGATTTTTCTGAGCCATATTTGGACAATGCTGCGGTGATGATAGTGAAAGAGAAGCCATTGAAATGGACGAGATTGTGGCTTTTCATGAAGGCTTTCACTGCAAAAATGTGGATCATAATGCTTTCCATGCATGTCTTTGTGAGCTCTTCCATTTGGCTGATTGAGCGTAAGCACAACGATGAACTGAAGGGAATTGGAAACATGCTATGGTTCTCGGTTTCTGTCATTTTTTATTTGCATAGTAAGTCATTATGGTTAATTTACTTTCGAGGGGTTTCTCTCAAAATGATTTATTTTTTAATAAGTCATTTTTAGTGGTTGTCAAACATTTAAACCAAACATATATTTACAGGAGAACCAGTGAAGAATGGGTTGGCTCGAATGGTGTTGGGGCCGTGGCTATTCGCCATTCTCATAACAACGGCAAGTTTCACGGCGAGTCTGTCTTCAATGATGACGATCTCGAGGTCTCAACCATCGTTTTTAGACATTGAAACGCTAAAGCTGAAAAATGCTACAGTGGGATGCAACAAGAACTCTGTAATGGTGAGGTTTTTGTCCCAAGTGTTATTAGTTCCAGCAGAGAGAATCAAGCAGATACCTTCAGTGGATCAGTTCCCAGACGCCTTGGAAAGGGGAGAGATTCAAGCGGCTTTCTTCTCGGGTCCCCATGCCAAAGTCTTCCTTGCAAAACACTGCAAGGATTACACCAAAGCCACCATCTTCAAGCTCGTCGGCATGGGTTTTGTAAGCTTCTCCTTCCACACTTTCTAATCTTGTGTATTTTCATCCCCTATTTCTATTATAAGGAGGGATAAAATTTTACATTATCACATTACATATATATAATATATATATATATAATCTTCACATTTTGAGAAGAACAATACTTGCTGCACAACGGTGGTGTTTAGAGACCTCATTAAAATCTTGACAACTAAAAGAGAAAAAATGAGAAAATAAAGAAAAAAAACTCTTTTGTCAACATTTTTGTGATGATGTGCAAGAAAATACTTACAAATCGATATGCAGCCAATTATTGCCTTATTGAAAATTTAGGGAGAGACAAATTTTAGAGATAAAACTTTAACAACTTTTAACTTTTTTATATAATTCTCAAGACAAATCAAGAGAAGGGCAATTGTCATCTTCCTTTCTTTTTCTGATATGTCTTCGGTTGCATTTGATAGGTAAGTGGATCTCACTATAATTTTTTTAGCTAATCAAATTACAATAATAAAGCAAGAGAAAGCTAATAGAAACTCTTTTTTTTTTTTTTGAGGAATACTAGAAACTCATATTGATCATGTGTATAGTAGATAAGCATTAAAAAAAAGTTTAGTTCCTAAACTTTCATGATTATTATGTTTTGATTTTGATACTTTCAAAATGTTTATTTTAATTTCTCGATTTAAAGAAAAATAATCATTTTGGTTCTAACCTTTATTTTTCTTTAGACTATCATGTTAATTTGAACATGTATTCAAATTACATAAGTTTAAACAAGTATTAGGTAAGTAAACACCAAAAATAGTTACTTTAGAAAATTTAAGATAAATAGCCCAAAAAATTTAGAGACAAAACTAGAATCTAAACATATTTTTTATTTTCATAATGTTTAGGGTTTGTGAGTTTGTGTTTGTTTTCCGGTTGACAGGCTTTTCCAAAAGGATCTCCCCTGACAGTCGACATATCGGCCTCGATCGCCGAGCTAATCGAGAGACGAGAAATGCCGGACCTGGAGTCGACATTGCTATCAACCTTCAACTGCTCCTTAAACGACAATGACGTGGACGGGTCGGGTTTAGGACCCGAGCCCTTCGCCGGTTTGTTTCTAATCGCCGGTTCCATTGCTTCGGCGGCAGTTCTATTCACCGTCGGTCGTCTTGCACTCATGAAGTTGGGCTGGATCAAACAAGAGCCCACTACAACCAAAGCCCAAATCCCCTAGACTACCAATAAAACCCTATCTCTTTATTCTTTTTTTTTTTTTTTTTTTTTTTTTTTAATCTAAATGCTGAGAATATTTATATATGTTGTATAAAATTATTTTGAATGATAAAATTTTTTGTTTCTTTGTAAAATATGTGATGAAAGTTTAGTTCTTTGTAGCAATTTGGAGTATGAATAATGTTTGGTGTGTTTGTAAGTAATCCGAGAATGTTGAAATTTTTGATACTTGATGTTTGATCGGTGGTCGTTTCATGATTGGAAATCTTGGATGATTGTGTATATTTGGCAAGTTAGTAATATTCAAATATCTGGACAATTGTGTATGGTAATGTGATGTAATGATATTATTTTTCTCAGAAGAACAAATTAATCTTTCTAAATTGGTAATATGTGAAGAGATTCAAATTTTTTGACTTTAGATTGATAGTATATGCTTTTAACCATTTGAGCTAAGCTCAAGTTGGCATTCAAATGATTTCAGTATGTAAAAGTTTGTTGTTAGTATTCTGTATATTTTATTATGAAAAAAAAAAACAAACTTTTTTTAGAAAATAAAACTCAATAGTGCTAAACATTTTTTTTGTTGGTATTTAAAAAGGTAAAAAGGTTAGTACCTAATTATTAATTTTGAATAGAATTGGTAGTTTTACTAATCTTAATAGTGTATATAAATATACATTAACTATAAAGTTCACTAAGTAATATGCATAAATAATTGGATGGTAGATACATTTAGAATTTCTAAGATAGATCAGATTTGGATAAATAGTGAAATTTACAGTGTGTATATATATTATTCAGGGCTACACATAATTTTAAATAATATGTAGGTGTAGCTAGGAACTGTGTTAGTCCTCATGAAATTTATTAAGCCTAGAAGCTATCATAGAGTAGAGACCTAGGGAGAATTTAGCTATTATATAAATTACTATTGATGTTGGAGAAAGAATAATAATTAAATTAGTAAAAGATGTTTGATAGTAACGTTTGGTATATATTGCGAAAGTGAATACATAGTTCAACGGTAATTGATATGTACTATCAATAAAGATCGAGGTTAGGGTTTCCAATCCCTCATCCCAATGCTATAGGTAGTTTAATTATTTTTATAATTTGCCTATTTCTTCCTAAAATTTGGAAGTTCGAATCTTTCCACTTCTTATTGAATTAAAAAAAAATTATTTAGACTTGTGAACATGTCACTCAAATATTACGAGACACATGAGACTCAAAGTCACGTGTCTATGTGTCTAATATATTCATAAAATAATAGTTAAAAAAAAAAGACATCAATTTCTTATAATATGTCAATCACTCTCAAAGTTAATGGTTCGATCTTCTATCTTTTCAAGTGTTGAATTCAAGATAGAAAGAAAAAAAGTCAATTCAAGTCTAGTTCAATGAATAAAGACACTTTTTTTTTTTTTGAAAATAAAGAACTTCATTAACCAACGAAAAAAGACTATCAGTACAAAAATCCTCTCTAACAATGGAGGAAATAAAGAACGGGAAATCATAGGGCCAAAAACAACCTAAGCCTGATGGTTTATTATCATCACAAAGGTTGATGGTTTAATCCCTACCATCACAATTATTGAACTAAAAAAAACCAATAAATTTCAATATTTTATTTCAATGAAATGACTTAATTTTGAAATTTTAATACATTAAGAAAACATAACATGAGTTAAAAAGATTAAGGATGTTGTAAATAAAAAAAAATGTTTGCGTCCATCTAAACATAATTACCAATTTTCCAAGAAATATACATTTATTTTTAAAAAAAACGAGATACACGTGGCATCATACAGCCCTTTTTCACGACTTATAGTGGGTTGGTAAGTACATTGTACGAAAGAAATTACAACAAAGTCTTTGCTTCTCAAACCCGGGACCACGCAAATTCCATGACACCACCTGTCCACTTATCAAAACCCCCCAAATAAACAGCTGACCCATTTTTCAATTTTTTTTTTCCAAAAATCCCCCTCTTCCAATATCTCCTCCACCTTCAGTTACGTCGCGTGAGAATCACGGACCAATCACCCGAATCAGAAACCCACTCAGCCGGCGCGTGATCCTCACGCGCCTTGCCAGCACTTATGCCTAAGATTTCGGCTTGTATAGATCTCCGCCGACACATATGGCTTTACTGGCAGACCCTTTTTCTTTTCTTATTCCCAATAAAATCCTTCCCCTCATTTTATAAAACTCTCGGTTTCCGATTTTTTTATCTTCGATTTTTTATTTTCTGTTCGTCTAAAAAGTTGGAAATGATTAAAATGCTCGAAAGATTCCAGTAAATTGTGAGGAAAACGATGGCGTAGATCCCACTCAATTCCCCAGAAAGCAAGAAAAAAAAAAAAAAAAAAAACCCTCACGAACCCTAAAAAAAAGGAAAAATTCTTAATATGATTTCGAAAACCCCACAGCCAAATCGTATAAATATATAGGACAGCCTTGCAATCCATATATATGTGTATATATATTGTGTGTGCCAGTTCATAGTTCAGTTTCTCTCTCTCTCTCTCTCTCTGTCTTCGCTCTGTTTTTCTTCTTCCCCAGATCTCTCTTTCTTCTTGAAGTGCGCGATAAAGAAGGTTCTTCTACTTGTATAGATTCGTGGAGTTTTGGCGAATGGGAGCTTGCCGATTGAACTGAGGTTGATTTGGTTTAGAGCGGAGTTAAAATGGACGGCGGTGGTGATGGTACTGTGAGGCTTGGGGCTCTGAACTTGAAGCCGGATCGGAGCGGCTTTGATTTGGGCCCTGATGTGTCTGTTTCGTCTCCGGTGACCAGGCAGAAAGCCGCTGCTGCTAAACAGTTCATTGAGAATCATTACAAGAACTATCTCCAAGGTCTGCAGGATCGCAAGGAGAGGTAAGATATTTCTCAGGATATTTGTTTCCAGAGGAAGAAATATGTGCTTGAGTTTCGTGTTTGTAGTGAATCTGCTGTTTGACTAATGGCGAGTTTAGTTTTATGGCCTGCTGTGAATTTTATGGACTTATGGAGACTTTGAGAAGAAATTGTGGCAATCGTCGATTTCGTCCGAAATTATTGCCTAAATTCTATCTCTATGACGATGTTTTTTTTTTCTTCTGTTTTTGTGTTTCTAGACGGAGGACGCTTCAACGAAGAGTGCAAGAAGCTCAGATGTCAGTTGAAGAACAAGAAGAGATGCTGAGGAATTTGGAACGCAGAGAAACAGAATTTATGAGACTGCAAAGACGTAAAGTTGGAATTGATGACTTTGAACAATTAACAGTTATCGGTAAAGGTGCATTCGGTGAGGTATATAGGAAAATGCTATATGCAGCAACTTGAACTCTTTTTGTACTGCCACTTCATTTCAGATTTTTCCTTTGTCTGAACAATTGCTTATGTGCTTGTTGATTAAGCTTAGAGATTCAGTTCTACTAACTCTGGGACAGGAATGCCCTAAGAATTCTGTCATAACTGATCTCATCTTATTTACGATATATATGCAGGTTAGATTATGTCGTGCAAAAGGAACTGGGGAAATTTTTGCCATGAAGAAGCTGAAGAAATCAGAGATGCTTAGCCGTGGGCAGGTGAATTTGGAATGTTGTGTACTTGACTACTTGTAACTGTACTCTGTCAAACTTACAACTCTGCACAAGAAATGCCATTGCGTTGACTTCCTAATAGTGCAATAATAGTATTATCAGCGTGTCCACAAGAAGAATTAGATAATTGAAGCGGTAATTTAATATGCTTGTTACTGATTGCAAATGTAAAAGCTTTAATGTGAGATCTTTTTTGACGTGTTAGTATGTATGGTTCTAGACAGTCAGCCAGAACTATGAACATGAAGAATATGAAATAAATTAACTAGATATGATTCATAAGCCACTAAAATACCGTTGCAGATACATCAACTTGCTTATATGGTGGCTACTAATATTAAGGAATGAACTTGCTCATGAGTTCAGAATATCTTTTGTAAGTTATTGGGATCATAAGATTTATAACGTCGTATTCTGGAAGGCTTTTTTATAATTTCCAATTCTTGATGAGTTTCTATCTTTTGTATAGTTCATCATAGAAAATAAATATCTATTGTTTCCTATTAAAAAAGAAAATCTTATGTCGTATTTTTTCTTTTTACATGTTCCAGGTTGAGCATGTTCGATCCGAGAGGAATTTACTTGCAGAGGTTGATAGTCGGTGCATTGTAAAACTCTTCTATTCTTTTCAAGATTCTGAATTCTTATACCTTATTATGGAGTATTTACCTGGTGGTGACATTATGACATTGCTAATGAGAGAAGACATTCTGTCAGAGGATGTTGCTCGCTTTTACATAGCAGAGAGCATTTTAGCTATTCATTCAATTCATCAGCACAATTATATACATAGGTATATCCCTTATATCTTGCTTCTTTCTCTGTAGATCCAATCGCCTGTCTCCTTAGAATAAAAAAAGTATACCCCAAGAAAAATAAGAAAAAGTGGAAAATATATTCTCATAATGGAAGTAGTAGCCCTCCTTTTTACACTGACATGGGAGTTTTTTCCAAGAGTCATATTCCCCATCTTAAATTCAGACAATATTTCATGCTTCTTTATTCAAGTAAATATTGGAGCTTACTCTTACTTGGACAGTACTTCGCTTACAGGGATATAAAACCAGATAACCTGATACTAGATAAAAATGGTCATCTGAAGCTTTCAGATTTTGGCTTGTGCAAGCCTCTGGATGATAAGTATTCGAGTATACTTTTGAATGACGAAGATTTAATAGCCCAGCAAGCCAAAAGTGAAGGTCAAGGTCATACTGACTCTAATGGATCCCACTGGATGATGCCAAAAGAACAAATTCAACAGTGGAAGCGTAATCGTCGTGCATTGGTATTGGATTTATCATCTGCTCTAACATTTCCTTCTTTGCTCAAACATGACTTTAGATTCATAATCACGTCATTTATGTCTCTGCAGGCCTTTTCAACTGTTGGGACCCTGGATTATATGGCACCTGAAGTATTGCTTAAGAAAGGATATGGAATGGAGTGTGATTGGTGGTCATTAGGGGCCATTATGTATGAGATGCTGGCTGGTTATCCTCCTTTTTGTTCTGATGATCCAAGGATGACTTTCCGCAAGGTAAAATCTGTTCAGTATTGTTGCCTAGTTTGTTTCTGGTTTCTGATATATGAAGTCATTAATATGGGTTTCTTTCAGATTATAAATTGGAGAACCTGCCTGAAATTTCCCGAGGAACCAAAAATCTCAGAGGAAGCTAAGGATCTGATCAGCCACTTGCTATGTGATGTTGAAACGAGGTTGGGAACACGAGGAATAGAAGAAATTAAGGTTAGCCTCTTCAAAGAAAACATTTCTTTTTAACGTTTGTCAAGGATGGAGAGTAATAGCTTTTATTTGTTCTATTACAAAGGACAAATGAAAGAGTCCATTGAGTTTCTCAAATTGAAAAACAAAAAAAAATTACTACTAAGTAGAACCACACAACGCAGTTCTAAATGCTGCTGGAAGTGAAAACTCTTATTCCTTCGTCATCTTTCCTTTTTAGCAGGTCACTTTCATCTAATTAATTGTTCTGACAGGCACATCCATGGTTCAAAGGCATTCAATGGGATAAGCTGTATGAAATGGAAGCTGCATACCAACCAACTGTCACTGGAGAACTGGACACTCAGAACTTTGAGAAGTTTCCTGAAGTGAGCATAACAATGAACCTTGCAATAACTCACATGATATCTTTATAATCCTTTAACCACCACCCCTAAGTTTACTCAATTGAAGGCAACATTTGCTGCAATAATTTACTTAAATCCGACCCGTCCAATTTCTATTTAGCTCCTAACTTAACATACCTGTTAATTTCTCTGGTAACTCCATGCCAAAGATTGAAAAATTATTACTGAATCATAATATATCTAGCTTGTCATAGTATGGAATTGCCTCTCTACCTTATAAAATACAAGTACTCATGGAGTGAGTCTTTCATGGGATTGTTTGTCATCATTTGTCATAATTTACAGATATTGTGAAATGTATTCCTTTTTACATAATTTTTTCAACCTCCATTGACATGTACAAATGGACTTTAAATTTTAAAATCCTTCTCCTCTCCACCTTTAATCTTTCTTAAGCTTTTGCTCTGAGTTTATTGTACTAAAATTCTTTTCTTTCCCCTCCCCCAATGTGTAGGTACAAGACCCTCCATCAGAAATGCCAACTGTTGGACCTTGGAGGAAGGTAATAACGTACTCTTCCAGCAAGAATGATAGTGGAATGGTGCATGCGCTAGCTAAGCTATTATGTCTGGTTCACACGAATTTTACCATTCTGTGTGAACTTATTGATTAACATTATTTGATGATATGTTAGGCCTATTTATTTCTTGTTATTTCACATCTTGCTTCGGTGAGTTGTTTGACTGTGTTAGCTGGTCAGTTGGTGCATGTGATTCTACTGTCTGTTTGCAAAGTGTAGGGTACTTCTATTACTTGTCTATTTTTCTTGGACTTGGGGGTATTTCAGTGGCTTGTACAAAATTTTGAACTTCATTTCTTACAACTTTTCCATATATCTCTGAACTAAATTCTAAGATGATATACAAACACATACAACATACATATTGTTTGCTTTTGTTTGTCGTGTAACATTTTTGCTATATCGGTATATACTAAATATCGATATTGATATTTTGAAAATTTTCCAGTGGGTATAGTTTGAAAGTTGCACACCTCCTTTTCTATTATTCCTTAAGCTGCTTACTTTTGCTTGGTTGCTCATTTTATGCCATTTGCACTTCTCTTCAACCTCTTCTTTTTTGTTTCAGATGCTAACTTCAAAAGATACCAATTTCATTGGATTTACTTTTAAGAAGTCAAACGTCAAATCACTTGAGAGTACAGGTACATTGAACAATATAATGTCATTTCCTTAATTCACTTCCTCTTCTCATATTCTTTTAGCATGTTAGTTGAACAATTTATGATCCTCATTTAGAGGATCTTGATCCATATAAATATAGTACTCAAAAGCTAACCACAAGTGCTATTCTTGTTTTTTTTTTTTTCAATCTCATAACTAGTTGAGCTATAGCTATGCTAACTCAAGTGTTATCTGCTCACTACAAAAACAGTCTCTCAAAAGTCACACAAGGGTTTCTTTTGAGCGTCAATGCATATAATAAACAATAACATATTAACTTAACTTTAATTTGCAGGTACGGATATGCATTCGAATACATCATCGAAAACACCATCTCTGGTTTCCTTGTTGGGTATGGCTGTCTTCTCCTCCCCTTTCCATTTTCCTTGTGTTCATTTATGAAGTTGTATTATATTCTAATTTCTACACCATTACAATACGTTGGTTTCCAGTTGTTTAATAGAAACCTTCCCTATTGGCTCAGGTCGAATAGACTTGCAAGAAACTGTGATACCAGAAGTTGAACAAAAGCAAGAAGCATAAGTCTTTCTTCCTCTGATCAAATCCCATTCTCTGCGAGTAAATTCTGCTGAATAGAAATTACACAAGATCAGGTTTGCCCACAGTTTGGTCTATGAAGATTATCACTTTTAAAAGCAGCAAAGAAAGATCTTGCTTCCCTTTTGAATATTATTGTTATATTTCATTACAACTGTAAAGCAAAATAAGCGTCGAGTTCAATAGGATTAATTTTTCTTCTTGACATCATGATAATTCCCATTTATTTTCTTTAAACCTTGTAAACATTTTGTGAATTGATGCAATTTTGTCGGTTAAAGTGGATCTAATGCCTGTTCAAGTTATTATTCCAATTTGTTTGAGATTTCTAGAACTCGTCAAAACCCTATGAAATTCTTAACAAGTTTTGAAGATGATTAAACCCTTTGGATACCATGATTGCAGGTTCAATTACGAAATGTATAGAGTACATTAACAAATTTTCTAGAGAAAATGAAAAGGCAATATATATATATATTAGAATATGATAAACATTCTCTCTGTTGGAAGTCATGGGCTGGGGCTTTTGTAATTGGGCCAGACTTGTACCATTTTTCTTAAGGTTCATCAACAAAGTAATTTATTATTGTTTGATTTGTAAACATTAATGACATTACATATTTTAGATGAAAAAAAGAGAATAATTGCATTATTAAGAGTATCCAAGTGGCCATGTAAGAACAAAGTTGATTCTTTAAATAAGAATGAAGACGAATATTCTAAGAGTATAAATACTAAAATAAGATTTAAACTTACGTATTAATTAACAAATTAACCATTAATTTTCTTTTTTGGAAAAAGAAAAATTATATTATTAATAAACCGTCACAGGGGCAAACAAAGAATAGTCAGAATTGACCAATGAACATATACAGCTTGGGGTGTGATAAACCCAAAGTCTCACATATCTTTAACAACCTAACTCTTTTAGCAATTGAATCTACCACATTATTACATTTCTTTGAGATATAAGCAAAATGGATTTCACTAAAATATGGCAAAAGACTCCAGATTGATTCCACCGAGGCCTCAACTTCACTCCATAGCCCAATTTCCATCTTGATAAAATTTATGGCCCAAAGACTATCAGACTCTACCAACAAGCATGAGCAACCCATAGAAATTGCCAACCCTTGAAGCATCAGTGTTGAGTTTCCACATATTGCATGGCAGAGAGGATTCTCAACCGAGGATTAGAAGTGTCGCCCAGCACTGGGTTTGCTCGAGCCAAGGAATTTCGCGTCGCCTGAATGTTCGAACCAATTGAATGAGCAGCCATCGAATTCACCCGCAAAAAATCCTCCAGGTAATGTGTAATCCATTGACAACGGGTATTAATATCTGGAATAGAATCTCCATGAATGACTTTATTTCTATCACTTCAGATTGACCATGCCGTAACGGATACTAAACCCAATTCTGCCAGAGATGAGCACGGATCGATCTTGATCCATCTATCTATGAATGACTTTATTTTTACCATTAACTTTATTTTTTTTTTTTTTAACTTATTACTATTTGTAGATTAAAAAAATTCATGTAAACATTATCGTTAATATAATACTTCTAATTTTGTCTTTTACTTCACGTGGATAAGAGTGAAATATTATAAAGTTAAAAAAGATAAGAGAGTAGAAAAACAATCATAATTCAACAATCGAAGTCAAAAGGAAAATTTTACTTTTTGGTACACCAAATTAAATGATTAAATTTATGTGATGAAAACTGAATTGGTCATTATAATTTCTCTTGTCATTTTCATGTTTTCCCCTCTGTCATCCATGATCATCCAGCTTGTTTTTCCCTTTTTTTATTTATTTTCTTTTATTAAGAAAAAATAAAATAAAAATCATTTGAAGCAAAGTACAACCAGGACAATTTCTAGACCTTGATTTCCAAGTAAATATCTAAGAGCATGCTTGAAGATAAATACAAAAACTTCAAGATTTGGATTTTATATCTTTAATAATACTGAAAAATGATCATTCATATATTTATTGCACGAATAAAATTTCTAGCTAGAATTTGATTAATACTTAATTTAAATAAAAACAATTGTTGTCCATGACTCTTCATTAAATTTAAACTTATAGACCAAATTATTACTAATGTCCTAACTAGGTTCATATTAACGATTAACAAAAATATTCAAATATTGAAATAGTAAATCATTGCCAACTTGAAGATAACTCAATCAATTTGTTAGGACAGTAATTATAAATCAACAAAACAAGAACGAAAGAGAGAAGAAACAACACAGATTTATGTGGTTCACTAACGGTGTGTTAGCTACATCCACGGACAGAGGGAGAGAAAGATCTTATTAGTGAGGAGAAAACATATGCAAGACAGATTAGGTTAAGAGGGTTCATATATGACACCACTCTTAACTCTAACAGAATAGGTCCAAAATAAAGCCCAAATCGAAAATAACAGATCTAATATATATACATAATTTAGCTTAGCGAGTTCCGTGTACTTGGTCATTCGGAGCGCTCCATAACAAATTCAAGGCACATCAACACGATTAAAGTATAATCCATCTATCTCAAAAATTAGATGCTTGAATATGTACCTCACAAGTTTCAAAAAAAAAAAAAAATATGTACCTCACATTATTGAAAAAAAAAAGAAAAGAAAAGAAAATGTAAATCCTTGACATCAGTATATGAAACTTTGGGCCATTAATCAATTTTGTGTATGAATTGTAGATTATGTTTGGAATTTATTTATTTATTTGTTGGGAGTGCGAACAAAGTACCACAGACGAGTCTCTCCTCAAGTCATCCATCCATCATCAAACTCTCCTTTACCAAAGAGTTTGCTTTTATTCATGCCAACTTCTCTTCTTTGGAGTATACTGTCCATCTAATAGAGTTCGATCTTGTGATTGCATGAGAATAAAATTAGATTGAATAACTTCTTGAATCATTTGCAAAATTTAGTTATTAGTTGTTTTGGAACAAAAACTTCCATAAAAATTTGACTTATTTACTAACAATTTTTTTTAAATTATTATTTTTTTATCCTTTCATATATACCAAAAAAAATTCAAATATTATAATTCACAACTTATGTCAGCTCATCAATTTTATTTTCAAATTTGATTTGTTGCTTCTACCCTCATATTTAATTTAATATGTTTTTTATATTTAAACTAAAATAGATTTTGTTTGACACAATTTTTTTAATCCATTGTTTTTTTTTTTACTCTTTTATCAAATAATTTAAAGTAGCAAAAAATAATTTATATTTTAAATTATATAAAAAATTACATTATGATCTTATAAAAATTTGAAATTAAATATTAGTATAATCTCATGCCTAATTGAAATATTTTGTTTATTTTGGTCATTATAATGAAATCAGAACAATTTAGTAGATTTACTAAACATGGTAACATACATTACTTTTATGTTTAAATGTGAAATTTATCAAACATTAATTTACACTCCACATGAAGTTAATTTTTTTTTAGACATAGTTGACAATAATTATTTCATGATAGATACAATAATTTCAAACTAAACTTTCACCATTTTTCTCGTTTTACCTAAATCAAAATGTAGATAACTTGATTCTTAGCCCAATAAAAAAAACAAAAATTAAACTATTTAACAATTAAAAATGAGAAAATTTGAGGCATGTGGGGTTGGCAAATGAAGGGATTAGGTTTAGAGTTTTTAGTATATTGTATTGAATCATAGCAACTATATATCATTTTGCACTTTATTAAATTTCTTCTTTCCCATCTATTATTCTTTTCCCACGTAAAGTTTATGTGTTAAACAAATACATGGCATTGTTTTAGATTAATTCATTTACTTAGTGCTAAAATTCAATTGTGCTCATTAATTAAGAATAAGGATACATTTTAATTTAAATGTTTTTCAAGAATACATTTTTTTAAAACATTTTGTATAAAAACTTTTTAGAATTTAAACACTTATTTGGTTGCATTTCCTTATAGTTGTTTTTATACCCAAGTTATTGTATGCTAAAGACTATTTTAAAAAAAAAAAAGTTAGTTTCAAGTGTTTCTCTTAAAATGGCTTATTTATCAATCTCATTTTCTAATAAGTCATTTTTAGTGGTTACCAAACACTAGAAATTTTTTCAAAATTAAACACTTGAAAAGTTAAACCAAACACACCCTAAGTTTGAATCATTGATGAATGGGACTGGGAGGCCATAAAAGTGAGGAATAAAGGAGATTCTTATGCTCTTTTAAGGAGAGGGTTAAGTTCTTTTTGACCCAAAAGATGAAAGAGAGGCTTAAAAAAAATTAGGATCATACCCTTTTTTTTAACAAGAATCTGTTCTTTTGACAAAGAGCAGAGGAAGAAGATGAGAGAAAGAGATCGAATTTACTTTGAAAATAAAGTTTTAGAGAATATCTATATACGTGATTTTAAACATGTTTGAGTTCGATTTTCATTTTTAATTTAAAGGATTTTTTTTTTTTTTTTTTTTTTTTTGAGAATAAATTTAAAGGATTTCATATGTGAATAGATTAGATTTCCTTGAAATAACCATCTAAATTCTCAAATTTTTTCTTTAAAAAAAAATCCTCAAATTTCTTTTAAAGACAATAGGATACCTAAATATTTTGAATGTCCCAGTATTTAAGATTTGGATACTCGAGATTTTTTTTTTGTGTTTTGACAATATGTGGGATGGGAGGATTCAAACCACAGATCTCTTGGTCATTAGTACGAACTTGAACTATGCTCGTATTGACAATAAAAGGAGAGTTTTGAGCATGATAGAAAGCACGTCAACCCATTTCTCGGGAAAAATATCACCAATATTTAGGATTTCCATGATTTTTTTATTTTTTAAGTTCAATAATACTTGGGTGGAAGATTCAAATTTATGATCTCTTAATCAAAGATACATGATAATTATCTCTGAGTTATATTCACTTTGATGAAGGCACATGAATTTTTCCTCACTCTAAAAAACGTTTTTTTTAGGTTTCATATTACATTTTTTTTAGTTCAACGATGTTTACTCATGTTAACGAGTTTAAATCTTGAAATATTAATTTCTAAAAAAAAATCTTGAAACATTGGATTAAAAAAAACTCGATATAATATAGATTGATTTGTTTTTTTTGAAATAAATAGATTGATTTATATATACCACATGATATGTAAAAATTATAAACAAAAAAAAAATCCTTCCACAGAGTGTGATGGGATTTATTCGAGATATATATATTCTGGAAAATCTGACCACAAAAATAAAATAATAAATGCAGTTTGGAAGATCCTCCAGTTGTAAGTTTGACGCAATGCAATGTGAAAACCGAAGAGGATGAAGTTTTTTTTTTTTTTTTTTTTTTTTTTTTTTCTTTCTTTTTTCTTTTTTCTTTTTGGGATTTTGTTTTGTATTGGATTTTGTTGGTTTGTTTTGAAAAATCCCCAAATTGGTTGAATTGAGACTTCATACTCTCATTATAGTTTGCTTTATGCTTTACTTTCACTTTAGAATATCCTTGTCCTTTCTTGCAACCCACAAAATTAAAAGGACACAAAACAAAATTGCTAAAATATCCTTTTCATCCCAATATTTTGGAATTTGTTCTATTTTAGTTCACTTTAGTTTTTGTACTTTTAATAAATCTTAAAAGGTTAACTTTTTTCTCTTTTAAGAAAAAGTCTCTATTAATTTTGGAAACATATTCACGCTCCGTTTTTATTTGAATGAAAATTATTTTTTTTAATTTAAAAAAAATTAACTTCAAACTTAACAATAAGGATTTATTTTAAGATTTCTTAGAAATTTTAAATGTAGTAACTAAATTTGACTACTTGAGAAAATGCATAACTAAAATATAATGAAAATACAAGGACTAAAATGATATTTTAGCTCGAAAAAAAGGTTAAAAAACACTTTTGGTCCCTAAATTTACATAAAAGTAACAATTTAGTTTCTGAACTTTAAAATTTGTAACGTTTTAGTTCCTGTTGTGAAAAATATCATTAAAATTTAATGGAGTTTCTTACGTATATAGATTGATAACTTGATTAGGATCACATTTATTTATAAACTACAAAATATTTAGTCGTTACATAATAAAAGTCGACACTTGATTTTGATGAAAATTTTCACAGACTAAATCGTTACAAATTTTAAAGTTTAAGGACTAAATTGTTATCTATTAAAGTTCAATGACTAAATTGTTACAAAATTGAAATTAGACTAAATTCATTATAAACTAAAGTCAAGTGACTATTTTATGACAGAGATCCTAAATGTTTTTTAAACCAAAAAATTATTAAATGAAAGTAAACCTTTTTTTTTTTAGTTCAACAACATTTGGAGTGAGGAGATTCGAACTCATGACTACCTCTTAGTCATAAACACATACTCATACTAGTTGAACTATGGTCTTGTTGGCAAAGTAAACTTGTTTTACGCTACTGATCGATCAACTGATGGCTTGGACCCATCCGTCACTTACCCTTTTCCAAATTTCTTTTTACCCTTTTCCAAATTATGGGAAAGTAGATTCCCTCTCATTTTATCTTCTTCAATATTAAATTGGAAAAAAATGTTCCCTTAAAAAAAATGGAAAAAAATGTTATGCAACATTTTGGACCTAGAATTTAGATCAAGATTGGAGATCCTGATTCGACACTTGGTAGCTCTACCATTTTTCTGATATAGTATGTGTGACTTGAGTTACTTTCAAGAATTATTTTAGGTCAAAGATTTTGACACTTTGTGGCTCTCTAGCATTTCTAAAATGTAGTATACCAGGCTTGAGTTATTATCGACAATTTTTTTTTAAGTCAAGTGCATCTAGTTTTAGAGTTTTTAGTGAATGAGTTACCGAAAAAGAAGGTGCACATCAGTGGTACAAGTAGTTTTTGAACAACTTTCATAACTATTATCATTCTATATCTGTCTTATTTAAATGCACTTATGTAACTCTCTATTCTATGTGATATTATACTTAAAAAAGTTTTAAAACTACAACCAAGATATATTTTGTTTTCTGAATACCATTACATTAGTTTTGTTACAAAAATATTTTAATATTTTATTATTCAAGATAAAATGTTACACCGATATCAATTCATATTAAAAAAAAAAAAACGTCAAATAATAGATTAAAAAGTTGGGAAAAAAAACTTAAATATTTAATCCTTTTGACATATCTTTTAGGAGGATTTTCAAAATGGATTTGAAAATCAAAATCATGTAAAATAAAACATTTCTTTGATTCCTTTTGTTATAAGATAATTAGTATTGTGCAAAAAATGGAATTATTAGGCCCCATATTTTGATTCTTGATCTTTCCTTATCCATATTATGGTCTACCTTGATGGAGTTTACGACCAAAGAGTCCAATTATTAGTCATTTTTTAAAAGAATTATTTGTCACTTTATCTCTAAAAATTTTTAACTGAATTTTTTCAAAATAATAACAACAATAAAATAATTATAAGACAATATAAAATCCTTTTTACTATCTAAATATTACGAATTTTACCATGCAGTCTATACTATTGAACTCTTTCATTACTCATACATATATTATATTCACTATTCTCTCAACCGTTATTTAAATAATTTTTCTTTATAAATATATTTTTTTTCTTTTTTTTTCCTCTACAAATATTAATCTTTAAATCAACTTTAGTTCTTTAACTTTCAAGTCCATGTTTATTTGGTTTCTGAAAAACTTTAAAAAATATCCAACAGATCCTTAAATTTTCAAGTTTGTGTTTATTTGGTCTCTAAACTTTAAAATTTTTTAAATAAGACCTTAAATTTTCAATTTTGTGTCCAATATCTCATTGAATTTTCAATTTTATGTCTAATAAGTCCTTGATCGATTGGACGTTTTTTAAAATTCATAGACTTACTAGGTACAAAGTTGAAAGTTTAGAGTTCTATTAGGTATAAAATATATTTAGTTAATTTTTATAAATTTTGAATATACAAAGGACCTATTTGATACAAAATTGAAAGTTTAAGGATCTACTAGACACATTTTTAAAGCTCAAGAATCTATTAGACACAAAATTGAAAGTTTAGAAACTTATTGGACACCTTTTAAAGTTTAAGAATCTTTTAGACATAAACTTGAAAATTACATTTAGGGATTAAATATGTATTTTAACCTAATCTTTATCTCAGTTTTATTAGTCACTCTCACAACTTCAATACACATATTTAGTTCATTGTTAGACTAAAAAACATCGAATTTAGTAAGTCATAAAACAAATACAAAAATTTTCTAAAAAAAAAAACAAAATTAATATAATTTTTTCCATTATATTTTCGACAATATTAAAGATCTATCAAATGAGACTAAGATTCTAAATGTCAATGTCGACGATGAAAATGTTGAGATCTCAACTTTATGAAAAAGTCGATGGAATCATATAAAAAAATGTCAATGACGATTAATTTATTTTAAAAAAAACTGTAAATATACAAAATTCATAAAAATATTTAAATTAATAAATAAATATATCCCAATTTTTAAATAAGTTTAATATTCTTTTTCTCAATATTAGGTCTATATTAGTAATCTTTTGTTGATATTTTGTTACATTTTGTAAATTTTCCTATGATATGATGAAAATAGTGATTCACCTCTCACGTCGATGTTGAACTCATAGACATACAAAAATGTCGACATGTCAAAGAAAATTTAAAATGTTACATATGTGAGGGAACAAAAATCAATTTAACCATACAAAAGCAAATTATATTATAGATAAGTGACAAGACTTTTTTTTTTTTTTTTTGGCAAAGAAATTAACCCATTTTTACAAAATAATAATTGATGGTACTTTTAGACCTCTGAATTTTATTATACATATGCAATGTAAAGGGTTGCCGACATTGAATTTGGACAAAACATGATGATGCATTTCTTTAAGGTACACAGTGATATACCCATGTCCTCAACTTCAATTTCCTATTTTCCATGTCCTTATAAATAAATCCCACTTCTTTTTTTTTTTTCCTTTGCGCCCTTGTGTTTATATATGTGCTTCCTAAAGATTTATCACACATGTTACCGACTTCAATCATCAGAATGGATGGACGATGTTGATGCCAAAATCCGGACAGAAGACTCACCTGACCTTCACGTGACACCAACAGTGAATTTGTAGAAACCGGGGAAGACGTGACCTGTAAGACCAGCAAAAACTGCACACCGGCGTGGTGTAGGCCACACCGCCTCCGATGCCTAAGTCAGAAAACCGAGGAGAAGCTATAGATAGTAAAGGGAGCAGTCGGGAGTAGAGTTTTCGGAACCCTTCTTCCGTGATGAAGAGGGGTTTTTATACCTGTTTGCCCTCCTAGGGTTTTTAGGAATCCGGAGGTGTTTCGGGACGAACCAGGCAGAACTGGAGCGATTCGGGGCATCAGGGACCGAAAAGAGGCCACCAGGCTCGGTCCGCGCAAGCGGGCCGAATGGTCGGCCTCGGCCTTTTGCCGAGGCCGACCATATGGGTCGGGCCATGTTGGTCCGACCCTTTGGCCCGATCTTCCTCTGGGTCGGTCTTTTGGTCCTACCTCTGTTCGATTGTCCTTGTCAGCTCCTTGTGCGCTTATGTGGTCTAAAATTACCTATAACATTAAGCCCCCACTCTTGAATTGGGATTCAGGTGCGACTTAATGCTATAGGCCGAGCTCCTTAAGCCCAATTTAAGAGTACAACTCTTGCCTCGTGCTGATTTTTGTATGACTTCTTTGTTATCCTGCAAGATAGGACAAACTATACAAAGTGGAAACTCCCTGAATAGGGGTTAGGCGAAATGGAACTGAGAAGAGTGAGAGGTTACAAAAGCGGCTGGAGGGCCTCTCTGGTCGGCCTCGGCCTCGGCCTCGGGAGGTGGCCGACCATAGCATTTTCCTTGGCCTCGGCCTTGGGCCCCTGTTAGCTCCATACTTAGCCCCCCTGGCCATTTGAAGGTGGATGGTCGGCCTCAGCCTTGGCATGAGGCGTATCCATGTTTTTACATCGCATGCTCGTTCGCTTCATGGTTGTACTTATGTGTAAATTCGCTCCATGGTCGGACATCTCCTTGCTGCTTTGAATGCGTGCCTGAGGGTTGGCTTCGGAGCTGGGACGCTCGGCCTCGACGTTGGCATGAGGTCGAGCATTTCCTCTGCTTTGCTTGCTAATTTGCTCTTTTGTATCCATCCCGAGGGTGCGTACACTCAGTCGGGGAAAAGCTTGGGGAGGCCAAGGAAATACCCCAGCCTCTCGTCAAGCGCTGCATTCATCTCAGAGGTGCGTACACTCTTCTGGGGAAAAGCTTGGGGAGGCCTAAGAGATTTCCGAGCGTCTCTTCAAGCTGCTGTGTTCATCCCAGGGGTGCGTACACTCTTCTGGGGAAAGTACAGAAGTTTGGCCTCTACAAGGATCATTCCTGTCTGGCCACACACGTTACATCCTGGGCCTCTAAGGGTGGAGCTCGGACTTGGCCGCTGGATGGTCGGCCTCGGCCTCGGGAAGAGGCCGAGCACAGCAGTTCCCCATTTTAGCTTATCTGGTCCGCTTCAGCCTTGGGAGGAGGCCGAGCACAACAGTTTTCCATTGTAAAAAATAGGAGAAGCAGAAGGTTTCACAATCCTGCATCGAAAGGTTAACTTCTGCAAAAGAATAATGGGGAAGAGGCTAGGGTTGGCCTTGGCCTCAGACCCCTGTTAGCTCAAAATTTAGCTCCCTGAGTTTATACGTTAGTCATTGTAGGAAAATGATGAAAGAATAGGCTAGAACATGTAATCTTTAGTAAAACATGATAAGCCATTGTACCTTTTGTTTAATAGGGAGTGCATATCCCCTGTTACTTGCTTTTTATTTAATAGGGAGTGCATATCCCCTTTGTAGCCCCCAATCTCAAGTGAAACTTTTTAAAACATAAAGCATAGTTGAGTAAAGTGGAGATTACCTTAAAATTTGGGGTCGGCCTTGGCAAGAGGTGCTCGGCCTCGGCCTTTTAAGGGTCCGCCTCGGTCCCATTTTCTGGTATCCTTGGTTCGCTCCTCCGAACTATTGAATTCTTGCCTCCAGACTTGCTTTTTATTTGATGGGGAGGCATATCTCCTCTTGTTTTTTGTTTGATAGGGAGGCATATCCCCTCTTGCTTTTTGTTTGATAGGGAGGCATATCCCCTCTTGGCTTTTGTTTTATAGGGAGGCATATCCCCTCTTGCCTTTTGTTTGATAGGGAGGCATATCCCCTCTTGCTTTTTGTTTGATAGGGAGGCATATCCCCTCTTGCCTTTTGTTTGATAGGGAGGCATATCCCCTCTTGCCTTTTGTTTGATAGGGAGGCATATCCCTTCTTGCCTCCTTGAGTTTGTTGTATCCTTTGTTGAGGTGGAGGCATACATTTGAATTCGGGTTTCTCGATTCCTTAAGTAGAAGCAAAAAGGAAACTCTCCATTTAGAAAGGAAATGCTACATTCTATCTTGAATAGATATCGAATTCAAACTCCCCTATCGAAAGCAAAAAGGTAAACAATAGAGAAATTAACAAAACGAACAATTGAATGCACGTAAATAAATATTGTAACTTCAAGGTGAGGTCGGCCTCAGCCAAGGCAAAGGTCAACTTTGCCTTGAATTTTCCCTGTTGCGCTTCAAAAGATGGTTCTAATCTCTAAAGGAGGTCCATCATCTCCTCGGCCTCGGCCACCCCTGGTCTGCCTCGGCCTTTTCTGGCTCTTGTCTTCAACAAATTCTTTGAGGAATCCACGACGAATCAGCGTTTCAATCTCATCTTTAAGCTGGATGCAATTTTTGGTAGTGTGTCCGTGGTCCCTGTGGAAAAGACAAAATTGGCTTTTATCTCTTCCTTCTGGACTTGTTTTCATTTTTCCAGGATGTCTCAGAAGATCCGTATTTGTAATCTCCATCAATATTTGTTCCTGCGGAATGGAAGTGGGGGTGTATTCTTTGAATTTACCCATGGGGTCTTCTCGCCCTCGATCATTGTCATGTGTTCTCCGTTTTTTGCGGTTGTGGTCTTTATCTCTGTCTTGTTCACATAACGAATATTTTTTGGATTCTGTTGTCATTGTTTCCTTTTTTGACTTGAGCAACTCTTCAGCATTTATGAATTTTTGTGCCCTAGTCATGAATTCTACGTATGTGCGTGGTTGACTTTCTCCAATTGAGATAAGCAGCCTCTCATCTTGTAATCCTGAAATCACAGCAGTTAGTGCAACTCCATCATCGTAGCCCTCTACCTGCAGGACTTCGTTACTGAATCTAGTGATATAGTCCTTCAGGCTCTCCCTCGTTCCTTGTTTAACTGTCAGCAGGTTGATCTGTGGCTTTCGTTGATCTCGAGCCCCCAAAAACTGTGTGGCGAAGGCTCGTGCCAACTCTTTGAATGACCCTATAGACTTCCGCGGTATTTTGCCAAACCATTGTCTAGCCAAGCCTGTTAGGGTAAGTGCAAAGGCTCGGCATCTGGTTGCCTCATTGGCCCCGTGGAAGTCCATCCAGGTTAGGTATGCATTCAAGTGCTGGACTGGATCTTTCTTTCCGTCGTATTGGAAGGTGGGTATCTTGAACTTTTGCAGCACTTCAGCCCCCATAATGTTGTCTGTGAAGGGCGGCTTCATCTCTCCTAGCAGTTCTTCTATATCCTCATTACCTGTCCTCTTGTATGAGTTGTAAGGATTATCCTCCTCCTTTAACCATTTGTACAGCTCTTGCTCGCGCCCTCCTCGACTATGCTCGGCCTCGGACTTTTCCCGAGCCTCGGATTTTTCCCTACCATCGATTTTAACATGCGTACCTTGCTTTGGCCTCGATGGCGAGCTTCTGCGAACTTTCTGGCGACTAGGCTCAGGCTCTTTATGAGTCCAGTCATCTTCTAAGCTCGGCATCCTGCTCGTGACACTTGCTGAATCTCCCACCTCCTCATCGGCCATTCCTTTTCCTTTTTTAGGGTCCCTGCACAGTTGGTCATCCTTGCTCCCCGAGTACTCGGGTTTCTTCAATAAACTCAGAATCTCCGTAAGATTCTGTCTCATATCATCCATCCTTCCTTTGAGTGCTGCTATTTCGACTTCTTGGGCTTGAAGTCAAGCTTGGTGGCATACTTCTCCTACGGCTGCTTCACTGTTGGGCTCCATCTAGTCGCTAACGCCTCTTTCGGTAACGTACAACGTTTGCTAGTCCACACTCTTCCCCACAGACGGCGCCAACTGTTGATGCCAAAATCCGGACAGAAGACTCACCTGACCTTCACGTGACACCAACAGTGAATTTGTAGAAACCGGGGAAGACGTGACCTGTAAGACCAGCAAAAACTGCACACCGGCGTGGTGTAGGCCACACCGCCTCCGATGCCTAAGTCAGAAAACCGAGGAGAAGCTATAGATAGTAAAGGGAGCAGTCGGGAGTAGAGTTTTCGGAACCCTTCTTCCGTGATGAAGAGGAGTTTTTATACCTGTTTGCCCTCTTAGGGTTTTTAGGAATCCGGAGGTGTTTCGGGACGAACCAGGCAGAACTGGAGCGATTCGGGGCATCAGGGACCGAAAAGAGGCCACCGGGCTCGGTCCGTGCAAGCGGGCCGAATGGTCGGCCTCGGCCTTTTGCCGAGGCCGACCATATGGGTCGGGCCATGTTGGTCCGACCCTTTGGCCCGATCTTCCTCTGGGTCGGTCTTTTGGTCCTACCTCTGTTCGATTGTCCTTGTCAGCTCCTTGTGCGCTTATGTGGTCTAAAATTACCTATAACAGACGACATAGAAATGACTTATTTATTTCCTTTGTTGTCATTTCGATGATTCTTGTCGTCGAAATAGTTTTTGTTTATAAACAAGGAGAGATCAATACATGAATTTGCTGAGAAAATTTGATAGGAAAAATGTTCTTTGTATAAGTTCTCTGTTTATGTTTTTCTTTGAAAAATTTTATGACTTATTTGAAAATGAAAATAATCTATTAAATTGGTTAATATTTTTATTACTTTAATATTCTATTATTTTATACATGTGTAAATTTTTAATTAGATAAAATTATGTATATACTTTCTATTAGAATGTGTATATTAAAGTATACATTATCAAATAATATTAAAAGTAGTCTTGGTCATAAAATGATAAAATGCTGGGATCAGTATTATGAGGATAGTGTTAATTCAAATCAAAATTAAGAAACATATTTCTCATCAAAATCCTCCAAATAAAAATAAATTCCTTCATCTCCAACCCCATTTTTTAATTTAAAATGAACATTTAATAATATGGAGTGAAAAACATGTATGAAGTTAGTATTGTGAAGATATGATTGTCAGAATAATACAATACGTGGAAAAAAAGAAAAAAGAATATTATAGTAAAAGAGATGTATGTTAAAAATATATATGCAAGAGCAATTGCTTAGGAAGAAAATTTGCAATTAAATGTTGCATAAGTAACTTGAATTTACAATTTGTTTCTTAAAGTTATATACTTCATGTCTTTTTTTTTTTTTTTTTTTTGTGAAAAGATATACTTTATTATTATTATTATTATTTTGGTCTTTCTTTCATTTGCTTAATAAAGTTAACCACAATTGTAGATACTGTGGAGAAATTTCAAAATGCAAGCCAGACGTAGGATTTTTCTAGAGTTTTGTTGTTTTTTAAATAAAAAAATCAAAAGAGATAAATAATGGCCAAGAATTTCAGGTAATTATTACAACCTATCACGTGATGATATTAATATTTTATATCAAAGCGAGATACACATATTTTATTTTATATCTGGTGGATAACTTTTTTCTTTTTTTTTTTTTTTTTGAAAAATGGATAACTTTTTTCTCTTCACTAATAATCTTATTGGCTGATTTCTAAAATGGAACCACCAAACAAGTGACACTTGTCATAACCAAAATCAAACCCTTTTTTTTTTCTTTTTTAATGAAAGCAAAATCAAAATATGTAATGCAACAATCTATTTTATTTTATTTTTCTTTCCGATAGTAGTTTTTAAAATTTCCAAAAACGATGATAAATTGCTAATAGTTAAACACCCTTTAATAAATATTTGATTTTTTGTTTTATATATATATATATATATTCTCTCTCGTTATGTGATCTAAATAAATTAGTAAGACTGTTTTAACTTTTATTTACACATCATTCTGTAAAAAAAAATATACATCTCAATTTTTTTAATCTAAATTAATATCATGTTGATAACAACAATATGACATATTTCTTTCTGATGGTACTTTTTTTCAACCAACCTATTGGTTAAATTATAATTTATTTTTGTTTCAATTTCATAAACGATTTCACTTTTCTAAAAATTAAAAAAAAAATCAATTTGATTCTATTGTTTAGTGAATCTCAGAAAATGATTTCTACCTTTGACCTCATGGTCGATGGTACATGCTAATTAACGCTAAGCTATGGTCGCTTTGGCAACTTGAACTTTCAGTTTGTCGATTCTATGACTCAAAAAAACTGAATAGAGTGTCCAATCCAACTCAACCCGACCCTTATATTTTTTTGGGTTAGGTTGGGTTGGTTTTAAACTTTATATATATGTTTTTCTTAATTTATTTATAATAATACATACGGTTAACATCCAACCCTAACGCAAAATATTGTTTTCCATTCAATCCTAACACAAAGTAGAACACATCAACATATCAGAAGCTTTGTTCCAAAAACAGATCAACAAATGAGAGAAACCAAAGAGTTTTATTCTAGAAAAAACAAGCTTTATTAAAAAATAAATAAATAAGAATCGCGTAGCCTAAGCTGAAAAAAATTAGAGTACACTCGAAGTTGAATGACAGCGAGACATCATTCCAAATACCAGCAAAAACAACATATCAAAGCTAAAAACTTAAAAAAAAAAAAAAAAAAAAATATTTCATTTATAATACATATAGAATTAGGAAAGTAATATTAGGGTTTCATCTATATATATATATAAGTTAATGAAATCCAGTTCAGTTCAGGTTGAACCAAAACGAATTTTTCAATTTCTGGAAAAAATCAGTCCAATCAAAACTGAAAAAAAGTCATAATCCAACCCAATCCAATTCTTATAGTTTGGGTAGGGAAGTCGTGCTTTTCGGACTATCGAGTCTACCTATAAATTTATTTGTTTCGTTATCTATCTGTTTTCTCATATTTTAAAAAACCAAGTCAATTTTTGAAAAATAAAACAGTAGTTTTCAAAAACTTATTTTTGTCTTTAGCATTTGGTTATAAATTTAAATGTGTTTTTAAGAAATATGAAAAACTATTGTAAAAAAAATTGGAGAAAACAAGGCTGATTTTCAAAAGCCATAAACAAAAACAAAACATCAAATGATTATCAAATCGAGACTTGGTTTTCAAAAACTTGTTTTTATTTTTAGAGTCTAACTCAGAATTCAAATGTGTTCTTAACAAAGCCAAACTATGGTAAATAAAAAAAATGGAAAGAAAACAAACATAATTTTTGAAAAAAAAAATCAAATAGTTATGAATAGTACTTAAATAACCAAATTAAAACTACAAGGAATAAACCTATAGAAACTAAATTTGTAATTCAAATGACTTAGGTCCCGTTTGATAACCATTTGGTTTTTGGTTTTTGGTTTTTGAAAATTAAGCTTATAAATCATACTTCCACCTACAAGTTTCTATGTTTTGCTAATACTTTTCTTTTCTTGTTTTTAAAAACCAAGCAAATTTTGAAAACTAAAAAAAGTAGTTTTCAAAAACTTGTTTTTGTTTTTAGAATTTGGCTAGGAACTCAAATGTGTCATTGACAAATATGAAAATCATGGTAGGAAAATTGAAAGAAAACAAGTCAAATTTTCAAAAACCAAAAACCAAATGGTTATCAAACGGGTCTTAATTTTCGACATTATTTCTTTTAAAAGATACACAAACGAATAATTAAAAAAGAAAATCCATGAAACTTTGGCATTCAATGAGCAGATCCATAAATAGAAAAAATAAAAATAGGGTGAAAGGAAGTCATCAATCTCCTGGCTCCAGCAGGTTCCACGTGTCCTAAAACTCCGACCAGTGGACCCCATAAGAATCAATTTCTTACAGCAGATTGATCTATTTTGACACATCATGGACCCCACTTTAGTGAGCTGGATGCCACTTTCACCAACCCCAAGGTCTCCTCTACGCCTCAAACTCCAATTTGCCCTTTTATTTCCTTTTTATTTTTTGTATGATGATTATAATCAAATTCATGATACTTTTTTCAACCATATTCAAACTTGAATATGATATTCTACGTGATTTTTTGTTTTTTTTTTTTTTTAAATCAACGTGATTTTTCTTGGTAGATTACTTTTCAAAAAAGAAAAAAAAAAACACTTAATATGAGGTTGAAAATTGAACTATTAACTTTTAGGATAGATTTTTTTTTTTCTTAATAAGTGGTGGATAGATAATATCTCTACACATTGTGGTTAAAATATCGACAATTAAGAGAAAAAAAGGTAAAACATGAGAAAAGAAATTTTTTTTCCTAGTTGTCAACATTTTAATGTTATTATGTAAGGAGATATCTATACACGGCTATACAGTCAAATATTGTCATTTTTTTAATTAGATAATTGTGGGGTGGGAGATAGTCAATTGAACCATCTATTTCTTAAGATGGTAATTAGTGTCTTATCCATTGAGTTATTCTCAAATTGATTGTTTCAGATGTAATTTGGTGGCTTATCCATTTATTTATTCCATGTGATTACATCAATATTAATTAAAAGGATTTTTTTTTTCTCTCTAGAAACTATAGCCATGTTTGTTTTTTCAAAAAAAAAAAAAGAAAAAGAAAAGAAAAAAGATCACAATTTTGTTTATTGTAGAATGTTTAGGGGCTTTTTAGAAAATTTACAATTTTGATTTATATCAACGTATAATATCTATTTCATCAATAAATAAAAAAAAAAAAAAAAAAAAAAAAAAAAAAAAAAAACTAAATGAACTGACTATATTTGCACAAAGTTTTTTTTTTTTTTTTTTTTTTTTTTTTTTTTTTTTTTTTTTTTTTTTTTAAATAAAAGAAAAATTATGCCGGCATACTTGCATTCATCATAAATACTATCAAATTATACATACAAAGTCACTCTATAAACTATAGCCATGTTTTCAAAAAAAAAAAAAAAAAAAAACTATAGCCATGTTTTTATTAAAAAAAAAAAAGATGATAATTGTATTTTTCATAAAATGTTCAGTAAATTTTTAAGAAATTCACACTAAATTTTGGTTTATATCGATATGTAATTTCATTAAATGAAGAAGAATGAAATAAATTGATTATATTTGCATAAAGTTTTGTTTTTTTTTTTTCAATGTCGCATTCAACATAAATACTATCAAAAATCAAATTAGAAACTAACATATGAGATGATACTATAAGTCGTTATAAGATGTTTTTCAATAAAAGAGGACGGTGCCGTCTTATCACCTACCACAACTACTCTAAAGATTGTCCCCTTTTCATATGAATTCTAAGGAAACTTTCCTGTCCAAATTGTGAATATTAATGCCCATAATCCTTCCAAGTTTTGAAATCAAACTCTAAAATGCCATAGGAACAAATAAATGTGACAACTCTTGGAAAAAATTTTTATTTATCATCATTCATAAGCCTATAAAGTAGCACAAGTTGAAAATGTTGTGAGAAATAAGAAGAAGAAACGAAATGGTAAGCAATGAAATTATTAGATTATTTTTTATTTTTTATTTTTATTTTGTGACAACAAATGAATAAATTATTAATACAAGAGAGAAAATTGAATGACATGTGTTATACTAAAGGATATATATAACCATCCTTTTTTCAAAAAAAAAAAAAATATATATAAACATCCTAACATTTTTTTTTAGTTCAATCTCTGGTGTTTTCAAATTAAAAAAACTTCCATTATTTTTAGTAAATTCATAATTTTTACGAATAAGAAAAAAAAAAATCTAAAAGGTATTTAAGACTTTTTTTGCCTTTCAAAACAAAGTGTGGTGGGGGAGGAATTCCCTCATCTTGTCACCAAGCGATAATCAATTAACCTAAGAAAAGAGTATAGAAATGAATTGGTAACGTATCATAGTGCATATTTTGGAAGTGATTTTGAAATGACTAATGTTATAGGTGAATTTCGACCTAATTTTATTAAAGTCAAAATGACAAGAACCCATACTATAAACAAGTCCAAGGAGACTCCTCGGACCTAGGTCAATCTTTATTTCTATTCATTCTCCTAAAAGGAAGAAAAAAATCCTATGTGATCAACTATAAATAGAAGAGGCTAACTCCAAGGTAAAGGGGACGAGGTATCTATTCATTCTCTTAGTCTTTTTCTTCATTCTCAATTTACTTGCTACACTCATGATCTCCCAACTGACTTAAGTATCGGAGCTGGTGTGACAAACACCACACCAGTGTGCAGTTTTCTCTTATTTTGCAGGTCACGTCTTTTCCCTTATTTTGCAGGTCACGTCTTTTCCCTTCAAACAAATTTACCGTTGTTGTCACGTGAAGGTCAAATGAGTTTTCCCTGTCCGGATTTTGACATCAACAACTAAAATCACTTTTGTCATGTTCGAAATCATTTGATCCCGAAACATACCTTTAGTTGTTTAAAATCAATTTCATGTTTGATTTTATACTTTTAAATGTGATTTCATACCATCAAATTTAATTTTGAAGGCATGATTCAGAGTAATTTTGAATATATGAAAAATGATTTTGCCCTTGTCAAAATCACTCTCAAATATGTACACATTCAAAGAAGATCCTAAAAGAATCGATAGTTTTATTATTTATATCAACAAGATGTACTTTTTATTTATAGTGGTCCATTTTAAAAAAGTTCACCATCAAACATGTTCAGTGTAGAAATTTTAAAACTCATTCATCTACACAATCTAGATTCCAAGCTACTCACATGCAAACTTCTAAATTAAAGAAAAAAAAGGGTAAAGAACACATGGCCTATTGAATCTTCCTCTAACCCTAAAATATATATATATATATATATATATGAATATAACAAAGAAAAAAACATTAATTATCCAAAGGGCACGTGGCTTATAGCCATTGGCTGGATGAAAGCCATTGCAAGTTGGCCTCAAACTCCAACATTCGCAGCGCTGAGAAAGTTGACTCGATTCCTTATGTTTGATCTAATTCTCTGACTGCCTCACGTAAATTTTGGGTTGTCAACCTCTAAATCCTCAATTATTAGCCTTTCTAAAACCATAGAAAAAACAAATTTCATAAATGTTCACCCATCATATATCTAATTATCAATCCACATTGTTTTAGTATAGTTCAACCAGCATAAAACACGTGTTTATGACCAAAAGGTCATAGATTCGAATCTCCGACCCCCAAATATTGTTGAACTCGAAAAAAAAATCAATCTTAAAAGAAAAAATGCAGTAAGACATACGTGGTAACGAAGATCCTTTGTACTGCACAAAGCAACGGTCAGAGTCAATACCCTTATCAAACCCAATTATCACAACATCCATAAAAATTTTGAAATGTCAACATGAACAAATCTAAAAAGAACACCATGATGAATGTTATACACATGTTTTGAGTTCAACATATGAGAATGAAGATTTGAACTTCTAATCTTTTAATCGATGATATATGTCTTAACTAGGTGGACAATTTGAGTATATTGATTAATGTTTCATAAAAAAAAAACAATAATAAGATGAGATATTTATTTGATTTTAAAGGAAGAAAGAGTGTTAATACTAGAAGTGGTTAAAATTAAAGCAATGAAGATGGAAAAAAAAAGAACATGTGGATTCGAAATTGTTGGATGTGTATGAATCTTAGCTCTCTCTCTCTCTCTTCTCTCCCCCATGCATACTTGTCACCAAATCTTTGGACGACAATTGTTCATTGTCCTTTCCACTCCCTCTCCTATATAAACTCCTCCTTTCTCCCACTCCCTCTTACATCCTTCTTCTCCTTCTTCAATTCCTCCACACAAAAAAATGATGCCTCAAAATTTTCTACTCATTTCCATTTTTCCTCTAGCCCTCCTCCTTCTTCTACCTCTAATTTTCTTTCATGTCCAAAAGAACAAGAATATTGCAAAGAAGCTCCCTCCTGGCTCAATGGGCTGGCCCTTAATCGGCGAGACCTTTCGTCTCTACTCTCAACATCCATCCTCCTTCTTCCTTGGAAAACAAAAAAGGTTGTCCTTTCAACTACTAATAATTCCCATCTTGCTCTCTCTCGAGTACACGAAAAACCCTTTTTTCGAAAAGAAAATTATTTAAGGAACTAAAATAATACGAGATAATTAATTGCGTTGAATAATTTTTGTTCTGATGCAGGTATGGGGATATATTCAAGACCCACATTCTTGGGTGTCCGTGTGTGATGTTGGCGACTCCCGAGGCGGCTCGGTTCGTGCTAGTGACGCAGGCTCATCTCTTCAAACCCACATACCCACAAAGCAAAGAGCGTCTAATCGGACCATCGGCTCTGTTTTTCCACCAAAGCGAAACCCATTTGCGGCTGCGTAAGCTAATCCAAAGCTCCCTCTCACCGGACCCTGTCCGAGCCCTGGTCCCCGACATCCACGCCCTCGCCGTCTCTACATTGCCGGCATGGCTCAATGGCCATCTCATCAACACTTTCCATCAAATGAAGAAGGTAAATTTCAATTTTGTTTTTTTAAAAAAATCTAAATTTCACTTGGGGCAGAGTTGCTCTGTTAACAAAGACAAAAACAGAGCTTTCAAAAAGTTTGTGTTCTTAATTGAATCAAATGGGGACCAATTATTCCTTATCAATTGTTTAATTTTGGTATCTTCTTCTTCTCTCTCTGTCTCGCTGACTTCTATAGCCTTTGTTGTCGTTGTGTCTTTTTTCTTCACTCTCCAAAGTTCTCTTTTGAAGTCGGAATTTTGGCGATTTTTGGGCATGTGGAGGAGGCCAATTACAGAGGCGAATTACTGAGAAACTATTCCATAGTGAACAAAGGCTACAATTCTTTTCCAACCAACATTCCCGGAACGCTTTACAAAAAAGCACTTAAAGTAAGTCAAAAAACACACACATACAACATTCGGATTCTCGAGTGAATTATTGTTTGTTTGTTCTAAGAATCTGTTTGCCACTTTTCTGTAAAGGCGAGAAAGAGGCTGGGAGAGATCATAAGCAGTATAATCTCAGAGAAGAGAAAGGAATTGGTGGAGAAGAATTTGTTGGGTTGTTTGCTAAAATGGAGAGATGAAAATGGAGAAAGTCTAAGTGATGAACAGATTGCTGATAATATAATTGGAGTTCTGTTTGCTGCTCAGGACACCACTGCCAGTGTTCTGACATGGGTTGTCAAATATCTCCATGATAATCAGAAAGTTCTAGAAGCTGTCAAGGTACTCATGTTCTTTTTTCTTTTTGGACCATATATAAGTTACTAACACTTTTTTGTTGAGGTGAATTTTTAGTCATTAAGAATAAAATTAGAGTATAGTTTGAAAAAAAGAAAGAAGGATGTGTTTATTGAGTGAATGCAATGGAAATAGATCATTAAGATAACAAGTATATGTATTTATTCGCCAACAAGAACTTAGCTCAACTGGCATAAAGTTGTACTGATAACCACAAAGTCTGTGGTTCGACCAAATGTCTAATCTATTTAGTTATGTTTGGACCCATGTTATTGTAGGTGGAACAAAAGGCAATTGAAGAATGTATTAATGAGGGGAGCCGACCAATGAGTTGGACTCAGACACGAAACATGCCGTTTACCAACAAGGTAGGAAGTTGGAGATTATTTATTTTTTATCTTTTATTTTTTTGAAAAGAGATGCTGGAGAAGTTAAACAAGTGTTTTTGAGAGATGGATCAAAGTCAAAATTGGGCCTTTTTGTTTTCTATTTTTCTTCTTTTTTGTTTTTTAAAGTTAATGTATTGATTGATTGAGCTATTTGTCGGTTACATTTAAAAAATAAAAATAAAAACAGGTGGTGTTGGAGAGCTTGAGAATGGCGAGTATTATATCATTCACTTTTAGGGAAGCTGTGGCAGATGTTGAATACAATGGTAAGACGCTAAAAATAACTCTAAATTAACACTAACATGTAAATGCACCTTTCACTTGTATTTCACTTGTGTTTGTTAGTTTGTTTGAATGTCCTTTTAAAATTAATAAAATATTTTGATATTTGGTTCTATATTTATGTAAATGTACTTGCTCCATGTTTTTTCACAAAGCACTAGTTACAAGCACTTTTTTTATTACTACCCTAATAGAGGTTCCTTTTTGTTACTTTCATGTATAGTTTATTTCCCTCGGCAATTTCTATTAAAAATTCTATTTTATTAGATAAGTGGATTCTACTAATATTTTTTAACTACTACAAATAAATAAAATAAATAATTTGAATAGGAACTCTAACGGATCATATTTAGATCATATTACTTGAAAAATATTATGATTTTAAGTTGGAAATGTTTTTTTTTTTTTTGGTCCTTTTTTAAAAAAAAAAAAAAAAATCAGGATAAGAAAAGGAAAAAAAAAGATTCTTGAGATACTTGTAAAAAGATGGGTTAAATTTTGCAGCCCCCTCCCCCAAAAGTTTAATCTTTTACATATGGAATTTTAGGTCAAACTTAGTTGGAAAGCTATCTTTTTTTTATTAAATTTTTTGTTTTTGGTTGGAAGTTTTGGTTTAAAATAAGTGATTCCTTACTTTTATTATTTTTTTTTTATTTTAAATTTTGAGCAGGATATTTAATTCCAAAGGGTTGGAAAGTAATGCCTTTGTTCAGGAATATTCATCACAATCCTGACTACTTTGTTGACCCTCACAAATTTGATCCTTCAAGATTTGAGGTATATTTGAATTTCCCTATACTTTCTTTTCTTTTTTGTCTTATCATCCCAAAAAGAAAAATTCTTTTCTTTTCTTTTCTCTATGTTTGATGTTAATGTTACCTACAAAAATATATTCAGCTATGATTTTTAATGAAAAGACAAGCTTATTTTATGTGAGAACAGAAATTGCAAGTAATATGGACAACTATACCTATCTTTCACTTTCAACCTCCCAATTTTTGAACTAAACAAAAAAAAAAACCTCCCAATTTTTTTTTGCTCATTTTCAATTTAATTATCATGATTTAAGTTTTTTTTTTTTTACACCACAATTGAAGATTAGGTTAGGGATATGAATATAGTTTCAAATCCATTAGAAGAAATTGAAAAGATTTAAAGATACTTTAGATTGAAGTATTTCACAAAGATACTTTTGTTATATCTGTTATTAGAGTACTTCTATGTAAAAAGAAGATATTTTTATGGCTTAGACTAACAATTTATGTGCATCTTAAAATATTTGTTCAATATTATCTAACTAAAAAAGGGATCTATCAGGTTGCTCCAAGACCCAATACATTCATGCCATTTGGCGGTGGGGTCCATGCCTGCCCTGGAAATGAGCTTGCCAAGCTTGAAATCTTGATCATGATTCATCATCTAGTCACCAAATTCAGGTCCTTATTTTTCTCTTTTTTTCTTTTTTAGAATATAGCATCACAAAGAAATTCAAATTCTCTGATTTATAAAAAATGTGATAACTTGGATATAGATAAAACACTTATTATCATTTTAAAGGTCGATTGTTTGATTGTTCAAATTGATATCGACTCCGGCCGTGTTTGGTTGCAGGTGGGAATTGGCAGGAGAGAGAGATGGGATTCAGCATGGGCCATTTCCAGTGCCTATGGATGGGCTTCCAATCAGAGTCTGGAGATTATCCACATGAAGTGGGCCTCATTTCACTAAAGCCCAATTTGGGCCCTCTTAAATGAAAATGGGCCTCATTTCAGTAAGCCCAAAAAGGGTCTCTCACTGAAATGTTTTTTTTTTTTTGGTCGTTGTGCAATTGGAGTTGGCCATTAAGGCGAGTGTTCAGTTAGGGATCCATCCACCCCCAAGGAAATGTGGTGGCTTTGGTGATATAATTTTTTTTTTTTTTTTTTTTTGCAAAGCCATGTAATATTCTACCAAGCTCTTCAACAAAAGTATTAACAGAGCATAGTTTCTCCTAAAGGAGAAAATTTTCCAATCACATAATAAAATTCTCCATAGTTTTTCCTTTACATTTTTGTGTTTGTAGTTTATCAAGTTATTTTCTATTATAAAAAAAAAAATTGTTCAAAATCTCAGGAATTATATATTGGGAAGTTAAAGTCTTTTGAGAACTCCAATATGAAAGACTATACTCACTCAAAAAAGTCTGTTGAATACAAAGACAAGAAGCAATGACACAGCAATAATATGAACATTAAAAAGAAAAAATACACCAACTAATTTTTCAGACGATGCACACTCCTTTAAATATGGATGAAAATTATACAAAAATAATAAAGAGATGCATAGATTCACAATGGTACAATCCACATTATACAAATCACAGGATCACTTCTCTACATAAATCATGTCTAACAACCTTTTGAAATACCTTTACTGCCTTGTTCCTCGTACATTTCTCACAAACCCAACTACTTAAAAAGACCTACGACAATAATGTTTTTGAATTAAGATAAGAGTGAAAGGAATATTTAATATCAAAAACTGTCTGACTCGTATAAAATAATATCTATTAAACATCACATGATCATTCCATTATTCAATTTAAGTGAGTTTTGATTTTAAAGAAAGTTAAAAGATTGAAGATAAACTATGGAAGAAGTTATCCAACAAATGATGTAGTAAGCCTAATAATTCAACATCAAAGATTTGATGATCTTCTAATTCATTCAATAGCAATACCAAGCTACAACTTTCCAAAAAAAAAAAAAAAAAAAAACTTACCCAAATATTGGGCTGAATCCACAACTGAACCCATCAACACACAGTCCACAAAAACTCAACCCATCACAAAACACACCAAAAAATAGAGAGAAAAATAAGAAGCAAAGAAAGAGGATAACATAACAAAAGAACAACGGCATTGGCTGATTTCTCCTTCCCAAAGGAGCGATGGCGGTTTCACTTTCAGCGGCCACTGCCAGAGCCTTCCTTCCGCAACCCTCTTCTTCATCTCCCTCCTCCATTCCCGCGCCCTTTTACACTCCCTCATTCAACCCTAAACCCTCCCGCCGCTCAATAATAGCTCAAGCCCAATCTCAGCCTCGCCAAACATGGCTCCCCGGCCTCGACCCTCCCCTGCATCTCGACGGAAGCCTCGCCGGCGATTTTGGATTCGACCCACTTGGCCTCGGCGAAGACCCAGATAGTTTGAAGTGGTACGTCCAAGCAGAGCTCGTTCATTCTCGCTTCGCCATGCTCGGCGTCTCTGGAATTCTTCTCACAGATGTCGGTACCAATCCAACCCCATTTCCAATTTCAATCTTAGCTCTCAATGAGATAGACTGGATTTATGTTTGGGGTTTTTTTTGTTTATCTTCTTTGTGTGTGGCAGTTGCTTCGAGTGACAGGAATCAGTAAATTGCCTGTTTGGTACAATGCGGGTGCTGTGGAATATGGCTTTGCCAACAAAGAAACCCTCTTCATTGTTCAGCTGCTGTTGATGGGGTCCTAATTCTTCCTTATCCTCCATTTCTATTTGTTTGTAACTTCCTGTGTGTGGCTGCCTGTAATTCATTTTTTTGGCTTTTATATGGCTCTGTAGCTTTGTGGAAACCAAAAGATATATGGATTTCAAGAGCCCTGGATCTCAAGCACAAGAAGGAACTTTCTTTGGATTAGAATCCGCTCTCAGGGGTCTCGAGCCCGGGTAATACACATTTCCTCTAATCTTAATGTTTATATCTTAAGTTGTCTCAACCTAAGCATAGCTCCACTATTATATTTTCGACTGTAAGGTTAGAGGTTCGAACCACAGTCGAAAGAAAATTTTTTAGTAGTAGCTTATCTATAAGTTTTTTATATGCCCTTTTAATCATTGGACCAACTAGTAGAGGGAAATCTAAACTTTATATTAAAACTTGGAAAAGGGAATACTTGTTGTTTCCTCTTGAACTTAAACTATGGATTGAACATCCTTGAGGATTGACTTACAGATATCCTGGGGGTCCTCTGCTGAATCCTCTTGGCCTGGCTAAAGATATCAAGAATGCACATGACTGGAAGCTCAAAGAGATTAAGAATGGTTAAGTTTTTCACTCACATTGTAAAATTTTCGTCTTCGTTTTCCCAGACTAATCTTTGTTCGTTCGAATTCCAGGACGGCTGGCGATGGTAGCCATGCTTGGGATCTTTGTGCAAGCTTATGTTACTCATACAGGGCCAATAGATAACCTTGTGGAGCACCTTTCTAATCCATGGCACAAGACTATTATCCAGACCCTCTCGAGCTCAAGTCCTTGAAGAATCAGTTGACAGTCTCCTTGTAAATTCTGAGCTTTGCTCTGTAAACTCCAAGAGAGCCATCAGCCATATAAAATGGCATTGAAGAGAATATGTGAGCTAAAAAGGGTACATATGAAAGAACAAATGACCTTGTAATTTGATTTCATGAATACAAGACAGACTTTTCCCCAAGAACGGTACTTGGTTTCACACTGTTCTTATTTTTGTCCTTGCTGTTACCTAATTCAAATAAGAGATTACTTGAAAGAGCACAATTGACAAAGGTTTCATTGTCTGAATATCTTCTAATAATCGATCAAATTACAGAGATAAAACCACATATTGTTTTACACAAAAAAATACTCATCAAGAATATGGTTCCCAAGAACTCACATTACATGAAGGGTTGGATGGAGTTTGGATCAGATTTTTGGTTTTCTTTGCTATTATTCTATGAAAGGTGGAAGTCTACAAGAGTTCAAAATTGAAGTGCAATTGATGAATATTTGCTAATGGCTGCAAGAATCCTCTCTTTGTCTCTGGTGGGAAATGCTTCTAATAAGACACCATCTTTATAGAAATGGAACAGTGGCACTGTCTGCAACCATCAATTTTCATCATTAGTGAACAAATATGCAAAAACAAAACACAATCTCTTTGTTCCCTATTGGATGATCCTGTCAGTATAGCTTTTTTTTTTTTTTTTTGACAACATGTGAGGGTGACAAGTTCGAACCACAGACCTCTTGATCTGTCGGTATAGCTTTTGAAAGCTCATTTTATTTGTAAAATCGAAAGGGAGTATATGAATGAAGCAACTATAATACATTCTTAGTAATGGGAGAGGGCTATCTTTTTTCTTTTTTTTTTTTTTTTTTTTTGAGACTGGAGAGGGCTATCCAAATATCGTGGAGATGTGTACAATTCTTAATATTTGTATAACTATTAGCCAAAATTGTTGTTGAAGAATAGGAAAATGAAAAAAAAAATCAAGTTACAAGTTTAACACTTTTTGTTTTATTTTAGTACTACAAGTTTAACACTTAATTTTCATACCTTTGCTTAATAAATTTTTGAACTTTATAAACTATCTATTAAATTCTAAACTTTAACTAGTGTTAAATAAGTATCTAAACTTTCAATTTTGTATTTGTAGATTCTTGACCTAATTAACATTGAAAGCTTACTATCGGTTAGATACAAGATTTAATTTTATGTCTAATAGATCTGTTAAATTTTTTAAAATGTCAAATATGTTAGAGAGACTTATTAGGCACACAAGTGAAAGTTCATAAATCTATTAGATACTTTTAAAGTTCCGAGTATATTAGATAAAATTAAAAATGTATTTTTTTTTTTTTAAATTTAGGAACTTATTGACAAAAACATGAAAGTGTAGGATAAAAAAAAAAAAAAAAAAAAGCTTAGCTCAACTGGCAAAACCTTAATTTTGAGTTTAATTGGTCCCGAATGTATTTGACAATTTTTAAAAATTCACGCACTTACTAGACACAAAATTAATATTTTTTTTCTAATTTGCCTTCTTCAAGTACTAAACTTTAGATAAATAAATAAATAAAACAGAAACAGAAACGACATATGTCTTTTTTCAATATACATTTTTTAATCTGCTTTCAGAAGTAGTTGCTGTTCATAAACTAGTTCTCAAAAGATGCACCAAAGTTTTAAAAAAAAATAATAATAATAATGAAGAACAGAACAAGTTTCGTTTTCTATTTTTTCCCAAACTTTCCAAATCAAGAGAAGGAAAAAAAAAAGCTCAAATGTAAGATGAAATCCAATGGAAATTGATCCGAAAGATCCAATCTCAAAAGCCATTAAGGTTCCCCAACAAACCAAAACCAGTCCAGAAACCAAAACTTCACTTCAGTTCAACACCACCCAACATTCAAAGATACCAAAAAACCTCAAGAAGATAAAATAAACTTACCTTGATCCTTAGTCGTTCAGCAACCTCAGATTGTTCATCATATTCATCAATGACCTAAAACCACATACACATTCAAAGCATAAGCATTCAATGGCAGAACGAAAATTCATTTCCCCAACAAAAAACTTTGCTGTTATACATACTCACATTATGCTTCAAGAAGATAACCGGAGCCTCTTGATCACCAGAGCCCTTACACAGTTTTGCAAACCCTTGTTCTATATACTTGCAGCTCCCACAAGATGTTCGATAAAAGTCCACAACCACCAAAGCACCACTTTCCTTTGCCCTGTCTAGAATTCTAATGAACTCTTCATCCGTCTTGAATTCTCTCACACAATCTACAGGGCAAAGATCATCATCTTCATCAGACAACTCCCCCTGATTTCCAGCAGCGACCCTGATTTTGCTCTTGAACAAGAATCCATGTCTGATATTCAGACATGGTGGAACTTCGGGTCTTGTAATCGACAATCGAACATGTTCTTTCTCGGGCAACCAGAAGGGAATTGAAATGGGGATTCTCGATTCGAGTTCTTCATTGGGGTTTAATCCGAAACTGAATAATGCTTTACATTGCAGTGCAGTCTGGTTCTGCCTTTGCATTGCAACATATATGTACCCACAATTCCGATTTGGGTCTTGTTTAGTGAATGAACTTCAGTCAGAAAGCTAATAAAACAGATTCAGATGTAGCATTCAATTCAGTATTTCAAACCCATGAATCTTATTTAACATTAATCATGATAAAGCAGGAGGAAATTTCGATAATCGATTCAGAGAGATGAAAAGTAACTGTTAAGAGAAGGAAGGGTGTGAAAAATTTACGAGGGAAAGCAACAAATGATGGACCAGTGGCTTACCTCTGAGCGGGAAGAAGAGCAGAGGAGCAGCTGCGAACGAGAAAATGACACGACTCCACCATTATCTTCTTCCTTTTGTTTGCCATTGATTTTCTTTAACGTGGGAGCTTTTGTGGACATGGTTTGATTGATGGGTTTCAATTTTTGAAAATCTGAAGTTTGAGGCAGCCCAATTTTGGAAGCCCAATATTGAATGGGCAGCAAAATTTTAACAATTTTATTGAGTAATAAATTTCATCATTTTAAACTTGGCTACAAACACACATTTTCTAACACCAAATATTTGATGGCATACCCAATTCGAGTATAATTCAGTGGATAAGGTAAAATACATGTCTTGCTCTTACATTGTAACCTTAAAATATGAAGGTTTTGTCTTACACTTTTGCATTTGGTTTTTCTAGCTAACGTTGTGATATTTTGAATTTACGTTCCAAAGCTTTCGATGACAGAAACAACCAGTGGCCCTGCAGAGATGATCAATCCATAAGATGGACAAAGCTCAGATGGAGACAAGCTGGTTTAATAAAGAGATTAAGATCGTATTAATGTATTAAGAATAGAGTCTTGTCGTCAGATTTAACATGTTATGTAGCTTTATGTCGACTTGACTTTTGTTTGCCTAACAATGTTAGCATTTTTGGGAAGAACGACTTCTTCTTTTTCTTTCCATCCTTGGTTTCTGACAACGATTCAGTTCTACCAAGGCCTTTTGCCGTCTCTTCCTTTGCGACTGGCTCTTGGGGAGCAGGAGAATCTGCTTGTTCACTAGTTGTTGATTCTTTCACCTCAGTGCTTGTTCTTGGGCTTGTTGTAGGAATTGTTACTTCTTGGTCAGATTTAATGTCCTCCTTCCTTTGTTGCTCTTGTTCTTCTCTCCATATTCTCAACTCTTGTTCTACTGCTAACTTTCCTTCCTCGGCCTCACTCGCCTTTTCCGTTGCAGCTTTCAGTGCTTCCTGTCTCACAACGAGTTCGCGACTAACTTCTTCCAGCATTTCTTGACTTTTTGCCTCGGATTCCTTAGCGACATCAATTTGTGAAATTGCTTCTGTCACCTTGACGCTGGCCTGCTCCTCGGCCTCGCGGGCACGTTCACTGAGTTCATTGTATTCCTCTAGTGAAATAGTTACTGTCGTTGGTGAATCTTCTTCCGCGGTTTTGGAGGAATCACTCTCTTGTAGTGCTTTGATTGCTGATAATGCTAGCATTTTTGAAGCATTGGAAGCCTCAATCTCCTTCTGAGCTGCAAGTATTCTACTTTCCATTGCTATTGCTTCCGCCTTTGCTTGCTCTGCTTCTATCTTTGCCTTCTGCAACTCTTCACGAGCCATCTGAGCAAGTGACTTCGCCTGATCAGCCTCCTCTGCTGCCTGCTTCAATTGATTGGTCAGGTCTACACTGTTTCCTTGAGCTGCTTTTACGTTTCCCTGACCAACAACGATTTCAGACATGTTCTTATCTAATTCAGCTTCAAGTGAGGCAGCTATGTCGGAATGCCTGCCTTCTCTCTTCTTAGTGGTGGCCATAGTAGATTTCTCCCCTTCAAGCTCTGATTTTAGTGAAGTAGCAGCCATCTTCAAGCATTCTACTTCAGCAATTGCTTTCTCTATGTTGAGCTTTACTTCTTCCAATTCCCTCTTTGTTGAATGAACCGCTGATTGTGTAGTTGTATCTGTTTTATTTTCAGTTTCGGCAACTTCACCTTTCAAGAGCTGTTCATCACTTATCTCCTCCCTCATTACTGATTCCATATAAGCCATCATTTCAGCTTTCAAATCCGTTAACAAACTTGAGGCAGTATTAACTTTCAATTTAAGATCTTCAATTGACAGAATTTGCAAGTTTAGTCTACAAAACTCATCTTCTGCATCATCTAGTTCCTTCTTCCATTTGGAACAATCTTGCCCTTTGGCCAAGGCGGCAAACATCCTTTGCTCTTCTGCTTCTAAATGAGCAGCTTTTGCAGACTCCAATGATTCCCTTAAAGAAACCAGCTCTGTGGTCAGCTCCTGTAGTGCCTTCTCAGCTTCCTTAGAACCAGCAAGAGCATTATCAGCGTTTTTCACAGCAGAATCTCTCTCGGACACTAACGAAGTAAATTCGTCACGAAGTACTTCCAATTCTTCTTTAATGGATTTCAGTTCTGAAACTGCAGCAGCATGCGCGGCCGTGGCCATCTCAAGCTGTGCCTTGGCTAGAGCATCATCATCCTCCTCAATGGTTCCTTGCTCCATCTCCTCCAGTCTACGCTTAGCAAGTTCTGAATCTTGTTTTGCCTGTTGCTCTTCCGTTTGTGCAATCTCTAGTGCAAGCTGCAATTCTTCTATGCGTCGTTTAGTGCTTTCAAGCTCATTCAACACATGGAATTCGGCCTCCACAGCTTCCTCTGACCTTTTCCTACAATGAAGCATCTCCTCCTGCACTTCATCAAGTTTTTCCTCCACTGTCTTACTTCTCTGTAGAAGCAGGAAACAGAACATATTTCAATCGCCTTAGAAATATTGAAAGATTCTTATCTTGCAAAACACGTCTAAATTATATGCAATATGCTAGTCAGACCACAGCTAATAAGAAGAAATTGAATCATCTTTCTTCATACACATTGAAGAAATCTCTGAATTTCTATATTAACCTAGCAATGAAAAGTAACTAGATACATAAGGACAAATTCAATTATCTTTCTTCACCAAAAAACGAAACAAAGAACAAGAAAAGTTAGCCAAAAAACATAAATACCTCCACCATAGAATGGACTCGACGAGCTTTCCAATCAACAATCCCTCCAAATTTAGAGACAGCTGCTTTTACAGATTCAATAGGTGCCTTGGTTTCAATAAAGCCTCTATTTAGACCACCTTGCTTGAGATTTGTGGGAGAATGAACTTCCATTGCAACGTTATTGTCCTTTCCCTGCAGCAGAACACATCAACAAGAACCTTCTCAACATCATTGCTTGAAAATAAAACATTAGAAGAGAAGACAGAAGGTACAATGATTTTGTTGTGATCACTAACAATAACTTCAGAAATTTCAGAAGGTGGATCGCTGGTATCAAAGAATTTAGGACTTTCAGAATATATTACTCCATTTGCAACAGGAGCAGTATATATAACTCCATTAGCAACAGGACCTGTTGGACCTCCACCTTCAAAATCTATCTGTGCATTACAAATAATGACGGTGGGAGCTTCACTTTCAGATCCTGTCATTTCTAAATCCTGTGTCTCGGTTGGAGTTACATGTTGAGTTGAATTGCCATCTTTGAACGTTACAACTACATCCCCCATTCGAAGAAAGTAGAAACAACAACCCACAAACACGCCAGTTTCAAAGTAAACCAGAAAAAAAAAATCAGAACATCAACAAACTATTCAAAATCAACATCAAACAATCAAGTTGATAAATATTCTATTTCAAAATCGAGATAAACTGGAAATTATTTTCTGCATGGAGAATCCAACTTCTCTAAGGCTAAAATTTTCAATCAATTATTCTTTTCTTCCCAATTTGGTTTAATCAAAACGCCGAAACCAAATTGTTCGTTCAAATTAGCGAAGAACGAAGAAGATTAAACAACCTCCATGGACATTACTCTACAACGAACATAATGCATCATCGACAAGAGCTTTCAAATGCAGAGTTTCACAATGAGATTGAAATTTGAGAGACAGTAACTTCAAAACGTGAAGAATTTCGAAGCGATAACACAAAAACGCAAATCAAACGCTAAATGGAATTGAAATTAGGGAGAAGAGAAGCGTACCAGAGAGGAAAAATGGAATTGAAAATGAAACCGGGAGAATGAGAAGCGGAAATTTAAGGATAAAAAATAATAAAGAAAAAAGAAAAAGAAAATGAGGTGGAAAATTGGAGCTAAGAATAGAAAGAATAAAAATGGGAGGCAGAGGGCGCGTGGAGTTTCCACCTCTTCCTCTTCCCACGGATATCATCCATTAGAGTCTCTCAGCCCCTCTCTATATTTCTTTTATTATTACTATTTATTATTATTATTATTTTTTTTTTTTTACTTTTAGATTAAGCTTTCAATTTTATCTAATCTTATTCAAACCATGGGCGTTACTAAATTTAGTTTATAGATTATAATTTTAGTGTGTGCACTTTTTATCTTATCATCGTTTGTTTCTATCTTAAGGCTCACCGATTGTTCTCATTTGTAGTGAAAAATAAGGTAAATTTCAAGTAAGGGAAGATAATAGATAATATTGAAAAATTGTATAGTTTATCATTGTTTCTATCTTAAGGCTCACCATTTTGTTTTTTTTTTTTTAGTTTTCGAAATGTAAGCTTATAAATATTTTTATCCATAAGTTTTTTTATTTTGTTACCTACATTCTTTTCACATTTTCAAAAACCAACTCAAGTTTTGCAAACTAAAAAAAAACTAGTTTTAAAATTCTTATCTTTGTTTTTGGAATTTGGCTAAGAATTCCAATGCGTTCTTTACCAAAGATGAAAAACCATGATAAGGAAAGTAGAAGAAAACAAGTATAATTTTCAAAACCCAAAACTAAAAACCAAATGGTTATAAAACGGATCTTATAAAATGATCCAGCCACAATGGTAGTTGTTCCTTAATGCATGGAAAGAAGGGAGAGATGCCACATTCCCATAAAAAAAAATGGGATTTTTGTACGAATGACCCTCTAAAATAAACGAAAATGATAAATGCTCCACCTTTTCAAAACAATGATATATGCCATTTTGTTTGCGTCAGCGTCCTAAGTAAAATTACCATTTTACTCTCTACTCTATCCTCGCTCTTTCTCTCTACTCTCACTCTCTCTCCAATTTCTCTCTCCTTGCTCTCCCTACAATCTCGCTCTCGCTTCTCACTCTCACTCTCACTCTCGCTCTCTTTCTCCAATTTCTCCCTCCAATCTCTCACTCTCTCTCTAATTTCTCTCTCCAATCTCTTGCTCCATCTCCAATCTCGCTCTCGCTCCAACCTCTCGCTCTTAAATACCTTAAATGCGCGTTTTCATATAGAGAGTAAAATGATAATTTTGCTAGGATGATGACGTAAAGCAAAAGGGCATATATCTTTATTCTGAAAAGCCCAGGCATTTTTCATTTTGGCCCCTGAAAATGGATCATCCACGCAATTCTCTAAAAAAAAATCTATTTAAATGGTCATGTTATTTTTATATTAAAGTAGCTAAAAAACTAATAAATTATGAACTAAAATAGAGTATTTTTAAAACTTCAATAATTAAATGGGTAAGATTTTCTAAATCCCAACATTTTTATTATTACTTTTCTAAGACAATTGTATTACTTCTAAAGACCTAACCTAAGTCGTTACTATTAATCTCAATTAATCCCTAATTTTAGTGGCTACAAACTTGAAATTAACGGCCGACAGTTATAATAATAGTGGAATTTGATTTAAGAAGATTAGAGAGCATGAATATAATTGACAGCTGCAACTCTAAAATTAAAAAAAAATAATCTGTAAATAGACAATTGCATGGTTGACGTGCTTCCAAGTGTAGTGGAGAAGATTTAGAAACAGTGAAGAAAGACAACAAATACGTCCTTATAACGTTAGATTTTTATTTTCAAATATATTGAATCCTAGACGTGGTAAACTAACTTGAAAAACATCCAATAAATTACAACAACTATTTCTTGTGTTGAGTAGTTTTGTAGACTAAATTATCTGTCTCTCCATAAGAAATTTGAATAATTAATGGTTAATTTGCGGCGATAAATTTAACCTTAATTATCATTTTGCTCGATTTGTAAAATTAGATAATGTGAATTAGTTAAGGATAACGAGTCTCTCCATATATTTATAACGGTATGATACTGTTTATTTTGGATATAAAGTCCTCTCATGACTTTACTTTTAGTTTTATTCAAAAGATCTCCTGCCCATAGAAATAATTGTGTTCTCACCTTATATACTACGAAACTTCTTCCCCTTTTTTAGTCCATTTGAAAGTCAACAAAATAAACTAAAGAAAAATAATTTAAACAAACCAAAAAAAGTATAGAGCTTTGACTTCGCTTTACTAATCTCTCAATATTTTTACTTTAATTAACAGTTTAGTTTCTATATTGATAGTGAATTCTATTTAATTTGATACTACTCTTTTTTAAGCATTAACAAATAATTCAATAGGCAAATTCCTATGTCTCTATAAAAGTTTTAAATTATAAAAAAGCTAGCACTAAGTATATAGAAGATTCACATATATAAAATAATGAATTTGTAATTTTTTCTTATAAATGTTAAATGTGGTGTTGAAGTAAAAAGATATATACACGAATGAAATGACATTGCATCAGGACGATAGGGATGTAGAGATCTTAAGATGATGCTTTCATGATTAAGAAAGAGCGTAAAGAATTGATAGTTGCTTTTAGTATCAACAAAGTGCGTATTTCTTTTAAGTGGTACAATCATAAAAATTTTCAAGTTAAAAGTATGTTTCCCTTGAGAAAATCCTATATTAGATGACTAGTTGTATTGGTTTATATGGACAATCTTGATATACAAAAAAATAACTTAACTAAACCTAATTACTGAATATAAACTTCATTATTTATTTTTACCCACATCAATAGTCCAATATTTTTCATTAAAAGTAAGTTGTCATCTTCAAGATAATTTAGTATTATCTTGTTACAACTTAACTTTCGTAGTAATTTCTGGAAAGATTTTCATTATTCTTTCGTTGAAATAAGTAATTTCTGGAAAGATTTTCATTATTTTTTTGTTTTCATTGAAATTAGTAAGTTAAGACGAGAATAGAAGGTCAAAATTACAATAATTATATATCTAAAGTTAAATTCAATAGAATAAAAATTAGGTTAAATTATCACAAATACCTTTGAACTATGGGGTTGATTTCAATTATACCCTTGAACTTAAATTTATGGACGAAAAATGATGTATTTGCATGTGTTCTTATTATTTCTTTTCCACGTATATGTTCAAATTATTATATTACATGAGCTTCCATCTCAAAACCAATTGGCAATAAGTGGGGTGACCCTTCTACCTACATGCCCCCTCAAGATGGTGTCTCTTTGGGTTCACCATTTGGTACCATATTATATTACCTGGGCTTCTATCTCAAAACCAATTGGCAATAAGTGGGGTGACCCTTCTACCTTATAACTTGTGAGGTCTCCACTAACTTTTTCAATGTGGGATCCTCAACACAAATATGTTCGCATAAGCAACAATACACATGCAAACACACGTCATTTTCCATCCATAAAATTTAACAAAAAAAATGTCTTTAAGAGTTGTTTTGAAACAAAGTTCAAACTTCGAGAGCTAAAATGAAACTTTTGAAAGTTATTCAAATGTATAATTGAAACCAACCCCATAGTTCAAAGGTATTTTTGATAATATTTAACCTAAAAATTAATTAAGAAACCCCTCCTCAAACTCAGAAATAACAATTGATTTATCATTATTCCCAAATTAATCTTTTAGAAAATCCCTAAAAGAAATGGAATTATTCAAAAAGTGAATACATCGTCTAAAGCCCATATATGTGTAAAATCACAGCTCGATCGAGAGAGCCCAGCTGAAAACTATTCACACATAAATTATACAAAAAGAAAAAAAAAAACCCATCACCAAATTAAAGAAAAAAAAAAAGAAAATACAATACAAGAAATTAGAGTGATCTCTAAGCCAAATGAATTCGTCTAGGATCCGTGATGGTGATGTTCCAGTGGCAATCCTCGTAGGCAGTGTTCTTAGCGAGCTTGGTGTCCCAATCCAGCTCGATCCTTCTCCTCTCTGTAAGCCTACAAAACGCTTGCAAGGTCTGGTCCATGGCGTCGTGCAGCTTCCACCACCTTCGGTGAGCGACGTCGCTGGCGTAAACACGCTGGTCCTCTATGTTCCAGTTGCAGTCGTAGTCTCTGTAGCACAGCCATGGCTTTAGCCCTAAGTAATGTATGGCGTAAAGCTTCGGTGGATCCGCCCCGAACATCTCGTTCTTCACGCTCCGCTCCAGCGTCGTGTTTGACCAGAAGTTCTTCAAGAAGTTTGTACGCCGCGGTAGCCTGTGCCACCACACGAACACTTCGTTCAAGAAACCTGTTCACAATGCCGAATCAAAGGATTCAATTTCATCTAATCTATACTAAAAAAGAGTGTTTTGTTTTTTTTTACTTGCCTTTTAGAGTGGTTGAATGTAATTTGGAAGATTTTGAAATGGATGAAATGTACCTTAAGTAACTTTAGATTAAGTATTTGATTACTTTTCTTTTAAAAATGGTTAAGAAAAAGTGTTTTGCTTGTTATAATGATTTTCAATTCTTGATTACACAGCCGTGTGTAGGATCTCCCTGCACACCCTACTATGGGATAGAAAATGTGTAGAAACTAGAAAGTGATAAATTTATTTTATCTCACTTAATTGTCAACGTTTTAATGGTGGTGTGTATAGGAAGATCTTTACACACTGTGGTATGCAACCAAGTATTCGACACTTTATTATGCAGCCAAGTATTTGATAGATTAAAGTTTTTGGATTTAATAGTGGTTTAATATGGTATCAAGGTATAAAGTTATATGCTTGGAGTTAATAACTCCACCCAACTCTTTGTTTGTTCCAAGGATATATATTCAACACCCAATTGTGAGACAAACTTATTAACTAATTACAACACTCTATTGTGAGCTTCACAAACTTATTAACTCCTATTCAACACTTTATTATGGGTTCCATGAATCTATTAACTCGTACTCCAACTCTTAAGACAAAATAACTCCAAATTTCATAACTCTTAACTCCTTGTACCAAACACTTTGAGTTTTTTTTTTCTCTCATAATTAATTTAGAAAATCACATATCGAATCTTGGGCTAATTTTACAAGAATATGAATGAAAGATTGAAAGTTAAATTATAAATTCAATATGTTGAACTTTTAAGATTGTATTTGGTAGGTCTATAAATTTTAATAAACTTTTATTATTATTTTCTTTTTGGAACAATTTGGGTTTTTTTAAGAAGATATTTAAACCAATATTACAATGCATAAGGGCAATCTTTATTTGGTGAGAGAGGAAAGCCAAGGAGAAAAATTAGCCCTCCAAACTAAAGAGGCAGAAAGGGAAAAGGAAAATGAAGCCAAAGCGCAACTTCTCAAAAAAAAAATTTTAAAAAAACGAAAAGACTCAAAAGAAAAAAGCATCTAATAAATATCAGCATTACAACTTCTGAATTTTTAATTTTATATCTAATTTATGACTGAATTTTATAAATTGTCTGATAAATCATCGAGTCTTCAAATTTATATCTTATATATATCTAAAGTTTAAAAAATTTTAAAGAGACTTAGTAGATTGTTTTAGAATTTACGAACTTATTCGAAGAATTTGTTAGAAGAATTGAAATTAAAAATAAAAGATAATCTATTAACTTAAGCTTTTGAGTTATAAGCAAACTAACCTTGGTCTCCGCCGTTGTACGAGACGATCTCGTCACGTCGGTCCATGAAGATCCGAAACGTACAATTGGACGGCTCGATAACCATAATGCCGGAGTTGAAGATGGAGTTATCATTGCCGACGGCGGAAATCTGAGGGAAGTGAAAGAGAAGGTCGAGGTTGCGAAGGACGATGATGTCGGAGTCGATGAAGATGATCTTGTCATAATCAGTGAGCTGCCACAGCCGGAACTTGCTGTAATTGTATTCATTATAAGAGTCCTTCTCGGCCCGCGGGTTTCGGATCCGGGTTATGATCCGGATCTTCCACCCGGCTGCGGCCAGGGCGGCGCGTTTGGACATGGAGATAGACTCGTCCATCAGCAGGATAAGGTCGCGTTTGGTTCCGGTTTTGAGAAGGCTCTGTGCCAGCGTTATGGCGCCGCACACGTAGGCTTCTGACGAGTGGATTACCGTGGCGTATGCTTCTCGTTTCACCGTCTTTGTCGACCTTAGGATTTTGGAAAGATCGTATACTTTGTTTACTCCTGTAATGGAGATTTAAAATAAATATCCACGTCAGCATATACAAATTCAAATTGAAAAAATTTAAATGTTTAGATATAGTGAATAAATAAACAAAGAGTATCAAAATCTGGGGACAAAAATTAATAATTTAAAACTGATCAAAACCATCTTCCTAACTAGGTAGTTGATATAATTTTGAATTTAACGTAAAACATAAATCATTCCCATGGGGACCTCGTGAAAAAGCAATCTCAACTCTCAACCAAAACTCAACCAACACTTAAACGTAGAAATCAAGCAATCATCTTCCTCTCCATACCCCATTCAAAAAGATCCAATTTTTCAAACCCTCTAATTCTAAATCTAAATCATCATCATATTCAATAATATTTCTAAGTTCATCTGCATATGCATGTACTTTACCTCGATCCCAAATGGGCATTGCCAATTGACAAGACCCTATCGGCAATGAAACCTTCTGTTCCAATCTACTCATCTCCGGCTCATAGAACCACCAATCTCCCTCCCTCCCGATCAAGTCGTCGCACCGGAAAAGCTCCATCATCGGTCGGCATTGGCTAAAAAATGCCACCTTCGTTCGAGAAAACCAGTCCCTCTTCCCTTTCTTTGCTGCCATGTTTGCCGCTATTAGATGTACTTGTAGCCGGAATACCTCCCTCGCCCACCCCTCCTCCGGGTATCGACATGGTAGCTTTGCCACCACCATGTCGAGATTTTGGTAATGACGGTAGTCTGGCATTGGTATCTCTGGACATGATGCACCATCTAGGTCTTCCTCTTCGTCAATCCATTCTGGAAACAAATCCTTCCACTCGAAATATTCTGATACCTGTTAAGAATATGAGTCAATGATCGTACATACTATAACTTATTAAGTTAAGCTTTTGGATTTAATGGCGATTTAATAGAACCTTCTCGAAACCAATGCGTATGGTATCAAAACTTGACTCCCATTCACTGATATCATCTTCATCTAAATTCACCATCCCAATCTTTGTCGACTTTCCCATCTTCTTCCAAAGCATCATCGGTATTTCCAACTTGGTCATATTCCGCCCTGCCTTTGAAGGTAGACATGGCTCTGTCTCCTCCAAAACTGCCTTCATCTACTCAATTAAAGTACATAAACGAAAAATTATAAAATGTGACCATTCTTACGAACCATTCGATACAAGTTCAAAATATAGTTTTTAACGGTATGAAATAGTCAGTCTAACACCATAAAATAAAACACACACAAAAACTACTACTTTAGCTCACCTAACCTTGGGATGGCACTCTCGAAGAGAACACGAGACGAAGGACGCGGCATTGAGAGAGTACGAAGCGGAAGAAGGGCGACGGAGGAGGAGGGCGGCGTAGACGAGCAAGAAGAAGGCTAGAAAGAGCAGGTTGATTCTGATGATCAAAGCTTTAACCTTCCACATCCTCTGAAGACCAAACCCTTCGACCATTCTTAATTAATCGCTTTTGGGAGAGTGAAGAAAACCGAGGTGGTTTTTTATATACGAAACTGGCTTTGTGTGCAATAGGGAAATGGTCAAGAATTAGAAGAGAGATTAATTATGAGAGAAAAGGAGATTAATTGGGAATTAACGTAGTGGTTAAAGAAGTTAAGAGAGCGAAATTAGAGTAAAGATTAAAGAAAGTTGGACCAATGAGATGCCTCCAAGTGTCCCTTCTTTGGATTTAGATTTCCTTTTCTTTTGAACAAACATAAACATTAAGGAAAAGTATAAGGTTGGAGAAATTTAATTAAGGCTTTGCTTTGCGTTGTTACCCTGTTGGGTAGTGTTGGATGATTGTTTTATATGTTTATATATTTGGTATTTGGTACTGATAGAACTAATTAAATTTCTTCTCAATTTCCCAATATGTCCTCCCCCTTAATTTAGTTATGTGGTTATAATTAAATGGTCTTGGTTTATTTTTGTTTTGCAACCAGGAGAGGTTATTCAAATTATTACTTAAAGTAAATCTCTTCCAACTTAGAAAATTGCATAGGTAGACTACTTCTTTGAAGAATCAACGTAACAAGCACTCTTGACCTTCCATTGTTGACCTTATTGTTCAAAGGAGATTTAAGAGATAATTTCTTTAGAATAAAGTAAGTCATAATTTGGGATCGATATTAGACATCTCTTCTTCAAAAATTTCCAAATGTGATAAGTTTTCATTTGAGTAAAATGGAAAATGTTTAGAGTTGTTTGGTTATCATATAATTGAATTACCGCGTAATGTTTCAATTTTAGAATAAAAAAGAGTGAACGCGAATCATGAATAAATTGGAATTTTCTCTTCCGGGGATGTGTTAGGACTCCTTTTTCTCCAACCAATATCTATTCTCGAACATTTTTGGATTTTTAATCTTTGTAAAGAGACAATCGTTGTGGTTAAGGAATAATATAAATTTTAAATTTACAACCAAATTAGAATCTAAATTTGTTTATTACTATAATGGAAGTCAATCATCAATAATATAAATCAACATTACATAAAATAAAATAAAAGAGAAAGGTACATATTACCAATTAAATATCAAAGTCAGTGTTTAAAGAACTTTTCTAAAAGATAATATATTTGCACTTAATTTACAAATGATAAACGTCAATAATTGTAATAATAAACTGAAATTTTATCCAAGATGGGGGTAGTCGAGTAATTTGAAAACGCGTAATGGGTAGAATTGTAAAATGGGAGTCCACGTGGACGGCTGGCCCAAAAAAGGAGAAAGTTAGTTGGGCGGTCAGGCTCGTGCATGCAGTGAAATGTCGCTTTTATCCGTTAGCAAATCGCAAGTCTCCACCAATTCCAGAATTTCTCTAATTTTCTATTGATTTTCTTTTTAAAAATTTCCACTTCTCGAACACGTCGTCGTTTTAGTGACATAAGTTTGCTTCCACTTTAGGTTGGAATATCAGTGTGAAAACGACGCCGTAAAGTAATCACCAACTATCACAATGTTTAACACGGCTCATTTAATCGAATCAAGAGCGCGTCTAGAGTGTTGTGGTGAACCATCAAATTTCACAATTATTGCCACAAAAAATAGTCTCAACATCATAGTTTTATCGAAAAAGAAAACACACCATGATCATTGTATATATGTATTTTAAATAAATCCAAGGTTACGTTACATTACATTGCTAGGACTTCTTGTTTTCAATTTAAAATCCTACTTTCTAAAACGTATTTTGAAAATATATTCTGTTAACACGTCTTCTCTTTCGAGAGATCACCAACCAACGTGGAACGCCATTTATTATAGTTTTTTTTTAAAATTTTTTTTTTAATTATGGTATGTTGGCTCTTGCTTAATATTTTTAATAGGTGCTGATGTAGGTTGATAAACACACAAATAAAAAAAAAAAAAAAAGATAGGTGGTTTTCTTTCGACCTACAAGCTTTTATTGCCCGTGTGTAGGTCATATAGACCTACATTTCTTTTTTAAGACTCATTCTAATGTTACTTGAATGACTGGATTCAAAGTTCAAATGAGAAAGTTATAAACAAAAGAAGATTGAAGACAAAATCCAAGTGAGAAGACGTGTGGAAGCATTGCTTATATGGCAACTTCAACATTCAGCTAGTTGATGATGTGACATCTAACAATAAAATTTTAGCTAATGCACTCGGAAAATTTCTAGAACTATGGTAGCACATGCTCTCCCATTAAGCATTTGACACGTCATTAAAAGATTTATTCATTCATTTCATGGGACCCACACAATTCTTAAATGTTATTATTGTAGCAATCAATGAGTGGAGATAGTATGAAAAATTTTCTATACTACCACAGTATTAGAAATTTTTTTGAAGGATTGACTCAACCAAAATGGACTAGTCCCATTTTGAAAAAAAAAAAAAAGATTTTTTTTTTTGAAATGTCGGTCGTATTCCCCAGATGCACACACGTGTGTAGCTCACACACGTTCTTGTGCGTGGTGCTCGTTTTTTTTTTTTTTCGTTGAGGATTTTTATTTTACATATTTTACCCGATGGCTAGATCCAATTACGAACCTAATTAAACTCGACTTTAAAATTCTTTTTAACTTACTTTTCCCTCTAAATTTCATGTGGGTAAGGATCCACTTGTCTTTTTGCTTTTGAGTAAGAAAGGAAAAAAGAAAAAGAAAAAGAGAACAAAGGAAAAACTTTGGCAACAAAGTGTAAAGAAGGAAGCTAAGGATGGGGATGGAAAGGCTTATCTAATTGAGAATAAAGGACAAATGGTACATATTGGCTGTAAAAGATAAAAAATAAAGGAGAAATTAAATGTGGAATTTGGAATTTGGATTAAAAGAAAAAGATATTAGAAATTAGTTTAATTGATTAAAATGAAGCTTATGTGTTATTGTCCCCTTTTTGAAATAGTGTATAATTTGTGATATGATTATTGGAATTACAGATTGAATAAAAATTGGAACAATTTACAATTTATGAAGTGTTAACAATTTTACTTGTGTGATTGATTGGTTATTTTAATCACAAAATAGTATGTCATTTGGCTAATCTTATGGAATTTCATGAAATCTATTATCATATATGATTTTAGAGAAATTGTGATTAAATTTCCATTGATATGAATTTTCAATAATTCTATAATTTTATATGAAGTCATCATTTTAGAAATATTTGATAGATTATAGGACTATTTTAGGGATTTACAAGTGTTTTATGTTGTTTGAGAAATCTGGGAAGTTTATGTAATGTTGTTTTAAAGAAAGCATATATCATTTTAGAATGGTTTGAGAATTTATGGATTTTATGTTGAGAGTGGTTTTCAAACCGTTAGATCTATGTATACATGGTGATTATCTGTATGTGCTATCAGAATATGTTTCTATAGTAGGACTAGAGAGAAGTTTTTGGAAACTCACCCTAGCGCACACATAAACTTTGGATCGTGTGCTAGGGTGCTTACCCATTTGGTGGCAGCTTTGCGTGCATGCACGATTATGACCAAAGATTTGGATACATGTTTGATGATGTGGCTTCTACTAGCCTAGGTTTAAATTTTCAAGAGCCACTCTTACAAATTTTTCTACATTTTAATTATCCTGAGTTATTAAATTATTCGTGATTTTATGTTGTTTTACCGAACTGTCAATTTTTGTTAGTATGAGAATAATTTTCCTGAAAATTAATTTCTTATGAACTCACCATTCTCTAAGTTTTTTAATTAATTCAATCTTTTATCCTTATTTTTCCAATTAAGTCTAACTAGTTAGTATCCGTCACTAGTCTCATCCATTTATTCCATATCATCTATTGAATATATATGTAGCTAGACGTTAAAAAGTTTTCATAAAGAGTATTGTATTGTCTATAAATAAAGTTAAGGTATAAGATAAAAATGACTTAACGTAACAATAGATTTTATTGCATACTCAGGGTCAATTGTCGTCCCAACTCATCCCTAAATTTAGTAGGGTAATTTGAAGCAGGGCACGAAAGCGAGCATAGCACAACGATAATTAGCATGTACTCTCGACTGAGGTCAAAAGTTCGAATCTCCCATCCCAAATGTTGAACTAAAAAAAATGAGAAGAAGATCTGGGACATGGTATAACAAATTAAATATATGCTTCTCTACAATAGTAATAATAATAAATAAATAAATAAAAATAAAAATCAATTTGCTCAATATTGTTCGTTCATCTAAAAAAAAGCCTCCACTATTGATCTCTTTAGGCTTTACTTTTTTGTTCATCCTTTTTGTGAGAGACATTTTTATTGTGGGAATTAGATTGTTCCTTGAGTATTAAACTTATAAATCACTCCTAAGAAAATTTTCTACTATTCTTCTTAAAATTTCAAAACTTTGTAAGAGTTGCTTTTTGAACTTGTAAAAAGAGTGTTTGTAATGGTTAGACTTTGAACCATAGATATAAAGAGTCATAGAATTTTAGTGGAATACTTGAGGGTGGGGTAGGCCAATTTTGGCTAAACCATATTATGAATTTCTTATGTTAATTTCTCTAACATCCCCCTCATTCATGTAACTATATATGTTTAATCTAAATTATTTGATGAAAGTTCGCTAAAAGATTGAATCAATCTAAATTTCGTTGATGTAAGAGATCATACTGAATCTAATTAAAAATTCTCCCTGGTAACTCTCTCAATACCAAAAGAAAAATCTTACACCTCTCTTCCTTCACCACTCATTCATTGTAATTAAAAATCACATTAATTTCATGCTTATCACTAACACACAAAAGAGAGAGTAAGTTTTTCTTTTTCTTTCACTTATCATATTTTACCCTTTTGAAAATAGAAAACTTATTTCAAACTTCATTGCACATCATCTTTATAAGCAAAGTGTTGCATTAATTTTTATGGAGGAAGAATTTGTAGAGAGAGGAAGAAAAATGAAGAAACATTTATTGCACAGTCTTTATAAGCAAAGTTGTGGATTAATTTTTATGGAGGAAGAATTTGTAGAGAGAGGAAGAAAAAGGAAGAAATGTGTTTTCTTAGTAGGAGTATTTTTAAAAAATTTTGAAAGGTCAAGAGTCTTAATGAAACTAAAACTTTAACATTTTCTATCTAAAACTTAACGGTAAGAGTACTTTTTAATGTTTTTGAAAGGTCAGGAGTACAATATTTTTTAAACTTTTTAAAGTTTAAGGGTATTATTAAAACGAGGTATGGAGTTCAGGGGTGATTTTTATAATTTAGTCTATATATATACACACATACAATTAAATACATAAGATTTGATTTAGGTTCATATAATATATTTTTTAAAAAAAAACATATAAACATGATATAATCATTAATCATACAAAAGAGTACATTGTCAACATGAGCATAACTCAACTAGCATAAAACTTGTACTGATGACTAAAAAGTATGTGGTCCGAATTTCCCCACCTCCACATGTTGTCAGAAAAAAAAAGTACATCAAATATTTTTTTGTAAAGTTGAAATTATATAGGCCCCGTTTGATAACTATTTGGTTTTTGGTTTTTGGTTTTTGAAAATTAAGCTTGTTTTCTCCCAAATTTCTTACCATTGTTTTCATCCTTGTTAATGACACATTTGAATTCCTAACCAAATTTTAAAAACAAAAACAAGTTTTTGGAAACTACTTTTTTTAGTTTTCAAATTTTGAGTTGGTTTTTGAAAACATGGGAAGATAGTAGAGAACAAAACAAAAAAACTTATTAGTGGAAGAGTAGTGTTTATAGGCTTAATTTTCAAAAACCAAAAATAAAAAACAAAATGGTTATCAAACGGGGCCATAATGATGACAATTACTAACCTACATGATTTTTAAATTATAGTATTGAATTTACTTTTAATAGAAAAAAAACACGGTGCAGCACAAAAAAAAAATTAGTTTTTAAATAAATTTAAGATATTAAATCATAAAATTGTATCGTCAAAATTAATTTTTTTTTTATTTTTATAAAAGTAAAACTATGTAAAAAGATTCAAAAATTTTAATTTTTTACTATAGAAATTTAAAGTCTAATATGAAAGGGTTAAAATCAGTTTATTTAAAATTTTGCCAATTGTGATAAATAAAAAAAAAGATGACTACTGATAAGTTTTAAAATTTTATAGTCAAAGTTTAGATTTGTATTTTGGACAATGCTTTTTCAAACTATAATTTTCTCGGCTGGAGTACAAAGTCGGATTTTATAATTCTTTAGAGCATGATTTTCAAACTATAATCACGATGGATACTTAGATTTTAGACCACATTTTTCTAATCCATGTCTAAAGTAACATTATAAATGAATTTTAAACCACATTTTCTCTAAACCATGTTATAAAGTTAAATTTCAGACCACGAATCAATTTATAGTTGATTTTAGACCACAAAATTATTTTATCGTGATCTAAAATAAAACTATATATAGATGCGTTTTCAATTAGAATTATTTTAGACCTAGTTTATTTTTCAAACTATGGTCTATATACCCACCGTTATAAATCGTGGTATAGTGTCGTATATTTGATAACAATTTTTTTTTTTTAAAAAATAGATAACAATTTTTTTTAACCTTGATTTTAATTTGGACCATGGTTTTTAAAAACCGTGGTGAATTTCAGAATATGGGTTTTTTAACTGTGGTGTAAAGTTTGATTTTAGACTACATAGTTTCTTAAAAGCCATAGTCAATAGAAGGATTTAAAATCATGGTTAAAAAGACCATTGTCGGTTAACTTGTGATTTATTTTAAATCATGATTAAACCAACTCTTGTCACTTTTAACCACACAGTTCTTTAAAAAATTATACTATATATCTAAAATCTAACCAAATTTGTAATTACGACATTTTTTTTTTTTAATATGTGGAAGTGAGAGATTTGAACACGGACCTTTTGGTCGTTAGTACAAGTTTATGTTAATTGAGCTATGCTCATGTTGACTGTAATAACGACCTTTATACGTTGTATTCAAATTTATTTTAATATTCCTTCGATAAATTTTGGAATGGAGAAGACCTAAGATTTATACCAAATACAATATATAAATTTGATAACTTAAAACAAAAAAAAACTTAACCCGATAAGGTTTCAAAACTTTAATTTTTTGACATAGATTCTTCCCAACTTTAATTTTTTGACAGCTAGATTCTACCCAACAAGCAATCAAAGATTGATTATCTAGAACAAATACTTTGGTACTAATCAATTAGAAATTCCCTCTTCTCGAAATTACACATCTCTTTAACTATATAAAAGTTACATTTGAAGAGACCAAATATTCTACCAAATGCATGGAGGTTCACTCGCAATGGTCAAAAAGAAGAAAAATAAACGAGCACATATTCTCTCTAAGTCTTGGTTAGGGATGTGTGATTATGAAAGTGATAGCTTGTTAGACATGTGCGAATATGCATTACCGTGTAAGAAACCGTCTCTAATCGTTTAGATAATTTTCAATTTGATTCTTACTCTTTTAAAATTTTTAATTTTACTTTTGATATATTCTCAATCAGATATTTCTATAAAAATGTTATTAAAATTTGTTAACCAAAAGTCAATGTATTATTAAATTAATTTTCTAATTTATTAACATATTTGAATAGATGAACATGCTAGTGTTGCTCGTATGTTTCTTGACATTTAAACTTGAAACCCAACCTACCTGATAACAAAATTCATTACTTTGAAATAGCATGTGCTAAAGTATCTTGATGGCACATCCAAATATGTTAATAAAACGATAATTTATTGATATATAAGCTTTCTTCTTAAAAAAAACTTTAAAATGTTTTTTTTACAGACAAACTTAAATGGAGAATTAATAATACAGTAAAGGGTAAAATTAAATCGAAAATTTACTTAAAATATTTGGGACATATGATACATTTAGCATTTTTCTAATTGTAATTTGATACAATACTTAAAAAAAAAACGTGTAAATTTAATCCATTCGAAAAGTTTCAATTATGTTCTTAATTTTTTATTATATATGCATTTATATGTTTAGTAAGTATCATTAAATTAAAGTACCCTATTAACTGAGTTTTTTTTTTTGTTTTTTGTTTTAATTCTACAATAACAGAAACGAGAGATAACCATCAACTTTTGGAATGATAATTAGTGTCTTATTCACTAAGCTATGATCGGATTAACAAATTGAGTTTATGTTCACTTCAATAGAACCCAAAAAAGATGAATGAGGATTGAACCATTCATTTCCTTAAATGAGAGTTCATTAAAGCACTAGTAAAGAGTCTATTGGTGGAACTCATGACAAATTTGGTCTTTAATTTGTATAACTCGGGAACGAGGTGAACAAGAAGAAAAGAGAGGACATGTAAAATAACGAACACTTCACACTACTCATGTGATGCTTTATCTTCCTATACACTCCATTAAAATCTTGACAACTAAAAGAGAGAAAGATAGAAAATAGGAAAAAAATTATCACTCTTAATTGTCGACATTTTAATGGTGGTCCAGTACGAACTTACGGATAAAATTCCATATTCATTTAGTTTTAAATTCAAAGATGCCAGATGCTTCCCTCGATTATAAAAAGCCCACACAAGCATACCAATCCTCTCAACCCAACACAAATATCTCAATCTCTTTCTTGTTCTTCTTCTTCTTCTTCGATGGGGAATTCCAAAAGTACAAATTACAAACGAGTTCTGGTTCCGTTCTCAGAGGAGCAACTGGCCGGAGTTTTCAGGAGCCACGACCGAGACGGTGACGGGAAGCTGACAAAGGAGGAGTTGAAGCAAGCCTTCAGCTATCTGGGCTCACGCTTCAGCTCCTTCAGAGCCGAAGAAGCCCTACGCGCCGCCGATACCAACGGCGACGGCGTCATCAGCATGGACGAGATGAAGAAGCTAATTAAGTATACCAAAAGTCGTAAATACACTCTTTGTTAATTACATATATATATGTCTGTTGCTTTTTCTTAATCATCACTTCCTATGTGTATTAATGTGTATTTTAAGTAGAGGCAAAATAGCCTTCTTTGTTAAATGATAAACACTTTTTCTTAAATAGGATTTGGTATATATATTAGTATATGGATATATATGGAGGGGATCTTAATGAATGTCTTAATTGCTGAACTATGCTTAAGTTGGTTTAGACGAAAGTTTGTTCATATATTAGTATGGTCTTGATTTTTTTTTTTTTTTTTTGAGTACACCAATATTTAAGGGTGGGGAGATTTGAACCTCTGACATAGAATGATACCTAGTTTGTAAGAGCTAAAACTAAGAAAATAAAATAATATTATACTTTGATTTGAACTTCACAATATCTTGATGATGAATCTAATTAAGATGTCTTGATTCGAATATGATAAAACAGCTACCGTCTGATATTAGTTATGTAATATGGTAGAATAGACTCAAATATGCACTCCCAATGTTCGATCCCAGTAGTAATATAATTTCTTTCTATGTCCCATTCTTCCATTTGAAGAGTTGGGATTGGATTCTTTGATGGAGAAAATTCAAGCTTTATGCATCTTTTTAATATTATTTTGAATAAAAAACTAACTAAATATCAATCAATATACATTCAATATTTTTATGACTAAAATAACATTGGTTCTATTATTTATTCATTTAAGTAATTATGTTTAGAAAATTTTCCGTCCTTGTTCCGATAAAAAAAAAAAAAATTGCTAACTTTTTTTTTTTTTTTTTTTTTTTTAAAAAAAAAAAGTTAAATGGAGTATTCTCCATTCCATTTAGGTAGGACCTTGTAAGGATATGGAATTGACTTATTTCATCCCACCTTAGGAATTTTGTCATCCCTTGTTCACACAATTAATTATTGTCCATTTCATACCTACTTCAATAAATAAAACATCTTTTACTTAAAACTTCAAACATCACACCTACAATATTATGTTAAATTTAAAAAACGAACTCTGATTTGTCACGAGAAAATCCTTCAATTTTACTATTAGAATAGAAATGTACAACGGATGATTATCTCCTCGCAATCTTCAACTAGAATGTTATAGTCACTTTGTCGACAAACTCCCCATGAATTCATTTATTTTCTACACCAATAATGGATGAGAAGTACTATAAATATTTTCATATATCACAATATCAAATTTATAAAGTGATTTAATAAGAGATAAATTGAAATAAAATATTGAAAAATAACAGCTAAAAATATTTATAAATATATAAGTTTAAAAATAGAACCACGTTAATCAATAATTAGTTTATAATAATTAATTAATATCCATGCAAATTGATGGTTATCACATTCAATATATACACATATTGCTTCTCATCACTAAAGTTTTGTTTGTCGACCCTAAATATAGCTAAATTAGTTAAGACATATGCACTTGACCAAAATATCAGATATTCGAATCTTTCCATCCACTTGTTGAACTCAAAGAAGCAAAATGTAAAGTTTTTCGTTTTTTTTAAGCTTTTGATTGGTAAACTGAATAAGTAATTAAGAGGCATTTTCAATATTAAAAAAAATAAAGGTAAGTTGGTCAAATTTGGGAATGATATTCTTGAGAGGACTGAAATAACCACCAGTCCTTTGGTAACTTTTTTTTTTTTTTTTAATTTTATCACTTCATCAAAAGAAAAAAAAAATATATATTTTATATCAGTTCCAAAAGAAAATTTATTTTATATAAAGGCTGCCCATATGCTATCGAATCCAATCCCAAATGCCAATCTGTATTTGCTTCTCTACTTAGAATAATATACCTTTTTATTTCTTTATTTATTTTTATTTATTTCCTCCTCTATTCTTTTTCCTTTTTTGAAAAATTAATAGATAATACATATCTTTATTTGTTAGAACTTAGAATGCAAACTATAGTCATACCCCCTTGCTATGGGCACCTCGATCAGAAAATGCTTAATTTCAACTTTGAACGGCGATTCTTTTCTGATAAAATATTTCCAAAGAAGTGGTATTTTATAAAATATAAGAAACTTTTGAGAAATTTTTCTTCCTATGATTAGATAGGTAGATATATATTCTTTTTACTGATAAATTATGTGATTTTTGATATTTTCAATTTTCAATAGTAGAAATTATCGGATGACAAAAGTTGTTTTTTTATTACAATATGTGGGGTGGGGGATTTGAACAATAGACCTCTTAGTCATCGATACAGTCTTATGCCAGTTGAGTAATGTTCATGTTGACAGGATGACAAAAGTTGTTAGTATTAGTTCCACATCGTCTATATATAGATTCATTCAATGCGATAATTGATACATACCCTCTACCAACTGGTAAGAGATTCGAATTCTCCCATTCCTAAAAATGTTGTTCAACTAAAAAAAAGACTCATCGAATAGGAAAGTTACATAAGAAATATATAAGAAATTTGGATGTGCAAAAGTGTTAGGAAGAGTTTTAATGGATGGTGAAAAATGTGTTAAATGTAATGGGAGTGCACCAACCACTAAGTAGGCATATGCTTGAAAGCTAGCACTAACAAGATATAAAAGAGACAACAAGAATATTTTAGCTTTTATATATAGTGTTATATCATAACATTGCATGTTCCTCACATGCTCCTTGATATAGTATCTTCTTTTCTAAAAAAAAAAAAAAAAAGTATACAACTGGTTAAAGTATTATATAGGATAGTTTGATGTTCAAATTCCATCTCCATATTGTTAAGAAAAGAAATATATATTGCAATAACGGGTCGAAAACCCTTCATCGTCCTTAGTCCTTGGTTTGTTTTGTGTAGAACCAATGAGATAAACCTTGATCATCTTTTCATTTATTGTCCTTTTGCAACCCGAGAAGTCTCTAGGCAACTCTTTTGGAGTACTTGAATTTACAAATTAAATGGCATTTTCTCGATCTCATTGGTCTTGTTTTGCAAAGAGATCGCATTATCTCTGTATGTGATTCTCAACACCATATACTATATTTGCATCTTTGCAACCATTTTGTGACAATTATATATGGTTTGAAAGAAATGATCAGTCTCTTTAATCACCTTTTTTATATGTTTCTCACATATGCTAAATAAAAAGCTCATATCATCATTGTCTCCAAAAAAAAAAAAAAAAAAAACACTTATAAAAACAACTTCCACTCATAGATTTCTCTGTATAATAGACAACAGCTATATCCACTTTTTACAAAAATATTTTTTAAATCTAAGTCAAGTTTCAAATACTAACAAAAGTAGTTTTTAATGTTTTTGGAATTTGGCTAAGAAATTAAATGTTTCCTTAAAAAAGATGAAAATCATTGTAAAAAATCATGAGAAAACAAACACAATTTTCACAGACCAAAAACTTTTTTTTTTTCTTTCTTTGAATGGAGCTTTAATAATTTAGTTTGGGTTGCTTGTGCTTCTAGTGAGATTACCATCTTGTGAAAAGTTGACCTTCTCAAGATGATACTCATTTTTCTATTAAACATATCTTAAACTTTACTATGTTAGAGATGGAAGACTATTAGAGTATGTTTGGAATACCTTTTAGTTTAAATATTTTTTAAAAATACAATTTTAAAAAAATATTTTGTATAAAAATTGTTTAAAATTTAACCACTCATATGTTTGGTCACATTCGTTCATAAGTGTTTTTATACTAAAGTTATTATATACTTAAAAACTATTTTTTAAAAAATTTGTTTTCAAGTGTTTCTTTCAAAATGGTTTATTTCTTAACATATCTTAAAATTTAGTATGTTAGAGATGGAGGACTATTAGAGTCCGTTTAGAATACCTTTTAGTTTAAATGTTGTTTAAGAATACATGTTTTTAAACATTTTGTATAAAAAATGTTTAGAATTTAACCACTCATGTTTGGTTACTGGTCCGTTTGGAATACATTTTAATTTAAATGTTTTTCAAGAATTCATTTTTTAAAAACCATTTTGTATAAAAATTGTTTAGAATTTAAACACTCATATGTTTGGTTGCATTTACTCACAAATGCTTTTCTACACAAGTTATTGTTTACTTAAAGAAGTCTTTTTTAAAAAGTTGGTTTCAAGTGTTTCTCTCAAAATGGTTTATTTATTAATCTCATTTTCTAATAAGTCATTTTTAGTGGTTGCCAAATACTAGAATTTTTTTTCAAAATAATTTATTTTCAAAATTAAACACTTGAAAAGTTAAACCAAACACACCCTACATTCGTTCTAAGTGTTTTTATACACAAGTTATTATATATTTAAAACCCTCTTTTCAAAATTTGCTTTCAAGTGTTTCTTTCACAATCTCATTTTTTTTAATAAGTCATTTTTAGTGGTGATCAAACACTAGAATTTTTTTCAAAAATGTTTTTTTTTTTTTTAAATTAAACACTTAAAAATTAAACCAAATTCATACCTGACGTATAATTTCGAGAATCACGTTTTCTTGTAGGTGTGCTATGTTATCTCTAGGTTGGACTTAACACACAGATTGTAATTAATGTTATGAGCAACGATCCTCCTTTCCTATGATAGCATCCATATATAAGTAAAGATAAAAGATGAATTGGGAAAAAAAAAAAGAAAGAAAACTATTGCTATATAGAAAAAACAAAACAACTATGGCTATTTTCCTTTGTTCATTCTGCAATGATATCCAGCTGAATGAGTTACTGGCTCATTCAGAAAGAGAGAAGGTTGTAAAAAAGTTCACTCATGCTAATCCACAAAATTGACTTCTCAAATGATAAGTGCGAATTAGACACATGATTTTTTTTTTATACGTCACACGTTAATCAAAGTTTTTACTTACTCATTATGAAGATGTAGGCTCATTTTTCTATTGTTGTTGTGATCATGTTTTATTGTTTATTAAATCTTGGGGAAAAAAATCAGTTTTGACCCCTAAACTTGTGATGTTGTATCAATTTTCACTCTAAAACTTTGAATTTCATCAAATTACACCTCAAATTTGAAAAAAAAGACCATGATTAAGCCAAATTACCGGCATTGCAATCTTAACCTTAAACTTTAAAAGTGTTGAAATTTTAACCCTCTGATAAATTCTTGCTTCAAATATCTTTATAAAATGTCTTCTCTTATGCATTCAATGAATTATAAATCATATGTATGTTATGAAAATCCATAAAATTTTAGAAAAAAAATGACATTAAAGTTAGATTTTGTTTTTGTTGAATTTATTAGACAAAGTTATTCAATGGTTAATTTGTGTGGTTATGAACTTATATCTTTGTACAAAGTTTTATCTTATTGAAATTAATGAGTTTACAAAGATTTGTCAATGGTTTAATTTTTCTTGTTAAAACTGGTGAGTGAATTGGCAAAAATTGAACCGAAGAAAAAAATTGCAATACTTATTCAAATTTAGAGTTCAATTTGACGAGAGTCCAAATTGATGTGCAACGTAACAAGTGTTAGGGCCAAAATTGATTTTTTCCCCTTAAATCTTCTTATTGTATTGGTTTTAAGATAGATGGTGCAAATCAGAATTCTAAAAATAAATCTATTATTCTCCAACTTTGTACTGAATTTGGAAATTTGTTCACAAAAAATGTGCATATAGGATCTTTTTAGTTAATTAATTTGCCTATAATATGTGATCCGTCGAGCTACACGTTTAGTTCCTTATTCCTTATCCATAGAACATAATCTTTATCATCATACCAAATCTCATTTTATCAATGAATTTCAACATTTTGTGGTGGTAAGAAATTAACTGAAAAATATCAAAACATAAAAAGATAAAATTAAAATTTTAAAACATTTGAGGAAAAATAATTAAAAAATGTTAAAAGACAAATGTTTAGTCAAAAAGCAAACCGGAGTATCAAATTGTTAGGAGCTTAATAATTCATAAAGTGTTTCCATATGCTATGGATAAAATAATTAATAAATAACAACTAACATTATTATTAAAGACTTAGTTTAATAATTATGTTATGAAAGAATCAAATTCTTTTTACTTTAGAATTAGAACAAGAAATAGGTTAAATTAATTATTTTTATACTATTTATTGAGATTATAGGTCGATTCCATTATTAGAAATAAAATCTAGATTAATAATCATTTTGTTAATTTTGTTTCAAGTTTCAACTTTTTTTTTTTTTTCAAAATTCAATATTCAACTTGAGGGTTAAAGATGCCAACGTAACAATGACATCAAACTTATCCTTAACAGCTATCAAGATAACAAGAAATATCATAATTAATTGTTGGTACAAGAAAAGAGAATGAAGAAACAGCCAAAGTGAGCATAGCTCAGCAGTAATTGACATATACCCTCGACCAAGAGGTCAGAGATTTGAATCCCTCAACTCCCAATGTTGTTGAAAAGTCATTTACGTGTTAAAAAGAAAATAGAGAGGCTTGCCACTTGAATCTTTGTCAAATTGGAAAAGATCGAATAAATACCATGTTTTGAAGTTTAGCATATATTTTGAGTGTCTACTTTTTCGCTTAAAGAAGTACTCTCCACATCTTAATTTCTCGTTCTAAAGTGGAAAATTTACTCTAGTGAACCAATGAGCTTGATGGCTATATAGTAACGATTTGTGTCTATCTCACCTCTTGCTCTTGGAAGAGACATATAAGTAAAAAGAATATTGATATAATTTTATGAAAGCTTATTAAAAGGCCGGATCAAATATAGTTTTGGTCATAGTTTTGAGGTTGATGTCTATTTGATTTCTAAAGTTTAATTTCAAAGTGAACACTTCAAGGGACTTAAAAAATAGTTCTAAATGGTCTCTAACCGTTAGTTGACCTCATTAAATGCTAATGAGGTAGTTAACATGTTAATTAATTACATGTCAATCACTGATGAACTATATATACTCACTTTAGCAGCGAGTGATTGTTATTGCTCCTTGAATCTTTACCATTTTGATCATTCTTAGTATGTAAGTTTAGAGCTGATTAGGGTGACATATACTTTCTAGTTTAAGCACTCTTTTTCTTAAATTATTTTTAATAAAAAGATTTTTAAAATTTGTTTGATTGCACTATATTTAAAAGTGATTCTACAAATATATATATTTTTTCTTACTGCATATCAAAAAAAAATTTGTTAATCACATTGAAAGGTCATTTTTGGATAATATCTCAAGTGTTTCTTCATAAATACTTTTAAATTAATCCAAAATTTTAAAGTATTTTATATTTATTAAGATTTAAGAAGTTATAGTGAACACAATCTAAATTATTAATTCTTCAAAAAAAAAAAATGTTCATAAAAAATGATTTTATTTAAACAATTTTTTTTTTTAAAAAAATTATTCCATACACACTATTAGAGCATGTATAGGATTGATTTTTGAATGACCAAAATCACTTTTGACATGCTCAAAATCAATTCTCTTTTAAAATTGTAATATTTTGCAACAGTGAGTAAGAGATTTTGAAAGCATCTAAAATCACTTTAAATGATTCCCAGTCAATCACTTGAGAGACGATTCCCAAATGATTTTTGTCATGTGATTGTGAATGACTATTGTTATAGGTAATTTTAGACCACCATGGTGTACAAGGAGCTGACGAGGATAACCGGGCGGAGAGAGGACCAGGAGACGACCCAGAGGAAGACCGGACCAACGGGCCGGGCCAACGTGGCCCGACCCGTATTGTCGGCCTCGGCCTGCTTGCCCGGGCCGAGTCCGTTTGCCTCCGCTCAGTCCCTCCTGCCTATGGCCGCCCCGGTTTCGCTTGGTTTGTCCCGAAGCGCCTCCGAATTCCTAAAAACCCTAGGAGCATGAGCAGGTATTTATACCCCTCTTCGCCGCTGAAGAAGGGGACCCGAACTCTCGACTCTCTCCTCTTACTCTCTTGCTCGCCTCTTCCGTTTTCTGACTTAAGCATCGGAGGCGGTGTGGCTAGCACCACACCGGTGTGCAGGTTTACTCTTTTGCAGGCCATGTCTTCCCCCGCTCTCAAACAAATTCACTGTCGATTATCACGTGGAGCGAAGGTAATTTACCTAGCGAAATTTGATCATCAACAACTATTATTTCACATTAGTTATATTAAAAAAAAAAAAAAAAACTCTCCTATTTCACTTTATTTTGTCCTAAAATTTTGAGAAAGTTTTTTTTTCTTTCTAAAATTTGCCCATCTCTAACTTTATTTATCTCTAGTTTTTACTGCTCTTTCTTATTTGTCTCTCTAAAGTTTTTATAAAGTCTCTCACTAATTTTATTCTCTTTTTAAAATTTTTATTCATTTTTCTCAAATTTTCTCTCTTCAATGGTTTTTAACTATCTCTTACTTTTTTATCTCTAATTTTTTTTACATCTTTATCTAACCTTTTTGCTCTTCAATTTCTTTTTCCCTAACTTTTAATTTTTTTACCTCATTAAAGTTTTTCTCCCTAAACGTGTTTTGTCATTCTCCCTAATATTTTTGTATACTTCTCTAACTTTATTTCTCTATCTTCCAATTTTCGCTCTATCTATTAAAATTTTCTCTTTAAATTTTTTCCTCTCTAAAATTTTTATCCCTTTGAACTTTTTCTCTAGCTTTCTATTTTTTTTTTCTCTTAAATTTTTATTTTTCTCTATATAACTTTTGTCTACCACCCTCTATTTTTTTAATCTAAAATGTAATACTCTTTTAAGTAATTTGATGATTCTAAAACCAACTTTGAAAAAAATCAATCATTAAAAAAATACTTTTAATTAAATTAAATCACTTTCAAGATGTGGAACCAAATATTAAAATGATTTATAAAACTTCTAAAAAACTAATTAATCATAATTAAATCACTTAGCTTAAAACACTTACTTTAACTTTTCAAAAAAAAAAAAAAAAAAAACTTACTTTAAAGTCAATCCCAAACACGCCTATAGTCATTAAAAATCACTTTTGATGGTATGAAAATATCACTATTAAAAATATAGAACCAGACAAAAAAAATGATTATATGAAAACCGCTTTTAATAAATCAATTATAAACAAACCAACCGTACTAAAACAGCTATCTCTAAAATCATTCCCAAACCTGTCTTTAGTTTGACCAGAGAAACAGCTACACATAAGAATGAAAGATAACATAAAATTCCATCTAATTTAAAGTTTAAATACGTGAGATGCTTTCCCTCTATATAAAAAGTCCACACAACCACACCAATCCTTTCAACCCACACAAACCTCTCATTATTCCCTTTGTTGTCCTTCTTCTTCTTCTTCGATGGGGAATTCCAAAAGTAAATGTTACAAACGAGTTCTGGTTCCATTCTCAGAAGAGCAACTGGCCGGCATATTCAAGAACCACGACCGAGACGGAGATGGGAAGCTGACAAAGGAGGAATTGAAGCAAGCCTTCGACTATCTTGGCTCACGCTTCAGCACCTTCAGAGCCGAAGAAGCCCTACGCGCCGTCGATACCGACCGCGATGGCGTCGTTAGCATGGACGAGATGAAGAATCTAATTCAGTATACCAAAGGTCGTAAATACACTCTTTGTTGAAGCTACAAATATGTTGTTTTTTCCAACTATATGTCGAGTAAGTTCTTGTTTATGGGTTCTTATGAGTATCAACGAGTGTATTTGTAGGAGGGGGAATACCCCTCTTTGTCAAATGATTAATAAAATTTCTTAGCTAGGTTTTATATTAATAAGAGATGTAGAATAGGGTGAAGATTTGAACCTCCGACCTTAACAAAAGGATCTGAGGAGTAAGTGTGTCAACCTCTAAACTGTGTTCATGTTGACTTACATGAAATTTTGTTGATTGTGGTCGTGTATTGGTTTCATCTAAATCTACTTGTCTCTAATATAAAAAATGAGAAATGAAATGAAATAATATAATATTATTCTTCGATTTGAACTCTATCATCTTAATGACCAAATTAAGATATGTGTCTCAATTTTGAATATAACAAAGTAAGTGGTATCTCATATTAAATTGGCTCAAGTCTATACATAGGAATGATAATATGGTAGATAGGCATTCCTACAACTCCAAAAGCAATTTCTTCTTTCCCATTCTTCCCTTTGAAAAGGTTTTTTTTTTTTTTTCTTCTTTCCCATTCTTCCCTTTGAAGAGGGATTTTTTTTATTATTATTTTTTTTAATAAACCCTTTGAGGAGTTTGAATTGGGTCCATAATGGAGAAAATTTTATCGTTTATGTTATATTTTTATGACAAAATGAGTATGGGTATTATTACTTATTAGTTTAAATAAGTATGTTTTAAAAATATTTAATATTTTTTCTCGAGTTCAGTTGTTTTTTCTCAAGTCTTCTACATTAGAGAAATTATTCAAGAAAACTAGTACAATTTGGCTGACAATTTTATACTGTTATACATGTAGGAAAAAACTAAAAATTATAATTTCACTATACATCTAACGATTTTAAGGGTAGTTGTCACAATGTAGTGGCCACATTCAATAGTTTTCTTTTAAGACGGTGGCTGTTCTCCACCCAATTTAGGTGAGCCTAGGAACAAAGTTAGCTGATTCTTTGTTTTCTTCAATTGAAAAAGGGGTATTCTTCCACGTCATTCCATTTAGATAGGGCCTTGTAAGGACCCAACTTGGCCACCGCCCTAGAAATATTTGTCTATCTTTTATTCATATATACATACATAATTAAATATAGTCTATTATAGTCAATTCTTTAAAGATGACTCAATGGATAAAACATTTATTACATTCCTTTGAAGTCAAAGCTTCAATCTCCTACAACTATGTCATGTTGAACTGGAAAAAAAAAAATCTATCTTAAATTCTTTTATTCGTATAGCATTCATTTATTTTCTAGATGTGTAGATAATGAACCATAAATTTTGACATTTCTAACAACATTTCTTTAGTACACATTTCAAACACAACTATATTTTATCTCTATAATAAAAACGTTTATATATTACAATATTAAATTTGTAAAGTGAGATTTAATTTAAATAAATTTAACGAAATTGAGATAAAATATTAAAAATAGCTGCTAAAAATATTTATAAATATAGTAAAAGAAATCAACGTTAATTAGTAATAATTAGTTTATGATAATAGTTAATTAATATCCATGCCAAATTCATCATTATCACATTAAATAATTGCTTCTCATTAGTAAGGTTTTTTTTTTTCAATATATATTAAGAAAATAAAGGTGAAATTTTGATACTCCTCAGAAGATTGAGATAACTCTTTTATATTAAATTTTAAATTTGATGTCTATAATTAGAAGAAAGTTATAATTTAGTACTTATCATAAAAAGCCATTGATTAACAGATTGAGTTGATGATATATATAATAGTTAAATGCTTCATTTTTAATATGAGAATGACTTCTAATATTAAAAACTATTTATAAAGTCTTATAAAATTATAAGGACAAAATTCTAACATTCTCGAAACCAGATCAATCTTGTGATTTTATAGATTGGTTGAGCGAATGGCCACCATTAACCGTGTCCATGTGGGCATGTGCTATCGAATCCAACACCAAATGCCCACCTGTATATTTGCTCCATTTAGAATAATATACTTTTCTTTCTTTTTTTTTCCTTTTTCCTTTTTTCTTTAATTTCATATATCAAGAAAGTGCTTTCAACTTTGAATGGGGATTCTTTTTTTGATAAAATATTTCGAAAAGAGTTGTATTCTATAAAATTTAAGAAACTTTTGAACCATTTTAATTCATATAATTATATAGGTAGAAATTAAAGTTTCTTCTTCTTCTTCTTTTTATTTAACTAAACAATCATGTGACTTGATATTTTTAAGAATAGAAATTATTGGATGGAAAAGAAGTTATTGGTATTGGTTCCACACCATCTGGATATATGAGAGTCATTCAATGTGATTTAAATTACTATTGGAACTTTAATTATTGGTTTCCATGATCAGTTTAATGTGACAGATGAGGAATATACAAAATGTTTAATGCACACTATGGATGGTGAAAAATGAGTGATGTTTGATGGGAATGTTCACTAAGCAGGCATCTCTTTGAGAGCTAGCACTAACAAGACATACAGTTTAGGGATCTGGCACTAACCAAGAATATAATTTAGAGATCAAAAACATGTTTTAGCCCAATAACATACACACATATGGTCATATATATATTCCATAACAACTCATATATAATTTTTTTTTGGTTGTTCTTTCCTTCAATTATTTGATAAATAATTTATTACACTAAGTGCTTATGTTTCAAATATTTCAATATATTTATTAATGTAACTCAACTGATTAAGATATTATACATTTTGTCTTAAAGTTAATTAGATCTTTGTATTTTTTCTTAAAGAAAAAAAATCTTTGTATTTCATCTCCATGTTGTTGAACTCAAATAAAAAAAGATTGCAATATGTTTAAGCTAAAACGTTTCATGAAGGAGAATAATAAATGATGGTTAGTTAAAATCATAGTCTAAATATAAAGTTGGCTTCATGTTAACTACTTTTTTTATAAACTATGGTCTAAAATATATCTTTTAATGGGTATATAGAAAAACCCTTACACATCATTATGCCGCTAATGTTCTTGAAAAATGATGGTTTGTTCAACTATATCACTTTTCTTTTAGTGTGGTGTAAAACCAACTATGATTTTCACGAGAATTTAACATTATACACCACTAAAGAAAATCAAGTAAAAAATTTTGAACCATGATTTTACTATAGTATATATAATAGACTGTAGAGAAATAAAAAGAATATAATGTGTACAACTCAATTAAAGACTATTGTTTAAAAAAGCCGTGGTCTAAAACACTTTTTTTTGGGGGTGTAATATAATAAGAAATCAATAAACTTAAAAACTTTAATTTATTCTTTAATTTTATATAAAAAAATAAAAACAATAAAAAAATTTACATTAGTTTAAATTATTATACAAATTAGAAATTTGGTATTTTAGATTCAATTTTGAAAATTGATTTGTTAAATTTAAAATTTATATCTTAAATTTAATTTCCAAAGTGGATATCTTCAATTTAGTTTTTGAAATTGACATCTTAATTTTAATTTTGAAAATTGATATCTAATTTAAATTTTAAATTATCACCTTCATCGTTTGATGCTCTTGTTAAATTATTTGTCTTGTCTAACAACTCTTGTCTTTTGTCTTGGTGTTCTTGTCCACCATCATCATCTCCTTGTGTTTGTTTGGCATGCATTAGCCACCATTTTGTCCTTCTTTTGTCGCCACTTTTCTTTTTTAAATCCTCATTTTTCTTAGTTAAACAATAAAGGGAGGTAGGGGATTCAAACCTCTAACTTTTTGGTTGATATCCGATTTTAACATTCTCATTGTTATGACATATTTCTGGTTTGGTTTAATTTTGTGTTTATTTTATAGTTGAAAATTGTAGATAGTAGAACCCGATGTCAAAAAGTTACTTGCATTGTTTGGATGTGATTTTTAAAATGGCTAAAATCACTTTTGTCACATTTGAAATCACCCTCGAAACATGGCTTTAATCACTCAAAAGTAATTTTATGTTTAATCTTACATTTAAACGCAATTTTTATATCATCAAAATTGATTTTAAATTATTAAAAACACATTTCAGATTGATTTGAATATGAAAACAGTGATTTTCATCATTTCAAAATCACTCAAAAAACATGATTCCTGGATTTAAATGTTACTCTCCGTTTTTCTTTTTTTGAAAATGACTTGAAATACATTATTGTTTTTTGGAATAATTTAATAATTTAATTCGTGTCACCTTATGCTTTCATTAGTCATGTGTCTAGATGCCATAACTATATGACCTATAACTTGACCCGTAAGGCCTGTGATATTAATTCTTTTGAGTGTTGGTTTAATCATTTTCATACTTGGTTTATGTCTCTTAATAATGTGGATATTGGTGTTGTTAATCACACTAGTAGGGGTTCCTGTCCCATAGGTGTTTTACCCAAGAGCTTATGCTCGGTTTATTTTAACGAAGTATTTTTTCTCAAAAAAAATCTAATTAGCCTCCAACTTACGCTAAATTTGGTATATTGGTCACAAAAAAAAGGCACATATACACGGCACAGATCCATCAACGATTCCAAACAGTGAATGAGCCTTGAGCATTGACTGAACTTGAAACTTCCAGAACAGAAAATTTGAGGAATCAAGGCGAACAGGGATGAGATTGCATATATTCGAGAGAAGAAAAATTGATGAATTTGGCTGAGTACTACAGCCGGAAGAGTTATCAGAGACGCTAGATGAAGGAGAAGCCATTGACGTTTGTCAATATGGCTCTGATACCATGCAAAACTCACTTAATGCAAGAATGGATAACAATCTTCTCTGTATTCATTCACTGATACAAGAGGATTTACACTGTATTTATACATGTGGTTAAGCCAATAACTAATACTTAACAAACTCTAACAGACTTATTATAGAGGGATTAATTAAATACAATCACATAACTCTATTAATATGAACTTTTTAGTTAATTGGTATGTAACATGTGATAGGTTGGGTTACATGTTTAGACTATATTTAATAATCATTTGGTTTATTATTTTTTTACTTTAAAAATTAATTAAGCTTATAAAGTCACTTTTCCTTATGAAATTTTTTGTTTTTTAATCTACTTCTTACAAACATTTTCAAAATCTAAGCTAAGTTTTGAAAGAAAAAAATATATAGTTTTTAAAAACTTGTTTCTGTTTTTTAATTTGACCAAGAATTCAAATGTTTCCTTGAGAAAGATGAAAAATTATTGTAAAGAAATTGTGAGAAAACAAACATAACTTGATATGAGAGCAGGAGATCTTATGTTCAAACTCCTATAAAGTCGGTTTCTCTCTAATTAATATTGATTTTCACTTGTTGGGCCTCCTACAAATGTCCAAGGTTCAGGAAGTGTCAAAGGGTTGATATAATTAAAATTAGTGTAACCTTAAGTTTAAGCTTTTGGATTGAGTGGTGATTTAAGAAAGGACTTATAAATTTGATAGAAGATCATCTTTTTTTTATACAATTGTAGTAAAACATTTTCTAAATCGATCAAAATATCACACCATGAATGTTGCCTGAATAATTGAGAGCAAATATGAATTTTGATGATAGTTTTATGTATCTTTAAACCTAACAATTCAAACAAAAAGTCAACATGAAGTTTGTACTTTTGACCAAGAGGTTAGAGAGGTTCAAATTCTCACTCCACTTGTTTTTTTTCGAAAAGAAGATATTTTATTTATGTATGTGAGCCGCACACAAGAAGGGAGATTACATAAAAGCCTTCCAATTAAGAGCGATGGAAGGAGCATCGTAGTTGGAAAAGAATTCCCACTCCACTTGTTGTCAAAAAAAGAATCAAAACAAAGGAAATTAGTAACAAACAGTATAACTTTTAGAGGTCAATATGAGCATAACTTAATGATTAAGATATTTCCAAGATATTTCCCACTCCACATGCCTATTTCATTAAATTAGATTATAAGATATTTCCAATTTTGATAATAAAATGCATTTTGATTATCAACCTTTATCAATGAATTACAACATTATGTGATAGTAAAAAATTAATTGAAAAAAAATCAAAACATAAAAGATGAAATTAAAATTTAAACAGATTTGAGATAAAATTAAAAAAAAGGCCCTACTTAATAATAATTTTTTTTAAGAAAAAAAAAAGCAAAAAGGAATATCAACTTGGTAGGATCTTGATAATTTCATAAAGTGTTTTCATATATTATGGAGAAAATAACTAATAAACAACAACTTTATTATTAAAGGATTAAGTTAATAATTACGTTAAGAAGGAATCGGATTCTTTTTACTTTTGAACAATATATTGCTAGATATCTTAAATTATTCTTATACTATTATATGGAGATCATAATATGTTTATTCCATTATTAAAAATATTTACTGTAAATTGATAATCATTTTGTAATTTTTATTTTAAGTTTCAACCTTGTAAGGGACTACCGGACACACACAGATCTCCACAATGGTATGATATTGTCCACTTTGGGCATAAGCCCTCATGGCTTTGTTTTTGGATCACCCCAAAAGGCCTCGTACCAATGGAGAACTTGTCCTCCCTTATATACCCATGATCATCCCCTTATCTAGCCGATGTGGGACTTCAATCCTCCCCTCGAACAAAGTACCACCGAGCCTCCCCTCAAATAGTCATATATCCGTCCAACTCTCTAGGCTTCACCGCTTTACCGAGAGTTTGCTCTTATCCAGGACGACTCATCTTCTCCAGAGTATACCCGCCTGCCCAGAGCTCAACCACGGATCTCCACCATGACTATCAAGGCTCACAACTTCTTTGTTCGGCACCCGAGGATTCCACCCGACACGGCTACGCCTGGGGCATGGCTCTGATACCACTTGTAAGGGACAAGGACACGACACAAATCTCCACAATGATATGATATTGTCCACTTTGGGCATAAGCCCTCATGGCTTTGCTTTTGGTTTACCCCAAAAGGCCTCATACCAATGGAGAACTTGTCCTCCCTTATATACCCATGATCATCCCCTTATCTAGCCGATGTGGGACTTTGGTCGCACTCCCAACAATCCTCCCCTCGAACAAAGTACCACCGAGCCTCCCCTCAAATAGTCATCTATCCGTCCAACTCTCTAGGCTTCACCGCTTTACCGAGAGTTGTTGCTCTTATCCAGGACGACTCCTCTCTCCGGAGTATACCCACCTGCCCAGAGCTCAACCACGGACCTCCACCATGACTATTAAGGCTCACAACTTCTTTGTTCGGCACCCGAGGATTCCACCCGACACGGCTACGCCTGTATTGTTGGGAGTGCGACCAAAGTCTCACATTGGCTAGATAAGGGGATGATCATGGGTATATAAGGGAGTACATGTATCTCCTTTGGTATGAGGCCTTTTGGGGTGATCCAAAAACAAAGCCATGACGGCTTATGCCCAAAGTGGACAATATCATACCATTGTGGAGATATGTGTGTGTCCGGTAGTCCCTTACAAGTGGTATCAGAGCCATGTCCCAGGCGTAGTCATGTCGGGTAGAATCCTCGGGTGCCGAACAAAGAAGTTGTGAGCCTTAATAGTCATGGTGGAGGTCCGTGGTTGAGCTCTGGGCAGGCGGGTATACTCCGGAGAGAAGAGTCATCTTGGATAAGAGCAACAACTCTCGGTAAAGCGGTGAAGCCTAGAGAGTTGGACGGATAGATGACTATTTGAGGGGAGGCTCGGTGGTACTTTGTTCAAGGGGAGGATTGTTGGGAGTGCGACCAAAGTCCCACATTGGCTAGATAAGGGGATGATCATGGGTATATAAGGGAGGACAAGTATCTCCATTGGTATGAGGCCTTTTGGGGTAAACCAAAAGCAAAGCCATGAGGGCTTATATCCAAAGTGGACAATATCATACCATTGTGGAGATTTGTGTCGTGTCCTTGTCCCTTACAAGTGGTATCAGAGCCATGCCCCAGGCGTAGCCGTGTCGGGTGGAATCCTCGGGTGCCGAACAAAGAAGTTGTGAGCCTTGATAGTCATGGTGGAGATCCGTGGTTGAGCTCTAGGCAGGCAGGTATACTCCGGAGAAGAGGAGTCGTCCTGGATAAAAGCAAACTCTCGGTAAAGCGGTGAAGCCTAGAGAGTTGGACGGATAGATGACTATTTGAGGGGAGGCTCGGTGGTACTTTGTTCAAGGGGAGGATTGTTGGGAGTGCGACCAAAGTCCCACATCGGCTAGATAAGGGGATGATCATGGGTATATAAGGGAGGACAAGTTCTCCATTGGTATGAGGCCTTTTGGGGTGATCCAAAAACAAAGCCATGAGGGCTTATGCCCAAAGTGGACAATATCATACCATTGTGGAGATATGTGTGTGTCCGGTAGTCCCTTACAAGTGGTATCAGAGCCATGCCCCAGGCGTAGCCGTGTCGGGTAGAATCCTCAGGTGCCGAACAAAGAAGTTGTGAGCCTTATAATAGTCATGGTGGAGGTCCGTGGTTGAGCTCTGGGCAGGCGGGTATACTCCGGAGAGAGGAGTCGTCTTGGATAAGAGCAACAACTCTCGGAGGGGAGGCTCGGTGGTACTTTGTTCGAGGGGAGGATTGTTGGGAGTGCGACCAAAGTCCCACATCGGCTAGATAAGGGGATGATCATGGGTATATAAGGGAGGACAACTCCATTGGTATGAGGCCTTTTGGGGTGATCCAAAAACAAAGCCATGAGGGCTTATGTCCAAAGTGGACAATATCATACCATTGTGGAGATATGTGTGTGTCCGATAGTCCCTTACAAACCTCATTTTGTTGATACCAACCAACATAACATGGACTTCAGACTTATCTTTAAGAACTAAGAACAAAATATCATCATTGACCCTCGGTATAGAAGGATAAAGAGAGTGAAGAAAGAAGATAAAAGTATGCGTATTTGAATTCATCACTAAAATGAACAAATTTAGCTTAAAAGAACATTTGTGATAAACTCCAAGCTCACTCAACATTAATAAAAACTAGAGAGAAGATTTAAAATAAAGAGAATTAGAGAAAGGAAACTAAAAATGGACACATGCACTGCATTATAGTGCTTCACCTTCTTAACATAGCCACAGAAGCAGAAAATTAAAGAATCGAGAAAACCCTATGTTTATCTATATGATATTGATGATGATCAACCATATATATAGGTTTGGAGAGAAAAAATCCTACAAAAATCCAATCATTTTTTCTCCTCTCTCAAATGTTCTTTCATGCCGTAATCTATTATGATGCGAAGGAAAAATGGCTAAATCACATTGGGCCCAAAATACATAAACATAACAATTGAAAAATGGGCCTTAATGATAATTTAAAGGAGAAAAAACTCTCAATTGATGAAGATGAATTGTATTAAATTTCGTTACTAAATTTAGAGTACAATTTGATGTTCACCCAACTTTCTTACATACTTATCCAACTTTGAGCAAATTACTCAACGGATTAGACATATCTTTGAGAAAAAGTAAGAGATTTGAATTCTTGCATCCAGGCGTGGTTGAACTTAAGAAACCAAGAAAAAAAAATTTACATACCTAAACATAACATTTCTAATATTTTAACTGAAAATCATTGTATTATTTTAATTTGAAGTTTTTTCCTTTTTTTTTAATCAATATTCAATCTAGCAATGATTAAAGATGGCAACATAACCAGGACATAGACTTATCTTTCCAAAATTAAGAACGAAAATATCATCATTAATACTTGGCAGAAGGAAAGAAAGTTAAGAGATGGACATTTTAATTACGAATAGCTTTTTCTTTTTCCCCAATTATATCTATGTGCACAGAACACCATTCAGAACTAAGAAGAAAGTAGTATCTTTTAGTTTTTTTTTTCTTTTTATTTTTCTGGCTTAAAAATTACTCCCCACGCATCAAAAATTCTGTTTTTAGAGTGGAAAATTTACTTTATTTAACGAATAAAGCTGGATGGCTATAGTAATGACAATGGATGTTAGGTACGATTTGTGTCATCTCACCCCTTGCTCTTGGAGTGACATACCTAGAAGAGGAAAAATAAAAAGAATATTGATATAATCTTATGATAGCTTACCAAATTAAAAGTTAAAATGTATGAACTCTTGGGCCAATGGAAAAATGAGTCATCGGATAACTACCCTACGTCCCGTTTGATAACCATTTGGTTTTTGGTTTTTGAAAATTGTGTTTGTTTTCTCTCAATCTTCTTACAATGATTTTCATTTTTGTTGAGGGACATTTGAGTTTCTAGCCAGATTCCAAAAACAAAAACAAGTTTTTGAAAACTTTTTTTTTTTCCAAAATTTGACTTGGTTTTTGAAAACATGTAAAATGATGTAGATAAAAAACAAAAAAAACTTGTGGGTAAAAATAGTGTTTATAGGCTTAATTTTCAAAAACCAAAAATAAAAAACGAAATGTTATCAAACGGAACCTACATTTTTAAATTTAATTTTACTATTTGTTTAACCACTATAATTCTTTTTCATAACATTAAAATTATTTAATGTATTTGAATAAAAAAAATATTATGAACTAACTTGATGATATATAATTAAATTTTTTTTTTTATCTTCTATAATTTAAAGTATTAACAAAAATTTCTAAAATTATCATTTAATTAATTAGATATCATCAATCTAATTATGAATTAACTAATCACTGCCTTACTATTTGTTTAGCAGCTATAATTCTTTGTCTAAACATTAAAAACATCTAATGTATTATAATTTTTAAAAAATTATGAATTAACTTAATAATATATAATTAAATTTTTTTTATCATCCAAAATTATAAAAGTACTAAAAAAAAGTATGGTTTAAAATTGTTTATGCTCTTTTGTAAGTAAAAATATATGATCTTTTTTTTTTTTTTTTATTGAAAGTAAAGATATTTGAATTGGACTCTACAATAAAGCCACAAGATCGGTGTTAAAGTTTTTGTTGTGTTCTATAAAGTTATTTTTCTTTTCAAGAACTAACAAATTATGATGATATACCCACTAGTATTCTCTTTATATTCAACAAATTGTTTCTAGAAAATTTAATTTATATATATAAAAACATATAGTTGTTCAATGAGATAGAAAGCATCTAGTTTCAAAAAAAAAAAAAAAAAAAAAAAAAAAAAAAAAAAAAAAAAAAAAAAAAAAAAAAACATCTTTTAGCTTATCAAATATGGAAAGATTTTTTTTTTTTTTTTTTTTTTTTTTTTTTTTTTTTTTTAAGATATCTTTCAACTAATCAAATGTGGAAAGCATATATATTTTTTTCCTTTCTTCTGTGGCTCCTTTTCCTTCCTCCTTTTAATATAAAGACAATCCATTACATATTTGGTAAGTGTGTATATGTTAATAATGTTTTGCCAACAAGAGCATAGCTCAACTGGCATAAAGTTGTATCGATAACCACGAAGTCTGTGGTTCGAATCTCCCACTCCGCATATTGTCAAAAAAAATAAAATAAATAATGTTTCATGATTTTGAAAATCAAAAGAGATGGAGGATATTTGAAATTTCGAGTTTGACTAGTTTTTAATGTTTTCTTAATCAAAATTTCTAAACTTTTGATACTAAAGTTTAAATTTTATTATATTCTCTAAATTTTCGTGTGTATTATATTTTAATGTTATATTATAAAAAAAAAATCTTATTTTTATTTGTAAATTACGACCTGCATAAAAATCTAATTTAGTTGTTTAATTTCTTTAGTCTATATACTAAAAAAAAAATCTTATTTATATATATTTGTTCAAGAAATGTCACATTATAGATATAGAGTGAGAGATTAAAACCTACAATTTTTTTATACAAAGACTAGATTTCTTAACCATTTAAATTTATCCTTTAATATAATTTAAAACACAATTTTTACCGTTTTTTCCAAAAATGATTTTTTTATACAAAGACGAGACTAAAATCATTGTCGAGACTAAATTAGGTAAGGTTTCAAACAATACAATCTTTCAAACAAAACATACAATCATTGTCAAGTAAAGTCTCGATGTGTTTGAAATACATCCCAGGCGAGAGAGTGAGCAAATTATTAGGTGCTCCTAATGCAATGAAGTTCATTCTTTAAAACCGTCGGATGTACACTTTCAAATTTGTCTACCTCTGATAACCGTCGGTTACAAAATCGAGGTACTTTTACAATTTCTCTTTCTTACATCCAATGGTGTAAAACTATCCATCTCATTACACCGAAACACCTAATAATTTCTTGAGAGAGTGACATGCACATGCAGTCGTGCCCTTTTCCCACTATATAAAGCCCTTTTCCCACTATATAAATGTCCATCTCCACACACCTGCATCTCAAAGAGAGGTAGCCAATAAACAACTCAAGACAAAGCAGCTTCATCTCCTTTGTTTTTCTTTGTGTGCATGGGAAACAAGTACAGTTCGTTGACTGAAGAGCAGCTGGCCTCTGTTTTTAAAAAACACGACAGGGACAGAGATGAGAAGCTGACCAAAGAAGAGTTGAAGAGTGCCTTCGAGTCTTTGGGTTCGAGGTGGAGCACCTTCAGAGCCGACGAATCCCTTCGCGCCGTCGATATAAACGGTGACAGCATCATCAGTTTGGGGGGGATAAGTAAGCTCATTGGATATGTCAAAGGTTGTCAAGGCAAATAAACTACCTTCCTCTGCTGGCTACCGCATGTTTTATTTATCTTGGTCAAGAGTTGCAGTTTTTTGTCACTTGAGCTATGCTCTTGTTGATCCAGCTACAATCGAATTACGATTATGTATTTGAAGTGAAACACAAAAAAAATTCTCTTTTATTGCATAAAAGAAAAAGTCTCACTAGTATATTATATAATATCGATCTCTCTAAATGGTCGAAGGTTTGAATCTTGATCCTATAATCGTTGTATAATGTTTTAGGAAAAACAGGTGTAAAGTAAGTGTGTTTATTATTATTATTATTATTATTTTTATAATCTGGTGTATGTTTTATAAAAAGTTTGTTTATATATCTCATCATTTGTTATCTAAAAAAAATAATTAAGTTTGAGTTGTCAAAGAAAAAATGAAGTTAAAAAAATCATAGCTAAATTTTAAAAATATAAAAAGGTAATTTATTTCAACAATACGTTTTAATCTTCAAATTTTGACTCGCACACATTTACACATCTTCCAAACAAAGAAATTGATGGTAAACACACATATATAATATTTTTAGAATAGTAAGGTTAAGTATATAAAAGAACTACTTCTTGGGAAATTTAAAAAAATTTACCCTTTTTTTTTTTTTTTTGGAGAAAAACTTGGAGCTAGAAGATCAAATAGCAGCTTGTTATATATGATTGTTATTAAAACATAATTAATTATTAACTTAGATATTGATTAACATAATTGATTATTAACTTAGATATTGATTTCCTTTTATTTTGTTATATATGATTGTTATTGATCAACATAATTTTTTTTACAATATGTGGAAGTAGGGGGATTCGAACCACCGACTTCTTGGTCATTAGTACAACTTTATGACAGTTGAGCGATACTCATATTGGCTATTGATCAACATAATTGATTATTAACTTAGATATTAATTTACTGTAACCATCGCTGAACCAATCTATTAACTAAACTATAATTGTTGAACTTACCATTTCTTAAGTTTTACTATATTTACAATTATTTTTTAGCTATGGTTTTTGTAACATTTTATCTAAATTATGATAGATTAGATATATAAACCTACCTAACATATTGTACTAAAAAAAAAAAAAAAAAAAAAAAAAAAAAAAAAAAAAAAAAAAAAAACTACCTAACATATCTGTGTGGTTATATCAATTAATGGAATATGTTGGTGCACCTACTAATTTTTCTTACTAATTAATAACTTAATTTTTTTTTAATTTATAGTTTCAAATTATAATTTGTTTTGGCTTTCTAAGGACAAATTATTTCCTTCTGCCCCTCCTAAAGCATGTTGTCTAAGTCACCCCCTTATGTGTATCTAGAAATGTGTAGGTTTTCATCAAATTAAATTATAAATATTTCCAACTCAATACTAATTAATAAGCTGCATTTCAATGTCACATCAGGATTTTTGTCCATGACAGTAAGAAATTGATTGAAAAAATAGATCAACACATAAAAAATGAAATTGAACATTTAAAATTAGATTAGAGTCAACATTGAAAGATGTGACCCAACATTAAATAAAATATTTAGCCTAAAAGCAAAATAGGAATATCAAAATAATAAGATCTTGAAGAGTGTCTAGTAATTAGTGATTTGAAAACAATTTTTCATACAAAGAATTCAATGAAAAATAGGGTTTTATGTACTTTTTAAACCTTATTACAATAATAAGATTATTTGTAAACTTATTATTACAATATTGTAGTTTTTTTTTCACGTCATGTTTTTTAAATGTTTTTATTTTTTTTTCGTTTCTTTTTTCAATTTGCCGTTACTTGTAGTTTGCTTGAAGAGATGACCTGATGACGTGGCACGCCATCTGTCCAAAAAATAAAAATAAAAAATCAGCAGGTCGGAGACGACCTACATTCAATTTTTTTGAAAAAAAACGCGTTGAAAATAGGTCGTCTCTGGGAGGGACAACCTATTAACGTGGTTAATGCAGGTCTCTTTACGACCTGCACGCTCACCTACCATCTTAGGATATGTGGTAGCTTGTTGAGCTAACCATCTTGTTATATTAGAGGTCTTTGGTTCGAGTCTGTTGATCGTTTTTTTTCTTTTATTTTTTTTTTCATCGTTTTTCACTCACTTTTTTTTTTTCTTCTTTTCTTTCTTCTTCGTTTTTCTCTCCTTTTTTTCTTCTTTTCTTTTTTTCCCTTCCCTTTTCAACTGTTTTTCAAAAAATAAAATAAACTTCCATTTTTTTCTTTTATTTGTTTTTTAAATGTTTTTATTTTTTTTCGTTTCTTTTTTTAATTTGCCGTTACTTGTAGTTTGCTTAAATTTATACTTAATCGATGGATTTTTTGAATCGCCCTCTTCTTCCATGCTGAAAGACAAAATTTTTTGTAAGGAAGATCTGTTGGAAAATTTAAGATTATCTTTTATTTAGTTTATTAATTTTATTAAATCATTTTCTTTTATTAATTTATTAATTATAATTTTTAATAAAAAAAAAATGGGAATCAGTCTTATGGTGGTTCCTCCTTTTAAGGAGAGAAGTTAGCACGTAAGGTGGATCTGGTCGTCTTCTTCCTCACGATAAGGATCCGTTTTTTACTCAGATTGGTCTAGAACATTTGACATACGTTTTCCTACAAACAGATTAGAAATACTTTTTATTTTTCTGAGCATACTAGTCAACGGGATTCGTAAGAAGGCTTAGCTGCACACAAGCTTTCTTGAAGGGAATTGTATCCTAGGAGTGGAGTGCCGAATAACTCTGTGCAAGTGGGGGCACGTCTTCTCTAAGGACAACGTTTTGCAACACGCCTCTCGACCCAAAACAACAAGCTTTCTTAAACCCTATTATCTCGGATTAATATCTTTGATTTGTTGATTGTTATTATTTGTTCAATATTTCTACCCAGTCTTTTTGGTTAGTATATTATTTTTCCAACAAGATCACTTTCCCTTTTGGTTATCCTTTTTAATAGAAGAGAAGTTAGGTGTAACGAACTTTCAGTTGCCTTAATGAAGTTATTCAGTTTCAAAAAAAAAAAAAATATATGTGGGGGTGGGGGATTTCGAACTATGGACTTCTTAATCATCTGTACAAGTTTTATGTCTGTTGAGCTATGCTCATGTTGCAGTTTCTATTTGGTTCCTATGTTTAAAAAATGAGTTACAATTTAGTTCTCGACATTTAGGAAAAGGTTTTAAAAGTTTCTAAACTGTTTAATTTTTTTTTTAGAACATATTGGAGTGGAGAATTCGAACCATAGACTTCATCATTAGTTCAAGTTTTATTAACGTCAACAAAAGATAAAAAGAGAAAAAAGAAACAATCTGAATTACCTCAATCATCATAGTAGAGAGAATGAAGCTGGTAGATGGTGAAAGTGCTTTATCATATCAGTTTCGCATCTTTCCGAAGAGACCGAAAGTAGAATTCGAGACAAAAATGCAAAATAAAAGTTGATCCCATCTTTATTGGAGCACCTTTTACACTTTCTTAATTCTTTCTCTACCAACCAACAATTTCTCTTCATTTTTTGTTACCTTAGTGTGTGTATATATATTATGGACAAGGCAAAAAAAAAGTTATCCTCTAACCCTATTCTTAAATAGAAGAAAAGAAAAGAAAAAAACGAAGAGGAGAGCCACGAAACGTCGGTGTAGAGAGGGTGGGAACAGGCTCATTTGATGAGAAAAGATAAAACAAAGGAGAAGAAAGAGAAAGAAAGAGAAAAAAAAAATCACAAAAACTAAAAATATATATAATATTTTTTCGACTCATTAAAAAATCCTGTCAACAAGTTAACTGTAAAATCATCTTTCCGTTAGACAACAACTGTCTAGGAACCTTTTATAAATGTCAAGGACTAAATGGTTAGTTTTGAAACTCAAGAACCACGATAGAAACCTATCTTGTATCTTCAAACCTAGGAACCAAAAATATATTTTTGTTGGAGGTATAATTTAGTTGGTTTGAGTTTTTTTTTTCTTTTTTTTTTTTTTAATTTTATCCCCCATTTAAAAAAAAATCAATTTCTTCCTGGTTACTTTCTCTAGTGCGATCCTCAGAGTAACTAAACACTATAAAGAGGATTACGTATATAATTTTTTTTATAGTATATTTTATAAGATTGGCAATTTTTAGTAACTCAAAAATAATGTTAGATAAGGTAGGCAGGTCTTCAATTGTATAAGTGGGCATATCTTCAAATTAAATCATAAGAAACATTTCCAATTTAAATAATAAAATATATTTTGATGTCACAACATCATTTCATCCATGAATTTTAACATTTTGTAATAGTAAGAAATTGATTGAAAAAATCAAACATAAAAGATAAATTTAAAATTTAAAATATTTGAGACAGAATTGAAAAATTGCCCAACATTAAAGTAACTAAAATGCTTGGTCTAAAAGCAAAATAGAGAATATAAAATTGGTAGGAACTTTTTTTTTTTTTTTTTTTTTTTGACAATAAAATTGGTAGGAACTTAATGATTCATAAAGTGTGTTTCCACATTTCATGGATAAGTTACTTAATTAAACAACAAATTTTTATGACTAAAGAATTAAGTTAATAATATTGATGGTAAAGAAGTTAGAATTATTCTTATACTTTTTAGTATAATTATATGTTTGTTCTATTATTAGAAATATTTACCGTAGATTGATTATCATTTTTTTATTTATTTTAAGTTTCATTCTCTTTTTTATTAATATTCAACCATAGGGAAGGTTAAAGATGCAAACATAACTAGGACATGAGACTTATCTTTAACAACTAAGAACCAAATATCATCCTTAATACTGGTAAGAGATGGACATTTTAATTATGAGAGTATAGCTTTTTTCTTTTTCGACTCCGAGGAAAGTAAAGATTCTTGCCACTTGAATTCCTTGCTAAATTAGAAAAGACTTTAAAAGAGTGTGTTTAAGAGATATATTCCGTGTGTCTTTTTTTTTTCATTGGAAAGTGCTCCCAACATTTTTCAAAAAAAAAAAAAAAAAGAAAAAAAGAAAAAGTGCTCCCAACATTTTTTTTTTTTTTTTTTTTTTTTTTTTTTTTTTTTTTTTTTTTTTTAGGGTTCAAAATATATTCAAACCACAAAACTCTTGGTTATTAGTATAAACTTTATGTCTATTGAGCTATGCTTATATTGGCTATAGTAATGAAAAACTAGGGATGTTAGGTACGATTTGTGCATGTCATCTCACCCTTCTTGGAAATGAACATATACCAAAAAAGGAAAAAGAGAAAGGATATAATTTTATGGGAGCTTATTAAAAATTCACACTAAAATGTGGTGGTTCGAATCTCCTCACCCTCACATATTGTCAAAAAAAAAAATGATGGAAAAATGATATATATATATATATTTGGATTCAATTCTATTCTATATATATAGTTTACTTTTCCTAGATTAACCATATATAGTTTTTTTTTTTTTTTTTTGATAAAACCATATATAGTTTTTAATATTGAAACATTATTTTTTAATGAAGGAAATGTCGTAACATTTGTTGAATTTATTTATTTTTTCTTTTTAACCTCAATTAGGTATAACAAAAAAAAAAAAAAAAATCTCTGTGATTTACAATGGAATAGTGGAAAAATATTTAACAAGAATAAGTAGGCATCTTTCTTTTAGAGCTAGCACTAACAAGATATAAAGTTTAGAGATCCCTAGATTATATCTCTAAATGGATATAGTTTAGAGATATATATAAAGCATATTTCAGCATATTCTAGCCTATCATATACATAGTTTGTGGTTATTTTTCCTTCCTCCTATTAGTAACAGATTAAATTCATTATATACTTGGTAAATGCATAAGTTCGACCAGTTGCAATACCATTAAACTAAAATGGAATCCAACACTACATTTTAATGAAAGAGATTCTACGTCTAAAGCGTTACAATAATTAATTAACCTTGCTCTTATTCATCTGTTATGGGAAATCGGAGAAATTCAGGTATTGGAGTGGTTCTGCGAGATAAAGGGGGTTTGCTTAAGACAGTGCAGAATTCATCATCTTTGGTGACCAACTCTCCTTTGGAAGCGGAAGCAGTGGCGGTTCTTGAAGGATTGCGACTGGCTAGGGAATTGGATGTGACTCACCTAACTATTTTGTCCGACTCTCTGACACTGATAAATATTATTAATGAGAAATGTTAGGAGAAGGCTTGTATTGCTACGACTATCTGGGAGATCAGATCGATTCAGAACTCCTTTCAGAAAGTGGTTTTTCAGCATAATAGTCGTAAATCTAATGTTTTGCCCATCGAGTCGCTTGGTTAGGTCTTTCTTCTTCACCATGTATCTGGTCACAAAACTATCCTCAGTGGATGGTTAGTTTATCGCTTCAGGAGCGATATCTATTTGTACTCCAAAGGGGGATCTCTTCTTTCTGAATGAAATTATTCCATTATCAAAAAAAAAAAAAAAAAAAACTTGCTCTTATTCATTAATATCGATCACTCATCCTGCTATATTCACAATTATTTTTTTACGGGACGACATTTTTGCAATATTTTATTTAAATTATGCCAATATTTTGAATCGGTTAACATTTCAAAAACAACCTTTAAAACAAAACATAAAATCATAATCAAATGAAGTCTTAGAATATAAAAGTATGTGGTTAAATTACATCCCATGTGAGGGAGTGAAACAACATGGCAATGCATGCACTTTTCCACTATATAAATCTCCATCTCCACACACACCCATTTCAAAGAGAGGCAGCCAATAAACAACCCAACACATCAGCTTCGTCTCCTTTAATTAATTTGTTCTTCTTTGTGTGCATGGGAAACAAATACAGTTCGTTGACTGAAGAGCAGCTGGCCTCTGTTTTCAAAAAACACGACAGGGACAGAGACGGGAAGCTGACCAAAGAAGAGTTGAAGAGAGCCTTCGAGTCTTTGGGTTCGAGGTGGAGCAAGTTCAGAGCCAAGGCAGCCCTTCGCGCCGCCGATACTAACGGCGACGGTCTCATCAGTTTGGGGGAGATAAGCAAGCTCATCGGATATGTCAAAGGTTGTAATCGCTAAACTACACTCCTCTACGAGCTACAACAGACTTAATTATTGCATAAAAAAAAGGTCTCACTATTGTCTATATTGTAATATGATCTCTCTAAATGGAACCTCGTCGGAGGTTCCATTTAATTATGGTGTAATGTTTAAAAAAAAAACATGTGGAATGTAACTGTCTACCTATTTTCTTTATTATTTAGAGTCTCTTATAATTTGCTATCCGAAAATATATTTGAAATTTTAATTGGATTAGAAAAGAGCATAGATAAAATTTTAAATTATAATAAGGGTAATTTATTCTAAAGATATTTTTTAATCTTCAAAATTTGACCAGCGCATTCATATATCCCCCAAGCAAAGAAATTAATAGTAAACAAACACAATTCTTTAAAAATACGGGTTAAGTATACAAATCAGTCCATTTGTGTTATTTTTTTTTTTATTTTATCCTTATTTTTTAAAAAAGTTTTTGTTTTTTTCTTTATGTACTGATTTTTTAAAATAAAATTAATTCTCTTGTTATCACTCAACATTATAAGGGATTATTTGTTATGAAAACCAAAAAGTTTTTGTTCTTTTCTTTATGTCTTGAATTCTTGAGGGAGTTCCTCATCATTATTTATGATTATTTTATTAAAATGGTATCTTTTTATGAGACTATTGTCAATTATTAGTTACTATAGGTGTATCTAGTTATAGGGAGTAGATTTCTTTTTTCTTTTTTCTTTTTTCTTTTTCTTTTTTTATGGGTGGGCATGCGATCTATTTCATCAAATTTAATCATAAAATATTTTCAACTTCAATTCTAATTAATGCCAAAGTGAGCTTAGCTCAGTGGTAATTGACATGTACTCTCGACCATGATGTCAGAGGTTCGAATCTCCCCACCCCTAAATGTTGATGTACTCAAAAAAAAAAAAAAAAAAAACTTCAATTCTAATTAATATACTGCATTTGATGTTGTATCATCATTTTATATCTATAACGCAGAATGAAAAAAAAAATCAATACATCAAACATGAACATTTAAAATCATAGCCTAGAGGCAAAATTCTAAGATAATGACTTAATCATTAAAGAGTAAATATATATTTAATCTAAAAGAAAAAAAGGAATATCAAAATGGTAGGATCAAGAGGGCATGTTTGGTTTAATGATTTAAGGACAAAAATTTATAGAAAAATAGAATTGTATTCCTTATCTTCCATGCTACCAAATATGTATGTCCAAAGAGCATATTTTGAAATTGGATCTCAATTCAAGAAGTTATTCAAAATGGGTTACGTAATATATATATATGATGATTATCGACTAGATATTTAGTTGAATCTCAAATATATTAATAAATTTATTGACATAGTTTAGGTTTAAATATTGTATAAAATTTTCATTTTACGATCATTTATAATATATCATGTTTTAAATTTATCAAAGAGTTCATAACTTGAATCGTCAAAGATTTTATCTTTTTGAGTGAAATTCTTTGTTTTTCAATTTTCAAATTCAAAATTTAAAAACATTGATAAATAAAAAAAAATAAAATTGTTTTTAGATTTTTCACACTTCGAATCATAAAATTCAAAAAAAATGTTTTAAATAACAAATCCACCAAAAAAATGTTTACTAAAACCAAATGATTAATAATTCATATTCTGATTTGATATGTTATGGATAAAATTTTGATTAATTCATGAACTGATTTGATAGGTTAATAGTAATCTTGAAGAATCGAATTCTATTTATTTTTTAACAATATATTGCTAAATATGTCATGTCATATTATTCTCACACCTTGTTTTTTTTTTAAAAAAAAAAAAGAAATCAGTTTTTATATCTATTCTATGATAAAAAAAAATAAAAAAAAAAAAAAATTGTCCAAAATGGAAAATTATTTTGTTAATTCTTATTTTAAGTTTCACGTTCTATTTTATTTCAAAATTAAATATATATATATATTTTTTAATTAGGGTAGGAGACTTATCTTTAAGAAAATAATGAAATATCCTTACTTTGGTAGAACGAAAGAAAGTAAAAGACGCCAATATTAGTATCTCTTTTCCAAAAATAAAATAAAATAAAAATAATTTACAAGTAAACTTGTTTTCTTAACAAAGTAATCTATGTGTCCAATGCACAATTCAAAGAAAGTAATTAGAGATGTTTGCCACTCAAGTTTTTGTGGAATTGGAGAAGACGGGATAAACACAAGATAGGTTGGAATTTGGGATCTCTCTTTTTTTGTGTGTGTCTTTTAAAAGAGTAATTTTCACATATTGATTTCTCTTTTTTGAAGTAAATATATATATATTAGAACATGAGAGGGTCAAAGATTTGATCTTCTCACATCTTAGTCGAAAATACAAACTTTATATCAGTTGAACAATGCTTTTGTTGGTTAAAGTAAATAAGGGTGTGTTTGGTTTAGTGATCTAAAAACAGAAATTTGAAAACAAGGGTGTTGATGGTCGATTTTGGTCAGAGGAAACTTACCTGACCTTCACGTGCCACCAACGGTAAATTTGTAGATGAGGGGGAAGACGTGGCCTACAAAAGAGAAAACCTGCACACCGGTGTGGTGCTAGCCACACCGCCTCCGATGCTTAAGTCAGAAAACGAAAGGGAGAGCTAGAAAGCAAGAGAAAAGAGTCGAGAATTGAGTTCGGGTCCCCTTCTTCAGTGGCGAAGAGGGGTATAAATACCTGCTCGTACTCCTAGGGTTTTTAGGAATTCGGAGGCGTTTCGGGACAAACTAGGCGAAACTAGGGCGGCTAGAAGCATCAGGGACCGAGAGGAGGTGACCGAGCTCGGCCAGCGCAAGCGGGCCGAATGGTCGGCCTCGGCCTTGGGCCGAGGCCGACCATATGGGTCAGGCCAAGTTGGCCCGGCCCTTTGGTCGGTTCTTCCTCTGGGTCGGTCTCCCAGCCCTATTTTTGCCCAGACGTCCTCGTCTGCTCCTTGTGCGTCGGGTGGTCCAAAATTGCCTATAACAAAGGGATTTAATGAAATCAGACTTGTATTTCATGTTTTCAGATATGTGTTTGGTAGCAGATTCAGAAATTGGATCCAAATTTAAATAATGGTTCAAAATGTGTTTGATAATATATTCATAAACCATAAATTATTTGTAATCATCAACAAAATACTAAGTTGAATATAAAATATTATTAGTTAATTTATAAACATGTTATTTGTTATAAAGTTATTTTTATTATTATTTTACAATATCATATAATATATAATATATTATATTATACAAATTTTAATTTCATAAAAATAAATTGAGTTTATAACATCATTCTCAAAAAAAAAAAAATTGAGTTTATAACATGAAATACCATATTTATTAAAAATTTTATCTTTTTTAATTTAATTATGTATTTAAAATTTTCAAATTCAAAATCTCGATACAAGGAAAACATAAAAAAAAAAAAAAAAAAAAAAAAAAAAAAAAAAAAAGTTAGTTTTCAAAATTTCCACGATCTATAAAGCCACAAGAGCATTTAGGAAAAATCAAGTTATAATTTTTTTTTTTTTTTTTTTTGAATGGATAATCAAGTTATAATTTAAATGTATCAAGATATCCAACAAATTATTTTAGGGGAAATCTGATTTTTTCAATGTTAAATTTATTTTTTTCTTTCTAACCAAAAGTAGATAAAAAGAATTGATATGATTGAAACTTCAGAATATATATAGATTGGTTGGATCAAGATAGACTTGAGTTTTGAAAGGCTTGTTTACTGAAAAGAATTACAAGGAAAATCATTTGGAGAATCAAAGGTTCAGTCAAAGTTGGCTTGATTGGTATATATTCTATTGGTTTTTTCTTTTTCTTTTCTGGAACACAAATATTAGAAAAAAACTTTTTATTTTATGGAATATATATTGGAAATTACAAATTAGTTTGCCGATGGATTTTGAAGGTATACTTTCATCTTCCTCCAAATACAACGTGTAGAAAGGATTGGTTTGTATCTATTTTTTGGGATTTTCGTATGGTTGACCCTAAAAAATAGGCGGAAATAATAAATTTTCTACCTTTTCAATTTAAGGATATATACCCTTTTGTTTGCATCAGCATCTTGTAAAATTACCATTTTACTCTCTACTCTAACATCGCTTCCTCTCGCTATTCTTGCTCTCGCTCTATGTTCACGCTCTCTCTCCAATCTCTCACTCTCTCTCCAATCTCTTGTTCTCTTCAATCTCTCACTCTCCAGTCTTGCTCTCTCTCTAATCTCTCGCTCTTCAGTCTCACTCTCTCTCTCATTTATCTCTCCAATTTCACTCTCTCCAATCTCATTCTCTCCCCAATCTCTCTCCCTACTCCAACTCTCGCTCCAACATCTCTCATTGTGTGCTATTTGGAGAGATCAGAAAATAAAGAGAGAGAAAAATGGAGAAAATGGTAATTTCGCTAGGGATGATGACATAAGCGACATATAACCTTAAATTGAGAAGATATGACATTTTTCATTTTGACCTCTTCAAATGGGTCATCTACATGGATATTTCCTATTTCATCTTCTTTCTTCTTTTTTTCAATTAATTTTTTACTTTGAAATGTTATCTTTTATTCTTTATAGAATTTTGTTCTTGTTATATTCTTTAAAATTTTTAAACTTTAAATATTAAATGAATGGGGAAAATTAAGTAGAAAATTTTGTAAATTAAAAATTTATGACTTAACCTACAATTTAAAATAAAAAAAAAAACAAAACAAAAACAAAAACACATCTCTTTTTAGTTTCAAAGTAAGACTATAATAATTTTTTAAATTCAATTTTCAGAGTGATTTAGAATGATTAAATACATGTGATGGAATTTAGTTATTTCAAAGTCACTCTCAAAACACGAATGTCTCAAGTTTAGGTGATTTTGAAAATTATTCCATGGTCAAATCTTTATTAGCAAACAGTAACTTAGATATCATTAATTATTTGACTAAATATATATTCTCCACAAACATTTATATGTAATGTTGAATGACATAAAAATTAGGTAGACTCGTGCCAAAGTAAGCATAGCTTAGCGGTAATTAATATGTATCCCAAAAGATCAAAGGTTCGAATTCCCCACCTCCAAATGTAGGTTGTTGAACTCAAAAGAAAAAAAAAAATTAGGTAGACTCATTTCAATTACCATTACTATTGCATCGAAGCATCAAATAAAGCGACAGCATGCTTTGGAACTAATAATATACGGCAACCACTGTGAAAAGCAGAGATACACAATGAGTCAAGTATATAAAATATTTGCCTACCAATCTGCCAATACCTGACGTCAAGCCTCATAGCTCACAATACCAAATCCTTGCAATCTCAGAAATTCTCTCTTATGTTACTATGGCTACAATGGTCAATCAAAGCTATTTCTTTGTACAGCTATGTTGATTTTCCTTCCATAAAAGCTCCAGCATTACATTGAGATGCCACTGCAGGCGAATCGAATCTCGAAAAGAAACTTAGCTGAACGTTCAATCCTACTTGATCTACTTGGCATGCAACTCATGTCATGAATTGCAAAAGAGAGATTGATAAGCTCTCTTGGATTAATCTTGACATTGAAAAAAAACACAAAGACTAAAAACTCAATTCATTATAGTCTGTTCTGTACATCCTATTGACAAAGCTTTAGATAGCCTCTCAAAATCTTAAGGAGCCGATTGGACTTAAGGTTTCATAAATGTCCAAGAATAAAGGTTGTTTTATGGAACAAATTATGTTTGTTTTTATTTTATGGAATTAATTATGCTAACCTTATATAATTTTATAAATTAATTAATAAAACAATCAATTTTTTTTTTTTTTTGAGAAAAAAATTACTTGACAGCTGTGGGATTTGAACCCACGCCCTTTCGGACCAGAGCCTAAATCTGGCGCCTTAGACCACTCGGCCAAACTGTCTTATTAATGAAAGAATCTAAATTAATTCAAAGTATTAATAAAAATTAATTAATTAATAATCAAAGAATTATTTTAATGGGATAACTGTCTTGTTAATAAAAGAATCTAAATTAATTCAAAGTATTAATAAAAATTAATTAATTAATAATCAAAGAATTATTTTAATGGGATAATTACTGATAGGTGTATTAAAAACAATACTTATGTAAAGTTAATTTAACTCATTATAATTAATTAATTAATATTTTTAATAAATATTCCTAATTACGTTAATTTAATATACTCAATAAAAATAAATAAAATAAATATGTTATTATTTATTTATTCAATGGAATATTTTATTAATTAAAATTAAGTATAGTTCGATATTATTAATTATACTTTTAATTAAATAATATAAATAAATATACTTACAAATTGCAAAAACCACCCCTGACCTATCTAACAGCTACATCTAACTTTTAAGTGTAAAAATTAAACTCTCAAACTTTAAGCATAAAAATTAAACTCTCGACCTATGATAGAGGTAAAAACCAAACCCTCAAACAATAAAACAGTAAAAATTGGATATTAAAAAAAAAAAAAAAACTCTCTCTCTCTGTTTTCTACCTCTCCCTCAGTCATTCCTGGTTTCAATCATCCACTCTGACCTCATGGTCGAGGGTACATGCCAATTACCGCTAAGTTATACTTGCTTTGGCTTTTTTTTGGGTTACTTGCATTTGAATTTAGAGCAAGAGAAATTTAAAGCAAGAGTGAAATGTGTAAGTCCAAATTGTGAGGTGATCTTGCTGATGCTTACACGGTTGTTTTCATGTAAAATCGCTGCAGTTGTATTGGGCTTCCCTCGTAATCGTTCTTAAAAATTAAATATAAGCCACATATTAAAAAAATTCGAATTTTGAATGTTGAACTGAACAAGATAGATAATTACTCAAAATTTTCCACCTTGGAGTAGTAGAAAGAGAATGAGGGAAATGACCAAAGGGAGAGACAGGTAAAAAGTAGAGAGACAACGGAGGAGAGAGAAAAAGAGGAAATATGAGGGAAAAAAGCACTTTTACATTTTTATAGTTTAAGGGTTTAATTTTTACCATTATTATAATTGTTTAATTTTAATGTTTAAAAGTTTAGGGTGTAAGGAATTATTTAATTAGAAATAAACATTTTGCAGTTAGCACTACCTTCTATAGTCCGTCATAATAAATTGTTGGGCTCTTCAGCACAATAAAGCACAATATATGGGCTTTTCTACTGGGCACCATTTGGACAAAAATGTTGAGTAATGATTAGACTTTGGCCTAGATATTCATTAATATTATTTTTTAAAAACATTTTATATTAACCAACAGCATAAAACTTGTAATTTTGACCCAGAGGTTACAGACTCAAATCCTCCTCTTCGGATAAAAAAAAATATATTACATTTTTAATTAAACCTATTTGAAAAAAAAATCATTCTTTTAAGTGTTTTCGTCTATTTTCAATTAATTTAAAAATATAGCACATTTTTTAAAAATAAAAATATAGCACACATTTGAATCTATTAATCAAACGATTCTTAAAATTAGTTTTAGAAAAATACAAAATATGGACAATCTAGAATGACAGAAACTCAGCTAATTTTGGAAAACCCTTGTGATGTCTCCTTGAAATCGACTTGGATTGTTGACTATCTTCAAGAGTGGAACTTTGCTTCTTTCGAAATTCGGTCCCATTTGCCTTCTAGTTCTGTTTCTTCATCAGAGTTCTGGTATTCGCCTCCGATAGGATGGTTAAAATTGAATATCGATGGATCTTGGATCTCTTTCTTCTCAAGAGGTTGGTGTCTATTTTTCTATTCAAGATTCTTTTGGATCTCTTGTTGCGGCAAAATGTATCAAAAAAGGGTTCTTTCAAAATGCTCTGGGAGTTTGAAATTGTTTTTGAAGGTCATTCGAAGGCTATTTCTTTGAGTATTAAAAATCTAATGGTTGGATCTGATTCTCTGATGGTGATTAGTGTCCCAACCATACTAGAAGAGAGTAGGTTGTGACCCTCACTGAGCAGACAGTGAATTGGTGGCACGTTGAGTGTCGCCCATCGGGCCATGTCAGAGGGCCGAGAGAGAGAAGTGCCATGATGCGATCGAGGAGGACGATGACATTGATGTCACAAGAAGGCATGAGCATATTGAGAAGCAACAGTGTCGTCAAACGCGTCAGTGGTATGCTTAATGGGGGTCAGATGGGGCCCCGAGCCATGACCTCGGAAGTCGGGGTTCCGTCGTGAGTTTTGATGAGCGGCTCAAGAGTTAAGTGCATATGAGTGAAGAATGCAAGCCCGCAAAGTTTCGTGTCAATCGGACACCAGACGGACGCTCCACGTTGGCGTATGAATACTCCTCGTGAAATTGACGTGCAAGGGTGTCAGACCAAATATGCCTCAGAATGCACTTTAGGGGGAGGCATGGTGTCAACTCTCCACCACCCCTGGGCCCTGTGGCCTAAGTGAGCTACCCCATGGCACATGCGTGTGTCAAGGCATGGGCGAGCGTTGCAAGACGAGTGTCTTGGGCGTCTTCCTTTGGGAATGGGTTTCCAAGGACAGTGTCGGGCGGCACGGGTGTGCCGACATTGCGCCCCCACCCATGTGCTAGAGGTTGCACCATATAGTTGGGCTGCGGCATGCTATACGAAAATGACTCGGCATGGACACGGAAGGGTTCATGCCTCGATAGGCCTGGATGGATGGATGTCCGGGAGGTCCCGATTATAAGCAAAGCCCATGGGTCGATTCTCGAGAAGCGAGTCCGAGCAAGCGGTTAAGTCAGATGGCATCCCGAGGCTCGGGGTGACATCATGAAGCATCAGTGGAACTCGATAGTTCCCGGTTGGCACGGTATTTGCCCGAAATGTCCCGGTAAGCATTATAATGGCCCGATAAGTCCCGGTAAGCGTTATAATGCACCGGTAGGTCCCGGTAAGTGCTGAAATCACCCGGTAAGCTCCGGTTGAGAGTTTTAAGGCCGTTTTGACCCCGAGAAGGGTCCGAACACATCCTGGCGAAGTTCTAGATCGATGTAGAAACGTGTGGGCTGTGTTCTCGAGATTGAAGATGATGAAATGAGATGGGACGTTGCGTTTATATGACCTTGGCCTGATGTAGAGCCAAGGTTGAGCCTTTAGACTTGGCCTAGAGTAGAGGCAAGTTGGCTAGAGTCGCAAATGAGGGAAAATACACATACGGGCGACGTGTATGACCGAATGATATTCCCCTGCAAGATGATTCGAGTTCAGTTGAGGATGAAAGAACCTCGCCTAAGGTCCGATGAAGCACCAAAGTCCCGCGAAAAAGTGTTATGGGTTAGAGATGACCCTTAAGGCTGGCCATGATTGCGTGTAAGATCATGGCGCCGCACGGTTGGAAGAGTACGACCGTGACAATTAGCATCCTGAAGCAGACCCCTTCATAGGTTAATGATTCCTTGGGTTAGTTTGTTAAATAAAATTTCTTATTTCAAGAAAAAAAAATACAAAATACTATTTTTGTGTGTGTGTGTTTTTTTTTTTTACAAATACAAAATAATTGGCATGTATCTCTACCAAGAGGTCAATCTTCTTTGTTGAACTCATATATATATACACTTTTACCAATTATTTTATTAATAAAAAATTTCTCTAAATTAAGTGGAATTCTTTGTCATATATTAAATCAGATAAAACCTAAATGAAATTTTATATAGATTAAGTTTGATGCCATCTATTTTAGTTTCTAGTGTTAAATAGTGTCATCACTTTTTTTATGAAATAAGTGAATAAGAAAGAAAGAAAAAGAAAAAGAAAAAAAGAAAGAAAAAGGAGAGAAAAAAAAAAAAAGGACGACAACAAGAGATGAATGCCTAGAGAGTTGCGAAATTGGACTTTCAAGTCTTGATCCAAATTTCAGACCTCGCAAAGTGTCCTGATCGGGAACTTTATTCTAAATTGTAGAGGTGCTCAACAAAAGACTTTATTCCTTCCACACAGCGATTGCAACAAACTTTATTAAGATGCCTTAGAGTATCTATTCCATTTGAAATAATGTGTGGAAGTTATCATAAAAGAACATCAATTTGCATCTCTTTCTGATAGATCCTTCTATCAAGTTCTCTATATAAACACTCCATTCATAAGTATGCTTTTAAGGCAAAGAAAATTATCATCATCAACACAAAAATCTATCCTTAGAGCTGCCCATTTGGCCAACCAATCTCGGTCGCGATGTTGAGATCTAAGATGCAGTTGTCGAGGGAGGAGATGAAGGAGATCTTCAGAGAGCACGACATCGATGGCGATGGCGTTCTCAGCATGAATGAGCTCACCCATGCCTTTAGCTTCTTGGGCAGCCTTCTTCCATTCTACAAAGCTCACTATGGTCTACATTATGCTGATGAGGATGGCGATGGCTGCATCACTGAAGATGAGCTTGACAAGCTCGTCGACTATGCCATGAAGTTTCACCCAGAGAAGCGTCGTGGCGAGGGTAAATCCATCGTGTAATCGTTCTCTTTTCATGTTATGGGTTACTCCACTCATCGCCAATTGGTTTTGAGATGTAATCCCATGTTATCTAATACTGTATACTCTCACTATCTATCTATTGTTGGACTTTGTTTTCTCTGAAGCAATATATTGTTCTGTAATAAAGTATCCCTTCCTGTTGTATCCATGGATACAAATATATCATGTTGTAATTTTATGAAAACGTCAGTAAAATACTGATGTTCTATGAATGGTCGTTTGTAGAAAAATTATATAAACAAATAAGTTTAAATAAACAAAGATTTATCCATAGAGAGATATCTATTTGTAAAGTGGCCAACAAGAGTATAGTTCAACTGACATAAAGATGTATTGATAACCATGAGATCTGTGGTTCGAATCTCCCCACCCCGTATTGTCAAAAAAAATATATTTGTAAAGTGAAAAGAAAAAAAAAGTAATATTTCTCACATTTCTGTTAAATAATTTATTGAACAATTTTTTTTTGGAACAACAATTTATTGAACAATTGATAGAAAGTAATGAAGTAGTTATTTTTAGGTATAGTTTAGAACTAACGAATTGGATTTTTTTTCTTTTAATTTTAACGAATTGGATTTAAACCTAAGTTAAAATAGGATTGTTAGTAGTAGTATTTTATTTATGTTGATATCACTGTTATTTTAGTAGCATTTTTTATATTTTACCAATACTTTGACGATATATATAATAAAAATATCGATGGTTGCTTCATACATTCACGTTGAACCATAAGAATATATTGATGGCATAAATTAGAAATATTGACTTCTCTATTAATATTTAATTGGACGACCAAAATCAATTTATACCTTTAAACTTTGGAGTTGTATCGATTAAAACTCTGAACTAATGTCAAAGTGAGTATATCTCAATGATAATTAAAATGTATTATTGATCAAGAGGTCAGAAGTTCGAATCTCCCCACCTCAAATGTTGTTGAACTCAAAAAAAATAAAAAAAGTAAAACCTCTCTATATGAAAGTCTTAGAGGCTCGAAAGGAGGTTGAAAAGGTAAATGTGAAAAAATATTTTTATTCAATCACTTCTCTGTATGTTTACACGAAACCAGCAACTGCTATAAATAGGAAATGGCTAACAACTAAGACTACAGCTGGCAAGGGAAAAGGAAAAAAACTAAAAACAGAAAAATTGAGATGAAATTACAAAGTTAGCCTTAATAGAAAGAGAGAAAGAGATTAGAGGAGAGAGTAAAAATGGTAATTTTACTAGGATGATGACAAAAACAAAAGGACATATAACTTTAAATTATTAAGATAGGACATTTATCATTTTTCACATACGATTAACCCAACTTTGAACTTGAAAAACTCATTAAATAACACGTGAAATTGAAATTTAAAAAATAGAAATGACAACTTTGGACATTTAAATGTACGAACTTCAACATGATAGTCTGTCAGTAGATATCTGATAGAAAGAACTGTCAGTGTCTATCACCGATAGTCATTGATAAACTCTGATTAATCGGAGTTTATCAGTGATAGACACTGATAGAAAAGATTATATAGAGTCTATTAGCATGATAGTCTATCAATGTTGTCTATAATACACCCCAATTAATCGGAGTCTATCAGTGATAGACACTGATAGGAAGGATTATACGAAGTCTATTGAGTATATCAGTGTTTATCACTAATAGACTCCGACTAATCAGAGTTTATCAGTGATAGACATTGATAGGCTTCGATTATCAGAATCTATCAGTGATAGACACTGATAAAAAGGATTATATAGAGTTTATCAACATGATAGTCTATTAGTGTCTATCACCAATAGTCACTGACAGACTTCGATTATTATAATTGGAGTCTATCAGTGATAGACACTGATAGACTCTGATTACAGTGATAGACACTTATTGAAAGAAATGTATGTGACCTAATTGTCACCCCATACAATTTCCTTTTTTTTAATATCTAAAATTGTCTTCCCTCTAACTTTTCAACTTTTTTCTCTCCAAAGCTTATCTCTTCCCTCTAACTAAAATTCCTATGAACTACAACTAATATTCTCTCTAACCTACTTTTTTCGGTCTAAATATTTTCTTTCATGTCTCACAATTTACAATGTTTAATTTTTCTCTAAAACACATTTATACCTATGTCTTTAAAATTTTTTATTTCAATGTCTTCACACCTTTTTCTCTCCCTGAAATACCTCTTCATCTCTCTAATTCTTAAAACATTGAAAATAAAAAATAGTTATCAAACAAGTTTAATTTAGTTTTATGTTTTAAAAAAAAAAACAGAAAACAAAAAAAAGTTAACAAACATATATGATCTTTTAAAAAAACAGAAAACTAAGGCCCCGTTTGATAACCGTTTGGTTTTTGGTTTTTGGTTTTTGAAAATTAGGCTTGTTTTCTTTAAATTTCTTCACCATGGTTTTCATTTTTGTTAAAGACACACTTGAATTCCTAACCAAATTTTAAAAACAAAAACAAGTTTTTGAAAACTACTTTTTTATGTTTTCAAAAATTGACTTGGTTTTTGAAAACATGGGAAGAAGTTAGGTGAAAAGCCAAAGAAATTTAGAGTTGGAAGTGGTGTTTATAAGCTTAAAAACCAAAAACCAAAAACAAAAAACCAAGGCCCCGTTTGATAACCATTTGGTTTTTGGTTTTTGGTTTTTGAAAATTAGGCTTGTTTTCTTTAAATTTCCTCACCATGGTTTTCATTTTTGTTAAAGACACACTTGAGTTCCTAACCAAATTCTAAAAACAAAAACAAGTTTTTGAAAACTATTTTTTTTAGTTTTCAAAAATTGGCTTGGTTTTTGAAAACATGGGAAGAAGGTAAGTGAAAAGCCAAATAACCTAGAGTTGGAAGTGGTGTTTATAAGCTTAAAAACCAAAAACCAAAAACAAAAAAACCAAATGGTTATCAAACGGGGCCCAAATGGTTATCAAACGGGGCCTAAAAAACCAAAGCAAAAATCGAATTCGAATTTTGAAACCATAAAAGTCAAATGAGAACCTATTCCCAACTAGAAGGACCAAGAAAAAAAAATGTCTAAACAAGTAATGGTTTGCAGTTTGCTATCACCCTATGTTTTAAAGCTACTTTATTTTTATAAACTACAAAAGTTAAGGCCATTTAATAACCCTTTGAATTTTAGTTTGACTTTTGAAAATTAAGCTTGTTTTCTCTCAATTTCTTTAGAGTGAATTTCATCTTGGTTAAAGACACATTTGCATTCCTAGCCAAATTCCAAAAACAAAAACTACTTTTTGAAAACTACTTTTTTTTTTTTTAATTTTCAAAACTTGAGTTGGTTTTTGAAAACATGGGAGGAAGATAGATAACAACGACACATAGAAACTTAGAGGTAGAGGTAGTATTTGTAGACTTAATTTTCAAAAACTAAAAATCAAATGGTTATCATACGGAACCTAAAATGCAGGTTTTGAACCAATAAGTATCAAATGGAACTTATTCCCAACCAGAAGTCTAAAAAGTTAATGCTTTGCTATCACCATGTTTTTTAAGTAAAACATTTCAAATAAATTGGTAATGTGACTCCATGGTCAAACGAGAGATAGGAGTGGTTCGTCAGTACAAATAAAAAGGGATGGATAAAGAATGATTTTTTTGGCAGATAGACGTTTGGACAAAAGGATATATTTAAAGATTTTACTTTATATTAATATGCCAAAAAGAAGATAAAACATGTTTCAAAATTCAGTGTTCCATTTTTTCTTTCTTTTCTTTTTTCTTTTTGATAAAAAGTTCAGTGTTCGATTTCAAAAGCAATCCAAAAATTCGATGTATGAGAATTACAGGGTCTTCCATTCGGAATACTTTTTCGTGTTTTTCAAAAATGCATTTTTTTATAAACATTTTGTATAAAAATTGTTTAGGATTTTTTCTTTCAAAAGAAAATTGTTTAAAATTTAAACACTCGTATGTTTGGTTACATTTCCTCGTAAACATTTTTATATACAAGTTATTATATACTTAAAAATTCTTTTTAAAAAATTTGGTTTCAAGTGTTTTTCTCAAAATGGTTTACTTCTCAATCTCATTTTTTAATAAGTCATTTTTAGTGGTTGTCAAACACTAGAATTTTTTTCAAAATGCTTTTTTTTTTCCAAAAATAAACACTTGAAAAGTTAAACCAAATTTTAAATTTGGATGGTAAATCCGGGTCTAAATGTTAGGCTAGAGACATCACATCTTATAATATTATGTTGTAATAAATTTCTTTCCAAGTACTTCACCTTTTAAATTTAAGTTACAAATGTCCCCCCCCCCCCCCCGCTCTTCTTTTTTTCTTTTTATATTTAAATTTCTTTCTAAAAGAATAAAATTTGTGTAAATATTTTTAAAAAGCTAACCAATCTTATCAAAAGTTATTTGGAAAATTCCACTATATGTACAATTTGCACCGTGGTTTTAGAAAATAGTCAAACATTTTATAAATATCAATTATGGCCAACGCAGATTTTTGTCTGATGTTGCCTAAATATTTTTCATCGTCGCCCTTTCGCTTGATTTGAACCGTCTTCACATTGTGTTCTTTCTTTTTGAGAAATCAATTTTTTTAGGAAAAAAAAAATCAAATCAAATTCAAATCTTCTTTTAACAACGAAATCAAATTAAAATCTTTCAATATTCTCCAATTTCAAATTTTATAACAAAATTTGTGATTTTCACATTTTTTTTCCCATTCCTTTCTCACTTTTTTTCCTTCCAGATTTATATTCATAGAATCATCATAATTCTTTCTCAAAAAAAAAAAAAAAAAAAAAAAAGAAAAGAATCATCATAATTCTAAATATTTCACATTTTTATTTTTTTTAATCGCTCCTTTCAAATTTATTCACTTTTTTTAATCTCATTTCTTTTTTATTTCATTATTTGCTCTAGATTTATATTCCTAGAATGATCATAATTCTCCTGTCAAAAAAAAAAAAAAAAAAAAAAAGAATGACCATAATTCTAGATATTCCATGTTTTTATTTTTCTTTAGTTTTTTTATGTTTTTTTTTTCCTTCAAATAATTTATTCTTTTTTTTTTCCACTAATCTGCGATGTGTAAATTCCCTAGCTATCAATGGTTAATTCAAACATTTAAAATACTATTGATTGCTCTGCTTCATCAAGATCCATTTTATCTATAGGTTTAACTTTCGCTTGATAGTTTCCTCGTGCTGTAATAAAAAGAAAAAAGAAAAAAAAGAAAAAAAAAAACTTTCAAATCAATAATAGTGAATGGAAGAATCTACTTAAATAATTGAAGCAAATTAAAGGTCCTTGTTTTGTAAAAAATAAATAACATATAAATGAATGTGTATTACTAACTGAATCCAAGAGATAAGGTTCATATAGTGATGTAAATAAAGGATATTACTAATTAATATGTGTCATATACATACGTAGACAGAAAAAAAAGTGTAAATTGATCGATGGTAAATGAAATAGACTACTTAAAACATTGTAGCGTAAAAGTATTTTTCAAAATAAAATTGAAGCGTAAAAGTCATTGTTTGGTAAATAATAAATAACATATAAATAAATGTGTACTATTAATGTGTCATACACATAACTATTCTTTGAACCTCATATGGAAGGATTTTTCAAAAAAAAAAAAAAAAAAACCTCATATGGAAGGTACATACTTTAACCAGTTGAGTTTTTTTTTTTTTTTTTTTTTTTTTTTTTTGGGATTTACCAACGATTGAGATGGAGAGATTCAAATCTCTAATCTCTTGGTCAGAGTACATGGCAACTTTTTTTTGGATTTACCAACGATCGGGATGGAGGGATTCGGATCTCTAACCTCTTGGTCAGAGTACATGACAATTACCGCTGAGCTATGCTCATTTTGACATTTCCAGACAATTTGAATATAATTCAATTAGTCAAAACATTTTTTTGGACCAAAAGATCAAAGGTCGTTTTCTTTTTGTACTCACACTCACACGTTGAATTAAGTCATAATTTAAACAATAATTTAATTTTGAATGTCTTGTTTGTTGAATTTTGTGTAATTAATTATCCGGTTCATGAAGTAATTTTATAACTCAACATGAATTTGAATAAGTATCAAATCTACCGTTCAAGATTAAGATTAATTTCATTGGAATTGAAAGTTTAAATTAAAATGGGGCATTTGCATCAATAGCAAAAAAAGAAATCATAATTGCAGGCGTGTCTTTGATTTATTGGGTTTGCAGATATAGCAAAAAAAGTTTGGCCCGGCCCAAACAATAACGCAAAAAGACTAAAATAACCTCAGCTCGTCATCCACTGATATACCAAATATCTAGTATATTAAACCCTAAAAATATACTAGATATTTGGGATATCAATCAACTGATATACTAAATATATAGTATATCAGATGTATATTTTCGTGAATATAATATACTTCATTTATGAAGTATACACATGAGCTTTCATTAGTTTTAGATATCTTTGATATACTTTATCAATGAAGAATTAGATATATTAGCTTTATTTTGGGACAATATGTGTGGTAGAGGATTTAAACCTCTAACCTCTTTGTTGAATGTGTATATATCAATGATTTTGTTTAATAACAAATCTATCGTTGATGTATTTAGCTACTCATAATCAAGTATATCAATGTTATTAATTATTTGAGTAGTATAAAAAATGAGGTAAGTTAAAAAAAAAATACAAATGAGGTATATCAATGGTGTATCAACATTCATAACAGGTATAGAAGACACATTTATTTTATAAAAGACAAACATTTTATTTAAAATATGTGAGTAACACCACATAATTCAATAAAGAGAAAAAAAAATATAACAAATATAAGTAAAGAAAGTAACATATCAAGTATATCATTGGTATATCAAATGTTATGCTTATCAAATCAAGTATATATTAGGTATATCATTGTATTCATTCGAGTATATCAAATTTGGTATACTTTATATTTCGTATATCAGTAAATATAAAATATATCAGATATACTACTAATATACCTATCGATATACCAACAAGGGTAAAATATACTAGATATTTGGTATATCGATCAACTGATATACTAAATATATAGTATATCAGATGTATATTTTCGTGAATATAATATACTTCATTTATGAAGTATACACATGAGCTTTCATTAGTTTTAGATGTCTTTGATATACTTTATCAATGAAGAATTAGATATATTAGCTTTATTTTGGGACAATATGTGTGGTAGAGGATTTAAACCTCTAACCTTTTGGTTGAATGCGTATATATCAATGATTTTTTTAATAACAAATCTATCATTGATGTATTTAGCTACTCATAATCAGGTATATCAATGTTATTAATTATTTGAGTAGTATAAAAAATGAGGCAAGTTAAAAAAAAAATACAAATGAGGTATATCAATGGTGTATCAACATTCATAACAGGTATAGAAGACACATTTATTTTATAAAATACAAACATTTCATTTAAAATATGAAAGTAACACCACATAATTCAATAAAGAGAAAAATAAATATAACAAATATAAGTAAAGAAAGTAACATATCAAGTATTCTAAAAAAAAAAAAAAAGTCAAGTATATCATTGGTATATCAAATGTTATGCTTATCAAGTCAAGTATATATTAGGTATATCATTGTATTCATTCGAGTATATCAAATTTGGTATACTTTATATTTCGTATATCAGTAAATATAAAATATATCAGATATACTACTAATATACCTATCGATATACCAACAAGGGTAAAATTGGAATAATAAAAAAAACGGAAATCAGATTTTTAAATTTTTGCTATGTTTGCAAATCTAAAAAATCATAGCTAAATTTGCAAATATCCTAATAGTTTTTGCTACCCATTGCAATTCCCCAATTAAAATTAGACTCCATTTAACCGGAGAAAAAAAATTCACTATACTTAACTAACATTTAAATGCCAACAAGAATTTAGTTCAATTGGCATGATCTTGTATTGATAATCACAAAGTCTGTGGTTCAAATCCCCCTCCCACATATTGTCAAAAAAAAAAAAAAAAAACTAACATTTAAATCAAAATCCAAAGAACATGGGTGGTCAAACTTCAAAGATGCCATAATTAAAGAGGGTCAAAAGGACATTTGCAAATTTAACTATGCTTTTTGAGATTTGCAAATATAGCAAAAATTTTAAAATCTGATTTTCGTTTTTTTTATTATTCCAGCTTTACCCTTATTGGTATATCAATTGTATATTAGTAGTATATCAGACAACATACTTTATATTTATTGATATACGAGATATAAAGTATATCAGTGAACTGATATACCAAATTTGATATACTCGAATGAATACAATTATATATCTAATATGTACTTGATTTGATAAATGTAACCTATGATATACCTGAGTATTGATATAAAAATGATATATCTGATATATGAAATGTTACTTTTCTTTACTTATATTTGTTATGTTTCATTTTCTTTTTATTGAATTGTGTTGTGTTATTTACGTATTTTAAACGAAATGTTTGTTTTTTATAACATAAAATGTTTGTCTTATATACTTGTTATGAACGTTGATATACCATTGATATACCTCTTTGGTTATACTACTCAAATTATTAATAACATTGATATACTTGATTATGTGTGACAAAATATATCAATGATAGACTTTATTTTTAAAAAAAAAATCATTGATATATATTTTTAATTATCAGTGACATACTTTATTTTAAGTATATTTTCTATATTGAATATGAACTGCTGATATACTATTGATATATAATTCATATTAGGAATACCATTTCACTGATATATCAGAGTATATTAGTAGTATATGTACTTCAATTTAGGTATATCTGATATAATGAATATAAAATAACGAATATATTCATATTAGGAATATCATTCCACTAATATACCATAGTAAAGTATATCGGTTGTATATCAGATATATTTCATTTTAAGTATATCAGTAGTATATCAACAATATATCTGTATTTTATTTTAGGTATATCAGTAGCATATCAACAGTATATTTGATATACCACTGATATACTCCATAACAGTAAAACACGGGAAAATTTTGGAAAGGGTATTTTTGACTTTTTCTATTCACGTTTTGGGCTAGGCTGAATTTTTTTGCTATAATTGCAAACCTCAAAAAGTGAAGGCACGCTTGCAAATACAAATTCCCCTTTTGCTATTGTTGCAACCACCCCTAAATCAAAATCCAAAGAACATGGGTGGTCAAACTTCAAAGATGCCATAATTATAGAGGGTCAAAAGGAAATAAGAGAAAAGGAATTTTCAGAAGTCTTTACAATGACACTTAATGTAAGAAAGAGACAATTGTATGGAAAATTATTTGGTGTACACTATGGACCCGTTTGGTAACGTTCTCGTTTCTTGTTTTTTTGTTTCCAATTTTATCAAGAAATCTAAGCATTTAATAACTAGATTTAATAACTAGGTATGTTTCTTGTTTCTCATTTTTTAGAAACACTCCCAAAATTTGTATAGAACTTTTGGGAACAACTAAAATTAGTTTCTCCTTTTTTGTTCTTGTTTCCAATTGTTTCCAAACATAAATAAGAATATAGGTTTATTATTATTGAACGTATAGGTGTTAGGGCCATGAAATTATATTTTTCTTTATTAAAAATGAAGAAACGGAAACAAGAAACGAGAACGTTACCAAACGGGCCCTATATATTTTGGTTCATGACAAACCACTCTTAAATGGATACCATTTGTGATGCTGATGGATTGGACATTACTAGATTTGTGAAAAATAATGATGCTTCTAGCTAGTTAAGCAGGATTTCATTTTTCTTTTTAATTTGGATTCAAACATTTTATGGTTGAGTTTTAGGCTCCTTCTACTATCTAAATTTTTGGCTAGCTTCCATTCTATGATCAAATTTAGCCATTTATAGGATTTAATTTTGAATGTCTTGTTGTGATTGATTAGTTGATCGCTAGTTTTTCAATTTAATTTTAAATAACTATTAAATTAAGGGTTCGAGTTTAATGTTAAATTCATCAAAATTATAAGTTTGCATAAAAACTAAACCGTGTATTAGAGTAAAGATTCAAAGAATCAAGTGGTTAAAGATGTCAAATTTAAAGAGAGATCGAAAGAAAATTAGATAAAATGAATTTGTCAATAAAAATCTTTACCGTGACAATCAACCTAAGAAAGACATAATGATATAAGATGTTTAAAGTACTATTTGATGTATAATATATATTTTGGTTCACGACAAATTAATTAAATGTATACCGTCGGATATTACTATATGCTTGTGACAAATGATATTCTTCCAGTTAGATAAAGGTTTCTTTTTTCTCTTCTCTTTTCCTTTGTTTTTGGTAAATTTGAATTTGGACATTTTATGTTGAGTGCTAATTTTAGCTACCTAAATTTGTTACTAGTTTCAAATATTTATATGATCAAATTCAATCATTTATACGATTTAATTTCGAATGTCTTGTTGGTTAAATTTTTTGTGATTAAATTGATCATCAATTCATGAGTAATTAATTTTCCAACTTAATTTTTAATGAAACTAAATTCATGGTTCTAATTTTTAACATAAAATTCATTTCAAATCGATGGTTTGAATTAAAATTGGACTCTACGTTTCAGGGTGTGAGATCAAATTCTTCACCAATCTTAACAAACTTATAAATCAAGATCCAAAAGGAACCGGAGTGATTAAAAGAGAAGTTGAAAGGAAAAATTAAACATAAGAAAGACAAAATCAATGAGATATGTTTAAAGAATTATTCGGTGTGCAAAACATTTTTATGATTCACGATGAACACTTAATTAAATATTGTAACAATTTTTTATATCGATGAATTGAACAAAGCACACAATTAGTTGTACATATCTAAGGAGCAAGGCGCATCTTGCAAAGTCTAAAGTTCAAAATATTCCATATTCCCCAAAGCTTTCCAATCAAGATAAGCATACACACACCAACAAGATAGAAACAAAGCTATACTAGCTAGCTTCACTTTAAAACCCTTCCATGCCTCAATTCTTCTTCACAACAGTTCCTCAATCAACACAATGACTCGTAAATATGATAAGAACTCAAGTTTCAAGATACAAAGAGAGGACATAAAAGCAATCTTCAGGGAGCATGACCTAGATGGCGATGGGCGCCTGAGTGTCCAAGAATTGTCACGAGCATTCGGGATGCTGGGCGCATTTCTCCCTCTCTACCGTGCAGTCCGTGGCTTCCTCATTGCCGATGCCGATCGAGATGGATTTATTACCGAGCAAGAACTGGACAAGGTGGTGGATTATGCTATAAAATGTAAATATAACATAATCTAGTTATCTTTTTCCATCATGAGCTGAAGGAAGTTTCCTTGTGAGATGTTAACAAGTAATGTGTAGAAGGTGATGTACGAGAAACCCTTCCCTATTGTATCTACCTTTTCTGATGCAAGAATGATAGAATTTTTCCATATATATATGATACGAATCATATGGTGCAAGTGCATGCATGATAGCCATTTATAAATATATGAATTGTTACAAACTAATAAAATGATTAAGATCAAAGAAATGAAAATGCCCAAAGGTCGAAGTTGATGGCTTAAGGTTTACGACGAATATACTAATGGGTATTATTGCTACGTGATAAGGAGCGTAGCAGTCGACGTCCTCTTTTAAGGGCCTCTTAAATTAAAATAAAAGAGTTTTGAAATTACCACCAACTATATTGAATATGTGATTATTTTTTTTTTGGAAAAAGTATTGAATATGTGATTATTGAATATGTGATTATTGTTCTTCTCCTTGCGCAAATTCACTGTTGATATGTCTTGAATCTGTTATGAAGTGCTCCAAATGACCAAGTACGGGGTCTAGGGGCGAAGCACCCGGTGGGGTTCAGAGGCAACCCCCTAAGATATAAATTATGTATAGAGATTAGATATGTTATTTCTGTTTTGGACTTTATTTTGGACCTATTCTGTTATGGTTAAGAGTGGGTACCATATATAAACTCTCTTAACCTAATTTGCCCTAACCTCTGCATATGTTTTCTCCGGTGTACCACGTAAAATCAATGTTCTTTCTTCTCTTTTTCATTCTTGTTTTGTTGATTTACGATTACATTCACATTTTTTAAATAAGCACACATATGCTAACAATTATGATGACATAAAAGACATTTAAAAAAATGAAAATTTATTGTGGATTCCATATTAATATCTCTTACTTCAACCATATTAGAAAATCAAATTTCCGTCGTTAATTTTTTATAAAAAAATTTCTTGTATTTAAGAAATTTAATAAATTTCAAAAAGAGAATACCCTACTTTTTCTTAGGTATGCATGAGAATTTTCATGTTACGAATTTTAGAAAAATTCATAAAGCGAACACTATCAACTTTCAAACTTAATTTTTTTTATTACTTTTATTAAAAAAAGTATGAATGTTAAGAAATTAATTTTGATGAGGAAGAATTTCATCATAAAAATTAAAATCCATAAAAAAGAACCCTACTCAACCTCAGATATTAATTATTTATTTCTCGAATTTATTTTTCAATTTCTAGAAAAAATCACAGTCAATTTTCTATTTTCAATCTTCGAAATTTTGAACTTTGGACATATGGAATTAAGTTGGATTTAAGGAATATAATATATATACTAATCCAAATCAAATGAGATCTCATGGTTTGCAATTAATACCAAAATCATAACAGACCAAGCATATTTAATAGATAATTTTTTTAAAAAAAATCTACAATAGGATATCCCACAAAATCACAAAAGAGTTCCTTCAAAAAAAAAAAAAAACAAAGTTTCCAATAAAATCAAAGACGGCTTAAAAAAAAAAAAAAACTCAAAATCTCACACAAACTCCATAAAATTCCCTCTCAACTCTAAATATATAAAATTGATCTCGCCTATTCTAACATTTTTTTTAAGAAGATCTCGCCTATTCAACATTAATTCACAAGCAAAGAAGCAATTTAAGTTACCATAAGCATAACTCAAACTAGCATAAAACTTATATGAATGATCAAGAGGTCTGTGGTTTGAACTGCCTCACCCCACTGTTGTAAAAAAAAATGCAATTTATCCATTTGAAAAGAAAGTTAAGAAAAGGAACTGCAGATCAACGATTAGAAGAGAAATAAAACAGTGCACGAAGTGGATGGTATTCTTGCAATCTCACATCAAAATTCTTTTTTAATTGGTTAACACGCTGCATCATCGCATTCCATGTAGTTGTTATTTAGATAAATTACTAAAGTTCCTGAGGATCCATCTCGTAATACTCATTCCACGTATTGCTTGCGTTCTGGGTGACAAATTTGTGTGCGAATCCATCATTTTTATTCATCTTTTCCATATGCTCACAGCATACCTCCATTCATCAAACCGACGAGCAGGAGCTGTAATGTTTTGAGATGGTGCGACAATGTAGAAGAAAGTGTCGAGGGACTAGGGAGAGAGGAAAAGGAAAATGCAGGTAGAAGAAGGGGTGAATGAAAGGAGATTAGGGTGTGTTTAAGTCTCGGTTCGATTCAATTTTGACCGGCTTTTTGAATAAAAAATCAAACCAAACCAAATACTAAATATATACCCTCGGTACGATTCAATTTAGTTTGGTTCCATTGGTCAGATTTCGAATTTTATGCGTACCCCTAGTAAAAGAGATACCGTTAATATTTGTGTACAACATATATTTTGGTGTATGACAAATCACTTACATTGCTATAGTTTGTGATGCCAAATTGCCAATGGGTTGGACATTACTATATTTGTGAAAATTTATTCCGTCTATATTTGTGACTAGCTTTTGATATTTTTGTGAATTTTTTTTTTACAATTTAATTTTGAATTTTTTGTTAGTTGAATTTGAATAAGTATTATATCCACAGTTCAAGATTAACGTTAATTTCATTGGAATTGAAAGTTCAAATTAAAATCAGACTCCATGTATTAGAATAAAATCGAAATTTTCACTTATCTTAACTAACAATTAAATCAAGATCCAAAGAATATGGGTGGTCAAAGATGCCAAAATTAAAGAATGGTCAAAAGGAAATAAGAGAAAAATGAATTTCCAGAAGTCTTTCACAATGACACTTGGTAGGACATAATGATATGAGATACTGAAAAATTATTTGGTATAGAATATATATTTGGGGAATTGCAATGGGTAGCAAAAAATATTAGGATATTTGCAAATTTAGCTCTGATTTTTTAGATTTGCAAACATAGCAAAAATTTAAAAATCTGATTTCCGTTTTTTTTATTATTCCAATTTTACCCTTGTTGGTATATCGATAGGTATATTAGTAGTATATCTGATATATTTTATATTTACTGATATACGAAATATAAAATATACCAAATTTGATATACTCGAATGAATACAATGATATACCTAATATATACTTGATTTGATAAGCATAACATTTGATATACCAATGATATACTTGATATGTTACTTTCTTTACTTATATTTGTTATATTTTTTTTTCTCTTTATTGAATTATGTGGTGTTACTCACATATTTTAAATAAAATGTTTGTCTTTTATAAAATAAATATGTCTTCTATACCTGTTATGAATGTTGATACACCATTGATATACCTCATTTGTATTTTTTTTTTTAACTTACCTCATTTTTTATACCACTCAAATAATTAATAACATTGATATACTTGATTATGAGTAGCTAAATACATCAACGATAGATTTGTTATTAAACAAAATCATTGATATATACACATTCAACAAAGAGGTTAGAGGTTTAAATCCTCTACCACACATATTGTCCCAAAATAAAGCTAATATATCTAATTCTTCATTGATAAAGTATATCAAAGATATCTAAAACTAATGAAAGCTCATGTGTATACTTCATAAATGAAGTATATTATATTCACGAAAATATACATCTGATATACTATGTATTTAGTATATCAGTTGATTGATATCCCAAATATCTAGTATATTTTTAGGGTTTAATATACTAGATATTTGGTATATCAGTGGATGACGAGCTGAGGTTATTTTGGTCTTTTTGCGTTATTGTTTGGGCCGGGCCAAACTTTTTTTGCTATATCTGCAAACCCAATAAATCAAAGACACGCTTGCAATTATGATTTCTTTTTTTGCTATTGATGCAAATGCCCCTATATATTTTGGTTAATGACCGACCACTTAAAATTGATACCATTTGTGACGCTTATAGGATACCATTTTGATGCTGATACATTGGAGATTGCTAGATTTGTGAAAACTAATTAATGGTTCTAGTTAGACAGGGTTTCTTTTTCAATTTAATTTGGATTCCAACATTTTATGGTTAAGTTTTAGGCTTTTTCTACTACCTGAATTTGTAACTAGCTTCAATTCTTTGATCAAAATTATCCATTCATACAATTTTGAATATCTCGTTGTAATTGACTAGTTCATGAGTAGTTTTTCAATTCGATTTTAATTAAATATTAAATTGAGGGTTCAAGTTTAACTTCAAATTCATCAAAATTATAAATTTGCATTAAAATTAGACCACCTATTAGTGAAAAGATTTAAAGAATCAGAGTGGTCAGATATGTCATAATTAAAGAGAGATCAAAAGAAAATTAGAGAAAGAAAATGAATAATTGTCCATAAAAGTCATGATCAATATCTTAGAAAGGCACATAATGATATGAGATATTTAAAGAATATTATTGGATGTAGAATATATTTTTTGCATACCACTTAAATGGATATCATTTGGGATGCTGATGAGGTTGGACATTAATTACTATATACTCGTGAAAAACGATATTCTTCAAGTTAGGTAGGTTTTTTTTTTACAACATGTGGGGTGGGAGGATTCGAACCACAGACCTTTTGATCATTAATATACACTTGATGTCAGTTGAGCTATGCTCATGTTGGCATTTTCATCTTCTTTTTTTGATAAATTTCAATTGAGACATTTTATGGTTGAATTCTTGAGTGCTCCTTTTAGGTACCTAAATTTGTGACTAGTCTCAAATATTTCTATGATCAAATTCAGTCATTTATACCATTTAATTTTGAATGTCTTGTTAGTTGATTTTTTTTTTTTTTTTTTTTGGTATTGAAGTGATCAATTCATGAGTAATTTTTCAACTTAATTTTATAAAGTATTAAATTCTTTTTCTTTTTTAGTACAAAGTACAAAGTATCAAGTTCATGGTTCAAGTTTAATGCAAAATTCATCCTAATGGGCATGTTTAAACAATGGTGTGATGTACAATACATATTTTGGTTCAAATCAAACCACTCATAAATTTGCTACAATTTGTGACAACGTTGATGAGCACAACACAATTAGTAAGATAACAAATTAGGCAAGATATCATTGCTCTTGTTGGCTTTTGGTCGTCGTCTTCTAGCTTTTTCTGTAATTATGATGCCTCATCAATTTCTCTAAACTGGAAGGCCTTCTTGTAGTTCCTCCCTTGTATGTTGCTCACATACATCTCAATAAAGTAAAAGTATCATTTTTCTTAAAAAAAAAAAAAGAACTAAAGGATTAAGGAGAAATTTTTAGATGCTCCCAGTGCAATGAGGTTCATAGTTTTGCATTGTTGGATGTAAGAGAGAGAAATAACAGAAGTACATCGATTTTGTATTCGACGGTTATTATAGGCAGACAAATTTAAAGATTTACATGGAGGCATCATTGCACCTAGAACAACTAATAATTTTCCATGATTAAGACCCATCTCAAAAAAGTTGAAATTTCAAATCGTTCAAAATGTTCCATATTCGCTAAAGCTTCCCAATCAAGATAAGCACATATACACCAACCAAGATGGAACCAAGCTTCATTTTAAAAACCCCTTCCAAGGCTCAACCTTTCCTCATAGCAGTTACTGTATCGACACAACCGTGTACGAAGGCTGCGAAATTGTGTTGGTTTCACGTGTATTCGTGGGGATCAAATGCCTCGTATAAAACAAAAGAACTCAAGCTTCTCGCAAAAAGAGGCGATGAAAGAATTCTTCAGGGAGTATGATTCCGATGGCGATGGCTTGAGCACCAAAGAATTGTCAGCAGCGTTCGGGAGGCTCGGCGCATTTATCCCTTGCTACCGTGCATGCCGTAGCATGGGCATCGCCGATGCCAATAACGATGGACGTATCACCGACGAAGAACTGGAGAAGATGGTGGATTATGCCATAAAAAAAAAATTCAACATATAATGACATAATCTTAGTTGTCTTTTCAGTTTCCTTGTGAGATGTTAACAAGTAATGTAAAAGGTAAACTCTTCCCTATTATTGTATCTGCATTTCCTGATGCAACAATGATAAAATTTTCCATAATATGGATACAAATCAATAAGCTGCAAGTGCATGCATGCATATATATATGATAGCCATTTTCTAAATATATGAATTATTGTTGCGAGTAATAAAATGATCAACATCGAAGAAATAATGAAAATGACAAATGTCAAAGGCTTAAAAAGTTTACAAATATATTGATGGATGTTGTTCAACGTGATCGGGATGGAGAGTTGAGGAAAAATTATTCAATGAGACTGCCACAATGTGGCTGCCTCTTTTAAAACAGATGTAAGTTTTAAGGTTTGTCTACCCTCTAATAATTAAAGTAGTATGAGATAAACAACCCCACAAAATAAGACTTGACTTTTCCTATAACTAAGGTCCCGTTTGATAACCATTTAGGGCCCGTTTGATAACCATTTCAGTTTTTGGTTTTTGGTTTTTCTGTTTTTGGTTTTTGGTTTTTGGTTTCCTGTTTTTTAAAAACAAAAACCACATATGTTTGATAACTGTTTTTTGTTTTCTGTTTTTAAAAACAAAAAACCAACCTTGTTTGATAACTGTTTTTGGTTTTCAGTTTTTTTAAAATTAGAAAGAAGAAAAGATATTTTAGAGAGAGAAAAATGTGTAAAGACGTTGAAACAAAAATTTAGAGACACAAATATAAATGTTTTCAAGAGAATTTTTTTTTTTGAAAAGACGAGAGAAAAGTTAAACATAGAAAATTTAGAGAGAAGAAATAACATGTTTAGAGAAAGAATATTAGTTAGACTCAAGAAAAGATATTAGTTAGAGAAAAAATAGAAAACAAGTTAGGATAAAAGCGATAAATTTTAGATTAAAAAAATTAAATAAAAAAATAAAATTTAGAGAGATAGCAAAGTTAAGAGTAAAAGATATGTTAAAGAACTAACGATAAATTAGAAAAATAAAGAAAAGTTGTAGCGATAGAAAATTTTGGTGACTTTTTTTTTTCAAAAGAAAAATTAGAACATGTTTATTGAGGAGAGAAAATGTATTGACAAGTTTTTAGAAATAGACAAGTTATAGAGAAAAAAAAGTTTTGAGAGAGAAAATTTTACAGAGAGAAAAATAAATTTTAGATAGAGAAAAAAAATAGAGAAAGAAAATTGCTAGAGAGAGAGGTAAAAGAGGAGAAAAGTAAGCATCAGAAGAAAAATGAGTTTTTGAAAAACAGAAATCTGTTTTTAAAAACTACTTGTTTTGGTTTTTGAAATTTACTTATAATTTCAAAAACGTTTTTAAAAAACAGAAAACAGAAAACAGAAATGGTTATCAAACACCCCTGTTTTTAAAAATGAAAAACAAAAACAGAAAACAGAAAACGAAATGGTTATCAAACGGGCCCTTAGTTTTTGGTTTTTGGTTTTTGAAAATTAAGCTTATACACGCATACTTCCACCTATAAGTATCTTGGTTTTGTATCAATCTTCTACCTTGTTTTCAAAAACTAAATCCAATTTTGGAAACAAAAAAAAAAAAAAAAAATAGTTTTCAAAAACTTGTTTTTGTTTTTAAAATTTGGCTAGGAATTCAAATGCAACCTTAACTAGGATGAAAGCCATGGTAGAGAATTTAGGAGAAAACAAGCATAATTTTCAAAAACAAAAAACAAAAAACCAAACGGTTATCAAACGGGGCCCTAATTTTTCCAGCTAGCTTAATTCTCTTGTAAGTGGGGATTATCACCCAGGTTAATTTGTTTCTAATGAAATTGTCTTTCTTCTAAAAAAGAAAAAAGAAAGAAAAAAAAAAGATACGATTCTTTAAAAAAAAAAAATTGTCTTCATTTATTTGTCTATTTAAAAAATTTGATTATATTAGCATTTCTATATTTTGTATTTTTTTCTTGGGTTAAAGGCAGAAATGGCCAAAATAAAAAAATAGATTTGAAAAAAGGAAAAAAATATTTTTTATTGTAAAAATGGAAAAAGGACAAAATTGGTAATTTATCAAATAAATAAAACTGACTAAAATGCCCTTGAGGGCAAGAAACAAAAAGCTCCTCAAAAAATGGAAATTGTTTGTTCAAATATTCTAACAACCTAAATCTCTTAATATTTAAGTTCAAATAAACATATTAACAAAAACTCTAATTCAAAAATTATAACAACCTAAATATTGGATATTTAAATTCAAAGATTAAAACAAATCTTAAATTCAAATATAAGAATCTAAATCTTGAATATTTAAGTTCAAATACATCATAATCTTGAGATTAAAACAAATCTCAAAATCAAATATATTCTAACAACAATTAAATTCAAATACAATCATGAATATACTGTAAACAATGAAAATACTTACTAGACATGTAAATACGGGATAATTCCATAAAAACACAAATACTGTGTAATCTCATAAAAATTATTCCACAAGAAAACCCCTAACATTAACCCTCTGAACCTATTATATTTCAAGTTTTGTTTTAGAAAAATTATTGATTAAGTGTAAATATTATTTTTACTAATTTATGAAAATACCTTGTATTTGAACCAACAAAATTATGGTGGGGGACAATCTTTCCCATTTTGTTTCAACTGAAAATACCTTGTATTTAGTCTCAACATTAATAGGTAACCATTCCTTTCTACTTTGAAATTTATTTGTAAAAATTTTTTATAAAAATGTCAAAGTGTTTTTTAACTTAAAAAATTAAGAGTGGAACTAGAAGACTAACCTGCAGGTAATATGGAGGCAACTTTCTCGACATAAATTTTGCAATCAGGACATCTCTTCCATTTCTTTTGATCAACAACTTCGTCGTCATCAAATCGTCTATCTATTAAATAGCATGGGGTTCCATCTCAAAACCAATTGGCTGGAGTGGGGTGACTCTTCTACCTTATACGTTGTGAGGTCTCCACTAATTTTTTCAATGTGGGATCCTGCCCCCTCAAGATGGTGCCTCTTTGGGTTCACCATTCTTGGATCGGATCCCAATTTTTTTTTTTTATCGGACCGAATACCCGTTTGGGTTTAATGGGCTCTGATACCATATTAAATAGCATGGGGTTCCATCTCAAAACCAATTGGCTGGAGTGGGGTAACCCTTCTACCTTATACGTTGTGAGGTCTCCACTAATTTTTTCAATGTGGGATCCTCAACACTATCTACTCTTCCTTTCCCCTTACGCAATTTCTGAAATTCACCACATTCCATTTACCCATGCTATTCAACTTTACATTGTGCAGAACATTATGCTACAACTCGGAAATTCCAACGCAGTCACCACCTCCCCTCCATCGTCGATCATTGCTGTCGAGTAGTCTTCGAACGGACATTAGAATCTCTTCGTCTTCAAAATCATCGCCTCCGCCAAAGCATCTCCCTAGCGTTCCAACACCTGAAAGAAAGAATTGCAGATTCTCGACTCCAGCGCCACCACACACTTCCACTTCGGGCACTTCACCGCCAAAATTTTCTGGAAGCTTCGAGGCTATGCACTTTGAGATGCAACCGGTACCGATTGTTTTCAATTGGATACAAAAAATTTGTTAAAAATATTTGAATTTAAAAACTAGAAGACTTTATAGGATATATTATTTGATTTAAAACCAAATAATTAGATTTGAATTTTTAAAAAATTTGAAGATACAGTGTACCTATTTTTTAGGGATTGGTTAGTTTACAGGTTGTACAGGGGTAAAAATGGGATGCTGGAAAAATTTAGATCACGCAGAAATCACGTGTGACCATTTTTCAATGTTCTTATGATTTTCGACATATTTCAAAACCGGTCCTCATATCTTGCCATCCATACAAATTTCTCATTCTTAGCTGACAAAAAACACCCTTATTGGACCATAGCATTTATAAAAAAATTATATGGACTATGGGCTAGATTTGGTAAAGAAGCCCAAAATAAATGTGAAAGATTGCTAAAGTTGCAACATTGTAAACCTAACTTGGATAAAATATATAAAAGCAACAGCTAAATTAAAAGATATAATTTACAAATATAAAATAAATCAAAATGCATAATTAAATTCTTATTATCAATTAATATATATAGGTTAATTACTAATAAGGATTCTTATTACTAATCACTCACACAAGCATACTTACACACATATATACACACATACATATACATACATACATATAGAGTACAAAAATGCGTATAATATAATAACTTATAAATGGTATAATATAATGAGATAATAATTATACAAAATTTATAATATAAAACATATTCATAAATTAATTAATAATAGTTGAGATTCAACTAATTATTTAGTTGGAAACTATGTTTATAAATATGTTATCAAACTCAATTTCAAGAACTTTTTAAATTGAAGATTCAATTTATAACACGTATTCACCCAGTGTTCCAAATTTTATCGACATTTTAATATGTCTACGGATTTGACATCAACATGAGAGAGGTGAATTGACATTTCCATTATATCATAGAAAATCGACAAGATATAACAAAATATGAACAAAATACCACTATTACGGACCTAATATTAATATATTAATAAGAAATTTAAACTTATTTAAAAAAAAAGTAAAATGCTTATTTGTTAATTTAAATATTTTTTTTTTTGAATTTTTCATATTTATAATTATGGAAAATTTTCATAAAATTGAGGTCTCGACATTTTCATCAACATCCACATTACTTTTATTGAATCTTTTGTTTTATATTTTCAAAAAAAAAAAAAAAAAAAAATCTTTTGTTTTAAAGTTTTCTTACCAAACATATTTAATATTTTGGCCGTAACTACTCTTTGGGCCTCTAACTCTTGTCTCTTTGCAAACTATGGTGTAGCCTCATGGTCTTTGAATTAGATGGCCTTTATGTATAACGTGCTTTAATATGTTGCTCACATACGCTTTAATAAAGTATCTTGCTATGCGAGAAAGCTTTTGAATCAAAAGTCCGTTCTCCAAAAGACTTTCTTAGACTCAACATCTTTATGGAATTTTTGGCTTGAAAGGAACAATCGTATCTTCAAAGAAAAATCGCAAACTTCAACTTATCTTTGGGAAGATATTTTGACTGTGCAACTGCTCTTTTGGGCTTCTAACTCTGTTCTCTTTGCAAATTATGATGTGGCCTCCATTGCCTTGAATTGGATTATCTTCATGTAACTCAATTTCATATGTTGCTCATATACGCTTCAATAAAATACCCTCTTTCTAGAATATTTCCCAAACTTTTCTCTCTAAAACTATCTTTCATTTGAACATATATATGTCTAAAATTTCGCCCCAACCTTTTTTCTCTAACAAAAGTATATCTAAAAACTTCTCTTTATCTTGAACTTTTCTCTCTTTAGCTTTTCTCACTACAATAACTTTTCTTTATCTTTCTTTCTCTAACATATCTTTTGCTCTCACAACTTCTCTATCTATTTTTTTCTTTCTAACTTGTCTAAAATTATGTTTTCCTCTATTTTTTTTCTCTTTCTCTAAATAATATTTTTTTAAAAGAACTATAGTAAATATTATTGTAAACATCTAGGACTTGATCCCCTTATTTAGGGATATAGATTTTACATTTATTCCCAAACAGTGTAATAAGGTAGTGGACGTTTTGGCTAAATATGCTAGACGATCATCGAGAGTCAATGAGACTTGGGTCGGTCAGATCCCAAACTGGTTATGTAATGAGGTCGAGTTGGACCGTATTCTTTCTGCCCATGAGGCAAAATAAATACGTTTTCTTTTTCAAAAAAAAAAAATTATTCTCTCTAACATATCTCTTGGACTTTTATTTCTAAATATTTTTCTTGTATCTCTGTAAAGTTTCTCCCCCTAACAAATTTATCTCTTTAAACTTTTATTCCATTTCTCCAGACATATTTTTCTTTCTCTGACTCATATGTTTCAATATCTCTAACTTTTTAAAAAGACAAAAATAAAAAACATACAACATAAAACAAAAAATTCAAAAATCAAAAACAAAAATGGTTATCAAATCAAGAAATTCAGATAAATTCTTTTGAAAATACACGGCCTTTTTCATCGTTTTCTTCAGTCAAGAGACTGATGTTTTTAATGGTGCTTACATACACCAATCAGGAAGTAAGAAGAAAGAGATGAGGCCAACAACTATTACAAGAAAGAAAGGTACTAATCCTCGGGAAAATGAATAGGTTAAATTACAAGTTTAATCCACGAAGTTTAAGGGTGTGTTTGGTTTAACTTTTCAAGTGTTTAATTTTGAAAATAAATCATTTTGAAAAAATTTCTAGTGTTTGGCAACTACTAAAAATGACTTATTAGAAAATGAGATTGATAAATAAACCATTTTAAGAGAAACATTTGAAACCAACTTTTTTAAAAAGACTTTTTAAGTACACAATAACTTGTGTATAAAAACACTTATGAGGAAATGCAACCAAACATATGAGTGTTTAAATTCTAAACAATTTTTATGCAAAATGTTTTTTAAAAAATGAATTCTTGAAAAACATTTAAATTAAAATGTATTCCAAACGAACCCTAAACTTTTAATTTTGTGTCTAATAGGTCCCTAAACTTTAAAAATGTCTAATAAATGTCTGAACTTTTATTTTAATATTTTTTTTAATAATAGAGTACCTGTTATGACAAAAACTTGTAAATCAACGAAAAAAGAATGAAAGAGCGAAGAAAACAACACACAAATTCACGTGGTTCACTAACGGTGTGTTAGCTACGTCCACGGGCAGGGAGAGAGAACAATCTTATTAGTGAGGAGTAAAACGTATGATTATAGAAATTAGGGCAAATTAGGTTAAGAAGGTTTATATATGGCACCACTCTTAACTCTAACATAATAAGCCCAAAATAAAAACCCAAAACAGAAAATCATATCTAATATCTATACATAATTTAGCTTAGGGGGCATTGTCCCCGAACCCCCATTGGATGCTTCGCCCTTGGACCGACCCTCGTACTTGGTCATTCAAAGCGCTTCATATCAGATTCAAGACATATCAACAATACCTAACATGTTCAAAAATTTTAAAAATTAACTAATGTATTAGATAGAAGATTGAATTTATGTCTAGTAATTAATGAGATCCTAAACTTTTGTTTGTGTCAAGTAGGGTTCGTAAATTTTAAAAAATGTTGAATGAGTCAAGGACCTATTATAGGTAAAATTGAAAATTCAAGAGGACATAAAATTGAAAATTTAAAACCCTATTAAACACATTTTAAAGTTCATGAACCTATTGGACACAAAATTAAAAGTTCGGAGACCTATTAGACACTTTTTTAAAGCTCATCAACTAAACTTGTAATTTAACCAAATAGATATGATAAAGGACGACAATACTTGGCTACATTACCTATACACTCGTTATCTAGTCAAGTATTTTTCTATGATAAATAGATATTAGGAAATACAAAAAGAGAGGGAACAAGGTGCTGTGTAATTGATGCCTAATAGATGTAATTGCACAGCTGTAGGAGAATTTTTCCCAATTTGGACAATTGCATCATTGACTCTTTTTTCTTTTTCTTTTTTTTTAGTACATCAACATTTGGGGTGGGGGAGATTCGAACCTCTGACCTCTTGGTCGAGGGTACATGTCAATTACCGTTGAGCTAAGCTCGCTTTGACGCATCATTGACTCTTTGTGACAGTCTGTCAAGGATAACAGCATTAGGCCGTCGCCATTCTTAGACTTGACGAGGATGTTGATGTGTTTGTTTCTCCAGCTCATTCCAATGAGTATTATCGAACAAAAGTTTTCTTACGATAGATGTGGAGGTTTGGAGATTTAAACTTCCGACCTCAAAAGAAGATATACGTGTTAATCATCGTTAGTTATGTTTAAAAATTTGTTTGTGTTATTTCACAATTAAACGGGACAAAGTAATTCAAATAGTATACAAGAAACAATTTGCTCTCTCTTTTATTATTATTATTTTTTCTAAATACCATGTAACAAAATAGAGGATAACGATCGAAAAATATACTCTCTTTTACTATTAATTTTTTAGATTACCATGCCACAACTATTGGATAAGAATTCAAATCTACTCTCCTTTTCTAATATACTCTCTTTTAGAAAAGTAAAAATACCTTATTTAGTTATGCAAATCTACTCTTTTATCAAATATCTTAACCATTAAGTTATACTTTAAGTTATTTTTCCTTTTTCTTTTTCTTTTTTTGAACTTTATTGATACCATAAGCATATTGTTTTGGTTCATAAATACATTATTTTTTTCACTTCTAAATCAAGATAAGAGTCACTTTTAGCAGACTTTTAAACGTGCGTTATATATTCTCTTCATAGTAAAAACTTAATCACATATATATCTGAAGTCAAGACAGATGAAAAAATTTATCAATATCAAGAAAAATTAAATCAGTATTTTCTGTGAATTGCTGGTCATAGTCAAAAGGGCAAGATAAGAATATGAATTAATGAAGAATCTGCAAACCAGATGTGTGTGGAAGAAAAAGAATACCTATAATGGACAAATATGGAATGGGACGCAACTTGGAAATATGAGAATATTTGTCAAAACATTATTTTAGAATCAAGGATAAGAAATGAAATGTACTAAAAAAAAAAAAAGATAAGAAATGAAATACTCTGTCACAATTTTTTTAGATGCAATGTTGTTGCCAATTTTTCATTCTGAAAATAAAAAATGAAACCGATACATTGTTGTATGATATATATATATATATGTGTGTGTGTGTGTCAAAGCGAGCATAGCTCAGCAGTAATTGACATGTATCCTCGACCAAGAGGTTAGATGTTCGAATCCCCCACTCCCAATTGTTGATGTATATATATATATATATAAGTTTAAGAACCTGTTTGGAATACTTTTTAGTTTAAGTATTTTTCAAGAATGTATTTTTAAAAAAACATTTTGTATAAAAATTGTTTAAAATTTAAACACTCATATGTTTGGTTACTTTTCCCCGTAAGTGTTTTTATACACAAGTTATTATATACTTAAAACTCTTTCTAAAAAATTTTCTTTCGATTGTTTCTCTCAAAATGGTTTATTTCTCAATTTTCATTTTTTAATAAGTCATTTTTAGTGGATGCCAAACACTATAATTTTTTTTAAAAATTAAACACTTAGAAAAGTTAAACCAACCTATCCTGATTTTAAAATATCCTTTTTTAAAATTTCAAAACAAATTATATACATGAATAAAAAATTAGAAGGTTAAATTTTTTTCTCCATATAAAAATTCTTGGCTTTATTTATAGTCAAAACCTTTTTCCATCACAGCCCATGCCCCACTGGCTGTTCAAACTTCAAAGTAAAGGAAACTCTTTTGATGGGCATTCCTGGTGTAGGTTCCATGGGAAGGAATAATTAAGCTGCTAGATTCTCTATTCTATTTATAGAATCCTTGACATTGCTATTGCTTTATCACCATGGTTATTGTTAGGATAAGTTGATAACCATTGTCTCTATTTTCAATTTAATTTTGTAAAAAATGTCTTTTGGATTCTAATATGAGAGAATCATAATGGATAGTCTATATTGATTCACTTTAGGGTTTTAACTGATATAATTATTTAGTTGAGGATTTTAATTGATTCAACCTACAAAATGTATGGATATAAATCTACTTTTTTTTCCCAATATTTTATCGTGTAACAAATCTTCTAGATCAGGTCGGCTTATTGCAAAAGTTATATTTAATGGGATAAAAAAATTTAATTATATGTTTGTTAACTTTGAAAGTTCAACAGAAAAGAAGGAAATTAAGAAAAATGCTAAAAAGACAGGTTCTTTTGTGTATGAGAGAATTTGTGATGAATATGAAATTTGATAACATCAAATGAAACAAAAGGGGAGGACATGAGTGGTGTCTAATTGCCAACACATCAAAGATGGTGACTTTTCTTTGTAAGAAAAAAAGCAAAAAAAAGATAAAGATGTCAAATTGGCAAGAGGATCTTCTCTCATTTTCCTTGGGACATTAATCAAATTTTTAATTAGATTATAAATTTGAATAATCAGGAAAGTTTATACATGTTCAAAATTACATAGTTCAAAATTACATAAACCAATTTCCCATGAGCCACCCAGTCATACATAAATAAAAATAACATAGTACCCAAAATCTAGCTATATTGAAATTTTTAACTCAACTATAAAAACTTAGCTAAAACAATAATAGTTTCGTGATTATCATTAGATAAACAATATATCATTACGTTACAAGTGCAAACAAAGTCCCGTACCGACTTCAAAATGGGAGATTATAGTATATAAGTAAACAATTATTTTGATTGATATATGATGGTCATTTTTTATACGAATGAAATAAAAAATATTGGCTACCCAAACTTGAAGAAAGCTCTAGATCTTTCATGAGACTAGGTCTTTTTTTTTTTTTCCAGAAAGAGGATACTTTATTCAAGACGTATGTGAGAAACATACAAGGAAAGGATTACAAGAAAGCCAACCAATTCAGAGTGATGGAAGGCACATCATAGTTGATAAAGAACTAAGAAGAAGAGGCCCAAAGAGCCGCAAGAACATGATATCCTCCCAAATCTGATAAGGAGAACAGAATTGATTTTTGAAAATACGACTATTCCGCTCCTTCCAAATAACCCAAAATGCAGCCACGAACAAACCTTGATGAGTGAGCCTTTGAGAGCTAGCCTTAAAAGCTCTTGAGATGGGTGCAAAGGTTTTTTTAAAAAAAAAAAAAATTCTTTGTACCATAATTGATATGGGTTTTATTCATTTATTTTATTTGTTTTTTATGAAATTCTCCGTCCACTTAAAATAAAATAAAAAAAGCTAAATTATAAAAAATACCACTAAACTATGGGGTTTGTTTCAAAAATGCTCCTGAACTCTGAAAAGTTTAAAAAATACCCCTGAACTTTGAAAAATGTTTCAAAAATACCCTTGCTATTAATTTTTGGATAAAAACCGTTAAAGTTTCAGTTTCGAAAATACCCTTGAACTTTAAAAAAAAAATTTAAAAAAATACCCTTTATTGAAAAATTCTTCTTCTTTTTTCCTCCTCCCACCGTAAATTCTAACGGTTTCCATCCAAAAATTAACGGCAAGGGTATTTTTGAAACATTTTTCAAAAATCAGGGGTATTTTTGAAACATTTCAAAGTTCATGGACATTTTTGAAACAAACCCCATAGTTTAGGGTATTTTTTTTTATAATTTAGCCTAAAAAAAAAGTACCACGTACATGTTTAAAAAAACCATGGGGAAACCATATTCTTAAAAAAAAGAAATTTAAAAGTTCAAAGCTATGTAATACTTTAATTTTCAGAATAGATTCTTCTATGAGGCCAATATGATTATAAAGAAGTGGCAGAGTTGTACTATAAATACCTCCACAACCTTACACCAATCTCCAAGCAAAAGAAAAAACCCAAAACGTTTTACAAAAACACTAGAATCAGATCATTTCTAAGAAAATGTCTAATGCATCCAGCGGACTGCGACTCTCCAGGGAGCAGATGAAGGAGATCTTCAGAGAGCACGACATCAACGGAGATGGTGTATTGAGCATGAGCGAGATGATGAAGTGCTTCAGTTTCCTCGGCAGTGTGCTTCCTTTCTACAAAGCTCACTATGGAATGGCTTATGCTGATACTGATGGTGATGGCTACATCGATGAGGACGAGCTCGACAAGCTCGTCGACTATGCAGAGAGGTTTCAGCGCAAGAAGTGCTGAGGCTGTGTAAATTTTTATCCTCAGTTCACTTATTATATGTCATTATTCCATGCACCACTTTACTTTCAAGTTTGAAGTTGTAATGTTGTGTATAAATAAAAAGAAAAGGAGGGCGGACTAACTAGTTAGTTCTGCTTTTGTTTTTCTTTTTAAGTTCAACAATATATGGAAAGTGCTTTCATTTATAAGTAAATTAATTTAGACGTCTAAAAATCTAACCAAATCAATAACTAAGGCGAGGTCTTCCAAATTAAATTAAGAAGTCTAAAAACATGATGACCACATAATCTTCTAGTTTCTTGTTTCCTTGTTTTAAAAAGTTCAGAACAAAAATATGTTTGATAGTTATTTCTCTTTTATAATTCTTTTTCACGAAGATTAGTGTGTGGTATGGGTTTCTTATTTTTTGTCCTATATTTTTTTTTGTTCAAAATGAAATTTTAAATGAAAAATGATATTTAAAAATAAAGAATTCAGAATTATTATGCCATATTTTTTTTTCTATTCATGATGCATTTTATAAGTTAGATCAAATGATGAAATAATTATTTTATTAATGTTAGTTTTTGAAAAATTGAGAATAAGGCTCCTTTTGATAACTATTTGGTTTTTGATTTTTGGTTTTTGAAAATTAAGCTTATACACACTTACTTCCCCTTATAAGTTTCTTTGCTGTAGTATCTACTTTCTTCCTTGTTTTCAAAAACCAAGTCAAATTTTGAAAAAAAAAAATAGTTTTAAAAAAACTTAGTTTTGTTTTTGGAATTTGGCTTGGAATTCAAATGGATACTTAACAAAGATGAAAACCATGGTAGGGAATTTGAGAGAAAACAATCATAATTTTCAAAAACCAAAAACCAAAAATAAAATGGTTATCAAAGCGAGCCTAAATTTTACTGTTACACAATTTTAGGAAGGTTTCTTCAAAATGAGAAAATGAGAAAACCGTTGCTGAATGCTTATACTTCTCAAAAATTAAAAACAAGATCAAATAGAAAACGATAAATTGAAACGTTACCAAACAATCTCTTTTTTTTTTAACAATCTCTTTTCTTTTTTTTTTTTTTTTTTTTGAGTACATCAACATTTGGGGTGGGAGATTCGAACTTCTGACCTCTTGGTCGAGGGTACATGCCAATTACCGCTGAGCTAAGCTCGCTTTGGCAGAAACGTTACCAAACAATCTCTAACTAGTTTCACTTGGTCATTTCATCATCAATTGTTGAGTTGAATTAGATTTTATTATTAACTTTGTTATACAATCCAAACTAGAAAAGTGCAAGATTCTCATTAAAATAATCATAAAAGATTAAACTTACCGTAACCTATTAATATAAGTTTTTGGGTTGTATAGTGATTTAAAATAGTATCAGAACAATAATCAATCAGTTTGAATTTGTAATATCATTTCCTACCAACAAACTACCCTAATTAACTGTACTCTCTTTTTGAATATAGCTCAATTAGTATAAAGTTTGTATCGTCAACCATGAGGTTAGAAGTTCAAATCCTCTACCCATGTGTTGTAAAAAAAAAAAAACGTCACATATGGATTATAACAGCTGCAGATTGATTTAGTTATATAAACAATTACATTAATAGCTATATCTGTTAATCACGGTTTTCAAAAATCTCCAATTCGGTAAAAGAAGAAATTTTCTATCAACAAATTCTTCAAGGATTAATCAAAGTCTATAAATAATAGTCACTGATAGATTTCGATTAACCGGAGTCTATCAGCGATAGACACTGATAGACTCTGAATAATCGGAGTCTATCAGTAGACTGATAGATTCTGATAATCAAAATCTATCAGTCTACTGATAGACTCTGATTAATCAAAGTCTATCGCTGATAAACTCTAATAATTGAAGTCTATCAGATAGATTCTAATTAACCAGAGTCTATCAGTAATATACTCTGATAGATTTTGCTATATTTGCAATTTTTTTTACATTGTGCTATATTTGCAATTTTTTTTACATTGTGCTATATTTGCAATTATATAATTCTTATTTGCCACCCACTGCAAATTCTCTTTTTATAATATGTAAGAATGAGGATTCAAATTATAGATCTTTTGATCATCAGTACAACTTTATGTCAGTCGAGCTAATGCTATTGTTGGCACATTTATAAAATATATTTAGGTATGATTGCGTTCATTTTTTAATCCGGTGAAGTGAAGATTTTTTTTTTTTTTTTTGAAGAAATTTGATCACAACGTTTAAAAAAAGTAAATTGAAATCCCATATCACTACTCCTTATTGAATTTCAAAAATGTTATTTAGTAATAACTTGATTGAAAAACATTTGACACCTTGTATTAATTTTTTTAAAAAAATATTAAAGACAAATTTTAAAAAAATGATGAACTTCAATAAATTTAGGCAAATTTTATAGATAGTAATTTAATTTAAAGGAGAAAAAAAAAACATTTGGTCAACCTAAAGATAGCACAACTAGTTAGTTTGTATATCTTTGAATACATAGTTAGAGATTCAAATCTCCACACCCACATGTTGAACTAAAAAAAAGTAACATTTTCCTCCTTTCTGGTATCACCCTTGTCAATACGAATATATACAACATAGCTCAACTAGTTAAGAGATTAATAACTTCTATTAAAGCTGTGCGAGAGATTCAAATTTCCACCTCTATTTCATCCCTTGTTTGAATTTTAAAAAAATTAAAACGCAACTCTAATTTAAGCTTCCTCCCACATAAAATTCCAAATCCCTCATCGTGTGGTTATATTATGTTTATTTATTTATTTATTTTTGAACATGGTTATATTATATTTATAAATAAGTTACTCAACAAAAAATAGAGTAGGTTAGAAACGTTATGTCATGTGTATGATTATTCCTCACACTATTTTTTAAAAAAAGTTTTATAGATCCTTTCACTAAAAAAAAAAAGGTTTGTTTCACCAAATTAATTAGAGTTAAAATGCTTGGACAACTATGGTACGCAACTTGGAAATCTAAGCATCGTTCAAAACATTATTTGGTATCAAGATATAAGAAATGCATAATGTCTGTCGTCACAATTTTTTGAGATGCGAAGTCGCTCAACAATCTTCCATTCTGAAAATGAAAAAAGAAACCAGAACATTTATCAATGCAAACGAGGGGTGGAGTAAAGCTCATCTTATGTTAAAAAAAAAATTATATAAAAGAAAGTTAATTTTAAAATATCCTCCCTAAATTTTGAAAACAGAAAGATTAATTATATAAAGAAAGAAAATTAAAAAGTGATTTTTTTTTTCTCTCCCTATAAAAATTCATGGCTCTATTTGTGGTCAAAATCATTTTCCATCACAGCCCATTCCCCACTGGCTTTTCAAAGCAAAGGAACCACTTTTCATGGGCATTCCTGGTGTAGGTTCCATGGGAAGGAATAAGCTACATTCTCTATTCTATTTATATATTCCTTGACATTACAATGACTTATTAAGCATGGTTATTTTTAGTATAACACCATTGTCTATTTTGGATTTAATTTTGTAAAACAATTCTTTTGAATTCTAATTAATAAAAAAAAATGTTACGATAATAGCCAACTTGGCCCATAATAAAATATTTGGTAAGAAAAGAAAAGCACAAATATAAGAATGTACTCTCTATATTAGTTATACATAATTTAGACACTGTTACTGTTACAATGTTATCTTAGTGATATATTATATATATTAAAATGTCAGTAATATACTTTACCGATGAAACCAAAATAGTATATATATACTAATGATATACTTTATATTAGGTATTTTAGGAATATATTTTAGGGTCGTTTGTAAATATAGCAAAATCTAAAACTATTTGTAAATATAACAAAATTGAAGTCTATCGCTGATATAAGTCTGCCATTGATAAACTTTAATCACAAGTGTAATTATTGTTGATGTATTATTTTATCAATGATATTAGTCTATCATTGATGGATTACATGCATTGTGATTGAAGTCTATCAATGACAGACTCTGTCATTGATAGATTTGCCAAAACTATTTGCAAATATAACAACAAAATTAAAGTCTATCAATGGTAAACTTTAATCATGATTGCAATTATTGCTGATAGACTATTCTATCAATGATAGTAGTTTATCACTATAAACCAATTGTGATTGAAGTCTATCAGTGATAGATGTCTATCGTTGATAGATTATTTGCCAAAACTATTTGCAAATATAACAAAATTAAAGTCAATCAATGATAGAAGTCTATCAACGATTGGCTTTAATCACAAATTGCAATTATTGTTGATAGACTATTCTATCATTGGTAGTAGTCTATCATTGATAGACTACATGCATTGTGATTGAAGTCTATTAGTGATAGCGGTCTATTGTTGATAAATTTGTCATATTTACAAAATTTTTTAAAAGTTGCTATATTTACAATAACAAACCTTAAATATCTACTCATTACAATAACGACCCTATATTTTATCACATAAATGATATATTTCAATTTCATATTTAATATTAGGTATATTAGTTTATTTTATCAATGATATACTATCAGCTATATACAAACAAAACAATGGTCGCGTTTGCAAATTAATTATATGTGCTAACAAATTTTAAAAAATGAAAACTAATTTTATCACCTATTGTAATTTCCCTAATATATTTTTTGCAATTAGAATCTAGAATGTATGACGTATCCATAACAAATAACCACTCCGAATATGGTAACTTTTATTTGAGAATAAAAGCAAAAAAGATAAGATGCAAATTGGCAAGAGCATCTTCTCTCATTTGCCTTGGAGGCGTAAATTGAGTACTCAAGATAACAAAAGAATAATGAGTTGTTACTCCATACTATAATGCTTGGGTTTATGTGAGTTTATGTTTAGCTTACTTATTTCTGGTCAATTTTAACTTTCTAAACTCTCAATTTAATCTCATCGAATTGGATCCTAAATTCGTGTACGTGGTAAAATTAATCTATGTTTGAAATTATATATTAAAAAAAACAACAAACTTAATAAATCATATGAAAATTAATTAACATAGTACTCAAAATCAAGCTATATTGAAAATGCTAAACTCCAACAATAAAAACTTAGCCACAAAAATAAGAAGGTAAAAATACATACTGATTAAACAACAAAAATCTCAAAATCCAACTATAAGAAGGCTCATAGCTAGTTACAAATTTTAAAAACAAAAATAGAAATTTAACTCTAATTGATGGTACTAGAAAATGAATCTTTACTTTAAAAAAGAATGGAAATATATTGTACTTTTGTAAAGTATTTAAAAAACAATAATAGTTTATGGTGTAATTACCTTTTGAATAGACAATATATCATTATATTACAAGTGAAAACAAAGTCTTACATTGACTGAAAAATGAAATATTTATGGTATACAAGCTGAGTAAGGACAACTATCTCAATTGATATGTGAGTTTTTCTTGGTGGATGAAATCAAAAGTATTGACAATCGATGTGTTCTATCTGAGTTTAATAAGATAAACCGTTGATCTTTCCAAGTTCGTCTTCTGGTAGTTGTAGATTTTGTCAAAAGAAAATAAGAACATCCACTCTAGAGATTTTTTTTTTATTTTTTTATTTGTATGTACCAAAATTGATGGTTTTATTTATTTATTCATTTATTTCTGGAGAAATTCTCCCTCCACTCAAAAGACAAAAAGTACATGTTCTAAAATATCATGGGAATTCAAACCATATTCTTAAGAAAAGAAAATTTAAAGTTTTAAGCTATGTAATAATTTAATTTTCAAAAAAGATTCTATGATGCCAATATGATTGTAAAGAAGTGGTAGATTTGTACTATAAATACCCCCCCCCCCCCCCCCCCACAACCTCACATCGATCACCAAGCAAAACAAAAATCACAAAACGTTTTGCAAAACACTAAAATCAGATCAATTCTGAGAAAATGTCTCGTGCATCAAGCAGGCTACAACTCTCCCGGGAGGAGATCAAAGAGATCTTCAGAGAGCACGACCTCGACGGAGATGGTCACTTGTGCATCAGCGAGCTGGTGAAGGCCTTCGGGTTCCTCGGCAGTATCCTTCCTTTCTACAAAGCTCACTACGGTATGGCTCATGCTGATGCTGATGGCGATGGCTTCATCGATGAGGACGAGCTCGACAAGCTCGTCGACTATGCCGAGAAGTTCCAGCACAGGAAGCACTGAGGCTATATGTAATTTCCTCAGTTTGCTAATAATTTCATCGCTTCCATGCATTTCACTTTACTCTCAAGTTTGGAGTTTTAATGTTCTGCATAAATAAAAAGTGAAGGAGGCTGGCTAGCTAGCTAGTCCTTCTTTGTTTTAGCTATTGAATGGAAAGTGCTTCCGATCATCGAATATATGTTAGTGTTTTTTTTTTTAAAAAGAATTATATGTTGTGTTTATTTTATGAGTGTTGATGGGAAGGATCAAGTTGTCGTTCATGAATTTCACAACGAAAAATTATTCAAAGGTATCACTATAATGGCGAACGGTTTAGGGACGATATTGTAGGAGAGAGAAATTATAAAAGTGCTTTGAATTTGTGTCCAACAATTATTAGGAGGTGCATGCAGGATTTTGAATTCACATCCAACCGTTATTAATGTGATGACCACATTCAAAGCACTTTTGCAATTTCTCTCTTCTACATCTAATGGTGTAAAATTATCAATCTCACAATATGACCAACAATTTTTCCTTAGGAAGGTCATTGTGCCTTCCAAAGTAAAATAATCTAGAAGTCTAAAAAACTGGCCAAATAAATAGTTAAGACGTTGCCTTTGAAAGTAAATGAAGAAGTTTGACGCCAAAGCGAACATGGCTCAGCAGTAATTGACATTTATCCTCGACCAAGAAGTTAGAGGTTCGAATCTCCCACCCCTAAATGTTGATATATTAAAAAAAAAAACAATAATAAGAAGAAGTTTGACCAAATAATTAAGACAATTGTGCCTTCCTGCGTCTTCTGCTAGCGGGACCATAAATCCCAGAAATCCACCAAGAAAAACCATCGGCCAACCTCAAATGAATGGAGAGAGAGTAATGAACAGGCAAATGAGCTCACTAAGCCTTTTAGCGAGCAGGGGGCAATGAGTTGTATCAAGTGCATAGGCCAAAACAAAGGCTTCACAATTGAACTCTTTAAAAAGTTTTGGAACATTTTCAAACAAAGTATTATGAATTTATTCCAAGATTTTTTTAGAAATGGCGTTGTCAATCCATCAGTTAATGAAACTTATATTGCACTCATTCCTAAAGTTTTGAAGCCCACAAAAGTTTCTGATTATAGACCTATCAGCTTAGCCACTAGTATCGACAAAACTTTGGCCAAAGTGTTAGCAGAAGGGTTGAAAAGTGGTTTTGCCCACGACGATTGCCCCTCATCAATCCGCCTTTGTTCATAGTAGACAAATCACTGTTGCTATTTTAATGGCAAACGAGATGGTGGATTATTGAAATTGCTCTAAGCAAAAAGGTGTTATTTTGAAGCTTGGACATTGAAAAAGCTTTCGACAAAATCAATAGGGATTTTCTTTTGACGACTCTACAGCTCAAAGGCTTTTTTAATGATAAATAGCTAAAGTGGATACATGCTTGCCTCTCAACGGTTAGTTTCTCTATCCTTCTGAATGGTAAACCAAAGGGTGAAATTTTGGCTGAAAAGGGTATAAGACAAGGCGATCCTATGTCTCCCTTTCTTTTTGTCATTGCCATGGATTACCTATCTCGCCTCCTAGAAGATGCACAGAGGAAAATTTTAATTCAAGGCTTTTAATAATCGGAATAGTGTCATCTATGTATCTCATCTTTTCTATTTGCAGATGATATTCTATTGTTCTCGAGCCTTCAAAAATAAGGAACTTATTTTATATTCTTAAAGTTTTTGAATCTGCTTCTGGCTTGAGAATAAATTTGCAGAAATCCACAATCTCTCTGACAATGAACTTCTTGAAGTTACTGATATTTGGGGTTGCAAAACTGTTAATCTTCCTAGTATAAGTGTATACATAGTAGCACAAAAGCTCCCTGACATCACATTATTAAATTGGAAGACCTTGTTATGAGCCACATCAAATGAGATATTTCTACTGGCAGAGACACTCTTTTTTGGTTCAACAATTGGATCGATCATGGAAGATTATATCTTCTTCATCCCCGCTTGTTTGCTTTGAATTCAAACAAATTACTATCTGTTCAGGAGGCGTGGAATCATGATTCGGAGTCCTGGAATTTTTTTCCTCGAAGACCTTTGATGGAAATTAGAGAAGCGCTGCAATGGAATTCTATCTCCGAAAGTTGGAGGCGACCTTCTATCGTAGGTAAGGATAAATTACTGTGGACCAATGATGCAAAAGGTTTATTTACAATTACATCTATGAAACATTATCTTTCTGGTGAAGTCAATCATCCACCCTCATTAACTAATGGTAAAATTTGGTTGACATTGTTTTCAAAGAAGTGCAAATTTTTTATATGGACTCTATAGCTTAGAGGCTCGAACACAGCTGAGAAAGTAGAACGTGGTTGCCCTTCCATTGGTCTTAGTCCAAATTGGTATCTGCTCTAGAAGAAGAAAAAAAAAAACTCAGAAATGATGGATCATGTTTTCATTCATTGTCTTTTGGTAGCTAGCCTTTGGCATAATATTTTGAGCAATTCAAGTGTCCTTTCTTACCAGTCAGACATGATTGAAGTTTTTATCAGAGATTGTCTTGCTCTTCCTTTAGCTAGTGCATGTAACATCTTGTGGTCCAATATTTTTGGTTCAGTTCTCTGGAATATTTGGCTAGAATGCAACAAAATGATTTTTAATGGTAATTCCAAGACCTCTTCTTTCCTTTGGGAAGACATCATCATCACTGCCGCTTCTTGAAGCTCCAAATCCAAGTTCTTTTGTAATTATGATATTTCAACTATCGTTTTAAATTGGAGAGCCTTCCTCTAGTCTCTCCCTTTAATTTGTATGTCTCTTACAAACTAATGAATGAAGTGATGGGAGAAAATAATAATATAATATAATGACGACAATCAATAATGTTATAATTATCTTCCCTTCCACAGGTTAAGCCAGACAAGCCAATAATAATAGTCACGAAAAAATAATAAAAAATAGGGAAAAGAAAACGACATCGAAAAATTATACTGGTTCGCCCCAAGCTTGGGACTACGTCTAATCTTCTGCAACTGCAGGTTCTACTAGAATGATGGGAAATTACAGGAAGCCTTCGAAATAACGCACTACAAACAACGTAACCCCTCAATAGCCTAACAATAGCTATTGACTTCCAAGAACCACAATCCGATAACTTGGGATAAACAATAAAGAAATACCCTCAAACCCGACAAAGAGAACAAAACTATTCCCTTCCTAATAACTCACTGCCACTCAAAAATTACTGAAGAAAAAATTCTAGCCGCACTTCTCAAGTTCACTTCACTGTTTTTGGGTGAAAAAATGAAGCAACAACCCTTCAATTTATAGACATACACCACCGCCTCATTTCTTCTTTTCAGCCAATCAAAGCTCCGCCGAAATTTTGTTTCTTCCTTAATTTTCTTCCTTTCACACACACTAATTTTTGTGAGCCTTGTTTTGGGCTCCACACCTTAACATGAAGTATCTTTTTCCAAAAAAAAAGAAACGAAGAAATGAGAAAACACAATGTCTTATGTTCGAAATGTTATTAATTTCCTTCGGACACACCAAACCCTAGTTAACCTAACCCTCTTCTCACCCGCACAGTCCACATCTAGTACTAGCCTGCAAGGCCACTGATCTAATACATAACAACCAAACAAACTCATGACTAAAATCACTTTTAAGAAAATATAACCAAATATACTAAAATTTTAATTAAAACTATTTTTATAAATATTAGTGTTTTAAGAATTTTTTTTCTTAAAAAGTATCTGAATCAGAAGGAACAACAAACTCACCCCTTAATTTAGTTCCCACCTAATGATATAGGCTTCCTTTGAAGTTGTAAGATATCTCAAAATTCACTCTGAGCTAAAATGGGTATAGCTTAGTGGTAATTGTTATGTATCATCGACCAAGAGGTTAGAAGCTCGAATTTTTCATTTCTAAATGTTGTTGAAATAATTTTTTAAAAAAAATTCTTTGCTTGGATTTCCCATGAATGGATTACCATTTCGTATGCGCTTCGTATATGTTAAACGGTTTTCAGATTAGAGAAGGATTGAACAATGCACCAGAATAATTTTGTATTCAATTGAAAAAAATGTAATTGATACCTTCAAACTGAAAACCAAAACAACTTTATACACTCACGGTTTCTATGAAAGCAGAGAAAGGAAAATGAGATAATTAAGGAATTGGGGACTAAAATCATGAACCAGAATCTTCTGGGAGAAAATAAAGGAGGAATTAACAAGGAAAGATTCATCTTCAACGGTAGGGTTGAGGGAGAGCTAATTGCGTGATTTTCCAACTGCGATGAAATCTTTAATTGATTTCCCAATCTCACATAGTCTGGTAAGGAAAGTGTATTTGGGCTTTCTGTGATTGCTTGGGCCTTGGTGATTGATTGAGTGTGAGTTGTTGTTGTAACCCTTCTTTTCCCACAAGTGAGTTGGTTGTGGTATGGGTTGAAGTTGATTCCTTAATATCATGTCTCAAACTGGCGGTAGTGGTTGAACGAACGCCAAGTTTGCTCCTTAGATCTTTGTAGGACAACTTGGAAAGCGGTTTAGTGAGTATGTCAGCCACTTGTTCTCGTGAAGGGACATATTTAGTAACAAGTGCTCCAGCTGCGACCTTTTCTCGAACAAAATGGTAGTCCAACTCAATGTGCTTAGTTCTGGCATGGAATACAGGGTTGATGGACATGTGTAGAGCGCTCATGTTGTCACAGTAGAGGTGAGGAGCGTTGAGGATTGGAATTCCTAACTCACGTAGTGTGAAGCCTAGCCATGTGAGTTCTGCAGTTGTACTTGCCATCGCCCTGTATTCAGCTTCTGAACTCGAGCGTGCGACTGTAGGTTGTTTCTTAGAGGACCAAGATATGCAATTTGACCCTAAGAAAACACAGAAGCCTGTGGTGCTTCGTCTCGTGACCGGACAACCTCCCCAATCTGCATCACAAAAGGCATACAAGTTTAGTGAACTATGTTTATAGAAAGAAATACCGTAGTCTAAGGTGCCTTGAATATAGCGTAAAATTCTTTTCACAGCTTTAAGGTCCTTCATAGTGGGTTGCTGTAGATGTTGACACACGCGGTTTACTGCATATACTATATCAGGACGCGTAAGTGTGAGGTACTGTAGGGACCCTACAATACTACGATATTCCTTTGGATTGGTAAGTTGTGAGTCGTTTGGTGAGTCTTGAGTTGAAGTGCTCATTGGAGTACTAATGGTGGCAGCCCCTGTCATTTTTGACTTCTGTAGAACTTCACTAGCATATTTGCCTTGAGATAACATTATGCCTTGTGTGTTGTATTTGACTTCAACTCCTAGGAAATAGTGCAAGTTTCCTAGGTCCTTCAAAGCAAATTCTGAACCAAGAACCTTGATAAGGTTATGTATATGTGTTGAACTGTTACCTGTGAGAACAATGTCATCAACATAAATAAGCATTAGTGTTAATGTGGATGTCTCTCGAAATATAAAAAGAGATGGATCAGAGTGACAACTAGTAAAACCAATGTGAAACAGATAGTTAGCTAATCGGTCAAACCATGCTCGTGGTGCTTGTTTTAGCCCATATAGCGATTTATGCAATTGGCAAACATGATGAGGTTTGAGAGGATGAATAAAACCTGGAGGTTGTTCCATGTAAACTTGTTCCTTTAAATAACCATGTAAGAAAGCATTCTTTACGTCAAGTTGCCTTAGTGGCCATCTTGCACTAGTAGCTAGGGACAGAATCAACCTGATTGTCGTTGGTTTTATGACAGGGCTGTAAGTTTCTTCGTAGTCTAGCCCTTCTACTTGTGTGTATCCTTGTGCCACTAATCTAGCTTTGTAACGATCTATGGTTCCATCTTCCTTACGTTTTATCTTGAATATCCACTTTGATCCCACCACATTGACATTTGTAGGCCTTTGAACTAGACTCCATGTGTGGTTTTGTGCCAGAGCCATCATTTCTTCCTCCATGGCACCCTTCCAATGTGGTATGGTCAAGGCTATTTTGTAGTTCTTAGTTCAGAGTCGTGAGTTGTGGCAATGAGAGATTTGTGATGACTGCTGGATCTGAGCTTATTGACTTCTTGCGTGAGTGTAGGATCAAGGGTTGGATTGTTTGAGAGCTTTTTCCTCGTGATCATTTGGTGAGAGTTTGTTGAGTCAGCTACTTTCGGTGTTATTTCTATTCCTGCATCAGAGATAGGCAACTCAATATAAAGGTCATTACTAATATCAGGCAAGTTATCAAAGGAATTTAAAGGAAAAGAAGTTAATTCTGTGTTCTGTTCTGCTGGTGCTTCCTCTCGGCCTGAAGATGATGGAAGTGAGATTGCCTCGTTTTTGTCTTGATTTTCAAACGGAACTTGCTCACTGTGTTGTGTATTCAATGAGTTGGAAGTTTCATGTATTGATTCTAATGTTCCTTGGCTTTTTGCATCAATTGCTTCAATCCTTGTTGCCTCAACAAGTTCTGTTTCTTCATGGGACAAATTATCATGTCCATATACATTTGGTGGATCATCATGTCTTAATCCATGACTGCCTTTTATTTGTTCCCAGGTTGTAGTTCCTTGATATTCAGAATGGGTTGTTTTATCTGGATTTATCAAACTCCTTGGAACTTCATAGTTCTTCTCTAGATCTTCTGTTGTGTGTCTACCATGTAGGCTTGAGCAACCTTGATTGCTTTGTATGATGTTGCAACTACTTGAGTCTTTTCTTCCCTCATATACTGTACCTGTGAAATCTGTAATTTCAAGAGAACAACTAGGCTTGGTTGAGGTGTTAGTAACAGACTCATCAAACGGAAAAATGCTCTCATCAAATACAACATGCCTTGATATATAGATTCGATTATTCGTAGGGTCAAGACATCTATATCCCTTGTGAGCATTGCTATAGCCAATAAATATGCAAGGATAAGTTCTTTTAGTGAATTTGTTGTTCCTTGGGAGATTTCTAAGATAAGGAAAACATCTACAACCAAAAACTCTAATGTTGTTATAATTTGGTTCCTTTCCATATAACCTTTGAAAGGGTGTATCCATGTTCAAGGCTTGTGTAGGCATTCTATTTATCAAGAATGTTGCAGTTAGAAAAGCATCCACCCAATATTTTAAAGGCATGTGAGATTGAAATAAGAGAGTCAAACCTGTTTCCACTATATGCCTATGCTTCCTTTCCACAACTCCATTTTGTTGGGGGGTGTAAGGACAAGAGAATTGATGATGTATACCTTTTTGATCCAACAATTGTTTTAAAGCAAAGGATTGAAACTCTCCACCACCATCACTTTGAAAGACTTTAATTTTGTTTTCAAGCTGATTTTCCACTAAGCATTGAAATTTGACAAAACAATCAAAGAAGTCTGCTTTTCTTTTAAGGGGGTAAAGCCAAACAAATCTAGAATAGTCATCAATAAAGCTTGCATAAAATTTAAAATGTTGGCACGATGAAATAGGAGCAGGCCCCCATAAATCACAATGAATCTTTTCCAAAGGTTTTGAACTACGGATTTCATTAACTTTAAATGGGAGTTTACAACTCTTGCCTAATTGACAGCTAGTGCAAACATTTAGTTCCTTCTTCCAATTTGACACATTTATGAGCTTTCTTTCAGATAGAAGCTTTAGAGAAGCATCATTTAGATGTCCCATTCGTTGGTGCCAAATAGAAAAAGGAGCTTTATTAAGAGAAATAGATGCAATAAAAGCAGTAAATGCATTTGAGGGGCTTGACTCCAGCTTGCCAAGCTCATATAGGCCCTTCTTTTCATATCCTTCAGCTATTATCCGACCCTGTACATCCTTAATCACAAACTTATCAGCAAAGAATGATATGGAGCAATTATTATCTCTAGTTAATTTGCTAACAGATAACAAGTTAGTTTTCATTTCAGGCACTACAAGCACATTGTTTAAGGCTAGTTGTCCATTTTTAGTATTAACTTTAGTGTGCCCAGTGTGTGTTATTTGTAAGCCCTCACCATTTCCTACATATAGCTTTTCTGGCCCATAATAAGAATGAATGGATTCTATTTTACCTGGGTCATTGACTATATGTGAAGTTGCTCCTGAATCAGCAAATATATTAGGTTCAGTCATCTCATTGAGGTTTAGTGCCGCCAACGCCTTTGGAACTTCACTAGATTGGTACGCATGATCAAATCTACTCCAACAACTTATAGCTGTATGATTGTGTTTTCCACATATTTGACAGACTACTTTTCCTTCTTGTTTTTGTTCAGATGGCACATGTGAGGAACTTGAAATATTGTTGTTGAGAAAGGAAGTGTTACCTTGGGAGAGCTTTCCTTGGTCCTTGTAAATAGATTGTCGGCTGTGGGGAAATCCTCTTCCCCTAGAAGAAAAATATTTCCCTCGTCCTCTGTTTGTACCTCGATTGGAGTAGAAAGCTTGATTCAAGTTTATGTGACTATTTTTCTCTTCTTCTTCTTCAGCGAGCAGTAACTGCTCATGAGTTCTTAAGGCAAGTACAAAATGATTATAAGAAGGATAAGGTGGTTTTGAGAGCATTGCCGTCCTAAATTCCTTATATTTGCTCCCTAGACCTCTCGCTAAGTGAAAAACTTTGGTTAAATCATCTAGAGGTTTTTTCATGGCAGCAAGTTTATCACACAAGGTTTTAAACTTTCTTATGTATTCTTCCATCGATAGATTTCCCTTTTTCAGAGTAAGCAAGGATTCGTTCAAATGTATTTCATTCTCCTTGGTCATTGTTAACAATAGATCTTCAAGAGATTTCCATACCTTATAGGCTGAATCCATGCCTTCAAGCAATGCCAACACATCTTCACATATGATTCCTAATAACCAGGATGTTAGTAGGCCATCATTGTTGTTCCATGTGTCTAGTTGAGCCTCATCAATCGTGGCTGCATCTTTTTCTTCAGTCGTGACTACATCGTTCACTTTGCTTTCTTTTCCTTTTGGTGTTTCATTCATCAGATGTTGCTCAAGACCAAGTGTTCTTACCAATGGCAGCACTTGTGATTTCCAGAGTAGGTAATTGGATGAGTTCAGCTTGATGGATATGAGACTGGCACATTGATGGAAGCTTTGAATCGTCAAGGGATTTTCTTGCTTAGCCATTGTAGTGCAGTCCGATTTTCATACCTCTCTTCTACTTTCCACCGTGGGCTCTGATACCATAAACGGTTTTCAGATTAGAGAAGGATTGAACAATGCACCAGAATAATTTTGTATTCAATTGAAAAAAATGTAATTGATACCTTCAAACTGAAAACCAAAACAACTTTATACACTCACGGTTTCTATGAAAGCAGAGAAAGGAAAATGAGATAATTAAGGAATTGGGGACTAAAATCATGAACCAGAATCTTCTGGGAGAAAATAAAGGAGGAATTAACAAGGAAAGATTCATCTTCAACGGTAGGGTTGAGGGAGAGCTAATTGCGTGATTTTCCAACTGCGATGAAATCTTTAATTGATTTCCCAATCTCACATAGTCTGGTAAGGAAAGTGTATTTGGGCTTTCTGTGATTGCTTGGGCCTTGGTGATTGATTGAGTGTGAGTTGTTGTTGTAACCCTTCTTTTCCCACAAGTGAGTTGGTTGTGGTATGGGTTGAAGTTGATTCCTTAATATATGTCTCTTGAAAAAATGTTATAAATGAAGCATTTATTTATTTTTGAAAACAATGGAGCATTTATTCTACAACTACAAGTACTTTTGAAAGAAAATTAAATAAAAGTTTCCTCTTAAAAGCACTCAACATCTTTTTAGTTTTTATCCATCTTTGAAATTTCTCGAATCATTTTGTATTATAAAAATAAATTTGAAAATTCCTCTGTATTATTAAAAATATATTTTTATCGTTTTTTAAAATTTTAACTAAACATTGTTAATTTTTAAAAAAATTTTTTTTATCATTTATAAACACTTTAAAAGACCTAACAAACACAAGGTTACTAGGTTTAGGTTACATGCAAAACCATATAATGCACATATATTAACAATACCAATTGTGCACTTGAGTATTGAAACATTAATCACTTTGCTCTCTTCCTCATGCTTCTTGGGATATTGTTCATAAAAAAAGGTTCAAATGTTGTACTAGCTAGTGGGAGTTTGAAAGGCTTGAAACCAGTAAAGCTAAATCCTAAAAAGCACAAATACGAACACGAGACACGAATACGACACCACACGACACAAACCTACGGTAACATGTCACATTTTAAAAAAATCTAGGACACGGACATGACACAGAGACATTTAGTAAAATATACATCTTTTAAGATATATATCATTTTTATACAATAAGGAAATTCGAAATCAATAAAACTTATGCATTTGTATGCTTAAAAAATGAGTTTAATGTAGTTCACTCTTAAAATTTATTATTTTTGTTATTTAGTACCGTGTCTATTTAGTATACTTAACAAGTTTCAATATAGACTTATATTAACTTTGTACAACTAGTGTACTTAACCAGAAGGGTATATCGGCTTAAAAAAAAAAAAAAAAAAAAACCTTTCTTCCGAAGTAGAAGAAGCCGTACTAACAGTAGTGAACTGATTTTTTTTTTTTAAATAATAGTGAACTGAATAATTAATGAAATTTTGTTCGCCAATGTGATGGATCATGGAGTATGGGCATTTTTTAGTTTGTCAAGTTGTAGAATGCTACTATTCTCTCTCACTTTTTTTTCCAAATATTTTATTCTTGTACTTTTTTAGCATATGCTTGTTTGATGCGTTGGATTTTAATTTCATTTTGATCTCTAAATTTGCTTTTAATTTTTAACATGTTTTGACTTTGAACTTTCATTTCTATGCCTAAAACTTTAGAAACTAAGGCTCTGTTGGTTAATCATTTGGTTTTTAGTTTTTGAAAATTAAGCTTATAAACATTACTTCCACCTACAAATTTCTTTGTTTTCCTAATACATTCTTTCCATGTTTTCAAAAACCAAGCCAAATTTTAAAAACTAAAAAAAGTAGTTTCAAAAACTTGTTTTTGTTTTTGGAATTTGGCTAGGAATTCAAATGTGCTCTTGACAAAGATGAAAACCAAGGTAGGAAAATTGAGGGAAAACAAGCATAATTTTCAAAAACCAAAAACCAAAAATCAAATGGTTTTCAAACGGAGCCTAAAATATATATTTTAAAAGTTTAGATATCCTTTTTTTTTCTTTTGAAAAACAAACGATTACAAAGAATATTAAAATCAAAGTTTAACAAAAGTTAAAAGATTCAAATGGAATAAAATATGAAAATTGTTTAATAAAATGGGTATTTGAAAAGTTTGAGTCTTGTTTGATTACCATTTGATTTTTTTTTAAAAAAAATTTTAAAATTGGGTTTATTTTCTCACATTTTTTTACAATGGTTTCCATGATTTTTCTTAAGAAAACATTTGACTTCTTAGCAAAATTTCAATAATTTTTTTTTTTAAACTCCTTTTTCTGGATTTTGAAAACATTTGTAAAAAAAAATAGAAACCTAAAAATGGAAGTAGTGTTTATAAACTCAAGTTTTTAACTTTTGAACATTAAGCTTATAAACTCTACAACTATTTTTTTTTTTTTTTTTTGTTATTTACTTTTTAGAGATGTTTTCAAAATCAAAAGTCAAGTTTTAGAAACTAAAAACAAATTTAAGCTTATTTCTTTTTTGAATTTGACTAAGAATTTAAACACTTACCATGATTAAAAAAAAATTATAGAAAACATGCACAAATTTTTCAAAAATCAGATAAAAAAATCAAATGGTCAACAAATGGTCAGGTAAATATTGTTTAAAAAAATTTAACACTTTTTTCTTCCCTAAAGTCCAATCCTTATCAGCTGAAGAATTTGGAATATGTGCTTCGGATAACTACTACACTTTAGATGACGATAAACGTAGGAAGAATACATTGTATAAAAAATTCAAACAGGGTGTGGAATTTTAGAAAGCCTTCCACTTCTGTACCCTATCATCTCAGCCTCAAGTAATTAAGATGCTTGTGGAATTTTTTTTTCCAAAGACAAAATCAAAGTCAATGTATCTTTTTATAATAATTATTGAGAGAGTCTCTTGATCTTACTTTCTATTGTCTTGTTCTCGTAATTTACAATCAATGTCAGTATAGCTCAACGATAATTAACATGTGTTTTTTATTAAGAGATCAGAGATTCGAATCCCTCGACTTTCAAATACTGTTGAACAAAAAAAAAATAAAACTTAAAATTTCCAAAATTTTCTTTAGTAACAAATGTAAATCTTCAAATTTGTCTATTCCTAGTAACTATTGGATACAAATTCAATGTACTTTTACAATTTCTCTCTCTTATATATCCAGAGGTGTAAAACTAGCTACTCGTCTCATTGCACCGGGAGCCACTAATAATTTCTCGAGAAATTGAGTAAAAACGTCTATTAACCAATGTTTAGAAAGCACAGTACAATTCCTATTATGGCATGCTTTCATGTAACATTCTCTACATGTTTTTCACATACGTTGTTGAAACAAGCATTTTTTTTTTTCATAATAAAAAAATGGTAGCATGCACATGTTCTTCTTTATATTTTTTTTTGAAACAACAAGAAGATAAAAGAAACAACAAAAACATCTTTGTATGGCCAAAAGATTAACTGGAATATGATTCCAATGAAAAAAGAGAGACCTTTAATGCAGTATAAATATCAATCTCTCTTTCACTGGTTAATGATCAAACAAAACCAGCTCTCTAACTAAAACCCTAAGCCAGCAAGATGGACAGCCTCTATCAGACACTCCAAAGACCTCTGTCCGAGAAGGAAGCAGACTATGTGCTCGAGCTGCGTGATGCCAACAGAGACGGCGTTCTTGATAAGAAGGAACTGATGAGTGACTTGAGGCACAAGAACACTAAGCCTAAGCCCACCAAAATGCGTTTTACTCGGGAGCAGATCAAAGAAATTTTCCTGGAGCACGACATCGATGGCGACGGTTTTCTCAGTGTCGGCGAGATGACCAAGGCTTTCGGTTTTTTGGGTTCGATCCTCCCGTTTTATAAAGCTCATTACTGCTTGGCTTATGCTGATCAGGATGGCGATGATCTCATTAGCGAAGCTGAACTTGATAAACTCATCGATTATGTTGAGAAAACCAACCGGAGGAGTTTAAATTAATTGACATTAGTATGTATATTTGATGTAATAATAGAGGTTTACTCTTTTTTTTTTTTTTTTTTGAGTACATCAACATTTGGGATGGGGGATTCGAACCTTTGACCTCTTGGTCGAGAGTACATGTCAATTACCGCTAAGCTAAGCTCGCTTTGGCAAAGAAGTTTACTTTTCTTCCCATCTTTTGCTTTATCTAGGATAAGAGACATATAATAACAAATTGGCTGTTGACATAAAGGGCTTTAATATTTTAGAAATTGTAACTAGGCTATGATTAAAAAATACAAAAATAAAAAAAAAAAATCTTAACAAAACAAAGATATAATGGAGGCTTCCCTTTGGTTGCCTCAACCAACACATTATTTAGTGGGCTCTTTTCAATTTCTATTTCTTTTGTAAGGATCTGATATCATCCACGTTGTAGAACAAACTGTGTGCTAGTATCTTTATACCTAAACTAAGGACTTGAAAGGTTGTAAAATGCATAGTCAAATAATATCGAAAGCACACTAAGGAGAAATTATTCGATGGGATCGATACGATGTGGTTGGTAGTTTTGCACCGTTGGATGTAAGAGAGAAATTATAAAAATATCTTGATCTTGTATATATCCAGCGGTAATTAGGGGTAAATAAATTTCTTTGGTTTTGATTAGACCTGAACCATCAAATGTAGGCTTATAAACACTACCTCCACCCATCAATTTCTTTGTTTTGTTATCTACCTCATTCCCATGTTTTCAAAATTTTGTTTTTGTTTTTGGAATTGGACTAAGACTTCAAATGTGTCCTTAACATAGATGAAAAAAGTTATAAGAAAATTAGGAGAAAATAAGAATAATTTTTAAAAATAAAAAAAAACTAAAAACAAAATGATTATCAAACGGAACCTTAATTACACGAAAAAATAACAGCAGGTAGCCTTGAACAGCAACTAGTTGTTGGGTCGTGATTACCACTTTCCCCTTGCTAAAGGAAAAATAGAAAAGGAACAAGGCGAATAATTCTACGTACTGTTGCAAAAGGAAATAAATAATGGACAAAATAGTCATGAAATCCTTTTTTGGAGGAAAAAAATAGTGAGGAAATTGGCCTTAAGAAATGCAGAGATGTGTGCAGCCTATCAAAGAGTGATTTGAGGCTGTCATCCAGGTATGATTGTACTGCTTCATGAGTAAAAAAATACACCCGAGGAAATCAGCTTCTAATGTGAGGGAGTTGAGCAAAGTTTTCGAATAAATAAATTTGTATTGCATGCCTACCTTAAAACATGATTTTTTTTAGTTAAACAATATTTGGTGTGGAAGAGTTCGAACATCTATCTCTTTGATCGAGGATATATGTTAATTACATGAGTTATGCTCACTTTTGACCCTTGATTCTATTCATTTTAACAAATATACTTTTTACATATACTACATATTTTTGAAAATTTATTGTTAATCTCTTTAAATCCATACTCATTTTTCGATTTTTTTTTTCTCATTTTCAAAAGCTATTCCAAACACATTAGAAGTATAAGAAGAGAAGGAAGGCAAAAGATGATAGGCTATATTAGATAACACGAGGTTCCATCTCATAATCAATTGGCAATGAGTGGAGTAATCTATCCTCAACATGCCCCTCAAGATGGTTATTTTTTCTTGGACTGAATACTTTTTTTTTTTTTATGATCTCTGATACCATATTAGATAACATGCGATTCCATCTCAAAACCAATTAGTAATGAGTGAAGTAACTCATCTATCCAATTATAACTTGTGAGGTCTCCACTAATATTTTTAACGTGGGATCCTTAACAAGCTATGATGCATGTTGTCCAAAAAATAATAGGGGAGGGGAATTGGGATTTGTGTAGTTGTTTTGCTTCGTGACAATTAAAAAAGTTTACTCAAAACCACGGTACTTCCTCCTTTTCCAAACCATGGTTGTTGCCCCACCATATCAATATTTCCTTCACTCTATATTCTTCATCCTCATGACTTTAGTGATTGTTGATGGTCGATTTTGGTCAGAGGAAACTCACCTGACCTTCACGTGCCACCAACAGTAAATTTGTAGATGAGGGGGAAGACGTGGCCTGCAAAAGGGAAAACCTGCACACCGGTGTGGTGCTAGCCACACCGCCTCCGATGCTTAAGTCAGAAAACGGAAGGGAGAGCTAGAGAGCAAGGGAAAGAGAGTCGAGAATAGAGTTCGGGTCCTCTTATTTAGTGACGAAGAGGGGTATAAATACCTGCTCGTGCTCCTAGGGTTTTTAGGAATTTGGAGGCGTTTCGGGACAAACCAGGCTAAACCGGGGCGGCTAGCGACATTGGGGACCGAGAGGAGGTGACCGAGCCTTTGGTCGGTTCCTCCTCTGGGTCGGTTTCCCAGCCCTATTTTCGCCCGGACGTCCTCGTCAGCTCCTTGTGCGTCGGGTGGTCCAAAATTGCCCATAACAGTGATCGATGACATCTCTCCCCTTCTAACTTGGACTAATAAAGCAGAAACTATCATCCTACATGGTCAGTTCTAACTATTTTCAACGAACTAATTGTCTAATCAATCGATCGATCACACATTATTTTTTTTTTAAAAAAGTTTCTATCTTCTCTAATCGATCTCAAAGTCGGTTTGAATCTCACCCCTAGTTGGATGGATTAATTTTTGGTCGTCTTTAAGAATTTGATTCGAAATGTGAAGGTGATAATGAGTAGATCATATCTATCAAGAGTATTGATTCTTCCATTCTTTTTAAATTTAAATGTATGGAAACTCAAACTACACAATGAAAATTTTTAGTCATGGCCGGTGATACATAAAAATCTTTGATCTTAGCTTAATTTGTTAGGGTAACAGTGGCCTCCCTAAATGTCAGATGTTTGAATCTCCAATCACATTCTTCATTGAACTCAAAAACGAAAACGAAAACGAAAACAAATTCATACAGCTAAAGTTCTGCAGAGAAATTTCAAAAACATGGCTCTTAGTCTTAGCCCCAGCAGGTGCTCTCTTTGTCTTGTTAAGGAGGAATCAATATTGGGAGAGAAGTTACCACGGCGATTATGGCGTTTTCCGACGCTCTCCGACGGCTACAGCGGTTTCAATCCCTCCAAACGGTCCTAGCACTCTCAGTTGGAAGAGAGAAGAAGAAAGAACTCGAAGGAAGAAGATGAAAAACACAGCTGCCACGTCCCAGCACTCTCGGTTGGAAGAGAGAAGAAAGAAAGAACTCGAAGGGAACAGAGGCTGCTTGGCGAAAATGAAGGGTTCTGTTTTCTTTTAAAAGGTTTGCGACGAAAATGTGATTTTCGACGCAAAGGTTGCGACGAAAATGTGATTTTCGACGCAAAGGTTGCGACGAAAATGTGATTTTCGTCGCAACCGTGCGACGAACATGGTGGTTTCGACGCAGACTTGATTTGACTGGCTCCCTGCACGAAGCTTTGCGCTGCACGAGATGTTGTCCTTTCCAAGCCTTGCGACGCAAAAGTCCATTTCGACGCTCGCTTGCGACTAAATACCTATTTTCGTCGCTCACATCAATCTGTTGGGCGCCTAATGAAATTTTCGTTCGCGCCCATTCCCTCAACATTTGCGTCGAAATGGTCATTTTCGTCGCAAGGTTGCGGCGAAATGAATTCTTTCGTCGGAAGTTGCGTCGAAATGTAAATTTTCGACGCAAAAACTGCGTCTAATGAAATTTTCGTTCGCGCCTATTCCCTCAACATTTGCGTCGAAATGATCATTTTCGTCGCAAGGTTGCGTCGAAATGAATAGTTTCGTCGCAAGCTTGCGTCGAAATGAATTCTTTCGTCGCAAGTTGTGTCGAAATGTAAATTTTTGACGCAAAAACTGCGACTATATTATATTTTCGACGCAAGATTGCGACTTTTTTATTTTCAACGCTGTGTTTTCGTCGCTAAATCGTTTATTTCTTGTAGTGAATGGACCATGTTTTCATTTATTGTAATCTGGCGAGTTCCATTTGGACGAAATTTCTTAGTGCATATGTTTGGGAGTGATTTTGAAATGGTTAAAATCACTTTTGTCGTCATATTCAAAATTCCTTCAAAACATGTCTTTAACAATTCAAAATAAATTTTGATGATAAGAAAATCACGTTTAAAAGTGTAAAATCAAACATGAAATTGATTTTGAATAATTTAAGGTATGTTTCGGAGAGATTTCGAATATAACAAAAGTGATTTTAACCATTTCATCAAAATCACTCCCAAACATGTACTTAATGGGCTGAACATCAACCTCCCGTTGCCCAGCACGTCAATTTATTTTGCTTGGAAGCTTTCGCCCGCAAATCTGCCTCCAGAAAGGATATATATTTTGCGCATGCAGTAATATGTTTGTCGCCATCATCAGAGGAACAACAATATTTTCTACGATAAGTATCCTCTTTTCAATCGTTATGGGAGGATATCTTATCTTTGGCCACCCTTTGGTCTTCAGTACCTAATGTTTTTTTTTTTTTTTTTTTTTCTGATTATTAGCACTTGTGATATTGCTCTAAATTGGAAGACCTTTTTCTAGATTGTATGTTCCTCACCTACGTCCTTAACGAAATATTCCTCTTTTCTAAAAAAAATATATAAAGAAAGAAAATTAGAAGGTTAATTTTTTTTTTCTCCCTATAAAAATTAATGGCTCTATTTGTAGTCAAAATCTTTTTCCATCACAGACCATTCCCCACTGGCTGTTCAAAGCAAAGGAACCACTTTTCATGGGCATTCCTGGTGTAGGTTCCATTTTAAGGAATAAGCTAGATTCTCTATTCTATTTATATATTCCTTGACATTACAATGACTTATTAAGCATGGTTATTGTTTTTATTTATTTATTTATTTATTAAGCATGGTTATTGTTAGTATAACACCATTGTCTGTTTTGGATTTAATTTTGTAAAATAGTTCTTTTGAATTCTAATTACAAGAAAAATGTTATGATAATAGCCTACTTGGCCTAAAACGTTTGTCACCCAATAAAATATTTGGTAAGAAAAGCACAAACACAAGACCCCATACGTTAGTGATGTACTTAATAGTGTCTGAATTATGTATATATACATAATTGCGACACTATTAATGTTACAACAATGTTATATTAGTCACATATTATATATTAAAACGTCGGTGATATACTTTATCAATGAAACAAAAATAGTATATATTAATGGTATACTTTATATTAGGTACTTTAGGAATATAATTTTATAGCATAAATGATATATTTCAATTTCATATTTGATATTAGGTAGTTTATTTTATCAATGATATAAAAATAGTATACCTGTTATAAACAAACAAGGGGCAGTTGCATAGATGACAAATTGGACGAAATTAATAGCAAATATAGCACAGGTTCAAACTAATTGCAAATATAGAAAAATTAATTGTACAAGACCAAAAAATTGTTGTCAGATTCTATTCGTGTCTATCATTGATAAGCTCTGATTATTCAAAGTATATCAGTGCTATCATTGATAAACTTCGATTAATCAAAATCTATCAGTGACTATCACTAATAGACTTTGATTAATCAAAGTCTATATATCAATGATAGTCACTGATAGATTTTGATTAACCAGAGTTTATCAACGATAGACACTGATAAACTCTGAATAATCGGAGTCTATCGCTGATAAACTCTGATAATCGAAATCTATCAGATAGAGTCTAATTAACTAGAGTCTATCAGTGTCTATCAGTAATATACTCTGATAGATTTTGCTATATTTGCAATTTTTTTTTTACATTGTGCTATATTTGCTATTAGTTTGGTCCAATTTGCCACCAACTGTAAATTCTCAACAAACAAAACAATCGTCGAGTTTATAAATTATTTATATGTAAAAATGAAAACTAATTTCATCTCGTATTATAATTTCCCTAATATATTTTCTGCAATTTTCTAGAATCTATGACATATCCATAACAAATACTAGGGGTGAAAATGGATCGGGTCGGGTCGAGTCTCCACAAAACGACCTGACCGACATATTTCAGTTTTTTAGATAGGAGTAAACCGACCCAACCCGATTAGAATTGGGTCGGTTTGAAGCGCAGGCCAAAAAATCAAAGTGAAAAAAAATAAAAAAAAATGCAACCCCAAAGGCCCAAACCAAAACCCCAAAAGCAAACTAAAAACGATATCAAAAAAAAAAAAAGCAAACTAAAAACAAAACCCATAGATTCAAGAGAAAAAGCAAGGAAAAACAAAGTCCGAGAGAAAAACAAATCACCAGAACATATCCAAGAGAAACATGCAAATTGCAAACCCAAACCAGATCAAAGAGAAAAAAAATGAACCCAAATGCAAAAACCAGAAGAAGAAGAAAAAAAAGTAAAGAAAATCAACCCATTAAACTCACGGAGACTTGAGAAGGAACAAAACCCATTTAATTGCAAACCCATTAAACCTGCCATTCGTTTCGTGGTGGAGGAGACGGCGGTGGAAGGAGTCGACGGCGATGCCATTTGTTTCGTGGTGGAGGAGACAGCGATGGAAGGAAAAGAATCGGTTCTCCTTGACCCGCGATGGTGTCGTCGTTTCGTGCTTGAGAGTAGGGATGGCAAAAATCCCCGCGGGGTCGGTCCCCGTGGGGCCCCGCCCCTAACGGGGCGGGAAATCCCCGGTTTGACCGGATATGGGGGTCAAACCGGGGATCCTTTTCGGGTCCCCGGTCGGGGACGGGGCGGGAATGGGGATGGTATCCCCGCCCCGTCCCCGTCCCTGACCCCGCCCCGAATAATTTTTTATTTATTTATTTTTAAATATATATTATATATATTATAATTATTTACAATAATGATATTATTCTTATACTACTAATAACATTCTATAAAGTATTTATGTTTTTAATTCTTAAGTTTTGGTTTATTGTATTGTTTAGTTTGTATTTTTCTTTTTCTTTTCTTTTTATTTAATTTAGGTGTTTAAATTTATAATAAAACTTGTTTAATATTATAAAAATTAATTATTTAAATAAATAAATAAATATAATATTAACATTAATATAAAAAGTATGTATAATTTTAATATATATCTTAATTTTAATTATTTTTTGTTAAAAAAATAATTTTAAAAAAGAATGAAAAAACCAGGATTTTTTCCCGCGGGATCCGATCCCCGAACGGGGATTCCCCGACCCCGACCCCGCTTCTCCGAAACGGGGAATGGGGCGGGGACGGGGATTAAAAATCCCCACGGGGGCGGGGATGGGGAGTGCATCCCCGACCCCGCCCCGCCCCGTTGCCATCCCTACTTGAGAGAGAGAGGGAGAAAGGAAAAGAGGTTGAACTTGAGAGAGAGAATGGGGAAGGAAAAAGGCGGTGGCTAAAAGTTACTGAAACAAAACCCTAAAATTGCAACTTTAAGTAAAAACTGGTTCAGTTCGATTCGGTTGGTTGATTCGATTCGGTTTTTTTCACTCCTAACAAATACAACTTGGAATATGGTAACTTTTATTTGAGAATAAAAGCAAAAAAGATAAGATGCAAATTGCGAGAGCATCTTATCTTCTCTCAAAAAAAAAAAAAAAAAAAATTGCGAGAGCATCTTCTCTCGTTTTTCTTGGAACATTTTTTTTTTAGAAACACACAATCTCGTTAGATTATGAAGAATCAGGCATAATGCCTACAACAGAACATACACTGGTTGAAACCAGAGATTGTAGCCAATGCATCTGCCAATTTGTTTCTCTCCTTGGGACAATAAGCAAATTGAATCGACTGGAACGTATGCTTTGTAGCCACGATATCAAAGATGATGGGATGGGCTTCAAGACCTATTGGAATCTCGTTCTTTAGCACAAAAATAAGAAGGTAAAAACACATACGCTGATTTAAACAACAAAATTCCCAAAGTCCAACTGAAAAAGAGGCAACATAATTCCAATAACTGCATAATCACAAAAGTAGTCTTGTCCAACTACATAGGAAGACTCATAGCCTGGTAACAAATTTTAAAAACAAAATAGAGATTTAACTCTAATTCATGGTACTAGAAAATGAATCTTTACTTAATAAAAATGGAAATATATAAGTATTTAAAACAATAATAGTTTATGATGTAATTATCTTTTGAACAGACAATATATCATATATCACGAGTGAAAACAAAGTCTTAATTAAATTGACTAGAAAATTAAATATCTATGCTATACAAGGACAACTATCTTAATTGATGTGTGAGTTTTTCTTGGTGAATGAAATCAAAAGTATCGACAACCAAATGTCTCGTGTGTTCTACTTGAGTTTAATAAAAAAAAAAAAAAACCGTTGATCTTTCCAAGTTGTTCTTAGGTGGTTGTAGACTTTTTCAAAAGAAAATAAGAACATCCACTCTAGAGAAAAAAAAAAAAGGGTTAACTACAGGAATAGCTAAAAAAATAAGTCTGTTTTGAAATATGGCAACTGTCTTTATTCTTTAGATAAATGGCCAAATCAATGTTGTGAATTTAAAAATCCGAATTATCAACTTACAGAAATACCCTTGATGCAAAACTAAAATTCAAATCAAATCAATTCACTTGCAAATTCCTTAAATACACAATAATTAAAAATCTGTATATGAGCTAATAAACCAAAAAATTAAAAATAAAAAATAATTAAAAATCTATATCTAATGGGTTAATAATTTAATATTGATATATAATAAATAAATAATCTAGAAAAAAAAGGTATGTAAAAAAATATATGATTTTAATGAAATTTAGGGCAAAAACTAGCATGTATTTAAATTTAAGAAACAAAATCTAATTTAGATTTTAGACATTAAGATACACAAATATCTTGTATATTAAAAAACTATGAAAAGAAATTCATACCCAATTCCTATTGAATATTTTTGTAACATTGAGTCATAGAAATACATTGATGAAGAGTATTGTCGTGAGAGTGTCTATCTCAAAATTTAACATACACAAAAATACCTTGTATTCAACAAAAATACCTTACAAATACCTTGTATTCAACTTGTATTTCTAATTTTCTTTTATTCAACCTTTATATACATAGACCTTAATCAAGGAAATACTCAAGCTAAATTAAATGTACAATTTATACGATTAAGGATCTGGAATTTAGGCTAGAATAATGAGAATGATCTGCAAGAATAATGGGAGAAATTTACCAAAAAATTGATATTGGGCCCAGACCATGAGCCACCATGGTTGCGTTCAAGAGCTCAAGCCAGTGGCGATGGCGATTGGAGGATATCCTATGAAGTGAAGAACCAGCTCGCGTAGGCCCGTTGAATCTCCACCTTCGGTTGGTCAGTTCAAATTCGTCATGTGCATAACAGTGTTTTTATGGCAAGCTCACTCGCTATATTATTTAGGCTCAAACTTTCCCACTTATCATCTATCCATATTCTACATTCCTGCTAAAATTATTGAAGCCCAAGAAAGAGTTTTCACAGATTTCTCTAAGTACCTCACAATACTTGGAATGAATTATGGATCAATAATCCATCGACCTTAATGAAATCTTGCTAATGCAGAAAGGGAGTAGAATGTCCTTGCCCTCAATGAAAACACGATGGTTTCGTTCTTCCTTCTGCTCAACCGTGACGAGTATCGGTGATGGATGAGTACGATCTGGTTTGTACAGAATCACAATATCCGAAACCGGCGAGGCTCTAATTGTTTCTGTTTCTCAGAGGAGAAGATTCTAGAGCCACCAAATCGGAGAGTTGATTTAATTTAAAATTGGATTTGATTTTTAAATTTCATACATCTAACAATATTTGGAGAGAATCTTTGAAAAAAAAAAAGATTTGGAGGGAGAGGGTGGTGTTCAGAAACACCATCCATGTGTTTGGTAGAAGGGTAAAATCGGAAAATTAGGAGAAAACTTGGAGCATGTGAACATCACGTGTGGCTATTTTTCTCTTAAATTTTTTTTTGTCTATCTTTCTAAACAAGCTTTCTTTTTTTTTTTTGCCATTTACAAGGATTACCCAAAATTATGTTTTATTTGTAAGTACCAAAATTGATGGTTTTATTTATTTATTCCCGGAGAAATTCTCGGTCCACTCGAAAGACAAAAAGTACTACATGTTCTAAAATACATGGGAATTCAAGTCATATTCTTAAGAAAGGAAAATTAAAAGTTTTAAGCTATGTAATAATTTAATGAAAAAATACAATTTTAGTCTCTGAGATTTGGATTAGGTTTCATTTTGGTCTCTGAATTTTCAAACTCAACAATGGTCGGTGGGAAAATGAGGGAAAGAGAAAAAAAAGTAGCCGGTGGTGGTCGTCGGCGGCGATGGCTGTGGGTGGTGGCTGGTGGTGAAGTGAGGAAGAAGAAGATGATGATGGAGAGAGAGAAAGAAATTTATTTTAAAAAAATAATATTTTTATTATTCTAATTTATTTTTATTTTAAAAAAGTAAAAAAATAATTTTTTAATAAAAAAAGTAGTTACACATCAGCGTAAGTTAGTTTTTAACTAAAAAATGGATGGAGTGACTAAAATGCAACTAAAACCAAATCTCAAGGACTAAATTGTTGAGTTTGAAAACTCAAGGACCAAAATAAAATTTAACTCAAACCCCAGGGACTAAAAGTGTATTTTTCCGTAATTTAATTTTCAAAAAAGAATCTATGTGATGCCAATATGATTGTAAAGAAGTGGCAGATCAGTTGTACTATAAATACCCCCCACAACCATACATTGATCACCAAGCAAAAGAAAAAATACAATAACGTTTTGCAAAACACTAAAATCAGATGAATTCTGAGAAAATGTCTTGTGCACAAAGCAGGCTACGACGAAACCCCGGGAAGCTGATCAATTCTGAGAAAATGTCTTGTGCAGAAAGTAGGCAACGACTCTCCGGGAAGGAGATCAATTCTGAGAAAATGTCTCGTGCAGAAAGCAGGCAACGACTCTCCCAGAAGGAGATCAAGGAGATCTTCAAAGGGCACGACCTCGACGGAGATGGTCAATTGAGCTTCGGCGAGTTGCTGTTGGCCTTCGGGATCCTCGGCAGTACCCTTATTTTCTACGCAGTTGAATCTGGAATGGCTCATGCTGATGCTGATGGCAATGGCTTCATCGATGAGCACGAGCTCGACAAGCTCGTCGACTATGCCAACAAGTTCCAGCGCAGGAAGCACTGAGGCTCTATGTAATTTCCTCAGTTTGCTAATAATTTCATCCCTTCCATGCATTTCACTTTACTCTATCAAGTTTGGAGTTTTAATGTTCTGCACAAATAAAAAGTAAAGGAGGCTGGCTAGCTAGCTAGTCCTTCTTTGTTTTAGCCATTGAATGGGAAGTGCTTCCCATCATCGAATTATATGTTAGTGTTTTTTTAAAAGAATTATATCATGTTGTGTTTATTTTATGAGGGTTGATAGGAAGGATCAAGTTTTCGTTCACCAACTTAGAAATTATTTAATGAGACCACTATATATGGCTGACGGTTTAGCACTGTTGGACGATATTGTAGAAGAGAGAAATTACCAAAGTGCTTTGAATTTGTGTCTACTAGTTATTAGGAGGCCATGCAGAATTTTGAATTATCACATCCAACGGTTGTTAATGTGATGACCACATTCAAAGTACTTATGCAATTTCTCTTTTCTACATTCAACGGTGTAAAATTGTAAGTCTAAAAAAAAATGTATAGATAATTTTTCCTTAAGAATTTCATTGTGCCTTTCAAAGTAAATTAATCTAGAAGTCTAAAAAACTGTCCAAATAAATAATTAAGACGTTGCCTTTCAAAGTAAAATTAAGAAGTCTGACCAAACAATTAAGAGTTAAGACGTTTTTTTTTTTTTTTTTTTTTTTTTTTTTTTTTTTTTTTTGTATTAAGGGCTGTGTTTGATAAGAATTTTGTATTTCTTGTCATCTAAAAATGTTTAATTCAAAACTTATTTTTAAATGAAAAATAATTTCTTAAAAATAAAAATTCAGAATTATTATGCCATATTTATTGTTATTTTTTAATATTAGTTAGGCCTTTTATAAGTTAGAAATGATAACATAGTGATTTTATTAATCTTTTTGTAAAACTAAAATCAAGAAACGAAGAAATGAGAGAAACAATAAGAGGTCTTATGTTCGAAATGTTATTAATTTCCTTTGAAGTTCTCAGAGACAAATCTTTATAAAGGCTTCTTTTCTGCTGTTGTTTGGACTTTGTGGAATGAAAGAAACAGTCGTATATTCAAAGGGATTTCGCGTTCTTCTCATCAGATCAGGGAGGACATTATTGCTTTATCCGGTTTTTGGTTGTCTTCCTCTCGTTTTTTCAGAAACTATGATGCTTCTTCTATATCTCTTAATTGGAAGACTTTCATGTAGTCCTCCCTTGTATGTTTCTCACATACATCTTAATAAAGTATCCCTTTTTCTAAAAAAAAAAATTCCTTTGAAGTTCGGACACACCAAACACTAACTAATTTAACCCTCTTCTCACCCACACAGTCCACATCTAGTACTAGCCTGCAAGGCCACTTATCTAACATATAACAACCAAACAAACATATGACTAAAATTACTTTTAAGAAAATATAACCAAATATACTAAAATTTTAATTAAAACTATTTTTTTTTTTATAAATATTAGTGTTTTAAGATTTTTTTTTCTAAGATATATTTGAATTAGAAGGAATAACAAACTCACCCCTTAGTTTAGTTCCAACGTATGATATAGGCTTTCTTTAAAGTTTTAAGATATCTCAAAATTCATTTAACACCACTCTAATATAATCTTGCTAAAGTGAATATAGTCTAGTGGTAATTGTTATGTATCAGCAACCAATAAATTAGAGGTTCGAATTTCTGATTTCTAAATATTGTTGAAATGTTTATATATAAACTTAGTTTTTAGTTTCTGAAAATTACGTTTATAAACTCTACAAGCACCTATTACTTTCTTTGTTTTGTTATTTATTTTTTAGAAATGTTTTCAAAATCGAAGTCATGTTTTATAATCTAAAAAAATAAAAACAAGCTTATTCCTTGTTTGAATTTGACTCATAATTCAAATACTTACCATGATTCAAAAAAAAAAAAAAAAAAATCAGAAAACATGCACAAAATTTTAAAAAAATCAGATTAAAAAAAATCAAATATGGTCATGTAAATATTTTCTTAAGAAAAATTTAACACTTTTCTTCCCTAAAGTGTCCAATGATCCTTATCAGCCTATGTGCTTCGTAAAACCACTACACTTTGGATGACGATAAACGTAGGAAGAACACAACCCATGAAAAATTCAACACAGGGTGTGAGAATTTTAGAAAGCCTTCCACTTCTCTATACCCTATTATCTCAAGTATTAAGATGCTTGTGGAAAATTTTTTCCAAAGACAAAATCAAAGTCAATGTATCTTTTTAGAATAATTATTGAGAGGGTCTCTTTGATCTTGCTTTATATTGTCTTGTTCTCATAATTTACCAGTAAGGTGAATATAATAATCATTGATAGACTTCAATCACAATGCATGTAGTCTATCAGTGACAGACTCACTAATAGAATAGTCTATATTAACAATTTCAATTGTGATTAAAGTCTATCATTAATAAATTTATATCACTGATATACTTCAATCACAATACACGTAGTTTATCAACAGGAAAATCTATCAGCAATAATTACACTTATGATTCAAGTCTATCACTGACAAATTTCTATCGTTGATGGACTTAAATTTTGTTATATTTGCAAATAGTTTTAGATTTTGTTATATTTACAATTATTTTAGTCTATTTTGTTATTTGTGCACCAAACCATTTTACATACTACATATTTTGAAGATTTATGGTCAATCCCTTTAAAACCCATAACCATTTTTCGATAATTATTATATCTCAAGTGTTTCTTCAAGGAGCCAACAAGATTTTAGTTCAACTGGCATAAAGTTGTACTGAAAACCACAAGGTTTGTGATTCAAATCCCCTTCCCCACATATTGTCAAAAAAAAAAAAAAAGTGTTTCTTCAAATAGGGTGTTTAAATTAGTCTGATTTTTTAGAAATCAAGTTTATTTATTAAGTCTTTTTTTTTTTTTTGTTGGAAAAATCACTTATCGTCCTTTAAAATCATGGAAGTATACCAAATACACTTTGAACAAGTAGTTCGGAAAAAAGTGATTTTTTTTTTTTTTATAATAAAAAGAGCATCTTTTTTTATTTTTTGAAATAAATTAGAAATATCGGAAGACGAGGAAGGCAAAAGATGATAGCTATGGTGCATGTACTCCACAAAAATAATAGGGGAGAGGAATTGGATTTGTCTACTTGATTTCCTCCATAAACAAATAAAAAACTTTACTCAAAACCACTTCGTTTTCATTAATATTTTCTCCTTTTCCAAACCATGGTTGTTGCCCAACCATATCAATCTTTCCTTCTATCTATTCTTCATCCTCATGACTTTAGTGATGAGATCTCTCCCCTTCTCACTTGAACTATTAAGTAGCAACCATCATTCCATATATTGTCAGTTCTAAACCTAACCAAAATCAATGGTCTAATAAGTCGTTCAAACACATTATTTGAAAAAAAAAAAGGTTGGCATCTTCACTAATCGATGTCAAAGTCGGTGTCAATGGGGCAACTACTTCCATCGATTGTGATTGACGCTCATCCTTAGAATCTAGGTTTGTTTTTTGTAATTTTGATTTTTTTAAAAATAATTTCTAAAACTAAGCTAAATTATTGCCCCTAGTTGGATTAATTTGGTCTTTAAAGAATTTGATTCCAAATGTGAAAGTGATAATGAGTAGATGATATCTATTTAGAGTATTGATTCTTGAGTGTTGTTTTTTTTTTTTTTTTTAAATAAACATATGGAAATTCAAACTACACTATGAAAATTCTTAATCATGGGTGATACATAAAATTTTCTTTCATCTTAGTTTAACTTGTTAGGGTACCAGTGATCTCTATAAATGTCAAATGTTTGAATCTTCCACTACATTGTTCTTCATTGAACTCAAAAAAAAAAAAAAAAAAAAATAAAACGAAAACGAAAACAAGATAACCGATAAAAAAAATATAGATATAAAAAGGGTAAATCTAACAAATAACTCATGCATGAGTTGCAACATAAAATTTCCTTTTCGGCATGAAACAGCACATAAAAAGCAAGAAAAATAGAAGATAAAGACGAATATAAAAATATGAAATATCTCAACTTTGCAAGAATAAGATTCTTTCTGTCCTTTCCGAAAGCAACTAAAGAACCAAACTTTCTAAATAATACTCGTATAGTTCAGCTCACCAATAAGTATTACTCATACAATATAATATATTTTGCAAATTTTAGATCAACTTTGCACTTAAATGAAATTATTGTACATTTTACTCCGCAAAGTCTTAATTATTCAGAATAGCCATAAAAAGGGAAGAAGAATGAACACCATCTCATGCAAGAGAAAACTCTTTGCTTCTTTATATTTTGCTTCTATATATATTTTACTCCGCAAAGATGAAGCATTTTCTGTTAATTCTAATCGAAGGTTGATTAAGGATAATATTTAATTAGGTACGGGTTTAAAGTGAAGACAACAAGCTAAGGATAGGGTTTCTTGTAATTGTCTATAAGAAGCAACTTCTACCGGGGTGAAAAAAACCGAACCGAATCGAGTCGGTTTGGTTTGATTTTTCCATAAATCTAAGCCGAACCGAACCGAATCAGTCTATTCGGTTCTCGCTTTTGAGTTAAATAGAAAATTTAGGGTTTGCCTTCGCGTGACTTCGTGATTTCGGCCCGCCTCCTCCCTCTCTCTCTCTCTCTCATTCTCTCTTTCCCACGAAGTCACAAACGGCGGCGTCTCTTCTAGTTAAGCCTCTTTTTCTCTTTTCTTTGTTTACTCCGTCGCCATCTCTTCCACCACGAATCACGAACGATGGCGTCGACTCCTTCCACCGCCATCTCCTCCACCATGAAAGACGTCGACTCCTTCCACTGTCTCTCTCAGTCTCTCTCTCAGTTCGATTTTTTTCCTCTTTATTTCGGAATTGATTTCCTTTTAATGGGTTTTGTTTCTTCTTCTTCTGGTAATTTTTGCATGTGGGGTTACATTTTTTTTTCTCTTTCATCTAGCTGTTTGGGTGATTTTTCTCTTGGATCTTTTAATGGGGTTACATTATTCTTCTTCTGGGTTTTGCATTTTTGGGGTTTTTCTCTTCCACCGTTGTCAACCTCGCTCCGCCACTCCCATGAAACAACAACACAATCCGCCGCCTCTTCCTTCTCCTCTCTCCGTCGATCTATTTCCGATCCCACTGAAACCCTTAATTCCTCCCCTCCATCGTCCACTTTGTCGTCGGCCATTGCCTTGCCGCCGTTCCAAAGAAAAAAAAAAAGTGAACGATTCGATCAAAGAAAAAAGTGACCCAACACGAACTGTTCGAGTCAAGTCGGGTCGGTTTGTCCGTACAACCGACCCAACCTGAATTTTTTACACCCCTAACTTCTACGGATCAAAGTAATTTTATTCAATATAATCCTCATGCAACTTTAGCTTATTATTGAACAAATATTACACTCATGCATCACATTTTAAAGAAAATTACAGACCCTTTTTACTAAATAAAATTGTAGTGTTACTCTTGGAGGAGTTAATTTTCTGTTAATTCTAATGAAAAATTGATTGAAGTTATAGAGATAATATTTAATTTAATTAGGCATGATTTTGAGAAGTGAAAGGATGTTGAGGAATAAAATTGTGTGCTTTATATATTATCCATAGTCTACAGATGAAATATTCAATTTTCTAAAGTGCAATTGTATATGATTAAAAAAAAGTAATTCATATTTGTTCCCACATTAAAGTATAAGAACATTATTTGCAATTTACTCTTCAAATATTTGAAGTCTTATTATTTGATTACGCCAAGGTTGGCTTTTTTTTTTCTTCGTTCTTTCTTTCTTTCAATTTTTCAATAAAAAAGGGTTTAAGAACTTAAAGAAAAAAAGTTCTCGATGGAAAAGTTTGTTCATATTTTCTAAAGCAAAAATTCAGTAAGAACAAACTTTGGATGACTCTTAAATGTGTGATCCTTTGGAATTCCATGAAGGTGGGAGTGATCGATGATGCAAAAGAGGAAGCACAAACAATGATGACTTCTGTTGATGCTAAAATCTGGACAGGCAGAACTCACCTGACCTTTACGTGACACCAGCAATGAATTTGTATTAGGGGGAAGACGTGGCCTGCAAGACAAAAGGAACCTGCACACCAGTGTGGTGCTTGCCACACCGCCTCCGATGCTTAAGTCAGCAAAATGATAAATGGGAAGCTGGAAAGCAAGAGTAAAAGTAGAGTTCCGAGAATAGTGTTCGGGATCCCTTCTTCAGTGATAAAGAAGGGTTTAAATACGCGATTCCAAGTGGAACCGGGGCGGCCGGAGACACCAGGGACCGAACAGAAGCGGAAGTGGGGTGGTCGGCCTCAGCACATATGGGTTGGACCAAGGCCCGATCCATCCAGCCTTGGCCCGACCCTCTGGCTTGTTTCGACTCTGGAGTCCACTTTCTGGTCCTGTTTCTGGGCTTGTGTCGGGTTGTCCTCGTGAAGTGGTCCAAAATTACCTATATCAAATAACATGGGCTTCCATCTCAAAACCAATTGGCAATGAGTGGGGTGACCCTTGTAGCTTATAAATTGTGAGGTCTCCACTATTCTTTTCAATGTGGGATCCTCAACATGCCCCCTCAAGATGGTGTCTCTTTGGGTTCACCATTCTTGGACCGAATACCCATTAAACCCAAACCGATATTCGGTCCAATAAAAAAAATTGGGATCCGATCCAAGAATGGTGAACCCAAAGAGGCACCATCTTGAGGGGGTTGAGGATCCCACATTGAAAAGATAAGTGGAGACCTCCCAATTTATAAGATGTATATGGGGTTACTCCACTCATTGCCAATTGATTTTGAGATGGAAGCCCATGTTATTTGATAACCTATAACAACTTCTAATAAGCTTCTAGTCAAAGTGGTTTGTGAAATGAATATAGTACCCAATTTCAAAGAATCTTGAAAATGTGAGTATGACATAGTATTTAAAAGAATGCTCAACAGAATTGATATGTAGACTTTCTTTTTTCGAAGAGCGTATTCAATAATAGAAAACTCTACAATGAAAAGTAGCTTAAATTTTTTTTTTTTTTACAATGGTATTAGAGTTGATTTTCTCTTCTAGAATGAACCAGGTAATTTTGGTTGTTTTTAACAATTGTTTATTATCCATGGTGCAAAAGAGAAAAAGCTTACCCCCTCCTTGGGCTGCAAAGTGGAAAGCAGATAATTAAAAGCAAATTATGGGTGATAGAGAAAGTTAAAATTAGATCAAGTTCATCAGCTAGAAAAAGAGATCATAGGATATGAGTGTGAGGGGGACAATATTTCTATTTAGATAAACATGAGATTCTATCATAAAACAAAGTTGTAATTTACCCAAAAATAATTCATTAAACTGATATCCGGTGTGATCTCAAAAACCATAAAATATAGATTAATTATTAATCAAGTTGATTGATTGATTTGTAGATTGTGAGTTGTGAATTTATGCTATTGTCATTTCACAGTATTGTAACTTTTATGAGTGGAGGAGGCTTTCTCCCTCCAGTGCAGATTCTAAATTCTTCAACTGAAAACAACTCCACTTTGGTTTGTTTTGCCTAGTTAAAATATCATAAAGGTTTCAATTCTCACCGTCAAACCCTAAACAAGGATTCAGACGATTTTGTCCTCCTCTTTCCAAATCTACGTAAAGAGATCGAAGGAAAGTAAAGTTTTGAATAATCATAAATTTTCCTATCATTCATGTATCATTAATCGATAGGAGAGATTGACATATTTGAAGAAACAACGTAATTAATTAAAACAACTATGCTAAAGCGAGGCTCTAGCTCAGTGGTAATTGGCATATACCCTCAACCATAAGGTCAGAGGTTCGAATTCTCCCACCCCCAAATGTTGATGTACTCAAAAAAAAAAAAATAATTAAAACAACTATAGTTAGGGGCAAATACCTAAAGTTCTCTCTAAAATTTATCCTTCTCTGAATTTTTATAAATAAAAGATTATATATATAAATATATATCATTTCACTGTTGTTATGAAAGAAATAATAAATTGTGAGCACTAAGTAGGAAGGGCCTAAAGGCAGTTAAATAGATACTATAAATACCCTAAAGCCTCAACATCTTTCATCACACAGCTCAAACTCACAAAACTCATTCACACCAAGCAAACTAATTAACCAAGCTCCCTTTCTCACAAAAATGGCCTGCCGTTCAGTCAACAGCCTCCGACTCTCCAAGGATGACATGAGGAGAGTCTACAGAGAGCAAGCTCGCAAGCGAAGAGATGGCGTTACAATCGGGCACATCACCGAAGTCTTGGATGTCCTCGTTGTCGCCACGTGCCTGCGACGCGGAGCGGCCGACGTCCTCGAAAAAATGGTAAAATAACAGGAGTCGCCACCAATCTTTTTTATGGTGTGATTGGACACCAAAATAAGATAAAACTATTATTTTAAGAAAGATAATAAAAAAACGATCTGCAAAAAAAAACCAGATTTGGGTTCGGGAGTTGTTTGTGTATGGGGAAGGTGTTAGCACCCCACAACACCCGTTAAAAACGGTGGCCAAAATTTAATCTTGAATTGAAAATAATTTGGAAGAAAAGATATTATTTAGGAAAAATGATATTTTTAAAACAATGTCTTATTTTACCCCTCATTACTTCAATATTTGAAGTAATGATCCCATAAAATAAGTGGAAAAAACATCCATTGATTTTACTATATTAGAATTGAAATTCTTCACCTCAAGAATATTAGAGAATTTTACCATTCTCTAATTCCGTCATAGGATAGCATTCCGAGAGGAAAAGATTTTTTTTTTTAAAACGTTTTTTTTTTTAAATTCATTTTTTCTTGGGATTGAAATCTCGGACTCCCAAAGATTAAGATCCCTCACCTTAGGAATTCTAGAAAATCGGACTCCCAAATATTTCTAGATTCCATCATAGGATTTTTCTTAAGAAAGATGGTCTTAAAAAATTATTTTTAAGAAAAGATTATAAAAACCTTTGAAAACGACATTTTTATTATAAAACTTTTATAAGCTCAAAAAGAGCAAAAATATTAGGAAATTAGAAAATAATATTTTGGAATAAGTTTAAAATAGATCAGAGGAAAATTAGAACGGTTGAGAATTTGAAGCATGAAATAATAATAATAATAATAATAATAATAGCAATAATAAGAACAACCACAACAAAATAATAATAAAAACAATAACAACAATATAATAATGTAACAATGCAACATTAACATATACAAACATAATAAGCCACAATTAGAACTTTAATACATGATAAATTGACAGAATAATCAATGCAATAAATAGACATGCAAACACAACATGCTAAACACATTAAAATTTTAATAAAAATATATTGGAATCGATCTCGGACTCCCAAAGAATCGACTCCTCACCTCAGGAAAACTAGAAAATCGGACTCTCAAATATTTCTAGATTTCCGTCGTCGGATATTTTTTTAATAAAATAAAGTATGTGTTTAACATTAAAACCATGATGCATTTTACAACACAAAGCTAACATATATGTATGTATATTAAAAGAATGGTCAATACAATAAACAAAAATATCTTACTCACAAAGCTGATACAATCATAATAAAAAATCTAATTATCAAGGGCCCGTTTGGTAACGTTCTCGTTTCTTGTTTCTTGTTTCCAATTTTATTAAGAAATCTAAGCATTTAATAACTATGTATGTTTCTTGTTTCTCATTTTTTAGAAACACTCCCATAATTTGTATAGAACTTTTGGGAACAACTAAAACTAGTTTCTCATTTTTTGTTCTTGTTTCCAATTTTTTCCAAACATAAATAAGAATATAGGTTTATTATTATTGAATGTATAGGTGTTAGGGTCATGAAATTCTATTTTTCTTTATTAAAAATGAAGAAACGGAAACAAGAAACGAGAACGTTAACAAACGGGCCCCAAATGATTAGTAATGAAATTAAGGCATGCAACTAAATGCAATAAGATTAGAAAAATGTAAAAAAAGTTTTAAAGAAAATAATAATCAAATAAAGGCAACAAAAAGAAATAAATAGAAAAAAAAAATGGAAACCAGGAGAAATAAATTCAAATGCACTGTACTGTATACGAAAACTGAAATAATACATAAAAAAAATCAATAAGATAAGTTACAAAAGAAAATAAAAGAAACTAAACTAAAAAAAAAATAAACAAGTACAGAAGAAACAAAATTAATGAAACATAAATAAAATATTAATAAGACAATTAAAAAAAAAACTAAAAGGGAGGGAAAATTGCCGCCCAATTCTTTTCATGTGTGGTATACTGCCATTGACTTGACACTTAATAAAAAACGATTACTTTTTTTTTTCAAACGACATTTGACCCTTCTTACTTCATTTTGGCTTCTCATTTTTTTATTCCCTTTCTTCATTCTCATTTTAAGCTGGTTTTCCCTCTTCTTTTCAGCCACTGCCCTACCCTTTATCCTTCTCATTTTTCTTCTTACTCACCTCCAACCCATGAACCCTAAGGTATGTACTCCTTTTTTTTTTCACAACATTTGTTTTTACCCGCTCTTTATTTTTTTTTTTTACACGCATTTTTACTCGTCTCCTTTTTTTTTTTTTAGCTTTTTCTTACTAAATAAGATAACATATAAAAAGAAAAGAAAAGCTTAGAGGAGAGAGGAGAAAACAAAAACTCTGAGATAAACCATAAACGAACAAGACGTAAAATGAACGGAAACAAGCTTCAAACATGCTAGAACTTCATAATAACAAATAAAATGAAGAGGGAAAAGTAACAACAATAATAAAAATGAACTCTAATACCTTATTCTATCTCTTTTTCAGGGTGTTCAAAGAAGAAAAAAAACGGGAAGAACACTAAACCAACTTGTTGATCGAGGTGCGGATCCTTGGGACAAAATCCCTACCAAGTGCAACCTCCAACTTAGTTTTGGCTTTTTGTATTCTGGTTTTTTTTTGTGGTGAGGCTTTGTGTGTGTAGAATATTTGATGTGCTCTAGGTTTTTTTTTGAAGAGTGTGTTCTAGGGTTTTCTTTTTCTTTGGATGGCTCAATGTAATCCTTTAGTTGGAGCAAGAATGAGGGTTTTAAAGACCCACTTATTACTCCTTTTAGGCCCTAATCTTGTTGAACAAAGGCTGAAAATTTGAAATCCATGCTCCAAAATGAACTTTCACAAAAAAGAAAACTGAACTTGGTTCATCAACCAAAAATTCAAATCCCTACCACTTTTATCAATCAATAACTGGAACCTAACCAAATTGGTTCCTCTAACTAAAAGTCAAATGGGCAAGACAATAACAAGGGTTAAAGATGCCCAAATCTTAAATTAATCAAATACAATAATTCAATTACACATGCACAATATTAATAATTAATATTAATATTAATAATTAATATCAATATTAATAATTAATCAATTAGTACCCGGACAAAATACGTGGCTACACTCGTACCCCTCATCCCTCACTTCTTTGGCCAGGCTCGTGTCAATGCCAATGTCGATGCCGATAGCTATAATAGATGTAACATGGGTTATGCTGGTGAGGATGACATGCCTTTCCATAGCGACCATGGTCGCTATGGCATTGGCATGGCTTCTCGTGATGATATTGGTAGCGACCACTATGGCTTTGGCATGGGTGATGTCGTTGATCGTGGCCGCTATGGTCATGACATGTCTTATGGCAATGCGAGTGGTAGAGCTCACTATGGGATGTCTCATGTCGACGACTATGGCAATCGTGTCATTTCGGAGGAGGAGTTCGAAAGGCTCCTTGACTATGTCGAGCAGCGCAATGTCAGGATGTATTGATGAATAGGTGTGACAATAAATAACACACCCTCTATATACCTTTATGTCGTTGTACTCTATCGTTTTAAGCTTTAAAATATTAGTAATAAAATAAAGGACGACTGGCTTGCTGGTCCTTGTCAGTTTACCTACGTCGAAAAGCTAAAATGGCCCCAATATTGAGTAGTTTAACTTTGGTTTTTCTTTGGTTAGGAAAAACTTTTCTTACGGAAACAACTAGGGTGTGTTTGGTTTAACTTTTCAAATGTTTAATTTTGAAAAAAAAAATCATTTTGAAAAATTTTCTAGTGTTTGACAACCACTAAAAATGACTTATTAAAAAATACGGTTAAAAATAAAACATTTTGAAAGAAACACTTAAAACCAACTTTATCATGACCCCCCAGATTGATCAGGGTGTGTTTGGTTTAACTTTTCAAGTGTTTAATTTTGAAAATAAATCATTTTAAAAAAAATTCTAGTGTTTGACAACCACTAAAAATGACTTATTAGAAAATGAAATTGATAAATAAACCAACTTTTTAAAAAAGACTTCTTTAAGTAAACAATAACTTGTGTATAAAAACATTTGGGAGGAAATGAAACCAAACATATGAGTGTTTAAATTCTAAACATTTTTTATACAAAATATTTTTTAAAAAATGCATTTTTGAAAAACATTTAAATTAAAATGTATTCCAAACGAACCCGAAATCTAATAGTCTCACATTTAACCATTTTTTTTTTTTATGAATCCAAACATAAACATGTAAGGAAAAAAGTGGAAAGAAAAGATTCTCCTCTATATAGCCTCATTTATATAGAACTAATCAAAAGACGCGTGCAATACACGTGATTAAAAATCTTTAGAATATAAAAAAAATTATGCATGAAATTGTGAGAGACAATAAGAAAATTATTTGTACTAAAATAACTAAAAAATTATATAGATATTATATAATCATTTTTTTTTTAAGATTACAATCAAGTTTGTTCATAATTCAAATATGTGTCACAGTACTCTGACAATTTAAAGAATCAAATATTTTAAAATATATTTTAATTTAAATCTTTAAATGGATGCACCTATACATACACAAATATTGGATAAATCAATTCAATGTTTATTTACCTCCACTCGAATAGTCACATCCTGTCAACTTATAAATTACAACTATTCGATGTAATGATATAATATTACTTTAAAATTCACTTTCCATATATATAATAAACTGAATAGTCATGGTATTTAAATGGATGTGCCTATACATACACAAATATTGGATAAATCGATTCAATGTTTAACCACCTCCACCAGAATAGTTGCATCCCGTCAACTTATAAATTGCAACTATTCGATCTAATGACATAAAATTCACCTTTCATATATACAATAATCGGAATAGTCATGTTTGAAAGACTACCTTGATTGTACAAATTTCTCTCAACAGACACCTTAACCCGAAGAGTCACACTCCCATCAACAAAGAGTGAAGGTTAAAATAGGAATATATTAAATTTATGAGGGCAAAAGAGGAAAGTAAAAATTCTTCCCTCTTAGCCCCTTTTATCTATAGTATAGATATAGATTATATTATAACTTATAGATATAGATCATAGATTATAGATGATAAATTAGAGATAGACGAACAATGAGGGAAATATCATTGAAATGAAACGTCCATGAAAATTCATTTTTTTCTTCTTTTAATTACTTTTCCTTATTGACTTGACTTTAATATTAAATCTCAAATCTCAGTGCCTCTCAAAAATAAAAAATATATTAAATCTTAATGTTACTTGGCATTATTTCACATTAAATCTCAGCGCCTTTCAAATATAAAAAATATATTAAATCTTAGTGTTGGGCGTTAGTAGAAATAATAGAGAAAATATATATTGGGAGAAGATTCTAGGAAAGTTGGTATGCCATTTTCCTAGTTTCTACATCCATTATTTTTTTCTAAATAGAACAAATTTGGAATACATTAATTATTTGAACAGTTTGGTATTTACGAGTCTATTAAAATTAAAGTCAATCCTTTTTTTTTTTTTTTTAAGTAATCTTCAACGTAACAAATTGAAAAATGTTGGAAATTGACATATCAACTTTCCAGTTATTTCCAAGAAATTATCAAGAGAATGAGAGACGGGGGGAGAGCTCCATCCCTCTACCGTATTTGATTGTGCGTCGTTGAAAGTTTGAATATAATGGGAAAAAGCTTCTGAAAATGAAACCAAAAATGTGTTTTTGGAGGTATTTCTATTTGGTAGCAGGTTTTGTTGCAGTGGTTTGCAAGTGGACGACGGTGTATGCTGCAGAGAACAAAACGACGATAGTTGTGAATGTTGGTGTCGTTCTTGATTTAAGTAGTTGGATTGGGAAGATGGGTTTGAGTTGTATCGACATGTCGCTCTCTGACTTCTATGCTTCTCATCCTCACCACAACACCACAATTCTCCTTCACATCAAAGACTCCAAGGGTGATGCTGTGGAGGCTGCAGCTCAAGGTCCTCTCTCTCCCAACAATAATATCATATTGTTTATTAATTCATTGAAATAAATGGATTGTTTGGGGCGTTGAATTGGTTATAATAGTCCATGGTTATTATAGTATGGAGATTATAATAATTTGTGGAGTTAAATTGTCTGTGTTTGAGATGCATATTATTTTAGTCTAGGATAAAATAGTCTTGTGTTTGAGATGTAGATTATTTTAGTATGAGTTAAAATAGTCTGTGTTTATGGTGCTGATCTGTTTAACATAAGATTTTGAATCAAATGTTCAAGCTGACTTTTTTTTTTTTTTTTAATCTTCCTCATACAACTTTGTACATCAAATATCATATTTTGCAAATATATGAATATCTTTTGAATATGCACAAAATATGGTTAGGAATTTTTTTTTTCTTTAGGTTGTTAACCTTGGTTAACATGTTGTCAAAAGTAGGGAAGAAATTTGACCTAAAAAAATTGTAAGTGTTTAGTTCAAAAACCAAAATACACTTTTTGTCTCTGAGGTTTGAGTTAGGTTTCATTTTGATCCCTGAGTTTTCAAACTCGACAATTTAGCCCCTAAGGTTTGGATTTCGTTTCATTTTGGTCCTTCCGTCCAATTTTTCGTTAAACCCTAACGGATTGCTGACATGACATGCTTTTTCCTCCATCTTCATCTTCCTCCATTTCCATCATCTTCATCTTCTTCCTCCATTTCCATCTTCATCTTCATCTTCATCATCTCTTCTTCCTCCATTTCCATTAAATCTTCATCATCTTCATCTTCTTCCTCAACCTCAACCTCCATCTTCATCATCTTCTTTTTCCTCTAACTCTAACGTCGACGACTTTTCCAACGACCGAAATTTTTTTCCCTCTTCTTTCCATTCTTTTCTTCTACCTCTTTTCTTTTTTTTTCCCCCTTTATTTTCCTTTTTTATACTTTTTGAAATGAAAATGGGAGGAAAGATTAAAAAAAGAAAGAAAAATTTGGTCGTCGGGAAAGTCGTCGGTGATTGTCGGAAAAGTGGCTGGAAATTAAGTCGACGGCAATCACCGAAAAAGTTGCCGGAAAATTCGCCAGCCAACGGTTGCCGAAAAAGTCAAGGAATCACATAGAAGAAGAGAGGAGAGAGTTATTGTAGAGAATGAATAGAATAATCGAGTGAGTTGAATGGTGGTTATTGTAGCAACACAGAATAAAAATAACCCACTTCACCCCTTATTTTTTTGATTCTCCAAACAATGAGTGAGATTATAAAAGCCTCTCTATTATAACCAACACATGGGCCAAACCACTCCTAATATATTTGATATTTTGCTTAAGATATATATAGTGGTTTTCTTTATGTCAAATTGAGAGTAGGACTAAGCATATATTGTTGTACTGCAGGAAATTTTCTTATAAATAAAAAAATAATTTAGTGGGTTTTAGAATATGAACCAAACTGTCACCGCTGAATAAGTTGAACAGAGCATATTCCGTTCTTAATTCCTAACAAAGGATCTTGTAGATTTTGATAATCTTGTGAGGATTGTGTTTTCATTATGCGTGCGTTGAGAGAGCTTTATGCTACATCATATTGATTTTTTTAAAGGAGCATTGGTTAATTTCACGCCAGTTGGTGCCAGCTCCCAGTTTGGAAAAAAAAAATTGTTGTTATGCGGTTCGATTTGGGGTTCGATTTTTTTAACCCCAAACCAAACATCATTTTTCAGTTTTTAATTATATTTGAAACTGAACCAAGTTGATAACTTGCAAAAAACTGAAAATTCAATTTGGTTTAATTATGTTTTTCGGTTTTGTTGATGGAAAAATGAAACAAAAATTGGATGATATCGTATTAGATAACATGAGGTTTCATCTCAAAACCAATTAACAATCGTGGAGTAACCAATGTATCTTATAAATTGTGAAGTCTCTACTTATCTTTTCAATGTGGAATCCTCGACATGCTAGTTGCCAGTGTGGAAAGGCACATCAACTACAAACTTTAACATATTTTGTTTTGTCAAGCAATCTTCAATTAGCTGTCATGTCAAGCAATCTTCAATTAGCTGTCATACACTACATGGTGATCTTTATTGGTGACCTCTCTAGATATGTTTGGGTGTTCTTTAGGAAAGAAGAGTTTGAAACATTTACAAAATTTTAAAAATTTAAAGAACAAGTTGAAAATGAATTAATTTGTACCGATAATGGAGGAGAATATGTGGCAGATGAATTCTCTCAACACTAACAAAAATTTTAGCTACATCACCAACTGACTTGTCCAAATACTTTGCAACAAATTAAAAATGGAATAGTTGTGCAGATAAGGACAGATCCATGTAGGGGCTAGAGACGGCATGCTCTCCATGAAATTATTGTTTTTTTTTTTGTTATATATTTATATTTGGCTTCATCTAAAATGTTGACAAAAGTTCAGAGTATAATTTAAGTTATTAGAGTTTTTCAAAAAAAGAAAAGAGAGAAAAAAAGAACTCTTAAGCGATTTGACCTTCTTAAACCATGACATTTCTTTAAAGAGAAATTTGAAACCTTTGATCTTTTGATCGAAGATATATATCAATTACCATTGAGCTATGTCGCTTTTGTTTAACGGTTTGGTTGAAATCTTTGGCCTATAATATAATCTGCATGGAGTGGTAATGAAAGTCGTTTTCCTTGTTTGTGTTTGGTAAAACAGCGTCGGAGCTAATACTGAAGAGTAAAGCAGAGGCGATCTTAGGTCCAGAAAGTTCGTTCCAGGCTCGCTCCATTATCGAATTGGTTGAGAAAGCTGAGGTCTCAATAATCTCGTTTGCGCCAACAATCTCCACTTTCTCTTACCTAAAATCTCCATACTTGTTCCGAGTAGCCTACAACCACTCCTCCCAAATTTACGCCATTTGCGACATCATTAAAGCTTTTGATTGGAGGCAGATTGTTCTCGTTTACCAAGACGATGAATCTGGAAAGTGGATGGTCGCAGATCTGATCGAGGCCTTGCAGGTAGGTATAAAAACCAATTGTCTCTTCGTAATTCGTTTGATTTCTCTTAAAAAAAAAAAATAATATGTTTTAACTTTTAAGGGGCTAAATGGCAAATTTAGTCATCTAACTTTCGAGATTGGAGCTAATATAAAAAGTCAATTGTTTTATGTTTAATAAGTTTCTAAATTTTAAGAGTGTCTTATACATATATATATTGAAAATAAGAGTGTCAAATTAATAGATATTTGAACTTTTAATAATTAATTTTGTGTGTGTCTAATTGGTTATTTCTATTCAACATTTTTTAAAACTTCTCTTCCGTTTCAATTTTGTGTTTAATAGGTTTATAATTTTTAAAACCTACTTCATATTAGATAAAAAAAAAAAAATTGTAATTTATTATACATTTTTGAAGTCTAGAGACATAAATTTTAATATGTCCTATATTACTATTAGATACAAAATTTAAGGACCCTCCAATACTTTTTAGATTTTAGAAACCTATCAGACACAACTATAAAAAGTTTAAATTTTAAGATCATATACGTATTTGGTTTTTAAAAAGTAAGTTTATGAACACTACTTCCACTAAAGAATTTATTTGTTCTGTTACCTACTTTTCACAAATGTTTTCAAAATCTAAGTCAAATTTTGAAAACTAAAAACTAGTTTTTATTTAGGGAAAAATATACTTTTGGTCCCTGAGGTTTGGTTTAAGTAACACTTTGGTCCCTGAATTTTCAAACTCAACAAAATTACCGTTTGAGATAATTAAGGAGCAATTTGGTCCTTGCCATCCATTTTGCTGTTAAATCTAACGGATAGTTGACGTGACACTATTATTTTAATTAAAATATTAATTTTTAAAATTTTTAAATAAAAATATATTAAAATAAAAAAAATATTATTATTTTATTATTTATTTTTATCCTTTCTCTCCCCCTCTCTTATTCTTCTTCTTCTTCAACCATCTTCTTCATCTTCAATCTTTTCTTCTTCCTTTTTTCTTCAGCATGTCGTCGGCGGCGACTTTTTCTTTTCTTCCCTCATCTTTTCTTCTTCTTCTTTTTCTCATTTTTTCCATTTTTTTATAACTGATGTCGGAATATCGAAGGAGGGAGGGACCTCCCTCCCTCGATTTTCCGGCAAGAAATCGAAGGGGAGGTCCCTCCCTCCCTCCCCATGTAACACCCGAGTTAGGAGGGGTACATGAATGAACCGAGGCCACATCCGAATGAGAGGGATCCTGAAGACATGAAAGTATGATCAAGATAAGCTTAAAAGAATTGATAGATACTACCTATACCAACAAGGTACACCTTTGGCTCAATCATAGGAACTCTGAAGACCCCATGAGGGACCAAAAGTGTATTTTCCCCTTTTATTTATTATTATTATGGAATTTAGCTAAGAAACCAAATATTTTCTTAAGAAAGATAAAATTATTGTAAAAGAATGGTGTAAAAAAACAAGCACAATTTAAAAGAAAAAAACCAAAACTAAATTATGGAGAATAGTTGGCCGTATAGGGATAGGTAGGTATCCTTACACACCACCATTAGAATTTGACAATCAGAACAGATAAAAAAAAAAAAGTATCATTTCTACATTACTCTCTCATAGTTTCAATATTTTGATTTGAATGTACATGGAGATCCCTGCACACCTATATGCAATGAGTTATTGTTCATAATTAAAAGACGGGCTTAAAACTTTTGATTTAATCTTTTAAAGGTTGTCTAAAATCGGATAGATTATATATAAAAACTAAAAAGTATTTGTCCTGGAAAAATTTTGCGGTTCAGTTACAGGAACAAGAAGTACACACCCATGTTCACCGCATCGACCCGACAGCTTCTGGCGACCAAATCAGAGAACAACTTTCCAGATTGAGCATGATGCAGACGACAGTTTTTGTTGTTCACATGGTTCACAGCTTAGCATCTCAAGTTTTCCCCATGGCCTACGAAATCGGAATGATGAGCGAAGGCTATGCTTGGATTCTCACCGACGCCACATCCAACGCCTTAAACTCGATGAATTTTTCCACTCTCAGCTCGATGCAGGGAGTTTTGGGAGTAAAGCCGTACGTCCCTAGGACGCTGGAGCTCGACAACTTCGGCGTTCGATGGAGAAGGAAATTCCGACAAGACAATCCAGACATTGACGAGCCACAACTAGATGTTTATGGACTGTGGGCTTACGATGCAGCGTGGGCGCTAGCCATGGTGGTGGACAGAATTGGAAGTGATCCCAACTTCGTTTCTGGGATGTCTAAGAAAATCATGGAGGAACTGTCGAAGACAAAATTCAATGGTCTTAGCAGGCAGTTTAGTCTGGTTAAAGGCCAACTTGAGTCACCAAATTTGCAGATTGTAAATGTAATCGGAGATGGAGAAAATACGGTGGGATATTGGACGCCTGAAATGGGTCTGACCGGAGAATTTAATACAAGTGTTAAGATAAGACCCATTATTTGGCCAGGACACTCCATTCAAGCCCCTAAGGGATGGACTCCATTAAATCCAAGGAAGATACTGAAGATAGGAGTTCCATTGAATAACGATTTTATGCCTTTAATCAATAAAAACGACAGCATCTCTGGATATTGCATAGATATATTCGAAGGGGTTGTTGCAAAGCTTCCTTATTCTTTTAGCTATGATTTTATTCCCTTCGTGGGTAGGTCTGGATCGGGAATTTCATCCTACGATGAGTTGATCTTGCAAGTGTATAAAGGGGTGGGTACAAATTAAAGATCCTAATTTAAGTGGGTTAATTTGGAAGTTTGTTTTTTTATTTAGTGTATACAAGTTTGTAAATTAATATGGTGTTGTTTAATTGTGGTCAGTTTTTTGATGCTGCGGTTGGAGACATAACAATATTAGCAAACAGAACTTCGTTTGTAGACTTCACTTTGCCATTTAGCGAACCTGGAATTTCTGTGATCGTTCCTGTAAGACATGACTCGGTGAACCATGCATGGGTGTTCTTGAAGCCCTTGACTTTCAACCTCTGGATCACAAGCTTTGGCTTCGTCGTTTTCATTGGCTTCGTTGTTTGGATTCTCGAACATCAACACAATGAAGACTTTCGTTCCGGTTCTCTTTCTGACCAAATCTCCACCGCTCTCTGGTTCTCATTCAGCACCACGGTCTTCGCCCAAAGTAACAATTAAGCTCCATCAACCTCCAACTTTTCAATTTTATCTCCTCAGAAAAATTCCTACGTATGCAGTCAAATATTATCTTTTAATTTGATTTGTTTTTTTTTTTTTTTTTTGCCTATATCCAGGGGAGACATTAAGGACCACTCCAGCAAGGTTCGTGGTGGTTATATGGTTCTTCGTGGTGTTCGTCCTAACTCAGAGCTACATAGCGAGCTTAACGTCGTGGTTAACGGTGCAACAACTCCAACCGGTCACCGACATTAATCATATAATAAAAAATGATTGGCATGTTGGATATCAAAAGGGCTCTTACGTTTACGACACATTGAAGTTTTTAGGCATTAAAAATTTGGTACCCTATGGCTCGTTGGTGGAGCTGCATGAGCTCTTCACTAAAGGAAGCCGCAATGGCGGCATTGATGCTGCCATTGACGAGATCCCTTACATGAAGCTCCTTTTTGCAACATATCCTGATAACTATACCATGGGCGATTCTCAATACAACAGCGGCGGTTTTGGATTTGTAAGTCCTTTTCTTTCAATTTCTCTTTTATTTCAAGGTATAGTGTGGGGAATGGATTTAAAGGTACTACTTCTTTTCTAAGGAAACGAACTGAACTGACATTATCATAAGAGATTAAAGGGCTACATTCAATCATTTTTCAAGAGTAAGATATGGGTTATCCCACATAATGTAGTTGCTTCCTAATAATCATTAGATATTCAAAGTAGGGTTAATAAAATGTTTTTTCTTTTTTTGAAAAGAATGTGGTTAATAAAATATAATGCTATTGCCCTTTCACATAGCTTTGAAATCTCTCTCATACATATATTTAACTTTATGGAATCACATCATCCAAATAATTGGGAGCATGAGAGAGAATATATGGACAGTAATGAAAGGAAGAGCAGGTTGGGAGAATTTAAACAAAACTTGTCTGTTGCTTGTGAGAGTGAAGACCGTTCTCACAGACGAAAAGGGATCATTTCATCGTGTTTTTTTCTCACTCACATGTTTTCTAATTGCAGGCGTTCCCAATAGGTTCACATCTAGTAGATGATATATCGAAGGCAGTGTTGAATGTGACACAAAGTGATCAAATGAACCAAATAGAAAAGAAGTGGTTTGGGAAGAAAATCACCCACCAATATGGCAGCAGCGACAGCTCAGAGGCATCTTCTTCAAGCGTTGACCTCAGTTACTTTAGGAGCTTATTCCTCATCACTGCTTCTGCAGCTATCTTTGCTCTTATCCTCCATTTCTTCCGTTTCATTCCCAACCAAACATGGAGAAGAATCATCGCCAAAGACGGTCATGGGACTGGTCGGGTCGATGCAGAACCACCGCTGGAGGTGGCGGTGGCAGTGGCCGAGGCCTCCCCAAGCACCAGTGCCCCTCCGAGTCCTTCCAACGACTCCGCCCGCTCTCCTGAGGGCTTCAATGGGTTTGCCGATTCCGGTCATCCAAATCAAGCATCCATGGAGATAATACACAGCTGAACTTTGAGAAGTTCAAATACCTTTCTTTAGTCTCTAAACTTACGGTGAAATTGAAGTGACAATAGAAACATGGTTGTATTTTAAAGGGGTAACTACACAAATGAGTCAAAAGAAACGGGCAGTTGCGTAGATGACAAATTGGACCAAATTAATAACAAATATAGTACAGTTGCAAATTAACTAATTGTATATAAAGAAAACTTAGGCTGTCGCGATGCGTGCCCTAATTATGCCGGAAGTGCCGCAGCGTCGAGACGCTGTGGAGGTAGCGTCTCGACGCTGCCTCGAATACGCGCGATCTCTACTGAAGGGGTTAGCGTTGAGACGCTATCTATGGAGCATCTCGACGCTGCCCTGTTGTATGGGGACTTTGAATCTTATCTTTCTTTGCAAATTTCTTCATTTGGACTAATTCTTTTCCTCCAAAATCACCGGTAATCTTCAAAAACATGATTCTCCATCGAAATGATTGATTCCTACAAAATTAAACCAAATAGACATAAAATTGGCCAAATAATACCCAAGATGAACACTAAAATAATACAAAATATAGCTCAATAAATTGCGCTATCACATATATAGCAAAATTAATTGTACAAGACCAAAAAGTTGTTGTCAAATTCTATCTGTGTCTATCACTCATAGACTCTGATTATTCAAAGTCTATCGGTGTCTATAGACTCCAATTAATCAAAATCTATCAGTGACTATTACTGATAGAATTTGATTAATCAGAGTCTGTCAATGATAGTCACTGATAGATTTCGATTAACCGGAGTCTATCAGCGATAGACATTGATAGACTCTGAATAATCGGAGTCTATTAGCAGACTGATAGATTCTAATTAATCAGAGTCTATCGCGGATAAACTCTGATAATCAAAGAGTCTATCATATAGATTCTAATTAACCAGAGTCTATTAGTGTCTATTAGTAATATACTCTGATAGATTTTTCTATATTTGTAATTTTTTTTTACATTGTGCTATATTTGCAATTATATAATTCTTATTTGCCACCACTGTTAATTCTCTGTATTTTAAATCTGTCCATTTTGTTTATATGTTATATTCTTGTCAGCCTCCAGTCAAATATGAAAAAAAAATCTAGTGTACATGAACTAAAATGATATTTTAAACTAGCTTTATTAAAAGTACGTGGACTAAAATTAGAGATTTGAAAGTACTGAAACTAAAATGAAATAAACTTCAAGCGTAGATAAACCAAAATGATATTTTAATCAATCTGTTAATATGCACATGGTTTAACACCTTAACACGTGTTCCGAAACTTTTATTATGTGTGTTAAAATGAGTCTCAAAGATTTCACACTATATGATATGTAACCTTAAGTAAAGTGTACATGATACTAACAAGGGTCACAAAATCTATTTCTATAAAACATTTTCTAAAATAATATCCGTAAATTTCTCAAACCACAGGCTAAAAGTTATGGTCGTTCAGAACTAAACTTGCAATAATTATAAAATATTATCTATTCCAATCGCACCTAAAATAATATATAGAACTTTGAGAGCTCAGCAGATAATAATGAGTAATCGGTTGTCAAAGTAAGCGTACTTGCGGTGATTATGTATTCTCGACCAAAAGGTTAGAGGTTTAAATTTTTCCACTCCTAAATGTTGTTGAACTTAAAATAATAATAATGAGTAATCACACCTTAACTAAACTCAAACATAAACTTTTTTGAAAATTCATAATAGCAAGATCAATCCGGTAACACAAATTTTTTCTCAAAATTTAAAGTCCCGTTTGATAACCATTTGATTTTTGGTTTTTGGTTTTTGAAAATTAAACTTATAAACACTACTTCTACCTCCAAGTCTCTTTGTTTTTTTTTATATAAATTATATTCCTCCCATGTTTTCAAAAACCAAGTCAACTTTTGAAAACTAAAAAAAAGTAGTTTCCAAAAACTTGTTTTTGTTTTTGAAATTTGGTTAGAAACTCAAATGTGTCATTGACAAAAAGGGAAAGCATGGTAAGGAAATTGGGAGAAAATAAACATAATTTTCAAAAACGAAAAACCAAGGCCCCGTTTGATAACCATTTGGTTTTTTGTTTTTGGTTTTTGAAAATTATGCTTGTTTTCTCCTAAATTCCCTACCATGACTTTCATCCTAGTTAAGGTTGCATTTGAATTCCTAGCCAAATTTTAAAAACAAAAAAAGTTTTTGAAAACTACTTTTTTTTTTTCCAAAATTCGACTTGGTTTTTGGAAACAAGGTAGAAGATTGATACTAAAACCAAGAAACTTATAGGTGGAAGTATGTGTGTATAAGCTTAATTTTCAAAAACGAAAAAACAAAAAGCAAATGATTATCAAATAAGACTCAAATGATTATCAAACGGGCCTAAATTATAAGTTTACCAAGCAATCTCTCTTGTGTTTCTTCAAAACTAGTAATTCTTCCGAAAGTCTTTATTAGAGAAAAAGTGATTTAAGTTAAAAGGGCATCATTTTCAAAAATTATCCTAAACACACTATATAAAATATCGTGTCAAAGTTTCCACTAGTTCTAAAGAGAAGCCACACCCAGCCCTTTATTTACCATATTTTATTTTAGCTTAATTTCAATGTCTAATTCTTAATGTATCAATATAATTAAGTAATTTCAACTTGAGTATAACTCAATTGACATAATGTTTATATCTTCGATTAAGAAGTCAGAGGTGTGAATCTCTCACCCCATACTGTTGAACTAAAAAAATTAATTAAGTAATAATTTTTAACTTGGTGTATCTATATGATATCCAAATAAGATTAACTCCACATATTAATCAGGACAATACTTGGTTGCATATAGATGTGTAAGTACCTCCGTATACACCACCATTCAAATGTTGACAATTAGGAGATATGAAAATTTTTTCTCATTTAATTTCTATCTTTCTCTCTTTTAGTTGTCAAGATTTTAATGGGTAGGTATCCTACACAAGTTATGTAATAAAGTATTGTCCGATTAACTAATAGATATTAGAAGCCTTTTCCATTTCCCATCAAGATTATTACATAAACAAAGAAGGACTAAACTAGTAAACCAACCCTTCTTTTCCTTATTATTACTGAAATTCAAAAGCTTAAAACGATAGGTAACATAAGATGTTGCCACTTTTCTTTAGTGCTTCTTGTGCTCAAACTTCTCAGCATAATCGATGAGTTTGTCAAGCTCTTCTTCTGAAATGAGACCATCGCAATCCTGATCGGCATAAGCCATACCATAGTGAGCTTTATAAAATGGGATAATGTGGCCGAGGAACCCAAAGGCTTTAACGAGCTCGTTGATGCTGAGGGCACCATCTCCGTCGAGGTCGTGCTCCCGGAAGATCTCCTTCATCTCTTCCCGACAGAGGTGGAGCTTGCTTACAGTACGACTGGCCATTTTTGTGAGAAAGGGAGCTTAGTTTTGTTTACTACTAATTATGGGTTGTGAGTTTGAGCTGTGATGGAAGTGGTGTGTATTTTGGGGTATTTATAGTGTCTATAAACAAGCTTTATTAGATTCTCTCGTACTTCATGATGGTCTCATTATGTTCTTTCTTTATGACAACAGTGAAATAATATATATTCCCACTAAAAATTAACATATCGTGTCACACTTCAGCCACTTTTATACTTAAATTATAAGTAGTTTGGTTATATACTATTAAAATTACGTTTGCTTAAGTTCATGTAATGTTAAATAAAACTTTATAAGTTTTTGAACTTTCCAATTTGTATTTTTTTTAGTCCCCACTCTTTTTTTTTTTTTTTTTTTAAAAAAAGATACTTCATTAAGGATGAAACAATAAAATAGGTATCCAAGAGACATACAAGAGAGGAGAGATTAAAAGAAGGCTCTTCAATTTAAAGCAATAGATGAAGTATCATAGTCATTAAAGAAATTAGATTTAGAGCTCTAAGAAGCTGCATTTGGTCTTATGTTTTCTAATCATTAACTTCATTGTTTGATGCTTACTCCACCAAAAACTAGGGAGAGTTGAAATTAGCTTACCATATAATCTTAAATAATATAATAATTGGTTTGATGCTTACTCCATCAAAGCATTAATTTGGACCAGGTAGTTTACCATATAATTCTTAAATAATATAGTCATCATGTTATATATGTGTTAAGTGGAGAAAGTTTAATGATACAGATCTATTATATCTATACGAAATTGAAAATTTAGAGACTCGTTAATTAGAAATATTTTAGAGTAGGACTAAACTCAAATTTAAAAGTTTAGGACCTATTTGATAACCATACCATTTTGTTTTTGGTTATCTACCTTTGAAAATTAAGCTTATAAACACTACTCCTACTATTTAAAAAAAAAAATCATTTATAGTTTTTGAAAATTAAAGCCTACAAAAACACTAATTCCACCCTCTTCTTTGTTTTGTTATCTATCTTCTTTCCATGTGTTTAAAAACCAACTCAAATTTTGAAAACTAAAAAATATAGGCCCTCGTTTGATAACCATTTGATTTTTGGTTTTTGGTTTTTGAAAATTAAGCTTATACACACATACTTCCACCTATAAGTTTCTTGGTTTTAGTATCAATCTTCTACCTTGTTTTCAAAAACCAAGTCCAATTTTGGAAACAAAAAAAAAAGTAGTTTTCAAAAACTTGTTTTTGTTTTTAAAATTTGACTAGGAATTCTAATGCAACTTTAACTAGGATGAAAGTCATGGTAGGAAATCTAGGAGAAAACATGCAAAATTTTCAAAAACCAAAAACTAAAAACCAAATGGTTATCAAACGGGGCCTTAGTTTTTTGTTTTTGGTTTTTGAAAATTATGCTTGTTTCCTCCTAAATTTCCTATCATAACTTTCATCCTTGTTAAGAATCCATTTGAATTCCTAGCCAAATTCTAAAAACAAAAACAAGTTTTTGAAAACTACTTTTTTTTTGTTTCCAAAATTGGACTTGGTTTTTGAAAACAAGGAAGAAGATTGATACTAAAGCAAAAAAACTTATAAGTGGAAGTAGGTGTGTATAAGCTTAATTTTCAAAAACAAAAAATCAAATGGTTATCAAACGGGGCCTAAGTTTTCAAAAACTTGTTTTTGTTTTTGGAACTTGGCTAGAAATGCAAATGTGTTGTTAACAAAGATGAAAATCATTCTAAGGAAATTGCGAGAAAACATACTTAATTTTTAAAAACCAAAAACCAAAAACAAAAAATCAAATGGTTATCAAATTGGATCCTAGAAATTTGGCTTGGAATTCAAATGTATTTTTAGGAAAGGTGAAAAGCTTACTAAAAGAATTGCAACGAAACCAGTATAATTTTTAAAATCAAAATGGTTATCAAATTGGATTCTAAAAATGGAAAATATTTCATTTAACTTAGTTTCTTCATATATATACATATTGGGATTCTCAACAGTGTGTGAACATAGAAAAAGAGAATCACATACTCTTTTCTTTTCCTTCTTTCTTGTCCTTAAAAAGTTTCGTTTCCAGCTGAGGAATTAGGAATCGGCATCGCATGGGGAAAGGCCATCCCACTTCCATACTATACTTTGAAATGACAATAACGTCGACTTTAGAAAGCATAAATCTGCAACTCATAAACAACAAATAATCAATCAACTTGGATTGAAGACTGTCCTCCACTTCTATGCCCTATCATAAGATGCTTCAACAAACAGCTTTGAATTTTTTTAGATAAATGAAGAACCAGAAGCTAAGTTTGTTTATATTTAATAATAACTGACATCTCTCAATAATCACTTTTTATGAATTAGTTGTTTTTGAACCAGAGTTAGAAATATAACTTTAATTTCAAAATTGAAAGAATGATCTTAAATGCTTTGAAACTTTGTAGATCCTTTTTCAAACAATTATAGCACTTGATATTTGTTTAATTTACTTCTTTTTTAAGACGAACCACAAAACATTTATATGTCGTTACCATTGCTATTCTGACCTTACTTATTCTTCTTATTTTTATGGTCTTCTTTGCTCCTTAAAACCTCTTTGATGTTTACATTTGTGACCTTTTTTACTCAATATCGAGTCAAATTTTCACAAAGATTCAAAATCATCATTTCATGTTATATAAAATACTGGTTATAAATTTATTATATTGTAAAGGGGCGTTTGCATCAATAACAAAAAAGAAAATGGTAATTGCAAGAGTGTCTTCCATTTATTGGGTTTGCAGATATAGCAAAAACAAGTTTGGCCCGGCCCAGACATTAATGTAAAAAGACTAAAATAACCTCAGCTCGTCGTCCACTGATATACCAAATATCTAGTATATTAAATATACTAGATATTTGGTATATCAATCAACTGATATACTAAATATATAGTATATCAGATATATATTTCGTGAATATATCAACTGATATACTAAATATATAGTATATTAGATGTATATTTCGTGAATATATCAACTGATATACTAAATATATAGTATATTAGATGTATATTTCGTGAATATAATATACTTTACACATGAGCTTATATACTTCACACATGAGCTTTCATTAGTTTAGATACCTTTGATATACTTCATCAATAAAGAATTAGATATATTAGCTTTATTTTAGGACAATATGTGTGGTAGAGGATTTAAACCTCTAACCTCTTGGTTGAATGTGTATATATCAGTATTTTTTTTTAATAACAAGTCTATCATTGATGTATTTAGCTACTCATAATCATGTATATTTATTAATTATTTGAGTAGTCAACAAAAAAAAGAAAAAAACAAATGATGTATATCAACGGTGTATCAACTTTCATAACAAGTAACAAACATTTATTTTATAAAAGACAAACATTTCATTTAAAATATGTAAATAATACAACATAATTCAATAAAGAGAAAAGAAAATATAACAAATATAAGTAAAGAAAGTAACATATCAAGTATATCATTGGTATATCAAATATTATGCTTATCAAATCAAGTATATAATAGATATATCATTAGTCGGTCTTTGATCATTTTTCAAAAATATTATTTCCCAAATATTTTTTTATTGGTTCAAAAAAAAATCTTCCTTTTAGAAATGATAATTTACTAAGGCGATGTGCTCAAGAATTTTTCCTTTTTCTTTTTTCTTTTTTTCTTCTTCTCTTTTGATAATTAACAAGACAACAAGAACCTTATTCTCCAGAGGTGGGATACATCATAATTTATATATTCTTCTTTATCTTTTATTTTTCTTACTTTTTTGTTTCTGCCGTGTTACAGTAAAAATATAGCGTTGCAACTCGTTAGCTAGATGTATTTTTGTTATTATTAGGATCACTCGCATATATGATAAAATATGCCTAACTAATTGCAAATATAATTTTTTTAAAAAAAAAATTGTGTCTATTTAGATATTGTTAAATAATTTTCTTTTTACCATTGATAGATGTCTATAAGTTTATTTATGTTTATTAGTCTATCACTCATGGATATCTATCATTGGTAGATTGGGTTTATTACTCATTATTTGTTGTTAAATTTATTGTCGATTTTTGGTATTAGTGGATTAAAAATGGTAAATTCATTGTATTTAAATTTCATTTCTATCCGTGATTATTTTCTTTTTTTTTTTTCTTTTTTTTTTTTTTTTGAGTTCTTTGCTACTCATTTTCTATTAAGACTAACATTGATATAACACTTAATAGAATAAAAAGGATACATTGTTGATAATTAACTTTATTTTCTACCAATAATTCTATTAGGTTTATAATTGATATACTAAATCGATCGAATAAAAAATGATAGGTTAATGATATTGATTTTGATTTCCATCCATAATTCTTTCCTTACCTATATTAAAAAGTCTTACAAAATAATTTTTGTCTACCAGTCTATCAATGATAGACATATATCACCAATAGATGTAAAAATGGTCTATCATCATTGGTGATATTAGTCTATTAAAGCTAGTACTAGTAGAAGTAAAAATGTTCTATCAATAATAAATGTCTTCAATACTATCAATGATAGATGTCGTCTACCAGGGACCAAAGTGAACAGCTCAACGATAATTGGCATATACTCTCGACCAAGAGATCAGAGGTTCGAATCCTCCCACCTCCAAATTCATATTTTGAAACCATAATTTTCTATACATAAAATTAATTTATAATTTATCCATATAAATAATAATAAGATGTTGAAACTCTTTTTACTATTTTATCAATATTTACATTTATTTTTATTTTAAATATGGACATGTGAATTCCCAACCATTAAAATTCGAATATTATTATTTCTTAGTCCTCCTTCTGATAAGATTGAGGATTTTTTTTTTTTGCCAACAAAAACTTAGCTCAACTGACATAAAGTTTACTGATAACCACAAGGTCTGTGGTTCAAATCCTCTCACCCCATATGTTGTCAAAAAAAAAAAAAAAAGATTGGGGATTTTTGTCGTACACGATGGATAGGTGTCACGGAGCTAAAAAGATCGGTGTCGGTGAGACCTCACTAATTAAGTTGGAATTTCTATACATTTTCTTTTTATTAATTAAAAAGAACTCAAGAATCTCTCTACAGTGATATGGTCTATTGCTTTCAGATTTTTACGAATTTAGCCTGGTTTTAGAAAATATTTTATAAAAAGTAAAAGTAATTACAAAACTAATTCTAAATTGTATCATCTTACCTTCATTTTTTTTTTTTAAAAAAAAACCAACATTTAAATTCAATTTGAAGATTTGTTAAAAAAAAAAAAAAATCAATTTGAAGATGGAAGTCTTCTTTTGGTTTTTCAATATTTTAGATTGAAATAAACTTGTAGGAATTGGGAAAATTATTAGGTGTTGTTTCGAAACAGAAGGTACATATCGACTCATTTGATTTTAAAAAACAAATGACAACTCACAATAAACTAGATTAACAACAAATCTGGACATATACTTATGGTGGGTAGGTCATGTACGAAAATTTAGAAAAAAAATAAAGTGTTTTTTGCTTTTGTTCCCTTTTCCAATTTATTTCAAAAATTAAATAATAAATAAAAGTATTAACTTATAAAATAAATAACAATGGTTAAAAAATAAATATAAGAAATTGAATATATAATTTAGAACGTAATTTTCATACAAAACTTTTCCATTTTTTTAACTTAAAAGATTTTAGAGAACAAAAGAACATAAAAAATTATCAAGTACGTTTTTTTTTCTTTTATTTTTTAATAAAAAGAAAGAATAACTAGCTGGCAAATACAACTACGTTTTTCTTTATTAAAAAAGAAAACAACACGTGAGGGTTGAGATTTGAACACCAACCAAAGTTATAATATCTAAACTAGTTGAGTTGTGATCACCAGTGGGTGAGTTGAGTTCTTACCTCTGTTTAGAGATTCCATTTTTGCTTAAATTATTTTTTTTCTAGTTCAGAATCTTATTCCTTCAACGACCGATTTTTTTTTTTCTTTTTTTTGGACAACATGTGGGGGTGGGGATTCGATTTTCTCTCTTTTTTTAAACCATAAATTTAGTTTATTTACGTATAATATTAAAATAAAATAATAAAAAAAAACTTGAATAATACACTAGCCAATATAGGGATCAATTTGAATACCCAAACCCTATCACTTTGGCAAGGAATAAGATTCCAATATCTACATCGAAAAAAAAAATGACGTTCCTGAAATTAGTATAAAGGCTTAATCTTGTTAAGAAGTATTCTCCATCTCCAAAACTTCACCTTTAGTTTAACAATGTCTGCCCATTCTCATCATCCTCAGCATGGCCAAGGCCAAGCTTACAAAGACGAAGCAAATCAGATGATCGAGAAATACGACAAGAATGGCGATTCAGTCCTCACCAAGAACGAGCTAACCACTTTGATCATGGAACAATCATCTCAACACCGAGGACCTCATAAGGACGACGTCGTCTGCAAACCTCATAAAGCGCCCGCTAAGCCTAAGCCTAAGGAAGAGAAGGGTTCAAAGATGAGGCTGAGTCGCAGCCAGATCAAGGAGATCTTCGAAGAGCACGATATCGACGGCGATGGTTGTCTCAACATGAGTGAGATGACAAAGGCCTTCAGCTTCTGTGGTTCAGTGGTTCCGTTCCACAAAGCTCACTATGGTCTATCTTATGCGGACGAGGATGGAGATGGTCTTATCAGCGAGGAAGAGCTTGAAAAACTCATTGATTATGCTGAGAGAGTGAGCAAAAAGAAAGGAGGTTTTTAAGTGTTCTGTTAAAATATTATCCACCATCTAAGAACTAGAATAAAGAGTTTCCTGACTGGACTCCTTCCTATTGTAACTTGGTTTATTATATTTATCCATATTAAGCTCTCTAAGTTGTATCTTGAACTCAATTTACAAAATAATATAAAAAGAGAATGTTGGTTATTATAAAGTCCCGTTTGATAACCATTTGGTTTTTGAAAATTATGCTTGTTTTCATCTAATTTCCTTACCATGGTTTTCATCCTTGTTAAAGACACACTTGAGTTCCTAGCCATATTCCAAAAAGAAAAACAAGTTTTTTAAAACTATTTTTTCTAGTTCTCAAAATTTGACTTGGTTTTTGAAAACATGGAAATGAGGTAGATAGCAAAATAAAGAAACACGTAGGTGCATGTAGTGTTTTTAAGCTTAATTTTCAAAAACCAAAACCAAAAACCAAATGATTATCAAACGGGGCCTAAAAAAATTCATCTCGATCTTTTTCTTTTTTAACTTATGCATACTTTGTTGCTATCCTTTATCTAAATATACATACATACCAACATATATAGGTATGAAGAGGTTGTTTTGTGTATCTTTTAAAAATTGAATGCATTTCTTAGATTTGTTTATTTATCGTTTTCAATTAAAAAACGTTTCTTTCGAGATATATTCTTTTATCTAAAATTTGAAAAATATAATATACCTGGAGTAAAAAAGACTGGTCTTTTATTTATTTATTTTATTTTTCTTCTTTATCCTAAAATTCTACCGATAACATATTGATATCACCTATTACATCCTTTGTGAGAATTATATTCCTTCCACTAAAATTATTGATTGACAACTAAACAAGTAAACTAATTAATTAGTATCAAAAGTAGAGTTTAGATTATTAGGGTTGAATTCACATTGTAATACCGAAATAAAACTAAAATGGTTAAATAAATTAAAAAGCCTATAGGAAATAATAAATAAAAAATCATCTCCATTCAAGACCCTTGTAGAGATTTAATTAATGGAATAAATAAGTTGGAATTAATTCATCTTTACAATTCTATAAAGCAACATGCTAATGCTTAATTATCCCAAAAGGGAGTTGTTTATTCATTTTCCTTCTTTGACAAATGACTGAATTATTATCATGTCTAAGCGATTTGGATGGGGTTTTTTAGGCACTGGTTGAGATTATAGGTGTGAGCTTTATTCGAAACTTGTAAAGCATTTGATCAAATCTCACCTAACACTAAAAAACACATAAAATATAAAGCCATTTGAGTTGGCGTTTTCAGTTGTTTATACAAGTAGAAATTTGATCTGATCCTTAATTTCTTTCTTTTTTTTTTTTTGGGTCGCAAGAATCGTCATACTTCATTGATTGATATGTAAGAAACATATACAAAGGAAGAGGCTAAAAGAAGACCCTCCAATTTAAAAGCGAAGTTGAAAGAATTGTCTTCCTTCTTGCATTTTTCCTCTTTTAGTTTTGTTTGATGTTTTAGTAATCTTTCTTTTCTTTGATGCATGATTGAAATGACACAAAAGGTGAAGAGAAAAAAATAGTTTTTAGGGTGTGAAAATAAGATGTGTTTAGTCTAATATTTTGATGGGTTTAGTGAGATATCTCATGTTACAGAATTGTCATCGATTCAACCATACAATATTGCTTAATTTTAGGTATTGATTTTTTATTATTATTCTTTTGAACTCAACAACATTTGGGTGAAGGGATTCGAACTTTTAATCTCTTAATCCAGGGTACATACTAATTACAAATGAGTTATCAAGTATTGATTTATTTGATTTGTTAAGAAATGGTATTTTTAAATTCTTTATGTAGAGATTTGGTTAGAGATTTTTCTTATTCTATAGATCTCATAATATTAGGATTTTGGTTTATCTATAGGATGATCTTTTAGTTCAATTTATTATCTTAACTAATCTGTCAATTTATTATTCTTGACTTATTACAAAATAAATAATAAATATTAACAATAAAAATAACATACAAACTTTGAATATTTAATTTAAAATGCTAATTTTCATATAAAATTCTTACTCATTTTAAAAAAATTAAAATGTTAGAGAACAAAGAAATCAGAAAAGATTATCAAATACGTTTCGTTTTTTTAGTAAAAAAGAAAGCAAAATAGAAAAATAAGTAGTTATTAAATGAAATTATATATATTTTTGGCTAAATTATAAAAAATACCCCTAAACTTTAAAAAATGTTAAAAAATACCCTTAACGTTAAGTTTTAGATGGAAAATGTTAAAGTTTCAGTTTCAATAATACCATTGGAAATGTTAAAGGGATATCGCGTTCTTTCCATCAGGGAGGACATTATAGCTTTATTTAGTTTTTGGTTGTCTTCCTCTCGTTCTTTCGGAAATTATGATGCTTCATCTATCTCGCTAAATTGGAAGACCTTCATGTAATCTCCCAAAGTATCCATTTTCTAAAAAAAATAATACCCTTGAAAAAAAAAAAAAAACCTATAATGAAAGATGTTTCTTTTTTTTTTCCTCCTTCCACATATTCTTCCTCCATAAAAATTAATGAAAACTTTACTTATTTGTCACGTATTCATTTTCTTTTATTTCAACACATCATCCAAAGACTTTGACTAGATTCTCCTATTGAAGCTTCAAGATGACTTTTATTTCATTCTTTAATTTTTCATGTCCTTTGACTTAATGTTTTGATAGCATTTTCAACATTATTTCCTCACAGACCACTACCCATTAGTTTTCCCTATATTTATTTTAATAAAAATAAATGATAATTTTGTCATATAGTTTTCCTATCACAAGCCACTGTCCATTAACTTTTCCTATATTTATTTTAGAAAAATAAATGAAAATATTGTCATTCGGTGAGTTCTAACACTTCTTAAGTATTAATAAAAAAAAAATCATATATAAAACTTTTGATTAATTAATCTTGTAAACTGAACCAAACTCTCAGTCTTCTAACACTTATTCTACTTATTAGTAACATACACAAACAAAGATAGCAATATATATATATATTCCACTTATCTTATTTTTACACTATTAAAAGAGAAAACTTGATTTCAAACTCTGTTTTCATCTCGTGTTATGTTGTGTGCATAACTTTTACAAGCAAAGTTTTGTATTAATTTCAACGAGGAGAAAGAATTTTCACAGAGAGGAAGAAAAAAGAAGCATTTTCCACCAGGGTATTTTTGAATGTTAAGGATAATGGTATTTTTGAATGTTAAGGATAATATTTGAGTTTATTTTGTATTAGTTGGAGTTACAGCTGGTTTAGTTGGGCCTTGGGCCTTTGTCAATCTCTTTTTGTATTTAAAGGACCCATGTGCCTTTAATTGAGGATAGTGTGAGATATTCAATAAAAGATTTTTTTGTTTCCTTCCTCAAATTCTCCGTCTGCGTTAATATGGTATCAAGAGCGGCTAGGGTCTAACGACCAAAAGAATTCTCAAGATCCTAATGGCTTCACTGTCTTCCATCAAAATTGGAGGCTCAAAGGATGAAATCGGTCAAACTCTTTCTACAAATCCAAGCAATCATGTATCGATTATGAAGCTCACAGATGAGAACTACTTGGCATGGAAATTTCAAGTTTTAATCACCATCCAAAGCCATGGGCTTGAAGATCATATCAAAGACAAACCAAAGATTCCAGAAGAGTTCCTCAACAACACTGAAGGAGGAAAAGGTTTAGAAAAGATTCAAAATCCAAAATTTACAAAGTGGATTCAACAAGATAAACTTCTATCGTCATGGTTGGTTGGCTCAATGTCTGAAGACATTGTGAATCAAATGTTCGATTGTCAGTCGGCAAAGGAAATTTGGGATGCATTAGCAAGCACTTACTCTTCAAGAAATACAGCAAAGGTGATGCAATTCAAAACCCAACTCCAAAATCTAAAGAAAGGAGGTATGTCAATGAAAGATTACGTAGCAAATGTTAAAAATCTAGTTAGTTCTCTCACTGCTGTTGGGCAAAAAAATTCTAAGCAAGATCATATTGTGTATATTTTGTCTGGCTTGGGGAGTGAATACGAGTCCATCATCTCTGTTATTTCTGCTAAGTCAAAACCAAAGCCCCTTCAAGAAATTTATTCTCTTCTTTTGTCTAGTGAAGTAAGAATAGAAAAGCAATCCATTTCTGACTCCACCATTCCCTCTGTTAATCTCACTGTGTTTCGGAATGGAGGAAAATCAAACAATTCTTCCACTAACAATACATAGAAACAAAATTTCCAAAACAAAAATAATTTTAGAGGAAGGGGAGGTCGCAATTATCGTGGTGGACGAGGTTGGAACAACAACAAACCTCAATGTCAGGTCTGTGGAAAATTTGGCCACACTGCCTTAAAAAGTTACTTTCGGTTTGATAAGGCTTTCACTAGTTTCAACAACAATTCAAATAGACCAAGTACTCCTTCAAATTCTTTTCCCTCCAGCTCTGCTAATGTTGCGACACTAGGTAACAATTCAAATGAGACCATCCCCTGTAACTCTCCTTTTAATCTGGACAACAATTGGTATCCAGATTCAGGGGCTACCAATCATGTAACAAATGATCTAAACAATATCTCCTATGGCTCTGACTACTCTGGAGGACAACAAATCCGAATGAGCAATGGTGCAAGTCTGTCTATCTTACATAGTGGATCTTCTTTTTTAGTTCCTTCAAATTTTTCTTCTAATCGAACCTTTCATTTAAGAAATCTTTTATATGTTCCTCATATCACAAAAAATTTAATTAGTGTAAGTCAATTTGCTAAGGATAATAATGTGTTTTTTGAATTTCACCCAACCACTTGTTATGTGAAGGATCAGGACAGCGGACAACTTCTTCTTCAGGGCCATCTTCATAAGGGTCTCTATCAGTTTTTTATGCATCCTTCATCTTCAAATGTCACATCAATAATTCAGAAGCTTCATCACATATTTTACATTCTGAAAGAAGTAACAATGTACAAGAGTCACATGTGAATAGTTTAGGACAATCTATTTCTCCTTTAGATTCTTTTACCCTTTGGCACTATCGTTTAGGACATCCACATTCAAAGACTGTATCTACAATTTTGAACTCTTGTAATATTTCTTCTGTCAAAAGTAATGCAAATCAAATTTGTCATGCATGTGTTATTGGTAAGAACCATAAGCTTCCTTTTTCAAATTCTCTGACTGTATATGATAATCCTCTTGAACTTATTGAATCTGATTTGTGGGGTCCTTCTGCAACATGTTCTTTTAATGGCTTTCGTTATTATATAAGTTTTATTGATGTCTATTCTAGATATACTTGGATATACTTAATTCAATCAAAGTCTGAGGCCTTAAATGTGTTCATTCAGTTCAAACTCAAGTTGAAAAATTCTTTAACAGATCTATAAAAGCCATACAAACTGATTGGGGAGGTGAATTTAGGCCATTCAACTCTTATCTAAAGTCCAAAGGTATAATTCATAGGGTTACGTGTCCTCATACATCGGAGCAAAATGGTATTGCAGAGAGAAAGCATCGCCATATAGTTGAGGTAGGTCTTACCTTATTAGCTCATTCATCTATGCCATTAAAACATTGGGATGATGCTTTCTCTACTGCTACCTATCTTATTAATAGACATCCTACTCCCACTCTTAATGGTTTAAGTCCTTTGGAATTTAAGGAAGTACCAAACTACAAAACATTAAAGGTCTTTGGTTGCCTATGTTTTCCATATCTTAGACCTTATAATAGCCATAAACTACACAGCTTCGATCCTCACCTTGCATTTTTCTAGGTTATAGTAACGTTCATAGAGGCTACAAATGTTTTGATCCTCAATCTCATAAAATTTTTATCTCTCGACATGTTTTATTTGATGAATTGATTTTTCCTTTTGCTCAAACACAGGTTGTTCCTTTAGATACTTCTCATTCTCTAAACTCTTTCACAAGTATCGTCCCACCTACTCTAGGATCCCAAATTGTTTCAAATACAAACACTTTGCCTACAACATCTACCTCAAATCAAAATATATTACCATTACCTTTGGCTGAACCTATTTTCCCTTCTCCTTCACAACCTCCTGAACACCAAACTAATAATTCTCCTATTTCCATTACTTCCACCAACAGCAACCCACATACCTCCTGAACACCAAACTAATAATTCTCCTATTTCCATTACTTCCACCAACAGCAACCCACATACCACCACTTCCCCTGCCTCTATTCCCACCTCTAATTCTGATTTGCCTATTGCTATTCCTCCTCCACCTCCCACCACAACCAACACTCATAGTATGATTACAAGAGCAAAAGATGGAATTCATAAGCCTCGAATTTTATTAACTGAATACTTAGAAAATGAGCCTCCCTCAGTTAAGATTGCTTTATAGTGTCCTCAGTGGGTAGATGCAATGAAACAAGAGTATAATGCCTTGATAAAAAATGATACTTGGGACCTTATTCCTTATCCCAATGACAAGAAAGTTATAGGTTGTAAATGGATTTTCAAAATTAAAAGGAATTCAGATGGGTCTATAGCTCGTTACAAGGCACGGTTGGTAGCCAAAGGTTTTCATCAAAGTGCTGACATAGATTACAAAGAAACTTTCAGCCCGGTAATTAAACCCACTACTATAAGAATTCTCCTCACTTTAGCTCTTGCTTATTAATGGACTATTCGTCAACTTGATATTAATAATGTTTTTCTTCATGGATTTTTAACTGAAGAAGTTTTTATGGATCAACCTTCTGGCTTTATTACTCCTCATCCTTCTTCTTCTATTCCTCTTGTTTGTAAGTTAAAAAGAGCATTATATGGTCTCAAACAAGCACCCCGTGCGTGGTATGATAGACTAAAAGCTTTCTTATACAATGTTGGTTTTACTAACTCCAAAGCTGATACTTCCTTGTTTATGAAATCTCACTTGAACACTGTAATTTATATACTTATCTATGTAGATGATATAATTATTTTGGGCAATTCTGATTGTGCAATTCATGAGTTGATTACTAATCTTCATAACACTTTTGCTCTAAAAGATTTAGGTCCATTAAATTATTTTCTTGGAGTTGAGGTGAGTAATACTAACAATGGTGGTCTTTTCTTATCTCAAGCAAATTATATCAAAGAACTCCTTGATAGGACCAACTTTCTGGAGGCCAAACCAATTTCTACACCTATGGTATCATCCCCTATTCTTTCAACAAAAGGAAGCGAGACTTACTCTAACCCATCCTTTTATAGGAGCATTGTTGGAGGTCTCCAATATGTTACAATAACTCGTCCAGAAATTTCTTATTCAGTAAACAAAGTGTGTCAATATATGCATTCTCCAACAATTACACATTGGCAGGCCGTCAAACGCATTCTTCGATACTTGGGAGGTACAATTAATTTTGGTTTAATGCTCTCTCATCCTAATAATCTTAATGTTCAGGGTTATGCGGATGTTGATTGGGCTTCAGATCCTGACGAACGAAAGTCCACGTCAGGCCATTGCATCTTTCTTGGAGGTAATATTATCACTTGGGGTTCAAAGAAGCAGCAGATAATCTCCCGTTCAAGTACCGAGGCTGAATTTCGAAGTCTTGCAAATGCTGCAACTGAACACTTGTGGATTAAGTCTCTTTTGGATGAGCTTCGTATTCAATCTACCTCATTACCAATTCTATGGTGTGATAACATGGGAGCAGTTCACCTTAGTGTCAATCCGGTTCTTCATTCTCGTATGAAACATGTTGAGCTTGACATTTACTTTGTTCGGGACCTTGTTCTTCAAAATAAACTTGTTGTACAACATCTTCCAGCCATGGCTCAACTTGCTGACATCTTCACGAAACCTTTATCTTCCTCCTCTTTCAATCGCATTCGATCCACGCTTAATGTTTGTGATCGTACTAACATTAGCTTGCGGGGAGGTGTTAAGGATAATATTTGAGTTTATTTTGTATTAGTTAGAGTTACAGCTGGTTTAGTTGGGCCTTGGGCCTTTGTCAATCTCTTTTTGTATTTAAAGGACCCATGTGCCTTTAATTGAGGATAGTGTGAGATATTCAATAAAAGATTTTTTTGTTTCCTTCCTCAAATTCTCCGCCTGCGTTAATATTGAAAGTTTCAGAAAGTTAAAGGATATTATTATCGAAACTGAAACTTTAACGTTTTCCATTCAAAACTTAACGGTGTAAGAGTATTTTTGAACCTTTTTGAAAGTTCAGAGATATTTTTTAAACTTTTTAAAATTCAAGGGTACTTTTGAAACAAACCCTATAGTTCAGGGTATTTTTTTTATATGAAACAATTGCGTGGATGACCCATTTTGAGAGGCCAAAATGAAAAATACCCTACCTTCCCAGAATAAGGATATATGTCATTTTGCTTATGTCATCATCCTAGCAAAATTATCATTTTACTCTCTATATGAAAACGTGCATTTAAGGCATTTAAGAGCGAGAGGTTGGAGCGAAAGCGAGATTGGAGAGAGAGCAAGAGGTTGGAGAGAGAAATTAGAGAGAGAGTAAGAGATTGAATAGAGAAATTGGAGAGAGAGAGGGAGCGAGAGTGAGAAGTGAGAGCGGGCAGCGAGAGCGAGAGAGAGAGGAAAAAGTGAGAGCGAGATTGGAGAGAGGGTGAGAGATTGGAGAGAAAAACTGGAGAGAGAGCGAGAAACTAGAGCGAGAGTAGCGAGAGAGAGCGATGTTAGAATAGAGAGTAAAATTGTAATTTTATTAGGATGCTGACGCAAGGAAAATGACATATATCCTTGTTTTGAAAAAGTAGGGCATTTATTATTTCTGCCTATTTTAATGGGTCATATGTACGGAAATCCCTTTATATATATATATATAATTTAGCCAATATTTTTTATTGAAAAAGTGGAAAGAAGAAACAAGAATAGATGAGAAGTAAGAAGCAAAAAATGAAACATTACCAAGCATATCCTTATTTTAAAGGTCGAAAATGCAATAATGAGATTATATTCTCGCTAAACCATGATCTTTTTTCTTTTTTTTTTTTTTAAGTTTAGAATCTTATTCCTTCTACACCAAGAAATAGGTATTAATTGGTATTTCTTTTTCTTTCTTTCTTCTTTTTTTGGTAGCCGTAAATATATTTTTATTTCCATAAAATACTAAAAAAAATAGAACTTTAAAAATATATATATTAGCAAATATAGAGTTGTTCTATTTGAATAATAATCATCTATCACTTTGAAAATTAGGAATAAGACACTAATGTCTACATTCCACTATATCGCTAAATTGGACGACCTTCATGTAACCTCCCTCTTTGTATGTTTCTCACATACGTATGAATAAAGTATCCCTTTTCTAAAAAAAGACTTTAATGTCTACATCGAGAAAATAGACTACTATATGTGTTCAAATTACTATAAATTCTTAATCTTCTTTAGTGATTTTTTCATTCTCCAAACTTTCCTTCCAACTAAAACACCCTTAGTTTAACAATGTCTACCGATTCTCTTCAACTTCACCGATGTCAATCTTATATTACTGAATGTGAAGCAGATAAGATAATCAAGAAGTATGACAAAAATGACGATTCAGCTCTCACTGAGGAGGAGTTAATTGATTTGGCCCACAAGAACCAAGCTCACAACCAAGGGTCTGAACAACTAGGAGTCAAGAAGGATGTTGTGTGCAAAGCTCAAAATTAAAGTGCCTGCTAGGGTAGCAAGTGACAAGGGATCAAAGATGAAGCTAATTAAGTCGATGCCAAATCAAGGAGATCTTCATGGAACACGATATCAACCGGGAAAAATTGAAACCAAGAATAGGGATCTTTGACGAACTTGATGTTGATAAATCCAGAGATTTAGAAATTCATTTCGGACAATTGAACCTTCTCAAACTGTTTCTTTTTAAGAACTAAAAAGATTTGTGCCAAAATAACAGATGCAAAAAAGAACAAAAGGCCTTGGACACGTAATGGATCTTGAAGGACTATTTCCGCATCTTCCTGACCAAACCCTCCCACATTAGGGTTACTCGTTAACGGTTGATCAAGTTTGATAGATTCGCCCTCTGAAAGTCCACTTTGGGCATAAGCCCTCATGGCTTTGTTTTTGGATTACCCAAAAGGCCTCATACCAATGGAGATACTTGTCCTCCTTTATAAACCCTTGATTGTCCCCTTGTCTAGCCAATGTAGGACTTTGGTTGCACTCTCTAATTCCCAACACCTAGGCTGATATGTTCCCTTTGACCAAGAGGTCAGAGGTTTGAATCCTCAATCTCGTTGTTGAACTAAAAAAAGAACAACATTACATGCAAAAACTTGATCTACAAAATAATATCGGAAAAAGAAAATATTTTCAGTTTAATTTTGTTTTTCTTCGAATAACAACTTTTAGAAATATTCTTATCAGACAAGTTTTTTAGCCGGAAAAAAAAAGTTTTTTGAAAATAAAAATTCTAAATGCAACAAATAGTCATTAACGTAATTATATATATATTTTAAATCCCATTTTAGTTAAAATTTCATACCTATTTCATTTTTTTAATCCCTTAAATTTTAATTTTTATGTTTAAGTTTATATAATTTTTCATAAAATATAAATACATATTTTAGTTCTTTTTTTTTGAGAGACATATTTTAGTTCTTCTTATTCATCTTTTACAACTTCAATCTATTTTGAAAATCTCAATATAATAACCTATTTCGTTTGCCTCCTTTTGTTTTTTTTTCTTCATGTAGACATCTAAATAATTGCGTAAATAATTTGAATACAGTTTTTGTTAAATAATTTATTAAAAATTTTATGGCAAAGAGTGAAATGATTTTTTATCCCAAGTTTAGGGACTAAAATATAATATTTGAAAATTTAAAGATCAAAATTGAATAAAATGAAGTTCATGAACTAAAATACAATTTAAGGCATTGGTTTAAAAAGATCACACCTTTGTGAAACCGTGTATTTGTAATTTAGCTTCTGTAGTACGTTCTTAAAAAAAAAAAAAAGCTTATGTACTAATAGTTATTTACTGCAAAAAGCTTTGAATTATCTAGCAATATTTTTTCCGAGTCAAACTATTTCCAATGTCAAAAACTTAAGGAATTGTTACAATTGGCTTTATTTTTGGATCATTCCAAAATGCCTCATTACTAATGGAGATACTTGTCCTCCCTTATATATCCATGATCTTCCTCTTATCTGACCAATGTGAGACTTTGGTCGTACTCCCAAAAGTCTTGTTTATCAATAAATATTCATATCAAAACATTAATAAACATACATGAAATCATGTAAATATGGCAAATTAGCGACAACACGATAACCGAAATAGGTTTGTTTTTATTTCAAGAACTAAAATAGGAACATTAAACGCATATATATCTTTTTTCTATACCCAAGTATATATCCAACCTAACTATTAATCTAATATAAAATAAGAGTTTCAATTGATTTGCATAAGTATGATTTGAATTATGTGTACAAGAATGTTGACAAGATTCTTTTGGGCTAAATCATGAATCTAATTCCTCCAATATGCAAGAAAAGAGTTTGATGGGTATTTTTATTCTTCCTTTTTAACTTTTTCATAAAATTCTATCCACATTACATCTTTTGTGATCATCGGAATATGGTTAAATTAGTATGTACCATCAATTAAAAGGTTAAAGTGTCAAATTTTCCACTCACACAAGTTGAACTCAGAAAAATTATAGAATTATTTATTGACAACTAAAGAGGTAAGTTAATGAATATTAAAAGCAAATTGGTAAACGACTAAGAAAAATGACCGCATGCCTATGGAGAAGTTAATAGTTCCTCTCCAAATCCCTTATATAGATTTAATGAAAATAATAAGTTGGGAAATTAATTCATCGTGACAAATTTGTTTTTTACAATATGTGTAGTGAAAAGATTCGAACCACAACCCTCTTAGTCAGTAGTACAACTTTATGTCAGTCGAGAGTTGCTTCTGTTGACATCTTGTGACAATCTATAAAGAAAAACTCTATTATTTTATTTTATTTTATTCTCTATGCCATCTAGAAGTTGCAATATCCTTCAATTTCCATGGGAGATTTTGACCCACACAAAACAAAAATTGTGTTCCCACTGCATAAAAAATGAGAATAAGATTCCTCAAAACTAATCGCTATAAAGAGCTAATTCTCTCCTAAACCTCTTCCCCATCTCCAAATTTTCATCTAAGGAAAAATAAACAAACTTTTAGTCCTCCTTTTACAATGTCACTCTATAAACTTCCTTTTAGAAGCCAAGAAGAAGTAGATGAATTCTTCAAGATGTATGACAAAAATGGTGATGGTGTTATCACCAAAGAGGAGCTGCTTGAAGGGCCTATGGTCGGCTCAAAGGCTCATCAAGAGCCAAAAAACCAACCAAAACCCAAACCCAACAAGGTTAGCTCAAATATTCTTCATGTAGAGCCGAAAAAGAAGCTTGAAGACAAAGCCCAAAAAGCCCCAGCAAGAGCCTTGCAAAGAAAGAATTCGAGTCTGCGTTATCTAAGTCGAGAACAGATGAAGGAGATTTTTAGAGAGCATGATATCGACGGTGATGGTTTCCTCGACTTCGGCGAGCTAACAAGGGCATTTGGTTTCTTAGACTCAATTCTTCCATTCTATAAAGCACGCAATGGCTTGACTTGCGCAGATGCTAATGGAGATGGGCTTATCGGCGAGGATGAGCTTGACGAACTCGTCAACTTTGCTGAAAAACTTTACAAGAAGTGAGTTAAAGAGATGTTCTTGATGGATCTCATCTTATGATACACGGATCTAAGAAATGTATTCAATACATATTTGAAAATATTGCAATTTTTTTTTTTTTTTTGGAGAAAGGTAAAAATTTTATAACGCCATATGGACAATCGATGAACGGTCAGAATTGACCAAGATAACCATCCAACTTGGGATAGAAAAAACCCAAGACTCACTAAGTCTAAACTCTCTAGCTCTCTTAGCTATATAGTCTGCTATCATATTACATGATCTTGAAATGTAACAAAAATTTATCTCTCTAAAAGATGGGATCATTGCCCAAATCAGCTCTAGAAAAACCTCTGCTTCTCCCCATTGATCTGATTTTTATTGATGAGATCTATGGCCATCAGACTATCAGATTCCACAATCAAATTTTCACAGCCCAAATTTACAGCCATCTTTAAGCCTCCAACTATGGTCCATAATTCAGCATTTTGGCCTAAATAGTCCACGTCAATGGAAGAGCTTTTTGCCCCTTTGATAGCTCCTTCTGAATCCCTAAAAATGATGTCTGTTATGGGTAAATTTGAACCTAGCTCTAAGAAAGTAAGAATGATAAGAGCACAGAGAAGAAACAAGTCCACGGAGGTCCATTGGGCCCGAATCAATCTCTATGGCTATTCCCTCACCTAAAAGGAAGGAAAAAACCCTAATTTCAACTATAAATAGAAAGACTAATCCCAAGGTAGGGGACAAAATTTGATATCTATTTTTCTTCTTCTATATTATTAATTTACTTGTTTCACTTATGATCTCCCAACTGACTTAAGCAACGGAGTCGGTGTGGCAAGCACCACACTGGTGCACAGTTTTCTCTTGCTTTGTAGGCCACGTCTTTCCCTTCAAATAAATTCACCGTTGATTGTCACGTGAAGGTGAGGTGAGTTGCTTGGCCAAATTTTGCCATCAACAAAATTAATAAAGTTCCTCTTCATTGAAGCCCCTTATACAGATTTAATGTAAAAAAACTAAGTTGGAAGTAATTCAGCTCAACAATTCTACTAAGCAACACTCTAATGCGCAAGCATGTAATTTCTTTACTTCTTTGACAAACAAAGCTATTCTATGGTATTTTATTTATTGTCGTGATTTATGCACATCAACACTTTATGCCATCTTGTAACATCGTTCAATTTTGGTATGATATTCTAACCTCACGAAACAAAAACTTATGTACACAGTACATTAAAATGAATAAGATTCTTCAAATAATTAATCACTCTAAGGAAACTTTTTTTTTTGTTTAAATGTCAACTGATTATCTTCAGCCCTGCCAATTTTTCTCTTACTCAAGAACAAGTAGATGAGTTGTTGAATATGACAAAAATGGTGATGGAATGGTCACCAATGATGAGCTGGTTGGAGTTCTTCTTCACTTAGTTGGCCCTTCAACTCAAACCAATAACGATAACTTCAGCAATAGTTCGATTAGTTAAGACATACATTTGATCCAGAGATTAGAGATTCAAATCCCTGGTTGAAATTAAAAAAAAAATGTAAAAGATCAAATAAATAAATAACTCAAATCAAATAACCATGGATCCAAGCCATTTGCTGCATAACGTCTCCCCATAAGGTTAGCTCAAAGGCTTGTCATACAAAGCCAAAAGACAAAGCCGATGAGCTCTCATGAGGTTGTGCCTAAGGTGACCTCAAAGGGCTCATCAAGAAGAGCCAAAACACCAATGAGAGACATGCACATGCTCACAACGTCGTTAACTCATTCTCTCAGAGGCTAAGAACGTTGCGGACGAAATCGAGGATTTGGCAAGAGGAGAGGTAGATATTGACTTCCATTGGTGTCCAAGAACCAAGAAAATGCAATCGGGCAACCCACACAATTGCTCACGAATCAAGAAATTCCAGTTCAACGAGATCTCGATCGAGGGGAATTTTTGCAAATCAGGATAGTTCGGTATTTTTTCGTGAGTCGGGTTCTTCTTCTATGATGGAAGAGATTTTTTTTTTTGGAACACTAAAGGCCCGTTTGGTAACGTTCTCGTTTCTTGTTTCCGTTTCTTCATTTTTAATAAAGAAAAATAGAATTTCATGACCCTAACACCTATACCTTCAATAATAATAAACATATATTCTTATTTATGTTTGGAAAAAATTGGAAACAAGAACAAAAAAGGGAAAACTAGTTTTAGTTGTTCCCAAAAGTTCTATACAAATTTTGGAAGTGTTTCTAAAAAATGAGAAACAAGAAACATACATAGTTATTAAATGCTTAGATTTCTTAATAAAATTGGAAACAAGAAACGAGCGGACCCTAATTTAATTACCTAGATGGTTGTCCTCTATCATCAATGAGGAGTGTACTGATACGTTGGTAGTTGAGTTTTAATGAAATTATTTTTTAAAAAAAGAAATATGTATATTCTTTGCATATCCTTTGTAAAAAGTTATCTCAAAGACATCAAAATGAGTATAACTTAACGGTAATTGACATATACTATCTCCTTTAAAGTCGGAGGTCAAATTCTCATTCCCAAAAAGTTAGCTCAAAGGCCCATGCAGATCCAGCAAAGAAGTTTGGTGACAGAGAGCCCAAAAAGCCTCACGAACCTCGCAGAAAAAGGCAAGTCTGCATTTAGATCCTATTCCTATCTTCATCCTGTGAACATCCATATTTATGCAAAAATTTTCTTTTTTAAAAATTGTTATAAAAATATTGTAGTTTCAATTTTATCACATGTCAAAAGTCATCTTTTCAAGAGACCGTTGTAACTGAAGTTAAACAAATATTATGTTTGGCATAATTGCTACACCCAACTCTACCGTCTAATGGTATGTTTGAGAGTGATTTTGAAACAATTAAAATCACTTTTGTCGTATTCAAAATCACTCAAAAACATGTCTTTAATAATTCAAAATTAATCTTAATGATATGAAAATCAGGTTTAAAAATGTAAAATCATACATCAAATTGATTTTGAATGATTAAAGTCACGTTTAGGGTTGAATTCGAACATGACAAAAGTGATTTTAACCATTTCAAAATCACTCCCAAACATGCACTAAGAATTTATGGCTTTGAGATTTTTTTTTTTTTTTTTTTTGACAACATTTATGGCTTTGAGGTTAGGTCTAAGCATAATCACAAAATTTATTTATTTTTTTCAAATAAAAGGTAAAGAGAATGCTTCTTTTTTATTTTGCTTTTTAAAGCAAATGGAATATTATATTGAAGATTTCCTATTTGCTTAAAGAAAATGAAAGTTAAATAAAAGCATGTTCCGAATACTTTTCAGTTTAAGTATTTTTTAGGGGAATTGCAATGAGTAGCAAAAAATATTAGGATATTTGCAAATTTAACTATGATTTATTAGGTTTGCAAATATAGCAAAATTTTAAAAATCTGATTTCCGTTTTTTTTATTATTCCAATTTTACCATTGTTGGTATATCAATAGGTATATTAGTAGTATATCAGATATATTTTATATTTACTGATATACGAAATATAAAGTATACCAAATTTGATATACTTGAATGAATACAATGATATACCTAATATACTAATGATATATCTAATATATACTTGATTTGATAAACATAATATTTGATATACCAATGATATACTTGATATGTTTATTTCTTTACTTATATTTGTTATATTTTTTTTTCTCTTTATTGAATTATGTTGTATTATTTACATATTTTAAATGAAATGTTTGTCTTTTATAAAATAAATGTTTGTCTTCTATACCTGTTATGAAAGTTGATACACCGTTGATATATCTCATTTTTTTTACTAGTCAAATAATTAATAAATATACCTGATTATGAGTAGCTAAATACATCAATGATAAACTTGTTATTAAAAAAAATCATTGATATATACACATTCAACCGAGAGGTTAGATGTTTAAATCCTCTCCCACACATATTGTCCCAAAATAAAGCTAATATATCTAATTCTTTATTGATGAAGTATATCAAAAATATCTCAACTAATGAAAGCTCATGTGTAAAGTATATTATATTCACGAAATATACATCTGATATACTATATATTTAGTATATGAATTGATTGATATACCAAATATCTAATACATTATATTCACGAAATATACATCTAATATACTATATATTTACTAGATATTTATATATCAGTAGACGACGAGCTGAGGTTATTTTAGTTTTTTTGCGTTATTGTCTGGGCTGGGCCAAACGTTTTTTTGCTATATCTGCAAACCCAATAAATCAAAGACACGCCTGCAAATATTGATTTTTTTTTTGCTATTGATGCAAATGCCCCTATTTTTTAAGAATGTAATTTGTTTTAAAAATTGTTTAGAATTTAATCATTCATATGTTTGGTTACATTTCCTCATAAGTGTTTTTATGCTTAAAAACTCTTCAAAAAAATTTCTTTTAAGTGTTTCTCTTAAAATGATTAATTTCTCAATCTCATTTTTTAATAAGTCATTTTTAGTGGTTGTCAAATACTATTTTTTTTTAATGATTTTTTTTTTTAAATTAAACACTTGAAAAGTTAAACGTATCTTAGATATGACGTTTTTAAACACTTCTCAGCCTTCCCTTGTAAAAATAAAGGAATTACTATTATAAGAATCTATAGTGATTCTACCAAGTTATTTTTTTTTTTAAATTATTCTACCAAGTTATTATTTTTTTTAATTATTCTACCAAGTTATTTTATTATTTTTATTTAATACTATAATAGTTAAATTACAATTTACTATAAATTATTTTAACACAAGAAAAATAAACTTATTTTAATGTACACACTTTATATTCTTCATTTTGAACGATAAGCTTCTTACAATCAGGTTCATGAATTTTCAGTTGGAACTTAATTTTAGTTCAATAATTTTTTCTAAAATCAATTTTAATATTTAAACTATAATTTTTTGAAAAAAAAATCTATAAAAATTCTCTCTGCCTTGAAAAATTAAAAAAAAAATAAATTTATTAAAAAATAAAGATGCTCGATAATGCCTTACAAAAAAAAAGGTTAACCATGTGGTTTCAACCACATGTCACCAAAATGAGGAGTGAGCCTCATTGTGGCTGGATCACCTAATAATTTCTCTTAAAACAGAACTCCGAACTAGAACATAACTCCAACTCAATGATTTAGTTCCTAAATTAAATGAAGAAAAAAAAAACTCAATGATTTAGACATTTTTAATCCTTTGAAAAAATTATATATTTAAATTCCACATCCTTATTTGTCATTAAACTAGTTACATTCATCAATAAACAAATATAAAGAGAGAGTAATATTTTACTATAATTATGTGAGATCTACAATTTTCCTCTAAATAAATTTAAACCATTCTAGGCATGAGACCACCTTGATGCTCGAATCAACACCTAGTATACTAGACTAAGTATATATTCGATAGACCTACACCTTAGAAACTTTGAGCTTCTATCATACCATCCATCTTAGGTATTCCTTGTAAGTATTTTAAATATTATCCTTTTTATAAAATATTTACAAATATAAGTTTGGTTAAATTACAAGTTTAGTCTCTGAACGTATAGATTTGTGTGGTCTTAATTTGGTCTTAAACTTTAAAAAGTGTCAAATAAGTCCCTTAACTTAATTTCAGTTTTGTGTCTAATAGGTCACTGAACTTTACAAATGTCTAATAGGTCTTTGAACTTTCAATTTTGTGTTTAATAAGTCCCTAACACATTTGAGATTTTTTTTTTAATTGATTGATTTATTAGATATAAAATTGGATTTGATGTCTAGTAGGACCCTAAACTTTCAATTCCCTATCTAATAGGCCCATGAATTTTATAAAATGTTGAATAGGGTCAAAGACCTATTAGACACAAAATCAAAAATTGAGGGACCTATTGGACATAAAGTTAAAAGTTTAAGGACATATTTGATATTTTTTTAGAGTTCAAAGACTTATAATTGGATACAAAATTGAAAGTTTAGGGATCTATTAGGGATCTTTTAATGTTCAGAAACAAATCTAAAAGTTCATGGACTTATTGGATATAAAATTGAAAAATCTGATGCCTATTAAATACTTTTTAAAGTTCAAGGATGACCAAATAGAAATAAATCTAAAAGTTCAGGAACTAAACTTGTCATTTAACCTTTAATTTTTTTGAATAAAATTAAAAGTGGAAACATTTTAAAATACATTGAATAATTATAATAACCATAGTCTTATGCATATTTTTACTTATTTATTGATCTGTTTTTTCCATATATAAATCAGAATCCTACGCCAACAACAGTATAACTCAACTGGCATAAAACATGTCCTTTATGACCAAAAGGTCATGATCGTTGGACTAAAAAAAGCACGAGCCCCACTAATAATGTACATAAAATGGCTTTTTGAACTATAGTGGGGAGAATAAAGATGTAATGTTTGGCTAGTCCATAAATGTATTCGTCAATTAGGGAGATAAATGATCACTTATAATTATAGAAATTATTATAATTAACTTCAAACTAATAATAAGAATTAATTAATTTAAAATTTTATTGAAAGTGTAAGGACTAAATTTGGACACTTTAAAGTATAGGGATTAAATTTAAATGAATCTCAAACTACAAGAACCAAAATGATATTATTTAAAAATAAAATAAAACCAAAATGATATTTAAGCCTTTTAAACTTATGATACATATAAATAAGATTATGAGTGAAAACATCTAAAAAAAATCCTTTTGTATTGATGTTTGGGCCTCGTGCAACATTATATATTATTTTTTTCCCAAAGGGATGGCATAAGATTCTAATTTAATAGAAAGATAATAATAATAACAATTAAAGTTATGCTACATTTAACCTACGAAAGGAATATGATTCCAAAGTCAAACCAAGTTCCTTTTTGAGTTACTATAAAATACTTGAACTATGTTGAGGGTTTGTTCCATCTTCAAACAGTCCATCCAAACAAAAACATACCCTTAGTTTAACAAAATGCTTAGCTCCCAACTTCGAGATCGCAGGGCAAAGGATGAAGCAAATGAATTGATCAAGAAGTTTGATAAAAATGGTGACGGTGTTCTTACTAAAGAGGAGCTAGTTGGATTCTTCCTCCACGCCGCTCGAGGTTCAACTCAACTCAACAATCAAGGATGTGTATCTAAATTCCCAAAAACTAATGACAATGTTACGCACAAGCAAGCAAAGAAGCAGTCAGAAGACAAAGCTCAAAAGTTTTCGACAAGAGTTCTTGATGGGAAGACATCTGATATGCCACTCAGTCGAGAGGAGATGAAGGATATTTTCAAATATCATGATAGTGACAAGGACGGTTTTCTCAACATAAGGGAGCTAACAAAAGCTTTCAGTTTTCTAGGTTCCATTATTCCATTCTACAAAGCTCACTATGGTTTGGCTTATGCTGATGTTAATAAAGATGGTCTTATCAGCGAGGCTGAGCTTGACAAACTCATCGATTATGCTTATAAAATCATCCCGAAGAAATAAGGCTTTTAAGCTTCTTTCTCATGCATTTGATGTATGAAGGTCTTTTAAAATAAAATAAAGAGAAGTGCGTTGGAAATAAATAATTCATTTTCTCTCTTTCCTTTTATTAATATTAATTCTTTTTGTTCACAAAAGTGCTATTTAATTGGTTAATGTGAGACCAAATATGGAGGAATATTAAATCATTTCATTATTCTATATACTAGAGTTAAATATATATCTACACATGTAGACATATATCTATTTAGCTATAGTTTATAGACATATACAAATGCCTTAAACTAAATAGCGGTTAAGTTACAATGAAGGACAAAAGGACTAATAAATTCCTATCAACATATATATTTCTGTAGGGTTTTCCTTCACACTGGAGCATGGTTAATCATCAACCAAAAAGTTAAGGGTTCAAATTGACATGTCCCACTCCAGATTATCCTATCCAACCTAAAACGTGACGTGTCGACAATGAAATTCCAACTAACCTATGAACTTCATCGTCAACTATACATGAATTAGATTGACCCTGAAAAAGAATTTTTGAAACGTGGCTAGCAATAGTTTATTGAATAAAAAGCATTCATAAAAATTTTGGCAGAGTTTCTCCTGAACTTTGGATATAAAACCACCTGAAATCAAAATTTAACACTCCAAAAAAAAAAAAAAACAATAGGATCAAATCCAGCACTAACACCTAAATCTCCCATCTATTGTTCGCAGATGACATTCTTATCTGGCCTGATCACCGGAGTGAATTTTAGCAAAGAGGATCATTCAATCTCCCATCTATTGTCGAAGATGACATTCTTATCTTTTTGCAAGATGATGACAATGTTTTAGACAACATGCTTTATATTATAAAATCCTTTGAGCAAGCTTCAGGTCTCAAGATAAACCTATCCAAATCCACTGTTTCTGGCATCAATGTTACAGACCAGAGAGTTTCTATGATAGCTTCAAAATGGGGCTGCTCTTTCCAAGCTCTTCCAATCTCTTACTTGGGCATGCCTCTTGGGGGAAAACCAAGATCTAGCAGTTTTTGGGATCCTTTGGTGGAGAAGATTCATCGAAAAATTGACAACTGGCGTTTCGCTTCTCTTTCCAAAGGAGGTCGCCTTACCCTTCTTCAATCGGTGCTCAATTTCATGCCTCTTTACTTATCTGCAGTCTTAAAAGTCCCGATTTCTGTCTGCAAACGTATTGAAAAAATTTTCAGGAAATTTTTGTGGGATGGTATTGACAAGTCCAGCAGTTCTCACCTCATTCGATGGGATATGGTCACTATGCCCAAATCTGAAGGTGGTTTAGGGCTTCCTAAATTTAAACAAATGAATGAAGCTCTCCTCATGAAATGGATTTGGCGTTTTTACAACGAAGATGACTCTCTCTGGTGCAAGTTGATCAATTACAAATACAAAAGTCTCACTCCGGGCTCAATTCCGTCGATTTCTAAATATGCAAGCTCCAGATCTCCTTGGATGGCCATTTCCAACCTACAGGATATCTTTTGGGCTAATTCTAGATGGGAGCTTCGTGACGGTCGTCGCATTCTTTTTTGGTTTGATCGCTGGACAGGTTCGGCGCCCCTTAGATTTGTTGGTAACCGATTCTTCTCCTTGGCCGCTGATAAGAATATCTGTGTTGAGAAAGCTTGGATGAATACAAATCTTTGGAATTTTTTCCCCAGAAGACCGCTGCTTGATAGGGAAAATAGTGTGTGGGCTGATTTTACAGCCTCCTTGCCAAAGCTTGATTTATCTAATGGTAAAGATTGCATTCATTGGATCCCTTCCAAAGACGGCATTTTTTCCTCCAACTCTGCCCGCTTTGTCTTGAGAAATCAGGATATAGTTCCTGAATCTATTTCAGATAACTCGACGTTGAAGATTTTATGGCTGGCATAAATTCCACGAAAATTAAAAATTTTTGTCTGGACAATTCTTCACGGCAATCTCAACACAACGGACAGGCTTCAGAAAAAGTTTAAAGGCATGGCTCTCAGTCCTAATATTTGTCATCTTTGCCACAAAAATTATGAATCCATCGACCATCTTCTAGTCCACTGCCCATGGGTTTCTTCTCTTAGAAATAATCTATTCCAAGCTTCAGGTATCTCCTCTGCCATCCCTTTGCATGCTGGTTGCTTATGTGAGGAATTTCTTGCCAAAAAGGCTCTCTCCCAGCGAGACACTATTATTCTTAATATTTTCTTTGCTTCGCTCTGGATCGTCTGGAAGGAACGGAACAACCGTGTTTTTCAAGAGAAGGTCAGCAATTTAGCCCAATTGTGGGAGGATACTATTTCTCTGGCTGCATTTTGGTCCTCTAATTGTAAGATTTTCGCGAATTATGCCTCGGCTTCCATTGCTCTCAATTGGAAGTCTTTTTTGTAGCCTCCGTATGTTGCTCACATGCGCTTTAATAAAGTATCATCTTCTCTAAAAAAAAAAACACCTAAATCAGTTCAGAAATTGACAACCCTAACATAATCAAACTACACAACAAACGACATAATAGTTTCAATCACAAAACCACCATAACAACCATGATTATACATTGCCATGAAAGATGCTAGTCATCCTAGTTACAAAAAAAAAATGCATCTATAAGTAATGCAAAATGACATGCAACCTATCGGGTCCGGTGGTAGATATCAACTCTGGTAGGCTCGTCGGAAACTCAAACTCTACCTAGTGGAAAAATTTAGGAAGAAAAAGGGTGAGCTAACGTGTCCAATGAGTGGTAAAAGTTCATAAAAAATATTTACTAAAAGTTATGACATACTAAACATTTTGTAAGAAGCTTTTAAAGGCACTTTTAGTAAAAACCTTTTACATTTAACTTACTTGAAAGTAGTTACACCAAGAGCTCAGTAAAATATAAATTTTAAAACACAATCGCATGGCTAAGAAAACACATCACTGAACATGCACCCAAACTAGTTATACTGTCGTAGAGTAATCTCGATACGCACAGCGGAGCTACTAGTCATACTATGTACTGAGTGATCTCAGCTCAAGGCACATAACAGAGCAAATCTAGTCATACTATACATCGAGTAGTCTCAAGGTTCGTAGCAGAGCAGCTAGCTAGTCATACGCGCGCAAAGCAACCCCTAAAGGGCAAACACCCCACACGGCCCAAAGGGCATTCACGTAAGTGTATCGGAAAATCTCCATGGGTACACAATCCAATGACTTAAAAGCGATTTTCTTTTCTTTTCAATACTACACATAATTTTCAGTCATGCCACAATCACAAATCTTCTCAAAACAACGTCTCATAAACTATTAATCATGAACCAAGAATCAATTGTTATAACCAATTTCTCAACAATCATAACTTAAGTTATAATTTGGACAATTTATAAATCACTTAAAATCAAGATTTAGGAATCAACCACTTTTAAGAAAATCCACCAGAATTTTAAATAGATAGAACAAGACTTGTAAGGAAACATGAGGAACTAAATCAAGAAGCTTCTCAAATTCCCTTAATTTCGAATGCAACCATAAAATTCAACATAATACATAATCATAATTTCTTCAAGCCTCACGCTACTAACTTGTAAAATCATTTGGATAAAACCAAACAATTTTTTTTCTTTTTTTTAAAAAAAATTGGAAACCAATTAATTTGTAAAATAACCGCTCACAGTACTATTGGCAAGAGAAACTCGGGTCGTAGGCCTTCTCGATCTCCGCTTGACCTGAAACAATTATTTTGCATGCCAAAGCATTAGTAATCCTTGCCTCCCCAAATTTGGATACAAAACCACTAAATTACACCAACCCTTAATTCCTCCATAACACTTAAGTTAGACCATAATTTCCATCGGTTTAAACTCCAAATACCTTGTAGCTAAGACCATATTTTCCGAATAAAATTTCCAAAAACTCCTTTATGCCCGTCTCCATAATAAGCATAATTCTTTTCATTCTTTCTCTTCCTTCCCATGAACATTATCGTTTAAAAGCTTGCAAACCAACAACCTATATGAATAATCATCATAAATTTCTCTTTGGCTTAAACTATGGGTTTTTATCAAGTTTTTCTCTATTTAAACTCAACCCATTTTGTCCCTCTTAGTTTTCAAACTAATCCATGAAGTATTCAAGTCAAAGAAGAAAAACTCACAAATAGAACTCATTCTTTAGCTTCTTACTCATGCAAAAACTCAAACTCATAGCAAGAAAACTTATCCAATGCTCGAATCCAAGGTTGTGCGCTTCTTGATTTGTTTTTCCCTTCCAAAATCGTTCAAGAATACCCTAATTTTGCTCCTCTTTGCCTTCCGTCTCTCCTACCCTCTCTCTCTCTTTTCTCCCTTTTCTTTTTCTCTTCCTTTCTCCTCGTTTCAGTCTTTCCATTTCCTTTTTTTCTTTTATTAACTAAAGCTTCCAGGAAGCTTTAGTTTCCTTCTTTTATTTATTTATTTTTAAACTTTTTAAAAGCTTCCAACCGAAGCTTTCTTCCTCCCTTTTTTTAATTTTATTTTTTTTTCCTAAAGCTTCCAACCAAAGCTTTCTCCCTCCTTTTTTTTTTATAATTTTATTATTATTTCTTCCAATGAAAGTTTTATTATTATTTTCTTTCTTTCTTTTTTACCGGTTGTAACCATTTTCTTTTTCTTTTTTTTTTTTACCCGCTTGTTGTTGATAACTCAAAATATAAATAAATATTTCTGTTGGTATTTATTTTTTAAATTCCTATTTTTACATAAAATCCTTTTTTATTTTGACAAAAATAAAATCCTTTTTTATTTTGACAAAAATAAAATCCTATATTGATTTTTTTTTTTTTGATACAAAATCCTATATTGATTTGTTAATATTTCCACTTGAATAATTGATGCACACCTAAAAAAAACTAATGCAACTCAATTATTAAGCCATTCTTACTCCCTCAAAATAATTATATGCTCACAAGTCTCACTTCCACATTTTTTTTATACTATTCTAAAAAATCTATGGATCACATTCATAAATAAAAACAAATATAAATAGAGTAATTTTTTAGTATAATAATTATAAGAAATCCTTACAATTGTCCTTAATTTCAACTACTCTTTGATGGGACTACTTCATCCTCAAGTTTGCACCTACTTTAGTGAATATACAGATTCAATGAAACTACCATCGGAATTTGAGTTTCTATCATTCATTCATCGTAGATATATTATTTTTAAATAATTTTAAGCACAATCTTCTTTTATAAAATAAAATTTAAAAAGAAAAGAAAAGAAATATTTACCACGCATTGAATAGTAACCATTAACTTATGCATGTTTTACTTATTTATTGCTATTATTTTCATATACAAAGTATGAGCACCACTTAAATGTAAAACGTTTTTTCTTTTAAATAAGATTGAGAATAAAAATGTTTTGTTTGACTAAATCAGGAACCTTATTCTATCAATCAGCGAGATAGACATTTCAATTGAAATTTGTCTTTTCAATTTTTTTTCTTTTTTTAATTCTTTGTTTCCATAAAATCCAATCAATTTTTTTTTAACAACCATCATCAACTATACGTTCGATTTATTTTTATTTTTTTTTTTGACAATATGTGGGGGTGAGGAATTCGAACCACAGACCTCGTGATTATCAGTACAACGTAACTTTATGTCAGTTTAGCTATGTTCTTGTTGGATGCTATTAATATTTTGATTTATGAAGTGCAATGGCTTGGCCTATTAGAAAATTTTAAAAATTACAGGGACTAAATGGCAACGATAAAAATTTAGGGACCAAATTTTTAGTTTAACCAAAATAATTATCTATATAAATTTACACAGTATCAATGTTTTAGTAAATGGAGACAAATACCTGATGCTATTTGATATTTTTACATGCAAGTTCATTGCGAGACTTACCACCATATGTGAAAACTGAAAATAATGGAATAAACCAGCTCCGTGATGTTCTAGCCTGTCAAAATCACTTCTATTTAAAATAGTCCATGTTTGAAAGTGATTTTGAAAGAGTTAAAATCATTTTTGTCATATTCAAAATAACTCTCAAATATGTCTTTAATAATTCAAAATCAATTTTGATAATATACAAAGTATAAAATCAAACATGAAATTGATTTTTAATGATTAATAAAGACATGTTTCAAAGTGATTTCGAATGTGACAAAAATGATTTTATTTATTTCAAAATCACTCTCAAACATGCACTTAAATGATATCTCTCAAATTACTTGGAAGATATTTTGGGGTCGAAAATAATGGAGAATAACTCATTTTGAATTTAATATAAAGCATTTAAAATTTAGTGATTATTTTTAATTTTTGCTACATATAAATACGTTTACAAGTGGAATTTGTTCAAAAAAAAAAAAAACAAAAAAAATATGATGAGAAACTTATATGATTCATAAAGCCCCTCTGTACTGATATTTAGGCCACGTGCAGCATCTTTCGTAAAAGGGATGGTATGAGATTCTAATTTTAAAAAGTATTCCTAATAAGAGTTATGTTCCATTCACTTGAAAAATGAATAAGGTTCCAAAGTCAAACCAAGTTCCTTTTTGAGACACTATAAAACACTTGAACCATGTTAAGGTTTCTTTCATCTTCAAACATTCCATCCAAACAAAACATTGCCTTTTAGTACTTTAAGAAAAATGTCTGTCTCCCAACTTCAAGCATGGGCTGAGGATGAAGCAAATGAATTGATCAAGAAGTATGATAAAAATGGTGATGGTGTTCTCACTAAAGATGAGCTACAATCCTTCCTCCACGATGTTCGAAGTTCAAATCAACTCAACAATCAAGGGTTCATATCTAAAATCCCAGAAATGAATGATGGTATTATGCACAAGCTTAGTTCAAACACTCATGTACAACCAAAAAAGCGATTACAAGACAAAGCTCAAAAATTCTCAGCTAAAGTTCTTGATAGAAAGGTATCTAATATGTCACTTAGTCAAGAGCAGATGAAGGAGATTTTCAAACATCATGACAACAACAAAGATGGTTTTCTCAGCACAAGGGAGCTAACAAAAGCTTTTGGTTTTCTAGGCTCAATTCTTCCATTCTACAAAGCTCACTATGGTTTGGCTTATGCAGATGCTGATAATGATGGTCTTATTAGTGAGGCTGAGCTTGACAAACTCGTTGATTATGCTAGTAAAGTCATGAAGAAGAAATGAGTTTGTAAGCTACTATTGTAAAGAATAATTTAAAAATAAAGAGAAGTTTGTTGGAAATAAAGAATTTACCTTCTTTTTTTCTTTTATTAGTATTAACTTTCTTTTGTTCATTTCTCTGTGTGAATAATCTAGAAAGCACAAGAGTGTTATTTGTGTTTTTTTTTTTTTTTTTTTTTTTTGAAAAAAAGAGTGTTATTTGTTAATTTGAGACCAAATATGGAGGATAATTCATCTTTCAATCGCCAACAAGAGCTTAGTTTAACTGGCATAAAGTTGTATTGATAACCACAAGGTCTGTGATTCGAATCCTCCTCCCCACATATTGTAAAAAAAAAAAAAAATCATCTTTCAGTCTATATATTTGAGTTATGTACACACATATAACTCTAGTATACAAAGATATACACATAAATGCCCTAAAACTAATAACAGTGAGATTTAATAAAGGATGAAAACTAATAAGGCTCCTATCAACATAAATGTTGAATAACACTTCTCTTCAAGCTGGAGTATAGTTAATCATGTTCGGCTTGTAACATGAGTAATCTATTCAAACTCCATTTTAAGCTTATGTGAAAATATTTCTTTTTTACATACTCTCCAATCTTCATCCCATATCTAGTAGACACCAAATTTTGTTGTATTTTTCATGAATAAAATAACAATCAATTTCAATATGCATAATTTTTGTTCATGCAAAAAATAATGTTATGTCGGATACAATATATGAAGAATAGTTTGGTTGTCACACACCACAACTTGGTCGAAATTGTATAAACCCAAAATCAAGAGTCAATGTGCACCCACATTCATTTCACATACAAATTGTGTCATGGATTTATATACTAATTCAACACTCAATCAGGAGACTACATGTTTTGTTACACTCCCATGAAACCAAATCACCTCCAACAAAAACACAATATCCATAAGTTGATTTTCTATCTTCTTTTATTTCAATCCAATCAGCATCTGAAAAAATACTTAATCTTCACATGACCATGATTTTTATGTAAGATCTCACTTCCAAGTGCAACTTTCAAATAACATAGAATTTGTTATACTACAACCTAATGATGATCCACTATAGATGAAGACATATACTAAACTCCCAATGCTTAAAGAATGAGCTATGTTTGGTTGTGTTACTCAAAGATAATTCAACTTTTTAATCCATCTTTTATATCTCTTAGCATCTTAAAATGGTTCACCATTTTTGTAAGTTGTATCAAAGTGTTACATTGGCTTAGCTCCCAATTTTTCCATCTCATGTAACAAGCACATACTTTCTTTGTGACATAAAAATGTCCTTTCATACTTCTCATTACTTCAATATCCAAGAAATTCTTTAACATTCATCCAAGTCATTATTAGTATGAAATTGATTATGAAGAAAAATTCTGAGAGATAATATGTATGATGTATCATTTCCAGTGATGACAGTATAATCAACATTTGTGACAAGCAGAATAATAATACAATTCTTAGATCATCGACAAAAAATAGAAATATTAGACTTGCTCTTCTTCATTCCAAATTACTGTTCAAGCACTTGACTAAACAAAGATGCGTTGTGTTGAGTTTGGAACCCAAAACAAAAGCCCACAAAATCACAGCAGTGTGAAAAGAAGAAAATTATTGCGGCTATCAAATTACTTAATTAAGAAGGAAGAAATTTGCAGCAGATACTCATTGGCTGAGAAGAAAAACTCAAACGGTGGTTTTTCCTATAAATTGAAGGGATGTTACTTCATTTATCATCCAACAGAGAAGTGAAATCAATTGGCTGAAATTTTTCAGTAATTTTTGAGCGGTAGTGAGTTATTAGGAAGGGAATAGTTTTGTTCTCTTTGTCGGGTTTGAGGGTATTTCTTTATTGTTTATCCCAAGTTATCGGATTGTGGTTCTTGGAAGTCAATAGCTATTGTTAGGCTATTGAGGGGTTGTTTGTAGTACGTTATTTCGAAGGCTTCCTGTAATCTCCCATCATTCTAGTAGAACCTGCAGTTGTAGAAGACTGGACGTAGTCCCGAGCTTGGGGCGAACCAGTATAATTTTTCGGTGTCGTTTTCTTTTCCCTATCTTTTATTATTTTTCGTGACTATTATTATTGATTTATTTGACTTAATCTGTGGAAGGGGAGATCATTATAATATTATTGATTGTCGTCATTATATTATATTATTATTTTCTCCCAACACCTTGTTTGCCTAGATCACGAACAGCTTAATTAAGCTCGCTTTGGCACCCTTATGTGTTGTTGATAACACAAAAAGTAAATAAATAGATATTTCTGTTGGTATTTGTTTATGCATTTTTAAATTTCAGCTACTCCTTGATGGGACAACTACTTCATACTCAAGTTCGCACCTACTTTAATTAATAAAACTACCTTCGGAACTTAAGTTTCTACCATCCATTCATCGTAGATATTCTTTTTAAATAATTTAAAATACAGCATTTTTTTATAAAATATTTACAAATATAAATTTTCTAAAATAATATTAAACAAGAGAAGAAAAGAATTATTTAACACACATTGAATAGTAACCATTAACTCATGCATGTTTTACTTATTTATTGCTATTATTTTCATATACAAAGTATGAGAGTACCACTTAATGTACATAAACAATTTTTGAATTAAGGTGGAGAATAAAGATGTTTTTTTTTTTACTAAACCTAGAATCTTATTCTTTCAATTAGCCAAATAAACATTTCTTTCAATTGAAATTTGTTTCTTCTTTGATTCTTTTTTTTTTTTTTTCCTTTCTTTCCATAAAATACTATCCATATTAATCTTATTTTTTTACAAGAGCAAGCCATCAACAATATGTTGGATGTTATTAATATTTTCAATATAATTAAATATCATCGTTCACTAAAAAATCAACTTAAATATAATTTTAATTGGTTAAGACATTATTAAAAAGTTATATTTGTAATTGTAACCATTTATAAAGCCCTTTTGTGTCGATGTTTGGACCACGTGCAACCAAGGATTAAAATGTTGATGTCGACAAAAATGTCGAGGTCTTAATTTTATGGAAATATCGACAACATGTCGATGTCGATGGATATTTCTGGAAAAATATTTAAAATAAAAATTCCAAAAAAAATATTTAAACTAACAAATAAATGTTTTGCATTTTAAAAATAAGGTTAAATACTTATTATAAATATTATCTCACATTAGTTACATTTTGCTATTGTTTTGTTTATATTTTATCAATTTCTTTACGATATAATGGAAATATCGAATCACCCCGCATGTCGATGTTGAACCTATGGACATATGAAAATATCGATAGAAATATCGACATGTCGACGGAAATTTAATACATTGTGTGCAACATCTTTTTTTTAAAAGGGATGGTATAAGATTCTAATTTTTTAAAAAAAAAATAAGAATAATTAGAGTTATGTTCTATTCACTACTTGGAAAAGGAATAATAAAGGTTACAAAGTCAAACCAAGTTCCTTTCTGAGTTACTATAAAATACTTAAACCATGTTAAGATTTCTTCCATCGTCAAACATTCCATCCAGACAAAACATTATTAAGCAAATCATTGCCTTAATCTTGCCATATTCCCATCTTTATTATTGCCTTAAATTGTACATGATTATAGCCTTAATTTTAGTTAATTTCCTTTGTAATCTGTAAATCAATGTGTATAAAGCTAATGACCTCTAATAAGAATAATATAAAGTCATCACATATTTTCATCCCTTCTTAGTTTCTTCATGGTATCAGAGAGCTTTTAATTTTTTTTTTCCTCTCCTTTGCTTCTGCTACGTATTACCAAGCTCCTCCAATGGCTTCCACTGAATCATCCTCCGTTGCCACTGCCTCTTCTTCTCCATTATTTCTTCTCTCGAATATTTGTAACCTCGTGCCACTCCGCTTAGATTCAAGCAACTATGTGCTGTGGAAATTTCAAATCTCATCAATCTTGAAGGCCCACTCTCTCTTTGGCCATATTGATGAATCTCTACCCAAGCCAAACAAGTATCTTCGTACAGAAACAGGTACCGTCACTACTGAGGTCAGTTCTAATTATCTTCAATGGATCTCTAGAGATCAAGCTCTCATCACTTTAATCAATGCGACATTATCTTCCTCTGCTCTTGCTCATGTTGTGGGATCAACTTCTTCAAGAGATTTGTGGCTTTCTTTAGAAAAACGCTACTCCTCTAACACAAGATCCAATATTCTTGAGTTACGCTCTACCTTGTACACTATTAAAAAGCTTTCTACAGAGACCATTGATCAATATACATGTCGAATTAAACAACTTGTCGACAAGTTAGCTGCTGCCTCGGTTAAAATTGAAGATGAAGAAATTTTGGTTCATACTTTGAATGGCTTACCAGCGGAATTTCATGCCTTTCGGACATCTATACGAACAAGAAGCGGATCTTTATCGCTGGAAGAACTTCACGCCTTACTTGTTGCCGAAGAAAAATCAGTTGCCGCAAATCACCTTCCTGAACCGACACCCACAGCCATGGCAGCAGCATTCAAAGCTTCAAACTCGAACTTTCGTGGACGTGGCAGGCGTGGGTCTTCTCAGCGTGGTCAAAGCGGCGGTTTTGGTCGAGGAGGTAACCCTAAATCATTTTCCTTTAATTCCTCATTTGGGTCTTTTCCTCAGCGTGGCATTCTCGGTAATGGGCCTGCCAATGGGCTAAATAATCCAACAGCATGGCCTGGAGTCATAAATAATGGGTCAAATTCTGGGTTTTTTGACCATCATTTTGGATCCAAAAATAATGGATCAAGTTCTTCCAATTTTGGGCCTGGAGCACAATCTGGAAATTCTAATATTACTGGACGTATTTTCTGCCAAATCTGCTTAAAGTCGGGACATGGTGCACTTGACTGTTACAATCGAATGAATTTCTCTTACCAGGGTCGTCATCCTCCAGCTCAATTAGCTGCAATGGCGGTAAATGCTATGAATCCTCACACATCTTCTGATAGTTCTAATAATTTTTGGTTATCTGACAGTGGATGCAACGTTCATATGACTAATGATTTGGCCAATCTCAATCTGTCCAACACTTATAATGGCGAAGAGTCCGTCACAGTGGGTAATGGACAACCTTTAAATATAGAACACACTGGCAGTGGTATTATTTCTACCCCATCTCATACCTTTAATCTCTCTAAAGTTCTGCATGCTCCTACTCTTGCTACAAATCTCTTATCTGTTCATAAGTTTTGTCTTGATAATAATTGCATTTTTGTCTTTGACACTGACTGGTTCCTCATTCAGGATAAAGTCTCTGGCAAAACTTTATACACTGGCAAAAGCATCAATGGCCTATATCCAATTCCAAGCTCGTCCGTTTTGTCTTCTTCAAGTCTGCACACCAAAAAATTTATTTTCCATGCAAAACAGGAGTGTTCCCTATGGCATCATCGGTTAGGACATCCTGCACCAAAAATTTTACGTTCCAGTTTGTCTCGTCTTGGTCTTTCTTTATCTTCTTCAATCTCTACTTGCGAATGTATTAGTTGTTTACAAGCTAAAATGACTAAACTATCTTTTCCCATATCTTCATCCATTTCTTTAGATCCTTTAGCACTTATTCACAGCGATGTATGGGGACCATCCCCTATTATTTCTCTAAATGGATATCGCTACTATGTCAGTTTCATTGATGATTTTAGCAAATTTACTTGGCTTTTTCCTATTTCTTCTAAATCTGATGTGAATACTATTCTTCATAAGTTTGTTCCTTTTGTTGAAAATCTCCTCTCTTGCAAAATAAAAAATTTTCGTTCTGATGGTGGCGGTGAATTTTGTAATACATCTATTCGTTCTTTACTTGACTCGAAAGGTATTTTACATCAAAAATCTTGTCCCCACACACCAGAACAAAATGGTGTTGTTGAGCGCAAACATCGTCATATAGTAGAAACTGCAAAATCTTTACTTTTTCACTCCTCTGTTCCTTTAGAGTTTTGGCCCTATGCCTTTTCTACTGCAGTTTTTCTTATCAACCGAATGCCTTCCTCTTCTCTAAATATGTTCTCTCCGTTTGAAAAGCTTTTTGGATACACTCCTGATTTCAATCATTTAAAAGTTTTTGGTTGTGCATGTTACCCTTTGCTAAAACCTTACACAAAACACAAGCTTGAACCCAAAACTTCCCAACATATTTTCCTTGGTTACACTCTTGATTTTAAAGGATATATATGTTATAATCCTCTCACAAAAAAATCTCTTATTTCTCGTCATGTCATTTTTCATGAAACCACTCTTCCATTTGCCAAACCAAATTTTCCAAAACCTTTTCCCCAACCATCCCCAACTACTAATGTCGACCCAACACCACTACTTACCCTTTTAAACTTATCTTCTTCCTCCAACCATATTCCTTCACCTTCTACCTCTCAGTTACCCACTGTTGACGTTGGCTCCACGTCATGGCCAGGGACATCTGTGTCACACAACAATGATAATTGCATTAACCCTCCTTGTGAAAATTTGCATGCTTCTTCATTGGTAGATAATGCAGATCTATCTTCAGCTAATGACAGTGTCTCAAACAACCATGATGGTTCAACTACTATTTCTCACAGAACTGTTAATGTTCATAGTATGCAAACACGAGGAAAATCTGGCATTTTTAAGCCTAAGGCATTTCTTTCAACAACATTGCCTTCTATCCCGACAGATCCTTCTTCATATACTGAGGCTTCAAAATTTTCAGAATGGAGATCTGCTATGTGTGAGGAGTTTAATGCACTTCAACAACAAGGTACGTGGACTTTAGTACCTCGTTCACCATCCATGAATATTGTTGGTTGCAAATGGGTGTTTAGAACAAAGTATCACACAGATGGTTCCGTTGCACGGTATAAAGCCAGATTAGTTGCAAAAGGTTATCACCAGGTTGAAGGGTTTGATTTTGAAGAAACTTTTAGTCCAGTGGTCAAGAAGCCAACCATTCGTGTTATACTTGCTCTTGCTGCTCAGTATCAGTGGTCTCTAAATCAACTGGATGTCAAAAATGCCTTTCTTCATGGTCATTTGAAGGAGGAAGTCTATATGTCACAACCACCTGGTTTTCTGGATAAATCTTGCCCCACTCATGTTTGTCTACTTCACAAGAGTCTTTATGGCCTTAAACAGGCACCTCGGGCTTGGTTTGATCGTTTTACATCCTATTTATTGACTCTGGATTTTGTCGCCTCTGCTGCTGACTCATCATTATTTATACGCTCTGTTGGCTGTTCATTGACTTATTTGTTGCTTTATGTGGATGATATTATCATTACTGGACCTGACTCCTCTTATATCTCTATCTTAAAGAAGCAATTGGCATCTGAATTTCAAATTTCAGATCTCGGCGCATTGAAATATTTTCTTGGCTTGGAAGTCCACTCATCATCAACTGGTATTTTTGTAAATCAAGTTAAGTATCTAAATGATCTGCTTCAAACATCAGGGATGTCTTCTGCTAAATCCTGCTTAACCCCAATGTCTACATCTGTTGATTTGAATGGTTCTGCACCTCTATTTAATGATACGACTCTTTATCGGCAGCTTGTTGGTTCCTTGCAATACCTCACATTCACAAGACCTGACATCGCCTTTGCTGTAAATCGAGTAAGTCAATTCATGCATCGACCTACTGTTCTACACTTTGCTGCTGTAAAACGTATCTTACGTTATCTATGTGGATCTAAGCACATGGGTATTATGTTTCGACGTGGATCTTTATCTCTTAATGCGTTTTGTGACTCTGACTGGGCTGGTGATACATCTGATCGACGATCCACCTCTGGCTTTATAATCTTTCTTGGCTCCAATCCTATATCATGGTCAGCCAAGAAGCAATCTACAGTCTCACGTTCTTCCACAGAAGCTGAATACAGGTCCCTTGCAACTACCACTGCCGATCTTTATTGGTTACGTCAGCTCCTTCGTGACCTCCATATCACTTTGACAGCTCCTCCTACTTTATGGTGTGATAATATTTCTGCAATATCACTTGCCAACAATCCTGTCTTCCATGCTCGTACTAAACACATCGAGATTGATTATCACTTTGTTCGTGAGAAGGTTGTTCGTAAGGATATCTCAGTCCGCTTTATATCTTCCAAGGACCAGCTAGCTGATTTACTCACCAAGGCGTTATCATCTCAGACGTTTTCATCATTTAGAGACAAACTTCTGACTTCCACCCAGTCTTCAGTTTGAGGGGGCATATTAAGCAAATCATTGCCTTAATCTTGCCATATTCCCATCTTTATTATTGCCTTAAATTGTACATGATTATAGCCTTAATTTTAGTTAATTTCCTTTGTAATCTGTAAATCAATGTGTATAAAGCTAATGACCTCTAATAAGAATAATATAAAGTCATCACATATTTTCATCCCTTCTTAGTTTCTTCAAACATAGCCTTAGTTTAACAATGTCTGTCTCCCAACTTCGAGCTTGGGCTGAGGATGAAGCAAATGAGTTGATCAAGGAGTATGATAAAAATGGTGATGGTGTTCTCACTAAAGATGAGCTACGATTCTTTCTCCACGCTGCTCGAGGTTCCCACTCGATTTAACAATCAAAGGTTTGTATCTAAAATCCCAAAAACTAACGACGATGTTGCGCACAAGCTTAGCTCAAACGCTCATATAAAACCACAAAAGCAATTACGAGACAAAGCTCAAATATCCTCAACAAAAGTTGTTGATAGAAAGGTTTCTAATATGCCACTTAGTCGAGAGTGGATGAAGGAGATTTTCAAATACCATGACAATGACAAGGATGGTTTATTCTTCCATTCTACAAACCTCATGTTGATGTCAAAATCTGGTTAAGCAACTCGCATGACCTTCACGTGACACCAGCAGTGAATTTGTTGGAGACGGGAAAGACGTGACCTGCAAAACCAGCCAGAACCGCTGCACACCGTTGTGGTGTATGCCACCTGCACTCCGATGCCTAAGTCAGATAAAACATTAAAGAGTGTTTTTGTAGCTAATTTTCCGAACCCCGTTTCAGGTGCCAAGGGCGAAATTTATTCCTGTATCTCTTGTTAGGGTTTTTTTGTTGCTCGGGGCCGTTCGGGTCAGTTCGGGAATTCGAAACAGGTCGGATCGGGGCACGCGTCACTGGTGGGCGAGAACCGGATCGGCCCACACAAATGGGCCGATGGTCGGCCTCGGCCTCCTTCCGGCCTTGGCCCGACTCCCTCGGTTCGCCCTTCTCCCGTTATTTGACTCCCCATTACGCTTGTGGATCGGTGGTGTGCTGCTCTTGTGGCTTTCATGTTCTTTTGAGTGGATCAAAAATTACACACAACAGTCCAGCTTATGGTGATGCTGATTATGGCAATAGAATCATCCAAAAGAAATGAGCTTGTAAGCTACTTTCTCATACCTTCCTTGTATGAATATAGTTGTAACTCGAAGTCAACCATTGAAAATAATAGTTTAAAAATAAAAGAGAACTATGTTGGAAATAAAGAATTCATCTTTTTTATTATTAATATTAATTTTGTGTGGTTCGTTTCTCTTCATGAATAATCTAGCAAGCACAAGAATGATACTGATATGGCCATAGTCTAAACATTGGCTCAAACTAAAGCAAAAGTTAGAAATCCTCCCAATTCAATCCATCGATTATTTTGATTATATGAGTGGAGTCCTCAAAATTTATGCATGTAGATAACTATCTATGTTACATTTGAAAAAAGATACATTGAAAACCATGTATATTTCATATAAACTCATAGCTAAATATAAAACTATTATTCCAATCATTAACACAATTATAATAAAGGAGGATAAGCAAAAGGAAGTCTCCACCAAATGTATTTATTTATTATTATTTTTTAATAAATAAATAAATAAAATTATATTATAAAAAAATGCAATCTGAAAGGTACAAGGAAAATGTACAAGCATTTTATTCGTACAAAACAAGCTAACAAGATGAGAATTTATTCACATTTCAAGAATTTTTCTTCTCCCTTTCTCCCTCAACGAAAATAAATACATAACTTATGGAGCTTAATTATTTACCTGTGCATTTCAAACTACATACTTACAAAAGCTAAACTCTTGGTGGATGGAAACAAGAGACTGTACAATAATGCTATATCCACCAATGTGTAACACAAAATTTTCAACTCAGCAGAGATCAGAATGAAATATGAACTGATTCTGCAGATGAATTTTGGTGGGAACCAATTGATGCAATCGGCAATGGATCCAGAAGTTTGAAAATCTCCACCAATGAATTTAGCAAGGAAACTCATCTGGAGCAGGTTATGCCAGCAAGATGCAGGAGAATATCAGAGAAATGCTAAAACTTCAGCGGATCACATAACATAGAATTTGAAAATCAAAATCTACTAACCGAGCACAGTTAATGCCAAGGTTCAAGGATCTCCAGCCTAACCAGAAGATTTCAGGCGCAGACTGACTTTAAAATTTAAAAATCTACCGAGGGAGGTGGTAGTTTCCAGTAATTCCATGAATTGTAGTCCTCCTGTAAACAGCCGAAGAGTTGGTTCAATAGAAGTATTTCTAGAATTAGTCCAAGTTCAGTTTAAAGCTTACGCAACCTGCTCGGACGACGTCGTGGGAGGAAACATGCCATTGACAAGAGCATGAAGCGAAGTATACGATTTTGTATCAACCCGACGGTTTACAACAACCTCCCCCTACAAGTATGAACATTTAATGAGTTTTGGTGCTACCAAATAGGCATAAGATGCACTTTTTGAAGTCATATTCATGAAGCCCTCTCAAATCAATCACCTTGGGATTAATAATGAAGATTTTTCCTTTTGGAATTCCAACTTTAAGGTAACTGAATTCATCTGTATCCCTGTTTCCAAACCCAGCATAAAATGGATTGCAGTCTGGAGGAAATAGTTCTCTGATTCTCTATAAGTTACAAAAAGAAGATTATGAGCCATCTTATTCAGAACCCATGTGAACAAATGACATTCGAAATTTTGTAATTTATGCGATTGTGTAAAAAAAATGCTTAGTATCCGAGTAATATATTTTGAACAGTCATGCATCCAAGAAACCATAGCTCATCGCAGTATGAGAATGAAGAATGTCAAATATGTATCAGTTTAATTAGCAATGAAAAATATCAAAAAAATAGAAGGAAAACTAACCTCCAAGCATGCAATCTTGAACTCGTGAGGAGCCCGCCGAATAACTGAGAGTAGGAAATGAGCTCAATGGTATTAGTGACAAATCCAAGCATGCCTATATATATGTATATGTATATATTGATAGCCTTGGTATTGAGAACCTTCACCCCCCCCCCCCCCCCCGATGCACAATAAACCATGTATTTAGAATCCCAAGTATGGATGAGATGCTTAAGAGTTTACATGACTCTGTTAAACTAAGCATTTCAAGGGACAAACATGCTGCATCAAAGTACCAAATACTGCAATTCCTAGTTTACATTTAATCACCAAACCGTTATATTCAATAACCAAAACTTTCTCCAGAACATCTAGCGATTAATCTAGACTTAAAGAAAGAAGTATTTGATAGTAATTCTTAAAGCATAATTACATGACTAGAGGAAAAGGCTATAATATGTTTCAGGTAATTTCTAACAAAAAGAGAAGGGATAAAAGGCAGTAACCTTCTCGATATAGTGAAGGGAAAAGTCCATCAGGGGAAATAACAACAGGCCCCTCTGGCAAAGCCTTCCCATCCTGCATTGATGAAAAGGAAAACCAAGTAAAGATCAAGTATGAAAATTAAGTAAAGAATTTAAGCTCTGAATAGTAAATACACATTACCTGCTTAAGGTTGAAAAGAAATTGGCGGGTGTGATAAGCCTGAGAAATTGATCGTGCACTAAGAAAAAGCAATTGGTACCCATTTTCCTGAAAATATAAAAAATTATGAGAGATAAAGTTCATTGCATCATAGCTTCATCACAGACGATCATCCAACTGCATGAGGGTGAGATAGAACATACCTTAATAGCAGAAAATAAATTTGTCACGCCTGTTTGTGACCAATCCATTCCAACAAAGGGCATGAATTGACCCAGAACATCTGATCTAAGATAGTGGCAGAAGGGGAAAAAAGTAAGTTAGGATTGTGAATTCTGAAAAAAGAAACAGTAAATAAATAATCAAGCTATTTATTGCATAAAAACATTCTAGCAAACATCAAAGAACTCAAAAAAAAATTATAAGAATATGTAAAGCGGATAGACATTCACCAAGGTATTAACAGATTATAAAAGGGGAATCCACCTACAGTACGTACATACAGAAAAACCTATGACCAGTATGTACATACAGAAGAAATCCTAAAATCTAAAGATTTGACTATCTACAGCTTTGACCAAAATTGAAATCTAATTCAAATAGGTTGCAATCTTCCTAAAAGTCTTCTTTTTTCTTTATAACCAGATGACCAAACAACAAACTGCTGAAACCATACATTTCCAAAATGTAACTCTCTTCTTTGACATCATTCCACCAAAAGATAAATACTACTTCCATACCCATACCCTATTTATTGCAACTGTGCAGAAAGTTCATTATCAAAATTCTAACCAATCACCATTAGAGTATACTCTGCACAACCAACAGAAGAGAAGGATTTTTCTGACTTCTAACCATCATGAATTTTGAGGGGAGGAGAAATCAGTGATGGTTATCTTCCTGCATTGGCAATATAGTTGGCTTGTTTCCCAAAAAACTTCCTACGAAAGAATTTTATCATGGTAACTGGAAAGTGTTGAAGAGCTATCTATTCATGTTTAGTTCACAAAGGTTTGGTTTCCATCCCTGAAGAAGTTAATAAGAGAGAAATCTTCCTCATTTTATCCCTAACTTGATTAAACAATTCAAAACATGAGTTCTATATATAAATAAAACTGTGCTCAAAATCAGAATGTCACATTCAAAATCACTAGGATGAAATATTGTACTTTGTTATTGTCCCATCAACATCTGATATCACTACACGAGTATTCCATTTCCACAAATAAATCCTGGCATCAACCTGTTGAGAAACATAACCAGTCACAAAATGCAAATATGAAGGGAAACAAAGAATAACAGAAAACAGGGATGGCTGAAATCACCACAATCCTGAGAGGAAAGAGAAAATGAGAAACTATAAGGAGAAAATCTGACCTCCTGTTTTCCCAGCACTGCAGTGTAGAATGTGAAAGTTACCGTATTTCCCCCTTCCTTGAGATTTAAGGATGCCAGCTGCTCAGATGTTGGCGAGATGGATCTAACCATCTTTTTCTCTGCTTTGTGCTTAAAGCTGCTTGCTTCTCCATCCATGCCAATGTTCCTATCTGAAGCCTTCTTAATATCAAAATCTGTGTAATCATCAACAGCTGATTGAGTTCCTTTCCTAGAACTAGATCTTTTGAAAGAGAAAGGCCAAAGTTTCCAATTTCCAACTGGGTCAACGGTTGCTTCTGCTGGACTACCTGTATGAGTTTTCTCAATAGGGTCAACAACTATAATGTTGTTTCATTACAGATATAAGTTCATGTTCTAATCTCAACTATGATCCTCAAATAAATTGAAGCAACCTCACTCCATAAGGAATGATTTCCAACTTTAAAGCCTGTCACCCTACAGTTTGTTGCTAGAGGAGTATTTGCATCAATTTTGGATAAACCAAGTGCTTTCGTCTCTTACTATTAAGAACAAGAATTTACCTAGAGTTTTATATAACATTAAAAATTAAAAAAGAAAATTTAAAAAAAAAAAGAGAAAAAAAAAGGAAAGAGGAAGCAATATAATTCTTAATAGGCACTACAGTAGATCATGTATATAATTAATTTAGAGCCTAAAACTCGGTTATAAATTTTTCAAGACAAAGTACTCAAAGGTAAACTTTTACAAATAAGATATCTAAGTTCACTTACCCACTGCAGAGTTAGGAAGAATACTTTTGAGTTCTTCTGAAACCCAGGATCCTTCGGATTTTAACTGTTCCTCTGCCACTTTCTCTTCTCCATTTCCACCAGAGTTGGAGCTTGAATTATCTTTGCACAATTCCATCCACTTTGATGATTTGGAATTTGAGTCCACAGAATGGCTGAGGGGATGTTTGATCTTACAGGTAATTGGATCATCAATACCAGCCTGCATATTGGGTAATGATGCTGCCAGACGCTCATCTTCTTTATTAGAAATTGGATGACTTTGAGGAATTGTGATGGGACTTGCGTCTCCCTGATTGGAGATCTCGTGACTATCTGGAGAAGTGCATGTCTCATAACTTCTATTTACAAATCCATCCTCTGGCTCTTCATCAATGCTACTAGCATATGCTAATGGATACTCTTCTTTATCATTGTAATGTTGGCTGTCTGATTCTAAATTCCCATTTACCTCGGTTTTTGAAACATCAAAATCACTGAAAAGGAATTGTTCATCATCTGAATTTGTTGATGCCATTATATGACTTTCTTTTGTTATGACTCTATTACCAATAGAATTCAAAGAATTTTGGAACGTGCTTGTGACACTTCCATCTACTCTTTCGTCATCTTGAAAATCCGAGCTGAAACTTGAACCTATGCTATCAGACTTCAATTCTTTAACTGAATCAAGCATTTCTTCTGTGGAGACTATTTGAGTATACGAAGCTGCGAGTGTCAGTGGCTTTCCTTGGTCCATTGTGTTGCCTTCATAGACAGAAGTATTACAATGTTCTACCTGTTGAGAATAGTTCATAATGACTTCAACTTTTTCAGTCTCTATCTCAAAATCTGAATTTGTTGATGGCATTATATCACTTTCTTTTGCTATGACTCTATTACCAATAGAATTCAAAGAATTTTGGAACTTGCTTGTGACACTTCCATCTACTCTTTCGTCATCTTGAAAATCCGAGTTGAAACTTGAACCTATCCTATCAAACTTCAATTCTTTAACTGAATCAGGCATTTCTTCTGTGGAGACTATTTGAGTATACGAAGCTGCGAGTGTCAGTGGCTTTCCTTGGTCCATTGTGTTGCCTTCATAGACAGAAGTATTACAATGTTCTACCTGTTGAGAATAGTTCATAATGACTTCAGCTTTTTCAGTCTCTATCTCAAAATCTGAATTTGTTGATGGCATTATATCACTTTCTTTTGCTATGACTCTATTACCAATGGAATTCAAAGAATTTTGGAACTTGCTTGTGACACTTCCATCTACTCTTTCGTCATCTTGAAAATCCGAGCTGAAACTTGAACCTATGCTATCAGACTTCAATTCTTTAACTGAATCAGGCATTTCTTCTGTGGAGACTATTTGAGTATACGAAGCTACGAGTGTCAGTGGCTTTCCTTGGTCCATTGTGTTGCCTTCATAGACAGAAGTATTACAATGTTCTACCTGTTGAGAATAGTTCATAATGACTTCAGCTTTTTCAGTCTCTATCTCAAAATCTTCTGCTACCACACTAGAATCTGTACCCTGATTTTAAATTTTTGATATATTAGTGCAAATAAAAAAGAGTCGGCATCAATGAAAAAAAAAAATCAGTGAACTTTCTAACTTTAAGAGATCATGGTAGCTTCTTTTTATCAACTCTCTGTATCAGTAAAAATGCTAGAACTAGGCTCTGAATTTAACAATCCTACAGCACTTAATGGTACATATGTGTGAATGAATTTTGTTCATGTGAGAATAGAGCTTACCTCAGGAAGAACTCCAGTTGTCACGTGCAATCCCTCAGTATGAACACCAACGATCCCAGATCCTCCATTGGCCAGGTGGGAGACTTCATGAGTCAGTACCCTCGAATCATCCAATAAGAACATTGCACTCTTGGAAGTTTCATGGGACATTGAGAATTGAACTGCATCAGGTTCACTCTTGTCTTCAGAAATATTGAATACTTGTGAAACAAATATTGTTTCATCAGATAAGCGCTGTCCTATAAAGGTCTCTCCGTCTCCATAACTCGAATCACAGTTCTTTGACAATGAAATTTGGGATTTGGAGTCTTCATTTTCAGATATGGTTCCCATCGTACACACAGTATCTTTGGCATTCTGTTCAATATCTCCTTCTGCAGATTTCACTTCATACGTCCCGTCAACAGCCTTTTCCCCAATAATGGAAGTTTCAACCACTTGATCCTTGGTGTTTAAACTTGACATTTCTCTAGTTACCTCAATAGACGTCTCTACGTTTCCTAATGCCAATTGAGAGCCATTGGTTATTTGCTCGCTGCAGGTATCACAGTCTTTATAAAGACTATTTCCCATGTTAACTTCTACAGCTGATGTCACGAGGCTGTTTCCATCATCTCTCTTCAACTTTTCCTCATCCTTGCCATCTGAAGTGTCAATAGAAGAAAACTTGGAAGAATCTGATTTCTCAAGCTTTTGTGTGCGAATATTGGTAGACCACCTAACCTCTAAAAGATCAGCTGCAATCTCAGCACGCTCCAGTGAGTCTACCCTTGCAACAGATGTATCCTCAAGATGATCTTCTTTCATTGATTTACGACCCCAAACAAATCCAAGTATCTGTTGTCGGGAGCTAGTCTCCGTAACTATCTTCCCATTATCTTGACTCTTCTCAATCCCATCTATCGAACCAAGGATCTTCCTATCCAGTTCCTGCTGCAATTTCCCCTCAGTTTCATCACCTGAAGATGAAGGATACAATCCAGATTCTCCTTCAACATCTACTTCCCTCAAAAAAAAGGCTTCTCCTTTATGATCCAAATACATCTGAAAATTAGCTTCAACCCCATTTACAATTATGTTGACCACCTTCTCCTTTGTCTTCAAAACACCTTGAAATTTCCCAAACCGTACATACCAAGGCGACGATTTGAAACTACCATCCTGCTGTTCAACTACAACAATGTCCACAGCTCCACCAAACGGATGAAATGGCCCAGAAACGGTATAAACACCCCTTGAAATATAACTACCTAGTAGCCCCACAGCGTTCATCGTCCAATCTTGTGATTCCTCAGATCACCCGAATCAAAAATCCAAAATTTTTGGTCATCATATAATAACCTGTACAAGTTCCCCCATAAAATAGTGTCCTATGTTTTAGCTCAATTATCCCCAATCATATATATCTCCAAAACTCCTAAAACTAAAGAGAAAACTAACACAGACAACTAACCCAGATCACAAATTTTCAAGACTACGATCTCAAGAACAAGCGGAATCGATCAATTCAACCAATCAATCAATCAATTTAATCTCCTATTTCTGACTAATAACAATTATTACACGAAACCCAGATAGATAAACCACCGACTTAATCAATGTTGAAGCAGTCAACCAATTCAAAGCAAAGAAAGAACCTAACAACAATATCGACGACCTGAAGACTCCATTAATCAGAGAGAGAGCGATCGCGCCATAATTGCAAGCCTTGAGGCCAACCGTAACTCGTTTAAGAAAGAACCGCGAAGAAAATACACCGTTAGCATAATCAAAGCATATTCGCTTTTAATGATTCGAATGTTCCTCAGACATTTATGCGATTCCAATTTTGCAGAGCAAGAACAGCACGTGATGTGCGAAACGTCGAAACCTTCTTCTCTGCAGAATCAGAATGAGAGGATCGAAAATTGAGAATTCAAGTAAAAAAATATATATTGGATAAAATGAATAATGTCTTTTTATTGATATTAATATTAGTAAGTAAATTTTATCCCTATTTTTTATGTCAAACGGTTAATTTCTTTTCTCAGATGTAAAGAAAAATCAATTTTAATTTTGTTTTGCTGATTTTTGTTCTGAGTTGGCAAAGATTTTGTATTTAGTTCTCTTTTCTTTTTTTAACTTAAGATTTTTACTTAAAAAAAACTCTTATGAATCTTTAGCCAAATTTCAATAATTTTTTTTTTTTTTGGAAACTGTTTATTTTGAGTTTTTTTTTTTTTTTGAAATACTGTTTATTTTGAGTTTTGAAGTATAGGATTTTGTAAATAGATTTTATAGATAAGCATGGAACTTTTCAATTTTTGGTTGCTATATATTTAAATTTATTGTGGTCCTTGAACATCGTTTATTGTCTTAAATTGCTTTTTTTTTTTTTTTTTGGAGTACATCAACATTTGGGGTGGAGGGATTCTAACACCTAATAGTCGAGAATACATGCCAATTACCGCTGAGCTAAGCTCATTTTAGCTTGTCTTAAATTGCCCTTTAATTTCGTTTATTGTCTTAAATTTAAGATAAATTCCAAGCCTCTCATTTAGTCATTTTCAAAGTAATGACATATAGCTTAAGACATGAACTTGCAAGTAAAGTTCTTATTAAATGCCGTTTGAAAAATTCAATGGGAAAATAAATTTAAGTTTTATGTAAAATTTTGAAAACCATATTTTAATTTTTGAATTTATAAAGACAAATAAAGTAATGGAATTTAGCCAAATTTGAACTTTAAAATAATGTCACAAAAGCTTTTTTTTTTTTCAACAACATTTGAGGCAATAGATTTGAACATTTGACCCATTGATTGATGAAACATGTTAATTGTCGATGAGCTATACTCACTTTGACGCTAAAATTTGTACTAAACCATCATTGAAAGGAATAGTACACTTACGTTTATTTAGGTGGATTATTCTACTTTATAAAAATTCAAGAAATAATAATTTTAAGAAAATAAAAGTGGAAGGTTGTATTCTAATGCATGGTATAACTCAATTTGAGCATAATTTATAGTTGAATTAAGGTTCAAATTTTCATGTCCATCTAAGTGTAATTCAACTAGTTTAGACATATATCATGGATCAAAAAGCCTGATGTTTAAATATCTATCCTGCATGTTGTGTGAACTAAAAAAAAAAATCAAAATTTTACCCCCTATAAATGTAGGTGCAAAAACTATATTTATCTTACCTTATGGAATTCTATGTGAATAATAGACAATAATATGTATATTATAAATAAATCGAATAATAATTAGAAAATATTGCTATCATCTTCTTATTTTGTAATAAAAAATTAAAAAATATTTACTCAATACTTTATATATTTATAATCAATTTTTTTAGTTCGTAAATAGTACTGAGATTAGATGAATCGCCAACCTTAGAGATATTAATAAATATTTTATATATACGCTTTGTACAAAATGAATATTCATAGTCGATCAAGTCATAACCTTCTGGTTGATTGATCAACTTTTTTTTTCCCTCAAAATATATTCCATTTGTTTCCTTTTATGTACTTGCTACTTTTGATCTTGATGATTAAAAAAGAAAAATCAGGTTGGAAATTAAATAAAAGTTAATTAAGTTAAGTAATTACCTAAATTGCAAGTTGCAACATAAACATATATTATTAAAAGTAGTTTTGTTTGGGGTTGTTGAACCAAAGAAACCCAAGTTGCATTCTTAAAAGTATAAAAAATGGAAAAGACTTGTGATTTATGGTTAATTAGGTGACTTGCTATTTAGAAGTTCCATACAAATTTTATAGTTGAATTACAAATTTGATTCTAATAAGGTTTCAACCATTTTAGTTTAGTCTTTATGATTTGAGTTTGATTTCAATTAAATCCCATTGGTTTTAAAAGTTTCAATTTGGTCCTATGGTTTAATAAAATCTCAAAAATCATTCTATCGTTACTATATATTGAATATGTGATATGTTTTTCTATTTAAAAAGTAATGATTGAGCTTGTATTTTCTGATTTGGTCGATTATATGTTAGTTACCCATATTTTGACTTACTATATTTTAAAAATTAAAGGAAAATGAGTGGATAATTTAGTAAGTAAAAAACGATTCAGGGATGGTTTGTGAAAGTTATCCAAATCATATGAACCAAATTGGACCATAAAGATCAAATTAAAACCAAAACCAAATCATGTATGAACTAAATTGAAACGTTTAAAGCACAAAAAAAAAACCCAACTTTACTCGATATAACACTTGATAGAATATAATGAACATAGAAAGAGAGGCATGCATTTTTAAGGAGACATATTTTCTAAGTGATCACTATTAGCTGAATGCTATTGATGTTGAATATGATGTTTAGTTTGATGGGTCAAAACAAATTGAAAATAGGTGTTTTTGTTAAGGATGTGATTGGTTGTCCTTTCAAAATCCTATGATCTCTGGATTTATATCGAGGCAAGTGAAGCTTTGTCTATCTGTGAATATTTTCTTGGCACATCTTTTGAAAATTGGAATCAAAGTTTAAAATGTTGATGTTGACGAAAATGTTGATAGCTAAATTTTATGAAAATATTGACGAAAATAGTAATAAATTGTTGATGTTAGTGGATATTTAAAAAAAAAAAGTTATAAAAACAAAAATTTCAAGAAAAAAGTTTAAATTATTAAATAAACATTTTAACCTTTTTTAAATGAGTTGAAATGTTCCTTTCAAAAAAAAAAGTTAGAAATGTTATTATTTATATTACATTCACATCAGTGACATTTTGTTGCTATTTTTTTTCATGTTTCATCAATTGTTTTTTGATATAATGGAAATGTTGATTCACCCCTTAGGTAGGATATGTGAAAATTTCAATAGAAATTTAATACCATGTTTGGAATCACCTCAAAGGAAAATTATGAAAAATTCTCTCAAATGACTTGCTCATTATTTTATATATTCTCTCTCATTAAAAAATTAAAAATAGCCATGTTTAATGGTATACAAAATTTTGAGGGTAGGAGGATTCGAACCACAAATCTCATAGTCATCAGTACAACTTTATGTCAGGTGAGCTATGCTCTTGTTGGCGATCAATGTTTGAGTTTGACAAATGTTGTTGAACTCAAAGTAAATAAATAAATAAACATTAAACACAACATTAAAAGTTGTATGAGATTTATGACTATTAGACAAAATGTAAAAGTGTGGATTCGAAACTTTAACCTCGATTGCCAACAAAAGCATAGCTCAACTGGCATAAAGTTGTACTCATAACCATGAGGTTTGTGGTTCAAATCCCCTCATCTCTATATTGTCAAAAAAAAAAAAAAAAAAAAAAACCTTTAACCTCGATTAATCCAGACATGGGCTTTAACTAGTCATGGTTAGGTCAGGTCAGGCACACCCTTTTGTTTCAAGTTAGTTGCTTATTACCCAACTGAAAGTTAAAGACAAAAACACATATTTTTAACACAGTAGGCTCTAATTCACTCGAAGTCATTCAAAAGATGTTACTTTGAAAAGTACAATCCTCCAACCCTCCCTAGAGTAGATCCATTCATGGGTTATTGGGCCGCTGCAAAAGTAGGATTTGAACTTTGAAGTTCTCCAACTGGCTATTATGCGCTGTACGGCCCCATTTCGACGCATTGTACTAGGAATTCGTTGGGTTGGGGGCAACCCCAGCGAAGGGCCATGGCTTCCTGTTGCTTATTTGGGCGACAAGTGACAAAAAGGTCATGATCCCAAAACAAAAATTTTGAAATATAAAGTTATGGGTATCGTGAATCTGAAGTCAAGGTACCATAATGTTAGTGGCCAGTTATCCCTGTTTGGTTTAGAAAAGGATCATGGGGTATTAATTGATCTGGAGATTGTTTCTATTGTTGAAATTTTGGTATCTGTTTCAATCTTGCTTTTGTGCTTTCTTTTGTTCATGGGGTTAGGTTAAACCATTCTAGCTCATTGATTCTTCTAAATGTGTTTAGGAAAAAGGGAAATTTGGGTGAGGAATTTAAGTTTTGATTGATGTGGAAGAAGTTGATTTGAAGGAAGGCTTTAGAATCTATGCGCTGCTTTTGATGAGTTATGCATGTGAAGTGTTTGATTAAAGTTCTCTCATAGAGCCTTGTGTTATTTTTGCATTATATCAATTGATTAACCCTTTGACGAGATAAATTTGGTCACCTAGAAGCTAAATTCTGAGAATATTTATTATTATCTGCTTGAACCCCAACAGCCATCACCTTTTTCTGTGGGGGCTTCTTTGATGGATGGCAGGGCAAGGATCGGCCAGTTGTCTTTTTCATTGATACTAGAAAAATGGCATTTCATTCACATCTCTGGCAATGAAATTCAATGTCTATATTGGATTTTCTTATTAAAGCGTGCACAGGCGCCTCATTCACACATGCACATATTCACACGGCTGTACTAATAAAGCATTGCGGTTGTTCCCTGTTTTCTTTGTTTGTAGGCTTAGGGTGATTGTTGAAAAGACTGAAAGCACTTCTTCTTGAGAGGGGGGGCTTGATCAGGTGGTTTTGATAGATGGCAATGCAATAATAATCATTATCACAAAAAAAGATGGTCCTCCTCCTCAGATGAAAAAGGTAGCTTTCCTGTCAGTTGCCTACACCTTTACCATATAAATCATTCATTCTGATATTTTCCAATTTAAAAAATCATATCAACTGTTATTGAAGGCATTGATACCTTTTCTGAATTATTGTTATCAGTATTATGTGTAGTAGTGGTAATTGGGTTATCAATATTATATATGAATGTCTAAGGCATTATCTCACTTGACCCCACACCTTTTTGAGCCCCATTAACCCTCTCTTTTCAAAGCTTTCACTTGTTTTGATACATTTGGAAATGGTTTTGTCACTTTTTTAATTTTCTATTTGTTGTGGGGACCCTTCCCCTTGGTATCTGAAGCAATGTTTTCAGGCATTACTCCCACACTTTTACTTTCTCAATGTCATTTTGATCTACTTGGGAAATTTTATGGCTAATGAGCTAATTTTTATGGGAAAAAATTCGCTCTCTTTTATGGTTTGTATTCTTAAAAGCAAGAGATGAACGTGGTAGAGAAAAAATATAGCTTTCGTAGATTAAAACAATTATTGAATATGCTCACCTCTTTTAAACTTATATGGGAGTTCTGGTCCCAAAGTTTTTTGTGGTTTTTTTCTGGCTTATAAATGATTCAAAAAGACGAAAAGGAGAGATCAGAGCTGGCAGAAGAGGGGTATTTGCCTGTCCAGACTTGGATGGTTGTTTGATTTAACTTGTGCTCATGGCCACTCGATTGGTAGAGAGATCACAAGATTGCTGATAGATTATTCACATTTTCCTTTCTTTTGAAGGTTAGTAGATCAATCACCTTTTCTTATGTCGTTTTCTATATCCTTATCTGCTTGATGCCATGCCCCAGTTGTAAAATCCAAAATGTTAACGATGAACTCTCTTCGAATCAGAGCTTTCTTTTTTCACATCACTATTGCTTTTGTTCAAGTGGAAAAGAGATTTCATTAACCATTATAATACAAACATACATCTAAATCTAATACACTTTTGACTATCCACTCGTTCATAAGGATAAAATTTAAGCAACCCAAAAGACTGAACAGCCTGTCAAATAAAACACCTCTTAAGTTACATGATCAAAAATCATTGACAGGGTCAGAGCACAAACATTATATATATATTTTTTAAACAGGACCTTCTGGACTGATTTGATGTCTCTTTTTGTCTATATACACGTACATACCTCATTAATGCAGAAAAGCAAATATGCTGAATAATTTTTTGATAAAGAAATATAATATGAACAATATCTATCTTCTGTATATGTGCTCTTAACATTTGAGTCTCTCCTCTTTCAATATTGAATTTTTGCAATGAGCAATTGCTGCTTGAATTGCTGCTTGCAACTCCTCCATTGTGCTGTCATTAGTGGAAGGAGGAAGTGTTGTAGTTGAAAGGACACCACTATTGGTTGGAGATGTTCTCATGGAAACTGGAGCCGAGAACTCACCTCTTCTTCCTCTCAATTCTGGCTTGTTTCTGAAACTTAAATTACCTGAAAATGAATAAGACTGTCTATGGAGTTGCATATCATCTCTTCTCCCTCTGAAGTGTAAAAATGGCCTCACCATTTTCGCATATCTCTTCACTACATGGCTGAAATTGAATCCGAACTTCCTTTTGAGCTGCTTCACTTTAGTTTCTTGCTCTTCGACTTCATGCCTCTTTCTCCACCTTAAACCAAGCAAAGAGAAAGACTTGGACTTGGCTCTCTCTCTTGTATCACTGTTGCTGTTTTGATATTGTTCATCGCTCTTGCAATTGATGAAGTTGCTGCTCTCTTTCTTGGGCTCTTTCTCACTTAGCAGGTCTCTAATGGGAAGGGCATAGCTATCAATGGAGTTGGTTGAGCAGCGGGGAGGGACTGACAGATGAGAGAGTAGGTGAAGAGGAAGCAAGTGACCATGGAAGAAGATGTCATCTGCTGGAGACAAATCAATGGTGAAGGAAGGTGGGGCTTTGGTTTTGTCTGTGGTGGAGGAAGTTTGGAGTGAAACTGAGAAAGAAAATTCATGAGAAGGAGATGAGGATGCTGAAGGAGGAGATGAGGAAGCTGGCATTTGTTGCTTTTCTTTCCCTTCTATATTTAAGCTGCCATCTTCAAGCTGCTTGCTGTTGTTCTCCACACCCCTCTCTTTGATCTTCTGATGCTGATGGAGGTCCATAACCCAGAGAGGTTTTGCTGATACACCAATTTAGCTGCTGATTCTGAATCTGAAAATCCCAATTCAAGGCTTTAGTTTTAAGGACATTACCATATCTTTAGGAAGGGATAAGAAGATTAGAGGTAGAAAGAGAGAGAGACAGAGAGAGAAGAATAGGGGGGTCTGGCCTTTTTGCCTCTCTGCACTTGCTTAAATTAAATTCTTCTTTGGGGTGGAAATTTAGTCGTCTCCTGATAACCATCAAATGTATATTAAAAAAACCAAATATCCCCTAATAACCATCCGATACAAATTTGAAGTACTTTTGTGATTTCTCTCATCCATCCAACAGTGTGAAACTGTTAGTTACATTGTGGCGGTCTCCTCTAATAATTTCTCTCTTAGAAGAGTGAGAAAGAGAGTCGCGGAGCAGCACGTGTCAAGGATTGGTGGGTCCTTGTCAAATCTTACAGCTATTGGGAGTACAGATTTGGGAAAGAAAAATCCAACAAAGACCCAAAAAATTGCCCACAAAAAGCCAATAACCTTTACGATGGGGGGTACTGTTTTTGGTATTTGTTATATTCATGGATCTTTCCAAGCGAAAGCATATGACATTAGTCATTAATAAAACCCCTTTCTCAAGAGGAAACTTCGAAGAACTCATCATATTTATTATACAGTGCTCCTCTGTAGATCCTTTTTTTGTATGCTATAAGATGCATTGAATGAGACGATTCATCTATTTATAATTGGACAATGTTTTCAAGCGATTCGGTCCCAAGTTTGCCTGGAAACAAAATACTTGCAATCTCTTATTTAATCATTATGAATGTATATTTTGACTTTTTATGAATGCAAATTAATAAATAATTGTTATTTATGTTGAATAATATATTGATGTACCAACTTTTATTATTGAATTACTTTTTTAAGTTGTGATTATTCTTTCGCTAACCTTCATGATCACCCTTCATTGTTTTTCATCGAAATTAATTCAGATAAATTAACATGTCAAAATGAACATAGCTTAGCGGTAATTGACATGTACCCTTGACCGGTCAATTCGTTGCTGTTGAACTCAAAAAAGAAAAAAAAGAAATCAGATAAATTAACATACATGTGAAATTTTGAAAAATTCATCAAAATAAGACTTCAATTACCCTCTAAATAAACTAAGTTTGAGTTTGAGGCTTTTTATGAAAGTGTGGCCACCATCACCCTCACAAGAGGACAAACAATAGTATAAAAATAATTAAATATGTATACTTTCTGATTTGGTTGATTTTTTTGACACAAAGGTTGGTAATGGTATTATCATTATTAATCTTTTTTTAACATAGTGGTTGGCAGATGGCATAATGCCCAAAATATAGGGTTGGGAACTTTAAGATTGTTTAAATTTAAAGATATGTAAATTAAACACATTTTATTTTTTCTTATTGGGTAGTTTTAGGATGTTTTCCTCTTGTCTGAACATTATGTTCCAGTGATTACAAAACTTGTATAATAGTGACATTTTTATTTCTTTTCTTCAAAAAGTTGAAATAACATCAATAAATTGACATGAAATGAAATTCCCTTTTTGCTGGCAGGAGAAAAGGAATCTTCATAGCATTTGGAATACATTTTAATTTAAATCTTTTTCAAGAATGTATTTTTTAAAAAATATTTTGTATAAAAATTGTTTATAATTTAAATATTCTTATGTTTGGTTACACTTCCTCGTAAGTGTTTTTATGCTTAAGTTCTTGTATACTTAAAAACCCTTTTTAGAAAAGTTGGTTTCAAGTGTTTCTCTCAAAATGGTTTATTTCTCAACCACATGTTCTAATAAGTCATTTTTAGTGGTTATCAAACACTAGAAATTTTTTCAAAATGATTTTATTTCAAAATTAAACACTTGAAAAGCTAAACCAAACACACCCTAAGACACCAAACTAAAAGCAAGTTTGAGCGAAACATTTTTTTCTCCTAAGCCAAATCAAGTGTTTAAAATGTTCTAACAACATTTTAAGTATACAGGTAAGTAAGTGATTAATTTTAAAAATATATATTTTTAAGAATCGTATCAAATTCACTATGAAAATGGATTTATGATAACTTTAAGCGCAACATTTTTTCTCAAAGTCTAATTAAGTATTAAAAAATTTCTAAAAACATTTTAAGTATGTAGCTAAGTATCCTAATCAATTTATAAGTACTTTTAACTTATTATTAACTCTCTTATATTGTCAAACATACTCCAAAGTGAATTTAGAATAACTTTTAAGAGCAATACTATGATGCTTCTACAATTTACGTGTTTTTAAACGAATCACTCAATTAGTCTTTTTTCTTCTCGAAAATAGTATACGAGAACTATTACTCTGAAAAATCATCTATTTGTCCGAAGTTTGGTTTCCTTTTTCATATTCATGATCTTAAAAAAGTTGTACGGGTCTAGAAATTCTTATGTGAAATTTAAGATGGTAGACCCAAACACACGTGTAGACAATGGTCCATAGCATAGAGTAGAAGAATTTGTGGGTTGATATTAATAATAAAGGTCTATATCTCAATCATAGAGGCATTATTTTTGGGTGGACTCACTTATCCCATCTTTCAAAACTATATTCTTTATTTTCACAAAGAGAGAGAGAGAGAGAGATGCAAGAAATGTGGCAAAAAAAACAAAGATTTCGTACTCAAACCCACAATGAGAGCGATGGGTCATGTGGAGAAACTTTTTCCTCCTTTTCTGTTTTTGCCATTGGCCACTCAACTCAAATTTCTCACTTTTCTTTTTCTCCCTTCAAACACAAGCTATTTCATTCTCCCATGGCTGAACAATATATGCATAAATTTAACAAGTCTAATTTCTAAAAACAACAAATTTAAAACGATTTTAAAAAAAAATCAAATGCAGTATATCATAAACCAATGATGCAAAAGAACATATGTTGCTTATATTTATGAATTGATCATTAAGGAATGATGAATTTTATCACAAAATAAAGCCTTGTTTACTAATTCAAGCAATAGAAAGGATTTCTATGAACATCCACATCTAAAGCCTTGATTTTGAGATTATATACGCATACTAGAGTTCATCATTGAGAGTGAGAGATTCAAACTTCCGACCTTTTGGTTGGAGGTATATGGCTTAACTAATTGAACTATGTTCAAGTTGGCGATATATGCAAATTAGAGTAGAGAGACCATCAGTGAGATAAGTATGTTAATTAGTAATTATCGTCCATCCCATAAGAAAGAGAAATCAGGGACTTTGTTTAAAAACTCTAGTTCATAAGCTTACACCATCATCAAGAGCTAGGACTCATCCACCTTAAACCTGGAGGCTTGCTCGTTCAAAATCAGTCAAATCGATCAGCTTAGCCTAAGCTAAAATAAAGGAAAAAGGCTTTGAAAGAGAGAAAAGAAGAGAAGATGTGTTAGGAGAGATTTGAATACACCACACCAGTACAACAGACAATCGCTTTAGCATAGTGTTTGCATTTACTTCATAGACACAGATTGTACAAGACAGATTGCATTTTACTCCAAAACCAAGATGACAAAAAAGTAGTTGCATTATGTGCACTTTCCATCAGACCACTTACTTCTTACCTGAAATGAATAATGGCATTTAATAATTTAGACTGCAGGAGATTGTGGTTTTCAACATGTGTAAAAGAACAGGACCAACCAATCAAAGTGAAGCTGGCTCTTCCTAAGGCTTTTTCAATAAAATAGCAGCACTTACAAAGGGAGAAAAAAGATTATAGTTTGTGTTTGGGAACTTGAAGGGGCATTCAGTGTTAGGAAGTGATTTTGTTTTGAGATTACCTGAGTCAGGATACAAATGTCAAACATTTAGATACTGTTAGAATCACTATCTTCTCTGGGACTATTCGCTCTAAGGATGTATACCTGAAAAAGGAAATAATAGAAAAAAGAATATTATATCTATGAATTCGTGGGGGTGGGGGGAAATGAAGCCTGTTTAAATATGTGGATCACACCAGTGATTACAATTTTTTTTAATCATTTGTGACTGGAGTCAAAGAAGAGGGAAAAAAAAAAACTTTCAAAGAATCAAAGAAAATTTTTTTTAAAACAAAACGTGCTTGGATTGGATGAGTTTTCTTTAAAAGACTTGGTATGACTTACTTTGCTCCCAAGATGGCCCATTACTTTTAAACAGTTTTCAGAAAATGTTATGCAAAATACGTACTTACTTGAACAGTCCCTAAATATCTGAAACAGTATGCCCTCTATATGTTTTTCGTTTTCTATCATTAGAAATATTATTTATATGGTAACCAATCTTCTTTTGTGATGTAATCTACAGTTAAAAACTTCTCAAAATCTAAGCCAAAATTTAAAATTTAGGTGAAGCATGAAAAATAGTTTTTGAAAATGAAAAACGTTGACAATGGTGAGTAAACAACCTTACTTTTTATAATGAGAATTGAAGTGACAGTGCACAAAAGAATGTGCATGTATGAATCGAAGGTACGCTAAACAGACCAAGCAAGACAAAGTTCAAGGATTGTGAATCCAGTAAAGAGATGAAGGGGAATCACCTTGCAGATTGTAGGTTTAATGAATTGAAAAATCACGGCATCCCCATCTGCCAATTTATGAGCAACTGAAAAACCCTTCCATCCACCACTAAGTCCTGTTTTTCGTGCTAAATATACTGTTGGATATTCATCGCCATCTTCATCTACTAAAGTCATTACTCCATCACGATTTGGAAGGTGCGTCTTGCAGAAATGAGAAGGAAGGCCCTGAGTTTACAAGTATTTTTCGATTAAATATTATCCAACTGGAAGAAGAAACTCTATCTTATTTAAATACTCGAACAAATCTTTCGAAAATCAGCCTTCTTCATTGATCTAATATACTAATATCACACATCCAGTTCAACAAGCTTAACAGAAAGAGAGAAAAGGAGGCCATATGCTAAACAAATAATTCCCACTAGCTTACCAGCCAGAATCCACCACTAACATGAGATTGAAGCATTGACTTTATAAAGTTGGGATAATTCGGCTCCAACCCAGATTGTAGTTGCTCAGCTCTTTCAAAGGCATTTTTTCTTGCTACATCCGAAGCATAAACCCGGTTTGAAAAATCTCTTGCTTTGGAGATCCTATAACCCCCAAAAATGAAAATTAGTAACAATACTACATGATTCGACTATATGGAAAGTCATTGATCTTCATTTTCAATTCTTTTTTAGCATCTAGATACCTTCTAGGAATCACCACGCGATTGACAACAACCTGCCACAGTAATTGAAAAGCAAAGAAAACAGAACCAATGAAAAATGGATTTCGAGGACTAGAATCTCTCTACATAAATGCGAGTAAAAGGGCATAAATGACTCACTTCGACGTAAACAGGGGCTGATTGTTTCGCTACGCGACTGGACCGCCTCACCACCACCAGTTGTTTCTGCGTCACGCGAGGCCTGGACAGTTTGCTCTGTGAATTGGTCATAAAGTAGCAAAATAAGCTCAATACAATAATCCATGGACAAAAACAGCGTAATAGGAAACAAGGAAACAGAAAAGACGAAATGGAATTACAGGTGAGGACTTGGAAGGGGAAGAATCGAGGAGAGCTTGAGAAAGCAAGGGCAAATTTAGGGCTTCCATTCGCCTCTTGTTTTCTTCGAGTCTCTTGCGACGACATTCCTCGTATGAGAGATTACCGATCCCCATGGTTTCGTTTTCTTCTTCTTCTTCTTCTTCCTCTTCGCTTCTAGGGTTTGCTCTCTGTGTGAAATGGAAACAGGGAGAAGATGAATAGCAGAGATGACAGAGCTTTGGTATATTTAGGGGAAAATATAATTTCGTACTGAAAATTGATTTGAACGAGTCGACCGTTAACTTCCCACTATTTTTGAAAAAGGAGTTGGAGCTGAACTTTTTTTTTTTTTTTTTTTTTTGAAAAGGGAGCTGAATTTTTATTGGGAAAAATAACTTTTTTGGTCTTCAAGTTTTGAGGAATATGTGAGTTTGGTCTCTAAATTTTCAAATAGACCTTTTTAGTCCCTGAGTTTTGAAAAATATGTTTAAAATGTCCCTAAGTTTTCAAAATAGACTTTTTTAGTCCCTAGGTTTGAAAAATGTGTTCAAAAGGTCCCTAATATTATTTTTTCAATATTTTAAATTAATACTTTTTAATTTTTTAATTTACAAAACCACTCAATATTAAAAAAATAATACAAAAATATTAATTTAAAAAAGATAAAAAAATAATATTAGAGACCTTTTTTTTTTTAAAGGGAAATATTAGAGACCTTTTAAACCTATTTCTCAAAACTCAAGGACCAAAAAGGTAGCTTTCCATTTTTATTTTATTAACTATATTTTATCAGTTAAATGATTAAAAATGCCCTTTGAACTATGAGGTTAGTTTCGATTATACCCTTGAACTTTCAAAATTTTCATTTTAACCTTTGAAGTTTGAAGTTTGTTTCAAAACTAAGACATTTTTTGTCAAATTTATGGACGATAAATGATGTGTTTGCATGTGTTTTTATTGTTTTTTTTCCACGTATATGTTCAAATATATTCATACAAGCAATAATACATATGCAAAAACACCATTTTCTATCCAAGAATTTTACCAAAAAATTCTTCTGAGGGTTGTTTTGAAACAAACTCCAAACTTCAAAGGTTGAAATAAAACTTTTGAAAGTTCAAGGGTTTAATTGAAGCTAACTCCGTAGTTTAGGGTTACTTTTAATAATTTAATCTATTTTATTCTTCTGAGTATATTTATAATTTTAAAGAAAAAAAATCCTTAAACATTTTAGTCATAAACTTTCCAAACGTTCATTTTAGTATGTGAACTTTAACAAAAATAATAAATAAATAAAAATAAAAATAGTCCTTCATATATTGATTTGTAACTTAATATTTGTTGACTCAATACTCATCTCCAACCTATGTAGTTTGAACAAGTCAATATTTATACTAGAAGTCATGTTATTGTTATCAATTTGTTAAAAGAAAAATAAATGTAAGGATAAAAATAGTTATTGCGTAGAGTTAAAAAAACAAAAATAAACCTTTTGAAAATTGTATGGACCAAGAAAACTCAATTACCAAAATAAAGCGTTTGAAAACTCAATGATCAAAATGAGATTTAAACTTTTTTTTTTTTGTACAACAAATGTGAGGATAAAGATTTTAAGATTCAATCGAGAGGGATGGAGTAAATATTTTAATCAAAGCTATACTCATGTTGGCTAAAAGAATGGTGTTTCAATTACGACCCTAAACTTAACCATAATTTTTTTTTTTTTTTTTTTGTCAGAAGTTTCTTTTTTCCAACAATATTACATTAAAAATAAAATAGGGAGGATCCAATCCTATAAGAGAACTAGAGGAGATATCGATTTATGTGATTTCCAAGATTTCCAACACCATCAACTCTTACAATCTCGACTTTCAGATTATCCTTATAAACTAGAGCAGAGATGCCACTTTCAGATAATCCTTATCAACTAGAGTAGAGATGACCATCAAAGGAGTTTGTAACTTTGGGTCGGTTTGAAATAACTTTCTAGTGTTTTTAAAGCATTTAGAAAGTCATTTCAAGTCATTCCAAATGGACCCTTGGCATCTAGCTTTTTTTCAAGAAAGCAATACAACAAAATATTACTTAAGAAATTGGAGACTTGGTTTAAAAACTCTGGTACACTAGAGAAAGGACTCGTCCCACCAGAAACCTCGAGGCTCTCCCGTTCGAAATCAGCCAAATCTATCACCGAACACAAATCTAAGCCAAAAGAAACCAAAAAGGCTTAGAAGATGGAGAAGAAGAAATGAAGATATATGTTAGGGAGAAGGGAGACTTGAATACACCACCCCACTACAATAGACAACCCTATTCTATTTATCCATGACACAAGATTGTACAATACAGAGATTGCATTTTACTCCAAAACCAAGTCTGACAAAAGTAGTTGCATTATGTGCACTTCCCATCAGGTCACTTCAATTCTCACCTGAAATGAACAGGAGCATTTTCAAATAACCTTAGAGGAGAGGAGTGTGATCTTACAAGTTATATGAACTAATCATCGTCATGCACCCCGACAAAAAGTGGGAATTGAAAAGAGCTTCTTAACCAATTAAAATTACCTTTAAAAGTATTTATAATATTTAACCAAGTGATTCTGAAAATTTAAAAATATTCCAAACATTTCAATGAAATTTTTATGAAGTGGTTTGCAACAAAATTGCTTCACTTAGAGTGGAAGCACTGCTCCCAAAAGTCATTCCAAACTTGTTTTTAAGTAATTTCATGTGGGCTGCATGTAAACTGTGTACAAAGACTAATATAATCTTAGGGATCCACCTCATAAACGTCAACATGAATTCCTAGTTATTTGTTGCACCATAGTAGTAACAAGAAAAAAAAGCTTCAAGAAAATAGCAGCAGTTACAAAGTGAAAAAAAAAAAAAAAATCAGTTTATTAATGTTCGGGAACTCAGAGCTCACAGAATTAGTAAGTAATTTTGTTTTGTGATTACCTGAATTAGGATAAGAAAGTAAATCATTTAGCTACTGCTAGAAGCACTATCTTCTTTGGAACCATCCGCCCTAAAAATGTACACCTGAAAGAAATAATAGGAAAAATAATATTATGTCACTAAGTCGTGGGGGAAAATGAGGTCTGTTCAGTCGCAGAGACTAATATAAATCTGTGGATTACACCAAGTGCTGGGACAAGAAGTTTCCTTTAGCACTCTGGCAATGGCATTCGTTCCCAGGATGGACTGTATTTTAGAACAGTTATGCAAAAAGCAAACTTAAACAATAGTTAAATATCTGAAAGAGTAGAGCCTTCGTATTGTTCTCTGGTTTCTATCTTTAAAAATCTCTTCTACATGGTTACACGCTCCTCTGTCTAGTAATCTACAGTTAAAAACACCTAAAAATCTTGAACAAATTTTTAGAACTGAAAAAAGAAACGGTAAATTTTGAAATATATTTTTTGAAAATAAAAGTAGTAAACAAATAAAAGGTGTGTAAACAACCTTAATCAGGAAACTAAAATGAGAATTGAAGTGGCAGTGAACAAAAGAAGGTACACGTATGAATTGAAGAGGCATACACACAGACTAATACATTGTGTTTGTTTCGGAAAACATGTGCAGACAAGACAACGGGTGAAGAATTTTGAATCCAGTAAAGAGATGAATGCAATCACCTTGCAGGTTGTAGGTTTAATGAGTTGAAAAACCACAGCATCCCCATCTGCCAATTTATGAGCAATCGAAAAACCCTTCCATCCCCCACTAAATCCTGTTTTTCGTGCCAAATATATTATTGGATACTCATCGCCATCTTCATCTATTAAAGTCATTGCTCCATCATTATTTGGAAGGTACGTCTTGCAGAAATGAGCAGGAAGACCCTGTGTTTACAAGTATTTTTTTCAATCAAATATGATCTAATTGACTGATAAGACATCCAGCTCAACAAGTTTGATAAGAGAGAGAGAGAGTATGACTGTAGCAGGGCATATGCTTAATAGATGATCCTCACTAGCTTACCAGCCAGAAACAACCACTAACATGAGATCGAACCATTGACTTTACACAGTTAGGATAATTCGGCTCCAACCCAGATTGTAGTTGCTCAGCTCTTTCAAAGGCATTTTTTCTTGCTTCATCCGAAGCATAAAACTGGTCTGAAAAATCTCTTGCTCTGGAGATCCTATAATCCCCAAAAAAGAAGAAAACTAGTAACAATACTAAACAATTCAACTGTATTAATCTTCGTTACTAATTCCTTTTCAGCAGTGATACCTTCTAGGATTCGCCACGCGATCGACAAGAACCTGCCAGAATAATTGAAAAGAAACGAAAACAGAACCAGTGAAAAGGAATTTTGAGGACTACAATATCCGATCCGTTAAAGAGCAGCAGCAAACCCTAGTTTATCAATCCAAGTAGTTTTAACACAATAAAAATGACTTACTTCAGCGTAAACAGGGGCTGGTTGTTTTGCTACGCGACTGGACCTCCTCACCACCACCAGTTCTTTCTGCGTCACGCGAGGCTTTGCCTGCTTACTCTACAGATCGGTCAAATAGCAAAATAAGCTCAATCTTTCATGGAAAGACACGGCGTAATAGAAAACAAGGAATGAGAAAAAGAAAACAAAATGTAATTACAGGGGAGGATTTGGAAGGAGAAGAATCGAGAAGAGCTTGAGAAAGCAGGGGCAGATTTAGGGCTTCCATTCTCTTCTTGTTTTCTTCGACTCTCTTGCGACGACATTCCTCGTACGAAAGATTAGCGACTCCCATCGTCTCTTCTTCTTCTTCCTAGCTTCTTAGGGTTTGGTCTCTGCGTGGAGTGGAATCAGGGCCAGGGAGAAGCTGAACAGCAGAAATGACGAGCTTTGGTACATTTCCATGAAATTTCGATTTCGTACGGAAATTTGATTGGCAGTCGACCGTTAACTTCCCACTACTTTTAAAAAAGAGTTGGAGGGAAGTATTATTAAAGATATTTATATTGGTCTAGGTAGAAAGCTGAATTGATTTTATCAAAAATATATATATATATATATATATATATATATATATATAATGGACTAAAAGTCATAAATTCAAAACTGATCGTCAAGAAGAGCATAGCTCAACGACATAAAGTTGTATTGATAACACAAGGTCTGTGGTTTGAATCCCCCATCTCACATATTGTTAAAAAAAAAAAAAAAAATCAAAAGTGATCGCACCACATATTCTTGAAAAAAAGAAGTAAAATTAGCACTGAATTGATTTATCAATTTATCAATAAATATTTATATATGTATTGTAATTTGAAAAAAGAATTATAAGTTAAATGTATCTTCATTTTTTTTACTATTAAATTATATCTTTCCATAAATTTCATTTTTAAAACAAGATTTTTTTCCGTGTTTTGAACTTTTGATAAACTTTTTTTCAATTAGAACTTAAGATAGTATAGTCTATATTACTATTGTAATTATTTGATTTTTTTTCTCTTTTGTAAATCTAAATATATTAGATTGGCATAAATCTTAGTTTCACACTATCTTTTTAAAAAAAATAGAAGGATAAATATGAGACAAGTGGTGAATTTTTACTTGTGATGTCGAGGCTTTCATTTTGAAATGAAATAGATTTGTCAAACGTGCAAAGATAATTTGAAACGGATGTAAAATGTAGAGTCCATAAAACAAGGGAATTGAGATTGAAGAAATTCTTCAAAGAAATGATTTTTTTTTTTTGGAAAAAAAAAAGATTTTCCATTTTAAAGTGTTCTTATGCTTTTTTTTTCTTTTTTCTTTTTAATTCAATAATGGTACAAATTGAACCATCGACCTTTAAAATAATAATAATTACCTTATCCCCTAGGCTATGTCTAAATTGACATCTTATGCTCTAAAGTTCCAAATCTATTTAAGTTGATATACTACTTTCCATTTATGTAATAAATATGGTCATAGTTATTCTTTCTTAATCTATTTGAGTCTCTACAAAAGCTCCTCACTTACTGATATAAAAAATGGAATGTTATAACTTCAACTACATTTATTGTGAGAGGGTGAGTTTAAGATGACTTTTGAAAGAATTAAAATTGTTTTAAGTTGTTAAAAACAGTTTATCAAAATTTTGAATACTATTTGATTAGATAATCAAATATCATTTGAAAATTCTAAAAACACTGAAAAAAACATTCAAAGTATTTATAGGAGTGGCTGGGAATTTGTGATTCCTTCAAAAGCTTTCGCATAAAAACACTTCTGTTAAAAGTCATTCAAAACTCAATATCAGGATAAATTAGAGTGTCTTCACTAAAAAATCGCAGTTTAACAACACATCATCTCATGTATTTTCAAATTTGAAGACATGATCGTCAATTAAAAATAACAATGACAGTACATGGTGGAAAGGAAATGGAAAATCTCCTCAAGACCAAACACATATCAATAATGCACATACACAACACAGAATCTATGCATACAGAAAGAATTATCTCAACTCCATCGATAGTTTTTCAAGTGCTTCAGATGGAAGAGGTATATACAAGCAATCTTGACCATCAGAATGCCTTCTGGTCTTCACCAACTCGTGATCCTTAAATTCAGTCAAATGGGAGTTCAGTGTTACCTGGCTGCTAACTAGGAAGCGCTCCCGACAAATTGCGTATAGGTTGTTGATTGGCATACCTGAAATTTTGAGATGATATCATTAACCTTACTCATATAACAAGTGTTACGCTGACACGTGGTTAATCTCTCCAGCTCACGTGTGTAATCCACTCAAACTGAAAGCATGCAAAATTCACTTAACACAAACATTCAGTCAAGAAACTTCTGGTAAGCCATCGAATCTCTCTCACTCTCAATCTCTCAGTCAATTGCAACGAAGAAGATGATACAGAAAACGAATTGCACAGGGAAAACAAGCAAGGATGAAGGTAAGAGAAGATAGAACACACAATGTAAAGTGGTTCGGCAACTATGGCCTACGTCCACTGTAGGAAGGGAAAGATTTCATTCAACAATCAGAATTACAGAGCAAAGGTACACTCTCACTGAATAATGTTCTCTCTTGCACTCACTCACTACTCTTCTCTTCTATTTATACACTGAGTAGTCTTTTAATTCTGTTATGACAGACCAAGTGAGTTCGGATTAATTGTGAGCAACGGTATGGAAATATAGGTAATTTTCTCTAACAACAAGTTTCTTTTTTTTTTGGGGAGGTTCAACAACATGTGAAGTGAGAAGATTTGAATCCTAACTTCTTAGTTGAGGACATATGGAATCAGTTGAACTATGCCTAGGTTGGTTACTCATATAACAAGCTATCAAATGTCACTTTGATATTTAAGTGTTTGAAATAAATGAATACTATCTAATGGTGAGATTAACTTCAGTTACCTTCTTCATCAGGATTAGATAGCTGATGTTCTATAAGAACTTTAAAAACACTTTGTGCATTGGGTGTCAAACTCTGTAAAACTATCGTAGCAGTTCTCGCACTTTGAGCGGTACCACCATGTGCAAGAATCAAAGGGAAGAACGTTCCTTCAACCTTGTAAGGGGCAAATGTTGGAACATGATACCATAACCAGTTAAATTGTGTGTGAACCATCTTCTTGTCCCACACTGGAAAAACCAGAACATATGATTTAGTGAGATATAAATCAATGAAATAGTGCAATTGGCAATGCTTCATACAACATCTTCTTGCAGTTAATTTATGTTCTAGTACTTGATGATCTCACCACACTCTATGCAAAGAGATGGAAAATCTAAGTTCTATCACGATAACCCACCTTTATCTGCAGAACATTGTATAGAAGTTATGGTTACAGACTTACAGTAACAACCCTTATTTATTTTCTTTCGGTTCTCACTGTAACAGCTTGAGAATCCAAAGCATGGTACTTTCACTTGTAACAAAATGTGATGGCCGCATATGGAAAATCAAGACCAAGACATTTTCCCTTGTAACAAAATTCCACCTCCACAAACAGCAATACGAATTAAAGACATTGGTGTGACATGTGAAACTCATAATTCACGTTAAATACTAATGAAAAGAAAAGGCATATACTTACAAAGAGGTGCATTCACGTGGTCAACGGAGGCAATAATTCGAACATGGGAACAAGCAGCAACCCGTGCAAGATACTCTTGCGTTTCAGAATCTCTCAACCCAGGTCCATCAATGTTGTGTATCACAACGCAAACAAAACAATCCTTGTCTTCCTCATTTGATCCATTCAAAAATGAAAAGACGTCGTCCATGGATCGCGAAGTAAATGGCCGATGATCTTTAGATGTGCTCCCTGATGCATTTCTGGGTCGGGATTTCAACTGATCCGACAAAACTTCAGCTATGGCTACTACAACCTACACACAAAATTGCAACGCTTTAATGACGCATAAAATGATTTAGTATGTGGATAGCCATTGGCTAGTATACCTGTTTAACATTGACTGATTGAAGATAGCCATTAACAACTATTACAGAATAATCCATCAATGCTGTCGAAGCAAAATCTTCCATCAAGGCCTTCTTCGACCCAAATCCATACATTAGAAGTCCAAAACCGCATCTGCATCACAAGAAAGCTAAACACTTAGAGAATTTTACTAGATGAATAGAAAAAATAACTTAAAAAGAAATTAAAAGCACTTCGATAGCAAGTTCATCAGTTTCAAGTTTAGTAAAAATCCGAAAGTAATTTGAAAATTTGCGATCAGAGAGCAACAAACGAACAATGCTACATTACAGCTACCATGATAATAGATTACCTGAGCTCAAAAACCCATTGGGAGTACAAACTTTTGTAGCTGGATATCAGAGCCGCAATCTCTTTCTCATGCTTAGGCTCAATTTTCGCCGCCGCCGCCCTCAATTCCTGATCATTAATTACTTCTAAATCATTTTTCTTCAACTCAAAAAAACCAAAGTAGTTTCATGAAGTTAGACGTCCGCACCTGTTCGTCGACGACGTCGATGTCGGCGAGTTTCCGAGAAGATTTCTTACTCGAGCCGCCCAATTCCTTAGCCAGAAAATAGTTCCTCGAAAATGCAAACTCCCCATCGTCCAAATCATCGATCTCCATGAACTGCCTCTGAAACCGAAACCCAAGACCGGCGGCTGCGATTTCTTCCTCTCTCTGTTTCAGCGTGATTTTTTCACAATCGATTACAGTTACTTCAAGAATGGGAGGGAAAATGCCTGTAATGGAGCGAACCCTAGAGAATTCTTTCTTTTCCCGCCATTTTTAGTCTTCAACAGACGTTGATCGGACTCAGTTCCCACAATTGGGCCGCACCCGTTTACCCGGTGGCCCAATTTTGCCCAACTGCACACTCCCATGCCTACAATTTTGGGGGATTATTGGGTAAGAAACAAAATAGGTTAAATTATAAATTTAGTTTGAAAAAAAATCTAAATTTGGTATTTACGATTTAAAGGATTTATACTAAACCATATGAATTAAATTAAAACTAATCTAAATTTGGTATTTATGATTTAAAGGATTTATACTAAACCATATGAAGTTTAGTCAATTCTCAATCATTCGACGTCTATGCTGTTTTCATATTGACATTTTCTTTTTTCTATTTGGATAACTATGTTAGTTGAATGATTAATGTTTAGTGAGTAAAAAAAAAAAGTGAGTTTTTTGAGTGGGTAAAATTCAATTTAAAGATGACTTGTGAGATTTGATACTATAGAAACAAAATTGAAACTTATTATTTCGTTGAAGTTCTAACCATAGAAACTAAATTGAAAATTTTAAAACCAAATGAACAATTTTGAAGCTTTGCCAATCTATAAGGAAAAAATAGTAATTTAACCAATAAATTTAGGGTAAAATACATTTTTGGTCCGTCATGTTTCAGGTTCATTTCCAATAGGACCCTATGTTTCAAAATCGAACAATTAAGTCCCTTATGTTTCGAAAATGAGGGACCAAAAAGGTATTTTACCCAAAAATTTATTAAATACGGTCATGGCCACTACATTTAATAATTCTTTAACAAATTTAGAATATCTATATATATTTATATAAAATTTATCTATATACCCTTCAATAAATCATTATTTATATATTTTTAATAATATTTGCTTATTTTAATATTTAGCTTTTCAATTTTCTTTTAGGATCTGACCTCATCAAAATATTGGACAATTTGAACTGGTATTTGATTATTAATACAAAAAGACGTGACTGTAAAATCAACAAAATTTCTTACCTGGCATTAGATTTCAAAAAAAAAAAAACATAATAATTATTATAATACAGCAATACATATCTCTTCAAAAAAAAAAAAATAATAATAATAATACAGCAATACGTGAGTACTTGTTTTCTCAGAAGGAAAAAAAAATACTTGTATTGAAGGGCATTTTTGGTAATAAGCTGAGAGTTTCCAATTTCCATTCATAAATAAATGTTCCACAAAAGAATGAAAACTGCGTCGTTTTCAGGAAAGTGGAATTTAGTAAATAATCATTTTCAATCAAGTCTAAGAAAGCGAGATTATAATTTAATTCATCTCTGTTTTTATGCCCGAAAAAGAACAGTACATAGTCGGTTAGCATTTAACCATCGAGAAAAGCAAAGCCTTTGATGCTCCGGCGCACTTTAGCGATTTGTCGGCGACGGACGGCAGGGTGAAATTTGTTGACACCTAACAAAACTTCCGGCGCACGTTAGCTCCACCGCCGCCGTTGGAAACGCCGGACGCGGCCTGGCTCAATGTCCGATTGCCTTGTTGTTGTTGTTGTGATCGCCTGCAGGCGGCGATAGGCGCACAATAGCGCGGAAAATCTTGACCGAATTTCAATAATTGTATTGGTTAGTTGTGTATTATCAGCAAAACAAATATATTTGTCAGAGCAAACGACCTCGCTTGTTACTGTTGTCCGGAAAAGCAATTTACGGATTTGGCGTGAAGATCCATCGGATCGATCTGCTTCGAGGGTAAGAAAGATTGGGGAGGAGAGGCGTTGAAATTTTGCTTCCATTTTTTCTTTTGTTTCTGGTGCGAGGTATTGATATATTGAGAAAGGAGATATGGTGGTGGGATGAGGGTGAAGAAGAAGGGATATGGCGAGGGTAGAGTGGGGCTATCAAGGAAGAGGTAAATGGGCGTGTTCATACAAGAAAACCACTCTCATCATTTGTTCTATCAACATTATCGTTGCACTCTATGTTCTTCGATCTCTGTATGCTTCCCTCTACCTCTATACGGATGACGATTCACGAAGTGGTTAGTGTTTGAGCTAGTTGCATTTTTTTTTTTTCTGTTTTTGATTCGCGTTTGATGTTCAGATTATGGAAAAAAAACCCCTGTTTAACATCTTTGCGTCTTTTTCGACATTATGATTCCTTTTGATTCTCGATTTGGTTGTATGTATTTATTCTGTCTATTTTCTTTCTTCTGAGCTAGTCGTAAAGTACACTCCGGATCAGATTAGGAAAATGGAAGAGTTTATTCGGATTCGTAGGGCCTCTGAGCCGGTAGAGCTCATTAAATTGGTAAGACTCGGACTTGATTTGAGAAGCTTTGTTCGTTCAACGTAATGTGAGAAAGATCTGTTTTAGGGGAACTACTTCTTGTTTAAGCACTTCTTCTAGGCATTGCGGGTTTAAATTTGTTTAGTGAAGATTATTCTTTTGGTGTAAAGGTCAAGGAGCTTAAAGAATTCTCCCAAGAAGAGACGGTGGATGAATTACCTGATCCATTGAAACAGAAGATAACCGAGGAAATTCTTCTGAAGTTGAGAAGCTCGAATACTAGCTCAAATATTACTCAGCAGAGAGGTCAGTGCAATCTGATGATTTGCTTGCAATACCTATCACTTTTTCATATCTTTATTCCCTGGCCATTGCCCATTGTTATTCTCGCCCAGTTAACATCTAACTATCCTTCTTCCTTGGTTTCTGTTTCCAATGATTCTCACTGCTCAGAGAGCAAAGATATTGGATAGGAATTACTTTAAGTGTTTGTATCGGTTAACCTTTCTCTTAGATTTCGATGAATCATAGATTGACTCTTTTTTTTTTTGTTTGTTCATTTTTCACAAAAGACGTTTAATATCAATATTCTGATAAAATTTAAATCAGGAAGTATTGTGACATCGGGCTATGCCTGATGTTTGCATTCTATATCATGTTTATCGCGTCTCAGGCATGCGTTTCTCTCTTATTTTCTTGTACTGAGTTTAGTGCTAGGAAATGCAATTTATTTTATCAGGTGTCTTGACTTTATGACATTATAGCGTGACTAGAGTCTAAACCAAAGAGGTTATCTAGCAGCAGCTGGATCACTTCAGAGAGACAGAATTCCTAAATTTATCATTTCTTAGATAACTGTCTCTCTTGATATCTAAAATCGTAAGATTATATTCCTAGGATTGAGTTGGTAGTTAACTAGTTGGCTAGGAATTCATTTACAATTCAATTTGGCTTAGAGTTTCCATTGATCTTACACTGGTTACTTGTTGAATTGAATGTACTAAATTCATTATAGTCGCAATGATGTCATTACTGCTTGACATAGAGCATGTAAAGTGCCATATAATATGGTCATAACTTTTGAAGTTCGTTTGCAACCTTGGTTTCATAGACATCAACCTGCTCTACCTTTTACTATTAGTAAACATCACTAGAGCATTGTAGATACTGCATTCAACAACTTCATTCTGACCAACCGTTAAATTACTCATGTCATGATTTTACTCATCATTAGAGCATTGTAGATACTGCATTCAACTAACTTCTATGTTTTCTCAACTTTGTTGCTTTTGCATCTTTTCGTGGAGAAAAGTAGGACTCATGTTCTTGCAGGTTTCTTTTTGGTCAAATATTTTTCCTGTGTGCATCGTTTGTTGATAAGTTAAAATCTTTGCATTCCCTTGAAAAGAAATAAAAATCTTTACATTCATAGGAAGAATGGAAATACAAAAGGGGGAAAAACTCCTCAATCTAACCAGCCTAGGAGTTACAAAAGAGATCTCCAATTGGCCCTCAATTAATTACAAAAGAATTTTTAATGACGTCCCTATACTTCATCAGAAGAAACCTTCCTTCTATTGAAAATGCTAGTGTTCCTATTCAACCAGGTTTCCTTAGAAATCACCCCTAGGATCATTTATCCAAAAGATCGTACTCCTCTCTCACAGGGAAACCACAAAACAATTGTTGAATGAAATCCTTTAAATTTCCAAGCCCCGGAAACTGATGGCTGAACAGTTGAAGAAGCCTCCTACAAGAACTGCAAACTAAGGAGCACTCTGAAAAGAAGCTGTAAATCATTTAGGAAACCTCTTTTTTTATTCCATGTCCTTCTAACCTTATGCTGCAAGTGGTTAATGATTCAAAGAAGAAAACAGGTTTATCATTCACTAATATGTTCAAGTGTTACCTTATAAAAAAAATCAAGTTTCGTTGAGGAATGTGGAGGGTTGCCCATCCGTAGTTTAGACCATAAAAGAGGTTCTCTCAAGTTCTAGAGCCAATGAACAAAGGTGGATACAGCCATGGAGGTTGCAATGAAATGATTCGTAAAAAAAATTAAGTTCTCCTTTAGAATCTTCTTACATTTAATTTATCAATATAGTTTTGTTTGTGACTGTACTGTTCGCTGAGATCTTTCTCCGGTTGATTAAATTTAATTTTCAGATCATATCAATACGGAATCTAGAATTATGAAGTAGCAATTTCTATATTATAAATAACAATAACAATAAAAACAATAATAATAAGAAAAAGAAGAAGGGGATAGTATATTTTATCTTAATGGGGTTAGATTCTTATTTATTAATAACAATAGTGGTATCACCACTTTAGTTGTTATTTACCAAAACAATATATTTCCAAGCTTGCCTCTGGCCGTCTTCACAGACATTAAAACTGTGTTGAATATTCTATGTTCCGCTTACACATATTCATTGTTGCAATCTCTAATGTGTGGTATATTCCCTAGCTAAAGTTTGAGGGTAACTGGTGTGCAGTTCATGCTTCACCAGTTATCTGCTATCTTGCCAGATCTTTCAAAGTTGAAGATATTTCCTGCATGATATTTCTTGTTATAATTTTCCCATTCTTGTACGATCAGAAGCAGTAGAAAGCTGGAGAAAGGAAAAATTGGAAGAAGCGAGGAAGTTGATCGCAGAACAAACGTTTGAAAATTCCACTCTTTCTTTTGAAGATGCAGGTATGGAAGTTTTATAACACTGTGTTTTTGGCTTTTGTAATATTATGCTAGAAAGTCGTACCTGTGATGCAAGTCCTCTCAATGGCATCTGAAAACCTCATTGGACTGATGCGATAAGCTTTTTTTCCTCTTCTGATAGGGATTCTAGTGAAAGCCTTGGAGACTGATTGGGCAGTGCTGTCTGAAGCAATTGGTCTGTGGATACCTGCGGAGATCTTCCACAGGGAACATGATGATAAGCCTGAAGGCGCCGATGAATTCGGTAAATTTTTGCTACTCCCAAGAGTAACATTTTGTGCACCAGATAAATTAATTTCTTCTAGCTAAAATCTATATTTCACTAAGATGTTCATTCCCCTCTCTATGCAGATGATGAAGTTCTACCTGGCAGACCACTTCCACCTGAATGTAATGCTGAGCTCCATACGGATTACGATGGTGCTGCAGTAAGATGGGGTCTAACTCATCATAAAGAAAGTGCAGCTGATTGTTGTCAGGCTTGCTTGGATCATGCGAAACGTGCAGGTGGCAGGAAATGCAACATCTGGGTCTACTGTCCATCTGAGAGTGGATGTCACTCTCCTGATATCTATGAACATAAACATATGGAGTGCTGGCTGAAATATGTAAGCACCAAACTGTTTTTGTAAATCTCTTTTGTAGGCTCACTTAGAATCTAATTTCTCTCATCTTCAAATCCAAATGCAGGCAGAAAATCCCAAACTGAATTTCAAGACCAACTATCCACAATCTTATAGAAACTCACACCCGACCGCACCACTGGTTGTCCCTTGGGTCTCTGGTGTTGTTAGTGTTTAATTGTACGACAAATCAGGCAAGGAATTTCCACTAAAATGATTATGACTTCCCTTGTCTTTCTTACATTTGAGCATCATTGTCCATAGAGTTGCATGAATGAAAATTTTGAGGGTTGTTAGGTGTTTAGGGGACTAGCAGCTGATTGAATGTCTGTTTGAGTCATATCTGGCTTACTCTCATGTAACACGGGTTTTGGCGATCCTGGTGCCCATGACTTCAGATTTACGAGTCTGGCGCCGAGATGAGATAGAAGTAACGTGAAAACGAAAGGCTATTTTGTTGACTATTAACTTTTGAAATTGATTCATTATGCTCAGGATGTCAATTTCTGAGCCCTGAGCTTACTCTCCCTCTCTCTGTCTTTGCATGAAAAACTCTTGTGAATTTTTGCAGATAATTACCAACTACTTGGAATTATTTTATTATTATTTTTTTAAATTATTTGCGATGAGTATCTTATCTAGTCCAGTCGTCTTTAACAAATTCCACTAGTGACAATTGTCTTTTCTAGAAATATTTAGGATGAATTTGGGTTTGGGATGACTTTTGAGAAGAACATGTGTTTGAGCGTGAGTAGGTCTTCAATATTGTTTAGTGTTTTTAGAAATTGCTGTGAATATTGAAAAGTGCTTTGAATGGAACAAAAGCACTTTTTATCCCTTCCATTCAAACCGTTCATAGGATTTTAATATTAATATTCCAACCAGAAAGTGGTCATTGAGTTCAAATCCATAACCCCAATGTATTAGGGTATTCGGGTATGAGATGATGGGTGTGTTTGGATTAACTTTTCAAGTGTTTAATTTTGAAAATAAATCATTTTGAAAAAATTTCTAGTGTTTGGCAACCACTGAAAATGACTTATTAGAAAATGAGATTAGTAAATAAATCATTTTGAGAGAGTAGAAAATGAGATTAGTAAATAAATCATTTTGAGAGAAACACGTGAAACCAACTTTTTAAAAAAATAGTCTTTAGTATACAATAACTTGTGTATAAAACATCTATGAGGAAATGCAACCAAACTATGAGTTTAAATTCTAAACAATTTTTATACAAAATGTTTTTTAAAAAATACATTCTTGAAAAACATTTAAATTAAAATGTATTTCAAACGGATCTGAAGGCTCCAAATGTTTGGAGAAGCACCACCACTAATCAGATTTCTGCCCATATTTGATGACATAGTGGTCAATAACGACCATAAAAAAAATAATAAAAGGCTCGAATGAGTTCAATCTATGATGGTCATCTATCTAAGATATGTGTTTCACAACTGAATGTAGAGGAAAACAAAAAATGAGGGTTCTATTTTTAAAAAGAAATTTGCCAAATATGAGGTTCGAAAATCATTTTTACACGTTTTTAACTTAACTTTCTCTCTTAAAAAAAATTCTAATTTATAATTTCAATAACGTCATTATTAAACTTTCTTATATATTGTCTAAATGTATATAAATATATTTACAAACTAGTAGGAAAATCAATGTTTCTTTTATAGAAAACAAATACTACAGTATTATTTTAAACAAAATATGAAATTAATATCATATTGACATTTTTTTTACAACATGTGAAGTGGGAGATTCGAACTACAAACATCTTGGTCATTAGTACAAATTTTATGTCCGACTCATGTTGGCCATCATATTGGCATTTTAGCATTTGAATTTCCATTTTTTTCTTCATTTTTTATGTCTTCAAATTTATATATTTCTCGCAAATTCGAGCATAGTTAATTGGATAAGACATCAATTATTATCGTAAAGATCGATGATTTGATCTCTCACCTCTTGAACTAAAAAAAAGTTTTGCTGTTTCTCCAATATATTTTTCAATATTATAATTTTTAATTTGAAAGTAAAAAAAGGTAAAATTGAAATAATATAATTTAAACTTTATAAAATAACAAGAACAACTAAAGAGGGACTGTTTGTAAAATAACCAAGCCCATCATTTAGCAGCCCACCCCACCTACCCAATCCGACGGCTCAACCCAGCTTCATTTAAACAAAAAGATAATAATTTTAAAAAAAAAATACAATCCCTCCGCCTTATTCCTCCCCATCCTCACGCCCGATCCCCGTTCCGTCGCACCACCCCGCCGCCGCCTCCTCCGTCGCGCTCAGCGCCGCTGCTGCACCCGTTCTTCACCGATCTTCGACCCTCCGTTGGTCCCAGGTATTTTCTCTATCTCCCATATTTGTCTTTCAAGTTTCATTACTTATAATGGATGAACGTCTGTAAGCTCAAACGAATGGGAAGATCAACAATTGAGAATCGATTTTGCCTTATCATGGACTTTGGACATTGGTTTGGTTGTTCATTCTTATTAATCGATATTATTGATTCGGTTATCGGTTTAGCTAAAAACCATACAACCGAAGCTTCATGTATGTGTGCTAAATTATAGTTTATGTGGTGGGAGAAGCTCGAGTGGAATATCTAGTAGCTGTTTACGATTTAGTGGTTTGTTTTTAAGAACTTCTTTATAGAGCTACGCTACGACCCTGTGGTTTGTAAATATTGAAGTAATTTTGTATTTGACATCGTTGACAGCCCTGTAATCTTGGAGAACAAACTGAATGAAAACTTCCCAACAGTACATTAATATCACATATCTCTTGATCCTGGTAACTACATTGATTTAGTTTAGGAATTTGATATTGTCTTTTCCATTAAGCTTGGTATTGGTACTTTCTGCATTTTTATAGTCTTACCCCTTTTTAGCAGGCACTAGGATTGTAATTTTGCTTATAGTTTCCATTGCGCTGGTTGGAAATTGAAGCTATCCCACAATGAGTTCAAGCAGTGGCTCTATTGGTGAAACTTATTATGATGTACTGTCTTTGAGAGAAGATGCCAGCTATGACGAAATTCGAGCCAGCTACCGGTCTGCCCTCCTTAATTTCCACCCTGATAAGTTACAAGCTATGTGCCAGAAATGTCATCCAAACGACATCATGGGAGAAAGATACTTCAAGGTGCAGAAGGCTTGGGAAGTCCTCGGCAGCTCAACGTCTCGTGCAGCTTACGACAGAGAGCTCCAAGCTGCCAAAGGGGATGCAATGGGTGCAGAGAGCATAAGCTTAGAAGACATGGTTGTGGAAGATAAAGGTGAAGTTGTAGAACTCTTTTATCAGTGCCGCTGTGGTGATTACTTCTTTATTGATTCTGGGGAGTTGGAGGAAATGGGATATCCATTGTTGAGGAATGGGAGTAAGGTTTCTTTAAGGACTCTGGATGCTTTGCCTGCATCTGTTGTTTTGCCTTGTGGTTCTTGTTCTTTGAAAGTTCGTTTGCTAATTGATTCGAATTCAAGTGTTTCGATTGATTGTTGAATTTGAATGATTGAAATCACATTGATTTCTTTTAAGATTCTTGGCAGTTGTTTCTTGAATGGTTGCGATGTTTGATCAAGCTCATGAGTAGAGTTTACAACTCTAAACTATGTCCGTCGAGCAAGATGCATTGTGATTTCTTTCTTTTGTGGACGCATTGAAAGACAATTTAGGATCGGAAGAGAGATGTTTTTTCCCTCGCAGATTATCTTGTAAAGCCAAAGACTCCCAAACGAAGAACAACTGGAAGGGGGCATGATAAATAAATCTGGCTGGATTCAAATGGGAATAGCGACTGCCCATTCTTAAACATTTCGTGCTTGAGGTTGCATCTCTACTAATTGATTGATTTGTTCATGTTAATGCCAGTCCTAGGAAATAAGTATGACAAACTACAAAGGATATTCCCAAACTGGGCCTTGTCTCCTTTGCTTTTTCGAGCTTGTTACGAGGACGATGAATTCTTGGATCATCTTCTCTTTTACTGCCCCTTTGCCTTTGGGGGGTGATATTTCATTTTATTGGCTTGTTCATATGCCTTACTAGATGGGTGAAGTGGAAAATTTTCTAATAGTACGGTAGTAGTTTGTCATGAAATAAGTATTTAAGAATGGTGTGGGACTCATGGAATAAAATATTATATCATTAAATGATTATTAAATAACGTGTCAAATGCTAAATGGAGGGAGTATTGACTGAAGGAGGCCTTGGGAGGTTGGTGTCTTAAAGGCTATAGGTCTTGTAGGCACCTTCGGATGGAACAAAATTAGAGGGTCTTCAAAGATATAGGTTCTTTTCAAAATTAGAGGGTCTTCAAAGATAAACGTGTCAAATGCTAAATGGAGTTAGTTATTGTACGATGATCATTATTGACGATTGAAAGACTTTTGTAACTCTTTGAACGGAAGTTTTCACCTCTCAGTCCTAGTTTATTACGATGGTGCCTTGCTTTTGACTATAGGTTTTGCATCTTCTTTTGCTTTTTGAAAAAAAAAAGAAAAAAAAGAAAAACACATGTGAATCTGTTCTCACAATAAAAAAAGATAGTGGGTATTTACAAAAGCAATGGGTAAGATAATTTGGAGACCACTATGAACAAATTTAATAAAAGCAACAATTCAAGCATATTGCCCAACAAATTAGAATGGGACTAAGCATCATTTTTCTAAAAAAAATCTAAAACAATTAACCAGATCAAAGGCTGTTATTTTGTACCTACCTAAAAGTGAAGAGAAGTAATTTTTTTAAGAATTACCTAATAACACTCTCAACTTACTTAAGATAATATGTCTCCATCCCATGTTGTAGGAATAAACTTTTCACCAATAATATCATCTTTGCCTTTAAGCAGCCGGATGAAGAAAGATGCTTTGCCTCGCATAACAAGCATGATGGAGAATAAGTCAAATTGGACGGCTAGCAATCAATTTTCTCATACACTGTTGCAACTTATAAGTCAAATTATGATCCTCGAGTTTCTCTTCTCTTCTGTTGTGGCTTGATGGCGACACTGTTACAACATGGTGATTTGATCGGCACCATAAACATAGCTGGAATAAAGCAGCCAATAAGCACTTCAATGAAGGGAAGATGTTGCTATCCACTTTCCTAGACATAAGTCTTGGAAAAGTCTCGTTATAATTACAGTGCAAATGAACAGCATAAAAGTGTTTCTCGAAGTTGGTTTCTTAAAGGTGAGTCTCACCTTTACTGTGCACCACCCACCACCACCACTATGACCATTTCCAATCCACTGTGGTAGAAGTGCAGACCCAATTCGGAGAAAAATCTAATGAGTTTGAGTTTGATTTGATATTTGATACAAGGACTTAGAATGAATAGGTGCAAGCCACGATAATCACTTGCTTAGAATTTCATATCCTCCAAGTTTTCTTAGAAACCAAATGTAGTAAGGTCTGATAGTCGTCCTATGAAAATAGTCAACGTGCATACAAATTGACTTAAACACTAATGAATATAAAGAAAATATATGATAGTCCGTATAGTTATAGAGTAGGTTTGCTAATTAGTCAATTTTGATATTAAGTTGTACTTCGGTTCAAATTAAATGAAAAAGAAAATCAAGTCGAACTGATCTACTCACACCTAGTGGCAACTAAATAGAGAAGTTAAAAAAGAAGCAGACTGATCAACTTCTTCATTTAAAAGGAGCAAACTTTGTATGTGTACAGCACACCAGATTGAGACCCAACTTTTAGAGATCAGCTGTTTATTTTCGTATTCTCCTCCTCCCACGAGCTTTAATAGTGGAAGTGCCGCTCTCAACCAAGTTGTCAAAAGTAGGGGACATTGGTTGGTTAAATGTCTCAATTCACCCAAATCTTGATCATTAAGTGAGAATCCAAGCGCCTAGAAAAGTAGGTGTTAGATTAGCATACAGCATGGCCAATTAATTTTTAAAGTAATGAAATGAGAATACAGTGTGAGCTTTGTGCAGGAATCTCTAGTGCAGTTCAACATCATTAGTTGGAGTGTCTTGTGCTCTCTTCTAACTTTGTCTTTACACCTAAGGATTAAAAAGCGTTATTTTCAATAAGCTGTGAGGGCACTGTCAAAAATGGAGCCATTTTGAATCCTAAAGTCAAGCAGCAGTAAGAGGCAATTACTTCTCTATATAGTTCAGTGGCTCAAAACCAACCATCAATTCTAGTTTCTCTAATATGGGCGTCTTTTATCAAGAAGACCCACCAAATCCTTCTAGGAAATGCTTTCTAGCAGCTGCTTTGAAGGATGCATTCTGCAACTGCCATACTTTTAGCAGACAGTTGCCAAATCCAAATGCAGAGGACGAATATCCTACGAGTGACTTTGACGATGAAGAGGAAGTACTCACCAACTTACTCTTGCATATCAACAGACACAGTAACCTTCTGTTTTCTCTTTCATCTTATACGAAATCTGTTTCTCTAAGTTATTTTACTTTGTTCATCTTTTTTCTCAGGAAATTGTATCAGAAATAAGAAGTCGAGCGATGGAAAAGTTAAAACGAAAGACTAACCTGTCGGACAGCTTTTCTTGGGTTTTCTCACCTGCAACCAAAGAATTGTATATTTCTTCAATGGAGATTGAGAAGATGGATGAATCTGGAAATGAAGATAACATAGGAGATGAGTTCTACTCTGTTCAGAGTTTTCTCACATGTTGTTCAAGTGCTGCAACCAAGGAAGCATTCTTTTCTGTGGAGGCCAACTTTTCCCGATGTTCGAGCTTAAATGGTCTTGATTTTCTTGATGACGATCTCAAGAGGCGCTCCATCTTGCAGGAATTTTGTCATTGTGAAGGATGGCCGTTTGGTCTTTGCAGGAAGGCAGTGTTACTTCCTCCTCTGCCCAAATCGCCATCTGAATCTTGGTCATGGAGTAAAGGCACCAAAATTGTAAAGACATATTGATGTCCAAATCCAGTGCTAAGTTCTGCTTTTGTATTCTTGCTTTTTCCCGCAGCAATGTTTGGGAGTAAAGAGTCCAACATAGCTCCTCTTAGTTACAAAATTTAATCAACCTATTGATCTGATTATATCTAACTTGCAACTCTTTGTTACTTCGTTAGCATATGTTTTAACCCTTTAAGTTATTTATCGATACTTTGCAAAGTTACCTTAGCAGTAGTCAGAGTCGAGGTTGACCCCTCCACAGATCACACAGAAAAGTATAAAAACCCAGAAATGGAAAAACTAGGAACTGATGTTATAAACTTGTAAAAGGAACCCAATAATTGGCAAACAAACAAGGATGTTAAATTCTGATAACTCATTCCTCAAGGTGAGATCTTATTCAATTGGCATTAACTCCACGATTAATTGGTTCTGAGAGACAAACGTTGAAGAACATACACCCAAACTAAAGGAAGCTCGCAATTACAACCAAACTTTCAAAGGTGCCAAATTTATGCTCTTTGCTCGACATATGACCCTGATAGACCAGATGTTCCCAGCACAGAAACCTGTCGTAAAATAAAAAAGAAGACATGGTTAACAAAACCAAATGATCAATTTCCTTTATAAGAACAGAAGCGTGGACTTTTTCCATAGCAAGGATACGATAAAAGTATAGTAGCTGAACATATATTAATCTGCGATTCTGCAGTGCTTGGAAAAGTAAATTAGAACGAGGCACTGAAGTTGAAGCCCAGTGCTTCCCATATAAACTTCCTTTCCAGTTTAAAATTAACATATGGTGATTTAAAAACGCCACTCTTTAATGATGCCATGGTGTAAGGATTCTAAGGCTAATAGCTGGACACAGCATTTCCCTTGTGGAAAGGAAACTGCCAAATGACTTATACTTATTTCACCAACTTAAATGTTTGAAAGTAGCAATTAACGAACTACATAGCAGAATTTTTATACCTTTCCCCACTCAGATCCAAGGCCACTGCATCTCATTTTCAAGTATATCATCTTTGTTCCTAACTCTGTTTCCACTTTCTTCCGTAGATAGTTTTCCTCAGGACCAAATGCATCCAAGTAGGTTATATAGCGATCATGAACTGTCTGTAGTGCATTCTTAAGCTCATCGGAAAAAGGCTTGACATCCTGCAGATGGACACAAAAAATTTTACTTCATAAAAAAACTGGAGAAGCAAATAATGTAATTTGATAAATCTGTAATTTCCAATACCTCGCCACTGAGACCAATGCTATCATCGATTTCCATTTTCAAGTTGATAATTATATCACCAAACTCCTCAGCTGCTTCAGCTGCTCGGAAAACATTTTCCACAATTTCCTTTCCGGCCTTGTCATCAGTGCTTCCGGATAATGCTGCCTTTACATCATAGACAAGAGACTCGGGAAGCTTATCCCAACTTGCAGCCATCAAATCCTTGAAAGCATTCTGAAGTTTGGAATCTCCAATTGTAGGCATTTGGACTACATCGGCACTAAAAAATCTGGTGCGCCCTACACCAGATAGATAGCCACAGTCTGCAGAAATTTACCAGAAAGAAACAGGAATATGAAATCTTTTCAAACAATATAATATTGAATAAAGAATTTAATTGGACCTATCTATGGGTCCGTTTGGAATTACTCTCTAAGTGTTTAAAAAAATATTTTTAAGTGTAAAAAAATGTTTTTAACCATTTAGAAAGTCATTCCAAACATACACTACATTGTTCAGACACTTCAGATCACGGTGGTGGGCTGAGCCAATGAAATTTTGCACAATGCACATTGCTGCACAGAAAGTGTTGAAACTTATACCCTTCCCCCACTCTCCCCCGTTTGCTACTAGGTATGTTATTTCAGTTTGCACAAAGGCAAATGGCTTTTAAAACTTCAGTTGAGATTCCATGCTCTCCAATACGAGATTGATTTTCTTGCAATTCTTTAAGACAAAGGCATGGCATTGCTTAAAGTATCAACAAGGGGCACTCGAAGAAATTTGGCATTTCACAAAAAAATTATCCACAAATTGCACACACTATGAAGACTAGTCCCACTGTTGACCTGATGATAAATACTGATACAGAAAAGAATATAGCAATTTACGGTACAAATGCAGCAATAAAAATTTTGAACTGAAAGAATCTCATCTGTATGTACACTTGATGGAAGAAAAACCAAACATTTAACTAATCCCCAGCAGCACACAAGCATATCAACAATTAAGTGAGAAAAAAATCAATAGATAGCATGAAATAAGTTAATAATAGCGAATAACTTCGCCGGAAACCCCGCTTCTTCCCAAAATTAATCCGGAAAGATTCGAATCTGTAAAAAAAATACGCTATAAGTATAACTAATTAGGAGTACCAGAAGAAACTCTCTGCGGGGAATCTGAGAGAGAAGAACGATGAGACGACATATAGAAGAAACTTCGAGCAGCCTGATGGCGACTTTGCAGTAAATTCCGGTGTCCAACTCCGGCGACGCCGTGAGATCTGGCGCGAACAGAACGCAAAAGTGATCTGAGAATCGCCATTTTCTCCATCGATTTCGTTTTTTCCACGAAACTGCAAAATTGAAAGCTAACTTCGAAGACTGGAAGTTGATCGAAATCAGAGGTTAGTGCCTCTTTCGAACTCTGCTTTGTTTATTGTTGGGCCGAAAAGCTGATGAATTGTTGGGCCATTTAGGCCCATGCCCAAACAGGCATTTTGGATTTTTTTTTTTTTTTCGAAACTGGAAATGCATAAAAAGGAAAAACAAATTACACACCTAACCCACCTTCCTCTTTAATAAACGAGGAAATCCATCTAGGAATAGCATCTCCCCGTAAACCAAACGATTTCCCTTCCAGCATGAAAGAAGGGGAGAGCTCAAAAGAATCCACAGAACAATCAAAACAACTCCTACTTTTAACACTGGAAAGCAGGTTCATCGGCGGCCTAAAGCCAGTCGCCAAACGCGCGAGCATATGCACGCTCCTATTACATGCCCGAGGGCAGAATTCGAAAGAAATAACACCCGTAGACGAAGCCAAAGAATCGATATCAGCCAACACCACTTTAGCTTCAAAGAGATCACTACATTCGAAATTCAGGGCTTTGATCACCTCCACCGCGTCTGCTTCCACAATGATTGGGGACCTCCCGCGACTTCCTGAACTCAGGTAGGCTTCGATCCCTTCTTTGATTGCTAGACATTCCAACGCTTTGATTGACCACTCTCTATCCCAATTTTTGCCGTCGATGCCTAGGGGAGATCCAAAAGAATCATGGATAACCCACCCAATACCACCTCTTCTGCAGGCAATGAGGCATCAACATTCAGCTTGAGCGTTCCAATGGGGGGGGGAGGTGGATAATAGAATAAGTTACTTAGGATTATTTATGAAAATAACCTCTTGACAGGTGCTAAATTTTGAAAATTTGTATTGCATGCAAAGGTATTGATTTTTTAAAAATTCAAGCTCATTGGAAAAACATATTTAAAGAAATTTTATTTTTGTTTAAAAAAGTCTTGGTACTACAGTGTTCTTTTTTCTATTTAAGTTACTTTGAAATGTCTAAATTCAGTTTTTTTTTTAAAAAACATATTCACATATGTTTTTTCTGGAATGAAAATTATCATTACTATTTTACCAAATTCGTATCTTCCATCAATACTGGCACTTTATGTTGTAACATTTGTTAATCTTCACCAATGGCAGCTAATATATTTTAATTAAAGATAAAAACAATAACAATATATATATATATATATATATTACTTAACTTTCATGGTTTGTGGGACCATAAATAATGGAGCTAAAAAGATAAACCAATGCAGCCCACACAATCTTCACAATTCAATCCATAAATTAGAACTTAGAAGAACAGACTCCTTCTGGACTAAGCAGTGAGCCATTTGTCCAGCGCCGGTATTCCTTCTTCCATGGAATCCGGCGAAGCAGAAACAGTGTTCGAGTTACTCCCTCTTCTTCGCGTCCACAAGAATGGCCGAATCGAGCGACTCATCGGCACCGACTTCGTTCCTCCATCGACTGACCCTCTCACTGGAGTTACATCCAAAGACGTGACAATATTCCCGGAATTTGGCGTCTCCGCCAGACTCTTCCTCCCAAACCTCACCCACCCGACTCAACGCGTTCCCCTCGTCGTCTATTTCCACGGCGGTTGCTTCTGCACCCAATCCCCTTTCACGGCCAAGTACCACAACTACCTCAATGCCCTCACTGCTGAAGCCAAAGTCGTGGCAGTCTCCGTCAACTATAGGAAGGCACCAGAGCATCCCATTCCCGCTGCCTACGAAGACTCGTGGGCTGCCCTTCAATGGACCATTTCACACTATGATGGGAAAGGACCTGAGATTTGGTTGAACAAACATGCAGATTTCAGCAGGGTGTTTTTGGCCGGAGCTAGTGCCGGTGCCAACATTGCTCACAACCTGGCAATGGTGGCCGGCGACCCTGATTGTGGGGTGAACATTGGGCTTCTAGGGGTTGCTTTGGAGCATCCATATTTCTGGGGCAGTGTCAGAATCGGCAAGGAGGCAGGGGATCCGGTGAGAGCGGGGCTGTTTGATCGGCTTTGGGGGTTTGTTTGTCCAGCAAGACCGGATAACGATGATCCGTGGGTGAATTCTGTGGCAGAGGGGGCGGCGAGGCTGGCGGGGATGGGGAGTGGGAGGGTGCTGGTTTTTGTGGCGGAGAAGGATGTGCTAAGGGACAGAGGATGGCTTTACTATCATGCGTTGGGGGACAGTGGGTGGATAGGGGTGGCGGAGATTGTGGAAACAGAGGATGAGGATCACATGTTTCATTTGAATGATTTGGAGAGTCAGAAGGCTAAGGATTTGATCCGACGGCTGGGGGCTTTCTTCAACAGTGACATGGCCCCTCCTCTGCCGTTTTGAGTCTTTGACTCTGGTCTGGTCTTCTATTTTCAAGGCTCATTTTCTAAGTTGTGATGTTGATTGATATTTAGAGACCAAATTTGTCACTTTTTGTCCTTCACACCAGGAATTAAAAGAAGTTGTATGCAGAAAGTAGCGAGAAAATTGAAGATTAAAGAAAGATATAATCATATAAACCCAATAAAATCAGCATCAATCAAGTCCCAAAAGTTTTGGGGTAAAATGATGGTACATGAGAGATGTTTGAAAGGGTGCCGAATACAAAGGTGCATTTTACCATTCTCTGTTTCTATCAACTAAAAAAGGGAGCAAGAAATTACAACAATAGATAGAAACCAATAGACGTTGAAGAATCTGACATCCCCTATTGGTGCATAATAAACGTGTAGCTTTTCGTTGGACGATGTTTAAATGGAGCACCTTCTAATTGCAGGGAATGACAGTGAAAACATTAAGCTGAAACGGTATGGAGCTTTAAAAGACTACCGTGTCAAGCATTGTTCCTAATGTTTGGATGATGTTGGACGACATCAAGTTGGAGACATGTTCTTCAAGGTGTTTCTTCGCATCTTGTCTGCCCACATTTGCTATTGCAAGCTTCTCCGGGGGCAACTCATCTTCCTCCTGCACTGCTTTGTTGTACTTGATAGCCAGGTTCAGCATTTCCTGCTCGGCAAAAATGAAATAGCAAAATCTATCAATTACCGGACTACTGCCCTACAAGGCAGCTGAGTTTCATGGTCTATAAAAATTTGCTTACTTGGACAGTTTGCTCGTTAGTTTTTGAATGGGTATCAAACCGACGGAGCGTCAGACCATCAGTCCACTTCTTCTTGTGGAGGTTAAGCAACATCTTCTCCTCAAGCTCGTTCTTCCTGTAGTTTATTGCAATTGAATAATAATGCCGGTTCAATCCATGGATCAACGCCTGAAAGCAATCATAGATAATGAATACAATGAATGGTACGATAGTTGATAAAAATCTAAAGGTAGCCGGTTGCTCATCACCCACTTGAATAGATGGCTTATTAAGATGCCCAAGGTTGGAAGTTGTTTGGCGTGGTTCCTGCCCAAGCATCATAGTCTGTGGATTAATCAGACGAAAAGCATCGATGACCACCTTCCCCTTAACACTCTGGATTGGATCCACAACCACGGCGACAGCTCTCTGATTCAGAGCTTCAAAACTCTGCAAAGCAATGGATGTTACAAATCATGCCTCTTTTTAAGAAAGAAGAATCACTCAGCAAATTCTACCGTACAAATTGCAAACTCCAGTCAGAAAAATATCCTTTCAAAGAATTTAAAATAGTGGCTTCAGGGAACTGATATAATCACTAATACTTTACAGATTGATATAACTTCACCATCTACCTGTACATAAATACACAATATCACACTACATTTCAAAAAGGTACAGGCGTACATCAATCAAGAATTTCTATTTCCCTGAAACACCTTCAGAAGCTATAACATATGGCAAGCGGAGAACAGCTTCAAAGAAGTTCCAAAGCTAATGCTCCAACCATATGGACATACGCATATACATAGAAAAGAGATATAGAATATAATATTCAAGACACAGATGAAGAAGAAAAGAAAACCTCCACAATTCTTCACAAATAGCTAAAATATTTGATCTATTTAGAACTTCAATTGCTATCTAGCCCAATTGTCCACAAATGTCTATTAGTATCATTATGTTGGTTGAATTAATACACATTTCAAAGTCTCAGAAACCACATATCACAACAGAATTGCCAACTGTGTCCTTAACAACAGTATTCCCATCCCCTCATATTGCTGAACTCAAAAAAAAAAAAGGTAGCAAAAGCTATGTCACACTGATGATGCATATTAGATAAGCTATTTTCATTAGGTACACAAGTTCAGATGCACAATTGATAGATAAGGGATAACAGATATAAAGCACAAACCTGTTGTGTATTAATATCAACACCAGATAGCCAACACCCAAAACCTGGGTGAGAATGATACCAACCCACAACCATCTCTGGCCTGTGAACAAATAAATCAGTCAGTTATCTAAATTACAGAGGATTTTAAGGACTGAAAAACAAATATCAAGAAGCAAGAACTACAGAAAACAGTAACTTCAAAAATACGGAAGGGTCCAATCTCTAACTTGAGCAAGATACAGGGTTTACAGAGAGAATCAAATGTGCCTTCTTAGCAATGAAAAGAGAAATTATGCCATTATACAGAAATGTATGGTTCATCGAGAAAAAGACCAAGCCCCGTAAACAGAAAGAAAACCCAAATCTGGGATTAATGAAGCCTGACGAGCAAGCCACTAAGATTGTTCAATGGGTTAGCTAAGAAGGTGAATTTCACCATATAGCTCGAACTAGGTTATTTGTTACAACTTTCCAGGTTTAATATGCCAGCGCGTATGCATAATACAGGCAAACTATGAAATGAGCCGAATTAGCTAAAGGAAGAAAATAATAACAACAAAAGAGATCAAACTGAGAGAAGAAATACCGTCCAGTCTGTTTAAGCATATCGAGCATGTTGGTCTGAAAGACATGATCGACGGCTTCAACACTAACACCAGTACCACTTTGGGGCATGGCAAAGACATCAACAACACGAACCGTGTACTCATCAACAAACTCTCCCAGCATCAAACCCATCACCTCCATGGGAACCCCAGCTCTTCCTAAGAATTAAACCCACTCAAGGATGAGACAGCTACGCGATTACAAATTCATCAAACACCACAACTAAATCAACTAAAATTATGGAAATGGTACATTATGCAACTGTAACGAGAGCCGATAACTAAACACCTTCATCGGATTTAGGGTTTACAACTCAAACGATTACTTGAGGCAATTTAGAAAGAAAAATCCATGGGATCCAAAAATAAAGCAAAAAATTAGAAGATCAAAAGTTGAAAACTAAAGAATGAAGAAGAACAGAACATTTGTAGAATGAATTACCGTGCTTGAGCATCTTGAGAAGCGCGAGCGAGGAGATATAGACCTGCTCGGAAGAATCTAAGGTGGGGGAATCCGGAGGAGGGTGTCCCAACGCACCACCGGCACCGGCGAACATCCTTTGAAGGCGTTCCATCCCTGACATTCCTCTATCACTCAATCGTAGTTCGTAATCTCTCACCGCCGATCAGTTAAGTACCCGAGTTTCTTTTGCAGCAAGATAAGAATATGGTGGCACTTTTTTTTTTTTTTTTTTTCTTAATAAAAAAAAAAATCCTTTTTTTTCCTTTTTCTAATTCGTTATGATAAAGCTTAAAAAAAATCGTTATTATTATTATTATTATTACTTCAACAGAAATCCTTTTTTCCATCGAAAACAAAAATCAATTTTTACTCCGTATCAAATTTTTGTAGAAGAGAAAAGTTATATCTTGGGTTAAAATGGTTATTTTTTATTATTTTTATTATACGAATAAATAATAGATGATATTTTTATGGCAGTGATTTTCTTTGGGAGGAACTTACCTCTAAACTTTAGTACTTATATCAATTTTCATTATTAACTTTCAATTTCATTAAATTGGATTTTAAACTTAGACAAGTATTGCATTTTTATGCTCTACTCAATTTTTGCTAATTCATTCTCCAATTTGAACAAAAAGTAATGTAAAAATATTCATAAACTCACGAATTTGAATAGAACTAACCTTTGCACAAAATTAAATTCAATCAATACATAAATTAAGTTCAATCAATACATAAATTAACCATTGAAGGACCTTGTGAAAATTCTGAAATCTTATAAATATTTTGGCTTATATATGTTTTAGAATTTATTAAATGCACATGAGAATACGTTAACGTGGTGAGGAGTATTTGAGTACACTATCCAACTCTCACCCATGGAAATGATCAATAATGCTTGATTTATTTATTTATTTATTTTCTAAATTGAGAATCACATATTTTCTCTTCCAAGTCCATAGGACACCCCATTAGATTTCATCAACAAATTTTGTCTTGTGAAAGTTCTAAGTTAGGGATATTCTTAAGACCATACAAGCTTTTTTAACATTGTCCAGCCAGATTTCTCCTTTCTTTATCCTCCTCAAATCCTTCGTCACAAGTAAATACTGGACTTTAACATCTAACATACAATTGTTGATATAACAAAAGGTAATTACAAAATTCCGTAAAAGGCTTTCAATTTAGTATAAACAATTCATTATATCCCGAACTATATTTTAAACCCATCACAAATCTCTCTTTTAGAGAAATTGTAATACAATAGGTTGAACAGAAAAACTTTAGAACTGAGAATTGTAGGGGCTTTACCCCGGAGGGAGCCCTTCCAGAAATTCTCGAAGGCCTGGGCATAACCCAGGCCTAAGAGGGGGTTTGGAAATAGTTTTCAACCAGCAATAGACGCGCCTCGGTTAGAACCTCACTAGCTGCGTCATTGCCCCAAGCGCAAAGATGACTTTTGAATTTCGCTGCCCTTCCTTTTTATACATGATCTCATGAGTTTCACATCTTCTCTTTTTCGATGTGGGACAACAAAAAACACAAAGCCCAATGGACTTGCCATTTGGGAGTTGTGAAACTTGTGATATCTGATGATAACCCACAAATACAAACCATCACTAAACAAAAATAACGTGCAAAATTTTAACTTTTATCTCTAATTAATTTCCTATTGTAAAATTTAATTTCATCGAATTAGATCCTAACTTAGATAATTGTTACAATTTCTACTGTTGGTTCAATTCTCACTAATTTACTCATTAATATCAAGTTTTCACCATAAATTTTAATGATGAAAAAATCTCTATAAACTTACCGATTTCAATAATTTTTTTTTTGACAATATGTGGGGAGGGGGATTCAAACCAACTTTATGCTAGTTGAGCTAAGCTCTTGTTGGTCCAATTTCAATAATATCAAGTTTGGCACAAATTTAAGTTTGATTAATGTACAAATTAATCATTTGAATAACATTGATAAAACTCACAAGTTTCAACAAAAATTTAGCTTTAATGTTGTTTCTCTTTGAAATTTTATCAATTTTGTTTCATGCATATGTTTTATAATTCATTGAAGGACATATGAGAATACTTTATTTAATATTTAACAATTTCTTAAGCAATAACTTGTTATAGGGTAAAAATTGCAATAATTTTCTAAGTTTAAGGTTAAAATTGTTATGCTTGTCTAAGTATGAAGTGCAATTTTTTACTTAATTGAAAGTTTATGATAAAACTTGATACAATTTGACAAGTTTATGGGTAAAAGTTGGTTTTTTCCTCCCAAAATATTAATAGTAGTAATAAAGTCTAAAATCGTATCAGTTATGTTTTTTTTTACTAAATTATACAAAATACCTCTGAACCACACCTGACATAGGTGGTAGATTTCAATTGTGCTCCTAAACTTTAGACTAAGTTTCAATTATGCCCCAATCATTTTTAAAGTTTCATTTTAAACATTAACTTTTGAGATTATATTTCAAAACAACCATTTCATTAGCTTTTCCATTACAATGAAGACGAAAATATAATACGGTGATTAATTAGTTGAAAAAAATAAAGTTTCCATATGGGCGTACTTTTGCAATGAGCTATTAAAAAATAGAAGGGTTTTAACTTTTTAAGCACGATCCAAAATGGTATTGTGACTAGAAGGGGATAAAACCTTAGAAAATAGAGTTTTGGTTGAAATGGTGGGAAATTTTTTTTTTTTTTTTGAGTACATCAACATTTAGGGTAGAGGGATTCGAACCTCTGACCTCTTGGTCGAGAGTATATGTCAATTACCGTTGAGCTAAACTCGCTTTGGCTAGTCAAGAGAGAAAACTTCATTAAACGAACGTGTCTAATGAGAGAAAATTAGTAGAAGAAGTCAATTGAAAGTGTTTGTTTGCTCCCCTATTTCCCAAGACAACAAAGGAAGATAATTTTCCCCTCTCCTTTTCTATGCTCCACCCTAGTGCACATTTCAACATTCTATACTTTTGATCTTCAAAATTATATTGAACATAAGAAATAATCAAAAGGTAAAAGGAAAATAGAATAATGAAAAACAATGGGTTAATTTATTATTTCAAACAAACCCAAGAGAAAATAGCAGTCTGATTAATAAAATGCCACACACATATTTTTCTGATCCCTAGTGGGATCTATTCAAAGAATGTAATAAAATAAAAGATGGAGTGTTAAAATATCAGTGCACATGTCTTTTTTTTAATACACATACTTTTTTTGCACCCCAATTTATTCGTTTATAAAAATAAATTCTCATAATATTAAATTTCCTTATTGGACGCTTGCAGTTGCAGTTGCAGGTTTGCAGCAGCCTTTCCATGCGGAGACCTCGCATGGCGTAGCCACCTTTCTCTGGACAGCAATTTTGCGAACCTGCACCATTCAAATATATAATTGAAAACCTATAATTTTTTTTTTTTTTGCTTTTAAAAATTAGAATTTTAAATATTAGTAATTTATTTTCTGAAATTTACCTTATGAGAGCTTGTTCATTTGTTTCGGAATTACAAGCTTCAAAAACACCCGTCTCCAAATTCACTCTTGAGACTGGTTTCTTCAACAAATTTTCACCCACCTCAACAAGATCATTCAAGTTCTTCTTCGTGGCTATGTCGACCGAAGATACAACTCCGCTCAACGTATCATCCTAATACATACATGAAAGTTGAATGATCTATTAGACACTTTTCTAATAGACGCAAATCTAAAGTACAAAGACTAAACTTATAAAGTAAATAGATAAAAAAGAAAGCAATTACCTGAATGCGAAGGTAGTTTTTTTCGCAATGAAGAGCTTTAAAAACCACGGAAAGATGAAAATCGACCATATCAGAGCTCGAATGAGAAAATACGTCGATAATCGGCGTAGAACCGCCGGCGGTGAGCCACTGCAATAAACCCCATTTGGCTGCCTTTTCCGACGTGTATTTCATTTCATCTTTTGGAGAGCCAGTCCCCAAAGATATAACTAGAAACCTTGAGTAATCGGCTGGTTTTATTGCAAAGAAATCTGGGTTTCCTCTCAGTGCCTCCTTTGTCACTTCACCCATAGCCAACAAAGTCTACAATTTTATGTATAATTCTAATATATCAATTCTTTGTTCCCAATACTTTTGAAAACGTTTATATCTTTAAACTTAAATAACAAAAAACTAAATTCGACATTTTTGGAAGCGTCAAATACATTTTTTTAGCATTAGATTTATTAAAACATGAGATGAGAATTTACCCTCACAAGATTTTTAAAATGTTACTGATATCTTAATCAAGGTTAAATTATCAAAAATACCCCTAAACTATGAGATTAGTTTCAATTATACTCCTGAACTTTCAAAAATTTTATTTTAGTCTTTCAAAACAACCATTGGAGACATTTTTCTATTAAATTGATGAACGAAAAATTATGTGTTGGCATGTGCTTTTATTATTTTCTCCACGTACATGTTCAAATATGTTCATATAAGCAACAACACAAATGCAAACATGTCATTTTCCGTCCAGAGAAATTTAACGAAAAAATGTCTTCAAGAGTTGTTTTGAAACAAAATTCAAACTTAAAATGTCTTCAGGGGTATAAAATTGAAACCAACCTTATAGTTCAAGGGTATTTTTTATAATTTAACCCTTAATTAATTGAACGGTATTCCAATATTTGTATGAAATGGACACAAAAGAGAAATAGGTTATATTAAAGTTTTGTTAAATAATTTAAAGAATATTTTAGTGATGATGCCAAATAATTTATCTTATAAAGTATTCATAAAATATTTAAAAATTTAGAGATGAAACTAGAATCTCTAGAAAAGTTAAAACGAATTATTTAAAAGTACTTGAGAGAAAATAAATATATACACATACTGGATTATTTGCAGCAACGCCACCATCGACAAGGTTAAATTCCCGAACGTCACCGGTGGCGAGATCCTGAGTTTTGAAGTAATGAGCAGGAAGATAAGTGGGAGCTGCCGAAGTCGAAATGCATATGTCGGAGACAGCGGCATTCAAACGAGGTTGGTTCTTGAGCTGGAAAGTTTTTTTTTTAAAAAAAAAAAAAAAAGTTTAAGATGTTTAAAAACTCTTTCCTCACAGCAAAAATTGAGCTGATATTAGATAACTAACATGAGGTTCTATCTTAAAACCAATTGACAATTTGAGGAGTAGTCCAGGTATCTTATAAATTACAAGGTCTCCACTTATCTTTTCAATGTGGGATCCTCAACATGCCCCCTCAAGATGGTACCTCTTTGGATTCACCATTCTTGGATCGGATCCCAATTTTTTTTCTTTTGGACCGAATACCCGTTTGGGTTTTAATGGGCTCTGATACCATATTAGATAACATGGGGTTCCATCTCAAAACCAATTGGCAATGAGTGGAGTAACTCATGTATCTTATATATTGTGAGTTCTCCACTTATCTTTTCAATGTGGGATCCTCAACACTCAATAGCTGAAAAAAAAAGAGAGTAGAAATCGAAGAACCTCGTAGCTGGAGAAGATGGTTGGCTGAAGGAGCTTGATGTCGAACGTGGGGATAACGATATTAGTCAAAGTTTGGTTCAATTTTGTATGTCCAAGTTTTTCCTTGACGAGCTTGTGGAGATACTTTCCATTGTATTTTGGACCCGACAGGGCCTTGATGATCTTTGCCAGCCTCAGCGATCTGCCAAAATATGAAGATTATTGCATGCATGAGAAAATAATGGAGGGTGTGGTTTTTGTTTATGTTTAAGGTTTTAGAATAATCTTCGGTTGGGACCTTTTTTGTGGGAAGATTTTGGGACAGTGATTGAGGTAGAATTCTTTGATGTCTTTAGCCGAAAACAAGGGACGGTTCTTTTCGTTTGGTGCTGTTATCATGGCCGTCACCAATCCACCTGTGCTCGTTCCAGCAATCACATCGAAATAGTCTGCAATTCTTGCATCCTCACCGTCGAGTTTCTACACCATTCACCATGACAAAAATCTTAGATTATTCGTACATGGCTCAACTCAAAACTAATTGATAATGAAGGGAGTAACTCATGTATCTTATAAATTATGAATTCTCCACTTATCTTTTCAACGTGAGATCTTCAACAATACTTGACTGCATACCATTAGAATATCGACAACCAGGAGAAATAAAACAAATTTATGATTTTCTACCTTCCTTTCTCACAATTGTCAATATTTTATTGGGGTGTGTAAGGAGATCTATGTACACACTGTTGTGCAACCAAGGTATTATTTATTTCATTATATCAACACTTTAAAATTCCCCTCACTAGTGGAAATAAATATTAATTGAGGAGGAAATGACTCTAGGGGTTCGAATACAGGACCTTCTACGTTGTATCATGTTAAATAACTATCAATCAAACAAAAAACTTAAGCGGATGGGTTAAGGTAAATTTAAATAAATCAAACTTTAAACTAACTAGCCATGATATGATAGGTTTAATTATTTGGAGATGTGTAATATGTTATATTTACCACATAACAAATTTTTTATATTTAAAAACCTATTTTGGTTTGATTTTTATAAACATTTCTAAATATAATAGATAAAAAAAAAAAAAAAAAAAAAAAAAAAAAAAAAAAAAAAACGAAGTTGCATGTAAATTATTATTATTATTTTTTTAAAAAAAAAAGCATCACTATCATGCAAACCCTTCAAATATCTCATATTGATCAACCATGCATATCATAAATATAAGTCTTGAATTTTGAATTCTAAATTTAATAAATAAACAAATACTCAGGTAAACAAAAAAAAAATAAATAAATAAATAAATAAATAAATAAAACTATGAATATTCACATTAATACCTGAAGTTCAGACTCCAAGAAAGTGAGGATGGTTCCAGGGATAAGCCCTCGAATTCCACCTCCATCAATACTCAGAACTGTAATAAGATTTCCAAACGTCGGAGGCTGCAAAGGAACGCTTGTTGGATCCATAAAAATAATCAGTATAGAAAGATCAAGGAATTTTAATAGAAAAATAATTATAAGGCGTTTGCTTTCGTAAATATATTATTATTTGCAGTACTGCAGAAGATTTTAGAGCAAATATCTATGATCTTTGGGACATTGTGTTGAGGTATTTATAGAAATCCTCGATCGACATGTTTTTTCAAATTAAACAAGTGAAAAGGTCAGAGGAGTTTGAATGTTTCATGTTGGAACGAAGCGATAAGCTTCCAACTCATTCGTACAATCATATAGCCGCCACTTTCCTTGAGCAGCTGACTTTATATTTTCCCCTCTTATTGTTTCCCTTTTTTTATTACGTTAAATTACAAGTTTGGATTCATACATTTTTATGATGGTATCTAATTTTTAATTTTATGTCTAATAAATCATTGTCATATTTGATCATTTTTGTTAAAAAATTCATGGACTTATTAAACATTATAAAATATCAAATATAATATGAACTTATTAGATACAAAGGTGAAGTTTAGGGATCTAGCTATTAGACATTTGGTTTTTGAAAATTAAGTTTGTTTTCTATCAATTTCCTTAAAATGATTTTCATCTTTGTTAAGAACACATTTGTATTTCTAGCCAAATTCCAAGAACAAAAACAAGTTTTTGAAACTTTTTTTTTTTTTTTTTTTAGTTTTCAAAATTTGAGTTCGTTTTTTAAAACATGGAAAAAAGATAAATAACAACACCGAGAAATTTATAAGTGGAAGTAGTGTTAGTAGACTTAATTTTAAAAAATCAAAAACAAAAAACCAAATGATTATCAAACAAGACATTAACTTATAAGTTAAACTTTTAAATTTAATAATAATTTAATGTATTGATTCGTGCAGGAAACAAATTCCAGCTGCCATTACTTGCATCTTGCATGAAGGAAATATTTTCAAAGTCTCTTGGCACGTTGTGCTAATCCTCATTTGAGAGAGTAGAAAACGATATTTCTAATAGAAAAAAATTTAGAAATTAAATGGGCCAAGTTGGCTACTTAGAAAATCAAATTTTAATTATTAATCTTTCAATTCAACCTTGTGGGTGACTTGAATTTCATAAATAATATTTTGACTCATGTTCAAATTTTATGACCGATGCCTTGGCTTAACGGTTAAATAAACTATACATTTTTTCTTTAATTCAGATTGAAAATTCAAATTTCCAATCTCATATTTATTCGACTAAATAAAAATTTTATATTATAAGATAAATCTAATCATTTGATTATGATTTGTATCAATTTGATTTCTCAGAGAAAAAAAAAAACCCTCTTACATTAATATTATGTTGATATGTCAAAAAAAAAAAAAAAAAAGTTAAGTTATTATGAAGTATTCTCAACATTTCCTTCTCCATTAAAGTTTTTAAAGATTCGTTGTATAAAAGTTTTGTGATAATCTCATGTTTCTAATAATCATGATTGTGATATTTTAAGCTCGACTATTAAGATATTAGTAAATTTTTGGTTTGCAAGTTTTACTTTAATTTATAATCAAAATATCATACATTCCAATATTCATCTTTACGAGTTGTGTTGAAGTTTTTTTTTTTTTTTTTTTTTTTTTTTTTTTTTTTTTTTTTTTTTTTTTTTTTTTTTAAAAAAAAAAACCCTCAAATTAATTATTAGTTGCATTCGTACACCCATATGGGACGGTACAATGGAAGAATATCCAAAGCCAACTTCCCTGGAAATTCCTAATGCAAATTTAAAAAAAGAAGAATCAAGGAAAATGTGGGAATGAACAAACAAAAGCAGTTTCGGTCAACCAAAGGAACTTAATTTTTTATTTTTAAATTTTTAAGTAGAAAATATAAGAAGTCTCGTGGATTAATTAATTATTATTATTATTGTAAATTTGAAACCATAAGTTTCAATTCCTTTAATCAAAGATTAAATTATAAATTTAGTCCATAAACTTTGAGGTGTTGAGGATTCCACATTGGAAAGATAAGTGGAGACCTCACAAATTATAAGATAGATGAACTACTCCACTCATTGTCAATTGATTTTGAGTTGGAACCTCATATAATCTAACATGGTACATGTCAATTACCACTTAGCTATGCTCACTATGACTTTAAACTTTTAATTTTATTGAACGTTTATTAAAATAATAACTTCCCATTGCAAAAAAAAAGCCATCAGCAAACGAACCAAAAAATAAACGTTGATTTGGTCAACCCTACGAAGAAGTATCCAATCGTCTAAATTGTTGCTTACGTTTGATTCTGTTAAATCGAAATAACACAAATAGCCACCTTTTTTCTCAACCTCTTTTGATTCAACCAAAAGCTTGAACTTGAAGCCCTTATAAAATTAATTTATATATTACTCAATCTCAAGTGATCCAAAACCTCCATTCGAGTTGAGTTTACATCAATCATTTTAAATTAGGAGTTTGAACTTTGAAGAATTATTTAAAATTTATTTGAATTTAGGGGCGGATTCACAAAAAGACCAGAGCTACGTGTCCTCCTCAACTTATCTAATTTTATTATTTGGTTCATCTAAATAAACAAATTGAGCTTAGCTTTCTTTTTTTTTTTTTTTTTTGAAACAAGAGCTCCATTGTTGTTGATACTAACTTGCAATTATATAGTATTGTTTATTTTGCTTTAATTTCTTCCATAAATCATATATTTATTTATTCATATCAAATGCACATCATTTCTTTAGGTGACGATATTGCTTCTAAATTAAACTTATATACTTGTTATGGGTAAAAAATATTCATCATTGCAACAGGTCAAGTGGGCCCGAATCAACGAGCCCAAACAGATGAGGAGCAGCCCAGCACGAGAAGAAGAAGGGTCGGGACCTTCCTCGGTCCACTATGTCCTCCTCGGCCTCGCCCTGGGAATGAGGCCAAGGAGAACGGTCGGCCTCGACCCAATGCCGAGGCCGACTAGGGCCACGAGTCCAGATCCTCACTAAGGTCCAACCTATCACCTAAACCCTACCGGGAAAAGCCTATAAATACAGCCGAAGTCGTCTAGAACGGAGGACACAGAAAAATACAGAGAAAACACAGGTAACTCTGAGAGCTCCTTACATCCAGTCGTCTCCTAGTTCGGTACTGACTTAAGCATCGAAGTGTGTATGGTCTACACCACATCAGTGTGCAACGTTTGCTTGTCTTGCAGGTCACGTCTTCCCTGTTCTCATACAAATTCACTCTTGATTGTCACGTGGAGCGAAGGAAAACTTCCTAACGAAATTTGATCATCAACAATACTTTTTATAAAAAGAAAATAGATGACAAACCAATACAACTTAAATGAAAAATTTTAAATATAAAATAATGGTATTCTATATAGGAAAATTTTATTACATTATTTGATTTTAAAAGTTTAAAATATCCAAAGTACTATATCTATTTAATAGTTTTTTTTTTTTTTTTTTTGACATCATGTGAGGTGGTGAGAGATTTAAACTAAGGATCTCTTGATGATTAATACAAGTTTTATATCAGTTGAGTTACAATTGTGTTAGTTACAATGACAAATAATTGATTGAACATAGTCTTTATTTTATAATGTTCATAATCACAACTCGATATAAAAGGAAAAAAAATATTTTTTTTTTACTAAATTCAAACTCTTATTTGATCAAATACAAAAGAATCCCATTGATTTATTATTACAAATGTTGCAAAAGAATAGTTTAAACAACAGAGAAGGGAAACTTATTCATTATTACAGCAAATAATACGTAAAGGATAAATTAATTAAATGACATAATTTTTTTTTAAAAAAAAAATTAAGAAATAGTCAATTGAGTTCCCTTGAAACTTGCAGCTTTTCCATGAGGAGACCTGGCGTGGCGGAGCCGCCTTTCATCCGACAGCAGTTTAGCAAACCTGCAATGAGAGAGACACAGAACGACATGTCGTTTATTCCAACGTTTTTTTAAGAGCTTTTTACTAACATGAAAACTATAAAAACTGAACAATTCTAAATGGAAAAAGGCAAAAAAGAGAGGACCTGATAAGAGCCTCTTCGTTCGTCTCTGAATCAGAAGCCTCAAAGATTCCTGTCTCTAAATTCACTTTTGAAACTGGTTTTTTCAACAGTGCTTCCCCTACTTTTACAAGACCTTCCAAATTCTTCTTTGTAGCTTCATCGAGGGTCGACACTTCATTATTTAGCGTATCGTCCTAAAATTTCATAATATATATTAAATCAAAATGTCATATACATTGTAAATAAGAGATTGAAATTCAAACTTGTAACCTATGGAAAAGATGTGTCTAATTTTTAACTATATTTAAGTTTTTTTTTTTTTTTTTTTTTTTGAGTACATCAACATTTGGGGATGGGGGGATTCGAACCTCCGACCTCATGGTCAAGAGTACATGCCAATTACCGCTGAGCTAAGTTCGCTTTGGCAACTATATTTAAGTTTGGGCAGGAGAGTTTGTCAAGACAAATTTAAATAATACTTTTAAAAGGTTTAACTAAAAGTATTTTTATTCAAGTGTTTTTAAACCTTTCAAAAATGCATATAATATTAAAATATGAATATAGATCAGGTCCTTGAGTTCTATTATTTAAATTTAAATTTTATTAATTTGTCGCAAAATATTTAAAATTTTGATTTTTGCTCTTTATAATTTTTATTTGCTTTCTACTATAGTCTATTAACTCTAAAATCTTAATTCTAGTGGTCCAACTTTCATTAAATTTTCCATTTCATTTGGTAAAAATTTTATGTCTGCTTTATTGAAATTATGAGGTAATATTTAATCGCTTTCAATATATAATTTGTATTTCATAAACATTATCACCTACACGTTGGAGATTGAATATATATAAAACTAAATATTTGTGAACCAAAATTGAATCTTGAACCCATAAGATAGATAAATGTTCAAAAACTAAAACCAAACATAAAGTTTTGATACCAAAAAATGATAAGTACACCAAATTACAAAACATCCGAACCTCTGACCTCATGGTCGAGAGTATATGCCAATTACCACTGAGCTAAACATAAAGTTAAAACATCGTTTTAACCTAATATAAATTAGCAACTTTATACTACATAGTATCCAAAATACTAGGCTTGTTCAATAACCATTTGGTTTTTTGAGAAAAAAATTATTTTTTATTTACTCCTAAACGGCCATTTGATTTTGGGTTTTTGGTTTTTTAAAATTATGCATGTTTTATCCCGAATTCCCTACAATGATTTTTATCCTTGTTAAGGATCGATTTGAATTCCTGGCTAAATTCCAAAAGCAAATCAAGTTTTTGAAAACTATATTTTTTTTTTTCAAAATTTGATTTGGTTTTTGAAAACAACGAAGAAGTTAGATAATAAAACAAATAAACTTATAGGCGTAGAAGTAGGTTGAATTAACTCAATTTTAAAAAACGAAATACCAAATAGTTATTAAACGAGACCTTAACTAATTATTAGGATTTAGGAAAATTGACCTGAATTCGGAGGTACTTGTCTTCACAATGAAGGGCTTGAAAGACCACAGAAAGATGGAAATCCACCATGTCGGAACTCGCCTGATAAAAGGCGTCGATTATCGGGGTGGTGCCGCCGGTGGTCAGCCATCCAAACAGCCCCCAATCGGCTGCTTGCTTCGCCGTGAATTTCATCTCCGTCTTCGGAGCTCCGGTGCCTAGAGATATGACCAGGAATCTCCGGTAGTCCATTGGTTTTATAGGGAAGAAGTCAGGACTTTGTCTTAAAATCTCCTTTGTTATTTCACCCACAGCCAATAGAGTCTGTTTTTTTAAAGTAACATGTAGAGTTTCACTATTTTAGAAACTGATTAAAGGCCTCTCTGGTATAATTTTGAAATTAAAATATAGGTTTATTGGGTGATAGGATTTTGAAACCAGTTTGTATTTTGTTAAACATATTATTGAAAAATCGAGGGCAAGAGACTCAAATAATTTGTTTATATACAAAATCAAAACCTATAAACATTTAAAAGTTTTTGGCACGCCCAGAAGTTCTTCAATGCCAAAAAAAAAAAATATATATATATATATATATATATAACAAAAAGAAATTAAATTCGGTTATCATAAGTTTGATCAACAGTTTTTTTGTTTTAACATGAACAAAGTTGAAAATATTTTTATTTACCCTCAACAGACATAAAAGTCTGTATCCTCGACCAACAAGTCAGAGATTCGAATCTCCAACCTCACGTATCATTAGAATAATATATTTTTATTTACCGGATTATTGGCCGCGACACCACCATCTACAAGGTTAAACTCCCTCATTGATCCAGTGGCAACGTCCTCAGTTTTGAAGTAATGAGCTGGAAGATAAGTAGGCGCTGCTGAAGTAGAAAGACATATATCCGACAACAAGGCATCCAAAGAAGGGTTGTTCTTCAGCTGAAAAAAAAAAAAAAAGAATATATCAATCAATTCAATAATACTTAATATAATTTGGAAATGTTCTGATTTTTTGTTTGGAGAAAAATTCAAAAGGCAACCTCGTAGCTGGAGAAGATGGTTGGTTGAAGAAGCTTAATGTCAAAGGTTGGAATTACAACGTTGGTGAGTGTTTGGTTTAGCCTTGTGCTGCCCACTTTCTCCTTCACCAGCTTGTGCAGATATTTGCCGTCGTATTTTGGACCTACTAAGGTTTTCAACAGCTTTGCTAATGGCCATGTTCTGCAACATCAAAATTAGATGCATCATTTTTTGTTAAGGCAACAAAAGAAAAGAAGAAGAAGAAGAAGGAAAATATGAATTTGTTGTGGGGATTAGAAACATTGTCTGTGGGAAGATCATCGGACAGTGGTCGAGGAAGAATTGTTTGATGTCTTTTGCAGAAAATAAAGGTCGGTTGTTTTCGTTTGGCGCCGTTATCATGGTCGTTACTAGCCCGCCCGTGCTCGTCCCGGCGATCACGTCGAAATAATCGGCGATTCTTGCATCCTCACCATCCAGCTTCTGTACCTCAGCACAAATCAGACACAATTTTGAATTTTAGATGTGTCTTCGTTATGGGAGCAATCAACTTTCAACTTTTGTTTCCTAAATTTCGTTTTATAGCTGTCTGGTTTTTTGTTCTTGGAAATTAAGTTTATAAACACTTCATTCACCTATAAGTTTCTTTGTTATGTTATATACCTTCTTCTCCTATTTTAAAAAATCAATTAAAGTTTTCAAAACTAATTAAAACAAATAGATATGATCATTTGATAACCGTTTGCTTTTTGGTTTTTAGTTTTTTAAAATTATGTTTATTTTCTCCAATTTTCCTTACAATAGTTTCCATTTTTGTAGCTTTCAAAACAATTGACTTGGTTTTTGAAAATACTGAAAGAAGTTAGATAACAAAAAAAAAAAAAAAACGTATAGGTGGAAGTAATGTTTATAAGTTTAATTTTCAAAAACTAAAAACCAAAAATCGGGTCCTGTTTGATAACCATTTGGTTTTTGGTTTTTGATTTTTGAAAATTAAGCTTATACACACACACGTACTTCCACCTGTAAGTTTCTTGGTTTTAGTATCAATCTTCTACTTTGTTTTCAAAGACCAAGTCCAATTTTGGAAACAAAAAAAATAGTTTTCAAAAAGTTGTTTTTGTTTTTAAAATTTGGCTAGGAATTCAAATGCAACCTTAATTAGAATGAAAGTCATGGTAAAAAATTCAGGAGAAAACAAGCATAATTTTCAAAAACCAAATGGTTATCAAACGGGGTAATAATTCCGTAGATTTCAAAGGTTTTTTTTTTTTTTTTGAAATTTGGCTAAGAATCCAAGTGTACCCTTAACAAAGATGAAGACTATTGTACAAAAATAGGGAGAAAACACATATTTTTCAAAAATTAAATGGTTACTGAACGGAGTCTAAAAATTGATGCACTTGACGATATTGCTATTCTTCATAGAATGACATTGTTTATTATACTCAAGTTTGTATTTGAATATTATATATCCACCTAAACACTAAAAGAAATACATAATTTTTTCATACCTGAAGCTCAGATTCCAAAAAGGTAAGGATAGTTCCTGGAACAATTCCTCTTATTCCACCACCATCAATGCTCAAAATCGTAATAAGATTTCCAAACGTTGGAGGCTTCAATGGCACATTTGTTGCATCATAACAAATGAATGAGATTTGGAGATATATTTTTAAAGTAAGATTTAATTGTTTGTGATGGCAAGTGAAATGGCATGGGTATTTATAATGAGTTACGTACTAACATAATCTCTCAATTAATTTTTTTTTTTAAAAAAAACCCTAATTGAGTGTTTGAATCTTGCTACAAAAGGTCAGTAATTTTGAACATTCTTGTATATATTATTGTTGGAATTAAAAATTCTTAATTTTGTGTTGGAATCTTCCATGAAAGTGTTTGGGATTTGAATTCCTTTATATTAATTGTTGGAATGAAGAAGTCCTAATTCTCTGTTGAGTCCTCTTGCATGAAAAGTCCAGGGATTTAAACATTATTGGTCAATAAACTTTGATTAAAATTTTGTGGGAATACTCATTAGAAGAAGAGATGTGTTTTTTTTTTTAAAAAAAAAATTATGTTGAATGTGGAATATATTGTATATGTGGTGGGAAACAATGTTCAAAAGCTTGACCAAATTGATAGGTCAATAGTTAATTTACTATGAAATCTTCATCTCCAAGTAATTTGATTAATTCTTCTAGTTCATATGTATCTACCTAGTTCAAAACTTTATCAAATTTAATTTATTATTGGTCTCGTTCGATAACGATTTTTGGTTTTTGATTTCTGAAAATTAATCTGAAAATTAAGCTTATAAACACTATTTCCACCTATGAGTTTCTTTGTTTTGTTACCTACGTTATTTACATGTTTTAAAAAACCAAGTCAAGTTTTGAAAACTTGAAAAAAAAAATAAAATTAATTCTCAAAAACTTGTTTTTGTTTTTGAATTTGGCTATAAATTCAAAAGTTTTCTCAACAAAGATGAAAACTGTTGTAATGAAATTGCCAACAAGAGCATGGCTCAATAGTCATCAATTAATTTTTGCCCAATTTTTTTAGACAAATTTTCTGCACACGTTTAGGTTTCCTTGTAGGGAACTTTAATGTACGGTCAATGGAATATACATAAAAGAAATTAAAATCACCAATAAGTTTACGAATATCTCTAAACTCAAAAAAAAAAAAAAAAAAAAAAAAGTTTATGAATATCTCTCATGTGTAAGGGATTTTTTTTTTTAATTTTTATTTTATTTTTTTAGGAAGAACTCTCTAAAAAAATTCATTGTCATTATAATTAGCATTTTTTTATGCTGGAAACTATTATTATATATGTGTGTGTTTTTGTTGACGACGAAAAAAAAAAAACTCAATGGAAATATTTATGACAATAAAATATCTTCATTAAAATTATTTTTGTGTTATTGACAAATTGGGTTTCTTCAAAAAGAAAAAAAAAAAAACGTCATTGTGCGAGTTTTCTGAGGATAAGAAACCTTCATCCAAAACATTTATGACCCAAGAAAATCATGATCATTAACATATTATTGATAGTAATTGAACATCGACGTTACTAACTCTCTCTCGTGATGGAAACATATTGTCATTATTAATTTTTATAAACAGTAGCGAACTAGCGTTAATATATATATCTTGATGATAAAGTGATCATTATTAGTTTTTTTTTACTATGTTTAAGTGTCATAAAACAATTTATTGTGACGATTACTAATTTTTATTAATAAGTTAATTTTGACAGTAATTAACCAATCATATAATAAACTTAATTATGACGGTTTTGTTCTATTGTCCTGCATAAAGTTTCTTTATGATGGTCGATTCAAGGACAAAAAAGTCATGAAATATTTTTTTGACATTATCTCAATGTCATCTACAGTGGAAATTGTAGTACTGTTTAAAACTAGACCAAATGATATTATTCAAACAGACAACCCCTTCTATTCCCCTTAACAAATATCTATGAACAAATACAGGTATCTTGATTCTTTTCTAAAATAGTAATATTTAATATTAACTAAAAGTTTCAGGCATCTTCACTAGAATTTAAGAATGATAACAAATTTATACAGAATTCTGAAAAGTGGAAATTGAAATTCAAAGTTAAATTGCAAATTTGGTTTCTATAGTTTTGAACTTTGAAGAAAGTTAAAATATGTCCTTATAATTTGATAAAACCTAATAAATAGTCTCTACCGTTCAAAATCACTAACAGACTAAATACTCATTAGTCAATCCTATTACGTACTCAATCTGTTAGTAACTTCTAGTGAATACGTACTCAATTCGTTGATGACTTCTAACAATAGAGACTATTTATGAGGTTTTATCAAATCATAGAGACAAAATTCTAATTTTCTAAAATCTATAAGAACCAAATTTGTAAATTGAACCTAAATTCAATTGGCACGAGATCCAGTTTCGAGTTTCTAGCTAGCATTTTTTCCAAGAGGGGACCTTGCATGGCGGAGCCGCCTCTCTTCAGACAGCAACTGGGCGAATCTGCATAATTAAGATGATGAACCAGTCGTTAACTTAAAGCAAATATTGAGACTTTTTAATTTATTTCGTTAAGAAATTTAAAGAGGAGGGAATTTTTAATTTTTGCCTTATGAGTGCTTGTTCATTTGTTTCTGAATTTGACCCACAATCCTCAAAAATTCCAGTCTCCAAATTCACCCTTGAAACAGGCTTCTTCAATAACCCTTCTCCCACCTTCACAAGATCATTTAGATTTCTTTCTGTAGCCACATCTACCGAAGATACCTCGCCGCTCAATGTATCATCCTACATTACAAAATGATATATTTCACCTTAAAATTTGAAACATGTTTTTAAAACAACAACAATACTCGACTGCATAACCGTGTATATGACTCCACTAAACTCTTACAAATTTGAAGAGAGAATGGTAAAAAATGAGACAATACTTGGCCATCGGTGTGTAGTATAATATTTGGCTGCATACCAATGTACCTCCCGAGAGAAAAAAAAAAAAAAACTCTCATTTTCTACCTTTCTCTTTTCTAGTGGTCAAGATTTTAATTATTAGAGCCCTACACACTTAGCAACCATTAAAACGTTGGCAATTAGAAGAAATAAAATATTTTTTCTCATTTTCGACCTTTCTCTTTTAGTTGTCAAGATTTTAGTGGGCTGTGTAGAGAGACGGTCTAGAAAATGAGAAAAAATTTCTCTCTTAGTTGTGAACATTTCAATGATGGTGTATGGAGAGATATCTACCGTACACATCGTATGTAGCTAAGTATTGTCCTTTTTAGCTGTAACCAGATGTGGTTTTTTTAGAGAGTAGAAGGAAACCTGAATGCGAAGGTAGTTTTGTTGACAGTGGAGAGCTTTAAAAATGACAGAGAGGTGGAAATCCACCATATCAGAGCTTGCTTGTGAATACACGTCGATGATGGGAGTGGAGCCGCCGCTGGTTAACCAGTCCAACATTCCCCACTCCTCCGCTTCCTTTGCTGTGTATTTCATTTCGGCCTTCGGAGCTCCTGTTCCCAACGATATCACTAGAAATCTTCTGTAGTCCACTGGCTTTATAGCAAAAAAGTCTGCATTTTCTTTTATCACCTCCTTCGTCACTTCTCCGATCGCCACCAACGTCTGATTTTCATTATTTAACAAAAATACGCCTTTAAAATATTATAAATAAATACTAAAAATAGCGAATTATAAAATTTAAAAGGTTAAATTACAAGTTTAGATCGTATCAATTTGGTCTTTGAATTTTTCAATTTTGTATCTAATAGGTTCCTGAATTTTAAAAATATCTAATAGGTCTCCAAACTCTCAATTATGCGTCTAATAAAACCCTGACATATTCGAGATTTTTAAAATTTAATCAATCTACTAGATATAAAATTGTCAAAACCCTAGACTTCCAATTTTGTAGCTAGTAGAAGGATGTGTCAAATAGATCAAAGATTTTATAAACACAAAATCAGAAGTTGAGGGATCTATTGGACATAAAAATTGAACGTTTAAGGACTTTTTGGATACTTTTTTAAAGTTCAAGGATTTATTGGACATAAAATTAAAAGTTCAAAGACATATTTGAAACTTTTTAAATTTCAAATACGACTAAATTGAGACAACCTTGAAAGTTTTGTAATTTAACCAATTTAGAATTAAATGGATACCGGATTGTTTGCAGCAACCCCACCATCTACTAGGTTAAATTCCCTCGTTTTTCCAGCGTTGTCCTCAGTTTTGAAATAATGAGCTGGAAGATAAGTGGGAGCAGCCGAAGTAGAAATGCAAATATCCGACAGATAAGCATCCAACGATGGGTTATTTTTGGTCTGAAACAATAAACATTTATGGACCAAAAATAAAATTTGAATAAAAATAAATAATTAATGCAATGAATTGAAGGGAAGAAATTAGAAAAAAGGCAACCTCATAGGTAGAAAATATGGTGGGCTGAAGGAGCTTAATGTCAAACGTCGGAATGACAATGTTAGTCAACGTTTGGTGCAACTTTGTGTCACGAAGCTTTTCCTTTACCAGTTTGTGGAGATATTCACCATCGTATTTTGGACCACCCAAAAGTTTTAATATTTTTCCTATTGGCCATGTCCTGTGGCATTATTGTCAAATATCATAGAAACTTATCAAAGATTATTTATTACAACAAAAAGGACCAAGGTTAAATTTGATTTCCTGTCGTGTTTTTTGAGTCTCATTTGATAATTATTTGGTTTTTGAAAATTATTCTGATTTTTCTTCCTATTTTAAGTATCTTTGTTAATAAAACATTCAAATTCTATAATTAAAAAAAATAATTGAAAACTACTTTTTTTTTTTTAATTAAAATTTTCAAAATTTGACTTGGTTTTTGAAGATACGTAAAGTAGCTAAAGTAGATAACAAAACAAAGAAACTTAAGGGTAGAAGTACTTTTTATAAGCTTAATTTTCAAAAATAAAAAATCAAACTTTGATTTTTTGTTTAGTATTTCTACCGTTTCTTACCCACCAAAAGTATTCAAATTTTTTTCCACTTTTTACTTAACTTTAAATAGAAAATACTTAGTTGTATACAAGATCTTTCTACATACCACCATTAAAATGTTGACAACTAGAAGAGGTAAAAAAAACTATTCTTCAAAATTTTAATGAAGTATATAGGGAGATATCTTCATACCAATATGCAACCAAGTATTATTCATTTTAAACACTTCTCTCATCTTCCCTCTTCAACACTATGTCCTCCTTCCCTTCTTCTTTTACTTCTCCTCTCCTTCGTCTTCTTCTCTCACATATCTTAATCTCTCTCCTCCACCGCTTGCCATTGTCACCCTACCCCTACCCCTACCCTCATATTAGTCTTCTTTTTCTTTTTTTTTTTTAAACTCGTCACACAGATTCAATAAAACTATTTACTAAACCTAAGAGATTTGATTGTCTATTTTTGAAACCTAGGAACTAAATCGGCATATAATGCTTAAACTCCAAAGTTTTAAAATCACAAGACACATTTAAATTAAAATTCATGCTTATTTATTGTTTAACTTAAGGAATAAAATTAACCTATTTTGGGGGAAGATTTTTGGACAGTGATCGAGGTAGAATTGTTTGATATCTTGAGCAGAAAACAAGGGACGATTCTTGTGATCATCTGGTGCAGATATCATGGCCGTCACAAGTCCTCCTGTGCTTGTCCCAGCAATCACATCAAAGTAATCTGCAATTCTTGCATCTTCCCCATCTAATTTCTACATCGTACCAACATCCTAAAGTTATTTACAACAAATAATATTGTACCCTTCTCAAAAAAAAAAAAAAAAAAAAAAACAAATAATATTGTACCAACCCTATTAATGTTTATTTACCATTCCTCCCTAAATTAATAAATAGATTCTCTAATTATTATAGTTGAGATAATTCAACGGTTTTGGTTTTGATATAATTTAACTTGTTATTGAAATTTAATGTACAATAAAATTATTGAGTGATCAAATTATCAAATTCAATTATATAAGAAAGAAAGAAACTATTCAATGCTAGATAATAATATTGACCTTAACTCATTTTTCTTTTATTATATGTACTCATAATCATTTAGGATCCGTTTGATAATCATTTAGGCCCCGTTTGATAACCATTTCGTTTTTTGTTTTTGGTTTTTGAAAATTGTGCTTGTTTTCTCTCAATCTTCTTATAATGATTTTCATTTTTGTTAAGGGGACATTTGAGTTCCTAGCCAAATTCCAAAAACAAAAACAAGTTTTTGAAAACTACTTTTTTTTGTTTTCAAATTTTTGCTTGGTTTTTAAAAACATGGGTAAGGATGTAGATAAAAAACAAAGAAGTTTGTGGGTAAAAGTAGTGTTTATAGGCTTAATTTTCAAAAACCAAAAACAAAAAACGAAATGGTTATCAAACGGGGCCTTAGTTTTTGGTTTTTTAAAATTAAACTTTGTTTTCTCCCAATTTCCTTATAATAGTTTGCATATTTGTCAAGGACACATTTGAATTCCTAACTAAATTCCAAAAACAAAAACAAGTTTTTGAAAACTACTTTTTTTTAGTTTTCAAATTTTGACTTGTTTTTAAAAACATGGGAGAAGGTAGATAGCAAAACCAAAAAAAACTTAAATGGTGAGATTAGTGTTTTTAGGCTTAATTTTCAAAAACCAAAAACCAAATGGTTATCAAACAGGGTCTTAATGATACATTTAAAAATATAGGCAACACTTGGTAGGCCCCGTTTGATAACCATTTGGTTTTTGAAAATTATGCTTGTTTTCTCTCAATTTTCTTACCATAGTTTTTAGTTTTCAAAAATTGGCTTGGTTTTTGAAAACATGGAGAGAATGTATTAGGAAAACAAAGAAACTTGTAGGTGGAAGTAGTGTTTATAAGCTTAATTTTCAAAAACCAAAAACCAAAAACAAAATAGTTATGAAACGAGACCTATATAATTTAAATTAGTTTCATATGTTAATACGTATATATAAGATGTGATTATGAAGCATACGGTGAAATCTTGCAAATCATACCATCTGTAATCTTAAAATATTTTTTACAAACCACCTATCTATTATACAAGTATATTTCTAAATAATGTAACGTAATATATAGTACCTGAAGTTCAGATTCAAGGAAGTTAAGAATAATTCCTGGAATAATTCCTCTGATTCCACCCCCATCGATACTGAGGATTGTAATAAGGTTACCAAAAGTCGGGGCTTGGAATGGCACGATTGTTGCTTCCATGGTTGATGGAAATTCAAAGTAATTAAGCAAGGAAGGGCTATGGAGAAGGAAAAGCTTTTTGAAACAAAAATTCCAAACCTTTTGAGAAATTAAGCTGGTCTCCAAGGGCCAAAAGAAAATATTTATAACCTTTTTTTTTTTAAGTTTTGTGTGTGTTGTTTGATGCTTCCATGGGCTATTTATAGACATTCATCCCTTGGGAACATTTACCAATTCCCCACTCAAATTGAAGTCTTATGTTGGCTTATGCATGCCCTAAATCAAAGATAGAATTGAAAACCTCTTTGTTTTCAACACGTGGACCAATAGGGTATTTTGTAGAAATGTGTCAAGAGTGTTGATTTTCAACTTTGGGTTGTTCATTGTAGTCATTTACTTCGAAAATGAATATAAGTCTCAATTATCCCATGTCTAACATTTTCTATATAGCTCCTATGGGTAATGGGTTCAAAAATTTTTAATTGATATTTTAGGTCCATTGTGTGGATATAACTATTTAGATTTTTTGTTTTTAGTTTTTGAAAATTATGTTTGTTTTCTTCTAATTTTCATGCAATAGTTTTCATTTTTGTTTAGGACACATTTGAATTCCTAGTTAAATTCCAAAAAAAAAAATTGAAAACTGTTTTTTTTTTTTTTCTCTTTCAAACATTTATGTTTTTCAAAACACAGGAAAGAGATGAGTAACAAAACATAGAAACTTGTCAGATGGAAGTAGTGTTTATAAGTTTAATTTTTAAAAATTAAATACTTATCAAACGAGACTTTAACATTTTAAATTTTATTATTTTTTTCCTCACAATTAAAATCTTGGTGTTCATGGAGTTCTAAAAAAAATAATGTGAAAATTTAAACGTTGTAATTTTTTTTAATGAGTTGACCTTCCCCATTAAAATTGGAGTATTAATTTTAATGAGTATATTCTAGTACTAATCAATTGGGAATAGAATGAGTTATTATAGATTTTTTTAGTTCAGTTGATTTAGACCTTTTGGGAGGCAAACAACATTTTGACTCCTTAAACTTTACTCAAGTAAGTTATTTATAGGCTAATTCATATGAATATGATAATTTTATAATTTTATGAGATATCTAAAATGTCTTATTTTATTATTATTATTATTTTTTTTTGAGTTCAACAACATTTGGGGGTGGAGAATTCGAACATCTGACCTCTTTATCGAAGGTACATGTCAATTACTGCTGAGTTATGCTCGCTTTGGCATTAAATGTCTTATCTTATCTTCAACATTTGTTATACTTTTCATAACATTAATTACATCTTTCATTTCAATATTTCCTATCTATGAATAAATTTGGCGTGTGATGGAAGGAAAATGCAAATCCACTTGATCTAATAATACTATAAGACATTTTTAGCAATTTTAACGACACACCTCTCTTGCCAAAAAAAAAAAAAAATGACACACCTCTCTTAAAAAGAATTAAAGAAAGAAAAAAAAAAGTTTTAGAATATATATTTAATTTCTTGAATGAATTTTCTCAATCCTAAAATTTTCAAACATTGTTTTTCCATTTCCTATTCTCATTTTAAGAAACAATTTTTAATTGTACATTTTATCTTTCTTATTTTTTAAAAAACATAAGTAAAAGCATTATATTATTATTACTTTCACTTACAATAAATATCAAAAGAAGTAAGTGTAGTTCCTCAAAAAAAAGAAAAAGTGTAGTATATAATATACTTTCGAACATCTTTTAAATTTTTATTTTTTTCAAATAAGAGCTTCATTTAATAAAAAAATAAATAAATAAATAATCTTAGATGGCAAGAAACTAGAAATTCCAAACATATTTCTATTCCTTTTTTTAATATAAATAAATAAAAAGAAAGGAGTTTGCAAAAAGGGAATCATAGTATATAAAAATAATAAATCGAAATGTAGCCAATTGATTTTGTAGGTTTGAAAATCTTTTGGCATTATCTTCGACAAGGAGTGAGGACCAAATTCAAAGTCATTAACTCCAAGTTTGGAATATCTTATACATTTTCTAAAATGCCCCGTCGACAAAATTACTTTTGAAAAAGTCCAAAAATTAGCCCAAACTTTCCTGGAATTTCTGGTTGGTATTGTTGATGATGCCAAATTGCCAATCTACCCACACCTAAGAGTGTGCTTTGAAAAGGGAAAACTTGCCAAAGCAAATAAAAAATCGTGCTTAAAATTTTTAATTCCGACTAATTATTAGGTGTCTATTAGATAACATGAAAGATATCATCTCAAAACTAATTGACAATGAAAGAAGTACGAGGTCTCCTTCCTCTTTCAAGGTGGGATCCTCAACAATGTCCATATATTAATTCTATTTCTGGTTATTTATAAATTTTGATTGCATGAAGATATCTTACTTTTATAGTTTACCAGAGTTTATAAGAGTTAGGAATCGAAATGGAAATCAAAACTATGATCTAAGACTCTCTTTTGTAATTTGTCAAATGGTATCGATCTCTACGATTTTATATAATCAAGTTTTCTCCAATAATACTTTTAGAGAATTGACAAAGTAAAAAGTTTTACTTCGTCAATTCTTTACCAAGATCTTTAGAATATTTAAGCAATTTTGGTTTTTTTTAGATTTTTTTTTTTTTTTTGGAAGCAAGTAAAATCAAAGGGATCTATATTATTTTTTATGGTAATTTTATCGCGAAACAAAAATATAGGTTATGTTTGGTGTATTCTATTTCCACTGTCCTAAATGCTTGGAAAGGCAGCTATTTAGACAAGTCTGCGTTTCGGATCCGCCTTCCTAAGCGTTCTGATCCAATAAAAATTAATGACTCCACGGACCAAGAACAATAACCTTCATTTCTAAAAATTCTTATCTCTTTACTTTTTTTTTTTTTTTTTCTTCCTTTTATTCAATAATGAACAGCGTTCGTGACTTTGGTTTTTGTGGAGTTTTCATTTCATGGCTTGTTTAGAATTTTTTTTTTTTTTTAAACAAAAAGGAGAAAAAAAAAAGTGCACTGAAAATAAGCAAAAGGTACTTTGTGAAAATTGCCAAGAGAATCCAAGAAAGGAGGACCAAATTTTCAAATTTATTTATTCTAGATTTGAGAATGGACTGTTTGGCAATAATATACTCTTCAAATAATATTTGATTTTTTTTTTTTTTTTTTTTTGGGGTTCAAGAAAGATGTGGGGTAGAGATAACTATAAGTCTATAACTATAATATGGAGGCGTCAAAAGGTATGGATAAGAATGAAGTTTGTGGCGTATTCGAATTTCAGTGTCCTAATATAATAGCTAAGAAGAAACGGCTCTCTTCAAAAAAAAAAAAAAAAAAAAAAAAAAAAAAACTAAGAAGAAACGGCGGCTATTTAGGCAACGCCTTTGGGATCTGCCCATCCCCTTAAACCATTTGTTTTCAGTTTTTTTTGTCATATGAAAATGTTCTTATCCGACAAAAAAAAGCCTCCATGGACCACCAATAACCTAGTAACCTTCCTAGATAGACACTGATAGACTCTGGATAATTAGAATATATCTGATAGACTTCGATTATCAAAGTTTATCAGCGATAGAATCTGATTCAGCCTACTGATAGACTCTGATTATTCAGAGTCTATCAGTGTCTATCGTTGATAAACTCTCACTGATAGGTTTTGATTAATCGAAGTCTGAAATACTTTGAATAATCAGAATCTATCCGTGATAGACATGGATAGAATCTGACAATAGCTTTTTGGTCTTGTACAATTAATTTTGCTAATTTGCAATTAGTTTGCAACTGTGTTATATTTGCTATTAATTTGGTTCAATTTGTTATCTATGCAACTGTCCCAAATTCTTATCTCTTTGTTTCTTTTATTCAATAGTGAACAGGACTTTATATATATATATTAGTTAAAACAAATCAGAACAAGATGTTGGCATGTGAATTTACAATAATTTCTTTGCCGAAAAGTTTTTCCTGAGCATAAATCAAGAGATAAAAGATTTAAATCCCTCATCCATGTTACTTAACCATTTTATATGAATTTATTGATATTAAATATTTATATACCCAATAGAACATTAGCTCGCTCTAATCAAGTATATTATCATATCAGAACTTAATTGAAAATATTTTGAAGATTGAGAATAAATTGGAACTTTGATGAAATTGAAAAATATACATACTTGATACTTCATTCAAACCCCAAATAGATACATTCTTACAATTCAAAAGGTAATATTGGTTAGCAGCTATAATATTCCCATGCATTTTGCCTTCAAACCACTATTAGTCAGAAGCTTTTTGCCAAGATACAGGATCATCTAAGGCAACAGCAAACTTCATACAAAAATCTGTTCAGAACATAAAAATGAAATGGCTTCTTTTTTTCCTACCAATGATTCAGGAATACAACCATTGTTCTGCCATAGCTCGTTGGGGGATGGGGGATCAGTACACTACAAGGCTAAAACAATCACTGTACAGAGCAAATCAATTTCTGGCTTTAAAATTGCTACTCTAAATTACGACTTCTTATATCAATACTACAACTAGAGTAGCTTAGGTCAGTGAATTTCTGACCCATTAGCAACTCCAAAATCAGCATTAGCTCTTTGTTGTCTGATAACAAAGTGATCAACAATTTTAACAGTGTGCACTGGATCCTGATGTGGTGCAGCCGCCTTCCACTTGCTCGGATACGTTCTCCGGTGGCTCAGCTGCTCCGGTTGTCTTGCCTCCCCTTCCCATTTGCCATCCAACTTCCAATCTTTCGGAACCTGCAAAGTCAAAAATGAGAATCAAGATTCAGATAGCTTAGCAATAAGAATGTGAAACACGTGGGACTTACATGAATTGCTCTGTGGAATAGCCATAAAAAATCGTTTGCAAAACAATGTATTCTAAAATGAACCAAACATCGCTTCACTGAATTCTATTCTTCATATATATATATATATATAGAATTCTAAATGAAATAAAATAACATAAAAAGCCTGTATCTAAAAAAAAAACTTCCAAATTGCCTTTACTAATTAAGTAAATCCAGGAAGTTTTAGGAAGTAAAACTGAAACCTTACTAAACACCATCAGATTATTTATCCACGTAAACACGGTCTAATACTAAATAAATAAGCCATCAATCTAGTATTAGATGTGAAAAACCATGTTTACCTTGTCAACAGCTAGAGTAAAAACTTCGAGATCGCCATCATGATTGATGTGGAATCGAGTGAATGACTTATAATTTGCAATCCTTAGAGAAGAGAATGCTTCATCAAAGTGAATGTGAAGCCAATTAATACATATGTATAAATAGCTTCCAAAAACGAAGGAGACGACCGGTGTTGAGAAAACCCAGAAATAAAAGAAGACAGAGCCGTAATATATCATAGCACCTCCTCGAGAAAGCGATTGCATTCCATTCTTGCAAATATTACTACGTGAGACAGCCATGACCTAACAGCATTCTCTCGACCATTAGTTAACAGAAGAAGAAAAAATGATATACTGGGAAGAAGAGTTTTCTAACCTCAGGTATATCAAATGCAGACATAAGATATTTGATACAAGCTGGATACAGGCCATATGTCCATTCTTCTAATCGTGCACGGAGACCAGTCGGATCTGGAAAGTGCTCACCTTCCTTTGTACGATACCATTCATACAAAGTGTGATAGCCTGTAATGGAAAAATCTCACTTTCAACATCTAATACTTCAAAATCAGAAACTTTGATGCCATCAACTAGAGTATGTCGGAGAATTACAAACTTATTAATGCTTTCTTTCTCTAATGAAATTACTCAACTGTTGGCTAACAAACTCAGGCTAAAGCAGAAATAGCGCCTTCACAGATAAAAAGATCTCATGCCTTTGAGAACCTACAAATATAAGCATATGTTCACAGATAGTAATCTAAGGCCGGTTTGGTAACCATTTAGGCCCCGTTTGATAACCATTTGGTTTTTGATTTTTGGTTTTTGAAAATTAAGCTTATAAACCCTACACCTACAAGTTTCTTTGTTTTTCTAATACCCATCTTTCCATGTTTTTAAAAACCAAGTCAATTTTTGAAAACTAAAAAAAAATAGTTTTCAAAAACTTGTTTTTGTTTTTGGAATTTGACTAGGAATTCAAATGTGTCCTTGACAAAAATGAAAACCATAGTAGGAAAATTTGGAGAAAATAAGCATAATTTTCAAAAACCAAAAATCAAATGGTTATCAAACGGGGCCTTAGCTTTTAGTTTTTTGTTTTTGAAAGTTGTGATTGTTTTTTCACAATTTCTTTATGGTAGTTTTAATCTTCTTAAAGAAAAAGCCAAATTCCAAAAACAAAAACAAGTATTTTAAAACCACTTCTAGTTGTCAAAACCTGGCTTGGACTTTGGCTTGGACTTTTTAAAACATTTAATAGAACAAAGAAATCCATAGGTGATAGTCGTGTTTATAAGCTTAATTTTCAAAAACCAAAAGCCCAATGGTTGTCAAATTTTTTGAAAACCAAATGGCTATTAAATAGGGCCTAAATGATAGGAACCATGGAAGGAGCACTTCTACAAATGTGCTGTTCGGTGTTTTTGAAAAGTGCACCTAGGCACACTGTTCAAAAGGCACCCTCATTGAGACATTGGCCCCGTGGCTTTTCTACTTTTTCTACTTTCTTATTAAGAAATTAAAATACTACCTACAACAATACAACGAAGTACAACTAAATCCTTTCCCATCATTTCTCATGAAAAACTGGTAAGTCTACATTCAACAGTAAATATGATGGTACCTGATGTTGCTAGTAATTCATGACGGACACACGTCTCCAACCCCAGTTCCAATAGCAACATAAGAAAAAGAGCTGCAGCAAGATGTGCAGAAACATGAAGAAGTCCAATTATTACCCGTTTCTTCTTGGATGCTTTGCTAGGAATAAATGTTACTGCTACAATCAATAATACAATAGCTCCAGCTAAAGATACATATGACTCTCCCAGCATGTACAGAAAAGCATTCCACACCGTGCCAAAGAAACTCTTCAAGTGACCAGAAAATGAATCTTCTTGCAAGATGTGATCGAGCTTACACTAGAAGAAAGTTACAAAACTGGTCATCCACACATTTTAAGTACAACATTACTTTGCTAAAAAGCCAGGTGCATTATACACCCCATTGAGTCTTAATGGAAGTGAAGAATAAACTAGTCAACTAATGAAAGAAACAGGATCCAAATCCTAATTGTCATGTCAAAAGAGCTCCCCTGGAAATGAAGGAAACTAAGCTAAATACGAATGAAGGGAAGTCAAGTAGGAAAAAAACGTGCTAAATGATACCCAAAAAGAAAATCTCCAGGACAGAGGTCAGAAGCCAACCTGTGGGAACATAGAAAAGACCAATATAAAGTATATGATGCCACCAATGAAATCAAATTGCCAATTTTTCTTTCGGAACTTCAAAATATTTCCTAAAGCAATCTGCACAAGGGAAAAAGCATACACTAGAAGTTAAAAATAAAATAAATTGGTAGAATTGAGATAGCACAAAATTTACAATTCATACCCTGCCAGAATCTTCAAAAGATGGATAAGCAGCCTTACACTCGTACGTAGACCCACAAAATTTTCGAAAATTACTAAAGACATGGGTTGGGTGTAAAAAAGCCCCACCACAGCCATTTACAAGAAGATGGTGCACGTTTACGGGCTCGTCTGATTTAATAGCAGAATGACGCATATAATGATGCAAGTCTCCAGCAACTCGAAGTTTACACCTCCCTTTAAGATAATCACATACTAAGTGCGAGACATTCTTCCCAGAAACATCACTCCAGTAACAGTCAAGCAACCAATTTGGTTCATGAGTCATGATGATTACCGAGTCATCAGCTCCCATCTTGATCAAATAAAGAGACGACTCGTTCATTAGAAGATAGTAACCACAAAAAAAGAGGGAAGTAACGGAATAATAAAAACACAAGTCAAAGGATAGAAGTTTTAACCATCACAGACAAATGGGGAATAAATCATTCGATAAATTAGATGGGTATTTTACAAATGAAACATTCCACAATAATAAAAACCAATCGAAGTAGGAAAGGTCAAAAAGAAGGATAGTCAAGAAGAGCCCCAGTCCAAATGACACGTTAGAGGCCATCTACTTCAGCACCTGACTTCATGCAAACAAATGTCAAGTTAACAAAAATCTTCAAAGAAGATACCTTCTCCTGTACAAGTTCTGAAAAGAATTTGAATTGGTAGACATCAATATCACCATGGAGTGCTAGATCCAGACCAAATACCCACCATCCTTTTGGAAGTTTCAGGGCAAAATAGCTCTTCTTCTGAGGCATAAACCACCCACCCAACCAGCTCTTGTGACATATGTATCTCATATAGGTATGAAGTCCATCGAACCAATCTACAAAAACAAAAGAATGTGTTACCTTGCTGACACGATGATAGGAAATCAATTCCCAATATCCTGTTTGAATAGTACAATAACAGGAAAGCATTAAAATTGAATCAGCTCAGACTAAGGCAGCAAACCATGATTTCCAGGAATTACATAACACTGAGGTCCATCATATTGCTTCAGTTCAGAAATCCCATGAGGTAACTCGGGCTTCTTTACAGCTATATGATCTGCTTTATACCAAGGAGGAGGTTGAAGAGCATATTCAAAAGGACAAAAGAGACGTCTTTCATATGTGAATGCTGATGGATTAGGATATCTGCATAGAACCACAGTGGGAAATAATTACCACAATTAGATATAGCTCCACATACGCATTTAGCAAGTAAAATGTTAATCTAAACAAATCTATCCAAAAAACACAAGGTGGTTTATATATTGATTTGCGGTAGTAGTAATGCATAATTCAACTCAATGTTGCTTCATATTGATTAAGGTGCCTAGGATATCCTTTCTTCAGGCTTCTTAAATGATTATACTCAAGAAGGTATCAAATAACTACTACTCCTAAAAGTTCAGGTTTGTAACACTAATCCACTTACTTCACATTAAATTAAAATACTCTCCCCTTCATATGCACCACCTTCACCTGGATAAACTATGCTTGACCTACAGAGTTACTTGAAATAACAGTAGAACTGAAAAACAAATTCATGGTTCTGGGTTTTGATATCATATCAAATCACCATTCGTACTGTTAGAACTTATTTGCCTACTGTATTACATTACTCTGGGAACTCGCACAGGACCTAATCCCATTTTTAGAAACCATCTGGAAGCTTGTTCGACAGAATGGTTTTTGAACATTGTTGGTAAGAACCATGATGAGATGGCTTGTACATTTTAAGGTTATTACGCAAATAATCACAAGTACATAATTTTTTTAGGAAGTAAAAGCTTAGTTCTCTTGAACAAACATTAAAAACAAAAAAAAAACACCCCCCACCAACCAACCTTGCAAAAGGACAATAAAAACAGCTTCGAAACATCCCTTTAGCTTCAGTTTGAAAATTAAAAAAGAAGGTGAAACTTCAATTCATTACAACCTAACTATTTAAAGAAAGCAGCATCATTGACTTCGATTATTTAAAGGAACGCAATTCCATAAGGGCCAGTTTAACAAGCAGGGGAAAACAGTAGAGTCCTTTGAAGGATCACTTCTGAAAAGTCCTACTTCAGTCTCTTGGAATGAGGGGAACAGTAGAATTTTTAATGATGGACACAAGGATTTCTGTCATTTTTGTAAATTTGCGCAGTGAACAGGTTCTAGATGGAGTGTCTTTCATAGGTTTTGTGTCACTACTTTAGTTACATGTCTAATGTAGATTGGGGGTGCTTCAAAACTTCTTGGCTGGATCGGAAGATGTTTCATTTCATCCCCCCCCCTCCCCACCTCACCTGTACTTTTGTAACCCTTTCTGAAATCGATCATGTCACCTTTTTCTTTATTTAAAATTGTATTTAAAATAAAAGCCTCCAACTAGAGATATCCAAGACTAGTAAACATTGGATTCCATGATCAAGTTAAAAATTAAATGTCTTCTGCCATCTTAACCTAAAAAAGAATTCTTCCAACCTGGACCAAAATAGTCCAACCTCAGCTCAAACCCACTATCAAATAAGCCTAACATATAAGCTATTTTAAATTTAAAAAAAAAAAAGATCATTAATGAAATACAGTTATATACTTGTAACAACTTACGCGAGATCTCCACCTATGAGTAACATGTCTCCACGTGGTAAGTTGAAAACTGAATCATCTTCAACTATACGAATGGAAGGTTGAGCAAGCAAACGTGCAACAGTATAAGATGAGTTCCCACCATCACCAGTATCAGCCATGAAATCAAACCATAAGTCGTCCCTTTCACTATAATGATCATATAATAGACCATCCTGTTGAGCACCATCTTCAAGCTTGCGCATTGCTGCCTAACATTGGAAGAAAGGTCAAGAAGTGGAAAACGTTACATTACAATTAGCATTCATAAGAGAACATTTCTTGATTTTTTTTATATAGGAAACTAGAATTTCATGGATGATATGCAATTACACAAAAATGGGAGGAAGGCCCAGCCCCAATCCAAGGAAAATTACAAAAAATTCTTAGGAAAAGAGATTGCATAAACTGCAACAATAAAAGAAACAATATAATTTACACCATGAAAGGCCAACAAAAATCACATGGTCAAGAAAAGTATCTATAGCTTTTTTGGGGGGATAATTATCAATTTCATTGATTTATGAAATTTACAAGAGGAAAAGATAGCCCCAATCTAGAGGAGTTACAAGAAACTTCTTCAATGGAGCTTTTACTATGTCACTGAAGAGTCTATTACTTCTTTCTAACCAAAGTTCCAAAGAAAGGATCTGATTGGTTGAAGCCAAGCATCTCTGTCTCCTTGAAAGAGTGGCCAATCAAAGAAAATTCCAAAAAACCAATGATACACATTGGGAAAAGTCACATGAAAATTAGAAGTCGAGAGGATAGTCTCCCAGTATCTACTGGCTTAGGGGCATCTAAAGAAAATGTGATCCATCTCGTCTGAGTTCCCTTTACGGACCAGTACAAAGGGAAGGGGTGGATGTGGAGGATGCTTTTTGTTTCACCAAATCCATGAAGAAAGATTCTAACCATGAATATACCAGATGATCCAAAATCAAGCATAAAGCATCAGTACAATCAGAGAGATAATAAGTGGTGGGAAGAGTGCTCAGGAGAGATGTTGTTCCTGAACCTCAATGTCAATTATTTGAAATAAAAGGTAACAACGGTAAGAACAGAGAAAAATATTAGTTCATTTGGAACTGCTACAAGCAGTTGAAAGAAAGAAAGAGAGATAGAAGCAGTAAATTTTTAGTCTTCCCTCCATAGTTTGGTGAAGCCTAGATAGCTCATCCAACAAACTCCCAATGGATCCTCTGGCTAGCAACAAACGCCTTCAGTCTTAGGTTCTTACAATGAGGTTTACAAACTATAACGTGGAGCAGAGCACAAAAAAAATTCTCATATTTTAATTGAGAATGTGAGAGGTCGAAACTTAAAATTCTCTAAGGGGGATCAAGATATATTTATCTCTCACAAAATTTTATTCGTTGTCAAAAGAGTTAAATGGATAGAAGGTGCCTTTTCAAACCTAGTAATTACTCTTCTCAATCCAAATATTTCCACCCGCTTCTATGGTGATAATGGGCCAATGGCTCCATCTGGATCCCAAACACACACACACACATACACTGATAGTGGGATAAACTTTACCAAGATTATGAAGCTTTGTCCAAATGGAGCTAAGAAAAACCTGACTGTGCCAAAAGGACTGCAGTCAATTGTATGGAAGAAGTTCATCAACCTTAACAGAAACTTCTTTGTTAATTTGTACATGGAAAAGTCTTCTCAAGGGAAATTGACAAGAAGTCTCCATCTATCACATAAATCATCAAGGCCAATGCCTTGAGTGGGTGACTGGTCGTGTTCCCTTCAAGTGTTAAGGTATAATTGGGTAGTTGAAATCAACGGGAGGAAAGTTATTGAGGATTTATGGTTACAAAACAATGCTTCCCATGACTCGTGGGGGAATTTTTTTTTTTTTTTTATACGAAGAATTGTGGGGGAAATCAATGGGAAAAACTTTCATTTTAAAACCCCTTATGTCCAGATAAAGCCATTCTCAAGTGCCCACTCAACACTTTGACAAAGCTGCTGTATATGGATAGTTGTTGGTCCACAATTGGTAACCACACATTGGAGTTTGAAGTTTGGGAAGAACACTTGCACCAAAGAATAGATGTCATTCATTCTCACAGAGAATGGATCCCAAAATCTAAAATCTATCTTTAAACATAAAAAATCTAGAAACATCTATGGTAATAAGGGACCTTATGAGGCAATAAGTGAATATTCCAAATGGATGTTTAATTTTCAATACTGTCTAGAAGCAAAAGTGTGCATTAAAGTTGAGGATATTGCAACAGCTTCATCCCTTCTAAAATTGCAATATGAGTTTTCACTGACAGATGTTTACAAGAAGACATTATTTCCTGTATGTAAACATAATGTTTGGGCCTCATCGTATCAGATTTTGTCAACCAAAGACAGTCTAGGACATCAACTAAACAGGGTAGAGCTTGGTGTCTATAATGAGCTACTTAACACAAAGGGGGAAAATGATTATCCTATATGGTTTCCTTCAAATTTAAAGGAGCATGGATCATAGAACTAAACCTGCATCATGCGCATGTCAAATCGACCAACAAAGACAGTCACTGAAACAAGCAGGTCAAAAACAGTCTTGAATAAATCAGCAGAAGTTCTGCAAAAACCATAAGAAAAAGACTTCAATGGTCTGTAAACATGCACACTCACATTAAAGGAAGAAAAGAAGACCAAGAATCTTAGTAAACATAATACCCTGAATACCAAGGAACCATATCGAGGAAATCAGGCTTCATTTGCTTTTTCTTCAGCTTTTCATATTCTTTAACAGATAAAGGATGAGAAAGAGCCCACCTGTTAATCATACAAATCAATTAAGCAACCAAAAAATAAAACTATACTCCACTTGCAACTTCAAATTCCAGAAATAAATCAATTCAGCTCAAGCTCATTATATGGTAGAAATTAGGTGAAAGTTATTTTAAAACCACGAAATTAACTCCAGCCAGATTCATTCTTCGAAATGGTAAAGTGATATCCTAGATCCATGCATCAGTTCAGGGTAAAAAGAAAGGATCGAGTAAGAACCAACCAAAATGGATAAGGAATAAAAACAAAAAGGATATAAGATATTGCATAACAAAATTGACTAAGAGGAACGAAAAGCAATCCTGACCTAGGATAATTTGATTCCAATATCTTCGAGTTTAACCAACTATAGTAGTAATCTTGGTTTTCTTGATTAAATCAGTTCGATCTTATTCAACTAACAACTCCAAATACAGTTGCTTATCTATAAAACAACTCTGAATAGAGTGAATAACTAAAAGACCCCAAACTAAAGAAGGGAGTGGAGTGGCATTGGGACTTGCTATGCTTGAGCATCCAGTAATATATCTACCATACCATAATTAAATTCCAATAAAGAATAGAGAGACACTAAAGAACATAAAATCAGAACTATCACTTAACCTAATCAAGATATATTTAGGCTCAGCTCCTAGCCTCCTACTAAAGTGAAAAAATGATAGTTAAATATTATATAGAATGGCTTATCAAGTAGGTAAACCACCAATGACTTACCCTGTTGAGCGCTCCACCACATAGTTTGCAATGTAAAGGCCAATGAATGTAGCCCATAATGAATATATGGGTGAAATCCCATCAGATGGACCATTACATGAGCCATTGCAAGCTAACTAAAGCAATGAAAGAAAGTTACATGAGAAAGACAAATGTGAAGAATCAACACAAACACAGATTAAACTCACGTATTAAACAAAGATGAACTCTATATGCACCTCGCTATAAATTACCCACTTAGACAAAAGTGGGTAATCACTTGCAGACCCCACAGGTGCGAACCAAGACGAGCACACCTGATCCTTCAATTCATTTACACGAAGAAATTTTGAGAGCCAAGTGCTTCGCTCTTCTTTCTTCCAGAAAGAAAACCAATTATAGGTTCGTGTTTTGTCTTTCAAAACAGCATTATTACCACAGTGACTGTAAAACACACAGCAGGCGATACTTATGACCTACAAAATGAATGAGAGCGAGAATTGATACAGCAACATAGGAAAAGAGACAATAACTAATAACTTTTAGTAAAATACAAACCACAAGAGCCATCCACAGAACTTACAGCACAATTCTGAAAAATTGCCAAAATCTCAGGCCTCTTTCCAGCAACACGTGAGACAAAACCAATGTACCACAGGCCAATAAAGAGAATATGAAATACTGTAAGAAACAGAATGGAAGAGATATATATCGTTATGAACATTGAAAGATTCATCCTTATATCCACTCCCATTGACTGAAAACTGGGAAGATGATACACAGCTGCCACTAAAATCCAGGCTATGTACCTGAAAACATCAATAACTCAAGTTTCCAAGAGCACACATACACGGCTAAAAAGTATTAAATGTCACTATGAAACAAAAGCAGAAGAACTGAGGGGTGGAAACTCACCATCGACTGAAATTTGAATAGCTAGGTTTAATGGTTTTCCCAATAAATGGCGATGAAAAGAAATAAAAGAAACCAAGCAAACATGAATATATAGACCACCATTTGATATTCTGATCCAATTTGTCGATGAGAGTGTGCATGTTGTCAGAAGATATAAAAAATAAGCAACCAACCACCACCGCAATAATAGCATGACGTGAATGCTCGTGAGGATACGGATACGTGTGAGTGAAGATGGTCCGAACCCTCTTCATTTTGAGGGTATCTAATAAACCAACAGAAATGTTGTCAGAGCCCATACAGTCCTGCATACACAAAGAATATTACTTCGTTTAGATTAAAAAAAAAAACTCAAACAGATCCTATCCTACTTTTTAAATGCCAAAGAAAACATCTAGGGAACCCACCAATCCAGAAACCTATAGATGAAGACACATTTCATCAAACACAATTCAAGATTAACTTCATTCGGAATGCTTAACTTGCACGTTGTTACACCATAAACCTTTTCTTTATCCTACAATCACCCATCCTCACCAAACAGAGCCGTCGTCAATCATGAAGAAATCAAAAACCCTAGTTTCCTCCACACTTACCTCAGCAATCAGAACACTAAAAGTTTCACAGCAAAACACAACCGCTCGAAGTGGACAGAGAAAAAGCTCGACAAACAAAAACACGTCGCAAATTCAACGAATGGGGACGGATGTGGCAAACGGAAAAACGGAAATCAGAGAGCATGCAAAATTGGGCACCATAGGAAGTCATATTTGCGAGAATCAAAGAGGAAAAAGGAAATTAAAAAAGAGAGAAAAGCACATACCAGAAAGAAGGGCTGCGAAGAAAGAGAGAAGAGAATGAACTAGTAGTGGATGAAGCAATATATAGAAGAAGAAGAAGAAGAAGAGGGCATCTGAAACTCAAAGCGTGTGTGCATCTGAGAATGTCTGCATTAAGGAACATAACAATGGCATATTCTTTTGGAACCCAACCAACGAGACGATGACGAGGCCGTCACAGAGAGACTCGACGACACGGGGACTCGCACGTAAACGAATTGGAAGTGCGAGTGGGAATTCATTGACTCGCAGATTTATTTGCGTGCCTTTCACGGTTCTTTTCTTTCGTCTCGGAATTCAGAAACTGGTTTGGTTAATTTTCTTGCCCCGTTTTGCTTCTTTTTATTTATTTATTTTTTTCTTTTTCTTTTTGGGCGATCCACATTTAATGGTCGTTGGGCTCTTGGGAATGAATCATCAGATGGGGGGACCTAGGTATTAATACGGCACCGTTTTGATGAACACAATCCGCAGTTGTTCTCGTTTTGGAACTTGGACGGAGAAGTGTTGCATGAAGAAAATGAGGTATTATTATTATTTCTAAATTGGTTTTCCTCAATTTGATGGTGATGTCTGTAAACTTTTTGGACGGCAACATGTTCTCCAAAAAAAAAAAAAAAAAGGTCGGTAACATTAAATTATACCAAATACATGTGAATTGTGAGAAAGGTTTCGAATTTCGATCGTGCTTTTTTTTTTATTAAAAAAAAAGGGTTTCGATCATGTGTTTTATATTTTGAAAAGTTTCAATTGATAATCATCTCTTGTTTAGTTTAACTAGCATATCACATTAAATTTAAGTAAAATGTTAGTGGTGCATATTCATTAGAATAAAAAATGAATGTTTTCTAAAGTACCGAGATTAAAAAGATATAACCATTAAAATTTATAGATTAAATTTGTAGGTTAACTTTCATAGTCAAAGTGAGCATAGTTTACCAGTGATTAATATGTACCCTCGATTAAAAAGTTAAAGGTTTAAATCTTCCCTCCTAAATATTATGAACTAAAAAATCATTGAAAAAATATCTTTTTGATCTCTGGATTTTTAGGAATAGATATGTTTGGTTTACGAGTTTTCAAAATGGACATTTTTAGTCTCTAAATTTTGAGAAATAGGTTTAAAAGGTCCTCATAGTATTTTTCAACTTTTTAAAATTAACATTTTTTATTATTTGTTAATATTGAATGGTTTTTTAATTAAAAAACTAAATATTATTTTGAAAAAATTGAACAAAATTATATGAAATACCTTTTAAACCTAATTCTCAAAATTCAAGGTTCATTTTGAAAACTTAGAGACATTTTAAACCTATTTTTAAAAAATTAAATAGTTATCAAACTGACGTATCTATACCATTTCAAATTTGTTTCGTTTGGGTAGGTATCAACTTCAAGTTATATACTTTAAATTATGAAATTTGAAAAACATTTTTTTTTTTATGTACTTTTAACTTTGAAAAAAAATCGTTTTGGTCCTTACTTCTCACTTTGTCACATAATTCTACCATACTCTTTTTTAACTTGTGTCTCAATCGTTTCAATAGTTTTTTAGAAAATTTATTTCATTGATAGGAAACATCATGTAGTAACCAATTAATATATATATATACATAAAAGTCACCAAGTTTGAAAGGATAAGTTAAAACAATTTAAAATAGTAAGAATAATAAAATAAAATAAAATAACTCTAAAATTGTATGGACATGATTGAAATATGTCACATGTGTCCACGTACATTTTTGTCTCATTTTATTTGAAATGTTAGATTAGAGTGGGTGTAATCCAAGAGTAAAAATGAAAATTTTAAAAGTTTAAAGATATAATTAAAATTTATCAATATAAAAATTAGGACAGTTTAAATTTATAAGAAAAAATAGGTTTAGTTAGTTTCAATAAATTAATCTATTTCATAAGTGGAAATCCTCAATGAAGCTATTAATTATTTAATTAATTTTTTAATAAATATCTTTAACTACAATAATTTAATATATTGTATCCATAAAAATTAATTAGATAAATATTTAATAATAATATGATTATTTATTTATTATAAGGAAATTTAAAAAAGTAATTAATTGATTATAAATAATCGATAAGTAATTAATTATAATTATTGAAAAATGAATTTTTATACTAAATTTATTTAAATGATTTTAATTCAATAATTAAATATATTTTCGATAATATTGACTAATTAATTATAATTTTAGTAAATATGTAATTACATCCCTTTAATAAACTTGGACTAAGTATTTGTTTAAAAGTCCTAGAAAAAAGTATTTGTTTAAAAAAAATAAAATTCTTGACAAATTATTATTTAATCTAATTAAATAATTTATTATATTATTTTTAATTTAGTATCCATTTGTTAATTAATTAACTATATTCAAAATAAAATTGCATATAAAAATAAAAAAGAAGAGATGGGAAAAGAGAAAACCCATGCTTTTGCAAGGGCATAGAAAACCCTTGTTTATGGGCATAAATTTTCAAATCTAAAACAAAGAAGGAAAAAATATAAAGATAGTGAAAAATTCTACTCCTAATATTTTGATGGTTAATTATAGAAACAATGCAAATTAATTCCAATCCTAAATATAGACAATCCCATTAAAAAAAACGTAGGCTTACCAAACTGAACCCTTAAAAATAGGTTTCATTTGTATCATGAAATAATTATAATATACCGGTTCAAATTTGTGTTTAAAATTTTCAACCAAAAAATTTGGGAATGTGATTTCAAATTTTAAAGGTCCCAAATATAGACAATTTTTTTTTTTAATTTTAAAATGTAGCCTCTTTAAAAACTAAACATTTCACGTTAATGAGAGGTAAAATAACTATGTAATTCAAATAAAATTTTAAAAATCTGAGTAAAACAAAACCTCCATAGTATAACCAAGTAAGCATAAGATCCCACGGTCATTATAATCAATTATTATTAAAAAAAAAAATTAAGTTTTCAAAAATCAAATATCCTTTGTGTTAATAGACTGACTAATAATTATGTAATTCACAAAATTAAAAAATTAAGAGTAAAATAAAATCTACAGATTGAATTTTTGTTTTAATCTTAAACAAAAAAATATTAAGAAATGTCATTTTGTATTGATTTCAATTTTCAATTTAAATAAATATAGAAGGCAAAAAAAAAAAAAAAAAAAAATCACATTGAAGAAAAATCTACATCAGAAAGGGTATTGGTTACCTAATTGTGAAAACAATCTAATTTAATTTCATGCCCATAAATATAAACCATCACATTAATAAAAAAAAAAAAACACTTATAAACTAAACCATTTTAAATTAAATTTTAATTTTTTTTAAAAAAAATCTATTGAATTAAATTTTAAAACTTTTATTTTTTACAACAATGTCATTTTAAAACTTTGTCAAGTCAATATGAAAAAAAAAAAATTGTTTAACCTGTTGGAAAAATGAAAAGATCAAAAAAGAATTTACTCTTTATATTTTGGTAACTATCTCTCATTGCTAAATTACCCATATACACTATTTATTTGTTTTCTAAGTATGATACATTATCTATATAAAAAGTATATTTACCTTTACATTTCTAATACCATTTAAAAGAATGTTTTTCTTTTTTGAGTTCCTATAACAAAAACTTTGATTTTTTATATTTATGACTTTGAAAAATTACATTATTTCTATAAATAGTAACAAAATTTTTAGCACAAAATTTGCTTAATGCTTTAGTTATGACAATATACAATTAAAGATGATATAATAAAAAAAAATTTAAAAAGGACAAATCATGAAAATAATCATGAATTACAAATTATATTATAAGGTCTACTGAGTCGTAACAAAAAAAATCCCTTACATTAATATATAATGTGTTTGAGATATGTAATTCATCAATCACATGAAACCTCATGCTATTATTAATTGGCATAGATAATTTTAAAAATACGCCAACAAAATATGCTTAGTAGATAAGACGTCAGTTACCACCCTGAAAATCGATGGTTTGATTATTCATATATAAAAAAAAAAAAAAAAAATCACAGCATATTAATCTGATTTGCTAATTAATAAATACCGAAAAAAATAATTTTAGGAGAACATTCTTGAAAGTATTATATATGTATTTGAAACTTTCTATGAAAATGCATTTTACAGAGTAGTTTATTAATTTGTATATATTTTGATACTAGGACAATATGGATGGTGATAGAAAAAGGAAAACATATGCCACACTTTCTCAAGAAGAAAGAAGAAGAACAATTGGTCGGTCTATACAATCAAAGGGAAAAAAAAAAACTTGGACAAGGAAGCAATCATCATATTAAAAGAAAGAATGATTTCAATGTAGCCACACAGAAAATGATAGATGAAGTCGAAGGTAAATTTATATCATACTATCTTAAGACTAACATATAGTGTCATTTTATTTAAATATATTAATAAATGTTCGTTTACTAATTTCAATAGGACAAATTTTACATCAACCATTTCATTCTCCAATACACGAGCTTAAAAAGATACAACCGTGTACTTTTTGTACGGCAATAAAGTTTGAGCATGAAACTCCAGCATTTTGTTGCTACAATGGTCAGGTATAAGTTTCTATTAGAAAAATCTTCTATAAAGCTATTGAATTGGTTACATAATTGTTTTTGATTTTGTAGAAACTTTTTTATTCTTTAGGTACATCTTGCTGAAACTGCAATACCTAATGACCTCAAATATTTATTTACCTCACAATCGGAAGAAGGAAGTTTATTTAGGAAGAATATCCGTGCTTATAATAGTATTTTCTCTTTCACATCATTTGGGGTAAATTTAGATAAAGATCTAGCTTCTTCACATAAAGGAGTATACACATTTAGAGTGCAAGGACAAGTATACCATGACCTCCCAAGTTTATTACCAGAGGAGAAGCCAATATTCTTTCAGCTATATTTTTATGATACCATGAATGAAATTCAGAACCGAATTGAAAGATTAGGAGCTGTTGGGTTGAATGAAAGAATTACCGAGAAAATAGTAGAAATTTTAAGAGTCAATCCATATGCTCAGTTTTTTCGAAGCCTACAAGATCTCCAATCAATTGAAGATGCTCATATTCATATAGCTACAGATGTAAAAGTAGACCAACGTGTCTATAACTTACCTACAATGGATCAAGTAGCTGTTATTTGGATTGAAGGAAACAATAACAACATTCCATTCAAAAGAGACATTGTAGTGCATGCACATTCTGGAAGACGTCATAGAATACAACATTATTTTAGTTGTTATGACCCACTACAATATCCTTTACTTTTTCCATATGGAGAGGCTGGTTGGCATCAAGACATCAAAAGAAATGTTAAGGGAAATAATGGCGATGATATCTACAAGAATTTGACAGAACGACCATCCAACATTGTTCAAATTAATAGCATAGAAGACATTATCAACCGTGAAAATCAAGGTTAGTTTATTTTAACATTATAAATTTAATAGCAAATGTTCTTTAAAATTTATGAAGATTTAAATTATTCATAATATAACATTCTTCTTTTAAATTTCATAGGAATCTCAAAAGGACGATCGTCTAAGGTTTCATGTAGGGAATATTATTGCTACAAGCTACAAATACGTCCATCAACTCCATCAATATTGCTTCAAGCTGGTCGCCTTTTCCAACAATATGTTGTCGATATGTATATAAAGCTTGAAACAACAAGACTTGATTTTTACAAGACACAACAATCACACATTCGATCTGAGCTATACCAAGGCATTGTTGACATTGTAAATGCAGGAGAAACAAGGGGAGATAAAGTTGGAAAACGCATCGTTCTTCCTTCAACATTTATAGGAGGTCCAAGAGATATGCGACGTCGATATTTAGATGCCATGACGTTAGTACAACATTTTGGAAAGCCATATCTTTTCATAATAATGACATGCAATTCTGATTGGAAAGAAATAAAAGAAGAACTAATGGAAGGGCAAACTGCTCAAGATAGGCCAGATTTGACGTCAAGGGTCTTTAGAGGAAAGTTGATGGACTTAAAAGACCAAATTGTGAATAGAGAAATTTTTGGAAAAGTGGCAGCTTTTGTATATGTAATTGAATTTCAAAAACGAGGTCTTCCACATATGCATATGTTGGTCATCTTCAAAAATGGTTACAAGATCACCAATGCTGACAAGTATGATGACTATGTTCAGGCAGAAATTCCAGATAGCCAAACAAATCCTGCTCTTCACAATGTTGTTTTGAAGCACATGCTCCATGGCCCATGCGGAGAAGATAATAAAACATGTCCTTGCATGATTAATGGAAAATGTAAATTCCATTATCCAAGACAATTTTGTGAAAAAACAATGCAAGGAAAGGATGCATATCCAATATATCGAAGGAGAGATGACGGAAAACAGGTATTTATGATAATAGCATTTATTTAATGTTTTATATTTAATTAATCATATATATATATATATTTATTGTACTTCATTTAGTAAAATTAATATTTGAATCATATTTTAACAATAATATAAAATTTCCAAAATTTGAAGGTAACTCTAAGGAAGAAGACTTTTGATAATCGATGGGTGGTCCCTTATAATCCGTACCTAATTTTGAGATACAACTGTCACATCAATGTAGAAATATGTTCAGGATTGAAAGCTGTTAAATATTTGTATAAGTATATCTACAAGGGACATGATAGAGCAACAGTATATATATCGCATGATAGTGATAGTAAAGGTATCGATGAGATTAAATGTTACCAAGATGCGAGATGGGTATCTTCACAAGAAGCCTTATGGAGAATTTATGATTTTCAGTTGAATGAAATATCTCCTCCGGTGATAAACTTACAACTTCACCTACCAAATAAACAATGCGTTTCTTATTGGGAAAACCAGAATTTGGAGAAACTAATCCATTGGGATCATGTTTCTAAGACTATGCTAACAGAATTCTTTTGTATGTGTCAAAAAAATGAAACTGCCCGTAATTTTTTATACAAAGAATTTCCAGAGCATTATGTATGGGATAAACAGTTGCGAATATGGAAGGAAAGGAAAAAAGGAGTGGTTATATCACGCATTGTTGGAGCAAACCCAAGAGAAGGAGAAAGATATTACTTGCGCTTACTGCTCAACCATGTTAGGGGACCAACATCATTTGAGTATTTATTGATTGTCAATGGAAAAAAAATGTCGACATTTAAAGGGGCAGCACAAGAAAGAGGACTTTTAGAGTCTGACCAAAGTGTGCTAGAATGTTTAGATGAAGCAGAATCGTTTGAGATGCCATTCTCTTTTAGAAGACTTTTTGCAACGTTGTTAGTATATTGTGAACCTATTGATGTTCGAAAATTGTGGGAGGATTATTTTGAAGCATTATCAGACGATTATAGAAAAGATGAGCCAGAAAATGTGGATTATCAAATGCAATGTACTTTACGAGATGTGAAAATATTCTTGGAATCAATGGGCAAAGAAATCACCATGTATGATTTACCAGAAATCAAAGATAACTCAGTTTGTGGAAATATGCGATATATGAAAGATATATTGGATGAGCAATCAATTGAAGTCCCAGAAGAAGATATTCAAGCGTCATCAAAGTTGAATGAAGAACAAAAAATTGCATTTGATACAATAATTGATAGAATCATGAATAATAAAGCTGGAGTATTCTTTGTTGATGGGCCAGGAGGAACAGGAAAAACATTTTTATATCGTTCATTACTGGCTACTGTGAGGTCAAGAAGAACGATAGCAATTGCAACAGCAACATCAGGTGTTGCTGCTTCAATAATGCCAGGAGGACGGACTGCTCACTCTCGATTTAATATACCACTACAAGCAAATGAATCATCCATATGTAATATCTCTAAGCAGAGTAATAGAGCAGAGTTGATTAGACAAGCAAAACTCATTATATGGGATGAAGCACCAATGGCAAAAAAGTCAACTATAGAAGCCGTTGATAGAACGTTTAAGGATATAATGGAAAATTTAGAACCATTCGGAGGAAAGGTTGTTGTATTTGGAGGAGATTTTCGACAAGTACTTCCCGTTGTTCCACGAGCAACAAGACAACAAACTGTTAATGAAAGCTTGGTGAAGTCATACCTTTGGAAGCAAATGGAAAAAATACATTTGACCAAAAATATGAGGGCTCACAATGACCATCAATTTGCAGAATATCTATTAAAGATTGGCAATGGAACAGAACCATCAATAGTTGAAGACTATATTTGCCTACCAGAAAATATTGTCCTGACAGATGAAGCTGATGACGATGCAATATTTAAATTATTAAATATTGTTTATCATGATCTCGCAAAAAATGCAACTTCGGCAGAATATATAACAAAAAGGGCAATTTTATCAACCACAAATGAGTATGTTGATGAGATCAACAATAAAATGGTTCACCTGTTTCCTGGAAAAATAGAGGAATTCATGAGTTTTGATGAGGCGATTGATGACACGCATAATTACTATCAAGAGGAATTCCTCAATTCATTATTGCCCAATGGTGTTCCTCCACACAAGTTGATACTAAAAAAGAATTGTCCCATTATTCTTTTAAGAAACTTAGACCCATCCAATGGTCTATGTAATGGGACTAGAATGGTTTGTCAAGAATTTCGCAAAAACATCATTTATGCAGAAATCACAGGTGGGCAACATGCAGGAAGACAAGTCTTCCTTCCACGTATACCAATGAGTCCAGCAAATGATGAAGGATATCCCTTCAAGTTCAAAAGAAAACAATTCCCAATTCGACTATGCTTTGCCATGACTATTAATAAGGCTCAAGGACAAACAATCCCTAATGTAGGAATTTATCTTCCTCAACATGTTTTCTCGCATGGGCAACTATATGTGGCACTTTCAAGAGGGATCTCTGCAGCAACAACAAAGGTCTTGGTTATCGTTTGACAAAAAACATTGTATATAAAGAAGTTTTGACTTTGTAAGAAAATATCATTCAATTTCATTTATTTTCTTCTTCTGTAATGTTTCAAGATGTTACTTATTGTATTGCATTTTAAACTAATTATTGTAAAACTTTTCCTACCATTTGCTTAATTTAACTTTTACCGATAAATTAATCTCTATTACAAAATGTATGTTATAATTTTATAAAAATATTATTCTATGTTTATCAATTTAACCAATATAACTATCACTATTAACAAAAAGAGACAATAGAAAAACAAAATCTAACAAAAAAAAAAAACACAATTTAATTCAATTAATTATTGTATGAACAAATTAACATGTGACCTATTAAAAAAAGATTATTCAATAACATAGAACAAATTTCCTTCTTTATTTTATACATTAATTATACTTTTTAAAAATTCAACATTATTCTAAAATAATTTTAATTAAGAAAATTTACACGTGCATTGCACGTGGTGTAAAACTAGTATACATAAAAGTCACCAAGTTTGAAAGGATAAGTTAAAACAATTTAAAATAGTAAGAATAATAAAATAAAATAAAATAACTCTAAAATTGTATGGACATGATTGAAATATGTCACATGTGTCCACGTACATTTTTGTCTCATTTTATTTGAAATGTTAGATTAGAGTGGGTGTAATCCAAGAGTAAAAATGAAAATTTTAAAAGTTTAAAGATATAATTAAAATTTATCAATATAAAAATTAGGACAGTTTAAATTTATAAGAAAAAATAGGTTTAGTTAGTTTCAATAAATTAATCTATTTCATAAGTGGAAATCCTCAATGAAGCTATTAATTATAAATCTTGAAATAATTTATTTCCTATAAAATGCTTTTATTTAAAAGTAGTTTTCGTTGTATTGTATATTTGTACCTACCACGCATAGAAAGAGTTTTCCTTTCTCCCGAAATATATATATATATATATATATATATATATATATATATATATATATATATATATAATTAAAAAATAGTTTAAAGTGTTTTTAAGTAATCTTTAAATAAACTAAAAAAACAGTTTGACTATGTAATTAGATACTTTTATTTTATTTTATTTTTTGCACAAGTATGTTATTAAATATCGTACTAATTATAAAAGGTATTTTTTAATAAAGTAGAAGCAATTTGTGTTAGTCTAAAATTGTTGTCAATTATAGGATAATTATATTTTAATAAAAGAATGTCCCGTTGAGAAGTTGGATATACCATATATCATATATGTGAGTGATGTGGTGTATACATCACATGGGTGATGGGAGAGAACTTTTGTTTAGACCGTCATCAATTTGCTCCACTTTTCTTTTTTTTTTTTTAAATCATCAATTTGCTCCACTTTTGTTAATATTAAGATTTTTTTTTTTTTTGACAAGCAATATTAAGAAAATTATTGATATTGAGATAATTACCTTTTTAACTAGTTAATTTAATATCATTGTCGTACATATAATGATTGTATGTCATTGTGAAATGTAATATATATATATATATATATATATATATATATATATATATATATATATATATATAATCCAATAATAATAAAATTTTCAACATGTACATGGTTCCAACATTAAAACATAATTGAAGTTGGAGTCTTAGATTCTCACTTCATATTGTCGTAGTAAATATACTCTTGAAAACAAATTTTATGATTTTTAAAACTGAAAGTACTTTTTTTTTTTACATAAATCTCAAAGCTATTCTTATCCATGTAAAAGGATCAAACATGACAACTCAACTACATGATACAATAATCTTGAACCCTTAGTGAATTTTGTATTTTATGAACTATATGTTGTTGGAAATTGCATTCATTGAATACTTCATCTTGTATCATTTGGATAACTTTTTTATTATAGGAAACTATTGAATACCTTTTAGAGAACGGAAACATTTATTGAGGTTGTATGTAAGGAACATACGAAAAGGAGCTACATAAAGGATTCCCAATTTAAAGCAATAGTAGAAGCAGAATAATCAGAGAAAGCTTTTGATCTTGTAGCCCAAAAAGCGGCAAGAGAAATGACATCCTCCCAAAGTTGAATCCCGCTGCGAACCTTGTCCTGAAAAATACGATTGTTGCGTTCATTCCACACGATCCAAAGGGAGGCAATAGAAATATTTCGGAGAAGAATTTGTCTTTGGGATGAAGCTTTGAAAGCAAGCAAATCTTCGCAAAGGGATTGAATCGTTGCCGGAGGAACAGAAAGAACACCCAAAGCTTGGTAAACCTTGTTTCGAAGAAAGGACACACAGCAGCAATGAATGAATAGATGATCGATACTTTCGGAACTCATTCTGCAAAGGAGACAGATGGAAGGATTGAAGTACGAGCCTCGAAAAATTTTCTGAAGCCTGTCAGTCGTGTTGACACTTCTATGAAAAAGGGACCAGATGAAAACCTTTATTTTTTTAGGGATATCAGCTTTCCAAAGGTTGTTGAGAATTGTTTCTCCAGGGCTATAAAAAGGTCTAGGAGGAGCAACCAAAAGGACGGATCGAGGGCTATAAAAAGGTATTGAATACCTTATTTTGTAATGTAAATTGATTATGAAATTTCAATTATGAATGAAAGTCATGGTATTTAATGTGTTATGAATTATTCTTGTGTGTGGATTTAGCAAAAAATGAGCACTTGAAGTAAATTTTATCAAATTTTAATTAATTTAAATGAAATTTAAATTTTAAAATGAATTAATTTCTAGCATAAAAAAAAGTATTGTTGAAAAAAAAAAGTTATACCTTTTATAGTTATGAGTAAAACTATTAAAAAAAAATTTACACAACAAAAAAGAAATGCTATCAAAAGGCTATTAGCAAGCAACAAAGGAAATCTACTGCTGAATGATATTCTATTTGTATCCTATATGAAAAAAAAAAAAACCTCATAAGTGTATCAAAGTTGACTCAAGACAATTTTGTCTTTGTGGAATTTCATGATCGTTTTTGTTTTGTTAAGGAAAAACATCCAATGAAGTATGCTTGATAGGAAAGCTTGATCATGGACTCTATAGACGTCTTCTAGGACATAAAATGAGAATTTGATTCATGTTGTCCACTATATTTTGTTATCTTGTAAGATGGATTTATGGCACAAAAGGCTTGGTCATCCATCCCCAAAGGTTTTGCGTCAAATTCTAGATCTATGTAATGCTTCCATCAAACGTAATGACAAATTCTCCTTTTGTGAGGTTTGTAAGTTTGGCAAATCACACTGTCTCCCTTTCCCTTCCTCTGCTTCCAGAGCTTTGAAAGTCTTAGAATTGACTCACACGGACTTGTGGGGACCGTCACCTATTCAGTCTATTAATGGTTTAAATTATTACATCGCTTTTTTAGATGACTACTATCGGTATACATGGATTTTTCCATTGAAAATCAAAGGTGATGCATTTGCGGTGTTCAAACAATTTAAGACTCAAGTTGAAAACCAACATGACACTACTATCAAAACGTTAAGATGTGATGGGGGAGGGGAGTTCAAACTGATTATTCATTTTAGCAGAGAAAATTGTATTGAAATTCAGATTTATTGTCCTTACACCTCAGCACAAAATGGGCGTGTCGAGCAAAAACATTGGCATGTGGTTGAAATTGATTTAGCTTTACTTGTTCAAGTCAAAATGCCCCTACATTATTGGTGGGAAGCTTTTTTTACAACAGTGTTTTTTATTAACAGGATGTCATCCCCTAGAATAAATGGAAAATCTTCATATTACTTACTCAAGCATCAACAACCAGATTATAAAGCACCTAGAACCTTTGGTACAACTTGGTATCCGTGTCTCCTATCATATCAACAGCATAAATTCGAATTCTACACTAAAAAAATGTGTTTTCCTTTTCTATGTAGACAATTACAAAGGGTATAAATGCATGAACAAAGAAGGTCGGGTTTATGTCACTCGCCATGTGTGCTTTAACAAGAGTGAATTTCCATATCAAGAATTGTTTCATCAGACTTAAAGGGCACCCACATTAGCTGAAAACACCATCTTATCATGGTTGCCCCTACCTCACAGTCATGAAGTTCCAGCATCACCCACCCCAAACTCTACCTCACCCAATTTACCATCTTTGACATCTTCCTCTAGCATTACTTCTAGCCCATTTTCCAACACTTGAACCTCCGTTGTCACCCTTAACCACGCCCCACCAAATTTCAGCATCACCTTCATTTACACCCCATCATTACCATCTTTATCCACAGTTAATTTCCCCATTTCCTCCTTTGTCTCTCACATCATTCCCCATAACCAACACCCTATGACTACAAGGGCCAAGTCTGGCATATTTAAACCAAAACCACCATTCACTAGCCTTACCCACACTCTTGCCCATGCCCTGACTGGTCCAGACCAAACCTATTCGGATTATTGATGTTGTTTCACATCCTTATTGGAAAACTGCTATGGATGAGGAATTTCGAGCTCTTCAGCAGAATCACATGTGGGATTTAGTTCCTGTCCATCCATCTCAACATCTTGTTGGAACTAAATGGATATTCAAGATCAAACGCACTGCTACAGGTCAACTCCAACGCAAAGTCCGTCTTGTTGCTAAGTGCTTTTTACAATAACCTGGTCTTGACTATGAAGAGACTTTCAGCCCTATCATCAAGCCTTGCTTCATACGCATTGTTCTCACACTTGCTGTCACTTGGCAATGGAAAATTCGCCAACTCTATATCGATAATGCGCTTCTCCATGGTACTCTTCACGAACAGGTCTTTATCGCCCAACCACAAGGCTACATTGATCAGTGTTTTCCTCATCATATCTGCAAACTGAACGAATCACTATATGGTATTAAACAGGCTCCTGTGCCTGGTTTGATGCTCTCCGTAGGACTCTTCTCAAATGGAAGTTCACTCAGTCTGATTCTGACACATCACTATTTTTATTCCACTCTTTTGTCGGCACCATGTTTTTACTAGTTTATATGGATGATTTGCTTCTCACAAGTTTTAATCCTTTCTTGGTGGCACAAACTATTCTCAAGTTCAGTCCCTTTTTTCCCTCAAAGATCTCGGCAGCCTCCACTATTTTTTTGGGATTCAAGCTCAAAAGCCTTCAGATGGCCTAATTTTATCTCAAACAAAGTACATCCAAGACCTACGCACCGGCTCCAACTACAACATACAACATCTCAAACCAGCTGCTTCTCCCATGATTACAGGAAATCAACTCCAGCTTTATGATAGTCCTTTGCTCACTGATCCTCAATTATATTGGAGCACACTTGGTTCACTTCAATATTTGCTTCATACTCGCCTCGATATTGCGTTTGCAGTCAATAAACTCAATCAGCTCAACCAAGCCCCTACCATTAATCATTGGTGCGCCCTCAAGCGGGTTCTTTGTTATCTACAGGGTACTATCAATCTTGGACTCCTCATTCAACCAATCGTTCATCTCTCTCTCACGACTTTTTCGAATGCTGATTGGGCGCCTCTCCTGATGACCGTAAGTCAGTAAGTGGTTATTGCATTTTCCTTGGCCCAACGCTTGTCCTCTAAAAAGCAAGCCGTCGTAGCTCGTTCAAGCACCTAATCGGATTATCGTACCCTTACACATGCTGCGTGCGAAATCATGTGGATTTGATCTCTCTTAACAGAATTAAAGGTTGCGGTTCCATCTACCCCTTTACTTTGGTGTGATAATCTTAGTTCTACTACCCTTGCATATAATTCGGTGTTTCACGCACGTACCAAACATACAGAGATTGATGCTCACTTCATTCGTGATCAAGTTCTCGCTAAAAACATTGAAATCTTCTTTACAAAATCCAATCTAATCAACTAACGAGAATGATAACACGTCGCATAACATTATTATTATTATTATTTTCCAATATGTGAGGTGAGAGATTCAAACCTCTGACTTCTTAGTCGAATATACAAATTTTATGTCAATTAAACTATATACATATTGGCATATCAATATTATGTTAATTACACAAACTTAAATTTATAAGTTAAAAGTTATTTTTTCTTTTTTTTTAAGCTCGTGGCCATGAAATTCATGAACATTAATGCTTGATATTTATGAATTAAATTTATAAGTCAACCAAGTTTGAAAGATTTAAAGACAATGTCTTCTTCTTCAATTTTGTTCATTAATTGTTTTCCCTCAATAAAAATGAAAGGGCCGTAGGGACCTTTTCCCGCGGGGGGGGGGGGGTTAATTAAGTTTTTATCTCTCTCGAGAAAAAACGAGTCATGAGTTTTCTCCATATTTGATTCTATGATTGTCTGCCTACCACCACTAAAATATTATAATTAAGAAAAAAAATGTAGAAAATGAATAAAAATAATTATTTTAATAACGGTATGTAGAAAGAAATCTACGCACCATCATACAACCAAATATTGTCATTTTCTCAACAAAGTTGTTCGTTTAGATGTTATGCTAATTTTTTTTTTCCTTTTATTATTTTCTAAACATTAACTAGAAATTTCAAATTTGTGAGTCTAAGTATGAGATAACGAGCCAACAGGCAACAAGAGTGTAACTCAATTGGTATAAATTTTGTATCATCGACCAAGAGATCAGAGGTTTAAATTCCTTCACCCCACATGTTGTCAACAAAAAAAAAAAAAAGTGTGAGATAATGAGAATCTAAGGACAAACATATATAAATATTTATTGGTTAAAAAAATATTTTTAGTTCCTAAGCTTGCATAAAAGTAATAATTTGGTCAATGAATTATTTTAGTTTGTAACAATTTAATTTATGTACTTTCAATCTTTAATAATGTAGTCTATGAACTTTAGTATGTAACAAAATTTAGTTAGTGTACTTTAAAATTTGTAATAATTTAATCCCTACCATGAAAAATTCTATAAAAATGAAGTGTCGGATTTATTACGTGACAATTTAGTCTTTGTAACTTATATACACATTTGATCCATAATCAACTTAATATTGTAGGTAAAAAATCTCACTAACTCTTAACAACATTTTATACGATAGGGGCCTAAATCATCATATTGCACATTAAATTTTAGGCACTAGAATGTTACAAATTGCAAGTATGTGACACATCAAAGTTTAGAGACTAATTTTTTTCTTCTTAGAAACTAAATTGTTACCTCTATGAAAGTTCAGAGAAAAAAAAGTTTTTTTTAACCATAATTATTCTAAAGTTGTTCCCATATTTTAATAAAACTTATGGAAACTAAAATTGGTATTTTGAATAATTTGTTGGAGTCGTTTTCTTTCTACTTAAACTTCAAATCCATCAATTAATGTCTAAAAAATAATCAATTAAAACTATAAGCTGGAATATCATGTTATCTTACAGTCGATGAATGACTACTCAAAAAGCATAAAAAAAAAAATGAATGACTACTCAAATCTAAATTAAAAAATTAATAGGAAACCAACTCATAAATTATACAAATTTCAACTTAGCATGCATTTATGTTTTAGAGATGTTCAAGTTCAATCATGAAAGAAAAATTGTCAAAAAAACAATGAAAAGAAAAAAAAAAACCGTCATATATCATAATTGGAATAATCAATACTTGTAGAACTAATCTCGTTAAATCATACAAACCATAATAATTAGCCACAAATCTTTTTAAAAAATAGACACTTTAACTTTTAAAACAATAAATTTAATTAATTAAGAAGTTTAATGGTACAACTCATTGAATTATATGAAATTGAAAATCTAAGGGGAAAATTTACTCACTAACCTATATACAAAAGTATAAAAGTTAAAGGTTTTTTTAGTTCACAAGTATAAAATTAGTTAGAGGTTCATAAATAGTAGTTTTAAATGAAATGTACTTAAAAAAAATAAAAAAAAAATAAAAAAAAAACCAAAGCATAGCTCAGGAGACATCTTTAAAAAGTTTCAATTAATTTTGAAAATAGTTCAGAAAGATAAAAGTAGAATATATATATTTTCTAAACAATTCATGTATATCCATAGGGTGATTTAAAAACCTTCTTTTATTTTATAATTTATTATCAACATATAATAGTTAAAAATATTGAAAATATAACTATAAATAAAAATTGCTATGAAAGAATTACAATTTTCGAAACTCTGTGTATAATAATAGCTTATTTGTATACATTTCAAAAAAAAAAAAAAAAAAAACTTATTTGTATTGTCAAAATAATAAAAATATGGTCATCAATAGTTAAATTTATTTAAATTTAATTTTTTAACCGTTCATATAGGTTAATTTTGTAACGATAGTATTGATACAGGTCTAATCGATGAGCTAGGAGACCGAGTAGAATTGAAGACGGGCTAGTCCGGACTAAACTAGCAGCTAGCTTGGAATTAAGATGAGTGAGAGAATGTAAAGAGAGTTGAATGACAGAGAAATCAATGGGTTGTTTTGCGCACTAGCTGATGAGGGTAGCTTTGAGTGAGGATGTATCAAGGGTTTGGATCGTGACGATCTCTTAGGGTGGGAAGGATTTGGTTTTCGCTGACTTACATTATGTAATGTTTCTCTTTGTGTGTTTTTTTGGTGATGAATGAAAGGTTGATGTTTTGGTGATTAAAAAAAAAATAAAATTAAAAACATTTAAATATTAATTAAAAAAATACAAATTGCAAATTTCACAACAATTTTTAAAAAATATATCTATAAGAATACGAAAGACTAAATCAAACAACAGCAGTAATAATAATAAAAAAAAACCCTACTACATTATATACAATACAAGAATCAAACATAGAAGACCAGGTCCAGACATTAAACTATTAATTCATAATTGAAAATTTAATAATTTCATTCTTCCAATTAATTATATCATTCACTTAAAATTTTCATTCTTTCACATTACTTTTATCTATTGTTTAATTTTATTTAAATATGTTACACTTACAACTTCAACTAACAATTGATAGACTTTATTTTCAAAATCAATTATTATTACAGCTCCCACGACATGCCTAAAATAACATTTTTTTTTTTAAATAGCCTAAAACAATCATTAATTTTTAGGTTAAAATACTATTTTGATCTTCATACTTATTCAATTTTAATTATTGCATTCTTCTTTCTCGACATTTTTAAATTAGTGATAGTTTAAAGTTAACTCTATCAAATTTAGCAAAATAATAATAAAAGTTTTCGTTAAAAAATGACACAATGTAAATATATTTTTTAAATTTATGGGAAAAAAGTCAGTAGAAACTAATTTCTTTTTTTAAAAATTAACTATTATAAACTAGCTGTAGGACTAAGTTTAAAATGTATATATATATTTTTTTGAAAGCAGTTTAAAATGTATTTAAGGTACAAGAACTGAATTTGAAGAATTATAACCAAAATTACACTATTTCCAAACTTAAAAAATACGTTAAAATTGGAATGAACGAACTAGTCCAAACTCGGTCCTCATCTGACTCCGAGCCCCAGTAAAACTGGCTTAGCGCTGTTAAAATCCCTTAAAGGACGGTGGAAATTAGCGGTAAATCCGTAAACTGTTATATATTTAAGCGCGAAAAAGTTACCAAAGAAGGTAAAGAATGGGTTTCGACCGGGTGAAATTGGACATCAAAAACTCAAAGGCAGTTGGCGGCGGATGAAGAGGAGGGTGAACTTAACGACAGCACGTAGAATATAAATTATTAATAAAAATCAACGGCTGAGATCGATTCAGAGGGTTTGATCTAAGGGTTCGAGCAGCCACCGCGTCTACAAATCCAGACATGAATCGGTCGTTCATTGATTTGCATTTGTTTTCGGCTGTTCCACCCTAATTGAGCCTCCTCTCTCATTCCTTTCTCTCTCGTTTATCTCCTCCTCCTTCAGCTTGCGGTTATCAACAACTATCTCACCATGGATTTCATCTCTCACTATTTCTGAGACTTCGATTCATAAGCCCTATTCGTGTTCGCCTCTCTACTCATTCCTCTTCTTATTCTTTCTGCCAATTTGAATCTGTAATTTTGTTTGCCCTTTCAATTTTGAGCGGTACAGAAAGAGTCTGAGAAGATGCCATCGAACGGCCCTGATTCGCAGCCACAGCAGCAGGCGGCGCATCAGACAGAGCAGAATCAGCAACCGCACAAACAGCCCCCGCAGCAGCCACCGCCGCAGCGGTGGATGGCGATGCAGTATCCGGCGGCGGCGATGATAATGCAGCATCCTATGATGCCGCCGCAGCATTACGTGCCTCCGCCTTCTCCCCACTATATTCCATACCGTCAATACCCGCCGCCGCATCAGCTTAACGGCCCGCAGCACCAGCAGCCACACCAAGGATCCACCAGCGAGAACAAGACGGTTTGGGTCGGCGATTTGCAGCATTGGATGGACGAGAATTACCTCCATAGCTGCTTCGCTTCCACCGGCGAGGTTTCCAATTTTACTATTTCGATTTCTGTTTTTTATATTAGAATATTAATGTATAAATAGCTGTTTTACTATTATCTACATGTTTTGGATTTGTTTGGCTAATTTTGTTAACTGTCACTGGTGTCATTTAACTTGCTCAATATAGATAAGAAATTTTTTGATGAAACAACTATTGGTTGTCAACAGCAAAATTGTCAGCTTTTTATTTTTAAATACTATGTCTGTAAGTCATTGTTTTTGTAGTCAGTCTTACAGGTTTACTATTTTTGTTACTTGAGACTGCTTGAAGAAAATTGTAAAAATCTTACTTGGATCTGTTGTTATTATCAGATTAGATTCTTCATTTAATTCTAGAGCATTTATCATCACTAGGGGCCAAATTTTTTTAGTCAATGCACCCGTTTGTTTTACTTTGCATTCCTAAAATGATATTTTATGCTATACGTGTTATGTTTTCCTCAATTGTTACGTTCCAATTTCTTTGTTATTAAATGAAACAAGGTGTGTAAACTTTATTATTTTCCTTTTAGTCTCATTATCTCATCTTGTTTAGATATTTTAGGAAAAAGAAAGTCAAGCAGTGTAGCAACCTAAGAGCATAAGATTATCTGGATATGTTTGAGGCGTGTAGTCCCATTTTAAATTCCTATATCATCAAACATCAACACTTAACTAATTTCATTGAAGTGAAAGATGAAATATTCTGATTTAGCTCTCTTATATTTTATTTTGATTTTGTGATTCCAACAAACAATATATGGGTTATTATGCACATTTCACGTATGTTTAGTCATGATTTGTAAATGGAAGTATTTTGACATTTCATCCTTCAATAAAGTAAGATACGGTACCAACCAAGTTGTTATTGTGGTCCTTGTTCTCTTGTGTGTTTCTTGTATCTTTTATATTTTGCATATTCCTTGTTTGTTGATTTGTTTCATTTCTTAGAAGAGAATCTATCAAAAGGAAGCCTCTAGGAGACTATTTGTTCGTTGTCTTTTGTTCTTTTTCTTGACAGTCTTTGTTATCTCATCTTTAAGCACATTTCTTATGTCCCATGCTTTACGTAACTATTACATGCAGATTTCTTCCATTAAAGTCATTCGTAATAAGCAAACTGGTATATCAGAAGGCTATGGATTTGTAGAATTTTTCTCTCATACAACAGCAGAGAAAGTTCTGCAGAACTATTCTACAATTTTGATGCCTAATACTGAGCAAACTTTCCGGCTAAACTGGGCAACATTTAGCACTGGTGACAAGCGTTCAGAAAATGGTTCTGATCTTTCTATTTTTGTAGGAGATTTAGCAGCAGATGTTACTGATAGTATACTGCATGAAACTTTTGCTAGTAAATACTCATCTGTCAAAGCAGCTAAAGTTGTCTATGATCCAAATACTGGTTGTTCAAAAGGTTATGGTTTTGTGAGGTTTGGTGATGATAATGAGAGGTCTCAGGCCATGACTGAAATGAATGGCGTGTATTGCTCAAGTAGGCCTATGCGTATTGGTGCAGCGACACCCAAAAAATCCTCTGGATATCAGCAGCAATATTCTTCACAAGGTACGTTATACTTTGTTTGTTGTGATTATTAGCTCATAAACAAACACATATTGCATCCATTTGCTCAGTTTTGAGTCAATATTTAATCATGTCCTTAAAAAGGGCATTTGAGGGCATTGAAATGTCACATATAGGTAAGATTTCTGTGTAATTGTATAAGGAGACCACGACTAACCCTTAGCAAATTAAGCTGCTCATACATCAGCTGTAATTTTATATTGTCTTGGTATTAGGATATGCATCAAATGGTTCATTCACCCATGGACACCAGTCTGATGGAGATTCTACAAATACAACAGTGAGTTGGGTTGATTCATTTTGTCTTCATAATATCAAGTGTTATTTCCCTTGCTAATCCTCTCTCCTTTTTCTCTTCGTCCTGTTTTTGGTGGATGTGTAAAAAGATTTTCATTGGAGGGCTTGATCCCAATGTTACTGATGACGATCTTAGGCAGCTCTTTTCTCAGCATGGTGACATAGTATCTGTTAAGATACCAGTTGGAAAAGGTTGTGGTTTTATTCAATTTGCAAACAGGTAATTTTCATGGCCTTGAGTTGTTTGACCATATACTAGCCTTTTTAGTTTCTTTGTCTATTTGAATTACTCAAGTATCCTCTTGAATTCTGCTGTGTAGAAAGAATGCTGAAGAGGCATTGCAGAAATTAAATGGAACTGTGATTGGCAAGCAAACAGTACGTCTTTCTTGGGGACGAAGTCCGGCAAATAAGCAGGTAATTTTCTTTTGTGTATGAAAATGGTAGAGATATACAAGTACTTCATTTTCCGATGGCTTTTGGAATAGCTATTTCTTCTTTTTTTTTTTTTTGCAAAACGAGCCTACCATCTTCTTGAGAATGCACTCTTCTTACTTACATGGCAAATGGAAAATCTATCATTCCTTTTTATATTGTCTGTCTAAGGGTGTGTTTGGTTTAACTTTTCAAGTGTTTAATTTAGAAAAAAAAAAAATCATTTAAAAAAAAATTCTGGTGTTTGGCCACCACTGAAAATGACTCATTAAAAAATGAGATTGAGAAATAAACCATTTTGAGAGAAACACTTGAAAGCAACTTTTTTGAAAAGAGTTTATTAGTATATAATAACTTGTGTATAAAAACACTTATGAAGAAATGTAACCAAACATATGAGTGTTTAAATTCTAAACAATTTATGTACAAAATGTTTAAAATAAAATGCATTCTTGAAAAACATTTAAATTAAAAGGTATTCCAAATGGACCCCATGTGTCTTGTCTTTCCTAATGTAAATTTAACTACAGCTATTGTGCACTATGTAATCTGAAGGAACAACTGGAAACATCCCTACGAAATTATAATACCAGGATTTACTAAATAACCCACATAAAATATTATTACATTCAGAGATACAAAAAGGATGAAGGAAATGGAAGGAAACATGCTTAGAACTTTCTTGGTGTTGATTTGATTGAGTGAATAGGTGTCTGGATTTAGTTGCTTCAAATTACTTGAAACGTTGGTATACTAGCAGATTAGATTTCTGTCTCTATTGTCAATTATCTTAACAAGTACTTATTGACAGTACCGGGCTGATTATAACAATCACTGGAGTGGAGCCTACTATGGAGGGCAGGTCTATGGTGGATATGGATATGCACTGCCGCTACCTTACGACCCACCAACCATGTATGCTACAGCAGCATATGGAGCTTACCCTATGTATGGCACCCATCAACAGCAAGTGAACTGATTTGGAAGGCAGAGGAAACAGTCTTTAGTTCTAATACGAGGCAATTGTCCCGCCGGAAGCCTGGGGTGGGCAAATCTTCTACGTTTCTCTGTAGGATCTCACTATCTATAATGGGCAAAGTTGCTTCATTTCTGAAGGTTCAACTTTGTTCTAGAGGTTTTCTATAAATCCCTCCATCCGTGGAGCGGAACCGAATTTTGATGGACCGGGTTATGTAGAATATGATTTACTAACTATTCGTTTGAGACTGCGAGAACTAATAAGGAACTTAAATGTTTATTAGAATATATAATGTTATGGCTTGTAGCTTTAGCTAATATTATTCTGCACGTGCTCAAAATTAGCATGAATTTGAAGCTACCATAGTTAAGATTTCTGATTGCTGTTCTGTCCTTGTCCTGTTCTCTTGGTTCGTTTTGTGAGTACTTGAAATGTCTGTCTGTTTGCTTCCTGCAAGATTTGGGAATTATCAAACGGTTTCCAAATGCCTATTTGTTTGTAGTTTCTTTGAGTAGATTTTATATATTTCTGCCTGCATGCTATATAATTTAGATGGGCGAAGTAGTGATAATATTTTGTGTCTGTTCTGTTTCTCTTCCTTTGGAAAGAGGGATTGATGGATTTGTTTTCCATTCAGGGAAGCGAAAACCATAGAGATGATATAAGGTAAAAACTACAGGCCTAATGCCTGAAGCTGTTAAATTTTTAGTATTGTGATTATGCTTAATGTGTTCTTTGGTGGTTTGTTATGCAAAATAGTTTTAGATTAAATTATATTTTTTTGTGATTTGGTGATCGGTGAACCTTCACTATTGTGCAATTATCGGTAAGTTTATGATTTTTCAAAATGTATAGGTTAAGTTGCAAATGTAGACTTTCGTTTATTATTAATTATATTTTTTGGAGAGGAAACAAATGTTGACTTTGAACTTGTAAGGTTGTGTCTAATAGGTGAAGTGTTGCTTAAATCTTTAGGGTCTCTTTAATGATGTTGTTGTTTTTTTTTTTTTTGGTCAAGTTCTTTCTCTCGTTAAAAAAACAAGAGAGTAGAGAAGCATTTAGTAACTACTAGTCGAGTAACACGTGCAATGCACGTGGAATTTTATAGTATTAAATTAAAATAAGAAAAAATAGTAGTTTTTTTAGTATATGTAATGTAATAAACAAATACTATATAACTTTTGTTTCAATTACCATAAACTTTTAAAAGTTAGTGATAAAAATAAAGGATTTCTTATTATATAACATGTATATAGACATAATTATAGTAGCATACTCGTATATTGCACATTTTTTTTTATTACTATTATTTATTTAAACTTTAACAATAAGTTTAATAAGTATCTTATAAAAAATAAAAATAAAAATAAAACAATATGAAATTCTACTAACAATTAATTTTTAAAAAGTCAAGTATTTTTTGAAAGCAAGTGAGTTACTATATGTTAAATTGTCTTTTCTAAGATAAAAGAAAATTATAATATAAGTGGTTAGCGAAACAATAGGGATTACAGATCTACTCTAAATTTCAAGTACTAATATTATTACATAGATAATTAATAGTATTAAAAAAAATTCCACCAAAACCAATTACATAAATTTAAATATAAATATTAAAAGTTCTTGTATTTGTGATTAATGAACAAAAAAATTAATCTATTTAATTAGAAAATTGAGAGTGTGTTGAATTATTTTGGTATTTGAAAATTTTAATTTCATTTAAAATTATGCATGCATTTATTAATCAATAAGTTTTTTTTAAGTAATAACTTAATAATTTTTTTTTTGAGTGAAAATAACTTAATAATTTTTAGGCTATGAGTTTTATTTTATTTTTATTATTATCGTTATCAAACTTCTAATTTTCTTTACCTAAAATGTATTAGTTTGCATATTAAAATAAATAGATTAAATTACAAATTTTGTCATACATTTAGACAATTTTATTTTGGTCATCGTGGTTTTAAAAGTTTCAATTTCGTCCCAATAGTTTGAGCATAGCTTCAATTTTGTCCCAATGGTTTGGACTTAGTTTCAATGATGTGATTAAATTTCACAAGTGGTCCCAAAATTGTATTTACTTCAAGGAATTAATGTGGATGTAAATAACATTTGATGACATTAGAAAAATAAAAAAGGATAGATAACAATACTACTTCTTCATCGACCAAAATAAATTTATGAATTCTCAAGGTTTTATTGTGACACAGTCAATAGTGTTTCCCTCACGAATAACACAAACTTGTAATTTTCCTTCTTTTTTTTTTTTTCCGAAAAGTCTTGAGTTCTCGTATAAAAGAAGAAATTTTCCTATAGATTGAATTTTGTCAATTATATATTTTCTTTTTATACGTAGATCACACCTATACGTGGATGATTGCATCAATTTAATGTGTAACCATCTCCATGTGGAACAGTCGCAGCCCGTCGACATCAATGGTAATTTTTGGACAATTTTTCATATAGTTTGACATTTTGACAATTATATATTTTCTTTCTATACATGGCTCACACCTATACACGAACGGATGCACCAATTCAATGTGTAACCATCTCTACATGAACCGTCGCATCCTGCCAACATCAATTGTACCTATTGGACTCAACGGACACTTACACTTGAATAGTCGTGTCCCATCAGCAAAAGGGTAAAATAGAAATTTACTTTAAAAGTAAGGGCAAAAGAGGAAACAAAAGATTCTCCTCTCTTAGGGTAGAAGGACAAAATAGTCATTATAAAAAAATTTAAGGACAATAAGGGAATGTAAAAATTCTCCCCTCTTAGCTCCTTTTAATATAGTAGAGATAGAGATAGAGATTTTAATATAGTAGAGATAGAGATTTATTATTTCTTGTTCTCCGAACTTTTAGATTAAAAACAGTTGTTTCCTATGCAAATGAATTTTTTTAATTAAGCATTTAAAATTTTTATGTTACATATATATTTGTAATATTTATTATGCATTATATATGTCAAAATGATGTTTTTATAGCTTGTTTGGTAACTACGGTGTGTCTGTTTTTTTTTTTTATTGAAAAGGAATAGATTAGAGATCATTTTTTTCTTCTTTGTTCTCTAAAATTTAAATTAAAAAAACTAAAAGCATTATAAGAAAACATAATTTTTATGTTATATTTAGGTTTTAAATATTTATCATGCATTGTGTAGGCATGAATGAGAAAATGGATATTTTATATAGGTTAAAATACATTTTTGGTCCCTCATGTTTCAGGTTCGTTTCTAATAGGTCCATAGGTTTCAAAATCGGACAATCAAAGTCCTACTATTTCGGAAATGCTTCTATTGAGTCCTTCCACCTGTTAATTTTTTTAACGGTGTTGACGTAAAAAATATTAAAATATTAATTTTAAATTATAATAATAATAAATTATAATTAAAATGATAAAAAACATCACACTCTCTCTTCTCTCTGCCCCATCCACGAAAACCCCCTCCCTCTCTTCCTTTCCTTTCCCTTCTTTCTCTTTCTCTTTCTCCTTCCTCTCTCCTTTTCCTTCCTTTCCCCGGTTGCCGTCGTCGCTACCGCCGTTGCCACGCAGTCCAATGTATCATCTTCTCCAACTCTCCTCATCTCCTTCCCTCTTTCGGCTAAACCATCTCTTTCCCCTCACCATTTTCAAACTTTTCTTCTTCCTCTCACACGCATTGTTAGCCAGCCTCCGCCCCATCTCCGACTGCGAATCCAGCACAGTGGTCTCGGCAAAGGTACAAACCAGCCCCTCCCCATCTCTTCTTCTTCCTCAACTCCCCCCTCCTTCCCCTCCAATCTTCTTCATCACCAAACCATCTTTCTCAACAAACCCACCATTTTTCTTCAAACTAAAAAACCCACCCACCCCTTCTTCTTCAATCTAATTTATTATATATATATATATATATATATATATATAAAGGCAACAACCTCAAACCCACGAGCTCACTGCCGACGGAAAAGAAATTAGAAGAAGAAGGGCGACAGACAAAAAAAAAAAATGAAGAAGAAGAAAGAAGGGTGTGGAGGAAGAAGAATAAAAAGGAAAAAAAAAAAAAAAAAGGAAGAATGGCATTAGAGGGGAAGGGAGGCACCGTGAGGGTGAGGGTGAGGGAGGAAGGGGAAGGGGATGGGAAAGAAGATAGGGAGGCATCGTGTGAGATTTTATTTTATTTTTTTTAAATTTAAAATTAATATTTTAATATTTTTACCGTGCCACATCAGCACCGTTTTAAAAAAATTAACAGTGGAGGGTCTCAATAGAAGCATTTCCGAAATAGTAGGGACTTGATTGTTCGATTTTAAAACCTACGGACCTATTGAAAACGAACCTCAAACATGAGGGACCAAAAAGTATTTTACCCTTTTATATATGTTTTGGATAGAATTGAAAACTGGAAAAAAAAAAAACAAGAAATTCGATTTTATTGTTTCCAATTTAAAAATGAGAAATAAGAATGAATAACAATTATCAAATAGTGTAATGGTGTTAAATGGTCCTTACAATTTTGAACCTATGACTTTTTGATCGAGGGTACAAGTTATTTTATATATGTTGAACAAGTCAAATAGATTATATATATATATATTTTTAAATATTTAGAGTTCAACAACATTTTGGGTGAGGGATTTGAACCTATGATTTTTTTATCGGTTGAGTTATCCTCTTATTAGCAGGAGTTGTTTGTTTTGATTTGGGAGCATTACAAGCAAAAAGACCATGAATGAGCTTAGGAATAATTCTTATAACCAAAGGCCTCATAATATGGGCATGGAGGTAGGGTAGCAAACTTGGTGAGAAGTGGATGAAATTTTACTTGATAACATTGGATGAAAAGCCGCCTACTTGATGGGTGTTGTTTACTTGATAACATTGGATGAAAAGCCGCCTACTTGATGGGTGTTGTTTACTTGATAACATTGGATGAAAAGCCGCCTACTTGATGGGTGGTTCGATGTCAACATGAAAATAATTTAATAGTTAAAATCTCCATATTAATTATGCGATGTTCTAATTACTCATCAATGTTGTGATTGTCGTTAATATGTTAGTTAAACTTTGATGATGTGATAATTTTGTTTGATCATCTCCTTCCTATCTCGCTTCTCTTTCTTCCTCTCTCTCTTTCTCTCTTCTTCATCACAGACCTTGTCACCATAGCCACCACCGTCGTTGTCTTGATGAAAGGAATGAGTCGTTCATTCAAAATTACTAGGAATGAATGATTTCTTCACTCCCCAGATTTGGAACGAATCCTATTGGTTCCTAGCAATCTGGAATGAATGAGCATATGAGTAAAAGTTAATGAATTTGAATTTTGTTTTGACACATTACTTTTTACTACAATTTAAAGACTTAATGTTAGTCTGAAAAAGCATAAAGGGATTAGGAATAATATTGTTTTCAACCACAAACAATAATATGTGGGACTCTTAATGATGTGACTACAAATAACTTATCATTTTGTATTTGGAAGAAAAATACTATTTTTGATCTATAAGCTTTGAAGTTGATGTCTATTTGATTTTTTAGATTTCAAAAGAGACACTTTAGTCCATAAGGTTTGGAGAATGATTTTGTATGGTTCTTGACTTTTTAGATCATTGGTAGACCTAAACAAAATGTTGACATGACGACTAACATGTTGCTCTAGCACTATGATGATGTGACAATTTTGCTGATTGGATCTCCTCTATCTACCCTATTTGATTCTCCCTTCTTCTATAGACATTGCCACCATTGTCATTGTTGTCTCAATGTAACAAATGATTCATTTGTGTCAAATGAGGTAAGAGACCATTTAGAACAATTTTCCAAACTTTAAGAACTAAGTGTCATTTTTTAAACATGACCAAATAGACACCAAATTCAAACATTAGGAACACTAAAAGTATGTTTTACACTAAAACTTTTGTTACTCCTTGTTAATGGTAGAAGTAATTGTTAATTCGAACATAGTACATTGGATAAGATACTAATTTACTATTCCAAAGATTGATGGTAGGATTTTTCATCCCACAATTGTTGAATTAAAAAAAACAATACTTTATATTTAGTTAAAACTAAAAACAATTAGGAAGTTTATTGAAAAAGTTACTAACCATATTAAAATTTAAGGATAATAATTAAAAATACAACTTAACGATGTCATTGTTATTATTTATATATATTTTTGTATTAATATGAGCATACGTTAGTGATTAAGGTATATTGTTATTATTTATATATATTTTTGTATTAATATGAGCATACGTTAGTGATTAAGGTATATATATATATAAAGTTGCATATTAAAATTATTTTTTCAAAAATTGATTTTCAAAACAATTTGTTAGCATTTCTTAAAACTCACTGTCCTATGTAATAACTTAGTGATAATTGACATATACTTTAAAAAAGAGATTCAAATCCCCACCTTACCTTAACTAAAAAAAAGAAGAGATGATTTTATTAACATGTATTAAAAGTGTCTCTTGAAGGAATTTTATATTGTCTTTTAATCAAATGCCTCTTGGAGATGATTTCAGATTGTCTTTTAACTAAATTGCCCCTTGAAGATAGGATTTGGTTAAAGTTGCAATATTTTAACAATAAAATTAAAAAATAATACGTTTTAAAAAACAATATTTTACGAAAGAGCCCTACAAAAATGTGGCTGTGATTAACTTATCAACCGTTAATCATGATCAATGTACTGTAAAGAGACTCACGACCGGGCCCGGCCCGAAGAGTCTGAGCTGGCATGTGTTCCAATTACAGGACGCACTGCATCCTCAGGTTTGGCCGGGCAATTAGGACGCAAATCAGAAAGTAATTTTAATTTCTTATAATAATAATCTAGAGCTTTTCTTTTTTTTTTTATTTTTTATAAAAGTAATAATCCCAAGTTGTGAAATCCCCGCCGTCCATTCTCAATGGTCGAAATTTCCTCAATTTGATGGCAAAAATTGGGTGTGGTCGACGAATGGGAGACCGACACGTAACTGGAAATTCAACCTTTAAATTGGGGGAATAATTTGGATTAATTAATTAATTGCATAAGCTTTTGGGTCATGAGTTGAGTTTTATTATGCTAACATCTGGCGTGGCCTCTCTCAGTCTTTCATCTCCGCTCAACACGTCTCCCCATGGCTCCAGTTTCTCTCTCTTCTCTCTCTCATCCGCCTTCAGTTGTTCCTTCGCCTTGTCTGCAACTTTGTCGGCGAATCTTACTTCCCCGTAGAACGCTTGCTTGTTCCTCCTCCACTTCGATTTCTTCCGCTTCGATCACGTCTTCGTCAATTTCGGCGCCGAAAGTAGTGGTTACGAGAGAGCGCGGCAAGAACGGGAAGCTCGTTAATGCTCTGGTAATTTCTCGCTCTCTCAATTTCTTGATTCTGTAATCTGAGGATGTTTTATTCGGATTGTTGATTTTTTTTTTTTAATCTTTGATTGCTTGAGCCGTTTTTCTTCTTTGCTCTCGTTTGTGAGTTAGATTCTCATTCTACTGAGGCATTGTGTTCTTCTATCGAATATATGTGGTGGAGCGATTTGTAACTCTTTGCGTTTGAGTAAATGTTGAAATGAATGCTGGTTGTTTGAGTATTTTGATTGATTGTTGCCTTCTCAAGTTCTTTTCCAATTGTGTAGATCTTTCCGAAATGGTTAATCATTTTGCGACTGACTACTACCTTTACTACCGGAGTGTTGTTGTTCTTTCCTCTTTTAGGAGGAGACGAGAAATGCACACTTCAGTGGACATTTCTTGCCTCTGTGATAAATTGGAACTGTAATGGTTTTTAAGCACCAATGCAGTTTCGGTTTTCCAGAAATTAAAATATTCTATCATCAGTTGTGTGATGAGAATGCCTCTAAAATCAAATGAGTTGTTTTATACTCGAAAATAGCCTCAACATGAGTTCTATTTCAGTTCTTAGGTATATTAGGAATCTCAGAATTATATTGAACCATTCCAGAGCTGCACGCGGTGGTAAACTGCTTGTTAATCTCAATTACTTTTTTGATATAACAGCTTATTCATAGTAGGTGTGTTGCAATATCGGTCTTATGAAGCATTGATATTAAAAATATCGATACTCTCTTTATTGATTCAAGAAAATGCAGCGAGTTCTTTTCTCCTTTTCCGAGATGCACATTTTAATAGGCGGAGTATTTGAACGGAATCCAGTTAATTGCTTAGTCTCACATTTTATTTTAGCTAGAGAACTGATCTTTTGTGTTAATCAAGAATAAATAGCGTTTAAGATGGAGAATAGCCATGATGGTTTATCTTGAACTTTTGTCCATTATTATCCACTACTGGATAAATATTTCTGACATGGACATATTGTTACATATATCATACCCTGCATATCATTGCCTCTCTCATCATTTCCTTTATTTTCCTTAATAAAAACCTTGATTCTGTTGGCCTATTCTAAAATGGACCTGTTGTGAAGGTGAAATAATGGGAAAGACAAAATACTGGGCCCTGATATTTTTGCATGGATGAACATGCTACAATTCAATCTTTGATGTGTTAATCGATATAAACTGGACCTTGTTGATATTCCTGATGTTGATCATAGGCAAGACATGGAATAAACTGTTTGGAGCTTCCCCTCATTCAACACAAACAAGGACCTGACTTGAATAGGCTACAGTCTGTACTTAGTGGTAAGTCCTTCAAGATTGGTTTCCTCTCCTCGTACTCCTCAAAGATCTCACTATTCTTGTTAAAACGATTCTCTCCGTCTCAAGCACACATCCAATAATGTTGCAGGAGTGTTTCTGCGGACATTTATTTAACAGCAATATTTATTAGTAATTTCAATGTAGCACAGAATATTTGGAAGACTAAAAACTGGACACAAGGCTTTACAATCTTCTTTTGTTCTTCATTAACAGATTCTGTATTTGACTGGATTGTTATAACATCCCCTGAAGCTGGCTTGGTGTTCCTAGAGGCATGGAAGTAAGGTTTAGAACTCACTCACTAGACTCTCACCAGTCTTGTATGTCACACAGTTTCAAATGTCAAATTTTTTATTGACAGGTTGTTAGTATTCCTAGAACTGTGCAAGCTTTGAAGTTTCTTGAGTTTTTAAAAATATGTTTTGAAATTTTTTTCCTGTTTAATTTATCAGCAGTTCTGTGAAATTTGTTTTCTTTGGATAAGATGTTAGGACTTTAAGAATTCATACTCATCATACTAATTGTTCTAGCTCTTTAGAATTGGTTTAGTAATGGCTGGTTTCTTTCAAGTTACAGGTGATCTAGCCCATGGTAACGCCATATTACCATATGAAAATATAAATTATTATACTTGTACCATCGGATAAATTAAATTATTTTACAACATTTGTTGTTCAACCTGTATGGCTGTATGGTACGTGAGCTATATCATTCAATTTGAAATGCATTGTTGGTTAAGTGAGTCAAAATGTGTTTCTGAATTTTATTTTACTGACCATCCGTTTCTTGCTGCTGAATTGTATTTTGCCTCGTTGCTTGTATATAATCATGGTCCACAGTGCACTATTTTTATTAATGACACGGGTACCAATTCAAGATTGATTGATACTTTCACATCTTGTTTTCCATTAGATCTTCTTTAGGTCATCCTTGAGTGATACCTTCACATTATTTTGTTCCTTAGGGCCGCAGGAATGCCAAAAGTTAGAATAGGTGTCGTGGGAGCTGGTACAGCTAACATTTTTGACGAAGTATTGCAATCATCAAAACAACTACTTGATGTAGCGTTTGCACCCTCAAAAGGTAAGACTCTTGTCAAAATCACCTCTCATGCACGATACATAAAATTCATTATTTGTAGATTGTATTTGTTTGCATGATGTTATTAAAAGTTTTTATCTATATCATTTACTTACTGTCTTAAATCAAATCAGATGATGATATGATTTTGAAAAAAACAGTGCAGTAATATAGAACATCAGAACTATAAAAACCACGCCAAAGAAATATGTCAAATAAACTAGATAGTATTTGTTCTGGTTTTTTATTCTTCAATCCTCACTTTGTTATGATTGTTGCTCAACAATCACAATTTGGCACGTATTCGTATCTTTTTTTTTTTTTTTGAGAGGACACAGTGGATTTATCATTTATCATTCATATTACGTGTGTATCTGGATTTGATTTGGATTAGAATCCTTCTACATAGATGCATGGTTGTACCTACAAATATCATAATTTGAATTATTTTTTCTCCAATTATATTTTCAGCTGTAGGCAAGGTCTTGGCTTCCGAGCTTCCAAAGTTAGGGAATACAAAGTGCAGTGTCTTATATCCTGCTTCTACTAAAGCAAGCAATGATATAGGTATGCAACGTACTACTTTTCTTCTAGATTCTGAGGGCTATTTTCCATTGGATAATGTGGTAACAATAATGTTTCTTTTCCTCCTCCTCCTACTCCTTCTTTTTTCCCTAAAAAAAATTAAAACAGCCACTCATGTTTCCTCATGCCATAACTATAAAAAATTTACTTTAAACTGGAAGTATTGCTACTAAATCGTTGCTTCACAATTCTCTGCTGACTTATTGCTATGAATTGCATAAGGTTTACTTGAGTAGCTACTCTCTGTAATAAGTTCAATTTTACCTTGACCCTCCGAACGATCAGATTAAGGTGAGGCTTGAACACAACTGAAATTTTCAAAACACTTCTAATTAGGCGTATAAAGTTATAATAGCATTCCCTTCAAGTAAGTACAGACATCTCTATACTTCAAATTCACGTAAAACTAGAACAGTGTGGATAACTGCCAAATTATGTTCTAATCACTTGAAAAGTAAGGAGCTTTTGTTCTGAAGAAATCTAAGGAAGAAGAAGTTATTTATAGAAGTACTTATAATGTGGGAGATTGTGGTGCTTGAAACTAGATGCGGGCTCGTATTGCTAAAATCATATTTTCTAGCAGTATCTCGTATTTCGTACACAGACTGATTTCTCTTTCTGTGTATATATACTAAATACATTTTTTAGTTATCAGTAATTAGACCCTTGGTTGGAAATGTTAATCAATTTTGAATTCCAAGTGAAAATTTTAAATCAACTGCAATTAGTTAGTTGAGTCATTACTAATGGTAACAAGCCACTAGATGTATATATTATTTACAAGATATATTTTTCCTTCCCATTGCTCCCAATTTTGTATATCCTTTATTAACAGTTCTAAAACTGAACTGGTAAGCCCCAGTATTTTTCAACATTCAGACGACAACATTTATGTTTTCTTTTGTACACTTGATTTTTGCAAAACTGTAGAGTGGTCTGTTTATGCAAGTATGCAGTGGCAGACACGAACCCCAGTTATTTTATCTGTTACTCACTTTTAAAATAGAAAACGAGTTTGAAGTTTTAGTACTTGTTCGTCACATTGTAGCATCAGGTTAGTGTTGTTCTGTCTATCGTAACTGAAAGCAAAATATGGCTTTGAGAAATAACCTTGGTATCCCTTCTTTTTGCAATCTGTACAGAGGAAGGCCTTTCAAATCGTGGATTTGAAGTCACGAGGCTTAATACGTACACTACGGTAAAGTATTCATGTCCCTTAGTATATCTTGTGCACTGAAAATTTAAAGACGAGCCACACTGATTTTTAGTGGCATGTTCATCTACTTGATCTTGAGTAAAGTTCTCAATAAATATCTTGCACACTGCAAATCTAGAGAGAATGAATAATAGTGAACCCACCCTCGTTAAAGCAGCAAAGTGCAGATGCTAGAAAAAACTGTTATATGGGATTTTCTTTTAGTATACCATGCCAATACTTACGACAATTATCTGTCATATGGGATGAGTTTTTTTTTTTTTGGAAGATACTTTAAGAGCCTGTACATTGGAGTAAAGATGTAGGAGAAATTTATAAGGAATTTGTAAACTGCGCAACTAAATAAAAAATTCAAATTAAATTGAATTCGTATTGAGTGCTTAATACAGATCTCCTCCCCTTGGGTCTTAAATCGTAATAACTTGTTCCTGCACCATTCTCTTAGTAACCTGAATGAAGACTATCCAAAGCATATGCGTTCCGACTTGAACCCAATTAACTTTCTAGGCATCATAATTATTGGTAGTTCCTTTCAGGCACCTGTTGATTACGTTGATCAAACCATTCTCGAGCAAGCACGTTCATTGCCTGTTGTAACAGTGGCTTCACCTTCTGCAGTTCGGTGTGCACCAGTTTCTTTTTGCACATATTACTTATACTAAATGATTGAGGGTGTGTTTGGTTTAACTTTTCAAGTGTTTAATTTTGAAAATAAATCATTTTGAAAGAAATTTTAGTGTTTGGCAACCACTAAAAATGACTTATTAAAAAATGAGATTGAGAAATAATACATTTTGAGAGAAACACTTGAAATCAACTTTTTTAAAAAGAGTTGGTAAGGATATAGTAACTTGGGTATAAAAACACTTATGAACAAGTGTAACCAAACATATGAGTGTTTAAATTTTAAACAATTTTTATGCAAAATGTTTATAATATAATGCATTCTTTAAAAACACTTAAATTAAAAGGTATTCCAAACGCACCCTAAGTGTCTGTTTGAAATGACTTTTTAAGTGTTTGAAAACACTTTTTTAAACACTTAGAAAGTCATTCCAAACAGACCTTAGATTTTGTTCTGGGCAAGGAGAGTTTGTAATATTAATTAGTTTCATTCCATGTTGGCATGGATCACGAATCCACAACAGTGCATGGGTCAATCTTATTACAGAGCCGAAGGAGTGGGAAAAATCACTTGCCTGTATTGGTGAAACAACTGCAGCAGCAGCTAAAAGATTAGGATTGCAAAACGTTTACTACCCAAAGAATCCTGGCTTGGAAGGGTGAGTTATTTCCATACTTCAACTTAACAATCTTCTAGTTGTTGCATTTCTTTTATAAGTTCAGATTCGATTCTTAACGATTTTTCCAGTAGGTCGAATATATTGAATGCTGACTATACAAACTTGATAATTGAGATGCAGGTGGGTTGATAGTATATTGGAAGCACTAAGATCAGAAGCTCAAGTTGTTTAGGTCATTTTACAGATTAGGTAATCATCTGTACTTCTTTTCTAGAGTTACATGCAGAGGCAAGAATTGGCTGGAGTTGTGAAACAAAGCATCTCAACCATTGGATCAACATGGAATGATTACTGTCCATTTGCCCGAGTTTTTATTCGAGGTTAGTCGAATTGAATGAAGCTTTTCCAGTAGTCCTACGTACATTTATCCCGCTGTTTTTTCACTTCGATATCAGATAACTAATGAAATGACCTTTGTCCTATTCTCTCTATTGTTAATAGAATGTAAATTATTGAATAGAATAGGTCTATTGCTCCATTATGTCCAAATCTTCTTCTCTTCTAATTTCTAACTTTCGTTTAATTATTGAAGTTTCTACGAACAGTTGTAATTCACCTTGCAAATTAATTTGAAGATTCCTGCAGTAGTCTTTCATTAGCATTTATATATCAAAATTTTTATGTTAACAAAATACATGCATGCATGATGCAGGGAAATGAATTCAAGGATGATAAACTAGTGTGAGTTATTTTGATTTCTATATTTGAAATCTTATTTTGTTTTAACCATTATATTTTATTTAAGACTTTTGAGCATCATAAAATCTGGAATTATCATATACTTTTGATACTTAAATTGGGTGCCACAGCCTAAAAGTAGGAGGAAAAAACTAAATTTTGTGCCCGGATTCTAATTTTTTTTTTGAAGTATCCAGATAAATAAGTGAAAGAGATCATTTTTCATCTCAGAATCTGTCAAGTATCTTTTTTTCCCCCAAATTTTTATTTATATCAAATTAAACATTAAACTTAAACATGACTAGTTTTTTACACGTGCATATATCAAATTATGCATTTTTTTTTCTTATAACTAATAAAATAGTTTTGACAGATTCTTATAGATATAGATATCACCTCGGTTCAATTTTCTCTAACTTCACTCCAAATAAAATTCACTTAAGACTTCCAAATTAAAAATAAATAAGGGTATAAAATTGACAGATTTAATAAAATTTTCAAAGTTCATAAATTTCAACAAAAAAATCAACTTTAACCTCAATATTTTTAAGATTTCATTAATATCATACCAAACACGTGTTATATCTATTAAATGTATATGAGATTATTTTTATTCATAAAGTTTCAAATGAAAATCTTTTAGAAGGATTTTTTTTTATATTTTTTTTAATTGATAAAGTTTCAAATGTATATGAGATTATTATTATTTTTTTATTTTAATTTCCTAGAAAAAAAAAGGATTTTTTTTTTTTTTTAAACTTTTATCAAGTTTAAGATTAAAATTGCAACATTTAATAGAGTTCAACGAGCAATTTGATAAATTTGGAAGGTGAAAAATAATACACCATCAAATTCATAGTTAAAATGAATATTTTTCTAAGTAAATATTAGAAGTTAAGATTCAACTTAAGTTTTCAATTAAAAATTTACATTGAGGCATTACTTAGCAGTGTTAGTATATATTCATTTCTTAAGTTCTCTTAAAAAAGAAATATTATTTCACTTTTTTCATATACACTCTAGTCAAATTGTTTTAATTATAATGTAATTATATTGCATGGTGAAAATTAGAATTTTAAACAAATACGAGGAAAAAAAAACCCTACTTGAGCTAGGTTAAATTTTTCTGGATTAATTAAAATAAATTCATATAATTTTCATACATAGCTAATCTTTTTTTTTTTTTGAAACGATACATAACTAATCTTTGTATAAATTGAATGAATGAAATCAATATGTTAGTATCTGTAGTAATTTCAAAAGATCGAAATACTCTTGAATTATTTTATACAAAATATATCATCTGTCAATATTATTTAAAAATTATCAGGCACGTATATTGTCAAATATATATATATATATATATATATATATATCAAGCACGTGAAAAAATAAGAACGAATTACTCTAGAAGTTCATCTCCACATTCTAGAAAGCCAAATTAAGAAAATGAAATACTTTCCCAACCTTTTGCTGGGATGCAGGAGACAATAACTAAGGCCTTGTTTAATAACTATTTGATTTTTTGTTTTTGAAAATTATACTTGTTTTCCTCAATTTTTTTACCATAGTTTTCATCTTTGTTAATGACACATTCGAATTCTTAGCCAAATTTAAAAAACAAAAACAAGTTTTTGAAAACTACTTTTTTTTAGTTTTTAAAACTTGACTTAATTTTTGAAAACATGAAAACAAGATATATAACAAAGACAAGAAACTTGGCCCCATGATGGTTTTTCTTTAGTTCTACTTCAAAACTTATAAATCAGATTATCAAAAATTATAAACAAATTTAAATTTCTCATTTTGCAACGTTCCTTACTTCTTAAAAAACGTCCATTTTGCAACAAATTGTGTGCAGCATGAGATGACCCATTTGCATATAAAGGGCAATAGAACTGATCTGGATAAAGCAGAGGAATTGTTGGAAAAACTCCTTCTCGAAGAGGAAATGTATTGGAAACAACGATCACGAGAAAACTGGCTTCGCTGGGGGACAGAAACACTGGATGGTTCCATTCTCGAGCATCCCATCGTCGGCGAAATAACAGAATTTCAGGTTTGGAGAATTCATCAGGCGATTGGATTGATAACAAAGGGCAGCTGACAAGTATGATTTCTGCTTATTTTGAAAATTTATTCACATCCTCTAATCCTTCACCATCTGATATTAATTTGGCCATTGCTGGAGTCCAAAATTCTGTTTCTCCAGAGATGAACAGAAAGCTTATGCGTCCATTTTCTGAGATTGATATTACTACTGCTCTTCGACAAATTCATCCATCCAAGGCCCCTGGGCCCGATGGTCTCCCTGGTTCCTTCTATCGTGTTCATTGGCCAACAGTGGGTCCGGATGTTGTACATGCATGCCTCCAAGTTCTTAACAACGACATCTCACCTGGCCCACTAAATGATACTTTGGTTACTCTTATTCCAAAAACGAAGGCGCCCAGGAAATTATCAGAGTTTAGGCCCATATCGCTCTGTAATATTTCGTATAAATTGATCTCCAAGGCCATTGTCAACCGATTCAAAAGTGTTCTAAATTCTGTTATCGCACCAAATCAGAGTGCTTTTATTCCAGGTCGATGTGTTGTTGACAATGCAATTATGGGATATGAGTGTCTCCATGCATTAAAGTCTCGAAAGTTGGGTCGAAAGGGTTGGACGGCTCTCAAATTAGATATGAGTAAAGCCTACGATCGAGTTGAATGGTGTTTTCTTCAGCAGATTATGTTACGTATGGGGTTTGATCCTGCATGGGTGAGTTTAATTATGCGTTGCATTGAATCAGTTTCTTACTCCTTCAACTTGAATGGGGAAAGGGTAGGCCAGGTTAGGCCTAGCCGAGGCCTAAGGCAAGGGGATCCATTATCTCCATATCTCTTCTTCATTTGTGCGCAGGGCTTATCCAGTTTGCTTTCCGAGGCCGAGAGAATGAAATCTATCTCGGGTTTCAAAATTTCAAGGGGAGGTCCGACTCTATCTCACCTTTTCTTCGCTGACGATAGTCTGTTATTTTTTAAAGCTAATATAACTGAAGCTCAAGTGATTAAATTGATACTGGCAGTGTACGAAAGAGCGTCAGGCCAAACAGTAAATTTCGAGAAATCGATGATCTCGTTTAGCCCAAATACGCCTCCTCAGAACTCCACTGTGATTCGGCAACTCTTGGATATTCAAGCCGGATCTGTGCATCAGATGTATCTTGGTCTTCCCACTTTTATGCTCCGAAATAAATCAGGTACGCTGAATTTTATTAAAGATCGGATTTGGAAGTATTTACAGATTTGGAAACAAAAATTGTTTTCGATTGGTGGAAAGGAGATTTTGTTGAAGGCTGTGATACAGGCTATTCCTTGTTACGCTATGAATTGTTTTCGTCTGCCCAAAAAGTTGCTTCATTCTATTTCTCAGGCTATGGCCCGATTTTGGTGGAATGAGGTTGATGGGAAGCATCATATTCACTGGGTTAAGTGGAGTGAGATGTGTCGGCCTAAATGTTTAGGAGGGATTGGTTTTAAAGATTTAGAGATTTTTAACCAGGCGTTGCTGGCTAAACAATGTTGGAGAATTTTGAACAATCCATCATCATTGTTGTCACGGGTTTTGAAAGGGCGTTATTTTCCTCATAAAGATTTTCTATCAGCCCAAGCTGGAGCCCGACCATCATTCATTTGGCGAAGTCTGGTCTGGGGACGGGAAATTCTGGTAAAAGGTCTTCGATGGAGGGTGGGGGATGGACAGTCCATTCCAGTTTATGATTCAAATTGGCTTCCAAGAGATTTTTCTCTTCGAGTGTTTTCTCCTAGATCCTTGCCTCCCGACTCTACAGTATATGGATTGTGTTCGGCATCTGGGGGATGGGATGAGGGGAAAATACTGCAGCATTTTGAACAAGAGGAGGTCAATCTTATTCTTTCCCTCCCGGTTCCCTCTATGGGGAGGGCAGACCGGCTAATCTGGCATTATGAGAAGGAGGGCAGATATACTGTCAAGAGTGGTTATAGGGTGGGTCAACATGAGGCTTTAATGGTGAGGGTCTCCTCCTCCAATACTGTACACTCTTCTGTCTGGTGGAAGGGGCTCTGGAATATGAAAATCCCTGGGAAAATAAAGATTTTTATGTGGCGACTCTTTCTAGACCGTCTCCCTACTATTTCTAATTTAAATTGTCGAGGCATGGATCTCCCAAATTTCTGTTCTCTTTGTGGCCGGCGAGGGGAGGACGCTCTCCATATTTTTTGGTTCTGCAAATTCTCACGGCTTCAATGGTCCCGATCTCAATTCCAGTATGTCAATTTCAGTTGGAATCCCCCCAATATTTCACTGTTATTGCAAGATTTAAAGGACAGTTTGGCATGGGATGATTTTGAAATTTTATCGACCTTTCTTTGGGGCTTGTGGAATACAAGGAATTGTTACCGTATGAAGGGTTTATCGCCGGAATCAGATATTAGGCCTTGGGCGAGTAAATATGTCAGTATCTATAGAGAATTTAACTCCCGTCAGGATCATGGTTATTCCTCTAGACATGATCGGTCGGGAGTGAGATGGTCGGCGCCGGCGACGGGTTGGTACAAACTGAATGTTGATGCCGCTTTTGACCAAGTTTCTCGGCAAGCTGGCCTAGGCTCGATCATTCGAGATGCTGAAGGGCAGGTTCTACTGGCTGCTGCAAGTGTCTGTCCAAATGTGTTGTCGGTGGATATGGCAGAAGGTTTAGCGGTGACTGAAGGTTTTCGACTAAGTATAGAGGCGGGGTTCTTTCCGATCCAAGTGGAAACAGATTCTCAGAGAATTTATCGACTATTGCAAGAGGATTCAGATGATATTTTTGAGGTGGGATCTTTGCTTTCAGGTTTGCGGCAGCAGCTTTCTTCTTCTTCTCATGTGTCTGTGTCTTTTACGGTGCGTGAGGGGAATAAAGCAGCTGATCGATTGGCTCAATTGGCGGTTCAAAACAGATGGCATTGCGTGTGGCTAGAAAGTTTTCCGTTTGATTTAGCAAGTATTTTAGATTCTGATGTATCTTCTGTTATTAGCTAATGCAAATTCTATAGCCTTGCGTTCAAAAAAAAAAAAAAAAAAGAAACGTCCATTTTATAGTTACTAATCCAGTTGTTTTCTTGCCCCGCTCTAATTATACCATGGAGTCTCATAATTCATAACCTTAATTATAATGTATAATTATCATCGACAAACGAAATTCAGAAGCTAATATCAAAATCTAGATAATATACGCAATACGTAGCGTAATTAGTTTAGGGAAGTTACCTTGCGTCTAGGTCACAATCATGCAATCTCCAACCTAATCAGCAGGCGAGACAAAAAGAGGTTAATTCAGATATATTTCACAAGCTTGATCGGAAACAAACAAAAAACTCATCATCCAACTGTGACAAGATATTAAAGTTGCAACTATCGAAAACAAAAATTCTCCATCTGTTGATGGTTTGTCCTACGTCTGCCGCAAATTAGACTTTCTAGTGATAGCAGAATTAGAAATAAGAAGCTGTGAGTTTTAAAAAAAAAAGGAAATAAGAAGCTGTGATGCTTCAGTTGATTGATGATGGAAAATGTCTCCTTAAGTTGCGATGTAACAGTATAAAACAGATAATTGTATTTTCGTAATCGTGTGAATTCTATTAGAGAGAACTTCTCGCTTATGTAAAATAAATCCGCATGCATATTCGTTCAGGAAACTAATGGAGTAAGATGTGAAATCCATAGAGATCAAAATGATACAGAAGGAATTATAGCAAGTAGAAGCAGAATCTTAACATTGACCTCTTTCCTTTTACGATAGTTTAGAACAGAATTCAGAAACGGAGCGCAAAATTAATTTCAATTACCGAAAAGCGAAATTCGAAACCATATCAAATTGAAGTTAATGATCAAGAAGTAAACAAGATCGAGCAAAAAGAATTTGATATAACGAATTTGACTGTAAAGAAAAGACGAAAAAGATCGATACCTACAGAGAGATCGATTCTGTGCATTTCACACTCAATCTCCAAGAATAAAACCTCGAACTATCGTCATCGCGAACAACGAAGATCCAAATACGGCATCGATGATGCGATGGAAACCAGTAAAAACGATTTTCCTAAGAAATCAAAGCCAAACATCAAAACTAGCAATAAAATCAAGAATAATGAAGAAAATGAAGGTAGAAAACCACTAAGATCGACAGCTAGAACTAGAAGATATCAAAATTCTTTCCTAAATCAAGAATAATAAAGAGAACGGATGTTAGAAAACCTGAGATCGGCATTGAGAATACAGCGTAGAGGAAAATTTGAGATGCGAGGCAAGGGAGGCAGGGCTCGTTCCAAAATGGGAGCGAATTTGAAAGGGGCGGGAATGGTTTTATAGCTAGTTTGATTTATGGGTTCTGTGAGCTTATTGGGCTGGGCCTGAAATCTAGCAGTAATATGGGCCAAGATTTTGCTGGATTAACATATCAAATGTACTAAATAATAATAATAATAATAATAATAATAACATGTCAAATAATGTTTCATAATTTCTATATTTCTATATTTTTCAAATTTCCCCTCTTAATTTGATGCCATAAAAATCACATAAAGATTAAGCAAATATTGAACATATTGACTGAAGAGGACATGAGAGGAATATAGAAAAGATTTTATCCCCAAAAATTGGTATATGGGATTAAAAATAAAAAGGGAAATATAAAAATATTGACTATCAGCCATTAATTTCATCCAGCGAAAATCTATCATTTGGAGTGACGTGGAAGCTTTAGTGACATCCATCTGGGAGCTAGCGCAATTATTTTCTGAGATTTCGTTCAAATTCATTCCAAGGATGCAAAATGGAGAAGCAGATTCGTTAGCTAAATTCGCGAAATTCACAAAATGTAGTGAGACTTGGGATTCTGTATTCCCAAGTTGGCTGAGTATTGGGCCTGATGGGCCATTTTCTTTGCCCTTGTGGCGTTAAATAAAGAGTTTTATTTCAAAAAAAAAAAAAATCCACTTTAGAATTCAGAGAGTTATTTTGGGTAATAATTTATTTACATGTATATGTTTGTTTATAGTTATTATAAAATTATAATATTTTACTATTATGGAATAAGACAATTTAGTCCATTTGTTTCCAGGGCGCAATGTAACTAATTAATTAAGAATTTTCAATGCATTAAAGGTAAATTTTAAGATGTTAAAATATCATGTTGGTCTTTATACTTTGAATCTCATTTGATTTTAGTTCATGTACCTTTCAAATATCCAATTTTAGTCATTTTTTTTAATATCCAATTTATTTCTTGTACTTCTAATAAATCTTAAAATTAGTCTCTACTATTAGTTTATTGTTAACTTTTCCAAAAACTTTTTTGTTTCTATTGATTGTCCCTCTATAGATTTTGGAAACATATTCACATTACATATTTTTTTGCTTGAAAATTATTATTATTGTTTAATCAATTTCGATAAAAATTAACTTCAAACTAATAACAATATGTACTAATTTTGAGATTTATTGAAAATACATTGACTAGATTTGAACATTTGAAAGTACAAATATTGAAATTGAATGAGATTTAAAGTATAATAATCAAAATGGTATTTTAACCATATTAAAATTGAAAACATCAAATACCATTTGGTATTTGATCTAAGGTTCAAACTTCAAATGTCATTTTGGTTGTTTAGAACTCACCCATGTTTTGCTTACATATAGGCTCTGAGGGTCAATTTTCTTGTTGCTGTTTTTTTTTAATTAAAAAAAAAAAAAAAAAAAAAAAAAAAAAAAAAAACTAGTAACTAAAATAGATACTTTGAAAGTTTTTTTTTTTCTTCTGATGGGGAGGTTGGTAAATAATTTAAAAGTTTGTGAATTAAAATATATATTTTGAAATTTTAGAAACTAAGATGAGTGGCCCTTTAAAAATAATAATTATTTAAATTAAAAAAATAAAAAAAAATAAAAAAATAATAAAAAATAATAATAATAATAAAAAAAAACTTTAATGGGAGTCCCATCTCATCCAAGATGATAGGTTGTTGTAGGGCTTCAGAGAATATTGACATTTTAATTGCATGTTGTATACGAAGGTGAATAATTAATGCTTGAAAATGATAGGTACCTATAGAAAATTGCCTTTGGACTACATTTATCAACATTGCACGTTGGTTCCCTAAACAAATAATTTTGATTCTGAATATAATGGACAACATTTTTTTAGAGTAGTATAACAAATCGAATAATTTTTTTTAATATAAAAACAAATTGAATAATTGGATGTTACATTTCATCTGTTTTAATTTTCGCTCATGAATTAATTATAATGATTAAAAATCTATTGCGTAAATTAAAATTTAAGGTCCCGTTTGATAACCATTTGGTTTTTGGTTTTTGAAAATTATGCTTGTTTTCATCTAATTTCTTTACTATGGTTTTCATCCATATTAAAGACACACTTGAGTTCCTAACCAAATTCCAAAAACAAAAACAAGTTTTTGAAAACTATTTTTTCTATTTTTCAAAATTTGACTTGGTTTTTGAAAACATGAGAATGGGATAGATAGAAAAATAAAGAAACTTGTAGGTGCATGTAGTGTTTTTAAGCTTAATTTTCAAAAACCAAAAACCAAAAACCAAATGGTTATCAAACGGGGCCTTAGTGATAACAAAATTTTATCTAAGTCTCGTTAAAAATCCCTTGAAAAAAATGAAACTGAAAAAGATTAGTGAACTTTAATGGTAACAATAAAACTTGAAACCTTTTAATATATAAAAGATGAAATTAAAAAGAACAATATCAAGGATTAGATGTCGCAACGAGATCGCGACGCGGAGCGGCCGACATCCTCTTTTAAAGGGTCTCTTGGAAAAGAGTTTTTGGAGTCGCCACCAATCATATTAATGGTGTGATTGGTCACCCAATTTAACAAAACAAAAAAAAAATAGTAATAAAAATAAATTTGGCCTGCGTAAATCACATTTGAGTTCGGGAGTCATTTGTGTGTAGGGAAGGTATTAGCACCCTACAACACCCGTGAAAACGGTTACCAAATTTTATCTTTTATTATCCAAATTAAAAATAAGTAAATATTGGTCCACAAAAATTTATTTTCTTTTATTTTTAAATGTCCCATATTTATTAATCCATATTTTGGAGACAAAATATGAACCAACAAGTATGAGTGGCACAAAGGCCATTAAAAAAATATTGAAAATTTATTTTGGTTTCCCAAAATAACTTTCCTCACCTCAAGAATATTAGAAAATCAAATTTTTAACTTTCTAATTTCCATCCTCGGATATTGTGAGAAATTTCATGTATTTAAGGAATTTAATCAAATAAATTCCAAAAAGAGAACACTACTCAATCTCGTTTTTAGAAAAACATAATAAATTAAAGAAAATCAATTTTTGGAAACTTATGAAAACCACCCTCCAATTTTGAAAATTCAAAATTAATGAGAAATTTCATGTATTTATGGAATTGGAAGGTCCATAAAGAGAACACTACTTTTTCTCAAAATGACTTTATTTGGATGAGACTTTTCATGTGTTTAAAGAATTTATTACGACAAATTCTAAAAAGAGAACACTACTCAATCTCAAAATGGGTTTATGAAATTCCATTTTAGTAAATTTATGAAAAATGCCCCAAATTTGAAAATTCACAATTAATGAGAAATTTCATGTATTTATGGAATTGGAAGGTCCATAAAGAGAACACTACTTTTTCTCAAAAATTGTCGAGAATTTTCATGCATTTAAAGAATTTATTCAAACAAATTCTAAAAATGAAACACTACTCAATCTCAAAAAATCATAAAAGTTCAGTTTCAAGTTTTCACATTGGAAAAAGACCATTGGTTATTTTAAATCTTAGAAATTCTAAAGTAGGGACACCTGAAATTAAATTAGATCAAATGCTATAAAACTAAACACAAAATTTAGGAAAAAACAATAATAATAAAAAATAATAAGAAATTAAAATAACATTAGTTATTCATACTATTAGGAACATGAAGATTATACAGAACAATAATGAGTGCCAAATTTCTTTAATTAAAAATAAATTCTTTCATAGCAGCCAATTAAATAAAACAATTTGTTATGCAACTAATGCCAAAATTAGATATATCCCTTCAATTTTCAAATGATAATAAGAATATTCACACTGCAGTATTTTACAGAACTAAAAAAAATGCAAATCCAATCATAACTAAACAATACCCTTTTAAACATACTGTCATACCATTTTTTAAGAACACAATCTTAATAATCAAACTAAATATACATCCTGTATGCAATCAAATCTAATAAATATAAAAAAAACAACTAAAAACAAAATAAATAAAATTATGGTTAGATCCTTTTAAAGCTTTCTGCAAAAGAAATGGTCCAGGATAATAATAAGCTGCAAATCAAGGTCACAGTAAACACAAGATAATAAAATTTTATGCATAATATCTCAATATTCAAACTAAATTTACATTTTGTATGCAATCAAATCTAATAAAATAAAAAGAAGAGATTGAAAAATATAAAAAAAAAAACAAATAAATAAAATAATTATAGTGGGATCTTTTTAAAGCTTTCTGCAAAACAGTTGCAAATCAACAAGGTCCCAGTAAACATAGATTCAAATCAAAAATTTATGCATAATACAAAAATAATGGAAAGAAAGAAAAACAAAAAAAAACGACAGCATACTCACAAAAATACAGAACTGCAAATCAACCTAACCCATTCTAAATCTCATTTTCATGAATCAAATCTATCCCCAATCCACATAATACAAAAAGCTGCAAACCAACAAAACCTATTCTAAACTCACAGTAAACAAACAAATGGAATTAATTTATGCTAAGAAAAAAAAATCAAAAACACAAAATTGAAAATAAATTCTCAACCTTTAATGGTAGTGTTGTTGAAACACTTTGGGTTGCAAAGAATTCTTTGTACCGGATGGACACAAAAAATGAAGGATCAAAACCAAAAATAAATTTCGCCAAGAGTCTTACCCTTCATTTTCACAGGAAATCAATCCATTTAAATAGGCCAGAGAGCTTCCACTAATATGTTGATGGAAACGTTTTTGAGAGGAGGTTGAGGGAATGAGAAACTAAAGGGCATGACCAGATCAGCAGGGAAGACTACGGATGATGAAGATATGGAGAATGAGAAACTAAAGGGCATGACCAGATCAGCAGGGAAGACTACGGATGATGAAGATATGGAGAGAGAATGGGAAGAAGAAAAAAAAGACGTTAGGGAAAAAGTGGTTATGATGATAATAATAATAATAATAACAACAATAATAATAACAATAATAATAAATAAATAAATAAATAAATAATAAAAATAAACAAAGAAACAAAATAAATAAATAAATGATAACAAAAATAACAATAAAAATAACAACAATCTTATTCTATATAATAAAATAAACATAAGCACTAAAATAAAGAAAAATAAGAAAATGAACCGGACCAAATATGGTATCTACATTAGATATTTACCAAAATTTTCTACTGAAACAATTTTCTATCGTAGCTTCCAGACATCAAACGCCCCTTTAGGTTTCAGTTTTATAAATTCAGTTATTTACATAAATTGGCCAATAGTAACCCATTTATTTCAAAAGTGTCTATTTTGTTATAATTTTACATTTTTGTCAGCTCACAACCGAAATGAGTTTAAGAAGACCATTTACGTATTTGATCTTACCGGTTGATAGAAAAAAATATATATATAATACTAAAATAAATTAATAAAATAAGAGTTACCAAATTAAACAAGGACATTTAGGAAAGAATAAAAATTGAATTAATGCCTGGAATCTAACCATCGATAAATTTAGAAGATTTAGACAAATTTGAAATTAATGGATTAAAGGAGCCCATTCACCATAATTTCTTTAGAGTAAAAGTGATAAATTTTAGATTAAAAAAAATTAAATAATAAAAAAGAAAATTTAGAGAGATAGTAAGGTTAAGAGTAAAAATATATGCTAAAGAAATAACGATGAGTTAGAAAACTAAAGAAAAATTGTAGCGATAGAAAGTTTTGGTGACTTTTTTTTTTCAAAAGAAAAATAAGAACATGTTTATTAAGGAGAGAAAAGTTATTGATAAGTTTTTAGAAATAGACAAGTTATAGAGAAAAAAAAGTTTTGAGAGAGAATTTTAGAGAGAGAAAAATAAATTTTATAGAGAGAAAAAAAATAGAGAAATGAATTTGTTGGAGAGAGATAGGTAAAAGAGGAGAAAAGTAAGCATCAGAAGAAAAACGAGTTTTTGAAAAACAGTAACTACTTTTTTTGTTTTTGAAATTTACTTATAATTTAAAAAACGTTTTTAAAAAACAGAAAACAAAAATGGTTATCAAACACCCCTGTTTTTTTTAAAATGAAAAACAAAAACAGAAAACAGAAAACGAAATGGTTATCAAACGGTCCCTAAACAATAAATTTTCTCTATAAAATGATGGTCAAATATTGTTTTTTTAAGCAATAAAATAAATAGTAGTACAATTCAATTATTCGAAACATTTATCTTTCACCAAAAGATTATGAACTTGAATTTCAATTTGTACATGTCGTTAAACTTCTAAAAAGAAAAATTAAGACCAAAAACTACATGGTTATCTAAAGGAATCCAAATGATTATTAACCAGAACCTAAATAAATAGATGTGGTACATTTTAATATTTGATTACAATTTTAGCATGCAAACTTTAGTTCTTTAGTTTGATTAATTCTTCCAATTTTAAAAGTGGTATTATATTTATCAAACATCTCTGGTATTTTTAAAGCATAACACAAGTCCAAAACGACAAGTAGTTGAAGTGTCACATTAGTTGAAAAACAATTTGGATTACGTTGAAGGGCATTAATTATTTGATTGAGGGGTATAATAATGGTTTAATTAGGATTCATAATATATGTCTTAAATGTCTTCTAAAAAAAATCTCTCTAAAATGTAATCAATAACGTTAGTTTAAATTTTTAAAATTTTGCACCTACAATAACTTGACATGTTGAATTTTTGTTATTTCTTCCTAAAACCAATATAAGAAGCTCATTGTGAATTAGTTTTCGACTAATATTGTTGAACCACTTAAAGCAAACGTCAAAGCCATTTTTTTTAAAAATCAAACCAATAGAATTCACCAAACTAAATTGATAGACTACTTTTCAACCTTAAAATTTAAAATACTGAATTGACTGACTATTAATGTGACTCGATTTGATCGTTTTTTCTTTTCTTTTCTTTTCGGAGTTTAACTTGTGTCCTCTTAGTTCCTCCTTTCCATCGAAGTTGAAGAAAGGAAAAAGAGATTAGAAAGGAAAAAAAAAAAAAAAAGTATTTTTATGAAAACATCCAAGAAGATTTGGCAATCAGGTTGGTAAAATGTGAACGAAAAGGATGGAGCAACGGCCAAATGTAAAGGCACAAGGGAAAGTGGAAGAATTAGAAAACAAAAAACGAGTGTGGCGTTATCCATTTTTACTGCATGGGGGCGAGTTAATTAAAAGTCCCAAAAGTCAAGCTGGTCCAAAAAGAGAAAAATGTACGTACATAAAGCAAATAAGGAGGCGCCGACCGTCAAGACGTGACCCAAAAGAAGAATAAAACTTTCCTCTAATCAGTCACCAAGTATTTTCCAACTTAACATTATTAAAAGTTTGACCGGCTATCTCATTTTTGAGAAAACAAAATCTCTTTCCTTTTTGCTGAGGAAAAAAAAAAAAAAAAATCCCTCTCACTTGTGACTTCTAAAGTAGAAGTAAATAGAAAGATAATTGAGAAACTAAAGGAAACAACAAAATAGGTTTTGAGATGGGTTTTGGTAATGATTTAAAAAACTCATGTTTGTTTTAGTGATGTTTACTTTTTTAAAACCAATGTAATTATTATCCCCGGATAAAAATATCTCACGAACCATGAGATTTTTTTACTGAAAACTTTTTTTCCGGAGAAGAGAGAAAATTAATCATTACTTTCTAATTAAGGTGTAAATTAGTATTTTAGTTTTTTTTACGTTATTATTTGATGGTCTGATATAAATATTTTAATTAAATCTAATAATTGAAATTATTTTTTCCATAAACAAAACCAATAAAACAAACACAAATATTTAACTTCCAGATATTAATTATCCTGAATATCCAAACGTAGATATTTATTATCCTAGACTTTAAATCCGAGGTTTTTAACTCTCAAATATTTAATATTGATCATTCAAACGACCTGGAGTGTTTTTAACTAAAATGATTAGAAAACAGGGTTCTAAACCTCTTTGATAGTACTTAATAATTAATAATTAAAAACCATCATCTTTTTTGGGTACTTTTTTGGTGTGAAAATTTTGCTATATTATTTTGTCAGCACTCCCTCTATTTCTACCACACTTTTTTCTACTCGACAAAAAACTAAGGAAAAAGCTTGGTTGCATATCGCGGTATGTAGGGATCTTCCAGCATACCACCATTAAAATGTTGACAACTAGGAGAGATAAAAAAAATTCTCATTTTCTCTCTTGCTCTTTCACAAAAACTAAAATGTGGCGAATAAAAGGATTTTACCGACCATGAATATTGAATAGGTAGTAAACTTGAGGCCGAAAGACATGACAAGAGACTACGACAAAATAAATAAATAAAATTCTAACAACCATTTAACTAAATGTTTGACGCAGAGAGAAGAGGACAAAATGAAAATCCCCCATCCGTCGCCGTCCACCTTTCCACAGGGCAGGGCCGACCGCGGCTTGGGTTGGAGGGGGACACGCCGGTCCCGCTCCCTTCCTACAAATCCAGCGCCTTTCTTTCTTTTTGTTTCCTCAAATAATCATCCTCCTCTCGTCTTATTCATCTATTCAAACCCTTCTCAAAATGTCTACGTTCGGCCAAGTTTTGAGCTGTTTAATTTAGGGCATGCCTTTTTTTTTTTTTTTTTTTGAAAATTTGGGCATGTCGTTTTAAATGTTCATAAAATATCAATACCAACCCAATATTTCTATTAAAAAAACCCAAAAAAATCAGATTTTATTTTTTTTAACTGATATAATAAAATAGATTTTGAATGAGATAAAATAATTGTCATATTTACATTTTTTTTTTTTTGAAAAGAATTGTCATATTTACATATTTGTTACATAGAAATATAATTTGTGAATGTGTTTATTATCGAATATTGTTAAAAATGTTGATATAATTAAATTTACCATGACTCATCTGCTAAGGTTTTTGAGTTTATTGGTGATTTAACAAATATCACTAATATACCATTTTTGTATTGTTAATAAAGTATAAATATAAAATAATATATCTAAAAAAATATATAATATATCTAATATAAAGTATCAAGTGACATATTATTTTTGTATCTTTGATATATTTAATGTAAAGTATATATTTAATATATATATGGACTCTTAGACATGTGTAGTCTTTTTAAAAATATCTTACCTTATAAAAAACTTGCTAATTTTAGGCCATGTATGTTATTATGTAAAAAACCCCTTCAAAATTATAATATTCATATATTTTTTTATTTGTTTTCTTTTAGCGCATAATAATTTATTTAGATCATTTTATAAAAATTCATGTATTATTATTATTTTTTTAAAAAAAATCTCTGTTTCAAAAACCGATATCTAATTCACTGCATGCAGCTCTCAAATGATCGTCTACAAAAGCATGTTTAATTCTATAAATAATAAATAAATAAACATCTATGGGTGAAAACATAGTTTTATTCAATTAGAATTAGGGAAACTTTTTGTTATTTAAGTCAGGACATTGAGTTTGTTAGTATGAGGCTTATTTGAGGAGAGCTCAAATAAAAATAATGTGATAAGTTTAAATATGACTATTTCATACCATCACAAAAATGCGAATATTTTTTTTATTTATTTACAACATGTGAGAGAAAAACTCATTTGTTCTAACAATTACGTTACATTGTCAATATGAACAAACAACGTAATTTAAGTAATTAAAACATTATAACATTGACTAAAAGATCAAAGGTTCAAATTTTCACCTCATAGATGGTTGAATTAATAAAACAAACAACTACATCACGTTTTAGTTTATATTAAAAAAAAATCAGGAAGATATTGATATGCAGACATAGAAACTTTTATTTCTCATCAAATTGTTTAATCATGTCCGACATATTTAATATGAAACGTACAATTTCTAGTAACTTTTCCCTTCTTTATATGAATTATCTACAAGTGTTCCCTTAAACAAAATTTACAGAAATTTCATTTCATAAGTTTAATATGCATTCTAAAATGTTACAAATTATATATATATATATATAGACTTTTTATTATTATATTTATAAACTTTTAAAGTTATTTCTATATTTAAAAATATATATTTACACGATGTTATTTATGTAAATACAGTTCTAAAATTCATGTGTTTTGTCAGTGAACGGTTATGTTTTTTTTTTTTTTTACTTATTATTTGGTTAAAGTTTTAAAATATTTTTTATTTCATAAACTTTTTAATAAAGAATCGAAATGTAGAAGAAAAAAATCCACAATTTAATTTTTTAACAAATTACATAATTTATTTTAAAATGTCTTACACGAAACAAACTTAAATAATAAAGAAAGTAATTATTCATATAAATGTATTTTTTTATTATTATTTTTTATGTTCTAAACTAAAAGGCAACAAACTATTTAAAAAAATATATATTTCCCAAATAAGCTCTATATTTCTAAGTTAATATTAGGCATTCTTTTCTAATAAAGTTATATTTTCGCTTTAGTAAAGTTTGGTCATCCAATTTGAAATTTTGAGCCCGCCCATGTGTTTTGAGCTGTTTAACTCTGCTGCGGCATTGTCTTAAAAAAAAAAAAAAAAAAAAAAAAAAAAAATTAAGGCAAATGTTTACACAAAATTATATGTTGTAGTTTGTAAATTGTAATGTCTGCCAATTATCTAAAATTTATGAATAAAAATTCAGTATATTTAAATAACTGTTTAAAATATTATTACTTTTACCCCTTGTTGTTCTTTTTTACACACAAATATTATATTTTAAGAATAAATAAAGAGATGCTTTTTGCTAAATTAATTTGTATAAATTGTCTCAATATTTATAGGTAGTTTGAGAGTCTAGTCTAATTTTGACATATTTTTAAATCGGATTTTGATGCTTTCGATCATTTAGTTTGGTTTATAGACTTTCAAAAGGTCTTTTTTTTTTGAAACTCAAAAGGTTCAATTTAATCCCTACACTTTTACACTTTTATGCTTAGTCACTTAAATAGGAGTGTTCAGTAATTCAATGATATGATAAACTCAACAACTTATATGATTTGAGTTGGATTATAAAATTGTTTTGATTGTGTTGAGTTCAAATAAATGGAAATTTTGTGGATGGAATTGGTTTATGTGTTCATCTGAAATAAGTTTTGAGTGGAATGAAAACCTATACAAACTTGTAATTAATTTTAAAATATTTATTTTACTTCTAATAAAATTCTATTTAAATCCATAATTGTTTTTTAAGTTATTTATTCCCTATCAACTTCTTAAAAAAAATTGTGAAGTTTTTAGGAGGTGACTTTCATAATATAAATCAACATTGAATACTAACTGAATACTCGAATCAACGCAACTCAAAGATTTCACGTTAATAGAAGTTGTTTTGGTTAAAATAATTTACATGTCTTTGAACAATTGAGTTGAATCTTAAAGCTACCTCAACTCAACCTTTGAGCACTCTTGCCTTAATTTTGTTTTTAAATAACTATTTTAGTTCTTGCCATCACTAATTATTTAATAAATGGATTGTTTGATTTGGAACAAATTGGATCTGCATAAGAGGCTAAGACACATATTAGATGAGTGAGTATTGGTGGTAGAATAACAAAAAATATATATATATTTTTAAATCAAAATGGTTTATTTTTAAATCAAAATAGTCTTAAGAAACTAAATTGATAATTTGAAAGTTTTTAAATCAAAATGGTTTATTTTTCTTAATTAAGAGAAAAAATAACCATTTAAGAATTTGTAAGAATTAAAATAAAATAAATTTAAAGTTTAAGCACTAAAATGAGATTTAAATAATCAAAATATATTTCAAATAAATATCTAACTTTATAGGTAAGGTCAAATATTTGTCAAATAAATTTGAAAAAAAAAAATAATCACACGGTCTACATGAAATTAAAAATTCCACGTCAGAAAACGCCAGTGTAGAGGGGACACTACAAGTCGGTGTGCTACAGTGAGCTTCCAGCTGGATTATATATTATTTTATATAGTGTTAACCGCTCAACTGCCTCGCGAAACTCGAATCACGCTCCAGTGGACTGCAAGAACTGCCACGTGGGTTGCCCCGTTGATCTAATCGGGTCCGTCCAAATTACAAGTGGAAGAAATTCCGCACGTGCAATCTAGAGAGCGTGAATCACACGATCTTTAAAACGAGCGAAGTTCGAGGCACGTAAGATTTACGCCACACTGGAAGGGAGTGGGAAAATGGAGATGAACAGTCCGTTGGGTAGGCTCGAAAGGTCAAAGAGATTCAACTCGATTCACGTGAGATTCTTTTCCAGCCTGGCGTGGGTCCATCTGGCGTGGAAGATGTTCAGACCATAATTTTTTAAAAAATTACTCGCTTTATTTAATTAATCATGTTTTTAATCTAATCATTGTTATTATTATAAAGTTTCAATTCAGTAATTTACCTAAATGCAGCGCGAATATCTTTTGGGGACGGTAATATAACAAAAGTAGTCCACAGAAATCTCATAACAAAAACAACGAAATTATTAAAATATAAAGAAACATCCAGTCTATTTGATAACATTTCTTTTTATTTGTTTGTAATTTTGTCTTAAAAGCTCTTCTGGAAAAGCTTGTACATTTTCAACTAGAAAAATGAAGGCTAAATTATAAAAAATACCCTTGAACTATGGGGTTTGTTTCAAAAATGTCCCTGAATTTTGAAAAACATAAAAAATACCCCTAAACTTTGAAAAATATTTAAAAATACTATTGTCGTTAATTTTTGAATGGAAACCGTTAGAATTTTCGGTGAGAAGAGGAAAAAAGAAAAAACATTTTTCAATAAGGGTATTTTTTAATTTTTTTTGAAAATTCAAGGATATTTTTGAAACTGAAACTTTAACGGTTTCCATCCAAAATTTTACGGCAAGGATATTTTTGAAACATTTTTCAAAATTCAAAGGTATTTTGGAAACTTTTCAAAGTTCAGGGACATTTTGTAAACAAAACCCATAGTTCAGGTGTATTTTTTATAATTTAGTCAGAAATGAAATAGTATAAATAGTTTAAATTTTTTAAAATATAAAATAAATAAATTTCATTATTTGAATTGATATGATGAAAAAAAAAAATGTCATTGTAATGGGGATTATGATGGGATTTTGTTACCAGATGTGAATACAGGGAAGTAGAATTGGAAATTTTACAGCTGTAAAATGTGAAAAATAGGAGAAAGTAGTCAAAGATGGTAGGCCCGAGTTAGTGGTTTTTTTTAAGAACGTTAATGTTTTGTGTTAAACAGCTCTGGCTGTACTGTCATGTCCTAAAACGCCACCGATAAGCGCCACTCATTCTGCGTGAGGGGAATGATTTTATTATTATCTTCCTTATCTTCCGAGATTGAATTGTTTCATCCAATTTCCAGTCTTGCCCCTATTAAACTATCTCTACCTTTTTAAGTTTTATTATGCATTTATCTTTTTTTTTTTTTTTTTAAGATTTCTCTTTCTCATTTTTATTCTCAAAATATTCTCTCTTTTAATAATTAATATTAGAGGGCACTATACCTATTTTACTTCAATATTACATTTTGGATGAAGAGATGAGAATTTTGACCTATGACTTAAAAAATGAACTAATATTGTTTAAAAAAAGTTAATGTGTTTTAGGTATTAAAATATACTTAGATTGGTTACATTGTGTTGATTGAAATGAATGATTTTCTTTCTTCAATTACAACATTTTGTAATATTGTGAAACAAGGCTTAAATTAGATTTTATTGTTTTTGTTTATTTTGTCATTTATAAGCATTTTGATGTCCATTCATACAACTTGATTTGAGAAATAAAGTGAATTACATCGAAGTTTTAATTTAAATTATGCTGTTTAAAATTTTAATTAAATATTAATAGACTAAACATAAAATAAATTAATATGAACTATTCATTAGGCTTAAGTAAATGAAGTACATCTAGTATGTATGTGTGTGTGAGAGATTTGAATAAAAATAAATTGGAGATAGAGATATAATTAGAATCAGACAATAATTTTAATTCTTTATTTCTATATTTCTAGATGAAAAACTTTTGATCCATTTAGATTGAACTCTCTCTATCACTTTTTTTTTTCTTCAAGAATATATTTAAGGTAGTCCACTATCTCGGCATCAACTAGTTTAAACACATCATTTATTTTTTCTTAAAGGAACTTATGATCTAACTAAAGATTATCAAATATCTTGTTAGCGAGTGTTATAGGTAATTCTGGATCATCCCGAAATCCGAGGAGCAGTCGAGACAATGCGACCCGAAACCGAAGACACAACCCGAAAATGGACCCCAAAGGGAAAATGGGCCATAGGGTTGGGCCAAGGCCGACCCCGAGTTTCCTCCCTTCTGCTCGATCCCTGGAGTCTTTTGGCTGCCCCGGTTCAATCTGGTTCAGTCCGAATCGTTTTCCAACGCCTAGAAACCCTAAAAAGGGCAAAGGTATATAAACCCTTCTTCAACCTTGGAGAGGGGATCCGAAAAACTCTCTCTTCTCTTCCTCTAGCTCTCTGGTTTTGCTTATATTCCCTCCGATTACTGACTTAAGCATCAGAGGCGGTGTGGCAAGCACCACATCGGTGTGCAGATTTCCCTTGTTTTGCAGGTCACGTCTTCCCCTTCAAACAAATTCACTGTTTGAGGCACGTGAGGGTCAGGTGAGTTCTCCCTGTCCGGATTTTGGCATCAATAGCGATAATTAACAAAATTGTAATGAAATTGACTATTTGTAGTTGGACTTCAAAAAGGAATATGATAACTTCAACGTTAAATTCTAAAGTAGATTAGTTGCAACTCTTTTTCTTCTTCTTTTTTTTTTTTTTTTGAGAAAAAGTAAATTTATTTAGAACGCCATGGACAACTCTTTTTTACTCTATAATCAAAATGATACTTTATGACTCTAGTTCATATATTTATTAACCAAATTGATTAACATCTTACATCACATAAACAAATATCATGTGAAGGATCCACTTGACACATTAAATTTGTGTTACTTCTCAATAACATTAGGAATGTCTAGTTAAATTTCAATCACAATTGAACTTTAAATACAACTCAATAGTAAGTGTAACTTTTTTTTTTTTTTGTAAATAAAAATTTTGAATCGCCACTTTTGCATTTAATGTTATATTTTTAAAAAACTAAAGTTGAATAATTCAGGGATAAAATTGTAATCTTTACCAAAATTATTTTATTTGATTTCTAAAACGTCCACTAAAAATAACCATAGCCCCGAAACACCCCCACTATCACTTCATGTACATGTCTGAAATTAGAAATGAAACTTCCCAGCCAATAAAAGTGACTATTTTCGACGAACCCATAGGGGCAAAACCGATATTTGAAAAAGGAAACAAATCCAGACAAAGCAGAATCACACTGCGGCAAATTGGCTCACAGAAAAATATATATATATATATATATATAATATTAAAAAAAAAAAACAAAAAAAGAAAGAGAAAGAGGGTACATAGATCTAGTACGTACTCCCCACCTACTTTACAGAACCCAGTTTCCTGGAAGCTCCCTCTTTACACAAAAGCCATTGGATTAAACGCCCTAACACAGATGCATGAACCTTCTCTCTCTACCCTTCCCTTTCTCTCTCCTCCTATATAAACCCCAAACAAATCCTAATCCCTCTCTCACTCATCTTTTCTCAGTCCCCACACATACCCTTCTAAACGCTTTCTTCCAATCTCCACCTTTTTTTTTTCCCTTTCCAATTCTGTTTTGCCGTTACAATATGATGAGGACCTCATCTTCTTCCTCCTCCTCCGATTCCACGTCATCGGATTCTTCCTTCTCCGGCAAGGCCTCGCGCCGCCCGGAGAAGATTAAAGGGCCCTGGAGTGCGGAGGAGGACCGGATTTTGACTCAGCTCGTCGCCCGGTATGGCCCGAGGAATTGGTCGTTGATTAGCCGTTACATTAAGGGCCGGTCCGGGAAATCTTGCCGGCTCAGGTGGTGTAACCAGCTCAGTCCGAATGTGGAGCACCGGCCGTTTTCGCCGACGGAGGATGAGACGATTTTGGCGGCTCATGCCCGGTTTGGGAACCGGTGGGCCACCATTGCCCGGTTGCTTCCGGGCCGGACCGATAATGCCGTTAAGAACCACTGGAACTCGACGCTGAAGCGACGGGCGAGGGAACAGCAACAGCAAATGGTGATTGACGGAATTTCCCCTGAGAGTCACGGTAATGCCGTGAACATTGCGGGTGATTCGAAGCTGTCCGTACCTCTGGAGGACGACCCCTTGACCGCGTTGACTCTAGCGCCGCCGGGGATCGGCGGTAGAGCTGCGGCGACGTCGGCGGAGGAGGAGCGGCGGGTTGAGAGTTTGCCGGCGGGGTTTTGGGATGCAATGAGGGATGTGATAGCGAGGGAGGTGAGGGAGTACATGACGACGACGTTTATGGAAAATCCGGAGTTTCACTAACGAAACTGCCAGAGTCTCTCTCTGTTTTTTTTTTTTTTTTTGGGCCCATAGAAAGTTGTATTAATTTCTTGTTAATATAATCATTCATTAAAAAATTAAAAAAAAAAAAAGAGAATGAAATCCAACGTGGCATTACAGCCTGGCTTCGATTGGCATATTCTAATTTCAACTGCTTTTTTGGTAAGATATTATAAAAGCACGTTTGAATCGAATTAGATTATTATGATTGAAGGGGTGGATCGTGGTACATAAGATAAGGTCGTCAACTTCAACTAGTTTGCTTCAACTGTCATATCTCTGTATTCTAAGCGTGAAATTCATTTTAAAATAACATGGAATCACAGAATGAATGTGTTACGAACTTTCCTATCTTTAGTACTTCAATATGTTCATTTTTTAAATGCCAAATGGGGAAGGAGAGAGATTCCTTCTGTTTGGATTGCAGATTTTAATTGATGGAATAAATATTAAATAAATGCTTCCATTTAATTATTTGAGATACAAGATATTGTGCTGTATATGTAGAAAATTTTAAGACTTTAATTGATTTATTTATATTTTGTGAAGCAGTGTGCTCCAATTATTTATAGAGTTTAATCATTTATAATATTTTGTTTCTATACTCAAACTTTGATTAATATTAATTTTAGTTATTGTACTGTATGAATTTAATCAAATAGTTTTTGTACTGTATCTCAAATAGTAACCTTAAATTAATCATTTATAATATCGTTTCCAAAAAAAAAACTTCGTTAATAATAATTTGTTTTTGTACTGTATCAAATAGTAACCTTAAACCCTCTATTTTTATTTATTTTTTCTGAAATACCTTAAACCCTCTATTTTCGGACCTTTTTTTTTTGTTAAATAAAGTTCATGAATCAAATTAGTGCATTAGAATAATAAAAATACATAGAAGGAGAATTCAATAACCCAAAACCGACTGAACATTACTTGAATTAACGATATATAATAGTCTAAACTATTTATTTTAATTATTAAAAAACTATTTATTTTAATTTTAAATTTTAATTAATTGTATATGGATTGTTTTAAAGTTTAAAAAATGGAAAAAAAATATATAAAAAAAAGATATATATTTTCACAAAATAATTATTGTAAAGGAATAAAGGCAGTGGGGGCACATGCTTCCTGGCCCCAATGTAGCTTTTCTGTGCTTTTAGATATTAGTAATGTAGTTAAAATATGAGTAGCACAAAGTTTTCAATAAACATTTAATGAGAAAATCTGATCTGAATTGATTTTTTTTTTTTTGAGTACATCAACATTTGGGGGTGGGGGGATTCGAACCTCTGACCTCATGGTCGAGGGTACATGCCAATTACCGCTGAGCTAAGCTCACTTTGGCTGAATTGATTGTAGTATCTTTTAATTAATTAGTTGAAAAGATCTCATTAATCCCCCTTAGCTCTTTAAAAGCTTGAAACATTGGGATTGCTTGAGCTATGGATTTGCAATCTATTCCCGCATTAAAGAATAACATAAATTAAGTTTAATTTTAGTAATCCATACTTTATAGATTTAAAAATCTTCTACTAAGTCTTTGATATTTGCCTTCTAACATTTAATTCGACTGACGTGTTTGGATCATTTAGGCTCAGTTAGTCAAGTTTTGAAGAATAAAAGTTTTCGAAAACTTGTTTTTGTTTTCAGAATTTGTCCAAGTATTCAAATGTTTTATTAACACACATGAGACCATGGTAAGAAAATTGAGAGGACATAAAATTGTTTGAATTAATTGAATTATGTTATAAACAAAATCATATTTTGTTTTTTCTTTTTTGTTTTTTTTTTAACAACACGTGGGAACAAAGAATTTGAACCATAGATCTGTTGGTTAATAATAAAGTTTTATGTCCGTTAAGCTAGTTTCATTTTAACCTCTAATTTCTAATAGATTATATCAATCTCTTGTGCTTTCATTCAACCTGAAGATCACCCACTCAAAGATATGAAACTGTTAAGTGATCTATGTGGTTGTAGTAAGGAGTAAGAACTACATAAAAACTTTCCTTAAACTGAATTTGAGTTTCTATTAATATTTCGATTAATTGAAAACTAGGTTTGAATTGAACCTCAATAATAAAAATAAACAAATATTGTCAATATAGCATTAAAATTTCAATAGAATGTTAAAAACACCAACAATTTATAAGCATCACTAATATGTAGTTTTGAAGTAATAAAATTACATATTAGTGATTTTTTTATAACTCATTCATAAAATAATAAAAAAATAATAAAATTTTATAACTCGTTCATAAATAACATATTTACTAGTTCAATAAAATTTTAAATTTTAATGATTTTTTTCGTAAGTATATATTGTTAACATCAATAATTTTATCCACACCTCTATAAAATTGAGACATTGTCACGATTTTACCATTCTATTAGTTCAACAAATATGGAGATGATGAATAACTTTCAACATTATTAAAAGCAATAAACATCTTTTATCCATATCTAAGCAAAGCATATTCAACAAAACCCAACACACAAAATCCAATCTCACAGACAACTAGAAAATCTCCCAGATTGATACTATAGCTATAGCAGTTAGAAAACGACGACCGTTATTTATTAGTAACCAACACAATCAAATCCATCTCTCGCAAAATACAAGATTATCCAACTTCATCACCATTTATTCCAAAAAGAAAAAAAAAAAAAAAAAAACACAAACGATCAACATCGATAAGAAAAATAAATAAATAAACTGAATGGAAAGGTTCACCTTCACCACCCCTTTGTCAATGAAAGAATTATTCAATTATTGGAGTCATTATAATTAGGGACGAATCCAGAAAATATAGTTCGGAGACCAAATTTTGATAAAGTTTTAGAAGCCTACGACATCTTTTTGTCACCAATGGTCAATTCTAATTGTTTGCGTCAAGTAGGATTTAAACTTGGGCCAATAACTAGTCTACCAATAGAAGGGAGAAGCGCAAAAAAACAACATTTTTAGTATTATCTATTAACATTTTTAGTGTGTGTATATATATACACACGAAAAAATATTTGAAAAAAATATTTTTGGGCTCTATATTCCTTTATCCGTAGAGTACATTGAATGTATAGAAATGACTATAACAAAGTTTCTATTATTCATATTAATAGTTATTCTAGAAGGAATGCTTTTATACGATACTAATGATTTAATAATTAATGTTTCAATTTTTGCTCCTACCTCTCTTCAAAAAAAAAAAAAAAAATTTGCTCCTACCTATTATGTGGATATACCAAAAAAGATGTACAATCCAGAGGTTACTATGAAATATTTACTCATGGGTGGGGCAAGTTCTTCTATTCTAATTCTTGGTTGCTCTTGGAATTTAAATCTTAACCCCCTAAATCCGCCTCGGATTATAATGTGATTGTCTTCTAATAATTATTATATAAAAGTTAAAAAATATATTTATCTCCAATAACGATTTGATATTGATTTGAAATAAAGTTTTTAAATTCTTACTCTAATATTTTAAACTCTCGACCCTATTGAAGTAGAGTTGTTTTACGATAAGTGGGCTTCGAGTAATAAGGCCCACACAAGATTTAGCCCAATATTGGCCCAACAACAGAAACTGTTGCCGCATTCCGAACTCGATCCTTTCTCAACGAAGGACAAAAATGGAAGCAAAGAAGAAGCCATTTCCAGAGCTCGCTCTGCTTTGTTAGTTGTTGCCACTTTCACATCCTTCTCCTTGTGCCCTGCGAAGTACACCGAGAGGAATTGTGAGGCAAGACGACATGTCGTCTTCTTCCTTAGCGTTTCAGCATAGTATTCTACCAAATCAAATTGCTTCACTCTAATGCCCTTCTCTTCCACGCGAAGCATCTGAAATTCCTTTCAGGCTCTCACTCGGAATTTTTTAGCGCTGAGCTTCTTGGAAGCCCGATAAGGTAATAGAAGTTCTTCGTTTCTCTGTGTAATTCTTTCATTTTCCCTTATTTTCTTGGGTTGTGAAAATCTAGTGTGGCGTGAAAGGAAAAGGTTCGAAAACTTGTCTTTAGATTCCTAAGCCCCTTGGAATAAAGGAATTAAGATTCAAGTCATTCAATTCTATGTATTGGACTTTGAAATTGGTAACAAAGTCACTGAAAATTGTTGTTGGAATGTGAACTTAAATTCATTCAAACTATCTTTTTGGGTGAGAATTTTCAGAGGAAGGGGAAAGAAAGCTAAAGAATATAATGAGTTCAACACCCAAACAGCCTTTCTTCTGCTTCAAATGGCCGTGGGACGTAGACCCTAAAACTTCTTCTGGCTGCTCGTTTGAGGGTCCTTGGCTGTTCAAATCGCTGCAAAATGTAGGTGCCTTTGCTTCCAATTTTGTAAATAAAGTTTCAGAGTCATCACCTCCATGGATCAATACTTTTAAGCCATTGCAATTCGATGCCTCAACCAGTGCAAATAAGATATCTCTGTCAAGAAAAACGTTAACTCCTGAAGAGCAAGGAGAGGCAGAAAATAGAGCATTTGCATTGGCATTATCCAGTGGGAAAGAAGCCACCGTGATCGAGTTCTACTCGCCCAAATGTCGCCTATGCAATTCCTTGCTCGATTTTGTTTTGGAGATGGAGGCAAGGAATTCACAATGGCTTAACATTGTGATGGCCGATGCAGAGAATGATAAATGGCTGCCTGAGGTGCTCAACTTTCCTCTGGCTTTAAGACTTGTAGTTAAATTTGAAAATTTTGTGTTCTTGGTGGTTATATTGTTACGGTTTACTGTTTTTGGATGAGTTAATCTAGTATTCTTTAACCATAAATTAGCAGGTAAAATAGATAGTAAAGAATTAGTGGTATTAATTTGTTGACATCCTCTCTGGTAGAAAATGCTGTTTGCAACTATGAAGTATTATTTGCAAAGCAAATTAGACGTATGTTGCATATAAAAGAGTGTACGAGTGCATTCCATTCATCTGCCGATTGCCCTGCCTGTTAAAAGCTTACCTCGGATTAATCTATGATTCATAATCTCATCTCAACTCTTTTCTGTACTTGTTTTGATAGTTTTGTTAATATTTTTTGTAAATCGAATCGTATAAACTGAAATATCTCCTGTGTTTGATTGAATGCTGGGTTAGTATTGGTCCTAATGATCTTGCTTGCATCTTTGCGCAGGTTCTTCATTATGACATTACATATGTTCCTTGCTTCGTGTTGCTCGACAAACACGGCAAGGCTCTAGCGAAGACGGGTATTCCTATTAGTCGGCCTCATGTAATTGCAGGATTTTCTCATCTTCTCAAACTGAAGCGCCCAAGAACAATCCCTGGATCAAATAATCAGCCACCATGTTGAATGTGAGGATTTGTGCAAGCTGTGATTTAGATGGTATTGGTAAGAATTTTACTTTCAAATCAGATCTTGTACTCAGACTACACATCTTTGAAATTGCACATTACTGATTACTCTGGAATTTTGATCTCTGGTTCAAATGGTGTCTCCAACAGGAAGTTGAAACTCTAATTTGACTTCCCAAGAAATTTATTGGCAAATCTTTCAGTGAGTTCAGCATTTTTTTGGAAAAGTATTTTGTTTTCTTAAATCACTTTTAATAAAAATGGTTTTAATTAACACATTTAGGTGTTTGGTTACTTTTCTTGAATTTGATTTTAATGAAAAGTTTGTTCGGTTGTGTTGCATCTAAAAGTTATTCTACAGATATCAGATTATCTTAAGGTGATTTTTTTTAATCAGTCACTCAATCACTTATTGGATAATTGATTTTCAAGGGTTTCTTAAAAAGTGTTTTCAAATCAATTTGACTTTTTTAAAGGTGATCCAAAATCAAACTTAAGAAGTTATGTCAAACACACCCTAAATCTTCTTCGTTTTATAGGTTTTATAAGCGGGATATCGATATGAGGGCTTCCTTCCTTGCATTATGCTCAAACCCACCTCTACTAATCTTCAAAGAGGTCATGCTTAGAGTTCTAAAGTTAGCCCCGAGAGGCGAATTTTCACTAGGTTAATATGATTTTGCAAGTATGCAAGCATCTCTCACATTTCTTTTGGTTGGAGTACAACAAATGTGAGGTCGGGATTTGAAACTCCAATCTTAAGATCAATATATGCTTTAATCATTGAACTAAGCTCCATGGTGGGAGTTCGATCCTACAATTGTGCAGTTTATGGTTTTGTCAAAGTGAACATAGTGTAGCAGTCATTGACATGTATCTTCGACCAAGAGGTTAGATGTTCGAATCCTTCCATCCCAAATGTTGTTGAGTTCCAAACAAGAAAAAACTAAACAATTGAACTAAGTTCGTGTTAGCACAAACATCTCTCACTTTTATCTCTATAGGTAGGAAAAAGAAAGTAAAAAACTTATCCATTTAAACTTATATTTCACCTGCTTGTGATTTAAATATATGGGTTATCCAAAACTCTTCAAACTGTTGGGACCTGAACTCTAGAGAATGTGGTAGAAAATTGAATGCTCATAGTCATGGATGAAGCACCAAGGAAGATGGTGAATGTTTGAAAGGTTCATTAATTCATTAATTCTTGCATACATCTGCCACTGCCCGTTGGCTGAATAAAAGCTGGTAGTTACTTGTGATTATCGCATTTAATGTGCTCTGATGTTAGTGCTGCCCAACATAATTTGTCGTTGTCTGCACTGTAAAGGAATATTTCCATTTTAAACCAAACTGTTCTGAACGTCAATATGTTGTAAAAGGGTTCATGAAATTAACCAATCCGTCTTGTGTTAAATATTGGCTCGGCTTCACTTCTAGTAGATGTAATGTAATCAAGTTCTGTGATCTCAAAAAATTTGAATTTTTAGTCCTTTTATTCCAGTTGAGGTTTGATGGAAGATGGATAAATTAGTTCTCTTGAAAACCGTGATGGAGAACAGTTTTTTCTTTCTTCCAACGGAAGTGAGAGTTTCAAACGTTTGATCTCTTCATCGAAGATATATATTTTAGTTAGTTGAATTATGTTTAGATTGGTAGACAGAGTCCAATTGATTTTTAAGCATCAATGTTTTACATCACGTTTGATCTCTTGATCTAAGATATATATCTCTTCTTAACTAGTTAAATTAGGTTTACGATGATAGAATGGCAAAAATGAAAAGAAGAAAATGTTTGAAGGTTAAAAGTGAAGGGTTGTATATAGAAAAAATAAAAAAGTGCCAATATTAAAAATCCTCCTTCAAAGTTTGAAGTTTGAACTCGAACATAAAACTTCTGGTCCTGATATCAATACCATTTGACATAAAAGTTCGATAAGCTAATTCTCTCTAAAATGGCAGTTGATGTTGAAATTAAAAAAAATCAAAATTGCTAACTTGATCGAGCAAAGCAAATTGAAAATGGCAATACAATTAAGCGAGTTTCACAATCTTTCTAATACTGACAGCGGAGGAAGAAAAGAATCAAATGAGGAGAAAAAAAATTTGAAAAATACACAGAAAATTTGGGCTATCATAATCCAGTTATCCGCAATTCCAAATCCCATCGTAGAAATCAAGCGTTGGCAGGCGGATTTTGAGAAGCTGGTTCTTCTTGCTTAGTTTCTTGCTGGGTTTGGACCGCCATTGTCGCCGCCGGAAGAGAGGCAGCGGCGGCGGAGACATTGACCCTCGGCGGCGGCGGGCTGATCCTTCCATCGATGCAAGACGAGCATTTGGTCTCCGCCCAGCTCTCCAAGTCGAAATGGCCGTAGCCCATAATGCTCCTCCCCGAGCACAGCCGCCCAACCACGACGGCGACCACGGCGAACACAATGATGACGACGAGCACTCCGATGACCGGACCGACGGAGCCGCTGCCCGGATGGCCGCCGTAAGGTTGCTGCATTCCCGGCGCCGGCGGAGATTGTTGTTCAATTGGGAGTGACATTTGGCCGGAGCAAAGCTGAAATGTAACGCTCCGGCGACGGCCAAAGGTTTTTTTTTTTACAGCAAATCCAAACCTGAAGAAAACAGAGTCACTCTGTAATGGCGTGGAGATTTCTGAAGCTCTGAAAAGATGGAGTGAAGAAGAAGAGAAGGGCAAAGGTATTGCAAAGAGTGACCAATGGAGAAAAAGATGGTTCTTTTACTGTAAATTGATGGAAACAATAAGAACCCTGAGCACTGTAAAAGGACGAAAAGAAAAAGGCAATGTAATCAGAAAAGTTGGAATCTTTGGGAGTGTTAAAAGTCCAATCTCTTTCCCAGATTGTGCCCTTTTTTTACTTTTAAATAATAAATAAACAAATTGTCAAATGACCCAAGTGGGCTATTACAGGGCTACTCTTGCTCATGTAAAGAATCTAAGGAAAAGAAACCTTAACTGTACATAATTTCAAAAGTTACTGTTTTTAACAAGAAGATGGATAAACAAACAAAATAATAAGTGCAGCAGAGCATAATTTTATCGAATCTGCTTCAGGCCTACAGAAACTGGCTCGGTAGCATTGGCTGAAATGGCTCAGTACTGTCACGTGAAGCCTCTGCAGATGATTTTCAAACAACTGGTGATTTAACATATTTCTAATCTCTTCTTTTTTACTTAATTCTTTTTCCACCCTTTTTCCTTTGCTTTGTTCTGTAACTTCGAACTTCAAACTCCAATATTAAACACAGCCATGGAGTTTGAATCAGCGAAGTTTAGATATCAGAGAAGATCTAAAGGCTTTTGAAACTTATAGTATTTACCTGTTGATAAATTTTTAGGCAGTCTGTTTTGTGATAGTTAAGAGAGAATTCATTTCGACAACGACGGTGCACGGTATCTTCCATGTTCTTGGGATTTTCAGCCCATTTATAGCTCTTTGCTGTGGCTTTGATGCTTTGTCTGATCAGCCAATGATCTTGAAATGGTTTGGTTTAATCTCTGACGAGAGAAAGTTAAAGTCTACCAAGCAAGAAAAATTGGGAGCTGGAACAAAACTGAGATGTTAAGGTCATAAAAAATTGGCATCTTGCCTTCTGTGAGTTGCATTGTAGCGAACGGGACAGCGTGAATGCAGCCTAAATATATACATATCCAAATCTAATCCTGCTTACAGAATGTGTACAAAAAGAATGTTCTTCTTCTCCTCTTTTCCTAGTACCATCTTCCAGGTGTGATATCATTTCTATGAGTACAAAAAATATGTCAGAGCGATTGCTCGGACAATGGCGAAGACCTCAAATTTGGTGGTTTCTAAGACCTACGGAGACCGTGTTCAAGAAAGAATGAGTTTTGTTGTTAAAACGAGGCACGGGAAAGACGATCTCTATCCCAGCTCCATGTGGCCTTCTCTAGAGGGTGGCTAACTTCCTCACTTTGTCTAGTACTTGGCTGCAACCGTAGTTCAGAGGTGCGGCACTTCCCTTGTATGGGTCCTTGAAAGAGCAAAGTGATGGTTGTTAACGGCACTGGCAGGAATATTGCTTGGAATGTTCGTTGAAGGGCTACATGGTTCGATTAAAAACGGAGGTCAGTTGTAAAGAAAGCTTACAAGAATCAACATCAAGACCACAGATAAATAAACAAGAAAAAAACCAGAAGAGAATATTTACAAGCTTGTGCTTCATCATCATACAGTTTATAAGTGCATGAGCAAGAGTTAGTATAGCTACCTACGGCACGACAGGTAATCATTTGCAGCCGAAGTTCCGGGAGAGTTTTGCCCTTGGTCTCCTTTGGGATGAAGGTGGTCCTTGGGACTCAACAATTTTTCCTAAGAGAGCGTAGAATGCGAAAATTAATGAGATGTTTTTAGGCATAAAACCAAAAAATTAATGTTCTAAAAGTAAAACTAACCAAGAGGTTCATTGTTGAAAATGCTGATGTGGGGATTGAAACATTTGAGTCATTTGAGAATCTTAAGAAAGGATGGTCAAGCAGCACCATGGCTGTTGGTCTGTCAGCTGGATTCCTTTGGAAGCAACACTGGAGGAAGTCTTTCCCTTCTGGAGATAGCTTTTCTGGGATAGGTGGGGTTTTGTTCAACACTTTGAACATAGCTTGATGCTGGAAAGTCGAAAATGTAATTTATCATTAGTTGAACGAAAGATGTTTCGGAAGAGGACAGAACTTCGCTGCTGACTCCATTTTGTTTCAATTTCTTTGTCATGTCATGTATCCAATGCTCGCTCGTCAGCAGCTAAGTTTTGTCTAAAGAAAATCATACATTATTGTCGATATCTCTTTCCTTACAAATAAGACACTCATTTTCCTTTCTTTTTGAATGATCTAGAAAATAGAAAGAACAAAAACTAAATAACGAACTCACCCCTTCATACTCACTCCATGGAGGTTTTCCATTCAGCATTTCAATGATGGTGCAACCGAGACTCCAAATGTCAACTGCCAAAGCAAGATCAGGGTTGATATCTTTCAACATAGCAGCCTTTATGACCTGAAAACGAATTCGTGGAATTAGAAGAGAACGTGCGGTTTAAAAAATAAAGTTGACCGTCCGTGACATACCTCCGGAGCCATCCAGTACGGACTACCCTTCAAAGAAAGATCATACTGCCCTGTCAGCTGAGTAGAGAAACAAGAGATTGGTAAATAGTAGAACATTTATGAAAAATAAAGCACACAAGTTGAAATAGTTAAAGTAAGAGTTGAAGCATCTGCAACATCTCATTCTCTTCCAAGATATTCAGAATTCTCAAGAGGATACAATGACCAAAGTTCATAAAATGTAAGCAATTAAGAAGATATTCATTAGCACTTGAAAACTCACATGTTTTGCCATCCCAAAATCTGCAAGTTTGACAACGCCTGACGAGTCAACTAGCAAGTTTGCACCTTTGATATCCCTATAAAAAGCACAATAAAATGGAAAAAGAAAAAGAAAAAAAAAAAATCACAAAGACGTACATTGGGAAGTAAACAAATAAATGTATATATTATTTTTTTAGAGAAAGCAAGCATATCCAATGACTTTCTTCTATCATTTCGTCTCGTCTTCAACAATGGGAACGAAAATCTTATCTTGGAGAAAGAATTTGTCTCGCACCTGTGGATTGTTTTTGTGCTATGCAAGTAAGCCAGTCCAGAGAGAATATGGCGGGTGAAATTGCGAACGATGGATTCTGTAATAGCTCCACAATGTTCACGGACATATTTATTTATTGAACCCGGAAAAACGTACTCCAAATATATATAGAAATGATCATCAATCTACATACCAAAAGTTGAACCAAAATTTTTGGGGTTGTCAATACGAGTAGAAGTAATTCCTGATACAAAAGATGAGACAGAACACTTACTATTTCACTTCCATAATACTGTACAATATTTGGATGTTTAAGCTGACTGAGAACTTTAATTTCCTGAGACAATAAAGGAGTCAGATGACAGGAAAACATCATAGGACGAATGTTAATAGCATCAAAGCCAGTAAAAAGCAAGCTCGAGATTGTCTAGGTGACATGATAAGAAGAAGAATAGTAGAAACTCATACATTTGGTCGTTCAAATTCACAGAGAGCAATACTTGGCTAGCTTTAGAGCAATTTGTACAGCCATAGATGGCTTACTCATGTTTATAGGGATAGGATAATTTGGATAAAGATAATCTAATGAATATAAGCAAGTTTCTAATTTGAAACCCGATAACGACTCGACCCTCTAGACTCAAATAGCGATTGACGGGGAAAAAGAGTTTCGAAGGTTGCTGGTAAATGACATCTATCTTTAGGATAAACCAAAAAAACTGACAGGAAAATAAATGCTATATGAGAATTCAAGTAGATGACTTAATACCTGCTCTAGTTGCTTTATACTTTCAGCACTCTTAGGATCATCAGGAATGAGGTCAACTTCTTTCATTGCACATAAAGCTCCAGTCTCTCTGGAAAGTATGCAAGCAAATATAAGGAAGACTTCATAAACGCTTAATTATAACAATAGTGCAAAGCTTAGTTTCCATTCATACCTGTTGGTTGCAAGATAAACGCTTCCGAACGTACCACGCCCAATAAGCTTTCCTTTCTGCCACTGACATTTCATAGATGAAATGAATGGTTTCTCAATAACATGATGAACATTCGACGAATGAGATTGTGGAGATGATTGTGAACAGGCTATTAATGGAGGAGGAAGGGGCAATGGATGGGCATTGACATGACCATGGTTTTCAGACCGATCTATACTGCTATCCTTTTGTAACTTATGATGCAGAGGAAATGGCATATCATTAGGAGATCTGGAATTGCTTGCGGAACTTCGAGTTGTTGGGCTATGGAGAGGAGAAGGCTGAGAACTATGTGCAGTTTTAAGGGTTGGTACTTTGGGAGAATTATTGGAAGGAGATTCCTGATGTTCATGGCGAGTCAAACCAGAAACAAAAAGATCTCCAGTATATGATCTTCGTGGGCTAACGGCAGGACTCGGTAAAATGCTCGTTGGCGCACTCTTCGACGACGAAGTCTTCGATGTCAAATTGAAGTTGCCCCTTTCAACACTCGGATGAGTAGGAGATCCCCTGCCTTTGTTGTTTGGAGGCTGATCCAAACAAGCAAAAACAAACTCCTTATTCGAATTCGATTTCCCTGAGTTCACAGAGAGACTTTGAGGGCTTGTAAATGTGGTAGCCCCATTCCCTCCTGTATTGCCATTAGCAACTTCCAAGGCAAAATCTATAGCAACTCGCCTTTGATTGTTGCCCAAACTTCTATTTGCATTCGTTGTTGAATGATCAGAGTTCTTCCTAACAGTTTTAATGGCATAATTACAAAAAAGAAACAAATTAGGTCAAAACCTCATTTTCCCCTTTACAATATAGAATCAAAATATAACAGAAATCAAAGGAAATTACACGAAAATTCCATCAATTCCTAGGGCAAAATTCAAGTCAAAACAAGAGAAAACTCACCGGACCGGAGCTTCAATCGGCGATCCAACGCGACCTTGGCCGGAACTCCAAGAACCCAACTCCGGATTTCGAAGCGGAAAGTACTCCGGCAGAGGCAGAGGCTGGGGCAAAGCCTCCGAGGACCAACGTTCGGAACCCCCAAGAGGCGATCTAGGTTTAGCCGATAAATCGGGGGAATCGGGAAAAGATCGGAGGTTTTGAAGGCCAACGTCTTGATCGGTAAGATGCCGGAGCTTCCTCTGTCGGGTGAGCCGCCGTTGAACGAGCGGTTCCGGTAGACCAACGGAAAATTCAGAATCGGGAACCTTCTGTTGAATCCGAGAATTCGAAGCGCTTTTGTAAAAGAAAGGCATCTAGCTAAGCTGATTGCGGTTTCAAGGCCGGTGCCGCCGCCGCCCGCCGGTTATGGCCACATGTTCGAAATCTCACCGTCTTTTTTTCCCCGAAAAAAGTTTCTAAAAAAAAATTCCTTCCCTTTTTCTTTCGACAACCTTTAACCAGATTTGGCGGTGGTTTGGCTATGTCCGCCTCCGAGCTATCTTAGGAAACGCCTAGTTTTCTTTTTCATTTTTCTTCTTCTTCGCTTTTTTTTTAAATGTCAATTCCATAATTAAGAAAAGTTATTTGGTTTGAAAAATCAATAACGGGAAATTTTCCATGCCCTTTAAAATCAAAATCTGTAAACGTTGGTAAAACTAGAAAGTCTGTCGGGAAGATCGGACAACGGAGAGACAACGACGACTGATCTGATCTTCTCGGCTCCCACAAGACGACACGTTGACCTTTAAAAATAATGTTGAAATTTGGAAATTGTTAAATAAATTAGTGGATGTAAGTCAATGTTGATAAGTCCAACGACAGCGTGTGCGTACGGATGGGAGTAAAAAAGTCATGGGGAATATTGTAAAAAATTGAATTGTTTTTGTCAACGATGGCGCGTGGACTACACATGACCTTGGAAATAGCGAGTGGTGTCGACGAGCCCGACAGGCGACAATAGTTAAGTCGTCGTTCGTATTATTTACCATCGCGACAGCTGGCGTTGGTCTTTTTGGCGCGTTCACACCACGTGCCACGTCAGCTATGGGGTTTCAGATTGATGACCGAGTCGCAGCTATCGAGTCAAAGATTGGGCTTTTTTTTTCGTTTGTCTTTTGTTGAGGTAATATTATAATATTTAATCCGTACGGTGACTCAGGTTGTTTTCTAAATTTACCCAGTCGTATTGGACTGCCTCCGTTTGGAAATTATTTCTTTGCAGGTGTTAGTTAAAAAGGGAGGACTTCGGAAAATAAAAAAGAATTTTTAGTATTTTTAGTATTCGGTAAAATTGACTGTATATTGAATTTAGGATGATTTGTAAAATCAGGTGAATAAAACAACTTTTAACAACATTGGGTAGTTTATCTCACTTTTTTTCAAGTTTAAAATTGAAATTTATTATACAATTTCAAACTAAATCTCGCCAAATTGAGTTTAATTCAATTAGTATAAAATAAGTTGTCCTTTTATTTCAAAAAAGAAAAAAAATTGACCTTGATCAAGAAATCTGAGATTTAAATTTTCCACCTCTAAAAAAAAAAAGTCAAAATAAGTCTATTTTTTTGGTTGTTTTTCTTTAAATATTATAGTTTAAATTTTCCAACATTTTTGTGTACTTATTTGAACCTCAAATATTTTATTTTACTTAAACTTTTAAATAACTTTATTTCAGTTTTAGGACTTTCAAATATTTGGTTTCAGTTACTAAACATTGCGTACAAAGTGTTTTGATTTTTACTTTCTACTGTTGATTTTTACCCATTATTCAATCAATTTTTGAAATGATTCAAAATCTAACTCACACACTCTATTAAATTTGGTTTCAAACATTTTGTTCACGTAAACATCTATGTTTGTTTAAAATTGGCAACCGTCATAGGCTATAAAGAAGAAAAGATTCTCTTTTTAAGTATGGTTTCACTTTAATGGATATCACTCATCATCAAATATAAATCTAAAGAATTTTCAAATGTGTCATAATGAAGGTTTGAAAAAAATCTCGAAAAGTCGAGGAAGAGTCTATATACTTTTACAACTTTAAAATATAAGGATACATTGATAAATTTGATAGTTGCGTTCAAGTGGCTGAGTTGCAAGCCTAGTGAAGTTCCAATCATGAAAGAAAGGACAATGATTAGAGAAAGTACAAAAAATATGTTAATTTTCTTCAACACCAAAATAATAATAGAAAAAAAAAAAATACATTATAAAAAGTAAACATTAATGACCCAATTGACCTAAGAGAAAATTGCTTTAAAAAAAAATGCTTAAAATACAATTTAAAAAAATGCTTAAAATAAAATAAAATGATTAAAGAAAACTCGCTTCATCTTTTGTTAAGTCTTACAGTTGAAAAAACACAATGAATATAACATTAATTGTTGAAATTTTCTTTGGATTTTGAAATTAGTTTTAATTAGATTCCGGTTCTTTTACTCTTTATTTTTAAAATTGTTTAAATATATCACTAAGGGTCCGTTTGGAATACATTTTAATTTAAATGTTTTTCAAGAATACATTTTTTTAAAAACATTTTGTATAAAAATTGTTTATAATTTAAACACTCATATGTTTGGTTGCATTTCCTCATAGGTGTTTTTATACAAAGTTATTGTATACCCAAAGACTCTTTTTTAAAAAGTTGGTTTCAAGTGTTTCTCTCAAAATGATTTATTTATCAATCTCATTTTCTAATAATTCATTTTTAGTGGTTGCCAAACACTACAATTTTTTTCAAAATGATTTATTTTCAAAATTAAACACTTGAAAAGTTAAATCAAACACACCCTAAGAAATGTCATTGCTAAAATGAATAGTAGAGGTTGATGTAGACTAGATTTTTAGAAAATGATCCAACAACAAATGTAACAATTATCCATAAAATGATGTGAGAGGAAAGGAGGTGGGTTAAAGTAAGAACAAATAAACGTGGCTTGAAAAGTGTAATTGCCTAGTGATTATTGATACTCGTCAAGTTTGTTGTTCATGTTTTACAATTTATCTTTACGACTCTTCCATTTAGAATTCATCAATCATGTCACTTTTCATCCCTTGTTTTAATCGTAAAATTGTTCAGAAGCATATATTTAAATAAGTCCTTAAATCAAGAGTAGAGAAGTGATACTTTTTAAACCATTAGAGTATTAAATTATAACTAATCATAAAGTTCAAGGAGTTTTTGAATAATTTAGCACAAAAATAACTATTTTGACAACAGTTATGCTTAGATTTTTAAGATCCAATCTAAATAAATTGTAAATCTATTAAAATGTCTTTTACTTTTTAGTTTTAAATCATGTTTTTTGAGTTCAACAATGGTAACATATAGGATTGAACCATTGACCTTTGAAATGGTAATTGGTGTGTTTTATTCACCGAACTATGCTTAGATTGATATTTAAATAATGTGTTTGTAAGTGTATTTTTTCTAATTTTTCTTTATATTGGTCTATTTTTTTTTTCACAATGTCCATTTTAATACTTTTACTTTAAGCTTTATCCATTTTCTATCATCTCATAAAATTTACTTTGGTCTCTCTATTTTTAGAATCGACCATTTCCGTCCCAACTTGTAAAATTTTAACACAAAATAATTCTATGCCCAACAAAACATGTCAATACAAAAAAAAAGCTATATTATTTAGTTCAATATTGTATCAAAATTATTGTAAAAAAAATGAGATAAAAATGAAAAAAAGGACTAAAATAGTCACTTTTTCATTTTGAAAGTGCAAGAACTAAGATGAATAACCTAAGGGACTAAAATAAAATGTTGTGAAAATACATGGTCTAAAATGGCCTTCTTTGCCGGTGCCATCATCTCCCTCTTTCTTCTCAGTGTATGCCTAACCACCATCTCTCCTCCATCATTGTGGCTACAAAGCATCTCAATTTGAATGGAAGAGAGAAAACCTTGTGATAGAGCATTTTGTGATCTATTTTTATTGCCCAATTATTGTTGGTTTCTATGATTTTTATGTACTTGGTAGGAATTGAGTAGTTCAAATAAAATAAACAATTTGAAAAGATGCACCAAAAAATCTAATAAAATTGAATCAAAGCATTTGCGACAATGAAGCAGAGGTAGGAACTAATTAAAACCTAAAATTCAAGAGGGTAGCGTTGAGGCGTTCTTATAAATACTCAAGTGAGAATCTGAGAAGATTATTAAGATAGCCCACTAAAGTTTATATGTCTTTGGGCTGTTTGTGTTAGTTTTGTGTATCTGTTATTGGCCCATCAGTCAGGCCCATTGTCTTCTTTCCATTTTACCTGTATTCTGTTCTTCCCCTTCGATAATTAGGGTTTTCTTCTTTGTATCAGTTGGTTAGAAAGAACATTCCAGAGAGTGTGAGGAGGTGAGAAAATTCTTTCTTTTTTTGTAGGAGTTTTTCTCCCCAGGCCTTTATATATGGCTGTGTTCATTCAATTCCATATATGAAAGCAAAGGGCTTTCTCCTGCATATCTTTCTCTCTTTTTCTTTATTCTGCATTTGAAAATGGTATCAGAGCCATTGTGTCTAACGACCCTTCTGTAATTTTTTTTTCGCCTCGGGTCATCTGAATGGCGTCTCAGAATTCCTCAATTTCATCTATGGAGGATTCCTCTTCTTCCTCGGCAAATCAAGTTTTCAGTCCGGGTAACAAAATCTCGATTGTCAAATTAACTGATGATAATTTTCTATTATGGAAGTTTCAGATTCTCTTTGCTCTTGAGGGTTACGACTTGGAGTCTCATCTAGAAGAAGATCCTCCTCCACAACTTATCGATGCACCTCCTGCGGATCCTGCCTCCTCCGAGGCTTCTGCTGCTGTTACTGTTCCTACCAAAAACCCTAATCCAGCCTACACTCTCTGGAAGCGTCAAGACAAGATAATTTCATCATGGTTGGTAGGTTCAATGTCGGAGGATATTCTTCATCAAATGATTCATTGCTCCACGGCAAAAGAAATCTGGACATGTCTAAACCAAATATTCACGACCCGTAATCTTGCTCAAATGATGAAAATCAAGACTAAACTCCAAACCATCCATAAGGGAGGTATGTCTCTTAAGGAGTGCTTTTCGAAAATACAACAGTATATTGATGCTTTAGTTGCGGTTGGTAAACCAGTAGATGTTGAGGACCATATTCTCTTCATCTTAGCTGGTCTTGGGTCCGATTATGAATCAATGGTTTCGGTTATTTCTGCTAAAATTGGTCCTCAGTCTGTTCATGAAGTCATGTCTTTACTTTTTACTCAAGAAAATCGCATTGAAAGCAAACTATCTACGTCTGAAAGTACTTTTCCTTCTGTGAATCTAACGACTAGTCCTAAACCATCTGAGTCTGATTCTCAGAAGCCTACCTTAAATCAGTATTCGCAGCATTTCAATACCAATCGTGGTCGCGGAGGTGGTTGGTCTGGCCGTGGTGGTCGAACCTGGAATGTTCGTGGTGGCCGTAGTATTCAATGTCAGCTATGTGGAAAATTTGGCCACACAGCTCAGAAGTGCTTCTTCCGATATGCTCCGTCTGGTCCTTCTTCTAATCAAGGTGCTTTCTCTCCGAATTTCAATAATTTTAACAGACCTCCATCGTTTCCTCAGATGTCTGCTATGCTCACTACTCCTGACATTAATCAAGATACCAACTGGTATCCTGACTCTGGCGCAACAAATCACTTAACCCACAACTTTGGAAATCTCTCGGTAGGCACCGAATATGGTGGTGGCAATCAAGTTCACGTAGGCAATGGAGCAGGTTTGCCTATCCTTAACTTTGGTTATTCGTCTTTTCCTTCTTCTACTTGTTCCAGTCGTATATTCCACTTAAATAATCTATTACACGTTCCCTCTATCACTAAAAATTTAATCAGTGTTAGTCAATTTGCCAAGGATAATGGAGTTTTCTTTGAATTTCACCCATCTTTGTGCTATGTGAAGGATCAAGTGTCTGGTCGGGTTCTGCTCCAAGGGACTCTCCATAATGGTCTATACCGTTTCAACCTCTCCATTCAACAACCTAAAAAGGAAACAGCAGTGCAAAGCTCATCTATCCCATCTTCTCAATCTCTCTCTGCCTTATCTATATCTCTTTCTTCTGATCTAAATGTATGGCACAAAAGACTAGGTCATCCCAGTCTCTCCATAGTTAAGAGTGTTCTTAGATCCCATTCTCCACACATGTCTATAAATAATGAGTTTCAATTTTGTAATGCGTGTGCGCTAGGGAAATCTCATAGTTTACCGTTTCTAAATTCATCTACTGTGTATACTGCCCCCCTTCAGCTTATTGTTTCAGATCTTTGGGGGCCTACTTACATTCCATCTGTTAATGGATATCGTTTTTATATTTCTTTTGTGGATGCTTATTCGCGTTACACTTGGATATATTTTCTTAAATGTAAATCTGAGGCTCTCTCTGCTTTCATAAAATTTAAAATTCATATTGAGAAGTTACTTGGCTTGCCTATCCGTAGTTTTCAGTCTGATGGGGGATGAGAATTTAAAGCCTTTTCATCTTTTTTGTCGAGCCATGGTATAACTCATAGGTTTACCTGTCCGCACACTTCAAAACAAAATGGTATTGTAGAACGAAAACATAGACACATAGTAGATACTGGCCTAGCCCTTCTTGCTCACTCTAATTTACCTCTCAAATTTTGGGATGAGGCTTTTGCTACTGCTGTTTACCTTATAAATAGGCTCCCTACCCCGGTTCTTAACCATATCAGTCCCTTGGAATCTCTGTTTAAAATCAAGCCAAACTACTCATTTCTTAAAACTTTTGGGTGCCAATGCTATCCATGTTTGAGGCCTTACAATAACCATAAACTTTCTCTTCGATCTAGTCCTTGTATTTTCTTGGGGTACAGTCCAAATCATAAAGGGTACAGATGTCTAGCTTCAGATGGGAGAATCTACATATCTAGAAATGTTATCTTCAATGAACTCTGTTTTCCCTTTGCTCAAACAGTTCAGTCTAAATCCCCTGCTTCTCATAATGTTCTTCTTCCTCCTCCTATTTCAATGTTACCAACTTGTTCCTCTCATTCTGTATCTTCTCAAAATAATAATCAAGTGTTAAGTACGGCGCCTGCTCCATTCCCCACCGAGCCTGATTCCTCATCTGACGGTCCACCAAATGATCCTATTCCAAGTACTCAACCTTCACCCACACCCAATCCTCCAACTTTACCTACTGTTACAAATGAGCATCCTATGGTTACACGTGGAAAAAGAGGCATTTTTAAGCCAAAAGCTTATGTTGTTGATACTATATTATATACTGATTGTGAACCTCCTAATGTTAGAGAGGCCCTAAAATCATCACATTGGCGCAAAGCCATGCAAGATGAATATGATGCTCTCATGAAAAATGATACATGGGAATTGGTTCCTTGTCCCTCTGATAAGAAAATTGTTGGGTGTAAATGGATCTTCCGTATTAAACGCAACTCTGATGGGTCTATCGCTTGATATAAAGCAAGATTGGTAGCCAAGGGCTTTCACCAATCAACTGATCTGGATTATTCTGAAACATTTAGCCCTGTTGTTAAGCCGATCACTATTCGTATTTTACTAACTCTTGCCTTGAATTTTGGTTGGACTATTCGGCAGGTTGATGTGAACAATGCTTTCTTACATGGTAAGCTTACTGATATGGTTTTTATGGAACAGCCAGCTGGATTTAAACTTGTTGGGTCAAATAATCATGTTTGCAGACTTAAAAAGGCCTTGTATGGCTTAAAACAGGCGCCTCGTGCTTGGTATGATCGCTTAAGTCTTTTTCTTAAATCTCTTGGTTTTTTGACTTCTAAAGTCGATACCTCGCTTATGATAAGGAGGTCGTCTACTGCTTCCTGCTATGTTCTCATATATGTTGATGATATAATTATTATGGGAAGCTCTGCATCTGATGTTGCATCTCTTATAAATGCTCTCAATGCTCAATTTTCTCTAAAAGATCTTGGCAAACTGAACTATTTTCTCGGTATAGAAGTATCATATCCTTCTAATGGTGGATTATTTTTGTCTCAATCCACCTACATATCTGAGATTCTGTCTCGAGCAAAAATGATGGATGCTAGAGCTATTGCCACTCCCATGGTAAGTGGAGCATTAGTTTCGGCCTTTGAAGGTGAACATTTCTCTGATCCTTACTTATATAGAAGCATTGTGGGAGCCTTACAGTATGTTACATTAACTCGTCCTGAGATATCATACAGTGTAAATAAGGCGTGCCAATTTATGCATTCTCCTAAGCTTGTTCATTGGCAGTTGGTCAAGCGTATCCTACGCTACTTAAAGGGCACTTTGAATACAGGTTTATTGCTCAATCGACCTAAATCTCTCTCCCTTATGGGCTTTGCTGATGCCGATTGGGCCTCAGACCCTGATGATCGGAAATTGACAACAGGTATATGTGTCTTCTTTGGAGGTAATCTCATCTCTTGGAGTTCAAAGAAACAGTCTATAATTTCTCGTTCTAGCACAGAGGCTGAGTATTGTAGTCTGGCCTCTATCTCTGCTGAGTTAATTTGGATTAAGTCCTTACTTTCAGATTTACATATTTACTTATCTCAGCCTCCTACTGTCTGGTGTGATAACTTGGGTGCTGTTCACTTAAGTGCTAATCCTATTTTACATTCCAAGACTAAGCATGTAGAACTTGATATATACTTTGTTCGAGATCTTGTTCTCCACAGGAAAATTGCTATAAACCACCTCCCAGCTCATGAGCAGGTAGCTGACATATTCACTAAGCCTTTATCTGCCTTGATGTTCAACAAGCTCCAACACAAGCTCAATGTTCATGATGCTACTGCCATTGGCTTGAGAGGGGGTATTAAGATAGCCCACTAAAGTTTATATGTCTTTGGGCTGTTTGTGTTAGTTTTGTGTATCTGTTATTGGCCCATCAGTCAGGCCCATTGTCTTCTCTCCATTTTACCTGTATTCTGTTCTTCCCCTTCGATAATTAGGGTTTTCTTCTTTGTATCAGTTGGTTAGAAAGAACATTCCAGAGAGTGTGAGGAGGTGAGAAAATTCTTTCTTTTTTTGTAGGAGTTTTTCTCCCCAGGCCTTTATATATGGCTGTGTTCATTCAATTCCATATATGAAAGCAAAGGGTTTTCTCCTGCATATCTTTCTCTCTTTTTCTTTATTCTGCATTTGAAAAAAGATGACATTGAGATGTTATTTATAATGTTGAAATGCTAGCAACACCCATAAGATTCAATATCCTTGCATTTTTGTTGTAGCATCTCAATCCTAATTATAGTGTTTCAACGTTGCAATACTTTTTTTTCTTAAAAAAAAAAAAGGAAAAGTAGGGGTTGTTTACATTGAAAAAAAGGAATTCTAAGGAGAAAAGTTGGCTGTTCATGATTTTGACTAAACTAAAGGGTAAGGAAATGATTAGAGATCTAAGGAAATGAATTTCAAGAAGCTCGAAATCGTGAAGATTGATAAGGAGATGGACAATCGACATGATGACATTTGTTCCTTCTCTTTTCCTTTGATGTTTTTCTTTCCCATAGAATTTAATATCAAACTTTGTTGTTTTGACTTGGTTATGAATAGCGAAATTTCTTATCATTAAGGGATTAATGTAGGTAGCCTCTAAACTTTATGGATTGATTTTCTTTTTCTCTTAGGACACATTTATGTACGTGTAATCATAATGAAGGAATGTGAATGAAAATTGTGAGACCCACTTGATTACGATTAATGATGTTTACCAAAATCAGAAGTGAGAAATAAATGTGAGACGACCCACCTTAAAACTTGCAATCTCATTCTCACTCCTTATTATGTGGAACCCACACCACATTTTGGGTTTACTTTACACTATTTGCGTTTTTTCTCTCCTTCATGTGGGATCCACACTAACCTTGACTTCTTCATTCTTCTTTCTTCTCCCTCTCATTATCTCGACTTTTCTCTCTCGCTAACTCTTTTTACATTTTTTCCTCTTGTATTATTCTTTATAAACAATGTTTTTGTCCAGGTTTTGAGAAAGATAGCGAACAATTAGTAAGGACCAGAAGTTATAATGATCAAGAGTCTAGTAATCATATAATGATATTCGAGAACAAGAGCAAAAATGTTCCATTAAGTAGACAAGCAAGAGCCATATGAAGAGTGTAAAAATGTGATACTAGGTCAATTAGATGCAATTTTCTCAAAATAATGAGATATGAAATAAAGAGAAAAATAAAGACGATAGGTATTTCATTAGTACTTGGGAGAATGTATACATGCATGCAAAAACAATAGATGTCAAATGGTAAATAACAAAATTTAATTATTAACAACTAAATAAAGGAATAAAATGAGGACTACTATTCTTTAGAACAATCAGAGTTAGAGGAGATTTCTATCATGTTCTCCTCGCCTTCTGGTCCTTTGAAAGATTGAGATCAGTCTTAAGGAAATTCAATAACTTCCTCTTTACCTTTGTCCTCTCCCATTTGGTCAACCAACTCCGGAGAGCGCGAAGATGCTTAAATTATGGTTGAAGTCGAGTCTTCACTTAGAGTTTTTTAAGTTTCTCTGTGACTTAAATTTTTAGGCATTTGAATTTCTTTAAGCTTTTAAGAATTACATCAATACAAAAAATAAAAATATAAAATGGGGATAGAAAGTTTCTTCCTATAGCCATACATACATATATATATATATATATATATATGTTGATGGCAAAATCTGGACAAGAGGAACTCACCTGACCTTCACGTGCCACCAACTATAAATTTGTATGAGAGGGGGAAGACGTGACCTGCAAAATAGTAAACCTACACACCGGTGTGGTGCTTGTCACACCGCCTCCAATGCTTAAGTCAGAAAACTGATGCAAGAGCTAGAGAACAAGAGGAGAAGTCGAGAATAAAGTTCGAGATCCCTTCTTCAGTGACGAAAAAGAGTTTAAATACCTGTTCTTGCCCTAGGGTTTTTAGGAATTCGGAGGTGTTTCGGGCTGAACCAGGTGGAACCGGGGCGGCCAGGGGCAGTAGGGACCGAACGGAGGTGGAAGAGCTCGGCCCGCGCAGACAGGCCGAATGGTTGGGCCAATTTGGCCCGACCTTCTGGTCTGTTCATCCTCTAGGGTCGATTTTTTCGGTCTTATTTCTGTCCGATTGTCCTCGTCAGCTCCTTGTACATTGGAGTGGTCCAAAACTACCTATAACAATATATATATTTTGACAAGAATTGGAAATGGGAAAATTCAAACCACATACCTGTTAGTCAAAGCTCATGTTGAATATATATAATAATAATAATATATATATTTGTTTGAATAGGAGATGACTCCTCTGTTTACATTAATGTTAGGGGTTTGCTCTATCTAGATTTCAATGAAAAAGAATAAATAAGAGACACTAATCCTAAACTAAAAGTGTCATTTTTTAAAACTTCAATGATCAAATAAACACTAATCCTAAACATTATCAACAAGAAAATGTATTTTGTCCAAAATTAAAGCTGCATAAGGATAATAGGATTTTGTACTAAAAAAATACTATTTAAATTTTAATTTACCTTTTTTTTTTAAAAAAAAAAATAAATTTCATTTATCTAAAAAATCTTTTTTTTTTTTTTAAAAAAATATAAGATGTCATAATGATTCATAATCATACTCATAATTATTTTATTTTAAAAAAACTCGTAATTATTTGAAAGAGTTACCATTCTAAACCCTAATTTTCGTAAGATAGTAACGAGGCCACTGGAATAGCAAACGGACACGTCAGAAAAATGCCGCCAAGTACTTCTTCGAAACAACCGGGAAACTCAGTCGAGAAAACTGGACTGGACTGATCGCCGTCGAGATCACCGTCGACGGACGTCCGTATCGCCGTCCGAAAACTATGAGGGCCGTTCGCCTTCTCTTCCCTCTTAGACAAGTATCTGCATCGCTTTTGCCGCCGTTAGCTTTCTTCTCTTCGTCTTCACCAGTAAGCACTAAATCGACGAGCTATGTCGCCACTGATGCCAATAACGGAGGTTCGGTACGCAGAAATCGCCCGAAATTTAAGTGGAACTCGGCTACTTTCGTTGGTAAAGTGGAAGAGCCCCTTAAAGTGCGTACTATAAATGGCGACACCGTTTATGCTTGGACATTTCTTCGAACTAAAGTCTCACCGGATTCGAACTGCAGTTTTAGGTAAGTTCTTCCATACTGTTTATACTTTTTTCTGAACCAGTCGTTCTGTATGTCATGTTCTTATTTTGTTATTTTGGTGTTATTTTGGTTTGTTTAAATTGACATTCAAGCGCAGTGAATATAGTAGGCCTTTCTTTTACTTGGATGCATTTCAATGATCAAGGACCTATAAGTTTTGAATTCCCTCTATTTATCACATCGTTGCTTGCTCATAACCTATTATTCCTCTTTCGTGCTGGTTCATGTCGTTACCTATGATTCCAGTCACAGTTATATCTTCTGGCGCTCCGAGGCTTAGATAATGCATTAAAAAACTTCCCCTTCAGTATGTTCCTAAATTCCCCTGTATTGGTTCATGATTTTGTACATTCACGTGTGCAGGATTTTGCTGAAACTGTGGAAAGAGATGGCTGAATCATACCTTGAACGTCTTAAACCGAATGACTTCATTTATGTTGCTGGTACTTTAGAGTCTTATATGAAGGCTCATAAGTGCGGGAAACCTTATTTATCATACGAGGTTGGTTGCTCTAGTATTCACTTGAAGATATTCTTTTTTTATTTGTATTTCAAACCCTTTTTTTTTAAATATTGTTTATCTTGCATTTCTATTCATGGTGTTGATTTCTTGTCCTTGGTATTGGATCTAAATTCCTTTTTGCATCTGGATGAGGATGATTTTTACCTTTTAGTACCCTGGCTAATATGTACTGGTCATTGTACTAGCTTTTATTATATGAATCTTGTTTTGGCATTTGATCTTTCAAGAATTTTTTATACATGACATTTTCAATTGTCGAATTTTTCAATACTCTGGTATGGTGTGATCCTAGCCAGTTGGGGTTTTTGTTTTCCTTTTAAATCTGTCAGGATCTTCTGACCATTCAAGTACTTTAAAAAATATGCAGCATATTAATTTATTCTGGAAAGTGGCAGTAGATTTTTAATAAATTATGTTACTTCAATCTGGAAACTGAAAGATGTGTTTGTATTTTCACAGATCAGTTTGGATTGTAGCACTGCATTGTTTTATTCTTTCAATTGAGATGCTATCCTCCATCTCTGTTCTTTACTACTAAAACATGTTATCCATTTCATTCTTTCATTTAGGTCCCCCGGGCTACAGCAAGCTTATTAATCCATCTGTAAATATAGTCTAATTTAATAATTGGAAATCCTCACTGTAACTTCTGTTGAGTTAAGGAGTTCCTTCCCCTCTCTTTCGTACATTTATTTTTTCTACGTAGTCTTTTTTTTTTGGTCCCAAAAAGAATATAATGTATCAGTTTCCTGAGATTTAAGTTTTCCTGCAATGCTTCTGTTAACTAGGCATGTACGTATTCAACATGGTCACGCCTGAGGATTACTACTTCATCTTGCTTTTATATTTTATTTTTATGCTCATTGTTTGTCCTGCAGTTAACTGTGTCAGAGTTGAATTACATTGCAAGAAACGATCAAGGCTCACAGAGTCAAAATTCAGCAGGCATGCTACTTGAAGAAGGTATGTTTTGAATCTTTTGCCTTTTCAGTTTGATGGAATTTCTTAGTTATATATGGAAATAAATAAGATCTCTTGTCTAACTGTTGAAAAGTTAATTTGTTTCTGCTAAAAAATATTTCAGTTTTGTTTCGCTGATTGAAATGAAATTCAGTTTGTGCTGTGAACGGTGGTATTGTGAATTTAACTGATGTGATGCTCAGAGGGCGTTCTTTCCATGTCACATGAAAAATAAAAAGAGGAAGATTTTTCTTGCTTCCCTATGCAAGTACTTGTGCAATTTATGGAACATCCCGAAAATATATTTAGTTGGATGGCAGTTCCGTGTTTCTTTCCCAAGTATTTATGCCATCTCTATTCTCTAACATTAAAGGAGGAGCTCTCATCAAGGAGGTATGGAAGGTGGAGTCTCAATGGTGGAATGTAGGTTTGGGGAAAAGGCTCTTTGACAAAGAACTTGAGGGGTGGACTCACTTTTCTTTCAAATTTCATCCTACAAGGTTGGGCTTTTGAAGAACGAAATGGATTGGAACCTTGAGATAAATGGGGGTTTTTCTTTTTGCTCCTCTTCTCTCTTTCTCATAAGTCTCACACTTTCAAGCTCAACTCCGAGTGTACCAAGCTGTGTTCTGCAATTAACTAAGCTCATTTTGGGGGATAAGTTTAGGAAAAAGAGTGTTCTATATATATTTGCTCAATGATGGATAGAGTGTATAGCAGAAATCCGCTCCGTATTTCTCCTTGGATCTGCCATGTGTGTAAAATTACGTAGAAACTATGAAGCATCTTTTCATTCATTGTGATTTTGTTGCTAAAGGTGGAACCGTTGAAATCACTTATGAAGATCTTCGGTCTATTTTTTTATTGATTCATCTTGTCCAATTTATTGTCCTAGCGTATTGTCCTTCCACCACTGTCTGTCCTTGTAAGGCACACCTAGGCTCTCCGAGCACACACAGGCTCGCCTAGGCTCCAAGCGCACACAGGCACACTCGGGCTCACGTAGGCTCCAAACACTTAAACACACTCAGGCTCATTTGTCATCATCATTATCATATTCTTTTAACACTTCAGTGCTCTTCTTCTCAACTGTCACTCACAAATCTTCCTTTCTTATTTTCTTTCCATGGTTATTGTTGGGAGTGTGACCAAAGTCCCACGTTAGCTAGACAAGGGGATGATCATGATTTATAGGTATATAAAGGAGGAAAAATATCTTCATTGGTATGAGGCATTTTGATGTGAACCAAAAGCAAAGCCATGATGGCTTATGTCTAAAGTGGATAATATCATACCATTGTGGAGATATGTGGAGTGTTTGTTGTCCCTTACAAGTGGTATCAGAGCCATGTCTCAGACGAAGCTGTGTCGGGTGGAATCCTCGGGTGTCGAACAAAGAAGTTGTGAGCCTTAATAGTCATGGTGAAGGTCCGTGGTTGAGCTATGGGCAGGCGATATACTCCAGTGAAAGGAGTTGTCTTGGATAAGAGCAAACTCTCGGTAAAGCGGTAAAACTTAGAGAGTTGGACGGATAGATGACTATTTGAAGGGAGACTTGGTGATACTTTGTTCGAGGGGAGGATTGTTGGGAGTGCGACCAAAGTCCCACATTAGCTAGACAAGGGGATGATCATGGATATATAAGGGAGGACAAGTATCTCCATTAGTACGAGGCCTTTTGGGGTGAATCAAAAGCAAAGCCATGAGAGCTTATGTCCAAAGTGGACAATATCATACCATTGTGGAGATATGTGGAGTGTCTGTGGTTCCTTATAGTTATCTTGTTTTTCTCCTCATACTTAGTGAATTAATGACAATTTATCTACCATTTTTTTAAATGGAAAATTTATGTCTAAGAAAAATCTCATAGTTGGGAGTATTTATATGTTTCAAAAAGTTATTTTTATAAGCATATATTATGTCTTACTTAATTTAGGCTTGTGCTTTAGCACCTTGAGCAGTTGAGCTTAAGATTTCAAAGAGAGCACCGTAGACTTCAGTGCGCCTTGCGTCTTGCAGCGTTTTGCTTCCTCTAGATTTCCGCACTACAAGACCATTGCAAGTGCATTGGTAGGCCCTTTTGAGATGGTGCTTGGGCAGAGGTGATCTCCTCCCCTAGCCCTTAGGTTGTATTTGCCTTTTGTCTGAAATATATATCTTTTGACGTTTCTTATCAAAAAAAAAAAAAAAAAAACTATTGCTAGTGCATTTATCATTTCAGATGTCTCTAAATTTTTTCATAATTTTTCAATTGGTTACTATAAATGGGAGAGAATAATTGAACAGGAAAAGATATATAAACATTTAAGTGAGGTAAAAATACTAGATAGAGTTAGTAAAAGGGACGACTATAGGGTCGGATAATTCTCCTCTGAGATTGGTAAATAATTTGTGCATGTTGGGCCAATCAACTATGACTTTGGAGAAATTATGAATACTTCTAAAACAAAACATGAAGAGAATGAAAAGCTTAAACCTTGAGGCCTTTCGAACAATGGTTGTTGCTTTATTTTTTATTTTTATTTTTGAGGAAAATTGGTGCTTTATTGATGCTATGGTTGATGCAGGTCATGTTTTGTCTTTAATCTTCTTTTGAACGTAAATCTAACTCTTATATCACCGTTTTTTTTTCTTTGGGATACTGCAGGATATGCTCATAAGGATAAATACAGGGAACGCCTGCATTTGTGGCAAGTGTTTTTCAGTAGTCCTTATGAATGGTGGGATAACAGGAATCAAAAGTCAAATCCAAAACTTCCGGACTTCAGACACAAGAGTACTGGTGAGGCCCTGTGGCTGCAGGCAACGGATCCTCCATGGATCAGAAAACAGCTCGAATTGCTTGACATCAAACTGGAAGAAAAAGATCAAGATGGTCATTTTGGTTTTGATTCTAGCATGTCCAAGTGGTTAAGTAGTTGAAGAAGCCTTCTTGCAGCCGCTGTATCTTGTGCTTTCCTCATTGCTTCTTCTGCTAGAACAATATCTAAATGAGTCCAAAATCTGTTTCCAAGCTTGCTTCTTCTGCCAGAACAATATTTAAATGAGTTCAAAATCTATCTCCAAGATTCCTCTGTGACCGTTCGACTGGAGAACGTTGGAGGAGGAAATACGAAACAGTAGTTTTATTGGCAGAGATTTAGTTTGTATATATGTAATGTTCACAGAGTAAGGTCGTTAAAAGGCGAGTAATGCTCAATGTAGATTAAAGGTACATGTAAGAGGCATTTGTTGGCCTTTCCTCTTCCCTTTACTTTCAAAACTACTTGTGCTATAATCGTCTTTATTAGCAACTGGGATGAGCTTGATTCTCTCTATCTGAATTGATGTGTGAAATAAAGTCACATGAGGAAAAAAGAAAAGAAAAGAGGTAGATAGAAATACAACATAAAGCAAAAGCGGTCTTCTCCTTGATTAAAAACAGTTTGTCTTCAGTATTATAACACCTTTCTCCCAGATGGTTAGAGTTGCATCGATTCCTTTAGCATTCTAGGTTTTCTCTGTTATTAGTAATATTCTTACACATTTCTGTTAATTCTGTTCTTAAATTTGAAAAAGGACTTATCTTTGTATTTCAATTAATTTATTAATCTTGATGTAGTCAACAAATCATATTTTATTCTTAAAAGCCGCACTTTGATTTGAAACGTTATTTAATTGAAAGTTGAAACATTTTTACCTGAGTTGCTTCAACCTAACATCTAAGGATTGATCTGAAAGCAACATGAGCTTGACTCACCTGACATGAAGCTTGTACTAGGCATGTAGCTTGAATTCTCTCACTCCACATATTGTGGGAAAAAAAAATTGATCCGAAAATTCTGTATTAATATTTTTTTCGTGTATTCGAAAATATATAATCATTTCTAAAGTTACGGGTCCTCCAAATGGATCCCAACATCAAGTTGGAAATTGATCTGAAATATAATACTCTCTAGTCTCTACCCTCATTTCTGAATGAGAAAAAGGAAGTTAGTAAAAATTACATATTCTAAATCAAATTCAATTAATAAGATACATATTTATCATGTGAATTGATATACATCACCACATATCAAAGCAAGATATAAGGATAATAATTATCATTCAACCATTAACTAATCTGATTATAACAAAAAGAAAAAGAAAAACCAATAACTAAAATGTTGATATTTTTTATTAAAAAAAAAAAGAAAAAAGAAAAAACCATCAAGACGGATGAAAGTACAAAAAAAACATTCCAAAAAACAAAAAACATACGAGTCTTGTAAAGCAATAACATCTAAATAAACACTATATCAAACATTTTATACATAATACATATACCATTCAAAGGTCATGCTAAAAAATGCCTTTGATCTTACAGTAACTAGCAGCAAAAGGGGTAAGTGTTACTAGATTTTGCAGTTATTAAGGTTGATCCTCCAGTTCTACTATCGTTTTTATTCAACGGACAAGACAAGAGGGTTTAGCACCTGCCCAATGAAAAGCAAAGTTCCTGTCTTGTCTTCCCTGATCGCATACAAGAACGGGTGGTCAGCGACGAAATCGATTATGTCTATAGAAGGCAAACCCCTCAATTTTATGACAGCAGCTGAAGCAGCTGCAGCTTCTGTGCCTTCTTCATTAACCTCAATAAATGACTTGTGGAATATTTTTGAAACATGAAGACCTTGAGCCATTTGGGAGTCCACCATTTCTAACAAACCTCCTTCAGAGAAAGGTAACACCAATCCTAACGCCTTCAAAACATTGGACACTTCAACCCCAAAAGAAATTTTAAACTTCGGAATCTTGAATTCACCCACTTTAAGTTTTTCATACGGAATGTGGCGATCTATGAACCCGGATTGGGAATCTATTTTTTCTATCAAAGATGGCAATCCATCCTTCGCATCTGGGAGAAAGAAGTACATAGAAAAACGACGTGGGTCAGATCCTTGTTGGTATGGCAATGCAAGAACTTTAAATCCATCAAAGGCAGCTATATATTGCTTCTTCTTGCTGGTCATAAAGGGCACCTCCACTGAACTCCCATCGAGAAGGAAGAAGTCATGTTTCTCTGTTTTTGAAGCATCGAATTTCTCTTCCCAATTCCCTTTGAAGTAGAGTGCATTGGCAAGGATGAGCTTAGAGAGACTATCAACTGATCCAGGGGGAAGAACCTCTTTGATAAGTCCATTAGTCTCTTTTTCAGCCCACGAGTTCACTTCTGAAGTCACTTCAACAGCCTTTCAATTCAACCAAGCAAATGATTAACAACATCATCATCAATTACTTGCCAACTAAAACCCATTAGAAGCAGATGAAAACTAAATTTAATTGAGGGCACCTTTATTATAAAAAGAAAAAGAAAACAGAGCATATCGTTGCAGTAAAAGTGCAAGAAATGTAAATGAACATGAAATAACTTCACTCCAGACACTGGAAGCGCATCAAAATTGCTTATACTCTAGGTCAGGCTACACATTCAGTAGAAACAGAGAGCAAATTAAACTTTGATAAAGCTATATGCAGCAGGAGAAAGGTTGTAAACAATAACCAAAAAACATAACAACTACATGATCTCCGAATTACTTGCAGCTAATTTCCCTTAAATTCTAGCAATGAGCAAGAAATCAAATCTACACAGAGATCAAACAGGCCAAGAAAGAAGAGCGTATCAATCACCTTAGTCTTGAAATCGGCTTGACTGAGCCTGGCTTTATAAACATCGTCCACAACCTGTTTGAAAGAAGGCTTGAGAGAAAGTGACTGATCGACCCAAACCCCATTGGCAAACGCGAGGCGAGGTCCGCCGCTGGCAGACCCATCGGCGAAAACGGTGGCTACGATTTGAGAAGCGAAGGAGTTGAGGTTGTCGGTGGAGTTGGATTTGAGGAAGGAGAGAAGCTGATCCAGAGGAGGGCCCTTGGAAGCAGCAGCAATAAGGCTGAGAACGACATGGATGGAAGAGGGCGAGAGGACAACGTTGGAGGAGTTGGCTTCGTGCTGGAGAAGGCGCTTGGTGATGGCCAAGGCGACGTCGGAATGGCTTTTGATTGTTTCTCTGATGTCCATTGGGTGAAGCAGGAGAATCGGCGAGAGAAATGGAAGGAAAGGAGGTGGGTTAGAGATCGATGAATCGAAGTTCAATGGCAGAGAATTTAATGGAAGCGTGGAATCGACGAAGAGAGGAGACTGAAAGAGCGGTGATGGGTTGGGGGTTAAGTAATCAAGGGAAACAAACTCTTGGTCGCAGACTTTGGTTTTGACCAGAATTCCGCGTGCGTCGCGCGTGGAGAATATGGTTGCGTAATGGGTGAGAATCCTCACATCAGGTTTCTTTAGTATTTTTTACGATATATATATTTTGATAACTCCGGGATAAACGATTCCAACCCCTTTTTTTTTTTGGAATTGTGCTAAATAGCTAGAAAAAAAAAAAGTCTTCTTGTTTTTTTGCTACAAATGTTCAGAATTCGCAGGGGTGGATATCACATTTTCAGGAACTGTTTTCTAGATTTTTTTTTTTTACATTTTTACCCCTAGTATATACGACTATAGACAAACGTCGTTAAAATATTTTTTTTGTTTTCATTCAGTTTCTCCCCCCTTTTTCCGGGATGGATGAATCTCGATTTATAGGGAGTTCAGTTGGCGGTTTGTGTTCAAGTGTATAAAAAGATCTACCTATTTTTTAGGCTTAGGTTTCAGCGTTTCCAACGGTAATAAAAGATTTTATCCCTCACATTTTGCCCCTCATTATCCATGTTACAAAACGACAACAATAAAAGTCGTAAGTAGCAGTACACACAGACAGATGACAGTGCATATAAACTACAACATATATATAACTCATATGGGGGGTGGGACTGGGATAAGTATACATACACACAGGATGCATGCGGAACACGTATGTATGTAATACTATAGACAGATATCAGTTATGAAATTCATTAGGTATTTGCATTCAGGTGAACATGGTACAAGGGGTTATTATGGTTGCATATAGCAACACAGACAAAGACAAAGTGTAATTTTATTGGGCATTCCAGACATACACGATACAGGGGGTGATTAACTCAAATACAGGGGGATTAAGTGTTTACACACATAAGTAGACACATCAGACTATTCCATGGATGTATATAATAGTACAGACAAATCAAAGCATTTTTTCTATTAGACATGCCAATGTGTATGCACACATACATATGAGTATACCACAAGCACACTTTTTCCAGAGAAGTTGCAATAACGATGAAATGGTATTTATCAGTACATACCACTCTGGCGGGTTCAACATTTAAGTCAAATCAACACAAACCTTCCACCAAAACTGCCTCCATGCATTTCCTCCCCACGCCCGTGCTTTTCGTCTTACAATAGAGCGGTATAATCGCGGATTGGAAGGAAAAAATTAATCCCAAAAATATACGGTTTCAAAGGGAATAAACTAAATCCCTAAAATCTCGGGATAATGTATATGTTTGTTGCAAATACAAGGGAAGGGAAATGAAACCGTTACCTAGTTCAAATTTGTTGGTACGCGTAGGGGGAGAATCGATTGAGCATGCAAGAGATGGTCGTCGACGCGGCGGATGAAGGTCGTTGGCACGGCGGAGGTGGTTCGTCGGCGTGATATGAGAGGTAGGTAGCGATATACACTCTGTGGTGGTGGTGGGGAATGGTGTGGAATGGGGGTTTCGAGGGTGTGGAATGCTCTTAATGGTGTGGAATGTTCTCAAAGGTTTCGAGTTTTCGAAGAAGAAGATGGACGGAGGCTGCTGCATGAGGGCTATTCTGGTGGGAGGTTGGGCAGTGACATGACATTCCATAATTGCAGCATTTAAAGGTATAGTCTTTTTAGGTTATTCAATTTTCTGGGGGAAATTAGCAACTTGTTCTTATTTTTTGTTTTTTAATTTCTGATCTTCTTAGTTGCAGGTAGTATGTCTTCAGATTGAGAGGACTTTCACTCTATTGAGGGAGGTTGAACTTTGTACTCCTTCCCCAATAAAGGTATTGACTCCTTTTTCCGGGAAGCAACTTTTTCCGGAAAGCAAATTTTTCCAGTAGTAATAATATGATACACCTAGATTTTCAAACTAGTTTTGTTTCTTGGATTTTTGAATTTCAAACTTCCTAAAATGTCTCCAACTTATTTTTAGGGGTATATTTTATCTCTCTTAAACTCTGATTTTGATTTTAAACATTAAGAATACGGGTATATTTTATCTCTCTTAAACTCTGATTTTGATTTTAGGGCATATTTGTCTTTTACAAATAGGTATTTATTAATCATTAAATCGTTTAACCATCTATTTAATTTATAAACGTTTGCCCCTTTTTTTTCATTTGTTAAGATTAGTATAGCCAACCCTTATTTATAATGAAATTATTTATTTATTTACTTATAGAGTGCATAATGAAATTATTATAATTAACCCCATAATGATAATATATACTTGTGTATCTATCCATCATGTTTATTTACAAAATTAAAGTTTAATTATACAAAATATCCTTCAACTTTGGATAAATTTCTAAATTTTGAAAAGTTTGAGGTTTACCATTTAACTTTGAAATTTATATATTATTGAGTCTGAAAAGTTTCTTAAGATATTCTTTAATTATACAAAATATCCTTCAACTTTGGATAAATTTCTAAATTTTGAAAAGTTTGAGGTTTACCATTTAACTTTGAAATTTATATATTATTGAGTCTGAAAAGTTTCTTAAGATATTATTTTGAGAGGTTTGGTAGTTATACTATTTTTTGAGTTTGAAAAGTTTCTTAAGATATTATTTTGAGAGGTTTGGTAGTTATACTATTTTTAATAAATGGTTTTTTTGAAAATGTGGAGAATTTAACATTTCCGCATATTTTGGAGAGTCATTCGTAGAAAAATCTCATTTGAGAATGACTTCATCATTTGATACGGGTAGTAGAGAGCAAAATTTTTTAAATGAAACTTATCTTTTTTTTTTTTTGAGAAAAAAAATACTTCATTAAACTGCCACATGGGCAAAATGAGAAAGGTCATTCTCGACCAATGAATACAACCAAGCCGGGACATTCTCGATCCAAGTCCCACTGAGATTAAACTCTCTTGCACATCTAGCTATGCATTACAGTTTCTCGTGATGTATTTATCTTTTTATATGAAACTTATCTTTTTTATCCTAAGGAAAATTTGTAAATTTATCATAAAACTTCATTCTTTTTGGAGTTGAACAAATATAGTACTAATTGCTAAACTATATAGTTGTTGCTTATAAAACTTAAATGTAATTCCGCTTTTACTACTCAACTATGTTTGAATAATAGGATTTAACAGCTGCCCAACAAAAGGCAAAGTTCTCGTCACGTCTTCTCTAATCACGAAGAAGAACGGGTGGTCCGCCACGAAGTTTATAATGTCTAAATTAGGAGGCAACCCACAACTTCGTCCTCTTAGACGGCCACGCGAAACAGCTACAGCTTTCGTGCCATTTTCATCCACTTCAATGAACGACCGATGAAATATGTTTGAAACAAACAGGTGATCAGAATCCATTTGTGAATCCACCATTTCTAACAAACCTCCTTGGAAAGGTAACACCAATCCCATCTTCTTCAACACATCGGAAGCTTCAAACCCAAAAGAAAATTTGAACTTTGGAACCTTGAATTCACCCACTTCAAGTTTTTCTTGTGGAATGTGGCGGTCGATGAACCCGGGTTCCGAATCTAGTCTTTCGATCAAAGATGGCAATCCATCTTTGGCATCTGGGAGAAATATGTACATGGAGAAATGACGTTCGTCATATTCTTGTTTGTATGGCATTGCAAGAACTTTAAACCCATCATAGGCAGCTACGAGCTGCCTCCTCCAACTGGTCATGAAAGGCACCTCGACTGAACTCCCATCAAGAAGGTAGAACTCATGTTCTTCCGTTTTTGAAGGGTTGAATTCATTTTGCCAATCCCCTTTGAAGTATAGTGCATTTGCGAGGATCAGCTTGGTAATGCTATTAATGGATTTAGGTGGAAGAATACTGTTGATGAGTCCATTGGTGTGGTTTTTAACCCAGGAGTTCACTTCTGAAATCACTTCATCAGCCTTCAAATCAAAACAACATCTTTCAATATTTCTAGAATAATATCGTAATAAAACTAAAACTCTAATGGGTGAGAGGACGCACCTTAGTCCGGAAATCGCCTTGACGGAGAGTGGCTTTGTAAGCAGTGTGGACAATGTGTTTGAAAGAAGGCTTGAGAGAAAGGGACTGATCGAGCCAAACTCCATTGGCGCATGAGAGGCGAGGTCCGCCGCTGGGAGAGCCATCGGCCAAGACGATGGATGCGATCTGAGAAGCAGAGTGGTTGACTTGGTCAATGGAGTTGGATTTGAGGAACCACAGAAGTTGATCCAGAGTGGGCCCACTGGACCCAGCAGCAATAAGGCTGAGCAAAACGTGGATGGACAACGGCGAAAACACAGCGTTGGAGTCTTTGCCTTGGTCTTGGAGAAGCCGCTTGGTCATGGCCAAAGCGACGTCGGATTGTGCTGCTGTTGATATTTGCGCTCCGTACAAAGCTTCCCTCTGCTCATCACTCAAAAACCTCTCGGCTTCGAGCCTATCATGATCCGTGTACCTAACAAAAGTCGAATACTTCTACCACTTTAGCATATTAATATTAAATAGTAATATTAAGAGAGAGTGGGAAAGGGCAAACCGTCGGCCTCGTGACGAGGAATGCATATGTCGAGGTGCGACGGATGCCGTCGGCGGCGGCTGCGGGTGAAAAGAAGAAGCACATTTCACAACGGAGAAGATGGCGATGGCCGCCGGCTGCCGGCGGCAGGCTGAGGATCGATAGGCCAGGGAAAGTGCTGAGAGTTTAGAGAGTGGCATATTGTGTTTTGTGAGAGACTGAGGACACAGATTTTGGTTTTGGTTGTGATGGCATGGTAATTCTTTTTTTTTTCCTTTGGATGCTTAGGGAATAAGAAAGATCTGAAATACATGGAAAGTGGATTTTCTGTTTAGATTTTTGCCGAAAAGGATAAAAACAATTTTGTTAATGTCTTTTAATCTTTGATTTATAAATAAACGATTAAAATACGACGAATCCTAACCATTTTGATCTTGGATTCTTTTCTTCTTTTTTCCTGGGCAGTAAAAATAAGATCAATCATTTTATTTTAAAAAATAACAAATAAAAGGATTGAATGTTCTTCTTAAAAAGAACAAAATAAAGAATAAGAAGAAGATAGAATGCATCTAAATTTAAAATGGGACAGTTCAATAAGCTGAATTTTATTGCAAATATAACAACAACATTTTACACTTGTAAATATAGTAATTCGATGTTTTTAAATTTTGAAACATGAGATTTTTGGAGTAATTTAATTTGTGAAAATTAACTTGATTTTCTTAATTTTTATAGATTGAACATTGAAGTGTTGAAAGTGTTATGAGCTTTGGCTTTGGGTCTTCAAAAGTTTTGATAGTATTTTGCTCTCGCCTCTTGATTCCTTGCCTAAATGCCTTTGGGACTAATTTGCTGAACTTTTGAAGTGAAGTCTATTTATAGAGTTTTCTCATCAGTATACAGTAATGTATGGACCTTGATTTTGTTGACTTTTGGACCCAACCACATACATTTGAACTTTGTTAACTTTGGGTTCAATCGTTTTAAACTTTAGTTTAGGGTCAAATTATTCTTGTTTGACTTACTTGATCAAATGGGTTATAATGAGAAATGTGACATTATTTAATTTTTTTAAAAGGATATTATTTTATATTTGTCCTTCCTTTTTTTTTTTTTTTTTTTGTTCAAATTCACACATGTCAATTTTGAAATGGTGTCCAAATTTAATAATATGTAAATTTTCGTTGATTTCTTAATAATGTTACAACAATTTCTATTTTGGCCAAAATTATTTCTTGTTCAACACACCCAATTTAGACACGTTTTTAAGTAATTCTCCTTTTACTTTGTATATACTATTGTTAAAAATTAGTACAAACTTAGTTATGCAAGTAATTTGACTTAGTTAATTTTTACCTCTTAGAAATTCATTCATTTTTTTTTCTTCCTCGAACATTTCTTTTGCTCCTAACTTTACTCTCTTGCTCTCTCTCACTTCTTTTTTTCCTACTTTTTTCCCCAAAATGTATGGTCTTGTGAGTATTTATTTTCTCTTTCAACTTTAACTAATATTCTCCCTAATTATTTTTTCTCTAACTTTTCTTTCTAAGAAAATTTATGGGCCTAAACTTTTATTTTTTCTCTCTAACACATTTCTTTACCTCTGGGTAATGCTTCCTAATTAGGGTAATGCCTCATTAGTGGTAGAGTTAATGAGTTAGTGGTTGGTCGTTTATTTTCCCATAAATACATGTAATGTTTTCACTTCAATACATAAACATAATTCAAGCACTTTGTTGCAATTTCTCTCTTGTTTCCACTCTTGGTTCACTTCGTTCTTTCATTACATGACATTAGAGTGGCCTATAGGTTCTTTACCTTGTGTTTCAGTCTAATACGAATAGTTGAAACAATATTTTGTGTAGTCAACCATTGATAATTATAGCTATTGGAGGCTATGTATGGAAATTTGGCAAAATTCATGACATATTAGACCCAATATTAAAACTTTAAAGATTTATTGAATACAAAATTGAAAGTTTAGGGCCCGTTTGGTAACGTTCTCGTTTCTTGTTTCCGTTTCTTCATTTTTAATAAAGAAAAATAGAATTGCATGACCCTAACACCTATACATTCAATAATAATAAACCTATATTCTTATTTATGTTTGGAAAAAATTGGAAACAAGAACAAAAAAGGAGAAACTAGTTTTAGTTGTTCCCAAAAGTTCTATACAAATTTTGGGAGTGTTTCTAAAAAATGAGAAAACTATATTAATTTATTTTATAAGTTTAAATTGTTTTTTCACAAATCTTTTCTTTTCACTACCAAAATTTTCATGGCATCTTTAACTTTCAAATCCAGTTTCCCTTCATGTTAAATCACAACTAATTAATATGTATACTATAGCGTCGCAGAGCCTAAAAGCATTTTTACAACTTATTTTTTCTCTAGTATAAATTGTGAAGGACAAACTTCAATAAATATATCATAAAACTTCATTCTTGAGTTCAACAAATATAGTACTAACTGCAAAAACTATATTCAAGTTGGGCTTATAAAACTTAAATGTAATTCCGCTTTTACTGCTCAACTATATATGTTTGAATAGGATTTAACAGCTGCCCAACAAAAGGCAAAGTTCTCGTACTGTCTTCTCTAATCACGAAGAAGAACGGGTGGTCGGCGACGAAGTCTATTCTGTCTAATTTAGAAGGCAGACTACACCCAAATACTTGACCATGCGAAACAGCTGCAGCTTCGGTGCCCTTTTCATCCACTTCAATCAACGACTGATGAAATATGTTTGAAACAAACAGGTGATCAGAATCCATTTGTGAATCCACCATTTCTAACAAACCTCCTTGGAAAGGTAACACCAATCCCATCTTTTTCAAGACATTGGAAGCTCCAAACCCAAAAGAAAATTTGAACTTTGGAACCTTGAATTCACCCACTCGAAGTTTTTCTTGTGGAATGTGGCGGTCGATAAACCTGGGTTCCAAATCTAGTCTTTCGATCAAAGAAGGCAATCCATCGTTGGCATCTGGGAGAAATATGTACATGGAGAAATGACGTCCGTCATGTCCTTGTTTGTATGGCATTTCAAGAACTTTGAACCCATCATAGGCAGCTACGAACTGCCTCTTCTGGCTGGTCATGAAAGGCACCTCGACTGAACTCCCATCGAGAAGGTAGAACTTATGTTCTTCTGTTTCTGAAGGGTCAAATTCGTTTTGCCAAGCCCCTTTGAAGTACAGTGTATTTGCGAGGATCAGCGTCATAAGGGGATCGATGGATTCACGGGAAAGAATATCTCTGATGAGTCCATTAGTGTGGTTTTTAACCCACGTGTTCACTTCTGAAACCACTTCATCAACCTTTAAATTTAAATTCAAGCAACAAGTCAAAAGCAACATCTTTTAACATGCATTTCTAGAATAATATCATAATAAAACTAAACACCAATGAGTCCACGAGTTAATTTGTTTTGTTGTCTAATGTTAGTCAAATTTTGAAAACTAAATAAAAACAATTTCCTTTTTTGTTTTCTTATAATTCAAATATTTGTTTTAAGAAATTTATATAAAGGAAGATGAGTACTATGAGACGAACCTTAGTGATCTGGAAATCGACTTGACGGAGAGTGGCTTTGTAAGCAGTTTGGACAATGTGTTGGAAAGAAGGCTTGAGAGAAAGGGACTGATCGATCCAAACTCCATTGGCGCATGAGAGGCGAGGTCCGCCGCGATGAGAGCCATCGGCCAGGATGAGGGATGCGATTTGAGAAGCCGAGTGGTTGACTTTGTCAATGGATTTGGATTTGAGGAACCACAGGAGCTGATCCAGAGTGGGCCCACTGGACCCCGCAGCAAAGGCTGAGCAAAACGTGGATCGACAACGGCGAAAACACAACGTTGGAGTTTTTGCATTGGTCTTGGAGAAGCCGCTTCGTCATGGCCAAAGCGATGTCGGATTGTGCTGCTGTCGATTTTCGTGCTCTGGACAAAGCTTTCCTTTGCTCATCATAAACTTCCCAAGACCCCTCGGTTTCGAGCCTATCATAAAAACCACTAATTTGTTAAAAAAAGAAAAAAGAAACAACTAAAAATCTAAAGAGGGAGTGGGAAAGGGCCGCAAACTGTCGGTGTTGAGACGAGGAATGCATATGTCGTGGTGGGACTGATGCCGGCGGCGGCGGCTGCGGGTGAAAGGAAGAAGCATATTTCACAACGGAGAAGATGCCGGTGGCTACCGGCTGCCGGAGGGAGGATCGATACGCCATCGCCAGGGAAAGAGATGAGAGTTTAGAGAGTGGCATATTGTGTTTTGTGAGAGACTGAGACTGAGACTGGTCACAGAATTTGATTTTGAGTGATCGGCAATCTTTATGTGGGATTATATGGAAGGTAATTTTTTTTTTATTTTTTTTTTCCTTTGGATGCTTGGGGAATAAGAAAGATGAGAAATAAATGGAAAGTGGATTTTTTGTGTAGATTTTTGCTGAAAAGGAAAAAAAGATAATTGGAAAAAAAAAAATCTTTTTTAACCGTATGATGTATTTGTAATTTCATCTAATTGAATATATTTTTTTTTTTGGGGGGGGGGGGGGGGGAGTTGTAACTTGTAAGTGAGTTCTCTCTCCTTTTCTTACTATTGTATTGGTAGGGTTGTTTTTTAGCTACTTGGAACATGCGCATTATAGAATGATAGCTAAGAAAACAATTTTGGGAATTTTTTTTCTTTTCATTTAGATGAGTTTTTGTTGTTTGAGAACTTCAGTTTTTTTTTTCTTCTTCTTCTTTCTCGTTGTGTATCAAGGATTATGAAAGCAAATCAATTTTGAAGTTTTTCTTCTTCGACTGTTTGCTGGTTTTTTGTTGTTGCTAAGAACTTGATTAGATTTTTGTTGCTCTTTTTTTTTTCCTTGCTAATTAGAAGATGAAGGATAAGGAACAAAAGCAAAACAATTTTAGGTTTTTTTCCCCTCATATTTTCTAGATTTGTATTGTTACTATTAACTTTGTGATTTTCTTTTTTCGGAGGCTAATATCAATTAGAAGAATCAGTCTAAAGTGTTTGGATTTCTTCAAATAAAAAATTTTCTCCAACAAAACTGTCAATCATATGTTTTAATAATGATTTAAATGAAAAGTTAACCAGAAGTCTACATTGCAACACTTTTGCAAATTTGGAGTTAAAATTAATACAATCTACTAATAAGTTTGGGGTCTAATAATTTGGGTTTAATATTGAAAGTTAAAATTGATACAACCTACTAAGTTTAGGATTGAAAATGATTTTTTTTCCAAAATAATTTTGTTAAAGCTTTAGCACCTAGGGACCTTAAAACCTTGACTTCCCGTAAAAGGCTAGTGTCCAAGGAAATTGACACATGTTTTGATGGAACGACTCACTAGTTTGTGCCACAAAATCAAAATTTAAAGGTTAAATTATTAAATATACCCCTAGACTATGGGGTAAATTTCAATTATACTCCTGGAGTTTTAAAAGCTTCAATTATACCCCTAGAGTTTCAAGTTTGTTTTAAAATTGTACTTCAAACGTTTTCTGTTAAATTTTTAACCGCTGATATGACTTGGCAACCATTTAGAATATATGGTGTAAAAAGAAAAATCCATCTTGGCCCCTAAAAAACTGAAAGAATTTTAGGGTTGAAAAAATTCTTGTTGCCATGACTATCACAAATGGTTACTAAAATTCTAAAAATACAAGATGCACACCTCTGCATTTACTTTCTCTGCATGTCTAGTAGAGCCTCTGGTCGTGCATTAGAAAATCTCCATTGCATATATCTATTATATAATAGCCGCAACTGGTGAGCATCTTCAATATAATTAGCACCATTTTTCCCAAAGTCTGCAATGAAACTAAGCACCAAAGTTGAATTGCTGGATTGACTGGAATTGGTCGGCCTCATTCGAGATGGACTTGACACCCCTAGGGAGGAGGAGTCGATGGTCTTGGCCAGGCTGGACTTGATTCTCTAGAAACAGAGGATGATGGCACTGAGGTTTTAATTGGTGAAGGTAGACGAGATCCAAGTGATGGAAACAACTGAGATGTGATAGCAAGTGTTGATTTTAACCTATTAAGTTTAAGCCATTAGAAGCAAGCCTTGGAATTTCTGATGCCTGCAATGGACAATCTTCAACTGAATTTGTTCCATTTTCCATTCGAGGACCATCATCAAGGGGAAGAATCCTCGTAGAATCATTATTAGATTTCTAAAAAAGTTTGTTGATAGAATCAGATGAAGTTCTCCTCAATGAAGATAACCCAATTCCTGGAAGTGGTCCACCTGAATTCCAAATTATTTTATCAGTAAGATCCACACTTCGACTTTAATGCATTTAATGATACCTTCCCACCAAGTCTACTTGGCCATCTTTGCTGATGGCCATCAATTGGCTTAGAATTCTCCCATTGGTCAGGCACATTCTTTCCTTTAAGAGGATTTCTCTTCTCTTTGGTGTAGGTTTCATTGAAGCCGTAGGCGTTTCAACCTGATTGTGAGCGAAATTTGAAGACACCCTCAATGTTCGATCAAATGGAGATGCAAGGACTGGTTTTTCCTTCTTTCTAACAAGAATAGAAATTATGTTAGACTGGAAAGAGACACTCAAACTCCGCATGGTTGAAGGCCATAAACTTTCTGCCAATCGACCCCCGTCATTCTTCTTGAAGACAATCTTAAATCAGCAGATAAGTCATGGTCCGAATTGATGGACTCGTCGGAGAAAGGGCGTGGAAAGCCGCTTCCTCTCAGTTTTGTTGGGCTCTCTTTTGCACCAATTGTGAGGAAGCAACCAGAGTTCTTAAGGCATTGGGCGACGGACAGCGCCGAGGCGTGGAACAGGGAGCGTCTGTCATATGTCGTCTTCCTCCACTGACCACTGCCATCTCCCCCTTTCAAAGTTATTTTCAACTTCTCAATTCTTTCCCTAACCCTAATTTCAGTTTTTCCTTTTTTGATATAGATGGTTGCCAAGTTCAAGGACACCTCATCAGACGTTAAATATTTTAACGGAAAAAAGCTTGAAGGGCAATTATGAAACAAACTTGAAAATCCTGGGGTATAATTGAAACTTTTAAAAAGGTATAATTGAAACTTATTCCATAGTCCAGGGGTATATTTAATAATTTAACCAAATTTAAATTATAAATAATTAATACAAATATTGAATTTTATACCAGGACACAAAGGAAATAGAATTCAATTGTAAAATATATAATTTAAATTATATTTTAAATGACATTGTTAATATTTAAAAAAGATATGAATATATTTCAAAAGAGAATATGTATTTATTAACAAAAACCCACATTCTCTTCTCCTCGTTCTCCAGTATTCTTTTTGCAAACCTAACACCTTAAAATGAGCTTTTATTGTCTATATCACGTTGTATGTGTTCTTTTTTTTTTTTTTTTGAGAAGAAATTAAGTATTATGAGATCAATGCAAAAAGTTCAAAAGATTGACATTAGTGGGACATGAACCCCCAATATTGTCAAGGAAATAGCCAACATCAGATTCATTGTAAGATAAAAGCCAACTTGGAAAGGAGTGAACCCATAACCTGATCATCACACATCATTGGGCTGGTTGGAGTGTTCAGGATGGCCATAGCGTCTGAATCTATGAAGGAAGATCGGATCAAAGGCTCGTTCCAATCTCCGTTTGGATTCTTAAGTTGGGCCACAGTAAAATGTCGGATATTCGGATGTGTGTAGATTGGTTTAACCGACCCTTCTTTCAATATCCATGGGTCTTCAGTTGCATCCACACTAAAACCACTTCCTACTCTCCATCTATAGCCGGCTTGAAACAGCTCCCTTCCCCAAAGAATACTCATCCACGTGTACGATGGATTTGAACCAAACGTTGCTTTCAGAAAATGTCCTGTTTTATAATACCGTCCACGGAGCACTCTGGCTAAAAGACTGTTAGGGAATTTAATCAATCTCCAGCTTTGCTTGGCCAACATAGCTTGGTTGAAAAGGGATAAATCACGAAAACCCAATCCACCACACTTCTTGTGAAAACAAAGTTTCTTCCAGCTGCGCCAGTGTATTTTCTTTTCTATTTCTTGTGAGCCCCACCAGAACCTAGCACAGAGAGCATTTAACTCGTTACATAAAGAAATAGGAAATTTAAAACAACTCATAGCATAATTAGGAATAGCTTGTGCAACCGATTTAATAAGCATTTCCTTTCCAGCAGTTGAGAAAAACTTCCCTTTCCATCCTTGGAGGGCTTTCCAAACTCGGTCCTTGATGCTACTTAGAATCTTCTTTTTATTTCTGGCGTTCTCTGAAGGCAATCCCAGATATTGGCCTAAGCCGCTGGTGTGTTGAACCTTCAGCTCCTCTTTGATTAGCACCACCATATCCTCCCCTGTATTCGGACTCACCATGAAAGTTGATTTATCATAGTTAATCGTTTGACCAGAAGCCTTCTTATATGTGTTTAGGATGTCTCTGATAACCCTGCAATCTTTACTAGAGGCTTTGAAAAATAACAAGCTGTCATTAGCATAAAAGAGATGCGTTAAAGAAGGACAATACTTATTAATTTGCAAACCTTTCAACTCCCTGGTTTTATCGGCTTGATTTAAAAGCCCCGACAGACCCTCAGCACAAATGAGAAAAAGGTAAGGGGAGAGAGGATCTCCTTGACGAAGCCCTCTATTTGGAGTAAATTCCCGTCTGGGGGTGCCGTTTAGAAGAACCTGAAATTCAACTGAGTCAACACAACCCATAATAAGATCAATCCAACGGTTACTAAATCCCATTCTTTCCATAATCTTTCGGATGTAGATCCACTCCACTCTATCGTATGCCTTGCTCATGTCTAGCTTTAAAGCCACTGTTCCCTCCTTTCCTGCTCGCTTATTTTTAACTGCTTGAATACATTCGAACCCAAGAATGGCATTATCTGTGATTAATCTCCCTGGCACAAAAGCTGACTGACTAGGCGAGATGATCTTATCCAGTACTCGCTTGAGTCTATTAGCAAGAACTTTAGCAATGATCTTGTAGACCACATTACATAAACTAATTGGCCTATAATCCTTTATTGCACGGGGATCCTTCACCTTTGGAATTAAAGCAATGAAAGTCTTGTTGATCGCATGTAGAGACAACCCACCATTGAGATACCTCAAACAAACGTTACAAGTATCCTCTCCTACAATGTCCCAAAATTTCTGATAAAAAACCGCTTGGAGGCCGTCTGGTCCAGGAGCTTTAGTGGGATGCATAGATTTTAAGACCCCAAAAATCTCATCTTTGGTGAAACTTTTCAGCAACTCAGTGTTCTGCTCGTTCGAAATAGAGGAAGGAATGGATTCCAGAATTTGTGCAATGGAATCCATCTGTGGCTCCGAAGATTGGAACAGCTTGCAAGAATATTGAGTTGCAATAACCTCCATTCCATTATCCTCTTCTGTCCAAATCCTCATATCGTCTATTAGGCCTCGAATTCTGTTTCGTTTTCTTCTGTTATTCGCCTTCATATGAAACCACTTCGTGTTTCTGTCACCCCAAACCAACCAATCCTCTCGAGCTCTTTGTTTCCAATAAAGCTCATCATCCTCAAGCAGGGCTTCAAGACGTTGCTCCTTTTCTCGCATAGCAATACCCCCTTGCTGATCATCACTACGTGAGAAGCTCTGAATCTCCCTCTCTAATCTTGCAATAGCCTCTCTTAGCGAGCCTCCATACTGTATCCGACTCCACTGAGCTAACTGACCTAGGCAAGCCTCTGTTTTGACCATGAATGCATTAAAATCTTGACTGTTTTGAGATTCCCATACTCTTTTCACAATCTCCCTACAATCCTCATACTTACTCCACGCCTCTTCAAATCTCATAGGGCGATTTGCAATAGCAAAACTTCGGATCAAGGGGTCAATGGACCATTCTGCAATTATAGGTCTATGGTCAGAAGCAGTACGAGGCAAGTGATGGACTTTGAAGAAGCTACACCTATTCTGCATCGACGCATTCAAAAGAAAACGATCAAGTCTCTCCCAAATAAGATCTCCACTAAACTGATTGTTGCACCATGTGAAATCAGGACCAATATAACCCGAGTCAATTAAACCACACACATCGATCACATCTCTAAAATCTTGCATTGCACTATCTTGGCGAGAAACGCCGCCTTGCTTTTCCACCTCGCTTAAAATTTCATTAAAATCGTCTCCTAGCACCCAAGGGAGGTCGTTGTCCTCTCTTAACCGATTAATAAGAGTCCACGTTTCTTTGTGAAGTTCCCTTTTGGGGTTTCCATAGATGCCCGTGAACCTCCATAGAAAGTCATTTTCCTTCACTAAAGCATCAATGTAGAAAGAGCGAATTGTAACATCAATCTCCTCCTGCCAAAGGAGCACGAGACCGCCACTTTGACCATTACTCGGAATTGAAATACAACAATCGAATTGAAGCTCTCTTTTATATCTATCTCCTCCATTGAACTGACGTCTAGTTTCCATTAAAAAAACCAATTTGGGTTGATGGCAACGAATGATGTGTCGCAGCCCTCTTAATGTCCTGGGGTTCCCCAACCCCTGGACATTCCAGCTTAAGGTTTTCGTTGTGCCCGGCGGGGCTGTCCAGCAGCCTCCACCGATAACGCAGTTAAATCACTTTCCAGAACCACCACCCGTTTTTTGTTAGTTCCCTCCTCATCATCAAAGACAATTGAATGTTTAGCCCCTGAAATGGTCTTGCTAGTTGTTTCCATAATGATTTTAGAATCATCCTGCTGTTGGGACCGTGGAATCCTTTTCCATACTTTAAGCTTGCCTTCCAACTTAGCTTTCTGAATAGTATCCATAGCAGGTTGTAAATCAATATCCTCAATGACATTAACACTCTCCCCTTGCGCCAGCTGTCCCCTTCGATTTGTCCCATCATTGTCTTGATCCACCTCCATATTAGAGTCATAAATATGAATCTTTGATTGACCATTTGCACCAGAATTTTCGTCTGTAATATTTGAATTTAATTCCTCTTTTTCTGAGAAATTTTCATTAATGGCAGATACGTTACCGTTACCCTTGCTTTCCGAATTTTCCTTTTCTGGCTTAGTAGCCGTTGCTGCCGTTTCTGGACATGGACTCACCGGACTGTTCGCCGGAGTCTTCAACTTCCCGCCGGCCAATACTGAATCAGACCTGTCATCTCCTCTTTCTTTCTGAATTGTACCGTCGAGCCCGTCTTCTTCTTCTTCTTGGATGGAACTTCTCCATCCTCCTCTTCCTCCTTCCCAGATTCTACCTCTACCCCGACCAGCTTGATTGACTATGGATCTGGGCAATGACTCTTCCTCTCTCATCTTTAGAAAGATAGGTTCACGAAGCCAAGCACCATACTCCAATTCCTCCGCAGATGACCCAGCTTGATCTATACTTTCACATTCCTTTATAGTGTGACCAAGATATCCACAACCATAACAAAAGTCGGGTAACTTTTCATACGTAATCGGAATCCATCGGTTTTCATTAGAATCCTCCGGTGTCAAAAAAATTCCCCGCTTCAAAGGTTTGGATACATCAATTTGGATCTTCACACGTAAAGATCCTCCCCAATTTTGATCTATCTCCTCCTCCAAATCGATTTGTTCCACTTTTCCAGAAGACCTCCAATTTCAGTTGCTGCATTCCTGGAAAAACAAGCAAAAGGAAGTTTATGGAAATGAATCCAAAACGATACGTACCTGAAATCCATATCCTCGCCGTAATTGCCTCCCTTTGGTTCCTTTAACAGGATGAGAGCCTTGTCGAAAAACCATGGTCCGGTTTCTTTGATTAAGCTCTTGATACGCCCGTTCTTGAACTTGCAAAGATACAAATTGAATCCCACTTGACTAATGATAGTCTGTTCCTGACCCCAAATCCGTGGCATTTTGGACTTAAACATCTCTGGGTTAATTTTCTTTTGTGTCAGAATCTTGCAAATGAGGGCATTTTCCAACTTCTTTTCTGATTTATTTATTTCTTCTCCTTTCAGCTTGAAGACACATGCTTTTTCCTCTTCTGTGACTTTCAACTTCGTTAACTGTTTGACTAGGAGCTCTTCTTCTTGTCGGCGAGCCATTTCCTAGCGAACCTGAAGAAATCCACCGCCAAAGTAACACACCACCAACTCAAGGCACCTTCTCCCAAAAAGCAGATCCGTTGTATGTGTTCATTTCACCTTACTCTATATGGAGTATATAAATGTATTGATGTGTTAATTTGCTATATTACTCATCCTCAAGAGCTATTATAAGAAGAAGCGCACCTACTTAGTCAGATTAGGAGGAGCGATCTGACTAGAAAGTCATTCAAAACTTGATCGAAGAACGAGCATTTATTGAAGAAGTTATAGAGTCGATTACAAAAGGTACTAGTTTGAAAGGCTCTTTGGAATTGATCCGCTACGGGATTTACATTATACGCAACAAAAGTACCTGAAGTACTAAACAAAATAGGTATTAGTTTAGTAATGGTTGGAACAACAAACTCGAATTCGATAAGAATCTCATTTTTTGGTAGTACGAAGGGGGAATTGGCCCAAAAATTGGATAGAGGTCAAGACGCAGTCGGGCGCCAATGGCTGACTCAAGTGCCCCCTGAACCGCACAAAATGGTCGCCTATTACACGGCTCACTAACTTTACTCTTACTTGCCTCTTTTAGGAGGCGTTTGTCATTTGCTCATCCTATATACCTAGCTCAATCTTCAAAAAGATAAGCGTGTCTTCCTTACCAAGCTTGGTGTGTTGTTGTCCTATATTTTGGGAAGAAGCTATCTAATTAACGAGCATGGTGAAGCTCTTTTTACCTTTAATTAATTCCTCCGCAATTGTGAGTTTGGGAGTTTGGATGATCTTCAATGATACACATGATTAATTACCTTATCAATGGGCGTAATATTTTGACACACAAAGTTTCGAAAATCTATCTTTTAACACTCATAACTCAATTTATCGCCACTCAATATCGATTTGGCGCCTTCATCTTAATTGACTCTTATCTAAAGAGTATTTGTCTTATCAGGTCTCATTTGACCTTTTTAAGAAGGACCACCTCCTTTACTTAAAGTCTTAATATAATGCACTTGTCCTAAGAAAGAGCACCCACCTCAATTAGACGTAGTATGCTTATCCTATTTAATTTTATCAAGTTGTTGGTCTATGTCCATTAAATCAATAACTTTGTCGTCCACACCTAATGTATGTCTTTTTTTTTTTTAACGAACCTATAACTCTAACGTAGACTAAACCACCCCAACCAGTCCATTGATACAATCCAGTCCATTCAAATTTTTGTATCCACCTCAACCACCCCAGCTTTAATTTATACACATCTTTTTGTTCTTATTGAAGTTTTAATATATACATCTGAAATCATTTCTTCCGCAGCTTAATTAAATGTCAAAATTCTACAAGCTGCGACAAGGGGAAAAAATAGTATTAAATATGAATATGAATATGACGTTTGTTCAAGAGACTTGTCAGTTTGTCACCCTTTTCTTGATCCAAAAGTTCATTATGAGTGTGATTAAAAGTTCAATTTTTTTCCCAATAGTATATTGAAAATATTAATATCATGTTAATATAGAAATAAACCAAGCCTCTTCTTTAATTTAATATACACAGTAGAAAATTTTATACCTCATAGCATAAAATAAAAGGTCAAAAAGCACTTATATGTCCTCTGATACCGAGAAAAAACAATGCCTTATATTAAGGTTAACCCCTATATATATTTTGATGTTAAAATGGTTACCTTTAATTTGTTTGGATCCTTGAACTTATATATTGCATTTAACATAAATGTACTCATGAAATGTTTCAATATAAAAACTACAAACGTAATTATTATTGTAGACTAGAAGAATTGAAGAAGATCCATCCTATATAAATAAATAACATCTCCAAATACTAGGAGGGATTTCTTAAACAAAACGAAAAACAAAAGAGAAGTAAAGCCAAGTCTGAAATGTTCAATGTTTTATAATTGGGCAACATCCTTGGCACTAACATTTAGCATTAAGTTAGTAATTAGACTTCCCAATCAGATGACAATTGCAAATTAATATTTAACAAACACAATTGGATGATGAAAGTGAAGAACACATTTTCCTTCGGCTTTCAAAGCTAAGGTTTGCTTGTTGTTTACGATTGTGTTTAGTCGAGTCCTATTATATTTTTGTCATAGCCAAAACACTTTCTTCTTAAAGACGATCTAACAAGATTGTTAGATAAACATTGAGTTTCATCTCAAAATCAATTGACAGTAAGAAAAGTAATCCATGAATTTTAAAGAGTTGGTGAGATGTTTGATCCTCATCTTTTCAATATGGGATCCTCGACAAAAATGAATAAAATAATATGGATGTTGTTTCTTTAATATTCAAAATTCCAACAAAATGAACGACGAACCTAAAGGCCTGAACATCTCTTTACCAAGTTGTCAACTTTATTTGAGTCTTTTTAATTTCCTAAATAAATAATAGCATAGAGAGTGGATCATGTATCCTTAATCATAATTCATTTAGAATATACTCAAAACTCTGTCACATGTTCCTAAAAACAAGAAAAAATAAAAGTACATAAACATATAGAATATTAATTTTAACAGCTTGGGGTGAGCTTTTGGTACGTGTAAGGTAATGGATTATTGAAAGTCATCTGAAATTATTGGCTAATTTATAAACTTAAAATAGGTCAACTCTTTGCAACAAGCTAACTAATTATATTTGTTTAAGATGGCTATTGTTCATTAATGCACCTGAATTATTGGAGAGGGAGTACGGTCATTTATTTATTTATTTGAATAAAATTAATTAACTTGAATGATGATTTTTTCTTTTTATAATCAATTACGAGTTCTTGGGATTTTAAAACAAAATATCGTAGACTTTAAAACCCATTAGAAAAAATATCATAATTTTAAAATATATTAGAAAAAATAAAAATATCAATTCTTGTTTGACTAAAGTCAATGTAATTTACTTTCTTCTATGAGATATTGATTCTTACCATTTTATAAGATTTGTTTCATTTTGAACTTTTCAAAATGTCTATTTTAGTTCCTCTAATTAAAATATTTTTTTCACATCTTTAAGTGGCATTTCATGTAGAGATATGTTGGAGTCTACACATTACCTGTGATCAATTTTTTAGTAGGATAATGTAATTGTCACGTATGGAGTTCTTATTGTTTTTCATACCCAAACACCAAAGCAATAAACTTTTTCGCCCGAGTAACTATACATATATAATTGGTCGTAAAACATTAAAAGGGCGAGGTGTTTGGAGTCTGGATTTAGCATCTTAAAATGGTTATTAGATCTGAGTTTTGTTATGCAAGTTTAAGAAAATCGTGTGTGATCAGGTGATTCATTCCATTAAACTTCGCTTTGACCACTCCTTCCTCCCAAAGGTAAGCTAAGGCTTAATAAGCCAAACCCAAGTCCCAAATACATAAACTGAAGATTCAAATCTCACCCAAATTTTGCAATCATATGTTACACTTTTAAAGATATTAAGAAGAAATATATATACGTATTAATATACATATATATATTATATAGTATGAATATGTCATCTTGAAACATGGTATACAACAATTATTTCCCAACCATTGTTTAATTTAGGTAAGGCGTAGCATTGGACATATTCCAGCTTCCACGGCACCGATGATTAAGTCAACGGATAAAGTCAAAACATGTACATGAAACGAGTCTCCCCCACCCAACCTCACGGGACAAAGCCTGGCATAACTTTTTCAACCAAAATGCAGTGTCATCAGATTCCAATTCCATTTCTTTTTTATTTTAGTGGAAACCCATCTTCAAAAAACCAATACCAAATCACACCATAAAACCCTCAGGATTCCAAAAACCAACCATCTGCAAAATCGAAAAAATTAAACCACAGCTCTCTTTAAATGGTAATTTCCTTCTTCTCTGATCTTGGCTTCTGCTTTAGCTTTATCTCAACTCTTCTATTTTATCCACAGGGAATCTGCGGATTATTACGTAATGAAAATGGGGAGAAAAAGGAAGCAAAGCGAGGAGGAAACAGAGCGGCTATCTTTGTTTATGGTAACTAGTGATAATTTACTTGCAGGAACGTAGGTTTTAGTTTAAGGTGAGTGGATTTAAAAGTGGGTTTTTTTAAAAAAATTGCAGTGACTGAAGGGCTGGAAAATATGGCATTCGTGTCGCTGGCGCTGAGCCTGGTGACGTATTTCAGTGGGTATATGAACTTCAGCTTGACAAAGTCGGCGACCACTCTGACCAACTTCATGGGGACTACATTTCTTCTGACGCTGGTGGGCGGGTTCATCTCCGAGACGTATCTCTCAAGATTCAAAACTTGCGTCCTCTTCGCTTCCATTGAATTTTTTGTCAGTTACTCACTCTTTGTCTCCATTGTTTCTTTGTTTGATCTTCTTCTTCCTCCTTTTAACTTTCTATATTAGTTTATTTTGATTTTGATTTTTTTTTTTTTTACTTCAATTATGGGAATGTGTACTAATTATGTGCTAACGTGGACATAGGTTGAGGGATATATCTTAATGGAAAAAACTTGCATGCAGGGACCACCATTAAAACATTGACAACTAAGAGAGATAACAAAAAATTCTCATTTTCTCCCTTCCTCTTTCTTACTTGTCAAGATTTTAATGGGGGTATGTAGGGAGATCTCTACATACCGGTATACAGACAAGTTTTGTTCTATATTAATTAAGTTGATATTGACAAAATAATCGTAATGGCCAAAATGGGTCTTTTGAGTTTTATATGCTAAAATAAGCCTAGTCTCGTTTGATAATTATGAGGTTTTATGTTTTTGGTTTTAAAAATTGTGCTTGTTATCTCACGAATTCTTTACCATGGTTTTCATCTTTCCTATTGCGACATCTAAATTCTCAGTCAAATTTTAAAAGCAAAAACTATTTTTAAAATTTTTCAAAACTAGATTTGGATTTTGAAAATATTGGTAAAAAAATAGATAACAAAGTAATTAAGGAAACCCATAAATGAAAGTATGATTTATAATCTTGACTTTTGAAAACTAAATAGTTATCAAATATGACCTAAACTTTTAGGTCTGTGTCTAATACATTTTGAACCTATTCAAAATTAATAAAACTTCACGAAACTATTAGACAAAAGATGAAAAGTTAAGGATTCTAATGGATATAAGATTAAATTTTATGTTCATAGAACAATTAATTTTAAAAAATGGTTAGATATGTCATAAATCTATTAGACACAAAATTAAAAGTATAATATATTAGATTTTTTTTTTCAAGAACTTATTAGATACAAAATTGAAACTTTTAATGATCTATTACATACTTTTTAAATTTAAAGATAAATGAGACACAATCTAAAAGTTCGAGGAATAAACTTGTACTTAGTAAAGGTTCACTCTTAAAAGTTTCATTTTAACTCTTGAATTTTGAAGTTTATTTCAAAACAACCATGGAAGATTTTTTTTTTTTTTTTGTTCAATCTATGGACAGAAAATGACCTATTTTCATACGTATTATTAATTGCTTATGTGAACATATTTGAACACGTACATGAAAAATACGATAAAAACACATGCTAATGCATCATTCTTCGTCTATAAATTTAACGGAAAATATAAGTGTCGTTTTGAAACAAACTTCAAAAGTCAAAATGAAACTTTTGAAAGTTTAGAGATATAATTGAAACCAACTCCATAATTTACTTTTTAAATTTTTAGATTGAGTGGTGTATCAATATCATTTTCTTTCCAATATTGTTAAATTGCTGAAGGGCTAAAAAGTAATAAATAAGTGTTTTTCCACTGACTTTGGAGCAGGGATATTGTCTACTAACAGCGCAGGCGCATTTCCGGCAGCTGAGGCCGGCGCCGTGCAAAGGGGCGGCGGCAGGGAGCGAGTGCGAGGCGGCGAACGGCGGGCAGGAGGCGATTCTTTACGCGGGAATTTACCTGATAGCGCTGGGAACAAGTGGGGTGAAAGCGGCGCTGCCGGCGTTGGGGGCCGATCAGTTCGACGAGGGAGATCCGGCGGAGGGAGGGAAACTGTCGAGCTTTTTCAACTGGTTCTTGTTCAGCCTGACGATTGGGTCGATCGTGGGAGTGACGCTGATAGTGTGGATAAACACGGAGGTTGGTTGGGACTGGGCGTTTGTGGTTTGCAGCATCGCAGTTCTTGCCGCCATTGTTGTTGTCTGTGCAGGAAAGTCGTTTTATCGCAATAACGTGCCTAAAGGAAGCCCCATTCTCAGAGTTTTGCAGGTACAATCTTCATCAATCATCTTCTTCATTTTCGTCCTTTTCTTTTCTTTTCGGAGTTCGACAATTTGGGGTGGGAAATTCACTATACGGATTAGTAGATGTATAATGTCTTGAATGGTTGAATTATATTTTGAAATTCATATTTAGTTTTTGAATTTATGGTGTGGTAGTGTAAAAAAAAATGATTTTTTTAGAAAGAATTTTCAATTTGATTCTTATGATTTTAAAATTGGAAATCTTTGATTTATTATTTTTGTTAGAGTCATCAACTCATTGGTGGGTCTCACTTTTTCTTTGGTTTTTTAAGAAGAATGTGGATGGATTCATTTAAACCTCATTTAATTTTTTTTTTTTTTAACAATATCTTAAATAAAGATTCGAATGGGTGAATGATAGTATGATACATACTTTGATTACAAGTCCAATCCCAAATTAATCTTGAGTGTAAATAGTGGGTAATATTATATCAATCTCGGAACATATGGGTCCAATGGTCTCGAGAATTTGTGAGAAAAAGTTTGTTCTTTAATTTCTTTGATATGTGCCTTTTATCATCAAACATCATGCAATGAATGGTTGTTTAATGCTTTTCATTCTCAAGTATAGGTCATTGTAGTTTCAATCCGAAATAGGAAACTTCAACTTCCAGATAATGTCGATGAACTACATGAGATTCGTGACAAAGAAGCTGCAATCCCATATGAAATCCTTGAGAAAACTGATCAATTTAGGTATGATATTTTTCTAATCTTTATACTAAGTTTTGGAATTCAATTGGTTGGTTGAAGCCATAAAAATAATAACCATGGAAATGTTGTAAATTTTGTAGATTTTTTGACCGAGCAGCGATTATCAGAAATGATACAAATGCATCAATGTCAGCTGATCAGCAAGGACCATGGAGACTCTGCACAGTGACACAAGTTGAAGAAACAAAGATCCTAATCCGAATGCTCCCAATTATAGTCAGCACCATTTTCATGGGCACCTGCATGGCTCAACTCCAAACATTCTCCATTCAACAAAGCATAACCATGGATTCCGATTTCCTCGGGTTCAAAATTCCAGGCCCCTCCGTTCCCGTCATCCCCTTGCTTTTCATGTTCCTCTTGATCCCACTTTACGAGCGTGTTTTCGTTCCTCTAGCTCGTAAAATTACTGGAATTCCCACTGGAATTCGACACCTCCAAAGGATTGGCATTGGATTGATACTCACCGCTGCATCGATGGCCATTGCTGGGGTCGTGGAGACCCGACGCAAAAATGTTGCGATCGAACACGACATGGTGGATAGTGTGGAGCCTTTGCCGATGAGTGTGTTTTGGTTGGGATTCCAGTTCTGTGTATTTGGAATGGCTGATATGTTCACTCTTGTAGGACTGCTGGAATTCTTTTATGCAGAGAGCTCGGCAGGGATGAAGTCACTAAGCACGGCCATCGCTTGGTGTTCGATTGCATTCGGCTACTTCACAAGTACGGTGGTGGTGGAGGTGGTGAACAAGGCGAGCGGAGGGTGGCTGGCAAGCAACAATCTCAACAGAGACAATTTGAACTACTTCTACTGGTTACTGTCAGTGTTGAGTGTGCTGAACTTTGGGTTTTATTTGGTTTGTGCTTCTTGGTATAGATACAAGAATGTGGAGATCCTTCAGAAAGATGCTGAGGAAGAACAAGTGAACATAGCTAGGGGGGCATAGGAACATGTTTTCTAGCTGTTATGGTCCAAATCTGATCCTTTCTTGGTCAATTGTTTCATTAAGCCCTGTAATATTATCCTTCTCATGGTGTGTATTTAAATGAGATTCATGTCATCTAATATATTTTCTTCGAAGTGATCGAAAATCAACTAATTCTGCTACCATTGTCCCATCATATCATCTAAATAAACAGAAAATATCAATTATCTGAAATCTCTGAAATCAAATACACAGATTCCATCTTCTCTAGAATTACAGGAAAGTGAAAACATGAAGAGATGGAGGATGACTACAACTGAGAGAGCACAGCATAAAACACACAAACTACACACACCATGAAATTTGTTCATTACTAAGATACATTTGCTGTGCATGTCTTCTCATCTCGACCATATATGTCCACAATGACTGAAACGATAGAGCAAGCCGAAGGTGAATGATGCTCGTCTCTGGCCTTTTCGACATTTCCTGGAACACACAAACTCTTCAAAAGACTTGAAAACTTTGGTTCCAGAATATCATGTTGGGGGCCTCAAGATCAGTTCCCCTCTACTTTTTCCTTTCTTTTTTTTTTTTTTTCTTCTATCCCATTTTGGATCAAGAATAGCATAGGACATAACATCAAGAGGGACAGGAGTTACTTCCATTAATACACACCATATGGACATGAAGTCCAATCCAAGTTTTATATTCAAAGATATTGCAGAGGTCAGGACCGAAAAGGGGCGATTTAATCCCTGAGGTATGACAGGGTAGGGTAGTACCAAGGACATCGTGTCAGGAAATCCCCAGATTAATCTTCCTTGCATGTGGTTCATTTACCATACTGGATTCCTTGGAGGGAGGCCAATACTTGAATAATGATCTACCTACAATATTTTCTATTGGGAGAGGACCCCTGGAAAAGAAGAAGAAAAAGACTCAGATATACCATAGTATCAGAAAGAATGGTGACTAACATCAATGATGTTCTCTTTAAAAAATAATAAATAATAATAATAATAATAATATCAACGTTGATATTCGATCTTCAGCCAATTTTCATAACTCGTGAAAGCGTTATGACATTTGTAACACACAGCGTGCTATGTGCTGAAAGTTATACCTTGTGTTTCAAATTATAAAACAATAGAACTGAGATGGTGAAATTACCAGTTATGAGAATCACAACTATTGTTACGGTTGTCTCCCATTACGTACACAAAACCTTCAGGCACAAGCTGCAGAAGAAAACAAGATATTAGATTCAGTAAACCGTCTACTTCTCCCATTGAATAGAAATTGAGGGTTAAAAAGGAAAGACAATTACCATTGGATCCATCTCATAAGCAATTGGCTCTAAGACGAAGTCCTCATCTTGAACAACACCATTTACCACCAATTTCCCATTCCGAACCTACCATATGACATTCAAATGCATCAAGTAATTAATGTCAAAGCAAAGAGAACCACGCTAAGTCTGGTCAGAAGTTAAAAACAAGATGACTAAACATCAAGATATAAATCTCAGAGGCTTATGGGATACTCGCTCAAAATGTTTAGTGTTCAGCAACAACCAATGGTTCGAGAATCCTATGTGTTTCTAATGGTTGGTGTCGAGCAACTATCTCATACTGTAACTATATTTGGTTCCCCATTAATCTTCAGCATTGGAGATATCTGTCTTACAGCCATTAATTAGTTACAGAGCATATAATATATCTTATTTTATGGAGTATTTTTACGGAGAAAAAGACCAAAACCATCAATGTTAAGTTGGAAGAGGGACTTTAACAAGTAAAGAGCAATGAGATAGTGACCAATCAAGTAAAGAGCATAGAGAGAATGGGTCAAAACCATAGTAGCTAGTCACTTATCAAGGTTTTAATATTCTACAAGTTCCATTGCAACTAAATGCAGTACATTGCTAATGTGTGTACATATGTATATATATACTACAATGGAAATTTTCTTTTCATAGTATTAGAGAGAATCAAAGATGAAAATGAAAGGACAGAACATTCATTTTCAGCTTTTTCACTGTCTTGAACATTTTATCTATATACCCTCCAAACATCCTTTGGCCAATATCATCAATTATATTTCCATCAGATTGGTCAAGGCCAATTTTTTACTATTGAAATGTCAGTTAGTTCCTATACACGTAGCCAACAACCTCTAAGACAATATTGATGGGTCCATCAGGCAACCAAAAGAAACTATCAAAATCCAAAGGAGCTGTTCTATCTAGTCAATATTTTACCATATGGCACAGCACAAGACTGATCAATTCTATAAGTTGTATTAGATGAAAATCTAGCTATAAGGGTTCATGCCTGGTTCTCGGGCAAATTAATTGTAAGAAACAATCTACAAATTGCTGGATGCTGAGTTAAGTGACTAGTGGCTCCAGAATCTTCATGTCACCTAATATCCATCCCATGATGGTAGCTATTTTAAATCTGCATTTATCTCCATAATGATAGATTTATAGTCTCCGGTGTTACTTGAAACTCAAGCTAATAAGTCGTTTTACTTATTTGCTTACCATTATAATAAGTTGTTTTCTTTATTTGCTTACCAGTAATGAACATAGCATAGATTATTGCATACAAAAGAAACGATGTTATAAGTTTGAAGAACACTTACTTCAACCACGTCCCCAGACGTAGCCACAACTCTCTTAATAAACACCTCACTTGAACTAACTCCAAAGGCCTAAATGAGATGCAAAAAAGGTGCGAGTACATATCAGCATCCAACATTACAAAACAAGAAATAATTTCCTCAAAAGAATCTCATTAATTATAGTAATACCTGCAAGATTTTAGGAGCTTTAAAGATCACTATGTCTGAAACTTCAGGTTTCCTGAAAAAGTATGAAACCTAGTATCAGGAGGAAAAGGAATAGAGATCAGTGAAGGATCAGGAAACGCAACTTTTATGGTCGTAATACATGAGAGCTATTTACATAATTTCGAATGAATCATTTTGAAATCTGTAACAAGAAATAAACAAATTTTTTGTCTTATGGTTGTTAGGAGAATAACATATGAATGTGCCGATAATTTCAGATTTCTAATGTGTCATCTAGACTTTACTAATAATAGATCACAAATTAGTCATCGAAATTTCTTTGGAAGCATCATGTAGTTAAATGGTTTCATGTGGTTGAACACAAATTCTGCAACTGACCACTGATAATACAGTCAACAAATTAGACGATATCAACAATTCAATTGAGAGATTTCAATTCAATGAACTAAGGATCACCTTTTCCGCTAAAACACGATCCCCAACTTCCAGAGTAGGATACATGGAAGAAGAAGGAATCGATTTCGGCTCCGCCAAGAACGATTTAAAGAGCACACTAACAGTCAAAGCCGTGAAGAGAGCCTTTGCATCTTCGGAATAGGTACTCAACATGCGCGAAACCCAGCTGCTCTTCTCAAAATCATTCTCATAAAACTGATTGCTCCCACTTTCATCATAATCACCACAAACTGTTCCGCCTTTATCCACATCGTCCCTTACATGAGACTGTATATCGTAACCGGGAAGCCACTTCGGCCCTTGTAAAAAGGGTATAATCGAAGTGGCCTTAAACGAAGAAACCCCAAAAATCCCCGTAGAGATCGAAGAAGAACCAGAAGCAGAGGCCATCGATTTGAGCATCGACATCAAACCCAGAACCATGGGACTCTTGGGGTTTTCCCCAACCATTTCTCCGGCGAGAGTGCTGTACATAGAAGTTGGCTTCTCAACGGAGCAACTCGGCTTGAACCGCCGGCTATCGGACCGATAATAGCGCGCGCTTCCAGCAGATTTGAGGTCCGGATTATGGCTGGAGCCAAAAATACATGATCGGACCCAAAACTCCTGAAAGACGCGGCAGTTACCGGCCCGAAGGCCGGTGGAGGAGGCTAGGTTTTGGGCGACATAGCCAGAGTAGGAGAGAGTAACACGAATAGCCATGAGTGCAAATTTCAGTAGGTGGATTAGGATTTGAAGCAGGTTGGTTGCAGAGACGAGGAAAGAAGAATCGCAACAACCTAGAGTCCGATAAACGCCATTTCTTCTTCGGAAAGCAGAGAACCGGCGTCCGAAGTGGGAAATTGAAACCGGAAACTACAGACCGGAGGGGATTGAAGCCAGTATTCGAAGATCAAAGAATCGGTCAGCGATGGATGAATGAAGATGGGGTTTTGGGTAAGTCAACGAGATGAATCTGAGAAGAGGGGGAGCTCGGTTTCCACGAGATATCAGAAAGAGGAAACAGAGAGGAAAAACACGAGAAACCCAAAGAAGAAAATGAAAAGAAAAAAGAATATATATGAAGAAGAAACGACAACGGCAGCCGGAGGAAAACGATGGCCACTTCCGCTTACGAAATTACGAAAAGCCCCTTCGACCATCAAAAATGGTTTCTATTTTTTTTTATTTTTTTTTTTTGAAGTGAAATGGTTTCTATTTAGTGGAATGAAATTTAGACCTAATTTCATGTTGATCTCTTTTTATTTAGTTAAATTTTATAAATTGTCTACAACATTATTATATTAACACTTTTTTTTTTAGGAAATTAACACATTTTTTATATTAGAATGAGTTTATAATTTTAATTTGTTTAACTATTTTAGTTAACAATATTGTCAAAATTAATTTGAAAAATGGAAGGAGTTAGGCAAAATTTTCCAGATGAATGAAATATGGTTTAACAAATAATTTCGTGCGATTTAAGCTAATGAACTCAATTCATAAAAAATTGCAAACAAATAAATACAATTAAAAATATCTTTATCATAATAGACGCATTCAATTCAGGTTAAAAGATTTGTCTTTAAAATTTTATTTTTTATATTACCATACCTTTGAATTGATTTTATTTATTTATTTATTTATTTTTGACAACATACCTTTGAATTGAATTGGTAATATACTTAACGGCATTTTTTCTCTTCTCTCCTCTTAAAAAAAAAAAAAAAAAAAAGTATTTTATCCACATAAAAAAGAAAATGGCTTTAAGGGTAAAATAGATTACGAATTTTTCATCAAAAGATAAATCAATCTCCGTGATGAATGAAAAGGTCAAACTATAATTTTAGTTGTGAAATAAAAATAGATAAATATTAAATTATTTATTAGTTTTTTTTTTTTTTAAGTATTATGATAGATTTGACCTTTAAGAAACATGTGCTCACTCTTTGATCTGGTTGTGGAGTTAAGAGAGAGAAAATATAGTGACGGAAGCGCACACGTCAGCAGTTCTCATCCGTTTAATTAGACAACATGAGTTGATTTAAATTAAACTAGGGGTTTATTTTTAAAAAAAAAATTAATTAAATTAGGGGTTTCAAAAAATATATATAAATAAATAAATAAACTAGGGAAAAGAAAAAGGATTTTTTGTTTTTTGGAGAGATGCATTTGGGTTGCGTCTTTCCAAGACACGCACTCGTTTAAATTTAATTAAAAAAACAAAACAAAACGAAAAATTTGACATAGTAAAGATAATATCTTTGTTTTGTTATTTATTTATTATTACATCATATTTTTCTAAACTTTGAAATTTAAAATATTATTAACTTAAACACTTTATCATAAAATTAGTTTAACATGTAAGGTGGAGATTAGAATATCTAATCTATAGATCAAGGATATATGTTTTAATTAATTGAGCTATGTTTAGATTGACAAATAACAAATATATTTTTTTACATTTGTGGGATGGTGGATCTTTCTCATCTTTTGGTCAATAATACAATTTTTATGCTAATTGAACTATGTTCTTGTTGAGAAATATTATTTAATGATTAATAATAAGTTCAAAATGATCGGTTGTAAAAAATATGTTAAAAACTAAAAGAACTATTTATGTAATTATAACAATCATTTTGCTAATACGAATATAGCTAACATAAAATTTGTACTAATGACCATAAAATATGTTCTTCAAATTTTCACCCTATATATATATATATATATAACAACCATTTTTTTTATTATTATTTTATGGGAAATGTTGAATTCCAAAAATGAATCTACCAACGATCAAATAAAACAACAAAACAAAACAACATAGATCAAAACCTTTTTAATTTTTATATTTTAAAAATCAAACAAACCAATTGGACCAAATTGACTTGTTTCTTTTTCAACATTTACGTGTCTCCTTGCTCTCTAAAAAAATTTACAATCACTATTTTCGTCTATGAGACGTTAAGAACTAAATACTTTTAGTCAAACAAAGACAACGAACCTAGCAATAAAAAATTTCATGGTTTTTTTTTTTTTTTTTTTTTTGAAAAATCATGGGTTTCACTTGAATATTGTTTGAAATTGTTCATGTCATCCTAAGTTGGTATATATGTTTAATTAAATATTTAAGTTACAATATCTAACCTATAGGGAATACTTCTAGACTATGGGTCTCATTTAAAAAATACCCACAACCTTTCAAAATCGTTCAAGAATATCCTCTAATGAAAACGTTAAAGTTTTATCAATATCCCTGATCCTTCAAAAAATTACAAAATTACTCTTAATGGAAAACTTTTCTTCTTTTTCTTTCTCCCTCTACAATTTTTTTTCTCCATCAAACTTAAAGTGAAACTTTATTTATAAAGGCTATATGTTATAAAACTTTTTTTTTTAGACCTATATGCAATAAAACATTGGATGTAAACAAAGTTTGAAATTGAGTTTTCCCTTTTTAAAAGTTTAAGAAATATAAGTTAGAGAAAAACAAATTATTTTTTCTCTACTTGTTTATGTGTTAGTCATAAGCAAGAGATTAATGGGATTTTCAATTATGATGAATGGGTAGGTGCTAAAGGAAGAGAGAAGTAAATTTGTTTCTTTTTCCGAGTTTGGTCCAATTTACAAAGTTAATTAATTAAAAATTTGATACGTGGTTTTTTTTTATATATATATTTAAGAAGGATTAGATTCACACTTGATCACAAATTTTTCATAATATACATTTGAACTAAAAAAAAGTTTGATACATATACATGAATCTTTTTAATACTAATATATATTTGAACCCCACAAAATATATATATATATATATATCACGTAGTTAAAGGAGAGTTGGTACTAATATATACATAACACATGAGTCTATTTATATACCACATATAGACTCATTTGTTATGTTTATTATATTATTATTAAATCCATGTTATGTATGGATACTCGTGGGAATTATATATATATATATATATATATATATAAGTTAATTTGAGGTATATATATATATATATTGAGAAAAAGTTAATTTGAGCTATATGGTGTAAGTATATTGTTGCATGAAGATAATCATAATATGGAAAATACAAGGCTGCAACAAACAAAAAAAGAGAATACCATATTAATATTTGTTCACGTCAAGTACTTTTTTTTTTAACAACATGTGATGTGGGAGATTTGAACCTTTGATCTCTTGGTCGATGATGCAAGTTTTATGTTAGTTGAACTATGCTCTTATTACACTCTGTACATATTGTAAATAACACCAACAAAAAACGATAATCATTTTATTGGTTTTCATTAATACCTTTTCACACAAGTACATATGGTAAATACCATATTTTATATCTACCATTTTTTGATTTAATATTTGGTGTTAAATTTTTTGTGGTGCCATAAAATGATAGTATTTTTTCTTTTTTTAAATATAGAGGATATATTTGGAAAAAATAATCCCTCAAATTAGAAGATTATAATAGATGATGGCCAGGCAGGCCGAACCGTGCACACTTGTAATATCTCTCGACTAGATATTTGTCCAGCCCAACAATGCAGTTGGGCTGCAGCCCATTGATTTTTTCCCCTTTTTTTTTCTAAAAAAATCAACATATGGTGTTGGGTAAGATATTTGGATCTCTAAACCTCTTGAGGATGAGAAATTATTCGATGAGGCTGTTAGTTTTGCACGGTTCAATGTAGGAAAGAATTGTAAAAGTAGCTCGATTTTGTATCCAATGGTAATTATTAGAGGGAAAACAGATTTGAAAATCTACATCAAATGTGGCTGCCTCATTGAATTATTTGTCCTTGATGAAGAGTATATATCATAATCATTTAAGCTATTAGGTTAGATTTTCTAAAAAAAAAAAAAACAAAACTATTAGGTTGGGTTCAATCCATTAGATATTCAATTAAACTTGTTCAGTTGGAAAATTAAATTTGAACAAATAGTTCACTTTTCAAAATATCTATTTTTTTTTTAAGTGAATATAAGTATAATATTTTTTTCAAAAAAAAAAATAGTGGTAAATATAATATCTTTTCCAAATTCATTAATTAATCAATTGACTTTTGATAATTATATATATATTTTTAATAAAGATAGAAAATACAGAAATTATAGTAGATGGGTCAAATTGATTATCAAATTTCACAAATGTCCTTAAGTATCAAAATTATCATTGGTAGGTTTTTATCCATTAATTAGGATAATTTTGTTACCAAAATGCCCTTTCATTTAATGATTGACATAATTTTAATTTAATAATATATTAGATTATATAAATTATTAAATATATTAATTTTGTCATTAACCCCTCTGTTTCAAAACTTGCCGCTGAATCTTGCCCAACCAAATTAGGAAATTTGGCATTTAGTTATGGAAAATATCATCCCAAATAATTTTCCCCTTTTAAAGTTTACAAATTCCTTTTTGATGTTTTCATTTTGGCAACTCGATAGGTTATTCATGTTAGAATCATTATTTTTGCCTTTTCTTTTAAAGATTTTGGATTTGTATTTTTCTTTGGGTAAAATACCTTTTTGGTCCCTCATGTTTCGGGTCAGTTTCCAATAGGTCCCTAGCTTTCAAAATTGAACAATCAAGTCCCCACTATTTAAAAAATGCTTCTATTGAGTCCCTGGACCGTTAATTTTTTTAACGGTGCTGACGTGGCACGTTAAAAATATTTAAATATTAATTTTTAAATTAAAATAATAATAAATTAAAATTAAATAATAAATAATTAAATAAAATAATAAAGAAATATGGTTTTCTTCCCTCTCTCTCTTCTGGTTTTCAGAAAAAAAAATCCCTCTCTCTTCTGATTTTTCTTCCTCTCCTTCAACCCTCCTCCGGCGGCATCGACTTCCTCCCCTTCACGAAAAAATCCCGCCGGCATCGACTTCAACCTTTCTTCCTCTCCTTCAACCCTCCTCCGGCAAGCCACCGCCATCTTCGCCGTTGTCGGTGACAGCCACCGCCACCATCTTCAACCCGAAAGAAAAACCCACCCTCACCATATTCTTCTTTCTCAACAAACTCTCACCCCATCTTCTTCAATCTGAACAAAATCCACCATCTTCATCTTCCCCACCGCCCAACATCTTCTCCTTCTTCAATCTGAAAAATACCCACCCCTCCCTAGCTTTTTCTTCCTCAACAAACCCCACTACCCCCATTTTCTTCTTCTTCTTCAATCTGAACAAAAACTCCCCACCCCCCGTTTCTTCTTCCGTAGAATTTAAAAACCCAATCTGAACAAAAACTTCCAGATCTTATCAAGAAACCAAAAAAAAAAAAGAAAAAAAAAAGGCAGCAACCCAGTTTCTTCTCACCGAATACCCTTTTTTCTTTTCTTCTTACTCCTCAAACCCACCCCCATTTTTTCTTCTTCCTCTTAAGCTTCCAAACCCAACCAACCACAAAACTTCTTCTTCTTCCAAACAAAAGAAAATAGAAAACAAAACCCACCCACCCGGCGGCGATCGACGACAAGAGGCTGCGAGCGGCGGCGACGGCAAACAGCAGCGGCGGCGGCATAAAAGAGGGAGAAAGATGAAGGGTTTGGGGAGAGAAGGGAGTGAGAGGAGAGAGAATATTTCGGGGAGAGAAGGGAGTGAAAACTGAGAGTTTTTTAAAATTTTATTTAATTATTTAATTATTATATTATTATGTTAATTTAAAAAGTATTATTTTATTACTATTTTAATTTAAAAATTAATATTTTAATATTTTTAACGTGCCACGTCAGCACCGTTACTGCCACGTCAGCACCGTTAAAAAAATTAACGGTCCAGGGACTCAATAGAAGCATTTTTTAAATAGTGGGGACTTGATTGTTCAATTTTGAAAACTAGGGACCTATTGGAAACTGACCCGAAACATGAGGGACCAAAAAGGTATTTTACCCTTTTTCTTTTTAATAATCATTTCATTTTGCCATTCACTCCATTGTATTTTTCTTTTAAAGGTTTTTTGCTTTTGCGATTTCTTTTTTCAACTTCTTTGTTGCCTACCGGAAAATATCCATTTGCTTTTGTGATTGCTATTGGTAAAATAACCATTGTTGCATTAGATTAGTTTCATATTCCTCATTTTTTTTTTCATCTTCACCGTTTGTTGGTTCATCTTCCCCCCCCCCCCCTTCTTTTCCGTTCTTTTCCGTTTCCCCCTTGTTTTATCTACTATTGGGTTTTTTTTTTCGTTTCATACTGGTAAAATACCCATTGCTGTTTCATCTTCCTCATTCTACGTTTCCCTGTTAAATAACCGGTATGAATTTCTAAATACCGGGTATGAATTTCTAAATACCGGGTATGAATGTTTAAATACCCGGTATGGATTTCTAAATACCGGGTATGTATTTTTAAATACCGGGTATGAATTTTTAAATACCCGGTATGAATTTTAGATGTAAAATTGAAAGGTCATGATCTTATTGAAGAATCAATTCCAGACGAAGAACAAAATATCATAAAAATTCAAAAAATGGTAACAATAAGGAATAACTTGAAGGAAATTTCAAAAAAAAAAAAAAAAAAAACTTGAAGGAAATGGAAAAACAATTACGAAAATGTGAAAATAAAAAAGATGAATCTTTGAATAAAATTGATTGTTTCCGGATACAAAAATAAATAATAATAATAATAAACAAAGCAGAAAGTACAAAACATGGTGGAAGAATCTGGAAAAAAATCGAAAAGATGAACCAGCCTTTTTGGAGAGAGAAACTGAAAATGGAAAAAAAAAATCGGAAAGATGGAGAAGATTTTCACGGTTATAACAAAATTCAAATCTTTTTTTCTTTCCTTTTTTGGCTTTTGTGTTATTTTATATTTTCCTTTTTTTTGTTTTTTTTATCTAATAATCAGAGGGTCAAATCAGTAATTGGGTTATCTTTAATTGATTTTGGATTGGACAACAATGAAAATTTTAAAGAATATAGACAGATTTGAAATATATGGGCTTCTTTTGGGTCATTCATGTAGATACCCCTAGAAAATATGATGAATATCAAAATTTATTAATCATTGATCAACCTTAATAATGGTAATCAATATATTTTTATTTTATAGGATAATCTTTGATTTACATAATTGATTGTTAATCTAAACAATGATTAACTATATCTTATTGATTGATTATAATCATAGAAATATCTAATTTAAATGTGTATTGCATTTGTAATTATTTTTTGAACTCAATAATAATAGATCGAAGTAGGAATTTAAACATCTTTTAATTGAGGTTATATAGTACCTTAACCATAGAGTTATGCTCATATTGCCCTTTGTTACGTATGTAATTACTTTTTAACTTATTTTTTAATATGTATTATATGCTCATTTATTATTGAGTTTAGACATGATTTATTTCCATTTAAAAATTCAAAATAAAAGATTAGATATATAAAATAAAGCCTTTTTAAACGTGTGGTTATTTATGATTTGACCACAGTCATAATTTTGTTTAAAGTAACTTAACCTATTATAATTATAATAGTTATTACAAAACGTGAAAACTTAAGTATAATTCAATTGTACTTTTATTATTTCAAAAAAAAAAAAAAAAAAAATTCAATTGTTTAACGTATTAGAAAAAAAGAAGCAATCTTAACCTTATGTTAAAAGGTTTAAAATCTTCCTCCCACACCTGGTTCAACTAAAAATAATTTATTATTATATAAATATGACTTAATTATAAATTGATTCATGGACTCTTGAGATTGTGTCCATGTAATCTCTAAATCTTAAAAAGTTTTTGATAAGAACTTGAACTTTTATGTTGTTGAATCGATTTATTTCTTGTATTTTTATCGTTTTTGTTATTAATTTAAAACCTATTAGAACTTGTTAGTTTAATTGGTTCAAACATTACTTATCTCTATAAAGGTCGGAGATGCAAATCCCCCACACCATTTGTTTGTTCAACATATAAATTAGGGAAAAATACACTTTTAGTCCCTGAGGATTTGGTTAGGTTTCATTTTGGTCTCTGAGTTTTCAAACTCAACAATTTAGTCCATGAGGTTTGGTTTTAGTTTCATTTTAGTCTCTCCATCCATTTTTCTGTTAAATGTTAACGTAATGCTGACGTGACGATATTTTTTTATTGAAAAAATATTTTTTTCATTTTTTAAAATAAAAATAAATAAAAATATTAATTTTTTAATATATTTTTATCTCTTTTTTCTTTATTCTTCATCTTCAACACCATCATCATCAACCTCCTCCTTCTTCAACATTCTCACCGAACCTCTAGTCGCTGCAGCCAGCAGCCGCTGCCCGCCGGTCACCATCGTCGCCGGCGGCCACCCACTCTCGCCGGCATTTTTTTTTTCTTTTTTTCTTCTTTCTTTCTCTCTCCCTCACCATCTCCTTCTCTCACCGTCGAAAAAAAAATCCAAGGAAGTTGCCTTGAACTTCCTTCACCAAGCATCTCTCCCATGGAAGCTTTTTTCAAGCTCCGTCCAAAATGGCTGCTTGAAAAAACAACCTCCATTATCACCACCAACCAAACTTCCCAATTCCCAATTCCCCAATTCCCATGAAACCCAAAACCCTAAATCAATTCCAATGTCCATTTCTCCCCACCCATTTCTCCTTCTTCTCTCCATAGCCTCCTTCTCCGCTGTCGAATGCCCTCTCAACTTCACAGTCCTCCGCCAATTCTCCCATGGCTCCGCCATCTCCCGCCCCGATTTCTTAGATGAATGTCAATACATCCGCCTCGGCCTCCGTCTCGTCCTCGCGCAGTACCTGAAACTCTCCGGCTCGTTCTTGCCGCCGGTGAACTCTTCCGATTCGTGCTGGGATTCTTACCAGTCGGTCGTTAACGACACCACGAACCCACAAACCCACAAAATCGAAGACAACGCTGAAGAAATCCGGCGACATCGTGGCTTTAAGTTGAAGAAATCCGGCAGTGTCCAGATCTAGTCGGATGGCGTGGTCGTTGATTCCAGATGGCTTTGTGGGTATAAGTTGAAGAAATCTGGCAGCGTCCTATTCCAGATCTGGCGATGCAGTCCGTTCCAGCCCGATTCCAGCCTGATTTTGTGGCGTTCCAACCCGAAATCCTTTTTTTTTTTTTAAAAAAAACACTGAAAGAAGAAAGGGAAGAGAGGAAGAGAGGGAAGAAGAAGGGAGGAGAAAAAAAGAAAAAAAAATTCTCCGGCGCCGGCTGCCGGCGATGGTGGCGGTGGTCGGAGGGAGGTAGTCACCGGCAGCTGAGGGTGGCTGGAGAAGGAGGAGAAGAAGAGAGAAATAATAAAAAAGAAATAAAATAAATTAAAAATAATATTATTTTTATTATTTTAATATATTTTTATTTTTAAAAATTAAAAATTAATTTTTTAAATTAAAATAATATTGCCACGTCAGCAATTAGTTAGATTTAACGGTAAAATGGATGGCATGGACCAAATTGCTACATATCTCAAACCTCAGGACTAAATTGTTGAATTTGAAACCTCAGGGACCAAAATGAAACCTAACTCAAATCTCAGGAACTAAAAGTGTATTTTTCCCTATAAATTATTTACAGGTAGAATTTACCTTAGGAATATTTTCTACATATAAATTTATTTATATACAAGTCTAATATATTAATAGATAAATTTTAGCTCACGAGTGCTTTAAAACTTGGTTTCAATTTAGTCTCTATACTTTGAAAGTTTCTTGATGTTCCTACCATTAATGAGAAATAATTAAAAGCTAACATCAAACTGAATATAGATTAGTAGTTATGACATCTATATGTTATCTACAGTTGAAAGTTTTTTTTTTTTTTTTTTTTAAATAATAATAACTTTTCAATTATAATAATTGCTTTAAAACCTTATCAAAACTCATTTTTTTTCAATATAATACATGGGGCTTACTAAACCTTAGTACTATTAAAACAAAATGTCCAAACACTTTGACCCAAACATAAAAATTACAATTAAGCTTTTCTTAACATAGAAACACAACCAAACAACCTAAAATAATAATTTAACCTCTAAGGTTAATCCTAACATTCTCATTAAAGAAGTTCCTTTCCTTTTTCTCTCCAAAAAAAAGATATATATTAATAATAAAATATATACTGTCTGAAAAGCTATGTTCATGAATGTATGGCCTTCCAATTGAGATTAAAAATAGCCAAAAAGATAAAAATGTTAATGACAATTAGTCAAGGGGTGGACACAATGTCCAATGCATTCAAAGTTGTGAAAGACAATTAGTCCAAACAAAGTGGAAGAGCAATAATAATGGATGCTTCTTCAAAATTTTAAAAATAATAATAAATAAAAATAAAACCAACATTTTCAACAATAGAGCCCCTTTTATGCATTGGTGGGATCATTCAGCAAATCCAACCATGTAAAAGAATTTGCATAGATAACAACAAAAATTCAAAAAAGAATGGACTTCCATTTAATTATTATAGTTAATAAATATCTTTATCACATTATCATGTTGATTTGATAAAAGTAGTGGTAATTCAAAAAGTAATTTGAGAATTTAAAGATAGTATTCTAGGTCAAAATATAATTTTACACATTTAATATTGTAAATTATTTAATCTAACTTAATTACTTCATGACTATCAAATATGATATATATCTAATATTTATGAAAGTGACAATTACATTACATAATTCATCTTTTTGACATATAAAATCATTAATTAGATGACAAAAAATTGTACAGATTGATTTTAAATTTTCAAAACACCAACCCAAAATGATAAAATCTATTTACTAACTCAATGGATAAAACACCTAAACTTCAACCTCACATATTCATATTCATTTGGTGCATATAATTCTCTTTCTCTCTTTTTTTTTTCCTCATACATAATGACAATTAGAGGAAATTTGGCCTATGCTTTTGTAAACCATATTTTCCAAATTAAATATATATAATTCATGTTTAGACATTTATATAGTTCATTCAACTGATAGAAAATTAACTACATAACTTCGAACTTCTCAAACCCAAGTTTACTAAATCCATGAGTCAAATATCTCTTAATTCTACATGCTTACACAATTCAAACCGATGTTTATGACATAAACTAGAGCATTCATTATGTACATTCAAGCCACATAATCCAACTAGCCAATTCGAATTTAGCTCAACTAATCTATACATCAATAATACCACCATCCTTCATAGAATATAGGTTCAACCCTCGCTAGGAAGATTTCTAGTACTTCCATATCACTTTTCCTTCATTCAACCTATAAAAACTTTTCTATTTTTCTAATACTACCTGGATGGCACATCATCCTCAAATAATGTTGATGTTTGCCAACAATGAATGAGATCGATACCCATACTATTGGGGTATAGGAAAAATTTCCCACTCTAAACCTCGAAATTCTCAAACTAAAAAGAAAAAAAAAAAAAAAAGATCAATTTTAATGTTGCTAGGCTTACATCATTCTTAAGTAACATTGACATAGTCTCAAATGAAAAACATTTTACTAACTCAATGGATAAAACATCTATTACCAATCTAAAAATCAAATAATTAGAATCTCTCAACCTCGAAATTCTCAAACTAAAAAGAAAAAAAAATAGATCATTTTTAATGTTGCTAGGCCTACATCATTCTTAAGTAACGCTGACATAGTTGACAACAGAATGAAATAACATCAGTGCTACCTAAATAGTAAATAAAATAAAGAAGTCCTCTAACAATATATATTAAAAAAAGCTAAGAGGCTATATAATGTAGGATTTGATCCCAATTGATTGATTGATTGGGTGTGCATAAATAAATATGATAGAAAAGGAAAGGAATTGTTGTTGGGTGTGTAGATAATGAATGTTGGGTTGGTGGGGGAAGAGAGAAGGGCAAAAGAAAACCCCTCCACAAGGGCAATGATCATAATAAGTCGAAGGCTCGCACGAGGGGGCGCCCACACCGCTAACACTGGGGCTGTGCTGTGAATTGTTTAGGCAAAGGCCAAAGCCAAATGGCATGAGCAATTAACACTAATCAAAACCCTGCCGCTATTTCCGTTCCCATTGCCTCCTAAAGCCCCATTCCCAATCATTCTCAATGACACGTTCGGTCTCCTTCTACTCCTTCATCCATTATTATCATTCTCTCTCTCTCTCTCTCTCTTCTCGTCATAGTCAAAGTCAAAGTCAAAGATGGCTTGATAAAAAGAAAGAAGAGAGAAGCAAGCAAGCAAGCAAACGGCCTGTTCCATCGTGTTTTCTCATCCTCGATCCTCGTCTCTTTCAGTCAAAATCCCAGACTGATTCGATCTACACCTGCCAGCCTCTGTGTGTTTTGTGTTTCTCTTCTGAATAAAGCAACGGAACAAACACTGCCAGGGGATCCCATCGGTTTTCAGACCGTGGTTTGTTCTTTTCGGGGATCTTTAATTTGTTTTCTGGTTTTTTAACTTTTATCCAGTGTGTGTGTACCATCACAATCTGCTAAACCAAAACCAAACCGAAACGATTTGTTCATCTGTTTTGGTGGGGTCTTCCTTTTATTGGGATTCTAATTCTTTCTGCCCCAACTCCCCATAAATAATTATTTAAAAATTGCTTCTTTTTTTTTTTTTTTTTTTTTGAGTTGAGGTTGAGTGTATTGTGCTTCTGCATTGGGTTTTGGATAAAAAGGCAAGGCCAGCCATGGATCCGAGCTGTTGGGAGTAAAAGCAAAGGCAGTGTTTCGAGTAATTAATTGATTTGTATGTCGGATGGTCCGAGGATCGCCCTCGTACAGACAGACAAACTGATGTTTTGGAGCCATTGGAGAACCCCATAATACTTTTAAAAAACAAACTGTAATAACGTAACAGAAGAACAAGAAATTACAAAAACATCATTCATTTGTCTCCCGAACTAAACCACCCAACAATCGACAAACTCATACTGATTCTCTGTTTTTTTTTTTTTTTTTAATTGGTTTAGTTTGGATTCAGATTGAGATAGATTTTGGTAATGTAATGGGGAAAAGATGAAGAAGATGGATCAGATGGCAAGCGAAATAACACAATTTGTATAAACAGATACAAAGGGAAATCTCCCATGAAACATTAATTTTTTTTTTTTTTTTTTGTCAAATTTATGTCGAAGAAGAGCTGGTGCTGCTTCAGACATAGTCGACAAAACCCCAATAAAAGAAAGAAAGAAAGAAAAGGCTAATAATGACAGAGACACCATTTTCATCCACAAGGCGTATGCTCTCAATATCCGACCAAGTCGTCGTCTTTTTGCTGTATCCTATCAGTCTCTATTATACTCTCTATACCCAACAAACATTTACCGGCAAAAAAGAAAAAGAAAAAGAAAACCGGAGGAGGAGGAGAAATCCAGAAAGCCACTGAGAAGGAAAAAAAAAAAAAAATGAAGGAAATTAGAGAGCATTTGATTTTGGAACCGGAAGCAAAGCATTGAGTTGTAGTTGTAGTTGTTGTTGTTGTTGTGTGTATTGTTATTAGATTACTTCAAGCTCTTGCCTTGCATGGAAATGGCGAGGTCCGGCCAACCCAGCAAATCCCCGTCGACAACTCCGCCGCCAGCGCTGCCGCCGTCGGTGCCATTCATCTGCCACGTGCTGTACCCGGAAGACGACGTCTCCGGAGCCCCACCGGCGCCGTAATTCCCGACGAGATCCCCAACTTCGGGGTAAGTACAGGCAGTACCCCACAATCCCCTGCCGAGGCCGAAGCCCATTTCGTCGAAACCGGAAGGGGCATGGGCGGAGGCGGAGGCGGAGGCGTAGCCGCCGAGAGCCAAGAAGCCGGATCCCTGGGAGCTCAAGAGAGAAGTGAAGGTCCCAGGGGCGGGCATGTTGTCGTTGAGATTGACATTGATGTCATTGGCGAGGGATGCAGGGAGGACGGAAACAGAGGAGGAAGAGGAAACAGAGGTGGAGGAGGAAACAGAGGTGGAGGCAGAGGAGGGGAGGTTATGGTAACGAGAGCGCTTGGAGTTTTTGCGGGAGCCTCCGCCGACGGGGACGTCGCGGAGGGTGCCGCCGTGGGTCCAGTAGCGGCGGCAGGACTTGCAGAAGTGGCGGGGCTGGGAGAGGTTGTAGTTGTTGTAGTAGCAGAATTTGGTGTTGAGAGAGTCGCAGCGGGGGCAGGGGAGAGGGTCGGACTGGGGCGGGGGAGGGAAGGACATGGAGTGTTGGGGCCTGGTGGGTCTGCTGGGATTGGCTGATTCGGACGGCATTGGAGTGGAAGAAGAAGAAGAAGAAGAAGAAGAAGAAGAAGAAGAAGAAGAAGGAAAGAGACAGAAGATTGAGAGAATGGGAATGAGGTTAAAGAAAGTGGAAAGAAGTGGTTTTTATTTAGATGGGTTTAGAGAGAGAGAGTTGAAAGCGGTGGGAGCAGTAGAGAATACGATGTTGAGAGCGAGGGTTTTGATTGCGATCTCAGTCGTCCGAGTTGTGTGTGTCGTGTGTAATGTGTATGTATGAAATGAAAGCACTTCCACCAAACCCACACTTCCTCTCACTACTACACTCGTACACTATTAATGATGTATGATGTTTCTCACCTTAACTAATAAATTTGCTACATTTTTTTTTTCTTTTAACAATTGTGTTTAATAACTTCTCAAAGTTGAAGTTGTCTTTTTTTTTTTTTTTTAGTTCAACAACATTGGTGGGGGAGGGATTTGAACCTCTGATCTCTTGGTCGAAGATACATGTCAATTACCACTAAGCTATGTTCACTTTGACATATAATATGTTTTTTTTAACTAATATTGAAGAGACACACAAACAATGTCATTTGTGTGGTGATGTGATTTGCCAAACTAGGGCAAGAAAATTCTTCCAACCCTTTATCGGATTAGGAATGTGAAGGTCTACTACTTACAAAAGAGTTTTTTTTTTTTAGGAATACTTCCAAAAGAGATAGAAAAGAAAGAGCTATATTATTAATCGATGGGTGACCAATCCTAAAGTTACCTGCAATTGATAATGGTATAACCAAAACTAAAGAGGGATAAGGGAAATAAGGTTACGTGTTGGATAGCGCAACACATTTGTATTGGGTGTTGATGATTCCACATTGAAAAGAAAAGTGGAGACCTCACAATTTATATGTTAGAAGGATCACCCCACTCATTGTCAATTGGTTTTGAGATGGAAGTCCATATTATTTGATATTGGGTACAAAGTCAATGACAAGTGCTAATCCAACCACCCAACCTATGGAAGATATATGTTTTAACCAGTTGAGTTGTGCTAAGGTTGATATGTCTAATAATATTCAATCTTTCAATCATGTATCTAACTTTAAAAATTATAAAATCAAGTCTTTAAGACTCCATTTGATAACCATTTGGTTTTTGAAAATTATGCTTGTTTTTACCCAATTTCCTTATCATGTTTTCTGTCTTTGTTAAGTACACATTTGACTTTCTAGCTAAATTCCAAAAACAAAAACAAGTTTTTGAAAATTGTTTTTTTTTTCTAGTTTTCAAAACTTGACTTAGTTTTTTAAAGCATGAGAATGAGGTAAATAACAAAACAAATAAATTTATAGGTGGAAATAGTGTCTGTTATAGGTAATTTTGGACCACTCCGATGTACAAGGAGCTGACGAGGACAACCGGGCAGAAATAGGGCTGGAGGATGGACCCCAGAGGCGAAACGGACCAAGACCGAAGGGATCGGGCCTGGCCCGATCCCCTGCTCGACCTCGGCCCATGGTCGGCCTCGGCCATGGGCCGTGGACCGAGTTCGTCCGGCTCCGTTTTGTCCCGACTGCCTCTGGCCACCCTGGCTCGACCGGGATCATCCCGAAACGCCTCCGAACGCCGAATAAACCCTAACGAAAGACACAGGTATAAATGGGGCCTCCCACACCCAGAAAAAGGGTTCGAAATCTAACTACTAAAATACTTTTGACTGTTGATCTGACTTAGGCATCAAAGTGCAGGTGGCCTACACCACACCAGTGTGCAGCGCTTTTGACTGGTCTTGCAGGTCACGTCTTCCCCGTCTTCAACAAATTCACTGCTGGTGTCACGTGAAGGTCAGGTGAGTGGCTTGGCCAGATTTTGGCATCAACAGTGTGTATAAGCTTAATTTCAAAAACCAAATGGTTATCAAACAAGGTCTAAGTTTTCAAGTTTGTGTATTAGATACAATTCAAAGTGTTTTTTTTAAAGGATACAATTGAAAGTTGATGAATTTATTAAACACTCCTTAATGTCTAAGGATATATTAGGCATTATTCAATGACATTAAACCTTTATATATACTAGATTTTTTTTAACGTGCGATGCACGTGGTTTCTCTTTTTAGTATTATATGATTTAATTTAACAATAAACTTTTTGTAGTTTTTAACACGTGCGATGCACGTGATATTTCCATCTTTATTTAATCATATATTAAATTTAATGATGTTTTCTTACTTTTATGTTTTATATGGTAAACTTTTAAATTTTAGACAAAGACAATTAAGAGAGTAAGAAAAAAAACACTGCAGAAGACAATTTTTCTCTTTTCATTTTTCATTAAAAAGTAGAAGAGAGTATTCTTTATATAGTGGTAGGAGTTGGAAGTAAGTTACATAGTTATTAAAATTTCAAAACTTTTGAAATTTTATAATTAATTATAATTAAATACATCTTTTTTTTTAAAAAAAAAATTGTAATTAAAGACATGACTAACCATTTTAGAATTAGTTTTCAGAAATAAATTGATAAATCTTTTCTTATTCTTGTTAGTTCTCTAGATTTTGTATAAAAAATTATTTTTCGATATGTTATTTTTATTAATTATATGATATATATAGATAATTTGAATATGTTTCCAAATATATATATATATGAGACTTTTCACATTCCATTTATTTTTCAATTTTATAAATGCATCTAAAATAGTGGTCTCAATGTTTTTAACGCTTAAATTTCATTCTAAAAGAGTATTTCACTTTTATGAGAAACACTTTTTAAAATTTTAGTTTAATTTTTAAAAGTAAATTAACAAAAATAGATACAAACTATTTGTAAACAGGAATAAAAAAATAAGCATTATAAAATAAAATCAAAGAAAGTAAAATAAATTTTAATTTTTTTTAAATAAACTCTATAAAATAATCATCAACATAGAAGAAAAAACAAATACAGTGAACATTTCCTCGTTCATTCTGATAGAATAACATTTACTATAAACAACGTTATTATGATTAGTGGACATTCAAACACCGGCGATCATGGAGCACTTTGTGTTCTTTCTAGCTTGAAACTTCTTGTGATTGCATCGTCGTGGTTGGAAAAGTACCAAGTCTTTTGTTAAAGTGGATTGAATCTTGCATCTGTCTTAAAAAGGAAAAAAAAAAAGAATGAGAAAAAAATACACACATGCATATCAATTTAAAAAAAAATAAAGAGGAAGGAAATTAGAATGAGTGGTAATTGGTTTATGGCAAGAGTGGAGAATCATAGGGTAAGAGAGAGAGAGATTTTAGGGTGGTGATGTCATTTCTCCACAAGAGGAGAATATAAGAACTTGTTGAAAATGTGTAGATCTAGAAAAGGGTGTTTTTATAGTTTTAGAAAATGAAAAAGTGAGAGAGAAAAATATAAGAAGAAGAAGTTGATCATGAGCTCAAATTGTCGTTGAGAACGAATAGATGGAAGCCTTTTTATAGTTGTAGAAAATGAAGAGGTTGAAAAACCTTTGAGATTCTACAACTTTTGATCTTCAATAATTAAATGATAATTAAAGAGTTTTTCTTTTCATATTCCAATATTTTAAATGACAATTAGCAAAGTTAATATGATAGTTACAAAACCTTTTGAATTCTATAACTTCTAAAATACTATTATGAATTATAATTTAAAAAATGTAGGAAAAACTTTTTTAACATTCTACCATTTTAGTAGCACATTAAAAAAAAAAAGTGTAGGAACGGCTAATTAAAATACTATTAAAGTTTTTTCCAATAATAATATAATATGACTAATTAAAATTATAGTTTGTTAAAATTATAATTGTTAATACGTTAATGGCATATTTTGTTAAAATTATACTTTTCTTTTTTCAATTTAAAAAATAAAATTAAAATACTATTGAGCAGCTTTTATTCTTCCCCTCCCTTGTGCTCTCTTCGAGTCTTTTGTTTTTTTTTTTTTTTATTATTGTTTTGCAAAGAATTGCAATTAAAAGGAAGTTATTCTTTCAAAAAAAAAGAAAAAAAAAAAAAGAAAAAAAAAGTTATTCCACTAAGCAATGAATGAGGAATATGAAAGATTTAAGGGTAAAATTGGCATACAATTTAAATGTTGAGGGATAAAATTGACACAAAAAGTTTCTCCTCATTGTGGCTTTTATATATACTAGTGTGTTACCACGTGCCATGCACGTGTATTTATAAATTTTAAAATATTTAAAATATTGAATATTTTAGTTGAAATATTATTCAAAATAATTATTTGAAAAAATAAATATATTGTCAATTAATTGCTATATTTTTTTCTAAAAAAAAATGCTATAATTTTTTAAATTAGTTTTTTTTTATTTTGAAAAAAAAATATTTCTATACTAAAAGATATGTCATTTCATTTTAAAGAAAATATTTCTATACTCAAATTTAATGTCACTTGCAATTTGAAGCTTAAGCTAAGCTTGATCTTGATCATCAATTGGTATGGTATCAATCTTTCAATTATATTTCAAATGATTTCTTTTCCACTATTCTCCAGGCTAGTACATGGGCAACTCATTCTCTTAAAAGTGTTAAATTGTTGTGAGAAGAAGTGCAGGAGAGCTACATTTATATACACCAATTGCGTAAATTAGAAACTTTTAAAATTCCAACCTTGGTCCTCTTGAATTCCATTATTAATTTCAATTAAATATAAAATCATAAATAGTTAAAAATAAATAAACAAAACAGTAAATTTTAAAATAGATGAAAGGGTCATGATGGTCCAAAAATGTCTTTTCAAAATTGTAACTTTTAATATATATATATATTATAAATTTGAAGAAATTTTGATAATTTAAATTTAAACTTTAAAATGATATTTTATGATTAAAATTAAAAGTATAATTTATTGAAATGGTAGATTCTAACCTCTTAACATCTTTTAAATTAAAATAATTGTTATTAAATTTAGTAACTAACTTTTCATATTTGAGCCTTTTAAATACTATTTTATGAGTTAAATGAACCATATAAACTTTATAATTGATTTGTAAATTTAAGATATGACGAAGGGATAAAATAGTCCAAAAATGTTTTCAATGGATGAGTAAAAAAAACTTTTAAAATTCTAAAACGTCATTTTAAATTCCTTTATGTCTCTTCAAATTTGTATAAATGAGTGCAAAACTCTTCCCATTCTACCTCTTTACATTCCATTTATGTATCAATAATTATAAGTGCATTTAAATCTTCATTCATCCTATCTAATTTTCTATCCATTGAAGTTGTTTATCGTAAGATTTAATAAATTATCAAGTTATTTGTAATTTTCAACTTTTTGATTTGTTTTATAAAAAAATATAGGTATTCTCATATATTATTTAGTAAAACATTATTTGACTAATTTAAATACTGTGTTGTAGTTATTTGTGTTTAAATATTACATTTTTCACAAAAATAAAAGCATATTCTTATAAAATGTAATTAATGAAATAAACTATAAACATATAGTTGATACTTTGCTTTTCATAGAGAAAAAAAAATTGTGTCGTGGGTTATTACGCTCCACCATACTTTTATTTTCTACGGTAAACAAATAAAAGACAACAAAAAAAAAAAAAAATTAAGATAGTTCACCTTCCTTAACCATCTTCTTCAACATGAAAGGTTATGCTTCAAAAAAATTATACAATTGGGCACAACTATTCTTTGCATGGTGTTGTTAGCAATGGGCTAACATTTCTACGTTGTCTTCGAATCTTCCTCTTCAGTGAGTTTATATCTTCAAGTATCTAAATCTAAATATAGAAATTTTGAGAGAAGAAATTGAGGGAAGAATAAAAACAAACTAAGAAAGTGGAGATTTGCTATTCATAGAGAGAAAAAAAAATTGTGTTATTACACTCCACCATACTTTTATTTTCTACGGTACACAAATAAAAGACAACAAAAAACAAAATTAGGATAGTTCATCTTCCTTAACCACCATCTTCTCCAACATGAAAGGTTATGCTTTAAAAGAATCGTACAATTGTGCACAACTATTCCTTGCATGGTGTTGTTAGCAATGTACTAACATTTCTACATTCTCTTCGAATGTTGAGAGTGAGTATAGATCTTCAAGTATCTAATCTAAATCTAAATCTAATCTAAATATAGAAATTTTGAGAGAGGAAATTGAGGGAAGAATAAAAACAAACGGAGAGAGTGGAGACTCAAAATTTGTTGTAGAAAATGGGTAGGGAAGAACTCTTATATAGTTTTTTTTTTTTTTTTTTTTTTTTTTTTTTTTTTTTTTTTTTTTTTTTTTTGAGGACTCTTATATAGTTGTAGGAGTAGAAGAATGTTACAAAACTTTAGAAATTCCAAGTTTTAAAAAGACAACATTTTTTGTATTAATTTTTTTTAATTTATATGTATTTATTATAGTTGATAATTAACCATTTATATTTATAAATAAAACCTAATTAATTAATTTACTATTTGTAATTAATTGTCAAGGGTAGATTTTGTAAATATATTAATTAAAGGAGGGATATAATTGTCCAAAAAAGTTTTTCAAAGATTGTAGCTTTTTAATATATTATAGATATCTCTCTTTTTCCACGAATATAGAGTGTGTGTTTCAACATATATGACCTTTGTGTGAGGTAGAAATAGATTAAATATTGACTTATATGACAAATATCTCCTCCAAACTATTAAGAAAAACATTTCAACTCTTAAAAAAAAAAAACATGTTAATTGTCGGTGGATATAAAAAATATTCACCACGGATCAAGAATCCTCCTGATTAAGGAGGTAAAATTGTTAACTTTATCAAAATTCAACATTTTGAGTGAACCAAATTTTATCAAATAAACTATTACTATATAGTATAATAAAGTAAGCTCAGTTTGCTTTTTGATCAAAATTGTATGTCGAATAATATATAATCTAAATATAATCTTTTGAATCTATCTAGATGTAATGAATATATTTTTTCAATGGAGTTGATTAAGGATCAAACACTATTTCTAATCCAACTATTTTACAAAGCAACTCTTCATTAACATTATAAACTTACCATTTATTTATCTTTTGGAAAAATCATTGGCAAAACCAAGAAATCCCAACGGTTTATGAACCGTTGGGATATAAAAGAAAACCCAACGGTTTAGGAATCGTAGGCAAATATCAGAAATGCCAACGGTTAAAAAATCGTTGGCATATAGCTGAAATGCCAACGGTTTTTTAAATCGTCGGGACTTCAGAGATATTCTAACGATTTTTAAACCGTTGGAATTTCCTCTGATTTCCCAACAGTTTTTTGAAAACCGTTGGCATTAGCTACCCCGACTCAATTTTGTCGACGACCAGCCCGACGATAAAAAAACTGTCGAGAAGGTTTACGCCAACGGTTTTTCGAGTTCACCCGACGGTTTTTTCCGTTGGCGTATCCCAGAAATCTTGTAGTGTACGTATTTGAATCACTGACTCCTCTTGATATAATGTTTTGATCAGAATTTTGTTTTTAACAACAAATATGAAGCGAAGATTTAAAACAATGTTTAACTATGCTCATGTCAATAGCTTAATCAGTTGGGACTAGGTTTGGAATCATCGATTGGTCGATTTTTTTTATTATTATTATTTGTATAGTATTGACATTATGAATGGAGAGGGATGGGAGAGAGGGAAATAAGTGGGAAGAGAATAATGAATGTCGGTGAATGTGAAAGAAAGTAATAATGAAGGGTTGGATGTGTGTGCCATTTCTTTTCTTGAGTTGTCGACCTTTGCATGCTCCCTACACTACACTACAAACCATTCCCTCCCATTCTTAATTTCTTTTCATTTTCTTCCATAATTTTGTTCTGTCACTAAAACCCAACACATTTTCCTAAATTTAGTACTTTAATTCATACAAAATTTCAACTTTAATTTAAAACTCCTCAACATTGAGTTTAAACACCCTTTTCTACTCTACATTCTAAACATAGGTTATACAAATTTAGGATTTCTCAAACTCCAAACTATGCAAACTTTGGATTCTCCTCTGAAAAACCAATCATGTCAATTGTTGTATCATTTTAATTAATTGCCATGTCGAGATTTAGTGAAGGTTATTAACTGATACAATGGTCAAAAGCATTTGAAGGGTTAAAAATGAATATCTACAAACTATAAAAAGAAGAGAGGAAAAAAAAAAAAAAAAAAAAGAGAAGAGAAAGAGAGGGTCAATTATTTTTTATGCCACATACACTAATAAAAAACGTGTCGGAGGATGAACGATCATATCATTAACTATTTTTGATGTCACATGTTAGGAATAATCAACTAAATGTCAAAGCACACCTTCGAAAGATCACCAAAAGCAAGTATTATCTACTTTGTAAGGGTCATTATTTTTTATCCCAACTTATAATCATCAAATGTGTATTTTGCCCGAAAAGAAAAGAATACATATTTTGATCATTGAATAGAACAAAATCATGAAGATAGGGAGATGAATGAATGAATTGTAGGCTTTTTTGGCATTGACCAAAACCATGAATGTTTGAATGGAGTTTTTTAAAAAAAGAGTAATTGGAGGCAAATGGTTGGGGAGAGATTGAAGAGAGCTTAGGAAAAGAACAAAAAGTTAGGAGAATGGGAAAGGGGATGCTTTCTTATTGAGTGTTGAAAGGCTTAAAAAGAGAGTGAGAAGCTAAAAACCAAGACAATGTCAAAGTATAACAAAAACAAAAAGAGGGGATCATAATGCATGTGTGTATGCTTAATTATCAATTTGAATGTTGGCTAGCTTCATTGGGGATCATAATGCATGTGTGTATGCTTAATTGTCATTTCGCAAGAGATCTAAACATTGATTTTTAATTTAGTTGTGCTTGTTATAATCAAGTCATAGGGAAGAATGGATAATTGGACTTTTTTTTTTTTTATGATCATATCATACATGTCTACCCCTAATTAAGAAGATAGTGTTACGTACATTAAAACTTGAGGAATGAGAAGAAGTTGTATATAGGGATAACAATTAAATGCATGATCAAAGTCAAGAGAGAGGTAGAGATGTTAGATTCTTGTTAAATGATGGTAATCAAATGATATCATTAAAGAAGTTAGATATGTTAGTCTTAAGTTGAAGAAGAATTTTAGATCTTTTAGGGTATTGAATCCCTGCTAATTTAGTTATAAGGGAGCAACAAATGAAAATTTAAAGAATGATGATAATCAAGTGTGTGAAATGTCTCACAGAAGGAGAATATAACGAGGGTATTGAGGAGTTTTAAGAAAAGTCTTCCTGAAAATAATAAATTAGAGAACTTGAAAGATGCCACTGCACAGAAATTGAGTAACAAAAAATTATACAAAAATGAATTTGAAGAAAGACGCATCTTTGCCATCAATAAAGTTTCCCTATCCACGTAATTGAAGCAAAATTTATTATACTGGTAGAAGCTATCAACAATAGGTGTAATGTAAGTTTGAAAGGTTTAACGACAATAAAGACGCAATACATATCACATTGAATCTTTGGTTTAATGAGATCTAACATAACATAATTTAGATGTTAAATTTCTTTTTATTTATATAGGCATTATTAAAAAGGCAAAGTAAATATGGAAAAGATCTATACATCAAAGAATTCAGCTGATATAATTACTAGATCAATTACTCTTGATTTGATTAGTACTTTAAAGTAACTAAATTTGTGATAGTTTATTGAGTTCTTAATGCACTAGTTGAAGGTGGAGATTTTATAATTAAGAGAGTAAAATATAGAAGAATAAAAGTCATTGGAGTGTGTGTATTATTCTACATGGTATATTTTGGTATTTTCAAAAGAATTGAATGGAGTGGACATCTTGAGAAGTTGGGTTTTAAGAATAAAGAGTTACTTTTGTTTTTAAAAATATTTATTAATAGTTTTTTTTTTAATATAAGAAACGTTTATTAATAGTTTTGAGTTATAATAAATTGTAAATTGTTATTGGATTGAAATCACCATTTGCAAATAGATGAACTTGAAAAGGAAAGCAATTTCAATTTTCTTTTCTTTTTTTTAAATAGCTCATTGAAAGAAAGCAAAAAAGGGCAATTTTTCCCCCAACGTACTATTAATATTGTTATTGCTACTTCAAAACTCTTGTCAAAGCAAACATATACCTCAACGATAATTGACATGTATTCTCGAACAAGAAAATCAGAGGTTCAAATCCCCTACTCCAATGTTGTTGAACTACAATATATATATATAGACACACACACACAACTCATAGTTTGAGTATGGCTAAATATATGTTTTATCTCCATGACTTGGATATTTTCAATTAGTCTCTAAGGTTGTAAAAGTTTGAATTAGTCTATAATATTTTAACATTTTTATAATTAAACTCTTTTTGTTAGTGAATATGTTAAAATTAGTTGATGATAAACTTACTGACATGATTTTTTAATGAGTTGGATGAAACTTAAAATAATAATGAGATCTCTTGGATGGTTTAAAGGTTCCTTTAAATTTGAGCTAATTCATTTAGTATCACGCTTCGCAAGACTTACTATTAGTCAAATTTTGACTTTCTCCCATGTGAATGATATAATTTGGAAAATTTTAAAATGAGAGGAACTAAATTGGAACCTTTTTAACCTTAGGAATTGAATTGGAAAAAAGAAAATTAAAGATCAAAAACTAAAATATATACTTAGCCTTTAGCCTTTGAGTAATTATCTTTTAAATGCATGAACTTCATTTGGAGCAACTTGAAAAATATGCAAACTACCTATAAATTTAAATTATATAAAGGTTCTCACAACTTAAGAAGTAAATTTTAAATTCCAAACTACCTATAAATATTTATGAAAAATTTGCAATTAAGCCCAATTGCTAACCATGTTATATGAACTCCCAAAAAAAAAAAAACAAAAAAAAAAAAAAAAAAAAAAAAAAAAAAAACCCAATACTTAAGTGTTACGATCCAATAGCTTTAGGGTTGATCGATTAATTATTATCTTTTGGAAGGGTACTCCTTTCATTCAATGAGAAACCCTACTTTTAAGTGCTTTTATTTAATGTATTTTCCTTTTCCTAGTTTGGTTATTGTTAAAATTCTAAAATCTACTTTTAATGTATTAGAGATTCTCAACATCCTATTAAAAATTTGTTAAAAAAAAATTAATGTATCATTAGATTATTATTTTATTAACTATACGGATAAGCATGGAAGTTATTTACGGAGGTATCTCTTCAAGTGTTAAAGACTGCTCCTAATGACTGTACGACTGAAGGGACGAGTTGACCACCTTCAAAGCAAGTTAGCCAAAGGTCTTGGTATCGGTTGAGTTGGCAAATTTCTGTTGCAAGTTCAATATGACCAACAAACTGATGATAGGGATTCTCTATAAATAATGTAACTTGTCTCACACATAGGTATACAACTTCAATTTACTATAGTTGTGCTTGTCTTTTTTTTTTTTTTTTTGAAAAAACTATAGTTGTGCTTGTCAACACCTTAGTCTAAATGCTAACTTAAGTATCGCGAGGAGTTTGACCCAACATCACATCACATTGATGTGAGTTCTTTTGCAAGTTTGATCCATCCCAACTTTTTGACTTCACGTTAGTTGATACTTGCATCTGAACTTTTTTTTTTTTCTTTCTTTCTTGAATTCAAACTTGCAATCCATAATCTTGCATCAGCAAACATATTTAGATATATGAACATGTCACTTAGATACTACTCATACATGAAACTTATCAACAATTCTACTTATCCATTGACAAAATCTATTTCTTCTCTATAAGGTAAATATGTATCCAAATATGTTATCAAAACAATAATCTAGGCTCCGTTTGGTAACTATTTTGTTTCTGAAAATTAAGTTTGTTTTTTCTTAATTTCCTTAGAATAATTTTCATATTTGTCAAGGACACATTTTCATTATAGCCAAATTCCAAAATCAAAAACAAGTTTTTGAAAACTATTTTTTTCTTTTTTAGTTTTCAAAACTTGAGTTGGTTTTGGAAAATATGAGAAAAAGATAGATTAAAATATATATATATATATATGGAGGTAGGTTTGTAGGCTTAATTTTCAAAAACCAAAAACAAAAAATCAAAATTCCGTTTGATAACCATTTGGTTTGTCAAAATTATGTTCGTTTTCTCTCAAATTTCTTACCATGGTTTTTATCTTGGTTAAGGAGACATTAGAGTTCTTAGCTAAATTCCAAAAACAAAAACAAGTTTTTGAAAACTATTTTTTTTTTTTCAAAAATTGACTTGATTTTTGAAAACATGGAAAAGATGTAGGTGACAAAACCAACAAATTGATAGATGAAAGAAGGGTTTATAAGCTTAATTTTCGAAGAACAAAGTACCACCGAGCCTCCCCTCAAATAGTCATCTGTCCTTCCAACTCTATAGGCTTCACCGCTTTAAAGAAAGTTCTCGCTCTTATCTAGGACGACTCCTCTACTTCGGAGTATACCCGCTTACCCAGAGCTCAACCACGGATCTCCCCCATGACTATTAAGGCTCACAACTTCTTTGTTCAACACTCGAGGATTCCACCCGACACGGTTCGGACAACCACATATTTCCACAATGGTATGATATTGTCTACTTTAGGCATGAGCCCTTATGGTTTTGGTTCACCCAAAAGGCCTCATACTAATAGAAATACTTGTTCTCCCTTAAGTATCCATGATCATCTCCTTATCTAGCCAATGTGAGACTTTGGACGCACCCCAACAATTCTATTTAGATTTTTTATAAATGTTAAACTGAAAACAAACCCCAAAAAGAAATCCTCAAAGCTAAAGTATAATTAGAAGAAAAAAGAGAGAAAAGAATTTGTAAAATGTATTTTTACTGTATTTTGTTTGTATAAAGCTTGAGCCTGGAATAAATAATCTAACGACACGTTCGAGTGAAAGTTCAACAGCACTGTACTTCAAAGAAAAACTCATTCAGCTTCAAGAATGGCCTCGGAACGGGCATCTCCATTAGCTTTTTCTTAGCGTCAGTGACTTGTCGTATCAGGACAATTACTGGGTCTCTTCAATTCCTTCAGTCCGTTTCTTTACTTGGGCTTTGGCTTCGGCTTCACTCCTCTGTTTGTTGTCCAAGTATCCCACTGCTGCGGCCTCGTCTTCCTTCAAGTCCAGAAATTTCAACCGTGGCTTGGAGACTTCGATAATCGGTGGCTTTCCCCAACTTGTTCTGCTACCAAATTTGCTGGTAAGTTAAGGGCAGGACACCCAATTACTTTCTAGATCTAGGTTCTTCCCAATTTGGAATTTCTCTTGCAATTTGTTGTGGGTAGGTTTTGTTCCTTCGATCAAATTGCTGGGGGTGGGGGGGTTTTCTCTCATTCCGTTATCTTGCTCTCTGAGTCGATTTCAGGTCGTATTCGATCTCTTAGTTGCTAATTTATTGAGTCTCTCGCCGAAGAAATGGACAAAGTAGGGGATGGTTCCAACAAATGGGCAGAAGATATTTATTGGAGCCATTTTCAGTTCACCCACTTCTATCAAATTCTTGCCGGTGGATGTGAACAGCAACTTGTAGGTTTTCTTCCTCTGCTATCCCTTTTTGCCATTTTCAGAAACTGGGTTCTGCATTTGATGTTTGCTTTTGACTAGACGTTAGATTTTGTGCGCTGATATGATATGCCTTTCGAGATTTATCCTCACAAATTTGCAGCTGTTTTGAGACTCTGGACAACTTGTTTCTGTGTGTAACTGATCATCCGAGAATTAGGTTCAAATAAATTTCATGTTTAACAATTTCTGTGATATTCTTATTTGATAATGCCTTTCAATGATGAGCTTAAATGATCTCTGCAAATTGTGGTTTTTGACCATTGTTGGAGCATTTGGACCTTACAGCCTACAGTTGGCCCCTTCCATACAGTTAATGTTTGAAGCACTCATTGTCTTCCTAGAGTGTTCTGAGCTTATGAGATCTTAGATGATGGATGATTTACTATTTAGATACGGACCCTTACTAGAACTGATTTCTTTGCTATGATCATGAATTTCTTTGACCTGGAAATTGCATCGAAGTATCTCTTACAAGCTTTTCTAGGAACTTGGGAGTGAATACCATTTGTCTACTCATTGTTCAGAAATGATGTAAACAATGTTGGAGACTGTTTATCCGAGGATTAGATTCAAATAAATTCCATGTTTAAATATTTCTATGATATTCTTATTAGATAATTCCTTTCAATGATGAGCTTAAATAATCTGCAAATAATGGTTTTTTACCATTGTTGGAGTATTTGGACCTTACAGCCTACAGTTGCCCCTTCCATACAGTTAATGTTTTGAAGCACTCAGCGTCTTCCCAAATTATTCTAAGCTTATGGGATTTTGGATGATCGACGATTTACTATTTGGATACGAACACTTACTCCAATAGAACTGATTTCTTTGCTATGATCATTTATTTCTTTGACCTGAAAATTGAATCAAAGTTACTCTTACAAGCTTTTCTAGAAACTTGCCAACTCATATATATAATCTGAGCTGCAGGTTATTCCAAACAAATTTGCAAACAATTTGAAAAAGAAACTTCCATCAACTGTGACTCTTAAAGGTCCTAGTGGTGCTACATGGGATGTGGGATTGTCTACCAAGGATGATAAATTGTATTTCAAACATGGCTGGCAAGAGTTTGTGAAGGCCCATTCTCTGGAGCAGAATGATCTTTTGGTTTTTAGGTACAATGGTGCGTCACAGTTTGATGTCTTGATATTTGATTGGAAGAGCTTTTGTGAGAAGGAAGCATCATATTTTGTAAAAATCTGCGAGAATAAAAAGAGTGACAATGAATACCAGGCCAAGAGGAAGTTTAGAGAACCCTCTTTGGATGGTTTTGATGCTGATACCAATAATGGTGCCGAATGTGCTTCCTCTGAAAATATTATACATGATGACAGTATGGAACGTATGATACAGGACGTTGTGTCCAAAGCTACAAATTTGAATTGTCAACCAGAGGTTTTTTCAGCTGCGCCTATAAAAACAATGCGAACTAGAAGAAGGAGAGATACTCGAAATAATGCAGCAATTGTGACACCTACCCCCGCTCCTGTTCAGTTATCAGGTAGTTGGAGACGAAATTCTTAAGTTTCTAATCCTTCATTCATATTGTTTCATATTTTCTGCGGTTGACCTCAAAAACAGAGAATAAGTAATGATGCTTTAAAACTCTTGGTGATCCTTAGGTTGTTATCATCAACTCTGTTATACAGATTTTAGCAAGATGGTGTTACAGTTTTTCCAATCTTGACTGGGAAAACATTTTTTAAATGATTGTGTAGTCAGGCTCCATACTATTTAATGTCTATGGATTGATAAGAAACTAGATTTATGAATCAAAATGTATATCTGGAATTTTTTTATTTAGGTGTAAGTGTAACAGTATTAGACCAAAGTGCAACGTATCAAAGTTAACTTTTCATGGGTCTGGTATCTGACCTTGGACTTTGCCAGATTCTGATGTGGAAGCTACTCCCGCTAAGAAAATTGGGTCATATGTTGAGCATTATGTATCCAATCGAAGGGCTATCACCGAAGATGAGAAGAACAATGCCCTGAAGTTGGCAGAAGCAGCATCAAGCAATTCTGGTTTCAAAGTTGTTATGCGACCTTCACATGTGTACAGGAGATTCTTTCTGGTAAAACTTGTCTTCTGTTACTGATCTTTTTGTTGCTCGTTGAACTATCTTTCAACGCCCAATATATCTTTTCCATGGGACTTTTTGAAGTGCATTGTGAACTGAATGTGTGAGTTCATTAGTATTAGTTGGCCAATCCTTTTGTTGACTCTGTATGTTCGTCAATCTTTGAACTCTGTTGAATTTTATTTTAGTTCTCATACCTCTCACAAATTCTCTGCATGTTGGTCGATGACACAGTTTATCCCCACTCAATGGGTTACAAAAAATCTCTCCCTTCGCAACCAAGATGTAATACTACGCGTCGGGAGTGATGAATGGCCAGCCAAATTCAACTTTACCCCAAGTCGTCAATGTGGTGGTCTTACAAGTGGATGGAAACATTTTGCAATAGATAACAATTTAGAAGAATTTGACGTCTGCATCTTTGAGCCTGTCACTAAATCAAGTGGTCCTGTGGTCCTGGAGGTCAAAATCTTCCGTGTTGTCGAAGAAGTTATCCCTCTCACCCGTGTGTCATCAAAGAGCAACCGGAAGCTAATCAAAGCCACCTGAAGCTTAATTTGTGGCAAGTTACCGAAATATTTAGTACCTAATGTTAAGACCAAAGATTTGCTGTCTGTATAATATAGTAGGTAATAACTGTGTTATAATGTATGATGTTCTGTGGCCGGGACCTATCCTTTGCTAACATTTAGTTGATGCCATACTAGTCCTGACTTCAGTCCTGGATGAGTAGAGTAACCTGTTTATGAGCTTAGGAGTTGCTAAGCTTCATTCACAGTTTTATAACTTTTGATGTGAAAGACTACCACTACCAATGAGTTTCACCAATCATTCATATTGTTGGCTGCATTGCATGAGAATTGAGAAATTTCTCAGCCCTTGGGAATGGTCAGAATATACAACAGAGTTAATATCTAATCTCGGAATCATATTCAATATCTGCTCCTTAATTCAAATGCGTCGAGGTGAAAACCTATCCGGATAGGGGAGGCAGAAACTGTGATTTTTCGATGTAAAAAACAGAGAGGGGATGGGAAGATATCTCTTTCAATCCCTGAGTTATGAGTCTATGTTTGAAGTTTGAAGTTCACGTGGGTTTGCCATTATTCAATACACAGAGGACAAAATGCAAATTTTGCAGGCTATGCTGGGAGGGAAGGGAAGGGATGATGCAGTGGACTCAGAATCCCTCATGTGCCTGCAATTCTTCCCCATCCTGGACGGTTCTTTCCTCACAAAGCGCCAATGGTAAATTATGACTCAAGTTTTGTACATATTCTCTGCACTGTTACTTGTAAGGAAGGAGTCGTGCTTGGTGGTGATGGCAACTGCCACACACACAAACACAAACACTCGCCATTATATTATATGTATGCTTTCTTTATTATTGCAAGTCGCAGGTGGAGCTGAAAGGGATATGGGAATTTGTTTGTTTTTGTGCTGTTTGACGTTCAAGTTTCTCTCAAAGTTCTTTTTTTTTTCTTCTGCACCATTGATGGGGAACTTGACATTTGCAGGTGTATTGAGGAGTTGTTTCTAGCATTTGTTTGAAATTCTCGAGGCCTATCAGGTACCTTTCCAACTTACTTACATTTTTCTCCAAACATGGTTTTGTTCTTCTGTGGTCCACCCCACTACTGCTCAAGTGACATTTGGAAAGCTTGCAGACACAAACAAACCCATCTTTCTCTCTCTTTCTCTCAAGAACTCACAATACAAAGTTTATGCATTCCACTACTTGAATGAATAAGAATTATTGTTTGTTTGGGTCAACTTTGCTATTTATCAATTCATGTGTTTGGGAATTTGAAGGGTGTTAGAGTTCGAACTCAAGTTTTTTTAATATTTGTGAGTGTTCAGGTCAAGTTCTATGCACCTTTAACTATTGTCATTGGACAACTGTCTAACTCTACTACTACGTCTATTCCATAATTCAATTACAAGAACGGTGAGTAAAAGACACTTATATTATTGTTATTATTGTTTTTACCCTTGTCATTTAGTTGAGTGGGATGATTTTGGTATCATAATTTTTGTTTCGTGAAGCTAGAAAATTTGCTACAAATCAACTTGTAAATCATACAAAATTAAACTAGAGGGGCTCAAAATTTTGCACTAGGCACGAAATCCAACAATGAGATCAAGTAATTAAAAGATGTACAAACGTATTTAGCACAAACAAGGAAACCCAAAAATTAGATTGACCTCATCATAAAAGTGTTCATGACTAGTGGCATGTTTTTCTTAAACAAAGTAGATTAATTTGATTACCTATCCATAAAGTATAGGGTTTAATAGATGAAATTAATACTAGTTAAGTTAAAATTGGACTCATTTAAGATGAAAACTAAAGTAAACACATAAAAGATGAATAAGTTATAGAAAAGTCAAATGATGCAATAGAGATCACACAAATCTCTAAAGGACGATGCCTCACCTTTTAGAACTTACCAAAAGATTTGATTTTCTTTTTTATTTTTCTCAATTATTTGATCCTCACATCCCTAGCTTAGATGTAACAATATCCGACTGCGTTGTTCCTCATAGTAAACGGCAAATAGAAAAAGCAAAGAGATATCTTTACATCGTACATTGGGCACATGTGGTTACAATGATGCATCTTATGACCAAAATTCCTCAATTTTTTACTATTACCCTAAACCCACATCATTACTTTCACACATACCACATTTTGTCTCTTAAATACTTTATCGACACTTATAACGCTATTTGAAGTCTTATTTCAAACCATCCAGAGAATGGAATATAGTTTTACACTCTTAAAACTTTTAGGGTTCGTTTGATAATATTTATGTTTCTTGTTTTCCCTATCCTGATCTTTGTTTCTTGTTTTCTTTTTTAATAAAGAAAAATGGAATTGGGTTAGTGATTTGTTTTTTGTTTTTTTTTTCTTATTTTTTTAATTGAAAAAAAAAAAACATGTTTGACAGTCATTTCTTGCTTCTTACTTTCTAGAATTTTAAATTATAAAATGTAAAACATGTATTTTATGAGTAAAAAATGATAAAATAATATTTTTATTTATGTTTTCAAAAAAAATTGAAAGCAGCATGACAAAATTTGATTTTGACGTTATTTCCAAAATTTCTACACAATTATGAAAAGGTTGTTGAAAAATAAGAAACGAGAAATAGGAACATTTACCAAATGCTAATGTTTCTCAAAAATTGAAAACAAAAAACAAAAACCGTTGGGAATGTACAAACAAAGTCATCGTCCCACATTGTCTAGTAAAGAAAAAGATTATGAGTATAGCAATGAGAACAACCATCTCCACTGATACCAGACATTTTGAATGAAATCAAAAGTAAACTCAAGAACTATATCCAAAGTGGACAATATCATATCATTACGAAGGTATGTATAAGGTTATATCTTATTAGTTCTAACAGAAATGTTGTCAAACACAACTCCTTAGTGTTACTCACTGTGTGTCTTAAACTTATGAATCCAGCATGCATCCATTGGTTCTTGAATCTCCATGAATTAGAATATGAAGCAAACAAGTAACTGAAACCCCATGATCCACAAACTCATGAAGAAGATTCAAGTATATTAATTGGTAGTGGAAGAGAGGATTGGTTGTATGTTTGTAGTCAGTTGATGCTGCCACAGAGAGGGAGCCCTTCAAACCTAACCATGATGATGAAAGAGCAAGTTTTTCTCTCAGCAGAAGGAAGCCATTTCTGAGCAGAAAGAAAGCACATGGCTTGTGAGCTGCAAGGAAAGGGGCCGGGTCCCATGCAAATACAATACATCGCTCTCAATTCATTTCAAAAGGGTCCCCTTTCTCAACCCTTAACACGACACGACACCCATGTTGGGAGTGCGTCCAAAATTCCACGTTAGCTAGATAAGAGAATGATCATGGGTTTATAGAGAGGACAAATATCTTCATTGGTATGAGACATTTTGTAGTGAACCAAAAGCAAAATCATAAGAACTTATGTTCAAAGTGGACAATATCTTACCATTGTAGAGATCTGTATCGTGTCTGTTGCCCCTTACCACCCTTGCCAACAAATACATATATCTAATAGCTCAAATCTTGTTGTAGATGACGTTAATTTGTTTTATATATGTACATACCATTTTGAAATTGCTGGTACGGCAGCTGAAATCTCTCACAAGAAAAGCCAATTTCTTACGAAATTTTCATTTGTTTTGAGAAAGTGGAGGAGAAACTGCGGTACAGCTACCATTTTTGGTCAAAGATATGATTGAATAAATGAAATAAATTCTGTTTAATTTCTCTGTCCTGACATGTGACATCCTCCCACTCAGCTTAGGGATTCTCCAACAACTCCTAATCAAACAAACCCACATCAAGTTTCTCCAAAATTATGCAAGTTTCGAATAATAACCCTAAAACTTTAGGGTTGTTGGGGTTTTTCAGCCCTACTTTCTTCACCCTATTAATTACCTCATCATTAAATTAAATTAAATTAAATATCCCATTTTGCTTGTTCCAATGGCATCTTTTTTTTTTTTTTTTTTTTTCTTTTTTTAGGCCTTGATTAAATACAGCCTAAATGGTTATTAAATGAATGGTGTGTGTTGTAAAATTGAAGCGTTACGTTTTTAAATATTACCAATTTCATGTCTATTTCTTTGTGATGTAATGTCGTGGAGCTCAGAAGCCTAAACGGCGTTGATTTCGGTGATTCTTTCCTTTCTTTTTTGTCGTTTTGGTGATCTCATAATTAATTAATATGGATTTCTTTTTTTTTTTTTTTAATATTAATTTGCTCGAAGTTGGAGAGGGGAAGAAGATGGGGTTTAGGGGGCTCGAATCTCGAAGCAACACATGCATGTTGATATGTGCATATGTGCATAGTTGTATATATTCGAACAAAGATTTAATATTACTATATATATATATACTAGTCTACTAATACTTAATTACTATGATTTAGTCTCAATTTAACATTTTGGCTGATAATATATGTTGTAATGTTTTTATTACTTTTTAAATTCTCTACTAGTCATAAAATTTGAAGTGTTTTTAATGTCGTTTCTTGTCTAAGACTTTATATCAATTTTTTTTTTTATTTGTTAGTTTTCAAATAGAAACATTTTTCTTGTTGTATTTAGGATATGTTTGGTTTAACTTTTGAGAAAAAAAATTCTAGTTTTTGACAACCACTAAAAATGACTCATTAAAAAATGAGATTGAGAAATAAACCATTTTGAAAGAAACACTTGAAACCAAATTTTTTTTAAAAAGTTTTTAAGTATGTAATAACTTGGATATAAAAATACTTATGAGTGTTTAAATTCTAAACAGTTTTTATACAAAATATTTAAAAGAAGTATTCGGACTCCTAGGTGGATCAATCCATGTTGAATTTGTTTTGCTGATTATCCATGGATTATGTAAATTCAAGCTAATGAAAATTTTCTTTTATATATTATATATAAATTAACTTTACAAATCATAAATCCAAAAACGAAACATGAGTTTATGTACCCAAACCTAGATTTATATTATTTCTCATTCTTTTGTATAATTGACAAACTTATATCAATTAAAACTATGAATCAAATTAGAATATCGAAAAGTCTCTACATTACTCCGAGAGAAAAAAAAAAAGAAAGTAGAAATCTAGGTTTGAGTAGTATAATCTTTATTTAATTTATAAATAAACAAGTTATACAAACCTAAATTTGTATAAACATAGTTTTGTAAGATTGAATTTGTATAGACCTACGTCATTTACCTAACATGTAGGACTAGAAAAATCCGTGTAGTACGAAATGATAAACAAACCTACCCAATAAACAAATGCTCTCAAACTTTTAACCTTGAGTTACACAAATTCTCAATCTCTTAACCAGCTCACATCAATTAGAAGCGGAGAAGATCCTAACCAGCTCAATAGGTTATAAGTAAAGACAACGTCTCACCCTTTTGTAGAAACAAGAAACAAATGTCACACCGAGTTAGAATAAAAGTCGACAATATTTTGAGATGGAGAAACAAAATATTCTCCCACCACTTGTGAATTGAAAAGAAAAGGTTAAAGGAAAAGGAGGTGGGATGCAAGAGACATAGAGAGAGAAGAAATTTGTGATAAGACAAAGGCATAGAATATGGAATATGATCCAAAATTTGCCTGTGATTCATACGCATATATATATATATATATTTTATTTGCATGTTTCCCAGAAATTTTCTATATTCTAGAGAGAGAAATGCACAGAGAGAGAATGATGAACGAGTTTATTTTATTATTATCAAGTAATTAACAACAAATTTTAATTAATTAATTAATAAGCCCTTGCATTTCCCGGAGAATCTAGAGCGCATCAGGCGCTGACCAAATAAAGCTTTTAAAACTGAGTATTATTAAAGAAGACTAATTTAGTTAATTAATGGGTTGATATATTAATGTAGGGTAGTGAGGATTATTATTGTTAATTAATTAATGCATGGAGGGAAATAAAATAGAAATTAGAAAGGAGAGGTCACGTGAGGCACGAGCGGAAGATTGGACAAGGAATAATTGGACACGGAGAGGGAATATTGGGAACTTAAGGATACATCTTAAGTTAAGGCAGACAAATACTTACCTGTTCCTTTCAACGTTTATGTTGGACTTGGACTACCACCTTTTTTCAATCTAATAAAATAAGGGTTAAATTCTCGATTTCATAAATTTAAGTTGGTGGGTTATGATAAATTTACCCATTTAATATCTTAGATGAGTTTTTTTTATATATTTATCTCTTTTTAACAAAAGTGTTGATGGTTAAATTTGGTCGAGAGGAACTCACCTGACCTTCACGTGCCAGTAAATTTGTTTGAGAGGGGGGAAGTCGTGGCCTTCAAGACAGAAAACCTGCACACCGGTGTGGTGCTTGCCACACCGCCTCCGATGCTTAAGTCAGAAAACGGAAGGAGGAGAGTAAGAAAGCAAGAGGAGAGAGTCGAGAATAGAGTTCGGGATCCTCTCTTCAGTGATGAAGAGGGGTTTAAATACCTGCTCATACTCCTAGGGTTTTTATGAATTCAAAGGTGTTTTGGGCTACTCGGCCCATGCAAGCGGGCCGAATTGGCCCGACCCTTTGGTCCGGTCTTCCTCTGGGTCGGTTTTCTGGTCCTATCTCTGCCCAGTTGTCCTCGTCAGCTCCTCGTGCTTCAGAGAGGTCCAAAATTACCCATAACAAAAAGTAAGAAAAATCAAGCTAAATTGTAGGTTCAAAAAGTTAAGTTGAAGGGTTAGAGTATTGATTTGATTTCCATGTTTTAAATGAGTTTCTCGACCTCTCTCTTACTTACTTTGAGCAAATTTAAGAAGCGTTGAATTAAGAGTTGAAAAGTTTTAAGTTGATCATGGATTAAGATGTTAATGATAGATTGTGATCAATTATTTTAAAAACACAAGTAATGGTTACTAAACATAAATTAATGTTCTTCATTCTTGACTCACACCGAGAGAACCCGAAAAAAAAAATACAAAAGAAACCATTTGGGTAGGGAATGTGTAATACATCAGATCATTAATGGTTACAAGTTCAAAAGAAGTTATTTTCGAACTCAACACTTATGTAAAAACCAAAAAAGAAAAAGAAAAATAGAAAAAGAAAAATAGAAAAAGATATGGAAAAGAGCAGTGGAGACAGGGTTTGAACAGGAGGATAATTTGGAAAGCAATGTGAAATATACCTCGTTTATAGACAAAATGGGGAATCTTCTTAAATTGATGGAACCCCTTTTTAAATTTAATCCAAAACCTGAAATAATAATACCTCATGATCCCATTTTCATTCATTCTCTTACACATAAATTTTTCAAACAATCCCTGAATTTTCAGAATTTTCGTTTTAACCTTTCAATTTTGAAGTTTGTTTCAAAACGACTCTTGAAGATATTTTCTGTTAAATTATTTATGGATGAAAAATGATGTATATGCATACGTTTTTATCATATTTTTCACATATGTATTCAAATCTCTTTACATAAGCAATAATACATATACAAACACGTCATTCATCCTTCAAAAATTTAACCGAAGTTAAAAAAGGGTCACAATCACAAGCAATGTAAATACATCATCCATCCTTCAAAAATAAAAAGAAAAAAGTGGCCCATTTTGAAATTGGTTTTCTCCAATTTCATAATCCCCACCACCTCCTTTTCATTCCCCCATTATTTCTATTTAGATAAGAAACTTTCTCTCTCTTCTGTTTTCTGTGTGTGTTGGAAAAGCTGTCTGATCCATCTGTGAGTATTAAATGCACACAGAACTTTCAACTTTTCACTCTCTCTTCAACCTTTTCCACTACTAAAACTAAAACTAAAACTAAAACTATAACCCCTTTTCACTTTTCTCTCTGTGGGACTTTCTACTTCTTTTTTTTTTTCTTTTTTTTCTTTGCTTATAAACCCTTTCTTTCTTTTTCATTTTTCTTTTAATCCTCTCCTTTTCCATGATCCTCATCTCTCAGCTTCCTCCAAAGATCCCATTTTTCCAAACCCCTTTCTCCATCTCTCTCTCCCAAATCATAATCCACTCATAATATCAAAAGGGTCACCACCTTTTTCCTCAATCCTTCATGTTTAGCTCCACCCACATGATCATGGAGCCGACGCCACCGCCATTGCCGGACCTCTCCTTGCAGATTAGTCCGCCGTCGGATTCCGGCAGCGGCAGCGATCTGAGCCATGAGAATGCTGCTGCTGCTGCTGGGTTTTTTCTACCGGCTAAACCCCACGTGGGATTAGGCGTGGAGCTTGAGAGAAGCTTCAATGGCCGCCATTTTAACGACCACCAACCTCAAATCTATGGCCGCCATTTCAAGAGAGGTGCAAAAATTGGGTTTGGAGTTAAAAGAAGCATTAGAGCTCCGAGAATGAGATGGACTACGACTCTTCATGCCCATTTTGTCCATGCCGTTCAGCTCCTTGGCGGCCATGAAAGTACAGATATTTAGCTTAATTTTGATCAGAATTTTATTCATGAAAATAAGAAATTAAAACGAGACATGAATTGAAATCAATGAATGAGTGTTTAATTCATATAACATGCAAATACAATAAAAAAAAATGATTTTGATGATTTTTTGTTTTGTGTGTGTGTGCAGGGGCAACACCAAAATCTGTATTGGAGCTGATGAATGTGAAGGATCTAACCCTAGCTCATGTAAAGAGCCATTTACAGGTGGGTTTTAATTAATTACAATGGGTATTTTTTTTTTATCTTAATTTTTTCTTTTATCAGACATAATCACAGCAAAGTTGTCATATTTTTCCCCTTTTGTGTGTTTGAATAAGAATTGAATTGTAATGGTGTTTGAAGAACAAAGAAGAAGTGAGGACAAAAGAGCATCAAGAGTGTAATCTTTGCATAGTTGACTCTCTTTTTCTTTCTTTCTCTTTTTTTGTTTCTTCTTTTAACTTCCATTTTTTTGCTCATGCAGATGTATAGAACAGTGAAAAGCACTGACAAATCAACTGGTAATTACAATAATTTTTTCCTCCCCTTTTCTACACTCTAATTTTGGTATGATCTGAAAATTATCCAAAATTTTTATGGCTTAATCTTTTAAAACAATGTTGTTCATTTGAACTCATTTTACTGAATGATTGCTAGTTTTTTTTTTTTTTTTTTTTGATCAAGTTTGATGCAATGGATGTTTTCATTGTTAATGTAAATTTGCAGACTCAGCCTTGAAGAACCAGAGGCAAGAAATTGATGCAAGTGGTGTTTCAAATTGTGAGATCTCTAACCCAAAACTTACAATGTGGAAAAGCCCTGATCAAATGTGAGTGCATTTTTGCCAAACTCTTGGATTTTTCATTTCTCTGTAAATCAATGGCATTCTTTGATCAGTTCAATTTTGAATCTTTTTTCATCTTGAAAGAAACAGCCATTTAAGTAATTTAACTTATGTAATCAACAATCACTCAGCTATTAACCATACCCATTTTTCATCCCTTCATTTTGGGAAAAAATAAGTGGGCAGAGTCTTTTTTTAAAATATTTGTTTATGTGCATAGTTTGTCTTTCCCAGAATCAATTAATCACTCACTTATATAATCTATTAAAAAAAAATAGCTGTACTAAAAGAAAAAAAAAATTAGCTTGACCATATTAATAAGTTCATTTTGAATTTTACTTTTTGTAGCAATCTTGGATTTAAATAATTTTATGATTGATTATCATAAAAACTATTGATGGACAGATATTCCCTTTATTGTCATTCTCACAATTACTTTTTATAGATTGCCATTTCTGTAATATTTAGGTCTCATTTAGCTTTATAACCTGCCTTTTTACTTTTACCACACTTTAATTTTCTTTTAAAACTAATTAAGCTCACTTAGGATGTCTACTCTTTAAAAACATTTATAAAACCCTAGTTAATTTTTTAAAACTTGAAGAGGGAAAGAAAAAAAAACCCCATTTTGGGACAACCCCATTTTCTTTATCCTTGATACTCACCTAATAATTGACTAAAGCCCACTTTTCAAAATACAGAACAAAATTTGAAGAATTATTTTAAAACTAATAATCTATTTAGTGTCTTAATTGGCGATTAAATTAATGAATGATCGGCAGGAACTTGTTCTCTTCATCAATGGAGACAAATGAAGAACTGACGAGCAGATGGAGTCAACATCGCAACAAAAGTATTGGAAACAACCAGGTTGGTATACACATAAATACACAACACAATACAACATGTCTAGAAACAACAACCTTAAAGAACAAACTCCTCATTCATCTCTCTTTTATTTCCATCTCTCTCTAGAAAGAAAAAAAAAAAGACACAATAATTATATCCAAGAATGGTTTTTTTTTTTGGTTGATTTGAAGCAGGAGCAGGAGGACCGACACAATGCAAGCATCAAAATCTCGAGTGGCGTGAAGAAGCAGAGGTTGGAAGGTAGCTGCTTGTCGTTGTGTGATCATGGCGATGTGTATAATAATAATAATAATCTTAATTTAGATTTCACTCTCGGATGTCCAAATTCTCTAACAATTGATTCTAATTCTGAACTTCCTCTTCTCAAATGCTAAACTAATTCAAAACCCTTTCTTTGTGGGGTTTTGATTATAGTTATTAACCTAATTAATGTGGGTTTTTGTTATTGGTGCTTCTTATATCCATATCTATATATATACATATATATGAATCTTTGTGGAGAGCAGAAGATTTTGTGTAATCTTATTCCAATGTCTTGAGATCTTATATTGATGAAAAGGGGTTTGTTTTTGTTTTGGTATAAGAGAAATAGCTAGAAATGGGATGATGTTTCTAATTAGAGTAGTGTGTTTTGTTTGGAAATTGGGAATTAAAAAGATGTGTTAGAAATTAAGTGATGGAGTGAAAATCAGCTTAATTATAGCTCAATTGTGAAGACTAAAAAAGAGTAGACTTTTTAGAAGAAACTTTGTAGTTTTCATTGATTTTTGGTTAATTTTAAGAAATGGTTTTCCAACAAAACCCTAGACCCTTAAAATCCAAGCTATGAATAACGTAATAAGAAATCTTTTTTCTTTCTTTTTGATTATATGTTTATATTTAGAGTTTAATGATTGTTTGTTGAAAATTAGAAGGTTGAGGATAATGCCATCCAATGTAGCATGTGTTGTGAGGGATAAAAACAAAAACATTAACTCAAAGGGGATAATGAATATGATGGGGCCTAAGGCATGGAACCAGAAGATATATATGGTTTATAGTTTGAACACATGATTGTAATTTGTAACAACTCCTTCTATCAAAGACTCTGCCTGGCTGCTGCATGCTATTGCTATAGAAGTGATTGAATTCTTCACAAGGCCCACAGCCCTATCAAAAGAGCCCACGTATATATGAGTGTTGTCCTTATATTCAGTGCATTGCCTTTCGTAATTGTCAATAATTTTCTATTACATTCATATTAGTATATGAATTATGTATAAGGGGTTGTCCTTAACATTCTTTCTTTGCAATTTTTTATGGTATATATCAGAGGTATGAGCTCTTCTTCTTCTTCTCCAAAAATGATAATGGATGAAAGGTCCTTCATCTTCTTCATCATCAGCTCCATCACGACCCTAGTCATCACTCCCATTCAGAATCAAAATTCCCCTCCTCTCCCCCATCTCCAAACACCAAATGCTTTCCTCAACATGCTTTTTACACCCATCCTTATCCCTCAACTCAATCTTTTTTCTGCAACAACCATTTTACCCTCCACCTCTGATTTAAGCTCCAATTCAAAGCTCAGTCCCTACTTTACCACCTCCTCAGAATTTCTTCTCCCCCAATCCTTACCCTACTTTACCTCAACCCCTTGCCTCTCAAAAAAAAAAAAAAACAAAAAAAACAAAAACAAGTCTTTTCAATATTGAATTATCTATATACAAATAAGTTCCAAAAATAAATATATCACAAGTCAATTTCTTTTTTTTTTTTTTTTGTTTTTTGACATGGATATATACCTTAATCTGTTGAGCAATATATGCTCATGTTGGCATTTAGAAGACAATCTCAAATAACATTCTCACAATTTCTAAGGACATGATTATATTGAGAGTGGTTTTAACAAAAATGATTTGTTAAAAGTTTTTAACATTTGATTTTACACTTTTAGAAGTCATTTCTATTCAATTGAAAGTGATTTTGAATATGTGATTTTGGACTTGACAAAAATCATTTTTGTTGATGGTCAAATTTGGTCGGGAGGAACTCACCTGACCTTCACATGCCACCAACGGTAAATTTGTTTGATAGGGGGGAAGACGTGGCCTGCAAGACAGAAAACCTACACACCGATGTGGTGCTAGCCACACCACCTCCGATGCTTAAGTCAGCAAGCAAAACGATGGGAAGCAAGAAAGTAAGAGCAAGAGGAGAGAGTAGAGAATAAGTTTCGGATTAGAGTTCGGATCCTCTCTTCAGTGGCGAAGAGGGGTATAAATACCTGCTCATGCTCCTAGGGTTTTTAGGAATTCGGAGGTGTTTCGAGACGAACCAGACGGAACCGGGGCGGCTAGAGGCAGCAGGGACCGAGCGGAGGCAAACGAACTGGGCCCTCGCAAGCGTGCCGAGTGGTCAACCTCGGCCTTGGGCCGAGGCCTACCATATGGGTCGGGCCAAATTGGCCCGGCCCGTTGGTCTGGTCTTCTTCTGGATCGTTTCCTGGTTCTATCTCCGCCTGGTTGTCCTCGTCAGCTCCTTGCACATCATGGTGGTCCAAAATTACCTATAACAATTTTAGTCCTGAATCATTCACAAAAATGCATTGAATCTTCATAAACAAGCATTCCTAGGAAAGATTATGAGCAAAGGAGAAAGAAATCAACTATATTAAAAAAAATAATAATGGACGAAAGTGTTCTTTTTGTTGATATATATATATGGCTAAATTATAAAAAAAATATCCTTGAACTATGGAGTTTGTTTCAAAAATGCCCCTCAACTTTGAAAAGTTTCAATTACCCCTAACTTTAAAAAATGTTTCAAAAATACTCTTGCTGTTAATTTTTTGATGGAAATTGTTGAAGTTTCACTTTCATTAATACTCTTGAACTTTAAAAAAAAAAAAATTAAAAAATAACCTTATTGGAAAATGCTTCTTTTATTTTTCCTTCTCTCACTGTAAATTCTTTCTCCATGAAAATGAATGAGAAGTTTTACCTATTTGTCATGTATATTCATACACTAGGAGTTTTTCTTCTCTTTCAACACATCATCCCAAGAGCTTGACTAGATTTTCGTCAAGGGTATTTTTGAAACATTTATAACGGTTTTAACGGTTTCCATCCAAAAATTAACTGCAAGGGTATTTTTTAAACATTTTTTTAAAGTCAAGGGTATTTTTGAAACCTTTTAAAGTTCATGGACATTTTTTACAATTTAGCCCCTCTCTCTCTCTCAAAAAAGATAATTATAAAGTTTTATTTTATATTTTCAAATATATGTTTAGTAGCAAACTTAAAAATTGGATATTATTAATTTAATTAATTGTTCAAAATGTGTTTGATAATATATTTATAAACCATACAACTAGACTTATTAACATTATTTTTATTATGAGTTGCTTCTTTGATTTGTTACTCAAGATAAATGAAAACTACTATAAAAAAATTGTAGGGAAACAAACTTAATTTTCAAAGACTAAAAACAAAAAACCTGTTGATGGTCGATTTTGGTCAGAGGGAACTCACCTGACCTTCACGTGCCACCAACGGTAAATTTGTAGATGAGGGGGAAGACGTGGCCTGCAAAAGAGAAAACCTGCACACCGGTGTGGTGCTAGCCACACCGCCTCCGATGCTTAAGTCAGAAAACGGAAGGGAGAGCTAGAGAGCAAGGGAAGAGAGTCGAGAATTGAGTTCGGGTCCCCTTCTTCAGTGGCGAAGAGGGGTATAAATACCTGCTCGTGCTCCTAGGGTTTTTAGGAATCCGGAGGCGTTTTGGGACCAACCAGGCGAAATCGGGGCGGCTAGAGGCATCAGGGATCGAGAGGAGGTGACCGAGCTCGGCCCGCGCAAGCGGGCCGAATGGTCGGCCTCGACCTTGGGCCGAGGCCGACCATAATGCTCGGCCTCGGCCTAAGGCCGAGGCCGACCATTTGGGTCGGGCCAAGTTGGCCCGGCCCTTTGGTCGGTTCTTCCTCGGGCTCGGTCTCCTAGCCCTATTTTCGCCCGGACGTCCTCGTCAGCTCCTTGTGCGTCGGGTGGTCCAAAATTGCCTATAACAAAACCAAATAGTTATCAAACGGAAGAGTTACAACCATGTTAATATTCTTTTTACACACGAAGTAGCAAATCATGATAATTTTAAGATTAAATTATAACAAATATTGTATGTATTTCACCTCTAGATACTTTTAAAATCTTAATTTTGAACCATGTTCTTATTTATAGTTGACGATGTTAACTTACTAAGTAAATTTTAAACATAGAGGTGGATGGGCATATCACGTGAGTTTTTTTTTTTTTTTTAATTAAACTACAAGTTTGTTCTATAAATTTGTAAGGTCGTTTCTTTTAAATCTTTATATTTTGGAAGAATTTCTACCAATTTCTCTTGAACTTTTGAGTTTGTGTCCATTTCATTACTCGGAAAAGTTTCTTTACAAGTTTCTAAACTCTTTTTTTCAAAAAAAAAAAAAAAAAGTTTCTAAACTCTTAACCCATCTTGTGTCAATAAATCGTTATTATTAAATTTGATAGTTTAACTCTTGGGTGACACATTAGTCGTGAGATGATATTATTATTTGAGAATTAGGTGGTGGGTCGATCTTAGCAAATTTAATTTAAATATTAATAGTATAAGCATAATTAACGATAAAAATCTACTAGATACAGATTGAAAGTTGAGAAACTAAGAAGAGTCTCTTAAAAGTCGAAGGGTAAATTTGTAATTTTACAATGTATTTAGAACTCTAATCTAAGTTTAATTAAGTAATTGAAACGAGATATAATGCTTTTGAACTATTTTTGTATGACAAATTTCTCACTGAACTTCGTTTCAAAATCATGACTTTCTCCACGTGTCAGAACATCACCGACATGCAAACTGTACAAATTAATGATATGGTTTCATCCACGTGGCACCTTTTCATTTGCTCCGTATCGAACGGCAACCACCGTTACAGATTCCGATCAGCCGCCGCAGACGCCATCGGAAATCCCCCACACCTTCACCGATCTGTCGAGGCTGCCGCTGTAAGCAATCCACCGCCGACCGCCGTGTTTAGACGGGCGGCGATCTTCCTCGACGGCCAAGCATTTAACGGGTCCGGTGTGACCCGTCAGCACCGTTAAACACGTGTGGAACAGCCCGTCCCTCCGCCACACGCGTATGGTTTTATCGGCGGCGCCGCTGAGAACCATGCAGTTTCCGCCCGCCCCGAGGCAGAGAACTGCAAGGTTGTGGCCCTTGAGAACTCCGCCGTAAGTCAACCGCTTCTCTCGCTCCCAGAAGTTGACCAGCCCGTCGGAGGATCCGCAGTACACCACCGTTCCGGAGGCGTTGACGGCCACCGCCGTCACTGCACTGTCTTGCTTCAGCAGCGTTTGCTCCAGTATGTGTTTTGTTGAGTCGTTCCCTTCATGCTGCCTCCGCCATCCCTGCTTTAAAAAAGAAATATTAAATATATATAACATATTTGAGAGTTGAATTTATGAGAAAATTAAGAAACTATATTTTATACGAAAGGAATAAATAATTTAGAAACAAATCAACACAGAAAGCATATGAAATTAATCTAAATGAATAATTAATGGCAACTAAACTACAACAACCAACCAACTAATAGAAATATAACATATCCTAAAACAACATGCATCCAACCATGATTGGGATGTACAAATCTTCAACCTACATTATTAACAAAGTTAAATTATAAATTTAGTATTTATAGTTTGAGCTCAATTTTAAACTCCATTTGCGGTTTTAAAATTTTTAATTTAATTCTTATCGATTGAGTTTAGTTTCAATATCCATGAGATTAGATTAAATCTTACTAATCATCCCTAAACCACTTTCTACCAATCTAAAAACAGAATGTTTACGTCAATCAACCAAATGAAGACACTGATTCAAAAAACATATGAATGGAATGAAGATGGGTGAAAATTATTGTAAAAACTTCTTACCCATAGGAATTAAAAGCTAGGTCTAAATTCTAGATAATTGGATCAGTGTGTTAAGAATGTTAATATATGTCATAACATAAACTTTTGAGTTTAGTGGTAAATATAACGATACCTTAGCTGTGCCATCGGCCGAGCCGGTGATGACCAAGCCATATGAAGCTGCGACAACAGCGTTTACGGCGTCGTCGTGGACGATAAGTGATTCGAGGCACTTGGAATCTGAAATTCTCCAAACTTTCAAGGTTCTATCCCAAGAAGAGGAGTATAATATCGTACCATCTTCACTCAAGCTCAAGCACGAAACCGCATCGACATGCTTAAACCAAAGCCGGCTCCGATTCCGTCCCACAACGACGTAGTTTTGGGGATTAATCGAGCTCCTTAATATATCTCTCAAAGCCGGCAAAGTCCCAGCCCGCCGGTGACCGCCGCTCGGGTTCGTCGGAGCCACTTTCCAGACCCGAATTTTGCCGTCCTGGTGACCGGTGAAGATCTTTTCGCCGGAGATTATAATTGCCTTAACCAATCCACTGCTCGATTTGAACCCAGTAAATTTCTTCAGATTTTTCCACACCCGAATGTTTTTGCTGTCGGAGCCTGTGTAGAGCAGCTCGCCGGCGGTGGCCAGCGAGTACACGTGGCCTTCCTCACGAACAAGAGAACCAATCAGAGAATTATTATTATTAATCGGGTGAAAGACGCCGCTTTGGAATTGGGAAAAACAGGGAGATTTCATGAAGGGATAAGTCTGATTCCACGGCGACAGAGTCGGCGGTGACCCGTCGCTACTCTGCCGGCTATTGGCGGAATCGGAACTTCCCGGCGTCGGGAAATCGCCGTCGTCGTCGATTAAGAAATTCCCAAATTTCATACTCGTAAAACTGGTGGTATCGATGAAAATCCCATCTGTTTTCATGTCGAAATGTGAAACGAAAAATAACAGAAATTGAAATTAAGAGGAAAATGAAAGGAAAAATCAAATCAATGGCTTGTGAGATTGCATGAAAGAAAGGATATATAAAATGGAAGAAAAAGATCTGAGGCAGAAGATGGAGACACGTGTGAGGGGGAGAGACAATAAATTAAGTCAATAATTGAAATTAAGTGGGGAGAAGGAGAATTAAATAATATGAAAATTTAAAAATGGTCACTCATTTAATTTCTTTCTTCCTATGATGTTTTGTTATTTAAATTAATATTTAAGTGTTACATTGGAGGACTTAATAATGTGATGCAATGGGTGCATTTAATTAAGACTTTAGGAGTGGGGATGTTGACATGTAATTGCCATGGAAATATTGGTCTTATAAAAGGTGCGATTTTAAATAAGGGGAAAAGAAACGAGGGTTGTGTCCGAGTGGGGAACACATGGAAGGTTTAATATGGTAAAAGATCAAAAGGGAATTGGAGTGTTCAAAGTTTAAAGGCAACAAATAATCTAATCAAAACTTTTTCCATGTGGATCACCACCTTTTTGTTAGCTTTTACTTTTTGTTTCACTCAAAAACTTTGTGTTCATGATAAATAGTTGTTCTCTACTTATATACCATGAATATTTTTTAGTTTAATTGACGTGAAACTTTGAGCACACTTCCAACAACTATTTAATCTGAAAAGTTTGAGGCAAAGATTAAAATCTTTATATAGTTCAGGACGAGGAGTTCACCATCCTTGATTTTGTCTCATGTCATAATTATCATCTCTCTAGTGTCAAATTAAATGAAACGTAAGATGTATAGGCACCCAACACGTATTTATCCGTTTAATGGGTAGAATACATTTACCTTGAAAAGTGAATTTCGAAGTGGGAAATTGGTTATCCACCAAAAGTCAGGGCTTAATAATTGTGGGGAAAATGTGAAGAATTTGGTAAAGTGCAAATTAAAAGCATTTTACAAATGGTATTGGAGCATAAGATAATAATGAGAAAAAAGAAGGAACAATGTATGAGAGAGAGGTTTCATTCATGACTCTTTTTGTAATTAATTCTTCTACTTTATAACATGGAACATGCATAAAATGCATCTCAATTTAATAAAACAAAATAACGTAATTTATTCTTTGTGTTTGACACTTATATGGACAAAGAATTTAAGATATGATTCTGTACATTTCTATCACTTAACCTAAATATTACATATATTGGGATTAATTAGAATTGGATTCTATGGCCCGTAAATATGAAATTATTTGAGTTAGAACAATACTTTAGCTACGTACTGGTCTTCTTATATATTCCATTAAAATCGTGACAATTAAGAAAGAGAAAGGTACAAAATGAAAAAACTTTTTTTTTTATCTCTCTTAGTTGTCAATATTTTAATGGTTAGTATGTAGGAAGATCCCCTAGGCCTACACACCGGTACACAGAGTGAAGTATTTTGAACAGTTGAGTTACATAAAATTATAAATGGTATAATTTTATTTCATTATTGGATTGAAGTGGATGACGAGAAGTGGTGATAAGTATTTTTGCTTAGTTATTGGCGCAAAGTGTTTTTAGAGTTTATAAAAAACATCCAACTTTCATCCCTTCTCACCTTGCACCAGTCTATTTAATTTGCATTCTTCTCTCCAGCAACAAGTCTTTAAATTTAATTACTTGTTCTACTTTGCTTTCTTCCACTCAACATCTAATTAGGGTTTAAATTTTTGTCGAAAAGTCGACATTTTCATTCACATTTCCCACATGTTCACGAATTCAACATCAACATTAAGGATTAATTAACATTTTTATTATATCATAGAAAAATCAACAAAAATATAACTAAAATTTCACTATTGTAGACCTAATATCAATAATATGAAATTAAAACTTATTTGATAAGGGCGAAATCCTTATTTTTTAATTTAAACTTTTTTTTTTATGAATTTTTTATGTTTATAATTTTTTTAGAAAAAACATTCATCGATATCGATATGTCTATAAAATTGAGATTTTGACATTTCCATGGACATCAACGTTTAAAAATTTTCATCTAATTTTGTCTACGTCAAATTTTTAAACTTAAATTTATTTGCAACTAATTTCTTTCTTTAGTTTTTTCACCTTTAAAAGTATTTTTAAAATCCTAGTAATTTTTTTTTTAAAAAAAAAATATTGTGTAGAAAAATATGATGATGATAATAAACTAGCTGGATCATTTAAAACATAAAAAAAAAAAAAAAAAAAAAAAAAAAAAAAAAAAAGATATGATATCACATCTCCAAAGCATATATCATTGACTTCGACCTGTTGAAGAAATGCCAATGTATGAAGAAGATAACTCAAAAGAAGGGTTCTTTTCCTTATTTGGGTCCAATTAAGGGATAATATCATCTTTGATTTCTCTTAGTTTTAGATCTTCAACGTTGACATATATTTTTGTTAATTTTCTTTTAAATGTATCTTAGTTTCTTAAAAAAAAAAAAAAAAAAAAAGGATATAATAGGTAAGAAAAACATAATGTTTTATTTTGTAGAAGTTTGAATTTAAAAACCTCTAAAAAACTTAAATGGTTAAGTAACATTCATTTAAGAGTTTGAATTATTCATCTTACTATCCATCTCTTTTAAAAAAAAAAAAATGCTAATAATTACTATATTGGTGTCAATTATTCATGTATAGAAAATAAGAAATCGTTGACTTTAATTGGTAAATTATTTTTACCTTACATGATTCATATTATTCTTATGATGGCTAATAGTTTAAGTTATAATGAGCATAATGTTATGATAATAATATATGCAAGAGGCTGGATTTATAGTGAGTTTAGAGGTGACTCTTGTGAATAATAATTAAGTGAATCTTTAATTTAAATAATTAAAATTTATCATACATATATATATATATATGTATATTGGAAAAAATGGATATGTTATCCAAAAGCATATGAAAAGAGATGGATAGGAAAAGATGAGAACAATCAGAGAACAAATTGTTGAATAATAATTTTGTAGATCAAGATCATGGGTAAAGCAATTAGTGTAACTTCAACCATACTTTTTCTTGTGAATCCAGAAAGGACATGAACTCACGATCAACCTTTGATTTTCTGTTTTTAACAATTATGTTTCTTTCATTATAATTTTTGTACAATAATTTTCATCTTTCTTAATTTATGTACATTCTTTTAAACTACCTTCTTCAGTTTTTCAAAACTCGGCTTATGGATTTTGAAAAAAAAAAAGCATTTTTTCTAAAATAATTGAGACGTCATTTTTTTTTTTTTAACAATATGGGGTGTGGAGATTTGAACCACAGACCTCGTGATTATCAGTACAACTTTATGCCAGTTGATCTATGTTCTTGTTGGCAATTGGGACGTCATTAATGAACAACTGTAACGATATTTCATTTTTTTCCTCTAATTATCGCATATTTTGGAGTAGCTAAATAAGTTACCATAATCTAGAATAAATTATGACAAAAAGTAAAACACGCGTCAATTAATGATTATTTTGTAATAACAGTCCATCAACATATAAGTCACTCGATTATTATTAGAAAGTCAATCAATCTATAAGTGATGAATCATCAAGAATATGAAGAGAATTGTCCCAAAATTGAAAATTAGCCGGTCACTTTTTTTTTTTTTTTTTTTTTGACCAATTTGTGACTTTTTTTAAAATACTACATTTGCAATTGTTTTTATCGATATGGTTGGAATCTGTTATCTGATGCTCTTCGAATGACCGAGTACTGGGTCTCGCTATATAGAGATTAGTTATGTTATTTTCGTTTTGAGTTTTATTTTGGGCCAAACCGTTAGGGTTAAGAGGGGTAAAACCCTCTTATCCTAAACTGCCTTAATCTTTGTATATGCATCTGTTTATTCTTCCACTAATTGAAATACTCTCCCCCTCTATCCGTGGATGTAGTTAATACACCATTAGTGAAACACGTAAAATCTGTATTGTTTCTTCTCGTTTCTTTATTATTTGTTTGTTGAATTGATTACTGTCATAACAATTTTTGTATTTGTTATTACTCTCATCTTGATTCAATTTCTAAACTATAAATTATCATACGAAAAATGTCCAAAATCCATATTTTCTCTCTCACAACACATCTCGACAAAATATAAAAACGACAACCACATTGTAGCAGCCACATCCAATAATCTCCGCGAACTAAAAAAAAAAACAAAAAATGATTATAAATAATATGGTATTGGATTGAGAGTTGGGACAAGACAAGTAGTGATTATAGATATATATAATAATATATATGGGGTGGCGAAGGAATCCTCATGAACCAATAACGTCGCAACCACATTGCCTGTCTTCCCAGGGCACTCACACTTACCTTACGAATCTCTCATGCCCTCCAAAGGACATTCCCCATCACTTCTAATTTTTCTTTTTTTTTTTCTTTTCTTTTTTTATTTACGTTTTTTTTTTTCTTTTTGGGTGGAAATTTAGGTGTCACATTGGCATCCAAAGGAAGAAACTAAAAGCAACCCATTTTTCCTTTCTAATTCATTGTGTTTGAAAAGCTCTTCTTTCTTTAATTGCATTCAAGATTCCTTTCTAAATTTTTTCAATCCCTCCCATCATTGCACACATCTCATTTCACAACTCAAACAAGAAACCTTTTCAAACTTTCTCTTACTAATTATAATTTTCAATCCAAATCGATATGAGAATTCTTGAAAATGATGTGTATTGGTTCATTCACCAATTTGAATCATCTCATATTTTGCTGTTTTTAGGTCTAGTGTGGTGATTTGACTAGGGTGACCGACTTTGATTATTGAAGATGGAAGGGTAATTGTAAACCGTGTCATTTTATAGTTGAGTTGAATGATAAATCAAATGAGAAAATAACATTTTTTTTTTATATTGTTTACCTTTTTAGTACTATGTGTATCCTTATTTCAAAATAATAATAATAATAATAAATAAAAACTGTGTATCCTAACCGACATATGTGCATATCAATCGACAATTTGCTTAATCATACAAACTTGCTTTTGGTTCTACCTAAAAAGCCTCACACCGATAAAGGAAGTAAATGTCCCTTGTATATATATCCTTGATCTTCTTCATAAATAGCTATTATGGAACTTTAGTCTCATTCATTCTTTCTAACATTGATTCGTTGAAATTGTCTAAAATTAAAATAAAAACATTATATGATTTCAATATATATATAGTACATCAACATTTGGAGGTGGGAGGATTTGAACTTCTGACCTCTTGATCGGAGATACATGTCAATTACGGTTGAGCTAGAACCACTTTGGCTAAAATAAAATAAAACATTATATACTCTAGGATTTAGAGTGTTCCAAATATATTATAAGTATCAAAATGTCCCTTTCGTGGAATAATTGCCGGTGGAAAACTAAATATTTTTGAAATTAATTTATCACGTTATTGAATGATAAAGATAGAAAGAATAGTAGAAAAAAGAAAAAAAAAATGATCAAAGTGTAAAAAGTAACTAGAAAATGGGGGTGGCGTTGTCGTTGAAGCTGAGCTGGATGCCCGAAGTGGAAAGCAAACAATAAACGCACCAACCTCAACTCGGAATCTGCCAACACAGCCTTAAAATCCACCAACGACTACCAAGGTTCCTTGGGTCACTCTTCAATCAGAGAGCGACACCTGTCAGTCTAAAAAGTCAATGCCCAAACGGCTTGTGCAACCGCCACGTAAGGGAGAGCCGAAAACGACATGTCGTTACGGAGTTTTCTGCCTATCTATTAGTCATTAGCGTCGTACGAGAGGAGGACCTGTCGAATTTTGCAGTTGCAGCCTCTGTGGTCACTCACACACACGTGGCTTAATTTTAGATTCGTGACCAAAAAAAGACATCTTAAATCTATTCTCGTCTCATTAAAATTACTACCAACAAAGGATAAAATAGGATGATTAATTCCCTCCTTCCTCGAGAAAGGTTAATATCTCTTTCATAAATATATAACGCAATGTCATAAAAATAGACAAACGGACTTTAATATCTCGAATCGTCTCTTTCAATTATGGAGGATATTTTTCCGTTCAAATATTTAGCACCTACTCTATGAATAAATAAAGATTCTTTGATCTTTACTTTATCCATCTCGTCTTTAATGTTTAAGATAATAAAAAAATCTACAAATCACCTAGTTTTAGTTGGAGGTTTTAAAAAAACACATTACTTTTATTTGAGGAAAATTTATTTTGTAGATACTATGTATCAATGATAAACTTACGTATAACTCAGCTAGTTAAGATATAGATCTGATCAACAATTCAAATATCTAAATTCCCAACATCCGCATGAATTCAAAAAATAATGATAATGAATGAATAAGGAAAAAAAAAGTGAATCAAATTTAATTTGATGATATTGAATCTAAATAACTGGGCCATGCTCAGTAAAGAGGCTTGGGCCCAGCTACATTGTGAAGAATGGCCCAACAAATGGGATCTATGAAGTTTGAACCGAGTTTGATTGTGGATAAGGGAAATTGTGGATAATTATACAAAATGTTTGAGAACCTTTTCCTTTATTATTATTATTTTTTTTTTTCTTTTTTTGATTGAAAGAATCTTTTCCTTTTCCATTTTTGTGGCAATTGGATTCTCAATAAAGTCCACTTATAAGATTCGTTATCCAGATCACTTATATCCATATATTAAATCGTATGATTTCAAACAGAATATTATCATATAATATAATTTTCGTGTTTGTTAGCTGTAGAACGTTTACCACTTTTTTATTTTTTAATCTTAAATTTTGCACAAATTTTTATTTCATCACGTGAACTTATGTTATCAAAATTGGAAATAAATTTGAATCCAAATAGTTTCGGAGGTTGCCCAACTCAAAAAATAATAATAATAATAATAATAAACAAAAGGTTTGAAGGGTAATTACTACACCCAACAAAAAAAATGGATAACAATGAAAGTTTTTTCGATTTTAACATATATAGTTTGATAAGACATCTACTACCATCGCAAAAGTCAATAGCTTGATCTCCCATTTTGTAGTTGTTAACTTTATTGAAAGAAATTCAGATATGATTTATATTAATTTAGAGATGAAAATATAAGCATCAATGTTAAAAAAGATTGGCACAAAATCAGTTTTAGTTCTTATTAATACATTTCATAAAGCAACTTATTTGGGAAAAAAGGATATAATGTGATCTTAATTTATTTATCTTTTTTGGTAAAATCAAGTAAAGGAGTTCAAGAGTACGAGGGACTTAAAGATGCGTACCATATGAGAAAAAAGGAGCTATTGATGATTTTGAAGGAACCATAACAAGGCATTACAAGGCTGGGGTAGAGCTTTAGAGCCACCCAAACGACCATCAACATCCAAAGGCTTAAGGTGTTCACAAAAGGCTTCATATGTAAACAACACTTTTTTTTTTTTTTTTTTTTTTTTTTTTATTTTTATTTTTACAACATGTGGGGTGAGGATTTGAACTTCTAACCTTTTAGTCAAGAGTACTAGCTTTATGCTAGTTGAGCTATGGATAAAAGTAGAGATGTCCATTTGTTTCGCAAGAACAGAGTCCTGTAGGGATCCGTTGCTGATGGGAGAGGAATCCTCGTTTAGGCCGGGAACATGAGAGAGAGTGGGGAAAAAAATTGCGAGCTAAACGAGGACAGGGACGGAAAATGTATTCCCCATATACGTTCCAAGTTCGTCGTCCCGTTTTTTTTTTATTATTATTAGTATTATTTTTTATTATTATTTCTCACCATATATAAATTTAAAGTTTTATTGTTGTTGATTTATAAAATTGGATATATTTGAATTATATGGTTTAAGATTTTGAATTATATGTATAGATAATTTGATATGAATATTATTTTGTTTAGATTTAAGAATTTTATCTTTAAATAAAGATTTTTTTTATAAATAAATTAACCATTTGATTGAAGATTTCTCAAAAATAATCAACTATCTAATTGAAAATTAATGTATATTTTCCATGAAATGTTAATTACTTGAAAATCTATCAAAAGAATTATTATTTGATTCAATTGAGATTAAAAAAAAAAAAAGGAAAATATACTAAACGAAGAATAATTCTCTATGAGGAACCCGATCCCCGTAAATTCCGCATGGAGAATCCCCTTCCCATTCCCCAAAAAAATGAATGAAAAACTTCGCGATGCTGAAGATTGAGATGGGAGGTTAGGATAGGGAATTTATCTCTATCCTCACCCTACCTTGTGGACATCCGTAGGTAAAAGCTAAAAGTACAACGAACAAAAATATATTTATAAGAAAATTTAAGATTAAAATAAACCATTTAAAATTTTATAATAAGATATTTTTTTCTCCTCCTTTCCCCTTTTCTTTTTTTAAATTCAATATGTCTTAATCATTTAACCTATGTTTAAATTAGCTAATAGATATTAGATTAAAGGTATTTATAGAACTTAACCTAATTATTATTTGAATGTCAAAGTGATCAGTCTAGTAGGAATTTGCATATACTCAAATATTTGAAAAACATGTAGAGGTGGAGGATTGAACTACTGACCTTTTAGTCAGGACACAAGCTTGATGTTAGTTGAGTCATACTCTTGTTGGCGCCCACGATTGAACTTAAAATAAACTCTATTATTATTTAAATAGTAAATTTGTCCAACTCAAATTAGCATTACGCCTGAACTGAATCTCAAATAATCTCAATCCTACCAAACTTTTATCCTATCCCCCAACTCAGATTCGCGTAATTTAATTTGAATGGATTGAAATTTTGAGCCATGGGATTCCTTTTCAACACCCAATAAGCAATAACATAAATTCAATCAAATAAAAGGTACCAAATTCCCACACAACACTGACAAATATAATATTCAACTTGGACGGCAACCATTTCATAATTCTGTTACTATAAAAACCCACGTGCGTCTCCATTTCCTATGTAATAAAACATACAACATATCTGAACAACGGCCGGACACAGAACCCTGAACACCTGGGCCTGCTCCGCCGCACGTTTCCCAATACCACCGCCTCATCCACCGCCCCTTCTCCCCATCCATAAAACACCCACTTGTCCCCAATCGCCTCTCTTACTTTCACTTCCACTCTGATTTCTCTTTTCCCCAAAAAAAATGGCGGCTATGTCACCTCACCCTCGTTCCGTCGACAGGAACGTCGCCGGAGATCAAAATGACGCGGAGACGGAGGCGGAGGCGGAGGCGGCGACGGACCCAGATGTGACGAGGTATATTCTGGTGAAGTCTTCTCACTCCACCCAAGTACTGGAGAAGGAGGTGGTGCTGCGGCGGATCCGGCAGCGAAAGCGGGTTAACAAGCTCCGGGCGGTGGTCGGAGCTCTGTTCAGTTCACCGTTCACCGACAAAACCGGCGAAACTCGTCAGAGAAAATGGGTGGACGAACCCTTCACTTCACTCTAGAGTCTAGACCAATTCCAAATTTGTAATTTTCGTTTTTGTTTTTTTTCCTCTTTTAGTTGTTTCATGTAGTGTAATCGATCCATTGATATGGCTGGTGTTATGTATTTTAATTTAGATTTATCAGAGATTAATTTTAAAAATATCTTTTTTACTGTTTATTCAAAACATTATAATAACAGTCGAGCTGAAGAATTTCATCGGTGTTTTCAATCTCGTTGAGATTCGCCAGCTTTCTCGGAAATATGCAAATAATAATAATAATAATAAATATTTAATTATGGTTATAAAATGGTAAATCAACGAAATTGAATTAAAATAATAGTAAAAGCTATGGGCCGGAAGTTGGAAATGTATGGTCCAAAAGAAATCTAAATGGGCTAAGCCCAATTCGAAGCCAAACTGCGAAATTACAAAACTACCCATTGCATGACGAAGATGTGAAATAACATAGTCCCGGAATTTGCGCGGAATTATCGACAATGAGAAAATTAAAAAGGTTTTACTTTTTAACTTTAAATTTGTTCGTAGCAGAAAGAAACAGAAAAGACGAGGGCAGCGGGCCCCACCCCCAGCCTTTTATTAAGAAAGTTGTAATTGATTAATTAATTAAAATCACGGGGGATTAAGGCGGATACCAGTGGGACCCACACGAAGTACATGCTTCGCTTTTGTATATAGTTTTGACTTTTTGACTCTCTTTGGTTCCTGTTTGGCGATTGCGTGCACCTGAATATTTGCTCTTTTTTTAAAAAAAAAATTAAATAAATGGAAATACTTTGTGGATGTAAATTACGACTAAATTGTTGTAATTTAGCTATAACTATTTCTATTATGTTTTCTCTAAATTATTTGCTCAAAATCATTATGTTGTCAAGTGTTCAAAGTAATTGATGGCTTTTATTTAATAAAATATCTCTTTTCTAAAAAAAGAAGTGTTCAAAAAGAATGATGGTTTTGAACCAATTAATATGAAAACTGATTTATTGGATACGTTTAAATTAACGTTTTAGAAATGAAAGATTGTAAAAGAAAATACTTGGAAATAGGTTTTTTTTTTTTGAGTTCAACAACATTTTGGGGTGGGGGGATTCGAATCTCTAACCTCTTAGTCGAGAGTACATGTTAAATACTGCTGAGCTATGCTCGCTTTGGCCTGGGAAATAGGATATGATTGTGTGGATAAAAGCATTGGCATATACAAAAGTTAATCTAAAATTTTTTGAACATTATAATTGAAATTAGGTTTTTTTTTTTCAAGAATCTATTTTTGAAAATTACAATGATGTAATGTACTTCGATTAAACATTTTAAAAGAAAACCCCAAGAGTACTTTGAAATAGTTTCAAATGTTAAGTGCTAAAATGAAACTTTTCAAAGCTTGTGGACGTAATTGAAATTTACCCAACAATTGAGTGGTATTTTTGTATAATTTAACCTAAAAAAAATTTGTCTCTTATTTTATTATATTTGGTAGGTGGAAGATTTGCAATTGACCTAAAAAAAAAAGTTAATGGATGGGTTGGATTTTAAGAAGTATGAATCAGTTGGATCTCATGTGTCAAATAACATATCCAATTCATTTTCATAAATTTTTAATATGTTAATAGAACAATAATGCAATGGTGAATAAACTTTTTGTTAATCAGTTTTTTACAAACAGACCTAATGGGTCATTTTTAAAACAATAAGGTAAAAATAAAGAATTTTAAAAGGGTAAGATCAAATTGAGAATAATCCAAAAAGATGGGACTATTTTATATATTTTGCCTATTTTTTGAGAATTTTATGTGACGTATTGGACATTGTGTAATTAGAACTAGAAGAATTTTTTTTAATATGGAGTATAGGATAAGTGGGAATGAGGAAAACTACTTTGTAATTTACACCATTAAGAGAAGTCAACAGAGAGAAAGAATATGTCTAAAAAAAAATAATAATAATGACCTTAGCCTTAGGTATGATGATAGTGAGCCTATTCAAAACTTGAATATGTATGTGTTGACCCTAAAGTGAAATTGAATATAGATGATTCTCATAAGGAATTGAAGCTATGTTAAGTAATCAAGGTGAATCCCACGGCATCAAAGTGTTGCCTTAGAGTGCTATGGTATCAACTCGAGACAAGTATTTAACTTTGGACTCTATGTTTTAGGTCATTTGAGAATGGGAGGGGGAAGATCGTGAGATAAAAGTAGCCACTAAGGCAAATGTGAGAAATCCCCAAGAAAGATTGGAGCTTATAAAAAGAGAAGAGAAAATAAAGAGATAATGAAACCTTAGTGAACATGAGCAAGTTCGTCTCTTTGTTGTTTTTATTATAATATTCATTATTATTGAAACATGCAATTGTAAAAGATTGAACATATATCGAGTTTTGGACGAACTAGTGTGTATATATATATATATATTTATAGTATTATTGTGTATTTCCTTTTATATATAAAGGAGAATTTAGATTCTAGTTGTTGTAAATTTGTAGGATCTTTCTTCTAGATTTGTACAAGGTTATATATATAAAACATAATTTTTGCACTTTTAAAATAAGTAAAAAAAAAAATCCTTATAAATGAGTCTTCTTTTTTGAAAGTCGTCTTTTACTTCTTATTTGAACTTGACTAATTTGAAGGGTGTCCTAATGAGAACACAATTCTCAATATTTTTGACAAAGAATAGTAGGTGAGTGGCCAAGTTGAGGACGTTGAATTCTCCCTTGTGATCATACACTAACAAATTGTTTCCTTTCCACGACAAAATTTGTGACATACCAATACAATATTCAAAATGAAAAAAAATAAATCAACATACTTATATTACTTTATTAAATATTTCAAGGGTAATCCACAAATCTCTTGCCCAAAATTCACTCATTAAATTAAAAAAAACACACACAATTAGGATAATACAGCCAAGTGTTAAGAGTCTTTACCCCTTTTCCTTTCCTCTTTGCTTCCACTCCACACTTCCATCAACACACATTTTCAGATGTCGAGAAAATTCATCATTTTCTCAGAAAATCTAACTCAAACAGCAAACTTTTCTTGATCATCTCAACTTTACAATCTATGATCTCAAAAACCCAACTTCTAAATTCCTCGAATTTCTTTCTCCTTCTTCTAATTTTAACAGTCAAAATCAAAACAGAGGCCAAATGTTCAAAATCCTGCAGCTCCGACAACATCCCTCACGATTTCCCTTACCCGTTCGGCTTCTCCGCCGGCTGCCCAATCCGCCTGAACTGCAGCCACGACGGCGCCGCCCTCATCGGAGAATTCCCGGTCGAATCCATCAACTCCGACCACATCAAAGTCATCATCAAAGCCAAATGCAACCGCCGCCTCCACACAATCCGCCAATTCTTCAGCTCCCACTATGCTCCGACGGCGAACAACGCCATTCTTTTACAAAACTGTTCGTCTCCGATTGCGACTTGCCTTTTGCCGACGACGATGGTTCAGACCAAATTCGAGTCCCCCAATTGCTCTGTTAACGGCACTAGTATTAGCTGCTACACTCAGAACGGCACCGCTTCCGCCGGTTTCTTGGACTTCAAGAACCTCACCGGGACCCGCTGCGATTACCTTCTTTCGTCGATTTCGGCCGAGGCTCTCAACAGCAACACCTCTGCCGGAATTTCTCTGGAAATTCAGACGGTGGAGCTCGGCTGGTGGCTGCCGGGGACCTGCCACCGGTCCTGCCATCAAGATGCTAATTGTACGGAGCTGTATTCGCCGAGGAATGGGGAGCGGTCTCATCGGTGCCAGTGCCGGGAAGGGTTGGTCGGCGATGGGTATTTGGCCGGCACCGGCTGCCGGAAAGGTTAGTTTTTTTTTTTTGTCCTTTTAAATTGAATTATTAAAGTACTTTTTTTTTTTTTTTAATTGCGCGTGATGATTGGAAGTCAAAAAGGTTGAGGGGCATCATGATGAAATTTGGGGGTACATTTCTTAATAAGGTTGGATTAATTTGTTTGACTTTCTTAATTAGTTGTTGCGTTAACCACTCCTTATTTAGGATCTTCATTATAATTTATAAGTTGTCAAATAATTGGTCGATTAATTTTTTTTAATGAATTTTATATTTTAAAGTAATTAATCCACCGATTTTTAAAGAATTTTATATTAAATAGAATATCTCATTACAAATTAAGTTAATTATTATAATGGCACGATATTGACCATAGTTCAATAGGTTCAGTATTAATAATGTCAACTAGTTATCGTTCCATTAATTGAAATTATAGTCAAAGCTAGTGTAGCTAAATTTTAGGTGACACTTGATGTGGTCATTAATTTTTTCAAATTGTCAATTTTATTTTTAATGTATTAAGAATTCTCAATTAATTCATCATGTAAAACGATTTCTGAACACTTGTGTCATTAAATAAATAAATAAATAAAATTAAAAATTAAAAAAAAAAATTGTCTATGTAGTCTAAAAATAAATAAGTAATATTTTAAAATAATTGCCATAATCATCATATTGCTTGAAGCCAAGATAATTTCTATTTATTTAGTAAAAGACAAATATAGAAAAGGCATCTTATTTGTTTGGTAGATGAGAAGGAAGGACACAAATTGTCCATCAACCAACCAAGCCAAGCGCCCTAGTGCAACCAAGGAAAATGATGCATCAATCAATTAATTCCTAAGACAAAATGTGTGGTGTGTTGATGTCTAGACTATATAATATATCTTCATGACTAGTCAAGATTGAGATAAAATCATCACACATTGGATCATTTAAGGTAAGACAAAACCATGTTTGGTATCAAGGGAGGGTGAGACTGAAGATAGTCTCCTTATCTCCATCGAATCCTTCGATTTTTTTGAAGAATCTAAATAAAACTTTTTTAGGCTAAAAATAGTGATTTTATAATTTAGGCCTCGTTTAATAATCATTTCATCTTTGTGAGTTTCTTTGGTTTTACTCTACCTTCTTTCTATGTTTTCAAAAACCAAGTCAGGTTTTGAAAACTAAAAAAAATAGTTTTTGTTTTGAAATTTGACAAGGAATTTAAATGTGTCATTAACAAAGATGAAGATCATTGTAAGAAAGTTGGGAAAAAACAAGCATATTTTTCAAAAACCAAATGGTTATCAAATGGAGCCTTGAGTTTTGAACTTGGAAAGAGAGGGTTGTTTGCAACTGCATTTGTGATAAGGGAGAGTTGCTTTAAGGGAGGACAACAACGGTAGGTATTAGGGTAATGTGAGACTGAAGGTGGGTCTGCTTTTCTCCACCTAATTCTCCAAATTTGAGGAATTGAAATAAGGGTCCGTTTGGAATATATTTTAATTTAATTTTTTTTAAAGAATGCATTTTTTAAAAACATTCACTCATATGTTTGGTTGCATTTCTTTATAGGTGTTTTTATACACAAGTTATTGTATACTAAAAACTCTTTTTTAAAAAAAGTTGTTTTCAAGTGTTTCTCTCAAAATGATTTATTTATCAATCTCATTTTCTAATAAGTCATTTTCAGTGGTTGTCAAACATTATAATTTTTTTCAAAATGATTTTTTTCAAAAACAAAGTTAGAACACTTGAAAAGTTAAACCAAACACACCCTAAACCTTTTTAGACTGAGAGAGCTCTTGCAATTGCAATTGTGATAACAAGAGTTGCTTTGCAAATTGCAAACAACAATTTAGTATGTTTCTAGAAAAGTATAGTGTGTGGTGTAATTGTGTGAAAGCTCTATCTAAATCACAAGATTGTTGATAGATTAGTCTATACAAAACCAAGAAACAAAGCAATTCTTAATAATACTTAACGTGAAAGCTCTACATAATATTTTCTGAAAAAAAAAAAGAAAAAAGATCCAAAAGCTTTCATAAATTAGTTGTAGTTCATTAAATAGAAGGAGAAACTTTTCGATAAATTAGACAATTGTTGATGGTCAGATTTGATCAGAGGGAACTCACCTGACCTTCACATGCCACCAACGGTAAATTTGTTTGAGAGGGAAAAGACGTGGCCTGCAAGACAGAAAACCTGCACACCGGTGTGGTGCTTGCCACACCGCCTCCGATGCTTAAGTCAGAGAACGGAAGGAGGAGAGCAAGAGAGCAAGAGAGAGAGTAGAGAATAGAGTTCGGGATCCTCTCTTCAGTGATGAAGAGGGGTTTAAATACTTGCTCATGCTCCTATGGTTTTTAGGAATTCGGAGGCGATTCGGGCTAAACCGAGTGGAACCGAGGCAGCTGGGGGCACTAGGAACCGAACGGAGACTGAAGAGCTCGGCCATGTAGGGGGTTGGGCCAAAAGCCCGATCCCTTTGGCTTTGGCCCGACCCTTTGGCCTGTTCTTCCTCCGGGTTCCGTTTCCTGGCTGTCTCCTTGGGTTGGTATCGCGTTGTCCTCATCAATTCCTCGCATATCGGAGTGGTCCAAAATTACCTATAACAACAATAATAAATCAAAATCGATAAATGAAAACATACCAAAGATCATCAACATTATTTGAAACTCAAATGGCTCCAAAAAAAAAAGCCCTAGAACTTGGAAACCTTACATCACCATGACTCTACAATCCACAATCCATTTTTGAGGGCATCACTTCAAATATAGATCACTTTAAACACCAACATAAATCTATAGGATTCTCCATTTTTTATATAAGGTCTCACATCAACTTAGCTTGTAGAATCCACACTTTCTTTTGGCCCCTCTTCATAGACTTTTTGATGCCTAGTCTTTGACTCTTTGGATAATTATTTGTTAATTCAACAATAAAAAAAAAAAAAAAAGTAAAAAGTGATTCCTATAAGACATCACATTACCTATCATTTTAGACCTTATATGCACATGTGATTTTAGCCCCTACCCTTAGACCTCTTTGGTGCCTAGTTAGTCTATGAATCCATTTAATTTAATTATCATGGAAAAACTTTATCACATGTATAAATTTGAATCAAATTAAAATAACTTTTTGATAGTTTTTACCGTTAAAATCTTATTTTAGGATTTGAATTTTAGATCTTATATTTTGATTCTAGCATTTCACATACAAATTTTCTTTAATCTTTGTCAATACTTGTGTTTGTAGTATATGTGTGTGTGTATATATATATTTGATATCACCTAGGTTTGCATTTTTAAGTCTTTACACTAACTCGATCCATATAATTCAATGTTGGGTTTAAAATTAATTTAAGTTAGAAATAGCTATGATATTGATGTGGAGTGAATCTTAGGTTAACAATAAATTTCATATTATTGTTTTGGGTTGTGATGAGTTGGATCAATCTAGGCAGTGGACTCAAGAATTGACAATAGACATCTACATGTAACTAATAATTTACCCGACAAGAAAATGATAATATATACGTAGGACATTGGAACGAAATTTGTGTGACAAATTATGAACATTTAAATGTCTAGATATTATCCAAAATAGAAAGGTGATAGAGAGCTTTTGGTAAAGGACAAGGATATGGAATTAGAAAGTCATTAAAATGTGGAATATTAAAATAGCATAAGCTCAAAGAGAGGTCAAATCATTTCTGAAAGTAGTGTAGCAAAACCCATGGAATGTGGGCAAGGAAATATAGAGGAGAGAGCCATAGAATGGGACAGTTTCATAGGTCCTTTATCTTAAGGACAATTGGAAAGGAAAAAGAAAGATGATTGGATGGAATATTCAATTGGGATGAGGGCCAAGTGTAGTGGGGATGATTGATTGATGTGTAGGGTAGGTTGCCCAAAATGGGGTCTGCATTCTGCAAGAGGGCCAAAGTTTCCTCGCCTCTCTTTTCTAGGGCATGGGGTCCTATGCTGCTAGTCACAACACTTACTACCACTTCTACTTCTAACACATAATCGCTCTTTTAGCCAAAGCGAGTTTAACTCAGTGATAATTGACATGTACTCTCGATCAAGATGTCAGAAATTCGAATCCACCCACTCCTAAATGTTGATGTACTCAAAAAGGAAAAAAAAAAAAACAACAATAACGCTCTTCTCTTGTTAATAAAATTTTTAAACTATGCTAAAATTACCATTTTAGTATTTATGGTTTTGATTTGCCTTTATGAGTTTCAATTTCATGATTAGAGCTTGGTTAAATCTTGTCTCCTATGGTTCAATCATTCTTTAACATTGATTATAGGATTTTTAAGGAGGTTATTGTGCATCTACCTTAGAACTTAGTTCAACCGGCATAAAGTTGTACGGGTAACCACAATTTGTGGTTCGAATCCTCCTTCCCCACATATTGTATAAAAAAAAAAAAAAAAAAAAAAAAAAAAAAACTTTGGCCAAGTTGACTTAGTGGACATAATTGAGCCGGACTAAATGCATACCATTTGGATTTTTTTTTTTTTTAATTCGACTAGATTTTTTGTTAATAAAGTAGATAATCATTTTTATAATTTATGATTGGTTGAATAATTCAAATTACTTCTAACCATGAGTAAAACTCCTTTACCCTTGGATGGGATAAAAAATAGATTAGATAAGAAAGTAAAGAAGAGTCATTCTCAGGGAAGGGAAAATTTTTATTACTAAAGTAGTAAATACTTCACCGATATTTCCTCCTAAAAAAAAAAAAAATCATCGATATTCAACATTTTTTGTGGGGAGGAGGCCAAGTTTATTTCAACCGAAATATCTTCAAGAACATGAAGTTATACAAAAATATAAAAATTTCATGGATTAATTTTTATAAAAGCTAAAATTTCAAATTTTCATTCTCATATGAACTTGGATCATCAGCCAAAACATTCATATTTATTATACTAAAATAAAATCTTTATTCTGTATTGTTGATTTAGATTGATCTCACTTTTTTTTTTTTTTTAATATCTAATCATATTTGAATAATAAATTTTTATTGTTCTTACGATCTCATTAAGCTGTTCATCTTCTTCTCCAAACAGCTTCAAATTGCCACACGACCAAGTACATCATCGGCGAATGCGGAACACCAACAACAGCCACAAGAACCGCCATCCTCATCGGAACCCTCATCGGCGGAGCCGCCGTACTGGTTACCGTATGTTTATTCTGCTGCTTCATCCGCCGTCGTTCCAGTCTCAGATCCATACACATCAACAAAATCATCAAACGCCGCCTCTCGGAAGCCACCGCCGGCGCCGGCAAATCCACCATCCACCTCTACACCTACAAAGAGATCCAAAAAGCCACCCACAATTTCTCCGACGACCACCACCTCGGCACCGGCGCCTACGCCACCGTCTACGCCGGAAAATTACGCAGCGACGAATGGGTCGCCATCAAACGCCTCAAAAATCGGGACCCCGACACCATCCAACAAGTCCTCAACGAAATCAACCTCATCTCCTCCGTCAGCCACCCGAACCTCGTCCGCCTCCTCGGCTGCTCCATGGGATCCGGCGAACAAATCCTCGTCTACGAATTCATGCCCAACGGCACTCTATCCCAACATTTACAGAAACAGAGAGGCTCCGGCCTCCCCTGGCCCGTCCGCCTCGACATCGCCGTCGAAACCGCCAACGCAATCGCCCATCTCCACTCTGCAATTAACCCACCAATTTTCCACAGAGACATCAAATCCAGCAACATTCTACTCGATCAGAATCTGAAATCGAAAGTGGCGGATTTCGGGCTTTCGAGATTGGGGATGGCCGAAATTTCCCACATCTCGACGGCGCCTCAGGGGACGCCGGGGTATCTCGATCCGCAGTACCATCAGGATTTTCATCTCTCGGACAAGAGCGACGTGTACAGCTTCGGCGTGGTCCTCGTGGAATTGATCACCGCCATGAAAGTGGTAGATTTCAACCGGCCGAAAAACGAGGTGAATTTGGCGGCTCTGGCGACCGATCGGATCGGGAGTGGGCAGCTGAGGGAAATTGTGGATCCGTTGGTGGAGATGGAGAAAGATGAATGGGGGATTTCGTCGGTGGAGAAGGTGGGGGAGGTGGCGTTCAGATGCTTGGCGTTTCATAGGGATGTGAGGCCGTCGATGGTGGAGGTGGCGGCGGAGCTGGAGGAGATACGGCGGAGGCGGTGGGAAGAAGGGGGATTGAAGTGTAAGGAAATGGGGTTAGTAGTTGAAAGTGGGAGCTCGAAGTCGAGCCATGGAGGAGGAGATTACTTTTCAAGAGCCTCTGTTGAAGATTCATGGCGGAGTGAACAGAGCTCGCCGTCGTCCAGTAGTTTGTTAAATAATGTCATTTTATGATCCCAGTTTTGGGTTTTTTTTTTTTTTTTTTTTTTTTTTTTTTTTGCCTTTTATTTTGGTGTATCTTATCTTTAATTTTTTTTAAAATAAATTCAAAGTTAATCTGTTAATGTACTTTGTTAAGAAATGATTCACATGTTTTGAAATGCAATTAACAACTACACAACTTTCACTCTTTTTCTCAAATCGTGCATCCAAATCATAAACTCGCTCTTTCTTTGAAATCACGTTCAAATTTTCACTCTCATATTTGTTATATTATATTGAAAGTAAAAACAAAAAGAAAATATTATTAGTGTTAGCCATAATCTATGAATAGAATTCTAAATCAATACAATTGTTATCTTTTGGCTGAACTCTAGAGTTTTTTTTTTATATACTTTTGTTTAATTGGTATGTCTCACATTTAATCAAAATTAATCCAAATTTTATAACATAAAAATTTGATCTCAAATGTTACTTGAAAATAGGGCATCATTCTGAATGAGTAGGAGCAATAAGTACAATTTTGATTATTATACCTATGTATAATATAACCAACATTAGATTTTTCAATCCTTCATTAAATGATAAATCGATAGGAGTAACAAAGATACATGATTTAGATAGGAAAAAAAAAACATTCTGGATCAAAATCTTAGTTTCCTACGGTCTCTTTACTTAGACTTCAGGGAAGGGGAGGATAAAATTGTCCAACCCTTTGTTTTTTTAATTAGATTCAAGCTTGACGAGAATAATATTCAATTTTGCATTTCATTTTCATACCCATTCTTATTCATCTCATTTGAAATAAAGTCTTCATTGTTGCACATAACATAGTCGTCACCTTTAGATTTTTTTTTAATGATCAAGGAAAAAAAAAGAATAATCACACATTATTACAAAGTTACAACACAGCTAAAATTGAAAATTTTGAGAATTAATAAAACTGAGTATAAAATTTTAGGTCTAACATTTTTACTAATGATGAACTTGACTTGAAAAGTTCATGTGTTTAGATTTAAATTGTTGTTGTCTTCATTGTCACTTTGAAAGGAACCTAAAATAATAATTTCATCCTTATGTAAAAAAATTTCATCAATCTTGATTATTATGTTGGAATTAAAGTTCCAACCATAAGTCAAACAAGATATAAAGGTAATAGAAAGGATGTTTCCTAGAAAATTATCATGTTAAAACACAATGATAGTATGTATTTTTTTTGACTTTGACATAGCTTAGGCGAATGATTTTTGTTTGGTAGGAAAAAACATTATCAATCCAAACTCAAAATTCTTGAAGTGTCTTTTTATCTCTACATTTTAATTATTTTGATAAATTTAAAAAATAATCACTATATGTCAATATCTACTAGCAATACTAAGTAAGCAATCATAAAATATCTTTTTTTTTAGTTCAACAATATTTAGCAGTAGAGTTTGAACTTTTGACTTCTTGATCGAAAATACATGACAATTACGGCTAAACTATGCTCACCTTGACACCATAAAATGTCATGTTAATTCATGAACAGTGTAACATTAGGATTATGTTAATTAATGAAAAAAACTCACCCAAGGATATTATATCTTGAGTTAAGATTGCATTAATGACAACATATGTGGACCTAATATATTTATTAGTTTCTTTTCTAGAATTGATTTACATTTGTTCTTTAATCACGTTTTTTTAATCTTTGTTATTTATTTATTTCCTCTAAAAGCCAAGTTTGAGTTAAAATTGACATTAATGACAGCATATGTGGACCTAATATATTTAGTTCTAATAAAATAAAATATTTAGGTGTCATTTCATATTCAATTGATTTTCTGTGATGTATTTCTTTCTTTTAAAAAAAATCAAGGTTTTTTTTTAAGTAAAAAAAAAACAAGTTAATTTAGGCCCCGTTTGATAACCATTTGGTTTTTTGTTTTTGGTTTTTGAAAATTATACTTGTTTTCTCCCAATTTTCCTATCATGGTTTTCATCTTTGTCAAGAGCATATTTGAATTCCTAGCCAGATTCCAAAAACAAAAACAAGTTTTTGAAAACTACTTTTTAGTTTTCAAAATTTGGCTTGGTTTTTTAAAACATGGAAAGAATGTATTAAGAAAACAAAGAAATTTGTAGGTGAAAGTAGTGTTTGTAGGCTTAATTTTCAAGTTAGATTGATTTTTAGGGAAGAAAAAAAGCTTCTAACCCCTTCTTTAAATTTTGCAAATTTTCCAAACGTTTTAAATTGAAAAAGTAAAGCAAATTTTATAATCGGTATTTTTTTTTTCTAACGATTAACTTGCTCAAACTATTAATTTTCATCTTAATAGTTTAATTAACGGTGGATTTAGTAAAATTTTCTAATTCTATCGATTAGTTCAAATCAAATGCCCTATTTTTATTTTTTGTTTCTGAATATTTCCTCTGCAAAAAATATCCACTTTCTGGGGACCGAAATAAAGTGTCTTCAAAGAAAACAATAATAGTTTTTTCAAAAAAAAAAAATAATAATAATAATAGTAATAATAATAATAAATAAATAAATAAATGAAGTCTCAGCCCCACCCAAGCCCTTGTATTGATTTCGATTTTTTCTAGAATTATTTATTATTTATATGTCTATTAAAACAACTTTTTCTATCAACTTGTCAATAGTGTTTTATAAATTTAATTATTTAAACAAGTGGATAGTACAAACACTAACTTTTTATTTAAAAACATAATTTAAAGATATTTATAGTACACATTAGATATTATCATGAGTAGAAATTAGTGCAAGAATTTTTTAGATTTTGATCTTAAATCTTTAATTTGAGAAATGACGCGAGAATAAAGATTAAAAACTATAGATGGAGTATAAAACGAGAAATGCATTTATGACCTAATCCCAACCATAATCTTTTCTAACTTCAACCTATAATTTAATTCAAAACTATCACTATCATTCAAACCATGTTTATTTTTTGCATGAGAATATTATAAGACTTAATTTACTATTATTCAATACCTTTATTTTTAAAAAAAAAAAAAAAACTTTAATAAATATAAATGAATTTTGTAATTTCTTGAGTATCTATGAATATATAACGTTATTAATTAATAGTCAAATTCAATTATTCAAACCCCACTTTTGAGAAAGTAATTTATAGACAAAAAGAAGAAGCATTCAATTCACGAGAAAAAGACAACTCCGAACTAAAACACATGTTGTGATAATAATAAAATAATGTTAATATTAAAAAATATCTTACTGGAAAATAAATTTTAAAAAAAATTCTTTGTAATTATTGAAGAAATGACTCCAAAATTCTCATTTTCCAAAGCATACAATATCTCATCTCTTTTGGCAACAACACGTGATCATGCACCCAAAAATGGATGAACATCAATCTTTTTTTCCCCACCATTTTATCACTATCAATTATTTCAATTTAAATTATAAAATAAATTTTTTAAAAAAAAATTCTCTTGTAACTTTTTTTTTTAATCCTTACATGTGGATACTTTTTCTTGGCTTGACAACGTGTTTTATAAGTTTGAGTTCAATCTGATCTTTAAAACGTCTCGTCTTGTTTGATCTCATATTAAATTATTTTATAAAAAATATAGCATCTCTATTATGACTTTTATCTTAGACAATTTTTTTTATTTAATTATTCAACGTAGAAATGATAACAATTTTATTTTATAATTCTATGGTTGAAAAACTATCATATTGACAGGGGTAATGAGAGAGTCTTTACTCTAATTTAAAAGCTACATTTTACCTAACATTTTTAGTTTATATTAGTCTAATATCACATGGTGCAGACTTAAAGTTGTAACATCACACAAAATTATTGACATTCAACTATCTTATTGAATAGGTAAATGATAATATGATCCCAACTATTAAATAGTAATAGAGTTGTAGCTATGGGCTTCTTTATTTTGTTATTTACTTTATTTGTTTGTTTATTTTTTTTAAATAATAACAATAAGAATAAGAATAAGGAATAGTATTTACAATGCGAAAACAACTACATTAAGTAAAACATGTTTAACCATGAACTTTGGAACAAATAATAATTACGAAGCATTTTTGCAATTTAGATATAGCTTTTTACTTTATTAAAAACAATATTTTAACCTTGTGTATTAAAAGTATTAAATTTAGAAGTATTATTCAAAGAGATGAATGAAAGATTATCGAATTAATAGGTTAGATAATTAGTTAAAATCAAAGTTTGCACATATATTTAAAAGTGGCTGTATATGAATATATTTATACATCCATTTGATTAAAATACATATATTGATGTTAAGTGTTAACAATATTAAAATAATAATACATGGTAAATCGACATTTTCAGATGAATTGTGATTTTATCAGTGCATTCGATATTCACAATATATATTTTAAAAGATAATAAAGCATTAAAAATAATATTAAATGATGAATAATAATTTTTATAAATGATCACATGGTCCTTAAAAAAACAGAAAAAAAATTAATCACATTCAATAAAGATTTATTAGTACACTACAAATATCGATAACAATCTACATCTTGAAGAAAGACAGCCAGTCCGGGTCCCACCTTGATCTCCTTCCATTGGTTCTTATAAAGTGGTGGGGCCCGCATCCCTTTATCTTTCTAATCCCATTACTTTCTACTATACATTTTTCTTTTCTTTTTTTATCTTCTCCTCCAAAAAATTCCACCGCACCACTTTTTTAACCCAACGGTTACTTTTTCTTTTCTCACGCTCAAAAGCTTGCTTTCTTTAGGGAAGTTACAGTCACGGCGGCGCCCAACGGCGAGTTCCCGACTTCGATGTCGAAGGAGTCGTACCGGAGGAAGAGTTCCACCACCAGAAGGCGAGAGATGAAGACGATGAAGTCTTTTCCGGCGCACTGCTTGTTCTGAACCGACGGCGACTGATTCTCCGGTCCGTTTGACCACAAGACGTGCTGCAGCAACTCCTCGCCGTCGCCAGTGAACCGATCTGGCACGAATTCGTCGGCTCTGTCGAAGATTTTCGGATCTCTGGTCGCGAATGGCTGGTACCCACAAATCATTTCCCCTTCTTTGATCTCGAAAGCCGCGTCGTGGCTTTCGATCACAAGATCCTTCCTCGCCCGACCGTACTGAACCGGAACCGGCGGCTCGATTCTGAATGCTTCGTACACCACCGATTTCATCAGAGGCATCTGTTCCATAGCGCCCATCGTGATCTTCCCGCCGTGGGCTTTAACGGCGGTTCGAATCTCCCGTGCGAGTTGGGTGTGGAGATTCGCTCCGGCACGGCCGATCCATTTGATCATATTGGGGAAGAAGATTTTCATTCCTCCGAACGAATTGAAGCAAGTGGTGAAGAGCAAGTTGTGGCAAGCTTCTTCCCTCGAAATCCCCAATCTATCCGCCTCCGCAAACACCGCCTCCGACGACTGGTAAAAGAAGTCGTATAGCCGCTGGTAATCGGCTTTAACCAGCGCCGGCGGTAGCCGGACCGTCCGGAGGAGGAGCTCCTCGACGAGCTTGGGGAGTCCAAGACTGAGAACAGGGCCAAGCTGAAACAGAACCCATTTCGAAATCAATTTCGGAGCATCTTGGCCCAATTTGGTATCAGCCGGATTGGCGCCGAAGAGAGACCGAGCCAAGAAATTAAACGCCGCCTGTTCACCGGGAGCATTGTACCCTGCTCTACCGACGGTGGCCAACTCCTTCTCCAGAGTCTCGAACAGCTCCGAAAAAGTAGAGTGAAATTCCGGCATAATTTTATCCCGGCTTTGCTTGAGGAGGAAGAAGATCAGTTGCTTGAGCTTCTCGTGATTGGGCTCCGATGGGTCAATATAGGACAGAACCCGGTAGCCGCCGGTGAGTTCTGTTAAAGGCATGTAAGTTCCGGTGAAGAGATCCTTCTTCTCAACTTTAGAATTGTCGAAGAGAACAGGGAAACTCTTGCCGTCGAGTAAAACGACAACTCGAGAATCCGAAGAAATAAACGGACCCGGTGGCATGTTGGTTCTGTAAACAGTCGATTCGTATCGAAGCATTCGAGATTTCAAATACTCCTCTCTCCCCTGATTGTAAAAGTAGTCCTGTCGGTCCTTCAACGGCCCGAACACCGGCGGGCCATAGTCGCCGGGAATCTTCCTCAACGGAAGCTTCGTCGCCGGTTCCGGCGGCGAAACCGTCCGCTGCGGCGCTTTAACGGACGACGAGGACTGGTCGGCGGCGTAGATCGGGCGTAGGGAAACAAACCCAACCTTCGAACGAGGTCTCGCCGGCGCTTTCTGCGACGGAAATCGCAACTGGGGTTGAAGACAAGGGATTGTAATGGAGGTTGCCGACATTCTTGCTGAATTTTCCTGTAAGAGGTTGTTGGATGGAGAGAGAAATTGCAGAGAAGGTAAGAATTGAGAGTGGTTTCGTTGAGCAATGGAGAAGGGAGATGGGCTGTATTTATATGTAAAGAAAAGTTGAGGGAGTCATCGGAAGAGGTCAAGCTCTGACAAAATAGTTGTGAAATGTGTGCTGAATTCTTTTGTTCAAACAGAACTCTTTTTTTTTTTTTCTTTTTTTTTTTCTATTTTATTTTTCTTTGGTGGCTCTAAATAAATAAAGAGAAGTCAAGATTCAAGATTTTTACTCGTCTGAACTCACATAAATGGGCTTTTAATGGACATTCGTCATTATATAATGTCAAAGCCCAGGAAATCTAGGTACGGATTATTGTAATATTAATCTTCTTTTTAAATTGGTTGAGGCGAGATTGACTCACCTTATGAGGATTTATTCAAATTAATCGAGTTTTATGTCAGTTGAGCTACAACAACTCAATTGTAATATCAAGTTCGATAAATTTTGGTTTTTTATGTTTTTTTAAATACTGGGTATAAAATATGTTTTCAAAATAACTGTAATTTCAACTTTAAAATATACATATACATATATATATATATAACAATAAATTTCCTTGTTATCCAAGAAAGATTTTTGTTAGCTCACAAATTAGACTAGAAGAATAGCATGGTCGAAATTGATTGTCTATTGTGGCAAAATAATCTCATCAAAGGGTGGACTATTGACCTTTTAAAAACACACAATTAATCCATTTTTTTTTAAAAAAACTTTTCTACGAAAGTCGTTTAATTTTGTGGTCCATTGCATTGTTAGACAAGTTATTAATAGAACTATGTTTTCTTCTTATTAAAATACTTTGTATACTTCTTTTTATCAAGATTATTTAAACTCATTTTTAACTAATATAATTTTTTATTTTTCATTAATCTAAGTATAATTCAACATACATCTTAAAGGTTATATGTTCGTATATCCCCTGGATTATATTAAAAAGAAAGAAACGAGATTTTATTTTTTAAAAAAAACGAAGGAAAGAAAAAGTAATAGGTGGATGACTCTCACGTTGCATAGACTCGGAGCAATTTAGGTTTGAAAGTCAAAAAGGTTAATTTAATTTCAAAGATAATTTTCAATCCAACTTCCTATAATAGGTTTCTTATTGTCATTGCCAAACTTGTCATTTTTAATTTTCTTCCTAAATTTCAACATCTTTGATTTTGATTATTCCCAAAAAAAGGAAAAATATACCAAACCAAACTTGAATTCCAATTACGGATATATAATCATCACATCTTAAGTGTTTTTTTTTTTTATAACATATCAAGTTTCAAGTTGAGTTTGCATTCAAATTTAATTTGAAAGCTAGAATTGAGTAAATCAATCTTGAATATGGTTTTCTATTAAAGATAGATTGGTCTTTTGGTTAGGTCATCCATCTAGAACTCAAAAATATATATATATATATATATATATATCCATGAATGAAACATTTTATTAATAAAATTCTAGATAATTATCTCTTCATTCATTAATTTTCAGTTTGTGTAAACTCAGTAAGTTTGCAATTAATTAAACTCTTTTGAAAATAAAACTTTCATATTTTTCGTGTACGTATAAGATTGTGAAATTCAATCTCGTGAATCTATATACTCGTGACTTGTGTACTAAATGACTCTCAATTGTTGTTTCAATCATTTTGTGGTCCACGTCTAATAAAAACGCATGGAATAACTCATTTTAAAGGACAACTATTTATTTATAGTTTAAGTTGAAAATATTTTCTATAGATGAAAACGTAGAAAAATAATATAACACATTTATAGCCTCTCGTATTAATGAGATTTGAAATTTAAAGAGAGAGAAAAAAGAAAATAGTAATCTGTCACATGTATCTAAAAAAGCATACCGCACATTTTTTTTTATAAAGAAACAGCACATTATTTTTGTAAAAGTAAAAAGCATTGACAAATGATTTCTTTAATAATTACCTTATCAAATTATTGAGTAAAAGTTTTACCATAAAAGAAACAAAGTTCTATTTACCTTAGATATTCTATAAGCATGCGAAAAATGTTTAATCGTTTCCATTATTTTTTATTTTTTTTTTGTTAATATTAAACAAATTTTGAAATATTTTTAAACCGAATATCTAACCTAGTATAATTTCAAATAGGTTAAATTATATATAAAAAAAATCCCTAAATCATGAGGCTTGTTTCAATTATACCTCTCAACTTTTAAAAGTTTCATTTTTAGTCCTTAAAATTTGTTTCAAAACAAGTCTTAGAGATGTTTTTTTTTTTGTTAAATTTATTGACAAAAAAATGATGTGTTTGCATGCATTTTTATTGTTTTTCCATGCATGTGTTCAAATATATTCACATAAGCAACAATATATATGTAAACACGTCATTTTTTGTCCATAAAGTTAACGAAAAAAAGCCTTTAAGGGTCATTTTGAAACAAACTTCAAATTTCAATGGCTAAAATGAAACATTTGAAAGTTCAGAAATATAATTGAAACCAAACTTATAGTAGGAGAGTATTTTTCATAATTTACCCTTTAAAATACTTATATAAACAGACACTCATCAAGTGAATGAATAATATACATGAATTTGTTAAATTTATGTCAAATAGTTTATAAAGCAACCAATAGAACTAGAATAGTTTTTTTTTTTTCCAAAAAAAAAAAAAAAGAACTAGAATAGTTTTTAATACAATATGGATTTTTTTTAAAAATTTTTTTGAGGTGTTTATTTAAAAGGGAAAAAAAAAGGAATCGGAACACAGAGTGGAACTACAAATTCGGCTGCGAAATAAACACGGAAATTTTAAGGGAAAAGAAAAAGAAAAAATTCTTCCGACAACGTGGAGAGTGTTTGGGTGGGACCCGACCGGTTGTTGGGGAGGCAGCCGCGTTTTGACCCAACAATTTTTTTTTGGCTAAATTATAAAAAATACGCCTGAACTTTAGGGTTTGTTTCAAAAATGTCCTTGAACTTTAAAAAGTTTAAAAAATACCTCTGAACTTTGAAAATGTTTCAAAAATACCCTTGCCGTTAATTTTGGATGGAAACCGTTAAAGTTTGAGTTTCAAAAATATCCTTGAACTTTCAAAAAAATTTCAAAAATACCCTTATTGAAAAATGATTTCTTTTTTCCTCCTCTCCCACCGTAAATTCTTTCTCCATGAAAATTAATGCAAAACTTTGCTTATAAAGGTTGTGTGCAACTCAATACCAGATAAAAACAAACTTTGAAATCGAGTTTTCTCTTTTAAAAAGTGTAAAGAAGATAAATGCAACATATATATGTATATATATTATTTCATTTTTTGTTCTCTCTCTGTTTGTGTATCTTAATGATAAGAATAATAAATGTTTATAAGATTGTGGGTTGGGTCCAATTTATAAGATTAATCAATCAAAAGTTTTATATATGATTTTGTTCTTATTGATATTTAAGAATGGTTAGAATCCGTATACAACAATAGTTTCATTTATTTTTCGTAAAAGGAATATAGAGAAAGCTAATGGGGTAATAGTTAGTGAGGAAATAATATTGAAAAGACTACCAACAAATGAAGTCAAATACATGTATAATTTTAAGAACAAAACAAAAGTCATCTTGAAGATTCGATACAAAAATCTAACCAAGTGCTTTGGATGTGTTGAAAGAGAAAGAAAACTCCTAGATTATGAATACATGACAAATAAGTAAAGTTTCTCATTAATTTTTGGAAGAAGAGTTAATTTACTATGGGAGAAGGAAAAAAAAAGAAGCATTTTTCAATAAGGGTATTTTTGAAATTTTTTTGAAAGTTCAAGGGTATTTTTGAAACTCAAACTTTAACGGTTTCCCTCCAAAATTAAAGGCAAGGGTATTTTTGAAACATTTTTCAAAGTTCAGGGATATTTTTGAAACTTTTTAAAGTTCAGGGGCATTTTTGAAACAAACCCCAAAGTTTAGGGGTATTTTTTATAATTTAGCCATTTTTTTTTCCATGTTTTAATTCTGGTCGAATAAATAAAGAAATTCCCTTTAAAAAAAAATTCCCTCAATTCAATGGCTACTTTTTCACATTTCAACTTTGGACTGTGAGCAAAATTCTGGTTAGATTATCGATTTCATTTTTGTATCTTAATTTGTTAGGTCTTACTCTTTCTTCAAGAAATTTCTGGTACCATCCGAGTACAATACTTCTTTGTTTACGCTATAATTTTTTCTTTATAAATATTTATTTGATATTGAAGAATTCTACATCATTTTAAAAAGGATATTGATGTGACGAGCAATAAAATAAAAAGTAATATGATACTCTCGGTAGTATTATTAGAAGAGTTTCACTCTATTATTTATAAGTCGTTACCATATTATATGCATGACATTTTCTATATTTACACGATTGAGTTGATTTTTTGAATTTTTTTTTTTATTTAACGTTGTTATGCTAGTTGATTGTATTGGAGTTTATGACCGAGTAAAATTATAGGAATTAAATTAATTAAGCATGATTATTGTAGACTAAGTGAAAATTTTTTAATCCAAAGGATAGAGATGAAATTGATAACTTGTTTAACCGAAATTTTTGATTAGGATGTCAAATTTTTTTTAACTTTCCATATAGTTTGATCCAACTTCATTAACTGGTATTACTCTTCATTTATAATAAATCGTTGTCATGTTGAATATATGACACATGTTACAATGAGCTAATTTTCTCACATTTAACTGATTATATTAGTTTATTATATTAAATTTTAAGGTTGAGTAAAACCACGGAAAAAAATGAGTTAGTATTGAAGTGGGTAGAAGATGAATTATGAGACTTAATCAAAATCATAAACATTAAATTGTAACATTTAAAATGATATGAATTAAATAAAAGATTTTAGAAGTACACATATTAAATTGAAATTAAATCTAAATGATAGGGATGAAATCAATCCAAAAGAAAAAGAAATCTCAACTTTAGGCAGGAGATCATGTGGGAGATTTTTGCAATAGAGATTCTCTTACTTTTTTGTTTTTTTGTTTTTTTTTTTTTTTTTTGTTTTTAAATAAATAAATAAGGATGGTTGGATTTGTAGATAAGATTGGAGAGCATGCAACAAGGCTAGATTTGAAACAGGCTGTTTTCTTGATTATGTCAAGTAATAATACTATGAGATTCTTCAAAGTAGAGCTCCAATTGCCTTAAGAAAAAGGACATTTTTTTTAGTACAACATCATTTATCGTAGAGTTATGCTCACTTTGCCTGGAGATGACTTTGTTTGATAGTGCTTCATGTTGTTTTTTTTTTTCTCTTTAAATTTCATGTTGTTAATTGTTATTATGTTATAATAAATACTCCCAAGATTATATATAATTTAGGTTGTCTAAAGTTTTTTAGGGTGAATTTGGGTAGTGATATGAAAATAAACCTCAATGGTTTGTTTGGATAATTAATATTAAATATTTTGAAGTTAAAAACATTGAATTTAAAGTCTAGGAAAATAAGCCAAAGCTAGCATAGCTACGCGACATGTACCCTCAACCAAGATGTCAGAAGTTCGAATCCCCACCCCCAAATGTTGATGTACTAAAAAAAATCTAGGAAAATAAATGACCATGTTTAAGTATGCATGAAAATTAATATCGAGAGTTAAATATTTGTGTTTGTTTATGAAAAAAATAATTTAAATTATTACATTTAATTAAAATATTTGTATTAGATAATTAATTAACAAATAAATAATTTATACATCAATTGGAAAGTAACAGATAATTTTTTTTCTCCCTCCTCTCTCCTCCTCATTTTCCGATAAAAAATGTCCATAAAACCCCGCTTCTTTAAAAAGAATAAAAATTTCTCATAGTTCATGAGATATTTTTATCCATGGATAATAATTAGGTTAAATTATAAAAAAAAAATGCCCCTGAACTATGGGGTTTGTTTCAAAAATGTCCCTGAACTTTAAAAAGTTTCAAAAATACCTTTGAACTTTAAAAAATGTTTCAAAAATACCCTTGTCGTTAATTTTTTGATGAAAACCATTAAAAATTTTAGTTTCATTAATACTCTTTTAACTTTCAAAAGATTTTAAAAAATAACCTTATTAGAAAATGTTTTTTTTTTCCTTATCCAACTGTAAATTATTCTTCAATGAAAATTAATGAGAAGCTTTACCTATCTTTCATGTATTCATACACTAGGATCTTTTCTTCTCTTTCAACACATCATCCCAAGAGTTTGACTAGATTTTCGGCAATAGTATTTTCGAAACATTTTTAACGGTTTTAACGGTTCCCATCCAAAAATTAATTGTAAAAGTATTTTTTAAACGTTTTGTAAAGTTCAGGGGTATTTTTGAAACTTTTTAAAGTTTAGGGGCATTTTTGAAATAAACCGCATAGTTCAGGGGTATTTTTATAATTTAGCCTAATAATTACCTTGATTTTGAAAAATAAATATGGATTTTTTATAGCATTTCCGAAACCAATGAAAATCAATGAAATAAGCATGACTTAACAGACACCTTTAAGAACTTGGTTGCACTTGCATGTTGATTTTGTAAATAGTTTTGAAATGATGAAAATTAGTTTTGTCAAGTTTCTTCAAATCAAGTTTCAAACATCGATTTTCAAACATTCCCAACTCTCATTCATCTTAATATTTCAAAATGTACCCGTTACGGTAAGTGTTATATGTAATTTTGGACCACCATATGCAAGGAGCGGACGAGGACAATCGGGCGAAAATAGGACCAGGAAGCGACCCAGAGGAAGACCAGCTAACGGGCCGGGCCAAAATGGCCCGACCCCAAGGCCGAGGCTGACCACTTGGCCCACTTGCGCGGGCCGAGTTCGTTTGCATTCGCTCGGTCCCTGTTACCCCTAGCCGCCCCGGTCGACCACTCGGCCCGCTTGCGCGAGCCGAGTTCGTTTGCATTCGCTCGGTCCCTGCTACCCCTAGCCTCCCCGGTCCAGCTTGGTTCGTCCCGAAACGCCTCCGAATCCCTAAAAACCCTAGGAGCATGAGCAGATATTTATACTCCTCTTCGCCACTGAAGAAGGGACCCGAACTCTTGACTCTCTTCTCTTACTTTCTAGCTCTCCCATCCGTTTTTTGACTTAAGCATCGGAGGCGGTGTGGCTAGCACCACACCGGTGTGCAGGTTTTCAATTTTGCAGGCCACGTCTTCCCCCACTCTCAAACAAATTCACTGCCGATTATCACGTGGAGCGAAGGTAATTTACCTAGCGAAATTTGACCATCAACAGTAAGTATAACTCAACGATAATTAGTATCATTGACTAAGAGATCTGAAGTTTCAATCCTCCTACCCTAAATGTTGTTGAAGTACTCAAAAAAAGAAAAAATAATAATATTCCAAAATGTACCAAAAGTGTACTCTAAGACCGTATAGGATACCAAACTAACACAAATTTACATAACGTAGAATAAAAATTATAGTAAAATATAATAATTAGAAATTTAGTCAAAAGTAAAATGCAAGATGATAATTTTTTAGTCAAAATGAGCACAACTCAATGGTTATTGACATGCATCTTTAACTAAGTAATCACAACTTTGAATCTCTCATACCCAAATATATATTTTTTGACAACTCCCATACCCAAATATCGTTAAACTAAAAAAAAAATATATTGTAATTATAATCTATTGATATTCAAGTTAATAATTAAATATTATAACTCCAATCAATCAATATTTAGGACAATCATTAATTATGTAAATCAACAACGGCGGTGACATAAAATAAAAACATTCTCATTACTATTATTAACGTCAACCAGTGATTGTCAAAGCGAGCATAGCTCAGCGGTAATTAGCATGTACCTTTGTCCAAGAAATCATAGGTTCAAATTCTCAAACTCCAAAATGTTGATAAACTCACGAAGGAAGAAAAAAAGAAAAAGAAAAAGAAACGTGAACTAGTGATTTTATGATTTTTTTTAAAGAAAAAAAATATATTCATATTTATATATTTTTTTAAAAATACCATACTTGTAATTATTTATTCATTTATTTTTGTACTTTTAGAAAATAAAGTATTTTCCCACGATTTTATTTGGGCTCCGTCCATGGGCCAACCGTCCATCGTATGGCCCACTTGCACGGTCTCTCCTGGTCCACCACTTGCACGGCAGGTGGACGACCCGTTCACCGTCCACTTTCGCACGTGCGTATTTTGTATTCCGGCGCGCCACCGCCGGCGTCAACATTCCTTCTTCAGCTCCGGCCGCGAACCTTCCCTGTAGTAGCCAAAAAGATTCTGACCGCCACGTGTGCGGTTCTGCACACAACGGGACCCACAAAACTTGAATTCCAACACGCCACGTCATCCAACGTGGAAATTTAAAGCCCGCCTCTCCAAGAAAAAGGGAAACATGCCTGTAAATCTTCTCACGTCCGGACAAATTCCGGCCAAAATATACTGCGAATCTTCCTTTTCTATTGGTTGGTATTAAAAAAACACACCAAATTTCGGCCATAGACCAAAAACAAGAACAATGGCAGCCACTAGATTGTTCAGACCAGTTAGGCCTTCAGCCTCCGTCGGGTCTTCCTCTTCTTCTTCTTCATCTCCAGCGTCGGCGGCGACTGTTAGATGTTTGAGCAAAACGGGGTTAAATTCGAACAATGGCGAACGGTTGATAACTTCCGCCGACGGCGAGAGAAGGCAGATGGTCGCCCTGAAGGCGGCGGTGGCGGCGACTCCGGGGACTGTGGAAACCGAAACCAGAGAACTCGATTTGGGTTCTTTGCTGGCGAGTCTGCTCGTTCAATTGAAGACCGCTGTGGTGAAGACGAAGATTCGGAAACCACAGATTCAGAAGTTCATGGAAAAGGTATTCGATTTATCAAATCCCCTTGAAATAGCATTTTCATGCCGTATCGGAATTTATAGTTTTCTGATCGGAATTTGTGGTTTTGATAGATCATAATCGACTGCCGATTCTTCACATTGTTTGCCGTCGCCGGATCTTTACTGGGTTCCATACTTTGTTTCGTTGAGGTGAACGGCACTAGATTCTTATTGTTTTCATTTTCTGTTCCATTTCAACTCCAATCTTGTTTCAGTGTTTAACTGCTCTGTTTTAAAATTTACAGGGCAGCTTTATTGTTGCAGAGTCATATCTGCAGTATTTCAATGATCTTTCACAGAGGTCAGACCAAAGCCATACGGTGGAGCTTCTAATTGAAGCCTTAGGTAAATTTTGTACAGAAATTCAAACTCCGTTTTTTTGTTTTTCGATTGATTTGTTTACTGAATGCAATGGAAACTCTTTGGCAGATATGTTCCTCGTCGGAACTGCTCTGGTTGTTTTTGGGGTTGGATTGTTCGCGATGTTTGTCGGGTCGGAGAAGATGAAGGAAAAAAACCGGCGTTGGAATTCTGGGTCGAATTTGTTTGGTCTGTTCTACATGAAGGTAATTGAAAAAACAAAAACAAAAACCCCCATTTGATCGAACTGAAGAGAAAGTTGAAGATTTGTTGATGTGTTTTGGTTTTGAATTGAATTGTTTCTCAGAAAATTCCGACGTGGGTGGCAATGGAATCGGTGTCGGAGGCGAAGTCGAAGATCGGACATGCGGTGATGATGATACTTCAAGTGGGTGTATTAGAGAAGTTCAAGAGTATACCTTTGAGCTCTGCCGTTGATCTCGCGTGTTTCGCTGCCGCCGTTCTGATTTCCTCCGCCTCCATCTTCTTCTTATCCAGACTCAACGTGGGCGGAGGAGGCAGTGGAGGTTTCAGGTGAACCGCCACCAGTGGCGGCGCATCGTATCGTTCTTCGTTGGCCTCCACAAATATATGTAACTTTTGGGGAGTTTAGGCTGAGGAAAAGGGAGATTACCAATTCTTTTATTATCGTTAATTATTAGTTTCGAAGATGCTAACATATGTATAACTCTACTTTCATTTTTCAATAAAAGAAATAACCAAATCTATTTTATTATTCCAATATTATCTCTATATATTTTTTTAAATACAATATTATCTCCTTATACGATACGTAGATCTATGAAAATAAGTTGTTAGATTTAAGTTATGGTGAGCATAGTTCAATAGTAATTGATATGTACCTTCTATTGGGAGGTCGAAGTCTTGAAACCTCCACCCCCAATATTGTTAAACTCCAAAAAAAAAAAAAAAAAAGTTTAATGACAAAGTGAGTATAATTGTACTCCTAACTTTGAAGTCCGAAGTTTAAATCTCCATATCCCACATTTGTTGTAAAGAAAAGTAGTAGATTTAATTGTTACAAAATAAAAAAATAAGACGCCAATTACCAATTTATCACTCTATTGATTGACAGTTCAATCTTCCCTTCTGCAAATTGGTTTTTTTTTTTTTTTTTTTTTTTTTTTTTTTTTTTTTTTTTAATTTATTTATTATTTTAAAAAAGTCTAAATTTCATAAAAGAAAAGGTTAAGATTTAATAGAGACAAAAATGGGGACATGTTAAAGTTAGGGAAGTAAACTTAATAAATTTTGGCGAAGAAGAATTAGGGTCCGTTTGGAATACATCTTAATTTAAATGTTTTTCAAGAATACATTTTTTAAAAAACATTTTATATAAAAACTGTTTAGAATTTAAACTTTGGTTGCATTTCCTATAAGTGTTTTTATACACAAGTTATCATATACTTAAAAAGTCTTTTTCAAAAAGTTGGTTTTGAGTGTTTCTCTCAAAATGGTTTATTTATTAATCTCATTTTCTAATGAGTCATTTTTAGTAGTAGTCAAACATTAGAAATTTTTTCAAAATGATTTTCTCCACAATTAAACACTTGAAAAGTTAAACCAAACACATCTTAGAGTTGTTTGAGAAGTTGAGTCAATTTGAGTGGATGCTGTTCTTCCGGAAAGGTATGAAAATTGAGAGGATTGAAAATACTTGCATACCACTGCCTCAGTTTTGTTTCAACTTGAATGCATAGGCCATAGAATACGATAGAATCACTTCTTTTCTAAATAAAATATAATATCCTAAAAATACATTTTTGAAGCCTTAAAGCAAACAATAAAGGCAAGGTTTCAAAACTAATGTGGGAGATCTATGGTCGAACTACTTGAGTAAAAAAAAAGCTACTTGTGACTTGTTATTGTCAATAGTTGTGGCTTTATTAGCTTCGAGAGTACAATGGTTAGAAATGAGAATAAACTGTATGGTCGAAAGTTTGGCACTTCTTTTATAAAAGTATTGATCAATGATATATGTCAATTACCGTTGAGGTATGTTTATTTGATAGATGTTTGGAATACTTATAAACTTGTAAATGTTGAATTCACTATTGGAAAAGAAAAAAGAGAGAAGAAAAAAACTCCAATAAAACGGGGCTAAACGTGTAAAATGACAGCTTTGCTCCTAATATGGGCCGTATCTACCAAGGAATTGGGCCATAAAGCCCAAGCTACCTTAGGGCCCTTGATCATGGGCTAAATCCTTAACAAACAGTTCGAGGCGTGAGATTGCTCCGATTGCAAAATTGGAAGAAACCTCTCTTGTTTTGTTTGGCATTTAGAAGTCGAAGGAAATTATTTTGAATTTTTAGATTTTAAAAATAGAAATGATTTTGAAATTCTTAATTTTGTCGGGAACCTAAAGAGTTTCCGGGTGTGTTTGGTTTAATTTTTCAAGTGTTTCATTTTGAAAAAAATTATAGTGTTTGACAATCACTAAAAATGACTTATTAGAAAATGAGATTGATAATGTCTCGTTTGATAACCATTTGGTTTTTAGTTTTTGAAAATTATGCTTGTTTTCTCATAGATTTCCTACCATGACTTTCATCCTAATCAAAGTTGCATTGGAATTCCTAGCCAAATTTTAAAAATAAAAACAAGTTTTTGAAAACTATTTTTTTTTGTTTCCAAAATTGGACTTGGTTTTTGAAAACAAGGTAGAAATTGATACTAAAACCAAGAAACTTACAGGGAAGTCGTGTGTATAAATTTGATTTTCAAAAACCAAAAACCAAATGGTTATCAAACGGGGTCTAAATAAACCATTTTGAGGGAAACACTTAAAACCAACTTTTTTAAAAAAAGAGTCTTTAGTATACAATAACTTGTGTATAAAAACACCTATGAGGAAATGTAACCAAACATATGAATGTTTAAATTCTAAATAATTTTTATACAAAATGTTTTTTAAAAAATGTATTCTTGCAAAACATTTAAATTAAAATGTATTTCAAACGGATCTCTAATAGAATTCAAAACAATAAAAGACAAAATTTATTGTTTGGATGATTAGAAGAAAGGAAAAGAAAATAACTATTTTACCATTATATCCTCATAATTTTATATAAATATAAATTGAAAAAACAAAAACTAACGTGGGATCTTTCATCTTGCCAAAGCGAGTTTAGTTCAGCGATAATTGACATGTACCATCGACCATGTCATCTTCGTTTTTTTCATAATTTTATTGTATATTTATATTTCTTAAAAAAATAAAAATAAACCCTAGGGACCACACATCTTTGATTTCGTTCTTCTCCGTCTCCACTGCTGCCATTTTCGTTCGCCAGCAGTAAGCACACCGAACGCCGTCAATTTTCTTTCTCCTTCTCTTATCATAAAAAACAAGCGAGTCTGAGTCTGAGCCTGAGGCAGCGTAGATGCAGCTTGGAATTGGAAGCTGCGGTTGAAGACGAATTGAGATGCCGAAGATTTGAAACAGAAGCAAATCGAACTGCCCACAGCATACTCTACGATGGAGTGTGTGGTTCAGGGCATAATCGAGACGCAGGCAAGTTCCATTTTTCTCTTCAATCGCTCCTCACTTCATTCACAACCTATTTCCATCTTCATTTCTGATTAATTTGGTTCCGAGAATTTCCCCCTTGCAATCTATTTATCTACTCTTGATGAAATTTACTCAACTCGCTTATTCATCGTCTTCATATGATCTTGAAAGAAGCACTTATGTTCTAGTTGACCCCTGAACATGGTTTTAGACTGGCGTAGAGTCACTGTTGCTGCTATTCTATTAATCACGATTTAATGTCTTCCTGTAATGACAATTATCTGTTATTGTCTACCACGTTGAATGGAGGTTGCTTTTTCCCTTGGTTATTCCTTTCTTGATGGTAGCGAGAAGTTTTGTGCTTTGGACTTCTATTGACAGTTTGATTCTGCAGCACGTTGAGGCGCTTGAGATACTTCTTCAAGGCATTTGCGGCGTTCCTAGAGAACGGTTGAGGCTCCATGAAATATGCCTAAAAAGTGGACCTAACTTAGGTATCAATGTGTTTCTTTATCCTATTATTGCATATTTGACTTGTCAGCATGTGATGGTATTTTGATGGCTTTCTGATTTCAAAAGAGTGATTGATGCGGGTGGCATTTCTCTGAGTCAAATGGAGGTTGTTATTCCCTTTTAGTGTCTAATTTCGCAATCTTTCGGCATGATGTTAGGTGCTGTAACTTCGGAGGTCCGGATCTTGTGTGACCTTGAGCAGGCTGAACCGGCATGGTAGGATTTGATCTTTTGCAGTAATGGGGTGGTTTTTACTTTGGAGCTAAGTGAACTAATGAGAACTGTCTCCATGATTTTTTAGGACGGTTAAACATATTGGAGGGGCAATGAGAGGTGCAGGTGCTGAACAACTCTCTGTTATGGTTAGGACAATGGTAGAAAGCAAAGTTAGCAAGAATGTGCTTCGCCTTTTTTATGCACTTGGCTACAAGTTAGACCACGAGCTGCTGAGAGTCGGTTTTGCTTTCCGGTTCCACCGCGGTGCTCATATAACTGTGACAGTTTCATCCGTTAATAAGATGTTAAAGCTACATTCTACGGATGAGGCTGTACCTGTAACACCTGGTATACAGCTAGTTGAAGTGACAGCTCCAGCAACCTCTGATAACTACTCTGAAGTAGCCGGTGCAGTGTCGACTTTCTGCGAATATCTTGCACCGTAAGTACTTATATTACTTTTTTTTTGTGATTAAACATTAAACTTTTGTGTAAATGAGCTATTCTGTTTATGCATACTCAATAGCCTCTCTCACACACTGGAGCTATGAATTGCTGATATGGTGATATGGGTATCATCTTGCCTCGTTTGAATGAATGCGACTAAAACACGAAACAATTTAAAAAATATCTTTCACAATTTGTATGTTGGTTGAATTGTTTTGCATTGACAAGTTCTCTATTTTACTGGATACTTCTGCCTTGTAATCATTAACTTGCTTCTCCTCCAAAGAAACTAGTAACTATACGTGTGGGGTTAGAAATTTTGAAATAATGCATTATATTTCTGTTAGCTTGAAATCAGATCAAATCCAAAATATGTCTGTCTTTGGCTATTGTTTGTACTTTCTAAAGAGTGACAAAATCAAGCTTTCATCCTTTTACTTGTACAGGCTGCTGCATTTGTCAAAACCGGGAATATCCACAGGTGTTGTTCCTACTGCTGCTGCCGCTGCAGCATCTCTGCTGTCTGATGGTGCAGGAACAACAATGTAGATGGTTTGCTTTAATGGCAACGGTTTTTATGAAAGATGTTCGTTATGATGGCTGAAGTCCGATCATTTTCTCGGCATTGACGTTCTACATCCATCTCTTTTCGAGCCTTGATGTTCCTGGTTTGGATATAATGTAAAAATAGGATTCCACTTTATTAGATTTCGTAACACATACTGAACTTGATGCTGCTCATCTGAATTCTGAATTTGGCTGTGAGTTCCGCTATACCTTAGTAGTTAGCACTTAGTGTAATTGCTACACATGATGTTAGACTAGACTAACTTGTTGGTTCCCATGAATATTTAGTTTGAAGTAGCATTCTTGGAGCACAATTGTCAATGCCTCCAAAGAAACAATGAAGGCTTATATTTATGTGAATATCTTCAACTACCACATCCACTTTTCAGACTTCTTTCTCTCCAAGTGATTAAAGAATTATATGGCATTTGGATTTGGGAATTTTGAATCATCGATAAGAAACTCATGAGATTATAACAATCATTTTGATGTTATTCTTGAGTCGAAGAACTAATTTGAAATAATTCAATGTAAAATATCAATTCAGTAGCTCTAATTAAAAGAGAATGAAAAATGACGAGGTGAAAATTGAAATGAGAAGTTTCGTTTTATGTTTGAAAACAAGTCTCGTAATGCCAAGAAGTCAACATTTTAAATAATTTTCACTTCAGGCCGTCACTATTGACATTGAATAATCAAATGCCACACACCAAATAACATGCTTTAAAAATAAGTAATAATTTAAAATTGACCATTGAATTTATGATCAAGTCAATCTCCAAATTATCCTTTGAAATTGAAAATCTAATTGTATCCAGATCAATTAGAGCTTAGAACTTAAAAGTCACATTATCATTGTCGTTTCAGTTCAAATTCACATCAAAACGCAAGGAATAGTCAGCATTAAACTTTTTAAAAAAAAAAAAGGAAAAGAAAAAGAAAATCATCAATACGTTCTAGAAAAAAAGAGATTTTTTTTTTCTTTTATTTTCTATTTGGTGTTAGAATTACAGAGAGTAGAGTGTTTGAAATAGTCCATCACTTTGGCTGCCAAACACAAAAACAAAAGTCAAAAAACTCGACAGTGCCATCCATGAATTTTCTTTTCCAATTAGTGCCCTTTTTTGGGGGTAAAAAAATTTCTCAATTCCAAATTTCTTAATCATTAATTAATATCCTTCGAGTTGGAATGAAACTTTTTTGTATTGTAGAGGCAGTGCGCTTGGAATCTTTTATCAACCACACCATTTTTTGAAGAATCTTTCAACTTTTTTTTTTTCCCTTTTGAAATCTTTCTGAAAATTGTTATGTAACATTTTTCGTTCTCTTGTAATTGTTGAAGAAATCAAAATCAATCCATCTTTTCAGTTCACCTGCCGACTTTGCCACTTTCCCTTTGTATCTTCTTCCATTTGCTCCTTTCTTTCCCCTTTTTCTTCTTGTAATAATAAGCATACGCGCCATCATAGGAATAAATTATACATTAGCCATTTTCCCCAATATTTTTTCTTTCTTTTGTTCAATTTTTTGATGCCTTTTTCTTCCTTTACGCTTTCTTCTCTTAGAACCCTTTTGGGGTTTATTGTCGTTGGGCAGAGCTTTAGGGGCCCCCACGTTCTGTATGTCTTCTAAGCATTGAAAAGCTTTGATTTCCCCAACTGGGTTTGATGTTTCTTCGTCATTCCCTATTGGGTTTGGATTACCATACGCCTACATCCTCTTCTTTGACTTTGAATTTCTGAGAAATCAACTGCCCAACCGATCTTTCCGTGTCTGCTTCGCCGTATTCTATTTGCTTTGCTGATGTATGAATGTGAGAAATAACCTTGAACTTTTCTTTCTCGCTATTCTCTATTATTTTTTAGCTCTTGGCCGCTTGTATTAGCAAAATTACTTGAATTGAACAATTATATTGCTTTCTTTTTTCCCTTTTCCTCATTCCTGAATAGATTATTCGCTTGCAAGAATAGAAGAGAGAGAGAGAGAGAGAGGGGTGAAAACGAACGAAAGATTGGCTTCTGTGATTACGGCGTAATTCTGGCTTTCTTTTAGCGAATTGGGATCTTTTTCTTATCTGGGTCTCTGCTGCTTCCACCATTCCTGCTGGTTCTTGATTGATTTCTTGAGGTGAGTCGCCGAACCCACTATTTTATTCTCTTCCTTTTACTTTCATCTGAAACTATCCAATTTGAACCATATTTGAGCTGGAAGAATCTCTCTGTTTACAGATGTTCGTTAAGGATGTTGATGGATGTTGTATTGTGTTTCAATTGTCAAAGCTTTTCTTTTCTGGAGAATTATTCTGGGGCAAATGAATTCATGGCTATATCTTGTTCTTGTTTGAATTTCGTATTTGGTTTAAATGGCTCAAGATTGGATATTTTTACGACTAAGGTGGAAAGTAGTTAGATGTTTGAAGGATGCTGTTTGTTTATTTGGGCCAGGGCCATTGTTGTTTCTTTTCAATTAGGTCTTGTTTCTAATGTTCTTCAAGCATGTTAAACATTAATCTTTCCTCATGTTGTTTTAAGGTTTAGAAAGAATTTAATCTTTGTGTATTTTGTTTCCTCCTTCCCTTTCACCGTGTATATATTAGTGTTGGTATATAATAATTAAACCATTGCTTATATTCAATCTTTTGAGGACTGTTGGAAAACTGAAACTTGCAATTAGAGGGTGGTATTGAATGGCATGTCACTGTATTTATGTTCTTCCCTTTCATCATTTTATTGGCTGCGGTTTTTCCCAGGTAAATTTTTTCATTGATCATGAGCAGATAAGACTAAGCGTCATGGGTTGGCTAAGCAAAATTCTGAAAGTTGGATCTGGCCATAAAATAACTGAGAGGAATTACCCAACAAACTACGACGAGGATCCGAATTCTCATCTGCCCTCAACTTCAGAGGTGATGCGAACAGTTCTTGCAATCATCACTTTTTTATTCCTAATTTTAGTTTCCACATGTGTAAAACCTTATCTTTCAATGTTGAAACTTCTAAGTTGCTTTATATCTTCTATCTTATAATTTCACCATTTTAACATACTGTGGTGGTAACTTGAAAACAGGGTTTATGGTCAGAGAACGAGAATGATGACATTGATCGTGCAATAGCAATTTCTCTTGTAGAAGAAAGTCAGAAGGCAAATAATGTGATTGGTGAGTGAAGTGGCTGTTAAATCTTACTCGAATTGCTATTCCCAATTGCCATCTTATATTTTAACAGAAACAATTGTTCATGTTCCTAATTCATCCCAAATCTTTCGTTCTTGGCCTTTCTTCCCGTGCCAACATTTTTTGGCAAGTCTAATTTACTAAAGAATATAGGATTCAGTACATTGGGGTCTGATACTTTAAGTGGTACACTTGTCCTAGGTTGTTTCCAAGACAATTTGTATTACAATTATTGCTGGATAGACAGAATGAATATCTTAAATATTATGATACACTATGACATGTTTTTTAGTATTGCAGCCAAATGACATTAACTTCTCAAGTATTCATATTCATATGTTTAAATATAGATATTTTGTTTGTGTTCCCAAATTATTCGTTGCAAGTATGAACTTATACACAAGTTATTGAAACGTTTGATAGATCGTGATTATCAATTGGAAGAAGATGAACTGCTTGCCAAAGCAGTGCAAGAAAGCCTCAATTTAGAGCCTCCACCACAGTATACGAATGGAAATATGTATCAACCTTATCTACCGCAATATCAATTTGGTTCCAGGTACTAATTTTCACTTAACGAACCACATTAAATTACACCCTGAAAACTGCTCTGTACAATATTCATTTCCATCTCTTGCAAGAAGCTCTATCTTTTCTTCCATTCCATTTGTTCTTTTTTGAACTTTTCGGCTACATTTTGCAGTGTGAAACTTTTCTTTTCTTTGTTAACTATTTAATGGATGGAAGAAAGATGACGTGTTTATTAACAAGTCTTGATTCTTGTCAGGATTTGTGCTGGCTGCTATAATGAGATTGGTTATGGACGTTACTTGAACTGTCTCAATGCTTTTTGGCATCCAGAATGTTTCCGTTGTCGTGCTTGCAACCTTCCAATTTCAGACTATGAGGTGAAAAGAAATTTCTAAATCATACCAGAGCTATTTCTCTTGGCTCTAGCTGACATGACCCTTCCTTCTTATAGTTTTCTACTTCTGGGAATTTCCCCTACCATAAATCTTGCTACAAGGAGAACTATCACCCAAAGTGTGATGTTTGCAAGCACTTCGTAAGTACTTTTTCCGGGCCATAATCTCCAACTTTTACTTGAGCTGTTTACTTTATACCAAATCCTGATTTCATAAGGTTGTTCGGGAAAATGTGAACATTCTACATTTTGATGAATGTGTATTTTAGTCAAATTTGGAGAGATTCCAATTGTCAACGCTTGAAAAAATATATTTTTTTGTTTACCTTGACTTGTGATGTCTTTTCTATAGATGAAATTAACATGTACGGAATATATTTACTTCAAATATCTACTTATAGTCAATTGGTGTTGGGATTTGGGATATGTGTCTCATGAACAGATTCCAACAAATCCTGCTGGTCTTATTGAATATAGGGCACACCCGTTCTGGATCCAGAAATATTGTCCGTCTCATGAATATGATGGCACTCCCCGATGTTGCAGTTGCGAACGAATGGAGGTCAGTGGCATCTCTAAGTTCTTCAAGAAAATCTCAATTTCCATGGATTCTTAACCAAGTGTTGGATGTTTTGTTTTTATCAGCCACAAGAGGTTAAGTACATTCCACTTCATGATGGCCGAAAGCTTTGCCTAGAGTGTCTTGACTCTACGATCATGGACACGAAAGAATGCCAACCTCTTTATCGTGAGATACAAGAATTTTATGATGGTTTGAATATGAAAGTAGAGCAGGAAGTTCCGTTGCTTTTGGTGGAAAGGCAAGCACTAAATGAAGCAAGAGAAGGAGAAAAACATGTAACTAAACAACCCCTTCTCAGCTGTAGTGTTTGATGTTTTCTGTTCTTACCCCTTACTACTATTAACTGTGAAATATATTTGCAACTACAAATTAGTCCTTAAGCAAGTATTGTGATCTGTGTTGATTTTTCTCGTCCTTGTTAGGGCCATTATCATATCCCTGAGACAAGAGGACTGTGTCTTTCAGAGGAACAAACCATTAGCACTGTAAGAATTTGTGCTCCTCTCCACTTTTTTCCCCCACCATTTTTTTTCCGTTATGAATCAAATTGTTCATTGTTCAAAGGATTATTCCCTTTACAAAAAAATCAGACTTAACTCATCTAAAAAACTTACAGGTTTTAAGGCGACCTAGATACGAAAGGGGGAACCGAGTATCAAGCATGATGTCGGAGCCCTACAAACTAACACGTCACTGTGAGGTCACTGCAATTCTCATCCTGTTTGGTCTTCCTAGGTATGTAATCTCCATGTCATTTTGCTAGTTTGCTTATTTAGCTTTGTAGGTATGTCATTCAGCAGCTTAGCTACTTGCAATTTTTAAGTCTTAAATATTGTTATTCTCACTGCCCTCCATCCTCATTCTAATCCAACCACCTTAGAATATGTTATTTCTATCCATATTTCAATGGAATTGTTAAAATTCTTGAGGGAGAATCCTTAAAAATTGAGTATATTTTGATTACTGTTGCCTCTGGAAGTTTAGAGCAGGATCCAATATACTCTGACATAACGGTAATGTTAGTTCTTGTGTATCTTGCCTAACTGGGATCCTTGACATGCACAGGTTGCTTACCGGGTCGATTTTAGCTCATGAGATGATGCATGCATGGCTGCGTCTTAAAGGTGTCTTTCGATGAAAATTTTTTTCTTTGGCAATGACATTAACAAACTACATCCCTGTTCTGTTGTTGTTTGATATTCTGACACTCATGCCATGGTTTCTAAAGGTTTTCGAACTCTCAGTCAAGACGTTGAAGAAGGTATCTGTCAAGTTCTAGCACACATGTGGTTGAGTACTGAGCTCATGTCTTGCCAAGACTACAACGATGTCGCCTCGACCTCGTATTCTGCTGCTCCCGCAGCATCATCAAGAAGAAAAACAATGTCTAAATTTGAGAGAAAACTTGGGGAGTTCTTTAAACACCAGATAGAGTCAGACATGTCCCCAGTGTATGGAGATGGATTTAGGGCTGGGCAGATGGCAGTGCATAAATACGGTCTTCGGAGTACCCTCGATCATATTCAAATGACTGGGACCTTTCCTTATTGAAACTGGAGATCTGTACCTTTAATCGATATCGATTCTTTAAATTTCTTCTTCATTTCATTTCTTGGCCTTCCATATTTACAGCTAAGGCCAAATTCATAGAAGGATTCACTTTGTGCAGATTAAGTTAATTAGATTCATTTATTTTAATGCTTATAATTCCACATTTGTCTCTGCCCCAGTTCTTTCTTCAAATTGATGACCGTTGCCATATGACAATGGTGACGGTTGTAGCTTCTGTAACTGAACCTGAATCTTTAACAGAGTTGATACTATTTTCCCCATGCTTGGTCGCCGTTCTGGTTCTTGGTTCAAGCAGGCTGCACTTAGCTTAACCATCAGTAAAGCAAACTCCATCTTCCCTGTTTCTTTAATGTTTGGATCTAGAAACCGAGCTAGCCGAGCTTCCATATTTTCTCCAATGGTGGGAATCATTGTTGCAGAAAGTAGTACTTCCCTTCCTCCTTCCATAGAAACAGCCTCTTTTCCACTTACAAGCTCCAAAACCACCACTCCGAAAGCATAGACATCGATCTTTGGAGTCACAAGCCCTGCCTCCCTGTACTCTGGGGCCATGTAGCCCTTGGCACCAACAACATTTGTGGTCAAATCAGAGGCTGCAGTGTCTCTCTCTGTCATTCTTGCCAGACTAAAGTTCGAAACTTTGGCTCTTAAATTGCTGTTGAGAAGAATATCGCCGCTGTTGATGTTGTTATGAACATAAGCAGGCTCTGTGAAGCTGTGAAGATAGTGAAGCCCATTAGCAATGTCGAGAGCAATCTGAATTCTCTTCCTCCAGCTCCGTCTCTCTTTTCTGCTGCCTCTGTTGAGCCATTCTCTCAGTGACCCATTTTCCATGAACTCAAAAAGAAGGTAATAACGGCCATGGTTCTCACAAACACCCTCGAGCTTCACCAGATTGAAATGGTAGATTTTCTTCAGCATGTTAACTTCTTTAATGGCGTCCATGCTGGTTCTTTTCACTGCCAGTTTCATCTTCTTGCCGAAGTTTCCTCTAAACACCGATCCGTTTACTCTGTTCTTGGGACTGAATCTTCTTGTGGCTTTCATTATCTCTTCGAATCCGAACACTTTCACAACTCGGTCCATGCTTGCAATTTCGACTCGAAGGTCGGCTGGTGGTGTCCATTTCTTGATAATGTTCTTGTCATTCTTAGAACTCACCCCCTTTGCTCTGGTTTTGCAAATGAGAAAGACTGCAAAAACAACAACAGCAATGACTGCCAGTGAGTAACCGGCCCCTTTCGCGATATCGACGTAAATGTGTCGTCTTGCCGAGTCTTTCTCCGGTTGATCAGCAGCAGAAGGGGATGCTAGTTTAATCTGTGAACTTGATGGTTCAGTAGGCAATGGAATTAGAATCGTCGAAAATGGAGATAACTTTGGGTCATCTTCATCATGAAACCCATTTGCTTCAAGAACACTCTTCTTGCTCACATTGAATCTCTCCCCAATTTCTGAAACCCTTTCGCCATTGCCAACCAAATAAGTAACCAAATACTTGACCCCATTTCGGGCCTGGTTCATCGTCGGACAGGCGCATCTGAGCGGCACGTGCAGTTTCATACCAGGCCGGAGATCCAATTCACCGAACCCATTTGCGAATTTAAGAGCGTGGCAAGTTGCAGAGCCCTGGTAAATTTCAGTGGCGACAATGTAATAGGTCTGAGAGAGCGCTAGGACGAAGGAGGCGTTGGCCTGGTAGAATCGGCCGACGCAAGAACAGTGAAGCGGAACGACGACCGCCGTGTTTGGCCGGAAAACAGAGAAGACGGTGACGTTGTTGGCCATGGCGATTTCATCTGGGTTTGAAGAAGTGAGATTGGAAATGGAAGGAACTGAATCGTAAGGCGGTTTGGATTTGAAGATGAGGAAGGCCCGGCAGGACCTTGCTCCGCCGTTGCAGGGGTAGAGTCCGTCGTTTAACTTGTCGCCGCCGCAGCTGTGTGGCGAGTAATTCTGTTGAGCATTGACGGGTGAAGAAAGAAGAACAAGTGTTGCAAAGAAGAAGCTTGAGAAAATTTGATTCATTGTTTGTTGATGGTCGTTTTTTGCTTGATCACGAAGCTATTTAACACAGAATTTGAAGCATAAATTAATGTGATTAAAGATGTCCCGTGAATCAAATTTTATACATTTTTCAACTTTTGTCTTTGTTTGTTTGGAAGCTAATGGATGGATTTATTTGTTCTTTTATTACGCCTAATTTCATGCCTAATAAAAAAGTTATAGAGGTCAAATTACAAATTTAGTTTGTGAACTTTTTACGTTGCCATATAATAAGAATGTCAAATACGGATTTATTAAACAATGGTTGAAGTTCAAGAACTTATAGAAAGCAATCTTAAAAGTTTAGTGACTAAAAATGTAATTTAACTTGAAAAGAATGTGAATTGACATGTTACATTTTTTAGAATATCTAGATTTCTTATTTCTTAATTCATCATTATGTGAAGTTAAGAATTCAAATCTTTGACTTTTGGATTGATGATATTTACCTTAACAAGTTGATGTTCAGGTTGGTTTAGAGTATATATCTTAAAATGTTATAAAACTATTATAAGGATGAAGTATTAGTAGAATCAAAATATGTTCTGATTAAACTTGATTTATCCTTTGCTTAACGTAGAAAAAAAATATTGAGGACTTAGAGGTAGGGAGTATATAATCATGGAGATCAAGAACATTACTTCCTAATTGCAAGTTGTACTTTTTCAACATAGATAACATAGAAAAGTAACCCATGTTAGCAAAATCAATGGTAGATTATTATCCCTTCCTCAATAGTTTGGAAATTCTTATTTTGGATAGTATTTACTTGAATGACATGACTTTAGTTATTCAAGGAAAAATCACCGAATATAGCTAATAGACTATCATTTTCATAATAATTGGATGCAAGGGAGAATTTTTTTTTTTTTAAAAAAAAATTAATTTACAAGCTTGGTCCTTGAACTTTAAAATTTCTGTCTAATAGATACTAAACTTAAAAACTGTATAATCTTTAAAATTTCAATTTTGTTTTCAATAGGTTCCTAAATTTTAAAAATATGAAGTCTTTGACATATTAATTTGAAAGTTGGAGAAACTAGAGTTATTATAACTCTAAAAACGTGTTATCTAATCATATATTTAATAATCATGAAAGTAGTGACAAATATTTACAATTATTTTTCTTGTTAAAGAACCTTCTACTTATTATTTTATTTTATTTTATCAACATGAAAAAGGTTTGTTGATTCATCATATGAAGAAAGATTGATAGAGTCCAAATTTGAAGTGGTAATTTTCAGATACTTGATTTTTTTTTTTTTTTTTTTAATGTAAATGAAACAAATGGTTCGTGCACCTATTTGTTATTGGAATTTCATATGATACGGAATCTGATGACAACCATAGTAGAAGTTTTAGATGGTTTTTATTATTTTTTAAAAAATTAAATATTGTTGAATTGGTCAAGATTCGAATGTGTCAAATAATGAGAAAGACTAATCAACAAAAGAAAATTCAATTCCTAATAGGTTTTTTCCCCTTCCCATTGAGAAAATTAATTAATTGTTAAATAGTTATTTGGTTTTTTGTTTTTTGTTTTTTGTTTTTTGTTTTTAAAAAACAAAAACTATACATGTTTGGTAATTGATTTTGATTTTCTGTTTTTTAAAAACTAAAAACCAAAAACAGTTATCAAACATATGTATGTTTTTTGTTTTTTATTTTTCTGTTTTTTAAATATATATTTGATTACTTTTTAGTTTTCTATATTTTAAAATAAAAATAAAAAACCAAACAACTGTTTTATAATTGTTTTTTTGTTTTATATTTTATAAAAAATAAAATATAACCATTTTTTTATATAATTTTAAATTTTGGGAAGATTTATAATTTATATTAATAATTATGTTTTTTAGTTCAACAATTATAAGGTGGGGTTTTGAACAATTGATCTTTCCTCTTAAGTTTTGAGTTTAGTCTCCATTTGGTAAGAGTGATCAAAATAATTCAATAAACCGAGCTAACCAACCTAAATTAACTATACATCGGTTCGGTCTATTGCTATATTCCGTTGGAGTCAGTTTCAAAATGTTACACTTTTACACTTTCTTTTTTCATTAATAATGTTCATTTTTTGATCCTTGGTGTTCACTTTCTGTTAATTTAAAAGAATTATTATTTTATATGATGTGATTTTTTTTAAAAAAAAATGTTCTCATTCCCTCGTACGATAATCTCGGCCTCTTCTTCCATTCTATTGCCACCACCTCTTTTCATTGTTGATCCTTGTTATTTCACCTCCCCTAAAAAATGTCTAAATCCACTCCAAAGTTATAGCAAAGGTGGGGAAGGCGATGACCAAGGATGATTAGTATTGAAATTTAGAATGTAATACATGAAAGATTAAGGATCATTTGACATACTTAGCCGGTAAAATATCTCAATAAAACTAAAGTATCATAAAATATCATTTTAGTTTCTCTAATTTCAAATTATGCAAATCTAATCCTTGTGCTTTGAATAAATCAATATGTGATTGACTTTTATATGATATGAAAAAAAAAGTTAATAAAAACCTAACAAAAACAAAATGACGACTATTTTTATATTCGTTCGAAGCACAAATTTATATATTTTTTTACAACAAAGATTAGATTTGAATGTTTTTTTTTAATCTAAGAGATCAAGATAGAATAAGCAATAAAGCATACAAACTAAAATTAAACCAATTTTAAATTTATTAAAAGAAGCTAATTAAAAAAGAAAAATTAGAAAAGAAAAGTTTATATGAGATATAAACAAAAAGCAATTCTGAAAAGTTAAAAATAGAAAAAGATTAAAAAAATGCATATTAAAGGGATAAAAGGAAGAGGGAATGTTTGGGTGGGATCTTTAGAATTTAAAAAACGTAAATCCGTTTTTAAAAACCAAAATTTTTCGTTTTTCACTTTTCTTTATAAATCCAAAAACGTTTTTAGAATTTTAAAAACAAAAAACTGAATTTGATAACAAATGAAGTTGTTTTTTAAAAACTAAAACCCAAAAACCAAAAACAAGAAACCAATTGGTTATCAAACGACCCCTTAGTATTGCCAATTAAGGGTTTCTTTGCGGTGGGGCTTACAAAATCAAGGAAATATGGACTTATTATAATATATATATATAGGTCAATTGTTTTTGTAGAGTTGTCTTATAACGTAGTTATACAAATCATCTCATTATAATTTGAAGAAATACATTCACCCGTAGAACAAGAAATTTAGATATGAGGGATAATATGCATCCACTATGATTATTTCATATCTTCCCTTTTATTTTTGTGTTATTTTACCTACTATATCTACTATGTAGCGTTATAAATATTAGTTTCACTCTTACTGTTGTTGAGATAAATTTAACGTTTTCCATTGTTCCAATCTCTATATATAAAACATTTTAAGAAGTGAATATCTTTTTTTTTTACATAATACTAGGTTGTTAATGAGAAATTTCGAAGTTTTTGAAGGGTCTTAAATTTTTCCTTTTTATCACTATGATGAACATAATAGCAAAAGTAAAAGAAGGAAAACATGAAGAAAAAAAATTCCATAAATTTTGGCTTGAAGTATTTTCTTAAAAAATAATAACCCATTATGTAATTTTATTTTATTTTCAAGTCTAATAGGAGTGGAGAATTTGAACTGAGATAAGTAATGTTTTGTTCTTAGAACTTAGAAGTCACAAAGTTTGGGACAGAAAACCCATAAAATAACCACCCACAATATAGCCCAGGGAAGGTTCTTCAATAGCTTAGAAGAAGAGTGCTGTTTGGATGTCGTTGTTAAGAATGCGTAACCCGGGAGAGTAGATATGATTTACCCTGTTACCAACCACTCTCTCTCACCACCCAACTTGACAGTTACCACTTACCCACATTCTTATTTATTGTTAATCCCAATTCTTATTGTTGTATATAAGAAAAAAAAACAAACGCCTTCATTCTTATTTACAATATTTGGGAGGGGGATTCGAACATTTGATCTCTTAATCGAGAATACATGTCAATTACTACTGGTTTATGCTCACTTTGGTAAAAAAACTTCATTTGATCTCTTCATTGTTAATTACATGTTAATTACTGCTGAGTTATGTTCACTTTAGTAAAAAAAACTTCATTGTTAATTATATTGGGAGTTCAGCTTTCCACCTGAGAATAATGCATGTCATTTAATTCATAGACATCTAGATTTCAAATGATCTTTTTCTAATATATTTGCTTTTAGTGATTGGTATTTGTAATTGCAATTACAATTAGTATTATAAAAGTAATTTTTTTTTTGTCTATCTTATCAATATAATGTTTGTAGCTAAACTAGCTCTTTGAGACACATGATCGCAAAACATCTCATGACAATGAAATTAAGCTATCTTGGTCTTAACAAGATATAAATATCCTCGAAAGCATACTTCTACTATGACTATGTATGAACCAATCACCACGAACATTGTAATACACTCATTGTCAGCTATCGTGGTTCGACTTGAACAGTCTGCAATGACATGATATTACCACATGATTGTCGTCATCTAGCTTTGTTTAGACATGGTGACATATCCATTAGATTTTACCATATAGTCATGCACCACTATTCAATTACCACCCAATCTATCAAATTTCCATATGGTAATCGTAATTCCTCTTATAAATAAACTCCTAAGGTAATAAAAAAAAACCCACTCATGAAGATTTTAGAACAATCAAATATTTCAGATATAAACAGAGTCGTCTATAACTATTTGAAGTACATGTTTACATATTTTTTGTGCTTGTTAGATTTTATCTACAAATTTTTTCATTAGCACATATAACTTGAGAGTTATGGTCATTCCAACATATCGTTAGAGTTATTCGAAATTTCCAAGTATTTTTTCTCATTGTAGGTCGTTGATTGTTTAACGATATATTTCTAGTATTACACAAAAATGTAACACAAATAAAATGTGGAAAAAATATCTTTTTGATCTTTAAATTTTGAGTATAGTTTTCATTTCGTCCCTAGGTTTCAAGATTCTACATTTTTACCCCTCAATATTCACTGATGCTCGTTTTTTATGCTTGATGTTAACTTTCCGTTAATTAATTTAGAAGAATTATGAGAATTAAAATAGTTATAATTAAATTAGTTTCACTAATGTTTTAAAAAAAAATGAAAATTTTTATGGTTGAAGAGCATATTTTCTTAGGTCATTATCAAATGCCAGCAGATAAATTAGATTATTCGCTTTTGTCTCATATAATTAAATATATTTGGGAGAATTAATTAGAATTATTGTTGGAAAAAGAGTATTTATTAATGGGGAATTAAAGGGGGCCAATCAGCTGGGAACTACTTTTCCACCCTCTTTTACACACTGCCTTTATAGCTTTGCCAAATATATATATATATACATAAAGAAAAAGAAAAACTAACAATTATATTAAATTATCCAATTATTTACGTAACATTTTTCAATTATACCATTTTCATTCGTAAATATAATATGTTTTGGACGATAAATTAATCAAGGTTTTAAATATTATGTCAATAGAAATGTATGAGATTTGAATTTTATAGAAATATCGATAAAATACTGATGTCGATGAATATTTCTGAAAAAAAATTATCTTAAAAAAATCATAAAATATATTTAAATTAACAAATAAACATGCATTTCTCCATTTTCAAATAAGTTCAAATTTTCTTATTATTAATATTAGGTTCACAATAGTGATATTTTGTAGATATTTTAGTTATATTTAGCCAATTTTTCTATGATATAATGGAAATGTCCATTCACCCTCATATCCATGTCGAACCCATGAACATGTGAAAATGTTGATGGAAATGTCAACACATTAACAAAAATTTAAAACTCTAAAATTAATGACTAATAATATATATGTATATTAGAAGAAGAAGAGTAAATAAAACTTGCTTAATCTTATTGATTAATGCAAGGCTCTATAAATAGCCTTCATGATAACAGATATCTAACAACTAAATAACAAACTTAACAAATACATTCTTAAATTCTAATAATGTACATGCATATGCATACATACATATAACTTACCTTTAATTGATTTTTTTTTGTTCAACAATATGTGGACCGAGAGATTCGAATCTTTTACCTTTTGGTTAAGAGTATATATCTTAACCAAATGACCTATGTTTAAAATTGAGATCATTAAATAAAATTGTCTAAAACTAAAAAGAAGATTTAAAATCCTTACTCGAACGCCTAAGTGTATGTTTGAGAGCGTTTTGAAATGACTAAAATAACTTTTGTCATGTTCAAAATCACTTGAAACATACTAGTGATTCAAAATCAATTTCAAATTTAATTTTACACTTTTAAACATGATTTTCATATTATCAAAATTGATTTTAAATTATTAAAGAAATATTTCGGAGTGATTTTGAATATAACAAAAAAGATTTTAATCCTTTTAAAATCACTCTCAAACATGCACTAATCAAACCGCTAACAAAAAGAAATTAGCCTCGTTCAACCTTGAGAATGCACATTGTTAAATAAATATAGAGTATTAATTTCAACAATTATTTAAACAAGAATTCAATATGACAATAGACGGTATCAAAATTAAATTTAACTCACTGAAATAAATACTTAGGGTAAAATAGAATCTTCTCTACAATAAATGATAAGTCGATTTATAGAATAATGAAATTAAATTAAATTAATTTCAGCCCTGCTCAATTTTCTGTTACATGCGGCTCCAATTGAGTAAGTCAAATAGATTAGTCACATCAATTTTTATTCCTTAATTATTTATTTTTTTTTTTTTTGAAACCCCTTAATTATTTTTTTAGTACTTTTTCCACTTTTTTCCATTTCCATATATAATCCATAAATTAACAACTCTAAGTTCTAACCACCCTCCTTTACAACTTCTTGCATTTCAATTTCTACCTTATATATTTTCTTTTCTTATTTTTTGTTCAAGTACATATACTTTTTTTAAGTAAGTACATATATTTTTTATGAATGTCTATATTTTATTTTCAATATTGTACCTCAAAAAAATTGTTTTTATTATTAATTATTAAATTAAACAGTGACAGCAAAACTCATACAACACCACATTAAGCTAACATGTTACTTTAGTATATTAAATAGTTACATATATTTTAAAAATTGAATTGGTATTGTATGTATCATTTTTTTTTTATTAATTTTAAATTAAAACATTGAAAAACTAAAACCTTGTTTGATAACCCTTTGATTTTTTAAAATTAAGCTTATAAATACTACTTCCACGTATAGAATTATTTATTTTTTGTTTTTTATTTTTTTAAGAGAGATTTATTTATTTTGCTGTATACTTTTTTTTTTCCATATTTTCAAAGTTCAATTCAAGTTTTGAAAACTAAAAAAAAAAAAAAAAAGTATTTTCCAAAAACTTTGTTTTTGTTTTTGGAATTTAGCTAAGAATTAAACTATGTATTTAACAAAGATGAAAATCATGGTAAAAGAATTAGGAAAAAAGCTTTGACATATTGATCGGGATACAAGTTTTATATCAATTGAGTCATGCTCTTGTTGACAAACTACGACAGAATAGATTTGAAATAAACCGATAATTTGATAAAAAGAGATATGGTAGCATATACCAATTTATTTTAGGTAATCCAAAAGGGCAATGAACTCCAAAAAAAAAAAAATCAAAATATAAACTAAAAAAAATATATGGAAATTTTGTCCCAAAAAGAAGGCAAATTATTATTAAAAAAATGAATCAAAATCTATACTATACAACTTCCGAATACAATATACATACATAAAATTGATCATACATAAGGATATTAATTCTGGAAAATTTTCGTTTTATCCTTTTTATTTTCGTTTTTAAAATTCATAATTTGTGTGTTTCCGGCGAATCATACCTTCTCCGTGACTGACGGCCGTCGCCTTCCTCTGTAATCCTAAAAACCCAACCGTTTCCAATTCCACGAGCTTCAACCAATCAAGAATCCAACGAAAATGGAGTCTGCAACAGATCGTAAGGGACCCACAGGGCGTCCAGCGGACACGGCCGGTTCGCGTCCAGCCGGGCCCACGGCTTCCCCTTTCCGCTCCAATGCAACAGGCTCACCGGACCTGGGTGCAGATCCCGGCACAGTCCCCGGAAGTTATCCCCTCCGAGTCCGTGCTGGTTCCACCGATGGTCGACGGGGACGATGTTTCCGGCGAAAACGAGCATGAACGGCGGCAGAGATCCGAGCTCGTAGATCCTAATTCTCTTCTGAAGCTCCATCCATTCTTCGATTTTGGCGGTGAAGTCGCCGAGCCGCCACCGGGATAGGTCGATGACCATGACGCCGGTGTTGAAGTAACAGGGGTTGCGATTGGCGAAGGTGAGAGACAGAGAAGGATTGGACCAGAAAGTGGGAGTGAAATAGGAGGTGAAATTCGCGTTGCAGTACTCAGGGGCGGCGAGGACGGCGTCGTTTAGTGGAGTATTGGCGAGATTGGCTATGTCGTCGACGAGGATTAGATCGGAATCGAGATAGACGACACGGCGGACGCAGAGGGGGAGGAGGTCAGCCAAGTAGCTCCGGGCGTAGTTCAGTGGACAATCCAGGGCCGAGCGGATGGAGGTGGAGATCAGACGGGAGACGGCGGCGTCGTCGAAGGGGTAGATTTGGAATTTCAGGTAAGGGAAGGAGGTGGAAATGGTGGCGCGTAGGGTCGACGCGTTTGCAGAGGCGGAGGAGACGAAATGGAATATCACGTTCTGGGGGCAGGAGGAATGCTGCAGAACGGAAAGGATCGCCGCCATGGAGCCCCGGATGTAAGCCGTGTCCAATGTCATGGCCACGTGGACGCCATCGTCGGAGCAGAGACGGTTGCCGTCTTCCTCGCCGGCGACGACCAAGGGACAGTCCGGGGAGTTGTAGAATTGGGGGGCCTCCTTGAATACAGCGGTGGCATTGGCGGCGGTTATGGGAGAAATGAAAAAGACAAAGAAGAGGAAGAGAAGGGAGGGCGGCGGCGGTGGTTTGAACATGGCGGCGGCCGGCGAGAGGGTGTGAAGAAAGGAGGAAAGGTAAAAGATGGGTTTTATGTGTAAGGTGAGAATGAGAGAGATAAAGACTGGCCGGTGGAGAGTAGCTTTAGCTTTCAAATGTGGTTTCAGAAAAATATTCCAACAAAAAAAAAAAAAAAAAAATGTAAAGTGACTGTGAATGTTCTTCTTGGTTTCTTTCTTCATAAATGATGAATTATCTTATGGTAAATTTTACAATTAACTAAAGAAAAAAATTGGGGTAGGTGGAGTTGTTAAAATTAATTTCCTTTTGCAATAAAAACAAAGTTTGTTTAAAGTTGATGAAATTGATAATTTGTTAAAAAGGTTTGTGTCCTATGGATGAATGAATGATTTAAGAATATCTCATGCATGGTTAATAAATAATATGATGAATGTATGATGGATTATATATTAATTACTGAATGGAGGAATTATAAATGAGAATTGAATGTATAATCAGTTGGAAAAAGTGAGATTTAAGAGTAAGTTGTGTCACATTATATTGTGCCACACCCTAAAACACTCACCCACAATTAAGTTAAAAAAAATAAAATGAAAGTTTGTTAAACATCACGAAACGTCTTAGAGAAAAATGTAAAGAGAAGATGGTAATTAAGCGCACCATTTATACTTGAATTGGATAACGAGGTCGAGGTCAATATTGAGCGGTCAATATATTTGCTTTCAACTAATTGAAGGTAAGAAGTTGTATCCTCAAAACATCAGAACAAATCGATAGGTGTTATATTCGAATGATTGAGATAAGTTAACCTAAATTCAATTTACAAGTAACCGAAAAAGATGAATTAATGTTAACTATAAACGTTGCATAAAGTTAAAATATTATAACTTTGAGTAGGTTACAATTTAGAGAGATTAATAAATAAAACATAAAAAAGAGGAGAGAAAAATAGAATATTTTGGAGGGTTTAAAAAGCAAATAAAAAAGGGAAATAAAAAAGTGGGTAGGGATAAAAGGGGAATGGTAATATTTGTATGCTTTTTACATGCACGTTAACATTCTTCCAGAAAGGTGACAATGGACATGTCGTATTCACATGGCGTTGGGTGGTGGGTGGGGTGGCCAATTATGAATTATGCCGATGCAGATTTTAAATCAGGGCACCCAAATTTGTTGATTCATTCAGCCCCCTCCCTTTAAATTTTATTAATACACAAAAAAAGATATAAGATATTGGCTTGTGTTATATTATATGATCTGTAGGAAGTTTTCATCCATTGGTTACAAATGGTTGTTTATAGTTCAAGTGTCTATTTACAAAATTATATAACAACATACTATCCATACTAACTATATATGTAATATATTTCAAGTCGTTGCGGCACGAACTTGGTTGCAAGGGACTTAGCTCTCCTACATGTTTCATTTGTGACTTGTCTTCTCACCCAACTTGAATATGGACATATAGTTGGCTCCTATTCCATGTTCGTCGTCCCAACATGCTCTATAGACAGGTATGGTGCAAATTAACGAAACACTCTAGCACTCCTTGATAGCTCAAGCACTGGCGTAGTACTTGTTTATTCTTCGTTGAACCTCTTTTTATTGGAGTTTGAGGTTTTTAAAGCCTTGGGGAATTTACGATGTTCCATGGGAGAGAGCTCTACTTCATTCTTAACTCTTTTGTAAGAGTTTCATATTTATCTTGGTTTTTTTTTTTCATTTTTTGAAATTGTTTTGAGAAATTGAATACTATACTAGTTTATTTTAACATTTCATACGTCGAAGTTTATTTTACAGTATATATTGAAGATTTTCCCAAGCTTATAAACACGTTATAGTGTGCCAAAGTGAGCACAGTTTAGCAATAATTGACATATATTCTCGACCCAAAAGTTGAGAGGTTCTAATACTTTCTCATTTAGAAAAGAAAAAATTGTGGAGTTTGTAAAGGTCCATTCAATTTTCCACATGGTACACACTTCAATCATTTTTCCAACTTCTGATTAGATGGCACATTGATAGCCCACATCTCTTACATGTGCGAGACTGATCACTTCAATCTATATTTTCTTCTTTTTTCTAAAGTACAATACCATACATACTCTAAGTACACCTTCCTAAATTAATAAACATAATGTAGAAGTTCTATATTATATATAATTTAGTGACAAATTGATTATCAATTTTCATGTCCTATACATATGCATGTATTTTCGAGTTATGTTCTATCTTCATGCATCTCTGTATTCCATCTTTTTAAAAGTTGTTCACTTTTATGTTTTTAATATTTCTTTCTCACATTCAATAAAAGTATGAAACTTCTCCTTCAAAAATATCATATTATTTACTAATAAATTTTCTTATTTGCAATATATTTTGAGCAAACGTTTTTAAATTTTTAATAAGTTTTTTAAAGTGTTTCTGAAAAAGAAGTGAAAAAGTAACCAACGAAAGTGATACTGATAACATAATATAACCTTAATTTTCAAAAACAAAAAAAGAAAAATAAAAATGTTTTTTTTTTTTTTGAGTACATCAACATTTGGAGGTGGGAAACTCGAACCTCTGACCTCATGGTCGAGAGTACATGTCAATTACCACTAAGCTAAACTCATTTTGGCAGGAAAAATAAAAATGTTATCAAAAGAGATCTAAGAGTTCATATAATTACTGTTTATACCATACACCCTAGTTTTCCAAACCTATGATAAATTAATGACCAGCCTACCCCACGTTCTGGAGATAATAAAATGGCTGCCAAACAGCTCAGCACAAAAATGTAAATTCAAATTTTAATAATTAAATTGCCATTTGTAATTTGTAAAGCAAAAAAATATAAATTCTTTTTCTTTTTCCTTTTTAGACTGTGGGTTGGTATTAGATGACATTGAGTTCCATTTCAAAACCAATTGACAATTGAGTGGAGTGATCCATCTATCTTATAACTTGTAAGGTCTCCACTTATCTTTTAATATGAGACCTTCAACAGTTAGGAGTTAGGACTTAAGCTTCTTTTCAAAAAGAAAAAAAAAAAAATCATCATGTGTAAGATGGAATTAAAGTTTTTAAAAGATTAAAATAAAAGTGAAAGATGACACGAGAATTCAATAGTAAAAAAATATTACGGTGTAACTTAAAATTTAGTCCATAAACTTCGATGTCTACTTAATCCTTGAGCTTACAAATTTCAAATACAATTGATATGTATCTTCGATCAAGAGGTCTAAAGTTCGAATCCCTAGACTCAAAAAAGAAAAAACCTCAATTCTTCCTTTCTACGATAGGGCCCTATCACCCTGTGAGACAAAGGGTGGGGGAATGGATTGCACTCCTCATTTCCATTCCCATTTTCACACAACTCATTCCGATTCTCGCAAAATTTAACGGGATGATTTGGGAGCGGGGATAGGGAGACAATCCCCCCACCCCCCAATTGACATCTCTAAAACAGGCTTGCAAATTATTTTCTAAAATGAAGCTAGGAGCTAAACTTTAAAAAGGAAAAGAAAATGCATTCTGAGAAATTTTGACATCGTCTGGCCTTCAAAAGATAAACAATAACAAAGTAACAGACAAAAATAAATAACGTATCAACTAGCATAAACCACTAAATGCTAACCTTTGCCAGATGAAGGGGTGTTAAATATTTCATTGGACCCACAATCGCCACATCCTAACATAATACTCCAGGCTTAAGAAAAAAAATATTAACATCAGACAATTGAACACTACAAGCCACTGCACTTTATACTTCTTCTCTGCACACTTCTGATAAACATGGTCAACTATCATCCAGCTAAAAGATCCCCCTTTGGTTAGTTGACTCCCTATAAATTAAACAAAAAAGACCTTGAAAGCTAGAACACCAACCTACTAGTTCCCAACATGGCAACAGGGGATGATCCTGATCCCGATCCTGCTCCCTTTCTATCATATAATGAAATGACATGGTACATGAAGCTAGTGCAAGATTGAGAAAACGAAACAAATACCAAGCTAGAATTGTTAATTGAAACAATAGACATCGATAGAACCACATCCAGACACTATTTAATAACCAAGTTTTTGGTATACTTACTAACACCATGTGCAGCAGCAACACATTCGCACCCTATCTTCTTCACCAAAATCAGCCTAGATATATCGACCAAAGAAAAAACAGGAAACACATGCTGCAAGTAGTGCATTAGGTAAGAGCACTAGAGAAACCACTTAGGCAAATAAATCATCTTAGAGAGAAAAAGCCATCACAGCATGTGTTTTGTTCACTCTGCCATGTGATTGCATTTGGTGGGTCAGCATGTAAATGAATATATATATGTGCAGAAATCGAAACCTTCAAATACAATTGCATCAACTAATGTTCACCATGCCTAAACATATAAAAGTCGATGTCCATTTCAACATACAGTAAGACTAATTAGGACGAATGATGAGGTATCAAGACAATGTACCATCAGATTTTCTTTTTAATTCTTACATTAGAGATTAAATACACTAAACACCACGAAGCAATATAAGCCCTAATAGACTCTTTCATCTATTGCCAGATTAGGGCAAGAAGAACACAGAAACCAATAAACAAAAACAGCCGCTTCAGGTAATAATCTTGCTGACCTTGACGGAGATGGTGATAGTATCCATGGGCGTGACCATGGCTACCATGAAACATGTTAGGAAACCCATAAGGAAAGTTAGCACCTGCACCATACATGCTTGGATCTGCATATCCATGCATCTGAAAGTTGAATAAAGATGGGACAAGACCACCAAAAGCTGCAGACAATGTAAAATTACCAAACCTCGTCGACGCCATTGGGGCAAACCCTCCAAGACCTCCCATGAATCCAAACCCATTGTGAGGAAAAGGATTTGGTTCAGGGGGAGGACCTGCTGCTTCAGGTCTCTGTCCCGCAGGACGATTAGGAATATTAATCCCTGGAATACTTTTCGATCTCGGGTCAGTCGATGTCTTTCCCCTACCATATAAGGGAACCAATTTTTGCTCTTCTATGATAGCCTTACAAACTGGACATTCCTGGGGATGGGAATGAATGTGCAGCCACTTATAAAGGCATGGCCAACAAAAAAGATGACCGCATAGGGTTACAATAGGATCTTGAGCTAAATCCAGGCAAATATTGCACTCAAAATTACTAGCATCACCATTGTTGTCGGAACACGAAGGGCTTTGGGGTTGCCTACTCGTCGATTCCCCAAACCCGCTAGACATTTCTACACGCCCTACCTATTAAATCACATTAAACCACAAAGTTGAGATAAGAGAAAGAAATCCACGAAAGTCAACAGAAAAAAAAATCTTCGGGGTCGGAAATAGTCCTTCGACCAACAAAAACCAATGGGAGAACCTAAAGAAAATCAACAATCTTAACAATGGATCGACCAGCAGAACAACACAAGCGGGAAATATACAGCCAAATCTCAAATCCTAGGGTTTCAAAATCCCAAAACAGAGACCAACAGAATCAAATTCAATGCGAACAATCCAACAAAAAGAAAAAAACTCAGAAATCAAAATACAATTACAAAAAGAATCGGAAAAATGAAAACACGGACCTATTGATTGAGAAGAACAAACCGGCCGATCCCGCGTTCCGATCGATGAAGAAGAGAATCTGAAACCGAAGACGAACGCGTCTGACAGAAATGCTGAAAATATACGTTTGAAGATGGAAGCTTCACGCAGCCGTGCCCTAAACAATATTCACTGCGTGCATCATCACACTTTCTCCGTGATTCTCGTCAACTTGTCCCCACGTGTCATAAGATTATTGGTTACGTCTTCCCATTGAAGTCAAACTATCAACGGCTGCAAAAGAGAGTAGGGATATTAGATTTTTTTTAGTTCAATAGGAAAAAAATATAGGTAATGAATTAATTTTTATCCTTAAAGTTTGACACGTGTATCAATTTTCAATTCCATTCCATTTTTTCTTTTTTGAATTTAATAATTACTAATTCAACCCTTCATCTTTAGAATAGTAATTAGTGTTTTATTTAGCGTTTAGATTAGTTCAGTTTTATTGAATTAGATCTTAAAGTTACTAGTTAATATCGCGTGCTCTGTAAAATTTAAAACTAAAATATAATTTAATGATGGTTAGTATCCACATGAACCTTTCACATTTACCAAAACTTGAGAATACCAATTGACTGTGGGAAAGATTAAACTATTAATGGCCTAAATTGAGGAATTGTAATAGGCTTTTCTGAAAATGTTGATCATCAATTAACTTTTATAATCGATTATTATTTTAAACTAATTTTTTTATAAGTATTTTTAATTAATTATTAATACTTAAACTAAAATATATTATTAAAATAATATACTTATTAAACCCGCCGAAGAAGATAAGTATGATTCTTTTTTTTTTTTTTTTGAGAAAAGAAGATAAGTATGAATTAAAGTTTAGTTTGTAATTTATTTTTATTATTATTATTATAAATTAATTATAATAAGTTAAAATATATTACTAAAATAATATATCTATAATATATAAATAAAACAAGGCAAAATAGATGAATCTAGACATTGAAATTACATGGCCATTACAATAAAACAAATGAAACATGAGAAAAAGGATGAACCTAAATATTGCAATTATATTGAAAATTGCAAGCCATACTCATAATTTATACTGAATTATTAATAATTAAATTTATAAATAATACATAATATAATATGTATTAAATTTAAAAATGAAAAAAGAAAAAAGAGAAATAAAAGATAATAGATTAATAGATTGTAGATAACTTACTTTTTCTAATGAATAAAATTAAGACTTTTTATTATAATATAAATAAAGTAAAATATTACAAAACTAGTTTCTCTGATGTTATTTTTCATTGGAAATTCTATCATTTTTTTTAGAAAGTAAAGTTGAAATCCTATCAAATTTGTATCATATATTTGTTTTATAGTATATCGAATATGCTTCATAATATTTTTAAATAATCGCTCAAATAAACACTTAACACAAAGTAAAAATTGTAAAATATTTTAACTTTTAAGCTTAAGGTAAAACTTATAGTTTTTTTTCTTTGAAACCCTATCAAAATTGTATGATATATTTGTAGTATAATTTAATGATCGTTGGGACAAAAACTTATTTGTAACAATATTTGAAATTTAATGTAAATATTATAATTTTTTTTAAATGGTAAAAATTATAATATTTATCTAAATTTAAGGTGTAATATAATAAAATTGAAAACTGATAATAAAAATTGATACCAGTGTTATTTCTTGAAAGAAATATTATTTTTCAAAGTTGCATGTGTCAATGGTTAGGTAAGAACCTTCAAAAAAGAAAAAAAGGTTAGGTAAATGCAAGAGTGTGCACCATTGGATCTTGATTGACCAATTGTTGATTTGATCAATTATGTCATTATTAGAAGGACAAAAATACCCCAAGGTCAGGTCTTCGATTTTGTCCAACTGATTTGTAAATTTCAAATGCGTTCAATTTATTGTACTAAAAAAAATCAAATGGTTTGTGGTTGTTATATGTGTATTGTGTCTTGTATCTTTATCGTTATGTTAAAAACATATATTTTAAGAGACAGGTAGAAATATTAATTAATTAATTAATTAATTTTGGAAATAAAAGGAACGATATAAATTTTAAACTGTTTCTTACCTTTGATATTTGATTAATGCTTATATGTTTTAGGAAATATAATTTTCTTATTTGATTGTTTTGAACAAATATTTTCAGAAGTATATGTGTTGATGTCAAAATCTGGACAAAAGATTCACTTGACCTTCACATGACAGACACCAACAGTGAATTTGTAGAGGCTAGAGAAGACGTGACCTGCAAAACTAAAAGAAACTGCACACCGGTGTGGTGCTTGCCACACCTAATCCGATGCTTAAGTTAGCAAATAAGAAGTAAAGAGTGTCATGAATCAAGGTTTCGAACCCTTCTCCAGACATGAAGAATGATATTTATACCTGAGTCAACTTGGAAGGGTTTTGCCTCCGTTCTAGGACGATTCGGGATCCGGTCCGGTCCAACTAGACTCTCCTACAACCTCGGAGGCTCGACCCAGGAGCACCGGGCGTGCCCCGGGCATAAGCCTGGGGTCGGCCTCGGCCCGAGGGCGAGGCTGGGACCCGACTCTTGTTCCGGGTGGACGTTGTGTTGGTCCCGTTTGCTCGACATTCAGAGTGGTTCATTTTTACCTATAACAATATGTATAAATCCAAGAAATATATTGTTCTTGTTTATTTGTGTTGTTTTTTTATTTTCCATTTTATAACCAAATTATTAAACTATGAATGACATAAAAGATTTTCATGTTTCAAGCCTTCAATAACAAATTTTGTTTTGAAAAGTAGAAGATAAGATGAGGAATGAATTGTGTAATATTTTTATTCTTTTGGAATAACAAAGAGAAGAAAAAAAATTGATGTGTGCTCTTCTTTTAGGAAAATAAAATCAACAAACAAGCAAAAATGACAAAATTAAACAAATGGGGATCTCATTCTACACCAACTTAAACAATTAATAAAATCAAATTGGATTATTGATGTAATATAAAGGACAATTTTGACCTTCTCCTACCATTTGAAAATTCCACGGAATGTATCGAGCTACTTTTAATTTCAAAAACCAATCATTCATATTAATGAGAACACTTTTAGCATGTTTTGTCTTTGCTCACATAAATCTCAAATAAATTAATTAGGAGCTAAACATATTCAACTACATTATTCTCAACGAATATAGTAATACATAACATTTTTTAGGTTTTGCTTTAAATTACATATATTATCATACTCAAACAACCTCATAAATTTCTCTTCATTTTGATGTGCAATGTTAGTCTATTCACGTGTCTCCTCAATAAGAGTACTAGAAGCTCTAATTGTACATATTTAGGTCATTTAATAATCATTTTTTATCTCCTTTGATAACTACTTGATTTTTTGTTTTTGAAACTTAAGCTTAAACACTATTTCTACCTATTAAATTTTTGTTTTGTTATCTACCTCCTACTCATGTTTTTAAAACCAAGTCAAGTTTTGAAAACTAAAAAAAAAAAAATAGTTTTAAAAAACTCTGTATTTGTTTTTTGAATTTGTGTAAGAATTCAAATGAAACCTTAACAATAATGAAAAACATGGTAAGAAAATTAAGAAAAAACAAACATAATTTTCAAAAATCAAAATTCAAATAGTTATCAAACGAGATCTTTGTTTTCAGTTTTTTGTTTTTGCTTTTCATTTTAAAGAAACAAAGTTGTTTGATAACCAATTATACTATTTATTTTATGTTTTTAAAAAATGTTCTTTAAATTATAAACAAATTATTTTTTTTAAAAAAAATAGTCTTTCAAAATAAAATTTCTATTTTTCAAAAACTCGTTTGCTAATATTTTCCTCATTGACATGTCTCTCTCCAACAATTTTCTTTTTCTTACTTTTCTCTCTAAACTTCTCTCCCTGCACAGTCTCTCTCTCTCAAATTTATATCTCAATATAATTTTTTATTTCTTTATAAAAAAAATATATCATTTTGATTTCCATATGATTTTTTATTTCGCTTTCTCTTTCTAAAATTTTATCTCTACCAAACCTTTTTTTTTTCTTTCTAAAGTGTTTATATTTATTTAACTTTCATCCCTAAAATGTTATTTCTCTCTAACTTATCTATTTCTAAAATTTATAACTTTTTTCGCTCTCTCTCTAATAATTTAATAAATATATCTCTAAATTTTATTTTGAAAAAAATAATCTCCCTAAATTTTTCTCACACTACAACTTTGGTTTATTTTTCTTATCTGTCCATTATTTCTCTGACATATCTTTTATTAATTTTACTATCTCTCTAAAATTCCTCTTTTTATTTAACTTTCTTCTCTCTAAAATTTATCTCTTCCCACTAACTTTTTTTTTTCTCTCACTAATATATTTTATGGAATTGAAACTAATAATCTCTCTAAATATTTTCTTTCATATCTCTAAATTTAGAATGTTTAACTTTTATCTAAAAAAAACATTTATATACATGTCATATGTCTCTAAATTTTTATTTGCACATTTTTCACTTTCTAAAATATCTCACTAAATCTCTAATTTTTTAAATTCTCAATAATAAATATCTTATTTATGAATTTATTTTAATTGTATAGTTTCTAAAATACATGCATTGGAAACTCTCTTTTTTCTTGGAAGACAATCTACCCCTTCTACTCCCAACACGAGTATAACTCAATTGACTAATGATCGAGAGATTTATAGTTTGAATCCATCAAAATAAAAGAATCTACCCCTTTCGTTGAACTTTTTTTTAAAAAAAAAAAAAAAAAAATCTACTGTTCTTGCTGTCTGAAAAGAATAATCTACTAACTCATTTAAAAAAAATGAAGATGGTTTTACTCATTTTTATCATGCTAGAGAGTGCAGCTTTTAATATTCTATATATTTTTGAGCGACATGTTTCATATGAACCTGAAATTTTATTTTACCACCAAATATAAAATGCTTAAATAATATCGGTCCGTCCACGTTTCGAAAAACATTAAATATAATATTAATAAATTTGGTCCCACCATGACCAAACCAACCGTCTTTGCCTCCCCAATTTACAAGTCTGCGTCCTCACTCGTAAGACGTTTTTATCTCTATCTGTCCAATTAAATTTAATATTCCTTTTTTTCCATTTTTAAATAATAATAATGATCATTTTATATAATTTCCTTTTTCAGTGTATATATATATATATAATGTTCTGAATTTGATTTGGTTTTCAACTCTTTTGTGAAACGTCCGGAATCCCGATGCCGACCCTTCATATGATTCGCTACTGGCTATCGGAGCATCCTTCGATGGTCAATTTCCGGTGGAGCCACACCCAATCGTGGGGCTCCACGTGGTCATTTCTCATCGTCGCCGTCACTCTCTACGTCGTTGCCGCCGCCGTTCTCCGTCTTTTAATGACCCTCCGCCGCGCTCCTGTCCCACTCGGCCCAATTCCGGCCTTTCACAGTTTTTCCATGGCCGTAATCTCGGCTGTGATCTTCGTAGGACTCCTCCTCTCCGCCGCGGCGGAGATTCGCGACACCCGGTGGCTCTGGCGGCGGAGCAGAACCAGAACCACCCCGTTTCAGTGGCTACTCTGTTTCCCACTCGGCACGCGCCCCTCCGGGCGCGTGTTCTTCTGGTCCTACATTTTCTACCTCTCCCGATTCCTCCACCTCCTCCGCACCTTCTTCACCGTCCTCCGCCGCCGCCGCCTGCCCTTCTTCCACCTCTTCAGCCAGTCCATCCTCATCCTCACTTCCTTCCTCTGGCTCGAATTTTCGCAGTCTTTTCAAATCCTGGCCATTCTCTCCACCACGTTTCTCCATTTCCTCGTCTACGGCTACCGGTTCTTGACCGCCGTCGGGGTTCCGGCCGCCTGCTTCCCGTTCGTCCTCAATTGCCAGGTGGCTCTTCTTGTCTGCAACGTACTCTGCCATTTTGGGTTGTTTTCGTTTCACGTTTTGAAAGGAGGGTGCAACGGCATTGGCGCTTGGGCCTGCAACTCTGTGCTTAATTCCGCCATTCTTTTGCTGTTTGTGAAGTTCTACAGGGAAAATCGCTGTTACAAGAAGCCTCTGGTTTCTGAATTGAAGACGAAGGCTGCCGGTTGAGTTGGGGGAAATGGGTTTGTTGTGTAAATCGATAGCCACAGGTTTAGGAAGTCATTGTAAAGTTTTGTTTTGGATTTTTTGAATGTGGTTGCTCTGTAGAATTGTTGTTTGGACAGAGAGCAAGACGAAGATGTTGATAGTTTTAGGAGGCCAGTTGAATTGACAGGGTTGGGCTCTAAAGAGGAAAAGAAATTGTCAATAAGAATTATGATCGATTCTCATATTGTTTGATTATTTTATTTATTTATCGTATTGTTTGAGTTGATTTTGACTTTTTCTCGCTTTGATTTAATTTTTCCTTTTTTACAACGTTTAGGAGGCAGGATTCAAATCACATATCTTAGTACAAACTTTATGAGCCAAAGTGAGCTTAGCTTAGCAGTAATTGACATGTACTTTCGACCCAAAAGATCAGAGGTTCGATTCCCCACTCCCAAATGTTGATGTACTCAAAGAAGAAAAAAAAAGTACAAACTTTATGCAAGTTGAGCTCTAAATAAATGATCATCTACGAATATGTGCATGGCTAACTAGCATGGTGGTTCGGATCTCCCTACGCCCACATGTTGTCAAAAAAACATTATTTTGTTGGGATTGTTGTTGTTTTTTATAGAACAATAATTGACCGTGTAAGGATCGAGATTCAAACATTTTGACCTTTTGGTCAATGGTATAGTGTTGAACTATGCTCACTTTGGTCTTCTAGACAACCAAGTTAAATGAAATAAAATAGTGTTTGATAAATAAAAAACAAAAACAAATTATGAGGTTTATATAGATATTTAATCTTTAATTTATTATAGGATAGTTATTTTAAAAGTTATATGATTTAAATCGCATGCAATTTTGTTTAATCTAAATTATTTGGTAAAAGTTTAAGAAAAATATTTTTTTAAAAAAAATGTGAATCATTTCAAACTTGGTTGATATAAAAGAGAATAAATGTATATATATATATTTCAAAAAAAAAATGTATGTATATATATATGTGGAATTTGAAAAAATAAAGTTCGAATTTATAAGAAGGGGAGTCGAAAAGTGACTATGTATAAATTAATAAATAATTTATTTTATAATTTATTTTATCAAACAAATATTCTCCCATAATTTTGCTTTCATCTTGGTATAGATTGGTTTTGATCCAAGATGAACTTTGGGTTCAAGTTGATGAAGATGTGAATCTAATCCACTAAAAAGCTAATTTTTTTTTTTTGGTACAACAAAGATATGATATGATATTTGAACCTTAATCTCAATGAAAGAAATACATGTCAATTATTATTGTCAATAGGGTATGAGATTAATAAATTATGCTCACTTTGACATGATAATTGATACATTAATAATAATAACATATTTTCCATGTGCTTAATTAAATGCTACATATGTTAAAATTGAGCTGAACAAAACTTCTATTTCAATCATTGTTGATATGCATTTAACATGGAGAAAAGTAGTACTCTTTTCCGGTCATTCTTAAATCTTAAAACTATTAAATAAGTATAGTAGGCCAACACTAATATAATCAAAAGATAGTATGGTTGTCAAAGTGAGCATAGTTCAATGATAATTGACATGTACTTTCGACCAAAAAGTTAGAGGTTTGAATTCTTTCAATTCGAATGTTGTTGAACTCAAAATAAAAAGATAGTTTAAATGTTTTTCAAAACTTCATTTTTTAAAACTCATTGAGGGCCCGTTTCATCTTTTAGTTTAAATGTTTTTCAAAAATACATTTTTAAAAAAACATTTTGTATAAATATTGTTTAGAATTTAAATACTCATATGTTTGGTTACATTTCTTCATAAGTGTTTTTATACCCAAGTTATTATATATTTAAAAATTCTTTTTTAAAAAAATTATTTTCAAGTGTTTCTCTCAAAATAGTTTATTTCTCAATCTCATTTTTTAATAAGTAATTTTTAGTGGTTGTCAAACACTAGAATTTTTCTCAATATGTTTTTTTTTTCTCCAAAATTAAACACTTGAAAAGTTAAACCAAACATATCCTTAGTGTTTAAAAAGTTAAACCAAACATATCCTTAAGAATCATCTTTTTATTTAAATTACATATTATTAGACATAATTATAATTATTAATTTGAGTAATAATTTAATTGTTTAAGATCTTCCTAATTACTTTTTAAAGAAGCCATAATTCCATGTCAACAATGTCCACTTCACCACTAAACTTCCACGTCATTTTTCATTAGGTTAACTCAAGAGTGACTGACTAAAGTGTTGTTTTTTTTAAACTACCAAACTAAAACAAGTTTTAACCTAAAAAATGAAGAGTGTAATTTGATTATTTTTTAAAAAATATATATATATTATAAATAACAGTAGTTGTTGAACCTTGAAACTTAATCCAAAAAATTTATTAGTATTAATATTTATATATTTATTAAAAAAATTATATCCACGTCAGTAATATTTTACCGTTATTTTGATTTTAAAAAAAAATATGCATTTTAAAGACAAACATACCGTGGAGCCACATAAGAATTTTGATTACTTTTAGAAATGCGTGTCTATTTTCCCTAATTTAGCATGTGTGTTAGTTTTCAATAACTCTGTTCAAATATCCATTTTGGTCCCTACTACTGTGATCCGTTGCTTGTGGGAAGGGTAAATCGGGAAATCAAATTGTATGGTGCTGTCAGCTTTGTCGGTGGTTTGTCCTTTGTCACTTGAAATTCAACCAAAAAAACAAATCCACCTCCACCCATTTTATTGTATCGTGCAAATTAATTTTAAAATTGGTTTTCATTTTTTGTTTATAATTTAAAGATTTTTCATCCCACGAAAAAAGTTATAGCCACACTTTTTCAACTAGTTTTTTTTTTTTTTTTTTAATTTATGTAATTTAGTTAAAGTTGTTTGGATTTGAAATAATTTGTTTATTCATGTAAATAAAATATATTATGGTTATCAAAATAATATTTTCATATTTCACGCATTTTCTAAAATCATATCAGGCATAATTTTTACTTAAAAATTTAATTACTAGAATATATCATTTTTATTTCTGTTTTAACGAATCCCACTTAATTAAAACTTATAAATACTAGCTAATTGTAATGTAAAAATTATATAAAAAGAATTTATTATTTCAAACGGGTCATGGAATTTATTATGAGCAATTGACATGTATTCTCGACTAAAAAGTCAAACTAAATATTGATGAATTTAAATTAAAAAAAGTTCAAATATGTACTCCACACCTTCCTACAATCATTTGTTTACCTAAGTATATAGACAAATTTTAAAAGTGTGAGCTTATAAAATTAATTTAACAACAAACAAAACAATGGGCAAACAAAGGAAACAAAATTCGTTGTCAAAAAAAAAATTAAAAAAAATCATGATCTCTAAGTTCGATTGTCTTAGATTTTTTTTTTTTTTCCTTCTTCTTATCCATTCATACCCTAACCTAAACTAATATCCAAAATTTTATCTATCCTTTACATATCCCCACATCTTTTGATTGTGAGAGGATAAATGAGATATTTTACCATAATCTCAAATTTATTCTCCTGCTCCCAAATTATATGATGTTATTTCAAATGTGACTAAGGCTCTTCAGAAATATTTTTCATTTTCATCCTCAGTTTAATCTGAGAGCTAATAAAATGATTGTTTTGAAACAAGTAAATGTTCAAATGAAACTTTTGAAACAATAAGTGCATAATTGAAATATTCCTTAAAGTTCAAGTGCATAATTCAACAAGAGCTTGGCTCAATTGCCATAAAGCTTGTATTCCGACTAAGAGGTCGAAGGTTCAATCCCCACCCCCACATGTGTAAAAAAAAAAGTTTAAGTGCATAATTGAAATTTGAAACTTATCATCTTTTCACATGTTAACTACTATTTTACAATTCACCACTATGTCACACTTTCATGATGATTTTAAAGATTTTTTTTTTTTTTTTGACAACATGTGGGATGTGAGAGATTTAAACCACACAGCTTTTGGTCATTAGTACAAGTTTTATGTCAATTGAGCTATACTTTTGTTGACTTTTAATGAAAAAGTTAACCGAGGATACTTTTGAAACAAATTTTAAATTTAAGCGTAAAGATAAAACTTTTGAAAATTTGGAGGATAATTGAAAACCTGCTTTTAAGTTCACGAGAATTTTATATAATTTAACCTATATTTTTTTAACTTTTTTTCATAGAATATTACCCTTCAAAGAAAGAGATAAAGATTATAACTTTTAACCTATAAAGAATGTTACTAATGTTTTGATTAGTTGTATGTGTGTTACATTCATAAGTCAACATTTTCAGTTTTCCTTTTTAAAAAAAAGTCAAACATTTTCCGACTTACTAGAAAGTATATGAATTTATTAAAAAGAAAACTCAAATATATGGTTTTATTTTTTATTTTGAAAACCACATATTTTATATAGTTTATAAAATTTAAGAAGTTAGCTAAACTAGAGTTAAAGCTCAGGTTAAAATCTGTTAATTAGTTTGGTAGAAAAATTTCTTGTACAAGCAGCCTCTCCACATATTATCCCCTTCCCTTTCCTTTCGTTAACCTGAAACCACTTGAATTAAATCTGGATTTCCCATTTCTGATTTCTTCAGTAATCACACTTTCAAAATTCTCTCTCCACCGATAATCCCCTTCTCTAGTCTCTTCTCAATTCACCATTTTTCGCGCTTCCCTGTTCCATTACTTTGGATAAGAACACACCCAGTTCAAGTTCATCAGGGAATTTGAGGGGAGACGACCGAAACAGGACTTTCGTCTCTCTCTCTCTTTCTTTCTTACAAAAATCTCGCTTCCAATCTCTTTCGTTTCTGAGGTAATTCTTGCTCTTGTTGAATATACTTGCTTCTGGAATTCGGCTGTTCTTCTTAGTTGTAGATCTGTGTTTGAATTTGACAACACGATGCAAATTGTTCCTGTTTCTGAAATGGGTATCTGCTTTTTTTCGTGATTGCCTTTTTGGGTTTTCCAGAGAATGGAATTCTTTACGGCTTTTGGAAAGATTCCATTGGAATTTCGGTTGATTTGTCTTTTCCATGTCTAGAGTCTTTAATTTCGTTAGATTTGATGTAGAAATTGCGAATCTCTCAAGGTATGTAAACGTGTGTTTGTTTGCAGCCATCTTTAGGAGGGGAATTCTTTGAATCGGTTCTTGGAAGAATGGATGTTTCTACGCCTCTGCAATCTGATAGTACACAAAAACAGAAATCTCTTAGTCCTATTAGGCTGATGAGAGGGCTAGTTTGTTTAGCGGTGTTTCTGTCGACTGCCTTCATGTTTTTAGTGTATTTTGCGCCTGTAGTGACTCTCTCTTTACGCCTTCTCAGCCTGCATTACAGTAGGAAGGCAACTTCCATTATTTTTGGTTTCTGGCTGGCCCTGTGGCCCTTTCTATTTGAAGTGATAAATGGGACTAGAGTTGTTTTCTATGGGGATGATGTTCCAGCAAATGAACGTGTTTTACTAATTGCCAACCACAGAACTGAAGTTGATTGGATGTATTTGTGGGACCTTGCATTGCGAAAGGGGTCCCTAGGCTGCATCAAGTACATCCTTAAAAGCAGCTTAATGAAGCTGCCTCTCTTTGGTTGGGGATTCCACATTTTGGAGTTCATTCCAGTTGAGAGGAAATGGGAAATTGATGAACCGGTTATGTGCCAAAGACTTTCAACGTTTAAAAATCCTCGAGATCCCTTGTGGCTTGCTGTTTTTCCTGAGGGAACCGACTTTACGTATACATTCCATTCCTTTTCTACTGTATTCCAATTGTTTTTTGTTTAAATGCATTCTTCTACTAAGGAAAGAAAGGCTGGTATTGGTCAAAATCATCCACTCCCCCCTTCAATCTTAATGGTATGGTTGCCAATTACGCTGCCTAGACATATCATATTCGCTGGTCTAGAAGCTAGTTTTGAACTTTGAAATCTTATATTGTCTTCTTGATGATATGTGTGCACTTAACAAATTGGCAACTCATTCGAAAGTTACATGCAGGGAGGCAAAATGCAAGAAGAGTCAAGCCTATGCTGCTGAGGTTGGACTTCCGGTGCTGAAAAATGTTCTACTTCCAAAAGCAAGAGGTTTTTGTGCTTGCTTGCAAACCCTACGAGGTTCCATTGATGGAGGTTCGTTTCTTTAAAAACTAGTCTCTATACTCTTTTCATCTTCTATGAGTTATTGAAGTTATGGAAAAAAATTTCTTGTTTTTGGTGGATGAGAATATGGTGGCTGTTTGAAGGTTACTATTGTGGTTTGGCTGTATTAGATATAAGTTTACACACTCAATATAAGCTAAAACGTAAGCATGTTATTTGTGATATTCCCGAATTCAGTGAAAATGATACTTCATCTTTTCATCAAGATAATATAAAGAAATGTTTTAGTACAATAAAGTATCTGAAATGATTTGTGTTTAATACAACTTTTGGTCCTAGTCTTGCATTTTTCCCCCCTAACTATCTCTATTTATGCAGTTTATGATGTGACCATTGCCTACAAGCATCAATTACCTACCTTTCTGGATAATGTCTTTGGCCTTGGTCCTTCAGAAGTTCACATTCACATTCGACGGATCCCCGTTGGTGAGATCCCCGCATCCGATGAAGGTGCTTCTGCTTGGTTAATGGATAAATTCAAGCTCAAGGATCACCTGCTCTCATATTTCACAGCCAATGGCTATTTCCCTGAGCAAAGAGCAGAAGAACCACTTTCTGCCTTCAAGTGCTCAATGAACTTCATACTGGTCGTTTCCTTGACTGCCATTTTTGCTCACCTTACTGTCTATTCATTTTGGTCCAAAGTCTATGTAGCTTTATCTTGTATATATCTTGCTTCCGTTACATATCTCAGAGTTCAACCGGAGCAAGATTTAGGCTTTTTGATATCAATGTTCATCGGCAAGAAACAAAGCACTGAATAACATTCTTACAAGATACATGATTCTTTTGGGGAAAGTTTTTTCAAGTGCATCTACTATTTTTGCTTAGATTGGATTCGAGTTTTCGTGTAAACAATGAGCATTAACAATTTCGATATATGGTCCCCATAAGCAAAGATGGTTAGAAATAAGTTGATGAAATCTTTGCTTCTCTAGATTCTACTGTCTCTTGGCCTATAAATGGACAGGCAGAAACTGAGCACAAAAGGAAGCCTGTGGCTATATTACCTGTTCATCTCTTTCTCATTTGCCTATCTTTTTTCTTCCACATTTCATCACTTGATGATCTATAGCTTTACTTTCACAACCACTTGCGTGTACGATGTGAAATCCTGACTCTTGAAGAAGACCCATTTCAGAATTTCAACTCTAAACCTGCTCCAATCTCATCTTACGATGATTTTCAAGTTCATTACTGTAATTTGCAAATGGGGTTTAGAGTTTGACAATTTAACTAAAAAGACAAGAGACGATGAAACTAAAACGCGTTAACATCAGAACAGAGACAAAAACACATGAATAGTAAGAGATGAAAAGTCTTGATATTTACTAAACACGCACACACACGCACACCAACTGTTTGTTAAAAGTTCCAAACCAGCTACGGTTAACGAGTCAGCCAGCAGCGGATATTGGGTTAGGTGACCGAAAAAACAACAAGCTAGCCAGAGGCTATGGCCTACCTTGATTGCTAGCTTATGCCTGCAACTGCAACATGGCAATGGAAGAATTTTTGAAAACCACCAACTTCTTCTCTTCAGGGGGTGGGTGGAAGTTGAAAAGAGGCACAGCCACATGCTTTTGTTAACTGCTTTTGTGGTCATGGCCTGATTGTTCGGATAAACTGAGGATGTCGGCATTCACGATTGCCTCAGCTCCCCCTTTGTTTCTGCCCCTTCTGTCGTCTCTCGACATCCCCACTTTCCACCTCCATCTTCCCTGTCCCCAATTTTTTTGCCATTTCGGTTAATTGGGTTCAACTGAAACCCCATTCTTTCTTTCAAAAGTTCTTTTTTTTTTTTCCATTTTTCAAGATGTTCAGTCCACGTGGCTTCTTCTTTGTTCCCATCTTCTCTACTGTTCACGAAAAGATTGGTTGAAATATCTTTTTGCATCACTAACCATTATAAATACAGAGCTCTCTTCTGCGTTTCTCTTCCACCCAACCCCCTGAATTCTTGTTTTCTCTGTGTAACTTCCTTGGATTATACTGAAATGGCTTCCCGTTCAAGTGTTTTTCTTCTCTTGGTTGTGTGTACTCTTGGTAATGCTGATGGTTTGATCGTAATCCATCTTGGTTTTGTTTCTCTCTCTTGTTTTCAGTTTTGATCAACTGGGTGTAGCTTAAAACCGTTTCTTTTTTCTGTTTTCATAATGGGTTTTGGTTAATTCGATGGTGATTTTGTTTCCTTTTTGAAATTGGGTTGTTTAATGTTGCAGGAAATGTGGCTTTTGCGACTGTATTTACGCTTCAGAATCATTGCAGCTACACGCTATGGCCGGGAACGCTCTCCGGCAATGGTGCGGCGGTTCTCGGCGACGGTGGTTTCCCTCTGGCTCCCGGTGCATCGGTGCAACTGACGGCGCCTTCGGGCTGGTCCGGCCGATACTGGGCACGAACCGGTTGTGACTTCGACGGTTCCGGCAGTGGGAAATGCCAGACGGGTGATTGCGGCGGCGTGCTTAAATGCACCGGCGGTGGCGAGCCGCCGGTCACTCTAGCGGAGTTCACCATTGGCTCAAGCAGTGGCGCAATGGATTTCTACGACATTAGCCTCGTCGACGGCTACAATGTGGGTATCGGCGTCCGGGCAAGCGGCGGCACCGGCGACTGCCAGTACGCTGGCTGCGTCACGGACTTAAACGGAATCTGCCCGTCGGAGTTACAGGTGACCGATTCGGGCTCCGTCGTGGCCTGCAAGAGTGCCTGCGCCGCCTTCAATAGGCCGGAATTTTGCTGCACCGACGACCACTCGACGCCGCAAACATGCCCGCCGACGCCGTACTCGGAGATGTTTAAGAACGCGTGTCCGGCGGCGTACAGCTATGCATACGACGATGCTTCGAGCACGTGTACATGTGCCGGGTCGGACTACTTGATTAGCTTTTGCCCGTCGGGTTGATCCATTAGACATATATTAATTAGTAATTGAATATCTTGTTTTTACCCTATTTCTTAAAATTCCATTTTTATTTTTATTTTATTAATCTTTAAAGTCATTGTAGTATTAAACAGTAACTAACTTCGTTTTAATTTGTTGCTTTTTTCTTTGGTACTCATTTCTTGCATTTGGTAATTTAAGAAGCAAATCTTGCACAAATAGCTAATTTATGTAAATTAATTATTTAATTTTTACTAATAAATTATAATGAATTGATTAATTACTTTTTATATCATCAAATGATCAGTAATTATTTATTAAATAATGGGTAGTTGCACATCAAGCATAATTTAGATTAAATATTATAAAATCAATTGTGATTATAGTTTAACAAAACAATGGCTAAGATAATAGTTAATCAGCAATTTAAATAAACCAACAACATATTAATTACTATTATAAAGTTAATCAACATAAACATGTTATATTTGTAAACATTTTTAAAATGTTATATTTATAATAACTTACATTCAAAAATATTCATTTTCTTTTTTACTCCAACAATATGGGATTGGGAATTTGAACCTATGACCAAGTCATAGTACATACTTTATATTCAAATTTTTCTATCAGAATATGGTTTATTGTGTTGATCCAAACAAATGTTGCCGTAAATTCTCATAAACAAAGAGCGTTAAAAGACGGAGAATGAAAAGTGTGAGAGTCGTTTACTTGTATTGAGAAGAAAGGGAAAAGGAAAAGGAGGTTGAGTTGGGAAAGAAATGGAAGCTCCAAAGTCATTTTTAATGGCAAAATGGATACATTAGAAAAGAGAAATAGTTGGAAACTAAAATGGCCAACAAAGACATGAATCACCTGTCTCTATAAACTTTGGCTAATTTCTTGCATTACTTTCAAACCAATCAACCTTTTTTTCTTTCTTTCATTCTCTTGGTTTGGTAACATCCTTTTATTTCTCAACCATCCTTCCAATTTCATTCTCTTAGATTACTTGGTGCACAACTTCAACTTCAATGCACATAAAAAAAAGAAAAAGTAACATGTGCCTTTTTTGAAATTTTGTTTATAATTCTTTTTTTAAGATTTTTGAGCATGTGAGTCCAAGATTTTTCATAAGAATAGTCTTTGTTGTTATGAAAAGGTTTACGATTGCACTCTCTAACTAAGTCCTGTACCATGTTACAATCGTTTCATTGTTTTCTAACTTATGAAATCACTACAAATAAACCATCTACTTAGAACTTTGTTTCTAAATACATACATATTCAAATTTGAATTAGTGGTTAAGTTTAATTGTAACATCTTTTAAAGTTTGAGATAATTGTAACAGTTCAAGAATGTGATTATAATAATATGATTTTGAAATTTTTCCAAATTCAAATTAAAAGAAAAATGGCAACCCCAAGATTCTCCATGCTTCATGTTCTTAACAAATTGGCAAGAAATGTCAGAGAATTCAAAAGAGAAGAAGACAATAAATTAGGAGAAAAAAGAAAGCTTTTTTTTTTTTCTTTTTACTCTTTCAAAGGCCTTCGGCCAGTTTATGTTATACATGAACAAAGCTTTTCCACCTTCACTTTTTCTTTTCTTTTTTTTTTTTTCTCATGGTTTTAATACACTTACAAATTCTCTCTACAAATAGCTTTCTTCTTTGAAAGCCTAAAACTTGGAAACTTCTCAACCCAATTTTTTCCTTAAATCATTATGGGCTGAGCACGACTGAAAACCTAAATCTAAGGCATTTGCATTGCCAACTCTAACCTAAGTTAAGACCCCTGGTAAAATTACAAACCCGATCGATAATAACAAAATCGAAAGAGGAAAAGAAAAAGACCCTTCTACAAGTAACTATTTTACAGATGTTCCTTTTGAGGAGCTGTTACTTACGAATAAGTTACTGCGCAGTCGATTAAACCATGACAATTTGATCTCACCGGAGCCTGTGCACTGCCCTTCACCTTCTTCCTCACTGCTGAAGAGGGTCTGATCAGAGCAGTCGAGCGATGCCCCACAGGCTAGATTGTATGACTGACAAGCAGAGTGGCATACTCGGAGCCTGTTGTCACCATCTTGATCACACTTTTGTATTGAAATCTGAATACAAAAACATGTGGAAGTCAAATTTTAGAACAGATGAAAGAAAAAGTGCTCAGATAGAGTGGTTTGAAGAGGTAGACCACTTACCCAGCAAGCCAGCTGCTTAGCAGCTGCATCACAGTAACTACCGCCGAAGATGTTAAAAAGTTTCCGGGCACCACCGGGAAACAAACGGTGGTAATTTGGCATGACAACAACTTCCTCAAGCTGCTGTAGTATACTCGGTTCACTGGGCGCACAGTGTTGGCCAGTCATATCCCTTTGTAATACATTTTTGCAAACAGAGAGACTTGATAGAAGCCTGGAGCTGTTCTGGCACGAATAGCCAGCATAATCCGAGCAACGGAACTCACAAACGCCATTATCACAGACACCTCCATGGAGGCTACATTGCTCATCGCAAATAGCTGAGATCATGCCAAAGTGCTTTTGTTAAGATAAAAAAGTAGAAATGTAAGCTACAATAATTTCTACTATAAGACCCAACGTAAGTACATGAAAGAATTTTACATCTTTCACTTTTTTAATAACTGAGGACCTTAGATGTCACAGAATATCTATTATGAAGCAAAATAAAAAAAATTACCATTCTTGGTCTCATTGTTCATTTTCCCCAATTATTAAGCAAAATGAACATTCAAAAAGATCAAAGAACGTCAGAAGAAATTACCAGTGGAGCAATCGATGCCAGTGTAACCATTTCCACATTCACAAAGTCCATTAGAAAGACACCTCCCGTGTCCACTACAGTTATTAGGACATGATCCTGCAAGAGATATCAGTTTGGTTTAATTTATAAGTAAAACCGAGCAAGCACGTTGAACATAAAAGTAAGTAATCCAGGAAGTAGATGCTCACGTTTGCTACAATCATGTCCATGATAGCCCAGAAAGCAAAAACACTTCCCATCCACACAATCTCCATTGAAATTGCAAGTATTGGGGCACTTCCCAGGCACTGAAACCGAGTCTTTGCTACAAAGTTCATGATATGCAGGGCAGACTAATTCACCTACAGTAAGAAAGTCAAATAAATTATTAGATTCATGGGACAGAAATCAATAAATCATTAGCAAAACAGTCGAGTAGTGAGGGTATAAGCACTTGCCATTAAAGCCAGGGAACTGAACTGATCCACCAGCTTCAGGGCATACTTTCCACATACCATCAACAGCCACCTAGGAGAACATGATTAAATCAGATTGGAATCAATAGTGAAGCAAATAAGTTCTTTTCTAAGAAAGAAAAAAGAAGTCTCATGCATCATCCAATCAAATATTTTTGCTCAGCAGTTCAAGTTAACTGCAGAGCAGGACGGTTGCAATGACAGGCACCGACTTCATCTAACAAGAACACCTCAGTAGTAGCGACTAATATTATATAAAATGGTCCCTAATCCGAATATCAACTTTAGATCATTTCTTTTGCAAGAGTTTGTGAAAACCAAGTTAGCTAGGAACTGATTGTGTGCCTGTGATATTATGAATAACATTATGTGTGTAACAATGCCGAAACTCCCAAGGTACCTCCAATGAATTGTTAATGCACCGATGCTGATAACAACCATTTCCTTGGGTCATAGAACCTCTTACAAAACCAGTCCTGACTAGGGATGAGGCCATACACCTGAAAATCCATTACAAGAAATAAATCAGATTGATTTTACAATCAAAAGAGTTATTGTTACCAACAGGATTTTATATCTTTTTCAAACTCAAAGTGCACATAACCATAAGCAGTCCTACCTTGAGTTACTTCCTCGTACTTCACCCAACATTCTATCAGGTGCACGTGCACTGTTGGTGTCAGTGCACGACCCATCCGAGTAAGCCACAAAGTAAGTACAATAATCAGCCAATGATGATTGTCCACCTACAGCAGAGACAATATTATATTGATGAAATTTCACACAAGGGATCAAAATCAACCAGTCATATACAGAATATAGCTTACTCCTAGGAGTTGAAAAGAAGAAAAAAAAACTACTTCCCAGAAACAGATTTCCAATTTAAAACGTATGCAAATCATATCATTATTTCAGCAGAAGCCATAGTTGGTGAACACTAAATAACTCACCCTTGTTAGGCTGGGGGAAATATCGAGCCCACTGAGGGAGATCCCCACTATAGCTAACAATTGGACAGTAACCCTCTGCCTCCCTATTATATGTACATCCCGACAACTGTGTTGTGTTGCAATGGTATGCCCCCTTCCAGAGGTTGCAGGGGGAAGTGACAAAATCATTTCCTTGGTTGCGACCCCAATCAAGACGATCTGCCATACTATAGTTGGCCTGGTACCATCCGCTATCTTCCAATAAAGCCAGTGTCATTTTGGAGACAACAGATCTTGTATCAACTGAACCAGTCATAATTTCATTCATCAGAAGCCTTTTCTCCCAGTGAGATCCTGAGAGTAAAACATTAAGTACATGTTGATCACCACAAATCTGACAAAACACAATGATTTATAAAGGATCATTTGCAGTAGTTTTATGTTTAATAATGGTAAACGTATTGCATACAGAAATGTCATGTCATGTTAAGCTTATTTGTTTTGAGAAAAAAATCTATAATAGGTCAAGTAGACTGCGCAGGGTCATAAAGAACTCAATAGGGGCAAGGATAGGAGAAAAATAGCAGAAAAGAACTAAGAGTAAAACCTGAAGTGCCACGTCCTCCTCCATCTTCCAGCTCTAAACCCGTGAAATTCTCTGAAAATGCCTGCCAAGGGAACAGAGTTTGCTTGGTTACTTAGTTTTCGAGAACTGGAAATTCACAAAGACAAACTCTAAATAGTTGCAGACCTCATACAGAAATTAACACCAGAAAAAACAGAAGAACTCACCCCATAATGATATCGTGAATGCATAACAACACGTGGAAGCACCACCCGAGTAACTGTGCGCCCAAGTCGTTCATCCAAGACCTGTTCTGTTACCTGATGTATATACATCAATTAAAGGTCAATTCCATGTAAAGAAAACCTTTTAAACATTCTTAAGAGAGGAGAAAGCTTAGATTATTAGTTATCTTTTCCTTCATCAAGTCATCAGCGATAGCGATAGATATAGTTTACCTGACTACGCCTTCTTTTCCTCTCATCTCTAAAATGGGCAAAGGCGTGTGGATCAAAACCAAGGACGTGCATAACCTGTAAGGAATGAAACATAGTGATGAATAAATAAAACTGACACTTGTTTAACCAAACTACACATATGAAATCCACAAACCTCATGTATAAGAGTAGCTGAAAGTAAAGTTTCTGCTTCGGCAGTCAAATGCCGAGGTGCAACATTCACGTGTCCTGCAAAAGATATTTACACTATTAGTTTCAAAAAATAACAGGGTTTATATCTCATGTAGCTGAATATAATGCTCCATCCTTCAAACAATTCTCTCACAAATAAAATTAAAAAAGAAATTTACCAGCAATTGCACGGCCCCATTGATCACGTTCACATGCAACAGCCCAAGCAAGTGTGTTCCCAGTGGTAGGCCTTGTTGTCACTAAAAGAACCAAGTCTGCATTGGGAATACCCTCTGGAGGAACCATACAGAATGGTTAAAGCCTAAAGGCGAATTTATGCCCTTCCAGGAAGCAAAAAGAAATTGATTAAAATACCTTCAACATATTCACGTGGAAGTTGTACACCTCCGTCCTGCCCACAAGCAGAGTATCCACTTAAACGCAAGTTCCCTTTCACAGGTTCAACAGCTAATGCTCTTCTGAACCAATCTGCTGTCTGACCTAATGCCTGCATCGAGCAGTCTTCTAAATCAATTTCCTGATTAGAGCTTATGCTCCAAGAAAAATTAATGAACAAATAAAAAATGCCAATGACATATAGATATATAGGTATGGAATGCCTTTTTATAAGCTTCAAAATCTCCTATGTTAATTAAAATGTTCTTATCAAAATAAATACAATAGCTTAAAAATGAAGGAAAACATGTAAATGAGAAGACGATTAATACTGCAAAATACCTTGTGCAGACGATGCCTTTTGTCCTCCCCAGATATATCATCTAAAGTACAATTATACCAGCAGTCACCCGAAATTGGAGGGTTGCTGTGAGGATTGCAAGAAGGAGAGCCCAGAAAAGAAGCAGTGACAGGAGGTTCTCCGAGCTGCTTGAAGAAAACAAAATGTACAACAGACAGAAAACTCCCGGTCAATATCAAAACTCTGTGTTGGGCAGACACATGAATCAAAAAGTTTCAAGATCCAGGTTCACCTTAACAATGTCGCCAACTTTTTGGCAATCTCTATCAGGTGAGTGACCAACAGCATCATAATTCAGATATATTCTGATAGGTTGTTTTGCATTTTTTTGCTGATCTGATAATTCTAAGACTCCAAGCAATGCTCTACCCTTTCTATGAAGTGGTTTTGCAGAACTGGACACATCGTAAACTTGGGGCGTAACAGAGTATACCTTGAGCCCAGGTCGCCTTTTTTGCTCAAGTATCTGGTCATGGATGCAGGAGTGTGAAACAATGCTTTCAGCTCCCCTTTCTAGCTGGCGATCTTCAGATTTTGCATAAGTAACATCCAAAGCCAGAAGAAGCAAAATCTGAACGAGGAGAAAATAAACTGAAAATTATAAATCCCAGAAACTCTAAACATATAGATTGTAGTCAAAACAAAAACAGTAAGTTTAGACAAGCAAAAGGGAACGCTTAAACTCCAGATTTCTCTAACGATTGGTGTACACAACTCTACCTACGCCCTATCTCGAAAATCAGATCTTAAAGAAATCAGATCAAAGAAGAAAGAGTCCCATAAACTCTATTGAACTCAGATGAAACCATTGGTTCTTTCTCCTAACACTGTGAAAGAAAACTCCTTCAACCTCAAGAAGCAGAAATCAGCTCAACAGAGAAAATCTGAAATCTTAAACCAAAAAGGGAAACGGAACAGTACTTTCAAGCATTAACTTCCATTACCCTCGATTTTAAACGTCATATAAATGAACTCCAGGAAGAGAGAGAGAGAAGAGATTTAGAAGATTCTTGAGATGGGAAAATTACGAATAATTAGTAAAATCCAAACTTCCCCAGAAAACAAGCAAATAATCTTTAACAGCTGTTCAATTTTTTTGAATTGTTCTGGAGAAAACGCACACCCAAGACAGCTTCAAACGTCACTAGCAATGCCAGTCCAACAATTGCAGAACTTCCTCTCCTTCCAAATCATTGTCAATCCCAAAAAGAGCTCGAGGAATTTTTGCCATTTAGAGAAGATGAAGAAGTCCACAGAAACCCTAAACCTAAATCCCCACATAGCCCAAACGATTGCCCACCAAACTCTACTAAAAAAAAACAAACAAACATCAGTCACCAGAAGAGCTCACCTCAAACAGAACAACGGCGAAGCGGATCTTAGCATCAAATTTACGAGCAGTACATAGACTACAGCGAAAGGTCTCCTCCATGAAGGGTCGAAGAAGACTGACACAGAAACACAACCAATCCCATCAAATCGCCGGCGATTCTCCGATCGGCTCCAGAACCCAGTAAAACCAGAGGGTGTTCTGCATTTCAAGTAGTCTGTGGAATGAAAAACGAAGAAATGCGCAGCTAAGAGAGAGGCTTTGGAGTAAAAGATGAGTTGATTCAGAGCTAGTGGCGAAATGGGAACGTGGGGGTCCTCGATTTCTCCGACCCAGTAGAATTAGTAGGACTGATTCAAATCTGGAGCTCGTCAACGTACGGATAAGCGACTCCAGAGCACGAATTTGGGTCTAAACAAGCACCTGAGCTCTCTCAGAAAAATGAAGAAAGAGAAGAAGGAAAACAGTGACTGTGGAGAAGAAAGCAAAAAAAAATCCAAGGGATTGAGTGGGGGTGGGTGGCCAAGATAAATTTTTTACACTCAAAAATACAATCTTTTTTAAAGAAATTTCAAAAATTAAAAATTAAAAATTATTCAAAGCCTCCAGAAATTAAAAAAATATCTGGTAGCAACCTTACCATACGTTGCTTCGAACTACAAAAACCCCATTTTACCTTACCGTCACGTCTCTATCTCTCTATTTTTTTTTTTTAACTTTTTTTTTAGACTTTTTCTCTTTCTTTTCTTACAATATTAGAATGATTTAGACCAAAAATCATTATTTATGTTATAAATGTTTTATTAACTCTAAGATGTAGGCTTTTTATTTTCAAACAAAAAAAAAAAAAAGATTTCGACTTTCTAGATTGTACATAATTGAATGTTTAAGAAAAGTCATCCAAATAAAAATTGTTTAAGAAATGAGCGTGAAATGGTAAAAATAATAATAATGACAATTTGAAAATGACAATTACATAAATGGTACATAAATAATAATTGTTGTAATCAATTTTTGTAATTCAAATTGCAAAATTTTAAACAAGTAAAAAAAACATGTTCAATGGTTAGAAAAAACATGTTCACACACTACAATTTTCTCACATGTAATGTTAGAAAATTTTTCGATCTATTTTTATAAAAAACTATTATTTCATATTGTTCCATGGACAATTTAAATAATTTAAAACATGAATATAGAATAATAATAATAATTTACAGTCTCCTAATTTTGGAAGAAGTAATAATAATAATTTGAATTTTGAACTACTACAGAAATAATTTTATCGGATTAAAAAAAAATAGATTGATGATTTATATATATGACTTTTTATGGATTATATTATTCATTTAGTCCTTTTATGGATATATACTGTAAATTTAATACCCAAATAGGGAAATAAATAAAAATTTACATTTTTATCCATCAGAGTGAAAATTGGATTCTTATCTTACTTTATAAACTTTTATAATTATTTTTCTTCAAATAAATCTTTTATAATTATTATATTTTAGCTAGTTCAAAAATATTTATATTTTAATTTTGAATTATGCATAAATATTTAGGCTATATGTGATGATTTAAATTTTTTTTCCATTATTTTGTTTGGTATCCGTGAGTGTCCAGACCAGCTAACGCAACCTCAAATCTTACACGACAATTGTCTGGCCCTAATACATTTGGTTGCCAAGGGAAACTAGTAGATATTAAATTCTAGATAGGTGGTCATCATGGATTGAACCAAATTTTCCACCATTTTTTTTCTATGACCGACCACTAGTGTCAACCTACAATGGTTAATTTTTTTTTTTTTGTTGACAATTTTTATTTCGGATTTTAATCTTTTAAAAGTTCTAATTTTCTCTTTAACATATTAAAATTTGTTAACAAAATGTTGGTAAACATTGAAATATAATTTCATTAACATATTTGGATAAATGGAATATCACTTACCTGACATGTGAAATTTGATTTGTCAATCGACAAAATCTAACTCTTTATAAATAAGATTCTTTCTTTTTAAGTGGTATGTCCAAATACGTTTTACGTATCTAAATATATTTATCAATAATGATTTAATAATCTATTAACAATTCTCGACAACTTTTTATGGAAGGATCTAATTAGAAAATTTTAATACATCAACTATAAATTTTAAAATTTTCAAAGTTTCACAGGATTAAAGTCTGGTAGGAAAAAAAACATATAAGGCTATGAAATTTGATTTATTTAGCAAAATATTTATTTTTTATCCGTACTGTATTTAATAAAAGATCCAACTTAATTGTCATGCCATTGTCTTTAGCCACGTGCACTGCTCTTTAAATCAAATTTATTAATCCTTTAAAAAAAAAAACAAAATCAAATAAATTAATGAATATCTTTCTTATTAAATATAATTCAAACATTTAACGGTAAAGAACAAAACTTAAAAAAATAAATAAATTGTAAGGTTAGTCCTTAAATTTATAGGTTTATATTTATTTGGTCCACAAAATTTTAAATTTGTATTCAAAAGGTTCTTAAGCTTGTACATCATTAAATTTTCAATTGTATATCTAATAGGCTATTGATTTATTTTACATTTTTTAAAATTTACAAATATGTCAGACACAAAATTGAAAGTTTAAGGCCCGTTTGATAACCATTTGGTTTTTTGTTTTAAAAAATCAAGCTTCTAATCACTACTCCTACTTATAAGATTTTTTTGTTTCCCTATCTACTTCTTCCCATGTTTTAAAAAACCAAGTCAAAATTTGAAGAAAAAAAAGTAGTTTTCAAAAACGTTTTTTTTTTTTTTTTTTTGAAATTTGGTTCAAATGTGTCCTCAAGGATGAAAACCATCCTAAGAAATTCGGGAGAAAACAAACCTAAAACAAACATAATTTTCAAAAACCCAAAACCAAATGGTTACCAAACCAACCTAAGGAATTCACTTCAACATCTAATAAATCAATTAATTTTTTTCTAAATTTTTTGAATACAATAAAGATTTATTGTATACAAAATTGAAACTTATTAGATATTTTTTTTTAGATCAACTTATTAGATATTTTTAAAGTTTAAATATCTAGTTGATACATAATTGATAGTTTAGGATTTATTAGACATATTTTTTTTTTTGAAAAAAGACTTTTTAGACATATTTTAGAACAATATTTGACTATATACCGATATGTAAAGATCTATTGTATAACTCATTAAAATCTTGACTACTAAATAAGAAAAAGTAAAAAAATGAGAAAACTTTTTCATCTCTTCCCGTTGTCAATATTTGAATGGTGGTATGTAGGAAGATTCATGCAATCAAGTATCTTCTCAAAAGAAAAAAAAAAAAAAAAGAAATGCAACCAAGTATTTTCATTTTTTTAATATTTTAGGGATTAAATAGTCGTAAAGCTAAAAATTTGTAATCTAACCTTAAAAAAAAAATAGGATTTTTGTTTTGAGAGAAGAAAAAAAAATTAAAGCATAATAGAATAGGTGTAAAAATTTGGAAGAATCAATTACTCGGTTGACTTGACACAGTCGCCGAGAGGATGGAAGGAGAAGGGGAAAGGGAAGGAATCGAAGCGAGCTTTTTCATTTTCTTGGATGAATCAAAGTTTTAAGGGAAAGAAAAAAGAACCCCATCGAAAAGGTAACCTTTTCTTTTCTTTAGGTTGAAGCATTGGATTAGTATTGATCGAATTCAAAGCTTAGGGATAGGCATTACGTGAATTCGCTTTCTTGTTTTCGAACAATTCTCTAAATCCATTAAACAATTCGCTAATTTGGGTTCGGTATTTCTCTTCAAACCCACCTTCACAAGCTTTCATTTGTCAATAATTTCTTACTATTTGGTCTGCATCTCTCTGATTCTTTCCCCAGAAGATCCAAATACTCGAATTGTTTATAATAATCTACAGGAACCGTTGAAAGTTAGAGAGGAGGAGGAAAAATTTAGCATAAAATTCTAGGTACGGAAGGTGTTTGTGAAAATGTCTGAGAGAGAAAAATAATGTTTTTCAGGATGTGGACATTGGCTCTGTTTTATATAATTTGTTTCTAGGCATATGTTGACTGTGGAAAAGGACTTTTGGGATCCAATCCACTTTGCTTTAATTGCACAATTTGCTGAGTGGAAGGATTTGACTGCAACTCATGCACCCAAATAATGGTTTATTATTATCATCCTGTCTGTCAAACTCTAATGTCAATTATTAGAAACTCCTTTCCCCAGTTTTGTATTTACCCACTAGCTTTTCATGGTTGAATCTTTTGTTATTTTCTTCCAGATCTGAATCCACCCGATTCATTGATACCCATATGCACATTCAAAGCCAAAATCATCCAAACAGTTCATTCCATCAAGAACAAACTGTTCTTTCTTTCATTTTAATTGTCAGTAAACACCTCTTTAACGTCAATTGTCCTTGAAATTGTTGAGAGTAGTTGAATCAATTCTGTGTAACTGATCCCTCAAGGTCACTCACTGACTCTCACGTTCTATATGCTTTCCAGCTCCCACTTTCCCACCATTTTTCCTGAGAAAGTGAAGGGCCAAGAAAAGTTAGGTCGGAGTGATGATAAAGTTTTTGAATGTAAAAATTGGTGGATGTGAAATCTACTTTGTTAGAATCATCCACCATTGGAGCAAATCAAACAACTTCTAACTAATCAATTCCCTTTAGCTATTTCCAATAACAATAATGTTTTGGTTTGAGTTGCTGAGCTTAATTTGGTGAGGGCAGTTGGGTGCATCCTGACATCATATTACCAAATGAACTTTTAGCCTCCATTAGGTTGCCTACTATGGTTGATTATGGTTTCTTTTCTTCAATGAAAGATGGATAGTTTGATATCAGAATCATCACATTTTTCTTTTTCTCTTTTCTTTTCTTTTTTAAATTAGACGCAAATCATCCCATTTCAATTTCACAAATTTTGAAAGATCATTCGAATATTGTCCAACTTTAAACTCACATATTGATGTCTGAACTTGAATAAGTGAGTTTGTTCGTTGAGTTGATTTTTTTAGATTTATAGCTAGATGTGAGTATTCGTAAACTTGTACGTTCTAGGGGTTAGATATTATTGCTATATTGGACATTTATCATTGCTAACTTTAGGTGTTTTATTGCTTGATTTAGACCCCCCCCTCCCCCCATCTACTTGTTGATGTTGTAAGTATAATGTTTGAAATTGGTTATGAGCATTTTTCTGCTTTCAAGAAAAAATTTACACGCAGTGTACTTTTAAGTATTTAATATAAATTTTTTCTCAAAAAAAAAGAAGTATTTAATATAAATTTAATTTAATTAAATATATATATATATATATATATATATATATACACTATAGGCTTCACCGAGTAACAATTTAATAGTTTGTTTTAAAGTTACATAAAAAACGTCTAGTCAATTTAAAAACAAAGCATATTTTTTTTCTTCTTCTAAAAGAAAGATTAAGATTTCTAGAATATTTCTTTTTAACTTGATTTGTTTTTATCATAAGACATGATTATTATTTGATTTTAGTAAAGGTATTGGAATAAATAAATCATGAACTATGATTATTGGGGGTAGGTTTGAAATTTTAAAATTTTATAAAAGATAGATACGTTAAAAAATAATTTTTAATCATCATACCTTTTAATATGGTATAGAGATTTGAGATATTTTGTTGTTAGGATTATGGATTAGTTCTTCTTTTTTTTTTTTTAAGTAATTTTCATTCTCATGGCTTTAATGCTAAGGTGAGTATTCAATTTACCACTTATGCAAATTTCATAGGATAAAATTAGAACAAGTGTCAAAATTAAAAAATTTTCAATTTATTATTGTACATTCAATTTAGACGTTAAAGATAAGATGTGAATCGTATTAATTTTCTTTTGGAAGAAAATTCAGTCATTGGCTTTTTTTCATGAGATATTTAACTTCATATTTGATCAATGTAAACTTTTATCAACTATTTTATCTTAATCATTTGATTAAATTCAACTTCCATACCAAACAAAAGATGTAGGTTAAAAAGTGGAGAAGTAGAAGCATTATTAGAGTTTTGGTGATTTAAAAAAAGATTCAAAGGACATAACAATAAAGAAAAGATGGGTTGGAACAATGGGTGGGTTGTCAATGGAGGGGCCATCCAAAGTACCTTGATAATTGAGAAACCCTACTTATGGGTCTTCCCAATATTAAAAATATATAAAAACTTCAAATGGAGGGAGAGATGATTGTTTAGTCAATTGTTATCAAAATTATTTATTTTAATTCTTTTTAAGATTACTTTCGAATGCCTTGTAAAAATAAATATCATTTTCGAGTTTCAAATTGCTATATATAGAAAAAAAGAATATCACTGAGTGAAAATATGAATCTAGATTCAAGAGGTTTATATGCATTATAAAGAAGTATAACCTTAGTTATATTAGAAGACCATATAGTTTGTAATAAGATACAAGTCTAATCTTATTTTGGTCCTTAAACATTGAAATTTATTTAGCTTAAGTTCTAAAACTAAAACATTTAAATATCTTGTTTTATCTCTCTCGTCATCATTCATTTATTATTCAATGAAATTTTGAATTCATTTAAAACATGGCACTTAGACCATACTAGCGTATTAGCTCAAATACTTTTTAAGGTAAATGAAAATGAGATGTGCTTAGATAATGATATTTATGTGGAAACATACCATAATGACTAGAGTAATTGTTTAGGTACTAAAATTAGAGTATATTTGATACCCTACAAAAGAATATTTGATAGTTTATAAATCAAGATGGAATAAACACAAAATTCAAAATAATTTAATTATAAATATATATATATATATATATATATATATATATATATATATATATATATATATATATTAAAGTAGTCCTAAATTATTAAAATGAGACTCAACCAAAAATAATAATGATGTGTTGCCCCATATGGTGGCATATAGGATTTTTCTTGAATTGCTTTGAATCTCTTCATCCATTGACAAAAGAGAACAAGGTGGGCCTTAGCCATTGGGCCCAATTTCCCTCTCTTGGGACATGACCCCTCAACTCCCCATCCCAATTTCTCATCAAATTTCTTATAATTTGTTTTTTTGTTGGGTCTACTAATTTCAGATGTGGGTCCCATGCAGAATAACCAACCATACTATAAACAGAAATTAATAAAGATTATTCATTTATTTTGTAACTCTGACTTTTAAATATTGTTTTTCTTTAATAGTCTTTTATTGTTACTAGTTTGAAACTACGTGTGTTGCACGTGTTATAATACTAAAGTATAAGTAGTTAATTAGAAAATTTGAAATATGACTTGATAATGTACCAAAAAAATATAAAAATGAATAAATACACACATGAATTTATAATTATTGCAAAAATTGATCATATTTAGATGTATGTGACCAAATTGAACCATTCTAATAAAAATGGTTTATAACCAATATCATGGATATAAATCATACCTTATACCATATCAAATTTTAAAAGTTTTTTCTTTATTGCACATTTAAATTCTCAATATTATTTGGATGTATAAATTATCATATTTATTTTATCTATCATACAATTTTTAAATATAAAAAATCTCACCTGCTTAAACCTTTTTTTTAAGATTGAAGATAACGAAAAGTCTTTCAAATTACCAGATAAGCATTTATATTTTCCAAAATCTTAATTTTGTAATCAATTAATAATTACTTCCTATCATCTTGTCTAAAAAAAATCTAAAAAATATATGAAAAATTTTGAAGGTTCGAAAAGCCTAATGGAGAGAGATAGATTTTTTAAAAAAGAAGATAATAGTGATCGATCTTATTTCCATTTCAGAAAGACAATACTAATGAACTCATTCTTATTCATATGAAACTCGTAGGGGTGGCAAAAATATAATATAAACTAATAAAATCTCGATACTAAACAAAACTAACAAAATCTTCTAAGGATACCTTAGTCTACCTGAAAAAGAAATAAGAAAAAATTATATATATTTCCACTAAATGAAAATTCTATATTTACTCACATTACTAAAGATAGGGTAGGAATGAGTCTTCTCCACTTACGTTGAGTAGGAATGGGTCTCCTCACGTTGAGTAGGAATGGGTCTCCTCTTGATGTTTGCTGCACTTTTTTTAATTCTTCATGCATCACAAAAGCTCCACCTCCATCTTGTCCGTGGTGGTTTAGACCACTATTTATAGGGTTCAAGTGAATGAGTTGGTTATGATAAATCTTTTCAAATTAGAAAATTTGAAAATTAAAAACAATTAATTTGAATTTTAGTTTTTCAAATTTAATTTAAAAACTTGATTTGATTTAATCGAAAATTAATAATTCTAAAATCAGTTAGGTTGTTATTTATCATAACCACCGAAAACCAATTATAATTAATAATTAAATTAAAAAAATCTTCTAATTTTCACCACCGAAAATTAATTAGAATTTGGAATGAAGATGAGATTTTTTTTTTTAAAAAAAAAAAAAGAAAACCTAAACGTGATAATGAAGATGAGATTTTTTTAAAAAAAAAAAAAAAAAGAAAACCTAAACATGAAAATGAATATGAGATTTTTTTTTAACTAATTCTTAATCTTATGAAAGATGAGATTTTTTTTTTTTTTTTAAAAAAAACAAAACCTAAACGTGAGAATGATTTTTTTTAACCAATTCTTAATATTTTTTTTAAAGAAAACGTAAAAGTGGGAATGAATATGATATTATATATATATATTATACTAATTCTTAATCTTATCAAAGATGATATCTTTTTTGAAAAAAAAGAAAACCTAAACGAAAAAGAGATTTGAGATTTTTTTTTTCTAAACGTGGGAATGATATATTTTTTTTAACTAATTCTTAATCTTATCAAATATGATATTTTTTTGAAAAAAAAAAAATAAAACCTAAACGAAAAAGAGATTTGAATAATTAAATATTAAATAATTAAATAGGAAGGACAAATGAGGAATTTGAACATTAAAAAGGGGCAAAAAAGAAAATCAAAAGTTTCTCCCCTTAAGCGCCTTTTAATATAGTATAGATATATAGATGGATAATTTTTAAAATTTTTTAATATGAATGAGTTGGCACACCCAATTATCCTAATTAGATTAACATAATCTTAACACTCTCAACATTTAATCCATTTCATAATATTATTGACGTACAAAGAACATTAAAATATATATATATATATATATATATATATATATATATATATATATATATATATGATTTAATAGAGCTAAAGCATGTCGTTGCCACAAAGATTATCTCCTGAAAAAGAGTTATATATATATAAAAGAGCTCTTTAATTCGAGTGTTTTTGAAATATGTATTTTTCTTAAATATTTCTTTTATAAAAACAAAATATGTTTAGTTTCATTTTCTCGAAACTGTTTTTATACACAAGTTTGTTTGGTTTCCTTTATACTTAAAATGTTTCTACTAGTGTCAAATTACGATAAAGGACGGCTATTAAACATTATGAACTAATAAGTTCAAAATTGTATTTAAAACACTATGACTAGTTATCCGAAAAGGGGTTGCGAAGCGATAGCTGATTGTGGTCGTTGGAGTACTGGTCAACAGCAGTAGGCAATGGTCACCAGAGTGAGTGTCGGCAGTGGGGCAATGGGTTGTGGTCACTAGCGATGGACAACAACAGTCACAGTAGAAGTGAAGTTGTGAAGATATAACGAGAGAGTAGTTTGGTCATTTTAATATATCATGAAATTTTGAGAGATATTAAAGGTTATTCCACTCCAAATAACTTATCTCTCAAACTAATTTTTTAAAAATTCATTTTGAGTAATTTCCAAATACTACTGATAAATAATACTAGCTAGGATTTTTATGAATAGTTGATGACGGTTGTATAAACAAAATCACTCTCTAATTATAATTTGACGTCCATTACTAATTCCAAGAGTGATTGAATGAATAGATGCAACTTCCACTCTTACCGATTTTAGTTCGTCTATATATATATATATACGTTTTTTAAAACAAATATATATAAAAACTTTTTTTTTTTTTTTTTTTTTTGAAGAAAACGTATTATAGAAGACTTCGTCAACGGACAACATTTTCTGTACTACAAAAGAACAGAAAACAAACTTGATACTATTTACTTTTTTGTAGTTTTTCATATCTTTTCTTGTATCAACCTTTTTCTAGAAAAATACTTTTAGATTTGGGAAACAATAAACGTCAAATGATTTATTCATACAATTATTTTTGTATATTCTCATAAATATCCAACAATCAAATACTGTTATAATATTGTAAACATGTATTGAAATTTCCCCCCTTTAATTGGAAATTTTACAACAAAGCTTTAGAAGTGAAAAGAAAAAGAAACATCAATTTTAAATGAATTTACATTAAAATCAACATACTAGGATCTCAATTATCGATAGTTTAATCTCTCGCCTTTGTAATTGTTTAATAAAGAGAATAGGTCAATTATATAGTAACTTTTTCTCTTCAACCCTTTTTTTTTTTTTTTTTTGTTTGCTGTGAAGAAAACATCAACCTTACCAAATTTGATCATTTTGAAATCTGATCCTACCATTAAAAAAAAAAAAAAAAAACTTTGGTCTGTACTTTGAAAAAGTAAAATTATTTGTTTTTTTTTTTTTTAACATGGCTTCAAAAGAATATCACCATCATTATTATTATTATTATTATTTTTTAAAAAAAAGCATGTGAGGTTGGAGAATGGAGATGGGATAAGATCTTGATTTTACCAAAACAAAGAAGACATATATTTACCAGAATGATGTGACTGATTGCATAAAGTTTTCTCCTGTTTTTAATATTATTATCACCTATGAGCTATCATTTATATTTATATTCATTTGGAGTGCATTTAGTGCAACCAAACCTAATTTTATTTTACTCCAATTTTAAATTTTCCATTAAAAAAAAAATTCTTTTGGCTCAAATAATGGAAGATACCTGTACCCAGATAAGGCCTAGTACATCATTGAATCTTTGAAAATTTGTAATACATAGGTCCTTTTTCTAATGGATTTTTAATATGTTTAACTTTTATCATAATTTTAAATTATGATTGATTTTAGTAGATATTCGAGTCTATTTAAAAAATTAGTTGGATGTCAATTAGATTTCAATTTGACGTTTTTTATAGTTTCATGATTATATTTTTGTTGGTATTAGTCCTTTTTTTTTCGTGTATAAATTGTATTGTGTCATAATCTAAACGCTTTAAAGATTTAGAGTCAATATCAACTATACATATATAGTTCACTGTGTTAAGAAAGGAAAATGAAGGAAAAATGAAATGTCGGAATCATAACGAATCTTAAGAAGATATTAAAATATGAAATAATATGAAGTATGGACAATATTAAGTTGAATAGGACAACAAAATTGGTGGGCAAACAGTCAGATTTATGATTATAAAGAAAACAAGAAAAAATCTGTCTCCATATTAGGAGAAAGAGCTGTTTCCACAAATTGTTTAAACAAAACAACTTTCTTTAGTCTTTTTAATTAATTCTTCACTGTATTTTCACAAGATGTGCCAATTAACATCTTCACTTTCCATTATTTTAATCTCTCCTCTAATATTATTTTAATGCTTATTCCCCAAACATTCAAAATCATTCACCTAAAGAAAAGGGATAATTAATTAATTAATTAATATTAAACCTAAAAGTTTTTTAAAACTATATCAAAACCTTCATTTTGGAAAGGTAAGGGTCCGTTTGGTTGGTGATCTGAAAACAGAAATTTGAAAACAAGGGATTCAATGAAAACAGAGTTGTATTTCATGTTTTCAGCTATGTGTTTGGTAGCAGATTCAGAAATTGGATCCCAATTTAAACAATTGTTCAAAATATGTTTGATAATATATTTATAAACCATAAACTATTTGTAGTTATCAACTAAATACTAAGTTGAATATAAACTATTATTAATTAATTTTTAAACATGTTATGTGTTACAAATTTTTTATAATTATTATTTTACAATATCATATAATTTATAATACATTATATTATACAAATTTTAATTTCACAAAACTAAATTGAGTTTATAACATGAAATACTATATTTATTAAAGTTTTTATATTTTCAATTTAATTCTGCATTTAAAAACCTCAAATTCAAAATCTGGATACACTGAAAACATAAAAAAGTTGTTTTCAGAATTTCCACTATTTGGATCACAGAATCCGAAAACAGTTTTCAAAAACACGTGTGCCAGACGCATATTCACTGAATTCAGTGAATCTGAAAACATAAAACAAAATCCGGATTACCTACCAAACAGACCCTAAACTTTTATCATTGTTTTGTTTTTATCTCTTTCTACGTTTTACTTAATCCTTCAATTTTATATTAAAAATATTTTGATTTGCAGTAAAATTGTTTAGTAAATGTTATAGGTAATTTTGGACCACTCTGACGTACAAGGAGCTGACGAGGACAACCAGACAGAAATAGTTCTAGGAGATGAACCCCAGAGGCGAAACCGGCGAGGCCCAAGCCCTTCCTATTCTCTACTCTCTCTCTTGCTCTCTAGCCCTTCCTTCCGTTTTCTAACTTAAGCATCGGAGGCGGTGTGGCTAGCACCACACCGGTGTGCAGGTTTACCGTTTTACAGGCCACGTCTTCCCTCTCATCTACAAATTTACCGTTGGTGGCACGTGAAGGTCAGGTGAGTTCCTCTGACCAAATTTGACCATCGAACATTAAATTTGTTTGTTGATGTGATAGTAGACGTTTGTATAAACAAATGTTTGAAAACACGTTGAGTAAGATTCTTTAAACTAAGTTTCAGGTTAAATTTGAATATTTTAAGGTTTAAAAAGTAAAATATAATATTTAAAAGTATTAGAGAAGAAAAATGATATACATAATTACAATAGGATGTAACTTTTTCAAAATGCAATTTTTTGGAGTAGATGATAAAACAAAGAGAAACATATATAATTGCTGCTGCATGTTTTAAAAAAATAATAATAAATAAATAAATAAAAATGCTGCTGCATAAGCCTAATGGTTGAAAAAAAAAAAAAAAAAATCCTTAAAGAAAATTATCTTGTCTGACAGACTCATTTTTTAAATAAGGAAATAAACCCTTAATTAAGGTATCAATCATGTGAGGTATAAATCATAAATATATATTTTTTTTAATTACTTCTAAACCTATTAAATAAGGAACAAGTTGAACCTGGTTAGAAACTTTAAGTCTAGTTGCACCATCACCAGTATGTTTTTTACTTCTAGAATTCAACACGAATTTAATTTAATTGTTTTTTTGACAGATCCGAATAGTTATCTATATATTTCAATATAATATAATGTCAAATAAAACAAATTTTGTCACGATTCATAATTTATTTATAACTTAAAGATCTAGAAGATATACAACTAAAAAATTATAACATGATTATGATACATTTATACCTATATTAATTAGGATTAAAGAGTGAATAAAGGGAATTGATTAAAAAGTTTCAAAGGAAATGTTCCCAAAAATAAGATCCCAAGTTTTGTGGGTTACAATAAAATAAAGTTGGTGGAAAGTGGGCTCCTAAGCCATAATGATTTCTTTTATCTGAATTCATTTGGAATGACATGGGCAACTTCCTTTTTTTTTTCTTTTTTTTTTTTTCATGTATATAATAAAAAGATATTGCATTAGTGTAAAAATATTCATTTCAAGACAAGCACTTGAGAAAGCTTATCCACTTGCAATGAATGCATATTTAATTTTTTTTAGAAAAATGTATTTTTAATTTGCAGAAAGTTGGTATCCATCTGAATTGCTTTTATTTACACCTCTTTGGCTTTAGAATATTCCTCTTTACCATTACCATTTTGGGTAATATCTTTTTTTTTTTTTTTTTTTTTTTCATCTTAGCCTTTAAAGAAAAAATTCCAATGTCAATGTTGTAAAGTAATTGGAGGTATGTGTAAATTTACTATATTATGTGATGCAATGTTTGTAACTTTAGGGGTTGGAATCAATTTGCTTGTATTTTTATAATTTTTTTTGAATATTTGTATTTTGATTTTCTTAATAAAGGATATTCTTTTTTGATTTCTTATCTTTGCTCCTTTTTATCCCATTCCTCAATTTCAATGTATTGTTGGGTTGGCAAGTTTAAACAGGACCATTGTACCACTTGCAAAAAAAAAACGATATTCCTTTTAAAATAAAAATCAATTTTTGTCCCTAAACTTGGTGTATCAATTTTTATCATAAATTTTTAATTTCATATGTTTAACTAATTAAGCTGGTCTTAAAGTTGGCTTCAAAATAATTAATTATTTTTCTCACATGATTATATATATATTTTGAAACCTATTTTATTTTTTTTGAAAAGATATTTTGAAACCTATTTGTAGTAAAATATTGATAACTTATTTTCTAATATGTTTCATTTGTATAGTTATATAGGCCCCGTTTGATAACCATTTGGTTTTTTGTTTTTGGTTTTTGAAAATTAAGCTTAAAAACACTACTCCTACACATAAGTTTCTTGATTTTGTTACCTACCTTCTTCTTATGTTTTCAAAAACCAAGCCAAATTTTGAAAACTAAAAAAAGTAGTTTCCAAAAACTTGTTTTTGTTTTTAGAATTTAGCTAGGAAGTTAAATGTGTCATTGATAAAGATGCAAACCATGATAAGAAAATTGGGAAAAAACAAGCATAATTTTCAAAAACCAAAAACCAAAAACCAAATGGTTATCAAACGGGGCCGTAGTTATCTATCACTTAATCCAACGAGGTCACGGAGAAACAAATGGGCTCCATCAGCCCAACTAAGCTCCAGAAAATGGGCCTAAGGGCCCAATTATCTAGGCCATTCGAAGGCCCAATCCACAGTAAAGTTCCACTTGGACTTGGGCCCAGGCCTTCTCATCGGTTATAGCCTGGGAAATTCTCATCGAAAATGCCCCTCCAAACTAATTTCTTAAAATTATCATAGATCTTGATTATTAAAAATACCACTGAACAACGAGGTTGGTTTCAATTATATCTCTAAACTTTCAAAAGTTTCATTTTAATCCTTGAAGTTTGAAGTTTTGTGTTTGCATATGCATTGTTGAGGTGAACATATACATGGAAGAAAAAAAAACATACAAACACATCATTTTTCGACCATAATTTTAACGGAAAATGTCTCTAAGTATCGTTTTGGAACAAAATTCAAGAGTATAATTGAAATCAACCTCATAGTTTAGAAATATTTTTAATAATTTAACCTAGAATTTGCAAAATCATCATAATCCATATGTGTTATATATAACAAGATATATATATATATAAAATCAACTTTCTTGTTAAGTTCTATAGCATTCATGACCCAACACATGAACGAACTTGCAAAAATAAAAGAAAAGAAAACCACAAACCAACTAAAACAACTTCAATTATAAAAACACAAAGAATCTGAAAACAAATCCTCATAATTTTATATCTGACACAAATATAATACGGCGTTGCCGCTGCCGGCCGGCCGGGACCATTGCCTCATCTTTCAATTCATCCGCGAAATCCTTACATTGATGGAGATTCCTCCGGCAACAGAAACGGAATTCGATCTGCTACCGGAGACCTAATTACTCCAACTTTGAACGCCGAAACCATACAAGAACGCCATTCTATGCTGAAAGTTTGATTCTATGCCTTAAACTAATTTGGATTTTGGAGTGTATGTACCGAAAATCAATACACATGAGTTTGGTAAAGCGCATTCACCTACTCCTTGTACATCAACTTCTCGAAAAACTCCGAAACTCTCTCGCAAGCGTCATTTTTAGGTCGGCGTTTGGCTTTGCCCTTGCTCGTTCAATTTTTCCTCATTCTTTCGATTGTCTTGTCTGTATTTCTTCTCTATATTTATATTTTTTTGCTTTAGTTCATTTTAGTCCATCTAATCTACTTTCAAAAAGTGACTGTTTTGGATCTTCTATTTTTTATTTCAGTTCATTTCTTTGGATCATAATTTTAATTAACATGATATTTTCCTTGTTCTACCCGGACCAAACACAAATTGAAGTTAAAAGTATAGGGATCAAAATAGTCGTCTTGAAAGTATATGTTGTAACATTTTAATATTTAATTGTAATTTAAATATGAATTTTATTCTTGGATGTTAAATTTTGGTGGTTTTCTCTTTTTTAAAAGAGTGACAACGTATTTAGTAAGAGAAGTTTTTAATTTAAATTTTGGTTACTCATTTTTGTATTAAATTCCTAGATCTAAAATTCTTATATAAATAGCTCTCTTACCACACTTTCAACACAACAATTCCTATCTTCTTTTCTTTACTTTCTCATATTTTTCTCATTTGCTCTTTTAAAAGCAATTGGCCAAAAGAGGGGTGTTCTTTGTTGTGGAGCTTTGAGCTCAACCTCTTAATGCACAGTGTGGTTTGAGCTACACGACGTTTCAGTTGGGTTGTTGTATCTTGGAGGGGACAGACTTGAGAATACTTGTTGCACCGATGATTGATAAAGAATTATACACCGCAGAGGGCTTGAATCTCCTTAAAGAGAGCGAGATACCCGCGCCTCAACCTAATTGTTTACGTGTTTGTTCTCTCAATATTTTCTCCATTTTCTCTGTTATTTGTAATTTCCCCCAACAGTATATAGACCAAAATGAATCAAAGTCGAATGTAAATAGATCAAAATAGTATTTAAGGTTAATTAACAATAATTGAGATTAACTTAGGGTAAAAAAAAGAGAAAACCATTGCTCATCCCAACATCTATATGGTAGGAAAGTATTCTTTATCTAAACTTATTTAAAGTAGCCACCTAAATCTAGCTCAAATCTCTACCTTAAAATAAAATCATTTCAAATTAGAAAAAATATGGCGGAGATTGACATAAGCTCCAATCTTTGTGGCATAGTGTATTTTTATTGGTTTTGTTCAATTACATATAATAGATAAATAGCTTTTACACTAATTTATTTCTTTTAGGAAAGAAAAATGTTACCTCCTATTAAAAAAAATATTGATAGGTATCCAGCAATTTCTATTGCCTAGTCAACACGAAAGTAATTCACACATTATTTGATGGGTACACAAATATTATTTAGTTCACATCCAAATTTCTCGTGCTATTATTTATTTATTTTTCTATCTCAACCAATAAATAGAGAAGCAACAATTAATGATTTATGAACTCCAAAAAAAAAAAAGATTTACCAATTTCCATAATTAGTTTAATTAATCGGTCTATCTAAAATATATCAACAACCATTCTATAATCTTCATTTCTTGCCTGCTATTATTTTGGAAAAATCAAAACAAAAAGAAAGAAAAGAAAAAAGAGACTCACATTTCATTTCTCTTTTTTTTTTTTTTTAACAATTCATATTTCTGTGTTTTTAGTTTTTAGCTTACAACTTCAGAATTTAGATTCCTTTGTTACCATACCACTAAATGGGCTTAAACGAGGCCCATTGCCGATCCAAAACATTTCCACGTACCCATCGCCGTCGGCCGTACAGTCACTCCACCGGCAGCGCCGGAGGCGGCGGAGAGAGGAAGAGAAACGCAGACGGAGGACTGGGAGGCGGCGGAGAGGTGAAGAGGAACGCAGAAGGAGGCGGCGGATTTTTTAAGAAGCGTCGCGCAGGAGGCGGTGGAGAGAGGAAGAGGAAGGCGGCCGGAGGCGGCGGAGAGGTGAAGAGGAAGGCAGTTTTGCCGGAATGGTTCAGCTCCGGAGACGGTTGACGGCCATGGGAGAGGGATGGAAGAGAGCAAAGAGGCAAAATGAAGAGCAGAAACAATAACCCTAAACCATTCATTTTTTTTTTCTTCTTCTTCTTTGCTGTGAATGAATTATTGTGAAGGGTGGGATCAGATCCATTGGCACTGTCGAATATTTATAGGAATAATTATGCATTTTGAATTTACCGAATTCCAAAATTGGCTGCTCAAGAATGGTAAATAATTTCAAAATACTCATAATATTAATATATTACCATAACTCCCTTTATGCTTCTCCAAATTTGTAAAATATGTATATTTTGGTATTAAAAATCCTATTCTCTACGCAATAGGTAAGGCAAATAATTCTTAAAAATTAAAAAAAAAAAAAAAAGTAAGGAAAATAACTTAATACTTGCGGCATGAATATAACTTAACTTACATAAAGTTTGTACTGATAACCAAGAGTTTTATGGTCTGAATCCCCTCAATCCACATGTTGATAAAGAAAAAAAAACCATTTCTTTGGATTTCTTTAAGGAAAAAACTTGGCTGCATACTGGTAGGTAGAGATCTTTGTACATACCACCATTAAAATGTTGACAACTAGGAGAGACAAAAATTTTTTTTTCATTTTTTCCTTTCATCTTTCTGTCAAGATTTTAATGAGTTATGTAGGAAGATCCCCGCATAATACCCAGTGAAATTTTGTTTTTTTTTTAAAGGATTTTGTAAATTTTAAGAAATCATCTTTTGACTTTTGTTTTTTCCTAGAAATCTTCATTGACACTCCTGCAATGCACTTTATGAGCCTATCTATCTTCCATTGATGATTAGTTTCGCATTTTTACATTAAAAAATGTTCAATCAACTATTTATATATAAAGATTGTTACTACCAAACCCTCAAATTATAGAATTATTACAATAGTTAACTTTTTTTTTTTTTAACTTTGTAAAATTCAAAAAGCATAATACTAGCCATTGAAAAAAATTGGGTTTTCAAATCTTTTTTGAGCTACCTTCTCAATTTAAAGAATCTAGATTTGATTATAACAATCTTAGTTCTATAATTCTAGAGTGATTCATACATTTTTTAATCTTTAAGGGTTCAATTGTAACAATTCATAAGTTTATCAAATTCAAAGATGTGATTGTAACAAATTCTACCACTACGAGTGATTTTTACAATTCTTTTCAAGAGAAATGTATACGAAATCTCGAGAATTCAAATGACTTCCTTCTAAAATATAGATATGAAATAAAAGAAAAATGATTAATGTGAGGCTCCAACTACTACAAAAGTCAATAAAAATCACAACTTTAATCGGTACCTCGTGCTTCGTGTAAATAGAGAAATACAAAGTGTTTGTTTAGACTTTAGAGAGAGAGAAAAGAATTTCACAAATAATGATCAGCCTCATGCCTATTTTGAATTAGCACTTATTACGCCTTTATCTTTTTTCTTCTTGGTCTTAAATAGGTATGATTCAACCTCTATCATATGGTATTTTAAATAATAATAATAAAAAAAAAACATTATGATGAGCGTTACTATTTTTTTATTTAAGATGAATGATTTGACATCCAATTCAATAAATTAAAATTTCTGATTGGACAAACAAATTATTACACTCCATACTTAATTTTAACGTACAACACTCGAACATTGTACCACCAACCAACCTTTAATCCTAAATCTAGTTCAACATTGAAAAAATCTAACTCATTCCTTTCAAATTCGTCCAATTAAATAAATTTTATTTTTATTAATTTAAATGGTCTAGAGATACATAAGCATAATTCAACGATTAAAACATTTTGACTTATTTAAAGATCTACCTTATTAATAACATAGTATTGAATGCAACAGAAAGAACATGATATTAATGCATATTAAAATGTTATTATCTAGCAAAGTTGATACAAAAATGTAAAATGATTAAAAAAAAAACAAAAAACTAATGTCATATTTAATTGAAACAAATCAATTATTAACTTGCATCTAAATTATGTAGTTTTTTTTTCTTGGTTTTAAGTCATAAAAACCAGGATATGGAAACAGTAAAATATGTACATTTTTGGGCAATGGAAACACCCCAAAAGTCAGTCAGCATTACATTAAACAAAAGCTTAGAAACAAGTGGTTTGGGGCATTTTTCTCAGGTCTCTAATATTTGCAGTTTACACATATCTACATTACAAGTAACATCGTCACTAAAACAAGATATTACTCTATTAACTACGACAGAATCGTACTAACCCCTTCTGATCCCGACTCAGAACACAAAAAGCATTCGCGATCGATCGATACATATGTTACAGAGAGAACCGAAATATTCTTGATTCAGCTAAAATTATCTGTTAGCATGAGAATCAACTCGATGGATTCCCCAGTTCCTCTCCTCCTCTCATTTGCACACTGTCTTCAGTCTCTTTGCAGCCTTCACAAAACCCATTATGACCTGCAACTCGTCCAGTTGCTTCGCAACCGAAAAAGAAACGAACGACAACACTAATGTAAGGTTTAATCAAATAAATCAAAACAATTCTTATATGTAAATTGAGGAAAAACAGTTTTGTCAGTTGTTTTGTTCATTTTCTTAATGATCCATGGGATTGTTCGATAACGTTCCCGGGGAGCGAGGAGTACCTGTGACATGAAATGCCTCTGAACCAGATCTACCAATTGCTCTTTTGACGGGTTGGGAATAGCGTCTACCTGCACAAATCCATCAATCTCCAGGTAAGGAAGGAAATTTCATAACAACTATTGAACAGCATCGGCTTTCGAAACTTACGAGATTGAAGTGTCGCCAATATCTCCATAATGCAGTCATCTCCAATTTACTAAGGTCAACCCTCTACACAGGAGGCGACAATGCAACAGGGAATTAATTTAAACTACGAGGCCAAACACGTTTTGCAGTACAAAACATTAAAAGAATGTACCGTGGATCCTTGCGGTGCAGAAACCGAGCTCTTCGACTGTGAGTCACAGGAAAGGGATCTGCTCATAGTCTTGTGAGATGACCCAGATGATTTGTGTAATTTATGCCTTGATTTGTGGGATTTTTGGGCGTCATCGGATGCTGAGAATCAAAAATAGTTGAAAGCATTATCATGAATGAGTGACAAGGGTCAGAAAAGGATAAAGAAAATGTGGAGAACAACAATTCAGAAAGAGGAAAAGTAAAAAGTGAGTTCACAAAGGATCCAATGCTGCCATCAAACACTATCTAGAACCAACAAACAGTCGGCCAAGAGCATTAAGCTGCCCCTACTGCTACGCTACCGCCACTACCGCTTATCGACAAAGAATTTACAACTTATTTTTGCTTTCGAAACCATTTTCAAAAATTGTGGGGAAGATATTTGTAAAAGTTAAAGTTATCGTACACTTGAAATCACTGTAGACTCGACTAAAACATGTTTCAAAAGCATAAATCTTTGGCTTTTGATATGGGTGTGGTTTCAACAAAGTGACAGAGAGACAAGTTTTACCTCATAATCTGTAAAAACCACAAAGACAAAAGAGGATATTTGGTGGGTGAGGGGTAAAAAGTGATCCTCACTACAAATGATCAAATCAATAGCTAGTAACAAGTTAATAAGAGAAAGAAATCAGGACATCAATACAAAAACAGCCAGACACAGACAGACAACAATTATGGGATAAACTCAATTCCAAGACAGCTAATAAAAATAGAAACAGAAGAATGATTGAGCAAAGACATTGAATCATCAGCTGCAAGACTCACCCATCTCCAATCCATTCCATTGCAAGTTCTCAAATTCGAGGTCGTCGTCTTCCTCATTACCCGTCGGAGCCTCGATCACGCTAAGGGCATTCCGTTGTAGTTTCACTTCTATTCCATTTGTTAGAACCTGCATTCCCCCCATTCCAAACCACATCCAAGAAAAATGAATCAAAACTTATATCCCTATCAATCAAGCAAGAAAAGAAGTACATCCAATAACACCGAAACTGCAACTTAAATAAAGCACAAAACAAACTATTTTACAGTTAATCAAGCAAAAGGGGAAGTTTCTACTTCAATTGTATGATAAAACCCCATCATAATTTCATCCAACAAATTGAATCAGAATAAGCAAAAGTAAATAAGTAAAACAACCCCGCCCAGAAAACGGCCGAAGTATTAAAAAATGAATATCAAATTCATTTTAGATTATGGAGAAACGAACATAATTATGAGATCCAATGATTAAAAGAACATGCAACTGTAGACGGGAAGATAGAAATTGGAGATGCCAACCCAAAAAAATTAGTTGCATATTGAAAGTAACTCCATATCCTCAGTTATTAATAGCAACTAAAGTAAGAATTCGAATCCATAATTCAACGAGACACGATCTAAAAACCGAATAAAATCAACAAACGAAGAGCGAGAAAGAAGAATCCATCAAGATCTGATACACAAAATTGATATTAAAAACGGATAAAATTAGCCGGACATTGATCAGAAAACATGAAATCAACCCTCCAAAACCACCGAATTCAGAAGGGGGTGTAACCCACATTATCACCCACAATGAGAATCCAGAGAAATTCAATGATTCTTCCAAAACCCCATTTCTAATAGAACCGAACTCGAACGAAAAACAAAAATTACCAGCCAATGCCAGCCGCCAAGGCCAACGGCTTTCTTGACGACGCCTTGAAGTCCAACGAGGACCGATTTGGTTCGATTATTTCCGGTAACGACGACCTTGGTATGACGAGGAAGAACCGAAAGCTCCTCCTCGCTACTGTCCCCACAGCTCTGCAAGTGCGAGAAACCGCCATTGATGGAAGTCTCCACAGCTTCAATCATTTCGAAGGGTGAAAACTGAAATGGGGTTACTGAGAAAGGGGAAAAGAAAAAAAGAGAGAAGAAATTCACATGAGAAAATGGAAGAATATACGTAGAAGAAAGGCCATGCAATGGGGAGCGGGATAACGGGAATTAGAGAGGCAAGGGACAAAGAGATCAGTGGGAAATTTGGGATTTTTCGGCGAGAAAAAACACAGAGAGAAAGGGAGTGTTTGCGCTTTACGAGTGAACGAAAGCAAAGCAGAGAGAAAGAGGAAAAAGACAGATATTGTTTTAGTGGGTGTGTTGCTATGAATCCCGACGAGGCGTCACAGACCAATGAGAGAGCGACACGTAAGAGAGAGGTATCGAAAATCATGCACTTGGTGGGGGAGCGGGTTTGCGGCATGATGCTCCCAACACCACCGCTGGTTTCTTACTCGGGAGTTGACTTGTTGACCTTTGCTGTAACCCACTACAACTCCATCAATTACCAAATTACCCCTACTCTCAACAAAATAAAATAAAATGAAATTACTTGAAAAGACAGTTGAATTTGAATTATTGTGTGTATGAAACAGTTCTTCATCATCATTGTAGTTGAATAATCAATGTCAAAAATAATTGTACAATAAAAAAAGTAAATTCTTATTTTGTAACAAAATTTACCGGCACATCTTAAACCATTTAATTTGTATTTTCCATGAAAGGTAAATAAATTGTATCTGTTTTTTTGTTATCAAAATTACCGTCTGGAGTTAATGTTAAAGCATGGAGCGTTGAAAGTAGTTGGAAGCGGGGTGGGCAGTTTTGTAATTTCAATAAATCAAAAAATCCAAAGAGAGAAAATTAATTTTTTAAATAATGAAGCAGAAGAAAAGAAAAAAAGAAACAGGTAACGTAGTCTGAAACGTAACGGAAAATCCGATTTTTCTTTTTTATTTTTTATTTTATTTTTTTTTTCAAAATGCGGGCCCCACATCTCTACCTGCCGTCGGTGTTGTCGTATATCTCCGTCCCACTCACACGTCTATCTCCGCCACACTCAATAAATACTCTAAGATATCTTTTTTTTAAAAAAAAATATATAAATTATAGTAAAATTTAAATTTAAAGTGTATAATATATTTTTTAACTTTTTGAAATTATGTTTGATAGATTCATTAACTTCAAAAAAAAAAAATTTAATATATCTAGTATATTATTGGCTTATTTGATAACTTTTCAAATTCATTGGTCTATTAGATAAAAAAAAAAAAAATTTGCATATAATAAAACTTTCAACACTTTAATTTTGTTTGTAATGTGTTTAGATAACTATTAAACACCTTTAAGCGGAAGTAGAAAGACTTATTAGATATTTATAAAATTGATTAAATTAATAGAGTCTTATTAAACAAATTCTAAATTTTAAAAGACGTAAAATATTGAAATTTAAAATCTAAACCTGTAATTTAGAAATAAATAAAAGAAAAAGAAAAAACTGGGTAGGTGTTCTTTTTGGGGTTAATTTCCCGCCATTAAGGAGGAAGGTGAGCCGTAGGATGGGATTCTCCCGCGCAAATGATCGAACGGTGAGAGGCGAAGGCGGGGAGGGTCGTGGATAAAGGCAAGCATGTTTGGGAAAGCATGTGTAATGATGAAAAAGTATAAAAGAAGAATTCTATTTTCTCAAAAAAAAAAAAAAAAAAGTATAAAAGAAGGGAATATGGCTTTTGAAAACGTCGTCGTAAAAGGGACGTGATGAATGTGAAAGCAACGTTACTCACTCCAAAATATAAATATAAATTGTTTTCTTAATTTATTCAATATTTATATTCCTTTAATACAGTAATCCAAACCTGTCCGTACAGCGAAGTTTCCATGCTTTTGAGGGAAAAAAAAAATTAAAAAAAAAAAAAAAAAGAATTTGATAATTTCTTTTTGTCTCATGTTAGATCCTTGTAAAAGATTTTTACTGTTTAAGTAAACTAATAATTTTAAGTTTAAATCTTGTTTTTCCCTCCTTTTTTTTTTTTTTACTTACTTTTCTTCCAACTCTTTGACTTTCTTTTGTCATGGTCTTAGACTTAAAAGGTTTATTTTTAGTTCATAAGGTTTTAAAAATAACTGTTTTTTTTTTTTTTTTAATTTTCAAGAAACTTATTATTTCTATTATTATTTTTTTTTATTTTTTTTTTTGATAAAAAGGATTCATTCCATTAATTCAAACAATTACACAAAACAGTACATTTACAATGAGTATGGTTACTCATAGACCTGAGTTCCTGAGGAAAATTGTCTAACCAAAACATCGAGCGTCGCTGATTTAACTTGCTTATTACTTTTGCCTAGAAATAAAAGAGAAATTAATCAAGTCAAAAGAACGAATCAACTCTTGAATATGCACTATCCAATGATGCACATCGGATGTAGTTTGAATGTCACCCTGAATCATCTTGATTGCCGTCTATTATTAATTCTCACTCGTTCAACTTACATTAGTTCAATTACATATCATATTAGCAAGTTAAAACAAATACTAAAAAATCATTTGGTCTGCTTGTTAGGGTTAAAATGAACGTTTTAAGTAATATTTTGAAAATTCAAAAATTGAAATGAATTATGCTTGAAAGCTTAGATAGTATAATAAAAAGAAATTAAAATTTTTTAGGAATAAAAAATAAATGGGATTTCGACCATAATTATATTGTGGGAAAATTTCTAATACTACGGTAGTACCTACCCTCTTCATTCAGCATTTGACACATCATTTAATGATCATTTAATGATATAATATTTTATTTTATGGGTCTCACATCATTCTTAAATATTCCTTACATGGCAAACAATGAATGAAGGTAGTATGAAAAAAAAAAAAAAAAATCATACTACCGTAGTACTAGAAATTTTTCTATACTGTTTATTGAGACTTCTTAATATTATTATTTAAAAAGTTTTAATTTTGTAAAAAAAAAATTGTCAAGTCTATACGAAATAATATCATTATAATTGAGTGAGAAAATAATGGTAGTGGAGTCTAAAAATATGTAATTAATTATTAGAGAGATGTGTTTATAAAATGCAAAAATTATAAGTTCATACGAACAATAAGACAATAATGGATGGTATTTAAAAGGTAATGTTACTATTTTGGTCCGTGGCATAGGCTTTGCTTTCGTCTGTTTGTTTTTTATGTTTTGGGAAATAAAAGCTGCGATCGTCCCTTTCTTTTATTGGCAATCGAGCAACGTGGCTTTCCATTTCAATGTCAAATTAATTTATTCTTCTAGTAAATTAGATAGGGTAAGATTTAAATTCTTACCTTTAAAATTACAATGTCATCACAAATATAATCAATTTTACTTAATTCAATCTTGTATTATTTCGTACAGAATTTATTGAGGGCAATTTAAAATCTTAAATTATAAAAAAGTGATTTTTTTTTTTTAAATTAAATTTTATGTCTAATATAACTCCCAATTCTATGTTTAGTCTGTTTATAAATTTTAAAAGATGTTGAATATGGTGATGACCTATGAGATACAAAATTCAAAATTTATGAATTTATTAGACACAAAACTGAAAAATTCAAGAATTTATGAACTAAATAGATACAAACCAGAAAGTTCGTTGATTAAACTTATAACTCAGTCTCATTTAAAATTGTCAATCATGGGTGCTTTTTTCTTATGAACAGTGGGCTTATTATTATTTTGTTCTCTTCATCGTCAATATCAATTCTTACATGTTCAATAGATTCATAGATTCTGAATTTTATATCTAATAGAACATCGATCTATTCAACATTTTAAAAAATTTATAGGCATGCTATACATAAAATTGTTGGGAACCGAGACGTACGACCAAAGTCTCACATTGACTAAACAAAAGGATGATTATAAGTATACAAGAGACGTCAAATATCTTTGTTGATGTGAGACATTTTAAGGTGAATAAAAAACAAAGTCACGAGGACTCATGTTTAAAGTAGACAATATCATACCATTTAGAGATTTGTGGGTGTCTCGAGTTAGATGAGATGTAAAATTTTTTATCTAATGGATGGTTAATTATACACAGACAACAATCATTTTTTATGAATAAAACCCAAAAAGAAAAAAGAAAAAAAAAAAGGAAAAAACAATTGTAAGTTAGGTATTTGTAGAATGAGAAGACGGTTTGAATTTGAAATTTGAAAAAAGGATTTGTGGATTTGAGGTGTGAATGGACCCAACCCCAACACTTTCTCACACATCACGAGACAACACACAAACCCTATCTATTTTATTTTATTTTATTTATTTATTTATTAAAAAAAAAAAGTTAGAGAGAGAAATAAAATGATTGGTTGTTCGATTGCCCACCTGTCTCTGTACGCTGCAGGGCAGAAGATATATATAATTGCCCTGCCCCTGCCCCTGCCCCTGCCCGTTCCTGCCCTTTCAACGCCCCCACATTTTCCTTCATCTTCTATCCCTTTCTATATTCAAATTTACATTCTTCCATCCAAATTCTAATCTTCATTTTTCAACAATATAGACATGGATATTCCACCATTCAATTTTTAATCAATGCCTTTTCAAATATTGGCAAAGATTTGAGGTTAAATTATTAGTTTAGTAATTATAGTTTACTTATGTATGACACGTTCGTTATTTTGGAAGCTTTTGTATTCACAACTTTTGTTAATTATTTTTATCGAGTTATTTATCAACTTTGAAGAAGATTAAAACAAAAATCAATAACCATTTTATTTGTCCTAAAAATAAACATAATTATTTCATGTGGCTTTTGGATTGCGATTATTTTTAATATATGTGTTGATGTAGTGAGTATTCTATTAGCCTTGTCTCCATCCAAGATATAATAAGCCCAAATAAATTCTCAAAACTCAACTTTTTTTTTTTTTCTTAAGAAATAAGTTTGAACTCGGAGTTAACTCCACAACAGTACAATATTTACCATATGATCTTACAATGTTTTGACATTGAAAAACTCCAATAGTTTAATATTGACACACATGTGAATTCATTTTTTTCGAAATAGTTACTATTATTTTTTTTTTGGAGGGGGGGGGGGGGGGGTTAGGCACTCTAAAAAACACAAATGGGAAAATAAAAACAATAACAACCTCAATAATAATAAAGAAAAAAGAGACATAGTAGATATTTTCACTTTTAGCTCAATGGACAAGAGAGTGAATGACTAAACTTACCTTTACGAATTGAGATATGCTAAAGTCAACATAAATAATTGTTTTGAGAGTGACGTAAGGAGGGACATTCATAGAATCTCAAAATCATCCGAATTAAATATATTATTGTTTTTAAAAACAACAGAAATTACTACTAACAATCACTTCATTTTAAAAACATAAATCCCATTTTCGAAAATAATAATAATAATAATAATAAATAGTAAGATTTTACAACAGTAATTTATGTGACATAAAAGTCATATGAAGACAGTGGTAAAAAATTATAATATATGCTTTTGGATTAGTCCAAAAGGAGAAAGTAACGCTCATGAACGGAATCCAATGTCTACCAAAGGAAGAATTCTCGATTCTTCAAAGTTCTTAAACCTATTCATACAAATTAATATATTCAATTTCACATAAGCTTCAAAAATTAGAAATCTACAAAAGTGAGAAAGGAAATTAGGATCTCGAGAACCGTGTAAGGAAATTGATTATTGGCTAAAATCGAATTTAAAACAGATATTTCTAAAAATCGAATCGACAAAGTTCAAAACCAATCGAACTAACTCTATTCGATCGATTTCGATATTTTCATTCTCAATTTTGATTTGCACTTCTAAACTAGATTATTGTATTGAAGATGAGTAGATAAGATTATTCGGATTTAGATGTTTGTTTAAGTATTCAGATTTCGCCTAAATTTTAAATGTATATATACATCTAAATAGTTGAGTGTATTAGGCAATTTTCACAATTATACTCAATTTAAAAATTAAAACATCACATACATAAAATGATTGGATAAACTTTATATTACAACCGGTGTCCAATTCTTTCCCTCTCTTCTCATAAGAGGACATCATTTGGTAGTGAAGTGCTTTTAGACCATTTTTGTCATCGCTAAAAGCACCTGTATTCTAAATTTCAGTACCTCAAAATGATTTAGGATAAAGCACTCAGAGAGAACATTAGTGTATGCACTTGAATGAAAAAACATTAAAAAAAAAGTAAAAGAACACTCTAAAATTATACAACAAAACATCAAAATAACTCATTTAGAATACTTAAAAAGCACTTATTCACCTTTTCAAAAATTGCAATGAAAAAGTTAAAACATGTTTCTTTTGATATTTGTTTCAAAAAAGCTTAAATCTTTGTCTCTTGATGTGGCTGTGGCTTTAACAAAGAGGCAGAGCTACAAGTTTAACCTCATGATCTGTAAAAACCACAAGGACAAAAAAGGATATTTGGTGGGTGGGGAGGTGAAAAGTGATTCTCACTTCAAATGATCAAATCATTAACTAGTACCTTGTTAATATGAGAAAGAAATCAGGACATCAATCCAAAAACAGCCAGACACAGACAGACAACAATTATGGGATAAACTCAATTCCAAGACGGCTAACAAAAATAGAAAAAGATGAATGATTGAGCAGAGACGTTGAATCATCAGCTGCAAGACTCACCTATCTCAAACCCATTCAATTGCAAGTTCTCGAATTCGAGGTTGTTGTCTTCCTCGTTTCCCGTCGGAGCCTCGATCACGCTAAGCGCATTCCGTTGTAGAACCTGCATTCAATCACAACGGAATTGCAACTTAAATAAAGCACAAATTATTTTACAATTAATCAACCAAAAGGGGAATTTCTCCTTCAATTATATGATAAAAACCCATCATAGTTTCATCCAACATATTGAATCAGAATAAGCAAAAGTAAATAAGTAAAACAATCCTGCACAGAAAACGGCCGAAGTATTAAAAGATGACTATCAAATTCATTCTAGATTATGGAAAAACCAACATAATTATGAGATTCAATGATTAAATGAACATGCAACTAAAGAGGGGAAGATAGAAATTGAAGATGCCAACCTAAAAAACTAGTTGCATATTGAAGGTAGCTCCACATCCTCAGTTATTAGTAGCAACCAAAGGAAGAATTCAAATCCAGAATTTAATGAGACACGATCTAGAAACCAAATAAAATTAACAAACAAAGAGCGAGAAAGAAGAATCCATCAAGATCTGATACACAAAAATTGAACTGAAAAACAGACAAAATTGGCCACGGCCGGACATTGACCGGAAAACATGAATTAACCCCCCAAAACCACCGAATTCAGATGGGGTTGCAACTCATGATATCACCCACAATGAGAATCCAAAGAAATTGAATGTTTCTTCAGAAACCCCATTTCTAATACAATCCAACATGAATGAAACCGAGTAAAAAAAAAATTTACCAGCCAATGCCACCCACCAAGGCCAACGGCTTTCTTGACGACGCCTTGAAGTCCAACGAGGACCAATTTGGTTCGATTATTTCCAGTAATGACGACCTTGGTATGACGAGGAAGAACCGAAAGCTCCTCCTCACTACTGTCCCCATAGCTCTGCAATTGCGAGAAACCGCCATTGATGGAACTCTCACAGCTTCAATCAGTTCGGAGGCTCAAAATTGAAATGGGGTTACTAAGAAAAAGGGGAAAAGAGGGGAAAAACAGAGAAGAAAATCACATATGAAAATGGAAGAATATACGAGGCGAGGCTGTTGATATGATACACTTTACAGTGAACAAGAAGAACATTATACAGATAAGAATAAGTCGTCTATACTAGAAATTGATAATTTGAGAGGAAGGAGATTAAAATGTAAGAACTAAACATACCCAGATGAGCAAGAACACCGGCGTATCGAGATCACATTTCAGGATGAGTAGTCTATAACATTCGTAGACTTGTGATTCTTTCTATTTCTACCCGATAATCAATTTTACGTTATATTAAGAAGCTGAATTTCAGTTAGATTCAGTGCTTTGATGTTAAACATTGTGCAGGCATGATGGACTCCTTTTGTAACTATTGTGGACACCCTAATCAGAAGTAAACAAGGAGGGGGCAACAATTTCAAAATAAAACTTGCATTATTTCACTATTTTTTTTTCCTTTCCGTGCAACTACAAAACAGGGATATAGATGTATTGCGATATCAAATCGTTCATACCGATCAGCAAACAAGCAATCGGGAAAAAAGAAAAAGTAATCAGGATTCAGGAACTTGAAATTCTTTAAAGCAAGGATTTCTAGCTGATACCTACTTTTCTTCAACTGCTTTCATCCACCACCTGATTGACCACCTGATTGTTTGCAAAAAGAGGCTCCCGTCGTTTTGGAAATCCTGGGGGTTCTAAAGGCGAGCCCCTAAATTTTAGCTCCGAAGCTGCTCTGTAATTTGGATCAACTGCAGCAGGTCTTGAGTTATGGTCACTTGCTGTAGCTGGCCTAAAGGAACTTGTTGCGCCACTAGGATACCCTGTAGGAGAACCATAACGCCGCGGTGGTCCTCTTAGGCCGCTGCCACCTCTGAGATCCATCATATCGGTACTTCTTGAAGGAGTGTCTATGAAAGATGCTCGCTCACTGGATCCAGTTACCAGTGGAGCTCCAGTAGTAGGTGAAGTGGCAGTAAAAGGGTCGTCTGGCCCCCATGAAGTGAGCGCCTCCTTCTTCTTTGCAAAGAATTGCCAAGCTCCAAAGAGAAAGAGTATGAAAAACAGAACAGGGCTTGTCCACAGCATTGTATTGAACTCCCCTTTAAAAATTGGAAGACTAGAGCGATACAGTCCTACATATCCACCCCCGAGTCCGATAACCACAAGTTTCTCACGGTCGCTGGATATTAAAGGTATAAAATTTCCTTCAGACCCTAAATTCAAGTTCTGGTTATTCAGGAAAGATGACTTGATCTCATCTAGACCAGCAGAAAATAGAAGCCTTGGTGCACCGACTCTAACGTAATGCTGAGATGACACATTGAAAATGTGAACCTTCTCATTGCTGATCACTAGCAAATAACCCTTAATTGCCTGAAAGACAAGTGGTTCATCAAGCTCAAACTTCCTCTTAGATCTAACCCTGCATTTAAAGTTCATTATATCTCCCAACAACAAAACATGAATTAAATCACCGTCTGATGTATAACCATATGCTTTAGATCGCTCCGTGGCATCAAACACGTAATTCCGAGCAAGGGAATAATTCAGTCCCTCACATTCAGACTCCCTAAGTTTCATGCTTCTCAAATCCAACGAGCCAGCACCACTTTCTGTCAAGAACAAAAGCCTCTGCTTCAAGAATGCTATCGGTCTACTCGTCGGCATGACAGAACCATAAACTGTCCCATTTTCTCTGAAAACCTTGATCTTTCCCCTGGCATCTGAAGACAGAATGTACCTGGTCCTCCCAACATGATGCACTTCCAATATGGAAATTGGCGACTCGTCCTCCCGACCATCAGTCGCCACAAATTCCACAACATGTTCCATGAAAAGCGAATTCAACTCCTCCCCATTCGATCCCTCCCAAATCCGATGCATCAAGATCGCCCCATTCTTGTGCCCAGTAACCAGAAGGGTCTCATTCTTATAAATAGACATATACGAAAGCATTGCCGTAATTGGCGATTCAGACAGGGTACGAAGCTCAACCGCAACATCCCCATTTCTCATAAAGACATAAACTCTGCCTCTCTCATCTCCCACCACAACATACTTGCTAAGCCCCTCAAAATCCCTAAGCGGCAAGACATTGATACAAGTAGCATCAGAGTCCAGTTTCACAGCCGACAAAAAGTGGAACCTCTCCGACCAAAACGGACTGTATTTGGTCACTGAAACAGCTCTCGCTCTACCCCCATCTTGAATTTCATTATCCAAACCGCCATCTCCACCATTACTCGGACCATCTTCTTTTCCACCGCCTGAACTAACCACCTCAGGCACTACTCTTCTCAAAGAATCGGTTTTCAATTTCTTATCTCTATGCACCGCCGTGGGAATATCAGATAACCTGAGCTCCAACTTAGAAACTACATCGCTAAGGTTTCTCACTAGCTCTTCAAGATTTTTGAGTAAAGCATACTGTCTAATTTCAAAAGGGACTTCAGTTTCAGGTTCATTCTGCTCAGAGGAGCTAGAACTACATACAAATACCCTAGAAACATGGGGAATAGCAAAAACGAAAAGAAAATAGATCGAAAGGAGCTTGCCTCTCCGCGGATTCGCCATTCAAGAAGCTGGGAGAAGCTGTTCAATAGCTTGCCATTCACAGTGAAGTTAAAATCGGGGATCTCCGATTGCGTTCGGATCTGAGATTTTTCGCCGCGAAAAAACAGAGAGTAAGGGAGTGTTCGTGCTTGACGAGGGAAAGAAAGCAGAGCAGAGAGAGAGAGAGGAAAAAAAGACAGACGTGTTGGTATGAATCTCGACGAGGCGTGACAGACCAATGAAAGAAGGACACGTAAGAGAGAGGTATCGAAAATCATGCACTTGGTGGAGAAGCGGGTTTGCGACATGATGCTCCCAACAGACAACACCACCGCTGGTTTCTCTTTCTGGTTTCTGCTTCCGGAACCGCTTTGCGTTTACAGGGAGTTGACTTGTTGACCTTTACTGTAACCCACCACAACTCTACTATTACCAAATTACCCTCACTTTTTTTTTTCTTTTTTTTTTTTTTAATTTCAAATAGGAAATTACTTGAAAAGACAGTTTTCTTGGCTATGAATTTAGAATTATTGTGTGTACGAATGAAACAGTTGAATAATCAATGTGAAGAATAATTGTACAACGTCAATGTAAAAAGGTAAACTCGTGATTTGTAAAAAATTTTACGGGCAGACCCTAATTTCTTTGGTAAGGGTTCGAATAACATGAAGATTTTGCAAAGATGCTACACAATTTGTATTTTCTATGAAATGTAAGGATTTTTTTTAATCAAAATTACCATCTCGAGTTAAAAGGAATTGTATTATTGTATATATATATTTTTAGTACATCAACATTTCGGAATAGGAAAATTCGTTGGCTGAAGGTACATGTCAATTAAATTATCGCTAAGTTATACTTGTTTTGACATATTATTGTAATTTCAATGAAAATGTACATGAAACGAAATTCAAAGAAAGGAAATTCTCAGACACACCTTAGGTCAAAATATGATAATTTTGAGCGACCGCTGGTAATGGGCTTCGTCAGGTTTGGGTCGGCCCAGGCCTAAAGTTGCCTCACCTCACGTCCTTCAAAACTTGCTGCATAAATTTCAATATGAAAATATCATAAGAATTTTTCAAAATATTATAGTTTTTGTGGATGACTATGGTTGTTAATAATAAATTAACAAAAATAAGGCCTAGGTGAAAATTATATTGCTCCACTCATTAAATAATGACTCCTTAATTATTACTTTACAATTTTAATTTACTATTCAACCTAGTTTAGTTAGTATGGCTCAATTGATTAGAATATTATAGATTTGTCCAATAGTTTAGATGATCAAATCTACCCTCCTATATTACTGAACTAAAAATCTAACCCTGAGTATGGTTAAATGGATTAAGACATATACTTTCAACTAAAAGGTCAAGGTCTGAATCCCCCAATTTTCAAATGTTGTTGAACTAAAAAAAAACTAACTTCATTAGATGTTACATAAACTATTATTTTATCACAGGTTCATAGACAAAATTATGAAAATTATATTAACATAACCAATCCATATAATGCTTATATGGTCAATTTTTTTAGGGAGAAAATTATTAAAAAAAATTCCGCAAACATTTAAAAACTAGTTTTTACTTTTGTGAGTGCAAAGGTAAGGTAGTTATGCACATAATTGACACAAAAGAAGAAGAGAAAAAAAAAAGAAAAAAAAAAAACCTTTAATCATCTTTAATACAAGCCATTACAAATCCCTATCTTTAAAAAAGTTAAAAGAAGGAAGAAAAAGAAACTGTGGTTTATTCTTCAATAATGACATGAGTTCATTATCATATCATAAATCCTCTATTTTTTTCGTCTTCTCTTTTATTTATTTGGACATAGCTCAATTTGTAAGATTAAAAATTCTGCATGTCTCCTAATAACTCCATCCAACTGTGCAAAACTAATAATTTTTCTGACTAATTTATCCTACTAAAGATAAGAAGTTAAAATCTCTATCCATATTAAACTAACATAATTTAAATACATAAAAATCCATATCTAAACTAAGCAAAAAAAAATGTGGTTCCTCCTTAATGAGAAGAGACAGACCTCTTCTCCGACAGGATTTAGTAGGTTGGTGCCAAAAATATTTCTTACCATGTTTTTAGAGAATTTCCCATCGTACATTTCAAGCAGACAAATAAGGGTGAATTTGACATGATATTTAATATACTAATTAAGAATACTTTTTAAAACTATATCCTTGATTGCAAATTCACACGATCAAAGTGAATTTCAAGATTCTAAAAAAATACTTAAAAACAACCTCATGAGAAAACAATTATGGAAAAAGTAGGCTAAAAAATCTATCAAAACTCAAACATGAATTCATTACAATGGTGGGCAGGGTTTGGTACTCCTGAAAAGCAAAAGGGCTATCGACAGAAGTGACCAGCCCTCTACAATTACATTGGCTTCATCAAGTTATAAATGAAGCCATTTCCAACACTCTAAAATGTAATGTCTTCTAAGATTGAAGTCATGTCAACTACAAGACATCATCTCTACAAACCTTGTCCTAACTTTACACTATACATGCAAAAACTGAATTTAATCAAACAGGATAGTTTTAAGATATGCTTTTGCAGACTTTAAAGGTTTCAGTACAGTCACCATTGTTACTCTAATGTAATTATTAACTTACTCTAAACTGCTCTGTGCTATACGTGTGAGAGAATGTTGTGTAAGATGATCGAGAAGATCTAAAATGAAAAGAAGCAAAGGTACTTTTTCTGCATCTTCTTCATTCTGCCAACCGTCTTCTTCTTTTTCTTCTTCCCTCCATCCACAGCTGTTTCTTTGCCATTTGACACCATATTGTTGTGAGAACTTGATGATGCTTCACCTTTCAATCTGTAGCCTTCATTCTCACGTTGGCCTGGGAGTTTCAAGTCTGGTCCTCTGCGGCTTGGACTGAGCACTGTGGAATTGGTTTTGAGATTCTCCGAGGACAGTGGGTGGCTTCTTCTGATGCTGACAAGAGATTCTGCGTACGAGAAGTGAAATAGTTACGAGTTTGCGCTGTAAGTTTCCTGCTGCATTTTCGAGACGGAAAAGAACAGGAGAAATACAACAGCAGAAAGCAAGAGGAGAAAGTCGTGTGTTTACATCTAATTATCATCTGATATGTGAGTGAATGCACATTTCGTAACAGCGATGCTTTGAAAATTTTTACATTTTCGTCTAAATAACTACTCGACTTTTTCTTACATTCCGCTTGCAAAAGCTAATCCACTCCCTCCCTTTCTTTAAAAAGAAAGAACTCAAGTGAATGGCTAGTATGAAGATGAGAGGCTATTATTGACAAATAAAAGAGCAGGGCCACTTATAAAGAAAAATATAAGCAGCTGGGACATAAAATGACAGTTCATGAGTAATTCTCTATGGCTGTGGGGTTTTTTTCGAGTATACACCAAAGAACAGCATATCCCACGATGATTCAGTAACCATTTAGCAGAATGTTCTGTTGTGCCTTCAAATTCTAACCAGATTATTCTTGATTCATAGGAGTTGCATAAAATGGAAGGTAAACAACAAGGAAGGATGGGAAAAATAAATCGACAAACCTGAAGCCACTGGATGCACCACCTCCTTCTTTAGTCTGGAGGGTGCAGAGGAATGGATGCAGGCAGCATCTCTTTGTGCCCTGTCATGGTTAATGCCATGTTCTACATCACATAGGACGTCCATCGTATCAAAGTCTTCATCTGAAGACATGGTCAAGCAACTAGAATTTTCAGAACTTGATGGAGATGTTGGGATATCTAAATCCAGCAATTCCAAGAAGTCGCCTTCAGCAGAATAATCCATCTCAGGAGGGATCTCTGCTAAACGAGGAACCAAGGGTTTTCCTGCAACTGCCAATTCTACCATCTTGTCATCTTCACTCATCTACAAAACATCAGTAGTCATTAACTGAAAATAAAGACACCATTTGCGACTCTGTCATCATGTCATGAAGAGAAGGAAAGGGGAGAATATGGGAGCAATCAGTTTCCGGTGACAGTAACTACTCTAAAAAGGTGAAAAGAGAACACCAAACGAATAAGCAAAACCAGTTTCATATCAACTTTTAGAAATAGATGCATGGACACCAGCGTGCATCAAATTTCAGGGGTATAATGACTACTACCTCAGACTTGCTTGTGGACCCATTTGCCACGTTATTCGAACCATCTGGAACAGCCAACTGAACATTTAGGTAGATGGATTCTGATTTGGGAGCAACAGAAAATTCAATTTTCTGAATCTTTTCACGGTTTTGAAATTGTTCGTCTCCAAGAAAGACTTTGCAAAGTGAGCTGGTTTCCTGCATGTTGCCCAACCAAACAAGCAATTGACTAGCAGGTTGGGTAGAAAAAGGAAATAAAGGGAAATGTCAGCTAATAAACTTTCTGGCAAATAGATTGCAGGATATACCTTTTGCTTGCTATTTTCACACACTGTCTGACTCATCCAGTATTTTTGCATAATCCAGGTTGCTTTACAATCATGAGGTGCTTGACCTCCACAATATTCATAAGTGGTTCTCCATCCAGTGAAGGGGGAGTTCGAATACAGTTTACAATCTCCACCTTTTGCCTTCCAGTGACCAAAACTTGAGTCCGCATTCACATTGTGCTTAACGTAATACCAAACTTCACCTGGACATAAAAAGTACCTTAAGCTTCATTGTACATAAACAAGCTGGACTTATGCTGTAAATTTATAATTATTTACTTAAACACAAGAATTTCTTTGTAGGATCCAATCTTGAAAATTGAAGTAAATAACATCAAAATTTGTTTTACAATATACACAAAACTTACAATATTTAACTCTATGTACTTCAAGAGGCCTAGACTCTCCCAAGCATCTATCCTCCAAATTCTGTCTATCCCAAACTTCCCAATTCCCTCTATTTCCTCCTAATATCCTAATATTTCCCTACCAGTGTTCCTATTAGTTTCATCACATTGTACCTGGTTAGTAATCATGATATGTGCAAACCCAACCATTTTCATTGAAGCTTGTATAATTTCAATTTGGAAATCCTCATGGTAACTTTACTAATGTCCATGGTAAAGTTACCATGAGGATTTCCCTACCAGTGTTCCTATTAGTTTCATCACATTGTACCTGGTTAGTAATCATGATATGTGCAAACCCAACCATTTTCATTGAAGCTTGTATAATTTCAATTTGGAAATCCTCATGGTAACTTTACTAATGTCCATAAGCAGACAACATCTTATAGACCAAAAGATAAATACATTCTCCCTTTGCTAAAAACATGTGAAAAGTGGTTCAGTTTACACTGAAGCCAAAAGACCAACCAGAAACAGATAGCCATCACATGGTTAGTTTATTAAGCCTGGAAAATATGAGGTTAACATCTAATACAATGATAATAGCAGCAATGTTCTAATAGAAATTCAGCAATATACATTGTTTAAATCAATTTTAGCTGTACTGCAACTTCGTTTATATTGTTCAGGTAACTGAATAACATCATCATGTTCAGCCTCTAATTCCTGCATATCTCCAGAACGATTGGGAAATTCAAAACATGAATTTTTCTGACAAGGAAGACATCAGAAGTACCTGGTAAATTTGTGGGTTCCCACTGGTAAGGATCTATATAATCAATAACATTTTCCGGGAGAGGGCATCCATTCATTATTTCTCTTAATGCTGCAAAAGTTTCCTCGTCAGTACAAAAGAAATCAAGTGGAGCTGGAAAGGTGTCTGTTGAAGGGATCATGGCAACCAATGCAAAGGAGAAGACAGAAGTCTGGTCTGATTTTGTCTAGAGGCGCTCTGGAAGGCTATCACAAAAAGAAACTCAAGTAAACTTCAAAGAAAATAATCCAACATCGGCCGTGAGTTAATCATCTATAAGCGAAAGAAATTTTCTTACATGAACAAATAAGTAAATGATGATGCGCAAATGATCAAGCAACACTGGTATATAACCCACACAAGTTTGACAAATCTCTTCGTGAAAGAACATTATTAAAATCATTGACAAATGTTGAAAAGGAGAGAAAAGAGAAGGATAAAAATAACAGATAGAAGCTTTTTAGTAATTAATTCATTGGAACTGATACTAAATATTACAAACATTGAATTTCACCTTGCAAATTCAAATCCAAGTAGCACGTATATATTGATTCATCAGTAAAAGAAAACAAGGGAAGGGAAAACAAAATCCAAATATCACTCTGTCAATTGAAAAAAATAAGAGAATATAAATCAGATCTGATATGAATGTTCACATCCAACACTTGATGAAGGTGGATGACAAAAATGAAGGCAATTTCATCGATAAATGAAATAAAGGGAGTTAAAAGAAACTCCTAAACACATGAAGGTGGATTACAAAAAAGATCTCTGATTGCAAGTTAAAGAGGAAAGACCTAAATTGTTAAAAGGGTGTTTACATTTACATCAATAAGGCCCATGAAACACAATCAACTCCCAAAAACTATCAAAATTGGAGAAAGTAACCATGAAAATTCTTCCATTTCGCTCCCACCAAAGCATCCAAAAAAACACCCTGTTAATTGCTAGCCATGAAATCTTATTAGGACCATGAAAAGGATATCCCACAAAGATAGAAGCTACAATATCATGAATCTTGTCAGGCGTAACCATGCACCAACGAAAAGCTTCCACAATAGAAAGTCAATACCGATGAGAAAAGTAGCAGAAAACAAATAAATGCCCAGGACATTGAGCAGCAGAATTACACATAACACACCAGGAATGAGAGAAAGAGAGAGAGAGAGAGAGAGAATAGGCATTCGCCGTTGGAGTCATCGACAGTACTAATACCCCATGACGAAGCTCCCTTAATATAACAGAAAGTTGTACCACAAAAAAACTATCATCACCCATTACTGGAAAAGTCAATCCCAATATACCAGGGGAAACCTGGATACGGCACAATTAAAAAAAAACCCAGATCACGCATCGTTCAACATCAACAACGAGTTAGCACGATCAACGATCTCATCGACATAAACACAAACATTACGTAATTTCGACCTTACAAGCAGAAGGGAAACAAACCCACGATTCAACTACAAGAAATAAACCCTTCCATCCACTCGATCCTTCGATTCACACCATCCAAACATGAAATGCAAGGAAGAAACAAAAGAAGAGAAAGCAGGAAAGACAGAAACACAGAATCGGAAAATCAAGTAAAGATTTGATCAGTGAAACAGAGAGAATTGCAGATAATGAAATGGGGGCGGATCAGAGAACTCTAACCTCAGACGACCGGAGTGAGCAACTGGACGAAGTCTACTCGTTTCTTTTGCTTAATCGCGTCTGCAATCCGCAGAGGCAGGGGGGGAAGGATATTTATAGGGGTTGGTGAAGTGGGTTTGGCTTAGACACCGTCAAAACGGAACCATGGTTAGAGTAATCCCCATTGCATTCCGCACACAATTAGCAGCTTTGAGTGAGTTTTTGGTCAAATGAAAGTTGATTCATCACGCAGGGGCTCGTCATTGGCCTTAGCTCAGTCGCTGAGAGAGAGCCGGTCAGGTGGACCCTCCTCCCTCGCCGTCACTCTGCCCACATTAGTAATTTCCACCTCTCTGGTTCTGCCTTGGCTTCTTCGGTCAGCTCCCGTTGTGCCCCTGCCCCTGCCCTTCCCGCCCGCTGTTGAGAAAGGAAAAGGCATCACGCTTCCTTTGCAAGTCTTTTGTTTTTCTTTTTATCAATTATAAATTAATATCTTCGTTAAATAACGAATTTTGTCTTCAATTACTTTATAATGTATCTTTAGGGAAAAAAATGGTTGTAAATTCTCAATTTTGTCGAATTTTACCTTAAACTTGGGCAAGTGTTGTAATTTTTACCATCCATTTAATTTTTAAAGTTCATGATTCAAATTGCTACACCCACATAAGTTTAAAGTATCGTTTAATGAAATTGAAAGTTGCGGAGTGAAAATTCATATAGCTTGACATTTGTATTTAATATACCAATTATTAATTTTGTTTCTAATAGACATTTGTTTGTTGAAAATTTCATATTAAAAAGATTAGTGGAGACCTCACAATTTATAAGCTATAGGGGTCACCTCACTCATAATTCAAAAAAAAAAAAAATCACTTCACTCATTGCCAATTGGTTTTGAGATGGAAGCTCATATTATCTAATATGATATCATTGTCCATGAAACCCAAACGGGTGTCGGTCCAAATAAGTCCCCACTCATTACCAATTAGTTTTGAGTCATGGTCTGGTTGACTACAAAATTCAACAAGTTAAAGTAAACCATTCAAATTTTGACATAATTGAAGTTAATTTAGAGTTGAAGAGGGGTTTTTTTCCCTCTTTTTTACGACTTAACATTTTAAAAATTGCAAAATAAAACATAAAATCTGCCATTAAATAATCCAATACAAAGTTGACCTTTCCGCTATTTGCCATAGATATCCCCAAATGTTTTTATAGTTCCAAACAGGTTTCAAAAGTAATTTTCTTATTATTATTTTTTTTAATGATTTGGCTAAATTGTAGAGACTTATTTTTTATTTTTTTGGACAATAGAGACTTGTTTTTAAGACTCGTGTGAATTGTTAGGAAATAAATCAACGCTACATCTCCACTTTGTCATAAATATCTCAAAACTCCCACACTACATGAACTTAAAACAAGGTTAAGAGGGTTGGTTAAAAAAAAAAAAAAAAAAAAAGTTAAGAGGGTCAAGATGAGCACCACTCAATGACAATTGACATATACTCTCGATCAAGAGGTCAGAGGTTTCACCAAAGCGAGCATAATTTAATGGTAATTGACATGTACTATTGACAAAAAAAAAAAAAAGTTAAATGTTTCAATATCCCACCTGCAATTGTTGTTCAACTAACGAATTTGTTAGGAGGGTATGGTATAATCTTTTATCGTCCTCTCAAATAAAGTTGTGTACAAAATATCATAAATTCGACTCGGCGATTAAACACTTATGACTCATTCTAAAGTCGAAGATTCGATTCTAAAAATTTCAATATCTAAGTTTATTCCATATATTTTACATTTGATTTTGCATGGGGATTCTTTTATATTATTGGACTATTAGATATGAGCAGTGGCGGATCCAGGATTTTATACCAGGGGGCACAAGTTCATATAATTGCAACTTTAGAAGCATTGATACAATATTTAAATACTTAATATCGATTAGGTTAAATTACAAGTTTAGTCTCTGAACTTTCGGATTTGTGTCTATGGTCCTTAAACTTAAAAATGTGTCTAAGAGAATCCTAAACTTTCAATTTTGTGTCCAATAAGTTCTTGAATTTTCAATTTTGTGTCTGATATGTGTTATTTGACATTTTTCAAAATTCACAAGCTTACCAAACACAAAATTGAAAGTTTATAGTTTCATTAGACATGAAATTCAATTATGAATGTTTAGGATTTAAATTTATACAATTATTAGTATGAAGTTTTAATTGACCCCAAAGTTTAGGGGTAGAATTGATTTTTTTTCCTAATTTTTTAAAAACAAACTTATAAACTCATTTCATATTCTTTTTAGGTTAAAACATCATTTTGGTCATTGTACTTTGGAACTTATTTTATTTTATTGTCAACAATTCAAATGTCCAAATATAATCCTTGTACTTTTAATAATCTTAAAATTAGTCTATGGTTAACTTTTTCAAAAAACAAATTTAGTCTCTATTAGCTTTCGCTTTATAAATTTTGAAAAAATATTAACAATTGATGTGTTTTATTGAGTGGAAATTATGATTATTATCATGTTTTAGAGTAACTCCAAAATAATAATGACTAATCTAAAGATTTATTGAAATTACATAGAACTATTATAAATAAACAAAGAAAAGAAAAAGGAAAAACTGAACTTTTATAAATAAACAAAAAAAAAAAAAAAACTGAACTATTATAAATAAACAAAGAAAAGAAAAATGAAAAACTGAAGAAAAAAAAAAAAAGCGTGTATTCGGTTTGAACCCAGGACCGGCTGGGGGCACCAAACTGAAAAAAAACTAAGGTCCCGTTTGATAACCATTTGGTTTTTTAAAATTATGCTTGTGTTTCTTTCAACTTCCTTACCATGATTTTCATTTTTGTTAAGTAGACATTTGTGTTTTTAGCCAAATTCCAAAAACAAAAACAAGTTTTTTAAAACTATTTTTTTTTTGTTTTCAATTTTTGATTTGGTTTTTGAAAACATAGGAAGGTTGTATATAATAAAACAAATAAAGTTGTGGGTGAAAGTAGTGTTTATAAGCTTAATTTTCAAAAACCAAAAACAAAAAACAAAAAACAAAATGGTTATCAAACGAAACCTAAATGGTTATCAAACAGGTCTAAATTATTTAACTTTTTATTTCTATTATTTATAAATTTTCAATTTCAATTTTAGTTTTTTAGTACAAGTATGTAGTTCAAACCTTGTCTACCTCTGTTTTTTTTAGAAGACCTTGTCTACCTCTGTTAATAAATATTTAATATCAATAATATCCGCATTACTATAATTAAGTTGCCTAAAACATTTATAATTATTTTTTTTGGTTATAATCATCTGTATACTTGTCGTCTAAAAATAAAAATTTCAAAATCTTAATTATTATTATATGGGTTTTACGAACACTATTTTTTCCATTAAAAAAGCATTAATTTGATAGAGTGCTATAATTATTCCTTTTAACTAACTAACAATTATTTATTAATTAAAGTTTCGTGAAGTAATTTCATCTTTTTAGTTAGATCAACCCCTGACTAATAAAGATACTTTACAGAAAAATTGTAAGAACTAACCATTTTGCAAAATTGTTTATTAAAAGATATCACGATGCTTCTTTATTAAAAGTCCAAAGTGATTAGACAAGAAATAAGACTGTTTCACGGTTGTAGGAACAAAATGTGATAATTAAAATTAATAGTTTTGTAGCTTGAGACTCGTTTAGAGGGAGTAGAAAAGTAAATATCAATATAGATTGACTCGTAACATATTGATATATAAACATACTAATAAAACTCAACTTATTATTTTTTTTTTAAATAATAAAACTCAACTTATTTAAGACGCCTAAATTAGAATACATAGAGAATTTCCAATGTTTATAAATATTTTCCATTTTCTGACTTTGTTTATATTAGGAGAATTTCCAATTATATTGCATGTTCTCTCGTTGGGATATATAACATCCCAATGGATTTGATTTTGACCTCTTCCCCAATGGATAGAGGATATTTTTGTCAACTATATTTGATTGGTTGATCTCCTCGCACTTTCCCTTAGAAATAAAACAAGAAAGAAAAAGAAAAAGAGAGAATAATATAACGTATAAAATGATTTAAAAAATAGGTTGGGATCCCACGTACCATGAAAAAGGAGAGAATATTGAAAATATTACTTTTTCTTTCTTTAGAATATATATGAGATTTCCCTTATAAAGTATAAATAAATATATGGATTATAAAGGTTAAAATATACCAAATAGTATCTTCAATCTAAAGTTCTATTTTTTCAACATTAGTATAATACAAATAGAACTTCAAAAATTCCTATTCAACCCATTGAGTTTTTTCTTTCTGGTATTTTATGGCAATTACTTTGGACGAAAAAACTAAATCAATCAACTACTCATTCTGTAAGTTCAAAAGCAAACTTCTACCGATTAGTTTACAAATTCAAGATCAAACGCCTACATATATTTTTATACAATATGTTCAAGATCAAATCACTACTCAATCCTTTTTGAAGATTATGATTAAAAGTCTCTCTCCTCAACTCAAGGTGCTCTCACACCTTATTACGAAATGTTGTTAAACTATAATAGATCAAAACATATCGACTGAAAACACTCTCAAACGAATAAATCTAAATAATTATATTGTCTAAAAAATGGTCTCAAGAGAAACAATAAATTTTTTGAATAGATAAAAGAATCAAGCTTTTTGAAGGAGTAAATTTCAGTAAATTGAATTAAACTTTTTTTTTTTTTTTGCTGAAATTGATAGAAAAGTTTAGTGAGGCTTATGATAAAGGTTTGATTTGAACCATTCGATCAAGATTTATGGAGCGTGGATATTAATCCGACAAAATAATAATAAATCAAGGATTTGATAAAATCCGGAGCACCCGAAAATCAGCAACCAACATTGTGTGTGGCGCGTGCCTTTTGATTCACGAAATGCAGGCGCGTGGATCCACGCACTCGTTGGTGCATCAAAATCACCCCGGGAACATTTCTATACTACGGTAATTTTTCATACTAAAAATATTTAAGAATAGTGTGAGACCCATGAAATAAAATATTATATCATTAAATGACGTGTCAAATACTGAATAGAGAAAGTATATATTATCGTAATATTAGAAATTTTCCCGACGCAAACAATATTTTTCATGTGTTTCCCTTTTGTTACTTCTGGTTGGAAAATTTTCTAGTACTACCGTGGTATGAAACATGTCTCCATTTATTGTTTGTTACGAGGGAAGTATTTTAAAAATGTCGTGGGACCTATAGAATAAAATATTATATTGTTAAATGATCATCAAATAACGTGTCAAATATTGAATGAAGGTAGAATATACCATCGTAATTATATCTTTAATATTGGTGGATTTTACGAGAAAAATTTCAATAGTACATTTTTTTTAGTACATCAACACCTCTTAGTCAAGAGGACATGCATCGCATGCCAATTACCTCTAAGTTATGCTCTCTTTAGCAATTTTCAATAGTACACACTCCATAAATTCATCATTTAAAGATTATTTAATGATATAATATTTTATTTCGTGGGTCCCACACCAGTCTTAAATATTTCTTTTATGACAAATGATGAATGAAGTTAGTACGAAATATTTTTCATAATACTATAAATGTATTTTTAAATGACAATGACGTGGCAATTATAAATGAAATGATTATCCATAATAGTGGTGGAAAATTTTCCCTCATTCGCCAGTCGTCAATTTTTGGCCGTTGGTGCCACGTTAGTCAAAATTTTGACGGTAAAGCACCTTGTCATCACTAGGTGCCGCGTGTCACTTTATGATGGGCTAACTTGTCCAGTCAATGTTGAGGTCATCACCACGTGAGATTCGGCGTCTCCGTCTTTATTTTGACATGGTAACTTTCTTGTGTGACGTCCAATTTGAATGAATCTGTATTTTCGGACTCTATGTAATGGGTAGTTTAAAATATTAAAATCATCTTTTTCAAAAAAAAAAAAAAAAAAAAAAAAAATTAAAATCATCAATATATAATAAAAGAATTATTTTCATAAAAAAATATATAGTATGATTTTGAAGTTCATAGCGCAACAAAAATACATTCATCGGTTGAATTATACATATGTTATTAGCTAATCTCAGTGTCAATTGAACTAAACAAAAAGTCCACATTCGTGGAGGTAAGGAAATGTCCAAAAGTTTAGGGTGTGTTTGGTTAGTGATTTGAAAACAATAGTTTCAATAAAATACAAAGTTGTATTTCATGTTTTCAAATATGTGTTTTTTAACAGATTCAAAAATTGAATCTCAACTTTAGACAATGATTCAAAATGCGTTTAATAATATATTTATAAATCATAAATTATTTGTAGTTATCAACTTCATACTAAGTTGAATATACTCTGCTGTTAATTAATTTATAAACATGTTATAGGTTATAATTTTTTTATAATTATTATTTTATAATGTATTATATTATAAAAATTTTAACTTCACAAAAAAATGAATTGATTTATTATAACATGAAATGCTATATTTATTAAAGTTTTTTTTTTTAAGATTTAATTATGCATTCAAAAATTTAAAATTTAAAATATGGATACAATCAAAATATACAAAGGTTGTTTTCAGAATTTCCACTATTTGGATCACATAATCTGAAAACTGTTTTTAAAAACACACATATTCTCAATTTGAAAACAAACAGAATCCATATTGCCTACCAAAAAAGTATGTTGTTTTTTCACTCTCCAACCAATTTAGCTAAACAATGAGAAATCATGTTCACATCTATGCTAATAAAAGATAAAAATTGCATCACCTACTCAAATAAGATTATTATTATTATTATTATTTTGTTTAGTTCAACAACTTTCAAAGTGAGAAATACAAATATTTAACCTCTCGATGGAAGGTATACCTTCGAGTAGAACCATACTCAAAATTCAAATAATTAAAAAAAATTAATTAAATAGGTAAAATACTATTTCAGTTTATTTGTTGGTTTGACTCGTTTTAATTAAAAGTCAATCTCAGCACAATTGTTAGTTATGACAGTTCCATCTTTAAGGATTAGAGCGTTGTTATTTCAAAAAAAAAAAAAAAGAAAAGATTAGAGCGTTGAATCTCATTTTCACATTGTCAAATTAAAACAATCCATATATTTTAAAAGTTATATATTGATATCTATGATTTAATTAAATATTTTATTGTATTCATTATAGCTTGACTAAATGAAAATTTAAGAAAACATGTCATGCAAAATTATTGATTTATAGATAGGCTGACTAAATGAAAATTTTTGAAAACTGTTTTCGAAGTCATGTAACCATTTTTTTTTTTTTTAAAGTGTCATGTATCAATTTTTTTTTTTGAAAAATTTCAAATATCCATTTAATGGTTATATTTTCTGCACTTGAAATTATTGAATTAAAATAAGAAAATATGAAATTTTCAAAGCAAAAAATGATACACATTCTCTCTCTCTCTCAAGTCTTCCACTTCACGCGAAAACCACGCGGATAGGAGTAAATATAAATCGTTAAATCGATTTCCCAACTTAAAAAAACAAAAAAAGAAATCGTTAAATCGAGATTACAAGGCAACGCAACGCAACGCAAAGCCGAACCAAAGTACCCAAAATACCATTAGCAGGGCCCCACAATATTCGGTCATTACTGACCGAAAACCGGCTGTATCCGTTCTTTTTCAGAAACAATAAAAATAAAAATAAAAATAAAAACGAACTTAAAAAGAAAGTAATGACGTGTCATCCAAAGGTCTGGACTGTTCTGGAAACGTTCTAGTCCATTCCAGGACCTTCTTCGTGTCCCGTCCGTACGAGCGATGATCTGATCTGGACCGTGACGTGGTCGGTTTACTGTTCGACCGGTTCATCTTCTCCGGTTCGGTCGCCGTCGGGTTTCGAGGGTGCACATGGAGAGAGCAAGCAAGCGACTGTGAGCAGTGACAGTGTGACCTGTGAAAATGGAGGATTGTTCAGCGAGGGATGAACTATCTGTATTTTTAGAGTCTGGAATTTATCGGTTCGAGAATTCGAATTTCGTGTTCGTAGACCCAGTTCGTGTTCTGAATCGTTCGTACTCACGGTTTAGGGTTTATCCTACTGGTTACTACCCACGATTCTTCGATTTCGACAGGAAGAGGGTGGAAAACAGGAATTGTTTATCGTCGGCAAAGAAGAGAAAGAGGAAGGAAAAGAAATCCCGATGTTTAAACGAGAAAGAACGTGCTGCCGATCAACGCCACCAGGTTTCTATGTTTGTAATTTGATAAGAGCTGACTCGTTTAATTTGATTGAAACTGCATTGCGTTAAGCTAATTTTCAATGTTTCTGTTAAAAAAAAAAAGTGTGCTGATGAGTACGAATCGTTTATCAATGACCAACTATCTGTTCTCTGTATTTCTGCAATGGTTAATATTTTATGGTGTTCACGTGCTGCAGGTGGCGAAGCCTTTGTTAGTGAAGGCACACGAGTCGTTATTGCAAGCTACTGATCTGTTGAGGGTAATGAGCAGTTTAAACTGTGAGTTTGGTTCTTCAGCTGGAAGCAGAAGGTTAGAATTGCATAATGATCGTCAATCGTTGATTGAACACGGACTGGTTTGGCAGGCGCCTTTATATGAGATAACTCTCAGACTCCCTGAATCCGATCAGTCGAATGAAGTTGGAGGTTGTACTTGTAATTCTGGAAATAATGGAAGGGGATATTATATTTATCTCATTCTGATTCCGATTCATGCTTTTACATTTTCATAATAGTTGGATTACACTTTGTGTCAGAACATAATAATCCATGCTGGTAAAAATTCATAGCGCCTAAATGAAGATATATAAAATCGCCTAGAGGTTGAAATTAGACAAGTTAGTAGCTTACTGGCGGTGGTTTCAAGTTGAGACCAGGAGGGAAAATCTTGTCATTTTAATGTTCTTGATTGGTGATTTTTGGTTAGTTTGGAGCTTGTCATCTTAATGTGCTTCTTTTGTGCTTGGTTCTTGATTAGTGATTTTCTTTTTCTTGTTTCGGTTAGTTTGGAGCTTCAATACTGACCTGGTAAGCTTTCGTTTCACACACACACATACATGTTTGCTTAGTTCCTGCGTTGTGTGAATGTGACTGATGTCACTCTTTTTGAGTTATGTGCTAACGTTATGCTTGTTGGGTGCGGAGCGAAAAGTTTTCATAAGGGGGGGCAAATAAACTTTTTAAAACACAATCCATTCATTCTGAAAGTTTTAGGGGTAAATTATATGTATATCTCTTTGATAAACTAATCTTCCTTTGTTTTTGGCTCCACTCACTTCCTTCTCTAGCGGTGTTTATAAATTCCTGAATTTATGTGCTGTCCTTCTGCTTCAGGATCCTCTTTCAAGCGCAGAGTAGTTCCTTTATTTAATAACCTGGTTGTCAATGAGACGTCTGATGAGTTGGAAGCTGAGTTTCTCGATCATCAATATATATTGCCTCGCGAAAGTTGCTTCTACATGGTATGGTGGCTACTTTGTCCATTTTTTTTTTGGGGGGGGGGGGGGGGGGATAAACAATATTAATTATTGCTGTTTTTTTATTTTTTTAACGTTGCAAGTTGATCTGACTCTCTTCCAAGCAAACTAATCGTTATTTTTCATAAAGAACCTTCGAATGTTTTCAGATGTCAAATAAGCACTGTTTTGTACTTCTGTCATTTGGATATTTCAGATGTCTTCGTTTCTGAAGTTTGTTCGGTCTAGTTCTAAGTTTGTCTTACATGAAATCATTTCTCTTGTTTCCATGTACAAGTCTGATTTGAGGCAGGTTCACAACCTTGTTCCTGGTAAGGGCCGCATGTTTTCATGCTTTAGACTTTTATTTTTACGTCTATTTTCCAAATGATTGAGCATTTCAGTTATGCAATTTATAATAGTAAGATAATTGATCAACTTCCTGTGTAACTTAAGAAAAAGCCTTCTGAATAGAAGGTTCTGACTTCATGAGGAGTTGAGTACGAATTTGAGAGAAAGTTCCATTGAGACCCATAAGAAACGTCCGTTACATATTCAGTCTGAAAATATTCTACTAGTTGCTTCATACCTCCACAATTACAACGACCGCAAGAACATTTCGGACGATATGAAGAAAACTCATTCGAGAGAGTCTTTAACTTCGCGAAATAGGCGGTGACCGAATTCTGATCTCGAACCAAGTTGGAGATTTCCCGTCGTAGCTGAAAAATCTGAGGGCGATTTTTGCACTGATAACGCTGCTGGAGATTGAGCCAAATGTCCCTAGTAGTCTCAGAAATTGACGTTTGCCGAAATTTCTTCGGATAGGGCATTTAAGATCCAAGCAGGAACCACGTTGTTGCATATAATCCAAGAATTTCTCAACTCATTGGAAGGGCAAGTAAGCCTACCATCCACGAAGCCAACTTTATTTTTTCCTGTTAACGCAAGAAGTATCGCCTGATTCCACAGAGTATAGTTTGATTTGGTCAAACGCTTAGAGACAAGTACCTACTATCGGAATGGTGGAGAAAATATGGGTTAGAATACTGTTCTACAACAGAAGGATGAGTTGGCTGGAAATTCGTAGTAGGAATGGTAGTAGGAGAAAGAACTGGGGGAAGATCAGTTTCGTCAGCCATGTGAAAGAAACTGGAAGAAGAAAGACTAGAATACATCTGATACCATATTGAGATTAAGAGACTTAATCTTGCATACTTTATTATTCAGAAATTAGGGCTTTATATAGCCAATGATACACAAGATAAGTATAACTGAAATAACATTAATCAACTAATTCTTTACCATTACTCTAATAATTTATTTACTTCGTTGACAGTAAATTCAGTTGATCTTTAGTTAACTTACCATCATAACAAATATCATTCTTAACATTAGATCACGTAGTTGGTTCTTCTGTTCTAAACACGTGGTCTTCGTCACTTAAATCCTGTGTCCCTTATTTATTAGAACGCTATTGGTCACTCCCAGTTTTTTCATCAGATATCATGATTTTCCCATTTTAATTTTAGGATTTATGTAGAGAAATTGCTTGTGGGGTTTACTGTTGGTTTACGAAGAATAGTTCTATACATCTATACTCATGCAAGGTTTTTATTGGCTTGTGATTGGAAATGTCTGATTATATTTTTGGTTGTTCTGCAGCTACAGCTAGTTCTGGCTTCAGTCTTATTGTGGTTGATCCACCATGGGAAAATGGAAGTGCTCAACAAAAATCGAAGTATGTTATAGCTAATTTATCTTTGTCATTTCCATATCATTTTAAAATCAACAAGCGTTTTGCAGATGACTTTAGGCTTCCTTTGCATTTAGAGTTTTAAAGCCTAAAGATACACTTGGAGATCTAATCACACTCGGGGATCATTTCAGGTGTACTTCTGTAGAAGGATGTTACCTGTGGTTTTTGGAGTTCCGAAGGTTACATGACGGGTCCACAAGGAAATGGGAAAAATTAAAAATAAAAGTAATAAGATTGTTAGTACTGGGATAGGGAATATCCAGATCCAGTTTTGTTGTCTTAGAATATTGGGCAAGTGGTATATTAAGAAGCAAATTTTGAAAGGTTTGCTGTTTAAGTAAATATTTTTTAAAAAGAGATTTTTATTCTTATACAATTTTGTAGAATATTCATTTCGTCCGGATTTTTAAATCTGTTGTAACTGATTATGTTGAGCATTGTTGAAGTTTGTGATCTCTAGTTAATATGTGACTAAAACTATTGGGATATCGTCAATAGTTCAGGAGTATCTGATTGGAGCAACGAATTTACTGTCTTTTCACTTTCACTGTGTGTTGTTATTACAACCTCAGTCATTCATCTTCAAATGGTTTTGCTGTACCTTCTAGCCACAGTTTAATATGTTAGTACTTTCGGAATATTAATGCGTTCCCATTTAATCACAATAGGTATCCTACATTGCCAAACCGGTATTTCTTAGCTCTGCCCATCAAGAACCTGTCTCATAGTAAAGGAGCACTAGTAGCCTTGTGGGTGACAAACAGAGAAAAGTTCCATCGTTTTATTGATTTGGAATTGTTTCCTGCATGGGGAGTCACTCATATTTCTACTTATTACTGGTTGAAGGTCTGTGTTTTCCTCTTCTGTGCCCCTCTCTTCTTCCCCATCTCTTCCCAAGTTGTTCTGACCTTTACCTACGTGCAAATTTCAGGTTAAAGCAGATGCTTCGTTGATAAGTGATCTAGATCTCTTCCATCACAGGCCGTATGAATGCCTTCTCTTGGGCTATTGTTACGGTGAGGTATGAAGACAATGGCTGATTAAAAATAGCATCTGAATTGATTAATGAAAGAACTTACCTACCTTACCTACAGGAAGAATCTTTGTATGCTGTGTCTACGAAGAGAAGAATCTGTACATTTTTGTTGAATTATATAAATGGGTTGTATCTAAATTTTAAAATTTTTAATGAATTTGGATCGTGCTTCTATTTAGTCATTAACAGAATGCTAATGTAAATTAAATACCCGTTAGTTTGTCTAATTGTCTGTCAACTGTTAAGTAACACCGACTCAGCCAAAATCTGCTTAATAAACATGCCATGCCAGCATAGTGATACTGTTTACAGTAGGCACTAATTAAAAACATGAGTCATTAAAATACATAAACTATATTTGTAATTTAACCGTATATTTCTAACTCAAATTACAATACAAGTAAAAAATTTGGTATGTAGTCAGTTTTAAGCAGGTAAGTATTTTCCAGTGATGAATGCCATTTAGTTCGGACTGTTCCACACTGTTCAACTTTTATTTAATGTCGATTTCTTCAAAATACTTGTGGGTTTAGGATGTTGAGGACCTGAAAATTTTGGAGCAAACCGTACCTAAAGATCAAGTCATCATTAGCATTCCTGGGGATTACTCGAGGAAGCCACCAATAGGAGGTATTACTATTTAAAAGTGCTTCTTTGTTAAAAGACCTGTCTCTTAAACTCACGCGGAATGACATTTTGCCTGCATCTGCTGGACCAATTCCCTTTACTGTTCTACCATTCTGCTTGCCATCCAGATCTTCTGAAGGAGTATGTTCCGGGGCCAAAGCCGGGTCGCTGCATCGAACTGTTTGCTCGAGAGATGAATCCCGGATGGCTTTCTTGGGGGAATGAGCCCTTGCACTTCCAGGAATCACAACATTTCACTAGGACTTAGCCATGCTATGCTTTCCCTGTAAGCTCTGTAACTCTGCCCGCTTCTGCTGCAATTTTTTTTTGTAGGCATAGAAAGAAATCAACCTCACAGAACTGAATTTGTTAGTGGCAAGCGTATGGGAGTTTGGGAAAACTGAAGGGTCATGGCCATGGCCAATGAGATGGAGATTCATGCATCAGTCTTCATGAAGAGGATAGCCCTTGGGATCATAGTTGGCAGGGCTTGTTGTGTGAAATTCAAGTAATGCATTCGATTTCGAAAAGAGGGGTTCGGGAAACAGAGAATTTTACCATCTGCAAAGAAGAGAGAGGAAGACAATTCTTTTCACTTGTTAATTAGGTTAACTAGAACCTTATTGCCATCCTTAGGAGGCAAATATTTTGCAAATTTGGTGAATGTTTATTTTTGTTCTTTTTTTTTCTTGAGTTCTGCAAATCGCAAGGAAGAGGAGGAGGGAAGGCAGTTGTTCTTTTCACCGTTTGCTTGATCACACTTGCCACTTGGAATTTTTCAAGTTGAGCATCAAGCAAAAAAAGTCGTTTTAGCCTTTCCATCTTATATAATATTTGTGATTATTATACATATCTCGTTATACCATTTTGATCCATGTACTTTGATTTTGTTTTTTTGCAGTCTCTGACCTTCGATAAAGTTTAAAATTGGTTCGTGAGTTAAATTAGTATCTATTAGCTTCCTTCCCTCCCATAAGTTTTAGAAATATGTTCACATGGTGTCTTTTCTTATATGGAGTAACGTTATTGTGTAACCAACTTCAATAAAAATTAACTTTTAAACTTACGATAGAGATTAATTTTAAGCTTTATTTGAATGTCCAAAAACTAAAATGAAACAAAATGTAGAGTGTTGGGACAAAAGTTAATTTGTATTTGTACATATTTTGGTTGAATTCTAAATGTACTTGGTATTTTTTTAGTCTTTAAAATTAATTTTGGGTTATAGTTCTATTTAGTTTTTAATAAAATGTTAAAGAAAATTAATTGTCTATTAGTTTGTCTGATTATATTGACTAGGTAACACCAACTCAACTAATATTTATCTAAAACCACAGTGAGTGGGTAGATCTCTATTGATACAATAGTGTTAGCATTAGAAGCTAAATAAAATCATTAAATCATAATCTCACGTAGAAAAGAAAGGGATGGTTAATTTTTTTAAAACAATATAAACTATCTATTTGGTCCCAAGATTTCAAAAATGGTTTTAGATGGTCATTGGAGTTAATTGATCGTTAGTTGACTAATGAAAAAGTAATGCGGTTATTATAGACTATAGTTTTCCATGGTAAAATATATTAATGTTATATTTTGTTTTAAGGATAGGAGTATGAGACATGGTAAAATGAGATCGAACTTCTCTATCAAATCTCTCCGGAAATGTCTCATTCTTCTCTCCTCCTTCATCGAACTCTCATTGTCACTCCCGCCATCATCGTTGTCGCCGTCCGTTCTATCATGAAAAAAAAAAGAAAAAAAAGAAAAAAAAAACCAACTCATCCAAATGGCGTAATACCAATTGATGCATGAGAGTGAATTAATGTATGTGGTTCCAACAGCGGGACCCAGCCTCAGTTGTTCATCTACCTAACTTGTGGATAAGCGCATTGCACGTTAGTTTTAATGCACTTTTCTTCCTTCACATCTTTTCTAATTTATATGTAAAACTCCCTCTATCTTTCTCTTTTTCTCATTTACTTCTCATCACACCATGTTCATGCATGTGGCTCTATCTTTTCATGTTTTGAGTAAACAAGAAAAAAAAAATATTAATTTAAAGTTCAGAGACCTATTCTACACAAAATTGAAAGTTTGAAGACCTATTTTACACTTTTTAAAGTTGAGAGACTAAATTGACATTATCCTAAAAGTTCAATGACTAAACTTGTAATTGAACTTAAAAAAAAAAAATCATTTTTGCTTCTAAACCTGTATCAATTTTTATTCTAAATTATCAAATTATAACCTGAACTTGGATGAGTGTTGTAATTTTAACCTTCAGTTTGAAAAGTATTGCATTTTTTACCCTCTAATAAGGTTTTGTTATTGTTTGAAAATTCATTGGAGAAAGTATTCTCATACGCTTTCAATGGATTATACAAATTTGATGAGATTTCAAAGGAAAAAAAAAAAAAAAAGATATTAGAGCTCATTTTTTTGTTAAGATTTGTGAGTTTTGACTACGTTATTCAAATGGTTAATTTGTGTAAAACTTAATATTATTGAAATTAGTGAGTTTTACAGAGATATTTTTACTTTTTTTTTGTTGGGTTAAAATTAGTGGATAAATTAGGGAAAATTGAATAGATGTTAGAAATTGCAATATTTAACTATGTTTGGACCTCTTTGATGTAATTGAAAGTTTAAGATAAAAATTGATACAACATGACAAATTTAAAGTTCGAAATTGATTTTTTTTCCCCTCTCTCTGTGTTATTTGGTGCTGTGAAGAAAAGTTTGGGATTTTGGTCGTGGGTGGACAGAATTATTATATAACATAATAATTTTGGTTAAGCAAATGACATAATTTAATACTATGATTATAAAAGCAACGATACGTTTGTATGTTTGTTTATTTATTCAATTAAATATAGCATTGGTTAATTATTGAATGGTAAAGATGAAATAAGACGTATTTTATAATGCTAATGAAGTATGTAAATTATGAATTAAATAAACTTTTTTTTTTAGTGGTGCATGGTGAGAGGGAATGTTAGGATCCCACATTGAAAATAATAGTGGATACCTCACAAGTTATAAGCTACAAGGGTCACTCCACTCATTGCCAATTGGTTTTGAGATGGAACCCCATATAATCTAATATGGTATCAGAACCCATTAAACCCAAACGGGTATTCGGTCCAAGAAAAAAATTGGGATTCGAATACCCCATGTAATCTAATAGGGAACCCCTCTAATTCACTTCATATCCATTATAAGAAATTGATATAAAAAATAATTGCTAAAATGATTTTTTAAAATTAATTTTGAACCAATACATTCTTTGTGCCTCTTGTTTTAAATTTTGTTCTATTTGGTTTCCTAAAGAGCATGTGCTCTAGTTTAACAACTACTCACTTATAAGATCTTATAATTTTTTTTTTTTTTTTTGAGAGATATAAGATCTTAATAATGTTAAATGGTTAATTAACCTACTTTTTAAATGACGTTAAGTGAAATATGCAGGTAATTCCATCAATACTATAGTTTTTTTATTTTCATTTTTTTAGGTTTTGGCTAAGGTATATATATTTTAACCAATTGAGCTATATTTAGATTGACATTTCAATTACTTTAACGTCCATTTGTTTCTTAATTTTGTCATTGGTTTTGTCGGAGATATGTTGTAGTCCCTTTTAGTTACTAAGTTCTAAGTATCCATGTACAAGATAAAGGTTTTTTTTTTTTTTTTTTTTTTTTTTTTTTTTTTTAATAAAAAAATAAATTTACATTGTAGGTCATCTTTAAATATATATACACACACGTGGTAGGTCATGTTTTTTTTTTTAATAATTTAAATTTATTCATAGTATCTAAATTCACAAATCTATTATTGTATACAAAATTGGAAACTTAGCATTATACTATACACAATTAATTTTTAAATGATAAATATGTTAGAGACATATTAGACATAAATTTGAAAGTTCGAGAATTTATTATACATTTTTAAAGTTTAAAGATCTATAGACACACCACTTAAAAGTTTAAGAGATTTATTAGATACTTTTTAAAGTTCAGAAGCCTATTAAACACAAATCTAAATTTAATAATCATGAAACAAAATCAATGATTCATTAAAGTTTAAGGCACCTAAAAGATTTGAAATAAAACCTAGCTAGTTAAAGGTTTTTGGTTTCTAAACATTCATAAGTGAATTAATTTAGATGATCCAAGAAATGTGATCATTACCATGGTAGATAACACCATGTTATCCATTTTATAATATGCACCCATTAGCCTTTGTTCATAATTTAGTTTATCATATTTGAATAAACCTCACAAAACTCATAAATTTTAACCCAAAAAATAATAATAATAAACATTGACGTTGTTTTTCATTTAAACTCCATCAATCTTATAGCAAACATACACTTTCTAATTCATTGAACACAATAACACTATTTAATTTCATAATTTTTCTCTTCTAAAAAAAAAAAATCATAAATTTTCAAGTCTAAAGGTAAAGATTGCAACCTGCTTGAAAATTGTAACAATTATCGGAGTCAAAAGTCGAATTTATTAAAATTATAATTTTAAGATAAAAATCAATAGGTTAAATTATCAAAAATACCTATAAACTATGGGGTTGATTTCAATCACACCCCTAAACTTTCAAAAGTTTCATTTTAACCCTTGAAGTTTGAAGCTTTTTCAAAACGAACCTTGGGGACAGTTTTCGTTAAATTTATGCACGAAAAATGATGTGTTTGCATGTGGTTTTATTGTTTTTTCCACATACATGTTCAAATACGTTCGCACAAGCAACAATACATAGACAAACACGTCATTTTTCTGTCTAAAAATTTAAAGAAAAAATGTCTTAAAGGGTCATTTTGAAACAAACTTAAAACTTCAAAAGCTAAAATGAAACATTTGAAAGTGAGTATAATTGAAACCAACTCTATAGTTCAGGGTATTTTTGATAATTTAACCAAATCAACACGCTTGGTCAAGTTTTATGAATAGAAAAAGTGATATTTTTTCCCTAGGAGAATTATTAAACTATAAAGATAAACTTGCTTTTAATGAAAAACGAACAATTTTCCAATATTATAATTGTACGGAAAATCTTATCTTAGCATTATTCACTATTGACCATTACATGTAGCGTGAAATCTATTTAATAAAAACAAATAAATGAATTAAGCAACCATATGATAAAAAATGAAATGGAAAAAAAAAAAAAAAAAAAAAAGTCATGCCATCATCGTCACCCTCACGACTTAAATGTAATGTTTTTTTTTTTTCTTTCTTTATTTTTTCCGTTGTTAATAATCTAGATTTTAGTAATCTCACCTCAACATAGAGATGAAATAGTTAAAGCAAACATAATTCAACAATAATTTTTTACATATATTATCGATCAAGATCAAACATTCAAATCTTCCGACATATTCACCGTGAATAAAATACCGTCACTCACAAATTAGTCGGTGTGGGACTATGTTTAGCTTCGAAACTATGGTTTCGTGAATTTTCAAATTGGTTCATGGATATAGTTATTAGTGGAAAGTCACTGTTTGTATCTCGGGAGAGAATTTGGTTAAATTAATGCAAGTTCTTTTAGCTCAAAAAAAAAAAAAAAAAAAAAAAAAAACATTTGAATCTTCCATATTATCAGGTAAACAGAAGATAATTTTCATGTGTGACTATATAGAGAGGGGTTAATTTATAAAAAAAAATGCCCTTGAACCATGGAGTCAATTTCAATTATGCTGAACTTTCGAAAGTTTCATTATAGCCCTCAAAATGTGAAGTTTGTTTCAAAATAATCATTGAAGACATTTTTCTATTAAATTTATGGATAGAAAATAATGAATTTGTTTATGTATTCTTGTTTATGTGAACGTATTTGAACATATACGTGGAGAAAACAATAAAAACACATGGAAACACGTCATTTTTCATCCATAAATTTAACGAAAAATGTCTTCAAATGTCGTTTTAATTTTTAAAACAAACTTCAAATTTTGAAGGCTAAAGTGAAACTTTTAAAAATTGAGAGGTATAATTGAAATAATCAATCCTATGAGTATTTTTGATAATTTAACCTATATACAATTTTAATTTTATTTTACTTAATAAATTTGGCATTTCTTTGGGAAAAAGTGAAAAAATAATAAATGCAGGAAATGTTACTTAACAATATTCATTGAATTAAAACAGAATTTGGTTGGAGAGTGATTATGATGAGACAGGTTCATGAGATTCGAAGGGTGTCATGTCAGTCAGGGACCCACCCGGTCGTAATTATTTGGTCATAAGGATCGTTTACAATAAAGAATACATAATACATAATAAAATAAAGGTCGTATCTATTTATTTTTAAAATTTTAAAAAATATTTAATAGACCTCTAAACTCTCACTTAGTTTAATTTTCAATTCTGTCTACATGTCCTTGCCGTATTTGATATTTTTAAAAATTAATCGATCTATTATATGTAAAATTGAATATTATGTTCGGTGAAATCCAGAACTTTTAATTTTGTGTTTAGTAAGTTTGTGAATTTAAAATACGTTGAATAAGTCAATGACATATTAGACATAAGATTGATGGTGGTATATGGACCAAACAGACACAACACTGAAAGTTTAGGAACTAAACTTCCTAAAATAAATGTGTAAAATCTTATTTTTGATCCTCATACTTTCGAGTTTCTTAGTTTCCATTGTCGTATGTTTGACTCTAGTTGATTTTGGTTTTTTTCATTTTGAATTGTTTATTTTGATCTCTTAAGTCTCTCATTTCTTCAATAATAAATTTAGCACAAACATTACGTTTAACATTGTCACAACTTTGTACTAAAAGATATTTATTGAATGTCAAAGTTATGTTTATTGTGTTTGGATCCTACCAATAGGGTCAAACGTGGTTACTTTTCAAAAGTACACAAAATAAAATAGATGTTGTGAAAATATAGTGACTAAATGAATCTAAATTTTAAGAACATGGTCGACATTTGACGTGTTGAAGGAACAAAAGTAAAATTAAAGTTTTGAGCAAAAATGAGTACAACTCAACGATAATCTGTATGTACCCTATGAACCATGAGGTTAATTTCAATTATAACATTAAAAAAAAACTAATAAAAATAAAAATTTAAACTTAAAATAAAAATAACTCATCACGCGTGTTAGTGGTGGTCTAACGTGCACTCTTAATCACCGTCCGATCACAGGGCCCCACCGTCATGCGGGTCCCAAAGTCAAAGGACAAGACAATCAAACCGAAGTCGTCGTCGTCTTCCTCTTCTTCTTCTTCTTTATCTTCTTTTCCCACTGTAAAATTCTCCATTTCTTCCGTCTACTTTAATACCCCACACCCATCACAGCTTCTTCTTCCAACAATCCAAACCCACTCCCCTTTTCCCGTGGGACTTACCCTCGTCACGCCATTCTCTCTGCAGATCGCCGGAAAATGACCTCCGACGGGGCCACTTCTGCCTCCACTTGCCGCCGGAAGCCTTCCTGGAGGGAGCGGGAGAATAATCGGACCAGAGAACGGCGGAGGAGAGCCATCGCGGCTAAGATTTACTCCGGCCTCAGGGCTCAGGGCAACTTCAATTTGCCTAAACATTGTGACAATAACGAGGTCCTTAAAGCCCTCTGTGCTGAAGCTGGCTGGACCGTCGAAGATGACGGAACCACTTATCGGAAGGTTAATTCTCGCTCTTTTTCAACTGATTTTCCTTCCTCTTTTTTAATTTCTAGCTCTCGATCGGTAATCGGAATGTTGGATTTGAAATGCCCTAGTAGATCTGAATGCGGCGATTTATGTACTGGTTATTGTCACTGTTGATTTTGAATTCGATCTGTCCTCTTTGGTTTTGTATGCTCGAATCGCCATTGGGATCAGTCTGTGGAAACTCGATCGATTCATTTCAATTGCTTCGTATGGGAGTTTGTTCTTGTAATTCACTTGATTTTAGTAAGAAGTGGGAGGTTTAGTTGAAAATCTGTGAATTAATTTGAGCTGAGGGGTTTGATGTATTCTGTTCAATTCTGGTTTGGCTGTGCCCTAGAAATGAAATGATATATGCTTTTCTGCTTTTTCTTATTACAGGGATGCAAGCCTCCCCCAATTGACATTGTTGGCACTTCCACCAAGATCACCCCCTACTCTTCCCAAAATCCAAGCCCATTGTCTTCTTCATTCCCTAGTCCTATGGCATCCTACCAAGTCAGCCCCTCCTCCTCCTCGTTCCCGAGCCCGTCCCGTTTGGACGCCAACAATCCGTCGAACCTCATTCCATATCTTCGCCAAGCGATTCCGATATCCCTTCCTCCACTTAGAATCTCAAACAGTGCTCCTGTGACCCCTCCCCTTTCATCCCCAGCCTCAAGGACTCCACAGCCATGCCCCAATTGGGAGGTCACTGCTAAAGAATCCTTGTCCTCCTTGAATTACCCTTTCTTTGCAGTATCTGCCCCGGCTAGCCCAACTCGCCCTCAGCTGCATACTCCTGCCACAATCCACGAATGCGACGAATCTGAATCATCCACCAATGATTCCAGTCAATGGGCACTTCTCCGTGCCTATGCGCCTTCTTCATTGACAATGCCAACATCTCCCACATTCAACCTTGTGAAGCCTGCTGACCAGCATGCTCTGCACGGTGGTTTCATCAAAGAAAATGGACGAGGAAACGAATTCGAGTTCTTGGGCTGCAAGGTTAAGCCCTGGGAAGGGGAGAAGATCCACGAAGTCGGATTGGAGGATTTAGAGCTCACGCTCGGTAGCAGTAAGGCTCGAAGCTAAAGTTACAGCCAACCAAAAGAAGAAACGCTCTACAAACATAACAATAGTAAGAAACCCCCTTTTGATTGATTCATGATCTATCTGCGAATGCCATGGCTCATTCCATTGGATATTATAAGTTAAAACTTTACTTTAATACAGTGTCATCTTTGGGGTAGGGAGCTTCATTCACTTCATTTCAGGCAATGATTTTCCTAGTTTGTTGCTATTACATTACAAGACATGCTTTTAGGAAGTTCCAAGTTTCTAAGATGTTTCAAGTCAGCAATTACTATGTAGATAGATGTATCATACGATCAAGCGATTGTTGAAATATGCCATCTTTACAGACACTGAAATGAACACAAATTGCTATGTTTCTCCTCATCCAAGCTCTGTTTCAATTCGATTCAACCATTTGCTTGCATTTCTTGCCATTGGATGGAACTGGAACTGGAAATGGATTGGGATTGTGGTGGGGTGAGGGCCATGAGAGCTGGTTGGTTGTGTTTATGACAGAGCCCGACAAGCTCCATGTTCAACCACACGCTTTGAATGAACACATTTGACAACGTAATAAAAGACAAGAAAGTTTTGTCCTTGCATCTCTTGGCTAGAGACTCAAGCTGACTGCGCATGGGTTGTCTTCTTGAACATTATTAGTTTTCTACCCTGCAGACCACACAATTTCTCACGTGGGAGGTTGATGAACACTTCCAACATGATTATGTTCAGATTAAATTAAAAATTCAGTCTTGGTGTATTTTGTGTTTAAACGTAAAAATGTTCTAAGTATGCCGGTGAAGTTTGAATTTTGATTATTAGTTATATGCAGTTGTGTCAACGTAACATTTTACTAGAAAAATGTTAGTTGAGTTAATAATAGATAGCTGTCAAAGTGAGCATAGAGCAATGATAATTGACATGTACTGCCTCTCTTAAGTTCAACTGACATAAAATTTGTATTTTCTGACTTCGACCAAGAAGACAATGGTTTAACTCCTCCACCCCACATGTTAGTAAAAAAAAATAATAAATAAACAATTATATCATATCCCATTTCTATAATGACATGTCAGCATCTTTTTATAATTGTGACATTGTCTTATTCAATGCGTGCTAAATTAATATGTTTATCATATAGATAGGATACGTTTTTATTATTTAAGACGATAAATTACCATGTTCCAAATGTGATAGATACTATACTTGAAACTTTTTAAACTTTTTATCCAGGAAAAAAAAAAAAGAAAAAAAACTTTTTAAATTTTAATGATTAAATAAATACGACCATCAAATTCTAGAACACTGAATTTTATATTTGACATTCAACTTATAACTGGGAAGGTTGACTATTACGCACAATGCAAGTTTGCATATCTATAAAATAATGTGTGCATATTCATTTGTCAAGATTTGATCTTTTTTTTTTATTAAAAAAAATGTCAAAATATAAGATCCCCATGGGCAAGATGTGAAAGCAAAAATATATTAGTCTTTCCAAAAAAAAAAAAATAGCAAAGATATATTATTTTCCACGTTTTCGGCTATTCCTCAAAGAACGTGTGAGAATGATCCCGTCTCTATAAATGGTGCACGTTTTTTTTTTTTTTTTTTTTTGTATATATATATATATATATATATATAAATTTTATTTATTTAAAAGAAAGAAAGGAAATGCAAAAAAAGAAATTGGCTCGCAGGCCTTTGGGCTAGATTGAGTTGTTCTTTGGGCCGGATTTTCCAGATTCGAGTCGGGCTTGACCACTGATTTTAAGGTCCAAGTTAGTTGGGCCTACACTAGCCGGACCCACAATTGCTTAGACTAAACTAGTGCCTGCTCTCCCCATAGCTCAACAAAAACCCTGAAAATACAAGATTCAAAGGGGAGAAGAATAAAAACCGATGTCCCGTGTCGATCGTTCATCCCCATCACGATATCCACAATTCTCTCCTCTTGATTTTGCTCCCGACTTTTCTTCTTGCTCCTCAAATCAAGTAAAATTTGAAAGTAGGGTTTATCTCCCAAGAATTCTCCTTCCTCTTTGTAGTTGGAAAAACTTCTCTTTTTATAGTACGACGTTGCCTCCAGACCTCGTGAATTAGAATTGTAAAGTATACGACATCGAGACGCTACATCGGTGGTCGTTGGCCAAATGGTTCAAGCATATTATCACTTGACTAATATATGATTATAAAGTTTGTAGCCCTTTCATGGTTAGATTCAACCCTTGCAATTCAAATACATCACGGTTAGAGTTACAACATTCCTTTCTACCTTTGTCAGCGAGGTATGTACTCTTAGAAGACCTTTTTTACTTTCCCTTTCAAGGAGTTCAACAACATGCGGAGATGAAGGATTCAAACTTTGAAATCTTGGTCTATAGTATATGCATGTCTGAATCCGTGGAGAGGTAAAAGTTGTTATATGTTAGAGATTTATCACTTTTCATCTAGAACCTTTGCATACCGTACGAGTTAGAATAAAACATAATCATAATTTCAAGAATTTAATTGTAACAAGATTTACAATTCTAGGTTGGTTTTTGCATTTTCCCTTAAATCTCAATGTTTCAATAGTTTAAAGTTTAATTTTCATTTTAGTTTTTTAATTTTCAAGTTTGTTTCTTTTTTATTTACGAACTTTCAAGCAATTCTTTCTTTCTTTTTTTTTTTTTTAGAGTTTCATTTCAACCCTTGATTTTTTTTAAAACCATTATGATATTTTTTAACTTTTAAAATGCCTATAAGTCATTGGACTTCTAAAATTCTTTGGTCTTTGGTGTATTTATTTGTCACCTAAAATTTTCTTAGGTAATACTATTCTTGAATGAATGTGATTCAAAAGCTATGAATGTTAATACATCAATATATATACTTGAATACACTACCAAGTTAAGAAAAAAGGTTATCAAAATTGTTAAAAGAAAATAAAATCAATAATCAAAATAATTATTTTTTTGAAAAAAATCATGAACTAAAACAAAACAAACATTTTAAAATGTCTCAAGACTAAAAGTAAACAAAAAAAAAAAAAAAATGGTATTTAAAGTTTTGGATCCCAATGAAATTTAAACCATAATTAAAATACTAAAAAAGAACAAAAAAAATTTCAAGCACTCTCCTCCAAGCTTATGGTCTCCTGCAAATTCTTTTGCCATTTTTCTGACATCCTCCCGTCATCTTGGCGAATCTCATGGCACGTAAACCAAAACCAGAAACTACAAAACGCTGTCGTTTCAACAGACCGTATAATATTGACTCTCTTCCCGCGACACTCTCGTCAAACAACTCTCCGGTCAATTTGGGAGAAATTTCCCCGCCGCTAGCACCGCCATGGCTTCCAAATCTCCGCCGTCGTCAACCGAGAAACAACGAGACTTCTGCAATCACCTCGAAGCTTACCTCGCAAAGAGAGACGGCGTCGACAAGCTCTTGAAAATCTCCAGGTACGCCACCAAGATCATCCTCTCCTCTTCCGCCCTTCCCGAATCCCTTCCTCTCACGCAGCGTCTCAAGAGCTTCGAGTCCAGCGTCGGCGTCAGCCGCAAGGCCTTCCGCCTCGGGAAGTTCGTCCAGGACCTCAACGCCTTGAGAAATTCGCATTTCGAATCTGGCCAAGACCTTGTCCTCGCCATCGTTGCGTATGGCGGAGAGGGGTTTTATTACTTTGTCGAACAGTTCGTTTGGTTGGCTAAATCCGGTTTGATCGACAAGCGATACTCGAGTCGGTTGCAGAAGATCAGTGCGTGGGCGGAATTTATCGGGTATATTGGGAGTATTTCGTTGAAATTTAGGGATTTGAGTCGGATCGTTGAAGACGAGGCGTGTTTGAAAGCGAGTATTGAGGTTGCGCTGATTAGGGGAAATGGACATCGGGAAGAGGAAGAGAAGATGAAGAAGTTGCAGGCCAAAAAGTTGTTGAAGAAGCTTTCGATTGTTCAAGATTTTGCCGATGGATTCATGGCGCTGGCGGATATTCGTGATGGGAATGGCCGGCTTTCAGGTCCTCTTCTAATTTCTTGTGCTGGGCTTCTCTCGGCTTTAATTAGCACTCATAAGAACTGGATATCATGCTGAGATAGCTTTCAATTTTGCTAGGCTATATTTTCTGTTCATTTGGGATTCTTTCACTGTTCATTTGAAAATAAGCATGATACACACCATACATGTCAAAGATAATAAGCATAACAAAGGGAATTTGTTCCCAAAAGATCTGAGAACTCTCTGTGTCTGAGAATGAAACCTCAATCTATCAATGTATTATAATGATTGTTGTCTGTCTTCTCCTACATCATCAGCTTGAAGCTTGTAAGATTTCAGTTTAATCTCTGCTTGGTTTCTGCAACCATTACCATTAGAACCCTTGACCATGATTCTTGTTCTCTTCAGTTTATTTTGGTGGTAGCTGCCATTTTCATCCAGAGGGGTCTCTCTGATGAGATTTTGTTGTTGCCCTGTGTAAAAGTATGAAGATCTATGACACCTATCAATGGTTTGATTTGTCAATCAATGAAATCTGTTTCTCTTCTCAAAAAAATAGATGATAGATGATGAATTCAATACAATATAGGCATGAAATATTAGTGTCAAGTTTGATTTTATGAGAAGTTATTGGTATATACTTGAAGTACTTGAAGGAATTTGAATTTTTCAAAAGAATTTCAGAAGAATTATTGTTATATACCTATGTAGTTTTTATTATGATGGCAAATAGATAAGTTTTTTCTTTTTAAAATGAATGATGAGTTTGAGTTAGATTTTTTTTTGTTCAAATCAATTTTAAGATATTATACAAAGTTTATAATCCAACCCAATTCACATGATCAATGTGTAACAATTCTAACCTCTGCCTCAGATATATGATTAACATCTGGTAATAAATTTCTGCTTCTTCATTCTGGTTTCATCAACATTTGGTAGTTTTCTGCTTCTTCTTAATGGTTTCTTTCACTTTACATTCCATGATCTTTCCTCTTTTCAATTTTCCTTTTGAAATTTGCTGAATTTTGAACATTGAATGGGAGTTGGGATTCCCTGTTCCCAGTTTTTGTTCATTTCAACTTCTTACAGGGGATATTCTGATGAGCTTTTGTGCTCTCCAGTCAATTTGTATACTGTTACAAGCTGCAAGCTACCAAAAAAACAGAAGGGAAAAATACTTTTTTGGTCTCTGAGTTTTGAGGAATAGGTGCGTTTAGTCTCTCAGTTTTCAAAATAGACCTTTTTAGTCCATAAGTTTTGAGAAATAAGTTTAAAAGGTCTCCAAGTTTTCAAAATGGACATTTTTAGTCTTTGAGTTTTGAGAAATAGGTTCAAAAGACCACTTATATTATTATTATTATTTAATTAATACTTTTAATTTTTTTTTTTAATTTGAAAAACCTTTCAATATTAAAAAATAATAAAAAAATGTTATTTTAAAAAGTTGAAAAAAATAATGTGAGAGACTTTTTATTTTTTTCGACTTTTTAAACCTATTTCTCAAAACTTAGGTTAACTAGCATAAAACTTTACTCTCAACCAAAAGGTCACCCCACATGCTGTAAAAAAAAAAAAGAAAAAAAACTCCTTTAAATGCCACTCCCATAGCCTCCCTTATTCTTCGTTACTTTAGAATCTCATACGCTACAAGTGGGATTTCATTATTGTACTTCTCATCTCTTTTTAGGAGGTGTCACACAATCTTTTACTCGATTTATGTCGAACAAGGTTGAATGCCAACTTTAATCACAAGATTGATGCCCTCCCTTCGAGTCATGGCTTTTGCGAGCTCGAAAAGTCCAATTAGTAAAGACATATAGTTCAGTGGCTAGCTTTGAAATTATCATTCACAGCATAAATGCTTCTCACTTGTCTTTGAATGGTGGATAGAGCAATACATGGCATAGCTACTGAATAATCACAATTGAAAAAGAGTCACGATTGAGTCATTCTCCTAATTAAACTATGTTTATGCATTTGAAAATATTAAAATTAAAAAGTGGATTTTTAATGAAAAAACTATAATTAAAATTAAAAAAAAAAAGAAAAAAAAAGGTAAATATTGCTGAAAGTATTTTAAAGCCTTATGGAAAATTGGAAATGTCGATAGAAGTAGGGATAAAATGTTGTCGTTGATAAATATTTTTGAAAAAAAATAATAAGGATAAGAAATTTAAATTAGTGGGTAAGTATTCTTTTTACTATTTTTAAATAAGTCACAAGTTCTAATATTTTGTTAATTTTTAATGATATAATGAAAACTTTGATATAAAATCTCTAAACATATCTTCTCAAAAAAAAAAAAAAAAAAAAAAAATCTCTAAACATATGGAAATATTAATAAATATGAAGACATGTTATGAAAATTTAATACTCTGCTTTCAAAATATCATTTTCCATTTAATTTCCAATTCAACTAAATACATAAAAATAAATACCTTGAAAGGGCCACTAAATCTCCATTTGATAACCATTTGATTTTGATTTTTGAAAATTATGTTTGATTTCTCTCAAATTTCTTACCATTATTTTCATTTATGTAATGCCATGTTTGAATTCCTATTCAAATTCCAAAAACAAAAACTGGTGTTTGAAAACTACTCTTTTTTTTTTTTTTTTTTTTTTTTTTAAAAAAAAAAAAAATTAAGAATCGACTAGATTTTAAAACATGGAAAAAGAATTATAGTGTTTATAATTTTATTTTTCAATAATAAAAAACCAAACAGTCATGCCAAATTAATCTGGTCGGCACGATTATAATCAAACGGCTTGGACAACGTTAGGCTTGGATTCTGACGGTGGATATTACCGCACCAAATTAAAGCTCTAACAGTAGCACGTGATTTGAAAATATTTAAAGCACCAATTAAATAACTTTTTCCAGTAAGATCACGATTCCTCTCTCTACATCTTTTATTCATTGGCCACGACCAAGCCATTCACTTTTTCGGCATCTCATAAGGAGTATCCGGATAGATCTGGATTTATTATTATTATTATTTTTTTTTTCTTTTTGAGAAAGGATAGATTTGGATAATTTATTTACAATTTTAAAATATAATAAATATTTGTAAATTTTATCATTTTAAGTTAAACTATAAACTTAGCATCTTATTATTATTATCATTATTATTTTGAAGAAAAAATAGATATTATAACACCATTTGGACTAAAAAAGACCAGTCATAATCGACCAACAAACAAATCCAACTCGGAATAGAACTTATCCAAGTTTCACATATCCCCATTGATCTAGCTCTTTTAGCTATATTATCGGCAACATATATTATTATTTTTTTTATTTTCTCAACTCAATAACTATATATTAATTGAATTATAATTCTATATAGCTTTTATTATTTATACCATTAACAAAAAGTTGTTGTCAAAATAAGCATAGTCTAGCAGTAGTTTGACATATTGAACAAAAAAATAGACAAAAAATTTGTTGTAAATATGAGTCTAGCCCAACAATCCAAACATTAATATCTTTTCACAAGGTTAAATATTTTAATTCTCATATTTGTCATACTAAAATAAAAAAAAAAAAATTAAACAGGTAAGTTATACTTAGTTCAACTATTCGACGAGATGACACATGACACAAGAAAGCGAGAGACATGAGTTGTATTTGTACAAGACATACTATTTTTACACAGTTGTCCACCTTTATACGTCATGTATTTGTTATGTTAAGGTCAACTAATTTTTATTGTACTACAAAATACTAAAGTCTGTCAAATAGATTTGTTACATCACCATTTAGTTGATAATATCCAAACAAAAATTACATAAAATCAAAATTTAGAATTCAAAGGTGGATGTTAAAATTCAAGATAAGGAAGTGATGCCTTTTAATTTTTTTAGATACATCAATATTTGGAAGTGGGAGATTCAAACCTATAATCTCTTGGTCGAGGGTACATGTAGTTACAACTATGCTTTCTTTGGCTGCCTTTAACCTTAAGCTATGCATTTATTGGTATTTAAACAAAATTTTAAGATTTAGAGATTAAATTTTTTCAAAAAAAAAAAAAAAAAAAAGATTTAGAGATTAAATAAGTAACCAAAGATTTGCTAAATTTTAAAGTTGAAGGGGTTTTTTTTAGCATATTGGTGTGGATTGAACCTCAAATTTGCTGTAATATATATTTATTTATTTATTGATAATTTGATATAAATATAAATTTGTACAAATAATTTAATCAGATAAATGAAACATCGCAATCGAAAGCAAAAGTATTATACAAATATAAATTCAAACTTGGCAAATCTAATGTTTTTATTCCGTCTAAAACTTTATCAACCGTCGTATTAAAAGTTAAAAAAAAAATATGAGCAAAAGGAAAAAAATCGTCGTGACGACGCGATCTTAGTCTGGAAGCTCTTGAGGAGCTAAGCAAATCCAATAAATCTTTTATCGAATCGATTTGGCGTTTTTGGAGGACGGAAATGGCGTCTGAGCTCCAGCAATTGAGGTTCGACCCGCCCCAATCCAACGCATCCGACGAGTCCTCTGCCAAAGACGATCGCCCACTGTTGAACCCCGACTCTGCCGCCGTCGCCGACGAGGATTCCGACGATTTCCATCAGAAATATGCTCCGTATGTCCGACGAGATGTTTACGGCACCATGGGCCGGGGGGAGCTGCCGTGGATGGAGAAGGTGCTGCTCGCAATGGCGCTCGTTACGATCGTTCCTGTACGAGTGGTTGTTGGGATGAGTCTGCTGTTTCTCTATTACATGATTTGCAGAATTTGTACGTTATTTCACGATCCGAACAGGGAGACGGATGAGCAGGAGGACTATGCGCATATGGTGGGATGGAGGAGGTCCGTGATTATTTGGTCGGGAAGATTTCTGTCCAGAGCTATGTTATTCGTGTTAGGGTTTTATTGGATTTCGGTAGTTTATCGAATCCCGCCTAACGAGGACAAGTCAACTAACGAGGTGCGCTTTAATTTCTGCTATCTTTTCCGAGTCGAGACTCGGTCGTTGTTCTGTTATTCTTTCTTGTATGTTTCAGTTCATTGGTATCTTAACCTCTGAATTTTTGAGTTTGTTCTTGTGTTCACTGTTGTTTTTTTTTTTTTTTTACCTCTTCTTTGATGTTTAGAATGAGGAGCAAGAAAAGTCTCAAGAGTTTGAAAGACCCGGGGCTATTATCAGCAACCATGTATCATATCTGGATATTTTGTATCATATGTCTTCTTCTTTTCCAAGCTTTGTTGCTAAGGTTTGTTCAAACGCAACTTGTCATAATTATACTGACAATGTGTGACGAATTTTGGTCTCTGCCAGTATGACTTTACAGTATAGTTCATCTTTCGGTCTGCTTTTCTGATCCTCGATTTTTCTTCTGTTTCTTTTTTTGGCTGAAGAGATCAGTAGCTAAAATCCCTCTAATTGGTATTATCAGGTTAGCTTTTTTCTTTTTCGGTTTCCAAATTTTTGTTTCACTCAATCGATGTAATTTTTTCCCCCCAAAACCCTAACCTTTTATCCAAGGCTTACCTTTAAAATTTAGGCGAAAAACCAATTTTTATCCCTGAACCTCTTTGGTGTTTTATAGTTCTTAAGTTTAGGTGTTGTTTGTGACAGCAAGTGCCTTGGCTGTGTCTATGTTCAACGGGAGTCAAAGACATCCGAATCCAAGGGTGTTTCAGGTACGTCATGCTTTCATATGTGACATTTCTTTTGATTTTTTTTTTTTTGTTGCTTTTTGGAAATTATTTAGAGAAACTCATACATTGGCTTTTAGTTATAGATTTGGGTTACTGAAGTGTTTTAAGAGCACATGGGAAACTATAATTGCTTTACACAATCTTACTGCAAATCCTCAATACTGCACGATCCTTGCATTAGAGATCAATTAAGAACAATCCACGATATGTCTCTTAACTAATGTTCATCTGTAAATCTGCATCTGGTCTCCAGATATTAATCACACTGTTTCTTATAGGTGTTGTGAGTGAAAGAATTCGAGAAGCTGTGAAGAATAGCTCTGCTCCCATGATGATGCTTTTTCCAGGTTTCTTATTGTGGTCTTAACCACGTTTTCTGTTACTTAGTTTCTCCCTGATCTATGCATGCCCCTTTAACTTAAGAGAATCACAATGCTTGAACTTATCTCACTTTGATAGTTGAGGAATCTTGGCTTTGTTATTTAAGCAAGGAATACTTTCACCTAACTAATAACTATTTCTTTAAAACTTAAAAGAAAAATTAACAACTAATTTAGATTTAGAACAATGGAAAATAATAGTTCTTTTATTTAGCCCAGAAAATTACTTTTTTTTTTCCCTAAAAAATAATCATGAAACAATTTATTGATTTAATGACACGGAACAAGGGGAGAGTCCTCACTAGGGAAGGTGCAAGAAGTTTAAATAGAGTAGTTACCAAAGGAACTATGTCACTTACACCAACTGGCCAAAAACGAAGGGAAAAAAAAGGGAAAGAAATCTCTTAGTATGGCAAACTCTACTATTGCTTTCTAGTCATAAGGACCATAAGAACTCTGATCAAAGTGAGTCACAAAATATTGACTTCCTTTTCAAATGGACGCCCTTCCAAAATAAGAGTGGTTGATGTCATTCTGTAGCAGAGTAGACCAATTGAAGGTTCCAAAGATGGCTTTCCAGAAGTTCCAAGCTTTGGGGAAAGTGAAAATGAGGTGGTGTTAAGATTCTGCACTTACTTTGCAAAGGCATTTTTGATTAGTGGAGAGGCAGACATCTTTCTTTGAATCTTGTCTTGATTGTTTATACTACCAAGAGATAGCTCCCAAACAAATACCTTCACCATTTGGGCAAAGGCCCTTTCAAATAGCTCTGCAGTGGTTTAGGCTGAGAATGGGGAGATGCTTATTGAAGTGAGACAGACAAGAATGGCTTACTTTGTTTCCGTTTTCCAGGATGAAGGAAATGTTTGGAGGGCCTCTATATTTAGTGTGGAGGGAGAAAGAAGCCCTCCTACCATTTTGATCACTGCCATACTTTAGAGCAATAATTTTGTGCCATGGGGAGTTTTCGTCCATGGAAATCTCAGAAGTCATTTGGAGAAGATAGCCAAATTCTTATTTTCAATGTTTCCAATTTTGAGGACCTCTTGAGAGATAGGGAGGCCAACTTTGTGCCAAAGAATAAGATGGAAGCCACCATTATCTGCGACTCCTTCCCAATAATTCCTTAGGATCTCTCTAACAGTACTTGACATTTTGAGAAGGGCTGTTTAGGAAGATTAGATGATTTGGGAGGATGGCTTGGATGATGGTGAGCTTCCCTGCCTAATGAGATAAAAGTTTTCTTCCACCTATCAAGCTCGCAAATAATTCTTTCAATGATCAAGTTCCAAAAAGCTTTGCAAGGGTTGTCATTTAGAGGTAAGCCTTGATAAGAATAGGGCCACTCAACAACCAGTGCAACTTGACATGTGGGCAGAGGAGCTGCCCCCACCAGGCAGGCGGCCACGGGTCATAACGCACTCTTCGCACAACAAATCCACTTTGAAGTTGACTTATTCGCTCAGCCAATCGTCGGAATGTGTACGAGATACTATAGGGGCCCAATATCTCAATGGCACCTTTGTCTAAAGCTTCGAATGAGACTTCATATCCGAAGTGCAGGAACGATCTGACTAGAAAGTCATTCAAAACTTGATCGAAGAACCAATGTTTATTGAAGAAGCTATAGAGTCGATTACAAAAAGTACTAGTTTGAAAGGCTCGTTGGAATTGATCCGCTACGGGATTTACATTATACGCAACAGAAGCACCTGAAGTACTAGATAGAATAGGTATTAGTTTGGTAATGGTTGGAGCAGCAAACTCGCAAGGGTTTATTTGGAACGATTTATGCCAGTGAGTTTTGTTTTAAAGAGGTTTCTGTTTTGACCCATAGCCTCCTAAAAAGTGTCATCAGCTAATTAGAGGCGAAAAATCTAGACAGCATTGTATCCCACATTAAAGCAACAGCAAAGGGAAGGGGGATATGGGATACCTCTTGCAGCAAGAATGTTCTCTCTTAGTTTGCCCTTGATGATGATAGATAAATTTGCACGAGGGATGCCCCCAAGAATTCGTTTCCTAAAACCTTTTGGCCTCCAAAATTGCAAAGAAGTCCAATCAACTCTGTCAAGGTCAAGCTGGAAAACAGGGTTCTTCTATTCTTAACATGGTCGTCAATATGCTCATTAGCTGCTAAACAAGAATCATTAATTTATCTGTCTTCCATAAAAGAATTTGGGAAGAAATGGAGGGGAGAGATTTTTTGAGCTTTTCAGTCAGTTTTGGCTATAATTTTTGTTCAAAAGGGGATAAGACTGCTGGGGGAAAAGCCTCTTTCTTTTGGCATCCAATTATTTTTGGAATGAGTCTGATTGTATGTTTCATTTAGAGACTTGACATGTAAAATTAGTGAGCAAAGATAGATATAAATATTTGAGTGAGAGGACATGTTTAGAATATTTTAATTTAAGTGATAAAGTATCAAAACAATTCTCCAACATCTCCCTTTTTAAAATTAACAATTAAAAATTGTACTAATTTGAATAATGGTTATTGAAAATTGCCATAATTATCACTGCAAAAAGTGTACATTTTAATATGGCCAAATTGCTGCTTCCTTCATCAGAGGTGATGACTCATTAGTAATAATCATCTTGAAAGCAATGTTTTATATAGCAATAAAGAATATGAACATCAGTAAAGTTATTGGTGACTGGTGAGAATGGCTATTGTGATAATTTGATGACTAATTAAGAATTTGTGCTTGTGTTTGTTTATTGTCCAAGTTGTTAAATGTGTTATTGTTGTTTCTACAGAAGGAACAACTACCAATGGGGAGTATCTCCTGCCATTCAAGACGGGTGCATTTTTGTCAAAAGCTCCTGTTCTTCCATTGATTTTAAGATATCCGTACCAGAGATTTAGTTTGGCCTGGGAATCAATAACAGGAGTAAGGCTGTCTATTTTTATTGTAATTTTCCCTTTCAAGTTTTCTTCTTAAAATATTTTAAGGAGAATTAACTAAGTGAAAGTCATACATTATCCATTTGGGTGGTGCAGTACTATTTTCTTAAATGGTATAATTCATTTTGATTATATCTGTTAAATGTTCTGATTGTGAAGTTTCTCATATGGCCTACATCTGACGATTGTTTCTTATGAGCTAACTACCAGAAGTTCGTGGGTTTAACTGTCATGGATACATTAACTTCAAGAGCCGCCTAAGAACGAAATTAAGTACTTCAATAAACTTTTTAGTAGTGGACTATTGCAAGTTCAATTGGTAATTGGAACATTTAGAAGCTTGAGTAGGTATAAGAATGCTTTATCTTTTTTAATCTAAATTACTAATAGTTTAAACTGATTTTTTCCCCTCCTTTTGGGATAACTATGAGTGTTTAATCTAGCTTACCACTTAACTAATCCCACAAGATAACTACTCAACCTTATTGCTTTTGATGTTGGAATTTCTGAACATTGAACATTTTTAGTAGGGTTTGAACCTGTAGCCTTATATGAATTTGTTGCTTTTTCCTCGAATTGTTGAACCAACTCATTTGTGGTTACAACTTTTTATATTGTAAAGATTTCAGGACCCAATTTTAAGATACATTTGAATTCTTATTGGCAGGGCCGTCATTTTTTACTTCTTCTCTGTCAATTTGTAAATCACATGGAGGTAATAAGATTGCCCGTCTACGTCCCATCACAAGAAGAAAAGGATGATCCAAAGCTTTATGCTAATAATATCAGAAGGTTGATGGCCAAAGAGGTATGCTTTCTCCTTCGTTGCACTACATTCATTTAGGAGAGTGATCAGAGATCCATGCCCTCTCAAAAGGCAATGAGAACAATGAGAAAAACTTTGAGACCTTTCTGGTTAATTGGTCTTTTAAGATAGTTTCTTATGCAACCACAATTTATCAAAGCTCGAACTAAACTGAATCCCCTTTAAATATGCTGCCGCCCTATTTGAGTGTGATCCTGGATAAGTTATGGCGACTGTTTTTATCTGCAGGGAAATATGCTGCTTTCGGATATTGGACTCCCCGAGAAGCGTGTTTATCTTGCTGCTCTGAATGGTAATAATAACATCCGTAGTGTTTTGCATCAGAAAGACGACTGAATTAACTTGTTCCAGTTTAGTTTTAGTCTGTCCAGGTTTATGCACTGTTATGATGGGGGGAAATTACGCACCCACCCATCTATGCTAGAAACTACTAGAGTGCGTTTCTTGGCCTGTACTTTATAACAAACATAATATTTGAGTAGAGTTTCTATCTAGTGTGGTGGCGAGTTTCGTCTGAGCATGATGTAACATGTCGATACCTGGACTAATATTTTTACTTTGGGAATGAAAATGAAAGAGTTGACAAATTTGAACATGTCAAATTGCCTTGAGAAAGCAAGCGTAAACAGCTATTAATCTGAGGTGTCTCTTTGGTGTTCCTGCAGGTATACCACGCCAATGCTAATTTGGGATGTCATCTTCTGTAAATTCTTGTAGATGATAAATTATATGGAAAACACCCCACCACCACCACCATCACGACCACAACCACCAACACCAACACCACCACCACCACCACCGTGTGCAAGCCATTCATTAACTAATATCGTCTCAAATAAACTTGTTTGTATGATTTTTTCTTGGGATTTTCAATTTTGTTTGAGTAGCTTGTGTGCGTCCGTGTGAGTCTCAACATATCTAGGACTTCCAATTTTTCTGAGGATTCAATTCACGTGTGAATCTCGCCATAATTTTCTTGAGAGTCATGATACCATGCAGGCTGAGCTTCTATCACAAGACAAGGGTGGTTTATTTTCACGAAATGCTGCTGCCTGTGTGAATATCGTCGTCGGGTTTTGACCCTTTTCTCCATTAGAGATACCATATTTGATTCAGTTAACTTTTCTTTTACCCCCATAAACATTATCTTAAATACTATTGTGTTATTATTTACCAAAAGGTAGTGATAGTAGTGAACAAAATCATAGGTTGAAAATCAAACAAATATAGCTTATAAAGATCTCTGTAATTGCTCTCATGCCAACTTCCTCTTTTCATTCTCTCTTTTTTTTGCTTGTTTAGAATATTATCTCAGAGATACTATAAGTGGATGGAAATTCAAACGAAGAGAATCTTTAAGAGAAGAAGACGTATGATGGGCTTTGATTTTACGTCCCCTCTCTTTGTCCAGGATCACCATACTCTAAATTCCATAGCTCCCATGTTCTCAAATAAGTCTGTATAAAGTGTCTTGCAATTGAAAAGGACAAGGCAATTGGACGATTCCAATCAGTTCAGAGCACACTCCACATTGGATTTTTCTCAGCTTTGTCTTGGGATGCCTGTGACTTGTGAGGTCCCGCTTTCAATCAAAAGGGCAGAGCCAGAGAGTGGCGACACGAGATTTACCCCCCTTTTTTCTCCTTTTTATTATTTATTTATTTTTACCATTCGTTGGAAATGTTACCATAAGCATAGCTCAATTGGTTAGGATAATATACATTATTTTTTGTCGAGTACATTAACATTTGGAGGTGTGGGGATTCGAACATCTGATCTCTTGGTCGAAGATACATGTCAATTACTGCCGAGTTAAGTTCATTTTGGCTAAGGTAATATACATTCTTATGATGGGTTGTTAGTTTGAATATGCCCCTTTATTGTGATGCAATATTAAATTAATTAAACAAAATTTCAAACATGAAACAAATTGATAATCTTAATCTCATGTAATAGTCATTGGATGGAAAGAGAAATATTTTCTAAAAGATAAATGTTCTCACTAAAATATATGAAAATATAGGTTGATTTTGATTTCAAAAAACAATAAAAACTCATTTTTGCATTAAATGATTTGGTTAATGTAGAATAGAGCATAATAAGCTAGAAAGCATCTTTAAAGAAGTATTATAGGATGTTAATGCTTTTTTTAGATATAAGTAACTCTTAAACAAAATTAATCTAATTTTGATCATTATATATAAATAGGGATCAATCACACTCTTTATACAAATTATAATAATTCCAAATTTCTCCTCTCAAAGACTTTTTGTTAGAAAACATCTAGGGTTTTTTGACATGCACATGTTTCTTTGTTTCATCATCTTAAATGACAAGCAAACCCTTGTACCTTCCCCTTCATGTTCAAACAATTTATAAAAACAATTTGCACAATCAGGAATGACACTTTTAGACCAACGAAACGTAAGTGTAGTTCAACTATTGAAGACTTCACTTACCCTCTTCAACACCATTAACTAAAATGATGACGGATATGTCTATTAAACAAATAAACAAATAAAACAATGGCTAACATATTGAATTCTTCTACATTATTCTATTTGGTTTAGTTGTCCACGTTCTTCTATCATACTATACCAAATTAGCTAGTTAGCATGTCCCCAATAATATTACCAAAGTTTAGAGATTAAATTTGTAATTAACCTATTTCGGGTTGGTGGGAGGTTGTTTGAAATGACAGAGCATAGTAAGGACCATTCATTTATAGGATCCAGAAACAAACATACATTTACACTGCAATGCTAGTGGTTTGTCATCTAACAGAGATTTTCTTGCATCTACTCAGCAAGCATCTCCAAACAAATTATGTGAAGTCAAAAGATAAATTGCCTTCTCTTCCAAGAAAAGATATTCAGAACAAACAAATTTTCTCACCTATTATTTGAGGCTTGAGGGTTCACTACCAGACTTCTTCAACTCCCAGCCTTTCGATGGTGACTGTAGAAACAATGAACATGAAGACAGCTGCTTCTGCCGACTTGATATAGAAGACAAGCAACTGAAAGCATTCCTCAGCTTCGTCTTCTCGGTCTCGTATGGTGGGTATGCGGGATCGTGTCTTACGGCAGATATCTTAAGGGACTCGGGAAGTATGCAATTACAAACGGAACCTGTAATGTTGATCCTTTTTAGTCCATCCTTTTGGTGAATATGAAAAACCACTCTTTAGATTTGCAAAAGTTTACTTTATTAAACTTTCAAGATAAATAGAAGTAGGATGATGGAAGCTAGCCAACCAAGCCAATCAGAGATTAAAGAACTTTTGACAATGGATGTATTACAACAGTATATGTTAGATATTAGGTTCTTATAACTAATAAAAATTGTATTGTAGATGGAATTTTTTTGGAATCAAATCAATAGAATGAGCATTCACATGATCAGAAGCAACTGCAAAATCACTTTTAGGGAATGAGATAGAGAAGGTACCTATTTTAGCCAGTCGATTTACCCATTTTGGAATTGATTTCCCAGTCAACTGACGACAGACATCCTTGCAAAAATGATTGCAGTTCTTGACAATGAGGTGATATGTGTCGCCATAGTAGCTTGAAGAGCGTTGTTCCATGAACTCTCTGACTTCATGAGGATCAAGGCAGGTTGTGCCAATCAATATTGACCTCCTGAACTTGAAGCCCGGGCATTGTCGAGGTTCGACTTCAAAAACGCCACTGGTTGGATAGTCATGAGCTCCAAATGCATATTCTACACCATGGACTGCACAATGCATACATTTCACTCTAAGAAAGGAATAAGATCACAAGGTCCATAACTAACTGGTTTTGTAGTTTCAAAAGATAAGTATGTGACATTTACCTTCTACACCAGAGTGAAAGATACCAAAGCCTGCCCAATAGACATAACCATTCATAGGGGTTAGATCGTACACATTTAGATAAACTGGCGTTTTTCCTGGACCATAGTTAACCGACTTAGATTTGGAAAATAGACAAAAAGAGGGAGCTGATGGTTTTCCTTTCAAACGAGGGACGATGGATTTCCATTTCTTGGATCCAAGCTTTATTTTCATTTTGTTTACAAAGAAAGCCCAGAATTCAGTTGATGCCCCTCTGCAACCTGTTACATGGACAGAATAACCAATATGGGAATGTATAAAGACAATGATAGATTCATAATATTATCCTCAGAAGGTTAATGACCTTTTGCCTAATATATGAAAATTTCTCGATCCCTCAACATGCATCAAGACCAAAACTGAGAATATTACCTAATCAACCAACAGCACAACATTTGATTGTCTAAAAAACTTGCAGGATATTTGATACCTCACACAGGAAGGAGGTTCCAGTTTCAAAAAGGTTATGAACCCTTGATCCTTGGGCCTATGATGAAAGATGATTCATAATAAACATACCATAGGCTTACCAGTCAAATTTTTACCAGTGTCATTCAAGTGATTATAAAAACTATTTACATTTAAGTTGATGACTCTCTAATCCAAGTTAACTCTTGTCCCGTACAAGAATCTTGTAGCTACCAACTTGAGCATAGCTCAACTGCTTAAGGCATATATCCTCAACCAAGAGGTTAAAAGTACAAATCTTCTCACTCCCACATGTTGTTGAATACAAGAATCTTGTAGCTAAATTGTGTCAACTTATAAGTTATATATCACTCCGAAAGATACATGTGGTTCAGTAATGACTACAAGGATTGAAACCTACATTTTGGTGAGAGAGTAAAAAATATGCAAGTTTGAACTTTATGTAATCATTCTCTATGTTACTGAATCATTATGCCATGAATGAATTAGGACGTCCAATAACTTATAAGTAGTTGGTTGAGTCTGCAGAATATTAGGTCTATTTGAATACTCAATACTCAATAGAATAAAGAAGAGCAGCAAACTGTAACAAAACTTAAACAAGCTAGCAGACTTTGATTGGAACTGTCTTAGATACAAATCACAGGCAAGTTGCGGAATTCATTTTTGCAGCAGATTGATAGCGAATTAAGACAATTGTTTGGGAGTTGAGTTTAAAAACATTCCTTTTATTCTTTAGAGTAACAATTGAGCAATAATGTGTTTGAAATTAGGATAATTATTTTTAAAAATATTCCTCCTCATTTTGTTAGCCTGATTTTGATAAAAGACTGAACTCTGAAGCTTTTTCTCAGTTAATCACAAACTTGTAGATAATGATTACATTTGCAATTAAACTCAATCTGTACAAGTAACCATATCACATGTTCTAATTTCAAAAAAATAATATTTATATGAATAACAAAAAAAAGGCAGGTAGCCCCACTGTCATGATGACATCCTCATTCATTAAATACTTTTAATTCTTTACTATATTAGGAAGATATGCTAGTTTCCTTTTCCCACTACACAAGAGAAGACTGATAACTTGAACAGTTAAGGGTTTTAATTCCAGTATCCAAAGTCTAAATAGATCTTACAACCAGAATCAAGACATGAACAGGGACAGCTTATATGCTCAATGCTTTTAGTTCAAAACTTGTTGACACTATCAAGGTAAACACATTGTGCCTCCAAAATTTTCAAAATCAAACTGAAACTAGAATTGTTTCCTTTCTAATCTGGACCCGTGTAACAAATTACGTAACCTTGAACTAGTTCATGCAAATTCCCCATTGGCCATCACTTGAAAGAGACAAAATCCCAGTTAAGTAGCAGAACTAGGTTCTTCAACTTAAAGGAGCAATATCAATGAAAGATTTCTAATGAGCAAACGTGACTCGGGAAATCAACAATAAAACAGTCAATCATTAGGCAGCTGGTCGAACCTGCAGCACATTCTTCAGTTTTGGAATTGAACGGTTACAGTTAACATTTGAAGGAGAAATTTTTTTTGGTAAAACTAAATTCAGATCTGAATAACAATAACCAAAGCAGAAAACGAAACTCCAAAGTGGCCAGCATTAATAGTGAAGTCCATCTTCAAAGATCAACAAAACTGGAAACCATGCTTTCTGCTAGGGCGTTACAGAACCCAAAAATTACAAATCAATATAAGGAACCAGGGGGCAAGAATTCACAGATTCAGTAGCAAAATCACAAAACAAACAGAAAAAAACACAATAAAGAAACATGCCTCTGAAACCCCACAAGTTCTTAATCGTTCACCCCTAAATCTCCTCAACCGAGAAAACCCAGAACAATTCAACCAGGACAGAGATTGAGAAGGCAAACCCAGCTCGCAAACATCACAAAAAGAAGAAGAAAACGCAAAGAGAGGGAAATGGGAGCTGAATAGAACAAAAAGAACTCACAGATTCAAGAAGATCCAAGACGAGGCATCGAAATGAGGCAGCAGCTTCAGCAAGGGAGCATTAAAAGGCAAACCCAGAAAGGTTGAAGGAGCGGAAGAGTGAATGCAGAGAGAGGGGAGGAAGAAGAAGAAGGAGAGGGACCAGAAACAAGGCTCATAATCCTCGTTTGGCCGCCTCTCGCTCTCTCTGTCTGTGTCTGTGTCTCAAAGCTTAAGTGTTGGATGAATTATGGAAGTGAGAAAGGGAAGGAAGGCAAAGAAAATGGCGTAAACCAAAGCAGATTGAATAATCTGAGCGAAAGGGGTTCCAACAGCCACAGTTTGAGAGAGAAAGATGATACAGTGGAAGTTGTCTCATTATTTTACCCTTTCCCAATCCCTTCTCTCTTCCCACCACGTGCATTGCTTTTCTCCAATCATTCAATTTCATTTCAATTTTATACCTTAAATCACAAGCTCTCTTCTTAAGCTTCAATTATACAGAGTGTTATAAGGGACTACCGGTCACGACATAGATCTCTACAATGACATGATATTGTCCATTTTAGACATAAACGCTCATGACTTTGTTTTTGGTCCACCCAAAAGGCCTCATAGCAATGGAGATACTTATCCTCCATTATAAGTCCATGATCCTTCCTTTATCTATCCAATGTGTGACTTTGGTCGCACTCCCAACAAGTGTTTAATAGGTATTTGACATTTAAAAATGTATCTGGTTGATTCTCGAGCTTCTAATTTCGAATCGATATGTGTAACATCTTTTTGTAGTTTAAGAACTTATTAAACACGAAATTAATAGTTTAAAGATTTAGTAGACACCTTAAGTTTAAGATTCTAATAAACCTCATATTGAAAGTCTGTTGATCTATTGGTTTTTTCCAAAAAGTTTATGCATATATTAGATACGAGTTTAGAGACCAAATTTATAATCATAAATGTGTTAGAATTGTTTTTGAGAAATTATATTTTTAATTCGTATGCGTTAAATCTTGATTTCAATTTGGGCACATATGATTTTTTGAAATGTTTATGATTTGTTTTTGTCTTTTATTAGCTTACTAGATAGATGTTGATGTATTGGTGAAAAGTAATAGATATTTATTTATTAGAATATTTAAAATTAGTTCTATGATTTAATAACTTGGGGGTGTGACCAATTGAAAAAATAAAAATGTTCGTTTTGTTTTTTTTGACAATATGTGGAGAGGGAGATTTGAACCACAATACAACTTTATGCCAGTTGAGTTAAGCTCTTGTTGGCAAATTTTCGTTTTGTTTGAAGGCATTATTATTATTTTTTTTTTTTTGACAATTAAGGCATTATTTTATTTTATTGAAAAACAAAAAAGTAGCTAAAAATGTGCATTAAAGTTTAGTGATTCATTCTCTAGTACAACCATAAATAATTTATCTTAAAAAAAAGGGAAAAATACACTTTTGGTCCCTGAGGTTTGAGTTAGGTTTCATTTTGGTCCCTGAGTTTTCAAACTCGACAATTTAGTCCCTGAGGTTTGAATTTCGTTTCATTTTAGTCCCTCCATCCATTTTTCCGTTAGAAATTAACGGAAGGCTGACGTGGCACTTATTTTTTTATTTAAAAAAATATATTTTTTTAAGTTTTAAAATAAAATAATATTAAATTATTAAAAAAACATTATTTTTTTCCTTCTCCCTCTTCTCTCTTCATCATCATCTTCTTCCTTTTTCTCACCCTTCACCTTCTTCACCAACAACGCCATCGCTGGACCACTGCCGTTGTCGTCACTGCCGGCGCCGCCGTTGCCGTCACCGTCGGACCGCTGCCGCTGTCGTTACTGCCGGACCGCCGTCGCCACCGTCGGACAGCCGCCGCCGTCATCGTCGGACAACCACCATTCCCATTTTTCCTCTTTTTTTATTCTTCCCTTTCTTCCCCTTTTGTCTTCTTCTTCCCTCTTCCTCCCTGCCCTTTCTTCTTTCAGTGTGTATAAAAAAAAAAACGAAGGGGGTTTCCCTCGTTCCAGATCTGAACGGACCAGCAGCTTCACGGCGACAAACCACCAGCGAACCGAACGGACTAGCAGCTTCACGACGAACGGACCTGCTCGTGTTCGTGCGAGACCCACGGAAGACGCTTGTTCCAGATCTGCTTGTGGGAGACCCACAGAAGATTCCAGATCTGCTCGTGCGAGACCCACGGAAGACGGCTCAACCCCAGATTTGCTCGTGTAAGACCCGAGATCTGTTCGCTTTAATCTTGGGGAGAAGAAGACGACTTGGCCGCCGGAAACTTCAGAAATCGTCGACAGAGGACGAAAGAAAGAGAATGGAGACCCAAGATCTGTTTGCATTCTTTTAAGTGAAGCAAAGGAATGGAAAGGAAAAAAAAGAGGACGAAAGGATGAGGAAAAAAAAAAGGAGTCGCCGGCGACGGCCGGCCGCCGGCAAGCGGTGGTCGCCGGTCGTCAGTTGCCGGTGACTTGCTGAAGAAGAAGAAGCTGAAGATGAAGAGAAGAAGAATAGGAGGGAGGGAGAAATAATTAATTAAAAATAATAATATAATAACAATTTTTTTTATTTTTTAATATATTTATATTTCTATAAATTCAAAAATAATTTTTTTAATAAAAAAATAGTGCCACATCATCAAACCGTTAATTATTAACGGAGAAATGGATGGAGGGACTAAAATGAAACTAAAACCAAACCTCAGGGACTAAATTGTTGAGTTTGAAAACTTAGAGACCAAAATGAAACCTAACCCAAACCTCAAGGACTAAAAATGTATTTTTCCCTAAAAAAAACCATAAATAATTTGGTAGATGTTACTCTCTTGTTCCATGGGATGGTTAGTAAGTATTAGAATGGAGATAAGAAGATAATAATAAGACTTTTTAAAAATATTGACCCATTTGAATCTAGTTCAATTTTTTTTAGATAATTGATTAAAAAGAAGACTGTTTTTTTTTTTTTTTTTTAATATTAAGACTAAATTGAAACTATATTAAAACATAGATATATAAGTTTACTTAAAAAAGACATTTAAAATTCGAATAACTTTAAAATGCAACATTAAAAATGCCATGAGTTCAATGATGAAATCTTAGTCAATAAAACTTGTAAATAATGTTACAATGATGATTCATATCAATCTTTCTAAACATGTTTCATGTTGACTTATAAGCCTATAACCATTAAAATATAAATATTCAGAACTATTGTTCCAATATATATATAATTTATTTTTTCAGTTAAATTTGTGTTTTTTCAACAACACGTGGACAAAAAAAAAATTAAATATTTGATCACTTGATCAAATACATATCATATATACTTTAATCAATTAAACTAAGTTTAAATCGATCAAATTTCGTATTAAATAAATAACATTTATATAACAATTAAATCGTTAGTGCATCGCCAACAAGAGCATAGCTCAACTGGCATAAAATTTACTAATAACCACAAGGTCTGTGGTTCGAGTCCCCCACTCCACATATTGTCAAAAAAAAAAAAAAAATCGTTAGTGCATCGATGATTTGACATGTTATCTATCTATATCATGAAACATTAGTATGATGTGATCAAATACTATTCTCATTATTTCTTTTTTCAATTTCACAAAATTAGTTCAGTTCAATGTGATTTTCATTTTTACATCATAAGTCATAGTAGATAAAAAAAGATGTACTTTTTGACCTCTTACCTAAGAATCATGGGATTCACAATCACATTAAATATCTTTTTCATTTTTTTTTACTTGAACATCATGTCATATAATATATATATATATTTTGGAGATAGTGACATTTTCATTAAATTAATAAGCATGCGAAATAAAATTAAATACTCGGTCCAAATGATAGCAACTCATATTAAAAAAAGAAAATCAATTCCTCCAATCTCAATTCTAAAATAATTTTCCTCACAAAAAGGGAAAAATCTAAAATAACTTTTCGAATCTTATGCTATCACAATTTTTATTCCAATAGATATTCATTTCAATTTTCTCTTTTTTTTTTTTTTTTGAAAAGGTCAATTTTCTCTTATTTTAGTTTAACGAAGTAGATGGAATCATAATAGTATACATTATTTAAAAAAAAAAAATTATTAAACATGTTGTGACTTTGTGAGTGAAAACCCTTATTTTTTCTCCCTTTATGTGCTTATTTTTTTTTTTTTTTTTTTGGAAAAAATGTGCTTCTTTTTTACTCGACAAAAATATTCAAGTGATCATCACATAGGACAAACAATTTTTATTCCAATAAATATATTCATTTCAATTTTCTCTTATTTTAGTCTAACAAAGAGATTCAACATTTAACCTTAAGAAAAATAATAGATAACTTATCTACAAATCTATGCTCGAATGGATGATTTAGCCATAGATATTAGAAGTTACTATAATTGGTTACCTCATTAAAAAAAACGTAGTTTTTATTATTTTTTTTTAGTTCAACAATTGTAGGGGTTGAAAAAAAATAGAATCATCAACCTTTAGAATGATTTTTTTTTAGTTCAACAACATTTGGGGATGGAAGATTCGAACTCATGACCTCTTGGTCATAAGCACATATTTTATGTCAGTTGAGCTATGCTCTTGTTGACAACCTTTAGAATGATAATTGGTGTCCTATTGAGTTATACTGAGATTGACAATATTTATAATTTTTTACATCATCTCTCTCTAATATAGAATAATAAGAAGAAGAAGTTGAAAAATTATAAATCAAAATTTACTATGAACTTGACATTTGACAAGGTGTATCGAATTTTACCCAAAACTTTCCATTTTGACCACAGTGCACCTCAAAATTAAACAAGTATTGCAATCTTTACTTTGAATTTGAAAAAAAATGTGTTGCAAATTTTCGCTTTATGATAAGTTTTCTTTTAAACAATTTTGAAAAAGAAGTATTCCCTTGCGTAAGATACAAATATCTAATGATTTGAATTAAGTTGGCTAACTAAAGTTATATTACAATAAAAGTTTTAAGGACAAAATTAAATTTGGCTATGCATATGCTGTATAATGGCTTCTTTTTAGCAAAGAAGATTCACAAGAAAAAGAGAGAGGGTTGAATTTATGATGTTCATTGGCATCTCGTGGTTACTATATATTTTCATCTCCCTAACATATAACACACAGACTAGACCACATATCATTAACTTCTCCAATAGTTTCATTTCCTAACACTTTCTGATTTTAACTAGTTCATTCACATGATTGATTAATCCGTTCTCTTTTTTTTCCACTTTCTCCCCTCGTTGAGTCCCATCCATAAACTTTGACAGAGCATTGTGTCTGGACAACGAACGTTTCTATGTTTCTAGAATAGTCGTATATATTATTGTTTACTACATTGAACTTAGATTATTGTGTGTGACTTAGTTTCGATTTCACTAAAAATACGTTGTACTAATAGAGATGTTGTCTTGTACTTCTACTTTATATGCCAACTAGATCTTAACAGCGGAGATTGGATTTGAGTTCCATTCCCAGCAAATTGTGAAGATCCAAGAGCCTTGCCATGAAGGAATGAAATCACAGTGATGTTTTTCTCCAATCACTTACTTTTCCTATTTGGCCCATGTCAACATTGAATGAGTCGTTTGATAATATTTTCATTTCTCGTTTTCTATTTTTGAGAAATAAAGTGTTTGATAATTTTTTTTTCTTTTTTCTTGTTTCTTGAAACATTTCCAAACTTATTTGGGATATCAAACACAATAAATACTAGATGAATAAAGCAGATAAGACTTGTATAACAAGATTAAGAAAACATGTTTGAATTATAGAACTATCTGTGTCTTTCTAAACATTGAAATATTCAAGCAAGAACTTTACTCTCTTAATTTACACAAGATTAATCACGAAATCTTCCTAGATTTTTCAGGCTACCAGATTAACTCCATTAAACTACTTCATTTTAACCTGTTGTTTATGAGCATTAGGTGAAGTGTTTCCTTAACCCCTTCATCTAACTAGCTACTAACTCTAACAATGAGCTAATATGATTTGGATTTTTTTTTTTTTTTTTTGAAAAAGTGATTTTGGGTAATTAGAGTAATCCTTTAGTTTTCCCAAACAAAAGATCAAAACATTCCAAGGAAATGGTTGGACAGACGAAATCCATGCTTCAAAACATTAAATACGCCAAAAACCTGATTAAGAAAGCTAAGAAGCTTCAACCCCAATATTTAGATATTAATACAAAAACATCCTAATCTTCACTTTAAGGTGGTTAATTCATGTTACAAGATAAAAACAATGAAAGATAAAAAAAAAAATGCCATAAAAAGTAAAGCAACGGTGAGTCAAAGTTCAAAAGAAGAAGAAAAAGAAAAAGGAATGGAGGTCGTCAAAAATGGAAGGTTGCAAAGATGTTTCCTCCCCATGTCAGCTCCATCTTCTCTCCATTTATGTCTTAACTATATCTAATGTCTTCATTCCAAAAACAACTACCCTAATATTTCTCTTTTTTTATGATTGGCTAAATTATGAAAAATACCACTAAACTATGGGGTTTGTTTCAAAAATGCCCCTAAACTTTAAAAAGTTTAAAAAATACTCCTGAACTTTACAAAACGTTTCAAAAATACCCATGTAGTTAATTTTTGGATGAGAACCGTTAAAAATGTTTTGAAAAACCAATGCCGAAAATCTAGTCAAGCTCATGGGATGATGTGTTGAAAGAAAAGAAAGCTCCTAGTGTATGAATACATGAAAAATAGGTAAAGCTTCTCATTAATTTTCATGGAAGAAGAATTTACGGTGGGATAATGAAAAAAAAAAAAAAGAAGCATTTTCTAATAAGGTTATTTTTTAAAATCTTTTGAAAGTTAAAAAGTATTAATGAAACTGAAATTTTTAATAGTTTCCATCCAAAAATTAACGACAAGGGTATTTTTGAAACATTTTTTAAAGTTCAAGGATATTTTTTAAACTTTTTAAAGTTCATGGGCATTTTTGAAACAAACTTCATAGTTCAGAGGCATTTCTTATAATTTAGGCTTTATGATTTCAAGGTTGATAGGACTCAACCGTGACAGAGCATATTCTAATTAGTTGAGGAGAGCTAATTTGACCGACGAGATGCCATCGCAAATTAATGAGTTGGTTTTTCACATGTCGAATTAGATGAAATTTGATCACCAAATTGCTTCAACAAACTTCAATTTCCAACTCCTAAATATGCAAGGAAATATATATGTGTCTAAGTTGGTACTTCAAGCATCTAAACATCCTTTAATTCACAATTACTCTTTCAAATATGCCATTAAAGATAGCTATAACCATGATATAAACTCACTAATTAAAGACCCAAAAGGCAAAGAAATTCAAAAAAAAGGAAAAATTTATACTCCGGTTAATATCACTTAAAATCTCAAGCTAATAATTGTATCAACTAAAATTTAAAAAATGAATCAATTTAGACTCATTATTAAAATTTCGTTTTAAAATTCTTTTTGCATAATTTTTTTTTTGAAAAAAAATCTTATTACATAATTTTCACAAGTGTATAGGACTTCTTTAAATAATGCAAAGATTATTGTAATATTTGAGAAAAATGGTCGAGTCTAATGGATTGTGGTAATTTTTTTATTAATATAAATGGTTTTTCATCTCCTTTGTCTTCCTCTATTTCTTTGAGTTCTTTATGAATAATTGTGTATAATGGTTTTTCTTCCTACTTTAGTAGAATTTTAAGAGAAGAATAATTTTATTCGGTTGATTTTAGAAGGAATCAAGTGAAAATAGTTTTAAACGCTCACCAAGATTTAAATTTATGCCATTATAAGTTTGGAGTATTAATTAATACAACTTCTAAAATTTAAACATATAAATTGATTTTTTTTTTTTTAAAAAAAAAAAGAAATTGATATTTTTCAAAAAGAAAAAAAAATTACATTCAAAAGAATACCTTCCACATCAGCTGGTTGACTAAAGTACGACCAAGGCCTAGAAAACACAAAGACGTCGTAAGCCTGCTGAACGCCACGTATTCGTCCATGACGTAGCTGAGCAAACACGTGGAAGAAGTTGGACCTACCGTAATAAGTGAAGCTGACCCCAATTATCAAAGTGATGTTAGTGCCAGCTCAGCACACTGAATACAATGTGGGAATCTGACCTGGCAGTGGCCCAGATTCGACTGCTCAATCTTTGTTTCAACTTTCAATCGAGAGTGTCTTTAAAATTGTATTTAATGACCGTATTCTCTCCTAAATTTTGGGACAAAAATATGTGAAAATATAATTCAAAAAAGAAAAATGTTAAATTATATTTTTGATAAGTTTGTGTCAGTTTTGCTCTTATATTTTTAAAGTTTTAAATTTCTTCATTGTACCTTTAATTTATTAATTTTAGTGATCTTTATTGGTAATGAGGGATTGTCAAATATAAAAGAGAAAATATGAATGATTGTTGCCAAAAATAAGAGATATTAGAGATCAAATGTAGTGCTATCAAACATTTTATGATGCTTAATGGAAGTCAATTTTAGTATTGAGTTTGATGAAATTTTGATATATTAAGAGTTTTACCACCCATCTCTTTCATTCCTCGTATGCAATAAAGAACATAGAACATATGTTGATTGTCATTTGTCAATAGTTGTAAGACGTCGGGTAAGGTCATGCTAAACCAAATGATGTAAAATATCATATTGATATCCAGATTCCAATTTTACGGACATATTGATGGATATGTCAATAAAATATTGATATCAATGGATATTTCTATAAATAAGATAATAAAAATTATTTGAATTAATCATTAAGTTTTTTTTTTTTTTTTAAACTTTCAAACTGAGCTATAGATCTTGTTATTAGTATTTATATTGAGGTTAATAGATGATATATTTTTATGTTTTATAGGTATTAATAAAGATATTTGAGATATCAGTTGATCCTCAATATCCATGTCGAACCCTCTGATTTACAGATATATATATATTTTCATCGTTGTGCCAAACACACCTGCTTCAGTAGTCTAAAGAAATCTTCAATTAGACCCATGATTTTAGAGTGTGGTGCCACATCATTGGCTACACAATCATTATATGTTAGGATATGACACACTAGGTCAACATATGGTAGAAAATGTTACACCACTAGGCTACACCTTCTCACACTAGTCACATTGGGTGTTGGATTTGATCAATTATTATCATAAAATGACTAAATGATGTCAAATCTCACTTGGCTACTGCTCATGCTCTATCATATACCTTTAAAATATGTTTTGATGGTCAATGTGAAATAATTTTTAGGTGATGGGATTATCCAAGTATGTGTGGAGGGATTCACAAAGTTTGATAGCTTTTTGGTTTTATATTTAGTCAAGCTATTGAGTAGGTAGACTCACTAGACAAGATATGTCTTTTTGGATTGGTCTCTCACTTATGTTGCAATACTAGGCAGCTAAACTCCCTCAAGTAATATATATTATGGTCTCGATTTGGACAATCCATCAAAATAGCTACTAATCAAGATTTGGTGCTAACGTCTCCATAACATAAGATGACCCTTTTAAATAGGGAAAACTAACTTGAATAGTTTAATTAGGTGTGATGAAATGATTACAGATAATGAGATAAAAATATTTAGTCAAACCACTATATATTATATTGAGTTAGACTATAATTAATCATTTTTAAGGTATATATATATATATATATATATATATATATATATATATATATATATTTGTTTGGACCACTTACGCTAAGATATTTGGACCATTTCAAATTGGGACCAACTTAACCCATTTTCCCATTTTTTGTTTTTAGCTTTGAAAAAAACCTTGGGTTGGAGAGGGAAAAGAAAGCGAGCAAAAGGGATAATAGCCTTATGTATAAATCCTTTCAAGTATCTTTCTGTCATAAATAAGGGCTCACTTGACCCTTCAATATTCTTCAATTAAGTTTGTATATAGAAAAGGCCTCTTCTTCAACCTTGATGGAAGATATTAATGTCTTTAACTAATTGACAAAGAAAAAAAAACGACCTTACCAACTTAAATATAACTTGATAGTTAAGAAATTAATTAGTAGTTTCCCTTCCAATTTCACCTGTCATATTCTCATGAAAATAAAATAAAAATGAACCTGAATAAATCATGAGAAATGCCTATATACATATATACCCACATACATATATTTTATACTCCGGTTATTATAATCTGTCTTAAAATTAGAGGTTTAAATCTCTATATAAAATCAACTTTGATACATAAATACCTAGTAGGGAGATTTTTTTTTAAAAAAAAAAAAAAAAAAAAAGATAAGAGATCAAATTAGAAGAAGGATAAAAAAAAAAAAAAAAAAAAAAAAAAAAAAAAAAAAAAAAAACTCGAACTAATACATATATATATATATATATATATATATATATGGCCTAAAATTGAATAATAAGAATGGAAAAGTAATTTTATGAAAATTCGAGAATGATTAAAAAAAATTATTCGAAACTATATGAAGCAAAATTAAGAATTTTAAACAAAAGGAATGTACAAATTCTTGTTGTTGCAAATTGTGTAGTCCCACGTGGTAACCCCAGCTAGCTGCATGCGTCCGTTTTCTGTACACTAAAATAAACAACAGCTGCTATACACATACATAACCGTATCACACTCAATTTCATAAACCATTACTCCCGCCGCCGCCGCCGCCGTAATAAGGTGCAGCAGCTTCAACGTCACACCCACCACCGAACGACGCGAAAAGAGCAGAAAATCCGCCGCCGGAAGCCCCACCTCCGCCACCGCCACCGCCCATGCCGAGTCCAAGTAGATCCCTTGTCATGGGCTCGCTTCCAAATCCAAGTCCGAGTCCAGCCGTCATAGCGGCGGCGGAAGTGGCTTGGCCGGGAGACGGCGACATTGAGAGCCCGGAGCAGCGCAACAAAGATGCGGCGTTGGAGGCGGTGACGCCCATTTGGGCAGCTTTCTGCAGCAGGGCGGTTGCGGACATGGCGGCCGGCTGGGGCGACGGCGAGTAATGTGGTGGATGGTCGTGAAAGATGGACGAGCCTGAGCCTGAGCCCGAGCCCGAGCCTGACGAGGCTGAGGCTCTACAGGAGAGGAAGAGGGAGGTTGAGAGAGAGAGCGACGTGGGCTCAACGGCGGTGGTTGGGGAATTATTGGCGCCGTCTGACCGGCTGCCGGAGGTGGCGATTTGATGGCCGGGTTGATGAGGGGCACTGCTAACAGCGGGAGGAGAAGCAAATACACCGGCGAAAACGCTTGTACCGCCACTGATGGCACTGCCGTTTGTTGGGTTGGTTGCGTTGGAGGGGGAGGCGGAGGTGGCGGAGGTGAAGCTTGTGATTGCGGGCGTTAATGGCGGAGGTCCCATGGGATAGTCCGGTACTTCTGCAACCAGAAAATCCATATCATAAAATTCCATGCATTGTGTGTGCTTTTTTAGAGTCTAATAAGTGAGGAAAAGTTATTATTATATGAGAAATTGCAATGATTAAGCCCTTTTTTACTAATAAGTGATAAATAATTATGATAGCTGTTTATTCTTATGAAATAATTTGTATGTTCTTACTAACCACACCATTCAAAGTTTGAAAATTATTTGATTTAATTTTTAAAAAGGCAAAGAAAAATTTCCCTTCTTTTTGCATCTCATTCTCTCAGTGGTCAAAAGTATTCTCTATGGATAGTAGACAAGCAAAGATAAATATTGTTCAACAAACAAAGAAAATTTTTACCATCAGAATATAGAGGAAAAGAGACTTTTTCTTTTTGTTTTAGAAAAAAAAACACTAAAAATTCCAGCTTAAAAAGTAGTTGATAGATTGGAAAATTCAATCTTTATCCATATTTTACCTTCCCTATTGGAGACTTAAGGTAGCTTAGTAAATTCAATATTTTCTCTAAATTTCAGCTCATATTCCATATTAAATTACCAATATTCAATCTCATTCCACCATATTCCATTTCTAAATCTAATTAAGACAAATTGCAGCCCAAATGAAAAGAGTGAAGCACATCAAGACAAGAGGCTGCTCCAGATTTCTTCGATAATACAAAATTTGGCGGTCAAACAATGGAAGAGAATTTCAGAAAGTTATTCAGTTGCAGACAATCCTTCTTTGGCAATATTGCTTTTTCTAAATCAATCAATCCAAGAACAAAACAACCTATATCCATATATACACACACACACCATCATATAGAAGAACGAATCACAATTAATGAGAGAGCATTTAATTTTACCTGAGCTGTGAATGGACAAAGCAGGCGACAGCACGGTGGCCAATGGCGTCAGTGGCGAAGAACCAACCGCCGCCGCCGCGACAGCCAGCGCGTTCGAATCCGAGCTTGCGAACGCCAAAGCATCACAGAAAGCCCGATGCGTAATGAAACTGTCCCTCCTGTAAAATTAAGGACAAGGACGATTGAGAGAGAAGAGATGAATCGGAAGATTTTGATTGATTGATTGATTAATTGATTTACCTGGAAAACAAGGTTCCGCAGTCGCATTTATACTCTCTAGTTCCGCAGGTTTTCATGTGCGCTTTCCAATCCGATTGAACGGCATACTTCTTCGAGCACCGCTCGCACTTCCACTTCTTCTCGCAGTGCTTTCTGGAGAAGTGCTTTTTGATGCCGGTCAGGTCGCCGAGTGCCCTTGCCGGATTGTGATGGACGCAAGACGGCTCTGGACAGATGTAGACTCGTTTCCGAATCTCATTGCTCGTCCGCTGCCGAAGCTTCCAAGGCAGGTTGTGGCCGCGCCGGTGGAGCTGCAGGTTCTGGTCTCGCTGGAATCCTTTGTTGCAGATCTCGCACACGAATCGGTTCGTCGCTAGAAGCGATTTCGGCGACAGAGCTATCACTTCCGCCGCTGGATCTGGCATTCCGGGGAGATTCCGCTTCTTCTTCGCCGGAGCCACGGCGTCGATGATCTCGGTTTCAACTCCCGGCGAGGAAGATGCCGCGACCGCCGCCGTTGGAGGATTGTTCTCTGCCGATACCATTTGAAGATGATTTCGAACCCTAATTTTTCCGATTCAGGAAATTATAGCCGGAGAAGAAATGAAAATCGGACTACTGAGATGTAGAGAGCATTATCTGGTTTGAGTTTAAGTTAAAATCAAAATCAACTCGGTCATCGGATTTGCGGTCGGAAATTCGTGACCCCTTCGAGGCGGCGGCCACTTCACAGTTCACACTTGAGAGGAACAAGAGATAGGAACGGAGGTTGAAGAAAGAGACAGAAATTTTGAATTTGTGGGTTTTTTCTTTTAAATTTCTATAGTCTATATCATGTCGTTTATGTAATTTGTGTCAATTTGTTTTGTTTTGTTTTTTTTTTAACTTTAAAAGATGCAAAAAATAAAAAATAATAATAATAATTTTTAAATTTTTAAATTTTATATTAATAAATCATAACCAATATATATTAAATTCCGATCAATATTAGTAATAAGTATTTTAATTAATTTTCTTAACATCAACACTTTGTTAATATTTCCTTCGTCATTTTCATAAAATTAAAGCCTTGATAATACATAACATGTTAATCCTTAATCTTAGCTTTTAGTTTTATGTTTAATAAATTCACAATATATTTAAAAATTTTAAAAATTAATTAATTTATCAAATATAAAATTACATTTTTATCTAATAGAATATAAATTTTGATTTTATATATTATAAATCTACAAATTTAGACAAAATTGAAAGTATAATCATATATTTGATATCTTTTAAGTTTTTTTTTTTTTTTTTTTTGAGGAGGATATCTTTTAAGTTTTAGTATCAAATAAACACACATTTGAAATTTCAAAAACTTGTTATACATTCTTGGTGACCAAATAGTTTTTTTTTTTTTTTTTTCAAAAACATCTCAAAAGGTTAAAAGCGGCGCGCTAACCATGGTTAAAATTCCCCAACTATGGTTGGGATGATATGCCCTGGGCCCCACGGGAAGTCTGATCTTTTTGTCTGCTAAATTGTTGCGCCACGTGTCCAGATCTGCGGGTTCATGATTTTTGTCGGGCCAAGTCGGACTACCCCAGCCGGTGCTTGTCGTCTAGTCCAATAATTTAAACCCGATCGATCGAAAAGACGATTATACCCCTAATCTTCCACCACTGCACTCTGCGACAAGGGCAGAATCCACCCAGCAATCGGGTCATTTTTTAGTTACCGATGCGAAATTACAACCAACACCCTCACAGGGAACGCACGTGTCGAAGCTGCGGCAGGGGCAGATTCGGTAATAGCAGGCGGTCACGGGGACAATTCGGGGCGAATGATTTCTAAATGTTGTACGTCACAGTACAAAAAGAGAAAACACGTGTCAAGCGAGATTCCCGCCACGTGTAGAATCATGGAGGGGTCAGAACTGAGAAATGGAGGGGTTTGATTTAAAAAAGAAAAGGTTGCAGATCCAATAGTGTAGTTTTGGTTGCATGTGATAATAACTCCATACTCAAAAAGGTAAATATCCTTTTTTGTCTGTTTTAGTGTAGGGCCTTTATCTGGATTTGGGAGTGAGGACAGCTACGGAAAATAGACATCACCTATTTTTCAAAAGTTATAATCATAATAAAAACGACCATAGGGCCATTTTCGACATTTCAAGTTATAAGATGGCAAACCCTTTTTTTTTTTTTTTTTTTTTTTTGAAATGATGGCTAACCAATTTGAACACATCTGCAAGATTCTCTCACATCTCATATTTACAGGAAAATATTGGCTAAATTATAAAAAATGCCCCTCAACTATGGGGTTTGTTTCGTAAATGTCCCTAAACTTTAAAAAGTTTCAAAAATATCTCTAAACTTTAAAAAATGTTTAAAAATACTCTTATCGTTAATTTTTGGATGTAAACCATTAAAAATTTCAATTTCATTAATACTCTTTAACTTTCAAAAGATTTTAAAAAATAATCTTATTAGAAAATGCTTTTTTTTTCCTTATCCCACCGTAAATTCTTCTTCCATGAAAATTAATGAGAAGTTTTACCTATTTTTCATGTATTCATACACTAGGAGTTTTTCTTCTCTTTCAACACATCATTCCAAGAGCTTGACTAGATTTTTTGCAATGGTATTTTCGAAACATTTTTAACAGTTTTAACTGTTTCCATCCAAAAATTAACTACAAGGGTATTTTTGAAACGTTTGGTAAAGTTCAGTGGTATTTTTGAAACTTTTTAAAGTTCAAGGGCATTTTTGAAACAAACCACATAGTTCAGGGGTATTTTTTATAATTTAGCCGAAAATATTTTATGAGTGTTGAGTTCATTTTTATCTTAAAAAATTTAAAATCTAAACTCTGATATATGTTGTAAACTTGTAATATCTTACTTTTTTTTTTTTTGGTTAAAAGAAATACTTTTACATATATTCGATGAAATGTAAAAAGAGACCTGGTAAAATTTGATAAAGGTTCCAAGAAAGACAATACTATTACTGAATTTCTATTAAAATTGATGAGTTATAAGAAATTTATTGGAGAGTGTATCTAAGTTTTTGTCTTCACTTAAAATTTACGGAAAAATAATAATTAATATTACTTATAAACTTGTTTTAAAAAAAAAATTATCACATGTATTCACAGTTGAGATTTGAGTAAAAAGATAATAATTCATTGACCTTTTTTAGTAAAAAATAAAAAATAAAAAATTATTAACCTCGGATTCAATGCTTGATATGCATTTTAAATTATTGTTTTATGTTTTTTTGTTTGTTTTGTATTTATTGGAAATTGTAACTGGAAAAGGTGGAAAGTTGCGGTTAATGGTAATTTCCGACGTACGAAAATAATTATATTTTTCTCCTTTTTTTGTTTGGTTCGGTAATAATTTTCTCATTTGGCGGCAAACCATCGTTGGATGTCGTGGCAGCCACTGATTCGCTGCTAGTACGCACCACGTGGGGCTTAAGATATATAAAAGAAAGTAATATATATGTTTTTTTTTTTAAAAAAAAAGTAATATATTTAGATATTTTCACAAATAAAAAAGTAATATATGTATATACACATATAGAAATTAAGTTTAGTCACTCAACTTTCAGTATTTTGTCAATTTGGTTCTTGAGTTTTAGAAAGTTTGTGGTGAATCTAATATAATAAACACACATTAAGCTCTTTCGAAATAAAACGTCAACATATTTTCAATATTGGACGAGATTTGTACCAACCAAACTTCATCCCGTGTTATATTGTTATCAGTTTAATGAGATGGTCATAATCATTTGTTATATTTCCCCTCTCCAAAAGATCACTTTTATTATAGTGGATGAATGTTACTTAATTAAATTATTAACTTCATCAAATTAAACTATAAAGCTTGGAAGATGTGAAAGCTGAGGTCATGAACTTTGTGTTTTGGTCATTTAGGGTGGCCATGGCAAAGAGGATTGCAGCTAAAATTAAAGGCCCTCTTCTAAGTTCTCTAATGAGCCATTGACATTGAAGAACCTTCTAAGATTGAATTTTGAATACAAGAGAAGAAGCTAGATTGGGTCTACCTAGCTCTTTTGTGTTTGGAATACTTTTCCTGCTTGACTTACCTTATGGACTAAATTCAATTATTTTTTGTCTCTTTGTACTTATAAAATATATTCAATTTGGTCCCTGAATTTTAAGATCGTTCCATCTTGGTCTCTAAACTATTTTTAAAATATAACCATTTTTGTACTTGGTATATTATATACTCATCTAATATTTGCTTGTTTGATGTGCTCAACTTTAAACTATGTGATTTGAAATCATGCTCATATTTAACAAATATATTAGTACAGATACTTGAAGCTAATTTATTAAGTCGATGTAAGGATCAAAATAATTTTTTTTTTTTTTTTTTTTTTTTAAGTTCACGTACTAGAATAGACATTTTAAAAGTATAGAGACCAAAATAGAAAAAACCTAAAAGTTAAGAATCAAAATAGACATTTTGAAAGTTTAGGGACTGAAATTAAGTAAATTTAAAAGTTTAAGGATTTAAATGAGAGGTAAAATCGAGTATTTTAATATCTAGGAGAAACTATTTGTATGAATACTAATTCTTCAAGCTGTATTTGATGCATTTTAGTTGAGTTGAAGCATTTTGTTGCGAAGTTTATATGTTTAAATTTTAGATTAAATTATAAAAAAATTATCTGAACCATCGGATCAGTTTCAATTATATTGTCATTGAAAAGTTTCATTTTAACTCGAAATCAACCTGCCTACTTATAAGACAGGTATAAAACAACATATAAAAGAACAATTATTTAACAAGTAGAAGAAGACAGTTTCTAAACAAGCCTTGTCTAAACCCACAACCAAGAAATTACAAAAATGCAATAAAAAAGTAGAACAACGCATGATCTGGAGAATTTTCACAATGACAAAAAGGAGAAAAAGATGAGACTGACAGATAATCATCGCAATTTTGATTAACTTTTTGAACTGCTTTTTTATCTCTTTTTCCCAATGCAAAAACAAGTGTCTTCAACTTCAAGATGGATGGAACCCAACTGCCTTTTTCTCCTGTTTGCAATAACACTCTATTCATGTAGCCTCTCGGTCTCTCATGCTGCTTTCACCTCAGAATCATTGCCTATAATGCTCACAAAACTCATGCCAAAGAAAAATTAAGTTGGTGAAATCCATCTACATCGACCAGACCAAGTCGGTTTGGTCGGTGTCACGGTCCTGGCTGCAAGTCTAATTGTTAAAGTGGTAGAGTTTATTGACATGGTTCACTTTACACTAAACACGAATAACATTATACAGATCGGAATAAGTCATTAACAATTTGCGAGCAGGAAGATTCTAACGTAAGAACTAAATGCCAGCATACCGAGACCGCATTTCGAGATAAGTTGTCTATAATAGTCATAGACTTGTGGTTCTTTCTATTTCTACCCGATATACAATTTTACATCAAATCAAGAAGTTGAATTTAAGTTAACATTCAGTACCATGATGTTAAACATTGTGCAGACAAGGACTCCTTTTGCAGCTATTGTGGAAGTAAACTACGAAGAGGGGACAACAATTTCAAAATGAAACTTGCATTATTTCACTTTTTTTTGCGTGCAACTACAAAACAGAGATATAGATATATTGCGAGATCAAACCGTTCATAACGACCAGCAAACAAGCGACCGGGAAAAAAGAAAACGTAACCAGGATTCAGGAACTTGAAACTCTTTGAAGCAAGGATTACTAGCTGATACCTACTTTTCTTTAACTGCTTTCATCCACCACCTGATTGACCACCTGATTGTTTGCAAATAAAGGCTCCCGTCGTTTCGGAAATCCTGGAGGCTCTAAAGGCGAGCCCCTAAATTTTAGCTCCGAAGCTGCTCTATAATTTGGATCAACTGCAGCTGGTCTTGAGTTATGGTCACTTGTTGTAGCTGGCCTAAAGGAACTTGTTGCCCCACCAGGATACCCCGTTGGAGAACCATAACGCCTTGGTGGTCCTCTCAAGCCACTGCCACCCCGGAGATCCATCACATCAGTACTTCTCGAAGCAGTGTCTATGAAAGATGCTCGCTCGCTGGATCCAGTTACCAGTGGAGCTCCAGTAGTAGGTGAAGTGGCAGTAAAAGGGTCGTCCGGTCCCCATGAAGTGAGTGCCTCCTTTTTCTTCGCAAAGAATTGCCAAGCTCCAAAGAGAAAGAGTATGAAAAACAGAACAGGGCTTGTCCAGAGCATTTGTTGTGAAGAACTCCAAGAAACCATGCTTTAAATCACAGCAAAACAGAAAATCACATCTAACAAGGTTCACAATTTACCAATCAAAATCAAGCATAGAAAAATAGAGAAGACACAAATATTTATAGTGGTTCGACCAATGAGGTCTACATCCACTGTGCAAGGCAAGATCAATATTTTATTTGCTTCAATCCAAGAACAAAATACAATGGAAAAGAGAGAAAACTTCAAGCTACAAATCTCTCACAGCCCAATAGAAAATATACAGAAGAACCAATCTCACAAAGAGACAAATTTCTCTCTTAAATCATACTCACAAGCCATCTGCTTCACAAAGAAAGAAAAACACTGTTCTTCTGCAAACCTCAAAAACTGCCGCTGCTCTCTTTTTCGTTTTCGTACCACGAAGGAGAAGATCAAAAATTGAAAAAACCACCCACCACGTTTTTTTCATTCCTCCTGATAAGTATAATAACAATAAAGCATTGGGCCAATAAATTTAAAATTGCAGTTATGTGTTTGGGCACATATTGGGCTTTGAGCAAACATCTTTTAAAGCCCAAATTTGAGTTTATTTGATATGCTTGAGTCACGTTCAACAGATCACCCTCTTGAATCAAGTATATTCTCAAATAAAGAAGCAAAACACAATCTTGAACTCACCGTGCATTTTAAGCATCAACAAGCAACATTAGCCAATACCTACTTTAAGTAGGTCACAGAAGAACTTAAACTTCACTCCTGACAAAGACTTTGTAAACATATCAGCAAGATTATTTTCAGATGCAATCTTCTCTAGCTTCACTGTTTTCTTGTTCACTTCATCTCTCAAGAAATGAAACTTCACATCTACATGTTTGGTTCGATCATGGTATAAAGGATTTTTCGAAAGTGCAAGAGCACTTTGATTATCACAGTGTATGATAGGTTCTGCTATATCTCCCAACATGTCTGAAATCAGTCCTTTCAACCAAATTGCTTCCTTAACTGACTCAGATAATGCTATATACTCTGACTCGGTTGTAGATAAAGCCACTACAGATTGTAGTGAAGACCTCCAATTAACTGTATTACCAAACAATTTAAACACAAAACCAGATGTAGATCTTCTTTTATCTAAATCAGAGGCAAAATCAGCATCAACAAAACCTTCTAAACACTGAACATCAGAATCACCAACTGTGTAAATTAAACCATAGTTCTTAGTACCTTTCACATATCTGATAACCCATTTTACAGCTTCCCAATGACGCTTTCCTGGACAACTCATAAAACGGCTAATAACACTCATTGCATAGGCTAAATCTGGACGAGTACATGTCATTCCATACATTAAACAACCCACTGCATTTGAGTAAGGTACCTTTGCCATACCTGCAATTTCTGTGTCTGTCTTTGGAGACTGAAGCTTTGACAATTTGAAATGAGAGGCCAAAGGGACAGCAACTGCCTTTGCAACATCAAGATGAAATCTCTTAACCACACTGTCAAGGTAACCCTGTTGTGTAATTATGAGTTTTCCAGCAGCTCTGTCTCTGATAATTTCCATGCCTAGAATCTTTCTAGCTGGACCTAAATCTTTCATATCAAATTCTCTGCATAACTGTGTTTTTAAGTCAACAATTTCAGAATATACATGAGAAGATATAAGCATATCATCCACATACAGTAACAAAAACACAGACACATCTTTCGAAACATGTTTAACATAAACACAGCTGTCATAATCACTTCTATTAAATCCACACTTAATAATAAAAGTATCAAACCTTTTATACCATTGCCTTGGAGATTGTTTAAGTCCATAAAGTGACTTTTTCAATCTACAAACCAAATGCTCTTTTCCTTTCTCAACAAAGCCAAGGGGTTGAGACATGTAAATTTCTTCCTCTAGTTCTCCATGCAAAAACGCTGTTGTCACATCCATTTGCTCTAATTCAAGATCAAAATGAGCAACTAAAGACAACAAAACACGAATGGAAGAATGTCTTACAACAGGAGAATAAACCTCATTATAGTCAATCCCATATTCTTGAGTAAAACCTCTTGCTACCAACCTAGCTTTAAATCTAGGTTTGTCTTCACCACTGATACTAGGTTTTACTTTAAACAACCATTTGCAATCAACTAGCTTATGATCTGGCGGTTTTTCTGAAAGCACCCAAGTCTCATTTTTCATCAATGAGGCCATTTCTTCATTCATAGCAATTAACCACATATCACTTTCTTTTGACTGCATCGCTTCATCAAAATTTGCAGGTTCATGACTTAACAAGATCTCATCACAGTTTAAGGCATAAGCTGTTTCTTTCCCCTGTTCTACTGCACAACTTGCTTCATCATATCTTGCTGGCGGTCTAACAACTCTTCTCTGTCTATCTCTAGCTAACTGATAATCTGACAAGCGAGATTCTGATTGATCATTTTCAGTATCTACAGACTCAGGTTGTTCCTCTGACGACTCACCAGTTAACTGATCATCAACCCTTGCAGCTTCATTATTGGAAATAGATTGCTCACCTGAAGATTCGGCAGTGTGTGTGTTTTCTAACTCAATCTCAAAAGAGTTTGAAGACACATTATCAACAGATTTCTTAAAACTCACACTACCTGACAGCTCCCAAGGCATGTCAAATTCATCGAATTTTACATCTCTACTGATAATACATCGTCCCTCACCTGGTTGAAGAAGCCATAGCTTATAACCCTTCACCTCAGATGGATAACCAAGGAAGATGCACTTCCTTGCACGTGGCTCTAGCTTGTCTTGTTTAATATGTGCATATGCAGCACATCCGAATACCTTCAAATGACTAAGGTTGGGAGGCTTTCCTGACCAAACTTCTTGAGGAGTTTTCATATCCAAGGCAACTGAAGGACTTCTATTTATGAGATATGCTGCTGTCGAAACTGCTTCACCCCAAAACATCTTAGGAAGCTTTGCATTTGCAAGCATACATCTCACCCTCTCAAGCAAAGTCCTATTGAACCGTTCTGCAAGACCGTTCTGTTGTGGTGTGTAAGGAACTGTGTGATGCCTTTTAATTCCAGCTTTTTTACACAAAGTTACAAAGCTGTCATTCAAATACTCCAGACCATTATCTGTTCTCAAAACCTTAATTCTCCTCCTAGTTTGATTTTCAACCAGGACTTTCCAATCTCTAAAGGTTTCAAATGCATCACTCTTGTTCTTCAAAGTAAACACCCACAATTTCCTTGAGAAATCATCAACAATACTCATAAAGTATTTTGCTCCTCCAAGTGTTGAAACCCTTGCTGGTCCCCACAAATCTGAATGAACATAATCTAAAATTCCTTTGGATAACTCAGTGCTCTTAGAAAATTTCACCCTGGTTGACTTTCCAAGAGTACAATGTTCACAAAAAGGTATTTCTGAAGGCTTGAACTTACCAAACAAACCTTGTTTGTGCAATTCATTTAAGCCTCTTTGAGAGACATGGGCTAATCTATTGTGCCAAAGGACTGTTTCTTTATCACCTTGTCCTAAAACAACATTTGCACACTTAGCTACAGCTGAGGTTCCATTCAAAACATACAAGCCATTTCTAAGGTTACCTTTCATTTCAAGAAGTGAACCTTTATAAATTCGAAGAACGCCTCCCTCTAACTTGCAACTGAAACCTCTTTTATCAAGCTGTCCAAGAGAAACTAAATTTCTCTTTAAATCTGGAACAAACCGAACATCAGACAGGACCTTCTCCATTCCACCATAAAGTTTCAACCTGACAGATCCTATACCCTTCACAAGACAATGTTGGTCATTGCCCATCAAAACCTTGTTACCTTCAAGTTCCTCAAAATCTTGAAAGTAATGTCTATGAGGTGTCATATGATAGGAACATCCAGAATCAAGTATCCACTCATTATCAACTGCAATCTCAGACACAGTTAACACTCCTGCTGACTCATATCCTTCATGCACATTTGCAACAGTTTGTTCATCATTTTTCTCCTCTTTCTTGTTCTTGTTTTTTAACTGAAAACAGTTTTTAATCAAATGCCCTTCTTTATGGCAATAATAACATCTTCTCTTCTCTTTACCTCTAGATTTGGATCTATGCTTAGTGTTCTTCACTTGTGATTTTCCTTTAGATTCTGATCTCCCTCTAACCACTAAGGCTTCAACATCCCTTTTCTCAGACATGATTTCAAAATCTTTGGATCTTAAGGCATTTAAAACAATGGCTAAAGTTAATGAGTCTCTGCCATATTTTATTGCAGCCTTAACTTCCTTATAGCTTTCAGGTAATGAATTTAGGAGAATAACAGCTTGATTTTCATCATCTAACTTCTCCCCTGTATTTGCCAGATCTACACATATCTTGTTGAAATCATCTAAATTATCTTCTAAGGATTTTGATGGTTGCATCTTAAATCCAAAAAATCTTTCCTTTAAGTAAATCTTATTTGGCAGAGATTTACTTAAATAAAGTGACTCCAACTTAGTCCACAATTCCTCTGGTTTTTCAATATCATTAACCTGTCGAAGCACGTTATCAGATAAGTGAAGAATCATCGTGCTATATGCTATTTCCTCCATTTCAGCTTGTTTTTCTTTGGTCATATCTGCAGGCCAAGTTTCTGGTTTATCTAAAATTTTACCCACTTTCTGTTGAACTAAAAGAGCTTTCAGCTTTTTTCTCCAAAGGCTAAAATCCCCTTTTCCATCAAACTTATCTAGTTCGAATTTTGCAGACATATTAGGAATTTTAACAGCCAATCAATCTCACTGATTTTTTTTTCTTTTCAGCCCAAACACAATTTCAGATACACCCAACAAATAACACAACCCAGCCAAACAGAAAATTCCAGATTAAATATCAAACCAACGAAAAACAGAGATACACTCACAGATTCACGGAATCAAGAAACCCACTGCTGCTATTGCCTTAATCAACTTGGCTCTGATACCATTTGTTGTGAAGAACTCCAAGAAACCATGCTTTAAATCACAGCAAAACAGAAAATCACATCTAACAAGGTTCACAATTTACCAATCAAAATCAAGCATAGAAAAATAGAGAAGACACAAATATTTATAGTGGTTCGACCAATGAGGTCTACATCCACTGTGCAAGGCAAGATCAATATTTTATTTGCTTCAATCCAAGAACAAAATACAATGGAAAAGAGAGAAAACTTCAAGCTACAAATCTCTCACAGCCCAATAGAAAATATACAGAAGAACCAATCTCACAAAGAGACAAATTTCTCTCTTAAATCATACTCACAAGCCATCTGCTTCACAAAGAAAGAAAAAACACTGTTCTTCTGCAAACCTCAAAAACTGCCGCTGCTCTCTTTTTCGTTTTCGTACCACGAAGGAGAAGACCAAAAATTGAAAAAACCACCCACCACGTTTTTTTCATTCCTCCTGATAAGTATAATAACAATAAAGCATTGGGCCAATAAATTTAAAATTGCAGTTATGTGTTTGGGCACATATTGGGCTTTGAGCAAACATCTTTTAAAGCCCAAATTTGAGTTTATTTGATATGCTTGAGTCACGTTCAACAGCATTGTATTGAACTCCCCTTTAAAAATTGGAAGATTAGAGCGATACATTCCTACATATCCACCCCCGAGTCCGATAACCACAAGCTTCTCATGGTCACTAGATATTAAGGGTATAAAATTTCCTTCAGACTCTAAATCCAAATTCTGGTTATTCAGGAAAGATGACCTGATCTCATCTAGACTAGCAGAAAACAGATGCCTCGGTGCACCGACTCTAACGTAGTGCTGAGATGACACATTGAAAATGTGAACCTTTTCATTGCTGATCACAAGCAAATAACCCTTGATTGCCTGAAAGACAAGTGGTTCGTCAAACTCAAACTTCCTCTTAGATCTAACCCTGCATTTAAAGTTCATTATATCCCCCAACAACAAAACATGAATTAAATCACCATCTGATGTTAAACCATAGGCTTTAGATCGCTCCGTGGCATCAAACACGTAATTCCGAGCAAGAGAATAATTCAGTCCCTCACATTCAGACTCCCTAAGTTTCATGCTTCTCAAATCCAACGAGCCAGCACCACTTTCTGTCAAGAACAAAAGCCTCTGCTTCAAGAATGCTATCGGCCTACTCGTCGGCATGACAGAACCATAAACTGTCCCATTTTCTCTGAAAACCTTGATCTTTCCCCTGGCATCTGAAGACAGAATGTACCTGGTCCTCCCAACATGATGCACTTCCAATATGGAAATTGGCGACTCGTCCTCCCGACCATCAGTCGCCACAAATTCCACAACATGTTCCATGAAAAGCGAATTCAACTCCTCCCCATTCGATCCCTCCCAAATCCGATGCATCAAGATCGCCCCATTCTTGTGCCCAGTAACCAGAAGGGTCTCGTTCTTATAAATAGACATATAGGAAAGCATTGCCGTAATTGGCGATTCAGACACAGTACGAAGCTCAACCACAACATCCCCATTTCTCGTAACGACATAAACTCTGCCTCTCTCATCTCCCACCGCAACAAACTTGCTATGCCCCTCAAAATCCCTAAGCGGCAAGACATTGATGCAAGTAGCATCAGAATCCAGTTTCACAGCCGACAAAAAGTGGAACCTCTCCGACCAAAATGGACTGTATTTGGTCACTGAAACAGCTCTCGCTCTACCCCCATTTTGAATTTCATTATCCAAACCGCCATCTCCACCATCACTGATACCATCTTCTTTTCCACCGCCCGAACCAACCACCTCAGGCACTACTTTTCTCAAAGCATCAGTATTCAATTTCTTATCTCTATGCACCGCCGTGGGAATATCAGATAACCTGAGCTCCAACTTAGAAACTACATCGCTAAGGTTTCTCAATAACTCTTCAAGATTTTTCAGTAAATCATACTGTCTAATTTCAAAAGGGACTTCAGGTTCAGGTTCATTCTGCTCAGAGGAGCTAGAACTACATACAAATACCCTAGAAACATGGGGAATAGCGAAAACGAATAGAAAAAAGATCAAAAGGAGCTTGCCTTTCAGCGGATTCGCCATTCAAGAAGCTGGGAGAAGCTCTTCAATAGCTTGCCATTCATAGTGAACTTAAATCGGGGATCTCTGATTCCGTTTCGGATCTGGGGCACGAGTGTTTCGGCCAAAATTTTACCTGGGTTTTTTTGACGAATCTAAGAAAAGTAATTAGATATTAAAAAACAGTTGACTGATAATAAAAATCTGAGATGGGGACTGTACCAGAAGCTAGGGCTTTTGAAAAGGGTAGCGATCTCAGGCGAAATAGTGTTGAAACGTTTCAGTCAAGTTCTTGTTTCCGACCATTTCGTTGGAGAAATGAGAAGAAGGGCGGTTTTACTTTGGTCAAGTTTCTGTCTCCTCCTTGCTTTGGACACGTACATGAGAAATTATTCTATGAATCCGCGACCCGAAGATGTAAAAGATAAATTATAAAAATATCTCAATTTTACATCCCATTCTTTAAAGATAGAGAAATATTAAGATCAACGATTTTAAAGAAACAATCACAATTGTGATTATTACACTGAAAAATTTATCCATACATAAGAGAAATATTACTCTTGTTTAAAACCAAAAAAATGAAACTTGTATTTATTTCAAAACCTAAGAAATCGTATCAATTTTCAATTTTCATCCTAGACTTTCAGTATCATCAAATTGAACCATAAATTTAAGTAGTGTCCTAACTTTTACCTCATGTTGAATTTCGTTAAATTCACCCAACATTTTTTGCATAAAATAAAAAACTTTGTCCACGTACACAATGTTTTCCTTGGAAAATTCTACTGTATTTGTTGTTTTAAACGAAAAATAAATAAAAACTTTTATTTATCTCAAGTTGTGTCCGTTTTCAATTTTCAGTCTTAAACCTTTAGTTTCATAAAATTGAACCATACTATTTTTACCTTAGGTTCAAATTTGTTAAATTTACCCCAACAAATTTACATAAAGTAAAGTTAAAAAAATTTATCAAAACTCACTAATTTCAACAAAAATCAAGAACTTAAGTCTACTTAATGCACAGTATAAATCATTAAAAAGTCATAAATTTCAAAAAAAAAAAAAAAATACAACTCGATGTCAATTTTGTTTGGATCTTCATTGATTTTTCACCATACATATGGCATATAATTAAATGCACATGTTAATGTTTTAAAACTATTAATTATTAAAAGATAAAAGTTGCAACATTTAATTAAGATTAAAGTTAAAATTGTAATACTTATCAACGTTTAAGGAGTAACTTAACGGTCAAAGGTGCCTTGAGAAAAGGGAATAAAAAAATTTATATACTAAAAAAAATCCAAAATTTTGCCATCAATCATTAAATTTAGATTAACTTCATGTTATATACAAAGCATATAACAATTAACTTTGCATTATTAACATTTCTTGATACTAGATTTGAATTTTCACTACTCTAAAAAAATATTTTATATTAATCTATACTATTATTGGCCACGTAGATTTTTCTTTTGCCAGGTTGGATATCAATTTATTTTAAAGGTATCCACATGTGCCAAAAGAATTTAAGGAGAAATACGGACTAGGTTGATAAAAACAGGGTATAAGGACACTTTTTGCCATGTTAGTTGTCTTAATGTTCCATGACATCGTGGCATCATATTCTGTTGCCACGTGTCTTGATCATGCAAGCACATCATAATGTCTGAGCCACTTATGTGTCAAATTAATGAGTACTGGCAAATAATTTCCTAACTTTTTTTTTTTTTTTTAAATATTGTTTGGTAAGACTGTTTGTTCCATGATATTGTAGCTTATATTTGTTATGATATCAGTTTCCTAAACTTTGTCTGTTGGAGCTTGTTAGATCAACACCACATTAATATCCATATTCTTAACTCCACATTTTTCTTTGTCTTTGTTTATTTATGATTTAAATCTATTTGATTTAAACTTTCAAGTTTATCTCATGAACTTTTAAAATGTCCATATAAGTTTGAAAAAAAAAATGTGTGGGCTTTAGAAATGTGGTATGAATTGGTTATAAAAAGAAAGAAAGAAGTGTAGTATACTCTCATAGAGGAAAATCAATCATTATACACGAAGCCATGTTAATTTGTTAAAAACAAAGTAAATATGAGGACTAGAATTGTCGTTTTGAAAGTTCGGTGACTAAAATAAACATTTATAAGATTTAGAGATAGATTTGAATAGAACTAAAAGTTAGAAGTTGAATAAGAAAAGTGGACATTTTGAAAGTTTAAAATAAAAATGAAATTTGAGTATTTATTTATTTGAGTGATAGAGGTGATACATGACCATAGATCTTCAAGTAGTTTATTGGCAATCACTTTAGTTGTATTTTGTTGGTTTGATTTCCAAAAGGTAAGTGCATGTTTGGGAGTGATTTTAAAATTATGATCAAAATAATTTTTTTCATATTCAAAATCACTCCAAAACACATGTATTTAATAATTTAAAATTAATTTTGATTGTATGAAAATCACTTTTATTTTTAGTACGTATGAAAATCACATTTAAAAGTGTAAAATCAAACATGAAACTGACATTGAATAATTAAAAATATGTTTCGAAGTGATTTTTGAACATGAAAAAAGTGATTTTAGTCATTTCAAAATCACTCCCAAATATGCACTTAGTTTCATTGTCGAGTTTTTTTCACCTTCCTTTAATTTGATAGATAGGTTCAAGCTCAATATCAATTTTGGCTAAACAAATTTTGAACTCGCCACATTTACTTTGGATGGATAAACTATACGTCACATAATATTTGTCAGGGACAAAGGACACCACACATATTTCCATAATGGTATGATATTGTCCACTTTAGACATAAGCTTTCGTGGTTTTGCTTTTGTGTCCAATGCGGTATAGGAACGTTCTGCCTCACCCGAGCGAGCAATGGTGGACAAAGCAGAAGCGAGAATGTCGGCTTGAGTAATGCAAACATTGGCGAGAATCCAATGCCCCGAAAACCTAAGGGTTCCTTTGTAAGGTTCGTCCACGGAGGGTGGGTCAGAGCCTAAGATCAGGTCGAAAGACATAGTTGATGGACAACATGTGAATATTCTTGTACTACCCCTTGTTGGTCCCAAAGGAAGGGATGAGGCTAGGTTAGCCGAAAGATGGTTACAGGTTCAAGAACACAATGTGCCTCTGCTTTTTCGGGGTAAAAAGGGATGTCTCCTCACGAAAGGGGTTGCTGTGACCTGGCACGGGAGTAGTGTGCTTAGCGTCGGAAAGATCCCTCTACATGGGCGCGCTAAAAAACTAAGAGAGGAACAAAACTAAACATATCAATTTTCGTTGACCGATCATTTCGAATTTCCAGTTCTTCTGGATTGATAACGTGGTTCGATGACACCAGTGGAAGGAACCACCGGAGATTCATCCAACTTTGATCCCCTAAAGGCAAGTACGTAGGGTACACAATCTCAAATTGTTTAGAATAAAAAGGAGCTCATTCGATTCCAAGCTGCTACAGTGCTTATTTGGTCTATCAGCTACCTATTTATCCCAACTCTAAAGCTTGTTATTGACCAAATCGGTAACTTTTCAGGCGAAAAGCTTTCAGTTTTAGTAATCACTTTTCTCAGGCGAAGATTTTTTTTTTGTTTTTTTGTTTTTGTTTTTTTTTTTTTTTTTTTAATGTATAAGAAAAAAACCTCATTTCTTATTCAGGGTCATCGAGATCCTTACATAAAATAAAAAGCAATGAATAAAGGAAGAGGATTGAGTGAGAAATGCAGGTAAACAATCTACCAGCTCTAAAGGTAAGGGGGAGGAGGATCAGTCTTAAATAAAAGAAGACGTCAGACCACTTACCATAAGAAAAAAGAAAAGGAACTCTTTCCTCTACCAGTCAAGATGAAAGTCGATGGTCCTGGGGACCTTAAAGCAAATTATAAAGCATTCGAATTGACAACATGTGAGTGGCTAAGAAATGGACTCCCCTTTTGTGGACTCACACTAAACCTCTTATTTCGACTCACAAAACCCTATTTAAACTCAGAAAGATGGACGTAGGCTCCAACTAATGTTCATGGACACGTAAGATAAGAAAACCAAATAAGGTATAAGCGCCAAACAATGCTAAGAAGAACATAACATCACGGAGAGAGAGTGACAACAAGCGATGAAAGCGAAATATTAAATGTGAATGAAAAAAAGAATGATGTAATAAAATGAAAGATGATAATTGCTAGTTGTTACCCTCACACGCCCTTTGTATATAAAGGTAAGGATCTTTTTTTGCGAGACATAAAATTCAATTTTATACGTAATAGATATTTGAATGTATCAGGATCTATTAGACACAATATCAAAAGTTAAAAAATCTATTAGACATTTTTAAAATCCAAAATCTTATCATAAACTTTTTAAAACTTGAGGACTTTTTTTTTTCTTTGAAAATAAAACTCAAGAAGTTTTTAAACACAAGCTTCAAAGTTAAAAAACAAACTCATAATTAAAATTTTCATTTCCATTATATTATTCTCATTTATTTTCAATGGAATACTCCTAGAATACCCATCCAACTCTCACAAAGACAAGTCAACAAGTCAAAGGCGCGCCTTTTATTTCCCCTTCAACAAAATCAACGGTCAGATTTGAAGTAACGGATATTAGAGAACCGGCCAGATCTGCAGCACGGCACGCTATATAAAGGTGTATAAAAGGGTTTCGCTCTATTTTTTCCAGAGTCAGTCTCTCAATTTCCCGCCAGACGAATTGGCGCGAAACTGAAGCTCCCTCCTCTGATATTTCTTCATTGTTCGCCGAAGTAGCCCTAGATCTCTCCGCCTTTTTCTGCTACTGGAGTGCCCTGCTTCGCCTTCTGACCGTAGATCTTTTTCTGCCTCCGTCGCTTCTCGGCCTCCCCGCCGGCGATTCAGAGACTTCTATCACTGGTTAGTCAATATCTGCTTTTACTTCTCTAGTACTGTTGTTCGAATCGTTGGATGTCGATACCGTGATTAGATCTGGAAACATTGCCGTTTATTTTCATCGCAGCTGAATTAGTTCATTTTTAGTGGATTTTTCGATTTGTTTTATCAGTTTATTTTGGGATCTAGGGTTTTGGACGAATCTCTGGAGTTGCTCTGGAGGTCTAGTTAGCTGAGTTGTTTATCATGTTCATTATTCTCGTATCTGATTAAATTTCAGGGTTTTTGGTTGATCGGACTATAGTTCTCTAACGTCTCCGGACGTAGTCCTCTAATGTCCATGGTTAAGTCGACGCTGTTAATTCAGTGAAAAATGACGGTTTACCTTTACGAAAGAACTGCTCCATTTGTCGAGTAATGTTAATGTCGAAATCTGGATTTAACAATTTTATATCTAGAAGTATAGAAGTATAAAGTAAGTTATGAATGTGTATTGTGGAGGATTTACTTGCGATGCCCGATAGTTTTATGAACAACGATTTTTCGTTAATGGCTGCTTGGTATTTTTGACGCACTTGCTAGTTACCTGACCACCGATCTTTCTTTCTTCACAAATGTGTCAATTCGTTTGTCGGTCAATATTTTGAGTAATGAGCCATGAGTTCATAAGGTTTTCAACTGTATTGGGCTTGATTCTTCCATTGTTCCTTGATTTCTCATTTTGGAGCAGTTTTATTAAAATTTTCCTTGGATCGGAAGATCATTAGGATTTTTGGGCGGTGGACCTACATTATTTGATCCTCAATTTACTCTTATTTGTTAGCAATCATGCTGTCTTGGTGAATTTATTGCTACCATTACTTAAATATGTATTTTGTATCACAGGAGAAGCATTATCTTGGTTCAATAAGACGAAGAATTATACTTATCCAATGGAGTTAAGACGTTTCAGTCATCTTCATTATATCCATGCCATTAAAGGTGGTCTTATGACAAAAGTTTTAAATATCAATTCCCGCGGAAAGCCTGCAGTCGTATTTAAGAAGCTTACTGATATATATGGATCTATAGATGACAAAGCTCAAGAATCACTCCCAACACAATGGTTGAGAGAAGGTTTGGAAGAAAATTTTCCTGACAGATGTGAGGTCAAGGTGGAAACCCAAGTTCTTTATGCAGAAAGAAAACTATTCAATGATGAGCCCGAAGTTTCTGATTCTGACAGTAAAGGTAGCACTGATGGACAAAAGAGTGATGTAGAAGTTGATAGCATGACTATAAAGCAGATAATGGAAGGCTGCAAGAAAAGAAAGTTGAGGCAGTCGAAATCTGTCAACTCAAGGAAGGAAAAGCTGAGAACATGCTCCAGAATAGAATTAAATCATTCATGCTTGTTATCTGATGAGGATGATAGTGATCTTGATGTAGCTCTTAGCATCTGGAAATCCAAACTTTCAAAACGCAAGGAATTGAAAACCAAATGTGATGAAAGCAGAATATCTACTAGTTCACAGTGCGGCCAAACCATTGGAAATTCTGATCCGATCAATAGTGATCAAGATCTCCTTCCATCTAGTTCAGACCTGTCCATCCCTGTTGTTATTAAAGTTGAAACTCTTGAAACTGATGTGACAGAAATCCAAAACACAAACTACTCTATTGATGATTCATCTCTACTTTGTGATGAAAATGTAAACTTGTGTCTGAGTTCTGGGCCTATTGGAGCCGATGAGTTATTTTTCAATCAAGAGTTGACGACATCTAAGAAAGAAGTTGAATATTGTGTTCTAAACAGTGCATGTCATGAATATTTGGAAGGTGATGAACACGAACCTCCTCAGATGGTAGGGGAATCCAGCACTGAGTGGATGAATGAAGATAACCTGGAGGTACACAAGCCCCAATCTCCAGATTTTCTTGCATCAGAGATCATGGATGGACAATATACCCCAAGATGTGTATCCAGTGATAGCATGCCAGAAGCTATTTCCCTGACTGAGGAACATTGCTCTGACACATTTATTTCAGAAGGTAAAACCTTTACACACGAGGCCATATGTCTGAATAACGGTGAAGTCTTCACTCATTTGCATGGAATGACTAATTCGAATAGCCTCCAACTCCCAGAGATGAGTTTAAATGACAATAGTTATAAAGACAAGTTAGCATTTGATCATGAAAAAGGTTTTCCAACAGAATCCACCAGTGATTGTAACTTAAGCCCTGATCATGGAGGAAGTATTTCACCAAAATCTACCAGTGATTGTAACTTAAGCCCTGACCATGGAAAAAGTATTTCAACGAATTGTATCAGTGATCGTAACTTAAGTCCTGATCAGAACGAATGTCCAGCTAAGGAGAGACAGCCACAAATGTCTGATTATTCTGATTCAGAAAGAAATACTTCACCAGATTTTCATCTCGATGGTTCTATGGACAAATACAATCAATTTGAAGAACCTAAGCGTCATCCAACAAGGCTGTTATCAACGAGAACAGTAAGTTGAATCTAATTGATGTAATATTTGGTTTAAATTATGTGGAGGTTGTTTATATTATTGTGCTTTCACTTTCAGACCATTTCTCCAACATCTCAGGAAAGATTGTCCAAGGCTATGAAGTCTATGCGGTTACAAGATAAAGAATGCAAAAGTAAGTTCCTGAAGTTAAACATTAGTTAGTAGTAGGGGACGTGGTTTGGAAATCCCATATGAAGCCTTGTTTTATTTTCTTTGATTATTTATATGATATAAAAAAAGTCATTTTTAATGCCTTAATATGCAAGTTAATAACCACATATTAAATAGAATGTAAAAACATTTTCTTGACGAGAAAATTCCAAGGAAATCACAGTCCTTAAAAGAGGGCAAGTACTCGTAAAACTATGAACTACTTAAAAGCGTTACAAGCCTCATCTCTCTCCCCTTTTGGCTGTGCTTCTGTTTGTATTATATATGAAAGAAAAACGTTAATGGAATTCAACACTTGTTTTCCCAGGGGAACCTTCGCACTTCTACGTGAAAAAAGTAAAAATTGTGTGTTCATTTGACAAATTTTATTTTTACTTATTTCTTTTGTTTTTACAATTTATTTTTATAGGCATATTTGAAATCTTAATGAAATTCTAAGAATACAATTATAACAAACCTATAGTTTGAGAGTAGTTTACTCCGTTTACCTTTTTATTTTCCTAATTGTTTTCTCTTTTCATTTTAGCATGTGGTGGCAAACCATATTTCAATCAAATCAAGTACAAGGTTGGCACAGCTGAAGAGTGTGACCAGATGAAGAGAGTGTATTCTGATATATGTCATGAGCAAAATATAAAGAAATCAAAGAAGAGAAGTCTTCACTCAACAAGCACCACTAAAGTTCCTCATGCTAGCATGAGAAACACTACTGTCCAAAACTGTTCAGACAGTGCCATTGCATTCACACAAAGACAGATGCAGGACATAGAGTGTCTTGCTCTGAAACTTACAAATCAATTGAAGTCAATGAAAGCAATTGTAGAAGACAGACTTCATGTTGAAGGCAACAAAGCTACAAATTACAAGTTTAACACGGATGAGGTAACATATATGAGAACATAATTTGGTTTTTGTTACCTTGTTGCAAATGTCTCCCACCTGTATTGAACTTGAACTCTCGTTTAATTGCCGTCAGCTTCATTGGGGGGGGGGGGGGGGGGGGAATATAAAACCTTGCTTTAGCTTTCTTAGAATGCTGAAAAATTGAATTTTCCATGTTCCCTTGCACTTTTCATGTTTGAAAAACCTACTGGTGGTGAATCATGTTCAATAGAATTTATTCTAGGACAATACTTGGTTGCATATCAGTGTGTAGGTACCTCCCTACACACAATCATTAAATTAAAATGTGGAAAGATCCTTACACACCGTCATGCAGCCAATATTGTTCTTTATCCTATAACCTTTTGCCAGCTTCTTTTGGGGGGTGAACTCAGGTGTATAAAGTAAAGACAACTTGTTGGAATAAAGGATTAATTGAGTGCAACTTATGTCAATTGAAGAAATTGATCATTCCTTTAATAAGTTGTGGGGCTTTGGGAGGTTTTGTTAACTTGCCCCTCATGTAATACAATTATGCAGAATTAATATAGCATATATTTGTTACTTAGATTAATTAGCACCTGAATTTCCATGCAACTTGTGGTCAATGCAAATTTTTTATAGTTATAGATTTAAAGTGACATTATGGTATCGGTGACTTCGCCCACGGGATCGGTTCTTTTTTTCTCCTCTCATATACTATTCTGTATTTTGGCAGGTGAGAACAGCCATTGCTGATGCAACGAAAGCGGAAGCAAGTGCGAGGAAATGGCTTTCCATGATGTCGAGGGACTGCAACCGCTTTTGTAAAATAATGGTTCGTTCCTCACCATAATCTTGTAAGAAAAACAGAAGGAAAACACCATTTGAAGCCTTATTTTTCTTCCCCTAACTGTCAAATAATTAACTGCAGAAAACAACCGAGAATGTTTCAAATGCTTCTCCAACTGCAATCCAGAAGGTGAAGAGGAAGATCACCTTTGCTGATGAAGCTGGTAGAGAGCTTTGTGAAGTTAGGTTGTTCGAGGACGACGTCAACGCCGAGCCTTTCGTGGAAACCAGTCCTGAAAAGTGTGAAACAGTCAAGTAACTTGGGAAAACCTGCTTGTATACTTAACTTATATTTGAATCATTGTTCTCTTTTAAGATTTTACTTGTAAATTCCCATGTCTCATTTAAAAGAGAGTGCAGTGGTTGGATTATGCTGAGGAAGTGAGATTTTGTACCGTCTGGTTCCTTTGAAATAACGTCTCATTGTTCTTTTTTCCTCAGATCAAAGCAAAATCATGTACCAAATCATTCTGACATCTTTAGAAATTTCAATCGGCACGTTTGCTGCTGCAATGTATTTTGTGAATGTTTAAGGTTGGTTTAGGCTTTAGAGATCAATTTAAGAGTGCTCTTATGTAATTTAACAACACTTTTCTTTAGTACTCATTGCAAATCTAAAAAGCACAAAAATTCTCGAACCTAGAAAAAAGAAAATCTGAACCAAGATGCAAAACCAATGCCTTTGCCGATTTAATTTAAAAAAAAAAAAAAAAGGAACTCAACTATAAGCTTGCATGTTTTTTTTAAAAAAAATTTACAAATCTAGTACCAAAAAAACTATTATATTTACCAAATCTCTCCCATTTTTTATTGATACAAGAAATTGTACAAATTCAATCCATAAAATTATATTTTTAAAGTTCAAATTGGACTCCACCCAACCAGCTACTATAAGAACAAACGACTTCTTTTTCATTTCTATGCGTAAAATTTGGTTAAATTACAAGTTTAGTCCTGAAACTTTTAGGATTGTATCAATTTGATCCATAAACTTTAAAAAATCTATAATAAATACTTAACTTACAATTTTGTGTCTAATAGGTCTTTGATATATTCGAGATTTATAAAAATTAGTCAATCTATTAAATATAAAATTAAATTTGATGACTATTGGGACCCTAAAGTTACAATTTTGTAGATTTGAATTTTAAAAAATGTCAAATAGGTCAACCATTTACACAAAATTAAAAGTTGAGAGATATATTGGACACAAAGTGAAAGTTTAAGAACCTATGGATATTTTTTAAGTTCAAGGACTTATTCAAACACAAAATTGAAAGTTTGATGACCTATTTGATATTTTTTAAAGTTCACGACTAAGTTGATACGTAATAGAAACATAAAATTTCTAAAGGGATTGATCATCTTCAAAGATTGAATCGATCCAACTAGATCCTGTACTGATACACCCATTAGAAAGCCTTCACTTGTTCGAGTGGGAATCATAAAACAAAAACTCCCAAACCTCAGAAAAAGCTCCGACGATAAGCCGATGATACTCCGGCGAGTTCAACGTCAAATAACACTGCAAAAGCTCCTCCAATCCCTTCGCCTCAAAAATCTCCTTCTCCAATATCATCTGTACCATCGACCTCTTGAAATCTTCTTGCGGATCCTTCGATCTCTTCACCTGCACAAAGCTCTCCCCCATTTTCCCTTCCACTTTCCTCAAAGACGACACCGTTTCGCTTCTCTTCGCCGGCGAGCCATCGTCGGAGAAGCTTATCGAAGAGTTTATCAACGCCTCTGTCCCTTCGTCTTCCTCTCCCTCGTATCCGTTGGACCAGCCATTCGCCATTAATGGCTTGCTTTTGAGCCTTGTTTTCTTTGATTTCTTCTTGATCTTCGTTTTCTTTCTGGTTATCCAAGAAAACGGAGAAGAACGCTGATTCTCTTCGCCGGAGACTTTGTGCTCTGTTTTGGCTCTGTTTTCTTTCACGTGCAGTAGTCCGTTTTCCCGAGCGTATGATTTCAATTTGCAGCTGCTACAGACTGATGTGGACTTTTCCGTTGAAGGGTCGTCGAAGAAACCCACCGGTGTCGACGGCGGCGGCGACGGTGGGTTGGGGTGACAGATGTGGCAGGACCTGGGATTGGCCGGAAATTGCTTCTTGTAGTGATAATTTTCCGGCAAAGGGGTTCTGGGGAAAGTTAAATGGTGTCGGTTTCTGGGGCGGCAGAGTCGGAAAGAGGAGATGAAGAGACGGAACTTGAGCTTGAAGCTTCTGGCCATGGAGAGAAGGAAGAGGATGGCCGGCGAATTGCTCTGTTTCTGTGTGTTTAAATAATTGTGATGGGAGAGAGTGGCCGGCCGGCAGCGAAGTTGAACCAGTGGGTTTGTGGTTTTGACCAAATCCAAGTGATGATGAGAGGTTAGTTGATGCTTAATTATGTGGAATTTTTCATAGTAAGTGTAGTTGTCTAATGAATAATTGAATAATTAGTGAAAATTACACATTTTGATAATTGAATTAGGGTGTAATTGTTTTTTCTTAAACAATTTTATTGATGCTTTCTTTAAAACATCGGTTTGTATTTATCGATATGAATAGTCTAATTCGTCAAGAAATTTTATATCTCTTTATAAGTTGGGGGTTTAAATCCTCCCTAAACTCCAAAAAAGAAAGAAAAAAAAAAAAAAAACTTTTATAGTCTTTAAGAAAGTCTTCTAACTAGAAATTATTTATTAATGTAATGTGGTTTTGAAATTTTTAAAAGATTATGGACCAAATAAAGAACTAATCTAAAAGATGAAAAATGATTTTGTATATTTACCCAAAAATTATTTTGTAGCTATGGAGTTTTCATGTATTTGCTAAGGGTAGTTGTTGGTTCATCCATTGTCAATTTTTTTTTTTTTTTTTAATTTTTTTAATCTAATACTCCAAGTATCTATATATACAATATTACGATAACAAACTAGATATATTTACAACGGTTTACATTACTCTCTTTAGTAAGTTTGTGATTTATATATATCACTTTTAACGAATGTGCAAAATTAATTATGTTCTTTAAAAAAAAAAAAAAAAATCTAACACTTCTAGAAGATGTTTGACTCATGACTTGAATAAGTATTAGTTCATGAGACTAGAAGCTTGAGTTTGTGTAATATGTATTTGGATGGGTACAAAGGAATATGTTATAAAAACTTAAATAAGTATTAGTTCATAAGGCTAGAACCTTGAGTTTGTGTAATCTGTATTTGGATTGTATAAAGGTATAGGTTATAAAAACTTGAGTTTATGTAATTGTGTTAGTTTGATGAATTAAAGTTAGTATGCAATATATAACATGAATTTACTCATTCGAACCTTGACTTATTAGTCGAAAATATATGTCAATTACTGTTGAGTTATGTTCACTTCGACTACAATATGAGATTAACAAACTTGTAGTTTGAGATAAATAAACTCACATACCTACACATAGGCTTAACTTCTTATTTCAAGTTATATAAATCCAACTATTCAGCCAATAATTTAGAGTAAAACTTAAATTAAATGAACCAATAACTTCAAAAGAAATTTAAAATTGAGTGGAATATCAATCACTCCCAAGAATAATTTACTGGCCATCCAAATATCTTAATTAAAAAAATGGAGAAAGAAATGTAAAAGTTGATGATTTTTATCTGAATAAAAAGTAATAAATCAAGCATATATTTTTTTTTTAAAGAATCACCACCCATTAACCATGAGTAAAAGTAAGTTCATTGTCATTTTCTTAATGAGACATTTAAATTAATGGAACTCAAATTCAACATTGAAAATGTAATGAGAAAAATGAAAAAGACCATAAAATAAATGTAAGTATCTAAAAAAAAAAAAAGTAATTTGTTAGGCTGACATTGAAATGTAGAGTATGGGAGGTTGTCCTGACTCCATAAATCTAAGGATCTTTTCATCTTTGGCACACTACAAAGGTTTCTTTCCCCATAGATTACAATTTTTATTACCAAAAAAAAAAAAAAAAAAAAAAAAAAAAAAAAAAAAAAAAAAAAAAGGGTAAAGTGTAATGGTTAAAAGTAGGTGATTTGAAAAGCAATGGAAAAGCTTAGGTTTTACCAAGCTTCTAATTTTATATTTTTAAATACATATTTAATAGGTCTCTAACCATATTTCTTAAAAATAATTTAGATTAAAATATTATTTTGATCCTATGCTTTAGATTTGGTTCCATTTTAGTTTATGTAATTTCAAATGTCCAATTTTAGTTTTTATACTTTCAATAAAACTTAAAATTGGTCCTAAATGAGTTTTATTGTTAATTTTTCTTGAAAAAAAAAATTAATCTCTATTTATCTTCCTTCTATAAATTTTAGACATATATTTGTCGTGTCTTTTCTTATATAGAAATTATTATTATTATTTAACCAATTTCGATTAAAAAAAACTTTAAATTCATGATAGGGATCAATTATAAGTTTTATTGAAAATATATGGACTAAGACTGAGCATTTAAAAGTACAAAATCTGAAATGAAACAAAATTCAAATTACACGGATCGAAATAATATTTTAACCAATAATTGACAATTTCATAACTTGACTATGTAGATAACAATGTCAACGGTGGTCGTTGGAGTGTCGCCGATGTGGTCACCAGAGTGCTATCGACATTAGGTGGTGGCCATTAGCAATGAGCGATTGCGCACGATTGTCGCCGATGGAGGACGATGACAGACATGGTAGAAGTGAAGGTATAGTATGAGGCTATTCTTGATATTTTGTATATATCGTGAAAATTTGAAAGAAATTTCAACATCTAAAAATCCTTTTTTCTAAAATTTGGTTCCATGAGCGTCTCACTCAAAATAATACATTTCTAAATTCCTTTGTATATTGATTAAACAAAAAAACTTACCGTAGGAATACACTATTAAAATGTTGACAAGTAAAAGAGATAATAAAATTTTCCCATTTTCTACCTTCTCCTTTTTTAATTGTCAAGATTTGAACGGGGTACGTAAAAAGATTCCTACGCTGCATGTATTGTTGTTTTTTAAAATCCTCCTCCCTACATTTTGTAACCAAAAAAAAAAATTGTGTTTTTTGAAAACCAAAGGCTCATCTTTGAATCAACGGTGCAGATTTGGAATCTGCAAAACCTCCACAGGAACCCCAACCAACTGGGTCCCCTCTGCGTCGGCAGATTGCAGAGGAAGCTCTGTCCATGGCGTTGGCCCCATTCACACACATTCACCATTCATAAATTCCCAATAAAAACCCTCAATTTTATCTTCCAATTCCCTTTGAATTACGAACGAAGCCCATTAATTTCTCATCATTCTTTTCTCTCTCACTCCACTGTTGAAGAAACACTCAAAACCCCACAAACAAAACAAGATGAAATCCGAGCTTTCACCGACAATGGCGGCTCTGAAGAAGGAGACCCCATCAGAAACTGGGCTCTCCTTTTTCCTCTCTAGAAAGGCTCGCTACAAGTTCTGGGCCTTAGGTGCCATTCTCCTCCTCGCCTTCTGGTCCATGTTCACCGGCTCCGTCTCCCTCAAATGGTCCGCCGGAACCTTTGCCAGATTCTACGACGGCCCCCGCAAGCCGATCTTCGACGATCTTGACATTCTGGTGATCTTTTTAGCCATTTCCATGGTGGGTTTTTGTTTTGATTGCTGTTCTTGGTGTTTTAGGGTTCTCTTTTGCTGAAATCAGGAAGTTGAAGAGCGGGAGAGAGCTGTCCGCCACATGTGGAATCTGTACACCCACGGCGGCGGCGGCCGGTTGCCGAGATTCTGGTCGGAAGCTTTTGAAGCGGCGTACGAGGACTTGATCGGCGATGTTCCCGCCGTTCGTGATGCTGCCCTTTTGGAGATCGCTAGAATGTCTCTGCAATCTGCTCACGTTGATCCAATTCCGATCAAATCCGAGGTTAGCCGTCGTTTCATCTTATAATCTCTGAGTTTAAAAGTGTTCTTAGACGCTGTTTTGTGAGACTGTTTCTGAAACTGATAAAGTTGCAGTAGTCTTATTTCTCTCTGATTGTGAACCAAACGTTCTTGCTTTTTATCAAATGTTTAAGAACTGAGCTTTGGATATAGAGATTTACAGCAAGATCTACTCGTTTTCTACCAAACTTATTGCCTTTTTAATCGAAAATTTACACACTTTCTACACTTTTTTGAGTTTATCAAACTTAAACTCCAATGTAAATGGTTAAAAAGTCAGAAATTGAATGATGGGTTGTGGTGTACAGAGTGAGAGCAGATTGAAGAGCTCGAAACAAACTCAATTGGCTGAGTAGCTGTGGTGTTGTGCTAACTGCTAAGTTGCTAGCTGCTGGGGAGAATCTTTGAATTTATTTACTCAAAAGTTGTATACTATATTGAAAACAATGGAATGTACAAAATTTACCATATCAATCCAATATCAATGGTGAAAGTGAAACTATAATTTAATTTCTTTTTCTCTCTCTCTCTCTCTTGTGAATTAAATTGTGATAAAAGTTTCACCTACTTTTTTTGGCCACATCCAACAAGTTGTCATACTTTTGAATTTTGTGAATAATTTGTCCTAGTCTTAAACTTTCAGACCTTGTGTTGCGTACTTTATGGCAGAATAATATGAAGATAGTCAACATATTCAGACTGGGTAGTGAAGAATATATGCCTAATACGACCATACTTGTGATTCTTTTATACTACCATCGCTAATTTTTAGTCATATCAGTTTAATTTAAAATTATATTTGACCTACTGAATAAAATAATGAAAACACCTAAACTAGGAGCTTTAAGTTCTCTATTACACTCATGATTTGATTATTAAATCCTATCCATCCTTGAATCAAGTTATAAATTTGTTTGGCTTATTGATTTCAGAAGGGATGAATTGAAGAATCACATGCAAACTGATTTAATCAAATCAATACGTGGTTGGATTGAGTTAATTTATCCATCTTCAACTAAAATCTTTTAAATTGAACAAATTCGGTTTAGAATGTCTTGATCAAATTGAAACAACTCAAAGCAACCGACTCCGAATACCCGACCTACTAAGCAAGGCTCTTACACAGCCTATCACATAGCCTTTTGCTGACTACTAGCGGCCAACAGTGAAATATAGCCTTTTGCCAACTTCCAGTTGACATTGAGCCCCTCGCAATACTCAATAGAGTAGGCCGGGCTATAAATACGAGCACACCATCAGAAAATAATACATAGCCGGCCAATTGGTGGTGCACCATTTCTAACTTTGTTGTCCCAATTAACATCCTACAAAATGGCATTGATGAAGCAAGGGAGTTGAGAGGCAGGCCAGTATAAGTCAAGCCAGCGAAGGCTTGTGAATTTAAAGTCCTGTCACGTCAGCCATCACGGGTTGGCTCTGCTCTACAGGAGAAATCACAGTGAGATAGAAAATGGAGCAGCACCAACCCAGTTCAGAAATCAAAATATGCACTGAGACGTTAAAGAATTGAACTTCCAAGGCACCTTTGCAGTCAATGGGTCTTGGGGCCAATAATGCATTAGCTTATACTTTACTGAGACATTGCCAATGAATCCCATCTCCAGAAAAAAGGAACAAAGGAAGTGAAACACAAGAATAAATTACCCCGGTTAGGTTAAATCCAGCTCAAAAATGTTTGTGACAGACCCAATAACAACAAACCTAGGAAGACAGACAGTTAATTGTCAAAATCGTGGAGCAGACAGACAAAATAGTCACTGCTGCTGCATCTCTGTGATGTTTTTGGGAGGGTTGAGGTACAAAAAAATCCATTTACAGAAAGTTGGATGTCATGTATTTACATTTGCCTTCAAAGCCTCTCGCTCTCTCTCTCTCCTAATCTTCAACCGTCTGAATCTCACCCATCATAATTCGGTTACTAACTACATTGAAACCCAAAACTGATGGACTAACCTTCTTCCCTTTCTTTCCTTTCTTTTTTCCTCCACCCTTTGCAGACCCATCGCGGCCAGGGACATCAGGGTCCAAATCTCCACCAGCATTGCCAGAATTCACTTCTCGGGCAGCTATTGCAGATACCTTCCTATCGTTCCGGCTTTGAAATGCAATTTCAAGGACATCTGCTGGGAGCAACTCCTTGAAATTGAGGAATTGATCAATGAACTCATGGTCAGGATCATATGAACCAAGGTTCTCTATCAAAAGCAGCTCTGCCTCAGATCTTGATTGCTTCAAGCAGAATTCCAGGAAACTTGTGTCTAGAACGGGCAAAAAGTTGATACTCCATTAATAAAGGATAGTAAACAGTTCTTGATTACCAGCAAAAGAAAAAGAACATAAAAACTAACAAGGGCCAAACTAGACCTTTTATTTATTTTTTTTGCCTAAACATAAATCATGAACAAATAATTTTCGAAAAGAATAAAGACATGGAAACAATGAAGACATTAAAGAATACATTATTAAAATATTTCCAAATTTTTATACATTCTCAAAAGGTTGCAATATTAATCATGATACTTGCATTTAATATATAATAAGAATGAAGGTCAAAAAGAAAATTAGAAATGCGAAAAAGCCAAGATATACGTTTCTAGTGATGCATACATTTACAACAAAGATTTAAGAAGAAAACAATCAAACTGTTTCCCAATGATTAAGCATCTCGTAAAATTACATGGTTAAGAAACATAACCAATGTGTATCATCGAAAATAAAAATTTTCTAGTATTTTGTCATGTCCGTGTGCCACACTAAGTGATTTATCACTCCAGTGCGAGGAAATCAATTATCAAACATTGTGCAGTCATAAGCATCCATGCCTCATAGGACTCGCATTCACAAGCAAAATGTCTCTTCAACAAGGCGAGAAAAGATACCTTTTGTTCCAATGAGCCTTACACATTCACTCTCACACCAGTCGCGGAAGCCCATAGCTTCTACAAGGTGAGAAAAAACTTAATCGTTATACATCTCGAAGAAGTTGGTGATAAGAAAAAGTAATTGGGGGAAAAAACTCAAACCCTTCCCCAGTTCCTTCCGGGGAAAAAAGGACCACAAATCATCAAAAACTAACCTGAATGCTTGGTAACTGAATCTTGTTTGCCTTTCTGAGACGACTGTGCAGGTGAGGATGAAAGATAGTCAGCTTTGCCACCAGATGATTTTTGTCGGCTTAATAACCCAGTCGAAGCTGCTGCTTTTGCAGGGGTGTTTCTATTTCCCCAGCTTCCGTGACTCCCAAGACGGACATCAACCCTGAAAACAGAAACGTGACTTAATTTCCCTTGAAATCCAGGATTATTTTGCAGCAATGGCAGCTACAATAAATAAAAATCTACAATGTTGCCAAGTATACACAGAAATCAAAACCCTGACCCAAAAGTGGTGGGCAACAAAAGAGAGTTCAACAAAGGAAGGACTACGAGACTCAAAGAGAGAGCACTAATAGGTCATTAGTACCATCGACACTGATAAAAAGTAAAGTTGGGCAAGAGAAAAATCATACTGCTGATTTTCTTGCTTCGACTCAATGGGCCCCCAAAATAGGTCATCATCACCTCCATATTTTGACTGAGAAGGAACATTCTGAAGGGGGGATGATGCAGCCTTCGATGGTGAAGAAGCAGAAAGAGCCCAGGAAGGCGTACTAGTGCTGCTGCTACGACCAACCTGAGTTGGCTGAGCCTTTTGGGGAGTAGGGATTTGATGAGAATGCTGAGCGGAGGAGATTTTTCTTTCCTGCTCCTTCTGAATATCCCTCAAAGATGTGGGTTTGGGGACCTTCCCAGAGTCACTGGACCATGCTGGAGCAGGGGCCACGTTAGCAGCTTCTCCCTTCCATAGAACAAAATCACCAAAAGAAGGTCCAGAAGGAATTGCAGGCATTGCATCCTTCTCCTGCTGTGTCTGGCGGGAGATTTTCCCTTTTTCAATGGGGCTTGAACCAACAGGCACATCAGCAGAAGGGACTGAAGAGGTGGCCTTTGTACCAACAGCCTTAGCCTTAGCAGACTTCTTACGGCTCTTTTTGGTGTCTTTTGCCTCAATAAAATTGTCATCCATAGGTTCTGCTTGGGCGGCCATGACCTGAGGAGAAGAAGCAATCTGAGCAGAGTCAGAAACACGTACATCACCTGCACCGGACTTCTCCATATCATCTTCCGCCAGCAGATCATGCAATTGGCTCTTTCTACTTCTTGAATTCAATAAACTTTCATGTTTCTCACTTGGTTCGGAATTCACAGAATCTTTATGAATTTCTCTGGAAGCTTTTGGGTCCAAATTGCTCACAATCCCAGCCCAAGGAGTTGATAAACTCACAGAGTTGATAGAAGTTGAAATCTCTGATACAGCAGTTTCTGTATGTGCCATTTTCTGCTCTTCCTCCTGAATTTCCAATAACGACTTTGGCTTGAAACTTGAAGCAACTTTCCAAGCTCTTTGACCAGATTGAATTTGTGAGTTAGGCACAGAGTCAGACCCAATTAGTCTGGAGTCCTCCTTCACTTGAACAGTTTCAACATCGTTCCAAGAATTTATAGAAGAGGCAGAGCTTTGAACTGGTTGACTATCCACAATTGCAATTTTGGCATCCCCATCCCTGGTCTTCTGAGGAGAAGAAGATGTATCACTTGATTTTCCGACAATATTATCTGCCTTCAATTTCAAATCATTTTCTGGTTTTCCACTTTTTGATTGCTTTGATTGCTGAATGGCAGAATTCTTAGAGTCCTTGACCTGGTCAGAGGAAAGCAACTTCGATGATTTTTGCTTCTTGGTTTTCTTATCAGAAGATTTTTTAGGTTCTTGTACTTCAACATTTTTCAATTCTGTCTCCAAAGAGGTATCGTCTTTGCATACATCCCTTTCAAGCTTTTCCACAGGCATACTAGCTTCTTCAACCTTCACAACAGGGACACTAACGGGAATGGAATTGCGAACTTCAGATGGTGGTATAGCAACGGAGACTTCATCAGTCTTGAGAGGAAGAGGTTCTACAATAGCATCAGGTGCAAAAGATGTGTCAGTTGCATCCAGCCTAGGTACATCCTCTGATATCTGCTCCAAAGCTTTGATAGTGTGGCTATCAGATGAGGTTGGTACAAGATTCACATCCTCGTTTGATTTGCTAGTCAAACCAGGCAAAACTGAGCCCTCACCAACTTTAGATCCAGATAATATATCTTTTGGATGAATATCATTTAGCTGCTCGGGAAGAGCAGCATTCCAACTCTTCTGCTGAACAACATTTCCAAACATCTGATGCGGAAGAACAACGGACGGATCTTCCGAATTAACATTGTAACTGGGTCCCTGGGTAACTTGCAAAGCCATATTTCCGAAGGTAGTTGCACGGTCAGTTAGTACATTTAAGGGATTCTGTGAACCAATCTGAAACTTCTCTCGTGATAGCTGGACTTGAGATGGATCAGCAGATGCATTTCCAATAGGTATAGGAGCGCCCTGTAACTGTCCAAAAGATGGATCACCAAAATGCTGGCGTGACTGATGCTCTGATAGAACCTGGGAGAGCAACTGCTGTTGCTGTAATAACTGTTGTTGTTCCTCTTGTTTTTGCTGCTGCTTAAGTAGTAAAAGTTTGTCCAACAGCGACATTTGTTGTGCAGAGAAAGGCACTTGAGAATGCAACTGCAACAGGTGCTGTTGTTGCAATTTACTTATCAGTTGTGGATCTTGAGATAAGCTGGAAGGAAGAAACTTGTCTGGAGTTAAGGTTGGATTATCAGTAGCTTGAGCAAGTAAATTTGTCAGGGACGGCTGTGGTGGCAATCTCTGTTGTTGGAAACCAAAAGGTGCCTGCGAAGACAGGTTAAGATCATGGTGCAAGTCAAGTTTACTTTGGAGAGGGTCGGAAGCACACTGTGAAGCAAATTTTGACCAGCCAGCAACATCATTAATGCCAGGAGGTGCTTTGTCAGACAAGCCTTGTAGAATGGCTGACATGTCGGCACCTTGAGAATGAGAAGTTTGACGAGAATGATCAATGATTGAAGACAAGAGTTTGGCTTGCTGAATTGGATCATCTAGGCCAATATCCGGCTTAGATACCTTAGATGTAGGATCTATTCCGGGCCAAAATGCATAGGGGTTGGTCAAAGACCTTTGCCGTTCAAGTTCCATTCTTTTTGCCAACAGGAAAAGGTTGTTTCCATTGTCTATTCCCAATGAAGACAAATTATTAGGATTATTTCCAAAATATCCTGGCACACCTACACAAGCATCAGGATCAATTTAGATTCCACTATGATATTATAACAAGAATTATAACACTGCAAAAGAACTTTAAAGGAAAGTGATACAACAATTTTCTTAGTCACATACCTTCAGAAAAGGCACTCTTCTCGAGAGGTGAAGAACCTAAATTACCAGACATGAGTGACTCCAAAAATCTGTTTTCAGCTTCCACCGTCGAGCCATGTTTATGCCTTGCCTCATTCCTCAAAGTATCAATCTCATTCAAACCAGTATGAAGCTTTCCCAAGCTACCATAACTGGCATTACCTATAGTATCTGCAAATTCATTTGGCTTTGGTCCACTAAATCCTGGTGGTGGCTTGGCTTTAGACCGTAAATGAGGCATGACATCACCAAGTGCTGAAAATGGCAAGTCATTTGGCGGATTTGCTGGACGGACAGGTAAATCTAAGCCAAAATACCCACCCTCAAACCATTGAATAATGTCAGCCCCACTAAATGGGCCTTGAATTGCACCAGAAGGATCAATGTAATGAAGTTGTAAATCCTCTGGAGCAGATTGATAAGTTTTCCTTGCTAGTTGTTCCTTGTCCAAAATCCCTGAAAGTTGCCTTCTAATGATAGATTCTTCCCCTGTCTGCCATTTGGGATTGTCCTTCGGATAAGATGGAGTAGCTGTATTACTTCCCCACCCATCATTAAGATTCTTTGAAGGTTGTAGCCAACCCTTGTCAGGAGTTCCTGAGCTAATATTATTAGGATTGTCTCTCCAATCAGGCATGGATGTATTCCGGGGTTGCTCAAGCGATGAGGCATCCCACGTACTGCCAGGATGAACAGTGGAACCCCCCTTAACACTTGATTCCCTATTGACAGGCACCTCATCTGCTTTCCTCATAGCATTGTCATCTTCTCTGAAAGCTGCACAAATACAAGCAATGTATAAACATCCTCAGAAACAAAAGAAACAACAGTCCATGCAAAAAATTGAATTTTGAAGAACAAGGATTACACTCCATGAACAGATAACGACATATATATCCACAAAACCAAGGGCAAGACAGCATTATTTTTTATAGTGAAACAAGTAAGAGATGCCAAAATCCATTCTCAGGCAAAAAAAAAACTTGGATAGACAGGGCCGCTTCGCGTCGCAGGTCGCCAGCATTTATAAGTTAAAGAAAGAAATGTCACCAAATTATTAATACCAACTGGAAAATAGAAATGTAAATGTCATAAAATAGAAAATTGGAGATTATCTCCATGGGGGTAAAAATCATGACCCATGTAACCACATACATTATAAAATTGTACAATTTTCCAGTTATTTCTTTAATTCTCTCTCTCTCTCTCCCTCTTTTTTTTTTTTTTTTTTTGGGGGGGGGGGGGTTGCAAATGGTAAACTTTTCACTGATGAAAAGAATAAAAAAAAAAGGTAGTCCCAAAAGGAATTCAGGAAAACCTGCTCCAACTAAGATCTTTTCTACAATGAGTCTAAAACAATCTGATAAGATAGAACTTCAACAAAGAAAACTAAAAAACAGTTCGGCCCACGTCAAACAATAGGAAGCAAGATTAAAATTATGAACTTTTTATACCCTCCAGTTATGAACTTACCTTCAGATTTGAACTTGCTACTAGCATGTGCCATATGTTCCTGAATGGCTTCTATTTTTGACTGGGGCCTATGATAAGGCACCTGTCGCTCAGTAGAGACCTCTGAATAGTTTGTGTGACCAGGTTTTGTGGTGCTATCATCCTTATCATCATTATAATCATCAAATCCATGAGATAAATCCTCCCTACTGCCTGCTCATATAAATAAGGTAGAAGATAGTAAATCACACCCCATGGCCATGACTTTTTCCTGATCAGAACACAGAACCAAGAACCAAAATCAAACAACTAAGAGGAAGAATTTTGAACCTGGGGAAGGTGAAACACCAAGTTTTGTTCGTCTTGTCTGCGTAAATTCTGATGAGTTTCGACCATCTTTTGATACTTGAGGTGCACCACTACTAACAATTTCCCCTTTATCAATCCCCTTCAAGAAAGTCTTAAAAAGAATAAAAGAAGTTGTCATTCAAACAGCTAAACAGCTAGAATACATACTTAAACACAACAGTATATAACAGTATTCTACCATTTCTTCAGCAGTTGGCGCACAAAGAGCAAGAGGCTCCAATGGGTCATCCAGCGTAAGAGTTGGTACTGGCACAAATCCATCTTTTACACCTGGCTGTGATGTCAGATTGGTAGTCCTGTAAACATCAAGCAACTTTGTCCTGCTATATTTGTAGTGGTAAGGCTCTCTTCCAGATTTCTCAGAGGAAGCTCCAAGAGAATTAGAAGATGAATAAATACTATTTGTAGGGTTTACACCAGAACTGATGATTCCACGACCTATAGAGTAGGTAGGAGGTGTGTTGTCTGCCCGTCCACGATGGGAAAATGCAGCAACTTGTTTGATTGGAGTTTGGGTTTGATGGTGAGTGGGTTCTCCCTTACCTCGACCCTGAGAGGCACTAGACCTCCATGGGCGATAATGATCTCCATCCCGGTCATTTTTCCCATAATTGGACACATGAGAGAAATTCTTATCAAGATGCAAATCACCATCTCTCCCAGAGTCCATACGCTTCTCACGAAAGCCTTCAGTTTCCTTATCATCAGGGCCCCAACGTGTATTCCATTTGCTCTCACGTCGTTGATCATAATGAACATTATCCCGATTGCTTGAATCAGACCAGCGTTCTGATGGGCCTCGACGAGATTCTCTAAAGACTCTTGCGGATGAATCTTCAGTCCAACGGTCCATCTTACGACTATCACCTGCCTCTTTCTCACCATCCCTCCAACGATCTTTGCGCATTGAAGAATTATTTTCCCTTTCTTCATCATGCCAACGGTCACGCCTACCAATTTCAGCATCAGTCAAGGATGGCCTAAAAACTTCTTTTTTCTTTTGAATTTCATTCATATCCTCATAATTCTCTGATCCCTTCATCATGTCCATGTGGTTTCCATAAGCAGGTTGCTGATTGAAATGGTTTTCCTGTATATAAAAGTTTAAGAAGAACCAGAGATATCATCAGGAATTGCTGGGAATGAATCTACATATTATGACTGAACGAATAGTGGATTCACTATATAACTGAAAGCACAAATGTCTCTCTGCAGTTAAGTATCATAAACAGATGGTGGTATAGATAAATCATAGGGTCAGAGTTCAGATAACCCACCCCAGTTCCAATTCCATGCTTACTCTCCCCTGGCTTAGGCAGAAGCCACTGTGGTGAGAGAGGAATCGGATTTTCAGATCCTTGAACATCTGCATAAAAATATTAAAGATAAGTAAACGTGCACCCTCAAAGATTTTCATAATTCATAAGCAACATTATGATTGTTAATTTCTAAACAGAAATAGCCGCAACATTTGATTTATAAAATTGATACAAACTTTTAACTTTAAATTAATCCAAGGACCATATGCGTTTGTGCAATAGAAATAGCTGTAAGTGCAACTCATTTTCATCAAAATCATTTTCTTAAATTCAAAAAACAAATTATAAATTCAGTAAAAAAAGGGTCAGCTCAGCCGATGGCCTAATAGCTAGCATAGTCCATTATAAAGAAGCGTTCAGTGGCTGCAGGCACATGTATTAACATTTTGTGTTCGAGTAAGTTACTACTCACCGTTTTGTTTGACTCCAGCTGTGAAACCATAATTGAAAATATTCAAATAGAATCATACGCAACACCATCCAAATAGATAAATTTCAAAACTAAGTTCACACATCACAGAGGATAGAAAACTTTAGACATGAAAAAAAAAAATAAACCAACGCCTATAGGTTGGTCGTCAAAGTTCAACAGACAAGCTTTTAGTGGATGTGAAACATATTTTGAGACAAATAGTAAACGTGAACAGATATAAGTAGAGCTTCAACATGCCATCATCACAAATGAATAAGTTTCAGAAATCTACAATCATCAGAAAAATAAGCCTAGAAACTGCCATAGTTGCAATACAAATGCTGCAAAAAAGCAGTAGAACAAACGGAGGCTGGTACTGTTTACTCAGAGGTGTTTATTTCATGAATTAAAATCCAAATAATGAATGAAGTCAAAACATTCAGTTTCTCAGTATTATACTATCTTTCATTCTAGGCATTGTCCAAAAATAAGTAATGTAATCAAAAGGCCTAGTTCCAGCTGAAACTTAATCCTTGCGACATATGCCAGTGTTCATACATACACACGTATTTCATCAAGATAAGTAATTTTTGTTGTCCAAAGTTCACGTCAAAGAACACCAATATTCACATTCAGTCTAGCGTTTTATTCTTCCAACTTCAATGGATAGCAACCAGGGAAATAGAAACTTTCAGATCCTTCAGAAAACGTTCACCAACAGGATTGGCAATTGGCAGAAAAAATGCAAGTAATCGTCTAAAAACCAAGTGGCTACTCTTAATTCAAATGCTATGCCGATCGTGTATTGCAAATGGCTTTAGAAAGGCAGTACTTTCCTACTTCAATAAACAAAGACAAATATCTCAAGCAATGCTGACAGTCAAAATCAAAATACATGTAAGAATCTACAACCAAGAGCCGCATTAGCCAAACCTCGAAATCAACAACAAGAAATAGCATTATCCATTCATTCGCCAGCAAGACAAAAAGCAAACCCACGAGCAAAATTAAAAAATAAAACCCAACAAATTTCAGACCCGTTATCGAAATACCCCAAAAACCCTAACTCCCATAGCGATAAACACCAGCGCAGTCAGACGACGCCACACCCACAAGACAACATTAACCCAGAAATTTACCAAACCAGTGAAAACCCCTGAGCTAGGTTAAGCTAAACCGCACCAAACCCCGAGAACAAACAATCAAAGGGTTGAAGAAAAGCCCGTCGGAACTTCCAGTAAGTGGATACAGAGAAAGAAAGATACCATTGGCAACATGGAGAGGACTGGAAACGGAGAGATTGGGACGAGAACCAAAGTCGAAGCGGCCGGCCATGGATGATCGTAGAGAGTTGCAGAGAGGAACAGAGAGAGAGAGATGGAGAGAGAGAGAGCGGGAGAGAACAAAGAAAACCCTTTTTTTTTCCTTCGCTGATGATTGCGCTTAAGACGAGGTGAGAGTCGAGAAATGGGGTTACGGTGAGAATATAAACGAAACAATCCACAGAGAAACGGCGTTAGGTTAACTGGAAACGACACGTCGTCCCACGACTGATTAATTTGTTACTTTTAGCCTCATCCATTTTCCTTTTTTTTTTTTTTTTTTTAAATTTTTTTACACGCACAGTTAATTAGTTCCTCTCTCTTTAATTCGTTTGCTTTTTCACTGTGGAGGAGCGTGACGTGCACGCGTCCACTTAAGAGAGTGTGGGTTTCTGAGTCCAAAGAGAACGCGCGCGTGGAGTTCACGCGATTGGATAGAGTGATTTGGAGATAGTGTGTAATGGAAATGGAATGGAATGGCGCGTGTGTTTCACGCACTTGTAGGCGCTGCTTGAGCTCCATTTGAAACCAGAAGTGGACTGAGACTGAGTGCAGTTCTTTTTTTCCTTTTCTATTTTTTTAACCAAGTTTCTTAATTTGGGGACATGGGGTAAATTAATAAGTCCGTTTTGAATTTTGAATTTTAGCTTTTTTTTTCATTTTTAATGGTTCGGCATACACGTATCTAAAATCATCTCGAAATATACTTTTAATTATTCAAAATCAATTTCATGTTTGATTTTACACTTTTAAATATGATTTTCATACCGTTAAAATTGATTTTTAATTACTAAAGATATGTTTCTGAGTGATTTTGAATATGCCAAAAGTGATTTTAACCATTTTAAAATCACTCCCAAACATGCACTTAATCATATGATATGATATGTTGAATTTATTTCACTAATGTTCTTTTTTTTTTTCCTTCTTACCTTGATGTCAATCCATTGTAGTTAAATATATTTGTTTATTTGTCTTTTTAATTTAATAAAGTTTAAATTTCCTTTGTGAGTTATATGTTTTGGGTTTAATAAGTTCATCCTACCAACGTCATTTACTTCATTATTGTTGTAACATGTTGGTTCATGAGCAGTGTTGTGACACAAATTAGCAGACTAATTAGATAATTTGAGATTGTTGAACCTAAGAGTTTGGTTTTTCTCGATAAACAACTTTTTTTTTTAATACCTATGAGTGTTCGGGCTAATTTGCATACACCCAACTAATCTCACAAGACAACCGCCTAATCATACTACATTTGCTCAGCAGAAAACATGTATGATATTAAATCTTAGGTAGGCGTCTATCGTGGATTAAACTAATCATTTTAAGCCCTTTATTTTCCCTTTGTCTCTTCAATTTATTTTTATGTCTGTCTATCATTGTTTTTTAACAATCATCCTTACTAAATTAAATTATACTATACAAAATCTATGTTTGCTAGTCAAATTAACACGTCATGTAACATTTAAATAACTATATTAACAATGATCTATAATCGCCCAAATCACACAATTTAGGCCCCGTTTGATAACCATTTGGCTTTTTGTTTTTTGTTTTTGGTTTTTAAGCTTATAAACATCACTTCCAACTTTAAGTTTCTTTGGCTCTTCACCTACCTTCTTCCCATGTTTTCAAAAACCAAGCTAATTTTTGAAAACTAAAAAAAGTAGTTTTCAAAAACTTGTTTTTGTTTTTAGAATTTGGTTAGGAATTCAAGTGTGTTTTTAACAAAAATGAAAACCATGGTGAGGAAATTTAAAGAAAACAAGCTTAATTTTCAAAAACCAAAAACCAAAAACCAAATGGTTATCAAATGGGACCTTAGTGATCGAAATGAAACTTTATATAGTTCTAAGAACAAAGTAGACAAAAGCATAAAATTTAAAGTCTAAAATTTATAAATCTAACCCAAAAATTCAAAACTTATCTCACACGTAAGTTCGAGATGACTTAAGGCTTTTGAAAGTTAGATTTTCTACGTGGTCCCATCTCACTTTTATTTTGAGATTGAAACAATAAAAAAAAAAATATACTTGTTTGGCCTCGTTCTTGAAGCCTGTGAGTTGTTAATATACATCAATTGTTAGGTTAAAATATACATATTGCACGTGTAGTTCAAAAACCACCTCTATATTATTCACAATCTTAGAAAGTTTCTATTACATAAAATCAGTCACGGAGACTTTACAACGAAACCAAATGGGATTTTAAGAACTGGCAAGCCAAGGGTCACAAAAGTCACTAAACACATTAACGATCAAATATGAAATAAAAATAAAAGTTTCAAGAGTTTTGTTTTTATTTAAAAAAAAAACACGTCGACTTCAATTCACGAGACAATTGATTGTAATGAACTAACATTTTCTCACATATTTGATTTTTCTTACCAATGTTCAAGAAGATTAGTTTAGCCAACACGAGCATAGCTCAATTGGCGTAGAACTTATGACCAAGAGGTCTGTGATTCGAATCCCCCGCCCACATGTTATAAAAAAATAAGACTAGTTTATTTAAAAAAAAAAAAAAAAAGAAGAAGAAAATGTAATAGGAGGCAAAATCATATTGGACCTGAAGACCATTAGGCCCAAAAAGAACCCATTCAAGTAGCGGCCCAAATTATCAGCATTGGGAGCCCGTTTAAAGGCCCAAACCCCTATGTTTCCAGAAAAGAAGGCAGAGAATTTGCTCCCTCCATTACAACGCCAATATCTGCAGCAAAATGGCGGGAAAATTTGGCGCCATTATCGACTACGGAGCTTTTCTCTATGCCAGGGATGTTCAACGAACTCAGTAACCCGAAAAATCCGGCTAACTGGATTGGGTTGGGTTGGGTTAGAATTAAATTTGGGTTGGGTTGGATTTCGGTTCGAGTTTCGGGTTCAAGGATTTTATTTAATACGCATATGATATATTATTTTATTTTAATTCGGAGGCTCAATAATTTTTTATTTTAAATGGAGATTTTCCATTGAAAATTAAACACTTAAATGAAGATTTTCTAATATAATTTTTTTTTTTTTTGAGAAGCTAATATAATTCATTTTATTTAACCCGAACCAACCCGAATTTGTATTAATATATATATATATATATATATATATATATATATATATATATATAAAGCTAAGCCTAGGGTTTCTTATTTAAAAAAAAAAAAAAAAAGCCAGCCTAGGGTTTCCTTTCCTTTCTTTAATTCCTTCCACACGCAGTAGCATGCCTCTTCGACCTTCACCCTTTCCCTCCCAATCGCAAAAGCCGCTCCCAGCTTCTCTCTGTTCAACCACCGCCGCCGTTCAACCACCATTGCTCGCACTTTCATTGGCGCATCGCAGCAGCCAAGCCAACAAGGTGGATTTTCGTTTTACTTTCTCCTTTCTCTCTTTTTGTTTTTGTATTTTTTTGTTTGTTTGAAACTCTGGTTTTTACTTTGTCATTTTTTTCCTTTTCAGTTTTCACTCCTCTTAAATCGAGATTTAAATTGAAACATTACTTCTGCTCCGTTCGTCTGCTTGATTAGATCTAACTCTTTGTGATACTGTTTGCAAAATAAACGTGCAGTTTTGATTAAATTGTGTAAATTGTTTGTAGCATCTCTTGGAGCAATTACGGTGCAAGTGAGAGTCTCTGGTCTTCCTCTATTTAAACTCGACCCACCTTCTTCCAACTTTGCTCCAAACCACATCAATTTCAGATCAAGTTTCCATTTCAATCGTTTCTTTCGAACCCTAACAATGGCGCAGAACAGCAGTTCGGAAGTCAATGAACCGTCGCCCAAGGTCCCGAAAGTCGCTCACGAGAACGGTGAATCTGAAAAATATTGCAACGCATCGACGTTTCTCAGAGTGAAGAAGCTGTCTGAGAAAGCTGTGCTGCCAACGCGTGCCTCCGCTCTCTCCGCTGGTTACGATCTTTCCAGGTTAATCATTTGAGACTGTTGTTTCCATGAACTGGTAAAGGAAATTTTAGTTCTCGACAGTTACATTTCTTTTTGTGTGTTAATATAGTGCAACTGAGACAAAGGTCCCTGCTCGAGGAAAAGTCTTGGTTCCGACTGACTTGAGCATCGCGATTCCGGAAGGAACCTACGCTCGGATAGGTATTTCTTCATCGATTTCTGCACTGTCTCTTGCGCTTTTACTAAGTTTCTTAAACTGATGCTCGAGTATTTTGGATATTTTGCAGCGCCGCGATCGGGCTTGGCTTTGAAGCATGCGATCGATGTTGGCGCGGGTGTGATAGATGCTGATTACAGAGGACCTGTGGGCGTGATACTATTCAATCACTCAGATGTGGATTTTGAAGTGAAAGCGGGCGACAGGATCGCGCAACTGATTCTTGAGAAAATAGTGACGCCGAAGGTTTTGGAGGTCCAGGATTTGGATTTGACTGCTAGAGGTGAAGGTGGCTTTGGCTCTACAGGTGTTTGAGAGATCTCCACCGGCTGCTTGGGAATGGGGGATTTCCGGTTCGTTTTTCCCATTTTGCATCTCAAATCGATCAAACTTTTGATCTCTGAGGAAGTGATTGGAGAAACTTTTTTGGTTGAACATATGATATCATCAGATTAGGAAAAAGAACATTTTGTATCTTGCCAGTTCAATCAATGAATTACCGAATTTCCATCTATTTTGCAATTCAAATGTCTGATATAGATAAAGGAAAAAAAAAGGTCGAAACAAGAAGAAAAGAAGAATGGTCAAAAGAAAAGCTTGAAGAGAAAAAAGGAACGGTTGGAAAAAGATCAAAGAAATGGATAAGGGTCAAGAGAAAAAAGAAAAGGTAGAAAAAAATTTCCATACTTGTTTCTTTTTTCCTCCAATACCTAATACGCTTTCTTGATTATAAGTTAATTTTTAAGATGATTTAAAAAACAAGTATTCTTTTACCTGTAATTCTTAGTAAATAGAAATCAAGTATTTTTACCTATAATTCTTAGATAATGTCAATTAACTATGTTATTAAACACATCTTGCCTTGCACTTTAGCAACACCGATGGAGATGAATCCTTGGAATGAGTCGAATATTGAAGGAAGAACAAACAGAGACTGGTAATCTGGAAAAACTGAACGGAAGCAATGCAATGCTTGCAACAATTTATTTTCATTTCAAAGCCATGAAAATGCATCTGTTCCCCATGGTGAAAGCGGGGTCAGTGCAATTCTACACATAGCATGATGTCAAAAAATTTATTGGGACAACATTCTAAGAAACATGGTTTATAAAAAAGATCATCGAGAAAGTCACTCTCAGCATAAGCTTATGCGATGCATAAAAAGTAGTTAATTTAAGAAAGAGAAGAGGAAAATAGATGATTGGTTTATGTTATTTGAAATCAAAATTCTTGGCCATGAGCAGCAGTTAAATTCTGGGTAGAAGAGTAGGAAGATCAGATGGGACATCCGAACTTGCCTGCAAAACAAGGCAGACAAAATCATGAATGAAAACTTTTAGATGCAGCAAAGGTAATTATGTACACTCAAGAGCTTCTTCATTCACAAGCATCACATCAAGAGTAAAATTCACGACAAAACTTCACCATTTTGTTGGATAATCATACCTCTAGATATCTTTTCAACAATGTTGTTGTACTGTAGTTAAAGCCTTCAATTGATTCTCCCTTTGTTCGAGATGCGTTCAGTTGCTTGCGGACCTGGGTAGCAAGGGACTGCATTCACACATGAAATGTATTAGTAATCACTAAACCTGAAGCCATTGCGATCAAAGCCAATAGCAGCTCAAGAAAAAAAAAAACATGTTTTGCAATCGGATAATTTATTGTATTCTTCATGTATATGATGAGGAGGCGAAAATTCTCCTGAAAAAGCATACCTTCCCCAATTCAACTCCCCACTGGTCAAAAGAGTTGATGCCCCAAACGAAACCTTCTACAGCAATTCTATGCTCATAGATCGCCAGCAACTGAGGATCAAATAGAATTGGCGACAGCATCAGTAGAGCAATATGGAGAAGAAACCTCAAACGAGGGTATTTTGAAAATAAAGTAAAACACTTATCAGAGGACATACCTGACCAATGTTGTAAGCATTTAATGATGGAAGAAGAATGCTGAGAGAAGGCCGGTTGCCAGAAAATGTCTGAAGGAAAGGCGAATATAGTTAGGTTATTGATTCCACTCTAACAGAATAGATAAAAGTTAAGAACAAGTGTGTCACCTTGTGGGAAATAAGATGCTCTGGAACATTCTCCTTATGCAATTGCTCTGGCGTCTATAAAAAAGTTGATGTTTAACAGTTTTAAGTTATATTTCGAGATGTACAAGATGAGTTCTGACTCAATTTCCACTAATGGGGGAGGAACTAGGAAGAAATATAAAATTCATCCATAGTTTTTCAATACACACACTTGTCGTGATAGAAGGATGGTTCTTCCAGATTATTTATAGAAGAGTAGAAAAACTGACCTTCCCATAGGCTAGGGCATCTGACTGTGCAAAAAAGTTGGACATGAGCTCATCATGATTACTCACGACCTCACCTGCTAGGAAAACGGAAAATTAGATACTGCAAGAAGAAAGCCTTTATGGGGAGAAATCTACATTCTGACTTTCTTTTGATAATCTGTTTACGAATTTTCACTAAACCAAAATCAGGGGTCAAATACCTTTTAGGTAAACAGGTTGCTGGCTCTTTACAACACCAATAAAATCACAAGGAATAACACGTCCCTGGAATTTTCAAAGATAATTACTTCAGATAACTAGTTATCAGTTTATAGCAATAACTGAAAACAGAACTAACAATCATCTCCGATGTCATAAAGTGGCATTTACTGTAAAACAGCTTTTGGCAACATAAAAGAAGCATAAGTGTTTGAGCATGAACAGCTGAAAGACTATTGTTTGTGTTGACAAGATTCGTACATACTTGGTGAATTAATTGGTAAAAACTATGTTGGCCGTTAGTTCCAGGTTCCCCAAAGTCAATTTCTCCAGCCTCAAAAAGGAGTGGAACCCCATCAATTGAAACTCCCTTGCCATTACTCTCCATGCTAACCTAGAATACAGTGGACTGAGCATTTAGAATTTACTGCCGGGGGAGAAAAATAATCAAAGAGTTTAGCTGCATGCCTGCTGAATGTGTGGAGCAAACTTCTCCAAAGCCTGGGAATAAGGTAGGATGGCCTGGGAAATAATAGATGTTATTAGAATCGATAAAAAAACAAAAAGATAACTAAAACTGAGAGTATATTATCGCAAAAGCTACAAAAAGAAATCACAAGAACTTACCCTCGCAGCATGCCCGAGAAAAGAAACATTCCATACGCTCAACAATCCCAAAAGCACCTGAAGAAATTATAAATATTAGGCAATGCATGACTAATATAGACAAAAGAAATCTACAGGTTCTGACTCAATGCATACACACACAAATATAATCAAAACTAAAAGAAAGAGGCCACACAGATGTACAAAACCACATAAAGAAAGAAAGAAGAATGAGGAAAGAGAGGGGCATTTATCAATTGCAACAAGTTAACAACTTTGTTTAGTTTCAACCATACTTACAGGAATATTTTTCTCAAAAGGTGAGGAGTAGAAATGTTGGTCAATGCTTGAAGCTCCCTTCAAGAATCTGTAGGCAAGAAATACATCATCTTAGTCATCTCAAACTTGAGAAATATTGATAGAATATATTTGCTGTTTAGATCAGAAAACAAATTATTTTTTACATTTGGTACATGACTTGAGCAACTGGTATACTAAATTTTAAAACTTTTTTTTTGTATATATATTATATTGTATTTGTATTTCATTATATATCCAAGTGTTGTCAGCTGAACTTGAAGAAACTGTTTGATTGTAATAAAGATACTGATACTACACACTGATTGAGGAAAAGATCCAAATCAAGGTAATTCTGATTGACCTATACTTCTTTTAAGTACCAAATTTGAAAATTCAGTCAGGTCAACATCCGAAAAATAGAACATGGGCAAACACTCATTGGGAATATAGCAACAAAACTCTTGATTATAAACATAGATATAAACTATTTTCTGTCCTTCAGTTTTGTTTAAATACATATATTCTTTTCCATCTAATTCTAACCATGTGCACTTAGCTTGCTAAACAGACACAGAGACAACTTGAAAGGATGAATGGTTGGGTTCCACCTTAAATACAATATTATCCATGTCAAAGATAACAAGAGGTAGAACTATATTTTAGAATAACAAGGGACCATACTTTTCAACAACTGAGAAGCCATATTGAAGAGACAAAGGCAACACTCCTACAGCACTGCAAACTGCAATCAAACTTCCCATTTTTAACTGTTTCATTGTGATATAGCCAATCAAAAGTATAGAAGCCACAGCAGAATTTTAAATGAGCAAGAAATGTTTACCACTATACCGTCCACCAACCCAGTCCCAGAATGCAAAGGCATTGTTAGGATCAATTCCAAACTTCTCTACAAGCTGCATCAGCAAATCCACTGGTAAGTATACAGGAAGTGGAGAAGCCACGAACATTAATACAAAGAACAAAACTTATATACATTATTAAACTCAAAGCAGGAGAAAATGTGCCAGCAAAATCAAGAATCAAGAATACTGCTGAAAATCTATGGATAATGGGAGAAGGTGGAAAACAGCACAAGAAAAAGGAGAATTATACATGTGAATTTGAGGATGGGATGAGACAATTAAAATCAATGATTTAAAAGGCACACCAAGGATGCCTCACCTCATATGAGGTGAAGTGACCCCATCTTGACACTGTGGCATACAATCCAAAAATTTTCGCCTAACCCTGTTTTCATTTTTTCTGCTCTTTTTCTAATACATCCGAGGTGCTTATTCTAAACACAGTTTCCCAAACAACGCTCACATTTGTAGCTACTTTTTCTAACTCACGCTTTGTAATATTATTACTTTTTTTTATATATCTTTTAGATATTATGTCTCACTCTCACCTGACTGAAGCCCATACTTTATTTTCACATCAAGCTCAAGCTCCAAAAGACTATTGGGCTTAATACATGTCTCACTTAACAAAACACTAACTAATACTAAAACATGTCCTTCATGGTATGCAAACCCAGTGGCAATGAGGAATGAATAACAGATTTTCGCACATTTCAGCCAAGTAGTGGACTTGAAAGATTTTAAATGAAAAGACTACAGGTAAGGATCATGCACACAAATTGAATGGCATGAACATCTATACACATAAGCTATAGTGCTCCAACTAAACGAATGTCCAAGAAAAATAAACATTCAAGTGAGTTGTCGAGCATAGAGATGCTACAGTTACCATCCAACAGTACTAAAGAATCAGACAAATGATCATACCGGGAGGTTTGTGCTAACTGCTACCATATGCTTTGCAACAGCTGAAGGCCTGGGATAAAGAAACGTGTCATAATCCAGGTTTAGGAAAAATGATACTTATCATTCCCAGGAAATCAGGGAAAAGAAATTCTGTCTAGATTTGTCAAATGTACAAAACAATTTAAAAAGACATGAAAATAGGTAGGTGACTTGTGAATAATTAACATATAGTAGACATCCAAATTTATCAAGTCTCATCCTTAGCATGAACTTGAATTAAATATAGCAATTTGTATTGTTAATTTGTTTTAATGGCCTGTTTAAGGTAGTAAGCTTTTGATTACTTACAATTAGTTGATCGTTGAATTCAAAGGATCAACTTGTATTATAGATCTTAGGCAACCTATCTCAATCACACAAGCTAAATCGAGTAAAAGTAGCTACCAAACTCTTAGAGAGGTTGGGAGATATCCCTTATAATGCCATCTCAATGGGCTACACCTAGAAAATATACTCCCTAACACCTAGCTACTCGCTACATGACAAAATGGGAACCACAAGCATGTGCACACACACAACTAACTAATCATTTATTCCTTCTACGCCTCTCCTTCTAGTGTAAGTGAAGCGCACCAATAGTTTCCTCTTTGCATATGTGAAGTGCATTTAGGCTTATCATTGTCGTTTTGAGAGTTTCATAAAATAATACATTTCAAGACTTGTTAATGTTTGAAATTCCCAACTGGTTTTATATGTGTGTGTGTGCGTGGGTATATATAAAGCATATTTCACACTGGCTCAAACTTAGACGACCAAAATTCAAACCATGTAAGGAAACTTAGAAGGAACTCAAACCAAATCAAATCTAGATGATAAGAAAAGAGATCAATTGAATAAGTCTACTAAATTATCCTGCATCATCAAGAGTGAGACATTCCACCTAGTTGCCGAAATACGTTACTAAATGCCAATGTCAACCTCTCAAATTTATCTACAAAGCTATACCATGCAATGACAGGATGAAGCAGAAATGCCAAAACAACCAAAACAATAATATAGTAGATGACTTCACTAACCCAAGAGCAGCAGAAATCCACTCCCTTAAAGTCCTGGCATTTAACATAGTTTCAGCAGTGGTAAAAGTCTTTGAAACAACCACAACTGCATACATATTTAATAAGTAAAAACAAATAAAGAAGGAGCTTATGAAGTAGAAGTTAGAATGATAATCCTCTTGAAGAAAGGAACAGTTCAATGAATAAAGAACCTACCCAAAGTAGTTTCAGGGTTTAAACCAGTGATATTTCTCGCCACATCAATAGGATCCACATTAGCAAGACTGCAAGAAAGGCATAGAAATGATGAACTCTTTTAGCCTGATTCCCAGTAACACAAAATGGTCAAATTACAGAACCACAAATCTTAAATATCATATTAACCACCTTAAATGGCCATAAACTGCTATTATACCAACCCATGAACCAAACAATAATAAAACAATATCCTCATCGGTCATCGCAAAAAACTTAAGCAAGAAAGCCTGCTAGTATCACTAACTTTCTTGTTTCACATCACCAATTAAAAAATGAAGTCTTCTTGAAATTAATTTTAGAGCATAGAAAGTATATTATCGACAAAGATGATAAACAGTATAGAGATATGGTAAGAGAAGAAAGAGAGAGAGAAAGAAGATAAAAACAAAAACATATTTTCATTCACTTAAGTAAAAGGAAGTATTCATGGATGTATTTTTAAAAAAGGTAAACTAAAAAATAAAACAAAATAGCTTTAAATAATGCAATTTATGTATGGAGGGAAATGTCAACACTCTCTACCTTGTACAAAGACCTTTTATCAAATTCAACGACAATGAGTTTTTTCATCTCACAAAGTTATTAAAACCACCTAATATATATATATATATATATATATTTGAAGTAAAGACTAGCTTTCATTAAGAATGAATGAAAAAATTACAGGGGCATACAAAACAAACAAGCCCACCAAAAGAGGTTCCCCTAGATAAAGGGACCCCAATCAAGCAAAATCAGACCTATCGAATGAATACAAAACAATTTTGAAACTGAGGCCCAAAGAGATACATGGAATCGGGAAAGGGACCATATATCACTCGGGCTCCTATCCAACCCCCTAAACACTCTGTTATTCCTCTCCCCCCACAAATTCCAAATTAACGCACACATCCCAACCTGCCATAAAAATCTTCCTGTCTCGAAACCTCGGATGGAGGAGGAACTCTCTGAGCTCCACAAAACTCACCAACTGCAAGCCAAACGAATCAAAGAAACAAGTCCTAACATGACGACCAAAGTCACAACCCTAGAATAAGTGGTCCAGGTCTTCCTCTGCCTTCTGACAAAGAATGCAGCAAAATGGGCCCATCAAAGGATTCTTCCTTCTCAAGAGCCGGGCGAAAGTATTAACTCTCCCATGGATAATTTGAATAAAAAATCTTATCTTTTTCGGAACTTTCACCTTCCAAAAAATAGAAAAAACAGTATCACTATGGGGAGAGGGATCCAACAACGAACAGAAGAAAGATTTACACGAGAACCCCTTGGAAGGCTTGGGGCTCCAACAACGACTATCCCTTCTCCCCAACCTAAACTCAAACTCCTCGATCAAAAAGAGAAGAGTCGTGACTTCCATTGCTTCCATATTGGACACAGCACGACAGAACCCAAACAAAGGCGAAGGGGAGCTCCTTAAATGAAACAAGACATCAACAACAGATCGATTTTTCATGGACAAAAGATGATAAAGGTGGGGGAACTTCAAGTAGAGGGGGCTATCCCCCACCCACTGTCCTCCCAGAAATAAATGTCTTTCCCATCCCCCACTACACAATGAATGAGACTAGAGAAAGAGGGAAGCTCCATGACAATATCTTTCCAAGGATTTCTGGAAGTGCCTCTAACCCCACCCAACAACCACTCGAAGAGGTGAGCGTCGTATTTACTCACAATTATCTTATACCATAAGGGCGAGGGCTCAAGCTCTAACCCTCCAAGATGGACCGGATACTCACATAACATACATGTGGTCGACTAACAAAAATCAAACCACCTAACATTTTTACTCACATTCTTTAACATACATGGGGTCTGAAATTTAGGAAGATTGGCATAACCAACCCAGTGCAGTAGGGGCATATCTTCTTTCAAGATAGCACATAGACATGCTTCAATCTAGAAATTACATGCTACTCTAGACCATTTAATTACTGAATAATTCATCTATTGACTAGTTGTAGTTTTGTAGTTTCTGAAAATTACAAATTTTCTGACAATATGAAATCCCAGGCTCTCTAAAGATCATAGCTTCATTGTTTCATTGACAGAGGAATTGTCACAGAGTACTTACAAACGTAACTGACGCCCTTCTGCAGACTTAATAGCCTCTGGATCTGTAAATACCATGGAAAAATACACTCTTTAAGCTTCATTTTGTCATAAAGTTGGAAACAAGTGAAAGGAACCAGTTGAATGAGTCAAGACTTAGGAGATGATTCTACTCAAAGGTACTGGTTGAATTAGTCAAGAATTAAGAGATGGTTCTACAAGAAGAACTACAATAATAAATATATATAAGAGGAAGAAATATTTTTTCAACCTGTTTGAAGTGCAGTGTGCACAAACAGAGGCCCCAAGAAGCTGCCACCAATACCAATAGCAACAACATCCTTCAGAGGTTTTCCTGTGGCTCCAACCTACCAAAACTTGCAAAGTGTTAGGAATGCAAAGAGTATTGAAGCCAAATAATAAGGCACAAAGATTTACCCAAGAACCATTGCGAACTCTCTCAGAGAACTCCTGAATCTTATCAAGAACTTTCCAAACATCAGGCACAACGTTCTTTCCGTTACTCTGTATTGTTGCATCTCTTGAAGCACGAAGAGCAACATGCAGCACTGCCCTATTTTCTGTGCTGTTTATCTACAGGCCACAAAAACAAGGATAGAAAGAACAATTATCTTCTATTGTTTTGAAAAGCTAAATGCTTGATTGTACAGATTTTAGACACTCTTGAACAAGGCAGAGAAGAACTTGTATACTTTTTCAAGCAGATATAAGACATAAAATGCCAACATTTGCTTTCTGAAGAAAAGAAGACTACTAAATCATCACTATTGGGATTTTTCAAAAAAAAAAAAAAATCATTACTATTGGTTCCACAAATTTTTTCCACGAATTGGAAATGAAAAGAAAACCTGCACTTACATGTTCCCCATTGTACATCCGATTAATTTTTTCCTTAAGGTTTGCCACCTGAATTGAACGAAAGGGCAAAAAATATTAGAGAACAAACAATTTCAACTACACAGTAATAACAATGAACAAAACCCACCTCTGCCAACTTGAAGAGCTTTCCAATGGTATCCAGGGTAGCCCGTTGTCGTGAATAATCCAACAATATCCCATCATACTCACTAACAAAAACTTAGCATCATCAACGAAGAGTGTTATCAAATTAAAACATATCAAGCACCAAAAAAGCTATGATCATCATACACCATCATGGATTTGCATCTCGTAGCATCGCTCATCAAATCACGCAAATGGGTCTTATTAATGTCCGCAACATGAGCCTGCAATCAAATATAAGTTTCAGCATTACAATACCACAATGACAAGCTAAAACACAACTTCACTCCAACCAATCCAAGTACCTTCAGGTTCTTCCACGCCTCGGAGTCAGAAATTAAAGCAGAAGAAGCCATTACAAATAATCAAAATCACCTGCAACAAACGTTACTTTCGCAATCTCAGTAACAAACCTAACTACAGAAAACAAAAACATAAAAAAATCCAGATATCTTTTCCTTCTGTTGATAGTTCTCACAAGATTTGACCACTAAGCACAGTATTGAAAACCCAAAACGACCCAGAATGGAGCAACACAACATTCAAAAGACCAAACTTCCTCCTACGATCTCCGATGTCAAATAGCACCAGAGAAATCGAGACATTGATGTAGCATGGATACGGAAAGATTCTTACTCGGAAAAGAAAAAGAAGAAAAGAGAATTGGAATATGTAAAGATATACGACGATTACAGAAAAAGAGCAAACATTAGGTTCGATTCCGAGATGGAAATCCAACTGTGAAAAAAGAAGAAGAAAGTTGAAAGCACCTGAGAGAGAGAGAGAGAGAGAGAATGTCGTCGTCGGAGATTGCGGTGATGGGAATTGGAAGAGAAAGAGAAATTTGATTCTTGGAAAGTGAAACCATGGGAGGTGACGAGTGGAGGTCTGTGGGCTTTCGGGTTGGAAGTGCCACGTGAGATGGGCGTTTGGAGGTCACGTGGAGAGAGAGGCGTGGTCCGTGCCACTTGCCAGTTGTCACTTTAAGCTAGGGCACGAATTTGGTGCGGATCCGAATCCGAATCCGAATCCAATGCGATTCCGACATCACGGGCCTTTTGTTTTTCCGTCGTTTGGGATTATTCGACATGTCGTCAGCTTGAATCGGCTCAGAGATGTTCCCACGACGGGACAGGGACTCCGGTCCCCATAGAAACATTTGAATTCTCAATCAAATTAAAACAAGAATCAGTTTTGAAGGTTTTTTTTTTTAAGCTTTCAAAACTTGACTTGATTTTTTAAACAATCAAAATAACGAAAATAACAAAACAGATAAACTTATTTGTGGAAGTAATGATTTTAAGTTTAAATTTAAAATGTTAAATGACTATCAAACAGGACCTAAATTTTCATCTGGTGTTGGACAAACTTTAAATTTTATAGATTGAAAGTTTAAGACTTTATTAGACACAAAGTTAAGTTTTATGTCCAATGAATCTTGATTTTAATAAAATGTTGAAAATGCTAGTAACTTGGTAAACATAACTGAAAGCTCATAAATCTATTAAATATTCTTAGAGTTTACATATCTATTAAACATAAATTTGAAATTTTATAAATTTATTAAACACTAACCTAAAAGTTTGAGGACTGAACTTGTAATTCAATGGGTCTGTTTGAAATAATCTTTAGTTTGAATGTTATTCAATAATGTTTTTTTTTTTTTAATTTTGTATAAAATTTGCTTATAATTTAATTATTCATATGTTTGATTACATTTACTCATAAATGTTTTTATACACAAATTATTATAAACTTAAAAACTTTTTTTAAAATAAATTGCTTTCAAGTGTATGTCTCAAAATGATTTATTTTTCAATCTTATGTTTTAATAAGTCATTTTTAGTGGTTGTCGGGCACTAAAACTTTTTCAAACTGGTTTTTTTTTCCCAAAATTAAACACTTAAAAATAAACCAAACACACTCTAACTCCCTATAATCAACATATTCATTAACATCATTTTTTTAAAGGGTTTATACATCCTTCCATACAACGATTACTTGATCTAGCACCAATTGCATATTGATATTATTATTTCTTATAATTTTTATATTTGATTTGAAATGAAATTTTGTTAAATATAATTTTTTATATTAATCGTTTTTCTCAATATTTTGTCATATATTTTAGAATAAACAATGTATAATACAATCAAAGAACAAACAATCCATAGATCGTAATTTATACTATATTAAATGTTAAATAATTATCCTAATAAAAATAGTTGAAATTAAATATTTCATTATTTTAGAAACTAAACAAATATCAAAGTAAGCTCAAATTACAAAATACATTCTAATTTTTTATAGAATTCAATTATATCTCTAAACTTTCTAACATTTTATTTTTAATAACTTTGGAACTTTTAATTTTTGTTAAAAAAACTTTGAAGATTTTTTTTGTTAAGACGACAAATGAAAATTGATATGGAAAGTTGGAAACTAGTGTTTAAACACATTTAAAGTACTTTTAAATAATTTCAAAGTTTAAGAGATAAAATAAATATTTGTAAAGTCCAATAACAAAACTAAAACCTATCTAGAAGTTTAAAGGTATGATCAAATCTTATCTAGTTGAACGTTTTGATTGATCGATGTTACCGACAGTGGCGGATCCAGAATTTTTGTTCAGGGGGGCTTTACTTAAAATTTGAGGCTAGTAAGGTCCTTTCTGTAAATATGATCTATGAACTTGGCCTCAAATATTACATCAAGAATTCTAATTCTAAAACCGGGATTTGCTGGTAAATCTTCTAAATTTACTTGGGTGAAATTTATATTAGAGCTATTATTTTTTTCTTCAATGGAGATGACGATCCAATTGATTTTCTTTTATAATATCTCTCCATTTAGATTTCGATTTAAATCTACAATAAATTAATAAAAATAAAGAAACTAAAACCTAAAATAAGAATGATGAAAGTAAATGTATAAAAGTAACGGAAACATGACACTAAATGTATAAAAGTAATTGAAACATGAAAACTAAATGTATAAAAGTAACCGAAACATGAAAACTAAATGTAACTTATCAAATTAATCTCCAAATTTTCAACTTCTTGAAATTGCTGGCAACAATTAGACTTGAGAGGAATTTATATTAGGTTCAAAATATTATACGGTGGCTACACTACTCAAAGTGTAGTGAAGAACCATCCTTATTTTAGAAAATTAGGGTTTGAAAATTAGAATATGATTTGAATATAAAAGGAAAAAATTGAAGATATCATATTTAAAGAAATTTAGATCATTTAAAATAAAAAATTACTATTTATTTGCAATTAAGATGAAAGATGAATCATATAATTCTAAATTTAAAATAAATAGTTCAATTTCTTTTTTATATAATAAATATCATGAGAGAGGCAAGAACCGAATTTCTATGAATTAAAATTTAATTGAAAACAAAAATTATATGAATTAAAATTAATTGAAAACAACAATTATATGAATTAAATTTAATTGAAAACAACAATTTTGAAATCAAAGCAGTCAAACCAAACGGGATCAAAGGCGAGAGACAAACTGAAAAGTAAATTGAAAACAAAATGAAAACGAACAATTGCGAGACTCGAACACTGGACTCAGGGGGGGCTAGAAGCGGCGCTGACCACCGGGGCAACTGATAATTTTGATAATATAACTACAAAATGTATAAATATTATATAAACCAAAAAAATTGAGGGGGGGCTCGAGCCCCCCGGGCCTGTACTAGATCCGCCGCTGGTTACCGACAGATAAATACTACATATGTTTTAAAGGCTGCTAAATAATGCATATTCCATTATAACATTTCATAAAGCATCCGGTGAAAAATATTAATTGATTGAACTTGAAAAATTTAGTTGACTGAAATCTTTGTTTAATTGAAAGATTTTGGTTTGAAAAGCACTGATTTAATTACAAGTTTTGACCTTTTGAAATTTTGGCCATTGTTTGAAAAATGAAAAAGAAATGGATGATGGCCGAAATCAAATAGAAAGAAAATAAAATAAAAAGTTGATATTTTCCGTTGCCGGGAATCGAACCCGGGTCTCCTGGGTGAAAGCCAGACATCCTAACCGCTGGACGACAACGGAATTATTGATGAAAACACAGCAATAAATTTAATTAAGCAATAATAGACATCGTTTTCAAAAAAGAAAAAAGATTCCGTTGCCGGGAATCGAACCCGGGTCTCCTGGGTGAAAGCCAGATATCCTAACCGCTGGACGACAATGGAAGGTACGAAGAAAAAGATTTAGTTATTAATTGGTTGTATTTCAAGTTTTGTCTCCAAACTTTCAAAATTTTATCAATTCAACCCCTGAACTTTAAAAAATTTCTAATAGGTTTATAAACTTTTAATTATGTTTTTAATAGGTTCCTGGACTTTAAAAATGTTTAAAAGGTCTATGAACTTTCAATTTTATGTCTAATAGGTCTCTGATATATTTGATATTTTAAAAATTAACCAATCTACATACTATATATAAAATTGAATTTTATGCCCATTGAGACTCTAAACTTCTAATTTTGTATCTAGTAGGTTTGTGAATTTTAAAAAATGTTGAATAGATCAAGGACTCATTAGACATACAATTAAAAGTTGATAGACCTATCAGACACAAAAATTAAAGTTTAAGGACTTATTGAATACTTTTTAAAGTTCAAGAACCTATTGGAAACAAAATTGAAAGTTCGAGAACATATTCGACGCTTTTTAGAATTAAGTGACTAAAGGTGTGGTTGGTTTAACTTTTCAAGTGTTTAATTTTGAAAAAAAAAAAATCATTTTGAAAAAATTACTAATGTTTGGCAACCCCTACAAATGACTTATTAGAAAATGAGATTGAGAAATAAATTATTTTGATCGAAACACTTGAAACCAACTTATTTAAAAAGAAAATGTTAAGTATACAGTAACTTGTGTATAAAAACTCTCATGAGGAAATATAACCAAACATATGAGTGTTTAAATTCTAAACAATTTTTATACAAAATGTTTTTTTAAAAAATGCATTGTTGAAAAACATTTAAATTAAAATGTATTCCAAACGAACCCTAAATAATTGATAGAACTCCGAAAGTTCAGATTTAACCACATTAATTAGATAAATTAACAAACCAAAGTATAAACAATTCCTTACCGCTAGACCACAACGGATCTCGTTGGAATCTAAATTTTAATTAATAGACATATCTAATTAAATTCTTACAAAAGGAAATATAAGTATAAATTAAAATCTCTCACTTTAAATAAATGAGAAATAGACAACAAGAAACTCAAAAAAAAAAAAAAAAAAAGAAAAAAAAAAAAAAAAAACTCAATGATTCTTCTTCCATCAAGTTAAGAATCAATATGGAAAATTTCCTTCTCAATGGATGAGACGTTACGTTTGTGATTTTTTTTTCTCTCTCTCTTTTGAGTTTAATCGGGATTCAAATCTTTGACCTCATGATCAACAATATGTGGCAATTTCTACTAATGTGTACTCGCTTTACCACGTTTAAAAGTTATTGAAGCATAAAGTTCAAAATCTCTGTGTGTGAGCATGGATGATTCATTGTGAGAAGTAAAAAAAAATGTCATTTTGCTTTCTTTCTTTCTTTCTTTTTTTTTTTTTTGAAAAAGTCATCTTGCTTTCTTTTCCATTTGACATTATCACAAAAAGAACATAGTAGTTAGTGATTTTCACACATTAACAATTATTATAGCATTAAATCTTGTAATCTGTAACCACCTATTCAACAATTATATTTTTATGCTACTTACATGTTTTATATCATGATTATGTACTTTGATGTTGTTATATTCTTCAAATAATTTCTCACCATAAGTTTAATCATACTTTTTTTTTTTTGACAACATGTGGAGGTGAGGGAATTCGAACCACAGATCTCGTGGTCATCAGTACAACTTTATGCCAGTTGAGCTATGCTCTTGTTGGCATAAGTTTAATCATACTTACTTATACCCTTTTTTATATATTTGATTTTTTCTTTCTAACGATTATTTTTCTAGAAGTTGAAAGGTTCAAATTTCAAATCCCTTATTTGTGAACTAAAAAAGACCAAAGTTGACTGACCCTCTTTAAATTAATTTAATATTATTAGTTATACTAACAAGGCATTAAATTTTGATTTTCTTTTTCATTGTGATCACATTTTATCACAATGCCATATGGAGTCTACTGCTATTGGGTTATCATCACAAATTTTAGGTAATACTTTTCAAATGTAATTAAAAAACAATCTATATTTGATGTACGAGTTACTTCTTCCATCATAGACTTAATAATTTCCATAGGACACGTAAACCTAAACTTTTAAAACTTAAATTTCTAACTATAAATAAATTTATATTATTCACAATTCACAAACTAAACCTAGATTACTATAACATTATCACAACTAAAAACAACCTCTTTTAGGAAAAGAGATATGAGGTCACAACCAATCAATCTAAAGATGTGATTAGTTAGCAAAAGACAATATAACATATATATCAATTTTATATAAGATATGTATAAGCACTCTATAATATCAATTTACAAATGGTTCTCAAATTTTATTTTGGACCAATTTTTTAGTACATCAACATTTGGGGATGGGATGATTCGAACCTCTGATCTCTTCGTCGAGGGTACATGCTTAATTATCGCTAAACTATGCTCACGATAACAATGATGCATTATTCAATTAAGATTTTAAATTAGATTCCTAAAGAGTTCTTTACACCAACTAGTATTATTAGTTAACGAGAAATCGATCCATAGGAATTATTAAAAGAAAAAAAAAAACATTTTGCTGCTTTAATAGAACAGAATCACACTAATATACATGCAGAAAAGTCATTACAATGCTTAAAATGATCTATCATCTCACCAATCCTCCCAAGTAACAAGTAATGCTCCATCATTCTCTTTAAACATCCATGTTTTCCACAACCAAAATTTCAGCTACACAAGTTTCTCTGCAAAAAGAAAAAATCCAGACTTTAATGACTGTCGACTTTGTCAAAGGAGCCGCCTTGTGAAGTTCCGAGTAGTCGCTCGGTATGTTCGGACGAGCAAGCCAACTCCCACGCCGATTCCTAAACAAACACCAAGCCCTATACCAACACCAACTCTCACACCTGCATTAAACCAGGAGAGTTCACCATCTTCATTGTCTAAATATTCTCTCCTCTTCCAGTACATGTTGCTGTAGTAGTCCTCGTCGTCGACGTCGTGTTTGTATCTTACATATTCTGTGGCCTGCAAGGAGTAAATGGATATCTAAGAGTGCAGAGACCAAGGGTATATTGAACCAATCAACCCCATGATCAAATAATCTCAGTCGCAATACGTCGGGAGCAATTGAAAATCACGAAGACAGTTAAACTCAATAGAGATTTAGCCAGGCAGAGGATATATGGACATTGAAATCCAAACAACATTGAGTTACAGTAGGCCAAAAATGATGATTAATCCAAAAAGCTACTAGCTTAGTCACTGAGAAACGAGAAATGAACATGAAATAGTAGCAGCTACAACCGAGAAACGAGTAAGTTTATGTCCCCAGGTTCTTGTTAGAAGTTTGGATAGTATCATCAAGCATTTGATCTAATTAAGGTATTTTTGTATGTGGTTTATCCACAGAGCTTGAAGCAGAAACTTTACTTGCATATAAACAAATCAGAACAAAGTTGAACAAAATCAACCAAATCAGGAGATGGCGATTGGAATCAACCTCAGAGTATCAGTGATGTACCTGTAAATCATGTTCAGGAAATTGATCTTCATTAGATTCAGATTCAGGTGTCTCGGACTCTGGTATGGCGTCCAACATGGATTTCCAACTCTGCTTCTTCCGGGAGCTTAGCTGCAAAGTTTTGGTCAAGATGATAGGATTTCCAGAGAAGCTACCAGCTACATAAACCTCGATCATTGGGGAAGGGGTTTCAGCTCCGATCATATGCTTTCCCTTCAAGAAGCCACCACCCAACCTCGATTCGCAACTCATGTTCCACCTCTTGGCATTGCCTTTCGATTCCCCTAATAAACCGTTACAATTCGACATCTCCAAAACGCCAGAAAGAATCAAATCTTCCTTGTCATATACCTCGAATTTTACACTTCCACTCAACCTTATGTTATCAGTAGTCACAAAAGTAGCTTCTTCTGATTTCTTATCAGCCCTATCTCTCCTCAGAGAAGAAGAGACTCCCTCTGAGTGACTACTACTTCTAACACCATTCACTTCAAAAAGGGTGTCTGGGCTGAGAGGGATATGGTTGAGCGTGAGGAACTCGGGCGTCAAGCTGTCCACTTGGAAATTACTGATCCTAACATAGAAGACTCTCAAATCAAGCCAGGATGATGAGTACACTTTAACACGAGGCTGGTGACGCGAGAATCTTGCAAGTTGAAGTTCATTGTCCATCGCTTCAACTTTTGGTAGTGTCTCAACAGCACCCTCCATGCTAAAGGAGCTCAATCCCTACCCAAACTTATCGAAGTGACAACAACATGAGAGGAATCATCCAAGACTGGATCAAAAGGCCAATCTAGGCCGTCTCACAATTCAATCCTGGAATATACATATTACTAAGATCATCAAAATAAGAAACAAACTCATATTTTCAATTTAAGTAAAGAAAAAGTAGATGGAAATTTCAGAATCCCAAATGATCAGAACCATGTGTATACATCCAAAACAGAGCAGAGTAATGTCCGCAAGACAGGTAATCGAGTTCATAAATAGAAAACAAATTTCCAGGAATAGGAGCCCATAAATTAAGGGGAAAACGAGTCAAAATCAAAACTGAAAGAAGTTCCAATTCAGGCAAACTCAAACCAACGGGCAAAACAAACCCCACATCAGTTGAATGAGAGACTCAAGTATCCAAACGAAGACAGAAGAAGCAGACTTTGAAACTCCTCTTTCAGTATCATGCTTATAAGCCAAATAGTTAATGCGAGATGTAAATACACCTAATTGAAAAAGAGATTAACTAAGAAAACACAATGAAATTCCTCAGATTTGGAAACGAATAAGCCGTTAGCAGAAAGAAAATCCACCCAACCATGAACTTACACCTTGCAAATCCACAAATCCAAATAATTCTAATGAACAAGGCAAGACCCAGATCTCTTTTCGGCTAAATTTAAACAAATTGAACTTCTCACTCGCCTGATAAGACGTCCTAGATCAAAATTTCTGTTGTAATGATCGTCCCTTCCAAGAACCTGCCGGCCTCCAGCAGAATCGAACAAACCCACATCACACGAGATATGGCCGGCAAAGAAACCCTTGGTCTGTATTGCTTCAGAGTTACACAGAGCCACAAATAAATTAAAAATGGATCAAACCCACTTTTCACAGTAGGATAAATACGTAGAAAATAGACTCACACGCAAAATCAGCATTCAAAACCCCGATAAAGACTGATATTTATCGGTATCCCTCTCCACAAGAAGGGCCTTGTGCGAAGAGAGTTCTCAAATCGCTTTCAAGCTACACGATTAAGGCTTTTGATTCCAGGCAAAGAGCGAGTGGCCAGTACCCTCCACACAAACGAATATCGGGTCCCTCGTGAGCCAATGGGAAAATCTCTCGCTGAGAAACGAGTATCAATCCAAATTGAGTGGAGGAATTGAGGTGGGTCTACAGGAAAAAGTTTGAAAATGGGATCAGTATCCAGAAGCTCGTGGGAAGAGTCGGGAGTGAGAAGGAAAACCACCCGTTTTTGCCAAGAAAATGATGGGAAATGACTCGAGAAGAAGAAGTAAATCTGAAGAAACGAAGAAGATTGGGGTAATATGGGAGAGAGCGATCTTATCCATTTGCAAGGAGTACGGATTGGCGCGAGGCCAGAGCGTTGACGCTGAAAGATTGGAACCAGAGCGCGTTTAATGGCATTGCGTTGGGACCGTTTTTTTTTTTTTTTTTTTTTTTTTTTTACTTCTGGGCCACTTGTTACCACAGACTTCTGATTCAAGGAAGCCCATGGGCCGTCTCTTTTTTTCTTTTTTTTTTCTTTTTTTTTTTCCTTTTCAATTGATTTTTTTAACAACAAGTTGAAGATCAAACATTGAAAAGATAAGTGAAGACCTTACAATTTATAAAATACATAGGTTATTCTATTTATTATCAATTGATTTTAAATGGAACCTCATGTTATCTAATATAGTATCATAACCTATAAAACCTAAACGAGTATTAGGTCCAAAAATAAATTAGGATCTCATTCAAGAATGGTAAATCCAAAGAGATACCATCTTAAGGGAGCATTTAAATATCCCACATTGAAAAGATAAGTAGAGACTTCACAATTGATAAGATACATGAGGATTCGAACCACAGACTTCTTGGTCAAGCTTTATGTCAGTTTAGTTATGCTCAATTCATCACCTTGTAGGTATGAGAATTCGAATTTTTAACCTCTTAGTCGATAATAATATATGTTTTAATAAGTCAAGTTATGCTCGAATTGACTATCTTGTCTTGTTTAATAACTACAAAATAAGCCAAATTAACTAAATGTGAGTATCAAATTTCATATATCATTTCACTTCAGTCTCTATTGTTTAAAAAGTTTTAACTAAATTAGATATATATTAAATTTTTTTTAAATTTTAGTTATCACTGAGTGAATGTATTTTTTTAATTTAGTTCTCACTCATGAGTGAATGTTGGTTGATGATAAATATTACGATTAATTAATATTATTTTTGAAGTTTCGTAAATTTTAAATAAGGTTGAAGTTGTTTAATGAAACATGGGATAGCAATACAAAACTATTAGAACAGACATCCAAAACAATAATAATAAAATCAATATTAATAGAATAGGCCTTGAATTTAAGAATGCCACATACACAGACTGTCTGCAAGCGATAAAATTTGTGACTAAAGCCTCAGTGCCATGGAGTGACGTGGAGGCGCAAGTGGAGGAAATTTGGGGAAAATCTGATTTGTTTAATGAATGTAAATTCAATTATATCCCAAGGGAGTCAAATATCCCAACGGATTATCTAGCTAAGGAGGCTAAAAGGTTGGGAATTAATGATGTATGGGTTGGTTCAATCTCGGAGTAGACTATTTCGTTGGTCGAGTATGACCGTTCTATCTCTGTCCTTGTGGTGTAATAATATAAATTGTCTTCTAAAAAAAAAAATTTAAGGTTGTTATCTGAAATTCAACGTATGACAACAATCAAACAAATTTTAGTGAGTCAGTTATCTAATTTTTTTCTTTTAAATCATTTCTTTAAATATTTGAAAAACTATATATTCATTAATATCACACAATCAATACTAACATTTTATTATAAACAATTTTCAATTAACAATAATGTAAGTGAACATAATTCAACTAGTTAATTACAGACATATGTCCTATACTAGAGAAGTTGGAGTTCAGATCTCACAAGTTGTTGATCTGAAGGGAAAAAAAAAAAAAAAAAACAACAAACAATAATGTGATAAGTCGTATGCATAATGACAAAAGTGGGTAAAAGAAGACTTATAAGGAAAATACATATAATAACGTATACGACATTTAGAGATCAGACAATGACTAAATATTAAGAATCCTAATTAAAGTAAGATTTTTTTTTTTTAAAAAAAAAAAAACACACGAATGTAGAGAATATCATATCGAAAAAAACAAGTTTTTATAACGAGCTAGACTGAATAATTGATGAAAGAAAAAAAAAAAATTCATTTGATCGCAAATCATGGTACCAAATAGTTTGTTCTTAAATAATTATATTTTGTAAAGTTAAAGTGTGACATGTCATTAATTATGTTGGTCAATTGTTGATGGGTGTGTGTTGAAATTTGGATTGCTTAAAATTGACTTAGAGAGCCAACATTTTTCTCCATGCTAGCGGTTGTACTGAATTAAATGGACTTTTATAGGTCGGCTGGATAAGAGTTTATGAAAACCTTCCAAAATCAAATCACTTTAAAAAGATATTCCAACCTCCCTCGCCCATACCTTAAACAATCACATCAAAATCTATATAATATAAAATAATATTAATATCTCTTTTATAGAGTAACTATCAATTAAGAATATCAATGTTAACGCCAAAGTGAGAATAGTTCAGTAGTAATTGACATATATATTCGACTAAGAAGTCACGGTTCGATTCTCTTAATCTCAAATGTCGAAGAAATCACCAGAAAAATACACTTTAACAAATAAGGGGAAATTTTGTAGGTACTTTTTATACTAACAAATGTCAAATTTACAATGAATACTAAATTTGTTTAGGTGGTGAAAAAGTTAGGACTTCATTAAAACTAAAGTTCAAAAATCATTTATAAACATACGATTAAATCAGATATAATTCAACCATACTGTTGAAAATCCTACATTGAAAAGATAAGTGAAAACCTTATAATTTATAAAATGTATGAGTTACTTCTCTGGTTGTCAATTGGTTTTGAGATGAAACTTCATATTATCTAATTAACAAAAAAAAAAATAAATAAATAAATAAAAGATAATGATAACAAAACATTCTTATCCGACTATAAAAATGTGCATAACTAGTCCTAACTTAAGAAAGAATTTAACTTTTTTTTTTAAATAAATAATCAAATTAATTGAATGCATTAAATTTACTCATTATTCAAATTTAGGGTTTAAATTCTACAGGTAGTTTACATGTTTTAGTTTCTAAGTTTTGAATATTGTGTCAGAACTGTTTTTAAACTTTAAAAAGTGTCTAATATGTTCATAAACTTATAATGTTATATCTAATATATGTCAAGTCCCTAGCTTTCAACAAAAAAAATAATAGATCACTTTTATAATTAACTTTCAATTTTATATTTAATGAGTGGTTGCACTTCATTAGATAATTTTTAAAACGACCAACATGAACATGATTTGATTAGTATAGAGTTTGTACCAGTGACTAAAAGGTCAAAGTCTCAACTAGCCCACATGTTAAAAAAAAAAAAAAGTTTCTAAATTTTGTAAACTTTGAATAATGTTTTTGTCTTCTGTTTTTATTTATTTATTTATTTTAAGTTATGTTCCTCACTATTTCTTTGGCATGTCTTCACCCTTACATACACATTTAAATCGTTAATTTATTATAAAAAATAAATAATCATATAAATAGAAGTAATGTTATAAAATCAATTTAAAAAAGATAAATCAAATTATAAATTTGATAGACATTTTTTTAAAATTTATGAATCTATTAAATACAATAGTGAAATTTCAATAACTTAATTTATAATTTTTTTTTCAATCATCAAATTTATTATTTATCATCGTGGTTGTTGTAAACAAGTATTAAATAAAAATTTCAGTTTAATAATTTATATATTGTAATGATTATTGCGACATTTGTAGAAAATATTTCTTTATGACCAATTAAAAGTGATATCTTATAGATATGAATTGCATCATATATGCATAATTTATAAAAAGACATCAGCAACAAAAAGTTTTAATTTTTTAATACAACATAGAATGTAATAAATGAGCATCGGAAATACTAGTTTACTCACACTCAATAAATATTTTATGGGAAAAACTTGGCTGCATACCATAGGTAGGGATCTCCTTGCATACTACAATTAAAATCTTGACAGTTAGGAGAGATAAAAAAAATTCCCATTTTCTACCTTCATCTTTCTTAGTTGTCAAGATTTTAATAGGATATGTAGAAAGATCCCTATATACCAGTATTGTTGATGCCAAAATCCGGACAGAAGACTCACCCGTCCTTCATGTGCCACCAACGGTAAATTTATATGAGAAGGGGAAGACGTGACCTGCGAGACAAGCAAACACTACACACCGGTGTGGTGCTTGCCACACCGACTCCGATGCTTAAGTCAGAAAACTGATGGAAGAGCAAGAGGAAAAACAGAGAGTTCAGAGAATGAATTTCTGATCCCTTCTTCAGTGACGAAGAGTGGTTTTTATACCTGCTCATGCTCCTAGGGTTTTTAGGAATTCGGAGGCGAGCCCGACCCTTTGGTCTGGTCTTCCTCCGGATCGACTTCCTGATCCTATCTCCGTCCGATTGTCTTCGTCAGCTCCTTGTGCATCAGGGTGGTCCAAAATTGCCTATAACAAGTATGTAGCCAAGTTTTGTTCATATTTTATTGAATAGAATGAGTTATTAAATTTGAAATTCCATCAAAATAAAATTTAAAATCGAATTAAATAATTAGCCCAATGTCAACCAATAAGGTAAATGACTTAAAAGTTGACTAACATATTCATTTGAAATCTAACTAAAAAAATGCTTAAACTTAAAAATAATTTCCCATTTAGAAACATTACATGCTTGAATAGAAATTGATTAATTATAAATTTAATTATTGTATGTCTATTTCTATTTATTTATTATTACATCTAATGTTAATATTTAATCTCTCCCTAAAATCATCAACAAAGACAAACATAGTTGCTTATTACATGTGTTGATGGTCAAATTTTGCTTAGGAATTTGCTCTTCGCTCCATGTGATGATCAACAGTGAATTTGTAAACGAGCGGGAAAGACGTGACCTACAAGACGAACAAACGCTGCACACCGGTGTGGTGTAGACCACACACACTCCGATGCTTAAGTTAGCTTTGGCGGAAAACACGTAGAGTGAATTTAGGAGCTGATTTTTCATACCTGTGAGCGTGTGCAGCCTCCTCTTTTATAGATTTTTTTAGGGTTTAATCTTCGCCGAGCTTCGGGAAAAAACCTTCGGGCCTTTGGCCATCCGACCCTTACCCTCGGCATCTCCCTTGGGCCGAGGCCGAGGGTCGTGATATTAGGCCGGAGCGTGCTCCGACCCTTTGTCTCGTTGATTTGGCTTCCTTCGCCTTCGGGCCCTATAGGTTTTGGGCCTCCCAGCATGAAATATCATTAGTTAATTTTTGCCCATAACAACATGAAATCAATTTAGTTCAAATTAATCTAGTAAACACGTTGGATTATTTATTATTGGTAACACTTAAAAGAATAAATAAAATATAATTTTAAATTTAGATATGTAATTAAAGTTTTTTTTAAGATAAAATAAAAAGAAATTGCATTACAGTTAAAAAAAAATTGCATAATTTTTTTTCTCTATGTTCTAATAATTAAAAGAAAAAATAAGTAAAAAAAAAAAGGGTTAAAAAATCACTTTTAGTCCATGAAAGTAATAATTTAGTCATTGAATTTTCATATGTAACAATTTAGTCCCTATACTTTAAAATTTGTAACGATTTAGTCCCTATTGTGAAAACTAATGTTAATATTTAATGAAATTTCTTACTTACATAAATCCATAAACTAATTTGTGACCCAATATATTTATAAGCAACAAAGTCCAATAATTAAATAATAAAAATCAACATTTAATTTTGATGATTTTTTTTTTTTGCGACGAGGATTAAATTGTTAAGAATTTGAAAGTATGAGACTAAATTGTTACAAAATTGGAAATACATTGACTACATCGTTACAAATCAAAGTTTATAGGCTAAAATGTTACTTTTACGTAAAAGTGATTTTTTTTTTTAAAATAATAATAATAAAATATTTCAAAAAAGGAAAAAAAGAAAAAACAACTTGGTCCGTAATACGACGTCCTCCTTTCAGCCTTTCGCATGCATTATTATTATGTACCTTTCGGCATCCCCCTTCACGCGCCAAGGAACAACGTGGAATACACGCGCCTTTTTCGACAATTTTATCTGCAAACAAAGCGTCACCATCAAGTGCACCAAATCCGCAGTCAATGCAACAGTAGAAACTAATTAATAGTCCTTAGCCGATAATTGACACGTGACCCTCACGTGCCATAAATCATGAGCTGGCTCCACATCATCTCCCCTCTCCCGTTGTGACAATTCATAGCTGGCTCTGTCTTAGAAATTAGTCGAAATAATATGACCCGAATTCTACTTCGTTGAATGTATGAGAGAACTCAAAAACTCTTACGAAATAGATTTTAGGTTAAATTACAAGTTCAATAACTTTTAATTTCATGTCAAGTAGGTTTATGAATTTTCAACTTTATGTGTAATATGTCACTGAAAAGTATTTAATAGATCTTTGAACTTTTGATTTTGTATCTGTTGAGGATTCCACATGGAAAAGATTAGTGGAGACTTCCCAATTTATAAGCTACAAAGTACAAAGGTCACTCCACTCATTTCCAATTGGTTTTGAGATGAAACCCTATGTTATCTAAGAGTATCAAACGAGTTTCTAAACTTTCAATTTTATGACAAATAAGTCTTTTACCTATTTGACATTTTTAAAATTTACAAACTTATTTGTTACAAAATTAAAAATGTTGAATATTCCATGAACCTATTAGAGACAAATTTGAAAGTTCAATAATCTACCTGACATTTTTAAAGTTGAAGAGCTTATTAAACACAAAATTGAAAGTTCAAAAAAACTTATTATATATTGTTTAAAGTTTATGGACTTATAAGACATACTCATAAAAACTTAAGAACCAAACTTATAACTTAACATATATTTTAAACTTGTACTGAATCAAATGACTACATTATAGTGAGTACTGAGTAAAAATTAGAGACATCGATGTTGATAGAGATACTAATATCTCGATTTCACGTAAATATCTATATAGATGGATTGTAAACTAATAAATTTATAAAAAGATTAAAAAAAAAAAGCAATTAATAGATAAGTTATGAATCATTTTATTAATATTTATAATAGTGATTAATTGACGATGTTTATACCAGACGTCCATTATTGATTCTCAATATCCACGTCAAATCCTTCAATTTACAAGTTAACAAATATTTTAATCTCGAGTGGTGACTACATTGAATAATTTTTTATTTTTTATGTCAACTCAATTCAATCCACTCCTCCTCTCTATCTTCTTTTTCATCCCAATGAATCCCAACCAGCAGCTACAAAGTTTGATTGGTTTAAGCCTCTTAAAAATGACGTCATAAATTACAATATTTGTGTTTCTTTTTTCAGTGTGTAAAGAACACGAAATATCGAAGAGAAATCAAGTAGAAAGATTTGGAAGAAGAAAGAACCACAAACAAATTGAAATTTTCACTTCAGTCTGAGTAAATTCTTCAATCCAGATTGCAAATTCTTTTGAATTTGAAATTCGAATGATCAGCAGATGAACACCAACAAATTCCAAAAATCCCATCAATACAATACAACAAAACCCACAAAAAAAAAAAAAAAAAAAAAAAAGACGAAAACCAGAGAGTTTTTCTTCAGGCTTTCAGATTTCTAAATCGAACAAAGAAAAAGAAAAACAATCGAAGGATTTTTTCGATTACTCGTTAGCTACTTTTTCTGGGTTTGTTCTTCCGCCTTCCTCTGCTTCTCAACCCATCTCCCGATTTGCGTTCTTCCTGTTCTTGTTCTCGCGTCGAAGCTCCTTCCAAGGAAGCCGGCGGCGGCGGCTCATCGCTGGTGGTTTTCGCCTTCTTCTCCTGCGGTTTATCTGCAACTTCCGGCGGCGGCGAAGGCAGTTTCTGGCTATCCTGTTCGTTCTGTGGTTCATCGAGGATCTTACGAGGTCGGCCTCTCTTCCTGGGCCGTACGGATTGGCCGTCGCCGCCATCATCGGGTAATTTGGAGGTGGAGGTTTCAGCTATGGCGACTGCAATCTGCTTAGTCTTCTGGGTTTTCTTCTTTCCCATCAAACAGACAAAAAAAAAAAAACGAAAAGAAAAATCACAGAGTCGAGATGATTAGAATAGCCAGTGAATCAGAAGCTTGTTCGAACAGAAATCGAAACGAAATCGATCAGCAGCCGACGAGAAACTGGAATTTAGGATTAAAGGGATGAAAGAAAAGTAGAAAATAGAAATGAAAATGAAAATGAAAAATTGATTGCGAGAGCGAGAAGAGAAGAGAACAAAAGCAAAAGAGACAATGAGTTGAAATGGGAATTTGAAATGGATGATGGACTGATGGGAATTTTCATTCATTCATTGCTTTTTTTTTTTTTTTTTTTTCTTCTTATTTATTTTTTTCCTTTTAATATATAATAATAATAATGAGTGACGAGTCGGCCGGACGGAAACGACGGGTCGGTTCTCTACGGAGTTTTTTTTTATTATTATTTTTATTATATTCAAACTCTAAGTAGCGATTTTGTTTTGGACAAAAATCACTTTATAGTCGAGAATTTTAGGGGTTTATAGTAATAAAAATCATAAACTAATAATTGGATCAATTTCGTTTGGAAAATGTTAAATCAAACGTGTGTAGACTATAAGTGAATTAATTTAGGTCCTTAATTTGAAAATCGTTCATACATCGATTCTCACATGTAGACTTTTTAAAATATATTGACCATAAAGATTGTCTGTTATTTGAAATGGAGAATCTATATTGATTTACTTATGAAAGTTCAAGAGTTTAATTGATATGATTGTAAATTTACACATATTAAACGTTTTTTAAATGAAATCTAATCGAGAGTGCATATTGTTGATGAAAGTTTAGAGTTTTAATTAATATAAATATTAGTTTGAGTTTTTTTTATTAATACAATTGCATAGTTTAGTCTTTAAAAGGAATATTGTAGAGTTTAGGAATATAAATTGATTTTTTCTTTTCTTTTCCTACATTACATTGGTGATTTTCATGATAAATTACTAGTTTAGTTTAAGAACTTTCATGTTTTGTTCAAAAAGAGTTTTAAAACTTTGGAAAGTATTTGTTTAATTTTTTTTTTTTTAAATTTTATTTTCTATAGATTTTTAAATTTGCTAACCTCAACATAATTTCATTGGTTAAGATATATATTATTGACTAAAAAATAAGATGTTCTATATGCCCCCTCAAAATGATGCATTTTTGGATTCACCATTCTTGGTTTGAATCTCATTTTTGTTTTCTTGAACCAAATACCCATTTGAATTCAATTGACTCTAATACCATATTAGATAACATTAGATTCTATCTCAAAACCAATTAGTAATGAGTGGAATAACTCATGTATCTTATAAATGGTGAGGTTTTCACTTATAGTCTCCATTCCCACTTAAGCAAGGAATAAAATGGTAGTCATTTTGATTTTAACGATAGGACAAATAAAGTTCTCCATATCTTTGACCTCATCCAAATCTCCATAGTTATATAATAAAATATAAATGTTGTATAAATGTTGCCATTACACAAACATAACAAAAATATGTGCTATATAACATTAAAGTACAAATTTATAATCGAATTAATTTTTTTTAGCTTAATCAAAATATCAACTTATCAATAATTATTAACATTAACAAATAAATTCTACCCAAAGAACTTCATCCCCAATTATTGCAGTAGCGATGAAGTGATCTATAGCAATGGAGAATGTCTTTTCAGTCTTGCCCCACTCTATTTAACACATATGAAAAAAAAAAAAGAAAAAAAAAACCTTTAGGGATGAAATATACAACTTTTTAAATTGCAAAGTATTTTTTTGACAATATGTGGGGAAGGAGGACTCGAACCACAGACTTTATGGTTATCAGTACAAGGTTATACTAATTGAACTAAGCTCTTGTTGGCTATTAAAATACGAAGTATTTATCCATTAAAAAGTAATATGAAAATAATATTTTCATGCGAGTACAAAAATACATATTCATAAGTATTATAGAAAGAAAAGGCTAGACACAAAAATAATAAGATATTAAATGAATTTGATGTTTGGATATCTGTAATTATTGAAAAATGAGCAAGTTAATTAAGAGGTTGATCAAATCTTAATACGAACAAATAAACTATGTTTAGATGGTATTTATTTGGTGGGAATTTTAGATATGTTCATATCGTGCCCATATTCATAGAAATTTGAACTTTGTTTTATGAAAATGTCAAATACCTTTGGATTATTCTCACCTAACACCACTTTTATTTGCCTATGGACAAACATGGATTTGGCATAGACATCCCTTTTTAAAAATATTTATTTATTTATTTATTTTTTACTAAAGTATCGTTGATTCAATGGAAATTTTCATATCTAATACTAAACCATGACTTTGTTTTCTTATGCTCAATGAGTTACCGGACCAATTACATCCTCCCAGACGGGTAATCGAAAGTTTAAATCTTTAACCTTTTGAACTCATGTCTTAAACTACGTTCAAACCGGTTAATAAATCTAATAAAAAAACTAATAAATAGAGGAAAAAGAAAATAATGCTCTGTTAATTTAAGCCCCGTTTGATAACCATTTGGTTTTTGGTTTTTGAAAATTATGCTTGTTTTCACCCAATTTCCTTTACAATGGTTTTCATCTTTGTTAAGGACACTTGAGTTCCTAGCCAAATTCCAAAAACAAAAACAAGTTTTTGAAAACTACTTTTTCTAGTTTTCAAAACTTGACTTGGTTTTTAAAAACATGGAAGGAGGTAGATTAGAAAACAAAGAAACTTACGTGTGGACTGTTTTTAAGCTTAATTTTCGATAACCAAAAACCAAATGGTTATCAAATGAGGCCTTAGTTTCAGCAAACAGATTGGAGATTTTTTTTTCCAGAATATAATATATATTGTTTTAGCAAACAGATTGAAAAGAGAAAAGAAAAAAAAGGAAATTTCAAAATATAAATATAAATATATATTATCCAATGCAAGAATAATTAATATATAACACTGAATTTTCAAACAATATGAATGAAAACGATTTAGTGAAGTGTATATATATATATTTTGTAGATCCCTGGCTTGTAGAATTAAGACCATTGGGACAGCCATTAACAATCTAAACAAAAATAAATAAAACAAAAAATAGTTCTCTATAAGTCCTTATAGGTTCCTATGTCTTAATGTCTAAAACTTGAATAAGAGATATTTTAATCATTACCATTAATTTTTGGGCCGATTGCAAAAGTAGCAAACCGGCCCAAAATAATTGCAAAATTAGCGGCCGTCGAAACTATTTGCAAAAATGGCAAAATATTGCCATTTGAAAGGTAAAATTACTAAAATGCCTATCCTAAACCCTAACCCACGAATCAATCGTTGTCGTCGTCGTCGTCTTACTGAACAAAAAAGAATTAAAGCAATGGATCCGTTTCGAGGACAAGACGGCATTCAGATGCTATTAACCGCGGAACAAGATGCACAGCAGGTCATATCCAGCGCTAGAAGTAGTAAACCATTTCTCCCTCCACTTTGATTTGAGGAAGATCAGAACGTATTTGTTTCTGTTCATAGCTCGTTTCCTTGATCATATAACATAAAACTGGTCTTTCCTTCGATCCAGTGAAGTTGGCGAGACTGAAACAAGCTAAAGAAGAATCTGAAAGGGAAGTGACGATCTATCGCTCCCACTTGGGGGTTGAATATCAGAAGAAAGTTTCCAAGGTAATTAAATTGGATCACCAATGGTAGTTTCAAAAAAAAAAAAAAAAAGATAATGTTCATGTCATTTGTTTAATATTTCTAATCACAGACGAGTTCTGAATCATATACCCAACGACTAGAGGAGGAAACCAAGATTAAGATCAACAACTTGAAAGAATCATCTACCAAGATGATAGAAAGATTTTGAGAAACTGATACATATGATAGATAGAAAGCTTCTATCAGTGATAGAAAGTATTTCTATCACTGATAGAAAGTTTCTATCAGTGATAGAAAAGCTTTTCTATCACTGACGTTTTCTATATAGAAAAGCTTTCTATCAGTTATAAAAAGATTCTATCAGTGATAGAAGCTTTCTATGACTGATAGAAAGTTTTCTATCTGATAGAAGATTTCTATCAGTGATAGAAAATCCACGCGATCCAGCCCTGTCAAATCGAAAAGAAGAAAACCAGCCGAAGATGCACGCGCAATTCAAGGGCAAAACAGGGATATAAAAAATTAATTAAAAATTTTTGCCATATTTGCAAATATTTTTAAAAATTGCTAAATTTGCCTTTATTTACCATAATTTTGCCACCCATTACAATTATCCCTTAATTTTTTAGTCAATTATTTAACACAAACTTGAACTCATTTAGAAACCTAACACTTACCTAACATATCTAGTTTTAAATGCTTAATTCACGTAAGATACCCACTAATCATATTCGAAAGCTTAGAGACGAATAAACAAGAAAACTCATAAATAAAAATAGAATTTCAGGGAAAAATCCTACCAAACAACACAATAATTCTGAACTCCTAAGCCTTCAAATTCAAATTCATCTAAATTCTTGGTCAACCTTGCTCTTTGGTTCTTGGTATGTAGACCTCCCTAAAAACAAACGACCAAATAATAGAAGAAACTATGTTCTATATCCTTAGCTCAAACTCACCAGTCAAACTCTTGTCAGTTTCACAAACCACCAAAGAAATTTACCTGGCGACAAATGACCAGCAGATGAGGATCTTGTCTCTCCATTTACCCAGGGTTATTTACCAACAGCCCCAGAAGACTCTGTACCACAAATCATTCTTTAATGCAAGAGATACACCTTAAGATTTCAACATCCATCAAGAATTCAGACTTAAAAGTTACTGGAAGTAAATTTGGAGTTATGAAAGTAATGCTGAGTGACCATTTCAAAAACCTTTACTGTCTTGCGACTACCAATCGATATGGGTACTTTTTCCGGGAGTTGCAATCAAACTGATCTCCAATGGAGTTGGAAATGACATGCTCGATTTGGGAAGAATCCTACAGAAGGTATCTGTTTAACTTTTACAACAGGGAAAACATCCACAAGGCCAGTTGTATATCATGAAAAACTTTAAAAGCTACTACTACTAACTACTAACACAGATCTTGATTTGACTAGACTTGTTCTTCCATTCTGAAGGTTGCATCAAGTAAATATTGAAGGTAGCAGATCTTGATTTGATCGGATTTACTCTTTGATTCTGAAGGTTGGATCTAGTAAATACTGAAGGTTCAATTATTATTTTAGTATAAAGGTAAGGTAGATGGCAACATGGCAGGACACGTTGCTATCCTCACGTACAAAAACTACTGATGGGTCCCAGCCATGGTGAAATAATGTTAGTCGTCTGCTGCTAAATCTAAAAAAGTAGACAACCTTTAACTGGATGGTGACATGACTCTGGAAAGATGCTGAATATTAGCAGCTAGTGTTAGGCAGATTCACGTACCTTTATGAGTGTCTCTTATTATCTAAGGACAATGGTTAGGACGGAGTCCTATGAACGTTTCCATTTATGAAAACAAATCACAACTACGCATAGATACACCAAAAACAAAAATACTACAGAATCGATTGTGTTGAAGGAAACCAGAAAAAAGGTAAAAGAACACGTTGTCTTAATTCTCAGCTAACTTTTTGTCCTTTGTTAACCAAGAAAAATTCTCATAAACAATCAAGGAAACGAAGTTTTGGTATGAACTTTTTCCCTCTAAAATTAAAAAACGATTTCCAAATTTCATTACCAAGCAAGCTCTATATCTTCTATAATTAGAAAAGTAGTACGAGTTTAAACATGTATATGTGAAGAGATGCCAAGCAAGGCATTTTTAAAAAATAAGAAATGCCAAGCAAGGCTGTTTTACAGATGAATTATATAAACTACAAATGTCCTCAAAGAAAATCGATTAAACCATTAAACAAAACTGACCCGGACATTCAGACCAATCAGGACGTGGCTTTTGGTCTATGATGTCGCTCCTTTCGGTACCGAGATTGATCAGGATCAAATCCACCTTCGTCAGAGCCATATACAGCCCATGATGGTGTTGGAGCCATGTAGTCCTTGCTATCAAAAGGTTTTCCAGAGGCCACCTGAAATTTTCAAAAAGGATAAAATCAAATGGAAGGAGGTTAAACATCATAGATTTCATGGCAAATTAGTTGTCATCAATACAAACCAGGTCATGGAATTTCTCATAATCTATCCAAGTGAACCACTGGCCATTGACCCTAAATTTGTCAGTTTTAGCCAAAAGAACGCAACATGAGTGCACATGCTCACAAGCAACTTCATACTCCCCTTGACTTTTTGTAGCTAAAGCCTCAGAAAAGGACTTCACATCAGAATGCCAGGGAACGTTCTCCATTGTCAACTTTGAAGTATTAGAACTACAGAAGATTATTAGACTTGTTAAGCTCCCACAATTTTTAAAAACGATCCTCCCCACCTAATTAAAAAATAAATAAAATAAAAACTCACGATCCACAATATGTAACGCCTTTGATTTCTACAAAATCAGGTCTACCAATGCTAAAGAGATTTGAATAGGCATCAATATCTTCTGTGTTCCAACCTTTTACCAATGTCAATCGATAAACTGTTCGTTGTTGCTTGTCATTAAGAGCTTTCAAGGAATCCTGCAACATTATGGAACAACATTATGTCTGCTGATCCACAGAATTTGCTGCAGCAAGATTAAGTATGATAATCAAAGAACTTAAGTTCTGATGTGATGACAAATTGACAATCAACCAGTCTTGTTTCCCCCAAGTAAAAACATGTAAGCCTTATCTAGCCTTTTTGACAATGTACTCAGAAAGTAGAATGTCTTTCAAGATTCTTATTGTAGATAAGAATGGAATTGCAGGTCTTTTACGTTTCTACATGAAAAAGAAGAAAAGCATACTACTAAGTAGATAATGGCAACAAAGCGACAAGATATAAAGCTAAAAGACCTTTTAAGTTGTTAACAAAAAAGATTGAACAATGACATGATGCAGTCATGTGCATCGCATCCTTTGTAGCTTTTCTAAATAATGTTTAACATTGGACTTACGGGAAAATTTTATTGATAAAGCAACAATTACTTAGGGTGTGTTTGGATTAACTTTTCAAGTGTTTAATTTTGAAAAAATTTCTAGTGTTTGGCAACCACTAAAAATGACTTCTTAGAAAATGAGATCGGTAAATAAACCATTTTGAGAGAAACACTTGAAACCAACTTTTTTAAAAAAAGAGTCTTTAGTATACAATAACTTGTGTATAAAAACATTTATGAGGAAATGCAACCAAACATATGAGTGTTTAAATTCTAAACAATTTTTATACAAAATGTTTTTTAAAAAATGCATACTTGAAAAACATTTAAATTAAAATGTATTCCAAACGAACCCTTAATAAGTTGAATTAAAGAACCAACACTTAGCCTCTGATGTGCTTTCTAAAACAATACTATGTAAAAATACTAAAAATGTAATCAATTTGTAACTGGGTTGGGTTCTTTGGTAGACCAGCTCTTTTTGTTGTTTTCCGGTTTATCCAGTTGGAAAGGAATAAAAAAATATTCCTAGAAGCAGATAGCTCTTGGGAGAGAGGCGTGGAATCCAGTGGTCACTTTGCTTCTCATTGGGCTCTTAATTCAAAATTATTTTGTAATTATTTATTATTTTAGGCTACCCGAAAGTTGAGGTTCTTTTTTAGAGTATTGCTTCCCCTCCCCCCTCTTCTCATGGCTGAGCCCTTTTTTTTGTGGGTCTTTCCTTGTTTGTTGTTCTTCAATACAAGTTGGTTTTCTATCAATCTTTTTTTTAAGTAATCAAATTCACCAAACACCTCATAGGGCACAAATCTACCAAAGTAATCGAGTAAACATCAAATGCACTGAACTTCTCTCGCAATCCATCATTTTAATTGCTGATAAATAATCACAGGATGAAAGTTAATAGGAGAATATGGTTTTTAGATACAGAAGATAAATAATTGGGGTACTAGAAATCTGATAACGTGCACCAATTAATCAAAATTCTATTGCCAAAAGGAAAATTACTAAAAATATCAGCTCTCTTCATCATGAAATGCTTCCTTCAAGACAGGAACACCTTCCCAAAACGTTTTTCTCCCTTTCAGGAGAGAAACATATTTGTTGTTTAATTTTACTTTGGGAGGCAAATTAGATTATAAGGTGTATTTGACTATTGAGCACCCGGTGTGGGCAAGAGATTGGCTAAATGAAGTTTTGAGGTGGAAGCAGTTTTACTCTAACATGTCTATTTTAACATCCCCCATAAGATTTCCTTACGCCTAGCTCAGGAGACAGACCAGGAAAGAGGTGAGGGTGGAGAACTTACAATGAATCGCTCCCAGAAGTCCCCAAAAAGTGGTCTATCAATTGCCTTCAAACTCTCCTTTGTCGCAGCATCTACACTTACATACAACTGCATGCATCATAAAAATCAAATAGGTAATCTAGTTATCAAGAGTATAAGCCTGACATTTGATGTTATTTAGAAAAGAAAATTTGTAAGACATGCAAACCTGGGTGACTGGCTTCAGCGATTTTATTTTATCAGGAAACTGAGCATTTGTTACTAAGAAAGTTGAAATCCGCCTTCGGTGCAATTCGTCAACAAGTGTATTAATCTCTGGGTACATAATAGGTTCACCAACAAGAGATAAGGCACAATGTCTTGGAGACAGGCCCTCTTCTAACTTCTCCTGCGTAACACCTGCAGGAAGACATCACTTATCAACAAGATGACAAGCATTAATGACTGTAACCTAATAATTAAAATCCCAACTACCAATGCATGAAAATATGCTTGTACACCTTAAAGAATTCATGTTTGTGAAACTAGTTTTTACATTTTAGCATAGTACATGAACTTTAAATTTCATTTTATTAATATACCTCAATTACTAAAATTAGCTTTACACTTGTTTTGTGAAGGAGCAAGCTTTGCACATACGTAAGCAAGTGTTGGTCATTGTCTTTCAAATTAGTTTACATGAACATCAACTCATTTATTACATTTTCATGGATTACTGCAAAAAATTTAAGTTCAAAATTTTAAAAGAAAAAATAAAATTAAAAAATAACTTTCATTTCAAGCATTTTCACAAGATTCTCACTGATGGCTACTATAAAATAAAATAACGTAACTTTACATTCTCAAACACCCAGATATTCAGGATTCTTAGATTGTATATATTACTTAAAATTCCTGAAAAGACCTCCAAAGCTCCCAAAGTGAAATTCAACTTTACAAAATGCCAGTTACTATTCGGTCTCTAACTGTTCTCTACTCTTGATCTCTATTTAGCCACAAAACTCATGCCAATGCATTTCCACGACAGTTTTAGAAGAAACAATAAATAGTAAAAATATTGATGATTTACCAAAAAAATTCAGATTCTTCAATCATCAATTCATGGGAACAATTAAGTCTATCCAAGAAAAGACAGTCTCCAAAAAAATATTAATCAGGCCGGTGCTGTAACGCAGGAGTACTAACCTGGAACACCTTTCATTTGCTTAATCATTTTTGTGTGTAAATCTATTGCAGAATTCACAATATCCAATGGGTCATCCATCTCCCACTGCCAACTCTTTCCTACCGGATTTGTGTGATGCCTCCAGCAGAAAACGCATTTGTTGGCACAAGCCAAACTAGGAGTTGCCTCCATGCATCTGTTCTCAAAATTGAAAAGTTACCATGCGCAACAGCACTAATCAATAGATAGTTTTTACCAGTCTATTAGAAAATATCAAGAGCTTAGGGAAAGCCTTGTTGATTAAAAGGAAAGTAAATAGTCAATTTGAAATATCCCAGAGAAGTAAGCTAAACAAGGAGGACCAAGAATTCATAATGAAAGTTGACAAATCAAAAGGATCTCTGAACACACATTTTGCACCAGCATAACAACATAAAAAAGATGTAAGGAGAAAAGAAAAGAAAACATGAAGCTTTTTTTTAGTCTTTAGAGAAGGGAAACAAATTTCATTGATAAATGAAATATAACGGAGTAAAACTCCAACACCTAAGAAGTGATTACAAGAAAGATCTCCAGTTTAGAATTAAAGAAGAAAGACTATAATCAGAAAACATGAAGCTTTCTGCTTATGTTAGGGAAATTTAAGATATCAGTCACGTAGGGGAAACAATAAAGATTTTCAAATCTGCAGAATTGGATGTTAAAATTGGCCGAGCAAAGAATATTCAACAAAAAAAATTCTCTTAAGCCACCAAAGAGAAAGAAAAAAAAAAGGAAAAAGAAAACCAGGATGATTTACATGCCCCAAAACTCAGTAGTAACTTGCAGTGACTTGAAGGCCACTGTATTCTTATTTTTGCCATAGACCTAGCCAGTATTCATTCATCTACCATCCAACCTCTTCAAGAATAGAAATGATTCTTTTACCAAACTAAAGTGGCATACATTGTAATCTGTGGGGAGGAGCTCTATGCCACTGCCACTAAATGCATCAAGACATCAAGAATTACAATGACCATGAATACACACAGTGGCCATGCAAAACAGCTGTAACGTGGGACATTACCGATGACTTTCTATGCCATAAAATGAATGTTTGTAGCAACCTCCTCGTCCTCGAAGCTGAGACTTTGTCCATCTACATATTTTCACACCGCTGTGTGAGCCAATAATTTTATATCCCTGCATAAGTAAAATCATTTAAAGAGCCAACCAAACAACACAAGAAAAAGAAATAAGACTTCTAATTCATACCAACTAAGACAGTTGCAAAGAAAAATTATCAAGTCAGTCCACGTTTGTATTGATTCACAAAGCATTCAGAAATAGCCTTAAAAACAAGCAGTTATTCTGACAATTAGGGAATGGAAGTGAAGACACAAATGTGGAAACATATCTATGATTACAATCACAGATAATGTTTGCCAAGCGCTTTCTTCATTAACTCAGCATGAGAAACAATATGCAGATAAACAGCCAACGAACTTACCTGCTTTTCTAAGCTCGCTCTTATCACTGGGGTCACCATAATCTTTTTCCCATTCAGTTTCCCATTAGTTTCGGCGACATTCGTCGACTTTCTTGAAGGACCCTTACCAGCAATATCCTCAAGATCAACAATGTCCTCCGCCCCAAGGTCCGCATCTTCTTCATCCTCATCACTTTCAGCATCACTGTCCCCAGCAATCCCAGAATCTAAATCCGCACCACTTCCCACCGCATCAACCTTCAAAACCTTCAGCAATTGCCGACTCCAATCATCAAAACACTTATCTACATCACCTCCATCAACGTCTCCTTCACCAACCGCTAGTATCTCCTTCGCACCCAATGCCTTCATCCGCTTGGAGAAATCCCTCGCAACCGCATTGAATGTCACTCCATAAGCTCGACTACCAACACCAAACACAGCAAACTTACATTGAGAGAGCAACAACGAACCGACTCTGAAATCCTCCGCGCTCTCAGAGAGCCAATTCGCGAAGAACTTAGCATGTGGAGGTGGCCCTCCATCTTCCCAGGTGGAAGCAACGAACAAAACTAAACTCTCCTTACAGAGATCCTCAGGCTCGTAATCCTTGGGATCAACAAGATCAAACACAAACTCATTCGAATTCAAAGCGTTGAGCAGGCGATGAGCTAGGGCCTTCGAAGTGCCTGTTTGGGAAGCGAAGAAAAGCTTGGCTCTGCGAGAAGAAAGAGAAGGGTTTAAGGAGAGTTTAAGCCTTCTGAGACGGCGGGACTTGTAGAAGCAATAGAAAGTGGAGGCAGAGAGAAGAGCAAGAAGGGTGAGCTTTGCGGAGAGAGAAGAAAAGGACATGGCGAGAAGGGAAGTTCGTTGACTGGTTTCAATCCGCTGTTAGGTTAAAAGATCGAGCGTAAACTGAAAGCGAAGATCCTCAGCTTCATTTTTGTTGCGACCAGAGAGAATATTGGAAACTGTGGAGGAAGCAAAGAAAAACTGAAGAAGAAGACGACGAAGAAGAAACATTTTGGGCCGTAACTTTGATGTGCAGAGCCCAAGCCCAAATTTAAATTGATTAGTGGGCCTATACAGGCCCATTTTGAAAAAAAAAATTTACAAAATTATTATGAGTGGAGTTGGAAACTCTAACCTCTCGATGATATATGTGTTAACTAGAAGGGCTGAAGATGGTAATCGATACCTGTCATCATACGCATCTGGCGCTGGAGGTGGAGACTGACTCCATGGAAGTCGCGTTGGCAGGCGCGAACGAGGATCTCGCATAGATGAAGTTCTTCATGGACGAAATTTGCATCATATCCTCTCGTTTGTCCTATATCTCTTTCAGCCATTGTAGCAGATCAACGAACATAGTAGCCCACTGTTTTGCAAATGTAGCTTGTAATTTGGATTTTGTCGGCAGGAGAACTCCCCCTTGACGGGAAAAAGGGCATGTTTTTTGGGCTCATGATTTCTTTTTTTGGTTCTACGGTTCTCTTTATGAGGGTAGGAATGGTAGTTAGCTTTGTTTAATGAATTTCCTTTTATTAAAAAAAAAAACCTAGTTGGCTCAATATTTCAAAATTAGTCTCTTTGATGAGAGGATTTTCATATAAGCCATATTGACGCAATTCTTTATGCCCTTCCAAGAGTTGGTTGGACCTAAGCTCTTTTTGCTTGATTGCAGCATATATTTATTTATTTATTCATTTTTAGTTCAACAACATTTGGGGGTGGGGGATTCGAACCTTTGACCTGGTCGAGGGTACATACCAATTACGGTTGATGTATGCTCACTTTGATGATTGCATCGTATATTTGAAAGAATGTTAAGACACAAAATTGATATTGACAATTAAGTTTTAGGGCATCTATGAAAATTTGCTTAAGAAATAGTGTAAAAGAATTACCGTTATAGTTCATGTCCTATTTTATAAAAGATTTCTTCACTTTTAGGTCAAATTACAAGTTTAGTGTGTAAATTTTCGAATTTGTATCTAAAAGATTCTTGAACTTTCAAATTTGACACAAACTCGAAAGTTCAAAACTAAACTTGTAATTTAACTTTACTTTTGCGTCAATTCAATTGGTAATTTATTGAAATAAGGTTATTTAGGTATGGTAAACCAAAGCGGTTATTCTTATGAAGTTTAATATTCGAAGTGCTTAGTAATATAAAAATGTTTGTCTAAAATTTGAAAGTTTGTGACCATCTCATCATAGAGTGCCACCTTATATTCTATGATGGTAGTGAGGCCTATTTGAAAAATAAAAAAAAATTATTATAATAGATCATATAGAAAAAAAATTATTATAATAGATCATATAGAAACTATTGCCTATAAAAATTGATTAGTAGGGCACTATTGTCAACTCTATGGTTATCTTTTTTCCATCTTTTGAAGTTAGAAGTTAATAACCTAGTTTAAGTCCAAAATGTATGTTATTAATCCAAATTAGGTGTCACTTATTGATAATTATTTTATTTCCAATTTTTTATTGGACAATTTATCATTGAGTACATAAGGTTAATATTTCTTTTAAATCTGATTAACTATTTGTTTTTATTAAGAGGGTCAAGTAGATTATAAATGATCTAAAAAAAAAAAAAAAGAGTAGATTATAAATGATGGGTTGCATCATCCTACAACTAGGAATTTAAGTAAGCTGGCAGCTATACATAATAGAAGATGACGATGATGATGATAATAATAATAATAATATAATAAAAAATGGTTTACAATACCATTTTGTCATGTAGTTTATGTTTTGTCCCATTTCAGTCATTGTACTCCCAATAAAACTTAAATTTTGGTCCTACAAAGTTTATTGTAATTTTTCAAAAAAAAGAAAAGAAAAGAAAAAAAGTCTCTATTAGGTTTTCTTCTATAAATTTTAGAAGTAGTGTCTTTTTTTTTTTTTTTTTTTTTGTATGTAATGTAAATAATTGTTATTATTTAACAAATCTAGATAAAATCTGCTTTTTTTTTGAAAAAACTCGATAAAATCTACTTTAAACAAACTACATGGACTACTCAAACTACATGACCAAAATAATATTTTAATTTAAAAAAATCAACGTCGACAATAAATTTCCTACTCAATATCCTAGCCCAACCCCTTCATTTATACTAAACTATTAATAAAAGTTATTAGATTTTTTTATAATTAATTATTTAAACTAATAGATAATATAAATACTATTTTTTTTTTCATTTACAAAACATATTTTTAATACATATATGGATATTTAATTAGTTATATTAAGGCTTAGTTTGGAATTTCGATTTTAAGAAAATCAGTTGTAAGTAAATTAGTGTTTGGTAACTTTTAGTTTTACAATGAAAAAACAGATGGAAGTGTTTGGTAAATTAAAATTCTAAATGGTTGCAACTTAACTATAGTTTTTCAATAAATAAATTTAATTTTGATATTTAATTTCAAAGTTTTATAAGATAATTTCAAAATTATTGTAAGATAATTAATTTTTTTGAAACATATAAGATAATTATTTTAAATTTCATATGGTTTAAAATATAATGTTATGTTTAATCTAGAATATTTTTATATTTTGCTAAGAAATATAATTTGTTATTTGTATTGAAAAAAATATTATTTCAATTTAAATAAAAATAAAAACAAATAATTTCAATTGAGTATAAAATAATAGAATAAAAATATTTAACTTAAATTTTAAAAAAAATGATTGACATGAATCACGTCTCACCAATGGGGAAGATAAATAGTTAGTTACAAATTAGATTTTTAGGGAAGCTAAAGTTACAATTATTGGATTTTACAAATCAATTAATTTAAAATCAACGCCAAACAGTTAAGATTCTTTGACAAACACAAAAAACGGTTAAGATTCTTTTTTAATCACTTCAACATCCTCCAAAATCAACGCCAAACGCACCCTAAGACAATTTAAAATAAATACAATGCGATGGTTATTTATTTTCTATAGAGATTCTCCAACCCCAATATCAGAAAAATAGAACAGGGGCGAGGGTTAAAAAAAAACTCTACGATTCAAATAAATGTCTTTAAAATTTTTAGCACAAGAATTAAGCGTTCATCTAAAAATATGTTAGATAACCCATAAAAACATATAAGAAATTAGGTTTGATGGGATTCTAAAACTAATTATGAACTCATCAAATTTGAATAAAGTTTTGAATATTTGGCATAATAATGGAAAAAAAAAAAACTGCTTTTAAAATTTTAACTTAGTATAGATTGAATCAATTTTTAACTTCAAAATTTTAATTCTGTCAAATTAAAATCATAAGTAATAACTTAAAAATAAATGATAAAATTCAATTAAAAGAAAAAAAGAGAGATGAAGTTGAAAATTTTCATGAACATCTCCAAATATAAAACAAAAGCTATTTCAAATTGATTTTAGTTCAGTGTAGGCAACCTTTTAGTCTACGTCAATCACAGCCAAATTTGATTGGTGAAGATAAAGTCAAATTTGATTTAGTAATAGTCAATTTGGTTCTGATTTTCAATTTCTCTCACTAAAAAATTGATAGCCCCAAAATCAAGTTGAAAGCGTCCTCTTACACTCCTAATCTAGAAGTGATGTATTAGTATTGATTGACCTTGAAATAGTAAACTCTCCATTGATTTTTTTCTCTCTCCTTTTTTTTTTTGGATTCAACAATATAAGGTTCGGGCATCCGAACTCATGACCAGTATTTTATGTCAATTGAGTTATGCTCACGTTTGCATAAATTTGAAAGCAGAAACACAATACAAAAAAGGAATATCACTGCCAAATCTGTTAAAAATACTGAAGACAAGGGGATACATTATCTGCATAGAAAACCAATAATAGAGAGAGAGAGAGAGAGAGTGAACATAGAAGAGACAAAGGAATTTCCTCTGTGGTTATGCAAAATTTATCAGTTAGCCAATTTCTGCAAGTTGGAAGAGAAGTAGACAAAGAAGATGGTAAGATATTCTGAACATTATCAGGTAAAACTAAAAAGAGAAGAAAAGAAAGTCATTTCTAAAACATAAAACAGATATAGAGAAAATGTTTGCAACAAAACAAACATAACATATGCAGGCACAAGTTAGAACAAAAAGCTCAGAAGCACTTCAATGGTTTAGAGGTGAATCAAATTTTACCAGAGGATACAAATTGCACTACAGAAGAATTCCTTTGAATGGAGCTGGAACAAATTTTCATCCTAAAGAGAGATTTTTAGCAATGGGAGAAGGTTTCTTCTAAACTGAGCCATGGAGAAATTTCTCATGGCAGTGACTGACTCTCCTCTCTAACTCAGACGAACAAGCATCACATAACTCGACTCGGGCAATCTCGACATAAATAACCTGATGCAAACTGAAAACTCTGGAAGAAAACTCATGACTCATTAAATGTTCCTAGATGCAAACTATAAGCAAATAAAGGACAACCATCAGGAGCAGAGGGCAAGACAAGAACAGTCAGGTAGACGATAGTCACGACGCAATAACCCGAACCGATTTTCCAAGCAATGTTAGGGATCTAAGAAACTAACTTAACAGGATAATTGTCAATGCAGTCTTCCCATGGACTAGATTGAGATGGCCTCACATTCCTGAGTGCTTCCCACACTGCACTGTTACATTTGAAACCACTTCCAAATGCAATCTGCCACACACGGTTGCCTTTGTGCATCCTCCCTTTGGCCTCAATGTAGGCCAGTTCATACCAAATGGAGCTTGATGAAGTATTTCCAAACCGGTGAAGCGTCATCCGAGAAGCCTCGACATGAAGAGGCAAAAGCTGCAAATTCTTTTCCAATTCATCAATCACAGCCCTTCCTCCGGCATGTATGCAGAAATGATCAAATGCAAGCTTGAAATCAGGGATATAAGGCTTCATATTTCCGTTAAGGAACTTCTTTACCAATAGGGTTGCAAAGAACAAGAGTTGCTCACTAATTGGGAGCACGAGCGGACCCAATGTGGTTATGTTTGTTTTCAAAGCTCCTCCAGCAATTGCCATCAAATCTTTGGACAGTGACACACCCGTCTTACCGATGTCGTCCTGCTCCTGATAGACACATCGAAAAGCCTTATCGTCAGCTCCACGATGAGTCCTCACAACATGAATAAGCCTATACTTAGCTCGCCTTCTATCTGCAGACTTGTTGGACAGTAAAACCGCAGAACCACCAACTCGAAATAGGCAATTAGGAATCAACATAGACTTCTTATTCCCAAAATACCAATTCTGAGTAATGTTTTCAGTACTCACAACAACAGCTAAAGTATTCCGATGAACTTGCAGCAAATCCTTAGCAAGGTCAACTGCAATAACTCCAGCACTACAACCCATTCCACCTAAATTGAAGCTCCTTACGTTACCCCTCAGTTTATACTTATTAACAATCATAGCAGAAAGTGAAGGCGTTGGGTTAAACAAGCTGCAATTCACAACGAGAATACCAATATCCTTAGGTTTGACATTGGTATTAGCAAACAATTTGTCCAAAGCACCAAACATGACCTGTTCGGCCTCCTCTCTAGCTGCGGCCATGGAGGGCCTAGGAGGAATGAAATGCATAGCTTCAGGAACATAAGTGTCCTCACCAAGTCCAGAGCGCTCCAAAATCTTGCGCTGGAACTCAAGCGACGACTCATCGAAGTCCCCTGTAAGCCTAGAATGCTCCATGAATCGATGAAATGGAGCCTTAAGCTCATCGGCAGGACGATAACAGGAATAATCAACAAGATAAACAGGACGAGGACGAGTCATAGTATAAACCGTCAACCCGAAAACCATGACGGTGGAGCAGATAATGACGCTAACCAAATTGTACTGGAGATGAAACCAAAGCTGACGAACATCATCGAGATTCATTTGGGAAACCTCGATTAGGGTAACGGCGATTAAAGGGACAATACATAAGGTTAATAGATTAGAAATCAAGTAGTGGTACCCTAATTTGACGTACTTGAGATTGACGCTCTGAAGGAAATCCGGCAATCTTCTGGAATGTTGGATCCGAAGGGCACCAGTTCCGGAGGCACTGTTGACTACGGTGGGAACAGGGGAAGAGCCGCCTCGGTCCATGGCGGAGGGCGGAGGGGCGGAAGGTTTTCCGGCTACTGGAATCACAGAAAGCAAAATCTGTGAAAATGAAAACGGAAAAGGAAGAATCCGATGCAAATGGAATTTGAAGGAAGCGGAGAGAAAAAAAGAGAGAAATAGAGAGAGAGAGAGAGAGTGGAAGAAGCAGGGCTGGCTTTTTTGACAGTTAAAATACAACTGATAATTGTTTTTCAAAACTAAAAAAAAAAAAAAAAAAAATTAATATATATATATTTTTGTAATTTCCACGTATGGGAAGGCGAGTAGCAATGCACGTGGACATGCCGGTGCTTTGACTCGGATTCCTACCCTCACAGCTAACACAAAATTCACTTTACATACAACTTTTGTTTCTTTTTTTGTTTTGATTTTTTTTTTGGGTTAATTACGCGTTTAATCCTTCAACTTTTAGGATCGGATCTAATAGATTCTTCAAAAAAGTTATTAATAGGCTTCTAAACCTATAATTTTGTGCTTGACTTGTCGAATGTGTTTAAATTCATAACAGTAAAAATGTCGCATGAGATATCAATTTATTGGACATGAAAATAAAAGTTGAGAGTCTTACAAATTACTACTTACTAGACACTCTAAAATGCATCTGACACTTTTGAAGTATATGACTATATTTTTAATTTTAACTTTTATAACTTCACTTTCATCCTCTTTTTCTAGAATAATTTTCATTTTAATCATTGAATTTGTCTATCTTAATCTATAGTTTTTTTAAATAATAATTTTGGTAATTTACATTATTTTGTTGTCATTGTTTAGCATATAGATAATATGGCTTTGAATATGTATATTAATATAATGATGAGAATATGTATTAAAGTTATCGAGAGTGGCTAAGGTGTTAATTAGGTGTCCAAAATAACTATATGAAACATATACATACATATATATTGTGGAGTTCAACAAAAGGGAAGTAGGGGAAAACTAAAATTAGTTGTTTTTGAAGGTTCAATAACTAAATACCATTTAAAATTTGTTGAAATTTAAGGGATTGAGGTGGGGTTTAAACTTTTCTTTTTCCTTCCCATTCTTTTTATTTTTTAAAATTTTGAATTCTTTCTAATTTGCAGATTTTTATTTTTAAGTTTAGTTTCAATTTAGTTTGTAAATATTTAAATTAAAAAAGACTACATAAATCCATTAACTGTTTTGATCGATTTTTTTTTTTTTTTTGACAATATGTGGAGAAGGGGGATTCGAACCACAAACTTTGTGGTTATCAGTACAACTTTATGTCAGTTGATCGAATTAGTATAATGTGGTAGTTGTTTAAATAGATATTATAGACATATCATATCGATATTATGTGATAGTGTTGCCAATTAAACAAAATGAAAGTATAGATGAAAGTCTTAAAAATTTAGAAATTTTCAAAGATGAGACTAAATAGAAATGATATTCCAAGTTTAAAAACAAAATATATATTTTTAAAAAATATATAAATTTTAATAATTTTTTTTTGTTTTCATATTGGAAACATATGGTTAAGATTGAAAATGGGTTGTTAACAAAAATATATTGTTTTTATTATGCTATTTTTCGTAATTAACCGTATGTTTCCAATATGAAAAAAAAGTATTAAAATGAAAAAAAAAACATATGGTTAAGATATGGTTAACCATATGTTTAAGATTTTTGTTAAGATTAAAATATGGCCTCATTTGTGAGATATTGTTGTTAACATATGGTTTTTAAACTTGGAATCTTAACAATATTTCTCCAAATACAGCTTGTGAGATATTGTTTTTTTTTTCTTTTTAATTCTTCCCTATTTTATATTTTTTGTGCAAATTTGAAAATGGGTTGTTAACAAAAATATATTGTTTTTATTATGCTATTTTTCGTAATTAAGTCTAATTTTTACATACTTTACAACAAAATGAGACTGAAGACAATTATTCGGTCCTGTTTGATAACTATTTCAGTTTTTTGTTTTTGGTTTTCCGTTTTCAAAAAACAAAAACTATATGTGTTTGATAATAGTTTTTTGTTTTTTATTTTTCAAAAACAAAAAACCAAACATGTTTGATAACTTTTTTTTTGTCTTATGTTTTTAAAACCAAAAATAGGAAATCATGAAGTCTTTTGATATCTATTTTTTATTTTATATATTTTACAAAAAGAAAATTTAAACTATTTTTATAGTATTTTTTATTTAATGTATTATTGTTGTTGTTAAAAATATAACTATTTTGAATGTTACTACTAACTAATCGACTAAAAGACAAATAACAAAATAAACATATCTAAAACGTCTAAATAACACTTATGATTGATCAATTAATATAATAATGAATTGTAGAACATGCTACATGCAATATAAAAAATATTCTAACTTTTTTAGATGCTAAAAAATATCTCTTCAATTAAACTAAAGATTGTTCAAAATAGTTGCACTTTTTTTTTTTCAATCATGCTCAATGGAAGTTTTTTTTTTTTTTTTTTTTTTTTTTTTTTTTTTTTTTTTTTTTAAATATACATATATAATAAGGATTTTAACTTTGTAAAAAAAAAAAACCAAAAAAATAAAAATGAAAATGAAAAAATAAATAGAAAGATGAAAAAACTTTCAAGAGGTGCTATAGTTTTTAAAAGTTTTTAAAAAACTTTTAAAAACTGTTTTCAAAAACCATTTTTTTCCGTTTTCATTTTTCCTTCATAATTCAAAAATCGTTTTTCAAAATTTAATAACTAAAAATTAAATTGGTTACCAAACAATCCTGATTTTTAAAAACCAAAAACTAAAAACCAAGAACAAGAAACAAAATGGTTATCAAACGCCCCTCAATAATACTTGTTTTTTTTAATAATTTGGCTTGTTTAAATTTTGGATTTGGATTATTATTTATTCCATAGCAAATTCCAAGTCAAGCCTTTTGTTTTCTGATTTTGTTTTGTGTTTATAAGAGTCAATTGAGTGAAAAATAATGGCCCCTTCTAGAAGTCTTATTCATGGACCAAATGAATGTGACTCATTTCTTGACCTTTTCTCCCAACTAATACTTGTGGCAAAGCTTTCCACCCATGTTGGCCACTTGTATAAATTTTAGTATATTTGTAGTATACTATATAGTATCCGTTTAAATTGAAATTTAATTTTTGGATTTTTGAAAGGTCTGTTGTAGTTCATGAGACGTGAACAGGAGAGACTACAAATCATCATTCTTGTTTCCACAAGGCTCTCTCTGTTAAATTTTGTAGGAATTTCTTTTTAGCACAACAAACGTGGAGGTATGGGTATTTGAACTTCTGACCTAAAAGGAACAGTACACGTTAATCACTTCTGAATTATATTCATATTGACATTTTGTAGGATCTTTGATATCATCCGGTCACTTGGATATCCACCCACCTAAGCCAACATATGTAACTCTAATTAATATATGTCTCGTTTCATTAAAAAAATATATATTTATTTCTGTTCGTACACTCAAACTCATAAGTTATCTAATTGTTAAACATAAATAACAATAATTAAAGTAATCTTTAATTTTATAGATTAAAATAGATATTTTGACCATTCAAAAAGATTAGAGGCTAGAGTAGATATTTTGAAAGTAAAATAGTCAAAATGAAATTTAAATCTAAAATTGAAAATAACACCCAGAGATAATTATAAATATATAACAAAATGTAGAACATGTTGATTAGCTGTTTGATAATTGTGGTCTATCAATATTTTATTAGGAGAATAATCTATATATCAATATCTAGCTAGCTATTTGAGTGGTTATTATAATTTTACTTTTTTTTTTTTTTAGTTTGGGGTGGGGTTTCGAACCTCTGACCTCTTGATCGAAAGTAGGTGCCAATTACCACTAAGCTATGACATAACTATAATAAATTGATATTTAATTTCATCATCAATAATGTATATACTCACAATTTTCATGTTAAATTAAAACACACACACACTAATTTATGTCATTGCCCTATCCATATTATATAAATTTGTCATGTAAATTTTTGTTTCTCTTCAATAAGAACAAAAAAATCTAATAATTAGGGGATGATTTAACTTTTCAAGTGTTTAATTTTGAAAAAAAAAATTATTTAAAAAGAATTCTAATGTTTGACAACCACTAAAAATGACTTATTAAAAAATGAGATTGAGAAATAAACCATTTTTAGAGAAACACTTGAAAGCAATTTTTTTAAAAAGAGTTTTTAAGTATGTAATAACTTGGGTATAAAAATACTTATGAAGAAACGTAACCAAGCATATGAGTATTTAAATTCTAAATCATTATTATACAAATTGTTTAAAAATAAATGCATTTTTGAAAAACATTGGGTAAAATACCTTTTTGGTCCCTCATGTTTCGGGTTAGTTTCCAATAGGTTCCTAGGTTTCAAAATTGAACAATCAAGTCCCTACTGTTTAAAAAATGCTTCTATTGAGTCCCTGGACCGTTAAATTTTTTAACGGTGCTGACGTGGCAGTAACGGTGCTGACGTGGCCTATTTAAAAATATTAAAATATTAATTTTTGAATTAAAATAATAAAAAATTAAAATTAAATAATAAATAATTTTTTTAAAAAATCTCACTCTCTCTCCTCTTTCTTCCCACTCCCCGAAACCCCCCCTTCCTTTCTTTTCCCTTCTCTCTCTTTGCTTCCCCTCTCTCTCTCTTTCCTTCCTTTCGCCGGCCGATTGCCGTCGCCGCCACACAGCCCACGCCGCCGCTATCGCCCTCTCTCCCCCAATCAATAAACCCGCCCCCCCCCCCTCTGTTTTCCCTTTCTCTCGCCGACTCCTCCCCTTCCTTCCCTTTCTCTTTCTCTTTCCCTTCCTTCCGGCCGACCACTTCTTCTTCTTCTATTATTTTTGTTTGCTCAGATCTGTAGATGGGAGGGAAATTTTGCTCTTTTTTTTTGGGTTTTTGTTCAGATCTGTCGCCGCCGCCGCCCTCTTTCTCCTTCCATCCCGCCGGCAGCTTCTTCTTCTTCTTCTTTTTGCTCAGATCTGGTCGGAGGCTTGTTTTTTGGGTTTGCTCAGATCTGTTTTTTTTTGTGGGTTTTTGAAGATGGGGGGAGGGGGTTGGGAGAGAGTTTGAGAGGTGGAGGGGGGTTTGTTGAAGGTGGCTGTAGGCAATGAAGGCGGCGGCGACGGTGACCGGGGAGAAGAGGAGACGGTGGCGGCGGGCGGTAGCTGCGGCGTGGGCTGTGTGGCGGCGACGGCAATCGGCCGGCGAAAGGAAGGAAAGAGAGGGAGAGGGGAAGGAGAAAGAGAAAGAAGGGAAAAGAAAGGAAGGGGGGGTTTCGGGAAGTGGGAAGAAAGAGGAGAGATAGTGGGATTTTTTTTAAAAATTATTTATTATTTAATTTTAATTCAAAAATTAATATTTTAATATTTTTAAATAGGCCACGTCAGCACCGTTAAAAAAATTAACGGTCCAGGGACGCATTTTTTAAACAGTAGGAACTTAATTGTTCAATTTTGAAACCTAGGGACCTATTGGAAACTAACCCGAAACATGAGGGACCAAAAAGGTATTTTACCCAAAAACATTTAAACTAAAAGGTCTTCCAAACGGGTCCTTATTATGAGAGTTTTCAGAAGCACAAAGATGAAATTGAAATTAAATTGAAGTACAAAAATTAAAATGGTAATTTAACATAAAATAAACCAGTAATAATCTTAATCCAACACATCTTTCCCTTCTCTAACTCTTTCATTTTGCACAAATAAATGAATAATCATCATAAAGATAATAAAATTCCATGTCTATGATATATTTCTGTTTTTTTTTTATTTATTTATTTTGTTTTACTTTTTGGGTAAAGTATAAGATGTTTGTTATTAATTATAAAAAAGGAAAAAAAAAAAAAAAAAAAAAAAAGGAAAAGGAAAAGAATCTCTGTTTTGGTAACTTATCCAAAAACAGATTTAACAACCACATATTTTTAACAACTATGATATATTTTTTTCCTGAAGCAACAGATCTTAAATATCGACCTAAGTGACGTGTAATAAAAAATATTCTATACTTTTAAAAACTTATATTTTTATTAATTAAAAATAAAAAAGGAAAAAGTTTCAGTTATTTTTTAAAACGGGTTACCTCCAGGAACAATCTTAATTTTTTAAATTGAAAAAAAAAACTAGATATGGTTTTTTTTTTTTTTAATTAGTACAACAATGTTTTGAAACTGTTGAGAATCCCACGTTGAAAAGATTAGTGGAGACCTCACAATTTATAAGTTACAAGGGTCACTCCACTCATTGCCAATTGATTTTGAAATGGAATCCTATGCTATTTGATATAAACACTTTCAAATTTATTTTTTTTTAGAAAAAAAAAAACCAACAAATATTGAACTAAGAAAAAAAAAACTTTGACATAAATATTGCCATTTGTCACTTAGTGTCTAAAAAAAATCTCTTGATGGATGAGTAATACCTAAGCAAATTATTTATTCGGTAAAATTAGGTAAGGGGCAAACTTTTATTTTATTTTTCTTTCCGATGAGGATCCAAAAAAAAAAGTCCAATCCAATTTAATGAGATATCAAATAAATTTAATTGATTAAATCACGAAACTTTAGAATTTTAATTGATACAATTATTAGTTTGAAGTTTTAAGTGATACAATCTCAAAGTTTAGGAATATGCATTGATTTTTTTTTTTCACTTTTAATTATTATTGTAACACTATGTAGAAAATTAAGAAATAAATATTTATAGATTTCTAGAACTCTAAATTGTATTGTTTTTAATGAATATAAATGAATTATGTACTCAAAAAAAAAAATGAATATAAATGAATTTGATTATCAAAATTGAACTATAGAAAAAAAAAAAAGGTAAGATTGGAGGATTAATTTTTTCAACCTCATGAAGGCATAATACATATCTTTACTTCTCAAAGAAAAAGTCTTTTATTATAAAATTTTGTTATAGTTGAGACTTTATAAAAAAGATTATAGACATTTTTTTAGGTAAACATTAGAGACAAAATTATTACCAATAAAGTGTACAAATACTTTTTAATGTATGTGATTAGTTTTGATTTTCTCCTTAATATTTTTATCTTCAATAGTACAATCTCTGTTGGGTATTTTTTAAAATAAAGATACATTATAAAGTGATTTTTCCCCCTGAAATTTAAAAAAAAAAAAAATGAAAGTTTTTTTTTTCTTCTTGAAATTATAGGAAATGAAGGTCAAATTAAAGCTTAAAAAAGGTTTTATTACACGTTTAGTCTCCAAACTTTCAGAATTGTATCCATTAGGTCCTTAAACTTTTAGTTTCGTGCCTAATAGGTCTCTTATATATTTGATATTTTTAAAAATTGACCAATCTACTATATATAAAATTGAATTTTATGTCTAGTGAGACTTTAAGCTTTCAAGTTTGTATCTAGTAGGTCTGTGAATTTTAAAAAATGTTGATATGGTCAACAATTTATTAGACACAAAATTAAAAGTTTAGAGGCCTATGGACCTAAAAGTGAAAGTTTAAGAATTTATTTAATATTTTTTTAAACTCCAGGGATCTATTAGAAACAAAATTAAAAATTCAATCTATTTTTAACTTTTTTTTTTGGTTAAAAATCACTTTTGGTCTCCGAACTTTCATAAAAGCAACAATTTAATCCCTGGATTTTGATTTGTAACGATTTAGTCCATGTACTTTCAATTTTGTAACAATTTAGTCCTAGTACTTTCAAATTTGTAACGATTTAGTCCCTATCGTAAAAAACAATGTAAAGATTTAATGAAATTTCTTACCTAGATAGATTAATAAACTAATTTGGGACCCAATATGTTATTAAACTACAAAGTTTAATCATTAAATAATAAAAATCGACATTTAATTTTGATGTTTTTTTTTGCGACAAGGATTAAATTGTCACAAATTTGAAAGTATAGAGACTAAAATGTTAGAAATTTGAAAGTATAGGGAACTAAATTGTAACTTATTAAAATTTAGGAACTAAATTGTTACAAAATTGAAAATACGGAGACTAAATCGTTACAAATTAAAGTTTAGGAACCAAATTATTACTTTTATGAAAGTTTAGGAACTAAAAGTTATTTTTAACAATTTTTTTTAATTGAGTGATATGAAAAATTGTAATGAAATATTTTACTTTCTGCTCTGCCATTTGCTGGCGAAATTGCAGAGAAAAGAAAAGTTGAGAGCAGAAGACAATTATTGGATATGAGACATCAATTATTACAAAACGTGAAACCAACCAAAGCAATGACGTGGATTGAATTGACGCTATGCTCTAAAAAACGTGTCAAAAATGAAAAATAAAAATAATTTTATGGGTACGGCAATTTTATTTTTACAAAAGTTAAAAGCAAACCATCCAAAATCCTTTGTTTTTGTTTTTTTTTTCCCCTAGTATTTTAACTAAAATATGGATGTTTTTCTCAAAAGAAAAAAAAAAAAAAAAAACTAAAATATGGATGTTGATACTTGATATGATAAAAATATTGAAGCAATAAAAAAAGAAAAAAAGAAAAATAGGAATTATAAACCCCAAAATAGGGGTTCCTAGACAGGTCTTAAGTGTATGTTTGGAAGTGATTTTGAAATTGTTAAAATCACTTTTGTTGTATTTAAAATCATTCCGAAACATGTCTTAAGTAATTTATAATCAATTTTGATGATATGAAAATCATGTTTAAAAATTTTGAATAATTAAAGACATGTTTCAAGATGATTTTCAACATAACAAAAGTGATTTTAGCATTTTCAAAATCACTCCCAACCATGAATAAAAAAATGAAGATTGTAATAATCTAGGATGACGATGGTATTTTTGTGTTTGTTCTCGTCCAGATGATTCTAATTAATTTGCAAAGAATGATTTTTCTACCTCTTCACAAGATACATACATCTTATATTCTATATGATGTCACAATCAACAAGTCACATGGAAATATGATGGATAAATAAGCGTACTTGATCTGAGTATAACGCGTACAAGAGATTCTTTGAACTGTCAAGATCGAGGATATCTGATATATGAAAAAATTATGAAAATTATTTACTTTTTGGACGAGAAATAACTCCAATAAATCGTGATTTATCCACATTCTCATAAACACCTATAAACTTACTCTTTTGGTCGATGATACATGTCAATTAGTATTGAACCATGCTCACTTTCATCCACAGACTAACTCTTCAACATCAATTGATTTATAATTCATATTTAGCAAAATAGATAATATTACCACATATGTCTTTTTAATTGTCGATCTAACTATAACTCAAGTAATTAGGTCTTTAGTGTTTCTGTTTATGAGTAATAAGTTCGGATTCTATCGTCTCATTTATTAGGTCATATTATAAAAGTAATATTTTAATTGGATCATAATTATAAAATTTAAGACTTTAAATTATATATATGTACTCAGAAAAAAAAAAAAGACAAAGAAAAAAAGACTTCAATTATATACTATATATATAACAACATTATAATGCGTAGATTTCAAAACCGTATAGCAAATTGCAATAAAATAATATCTCATAAATATTAGAGATATTGGTATTAAATTTATAATTTGACATTTAATGAAGTGGTCACTGTCACAAGTGAATAAAATAAATATGAACATTCTTTGTAATCAAAACCAAAAGTTTGTCATTTATTACAAATTTCATACATGCCATTCCATCCTGCCACATATATATTTTTTCTTTTATTTTATCCTGAAAACTAAGGGCCCGTTTGATAACCATTCTGTTTTCTGTTTTCTGTTTTTGTTTTTCATTTTTTAAAAACAGGGGTGTTTGATAACCATTTCTGTTTTCTGTTTTCTGTTTTTTAAAAAAGTTTTTGAAATTATAAGTAAATTTCAAAAACCAAAAAAAGTAGTTTTTAAAAACAGATTTCTGTTTTTCAAAAACTCATTTTTCTTCTAATGCTTACTTTTTTCCTCTTTTACCTCTCTTTCCAACAAATTTCTTTCTCTATTTTTTTTCTGTCTCTAAAATTTATTTTTCTCTCTCTAAAATTTTCTCTCTCAAAACTTTTTTTTTTCTCTATAACTTGTCTATTTCTAAAAACTTGTCAATACCTTTTCTCTCCTCAATAAACATGTTCTAATTTTTCTTTTGGAAAAAAAAAGTCACCAAAATTTTCTATCGCTACAACTTTTCTTTATTTTTCTAATTTATCGTTAGTTCTTTAGTATATCTTTTACTCTTAATTTTACTATCTCTCTAAATTTTATTTTTTTATTTAATTTTTTTAATCTAAAATTTATCGCTTTTACTCTAGCTTGTTTTCTATTTTTTTCTCTAACTAATATCTTTTCTCGAGTCTAACTAATATTCTTTCTCTAAACATTTTCTTTCATCTCTCTAAATTTTCTATGTTTAACTTTTCTCTCGTCTTTTCAAAAAAAAAAAAAATCTCTTGAAAACATTTATATTTGTGTCTCTAAATTTTTGTTTCAACGTCTTTACACATTTTTCTCTCTCTAAAATATCTTTTCATCTTTCCAATTTTTAAAAAACTGAAAACCAAAAACAGTTATCAAACAAGATTGGTTTTCTGTTTTTTAAAAACAGAAAACAAAAAACAGTTATCAAACATATGTTGTTTTTGTTTTTAAAAAACAGGAAACCAAAAACCAAAAACCAAAAACAGAAAAACCAAAAACTAAAAACTGAAATGGTTATCAAACGGGCCCTAAATAAATGGATAACAATGAGCATGACTCAACTGACATAAAACTTGTATTCTAATCAAGAAATTAGAAGTTCAATCCCCCACCTGTTAAAAAAAAAAAAAGAAAGCTAAATAAATTTATATAAAAATTTTAAATTTACCATTATAACCTTCTTAAACAAACACACACATATCAAATCAACTAAATTTCAAAATGGCTAAAAATTCCTAAAAACTCGGAATTTTAACCTAATGAATAACAAAACCTTTTCAATATCCAAACATTTTAATTAAATGCCAAGTTTCCCTTCATTTTTTTCAATATCCAAAGTAATAAAGTATATGAACTAGAATAAAACATGACACCAATCTAATATTCAAACCTTTATAACTTTATTCTTTTTAAAAGAAACTATGTAAATCATTGATATAAAAAATACTTACAATAAACAATAATGACTTTAGTCTCAAGTTTCAAATTTTAAGAGAGAAGGAATAGTTGCTAAAATTGTTTGACAACCATTTGAAAATAAGTTTGGGAATTGGAATAAGGTTGGTGAGTATAGTACTACCGTAGTACCATACTCTCTTTGTTTACATTACAATTTTGCTTTCACAGTTAACATGAGCATGGAAAAATTTCTAGTACTACGGTAGTATGGGAAAGTTTCCATATTAACTTCATTCATTGTTTGCCATTAAAGAAACATTTAAGAATGAAATATTATATAATTAAATGACGTGTCAAATGCTGAATGGAGGGAGTATGTACTACCGTAATACTAGAAATTTTTCCGTATTGATAGATTTTCACACCATCACAACCTACTATCATTTCAAACTAGCTAGCTTGACAATCTATGAATTTTCAATAAAATAAAATAAAATAAAAATGATAACAATAATGCCATCAAGTCAAAATTGATAATAGAGTTGAACTCAAAAAAAAAAAAAAAAAAAAAAAAAAAAAAAAAAAAAAAAAGTCGTTCGAGACAATTAATAAGTGGGGGCTTCGATTTAGGTCACAACTCACGTAAAATTTTCAACATTTTGTATATCTATATTTTTTCCATCGTAGTTCATTAAATGGACATAATAATATAATTGGGCCAAGTGGCCAAGCCCAAGAGATATTGGTAGGTTGCTATTTTGTGTATTTTCATTCAAGAAAGAAAAAGGTTATGCTAAAGTGTGCATAGCTCAACTGTAGTTGACATGAGTTTGAATTTTTCGGTCATAAATGTTGTTGAACTAAAAAAATTCTTCCAAAAAGAAGAAAGAAAAGGTTACTATTTATTTTCATTATATAAGTGAGGGATATTATATTTAATTTTTGGTAAATATGATGTCCAATAGTTTTTTCTTAAAAAACATTATACCGAGGGATTTCAGAATGGGTTTGGTTTAATTTTTCAAGTGTTTAATTAAAAAAAAAAATAATTTTGAAAAAATTTTTAGTGTTTGACAACCACTAAAAATGACTTATTAGAAAATGAGATTGATAAATAAATCATTTTGAGAGAAACACTTGAAACCAACTTTTTTTAAAAAAGAGTCTTTAGTATACAATAACTTGTATATAAAAACACATATGAGAAAATGCAACCAAACATATGAGTGTTTAAATTCTAAACATTTTTATACAAAATGTTTTTTAAAAAATGCATTCTTGAAAAACATTTACATTTAAATTAGAACGTATTCCAAACGGACCCTTAACCTACAATCTCATCGAATAAGTTGAGATACATTATCAGTTTCTTTTTATTATGTAAGTGAGTGGATTTAATTTTTACTAAATATGGTATCTAATAATTTTTATAATACTAAAAGTTGGTCATGATTTCACGATTAAGAGTTTGTTTGGAATGCCTTTCCAAATACTTAAAAATAAGGTGTTTTCAAGTGCTCAAAAATGTTTTTTTTGCACTTAGAAAGTCATTCCAAATATACATTAATTAATCCAATTTTGATCACGTAGGTAAATCAATAATATACCATTTTTAATAATTGATTTATTCGTTAAATTGTTGTATTGATTTGTAACTATAAGGGGGTGTTTGGAGCAACGAGGTGAAGTTATGAAGTCTGGAGTTGTGAAGTCTGTGTTTTGAGTGCAAAGTTGTTAAGTCTGGCGTTAAGAAGTCTGTGTTTGGGGAGTAGAGTGGGTGAAGTCTGAGTTTAGGTTAATTGTTTTTTTTTTAAAAGAAAATTATACAAATTTTCCAAATTGAATTAATAAAAATGTTTTCCCATCAATTGTGAAATTGAGATTTTAAGTATGTTTTAACATTTTCCTTTTAAATCACAATTTTGATTAAAATGAACAAAAAAAAAGTTAAATTCATAACATTCAAACATTGTTGGAAAATGAAACCATACAAAAAAGAAACCCACTTTTTTTTTTTTTTATAAAAAAACCCTTTTTAACACAAATATTTATAAATGCTTAACAGACCCTTTTCAAAAAAAAAAAAAAAAAAAAAAAATTGACAGACCCATTTTATAATTAAGAAAAATAAAACTTTAAACATAAAATAACAATAAATAAATAAATAAATAAATAATCATAAATCATAAATAATAAATAAAATAAAATAAACAATTAAAAAAAATCTCTATCTCTCTTCCCTCTCCCATATTTCACGAAAAGACCCTATCTCTCTCTCCCGGTTTTCTTCCTACCATCGATTCCTCTCTCTCCTCTTCTCGTCGGTTGCCGCCGCTGCCGTTGCTTTCTTCTTCATCATCGACAACCACTGCGCCACCCTTCTCATTTTCTTCTTTTCCTCAACAAACTCTTCCCCCACCCCTCCCATCTTCCCCTTCCTCAACAAACCCTCCCCCACCCCCATTTTTTCCATCCCCTTTTCTTCTCTTCGTTGCCACCCCCATTTCCACCGCCTAGAAAAAAAATCCACCCAGTAGAAAACTGGAAAAACCCATCCTCTTCTCTTCTTCAAAACCGAATATGAAAAAAAAACCGAAAAAAAACCCACTCCACCCCAAATCTGAAGACATCGACGGTAGGATGGAAACAAAGAATGAGAGAAACAAAAAGGGAGAGAGATGCGTGAAACTAGACGAGAGAGAAACGAGGTGGGAGAGAGAAGCGTGAAAATGAAGGTTACTGTTCGACTTCAACAGTGTTCACTATCGAAGTTGGGTGTAGAAAATCCGGACTTTGGAAAATGGCAGCCCAAACATGCCCTAATTAACCTTCCATTTGCAAAAAAAAAAAAAAAAAAAAAAGCTCTTGATTCTATGCAAGAAGGTAAATACTAAATTTGGACAAAATTTTAAATAAAATGTAAAAATACATGAACTCATCAAAACTATTTAAATTAATAAATAAATTGGACTTCTCCTTAAATTAATTATTAATCACCTAACATGAATGTATCATAGTAGTTAAGGCTAGGTTGAAAATCCAAACCACTCCTCTATTTGTATTGTGTGATATTCTCAAGAAAAAGAAAAAAAGAACTTCAATTATTAATTTTTATATTCATATTATCAATATTTTGTTACATTTCTAAATATTCCTTTAATAACATATTTGACATTATGGAAAGGAAAAAAAAAAAAAAAAAAAACATCATTCACTATACACTTCCATTAATTTCCCCAATGAACTTTTATGTATATTATACTTATATTGCAAAAGGATGAGACTAATTAGCTACATAAAATATAGCAAATTAATCAAAATATATGGCATTTTATACAGCATAAATGCCTCATATATATAGTGGAAAAAAACCATATAATTCACATGTAGAATGATATTCTTCTTTTATATATATATCTACAAAGTGCTTTTCAGTTTGGAGCTTTGGTTGAAATCCAATAGCTTTTATTCTCTTTTACTTCAATCTTGTTTGTTGTTGCAATATCATTGTAGCTTTAGACCCTTCAATCTGCATAAACCAAAGAGAAAGCATCCACTATTAGCATTTTGATCAATGAATAAAAGTCCCCAAAATAATTAGACATTAATTAGCACTCCCACTTATTACTTCTAAACATTAATTTTATTTCATTCTATAATTCTATTTAAGATTATTTATACCCAACAACTTTTAAAATTATTATTTTTTTCATAAAATATATTGAAAGTGAGTCCTTAAACTTAATTTCAATGGTTGAGAGTGATTTCTTGAATTTTATGGTCGGGTTAGATTGAGTTTATTTAATAAAGGTCGTTTTTAGTTAAAGAAATTTATAACGGAAGAACAATTGCATGAGTTTAAAGAATATCTCAATCTAAACCAATTCATAAGGGAATCACTCCTTTTAATTGATAGCGACATATTTTTATTCATCTAAATAACTATAAAATAATAATATATACTTTTTCTCTCATTTATCATCCTAGCTAATGCTTTGAACACACATATATTAAGAAAAACAATACTTGCCTAACATCGGTTAGTAAGATTTCTTGGGTCTCATTTGATAACTATTTGATTTTTGGTTTTTGAAAATTATGCTTGTTTTCATCCAATTTTCTTACAACGGTCTTCATTTTTGTTAAAGACACATTTGAATTCCTAACAAATTCCTAAAACTTGTAGGTGGAAGGTAGTAGTGTTTATAAGCTTAATTTTAAAAAACAAAAAAACAAAAAATCAAATGTTTATCGAACTAGAACCACAGACTTTTTGGTCGTTAATACAAGAGTTATGCCAATTAAGCTACGGTCATGTTGGCTACCCTAGTGCATTTTTTATTTGTCTATTAATTTCTTTTGTATTTAAAAGAAGTCCTAACTAAAATTCTTTTTGCCACTAAAAAAATACACCACATCCGAAAGTTAATAGAAGCTGCAACCAAGTATGTATGGCTAAGTTTTGATGAAATCAACAATCAAAGTATACTAATTAATTTCAAGATCGTCAAAGCTCAACCGTAATTGACATGTACTCTCGACCAAGAGGTCAGAAGTTCGAATCTCCCACCCCAAATGTTGATGTATCTCAAAAAAAAAAAAAAAAAAAAAATCAAGATCTTACCCCAAATAGATTGAATAGAAAAAGAGAGAGAGAGAGAGATTGCCTTTGTTCTTCATCAAGAAAGTTAGAGTAATTGGGCAAAGGAATTCTGCCGGTCTCAATATTGTGGACGTCCTCCACCAGCAGCTCGTAGTGCCTCTTCACTTCCTCCGCCGTCTTTCCGCCGACGGCTCTCGCCAGCTTCTGCCACCGGTCCGGCGAGTCCTTGTCGTACACCGTCAGAGCATTCTCGAACAGCTTGTTTTGCTTTGAAGTCCACACGTTCGAGCTTGAAGATGAAGAACTCATTTTATTTTATTTTATTTTTTACCTGCAAATTTCAACTGCCCCATGGCTTCTATATTTATAGACAGAAAATAAAATCTTTTTTTTTATAATTAATTTTAATTTTCTTTTTTGTGAAATGAGACCACCAATGACTTGCAACAGTAGATGCTATGGGAAAAAGTTATTCTTCAAAAATCAATTCTTTTCCACTCCTTTTCTTTTTTGTGCCAAGTTGTCGATCTTCGTCAGAATTAATGGACATTGGCCAATTAATTTTATTTTTTTTCATTTTTATTCAATGGAATCTTGGCTTTTAGATTCAAATAAATTACGAAATTAATGATGTCGATATTTAAGGTCCCGTTTGATAACTATTTGGTTTTTTGGTTCTTGGTTTTTAAAAATTCTACTTGTTTTTTTTTTTCCTAAACTCCCTATCATGACTTTCATCATTGTTTGAATTCTTAGCCAAATTCTAAAAACAAAAACAAGTTTTTGAAAACTATTTTTTTTTCCTTTTTTTTTTAAAATTGGACTTGGTTTTTGAAAACAAGGAAGAAGATTGATACTAAAACAAATAAATTTATAGGTGAAAGTAGGTGTGTATAAGCTTACTTTTCAAAAACCAAAAACTAAGGCCCCGTTTGATAACCATTTGGTTTTTGGTTTTTGGTTTTTGGTTTTGAAAATTATACATGTTTTCTCCTCATTTTCTTACCATGGTTTTCATCTTTGTCAATGACACATTTGATTTCCTAGCCAAATTCCAAAAACAAAAACAAGTTTTTGAAAACTACTTTTTTTAGTTTTAAAAAATTGGCTTGGTTTTTGAAAATATGGGAAGAAGGTATTAAGAAAACAAAGAAACTTGTAGATGAATAGTAGTGTTTGTAAGCTAAATTTTCAAAAACCAAAAACCAAAAACCAAATGATTATCAAACGGGGCCTAAATGATTATCAAACGGGTCCTAAGTTTTTTTTAAAGAAATCTATAACTTTTTGTTTTACGACAAACATGGTAAGAGATTTGATCACCTTACCTCTTGATCAAGAGAACAAATTTTATGTCCGTTGAGCTATGTTTTTCTTGACAAAAAATTTATGACTAAATATCAACATTCTCGTGATTTATTTATTTATTATACCTCTGACCTCTTGATCGAGTTTATAATTTGTAATAGTTCACTTGAGTTTTTTTTTTTTTTTTTTTTTTTTTTTTTTTTTTTTTTATGTGGAGGTGGGAGATTCGAACCACAGACCTCGTGGTTATCAGTACAACATTATGCCAGTTGAGCTATGCTCTTATTGGCCTTCCACTTGAGTTTATGTAACGATTAAATTAAAAATTCATAATTCTGAAATAAGTATACCTACCTAATTTCTTAACTTCAAATAAAGTATACCTACCTAATTTATAAGTTAAACACCCCAAATCAAGATTCTAGACTTTTTTAGTCAGAGTTCAATAATCAAAGTCAAGAAAAGACTTTCTAAAGTCCGAATTAATAATTATTCTTAATGTGGAAAAAATGGTGAGAAAATTCCTGATACTTGAAACACTCCTTGACCAAAAATCAGGATCTAAGTTACATTGCCTTAGTCAAATGAGTATAATTGATAATGAAGAATAAGTTGATGCAAATGAGCAAAATATGGCAACCAAAAATGAGTTTGAGATACTTTTTTTAAGGATAAAAAGCATCTATAGCCATTTAATATATATTGTATATGTGTATGTTATAAATCTGGCATAGTCGATCCATCTGATTCGCTTGTGATCAATGAAGAATTTTGGGAGTCAAATATACCTGCAAAACAATGTGCACACTGATGTATGTGGTGCTTGCTACACACGTTCCTATGCTTAAGTTGGATCAGAAAATTTTTGGTATATGTAGCAAAAATGTAGGATTTTGTAAACTTACCTCCATAAGAGTTTATAGTTTCTATTTAAATGGAGTTGATCTAATGTTTTCTGGTCTATCCCAAGCCAAAAAGGAGTCGATCGTGCATAACCCATTCTTTTATTGTGTTTCTTGAATCGTTGGACCATCTAAGTCTGATCGACTTAGAGGTGGTTGGCTCAGGACTTGTTTGTCTCCTAAACAATTTTTTCTTTTCTTGTAATTTTAGAAGAAACTTTTGTTTGTTACATTCTTGTATAATTTTTAAAATACTTAAAATGTACTTTGTACCAAAAATGGTTTAAGTTTTTTTTTGAAACATAAAATGGTTTAAGTTTAAGAAAGAGTATTTAATGAGAAATGTTTATTTTTGGGGATTCGAACTTTTTCCAAAGTTGGAGGAGTCAAATGTCAAGAAGGAATTTTAAAGAAACCAAAGATATGAATTCCAGAGCCGCATACAAAAGGGATTTTGTATATTTTGGAATCCTTATCATCCACGTTCGTTGGGATGAGAATTTCTCCTCTTTAATTTCGACTTCTTTTTCAAAATCATTTTCCGTCTATTTGATAGCGATTTTTTTAAAATCATTTTTTTTTTTTTGTAAAACTTACTTTTTTAATATTACATTTTAAAATTTAAAATTTCCATTAAGAAAAAAAAAAAAGTGACTCAACTCTTTAGTCTTATAGTTAACTCTAAGTTTTAAATCCATTGAATTAAATTATTAACTTGAATAAGGTAAAATTAATACATTCAATTTGTTTTTATTGTTCTGTTTCTTAAGATTTGTGACTCTCCCTGAGTATTTTTGCAAGTATTTTTTTTAATCACATTGTACATTTTTAGCAATTTGGACATTTTGTAGTCTGTATGTGGTTTAGTTATACTTGTTTGACTCTGCGGTTAAGTTAAGGTATTTTCATGATTAGGTTTGACATTTGTGTTGTTTGAATTTTTTATAAGTATTTTGTTGGTTGACTTTTGTATGACTTATTAGTTACGCCTTATGGATAATTTCTCATAGTTTTGAAGAGGTGTATTCAAGTTGAGTGTTCAATTTTATGAAAGTCAAAGTTTATAGTTTAAACTGAACTCGTTGCGCTGAGTTAATAGATATAAAAAATTTCTAAAAGAATAAGAAAATAAATAAGCTTATTTAACAAAAATGGATGAAATAAGCTCTTCAAATTTTCTTTTTTCAGGGTTTTTTTTTTTTGGTTAGTTTATCTCAAATGGTGTTGGTTGAATTGCCAAGTTGAAGATATGGGGTTGAAGATGCAATACTTTTCAACTGGTTCCTTCCTTTTGTGTGCAATCAAATTCAAATCCTTGCTAAGATTCTCGATATTGTTTCATTCCAATGCTTTCACTTAGAAAACAACTCACCTATATAGAGAATCCAAGTCCTTTTTTCTCGACAATGAAGACTCTCGCTCCAAAACAATAGTTGAAAAAATTCCAATATTTGAAATCTTATTTGACGATAATTTCATTCTCATAATACCACCACTTTCAAAAATTAAGTTTGTTTTCCCACAATGTCAAATAATCGATCTCTACTAACCAATATGTTAGAAGAAATATTAATATATCTATGAGTGTTTTTCTTAAAATTTGTTAGCTCAAATATTTGGATAGAAATCTCAATCTTTCAATATGATGATTAATTTATAAAAATATATGAATTAATTAAATATAACATTAAAAATAGTTTGCCAACAAGAACATAGCTCAACTGATTGTACTGATGACCACAAGGTCTGTGGTTCGAATCCTCCCACCTCACATATTTTTTAAAAAAAAACATTAAAAATAGTTTAAAGAAATAAAAGGGTATATCATATATTACAATAAGAGATCTCGGAAAAGAACAAAAAAAAAAAAAAAGAAAGAAAGAAAGTTGAATGAAGCCTTTTGGGATTGGTTACAAAAGGCAAAGCAAAGAAGGAAAGAGAAAGTCCTAGATTGTCTTAAATTTAAAATTATTTTAACAAAAAAAAAAAAAATCTAAAGTTTTTCCTCTAATATGTTCCTTTTGAATTTTTTATAGTTAAAAAAAATATATAAAAAATTTTAGAATGTAAAATTTTGACCCTCCTTATGAAATTTTTTTTCTCCATCTATAATAAGTTGCATAAATAGCTAGATTCACTAAAGTTTAAATTAAAGAAATAGTATATACTCCTACATTTTTTTTTTGACAACATGTTGGGTGAGAGGATTCGAATGACAGACTTCTTAGTCATTAGTATAAGTTTTATGCCAATTGAGCTATGCTCATATTGACTACTCGACTACAAATTTGTAACTTACTAAAATGAGCATACTTCAATTGCTTAACGTTGTGTTTAAAAAAATAAATTGTTTAAAGCATCATATCTTTTTACCAAAAGTCAAGAGGTTCGAGTATCCTTTAGTGTAACACAGTTTTATACTATTTTGAAAATATAGGCAATTATTTATGGTTCATATATTTAATACAGTTTGTCTTATTCTAAAATATGAAAATCATTATTTTTTTTAGTTTAACAAATATGGGGTGGAAGATCATTATTCAAACAAATTTTTACCTATTCATATTTTTCTTCTATATATTATCAATGGTTCCACCATTATTTTCTAAAAAAATGTATTATGAACATCAATCACACCATATATCAAAATTTTGAGGAAAAAAAAAAGTTATTCTATATAGTTTCGGTAACATTTTTTATATATGAATCAAAAGCCACAAAATTTTGAAGGAAAACATCAAATGAGATTTGTGGTTATCATCACATTTCCTCTAGTGTCATAGAATATTCAAAACAATCATTTGCCAAAAATGGACTCTCTCAAGTTGGCTTGATTCCATATAAAAAAGATATATAGAAAGTGTTTGATTTTATAAAGTGATTCAAGATATATTCCTTTTCTGAGCGATGTCTCTTAAAGCCCGAAAAGAATAGAGATGACAAAAATCTTCATCGGATCGTGTTCTCCCGAGTCTAGTACTAGTAGCAAATTTTATTTAAATAGATTCCATCCAATATCATAATACGTATATAGATTAGTTAAGAATAAAATAAATATAATTTCTATATAATAAATTTTATTTTTGAAAAATGTGGATGTGAGGACTCCCCTGTCTCAAGATGTCACTTCATTCAAAAGACTCAAAACGACTATTGAATTAGAACCTCTAGATATACATAATAGACGTGTCAACAACGATGGGAGGATGAGAATGAAGATGTTCTCTCTTGACATATCTCTCATCTCTAAATCTATTTCTTTTAATTAAAAAATATAAGGAATATGTCAATAATTCTTGTAATTTTCTCATTATATATATATCTTGTAATTAAGATAATATGTATTTAGATTCTAGTTCAACATCGTATCATATGTTTTTCTAATATTTAAAAGCATGTAAAAAGAAACTAAAATATCTATTTCAAAAAAAAAAAAAACTAAAATATCAAAAAGGAAAAAATTATGAAAACTTTAAAATTAGAACAAAACCATTATAGATGGCCAATTTGAACACTAGCTCAAAGCATTATAACTTTGACCCTACTCACACGTGTTAACTCAAAAAACAAATCCATTATAGAATTTGTAAACAATATAGGTTAAATATACTTGTGAGATTTTGATTCTGAATAATAAGAGAACCTAACAAAAGAATTAAAAAAAAAAAAAAAAAAACTAAGTACTATTAATAGTTGTAGTAGTAGAGTAGTTCATGTATTTTTTTTTATTCAAACTTAAGACCTCTTAATGAAAGATATATATCAATTATTGCTGAACTATGCTTACTTTGGAGTCCAAGTATTCTTAGATTTAATTTAAAGATGATAAAACAATAGATATAAACTCCCTATAAAATCATTAATCTTAATTTAATTTAAAAAGTTAAGAGGCATCATAAAAAAGACAATACTTGACTGCAAACCCGTATGTAGGGATTTCCCTACTACCACCATTAATTTTTTTTTAAATACCACCATTAAAATTTTGACAACTAGGAGAGATAAAAAAAAATTATCTTTTTTTTACTGTCACAATGAAAAGGCACTTAGATTCAACCATTTACCTCCAAGTCAACTTTTTTTCAACTGAGGCTGTCTATGATGAAAGTGTTTGGACAGTTCAATTTAGAAGGGAATAGAAATCCCCTATCAATCTCATAATAATAAACAAAACAAATGCAGCTCTTCCATACATATATAGGAGAAATAGTAAAGAAAAGAAAAAACTAAGCAATACTTGGTTATTATTAGATGCATACAAACTTTAGATAATTCCACAATTTTTTAGTTTATTATAGTGGACATAATCCTTTAGAAAAAAAAAACTTTGAAGTTGAATGGTATCAGCAATTATCCAAATCCAAAGGTCAAATATTTAAGGTTCCGTTTGATAACCCAAGGAGAAGGAGAAGAGGAAGAAGAAGAAGAGGTGGAGTGAGTGTATGGGAGAGGGGAGGGAGAGGGATTTTTGTTTAGTTGTTATTTTTATTTAATTTAACATTTCAGCATTAAAACAATAAAAAATTATTGGGACAATAGTTTGATTGCATTAAAATGTTGACAACTAGGAGATTTTTTTTTTCTCATTTCCTACATTTCTCTTTTAATTGTCAAGATTTTAATGAGAACAATATTTGCAGTGTGCAGGGACCCATTAAGGTCTTGAGAACTAAGAAGGAGAAATGTAGAAAAAAAATATATATTTCTTCTCGTTGTCAATATTTTAATGGTGTGTGTAGGGAGATACCTACCAAAAGATATGCAACCAAGTTTATGGTCCATTTAAGGGATTCCTACACATTGACCATGTTCAAATTGGGACTAAAAAGATACATGTGAAACCTCATGGACCAAATCAACTTATATTTGCTCTATAAGAACCAAATTATTACATACAATAATAATAAAACGATATTTCACCTCGAAAAGACTTTTAATTAAAAAGACTAAATTATTATAAGATTTAAATTATATGAACTAAATTGTTACTTACAAAAATTAAATAAATAAGGTCCCGTTTGATAACCATTTGATTTTTTGTATTTATTTTTTGAAAATTAAGTTTATAAATGATACTTCCATTTATAAGTGTTGTTTTTTTTTAATCTACTTTCTTCAATTTTAAAAACTAAAAAAAAAAAATAGGTCTCGTTAGATAATCATTTGGTTTTCAAATTTATTGCCATGGTTTCCATTTTTGTTAACAAAACATTTGATTTCTTATCCAAATTCCAAAAACGAGTTCTTAAAAACTTTCAAAAACTTCGACTTCTTTTTGGAAATGTGTTAATGATAACAAAAACAAAGAAACTTCAAAGTAGAAGTAGTGTTTATAAACTTAATTATCAAAACCAAAAATCAAATAAGGATCATATTTTAAAAAACTTGTGATTTAACTTATTACAAAAATAAATATTTAATGAATAGAAATATAGAAGAAGGCTGGTTTGGTTCTCCAATTTGCTAATGTTCATATCTCTAATCTAATTCATTTAAGCTAACAAGAGGTTAGCTCAACTGGCATAAGGTTGTACTGATAACCACAATTATAATTACCAATTTTTCTTAAACAACAATAATAATTATAATTAAGAATTACCTCAACATTTTATCGCTTAAATTTATGATAATATGGCGCCTAACCTTTCCATTAGAGTTTAATCTACATTTTGTTTAGTGCCTCTGTTTCCCGCCATTCCAAACAGAACATTTAAAAAAACAATCAGATTATCTTATTTGGAACAATACTATTGGTTGATCCTCCGATTCAGAAGCCGAATTTCAAACGGATAACATTTTTGAAAGTGCTTACTTTACAATAAGAATGGAAATCCCAATTCTAAGAGGAATTTGAAAGAACAACCAACAACTTCTTTTTGACCCTCTATTTAATCCAACCCAGATTTTAATTTCTTAAACACTTGTAATCCCACTGTTCAAGTATGAAATCGATTAATCATCATCAAGAAACTGATACGTCTATGCTCGAGGCTGCAACCATTCTGTTGCAGATGGCCGATTTCAAAATCGACGATCAATTCAAAAAACCGGTTAACGATCGCGAAGAAACTGATGCGTCTGTGTTGGAGGCTGCCAGCATTCTGATACAGATGGCGAACTCCAAATCCGACGATGAACTCAAAAAATCGCGGCCAAAGAGGAAACGCGCGGAACCGGAAACGGAAAAAACAGAGGCGAAGAACGTTCCTCGTGAGCGAAAGCCGCCAAGGAAGAAGAAGATGAAGGAGAAGAAGCTAACGACCGCTCCCGAGATGCCGGCGGCGATGAGAGAGCGAAACGCGGAGATCGGCGGCTACATAATCGAGCAGGTGATTCAGAAGCAATTGCACGAGACCGATCTGAACAGAAACCACGGGCGATTGTCTGTTCCGATCAAGAAACTGAGATACGATTTCGCTACGGAGGAAGAGGCGAAGTTGTTGAACGAATACGATGGGAAGAAGAACAAGAAGGGAATGGATGTGATGATGATCGATCCTGTTCTTCGAGAAAGCGTGATTTGCTTGAAAAAATGGAAGATCGGAAGCGGCGATGTGTACTGTTTGGTGACTCATTGGAACTCGTTCGTGCAGCAAAATTGTTTGGAAATTGGAGAGGTCGTCCAGCTTTGGAGCTTCAGAAAGAATGGCGTTGATGCTGCAAACCAAACTGAGAAGCCTCATCATCTCTGCTTCGCCATTGCCAAACCTCACATGTCTCTCTGTCTTTAAATGTATATATATCATTTTTGTAAATACTTTTTGCTACCCAAATCACTATATTTACGTATACAATTCATACGCCAAAGCGACTATAGCTCAACCGTAATTAAAGAAAATGTATAGAATTCATACTCTGACTTTTTAGTCGATGGTACATGTCAATTAGTACTGAGCTATGTTCTCTTTGACCTAGGAATTAAATTTTTTAGCTATGCAACCAACTTTCATTGAGTTGGAAGCTTACGTTCTTAAAAATATTAATGCATAAACGATTAAGTTGGGGTATGTTCATTTTGGCTATTTATTTAACACCATGAGAGTTCCAACATTTGACAAGTTGATCGAGAAAATGATGTCTGAACTTATAGATTTTAGTCAAAGTTGAAATGACTTCTATTAGTGAGAAGTAGATTTAGGAGTTAGTCGAGATGGCTTTCTTTGAGCAAAAGTATTTCGGGATTATATCTTTAATCTAAATGGTATTGTGTTCGGAGAAAAGTAGTGCATTGTGAGAAGAGTTCTTAAGTAAAAATCAACAATCTCATTAACGATGATGAACTACACACAGAAAAGTCAATGTGAAGTTGGTTCAAGAGGAAAAGCTTCGAATAAAAGTTATGAGAAAGGCAAAGAAAATGATTAAGTGACGTGGTAAGTGTATAAGACAATTTTCATCTCCGAATGTAAGAAAATTATCAAGCAATAGTGGTTGTTGAGTTTGGGTTGTCTTGAGTTTCATTGTCTGTATCTTCAACTTCCCTATTTTTTTCCTAGTCATAATTTTTCTTAGTTGGTTGCCCTTGAAATTAAATATTTGAAATGATATGCCATAATCTAAGCCTACCTCAAAATTTACGAACACAATTGAAATCTACCATATATGCTCACACGTACTTTATTCTTACAATTTGATGTCATATTACACTTTTTGTCTTCATTTAAATAAAAAGTTTATGGAGTTGTTGTTTTGAAACAATTTAAAGGGTGGTTGGGGCAATGAGTTCACCCAACTCCTTGTTTGGCCCAAGGATTTACAATATCCAATTGTGGGACCCACAAATTTATCAACCAATCACAACACTCTATTGTGGGCTCCACAAACTTTTTAACTCGTATACCAACACTTTATTGTGGGTTCACAGACTTATTAACACCTACTCCAACTTTTAAGACAAAACAACTCCAGATTTTATAACTCAACTTTTTGCCTCAAACACCCCCTAAAATGTTTAGGATAAAAATGAAGTTGTCATAGTAATATAAGTATAATTGAAACCTACCTTCAAATTCATGAACATTCATATAATTTAACATCTTTTATATCAACTATATATAAAAGTGATAGTTTTCTTCTCATTCTTCTTTTTTTTTTTCAAGAACTATAATAATGATAATTGATCACATATGCTAATATGAGTATATATAGTCCACATTTGTTAAGGTTGGAGGTTAAATCTTTGTGCCCCACATTTGTTGTACTTAGAAAAAAAAAGATAGTTGATCATTTAAAAAATAATAATAATTTTAACATTTTATGACATTGAAAAACTAATTAGGCATTTATACAAATACCATTATATAATATAAGCATGTATTTTAAATATGATAAGAGGTTTAAAATTTACAAAACAACCTAATCAAAATTCAACTTCTATTCAAATATAACATAAAATACAATAATAAAAATTAGGGAGAATTGGATTTGTACCCCTAAATTTTGTAGGTTAAATCAATTAAAATCCTAAACTAATAAATGTATCAATTAAAACTCTAAACATTCATAAGTGCATCGATTTAGACTCTTCATTAGGATTTCATTTTTAAAATGTTAGTGCATAGTTCTCACAGGTAAAATAAAATGATTAACCATAATATTAGAGGAAAATGTGTGGAATCAAGTGAATAGTAACGACTTTTATTAATATGAACGATTTTATTCATTAAAAAAAAAAGATATATGAGCGATTTTTATCTTATCTTTTTCCTCTATTTTTTCTACTTATTTAAGAAGAACTACATGATAATTTGTTTAGGTAATTTTAAGTTAATTTTAATGGAATCAAATGAAAATAGTTACGAATCACTAACCAATAGTCTAAATTGATTTAGTAACGAAAGTATAGAGTTTTAATTGATACGCCAACAAGAGCATAGTTCAACTGACATAAAGTTGGACTAATAACCATGAGGTCTGTGGTTCGAATCCCCACCCTCACATATTGTAGAGTTTTAATTCATACCATTATCAGTTTTAGAATTTTAATTGATTAATTTGTGATGCTTAAGTATAAATTGGTTTTGTTTTTTTTTTAAAAAAAAAAAATAAAGAAAAATAAAGGAGAGAGAAAGGTTATAGCATTTCTAAAAAGTACATATTAATGGTAATTTCCTTAACAATTTATGGCTTGAGACTGAATTTAATTTGCAGTTTGTTCAATGCCTCTGTTTCCCGCGCGTTTAAAACAGAGGATTCAAAAAGCAATCAGATAAGATAATCCTTTCAAATTTGTAGATTATCAACTTAGAACAACACTATTGGTTGCTCCTCCGATTCAGAAGCGGAATTTCAATTAAATAACATTTTCAAAAGTGTTTAGGATTAGAAAGAACTCCCAATTCTATAAGGATTTTGAAACATTCTCTATTTAATCGAAGCCAGATTTTTATTTCTAAAACACTTCAGTTTCGATTCAACGCTGCAAGAATGGGACCAGAGATCGACCTTTCAAACACTTTAAATCTGATCGCCGCTTTCTCTCTCGATCGAAGCTCGCGGAAGAGGAAGAACGACGCTTCTGATACGCCGAACAAGAAGGTGAAGCGAAAGGAAATGGTGTTTTCGAAGACGGTCGAGATGGCGACGGCGATGAGAGAACGGATCATCGCGATTGGCGGATTCGACATCCGAATCGTGATTCAGAAGCAATTGCAAGATACCGATCGGAGCAAGAACCACGGGCGATTATCTATTCCGATGAAGAAGCTCCTGAACGATTTCGTTACGGAAGAGGAGAGCAGATTTTTGAGCGAACAAGATGAAGAACAGAAGGAGAGGAACGGAATGAATGTGCTGATCGTGGATCCTCTGCTGAGAGAAAGCGTGATCGGATTGAAGATGTGGAAGGTCGGAAGCGGCGATATCTACTGCTTGGTGTCTGAGTGGAATTCTTTCGCGCAACGAAATTCGTTGGAAAGTGGAGATTACATTCAGCTTTGGAGTTTTAGAAAAAATGGTTTGAGGACTGAAGAAAGAGTGAGCTCTAATCTCTGCTTCGCCATGGTTAAGCTCGATATCTCTCAAGGAATCTTTCAATTTTTATGAATTTTATTCTATACACCAAACATCATTAATTCAATTCCTACAGATCATGACCCATCTTCATGTAATTACTTACACTAACCTTATATTATTAATATATATATTCTTTATTTTTAGTTTCATTGATCATTTGATAAACCCTAAACTTTTATAATATAGCCAATTTATCAATTTAGACTCACCACCGTTAAAATTTCGTTTTAAATTTGTTAATACATAAATAACTAATTCAGGGTCTAAATGATAGACTAGTGAATATTTAGGGGTTAAATTGATATTTGGTGTTTTAGTGGATCAATACCAAAAGTTTGGAGGTATAAATGGATATGTTTAAAAGTTATATGAATTTGATGTTAAGGAAACAACAATGACAATTTTATAGACTTTGTTCGGTAATCTTGTTCATCTCGATTTATTACAAAATTAAAACTATGATAGATCGTGTTTGGTATGTAGAATGATTACTGTAAATGATGTACAAAGATATAAAACCCTAATCCAGAACTTTGTAGTTTTCATTTCCAAATTGAATTACTATATCGTCTCGCTACTCTACATACAGTCTTCTGTTAATTATTGTTGTTCAATTCGAAGTGTTAAGCAAATGAGGCAATCACCTAAGTTTTTCGATCTAACAAGGATAATATTTGACTGCATATTGATGTGCGGATATCTAACAACACCATTAAAATTGAGACAATTAAAAGAGAAAAAAAAAGGGTAAAATACCTTTTTGGTCCCTCATGTTTCGAATCAGTTTCTAATAGGTCCCTACGTTTCAAAATTGGACAATCAAGTCCCTACTGTTTCGGAAATGTATCTATTGAGTCCCTCTAGGACTGACGTGGCAGTTTAAAATAATAAAATATTGATTTTTAATTAAAATAATAATATAATAATAATAAAATAATAATAATAATAATATTATTATTATTAAAATATAATAATAAAAATAAAAATAAAAAAATAACAATTATTATTAAAAAATCTTCTCTCTCTCCTCCTTCCCACTTCCCTCTCTTCTTCTCGACGCCGCCCCTCATCCCCCACCTTCTCTCTCTTTTTCTCCTCGCCGGCATCAAAATGCTCCGCAACGGCAACCTCGTCCTCCACGACAGGAATGACAAGTTCCTCTGAGCTTCGATTACCCTACCGACATTCTCTTAGTCGGCCAATCGGTTCGAATCGGCGGCCGGAACAAATTAATCAGCCGCACGTCCGAAATCGACGGCTCCGATGGCCCTTACAGCCTCGTACTGGATCGAACCGGTCTCACGATGTTCCTCAATCACTCCGGTCAGCTCTTAACCTACGGCGGCTGGCTGGGGACGAACCACAAAAACAGAGTGACGTTCGACGAGGAGCCGGAGAACGAAAACGCGAAGGAGTACGAGCTAGTTCTGTTTGTGAACTAGGATGGGGATGTGCTACGGGTACTGCAGCAGGGAAGTGTGCGTGGCGTGTCCGAGCCCGAAGAGGCTTCTGGGGTGGGGCGAGAGCTGTGCGCCGCCGAAGACGCCGCCGTGCAGCGGTGGAGGAAAGGGGAAATTTGGGTATTGTAAGATCGTTGGAGTGGAGCATTTTCTGAATCCGTATAAGGAAGATGGGGAAGGGCCGATTAAGGTGGGGGAATGGAGAGCCAAGTGTGACAGAGATTGTAAGTGTTTGGGGTTTATTTACAAGGAGTATAGTTCGAAGTGCTTGAGGGTTCCGGTGTTGGGGACTTTGATTAAGGATATTAATTCGTCTTCTGTGGGTTATATTAAGTACTCGATCTAGGGGAATGGAGGTTTGATTAATGTGTGTTTGTGTTGTTTGAAGAAGAATAAAGGGTACTCAATATTTGTGGATTTGTGTTGTGTTTTGGTTTTTGTTGTTAGGGAGGATCTCCGGCGGCGGGGAGAAAAAGAGAGAGAAGGTGGGGGATGAGGGGCGGCGTGGAGAAGAAGAGAGGGAAGTGGGGAAGGAGGAGAGAGAGAAGATTTTTTAATAATAATTATTATTTTTTTATTTTTATTTTTATTATTATATTTTAATAATAATAATTATTATTATTTTATTATTATTATATTATTATTTTAATTAAAAATCAATATTTTATTATTTTAAACTGCCACATCAGCCCTAGAGGGACTCAATAGATACATTTCCGGAACAGTAGGGACTTGATTGTTCGATTTTGAAACGTAGGGACCTATTAGAAACTGATTCAAAACATGAGGGACCAAAAAGGTATTTTACCCAAAAAAAAATCTCACTTTTTACCTTGTGTTCATCTAAGAGGCCATATTTTCAACCATTTGCATATTTGATTAAAAAAAAGTTTTTGTTCATTTTGGTCAGTATATATACACTTAAAACATCAATTTTTAGTTGTAAAAAAAAAAAACACATCAATTTTAGGTTCCATTTAATGAATGTTTGTTTGATTTTCTAAAATCAAGTTTATAAACACTACTTTCATTTATAAGTTAGTTGTTTTGGTTTTTTTTTTTTTTTTTTTTTTTTTTTTTTTTTGACAATACGGGGATGGGTGGATTCGATCCACAAACCTTTTAGTCATTAGTACAACTTCATGTCAGTTGAGCTAGACTCTTGTTGGCTTATAAGTTATTTGTTTTGTTACCTATATTCTTTCCATGGGTTTAAAAACAAAATTAAGTTTGAATTTGCCAACAAGAGCATAGAAGTAGTGTTTATAAGCTTAATTTTCAAAAACCAAAAAAAAAAAACGAAATGGTTATCAAACGGGGCCTAAATTTTAATTTAACCTAAAATAAGATATGTTTGGAAAGGGATGGGAAAAAATTGTGTATATGGTAACCATTTTTTTTTTACAACATGGTGGGATTGGAGATTCGAACCACATTATTAGTACAAGTTTTATGCGAGTTGAACTATGCTTTTGTTTCATCGAATCTTGTCGGGAGAAAGAGTTTATGAAATAACCCAATCCCACGAGGTTGAATATTTTTTTAAAAATAGTTTACAATAATACTTTTTTTAAACTACTCCTTGGTCTTTCTCTCTCTTCATTTTTTTAGTACATCAACATTTGGGGTGGGAGATTCGAACCTCTGACCTCTTGGTTTTGGATATATGTCAATTACCACTAAGCTATGATCTCTTTGGCCTCTCTTCATTTTCTTCCTTTTGGTATTTTTTTTTTATAATTAATTATTATTTTATCTTTTAAATATTTTCTTTCTTTCATTTTCTTCATTTTTCTCTTATCTTTAGTGGAAATTTTAAAATATTATCTTTTAGATTTTTGGCAATAGGGTGATCATGAATGCTGGGAAAATTTTTAGTACTACCCTATAGTATGGATATTCCTTCCATTTATTACTTACCACGTCATCACCTTTTAAAAAATAATGTGGGGTCCACAAACATTAAAGATATATTTAAGAAAACAAAATTATAATGTAAACAAAGGGAGTATGATACTACCATAGTATTATAAATTTTTCTATGAATGTCTATGTTCGACTCGAGTTATGCGCTTTTGTTCCTATTTGGTTGTTATATATATTTTATTTTTATTGTGGTCATTTTTAAAAACTTACCCAATGTGTTTTAATTTCTAAGTTAATCTTTTTTATATAATCAAGTTAGTCAACTTAAAATAACAAAATATAAGAAACAATTTTAATTTTGAATTTAGTTATATTTGAACAATAAAAAAATAATATTTTATTTTTAACTTTTTAGTATAGTTTATTTTTAACTTAACTATACTAAAATAACAAAAATAAAGAATTAAAATGGCAGATGTAAACTAACCTAAAATCTAGCCATTAATTAAATACAATTAAATATTTCACATACTCAAAATTTCTAAATTTGTACTCGAATGTAGGTGTTTTAAGTCTACACTCTAAACACTGACTTCTTAATCTTATACTTGGATTCTTTAACTCCCAAGCATAACATTGTCAGTCTTTGTCGAATTTTTGAAACAAACCATCTCTAAGAGAGTCCAAATTTATGATGAGTCCTTTCAGTTTTTTTTTTTTTTTTTTTTTTTTTTTTTTTTTTTTTTTGACAATATGTAGGTTGAGAGATTTGAACCACAGATCTCTTGGTCATTAATACAAGTTTATACTAGCTAGTTGATTATATTCTTATATTCTTGTATTGTAATAAACATTAAAAAAAATATTTTTTTTAAAAAAAAAAAAAGTCCAAGAGACATCGATAATACAAATTAAGTAACCTCTCTCTTTTAGGTTAGAAATTGCATCTAATTCTTTCTATTTTATTAAAGAAAGAAAATGTTTTCTTTATCCATTACTCGGTTCTTTTTTCACTCAATTTTGAAGTGAGAAGTATTTCTTTTAAATACAATAGTCAATTATTATATTATATCATATTAATGTTACCTTAATTATGCCCTTTCCAAGTTAAAAAAAATAATAAAATACAACAACTATTTATGTTCTTGAAAAACAAGAAACCAATAGTTTACATTTCTAAAATTTGTATACAATTTAGAAACGAAAAGTTAAAGAAGAATTACCAAATACATATTTTTCTCAAAAATAAAAAAACAAGATGAATTCACTAAACTTGTAAACCAACAAGTTAGGCAACTGGAAGAGAAAGTGCTTGAAGCTAAAACTTGTATTGAAATGATACAAGTGCAACTATGTACTACAATGTAATTAATCATATCTTCCTCTCTTTTGAGGAATTTACAAAGACAAAAGTTGGGATTTTTGACTATTTTCACAAAGGGATGATGCCAAATTCATGGGGCATAAAATCTTCACTTGGCCTGTAGTATTTATCTGGAGAGTAAAGGCTCAAGTTGGTCACTTGGCTGCTGTAAAGACATGCAAATCTCTCTACTTGATGAGCAAACCTAGAGTTTTGGTATCCAGTCTTCATCAGCTGTCCCCAAACCCCATGAAACTGCCATATTTGTAGAGGGAATGAACCTTTTAAGTTTCTTGGAGTATTTGAAACATAATACAGATACTCCATGTAACATATTTGTATCGTACCTGTCGGTGACATTCCCGTAGAGCGTTTTGATGACTCAGCCGCACTTGTTCTCGTTCACTCTGTAAAACGAAATCAGTAAAGCCTCAATTACAAGAATTACACCATTTTCGTTACAGTTGAATTATGATGATGATGAGCATCACCTCCAACTTATGTAGTTCAGTAGATAATCGCTCCTTCTCATCAGCCTCGACATCTCCAAACCTACATCAAAAGTCACAACTTCAATCTCGATGAAAATAAACCTCCGTGTTGAACTTTTTGAGGGCGGGACGGGACAGGACAGGACGCAGACAGAGAGGAATAGAACAAAATGAGAAAAGTCCAGAAAAGTACTTGAGAGACCACTTCAAATGATGTATTTTGTCTTCAATGGCATCCCGATCATTTCTTAATAGCTGAAGTTGCTGCACAAGGTTAAAGTAAATATTACATGACGAAAAACAAGGGATTCATACGAGTTGATCTATTCCGCATTTCTTCTACTATAAATATAATTGTGCTTTGTTTCTAAACTCCGACAAAAAAGAAGTTGAAAACCTTGCGGCTCTTCCTCAACTCCCATAAGAGCTCGACCTCCCTTTCGAGCTCTGGAACAACAAGCATAGTCCTCCATCCTGCCAAATCACCAAACAATAAATGATAAATGATTATAACAAAACACTCACAACAATGGAGTATCAAAGAAGGAGAAAATGTGGCCGGAATACCAAGAGCCTTTTTGCTTCGTAATATATCTCCATAGATGTGATCCCCAACATAGAGAACCTTAAAAGAAACAAAAAGAAAAGAAAAGAAAAGAGTGCAAAAGAAGTTGAGGCAAAGTATCAAGATTAAGTACAAAAAGTCCGCTAAACAAGAAGTTTGACTTATTATCGTTCTTTTTCCCCCTTCCAACCCATACCACTACTAGATAAAGTAAGAGTTCACCTGAGAGCTTGATTCAATGGAAAGAAGTTTATGCAGATGCCTGACATTGCCTCCCTGGAAGAATGCATGGCAAAGACAATCTAAGTATCATATTGGAAAGAAAGTGGAAAGGAATGGCTTGTCAGAAAGGATCCAAGTCGACAGAAGATTCCATCCCATACCTGAAAAACTCTGCAAGATTTATCTACCTTCCTAGGTGACAATGCTAGTGAAGTGTTTCCCACCTTCATCCATGAATTAAGGTTAAATTAAAACCATAAACAAAATGCATTTTATGGTACCAAACTTTACAAAGCTAACCTGAGGCATAGGCGAGCCATTATCAGTATTAAGTAGCATTCCTGACTTTGCTTCAACCTCAAATAGATTAGCACGGTTGTCCTCATGGAAAAACCCTGGTTTAGCACTGTTTATACAGAATTTTTCAGAGAAAAAAAATCCAAGGGGCTGAGACAACTAAATATACTTTGGAGTACTAAGCCCAGACCAATTGAATGATGCCTCAACAGTAATACAGCCTACAGGTATTGTTTCGATTCTAAATCCTAAGACAATGATAAATCATATTGTTTCAAGTGTATGAAAACTAAGTCACAACATCATTCCTTCATTTCATCCATTGAAATCCCCCTTTTCTTCGAAACCATACATAAGATGGAAAAATACTTGACCATTTTCCACTATAGAATCCACAGCCATTCAATCTCTTCAATTTCATATCTAATTATGCTGTGAATAGAGAGCATTGGCAACTAAAGTAATTTTCAACCACCGAGAAAACATTGCTCAATAGCATCTCATATAATAAGCAATGTTCCAATACCAAACCACCAGTATCCTTTTCAAAACATACTGTGAGGATACTAGTATGGTGTATATGAGAGAATAGTATTAGATTAAGAGTAAGGGCATATTAGTAATTAGTTAGGGAGACTTGGTTATAATTAGGAAAGTTAGGGGATCATAGAAGGCCGAAGGGGGTGGAGAAATTTAGTAGTAGTGTCCATTGTGGGACTCTTAGGAGAGAATTAGTTCTCTCAAAAGGCTATTAGTATATTGTAATTTCTCTTGATATTGCAATATATATCTAAACGTATTTTTTGTGTTCGGGTTCCTAACACATACATCACAAGAGCTCTAATTATATCCAACATAAATAGATGCCAAGACAGGCCAGGTTTAAAATTAAATGAAGCAAGATCCGTGAAGTAGGGATCAAGAATGAATGGCTTGAAGGAAAAACATGTCAAGATTCAAATTCCACTCCACTACTTGATCAATAAAAGACCTAAAACAATAACTGGCAACGTGTTGGAATTGAACTAGTTAACCATGGGCATAAAAGATTCTAGATTAGGATGTTGAAAGATAACCTGCCAGTGATGACAACATCGAAATACTGAAGCCAATCAAAATTGCACTTCTTATCACCATCTGGTGCAGAAGAATTACAAAGGAAGTTCATCACAACGTTCGTATAGTCCCATAAGCTGCAATCAATATTGATCATTCCATAAGCCCTTATGAACTATATATGGCATAGGAAAAGTAAAATATGAAACTAATATACCTGTTTGTCACCAAGAAAGTAGAACGACCAGAATCTCTGAGCATTTTAAGCATGGGCACAATTGAGGTATCCACATTGATATATCTAAGAACGCAATGCCCAAAAGTGGGGGAAGAAAAGAAGTTAGTTTAAGATATATAGAGCATATCAACATCACAGATACCAAGTCGATTTGCAAAACCAATATGAATGAAGGAATCAAGAAAGATTGGGAATCACTGTATAACAAAAATTAAAGAATTTAATATTATTTGATCGCTGGAGAACATATCATTAAGAGATTCAACCTTTCCATCCTCACCTTTTGGGATCATTTGCAACCATTTGCTTTAAAGTTCCATCACGGTGACACAAATCTACTGCAGCTCTAACATCTTTATACATCCGAGCATAACTGGAAGAATAAAATGAGAAACAATATACAGCAACTGAACAGATCAAAATCAAGATAATACCCCAAACCATTTTTTTTCTTCAAGTCCAATGATAATTTAATTGGTTATAACAATTAAGTAACAGGTCTCTCATATAGTTAGAATTAGTTAATTTCACCAAATACCATCTACCCTAACAGGTCCCTCATATAAGTTATCCTTATCGTGCATTTATAGCATTTATCCTCTCTCTTTTTTTTAAAAAAAAATATATATATTGCATCCTACAAGTTGATATCCTACTGTTTCCTTGGCAACCAAATGTAGTAGGATCAAGCGGTTGTCCAGTGAGATTAGTCGAGGTGCGCGTAAGCTGGCCCGGGTACTCACGGATATCAAAATAAATAAATAAAAATATTCGTGAATGTTTGGAGTTAGCTTGTGCAATCCTCGACTATTCTCATCCAATCTTGCAATCATAGTGGTTTAACATGTATCATACAAGCATAAGATTGAAACTACAAAAAGAATTAAAAAATTTTACTCATCAAAATGCTCTATACTAATTCATCTTACATAATTGAAAGAATGATCTTCCACTATAGAGCAAGTACCGTCGATATTTCAAACAAACAATAGAAACTTTAAGCCACTATTTTGTAGTGGCATAACCATTTTTACAAAACTAAAATTAAAGATTCGATTAGATGCCTCGGAACCACGCTTCATGATAGGAACTTAAAGGCAAGCTTCATTACAGAAATCAAAACCAGAAATGTGAAAAACAATAGAAACATTAAGCTACTATTTTGTTGTGGCATCAACATTTTTGCAGAATCAAATATTAGATAAAATGCCTTTGTTCCACAATCTAATCTAATTCTCCAAGCTTTCAGCTTCATCTATTTTATAATAGAAGTTCTTAATTTAGCCTTCAACATTGGACCAAAAATAATATTTGTCTGTGTGTTCGTAAATCCAAACATGTGTTTACTAATTTGGTTTATCAAAACCCACCATCCTATAATTCATCAAAGAAGCAACAGAAAAGGAATTAATGCCAGATAAAGAAAACAAGATCTAAAACAAATATTTTCAAAAACTAACTAAAAAGGGCCAGAGCCAAATAAATTCTTACTCGATATCCTCTGGAACTTTCCCTGGATTATTATCCTTAAAGTCAACCAGTTGAGCAAACAAATAGGCTTCAGCAAGTGAAAAAAGGGTATCAATGAGAGCATAGTCTGGTTCATCAAAGGAATCTCGAACTAGAGTATTTCCATAGGTCTCAACTTTATCATCCTTGGACAACTCTTTGAAACCATGGTAAGCCACTTTAACATACTTGTGCCTATCCATCTGTACATAGCCATTTAAAAAATCATTCCAGACATTTCATTTCAATGCAAGGGGAAAACACTATCTTGAAAGAGAAATTAAGGGGAAAAAATAGAATAGTAGAGTTACCTTCAATATATTGCCTCTCTTTTTATCAAGAACCAAACCTCTGACCATGTATTTCCAATCAAATGACCAATTCAGCAACTGTATAAGGTCAATATTTTTAACCAATGAAAAAAACATTGCTACGTATCTCATATTTAAAAAAAAATATTAGAAAAAGAACAAACCTCTTCAGAGTATCCCAAATCATAAACCAGCTTTCTTATTGTGCCTTCATATGCGAGGGACTCAAAAGTTTCTGGCTTGTATTGTGCCAACGTGTAATCCATGTCAAACCCCACGGCAACAATGTTTTTCATATTCAAAGATCTATTGCAAAAAATCTGCTTTCCAATGTCAATTTTGCATTCTACTGATGATGACCATATGCATGGTTCCTGGACATCCACACTGTGGGTATCCAGAGAATGTGTTCTCTTGTCCTTCATGACAGTCTCAATGTTCTCGCCCATGGCATCAATAGCACACAACCGATTTAATCCTACCATTGTAGTTTACCGAAAGGGGAGACAATTAGCTTAAAATTTGGAGTTAAATAAACAGTCCAGAAATTATTACTCTGTGATTTTATATAAAACCAACAAAATATTGAAACATGCAAGTATAAAAGAAACCAAGAACATCTCTTCTTGAAGTGGGGTCCTCTTGAAGTCGATATTGTCAAATTGATCCATGTACAGAGACAAACCCATAATTGAACTCAAAGACAAACATTCAAGATTGCTCTCTTCTCCCCTAGAAATTTACAAGACTTGTGCTTGGAAATAAAATGATATTACTTCCTAAGCACAAATATTTTCTAGCTATTAGCGGGAAGAGCAAACTCTACTGTTGGTGCAAACGTGTGCTATCTACTTAGTTGCTTATTGGAGTACACAAATGCGAGCTGTCAATTTCCTCTCAGCTTTCAGAATTCCCTGTACCCTTTATTACCATCTCTCAGCAAGAAGAAAAAATTGTTGCAAAGAAATGAAAAGAGGGAAGCAGAAGGTCCAACAACAACAACAACACCAGAATTAGGTAAGGACATTCTTATACATTCCTTCAACGAATTCAGATGTCAAGATAACAAAGCTTCTGTTTCTCTGTTATTCGATTTGTTAGTTTAACTGATTTAGCCAACTATCTCTTCTTCTATTTATTTTCTGTTCAGGAGCTGAATTTGGTTCAGGTTTTACATCTACAAACAAGAAACACAAATCTTCTCTCCCAGGGAAAGCCTTGCCTTCATTTCTTATCCCTACTCTAAAAGAGAAAAGATAGCCAAACCCCACCTCCAACTCTCACCCAAGATTCCACTTTCTCAAACAAACAAAAAAAACCCTTTTAGGGTCTTTAAATATCCCACACAAGGACACTGGTTATTACATCCCAAACCTACAGTTTCCAATTCCTGAATGTTTTGCCAACTAAATCTACAAAGATTTTGCCCCAAGAAACAGCACACACACGTACATGTTGATATACACATAAACAAGAACAAACATACAGACAGACACGCAGGGACATATATATACGTGAGAGAGGAAGAGCAAACCAAGTAACAAACCTGAAGCAAAATCCCAAAAAGACCAACGTATGGAAATGAAGGTTGAGAAGATAGAACACGGAACGCAGAAATTAAAAAGAAAATCAATGACACGTTTCAATTGACCCAATTACGCGAGACTCATAAATGCACCACATACCTACAACCCAGCAATAAATAAGCCAGTTAAGGTCAATCTCTGAAAGAAGAAGAAGAAGACGAACCTAGGGTATGAATCCCTTTGGGTTTGCGGATAAAGCAATTGGGAATTCCGAGAAAATTTCGAGAGGATAAAGGGTATGAGAATTCGAGCGAGAACAAGGAGAGGCAGAAGGAAACCTGTCTCCTGGGAATTCGCATGGTGCATTTAAATAGGCATTTGGGAGAAGAGCCAGCCGTGGCGTTGGGGGATGAATAAGAAAGTTAATGAAAAGAAAAGAGAAAAGAGGGAATCAGATTCCGAAATGGACGCGACAGATGTAGGAATAGGAGTTGGGCGTTGAGAAATTGGATCAAAATCAAAATTCCCAACACAAATTAGCACTAGTGGAGGTTCAATTCGGAGGGAATTATTCGAAATCCAGAATTAAATTCATCACACATGTTTGGGAAAAAGGAATCCCACGCCTAATTTTCGATTCCCTATCCACCGGAATTGGGGTGGAGGCCTCGTGCTTCGATTGCTCGTTCCGGTTGGGGAATTTGAAGCATCTTCGAAGAGGAATGGTGGGTTTGCGCCACGTGGGAGTAGCTAAGAGAGAGAGAGAGAGACAGAGAGATTGTGGATGACGATCATTTCTTGATGGGACGGCGGCGATCAGTTTCGCCGATGAACAAGGTGGACAATAGAAGGCGAAGATTCAACCTCCATTTTTTTTTCTTTTTTCTTTTTTCTTTTTCTCGCTTTCGCAACGGGAAAACTGTCACAATGCATAAATCTGGCGGGTAAATGCTTGATGTGACTTCAAGGAGCTTTTTTCTCTCTCTCTCTCTCTCTCTCTCTCCCTCTCTCTCTCTCTCTTCTTTTTGTAAGGTAATTTTAATTTTTATAGTTGGTTTAATAAATTTGGCACCATTTATTTATTTATTTTAGTTAAACATTCCTAGTGGGGGATTTTTTTTTTTTTTTGAGTACATTGTGGGCGATTCGAATCTCTGACCTCTTGGTCGATAATACATGTCAATTACCGAGCTAGGCTCACTTTGGCTTCATAGTGGGGGATTTGAACCTTAGAACTCTAGATCAATGGTATATGTCAATTACCATTCAACTATACTCGTCTTAGCAACACGTTTTAAATTTGACTCGTGTGGTTTTAATTATAAGTTTTAACTTTATTTATATAAGTTCTCGTGCGGTTTTATAAGTTTTAACTTTATTTATATAAGTTTTATAGTGTCTTCAAAAAAAAACTTTATTTATATAATTTGAGTTTAGTTTCGATCGGATAGTTTTTAAAGTTTCAATAAATTTTTTATGGTTAGAACTTAACAAAATATTTCCTTTAAAAAAAAAACCTTAACAAAAATGGTCCTTAATTCATTTTTTTACTCAATATAATGTTTAGCTCTTGTTTTGAGGAATGTTTGTTGACCACCATTGAGTTTTTTTTGAGTAGAAGAGAGAAATACAAGAAAGAGGAGGGAGAAAATATATTTTTGCTTTTACCAATTTTTTTTTAAATACCAAAAATAAAAATAGCCATTAGATTTTTTGGGTTTGTCATTCTTGTTTAACGGTAGTAAGCATTGTTTTTTTTCTTTAGTACATCAACATTTGCGGGTGAGGGATTTGAACCTCTAACCTTTCAGTCGAGAGTATATGTCAATTACTGTTGAGCTAAACTCGCTTTGGCGTAAGCATTGTTCTTTTTATCCACACAAATACTCACCGTTATTCTTATATTTTTCATTCAATATCAAATATGTTCAATTTTAAATTTTAAATTTTAGCATATTGTGGTAAAATTTCGTAACTACATAAATGATCTACGAGATTTAATTAAGCTATAAAAACCAAAACTAAAAAATTGAAACTAAGACCAAACTATATAAACCAAAATGAAACTTTTAAAAAACTAGGACCAAATTGCCAAAGCGAGCATAGCTCAACGATAATTGGCATATATCCTCGACCAAAAGGTCAGAGGTTTGAATCCCCCACCTTCAAATGTTGATGTACTCAAAAAAAAAATAATCAATTTTTAATGTGTTGAATAAGTGGATAACTAGGAATCCTAAGATGCTCACCTGAAAGGCATCGAATGAGCTTTTGATGCCCTTTTGATTCATGAGTTTCCAATATTCCTTTTGTCAAAGTAATCATCTCTCGACATTTTGCCTTTCATTTTTTCTTCTTTTTTTTTTTCTCGTACATATTTTCACCTTTCTTTATTTCTCTCTCTTTTTATAATTAAAAGAAATTAGTATATTCATTCGCTAATTAACAAATTCTATGAAATTAAATATATTTATATTTAATTTGTACTGATAACCACACTGATAACCACAAGGTCTGTGGTTTGAATCCATCTTCCCTACATATTGTCAATATATATATATTTCATTTACATTTTTAAAAAGCTCCATTCACATTATATGACATATATCGCGATTTACTTTCTATTGAAGTTTAAAGTGCAAAGTTCCATTTTTACTTCTCCAATAGTCATCATTCAATAAATATAAGCTTTTGTAGTCCAACGGTTAGGATAATTGTCTTCCAATAATAGACTCGGGTTCGACTCCCGACAAATGCACATTATTTTCTTTTCAAAAAAAAAAAAAATAAATAATAGTCATCATTCAATATTTTTATTTTTAAAAAGTGCAGCACAAATCGGTATTATTTCTATATTAATTTTCCTATTTTTATAATCTATAAATATAATCTACTAAAAGAACACCATCAACTATGTTTGAAAAAAAAAAAAAAAAAAAAAAAACAACATCAACTATGTAATTTTTCTTTCAAAACAGATTAAAGTAATTCAAGTTAAAATCAAAACAAATATTTAATACTAAATATTTAAAAAAAAAATCAGACAATATAAATTAACTTATTTTACAAAGTAACATATAAATTTAATGTAAACTAAATTGATAAAAAAAAATTATTATAGACAAAATATTATATAAATTCAAGTTATATTAAATTAAAATATAAATTATCTGAAAATAATAAACTTGTTTTTAGAATGATACATAATTTTGAAACATTTCCATAAGAAATTTTGTAAACAAACATGGATATATATATATATATCTAAATATTTTTAAATACATTTATAAGTTTTATTGCAAAATATACATGGTTATCCAAAATGATTTAAGAAAATCTAGAGTATTTGATGAAAAAAATCCCTTTTGAATTAATAATAATAATAAAAAAAAAAAATTCTTTCTACATTAGAATTTTGCAACTAAAATAAAGTTGTGATTAGAATGAAGATGTAACCAAACACCCAAGTCTTTAAAATTAAAATGATTTTTTTTAGTGGCACTCCATGTTGAAAAAAGGAATCCCACTTTCCATATTAAAATAACAATAATAAATAAACAAACAAATAATGCACTTGCAAGCATAACCTAAACTATATGCATAAACTAGGCATGTTTTACCTTTATACTTAAAAGAATAATATATATATATATATATATATATATATATATATATATATATATATATATAAGAAAAGTCGAAGGAGAATGATCAAACCATCGACTTTTGAAATGGTAATTGATATTTTATCTATACTCGAATAAATATAAATAATATTATATTATAATATTTTATTCTAAACAAAATAATATTATTAAATTATAATGTATCAAAAGAAAATTATATATATATATATTACTAAATTATGCACGTTCACAATTTCAAATTCAATTTTAAATAATAAACCATGCGAGATTCTTGCTTTCTGGGGTCATATTTGGCTTTAAATTTTTAACCATTGGGAGAGGGGTTTTTTAAATAAAATATCTTTTTTTTTTTGGTACAATTCAAAATAAAATAATCTGATTGGAACATGTGATGCACGTGTGTGATCATGTAATGTAATTTATTTACCTTCTTTCTATTTCTTCTTTATATAATACATTGGGGAAAAATTATTTTACCATCAAACTCGACAAAGTGTAAAATTTTTATTATAGACTTTCAATTTCATCACATTATATTTTTTTTTAGTTCAACAATATTTGGGGAGCCAACATGAGCATAACTCAATTGACATATACTAATAATGTTATAGGCAATTTTGGACCACCCTGATGTATAAGGAGCTGACGGGAACAACCGGGAAAAAATCGAGCTGGGAGATGGACCCAAGAGGCGAAACTGGCAAGTGGGACGAGCCAAGACCGAAGAGCGGGCCGAGCCCGTCCGGCTCCGTTTGGTCCCTTCCTCCTCTGGCTGCCCCGGTTCCGCCTGGTTTGTCTCGAAACGCCTCCGAATTCCTAAAAACCCTTGGAGCATGAGCAGGTATTTATACCCCTCTTCGCCACTGAAGAAGGGGACCCGAACTCTCGACTCTCTTCTCTTACTCTCTTGCTCTCCTTCCGTTTTCTGACTTAAGCATCGGAGGCAGTGTGGCTAGCACCACACCGGTGTGCAGGTTTACAGTTTTGTAGGCCACGTCTTCCCCCTTATCTACAAATTTACCGTTGGTGGCACGTGAAGGTCAGGTGAGTTTCCTCTGACCAAATTTGACCATCAACAAATAACAAAGAGGTATGTAGTTCGAATCCCTCCACCCCACACATTGTAAAAAAAAAAAAAAAACAATTTTTGGGGGTGATGATTCAAACCTTTAACCTCCTAGTCGATGATACATGCTAATTACCGTTGTGTTGTGCTCATTTTGGCCATCACAGTCCATCTTAAACTTTGATAAGTGTTATAATTTTTACTCTATTGACTTTCATTTAAAATTTTGTTAGAAAAAACTTTGACATAAATGAATTATAACATATATATCAAATATGAAATTAATGGGGTTTTGAGAGGAAAGGGAAAAAGTAAATAAAAGTTAAAGTTTAGTTGAAATTTATGAGGTTGGAAAGGTTTGTTCATAAGTGAATCTTGTAGATTAATCAACCTTAACTTATATGCAATGCTTTGATTTTTGTTGAAACTGAATTTTGCAAAAGTAATTGTAAAAAGGGTAAAAATTAAAACAAATGAAAATCTAGGGTTTAAATGGATGCATCATGCCAACTGTAGAATATGTTTTTTTTTTTTTTCTTTTTTTTTTAATTTTTTAAAAATAGATTCTCATTAGAAAGAAAACAAATTAGCCAGAAAGGCATCATATAACATGTCCACTTGTGGGGAATACAATCTTTTGTCAGAAAAAAAAAAATAAATAAATCGTTAAAACTCACGTTTGATACTTTATTCAAGCTTAAAAATCTTAAATTATTTATATAATTCCAAATCTCCAACAACTTTGAATTTAGCACAAAAGATATTAACACAATTGTTTGGGTGTTGTGTTTTTCCTTTAAATGTTTTTTTTTTTTTTTTTTTGGTTTTTTAGGATACGTAGGGTGAAAGATTTGAACTTGTGAACTCTTTGTTTGAAAATATATATGTTTTATGTAGTCTAATTATGCTTGCGTTGACAAAATAAGCATATTCTTTCGTCAACTCCCCTCCATTTTTTTTTCTTATGGGTCCCAATATCCTTGTTTCGTATGGTCTTTGTCACTTGTCCCTCATTGCCCCCACTTATCCCCGTGCATTCTTTAATAAATTAATTGCAATAAAATCTCAAAATATAATGGAGTGTAAACATCACTATACTTGTTCTTTCATTCATCTACTCTATGACTTTAAAGCCAATATGAGCATAGTTCAACTGACATAAAACTTGTACTAATGATCAAGAAGTCTCTGATTCAAATTCCCCACCCTACATGTTGTTAAGAAAAAATCTATGACTTTGAAGATTCGATCGACAGAGGAAGAAAAATTATTGTTGAAGATGAGGAATTTGAAGGTAGTGCAAACTCTTTGCATTTTTCCACATTCCACTCTCCACTTGAAATTTGCTATTTATATTTTTTATTTACAACAAATAATCTTTTAAAAGAAGTAATGGAGACAATTTGGTTTCTTTTTTCTTCTAAAAAAATATCAAGAAAAATAGAAGGACGATTTTTCCTTTTTATTAGTTCAACAATACATGGAATGAGATGATTCAAACTTCTCGTATATATTTTAACCATTTGGTCATCAAAGTCATTCAAAAACCAAAGAGACTATAAATTTAGAAGTTAGTATGCAATCTTGTGGATCATCAAAGTTTCAACCATGTCTGTATAAGCCACTCTTACAAATTTTCTTTTTCTTTTTCATTTTTTTTAAATAACTGTTGCGAATTTGCCATTATTTATTTATTTATTTTATTGATAATTTAATAACAACCTAAATCTATTTATAAACTTGACTCTTAACCTATCGAAACATGAATACATATAAACATTTGTACTAGTTAAATACGATTTATACTGAAAAGAGAAGAACTAAAATAATTATTTTATCTAAAATTTAAGAACTAAAATAAGAAATTTCAAGGTTAGCCAGAAAATTATTGACTTGCTTAATTTCTGTTATCATGCAGTATGCTTCTCCTAGGCAAAAGCGTAGCATTTGGTGTACATAGTTTTGTCATGATAAATTTCCATCTTCTGAACCTGCTTTCAGAACCCATTATATTGCTTGTGTTGTTCGGGGTTTGCAAACTTGGGTTGGTTGGGATAGATAGTCCTGAATTGTCTCTATCTATACCTTTCTAGATTGTTTTTATGGTTATATGTGCGAGATACCTCATTCTTGTGGCAATTTTGCAGTCTGATATCTGGGGGCTTGCATCCTCCTCATGTTTGATTTGGACCTGTTGTGGGTGTGGATGTATCAAATTTGTTAAGGCTGCATGGGTGTGAAGTGATGGCGTTGGTGTGGTGACAAGCTGACCATAACATGGCGATGTCTTTGCCGTTTCTTGCAAAAGTTCGGGAGAGGCCTGTGTTCATGGTTTGTGGCGTCTTGATGGTGAATATGAGCCGGTTTGTAGCGAAGCCAGTGGCTAGGTTGGGTGTTTGTTCGTGGGTTGACAACGAGTTGCGTTAGGGGAGTCCAACAGACTGTTTTTTTTGCTTAGTTTTGGATCTTATTCTTTGGGTATCGTATGCCTATTCTTATGTCAAAAAAAAAAAAAAAAATTCAAAGTGTAATTATCAAAATAGAATTAATATAAAACTGTCGGTAGTGATCAAAATAACATGAATTTGTATTTTTCCATCTTTTTCATTTTCAGGACAAGGAAAGAAACATACCACATCATTTTAAAAATTGAAAATTATAAACTAAGTAGGATGAATTTGTATCTTTCCATTAACTTTCAAAATTTTACAAGTAAGAATTAAAAAAAATAATTACAATTAAGTTATTATATATTGTAGGCACAAACTCCAAGACTAGATTGTTGAATGATATGCTTGTAAAAAATTGACCTAATCTTTTTTTTTTAACTTTATAAAATTTAAAAATAATATTAAGCATTAAATTTTGATCTTTTACCAATATTGAGCTGTCATTTTGATTTGGGAAAAAAATTGAGAATGAGATTATAATGTATAACACATTCGGGTACAAAAAAAAGAAGTTAAGAATATAATTTGTAGTATTTCCAATTTGTCACTAATATGATATTAAAAAATAATAAAAAAAATAAGGTCTAATTGCAACCATTTTGTAAGTTCAAAATATCGTTTTCTCTTGCTATTGGTGGTAGAAATGGCACCAGTTGCCACGATGTGACGACGGCAGCGAAGATGGAAAGAATATAAAGACACAATAATTAATCATGGACTTGTAAAGTATCAAGCAATATTTGCAAACCAAAACAATGAAGTTTCAGGACCTGTTTGAAATTACTTTATAAGTGTTTAAAAAGTTTTAACACTTTTTTAAAGACTTAAAAAGTTATCAAGTATTTTAATTACCAGGATAGAACTATATATATATATATATATATCAGAGAAAACAATCACTAGATACAAATTCAAAATACTTTTACGATTTCCTTCTCATACTAATAGTAAAATGGTAAAAAAACTATCAGTCACATTGTGTTGGTCTCATCATATCATTTTTCTCAATGTCATAATTGACATGAAATTCAAAACATCTGCATAATGTGTAATTAGAATACTAATTGGCCAAAGAATTAAATAAATTTAAAGATTCCTTCAGAGATGTCAAGTTTGACCATGGCAAAGCATAGATGATGAAGAGTCTCTTTTTTCATTTACACAGCATCAGAACCATTCTTTCTAAAACTCCAAAGTTGGATGAAATCTCCACTCCAAATAATTTTGCTGCACCAAACAGGATCAATAATAAGCACATTCGTTCCATTCTTTTTCTTCTTCTTATCTTCATCTTCGTCGGGAAATCATTTTCGAGCTTCTCAATCGGAATCGATAACTGGCCATGAGCCTTGTCGGCATCAATCTCCTGCAATCATTTTTGAATCACTATTTGAATGTCGTAGCCACCGATCTCGACGATTCGGCCTTGCATCGACGACCACATCTCAATCGTCCCCAAAAACACTTTCCCTTTCGCTCTCCTTCTTCGACATTTAATTTCAACTGTCTCGTCCCTCCTCTTCCGACCCCTTCTTGCCAATGTCATATATTCTTGTAGCATAAAAGAAATTGAAGTTTTCAAGTGTTTGAGAAAGTGAATTGAATGATTGATGGTTCTATTAAATAGAGATTCATTTGTTTGAAATTTTGATTAGATAACATTCAAATTGGAAGAGATTAAAGTCCTTTCTCGTTTTTTTTTTTTTTGAAATAAAACCTCCATTGCAAGTGTGAAGCGAATTCATTTGCTCATCGTGTAGCGAGGGAAGCTCAGTCGTTTTTTTGTGATCAGGAGGCATCCCCAAAGTGGAAAATAGGGCAATGTTTTTGGACCCCTTTTTTCCTCTTTTTGTATGGTCCCTCATTACGAGGGAAATAACTCTTAAAGTCCTTTCTTGTTTTGAGTTGTATGAATACTTTGTTTTAAATGGCGGGAAATAGAGTTAACGGACAAATTCCAATTTAAAATCAAATCTCAAGATTCTCAAACTCGATTTCTTATCATAAATTTGGATTCAAATTGCTTAGAAATAATTACGATTTTTTCAATTGATTGAGTTGTAAATTTTCTCAACCCAAACAATTTTTAATATAAAAAATTATTCCAACCCAACTCAACTATGAAATATATTGGTGGGTTGGCTTGATATATTTGATTAATTTTGTTTTTTTTTTTTGTTTTTTTGTAAAAAAAGAAAAAGAAAAAAGGTTAATCTTTTAAACATACATTTGCTTATTTTATATGCTTAATTAATTAATTAATATATATATATATATATATTTGAATGGTTTTCGCACTTAAAAATTACAAATCTATCATAAAATGATAAATTTTGGAAAAACAAACATTTTCAAAATTACATGTTTGGGACCAATTACAAATTAATATGTATCTTTATATTAAAAGAAAAAAGATAAAATAACGAATTCAAATAATATGATTTATCTTCTTTATAGACAACCAAACAAAATTAACATAGTTAAATTGAGCATATGATTAACCTAAGCAAAGCATAATTCAATTTTGATTAATGTATAAGATCCTTGACCAAAAAAGTATTTAGAACTCCACCTCCATATATTGTTGAACTAAAAAAAAAAAAAAAGGTTAAATACATGACAATTGCACCTAAAATTAATTTCTAATTCTCTATTCTCACAAACACCAACTTAATATAACTATGAAATCAAACAACTAAAAATACTAATCACAGTTAGAGTGAGCATATGTTGACGGTAATTGATATGTACCTTCAAATCTCTCCACCCCAATTGTTGTTGAACTCAAAAGAAAAAAAAAATACTAATCACAAACTCACTTTGATTTTAATCTTCTAAGCTTCTTTAATTTTGATTATTTTCTCTTGAAATTACATGAAAAATGATGAATGATAAACAAAAAACGATGACATCATATAGAAATTCATAATATTTGTTCATAAAATTTAAGTTGTTTCAGAAATTTTCCCTAATAGAGAATTATGAGAATGAATTGTATACATAAATATAGTGATTTGGGTAGCAAAAAGTATTTACAAAAATGATATATATACATTTAAAGACAGAGAGACATGTGAGGTTTGGCAATGGCGAAGCAGAGATGATGAGGCTTCTCAGTTTGGTTTGCAGCATCAACGCCATTCTTTCTGAAGCTCCAAAGCTGGACGACCTCTCCAATTTCCAAACAATTTTGCTGCACGAACGAGTTCCAATGAGTCACCAAACAGTACACATCGCCGCTTCCGATCTTCCATTTTTTCAAGCAAATCACGCTTTCTCGAAGAACAGGATCGATCATCATCACATCCATTCCCTTCTTGTTCTTCTTCCCATCGTATTCGTTCAACAACTTCGCCTCTTCCTCCGTAGCGAAATCGTATCTCAGTTTCTTGATCGGAACAGACAATCGCCCGTGGTTTCTGTTCAGATCGGTCTCGTGCAATTGCTTCTGAATCACCTGCTCGATTATGTAGCCGCCGATCTCCGCGTTTCGCTCTCTCATCGCCGCCGGCATCTCGGGAGCGGTCGTTAGCTTCTTCTCCTTCATCTTCTTCTTCCTTGGCGGCTTTCGCTCACGAGGAACGTTCTTCGCCTCTGTTTTTTCCGTTTCCGGTTCCGCGCGTTTCCTCTTTGGCCGCGATTTTTTGAGTTCATCGTCGGATTTGGAGTTCGCCATCTGTATCAGAATGCTGGCAGCCTCCAACACAGACGCATCAGTTTCTTCGCGATCGTTAACCGGTTTTTTGAATTGATCGTCGATTTTGAAATCGGCCATCTGCAACAGAATGGTTGCAGCCTCGAGCATAGACGTATCAGTTTCTTGATGATGATTAATCGATTTCATACTTGAACAGTGGGATTACAAGTGTTTAAGAAATTAAAATCTGGGTTGGATTAAATAGAGGGTCAAAAAGAAGTTGTTGGTTGTTCTTTCAAATTCCTCTTAGAATTGGGATTTCCATTCTTATTGTAAAGTAAGCACTTTCAAAAATGTTATCCGTTTGAAATTCGGCTTCTGAATCGGAGGATCAACCAATAGTATTGTTCCAAATAAGATAATCTGATTGTTTTTTTAAATGTTCTGTTTGGAATGGCGGGAAACAGAGGCACTAAACAAAATGTAGATTAAACTCTAATGGAAAGGTTAGGCGCCATATTATCATAAATTTAAGCGATAAAATGTTGAGGTAATTCGTAATTATAATTATAATTTATTTTTTTTTTGAGTACATCAACATTAAGGATAGGGGGATTCGAACCTCTGATCTCTTAGTTGATGGTACATGCCAAAAAATCGTAATTATAATTGTGGGCGTCGCTCGGATTTGAAGTGAATTAGATTTTTAAACCTTGTGGTTATCAATACAATCTTATGTCAATTGAGCTAAGTTCTTGTTGGCTGAAGTGAATTAGATTAGAGATATGAACATTAGTGTGTGAATTGCATGGAGTTTTAGGAGAACCAAACCGGCCTTCTTCTATATTTCTATTCATTAAATATTTATTTTTATAATAAGTTAAATTACAAGTTTTTTAAAATATGGTCAGTATTTGATTTTTGGTTTTGATAATTAAGTTTATAAACACTACTTCCACTTAGAAGTTTCTTTGTTTTTGTTATTATTCACACATTTCCAAAAAGAGGTCAAAGTTTTTGAAAGTTTTTAAGAACTTGTTTTTGGAATTTGGATAAGAAATCAAATGTTTTGTTAACAAAAATGGAATCCATGGCAAGAAATTTGAGAAAAAATAAGTTTAATTTTCAAAAATAAAAAACAAAAAACCAAATGATTATCTAACGAGACTTTTTTTTTAGTTTTTAAAACTGAAGAAAGTAGATTAAAAAAAAAAACAACACTTATAAATGGAAGTATCATTTATAAACTTAATTTTCAAAAAATAAATACAAAAAATCAAATGGTTATCAAACGGGACCTTATTTATTTAATTTTTGTAAGTAACAATTTAGTTCATATAATTTAAATCTTATAATAATTTAGTCTTTTTAATTAAAAGTCTTTTCGAGGTGAAATATCGTTTTATTATTATTGTATGTAATAATTTGGTTCTTATAGAGCAAATATAAGTTGATTTGGTCCATGAGGTTTCACATGTATCTTTTTAGTCCCTGAATTTGAACATGGTTAATGTGTAGGAATCCCATAAATGGACCATATACTTGGTTGCATATCTTTTGGTAGGTAGTACACACACCATTAAAATATTGACAATAAGAAGAAATATATTTTTTTTTTCTACATTTCTCCCTCTTAGTTCTCAAGACCTTAATGGGTCCCTGCACACTGCAAATATTGTTCTCATTAAAATCTTGACAATTAAAAGAGAAATGTAGGAAATGAGAAAAAAAAAAATCTCCTGGTTGTCAACATTTTAATGCAATCAAACTATTGTCCCAATAATTTTTTATTGTTTTAATGCTGAAATGTTAAATTAAATAAAAATAACAACTAAACAAAAATCCCTCTCCCTCCCCTCTCCCATACACTCACTCCACCTCTTCTTCTTCTTCCTCTTCTCCTTCTCCTTGGGTTATCAAACGGAACCTTAAATATTTGACCTTTGGATTTGGATAATTGCTGATACCATTCAACTTCAAAGTTTTTTTTTTCTAAAGGATTATGTCCACTATAATAAACTAAAAAATTGTGGAATTATCTAAAGTTTGTATGCATCTAATAATAACCAAGTATTGCTTAGTTTTTTCTTTTCTTTACTATTTCTCCTATATATGTATGGAAGAGCTGCATTTGTTTTGTTTATTATTATGAGATTGATAGGGGATTTCTATTCCCTTCTAAATTGAACTGTCCAAACACTTTCATCATAGACAGCCTCAGTTGAAAAAAAGTTGACTTGGAGGTAAATGGTTGAATCTAAGTGCCTTTTCATTGTGACAGTAAAAAAAAGAATTATGTTGCACACAACCTTTATAAGCTCGATTTCAAAGTTTGTTCTCATTTGGAATTGTGTTGCACACAACCTTTATAAGCAAAGTTTTGTAAAAGAAGCATTTCCCAATAAGAGTATTTTTTAAATTTTTTTGAAAGTTCAAGGGTATTAATGAAACTGAAACTTTAATGGTTTCCATCCACAATTTAATGGTAAAGGTATTTTTGAAACATTTTTTTAAAAGTTTAGAGATATTGAAACTTTTTAAAGTTTAGGGACATTTTTTAAACAAACCTCATAGTTCAGGGGTATTTTTTTTTAATAATTGAACCTTTTTAAAAAAAAATTGTGTAGAAATTATAGTAGGAAAAAATGAGATAAAGAAGATAACAAAATGACTAGATCAAGTATAGATACCAAAATGAAAACTTCAGCAGTACACAAGGACCAAAATAGTTAAAAGTTAAAATTATAGATACTAAGCCTACCATTTGGTTTTTGAAAAGTTTGTTTGTTTTATTTCAATTTCATTACAATGGTTTTCATATTTATTGAGGAAACATTTGAATTCTTAGCTAAATTCCCAAAAACAAAAACTGCTTTTTGAAAACCACTTGTTTCTAAAAAAAAAAAATCAAGCTTAATTTGGTTTCTAAAACCATGGAAAGAACATAGATAACAAAACAAATAACTTATAAACCAATAAGAATCTAGTTCAACTTATAAACTTGATTTTAGAAAATTGATTGTTAAAAAAAAAAAAAAACAAAACAAAACAAATAACTTATAAATGAAAGTAGGACTTATAAACTTGATTTTAGAAAAACAAACCTTCGTCAAATGAACCTAAAATTGATGTTTTTTTTGACAACTAAAAATTGATGTTTTAAGAGTATATATACTGACCAAAATGAACAAAAACTTTTTTTTTTTCAATCAAATATGCAAACGGTTGAAAATATGGCTTCTTAGCTGAACAAGGTAAAAAATGAGATTTTTTTTTCTCTCTTTTAATTGTCTCAATTTTAATGGTGTTGTTAGATATCCGCACATCAATATGCAGTCAAATATTATCCTTGTTAGATCGAAAAACTTAGGTGATTGCCTCATTTGCTTAACACTTCGAATTGAACAACAATAATTAACAGAAGACTGTATGTAGAGTAGCGAGACAATATAGTAATTCAATTTGGAAATGAAAACTACAAAGTTCTGGATTAGGGTTTTATATCTTTGTACATCATTTACAGTAATCATTCTACATACCAAACACGATCTATCATAGTTTTAATTTTGTAATAAATCGAGATGAACAAGATTACCGAACAAAGTCTATAAAATTGTCATTGTTGTTTCCTTAACATCAAATTCATATAACTTTTAAACATATCCATTTATACCTCCAAACTTTTGGTATTGATCCACTAAAACACCAAATATCAATTTAACCCCTAAATATTCACTAGTCTATCATTTAGACCCTGAATTAGTTATTTATGTATTAACAAATTTAAAACGAAATTTTAACGGTGGTGAGTCTAAATTGATAAATTGGCTATATTATAAAAGTTTAGGGTTTATCAAATGATCAATGAAACTAAAAATAAAGAATATATATATTAATAATATAAGGTTAGTGTAAGTAATTACATGAAGATGGGTCATGATCTGTAGGAATTGAATTAATGATGTTTGGTGTATAGAATAAAATTCATAAAAATTGAAAGATTCCTTGAGAGATATCGAGCTTAACCATGGCGAAGCAGAGATTAGAGCTCACTCTTTCTTCAGTCCTCAAACCATTTTTTCTAAAACTCCAAAGCTGAATGTAATCTCCACTTTCCAACGAATTTCGTTGCGCGAAAGAATTCCACTCAGACACCAAGCAGTAGATATCGCCGCTTCCGACCTTCCACATCTTCAATCCGATCACGCTTTCTCTCAGCAGAGGATCCACGATCAGCACATTCATTCCGTTCCTCTCCTTCTGTTCTTCATCTTGTTCGCTCAAAAATCTGCTCTCCTCTTCCGTAACGAAATCGTTCAGGAGCTTCTTCATCGGAATAGATAATCGCCCGTGGTTCTTGCTCCGATCGGTATCTTGCAATTGCTTCTGAATCACGATTCGGATGTCGAATCCGCCAATCGCGATGATCCGTTCTCTCATCGCCGTCGCCATCTCGACCGTCTTCGAAAACACCATTTCCTTTCGCTTCACCTTCTTGTTCGGCGTATCAGAAGCGTCGTTCTTCCTCTTCCGCGAGCTTCGATCGAGAGAGAAAGCGGCGATCAGATTTAAAGTGTTTGAAAGGTCGATCTCTGGTCCCATTCTTGCAGCGTTGAATCGAAACTGAAGTGTTTTAGAAATAAAAATCTGGCTTCGATTAAATAGAGAATGTTTCAAAATCCTTATAGAATTGGGAGTTCTTTCTAATCCTAAACACTTTTGAAAATGTTATTTAATTGAAATTCCGCTTCTGAATCGGAGGAGCAACCAATAGTGTTGTTCTAAGTTGATAATCTACAAATTTGAAAGGATTATCTTATCTGATTGCTTTTTGAATCCTCTGTTTTAAACGCGCGGGAAACAGAGGCATTGAACAAACTGCAAATTAAATTCAGTCTCAAGCCATAAATTGTTAAGGAAATTACCATTAATATGTACTTTTTAGAAATGCTATAACCTTTCTCTCTCCTTTATTTTTCTTTATTTTTTTTTTTTTTAAAAAAAAAACAAAACCAATTTATACTTAAGCATCACAAATTAATCAATTAAAATTCTAAAACTGATAATGGTATGAATTAAAACTCTATACTTTTGCTAGTGAATCAATTTAGATTATTGGTCAGTGATTCATAACTATTTTCATTTGATTCCATTAAAATTAACTTAAAATTACCTAAACAAAATTATCATGTAGTTCTTCTTAAATAAGTAGAAAAAATAGAGGAAAAAGAGAAGATAAAAGTAGCTCATATATCTTTTTTTTTTTTTTTTTTTTTTTTTGAATGAAGAAAACCGTTCATATTAATAAAAGTCGTTACTATTCACTTGATTCCACACATTTTTCTCTAATATTATGGTTAATCATTTTATTTTACCTGTGAGAACTATGCACAAACATTTTAAAAATGAAATCCTAATGAAGAGTCTAAATTGATGCACTTATGAATGTTTAGAGTTTTAATTGATACATTTATTAGTTTAGGATTTTAATTGATTTAATCTACAAAATTTAGGGGTACAAATCCAATTCTCCCTAATTTTTATTATTGTAATGTATGTTATATTTGAATACAAGTTGAATTTTGATTGGGTTGTTTTGTAAATTTTAAATCTCTTACCATATTTAAAGTATGTGTTTATATTATATAATGGTATTTGTATAAATGCCTATTTAGTTTTTCAACAAATGTGGGCATAAATATTTGAACCTCCAACCTTAACATTTTAATATATGTGATCAATTATTATTATTATAGTTCTTGAAAAAAAGAAAAGAAAAGAAAACTAGCAAGTTGATATAAAAGATGTTAAATTATATGAAATGCTCATGAATTTGAAGGTAGGTTTCAATTATACTTCTATTACTATGACAACTTTCATTTTCACCCTAAACATTTTAAATTGTTTCAAAACAACAACTCCATAAACTTTTTATTTAAATGAAGACAAAAAATGTAATATGACATTAAATTGTAAGAATAAAATTCGTGTAAGCATATATGGTGAATTTCAATTGTGTTCGTGAATTTTGAGGTAGGTTTAGATTATGACATATCATTTCAAATCTTTAATTTCAAGGGCAACCAACTAAGAAAAATCATGATTAGGACATAATCAAAGAAGTTGAAGATATAGAAAATGAAACTCAAGACAACCCGAACTCAACAACCACTATTGCTTGATAATTTTCTTACATTAGAGATGAAAATTGTCTTACACTTACACAATCACTTAATCATTTTCTTTGCCTTTCTCGTAATTTTTATACGAAGCTTTTCCTCTTGAACCAACTTCACATCGACTTTTCAGTGTGTGGTTCATCGTCGTTAATGAGGTTGTTGATTTTTACTTACGAGACTCTTCTCCCATTGCACGACTTTTCTCCAAACACAATATCATTTAAATTAAAGTTATAATCCCGAAATACTTTTGCTCAAAGAAAGCCATCTTGACTAACTCCTAAATCTACTTCTCACTAATTGAAGCCATTTCAACTGTGACTAAAATCTATAAGTTAAGACATCATTTTCTCAATCAACTTGTCAAATGTTGGAACTCTCATGTTGTTAAATAAATAGCCAACATGAACATAACTCAGTTGACATCAATTTTGTACTAATGACCAGGAGATCTTTGCTTTGAATCCCCCAATCCCACCCGTCAAAAAAAAAAGTTGTTAAATAAATAAGAAAAAAAAAACTAAAAACACAATTTTTTTTTTAAAAAAATAGAACTAAAAAACGATTATTTTTATAAAATATAAAATAATAATAAAATTCCCGGACATTGCATAAGCCATAAGCATAACGTCGAAGAATCCCCGCTTTCCAACCATGACAACGTTCGGATTCCGCCTTATCTCGGTTCCATCCGTCGCCCCAACCGCCGTCTCACCTCTTTCTCCACCTTCTCACAGTCCAAACAATGATCAATTCCAAGAAAGCCAACCGCAGCGCCACCAACTTCCGATCTCAACATCTCGCAGAGGTCTCACTATGCTCTCATTTCTCTCCGCGATGCCGTCTCTGTTTCTACCTGCTCCCGCCAATGCTTTCAATATCGGCATTTGTAAGCACGTTACGCAACGTTGTTTCGTCGATCGGTTTATTTTCCCTTGCGTTCGTTATTTTCTTGTTGGAACCCTAGTTTATCGGTTTGTTTTGCAGCAGGACCAAAGGATTGGCTGAAGGAGCAGAAGAAGAAGGCTTCCAAGTTCCTCTTGGCGCCAATTGATGCCTCCAGAGATAGCCTTCGCGCAGTTTTCCTTTTGCTTTGTAAGTCTGTCACTGTATCTTGTTTTTCCTTTATCTTTTCGATCTGTGTTTACTTAGATCGTCTCCGGTTGCAGCTAATGATTCCGATTACTCAAACAAGGATATGGAGGATGTTCAAAGACTGCTCAAGTCTGCTGCAAGGGATTGCGTTTTGAAGGACAGAAATTCGTTTGTTCAATTTCAAGCTAGCACAGGAGTCGAGGTTCAATCTCCTAATATTGCTTGTTTTTCTTTCTTTTTTCGTTTTGAATTCATTGTGTTTGTAAACCAGACATTATCCAAACATAATGTACAATCCAAACTATTGTTTCAGCATCCCATGTTGCCACACATAGAATCTGTTGAAGCATATACTAAATTCGCACTGAACCAAGATTAGAGATGTCGAAACCTTCTTCCAATATTTTAGCTTGAATTAGCTCTTTGTTCTCAACTTTTAATTCCACAGGTTTGTACATTTCAATTGATTGTGAAAAATGCTTCCTCCTTGCTTGGAAACAAAGATCCTGTAAAACTAGAAGCTGAAAGTCGGTTAAAAGATCTAGTAAGGTATCCTCCATTTCACTTCCTGCTGCCTTTTATATTATTCCTTCAATTAGTTATTGTTTGTTCACTGTAATTTTTTTCGCTTTTATGATGCAGCTCTTTCACTTCTCTTAGTAGTCTCGCATATGAAGCTGATATTCAAGTCAATTCCAACAGGTACATCTCCATTGAAGGCTCAAATAAAGTTTCTCTCGAACAGTTACTTGTCTTATCTCAAATCATTATTTTATTAGATAAATACTGTTACTGGTTAGTAATTAGATTACCCGAAATGTTAGATTTCCACATACTCCATGTGACAGGGCTGCATGATTTTTTTTTTTTCTTTTTTCAAACGAGGCAGTTGAGTTAGTAGGTGGTTCATTTGCTTTAATTACATTGACCTACATAAACTTCAAGACTAATTGAATTGGTAGAGACGTGAAACTAATATAGATTCTATGGGAATTTGTACTTTGGGTGTGCATGATTGAAACTCGATAGCTAGATCTTCCTAGAGGGGGCAGTACTGCTGTAAGATGGAACAATCCACGGAAGTGATGGAATTGTAGTTTGGTTTCAGTGGCCAGTACTGCCATGTACGTCGATACACTATTCTGCTTACTTACTTTAACTAAGTGAATCTCTTTCATACTGCTTTCTATATTTGATATTGTAGGGTAGTTTTCCTGTGAATTTAGGTACAAAAAATTGTGGTTATCAGCTAAATCTTTTTCCTTGTATACTCACTTTTTATTTTTTTTAATTTATATTTATTTTTTGCAGACAAAAGGTACTGGATGCACTAAATGATACCATATCTTCCCTCGACAAATTTGAGAAGGGTATTAAGGACTGTCTTGAAATTTAAGTCCCAGGATTTTGTATTGTAATTAGAATTTTCTGGTGTTCAGTCCAAACAAGCAACAATTAAATGAAACCAAAAGCAAAGCTTTTAAGCTCAATTCTCAGCTTCTACATTGCTAAAGCAAAAGCAAAGCAACAATTAAATGAAACCAAAAGCAAAGCTTTTAAGCTCAATTCTCAGCTTCTACATTGTTAAATCATGTGCTTATGCATGTAGACTCAGAATATCATATATGTGCATGTGCATGTGCGTGTGTGCTGGTTCATTTTCGTTTGGTGGAATTATTGTATATCTTGAAAATCTGGGAGTGTAACTATTTGATTTTCATTTCTTTTCCATGCCACACTATTTAGAAATTTGTGGGTAAATCTATTCTTTTTGATATTTGTTATGTCGTTATGTTATCATCGTTAACAAAGGCAAAGAAATTTCCTGTTACAAGTGATAGTAGCTGCCTTTCATCCATTGGGCAGTTCTCACAGATTATTGCCCCATTCTTTCAAATGCTTTCAATCTTCGCATTTCTTGCTGCATGACCGTGGTATATAAAAAAATTTAATATCCAGCTCCCAGGTGTTATAACTAATAAAAATCAGGGATCAAATAACTATTTGCTGATAGTTAACCATTTTGTAATGTAAAATTTTTCACTTGTTGCAAATGATTGAGTTATTAAAAGCCTATGACTGTTGAATAATATAGCCAAGAGATTCCCAGTTAATTAGTAAAGTCCAATTTCCTAGGCCCTTGTCATTAATTTAGTGGACCCTTTTTCAGGAAAGATGTTTGTATAGGTGATTTCTTTTCACATGCAGAAGTGCGAACTTGATGGGGGAATGCTTGCAATATACTTCATTCAGAAAACATAATTTAGGTCCAAGTTGTCTTTGTTCTAATTGCATAGTTTACATATGATATATACTCAAATTACACGTGTATGACTACACCTCTGGCTCTGATATAGTATGGTGTAGAGACATTGGGTAATATAATATGACATTATTTCCATGGAATAGTTTTAATGAAGCATGTAGCAGGTAGATGTGACGCCTGAAATCCATCCAACCTACTCACTCAGAGATTTTCATCTTACTTGTGAATTGTCTTTATGCAACTGGTGGTAGCTGAGGTGAACCAGAAGCCTGTACCAAATACAAGCGGCAGCAGGGTTTTCCATCATCAGGGTGAGTCTGCAATGACCTAGGTAGACTGCGGATTTTATTGAAGAGATTTAATGGGTCGTGCATAAGCCCAAAGTGAGCATCTGGGTCTCCAATCTGTGATAGTTTAGTGTTGGAAAATCCAAGGGATGGAAGTAGATGATCAGGCCAATCGCAGTAGAATTGGAAGACAGAATTTGAAAGAGTGGTTGAGGGTTTGTTCATAAAATCTGCTAAGAGGACTGTGTGGGTTATGGTGCATTTGTCAGCTATTGTCTCCAATACTTGCATCGCCTGGGAGTGGGTAAGATAGTAGAGCAATCCTTCTAGAACCCACACTGTACTCTTCTCTGGTGCAAAGCCAGCTGATTGAAGCTTTTCAAGCCAGTCATTACTTCTGATGTCAGCTGCTACTCTGTTTAACGATTTTGCCATTTGTTGATGATGGCGCCCGTATGGAGATTCTATTGCTGTCTTTAGAAGGGTGGCTTTCACTTGCAACAATTCAGGGAAATCAACTTCAAAAACATCACTTTGCTTCAAGCAACTTAATCTGTAAGCCCTCGTATCCATTCCTACATTGTAAAGGAGATCTCTGTTATTTGAACTTATAGAAGTGACAGATAAAACTTAAATTGAAGTCTAATACACTTCTCCCAACTCTAATGTCTCAGATGCAACTGCAAGTAATTCTCTTTGACTAAGCATACAGTTTCCATTTTGATTGTTTTGATGGCCTCATTTTTTAGTCACTAAATAGGTTATAGTGTTCATTTATCCTGACCTAGTGTTTTATCCCCCTCCCCCCACTCCAACTACATAGAGAGAGGAGAAAAAGAAAAAAAGCAAAAGGAGTATGCACATTTTTTAGATATCAGTGTGTGAGATTCTAATTTCACTGCTATCTTATTTTGCAATTCCAACATGCCTAGTAACAACCTGGATTGGGACTCGTTTTGCTGGAAAAGAAAAACAAATTGGTTATTTGTGCAATTTTAGCTGTTGCTATCTTCTAACCATCTGCTGCTATGTTTGGGACCTCTTAACGCAATATGAATTTTAGCTAAAATACACAAGCGTCTGGGAGTTGAAATACCAACCTGCACCAAGGAGAACGACCTGTGAATCTCTGCCATTGAAGGATGCTAGAGCACCTTCAATTTTTGAATCAAACCAGAGGGTACGAACAGCAAGAATCACTCCAGAAATCTCTCTTGCATTGTTGCTTCGATCTTTCTTTATCTTCTCATGAAGGTTTCTCAGGCATGCCTCTCCAGCAAGTAACTCCGCTAGTGGATCATGGATCACATGCTTCCAAAGCGCTCTTCCTGCTGCCATTTGACAAGCCGAGCGTTGGAGGTAATCCCATTCAGCCTCAATTCGAGCATGGACCTCACGTACACTGTCGGCCAACAACATATCTGGAAGCTTTAGCTCAGACCACCCTGGGCCATCAGGCAAGCCATTCTCTTTATCAGTCATGCTTCTATATTAAAAACTGGCTGTTAGAATTGATATGAAATAGGAAAGCAGATAATGCATTCTGTTTTTGTAGGAAAAAAGGTGTGCGAGGAAAAAAAAAAGAGGAGGATTTTAAGGAATGGGATAAGGAAAGAGAACCACACACAACCGATGCTTCAAAAAAAAGCTCAATTAAATAAAAAGGGAGGATGAGGACATCAAGTTCCACGAGTACGTTAAATCTCGTATTTTTGCTCTCTCTCTCTCTCTCTCTCTCTCTATGTGGATTCTATTATGTGTCGTCTTTCATCAGAAGGAAAAAGGAAAAGGGCTCCACTGAAAAAGACGCTCGATCATATTTGAGTGGCTCACAACTCGGATATTGAAATTGCCTTACTATTTCTATAATACCAGGTACCTTTGTTTTTATTCATTTACATGGCAAATGTTTTTCTGATTCCTATATGCATGTGGCCACTGATACTCCATTCCTTTAAGGCCCGTTTGGCCCTCAGAGATAGATATTTTTGCTAAGTTTTGGCTGAGGGCAGGGTTTTGATTGGTTAGGTTATGGGGCTATCCTGTTTGGATATGGCTTAGGCTTAATATCTTACCTCTCTAGTTTCTATTCAAATTTAGATAATTATTCTTTTTTGATAAGTAACCTAAGTTAGATATTTTATTTCTTGAATTCAGCTCGTTTTTTTTATTGATTTGTTTTTGGTTAAATTACCATTTTGGTCCCTGTACCATGGGAGATTTATTCTAGTTTGATTCATATATTTTCAAATGTTCAAATTTATTTACTGTACTTTCAATAAATCTTAAAATTAGTCTTTATTGTTAGCTGGAAGTTAATTTTTATCAAATTTTGAAAATAATAATAATAATTTTAGTTAAAGAAAAACATAATGGGAATATATTTCTAAAATTTATAGAACGAAGATTAATAGTGACTAGGTTTTCTTTGGAAAAAGTTAACTATAAACTCACTTTAAAGATTAATTTTAAGATTTATTGATACTTTGGGGATTAAATTTAGACATTTGAAAATTCAGGGTCTAAAATGGGTCACAAATCTGATTTACCTTCATGGACATGGAATTATAAATGGAAGTGTATATGTGAGTTACTTTTGTAAGAACCTTCATGGACATGGAATAATAATTCCCTTACTTGGGAATACATAGCATGTATGATTTTCTAAAAAAAAAAAAAAAACATGTAAGAGCGTGATTTTGGAATGGTCAAAACCCTTTTTGACATGTTTAAAAACTACTCTTTTAAAATTGTAATATTTGGCAACGTAAGTGATTTTGAATTTTGAAAGCATTTGAAATCACTTTTCAGTCAATCACTTGGGAGATGATTCTTAAATGATTTTTTTTTAGTGATGGTAGGTGATTTTGTCTTTAAAATGACTTTCATATTAGAAAAAAAAAAAAAAAAAATCCCCTTGTATTTCACTCTATTTTGTCTTAAAATTTTGAGAAAAAAAAGTTTTTTTTCCTTCTAAAAATTGTCCATCTTTAACTATATTCACCTCTAATTTTTACCGCTCTTGTTTTTATAATGACTATGTCGGACTTTAATCTTTAAAAAAAAAAAAAAAATCATTTTTTTCACCGTCGTTTTCTCTCCAATGATTTTTTTTCTCTTTTTTATTCCCCCCCCCCCCCCAGTTTTTTTCTCTCTATAATTTTTTAACCTCTTTAACTTTTTTTTTTTCTTTCTTTCTCTAACTTGTTGCTCTTGAACTTTGTTGTCACTCTTAACTTTTTTCTCCTTGCAGACAATGCAACTATGCACATTGTATTTAAGGGTAGAAAATATATTTCAAAATTAACAATGTTAGAAACAAAAATCTATGGAATATCAAGTGAAAAAACAGATTATTTTATCTAGAAAAGTTGTCTTTTTTCTTTTCTTGAATTATATTATACATATATTAGTGTCATTGAAACATATGTATTAATGAATCTAAAGTTCTTAGCATAATTTGATAATTGTCATGAATGTGACACTTTTTCCAGCATTAGGGAGAAAAATTAAAAAGTTGGAAAAAAATATTATGGATAATACATTGTTATTGTTTCATTTAAAAGGTAATTCATTTACAAAATCTTACAAATCAAATGTTAGATACATCATACATTGTACTAATGGTAAGAAAGTAACTAAGTTATATATATCAATCACAAATATATCTAGAATTGATACTTCAATGCAATAAGTTGTCACAACTAATGAGTCTACGACAAGCGAAAAGTGCAGAGGTAAACTAATGAGCTCGAAAAATAAAATCCTTGAAAAAAAAAAGAGTAGCCAATAATTAAAATGACTCAATTATGGATGTGGATTTCTCCCCCCAAAAAAATCATGAATATAAATACTCATAAAAATGTTTAAAAAGGTAAAGTAAATGGAGATAATAATGAAATTTTGCTAAATTCTTTTATAAAAAAAAAAATTAGAATCAAACTAATACAATTGTTAATAACATTTTTTCTTATAATTATTGCCTCATGATATTATTCACAAAAACGAAGATTCTAAACGTAGATCTATTGGAGACCGTTGACATAAAAAGAATTGATTCCAATGGAAAAAAGAAATCTAATACAATTAAACTCATTCTCAAAATGTCACTAATCCAAACGATTCTTACCATAGGTATGTGTAAGAAAAAGAAATGAAAAGAATAATATCATAAAATATAAAGCGAAACTTGTGGCATAAGAATTTTCACGAAGGCTTGATATTAATTGTGAGGAGACATATTCTCTTACGATGAATCTAATAACATTGGCATATCTAATTGGTCTAACTGTGTATGAAAAGTTTGATATTCATATTATGGACGTAAGTAGTTACAACATATTTATATGAATCTCCTAATAATCATATTTATATGAAAGTCGTTAAGGATTAAATATACCAAAATTATATAAACCAATATTTGATCAAGTACAAGTTTTATATCAGTTGAATTATGCTCATGTTGACGTAAATTATAATCGTCACTTCTTCAAATTATGATGAAATTTTTGCAATTCTTGACGCGGGTCGAGAATCTATGATATAACCTGCATAACCCGAAATGAAAGAATGATATATTAAAGGAGATGAAACAATTTTTTTTTTTTTTTTTACAACTTTTGAAATAAAAGGATATTGTAATGAGAAAATATAATGTACATGTTATTAAAGGTAGATACTGCTGATAACATATTATCAAAGGATATATCAAACAAGGTGAATAAAGAGTAATATGGCAACTTTTGGAATAAAATGACATTTTTAAAATAAATAAGCATTTTTAGCTCTTGAACTTTTAGGATTGTGTCAATTTAGTTCCTGAACTATAAAAAGTTTCAAATAGGTCCTCGACCTTTCAATTTTGTTTTCAATAGGTCTCTGAACTGTAAAAAGTATCCAATAGATCTCTCAACTTTTAATTTTATGTCTAATAAGTTTTCGACCTATTCAACATTTGTTAAAATCCACAAGCCTATTAGATACAAAATTGAAAGTTTAAAGTCTCAATAGACATAAAATTCAATTTTATATATAGTAGATTGGTTAATTTTTAAAAATCTTGAATATGTCATAGACATGCTAGACACAAAATTGAAAATTCAATGACCTATTAGACATTTTTTTTAAATCAGGGACCTATTAGAAACAAAATTAAAAGTCCAATGATCTATTAGACGCTTTTTAAAGTTCAGGGACTAAAATTGCAAAAAACCTCTATACATACATACATATATATAATTTAACCTTTTTTTTTAAGATATTATGGCCATTTATAAATTGAAGTTTTGAAGGTAGATATAATAGAAAACAAAAATATGTTTTAAAAAAAAAATAGAAAACAAAAATAAGAAAGAAGTAAAAATAGGAAGGGAGTTTCAAAAATAAAAATAAAAATAAAAATAGGGAGGGGGACAGAATAGCAGCATGCATGTTAAATGCAACGTCGAATCGAAATTGGAATGTCACTTCCATAACTTCCAACAATGTTTCAGGTGGTTGTAATGGAGTCTACAATGAGAGGAGAGCCGATGGCCAGGGCCCCTTTCTCTTTCATCGCTCCATTTCCATTTCCCTTTTTCGTTCTTGGTGAATCCAAATTTAGCTTCAGAAACAAGCTCTCTGATCGCCATGGATATGGTAATTTTATCAATCATTTTACACAGCTCTGGATTTATTAGTATCCGCCCCAATCCGCTTCGCTTTTGAGGGGAATAACGACGATAATGAACTCGACGACGACAGACGTCAATGTTTCTTCCAACTGAAATCCCTAAATTCGCGCAAGATTCTGGCCGCGAACATTGAGGAAAAGAAAAAAACGTAAATTATTTGTTGGAACTGAAACGGCGGATGATCGGTAGTGGCCGGTTTGAGGCGTTGGCAGCGGAGACAGAGATTATTGAACTGAAAAACCTGTAATCGAGAAGAGAGCTTAGGAATTTGGGTTTGAAAATTAAAATTATCACTAACAATGTCGAAGCAGAAGTCGAAGAAGATGGGATTATTAGGGATATCAATGTGCGGTAGAGATCAGGAGCGAGAGATTGAGCAGTTATCCAGAGACGGCAGCCAATACAGTCTCACCGGCGGAATCCTGCCACCGCTCGGCGTCAATGGTCGAAAAAATCGAAGAGTCAAACTCCGTCCTCATATAATCTCGCCGTTCGATTACCACTACAGGTTCTGAAATCGTCAATTAATGGAACTCTCTCTAACCTCATTCTTCTTTCCTCGTCTTCTTCTTCTTCAGATTGTTAAAATTTCATTTTGATTATGATTCTACGATTTCATCGCAGACTTTGGGAGACGTTTCTGATAGTTCTAGTACTCTATACGGCCTGGGTTTGCCCGTTTGAGTTCGGCTTTCTCAAGACGACCGGAGGAGTCCTTGCTGTAATCGATAATGTTGTAAATGGAATTTTCGCCATCGATATAGTTTTGACCTTCTTTGTCGCATATTTAGACAAATCTACTTACCTGCTCGTCGACGAACCTAAGCTGATTGCTATGCGATATGCCAAAACCTGGTTGGTTCTCGATGTTATCTCCATTATTCCGTCGGAATTGGCTCGGAGTATTCTCCCTCCTTCTGCTCAGGCTTATGGCTACTTCAATATGCTTCGTCTGTGGCGTCTTCGACGAGTCAGTTCAATGTTCGCCAGGTAAAAAATTTGCCGAGATACTAAAAATCGTAGAATTTTGGCAGAGATACTATTTTTTAATGTTTCTAATCAAACACTGTTTTCTTCTTCTTTTTCTTCTTTTATGTCAACATCATCGTTACTCTGTTTTCAATTTATCATAAAGTGTCCGTGCAGACTACATTTTTCCTCTGCAATCACGATTTAATCAACCATTTTCATCAAATAATAACGAAAATTCATCCTAAAGTTGTCTTTAAAAGATGAGATTACAAATAATTATGAACTTCATAAATCAAAACCATGCTTAAATGGATATCTTTGCAAAATTTTCCCTGCTTTTTGGACATTTGATGAAAATCTTACTTCTTATTTCCGTTCATTTACACATCCACACCATCATTAACTTGCTTTCTTTTTCTTATCCCCTTACAATAATGGGGGCAGGATGGAAAAGGACAGGCACTTCAACTATTTCTGGGTTCGATGCGCGAAGCTTATATTTGTAAGTAAACTGTAAAGTGATGCTTTGTTTTACTGGGAAAAATTGGAATAATTCTCTTTATCTTATGAGGATTATATATAGGTGTGTCTGTTTACGGTTCATTTTGCTGGGTGCTGCTTTTATCTTATTGGTTCAGACTTTAAGGACCCTAAAAAGGTATGGTTGACCTTATTCTATGAAGACTATAATAAAGAGAGTTTGTGGGCGCGTTATGTGACTGCAATTTACTGGTCAATTGCCACTCTCACAACCACTGGCTATGGCGATTTGCATGCTGTAAATGATAGAGAGATGACATTTATCATATGTTACATGTTTTTTATTCTGGGGTTGCAAGCTTACCTGATTGGAAATATGACTAACTTGGTCGTCCATGGCACTAGTCGAACCAGGAAATTTGTAAGTCTGAAACCTTCTTCTCTTCACTCCTGCTTTCATGTTCTATATTTAGTCTTTGCTAAATTATGATTACCCTTCCAATCACGTGGGTTCACCTAGTGATTAAAAATGACCATGTAAATAATAAAAGACTTAGAGATAGTGAGTACAAGTCATGGTAATCACCTAATTAATATTTAATCCTATGAGTTACCTTCACAATCAAATACAGTAGGGTTAGGTGGTTGTTCTGTGAGTATAGTCGTGGCATGCACAAGTTGGCCTAGACACATATATAAAAAAATAATTATGATTAACCTTCCTAGTAGCTCACATAAATGGAAATATATAATTTGAGGATTGAGGTAAAATTGTTCAACCTAATATAGAAAGATTTTTTTAAATATGCGAGATTAACATTTCTTTTTCTTAGCAAAATTGAAACGTACACTGCTGTTTAATTTTTTGATATGATGACCCAAAAGTGGTTTAGAAACATTCCAAAAAATGAAAGGAAGCTTTTAGAAGGTTAAAGACTGAATTAGAACTTTTTATAGTTAAGGAGCAAAGCCTCAATTTAGCTCGTTCAAACGTTGGTATACAACGTAAATTGATCAAACTTTTTTGAAGGATGTGTTCTTTATCAGTTATTGAAAAGGCAGCATTGTACCATTTATCTTTGATCTTGAATATTTTTCTGTGTTCATCTTGTTGCATGGATTATTTTAGAGGGACACCATACAAGCTGCCTCAAATTTCGCCCAAAGAAATCAACTACCTGTTCGGCTGCAAGAACAGATGCTTGCTCATCTGTGTTTGAAATTCAGGACTGATTTAGAGGGATTACAACAGCAAGAGACAGTTGATTCTCTTCCAAAAGCCATTAGATCTAGCATCGCCCACCATCTCTTCTATTCACTTGTTGATAGTGCTTATTTGTTTAATGGGGTGTCAACCGACTTGATTTTTCAACTGGTAATTTTACTATTACTTCACTGTAATTCAAGTTCATACATTACGTTTTCCTTAACATTAAGCTTAAAATTCTTGTTATTTAAGGCAAGTAAATGACATTTTTAACTTTCAAGGGGGATTTTAGTTTTTACACGTTATTTAGAAAGCATAATAGCTTATATTAATTCATTGAATCTCACTTTTAAGTGGTCTTAAATCTTTGGCCTTTGAAGGTAACAGAAATGAAGGCTGAGTACTTCCCTCCCAAAGAAGACATCATCTTGCAGAATGAAGCACCTTCTGATTTCTATATAGTTGTCACCGGCACAGCGGTAAGAGCTAAAACAACCCTTTGATTTCTTAAAGAAGGAATCGTCAGTATCTAGAGTATGAAGGTTTCATAATTTGCATTATGTTCATGGCTCTACGCGTTCTAATTTTCAAGAAATCCCGAAACACGGTAAAGATTTTCAGTCATTATAAGTTTTAACCTGGAGGTTTGAACTCTAGATTTTGGAGGGTCTCTCTAAAAATATCTAGCCCTTACCATTACAAATATGCCTATCCTTCTTACAGCTGAAAGATTCTGTAAACCAAACCGCCAAACATACAGATTATATCCATAGCAACTGAAATATGGCTTCTATTATTTTTCTTTATAACTACAATGAGAAGTTTATGATCTCTTGCTTCTTCAATTGGTGTACTGTATACTATTTCTTCTGATGTTTACTCCACCTTGCAGGATCTTATCATTCAAAGAAACGGAATAGAAGAGGTAATTGTGGTGACGGTTAAACTGTTTTTTAACATTTTTCGCTAACTGGCTTTGATGTCATTGGTAACAATGCATAAAATGTTGTTATGCAGTTCGTTTGTTTGTTTGTTTTTTTTTTTTTTTTTGACATAGTTTGTTTCAGATCATCGGTGAGGCAAAGACAGGAGATGTCATTGGTGAGATAGGCGTGCTTTGTTATCAACCACAACTGTTTACAGTTCGAACCAGCCGTTTGAGTCAATTGTTGCGTTTGAATCGCTCATCGTTTTTTAACTTGGTACAAGCAAGCGTTGGGGACGGGACAATAATAATGGACAATCTCCTTAAGGTCAGTCAGCATCTCTGTCTTGCATTCATTTCCTTTGCCAATAAGATGACATTTTTTCCCATTATAATGAACGCCTTCACCACAAGGCTATAACAAAATATGAATGCATAATGAATACTACCAAAAAATGTACCTCTTTGTTACAGAGAGAATTATGAGCAAGCTTTTACTGGGAAATATCAAATATGTATATAATGCTTGCTGTTAGAGATATCTAACAAGACTGATTGGAACTGAACTTTAATAGAATTTCTAAAAGGATAAAACTAATCATAAAAGTTGCTAATTTCTCTATACGATTTAAGCTCACAAATCAATTTACTCTCCCATCTGCACTTTAAGCCTCAATGATGAATGCCTATAGAATGTCAATAATTCAAGTTGCACCCTTGAGAAAAGGATCTCATCCATATTGTGCTTGGTTGCATGGTCAAGTTCATAAAGGCATACTAAATGAAAAACAAGCCTAAGGCATGTTGAGTGACTTCAATCCACGTGTTAAGCAAAGGCAAAATGTTTAGTTTTTGTTACCTGCATTTTTAAACTTTATGCAGCACCTGAAGGAGATAAAAGACCCCATCATGGAGGAAATTGTGCATGAAACAGCACAGTCATTGACTCAGTCTGGAATGGAAATGCCTCTCAATTTACACTACGCAGCAGAGAGTGGCGATGACTTATTGTTGCATCAGTTGCTAAAGCGGGGTTCACAACCGAATGAAGTAGATGGTAGTAGCGGGAAGACAGCACTTGTAAACAAATCTTATCTATTCTTCTCGTTTATCTTGACTGCTCACAATTGATTGAAATCCAGCTGTATAGCTTACCTGGCATTTTTCGTTATCAGCATCTTGCAGCAGCTAGAGGAAACGAACATTGTGTAGTTCTACTCCTAGAGAATGGCGCAGACCCGAACCGAAGAGGTATTCTTTGTAGTAGTAATTGCTGCAACTTGATGACCAAAAGTTGGGGAAGTTAATTTACTGTGGACTCTCCTATTATGCAGACTTTGAAGGAAACGTTCCCTTATGGCAAGCAATACGAGGGAAGCATGAGTCTATTGTTAAGCTTCTAATGGACAATCGTGCCAACATTTCTTCAGGCGACGTTGCCCAATTTGCATGCGCTGCTGCAGAGCAGAACAGCATAGATATGCTCCAATCCATTGTCCAATGTGGTGGAGACGTAACACTGTCGAGAAGCAATGGGACTACAGCTCTTCACCTGGCAGTATGTGAAGGAAACAGCGAAATGGTTAAGTTCCTTTTAGAGCAAGGGGCTGACATTGATAAGCCAGATGTTCATGGATGGACTCCTCGAGCATTGGCAGATCATCAAGGCCATGAAGAGATAAAAGAACTATTCTCTGGTAAACAATCTATGAACAAACCATCATCCGTCGTCCATATTCCACAAATTCCCGAACCAAATTACCTACGGAAGTTCCAGAGCGAATCGAACATGCCTCGGTTTTCTCAAGACTATAGTATGACTCCTGTTCGAGAATCAAATTATTCTGACATGCCTCCTCGAAGGAGAAGAAGTAACAATTACCAAAACTCGCTTGTTGGGTTCATGTCCACCATCAATAACGGTGAGGTTTCATTTTGTATACTACTAAAGCAATGCACTTTCTATAATCACCAATATAGATTTCAATCTATATGCACTTTCTAAGAAGAACACTCACACATTTGAGATTTAAACACATCGCGCATAGAGAGCTACTGAAGCTAGACTTTGATAGTAGAACTGAGTTTGAAAATCATACAGGTGAAAGAGACGTACTACAACCTACATCAATCAATTTTAGCAATAGCCAGGGGGTAAAGGTGGCTTACCAGGCAAGAGTTACTCTCAGTTGCCCTGAAAAGGGAGAAGTTGCTGGAAAGCTTGTGCTTTTACCCAGATCCATTCAAGAACTACTTGAAATTGGTGCCAAAAAATTTGGGATCTCTGTAACAAAGATTTTAACTCAAGAAGGAGCTGAAGTTGAGGATGTAAACCTTCTCAGAGATGGTGATCGTCTCGTCCTTGTGAGTGACGCCGGTGCCGCCATTCCCAGTAGCCACCAAGTATCATAGAATTCTAAGACAGCCCTCCTGCTGCCAGCTCACATTTTTGCATTGTAAATATGTATGCTTTGTGAATCTTTTCCCCCTCTTATTCTCTGGGGATTTTTTTTTTTTTTCCTTTTTTGGAATCTATCCTCAGAGGAATTGAAGTCAAACAAATGAGATTCAAATGTTTGGTCTCTGCACAATATGGATGTATTTTATTCATGATATAATTACTATTCTCTGTGCAGACGGCATTTCTTCTTGTAGTTCAATGAGTTACCATGTTAACAGATTGTACATAGTCACAAGAAATTTCAATATCGAACAAATAAGCATTTTAAACTCAATATGTCAATACAAAACTTAAAATAAATCAAATATGTAATAACAATTGTGTTTAAAAAGAAATAATAAGGAATTGAATTATATCAATTAGAACAAATATTATACTCAAATATTGAATAATTAACAATAAAATAAATACAAATATAATATCATAAACAAATATTAACAATAATTATATAAAATTTATAATATATAACATATTTATAAATTAATTATATCATAAATTTTATATAATTATTATTTTACAATATAACAACTTTTTTACAATAATTATATAAAATTTATAATATATAAAATTATTTTTTAAAATAAAAAAGAGGTTCAGCCATCCGTTAGTATTTAATGGAAAAATGGATGGAGGGAAAATGAAACTAAAACCAAACCTTAAAGACTAAATTGTTGAGTTTAAAAACTCAGGGACCAAAATGAAACTTAACCCAAAGACTAAAAGTGTATTTTTCCCTATAATATATTATTGTGGTCCAACGTGGGTCATCCAACAGCCACGTATGAGGTCTGGGAATTTAAGAATAAATTCATTCCAAGTTAAGATTCCAATTGAGAAAATATCGAACTAAAAAAAAATTGAGAAAATATCGAATAGGGATCAAGTATGAGTGGGTGCACAGTGACTCCTGGAGACTCGAAACGATTTTCTTTTCATTTTAGGTTCAGTTTTTAGTTTTTTATTTTTAAAATTTATGTTTGTTTTTTCACTTTTTTTTTTTACCTGAAAATTTTGAATTTTTAACCAAATTCTAAAAACAAAAACTATTTTTAAAAAAACTATTGTTTTTTTTTTAGCTTTCAGAACTTAACTTGAGTTTTTAAAAATATTTATAGAAAGTAGGGAAAAAAAACAAAGGTAGAAGTATTTGTTTTTTTCCTTTTTAAATAAAAGAACATATTTTTAACAATTATCATTATTCCATCACCCACCATCCATCTACAAAATTTATGTCATCTCAACCAATCTGTGTTTCCAATTTGAAGTTGCATGGTTCATCTAGCACAATAAAATAACCAAAGCTAAAATTACCATTTATTAAGTTCAACCACTAAAGTACAATGACTAAAAGAAAACAAATTTCAAAGTTCGAGACTAAATTAAACTTTTTAAAAATCCAAAAACTAAAATAGAACCATCTTAAAATTTAAAAACTACGAAAAGATTTAAACCTATATTTTCTCTCTCGGCTAAAATGGCTAATTTATTTTTGTAGTTGGAATCAAAGTTGGACTGTGTTCACAAAAGTATACAATGCAGAAACTAAAAACTATAGTAGCATATATAAAATCAATTTTAATGTAATCAAATTATATAAACAAAATTATTGGCCAAAGGGAGGTGCAACAACAGAAAGATATTGCAAAAATATGGAATGAGAAAAGCCAAAGAGAAGACTTCTGGTTTGGGGAGAGAGAGAGAGAATCTGGTTCATAAAATGAGAATAAAACTCTTCCTAACCAATAAATCAGAGAGGAAAAGAGAGAGTTCATCTGAAGGAAAACTGAATTTCTTCAAGAGTTCTGCCTTTTGTCTCAGGGACCCAAAGAGTAACAAATACCACCATGAAACCAGTCACCACCAAGTAGATTGTGAATGTTCCTGTCAAGCCCATGAGTTTCCTTAGATCACATTCATTACAGGCTAAACTGATAGGTTAGGGTTTACTTAATTATGTATTAGTTAGCTAACTTCTCACATGTGACAGATGTTATTTTAATTTTAAAAGAACTCCATTTGTGAACTATTGATATCAATGGAGCAAGTGATATTGTAGAATTCTAACACATTAACTCTTTGTGTGAGTTCAGATGTTAGTTATGTACATACACACCACTAATGGCACTTCTCATGTGTGAGTTTAGAGGAACTCGATGTTAAGTGTATGTGTACCTACATACGTACATATATATAGTTAACATTAACTCTTTTTTTTTTCTTTCGAACCTAGAAACCTTAGAGGGAGTAGAGATGCTTTAACCAATGAGCTATGTTCATTTGACCGTTAATGTAACTTCTCATGTTTGAGTTCAGATGTCAAGAACTATTCATATCAATGGAGGAGCAGATTGCATAGCAGAATTTTAGTACAAGAACTCCTCCGTGTCATTTTAAATCACCACTAGACCCAAAAGCTTAAAACCTTTAGAGAGAAACATACCTCCACTACTCCATGCTAAGAGCAGGTTTGCAGACATTGTGACTCCCCACGCGCTAAACCAGTTGGCTAATGTTGCTATACTACCAGCAAGGCCCTTGATATTGACAGGAAGAATCTGCACCACAATACTACAGATTAGCTTTGAGTTGAATGAGAAATTTTATCTGTGCTCTAAATGGGCAAAACTTTACGAGCCCCTACAACGACCTCACCAATTCAAGGCCGTTTTACAGTAGAAAGAGGAGAAAAATGATGGAAGGCAAGGGCTTTATCAAGTGACTGCCTTGAAATAGTTTTCTGTTTTTCACAGATAACTTGTTCTTCCTTCTAAAGAAATGGAAGAGTGAATGGTGATTTCAAATAAATCATAAACATAATTTTATCATTTTTGAGTAAATAATATAATCCTGATAGTAGATAATAGTTGATTGTAATTCGTCCAAGGATTTTCTATGGTGAGAATGTGAGAACCAAAGTGCACCACTGGATATTATCATGGGTGAAACTATTAGAAATTTCAAATGGAGCATCAGCCATACTAGGACGAAACTAAGACCGAAAACGTTTTCAACTCCGAATCCCTGCTCATAGTCTGGCTCCTATCAGCAATTCAACCATAAAAGGAAACAAGAAGAAAGTTTTTTTCTTTTTCTCAAAAAAACAAAAAGTAGCTACAATGGACATACCTCAGACATTATGATCCATGGAATTGCTCCAACACCCAGAGAGAAAGCAACAACCATGGCCTGCAGAAAGATATCCCCTATTGACTCACAGAATCAAACTTTTGCAACTAGTTCTTAATGATGTGTAAACTTGGACATACCACAACCCCGACTACCGACATGATTCCCGATATGCTATACAAACTGGAATCCTTAGAGACCGCGTCCTGACACAATATTGCAACATAGCAAAGCTTAGATACAGTTCACTAAGATCAATAGGCTATGAAAGAAACAAAAAAGGAACTAGTTTACCTTCACAAAGAATGCCACAGCAACAATCAGAAGGCTAACTGTCATTCCAGCAGAGGAGATCTGAAATGAAAAATTATAAGATAATCAACAAAGGAGTAGACTAATTAAAAGAAATAAGAATAAGAACATGAAACTCACAATAAGTAGAAGACGACGTCCAGCTCTGTCAATCACCCATGTTGTAACTGCAGTGGCAACAACCTAAAAAATATTCAAGTCATTGCTGAAAAGCAGAGTTCAGATGGAGAAAATCAGTCACTGAGCACATCAGTAATAGATTGTACCTGAATAGCGCCAAGGCCAAATGTAGCTGCATTACTGGAGGTAATACCTGTTTTAAAATAAGATAGCGAAGTGTCATTTGATGCAACAATTGGGTGGAAATAACATTATTTTTCTTCTCTATTTAATTTAGAATTTTGGATAAGATTTTTTTTTTTTTTTTGAAAAGATCTGAACCATAAGTAGATATACATTAGAAATATTAGTGGGAAAATATTAGGAATATTATTAGGATATTAGGACGACATACTTGTCATTACTAAGGTTATAAATAGAGTAGATCAGAGGGGTTTTATTAGGCAAGCAGATTTTGAGAATGGTTTAGGAGAGAACTAGGCCTCTCGAATGTTTAGTACCGTTTATTTTTCTTTGATAGTGCAACATATTTTCGCTTCTATTTTTCTTAATCTCCAATCTCAGTTCTGGTTCCTATTAATATGGAAGGTAATCATAGTTACACTAGAAAATAGAGAAACGGGACAGCTTATACCCCAATAATTATAAGGGGTGGAATCTTTAGGGCCATGAGTAAAAGATTGTTTAATTGGTCCCTGTATCATCAATTTTTATTCATTTTGGTCTCCATACTTTCAAAATATCTATATTGATCTCTATACTTCCAGTTGTTGTCCTTATTAGAAAATATGGGGTTCCATCTCAAAACCAATTGGATATGAGTGAAGTAACTCATCTTTCTTATAACTTGTGAGGTCTCCACCAATCTTTCCAATGTGGAATCCTCAACATGCCCCCTCAAGATGGTGCCTCTTTGGGTTCACCATTCTTGGATCGGATCCCAATTTTTTTTTATTGGACCGAATACCCGTTTGGGTTTAATGGGCTCTGATACCATATTAGAAAATATGGGGTTCCATCTCAAAACCAATTGGCTATGAGTGGAGTAACCCATCTTTCTTATAACTTGTGAGATCTCCACCAATCTTTCCAATGTGGGATCCTCAACGGTCCTTATTAGTCCTTGTACTTTTACAAAGTGACAATTTTGGCCTCTTTGCAAAATTCTAACACAAATTTCATTAAAAACCATTTAATATCAAGCTATGACAATATTTCAAGAAACTTATTGAGTGAAGTGTTGTGATAAAATTATGATAGAAAACAAAAAAGAAAACAAAAGGGCCCAAATGGTCCTTTTTTAAAAGTATAAGGATTAAAATGTACATTTCAAAATTACAATGACTAAAATGGACAAAAGCTGGAAGTACAACCAACATGAACAAAAGCAAAAAGGATACGAACCAAAAAGTATGATTTCAACCAAATATTTAATGCAGGCCAGATATGTTTACTTACCAGCAGATGCAAAGATGGTACTTGAATAGAATAAAACACCATTAATTCCACTTAGTTGCTGCAGAATAAGTAATCCTATACCAATCTGCATATGTGAGAGAGCTGGAAAAATAAGAACTTGAATTCTAGGCTTAATATGAAATATACATATACAGGATTTTCAAAATCTCCAGCCAGTACCGACAAAGGGAGCCAGTATCGTTTCTGCTTTAGATCTGCAAATCTTATAGTTCTTCTTCTGTTGGCTGAAGCAACAGACCTCTGCATTATGTAACTTGGAAACAGTTATTTGAATTGATGGTGTGGCAAAGTAAGAGATAGACATACTTTCCATGGTTCTTCATGAAGAAACAGGACTAATAGCTGACAGTTGGGAAAAACTAATTCATTGAATTTATTATGTGTATTCACCTTGATTTCATTTACTTCAGTAGTAATATCAGTATCAAACCCTCGAAGAACTTGCAAAGATGTTTCAAATTCTTCTGTCATCCCCATCTTTGCCTAAAGGTTGATCGAAAACTATATCAAAAACTGAAAGAATTAAAATGTAGCTTTATCAAGTTGAAGACGTTGATATCAGGATTTTACCAGCCATCTTGGAGATTCTGGGATGAAAAACAATCCAGGTATCAATATTGTACACGGCAAAATTCCTGCAAAAGAAGTATATCGTGATGTTTAATCAATTAAAATTTGCAATTTCTGATGTTCAAGAGGAAACCACGCCTGGACAGGATTACACATGTACATGACATTTCATCATCCAGAAGAAGAAGAAAATATATCATGTCATAGCATGGCATTAGGAACTGTTCAACACAACCATCACACACTTTGTGAAGAACTTTCTATCACACAAAGGAAAATCCGATGTTCATGTTTCCAACTTCATCAGGAGCTTGGAATCAATGGCAATCCTTCAGTAAGAGAGTCTTATTTTTACAATGAAACAAGGTTGAACTATAGGTTCTTCATCAACTCCATATTTATAAAGACAAGAATTCAGAGCATGTCTTTTTCAATAAAAAGGAGAAAGTACTTTTAATGAACGTTCTTCTTCACTGAAAAAGGGCTAGAGCAATATGCGCCAGGAGAATAGTCAAGAACCCTAAGCATTGCCCATCTCAATTTTTGGTACAAAATTACATAGCCTTTTTAACCCTTGACTCTTTGGAAGCACAGCTTTTAGGGTGTTATGTTATTTCATCTGTCTGTCTAAAAGAAGAGAAAGATATCATTAATTAACAACTGACAATAAGCACTAACATAGATCCTTCTAAATAACTTACCCAAAACTGCAAGTATTCTCCACGGTACAAATAGTCCCAGCAGATAAGACAGCATTATTCCCAAGGTAACAGACAGCTACACCACAAAAAGTGAAAGTAGCTGAGTTGAGAGGTGATTAGAATTAAGAAGACTACTAATTCCAAGACGAATTCATGGAACAAACACCAAATATATCCAACCTGATTGACTGAACCAAGACTTCCTCTCAAGTTTTGGGGTGCTATCTCAGCAATATATACTGGGACCTAGAAGAAAAGGTATGATCCCTTCAGTAAAAATACACAATCTGAGATAACCTAGCTGAAATTAAAGTCCCACCGTATAAGAGATAATTCCCACACCAAACCCTTCCAGCAATCTCCCCATGTAGAGGAAAGAAGAATCCTACATAAATAATTAACATTGGTTATAAATAGTGTATGCTGCCATTCTGCATAAGGAAGAGTGTTTGGTGCAAAATGGATCTCTTTCAAACTAACTTTTGCAAATGATATAGTAAGCCACCCTATAATATTGGGAATTGCAGCAATCATTAAGGCCTGAAAATAAGCACATCAAAGTAAGATTTAGTGATCCAAACAGAAGAAAACCTTCAGCAAGACGAATTGATGCAAGAATCAATGAATCAGTGTTACCCCTTTTCGCCCAATATACTCAGCCAGCTGACCGCTGGTTATAGCCCCAACCATAGCACCAACATTGCTCAAAGAACCAAATAAAGAATACTGTTTCATGAATCAGGTCAGACACGATTGTAGTTCACAAAAGTAGAATGAAGAAAGAAAGACCAAACAACAGAGACACACCTCCGAGACCGTAAGTCCAAGATCCCGAGTTATTGCCAATTGGGTCGGTGATGAATACCCTCCCTGCAAAGTCGATACTCACTCTGAATACTTGTTCAACAGAATCAACAATTTACAATGAATTCCAGAGTTACCAACAAGCAGAAATCTAATCTAAAACAATCAACAGAACCAGTTGCAATTGAGATGCATTTCTCTATCTGTTCTTTAAGTTCCTCGATCCCAGAAACTGTAAAGCTTCAACTAAAACCAACTAATATCCATTCAATCCAACAAGAATCTCATCCACAAATTCCTCAGTCACCAGCACAAATTCTCTCAAAGATTTGAAAACAAGACAGAACAGATAGTTACCGTGAAGCCAAACTGGATAGGGCCCAAAGCAACGATGAGAACACAGGCAACTACAGAGATGGAGTTGTCACGAATTGCCTGAGACGAGCCCATCAGACTGGATTGCCTCGAACCCATTCGATACCAGCTCCCCGTGTGCAAAAATGGCTTCCTGAGGTCCCTCCCATCTTCACTATCGTCCCTGAAACTCATCCTCTGTTACACTCTCTCGAACCCCAACTCCAAAATCCCTTTGACGAAGATCAACAGCTCCGTCGTAATAAAACCCCCAGCCTGGCGCGCGATCTGTTTGATGAAATGCCGCAGTCAATAACAATTATATAGACATTGAAAAGAAATAGTGGATATACACAACTTCCCGGAGTAAGATATTCCCAATTACTCACCAGTTCAATTATCTTCTCCTGTCTTTCTCTCTAAAATTAAGCCACAAACGGACAGATTCACCAAAATTCATACATCAAATGCGTATAAATATACAAAGACAAGTACAGATTTTACATATAATTTGTGGGTTTGTCTTGCTGGGCCATACCTTCTCAGCATCATCGTGGCAACTGGTTGGCAATTTGGCGATTTTGGTCGAATCTGATGTTGTTGTTGTTGTTGTTGTGACTTGTGGTACAGCTTGCTCTATAAATTATTTATCCTTTGAGCTTTGGACTCTGTAGATTTGAACTTACAAGCACGTTTCTAAGCTGCGTCCTTACAAAATTTCAGATATGTCAGTTCAAATCATTGTCGGTCGAGTGATCATATTTTTGTAAGTGAAATTTCTGAAATGTGGGATTGCGTGAAGTTGATAAGCAATTGAGCTTTTGTCACTGATTAAGCTTAATTAGTTTAATTTATGGGGTAGTTTACTTTTGTTTGTTTTTCACCTAATTGAAATATTGCAAAGAAAGGGGTGATATGAAGCTTGAAGTTGTCAATTAGAAATGTACAACCCATTTGAGGAATTTTTGGCACATGCATTCAATTGGTTCGGATTTGTTTATGATTAAGATCAAGACAAAAGAGGGGGAAAAACGATGTGAATTTAATTAGGCGGCTTGATTTACGTTCTTTCATTTAGTTGAGTGACTGATTTTTGTATAATCAAACAATTAGTCAATTCGATTCACCATCTTTTAGCAGCCAAGCTTGACTTTGCTAGACTGCTTAGCTCATCATCCAAACTTCGTAAGTTAGTTAATTCAATCAACTAAAACAATCACCGAGAAATATGCTTTTTGAGGATTCCTAGACACCCAACTATAAGAGGGTAAGTTTGAAATGTTTGATAACACACAATTTCCTCTATGGTTTAACTTTGGGGTGAGTTACATCTGATATTAGTCAACCATTCATCATCAACCAACGTGACAAATTAGACCTAATATAGAAGCAACTTGATTAGGATCCATATTGTTTGCATGTGTTGAAATCGAAAATTCATAGATGACTTGACATAACATATGTTAAGTGTATCTAGACCAATACACCTACGAGGCAACTTGATGTGATTGATTTACATCCATTTGTTTAATGTCTCGTTTAACATCGGCCCAATATGTTACCTACAACATAGTTATGATCATTATACCCCTAACTTTTGGTAAGAAAATGATTTTACACACATAATTTGAAAAATTATAAATAATTTTAGAGTTTATATTTTATTTGGATTTTCACTGAAAAAGGAAAATTCAATAAATAATTTTTAAAGAAGAAGATAAAAAAAAATTAAATTTTGTTTTTAAATCACAAATTCCATTGATATAAGTTTTAATTAAGCAAAAGCACCTGTCAAAAAAAAAAAAAAAAAAATCAGTTGTAGTGATCAATTATACATTTAGTTTTTTAGGAATAAAGAAAGCGTTGAAAAATGATTTTACATCACATGATTTAAAAAAAAAATACAAATAACTATTTTTACATTTTATTGGAAATAGGAAAGTTTTGGAATAAATGTGACTATATTTATATTTGGGAAAATTGCAGTGGGTGGCAAATTTGACCAAATTAATAGCAAATATAGCACCATGTCAAAAAAATTGCAAATATAGCAAAATCTATCTGAGTCTATCTGATCGACTTCGATTATCAGAGTTAATCAGCGATAGACTCTGATTAGTCAGATTTATCAGTGTCTATCGCTTATAAACTTTGGTTAATTAAAATCTATCAACGATAGACACTGGTATACTTTGAATAATCAGAGTCTATCAGTGATAGACACGGATAGAACCTGACAACAGCTTTTTGGTCTTGTACAATTAATTTTGCTATATTTGCAATTAGTTTGCAATGGTGCTATATTTGCTATTAATTTGGTCCAATTTGCCATCTATGCAACTGCTCCTTTATATTTTTTGTATGTGGTTGTGTCACTAGAAATGAGAAGAAAACCAGAATTATATTAATATAGGCTTTTTTTTCTTTTTACATAAAGGATATGCTAATACAGTTCTTTAATCATAATTTTTAAATGAAAAATTAAAATTAGAAACTTTTGTTAGTTATTGGCTTTAAAAACCTTTAAAATCATCGGACAATTTCAGTTAAAGAAACATATGAAATAAATTTATAAAAAATTCATATGAAGTCTATTATGATTTAATATTCCATCAAATTTCATTAGCTGCTTTTAATTGAAAATACTAATGGGGTTTTAAAATAAAAATTGGGAGATAATTGACAATGGTAACATATTAAAGGCAAAAATGAATCAATTATATCTTTTCAACAAAAAAAAAAAAAAAGAATCAATTATATACAATAATAATATTCATAAGTTTGGATTGGTTTGCATTAAGAGACTTTTTGAAACCAACCCAATTATTTGGTTGGAAACTTCCTCAGCCCAAAAGGATCCCTATTGGATGATGGACCTGATCCAACTTAACCTAATTAATTTTCAAGAAAAATGTGGGGGAAAAAATAGTGAAAAACAGTCATTTAAGCATCTGATTATTATTTTCAAATGTTGAATTGAGATTAGTAATTACATGGCTATTTCTATATTATGAAGAATAGTATTTCAAAAGTTCAGAAAATTGTTTCGAACAAAATACACTTTTAATACATGAGATTTGAGTTTAATATCTATTTGGTCCATGAGATTTCACGAGAGATGTCGTTTTAGTCTCTAAGATTTGAAAAATGATTAGAAACATGATATAACGCTTATTTTTTTGATAAGGCTTGCTAATTTGGTAAATTGTAGTTTTAGATTAAAAAAATGTAATGGTAATTTTTTTTTTTTGTTTTTTGACAATATATGGACTAAAAGATTTGAACCTCTAACTTTTAGTCGAGGTAAAACTTTATGTTAGTTGAGTCATGCTCAATGTTGACAAAACCTAATTATAGTTAGGAGGTAAGTTTTATTCAAAGTTATATGCATATCCAATCTTATCTAAAATATAAAGACATCGCCTTTCCAACCTAATTATGAGAGAACTTATGACATAAACCAACTTAAGGGTTTATCAATTTTAAAGTCATTTTTTTACCATCTATCTCGTTTAATTACAAACATGTTTTTTACTATATACTTTATTTGAATCGAACTCAAAAATTAGACAAATTTGTATAACCCAATCTAATCAATACATAGTTTAAGTTAAGCTAATCAAATTAAAAAAAAAAAAAAAAAAAAAAAAAAAAAAAAAAAAAATTACACCGCTGGCACTAACTGTATAGGAACGTGACATTGTGTATAAATAACACCCTTTTTTTTTCTAATAATAAGCCAATACATAACGTTGTACCATGAAATAAAATTCCTTATTGAAAAATAAAAATAAAAAAATCCCCACATCAGAGCATACGTCACCGAAATTTAAATTTAAAAAGGTAATATAATTTGAACCAAAACTATATGGCATTTTTCCTTTGTCAGGTTGCAGTACTGGGTCTCCTTCTTCTTCGACACTCGGCAATTAATGGAGAAATTAATTATTAGGTGTTCTCGGTACAATGAAACAAGTAATTTTGCACCATTGAATGTAAAGTAGAGAAATTGTAAAAGTACCTTGATTTTGTATCTAACGATTATTAAGAACAGTCAAATTTAAAAATTTACATCTGACGGTTTTAAAGAGGGAGTTTCGTTGTATCGAGAACACCTAAGGGCCCGTTTGGTAACGTTCTCGTTTCTTGTTTCCGTTTCTTCATTTTTAATAAAGAAAAATGGAATCTCATGACCCTAACACCTATACATTCAATAATAATAAACCTATATTCTTATTTATGTTTGGAAAAAATTGGAAACAATAACAAAAAAGGAGAAACTAGTTTTAATTGTTCCCAAAAGTTCTATACAAATTTTGGAAGTGTTTCTAAAAAATGAGAAACAAGAAACATACATAGTTATTAAATACTTAGATTTCTTGATAAAATTTAAAACAAGAAACAAGAAACGAGAACGTTACCAAACAGGTCCTAATAAATTGCCCGATCAATGGGCATCTGATCTTAGTTATTATCAGAGTGGAGATTTTTCTGGACACCCTCGAACCTTATCGACCTTCTATATATTTTTTAAGCCTTCGCAGTGATCTCTTCTATTTTCTATGGCGTCCGTTTGTATTTGGCAGCTTTATTTCAATTTCAGATATTCTCATGGCATATCCCTTTGTACTCCCAGCTTACTTTATAATATGTTAAATATAGTGCCTCTTCTTTGTGTTAAAAAGACATTTAATTAGGGTTCGTTTACCGATTTAGTCCTTGCATTTTGATGGTTATGTTAATGTTAATTTAATTAAAATCCTCAAAATTTTGATTTTCATTTTCGTAAGTTTTTTAATGTTAACACCATCATTTTAATTGAACTAATAGATGATGATTTGATTTATGTCGTATTGGAATAAGTTGGCTAGATTAAGTAAGATAGCTTAGGTCAAAAAATTGACGGAGCAGTTAAGTAGAATGCATTATAAATTAAATTTTTCTACCGTGTTTGCCCTATTTTATCTAGTTTGATATACTCTCTCGTGTCAATCATTATAAGTTGGAAGTTTGAATTTCAATCCCACAATTACTAACCTATTGTTATTTGAGTATAGCTCAACAATTAAAAGCATCAGTGTGACGACATTCATTATAGATTAGAGATTTTGAATTTCAACCCCACAATTACTATCAACATGATAGAAATATATTATCAAAAATATATATCGAATTATGCTCAAACTAGCTTTGCATAGCTATGGTCTAGAAGAAAAACTATTTAACATTTAGGTAAGGGTTAATTGAGGGCTTTATAGAAATCAAAATGAAAAGGTTAGACTCTATTATTTAATAACCATTTCGTTTTTAATTTCCTGTTTGAAAATTAAGTTTGTTTCCTCACAATTTCTTTACAATATTTTTCACCTCTCAAAAAAAAAAAAAACAATCAAGGTAAAAACAAGTTATTAAAAACTATTCTTTTGTGAAGAAATACTTCTTTTTTTGTTCTCAAAACTTAGATTTGAATGTTAACATTTTTAGAGATTTTAAATAACAAAATAAAAAACTCATAAGTAGTATATTAATAAGTTTAATTTTAAAAATTAGATTGGGCATAAAACAAAAACTAATAAAAATACCACCAATTATCATAGACTTTAAAAAAGGACTTTACTAAAAAAAAAAAATTAAATTAAAAAGGGCTAATCAGTAATTTGCCTACTTTTTTTTTGGTATAAATTGGGCAATATGCGGCAAATCAGTTACAGAAATCAAATCCCAAAGAAAAAGAAATGCTGTTCGAGAATTTTGATCCCTTATTCCCGGACCAGCCGGTGGTTGACCTGTACCTCCCGGTTTGGGCGAGACTTCCGGCGTTCCGGTCGAAGCCGGCGTTCATTTGGTCGGAAGACGGCACCACCGACGGCCTGAACGAATGCTCATTTCTGACGTACCGGCAACTTCACGACTCCGTTCAGTTCATCTCCGACTCGTTGCTCCGCCAGCTGCGGCGGCGCGACACCGTCGTTATATTGTGCTCTCCGGGACTGGACCTTGTCCAGGTCATCTATGGCTGCCAAAGAGCTGGCCTTGTGAGCGTCCCGGTCAGCCCGCCCGACCCTTGTTTTGCAAATGAAAATTATCACCATCTTGCTAGAGCTCTCTCGCAGACTAAGCCCCGAGCCGCCATAGCTCATCCAGCTTACATCGCTACCATTTTTCGGTATGTTCAAAAACTCAAGTCATAGCTTAGGATATTGTGTTTTATTCTTTTATTTATATTTATATTATTTTCTTGCTGCAACAAATTTTAAAAGTGGAGATTTAAACTTCGTTAACTTTAAAAAGTAATGTCTTAATCTCATTTTATATTTAGAGTTATTTTTAAATGGTTAAAATCAATTTTTACATGTTCAAAATCACTTCAATGTATACATTTAATCAAAAGAAAAATACTCGACCACGTATTAGTGTGTAGGGATCTCTCTACACACCACCATTAAAACGTTGACAATTATGAAAAATAAAATAAATTTCTCATTTTCTACCTCTTTATCTCTTAACTTACAATATTTAGGGAGATCTCTACACACCGATATGCAACCAAGTATTGTTCTAATCAAAATCACTTTAATGTCTCACACTTTTAAATGCAATTTATAAACCATCAAAATTGATTTTAAATGATTAAATACATGTATTGAAGTAATTTTCAACTTGATTGATTCTAACCTTTCAAAACCACTCTCAATTCTCAAACATGTCTCATATCCTATGGAAAAGCATCGTCATTTGTTACCTCTCCTTTCTTTAATCAATAATTAAATGAAAAAAAAAATCTATTTATTTATTCAACAATACTTAGCTGCATGTTGGGATCTTCTTACATGTTCCATTAAAATATTGATAACTATGAGAAATAAAAATGTTTTCTCATTTTTTATCTTTTTCTTTCTTAATTGTCAAGATTTTAATGGAGTGTGTAAGGAGCTTCCTGTGCAACCAAGTGTTTTCCTTGTTTATTAGATCAATAAAATAGATAAATAAAATTTTAAAAAAAATACTATATTAGAAATTAAGTGAAAGCTACTCACTAATGTGTAGGTGAGTATCCCTCATACAAATGACGTGAGGACTCATAACTTTTTATTTTAACATCATGTTAAAATTTCACTAAATCCAAAAGGTTATTACCTATGTGACCAATAAATTATTTACATATCCAGCCAATTCGAACAATTTTCAGGTATCAATTATCATCCCAAATTTTAATGGTTGTATCTCCCCACATAAACAAAAAATAAAACTATTAGATATTTAATATCCTTTTCTCAGAGTTTTTATTTAAAATATGAAATTATCTAAATTAAAGTCAGGAATCAACATAACTCTTCGTACTGATCCATCACAAAACCTAAAAATTTACCATAAATCCATGGCAATATATTTAATCTTTTATTGCCAAAGTGAGTATAGCTCAACGGTAATTGACATGTACCATCAACCATAGGTTTGAATTCTCCTTGTTGAACTCAGAACAAAACTTGGCTGCATACCGGTACCACCATTAAAATGTTGACAACTAAGAGAGATAATTTATTTTTCCTCGTTTTCTCCCTTCCACACGTACCTGCAGCCAATTTTTTTCCAAAAAAATATATTTATGTTTTATTTATATTCTTTAAAATATCTCAATATTAATTAAAAAAAACACTTCAAAAGCTTCAACTTTTTCTTTTTCTTTTTTGTTGACAGGTACCTCTCCTCGTCCCCGATCGACGAGAAGCTAGCTTCGTTATTGCAGAGCGTGCAATGGATTTCAATGGACACTTTAAAACCCCGCAACCACGCCAGTAATCAAATGCTCTCACTAAATAGACCCCAACCTTATAACTTTAATCTCTCTTCCTACCACGGCTGCAAACCGGATGAACCTTATCTAATCCAGTACACGTCAGGGGCCACCGGAGTTTCCAAGCCGGTGGTGGTCACCTCCGGCGCCGCCGCCCACAACGTCCGGGCGGCGAGAAAAGCCTACGACTTGAACCCGAACTCCGTCATCGTCTCTTGGCTGCCACAGTACCACGACTGTGGCCTCATGTTCCTTCTCCTAACGGTCATCGCCGGCGCCACGTGCGTGCTAACCTCACCCATCTCCTTCGTCACCCGCCCGCTCACCTGGCTCCACCTCATCACCGCTTTCAGAGCCACGTGCACGCCCGTGCCGTCTTTCACTCTCCCGCTCGTGCTCAAGCGGGTGAGGGAAGAGACGACGAGTCCGGCTGTTGCGGGCTTGGATTTGGGTAGTTTGAGGAATTTGATTTTGATTAATGAGCCGATTTACCGGTCGGCGGTGGAGGAGTTTGTGGAGGTGTTTGAGGCGGTCGGGTTGGACCCGGGCTGCGTTTCGCCGTCGTATGGGTTGGCGGAGAATTGTACTTTTGTGTCGACGGCGTGGAGCGGCGGGGGGAGGAGGTGGTGGTTTCCGGCGATGCCGAGCTATCGGAAGTTGTTGCCCTGTGCGAGGCTGGGGGAGGGGTCTGTGGAGATGGAGGTGGTGGTCGTTAATGGCGAAACTCGGGAGGTTGTTGAAGATGGCGTTGAAGGAGAAATTTGGGTCTCGTCGCCGAGTAATGCCTCAGGTTTAGTCCTTTTCTTTCTTTTATTATTTATTTATTTTGTTTGGAATTGGAATAGGCCAAATTATAAAAAATATCTCGATTTGTTTAAAAAATGTAAACTTTGAAAACATACCCTTGCTGTAAATTTTTGGATGAAAATCGTGTTTCAAAAATATTCTTAAATTTTAAAAAATATATAATTTAGTAGGATAGAACTATTGATTTTTTTTTTTTTTTTTTTTTTAACTTGAGGGCAAGAAGAGGAAACTATTAAACTTTTGGCAGGAGGTTCTTTTTATTATTTTTTTTATTTTCTAAGTAGACGCATGTGGATTTCTAAAAAAAAAAAAAAAGGTAGACGCATGTGGAAGTTTTTTCTTAAATTTTTGTTCCTTCGTTTGTTTGTTTGCTTTTCTTAGATAATATTATCTATTTATTCATAATTTTCATTTTCGAACCTATCTTTTAAAGAAGCAGTCAGACTCAAATATGTTGTCAAAAAATAATAAATAAATAAAAACGCTGTCAAATAGTATAAAAATGTAGTTTTCGAAACAATTCGTTAAAAAAAAAGGGCGGTGGAAACCAGAATATAAAAATGGTGAGCTTTTTTAAAAACCAATTTTTTTTTTTTTTTTGAGAAATTTAAAAATCACAACTAAAAACGTTATCAAATGAGATTTAAATGGGCTAATATTTTTTAAATTAAAAAATATATATTATATACATTTCTATCTCATTATTTGCTCCTATTTATGAATTGATACGAAAAGAAAAGCTCTCACAAAAAAAAAAAAAAAAAAAAAAACAATTTCTCCTTGCTCAGGTTACCTTGGCCATCCATCTCTAACCAGAGACACATTTCACAGTAAACTCAGCAACGAATCGAGCCCTAACTTCGTCCGCACCGGCGACAGAGGAGTAATTCAAGGCGCCGACAGGTACCTCTTCGTGATCGGCCGGTGCTCCGACGTCATCAAACTCAACAACAACCAAGAAATCCACCCTCATTACATCGAATCGACGGCTTACAACAACTTCTCCACCCATCTCCGAGGCGGCTGCCTCGCCGCCGTCAAGATATCGGAGACGATCGCCGTCGTGGCCGAGATGCAGAGAGCGGACAAAAACGACGCCGAATCGCTGAGGAGAATCTGCGAAGGGATTAGAAAAGCCGTGTTGATCGAAGAGGGAATTGAGTTAGGGCTTGTGGTTTTGGTGAAAAGGGGAAACGTCCCCAAAACGACGTCTGGGAAGGTAATGAGATCGGCGGCGAAGGAGAAGCTCGCCGGCGGCGGAATGAGCGTGTTGATAGCCGTGAAATTTGGAAAAACTTGTGGCGTTTTGAAGGATTTGATGAAGGATTCAGAGGGAGAAGGCTCTGTTTCAGATGAGAACGAAGAGCGTCGAACTCGTCCCATTTTGCTCTCTCTTCTTTAACTTGCAATTTTGCTTGGTGGGTGAACTTAGACATTTTTTTACTTTTTTTTTTTTTTTTGGCTACACCCACTTTCAATTCTAGGTCTTTAGCTTGTACATAGACGCATATAAAAGATTGTGAGATTACTTCTTGTAATTTGATCAATTCACTACTTGTATGTTTGAATAATAAAAAATTAAATAAATAATTAAAGCCTTCGGTTTGCTCAATGAGAAAGTTACAACGTCATAGGAGGTTCAAATTCTTACTCTCATGTGTTGATATGTAAATGATGCTCTCTTTATTCTTAGAAAATAACATTTTGATAAAAAAAATAATTATAACATTTTAATCGGTTGAATTATATTTTATTCCCTGAATGTCATGTAATTGGGATTATAGCAATATTTTTTTTCAGTTTGTTAAAATTCTTTTTTTTTTAGTTCAATAACATTGGAAGTGAAGGATTTGAATCTCTGACCTCTTGAGGGTAATCATTTACCGCGAAGCTATGCTCACGTTGCCAATTTATTCAAACTTTTAAATCATATGACCAACCAAAGTTAATGTTGCTAAATACATGAAAATCAGTAGATTCAATTATTTAATTTTTCTTTTTTTAGTACGACAAAGTTAAGTATGATCCGGATTTTTTTAACTTTAGAATCTGCAATAATTATAAGTAACTTATACTAAATTATGATGGGATTGATGTTTTTTTTTTTTTCTTTAGTTCGTGCCAGCAAAATGGTCCCAAAGACAAAACAGATACACACATGACACAAAATTCTAGGCACGTGACGGGTGCCATTGGACATGGTCAAACAGGCCCATTGAAAATAGCCCGACGTCGTTTATGGGTCCCATCTTAAGGCAACTTACAAGACACAGTTGGGCCTAATCTTTCCATGTGGAACAAAGCCCAACAAATACAACCATGGAGTATCCTTACGAGTCTGGCCGTTCGTCAAACTCCAAAGTAACACCTTCACAGGAATATAGATTTTTTTTTTCTTTTTTTTAAAGCGACAATGAATATAACAGAATCGAGTTTTTTCTTTTTTTTTAACAACATGTTGGGGTGGATTGATCAATATTCAACTTAGTGCATGTTTGGGAGTGATTTTGAAAAGGCTAAAATCACTTTTGTCATATTGAAAATCATCTCGAAACATACCTTTAATTATTCAAAATCAATTTCATATTTGATTTTACACTTTTAAACATGATTTTCATATCATCAAAATTGATTACGAATTACTTAAGGCATGTTTCGGAGTGATTTTGAATATAACAAAAGTGATTTTAACCATTTCAAAATCACTCCCAAACAAATATTTGGTTGTTGTGATTATAATTTAGATTAATTGTGAATGATTTGAATTCATGATTATACCGTAGAATCGAAAGGTTAAAGCTAGGAACCTATTTCATAATCTTTTGATTTCTGGAAATTAATCTTATAAACACTATTTTCATCTATGAGTTGTTTTGTTTATTATCTATTTTAATTTTAAATTTGTTTTCAAAATTCAAGGAAAGTTTTGAAGAGTAATATATATATATAGTTCTAAAAACTCTTTTTTTTTTTTTAATTTGATTAATAATTCAAATTTCTCCCTAAGAAAGATGAGAATTATTGTAAAGAAATGGTAAAAAAGAATTATAATTTTAAAAAATATATTATCAAATCAGACCTATGAGAAACTTATAAGTATATATATATATATATTTTGAAACTACAACTTATAAGAATATTTTTAAAATTTAGAGACTAAATCTGATTATCAAATGTAAACTGTTTAACAAAGAAAATATCTATACATTCACAAATACTTGAGATGAACAGACCATGACCAACTCAAACTTTTGATCAGAAATTATTGCAAAACGAGGTAAGTACAATATGGTTAACAGTTTTATACCGTAAGATTAAAGAGAGAAATAAAAAATCAAGGTTTTATCATACATCAAAAAATTGAGAGGGATAACAAAATTACAATAACGGGGACAAATTATTAGATATTCCTAGTGCAATAAGACTCTATCTTTAAAACTGTCGGAGTACATCTTCAAATTTGTCTGTCCCCTAATAACCGTTAGATACTTTTACAATTTCTATCTTACATCCAACAGTGTAAAACTATCCGTCTTATTGCACCTATTAATTTCTCAACAACGTGCCGACTCGGATGAATAATTTCCCCAAAAATACCCTAAAAACGGACCGTTAAAATTCAAAACAATCTTTCATTCTAGAGAGAGAGAGGGTAAAGAAAAGAGCAGGAGACTGTTGTAGAGAGAGAGAGAGAGAGTTGTGTGATTCAGTGATAAATGGGAGAGGGAAGGGGGAAAGAGAGAGGGAGGGGGTTTGGTTGGTTATTGGGATTGGGATTGGGATTGGTTGAAGGTGAAGGGCAAAAAAGAAAAAAATTATAAAAAAAAAAAAAAAGAAAACTGAAGAGAGTTTAGCGAAAAACAAGTACCAAAGCAAAGACGTGGAAAGAGAGACAAATAAAAGCCATCGATTGCATCACAGAAAGGTAAAGACATTGCTTCGGGCAAGCGTGGTGTTGCAGAGGTTTCAGAATTAACCTCTTCCTTCTCTCTCTCTCTCTCTCTCTCTCTCTTCTGTACCAAACCCAACACACACACACACACACACATACTCAGTGAGAAAGCAACGCGACAACCCCATTACTGTTCACCCCCCTCTCACTTTTCACTTTTACCCCTCTCTTCATTTCTATTTACTTCCCCTCTCTCAATTTCTTACCATCATAAAACTCCCTCTCTCTTACCTTTTTAAATCTTTTTTCATCTTTCATATTCTAAACTTTTACCCATGTGTTTCTTTTTCTTTTGTTTTGCCTCTCTAATCTCATGATAATATCCTAACTAGATAAGGGGATCATTATGGGGCTGTTTGGGGCGCTGGGTTGATTATAGTAGCTGGGGGTTATAAAAATTGTATGATTTTTCCGACGACCACCAACAAATTTTTCGGCGATCGAAAATTTTTCCCTCTTTTTTCCTTTCATTTTCTTCTACCTCTTTTTTCTTTCTTTATTTTCGTTTTTTATATTTTTCGAAATGAAAATGAGAAGAAGATTTAAAAAAAAAAAAAAAAATTCGCCGGAAAAGTCGTCGGTGATTGCCGGAAAAGTGGCCGGAAAGTCGACGGCGGTCGTCGGAAAAGTTGTCTGTGGTCGCCGGAAAAGTCGTCGGCCGGTCGTCGGTAGAAAAGTCAATGAGTCACATGGAAGAAGAGAGAAAAGAGTTACTGTAGAGAATGGATAGAATAATTGGGGTGAGTTGAATAGTGGTTACTGTAGCAACACGGAGGGGAAAAATAACCAACTCCGCCCCTTATTTTTGTTGGTGCCCCAAACACTGGGTTGGTTATAATAGCCCCCGCTATTATAACCAACACAGTGGGCCAAACGGCCCCTATGAGTCTACAAAGGAGGACAAATATCTACATCGATATGAAGTCTTTTGGATGAAACAAAAAATTAAGTCACAGGGGCTTATGTCCAAAATGGACGATATCAGACCATTATATGGAGATATATGTGGTGGTCTGTTGTCTCTAACAAGAGTTTTTTTTTTTTCTTCTTCTTCTTAGGAGTGCAAACAAAGTCTCATATTGACTAGAGAAAAGAGTGATCGTGGATATACAAGTGTGCAATTATCTTCATTAGTATGAGATCTTCTTAGTAGAACCAAAAGTAGAGTCAAGACTTATGTTCAAAGTGGTGATATTATACTATTGTGAAGATATTGAGTTCAAAGGTCAAAATGGATTATGTTGATGGAAAAATCTGGACAGGAGGAACTCAACTGACCTTCACGTGCCACAAACGGTAAATTTGTATGAGAGGGGGGAAGACGTGGCCTGCAAAACAGTAAATCTGCACACACCGGTGTGGTGCTTGCCACACCGCCTCCGATGCTTTAGTCAGAAAGCTGAAGGAGGAGAGCAAAAGAGCAAAGTAAGAGGAAAGAGTTCAGGAAATGAGTTTTGGGATCCTCTTCTTCAGTGACGAATAAGAGTTTAAATACATGTTCCTCCTCTAGGGTTTTTAGGCGTTCGGAAATGATTCGGGCTGAACCAGGTAGAACCAGGGCGGCCGAGGTACCAGGGACCGAACGGATGGGAGGGAACTCGGCCCACACGTGTGGGCTGAGTGGTCGGCCTCGGCCGAGCATGGGATTGGGCCGAAACGGCCCAATCCCTTCGGCTCGCTCTCCTCCGGAGTCTGCTTCCTGGTCAAGCTTTCGTGTTGGTGCTGTGTTGTCCTGCTTATACCTTGGATTCTGGGGTGGTCTAGAATCACCCACAACAAATTCAATTTTTTTTTTTTTGGTTAAATGAAATGAACTATAATAGAATTTAAACTTCTTTTTATTTTAAAATGATTTATCGTGATGATTAGTTCTAGATGCAATCCAAATGTGTTTTCATGCAGGGATACTATTTGAATGTTATGGGACCGCTGTGATACCAACATATGGAACGGGTCACTTGCACAACAACAAATTGAATTAGACTAAACATAGGAAAAGAATAGAGAGTGCATCTTTGAGTTTGGTTTTTAGTGATGATGCATATTGGGATTGTGTTTCTTTCGTATCATTTGTAGCTTTTGAGAGAATTTGTTCAATCCATCGTACATCACATCTTGAAACTCTCAATAAAAAAGATGTTTTTTAAATGATAAACTTGTTTTCAAACTCGTTTTCCATTTAACTTGGTTTTATTGTTCAGATAAGGGAGCGCGTGAATTCAAACGTACAACTCTTAAAATAGATAAATTTTAGAACCATTCTTAAAGTATAATACCAATGTTATATGAGCGAACTATGCTCGTAAAACTGAGTCTCTAACTTAATTGGGTATAGGACAGATAAATTAAAAACTTTTTATGACAAAAATATTATGGTGTTGTTTTCTTTATCTTCTATAGTTATACCTATTTTTCTTTGAAAAAAAAAAAAAAAAAGAACCCGCTTACAAATAAAGTATTGGTTATGCATTAATTAAAAACTATATCCATCAAATATATTTAAATCAATGACCGTATGAGGAAGAACCATCTATTTTCATTAAATGAAGAACCATGGAAAACATCAAGAAAAAAAAAAATCAAAAGCAAAATACAGAATTAAACTCATAAAAATAATCACAAGGTTAATCTGAAGCTAATTTAACTAGGTTAAAGATATATATTTTCTACTAAAAAGTCAATACCCCATTTGATAACCATTTCGTTTTTTAAAATTGTGTTTGTTTTCTCTCCATCTTCTTACATAGTGGTTTTCATTTTTGTTAAGGAGACATTTGAATTCTTAGCCAAATTCCAAAAACAAAAACAAGTTTTTGAAAACTACTTTTTTTTTTTTTTTTCAAAATTTGGCTTGGTTTTTTAAAACATGGAAATGATGTAGATAAAAAAAAAACAACGAAATGATTATCAAACATGGCCTAAATGTTTGAATCTCTCTTCTAATGTTGAACTTAAAAATGAAAAAGAAAAACCATTAATCAAAGGAAAGTAAATGGTTAAAAATAATAAAAGCTAAACAGTAAAAAGAAAAAGAAACTTAGATGAATGATAATTCTACTTGAAGAGAGAGTCTTCAAAATTCTAATTTATTTCACTTTCGTCCTCAAACTTTTAAATATTCTCCATCCATCCCTCCCCTCCAAAAAAAAAAAAAAAACTAATTTCTTTGATCATTTCATTCTTCATCAATCAACAAAATATGAAGGAGCTTTAAATTTGAACACCTAACATAGAACATTAAAGTCAAAAAAAAAAATACTTAGTCTACAGAAAGACCTACTCATATGATGAGAGGTACCATAAATAAAGAAAAACACAGGGCTATTAAAACTCGTAGAGGAAGTTTGCACACATTTAATTAAGGAAAGATTAGGGCTCAAAGTTTAGGGTTTGGGGAATATGAAAGCAAAGTTACGTCGCATCAAAAGGATTGGGGGAGGGGGGGGGGGGGGCATGAGTAGTATACAGAGCATTGTGATGGACCATGGTGGAAGTGCGTAGAGAGAGAAAAAAGAGCAATAATGAAGGGGGTGGGCTCTGGGTCCCATTATGGCAGGGCGTGGGAGAGGGATGAACATGACGTTGTCGGTTGTTTTGTGTATATGCCCCCTTCCCCTTTCGCTCCCCATTTTTCATTCCACATTCTAATATATTTACCCTTTAGCCCCTCTCTCCCCTTTCCTTTCTAGTTTCTCCTTCTCTTCCCCAACTTCGCTTCTCCATAAGCAACCAACCTGTCTCTTGTTGGATATGTAGCTGGCCTGTTGGATCCCTTGAAGCAAAAAAAAAAAAAAAAAAAAAAAAAAAAAAAAAAAAAAAAAAAAAAAAAAAAATCCCCCACTTCACAAATCAAAAACCCTAATCTCTTTCTCTCTTTCTCTCTCTCTCTCCTCTCTCTTTTGATTTTGATTTCATTCATGGTGCTGAAACAAAGCTGGTTTCTGATTCTTCTGACTTGGTTTTTTTAAATGGCCAACCCTAGCTTGGTCCCAGTTCTCTTTTCATATTCCTTGTAATTTTTATTTCTCTCTTTCCCTCTCTCTCTCTGTCTGATTTCATGGGGGTTTTCTGAGAAAAGAGAGGAAGAAAGAGCATGCAGGGAGTTGATTGAATTAAATTAGGTACCTGAAGTTTGTGGAATCTGAGCTTTCAACCGCTGCCGTTTGAGATCTGAGCTGTTTCTTTGTGTTTGTGTACGTGGCTAGGATTTTGGGGGTTTTACTGATCTTATGGATATTGGAGAGCGAGAGAAGGAAGTAATAATGCCTGGTGCTTCCGGCGGCGGTGGTGGCGGCGGTTACGGTCATATTTTTGGGGAAACGTCGTCGGGAGTTGTGGAGAGGATTCATAATGGTTCTCATCATCATATCCAAACGGACCATCTCGATGGCGACCGTGTTGCGGTTACTGGAGAGAATGTTGGCGGCGGCGGCGGCGGCGGTGGAGGTGGAGGTGGAGGTAGATCTAAGGTGCGAGGGGCGGTTACTGGAGTTAGGTATCGTGAGTGTTTGAAGAATCACGCGGCGAGCGTTGGGGGGAATATTTACGACGGATGCGGGGAGTTTATGCCGAGTGGTGAAGACGGAACCCTAGAGGCTCTGAAATGCGCTGCCTGTGAATGTCACCGGAACTTCCATCGGAAAGAAGTCGACGGTGAGAGTCAATTGAATATCAGTCCTAATTATAGAAGAGGCGTAATGTTGCCTCATCTCCAGCTTCCTCCGCCATTGCCGTCCCCTTCCGCTCTCCACGGCCACCATAAATTCTCCATGGCATTGAACCTCCATTCTAGTCCTACCGCTCCGATCATCGCTCCAATGAACGTCGCCTTCGCCGGCGGCGGCGGCGGAACCGAGTCTTCCAGCGAGGATTTGAACGTCTTCCAGTCCAATGCCGAGGTCATGCCGCCGTCTTCCTACTCCTTGTCCAAAAAGCGCTTCCGTACGAAGTTCACACAGGAGCAAAAGGATCGGATGCTCGAGTTCGCAGAGAAAGTCGGATGGAGGATTCAGAAGCAAGACGAAGAAGAAGTGGAAAGATTCTGTAGCGAAGTCGGAGTGAAACGGCAAGTTCTAAAAGTCTGGATGCACAACAACAAAAACACGATGAAGAAGCAGAACGAAAATCACGAACCAGAACTGCCCGGCACCGTCGCCGGTGCCGGTGCCGGCGTGACGAGCGAATCGTAACTGGAAAGCCAGAGCCATGGCCAATGCCTGCAGAAGGAAGAAGGTAAGAATCACGTACGTAAAATTAGGGGAATATCACGTTTATATAATTAAAGGAATATTGAGACGATTTTATGTCAGAGACCTTGTGATTCTTCATCTTAATTAATTTTAAGCCCTCAATTATTTATGGTTTTCATTTTTTAATTATTTTCTCTCAACAGCTTTTCATTCTTCAATCTAAACCTATAAATTAACACGACTTAGTCTAATGGTACTAAAGCGACAGTCACATTATAATGTTCAAATTAGATAATTTCTCCGTATTTTGAGAATTGGTTTTTCAAATGCTGAGAAACTATTATGAATGTGTTTCAAAAAATAAGTGTTTGTAAAAAAAAATTATGTTGTGTCTTGTTTATTTTGAAAGAATAAAAAATCTAAGTTAATTATATATGGAAAATTAGCTTAGAGAAAGAGGAAAGAAAACACATGAAACAACAATTGTTCCCAGAACAGTTTCTGAAAATAAAACTTGCCAAATAAGTTTATGCATCAAATAATTGATTCTTATTCTATATTTAGCTTAGTCTTCTAAATAGGCCTCTATGACTGTTCATAATTAAGTAGCTAGAGGGACTAGGGTCACATTTGTTTTTTTTTTCTCTTCTTGGTTAGATTATTAAAATTTGGATATAGTTGTGTTTATTTAGTGACAAAAAAAAAATCATGTTCTTGGAGTTGTAAACTTGAACCTAATAATTTCTTGGTATCAATACTACTCTTTCTTATTGTTGATGTGGTATATTATTCTCTTTTTTTTTTTTTTTTCATTTATCTCAAAATGCATCTATTGTAACAGATAACGAAAGAGACATTGATCTTGTTAATCAAACTTGAGATATATATGTATGTATTACTTTTCAAAGACGTTGAACAAAATCTTGTCTTTTGACAAGCAAAAATATAAAATATATGATGTATATATATGATAAAGTATTAATATTCGTGGGCCTTTTTTATAATATTGGGGCCAAAGGTTTTTTTTTTTTTTTTTTTTTTTTTTTTTTTTTTTTTTTTTTTTTTGGATAACCAAAGGAGTGTTGTTTTGAAAAACTATTTTAGATTACATGAAGAATATTATGTTATCTCTATAGGAGGAAGCGAATGTGAGCATAAACTCAAGTGGCATAAAGCTTGTAGGAGGAAGGTATAAACATAATATTTGAATTTTAGGATTTGTTCTTAAACTTTCAAAATGTCTATTTTAGTCTATAAACTTAAATTTATTTTATTTTAGTCAATGAATCACCAAAATGTCTATTGCAACTTTTCAATTCAAAATAATAACCATTTTGGTTAAGTCTTTTTTTTTTTTTGGGGGGGGGGGGGGGGTTGAGTTCAGCAACATGCAGGAGTGGGGATTCAAACTTGTGATCACCCTATATTCGAGTATAAAATGTGTAAATCAGTCGAGTTATAATCAAGAATCAAGAGGTTGGTCATTTTGGTTATTGTCATTATTTTGCCATTAATTGGTTGACATCTGAATAACATGATTTTGAACATGTGTACTATTGATGTGGACATATACTGAAACCACATAAGTTGGCTAAGACTAGTATTAAGTGGGTAGATTTGCGGTTGCTAAATAGAAGCAATACCAAAATTATGGCTCTTTAAGTCAATTAAAATAGACAAAATTTAAAATTTCAACGACCAAAATATCTTCATATTGAGAATGCCCAAAATAATATTCTCTTAATCTGTCGACTAATGCAATCCTTTTGAAATTTTAATAACTAAAATAAAACAAACTAAAATAAAACAAACTAAAAAAAAATTAAGCCAACTTAAATATAGTTCAACTAAAATTAAGACACATACTATCAGCCAAGTTGACATGCAAAAGGTTAAAATCTCTCTTACAAATGCTGTTAAAATAATTAAAAATGAAAATAGGATTTAAACCTATATTTTAAGTACACCCATCCAAGAAAATAATAATAATAATAATAATAATAGTCAAAGTTTGAGTCAAGAAAATAGAGGTGATTATTTATTAATATTACTATTATTTTTCATGAGGGCCCCAAAAGAGTCCTTTGGATTTGGAGGGATGTGTGAGATTGAGTGTGATATTAAAGCTGATTTGACTTGAAGCTTTATTTATTTATGGTTGAAAATAGGGAATGGGTACATGAAAGATAGGCCTAGGCTACAGACTGGGAGGAGGAAGATGTCCCCCTCTTTTAAAATTTTATTATTATTATTATTTTCCTTCAATTATTATTATTATTTTTTAAATTATATACACATATTCAAATACAAAAACTTTACTCTAAATTTGCATAAATCCACATTTATTAAAAACATGAGCCCAACATCCTTTCGAGTTTGATGCAGATCATGAACAATAGATTGGTTTAATGGGGAAGTTTGAATGACTTGGTGGATTTTTTTTGGCTAACTAAAATTGGAATTGGAACAAGACATGATTTTGACTCATTTATTTGGTATTTTGGATATGGACTCTGTGGGTCCTCATGTGGGATTATTTCATTTTTTTTTTTTAATAAATAAATTATAGTTTTCAAACAAGCGATATTTGACTCGGGCCTTTAATCAACTCGAGACTAGACAATTCTCGTTGGAGAATAAGTTTATTGTAATTTTAAGTTTATAGTTAGTAAAAGTTAATATGCAGTATAAGATGCGGGTTTTTAGGTTGTGCATAAATCTAGCGCACGAACCAAATACATTCATCAAAGTTTTACGTTGAATATTAACGTCAGTTTCGATTCCTTTACTTCATCATATTTAATGTGTGGTCCATATACATATAGTCTCAAATCTTTATACTTTATAGAAGTATCAATCTAGTTCATGATGACACCAACTATCATATTTTTTACCAAGACAATATAATTAGAGTGGGAAAGATTATAAGATTTAATTTGTTCCAATACTTACTAGGCTTTTGTTAGTTGGATTTCACCTGTCCTTGTGCAAATAGTAATTAGTGATCTATAAAACTCATGCGAGTGTCATTTTTACTTTTAGTTTGTGTTGTGCTATAAAAAAAAATGTTCATATAATCTAATTGACATAAATATTTATGACTTAATAATAACTTAAAAAAAATTAAAAATTTCATCCTTTTTGAGGGTTGCGTTTATTAAATCAAAATATTGTAAGATTGAGCTTGTTTAAATTCAATATAGTGAATTTTTGAAACTTAATCGACTCAGCATTGTCTATAGTATTAAATGGATATTTAAAATCTAAAGTATGATTATAGATTTTCAAAAGGGAAACTTTAAAAATTAAAGAAAAAGAAAAAGTCAAAGACATTGTGAAGTGTTCCCCTGAATTTGATTGAACAGAGAAGATTGCATGGGGTTGCGAAAAACCAAATTAATTAAGAAACAATATAATATGTTTATTCTGTTTTAGTTAATGAGAGATAATCATTAGAGGAATGATGAACTCAGTCAACTTCGTTCTAGATTTGTTCACCCAACTCATCATTTTGTGGCACTAATCTCCACCACTTTTTATATTATTTTCTCAAGATTTCCCACTCCTTTCAATGTAAAAATGCTTATTGTATATTTTATTTTTAAAGTCTGGTTCGATAATCAATTGGTTTTTCGATTTTTTTTAAGAAATATCTTAATTCTTAACCAAATTTTAAAAATGAAAACTTTTTTTTTTAGAATCTATAAGTTCATTAAAATTGAGCAATTGCTCCTGTTAGGCAGTCATTGGTGGGACAGACACCCCTACAAATGTTTCTGTCACACTCAATATCCTCCTTATTCAATTGAAGTAGCCAAATGGGAAGCGACTCCGATGGAATTTTGGGTCCTCAACAGTGATGCCTCCTGGTGCGAAAAAAAGAAGAGCGGCGGCGTCAGGTGGAAAACATTTTTTTTTTTTCAAAACTTCAATATTTGTAAAAAGTATATAACAGAATAAATAAACCTAAGTGGAAGTAGTGTTTATAAGCTTAATTAATTTTAAAAACTAAATGGTCGTCAAACGAGATCTAAATTATAAATTTGTTCCTAAACCTTAAAAATGATGTTATGATTTCTTCTTAAAAAGAAAAAAAAAAAAAAAGGATGTATGATTAATTATTAAACCTTAAAAGGTATTGGTAGATTACTAAAATTCAAATTGATGTAAAATAAATTCACAAACTCTTAATTCTACATTTAACTATGTGTAACAAATTTGACATTTTAATTTTTTTTACATACCTAAAAAAAACGTCACTGATCTCTTTTTTTTTGTTTTTTTTTTTTTATAGGTTCATAAATTTTAAAATGGTGTATTGAATAAATCAACGACCTGCATGACAAGAAATTGAAAGTTTAGATAATTATCAAACACATTTTAAAGATAAAAACCTATTAAACACAAAATTTAACATTTTGGGATGTATAAGGTATTTTTTAAGTTTAAGGATTACTAGACATGACACCTAAAGGACTTTAATGACCAAAGTTGTAGTTTAACCTGTCATGTTTTAATTTTGACTGTGTTAAAAAATTTCAATTAAATCATAATATTTTTGAAACGAGGAAGAAAATGATGATGACATTATTTTACAAATATAATGGTGTCTATATATATATGGTATATTTATATTGTCGTCATTATTGAGATGACTCGTGCATAACAACCTTTGTAGTGGAACTATTTTAGATCGTGTAAATTATAATGAGATGAGTAAGATATTAAATTCTAGGGAAAGTTGCAAAAAGTTGTTAAATGTGAATTTGTACGTAATAATTTTGTTTAGTGGTAGTACACAATCCTCTCTACTCTCTACTGTGAGATATTTTTATTCATTTAGCTTGACAGATACCATGAATCGTGGACTAAAACGCTTGTTATTCTCAAGGTTTCATTTCTCAACTTCATACTGGATCAATCTCGACTTGTTGATGTTCTTGAATAACTTATAATCAAAGTCTTGGACTTTTGTACATTTTCAAAGGTGAACTTGAATTTGTTTTAGTTGGTAGTATGTGATTGTCTCTAATGTATGATCATTTTATTTTGTTTCACTCATACACGCGTGGTTCGTATTTCTCAACTTCACACTTGTTGATCTTTTTGGATCAACCTTGACTTATTGATATTCTTGAAGAATTGTTCGAAATATTTAACTTTTGTATATTTCCGAAATCTTCGACTTTTTTTCAAAGTCTTTAGGGGCCCGTTTGGTAACGTTCTCTCTTCTTGTTTCTGTTTCTTCATTTTTAATAAAGAAAAATAGAATTTCATGACCCTAACACCTATACATTCAATAATAATAAATCTATATTCTTATTTATGTTTGGAAAAAATTGGAAACAATAACAAAAAGGGAGAAACTAGTTTTAGTTGTTCCCAAAAGTTCTATACAAATTTTGGGAGTGTTTCTAAAAAATGAGAAACAAGAAACATACATAGTTATTAAATGCTTATATTTCTTAATAAAATTGGAAACAAGAAACAAGAAACGAAAACGTTACCAAACGGGCCCTAGATATTCAAAGAGATTTAAATCTTCAAACTCTTTAAAAAGTTTTCACTCTTAAAAGAGTTCTCAATTGTCTAGGAGTATTTTCAAATTTCAATGCCTTTAAATTGAGGCGACTCTTTTATTGATGTAGCTTTTCATGGGTATGGTGTGGGCTTAAGTTCAGCTGGCTTTAGGCCCAATTATTTTTTGTTTGAAACTAGGCCCAATTATTTTGGATCTTGGGCTGAATTGCCATTTAATTAGGAGAAATTGTGACAAATGGCTAAGAAAAAAAAATCCACTATGATGAAGCCTTGTGACATTATTTTTTATTTTTTATTTTTTGAAAAATTGCCTTGTGACATTATTTAGTTTTGTTTTTTTAATCTTTAAATTTTAATTCAAAGACCTTTGTTAATTTGTATCTGGTCCAAAAATAAATAACTTGCAACTTTGTCATGAATTAATATGATAAAGTGACAATTTGTGATCACTGTTTGGGTTAATATTATACTTTCCACCTTTTTTAAAAGTTGTTATGGGCAATTTTGGACCACCCGACGCACAAGGAGCTGACGGGGACGTCCGGGCGAAAATAGGACTGGGAAACTGACCCAGAGGAGGAACCGACCAAAGGGCCGGGCCAACTTGGCCCGACCCAAGGCCGAGGCCGACCATTCGGCCCGCTTGCGCGGGCCGAGCTCGGTCACCTCCTCTCGGTCCCCAATGTTGCTAGCCGCCCCGGTTTCGCCTGGTTTGTCCCGAAACGCCTCCGAATTCCTAAAAACCCTAGGAGCACGAGCAGGTATTTATACCCCTCTTCACCACTGAAGAAGGGGACCCGAACTCAATTCTCGACTCTCTTCCCTTGCTCTCTAGCTCTCCCTTCCGATTTCTGACTTAAGCATCGGAGGCGGTGTGGCTAGCACCACACCGGTGTGCAGGTTTTCTCTCTTTTGCAGGCCACGTCTTCCCCCTCATCTACAAATTTACCGTTGGTGGCACGTGAAGGTCAGGTGAGTTTCCTCTGACCAAAATCGACCATCAACAAAAGTAAAAATGGAAAAAATTATAGTAGTTCTATAAATGTGGGGTTGGTACGTTTTGCAAGATTTAAAGACTTTGTTGTAAAATTTTACAAGGTTAGAGGAGACTAAAATCAAATTGAAATTAAGTTTGAAGACAACTTCAAGTCCTATAGTTTAGGGAAATAAAAAATGAACCACATGATGGTAATTAGCATTCTATGCACTAGATTAGCCAATTTTCTCTTAATTTTTGTTGGTTAGAAATGTCAAAACTCATTATATAAATGGTACGCATGCATAACCTTGAACAGATACAAGATCTTTTAAACCAACCTCAAATTTAAAACTTGTTTTTATTACGAGCCATTTTTTATTTTGTTTTTTTTTACACGATGTCGCCATAATTAATTATACAAGCTAGGTAAAAAAAAATTACGAAACATATTCCATAAATATGTGTATTAATAAGTATAAATAATAATCAACCAACAACTTGGGGATGTAGCTCAGATGGTAGAGCGCTCGTTTAGCATGCGAGAGGTACGGGGATCGATACCCCGCATCTCCATCTTTTTTCATTTGCCCGAGGTTTCTTTACCTTGTCCATAATCAACGGCCAATATCTTATCGTCAGATATATTTCCAATTGTATGCACGATCAACGGTCAGGATTTTAAGATTGCTTCCCAAGCTATCACAAGAAAATATCTGACCGTCTTAGCGCGTTCTGCTTCGCAAATTTCCCGCCATTTCGTCTTCTTCTAATCGAGAAGAATCGATCCCAATCTCGTCTCTACTTCAATTTCCACCATCTGCTTCGAGCTTATTGAGCCTTCCAATGGCTACTTCCTCCAATCTCTCATCGTTGCTTCATCTGCAATTATTTCAACGTTCTTGATTCGATTGGATTTTAGGCGTATATGCCGCATTCTTCTCATTCTGTTTTCACCGTCTACAGGTCAGTAACAGCAACCGCGGTTCTATGCCTATTCTGGTTCCTGATACTTGTTGCTTCCTAATGGCTACTTCCTCCAATCGTTCACTGTTATTTTATCTGCGATTAGTTCAATGTTCTTTATTTCGAATGGATTTCACGTGTACGTGCCGCATTCTCATCCTGTTTTCACCGTCTACAGGTCCGTAATAGTAATCGCAGTTACATATTCCGGTTCTGGTTTTCGATTATTATTCACATTGAAAGTTATGTTGATCGATATTTTTATCAAATTGTTGTTGTTTGTTTTTCCAACTCAGGATTTAAATGTTTAATCAGTAATCTGAATCGGATTTTACCAGAGAAATTACTCATCTCCGTCATCAGGATTTACATGCGGCAACCTCGTCTACAGGTCAGTGAAATAGATCTTCGTTCGATGCTTGGTTTCGTAATTGTTTACCTCGAAAGTTAGTGTTCTTCCTCTGTGTTTCTCAGATTTTATTGTTTCTTTTTGACCAAAGAATTTTGGAGTGTTTTCACGCTCATCTGCTCACACCGATTTTACTAGAGAAGGTACTAATTCTGTGTCTCGGTCTCAAATTTACATTGACGATTATCAAGAAGTTACGGTATGATTCTTGAATCATTATTTATATTTTCATTTGTTTACTTATTATTCTGGCTCTACATGTTCTGTTGACCACTTTGTTGATGAAGTGCTTGTGAGTAAATAATTGAATTGATCCCTCCACTTTATACTGATTAGACGTAACATTGGCTAGCCTTGTAGACTAGGAGTATCGTTTGTAGCGATAATCAATAAAGGCAAACATATAAATTACATAATATTCCTTTTTTTTTTTTTTTTAATGATAATGATTGGAAAGCGAATGAAACAGTAATCATACAAGTACACAAAAAGTAGAACTATCGGTACAAGAACAAACAGGTTACGACTTACAATAGTTTAGTTCGCTACAGAGGTTACAATAGTTTAGCAATATATGCTGGAAAGGACAAACAGAGCAGGAAAATAGAGAAACACTGACACCAAGCCATGTTCTTGCAATTATCGAAAACAACGCTTCTGCAGCTCTTATTATATCATCGGTATAATACCTCCCCTTATTGGAGCTTTAGATTCTTCATGAGCCTGTAATAGTCCAAAGAGAGAACAATAGAAAGATCAGTTAAATGTTTATGAATGTGAATATATGGACAATTAATTCTGCAAGGAGGCAGTAGCGGCGAGTTCTCGGGCCTACTTGATGTTTAATTAACGCCCATGGTTAGCTTAACAGTTTTTTTTTAATTAGTTTTTGTGTCCAAGTATAGAAGTAGATCCAAATGTTAAAGAAGGGATTTATAAATACGTAGATGTCTGAACTCAGAAATACAGGACCATGTGCATGTAATTTAAAGCATGGGAGATTGGATTTCACGTGGTCTTTTTCTTAGAAAGTGGAAGTGGGAATGCATGAATAGGAATGGCATGAAGTGTTGTAAAAGCCTTCTTTAAGAGAGTTGTCGGTGTTGGTTTAAGTCGTAGCTACTTGAGTAGGAAAAGAGAAAGTGTGGTACGTTAGAAGGATACGCGGACAAGCTACTTTGTAAGAAGATAAAATAACTTAAGCTTCTTTCTCTCCGCCGCGCGCATACTGTTTATAGAAATTCATTTGAGAATGGTTATTTCCTTTTATACAGCCCTCGCGTCCATTCTTGGAATTGTTAGAAACCTGACCAACTTCCGACTTTATGCATAGATGATGAAAGGGAAATTGCAATTTTAGTTTGAGGATGGCTGGGGAAGCAAATATAAGTCCATCATCGGCTAAAAGATGAAAGATTCCCATCTCTATTAGTACAAGTTTTTGGGGATGACGTTTCAAAAAAAAAAAAAAAAAAGTCTTTTGGATGAAACTAAGAGCAAAACCACATAGTTGAATTCAAAAGGTATAATATTATACCATTGAAGAAATATGAGAGGTCCGTTTCCTAACAAAGCTGAATACCTTTTCTTGAAAGTTGTTTTCTAGCGCTACTTGTAAGTTATTTTGAATGTCTTTTTCCCCTATGAACTAAACACTCAGAGATCTTGACGACTTTCCGAAGATGAAAGTGGGATAGAGACTTGACATATGACATAAAAAGTACGCCTAGGAATAGAAAGCACGTTACCTTTGCTCATCACCATACGCTGTACCGTTGGATGCAATGGGCTTGTAGTTGGGAAGAGGAACCTTTCCAGATTCTATATGCATGAGATCTTGCACCAGGATATCATAATGCCTTTTTACGTCCTCAGCTGTTTTTCCACCTACTGCCCTGGCCACCTTTTGCCACCGATCTGGTGTGTCCTCGGGGTATAAAGCCAGAGCGTCCTCAAATTTTTTGTTTTGCTTAGGCGTCCATGAGGAGCTAGAACTGCCTGAAGATTTAAAAGGGCTTGATGCCATTGTACAAAGGGAGTCTAGATATGGAAAGCTGGGAGCGGTGCAGATGATCGTCTCTTATGGTACTTAAGAATAAGTAGCCACAAAGAACAAGAAATATATATATGGTAAGAAAGAGACCGCGACTCCCGTGTAAGAGAGGAGTAGAGAACTAAATCAAGGTATGGTGTGAATGTGGGCTTTGAGTGCTTCTTATATACTCAATGTACGGTGATGGTAGTGGGATTAAACAAGTTGAAGAATACGTTTTAGGGCGATTCCCTTTGCCTGAGAAAGTTCGAGTGACCGACCAACGGGTCGTAAAATCTTGTCAAAACACTGTTCTTGTCACTTATAATATCATCACTTCATCAGCAATGGGAAATTCTTAAGATTTTATAGGCTGGTGGGGGGATTAGATCCAATTCTTAGCCTACGCAATAAAACACTGATGCTGCTTTCAATATAAACCTCCACCTTCCCTCTCTTTTTAGTGGGTCTCTGGATTGTTGGTCCGCCCCCCTTGCATATTTCCGCTACTTGCAATAAATTTAATCCAAGAACAGGTAGGACCATCTCTCACTACTTTTTTAACCGTAAAAAACGGCCACCATTGGTACAAGTCATTCTTGCAACATTAGCTTAGATGTTGAAATAAACTTTTAAGAGAGCCTATTGTATGCCCGCATTGGTTGGGAACTTTAGGAATGGAAACTTTCTAGGGATGCGAAGTAGAAGAAACTTTTCAGGGATGTCAAGTACAGAAATAAACTAGTTTGAAGTGAGGAAATAGGATGACTAAAAATAATCTATAACGTTACGCCAGAGTGCGAAATAAGTGCTATATACCTTTAGCCTTTCACTTTTAAATATATATATTTTTCATTTCCTATATTTTATATGAAGAATAGTTTGGTTTTTGTGAATTCATTAATTATTTGAAAAAATAATTGAATCTGTTTCTAAAGTCAACTTCTGACATAGAAAAACTTGTTCACATATATATCTATTTATCAAATAAAAAGAAATTGTATGTATATGTTAGTAAGGAATTTTTTGATTTTTTACTGTATTGGTTTCTTAAATATATGAATCTTTATATATAATTTTTTTTTCATATATATAATCTTTTTTATTTGGTAATATGTTTTTATTTTATTTTATTTTATTTTTTTATTTTTAGTATATCAACATTTGGAGTTGAGAATCTCTGACCTCTTGGTCAAGAGTACATGCCAATTACCACTGAGCTAAACTCGCTTCAGCAATCTAATTCCGGTTTTGATTTTGGAAAAAGCTCTTTATTATTGGTGCACAATTTCTTCTGCACATTTCCCTCTCCACATGATGTACAGTAACTAATGGATTAAATAATATATACAAATTTAATTAGACGACTAAAATGAAATTTTCGTTAATTAAGTTCAGCCACAATAAATTATTTAAAATTTTTAGTCCAAAATGTATTGAAGTTCGTGAACATTAGGTTTAGGATTTTATAATTCATCAGCATAGATATTTATAAAAATATTGGTTTAAATGAAATTGTTTTGTTGGGCGAGGGATTCGAATGTCAGTGCTTAAGAAGTTGTATCACCCCACTAGATTAAGATTCAGATTCCAATCTTAAGAACCAAACACTGGAAGCTCATTTCCATAGCCCATTTAAAGTAAGATACTTGAGTATTTGTTTTTTTTTTTGAAAGAAAGATACTTAAGTATTTAAAAAGATATGTGACTTTTTGCTAATATGCTAGTCAGCACAACTATAGATTGACTCTTGAAGTATGTAATACCTTTATTTTTTAAAAAACTGGTTTATATATATATATATATGAATAGAAAATTTGTTTGGTTGCAGAACATCGAACTAGCCAGTAACAAATACATTTTTTCCCCTCACCGTATAACTTGAAAATTTGTTGTCCATCACTTTAAGGTCACTTTTTGGGTAATCTTCTTTTGATTGTTTCTTAAATAATTAAATCAACCTGATTTTTTTAAAGATGCTTTTTATTTAGGCTAAATTATAAAAAATACCCATAAACTTTAGGGTTGGTTTAAAAAATGTCCATGAACTTTAAAAAATGTTTCAAAAATACCATTGCCATTAAATTTTGGATGGAAACAATTAGGCCTCGTTTGATAACCATTTGGTTTTTGGTTTTTGAAAATTAAACCTATAAACACTACTTCCACCTACAAATTTCTTTGTCTTCCTAATACATTCTTTCCATGTTTTCAAAAACCAAGCCAAATTTTGAAAACTAAAAAAAGTAGTTTTTAAAAACTTGTTTTTGTTTTTGGAATTTGGCTAGGAATTCAAATGTGCTCTTGACAAAGATGAAAACCATGGTAGGAAAATTGAAAGAAAACAAGCATAATTTTCAAAAACCAAAAACGAAAAACGAAAAACCAAATGGTTATCAAACGGGGCTTTAAAGTTTCAGTTTCATTAATACACTTGAACTTTAAAAAAATTTAAAAAATACCCTTATTGGAAAATGTTTTTTTTCCTCATTTTCTCATAAAATTAATGAGAAACTTTACTTATTTGTCATGTATTCATAGACTAGGAGCTTTTATTTTCTTTCAACCCATCATCTCAAGAGTTTGACTAGATTTTCATGTTGAAACTTTAAGATGACTTTTGTTGTCTTTGAAATTCTACCTGTGCTTGACTCATTTTGTTGGTAGCTTTCTCAATATTATTTCCTCACCAACCACTACCCATTAGCTTTCTCTATATTTATTTCATGAAAAATAAATGAAACTATTGTTATAGAGTGGTTCTAATATTAATAAAAACAAAATCATATATAAAACATTTGATTAATTAATCTGGTAAACTGGACCAAACCTACAGTCTTATAAACACTTTATTATTATTATTATTATTTTTTATCACAAACATACCCAAACAGAGAGAGCAAAAATGAAAGAATGTATATATTTCAAACTATGTTTTCATTTGGTATTGTGTTGCACACAACCTTTATAAGCAAAGTTTTGCATTAATTTTCATGGGGGAGAGATTTACGGTGAGAGGAGAAAAAAAGAAGGCATTTTCCAATAAAGGCATTTTTTATTTTTTTTGTTTGTAAGTTCAAGGGTATTAATGAAACTGAAACTTTAACGGTTTCCCTCCAAAAGTTAACGGCTAGGGTATTTTTGAAACTTTTTAAAGTTTAGGGGCATTTTTGAAACAACCCCATAGTTCAAGGGTATTTATTTTATTTTTTTTTATTTTTATAATTTAGCATTTTATTTATTACCACACTATAAACTTTTCTTAAAAAAAAAAAAAAAAAAAAATACTTTTATTCATTTCACTTAAAGAAGTTGTGCTAAGTACACTCTAAATTAGTCTTCCAAATATGTTCATGGAAAAAATGCTTTTAATTAAAAAGTATTTTTGAAAAGTTATCTCGGACACATACCAAGTATTGCTAAAGTGATTAAACATTTGTACTCCTCTTTTTTATTGGTCCGAATTGTTATTGTTTTATTTATGTAATGTAGTATTCTAAAAAAAGAAAACAGTATTTTGTACCATTATAATTATTTGATCAACATTTTCTAGAAAAGACTCTGATTATTTTCCTCTGAATTCTCGTGGGTAGACACTAATGGTGTATATTTCACATAACACACATTATATACTTTTTTTTAAGTGTATAAGACATGTGGGGTTGAGCATTTGAACTTCGACTTTAAGAAAAAAGTGGATACCTAAACCGTTGAGATATGCTTGTGACCATGGTTCACATTACTTGGTTACAAGCAATTAGAAGGTCTATTGAGTAAATTCTTAATTTTTTCTCATAAGATTCCACTAAATTAGTTGATCATGTGGCCCACAAATATTTAAGTTTAGATAGCATATTTATTATTCACGCACATCGAACATTGGATGGACATTTGAACTAGCATGTTAGATCTTGTACAACTTTTTAACTGAAAAGACTATAGACTTGAAGAGAAGGTAGTAGACATAATGAATATTGAAATCTGATCTGCGTATTTCACTGCATCTCTTAGTGCAGTGCAGTATATAATTTAGTTTTAGATTAAACTTTGTCAGTTAATTTTTCTATACACTTTTAACATCTTTTTGTCACAGTATGGCTAATCTTATAAATACTTAGTGTCTATCATCAATATTATTTCAAAATTTTATAATAACATAAATTTTTGGAAAAATATACAAAATAGTTCCTAATCTTTTAGGTAGTTATCTATCAGATCCTTAATCTTACCCCTTAAACATACTCAATAACATTTTTTTAATTAAAAAATTGTTAATAGTAACTTGATAGATTAACCATCATGAGTTGGCTCTAGTGGTCAATAAGGGTCAAAGAAAAAACTAAAGGACTTAGAGGGAACATCTGATAAAAATTAACACAAAATGGTCTATTTTGCCAAAGGGAGTATAGCTCAGCGGTAATTGACATATAGTTGCACTTTATTTTTACTGATGAGCTTGAGGGAGTTATTGGTTAATTAATATATTGTCTTCTACGTTTGTAATATGGCTGCAGGGTATACCTCGATGAATTCCATGGATTGGATTGAAGGTCTTCGTTAGAAACTATTCCCTTCGGCTAGACTATAAATACATATTATTATTATTACAACTTGCTGGGAACCTTGAAATGATTCGCAGTTTATTCCGTTCCGACAGGAAGTACCAAGCAATAGAGGGCAATATTCAGGTAAATGCTCTAACTTTCTCTAAGATTCTTCCAAATCTATCCTTTTCATTTAGAATCCTTATCATCACCAGTAGTACACAATGAATGGAAAGCATTCCGTTGTCTCTTCGCCATTCTTTTATTTTCGTGCGGATGTTTTCTTTTCTTTCTCTCACTCTCACTTTTCTTTGGGGCAAGTTTGGGGCTCCATTTTCCTTTTCCTAAAAACATTTGATTTATATTGACGTGATAAATTCACCTCCATATAAATTATTTATTTTTTCTTCAAGTAGAATGAACAAGGCGGTGGAAATGTAAGCCCTATTTCATAACTATTTTGTTTTTAAAAATTATGTTTGTTTTCTTTCAATTTCCTTATAATAATTTTCATCATTGTTAAGAACACATTTAAATTCTTTGCTAAATTCAAAAAACAGAGACAAGTTTTTTAATTTTTTTTTTTTTTTAGTTTTCAAAACTTAAGTTGGTTTTTAAAAACATAAGAAGAAGGTAGATAACAAAACGTGGAATTATTGTTTATAAACTTATTTTCAAAAACCAAAAATCAAATAATTATCAAACGGAACCTAAAATTTTGACCTTTAAATTGGTTAGCAAAGTCTTAACCAATTGACTTATATTTGAGTGGATGGCCACTCAATTCAAATTTTAGATTGATACGTTATGATGATACTCAATGTTAAAATTGGTTAATGATAAACTAATATGACATTATACTTTTGAGTGGGCAAAAATCTAGTGAAGGCATTAGACTACCTTAAAGAACAAAAGTTGAAACCTTTTCCTTTTTAGAAATTTGGAGGCAAAAGTAGAAACTTAATTAGGATTAAAACATAGCTTTAAAATTTAAAAACTTAAACCCAGGAGGTTTTCTTGAACCGTTCTTCAGAACGGCTACAAAAATAACATATTGCTTTCCTAGATTTTGATAAATCTCCCTTTTTGAGAAGAATCTTTGAATAAGTGGAATCCTTCTAGGCACAATTATAATTTTGAATCTATTTTGAAAGAAGAAATCCTTCGTGCTCGAGTATTCCAAAGGATAAGAAATAAAAGGCCAATTTGATATTTTTTAGCTACCAATGTAAATGGTTAAATATTTGGGCAGGAATATACACTTTTTAGCATGTTGGGCAATGATTTAATCCATATTTCTCTTATATAATTAATTAACACAACTTGGCTGCATTTCTTTGATTTTATTCTGATGAAGTATATTTGTTTTATTGTTTTTAACTGCCAACAGTAGGAATATTTATATGATTATTCGTGTATATGTTCCCTTTGGGTTGATTTATTAAAGATTCCAAACCTTTTTTTTTTCCGGAGTGCACTCCAATAACTCTGCTTTTATGTTAGTTGGCCATTCTTACCCATCAAAATAAGAGAATTGAATTTTATATTGGTAACTTTTATTCTTAAAGATAGTTTTGAAATAAATGTATTTAATTTCACATTATACTTGGAAAACTTGAAATCTAACAAGTTACATCTGAAAAGTGTCTTGGTAGTCAAATAAGTGTCCATGTAAATAATAAAAGGCCTATAAGAAATCAATTTAAATCATATGGCCATCGTTCTAAGATTTAATATCCTACAAGTTCCTTAACAAACAAATGTGGTAGTGTCAAGTGAATGTCTCATGAGAATAGTCAAGTTGTGGGCAAATTGGTTTGAAGACTAGCAAACATAAAAAAAATTGTAATTAGCTGGTTAATTAATAGGGGGCTTTGCACAGATAGCAAAAACCGGCAAAAGAATGGCAAAAATAGCAAAAAAATAAAATTATTTGCGGAAATAGCAAAAAATACGTTAAATTACGAAAATACCTTTAGTATCTCCAATAGTCTATCAGTCCCTATTATTGATAGTCACCGATAGACTTCGATTAATCGGAGTCTATCAATGATAAATACTGATAGACTTTGATGATAAGTTTCAATTAATCGGAGCCTATTAGTGATAGACACTGATAGACTTTGATTAATCGAAGTCTATCAGTGTGTATCACTGATAGACTTTGATGATCATAATCTATAAGTTTTTATCGTGTTTAATTCAAGCCTATCAGTGATAGCCGCTGATAGAAAACAATTCAATTCAAGGCTATTAGTTCAGTTTAATTCAAGGCTATCAGTTTAATTTAAGTCTATCAGTGATAATCACTAATAGAAAACCGTTTAATTCAAGGTTATCAGTTTCTGTCACTAATAGAAATCAATTTAATTCAAGACTATTAGTTTCTATCACTGATAGAAACCAATTTAATTGAAGTTTATCAGTTTCTATCAGAAATCAATTTAATTAAAGTCTATTGACTTGTATCACTGATGGAAATTAGTTTAATTCAAATCTATCATTTTCTATCGAGGATAGAAATTAGTTAATTGAAGTCTATCAGTTTCTATCTGGGATAGAAATCAGTTAATTATCAATTAATTGAAGTCTACCAATGATTGTTACTGATAGAAATCAATTTAATTGAAATCTATCAGTAAAGTACTTTGTTGCAATCATCTCGGTAATTAGAAACTCATCCAAAATTATTATACTACAATCATAAATTGAACAAAAAATTTAAGTCTCTTGTGGTAATTAGAACATAAAATCCAAAAATAACCATTAAGAACAAGCGTCTCTCAATCAACAATATAATTTTTAAAGCCTAGCACACAAGCTCCGTGACCACCACCATAAAATTGCTATTCTTGTATTCTTTGTATTTCATTATCTATCAATTATAGCCCTGATAGACTTCGACCAGTGATAGTCAGTGATAGACTACGATGAACCGGAGTATATCAGTGATATACTTTGATATACTTATACAAACACTCACCAAAATTGCTATTTTTGTATTCTTGGCATTCTTGAATTAAAAAGAAGGCCAACAAGAACTTAGCTCAATTGGCATAAAGTTATACTGATAACCACAAGGTCCCACATATTATCAAAAATATATATATATAAAAAGAAGAAGAAACAATCATTAAAAAAAAAAAAAAAGAAATCGTAACAGCTCATAAATGCACAAAAATGCAAAAATGCAAAAAAAAAAAAAAAAAAAATCGTAACAGATTTCAAAATACACAAGAAATGAGGGAAGAAAGGGTAAATGGAAAGGAAGAGAAACAGAAGGGTAAAACAGGAATATTCTAATTTTTTTTGCCATATTTGCAATTCTTTTAACCTTGTGCTAAATTTGCTATTATATATAATTAATTTGCCACCCAATTACTCTAATTAATATCCCACAAAAACTAACCATTTTGACTGGAGCTTTTTTTACTCAGTAATAGGATTTGAGATCACTTTTGATTTTAAATTCTTTGATTTAAACACTAACAAAAGGAATTTATTTTTGAAGAACTGTTCTTAGAAATAAATAGTGATATTTAGAAAGATTTTTTTTTTTTTTTGATAGGGTTATTGTAAAGAGTAATATTTGGAAGTTTTTTTTTAAAAGGCATTTTGTTAATTTTTTTTTAAAAGGCATTTTGTTACTTTTTTTTAAGAGTATTGTTAATTTTTATCTATTTTTTGTTTACATATGATATCAATAATTTTATTTTGAAGTATGACTTGACAAAGCGAGAAGAGATAATAGAGAAATAATGAACTCGTGGAGGAGAATTCTTATTATTGATAAAAGTGTTCAAGAACAGTGCTATCTATAGAGTATAGTGAATAATCAATCACTGTTAGCATTGATAACAATCTATAACAGTACATAACCAACAAGTATTAGTTACGAGAGGAGTTAATAGAAACTATTGCCTTGACACCCCTCCAAGCCAGCCAATGTCCATAGAAGGAACAAACATTGAGTTTGAGCTTGAGTCGAATATGATGAAAGATGGTGTAAACAAGGGATTAATGAAAATATTAGGACTTGGGATTGGGGAAGATGATTGAAAATGTTGAACTATGTGCAGTGTGGTATCATCTTAGAGTTAATAATCCTCTGACAAAACAGGTAGGCAATAACCTTGTAGTTCATTTGTGTTGTCAATCTGCATATGACTCTGAATCTTTAGATCCTTCAAATAGAGGTAATCTTGTTATGATGTGGCACTATCGTCTTGGACATCTAAACTTTACTTATCTCAAGCACATGTTTCCTTGTTCCTCAGTAAAAAGAACAAACTCTTTCAATGTGAAATTTTCCAATCCTCCAAACACGCTCGCTCTCATAGTCTCATTTTTCTCCTTATTCTCATATATCATCCCAACCTTCCCCTTACCTATGAAGACATTTGGGACCTTCTAGGGCAAAAAGTGTGACCAAGGCACATTGGTTTCTTCTATTGGTTGATGATCATACCCATTTGAGTTGGACATTTCTTATGAAAGATAAGTTTGAAACTAGTCAACTATTCAATATCAAAGTGCTCAAAATTGATAATGCTCAAGATTTTTTCAACTCCACTCTCGGAACATATCTTCTATCCCATGGAGTTGTACACCAAAGTTCTTGTTTTGACATGCCTAAACACAATGGTGTTGGAATGCAAAAATCGTCATCTTCTTGAAGCAGTCAGATCACTAATTAATAGTTTACAACATATGTTTTGAAAACTTTTGAGGTGAAGCTGATCTGGCATCTACTTATCTCATAAATTATATGCCTTCCCAAATTCTCAAGTTCAACACACTCTTACAAAGTTTGTTTACCATATATACTACATCTCATCTTGTGTCCTCAATCCCACTAAAAATATTTGGGTGTAACAACTTTTGTTTATATCTATCCTAAAAATCAAGGTAAACTTCGTGACTGATCCATAAAATGTATTTTTCTTTTGTACTAATCAGTTCTTTCATACCATGAATGTCACATTCTTTGAAACTCGCTCGTTGTTTTCCAATCTTACCTCCTTGAAGCCCAAAGTTGCCTCCTCAAATCCATAGTCAACTCCTTCCTTCGAGTGAACTTCTATATCTATCCCTAAGTCTGAACTACAAAGTTTATTCACGAAAAAAAAAGCAACCTGAGAAAATTGAAAACCAACCCACACAAGTTTAACAAAGTAAAAAATCTAAACCAAAATCCTGAAGTCCCTGATATGGTGCAAGATACACCAAAAGATAATAGACATATTACTATAAGGAAAGGTGTTTCCTCATGTACTCAACATATCCTAATTTATCACCACATTTTAGAGCTTTTCTAACTTTTAGTTTGATACAAACTCCAAACATGGTTAAGGAAGTTGTTAAAAACATAAATGTAAAATAGCCACGCTAGAGGAGTTATGAGCTCTTGAAAGAATGAGATGTGCATTTTTACCGATTTGCCTCTATGAAAGCGTATTGTTGGACATTGATGGATTTTTCAACCAAACACAAACCAAATGACAATACAAAGTGATTTAAAGCTTGTCGTATGGCTAAAGGGTTTATATAGCTTGTGAGAGTAACTATCTAGAAACCTTTGCTATAGTCGCCAAGTTAAATACTAATTGAATACTTCCCCTCTTTTGTAACAAATTTAGATTGGTCATTGTTTCAACTTGATGTGATAGATGTATTTCTCAATGGCAACCTAGTGGAAGAAGTGTGTATGGACATATCTTCAGAATTTGAAGACAAATGCAATAAGGAAAGTATATAAACTTAAGAAATCTCTCGATGGTTTGAAACAATCACCTTGAGCTTGGTTTGAAAAGTTTACAAACATATTGAAGCAAGATGACTATATAAACTCAAGAAATCTTAGTACCAATTTGATCAAACCTTATTCATCAAGCATTTCTCCTCAAGTAAAATTATTGTGTTAATAGTATATGTTGATGATATATTATTCTTACAGGAAATGTATATGAGGAAATTATTTGACTCAAGCAACTTTTTTCATGGGAATATGAAATCAAAGACTTGAGGACATCTAAGGCACTTCCTAGGAATGGAAGTAGTTAGATCAAGCAAAGGTATTTTCATCACTTAGTGAAAATACACTTTAGATCTCTTAAGGAAAAGTGGAATAATTAATTGAAAACTAGTTTTGAGGCACCTGTGGATACAAATAAAAAACTTGGAGCTAATCCTGAAGATGAAGTAGTTGATCGAGATAGATATCGACGACTTAGTTGGAAAACTCATTTACTTAACTCACTCATCTAGACATTTAGCTTTTTTGTTAGTGTTGTAAGACAATTTCTGAACAAAACTTCTAAATAGCTAAGGAAACTGTATATTGAATATTGAGATATCTCAAGCACGATGTAGGAAAGGGTAACGTCATGTTTTATAAAAGACAATGATTCAATCTCTAGAAGTCTACACCGAAGCAGATTGGGTAGGCTCTCCTATAGATCGTGAGTCAACTTTAACTGCTCCTATGTATGGGAAAACTTAGTGACGTGGCTTGAAATAAACAATAAGTTGTTGCTTGATCAAGTAGTGCCGAAGTTGAATCTCGATCAGTAGCTCAAGAGATTCGTGAAGGAATTTGGGTGAAATTCCTCCTTATTGAGCTTAAAGTCAAGATAGACGCTGCCATAGAATTAATGTGTGATAATAAGTATGTCATAGTCATTGCAAAAAATGTATTACATCACGATTGAATGAAGCATGTTAAGATAGATCACAAGAAGATTGAGAACAACAAAATAAATATAAGATATGTGCCTTCCTAGCAGTAAGCTGGAGATATATTGACCCAAGGCATTGCATCAAACCGGCCTGGATGGTTTGATTTCTAAGCTAGGAATGACTAGCATATGCCATCCAGCTAGGGGGGAGTTTAGAAAATCAAGTTACAATTATTTTATTTTATTTTTAAGATTCTCTTGTATAAATATTACTATTTTTACTCGATAAAATATAAGAAATATTTCTTTCATACCTCGTTAGTCTTCTCTAACTGTGATTCACCCATCTCGTGGTTACAAGGGGCTCATCTGGAATTCAAAAACCAAAAATCCTTTTCTCAAAGATGCTATATAGAATCATTTTGGTTAAAGGCAATGGAAGAGAATGTCAATCAAACGAAATAGCACTTTGATTGATTATTAAGAAATCCTTTTCGTCTCATGGTAACCTTGAAGAGAATGTCAACACCTAGATTCCAAGTTTGATAGATTGTGTGAGCTCTTTTGTTTATTTATTTATTTTTATTAACCATGGTTTTCCAACACAAGGGGTAGGCCATGTTTTTCAGATTCACAAATTTGAGTTGCTGTTTTTTTTTAATGTATTTTCATTGCATTTGGCCCTTTGTGATCAGAAAAGAGAATGTCACTCAAACGAAGTGGCACTTTGATTATTAAGAAATCATTTTCTTCATGGTAACCCTTGAAGAGAATGTCAACATACCTAGATTCCAAGATTGGTAGAATGTGGTTTCTTTTATTTTTACCTTATTAACCATGGTTTCTCAACACGAAGGCCTGGTCATTTTTTCAGATTCCTAAACTTGAGTTGCTATGTTTAGAGTGTATTTTCATTGCCTTTGTGATCAGAAAGAGTTCTTTACCCGAAATTGAGTCTCTTATTTCTTCCCCACACAACACTTCTGCACTTAACAAAATTTGTAACTTGAATTACTTTCTTGGCATTAAAGTATCCTCATCTTCTTCCTTTGTGATCTTCCTTACATTGCTTGTACAGAGATTGCTTATCTCAACAGGTTATGATATTGGGAAGCAGTCAAATTCATGTTAAGGTATCTTATGGCCATTATTATTATAATATTGTTTATATTCCAATGCTTTCTATTTTCTAGGCCTTCTTCATTGCCTATTTATGGCTATGACGATGCTAATTGGCTAATTAACATAGATGATTATAAGTTCAAATTTGGTTTCTATACTTCCTTTTCTGAGTTCTGAAATTCTTTTTCTTGTGGAAACTTAATTAGCCCCGTAAATGCTACGGTTATACTAGTATGGCTTTAGTCTTTGTTGAGTGAGGTGAGCTTCAGATTGCACAGCTTCATGTTCTAGAGCTGTGGTATGATAATCTCAGGATGAATTTTAGGGATTAGATATATCAAGTGCAGTATTTTCACGTTTTAGAGCTGTGTGATGTAAAATTTACTGGGGGATACATACTATGAGGTGAAGTGTTCAAACATCCCCATATTTTTATGGACAAAATGTTTTTAGGCGTGGCTAATGGGAGTTTAGTTTAGTGGTAAAAATATTTCTACTTCTGCTGAGAGAGAATTCCCAAAGATAGAAATTGCATATAACAATAATAACGTAAAACATTGACCATTATCACATGTGCTGGAATAGCTCAGTTGGTTAGAGCGTGTGGCTGTTAACCACAAGGTCGGAGGTTCAAGCCCTCCTTCTAGCGATTTTCTTTTTCTATTTTTGTTCTGATGAGTTTCTTTGTTTCTATTCAATCTTTTTTAGTTACTATAATTTTAAGTTGGTAATAATTTAGTTCTAGAGATTTAATATGTAATAACTTAGTCTTTTCTAATTTGAAAGTTGTAATAATTTTAGTCCCTTGCTATCATGGAAATTCTCATCAAAATTAATTGTTGATTGTCTTTTTATTTTATAAACACATTTAGTCACTCATCAATGATTGATCTACCTATACAAAAAAACTTCCTTAAATCTTTATAACATTTTTTTTTATGATGGGGTTACTTCTAAATGTAGAAACTAAATCATTGCAAATTGTTACAAGCTAATGTTTAAAGAATTAATTATTATTAAATGATATTGTAGGATCAAAATGCTGGAATAGCTCAGTTGGTTAGAGCGTGTGGCTGTTAACCACAAGGTCAGAGGTTCAAGCCCTCCTTCTAGCGATTAATTTTTTTTTTTCATTTCTTTCTTATTTCATTTTCTTTCTCATCAAAATTAAGTGTTGATTTCTATTACATAACAAATGAATAAGGCTTTATAGTTTATAAAACACACTTTTAGTCACCCCATCAGTTTATTGATCTACATATATATGAAATTTCATTAAATTTTTACAACATTTTTCATGATAAGGACTAATACTAAAACTTATAAACTTGATTGTTACAAATTTTTTACAGTTTATAAAACACACTTTTAGTCACCCCATTAGTTTATTGATCTACATATATATGAAATTTCATTAAATTTTTACAACATTTTTCATGATAAGGACTAATACTAAAACTTGTCAAAGCGAGCTTAGCTCAGCGGTAATTGGCATGTACTCAAAAAAGAAAAAAAAAAGACTAATACTAAAACTTATAAACTTGATTGTTACAAATTTGAAAGTACAAAAACTAAATCATAGTGAAACTCTCAAAGACAAAGTGTTGGAATAGCTCAGTTGGTTAGAGCGTGTGGCTGTTAACCACAAGGTCGGAGGTTCAAGCCCTCCTTCTAGCGATATCTATTCATTTCTTTTGTGACTTCAGTTTCATTAACGATTAAATTAGATTTTTAATCGATCTACATATGTATGCAACCCCATTAAATCTAAATAACATTTTTCATGACAGGGACTGTTATACTTTTATATGTAACCAATACAATGTAATTATCATTTTATGATTAAATTATATAAAAAATTCTTAAACTTGAGGGTAGGTTTCAATTATATCACTAAATTTTAAAAAGTTTTATTTTAACCTTTGAAATTTGAAATTGTTAAAAAAAAAAAAAAAACCAACAAGAGTCTTTCCATTAAAAATAAAATTTGAAAGACGTACCTAATATCAATTATACTCAATTTCAAGTCTATACAACAGTAAGATCTTTGTTATACTATTCATTTCAACTAAAAAAAACCATGGGAAATTGACAAAGTTGGACCTTTGAGTTTTTGTTTTAGAATTTTGGACCCTTTTTTAAAAGATTGTTTTTAGGGACCCCAACTACATGTTAAATGTCCATATTACCCTGAAACCATTTCAAACGTTTCCCTTTTTTTTCCTCCCGATTTTTACTGTTTTTACGTCTCTTTGTCTTCCTCTCGGTTGAAATCTCCCTTCTCGCAATCTCCCTCTAGGAATCGCACTTCTCCTCTCTCAAAGTCCTGAAAAGCATGGAAAAAAGAAAAAATTGCAACGGTGGAAGAAGGGAACAGAATCACGTGACATGCTATTCGTTTTTCTTTTCCAACTTCGCAAGTTGTTCGCCGGCGATAATCCGTAGTCTTTGGACAAAAATCTGCCCCAAACGAGGTCGGATATTTCGCCGCCGGCCGGAAGGCCGACGAGACGAGGGATAATTTTCCGGTGTCGGAGGGAGTTGTGAGCGACAGAATCGTGGAAACGTAGTCAATCGTGGAAATTTTTTACCCATATTTTACTCTTTTTTTTTTCTAAATCGAGAATTTATCGAGATTTTTTTACCCAGATTTTGCATTCTGAAGAATCTCGACCAGGATTTCGGTCAGGATCTCGACCATGATCCCGACCAGGATCTCGACCAGAATCGTGATTTACAACAGAAAGTTCGAAATCATGTGCATCTTGATTTGGACCAAGTTTTATGCATTTAAACCAAGATTTAGACCGAAATTTCCCACTTAAACCCAGCAAACTAACAAAAAAAAAAAAAAAAGTGAAATCCAACCAATTATCAGTATTTTCTTCTTTAGAAAATGTTTTAGGATTCTAATTTGCCTTCTGATTTCCCCGTCATAAGCAGCACTACGCTTAACTTGATTAGAAAATTGGAAATTATTCCCTCCTTCACTCTTATGTTTCATTTTCACCTCTTCCTCTTCGTTTTTGGTTCAATTGTGTGGATGTTTTGTCAATTTGTTTTTATTATTTGTTCGTTCACGCTGTTCATAATTTGACACTCTTGCTGTTGAAGAAGACTTGGAATTAGAGAGGGATAATTCTTATTCCTTTGAATCTTTGCAGCATTGTTAGGTACTGATAGGGGAGAAAAGAAAGAAGAAAGGGACATTCAAATTTTCAATTGGTTTTTAATGAAGGGGTATAATTGTAATTGCAACATCATGCTGACATCACTTCCATCAGCAAGAGGCTCTCAAAAACAATTTTCTACAAGAGGGCCCTATTTTCTAAAAGGAAAACTTAAAGGGTTCATAATTGTCAATTTCCCAAAAACCATAGTTAATATCATTTTTTTTTTTTGACAACCATAGTTAATATCATCTACTACAATATTCACAAAATCAAGTTTCACACCTCGAATGCCACATCAATTTGTTCAACTGAATTTTATTAACTCAATTCAATAACTTTCCAATATTTTAAAAAAAAAAAAATCAATAACTTTCATACATTTTTTTGGAAAGAAAAAAAAAAAAAAAAAAAAGCTCATTCCCATACGGAGTTGAAATAAGAAAATAATTAGGGAATATTTTGGTCCAGACGAGGCAAAGGCACATATTTCCGGAGACGGATCATAGAAAATCGAATCGAAGCGATAGAAAAACCAGCCAACGGAATCGTCTTCAACTTCATTGATCGTTACTTCCCAATTACGGAACTCTCTCCTTCTCTTCTCTTCTCTTCTCATCCATTTACTGCTCTTCTTCCACTTGCTTTCCGCTTTTTCAAGGTTAGGTTTCGTTTTTTGCTGCTTTCTCAATTCGTTTTCTGAACCCTAGTTCTCCGATTTCTTGCTTTTCTTCTGCTCAACTCTTGAACAACTGTTTGATTTCGTTCTGTAAATTCCATTTCTATTGTCATTACCGAACTGCTTTCGGACTTTCATTGATAGATGGTTTGGATACTGCCATTTTATTTCTGGGTATTAAAATGTGAACGGTTGGAAGCAGGAGATCCACAATTCGTTTGACTTTCCTTATGCTTGGCAATAGATTAGATTGATGCTCTTGTTTTGTTAACCTAATGCCGTTCTTTACGATTCGAAGGATTTCTAGGGGATAATTTTTTATGGAAGGAGGTGGGGGCGACGCGGCCTCAGCAGTAGCTCCTCTGGCCAAGTGGAGAAACGATTTTTCCAGAGCGTTTCAGTATTACTTGGATCGATCCACTCCTCACCCGGTCCACAGGTGGTTGGGAACCCTTCTTGTTGCGGCAATTTATGTGTTGCGTGTTTTCTATGTTCAAGGGTTTTATGTTGTTTCGTATGGCTTGGGAATCTATATCTTGAATCTCTTGATTGGGTTTCTCTCGCCGAAGGTTGATCCTGAGCTCGATGTCTTAGATGGAGCTTCGTTGCCTACCAAAGGTTCTGATGAGTTTAGGCCGTTCATACGGCGACTTCCGGAGTTCAAGTTTTGGTATTCCTCTTTGCATTAGCTAGTTTAGTAATTTTGATTTCTGCATTTGATTGATTGCGTTTAATTTTGGAAATGGTTTTTGGCTAATTATCAAGTGACTTTTGTTGTTCTGGCTTTTCTAGCAACAATTACGAAGATTTCGATGCTGAAAACTATCATATAATGCTGCATTTTGTATTTTTTCTCACTCTTGATTTTGAAATGTTGTAATCGGAATTTAGACAGTTATATGAGATAATGTTCCAAAGATCTCAACCATTCTGTAAAGGGTTATACAGATATAATTTACCTATTACTATGTATATAGATAACTTACACTCTGAAAAATAGTTATGTTTATGTCACAGCCCTTATATTGGGAAGATATTTCTATATCCAAATTAACCTTTTTTCTGGACGGAATGTACATCAATGGATCATAGTTGTTTAGTCACTCTTGTACAATGTAATATGTATATCTGTAAGGTGCTTCTCGCCAAGTGTAAACATATTGAAAAAACTTGTCATTGCATGGAGATGGGGTGAATTTGGTGATTTCGTGGTGGACTCGTTTTCTCTTGTCAAGTGTCAACCTTATTTCAGACACCTGCCTGCCATTTCTTGAGGATAGACATACATTGAATTGTGAAATATTACTGTATTAGATACTATTAGTGAATTCTGCAGCATTACATACTGTTTGGCTTTGATGATTCCAGTGGACTCTTATTAGACTTTTCACGTGTCAACTTATAGCAAATGCTTGTCATTGCTCGAGGTTGGAGTGAAATGTGCAGTATCAGATACTGATATCATTTTGTTGAATTGATGACTTCGTGGACTCTTAAACCTTTTTACCCTTTCTATTTTTCAGGTACGCCATAACCAAAGCTTTTTGCATTGCCTTCCTCATGACCTTCTTCTCACTCTTTGATGTTCCTGTTTTCTGGCCCATTCTTCTGTGCTATTGGATTGTTCTATTTGTCCTGACAATGAAGCGCCAAATCATGCACATGATCAAATACAAATATATTCCTTTCAGCATTGGGAAACAGGTGAGGCAACAAGAACTTGGCAAATAGTCATGTAAACACCCCTCCTGCTCCCAGGGAAAAAATACAGAGAGAGACACCCCTCCCAGCTGGAGAACTTGGCAATAGTCATGTAAAACACTCTTCCTGCTCCTCAAGGCAAAAAAGCAGAGAGAGAGTAGCCATGTACTCCTATCCTTGAGAGAAATCGTTAGAAGAGGTTGGAACAATGTGACTAATAGTTTTACACGCTGGATTGTAGGAGAGAAATTACAAAATGTATTTGGAGCCTATTCCAACGGTTATTAGAGTGTGTATAACTTTTTAATCTACATCCCTCGGTTATTAGGAGACAACCATATTGTGGCAGTTGCATTCAATAATTTTTCTATCCTCGGGGCATAACAACAGGGAGAGACCCCCACCCTGCCTGGGGAAAGAGAGAGGGGTTGTGTTGATTCTGTAAGGTAGTTTCAAAATAGTGTAACTATGTAACTTTTCTCCTTTGTTTTATGGCAGAAATATACGGGGAAGAGGTCTTCTGCAAGTAGCAGTGGAATTTCAAGAGACTAAGTTCGATTCGATCACGCCCCTCTGGTTAGTAGTAGACAGAAGTGTGCAGCATTCAAACTCTTTTTTCGGTTTTCCTAAACGAGTGCTTGCTTCCTTTCAGACAAACATCGGTTGAAAAGACAGCTTATGGTGGTAATGTGGATGTTGTAATAGGATTTTTCCCATTTCTGTGTTGACCACAATATATCCTATACTTGTGTTTGTATTGTCTAGGACTCTAGGCTCCAATACTATAGAAGATGACTTATAATTTTTCTCTTTGTATCTTTATTATTATTATTATTTTTCTGATGGGGAAATATGAAAATGCCCAATTAATACTTGTTGGGGCTGATTTTCTCGTCGACGTTCGTTTAGTATTTCAAAATTTTACCACAAGCTCTTCTCTGAAAATGGCAAATGGACATTGCTGAGGTCTTAAATGACTTCACAATGTCCATTTCTTTGAGATGATGATAAGAAGACATGGATGGAACTGGCCTTCTGAGCTCACCAAGGTTCGAACCTTGCTGCTGCTTATTGTCTGTTTTAAACAATCTATGTCCTTGTGGACTGTTCTGTTTTATTTAATACAAAGGTACTGGTAAAATAGCAGATTTAAATTTGAATCGAATCTTTAAGATTAAATTATAAATTTGGTGTCTAAGTGTCCGGTTTAATTTATAAACTTTTAGAAGTTTCAATTATATTTTATTTCTCTTTAATTTTGGCTAATTATTATAGTTAGTTGGATTAATTATTGATTTTTTAGTAATGTTCCATAATTAGAATTAGAAAAATGTTTGAAGATTCAAAGGTGTGAGGAGAAAACTAACAATCAAACAAATAAAAGTAAACTCCAAGGAAAGATGTAGCAATATTGAGAAGTACAATTTGAAAACTAGCAAACCAAAGCAACCAAAACAATTTCCTCTAAACTACAAAAATTTGCAACTTTCTTCAGCCATAAAGAACTTTGTAAAAGGCCAAAACTTGAAAAATATGACCAACTTGCTATAAACAAGAACTCGTTTTTAATAGGAAATCGCTAAAAAATGATCAATAACTAACTAGAAAGGAAACTTAACCAAATGTTTTGCAAGTATATTTTCAAATTAATAACTCGACCAAACAATTTATGCAGCCCTTTAAAAAATATGCATAATTTTGATTTAAAAGGCAAATTCTTATAAATTTTGAAATTATTGGACATTTTTCATTTTCATCTATTTTTTAGTCGTTTTTGACAAAATCTGATTATCCATCATCCACTTGTACCTAAAAGTAAAACCCCTGTTTTCTCAAAAAAAAAAAAAAAAAAAAAAAAAGTAAAACCCCTAGAAGTAGTGATAACAACCTTCCAACAAGTAATTCTCAACTACTTGACTTCTCTTATATAAAATAGAAATAGAAATAAAAATAAAAATAATTGAATTGAAACAATAGATTAATATTAATAATAAATGGTTACATAAACATGGCCAGCTAATACAATTAGGGATTTCCATTGCCACTACCAACTCCGAAATACCTTTTGCTTTTGCCTTTGGCTTTAAACCAAAATATATTCCCTTAAGCCATTGGCTGTCTGCTGTCCTTTGCCATTCTCTCAACAACAAATGACCCCTCGAGCTTACGTCTTAATCTTCTTCTTCTGGTCTCTCCTCACCATCCTCACTCCCGCCCTCGTCTTTCTCTCCGAGAATTCGAAATCGCTACCGGTCTCGTTAGAATCTACAGGTAAAACAAACACCCGTTTAATAACATTCTCATTTCTTGTTTTTTTGTCATTTCTAGTTTCTTGTTCTTCTTCTTCCTCTTTTTTCGAATTGGGTGGATATCAAACTTTCAACCTCAAAGAAGATGGTATGTGTCTTATCCATTAAATTGTTCTTTATAGCAAAATTATATTCGAGAAATGTTTCTTGTTACCTTCTTTTGTCATTGGAGAAAAATAACCATATGTTTGATAATAGTTTCTTTCTTCACTCGAATTTTGGGTTTAATAAAATAATCAAAATTATTATGTTATGTTTATTTTTTCATTTTTTTTTTAATTTAAAAGCTATAAGGTAATGATTTCTTGATAAAAATTAAAACTTGGATAAGAAACAAGAAACCAGAGTGTGTTGTTTTTTTAAAATTTGTAAATAATTTTGAGAACGTTGCTTAACAATGAGAAATAGAAAGTAAAATTTGTCTAATTTTTCTGCTTATTTTCTGTTTGGCAGATGGGAAAGTTGGAGGGATTCAAATGAGTAGAAAAGTTGTGGGATTGACGAGAAAATATCAGATGTTGAAAGTTTTGGCCGAAGAACAGACCGCGCCGGCGGCAATTCCTACACCAATTACAGCACCGGCGCAGTCGCCGTCTCCGGCTCCGTCTCCGGGCGCCGCCGTGCCGTTACGGAGGTTCATGGCTGGTGCTGGAAAAGCCATATTGACAACGTTGAAGGGCTTGAAAGAAGCACATTAATTCAGTCAGTCTCTGAATATTGTATTTTTTTTTTTTTCAAAACAAAAATCACATATTATTTTGATCCTCTTGGCAAATAAAAGAATGAAAAAGGAAATTGTTTGTAAATATGTTACCTTTTCTTAGTTACAAAGTGAGAAAAGAAAATAAATAAATGCATTGATTTTTTATTTACTGCTTTGTTTTCTTTTTCATACTATTTACTCTAATAATGTTGTAAGCTGGAAATTGATTAGTTGACTTGTTAATTATATAAAATTCAATTAGCTTAATATTATTTTTTGGTTGTTGAACTAATAATGCTCCTGCAATTGTTTAAGTTTTCCTTCTAATTTCTCAACAAATTTTATTTTATTTGTTGTATTAAAAAAAAAATTCTCTACAAAGTTCTGTATTATTGGTCAAATACTACCGAAATACCTTATACAGGACTAAGGTTTTAAATTTTTGTCGACATATCGACCATGTTAATGGGTTTGACATTGATATAAGGAGTGAATTGACATTTCCATTATATCATAGAAAAATCAACGAAATATAAATAAATTATCAACAAAATATCACTATTGTGAAAAAAATTTAAACTTACTTAAAAAGGGTGAAATGCTTATTTGTTAATTTAAATATTTTTTTGTGGATTTTTATATCTATATTTTTTTTCTAAAAATATCCTTCAACATCAACATTTTATCAATATATATTTTGATTGATATTTCCATGAAATTTAGACCTCAACTTTTTCAAACCATGTAAAATGCTAATGAAATATTTTTTAAAAAATAAAAAATAATTCTATCAAGAAAAAAATAATAATAAAATAACAAAAACTATTTTATTTCAATTGTGTAGGCTATTTTAAACTATTTATTTGAGTTTGAAAAAAGATCTCCAACCTACCTGAAATATTCATATTGGAAAATTGTCAAATTCAAATTAAATTAATTGACTTATTGAAAAATAATTGATATTGTTTATAATTAATAAATTCGAGCTAGTGAAATTCAACCCAAATTAATTTTAGAGCTTCCAAACCAATACAATTCATATGGATTCAGATTATTTGAACAAAACCAATCCAAACAAGTAACAATGCAACCTAAACCAACAAATTTAAGTCAGGTTAACTGAATTTGTCAAATCATAGTGTTTTTTTTAACCAATAAATTTACCTAAAATGAAACTTAGGTAATTAAAATAAATAAATAGATAAATAAATAAATAGTTTGGTATAAAAGCTTTTATTTATGAAAAACGTGGGGCATGGTGAGTTATTAATTTATTAAGTTCCATACCAGAACTGAAGTTGATTTTTGTGCATTTTAATAAATAAATAAAGTAGACAATAATTTTGAATTTGAAAAGGAAGCAATTTGTGTTATTTAAAAGAACAAACGCCAGTTGTTATTTTCGAAGGCAACTGACTTGACAATAAGCCAACGTAAAATTTTGCATTTGAAAAATAGAACAAGCCTCACACCTATTTGAAATGACTTTTCAAGTGCTTAAAAAGGATAAATACATGAAAAGTTATTTCAAACAAATCTTGATTTAAGAATTTATTCTTAGAATTTTAATGATTATGTATTGTTATTAATATTTGATCAATTTCTATCGAAAGATCTGGTTCTAATAAATATTTATTGATGCCAAAATTTGGACAGAGAAAATTCACCTAACCTTCAAGTGACACCAACGGTAAATTTGCATTAAGGGGAAGATGTGGCCGAAAAAACAAAGTAAATCCGCACATCGGTGTGGTGTTTGCCACACCGCCTTCGATGCTTAAGTCAGTAAGGAGTAAGATGAGAAAGCAAAAGAGCAAGACGAGGAGTAGAGTTTAGAGAATGAGTTTCGGATCCATTCTTCAATGACGAAGAAGGTTTTATATATCTGTTCCTGTCTTAGGGTTTCTAGACATTTAGATACGATTCAGGTTGAACTAAATTGAACTGGGCTCACTAGGGACACCATAAGCCAACCAGGGAGGGGAGAAACTCAGCCCACATAAGTGGGCCGAGGTTGACCATGGCCTCGGCCCATGGGGGCCCAACCCCTTTGCTTTGCCTCTCCTTCGAGGTCTGCCTCTCGATCGTGTCTTTGGATAGGTGTTGTGTTGTCATGCTTAGTCCTTAAATTTTGGAGTGGCCAGAATTACCTATAACATTTATATCAACACATTAACACATTATTTGAATTAGAACCAATACTTTTTTTTCTTCTCTCTTTTTTTTTTTTTTTTTTTTTTTGAGTACAATTAAAACCAATACTTTCCTATTGATTAGGTGGGAGGAATTTTCTATTATATCAACCAAATCTTTTACCAACATGAAAGAGAGAAGATACAAAATAGAGACTTTTGCCCCCCAAAAATGTAAACGCCTATAAAAAAAAGGCTACAAGAAAGTGTTTTCCTCGAATTATTTCATTGTTAAACAATCAATGATAAATTAACACCAAGTCTAAAATGAGATTTCAACCAAACTTTCTAAATACATCTCAACTTTTAAATTGTGAATCTACAAGGTAGTTTCTACGTCAACATCATTAGTTAAAACGATACCAAAATATTCCTACAGTAGCTATTTGGACAAAATAGAGTATCAACCTAACACAATCTATAAAAACAATGTTCAAATCGTCCACTTTTTTTCTTTCCTATAGTACAACGAATTTGAGATGGAGACTTGAATCCCCAACCTTAAGAAGAATTTGATATCTTAATTGTTGAGCTATACAATATTTTGTTGGTTTAACAGATGTGGAGTCAAGAATTTGAACATTTGACCACAAAGAAAGAAACTAGCGTCTTAAATGTTGAGCTATGATAATGTTGTCTTCTATCATGTCATATTAAATCAACTAACCTTTGTCTATAAAATATGTCACTTTATTTTTTTTATCAACTAACCTTTTCAAAAAAAAAAAAAATATGCCACTTTATCATTTAATCATCAATATCAACGAAAATGAATCCAATTTAAAATTAAATTATATAAAGTTTATGATAAAACCTGATATACTTATCAAACACATATTTCTCGAAGAAAGCTCTATATTCATTATAAAACACACACTCTGTGGGCACATAACATATAGAACGACAATAGGCAGAAACTAAAAGAGTAGACCATAAAACAGAACACTCGATCTGCAGCAAGAAAAAGCTATGCAGAATTATTTACTACAAATCAGAAACAAAGGCACCACCCAAGTTTTCTTTTCTTTTAATTTCCTTCAAACGAATCGAGAGAGCGACTCATCGACCGTGGTGTATTTGACGTCGGGGTAGAGAGCCGAAGCCTCGACTCCAAAGGATGGCTCGATCTCAAAGTTGGTCTGATCTCCCTTCACAAACATCGAGTGGTTGAGGGCCAAAATCACATTGATCGGAAGTGGAGACTCTGTCAAGTTTATAAAACTTTCTTAGAATCTCACACGTATATGAGATTTAAGTTGATAAGTTACGGTAAATTTAATTATTTATTCACATTCGTACGTAAAAGAGACTGACCTTGGATGTCCTTGAGGATCTGCTCCTCTGGAACGTAGACCTTTTCCAAGGCTTTGCCAATCTTTTGCTCCCACAGAGCTACGAGGTCGTTGAAAGAGTAGGTGTTTTTGGGCGGCTTGATGTAGAGGATTTTGTTTTCAGTTCTTGGGTCGTCCACAGCTTTGATAGTGTAAGTGCCAATGTCTTCCTCGAAGTTAAAAATTGCTGTGTGTTCATTTTATCAAACAAAACCATTAAATTGTCTAATATACTTTTTGAAAATTATTCTAAAAACAAAGTGAGTGTTGCAAAACTTTGACAAAAATGCAGTTATTTCAGCACTAGTAGATGATTATCTAGTTTAGAATTCGACCCACTTAGGATATTGTGCTTACATAATTGTATATCTAAGAATTTTCTAGATTTTCAATTAACATAGGACTATATTTATTGATCAAGAGGGTATGTGGTTCAAATCTTGAGCAATCGAAATTTTGGGACAACTAACCTTTGGGCTGTCCATCACCGGGGATGACGACTTTGTCTCTAGGAGGGGAGGTGAGTCCCGGCTGCATAAGTGAGGGGAGAAAATAGCCACTGAAACAGTTGGAGGACACATAAGTGTAGGGTATCCCTTCCTTCTCAACTGCCCGTCGGATTTGAGCCTTTACGGCCAATGCAGATTTTGCTGGCTCAACTGCGTGGAGTCTGTCCACATCCACACCAAACTCCGAAGGGAAAAATCTCTACGGTGTTGAAAACAAAACGTTCTTTTGTTATAAAGTTAAATTTCTTTCATTTCACTAACGTAAACATAATTCTAACAGTAAATATAACTCGTGAATTATTTCAAATATAACCAATTTGAAATAACATTTTACAATATTTTACTCTAATAAAGGGGCAATTTTGATAATAAAATGGTATAATGGCCCATGGGCCTGTAGATCAGTTAGGGCGGCCCACTTCATAATCATAAATTTTCCCAGTACTAAAATTATTAAATTACCAACAGAAGTTTAATGTTTTTATTTCAATAAGAAAATCGTCAAAATACCGACACAAACTTAAATAATTTGGATAATTGTCCCATACGTACGGAAGAAATTATTGATAGTTTTATATTATTAGATGTATAAGAGAAAAACTGTAGAAATCTATATCCAATGGTTATCAAGAAGTTCGTAAATTCTCGAATTCACATCCTATAGTTATTAAGAGGTTGCCACAAATTTTTTCCATGCAATCTCAACACATAAAGTCCTAAATCTTCTCCCCATCTACCATTTTACAGAGTTATAGAATATTATTATATATACACATTTTTCCTTCTTGGAATAATTATAAAACAATGTTTTATACAATTTGATCTAAATTCGCAAGCTACATTTAAACTCGGATAATTTCATTTCACAGAATTTGAATCATAAAACGAGGTCAGATTCAATTTAAGAAGCCAATTGAAGTTCAGAAAGCAAAAGACTGAATTCATCGGTACCTTGACATTGCCGGCCTCTTTGATTGCAGCAATGATCTTGACCTGATCCGCCAATTGCATTTGTCCAACCGTCGAAATCACCACATCCACTTGCTTGATCGCCTTCACCAGACTTTCATGATCATAAAGATCTCCCTGCAACATCGAATCTCCACCGTTAAACAAACTTAATCACACATTCACAATCCAGAACGAATTGAATTTCTCCATATAGATCAATCACGGAGATCGAGAAAGAGAGATCAATTTGAACTTACAGTGATCAATTTGACTCCTAAATTCTTGAAATTCTCGACGAGCTTTGCCTTTACAGGATCGGCGACGGTGCTCTCTCTGATCAGAGCGAAAGTAGGATGGCCGGCCTTGGCGCTCGCTTCAACCACGAACTTTCCGATATAACCAGTGCCTCCGATGATCAGAACTTTGCTTTTCTCCGCCATTGATGAAGACAGTCTCCTTCGCTTCAAAATTACGCCTACGGCGGGAAAATGCAATTCGGATCGGCTTTCTTGAGTAAACTGAAGAGTTAACTGATGGTATTTATATGCAAATTTGTATGTTTAAATTACATTTATGGCCCTCTCTGGTCTGTTTTTGAAAGCTGTATAAAAAAAATGGATTTTGTGTCTAATAAATCCATAAAAATTAAAAAATGTTTAAGCGATGCTCAAACTTTCAAATTTGTCTGTAAAATGATATTAAATTTTGAAAGTATATAATAGATTTGTGGATTTATAAGATCTAGATTTAAATTTCTAACATTCAGGAAATAAGTCTGTGAGCTATATTCATATTTATTAATTCATTTGATTTTGCTTACCAATGGTAAAGACACTTGGTATAAACACTTGATAAAATAACGGGTTCTGTACCGGAGAGAAGAGTCTTGGTTTTGAAGTAGTGGTTTTTGATACACCGAAACGAGTTTATATGGTGTTACAAGGATTTCATTCGACCTTGTCTACCAATTTATGTGAAATTGGTGCAAAGGTTGGAGATTAGGAATTTCATTATGTAATCGGATTCCCTTGTATACATTCAAATGATAAATAACGAAAGAGTCATAGCTCTTGAGGCCCTGACCCTTGTTCAAGATATTCTAGTGTTGAAATCTTCATTCCAAATGATTGAGTTTACTCATAGGCCAAGAGAAAATAACAAGATGGTGGATGCATTAGCCAAATGGAATCGTGAAAATGAAGCTATGTTATGGTCTCATCCTTTTCCGCTTCGGTTATAAAATCTGGTTCATTTCAGTTCACGTTCTATGGTAGGCCCGAAGCCTTTTTCTTCATGATCTAATATATGATATTCTGATATTCTAAAAAAAAAAAAAGGCATTTATCACAATAATCAAAACTTTTATGAAAATGAATGACTAAAAATAAAATTTAGCTTTTTTTTTAATTAATTACAAGAAAATGAACAAGCTTCTCGCACATTTATTTCTTTTTTAATTAATAATAATTATTGTTTATTTATTTTGTTGAAGAGTAATTAATCTTGTTAAGCACTAAAAGTAAGGCAAAAAGAAAGGGGGAAAACAAATTCAATAAATAGCATAGCATCATAAAGGACCATTACTTTCTTTTTCCTTTTTTTCTAGAAAGAAAAAAGAAATGAATATTGCTTAAGAAAAAAGCAAACAATTATTGTAAAGTAAAGAATAAGGTAACATAAACATGCCCAATCAATTTTCTTTTAGTAGGAAAAGAGAGATTGAAAATACCTTCAACCAAAAATCTCTTTTGAAATTCTACCCCTTTTTGTGTAATCCATAAATAAGTTAAGAATAAATAAATTTTCTTTTATAGAAATCCATTACTTAGGGAGAGAGAGACAACCTAGTTTTTTTTTTAGTACATCGATATTTGGGATGAGAGATTCGAACTTCTGACTTTTTGGTTCAAGGTACATGTCCATTACCGCGGAGCTATTCTCACCTTAACAGTCTAGTTTATTATTTAAAGGAATAGCTTCATAAATATTTAGTGAGTTATTTTAAATTATCACTTCAACTAGCTAGGTATATAAATAAAATATTAAAGAATCCCAACTATTTTTTATTTTAGGTTAAAATTTTTGGATTGACTTCATTTTGATTTATAAATTTTTAAAAAATATTTTATCAAATATAATTTAGTTGAAACCTAAAGTAAGCTTATATATTGTTTTGGAATTTTTTTTTTTTTTTTTGAGAAGATATTGTTTTGGAACTTAGAGGTGGTTAGGTGGTTATGATTTTGACAATTGTTTTTAGTACAATAAATGTAAATGCGGAATTGTGGTTACAGTCTTCGACTTCAAGCAAATCTTAATCCAACTGTGTTTAGATTAAAAAAATAATTATAATAGTTAATTTATTGACACACGTTTTAACACACGTCAAGTTTTTGTCTTCTTACTTTCAAGATTATTCCATTTTGATATTTGAATTTGCAAAATATACAACTTCCTTGCAAGGTTTATTCCATTTTTAGTCTCTATTTTAATAAATGAACTACAGAAAAATAACCCTATTGATTTTTCTCATGAATTGTTTAACATACAAATAATATAATTTTAGATGTATGTATTAAATATATCAATGGAATTCATAAGTTGATTAAGGCAATTAGAATTGTGTATACAACAAAAAAAAAAAAATAGTCATTATTTTGAGCATAGCTCTGGAATAAGAAATCTATAATCTTGTTAAGTTTGAAAGTTCAATTCTTTATTGAATACTTTAAATAAAAAAAAATAAAAAAAAATAAAAAAAAAATCCATAACTTAAAAACATTAATTTTGAAAGTTAACCAATAAGCCAATTGACAAGACTACGACTACAATAAGCACTCATAATGCAGGCCCACTCGGAAGCATGAGCGGGCCAGGGCGTTGAAATTGGGCCCACGAGGCCCATTTTTTATTTCTAAAGCGTGGGTTTACAAATTAAATAATAATAATAATAATAAAGCGTGGGTTTACATGTTGGAATAAAGTCCAACCAGTGGACCCCACCATTACCCCCTTTGTCCGTAGGTTTGTACCTCTAAATTACGAGAAATTTTTAGGTGCTCCTGGTGCAATGAGGTCTCACCGTTAGATGTATGAGAGAGAAATAGCAAAAGTACGTCAACTTTGTATCCAACGATTATTACGGGCAGACAAATTTGAAGATTTATATCTGACGATTTAAAAAAAAAAGGGTGGAAACAATTAATAATTTTCTCTAAAGTGAGCATAGCTCAACAATAATTGTCATATACTCTCGATCAAAAGATCAGATATTCGAATCCCCTCCTCCCTAAAAGTTATTAAAGTTAAATTATCAAAAATACCCCTAAACTTTAGGGTTTGTTTCAATTATGCCCCTAGACTTTCAAAAGTTTCAATTATGCCCTTGAAGTTTCAAAATTGTTTCAAAACTACCCTTGAAGGCTTTTTTTTGTTAAATTCATGGATGTAAAATGACGTGTTTGCATATATATTGTTGCTTATGTGAATAGATTTGAACACATACGTGGAAAAAACAATAAAAACACATGCAAACGCATCAATTTTTGTCGATAAATTTAACGGAAAATGTCTCCAAGGGTAGTTTTGAAACAAATTTGAAACTTCAAGGGCATAATTGAAACTTTTGAAAGTCCAGGGGTATAATTGAAACAAACCCTAAAGTCGAGGGGTATTTTTGATAATTTAACCAGTTATTAACTAAAAAAAAAGAAATAGAATTCAAAAGCATGATGGTAGATGTAACAATTATGAAATGCAACTAAATCAATAGAAATTTCACATGGAAGAACCATTACCTTCTATTAAGAGATCAAATGTTTATTTGGCATGTTAAAATTTGTTTTTTTTTTTTTTTTTTCAAATAATCATCAATAACAAAGTTTGAAATGAGAGCATAGAATTTAGTAAATGTTACTCCAAATTTAACCATATATGTCATTTTGAGCATGATTAGATGGATAAAGTACTTAATGTTATAGCATAGCTTTCTGTATCTTTGTTATAATTGAGAGTTAGTAATTCTAATTATATTGAGTAGATAGAAGTAATCGGCTCCTGTCTTTTTCACTATGTATTTTATTAATAAGAACCATTAATTGGTTCATTTCTCACTCTACAATTGTCGAATTTTTTTTTTTAAAAAAAAAAACTATTTATTTGCTTTTATATTATATTGAATTTCGAAACAAGAACAAAATAAATGAAGAATTGGAAAAATGGGAGACGAGATCTTTTTATTGAATCATATTTAATCGAAAAAGTTTTTAGCATTGATTTGATAGCATCACCCTTTTCTTCTCAACTTAAAAAATATATATTATCTATCAATTAGACGAGATTTCTATATTTTATTTTATTTTGTAGGTGAATAAAAAATTCTCATTTGAAATAAAGATAAGTGGGATAAGCGTGCCCCATCACATTGTGCCCAAATTTCTTGTTGCTATGCAAAAACATGCTTTTTTAGACACTAGAAAGAGTAGCACCTAGTCCTACCATAATGTTATTAGTGCAATTTCAAGAAAACTTAGTAGTGCTTAGGCATTAAATCTAACACCTCTAGTTAACCATATTTTCAAGTAAGACGAAAATTATTAGTTTTTTCAAGTTTAGGAATTAAAATAGACATTTTAAAAGTTGAAAGTCTAAAATAAATTGAATTTGAAATTTCATAGACGAAAATGAAATTCCAATTTAACCTATCTTTGGCCTTTATGAAAAGAAAAGAAAGGAGGAGGAGAACCCTCGCACGAGGGAGAAATCAGTCAATATGACAAAGGACGACTTTCTAAGTCGATTTCCTTTTCATTCTCTTTTATTTTCTTAACCATATTTCAATGTTATTAATCCTTGCCAACAAGAGCATAGTTCAATTGACACAAAGTTGTACTGATAACCATAAGGTCTATAGTTCGAATCCCTCACTTCACATATTGTCAAAAAAAATGTTATTAATCCTTATATAGTAATTGATTTTACTTTAATTATGTTTTAGATTTTCATTTGAAAAGAATTATGATGCAATATTATTCATAAAACCCTTTCCTATTCTTTTCAATTTTGTTTAATAATTTTTTCCATCTTGTTTAGCTACTTATTTTTTTATTTAATGGTCGTAGGAAATGGGACATAATTATTATTGTAGATGTGATTTTTTTTTAGTTCATCAAAATTGCAGGGTGGAAAATTGAAGTATTAATCTTTGAGATGATAATCGGTGACTTATCTACTTAACTATTCTCAGATTGAGACTAAATATATGATTTTGGATTCAACCCTAAAACTAACTCCTGAACATCTAACTATAGTCACATATCATATTCCTCTATGATAATTGATAGATGGGTTTTAAGCTTTTTTTTTTAAAAAAAAGTTTTAAGTATATGGTAAAAGGACCATTTTGTTTTATTCTTTATCATAGTTTTAATTAACAAAATTATACAACCTATTCACCATGCTTAGGGTGTATATGTATATTGAAAATTTTTCAAACACTTTAAGGTAACAATTCTATAATTCCAATGTTTGATTATAACAATCTTCATAGTTTAGGAATGATTTCTATATTTTAAAATATTTAAGGACTTAATTAATTATAATAATTTCATTAGTTTAAGGGACGATTAATCAAATTAAAAGTTTAAGAGTGTGATTTTCATTCTCTATAGTTAAATTATGCTTTTTGCAATTTTTCCAACTTAGCTTCCCAACTTCAAACTACCCCAGGAGAAAGATGAGAGGCAAACAGGGAGCAAGAGTAAGAGATGAGAGAGTTTTTAGAATAGAGTTTCAGATCCCTTCTTCAAGGTTGAAGAATGGTTTATATATACCTTCTCTTGTGTTTAAAGTTTCTATGCGTCTGAAGACAAATTCTAGTTGAACCAAGTCGAACCGGACTGATCAAAGACACTAGGAAACGAGCGGAGGGAGAGAAACTCGACCCACACAAGTGGGCCGAGGCCGACCATAGTCTCGACCGAGCATGGGATTATTGGGCCTGGCCCAATCCTTTCTGCCTACCTCTCCTTCGGGATCCGCTTCCTAGTCATGTCTTCGGATTGATGTTGTACTATCCTCGTCAATTCCTTACATTTCGAGGTGGTTCAAAACATTTAGGAACCAATATAGATATCAGTGAAAATATGTTCAAACCTATTAATCGATGCAAAAAAGAAAAAAAAAATCATTACAAAGGGGTATAAAAAATCATTATAAATTTAAAACACAAGTATATTATTGTGCTGATTATGATAAGTTAATAATAATGAATTAATTAATAATTATTACAATTGATTAATCACCATCTAAATTCGTTGTCCAATTATATAATTGAATGACCATGACATAAAATGAAAACACATTCATCAACGTTATAAATGCAATTTAAAAAATAAATTTGTCAACAAGAGCATAACTGAACCGGTATAAAACTTGTATTAATGATTATGATTATGAGATTTATGGTTTGAGTCCTCCCACCCTACATGTTATCAATTTTTTTTTTTAAATAATCCAATTTCTTAATATTATATTCATAACTAAATTTCTGAAAAAAAAAATTAGCTAATAGAATTGTAACTAATACTTTAAACCAAAGGTGAAGTGCATGTTGTTGAATTTAATAAATTAATAAGGAAAGGACGAAATTACTGAACTCAAGGAGAAAAAAAAAGGAAAATGATGAAAGTTTTAAAAATACAATTGAAAAAAATCCTCCTAAGGTTGATAACATATATATATATATATAGTTGATTAGTTCCTAAAGTTGATAATTAAAATGTGATCATGGTCCCAAATTATCCTTTTTCTTTATGATCTTTTGAATTATTCTCCCTCCCATGTTTAAAGTAAAATAATATCTTAGAGAAAAAAAAAAAAACCTAGAAAATAGACCAATATATATGACAAAAGAAAATTACATTGTCATGGAGAAGCATATGAAATCTTAAAAGAAAAAGATTATTGCTAATATGGAAAAAATAAAAGAAAACAGAGAGAAAGAGATACTACCAAATATTATCGCAGATAAACATGAAGAGATATGGAGAGAAAACTCAAGACGACGATCAAATACGAAGAGAACTACTGTGTCTTGGATTCTGACCATAATTCAGAGCTCCAAATTCCAGATTACAAACCAAACCGAACCCAAATCTTACAATAATTATATATTATATATATTTATAATACAAATATTTTACATAAATTACTAATTAATATATTTAACTAACTTCTCTTTTCTTTTCAGTAGTGTAACCAAGCACCGACTCCATCATCGCTGTGATTCAACTTGAACGAGGCCACGTCCGCGACGCCGTATCGCGACGCGTATGCTTTCGCTGCGCCGTCGAGGACTGGCGGTTCATTTAGAAACGCCGAATTGCTCCTCGTCCACCTGCACAAAACACACAAACAACCGCACACATATCTCTGGTTCTTAATTTCGTTCCTATATATTTTCAAGCACTAAAATCCGCGATCGAGTAATTAATTAATAGAACGACTTAAATTTACCAGCCATTTTTCTTCAATTTCTCTAGGTTTTTCCTCTCCACGTCGCTCTCTGCAAATCCTTTTTCCTCCGCCGCACCGGTCGCCGGCGGAAACGAACTCGATCTTTTGTAGTCTATTCCGAGCGTATCGCGATCGACATAACGATCCACCGGCATAGAAATCGCTCTGAGATGTTCTTCCTCCAATTTCCTCTTCGATCTCCAGTAAGCTTCGATTTCCTCCTTCGTAAGCGACCGATTTCTCTTGAACTTGACTGAAAATTCAAAGTTATTGTATACGATTTAACCAACCTCATAACAGACAGTACATAATGTGACGAATAATTCATGAATCAGTTGAAAATACGAGCGAAATTCATTTCGATTACCTGATTTAGGATCGAGAACGGGAGAGTTCCATCCGGCCATTAGAGAACCCATTTCTGCTACTGAAGTTTTAGGTTCACAGAGAGGAGCGAAAGAAGGCTTTTACATGAAGTTCCCTTCGAGGATTAGGCCTTTATATAGCCTTACAAAATGCGTGCTCCGTGTGGGGCCCTTTATATATATATTTTTTCTTTTTGAAAATTGTTCTTATCTTTAATTTTTTTTTTATTATATTTAATTTTATGGAAGAGAAAGTCGGTTCTGTGGCAAATTAATCCAAAAAAGAAAGAGAATAAGTTAAATTTTCGCCATAGCTATAAATCATAACACGTCTTTTTCTGCCAAAGTGAACATAGCTCAACGTTGGCATGTACCTTCAACCAAGAGGTCACTCAACATAGAACTTCTCCAAGCCAAACACGTTTAACTTCAAAGTTCTTATGATTCAGCCATCGAAAAGAAAGATGTACCTTGTTGGTATAGGTAGTATCTATCAATTCTTGTAAGCTTTTCTTGACTATATTTTCATGTCTTCAGGATCCCTCTCATTCGGATGTGATCTCAGTTCATTCATGTACCCTTTCGATTGCGGTTCATTCATGTACCACTCCTATCCTCAGGTGTCACACTTTTCGTAAGTTCCTATTTCTATTTATTATATAGAGAGGAAATTACAATAAATATATAAACATTTTTTAAAATAAGAAATTACAATAAATGTATAAACATTTTTTTAAAATAATAAATTACAATAAATATATAAGCATTTTTTAAAATAAGAAATTACAATAAATATATAAGCATTTAAAGTTTGTGGAGTTTATATCTTTGATCAATAAATAAAGTTGTTAATAACATCAACTCTACCATAATATTCTTCGGAAAAAAAAAGACTACTAAGAAATATTTGAAAGTACTCAAATGAAGCTTTTTTCTGTTGATTAATAAAAAAGTAAATAATAACTAAATTAGTTTTTATTATTTAGATTAAAAAATAGAATATTTAAACGCTAAATAAAATAAAATGAGTATTTGAAATTTTAAAACCAAATTAAAATAAGCTTAACCTAAAATTGGGAGGGAAAAAATGCATACTACAATATGGTAAAAGAAGGTTGAAATATTATAATATTTTAATTTTGGTGGGGTCGTGGAGGAATATCCTTGCAATTAATTGATGGCCCACACCACATAGTGGGAGATTTTATTATGAGAGTAATTCATACAAAGTTTCAATTTAAATTTAAAGGTTAAATTATATCAATACGGTTAAAATATATGTCATTTTATTTTTAACTTTATCACTATATATTTATCTCAAAAAAAAAAAAAAACTTTATCACTATATATTTTTTTTTAATATTCTCGAAAAAAAAGAACCCCCTCCCTCCATAATTTCTATTGTTTAAAATTAATTTGAAAATACTTCTCTTTTATCTCAATTCAAGTATATAGGTGAGTGGATGAGACATCAATAATTGATACAAGTCGAGTTAAATAAATGACAATTGCTCATTTGAATGACATAATTCAAATAGGAGAATCATACTTCCATTTCCATACTTAATTTAAAGTTGAGTTGTGCAAACTAAGTTAGAGATAGCATTGCAAAATTTAAGTATGAGGTGACTTTTCGATGATTATCTATCATACACTGATGCACTTAGCATATCACAATCACACCTACCATATAAAAGCATTCGAAATTTCTACTAGCACAGCGATCCTCGAAGATCAATTTAGCATGGCCACATTGGCTCGATACCTCGTAGAAAGAGCTCCTTTTTTTCTTTTTTTTTTTGAAAAACGTAGAAAGAGCTCCTTTAAGTGTGGTTTGACTCTCTCTTACTAACATCTTGGCCACGAAGATAATCTTCCTAATAGACCTGATTCATTACATCCAGTCAAGATTAATTTTGAAAATACTTTTTCTTTTATTACCTTCCCTAAACCATGATCGTCAATTTCAATGTAAAACTTGTTATTTCCATTAGCAAATTCAAGTGAGAATTGGTAATTAAAGCTTTTTTAAAAAGAATAAAATAAATGTGAGGTAAAAAAGTAAAATTGTGGAAGTAAGAATTGAAATTAGCGTTAGGGTAGTTTTGTAATTTAGCTACATTTAAAAGATAAAAGATGGATTTGTACGGCGATGAAAATTGTGGCAAAGAATTCATCGTTAGCTTTTTGTCGCGATTTAGTACGTGTGGATAAAATGGTTTCGGTAGGTGAGTGCCACGTGTACAGAGAGTGGGTCCCATTGAGATTGATGATGCGGCGGGCATGATTACGTGGTGTGAGATTCTGTTTTATTGCGCATCAAAGTTACGGCGCGCTGCTGCTTTGATTACATTCCAATTTTTGCCAGCCTGTCATCTTCCAAAGGGAGAGAGAAAGTAGGAAAAATGGAAAATAAATAAAAATAAAAACTTCTTTAAAAAAAAAAAAAAACTTGGTTAAATTATTTGAAAATTTTGAAGCAATATGACTAATAATGATTTTTAAACAAAAAAAAATACAGAATTAAATTTTAAAAAATATTTTTTAATAAATGTATTATTTCATATTTTAAATTCATTTCATTGGGTGATATCATAAATTATGTCTGAGGTATGTTTAGTCAAAATACTCAAGTTACTATGTATCCCAAAAAAAAAAAAAAAAAAAAAAAGAAAGTCAAGTTACTCTAAAAATTATATGACTCAACTTGTTAAGACTTATGTTTTCGACTAAAAAGTTAGAGATTCTAATCATCATTCTACGTATGGTTAAACAAAAAAAATATGTGTTGTTTGAAAAGAAATTTTTGAAAAAAAAGTTTAATATTTAGAAAAAATTTGGCTGCATTCCAGTATGTATGGATCTCCCTACATACCACCATTAAAATCTTGACAATTAGGAGAGATAAAAAAGTTTTCTTATTTTTTCACTTCATCTTTCTTAGTTGTCAAAATTTTAATGGAGTATGTAGGCAGATCTCTACTTACTCGTATGTAGCCAAATTTTGTTTTTAATATTTTTTTTCCTCTCTCAATCTATGTGAAAGTCTAAAAATAATATATTTTTGCATTAAAATTTGGAACTCCAAAAAAGTGAGGGGAAAAAAAGACAATTTTGATGTAAAAGAAAAGACGTGTGAAAGAGTAAATAATCAACCAAATTGATCAAAGAGTATGCTTTGTTTATTTTCAACATCTCGTGTACCTAATCAGATAATGTTCACAAATTTGCTTGGGAAGAAATCAATTGTCTTGTCTCTATGTCTCTCTAAGTTGGGAAGTAAAAATAATATATCTATGCTTATATATATTGTTCACACGTAGTTTCAAAGAAATAGAACACGTGTAATAAACTTTGTATTTGTTATTTTGTGGTAGGAGTATAATCTCTAATATATGATTTTCAGATTCTTTCTTTTGTGCGTGTGTTTCACTCGAAGGTCAGAACACTTGTTTTCAAGTTGTGAAACTTCAATTGATTCTTTGAGTTTTGAAGTCTTCGAGTCTTGGAGGGTCTTTGGTCTTCCATAAGTGTTCAACAGTCAAGGACTTAAAGGATTTTAAGCAGTCTTCTATCTTCTCTTTTGGTGGAGTTTTTTTAGTCTAGTTTAATTTTTTTTAATCTTTGGGAGGAGAACTCCTCTATTTACAGAGTTTTCCATGGATAAGTAGACTTGGGCTTGATTGGCTTTTGGGCTTAGCCATTTGAACTTGGGCTTCATTGACTTTGGGGCTTAGCCATTTGGATTTGGGTTTAGTTTAAATTTGACCCAAATACCGTATAACCCAAATATGATGACCGAATTTTGATCATCTTAATTTTTTTTTTAATTTGATCAAATAGTCATATTGGAGGCATGTGTCATTTCAATTTAGAATTTGCCAACTTTGTCTTCAGATTAAACTTGAGACACATGTCAATTTATAATTGGTTCAAAATTTAATTATTTGTAATTTTTTTCATTAATCTGAAACAATGACGTGACAATTGGTGATTGACCGAAATTTCTCATTCAACATATATCGTTATAAATCTTTGAACCGTTTCTAGACATTGCACATGAAACCACTAAACAATCCATAAGGATCGGATACCCATATTCCCGGACCATACAATCCTGTTACATGAAATGCGCCAAAACCAAAGCAACCCAACCCTGAGAGAAATAAATGAATTCCAAAAATATTTCTAGATCCCAATACACCCAATGCCAGATAGCTGCTAAGAAGCACAATCCAGAAAACACAATATGTGCTCCGGCCACACCTTCGTAACTCCAAATACCCGGATTCGTTATAGTCCCTCCTGTGATACTCCAACCCCCCCATGAATTGGTTATTCCTAAACGAGTCATGAAGGGTATAACGAACATACCTTGTCTCCACATTGGATCAAGAACAGGATCAGAGGGATCAAAAACTGCTAATTCGTATAGGGCCATTGAACCGGCCCAACCAGCAACTAGAGCTGTATGCATTATATGAACAGAAAGCAAACGACCGGGATCATTCAATACAACGGTATGAACACGATACCAAGGCAAACCCATGGAAATACCCCTTTATCAACGAAAAATAGACACTATGTAACTTTATTGCACTGAAAAAAACTATGCTATGGACCTCCCCTTTTGAGGGGATTATCTTGGCGAAAGGATTAATATTTGGTCTATTCTTTTAGTAATAATGGAACAATTCTATTCGTAGGAACAAAAAGAAGCAGATCTATTCTATACTCGATTTGGTACTCTTTTACCCTCGGGGGATCTATTATAGAGGGTTTTTCATTCTTAACCGAGAACTCAAACAAGTAATAGAAGAGAGGAGAGAGAATCTTCTATATATATATATATATATATTTGAATATTAAATCAAACTTAAATTTATCAGTTTGGTCATTATCAATTAGACATATCTAACAAATCTTTAAAAACAATACATCATATTAACCAAAAATGTCTTATCATATATATCGTCACAATTCAAACTCTACTATTCCCACCATAAAATTTCCCAACAAGCACATGAAGCATGAAAAAGACAACATTACAAAATACAATTCAAATATCTCCACCCACTACCCATGTTGGAAGGTGTTAATTTTCACTTGGGCATGGCATGGCATGATGGCACACTATGAGCAAATTGGGTGTAAGCCAATATAAGAAAAAGAAAATCTTAAATATACGTTATCTTCATAATAGAATTCCACATTCCAATCATATGGTTGCATTATACCTAGACAACAGCACGTATAACAATTACATCAAAACGTCTGATAGAAAGAAACACAATTCAATTAATAAAACCAATCAAATATTAACATTTGAATCTTCTCATTTTTAATCGTCGGAAAGAATCGTGTGGTAATAGTATTTATTGATTTATTGAGTTTAGATACAAGTGAATAAACAATGAATATATTTACTGCAAATTTGTAATTTGGGTTTTGTTTAGGGTTTGGAAGAGAAGGTTCTCTTGAAAGTGGTTGGCAAAGGCCTGAGCCAATCTGCAGCGCCAATGAAGGTTTTGGTGAAGAATGGTGCAGCTTCTTGGCTGGTCATGTTTGTAAATGACCATGGTACCCTTCTTGATGGATTGGCTCCTTTTCCATAACATCTATATTGCCCATAGTAAACAGTGCTGCAAATACATTTTCAAATAGTTAATTGATTGACTGACTTTTCATTTTCAAAAGAGAAGTGTTTTTATTTAATAATCAATATTAACTCTTCCAAAGAGATATTGGAAGAAGATCGGAAGAAAACAAGTTTAGTTTCAAAAACCAAAAACAAAAACGATGAAAACTATAGTAAGGAGATTAAGATAAATAAGGTCCCGTTTGATAACCATTTGGTTTTTGGTTTTTGGTTTTTGAAAATTAAGCTTATACACACATACTTCCACCTATAAGTTTCTTGGTTTTAGTATCATTCTTTTACCTTGTTTTCAAAAACCAAGTCCAATTTTGGAAACAAAAAAAAAGTAGTTTTCAAAAACTCGTTTTTGTTTTTAAAATTTGGCTAGGAATTCAAATGCAACTCTAACTAGGATGGAAGCCATGGTAGGAAATCTAGTAGAAAACAAACATAATTTTCTAAAACCAAAAACCAAAAACCAAATGGTTATCAAACGTGGCCTAAGTATCTTTGTTTTATTTTCAAAAGTGCAGTCGTTTTTTGTTTTTGATTTTTGAAAATTAAGCTTATAAATACTACTTTCACTCATAAATTTCTTTGTTTTGTTATCCATATTGTTTTTTTGAAAATTAAGCTTATAAATATTATTTTCACCTACAAGTTTCTTTGTTTTGTTATTCATATCTTTTTTATGTTTTCAGAAACCAAGTCAAATTTTGAAAAAAATAGTTTTCAAAAAATATTTTGAATTTGGTTAGGAATTCAAAAGTATCATTGACAATGATGAAAACTATGGTAAGGAAATTAAGAAAAAACAAGTATAGTTTTCGAAAACCAAAAACCAAATTATTATCAAACGAGACTTTATCAAATAGGACTAAACTTTTAATATTAAATTTGGTTTTATTTTTATTTCTTATTATAAGAAATAAAAATAAAAATAAAATAAAATAAAAAAGGAGAAGAGAATAGTAGAAACCTATGTTTGGATGGGTCTTGCCAGTCATCCCAACCCTGAGGCAGGATAACACCGGACATGTAGGTGTATCCAAACACGACCCTTGAGAAGGCCCCCCACGGCCTTCCCAAAACGGCCGAGTTTATCCCACTTATCTTGCACCCCATGAACACGAACCCCGTATTCTCCGACGGCGACTCTCTCCGTTGGGCCGTGATGGTCCCCACCGCGTCCGACACCGATCGCAGGTGGCAATTCTGCAAAAGCCCAAACCCAACAGGCCCATCAAGCTCTCGTGGCCCAATAGGCAGCCCCAATTGAAAAAAGAAAAAGAAAAGAGAGAGAATGTTGGTTTTTGGATTCGAACCTCGAACAGTGAAGCCCCGTTCCCGCAGATGAAATCGGTGGCTCCTTCGATGTAACAGCTTTTGTAGTAATGGCGGCCGATGTCGTCTAGAAGAGTGTCTTGATGCCCAAGAAATCTGCAGGCCACGAATGACACTCGGTCTCCGGATACCCGTAATGCCACCGCTTGTGCACCCGCCCCGAACCCGTTCTTCAACCCCATAATTGAAATAACAATTAAGTCAATCAAATTATACTTTGAATCAATAAACAAAACTTAAATTTAAATTTATTTTTATATTCCCTATTTTTTTCACTCGATCATAGGGTTTTTTTTTTTACAAACACTCGATCATAGCTTAAATGTTAGAACTTAGAACTATTATGGTTAAATTATCGAAAATATTCCTAAACTATGAGTTTGGTTTTAATTATAATTCTGAACTTTTAAAGGTTTCGTTTTAGCTGTTGAAGTTTGAACTTGTTTCAAAACAATCAAATTCATGGACAAAAATGACATGTTTACATATGTATTATTGCTTATATATATAAATAGATTTGAACGCATACGTGATAGATTTGAACACATACGTGGAAAAAACAATAAAAACACATGCAAACATATAATTTTCCGTCCATAAATCAATAACAAACTTCAAATTTCAAGAATTAAAATGAAACTTTTGAAAGTTTATGTTATAATTGAAACCAACCTCATATTCCACGTGGATTTTTAATAATTTAACCAACTATTATCAAATGAATTTGGTTTTCTTAACAAACGTTTCACTCCCCTCATTTTGATTTTTAGTAAAAATGTTTGGGGAAAGCTTGATATAACATTCCCATTATTTATTATTCATATTACATTTAGACTATCGTTCTAAAGTCAAATCTCAATAGGTCGATCCATTTGAGTGAATAGAAATTTATAGTCTACCTAGAAATAAGAATATTCTTTTGTAACGTATTTTGAAAAACTACAAAACTCATATTTTTCAATAACGTTTTTTTAAAAAAAAAAAAAAAAAAAAATTGTTGAGGGTTCAAATGTGTGATTTTAATAAAGTAAACCAATAAGGACAAAAAAAATGTTAGAAATTAACTTCCATTTAAAAGATGAATGAAAGTAAAAGTAAAAATGGTTATTAAATAAGATCCGAAAAATCAAAATAAAATTCATAAAGAATTTTTTCATTCTTGATTTCTATTTTTTTCTTCAAAAAAAATCTTACACTTTCTTATAGTTCGTGAGGACTCGATCTTTTGTGGTCTAATTAGTTGAACAAATGCTTTGACAAAAAATATTATTCATACAATATCCTATTATTTTGTATAGTAAATTACTTTTCAAAACGTTTCAAAATTATTAGCTAAATTATGAAAACCATAAAAAAAAAAAAAAAAAAAAAAAAAAAAAAAAAAAAAAAAAAACCCTTACAAAAGCTATAGATAGAGAGAGATTCTTTCTGATTCTTTTTTGCAAAACGAGAGAGAAAGAGTTGATGAACAAGAAAAATACTCAAAATGTTAGAAGTTGAAGAATCAAAACAGAGAAACGGAGAAGATTTTGAGCAACGAAAAATCACATAGAAGCCAAATAAAACCAAAGATTTCTCATCCGTAGAAATTAAAACCTGAATTGTGAGGTATCTTCCAACGAAATCAGAGGCCAAAACCGCAAGAGTTGCAGAATTATATGTATTTTTGCTATCATTCCAAGTGATGATCGTATCAACCGCCTTTCTTCCACTGATCGTGATGTACGGTTTATTCGCCGGAACGATCACCTTCTCTCTGTAAATCCCCGGCTTCACCGCGATAAACACCTCCTCCGAATTATTCTCCGGCACCGCGTCGATCGCGTCTTGAATCTTCGTAAAATTTCCTTTACCGGATTGATCGACGGTGATCAGAATCGCCGTCGTCGAAGCCGCCGCCGCCGCAACCTCCGCCACGATAACACAAATCGCTATCGCTGTATAAACCAGCGAGGAACCGCTCCGACGAGACATCTTCGCAAACGGCAATGATTTCGATATCAACGAACTTCGATGAAATAGTTCAGAGAAATAATAAACTTCAGACGATTTCGATTTCAATGGTGATTGAAGGTTGACGAACGATTGGAGCGTTTTTATAGGAGGATTTGAAGAGTGTTGCCGTTGATTGAAGCGGCGGCGGCCGGCGGAGTGAGATTCTGAAGTTGAACTTGAGGGCGACGCAATTGCAAGTAAGCGTTTGAAAAACAGAGAGGGAAAAAAAAGGGAAGAGTGAGTTTGAGGGATTTGGGAGGAAATTTGTAAAATAATGAAGGGTAAAATGGTAAAATTGCGTGATGATGAAGGAGTTGAAAATGCAGTCTATGTGACGTACACGGATTCCTCGATTATTGCAGGGAAGGCAGTGCCATTCCATACCTGGTTCTGTTATTCGTTTTTATTCATTTTTTTGTTTTTTTGTTAAGTTTAATTAAGTTGCAATTAGTAATATTTGTTCTCATTCACATATAAATTATTTATTATTTTATACTACTCCATTTGAATTTAGTTTAATTGGTAATTGGTTAGGAAAGGAAGACTCTGTTATTGATGTCGGATTCAAAGTAGAGACGAGTAAGTCGAGATGGTGACCTACGTAGAGAATTCAGTCTGGTGTCGTTTCAATATACTTCAATGATTGAGTTAGTACTTGGACTGAGATGGTGCCGATTTGAGTGAAAGTGAACTGGTGTACATGTGTGTGAGACAAGTTTTACTATTTATAGGAGTTTTGGAGAGACTAGTCTATCATACTAGTAGTATATGTCTGATATTGCATTATAAATTTTACTGGTAGATACATAGGTCAACTTGGTTAGACGTTGAGTTGTGTGTCATGCTATAATTGGTGAGGTCAAGCCTTCCCATTTCCTCCTCTTGATACGGTCTATTACGAGCGAGACACATAGAAGATTTTCTTTTCTCCCTAACATTACTTATTTGTCTAAATGTCGAATATTCAAATTTTTCTACGTCTTATTTGTTTAAATAAAAAAAAAGAAACTTCTAATTTGTAATCGTATAGTTTTTCTTTTTCAATTCAATGAATTACTTTTTTTCTCTCAATGATTATAGGATGAGAAATGAAATTGTTGGCTTTTAAGGACCCGTTTGGTAACGTTCTCATTTCTTGTTTTCGTTTCTTCATTTTTAATAAAGAAAAATAGAATTTCATGACTCTAACACCTATACATTCAATAATAATAAACCTATATTCTTATTTTATGTTTGGAAAAAATTGGAAACAAGAACAAAAAAGGAGAAACTAGTTTTAGTTGTTCCCAAAAGTTCTATACAAATTTTGGGAGTGTTTCTAAAAAATGAGAAACAAGAAACATACATAGTTATTAAATGCTTAGATTTCTTAATAAAATTGGAAACAAAAACAAGAAACGAGAACGTTACCGGGCCCTAAATGTGTTAATAGATGTTTGAATATGGCTTGGACTCAATTTAATGAATTTAGAGCATGTTTGAGAGTGATTTTGAAAGTGTTAAAATCACTTTTATCATAATCAAAATCACTTCAAAACATGCATTTAATCATGCAAAATTAATTTTGATGGTATGTAAATCACGTTTAAAAGTGCGAAATCAAACATGAGATGATTTAGATGATTTTGAACGTTTAAATGCATGTTTTCTTTCGTGATTTTAACTATGATAAAAATGACTTTAACAATTTCAAAATTGTTTTCCAACATCTTCTTATACTTTAATCAAGTTTGAATTTTTTTATAAATTTTAGCTTTATTTAGTAATAAATATTCTTGAAGGGAATAGATTAGACAATTCAAGTGGGGTTATGAAACCATTATGGATTTTGTGGCGGTTTGTTAAATATCCATTTTTCTTATAGTAATTAACTTAAAAAATGGTGTTATATGGGCGTTAATAAATAATAATAGACTAAAAGTAGAGTTTTCAATTCAAGAAATAAAATTGCTATATTTTTCTAATTATTCCATAGAAAAAGGGCGATTATGTTTTTCCAAATATTGAAATTATCTTGGTAATAAAGAATAGTATTTTCTATTTTTAATATATATAAATATGTGAGCAATATTCAACTACTTTCTATTTTAAAAATAAGTATTTGAACTAAACTCAACTACTTTTTCAAAATTTCATATTAAAATGAAGTGGTTGAAGGATACTATTAAAAAAAAATCAGAAGTTAAATTTCAACTTTTGAAATTATCATTCTCTTAGTTGGCCATTCTTCAAAAACACTTCTTTGAAGAAGTGCCATATACACTTTAAATATTGTGATTAAGGTATAAATAAATAAGATTTTGTGAAAATTTACATTCTTCTCAAGGCCATAAGGTTTTTTTTTTTAATGTATGTTTTCTTATTTATTTAAAATTTTTAAATAAAAATAATGTTGAGCTTTTGTTTGATTTTTAAAAAGTTTAAAATTCAAACACTTCTAAAAATAATAATAAATTCTCAAAATAAAGAAAAAAAAATTAAAAGTTATCTATAACCAAAACTACATAGATCATTATCAACCTAATTATGGTAGAAACTTCAAACTTGTGTAAAGCTTTAGATGGTTGCTCAAAAATATATAATTATCTAAAATTCTTAAGATTTGTTGACCAATTGTATAGTGTACGCAATTGAAGATAGTCAATCTCTTGGACGAAACATCTATACGTTCTTTTAAAAAATATATATATTTGAAATAGCTTAAATTTCATTAATTGAATCCTAAGATTTTCTTTAAAAAAAAATTGTAAATAAAGTAACAAACTAAATTGGATGAAGAAAAGTAGAAGAGAAAATTAATATGAAGCCTAAAGTGATTTTTTTTCTACTACATGTAGGAGTGGGGAATTCGAACCACAGACTCGATCATTAGTACAAATTTTATGTCGGTTGAGTTATTCGGAGTCCCAGTGAAAATTGAGTCAAACAGAAGCAACATCTTGACTTTATGTTTCAATTTAATGAATTTATGGCCTTTTTTTCTTTTCTTTTTTCTATATTCATTTGGTCATCCTTGAATTTCGCGGTCAGTGTGTTATCCGCCGGCGCCGTTTGCTTGCAATGCTAATTTGGGCCCAATCATGGCTCATATAATTGGGCCTGTTTTCTAAGCCAATTTTTGGCCCACCTCTTTAAAAGTCCTCTAGTTTGTTGGTAAAATGGTCAGTTCAAATTTATTTTTTATTTTTTAAAAAAAAAAAAAACCCAATAAATTTGAATGTTCACAAACCTGAACAAAGTTCAACAGGTTGAGGTATGTATCTTCCAATAAGATATTAAAGGTTTGAATCTAATTAAAACTCTAAATTTATCTCAATTTATATCATTTATTAATTATGTTATAAGACTATTAATAAATTGGAAGGATTGGAGGCTTATATTTTATATTTGGGACAGTTGCATGGATGGTAAATTGGACCAAATTAATAGCAAATATAGCACCATTGCAAACTAATTGCAAATATAGCAAAATTAATTGTACAAGACCAAAAAGTTGTTGTCAGATTCTATCCGTGTCTATCACTGATAGACTCTGATTATTCAAAGTATATCAGTGTCTATCGTTGATAGACTTCGATTAATCAAAATCTATCGGTGACAATCACAGATAGACTTTGATTAATCAGAGTCTATCGCTGATTAACTCTGATAATCGAAGTCTATCGGATAGACTCAGATAGATTTTGCTATATTTGCAATTTTTTTCACATGGTGCTATATTTGCTATTAATTTGGTCCAATTTGCCACCCACTGCAATTTTCCCTTTATATTTTATATCATAGAAGAAAGAAAACGATGTTAGCTAAATATAAATTGCTTTGACATATCACTTGGTGCTAGTGGGTACAACAGGGGGCTCGAGGACCTTGAGCGACACATCGTAATTTACGCTAACCTCAGTGTACCATCGGAGAAACTTTAGCCACTAACCCCTAAGTGGAAGGGAAGAATGAGGCGATCAAGAAAGTCCTTCCCCTAAACAGGACAAAATGTCCAAAGACCTTTTCATTACAAACAAAGCGAAGGCGCTACTTAGCCCTATAAAGAATGAAGGCCCGTACAACTCCCAATGTTAACACTCCCAAATCTGGAACTGCTAACCACAATTTCAATTGTAACAGGAATACGCCAGACGGCGAAAGCATACAAAGATAGTGGGGCTTCCATCGCTTAGATTTAGGGCGATAGGGCGCACCACAGATACGAAAAATGACTACTCAATTGATTAATATTCTCTTGACATGACAATGAAAATATTTTACAAGGGTACAAACATCTATAGTGTATGTAGTAGAAGTTGATGATGGAAAATATTCTTGTCGGTAGTGTATGTGTTGGAGAGTTTTCTCGAGCGACAAGTATGCTTTACAATTTGTCCAAGTTAAGGTATATGCTCTTGTTTTTGTTTTTTACAACATGTGAGGTGAGAGATTTGAACTTCTAAAAGGTACAAGCTATGCTCTTGTTGACAATTTAAATAATAGTCTTTTTTTTTTTAACAACATGTAGGGGTGAGTATTAGATAACATAAGGTTTCATTTCAAAACCAATTGACAATGAGTGGAGTAACTCATGTATCTTACATATTGTGAGTTCTCCACTTATCTTTTCAATGTGAGATCCTCAACAGTGAGAAGTTCCGAACAACTGACTTTTCGATTGTTAGTACAAGTTTTATGTCAGTTGAGATATGCTCTATATGAAATAGACTAGGAAATGATATAAATTGATATAAGTTTAAGGTTTTAATCGATAATTACATGAAAAGCTCAAGGTTTTACTTAACTAAAATTCAATCATATTAAGTTGCTAAAATAAAAATTCAAGACTTCTTCCCATTTTTTTTAACCAAATCTCTTTGGTTGATTGAAATTCTCGGCAGAACAGTCATCAAACATATGGAATCGAAAAGTTATCGAGTATTTGCAAACTTCAAGCTGATTTTCATGGAAAATCTCAGTTATTACAATGAAAGCTCCACAAATTTTGAATCCATCGCACGCAGGTTTCAAATTCTTTCACACACTGCAAGAAAAAAAATTTCTTCACACACACATACACACTCTAAATTTTCTTTTCTGCGTTGAGTATGATTTCAATTGTTCGAATGATGCTTCAAGATTTTCGCCATTGTTCTGTAACTTCAACTACAGAATTTCGACCTCTTTTCCTTCGCAACTTCGACTGAAGCGGCAGCCATGGCGTCGGGGCTTTTCTGGATCGTCGAGCTCAGAATCGCTCGACTCCATTAACAGCCCTCTAAGGCATCTTCTTCTTACTGTGGGCTCATATGTAAGCCTCTCGGCAGGTTTCGCAGTATACTTGGCCTCTCGAGCGTCATGAGACTGTAATTCATCTTCAGATCTAGTTGGTTCTCGAACGAATTTCAACTTGATTCCAGGATTATTCTCAGTGAATGAGGTATTCGACAGGATTGAGTTGTTGATACCTTGTACGTTGATGTTTATGTATAATTCCAGTGGTGGATCCTCTTCTGTTCTTGATTCTTGAGGTGTTTCGTGATTGAAGTTTCCTTCGTCGTCTGTGGAACTTTCAGGGCTTTGATCTGGATCGCTCTTGTACTCACGGTGGATGTGGATTGAACTCTCTCTCTTGGCTTCACCGGAATGTACGTGCATTGAAGCCCCTTTGTTATCGCCGATGAGTGTTGTGAAACTTTTTGGATTTTCTTCGTCTGAATATTTGATGTTTAGTTTCTGAAAAGCTTTTGATAAGTCTTCCATGGTTTCTTCCTGTTTTGAGTCCTTATCTGCTTGTTCAAATGGTGAAGGGCTTTCGGAAGATGTGATCCATGTGCTTTTAGATGCACTGGTTTGAAGTGCATTGATTGTTCTTGCCTGATCTTCCTTGTCATTCTTTCTTTCCTTATTTTCCTTTGACTCTTCCTGTGATTCTAGAGAGGGCTCTGGACCATTTTCAATGGTTTGATTGGGTTGCATTGGGATTTCAGAAGAGTCCTGGTTTGAATGGGGATGGGAAGTGTTCTTAGATGTGAGTGTGGGCTCTTCATTGGTTTCAGGCTCATCTTTTGATGCTTTGGACTCCACTGGTTTCGAGTCGGGTTTTGGAGACTGCTTCGATTTCGTTTCCAACTGACTTTCCCTGCTTCTAGGTCTTGCTTGTGGCGATTGATTAGCAGGATGAGAAACAATTTCTTTTGTTGTTTGGTCTCCAATGGCTGCAGGAGATTTGGTATGCTGTGGTGATGTTGATTGTGCAATAGGTTTACTGGACAGATGAGATGGAGACTGAACTCGGGAGGTTTTTTTCGATCGTTGTTGTCGAGAATTTTCTTGAGATGGTGACCGCGGCATTGAAGAAACTTGAGGTTGAGAATCAGCTTTCAGTCTCGATTGTGATGTTGGTTTTGAATTTGGATGGTTTTTACTGGATGTTTGAGATGGAGACGGTGGCTTCGAAGCAATTCGGGATCGAGGAGCTGCTGGTGATGAAGGCTTTGAAGCATCCTGAGATGGAGAGGCTTTGCCTGCTGGTGATGAAGGCTTTGAAGCATCCTTAGATGGGGAGGCTTTGCCTGCTAGTGATGAAGGCTTTGAAGCATCCTTAGATGGGGAGGCTTTGCCTGCTAGTGATGAAGGCTTTGAAGTATTTTGAGATGGAGAGGCTTTGCTTGCTGGTGATGAAGGTTTTGAAGATGGAGAGGCTTTACCTGCTGGTGATGAAGGCTTTGAAGTATCATGATATGGAGAGGCTTTGCCTGATGCTGATGGAGACTTGTTCAAAGCAACTGAGGATTGAGGGATTGCTTTCGATGGTGATGGAGGCTTCGAAGCCGTTCGGGTTTGGTTTTTGGCTCGGGAATGTGATGGTGGTTGAGCATGAACTTTGGCTTCCTTGTGAGATTTTGAAGGTGGCATAGTTTCACTTTTTTCAGCTGCCTGAGCTGGTGCTAGAGGAGGCTGCTCTGGTTTTATCTCAGGAGACTGGCCTGGTTGATGCCGAATATTTGGCACGGTATCAGCCACTGAAGAAGAAGCTTTGGTTTCATCTGTAGGCTCAGAACTGCGTCTTGATGACTCATCTGCAGGATGAGAAGAAGCTTTTACAGATTGCCAAGGAAGTCGAAAGCGAAATTGTCGGTATGACATAACTAACAATAAAAAAGAATGATGTGTTTGTCATAGAAGTTATCCTGACCAAAAGAATATATAATTTGGCATTGGATACTTTGGAAACCTGCTCAACTTTTGGATTAGCTTTTGCTTAAGAACTTCCATCTTTAGCTTTCTTTACCTTTCTGTTGGACAAAGAATATATAATTGGGATGGATGTTTTTGCCTTCTCAAATAAGATATTTCCTTCTCAACTGAGTAACAGCATCATCCAATCCTAGACTTGCCTTTTACCTTAGATTTTCAACTGCATAGGGATGACAACGAGACGGGGCAGACCCGACACATCTGCTAACGAAACCAAAGTTTTCCAATTGGGTTCATGTCGGGTTTCTACGAGGCTTCGCCACGAAAATCTTGCCAAGTTTACTTTCTTTCTTTGCCCCCCTCCCAAGGAAAGAAGAAGGAATCTCTTTTTCCTTTGAGGCATCACACTTCTGTGGCAAAATGAATTGGCTCAAGGCTTAAAATGTAGATGGAAACTGTTTGTGAGAAGGCTTTTGTGCTCAAAAGAAAAAGGAGAATTTGGTTTGGATTGGGAGGATCTGAAGAAAGTTTTGGGAATGCAGAAGAAAAAATGAATCTTTAAATAATATCATTTTAGATTGCACAAGAATATATTCCTTATTAGTTGATGTCACAAAGATTTGAGGAAAAATAATTCTGCGGAGTAGGAATCTTACCCAAAAACTTGAGTCGCGATTGAAATATTCTTACCATGAAAAATTAAACAATTTAAGATTCGTCTAATAATAATACCGGTTTTAAAAATGAAGATTCTATTTAGTTATGGTGTTTTAAAGAGTTTCTAATAGGTCCTAAATTTATAGAATTTTCATTTTACCCAACTTTGTTCTAAGAAGCTTCTCTCATTGATTTCGTTAGCCCAACCTTTATACCATCAAACACTTGAGGTTGTTTGAAATCAATCTACCACATAATCATTGAAAAGCAAGGTTTGACTGCTAATGAAAAGCAAGGTTTGACTGCAACACCAGCTTTAAATTGATGAATTTAACAAAGTATATCTATTAGACATAAAATTGAAAGTTTGGAAACCTATTAAAAAAGTTTTAAAATAAAAAGACTAGATAAATATAGCTTCAAAATTTTGGAGGAGTATCAAAAACTTTCCAAACACCTCACCCTCCCGTCAACAAAATTGTCACATAATCAAGGTCTACTTAGCAAATTAACTGTCATGTCAACATAAAGTTAACTAATAGACAAAGGAGGTCGTGAACCATTTAATATTATTTTTCAAACTTGAAAGGTTAAAACTCTTCATTTTAAAACCTCAAGAACTAAACAGACATCAACTTTAAAGTTCAATGATCAAAATGTATTTTGTCCTAAAAAGTATTTTGGACTAATTAAAAATATTTTTTTAAAAAAACATTATGAATGACACACAAAGGGCTTTTACATGAAGTATTTAACTAAGGGTATGTTTCATATCCTTCTAGTACTTTTAAGCAATTTTCTTATGATAAAAATGTTTTTGGAAAAATACATTTTTGGTCCCTGAGGTTTGGGTTAGGTTTCATTTTGGTTGAGTTTTCAAATTCGACAATTTAGTCCCTAAGGTTTAGATTTCGTTTCATTTTGGTCCCTCCATCCATTTTTCCGTTAAATCCTAACGATATGTCAATGTGGCAATTTTTTTTTTAATTTTTTGAATTAAAATAATAATAAATTGATTTAAAAATATATTTTTTTTTAAATTTCATTTTCCTTCCTTCTTCTTCATCTTCTTTAACTTCAAGTTCAGCCGTCGTCGTCGGCCACCAAATTGTTTTTTTTTTTTTCGTTTCTTCTTTCTTTCTTCTAAGAAATTTGTTATTGCAGCATTTAAAAAAAAAGAATAAGTTTAATCAATTTTTAAGTTTGTATCTATTTGACCAACTTTAAAAAATGTCTAACAGGTCTCTGGCATATTTAAAATAAAATTGAATTTAAGTCTAATAAAACTTTAAACTTTTATCTGGTTCATGAATTAAAAATAATTAAAAAAAATCAAATAAGTCAATAACATATTGCATGAAAGTGCGTCGTCCCTATAATGTGGAGTCTGTAACCATGTGAATGCAATGCTTGGAAGCAAACCAACTAAACTCAGCAATCAAGAACAAGGATTTTGCTTCGTTTTGATTATCGAAGCAAAGAATGTTCACTGATCGCAATTATAATAGAAAATTTAGCTTCGTGATGAGATCAAATCGTGATCAACGATTGCAAGACATTCTTGTAAAGCAAAGAATGATGTGCACTAATCAAATTAGTTTCGTGATGAGATGAATGATGATTGCAAGTTATTCTTGTTTATTCTACTTCAAATCACCATGGAAGAACATACGCGTACCTTCATCGTCAACGGAGCTTCCTATCACAGTCCAAAAATCCAGATCCAAGGTCAATTTCCGCGCTCGCTTGTAACAGAAACGATCGAATATTGTTCAACACTCAAAAAGAAATTAAACGAAAAAACGATTCGAATCAACTGACGATTTCCGTTCGAACCTTTGATGAACAGATCCAAAATGCAGGGGATCGTGAGAGCAGTACGATCGTGGCAAGAGACGCTGAAGATCGCGATCACGCAACACTCGTGCAGGAGAGAAACGAATCAAGTGGAAAAGCTTCTGGAAGGATCGGAATTAGGAGGCTCGTCTTCTCCGCAGAAAGGTTTGGAGAATATTACCGTGGCGGAGATCGTTTTGAGAAAGGGAGATGGAAGCATCGGCTCCTCCTGGTTATCCTGCCGCGCGGATGATTCCGCCATTGATGCCGTGCAAAATGTAGTGAGTTTCGTTGAATTCGCAATTTCCAAAAGCTCGAAAGCTTTTTCTCGGAAGATCGAGGACTTTCTTTATTGTTTTTGGTTGCAGATGGCAAGAAATAACATTGGATCGTTGGTGGTGCTGAAGCCTGAAGGACAACATATTGCTGGAATCGTCACAGAACGAGGTAATTGAAAGGCCATTGATAATGGCTTATTCTATAGGAAACATTAGAGATCAATTCTGAATTCACTAATTCAGTTATCTGCTGTACGTGTTAAAGTACATTGATTATTTTTACTTTAAAACTTGATTTCAATTTGCTATTCTTATTCTTTGACTGATGTTTATTAGATGTCCCTATGACAAGTTAGGGATGAACTTTGCCAGAAGTAACAAAAATTCAATGGACATTGTTGTTTTAATTTGAGTTTGAATTTGCTTTGAAAGAGGGTGTTTAAAGAAGGGTTTGTTTTATTAGTACTTTTTGAAGTTAGATGTTTTCTATAGAAGCTTTTTTTTCTTTTTTTTTTTTATTTTTTATAATATAGGGAGGGTGAAAGAATTTAAACTATAGACCTCTGGGTCATCAACACAACAACTTTCATGTCAATTGAATTATGCATCTTGACTGATGTAAAAGTTGAATTTTTTTTTTTTTTTTTAGATAGTTACACTTGGGAAATGCTGAGTGGAGTTATTTACAAAGATGTTCAATATGGATTTATAAGTTTGTGTTTAGAATATAGGAGTTCTAGTAGTAGAAATTAATTTTAAGATTTATCGAAGATATGGAGACTTAAATGAGACTAAAATGAAACAAGTCTCAAAGTATAGGGACCCATATGAATTTTTTTTAAGCAAGGACCAACATGATATTTAACTAATAAAACAATACATTATATATCTCTCATCACCACATCCATAAATGGTAAGCTTTGATCATAAATTAGCACCCTAATGAAAATTTTAACTGATTAACGGTTTAAAATGTGTCAAAGTAAGCATATCTCAGCAGAAATTGGCATGTAACCTCGACCAGGATGGTCAGAGATTCGAATCTCCCACCCCCAAATGTTGTTGAACTAAAAAAAAACAATAATAATAACGATAGTTAAAAACATGCAGGACAAAAAATTAAATTTATTATTATTTTTTTTATAAGAAATTAAATTTATAAAGAAACTTAATAAGCAAAATATATGGAGTAAGGGAGTAGGTTCTCATTTGTGCTCCCTATTCCATGAATATTGACTTGGTAATTGCTGTTTTCTGATGGGCCTGAGAAGACTACCTGAAGAAAATAATAGCAGATGGGAGATCTCCCATATACACAAAAGTTGGAGAAATAATGACTCGTGAGGTTATTTTCTGTCTTCCCTCAGCTACAAAACCAGATTACAAACAACAGTTCTCATTCATACATCTTTATTTTTCATGAACAGGACAAACTAGTAACCATAACGTCCGACACAAACATCCTTAAAGCAATGCAGCTCATGACGGGTAAATACTAAATACAGTGTCATCTATATTCTTAAATTACCATAAAAATGGGAGTCAGCTCCTTCTCCAGCTGCATCAACGACCATCTAAGAGGAGAATAATCCAGTTGAAGTTTTTGGCATTTGCAGAGAATCGCATAAGACATGTTCCTGTAATAGATGGCAAACTGGTTGGCATGATTTCTATAGTAGATGTTGTCAGAGCAGTGGTAGAGCAACAAAATGGGGAACTCGAACGACTAAACGAGTATATAAAAGGAGAATACTATTGAAAATCGAATGATAGAAATTGGAGAACTCATGATTCAGTACTACTGTAACAGAAAGCATGCTTTATTGAGAGACAGAGAGCCTGACAAGGGATACCATGTAAAACAAACAGGAAGAGAATTTAAAAGAACCTGTTGTTATTAAAGCATGTTGTGAAATCCTGATATTCTGCATGCATATCTTATGAACAACATGAAAATAGGAACTGGAAATGATTAATAAGAAAATGTTAGTTTATTATGCGCTGGTAGACCTGACATCGAACACGAGAGATGATGAATATAACTAGAGAAATACATGACATCGAAGGCATAAATATTTAGAAGAAGAAAGACAAAGGTAAATATCAATAAAACATCAATCTACCTTCTAAGTTAAAACACAAAGGAATCTAGTATAGTTGAAGATGGATAAGTAAAAACTAGAGATGGGTATAACCTATATTTGGTAGGGGGAAAACAACACTGCCTCACAAAGAAATGCTGAGATGCCAATTTTCCATAGTGATTCCATCCAACAAAATCTTTCCAGCCACTAGCTTTACCATAGATTGCCAGTTGATGGTAAATATTCACACTTTTGCCAGTAGCAATGGATTGTCGATAAATTTATAAACGGTCAAGATTTCTCAAGGCAGTCTTCTGCCACGAAGGGCTTGAGATGTCCTCAGAGCCATTTGAAGTGGTTGGGATGCAGTAAAACCTTGGGCCTCCATAAGACCCTGTACTCTTTTAGCATCCTGCACAAAGCCACCAGCTATAAGTCCATTTATGATCCTCTCAAATTCACCATGTCCCAACTCATCCTTTTTAGCTTCCAATACGCCCAGAGCTTGCAGCGCCTTTTTCTCAATCCCAACTCTTGAGTACATATCACAGAGGCTAATATGAACCTTAAAGGGTAGGGCATCACCCTGTGCGCCAATCTTGCCTAGTAGCTGCTCAGCTTCATCAACCAGCTGCAACTTACCTAACCAGTCTACAAGAACAGCATAAGTAGCAACCCCAGGCTCAAACCCATCCTTTTCAAGCTGTAGTAAAAGATTCAAAGCCTTGTCCAACAGATTCTTCTTTTCATAGGCTGCAATCATACTTGCAGTGCACCTGTCATCAGGCCTGTGCCCAATTTTCATCATATAGTCAAAATTGTTCCTTGCCTGATCAGGATCACCAGCTTGCCCGTATGTCTCAACGAGCAATGTACATGACTCCAAACTTGGCGGGAAGCCAGCAAATTGCATAGTAGCAGCAATTCTTCCAGCGCCACTAATATCAGCACGTTGGGAAAATGACCTTAGTAATGCCATGTAAATGTCCTTGCTGGGTTTAATGTCCCTTGCTTCCATCTCTCTCATCAGCGGCTCGCCCAACTTGGGTTGTCCAGCATTTACAAAAGCCATTATCATGGAACTATAAACCTTCTCATCTGGTTGGAAGCCGTGACTCCTCAAGGTATCAAATGCTTCCTTTGCACGATCAAGATTGCCCACCTTGCTATACATATGAACTAAAACTGTGGCTGTCAAAATGTCTGGAGTAATGCTCTTCTCATTCATCTTCTTAAGAATCCTCTCAGCATCCTCTATGCGGTTCTCTTTAGCATGGACATCAACAAGCTTAGAGTAGTCACGGATGTTGGTCTGGAAAGACTCTTCACTCAAAAGAAGTTCTGCAACCTTTATTGATCATAAGCAACAAATTTGAATTAGGGTCTTACAAATTGTAAACATTATGTTGTTCTATCTAATATGGAGTAGAAAAGTATCATTGATGAACACCACTAATGCATAATGCCAGAAATCTAAAGAGCAGGGGAAGACTTGATGCCATTTCAGAACTCAAAATCAAAAGCATATTCTATATATGTGACGTTGAAAACAAAAGAAACCCAAGAGCTTATAAAGAAAGCAGCCATTCTAACTGTAGTTGAATGCAACTTCTTCTCCCTTGTTTATGATAAGAGGTAACGGGAAAAGATCGTAATTGATAAATAAGATTTCTTCTCCCCTGTTTATATCAATCTTCCATGGTAAACAGCGACTTCTAGCACGATAATTTGGCTATCTCATTGTGATCATGTATTCTAGAGCTTCCAATAAGCACGTTTGCTTAATCATAACATTCATTACACAATAAGCAGTTATTTGTTTTTGTGTTTAAAAATGTTGGTCTGCAAGATAGCTTGATAGGTTTCTACATGATTTCCAATGACGATATAAGACTATTTAATGTGTTCCACCCAGCAACAACTAGATAAACAGGGTAACTGAGTGAAATATGAAACTGACAACAAGAATAGTACGAGACCACAAGGCAAGAGGGGAAAAATAAGATAAATTTTTTTACCTTCAAGTATAAGAATCTATTCTTCTCATTCAATTTATCAAGTAAGGTAATCCAGTCAATCCTAGTGGGTTGAAGAAGCTCTGTCCACTCAGCCAATAATGGAGATGGATCATCGTTCTCATCTAATGAAAGAATTCTCTCTGTTACCAGTTTGCATTTCCCGGAAATTGGCTTTGGTTCCTGTGGCCATAGCACCTCCTCTGCCTCGTGGATTTTGTCTGCTACTTCACTCCACTTGGAATCAGATAAATCAAGACCATAAATCTTGTACTTTATCTTCCCTCGCCTCTTTGGAAGAGAAACAGCCTCGGACTTTTCCTCGGATGCAGCCTCTGCACCACTGGGAGAATCATTGTTTTCTTCCTGGGCACGAGCCTCTTTTCTGATCTGCTCCAAACTCTCATAAAATTCGCTTTCCTCCATTTTCTCACGGGCCCATTTGAACCTAAATTCCCTCAGCATATCCCCTCGAATACCAACTTCCCCAGCAAACCTACACATTTCCTGAACTTCCTCAGAGAGTAGAAAACCCTTCATTTTCTCCTTCTTTGTAGCCTTCTTCATATCATCCAAAACCATGTTGCAAACTTCGCTTACTGTCTTCCACAAATCCTCGCTTAGGTCCCAATCCGGACTATCAGCTGAAGCCCTTATCGTCTGCTCAAAGCTTCCCTTTTCCATTTTAGAAACCACTTTTTCCACGATCATCAAAAGCATCGCATTCACTGTTTGCTTGTCATAGTCTGGAAATGCTTCGGAGATCCTCCCACGCATAATCCAGACAAATCTGGATAAGAACTCGTTCATTGATCCATCCTCTTCCTCAACATCCGCAGACTCGAGTTTCGGCTCAACCGCTGTATCGCTCAACTTAGCTACAGTGTAGTGAATGCACCTACTGAAAATTGAATTCGATTTGCAGACCTCGACATTTTCGACGGCAATTGAAGAATCACGACCGTATTTTGGATCAAGCAAAGAAAACGAAGGTGTTGCGATGAATGTGCGAGTGGCATTGATGCTGACAGCCGATTGGCGATGCAGTAAGCTTCTCGAAAAATTCTTCAGTGATTGACGAAGGAGTAGACGCCTTAGGCTCATCTTCGGTTCCTCAGGAATAACCGAGAGTATACCTTCTCTGTTTCAGTTCGCCGTCGCCGTCGGACTAAGCTTTTCTCCTCTTCTGCATCAAGTGAAACAGAGAATGACGGATGGAGTTGAGTTCGTGAGGAAGAAGAAATTTAAGCAAAAAAATTTGCTAGCTCACCGTCGCCGCTGGAAATTCCGATGGGTCGGCCCCCTTTGCGGGAGAGAAGACGAGAAATGAGAGTTAATTGGTTGGCTTCGCTGCAGTTTCAGGCTCCATTTTTACGTCGTCGGATCGTTTTTAGGGTTTTAGAAGGCTTGGGCCTGGGCTTCAACATCTTTTGGGGCTTCTGCCTTCTTAATTCAAAAATTCAAAAATTAACAAAATTAATATATTGATTGATTAAAGGGAAATTTGGGTGCCATTTAAAAAAAAAATTATAAATGCATTTTTAATCCATGAGATCTAATCTTGATGTTTATTTAATCGCTACAGTTTCAAATGTGACACTGTTTTAAATCGCCTCTAAGTTCGTTTTTTTTTTTAAAAGAAAATTTCATTAATAAGGAGCATAGTTAGTTGCAACAACATCCTGAACCTTTCCACCATTGTTGAACCTTTTTTTGGTTACGACTCATATCTAAAACCGAACAAAATCTCCCTAATATCCTTCCTCTCTCTTTCTCCTCCTTTTAAAAATCGATCATCACTGTGCTCTGTTTTTGTTATTGTTCTTCCTTTGTTTTTTTTAGTTTGTCTTTTATTAACTTATAGTTGCTGATTTTTTTTCCTTTTAATTTGTTCACGACATATTATTTTTTATGTAATACAAAAATCTTAAATTTAGATTTGCAGTTCATTATTGATATGAAAAGAAAAATATAAATTAGCATATTGTTTTTATATATGATACTAGTAGAAGAGTCACAAGTGTGAAACTGTTTTTTTTTTTTAAGTCAAATGGAGCATAACTCAGCAATAATTAACATGTACCTCGACCAAGAAGAAAAGTGTGAAACTGATTTTATGCAGCATGCAAGGAGGAATTTTATGTTGTTCTTCTTTTTTTTTTTTTTTTTTAAGAGACTATGTTACTCTATAACAACTTTGAACATGAGAATCATAAAAGGTATTTCTAATGCCCATACATCTTTCATCCTCAAAAGCTCAATAAATACGTATTTTCTTAAGTATGAGTGTCCTAATGGGAAATAAAATACTCACGCTAGTCAGATATCAATGTCTCTTTTTATAAATGGTAAATTTGAGTTTTCCACCCTCTCTTTATAATGAAATATAGGTAAGAAAAAAAATATAAAAAGTATTTTTTTATTGAATAAAGATTGTTATATTTCTTATATTAAACTATTAAAAATACTCTGGAGTGATCTTAGTTATACTACTCAACTCAAGCTTTGAAAAGTTTTATTCTGTTATTTAGAGTTTGATGTTTGTTTCAAAACTATCCTTAATGCTCCTGTCATTAAATTTATTGGCGTAAAATGATGTGTCTACTTATATTCCAAACGTTAGATCCTACCTCCTTTGAAGTTTTCAACCCAACGCCCTCAATTAGGTGTTTAATTTCGTCCATGATCTAATGACTCCCAAATTCTTCCAACCTTTTTTTTTTTTTTTTTCGCATGTATATGTTCAATTTTATTCTCATGAGTATGACACATCATTTTCTGTCTACATGAATTTAACGACAAAAACTTTAAAGGTAGTTTTGAAGCAAACTTCAAAAATTAAAATTGAACATTTCAAAATTCAAGGTATAATTGAAGTCACTCTCCTACTTTAAAGGTGTTTTTAACAAGTTAACCAAAATCTTATTCTATAAATATTATAAAAAGAAACCAAACTTTCGTACGAAAATCGATATGTTTTTATCATCTCCTAAGGATCATAACACCATATTTAACTTTCCTTTATGATAGTTTCCCATAAATAAACAGTGTGGATTGTCAAACCAAACATAGTTCAATCGCCATAAAGTAAGTGTTATCGATTTAAGAGATCATACCACAATTTAATCTAGTTTAAACTATAGGTTTGGTCGAGGATTAGGTATATATATTTTATAACATTCTAAATACATTTTTAAACTTTCAAGATCACATCTGTTATGTAGCTATATATTGAAAATTTTATAACAGACTCATAAACTTTGATACATCATAGGTTTGGACTAAGGCTTAAAATGTCAATATAAGAATCGACATCTCAATTTTATGAAAATGTTAATCGAAATATCAATAAAATATTAATATTAATAGATATTTATAAAAATTATTTTAAATAATGTTTTAAAAATATTTAAATCAACACATAAACACTCAACACTTCTAAAAATTTAAAATACTTATGATTAATAATATACATATATTATTTTGTTGTTGTGTTTTTCTTACTATTTCATCAATTTCTTTACTATATAATAGCAATAATAAAATTTAATATCCTAATTTGTTAGAATTCGAAACTTTAATTGAATTATGCGGCCAACAATAACTTAACTCAACTGACATGCAGTTGTACCAAAGCCACAAGGTACGTTGGTTCGAATCCCCCTTGTCACATATTGTAAAAAAAAAAAAATTGAATTATGCTCAATTTGGGAAGATTGATAAAATCTCACTTTAAAATGAGTTGCATTAAATTGCAGTATATAAGAGGGAACCAAAACGCACCGTTTTGGTAGATCGAGTTCCGATTTGCCCTTGAGTTTGTTGGATATTCTACCCTACTGCTGCGATCCCATTTCTTCCTCGTAGCTCTGCTGCCTTCCTCGTTCCATTTCAAAGCAGTCTCAAGAAGAAGCCCAAAAAAGCTCCCAGTGATTTTGGTCGGCTCTGAATAGCGCGAGATCAGAGAGGAAAACGAAGAAGAAGACGATGGGAACTCTGGGGAAAGCCATTTACACCGTTGGATTTTGGATCCGTGAGACGGGTCAGGCAATCGATCGCCTTGGCTGCCGCCTCCAAGGGAGATATTTCTTCCAAGAACAGCGTAAGCATTTTTCTTTTTGCCACACCACGTTTCTCTGCTCTCGGATCTCTCCCCCCCTTGATTTTGACTTCCGTGCGGATATGATTTAGGAGTATTGTTTTTTCTGACTGGATCAGCTTGTGGAAACTGTGGAAATGATAATTGATGCTGTTTGAATTTGATTGATGAAATATGAGTGTGGAAAATACTGCTCATGAGTCGTGCAGTGTATGCGTGTGTTTTTAATTTAGCTGGAATTGTATAGTTACGCTAAGGTTCACCTTGATTGATTCTCAATTTGTGAGGTGGCTGGGGTTTCGAGTATTAGGTTTACTGATATGTACACGAATTGGTTTGGGGTTTCTATTAGAATTGTTGATTGGTGGTACATGAAGCAACATAAGACGAATGCTTCTATGATTTCCGAAGAGGTGGTGTCAAATGTGGTTTAAACGACAAATACTGGTATATTTTGGAATTCTTGGTTATAAATGCGGATGTACTTTAGGAGTAGTAGTTTTTGTGAAATGACTTGGGGGTTTAAAAGTTTGATTGTTGATGGCACTGTTCATGAAACTCATTCGTTTTTATAGTTGCTTAATTCTGGTTCCCCAATTTGATTCCCTTTTCTGTTCTATCATTTTTGATACATGATGGCCTAATATGTCAGACTTCTGCAGTGTCTAGACATCGAACTCTGATGAACATATTTGACAAGGCTCCTGCCATTGACAAGGACGTATTTGTAGCTCCAAGTGCATCCATTATTGGGGACGTTCAAGTTGGAAGAGGATCTTCCATTTGGTATGGATGCGTTTTGAGAGGTAAAACCAATGTGAAAGACTCTTTTATTTTGTTACAGTATTTTCTAGTCTTTCTTGTGCACAAACCTGATGGGTACATGCTTTGAAAGGTTTGAACTCTCTAAAATTTTGTCCATCTTAAACCTCTTCTCATTATTCTGATATTACCCATGCTAATATTCCTTACATAACAGGAAGGTTTTTGGGAAAAAAACTAATGTAATGACAGTTTGTGTTATTTGATGTGTTGGGTATTTTTATGATTTTTTAAAAATAATTTCTGTATGTTCTCTTTATTAATTATCTGCAGTGTTATTGTATTCTCTCTTTTGGATCTACTTTTTTCTTATCATTTTTGTGTACCACTATTTTGCAGTGTTATTCAGAATTTCTCTCTGTATCTTTTAACATTTCAACTATCATTTGCTCACTTCCGTTGCACACTCAAGTGCTTTTAGCTATGTCTTTTCCTGTCGAAGAATATCTACAGCCACAAGCTTTAACGTATCATTACTTGCTTGTGCTTCGTGTCTAGCTCTTGCATTCCTTTTCAACTTAGGGTCCATTTGGAAGTAAACTTTAGAAACCCTTTTTTTACATAGATAACTTCTTCGGTAGGATAATTTTTAAAAATAGTTTTTAGTTTAACCACCCCCCCCCCCCAAAAAAAAAAAAAAAGAAGCTAGTTTGTTATTTTTGTGTGTGTTTTTGTATTCTTTGTTAAATTTACTATTAATGTATAGTATTTTATGTGTTATATTTTTAACTTGATGTAAATGTATTTTATGTGTTATATTTTTAAAATAATATGATGAAGAATAAATGAAAGCACAAGAAAGCTATTTTACCGAACATTTTTTAAAATTAAAAATGATAGAATCATAGGAAATAATTTGAAAAGGTCAATATACAACACCATTTTAACCGAACTAAAAAAAAATCATTTTAACCACCATAGTCGGCATTGTGGTCATTGAGGCTAGTAAAAAAGTCGACGGGTTTAGGATTTAAAATCATACAAGTTTTCTTGGCAACCAAATGCTATGGCCTATAGGCTCAGACAGTTGTCCTGTGAAATTATGTGATCAAGTGCAAGTTGGTCCTGACACTCATTGATATTAAGAAAAAGTTGTAGAAAACCATTTGAAAGAACAATTAAAAAAACACTCGAACATCTTCTAAGCTTGTTTACCAACTACTTTGCTTAACAATCCAACTTTTAAATCAAAATTTTAAATCCTTGCTAAATTCTAAAACTTTAGAGAAAAGCTTTATTCAGTGGTTAATAAAGGGATATTAGAGAAAACCGAGTCTAAAAGAGAGCATAACTCCTTCTTAAAGAAACGTTCTTCCAATTTTCTATTTTTCGCAATTTCATTTCTTTCAAAGAGACTTTATTTTATTCCTTCGTTCAAGATGCCGTGTAAGGTCGTAAACATGGTGGATAAACTAATTAGAGGCCTCATTTGGGGTTGAAACAATGGAGAAAGTGAAGCCACGACCTCCTAGTTAATTGGAAAATTACTTGTCTACCATTAGAACATAGAGGTTTGGGGGCAGATAAGCTTAACAAGAGGAACAATGCTCTTACCTTATGATGGCTAAATGGTTGTGGAGAATTTCTGAGAAGGAACCATTTTGGTACAAAAAAAAAGTAAATTTGGTTTGCCCAAATTGGATGGAAGACATTAGAAAACAAAAACAGTAGAACTAGCAGCCCGTGAGTTTGGGAGGATGCTTGGAACTTAGGAATAGCTTCTTTCCTCCTCTCTATAAAAGCAAGGGTAGAAACTTTTATCTTGGGAGGTTGCTTGGACAACAGGGAACTCCTAATTCAACCTTCCTTCATTTGTTGTAGGCTTCAGGGGGGAAAGCATGAAGAGCGCTCGTCTGGGATTGTGGATGGGTGGAAACTTCCAATGGGACCTAAGAGATAGGAAAATTTTGAGTGAACCTCTTCTGTGAATCTTAGAATTGAGGAAGACAGACTGCAATGGTTTCTTGCGTGTGTGCTCACACACACACAAGGAAACTTCTAGTGAGATTCCTATTTAAAAACCATGGTAGTGACCAAGACCCCCCTATTGGCATATACAGCACCCTAATCAAGCTCGCTCTCCTTCTTGTTGTTCCCATCACTTGTGCTACAAAAACATGTCAAAGAGTCCCACCATGTGTTTTCCTCCATCTGGAGGTATTGGGTTTAAGTTGGTGTTCAGGAAGATTTGCCCTATTCCGTAGCTCATCGATTGATTCAAGGGGTTCCTTCCCAGAGGAAGGAAAGATGCTTCGACTTTGGGATAGTGTAGTAAAAGGGGCTCTTTGGAGGCTTTGGCTAGAGAGGAATGCTCAATTGTTCAGAGGAAACACTACTGATTTTTCTGAGCTTTAGGAGTCGGTGAGATTTAATGGTGCCCTTTGGTGCTGTAAATCAAAGTATTTTTGTTCTTATTCTCTTCTTTTGACATTTGGAAAAGTTCTTTTGTAATCTCCTTCAGTTTTTGTCAGTTGGGAGGATGTCTCATTTTCCCTTGAACTTCTGTTATTTTATTTATTTATTATTATTTTAATGCAAAGTAAGTTTAATAAGAAAAAAATTGTCAACTACATTATATTTTGTTGTTTTTATTGGTTTGAAAAATAAACTTTGCAAACTAGTTTTAGATGAAGAGTTATCCATTTTTAAGAACAAAAAATCATTTTAAACACAATCTTCACCTTCATAGAACGTCACAGTCTTGTGTACATGTTGTTTGTTATTATCTCTCATTAAAACATATGCCGAAAGTTATGATAAGAGTTGTCATTTTTTAAGAACGGAAAATCATTTAAACACAATTTTCAACCAACCTCACAAAACTGAAATTAAAATAGACATTTAATTCATATCATGTTATAGGCTTGTTAGCCCATGACATTACTTTTACATTGAACACTTTGTAAGCTTTGTTCCATAACTTAATTATCTATTTGACTAGGTGATGTGAACAGCATCAGTGTGGGATCTGGAACCAACATACAGGACAACTCTCTTGTGCATGTGGCGAAATCTAATCTAAGTGGAAAGGTTTTGCCGACGATCATTGGCAACAATGTCACAATAGGTGTGTGTACTTTGGCTATGTTATCTTAACTTTAGCCTATAAGATATTTGTCTCTGATCTAAGAAGCAAGGATACGAACAAGAGACATGGATACGACACGGACACGGTGACACGTCATTTTTTTAAAATCTAGGACACGGACACGTTTAGAAAAATATACATTTTTTAAAATATATATCCTTTTTATACAAAAAGGAAATTCAAAATTAATAAGTTCATGCATTTGTATGCTTGAAAAAAATGAATTTAATGTATTTTACTCTTAAAATTTATTATTTTTGTCATTTAAGCATTGCGTCTATTTAGTATACTTAACAAGAGTTCGAAATGAACCTACAACTAGTGTTTTCCACGTATCAACTGTGCTAACAAGTGTTAGATACGTGTCCAATAAGTGTCGGAGTGTCCAAGTGTCTGACACGTGTCGGACACGGACACGCTAGCCAAACTAAAGTGTCTGTGCTTCTTAGTCTCTGATTCATTTTGACTGTATACTGTGAGCAACTGAGCATGCTGAGGTTGCACATGTTAATGCTTTTGAATTTTTCTTACTTAAAGAAAGTTTAAACCTGACAGGTCACAGTGCTGTATTACATGGCTGCACTGTTGAGGATGAGGCTTTTGTTGGCATGGGTGCAACATTGCTTGATGGTGTCGTTGTTGAGAAGAATGCCATGGTAGCTGCTGGAGCTCTTGTGAGGCAGAATACTAAGATCCCCTCCGGAGAGGTACTTATCAAGATTTTTTTTTTTTTTTTGGGGGGGGGGGGGATAAAAAAAATGAAACAAGAATTTTTCATCAAAAAAGAAAGAAAGAATTTTGTATAACCAAAAAAAAAAAGAAAAAAGAAAAGGTAAGATATACGTCCTAAAGGCCAAGGGAGGAGAGGTCTCCTGCAAAGAGGTGACAAAAAACAACCCTAAACAAGGTTGACCAAGAAACTATTAAAATTACAAAGACTCGTGAAAGCACTCCAAGTTGAAATTTTAGGCTGTAAGCTAAACTCGTCTAAAGATTTTTGTTTGTCATCAAACTGACTAGCATTCCTTTCTATCCAAATGAACCACGAAAGAAGCTCTAATTGTACGATTCCAAAGTACTTTAGCTGTTGTTTAGCCACCAATCGATGACATTTTTCATTGGCCACTCTGTGATGTCTGCACAAAAAGCCATAAAAAATGTAGAAAGAAGGTGCCACTCATTCATTGCAGAATCACAATGTAGAAGTAGATGATTGCATTCATACCTCTTTGATCCTCTTCTTCTTCTTCTTTTTCTGTTAATAATAAGAGACATACAAATAGGCTAGAGGCTAGGGGTAAAGGGAACTTCCGCCATTGGCATCTATTACAAGAACACCTTCTGAGGTTACAAAAATCATGAACAGTTAAGCTTCGGTTCCGTGGATTTTAGTTCTCAACGATCTCTTAGTTGAACAATCTGTTCTGGACTTGCATTCGGGCATGGGCTTGGGCTTCTATGTTAGCCTTTTGTGATCACGGGTAGTGATCCTTACCTTACCCCATGATGTTTATTTGCAGGTATGGGGAGGCAATCCAGCAAAATTCCTCCGAAAGCTCACTGATGAAGAGATTGCTTTCATATCTCAGTCTGCCACCAATTACTTGAACCTTGCACAGGTCCACGCAGCTGAAAATGCAAAGTCTTTTGATGAAATTGAGTTTGAGAAGGTGCTCCGCAAGAAGTTTGCTCACAAGGACGAGGAATATGACTCGATGCTCGGTATTGTTCGTGAAACACCCCCCGAACTCGTCCTTCCCGATAACATCTTACCCGATAAAGATCCCAAGCCGTTGCAGAAATAAACCACCACCACCCTTTATTCAATCTTGAGTTGTTTAGCTGAGGAGTATTTTGGCATCACATGCAAAAACACATCAAAAAAAGAGTTTTGTGTACTTTCACAATAATATCGATCATCTTCTACAGCAGAATCATGGCTTCCATTTTGGCTGTTGGGACTATTCTTCTGGCAGCATTTTAAAAATGGTTTTACTGCTCAGGATGAAACTGACTTCATAAAAGTAGAATGTAAGTTTGTTCGTCTGTATTGAAGATCCAATTTTCTTTTTTCCCAATCATTTTGCTGATATGTTATTTTGAAGCATTTGATGTTAAAAGACTGTCTGAAAGTGACTCCTACAGTGGTGTGGAAGCTGCTGAGGACTGCCCTCCACTCTCTTTGTTTAAGGCCTTTGGATTCTTCAGACATTTACATTATAATTGGGAGTCTGAATATTTGATGCAGGTCGAGGCTTTAATACAAGTGTGTAAATCATTGATTGATGGTAGAGTGAATTAATGATTTCAAATAGTTATTTTAACTAAAAGATAATAAGTTAATGTTACAAAGTTTTGTTTGTCAATTTATAATAACTAATCAATTAACAGTTAACACTTGAGATGGGTAGATTAATATTTTGCTGATATTAATCATTAATGTACTCGGGCAATGTATATAATTTATTTACTAATTTTATTGAACTTCATTTAAGCTAATATAAAATAATTGGTGCACAGACTTCTGTTAAGTTTTTTAAAAATATTGACTTTGCAAGAGAAGCCAAGGAATTGGGCTCATAGTTTTAACCAGGGTTTGAAGTTGATTTGGAGGTTCGTGTAGTATTTTTTTGATTAAATTACAAATTTAGTTTTGAAGGTTCGTTTTTTATTTTTTTATATTTTACATTTTAGATAGAAAACAATTTTCATTAATTTTAAATGAAATGACACAAAAGATCACCCTATTTAAAGAGATCATAAAATGGAGAACTTTCTTTGTCGTGAAAAATCCTAGAGTTCCTTTCCTTTCAAATCGTCCGAAATAAGCAAGCAACTCTGATGAGAGGACGTTCCTTTCCTTTCAAATCGTCCAAAATAAGCCACTCTGATGAGAGGACGACATTCCATCAGAGAGATCAAAAACTTCCATCCAAATTAAGTTTCTAGACAAAAGTCTAAAGACCTAATATCTTTTTAAAGTTCAAAACACTTATTAGATAGAAAATCAAAAGATAGGAGATTTATTAAACATTTTTCAAATGAAGGGATGAAAAGGTAATGAACATTGCCAAAGCGAGCATAGCTCAGCGGTAATTGACATGTACCCTCGACCAAAAGGTCAGAGGTTCGAATCCCCTTACCCCTAATGTTGATGTACTCAAAAAAAAAAAAAAAAGTAATGAAGAAATTACAAAACCCATAATTTATTCTATTTTATTTTATAGAACCTTATTATAATTAAATATTGCTTCATAATGTGTAGATGCAAACAAAAAGAGCGGGTGTTACAGAAGCATGAATATTTATTTTGTATGAAATAAACTTACTACCATACAAAATGAATTGTATAAGTCCCATAACATGCGATAAAATGAACCCACTTAAACTTAAACTTTAGTTTGTCTGGGAATCTCAAGATTATAATAATATAAGTGGATCAGATTCTTGTTCAAATCATAACACACATTTTAAAAAGAAGCCTTTGGAATCTTTGAAAAGCCAAATATTTTGTATGATATGGCCGTGATTTGAGGTAGCCCATTATCTCAAAAAGAAAAAAAAAATTAAAAAAAAAAACCAATAAAACAAAAGAAAAAAAGGCATTTAGGGCCGTTTGATAACGTTCGTTTCTTGTTTCCGTTTCTTCATTTTTAATAGAGAAAAATAGAATTTCATGACCCTAACACCTATACATTCAATAATAATAAACCTATATTTTTATTTATGTTTGGAAAAAATTGGAAACGGAAACAAAAAAGGAGAAACTAGTTTTAGTTGTTCCAAAAGTTCTATACAAATTTTGGGAGTATTTCTAAAAAATGAAAGACAGGAAACATACGTAGTTATTAAATGCTTAGATTTCTTAATGAAATTAGAAATAAGAAATAAGAAACGAGAACGTTACCCAACGGACCCTAAATTTACAAATCCTTGGCGAAGGTTTGAAAAAATGATTGAAAGTGGAAGCAATCATTTCATGTGGAGCTGAGCTGATAGAGAAGAAGAGAAGTATAGGCATGCCTTTTGCCGAAAGCAAGATGCCAAATTTTCCAAAGACTTGGTATGAGTTTTTTTTTGGAACAATTATAATATTTTGGATAAGTTTAAATACTTTTTTCAGACTTTTAAAATATATATTTTAGTCGATCTGAGGATACTTTGACGAATAAAACACTTATTATCATTTTAAGGGTCGATAGTTTGATGTGTCAAGTTCTTTTTTTTAAAAAAAAAAAAATTAGTAGCGAACATGAATTAATGAATACAAAGTTAAAAGGATCCAAATAAGATTTAAAAGTTTGGGGTAAAATTTAGTGTTTTTCTTTTGAAACTAAACCAAAATGTATATGAATAAGTTTTTTTTTTTTTTTTAGATTTAATGTTTTTCTAAATGTATATGAATAAGTTAAGTAGCTATAAAATAAGTTTCAATGGAACAAGATTCAAAATTTGATGTTAAATTTAACTTAGAAAAATTCAATTTCAAATAAAAATGATCAATAAATCATATAAAATTTAAGAAACAAACAAGCAAAATTATGTCAAAAGAATTTTCTCATTGTGTCGTACCCAATCACAAAAATATTCGAACTTAACTACACATCAAACTTACAATTCTTAAGATAAAGTACAGATGCTTTTTTTGACAACGTGTGGGATTGAGGGGTTCGAACCTCTAACCTCTAGATCGAAGGTACATGTCAATTACTGCTGAGCTATGCTGGCAAACAGATCCCTATTTATTGATATTAAAATTTATAGATTAAATACACATTAAAGAAAAACATGTGAACAATAATGGTCACAAGGTAGTCAAAAAAGAGCTTTGTCTTGTTGCTTTCTTAGGCATGAAAGCACACACATGTGTAGATTATTAAACAAATTGCACTTAATCATATTAAAGATGGCAAGAAAAACAACTTTATAAAAGAATTCTAAAAATAGAACAATATTTTGAAGTCTTATCATTATTTCTTTATTCTAAGAGGTGGAGAAAAACAACATTATAAAAGAATTCTAAATGTTTTGGTTCATGATATAATATATAAACCGATTTTAGTGATATTTATTTTGAAGTTCTATTAAAGTCCTTGTTGATGGTCGATTTTGGTCAGAGGAAACTCACCTGACCTTCACGTGCCACCAACGGTAAATTTGTAGATGAGGGGGAAGACGTGGCCTGCAAAAGGGAAAACCTGCACACCACCACACCGCCTCCGATGCTTAAGTCAGAAAACGGAAGGGAGAGCTAGAGAGCAAGGGAAAGAGAGTCGAGAATAGAGTTCGGGTCCCCTTCTTCAGTGGCAAAGAGGGGTATAAATACCTGCTCGTGCTCCTAGGGTTTTTAGGAATTCGGAGGCGTTTCAGGACGAACCAGGCGGAACCGGGGCGGCTGAAGACTGCAGGGACCGAGCGGAGTCGGTGGGACTCGGCCCGCACAAGCGGGCCTAGGGTCGGCCTCGGCCTCGGCCTTGGGCCGAGGCAGAGCAGGGGGGTCGGGCAAGGTGCCCGACCCCTTCGGTCTTGACCCGTCCCGCTTGCCGGTTTTGCCTCTGGGATCCATCTCTCAGCCCTATTTCTGCCCGGTTGTCCTCGTCAGCTCCTTGTGCGTCGGGTGGTCCAAAATTGCCTATAACAGTCCTCAATTATGTTCTTTTTTAACATCTAAACGTTCAAACATTTTGTTTAAGTCTGTGTTTCAGATTGATTCTAAGAGAGAGTGGTTACAAAGTAATCTTAATCACTTTTCGTGTTTTATAAAACTCTTCTCAATGAATTTGTTACTTCCTTCACACGCTTTTAAAAATATGTTGGCTATTAGCCTATAAAAGTAGATTCTCGTAGAATTAGATACATTTTATAACATATTTTAAATAACTTCACAAACAAATTCTATTTCCTACTTTTTCAAATTGATTCTGTTGATGGTCAAATTTGGGACAGGCATAACTCACCTGACCTTCACGTGCCACCAACGGTAAATTTGTTTGAGAGGGGGGAAGACGTGGCCTGCAAGTCAAGGAAACCTGCACACCGGTGTGGTGCTTGCCACACCGCCTCCAATGTTTAAGTTAGAAAAGGGAGCAAGAGAGCAAGGGAAAGAGTAGGGTTCAGAGAATAAGTTTTCGGATCCCTTCTTCAGTCACGAAGAAGTGTTTAAATACTTGTTCCTGCTCTAGGGTTTCTAGGCGTTCGGAGGCGATCAAGGGCTGAACCAAGCGGAACCGGGGCTGCCAGGGGCACCAGGGACCAACCAGAGGTGGAAGGACTCGGCCCGCGCAGGGTCGGCCTCGGACATGGGCCTAAGTCCGAGGCCGACCGTGGGGGTTGGGCCAAGGCCCGATCCCTCCGACCTTGGCCCGACCCTTTGACCTATTCTTCCTCCAAGATCCGTTTCCTGGCTGTCTCCTTGGGCTGGTATCGCGCTGTCCTCGTCAGCTCCTTGCATATTGGGGTGGTCCAAAATTACCTATAACAACAGATTCCATCCTTTTTATAAGAATAAAACCAAATTATTTTTGTTAGTTACAGTTATTTATCTTCCTACTTAACAAATAATCTAAAACAAACAAAACATGAATTTAAATCGAAACTATATAACATTTTAAATAATTTTTAAAAATTTATAAATTATCCAATAAAAGAGAGGGAGACAGTGAGGTGAAGGAGAAAAAGAAATAATAATCACATCAAAACATAATTTTTAATTTATTCCATTTTGATCTCTAATCTTTTCAACAAGTTTATCATAGTTATTGAATCCAATAAAAAGTTTATCTCATTGACCAAAAGATCATAAATTTGAATTCTCACACGTAAATAGTATTAAGCTAAAAAAAGGGTTACCTTTGTTAGTAAACTTTGAAAAATAACTATTTCCACAATCATATCATTCACAAACTAATATAATAAGTATGATAAAAATTGTCATTTTAAAAAAATAATAATAATAAAAAACTAAAATAGATACTTTCAAAATTTAAAAACCAAAATGAAATAAACTTGTTTCAAATTTGAAAGCCAATATATAATAATCCTAAGAATGTATTCCAAAAATAGTATTTAAACCTCTTACATTAATTTTTTTTTTTTTTTTAAAGTTCAAATATAATATTTAATTTAAAAGAAAAAAATCGAAGGGCCCACAAGGCAATTATCCGCCGGAAGAATAATATTAAAAAAATCGAGTGGCTTAATGGCTCTATACGGCCCGCCCTGGTTCTTTCAAAGTGCTCCGTAGGCCACATGTGAACAACCTATTTATTTATTAAATTATTATTATTTTTATTTTATTTTTTTAAGTTAAAAAATGCTTGAAGATATGAATATTCGAAACTGACTTTTTAGTCAATAGTACATGTCAATTATAGTTGAGTTATATTTATTTTGACTATAGTATTTTTCTTTAGTAAAAAGAAAGCACAAAATCCAGTCCTAAACTTGTTATATTGTATCCATTTTTATTGTAAACTTTTAATTTTATCAAATTGCACATTTTACTTTCGGATAAGTTTTCATTTAAAAATTCGTAAAAAATGTATTATCGTATGCTATTAATAAATTATTAATTATATGTTTGATATGAAATTAATATGATTTAAAAAATAACATATCAAATTTTTTTTTGTTAAGAAGTTACGATTTTTTTTTTAGTATATAACATTTGGGAGTGGGGATTCGAACCTCTGACTTCTTGGTCGAGGTTACATGTCAATTACCTTTGAACTATGCTCGTTTTGACAGAGAAATGATGAGTTTTGACAAAATTGTTCAATAATTAATTTATCCATCGATCAAACTTAAAATTGTGCAAAAGTTGGTACTATTGAAACTAGTGAGTTTATTAAAATTTGTACCATGCATTTTTTTGTATTAAAACTAGTGGGAGAAACAACAAGATCGAATAATAGAGGTTAGAAATTATACATTTAAATAAGTCTAAAATTCAATTGGATGAAATTAAAAGTTTATGATCAAAATTCATACAACGTGACAATTTGAAATTATCCCTTATCCATCTGTAAGGCATCGGATATCATACGTACCATTTTTTTTTTTTTTTTGAGATACACACGTACCCAATTTAAGTAAATTAGTTTTATGGAAAATTTATAGTACTACGATAGTGTGAAAAATTTCTACCTTCATCCCTTGTTTCTCATAAAAAGAAGCATTCTTACCAATGGGGACACCTTTTGGCCTACGTGGATCCACGTCAGATTTCACTGAGACATGTTGCTTTGTAGCCTTCAGCAATTGCGGCTACTTCTAAAATTTCATCCCTAATATTTTTAACTTTTGAATTTAACTCCTTTTCAAAAAAGAAAAAAAAATTGAATTTAACTATTATAGATATGGGTATTATTTAAAAATTTAAAAAGTAAATTTAAAAAGAAAATTACAAAGTACATATCTTTTAAAACAAATTTTCAGATGATATCTTTAAAAAAATAATAATAATAAAAATCCGATGATATAGTGGAGATTATGATTCGTATTTTTTTTTTTTTTTTTTGAGAAGATTATGATTTGTAATTATTCACATAAAAAATTGCACCGTTTTTAAAATTTCAGTACAATTAATCTTGATAGTTGATGATACATTTGATATCCTATTCACCAAAACATCCTCTTAGTTGGTAATTTAAATCAATATTTTTATGATTACATTGTTATACTTTTAATTGCCAAAGCGAGCTTAGCTCAGCGGTAATTGACATGTACTCTCGCCCATGAGGTCAGAGGTTCGAATCCCTCCACCCCAAATGTTGATGTACTCAAAAAAAAAAAAAAAATTGTTATAATTTTAATTTTCTGTTTGATTAATTTTCAACATTTTAAACTATTATCCTAAAAAAATAACCATTAAAAAAAGAAGTCAATTTTAATTTAATCTCATAATCTAAAATAAATAACGTAATTAATACTCATCTTAAACCAAGGTAGAATGTTTCTAAAAGTTTTTTTTTTTTTTAAGAATGTAACTCAATTAATTAAAGGCTAAATTACAAAAAATACCCCTAAACTATGGGGTTTGTTTCAAAAATGCCCCTGAACTTTAAAAAGTTTCAAAAATACTGTTGAACTTTGAAAAATGTTTCAAAAATACCCTTGTCGTTAATTTTTGGATGGAAACCATTAGAATTTACGGTGAGAAGAGGAAAAAAGAAGAAGCATTTTTCAATAAGGATATTGTTCAATTTTTTTTTAAAGTTTAAGGGTATTTTTTAAACTGAAACTTTAACGGTTTCCATCCAAAAATTAACGACAAGGGTATTTTTGAAACATTTTTCAAAGTTCAGGGGTATTTTTGAAACTTTTCAAAGTTCAGGAGCATTTTTGAAACAAAACCCCATAGTTTATGGGTATTTTTATAATTTAGCCTTAATTAAAACATTATATTGTACTTAAAAAAATTAATTAAAACATTATATATTAAAAAACTAAAAACTTAAAATATGGTGGTTACTAACTAATGGGAATAAAGTTTCCACATCTATATACAAAAAGATTATCTCTAAGTTATTTCAAAAAAAAAAAAAAAAAAAAAAAGATTATCTCTAAGTTGCAAAATTCCAGAAAAGGGCATTTAGAATGGAGTGAACTGGGAAAGTGGGAAGGGCAATTTGGGGAAGGGAGTGATCATTGAGATTCCCTTCCCACGGAGTGCTATAAAAAGGATGGCAGTGAAAATGGGCGAAAAGGGCAGAGAAAACAGGGCCTTAAGCCACGAAAATGGGAGCCGAGCCTTTGCTTCCCACTGCCAATGACTCTGAAGCCGCCCCTCTTATTCTTGGTCTTCAACCTGCTGCCCTCATCGACCATGTTGCCCGTGTCGATTCCTCTCTTCTCGATCGAATTCCCGGCGACCGCGGCGGCTCAATGCCGGTATACTTCATTCTTTCAATCGCTCAATTCAATTGTGGGTTCTGTTCTGGGATTCCTTGGTTTTAAGATCAGAATGGTATCGACTAGTTTCTGTGCTGTTTGATTGATCTTTGATTAGAGCGGCCGCATTCTGCTTCTGGGGTTGTTTTTGTTTCTTCCCCCCTTTTTGAATCTTTCTTCGATTCTCTGCTCTGTTCTGTGTGGTTTCAGAAGTGGCTTTGTAGTGTCTAATGCAATCGTATTTTGAGCGGTGTTGTTGTTTTTGTTTTCCCACTTTGGGCTGGTTTGGTTAGCGTTTTTGCTTAATTTGGTTCGTCCTATGTGGGGTTTCTTTAATTTGACATCATCTATAGGGAAGCAATTTGGTTCTTTCTTTCGTGTTCTTATGTTTTTCACCATTTTATTCGTACGCAAGTGCTGAATTTCGTCTGTTTGAGTTTATTTTGTAATATTTGTGGATGTAGGTGGGTATGGAAGAGCTTGAGAATATACTGAGGGAGGTGAAATCCTATATCCCTTCCTCGCCTGATGTTCTGACTCCGGTCAAGACAATAGCGGGGGGAAGTGTTGCCAACACTATTCGGGGATTGAGTGCAGGGTTTGGAGTCAGCTGTGGAATTATTGGCGCCTATGGTGATGATGAGCAAGGAAAATTGTTTGTCTATAACATGAGCTCCAATGGGGTCAATCTCTCAAGATTGAGGATGACTAGAGGTCCCACAGCTCAGGTCTGCTTAACTCCCTTCATGGAGGGGTGTCCAAATTTGCATTGTGTGTTTATGTATTTTAAAGTTCTGAGAATGTATTGTAAATTGTACGGCAGTGTGTTTGCCTGGTTGATGCATTGGGCAATCGCACAATGCGACCCTGTCTCTCAAGTGCAGTCAAAGTTCAGGTATATTACTTTTCCTATTGGAGAGTTCGTGTCGGTGTGCGTATGTGTTTCTAAATGCATTTTGGATGTAAATTGTTCAGTTTGTTACTTTATTATGTTAAACAGATGAGCTTTGATTACTAAATAAGTTGACCATCTATTTGTTTTGACATCTTTCAGGGAAGTGAACTGACTAGAGATGACTTCAAGGGCGCTAAGGTTAGCATACTCGCAGCTTTATTTTCTTGTAGCATGTATGTCGTGTGCTAAGAAAATGAGAGCGGCCAGAATTGGAAACAGAACAGAGGAACATAATCATATTTATGATTTTCGGTCTTCCTGTTATGTTCAATCTTTTCAAATGATTTTGTTCTATTGAATCAAGCATCACACTTGAAAGAAGTTAAGAGGGAGATGCGTGAGGTAGACTTAATTATTGTCATGTCTTTGTTGCAGTGGCTTGTAATGAGATATAGTATATTTAACTTGGAAATTATTCAAGCGGCTGTAAAGATGGCCAAACAAGAGAGAGTTTTTGTGTCCTTGGATTTGGCCAGTTTTGAGGTACATTCCTTGACAACGTCAGATTTATCATTTGTTTTGATGATGAAGTTGTTATATTGTTTTAAAGAAGTGTTAAAAAGTAGTTCACATCTTGACGTTCTGCCAGATGGTTCGGGATTTTAGATTACCTCTTCTCCAGCTACTAGAGTCTGGGGACATAGACCTTTGCTTTGCCAACGAGGACGAAGCAAAAGAGTTGATAGGGTGATTGCCGTCACTTTAAATCTTATCATCTCCAAACTTTACTGATTGTAAATTTTGATATCTGCATTACTTCAGCTCTAGGATATCTCAACTCTGTTGCAGAACATTGTCTAGTGGATGGTGTTAATTTCTGTTACTATATCTAATCTTTACAGGGGTGAGAAAGATGCTGATCCCGAAGTTGCACTAGAATTTCTTGCAAAGCACTGTCAATGGGCTGCCGTGACATTAGGCGCCAATGGTTGTATTGCGAAGCATGGAAAAGAGGTTAGCGATTCGCCTTTCTCCTTACTGGCACTTGTGAGGATTTGATTTTGTATACATGAGTATCTTTCTCATAAACATAATTGTCTCATGATGATTGTATGTGGAGAGGGCTGCTTTACTTTAACTAGAATCCTTTTCAAGCTTACTCAGGGATTAACGAACCAGATTTTATCTGCATAATGTTTGCACTCTTTCTTGCTCAATAGGATGGGAAAGTTTCTCGATGCCTGCATCGAGGAAATCCTTCTGTTTTGTTCTGTTTTTGTTTATTTGTAGTTTGGCCCAAAACGACATTCAAAGTCGAGACATCAAAGAGTGTGAAACTGAGTGTTCCTGAATTCTGATACATCATTTCCATATGGATTATTAGTTACAAAGTTGCATAACTTACCTCAAATGTATCAGATTGTCCGAGTTCCAGCAATAGGGGAATCAAAGGCGACCGATGCCACTGGTGCAGGCGACTTGTTTGCGAGCGGATTTTTGTACGGGTTAGTGAAGGGATTGTCTCTGGAGAAATGCTGTCAACTGGGGTCGTGCAGCGGCGGTTCTGTCATCCGTGCCCTTGGGGGTGAGGTTACTCCAGAAAATTGGCAATGGATGCACAAGCATTTGCAGATCAAAGGGCTTCCTCTCCCTGGGATCTCTCAATGATCAATCAGTTTTTTTCTCATGTCATTGTTGTCCCATCCATTTTCATTATCATCAGTTTTCTCTTTTTAGCAGCCATCTCTTTTCAATCTTGGGATGGCTGGACTTTCTTTCAAATTTCTCACAAAAAGAGAAAGAAAGAAAGGTTAAGTAATTTGAAGTTAGTTGGAGGACCTATTTGATAATCTCAGGCATGACTTTTATGCTAATTATTATTTTAGCCCTTCTCCTTTTCTCCATAAACAATATGTAAAAAATTGTTTTTCATTAATATGGTTTCGTCGAGCTAAAAAAAAAAAAAAGTTTCGTCTACTTTTTATAAATGGCTGGTAGTATCTTTAGTAATAACACCTTTTTTACATAAAGAATAACAATATAATACTTCAAAAGTTTTTAAGAAAATCCTCAATGATACCAATTAAAATTAAATAACAAACTATGTAACACTTGAAGTATATTAATTTTTTTTTTTTTTTTTTTGAGTACACTTGAAGTATATTAATTGAGTACAATATAGAGAGCATTTTGATATGGTAAGATCCAATTTGTCTTTTAATTTTTTTTTTTTTTTTTTTTTTTTTTGAAAAAATTTGTCTTTTAAATTAGTTAAATGTGGAATAGATATTTAATATTTAAAAATATTGATCCATAGGAATTAATAAATGATGTTTAGAAAGAGATTTAATTTAACAATTTTGGAAACAGGTTTATAATGAAAGTGATGAAATTGAAAAACTATGTACTTTGAAAACCAAATGATCTAATTAACTAAAATAATAATCAATTTAAGGTCTTGGTAATCAACCTCATAAAAGTTTTGAACTTGCACCTTCACATTTACAATGCTATATTATATCCCAAAAAAAAAAGTTAATCATAAATTATCATTGATTGAGCAATCCTTGTATAAGGATGGTTGTAATTTTTATGTAATTCAACCTATTAATTTTGTGAAACACCAAACCAACTTATATAATTGATGGATTATTTTACTTCCTAACTTAGGTTCAAATTAACCAACATAAGAATAGTTCAATGATTAAAACATCATTACTTATTTTAAGAAGTTATAGATTCAAATCTCAATCTTCATAAATTTGTAATGTTATTTATGAAATGTTAAATATATATATATGTGGGGTTCAAATTAGTCAACTGTCATTAATATTAACCAATTGTGGCTATTTATAAAATAAGTTAAAAATATGATTTTGGTTATAAAGTTAAATATATCACTTTATTTCTGAAGTTCTCAAATCTTCTCAATTGTCTCATGATTATGCCAATTATTTTTTTGGTTCAGTCAAATTCTTGCTTACTTCATTTCAAAATAAGATAAAGTGAAATATTTATGCCAAGTAAATTATCACTTCAAAAATATAAAAAATGAAATTAGAAAATATAGATCAAATTTTCACTGCAATTTTTAAGTTTTGTAAGTGGTAAGCTAATTTTGCAAGCCCCATTCTTGATGTAACACAGGCTCAGATCCATAAAACTCAGTTGAACCTTGTATCACATCAAGATCTTCACATATTGGAAGAATCAGTCCATCTTCTTTGCTGCAGACTTTTTCCCATCATACAATTCAATATCATTTGCAGCTCAAATTTCATTCCAAATGTCTGAAAACCATTGTGGATCAGCTCAATGTTCTTCTCCCAATAATATAATAGAAAAACATAATCAGTTGTGATAACACATTTTCAACAGTCTGATACAACTTTCATAAATGTAAAATCGAAATCTGAGGCCACAACAGAGAAGTATCAAAATGTCTGCACTAAAGAACCAAACCTAACAGCAACACCCAGGAAGTGGGGAGGAAGGGGGAGGCGATGTCTGCACGGTGTGGCTTAGATATCCATTGGCGCCACGCCTTGATCCGGGGCACTACCTTGGTCTGTCCCTGCCGCTGGTTCAGGGGCAGCAGCAGAATCACCCTGCTCTGGGGCGACATCCTGATCCGCAGCAGGAATGTCATCGTCCTTAACAATCTCGAACTCATCAATCAACTTCTGAACAGTTTCCCTATCCAATATGTGGAAAGGTTCCCCAACTCCTAAAATGGCAATTGTGCAAATGGAGGAAGTCAGTTTTTCTCCTTGCAAGGTTTCTCTGGTAGCGATCAGTGCATCTTTGATCAAGTCGTCTCTAGAAGAGTCCTTGAAGTTCTCAAACCTCCTTTCCAAGTATGTCTTTGCAGCCTGTGAACGGGATCCTATGGCAAATGCTTGATATTCAAAGTAATTTCCGCTTGGGCAGTTGTAGTAAAGGTGAGCGCCAGACTCATCCAGACCACCTACCAGCAGACCAACACCATATGGACGTTTCCACGAGCGCTGGGTGCAGACCTGCAACCAGTGGCCAACATAATTAGAGAAAATTAAATCATAAGTTTCTGAACATGAAAACTGGTTTTTCCTGTGAAAATAACCGTGCCTTGGAGTCCTGTATATACAGTATACACAAATAATATAAATAGTTGATAGAGACGTATCCAGTGTTATTCCTGTTTTGGCATTTCTCATCTCTAAAATTTTTGCCCCCATCTAACAAAAGATGGATAAACTTTCTAATAAAGGAAACAATAGGAAACTCAATATACTGAGACCAGGAAGGCATGGCTATTGAGGTTGGGCTGGTTCGAGGAGGCAGGATGTACCAGTAAAAGATTAATGACTATTATCAACTACCTCCGATGCAATGACATTAGGCATACAATTCAAAATATTGTTGTGGGAAGGAATTCACCACAATTTATCAAAAACAGTTGCCCAAATCAATTGAAATCAAAAGGGTACACCAAAATGGCAGTGCTACCCTTTTACCCATATTGGTTGATGTAAAACTAATTTACAGCGGAAAAAAAAAGGGTTAAAGAGGGGATAGATGCAATTTTCAGTTTTCTTTCTCAAATGCATGGAAGATAGGTTCCCCAAAACACTTTCGGGCTGGTGGCTGAAATGAGAAGATGAAGCCCTTTGGAAATTTTCCATCAGAGCTTTTTGGTGGCTCATTTGGTTAGAAAGAAATCAGAGGATCTTTCACACCAAAGAGAAATCCTTACATAACTTTAGCGATTTTGTTCTTTATGCTGCCTCTCGTTAGAGTGCTCTTCACAAAAATTAGTTCTGTAACATAACCACACGTTATTTTAGATCAACTGAATTTGGAAGGTCCTCATGTATTAGCTTGCTGTGGATGGCATTTCCTCTACCCCTGGGCCTAGGTTGCTTTGTCTTTATTTTTGTTGTGCCATACAGTCTTTTATAAAGACAAAAAGTGGGAATAAATGCAATGAGCCAGGTTACCGAGATTGTTTCTTCATCTATACTATAACATAAGTAACCCCCAAATACTATATACTATAACATAAGTAACCCCCAAATACTATAACATGAGTATTGCATTATGAATACCAACATTTTATTGCCTAAATTGCCAGCTGTGCTAGGAGTAGGGCAGTACGAATGAATTGAGAAATCAAAATGATTTGGTAAAACAAAGAACTTGAAAGCAGAATCGAACCCCATAAAGGTTCTATTTAAACCAAAACCAACACCAATACAGCACAACCACAATGAAATGAAATTCAAGAACTTAACTTTCTTTTCCTTCAAATTGAAGGTAGAGAATGCCTCATCCTCATGATATCTCACAGTGCCCTGTGACATACTAACTACTTAAACCCAATTACCGAAATACAAAGTTCCCTAGATAATTAATCAAAGACAGTGCAGGATAATATGCTAGAACTTTCAAAAAGTTGGAGCCTAATCTACTGGAGACCATGCCCTCAATCATCTAGCTGCATAAATTTCTCGTTCACAACTCAGTCCATCAATCACATGACATATATGTGCATATAAGAATTCTCAACTTTCATGACTCTATTGAGGAAACCTTTCCAAGGAAAACTATTGGGAGAAATCCAACACTATGACCATCAGATACATACGTAGTTAAAAGTATTCCTAAATATCTCTCAAATATCTTTTTGTTTTTTTTGATCGAGAATATCTCTCATATATCTAATGGTCATAAAATGTTGTAGATACATTGTGACCCTAAATAAATACTTACCCTTCCTGGCTTGTACTAAAATCGAAACTATTAAACAACAATAATCTAGGAAGAGAGAGTCGCCAGCAATGCTAGGTGGGTTCAAATAACTAATTCAACAATTAGAATAATCAAACAAACTACAGAACTTAAAGTCCTAGTCTGCTCGACCACTGCGCAGTTAAGAATCAGTGGAACAAATACTAACGACAAAAGATTAGCAAACAGAAAGCCTATAATCTTTAGCCGCCTTTAAAATACTGTAAATTGGAGGATACAGAGGAGACCTCGTGCCATTTCCCAAATGTTCCATAACCTTGGTTACTGACAAAAGAAGCATTGCAAATTTACTAATTTAGCATTATATTCCGCAGCTTAGCTTAGAGAGCTCAATAATTTGAAAAGCTCCCCCCTTCAATTACCCAGCAACAATAATTCGCAATTTCTGGAGCAAGCAATGTAAACCACGGCAGAGAAAGCTAAAAATTCAAGAAATCCAAACCACCAGCAAATTGTGAACAAAACGAGGGCTTCCTTTACAAACCTGAGCCTTATCGGCGAGTTGAACTACGAGACGACCGACAGGAAGCGGAGATTCATAAGTGTAGCTGTAATTGATACACTCAGATCTCATATAGCGAGAAAGAACGCGTCCATCCGCAGTCAGGCCGGAAATGGCGACGCCGATGTGATCGTCGACTTTGAAGATCTTCTTCTGGTGCGAGGAGAGTTCAGAGTTGGCCTTATTGACGCAGGCTAGAACGACATGGGTCTTGGATCGGAGGCCAATGGCGGCGGAGCCTTGCTTGACGGCCTCCATCGCGTACTCGACCTGAAACAACCTCCCCGCGGGGCTCCATGTGGTGACGTCCGTATCGTACTGATTCCTAAACATTTTTGGTGAAGGAGAAAAGGGATTCAAGAGCTTCGCAGAGCCACAGTCGCGATCTCTTCTGTGCAAAAGGGAGAGGATTGAGGTCGTATTAATGGAGGATTTAGGGGTTTTCGTCTTCTCCAAGGCAATATTTCGCGATGGCTTTCCTCACTTTCTAGTGTTGTGTTGTGACTTTACTCGTAATAATATTATTATTAGGGAAAAAAATCATTTTTAACCCTAAACTTTGGGGGTTGTATCAATTTTAACCCTGAATTTTCAATTTCATCAAATTGAACCCTCAACTTAACAAGTTGTATCAATTTTAACCTTGAACTTTCAATTTCATCAAATTGAACCTCAAACTTATCAGATCGTATTAATTTTAACCTTAAACTTGCGTAAGTGTTACAATGTATACCTTTGGTTAACTTTCCGTTTGAATCACCGTACGTAATTGATTATTTCTTCTTTTTTTTTTTAAATTCACATTGCACCTGAATTGGTTTCTTATAAATAAAATATTGGAGAAACTTTATTTTAGATGACTTTTTTTCTTGTTGTTGATAACTTTAATAGTGAGGGTCTTTTCGTTGCTATTTAAGAGTACGAAAGCAAAGAAACTTTGAAGATTTTTTTATTGTTGCTAAGAACTTCGTGAGATTTTTTTTCTTCTTTTACGATTTTTTTTCTTGCAAATTAGAAGAATGTACAAATGTAGGAAACGAAAATAAAGAAATTCCGAGTTTTTTATTTTTCTTATTTGTTGGAATTTTCTTGTTGCCAATAACTTTGTGATTCTTTTTTGAATAATAATCAGAAAAATAGTATGAGATATTTGATTTCTTCTGGTTTTTCCAAAATTTTTTTTACAAAACACTAACTCAGGTGCTATGTGAATTTAAAAAAGGAAAAGAAAATTGTCAATTACATGGTTTTAATAGAAATTCAAATGAAAAGTTGACCAAAGGTCTACATTGCAACATTTATGCAAGTTGGAGGTTCAAATTGATACAATTTGTTAAGTTTAGGGTTCAATTTGATGAAATTGAAAGTTTAGGGTTAAAATTGATACAACATGCTAAGTTTAGGGGTCAAAATTGTTTTTTTCCCTTATTATTATTATTACTTTCCTTTTTATTCTAATTTTTTAAGGAAGATAAAACCATTTTTACCCTAAAAATTGTGTTATCAACTTAATTGAGTGCATGTTTCGGAGTGATTTTGAAATTACTAAAATCACTTTTGTCATATTCGAAATCATCTCGAAACATACTGTAATTATTCAAAATCAATTTCATGTTTAATTTTACACTTCTAAAGGTAGTTTTCATAACATCAAAATTGATTTTGAATTATTAAAAGCATGTTTCGGGGTGATTTTAAATTTGACAGAAGTAGTTTTAATTATTTCAAAAATACTCCCAAACATACACTTAAGGTTAGTTTGGAATTCATTTTAGTTTAAGTGTTTTTTAATAATGCAATTTTTACATTTTGAGAGAGGCCAAAATGAAAAATGTCCTTCATTTTCAAAATTAGGATATATGCCCTTTTATTTATGTCATCATACTAGCAAAATTACAAATTTACTCTCCATATGAACATGCGTGTTTAAGGCATATAAGAGCGATATTGAGAAGGGAGCAAGAGATTGGGGAGAGAGATTAGAGAGAGTAAGAGATTGGAAGGAGAAATTGGAGAGCGAGGGTGAGAGCGAGATTGGAGAGAGAAATTTGAAAGAGAGTGAGAGATTGGAGAGAGAAATTGGAGAGAGAAGCTGCAGCGAGAGAGAGTGAGGTTAGAGTAGAGAGTAAAATGGTAATTTTACTAGGATGCTGACTCGAGCAAAATGACATATATCCTTGTTTTGAAAAGGTGGGACATTTATCATTTCCACCTATTTTAAAAGGTCATCCGTACAGAAATCCCAAATATTTTGTAGAAAATTGGTTTAGAATTTAAACATTCATATGTTTGGTTACATTACCTCATAAGTGTTTTTATGCACACGTTCTTATATACTTAAAAACTATTTTTTAAAAAAGTTTGCTTTCAAGTGTTTGTCTAAAAAATTGTTTATTTCTCAATCTTACATTTTTAGTGTTTATCAAACACTATAATTTGTTTCAAAATGATTTTTTTTTCAAAATTAAACACTTGAAAAGTCAAACCAAACACATCCTAAGTTTAGTCGTTTAACTTTTAAAATTGTATCAATTCGGTCTATGAACTTTAAAAAAAAAAAGTCAAATAAGCCCTTAAACTCTATTAACTTTAAAAAGTATGTCATAGGTTCTTAAACTTTCACTTTTGTGTCTAACAGGTCCTTCAACTTTTAATTTTATATATAATAAGTCATTGACCTATTCAACATTTTTTAAAATTCACAAGCCTACTATAATATGCTAACAATAGTATAGCTCAACTGGAATAAAGTGTGTGTTTATGACTGAGAGATCATGTGTTTGAATCCTTATATCCCAATAGGTATAAAATTCAATTTTATATCTAATAAATTGGTTCATTGTTAAAAATCTCGAATGTGTCTATGACCTATGATCTAATTGATACAATCCTGAAAGTCCAAGACTAAACTTGTAATAAAATCTATGAGCTTTAAAAAAACAACATTGAGCAAAATTCTCGTTAAAACTTGTGAATTTTGACAAAGCTATTTAATGGTTAGACCCTGGAGTGTTTTTTTTTTAGAAGACCATAGGATAGAAATTGCAACACTTAATAAGTCTCAAAATTTATTTTATAAAACGTTCATGTCAATTATTGATGAGCTATGCACGTTTTGGCTACCATCAATAACCTCTTGGTCGATGGTACATGTCAATCACCTCTGCGCTATGCTCACTTTGACTACCCACCGTCAATTGAACTAATGTAACTAGTTAGAATATAAAACATGAATGTGTTAATAATAACAGCGATTGTGATATTTGAAACTGCATGGATTAGTAACCAATTTCAAAGTATGCCCAAGCTATAGTAACAATTTTTGTAGTTTGACCTTTTATCTAACATTGATAATCAAAGTTCTTGACAACTTATACATGGACACTCATGTCATAAAATAATAATAATAAAAAAAATGGACACTCATTCGACTTTGGAGATGAATGCTTAGTTTGAGATTGCTGTAACTTTTAAAATAATTGCTAGCAACTTTACTTTTTTAAAAAAATCAGTTGTAACATGAAGTAAATTAGTGTTTGGTAAATTTGAATTTTAAACCTAAAAAAAAAGCAGATTATAGTGTTTGGTAAAATAATAAAAAATTGTTGTGATTGAGCTATAATTACCAAATAGACATATTATTTCAATTACTAATATTTAATGTTTCTTTTATTAAAAATAATTGTTTAAAAATCTATATAGCTTAGACAAGTTGTTTTGTTTAATCTAAATTATTTGATAAAACTTTAAGAAAAATAATTGTTATAAAAAATTCAATAAATCAAAATTTTATTGATATAAGATGAAATAAATGTGAAAGAAAAATGAGATGGATAAAAAGATATGATTGATGGAAAGATAGTTTAGAAATAAGTTAAAGTTGAAAGGTTAAAAAACCAAGAAAAAAATTCCGTTTCCGGGAATCGAACCCGGGTCTCCTGGGTGAAAGCCAGACATCCTAACCGCTGGACGACAACGGAGAACGTGTTAAATCGGTCGGTGGTATTAGATTAATAATAAAAATATAGCATTAAAAACAAAATAAAACAAAAGATTCCGTTGCCGGGAATCGAACCCGGGTCGCCTGGGTGAAAGCCAGATATCCTAACCGCTGGACGACAACGGAAGGATTATTTACTGTGTCATTAATCAATAATACTATAAAATCAATTTTCCTTTTTAAGCAAAAATACAGTATTAAAAATACAGATACAATATTGTCAAAAGAAAATAAAAAACAGATATAATAAAATAAAAAATTCCGATGCCGGGAATCAAACCCGGGTCTCCTGGGTGAAAGCCAGATATCCTAACCGTTGGACGACAACGGATCATATTATTCATATTCATTATTAGAAGATTAATTACTCAATGATTTTTTTGCCTATTTTTATCAGCTCTTTTCCATAATATACCAAATATATTAATCAAGATCAAAAATTATATCAAATCACAATTTAGTTAACGACAATTAATAGATATGATCCAAAATCAGGATTTATTAAATTATAGAAATTAATCAGAAAAAATATCAAATTTTCAGATATTGGATTCATAATTTAAAGCCAAAGTAAGATTAAGAGAAAAACCAACTTAAAACTAAAAAAAAAAAAAAAAAAAAAAAAAAAAAAAAAAAAGATGAAATTTGTAATTTCACATAGGACTATTGGGTATAGAGGACTCTCTAAGAGCCCATGGGCTTGGCTTTATGGGCCCCTGCAATCCATTACCCGGCCCAGATTACCCAATTCCCTCAGCCGCCGAAAACTCGCGGATATTCAACGAAAGGGAAAAAGGAGGGAAAACAAACCCTAGAGAGAGAGAGAGAGCGCCATTTTCATCGTGTCCCTGTTCTTTCGAGCCTCCACAGATTCCAGAGAAGTTCTTCCTGATCATTTCGGAACCATGGTAAACAAGAATTTTCTCCTTCCCCACTTTTCGAGTCTGTATATAAGTGTTATTGTTGCTTTTTTACCACTTTTCCTCGCTTGAATGTGGACTGTATTAATGTATCCGTATGTGGAATTGGATATTAGGGGAAGTTTTCTGTTGATTTCTTTGATTCTTCTGTTCTGGAGATTCTTGGTTGTTTGAGCTTTTTCCCTCATGTGATTGTTTGGGCATTGTAGAGCATCCCAGTTAACCCGAAACCGTTCTTGAACAATTTGACTGGAAAGACTGTGGTTGTGAAACTCAAGTGGGGGATGGAGTACAAAGGTTTTGCTTCTATCTGCTGCTTGTTTTTCTTATTACTTTTTTGCTTGCTGGAGTTTGTAATGAGTTCCGTTTACATTTCAGGCTTTCTTGTCTCGGTGGACTCGTACATGAACTTACAGGTGTGTTTCTACTTGCATTGGGATTAGTTCAGTTATTTCTTTCTAGTGTGGTCATCTCTTTGTTGTTTTTGAGTCTCCCTCTGCTGCAGGATTCTGTAGTTTGCAATTTAATCTGCATAATCTGTTTTGGCTGTTATGAATTTACACACTATGAGAAGGGAACTTAGTGTAATCATCTTTTTACTTGAACCATTGTTCAAACAGTAGTGTAGTGACTGGGTCAAATTCCTCCATCTCTGAATCTAACTTGATGTGTTCAGTTTGTTTTGAAAGTTTCCTCTTCTATCATTTTCTGATTATATAGGGCTTTCTCTGAAAACTTATTTGAAAAAAAAATTGTTTGTTTTTGTTTTCAAATTTGTTGGTAAGAAATGTGATATAATTATTTGCAGGTGGTCATATTTATTGTGCATATTGATATTCATTTCCATAGCCCAATGATTAAGCCATCTCTTTTTCTCTAAGAGGTCGTAAATTGTATTTAAATATTTTCACAAGGAAGAATAAGTTCATTTGTTTCAAAATTGATCATCCATGATGAAAAATTTAAAGATATCAAGGAAAAACTCTTTTATCTGAATTTTTGTTTTAGAAAGCAGAAAGTTGCTGTGAAAATGTGTCCTAAATAAGCCCGTAGTCTCTTTCAGTGGCTGATTCTAGTATACAACTTTTTAAATGCAGCTTGCCAATACCGAGGAATATATTGATGGACAGTTTACTGGGAGTCTCGGAGAAATATTGATCAGGTAACCTTCTTCCACTGATTGCAAATCGCAATATCAAATGCATCGATGCTTGTTTGTTAGTAGTAATGCATATGCCCTGTTCATGATACATATGCATGCTCAAGCACAAATGTGAGGAAATGTAACACAGACACTTGCATGTTACGCGCATTTGTTTTACGAGGTCCCCTAAGGATATGTCATATTTTAGTAGTTTTCTGGTGCATTTTGTACATGGTCAGGCCCTTTCATATTCGAAACCTTGGTGCTTAACAATAAATTCTTCCACAATTTCTAACATTGCACATGACAATTTGCCTGCTTTTTGCTGGCAGGTGTAATAATGTTCTTTACCTTCGCGGAGTACCAGAGGATGAAGAAATCGAAGAAGCCGAGCGTGACTAGCATGTAAATTTTTAGCAGCTCTGCCATGCCATAGCAGCAGTAAAGTATCAGCTTTCTAGTTTTCTAGTTTTTCTTTCTTCTGCTGCTTAAGTTGTATCTTTTTGTTATTGATACTATTTATGCTATCTTAAAGGACTGGAACATTCTCTGACTTGGTCGATTTCAAACCTGCAACGATCATTCGGTTTCCATTGTTTTAGTAGGGAGATTTAATGGTAGAAAAAGAGTTCTTGAATGTAACATCTATATTTCTTGATAGCATTGAATTGCTTCAGTTTTTCAATATAAGATATAGTTGAGCGTTTTATAATTCTTTGATGTGGAATGCAATGATATGGTATATATTTGTAAACATCATTTTTGGGAATTTAGTGAACCGATAAAGTGTTGATTTGCAATATTCATAATTTACATTTCTACGCATTCTTTCTCATAACATCTATAATGGTTTTGTACCCACATTATTCCCATTCTTATTCATGAGGTACAATTTTATCAATTTGTAATACACATAAATCGATGTTTCTAGGAACAGGAAGATACCAAGTTAATATAGTTCTGTTAGGTTTCAAAATTAAGAAATAAATGTTAATCTTGTTCGCTTGGGGTTGTTGGATAATAATTTTGTTTTTAGTTTGATGTATTTAGATTTTATTCTTTTTTTTCACAATTTATTTGTTATGTTTATCACTAAATTCTTAGTCGAATTTAACAAATAAAGCAAGTTTATAAAAAAAAAACTATGTTTTTTAGTTTTTAAATTTTGGCTTAGAATTTGAAAATGTTTTCAAAAGGTAGATGGCAAAACAAAAAAAACACATAGTTGGATGCAATGTAATCATATTGGTTAAATGGGGTCTTAAGTTCATAGTTTATAATTTATTTTTGATCAAGTTCAGGTTCATTGTATGTTGTTTGATTTTAGTTTTTACAGAAACAGGTTTTTGAATCTTAACTATGTTAAAAAAAAAACAAAAACTCCCTTGTTCTTGTAATTTGTTGTAGAATTGGAAAAGAAGTTTGAAAATGTAAGGGCGGATGTAAAAGATACTTGGTTTGAATAGGATTGTTTTTATTTTTAATTTGGTAATTAAAGTTTTAATTATATATATATGCATATGCAGAGTTAATACTTAGGTTGACAAGTTTAAATAGTTATATTCTTATCTTTCAAATTCGAATAAATTATAATTTAGACTTTATTGTTAAAATATTTAAAGGAAAAACAATAGTTGTTATTTACTTATTTATTTATTCATATGCATAATCTTAAATTATTTTAGTGAGATCTCTTTCGATTTTGATTTCATTTATTTTCTAATGATTGGACATACTTCAATTTTTAAATTATTTTAGTGAGATCTCTTTTGATTTTGATTTCATTTATTTTCTAATGATTGAACATACTTCAATTCTTAGAAAGATATATGATATGTCTATATTATCATTTTCATATCATGTAGGTTCATAGCAACAATAAAATAGATCATTTCTCCCAAAAAAAAAATAATAATAATAAAATAGATCACATCAAGTCCTCAAAAAAAAAAAAAAAAGGATCACATCAAATTTTAAGAGTAGGGATTGAATTTGTTTTAAGAAAACAAAATTGAGAGACTAAAAGATAAGTTAAACTTTAAGAACAAAATTCAAAATGGAGTAACCTTTAAAAACTAAAACTATATTATAAATGGAAAAACTTATATTATATAAAATGGAAAAAAGATATTAATCAGAGCAGCTACAAATGATTTGGGTATTTACTTTTACTAGTCTTTGTAAAAAAAATAAAAATAAAAAGTGTGAATTTAAATTCATTGACTCGATCTTGACGTTTACCAGAAGGTTGGACTCGGTTCACATTCAACAAACCCAATTTGACTGAGTTTTAACCTCAACCACTTGACCGTTTACTCGTGCCAAAAAAAAAAAAAAAAAAAAACTAACTAATTAATTAATTTATTTTCCACAAAATTATTTAACAATTTATTATTTTTTTTGGGTAAGAAAATGAAAAACTAACCATAGGATTTTTTTTTTTTTTTGAGTACATCAACATTTGGGGGTGGGGAGATTCGAACCTCTCACCTCATGGTCGAGGACACATGCTAATTACCACTGAGCTAAGCTCGCTTTGGCATTAACCATAGGAATTATGAGCAAACAAAACAAAATTTTGGAACCGCAATCGCTATCATACAAAGACCTTTGTATTATATATATATATATATATAATCTTTGTATTTTTTAATTTGACTAGTATTCTTTTTCTTCTTCTTTTGAAAAAAAAGGATATACTACATGGAAAGAATACAGTAAGGTGGGATGTATTATATGGGTTGATTTTTTGTTAGTGGAATAATTGTGAGGTGAAGATCGAACATTTCAACTCTCAAATGGGAAATACGTGTCTTATATATCTATTGAACTATGTTTAAATTGATATATTAAATGAGTTGAATCGATGTGACTTACTTAGGACAAAATCATATCCTATATCTAAACTAGAATGTTTCGAGATAGATTTGTTCTAAGGAAAAAGATGTATCTAAAAAAATTATATTTAATAAACTATGATGTGACTGAGATATAATGTAGGGACTGGTGAGCATGCATGTGACGTTTCTAAAACGTTGATTTAACCCGTGTAAGATGGTTATTAATGTTTGGTGATAATTCTCAATCCAAAGGAAAAGAAAAAAAGATTGGGTGGATAATTGTTTACCCATTAAAGAACAACATAGAATTTTGACTTGATATAAGAGAGAGAAAGAGGGAAAAGAGATCTAAGCCTTATATTCTTATTAAATATTTTTTTCTTTTAAAAAAAGAATTTTCTTATTGAATCTTAAATGATGAGAGAGAGAGATTTAATATAAAGGTTTAATTTCATGGGAATTTGTTTGATTTTAGTTGGGAGTATAGTATTCACATGAAATGACAAAAGAGGATTGGATTAAAAAGAGAATAATTGAAGGGAAAAGGAAGATAAAAAGAAAAGAAAAGGGTTGAATTATTAATTAAAAAAACAAGAAAAAAATATTGAAACTAATTTCCAAATCATAATATTTTATGTTTTCTGGTTCTCCTTTAAGGTTTTAAAATTTTCAATTTGGTTCTAATGGTGTGATTAAATTTAAAAAATCATTACTAAATGGTATTTTATCCTTGAAAATACAACATTTTCGTTACCCGACCAACGTTCAGAAAACAATGAACACACTAACCAAAAGATCCACCTATTTCTTTTGTTTTTTTTATTACATCCACCACACCTATTTCTTTCAACTCTCATATAGTTAAGTAATACAAAATATAGATAGTCAAATATAAAATTAATTAATTGGTTAAAAAAGTGTCAATATAGCTAAGACAAGAACCATTTCTAAAATAATTTGACTAGATCAGAAAGACAAAATTGAAACTTTTAAATTCATATTAAACCTAAATTGAAATTAAAAATTTTAAGCTAACACGAACATAACTCGATTATTAAGACATCTAATATTCTTTTAAAATCAGAGTATATTTTGTTGTATTAAAAAATTGAAACTTCTGAAATTATGTGGATTAAATTTTTAAAGTTTGGAAAAAAAAATTGTAATTTAAATTTAAAGGAAAAAAGAAGGGCAAGGCTTGGGTGGGGAAGCGGCGGAAAGGGAGGGTTGTGGTATGGCCGAATCTGAGTGTTGATGGAAGTCCTACGTGGCACTTTGGCGTTTGCGTTGGGGTTGGTTGTTTGAGCCAGTGGGCTCCACACCTTCGCTTTCTTTTCCACGCCCACGCCACGTCACCATTTTCTACTTTTTTTTTTTTTTTTTTGAAATCTTCTACTTTTCAATTATCACATGTTAATTCAAAATTACAAATATCTTTTATTTTTAATTTTTTTTATTTTATTATACCAAGTTTTCAAATTAAATCTTAAAAATGATGGAAGTTGTTTTTTCGTTAAAAATAACATTTCGGTATTTGCACTTTGAGACTCTTATTTTGGTCCATGTACTTTTAAATATTTAAATTTAATTCGTGTATTTTCAATAAATCTTAAAACTGATTCTCATTGTTAGTTAATTTGAAGTTGATTTTAATCGAATTTAGTAAAATAATAACGATTGTTGATGGTAAAATTTGGTCGGGAGGAACTCACCTGACCTTCACGTGCCACCAACGGTAAATTTGTTTGAGATGGGGGAAGACGTGGCCTGCAAGACAGTAAACTTGCACACCGGTGTGGTGCTAGCCACACCGCCTCCGATGCTTAAGTCAGAAAACGGAGGAAGGGCTAGAAAGCAAGAGAGAGAGTAGAGAATTGAATTCCGGATGAGAGTTCGGGTCCCCTCTTCAATGGCGAAGAGGGGTATAAATACCTGCTCATGCTCCTTGGGTTTTTAGGAATTCAGAGGCATTTCGGGACAAACCAGGCGGAACCGGGGCAGCTAGAGGCAGCAGGGACCGAGCAGAGGCAAACAAACTCGGCCCGCTTGGTGGTCGGCCTCGGCCTTGGGTCGAGGCCGACCATATGGGTTGGGCCAAATTGGCCCGGCCTGTTGGTCTGGTCTTCCTCTGGGTCGTTTCCTGGTCCTATCTCCGCCCAGTTGTCCTCGTCAACTCCTTGCACATCATGGTGGCCCAAAATTATCTATAACAACGATATTCTTCATTCAAGAAAAAACACAATGTCAATATATTTACAAAATTTGTAGAGGAAAGGCTAGCAATATAAGAAAAGTTAACCATAAACTACCGTGAAGACTAATTTTAAAGTTCATTGAAAGTTCTTGATCGAGAATATATGTTTTATGTCAGTTGAACTATGTTCATGTTGATAATACCGTTAGTAAGTTAAGTTTATATATTTGAAGAATTGTGGCAAACTCTCAACAATGGAGCACTTTTATGTGAGATATATAATACTATTTTTGTGAAACTAGATAATTTTAGTTATGTAATTATGTTATATGTTTCTTTTAATTTGGTTTGAACCTTTTATCTTTGAGTTTAAGTACATTTTTACTACTAATTTTTTTTAGATCCGGTTATTTTCATGTTTAAGTTCGGGAAATTATTTGACATGATATATTGTATCAATTTTAATGTTAAATTTAATATATGGAGCGATATTACATATTCTCACCCAAAAATAATGTTATTAGTATATCACATCAAAATAGGAATAATTAAAATTTTCTAAATTTGTGAAATATAATATCAAAGTAATTTAATATTACATTTTTTTATTTTTATAATTCTCCTATCCATTTCATTTTAATTTCTATACTTTCGTGTATTAAATCTCATTAGATCATCAACTAGATCATAACTATTCTCAATATTGAGTCAATGTAAGAATAGACGTGACCTTTTTTTAATCTAAGTTCAGATAAAGACTTCACTTTCTCGTCTCCAGAATGAGAAAAATGAACATATACGACAAATATATGATAAGATATCACTTAAAAAGGACAATTATCATGTAGAGAGCCAATACAAGTTGAAGAAGTTCAAGAATGGTCCCCTTATGCAATTGGGGCTAGGACATTGTTCATGTATAAACAATGAAATTGTCCATTTCAATATATCAAAAAAAAAAAAAAAAAAGATAAATTTGAAAATGTTAGAAATGAAATGTTATAGGCGGACAGTAAAAGAGATATAATTTAGTGGTAGTGTATTGTCTTGACAATATAATCATTTTAGTTATTGTTTTATTTGCGTTCAACATATATTTTAGGAAAATTGCAGTGGGTGGCAAATTGGACCAAATTAATAGCAAATATACCATCATGTAAAAAAAATTACAAATATAGCAAAATCTATCGAAGTCTATCTGATAGAATTCGATTATCAGAGTTTATCAGCGATAGACTCTGATTAATCAGAATCTATCAATCTACTGATAGACTCCGATTATTCAGAGTCTATCAGTGTCTATCACTGATAAACTCTGGTTAATCAAAATCTATCAGTGTCTATCAGTGACTATCACTGATAGACTTTGATTAATCGAAGTCTATCAGCGATAGACGCCGATATACTTTGAATAATTAGAGTCTATCAGTGATAGACACGGATAGAATCTGACAACAGCTTTTTGGTCTTGTACAATTAATTTTGCTATATTTGCAATTAGTTTGAAACTGTGCTATATTTGCTATTAATTTGGTCCAATTTGTCATCTATGCAACTGCCCCTATATTTTAAGCTACTCACTTAGATATTGAAATTTTCATTGAAATTTATAGATTAAAGCAAGACATTTAGAAAATTATAAAGAATAAAGCAAATAAAGTTAATTTTTTTCCCAAATGTGAAGATAGTTAAACTATGATTTAAACCTGAACAGATTCATTATTATGAAACGAAAATTTAATCTTAGTCTTTAAAATATTAATCATCTTCTTCCTAGGTCAACCTTATAATATTCCCATCACATTTATAATACTATACTTATATATAAAAAAGTTTTTAAAATAAAAAACAGCAATCAAGACATAATTATCACAGAATATGTGTAATGTTCGTTACGTATAGATGTCGATGTGTCAAATCACAAATGCTAGGTGGTAAATCTAGAAAAAATTCCAATACTTCCAACATTATGAACAATTTTACATACTATCTCAATTCACTGCTTGCCATAATATGATTTTTTTTTTTTTTGTGACTATACTTTTTTTATATATAAATATTTCTATAATGCAAGTGGATCCACATCATTTTTAAAATCACATTGATGTGCCAAGCAATAAAAGGAAGAGAATATGGTACTCTCCCTAAATTTCCTACATAATAGTAGTATTTAAGAATAGCGTAGACGTGTTAAATAAATTTTTAATTAATGACGTATCTAATTATAAATAGGAGGAGTAGGCACTAAACTAGTACTATAAATTTTCTCAATAAATCTAGGTCACTAAGTAAGTGGCTCAACATCATATTAAAATAACGATATTTTTTCCAATGCTATTTTTCTATTGGTCGGAGAAAATGAAATGGCCAATGTAGATGTATGGCGGGCCCCATTATTTTGCATATGATTTATATGCCTTTTGTCATTTCATTTGGTCAGTAGGCGATTTATTAAATTTTTGGTACTAAATAAAATTGATCTTATGAGCTTTGGTATGATTTGGGAAATATTATGACTTAAATTACTGTAAATAGCTTATTTTTTTTAATCTAATGGTAATTTAATATGCAATTAAAGTTTATTTCAATCACGTAATGAAAATTAAGAAGGAAAGAGAGGATAAGAACAGTCTAACGTATTTTTATTGAGAGAAAGTAGAAAATTCAAATAGTGTGTTTTTATCTTTGAAATTGCAATAAATTATCTCGTGTGAGAAAGTCAAGAAACATGGGTTGAATTGATGCTATTGAACAACTTTGTCATATGAATTACAATCTTATGAGCTTTGATATATGTTTCAATTTTTCTTTAAAATGTTCCACTTTTATCATTAAACTTAGTTCATACAAAATTACAATCATGTCCTTCAACTATATGAGTCTTTTTTAAGTCAAATTTGTCAGCAATAAATTTATGTTTAATAGAGTTATTTTGCAAGTGGTTTTGAAATTTATATATATTTTTTAGTTATATTTTATTAATGGCCAATATCACATGTGAAATAACTTAATTTCAATAATAAAAAAAAAATCAACATTAACAGTGATAAAAACTTGGTAATGTAACAAAAAAAAAAAGATTAAAATGAAACTAAAAAAAAAAAGACTAAAATGATAGGATGAGAAAATGAAAGACATATATAATTCGATATTATTTTTGGATCTATTAGAAAGTTTCAATTTTATCTTTCATTTAAAAAAAAAAAAATCAATTCCACCCTTAACGCATTAAAACTTCTCAATTACATTATTCTAGAAAAAAAAAAAAAAAAAAAAAAAAACTTCTCATTGAACTTTTAAGTCATGTCTTGACTATTTTTAATGTTATGTCTAATAAATATGTTGTTAAACTTTGGTTAAAGTGTAGAAAAATACCCTCGACTTTGGGGGACTTTGGGGGCTTCATTTCAATAATGCCATTACCATTGACTTTTAAAAAACCATTAGAAAGAATGCCTTAAATATTGAAGACTTGTTAGACTTATGAAACTTTTTAAAGTTCAATAGTATATTATTAAAACATAGTCCAAAGTTTAGTATTTTTTATAATTTAGCTTTGAATTTTAAGAGAATGTCTCAGAGATCGAAGACTCATTAGACCTAACATTGAAAGTTTAAGGACCTATTAGAAAAATTTTCAAGTTAAAACAATCTATAAAACATAAAATTGAAAGTCTAGGGATACAAGATACATTAGGTATATTTTTAAAGTCGGAGATTATTTGACACAAAATCAAAAGTATAGAGACGTATCTAACATTTTCTAAAGTTGAAGAACCTATTAAATCCAAAATAAAAAATTTAAAGGCATATGATGTATATTTTTTCTTAATTTAGAGACTCATTATATTGGACACAATTGAAAAAAACTTGGCTGCATAGCGGTATGTAGGGATCTCCCAACATATCACCATTCAAATGTTGACAACTAAGAAAGAGAATTTTTTTTTTCTCATTTTTCCCTTCTTTCTTAATTGTCAAGATTTTAATGGATCCCTACATATTGATATGCAGTCAAGTTTTGTTCGACACAATATTAACGACTCATTAGACACTATGTAAAATCCATGAGTTGGGGAAAGCACGTGAGAGTGGCGTGGTGCCGTCGGACCCATGTCGAAGCAACGCACGCGCGGCGGTCAAGGCCCACCTGGAACCACTCACGGTGGTCGGCTCACTCTCGGCCCATGTGGCTCTGCCCCAACCAATCCCTTTAAATCAGTCATCTAAACCAAAAATTAAATTACAACTACACTACTTAATTAATCACTTTTACTACTTAATTAATCATTTTTACTTATTAATTAATCACAAATTGGACCGTACAAATTCAAATTCTTCCCCTCTATTTAAACGCCCAAATTCATACTCTTCAGTCTCAAATTTATTTTCCTCTTTTCTCTGTAAATTTTCTTCACAACTTTTCTCTCGATTTGAAGAATGGTTCTCAATGGATTCGACTCCGTCAAGGCCATTGCCATGGGGAATTACAGCCGCCGCCGGAAGCTCAAGTGGTTATTCGAGTTTTTCGTGTTCTTGTTCCTCGTTTCCCGCCGGTCCAGCTTGTTCTCTCTCGCCGGACCGGTTCTCCACCATTTTTTCCGGCGGCTCGTCGTCGTCCTCAACAGTCACATCTTCGTCTTCGTGGTTTTTCACGCCATGCTCTTCGTCGTCTACTCTCTCTCCCGTTTGACCGACAACAAATCCGGTTCGAACCGGACCGACGCCGAGTCAAGCAGTGAGTTGCCGGAGAGCTTGGTGGCTCCGGTTGACGATTCCGTCGCCGAGATATTGGTTGTCGGCGAGGAGAACACGGTGGCGACGGCGCCAACCGATGCAACTCCGGCGGAGGAGACGACGACCGCGCCGGTGAATGGAGTTTCAAGCGATGAAACTCCGGCGGCGGAACCGACGACGGCGCCGTCGCCGGCCTCTCCGGTTCGACATTTGATACCCGTAGCGGAAACCGCGGAGATAAAACGGTACCGAAGGACGGAATCGGAGAGATTCGAGGAGAATCGGGGAAGGGGCAAGCTCCGGCGATCGAAGACGGAGATTCACCGGGAAACCATGGGAGAAGCGGCGAGATTCTTGAATTCAGTGGACGAAATGAACATCGAAGATTTCAATCGGACGGTGGAGAGCTTCATAGCGGAACAGAAATTGCACATCGGCGGGAGGATTTCCGGCTAAGAGCGGCGGATTCCGACAACAGAACAGAAGAATCTGAAACAGACAGAGACAGAAACAGAGACAGAGGGGAAAAAAAAAAGGTTTCGATTGTTTTCTCTTTCCATTATAAATGCCCCTTTTTTCTTGGAATTGTAATAATGCATTTTCTCTGTCTCCAAATTTACAAATTGCAGAAATCTGGGATCTGAGAAAATAGGGAATTTTCCAGGAAAATTTTGGATTTTCTTTTTGATTTTTCCGTTTCTGTATGAATTTGAAAGAGCAAAACATTGTTTGTTTGAAGAGCTCTTTCTGTTTGTTTGTTGTAAATATTCAAATGTGTCAGAAAATATTTCGGACATAATGGGTTTTGCTGTCCAACTCCTCCTAACGAATATTCTTTTTTTTTTTTTTTAATTTCCTCATGCATTTTACAAATTTATGCAAAAAGAAGAAAATAAGTGGAAATTTGCACGTATTTTTTTTTTTTTTTAATGTAGAAATAAGAAAAATTGTTGAAACTTGGGCAGATTTTCTAAGGGTCAAATCGGGGAAGAAATTGTGTAGGAAGTTGGAGTTTAGCTCAAAATTATATTGAATTGATATGTCAGCCGACAGAAATCAATATATTTGGAAAAAGAATGGTTTCAAATACTTTGTAATAAAAGACATCAAATCAAATATATTATCATTAACTAATCAAATTAATTGGATTCCATCTAGGAACTTTAGGAAGAGGTTTTCCCCTTAAAATTTGTACTTTTTTTTTCCTAAGAATAAAACAGTTTAACCACATAAATACCCAAAGGCCATAAAATCAATCAAATAACTAAACGACATCCCAATTCAAAAAAAAAAAATCTAATTAAAATCACATCCTGAGGGAATAAGAAAAACCATTAGATATCCTAAAGTCTACTATCTATTATATTATTTTTTTTTTTACAAAAAAAATAAATAAATTTGACACAAATCTGACGTCAATACAAACATAATTCAACTTATTAAAACATATGTGATCCATCAAAGTAAAGTTTGTATTCCGACAAGAGGTCGAAGGTTCAATCCCCACCCCCACACGTTGTCAAAAAATATATATATATATATATATATATATATATATATATCAAAGATTTAAATTCATAAATCAAGACTAACTCAGTATCTTCACAGCACCATCCTTGAAGCTGAACTAAGTTCTTGTGCTATAAACAACCGACTAAACAATCTTATTTCCATCAAATCCCCCATTCTCTAGTAAGTCGAAAGTCCTTGTAGATATGAAAGAACTAATCTTATCCTCGCAAGTGACAATCTTGAGAGTACTCTACTCTTTTGAACTCTCTCTCGTATTGTTAAACTTAAAAAAAAAAAAAAAAAAAAAAAAAAAAAAAAAAAAAAATCAAACATTTAGGCCCCGTTTGATAACCATTTAGTTTTTTGTTTTTGGTTTTTTAAAATTAGGCTTGTTTTCTACTAATTTCCCTACCATGGTTTTCATATTTGCCAATGACACATTTGAATTCCTAACCAAATTCTAAAAACAAAAACAAGTTTTTGAAAACTACTTTTTTTAGTTTTCAAAATTTGATTGGTTTTTAAAAACAAGGAAAGAAAGGTATTACCAAAACAAAGAAATTTGTAGGTGGAAGTAGGATTTATAATCTTGATTTTTAAAAATCAAAAACAAAAAGCCAAATAGTTATCAAACGGGACCTTAATTTTAGTACATGTACTCCCCATCCATCTAAAAATTAGTTTTCATCGTTATTTTAAAACTACTTTTTTTTATCGAATTTAGGAAAATGATCCTAATAACAATTTCATTCTAGAAAAGACACAGAAATGTGTTTCTTTGGGTAAAATACCTTTTTGGTCCCTCATGTTTCGGGTTAGTTTCCAATAGGTCCCTAGGTTTCAAAATTGAACAATCAAGTCCCTACTGTTTAAAAAATGCTTCTATTGAGTCCCTGGACCGTTAATTTTTTTAACGGTGCTGACGTGGCAGTAACGGTGCTGACGTGGCCTATTTAAAAATATTAAAATATTAATTTTTGAATTAAAATAATAAAAAATTAAAATTAAATAATAAATAATTTTTTTAAAAAATCTCACTCTCTCTCCTCTTTCTTCCCACTTCCCGAAACCCCCCTTCCTTTCTTTTCCCTTCTCTCTCTTTGCTTCCCCTCTCTCTCTCTCTTTCCTTCCTTTCGCCGGCCGATTGCCGTCGCCGCCACACAGCCCACGCTGCCGCCGTCTCCTCTTCTCCCCGGTCACCGTCGCCGCCGCCACACAGCCCACGCCGCCGCTACCGCCCTCTCTCCCCCAATCAATAAACCCGCCCCCCCCCCTCTGTTTTCCCTTTCTCTCGCCGACTCCTCCCCTTCCTTCCCTTTCTCTTTCTCTTTCCCTTCCTTCCGGCCGACCACTTCTTCTTCTTCTATTATTTTTGTTTGCTCAGATCTGTAGATGGGAGGGAAATTTTGCTCTCTTTTTTTGGGTTTTTGTTCAGATCTGTCGCCGCCGCCGCCCTCTTTCTCCTTCCATCCCGCCGGCAGCTTCTTCTTCTTCTTCTTTTTGCTCAGATCTGGTCGGAGGCTTGTTTTTTGGGTTTGCTCAGATCTGTTTTTTTTGTGGGTTTTTGAAGATGGGGGGAGGGGGTTGGGAGAGAGTTTGAGAGGTGGAGGGGGGTTTGTTGAAGGTGGCTGTAGGCAATGAAGGCGGCGGCGACGGTGACCGGGGAGAAGAGGAGACGGTGGCGGCGGGCGGTAGCTGCGGCGTGGGCTGTGTGGCGGCGACGACAATCGGCCGGCGAAAGGAAGGAAAGAGAGGGAGAGGGGAAGGAGAAAGAGAAAGAAGGGAAAAGAAAGGAAGGGGGGGTTTCGGGAAGTGGGAAGAAAGAGGAGAGAGAGTGGGATTTTTTTAAAAATTATTTATTATTTAATTTTAATTAAAAAATTAATATTTTAATATTTTTAAATAGGCCACGTCAGCACCGTTACCGCCACGTCAGCACCGTTAAAAAAATTAACGGTCCAGGGACTCAATAGAAGCATTTTTTAAACAGTAGGGACTTGATTGTTCAATTTTGAAACCTAGGGACCTATTGGAAACTAACCCGAAACATGAGGGACCAAAAAGGTATTTTACCCTTTTTTTTTTTAAAAAAAAAAAGAAGTGTGTTTCTAACATTTACAAAAACAATACTAATAAAAACTTTTAAAAGAATAACAATAAATATGTTTATTTATTTATTAACTTATTAATTAGTAAAGTGGGGAGAGGAGAGAGAGGAGAGTGATAGAAAAGGCAGTGAAGTGGTTTTAGTTTTTATTAATTACGAAGAAAATAAATTTCAGAGAAAGCTGTCAACATCCACCGTTGGCTGGCAAAAAAAAAGTCGGTACTAATTATTTATTCTCATTTATATATAAAAATTGCCATTTTCCTTCCAACTTTTTCTTCTTGATATTATTATTTATTATTACTTTAATTAGACCTTTTAACCACTTTTCTTTTCACCATTCAATATTATTCACACGTTGAATTTTCTAAATTAGTTTGGATTTTGAGGCACACAGAATTGATGTTAATTGGAATTTGAAATGGAATTTCGTTATATTTGTTATAGTATTAAAGAAACTAGTTTTAAATCAATAATCAGTCTAGAACCGTTGAATTAACACAAATAAATAGAAGAAATTAATAATGATAATAATAAAATGAGATATATGTAATTTAATATTAATGAAACTGTCATCTTTCTATAAAAGTGTTATTAATTCACAATCGTTCAATAATCATCTCAAATGTACCACCGTCTCACAACCATTTTCAAGCTAAATGTGGATGCATCTTTAGCAAATGGAGAGATGAGGTCGGGCATGATTATCAGAAACTCAAAGGGTGAAACGATGGCAGATGCAGAAAACTTTTGGAGAACGAGTTGCTCAGTTGAGTGGACAGAAGCTCAGGCACTTGTAGAGGGAATTTGTTTAGCTATGGATTCAGGATTATTACCTGTCTGGCTAGAGACGGATTCCAACATTGTTAGATTGCTCCCCTAATACACAAACTCAAGCTTTTGGCCACAAATAAACAAATCAGGGGTTCCTTCTAACCCCAAGGGACAACAACAAAGTAGCTCACCAATTAGTTACTCATGCTCGCACTATGAAACACTTTGAAGTTTGGTTAGAAGATTGTCCTCATTGGGCTCACAACATTTTAGCTCGGGATATGCCTCACATGGACGTTCTGATCATTTCTTTTGTTTCGTTGTAATTTTTTCTCTTGTTGTTAGTCCACTCTTCTCAAAAAAAAAATAAATAAAATAAAAAAATAATCTCAAATGACCATGATACTAGAAAAATTCATAATCGTCGTTGAAGGTTGAATTTGTTCTACTCGTGTTATTTCTAAATTTCAAAATCTTAACATTTAAACTTTGATCCTTTTAAAATGGTTCGAAATTTCTCATGTCCTCCTTCATCCTCCTCCTAAATTCACACCCTAGATTTTTATCCTTCTTCATTCAAAACCCTTTTTAGAAACTTAATGATTGAAATGGTAAGAATTTGAAAACTCACAAAAAAAAGATATAAAATTGAGAGCCCAAGATGGTATTTTTCTTTAATGTAACAAAGGGAAAAGAAAAATGGGCAACTGGTGTAAATATGGGAAAAACCAGGGGGGAGAAAGCAACAGGAATAACAATGATGGAAATTACCAAAAGCAATGCATGACGAAGTTTCACAATTCGTTTTTGTTGCTAGAATTATACTTTAATTAAAATGGGAGACGGCGGTGGGGGGTTTGGAGAATTAGAATAAACCAAAAGGACCAAATATAATATTATGAAAAAATCTTGTTGGGATAAGAAGAGTGTATCATATCATAATTACATTCACTAACTTAATTGCCAAGTGGGGTTTCTCTTCCAAACTTTTTTTCCCTCCTAAATAATTGATGTGTTACATTATAAAAATTTTCTTTTAAATGTCCTCTAAAAAAATTCCTCTCTGTCAAAGCAAACATAACTCAGCAGTAATTGACATGTACTCTTGACCAAGAGAACAGAGGTTCGAATTTCCTCACTCCAAAAGTTGTTGAATCAAAAAAAAAAAAAAAAAAAAAAAAAAAAAAATCTCTTTGTTTCAATAAAGAGTATTATTATATAGTCTCAAAATTATTATCATTCTATGTAAAGTTAGTTCATTCACATGTTATTATAATTTAATCGAGACCAGGTATGTCAAAAAGTACTCCTTTATTCGTGCATCTTTTTTTGCATCAACATTTACCTTTCATCCTCATCAACCGCCTCAAACATCATATACCACCATCAAATAGGTTTATCGTGTATACATGACACGTCGATTTTTCATTATAATTTTTTTAAACACAAGCTAATAGCAATATGGATAATTAATATTAATAAAGAAAGTACATAAAATTAAAAGTACAAGTATCTAAATCCTAAAAAAAAAAATATCTAGAGCCTTAAAATGCCCCACTTTCATTTATTTAATGATCATGTCCCCTACCCATGAAATAAAATTATTGGGGCTAAGTTCATAAAAGAAAGTTGTTAAAATAAATATAATTAACTATATGAGACATCTAATTCCAACTTTGTTGACTTTTGATGCTTCCTTTTTTTGTCTGAATTCAATATCTCTCTATGAGAGTTGGAAAATTCAAGTCAATCTCAATCATGATAAATTTAAAAAGAAAAGAAAAGCCATTTGAGTTTGTGAATTATTATATAAATTAAATTCAGCTGCACTAGTATAATAAAGTAGGAAGAATTTAAAAATTATATATATGAAAAGGGAGGAAGTTAATTAAAATAAATCCAGATAAAAATGGCTACTATATGGTGGATTAATGTGCTTAGTTTTTAGGTCTAGGTTCAATGATTTGAGCCTAAAAAATCTTCAATTATTGTGATAATGTTGTAATTTTTTTTTAAAGTTTATTTAACCATATATAATTTTAATCTAATTTCCAAAATGCTTTTTTGAAAGCTGGAAAAAGTTATCTTTTTAAACTTGTTTTTTGGTTTTTGAAAGTCGATGTGTTTTTTTTTTTTTTAAATAAAATTTTAAAAAGAAAATATTAATGCAAGTGGTTTGTGTAAGGTTTTTTTATTTTTTTTTTAATTTTTTTTAATTTTAATGTCAGTGTACAAGGAATAAATATTAATGTTGTAGAATAATAATTAATTAAAGATGACAAGTATGGAGAATGAAAATAAAAGAAAAGGAAATTTTTAAAAAACAATTTTATGCTTTTGCTTTTGAAATTGTTTTTAACAATAATTGAAATGATTAATTAATATATATATATATATATATTGACATTATTCTGCATTCCAAATCATTTATATTTGCTAATTCAAATAATTTATTTATTTATTTATTATTATTATTTAGGCAACAAACAAATACTAAGAAATCAAAAACACCCTTTTGATTCCACCCAATTTGCATACTGACAAGTTCATGTGGAAAGCTGTCTTTTCTGTTTTTTTTTTTCTTCCTTAATAAACAAACCTTTTACACAAATAAATTTTTTTGTTGGTAAGGTCAACATCCTTGAAGCAGTGAGCTGATTGATTCATAATTGAATTCAGAAAAAAAAAAAAAAAAAAAAAAAAGAAGAAGAAGAAAGAAAGAACGTTTTAATTCACATCCGCAAAATAATAATAATAATAATAATTTTTTTTTTGGATATCCATGAGTGTCCAGGCCAGCTTACGCGCACCTCGACTAATCTCACGGGACAGCCGACCCTACTACATTTGGTTGCCAAGGAAACTCATAGGATATTAAATCCTAGGTAGGTGGCCATCATAGATTAAACTCATTTCCTCTAATAATAATAAAAATCTAAACAAATCTCGAAACCATTCTTTTATTTTCTTTTTTCTTTAAAAATTTGTCCTTCTATCCTTACTATTTGTATTTTTGATTGAATATTCAATTTTTAATAGGCGGCTCGACATTTTGAAAGAGACGTCTATTGATTTTGACGCATGACCAATAGTTAATGTCAAATTAAGAAAAAAAAAATCATGTTTTACTTTTTTATATTCAAATATATAATTCATTAAACTTTATGTCACAATAAGATTAAAATAGTGCGTCATTAAATTCTAAGTAAGATACTATTAAGATCTATGTAAAAAGGAATACTAGATCAAATAGATGAAATATAAATATTTGGGTCTTACATGAATTAATAAAAAGAAGATGAACTCGTGAATCCTGATTTTCTTGTTCAATTAAACATGCACCTCAAATAATTTAGAATGAATAACAACAACGATGCAATTCAATTATATGAAATATGAAGTTGAGGAAAAAAATGATAAATTAGAGGGTTTTTTTTTTCCTTTTTTTTTTTTAATAATAAATAGTAAATTAGAGGTTAAATCCTAAACTTACCCTTTTAAACCTAAAATTATCATTTTCTCCATGGGATTAATGGAGATCAACTTCTATTTTTATTCAGGGACTATAGTTGTTGAATAATGGGAAGTATATGTGTTGGGCTATCTAGGGAGACAGAAATAAACATATTCATGGAACTAAAATTCCCCCTCCAGATATTCGCAGTAGATGGGTTTTGAATTACCTGACTGAATTTGATCGTGCTGATGAGAGGTGAAAGATCGATTATCGGCCTAGTTCTTCTTCGGTGCGTCTCTCCAGATCTCAACTTTGGTCTCCTCCTCTTGTTCAGTTCTGGAAAATTAATGTTGATGCAGCCTGGGATGCCTCTTCTACTGGCATCAGAGTGATTTGCCGGGATGATAGGGGGAGAATTTTGGGTGCCTGTTGTCAATCTCTAAATTCTTCTTTCCCTCTTCCCATGACGGAACTGAAGGCTATCATGAAAGGGGTAGAGTTTGCATCTTCCATGGGTGGGAGTAAATTGATTGTGGAGACAGATTGCCTTCAAACTTATAACTTGCTGAGTCAAGATATTGAAATCTGGAATGAAGTTGGAACTCTGGTAGATAATATTCGAAGAAGGTCTTTGTCTGGTGAGGAAATTGTTTTTTCATATGTTCCTCGTGAGTGTAATTCAATAGCAGATGCTATTGCTAAGAGAGCCAAGCGTGAAAAGTGTAATCTTGAGTGGAGAGATGATTTTCCACAGTGGCTTGTATTCCTGGTCAGTTGACCGTTTCCTTTTGCCCTTGGTGGCGTTATACAGTGTTTTTTCTTTAAAAAAAAAAGGGAAGTATATGTGCTTTTATTTTAATAGAGATGGATAAAAAAGAATTAATGCATTTGACAAATTTTCATATATGTATAAGTATAATTATAAACTATAAATTCTAGACATGTATTAGAATTTTTGATGTGTGTGTGTTTGTTTTAAAGAAAAAAGATGTTATATGTATATAAACTAATTGTAAGATATTATGTTTGATCATTTACTTTATTTTGTAGTTTACCCTAGTGAATTTTATAACACTCTCTTGACACATGTGATTATTTTATTTTATTTTTTATAACAAGGAAATGATTTTAGTTTATCATGACACGATTCAAAAAATAACTAGTAAATAAAAGAGAAAATTAATCTTAGATTTCTATCTTTGCTCATTTGGTAAATTCTTAAAACTAATTTATAAAACCTTGAATGTGTTATTGTAGTTTCAAATTCTATAATGATTATCTTCTATATATTTGTCAATCTAGCTGATATAAGATGAAAATTTCCTCGATAACTTTTTAATTATGCAGCAAGCTGATACGCAAATTGCGAACCGCAAGTGTACGGACCCAAGTTATAATATAGTGATTTAAAATCGAATGTCGTCCTCTGGATTGGTTTTCTAGTTCCCCTAATTATTAAAGGTATATTTGCCCAATTTTATTTAGAGAAAATAAGCGAGAAATATGCAAATCAATTAAAAACTAATCAAAGCAATAAAATGTGGAAACTCAATGGAGAAAGGCCTTAGGGAATTGATTTCACCTATTAGATGCATGAATTAATTTAACGAATAATTATGAACAAATTCGTAACAAGTTTATAAACCAAGGATTATGAATAATTAAAAGCCTCTCCCGAGTGCAATTAATCCTTTAAGCGAATTAAGAAATTGATATCCCTATCTAATTTCAACAATAAGCCTAAGCAATAAGAACAATCCTCATGACGATTTCTCAAGCAATTCCAAATCTCCCGATTAACGAATTACCTAAGTCATGCAATTGAGAGTCTAATCTAAACTACCCTCTCCCGAGCGATTAGTTCAGAAACAACAACATACAATCTGTGATCAAGAGATTATAAGCATTAATCAAACAATTGCATAAATAAACCGCGTTACGAAACGTCCTAAAAAACCGTAAATTAATCCATACAAACTAATGGCTACATCAAGCCCCTAAGAAACGAAATCTAGCTACTCATGATCTCTAAAATACAAGCGAAATTTGTCCCAAACATGCTTCAAATCAATACAAGAAATAAGGGAGAAAGATTAAACTCGTTGGCAGTGATTCCCGTGCGTTCCCGTCACGAACCTCTCGATCCAAGCTCCCAAAATCAAGCTCCCTCGCTCTCTGCCTTGTTCTGTCCGTTTTCTCTCTCTAGAAGTCGTTTTTCTCTCCCCAAAACAGCTCCCCCTTGACGAAAGCATCGCAAAATATAAATACTGCTGATTCTGTGTGACAGCGTCGAGACGCTGAGGACATAGCGTCGCGACGCTGTCGCGCGTACGCCCTAATTAAATCTGGAAAGTTCTCAGCGTCGAGACGCTGTGGAGGTAGCGTCTCGACTCTGCCTCGAATTTGCGCGCGTGCTGACTTGCGCCCAGCGTTGAGACGCTCCAATGGCTAGCGTCTCAACGCTAGGCCTTTAATTGATCTTCCTTTTCTATTTTCTTGGCCCGAACTTATTCTTTAGCTCCTAAATCATCGGTAAAGCTCAAAAATGTCGATTTCCATTGAAATACTTGATTCCTACAAAACAAAACCAAATAGAGATAAAAATAGCCAAATAATACTCAAGACTAACGATAAAATCATCTAAAATATGGCACAATAAATTGTGCTATCACAAGCATAAGATGGACCAAAAGTTAGTACGATTTATAGGCCAATTGTCACACACTATTTTTGGACGACATTCAAAAACACGTGAGAAGAAGATATTTTATATGGATTTCACATACAATGGCCGACAAGCGACGAATTGACTAGCTCACACCTTGGCCGTCTACGCTCGAACCCAACACCACACTGAATATTCAAACACTATTTCAAATGCACTTTCAGAAATACCTCGTCATAAGATGTTGTTGTAACACTATTAACTTCATTTAATTTTGTTTTGAATTACTAAAAACAATTACTACAAACTAATATAAATTAATTACATAAACTAAAATTATAAGCCATTGTGACATTAGTCATTAATGATTAAATAACTTAGTGAATGTATGTGAAATCCATATATATTGCTAATAGCATTAGCAATATATTTTATAGCCATGGGAGGGGCAATTATTGGAGCTGCAAAGTGCAAAAAACAAGCTCATGATTGGCAAAAGCGTCGTCGTTTTCCTCGAGCTTTTCCGACAACTTTCTGATAAAATTGGGAATTGGGATATTGGTTAAAAAAAAGAGTTTTTTTTTTTTTTTTTAATGAAAAAAATAATTTTTAAATTTTCCTTGGGATTTGAGTTTGTGGAAGAACAGCACATAAATCCCACATTCTATGACTATGATCTCTTTTGTTGGCATTGCATTTGGGTGATTTATATAAAATATTGAAAATTTGCAAAATAGCCCTTGATGATTGGAGTTGTTTTAATTGCTACCATTGGACTTTCGAGTAATTATTCTCCTAAGTTACAAGGGTTATCGTACTTAATCTTATCGATATTACTCAACTAGTGGTTGAGTTTTAAGTACAATAATTTTATTTGTTTGAAGGTATAATCGTTACGACTCTTTTGATTTTTTTTTTTTTTAGTTCAAAAGATGTGGTTGGAGATAACATGCAGCTTGTTGAACTATACGCTCGTACGGGTCAATTCTCCTTGATTTGATAACTCACACTCGAATTATAAAGGGAACAAAAACGTCTTCAAGTTTTATAACTAGTGAAAACTACAAGAAAGAAGGGCTTTAGCGACGAAATACCAGCGATGAAACCTCAAAAGTCGCAAACATGCGACGAAAAGACGCATTTTGTCTCTAACATTGCGACGTTTTGTTACATTTCGACGCTCAATGAAAATTTTCAGCCCCAGCGTATGTCTTTGCGTCGAAAAATACGTTTCGTCGCACAGTCTTTGCGTCGAAAATGCTATTTTCGTCGCTTGCTCAGCAACGAAACCATTATTTTCGACGCAAATACCAAAATTTCCTGCCAAAATCGAAATATCAGCTTTATGATCACGTGCAATGAGCTTGTCAGCGTCGAAAATCAACAAATGTCGCAAGTGTCAGCGTCGAAATTATCTTTGCGTCGCATAGTCAGCGTCGAAATCTATATTTTCGTCGCAACCTTTGGAAAAGACAGTCATCTCGTGCAGTGTAATTTTCGTGCAGGGAGCCCATCAGTCATTTTAAGGCTTGCGACGAAATTGGGCTTTTCGTCGCAAACCAGCCTTTAAAAAAAAACCAGCACCTTCATTTTCGTTCACCTGCTGTCTTTTTCTTCTCCCTTCGACTTCTTTTTTCTTCTCTCTTCGAACCGAGCGTGGTTGGACCGTCGGAGAGCGCCGGAAACGCCATAGCCGTCGGAGAGCGCCGGAAAACGCCATAGTCGCCGTGGGTAACTTCTCTCCCATTTTTGTTTCTTCCCATTTTCGTTTCTTCCCTTCCCATTTTCGTTTCTTACCATCTTTCCCTAAATTTCGTTCATGAGAGAGTGTGATATATTTTTGGATTCAATTTCTAGTTTTTTTTTCTCCATTTCTAGTTTATTTAGTGTTAAATTTTGTTTTGAAAGTTTTTTTTGTTACTTTTGTTGTGTAGAAATTTTGTTGATAGATAAAGTTTTTGGGACAAGCTTTAAGAGGTATGTAAAATATACTTCCATTATGTTTTTCCTATACATTTAAATTATGTTGAACTTTTTGGAATGGTCTAGTTGTAACTAATTCCTATGGTGATTGAAATTTATTAATAAGAACTTATATTGTAGATTTGTTATGTAGTTTTTGGATGAGGGACATTGTATTTGTTGAATGAAGATATCTCTTTATGTAGTTTTCTTCTAGTGAATGTGGATTTGAGGGGGAGGAGTTAGTTTATATTTGTGACTTGAAGTGAGTTGATTTATTTGTTGAAGTTTGAGTTTTTTTTAGTGAATGTGGATTTAAAGTTAGAGGAAAGTTGTTTTAGCTATTTTTAGTGAATGTGGATTGGGGAGGGAGGGGGGGTGTTGTGTCCATTGTTGATTTAAAGTTTGAGGTTCTATTTGTAATTTTATTGTGGTTTGGTGATTGTTTTTTGAACTACGACTTTTTAACTTAGGTTGTACATGTGGTTTGAGGTTCTATTTATAATTTGTTTTGGTTGGTGAAACATTTAAAGATAATTACAATAGGTGCATTGAAATTGTGTTGTTTCTTGAGGTTTGTTGAATTTTTGTTTTGGTTGGTAAAACATTTAGAAATAATTACAATAGGTGCATTGAAAGTGTGTTGTTTCGTGAGGTCTATTGAATATTTGTTTTGTTGGCGAAACATTATGGAGAAAACAAATATTGTGCCTATTGAATTTTGTTGGAATGTGTTAAAGTACCTATTAAGTCTTTTGAAAGTGAGTTGTTTTATTTGTTGAAGCTTGAAAATTGTTTATATTTGAGATTTGAGGGGAGTGGGGGGTTGTTTTATATTTGATTCAAAGTTCTTTATATTTGTGATTTGAGGGGGAAAGTTGTTTAATTTTAGAATCTTGAGATATTTTTAGTAGAGGGGGGTTTGCTCTTGTGTCAGTTGTTGATTCAAAACTTCTTTGTTATTCTTCGTTTAGATGTAAATTATGATTTGAAAGGTAAATATTGTGCCTATGGAACATATTATATATAATGTTTATTTTTTACACTTTGAGATTATTGAACATTGTTTAAGTTTTAAAGTTATTGTGTAATTTAAGCATAGTATGTGATTTATATCGAATTAGACCCATTGAATTAAATTAATGATAATTCGTTCTTTATGTTCCATTGAATTTATTTCGAATTAGACCCATTGAATTAAGTTAATGAAAGGTATGAAACATATTCGTTCTTTAAGTTAATGATAGTTGTCCACGTGGTTGTTCTTAAGAATTGACTTTTTAACTTAAGTTGTTCACATGAGATTGGGTGAAAAATTTTCAACGAAAACCTTATATTGCAATTGTGACTTAATTATATGTCATTTTATTATATTGTGATGCTCTTTGTGAATAAGGTTAAGAATGATTTGTTGTTCATGTGTACTTATGAATATGTAATATGTTGTTTATTTGCAGGATTGAAGTAAACTTGCTGACGACAACAATGACCAAACGAACATTACATTTTTGGAGCTAACATAGACTTAGTACATGTCTGTAGTATTTGTATTTGGATACTTGTTTGGTCTTTATTTTTTGGAACTCTTAAACTTAGCAAGGCTTTGGGTAAAATGTTCATATGTGTGAAACATACTTTTGTTGAATGCTTAATTATTTGTATAAAGTGGATGAATGTTTTGGTAAAATATTTATTTCTTATATGTTCAATGCTTATTTGTATAAAATGTGAATCAGGACAATTGAAATGAAATCGAGTCATTAGATGACACAACTTAACATATATATATTTTTTATTGCCTATCATTTGTACGACGAATTTAGGGTTTTCATCGCAAATGAATTAAAATTTGCGACGAAATAAACAATTTCCGACGCAATTCTTGCGACGAAAATAGGTGTTTTGGAAAAATCGAAATGTGCGACGAAAAAATATATTTAGTCGCAAGCTTTGCGACGAATTTCTGTTTTTCGTCGCAAGGTCTTTGCGACGAATTCTTCCTTCCAGTCGCAAACATGTTGAAAACGAAGTATGCGACTTTTTTCGTTGTTTCGTCGCAAGTTGCGACGCATTTTAGGGTTTCGTCGCATGCTGCGACGCATATCAAAATTTCGACGCAAAAGCCAGCTTGCGACACAGCTTTAGCGACGTTTTTTGCGACCAATTTTTTTTCGACGCTGACGATGCTTTGCGTCGAATTTGTACTTTTAGCTACGAAATTTTTTCGACGCTAAAGGTCTGATTTCTTGTAGTCATAAAGGTAGAATTTAATTACAATAATCTGGTAACTCTAAAAAATAATTGCTTAAATTTAAAGTTTGTAGTTGTGATCATAGCAAACCTTATGGTTCAGAGACGAGTTAACATTTTTCTAAAAGAAATAGTAGCTAAAAAAAAAGTCTAAAACCACTTTTTTATTTTATTTATCTTTATATCTATGTCAACTAAAAATGATTTAAATTATTATAATCTTTTAGTGAAATACTAAATCGAATAGGTGAGATATTTCACTAAAAAGTACCTTAATTTAAAAATGTTACGTGAAGTACTAGACTTGAATCTCATTTCTTTTTTTAGTATAAAAAAATTAAATATTTCTATAATTTAAAACTAATTTCAAATTGTCACTTAGCATAATTTAATGATAATTGACATCTACCCTCGAACAAAATAAGGTCATAAATTGTCAATATGAACATAACCCTCATTAGATAATGCACTAATTATCATTCTAAAAGTCGATGGTTCCATCATCACTCCATAATTGTTAAACTAAAAAAAAAAAAAAAGTCTAGTGCTAAGATAATTTCTCATTTGGAATTTAATATTAGTTATTTTATATGTAATCAAGATAACAAAAAAACAACAAAATTATATTAAGAAAATACTATTTATAATTTATAATACAATGTTGTTTAAGATTCAATTCGTGTGATGATAATCGGACAACCGCTCTTTAGTTTGGAAAAAAGCGCCCATTTCTCAATGCTAGAGTCCGAGTCGACCACCTTCCATCTACATAAATTTAATCAATCAATCAATTAATTAATTAGCGTTTTAAAGAGGAGGAAAATGGAAAATTTGGAAAAAAATGATATGATTGGTCTGTCACCTGTAAGAAGTCACCAAGCGGTGAAGAAAGACAAGCATCATGGCTTTGGCTAGATTCATTCCAAGACATTGCCTCCCTCCCATTCCAAAAGCTAGAAAACTATAGGGCTTTGTTTCTTCCTACACCAAATTTAACCAAACTCTTCATCTAAAAAAATTAAAAAATTTTACACTTTTTTAATAAAAGAATTTGTATTTAAATTTCTAAAAGTTTTGATTATTCTTTAATTCTCTATTGTGTATATTTTAATTTTACTCTTAAACTATATATAGTAGTTCATTTTTATCTTTAAAATACATTATGGTGTTACGATTTTCAAAAGTTAGTTAATGTGGCCAAAACGAGCCTAGCTCAGTGGTAATTGGCATGTAAGAGGAAAGTTTGTTAATGTGAAGACTGATTTTCAAAAGATATATTTGAAGTCTCTTAAAGAATAGTTATAATTATAGATGAGGGGTGAAAACGATAACTTTTATAGTGTATTTGGAATACTTTTTTTAAACAAAATCAATTTCTATAAACATTTCTTTTTTGAAAATTTTAATATTTAAAGTGTGTCTAGTAAACTTGAGTGAAGTTAAATGACGATCAAAAGTGCTTTTTTTTTTTTTAAATAAAAACAACTTAAAAGAATTGGATTAATTTTTTTTCTCATTTAATTAATTAATTAATTGATTGATTTGTTTTTCTCACTAATAATGTAAAGATTTTTTTTAATAAAAAAAGTTATTCTGAAATCTTACATCAAATCTGGAAGGATTGAAGTTGGTAGGATGGTTGTAGACAGAAGGATCTGAGTGTAGTGATCTTACATCAATGTTAATATTCCAACCTTTCTTGATTTTGTAACCTGTCTCCAAACAACATTTTACACATCAATCATGTCTTGTCCATCCAAAATAATACTACTACTAACATTAAAATAACTAATAATTTATTCATTTTCATTTCATATCTTTATAAAAACAAGACAAAATAGTTTTTAAATAACTTCTAAATAATTAAAAAAAAGTTGGGTAAAATACCTTTTTGGTCCCTCATGTTTCGAGTCAGTTTCTAATAGGTCCCTACGTTTCAAAATCGGACAATCAAGTCCCTACTGTTTCGAAAATGGTTCTATTGAATCCCTCTAGGGCTGACGTGGCAATTTAAAATAATAAAATATTGATTTTTAATTAAAATAATAATAACATTAAAAAAATATAATAATAATAATAATAATAATTATTATTATTATTAAAAAAAACTTTTCTCTCTCCTCTCTCTCTCCCCACCCCCAAAATTTCTTCCCACCTTCCTCTCTCTCCTCTTTCCCCCACCCTTCCCTCTCTTCTTCTCTCCTTCCTACCGCCGGAGCTCCTCCCCGCCGCCGACAGAGGATAAAATCCCACACCTCATCGCGCTCTCCAGCGATCTTGCAATACCTTCGCTTCGCGCAGTGGCAGGGCTTCGAAGAGATCTTGCAAGCCAATCGAGAGCTATCTTCGCACTTTCTCTTCGACGACAGCGGCGGCTTATCGAAGGAGATCGCCGGCGTCGTGAAGAGTGAGAGACCGAGCTTCCCGTTCGAGACGCTGCCGTCGGCGGTGACGGTGGACATGAAAGACGACGTCGTGGTGGACTCAGTCGGAGCCCTGGAATCGGGCGATTTGGGCGGAGGAGTGAAATTGGGTTTAAGGAAATCGACTGTGGAGGTTGGATTGGGGGATTTGAGCAGCGGATCGAGGGAATTGAGGATGGGATTGGGGGAATCGGAAACAGGGGAGGGGCCGTGACGGAACCTGGCGTGGCCGGTCCGGTTGAGGAGGGAGATGAGTCGCTTGAATTTGGAGACGGTGAAATCGGTGACTTGGGAGCAGTCGAGATGGTGGTGGTTGAGAGTCGGAGAGGATTATTGTTTGGATAAGAGGCGGATTAGATGCTCCAAGCTCTGTAAACCGGCGGAGGCGGCTTCTTGGATGGCGGATTGATCGTCGAAGTTGGGCGGAAAGGCGACGAGATCGACGGCCATGGAATTGGAAGATGATCGGAATGTTGCGGAGAGTGGAAGAGAGAAGTGGAGAGAGGGAGAGAGGTTAAGGGAGAAGAAGAGAAAGGGGGGTTTATCCTCTGTCGACGGCGGGGAGGAGCTCCGGCGGTAGGAAGGAGAGAAGAAGAGAGGGAAGGGTGGGGGAAAGAGGAGAGAGAGGAAGGTGGGAAGAAATTTCGGGGGTGGGGAGAGAGAGAGGAGAGAGAAAAGTTTTTTTAATAATAATAATAATAATAATAATAATAATTATTATTATTATTATATTTTTTTAATGTTATTATTATTTTATTATTATTTTAATTAAAAATCAATATTTTATTATTTTAAATTGCCACGTCAGCCCTAGAGGGATTCAATAGAACCATTTTCGAAATAGTAGAGACTTGATTGTCCGATTTTGAAACGTAGGGACCTATTAGAAACTGAATTGAAACATGAGGGACCAAAAAGGTATTTTACCCAAAAAAGTTTAAATCCTATTTTGATATTGAATTTGGTTTCCAAATTTTGAGATTTGTTGAATTTTAGTTTAAAAACATTTCATCAGTGTATTTTTCTTTTAACTAATTGATAGTAACATGATTTTGAATATGTATATTAAGATATTAACATGAGCATGCATTCAACACGTGCTCAAGATGTGGTGAGTATTTGGAAGAACATAATAAGATATAAAAGTTCAAAACAGGTACTTTTTAAAGTATTAAGATTGTGCAAATATTTTGAAAGTTCTGAAACTAAAATAGAACAAACTTGAAAGTTCGAGTAGGGATGAAAGAAACCGAACCAAACCGATAAACCGAATTGGACCGACTCGGTTCGGTTCAGTTCGATTTTTAAATTTATCTAGCTCGAACCGAATCGAATCGGTTCGGTTCGGTTCTCAGTTTTGATATAAATTGAACTTTTAGGGTTTTAATCTTTCATCCAGCACCGTTGTTTTCTTTCCCATTTATCTCTCTCTCAAGCACAAAACGAACGGCGTCCTCCACCACGAGTATTTTCCTTCCACCGCGGTCTCTTCCACCACGCCTTCCCACCGTTGCCTCCTCCACCATGAAACGAACGCCGTCGACTCCTTCCCACCGCCGCCTCTTCCACCATGAAACGAACGACATCAAATCCTTTCACTGCCAATCTCCCACAATTCTTGATTTTCCTTTTAATGGGTTTTGTTTCTTCTTATTTTCGCATTTGGGGTTGATTTTCTTTACTTTTGTTTTTTCTTCTTCTGATTTTTGCATCTAGGGTTCATTTTTGTTTCCTCTTTAATCTGGTTTGGGTTTACATTTTTCTCTTGGATATGTTTTGGGTTTCGTTTTTCTCTTGGATTTTGTTTTTCCTTGCTTTTCCTCTTGAATATGTGAGTTTTGTTTTTTTGTTTGCTTTTGGGGTTTTGGTTTGGATTTTGTTTCTCTTGGGTTTTGGTTTGAATCCATAAGGTAAATAGTTTTGTTTCACCAGCCTCTTCCATTCTTGCATTTGTCGTTTTCTCTTTGATTTTTGGCATTACGCTTCAAACCGACTCGATTCTAATCGGGTTGGATCGGTTTACTCATAGTTAAAACCGATTTGTGTCGAGTCAGGTCGGTTTTATGGAAACCCGCCCCAACCCGACCCATTTTCACTCCTAAGTTCGAGTACCATAATTGAGATTTAAAGCATAAAGAAAATGGAAAAGCTAAGGGGAAAAAAATGAAATTGCCTTGAATTTCAGAGTCTTGAAGGACTAGCCTTGGGAACCAGGGCACCACAGACGCTAACCTCAAAGATTCTTTTACTACCTATCATTAGAAAAAAAAAAAAAAAAAAAAAAGTGGGACAACCAGCGTTATTTTTCAAAATAAATAAATGATAATAATGATGATAACAAATCATTTTCAATATCAAAATTAAAATAATCTATGAAAAAAATTGTTGATTACCTTAGCAGCATAAGACATGTTGCCAAGATCTTCCAACGTAAGGAAACAATTCCCATGATCTTGTTGTTTGCTCAATATCTCAAATTGTTCATCCTGTTTCAATTCAAATGTTATTACAATCACATATCTTTAAATTACTTTTGATCCATGAAATATATATATATATATTATTTTAAATTTTCATTTTGGTATTTATCCGAACAAACTTTACGTAGTTTTAAGAAATATTCACTCCGGTACGTAATATACATATACTCAAAGCTCTTCTATCTATTTGTTTAAAGAAAAATAACAATAGTAAAGATCTTTTTAATAGTTTAAGACTAAAATAACATTTTCAAAGTTTGAGAACAAAAACAGAGTAAAGATTCAAATAATTTTTTTTGGGTTAAGAGCTCAATAACTGAATCGAGCATTTTAAAAGTTCGAACGCCAAATAGAATAAATATATGAATCTACCTTTAGATTTTGAAGCACATCAGGGTTCTCATCCAAGAACTTCACCATCCAAGTGATGGCACTCGCCGTCGTATCCTGCCCGGCGATCAACATCGTCAATATATTATCTCCGATCTCCGCATCCGAAAGCACTCCTCTACCATCGCCATCCTCCTCCTCCTCCGTCAAAAGCCGTTGCAGGAAATCCCCGCACGGAGCCTCCGATCCCCGTCTCTCCCGAATCGCCTTTTCGAGTATCTTTATGATTCTTCTTCTTGCCTGAAAATGCAGAGTTGAAGGATGGGGAAAACAGAGGGAATTAAGGAAGAAGAATTGGTTACAGAAAATGGCGGCGGAGACGACCTTGAGGCCGTTGTAGAATCTTGTCCCTGGAAACCGCCATGGGAATGCGAGCATGGCTTCGCACACATGAGCTAACTCCTTCTGCAATAGCTCTAATTCGTTCTCGTTCTCTATGCTCATCAACATCTTGCACATTGCTTTGCAAGTTATCTAGTCCATCCAATCATAAGAAAATGTCATTACGTTACACATTTGTAAAAGTCTAATTCCATCAATGATCTATTTTTAGTTTGGTTCAGTTGAAATTGAACTATCACCTTTGAGATGATAATTGGTGTCTTATCTACCTATCTAATGAATTGTGTTCGGATTGTTTGGATTTATGAGTTTGAATTCTCAATTTGATTAATAATTTCCTCCCCACTTATAAAATTGCTAAATTTTGTTGAAAAAGTTCTAACTTTTTTTTTCTTTTTGCTTTTTTATAATTAGATATTTAAAGTTTTTAAGACAAAAATGACATATTATATTATTTTTAATCAATAATTTCACAAACTATCTTATTATTATTATTGGTTCACAGATAGAAAAGTTAACCACATAACTAAAATATAATTAAAAAAAGGTCAGAGTTGAGGTCGAAGTAGATAAAAAGAAAATCAACATGAGCATAACTCAACTGATGATACTTGTATTAATGATCAAGAGGTCTGGGTTCGAACCCCCCACCTGTCATATGTTATCAACAAAAAAAACGTAGAGAAAAGAAAACATTTCTCGTTTTATTCTTGGAATTAAATTAGAAAATAAAATTTCTCATACCAACAACATTAGAAAAGGTTAAATTACATGTTTAGATAATAAACTTTTAGATTTGTATCTATTTAATCCTTAAACTTTAAAAAATATCTGATAAATCACTTCAATTTTGTATTTAAATAGATTACAAACTTTAAGGGTTGTTTGGGGCAAGGAGTTGAATTATGAAATCCATAGTTGTTTTGTCTTCGAAGTTGAAGTATGAGTTAATAAGTCTGTGGGACCCACAATAAAGTGTTGGAATAGGAGTTAAAAAGTTTGTGGGGTCCACAATTGAGAGTTGTGATTGGTTGATAAATTTGTGGGTCCCTAAACGGTCATCTTTCACTTTTATGTCTGATATATTTTAAAACTTTAAAAAGTGTTCAATAAATTACTTAAAACTTTGTATAGAAACTCGTGCCACAATTTTTCAATTAAGTTATTTTACAAAAATTTATTTCAAAGTATTTTTTTTTTTTAAATTTACACGATTAATAAATATGTATGAGGCAAGTATTTTGCACAAAAATAAAAAAGAAACAGAGAAATGCAAACTGACCTTGAGGGCTTCGTTGAGAAGAAGAATGGTGGATCCGCTTTCCCAGCGCCTCAGCGCCTCAATGATCTGTTGATCGAACTGCGTGACGAAGGAGGCCAAGAAACTGGCGGAGAATAGATTGATGAGACGGCTGCGTAAGAATTTGTGCTGCAGATGCGACGCACACAGCAAACTCCGGTGGCCGACGAGCTCGGCGATCGACCTTATGTACTTTTTCGTGAAGCTGCCTCCGCCGTCGTTGAGTATCAGCTTCGCCGATTCGGTGCTCGAAACGAACACGTGCGTTTCCCCGAATATACGAGTCTTAAAACATCTTCCATAACTGTTCAAACCACCACAACAACGGTTGCAGGTTGCAGTTGTGTTATAAGTCTTAGACTTTCAATTTTATGTTTAATAAGTTTTTAAGATCTAAAATGTGTCTTATAAGTTAAGAATTATTAGACACAAAGTTGTGAGTTTAAGAATTTATTAAATCTAAAATTGAAAGTTTAGAATTCAATTAAACCTTGAATACCTTTCAGATACAACATAAAACATTTACAAGGTATTAAACACGCTTCAAAATACACTTTTTGGTTCATTGAGGTGGGTTAATATTTTAAAGTCTAAATTATAAAAAATACCCCTAAACTATGGGGTTTGTTTAAAAAATGCCTCTAAACTTTGAAAAGTTTCAAAAATACCCCCGAACTTTGAAAAATGTTTCAAAAATACCATTGCCGTTAATTTTTGGATGGAAACCGTTAAAGTTTCAGTTTAAAAAATACCCTTGAACTGTAAAAAAAAAATTAAAAAATGCTTCTTCTTTTTTCATCCTCTCATCGTAAATTCTAACTGTTTCCATCCAAAAATTAACGGCAAGGGTATTTTTGAAACATTTTTCAAAGTTCAGGGGTATTTTTGAAACTTTTCAAAGTTCATGGGCATTTTTGAAACAAACCCCATAGTTTAGGGGTATTTTTTTTTTTATAATTTAGCCTATTTTAAATGATTATCGAGCTTGTTTGACATTTAGAGAAAATGATGTAGACGTGATAGTAATTAAATAAATAGACTTTGTTGAAATGACATTTTTCTTAATGAATTGACTACTGAAAATATCTATTTGAATTGCAAAGGAATATAAAATAGGTAACCCGATGGATGACTAAATTTAAATAGCCATTTTGAAAACCAAAAACTAAACCAATTGAGATTTAACTGAGATCGAAGAAACTTTGATCCTTTTAGGAACTTTCAAAAGGGAGGTGTTTGGGCAAAACCGAATTGTTTTCACCCTTAGGGGGCGTTTGGGGCACTGAATAGGTTATAATAACCCCCTTTATTATAACCTATTCAGTGTTTGGGGCATCAACAAAAATAAATGGTGAGGTGGGTTATTTTTACCCCATTCTCTACAGTAACCATCATTCAACCCACTCGATTATTCTATCCATTTTCTACAGTAACCCTCTCCTCGCTTCTTCCAAGCGACTCCTTGACTTTTCCGACGACCGTCGGCCGTCGTCGGCCGGCGACTTTACCGACGACCGCCGACGACTTTTCCGACGATCGCCGACGACTTTTCCGACCACAAATTTTTTTTTTTTTCATATTTCTTCTCATTTTCATTTTGAAAAATATAAAAAATCAAAATAAAGAAAAAAAAAAACATCGAAGGTTAACCAACTTTAAAAAAAAAGAACATTCAAACGAAATTGTATTTACCACACTCAAGTTTATTTAAAATGATTTTATTGATTAGAGAAAAAAAAAAAAAACTAATATGGTTTTTGAACTAAACATTTACGATTTTATTTTGGCAATACTAAAAGTTAACTAATATGATTTTTCTATACTAAATCCTAAACTTTTTTGTTTTGTAAAAAAAAAAAAACATAACCCTAAATCAAATTGATTCGTATATCATAAAAAAAAAACTAGAAAAAGAAAACAGTCAGTTTGAACCTTTGATTCAGAACCCCATGTTAAAACAGATCAGCACTTCAAACACAGACTATTTTATCCCAGACTAAAATAATCTGCACCCCAAACACAGATTATTTTATCCCAGACTATAATATTCTGCACCCCAAACACAGATTATTATAACCCCCAGACTATTATAATCCCCAGATTATTATAACACCAGATATTATAACCAATTCAGCGCCCCAAACAGCCCCTTAATTACCATTTTGACCACTAAAAGTGTCCATTTTAAACAGCTAGAAACTAAATAGATCAACTTCAAATTTTAAAGGTCAAAAGAGTGGGAAAAATACACTTTTAGTTCTTAAGGTTTGAGTTTAATTGCATTTGGGTCAAACTCGATATTTTAGCTCCAAAGGTTAAGGAAAATTACCTTTTTAGTCTCTATTGTCAAATTTTCGTTACTATAGACGACAGAAAGTTGACTTGATATATCATATATATATATACTTTTGTTAGGTTGACGTCATATTTCTTTATTAGAAAAACCTAATAAAAATAAATATTTTCATAACATTTTTTAATTTATTTTTTCTTTTCCTTGTCTCTTATCTTCCTTTTAAGTTTTTTCTTTTTTTTTTAGTTAAACATATTTGAGTTGGTAAAATTGAAACCTCTAATCTCTTCATCGATGGTAAATGTCAATCATCGTTTGACTATGTCCACTTTGACTCATCTCTCCTTAAGTTCGAGACTTATTATACATGATGATCAAAATAAATAAACCAAACTAATTTTAAACCAAAGATAAAAAAAAAAAAAAAAAAAAAATGGGAGGCATAAAATAGAAGAGATGGGAAATAAAGGAATTTAGTTTCGATATGCTCACCGGAGGCAGCGGATTCTAACGAAATCATAAACGCCATTGCTACTATTGACGGCGGCCATGAACTGTATTGTCTCTCCGATCAGAGGCAATCCTCTGCTTCCCGGAGGAGGAGGAGGAGGAGAAGAAGAATCAGAACTCGATCGTTGCAATTGGAAAACAACGACGACGGAGAGGGCAGCGATGCTGGCCGCGGCGGCCACGAAGCAGAAAAAGCAGAGCAAGGGCACGAACATGATAATGTTGCGATAGGCAGAGTATATACAAAATGTGCAGCGTAATTGTTGTAATTTATAGGTGATGATCGGAGAGTAAAGTGAAAATGGGCAGTGGAAATTATGGCCGACAGAGGGGAAGGGGATAATGGGGGATTGAGCGATGGTTGTTGTATGGAATAATGGAAGCAATGAAGTAATGGAGCCACCAATTCTTCAAGTGGAGGGCAAATGAAATGACAACATTCCATTATGTTAGTCAACACGTATGTGTATTATGTTAGTGTGCCAGTGATGAGAAAAAGGTATTATTAGATCCACAAGGCTAGTGGTTCGAATCCCTCTCTCCACATATTGTAAAAAAATATATATATATTATTAGATGCGGTTTTGGAGTTCGTTTAAGGTTAAATAATTAAATTTATGAATTTTTCCTTGTTTAGGATTCGAAACCAAGATCTGTGAGAGCCAGAGGCACTGGCCTCAACGTGGATCTATCCCTGCTTACAATATGAGTTGAAGTTAGTTTTAAAATCAAATCCAACTTTTATGGGTTTTGTTGGTTGCATGTAAAATTTTGGATTTTTTTTGACACCCTTAGTTAAAAACATATTTCAAAGTTTTTTTTTTTTTTTTTTTTTTTTGAAATATATTTCAAAGTTATTCCTACCTAACAATTATGTGGTGTGAATTTTTACTAAAATCTAATGTAACCATACCAACCAAACTCAAACTTTTATGGTTTGGGTTAGGTTCATAACTCTAACGTTTTAAGTAAAGTTGAGAATCTTAAAAAATAAAAAATAAAAAAAATACACTTTTAGTCCCTGAGGTTTGGGTTAGGTTTCATTTTGGTCATGAGTTTTCAAACTCAACAAATTTAGTCCTTGAGGTTTGATTTTAGTTGCATTTTAGTCCCTCCATCCATTCTTCCGTTAAAAACTAACAGTTTGCTAACGTGGCACCTGTTTTTTTATTAAAAATTTATGTTTTAAATTTTTAAAATAAAATAATTAAAAAATATATATTTTTTAAAATTTTCATTTTCCCTCCTCATTTTCCCCTCCTTTCTTCTTCTTCTCAACCCAACCATCATTATCTTCTTCCTCTCAACCACCATCCTTCTTCTTAAACTCCGGCACCGACGATCGGCGACCGCCGCCGGCAGCACTGGTTTTTTTTATTCTTCTTCTATCTTCTCCCACTTTCTTCTTCTTCTCTCTCCTCCCTCCCTCCTCTGTTTTATTATGAAAAAAAAAAAAAAAAAGAAAGTGGGAGAAGAGAGAAGAAGAAGAGAGGAGGAGGAGGAGAAAAAGAAAAAGAAAAAGAAAAAAAAAACAGTGCCGCTGGCGCTGGAGTTAAAGAAGAAGGATGGTGGTTGAGAGGAAGAAGATGATGATGGTTGGGTTGAGAAGAAGAAGAAAGGAGGGAAAAAAGAAGAGGGAAAATGAAAATTAAAAAATATATATATTATTTTATTTTTAAAATTAAAAAAAATTAATAAAAAAAATAAGTGTCACGTTAGCAAACCGTTAGTTTTTAACGGAAAAATGGATGGAGGGACTAAAATGCAACTAAAATCAAACCTCAGGGACTAAATTGTTGAGTTTGAAAACTCAGGGACCAAAATGAAACATAACCCAAACTTCAGGGGCTAAAAGTGTATTTTTTCCAAAAAAAAAAAAGAACAGTTGAAAATATGGTAATGTCCTACTAAACAACAACTCATGAACACCCCGTATTAATAGGTAGATTTGCCTGAAGAAAGAATGTTTGGGCTTGCATGGTGTTGATGATCAAATTTGGTCGGGAGGAACTCACCTGACCTTCACGTGCCACCAACGGTAAATTTGTATGAGAGGGGGAAGACGTGGCCTGCAAAATAGTAAACCTTCACACCGGTGTGGTGCTTGTCACACCGCCTCCGATGCTTAAGTCAAAAAACGGAAGGAAGAGCTAGAGAGCAAGCAGAGAAGTCGATAATAGAGTTCGGGATCCCTTCTTCAGTGACGAATAGGAGTTTAAATACCTGTTCTTGCCCTAGGGTTTTTAGGAATTTGGAGGCGTTCCGGACTGAACCAGATGGAACTGGGGCAGCCAGGGGCAACAAGGATCGAACGGAGGCGGAAGAGCTCGACCCGCGTAGACGGGCCGACCATATGGGTCGGGCCAAATTGGCTCGACCCTCTGGTATGGTCATCCTCTGGGGTCGGTTTTCGGTCCTATTTCTGCCTGGTTGTCCTCGTCAGCTCCTTGTATATCAGAGTGGTCCAAAATTACCTATAACATATGGTAAAGAGAACCTACCATTTGTAAGTTGAAGACAGAAGAAAAGAGAGGAGAAAATGAAAATCAAGTCTCTTGCATGTAAGAGAGATAATAGATGGGTCCTCCGCATATAAAAGAGATGAGATAGATATATTTAATCTATAGTTTTGTATATTAGTTTGATCAGCTGTGCTGCAGCACAACCTATCCATTTGTTCATCGTATATAGATCACATTTTTTTCATAAGTGGATCATATAGATATAAATATATAGTTATCTTTCTATATTAGGGAAAAGTTCAAATTTTACCTATAAATAATTTGTTAAGTTATATCAATTTCTATCATAAACTTTCAATTTCATCAAATTGGATTCTAACCTTAGATAAGTGTTGCAATTTATACTCACCATTTAATTTTTGCCAATTCACCCACTAATTTCAACAAAAAGTAATGCAATAATTTCGATAAACTCACTAACTAATTTCAATAATATTAAATTTTGCATAAATTTTAGTTTGATTAATGCAGAAATTAATTATCAAACATAACTTTTTTAAAACTCACAAATTTTAACATGACTTTAGCTCTAATAATGATGGTGACATGTTAGACAATGCCTAGAGGGTCAAAGGAAGGTATATTAACACAAAATCGACCTCTAACAGTCAGTTGGTTGGGATGAAATGACTAAGGTTGTTTCTTTTATTTCAATTGATAAAATAGGCTTATGAATTTTTTAGTTTCACGCTCACCCTTATTCATTATTATATAACGAATGTCGTCTTGAACCTAATCTAAACAATGAAGGATGTCTAAAAAACACTGTATTAGTATTTAATATATATATATTTTTAATATACATGAGTGCTTAGGCCAATTTACACGCACCTTAACTAATCCCACCGAATAACCACTCTACACTTGGTTGTCATGAAACACGTAAGATATTAAATCCTAAGTAGGTAACCATCTATTTAATACTTATTCTTATAATCAAAGTGAGCATAGCTCAACGATAATTGACATGTACTTTCGACTAAAAGGTCAGAAGGTTGAATTCTTCACCTCCAAATATTATTGAACTTAAACAAAAAAAACTCTCTTCTTACAAATATCTGTGCTAAAAAAATAAAAAAAACTCAAAGGTCTTCAATCACCCTCATTTTTTCCTTTTACAACATTACTAGCTAGCTCCAATTAGTGTTGAGTATTTGAACTATGTTAAGCATGCCCTAATCAACCTCCTTACCTCTTCAACAAAGAATTTGAAACGTCAACATGAGCATAGTTCAATTGACATAAATCTTGTAAGGTTCAATTCCTCACTCCTACAAACTTAGTATCGTATCTTGCGAGCATAACTCAGCTAGCATAAATCTTTTACTATTTATGAAGAAGTCAAATGTTGAAATACCTCTTGTATCGTGAGTAGAAATAAAAGGGCCTAGTAGTACATTCAAAGTGAAATCTTCACATTATTATTATTATTATTTTGTTTGAGAAATTCAAATTATTTCATTAGACATACAAAAAAAAAGAAAGAAAAAAAAAGAGGTTCATTTTTATATGATAAATCTCCCCAAAACCCCACCAAATTGCGTAGAACAAAACATCCCAACCCTGTAATCCAAAAATTGCCTTTCCCTCTTTCAGATCTCATCCGCTGCATTTGCTCGACCATGTCCCGCTGAGCTGATTGTTCCACCTCCGTCCCCAATTCCCAATTTCACTTTCTACTCCGTTTTTCTGGTTCGATTACTCAGTTCTCACCTTCTTCTCGCCGCTTTCCTGCTTGATTTTTTGCTTTCAATCATAGCTCCATTGTGGAATGTGGCTTTTCTCGGGAGATCTAGGGTTTATATCGCCGGATGCTTACGGACCATATGCGATTTTCAGATCAGGTACTCCAATCTTTTCCGATTCATTAATTATTGGCCTCTCCTTGCTTCTTCCTCTCTCGACTCGTGTCTCAACGGTTCGAACTATCTCAGAGGACGAACGCACGGGATGGAGAATGTACTAAAGGAGAAGGACGCTGCGGATTGGGTTTATAGAGGCGAAGGAGCCGCTAATCTTGTTCTTGCTTATACTGGCTCCTCTCCAGCTTTTGTACGTTCAATCTGTCGCCCCTTTCTCTCGTTATTGAAAATGGTTGTCATTAGGATGAATTTGGCAGTCTATACATTGTTGCAGATACTTTTCTGTAGTTGCAAGTGTGGCTGGGAAATGGGGCATTGGATAACCAGGAAATTGTTGACAATTTCCGTTGCTTTACATATGTATCAGATCAGAATTTAAACGGAGGGATGATTTAAATTCAAACTAGGAAAGAGAGAATATGGAAGTGGGGATTAAAACTTTTTTCGGACTTACTATTCTTCTTGGTGTAGATTGGAAAAGTTATGCGTATACAAAAGGCTCCCATCAATAGGTCACAGCGTACGAGGAGTCCGACGGCATTTTCCAAGTACGAATACTCGTTGTGGGGTGAGATAGGGAACCTTGTCTCATCCACTGACAGGGACACTGCTGCCCAAAACTATGTGCAGCATGTAATGAGCCCCTTGTTGGGTTCCAAACACGTTGATGCTGGTGTATGTTTCTCTTTTGCTCTTTAAGTGGGTTGATGAATTCCGGAAATACAGCTGACTGTATACCTTTTCTTTTCGTCTAATTCTACCTTTAAAAGTGTTGCAAAACCTGAATACACAAACTGTTGTTGAGGATGTGATAACTTACCTTGTAAACATGGTATAAATTTCTGAGCGTTTTATCCCTTTATACTCGCAGAAACTTGCCCGAGTAAGCAGAGAATTTCTAGAGTTGGCAGAGAAGAATGTAAGTAGTCAACGCCCGTCTTGGAGGGTTAATGCTGGAAAGATTGATACACACCGTGATTATGTTCTTATTCTGTCTGATCATTCCATTTTCCCTCACGGTAATAATAGCTTTTCTATTAAATACCACTGTACTGCTGCATTTTCTTATAAATAAGTAAGGAGACAACGTGCATGTGTAGTTTGTGTGACTTGTCATTTGTCCACTTAAGAATAAGGTGAAGAGGCTGTTTACATTCTAGTCAACTTATTAATACAGATACGGCCTTTCATGCAGTTGTTCTACCATTTTCTTTCAAAGTAGCATGGCCTGTTTTTGTTTTATTTCCAATTGGTTCCTTCTCCCTGAGAAATAAACCAAGGGGCAGATAGAGCTTTTGCACATTATTCAAACAGGGTTTCCTAGTACGTTATACATGATAATAACTTCTTCATCTGAGGAGAAACTTAAAACTACTGGCTTGGTTTGATTTATTTTAAGTGGTGAGCTGCTAGAAGCTTAGAACTAAAAGAACTAATAGAATTGCATCCTTTTTTTTTTTTTTGATAAGAAACAAACTTGGCTGTATTCCAAAAAAGCGCAAACAGCCTAAAGACCAGGAGGAGAGCCCCCCCCCCCCCCCCCAAAAAAAAAAAAAAAAAAAAAAAAACTAAATCATGAGAGCTTTCCAATCATTAACAATCATAATTAAACTGCAATTACAAAAGAATTTTCTATAGAGGCTATGTTTTGTACACAATTACAAAAGCATTCAAAATCTAAAGACTTATCTTCAAAGGTCCTGCTGTTCCTTTCTTTCCACAAAAGCCACACAAGAGCTCTAAAGGCACACAAACTATTCACTTTGGCTTTGCTCCAAAAGTTCCACCCATTTAGGCCGTCCGTCATCCAATCCTCAATATGCTTTGGTAAACACAATGACACGCCCAACAGATTCGCAAGGAAGTTCCATGCCGAGTATGCAAATTTACAATTTAGGAATAGGTGGTCAACATTTTCAGCCTCATTCAAGCAGAGCCGGCAAGCCGAGGGAGAGAGGGACCAGTTTCTAAACTTTCTTTGAACGATATCATCCGTGTTAATGCTTCTAAAGGCAAGGGACCACAAGAAAACCTTGGACTTTTTAGGACTTTTGTGCTTCCATATCAACTTGACTAAGGGGGCATGAATTTTTGGCCTCTGCTTAGCAAGGCTCTCAAAGGCTGATTTGGTTGAGAAGGCTCCTGATCCCTCAGCAGACCACACAATTTTGTCAGCCTCTCTTCCTATATTAAAAGCACTCAATTTATCCACCAAGGCGACCCAGCTAGCAATCTCATGATAAAAAACACCTCTGCGAAGCCCCAGATTCCAGTACTGCTCATCCTCATCCCAACAATCATAGATGGAGTGATCTTTCTTGAAGGATAATCTGAATATCTCGGGGAAGATATTTTTCAAAGGTTCTTGGTCCAACCAAGCATCTTCCCAAAACCGAATCTCCTTCACAACCAACTTTGAATTTAGAAACTCTGTCGAAGAAAGGATAATTTTTGGTAATGTCTTTCCACAACCTGCACCCTTTTATTTCTTTTAGCTTCTCAGTTTTCCATCCAAAAGGTAGAACACCATAGATGCTACTGGATCACCTTCCTCCATAAGGCGTCTTTTTCTTGAGTGAACCTCCAAAGCGATTTAGACAAAAGGGCATCATTTTGAAAAGTTAAAGATCCGACTCCCATACCACCCGAACTCAACGGAAGGCCAGCCCAGTCCCACCTGACTAGATTTCTTCCCGGTTTGTAATTCCCCCCGCTCCAGATGAAATCTCTTATCGGTTTTTCCATGGATTTTATCACTGATTTCGGGGCCTTAAGAAGAGAGAACTAGTATAGAGGTATGCTATTGAGGATGGATTGGGCAAGCGTAATTCTTCCTCCTTTAGAAAAAAAGTCTAACAATTAAAAAGTACAGACACTAATACTTGGACATTTTAACACTTGTTGGACATACATCAGACACTTGTTAGCACAATAGAACTTAGTTAGATACTAGTTGTACAAAGTCAATATAGGTCCAACATTTGTTAAACATGTATCAAACACTTGTTAAGTAATATGAAATAGACACATAATAATATAGGACAAAAATAATATATTCTTAGAACGAAATACATCAAACTCATTTTTTAAGCATATAAATGCATAAACTTATTAACTTCGAATTTCCTCCTTGTATGATTTAGATTTTAAGAAATGTATATTTTAATAAACGTGTCTTGCCGTGTCCGTGTCCGTGTTCTAAATTTTTTAAAAAAATGACGTGTCACTGTGTCTGTGTTCATGTAGTGTTGTATCTGTCTCATATCCATATATTTGTGCTTCTTAGTGTTATAGAAATATAGAAGTAACTAGCAGAAAGTACATGGCAGCCTAATCACCGTACCTATCTCAACTTACTATCTACCATACGGTAGCCAACATAAACCATCCTTGCCATCTATTATGATCTCTTTCCGAATGTTTTGAAAATATACTAGCGGCATATACCTTCCAGGAACTTGCATCTTCCACTGCCCCAATTAAATCAACTTCGTTATCTTTACTACCTCACGTTTTAAATTAGAAATTCAACACTAATTTTAAGCTCTCATCAAAGGTAATCTTCTATCCATCTTGGTATCTACCACCCATCACCTCTGCCCCCAATATACATTCATTGCTCCCCTCTTTCTTTTATTTGGAGAGAAAGGGTGAGGGGATAGCATTGGGCATTTGGGCCTGGTTTATAGATGAGCTTTAGAAGTGATCAAATGATAGAATTTAGCTGAATTCAGGGCATCTTATGTCCATTGATTTAAATCTGTTGAGTAGTCATGGTGTAGGATGGCCAATTTTGGAGTGACGAAGGTTTCCTAATTCCCTGTTTTATCGTTGTTTGATGTGTTGCGTTATTATGATCTAAATGTAGAATTGTTTTGTAGTTTATTATAGATATGTAGATATTCAGGACAACTTTTCAACATATGATCTTGATGAATTTTTGGTTGTGCTGCATATGATTTTGTTGATTAGATTGTTTCCATCTTCTGTATGCTCTTGAGAAGTAGATTTAAGAAAAGGAAGAATGGTCGAATATACGCATGTTTCGCACTCTTGATTTCTGTTTGAAATGGAATGTTACCTCACCAATTGCCTGGCCTTACTTGCAGCCATGATATCAGGCAGATGTTGACGTCCTTGTTAATTTTCCCCTATTGTTAGTTTTCCACTTGTTTTCATTATTTCATTCTGGTGATTGAATTTCTTACTTTCTCTATTTCAGGTGAAGGTGAGCCTTGCATATCTGTTGAAATAAAGGTACTTCTCACTTCTATGGAAATTACTTCGCGTTTCTTTTTGACATCTGACTAATTTAGTTCTGCAAGCATTACTCCAAATGAATGACTAAAAGTGGCTCTCTTTTAAATTTTTTGTTTTGTTTTCCTTTTACCCCCGAAGCCAAAATGTGGGTTTCTCCCATTCTCAAGGTTCATAACCCATGGCAATGCGATTAAAAGGTGTATGACTCGATTCAGAATGCACCAAGCCCTTAAGTTGCATCAAGAAGAGGTAATCTTTCTTCAACAATTTTTTTGAGAGGCTGAAGTATGATAAGGATTCCTCCTATTTGTATTGGTTCTTATTAAAAAGTGATAAGGTCTTATGCTTGCATACTTCTACTATGATTGCAAATTTAGTTTTGAGTTATTGTTTTAATGAACTTAGCTGCCTTAATTTATTATTTCCTAATTTAGTTTTCACTACTGCTGCCCTTTATTTGTTTTGTAGATATCAGAGTTCAGTGATTATGATCCGTTAGATCTCTTCTCTGGATCCAAGGATCGTATACTTAAAGCAATCAAGGATCTTTTTTCTACCCCTCAAAACAACTTTCGAGTGTTCTTGAATGGCTCTCTTATATTTGGGGCATTGGGTGGTTCTGCAGAAAATACAGACGTGATTGTTGGAGAAGCATTTGAAGATGCACTCAAGTCTGTCATCCTAGCTGATAATGGGCGGTGCACTACTAGCTTGCTACAGCTTGTTACTGAAACTTTATATAAATCTGGAGTTCTAGATCGACTTCTTGAAGTCCAGAAGCTTGATAGTTTGGACATAGAAGGTGCTATCCATGCATATTATGATGTAATTTCAGAGCCTTGTGTGGTTTGTGGACAGTTGAATGAAGATGAGGAATTGCATAGATATGCCTCTTTGCATTCCCTCCCTCTTGATCAAAGCTTAAAGATTGTCAAAAACTTTTTGATAGCTGCTACTGCTAAAGACTGTAGCTTGATGATTAGTTTTAGGCCAAGAGAAGGTGAAGAATGGGGGTCTTCAAATAACACAATACGCCTTGAATCGACAGGGCAAATTTTTGATTATAAGGTACATGTAATTCATTTTTTCATTCTGTTTATCAAAGAGATGCCAGATTATTTGAAAGCAATTTATGTTGTAATCCTTTCAATTGATATTCTTGCCACTCATGAGTAAAGGTTTGAGGGATATGTATGAAGAAAAAGAGAATTTGCTTTTAGAAACACTTGGAACTTTGAAATCAAGCAAGCATCACACCAACTATTAGGCGATATCATAATAAGATTTGCTTATGTATTATTAATAATTTATCAGGTTTCACTAATGTATATGGATCGTTTCTTTTCAATGATATTTCGATTTTGTATCTCTTTGGGCTTATGTAAAATTATTTCCATCTGCTTCAGTTATGAGCTTTACTTCAATACACCGTGTGTTTGAAAACCAATTCAGTCCAAATCTAAATGTACAAAAAGAAGTGATTATCAGTATCTTGAGTAGATTTTTCTCCACTTTTACGTGTCAATTATTTGTGAGGTGGAAAATTACCTGCTTACAAGTTAACAAATATTTCAGATATACTTCATTGACTTGGATCTGAAACCTATGAAGAAGATGGAAGAATATTATGAATTGGACAAGAAGATAGTGGGTGTCTACAGGAAAATAGAGAAAGGGAAAGTAGGTGATATTTCAAATGCAAAATTTTACGAGTCTAAGCTTGGAAAGTAGATCCAATATTAAGGAATAATTTCCTCATTGAGGATTTATTTGTGTATGTGGTAAGTCCAATACTCTGACTACTTTCCTTGTCATAATTATTCTATTACGAATGCCATGAAAAGTGCAATGCATGTTCTGGAGTTTTAGTTAAACGCTAATTTATATTTACTATTTTACTATATTTGTTCATGGCTCATAAGATTCTGTGTTGTAACAAAATATATCATATGCCACCATGGATTAATCATCGTGCTTTATGATGAGGACCCACCTTACTAATCCTCAGGTAGACTTCTGCCCATCCCAAGGCTAGTTCTAAGTGGCAATAGGGATTTCAATTTATTCAATTATTAAGTTTTCTACTTCGAGGCTTGAATTCAGGGAGGATAACTCTAAATGTTCTAAGCCTTTACAACTAGAGCCACTCCTTGGGGGTTATTGTGAACATGTTGATTTTCCATAAATTTTTCTTGTCTTCAATTTATCCATACGTGCATCCTTTAGGAAAATTTTCTTAACATTCAGTATTCAGAAGATTGAAATTATTACCAATTGCAATTGTTCATTTTTCATGTAGATTATACTTGCTTATCATCTGTAGTATAATTGATTATCATTAATGTTTACAGAATACTGGAGATGCAGGGTTTGTGTTGCCCATGTCTATATCTGAACCTTCAGATAAGGATTTGTGGGGCATGCTTGAGTGCTTGTATCATGGTCCAATGCAATGGCTGCCTTGGCTGTACCCTTCCCTCAAAAATGAGCGATTGAAAAGGTCACTCTCTTGCACCCTTTGACCTTATTTATATTTATTTGTTTGCATGATAAACAAAAATCTCTCAAGAATTTCCTTCAAGGGGAAAAAAGATCTCATAAAAGTCAACTGGTTAGTGTGGCAAAATATCCTTCATTGAATTTTTTTTTCCATTAGAAGGAACCCATATATGTTTTGCAATACTACCAAGTATGAAAGATTCTTAATGCTAGTTGAGTACCGAATTCTCCAATGGATTGACCCGCACTAGTACCTACGGGTTCTCTCAATTCAACCTTTCTGAAAGTGGTTGGCATTGTGAATAATTCAGTTAATTGAGTCGCTATAAGAAAATAAAAAGCATTCTGTTATTATTGATGGTATTTACAGTCTTAACAATTTTTGTCCGTTTCCCCTTTGGAAGCATTCCTTATATAGTGCTGCCTTATATTGGTTGTATTTTGGTCTAAAAGTAAGATGTGTTTTTACATGTGATTTTGCTTCACTTTTTGGTGACATTTCTTTTTTCAATTTAATGATATTCAAAGTATTTTTCTTAATTCAAATTCACATGCATTTACTTTTATACCCTTTCTGTTCCCTTCAACCTTCATCCCATCCTTCCGATCACTAACTATTTCCTCCATTGCTGCCTCCCCTCCTTGCTTCCTGGCACATGGAGGACCACTTTCTATCGTAGGGCTCCCTCTCCCATTAAATCTTGCAATACTATTGGCCTGTAGACCTGATTTATATCGATGAAGTGGTATTATTGCATTTATTGAACCTATATTTATGTTCTAAAATCAATCCCATTGGATATTGCTTTATACCATTATGTGGAGCTGATTTCGAATGAATGAAATTACAAGATAATGCAACCGTCCTGAGCCAAGGAAAGCTTACAAAAAGCCTCTCTAGTTAAATCTCCCTTACCTTCGTCCACATTCTCCATAAAGATTTAAAACTGAACCCTTTCAAAGAGGATGCGAAACCCCTTTGGATGGCTATTAACCACTCCTTTTTCTGGACTCTTTGGGCTGAAAGGAGTTGAAGGATCTTCAATGACACTTTTGGCCTTTTTGATGGTCTCCTTAGTCTACTTTGTATTGGTGTAGTGTAAGTGTTCACACCCTTATAAAGATTACAGTCTCTCTTCACCACTAAACAATTGGACCTCCATTTTGTAAGCCACTTTTAGTGGATTAATCATAATCATTTCATTGACCATTTCATTTATCAATGAAATAATTATGTCTTCTCTAAAAAAACTCCATAAAATAGCCTTTGAAGCCTTACATTTAAAACTGAACCCACAAAGAAGCTGGATTGGAGCATTGTTGCAATTATGAAGAATGCAAGAAACAAAGAGGTCAGGGTTTTGCCCAACATCTAGGCGTAAGTGAAAGAGCATTGAAGAAAATACAGTTTTGTTTATCCGGATCAATGTTTTACAAGGCTAAAGGCGGCCTCAAGACTTTTCCTCTTGAAGATGCGAGCCTCGAGGCGGTATGAGGCGTAAGCCTCAATTTTAATTAAAAACATTATGCAAATCCTAAACTTGGGTGAGCAAGTAATGCTAAACGTAATACTTATATAAAAGTATAAAAAAAGTCACCCCCTTGAATTCTACTTGAACAGAAATTTGACAAGTATATCTTTAACATCACTACTATTATCACTCATAGGATTGAGTTATTTTATAAATTTTTATTTTCAATGTTCTTAAAGCCTACGTGGTAAGAGTAGTAATATTTCAAATTTTTACAACTCAACCTTTATATTTTTAAAGAATGGGAAAATTAATACTATTCTTCTAACCATTATATGAGGCGTAGAGACTTTAAGTCTCAGTGCATTTTTATAAAGGCGTAAGCCTCTTATGGTCCAAAGAAGGCGTAAGTCTTGAAACTAAAAGTTAGAGTTTTGCCTCGAGGCAAGCCTCAAGGCGTAAGCCTCAATAGCCTTTTAAAACATTATCGAGATTACTTGCATCCAACACTGTTTTAGGAGTAAGGAGGCTCTTGGGTACTGTTGACCTCTAACCCCTAAGGAGAAAAGTAACTTGAGGATATTACCATATAAGAGAAAAGAAGCATGGGGATTTTCTTAATAAGATAGAACAGGGAATAAATTTCCTTTCTTTCACATGCAATGGAAGATTGAATTGAATTATGAAATAAGAAGAATGTTTGATCGAGAAATAACTCGAATTATTTCTCGATTGTTGACTCTCAAAGTCACTATGAACACCCCTTTGGTTTCATAGTAGGAAAGGCTTAAGATAGGTATAAGACTTTCCTGCAACAAATGACATTATATCTGTGCACTTATTCTCTTTTTTAGCTTTCCTCTCTCTATAATTTACTGGTTCATATACTATCCTATGCAGTTGTTATTTTAACTCGTAATTTGCTAGTTGTCTTCTGATTTTGATTGGTTTCGTGTCCTTTATTGGTGCATTGCAGGCATGTAAATGAATGGAAACAAGAAACTAGAAACTTCTTAAAAAGAGATGTAGCTGGCGTAGTAGCATGCACACTGCACGTTGCAGTGCGACGCCTCAGCGTCAAGATGATAGATTGCACAGAGCCCTAATTTGATCAGGGCTAGTGTAGGGAGCCATGTGTAATATAATGTTCCAAGTTCTGAAGGGGAGTTAGGCATTCAAGGAAAGAGGACAAGACAATAGATAAGAAGGGCCAGAGTTGGGAGAAGACAGACGACGAAATCGAGGGATCGAGGACGAGATCGCGCTACTGATTTCACCTCATTTTCCCCTCCATTTTTTAGCTTCCTTCCATGTTTATATGGATTTGATCAACTTATTAGATAAGTGAAGTGAAATATGACTTCTAGGATCCCTACTCTGTTATTGTTCCTGTTCCTTACGTCATTCATTTTCTTTTAAAAAAAATTAGTCGTCTAATAATATTACATATTGTTCATAGAAAATGTACACCCAAACTATAGAGGCCACTTCTAGTTGTCTATGAAATTGCAATTGCACCACCCTATAACTATAAGCCAAAACTAAACCACGCCAGGCCGAAATCTTATAGAAATATCAAGGACGTCTAAAGTTTGAAAGCAGTTTTGACGTGACCAAAAGTGCTTTTTCATATCTCATAGTCACTTCTCCTTCAACTTCTATATTTGAGAATAATATCAAAGTTATGAAAGAAACTAAGAGCACTTAAAATCCAAGTATTTAGAGTATTTTATTTAGCTACAAAATGCTTTCAAGTATAAAATCAAACATCAAAGCCAAGCAAGAGAGGCCACTTTTCTATTAAGCCTATATTGCTCTTATTAGAAAAATGTACCTCGTTGATAATGAACTAGTTACAGTTAGTACTTTAATTAGAAAAGCCATCTTTGAAGAAGAGTATTCCATAATCATAAGTTTTAATTTTTTTTTTCTTTTTTTGAAAAAAAGTTTTAAAATGCTTTTGAACACTGAAAGTAGGGTTTACATTATTTGGCAAATTGTCTTGATTTGATATTGCACAAAAAATTCTTCGATGTCCCAAAATAATCTGACACAGGTCCACGTACATAAAGTAGATTATCACATAAAAGAGGGACGCAATATGCTTCACCTAATTGGAATAGGTCGATGCTTTACTTCTTATCCAAATACACCTACCATATACGAACCTCTGCTTGACTAATAGTTTCGAAAGTTGGCGGCTCCATCTTTACTCGTTGCCCAAAGTCGTCGACTTGATACTGAATATTGACCCAATCAATCTATCGCAACTAATTTTGAATGTTCTTTTCCAGAAAATTTACATTCTGGAACCATTTCGCTGTTAAACAACTCCTTAATGTAAATCAGTTGGTATTGAACTTTTTAGACAAATTTTAGCTCCTTTTATATTGCTAATGAACAATTAGCGATTTAAAAAAGCATAACAATGGAGAAGACAAAGAAATCATATGAAGAAATAAAATTGAAGGAAGAAATAACATTAAGGTAGAACGATAAAAAAATATTCACTCAGAGAAAAGAAAACGATTTTCTACTATATAACACAAAAACAGAATATACATCTATTTGTACATCAGATCAATAATAGAAGTTATACAAATATGTCAAAAGTTTGTTCTACTTTAATAAAACTACCCTCATATCTATGCTCCTAGTGGCATCTGGTCTAAAATACGAGACAGGATGAGAAAGGAACATGTTTACCTCGCCACCTCTGAAGGGATGAGTTCAACTTCCAATGCATTTACAAGATAATGGATCCATTCATGACTTTGTCCCTTAACATGTCTACGTTCTCTTCAAGCTCACTCACAAAAGATCGGTGTCGGTAGAGTCCGGAATAGGAGGATACTCACCATCTACAATGGATTCCATGGCATATTCAAGAACATAGCAACAAAAATCAGACATAGATGCATTGATTCCAACGGTCATCCAAAAGGCGACTGATTGAACAACAGTAACAAGAGTGATGCAGGAGGCAACCATCTTGGCCCAAATCTGAGCACACATTTCTTCGAAAGTTGTCTCAGTGCCCAGCGTGGAAAGTTCTGCAATGAGTTCCAATAGTTTGAAATCCATGAATCATAATATACAACATTCTTCACAAAAAAGAATAAAAATGAAAAATGGAAGTCCCAATAGAAGAGTTGTGGAAGTATGAGGCCTCAACTTCCATGCCATCAACGCAACGAATAGCCAGCTGATGAATTCAGAGCCCCTTCATGAGCTGAACTTGTATTCAACCATATTATATCATGATCAATTCCATCTAGTTACATTAATTGATTTTATTTTCTTTCATGGATCTGGTAAGACAGTTCTATAAAATTGAATGGACTGTATCCCAGATTCTAAAATATCAAAACTAAGAGAGAAGAATATAGCCACTAATCAAATATTTTGAAGAGTCACATAAAGCCAAAATGTAGAAGTTGCAGGTGAACTCCTTAACCTCCAGAAGCGGTTTCATTATGACCATGAACTTGCATCTCACACCTCGAGCCAGCTTCATTGTAAATCATGGGAGCATCTTCACTTGCAGAGAAGCTATAATTGGTCATCTTACCAGTAGCTTCAGCCTAAACATATTAAAAGAGATGCAAGTTTGAGGTACTGTCGTCATTGAGAAATAGGAATCTCTTTAAGCATGCAACGATACAGCATGTGGTGGTAATGAATTCAAAAGAAAAAAAAAGGTGTAGCATTCATATCCTACTGGGGTTTATGGAGATAAATAAATGAAACACGGTTCATAGCTGGCTTATCAGATGTTTGGGCAACCAAACTGAAACTTGAGTCCTTAAATGACATGTAACATGTAATACAATGACAGAAAATGGCAAATGCTTACTTCTTCGATGAGTGGATTCAAACTAGGTCTTTGACGGTTGCTGACTAATTTTTCAGAGGCGATTGCTTCGCCTTCTGGTCCTGAATCTGCAATAGATTTATCATTATCATTGGAAAGCATACCATGATATACGCCTTCTGGTCTTGATTCAGAATTGTATGAAAATATCTTGTGATTGTTAAGAAAAAATGATTTCCTAAGCAAACATCTGAGTTTGGCGGACTTGCCCTCATTAGAGAAGGAAGAATTCAAGACACTACCATTTTAGAATATAATTTACACTCTTTTCCACAGTTTAGAAAAATTTCAGTGTATTATTCTGATACTAACTTGTTTCAACAAGAAAGCCGCAAATAGCCTTATTCTATCTACTTGCAAGAGGCCTCTATTCCAGCATGCTGATACAAATGAAAAAACAAAACGCCAGAAAGCCCAAACCCCAAACTTTGCCAGACTACATGAAGGCGCCCAAAATTGACACAACCACGCCAAGCACAAGGACTAAAAAACTACTATTTCAATCATAAAGTGCAATCGGCTAACATAGACATTCCCCCAAACAAGATTGGTAGCCTAAATCGTCAAATCAACAAAAATTAAAAGTAACGCAGCAATTTTGAATGAATAAATTTTCACGACATTGTTTGTAAACCTAAGGTTCAGATAGGATAGAAAGGAAGACTAAAAAGGAGGAAAGGAAAGAATCAGTTGGTCAAGAATGAAGGACAGGGGGTTGGGAGGGAAATAGGTTTGGCTTAAAATGTTCCAACCACAGAAAAAACGTCGTTCAATTTTCTATCAACAAAAATGACATCTAAAAATATTTTAGGGAAACAATTTTCTCTCCATTCCCCCAATACAATTTTACAGAATATGGTTCCTGCATGCAAACATGCATAAACAAACATTAGCTCCATTTCAAGTGACCACAAAAGATACTTTTGAGAAAGGTGACTTACCACAAACAACCTTCCCCTCGCCATACGAAACTGTAAATATTGTCCTGAAATGTTGTGCTTCACCGCTGTAAACCATCTACATAATTATATATTTATAAATATACTTAATTTTCTATATTTATAAAAGGGAACATAGGAGAGAATCAAACATTAATTTATATATATATATAATATTTTGAGTTCAACAACATTAATTTATATGATGTATCAATAAAGATTGATAAAATACAAATATATACATATATATACATGTATATATATATAAATAGAGCCGTTCACAATATGATATTGTAGTACAAGATCCAATTTCAATAACCTAGACACCCTTTCTTCCTCTAAAAAGTTTGAAATGGGCACGAGAAGATAACCTGCATCACATTTGGGTCATTCCACGGCCCTTTATTGGACCTCAAACAACCTCCTTTGTCAGCACAGGTACAAGTACCACCCAAGAATTCCGGCAACTCACTAAACCACAAGCAGATATTAATTATGTAAAATCAGCAACAAGGCCAATGCAATTAAATATAATTCTGTGCACTAGATTACAAGTTATATGTAGCTTATCCATGAAAAGATTCCAGTTACCTCACATCAATTATTTCATGCAATTTGCTCTGGTATGTGGGACCAAGAACCTGAGACAAATTAATTTCATGCAAATAAATGATTTTATTTGCGTAATGTGCTCTGAAGTAAAGTACTTTAATATTGTATTGATCGTACATGAATCTTGGATGCTGTTCTAGGATCAAGAAGTGCCTTAACTGTCAGCCAAAGCAGCTTAAAGCCCGGGCCAGCATTAATGACAAACATCTGATTAAGTGTCTGCAAAAAGTTTTACATTGCACGAGAAGCAAGAGTGCTATCTCATTTTAAATATCACGCAAATTAATAAGATATGCATTAAAACTCCAAATGGTATTGCCATCTGAACTAGGAACACACACATACCTCAGGGTAATAGTCATTATCAATCTTATGCAGTTGCATGATGAGATCCTGAGCAGATTTTGTGAAGTGTTTTGGACCCTGAAAATTTGAATATGGCAGGGAAAAAGAAAGGATGACGGGTTACCTCGATATAATGCATGCTATGAACTTGAACCAACATAATCATAGATTAAAAAGAAAAACAGATTTTATACCACGCCTTGAACATCCAAAATTGTTGTAGATGAATCGATACTTTTCTTTGCAGCAACAGAGCAAGCTGGAAACTTAATTGAAAGACTCCTTTCAAACTCTTGAACATGGTATTTTAAAAACCTTTCGAGAGTAGTCACTTGCATAAGCTTCTCCGGTTCTACTTTTCCCAGGCTTTCAATGTAAACAGGTCTTCCTTCCTTGTCCACACCATGATAACCCTGAGGGTAATACTTCAAGACTTCATCCAACTCATAGAAATCAAACTCCTGGAGTAAAATAGAAAAACAAATAAATAACGACACGACACTTACCACATAACCACAAAAATGCGGAATAATGCTTATGCAAAGCATATAAATAAATCAATTTACCTCCATAATTCTGTCGGTACCAAATTCTTCCCTCCATCGCAGCATCTCCATCCACATGAGCTTTGCTTCTTCAATATCGAAATGCCTTGCCCTCAAAAATCTACGTATAATATATCATAAAGAACAAAACCATCAGATTCGAACCAAATCTAACGTACATGATACACCATAGCTTCAAAAATTTATTGGAACGTTGAGTTGCCCTCAATGCTTTGAATCTTTATCTCTGCTTTTCAAATTGCATTTGTTTCTAAGTTGTTCATTGAAAACGATTTTATCCAAAATTTATGAGCCCATCAATAAGTTTTACAAGCGCAGCATGTTCTTTTTCCTCTTCTTATGGTGGGGGTCGCTACAAGGATAGAGGGAAGAAAACTCACCTCAATAACATATGATAGTCATCATGTTTTCGAGGTAGCAATCCATCCACAACAAGACAATCGCGAAATGCTCCTACAATATGAAGCTCTTCAACATCCCGAACATCCTCAACTGAAACATGATCACTTGGAGCATCATCTTTTCTCCGGCCTTTTCTCTTCAGAGACTGCCTGAGCTTACTTGATGCATTCTTTGCTTTATTCTTCAGTTTCCCAATTCCCGATTGCTTCTCATCCTCTGCAATTTCATCACAATCACGTTGTCGTGGTCCTTTAACATCATGACAAGAGAACCCTTCATTCCCTATTGATTACCAAAAAGAATATTCAATCAATCCAAACCGTCACCATTGACCGCAAAAGCATATAATTTCCTTCTCCCCAATCCTATACTACATCAACATTGATGCAAATAAGAAATTCCATACTTAAAACACTCACTCAATACCATTATCTTAGAGGCAAGTCAAAATGATTCTGATGCCACCATTATCAAACGATTGCAAAATATGCTAATGAGAGAATACAACTGAAATCGAATCTACTAAAGTTGCACTCTCCATTTCTTAAAGGTAGAAGATAGCACATCAATTCAAAACAAGACACATAAAAGAAGACTAAAATAAAAATTTATGATCCAATAACGTAGTAGACAAACATATACTCACAATGCCTTGTAAAGCGATTGAGCAAACTTGACATGATAAGAATCACGCTTCAATGTGTATCGGGAAAAACGAAGAGCAACAGCGATCTCGAAACTTCAGCAAAACCAAAAAGAAAGTATTAACATTCGACAAAATTGGAAAGCAAATGGAGAGAAATGGACAGCAGAGTAAAGTTGCGTCCCGCAATAACCGAGGATACGGAATGACAGAATGGAGAGGAAGAAGAGTGAACGGAAAGAAGAAGGATATTCGGAAACGAAGATTCAATCAAGTCAACATTAAAGCTAATGACAAATGGCTGCAAATCAATGGTGCTTACGCCGATGATCGAGTAATCGGAGGTGCCGTAAACCACCGACTAACAGCTTCTTGACAAGTGTCCCAATGGTATAGCCACTCGTCGCCGGCGAGCGTCCGCCGCGTGGCAGTGGGCACCGTCGGCTTTTGGCGGGAGATTGTATCAGGATGAACTCGCACTTCCATCGTTTTTTTTATTATTATTTATTTATTTATTTAAATTTAAATTTTATTTTATTATATATATATATACATATTTTTCACACAATTTGGTTTAGTTTAAATGGTAAATTTAGTCTATGTAATTTTCAGTTAAATTAATTTAAGGTTAAATTATATCTTACAAACCTTAACGAGTTGTCAAGAGCATAGCTCAACTGACATAAAATTGTACGAAGAGGTTCGTGATTCAATTCTCCCACATCATATTGTCAAAAATAAATATTTTTTTAAAAAAAGTCAACATGAACAAAGTTTAATTGACATAAAGTTGTACTAAGGACCAAGAGGTTTGTGGTTCGAATCCTCTCACCCACATGTTAAAAAAAAAAATTGAACGAGTTAAGGTTAATGACTTTTAGAAAATTATATATCAAAATATGAAGCTCTCTTCTTTTGAACTAATCAGTAGGATTAAAATCTTTCTCGTTGAGTGATGACATTCGATTTGAAAGCCCTAAATCATTTTCCATTCAATTGACTCGAGAAAATGAGGTATCAATATACTCTTGGATAAGTTGATTAAATAATTTTTAATTGATTTGGTACAATCTAATAACCTATTCACATCATCCATTATCCATTACTAGACAATTTTCATTCGATGATTTATTTCTAACTCGTTAAAACATGATAACACATCTATATATCTTTTTTAATATATTAGATCACCAATCATAACAAAAAAAAAAGGAATATAATTAGGTGATACTTTCTTACACAGACAAGTAATATACATCTTGATTGAACAAGAGCAATCAAATTAAAGTAGAAAAACCCGATCATGTAATAGAGTCCAGACAATTGAACAATCAGGTCAATTCATTAATAAACATGCTCCGTGAAATAGTGATTCCTAAATTGGTAGTGAGTCCCATCAATCGATTCAATTCCTGCATTTTAGTAAACACCATCAAAGGAAATGAAAATTTTCATTTCCAATTCTTCATTCTCATTCCCTTGAAGTAAACGTGACATAAAATCATTTACAAGGCATCAATTACTAATGGATCATAGTTGGCAACAACCAAATTCACTCCACATTAGTAACTTTTTTTTTTGTTATTTACATGTCTTTTTTTTTTTTCCTTATCTTTCTCCTCTTCATGTGCATCAAAATGTTCTCCGATTGAAACTCGCCGTCGCCAACGGCGGCCAAATGCTGCCGATTCGACCGCCGTTGCTAGTATCTTCCGGCAAGTAAGAAATGCAAGCCAATGGTACCAAGCACAATCCTTTGGCTTTTAAATCACTTTCAGATTTTTTGTCCTTTTCATTTAATTCATCCTGTAAAATTATTCAATTTTTAATGTGAGAAGTTGAAAAGTAAAATTTTTACATATAACTATAAGAGATGAAAAAATAAATTATGTTTGTTATTAACAATATATTTTCTGCTTCTGAAAAATATAAAAGCAAAATTTAACATTAGTGTATGTATATATAAATGTATGTATCTATATATATATATATATATAATTCAAAATTTTCGCTATATTATATTCGAACTTTAATTATGTTTTAATATACTTTTTTTTGTAAAATTTTTAATTTCTTACTATATTTGAAAAGGTGCTATTTATGTAAACATCACTCAAGAAAATAAAATGAGTCACTAAACAAGTACTAGTTTTAGAGAATAGAAAAACAAAACTAAAACTATAAAATGATTTACAAGAAAGTAAATTGATCCTTTTTTTTTTTTTCTTTTTGAATATTTTAAATAAATTGATTGGAAATGAAATCTAGAATTCAGTAAGAATTTCTCACCCGACATATCGTTTTGTAGGTTTTGCTACGACATGATTTCATGTAAGAGTGGCTTAACATCTGAAATAAATATCACAACTATGAATTAAATAATTTATCACTAATTTAATTTCTTGGACTATATATATATATATTTGAAACGACAATTAATTATTTATGTACCATACTAATTTTTCTTTACCTACTTTTTCTAAAGGAGGCAAGTTAAATCGAGTTGAGAGATATTAAATCTGTTTAACAAACCAAATCATAATTCAAAGATAATCTCAATTCAATTTAGTCAGAGTTGATTTAAGATAGTTTGAGTTGTTTGGATTAATTTATTACATAAATTTTAGTATTAGTTGAGGGATCCATTATCTTTTTTTAGACATATTTTCTCTACCATTTATATCATTTTCAGTAATTTAAATGTTATCCATAACGAAGATTAATTTAAACTTTTAATCGCATCAAAATACTTTTAAAATATTATATATAATAGAGCATGAAAGTGATTATTATTAAAAACATTTTAATTTTTTTCGAATACTTTTTTTTTTATAATACTTTCGATTTTCAGTCTCGGATGCATCTTGAAATCTAGGTCTATTGCTCTTATTCTCAACATTATTTAACTTTGATCTAAAATATTAATGTCCCAATTACAATATTATTCTGTAATTTAATTTTAATGAAAAGAGAATTGAGAAAAAGAATGGAGATGGAAGTAATACCTCAACCTGATTTTGAAGGAAATTAATATAACTAATGGCCTCCATTAGAACTGATGCTGTGTCAGTCTGCAAGGGCAATTTCGTCAGTTCAAAAATAAGTTACAACTTAATATGTTATTTTTGTTTTTTAAAAAAAAGACCTATAAAAAAATATTGATTTGATTTTTTTTTTTTTTTTGACAATATATGAGGTGGGGGGAATCAAACCACAGACCTCGTGGTCACTAGTACAACATTATGCAGGTTGAGCTATGCTCTTGTTGGCTGATTTTTTTTTTTTTTCATACCTTACCAAATGGTGCCACTAATTGTTGAAGTGCTGCAATTCTGTCTCCTAATTTCTCTTTCCTAATCTGTTAAAGAAGAATTAAAAATAAATTCAATTATCTAATATGTTAAGAGTATCATTATTTTTCTACGAGTTTAAAAGTCTAGGTTCAATTACAAGTTTAGTCCCTAAACTTTTAGGGTTATGTCAATTTTATCCTTGAACTTTAAAAAGTTTCAAATAGGTTCTCAAACTTTCAATTTTGTATTTAATAGGTTCCTAAACTTTAATAAGTATCCAATGGATTCTTAAACTAACTTTTGTGTCCTAAGGTCTCTCAATTCAATTTTGTGCATAATAAGTCATTGAACTATTCGACGTTTTTTTTTTAAATCCACAAGCCTACTTAGATATAAAATTGAATGTTTAAGATCCCAATTGGTATAAAATCCAATTTTATATCGAGTAGATTTGTTAATTTTTAAAAAGCTCGAATAGGGACTTATTAGACACAAAATTGAAAGTTTGAGACCTATTCGACAAAAAATTGGAAGTTCAAGCACTTATTAAACATTTTTAAAATTTAGGGACTTATTAGACACAAAATTGAAAGTTCTAGAGACAAAATTTACACAATTTTAAAAGTTCAGAAACTAAACTTGTAATTTAACCTAAAAACAATCAACCTTGCCCTCTTATGCTATCCTTCCTTATTACAAAGGAAATTGAAAAATAACATTAAAATTATATGTTTAACTTTAAAAAAAATATTTGGCTTTAAGCATTTGGAAGATTTATCTTTATAAAATTATTTCCACGTCACCTTAAATTTAAATTTAAATGCAAAGTTTATAAACACACCTTCAAAGGAGGGCAAGTGGCGCGTGGCTCCACTCGCGCTTTCTTGGAAGTGGCTTGAGTTGGCTTTTGCTGCTTCAAGGCACAAGGTCTTTTTGCTTGTGTAATTTCATGGTTTGGCATCTTCAATTTAACATTATTCAATTTTAATCTCATATGCTATATAAATTTGATAATATATTATGAAAAAAATATAATAGTTATTAAACTTTTTAAATCTTTATTGACATCAATTTTAAAAAAGAAAAAAGAAAAAAAGAAACCAGTGATTGCTTCATCAAAGTAAAGAAAGATTCCATCTTTTAGACTAACTTCAACAATCAAAAAGCTTTAATTTTTAAACTTTCAAAATCCTCACTATTACTCTAATTTTATATTTTAAAATTAATTGCAACACTTAAAAAAATTTATCATGTATTGATTTTGATAAATAATTTTAAATCCATTGACCTAAGTTTGATGCCAATGTAACATCCACAATGTTTATATCATGATTTCAGCAACAAAATATAATATTTCATCCTAAAAACCAAAACTGAATAAACTTGAAAGTTCACCGACTAAAATAGAACCGAAACGAATTTGAACGAAAGAATGACAACAACTTACTTTAGTAAGAAGAGATGAGGTTATTGATTGTTGGAAGAGATGATGTGAAGAAGCAAAAGGAAGGCTATGGTCAAAGCCCAAAGAGCTTGAGAACTCTGCCATTAATGGCTTCCTTGAAGAAACATGAACAGTGGGATGAATCTTGGTGCAACAACAGCTCTGAGCAATGTTGTTCAAATCTTCAAAACTTGAATGATGGCTGTTCAAAGTTTCATTGGTTTTGGGAGAAGAAGCTGAGGCCTCTTCCTCCCCTTTCACATCTTCTTCAAATTTCTTATCTTTGCTTCCATGGGAATAATGCTGCTGCAAGCTTATGAAGCTCTCTGCATCAATGGCAGGACTCAAGTCTTGAAAATTCAAATTTGGCTCGAAGTCGCAGCTTGGGGACCTACAATCAAATTCCCGAGAAGGGTTACCGATACAAACACAATTGTTGGATCTAAAAGAGAAGAAAGTAGTTAGTTGAACACGGACAGCTGGTCCTGAATTTTAACTAGAGTAAGCAAGTAAAATGTAGTTTGAACTTTTTCGAGACATGTGAGATACATATTTAGTTTACTTTAACTTCTTGGTCAAGGTCATATACGTTGAGTTATGCTTAGGTTGGCAAGTCTCGAGACTTATTGACATACCAGTCAATAGACACATGACATTTCGAGTATTTAATGAGCACTTGGAGGTACTTACAATGTGATGTCAGGGGTCCAGACATGGCTGCTCCCGGAACCGAGAAGCAATTGATTTTCGAGTTGAAGAAGTTGGTGATGGAGGTTTGCAGAGAAATCCATTGTTGAAATGATGAGTAAAAGCAAAAGAAGAATTAGAGGCAATCTCAATTCTCTCATCCCCTCATGAGGAATACCTCCTTTTATAATGCCTCTCTTTGGACCTAAAATAATGGATAAAAAAAATTGAAGTTTGGACTGTTAAGTTTAGGAAGGAGAATGCCTTTTGTAGCAACCAATGAAATAATTGCAAAATTATTGTTAATAAATAAAAGCTTCTACTTTTGTTGAATAAATATGTTAGTAAAACCTACATATTAAATATAAGATAAATAAACTAATAAAAATAAACTACATAATAAATAAGAGCTCAAGTGTAGGTGTGCAACTGAATTTTGTTCTTAAATTAGTATTTAAATTGTGAATCACATTTATATGGTATTGATTTGATTGACTAATTGACATGTACCCTTGACCTAGAGGTCTAAAGTTCGAATCCTCCACCCCAAATGTTGATATACTCAAAAAAAAAAAAAAAAAAAAAGATTGACTAATGAACAAATAAACAATGAAGTAATTAATAAAAAGTAGTTTGATAAATATATTGTCATTGGAAAAATGCCAAAGGATACTTTGGACTCTTTTCTTTAATTATTATAATCTTCCACTTTAAAGTAAAAGTAATTGATGGTAAAGTTCACTCTAAAATGTGAGATAAAAAAGAGATATAGTAAAGAATATGTTTTAAATTACAATTATTTGAACCATTTGTTTAAAAGTAGAATATTGTAATTTGAATATGTTATAAATTACAACCATTTTTGTGTCACTAATTCTTAGGGTTTTTTTTTTTTTTTTTTTTTTTTTTTGGGGGGGTTGGGGGGGGGGGGTATTACCAATATTTCTTGCAAAAACAGATTGGGATTTTGTGCAATTTTATGGTTCAACTTTGATGATTTATAGATAAGATTTTTATGTATACAGTTAATGTTTAGAATTCAATTTGTTAAAGCTTTAAAGTTGAAAATAATTGAAGTACCCAAAAAAATAGGTTTTCTTTCATATAAAACTTTTTTTTAAAAAAAAAAAACCCTGTTTAAGGCAACATGACAATATGGCCTCAAATTTCTTTATATCTTTGACCACATTTATCTCTCTTTATTCCCCCTTTCTTTTATATTTAAAGGTCTCTCTTTCTCTCTATACTCCTTTATTCAACACTATCAATTCTAAAAGGTCTCTCCACTCGTGCACTGGCCCATAACATCCTTTCATTACAAGAAACACACATATCAAACAAGTAAGAAAGAACAGTTCCTCATCAACTCGAACAATTGAAAGGAGAACGTTTGAGATGTCTAGAGATAACTTTTAAAGTTTTGAGTTCAAGTTCTCGAATAGAAAATTTAATTTGAAATTGTTACCGTCTCTCAGACCTAACATAAGAGGAGTGAAACCTCCTCGAGTTTTAGGGGGTAGACCGTAAACACAACACGAGAAATCAAACAAAACCGTAAACGCTGTGATTGTTCGATCAAGATAAGAATTCAGCTTCTTGAACAAATCCCAAAATATTCATTTGCTATGATTGATAACTTTATAGCATATGGGTCCATCACCTCATCATCCCTGTCATTCAGTAAAAGGTGTACCTTTATAAAGTACAAAGTCATAGCTTTCAACTTAGGGTCAAAAAGAACCAAACTCACATTAACCCCTTCCCAAAAGAAATAAATTAATAAAACAAATCAAGTATGCTTACTGAATTTACAACTAGTTTATGGTTATATTCAACAATTATTTATCTGAGCAAAAGATTAGTAGGGGCCTCATTCCTTTTTCTGTTCTATGAATGAAGTGATTTCAAAGTGTAATCCACATTCGTCATACTAATCAAGAATCAAGACTGCAATTCAGCTTTTCTTGTATGACTACTTTCTCTTCTAGATCTCAACTAGGCAGGTAAATAAATAATGATTAAGAAAAAATATATCTTAGAGATGGTTCAAACTCACTGGTTTGCTCTAAGCTAGGCACAGAGTTGCAGAATACTTCTCTAAAGTTTGTTACTTGAGTATGCTAGTAATCCTTCACTATCAACAAGCTTGCCCTTTCTTTTTCTCTAAGGCCCTTCCCTGTAATGGTGAGTTTCTCAATGCTCATACCTACTCAAAGAATACAACGACATTAATCTCGTTCGACGACACATGAGAGCAAAATATAATAGCATCCAGTTTTTTATTCCCTGCAACAAAATCTTATTAGTCCAATTATTTGACCATCCTTTTCAACTTAAAAGTTCAATATACAAACTATTTGAGTCAAAAGACGTTTCTCCACGGTTTCTAAAAGGAGGTTTAAAGTAAACAAGATTTAAAGGTGTGTTGGGAAGAGACAAACCATTTAAACGAGGGAAAAAAGAAAAGAAGAAAGAAGAATATGCTTTCTCAAGAAAGGAGGATGAAATCCAAACCCTGCCTGGGAATGTCTTTCCATAACCATTAACATCCACTCCCCTCCCCCCCAAAAAACAAAAGAAGCTAAAAGCTTTGCCTCATACAATTTGATTCCTCATCTCCTTGCTATCTATCAGGTTTGTATCATAATGGCAATGCAAGGACATGGATGCCCATGTGCATGATTGACATCCCCTTATGCATGCACACTAAAGCTTCATGTCTCAATGCTTTTACACTCACTTTGCTTAGACTAGCTGAAATCTAATCTGACTTTATTTTCTTTCATAACTATGGCAATACCATTTTTCAGACCAACATAATTCAATTGCTATCTATGAGCAGTCTGACTCAAGCTCACTGGGAATAAAGTATCAAGCAATCAAGGATACAGAATTTCAGAGTCATACGCAAGCATGCTGTGCTTCTAAGTGGTCTGCTTTTGCCTGAAGAGAGTGAAAGGTTTTGAGAGAAAAGTTAGTGAGAGTGAGATGATATAACCCCAATGAGTCCCACTAGCTCACTGCTTAAAAGAAGGATCTCTGAAAGTGAAAAGGGAAGAAAAGAATATCATGAGGCCCAAACAGTAAAAACTCATTAATCTTAGTTATTAAAGAATAGGTTTTTCATATGGCTTAAGTATCTCCTTCTCTGGGGTGGACAAGATATCAGGGCTGAATAAATTCTTCTACTAAAACTTTCAATGGCTTTGGGACTCTAGCAGATTCATAGGACAAAAACTAATAGCACGGTTAAGGTGGCATATACTAAATCCTATTGAAAAGGGAAGAAATAAACCCAAATAAGCCTCATGCATGGAGGGATTCTCCTGAGAGCCCCTACCCTCCTAGATTGTGTACAATCCGACTCCAAAGATTCTGAACCCAATTTCACTTCTTTAAAACCAGTGACATTTTAACATTAAAACTAAAATTACCGATAACAACATTTTGGGTAAATATGGTCCAAGCAACCTAAACACACAGAAAAACCAACGAGCAATGAAACAAAAGTGCATAGAAATATAAATGTGGAAGGATCTTGTAGCAAGAAATCAGGAGTGTGGACGACATTTAGGTATAAAATTAAATGCTGAAAGGGCAAATTGTACAACTGCTTTATCTCTCTCACATAAAAAAGAAAGGACCACAAAAGTGACTAAGATTGGATACAAAATGGAACTAATGATAAGGCTGCAGAACATTCGCTGAAGAACAAATAGAAAATTGTGATATAAATACACTTCCACATGAACATGTACACTTACTATCAATGAAGAGTGAGATAAATGTAGTGGTACGTTATTAGACTACATAAGAGAATGGGGGAAAAACTATCAAAGAATGAATAATAAGCTGAAACTGCCCTCTTAATACTTACAGTTTGAAGAATTTCTGGAAATAATCAAAAGCTCTGACAAGAAAATATTGTCGATACTTTATCAGTAAGTAGAATTGCATTCCCAACTTCAAGATGCCTTTCTTCTCTTCTTCAATGAGGATTCATATTCTAGCTCTATTCCGTGTTCCAGCTCCTTTTCTATCCATGCTTCGCTATCAATATCGGGGCTCATGGGCTGTACTTCCTTTGTACTTGAAGCTCTACAAAGTCGTCTTCTCTTTATTGCCTCTCTTATTTGACATAAGTTTATCTTTTTGTAGTCCTTAGAAACAGAAATAGGAACAGTTGTTGACTGTGTGATCTGACCAGGATAATTTTCCTCGGTACTCTGACAAATCCCAGCATCACCATTGTCAATTGCACTACTTGAACTCCCAGTATCACTTGTTTGGCAGGGTAAAACTTCCACAGGGCTGGTGCAGTAATTTATATTTTCCTGATTATGGCAACAATTAGGCATTACAGACTTATTGCAGTCCTTGGCCTCCGTCATGGCATCATGACTATCAAGCTGATCAGAAATTGTCACGCTGGATATACATGATTGGGAGCTATCAACCCTTGTCTGTCCATCTAAAGCTTCAGGCTGATGAGTCTTCTCTTTTGAAGGTGGTAGGCTTTCTTTTCTATCTTTCTCAAATAACTTCAACATTTGTTGTATAACCTCTGAAAGGAATTCAAAAGAAAATGATAAATGCTCTCAAGAAGCGACAATAAAATAGAGCGGCAAGACGAATATGTTTAATAATTGAAAGTAGCTGCATGGCGACAGATCAAACACAATTTCATGGGGAAAATGGCACAGATAACTTTCATTCCCTTTCATTATTTAGTAAGAAAATCCCACGCACATCCATAATTCTTCTTTGAGAAAGAAAATTAAGGCACAATATCACAACTCATTACCAATTTTTTTACACTGATTGACTACTGAGCTATCATATATATCATGCTTCATTTGAAGCCAAAAAATGAAAAGAGAATAAAATATGAGTCCAAAGATTCATTTTACCAACCTTGTAACTGTTTTGGTGAAACATCAAACTCCATCCACCAAACTTTTCCCTTATCTGAAGGCAATTTCACTTTTTGAAATTTGGAAGCAAGGAATATCGAACCTGCAGCAATATAATGGGGTTTGTACTCCAAGCACAATGTTGTACAAAGCCTACAAGTTCCATGACGGTGACATTAATCTCTAAAAGATAAAGTTGTTCAGTAAAATATTACATCAAACTAGGACCAAGTAAACAGAAACTTGATGAGTAAGATGAAGCCCTTTACCAATCATTTACAAAATTCCAGGCCACCTTCCCAAGATCAGCAGCCATTCCCAATCTTTTTAGTGCAGTCACAAGTGGCTTGTAGGGAAGCTGAATGTCAACATCAAATGCAAGTGTTGACAATAGAAGCCTCTCCCCAATCAAGATTAATTCCTTTTGTTTGTTGAAAACTTCCTACAAACAGAATGTTACGTTCAGCCATCCAAGTATTTTCTTTATAATATACATAGCGATCAATCACTTTAACATAGGCAGAGTAACGTACTTTTTGTCTAATTCTTTTAGTGGCAGAAGGATCCCACTTGTATATCAACTCATAAGCCACAACAACAACATCATTAAGAAACCGTGGTGTCTCTTCAATCTTACAAGCAAGAAAGATACCTGCTGTTCCAATTGTCTGTAAAAAATTATAAGTGTTTTGAGTTATAAAACAAAATCCCGTACTACAGACATATAATTCATGAACTACTTTTTTCAAGGGAGAAATCCAAATAGGTTCCTAAGCCTCAGAGATGATATATGTTGTCATATTAAAAAAGAAGAAGAAGATTTGAAAGACCTCTTCTTTGCTATAAGCTATAGCCTAGCATATTTCAGAGTCAGATGTCATTCCTATTACAACTCAAATTTACAAGAAAGTCTCCAACGTAAATCAGTCAAAGAAAATGGGCATGAATAGTATAGCTTATATACAAGTTGTCAAAAAGTACTTTAAGTCACACCACTACGTATGTCTTGTCTTCTTTATTCACTCTAAATTATATATTTCATGCCCATCATGTGTTGTTTTTTACTAGGAAAAAATCAATCCATAAGCAATACAAAACAATCTTTGGGCATTTGGGTGGCTGGTTAACTGCTTGCTGTTTGCTTCCATAGAATCATCGAGATTTAAAAAATAATAAATAAATAAGTATCGGCATCAATTTCTGAAGCATGCAGTAAAACTCATAATTATCAAGAAAAACCTTAAGCACATTGAGTGTGCTTCAATTACTGAAGAAGAAAAAAGGAGGGTGTTGGATGCAGCTGGAAACCCTTTCTATAGTTAGGTTCCTTCTTTGAGACTTAGTTTTTTTGGACTTGTATTCTTTCATTTTTTCTCAATGAAAGTTCGGTTTATTATTTAAAAAAACAAAAAAGGTTTCATGTATGCTGTATGGTGAATATTTTTTGAAGACTTAAACTCGACTATAGAACTCCAAAGAAGATGCCCTTATCTAGTTATGAACCCAAGTTATGGCAGTTTATGTTTAGAAGTAGAAGAAAACCACAATCATCCATTCCACTCATTATTCTTATAACAGAAAATTTTGGGTATCAGTGTTTCAAGGATTCAGTTTCACATGGCATTTAGTTGAAAAAGATGGCTAAATTATCATATGGTTAACATGGTCAAAGCTACAGCTACTTTGTGGGGCTTTAAACAAAAAGGAACAGATCTTTTTTTAAAGAAAGCAAGCATCGTAGGAGGAAAGTGTAAGGTATCTCCTTACTATGTATTGATAATCAAGAGAAAACACAACCCAAAGGCTTTACAAACCCAGCAAGTTCAAGAGTGCTGGAATCTCTCCCTCTCATACAGAGAATCACACACAAAACAAAGCATAACTGCCTAAGAAACATAACTGAACTTATATACTACCCTACCCTTCTATACAAACTGTCATTATCCAAAATAACTAACTAGAAGAAGAAATCCCCTTCTTGCCCTTTCGGCTATACACTTTCAGAATAGGAGGCCTTAGATGTCTAACATTACCCCCCGGTTCATGAAAAACCTTGTCCTCAAGGTTGAAATCTGGAAACTGCTTCTGCAAATCATCAACTCTTTCCCAAGTTGCTTCATGTTCCGGCAACCCTTCCCAAGCCACCAATACCTCAGAATAATCCTGGTTAGCAGCAAAGACATCAGCCGGTTTTGCTACCCACTCGTAAGTGTCCGAGAGCATAGGAGGCCCAACGTGTACCATCTGATGGTCACCCAAAGACTATTTGAGCTGTGAAACATGGAACACAGGATGAATCTTCGTTCCCAGAGGCAACTCCAACCTGTACGCAACCGTACCAATCTTTTCAGAAATACGATAAGGTCCGAAGAACTTTGGGGACAACTTTTCATTTCTTCGCTTGGCTACGGATGTCTGCCGGTATGGCCAAAGTTTCAAGAACACCCATTCCCCCACCTCAAAGGAAATCTCCGTTCGTTTCCGATCCGCGAATTTCTTCATCCGCTCTTGAGCCACACGCAAATGATCTTTCAACATCTTAATCACAAGATCTCTCTCCGTGAGCTGCTGATCCAGGTTAGCATTGGATGTTTTCATATCTCCATACGATAACAAGGGAGGTGGTAGACGCCCATAAACAGCTTGGAAGGGGGTCATCCCGATGGCATTATGGAAGGTGGTATTATACCAGTATTCAGCCCAACTCAACCACTGCTTCCATTTGGTTGCTTGCTCACTACAAAAGCAACGGAGATACAACTCAACCCCCTTATTTACTATTTCAGATTGCCCATCAGATTGAGGGTGAAAGGCGGTACTGCGGCAAAGCTTGGTACCCTGTAAGCGGAACTCGGACCAAAAATTACTGAGAAAGATTTTGTCCCTGTCTGAGACTATGGACTTCGGAAACCCATGAAGGCGCATCACTTCTTGGATAAATGCTTCTGCTACATCCTTAGCAGTAAAAGGATGCCTCAAACCGATAAAATGGGCAGCCTTACTTAACCAATCAACCACAACAAGGATGGTATCCACCCCTTTAGACTTAGGTAACCCCTCAATGAAGTCCATTGTAATCTCTTCTTTCGAACGATACCAATTAAGCGCTACGCCTTCAAAACTGATAACTGCTACAGTTAACTTCTCAATATCAGAAAGTTTATGGATTTGGAAATACCTGTCGGCACGGAACAACCAGTTATCTGGGTCATCGCCCCCGAAAACCGGCATCTCAACTTTCTTAAATTTATGTCTGTCAGTGGCGCCGTCCTCCCCATTCACGGTTTGGATCTTCTCGCCCCCTTCACTGTGCGTGCCAGAGTGCTCGCCAACCTCCATCGGTTCCTTCTGTTTATGAACAGAGCCGTCCGTTACCCCTGAAGGTTCAGGTCGCCGGAGTTGTGCAATTTTCGCCGCCATCGCAACAAGTGCTTTGCGGACGTCCCGCATGCCTTCCTCGATACCCACCTTCATCTCAGACATTTCTTTCTCATTAGCCTCCAAACGTTCCTCCATCTTCTTTTGTGTCATTTTCGACCACCTCCCCAGGATTGATTGTAGGCTCTGATACCAATTTGTAAGGTATCTCCTTACTATGTATTGATAATCAAGAGAAAACACAACCCAAAGGCTTTACAAACCCAGCAAGTTCAAGAGTGCTGGAATCTCTCCCTCTCATACAGAGAATCACACACAAAACAAAGCATAACTGCCTAAGAAACATAACTGAACTTATATACTACCCTACCCTTCTATACAAACTGTCATTAACCAAAATAACTAACTAGAAGGAATCCCCTTCTTGCCCTTTCGGCTATACACTTTCAGAATAGGAGGCCTTAGATGTCTAACAGAAAGATTGGAGATCATCAAACACCATGTTACTGCTCTGCTTCTTGGTGAAGGAGTTATTTTTCCTTTACAATCAATTTTAGTTGGAAGGCTTTTTGTGAAACTATTATCATTATCAACTTGTAACTATCAAGTTGTTCTCAGTATGATACTTTAGTATTTTCTCTTTTAAGGAAACTGGAGAGACTGTTGCATTGTAACTTTTCAAATATCAATGGGACCGTACTATAGGATAGAAGTTCAGAAAACAAATCTTAAACCATCAACTTACCTGCCAGTCATTCTTAGCATGGGACTGACGCATATAGAACCGGTGGCATACCATCATTGCACTTGCAATTGTTACTTGAGGCCTGAAAGTGAAAGGTATGCAAATCAACACATCCACGTGAAAATTTGGAAAAAGTCATGATTCTTGCCATAAGATAAAATATTACATAAAAATATAATCATCAATATTTAAACAACACAAACTGGATACAGTTTTTTTAAAAAAAAAAAAAAGGTTCAATTTCTTCAGAGGCCCGCAAGTGAAGACAGTGGAAACGACTAAAAAGTTATATCTTATATGAAGAGTCATCCATTATAAGAAAGAATTCTCACCTAAAAGAATACAGCAGAAGAAATAGTTGAATCTACTTAAATATGAACAGAGTGCAGTTGAAGAAATTTTCTTGTAATAATTGTGAATGCTTGAGAGTCGGACGGTGATGGTGATGGAGAATCTGAAGAATGATGGGAGGGAGGGAGAGACTTTGCTATGCAGAGAAGCAAGAAACACAATGCATACAACAGAAATATAAAATGGTGATCTTGTAACCAGGTATGTAGAACCTTGATGGGTCATTAGGGATAGAATAGATCATAGAAATGTGTTAACAAAATCATATTTCAGCATTTGGCATCAAGAAAGGCATAGTGCTCCTGTTCCAGCCTACTTACCAAGCGTTTATACCCTATGATCAAGATCCTAGCTCACATATGAGTATGCGACTCACTTCCTATATACTCACTTCCTATATACTCACATATGAGTATGCGACTCACTTCCACAAAATCAACAACAAAGCCGTGATGCATACTCTGGGATCCTTTTGTTGCCTGCTGTCAACTGTATTATACTGTTCAAACTTCAAAGTAAATGTCATAGTATAGTACTCATTTTTAACTATTTTTATTATTTGTTTATTATCTGGTGAGAAAATTTTAAACACATAATGGAGAGAAAAATTTTGGAAAATAAAACGTAAGACATAATTGCAAGGTGTTGGGGTATCATTTCATGTTCTTCATTCTTAACGGCACTTTTCCAACCATTTCATTTACCTAATTTGGAAATTCCAATGAATTAGTTTGTTAAGATAATTTATTTTGACTTAAAATTAATTATGTATAATGCAAGTATGTCCTACACTAAATAAATAAAAATTCAAATTGCCAACCTGAGCATAGCTCAACTGGCATAAAGCTATACAGTTATACTAATGACGAAGAGGTCTATGGTTCGAATCCACCACCCCCACATGTTGTCAAAATAAATAAATAAATCAATCAAATCATATCTTAGAAATCTCAACACAAACTCCATGTGTTTTACTCCTAAGCTCATTACACCAATTTTAGTGCAAATTCAAACACAAGCACATCCAAATTTCCAGCTGTTCTCTTCCTAGGTTTCCTATTCCATAACAAAACTTATTCAAAGTGCCCCATAAAACAATGAAAGCATTGACCAGCAACGATAATGGATTGAGAAACAAAACTAGTGTGTGTCCAAAAAGTTGGTGACTAAAGAATGAAGATAACTAGATCTGCATACACCAGATAGATAACTACAAGGAAGGATAATTTTACAAACTTCTCAGGAAGTGCTCAGCAAAAATATGAGTGAAAGAAATGCACAAACTGTCACATGCATAGAAAGTATTGAAGTCTTACACTTTCAGCTTCATGCCAAGCTCTTGAAGAAACGAGCAATATGACTTCCGCAGTTGAGACTCTTTCTTGAAATCAACTCCATCCTTCCTGGATGGAGAATGATTTTCAATTTCCTGTTTACAGAAATACCATTTGCGTGCAGAGATCAGATGCTCTTCCTGCACACAAAGGCTAGGTGTAGTTCCTGGAATGCCATTCTCAAAATGTTTATGGGGCAGCTGTCTTTCCATGCTCTCACTCTCTCAACTCATTGAATTGCTTCAAACAGACCCAGCAGTGACCGTGGAACAAATGATTATTCTCTTTCCTCAAAGATTGAAAAAACTACCTGCAGAAAAGTAAACAGTGGGGAAACTGATAAATCGACTAAAGCATTTAGCTAGTGCTGCATCACTTGCTATTAAGCACGGCAACTTCCACTCCATCCCTCTCTTCTCTCTTTCTTCTAACCAGAACTAGTCTACCAAAAACCATTCTCAACATCCACCGACAAATGAAGTGGGAAAAGACCCCACACCACCCTCCACAAAAAAAGAAAGTTTAAAAAAAGATGGACGCTTTGGACATTCTTTTGGAATTTAGATGCTAAATAGAATTATACATCAATATTATTCCTACTCAATAAAAGGCATAAGATTTCTCATTCAGTAGCAGAAAACAAGAGCATAACTAAAAAGGAAAGTAGTGCATCTACGTAAGTCTACAAAACTAACTTAGACAAATATTCCAACAGTTTTTTGTTAATAACAGAAACCCTACATTATATTCGTTAAAGTCCTCACAAGAATCACAAATACGATAGAAAAGCCATCTTAACACTCCAATTACAAGCTAATAACTTGAAGGGCAGAAACAGAAAAACCTAAAATTCCAGATTCAACCCATCATTACTTATAAGACAAAACATTCAACCGATCCTAAAACAACCCATAAATCGTTGCCTGTCGCCAGCAATCAATGAACCAAAAACAGGGGAACAATTAGGTCAAGAAGACGAATTACCTGACGAACATGCGAATATCCGGAAGAGAAAAATTGGGTTCAGAGCAGCTTTTAGCTACAAACGAAACCCTAACTTCCGGTCACCGTAAGAAGAAATCAGTTGCAGAAACATTCGATAGGAGTGGACTTGGGTTGACTCAGTTCGTTCGGAAACACACAAACAAGCGGAAACTTACGATTGATGGATGAATGAAATTCCAAATTGGCGGCGAACACAAACGATGTTGGAGAGTGGAATGTAAACACGGAATCCGCCGCGCCAAAATCGTAGCTTTAGCAATAACGCGGCGCGAGAGAGAAGAGAAGACGTCACCGATAAATGTAAAGGAGATTTTGTATTGTAAATATCTATCGTGATTTTATTGAATATTTACTAATATATTATAAACTTTAAAATAATTATTAAATTAGTTAAAATTCTACTCTCTCTCTCTCACGTTTTTTTTAGGTTAAAAACGTTTTTTCATTTTTCTTGCGAAAATGGTTGACGACAAAGATGTTTTTTTTTTTTTTACAATATGTGGGATAGAGGATTCGAACCACAGATCTCGTGATCATCAGTACAACTTTATGTCAATTGAACTATGTTCTTGTTGACGATGACAAAAATGTTAAAATCTTGTTGTTTCAGCTAAAAAAAAATTATAGTTTAATTATATATAAATATATGGTTTACCATAATTAATTTTTTAAAAAAAAGAGAGCAATTTCCTTAAAAGTACTTTAAAGAGTTTTTAAAATATTCAAAATAAATTGTGATTATCAAACTAAATATGGAAAGCTTCTTTTAATAAATAAATTAAAAATATTTTTCACATTCTAAAAGTCATATCGTGAACTTTGTAGGGATATTATTATATTAGAAATTTAAGGCTAATTGACATGTATCCAAAAATAACACACCGAAAATTTTAAATAAATAAAAATATGTCTTGATGAATCCAAATTGGTCCTAAGCCCAATTAGTGGATCTGACAGCCCACTAGATCTTGGGCTTTCAGAATTAGCTGGCCTGTTAAGGGGCTACTGACGGGGGTAAGAAGGAAAGAAATTTGGGCTTTCTGGAACTGAACGGCCCATTGTTAAAATATTCTACCACAGAGCCCATGGGTTCGGCCCAATCCATGAAGGCCTATTTAGAAACTAGTGAAGGAACAAAAATATTGGTTTTAATTTTTGTTCTCACATCTCATTTAAAAAATAGTGTTAAATATTGGTTTTGACTTTTTAGATGATCACTTTGAATATTATATTATGGTCGTGTAAATATAAAAACATGTCACGTCATTTTTTTTTTTTTTTTTACCGTTTAAATGGCAAGATTTTGAAACTTTGGGACCAAAGAAAAATATTAGTAAAATATTAAAATTGAACATTTTTGCCATCTATCCTAAAGTAAAATGTGCCAATCCAACTAGGAACTCAAATCAAAGAATAAATTTCTCTTGAAAAAATCAAAGATCTGTTTGGAATGACTTTTTTAAGCATTTAAAAATATTTTTAAGTAGTTAAAAGGTTATTCCAAACACGTTCTAATTAAAATTAGAAAAATAAGACATTTGAGTAATATTACATGATATTTTTCTAGAAACAAACCCAAAATATCACTTCTCCTTTATAAAGGTAAATTCCGAAAGGTATTCGTAACTTGCTTTACACTCAATAGACATTTGATCTAAAGTTTTCATTTTTATGGGTATCCAAAAGCTTAAACTAATGAGTTATGATAAATTTATTTTTATATATGTAGAAAGTCCAACTAGTAGAAATCAATATTAATTGAGAAGGAAATGATTATACAAGGATTCAAATACAAGACTTCTTGTTTTGATACTACGTTAAATCACCAATCAACCCAAAAGCTTGAGCCAATGACTTATAATAAATTTAATCTCATATCAATAATTTAAAGTAACAACTTCAAATCTCCTTATAAAATATTAATTTTCTCTGAGATCCTAGCATGTAATGTTGCATTTTAATTGGTCCTCAACGTAAGAAAAAAGCTCTAGGATCCACTATATAATTGGTAGACAAGTGGACCTTTTTAAAATAATAATAATAATAAAAAAAAAAAAAGACACTTCTAAAAATGGTTTGGAACAATATGTAATGTTGTGTGCACTAACTGCCTTTGTAAACACTTTGTAGTCTTTTTTTTTTTCTTTTTTTTTTCGAGTTGAACAACATTTAGGGTGGGGGAATTCGACCTCTTGGTCGAGAGTACATGCTGATTACTGTTGAACTATGTTCACTTTGATAAACACTTTGTAGTCTTTTTATGGCAATATTTCTTGAAGAGCATATATAAGTTCATGCAAAGCTGGTTAGTTAGCAAAATACATACAACATTTACTCTCACAATTCTGCACTGGAAAATTTTCAATTATTTTAATCCATCATTTTATATACATACATATTTATATTCTGATAAAATTTCAATAATCACACATGTCAATCTTAGTGAATCGTTAATGCTCTAACTCTAATCCTACGTGTGTTGAATTCAAAACAATAATAATAACGATAATAAGAACATAAAATTTTTGTCCTCATTCGAGGAACTTAAAATGTGAATAAAAGTTTTGCGTCTTTTATATATCTTTATTTCTATTTAAGATTTTCTTTATAATATTTTAAAACATATCGATGATATTAATATATACACAAAAAGAAAGAGAATGAAACCCTTTTTTAGGAATTGATATGTTTAGAAACATGACTTTAAAAAAGTGGTATTCCAACAAATAAAATAAGAGGAAATATATGGTTAGGGTTAAACTAAAAGAGTGTCTTTTTTTTTTTAATTAATTCATTTTTAAAATTTATTATTGTATTTTATTTTTTATCGCTAAACCAAAAGAGATAAAGAGATAGAGAGACATTATCTTGTATTTTGTTTTTTTTTAAAGTGACACTATCTACTTCCATGTGGGTCTATAAAGTGATTTACTTTATGATGGGTGGGTGTGTGCAAGTTAAAATATTGTCCATTTAGAATTGTTATTTATTTATTTTAGTTTAAGATTCGAAATTCTGACTTTTGGTGGAGAATATACATGTCAATTACAGCTAAATTATTTTTCTTGTTATATCCTAAGCATTTTTTTACATTACAATCATTTTGATTTATAAAATCGTATTTGGATTATTGAGGTTTCGTTTGATAATCATTTGATTTTTGAAAATTATGCTTATTTTCTCCTAATTTCGTACCATGACTTTCATCCTAGTTAAGGTTGCATTTGAATTCCTAGCTAAATTTTAAAAACAAAAGCAAGTTCTTGAAAACTACTCTTTTTTTTTTTGTTTCCAAAATTGGACTTTTTTTTTTTTTTGAAAATAAAAAAAAAAAAAAAAAAAAAAAAAAAAAAAAAAAACCAATAAACTCTTAGTTTTAAAACAAGGTAGAAGATTGATACTAAAACCAATAAACTTATAGGTGGAAGTATGTGTATATAAGCTTAATTTTCAAAAACAAAAAACCAAAAACCAAATGGTTATCAAACGGGACCTGATTTTTCAAAGTTAATATTTTTCTTTTCATGTTCTCAAGGAACAATTATTTTTCAAGAAAAATAAAGAGTTTATAAATGACGACTTTAAAGTCTATATGATAACATTATTGGGTGAAAAGAAAAAAAAAAAAACACTAATATTAACTTTTATATAGGTTACTGAAACACATTATTATAACTAAAAAATAGGAAAAAGAAAAACTCAAACTCAATTCCTAAAGTAGTTTAAATAAAGTAAACAAAAACTTTATTTTAAAATTAAAAATTTCTTCAAAGAACTTTATTTTTTCTTATTAATAGAAAATAATAGGGTATGATCTCTATAAATCATTCCCTCTTTGTATTTTCTATTTAAATTGTGGTTAAATTATAAATTTAGGTATTTTGGTCCTGTTTGATAATCATTTTGGTACACAACATTTGGGGGTGAAGGGATTCGAACCTCTGACCTCATGGTCAAATGTCAATTACCACTGAGCTATACTCGTTTTGGCAGAAAGAGAAAAAATGTTAGAAAGATAGAAGAGTTAAAGAGCATGAGATAATGTTAGATAGAGAATATTAGTTAGGGAAACATATAAAGATTTTCTATTTTTTATTTTTGACAATATATGAAGTGGAGGATTTGATCATCTGACCTTTTGATCGAGAGTACAAAATTTATGTCAATTGAGCTATGCTCTTGTTGGTAGAAAAAGATAGAGATGGAAATGTTAGAAGAGAGAAGGTTAGAGAGAAATAAAGAAATTTTAGAGAGAAAAATATAGGAAAAAAAAAAACAAGAACATTTGTAGATAGAGTCAAGTCAGGGAGTAAAGACAACACTAAAAAGAAAGATAAGTTTAAGTTAAAAGGAAAAATTTTAGAGAAATTTTAGAAACAAAAAAGTTTGTGTAAGATATTAAAATTTTAGAAAAAGAAAAACTGAGATAGATACTTTAGAAGAGAAAGTAACATAAAAGTAACCAGAGATGTTTCTTTTTTTAAAAAAAAATTAAAATCAGAGAAATAATTTTTTTTAAGTAGAGAATTTTAGGGTCTATTTGGTATGCAATATATATTTTGTTTTATGTTTTCGGATTTACCGAGTCATATGAATTCAACTAATATTTATTTGGAAAATTTGTCTTTGAAAACTATTTTTTAGATTTTATGATCCAAATATTGAAAATATATTTTTAATGTATCCAGACTTTAAACTTGAAATTTAAAAAAAAAAATGCAGAATTTATTTAAAAGATAAAAACTTTGATTTATATATTATTTTATATTCTAACTCATTTCGTTTTGTTAAAATTAAAATATCTATAACATTATACATTATAAATTGTATAATACTGTAAAATAATAATTACACAAAATTTTCATAAGTGAATTGATAATAATTAAGAATTCAACCTAATTTCATTTGGTAATTACAATTTTTTTTTTATTTTTTTTATTTTTTTTTATGGTTTATAGGATAGGATATACCATCCAACACATTTTAAACACAAGTTTTTTAATTGGGATTCAATTTCTAAATCAACGGCGACCCCCAAACACACACATTTGAAAACATTGAGAAAACATAAAATACAAATTTGTTTCTTATCGAATCCATTATTTTCAAAACAACCTCCCTTGACTCCAACAATAATACTTGTTTCCTGTGCTTAAGGGTCTCCCTACAAGTATTTAGTCTTGTAAGGTTGATTTTTGTTGATTCATCGAGAGTTTCACATGTCCCATGCTACTCAGGTCCAAGTATAACGCTAGTGAATATACTTTCGACTATTGGACTCTTACCATCCAAGGTGCAAAACTCTACTGCTTTGCCTAATAGCATGACACTTGTATTGTTCTCTTACTTCTTTGCATTTCGAACCCAAATCCAAAAAACACCCATAAATCCCTTCATTTTTAAAAAGAAAATGAAGATTATAATCCACCAACCTAACTTTTAAATTTAGTAGTAATTCAATATAATACATGGTTCGGTATTCTCTAACATCTATAAATGTTATTTCTTCTTTAATTTAATTAAATGATGATAATCACTCGTTGGGTTTTATACTAATTTCCAACTCTAAAAGCATAGAAGTGTCAAATTTACAATAATCTATCAACTTAAGCCTTCTTGGGGTGGTAAGCACAACAATAGACACCCCCTGTGTTTGAACCTATCTGATGTGATTTTTCTCTTCAATTAATATAGATAATAAATAGTTGGGCCTTGCTGTGTTAATTTTCAAACCTCAGATCAAGTGTGAGATGGATGTGCTTAAGAAATGTGAATTATATAAAAACGTTTAACACTTTACCATAACCTACCAACTTAGTTGAAGAATTTGCTAAAAAAAAAAAAAATTAAAGTAAGGTACCCCGAGAACAAGTCCAATGGAGACTGAACAAGCAAGACCTCAAAAACTCACAAGGACTTGCAAACATTGACAAATAAGCTTAGTGGGTAAGACAACTAAAATCGTGCTAAAATTAAAAGCTCAAGAATGAAAGTTGCAATGCAACAAATAATACATATATTCCTTAAAAGGACTTGTTATTATTATTTCTTTTTGGTTTTTTTTTTTTAAACTGTTTTAGTAATATTAATTCCTAATTACCTTAAACAGCATTCTTGATAAAATCTTACCTAAATTTCAAAACCCTACATAAAACTTTACTCATATTTTCTTTTTAGGATAAAAAAAAATCAAAACCCAACTAAAAATCTCAATTTCCTTTTCTTTAAAAAAAAAAAAAAAAAAAAAAAAAACCCTAGCTACTTCATCTTCTCATCATGGATGCATCAAAATTTTCAAAGAAAAAAATGATTACATAAATAAAAAATAAAATAAAAAGGTGTGTGAAAATGAGAGATCAGTGGACACCTTAGAACAAGCCATTATTAAAACCCTAGCTAGTGGGATGAGAGTGTGCACTTTTTTTTTTAAAAAATTATTATTACTATTCCCTTTTTTAGCCTTCCAGATGATTTTGGTTGAAGTGCTTTTGGCTACCAAACTTCATATAATTGAACATTTTCATATTGGTATGTGAACTCTGCCACTTACCTGTACTTCCAACTAAAAGATTTTAAGAGGATGTGTCCAATTTGAAGACTCTTCTGGATATGTCTCTCCAACATGAAGAATCCTTTCCTACCTTATAATATGGACTTTTTTTCCAATCACTTTTGGCTCTTCTGCCCTTTCAAAGGACACAAAAATAGTTAAAACAACCAGTTGAGAAGGATTAAGTTTATCATATGAATGATCAATTTAAACTTTTGGGGTTGTGATAATTTAAATATATATTATTGAAACTTGTATAAAAAAAATTCCGTTCTTCTAAAATCAATATATCCTCCTTGTTTCGGCTTAAGGTTTTGAGTTTATTGATAAGTTCACATATAATATTAGAATAAAGATGTTCTTTAGAAATTACAATATGTTGGTTTTTCTCGATCTCAAACTTTATATAGCCTACCAGCTTAATTTTTTAATTTCTTCGTATGGCGGCCCATAATATGAATTGATGATTTAACTTAATTAGTATTATAAAAAAATTACCCCCACACATATATAGTTATTATGTGGTAGGTAATTAATACAATGTATTTTTAACCATATCTTTAACGGAGTTGCAAGTGATGAGGTATATACGAAGTACGAGTTTGGCTTTATAAAAGTAGTACATCGTTAAGGGATATAGTTTGAATTATTTAATATAAATTAAATCAAACGTATGAAAGATTAATTACAAATACACGACATTTCAAAGTGATTATATATACTATTCTTTTTTTAAGACACATATTTTGAATAAGAGAGATCAGATATTAAAATCTATCTATCTAAAGTTAAACTCTATATATATTTAAAAAAAAAAAAAACTGATCATTTGATATTTTATTATCTTAATTTTTTTTTTTCCTTCCATATAGGAATCTATAATGTGAGAGAGAGATAGACCAATCAATCATCAGATGCATGAGAGAGTGAGAATTAGAAGAAAATGTCTTCTCAAAAAAAGAAAAAAAAAAAGAAAAAGAATTAGAAGAAAAGGCACTAGCTTAATTACATTGTTGAAAGAGATGTGTATTATTATTATAATTATGGAAGAATAATTAGATCCATCATTAATAAACAGCAAAGATTATTTTGAAAGGTGGAAATCTGTGGTAGGTAGTTTTTTATTAATATTTTATTTTTAAAAAGAATGGCCTTATTTATATTAATTTTATATTATCATCTGTTTTTAGGTGATACACTGATTAATCAATTAAATTCACTATATTTAAAATAAAGACATTACTAATTGGGTAGATTATTAATATATTTTATATCACACTCAAAATTTGAATTTAATCATTTTTGCAAAATTTTAAAGTCAAGTGTGCTAGCTATTTGATTTATGTACTTAGTGCATGTTTGGAAGTGCTTTTAAATGATCAAAATCATTTTTGTCATATTCAAAATTACTTTGAAATATGTCTTTAATAATTCAAAATTAATTTTGATGGTATGAAAATTACGTTTAAAAGTAAAATCAAACATAAAATCGATTTTGATAGTTAAGTTTGTTTCGAATCTGACAAAAGTGATTTTAGCTATTTCAAAATCACTCTCAAACATGTCATTTGTATGAGCAGTTGTAATCTCGTTTTTTTTTTTTTGTACATCAACATTTGAGGTGGGGGGATTCAAACCTCTAACCTTTTGGTCAAAGGTACATGTCAATTACCGCTGAGCTAAACTCGTTTTGACAATAATTGTAATCTCGTTAGTGGTCGAAGTTTAGTTGGTCACTTTGAGAAGAAGGTTCTTTTTTTCTTTTTTTTTTTTTTTTTTCTAGTATTGATTAAAAATTAATTGGGATCACTTTGTATGAGAATAATTATAAATAAATTACACGATCAGAGTGGAGGAATGTCACGCCACAAAAGCCAAAAATTTTCCCTTGTTTACTTATTATACCAAAATGCAATGTTCAGCCTTAAAAGATATGTCCTTGAACAGCATCTTTTAAAAGATAATAATAATAAAAAGAAAGGGAAAATTAAATTTATTCCCTATGAACTTAGTAGAGTTGAATTAATTAAAATCAACAATTAATAATTTCATCCATTAAAATCTTGATTTGTGTAGTAGTTGGAGTCCATTAGAACTCTAAACTAATAATTATTAATCAAAATTACCTTAAATTTGTCTCAATTTTATATCTTTGGTTAAATTCAGTTATAATTAAGAAAGTTAAATTGAGAATGCACTTGTAAAGACTATTACTTTTATATTAAAAAATATATAGAAAAAAAAGTACTGAGATAGATATGATCGAAAATATATATACGTCATATAAAGCAATGGTACTTGTGACAAGAGCAACGAAAACCCATGTACCACATCATCCATCAAAATCTAAAATGCCAAGTATACATTTATAGACTATAAACTCCTTGATATATGCGTGTCACCACCATCCTTTACCACTATATGCATTTCAAGGAGAGGAACAGACTTATATTGGTCAAGAACAATATGACGAAGGCAATGAGTTGAAGTTCAATTACTTTAAGAAATTTGATTACTCCTTCAATTCGTGCTTTTTCTTGAGGAGAGATTTCACGCACCTCGCCAATTTTATTACTTCTCCTATTAACAGGACTTCATTTGACTCTCTATTTGTCGAGCCACAGACTTATAATATCCCCACATTTAAGTTTTCACTTTTGAGATTCCATTTCTATTACTATTTATACATTTCAAAGACTTCTTTCCTTCTTTTTTTTTTCGTAATATAAAAATATATTTAAAATGACCACCTTCACGTACGCATGGACTCCCAATTTTAATCAATAGTCTTATAACAAAATTTAACCAAGGATATAGATTGAGTCAAGTTTAGGGTTCTAATAAATCAGGGTTTTAATTGATTCAACTTGGTTATAATTTTGGAAATTATTAGTTTAGGATTCTAATGGACTAAACCGGTATAATTTTGTAACTTATATATATATATATATATACTATAATAAGTTCAAATATAGACCTTCTACTCATATATATATATATACCATATCAAACTACTACCCTATACTAAGAAAACATTAATATATATGAGTTACAAAATGTATCTAAACTTTCTTTTATTTATATTCTTATCTTATCATATATAGATAAAAAGCTAAAAAGAGAGTATTGTACCTAATATATATCATTCTACTAATAAGATGGTATTCTCTAATGGCCAAACCAGTTAAAAAGTGGCCAAACTCTTCTTTTTCCTTTCACTCTTTATTCTTTGTTGGGTTGGGGATACTATATAAAATAAAGAATCTTAATTTTATGACCTTTATATTTTTCTTTTTTAAGAGGCTAAAAAAAGAATTGTCAGTTAAAATTAAAAAAGTACATTTAAAATATTAAAAAAAAAAAAAAAAACATTACCAAAAAATACTACAAGCTTCTATTAATTATATCTTCATCTTCATCATCATTATAACAACAATTCTTCATATAAAACTCAAACTTGTGGGCCACACATTCCGGCACCGACACCAAAACTCTAACGGCGTTGGGATCACCGGCAACCGGCAAAAACAAGCAATAAATATCACTAGCAAGAGGCCCCATATGAAGCGGTTTCCCTTCGCCGAAATCCAAATCCTCAAGCCCAAGTTTGGACCATTGTGAAATCACCAACGTGGCCGACATGTCGGTTCTCACGCTTCTATCGTCCAACATGTCGACCACGGACCGGACGTATTCGTCGTTGACGGCGGCTTTCGCCTGTTGGACCAGCGTGACGGCATGGTGGATGTTGGCGGCGGTGAGGTCCTTGACGGAGGATTGGGCACAAGCGAGGACGAAGGCATTGCCGTAGAATCCCGAGGGAGGTTCGGGGAGGAGCATACGACGGCGAACGTTGACGGAGAAAAGGAGGTTGAGAGAGAGAGAAGGAGGAAGAGGAAGAGGGGTGAGAACGGCGAGAGAGTGGAGCCAGGATTGCCAGGTGTGGGCGGCGAGGGCTTCGAAGGTAGTGCATTTGAGGGAGGGGGTGCAGCGGCGCTTGAGGCGGAGGATGTGGGCGGCGGAGAAGGCGACGGAGACGGGGCGGAGGGGGAGGGAGCGGAGGAGGTTGAGGAGGTGGTTGTGGTTGGAAGGAGGGGTAGTTTTGGAATATTGAGGGTGGGGGAAGGTGACGTGGAGGGGGTTGCAGGGTTTGAACACGTGGCGGAAATGGAAGGGTTTGATTGGGAGAGGGAGAGTGGGTTTGGTGGTGAGGTGGGCCCAAGCATGCAAGAATTGTGACGTGCCGACGCCGTCCGCCAGGCAGTGGTTTATTCCGGTACATAGGATCATCCCTCCGCAACGCAAATTTGTCACCTGTCCAACAAAAGAAAACCCTTTTTTTCAAAAACAAAACACAAAGCACTTTAAAATTAAGCACTTCTTGTATGAGTACTTTTGGAGGGAGCGAATTTTTTTATTTTCCTCAGTCAAAATTTGTCACCCCACCCCACCCTTGAAAGGAAAGAAAGAGTAATTAAAGTGATTTTTGTTTTTTTTTTTTAAAAAAAAAATTAAGCATATAAACATTACTATCACCCATAAGTTTACTTGTTTTATCATATACACTCTTTCTATGTTTTCAAAAACCAAATTAAGTTTTAAAAACTAAAAAAATTAGGTCTCGTTTGATAACCATTTAAGTCCCGTTTGATAAGGTTTTTGAAAATTAGGCTTATTTTCTTTAAATTTCCTCACTATGGTTTTCATTTTTGTTAAAGACACACTTGAATTCCTAACCAAATTCTAAAACACAAAAACAAGCTTTTGAAAACTACTTATTTTAGTTTTCAAAATTTGGCTTGGTTTTTGAAAACATGGGAAGAAGGTAGGTGAAAAGTCAAAGAAACTTAGAGTTTGAAGTGGTGTTTATAAGCTTAAAAACCAAATGGTTATCAAACGGGATCTTAGTTTTCAAAAAACTTGTTTTTGTTTTAATATAGCTAAAAATTCAAATGTGTGCTTAACAAAGATAAGAACCGTGGGAAGAAGATTAGAAGAAAACAAGCGTAATTTTCAAAAACCAAAAACAAAAAACTGAATGGTTATCAAACAGGGACTAAATAATCGTCTTTTTTTAGATTTATATATATGGTCTTGTTTGGATATTTGGTGGTTGGACTTGAACATAGATGATTATGAATTTTTGTATGAGTTATTGTAGACATTATTTATATGAGAATTTTTTTTTTTAAATTTTAATTTAGTCATAAAAATTATTACTTTGACACCCTTTTCAAGTTAGGGTACCCTACTAGAAAATGTCCATCCTTGGGTACGTAATTTCATCGTCATAAACCAAAAAGAAAAGGAAAAAAGTGAGTGTAATAAGTAAAAGGAAAAAGTATATGGAAGTGGGCTACCTCAATATGGTACATCAGATAAATGTAAAAAAAATTTAAAAAAATAGAGTACTATAAAAAGGTGGAAGCCACATAATGGTAGCATATTGAATATGATTTTTCATATGTTTGAAGATGTGAAGAGACATTGGACAAAAAAAAAAAAAAAGTTTCATGTGGGTGGGGAAACATAAATATTTGGGTGCACTTTCAACTTTTTTCTTTTCTTTTCTTTTAAACCTCAGATGGCATCAAACAAAATATATTTTTTTTTTCCTATCTCTATCACTCTCTTCTCTCTTCCCTTTCAAACAAAAAAAATGATATTGTAAAAAATTTATTAATGGTAGTTTTTTTTTTGTTCTCAAACACAAGAAAAAAGAAAATGTAAAGAAAAAGAGATAGAAAAAGAAATTAAGAGACATAAAAAGCACACACAGAGACAAGCCTCCTGTGAGTAGTCTCTCTACCACCCAAAAGCTGAGACTGACCACAAAAGAAAAGAAAAAAGAGCAATTAAAAAGTGTTCTCTCAATAACATGTTATGCTTTCAACAATAAAAGTTCTTCTCTCTCTCTCTAGAGGTTAGAGACATAGAGAGAAAAGGAAAAAAAAAAATAATAAAAGTTACAAATTTGTGTGTGGCTAAAAGTTGTTTTTGAACAACTGTAATTCTGTTGGTGGTTTTTGGTTGTAACATTTATTTTAGGGTTTAATTACAGTTTATTGCAACAATAATTAGTTTTAGTTCAACATCGTCTAAGTGGGGATATGAATTTTTGACATATGAATCTCGAGTTTAATAAACAACCAAACTGTTTACGTAATTATTCTAAAAGAATAATACTTACTTATTTACAGGTCATAGGAATCTTCTAACCACTACTAAAAGTTTGATAGCTATAAAAAAGAATGGAAGATCGATTTTTTTCCCCTAAAAATAAATGGTTTGTCAAATTTGAATGATGGTCAGTAATATATTAAGTAAACATTATTCGTTTTGACAGATGGGATAGCCTGGAAGTTCTTTTTTTCGATTACAACCATCCGACTTTAATGTCAGATGTTGATCGAAAGAATACTTCCTAGCAAACGCACCGATTAAGAAGAGCGAGCTGCTAATTGACTTTCTAATTGAGCTCATTTTTAGTGGTCTAAAAAACATGAGTAGAACCGAGTCGATCACTACACATGTTATTCAACCGCTCAAAATAAGCCACATCAGAAAGTCAATAACGGTTCTTTCGACCACGAACAAGTACGCGATAATTACGAAAAACACAATCAAAACCCTACTAACCTGAACAACAAGGGGAGGAATATCCAAGAAACCCAAACCTTCAAAGCGATAAAGCAACTTCCTCCAAGACCTATTAGGCCTATCAGCCACAAGAAGAAACTCCTCCGCCGTCAAATCCATGAAACCCTCAGCAAAAACAGCCCCTTCCCCATTACACTCCACCTCAAGCTTCCGATCGAACTCCGATGACGACGACTCTCCGCCGCCGCAGACCCTCAAGCGTCCGGCGAAAGGGTAGTAATCTTCAAGAACAATGGCGAGAGAGCGCTTGAGCTTGCACAAGCTGACGCCCTTCTGGAACAAGAACACGTATTTGATGGCGAATCGGAGAAAGCTCTGATCGTCGAGATTGGAGAGATATAAGGAGTGTTTCGGTGTCGGGTTCGCCGGCCGGATCAGCACCGGCGGGTTTAGATAGAGGCAATCTGGGAGCTCCGGCGATTTGAGCATCATGGTTCTTTTCTGTTGTTGGTGTTGGTGATGTGAGAGGCTAATGGGAGAGGGAAAGAGGGGTAATTTGTAGAGGAGAGAAGGGGATATGGGTGGTACAATCAAATTCCTTAGAGAGAGAAAGAGGGGTAGAGAGAGAGGGAGAATTAAAGTTTTAAAAATGATTTCGAGTTTGGTCCTCGAACTTTTTACGATTCTTGAACTTTAAAAATGTCTAATATTGTGTTTAAGAATAATATTTTTTTTCTTATCAATATACAAAGTCTTTTTTGTTCATCACCACTAAAAATCTAATAATAATAACTATTTTTTAAAAATAATGTAAAATTATCTTCTTTATTTTCTTTTCCATTTTCTGCATTTACGTCCTTGCTTGTCCAAAAATTCAACGGTGATCAGCAAAGAGACTTAGAATAGTGTTTAATTGGCCGAATTATTTATTTTTGTGTTTAACAGAACTTTGAACCTTACAAAATGATGTCTGGTGAGTCAAGAACTTGTTAGATATTTAGATATATTGGTTGCAAAATTGAAAAGCTTAGGCCCCGTTTGATAACCATCTCGTTTTTGGGTTTTTGATTTTTGAAAATTATGTTTGTTTTCTCCTAGATTTCTTACCATGACTTTCATCATAGTTAAAGTTGCATTTGAATTTCTAGCTAAATTTTAAAAATAAAAACAAGTTTTTGAAAACTACGGCCCTGTTTGATAACCATTTGGTTTTTGGTTTTTGGTTTTTGAAAATTAAGCTTATACACACATATTCATACCTATGAGTTTCTTTGTTTTAGTATCTACCTTTTTCCTTGTTTTAAAAAACCAAGTCAAATTTTGAAAAAAAAAAAAAATAGTTTCCAAAAACTTGGTTTTGAAATTTGGCAAGGAATTCAAATGGTTCCTTAACAAAGATGAAAACTATTGTAGGGAATTTGAGAGAAAACAAGCATAATTTTCAAAAACCAAAAACCAAATGGTTATCAAACGGGGCCTACTTTTTTTTTTTTTTTTTTTTTTTTTTTTCCAAAATTGGACTTGGTTTTTGAAAACAAAGTAGAAGAATGATACTAAAACTAAGAAACTTATAGATGGAAGTATGTGTGTATAAGTTTAATTTTCAAAAACCAAAAACCAAATGGTTATCAAACGGGACATTAGAGATTTATTAGAAATTTTTTAAAGTTAAAAAATTTATTGGATACTAATACTTTTTAACTTTGGAGATTTAAACATACCTCTCAAAGTTTTAGAGATTAAACTTGGAATTTAACCACATGTTTAAATAAGTCCTAAATTTTTAATTTTGTCTAAAGACTTTCAATTGTTTAATCAATATGCTTTAAGAATTGTCAAACAGATTATATACTTATCAAGATACAAAATCGAAACTTCATAATTTAAGTCAAAAGACCCATTAATATAGTATGGAAAGTTTATGTATTCATTATACTTTCTTAAAATTTGAGTGAATTTGAGTGAATTTGTTTATAATTTCAGCATTTTCTTCTTCTATTTGGGTAAGTTTATGTATAAATTTTTGGGTATAATTTTGGCTAAATTATATATATATATATATTTGTTTAAAAAATGCTCATGAACTTTAAAAAGTTAAAAAAATTATCTAGTGTTGTGTGTTGGAGCAAAAAGAACAGAATATATATATATATATTCTCCCATTTATCTTTTTTACACTGTTTAAAAGAGAGAACTCGATTTCAAACTTTGTTTTTATCTGGTGTTATGTTGCACAGAACTTTTATAAACAAAGTTTTGCATTAATTTTCATAGAGAAAGAATTTAGAGGGAAAAAAAAAAGAAGCATTTTCCAATAAGAATATTTTTGGAATTTTTTTGAAAGTTCATGAAGGTATCCCTCCAATATTTTTTTTTGAACAATTTTAAACTCATTAAGTTAGGTTTTTTATTTATTTATTTTTTTTAGCCTATAATTTTTTATGCTGAAGAAAGAAAGCAACAGAACGGCTCGCGTCAGCTAAAATTAAAACCAACACTACGGTTGTCACTTTTTTATTATTTATTATTTATATATATATATTTTTTTGAATTAAATTTATATTATTTTTTTAGTTGTGAAATATCGTTATATTTTATATTATTCTTGAAGGCAATAGGAATAGCGGAAAGGCAGTGTTTTTTCAAAAGTAAATAGTTAGAAGATAAAGGATTTTGAAAGGTTAATTAGAAGACACGTGGAGGTGTGTAAACAGTTGAAATGAATTAGGACGACCCTCGTTTAAAGTTCGAATCTTCATTCCCACGCTTAATATGTAAAACTCAAAAAAAAAAAAGCGATCATTAGATGATTTTTGAACATGCTAAAATACATTAAAAAATATTTTAAGTGTTTTTTGCGGGAATAATGTGTGGAGTAAAGCAAAAAACGACAAGTTTTGATAAAAATTAATTTGGATAAGAATAGGGGAGTATCATATGTAGAAAGTAAACAAATGAATGATATGAGAAAAGACTTAAGTGATTTCTTATTTCTGAGATGTGAGATAATTGTGAGGGTACCGCCAAAATTCTATATTAATTAGGATCAAAATTCAATTAATGAGAACAAAATATATCTTTTGAAGCAAAAATATTGCGTTATTAAGAAGAGATGCATGCCATATAGACTACATATACGAGAAGGTATCTTAACTTTCTCATTGACACTCAAAAGCTATCAAGGAAAGTTACTCGCCCCAAACTCGGGTTTCCACCGAACAAAAGGCAAAGTTGGTCATTTAATCATATATATGCAACGAACCAAGTTAAGATTCTTTTGAGGATGAACAAATTCCACAGAACAAAATATATCTTCATTGATATATATGGTATCTTTTTCGATAAAGTGTTTTTTTTTGGTAAAGTTTAAAATCAAATCTTATACATTATAAATAGAAAATTTAATAGCTTAACTTAACTTTTGTACTGATAACTACAATGTCCGTGGTTCGAATCCTCCCTCTCCACATATTGTAAAAAAAAAAAAAAAAAAAAAAAAAAAAATATATATATATATATATATATATATATATATATATATATATATATATATATATATATATATATATATAGAAATAATTATATTATTGATTCATGAAAATTTTAATGCTTTTAAATTAAATAAAGTTAATATTTAGTACTTATAATAACTATAAATTTCCACTAGTGTGTTCACGTCTTTCACATGCATATAGTATTGAAAATGAATTTAACATATATTTTAGAACAATAAAAAGTGATTTAACTATTAAAATCAATTTACAGCTTTACCCATGACTCAAAACTTCTTTTCAAAATATTTGAAAGTCTTTCTAGAAAAAATACTTAATTTATATTTATCGTAAAAATGCTTCGTTATTTTCAAAAGTACTAAAAGATAAATCATGTAGTTTATCGTAATGTTATTTTCTCTCCAATTAAATTAAGGTAACCACGAGTTAGATTTTATCTAAATATTCAAAACTCACTAGTGAAGAGAGAGTTGCACCCTAAAAAAAAGTGAATATAGAGTGTTAAAGTAAGAATAAAATTTGCTTGACGTTGATTTTGAAAAATTCGATAGTCGAGAAATTATTTTAAGGAGTTTACCACAACCATGTAGCTGGTAATTTTGCAAGTCGGGTGAAAAGAGATAAAAATTGTAAAAGGACTTCGGTTTTGTATCCATATATTGGTTATTAGAGGGCAAAACAGATTTTAAGATCTACATCGGACGATTTTAAAGAAACCGTCCTAAATTGAAAGTTTTTTTGCTTTTTACTTTCGAGTCAATTTTTAAAGAATCCATTTTGGTGGCTATCTTCTTCCTTTCTTTTCTTATTTCCTTTTAGCTTGTTTTAAATTGTTAATTTTTTCTTTAACAAAGAAAATTTGATAATTTCTTTAAAAGCATGCACTTACAAAATAGTAATCTCAACATTTACCCATTGATCAAAGGGTCTAAAATGTAGTTTTGAAATAACTAAAAATTTTTAATATGGTTTTAAAAATATCTTCCCAAGAAAATCTAAACAATTTTTTTCTCAACAAATAAAAATTTACAAAGTTCGTGTAAAATTATTTTGAGAACATATTTTAAAATATATTTTCAAGATAATTTTTGAAAACTGTGATTAAATAAGGGGTAGAAAGTCATTTAAAAAAAAAAAAATAAGGGGTAGAAAGTTTGTGGGAAAATTCAAACCTTTGTTTGTTTATTTGTTTTTTTACCAATAAAACATGTCTTAATAGTTGAACTATGCTCAAATCGACAGGTTCATATAGAAGTTCGTGTTATTGTGTACATTAAAATCACTATACACAAATATGTAATGTTAAAAAAGATAACAACTTAGTTTTTTCAAAGAACATTATCTATGCATGACAAAAGAAAAAACCTTTTTTTTTTTTTTTTTTTTTTTTTTTTTTTATTATTTATAAAATAGTTATCCCACTCCAAATTTTTATAATTTTTTTTTAGTTAAATATATGGAGGGAAAAGTTCGAACGTCTGACCTGTTAGTCGAAAATATATATCTTTAATTAGAGATATGCGTCCAATTAACATAAATTTGTTTGAATTTGATTAAGTCTTGTAAGGGAAGAAAAATTATAATTATAATTTGAAGGAGGAGATTTTTTTTTCCCAATGATGATGGTTTCTTTTACAATAAGGGAAAATTGTCTACAAAATATTAAGCAAATTTTGTTTGGAAGTTAAAAGGTAAATCTTAATTCCGATTTGTTGGCAATTGTATTTTCCACTAAGCTTTTTTCTTTTTTTTTTTTTTTCCCCCCCAAAATTATCATGTCTCCTATCTGTCTCTTTCTTTTTCCCTCCCTAAAACCTATTTTGGGTATAATTGAAAAAAATGGCCCAAATTTTCAAAATGAATGGAAGAGTAATCTTCCCATTTTAAAAAGAGGAGAATTTTATGTTTTTTTTTTTTTCCCAATACCTAATATATACTTTTTTTGCCCTCCTTAAAAAGGACATAAATCAATTTATACCCCTGAACAACTTTGGGTTGTATCAATAAAAACTTTAAACTATGTCAATTAAGACCTTGAACTTTCATTAGTGTATCAATTTATACACCTTGTTAGATTTTTTTTGAAAACGTTAGTTCACACATGTGTGGAAACTTATAATTCTATCAGTTATCACGAGTGAATCAATAATTTAGGCCCCTCAATTTGAAAGTCGTCCATGCATCAATTCTCACATGTTTAGACTTCTTTACAAATCTAGATTATTGACCATCTATTTGAAAATCTCTATTATTTGAAACAGGTGATCTAAATTGATTCACTTATGAGAGTTCAAGAATTTAATTGATGTAATTATAAGTTTGCACGCATGTAAACTAATGTTTTTCAAACAAAATCTAATCAAGAGTATAAATTGATACATTTATGAAAGTTGTTCAGAATTTTAATTGATACAATCATAAGTTTCGGGTTTTTATTGATATAACTCTCCAAAGTTCAGGGGTATAAATTGATTTTTTTTTTCTCTTAAAAAAGAGATTTTTTTTTCACTAAAAAATATATTGTTGCAATTTTTTTTTTTTTTTTTTTTTTTTTTTTTTTTTGAGGAAAATATATTGTTACAAGTTTGCTTAGATATCTCTTATATTTCATATAAGAGAACTAAGTGGTAGAAATGCTTATTAAAAGGAAGATACTCTTACATTTTGAATGAAGAAAAAAAAACCCAAATAAGCTTTAGGTCAAAACGACTTTACAATAGGAAAAATCATCATCCTCAAATATAAAAACCATTCACAATTTTAAAATCATGTCATTTATGAAATTAACAAGCAATCCAATGATAAAGTGATTGTCAAAGACTCAAAATAAAGGTTTTGACGTTGATGCAAATCTTCTATCTCAGTATCAATATAAAATACAGAACAAGTCAAAATAAGAACGTCAAAAGAGACTTCATTATTGATCTCTTTTTTCTTCAGATGCGTGACAAAAAGTAATTAATTTCATCTCAAAAAGAAGAAAGAAGAAAAACCCTAAATTTCTTGAGCCCATAAATTTCGAGCTTTACAAAGTTCCATTTGTTTGAAAGAGAAGACAAAGATCTCTCTTGTTATGATTACGATAAATCTATCTTTTTTTTCTTAGATGGCCTCATAAGTTCCCTTTCTTCAATATTGTTTGGTAAAAGAAATTCCCATGTTGAAAAAAAATAAAATGTAAAGCCATAGTCAATATCATGTGTATCTAAAAAAAGAAAGATAAAGAAGAAGAGAGAAAACTTAATTATAAGCAAGTTGTGTAAAAATATTCTATTGTAAATTATATCTTTTTGGAAATGCATGTAATGTAGCCTAGTTTTAAGGCTTGAAAAGAGGGAATAATTAAAGAAGAATGATTAAGGATATTGGATTTGGCTGTGTGCTTGGAGGTTGGGGGACTGCATCATCAGCCCATTGCCCATCCCAGTCTTGCATAAAGATGCTGCAAAACACAACTAATTATGTCTCCTTCACCAATTACCTTTTGATAGACGGCAAGCTCGAATTCATCGATACGATATATTTAATTTGTTTTATGCAAGAAATGTATAATGTAGTTTTGATAGATAGTAGAATTTAGCATTTACCACACAAATTAATTGTGAAAGAAAGATTCGTGGAAGTAGAAAATTGGATCGGATTGAATTAGGGTTATCGATATATATTCTTTTGAATAAAAATATAGATGAGTGATGAGGTTGGAATTATGCCTAATTAGGTTCTACTCTTTTTAGTTAATGGATATTGCATCATTTGTGGGATTGTGCCTAGTTGGATTCACTTCTTCCCAATTTGTGAATGTATCATCAGGATTGTGCTTAGTTAGGTCTATTCTTCTTTGGTTATTGGATGTTGTCTAGCTAAGCCTACTCTTTTTTATATGTAGATATCTCATGATTTGTGGGATCGTGCATAGCTAAGCCTAATAATCTTCATAATAATAAGTAGATATCATGTGTGATTTGTTGAGTTTGACTCCTCTTAATGAGTAGAAGATACACCACTCTTAATTGTCAGATTACGCGTCTAGTTAGGTTTAGGAGGTAAAATGTCATGCTTGTCTTAGGAACACTGCATAGTTTTTAATTAAACTTTCCAAAACTCGAATAGCAAAGGTTTCCCTAAAGTTTCTATTGGAACCAGATTCTTCTACTTTTGCACGTCATGGTTAGAAAAGGAAAAAGAAAAAATTTATATATATTTTTTAAGAGTAATAACTAACGCATGCATTAAGATGCATTAATTTGGATTTTTTTTTTTAATTTTCAAAACAACCCTTTTAAAGAATAGCATGCAAAAGTGACTGTAACTATTTTTCTAAAGCAACTCACCAATGTCATATACGTAAACAGCTAGGTGAAAGCAGCTTTGTCATTCGTGAAAAGCTTCTCACGACCCAACACCCAAATGATACATTCATTTAACTAGGACTCATCCTCTCAACAACGCAGACACAACAACGAACCTCCATAGAACTCTATTCCTCATACCACATATTTCTCTCATAACAAAAAAATCTCTTTCGCCATCTATCACTAATTTGATTGTCACAATGACCTCGACAAGCTAACCTACCACATCGGTCTATCAAAGAAACGAAAACTCGATAACCGTACATATATAGATATGGGGAAGATTTAATATTGAGTTTAAAAAAAATATACGCCGCATGCATAACCCTAAATTAGTTATCAGATGCAATCAAAAGCTTTTAAGTGATTGAAATGATTAGACTTGATTCTTATTGTCCACACACCAATCAACTTGTCCAAACAAAAGCATATCTTCTTCAAATTACAATCCCTTATGGAATATTTTATTTAGATTTTTCGCATCTCACAATAAAAATCCCAACATTTTTCTACTATTTATTTAACCCAAAGAAAAATAAATAAAAATTAAAGCTTTTTTTTTTTTTTTTAGTTTATATTCGCAGTATATTTCTATGGTATTTCTCAAATAAAATGTGGTAAGAAAATGAAGTTCCCTTTCATATGGATGGTTTTTCTTTTGGATGAAATTGAATCTAGTTCCCTTGATCTAAATCTAATAAAAAGAAAAAATTTCTGTTGATATATGCTTCGTGTCGTGTTTGGTTAGTCTCGGATGTTAGTTGGCTTGACGAGTAGGGTAAAGAGACATTGGTTTTATAATCTAAATATTCGTGTGGGAAGATTTGGTAAGTTGGAAGGATTTCGAGAAGTGATAAGATCTAGTCTTGTGACTCTTATCCAACGTCCATAGTGTAATGTTTGAACATGATTGGTTCAGTTTCCTCCTGTCTTTATTTTGAAATAGGTGAAAGCGAGGTATTAGTTTAAGAATTAATTAAGCAATGATAGTATTTATTTTATGAAAAAAAACTTGTCTCAAAGATATTTAATAAATCGGTTTCTTTTAGAAATTTCTATATTTTTTAGGAAACTTTCCGTTACTAAATGCTAACTGAAAACATTTTCCAATACTCTTAATCAACGTTGAGTCGATTAGACGTGATAACTTTTCGTACTGAGTTTGATGTGGAGATTCCCTAATATAACATAGATCAAGGTCATGGATGGAAAAAAAAAAATTCTTCCTATGGGACAAAAATGAGAAATAAACTCCTTGCACTGAACTTGAATTCTATTTTATTTTATTTTTTTTATTTGTACATTGATAAAATCTTTAACTTTAAAATGTAGATTTGTTATATATTTATTTTTAATTATAAACAATAAAAAAAAAAAAATAGTTTTCTTTCTTCTATTGAGAATCTTCCAAAAGTAGTTCCAAATCCTTGAAATCGAATAAGGGGGGCATGAGGAAGATTAAATTCTTCACAAAGTTGAGGACAAACAAGACATTCCAATGTGGTCAACCACGCCTCATTCTAATATTATACTTATACTATGGCCCACTTTACTAAAGTCGCTATGCGTTTATCTTTTTTTAGTTCGATAATGTTTGGAGGATGGAGATTCAACCTCTAACCTATTGGTCGAGAAAACACACATATCAATTACCGATGAGTTACACTCACTTTGACCTATGTGTGTTTATCTTTCCACTCATATAAATGATATAAAATTATATATTTTTAAACTATTATGTTATATTATAAAATTCAAGGCCATTTGATAACTTTTTCATTCTTATTTTCTATTAAAAAAAAACTTAGCTTATTTTGGTTTTTCTTGCTTATCTAGTAATAATTTTCTTTAGCTTATAATTTAGCTTTTAAAAACTAAAAAATGTTTTAATTAGGAAACCAGTATTTATTTTAAAAAATTTGACCCATTTTTATTTTTAAACAATAAAAGATATAAGAAAAGAAAATTATTTACAAACAAACTTAAATTTTAAAATTTTAAACTAAAGATTAAGACAATCATAAAAAGGATGTTTATTAGACTATGGTATCTGAAGATATGATGCTTTGCTTTTCTAAGAATTAAGAATAATCGCCAATAATTTTTATGATTACATTTTTTTAAAAACAACATTTGGTTTTTTTTAGCTTATTAGTAATTATTGAGGATAGTGAGACTTTGGTTTAAATCTTCTATTGTTTTAGTTATTCTAAATTTGTGGAGTTATTTTATTCTAATTTTTATGCTAAAATTTTTGTTTATATATATATATATATATATATATATTAAGCTGACAATTAAGTAAAAAATGTACTAATGGGGAATCTTAATCTACAATAGTTAGATGATAATGTTTTTTTTTACAAAAATAGTTAGATGATAAGAAAAATTCTTTTGATTGGAAAAAAGTTATGATGATGTCAAATCTAAATTAGACTTTCTCAATAAATTAATCAAGTATAGAATAAGTTCACATGCTCAATAAAGTAAACAACAATATATTTAGTGACCCTTTTTTTTTAAAAAAAAAAAATTAATAGATCCTCAAACTAGACTATTTCATCCTGTTTTATTGTTAAATCCGTTTGATGACTATTTGATTTTTTGGTTTTAGTTTTTGAGGAGTGCTTTTTTTTTTTTCCTCACATTTTCTTTACCATAGTTATCATAATTCTTGAGAAAACATTTGAATTTTAAGTCAAATTAAAAAAAGTTTTTAAAAATATCTTTTTTTTTTTAAGTTTTCAAAACTTGACTTGAACTTTAAAAATATTTGTAAGAATAGATAAAAAAAAAAATCATAAATGAAAGTAGTGTTTATAAGTTTAATTATATATAAAAAATAAATTGATATCAAACATGACCTAGAAACCAAATTTGTAGTTTTATTTAGAGATTCAAAGCTAAAAATAGAAAATTAAAGCTCGATAACATTTCGTTTGGTTATCAAACGGGGCCTAAGAAAATAATTGACCAACTCAAAGTCAATTTTAGCTAAAATTGAGTCAAACCAAACTGTTTACATGGAAAATTTTCCAATACAACATTGTATGTATATTCGTTCCATTTATGGATTGTCACATCATCAACATTTGGGATGGGGGATTTGAACCTCTTACCTCTTGGTCGAGGGTACATGCCAATTATCGCTGAACTATGCTCACTTTGGCAATTAAAGTTCAAATGTATTGTTAGAAGATTTTTGGGAAGACATTTTAATTATAAATTTATAACACTACCTTTTCGGAAATTTTTCTTACAGTTGCAAGGGTGCCTAAGGCTAAACAAATAATATATTACTCAAACTCCAAAAAAATAAAAAAATATTTTAAAGTAAATGATATAATATTTCTATAATTTTGATTAAAGATGTCTTTAGTTATTTATTGTTCTAAGTCAATATCCAAATTGTCAAAATAACAATAATAAAAAAAAAATTGTCAAATGCCTTTCAGAAAAAACATTTTTTTTGGTATATAAATACTTTCGTAGATTCGTAGGAAATTAAAGTTTAATGAGTTACATGACTCACATTTTATTTAAAAGTATCGTTTTTTTAGAGGAATTTAAAAGTATTATTAAAAAAAAACAAACAAATAAAACCATGATTTTTTTTTTCAAACAACATTATTTGTCAATCTCAACAGCACTGTTGGTGTTCTAGTTCAACCATTGGGCTTGGGCTTGGGCTTGGGCTTTTTTTTTTTTTTTTTTTTTAATTTTAATTTCATTTAGAATTTTTTTTAGGGAAATCCTTGTAAATAGCCATAAAAAATAGTCGGTTTAGAAATATAGACAAAAAAATAAAAAAGTGAAAAATAGCCAAATTGTATCGGTCACGTGACTTTATTTGTGCATGGATTTCCGTTTTTACCCTCATTTGAAATTTTGAATATCTTTTATCCTAAAATTAAGGAGGGTGTATCTAAACAACCCTTCCTTTAATTTTGCCTGAAGAAACAAAGAAGTTGAGGAAGCTAATCGAAGACAGCAAAGAGCTTCCTCTCAAGTGTGGGAATCTCAAGCGTCTAAAGAGACCGATCTACACGAAGAACTTCGTGAATTAGACACTGCAATTGGTAGTTTGATGGACATTTTGCCGATGCAAACGGCTAGAGACGTGAAGAAGACGATGAAGACAGTGTGTGAAATACAAGACTTGGTTTGTGGACTTGATAGGTATAGATCCAACAACAGAGCAATCAGGTTAAAGAGAAAGTGAGAATCAAAGAACCCAATTGAAAAATGCATTTATTGGGTACGGAAACAATGCTTTGCTGACCTTCGCGGCCACTATACTTGCCGTCATTTGTGCGTTTGGCTTCCTTTTCCAATACCCTCAATTCAACTTCTCCCACAACACATGTTCAGGTCTCTTTTCTTCTTTCCCCTCTTTCTGGGTTTCTTTTTTTCACTTCAATTCAGATCTATGGCTTGAATTCTCTTGGATTTTTCGTTGGATTTCGAGACCCATTTGATGATTTGATTTGGGTTATTGTTTTAGGGTTTAGGGTTTCAGTAAGGCAACCCGTGATTTTGATTTCTATTCTTATTTTATTGATTTTTATGAAAAAATTATATAGTTATTTTAATACTAAAACAATAAGGATTATAACCTACTGCTTTCTTCAAAGTATTTACGAGACAAGCAACAAGATTAAAAGACCTTTGATAAAATGGATAAAATGATTGAATTAATTTTAATGGTCAGGAAATCGATTGTGTGATACTCTAATTTTAGTAGACATAATATTTTTAGTAGTAGACCTATAGAATGTAAAAGATTAAAAATTTTATTTACGAAGAGATAAGACACTATCACTGCATTCTCTGCATTAATAGAGTTACATGGTATTTGTGTATCTTAATCCCTATGTTGAACCTTTACGCGATAGTCACGAGCACTAACTTCATCACCATACCAGAAACTCGAGAAATAGTAATTAAGGAGTAAAGAGACAGGGAGAGAACTGCACACAGTGGGTTTATAGTGGTTCCACCATAAATGGTGTACATCCACTTTCAAAGGTACCAGTGAGAGAGATCTTATTATTCAAAAAGAAGATACAAGAAACTTCTTTTACAGAGCTACAGTGGTTCACCGAAACAAAGGAAAGAAGAAGACTATCCTCTTTCAAGTGGGATGCCTCTGTTTAGTTATATACTTAATAACTTGTTAACTAACTTGATTAGTTAGTTAAGAAGTTCATTAACTAAAGAATTAAAAAGAACCCATGTGACTTGCACGAGAATTCTAAACAGAACTCAAACTCAGAATATTCAACAAATCACCCTCCTGAGATGCAGTTCTGTTATGGGCATAATGCGAGGCTTTCTTCACTGGTACCTTTGAGGAGTTGGAACTATATCTTCAGATCATCCATAGTCCAACTTAAGTAGGTCACAGAGGTAATCTAGCTTGGCAACTGGAAGGGCCTTAGTCATCATGTCTGCTGGATTTTGGCTAGTGTGGACTTTGCATAACTTGATTTCACCCTCCTGAACAACCTCCCTTACATAGTGAAATCTAACATCTATATGCTTGGTCCTATCATGGAAAGATGGATTTTTTGATAGTGCTAAAGCACTTTGACTGTCACAATGTATTTCCACAGCACATTTCCCACAATACATAGCAGAAACACTTCCTTTTAGCCATACCGCTTCTTTTACTGACTCAACAAGCGCTATATACTCGGCCTCTGTGGATGACAAAGCAACAACCGTTTGAAGAGTAGATCGCCAACTAACAACATTTCCAAATAAGGTGAAGATATAACCAGATAAGGACCTTCGTTTATCAAGGTCAGCGGCATAATCCGAGTCAACAAAACCAGTCAAGATATCACCCTCTGCATCAGATTTTGTGAACACTAAACCTTTACTGGTAGTTCCCTTTACATACCTAAGAATCCACTTTGAAGCTTCCCAATGAGGACGCCCCGGATTGCTCATGTATCTACTAACAACACTCATGGCATGAGCTAAATCCGGACGGCTACAGACCATTCCATACATAAAGCTCCCAACAAGATTCGCATAAGGGACTGTTTTCATCTCAGAGAGCTCATGAAAGTCAACTGGTGATTGTGCTGCTGTTAGTTTAAAATGAGGAGCAAATGGGGTCTTTACTGTCTTTGCATCTTCCATGTGAAACTTCTTTATAATCCTCTCAAAGTAGCCTGTCTGATTTATCAACAATTTGTTTCTGGATCTATCTCTAAGTAGTTCCATGCCCAAGATCTTTCTTGCTTCCCCTAGATCCTTCATTTTAAATTCTTTTCCCAAAGCAGCCTTTAACTTCTTAATTTCACTCATGCTAGTAGAGGCAATGAGAATATCATCCACATAAAGTAGTACTAACATATACACAGCAGCAGAAACATCTTTCCTATACACACAACTATCATATGAGCTTCTGTAGAAACCATGAGATTGGATAAAGGTATCAAACCTGATATTCCATTGACGTGGAGATTGCTTTAAGCCATAAATCGACCTTTGAAGGTGGCAAACCAAGTCTTCCCCTCCACCTTCAATAAAACCGGGTGGTTGATTCATGTAGATGTCTTCATCGAGATTCCCATAGAGAAAGGCGGTTGTAACATCCATTTGCTCAAGCTCGAGATTAAACTGTACAACCAAAGAGAGTAATATGCGGCAGGATGTATGTCTCACCACCGGGGAAAAAACCTCATTGTAATCGACACCTTCTTCTTGAGTGAAGCCTTTGGCTACCAATCTTGCTTTAAATCTAGGCATTTCAGATGAGTTCATGCTTGGTTTGACCTTGAAAACCCATTTACAGTCCACTAATTTCTGTTTATGAGGCCTTTTGACTAAGCTCCAAGTATTATTCTCTTTCAAGGACTCTAGCTCTTGGAGCATTGCAGCCATCCATAGGTCTGAATTTGGAGACTTAACCGCTTGATTGAAGGTGCTTGGTTCAATACTGAAGTTTTCAGTATAACAATTGAACGCATAGCCAACGAAATCCGAGCTGGTATATCGAGAGGATGGCCTTATAGTTCTTCTTGGTCTGTCCCTAGTGAGCTGATAGTTTGAAAGATTGTCGTCTTCCCCTTGTTCAGAATCAGCTTGCAAAGTTTCACCAGAAACAGCTTCAATTTCAACTTCTTCTTCTGTGGTCTGTGTAGCTTCAGACTGACCTCTAGATTCTGTGAGGCTGCCACTGTTGTTAAGAGGTTGTAGATCAATTTCGAAACCCTCACTTTCTGTGTCTTTATCTCTAGAACTTTTAACATCAGAATGGCTGGTTTTCCCAGGCATAACATCTTCATTAAAAGACACATCTCTACTGATGATGCATCTGTTTTCCCCTTGCTCTAAAGACCATAGTTTGTAGGCCTTGACTCAATGGGGATATCGTAAGAAGATGCATTTCTTTGCTCTGGGTTGGAGCTTGTCTTGACGAGTATGCACATAAGCAGCACAACCGAATATTCTCAAATGCTTTAGATTGGGTAAGCGACCTGTCCATTTTTCTTGTGGAGTCTTAAAACTCAAAGCTGAAGAAGGACTGCGATTGATGAGATACACGGCTGTATTGACAGCTTCCCCCCAAAAAACTCGTGGAAGTTGAGCGTTTGACAGCATACATCTGACCCTTTCAAGTATAGTACGGTTGAATCTCTCGGCAAGACCATTCTGTTGGGGGGTTCCAGCTGCTGTTAAGTGTCTCTCTATCCCTGATGATCTGCACAAACTGGCAAACCTATCATTCAAATACTCAAGCCCATTGTCTGTCCTTAACAGCTTTACTTTTCTTCCAGTCTGATTCTCAACAAGGGTCTTCCATTCAACGAATTTTCCAAACACCTCGTCTTTTGTCTTGAGCATGTACACCCATAACTTCCTTGAGTAATCGTCTACAAATGTCAGAAAATATTTAGAACCTCCGTGAGTTGTTATTCTTGCTGGTCCCCAAAGGTCGGAATGAACATAATCCAACCTGTTCTTAGTAACATATGTAGATGGTCTAAAACTGGCTCTAGTGGACTTTCCAAGGATGCAGTGCTCACAGAAGGACATCTCGCCAAGTCTATTTTTACCAATCAAGCCTTGCTTATGCAGACATTCCAGACCTTTCATTCCTATGTGTCCGAGCCTCTTATGCCAAAGTATGGTTTCTTTTGAAACTTGACCAGAAACTGAATTTAGTTCTCCAGTCACTGTCTTCCCTTGCAAAACATATAAACCTTCATGTAGCTTGCCAGTCATCTTCACAGTCCCATCTTTGGTAACAGAGAGTATGCCATTTTGAGACTTATATCCGCAACCTGCTTTGTCAAGAGTACCTAAAGAGATTAGGTTTCTCTTTAGCTCGGGAACATACCTCACTTCCTTAAGAATCTTCAGAGAACCATCAGCTAGTCTCAAGGTAACTGTCCCAATGCCTTCAACTACACAGTGTTGATTATTCCCCATGATGACCTTGCCACCTTCGAAGAGTTTTAATTCTGAGAAAAAGGTCTTGCAGGGTGTCATGTGGAAAGTACAGCCGGAATCCAAGATCCACTCCTCAGTGCAGTCTTTGTCGGTAACCATGAGAACCTCTGCAGACTCATAGCCTTCATGAAGGTTTGCTGAGCTTCTGTTGTCACTATGGGCCTGTCTGTTTGCTTTTCTTTTCAGCTGAGGACAATGCCACTTTATATGGCCTGATTTGTGACAATAATTGCACTTTATCTCATCCCTGTTGGTTTGTTTTCCATGGCTTTGTTGCCTATTGTGCTGCTTTGTTCCATTGAGTGAACTGCCTTGGTTTTTGGACTGAGAACTTTGACTCTTGCTCTGAGCATTCTTCCCACGAAAATGCTGTTGCTTTTGATTCCCTCTCACAAACAAAGCTTCTGCTTCCCCTTTTTCTTGCTTTATTTCTAAATCCTTCAACCTCAAGGCGTTGATTACTTTGTCGAGTGTAACATCATCTCTCCCATACTTCATAGCGGACCTTACTTCCTTGTAATTTTCTGGTAATGAGTTCAAGAGGATCACAGCTTGATCTTTGTCTTTAACTTCCTCTCCGGTATTCTGCAAATCAGTACAAATTGCACTAAAATTGTCCAAATTTTCTTCAAGACTTTTAGATGAATCCATTTTATAACCAAAGAATCGTTCTTTTAGATATAAAACGTTTGTCAAGGTTTTAGGCATGTATAACTCTTCAAGTTTAGACCATAATTCTCTAACTTTTAGAATCTTATTAACTTTCCTCAACACATTATCAGCAAGATGAAGAATTATGGAACTATAGGCTATATCATGCATTTCTTCCTTATCTAATTCAGTCATTGTTTGAGGAAGTTTATCCGGATCAAGCAGGGCCTTAGATACTTTTTGTTGTACCAAGAATGCAGTCATTTTTGTCTTCCATAAGCCAAAGTCAGATTTACCATCATATTTTTCTAAATCAAATCTGGCAGACATTTCAAAAGATTTGACCTAAAAGTTTAATTTTCTACGCAGCAGATGGTAAGGTTTCTATCGAACAATCCTAATTTTTTGTGAATTTATTCACACAGCAGAAAAATTAGGCAATTCAAGAATTCGATCAAAGAAAGACAAAAGAAAATAGAAGACTTATCTGGAATCCTCGAGACAGGGGCTCTGATACCAATTGTTGAACCTTTACGCGATAGTCACGAGCACTAACTTCATCACCATACCAGAAACTTGAGAAATAGTAATTAAGGAGTAAAGAGACAGGGAGAGAACTGCGCACAGTGGGTTTATAGTGGTTCCACCATAAATGGTGTACATCCACTTTCAAAGGTACCAGTGAGAGAGATCTTATTATTCAAAAAGAAGATACAAGAAACTTCTTTTACAGAGCTACAGTGGTTCACCGAAACAAAGGAAAGAAGAAGACTATCCTCTTTCAAGTGAGATGCCTCTGTTTAGTTATATACTTAATAACTTGTTAACTAACTTGATTGGTTAGTTAAGAAGTTCATTAACTAAAAAATTAAAAAGAACCCATGTGACTTGCACGAGAATTCTAAACAGAACTCAAACTCAGAATATTCAACACCCTAAAATCTAAATTAGATTTTGTTTCTTAAATTTAAATACGTGTTTTTTTAGTTCAACTAAATACAGAATGCATGAATTTGTAGTCATTAAAATCGTATGTTTTTTTTCTTCAAAAAAAAAATCGTATGTTTTTTATATACCTTTTACATATTCTTGACTTTTAGATTTTTTTACCGATTTTTAATTAATTTGTATTTTCAAATTTTTGATTGCTTAACGGTTCCTTGATTTAACGGATTTGTAGATGAATTGATTTGATTTAATTTGAATATTAGATTTGATTTAACTAATTCAAGATTTTCGGTTATATTTCTAGTCAAGGGTATTTTCGTAACTTAATATTTCAGATTTGTTAATTCATAAAATTGATTTGGCCATTTATCTAAATAGGGACCGTTGCTATTTTTCAAAACATACTTTTCTTTTTGTCTATTCTTGCAGTTAACCCTTTTTTTTAACCATTTTTCAATTTTTAAAGAAAATTAGTTTCTAATTTAGGCATCAAAATTATCAAGACAATTATTTTCTTTTCTCATTTTTATAGTTTTATTTTAGTTTGTTAAGAAAAATTGAAATATATTCGGTCACGGTTTACCTTGCAACTTTTTGAATGCTAACTTATATTGAAATACATAACATAGGTGTTCGTCGATCCTCTTAAAATTACCTATCTATTTTAGTAAGCCACATGGATAAATGATAGATTTCCGATATTAAAGAATATTATTTAATTCTTTACATTTAAATATATCCAACTGAATTGTTTAATTTAATTTAAACTTTTAACACTAAAATGCTCCTAAATCATGGCTAACAGAATTAAATTATGCTATTTATTCTAATTTATAATTTTTTCACGTCACACCATAATTCAAATTGTGGATTTTAAATCTGCACTTTCCTAAAAATACATTGATGATAAAAAAAAGGAAATAGAAATTAGAAAACAGGCATTAAATTGATTTGAATATTATTATTGGATGCATTTAATAATCAGAAGATATGGTAGTTAGTATGAATATTTTCCACTTGATTGCAATGATTATGTGAAATTTTCCAAAAATAAAATTTGTGGTTTCTTGTTATTTTGACCAATCGAACCTTCTAAATGGCCTCGGCCGAGCATGGGGTCGGGCTTGCCTTGATCCGGTTCCTCCGCCTATCCTTCCTCTAGTGTCCAATTATTCGTTGTGTTTTTAGATTGGTGTTGCGCTGTCCCTATCGACTCCTTACATTTCGGAGTAGCTCAAAATCACCTACGACAATTAGTATCATTTTTTTTTCAATAATTCTTATGATTTTATTTAGTATTAAGGACTTGAATTTAGTTTTTATTTGTTCTTAATGATTTAATTTTTTTTTTTTTTTAGTCTTTATAATTTTGTTGAACCTTACTAATTGTCTTTAAATCATTTGTTACCCACTCAAAATTTACCGATTTTCTCTATTCTTTATTTGGCTCTAAACTGTACACAATCAGCTAAATATAAAACATAGGCTCACTATTACGTAAATAGAAAAAATGTATTATGTGCTCAATGTGACAACAAGAATATTAATTTATAATTTTATCAAAAAAAAAAAAAAAGAATATTAATTTATAAGGTTTGACTAAATTATAAGTACCAAACTAAACATTTTAAAATTATAAGAACTAAATTGAAACTAAGTCCAAACAACAATAAAACTAAATTGGAACTATGCTAAAACCACAATGAAGAAATAAAAATTTCAAGTCTACGTTTGATAACCATTTGATCATTGATTTTTATTTTTAAAAATTAAATCTATAAACGTTACTTCCATTAATGAGTTTGTTTCTTTTGTTATCTACTTTTTAAGAGCCTGTTTAAAATCCAAACCAAGTTTTGAAAACTAAAAAAAATATATATATATAGTTTTTAAAAAACTATTTTTTTTTTCAAAAAAAAAATTGATTGGAAATTTAAATGTGCTTGCAAAAATGGTGAAAAACATACGGTATATATTAAGAGAAAATAGACATAATTTTTTTTTTTTATAAAAAAAAGTAAAAAACAGGATGGTTATCAAATAGACCTAAACAACTCTAAACACTCGATCTTGCAAGCTCAAACTATTTAAAGACCAAAATCGTAATTTAACCTTAAAAAGCATCTACGTGTCCAAAATCAATGTCATTCAACTAGTAAACACAATTTCTTCAAAAAAAAAAAAAAAAACCTTGTCTAACTAAGGGTATAAATCTCGCCGTTTGTTTGCAAAAAGTTGAACATAAAAATGGTTAAGTTTAATTACAAGTTTAATCCTTGAACCTTTTGAGTTGTGTCAATTTAGTCTCTAAACTTTAAAATGTATCAAATAGATCTTCCAACTTTCAATTTTATGTCTAATAAGTCACTAAACTGTAAGAAGTATCTAGAGGGGTGGACTTTGTATAAAGGAATTCTCCTTGCGCTTCAAATAGGCTTTTCTTCTGGATCTTTCACGGTGGAAACGGACTCCTTGCGACTGGTGAAGATTCTTCATGGAGAGGTTCATGATGTGTCGGAAGTGGGCCGGTTGATGGAGGAGGTTTGTGGCTTCTTCATCCTTTTGATGCTGGTAAAGTTTCCTTCACTCCACGCCAAGGTAATAAAGCAGCTCATGTATTAGCTAGCCTAGCTTTCACTTATTCTGATTGTGGTTGGCTTGAGAATTGGCGTCATGAACTTTATGATGTTATGGATTGTGATGTTCCTGTTAGCTAATGAAATTGTTGTTTCCCCTGAAAAAAAAATTTAAAGGATTCTTAAACTTTCACTCTTGTGTTTAATAGGTTCTTCAGCTTTCAATTTTGTGTCTAATAAGTCATCGACCTATTCGACATTTTTAAAAATGGACAAGTCTACTAGATACAAAATTGAAAATTTAGGGTCACAATAGACATAAAATTCAATTTTATATCCAGTAGATTGGTTAATTTTTAAAAACCTCGAATGTGTCATAGATCTATTAAATACAAAATTGAAAATTTAAGAACTTATTAGACATTTTTAAAGTTGCAAACACATATCATACACATTTTAAAATTTAGAAACCTAATTGATATACTATTCAAAGTTTAGAAACAAACCTATAATAAAACCAAATTGTTAAATTATTTTAAAAAAAAAAAAAAAAGCAAATTGTTAAATAGACTCGGGAAGGTAAAAATCTGAACTTTATCCATATATTTATGGACATGTTCACAAAATCCACCAGATATTTCTGAATCGGCATCGGTGTAAGAAAATGCCAGCAGAAGAAAATGGGTCCCATGAAGAGAGTAACAATCCAAATCCACATACCATTCACTGTATTAGATTACCAACAAATTGCAATACTTGCCGAAGTCGGATCGAAACCGGCGCGCGTGAGCTTGTAATTGGGTGCAAATCGCAATAAACAATTAACCCATCGATCGATCAATCCATCCGGCTGTCCTTATCGCAGCTGCCTCAGAGGAGTTGAGTTGTTGAGACTTGAGAGCGAGGGAGCGGCGAGCGAGCGAATCTCCTTCGCTTCAATTTGAAACCCAAAAGAAATCATTTGGTGTCCTCTTTGACTGCGACCCATTTGGAAACCGCATCGAATTAGCTAAAATTTCCATTTCTGCACTCTCAATTCACTCGATTCCTCGCTTTTCTGCTTCCAATTCGAGCTGGGGTTCTGCTAATTTAGGGCTTTTCCCACTTTCCCACACTTGGGGTTTTCCTGTTCCTTCTGATTCTATCATGGGATCTACTGCTTTCCACTTCCTTCAAGGTTTTGGGGCTTGATTTTGAGCTGGGGCAATTCGTTTACATGCTTGGAGTTTCTGTGGTCAGGGATATCAGAAAGCGATGTAGCAGGAAACTGAGAACGAGGACTTGACTTTCTTTTTTCCTTCCTCTTTTCCCCTTTTCCTTCTCAGAATACGTGGTGATTTGGTAAGCAATTTCTCAAAACAGTTCCTGTTTTCTTATATCTTAGTGGAATTGTTAGTCTGTAGTTTTGTTGAGCTTCGTTTTAGCTGATTATAGTTGCATGAACGTATTCTTGATGGTTCTGTTAAGTTTTCGTAGCTGATTTTGAAGACAATTGTTTGTTTAGGAAGTGAGTTTTGTATTTGTTGGGTTTCCATTGATTTCCAGGGAATGGCTACGCCAGTTGAGCCTCCAAATGGGGTTAGATCCCAAGGGAAGCATTACTATTCAATGTGGCAGACATTGTTTGAGATTGATACTAAATATGTACCCATCAAACCTATTGGCAGAGGAGCATATGGTATTGTGTGTTCTTCTGTGAATAGGGAAACAAACGAGAAAGTTGCGATAAAGAGGATACATAATGCGTTTGAGAATCGTATCGACGCCCTCCGGACTTTGCGTGAATTGAAGCTCCTTAGGCATCTTCGCCACGAAAATGTGATATGTTTGAAAGATGTGATGATGCCTATCCATTGGAGAAGTTTCAAAGACGTTTATTTGGTTTATGAACTGATGGATACGGATCTTCATCAGATTATTAAGTCTTCTCAAACTCTTACCAATGACCACTGCCAATATTTTCTCTTTCAGGTTTGCTATTTTTAGCTTTCTGCTTCAGCTAGTGTATTGTGTTATATAGTGTTACTTCAAATCTTTACTTTGAAAAAGCAAATTAGCATTTGTCTTCATTACTTGGTGAATTGATAATATGGTACATTTCTTTTGATGTCAATACATGCAATCCACACTATCTTTTAGATTGTTTTGATATTGTTTCTTTACCACATAGAGCGTTCCCGGCCTATTTCGGCACTAGTTAAATGGGGTGAACCACCCAGATCTTGATATTGCTCTGTTTCGTTCCCAGTTTTGCTTCTTTCCAACTAAAGCAAACAATCCAATGTAATTTGTTCCCTGCATTGGTCTTAATGTTATTAATCTCCAATTATTCAGATTTTGGAGTGGTAAAGTAACTTTCTTACTGTTTTGATCATTTGCTAATTTATATTTTAACAAAATTGAGATCTGCATGCTGATATAATAACTTTGTTTCGATGTTACATTCGGTTTACCACGAGCATTTGGTTGTTCTTGTATCATGCCAAAGTGCCTTCTTGAGATTAGATTTGTTTGCAGCATCATTGTATCCTAACCCATCCTAGCAGATAGAGCTTTTTATTGCAGTGGTATGGACCCATTTGACCTGTTGAATTCATTAATGTCAAACAATGAGAAACAGTAAACACCTGACTGTAGCCATGCTGAATTGCCATGCCACAGCCTTTATAGTTCCCAGTCTAATTTGCAACATTTTGTCAGAATTATTATTATTTGTCTCAAATTGCCTTGTTTTTTTTTTTTTTTCATGTCACTCTATAGCTGTCCTTGGACATGTCAAGTTATGCTGATTGTATTTATTTTTGCATTTATCAATCGTCATAACCTCGACCTCGACATAGATCTATGTCTCTATTATCCAAAACCAAGTTAATTTTAGGTTAAACCATTGATTTAGTTCTGTTTCTTTTGAAGATTGTGTTTATTTAGTATCTAAACAATAAAGGGTTCTAATTATATGAATTGTATTTCTATTTTGTACCTTCCATGAAAGCAATTAATGATTTTGACATGACATGCTAATTAGATTAATTTTGGCTAAGTTGCATGATGTTGCAATCAATTGGGTAGAATAATAAGCATACCGTGTTAGCGGTCTATTAATGGTATTAACAACAGGGACTGGATAAAAGTATAATTCAAAATTGTAGGAAGTAAATGAAACTTTTGAAAGTTCAGAGACTATTTGAGATTTGATTTGTAATTTTATTTGAGAATCGTTATATTTTTCTTGTTCGTGCAGTATATTTCCACGCTTTAGCTATTTCCTGCCCACTTATACAAACTTCTTGGTGCAGTTGCTCCGAGGCCTAAAGTATTTGCACTCTGCAAACATTCTACATAGGGACTTGAAGCCTGGGAACCTCCTTGTCAATGCGAATTGTGATCTCAAGATATGTGATTTCGGGTTAGCGCGTACGAGCAACGGCAAGAATCAATTTATGACAGAATATGTCGTAACTCGCTGGTATCGAGCCCCAGAACTGCTGCTCTGTTGTGAGAATTATGGGACATCGATTGACGTGTGGTCTGTAGGATGCATCTTTGCCGAGCTTCTCGGTAGGAAACCTATATTCCCCGGTACAGAATGTTTGAATCAACTCAAACTGATAATTAACATACTGGGTAGCCAGAGAGAGGAAGATCTTGAGTTCATAGACAATCCAAAGGCAAGGAGGTATATAAAATCCCTCCCATACTCTCCTGGGGCTCCTCTTCCCCGTCTTTATCCGAACGCTCATCCTCTTGCGATCGATCTACTACAAAAGATGCTTGTCTTTGACCCATCAAAGAGGATTAGTGTAACTGAAGCATTGCAACACCCTTACATGGCCCCACTGTATGATCCAAACAGCAATCCTCCAGCTCAGGTACCGATCGATCTCGACATAGATGAGGAACTTGGAGAAGAAATGATACGAGAGATGATGTGGAAGGAAATGCTTCATTACCACCCTGAAGGTCTGGAAGAACATGCAGAACTGACATGTTTCCATCCCGAACCTACTACGAGTAGTACCGTGGTGTATTCCTGATCGATTCTCGTTCTTGATCCAGCTTAGAGTCCTTGGAAGGTGGTGATAGCGACAAACAGTCAGTTTCTTCACCATTTCGTTCCTATATCGAACAGCTCGGTAATTATCCTAGTAACTTCCTTCTGCCGCCCCGCCATCATCGCTCGGGGAAAATGGTGGTCATGTAATAATTAATAATGTTGAAACAAGCATGTCTGTCTGGTATTGAAGAACCTTATTTGGCTGGTCTTGTTTGTGCTTGTAAATAGGTATGCTGGTTGGGATTATGGAACCTGTTTCTGTCTGTGAATTAGAATGTTTCTTAGATGCTAATTTTGCTTACAATGTTGTGTTGCAAATTTCCCTAATGTTTTTGATCCTCAGCAATTACAAGTGGTAGAGCTAAGAACAAAGAACAAAGGAAGAGGACAATTGACTTTGTCTTTTAAAGTATATTCTAACTTTTAGTGTGGAAGGATTATGTGTACATGTATGTATGTATCCATAAAGTTAGAATATAAAATTGGTTTAAATCACATTTTAGTAAGAAACTTTTGAGATTAATCTATTTTAGCTTTTGAACTTTCTATTTTAATCCTTGTAGTTTTCATTTCAACTTTATTTTATTTTGGTATTTTTAAGTTTAAATTATAAGTTTGTCTAACATGTTTTATAACTTTAAAATGTATTTAGTAACAATCTCACAAGTCTTTTCACTTTTAATTTTGTGTCTACTAGATGTACAAAATCCTTTGACCTATTTGAATATATATATATATATATATATATATATATATTTTGAGTTCACAGATGTATTAAATAAAAATTGAAAGTTTAAGATTATACAAAATTTAACTCTTCTAAAAAAATAAAACTAAAAAAAATAAAAGATCAAAATTCAACTTATACTAATAGATCAGTTAATTATAAAAAAAAAATATCGAATATGTCAATAAACCTGAACGTTGAAAGGTTTACAAGACATTTACAAGATATTTTAAAAGTTTAGGGATCTATTAGATACAAAATAAAAAATTTATGACTTATCTGTAACATTTTAATGGAAGGATCTATTAGGCATAAATTTCAAAGTTTACGGACTAACTTGTAATTTTAACCTATTTTAAACTTTTATAATATGTACTCTTTTTTTGTTCAACAAGGGGTGGGGGAATTTGTCAAAGCGAGTATAACTCAGCGGTAATTGACATGTACCCTCGACCTATACTCGCGGTAATTGACATGTACCCTCGACCAAAAGGTCAGAGGTTCGAATCCCCCCACTTCCAAATGTTGATGTACTAAAAAAAAAAAAAAAAGTGGGGGAATTTGAACTTCTGAACTTTAAAAGAGGTAAGTGATGTTTTGACTCATTGAGTTAGGCATATCTCAGTTCTAAAATGTGTACTTTAACTGTCTAACTTTCTTTTTTTAGTTCAATAATATATAGGAGTGGAGGATTTGAACTACACATAACCTGTTAATTATAAATATTATGTTTTAACTAGTTGAGTTATGCTTAGGTTGACTAATTCTCTAACTTTTTTTTTACAAGTATTTGTTTGGTCTTTACCATTATTTTGATTTTAATAAATGGATACCTTGGTTTCAAGCATAGTATAAACGTGCGAATGTGAATATGTATGTGCACCACAAAGGATTGTTTGAGGTTACTGTAGAATAAAACGAATGTAGGTGAAACAACAATATCAATAACCTTATGAAAGTTTAAGTATCAAAACAGTTACATCTTTAAAGTTTAATGACCAAACTAGACGACATAAAAGTTTATAGATGAAAATGGAATAAACTTGAAAATTCAAAAGCCGACCGAGAACTTTACTCTAGTTTAGCTCAAACTCTCAAACTCTCCAAGCTTTGTAAGTTGTTGTTTGGCACATTGTTTTGGTCTGAAACTGTGGATGGTTGTAATAGTGTTGGGCTTTTCCTCAACCACACACCAACTTGATGGCTGTATGGGGTTCCCACTTCTCTGCTGCAGTCTGCACAGGAGGAAAGAAGTTCCACCTTAGACTTTTTTTTTTTTTTTTTTTTTAAATAAAGTTGGGTAATTAAAAATTACATCCTTAGTGTAGTTTGTCTATTTTGTAAAACAATATTCTTTTGCTACCATACCCACCATTAAACTTTGGAAGGATTGTGGGGAGAGAAGAAAATTTTATTTTTTTTTAAAAAAATAAACACTCGTAAAAAATTTAGTGGTATGTAATAAAGCTTAAAATCGCATTTTTTAAGTATAAGAATACTGTTCTGGAACACAAACCGTGATTTGGGGTAGTTTTAACAAAGTTGATATGCTAGACATGTGAGTAAATAAACAATAGTGACCAACTGATCCATTACAGTTCGTAAAGTTTGATAGGACATAGTTTTAAGTAGTGTACTCTTGTCAATTACCGCTTAGCTATACTTATTTTGGCCACAAAATTATTATTGAATAAACATATTTTTAGAAAATTAAAAAAAAATAGAATTTTTTTTATACCATTATTGTGTATTATTGACATCTTGAACCATTCTTGTGGCTGTTGCTAAACCTTATCATTGTCCTAGATAGTGGACACTCCAAAGGCCAGCTTCTTCACCACTAAAATGCATCCAAGTTGCATCCTTTATGACAGTGAAAAAGATCTCTCCCATGGCAAATAGGGTTTCTTTCATTCAACCTTCAATAGGATTGGAGGTGGGAAATCAAAGAAGGATCCAAACCCTCATTCTACACCACACATAAAATATCAACAAAGAATCCACACCTTCAAATTTTGGAAGTATTTTGTTTCTTTCCTTCACCAAAATAAGCCATTGTGGAAATGATGAAGGGGATGAAAATTGGGAAGAGACAACGGAGTGTATGTTTCTTGTCCGTGAAACTTGAAAGGACAATGTGGAATGAAGGCTGTCAAACACCATTATATATTGACTTCGATACAGTTTCTCTAGACATGAATCTGAATGGAGTCAGAATTAGAACTTTTATTGAAATGACTGACAAATGGAAGAGATTTTGATTTTGTTCGTTGCCAAATGAATTAGTATTGTTGCTTATTTGGTGGGCAAAATTTGTTCTTCCCTCTCGAGGTTTTTAAATTGGTTGATAGATTAAAATTAATCCTTTTAGTGTTTTTCTAGGACTTTATATATTACTATTTTATTAACAAGGATAAACAAAATATGATAATGTTTTAATTATCAAGAACCTAAGTAGAGATGGATTGTTAGAGTTTTTCGATAAGCACAATTTAAAAAAGAACCGTGAAAATTTATTTGAGTTAATTATCTAAATCACTATAAAATTTATACTTTTTGGTTGGAAAATTGGTTTTTGTTGATCAAATATTTTCTTTAGTAATTATATGTTTACTAAATTCCAAAACTCTTTTTTAAAATTACTTAAGAAAATATAAATATGAAAAATCACTATAATATGGATACAAATTATTTCAATTTTGTAATTTAGTAATCAACTTCTTAAGCAGCCCACAAGAAGTAATTATGAAAGAGTGGTTGAAAAATAAGAGTAAATACTTGTTAAGTCTTTGAAATTGAAGACACTCTAAAGTCAAAAAGTGCTCTAACCACAAACCGACCACCTCATATTTCATGAACCAAAGTATTAATGGACGACTAAAAATGGTTTAAACATCTATATTAGTTAATCAAAGTTTTAAATTGGTAAAAAGTGCTTTTGACTTATTAAAAAAAAAAAAAAAGTGCTTTTGACGAATTAAATGTACTTTTTAAAAATATTTATAATCAGAAGTGATCTTTTGAGAAATTCTATGCATGTTTGGGAGTGATTTTGAAACAACTAGAATCACTTTTGTCATGTTTGAAATCTCATCCGAAACAAACTTTTAATTATTCAAAATCAATTTCATGTTTGATTTTACAATTTTAAACGTAATTTTCATACTATCAAAATTAATTTTGAATTATTAAAGACATGTGTTTAGAGTGATTTTGAATATGACAAAAGTGGTTTTCATCATTTTAAAAGCACTCCCAAACATGGACTAAAAATAGATCGTAAAAAATTGTGTTTTTGGAGGAATACGGTAAATGTTTTCTTTTTTTGAAAGTACTCATACAATAATTGTTTCACTTAGAAACTTTTTTTTTTTTTTTTTTTGAAAAAAGTCATGTAAAAATTAAAATACATACTAACAGGAGATTAATGAAGAAAGCATGAAATATATATATTTTTTTACTCATATTTAAATCCCGTTTGACAATCTTTTCTATTTAGTTTGTAGTATTTCTTTTTAAATTGAGCTTATTAAAATTATGGTTAATACCACTAAACTATGAGGTTGGTTTCTATTATACCTCTAAACTTTCAAAAGTTTCATTTTAGTCCTTGAAGTTTGAAGTTTGTTTCAAAACGACCCTTTTTTTCGTTAAATTCATGGATGAAAAATGACATGTTTGCATATGTATTGTTGCTTATGTAAATAGATCTGAACACATACGTGGAAAAAATAATAAAAGTAATGCAAACACATTATTTTTTGTCAATAAGTTTAACGGAATGTCTCTAAGGGTTGTTTTGAAACAAATTTCAAACTTTAAGAACTAAAATGAAACTTTTGAAGTTCAAGGGTATAATTGAACCACCTAGTTCAGAGGTATTTTTTGATAACTTAAGCTAAAATTATTTATATTTGTATTTTCTTTATATATATTTGTTTGTTTATTTTACTTTTTAAAAGTAGTTTTGAAATCCTACTCAAATTATATATATAAAAAAAATCCTGAAAAATAAAGATGTTAAAAAATAATTTCAATTTATTTGGAAAAATAAAACTTAGACCCAAAAACAAAAAATTTATCAAGTATGCTTTCAAATAAATATTTCAAAGATGGTTTACGTTTTTATTGTCAAAAGTAGTTATTTTTTGGCCAAAAAAAAAATATATTTTTTCATTAACCCTTATGATTAATTTAGGGAAAATAATTAAATAAATAAATGACTTCATTTCTTAAAAAAAAGTAATCCATAGTTTCAACGGTTTAAAGTAGAACTTTAGAAGAGTAGATGTGATAGACCCAGAGAACAATCACTTAAATGTATTTTTACTGATTTTTATACCATTTTTTTTTTAAAATAGGTTTCAGAACATGTGTAAATATTTTCAAAGAAGGCATGAAACACTAAGGGTCCGTTTGGTAACGTTCTCGTTTCTTGTTTCTTGTTTCTAATTTTATTAAGAAATCTAAGCATTTAATAACTATGTATGTTTCTTGTTTCTCATTTTTTAGAAACACTCCCAAAATTTGTATAGAACTTTTGGGAACAACTAAAACTAGTTTCTCCTTGTTTGTTCTTGTTTCCAATTTTTTTCCAAACATAAACAGGAATATAAGTTTATTATTATTGAATGTATAGGTGTTAGGGTCATGAAATTTTATTTTTCTTTATTAAAAATGAAGAAACGGAAACAAGAAACAAGAACGTTACCAAACGGGCCCTAAATATTTAGGTTTTTTTTTATTTTTTATTTTATTTTATTTTTATTTTTTTTGCAACAGAACATCAACCTTTCATTCAAACTAAGAACCGCTCAAGGAGCAACTTTACAGAAGGACAGAATCAGATAAAACCACATCCACCACACACTGCGGGACAATCTCAATCCAAACTCGTGAGACATCCTCACTCAAAGCCACAACACTATTCCTCTCCCGAAAACTAAATCCTCGATCATCTTCGCTCTAAGCTAGCTACTAACTTGCTCCGGACTAGCTCGTTTTCAACTCGACTCGGTCTCCAAGCTCATAATTTAGGCCTGCAAGAATATTACCATCCAAAAAAAGCATTTTGCACATAGAATTCAACAAAGATAAGCACTTTAGGAGAAGATAAAATTTGTTCTACCAATTACCAAACCACCCCAACCTAAAACTTTAAAATGCGTGATATATTGATTTATTAAATCAAATAATAAATTAATTCATGGTATAATAAATACCACGCAATCCTAATATTCTAAAATTTTCCTACAAAATGCAAAAAAAAGAGTCTGCACGAAAAACACTCCTTGAAAATGCGCTTTGACCTTAAATTTATTTATTTATTGATTTTTAATATTATTATTATTCTTTTGAGATAACAATATTTGGAGTGATCAAATTCAAACTTTTGATTTCTTGATCAGGAATACGTGTCAATTACTGTTAAACTATGCTCACTTTGACAAATTAAATTTCAATTCATGAACATAAAATTTTGACTTGCATAGTTATTTTTTTTTTAAAAGAAAAATTGTTATTATTGTTTTTAAACATGAGGATGAGAGATTCGAACCACAGACCTTTTGGTCATTAATACAAGTTATATGCCTATTGAGCTATGCTCATGTTTTTATTTACAACATGAGGTGGGAGATTTGATCTACAGACCCTCTTGGTCATTAGTACAAGAGGTATGTCAGTTGAGCTATGCTCGTATTGGCTGGCTTGCAAAATTGTTGGTACATAGTATAGTTTGATAATTAATATTTTTTTAAGAAGAAAATAGTCATTTCATTACTTCACGCGATTACACGAAACATTACACATGCAATGAGTTGAATTACTCATTGAGATTAGCTCCTGTGGAAGGTTTGATAATTAATTTCAAACCTACTAAAACTTTGTTATTTCAATAATCTGTAAAATTAGTAAATCAATAGTCGAAAATAAATAATCAAAGTCACATACCAAATAGAGGTCCATAGCGTAAAAAAGTCAAACTCTTACCTTAGATGGTGAAAGATTTATTTTTCTTTTCCAAAAGTATATAAAAAAAAATGATAACAAACAAACAAACCGGCCTAATGAATGAATTATTTATTGATTTTTTTTTAAAGAAAATGATTTATTGCTTAAAAAGGACATCTACATGAAGCTAGGGATGATGTTTATATTTATAAAACTAGTTAAAATATTAATATAATTAAAATCATGCTGCATTTTTTAAAGAAATAATTACTAGTAAATGACTAAATGAAAAATAAACATTAGAAAAATAATAAATAACTATATTTTATTTATTTTTTTAGAAAATATAATATTTATATATAAAATCATGTGGGTACATACATGACTGGTTATTTGTACAATATAAAGAAAAATATAAAATATGTTTATACTTTAGGAGTAAAAAAAATAGTGGTTGTTTAGACTATTAGACATTAAGTACAATGTGATTATGGAAGCCAACAAAGAAAAAGTCTTAGCTACAATCATTCTAAAAGTGAACTTGGCCAGGAACATGAAAAAGAAGATAGTCAAAGTAACATTCATTTTGTAAAGGAGGTCGATTGGATTTTGTGTTAGAACAAATCACCGTCCAAACCGAATTGTTATACATTTTAGAATAACGCTAATACATGTGTTGACTGGAATATAGTTCAATTGGTTAATGTATTATATTATATCCTCAACCAAAAAATCAGGTCGTCTAAGCTAAACTCACACGAGCTAAAAAAACAATAATAAAAGTGAGAGGAGTTATGAAGGAAAAGATAATAGTGTGGGGCGACTAAAGAGTACTTGTGAAAGTTTTTGGACGGTTTATTGGGACTTGAGAGAAAGAAAGTAAATAGAGAAATTCTTTTCTTTTAAGGTGAGACAAAGTTTTTGAGTGTTTAAGCTTTGTTTTCTATTGTATTCTCTTTTAGAATTTGTAGTAATAATTGAATGGGATGGGTAGACCATTTAAACAAGAAAACTTAAACTTTGGTATCTGTTTTTTTTTTTTTAATATATATATATATATATATTTATTAATCTATCATTTTTAATTGCTTTTGTAGGTATAAATTTGAATTATAACCTTTCACAATTTCTTTTCTTAATTCAATAACATGTGGGGTGGTGATTCGAACTTCAAATCTTTGAGTGGATGTTAATGCCTTAATAACCAGTTGAACTATACTGAACGAGTTGACATATCTCCCATCAATAAATAAGAAACAGAAAACATTTTCGAATGTCTCTCTATATTAACTAAAAGACAAAAGTCAAGAAGTACTGAAGCAAACAATACAAACTCGACTCACGAACAAAAGAAACCCTAATTGTCGTTAGGAAAAAAAAAACGAGAGAGGTTGGTCCCAAAAGCTACCAAAGAAAATGCAAAACTTTAAAAAGGATGTGTCCCAAATCTCATATCTCATAATGTGAAATAGTTTGAAAAAACTGGCTTAAATCTTGAAGTAATTAATTTAATGAGTTTTGTCTCTGGTTCTTTTGAGCTTCTTGCAGACCAACTTTTGCAACTTGGTCCATTACTATTTAGCCCTAAAGGGACCACTTTTCAATTCAGTCCCTTCAGATATCTGTAATGACAGAACAGAATATGGTACAAAATCTTTCAATACTTTTAACCTACCTCTTCAATAATTGACAACTTGCTTGGTGTTTTGGGGAAACCCCCATTTTCTCTTTTCTTTTCTAAAAGTTTGCTCTATTTTTGTTTCTAAATTTTTAAATAGTATATTTTGGTATTTTAAGTTAAAAGAAAAATAAATATTTTAGTTTTGGCTATTATTTTGTTTGTCTAATATATCTCCCACCGAGTACTTACCTTAGTGTGACTCTACTAATACGTATCGATACGTTAGTATGTTAATGTACATAATTGAAGCTAAATCATCCATTTTGTTTAAACAGTTAAGGAAAAATGACAATGAAGATCAAGATGTTTACTTTTTGAAAGTTAAGGCCCCGTTTGATAACCATTTAGTTTTTTAAAATTAAGCTTATATACACATACTTCCACCTATAAGTTTATTTGTTTTTGTATCAATCTTCTTCTTTGTTTTCAAAAACCAAGTCCAATTTTGAAAACAAAAAAAAATAGTTTCCAAAAACTTGTTTTTGTTTTTAGAATAGTTTCCAAAAACTTGTTTTTGTTTTTAGAATTTGGCTAGGAATTTAAAGGGATCCTTAACTAGGATGAAAGTCATGGTAGGGAAGTTAGGAGAAAACAAGCATAAATTTTCAAAAACTAAAAACAAAAAACCAAATGGTTATCAAACGAGATATAAGGGATTGAAATGAAGATTTTGAAAGTTTAGGAATCAAAATAGAATAAACCTTAAAATTTGGGTGTCATTTGACAACTATCTCATTTTTTGTTTTTTGTTTTTTGTTTTCGTTTTCAAATAAGATGATAATCAATTCAGTTTTTCAGTTTTTTTTTAAATATTTTTAAATTTATAAGTAAATTAAAAAAAAAAGCATTTCTTAAAAACATTTAAAAAAAAAAAAATTCTTATGCTCATTTCCCCCTCTTCGACATGTATCTCTCCAATAAAAAATTATCTCTCACTTCTCTCTCTAAATTTTTCTCTAAACTTTTTATCTCTCTAATACTTTCATTTTTTCTCTCTTCGAATACGTCGCCCACTTTTCTCTTTTTATACATTTAATTTTTTTTTTGCCAACATGAGCATAGTTCAACTGACATCAAACGTATATTAATAATGTCCAAAAGATCTGTGGTTTGAATATTCTCATCTCTCACATATTGTAAAAAAAAAACATTTAATTTTGTTTCAAACTTTTCTCTCTCTAAACTTATCTTTCTCTCCAAACATATATATATCCCAAAAGTTCTCCCCCAACTCCTTATCAAAAAAAAAAACCCAACTTTTCTTTTTCTCTCTCATTTATGTTTCTAATATAATAAATATATCTATAATGTTTCTCTATTTAAGAATTTTCTTTTCTTTTCTTTTCTTTTTTATTTTTATTTTCTGAAAGGATCTCTCTAGATAAATTTTTCCAATTTTCTTTATTGTGTTAATCTATCTTTATTTTTCAAAACTTTTTAATCCATCTTTATTCTTCTAACATATTCTTTTACTTTCAATTTTACTCTCTCTTTGAAATTTCCCTCTCTCTTTTAACTTTTTTTCTCTCAAATTTATCTTTTTTCCTCTAACTTTTCTTTCTCTTTCTCCAACTAATTATTTTTTTTAACAACTTTAATTAATATCTTCTCTAACATATCTCTCACTCATTTTTTTATCTAAATATTTTTCTTTTATCACACTAATTTTTCTCTCTAAAAAATTTACTTCCATATGTCGATGAAGAACCTTTACGTCGGTCATGTCTCCACATATCATGCTCTCTCTTGCACATCTCTCTGTCTATTTAATTTTAAAAAAAAAACAAAAAAAAAAGTTATAAAAACATGTATAGTTTTTGTTGTTTAAATACAGAAAGAACCAAAAATATAAAATATGAAACATAAAGCCTAAACACCAAAAACAGAAATGTTCGTCAAACATTCGTGGATTAAATTAAAATAGATCAATAATCTGAGATTTAAAAGAAAGAAAAAAAAAATAGAGCACCATTGTTCAAACATCTAATTTTACCAAAATTGATCTCAACTTATTGGTTTTGACAGTACAAATCATTAAGGGATAAAAATTGTTTGATTTGGAAAATCTCAAGTAGACATTTTTTGGATTGAACTAGAAACTTAGTTTTTTACAATATGATAAGAACTAGATGCCTAAGGGAAGATAGTTACATAAAACCAAACTCAAAATATATGCAAGTTGCAAAAGGTGAAACAGATCAATCAAACAACAAGTTGGGTAAACACAAAAAGAAAAAGGAAAAAAAAAAACAGCTTAAAAAAAAAAAAAAAAAAAAAAGAGACATATGAACAGTAGTTATTTCATGATATATATGCAATTTGCCTCATTAATTGCCCCCCAAAAAAATATTAAATACTTTTTTTTTCATGTCTCTTTTCCAACTTTTTATTTATTTTGTCCAATTATTCACTTTCTACTACTATCTATCCTCTACTTCATGTCAAATTATCGGTCATATGATATGTTAGCCAAAGCGAGACTAGCTTAGGGTAATTGACATGTACCCTCGACCAAGAGCTCAGAGGTTCGAATCTCCTTACCCCAAATGTTGTTGAACTCAAAAAAAAAAAAAAAAAAAATCTAGATAATATGTTAGCAATAGAGATTATATTTTATTTCAAAATCTGGAGATATAATTGAAACATTTTAAAATTTAGGACCTAAATATACATAACAATTAAAAAAAAAAAAGCGTTTTTTCTTAGTTTTTTGTTTTATTATGTTATTACTTTGGTGTACCCTAAGGTTGTTTAATTCCAGCACATACCCTTACCAATGAAGAAAAAATTAAAACATTAAAAAAATATATATATACACACATATATTATATGCCCTCACAAAATGTAAAAGTATTTTTTGGTTAATGAAAATCAATGAAAGAGACTTCAAAATCTTTGTCAAACTCTACTTTTACAGCTAAATTGATCTCTTTGGCTCTCAAGGGACCATCTCATTAATATCTTTATAGCTTCCTTTTTGGCTAAAAGTTTGTGAGGTTTCAATGTTGTTGTGTGTGTCCCCACTTTATTTCCCTTTTTCCCTTTTTTTAAGCCCTTTTTTAGTTTTTTTTTAGTTCAACCACCGCATCTGGAGGTGGGGTCGAGCACTCTTGGTTGATGATCACCGATGAGCTTTGCTCACTTTGACTCTTTTTTAGCTTTGTTTGTTCACCTTTATTGGTCAAGAGTTCTGTATTGTTATTATTGTTTTCTTTTGTTTTTTTCTCTCCTTCATTTGGCGCACCAAAACTTTAAGTAAATCCTATGTTTTTAGTCTCTATATATTTTATTTTAGCTTGGAATTTCATTGTGTAAAATTATTTTAGCCATTGTCGTTAATTTCTCGGAAAACATTCACAAACCATAAGGCTTAGGGACCAAAATTAAGTTTTACATGGGTTATTTTTTAGTTTTTTACCCAAAGTTCAAGAATTAAAATAGAGTTTTTAAAAGTTGGGGATAATCATAAAAGTTTGGGATGAAATTAGGTTTTAAACCTTGATTAATTTATTTTAACTAAAATTTCAAAATTAATTATTTGTGTGGGTAATTGTAAATTTCACCACAGTGATTTGTCTCTACTTAAAATTTTTTGCTTTGATACTTTGAAAAGGATTTTGAACATTGCTCCTTTTGTTAGTATTCTGACTGAATATCGTTAATATATACAGAGCAAGTCACGTGTATCGATTTTGTTGAAATTAACAATAAGCAATGAAAACTTAAAAAACAGAACATTGCAAGGATGTATAGTTGTAAAATATAAAGATATGATTTATTAAAATAGACAAATTATAAACATGTGATTTGTAATTCTATTTGATTTATAGGGTATTAAACCATCAAGTACATAAGCCCTATTTTCCTCCACCTCCAAAATGTTGTTAAACTCAAAAAAAAAAAAAAAAAATTATTATTTATTCATAAGCCCTATTTTCCTCCCTCTCAACTAGGCATGATATTATTAAAAGAGGTTAAGAGGAAATTTATGAAGTTTGAAATTGTGGGTATGTTTGGTTTGTGATTTTAAGGCCATTTTTTTTTTTTAATTTATTAGTAGAAGTACAATAATATATCTTATACACCCATAATTATTTATTGCCCATTTGCTCATTGTCTTCTTTTTTTAAAAAAAGTAAAATTAAATATACTGTCTTTGATCTATGATTTTTTTCCCATCAAATATAAAGATGAAGATTTGGATCTCTAATTTCAAAAGACTATAGATGCACTAATTATTGAACGTCTTTGCTCATGTTGACAATATAAATTATAAATTATATTAATTATATTTAAGGTCGAAATTAACTCATGTATTTATGGTTTGAATTCAAAAAAAAAAATTATTTAAATAAAAACAATATTTTAATTAAATGAAGTATAAAATTTGAGTTAAAAAACTTAAAAATAACTACTGAATCTTCATTATTTTAATACCTAAAAGTCTTTAAAAAAATGCTTCTACTTCTAAAGCCACTATATTTATTGACAATCATAATATAATTTTTTTTAATAGAACAATCATAATATAATTGCAACCAAGTAATTTTTAAATTACATAATTTATAGTTTTTTTTTTTGAAAAATTACATAATCTCTACTATATATAAAAGGGGCTTAGAGGGGAGAATTTTTACATTCCCTTATTGCCCCTAACATTTTTAATAATGACTACTTTGCCCTTTTACCCTAATTAATGATATTTATATTTATTTAATTAGAGTGGAGGCACCGTAAAATCGTGAAATCGTGAAATCCACCGGCGAAACTGACCCACGATTGGCTGGGGTCATTCTTCCGGCCATTCAGTCCCACCACATCGAAAAGTTCTCCTCTTGACCTTTCTCTTAGTCGAAAGGGGTTCGTATGAGATCGTCAGAGGCCTTTGCTGGCTAACAGAGAGGACCCAGACCATGGTGGTTTGCGTAAGGGGTTCAGGCAGTATCGGGGCAGACGCGAAGGCGGCGCGTTGTTGGGTTGTCTTGCTCTTGTTAGATTTTTCGACAGCGATAGGTTTCGGGCCATCCGAAATGGTGACAATCTGAGAGGACTTTGGATCTTACAATTTTCCGGTGGCGATACGTAAGGTCTGTTTTGATATGCATTAGACTTGGAAGAATGATCAATCAAGCTTAAACTTGCTTGCAAATTCAAGTGGTTAACAAAACCAGGCTCATATGTCAGAATGATAATTTCACTGGACATTAAACTCTTTTGACTATAGGTAAGTTCCCTTGTCCAATTAGGGGAATGCTTACATATTAGATCAATTAAAACCATGAAAATTAAAAAATAAGCATCAATCCAGAATTCTGCAGCAAGGAGGTAGAAGTCATTTTCCTATAAAGAGGAAGGTTATTTTACAACTATCATTTTCCTATGAAGGATTATCTTATAAAAAAAAAAAAATAATCCCTGCATATATGAACAATCCGACCTGGTTTCGTTGGCCTGCTTTTCGCCGTCGCCGATCTGGTTTCGTTTGCCTGTTCTTTGCCCGTTTTTGTTTCGCCATCGCTGTCACTATCTGGTTTTCGTCGTCGTCGTCTTGACATTTTGGGTACAACTTCCTCTTCCTGCGCGTGGGTGTGGAGATTTGAGAAGCTACGTCTTCCAGAAGATTAAATAATCTCTTGTTTTTCAAGGAGAAATTGGGATTTAAAAAGTTACATTACATTACAGGTCACTTCTCTTCCATTCTATTCTCTATGTTGGGACTCCAGAACTCTAAATCTGATAAAAAAAGTCACCATGTATGTGAAAAATTTCCTCTATTCTCTATGGCGGCGTTGTGGCTTGCGTGGACGCAAGGGCATTTTAGATGGCGGAGAAGAGGTTTGAGATGGAGCATTCATCACCTTGCTTAGTGCTACAGTGGCTTGGGCGATAGGGGTTGTGGAGTTGGAGGATTCATGAAGCGTGTTCTGAGCTTGCGATTGCGCTTGAGATTGGCTTTGGGTCTGAGTCTGAACCACCACCGTATATTGTAGTTCTTCTTTAAACTTTGTAATCCTGGAATGGTAAGTTTTGGATTTATTTTTTTCCCCTCTAGTTTTGTTTTGTATGCGTTGATCACCTTGATGAATTTTACTTCCGAGTTAAAAATGGCGATCAGCTGATTAAGCAAAGTCAATAACTTTGTGTTGGACATTTTAATTTCTTTTTTCCAGCCATGGGATTCAAAATTTCCATACCCTTTTTTTCTTGGTTCCATTGAGTGTTTGTTCCATTCTTGGTTTTAGTTTTTTTTTTTATTGAGAACCATTTTACCAGAACTGAAATGTCATTTGAAGAAAAATTTAGACACTCTCTTTTATTTGAATGTCAGGTGCACCCAATATAGATCCACTTTTTCAATACATACACATTTTTTCACAAAATATTTAAAATGGTTGGTAAATTAAATTTAAAATTCATATAGACACATCCTTTCAAAACATACTGACACATCCTTTTAAAACATACAGACACATCTTTTCACCCCTTAAATGCAAATCGTTTTGTTTTTCTTTGGCAAAAACTTCATTTTCAAAATGTCAAATGAGAAGATGATGGTTTCTTTTATAAGAGAGCTTAAAGCCTTTCAAAGGGAATGGAAGTTGTTTTTGTTCTTCGTAAAGGGAATGTTGAATCATGTCAGAATGGTGCTTTGAAAATACATAAATTTATTTTCGCCGATGAAGAGGTAATTTTGATCTTCAATTGTTAATATTTATCCAGATGATGATATTTCCTTCTCTGTTTTAAATAATATTCCAGTTTACATGTTTCTATGATTGCATTGTTTCCTAGATTATGATGACTTGGCATTTCCCCGTAATCTTTAAAGTTTAGTGTGAGAGAAAGAGAAAATGATGGTTTAATGAGTTTTTTTTTTTATTATTATTAGATCTTTATGGTTTCAAGATTAATTTGATTAAAAATCCTAACTAATATTCTGTGTGTCAAATACAGTGGAATTAAAACTTAAATTTATTCCATTTTTCATGTGTTTATAGGGATCCAAAATTCAAGCAGTGATGTTCAACAAAGTTATAGAAACCATCAGAAATGGTATTCTAAGGAATAAATTTTATTTTATTGAAAATGGAAATGTGAAAAATGTGAATGGTAAATATGCAAATGTAAATGAAGAAATTGAAATGACTCTGTCTTCATCTATGACGATCGAAGAAATTGAAGAATCATCTCCTCTTCATAAAATAGATTTTTTTTTTTTTCATGTTAATTCTCTACCTACTTGTGCAGATTTTATTGGAAGTCACCCCGTGAGATCTATGGTTGAAATGAAAATGAAAAATTCAAACAATAAAACAATGATGAAGAGAGAGAAATATTTTTGCTAGAACAAATGTTAGCAATTGTTTCAATTTTTTTTTCCTTTACAAAAATTATTTATTTCATGGTTGTTTTATGTTAAAAAGTGGTAATTTAATTTGTAGTGGCAAGCCAATTAAATTGACACTGTGGAATGATTTGGCAATCAATGAAGGTTCAGAATTACAGGAACAAATTATTCACAATCCAATAATTTTAGCATTCAATCTGAAGGTGGACATGTATGAAGGTAAACTTTCTAAATCCAATATAAGGGGGAGAAGGATTCTTAATTTAACTTTTATTTTTTCTTATGTTAGGAGAATTAAGCATGTCAACAACAATGACGAGCAACATCTTAATTGAACAAGATTTTGTAGATTCAAAAGATCTAAAAGAAAGGTATTTATCCATATATCTCTAAATTTGAATTTGTATTTTTTTATTTTATTCACCTATCTATTTTTAACTTTCTTTCTCCTTCGTAACTTTTAAAATTCATGCAAATATATACAATTTAAACCTAATAAAAAGTATTTCTTCAAAATTTATATTTGCTATAAAAAAAAAGGTCTTAAAGATTTTCTGACACATTTGAGCGCTCACCAACAATGCCTTAAATATGTCTGTGTTTTGGGTGATAAAATTCATTTTACAACTAAATGCAAAATAGACTCATTCAAAATTTAAATTTCACTATAAATAATTGTAGGATAAAAAAAAAATTTTAACCACGTGCATCGCACGGATGCACGTGTATCTCAACTAGTTTATAGTTAAAAGAGAGTGAATGAAATTTCTACAAAAGTTGTAACCTTTTCTTAAATAAATAATATCATTTACCTCAGATTAGATATTTGTTTAATATCTTTGTAAATTGTACAAACAATCTCACTAGAATCTATTACACGTGCGCCTCACCTAACACAAAAATGGATATTTAATTACATTCTTATTCACGTTCCCTTTTTATAGAAAAAAAAAAATTACTTCCAACTTTATTAGTTTATATTAGGTTCACGCTTAAACTTTAATTAGTGTTAAAAAATTCACATCTCATCCAAACCACAATTATTGCTCATAAACTATTTACTAAAGTCCTGTTTGATAATTGTTATAGGTAATTTTGGACCGCTTCGATGTACAAGGAGCTGACAAGGACAACCGAACAGAAATAGGACTGGAAGATGGACCCCGGAGGCGAAACGGGTCAGTGGATCGGGCCAAGATCGAAGGGGTCGGGCTTTTGGCCCGACCCCCTACTTGGCCTCGACCTTGGGTCGAGGCCGAGCTCCTCCGGCTCCGTTTGGTCCCCAGCCTCTGGCCGCCCCAGTTCTGCCTGGTTTGTCCCGAAACGCCTCCGAATTCCTAAAAACCCTAGGAGCATGAGCAGGTATTTATACCCCACTTTGCCACTGAAGAGAGGATCCGAACTCTGATCCTGAACTCTATTCTCTGACTCTCCTCTTGCTCTTACTTTTTTGCTTCCCATCGTTCTGCTTGCTGACTTAAGCATCGGAGGCGGTGTGGCTAGCACCACACCGGTGTGCAGGTTCTCTGTCTTGCAGGCCACGTCTTCCCCCCTCTAAAACAAATTTACCGTTGGTGCCACGTGAAGGTCAGGTGAGTTCATCCCGACCAAATTTGACCATCAACAATAACCATTTGGTTTTTGGTTTTTAAAAATTAAGCTTATACACACGTACTTCCACCTCTAAGTTTCTTTGTTTTAGTATCAATATTCTTTCTTGTTTTCAAAAACCAAGTCCAATTTTGAAAAAAAATAGTTTAAAAAAATTTGTTTTTGTTTTTTTAATTTGACTAGAAATTCAAATGGGTCCTTAAGGATGAAATTTATGGTAGGGGATTTTGGAAAAAACAAGTATAATTTTCAAAAACCAAATGGTTATCAAACGGGGCCTAAGGGTACGTTTGGTTTAACTTTTTCAAGTGTTTAATTTTGAAAAAAATTCTAGTGTTTGACAATCACTAAAAACGACTTATTAAAAAAATGAGATTGTGAAATAAACCATTTTGAGGGGAACACTTGAAAGCAAAGTTTTTAAAAAGAGTTTTTAAGTATAAAATAACTTGTGTATAAAAACACTTATGAGGAAATGTAACCAAACATATGAGTGTTCAAATTCTAAACAATTTTTATACAACTTTTTTAAAAAAAAAAAAAATGCATTCTTGAAAAACATTTAAATTAAAATGTACTCCAAACAGACTATAAGTTACACAAAATTAGTTAATTTGAAAATAACTCACCTAGTTTAGACATTTTACATCGGTAACATATTTAGATCTCCACCTACACCATTGTTGAATTTTTTTTATAGAAAAAAATCATTAACAATGCATCTAAAATCAAAACACAAAAATATTCAAACCCAACCAACCACAAACATGAAAATACTCAACCAAGCTACGCGATTAAAAAAAAAAAACGTCCAAACTAATAGATAAACATGGGGTTTGAAGAGTAACCCATATAAAGATTGTGAGGTCTCCTTGTTTTTTCAATGTGGGATCCTCGACATGCCTCTCAAGATTTTTGGATCGGATCTCTTTTTTTTTTTTTTTTTTTTTTTCTTGGACGACCGAATATAGAAAAGTTTTTAGTATTGTTCCATACTACCTCCACTCATGGATTGCTACAATAATAGCATTTAAGAATTGTATAGGTCTCATGAAATAAATGAATAGACTACGTGAGAAACAACTCTATAAAGATTATAAAGTCTCCTTAGCTTTTCAACATGGGATCCTTAACACAAACTCATTACTTAAAATGCTCAATCTCTATGAAAAAGATTCAACATCTATCTAGACCAATAAAAATGTTAAGTACAGTTGGCTACAAATCTTTAAAATTATGGAAACCCAAGTTATAAAAGGTATGAATTTTAATTAAATTCTACTATAGAAAGAAAATCTAAGGTTATTTCTATTTAATATGTTTTCTATTTTGTCATTTATCATAATATATATATTTTTGAATAATATGTGGTAGAGATTGGAACCTCTCATCTATTGATCGATGTACATGTTTTATGTCAGTTGAGTGAAGTTCCGTTTACCTATGGTATTATTTTAATAATTAAAATGTTGTGAGTGTGTATTTTTATTAATTTATTTATTATCCAAGTTGGTAAAAATGGGTGTGAGGTAGTGGTCTTGTTTCAGTCCATGAGTCCAAAGGCGTCATTATAAAAATTTGTGGACATGAACAGTAAGATTCTCAGCCCCACAAAATCATTTTCTTTTTTTCTTTCTTCTTTTTTAGGGTGGGGATGAAGATTTAGGGGTAATTTTGGAATTGTCTTTTACCTTTTATAGGAAGGTCCTAATTTCTTCTCGAATGATTCTCTTAGACTATGTTTGAAACCTCATGATTTTAAAATATTTTAAATCATAACAGATTTCAAATCAATTCTCTTGTTTGTTATCACAAGAAATGGAATGATTTGAAATCTGATATGATTTTAAATCGTGTTTTTACGAAAAAAAAAATTACAACTAAAACCATGAGATTGTGTGAGAAATCATAGGATTTAGAACTAAATTACTCATTTAACTTTGTCATATTTTAATTTTATATTAATAAATCAATATAAAAAACCTATATTAATTAGCAAACTTCCTACTTTCTTTTCTTTTCTTGTAACCATCCAAACACAAAATTTTAATTAAATACATTCATTTTAAATCTTATTCGTTCCAAATGAGATAAATTTAAAATCATTTCTCGAATTTCAAATTACTGGATTTAAAATTATTTCTTGAAATTTTTTAATTCCAAACGGAGGGTTACTAAATATACAATTTTATGATCTCTAATATATATCTCAATTTTTAATTTCGTTCAAATAAATTATAAATGTTTTAATCGTGTTTTTATTGTTAATAAACTTCCTTTTTGAGGTTTCCGGAAGGTTGAGATTCAAACTTATAACTTTTGACAAAAATTACAATATCTCCCGTTTGATAACCATTTGGTTTTTTTAAAAAAAAATTAAGCTTATAAACAATACTTTCACTTCCATGTTTTTTTTTTATCTACCTTCTTTCCTTCTTTTCAAAAACCAAGTCAAGTTTTGAAAACTAAATATATATATATATATAGTTTAAAAAACTTTTTTTTTTTTGAAATTTGGTTAAAAATTAAAATTTGTACCTAACAAAAACAAAAACCATGATAATGAAATTGGGAGAAAACAAGCATAATTTTCAACAAAAAAAAAAAATCAAATAGTTATGAGAAGGGGACAGTAATCTTTGGTTTGACTTGTTATGGTAAATAATTAAAGCAATAATAACGTGAGACTTTTAAAATGGTACCCTTTATATTAATGAGGTGAATAGGTTTTAGCATAATAACATTTTTAGAAAGTTCTGATTAGTTTTTTCAATTCAATAAGTTATTACAAAATGAGTCATATGTGATGGGTACCAATAGGTCTTTTAATTTTATGTTTGCACATAACTAACTCTGAAAATTAAAATTAAATTACAATTTTAGTCCATAAACTTTATGATTAAAAACAAAGGCTAATGAATTCAAAATAACATATTATAAATTAATGGCATAAAAAAGTGAATACTACAAAATAAAGTATACTAGAGAGATATGAATCTTTTTTAAACCTTATTTCAAAGACGGTTAAAAACATTTTTTTGGTTAATAGTAAGTAGATGATGGATTAAAATTGTCGGTGTATTGTTGGTATCGATGAAAATGTTGAGGTTTCAATAATCTTCATGTTAGTTATATTTTGTTGTTATTTTGTTGAGAACAAAACTTGATTACATACCGGTATGTAGGGATCTCCCTACATAGTCCATTGAAATCTTGACAACTAAGAAAAAGGAAGGGAGAAAATGAGAAATTTTTTTCTCTCTCTCCTAATTGTCAACATTTTAACGGTGGTATGCAAGAGATCCCTACCTACTGAAGTTTTTTCCTTTTATTTATACTTTATCGATTTCTATACGGTATAATAGAAATGTCGATTCATTCTTTACGTTGATATCAAACTCGTGGACCTATGAGAATGTGGATGAAAAATGTTGACGAAAATTTAATACGTTAACTAATTTTAGAAAATTAGGATTTAGAAATAAATATTCAATGGAGAAGACATGGTTGCCCTTTCATTGGATTCTCCCGTTGTAAAGTGGCGCAGTTGTGGGAAATTGTAATAAGAATCAGAATCAGAATCAGCGTGGAGTCTTCAAGTTAGATTCGACAGTGAAAAAAGGAGTCTAAACAGTAACTTTTATTTTTTTCAATTAAACAAATCCTTAATAAATTAAATTTTATATTAATCGACAAAATAATAAGTATTAATCTGCTTAATCAATTGTCAAAAAAAAAAAAAATCTGCTTAATCAAGGTTTGAAACACTATATTAATTTGTGAGAATTCAAAAAAAAAATATAGTTTAATATTACGTGGGAGTGGAGATTTAAACCTTTAACTTTTTGGTGGAGAATATCATATTTTAACGATTTGAACTATATTTAGAGTGACTATTAAAATAGTTTATATATTTAAAATAATTAACTTTTTCTTGTATTTTAACAACGGTTGTATTTTTAGAAATATCAAAATAAATTGTTGTCAATTTGAGCATAAAGTTTATTGGATAAGACAACAATTACCATTTCAAAGATTGATGATTTGATTTCTCACCTTGCAATCATTGAACTAAAAAAATTGTATTTGTGACATATAAGTGTTATTTATTATAAATTCTATCGATCTTTTTAAGTCGTTTACGTCTTCATCTCTTGTCCAAAGATTTTAGCTTGCGTGCCTCTCTCTCTTCTACTTGTCGTGTCTTATCATTCCTTGCAAAGTTCTACTTTGAGTCTTTGTTTTTCATTACATCTCTCATTCTCCAATGAATTAAAGATTTCAAATAGTTGACAATGAAATATGTATAAATCACTTTCGTGATATGTGTGGTTCAAAGATTGACACGTGTTTTTAATCTTTTTCTTTATCATACATCTAATAATAATTATAGAGGTAACAGTTATGATGGTCACGATCTATTACAATCTCTAATAAAAATTCATTTGTTTGATTAGTTTATAATGAGAATTCTGTTGAACATACATATAATTTAAATTCATCCAAATTATAATAATCTACAAACAAAATTATACTATTGGGTTATATGGGAATCAAATGTCCCTCTTGGAAAGCACTTTTTTTTTTTTTTTAATACCAAGGAAATTATAGGTTTAATGGGTCAAACCAACTTTAAAAACAAAGTTAAGCCAAAGAATGAAAAGTAATTTGGACCAATAGTACAAATAGAGTCTACCCAAAACTGCAAGGGAAGGGGGTCCAATAAATATGGTCCCTTGGAGCAAGGACTTTTTTGCAAGATGGTGAGTTAACACATTGAAAGTTAAAAGAATGACATCAACAAAGAAAATTTAATTTCTAAATAAAAAACATGTCTATATATATATTATATTAATATACCAACTTTTGAGATTTTTCTTTATCAACTATTGCAAATTAAACCATCAAACTATCAATCTCGTTAATAATATTCTCAACCCTATAATTTAAACTATTGGACAACGTATCTCAATATAACAATGATATGGTATGAAATTATGGTTTTAGAGTACATTTTGTGAAACAGTATTAGGTGGGTTTTGCACTTGTTAATATAATTAATGAGTTGAGATATGTAATTTGAAGTTTGGTTTATTAGATTAATTAGTTAGCCATTTATTTGAGATTAGAATAAATCTCCAAAATGCCTAAAATAATAAACATTTATAAATGACGATATGGTTGTCCCCACCTTGAAAAGATTACATGCTCTATAGTCTCAATCATGTGGACAAAGAGTAAACAGTTAAACTTGACCAGATTTCTAATCACAATGTGCAGAAATAGGTATGGCACGTGCACGTTATTCGATGCACATTGCAGTGGGCATTCTATAAAGTACTTTGAAATCCTTGTAGTGGTCGCAGTGCAAAGCTACACACAAGTATTCAGGTCCATAAATGTTAAAAGTAATATGATCGAACGGTTGAGATGCGTCTACAGATAGACGCATCCATTCATACACGAATTGTGAGTTTCATGCCTATAAATATACATCATCTCTCCCGAAACAATCTCCCTCTTCTCCAACTCTTTTATTGTCATTATTATGTCTGAGTGCCGAAATCTCTCGAAAACTTTCATTCATATGTTCGGTTCACCCATCAAGGTTAGTAGGAAAATGTAAATTGTTTGCAACATATTTCTTATGAAATTTCTTTACTTTTCCATTTTTGGTTTTTGCACATTCTCCATTCTATATTTATTTGAATTTGGATATTGCTCCTTTTTTTGTGTAATATTTATATGGCATATCCTTTATATTATATTTTTAATATATCTACGATGTTATATATTTTCTTCATTTAATATCTTATTTTAATATACTTTTTTTTTAATTTAACACACGTAGGGATATAGAGATTTGAAAATCAAATCTTTTTGTCGAAGACATATGTCTTAATCATCCGATCTATGTTTTTAAGTTGACATCTTATTTTAATCTCTAAACTTACATAAAAAAAAAAAGACTCGCCTTAATTAGCTATTGTAATTAAATTTTGGTTTAAGTCTCATTCGAGTCTCTAAACTTTCAAGTTTATTTCATTTTGGGAAAAATACACTTTTAGTCCCTGAGATTTGGGTTAGGTTTCATTTTGGTCCCTGAGTTTTCAAACTCAACAATTTAATCCCTGAGGTTTGGTTTTAGTTTCATTTTAGTCCCTCCATCCATTTTTTCATTAAAATTTAGTGAAATGCTGACGTGGCGACTATTTTTCTATTTTTTATTTAAAAATATATATGTTTTTTATTTTTAAAATAAAATCATATAAATTAATTAAAAATATATTTTTTTATTCTTCCTCCCTCTTATCCTCTTTCTTTCTTTCTTTCTTTCTTTCTTTCTTTCTTCTTCTTCTTCGACCATCAGCCGTCGTCCACCGGCCACCACTGCCGGCGGCTGGCGGCACCATATTTTTTTAAAAATCTCTTTCTTTCTCTTCCTCATTTTTCTCTTTCCTTCTCATTTCCTTTGTTTTCTATTTTCTTTCTAAAAAACCAACCCCATTCAGATCTCTCTCTCCCCGTTCGTACGCAGCCTCTTCTGCCCAGTCGTCGTCGTCAGTTCCGCCTGAAACACATTCGTTGTCATCTATTCCGCCCGAAACCTTTGTTTTTCGTCAGATCTGGAACACCCCCGCCGCTCGGTCCTCTTTTGCATCATTTTTCTTGTCCATTCATCGCTCGGTCTCTCTCTCTTTCTCTCCCTTACTCTCTCTCTCTTCACCGCTCAAATATTTGCCTTCAATTCCAGCCTCCCCTTTGTTTCAAACCGATTCTCCCCTTAAATCCAGCGACGGCGTGAGGACAGTTGGGCGGAACGAACGATGGACGAAAAAGCGTGCAGCGGCGGTGCAGTCGGAGCTGAGTACGCACGCGAGGGAGAGAGAGGAAAGGAAAGAGAGAGAGATGAAGAGTAAGAAAAGGAAAACACGGGAAAGGAAAAGAAGAAAGAAAGAGGAAGAAAAAAAGATTAAAAGAACTCCAGCAACGGCAGCGGCCGGCAGCTGGAGGTGCTGGTGGCTTCCAAGTTTATTGAGGTTAGGGTTTAACTGGTGGAGAAGAAGATGGAAGAAGGAAAAAGAAAAAAGAAAAAGAAAAAATAATAAAAAAGTATTTAATATATTATTTTATTTTAAAAAATAAAAATATGTTTTTTAAATTAAAAAAAAATATTGTCATGTCAGCAATTTGTTAGTGTTTAATGGCAAAATTGACTGAAGGACCAAGAATGTAACGAAATCCAGATCTTAGAGGCTAAAATGTCGAGTTTGAAAACTTAGGGACCAAAATGAAACCTAACCCAAACCTCGGGGATCAAAAGTGTATTTTTCCCTTTCATTTTAATCGAACTTTTATTTTTGTTCAATTTTAATCTCTGAACTTTTCAAGATGTGTATTTTAGCTCCAGACCTTTTTAAAAAGAGTCATTTTGGTTATTGTTATATTATTTTTTCTATATAATATACTCACTTGCACAAAATATTTGTATGTATATTTGCGGTTTGAAATCATGTTGATATTAATATGCTAGTTCCACATACTTTCGAAGCAATATAATTAATTTTTGTTAAAAAGAACCAAAATGGTTAATTATTATTTTTTTTTTTTAAGTTTATGGACAGAAATAGACAAAATTTTAAAACACCTACCAATATGGAACAAATATAAAAGTACATAAAATAGACATTTTAGAAAGTTTAGAGAAAAAATAGAACAACAAAACCAAAATGGAATTTAAATCTTAAATTTTCATAAACATCAAACAAATGCCTAAATGTGACATGTTTCTTTTGTCTATAACCTAATTAGATAGAGGTCTACATAAGCAAGTACTTAAAAACCACGTATAACCTAATCAAGTACCGAACTTCAAATTAGATCTATATTTCTATTGAAATCACGAACAAAATAGTATTAACAACAAATAAATAAAATCTAAAAACCAAAATCAAAATATTTAAAAGTTTTTAGACCACAATAGAATTTAGAACAACAATTTTTTTTTTCATTCGACATATGTATAATTTTGCCTCAATCAATTAAACGATACATCGGTGGATTAAGACCGATAAATTATTATACATAAAAAATAGAATAAAAGAAATTTGTGGCTCCTATGCAAACAAGATAAAAATTGGAGGGTTATGGAAAATTAGGATATTTTTTTTCAAAAAAGAAAAAAAAAAAAAAAAAAGATATTTGGTATGTCCCGCCGAACCCAATTGAGTTGGAGGAGATTCCTATGTCCTTTTTCGTCACTTTTTCTTTTTTTTTTTTTTTTCCTTTTTCTCTCTCTCTTTTTTTTTTAATTCACCAATTTTTCTATTTTATTCCTAAATTTTCTCGCATTTTCCAATAATTTTCCGTCATTTTCTCTTCTATAAATTCACCCTTTCCCCACTTTCCCCAACCTCCTCCTCTCCTCTCCTCTCCTCTCCGCTCCGCCGCTCTTTCTGTCGCCGCCGGCGGCTTTCCGCCGTTTTCTCGGAATTTCATCCCCTATCCCTTTTCATGCTCAATCTCTTGTTCTTGATGTTTCAGATTCATGTCTCCGATTCTCAGTGAAATTCTCCGTTCCGGTTTTATCATCAATTCCTCTCTCCGCCGCCGTACGCATCTCGTTCAATCTTTATCCGTCGTCTTCCTCTACTGGTTCTACGTCTTCTCATGAGCTTCCTTCATTCCTCTGCCTGAAATTATTGAGACTACCAGATCGGTTATCGATTCGGAGATTCTTAATTTCATTGTATCGTTATCTTCTTTGTTTTCGATTTAGATTTCTTCTTTCTGAGGTAGATTAGATCATCTGTAATCTGTAATCTGTAATCTGTGTGTTGTGCTCTGCTGTAAATTGTACTGTGTTATCATCTCCATTTCTATATGGCTTCTTCAAGCGGAAATTCCTCCGGTTCCATTCGGCTTCAAAACTCAGGCTCTGAAGAGGATTTGCAGGTTCTGATGGATCAGAGGAAACGGAAGAGAATGCAATCGAATCGCGAATCGGCGAGGCGATCTCGGATGCGGAAGCAACAGCATCTGGACGAATTGATGGCGCAAGTGGCTCAGTTAAGGAAGGATAACGCTCAGATTCTTTCGAATATCAACATTACATCGCAGCTTTACATGAACGTCGAGGCGGAGAACTCGGTTCTGAAAGCTCAGATGGCGGAACTGACGCAGAGATTGCAATCGCTCGAGGAGATCGCTAATTGCATCAACACCGGCGGCAACAATGGCGGATTTGGAGAAGCAGAGGAGGAAGCGTTTCAGATTCAGACAAATGTGGCCGCCGATAGCTTCATGAACCCGATGAATTTCCTGTATGTCAACCAGCCGATCATGGCCGCTGCTGATATCTTCCATTATTGAGTGTTCTGAAGCTTTGATTTCTTTGATCTGATCTGTGTGTTGGAAAAATGGGGATCGATCTTCTGGTGATTTCCTTAGCATAATTGGAACAATGTTAATCAGATTCAGAAGTGTTAGAGGAAGTAGAAATGGGGTCCATAGTTGAAATTATTTTTGTAAAAGGGGGCATTTGTGCAAATCTCATCAAAGTTATGTTCCTCTTTAATTATAATTATTGTTGATCCATCCTAACTTATATTTTATTAAACGCTTAATTTTCTTCTTTATTTTCTTAGTATTACAATTTAAATATCCTTTTAATGTCAATATGAGTCGATGAAGAAGTCTGTGATCTGAATTCTCAACAAAAAAAAGAATGATCCTCCTTTTTCCTTTTTATGTGAAGTTACTAATTTTGATTTTTTTGTTCTTGTTTTAATATCATCCATCAATGATGAAGATATTTCCATATGAAAAAAAAAAAATGTGAATGGCAGTATTTTTTTTTTTTTTTTTGTAATTTTATATAATTATATGAGCTACAATTATTTTATTTTACTTTATTTTTTAATAGTTCAAATAAAGAGTGAGAGTACGGATTTGAATGACTTAACTTAAAGGAATTTGCTGGTGTCTTGACAAGTTATGCAAAAATTTCTTTAAAAAAAGAAATTCATAAAATTAGTATGAAGGGAAGATTTTCTTGTAATAAAAAAAATATATAGATTTAGGATAAAATTTAAAACACTTATTTTTTATTATAGGGGAAAAATTATAATTTAGCTCAAAAAAATTGTGTAGATAATGGACTAAATAATATGATTAATGAGTTTATTTGATTCTTAAATATAGTTATCAACTATAGTTAAATGGTAGATACTACAAAAGCAAAAAAAAAAAGAGAATATAATATTTATTTAGTTGTACTTTTTAGCATTTTACAAGGGATATAGATATAGTGCTTTTTGGTTGGTTATGCTTATGAAGAGCTTTTAGATAAATGATTGGTCAACAATATTACTTATAATTTGGATAATTGGCACAAAATTTTGAAAGAAAGGGACATGTTGCTTCCCACTCAAACCATATGCATATGGTTGGTTGGGTTCAAATATGGCTTTTTCCATTCCCAACTATGTTATTTTAATTAAATTTTATCTCATAGACATGTCAATATTCTAGTCATAGTTATCAACATTAAACATTAATTAAAATCATAATTTAATCTTAAGTAATATAATGCTCAAAGCTAGCATAGCTCAGCGGTAATTGACATTCGATCAAGAGATCAAAGGTTCGAATTCCCCCCACATGTATTAAAATATATATATATATATATATATATATATATATATATATATATATATATATATAATTAGAATTTTTAAAATTCACTTGTTCGATTCCCAACTGGCATAAAGTTGTATTAATGACAATGAGGATATGTGGTTCGAATCCCCCCACCCCCACATATTGTCAACAAAAAAAGAAAAAACTTTAAAACGTGTTTGATAGGTCCTAAATTCTTCAATATTGTGTACATTAAATTCTTGAATTTTAAAAAAATGTCTAATAGATTTTTAAACTTTCAATTTTGTATCCAATAAGTCCTTGAATTTTTTTTTTTTTTTTTTTTTTTTTGTAATAAGAGCTTTATCTATTCGACATTTTTTAAATTCACGAATCTACTAAACACAAAATTTAATTAATTAAATTACAAGTTTAGTCTGTGAACTTTCAAGTTTGTGTCTATTTGTAAGTGTCTAAAAGATCCTTAAACTTTCAATTTTATATCCAATAGGTCCCTAAATTTTCAACTATGTCTAATAGGCCATTAACCTATTAGACATTTTGTAAAATTCATGAACCCTACTACACAAAAAAATTGAAAGTTTAGGGTCCTATTAGACATAATATTAAATTTTCTATCTAATAGATTATTTTATTTTTAAAATTTTGAATATGTTAGGAACCTGTTAAACACAAAATTGAAAATCTAGGGATTTATTAAATTGAAAATCTAGGGATTTATTAAATATTTTTAAAGTTAGAGACGTATCAAACGCGAAATTGAAAGTCCAGAGACCTATTAGGGACTTTTAAAGTTCAAGAGAATCAAATAAATACATACCTAATAAAGTTTAGGCACTAAGCTTGTAATTGAACCAAATTTGATTTTAAACCTAAAAAATCAATTAATTTAAAAAAAAAATCAAATTTACGTCAGGACCTATTAGATACAAAATTGGAAGTTCAATGATTTATTAGACATTTTTAAAGTTCAATAATTTATTAGATACAAAATTGAAAATTATTTTTTTAAAGTTCAGAACCAAATGGAAAATAGACACAAACATAATAGTTCATAAACCAAACTTATAATTTAACCTAATTAAAATTATAACTTAACCTAGGTTGAATTACATAGATCTTCTCAAAAAGGGAAAAAAAAAAATACAAAGATCAAAAGTTATCAATTTGTGATAATCAACTTTAACTCCTTTTTTTTTTCCAAATCAATATACCTTTGATACTTTATATGGAAAATTAAGATCAATTATTTGAAATATCAAAATTAAAAGCCATTGATCTTCCTAAAACTTCTGTTTTTATTTGTTTTATTTCTTGTTTTTAAATATACCATTATAATATGGAGTAGGAGTTCGGCTAGGAAAATAGTTTCCATGATACCATTCCATTCTGAAGTTCTTGTAAAGTGATAATATTCTTTTTTTTTTAAAAAAAAAAAAAAAGTGATAATTTTTTTTTAAACAAAAAAAAAAAAGTGATAATGTTGATTATAAAAAGCCAATTTATATGTTTATAAAGAGGAATTGTTAGATCTACGGAATCCATTAATTTTTTTAGTTTTATATTTAATGTTTGAAAATTTAAGTGGCTGTGATTAATTGGGATATTAATTTAAGAGCTAAAGAAAAAACAAGACAAGAATAGGATTTATATATAATAAAGTACGTATAATAGTGTTACTTCTTTCGGGGATAATTTCTAGTACTATGGTGGTATTGAAAAATTTTCATACTACCTTTATTCATTGTTTGTCACCAAAGAAGTATTCAAGAATGGTGTGTGACCTATTGAATAAAATATTATATCATTAAATGACGTGTCAAATGCTAAATGGAGGGAGTGTATACCGTAGTACTAGAAATTTTCCCCTTCATTTCTGGCCTCAACAAAACTTTCTGTACTAAAAAAAACAAAAAAACAAAACAAAACTTTCTATTATTGTAGCTTAGATTTATTTTCCCCTTTCTCATAGAACCTTTAATTTATTTGAAATTCCAAAAAGTTTAAATTCTAAAATATTTAGTTTAAGTTGACAACGGTATACTATTTTTTTTAGTACAACAACATTTGAGGTTAGGAGGATTCGAACCAGAGTGGTCGAAGGTACATGTCAATTACAACTTAGTTATACCAATAACCTTACTTTTTGTAACAATTAATAATACAAAACTATTTCAATGGTCTTGAATTAAATCCTTTCAAATTTTCTTCTACAACTCAAACCTTTATGTTGACCCATTTGTGTTGTAGAAAATTTTGAAGACATTAATTAATTGTTTATAATCTCGCTAATCACGGAAGATTTGGAATCTTATGTAGACAATATTTAAAGTGTAGAAAGGAAAAGAAATTGCATGTGAAGTGATGCTCAAATGAAAATTTTATTTTGTAGTCCTTGAATCAACAACAAACAAATGTTCGACACAAATGAATCAAGAAAACATGATATTTTTCTTTTTTGACCAAAAAGTGTGCAAAAAGGAAAGAGCAGGTACTTATGTGGTGTTATCAAATGCACGAAGCCATTGTTGCTCCGATAAGATAGTTGAAGAAGGGTTGAAAGTTGTTACAAATCCAAGGTGAGATTTTCTTCGTAAGAAGTAACTAGAATAAACTATTGCATATCAAGCTACAATCACTCCCTAAAATTAATTATTTTATTTGATTGGTAAAACAAAATATTTGATTTTATATTATGATTCAATATTTTATTAAGGGTCAATTATTATAACAAAATAAAATAAACAATATACTTTGTTGGTAAATTAACGCTTTACCAACTTTCTCTTTGTACAACTTCTTAGAATTGATTAAAATAAGATATGGTGAATATTTTATTGTTAATTAAGATTCATATATAATTAATAGTTTATCACATAAAGATAAATGCATTACTCTTGCAAGAAATGAATAAAATATAAGGTTAAAGTTTCTTCAATAATTAGAAAAGAATTAAAGAATTTAGAAGATTGAAAAAAAATTAATAGAAAGTTGAGAGTCTAAAAAATTAGTTGATGTCACTTTTTTTTCTTTTTTTTTTTTCTTTTTTGACAAATCATGTCACTTCTTTTTAAAGATTTTAACAAGAATGACCTTTTTTTTCCTTTGAAACTAAGAAGGAATAAATTTAAAAGTTATTAAAACCTAAACAATAATATAACTTTCGTCTTTGCTTATTTAGTCATCATATATATACATGTGATAAACATATGTTGACCAAAGATATACAAAAACCACATAAATTGGTCGATAAAATATTGAATTGGGAAAATATTTCAATTTATGGAGGGAAAAAAAACCGTCATTATAAGGGTTGGATTTGGATCCCTAATATCAACTAAGGAGTTTAGCCAACATGAACATAACTCAACTGGCATAACTCTTGTACTAACGACCAAGTGGTTTGTGAACTTAGGAGTTTAAAATTTCAATACATTTACATCAGAAAATTGATAAACATATTTGAAGTCTATCAGGTTATTAATATACTAAACGAAAAAAAAAATATCCAACGATAAGAACTAAAATAATTATTCTTTAAAATGTTTCCAATTACAAACTTACAACAAGAAGAATTTTTTTTAAAAAAAAGTGTTAAATTACAAGTTTTGTCCTTGAACTTTTATATTTACGTCTCATAGGTCTCTAATTTTTAAAAAGTATCTAATGGGTCTCTAAACTTTGTAACTCCTTTATCTAATAGGTCATTGAACTTTGAAAATTTGTGAAATAGATTTATGAACTTTCACTTTTGTGTCTAATAAATCTTTAACATATTCAATATTTTTAAAAATTAATAAATCTATTAGACATAAAAATCTTGTGTCTAATAGGACATTAAACTTTCAATTTTGTGTTTAATAAATTCGTAAATTTTAAAAAATGTCAAAAAGTTAAATGACGTATTAAACACAAAATTGAAAGTTCATAAATCTATTAGAACTTTTTTTTTTTTGTCTTTTTTTTTATATTCATTTGGTTTTTTTTTTTTTAATTATGTTTGTTCTCTACCAATTTCTTTACAATAATTCTCATCTTTGTTAAGGACACATTTGAATTCTTAGCCAATTTAAAAAAATCACACACACGCACACAAATTTTTTAGAACTATTGTTTTTAGTTTTCAAAACTTGACTTGGTTTTTTAAAATATAAAAATAAGGTAAATAACAAAATAAAAAAATTCATAAATAAAATTAGTGATTATAAACTTAATTTTAAAAAACTAAATTAAAATTCAAAAATCTATTTGAGACAAAGACTCCAAAGTGGTGACAATAAGGGATCTAAATTTAAAAGAGAATTTTTCTGCTTAAAAAAAAAAAAAAAAAAAAAAAAAAAAATCTAAAAGAGAAGAAAATTGTCAGAAAATTGCAGAGAGCCCATTTTGTCTTTGGAACTCGTTCATTTAACCTCAGTGGAGAGTCGGTGGCTTTCTGATCTAATTAAAGGTCATCTTTATTATTATTATTATCATTATTATTATTTTATTATTATTTTTATATAAAAAAAAAAAAAACAAACAAACAAACAAAAAGGATTCAAAACAAAAACAGCTCTGCTCTTTTCGATCTCCCATTAGCTAAAACTGTGGGTCTCTCCCAATTTTTAAAATATTAATTTTTTTATGGCTTTAAAATATTAATTTAATTAACCTTTAATTGCATTTCTAAATACTCACTCACTCCCCTAAATTTTTTAATAATGTTTTTTTTTTTTGAGTTCTAATTTTTTTTAATAATGTATTCTTTTTGTTTTACATTTTTTTTTAATTTTCTTTTTGTCTGTTTTGTGTTTGTTTTGACCTTTGAAATTGATATGACATTACGTGAAACTTGATCTAATGTAATGTTTTTTTTTTTATAATCTATTATTATTTAGAGTTAAATTATCTCAATTTAATTTTTTAAGTATTGTTGTGTTGGTTTGTTTTGGTGTTTGGACTTTGACAATCGGAATTGTATTATGGTAATTAAGTAGTGACAATTTTTTTTCTACCTTTGAATAAATTTTAGCTGAATTGAGATGGTGTCACAATTAACTAGATAAATTAATAGGTATGTTAGAATAATATTTATGTTGGTTTGTATTAATGACCATAAATTACAAGTTAGCAAAGATATGGTAAGTAAATAAAGTAAAGCCTTGTGTACAAATTTGAAATACCATTATGGTAATCTATTGCTTAAAAGGTACAATGGTCCTAGCTATTGGTATGTTAAAGTCTCCTCCTTCGTCAAATGTCCAAGATCCAACAATTTTTTGTTGCACAATCTTGCACGTGTAGAGCTTCTGTGGAAAATTCTGTTTATTTTATTTTTTTTGTAAATTGTTTCCCTCTTTGCGAGGGAGAGAGGAAGCGTTGAATGGGACTGGGTGTATCCCACGATGGTTTTCCTCTTTATTGGAGGATGTTTTAGTTGTACCGAACGTTTCTATTTTATCGGAGCATTTACTTCTTTTTCAAAAAAAAAAAAAAAAAATGGTCCAAGCTATTGGACTTCAACATAAATGTATGTTTGGAAGTGATTTTGGTGGGGCTAAAATCACTTTTACTATTGGCAAAATCATTTTCATTTTAAAATAGGGATTTTTGGCAATGGTTGAAAAATGATTTTTTAAGTGATTTTCGGTCAACCACTTGAGAGATGATTTTTCAAGTGAATTTTTTTTTTTTCAAAAATTATTAGAAAATTGATTTTTAAAATGGTTATTGCTATAAATTTCAAAACATTTTTTTACAACAATTTCAAAACACTCTTAATCTTACCAAAATCATTTTTAAAATCGTGGAACCAAATATTAATATAATTTATAATTAAACACTTTGTACACTAGTAATTATAATTAAATCATTTTATAGGAAAAAAATATTTGGCTGAGAATACAAACTTTATGTCAGTTGAGTTACGCGCTTTGATTGGCCAAAAAAAAACTATTCTAAAATTACTTCCAAACATGTTGTACATGTAGTTAAAATTACTCATAAATAAAATCCAAACGTCAATTATATAAATGATTTTTTAAGTCTAAAATAGGCAATTTTCAACACTAAATTTAAATTAGCCTTGAATTGGACTTTTAAATGTAGTGGGGACTACCTAGAAATAAAATCCAAAGGTCAATGAGCTAATGTTAAAGTTGTGAAACTTTAGATCAAAATAGATAGAATATTCAATAAGGAATTTGGTTTTGCCTTAAATTGCACTTCTAAAATATAAAATTTAGCCTTAAAGCCAAGCCCTATATTTGTGATCTTGTATTTCTAATTTGACTAGTATTATTTTTTAAGGTTAAATTACAAGTTTAATCAACGTTTAAATTTGTGTCTATTTGGTCACTAAATTTAAAAAGTGACTAATAGATTCCTTGAACTTTCAATTTGTATCCAATAGATCTTTAAATTTTTAGTTTTGTCTAATATATCTTTAAATTTTCAATTTCGTATGTAATAAATCCTTGAGGTCCTTGACCTATTCGATGTTTTCTAAAATTCATGAATCTAGTAGACACAAAATTAAAAATTAGAGTCCTATTAGACCTAAAATTCAATTTTATAACTAATAGATAAGTTAATTTTTTCTTTTTTTTCCTTTTTCCTGATGTAACCATTTATTTATCATTTAGGGATAAATTATAAATTTAGTCACCAAAACTTAAGTATTGTATTAATTTAGCTTCCAATATTCAAAAAAGTTTGAATTACGTTCTTTTAAACTTCAAATTATACTTTAATTTAATTTATTAATTACTATTATAAATAAAACTCCGTAACATGCTTATTGAATAAATTTTGATTGAATTGACATGATGTGATAGATAACTGTACAAATTAATTATATAACATATCAATATTATACTAATAGTGTTAATAATATAAACAAAAAAACTAGCAAATATATGACAAACAAATAAAGTATTCTTGTTCAAATCTAACAATAACATACCATAATAAAAAAAATATAATGATCCAATCAAACAAACTTTAACCTAAAGTGTAGTTGGATGGACTACATAGGATTAAAATCCAAAATCCAATGATATAAGTGGAGTTTTAAAATTTTAAAAACTAAAATAGACAAATATTAAATACGATTAATATATTAACAAAGTTCTAAAATTTTTGTTAAAAAAAAAAGGTGCTAAAATTATATGTTAACCCTTTACAAAAGAATATTATATTTTAACCTTTAACGTATTTTTTTGAGAGAGAGAGACTCCATGTCATCGAAGTAGAAATTGGGCCAAGCCCATTAATAGAAAATGGCCCGTTCGGAAAGCAAATGGGCCAAGCCCAAAGAAAAGTAAAGAAAATGAATTAAAATTGTCAGAAGTGGGATTTGAACCCACGCCCTCTCACGAGGACCAGAACTTGAGTCTGGCGCCTTAGACCACTCGGCCATCCTGACATTTTTGTTAGCTAACTACTAATTTTTAATTTATATATATCTACAAAAATATAATTATACCAATTTTAGATCCTATATTTCAAGTTTTATTCCATTTTAGTCTCTATACTCCCAAAAAAGTCTTAATTTTTTTTATGTGAGGATTATATGAGGATATGGAAATTTGAACCTTTGATCTCAAGAGAAATACAAATCAATTACTACTGAACTATTCATTTTGCCCAATAAATCTTAAAATTAGTCCTTATGGTTAGTGTGAAGTCAAGTTTTATTGAACTCGACAAAATAATAATAACTCTCATTTGAAAGATACCATATGAATCTGTTTCAAAAATTTATAGAAAAAATGTTACCAAAGACTCAATTGTTTTTAGAAAATTTAAAAGTAATAATGACTAAAATAGAACAAGCCCTAAAGTACAGTCGGTCTAAAAAAAAAAAAAAAAAAAAGAAGCCCTAAAGTATAGGGACCAAAATGAAGATGAAGGGAGGTTATGCATCCCATCTCTAATAAAACATTCTTAAACCAAAATGTAAAATTGAAGAAAAGCCAACTTATGAAACAGACATAAAAACAAGAAGAGAATTCATTTATATTCCACAAATTTAAATGTATCTCAATTCAGAAGGTTTCCTCATCTCCCATTTGGTCAATTATGCTTTGCAATCCTGATTTATAACTGGGATACACAAGACTCACTCCCAATTCCCTTTTCATACGTTCATTACACACTCTTTTATCACCTTTTCCACTCCCATTGGTAATAACACTTGCCTCCACCTGCTTCGGCAATGGTTCGACTTTACCGGGCCACTTTTTCTCGACCAAATCCTGAGCGTAGGAGAACACTTCTTCCCTTGGAGCTGGATCGTCATCGACTATGTTGTAAACTCTCCTGCAAAAAGCACATCTAGTAGTGAAGTCTTTGTTCACCTGCCAGTTTCTGTTCTGTCCTCTCTCTAACTACATGATACTGTCACTGATAGAATGTTATGTTACCTGGAAGAAGGCTTTTGAATACAGGCATTTAGAGCTTGGCAGATGTCCTGAACATGAACTCTGGATGTGTATCGTATGCGTACTCTACGTTGTTGACGCTCGGATAGGGATCTCTGCTTGATTATCGTATCAATAGCACTGTGACGGAACCAAAATCTTTGAGAAAAAACAATCATTTGTGACAAGAACAACATTCTGTACTAGACATGGACATTGATGAAAATCACAAGAATGAAAACGTTACGGATTTGAAGTTGAATGCAAGGAATGACAAAGAAGAGTGGAATGTGGAAGGATGGCCGATTTCTAATGAAAATATCAAGAGAAAAGACGTCATAACCTTCTACCAGGACCATAGATGCCTCCAAGCCGCAATACTTGAGCCGAGAGGCCAAGGTCATTACCCAAATTCAACCATCTCTCCTCAGCTTCGATCCTCAGCTTGCCTGACTGACTTGAGGGGTTCGCCGGGTTACTACCATAGAGTAATTTACTTGTTTAATACCGAAATCGAGTAATTTTACGGTGGTTATCATGCCTGATTACATAACCAAAAATCACTTACTCTTCATCTACCCAATCACCACCATAATCTCCATAAACACCTGCTACAAAGAAGAAACTCTCATCATAGTCAATAATGAAAAAATGCAATTTCTATAAACAAAGGTCTATAAGTGGACGGATAGTGGCAAAATAGTTATGTGCAAAAAGGTAGAAGGTATAGGATCCCTTAAAATCACAAATGCTATACTTGCATCCATGGCATAGCAGCCACTGGCAACTTAATACATTCTGCAGCATAGGAACGGGTTTCAATAGTAGAAAATAGATGAATAGGGACCATACTCAGGACTGCCAACTGCAGAGGAAGGGCTCAATCATATCTAAGGTTTAGGTCCTAGTAAAACCCTTCTAAGAGAGAGAGAGAGGCAAAAGGGGGCAGAAAGAGAGGAGAGAGAGGAGTTAAAGAAAAATCTCATATGCTTCCTAGACCTATGTTCTTCAACCGTTATAAATGCATGTATGACGACGGGATGTGCTGCTGTCTACATTACAACAAATACATACTTGTTGATGATAAATAGCAAAGCCATTGAAGATCTCCACCCTCTAAAGTAGTTCTTAAAAGTTTTTCATGCTGGAGCAGCTGCAAAGTCAATGCAATGACAACAAGAAAATCACATAAGATAATCCAATTTAATGAGTATCCGATGCAGGACAATGTTATGACATTTTATTGCGATTAATCTAGGGCATTTCCGATTACAACAGCTGTGAACAGCTTTAAAAGCTTCCTCAAACCCTAAATTAGTCCCAACAAAAGTTCCTACCACTGTCCTGCATCAGTATTCAAAATAAAAAAGAGAAATATTATGGCATACAGGATCACCAACTTCCACATCTGGTGGAATGGAAACCAGAAGGTGAGTATGAAACTTCATTGCTTTTAGAGTGCTCTGTCTAGGAAGCAAACAACAACAAATTAACTAAAAGTAACACCATCAACGGAAACTTCAAATTATAATTACATCAACTTCCCAAAAATTAATCTACAGGTTTTGAGCAGATTGTGCAGTATTCTAAGATTATCCCAGCAGAAAAAGTTACGTGTACAGTACTACACTTATGCTTAGAAAATTCACACAGATTCTTCTAATTTAGTGCAACAGGTAATACATAATTGATTGTCTATCTATTTCACATTTGCAAGAACAATATAATCCACAAATTGGCCTTGAGCTTGAAGACGAGATCACAGTGTAAGGTGTGGACTTCACCAGCAACACCATCTGAACAAGCTTCCAGGATTTCAGTGACTATTTTGTTTACATTTAGTACTCTCATCTCATGAACTAGAAATATTTTCATGTCTATGTAATGTAAAGGATAGCACACGTTTTAATTTTCGTTATCTCTCAAAACCAGAAACTGAAACTTACTGTGGATCATTTGCATCAAAAACATAAACATCAAAACCTCTTCCCTCCAGTTCCATCTTCTGCCCAAAGTTTCTGCAAGTCCCAGAAACAGCCCTAATGATCAAGCCCCATTTCATTAACTTCACACCTATAATTCTTAAACAAAATCTGACGAACTTCACACATAATGAATCAACCATTACTTGAGGAATCAATACAACAAATATTCCGAATCCATAAGAGATTAAAGGATAATTCTCTAACTTCTACATGTTCCGCGAGGCGTTATTGAAGTTAGACAAAAACCACTAAGAAGTGCAGAGATTTTACCATCCTGAGTTCTTTAGTTCTTGCGCAAAGAATTGTCCGACGAAACCCATCCCTAAAATGAACATGCGATTCTGGATTTTCAATGGCGATGGTTTCGATTCTGCATTTGAACTTTTCAGCGCCATTGGGCAGTGAAAATTTGACGATGATTTGAGCCAAATAGAACCATAGTTCTCAGAATTGCGGCTGCCTTTCAGAGTAATTGCAGGATGATTCCAACACAATGCATCCATATCGCAATGTAGAACTAAGCGCAGTTCTTTGTACCTGCAAAACTACACAAGTGAATCTCAGCTTGCTTAGATTTGATTTTCCAAAATGAAAATTTCAGGACTCATTGCACAACCCAAAATTCATCTCATAGAACTCCCCACGCTTGAATTTTCTTATTTTTCTTTTTTAAATAATTTTTTTTTATAACATGTTAGTGGGGATTTCGAGATGATCCAAGATACAAACTTCATACCAATTGAACTGCGACTTCATTTTACATTCTACATATGAAAATTATTTATTAACCATTTTAAAATGAAATACTAACACGGAGTGTAAATTAGTTCACTTATGAAAATTTAGAGAAAAAAAATATCATTTAACTTACGTTTTTATCTCATAAAAAACATTTCCAGATTTGATGAACTTATGACTTTTTGTTCAATATTATAAAGTCTTAGTACTAGAAGTTGAGTTATATTTATATTGACTTTTAAGTTATATTTAAGAACTTAACATGTATGCTAACATAAGGAATAGTTTTTTAAAAAAAAAATAAATAAATAAAGCACTTTATTCTAACCCAACAAAGTTTGGTACAAGTACCTCGGAAAGAATCCACAAACGGGGAGGCTCGATCCAAAATCCCATCTTCTCTTCTGAATTGGAAGAGGACTCAAAAAACGTAATAGGGGGAGGGGCTTGAGGTCGCAATTCGTGCCAACCTGTGACAACTTCGGATCCGTTTGGTAACGTTCTCGTTTCTTGTTTCTTGTTTTCAATTTTATTAAGAAATCTAAGCATATAACTATGTATGTTTCTTGTTTCTCATTTTTTAGAAACACTCCCAAAATTTGTATAGAACTTTTGGGAACAACTAAAACTAGTTTCTCCTTTTTTGTTCTTGTTTCCAATTTTTTCCAAACATAAATAAGAATATAGGTTTATTATTATTGAATGTATAAGTGTTAGGGTCATGAAATTCTATTTTTCTTTATTAAAAATGAAGAAACGGAAACAAGAAACGAGAACGTTACCAAACGGGCCCTTCGTTGCTCGATCTCGGACAAAAACCGAATGAAATATCTTCAAAATCTCCAATCATCTAACATAAGGTATAGTTATAGGTTAAGACTTTTTTGTTTTAATGTGGTAGGTTCAAATTCCTTCGCTCTAGTAACATAAAATTCTTAACAAAAACATAATATATGTACATGAATGAGGACAATCCTTACTTGCTAATTGGACAACAATGACTCGAAGTCTTTACTTCTAGACATATAGATCGATGTGGGACTTCTTTGCTATGGAGTCGTTAAGAAAGTATTTATGCACTAAATAATACTTGCCCTATATTATATTCTCTTCTTCTCTACCTTTCTCTCTCTTTCACTTTGTCCATATGTCAAAATCTTAGCGGTGGAAATAAAGAATTTCCTATAAAAGAAAAACTAATGTTGTATTTTATCAAAACCATCCGCTTGAAATACATTTTAATTTAAATGTTTTTCAAGAATGCATTTTTTAAAAAACATTTGGTATAAAAATAGTTTAGGATTTAAACACTCATATGCTTGGTTGCATTTCCTCATAGGTGTTTTTATACACAAGTTACTTTTTTTAAAAAAAAGTTGGTTTCAAGTGTTTCTCTCAAAATGGTTTATTTATCAATCTCATTTTCTAAAAGTCATTTTTAATGGTTGTCAAACATTATAAACTTTTTCAAAATGATTTTTAAAAAAAATTAAACACTTCAAAAGTTAAACCAAATGTTATAGATAATTTTGGACTACCATGGTGTACAAGGAGCTGACGAGGACACCCGGACAGGAATAAGACCAGGAGACGACCCAAAGGAAGACCGGACCAACGGGCCGGGCCAACGTGGCCCGACCCGTACGGTCGGCCTCAGCCCAAGGCCGAGTCCGTTTGCCTTCGCTCGGTCCTTCCTACCTCTGGCCGCCCCGGTTCCTCCTGGTTTGTCCCGAAACACCTCCGAATTCCTAAAAACCCTAGGAGCATGAGCAGGTATTTATACCCCTCTTCGCCACTGAGGAAGGGGACCCGAACTCAATTCTCTACTCTCTTCTCTTACTCTCTTGCTCTCCTCTTCTGCTTTCTGACTTAAGCATCGGAGGCGGTGTGGCTAGCACCACACCGGTGTGCAGGTTTACTCTTTTGCAGGCCACGTCTTCCCCCGCTCTCAACCAAATTCAACACCAAACACACCTTTATTCTTTTTTTAATACATAATATTCACTGCGCCCTTGCTCCGGCGGCTACAGATGTTTGTTAGGAGGTGGAAGCAATTATTGATTATACCAACGTGAATAAGAGACTTTGGCATAATAAATTTCGACAGAGGAGAGAGAGAAAAGTGAATGCAAATAAATGTGTGAATGAGCTTAAAAGGACATTTTTAATACATGGTTGGGAAGTGGCCGGTGGCAGCTATGGAGTTATCAAGTGTGAATCAACCCCTTTCCTTACGCATGAAATTCTTCTAAACAAACCACTCAAACTTGCGTAATCAAACTCGTGTTAAGTCAACACGAATATATATTCAGTAGATAAGACATTTATAATCTTTCTCAAGTTGAAGATATTCAATCATTAAACAAAAATAGAAAGTTTTGAATTATCATTATGTCAACCTTAGCATAGCTCAAATAGTTAAGGTTATATATATATATATATATATATGAAAATAAAAAAAAAGAAATAGAAACTTTAGGTCTCATTTGATGATAACCATTTGGTTTTTTGTTTTTGAAAATTAAGCCTATAAAACACTACTAATCATCCATAAGTTTACTTGTTTTGTCATCTACCACGTTACCATGTTTTCAAAAACCAAATCAAGTTTTAAAAACTAAAAAAGTAGTTTTTAAAAACTTGTTTTTGTTTTTGGAATTTGGTTAAGAATTCAAATATGTATTTAACAAAGAAGAAAATCATGATAAAGAAATTAGGAGAAAACAAGTATAATTTTAAAATACTCTAATGGTTCTCAAACGGGACCTACACTTTTAATTTCGTATTTAATAGGTTCTTGAATTTTTTAAACTTTCAACACCGTGTGTAATAAGTCGACTTCAATCTTATTTCTAAAATTAAAATTTTTTAAGGCTAAATTATAAAAAAAAATATCCCTAAACTATGGGGTTTGTTTCAAAAATGCCCTTGAACTTTGAAAAGTTTCAAAAATACCCATGAACTTTGAAAAATGTTTAAAAAATACCATTGTCATTAATTTTTGGATGGAAACCGTTAGAATTTACGGTGAGAGGAGGAAAAAAAAAAGAAGTATTTTTCAATAATGGTATTTTTTTAAAAAAAAAAATTAAGTTCAAGGGTATTTTTGAAACATTTTTCAAAGTTCATGGATATTTTTGAAACTTTTCAAAGTTTAGGACATTTTTGAAACAAACCTCATACTTCAGGGGTATTTTTTATAATTTTTTAAAATTCATGAACTTATGAAGTTGGTGAATTTTTGGAAGAGAGCTTCAAAAGTTCAAAGGGTTTTTACAATATGTGGCCCTACTTGCAACCAAAAATCTGGTTTGGAATTAATTGACACCCATATGAAAAAGAAAAAAAGTATTAAATGCTCATCAATGAAAAACCAACCTATTCTTTAGGAGAAGAATCCACACAAAAACAAAAACAAAACAAAAACAAAACAAAACAAAAGCTTCCACAATTAATCCCTCTCATTCTTCCCTAACCATACAAACTACTTCTCTCTTTCCACAAAACTCGGCTTCTTCTTCTTCTCCAAACTCTTCTTCTTGGAGCTGCCATGGCAGTTTCAGGCAGTCGAGATCCCGATCCCGACGTCGTAAACGTCGTCGTTTTCGGAGTAATATCATGGACATTGGCATTCATTTTGTTCAGATCACTCCTCCCAAACCGATCTTTCGAGTTTTGCAACCGTCTCGTCTCCACACTCCATGCTTGTTTGGCTGTCACTTTGGCTTCCATCTCCGTCCAAGATTGGCGATGCCCCATTTGTCCTCTCGCTTCTAAATCTTCCTCCTTTCAGGTAAATTCAATCCTTCCTCCTAAAATCTTTTAAACAAAACAACTCGATCTTCGATATTGTCATCTTCGTGTCATGAACTATTACGACGTTAATTATACGTATCCATAGCGGATATTAATCGACGAAAAATGGTTGATGTGTGGTAGCCAGATGCAAACATTGGCTGTGAGCTGTTCTTATTTGATGTATGATTTGGTGTGTTGCCACTTTGACAAGAAAGTGAATGTGGACAATACCATCCATCACTTGGTTAGCATTGTTGGAATTATTGCAGGCTTTGCTTATCAAAAGGTAACTTTATTTTAACTGGTTTTTTTTTTTTCTATTTTCATTTTTTAGTTCAACAATCATCTGGTTGGGAATGGAATTATCGATCTTAGAGATAGTGTGTATATCTGCTTTGGATTGACCCTATTTCTATCTTTCTTTGTATTTTCGATTTTCAATTATCTATCTCATTGTTTTGGGGGAAAAAATTATTTTTTGTATTAGTATGAATGAGTTAACTATCATGGGTTGGCCTAGTAGTCGATAAGGACGAAGGTAAATAACAAAAGGCTGGTAGGGTATGAGTTTAAGTCATAAGTGACCAGGTACCCCTGAGATTTAGTATCCTATGAGTTTTCTGGACAATTAAATGTAGCAAGGTCATGGTTGTTTGTTTCTTGAGAATGGTTGTTTTATTATTAATAATCATGATTGATTTACATAATTGATGAGATATTTTAGGTCCGGTTGGATTACCAAATGGTTTTTTGTTTTTTGTTTTTGAAAATTAAGTTTATAAAAACTTCTTCCCGTGTAAATTCCTTTGTTTCGTTATCTACCTCTTCTTCCTATGTTTTCAAAAACCAAGCCAAGTTTTGAAAACTTAAAAAAGTAGTTTTCAAAAAGTAGTTTTTGTTTTTGGCATTTGGCTAAGAATTCAAATGTTTTCTTAACAAAGATGAAAATCGTTGTAAGAAAAAGAGAGAAAACAAACATAATTTTCAAAAATCAAATAGTTATCAATAATTTGGCATATGTAGTGTGGGTCAGAGATGGTAGCAGCATTGTGGATAACAGAGATGTCAAGCCCCTTTCTCCATTTGAGGGAAATTCTCAAAGAAATTGGTTACAAAGGCACTGACCTTAATTTGGCTGCTGATGTAAGTCACTCTTCCTTTTTAATCATCATTTCTTACTCTTGTTCCTAGAGTACTTTTAGAATGTTTTTAATAGGAGTGCTATTCGGATAGAATTAGAAACGTTACTAGAGTATTAAAGACATGTTAGTAATTAGCTACGGAGTTTGTTTAAATGGTTCAGACTTAAGTGAGGATACTCAAGAGATGAGACGTATCGTACCTCGAATATTCTAGTTCTGCGTTTCAGATACCTTAAAATTAATTTAGAATTGTCACTTGTTTCAAAAACTCTAAAAAGTAGAAGTTTGAGAGTTTGGCTGATATTGATGTGTTGACAGATTGGATTTGCAGTGATATTCTCATTTGCAAGAATGGTTGTAGGGCCTTATCTCACCTACATGACTCTATCCGCCTCAGTCCCTTTTCTCATTAAGGTAATTTTTCAAACATCTATTGCAAATTTCATATTCCCAAAACATGCAGCCAAAAATTTTGTCCAAACTCGGTTAAAACATCGATGTAACTATAGAAACGTCGATGTCAATCGATATTTTGAGAAGTATGAAAACAACAGGAATTTACAAAATCTACTTCATAAATAGAGTTTGGAATAACGTATGGAAACAAATCATTATTGTTCGAATTTATCTTTATTGTGTTGATGTTATCAATATTTTCCAATGTTTTGATAAAAGATATTTTCCAATGTATGTAGCATATATCATAGATGTGGCCAACCAGATGGTAGAACAAAATGGATAATCAAATAAAATAAAGAACGTCGCATTAGAGCCCTTTCATAAACTATACTCTCCAAGTTATCCAACCATCTACTTTGTATCATTTGTTTGCCTGTCATGTCAAACCAATCAAATATTTATCAAATAGATACGTTATAAGTTTAGGACTAAATAAACAACAATAAAGATAATAAACCTATAATGATAATTGAAATATTGACATGTTTACTCAATTATCAACTACTTTATGCAACTTTCACTAACCAATTAGTTCATCTTCAGGCCATGGCTCTAGGATTGCAGCTTGTCAGTGCCTACTGGTTTTACAAAATCGTGAGAATGGTCAGATTCAAACTCAACAACAGATCTACGTCGAAGAATAGTTAGTCTTAGCTAAGGAATAACAAAGAAGATTAGAATTCTTGCAATTTTATGTTCATCAAATCCTTGTATCTTGGGAGCAGTGACATTGCAAACAAAAACAGTGCATAAACTTTGCAATGAGCTGTGTATTCTGTAAACTGAGCTGCAGATTTCATGTTTAAGTAAATGAAAATCACGATGAACGATTCCATCTCAGCTTTATATCTTTTCGATACGAGTACATTAACAAGAAAAGTTAAGGCAGGGTGAAGAACAATCTATTTAGCCCACAAGAAAAGGGAATAAATTAGAAAAGAAGAATGGCCAGATTTTCATGAATGTTCATCATCATCTGTGATCAGATACAACAAGCTCCTATAGTTCTAAGAAAAGCACCAGTGATACCAGAAAAAGCTCAGTTTTGTATGCATCCCAAGAGTGCATCGTTTCCCTGAGAAGGAAAATGTAATGCTTGCAAAGCTTTTGGCTATGTTGAAGACTAGATTACATCACTTCATTCCTTTCCAAAATCGGCACTATAGTGCGCACTGGATTCGAGTTTCTTTGCTTCGTTCAGTTTTCGTACTGCCTGAACATCACAAGATGATGAAAGTGAGTAGGGGAAGAAAGACTCTTCTTTCTGTAGGGATCCATTGCAATACGACAATCAGTCTGCTAGAGAATGATAAAGAAGGAGAAAGTTACCTTCATGAAATCTTCATGGATGACATAGTCACGTTCGGCACGAATAGCTGACATTCCAGCTTCAGTGCAAACGTTCCGCAAATCAGCTCCATTAAATCCCTAGACAAAGGAGAGTTCAGTGCACTACAGATCATGGACAAAGCTACTAAAAGAAATCAAATAAACAAGAAAAGTAGCAGGATTACCTCTGCAAGCTTTACGACAGCTTCATAGTCAATCTCGCCATGCTTGGCAATTCCAGCGGCATGGATCTTAAGGATTTCCATTCTGGATTGCTCGTTTGGCAAAGGAATTTCTATTTTGCGGTCCAATCGCCCTGGTCGAAGAAGTGCAGGGTCAAGAACATCTGGCCTGTTTGTAGCCATTATCATTTTGACCTACAGTACCATAAAAATTAGTCATCACGTGGTAGCCGAACAAGAAAGTTTGAAAAAAAAAATCAGAATAAAAGAAATTAGACTGATGATATAAACAAATAAATCGTAGCATGGTTGGAAACAAGAACAAAATCTAAGACCTAATATTTTATATTGTGGAGAGTCATACGACCTTACAGGTAAGATAAAAAAAAAAATTCAGAAAAAGAATGAACAAATTCTTGATACCCCCACCCCACCACAAAGAAAAAAGAACAAGAAAAAAAAGAGAGTTCTTGGTAGGCTAGTGACTTCCATTTTCATTTCTTTTCCATTCTTGGTTACGAGGATAGTCCTCTACACCACCTTAGAAATTCAGTATACAAACAAAGTAGCACAATTTTTCATTCATAGAGTCCTTTTAAAAAGTTGCAAAAATAATAAATGAGCAGTTATAAAAACTAAAGAATAACAAAGGTGCCAATCTTTTGAAAACCCAAGCCCCAAACTTCAGATACATCAAGGGTCTCATTATTTTTATTTTTATTTATTTATTTTTTTTTAATTTTTTTTTTTTATAGGAAACAAAAGTCATTTCATTGATGTATGAAATAGATACAAAAGGAAGACCTATCAATAGAGATTACAAAAAACATCTCCAATGAGACAATAGGGAAGATAAACTATAATTACAAAAAGGAGGAGAGTGACTACTCCAATATAAAGCAAGATAAGGGTCTCATTATTAAGCTCGCCCGTAGATTCTAACACACAACCTTTGGATAGGTGTTACCTAGAGACCATGAGCCTAAGCCAACGGTATGCCCCTTGGGGACTCATAATGAAGGTTCTAATTAAAAAGAACTTTAACAATGCTACCTTGGTAAAATATAAAAAACATTGCTACTTACAGAATCACAACATTATATTATTTATTCACTAAAATTTTTTGAAATTTTATGCAATATTAATGTTTTAGATACGACATAAGTGGTCAGCAAGCCTTGATCCCATAATTTCTCTCATTTTTTGCCCCTTTTGTTACAACCCATACTCAATAAAGAAGAGAGTACATTTATCTCACTGCAAAGTCAAATGATAAACATAGTTCAGGGTCATTTATTTGCAAGGAATTTGTATGCCAAAAAGTCTAGATGTCTGACATTCTTAGATATATTACCTGTTTTGCCATATTTCTGTGGTGTAACATTTTACAATAGCGGGTAACTCCAATAATACTATTATATAGTACTCTTTCAACTTAAAAAGACCCCTCATTTCACAAGTCATTTGGGTACAAATGTTCATAAGATACTTGGATATCTATATATGAGAAGGGTCTTGAATTCTCAAAAAACAAACAAGGGGTCAGAAATTTTGAACATACCTTACCAAGCTGATCAAAACCATCAAGCTGATTAAGTAACTCCATCAATGTTCGCTGAATTTCACGATCTGCACTTGTTCCTTCACTGAATCTCCGCCCTCCAATGGCATCAATCTCATCCATAAAAATTATGCAGGGCTAAGCACAGAAAAGAATGGTGCATGAATTATGAATCACTCTTTTTGTATAGAATCATACCAAACGAAGTCATACCACATCAGAACTTACCTGGTGATCACGTGCATATCCAAACATTTCACGTATTAACCTTGCACTTTCTCCAATGTACTTATCAATTATGGCACTCGACACGACCTACACTTCAATAAAGAGAAGATAGAAGCTAATAGTTATATATTAATTGGGAAGGCAGGGAAGAATATAATAATTTCAGTACATGGAGAAGATTGAACCTTCAAGAAGTTGGCATCTATGTTGCTCGCAATTGCTCTTGCCAACAATGTCTTGCCAGTACCAGGAGGGCCATATAGAAGCACACCCTTTAAGTGAAAAATGAACAAATAGTGTGAGTAAAAGAGGGAGGGCGAATCTAGTAGATAAAGCAAAAACTAGAAAACTACCATTTGGTAATCCCATCAGAGAGAGAGAATAGTACCTTGGGGGGCTTGATACCAACCCTAAGGAAAAGCTCAGGATTCATGAGAGGTAGCTCAATAGATTCCCTCAATTCTCTAATTTGATCAGACAAACCACCCACAGCAGAATAGCTAACATTACCAGGATCTTCATGCAACATATTATACACAACTGGATCTACCTATCAGATCAAATTAGAAAAAAACATTTAGGATATTGCATTAGCATTAGAGGATACTACCTATTTTTTCTTTTCCTTTATAATTGTTGAGTATAAACAAAAATCTAACTCACTTCACGTGGAAGAGCCCTCATAATGGTGAGTGTTGTCATATCAAGTACCACTCTAGTACCAGACGTCAATTTTTCCTTATCCACCTTATTACGGCATCCAACCACATATCTTGGTCCACTGCTTGCTTTGACAATCACTGAAATCACAAAGGCAGCCGTAATCCAACATTATCAACCAATTTGTGATCATTTTTATCTCATACGAAATACAAGGAATAACAAGAAGAAGTACAGCGTTCATTGTCAAGTGGCCTGAGAACTTCTCCAATAATCTGTCCAACACTTTGCAGAGACTTCAAATCATCTTCCGTCTTGTTAAATTCTTTCTTTGCACCTCGTAAATTCTCCCTCACTGAAAACATAAGTTAAACATAACCTTACATTCTTCAGTAAAATAAACAAGAATCTCAGCTTCCGTTACCACTTTACCAAATACCAACTCATAAAGTCACATTATAAGCACTACAGAAATGTAGCAAAGGGAAAAGACGAACAAACCGTCAAGAACACAACCCACTTCCCATAAATTCCTAGCTAAGAGTGAAACTAGCATAACGTTTTCTAATTTTCACAGTGATCATAATTTCCTAACAGATCATTTCTAAATTTCTCTCCTTTAACATGTATATATCCTATCACACTTCCCCTTCCTACACATACAAACACATACACTTCCCACAGAACTCTATACAAGGAGTTTTGGAAACACTAGGGCTTCCAAACACCAAAATTTATAATAGGGGGGACTGAATGAACAACCTAAAACTGAGACGCAGCGATCTCATAGTCTAAGGAACAGCCATTGCAGAAAAATCAAAACCTATTATTGCTCGAATCAGCAAACGTTCGCCGAGACGACTAACACCGGAATTCACAAAGTAAAAAAACAAGAGTAGATTATGAAATTGGTTTGGGAGGGACATACGAGATCGGACTCTAGCGTCCAATTCTTTGTGCTGAAGCAGTTTCTTGCGGTAGTCATTGACCGCCGAATGACGCCGTGCGGCTTCTTCTCCGTCGGCCATTTCAGGTGGTCGGAGTTGAGGTCGGAGCTGGAAGTCGCTGAGGATTTATCAGAGAAAGCTTGGGAAGCAAGAAGCTTTAGATGCTCTCTCTTTCTGCAGAAGGTTTCCTTCTTCCCCAAATTTATGGGCTGCGCTTTATAAAAAGAAGTTGCGATACGATGCCGTTTCGTCTACATGAATTAGAGTTATTTTACTTTATTTTTTAGATATATATTAGAAGTTTGAATTTTTTTTTTTATCCTCTAGTAATGGGTTACTTGTAAACCCTATTAATGAATCAATTGTTATTGCTAACATAAGTATAGCTTAATTTTTATGGTATCATTTCTTTTTCTTAAGGTTGATGTTTGAATCCTCACTCCTATATTTGGTGAACTCGAAAAAGAAAAAGAAAAATTGCTTGTAATTTAGTCCCTGATCTTTTAAATAAATCTCAATTTGGCTTTTAATCATTTAATTTCTCAATTTTATTTTTAATATATTGAAAATTTTCTATTAGGAGTATTTAATGCATGTGTATACATATGTACTGTTGTGTGTATATATATATTTGTTAAAACAAAATTAATATGTTGTTAATTATTAACGTGGAGTGGAAGATTCAAACCTTTGATCGAAGGTATACGTCTAAACCACTTGAACTATGTTCAAGTTGGCTAAATGAATTTTGTTGATAGCGAGTGAATTTTGTAATTTAATGATACATCAACTTTTATGGACAAGTTCTAATAAATATTTTTATATAATAGCTTGATTGAAAATTTTTAGCGCTTTAAGAGTAAACTTTTCAATTAGGTCATTTCAATAAAAATATAAGAAAACCTATGAATTAATATTTGTAATTGTTAAGACACTCATACATTTTTAAAGGTTGAAGTTTTGATCCTCAATCTCCACACCAATCCGTTAAAGTTAAATTACCCTAGACTAGGCTTATTAGACTAGAACATATAATCTGGTTTTGCATTATTGTACATTTTTCTAACTTTTCTTTTTCTTTTGTCGAGTCCAACAATATGTGAAATAGGAATTCAAATTCAAACCTCTAAATGATTAAACATATATGTCGCAAGTAATTGAACTATGCTCAAGTTGGCTTTTCACTGGCCAATTGGTCCAAATAACCTCTAGGTCTTCCGGTAATGGTGCTGGGATTGCAGCTCGCAAGTGCCATCTGGTTAACGAAGACAGGGAGAATGTCCTATTCAAACTCAACAACAAATCTACATTGAAGAACAGTTCGTCTAAGCTAAGAATCACCAAAGAAATCGAGTTCTTGCAATATCAAGTACATCAAATCCAGGTTGTATCTCGAGAGCAGCAATATTACAAATAAAAACAGTACATAAACTTTCCAATCAACCATATATTCTGTCAACTGAGCCGCAGGTATCGTGTTTTGGTAAATGACAATCACAGTGGACAACTCATCTCTCAGCTTGTAAGAAAAAATAAGACAACATGAATAACCATATTTTCATGAATACTCAGAATCTCCCATCTGTGATCAGATACAAACAAGTTCCTATAGTTGTAAGATAAGCACCAATGATCCCAGGAAAAGTTCAATTTTTGCCTGCATCTGAAGACCGCATCTTCTCGCTGGGAAGGAAAGTGTTGTGCTTGAAAAGGTTTTTGGTTGCTAGGAGTAAATTACACGACTTCAGTCCTTTCCGAAATCGGCGCTGTAGTGTGCACTGGACTCGAGTTTCTTTGCTTCGTTCAATTTTCGTACTGCCTGAACATCGAAAGATGATAAAAGTGAATACAGAAGAAAGAGTCTTCTTCCTGTAGAAATCTAATCATCTCACCGCAATAAACGGTATGCTATACAATGCTAGAGGAATTTTAAAAAGTTTACCTTCATGAAATCTTCGTGGATGACATAGTCGCGTTCAGCACGGATAGCTGACATTCCAGCTTCAGTGCACACATTTCGCAAATCAGCTCCATTAAAGCCCTGAATGAATGAGAGTTTCAAACATCCATATATTATGGATACAGCTACTAGAAAGAAATTGAACAAACAAGAACTAGCAGGATTACCTCTGCAAGCTTCACAACAGCTTCATAATCAATCTCACCATGCTTGGCAATTCCAGCCGCATGAATCTTAAGGATCTCCATTCTGGACTGCTCATTTGGCAGAGGAATCTCTATTTTGCGGTCCAATCGCCCTGGTCGAAGAAGTGCAGGGTCAAGAACATCCGGCCTGTTTGTGGCCATTATCATTTTGACCTACAGAACCAGTTTCAGGTTAATAACCATTTACTCTGAAAACAAAATATTTGTAAAAAATGCCCCAAATAAGATCCAGGACGAATGATCAAGTCTTAGCACAGTTACAAGATCTAAGACCTCATATTTTCCGTTTCAGCTAGTTATATGACATCATATCTTCACACAGATAAATAAAAACAACTATAAAAAAGAATGAACACATTCTTGGTATTTGACCACTGACTTCCACTTTTATTTTCTATCTATCCCTTACTAGTTTCTGCAAGGAGGATAGTCCTCCAGTCTCCACCGCCTTTGGGAATTCATATCATCACACAGGTAAATAAAAACAAAATTAGAAAAAGAATGAACACATTTCTGGTATTTGGCCACTGACTTCCATTTTTACTTTGTGTATCCCTTGCTAGTTTACTGCAAGGAGGATAGTCCTCAAGTTTCCACCGCCTTTGGGAATTCAGTATACCAAGAAGAGAGTAAAATTCTTATTAAATAATTAGAAGATGACAAAAAACTATCACATATAAATATGTAAACATTATACAAAACTATAAATATATTAAAGTGAAAGACAGAGGGAGAAAAAAAACATAAGCAGTCAGATTCTCCACGAGATGAAAATTTATAACACCCGTCATTTTGATGGGCACCTGTATACTGATGTTCAGGTATACTTGCATATCAGAATATCCAAAGATGCCTTCAGAACATGTTGGAAGGAGAAGGCCAAAGATGCAATTGTCAGATTCACAATGAGATGAGTATTCTAAACACCCATTATTTCGTTAGGCATCTGGATCAGGTTCATAGGACCATTGAATATCTGAATATCCAAATATAGCTTTTATTTTAAGACAAAGGTCGAAATGTAGATATTCCATGAAGATCATTTTTTTCCACAAAACAAAGAATCAGCAAATCTGGACATACCTTGCCAAGCTGATCAAAACCATCAAGTTGATTAAGTAACTCCATCAATGTTCGCTGAATTTCACGATCTGCACTTGTTCCCTCACTGAATCTCCGCCCACCAATGGCATCAATCTCATCCATAAAAATTATGCAGGGCTAAGCACATAAAGGAATGATGCATGAGTTATGGAAACACCTTTCCTAATGGAATCATACAAAGAGAAGTTCATACCACATAAGAACTTACCTGGTGATCACGTGCATATCCAAACATCTCACGTATTAACCTTGCACTTTCTCCAATGTACTTATCAATTATGGCACTCGATACAACCTATGCTTCAATAAAGAGAAGAGAGAAGCTAGTAGTTACATATTAGTTGGGAAAGAGGGAAATATTAAAGTCACTTCATTACATGGAGAAAATTCAACCTTTAAGAAGTTGGCATCTATGTTACTCGCAATTGCTCTTGCCAACAATGTCTTGCCAGTACCAGGAGGACCATATAGAAGCACACCCTTTAAGTGAAAAGTGAACAAATCATGTGAGCAAAAGAGGGAGGACGAATCCAATACCGTGCAAGTAATAGATAAAGCAAAAACGAGAAAACTGCCATTTGGTAATCCCATCAAAGAGATAGAGAGATAGTACCTTGGGGGGTTTGATACCAACCCTAAGGAAAAGCTCAGGATTCATGAGAGGTAGCTCAATAGACTCCCTCAGTTCTCTAATTTGATCAGACAAACCACCCACAGCAGAATAGCTAACATTACCAGGATCTTCATGCAACATATTGTACACAACTGGATCTACCTATCAGATCAAATTTGATCAAAACATTTAGGAAAATCACGCATTAGAGGATATAGCATGTGACTGAGTATAAACAAAAATCTAACTTACTTCACGTGGAAGAGCCCTCATAATGGTGAGTGTTGTCATATCAAGTACCACTCTAGTACCAGACGTCAATTTTTCCTTATCCACCTTATTACGGCATCCAACCACATATCTTGGTCCACTGCTTGCTTTGACAATCACTAAAATCACAAAGGCAGCGATAATCCAACATTATCAACCAATTTGAGATCATTTCTATCTCAAAAGAAATACAAGGAATAACAAGAAGTACAGCGTTCATTGTCAAGTGGCCTGAGAACTTCTCCAATAATCTGTCCAACACTTTGCAGAGACTTCAAATCATCTTCCGTCTTGTTAAATTCTTTCTTTGCACCTCGTAAATTCTCCCTCACTGGAAACATAAATTAAACATAACCTTACATTCTTCAGTAAAATAAACAAGAATATGAGCTCCGTTACCACTTTACGAAATACCAACTCATAAAGTCACATTATAAGCACTATAGAAATGTGGCAAAGGGAAATGACGAACTAACCCATTTTCCATAACTTCCTAGCTAGGAGTGAAACTAGCATAACGTCTTCAAATTCTCACACATATTTTCCCAAAAGATCATTTCTAAATTTATCTGCTTTAATTTAACATGTATATCTTATCACACTTCCCACAGAACTCTATTCAGTGCGTTTTGGGAACACTGGGGCTTTCAAACACCAAAATTTATAATATGGAGGACTGAATGAACAGCCTAAAACTGAGATGCAGCGATCTCGTAGTCTAGGGAACGGCCATTGCAGAAGAAGCAAGACCTATCATTGCTCGAATCAGCGAAAATTGATCTAGACGACTAATACTGGAATTCAAAAAGTAAAAATGAAGAGTAGATTATAAAATTGGTTTGGGAGGGACATACAAGATCGGACTCTAGCGTCGAATTCTTTGTGCTGAAGCAGTTTCTTGCGATAGTCATTGACCGCCGTATGACGCCGTGCGGCTTCTTCTCCATCGGCCATTTCTGCGGTCGCAGTTGTGTGCTTGGAGCTCGGAGTCGGAATCGATTTTGCAGAGTAAGCTTGAGGAGCAAGAAGCCCTAAATCAGTAAATTCTCACTCCGGTTGCTTCTTTCCCCAAATTTATTGGCCTCTTTGGAAATTGGAAGTTTAAAGGTATCCCCTCCTTTCTTTTGTGTATGTACAAGTATAATATAAACTTTCATAAATTCATTCAAAAAAAAAAAAAACTTTTAGTTCATTTTGGTTTAACTTTTAAGAATCAATCAATTTAATCGTTATCTATCGAATTCAAGAAGAAATTTCGTAAGGGAAATGTCAGGTTAAAATTATGATCGAGAAATGAGAAAAAAGTGAAAATGAAGAGACCAAACTGGTTAGTGTTTCAGAAGTACAATGATCAAAATGGACATTTTGAAAATACAAGGATCAAAATGAACCATAGTCCAAAGTGCAAGGACCAAAATGGATATTTTAAAAGTACGAGAACTAAAATGAACCAAATGTTAAATAGGTCACTATATTTAGGTTAAATTACATGTGTTAGCTATTGTGTCAGCTCTAATATATTCGAAATTTGTAATTTTTAAAAGTTAATTGATCAATTAGATCTAAAATTGAATGTTATGTTTAAAAAAAATCCTAAATTTTCAAAGTCGTGTGTTAGTAGGTCCATAAATTCTACATTACATCAAATAGGTCGGTGTCCTAATATACACAAAATTAAAAGTTTAGACACCTATTTAAACACTTTTTAAAATTTAGAGATATATTGAACACAAAATTAAAAGTTTAGGCTCCAAAAAACTGTTGAACGTAATTTAAAGTTTAGAGACTAAACTTGAAATTTTTGATTTTGTGTCTACTAGATATTTGACTTATTTAGCATTTTTTTAAAAATTTAAAAGATTATTAGACACAAAATTCAATTTTGCACTTAGTAAATTGTGAATTTTTAAAAATGTGAATATGTTATATATATCCGTTTGACACAAGAGTGAAAGTTTGGCCTTATAAAGACACTTTTAAAACTCGAAGACCTATTAGACACTAAACTTGAAAGTATAGGGGCCTATAAGAAGCATTTTAAAGTTCACGGTTTTATTAGACTAATCATAAAAGTCTAAGATGTTCGTGAGTGATTTTGAAATAGTAAAAATCATCTTTGATATTATCAAAATCAATTTGAAACATGTAATCAATTTTGATGGTGTGGAAATCATGTTTGAAAGTGTAAAATCAAATATGAAATTGATTTTGAATAATTAAAGATATGTGCTCGAAGTGATTTCAAATAAAACATAAGTGGTTTTAGTTCTTTTAACATCACTTCCAAACATGGATTGTAGACAAACTTATAGTTTAGACCCCACAACTAAACTAAAAGGCAATCTAATTTTTCGTATTAAATGTGTAGATGACTGACCTAAAAGAAAAATGTAATACCTTTTCAATTTAAGGTTATATGTCATTTTGATTGCATCATCACCCGAACAAAATTACCATTATATCCTAAAAGCACACATTTTTTTTCTCATCTCGTCCCTTGCTCAATTTTGTTGAGGTTGGAGTACAGAGTGAGGTTGGAGCAAGTTTGGAGAGAGAGTGAGATTGAAGAGCAAGAAATTATAGAGAGACTGGAGAGAGAAAATAGAAAGAGCGAGAGATTTAAGAGAGAGTGAGAGATTGAAGAGAGCAATTGGAGAGAGAGCGAAAAGCTGGAGTGAGAGGTTGGAGCCAGAATGAGTGTAGAGAGAGAGTGAGAATGATAATTTCACTAGGATGCTAACACAAACAGAATGACATATAAGATTAAATTGAAAATGTAAGACATTTATCATTTTTGTCTATTTAAATTGGTCATGCGTACAAATTTTGTTCCCACTACAAATATTTCGGTAAAACAATATTTTATAATTGGTTAAAAATCACTTTTTGTCTCACAACTTTTATGAAAGTAACAATTTAACCCCTCGACCATGAGCATAGCTCAGCGGTAATTGGTTACAAATTTTATGCCAAAGTGAATTGGCTCTGCGGTAATCGACATGTACCCTCGACCATGAGGTCAGAGGTTCGAATCCCCCTCACCCCCAAATGTTGATGTACTAAAAAAAAGTAACAATTTAACCCTTGAACGTTGATCTTAAATGATTTAGAATAAACTAATTTTGGGATCCAATATGTACATAAGCTACAAAATTTAATCATTAAAATAATAAAAATCGACATTTAATTTTGATAATTTTTTTTGCGACAAAGATTAAATTGTTATAAATTTGAAAGTATAGAGACTAAATTGTTATAAATTTGGACGTATAAAGATTGAATTGTTACTCGTTAAAGTTGACTAAATTATTACATAATCGAAAGTATAGAAACTATTAAAATTCGGGCCAAATTATTTTTAACCTTTTCTAGTTTTACTTTGTTTAAGTAAAATTTCAAAGAGTGTTGCTTTTCACTCCGATTTGGCGGTTCTTCGAAGAATGTGTCGTTAATCTTCATTCTTTCTGCAATCGTGTACTGTTTCTTCCCTCCACCGTCGCCCCAGTTCAACTCCGCCCGCTCGAGCGACGGAGAGAATCAGATGTTGACGCGACGCATTCCTTCTGTGGCAGTTTTTCTCCCGCAAGCTCTGCCATGGCGTCGTGGACCTCCTCATTCTATCAACAACAGGACGGCGCTTGAATTCCACTCACTGCTCTCTTTTTGCCCTAAAACCTGTTTAGTTTCTTTTTGTTCTTCCTCTGAAGTTGCCGAACCAATTCACTTGGAAGAATCCTCGAAGCGCGTAAGATCTCGAATCGATCCCTTCCTTAGAATTGTTTCTGTAAGGCCATTGTTAAATCACACAAACAAAACCCAGAGCTCAAGTTCTTTTATTCCTCTGTGGGATTGAAAATTAGCACAAACCCAATAAGTGATCAGAATAGAACATAACATTCATGGCTAGAAATAACATTAGACTGAACCCCAAAAGCTCAAAGTGAGGTAACGGCATACATGATACCTCTATTTGATTCAACTACAAGACTTATAATCTCTGTCTTACTTTGTAGCGGGTCAGTATTTCAGTTATATCAACCAACTTCATAAGTCGTAGAATGATAATACGAGGTGTATCGTGTACATTTTTTATGGTTTAGGATGCGTAGTTTTTGAACTTTGACAGGTATCCTTGTCTTTTGTTATATGTGTTTGCAGGGTCCCCTGAAACCTGGGTTATATCTGGTTGGCACGCCAATCGGTAATCTTGAAGATATCACCCTACGGTACGAAAGTTTGATAAAAACACCAACATTATTTTCTTTTCTTTTCAACATATATACATATACACTGAAAGCTTGACAACCAGCACAAACAGTTTTCTCTCTTCCTTTTGATATGTTCATTTATAAACTCATAATTTGGAAATGGACTTTATGTTTTGTGATATTTCTAGCTGAGTCACTCCCTGGAGTAGGATGTTTAGTTCTTAAGTTTCAGTATCTTCTCATTCATATTGGTCCATATTTGATGATGTTGCAACTATATTTCTCTTGTTCAGTTATTTTGAATAATCAGCTTCTTTATCCCTGTAAAATTCTACTATACAGTGCTCTACGTGTCTTAAAATCAGCACACGTCATTCTTTCAGAGGATACAAGGCATTCAGGAAAGTTGCTTCAGCATTTCAGTATTAGAACACCCCTTGTAAGTTTGTTGAGGCGTTTGTTTGCTGATATATTAGTTTTCTTTTCCTTCTTCATTTGTTCTAATGAAGACTTTTAGATTTCAGCTGAGTTTTCACAAATTCAATGAGTCTCAAAGAGAGCAAACAGTGTTGAAGAGGTTAAAACAGGGTGAAATTGTCGCCCTAATTAGTGATGCAGGGACACCAGGCATTAGTGATCCTGGTACTGAGTTGGTGAGCATGCTCTCAGCAATTTTGTATTTAGTTATTTCATGATGGCTCTGTCAAGCATCTATCACTTTTATGATCTGTTTATTGGGCTCTTTTTCAATGTGCTTCCTTTGTACTTTGTAGTTTGAACATTAGCATTTCACAAAAATCTTAAACATGATCATTCTCCCTTCACATTTTAATGGTTTAATTATGAATAGTGGTATTAATATAATTGTGCCATGTGAATACAGGTAAGATTATGTGTCAATGAAAATATACCCGTTATTCCCATTCCTGGGCCCTCTGCTGTTGTTGCTGCTCTTTCTGCCTCTGGCTTGTCAACTGACGAGTTTACATTTGGTAAATTTCGTACCAGTACCTGTAGTTGTGCTGGGCATATTTCTTTGTGCTTTTTTTGGCCCTTTGGCTACGTTTAGGCTCACTACAATTTCTCAATATGTATATTTGTGCAGTTGGATTTGTTCGTAAGCATGCTGCATCTAGAAGAGAGAGGCTGATGCTTTCAGCAAATGAGGAGGCAACTCAAATTTTCTATGTTCCTCCGCACAAACTTAAGCAGTTTCTCGAGGAAACTTCATCATTATTTGGTGAATCAAGGTACTTGATATGTGTCTATCTCCAATCTATTTCAGAGCAGTTCCACTTCCACTATCTGCTTCAATATATAATTCATTTACTAATGACATCTGATTTAGAACCTGTGAAGGCATAGATTGTATAAAGATGCTTCATTCTTCATGATCATCATCTTCTTCTTCTTTTTTTTTTTTTTTTTTTTTTGAGTGTGTGTGTGAGGGGGGGGGGGGGATCATTGGTAAATGAAATGACCTCACAAGATGGATTACAAAAAGGAATGCGAACTAGAAATTAAAGAAGAAAGACTATGATCTTTAAAAGGGTGTGAACATTTACACCAATAAAAAACATTAAAAATAACCAAATCCGTAAAGCTTTCAAAGGTAGAATATCTATCGTTAAAAATCCACCCATTTCGTTCACACCAAAGGGACCAAAAGAATGAACAATTAAAAGCTAACCATAGAGTTTTCTTGTCATCATGATCATCTTAATTAGACCTATTTTATTTATGTTAAAGATGTGTTAGGAAAATGTTATGAAGTAATTGGCTTGTAACTTGTTCCAGTGCTTGAAGAGAATAAATAAACTCACTAATTCTGCAGTTAAGCTTGCATCATGGGTTATCCTGTGATGTTTTATCTGAGTCATCAAGGATTTGTTATACATTGTATCACTATAGAACCTTTGTGTGGTTTTTCAATGACTGTGGGTATTGGTTGTATAATACTGTTCACGTGCTTCTTGTAACAGATAATTGAAACTCATGTTATCATCCAAATTGCTTTAATGAAGGAGCAGACATGTCTTCTGTTAGTAGATGGTTGGTGAATATTTTTTTCAACTGTTTTGCAGGCGATGTGTTATAGCTCGTGAAATGACCAAGATACATGAGGAGGTGACTTTATTCCTCGCTGTTTTTTGCTATCTTTAGTTGGTAGTATTCCCAATACTTCTGCTTACTACGAGCACAGAGTTGCATTTAACCCAAATTTCTTCTGTACACTGTTACTTAATTACCTCGTATGATGCCATTCTACCAATTTCTTCTTTGTTCTGTTGAGTTCCTTGTTGTTAGACTTCCAATTATTAATTTATAAGTTTTAAGCATCAAAATAGTAGGAAAAGTAAATAAAAAATTTATTTTGATATAGTAACAAGGTAAGACTGAAATGGCTGCTAAACATATATTTACATACAATAACTAGATATTATGGAACAGGCTGCTCAACACAAATGTGATTGATTGTAAATTATAACTGTTATTTGAAAACATTTTTAGTTTCTCATCCTGAAAGCTAGAAAGCATACGTTGAATTTTCATTTGCTTCATTCTGGTGAAATATAATTGTCATACTCTTTTTCTTGTGGAATATTTGATTCCCGTACATGGGAATTGGGGTCATACTATCATTTAGAACATACATGCTGAGTGGCCATACAATTCTAGTTGATGTTGTCTCCGATCTGTTTTCCATCAATCATTTAACTATCATGATGTGATTATTTTTATATGTGGGGATAAATAGTTGTTATAATTAGAGATATGCTAAGTAGCATGCTTGAATAATGTAATTTGTAACAAGGTAATTTCAATGGTCTCCCATAATGGATTTCACAATGTTGACGTGCCATTTAGCAATAACTAACAAGCATGATGATTGCAATAGTTTTGGCGGGGTACCCTGGCTGAAGCTAAAGAATTCTTCTCGTTGCATCAAACCAAGGGTGAAATTACGCTGCTGATTGAAGGAAAGCTAAATTCTGAAATCGAAACTCCTTCAGAATCACAGTTGGAAAAGGAGTTGGAAGAATTGATCTCCAGTGGGCATAGGCTTTCTATGGTAATGGAATTGGACTATAGGATAAAGATAATTTTATGAATAGTAATGCTTGTTCTAAGGCTTGGTACCATTTTCTCATTACTGGACAAAGAAGATTGTCTTGGTCATTGAACTTTAAGGTTCATTCTAATTTAGTCTCCAAAACTTTTAAACAATAACTATGTTAGCCATTGCCGTTATTCTTCCATTAGTTGTTTAATGGAGGGATGGCATGACTTTAAAGTCTAAATGTGTTTATTATCATGCCATATATGGCATATATTGAACCTATATAAATTGGTTGAGGTGGGTATTAAGTGGGACAAATATTAGGTGCATTGAAGTTCAAAGACTAAATAGGCATTTTGAAAGTTCATGAAATAAAATAGGATAAATATTAAAAGTTTAGAGATGAAAATAGGGTTCAAGCCATAAAAATATTGTATTCCGGCAATCTGACAAAACTTTGTTTTCATGAAGGCTGTCAAATTGGTTGCTAGCAAAACATCAGCAAGTAGGAAAACGGTCTATTCAATTGCATTACGAAGATTTGGGAATCAACTTGGAGGGGAGAAAAATTCTTGTAAATGACTCTGTATCATGCTTGCCAGAGGTGTAAGTAGTTAATTGCTCATATTGATCTCTATTTTTGCAAAATAATTACTTTGTATCAACTGTTCGTGTACCTTCTGAAGAACAACTTGGCTTTCCATATTCCTTTTTAACAGCTGTTGCCTCTTGTTCTAATCGTTTCATTAGATATTATTGGGGTCGGTGGGAAACAGATGTATGATTTTTGCTGAAATAGTGGCTATCTAGGAAGCATAGATACAAACACGAGACATAACAACACGACAAGAATGAATATGGTGACATATCATCTTTTTTAAAATTTAGAACACAGACACAATAAGAATATGTCTTTTTAAAACATATATCAATTTTATACTAGAGGAAATTCAAAGTCAATAAGCTTATGTGTTTATATGTTTTAAGAAAATGGGTTTGATATATTTTACTCTCAAATTTTATTATCTTTGTCCTATGTTACTATTTATGTTTACTTATTCTGTTCGATGAGTGTTTGATGCATGCGTAACAAGTGTTCCCTATATTCACTTTGTATAACTAGTGTCTAACATATGTCTACTGTCTAACAAGTGTCTAATACATGTTCATTAAGTGTTGAGTATTGGAGTGTCCGACATGTGGTGGGCATGGACACACTAATCAAACTAAAGTGTCAGTGCTTCTTAAGTTGTTAGGTGGCTTTTTGAATGTAATATTCTGTTACAAATAATTATCCTTGTACTCCACATTGAATGGTTGCTAGTTGCACTTTAAGTTTGAATTTTCAAGTGGTTCAAATTAATCTCCCTCTCAATCATCAACTAGTAAGATTTTTACGAGTCTTCAGACTACTCAATATTGTAAAATTAAGTCAACTTGCATGGATAATCATAATCATGGTGAAAGAAAAAGAGAATTTAAATCTCAACTCTTATCTTTTTCTAGTTGGAACAGTGATCCTTTTACAAATTAGTTTGTCTGGCTATTTTGCTGTTGTCGTTCCACTTGCGCTTACAACTCGTTACTTTTTCTTTGTTTTTGAACTATTATCAATGCTTTTTTATCTTAATGGTAACTAGTAATATGAAAAGGAATGAGGTTGGTTGGTCAAGATATTGCTTGAAGAGAATTTGAAACAATAGATTTCTAAGAATACATAAGCTGAGGGAATGCAATATTTTAACTTGCATGAACAAAAATGTAGTAAGGGGATAGAACAGTGAAAATTGCTAGTTTGTGAAAGGTTTAGACTTGGAAGTTAGAACTGAACCCATCATCAAACTGCTGATGATCAGAAGCCAGAGGCAAAGCAATCAGACGGTAGTCTCAGAAGTGATTATTTGTGCAGCATTTAGAATCTTTTGATCATGGAGGACCCCATCCATATTGCTGAAAATCCACCGTCCTTTTCTGGTCCTCAGAAAGCAATTCTGAGCTGTGTTGCACTGTAAAAAAAAGCCCTCTTCTCAACAACATTTGATTTTCTGCTCTTTCTTTCTACTTCAATATTTACATTACATGTACTCCTTTCCTAATTCATTACAGTATATGTGCATACTGCTGCCATTGTTGCTGTTTTCTCTTATCAATCAGGTCTCACAGGTCACCGGGATACTGCCATGTCTACCGACTTGGAAGGCGAAAATATCCTCTGCCCGGTGGCTAGAATGTGGTGTGGATCAAACTTCATCTTCCTCCGCTGAAACTCCGGCCACTTATCGCCGAAGTGTCCTGCCCACTCCTCCTCCGTCGTGTAGTGAGGCAGGTATTGTTTCACTTCGATCCCCTCCTCAGAACAGAATGCTAATATCTGATGATTCTGATTGCTCAAGTACTCCAACGATTGCGTCGGCTCTCCATTGTCTAGCGCCGATCGCAGCAACGCCACCAGGTAGAACACATCGTCCTCCGGGGTCACGGCGGAGGTCCTCGGGTCCCACCTACACAAGGAAAAAGGGAAACAACTGTCATCAATTGGCAAACAAACGCAGGTATGGGCCCTGGACTTGATAGTTTCTGAGCTAATCAATGGGACCCCAATTGTGGGGGTCGTTAGATCAAGATGTCCATTACAACACTGCAAACTTTGAGTACGTCAACTGGGACAAGGACATAATCCCCATTGGCGGGTCCAACGGAGAAGATCTCCTGACACCAGAATCTTCTCCCTTGGACAATCTCCACCGTCCGATTTGCCCATTATTATAAAAAACCCCTCAAAGTTTTTATCAGTCCAAGCTGGCTAGGCCTCCATCTCATGTCTTATGTGGAATTTTTTAAAAAACAACTCACCATTTCCTTTTGGTAATTGTGTTGTGGGAATTTTAAATTACTAGTAGGCAGTAAATAAGACTTTTAATGTTAGGGACCGAATCGAACCGATGTCGTTTTCGGGAACTTTTTAACCTACAAAATGAGGTGTTATTTTGAATTTCTTTTTCCTCTCTCTAAAATTATATGAAGGGGGGTGGCCCCCTCCAAGTGGATACTCTGACTCATCCAAACCCACAGCATAATATCTTTGCAATGGCCCACTTTTTACCAAATTACAAAAAACTTGTAGGGGCTGTTTGAAAGCTATCAAATTTTGGAAACTATGTTATGGACATTTTGAGAGTGGATTATATTATAAAAAGCTTCCCCCCTCCCCTATATAAAAAATCATTAACAATGTTTTGCATGTTGCATGCAGAAAGTGATTGCTATTCTTTTAGGAAAAAAAAAAAAAAAAAAGATAATGAGAAACTGACTTGTGCTTGTTCATGGGGTAGATGAGGATGGGCCCACTGGTATTATTTCCCAAAATACCCTTGAAAACTCCCCGGTCGAAATCAGCGATTCTCGACTTTGGGACGAAGAGATTCAGCCATGGATGTGGGACCTCCCATAGGCCCTTGGATCGGAGCTTCAACTCGGCCTTGTGAACCCGGTCTAGAAAGTCCACGTAACCTAGGTCCGTCGTGAAAACCGACTCGGGTATATAGTCCAATTCCTTCAGCAATGCCTCCACTTCCTGATTAAACGACGTCGTTTTAAGTCAATGCGAGAAAATTATTTTAGTATTTTGAAGTTTGAATTTCAAAGAGAGAGAGAGAGAAAAAGACAGATTAAAATAAAATGTGAGAACAGCTTTTGTTGCAAAGCAGCTACATTTTTGTCAGAGGATAAGTTTGATTCCATAATTAATCTTAAAATTAAGAGAGAGAGAGAGAGTAGAAGAGAATAATTCGGTAGTTAAAGGCTGTAGATTTAGTGTTATTATTTAATGTTGGATTAAGAAAAAAGGAAAAAAAAAACAAAGAAATTCCTTAAAGTTGTGTTCTTTCTCTGTCTTAGGATTTTAAAGAATAATTGATTCACACAAGATCTTCCATGTATTATTCTTCTTCTCTATTATCGATATCCGATTTTGAAATGGGTAGGTCGTTTACCAAACATTTAAAAACAAAATCATTATCAAACCGTACTTACGAGACAAACCGAAAAAAAAATTATTGAGTTGCAAAGCTTTGTGTGATGATAGAGTTTGACCCAAAAAGAATTGAGAGAGTAAACATGAACAACAAACCACAAGGAAAGACAAAGATGGCAGTAGAAGATTCCAAATCCATATTGGAGCAAATTTCACTCAATGTATAAATATATATTTATTATTATTATTATTTTTTGTTATTTTAATTTAAAAAAATTGAATAAATTAAACAAAAATGGGTATTGGGTGCCTAAGCAAACAAGTTCCAGCCATGCAGCTCAGAGGGACACACAACTCAAAAAGAATAATGCAACAAAGAACAATCCTTGGCCCACCCTCCCTTAAAACTCTCTGAATCATTTGGGATTTTATATTTATTTACACACAAAAATCTAAAAAAATAAAAAAGAAAAACAATCCCAATTGAAAATCAAGACAAAAGCCAAATACAGCTTGCAAAATGGCATAAAAATTATTACTTTTGATGCCCTGGAATGTTCATAAATACAGTAATCTGACAAAAGACACACTTACTACTCTCACCCAATTTTCTCATTTCTAAATTCTAGCTTAGCTTCACCACCTACTTTCAAATTAGACTTAATTTATATTATAATACTATCTTTTTTATTTATTTATTTAATTATACCTTTATGTTATCCGACCTATAACATAAACTTAACTGGTTAAAACTCATTCTCTCGAATTAAGAGGTTAGACATTCAAATCTCTACCCTGTTGATGAACTAAAAAAAAAGAAGAGAATATTTAGCTGCATACTAACTAGTACGTAGGGATGTCTTTACATACTACCGTTAAACTGTTGACGGTTAGGAGATGGAAGAAAATTTCTCATTTTCTACTTTTCTCTCTTAGTTGTTAAGATTTTAATGGAGTGTGTAGAAAGATCTTACACATTGGTAAATAACCAAGTTTTGTTTCAAAAAAAACTTATTTGTCAGTCAACGTGAGTAAAACTAATAGGTCAAGACTTATATATTTAACCAAAAAGGTCAGAAATTCGAATTTTCACGAACTAAAGAAAAAAGGTTAAAAAAATATTTGAAAAAGTCAAAATTTCTATCAATTTCTCACTTTGGGTCACATTTAACATTTTTTTTAAATAGCTACTAAATAATAATAAATAATAAATTAAAAAAAAAAAAAACTCAATTTACTCCAACCCCACTCTCCATTTGTTGATATATAGAGAGAAGTTTCCCACTCCTAGAGCTAGCTGATGGTTTTGTATTGTATGTCTTTTGAGCAAACAAGACAATGACAATGATTGAAATAATTCAAAACCAAAACCATATGATAATTTATTAATTAAGGATACTAATTATATATGAATGAAACAAATTAAAGTACCTGATCAACGGTGTGAGATGCGGATCCACGGTAGTTTTTGGTGATCTCCAAGCAGTATAAAACTCCCCCATCCGCCTTCTTCAAGGACGAGATTTTGACCGGGTTAGCCGGTGAGAAAAACGACGATCTCCAGTTGTTGATCAAACCTTCATCGACGATCACAAACCCCTCCACGTAATCAAATCTCTCACTCTCTCCTTTTGCATGTAAAGATATTAACCTCTCTTGATCCTTTGTGAATGCTGTGAAATTTGAATACAAAACTCTAATCCAACGCACCTGTTTCATTCATTTACTAAACAAAATCAATTTAAATCCTTTTTTTTTTTTTGCATGGACTACAAAAAGATTGGATTTTTCTTGTACCCTTTGAGGAGCTGGTTCCAAAACGATCCTTGCTCGTGTGATGATCCCAAATTGCCCTAATCCGCCGAGAACTGCGTGGAAAAGATCCGAGTTTTCGTCGTTCGAACATGTCACTAACTCTCCGTTTCCTGTTCAGTCTGTAACTATTTAGTCTCTGTACTTTGAAAAGTTGATATGATTATTGTAACTAAAGAAGTACAATTTTGTTATAAACTTTTTGAACTATAAAAAAACAAGCTTGAAATTATTATAGATAAAGTGGAAAATTTTGCATAAGTTCATGCATTATTTGTTGTATTTTGGGGTTTGAATGGTTGGAGAGAAATGGACCTGTGACGACGTCGAGTTCATGGACATTGCTGATCTGAGGGCCATGGTTGAAGGCTTGGCCGCTGATTCCGCCGTTCGACAGCGTCCCGCCAACCGATAAATACAAGTAATCCGTCCACGATCTCGGCGCCAATCCATGTTCCAACGTCGATTTCAACACATCAATCCACAGCTCTCCGCCCCACACGTCCACAAACTTCTCCTTTTCCGACACCAGAGGCGGCGGCGGAGAACCCCTCCCCCCGCCGCCGCCGCGCCGGTGCCGTCTTCCGCCGCCGCTCATCTCGATCACCACTCCGTTCCCCGTCTGCGCCTGCCCGTTAATCGAATGCCCATGCCCTCTCGCCGACACCGTAAACCCACCATACTCCTCCGGCACCGCCGCCGCCGCCGTCCGGATCAATCTGGCGACGTCATCGGCGGAGGCCGGGTGCAAGACGGCAAGAGGTGGGTTCCGGGTCATGAGGCCGAAATCGATAGAGGCAGTTTGGACGTCGGAGGGGTCGACGGTGAGGAGGCCGTCGATGCCGAGACGGGGAAGCTCGGCGGCCGGACCCATGTTGAGTCCGACGGTGGCCATGAGACGGCAGAAGGCAAAAGCCAAGAGAAGCTTAGTAGCCATCATTGTTGAATTATTATTAAAGAACAATTTAAACTTGGCGGTGGTGGAGGTAATCGGACGGCAGTGGCGGTGGTGGTGGCAGTGGCAATGTTGCATGGGAAGGGAACAGAGAAACAAAGAAAAAAAAAACAATCTTGAATTAGAGAGAGATGGAGTTTGTGTAATGTAACGTAAGACTCAGGATTTATATTGACGCTTTAAAGATTTTTTGTACGCAAAAACATGCACCTAAACAGATTCTTTTTTTTTTTTTTTTTTTTTTAATGTTTTTTTTCCTTGGAGAAAGGAAAGATTTTCTCAGAAGAAAAACAGAAAAGGAACACCTTTAACCCAAAAAAAAAAAAAAAAAAAAAAGCAAACGAGATCTCTTTTTTTTTATTTTTAAAAAAAATAATATATATATTTTTTCCATAGAAACAGAAGAGGGGCTGATTTTAATAGTTTAAAAATAATTTAAACTTGTCGCTCTTTTATGTCTAGGATATAACGTGCAGGTTCTTCATTTATAAGACAAAATTCCAACATTAGGGTTTTTTTTTTTAAAAAAAAAAATTAATTAACATTTAAATTCTTGTGCAGAAGGTTAATATATGAGTTTCATCCTTATTGTTCTCGAATCTTATTTTTAAAATTTTGAGGTAACTTCTTTAAACTATGTGTAATAGGTTAGGCGTCAAATTTAATTACAAATTTGAGTTTTTATTGAATAAAAAAATTTAGTTATTTAAGTAGTTAAATATATGTATCTCTTCTTATTTGTAATGTAATATTCTTTAAAAGAAATAAAGCCTAAGTTTTTTTTTTTTTTTTTTTTTTTTTTTTTTTTTTTTTTTTAAGAAAAATTAAAATTATTAATCAAATTTATTTATTTATTTATTTCAAATGTTAGGAGGTATTATTTTGTGTTCAATGAAAATGGAAGTGATGGGTGGAATCCGCTCTAATCTTGTTCCATTTGAAAGACTATAAAACAAACGGTTAAAGCTACACAAACTTGTATCTTCGATTAAGAGGTTAGAGGTTCAAACTTTCATCAAACAAGAAAAAGGGTTGAAAGCTACTATACAAACATATCTACTTCGAAACTTCCAAAAGGTCATGGATTCGAATTTCTCATTGGCATAAAATTTTGTTGTGAAATAAATATGACAATAAATCGATATTTTATTTTTTACTTTTTAATTTTGTAGTTTGGTTAAGCGAGAGTTTGACACATGGCATTTCACGTGCAAGGATGAGGGAGACACGTGTGAGGTCGAGGAAACTGTGTAAAGAGGAAGATTAAAAGGGGGCTGCTCCGGGCCCCACTATTGGATACGGAGGATCTGCGTTGGGACACGAGCATGGGCTATTATCACGTGCGTACACAACCCACTGCAACCAACTTCCCCGACCCAATCACCTCTCGACACGTGCTTCCAGCTTCCCAACCTACCCATTTTCGTAATTTCATCAAATTACAACCCTCATAAAATAATTCCCTAAATTATATAGCCCCTACAACTATACCCTCTCACAATCCACTTGGAAAAATGAAATTAAATCAAATTAAATTAAATTAAAACAGTATCTAAGCCTTAGATTACATTTCTTATTATTAATCTGATTAAACCAATAACAAGTAGGGTTTTGGATATATTAGTTCATTTAAAGACAAGTTTGATGATGTCCTTCTTTTCAAAATCGACCCCATTCTCAAGTGGGTATATATATATATATATTTGAAAAGTCGATAAACTTTTCACGGTCAAATCCCGACCCACCACCTTAAATTTTCGAGTCCAATAATAGCACAGTATCACGATAAGTAAATTGAATGCATTATACTGCATCTTAGACTACATGGGGTTCCATCTCAAAACCAATTGGCAATGAGTGGAGTAACCCATACATCTTATGTATTGTGAGTTCTCCACTTATCTTTTCAATGTGGGATCCTCAACACTGCACATACATAAAAACAAAAATCTATTGGTTCTCCAGCAAAACAAAATGTTCTTTTATCTTATTCAACAAACGGATGAATCATGCACGTTTGTTTGTACATGGAGCTAATATAGTATTCTAAACTCTTTTGGTCATATAACGGGTTGTTTCTATTTAGAAAAGAGTGCAATCATGCATCAAACACAAATTATTTATATGATTAATTATGATCTTAGCCAAATACATAAATAATAAAAATAAATGTAATGTTTTTGAAGGGTGTAAAAAAATATATATATATAATTTTGATGACAAGTACTAGTCATTATTCGGAGGGGCCTATAATGTCCGGAAGGAAAATGATTGGCCAATGAATGAGTGCTATGTTTTAATTCTCTATCAAAAGACTTTGTTGGACCACCAATAATTTATTACCACGTACTTTTGTTCTCTCTACGTGTCAACCTATCATTTGAACTATTTAACGTCTTTGTTTGTTATAAGTTTAGTTCTTAATCTCTATCCATTAGGTCCCTGAACTTTCAAAAGTGTCTGATAGGTCCTTGAATTTTCAATTTTGTGTCTAATAGGTTCCTGACACATTTGAGATTTTTAAAAATTAACCAATCTATTAGATATAAAATTAAATTTTGTTGCCCATTGAAACCTTAAACTTCCAATTTTGTATCTAATAGGTCTGTGAATTTTAAAAAACGTCAAATAGGTCAAGAATTTATTAGATACAAAATTGAAAGTTAGAGGACTTATTAGACACAAAAGTGAAAGTTTAAGGATTTATTGGATATTTTTTAGAGTTTAAGGACTTATTGGAAACAAAATTGAAAGTTCGAGAACCTAGCTATTTGACACTTTTTAAAGTTCAGAGACCAAATTAATACAACTCTGAAAGTTCAGGGACTAAACTTGTAATTTAACATTTTTTTTATACCTTTTATGGTGAAGTTAATATATTTGATTTAGCTTCCTGTTATTGGGAGGACAATCATGTCAATTTTATTTTGGTTTTTCAATTTTCTTTTTTTGTTTTTACTTACCCAACAAGTCAATCTTAGTTTTTAACTTAATTGTTAGTAGTGCGATTCAAGTTGATAAAGGGAGAATTATGGGTGTTGATGGCAAAATCTGGACAGGAGGAACTTACCTGACCTTCACGTGCCACCAACGATAAATTTGTATGAGAGGGGGGAAGACGTGACCTGCAAAACAGTAAACCTGCACACTGGTGTGGTGCTTGCCACACCGCCTCCGATGCTTAAGTCAGAAAGCTGAAGGAGGAGAGCAAGAAAGAAAGAGAAAGAGTAGGGTTCAAAGAATAGAGTTCGGGGATCCCCCTTCAGTGATGAAGAAGGGTTTAAATACCTGCTCATGCTCTAGGTTTTCAAGCGTTCGGAGGCAATCCAGGGCTAAATCACATGGACTCGGGACACCTCAGACCAAACGGAGACGGAAGACCTCGGCCGAGGCTGAGCCGGTCCCTCCGACCTTGGCCCGACCTTTTGGCCCGTTTTGCCTTTGGAGTCCATTTTTCGGTCCTATTTCTAGGCTCGTGCCGGGTTGTCTTCGTCAGCTCCTTGTACATCGGAGTGGTCCAAAATTACATATAACTATGGGTATAGAAGAGAGAACAAAAATATCTCTATTCATATTAGATCTTTTAAGTGGACAATATCATATCATCGTAGAGATATGTGGAGTGTCTGTTGTTCTTAACATTAATTAAGTTCATTATTTTAAACCTTAAACTTAAATGAAGATTGCAATTATAAAATCCATGCTTAAAAGAACAGTTGATGCTCTCAATTATTTTAAGAGATTTTTTTTTTCTTTTTAAAGATTTGTGATTAGGTACGAGTGCGATGAGATTATTTTTGCATATATATATATATTTAAATGTGTCCTATGCTTTTGTTAAATTGGATTTGGACATTTTATTGCTAAATTTGAGTACTTTTTTTTAAAAAATTTGCTACATGTTGGAATTGGAACGACTAAATACACACATTTTCATGATTGGGTTTAGGGCACACTTTCTTGACATGATTTTGGGTGGAAAAAAAATTCAAATTTAATTTTATTCAAGTTTATAGTTTAAATTGTTGATATATTGAAAGTTAAAATTGAGTGTTTAAATCTAGAGGCTACTAAGAGTAAAAATTTGAACTTTTTACCCTTGAAAAAAAGTTATAGAAAAGAGTGAAAACGGGTGTATTATTAGAATTGACAAAACAGGAGACGTAGGATGAGCAAATAATTGTTGGAATTTGCAAAAGAGAAGTGGCATTTTCCTCGTTGGTCTCAAAAACAAAACATAATTGTACTATATATATATATATATATATATATATATTCAAACAACACAACATCTTTGCCCTTTGCTTTCCTAATTATATTTTGCATGCATCTAACTATATATTATTCAAAAATTTCTCCCTAAATAAATGTAATGTACTAAGCATGCAATAAAGCTATTATCTAAGTTAATTATTTTAATAGCCCAACTAGCTTAGGTTAATCCTTGTCTAATTTTCCAAAACCCTCTCCCTCTACCCCTATATATTGCATTTCTACCTAATTTAGGCCCCGTTTGATAACCATTTGGTTTTTGAAAATTAAGCTTTTACACACATATACTTCCACCCATAAGTTTCTTGGTTTTAGTATCAATCTTCTACCTTGTTTTCAAAAAACAAGTCCAATTTTGGAAACAAAAAAAAATAGTTTTCAAAAACTTGTTTTTGTTTTTTAAAATTTGGCTATGAATTCAAATCAACTTTAACTAGGATGAAAGACATGACAGGGAATTTAGGAGAAAATAAGCTTAATTTTCAAAAATTAAATGGTTATCAAATGGGGCTTTAATTTTCCCATTTCTTTATTACAACTTTTGAAATAGTAAAATATGTTTTTAACTAAAGTACTTTCTTATTTCAAAAAAAAAAAAAAAAACAAAAAACAAAAAAGTACTTTCTTTTTTACCTACTACTCTCTCTTCTTCTCTATCATGCAATTTTACCTAACTTAAGCATTTCTACCTAAATTTTCTTCTCTGGGTTTAATTTAATCAAAATTTTAGATTAGTGAATTTGTGTTTTTAAGTAATGAAAAGTATTTTGTTACCTTCATTTTCATATTTATTGCATTTCTACTTTAACTTCCATCTATGATCTATGACTTTCAGGATAATGTAAAGTATCATTTAACAGATTGTTACATATTAATATTATTTTTACCTAATGTTTTCTTCTGCCATACATTTGTATTTAACTTCAATAGATTTGATAGCCAAGAATCAAAAAATCTTCTTTGTAGCTTACATATAAATAAAAGATATGATAGGAAGAGTATAATATAATGAAGTCTCCTAAAATATATATATTGAACTTTAAGAACATATCACTCCATTGTAATAATATAACACTTTGAATATATATAAGTAAATGCTAATCATAACTTCTATTTTATTCATGTAATTTTTTTTTTGAGTTCAACTATTTGAGGTGGGGGATTCGAAACTCTACCATTTTGGTCGAGGGTATATACCAATTACCACTAAACTATGCTCTCACTTTGATATATACGATTTTCTACTAATATACTATTTAATTGGATAGTTTGGCTAATATTTATAACTAAATAAATACATTATAAGTGAAGGGATTAAAATTTCCTTTAAAAAGGGAAAAAGTGATGGACCAAAATCTTGGAAGTGAAAGAAGTACAATGACTAGAATATTCTCTTGATACCATTTTAAAGCCATATGTGAATTGTCCTTTATTATTATTTTTTCAAAACAATATAACATTCAAATGTGTTTAGGGTAGAGATTAAAACCAACTCTGATCTAGAGAGAATGTTACAAAATATATTAATTTATGAGTTATACATGTGTTGGTAAATTCTATTGAATTAATAATTTTGCAACATCAACATTGTATTAAGAATCAAATAGTCAGAACTATACTCTTAATCATTGTATATAGGAAGAAAAATTAATTAAAAGATTTTGATTGAAATCTTCCTATAAAATATGTGAATTGGATAAAGTGTCACGTGCCAATTTCTTATATATTTAATTCTAAAGGTTATTCACCCAAACATTTTACTTCTTCAACTTCTAAATTTGTGAGAATATATGATATTCTTTTTAGGGTAAAAGATAACATATGTTAAATATTCACAATTACTTTAAATTTGCTTTTTGTGGATATGCTTTTATTTATTATATTCATTGGCAACTTATCCAATCAATTCAAAATTTGGGAAGATTTTTTTTTAATCTCCACACAATTATCCATGATGAGATTTCAGATCTCTTCTTATATAAATTAACATACTATAAATTCATTATTAATTATTATTAGGAATATATTTTCGATTCTTTAAAAACAAATTAGAAAAATTTACATTGTTCTTTCTTCAATCATTTTTGAATCTTTATCTGACTTCATGATAATAAAATTTGAACCACTTCAATGATGTTATTATTTAGTAACCGTTTATCGAGGAAGATTATATTGAAGGGAATAATTAACCACCTTCTTGGAGAAGAAAGAAAAAAAAAATCTTTTTTGTATTTTGGCCATTTACCTTTTTGAAACTTAAAAAATTAATTGAAGCCTTTAAATGGAAGAAAAATAGAATGCATGATGATGAAAGCATACATAGAGGATTTGTGAAGTGTGCTCCATGTTTGCTTAGCACTTCTATTTATTTTCTATTTGGATCTCATTAAATTTGTATTATTTCACTCATTAAAGGGTAGGTGTACTAATTTTTCTTAAAATTATAATTTGTATACATGTATCATCAGTTCATCAATATTTCATGGTCATAAAGATTTGATTCAAAAAATAATTAAATACATAAAAGATGAAATAATTGAAATTTTTAAAAGACGAAAGATACAGAAGACGATTTATTTGGTTTAGAAAGTACAAAGGTGAGTGACGAAGGAAGTGAAAATTTTGCATATTAATACAAGAATCTCTACTTGCTTGATTCACGCTGCAATTTTTCCTTTATAAATAATATTTTTAGTACAATTAAATCCCACGTCATTCTTAAACGATGTTGATATGACTGATGATCACCAAAAGTATTATCCATTCTCCACTTAAAATTAGTAGAAAATCTAATTGATGTCTGTCTTTTACCCAATTTCTCTCTCTCCCAATATTTTATAGAGAAATCTAAAGATTCTGATAGTCTTTTCATGTGATGAAGAGAAGAAAAGAAAAGAGAAAAAGGGTTTTATTCCTTCTCTTGCTCACAAATCAAATCTTTTTCTATTTTAGTTAAAGGTTAAAAGTAAAACACACATCTTTTTAACCTAAAAGTTCATAATTTGAATTTCTCTCTCTAAACTTAAAAAAGCAACAGGAGAGAGAAAGAGAGAGAGAGAGAGAGAAAAAAAAAAAAAAAAAAAACTCACATGGTTTATGGTTTGATTCAGAAAGCAGTTTTTAACTTTAGAATTACAATGGGACACAGAATCCATGGGCTCTCTCTGTTTTCAATATATATTATTACATATATATCAGATTCTTCATTCTTCACCTTTTTGCTCTTTAAAAATAAATAAATAAATAAAGAGATAACTAATTGTAATATAATATTAATTATGGAGAGAAAAAGAGAATTTAAAAGAAGGGTTAGGGTTAGCTCTCCATGTTGCTTTATTTATTATTGTTATTTTTTTTAAAAAAAAAAATTGGTTAATTCTAATTAAGTTTGGATTTGAATTTGGTTTTTACAGCTCACTCCCCATTTGTTTTCATTATCCTTTAATTTGTTCTTCTGACCAATGATTCAGCTTTTTTTTTTTTTAATTAAGGAGAGATTTGAATGCATGGAGTAGAAATTAGGTTAATTAGATTCTGTGATTTTTTTTTTTTTTTTTTGAGAATCTCCCTTTTCTTCTCTTCTTTCTTTTACTGAGAACAAAAAAAATTATAGATTCTCTCTCTCTAGAATATAGGATATAATTTTAGTTAATTTAATTATTATACTTTGAACATGGTATTGATTTAGTCCTACATGGTATATTTAATTGGTTTAAAAATCTTTAAAAATTTTAGTTATATCTTTGAAATTTTAGATTGTATCTATGTTTCTATTTAGTTTTTGTTGTTAAAATCATTATTAGAAAGTTGATGTGATTAGATTTGTAGATATTTGAACTTAGAACCCTTTGCTTTAACTCAAAATTTAGTTAATGGGTTTTGATAAATTTAACCTTCTCACTAATAGTTTTGATATATATTTGTTTAGTCTAAAGTCAAGGATAATAAAATAGCACTAAATTAGTAAGTTTAAACTTATTTGATAATGATTTTTGTTTCTATTTTTTAGAAAATTTAACTTGATTGCCAACAATTTTGTTGCTAAGATCCCATTTGATTATGACTTTACCTTTGGTTTTCGGTTTTAAAAACTCAAACTTATGAAAACTATTGTTACTTAAGGCCCCGTTTGATAACCCTTTCATTTTTTGTTTTTGGTTTTTGAAAATTAAGCCTATAAACACTATTTTTACCCACAAACTTCTTTGTTTTGTATCTACATCCTTTCCTATGTTTTCAAAAACCAAGCCAAATTTTGAAAAAAAAGAAAATATAGTTTTCAAAAACTTGTTTTTGTTTTTGGAATTTGGCTAGAAACGACTCAAATGTCTCCCAAACAAAAATGAAAACCATTGTAAGAAGATTGAGAGAAAACAAACACCATTTTCAAAAACCAAAAACCAAAATCGAAATGGTTATCAAACGAGGGCTAAATTTTCTTTATTTGGTTTTTCACTTTTTGAAAATACTTGTGAAATGTTTGAAAAACTTTAGAAACAAAATTAAGTTTCTAAAAAATCAAAATTTCAAGTTTTTGAAATTTTTCACATTTCTTTTCTGAAATTAAGTTAGAAAGAAAAGAAAATCGTTAATTAATAAGTATGATTTAGAAAAAAAAAAAAAAGGAAAATAAAATAAAAAACAAAACATTATTAAACAAGCACTAAACTTTTCACTTTTCAAGAACCAATGTTCAAAGGTACTAAAAAAAACAATTTTGAAAGATGTTTTTTAGTTTTAAAATTTGGCTCAAATCTAAAAAATGCTGATGAAAATAGATTTTAAGAAACAAAAATTCCTTTTTTTTTTTTGAAAAAAAGAAACAAAAATTCTATTTCTTCTAAATTGCCGATGACAATAATCAAAGAAATGCTCCTAATAATTCCGATTACACGTATGTGACAGAATTTCCATCCCAATCTAATGGTATATGTTTGGTTTAATTTTGAAAAAAAAATCTAGTGTTTGACAACCACTAAAAATTATGAATTTTCAAAGAATGAGATTGAGAAATAAACAATTTTGAGAGAAACACTTTCAATTTTTTTTTTAAAAAAAGAGTTTTTAAGTATATAATAACTTGTGTATAAAAACACTTGTGAGGAAATGTAACCAAACATATGAGTGTTTAAATTCTAAACCATTTTCTTTTTTTACAAAATGTTTAAAAGAAAATGTATTCTTGAAAAAACATTTAAACTAAAAAGTATTTCAAACGGACTATAACTCATCTCAAAATGTTATTAAAGAAATAAAAAATCTACAACAAAAAATTAAACAAAATCAACCAACCTAAATTAATAGACAATATTATGATTTTTTTTAATCGTAAATAAGTCAACAGTATAGTAGTATTCTCAAAATATATATTGTAACACAAATATTTCTTTTCAAGTCGATCATCAATATTGTTATAGGTAATTTTGGACCACTACGATGTACAAGGAGCTGATGAGGACATCCCGACACGAGTCCAGAAATAGGACCGGAAAATGGACTCCGAAGGCGAAACGGGCCTAAAGGTAGGGCCAAGGTCAGAGGGACCGGGCCTTGGGCCTAGGCCGAGGTCGACCACTCGGCCCACTTGCATGGGCCGAGTCCTTCCGCCTCCGTTCGGTCCCTGCTGTCCCGGTTCCACTTGGTTCAGCCCGAATCGCCTCCGAATGCCTAAAAACCCTAAAGCAGGAACAAGTATTTAAACTTTTCTTCATCACTGAAGAAAGGATCCCGAACTCTATTCTCTGACTCTCCTCTTGCTCTTACTCTCTTGCTTCCCATCGTTCTGCTTGCTGACTTAAGTATCGGAAGTGGCGTGGCAAACACCACACTGGTGTGCAGGTTTACTGTTTTGTAGGCCACGTCTTCCCCCCTCTCATACAAATTTACCATTGGTGGCACACGTGAAGGTCAGGTGAGTTCCTCCTGTCCAGATTTTGCCATCAACAAACACCAAAAATTAAACTCGTTGAGATGATGAACATAGAATAAATGTAATTTTGAAGAAAAAAAGAAAAGTATAATTTTTTAAAATAGAAAACAACAACAAAACTATTACTAAATGGGCCCTTAAAAACAGCAAAAAAAAAAAAAAAAAAAAAATCCAAAACTTTTGTAGCAAGATGCAATGGATATGCAAGTTAGAAAAATGAAGAAAGGGAAATGTTTGGGGAAACCTAATATTCAATCCTTGTTAAAAATGGCACTATATTATTAAGAATAAATTCATGGAAACTATGACTTTTCTTTTCATATTCATCTCACTTTGGTCATTTTATATGAAGTTTGGAAGTGTTTTAATTTGCACGAAAGTTTGGAGAGCCAAAATCCAAACAAATGGAAAACTTGTACAAGTTTTTTCCATTTTCGAGAAACCAACACTCCATTTTCAAAGAAATTCAAGATAGAATTTGCCTTATATATGTTTGTATATATTCCAATGCATATGTCAAATGAGATAGGAAGGATTCATGTTATCTCTCTTTAGGTTTAGGTCGGGTTGATTTTTGGCTAAAATCGATGTCAAATCTACTATACTTATCGTCTTGTGAATAAAACTATTTCCCCGTGGTGACTTTTTGTAGTATTTACATATATGTTGGAGAGTTGGAGAAATTATTGGAGTGTAATAAGACCGGATGAAGCTGACATTTTTGTTTTTATTTTTTTAATTTAACATGTGGGGTAAAGGAATTTAAATATCTGACCCTCTTGATCAAGGATATATGCGTATAGTTTTACACTATTAGATGTAAACTGAACAACTTGAAATTGTGCTTCGACATTGTACAGCGACCACATTGAATAATTTTTCTTTTTTCATGATATAAGTCACTCTTTTTTTTTTCCTTGAGATTTCCATGATGGTATAATTTCCCTAGAAAGAGTTGCATCCATTATAAAAGGGACAGAATGCTTATACTAAACTCTTGATATGTAGTTTTTGTTTTTCTAATTTCATGCATCATTAGTGAAAAAGGTGCATATTTTTGGTTCTTCTATTCTTGGTTTTTTTTTTTTTGGAGTGTTGTTTTTCTACTTGATCATTGTATTATTACAAACAATTTTTTGAATAATGATCTATTTTCTCATGGGTTTGAAGAAAATAAATATTGGTGGTTGGTACACGATCGTTGAGTTCGAAAAGTCGTAAACACCTCTTCAAACTAGTTTGATTGAGTTTTTCAATCGGGTAGAGTAAAATGTATATCTTTCTAATAATGTTATATCATCATTTTTTAAAATTTAATTTCAATGATATTGTTTAGTAAAAAATTAAATTGATTTTTATACCTACTAAAGTGAATTTTAAAATTCTAAAGACGATTTTTTAAAAATGTTTATTACAAAAAAAATAAAAATAATAATCTAGATGCCCTTTCTTTAAAATGAATAGTTTTACAACCTGACAATCTAGTAAAATCTATATCCAATAAAATAAATAAATCAATAGAAGAAATTTATCCCATTTTTTCTTTGTATTTGTCATACCAAACATGCCTCAATCCATTGAACCCCACTTGCAAAGGCCCATCAGCATTTTTAAGCCCATAACCATTTTCCAAGGCCCAAAATAATTCATATCTAATTTCATTTTGTTTTTTTAGTACATCAACAGAGGGGAGGATTCGAACATCTGACCTCATGGTCGAGAACATATACCAATTGTTGTTGAGCTAAGCTCGCTTTGGCATTATTATTATCTTGTTTATCTCATTAGATTATATTAGGTTTTAGAGATTTTTTTTTTGACAATACGTGGGGAAGGGAGATTCGAACCACAGACTTTGTGATTATCAATACAACTTTATGCCAGTTGAGTTAAACTTTTGTTGGCGTTTTAAAGATATTGATAGATTTGGTTTAGATTTGTTGATGTTAGAATTATGTTTTTAGATTAGGTAATTTGTTGAGCTTTCACTATAAATGGATCCTTTTAGGTCGATATATTATTATGCAATTCTATATTCAATGAAATCCTAACGGTCTTTTTATATTATCTCTGTTCTTTCTCTTCCCTAACATTAACATTATCTACCTCCAAAAAACGTAGCTCTCTAAATTATGAACTCTCAACTCATTAGAGTGGGTTGTGCAAGCAAAAGACAACGGTGTGGCTCACACCTATTTGAGATGATTTTGTTTCTACAGATTTCAAAATTTTCTCTAAAACTTTATTCTTTCAAGATACTTAGCATATTAGTAAATCTTTCAAGGGTGTGGCTTATGTCCTCATTATGTTTTTCTTTAGAGTTCAACAACGTATGAAAGCAGAGTGATTCAAATCTATAATCTCTAAGTCAATGATATAATGTCTTAGTTAGTTAGCTATCATCAAATTGGTCATGTTCTCACTATTGAGGCAATGTGTAGGGACAAATAAGACGTTTAGACCTCTCTTTTGTCTCTTGAATTTTGACGACATACATATGCATATATTTATTTATTTATTTATTACAAAAACAAAATACAACGGATTGCTTAGAAACAACGCTATGCCTATATTTCTCCATTCATATAATTAATATATTAAATTACATATTTTGTCTTTTATGGTTTAATCTTTATTTCCATCTCCACTAAAGAAAAAAAAAATCTTTATTTCAATTTAATCTTGGTCCTTTTGAAAGTATCATCATTATTTCCATTTTTTCGTATCGTTAATGAGAAGGAACAAAAACATAATGTAACAGTGTCATTTGTATTGACCAACAATAACATAGTTCAACTGTCATAAAGTATGTGTTTATGACTAAGAGATCACGAGTTCGAATCCCACCCCAAATGTTGTTGAACTCAAAAAAAAAAAAAAAGTTATTTGTGTTGAACTCTAAAAAATAAAAACCACATTATAAAACTCTAAACTAATAATTATATCATTTAAACCTTAAATTTTCATTAGTGAATCAATTTACATGAATAGTCGCTACTATTCATTTGATTTTAGCATTTCTTCACTAATATCATGTTAATCCCCACATTTAAAGAAGTCTTATACACGTGTGAAATTTATTTATTAACTATTTTCAATACCCCAATATTACACGCCAAACGGTTCAATCCATGGTGGCCACCTACCTAAGATATTTAATATCTTACGAGTTTCCTTGGCAACCAAATGTAGTAGGGTCAGGCGGTTGTCCCGTGAGATTAGTCGAGGTGCGCGCCCGGACACTCACGGATATCAAAAAAAAAAAAAAAAATTACAGGTCAAACTAAACGATAATTGACATGTACCATTGACCAAGAAGTTAGAGGTTCGAATCCAATGTTTTTGAATAACTCACCACATTACAAGACTTATCAGCAATCCTACAAATACCACGTTAAATTTTTATTTCATTTCACTAATAATATCACACTCGTTTGATTACTCTGATAAGGGTAGAGAGGCAACATCATATGCACCAAGAATACGATAAGCTTGATTAGGCCAAACATTCTTCTCCATGACAATGGAAGAAAAGGAAAAGATGACAGAATCTCACTTTCCAGAATTGATTATTAATGGAACCATATTGCTCCATTTCCAGCTTTATTAGTTCTTCAGTTTCATATCAGAACAGTTTGAACACAGAAGCTTTGGATGGCCTTTGGCTTCCTAGCCAGTGTTGCATGTGAACTCCAATGGCGTCCAAATACAAGCTGCTCCTTCCATGGAAACCAACCACCTTGCCCGCCGTTGTTGTTGACGTGAAAAAGGTCCCTATCTCCTCCCCGAACGGACCGAACTTCCCCCTGCTTGTGTGTAAAGTAAGCGACTTTATAACTTGTTGTCTTTCATCTTTACCAATGTAACCGTAATATCCTGATATACAAGTCAACACTTCATGTGGATAATCTAATCTAACCTGCAAACACAGCCAAAAGAAATGTTTGTGTGATTGTGGATGTAATATTTATTGGCAGGCAAGAGAAACCGTTGGAGGTGTTAAATTTATCGATACCCGATGTACGGTTGATCCACTGTTACCTCCATGCTTAACTGACCAAACTGATTGCTTGTTTCGATCATATTCAATTTGGATCGAACAAAAAGCTTCAAGAGACCTTGTCAAGTATATCTGTTTAATGCCAGAAAATACTCCATCATCCCATGGTTTCCCGCCATCCCCGCCCCACGGCCCAGGTCCACAGGGTGCTGGTTCTTTTACTACACCACGAATCTATGAAACAAATAACCGATTCATAAGCTATTTCATGACTATACTTATACTATATGTATGATAATTGCCTTTGTTCATTCAGTTGCAGGAAACATCTAAAATGATTAGCCGAGTTAGAAAGTACCTCTTCTAGTGGTCCTCCTTTCGAAGGTGCGAGTTTCTTAGTCCAATGGGCGCTCTCATTTTCGAGAAGTGGTGGTTCAGCAGGAACAATGTCACTGGAGGGAGGACGAGACAGCGGGGTTACCTTTCCTTCTACTACGTGCACACCAAGAGCATCTAGGAACAAACCTTTCCTCCCATGAAATCCAACAATCTTCCCCTCCCTGACGTTGGTACTGAAGGGGGTCCCTTGTGCCTCCCCGAATGGTCCATACTTAGCTTTTGTAGTATGGAATGTGAGTGACTTGATAACATTAGGTCCCATGTACATTACAGGCCCATAGTGTCCAGTTACATGAGTCAAGATTTCATATGGATAGTCGAAGATAACCTGCAAAATCGTTGTTACAACTACAAGACAAAAGATAAACGTAATAACTGAAATCCGAAACAGGATGCCTTCTGATCAAATACTATGCAGAAAATGCATTCACCTTGTCATGTTTGAATCCTCCAGTTCCACCTGCTCGGCTTCCCCATATAGATTCCTCGTCGCAAGCATACAGAACTTTTATGTATGCAATTCCAACATTGCGTGACACATTAATTTGTCTAACACCAGTGTAATATCCGTCATCAAATGCAAATCCACCCGAGCCGCCCCAGGGTCCACATGGTACCACATTCTCGACTTTAGATGGTCCCTTCTTAACAGGCCTCTGAGATTACCATCACCAACCATTACTTGAGTTCTATATCCTTACGAGAGTAGATGTGGGAGGGAAAAAAACATACTTGAAACGAGACAAATAAAGGCGTTGAAGAGAAAAGTTTCATCTCACCTTGACTGTGGATTCATCATCACTTGATTCTGAGCTTGAGGAACTAGATACTTGTTTTGAGATAGTAGTTGGAAGAGGCTTTTTGAATTCATCCTTCTGCCTTACAGCAAGAACAATATCGTAATTTTGGCCAACACTTCCTTGTATAATTGAATAGCCTTCACTTTCAGTCTTAGTAGCAACATAATTCTGTGACTGAATCATTGCTTTAGATGGTGTTTGCACTGGCATAGGCTTTACATAAACTCCAATGGCATCCAGGTACAATCCACTCCTGCCATGGAACCCGACAATCTTGCCCTCAGTCATTGGGAACGAGAAAACTGTTCCTAGTTCAACCCCATAAGGTCCGTACTTCCTTTTGTTGCTCATAAAAGTCAGGGATCGAACAAAAACTTGGTCAAATGACACAAAGCTACCATAATGTCCACGGATCATAGTCAAGTACTCATCCGGAAAATCAAGCTTCACCTGTAAAACCAAAAATGAAAACATAGTACACGGAGACTCTTGTATTCTTCATCAATGATCAAACTCAAACCAGCTTGAAACATAATTTATGTATTATTGGAAATCTAAATTTCATTACTGAGAAGTACAGCACTTGAATTGTTTCGAGATTATTAAGCAAATAATCCATGATCTAACAAAGTATGGGCCTACCGTGTCCATTTTAGTTCCACCATTTCCTCCATGTCTATCAGACCAAATTGAACTTCCCTTCACATCATATTGGATCTTAATGGAGTCGATACCAGCTCCATGACAAATTACCAACTGCCTGATTGTCGAAAAAACCCCATCATCCCAATTGTTTCCACCTGGTCCTCCAAAAGGTCCATCCGAGATTGGCTTGGTTTTTCGAGAATCATCAAAACTCTGTGGGGGGAAAAACAAAGTTCTAACTGGTTGAGTAAAAAACAGTGTACGCAATCAAATAAAAGAAAGCAAATGAATAGCAGCTACCATTCTGGTTACAGAAACAAAAAACTGGAAAAGTGAAGAGAGCAACAATTTTCTTGAACTTCGATGCCCGTGCACAATTGCAGAGTGTAATACGGTTATGAGGAATTTATCTGTGCAAAAAAGGCATAGAGTACAGAATCAAGGGCTTCAAAAGTTTATCAAATGATGGAGGAGATAGATTCCAATTTTCACTACGGAGGGGAAAGATTGAGTAGACAGGTATCTGATCCCTGGATAGAATTTAAAAATGAAATCTAATATTTAAATAAATAGATAAATAAAAGAACAGCAGCTTTGCCAATGGATTCTTATCTGTTTGGCATTATAATTATTCTCACATTTCCATGAGTCCCTTCTCCCTTTTCAAGTAAAATATGGTGAGCTTCACTGATTATCCTATGCATGGCATCTTAATTAGAGACGCACCAGCTAATGGTTATCCATATTCCACCTAATAAACAATGAAAGAAAATTGTTTTTCTGACATGTCATTAACAAACATTAAAGGTGAAAGTTTAATCCTGTGGAATTGAACATTTTGTAGTGCGAAGTGACTTGAGCATGAATTCCCAAGAAATCTCCATCTTAGTTTTTCTTTACGTATCAACCCCTCCCTGGGGCAGCTCCCCACTCTCCGAGAAGGAGTCCAGATTACCCCACATCCTCTTGGACCTTAAATCCTGTTTAGATCATGTACAAGCTTTCTCAATATGTGCGTAACCAACATGGCCATTGCAGAAAATGATAATCGCCAAGTATGAAGAAGCTTGACAATCAATAATGGTATGTTCACTCATAGACGAAACATAACTGAATTATTATTAGAGAGCCATCTGTACAAAGATTTCTCATAAGCAAAGGCAAACATAAATAGAGATGGCCTGAACAATCAGTCTCGAGTGAGCAGCAACCAAGCTTAGGAGGTAAAACCATACCAATTGACATGAAGCCAGAACGTGACTACCCCTCACAACATGGAAATAACGCAAATCATGAAAGGCTTGATCAGCCAAGGAGCTCTTCCCAAAACTTCATCAGAATACCAAGGTGATACAATATCAAGGATCATTTCAACCTAAATGTGTCTCATTACACAGCTGCAAGAAACAGTAAACTATGCACCCAAACAGGCATGTAATGTGAACATGCTCGACTAACCATTATTAAGAATCTATAAGCATTATATTAATAAATAAATAGGATTATGTGAACTAAAAAAAAAAAAAGTACCGTACATCCAATACTTCAAATTCAATAGGTTCTAATCAAATTTATTTGGTTATCTGTGAATAGATGGTGTACCTGTCAAACTGTGTTATGAACGTATCATTCTCAGCAACATCACAAGTTTTACTGGATTGTCCAGTCAATCTTCAGGACTGCTCATTCCCTGGGACTTCAAATTTCACATCTACAAGCAACCCTCTTCTATTAACGGGAATCTGATTCTAAAAACAATGTCCAAATCGTGTCATCGTGTTAGAGGCTACCAATAATCCCCACAAGAACATTGACCATTTTTGAAATGGTGCAAGCATCGCGAGTCACTTAAATATATTTCACATCCATGAGCCACTGAGATATATTTGGCCATCTGGTGACAGTCTCCGCATATTCTCAAGTTTTTCACAATCTTTATATTTTTGGGTGTGTGAGACGAGCCAATAAGGCCAAAAGCAAATGCAAATTTTTCACAGTGGAACCCACCAATTTTTTCTTCCTTCTGTTCTTCATCAATAGAAAGCTGATGGTGATTATTAAATTTCTTAACTTTCCCTACATTGTTTTTTATCCAAGTATTTAGAATGTCAAGTTTAGACTGGTCACCGGTGACAAATAAATGGACTTTATTCCTCATTTCAACCCAGCACTGTGCAGTACATTTCTTCATCGCACTCTCTTTTCCAAGCTTTCTCACTTTTAAAGCTTGTTCAGATTTTCCATATAGAGCATATGCCTGTACTATTAAACGGTAGATCACATGATTATCAGGCTCCAACTCAAGAAGGTGTTCGGCTGCTTGTAATGCCAAGTGTAAGTTCCCGTGAAACCTACAGGCAGTCAGTAAGCTGGTCCAAATAGAGGCATCAGGTTCTATAGGCATGTCTTCGATGAACTCTATTGCATCTGTGAGCCTCCCAGAACGTCCATAAAGATCTACCATAGCCAAATAATGATCTAAAGTTGGTATAATTTGATGTTCTACAGTGATGCTAGAAAAAACATGTCTTCCCTTGTCTACCATCCCAGCAATGCCATAGGCATGAATAATACTAGCCAGCGTACCTCGGTTTGGCCTAATTCCAAACTTCTTCATCTGATCAAACAAATGAAATGCGGCATCTGAACAACCATGTAAAATATATCCTGCAATAATTGAATTCCAGGTGATAATATCTTTGGATGACATGCTATCAAAGATGGTTCTTGAATATTGAATGTTTCCTGACTTGGCATAAGTGTCTATGAGTGAGTTTGCAACAGGAAGCTCAGATTCTAAGTTTCTGCGCAACACACAACCATGGATTTCCTTTATTTTTTTCTCTGCTATTACATTTGCACAAGCTGGTAAGATGCTCAAGATAGTCACTGAATTAGGATTAAAATTGAGAGACTGCATTTGTCGAAATATTGCTAGAGCTTTGTTCTTTTCACCAAGCTGCTGGTACCCGGCAATCAGAGAATTCCAGGATGCTGTATTCCGCTTAACTTCCCCATCTTTTTCCATAATTTGAAAGAGGTTCATAGCTTGATCCTCATCTCCATTCTGTATACATCCTGATATCATGACATTCCACGTAACAACATTAGGCATTAGATTTGATTCCCTTAATCTCATAAAAAGTTCATATGCTTTACCACAATATCCAGCCTGACAATATCCTCCAATCATTGAGTTCCATGTATAAATGTCTTTCTCTACAATCATGTCAAAGACATTGCGAGCAGCTTCCAGTTTTCCACATTTGGAATACATATCAATGAGTGAATTCCCAACCAATACTTCATAAACAATTCCCATTTTAACTGCAAAACAATGTATTTCCAACCCTTTTTGCAGTGATTTTAAGGAAGCACAGGCTGAGATAGCACTCGCAATAGTTATAGCATTTGGTTCAACCCCAGCTAGAATCATCTCCTTGAAGAAATCCAATGCCTGATTAATTCTGCTGCTTTGAGCAAAACCCGAAATCATTGAAGTCCAAGTATAGACATCAGGGGTTATCCCCAGACTCTCCATCTTCTTCTTCAATTCTATAACAAGATTACAATTCCCCAACTGGCTATAACTAGCAATCAGTATATTCCAAGTAACCAACCCCGGTTTGAATCCTTGATTACTCATTGCGTCAAGCAATCTCCTAGCTTCATCACCATGTCCCTTCTGGCAATAACCAGCTATTATAGCATTCCAAGAGACCCCATCTCTTTCGTCCATGTTCTCAAAGAACTTCCTAGCTAGACTCAATTTCCCACATTTGACAAATGCTGTCAGAATAGAATTACTCACACGCATATAACAACTCATACCACATCGAATAATCACAGAATGTATCAACTTTGCAGTTTCAAGATCCTCGCAATTCCCACAAGCCTGTAGTATTTTTGGGAAAAGAAAAGCATCAGGCAGGACCCCATCTCCCATCATCAAAAAGAAAAGTTCAACTACTTCTTTCCATCTCTGCTCTCTCGAATATGCACCTATCATTGCCGACCAAGTATACAAATTCCTCTCCTGCATTCCATCAAACACCTTGCGTGCATCTTTCAAAAATCCACATTTCGCATACATGCTAATTAGCTTCGTCTCAACAAATGGGTTTACCTGATCGACTAAACACATACGAACATGAAGCTCACGACCCACATCAATAGAATCCGAATCTATGCAAGTTTGAAGCAAATTGATATACGTATTGGTGCTCAACTTAGACCCACTTTTAGACATCGCATCGAAGGCTGTTATGGCTTCTCGGAGAAGCCCATTGCTGCAAAGGTAGCTCAAATGGTCGTCATTGAACTTTGTACTAATTTTCTGGGTGAAAAGTATAGAAGTTTTACTTGGTTTTGGGGAGAATTTAAGGGGTTTGGCTCTGATAATTGAAGCGGGGACTGAAATTGGAGGCTTTGTTTGGCAAGGAATTGCCAGTTTCTCCATTGCTAATGGAAGTGTAGCTTTCTTCAGCTCTTTGGAAAGCTCTTTGGTTCACAGCTTCTTCATTGAAATAACGAAATGAAGATCAGAAGAACAGAAAATCAGAAGATGGCTCAGGTTGTGGACGTGGAGCCTCCTCCACAGGCTCTACTGGATGGGGTGATTGGATACTTTTCTTTTCCTTTTTTCCTTTTTTCAATTTTCTTTTAAAATTTTAAACTTTTTTAAAATTAGGTTAAGTTATATAAAATAGCCTCTTTTTTTTAAGTACAAAGAAACAACCCCCCCCCCCAAAAAAAAACCAAAAAAAAAAACCCTTCATTCCATAGGCATCTTCGAGCATGAGTAGCTAGCATATGTAACATCTTATTTGAATCTCACGAACGGTGAAGAAAGTTCATTATAAAACCTTGTCATTGCTTGTCAATGATTTCATCTGCTAAACCAATGAGGTAAAGTCTCACATCGATAACTAGATTAATGTCTTCAAGTAAGGTCACCGCTTCCACTACCTTTGTTGAACCCATGAGATTTCGGAAACATTCCGCCACGAGAATTGTATCGAACTTATAGCCTGTTGAAGATCCCACATTAAAAATATGAAGAAAACTCACCATTTTTATAATATACATGAGTTACTCTTTTCATTGTTAATTGGTTTTGAGATGAAACATGTTTATCTAAATTTGATATCAAAACCCATAAATCCAAAATATCATATTAAATTAAATCACCACTTAATTAAAAGTTTAAGCTAACAAATTATGGTAAATTTAATACTTACTCTATCTTCAACCTTTTTTAGCTAAAAAATCTCTCTTTCAAATGGAAGAGGCCAAAAAAATTGAAGCTTGAACCATCCACACAGTCGTGGTTGTAAGCTAAGCGCGCTAATTTGTGCGCTAATTTGTGCCCATTTCTTGCTAACTTTTCGAAAATCAGCGAAGATGAGAGACCCATTTGAGTCACGGGCTAGCCAACTCGTATCTTTTGAGGAGACAATCAATTTCTTAAAATACCAGAATGAAGGGTGATTTTGTCTATTTATAAAATTTTGATGAACTTTTGTATGGACTTGGATTTTGATGATTTTTTACTCAACTTTTAGGGTTGGGTTTAACTAAGTGCATGTTTGGGAGTGATTTCAAAATAGTTAAAATTAATTTTGTCATGTTCGGAATCACCTCGAAACATGTCATTTCTCATTTAAAATCAATTTGATTTTTGATTTTCCACTTTTAAACGCGATTTTCATATGATTAAAATTGATTTTAAATTATTAAAAGTATGTTTCGGAGTGATTTCAAACATGACAAAATTGATTTTAACTATTTCAAAATCACTCACAAACATGTTATAAATCATTCTAAATAGATTTAGATTATTTAAATAATAGTCAAGTGGCTTTTAGGGGTGTTCAAAAAACCCGACAACCCGACGAACCCGGACTACCCAACCCAAACTGCAAGGGTTGGGTTGGGTTAGTTTTTTGCACGGTTTGGGTTGGGTCAAAAATTCAGCAAACCGAATTTTCGGGTCGGTTCGCGGGTTGCCATTTTTTTGGCTCGGTTCAACCCGAACCGACCCGAGTTTACTTTTTCTTTTTTTTTTTTTTAATTTTAAATATATATATATATATATATATATATATATATATATATATATATATAATAAACCAAAATAAAAAAACTCTTAGTATTTGTTTTTTAAGATTGTTATGAGTATTAGGTATTTGAATTTTATGTTTATTTTAGTTATTAGTTGCCATATGTTGGGGATAAGATAAGCATGAATGTTCAATGAAAAATGAATTTTAAATAATTAAGAAATTAAAAAAATAAAAAAAAACAAAAAAAAGATACAACCCGACAACCCAACCCAACCCAACCCGAAAATAGAAGGGTTGGGTTGGGTTGGGTTGCTACCCTTGGTCGGTTCATTCGGGTAGCCAACCCGACCAACCCGAATTTTCGGGTTGGTCCAAAAAAAACCCCCAACCCAACCCAACCCAACCCGTGAACACCCCTAGTGGCTTTATTGGTTTGACAATTTTTCATATCTATTAATTTAATTTAAAGACACGTGTAAATTTGCAACTCATCTCAAACTTAATTAAATTAATAAGGTAGCAATTTGTGATTGACCAAACTTATTATTCAACATCAATACTTTAACATAACAACCCTAGAAAATCGACGCCTGCAAGAATTTGAATTATGATATTTCTATAATTTTTTCACATCTTGTTATATTTTTACACTTGTATTACATACAATGCAACCAAGCATCGTACTCCCAAAAAAAAAAAAAAAAAAAAAAATCGTATCTTCTTTTCTCTATTTTACGCTTGAAAATGAAAAATAAAAATTTTAAAGCGAGTATAAAATTAAAATAAACATGCCAGTTTATAAGTTGAGCATCAGATTTAAGGAAAAAAAATCTTATATTGATTTGAGATTGATTCCCAACCAAATAAAGTAAGGGATCAGATTTGTTTGGTCCAAAAAATAAAGAGACCATATCATGAAATGATTTCACCTCCATTGATGGAAATTATGGTTCCATTCTAAATTGAATTTGACCAACAATTCTCTCTGATCACGACCCCTCAATTTTAACATTTATCGTTTTGGTCCATACTTGATGCTTCAAATTAATTGCTCCCATTATTGTTAAAATTAATTAGGAAAACTGCTTTTTTTTCTAAAAAAAAAAAAAGGGAGATAAGCCCGAGCATAGCTCAACTGACATGAACTAAAGTCTGTACTTTCGACCAAGAAGTGAGAGATTCAAATCTCTCATTCTACATATTGTCAAAAAAAGAAAAGTAGGGTATCAAAATTTGAATCCCAATCTCATCTCAAGAGAATGAGTACATGTTGACCTATGCTTATTTTGAAAAAGAATTCAACAACATTTGGGATTCTAACTTCTAATTTCTTGGTCGAAGATATATATCAATTGCTGCTAAACTATGCTCATGTTGAAAAAAAAAAAAAAAACTATTAATTTTAGAATTTTCTATTTATTAATTTGTTTGGTTTACTAATGTGCTAATGTATTGCAAAGTGAATACTCTCTATCCCAAATGTTTATGAAATTAAGCGTATAAACAATACTTTAACAAATATGAAAACTATTACAAATTGTTGAAGGAAATTAAAAGAAAACCGGAATAATTTTAAAAAATTAAATGGTTATCTATCAACCCTTGACTTTTAAAGTTGTATTTTAAATTAATTCTTGAACTTTTGTCTATTAAAATTTTAAATTAAGAATATTCCAAACTTAAAAAAGTGTCCTACATTTATTTGACCAATTAAAATTTCGTAGCCAATAAAACATGAAATAAGCATTATGCCCACTACAGAAAAAGGATATTAAATAAAGTGAACTCCCACATCACAATTCACACCAAAAAGTAAAACAAAAAAAGAAACAGCTTTTTTGTGAATGGGTGTTTGACATCGACTAAAAAAAATAGGAGAAACTTGCAAGGAGATGAAGCAAGTAAATCCGAGCTGTTAAAAAGAAAGGTGCTCTTTTCCAAACACCCTGAGCTCCACAATCAAGGCTACAGAGCCACCCTGTTTCCCCGTAAATGATAAATGAATGATTGGAATAAAATTTGTTCTCTTTTTAGACTCTAGATACCCAAAAGTTCGAGAATCCCACCCCACTCTGCGCAGCCCCACACACACACATATATTCCCCTTTTTCAAAGGAACAAACATCAGCAACATTAAAATATTTTTAACACAACCATTTAGTCTCTGAACTTTGTGTATAGTCTAGAAATCTCAGACCTATTAGACCGACACATGTAAAGTTTAGATATCTTATTAGACACAATTTCAAAAGGTTAGAGGCTAAACTTGTGATTGTACCCTACTTAGATCATGTGAGAAAATGGGTGGGTGGAAGCTGAAAGTACATCTCAATGTACTGCAAGCAATAGAAAATTAGATGAAAAAGAAAAACAGTGAGTCAAGTTCTTACAGCAGACTGCTGATAAGATGTGCAAATCAAGCAACTTCAGAGTTCAACAAAGTTCCTGCCCATTTTATTCCTCACTGAAACCTGCAGCTTCTCTATAACAAGCACCAGAATCATAATTGAGAATTGCGCACATGATTCAACTAAGGGGAAACAAAACAGTAAACGTCTTAGACACAAAGTTATGAAATTCACAAGGAGATCAAACTCGAAAATGGAATCACCATAACACCATACTAATAAGGTGATTGTCTAAGCAGTAGAAGTAGCAGCCGATGGAGCTTTAAGCTCTTCTATTTTCCTCAACAGCGCCACTTTATCAGCACCAACAATCTTGTGAATTTTTTCCCCTCCTTTCAGGAAAACAAACGTGGGCATTGCATCAACCTCCCACTCTTTAGCAATAGTCTGCAGAGAAAAACAGAAGCCATTGTTTGTGGGGGGGAAAAAAGGGATCGAGTCAAAAAGACAACAGTTCCAGTGCATGCTACTGTATTCAGCAATATCCTTAAGGAATAGAACTGTTGACATATGATATAATAGAAAGGAAAGAGTTAAAAAAAGCTTAAATATATTTACATTCAATTCATCGACGTCCACTTTCAGGAAAATGACACTGGGATTATTCTTAGCCAATTCTGAGAAATATGGAGCAATTGCACGGCATGGCCCGCACCAGGAAGCAGTAAAATCCACCACAATCTACCAAACAAAAAACGTCAGGAACAAAAAATGGACACAAACTGGAATACTACCATCTAACACAGAATCACTCAAGTTCGGTCAATGCAAAATAGCATAATCAAGTTCAAATTCTTACATACAAAAAAAAAAAGGAAAACAAACGAAAAGAGTAACAGAGAAGGATTGAAGAATACAATTCAAAGATTCCAGAAGACGTCAAAAAGGAAACCTCGAAAGCATCAATTTCAACACGATCATTCAATCCAGATAAATCGAATATAACTAGCCTATATAAGATATCAGAAACCCTAACGAATGCATCGCGACTTGTACCAAAACATCGAACAATGTCCTAACAGAACAGGACAAGGCGAAAGCAATCATGAAAATGCTTCAACATATCTATCCAGAGAATCCAAAATTCCATCGGAATCAATTGAAATGTAGAGATGAAGACTCCGAAAAATCAAGAAAACGATACCAGTTTTCCCGATTCCTTCGCTTTTGTTAATTGAGCATCCCATTCGGCTTTCTTATGACATGCAATCACTTGCCCTTCTTCAGCCATTGGTTTAAACAGAAATCGCTTCACTGTATCAGAAACCGCAACGATAGCGAGAGATGGCGATGGACAGGTCTTTATATACCGAACGGTGGGAGTGGACTCCGGTTCGACGCGTTTTTACTAAATTACCCTTCCGTTCGACGTTTTACTACGACAATGCCCTCGGGAAAAATTAGAGCTAAATTATAGGTTTAGTCTACTTCTTTCAATTTTGAGCGTCCCTCAAATTTAAAAATTATCTAATAAATCTTTAAATTTTTAAATGTGTATCTAATAAATTTCTCTATGTTCAATTTTATGTTGAATAGGTTTCGATATTTTCTAAAATGGACTAGTAACACAAATTGAAATTTAAAAGAAAAAGGAAGAAAAAAACAACCATTTGTTTTCTCACCCTTATTTTTTTTACCTTTTCTTTTAAAAAAATGAACGAGGTTTGAAGAATTCAAAACTTTAATATATTTTTTTAGTTCCTTCGAACTTCTAATACTAATATAAATAATATTTTAACAAGTTCATCTATGCTTGACAAGATCATCTTTTAACAAAGAGATATCATGACTTCAAATGTATGTATTAACGCATATTGAAAGTGGACAAATACTAGAGTCACATAATTGATTAAAGTATATATTAAATAAGAGTGGGGGAGGGAGTCTTTGTTTGACAAGGAATGGGAAGAGAGTGGGGGAGGAAAAAAAAATTATGTGAACTAAACCGAGATGGGGATGAGTGTATTCCTCATCCATGTTTCTATCAAGAGGTTTAGAAATTTTATCTTTAAACATATATTCTTTTAGGAAATTAACTATTTAAATGAAGATATCTAGTGAATAATTAACTATCTTGTTGAAAATTGATGAATATTTCATATGAAAAATTTACTATTTTGATTTTTTTTTAAAAAAATAACTATTCATTTTAATAATTAAGATTTAAAAAAAAACTAAACGGGAGTAATTTACCATGGGAATCTGATTCCCATGAATTCTTCCAGAGAAATCTTCGCCCCGATCGTCGTGAAATTTAGTCGAAAATTTCACGGGAATGAGGATTAAAAAGGGGGCGAGGACGAGGAACTCATACAAATCCCTAGTTTATGCACTAGAATAATAACAAAACCAAAATGGTCTTTTTTTTTTTTTTTTTTTGAAACCCTATATATCAAAATATTCATTGTGAAGTTTAGAAACTGCAATAATTAGATACTAAAACAAAATATAAATATTTTAAAGTTAAAGAAATAGGCTTCATTTGATAACTACTTGGTTTTTTAAAATTAAACTTGTTATAGGTAATTCTGAACCATCCCGGAATTCAAGGAGCAGTCGAGGACAACGCAACTCGAGACCGAAGACACAACCCGAAAACGGACCCCAAAGGGGAAATGGGCCATAGGGTTAGGCCAAGGGCAAAGGGATTGGGCCTTGGCCCAACCCCGCTCGACCTTCAAGGCCGAGGCCGATCCTCGACCCGCTTGTGCGGGCAGAGTTTCCTCCCTTCCGTTCGGTCCCTAGAGTCTTTTGGCGGCCCCGGTTCAACCTAGTTCAACCCGAATCGTCTTCCAACACCTAGAAACCCTAAAAAGGGCAAAGGTATATAAACCTTTCTTGAACCTTAGAGAAGGGGGTCGAAAACTCCCTCTTCTCTTCCTCTAGCTCTCTGGTTTTGCTCATATTCCCTTCGATTACTGACTTAAGCATCAGAGGCGGTGTGGCAAGCACCACACCGATGTGCAGGTTTCCCTTGTTTTGTAGGCCACGTCTTCCCCTTCAAATAAATTCACTATTGGAGGCATGTGAGGGTCAGGTGAGTTCTCCCTGTCTGGATTTTGGCATCAACAAAACTTATAAACATTAATTCCATCTATAGTTTTCTTTAATCTATCTTCTCCCCATGTTTTAAAAAACCAAGTCAATTTTTTTAATTAAAAAAAAGTAGTTTCTAAAAACTTGTTTTGTTTTTAAAATTTGACTAATAATTCAAATATGTATTGACAAAGTTGAAAGTCATAGTAAGAAAATTGTGAGAAAATCGGATGGTGTCCGTTATTCATCTCAACCTCCCAATGGAAAGGTAAATGAACTTAAAAGAGAAAAATAGAAAAGGAAAAAAGGAAAAAGGAAAATAATAATAATAATAGAGGACTTGGAATTGGATTCTCCGCTATGGCCGGCGATGACGAGTAAAATATTGGCCCATCATTTTCTATGTGGGCTTTCTCCAAGTTGCAGATTTGGGCCCATTAAAGTGTAATAAAATATAATTAAAAAAATTAAGGGAAAAAAGAAAGAAAAATCTCGTCCACTCAGAGAATGAGAAAGAATCCGAAATTTTGAGTTTTGACAAAAATTACTTTTTCTTTTGCGTTTGTTAAATTGTTGGGGAAAATACATTTTTAGTTCCTGAGTTTTGAGGTATAGGTGCATTTGGTTCCTGAGTTTTCAAAATAGACCTTTTTAGTTCCTGCATTTGGAGAAATAGATTTAAAAGGTCCCTAAGTTTTCAAAATAGATTTTTTTAGTCTTTGAGTTTTGAGAAATAGGTTTAAAATGGTCCCTTGTATTATTTTTTCAACTTTTTTTAAATTAATATTTTTTTATTATCTTTTACTATTGAATGGTGTTTTAAATTAAAAATTCTAAAGTATAAATTTAAAAAAAAATTGAAAAAAAAAAATATGAGGGACCTTTTAAACCCATTTCTCAAAACTCAAAGACTAAAAAGATCTATTTTGAAAATTTATGGACCTCTTAAACTTATTTCTCAAAACTGAGGGACTAAAAAGGTCCATTTTGAAAACTCGGGGACCAAATGCACCTATTCTCCAAAACTCAGGGACTAAAAATGTATTTTTCCCTAAATTGTTATTGACAAAATGTATTTTTGCTTATAATATTAAATAAATCATAAAAATGTCTTAATCCCTAAGTTAAACTTATGTTGACATTATTGACGAAGATAAAGAAAAAAAAATACATTAAAATTTTTCTTTCTTAAATTGATGAATGAAGTTATTTATTAGTACTAATAGTGAATTAAGTGTCACTATTTCTATTTCTTTATCAACCACTAGAAGGGAAAAAGAGGGGAAAGGTCTATAAATGGCGATGGTAGCACTTAAAAAGGAATAACCTTTTCACATTTTAAAGGTTATTTAAGTGTTTTTGAATAATATAAGTACTCATATCTTATATGTTCGATCTATTAGCACCTATTAAGTACTTTGGAATACCATATATTATAAATGTAGGATGAGAATTTAAACATTTAATTTATTAACAAAAGGTTATTGATGTCTTACCTGTCAAGCAATGCTCAAGTTGTCCATATAAAGAAGAAAAAGAGTCTTCAACACAAAATTCAATTTTATGTCTAATAAATTTGTTAATTTTTAAAAAAATGTTGAATATGATGGGGACCTATTAGATACAAAATTGAAAGTTCAAGGATTCATTTGAGAATTTTAAACTTTAAAGAACCAGTAGACACAATTGAAAGTTCAGGAACTTATTATATAATTTTTAAAGTTCATGTACCTATTAGATACAAACATAAATGTTCAATGATTAGAAAGTCCATTTTTCCTGACAAGGCCCACCCCTAATAGGGTGGAGAATCCCCATTCGGGCAAGGAATGAAGGAGGGAGTGGGAGAAATAATTCTTTAATAGCTAAACAAGAACGAGGGTGAGAACCTTTTAGATATGCTTGAATAATATGATTAAACATTTGAATTAAGGGTCCGTTTGGAATACATTTTAATTTAAACGTTTTTCAAGAATGCATTTTTTAAAAAACATTTTGTATAAAAATTGTTTAGAACTTAAACACTCATATGTTTGGTTGCATTTACTCACAAATGTTTTTATACACAAGTTATTGTTTACTTAAAAAGTCTTTTTTAAAAAGTTGGTTTCAAGTGCTCCTCTCAAAATGGTTTATTTATCAATCTCATTTTCTAATAAGTCATTTTTAGTGGTTGCCAAACACTAGAACTTTTTTCAAAATGATTTATTTTCAAAATTAAACACTTGAAAAGTTAAACCAAACACACCCTAAATGTTTGAATACATAAATAAATTCTTTTCAAAAAAAAAAACGTAAATAAATTCATATGGAATATTATCTTGTTTCTAATAGGAAGTTTTAAAATTTTATCTTTGAATGATGCTTTTAAAAAAAAAAAAAATCAACCATTTAAATGGGAATTTTTTGTGAATAACCAACTATCTAATTGAAACTAATAGATATTTTTTTATGAATAATTAATTATCTAATTAAAAATTTTTCAAAAGAATTATTTCATTCAATTGAGGTAAAAAAAAAATCCCTAGAACCCAATTCCCACAAAATTCTCATGGGGAATTTAGGAGGCAGGGACAAGGATGCATTCTCATCTCCACCACATCCGGTAAACATCCCAGACTAAACTTGTAATTTAATCTATTTTAAAATTTAAAAATTTAGAGATAACTTAAAAAGAGAGTTTTAAAATCTTAACTTTTGTATAATGGCCTTACTTAAGTGCTTTGGTATGGATCAAGGGACAATGTTCTAATATCAAGGCTAACAACCTACCATTTAAAGGGTCAAGATCCATCCACATGGCACCCATTCATTGTGAGAAAATTATTGGTTTTTTTTTTTTTTTTGATAATAGAAAATTATTGGTTATATGTTCTTCAACAACAATAATTTATTTTTATTGGGTAAAAAAAAACAATAATTTATTTTATGTAATTTTACTATTTTTCTTGTTTTGCCCCCTTATGATATGTTTAAAGTTATGGTACTTAGTTCTTTATGCTTTGGAGGATGATGTGGCTTCAAATTAGGATTTCTTATGTTATGTTTTTAGTCATCTTGGCCATCACAACCTAGCAATAGTATAGGTCATTCTAGTTACTTTTTTTTTTTTTTTCTTTTTTTTTTTTTGTTGTTGTTGTTGTTTACAACCTAATTCTCATCCTATGAAACTCACATTGAATTAAATTAAAAATGTGAGTTTCTTATTTTTGTTTGTTAAGAGTTTATCATTTCTTTTTGTTTGCAATTCTTAATCTAGATTGTTAGCTAGATTATTCAAGCTGGATTTGATCAGCTTTTTCATGGAATGTTCAACCTCGAGTAATGAACTAATTTTTCACCTCTCTTGGTATTTGATTATCATTATCAAAGGTAACATTTAAGCAACTTTTTCTTGGCTTGTGTTGAATTGATTTTGTGGGTCTTTGGTACTCGTAGGTCAAAAATCCTAATTCCGAATATTTTGGGATTAAAATCGAACAATTGAAAATTAAGGGACAAAAATATAATTTTAGCCAATGAAGATATCATTCATTCTTAGCCCTTTTGACTTTTACCAATGATATTTTACTGTTAAAAGAAATAATTGGTAAAAGTTAAAAAAATCAAAGATGAAAGGAACGTGAAAGTATAAATTATCTTTAAACGAAGTTATTTACTTGCCAAGCAAAGGCAGTAGTATTGATTAGATTTTCCATTCATACAGGATTGATTCTTTATATTTATTTTGTTAACTCGTGATGTTCTTTTAAAAAAAAAATAAAAAAAAACAAAAAAAAAACAACTTGTGATGTTAGAAACTGAATTTCCCATATTTTTTATAAAACTATAACTAGTGGATTGTGGTGGGTTTTATAGAGTTCAATCATCTGATTCAGTTCGAGACTTGTTGGAAGGTTCATTTGAAGCTCATATTAAAAGAAATGGAAATATGAAGGAAATGGAGATAAAGAGCAAAAGAATGTTCAAAAGAACAATGCAAACACAAGACAAAGCCAACAACACTACACTCCCAACCGTTGTTTTGTGCTAGATTTAGAGCGTTTGTTGCTAGATTTAAAGTGAATCAACATGTACAAAGTAGAAAGTCTCTAAATTTTCAATTTTTTTTTGTCTAATAGACTTCTAAAATTTAAGTGTCTAATTGTGTCTGTCATGTCAGGGAATTTAAAATATATATATATATATATATATATATATATATTTACAAGTAAAATATTTATTAGATAGAAAATTCAACTCTTTTTCCCTTTTTGAATTTCATACCTGTATATCAAATATTCCCCTTAAATACGAATTCATTGAGAAGCACCATTTTAGAAAAGAGGGGTCAAAAAATTCCTCTTTGTTGCTATAGAAAAGTCCTAAAAAGTACATTCTTTTTCCTTTTTCTTCAGCCGACTGTTTTTTCATAAAGGGAAGTGAAAGGAATTTTACATATATGCTTCTATATCTAGGGTAGGAAAATATATTATGTTATTGTACTACATTTGTTTATAAATTTAATTCAAACACATCAACTAATTTAATTCAAAAGAAAACAATAAAAGTGAAGAAAACAAGAAAGAAAAAGAAGATGCCAGGGAATAAATTATTCCGATACCCGAAAACCTTGTTCCAAACAAGAGGATGTAAAAACTCATAAGATTATCATTCTTATTCTCCTTTTCATCCCCATTTCCTCATACCAAAGTGCCCCTAAATCCTGACCATAAAGGATAAGTCCAAAGTTTCAGACCTTATCACATGGGGGGCCAAGCACAAACATGAGAAATTCAACCAACCAAAATAAAACTTAAACTGCCAAAGTGAGTTTAGCTCAGCGGTAATTGGCATATACCCTCGACCAAGAGGTCAGAGGTTCGAATCCCCCCACCCCCAAATGTTGATGTAATCAAAAAATAAAATAAAATAAAACTTAAACCCTTTTTCAGCATAAAGTAGACAGCTTTTTTAAAATGTTGCTTCTCTTTCTCCTTTCCACAAAAGAAATTCAGAAGCTTAAGGAGAAACATTATGATATATTAAATCTTATTATACATATTATCATTTTACAAACATCCTTAACACAAGTAAACATCTCAGACACAATGCCATGAAATTCACAAGCAGAACAAACTCGAAACCAGAATCATCAGTACAACATAATAATAAGAGGGAGAACGATCCTCAAAGCTGACCATCTAAGCAGCAGTGGTAGAAGCTGCAGCTGGAGCGTTCAACTCGAGTACTTTCTTCCCCAGCGCCACTTTGTCAGCACCGACGATCCTGTGAACTTCTGCTCCTCCTTTCAGGAAAATAAAGGAAGGCATCGCTGTGACATCGAACTTCTCAGCAATTGACTGCAGAGAAACAGAATCCATCGTTTGAAAAAAGGAATCAACCAAACGAAACAGTTCAATTCCACTGTATAATATTACAAAATGGGCATGATATAATAGTTTGGAAAGAGTTGAAAGGGCTCAAATTTCTTTACTTTCACTTCATCGACGTCCACTTTCACGAAAATGGCACTGACGTGCGCCTTAGCCAAATCTGCGAATATTGGAGCAATGAACCGGCATGGCGGGCACCAGGAAGCAGTAAAATCCACCACAACCTATCAAACAGAATTTCAGAAACATCAGGAACACAAAAAAGAAAAAAAAAATGGAGCCCCAAAACTATAGAGCTGTAACATGACCGTCAAAGCAGAAAGGCATAATCAAATTCAAAGACACGAAACGAGTAATACATAAGAATTGAAGTGTAGGAATCGCAAAATCTGAGATATAAACCGAAAACATTCCCTAAGTCGTCAAACTCAGCAATTTCAACACTCCAATCGAATATAACTAGCAAAGACTCAAGAGACTAGATAGAAAACTAGACAAAGCCATACATAAATATCAGAAACCCTAACGAATCGATCGCGATTTCTTTCCAAATCATCGAACAATCTCCGACAATAACGCAACAGAAAACGTTTGAGATGACAAATGCTTCAATATACCTATACGTACGCACTAAATCCAAAATTCCATCGAAATTACAAACGGAAAACGAGTGAATTAACAACTAGAAATGGAGAGTACGAACAGGCGAAAATCATACCAGTTTATCAGATTCTGCGGCTTTCTTGACTATGTCATCGAATTCTTCAGCCTTGTGAATCCCAATTACTTGACCTTCTTCAGCCATTGTTTGAAAGAGAAATCGGCGTGTCCTGCAAAAGTCTTCCCTGTGCTTGAAAACGAAGCGATGGATCGAGACGAAGAAGGGAAGGGGGTTTTTATACAGAGAAAAATGGCCCTACTTTTCCAATTTACCAAATTACCCTTATCTTTGACTTTTATTACGGGCCAGTGGTTCGTGACGCGAGTGCATATGACAGAAATGTGAATGCATTTATCCGTAATAATGTCGTTATTCCCAATGCGACCAAAAAGAAATACTTGAAATTCAATTTTGATTTTTAAAGGTCAATTTTCGAATAATCAACTTTCAGGCTCAACTAGCTAAAAACAAATATCTTGAATTGTTTAAAAAAAAGGGTAACTTTCTGAATTAATTCATCTGATTAAGTTTGAAAACTATAGGTTGAATTTGGATAAAATACCAAACATGTTCTTATCGATTTGACTTAACTACAAACAAGTACAATGATTCTCTAAAGCAAAGTCAAGAGATTGAAATGGAATTTTCAAATTTTCAAAAACTAAAATAAATGATTTAAATATTATTTTGCTATTTGTACTTTTAACTTTTCTTCATTGGAGTGTACTTTCAAAACATTTGTTTTAGTTCTAGTACTCTCAACTTTTGTCCATTTTAACTCTTGTATTTTCAAAAAGTTTATTTTAGTCTCTGTTTGTGGAGTGGGAGATTTAAGCAACAGATCTCTTGACCATTGTTTTATGTCAACTGAGCTATGTTCATGTTGGTAGTCTCTATATTTTTTTAAGAAGTGGCCCTTTTGATTGTTTTATTTTCTTTTTTTTTTTTTTTGAAAATCATTTTCTTTTTAATCTATATTTTTTAATCACAAATTAAATATAAACATTATAAATTTTTTAAAACGTAGTCATAGCCTTGTATTAAAAGATGCCCATTGCGTATAGAATTTTACTAACAGAAACTAAAACAATTACATTTTATAAGTACAAAGACTAATAAAACGAACTATTCAAGTGTACATGGGCTGAGATGAACCAAAGTTAAAAGTAGAAAAATAAAAATAGATAATTTAGAGGTGAAAATAATAATAATAATAATAAATAAATAAATAAATAAAGAGAAGGAGGATTGGTTGGCAAAGAGCAAAAGGAATTGGATTCTCTAATATGGGCCCATGTAGACGAATGAAGGGTGAAACATGGGCCCATCATTTTCTAGGTTTTGACGTGGGCCTCTCTCACGTGTGAATTCGGGCCCATTGACGTGTAAATATTAGGATAATTGTAATGGGTGGCAAAATTAGGGTAAATAATGGCAAATTTAGCAATTTTTTAAAATATTTGCAAATATGGCAAAATTTTTGAATTAATTTTTCATATCCCCATTTTACCCTTGGATTGCGCGCGCATCTTCGTTTTCTTCTTTCCGATCGGCGTGGATTTCTCTCCTCTCTTTTTGATTTTGGTAGGTTTCTATCGATAGAAGTTTTCTTCACTGATAGAAATCTTCTATCACTGATAGAATTAACTTTGTATCAGTGATAGAAGTTTTCTATCACTGATAGAACGTTTTTCTATCACTGATAGAAAACTTCTATCACTGATACAAAGTTAATTCTATCAGTGATAGAAGATTTCTATCACTGATAGAATCTATCAGTGATAGAAACACTTTCTATCAGTGATAGCACTGATAGAATGTAATTCTATAGAAGACTTCTATCACTGATAGAAAGTGTTTCTATCACTAATAGAAGTTTTCTATCATTGATAGAATTAACTTTCTATCACTGATAGAACGTTTTTCTATCACTGATAGAATCTATCAGTGATAGAAAAAATGTTCTATCAGTGATAGAAGTCTTCTATCACTGATAGAATTAACTTTCTATCAGTGATAGAAGTTTTCTATCACTGAACTTCTATCACTGATAAAAAGAACTTTATATCACTGATAGAATAACTTTCTACCAGTGATAGAAAACTTTCTATCAGTCTCCGAGAAAACCGGTGAGGGGAGGAGTCGGATTTCGCAGGGACGCCAGATCGAAGGAACAGTCGGAGAAAAAAATTTCCACTTTGTTTTTCAAATACCCACAACTTAAAATTTAAAATCTCTTTCGATTCTGGCACTGATTTGACCATTTGGGTTTCATGGGAAATTATGTTGCTTTCCACTTCAATCTGCGGCAAAGGCTTGAGCTCTTCGACGACGAGGGTGGTTTTTCCGAGCGGCGAAATCCGACAGTTTAGCGAATCGGTCAAGGCGGCGGAGCTGATGTTCGAGATGCCGAATTTCTTCGTCGTGAATTCTCAGTCGGTTCATGTTGGCCGGAGATTTTCGGCTCTGATGGCGGATGAGGATCTCGAGATGGGTAATCTGTACGTCATGTTTCCAATGAAGAAGGTGAATTCGGTGGTGTCGGTGGCGGATATGGGTGCGTTGTTCCTCGCCGCCGAGAGGGTGTCCGGCAGGAAGAGGCGACGGATCATTGGCGGCGGGGAATCTACTGTTTGTGTTTGGCCGGAGGTGGAAACAGAGGTTTAGGAAGGAAGGGTATTTTAGTAAATGCACGTTTCATATCTTCAATTTTTGCTATTTTTGCAAATTCTTTTGTGGGTTGTCATATTTGCAATTAGTTTGGCCCAGTTTGCCATCCTTGCAACCGGCCCTAAATATTAATCACATTTTTCAAAAGGGAAATAGGAAAAAAAATCTCGTCCACAAAAAGAAAAGAAGGTTCTTGAAAAAGATCTTTTCTTCTTGGCAAAGGTTAAAAATGGCAAATATGGAAAAAGCTTCCTTCCTTCCAAAGAAAGATTAGTTGGTAGGGACTTATTTATTGCTCTCAATTGAGAATAGTTTGACTTAATAATAAGTTGCAAAATAATAATAATAATAATAATAATAATTTTTTAATGCCACTATTTTTATTCCATTATCAATTGGTAAAGAAAATGGTTGTCAAGGGAATAACTTTGTATCTAAAATATAACTTCAAATTCTTTTGTCTTCTTACTCCTCTTTAAATCTTGGAAGTCCCTTATGTTTTCATATATATATCAAAGACATAAAATAATTCATTCCGAAAATATATATATATATATATATATATATATATATAAGAGTTGTGTTTTGACAACTATTTTGTTTTTGCTAACAATGAGCTTTAGTTTAGCCGTTAAGGTAGTTTTTCCTTTCCAGTTGGAAATTTAAATTCTCACCTTGAAATTTGTTATACCAAAAGATGATAACTATTTTTGTTTTCCTTTTCTTAAATATAGGATTTCGTTTCAATTTTTTTAAATGGTAAGTTCTTTTATTAAAAAAAAAAAAAAAATACTCAACCACACATCGAATATTATTTATAAAAATATTTTTAATTATAAACACTTTAGTAAACTCACTCAATATCGCCAACAAAAACGTAGCTCAACTGGCATAAAGTTGTACTGATAATCACAAGGTCTGTGGTTCAATAGACTCGAGCACTTTGCAAAGTGTTGCTGACCTTTTCCAAAAACATTTTTATGTTACTGCCAAACATGACCAAGTGCTCATAAAAGTGCTTTAAGCAGCACTCTCTCTATATCAAATATCAATCAAGTTCCTTCAATATTTACAAAATAAAAAAAGCATCAAACTGTATTGGAGATTGGAAAGTTTGAGACAGCAATACAACAACTAATCCCACACATACAAATCCTAATCGATCCATAATATTTAAGATAAAATCTGTGCATTGGTTAAAATACAACCTTAAGAACCTGAAAGGTAGCAATCTGATCAGAAACCTGAGGAAAGTTACGAGCCAAAACTCGATAAAAGTCCAGGCTTGGCCAAGGTGAGAAGTCTCCAAAGCTAATCCAAGGAAGCTCTTGAATCACAGCACAAAGCTAATGGAATAAAACTTGGCTGCATACTGGTATGTAGGGATCTCCCTACATACTCCACTAAAATCTTGATAACTAAGAAAGAGAAATGGTGGAAATGAGAAATTTTTTTTATCTCTCCTAGTTGTCAACATTTTAATGGTGATCCCTACATACCAGTATGCAGCCAAGTTTTTTCCAAGCTAATGACATTAGAAAGGAACCTCCTCTTAAACTACAATGTGAAAGCAACTCAAGGAAACCTCTCAGATTGAACCTCTTTAAATTTCAAATGCAGCTCAAAGCTTGTAGAATACAGTGGTAACAACTAACATACAAGAATGGCAGCCTTTATTTATTCTATAAATAAAGCCATTTCACAGAATCCAAACCTTAGAAAGCGCTCCAAGTTCCAGATGTTCCAGAAGAACTCCCATTCTCAAGTGCTTCTATTCTTGTACCGTTCCTCGTTTGCTGCCGAGATGATATGGACTGTTAGTCTAAAGCACGGAAAAAGAGAGAGCATAGACAAGGAAACATTTCAAACACATCCGACGTGTGTGGAATAACTTTCAAAGTGTTTAAAAACACTTTTTTAGAACTAAGAAAGTCGTTCCAAACAGACTCATAGTCACTTGAACATATTACAGCTGATTGTTTGATGTATTCATGGAAAATGTTATTTGTTCAAAGTTATGTTGCTGTGGCTTATCTTATTCTCACAGCTGCAAACGGGCGAGCATTCAGTATGGTTAATATCTATAAGATTGTGATAGATTGTAACAATTGTCCAACAGGTGCATCACACCCTAAGTAAAGATGACAAGAGACAAGAATTATAATGTGTTTGTTCTCTTCTTTTTCTTCGGTAACAGGTCCTTATGCAAATGAATCCATTTCCAGATGATTGAACTTGTTTGAAGGGAGAAAACAACACAAAGATAAGAAATTGTCAAATAGAGCTATTTCTAAGAGTAATCTTTTCATCTCAAACACTATATTACAAGATGTGGGATAAAGAACAAACCTTGAGGCATAGGTTCCTTTCAGTATCACAAATAGGATAATCGAAGGGACAACAATGGCGACCGTCCTTGCAACATACGGCAGAGCTCAATCCACAGCATTTCCACGACATACAAAGGCCGAGGAATTTCTTTGCACAACAACAGGTCTCCCCAGCAGCACAGCTAGTAAAAAGACTACATTTTGTTGGACTTGGAGGAGGTGAGGGAGGAGGGTTAGGACTTGTTTTAGTTGGATATGAGGCAAGCATGTTGATTCCACAAACGCCATCAGAATTGCCACTGTTACGCTGCATGTGAATATAACCATCCATTCCCCAACCTTTACCCCACGAGTTCTTCACAATCCAATAATCAACTCCATTTTCTGATCCATATCCTACAATCAACACAGCGTGATCCAAAGAAGTTGAGCACGGACCGGAGAAAATTCCCTACAAAGTAAGTAAATACAACTCTTGATTTAAGTTATAATTTCACATATGATGGAATAATCAAACAGTAGTTGAGAATATTCCAACCTTTGAGTATAATTGAAAGGCTCTCTCACTGCCACATATACCAACACTCACAGGTTGAACTGCTACTGCTTGCAGTAATTTTCCCTCATCACTTGGAGCAACATCAGTATAGCCATCAATGGTCACAACCTTCCTATTCAGCTGCAAGCTCAATAGACACAAAATGCAAGTCAGCACGCAATCTTTCTCTAACGCTCAGGATTCCAACAGAGCACCTCCTACTTCTAATTGGGGTCATGAACACAAAATAATAATCATTCACAATGAGTCCATAAAAAGTAATCTCATTTTCTTTTATCTAAACTACGTAGAGACCAAAGGCCTTGAATCAAAGAAGTATCATTAACGTTTCCATGCTCATTCCAAGTTTAGAGTACCATTTGTACAAATAAAAACCTGTGAATGTATTAGGAAGACATGAGGGGGAGAAAGGATTATATTACCTTGTCCTTACGACACTTTCCATCACGAACCTGATAAGGATAATCATCCTCGGTATCAATCCCATGGTTATTGATCACAAATTGGTATGCATAATCCATTAATCCTCCTTCACAACCAGAATTGTAGGATCTATCACAGTCAACTAATTCCTGTTCTGATAGACTAATAAGAGACCCTGTTTTAATCTGATTGATTCCTTCAATAGCTCCTGTTGCTGCAAAAGACCAACATGCACCTGAAAAATGAAAACGAGAGGTATCAGTTTTTCCCCCCACTTAGATGAGCAAAGCTTCCACATAACTTCGAGCCTTATCATGAAGAGATGAAAATAAAGACTGAACTTTGAAAACAAATCGGTTACCTTGGTAATCACTATCAAGTTATATGATAAAATCATTGCTAGATCCAAAACTCAACACTAGACAAAGTTAATAATTTCAATCTCAAAACTCTGAAGAAAATCAAAAAGTTAGACAATGACATCTGTCTAGCAGAATATATGCCAAATTTGGAAAACCCAAATGACCAAAATTTTTTTGAAGTGCATGATAAAAGGCAAATGTTTAAAGGCATTTGGCCCAGCAATGATGTTCTGTTTCAACAAACAGAAGCCCAATTTCCAGTTCTAATGACTTCTTCATTCGAATTTGCTAGAGACAACCCCATATTCAGAAGCTAAACGACGCCATTTATAGAGATTCCCACTTGTAATGCATCGATCGTCAAAATTAACCCTGGGGTTTTCGCCCACAGCAAGAAATCCACATGAAAATCACCGAACAGAGCAGTCCAATCGAATTCAAGACAATCACTAAACAAAAGATCGAAACAGAACAGAAACATACCACAGCTTCCTTGATCCTTAACAGCAGTCACAGCCCCTTTCTTCCTCCAGTCTAACGAATCAGGAACATCCCGAGGAAGATAAGGTTCTTGCGGCGGAGCCCGCCGCAAGTTCCGCCGCAAAGCAGAGGAAAGACCCAAACGAGCGACCTTGAACTCATGGTGGGTAAGATCGGCATAAGCATTGAGAGAAAGGGTATAAGAAGAATTGCCCAAATTGTTGTGATGGGTAACGAATTCGTAGTTATCGGCAAACACACTGAACCTGTAGAGCTTTTCTTCGGCGGAGGAATACGATTTCCCATGTTCTGTGCACCAGATTTCGAAGAGCTCCGAAACATTGGAAGTAGCAGAGAAGGGGCGAAGAAGAAGGAGAAAGGTAAGTAGAAAATGGAATCTGAAATTGCCCATTCTTCGTCGAGATAAGAGCGCGGCGGTGTTGGGTTGTCGCCGGCGAGTGGGCATCCCAACGACGGCCGCCGTGGATGGTTGTGATGAAATAACCAGAGAGATTGGTTACTCGATCTCTGATGAACGTTGGTCCAAACCAATCTGCAATCGACAACAGCCCATGTCCAAAGAAAAAGCATGCAAGTTCTAAATGTTTGTCCTCATTACTCATTATTGTCAATTATCTACAATTTTGTCTCTTTTTTTTTTTTAATTTGATTTTATGCTTATCATGTTTTTTTGTTTTTTTTTCCACAATACATGGGGTGAGAAATTTAAACCACATACATTATGGTCACTAGTACAAGGATTATGTTAGATGATTTTGACTTATGTCAGCATGTTTTTTTTTTTGTTAATAGTTAGAAAAAAGGATTTTCATACAAATGATCCTAAAAAATAGACAAAAATGATAAATGTCCTACATTTTCTATTCAAAGGTGCATGCTTTTTTACTCGCGTCCTCTATACTCTAACTTCGATCTCTTTGCTACTCTCGCTCTCTGTCCAACCTCTCGTTCTAGCTTCTCTCCATTTCTCCAGTTTCTCACTCGCTCCAACCTTTCGCTCTCTCTTCCCAATCTCGATCTCGCCTCTACCTCTCGCTCTCTCTCCAATATCTCCCTCCAATTTTCACTCTCTCTCCAATCTCTTGCTCTCTCTTGAATCTTGCTATCGCTCCAACCTCACGCTCTTAAATGCACGTTTTAACATAGAGAGTAAAATGATAATTTTGCTAGGATGATGACGTAAACAAGGGTATATATCCTTGAATTGAAAAGGTAGGGTATTTTTCATTTTGACCTCTTGAAATGTGTTATCTAGGCCCTTATTTCTTGAAAAAACATGATTTTTGAAAACATTATCTAGTGAGTTCTCTCTCAATCATTAACAGAAATCATTAATGAGTTTGTTAGTGAGATATATTACGTTAAATTACAAAAATATTTAATAGGTTATTTAACTTTCAATTTGCGTCTAATAAGTTTTTTTTATGTGTTTAAAATTGTTAAAAGTTAATTGATATATTAAGTCTAAAATTGAAATTTGTGTTTAATAGAAATCTATTATTTTAATTTTGTATATCTAAAAAGTATGTGAATTTTAAAAAATGACGATTAGATCGATGATCTATTAGACACAAAATTGAAAACTACGGACTTGTTGGACATCAAATTGAAAGATTAGGATTTATTAAATTCTTTTTAAAGTTTAATAACATATTAGATACAAAATTTAAAGTTCAAAAAATCTATTAAACACTTTTTTAATATTATAGAGACAAAATATACACAAATGGACTAAACTTTCTTTTTTTTTTTGAAAAAGGACTAAACTTATTATTTATCCTTTAATTAAACCATATTTGAAATATTTATAATGAGATCCTAAAGTGCTTAAGAATAAAATGCAGTTGTCTCATGTTGTTTAGCTCAAAAGCTCGAATCTAATTTATTAGTAATTGCCTCCAAATCACACAACAATTTCAATAGTTAAACTTTGTTCGTGCACATGGCCACTTGTTCATTTATTTAGGTGTTAGATTGTAAAATAATTTCAATCCGAACATTATTTAATGGATAGATAATCATATATCAAAGGTTGATATGGTTTGATCTTCACTTCCTCATTAATTGAATTAAAATGAAATGCAACATATAATAATTTGTAATTAATTTCCATCCACCATGCATGGACGTGGCTCTCCAAACTCCAAGCACTTTCCAAAATTCCACCAAACACTATCATTTTCCAAGTTCCAAATAAAAAGTTGATGCTCGAAGAATCAAGAATCCTTCTTCTACAATCAACACAGATAAATATGTCTGACAGTTGATGCTGTCGATTAAAATGTTATGAAAGTGAGCTAAATGATGATATTATTTTGTTAGATTCAATCCAATGGTGAAGAATTGAGATGCTCATGTAAGAAGTCAGATAGTGATTGCTCTAACATGATATTGAGGTGAAATTTTGAATTTTGTGAGAACAAAACTAAGACATTCTTTCAAAGTCTAGAGACAATTTTCCTAATTTATTTGTAGGGAGTCCATATATCACAAATTTCACTATTGGAGTCAAGCACCATGTAAATGGACATCTAAAGCTCCTAAATTTCACTGACTTAAGTGGCTTTGGGCTTCAGCCTTTGGTGATGAAAACAGAAATGGGCTTTTGAGTCTCAATGGGCCATCCGTCCAATAAGCCTATAGGGCCTCGGCCCATCACCGAAATCTACTTGACCCAAAATGGGACAAAATTATGAGAAATTATGGTGGATGGATTCCTTTAACCTATTAATTTCAAATTTGTCTAAATTTTCTAAATTTGTCAATCGTAAGATTTCATGCCTTAATTAAATTTTTATTCTTTCCTAAATGCCCTTATTTAATTTGGTAACTCTTGTTTTATTAATTTATTTTAGTATTATATATATATTTTCTGTCAACCTATAAGGGCAAATACGTAAACTCCTTTAATATCTAGTTGTGAGCTGACAAAAATGTAAAATTATAACAAAATAAACACTTTTGGAATAAATGGACTACTATTGACCCTTTTGATGGCCCCTTTAAATGGATGGTTTTGAAAAAAAGCCAAAAAAGAAAAAAAAAAAAAAAAAGTGAAATACGACCACACGTGATAAATGCATGCCCCGAACATTTTTTGAATCTCGAAATTGTCCCACGCTGCAGTAACAGAAGATGGATCTCTAAACTTTAAAAAATGTCAAATAGGTCTTCGAACTTTCAATTTTGTGTCAAATAGATCTCTAAATTATTAATTTTGTATCTAATAAGTCCTTGACCTATACGAGAATTTTTAAAATTCACAAACTTTTTTTTTACAACATGAAAATTCAAAAGTTTACTAGATACAAAATTAGAAGTTTAGGGTCCCAATAAACATAAAATTTTGTTTTTATATCTAATATATATAGTGATTAATTTTTAAAAATCTTGAATATGTCATACGTCTATTTTATTTTATTTTATTTTGAAACAGAATATGTCATACGTTTATTATACATATAATTGAAAGTTTAAAAACCTATTAAATAATTTTTTTGGAACAAACTGAAACAACACTAAAAGTTGAAGTGGTAAACTTATATATAAATGTTTTTGAATTTAATTCAAAAAATTGTGATATTTACAAAATAAAAACCCGAATAGTAGCCGAAAGGTCAAGCAAACAAAGACAATTCGGTGTACTCCTTATCCATTTCGAGAAAACCGAGGAAGTAGGACCCACCAGATTCATGTGGGCCCACCCAACCGCAACTAGTTTAGTTTTTATCTAATTCCAGTTTTTTTTTTCTTTTTTTGGAAAAAACTCCTTTTCCTTTCCCTTTCCCAGGGTTTTATCACCCAAAAATAAAATAATAAAATAATATATATATATATATATTGTTGATGCCAAAATCCGGCCAAGCGCTCACCTGACCTTCACGTGACACCAATAGTGAATTTGTTTGAATCCGGGGAAGACGTGGCCTGCAAAACAAGGGAAACCTGCACACCGGTGTGGTGCTTGCCACACCTCCTCCGATGCTTAAGTCAGTAATCGGAGGGAATATGAGCAAAACTAGAGAGCAAAAGGAAGAGAAGAGTGAGTTTTCGGCCCCCCATTCTTCAGTGACGAAGAGGGGTTTAAATACCTGCTCATGCTCCTAGGGTTTTAGGCATTCGGAGGCGATTTGGGCTGAACCGAGTGGAACCGAGGCAGCTGGGGGCACCGGTGGATCGAACGGAAGCGGAAGAACTCGGCCCGCGCAAGCGGGCCGAGTGGTCGGCCTCGGCCTCGGCCCAAGGCCGAAGCCGAGCAGGGGGTCGGGCCAAAAGCCCGATCCCTTCGGCTTTGGCTCGACCCTCTGTCCTGTTCTTCCTCCGGATCCCGTTTTCTGGCTGCCTCCTTAGGCTGGTATCGTGCTGTCTTCGTCAACTTCTTGCATATCGGAGTGGTCCAAAATTACCTATAACATTAAGCCCCCACTCTTGAATTGGGATTCAGGTGTGACTTATTGCTATAGGTTGAGCTCCTTAAGCCCGATTTAAGAGTAAAGATCTTTCTATTGTGCTGACTTATGTGCGAATTTTCGTTATCCTGCAAGATAGGATAAAACTAAACAAAGCAGAAACTCCCTGAATAGGGGTTAGGCAAGAGAGAAGTGAGAAAAGTGGGGATTGAAGAAATAACCCGGCCTCGGCCTCGGCCTTGGCATGAGGCCGAGGCTAACGTTTGGAGCGAGTCCAAACTTTCATGCATTTTATCTCTCGTTTTGGACGTTTGTTCAGGCCATTCCTCTGTTTTGTAGCCCCCTGTGTAAGTGTTTTTCTCGTTTAGCCATTTAGATGGCGCACGCGGTAAGACCCTGGTGTCGGCCTCGACCATATTTCATACTATTGAAAATTTCGAGTTCCTGCATCGAAATGTTATCTGCAAAAGAAAAATGAGGGAAGAGACTATGGTCGGCCTCGGCCTCAAGTCCCTGTTAACCCAAAATCTAAGTTGCTGCACTCATATGTTAGCTTTTTAAAAAGTAAGATGAGGGAAGAGGCTAGGGTCGGCCTCGACCTCAAGCCCCTGTAAAAAATGACTAAGCAAAATCGATTACCATAAAGATGTGAGCACTTAGAATGTGCTTCACCTGGTCGACCTTGAGCTTATGCCTTAAAGTATGGAGAATGACACTCTTGCATAAACAAGGTATGGACGTGGCCTGGTCGGCCTCGGTCCTGTTCCTGTAAAAATATGGTATGGGCATGGCCTGGTCGACCTCAGCCCTATTCTTGTAGAAACTTGGTGAAACACTTAATGTCATGCATTGGTCAAACAGAATAATGATATTTTTGCAAAAGAATAACATAGGTACGGTTTGGTGGCCACCACCTCTTACCATAACAATTTCAGCATCATCATTCCTGCAAAAAGCACTTAGAGCACTAAACATGTATTTAGCCTAGTTGGCCTTGAGTTCGTGCCTAGGCAAATAGTTATCAATTTGCAACAGAAATATTATGAGCATGACTAAAATTGAATAGCCACAATAGCATACATGATAAAAAATAGAAAGGAAAAAGCAATGACTTAATCCAGCCTGGTCGGCCTCGGCCATCTAGACATATTCTTTCCAGGCAAGTTTTAATCATCACCCAATCGATAGTCTCCCCTCCTCAGCCCCCTACTCAAGTGTTATTTTAAATCTACAAATCATACTTGAGTAAAAGACGCTTGGGACGTAACTTACCACACATTGAAGCCTTAATGCCTCTGCACCTCCTTCTACTGGTATGGCTTCGACTGGAACCTTGGCTCCATTCCCGGGCATCCAGTAGTTGTTGACCTCGGGGAGTATAGGCATTGCCACTCCGACGAGGGCCTTGGGAGTATAGGCATTGCCACTTCGACAAGGACATTTGAATAAGTCGCTGACCTCGGGGAGTATAGGCATTGCCACTCCAACGAGGGCCTTGGGAGTATAGGCATTGCCACTCCTACAAGGACATTTTAATGAATTGCTGACCTCGGGGAGTATAGGCATTGCCACTCCTACAAGGACATTTTGATGAGTTGCTGACCTCGGGGAGTATAGGCATTGCCACTCCAACGAGGGCCTTGGGAGTATAGGCATTGCCACTCCTACAAGGACATTTTGATGAGTTGCTGACCTCGGGGAGTATAGGCATTGCCACTCCAACGAGGGCCTTGGGAGTATAGGCATTGCCACTCCTACAAGGACATTTTGATGAGTTGCTGACCTCGGGGAGTATAGGCATTGCCACTCCAACGAGGGCCTTAGGAGTATAGGCATTGCCACTCCTACAAGGACATTTTGATGAGTTGCTGACCTCGGGGAGTATAGGCATTGCCACTCCAACGAGGGCCTTGGGAGTATAGGCATTGCCACTCCTACAAGGACATTATAAGTTGATTACCTCGGGGAGTATAGACGTTGCCACTCCAACGAGGGCCTTGGGAGTATAGGCATTGCCACTCCTACAAGGACATTATAAGTTGGTCATCCTCTGCATGGTCGGGTTGTGCCTTCCCGTGGTGGGGCAGTGGTGCTCCATCTCTGTGGAAGCTACTGGTAGTAAATCTTCAAGTGTTCCACTCAACCAAGGGCATTTTCGCCTGTCATTATTGAATCGTCTGCAACAACAGAACTAAACATGGAACCTTTATTAAGATTAGCGCATCAAGCGTTTTAAATTTCCTACACCTACAAATGTAAATGCTAAAATCATAATGAAAATGCAACCAGTCATTAAAAAACATAATGGGAACAAACACATAAGCTATCACTGCCTCATGAGGGAAAGAGGTTCCCCTGGTCGGCCTCGGCCTGATCGTCCTCGGCCTGGTCGTCCTCGGCCTGGTCGGCCTCGGCCTGGTCGGCCTCGGCCTGGTCGTCCTCGGCCTGGTCGGCCTCGGCCTGGTCGTCCTCGGCCTGGTCGGCCTCGGCCTCCGCCTTAGCCTTGAATAATCTGTCGTCTTTCGTATTTGGTTTGTTTGCTCCAATCTTATCCTCGTCTCTTGTTCGACTCGATTGGCAATCAAAATTGCATTGACATTGTGATATTGGAGACACTTTTAGGCCTTGGAAGGTCGGTCTCGGCTTCGGCCTAGAGTTGGCCTAAATCCGGTAGCTTTTCCTTCTTAGCCCCCAGTCTTCCTCGAGTGTGCGTTACCTCAATCTTGGATGTTGATAGAATGATTTTCAGTTCTTCAACGGGACTTTTTTCGCTGATTTGCCCTCCAAAGATGACCCTGATCGCTCGGGGGGTTTCGTCCTGACCTCGGCCTGGTCGGCCTCGGCCTCGGCCTCGGGTCGGCACTGTTCGTTTTGCATCTGGAATCTAGTTTTTCTTCTTCATCCTCTTTATCCGCCAGGTAACCGGTGTGCAAATCCCACTAGCAAGCTTCTTCCCCACAGACGGCGCCAACTGTTGATGCCAAAATCCGGCCAAGCGCTCACCTGACCTTCACGTGACACCAATAGTGAATTTGTTTGAATCCGGGGAAGACGTGGCCTACAAAACAAGGGAAACCTGCACACCGGTGTGGTGCTTGCCACACCTCCTCCGATGCTTAAGTCAGTAATCAGAGGGAATATGAGCAAAACTAGAGAGCAAAAGGAAGAGAAGAGTGAGTTTTCGGCCCCCCATTCTTCAGTGACGAAGAGGGGTTTAAATACCTGCTCATGCTCCTAGGGTTTTAGGCATTCGGAGGCGATTTGGGCTGAACCGAGTGGAACCGAGGCAGCTGGGGGCACCGGTGGATCGAACGGAAGCGGAAGAACTCTGCCCGCGCAAGCGGGCCCACCATGGGCCTCGGCCTCGGCCCAAGGCCGAAGCCGAGCAGGGGGTCGGGCCAAAAGCCCGATCCCTTCGGCTTTGGCTCGACCCTCTGTCCTGTTCTTCCTCCGGATCCTGTTTTCTGGCTGCCTCCTTAGGCTGGTATCGTGCTGTCTTCGTCAACTTCTTGCATATCGGAGTGGTCCAAAATTACCTATAACATATATATATATATATATATATATATTAAAAACAAAACTCCTTCTTTCCCTATGAAAAGCTCATAACAAATTTACAATACACATTTCAAATTATTTTCAGTTTTAATTTCCTCTCCACATTTAAATTTAGCGTGTAAATTACAGCAAAAAAAAAGTATATATATTATAGAAAGTTAAAAAAAAAAATAAAAAAAAAAAAAGTGACAACACAATAAGACTATTCGAATATTCATCGAGGATCTTGGACTTTTTTTCTTTAGTTGTCATTGATTTTTCTCGATGGTAAGAAAATTTGTCCTGTGTAATGAATGACATTATACTCATGACATAATTATTTTGTTGTTATCAAAATTTCAAAGACAACTATCATGTCATGCGAGATAGAAAAATCCACACCTATGAATTCTTGGTCATATGTCTAAAAAAAAAAAAAACTCTTGATCATATATGTTAACGGTTATTTGAATATATTTCAGTTGAAAAAAAAAAACTATTTCGTTCGTGAATAATGTTTATTCATTTTTTATTATTTCATTTACATTTTAATACTTCCTTATTATAGTAAATTGTAAAGCATAGGAAGGTCACCTCTTGTGAGTAGAAGCACGATAGCAAGAGGTAGTCCTTAAAAATTAATAAAAGTTATGTTAAATTACAAATTTAGGCACCGTTTGATAACCATTTGGTTTTTGAAAATTAAGCTTATATATACATACTTCCACTTATAAGTTTCTTGGTTTTAGTATCATTCTTTTACCTTGTTTTCAAAAACCAAGTCCAATTTTGAAAACAAAAAAAAATAGTTTTCAAAATTAAACTTGTTTTTGTTTTAAAAATTTGGCTAGGAATTCAAATGCAACTCTAACTAGGATGGAAGCCATGGTAGGAAATCCAGGAGAAAACAAGCATAATTTTCAAAAACCAAAAACCAAATGGTTATCAAACGGGGCCTTAGTTTTTCGTGCTCTATTTGATAATCATTTTATTTTTTATTTTCTGTTTTTGAAAATTAAGTTTATAAATACTTTCATCAATAGTTTTATGCTTTATTATCTACTTTTCTAAAACATTTTTAAAAACTAACCAAAAATTTAGGAAACAAGCATAATTGTGTTCAACATCATTTGGAGGTGTAAGATTTAAATTCATAACCTTTTAGTCATTAACACATAATTTATGTGAGTTGAGTTACGTTGTTGTTGGCTATATCCATTGATGCTTTCACACATTATACAATAGTTTAAAAAAATATTTGTAGTAAAATGTAAATTATAGAAAGTCTCTTTCGTCTTTCAGCATGAAGAAAGGCATCTGGGGTAGTCCTAAAATCCAAACTCATAACTAAAGGATCATTTAGGGGCCGTTTGATAACCATTTCGTTTTCTGTTTTCTGTTTTTGTTTTTCATTTTTAAAAAACAGGGGTGTTTGATAACAATTTTTGTTTTTTGTTTTCTGTTTTTTAAAAACGTTTTTGAAATTATAAGCAAATTTCAAAAACCAAAAAAAGTAGTTTTTAAAAACAGATTTATGTTTTTCAAAAACCCATTTTTCTTCTAATCCTTATTTTTCTCCTATTTTATCTATCTCTCTCCAATAAATTTCTTTTTCTATTTTTTTTTCTCTCTAAAACGTTTTTCTCTCCATAAAATTTATTTTTCTCTCTTAAAACTTTTTTTTTTCTCTATAACTTATCTATTTCTAAAAACTTATCAATAACTTTTGTCTCCTTAATTAAAATATTCTAATTTTTTTTTTGAAAAAAAAAATTCTCCAAAATTTTCTATCGCTATAACTTTTCTTTATTTTTCTAACTCATCGTTATTTCTTTAACATATCTTTTACTCTTAACCTTACTATCTCTTTAAATTTTCTCTTTTTATTTAATCTTTTTTTATATTAAATTTATCGCTTTTACTCTAACTTTTTTTTTTCTATTTTTTCTCTAACTAATATCTTTTCTTGAGTCTAACTAATATTCTCTCTCTAAACATTTTATTTCACCTCTCTAAATTTTTTATGTTTAACTTTTCTCTCGTCTTTTCCCAAAAAAAAAAAAAAAAAAAAAAATTCTCTCGAAAACATTTATATTTGTGTCTCTAAATTTTTGTTTCAACGTCTCTACACATTTTTTTCTCTCTAAAATATATGTTCATCTTTCTAATTTTTAAAAAATTGAAAACCAAAAACAGTTATCAAACAAGTTTGGTTTTTTGTTTTTTAAAAACAGAAAACAGAAAACAGTTATCAAACATATATGGTTTTTGTTTTTAAAAAACAGAAAACCAAAAACAAAAAACCAAAAACAGAAAAACCAAAAACCAAAAACTAAAATGGTTATCAAACGAGGCCTTAATTTTCAAGAACCTATTCAACTAATCAAACTTGTAATTTAACATATTTTTTTTTTCAAAAAATGCATTCTTTTTTGTAAGATTCTTTAAAAAAAAACACTTTTTTTTAATCATCTCTAAGTCATTCAACAAATTATATCAAACACCCCCATAATTATTCATTTTCCCAAAGATACTTATGAAAAAAAGAGATTATATTTAGGTTAAAAATCACTTTTGGTCCCTGAACTTTCATGAAAATAACAATTTAGTCCAAGAACTTTGATTTGTAACAATTTAGTCCATGTACTTTCAATTTTGTAACGATTTAGTCCCTATACTTTTAATTTTCTAACAATTTAGTCCTTGTACTTTCAAATTTGTAACGATTTAGTCCCTATCGTGAAAAATTAATGTAAAGATTTAATGAAATTTCTTACCTAGATAGATTAATAAACTAATTTGAGACCCAATATGTTAATAGGCTACAAAGTTTAATCATTAAATAATAAAAATTGACATTTAATTTTGATGAATTTTTTTGTGACAATGACTAAATTGTTACAAATTTGAAAGTATAGGAACTAAATTGTTACAAATTTGAAAGCATAGGGACTAAATTGTTGCTTATTAAAGTTCGGGGACTAAATTGTTACAAAATTAAAAGCAACAAATCAAAGTTTAAGGACCAAATTGTTACATTCATGAAAGTTTAAGGACCAAAAGTGAAATTTAACCTTTTAATGCATATATTCTCAAAAGTTATTTCAAACCTAGAATAAAATCAATGCATCTTGAAAATAGTTTGTGAAGCTCCATAATTTCCAAAAGGATGAAATAGAATAACAAACAAAAGTCCGAGGCTTTCACTCTCCAGTCACCGGTCACATCCTCAAAGTTTGGCCCTTTATCTGCAATCCTCTGTTTCGGGATAAAAGTCTACATACAGTGACAGAGAAAAAAGAAAACCCAAATTAAAAAAAAAGCACAAAAGAATTTGTCTTTGTAAAAGAAAGAAGGGGGCGAAGTTAAGTTAAGAAGGCAAAGTGGAAAGAGTTTTGTTGGGCAATCCAAAGTGGAGAGGAGTTCGTGTAGAGACGAAAATGAAGCCATGTGTGTGTAAGACAGAATCCCAGAAGAGCTCGATCCCATGGACACGATTTCTTCAGTTCTTCTTGCCAAGTATCATCCTTTGCTCTCTTCTGGCCACGTTTCATTTCTCCCAAATCCTCGCTCCTTTTCCCCATTCATTCTTCTCCATTTATAAACAGCCCTCCAGATCAAATCCCAGCTGCCTCTTTTCTCTCTGCCAATGTTGAAATCAAGCAAGCAGCTCAACAACAAAAGGCCTCCTTCCCAGGCCACTTCCAGGAAGGGCTGTATGAGGGGCAAGGGCGGCCCTGAGAACGCTTCCTGCACTTACAAGGGCGTTCGCCAGAGGACTTGGGGCAAATGGGTTGCTGAGATTCGTGAGCCCAACCGTGGGGCTCGCCTCTGGCTTGGCACTTTCGACACTTCCCATGATGCTGCCATGGCTTATGACAATGCTGCTCGACGCCTCTATGGCTCTGAGGCCAAGCTCAATCTCCCTCATCTCTCTTCCTCTTCCAATGCTGCTGCTGCTGCAACCACAGCAACCCAGATGCCCCAATTGCAGAATCATCCTCCTCAGATGATGCTTCCTGTTCCTGCTTCCTCTTCTTCTTCTTCTTCTTCTTCTGACAGTGCTTCTGCTTCTGCTGCTGCTGCTGCTCCTGCAGAGGAAAACAATGGTGGTGGTGGTGGTGGGGGGATGGGATTTGGAGAGGAGGAAATGGGGGGGCTTTGGAGGTCTATGAGTATTAATTTGGATGATTCTATTTGGGTTGAGGCAGCCATGTCTTTGGACTTCCCTATCATGGAAGATCAGGGTCATCAGGGCTTTTTTGCTGCTAATTTGGTGGATGGAAATGGATGGGATACACTGCAATGGTGTTTGTGATGGATGTCAACAAGGCTTGGTCAGAGTTTGAAGACATGAAACTCAAATTTGTAATTTTCTCAAGTGGGATTGTATTATAAAGGTTGGGTTAGGGTAGGTTAGGTTTAGGCTAGGTCCAAGATTTTTCACTCACATGCTTATTTTTCTTTCTCTCTCTCTCTCTGGATTTGTTCTTCTTTTTATTTTTGTTGGTTTGGGGTTGTTTGGATTGAAAGCTATTATCCTGTAAACAAATATATGAAATTATTGTCTGTGTGTTGATTTGTACAGTACAACATATTTGGAAATAGTGTAAAGATGTTGTCAGGTGTTTTTCTGTTGAACCCTTTTGCTTGAACTGCAACTAAACTTGGAATGGAACCTTTATTTTTTGGGTTTTTTTATGCAACTTGCAAGTGGGGGATGCTTTTTTTTCCTTTCACTTTGGTTGATGTCATCATCAAAAGTCTGATTCTTTTTTGCAAGTGGGGTTCTGATATCCTGTTCTTTTTTCAGTTTCAGGAGTTTCAGTTTTCACTGTTTTATCTGATTGTGTGCTTTGTTTGTACTTTCAATCTTCCAAATCAGAGAGGAGGAGATAAAAGGAGAATATGCCAAATGGACTACAAACTCACATCACATCCAAAGAAAGTTAAATAAATAAAACTTGTGGTTATAGCAAACTAGCCATAAAAAGCTCAATCCTAAGCTGTTTTTTTTTCCTTCTTTTGCACATTATCCACCATGTTAATGGAATTATATATTCCATCTTATGATAGCAAATCAAGCCATGAAAAAACGCTCTCATGAGTGGAAGAAGAACAAGACGTTTCAGGCTGCTGATGAAAGCTGACTCACCCCAGCAGATTCTGCCAATATATTTGTTGCTATCCATTGTCGATTATGCAGCCACAGGGAATCAGCTTCCATGGCATAATCATCTTGGTTCCGGTGCCAAGCAAAGTAAGCATGAGTTCTGTTCTTTATGTCCAGTGTGCCATGGCCAAAGCTGGCTTCACGGTAAGCTGAGTAGCTTGGCTGTGGTTCAGTCATCCTGCATGGTTGAAAAACCAGAGTTGAGTTTGGAAAGACTGGTGGAATTTTAACAATCTGATGAAAAAGCCTTAACATCCATTGAGTTGGAAGATTAAACTGTCGTTTGAATGAGAAGTTCAAGGTTTCCATGCTTACTCGGTTACTAATCCTTCTGAGTTTCCTCCATCTCCAATGGTTATATAAACTGGAGCATCTGGGTCATGAACTGGAGAACATAACCCATTTACAACATTGTAGGCTATATTTGATATTCGATCCTGTTATGAAAATTCAAATATTCATATGGTTAATCATTCTTATGATTCACCAACATCAACAAGCTGCTTATTCTACATAAAATGACTGGATTTACTTGTATCTTCCAACAAGAATTACCAGTTGGATTTAAAAACCTATGATTTAAGGTGAAAGGAAATGATAATGATCTATGCGGATGAGCAAACTACTTACAGATCGTTCGTAGGCATGAACATGACCGGCAAAGACAACATCAACTTTATATTGTACGAACCACGGTTCCAAAACCACTCTCATACTTTCTCCTTCCATGTAATGGTGAACATAACTGCTGTACATTGGAGTATGCATAAGAACTATGAGCCATGGAGTCTCGTCCCTGTTTACCTTTAGCAGCTCATTCAGTAGCCATTTGTATTGAGGGCTGCTTTTCACTGCAAGAAAAAGTTGGCAAAGACACAGTTTGAGCGTGCAAGACAGACTACATCATAAGCATACAAGAAATCTACAAGGATCATTTTACCCCAGGTTGGCATCCCCATGAAACTATTTGATTTTCTTATCACAAATTTGTATTGGGTAGTAAATATTTTAGATGAGGCCGAGTTAAATGAACGATCGAGACAAATTCTAACACTTACTACTATGGGTGATACAAGGAGACTGGAACATAGTAACGAAATGAAACTAGGATTCTAATTGTGTTGGATGAAAGATGAACACGAACAGATAGTTCTCTTTGCTATGACTTAGAAGTATTTTATACTAGCCATGGCCTTCATAAGAAATCCTGATTTCCTTAGAGAAATCCACCGAATTCATTTTCCCTATTCTGAACTTTTTCAATCCTATAGATGGCACCCATCTTGCACTATGATCCGTACAGTTTATATGAAAAGCAAGGCCAATATAATCTATATAATAATACAGCTTAACAGGCTAAACGGAAAAGGGAAACGTACGTACCATATGATGAGTAAGAGGACAAGACAATTATATGAGCTGAAGCTCTCTTAATGGAGTACCAAAGCGGAGAGGAGCCCTCTGATGCATTATATGGGACAGGGTAACGATGCAAAAAAGGCTTAAATGGTTCACTTTCACCCTGAAACATGACCAAAACAATGCTGTTCAAGGTATGCTCTAAAGGTCCGAACCAATCAAATCAACAATAGAGAAAAGATATGGAAGATGAATACAATATCAGGAGCATAATCGAGTTCATGGTTCCCTGCAGTCCAAATCCAAGGTTGATAAGCTGCACTTCTTTCTACGAACCTTCCCCATGTGTCCCACCTGTTGTTGTCGTGGAACAGATAACGGTCTGCATAAGACAGGTCCCCAAGGAACAACATAGTCTGTCCTTTTGTTGGGTTTAGTTCATAATGTGTAAGTGTCCTATTGGAATCCTGTGTTTGACCAAGATCTCCTGCTCAATGAGTGTCAAATCAATCTCATGTTTAAGAAACTCAAATCCTACAGAAAGCAATACTCAATAGGAAAAGTTACCTATAAGACCAAAAGTATAAGGCACATCAGGGCCAATTTTAGGAGGGGTTGTAAACCAAAACCTTCGTGATAGACTTCCAAACCCAATCACGTAGAAGTACTTAGTGTCATACTGCAATAATCATAGGATCAAGCAAATCAGGTCTGTTTATATCGTTTCCAAATTAAGAATGTAAAAGAAGGTTACAGAGCACAGACCTCTAAGTTCTCAATGGTGCAGTGATGAATGTAACCAGATGTATAGTTGAAGTACTTGTAAGAAACAACAGAGCCTTCAGCTTGGTTTCTGATCTTACTGTTTTCAGCCCAATAAACCACTCTGTTTGAACCTGGTTTTTCCGGTGTAACCCAAGAGATAATTACACTCTTCCCCTCAAGATCCCCCTGTGTTATATGAACCTTCAATCAACAGGAAAAAGAAAAACTCAATCCCGTCACAAATCAACATCAATTTCCGCTCATATTAGAAGAAATCACTTCTTCTTCGATTGATAGCTCGCTAAGATTATACGCTAAACTAAAATCACCCTTAACGAATCCTTCAACATCAGTCGATGTGGTGAAGAATGAGATCAAAATAACAAAACAATCACTCAAATGGCCCCTATTGGCTCTGCAGATTCAGCCCTAATACAATATCAGAACACCCCCACAATTGTTCTTCCCAAATTAAGCTCAAAAACATCAAATGCAAAACGAAAAATCCAAAAGAAGGATCAGAAAAGGCGCGAAGAAACAGCATAACGATACGAAAATCACCTGTTGAGCGGCATTTCTACCAGGAGGAGGTCTAAACACGTCGCTATCGAGCGGCATATCCGACGAAACATCGTCATCCCTAACAAACTCGCTCGTCATTCCGCCATTACAAACGCCGAAATCACCCAGTACAAAACCCAAAACTACAAGAACAGAAAACCCAGCACGAAACATGCTGACTCCCATCGATTCCCGGCCCGATTACAGGCAGACCCGATTCTCCAAATTCCCTTTATGTAGTGGAACTGATCTTCGTGTGGTCTGATTCTTACCACACGCGAAGGAATGGGAGTGATTCGTTTAGATCGATAATATACAGAGTTTCAGAGAGCAATGGGATGAGATGAAAAGCGAAGGATGCTAAATAGAGAGCGGGAGGCCATGTGGGGTGATGTGAGAGATTTCAGAGATTGGTTTGCAGCCATTTCAACGTGACAGTTGCAGAAGACTCGACTGCAATAATTTTTGAACATCCGAAATTGTTCCATATCTTGAAGGAGAAGAATATGCAGTTTTTTGAAAAGAATATGCGGTTTAAAAGCGATGTGTCATCATCGGGGAAATAAATACTAGTTCGATTCAGAGTTCAGGATAACACTCAATCTATTATCTATATGTATTAAATTAGAAGTTTAGTTCATTAAGGTTTGGGATTGTGTTTAAGAAATCTTACGTTTTGTAAACCAATTAATGGATCTGTAATCTCTGAATTAAAGTGTAAGAATTTTCAATTTTGTGTTGGGTAGGATGTTCATTAAAATATTGACGACTAAGAAAGAGAAAGATAAGAAAATGAGAAAACTTTTTTTATCTTTTTCCTAATTGCTAACATTTTAATGGCAGTATGTAAGGAGATTGAACTCTATGCAACCAAGTATTTTGATCAACTTATTTGATATCTATATAAATTTAGAAATTTATTAGAGACAAGTTTAAGAAAGTCGAGGGGATTTAAGAATTTTAAATGTTGAATATGTTAGGGACTTATTGGACACAAATTTGAAAGTTAGACTCCGTTTAATGACCATTTAGTTTTGGTTTTTGGAAATTATGCTTGTTTTGTTCCGATTTCATTACCATGATTTTCATTTTTGTTAATGACACATTAAAATTCTTAGCCAAATTCAAAAAACGAAAACAAGTTTTTGAAAAACTTACTTGGTTTTTTAAAACACGAGAAAAGATAGACAACAATACGAAGGAGTAGAAGTAGTGTTTTATAAGCTTAATTTTTAAAAACTAAAAATCAAATATCAAATGATTGTCAAATGGGACCTAAGAGATTTACTAGACACATATAAAATTCAAAGAGTTACTAAAATTCAAAATTCAACGACACTTCGCAAAGTTCAAGTATAGCATAGCCCAACTAGTATAAAATTGTACTAATGACTAAGAGGTCTGTGGTTCAAATCTACCACTCCCACATGTTGTCAAAAAATAAAAAAGTATCTATTAGGCCTAACTTTAAGGTGTGGTATTAAACTTGTAAAAAAGATTGGTGTAAAAAATAGCATTTATAAGATAGGATTTTTTTGGGTAAGCATTTATGATAGAGATCCAACTGCTCTTATGCTCAAGTTAGCTAATTACATTATTATTATTATTATTATTATTATTATTATTATTATTATTATTATTATTATTATTATTTTGACAATATGTGGGAAGAGGGATTCAAACCACAGACCTTGTGGTTATCAGTATATAAGGTTATGCCAGTTGAGCTAATTACATTGTATTTCAACCTTGATTTGATTTTTCTTTTTATTTATTTATTTATTTGTCACATTTCATTTTAGTATTTGAAATTTTAGGATTATTCTATTTTAGTATTGAGTTTTCGAAATGAAAATTTGTATTGTTGAACTTTCAAAAATAACCCTTTTAGTTCTCAATATTAGTTTGTCATAAATTATTTAATGAACAATACTTGGCTACATAACGGTATTTAAAGATTCCGTACGTACTCCATTAAAATCTTAACAACTAAGAAATAGAACGGAAAAAATGAGAAAAGTTTTTTTTATCTTTCCTAATTGTCAACATTTTAGAGGTGGTAGTATTTTCCTTATTTAATAAGGAACAAAACTTGGCTGGATACTGGTATGTAGGGATCTCCCTACATACCCCATTAAAATCTTGACAACTAAGAGAGAGAAAGGGGAAAAATGAGAATTTTTTTTTTGTCTCTTCTAATTATCAACATTTTAACGGTGGTATGTAGAGAGATCCCTACATACCGGTATGTAGTCAAATTTTTTCCTTTAATAAGTAGATGGCATAGCTTAAAATACATGTACTTACATTATGAAGTGAACATGTTTTAAAGCCACACATGTTTTTTGTGACGTGTAGATATTGAGTGAGTGAAGATAAGTAGCAAAATATTAGTAAATATCACAATGGTTTATAGTTTATGGATTAAAATAGACATTTTAAAAGCTCAAGAACCAATATACCATTGACCAAGAGGTATGTTCAAATCCCCATTGGTTGAACTCAAAAAACAAACATTAAAATTACTGTAAAAATGGTTTTGAAAATTATAAAACCTCTAAAAGATTTTTTTTTTCTTTTATTTTGTAAGAAACAACCTAAAAATCATCACATTTGATAACAACATATATATTTAGAGAGAACTAATCAAATTATAAGGGTTAAATTGAAAATTCTAAAACGGTAAAAATTAAATTGAAAAAAAAAAAAAAAGCGACTAAAATGATAATTAAACCTAAGTTTATGGACTAAAAATAGGAATGCAAAAACTGTACATTATACTTTTTGTTCATAAAATTTGTAGACAATTTTAGAAATATTATCTTATTTAAAAACAGGAAACGAAAAATAAATAATAGTATCAAAGCCAAACATATACTTTTTGAAAGCTAAAAACAAGAAACATAATTTTTTTTTTCTTTTTTTGAGAAAAACAAGAAACATAAATATTTTTGAAGGATTTTGAAATTAGAAGAAATAAAATTGACCCAAGTACTAAAGAAACATAAAATATAGATAATAAATTATCCTATCTAATGGTATTTTAGAAAAGAAGTGTCAGTTTCTATGTCGATAGCAAAAAAGTAGCTATTTGTCAGAACTCTATGAAATTTATTTGTGTTGTAATATATATTTTTTGATTTCTTAAATATTTGTTTAAAAAAGCACAATGACTGTATTTTTTTTCAAGAAACAGTTAATTATTCAAGGATATAATTATTAATCTTAATCCGTTGGAACATAGTTCAATTAGTTAAAGTATATATTATCGAACGAGGTTGAATAAAAAAACTGAATAGCTCCAAAAAAAAATTATCCAAAAACATAAATAACCAATAACCATAACCATCTTTAATTAAAAAAAAAAAAAAAAAAAATCTTGGATCTTTAAAGAGTCAACATTTACAGTTTTTTCCGTAAAGAGTCAACATTTAAAACCAGAGGCATATCAGGATAAGGTTACAAAATATATAACTAAGGGTTGTTGGGATGTTTCCAAATTAAGGAATTCAGTTCTGGGAGAGGATATAGATATTATAAGATGCATTCCAATTAAGATGAATCTAAAGGATAAATACATATGGCATTTTGATAAAACTGGGAAATACACAGTGAAAAGTGGGTATAAACTCTTTATGAGGGATAAAATTGAGGCATCATCCAGTAGTTATCCTATGGGGAAAGTGTGAACCTTTTTATTAAAAAAAAAAAGTGTGGGATAAGATTTGGAAATTAAAGGTTCCTCCCAAAGTAAAACACTTCTGTTGGAAAATTTTGAATGGAATGATCCCTACTAAATTTAATTTTAAAAAGAGAGGTATAGACACTTTGTTGGATTGCCCTATGTGTTTATCAAATGTTGAAACTATTGACCACTGTATTTTTGGATGCATTATGGCCAAGGAAATCTGGAAGCGAATTTCGAACAAGGTTTCTGTAGAGGAAGATTTCAATAATAGTTTGATTGATCGTTGGATGAAGATAGATGGTCAATGTTCATTGGAAGAGCTGGAGATGATCGCTGTGACGAACTGGGCAATTTGGAACGATCGGAATAAAATAATCCATAATGAAGAACCCCCCCCCCCCAATCCAAATAAAATGTGATTGGATTAGAACTTACCTAGAGAAGTTCCGGAGCGCCAATAGGAGAAATCCAGTGCCGATTGAAGTGAATTCCGAGTTGGTTGCTTTCCGATGGCGGCACCCCCCCCCCCCCAGTAATTTCTGGAAAATAAATTCTGATGCGGCTTGGTCTCAAAAAGATCAGGCGATCCGTTTGGGGGATGTGGTTATGAGGGATTCAAGGGGAGATATGAAGTGTGCATCATCATGGTTCATAGATATCGAACTCTCGGGCCCTATGGCGGAGCTAAAAGCAATGTTTGAAGGGATTATGCTGCCGGTTTCTCTGAATTGCGAAAAGTTGTGGTGATATAGTCGGATTGCATGGAGGCCATTGACCTAGTCACGAATAAGAAGGAGCAATGGGGTGAAGTGGAAGGGGATATTGGAAGACATCTGGGCCTTAATCCCCTCTTTTGATGAGTTGATTTTTTCCTTTTCCCCAAGAAAATGTAATACCGTGGTTGATGCTCTGGCTAAGAGAGCAAAAAGTTCAAAAGTTAGTGAAACTTGGGTCTGGATATTCCCAAGTTGGTTATTGTCGTTGGTCAAGAATAACCTGGATGTTTCTATCCATGTGGCGTAATAAAGTACTATTTTTCAAAAAAAGAAAAATCTTAATTTATTGCATTTTCTTTTTTAAAAGAAAAAAATAATATGAAAATAAATCTTCAAAAAATAAAGAAAGAAAATCTGAAAATAAATCCAGACCATTTTTTTTTTTTTTTTTTGACAATATGGGGATGAGAGAATTCAAACCACAGACCACGTGATTACCAGTGTAACTTTATACCAGTTGAGCTATGTTGTTGGCAATAAATAAATCCAGACCATTATTTTTCCGTAAATAAAACCATTCATTTAATTTAACAATACATATATATATATAATATATAATGGCGGTTTTGGGCTCTGTGGCCCCCACACAGTCGATAATCACGTTCATACCCCTGGCCCCACCATCTCTCAGCTCTCCATTTTTCCTCTTCCTTCCTTTAATTTTTAAACCCAAAAAAACTAAAAGAAAAAATTAAAAAAAAAGAAAAAGAACTTTCCTAAGTAAGCGTGCGAATATTCAACCAAAAAGTAAAAAGAAAAAAAAAACGAAACACACTGAACTGAACTGAAGCTTGTTCTGATATATGTAGGAAGGACACGTGTCTTACGGGAGTCAAAAGTTGGGTGTTTTTTTTGTTTTTTCTCAGACAGGTCAAACATTTTCAGCCGTAGGATGGAGGAGTGGCTGATTCAGGGACGGCTTGATGTGGGCGCTTGTTCTGCTGGTACCGTGGTCCGGAGTAGACTGGATCACTGCCCTTTCCATCAAGAGCTTCTTTTCTTCGCTCTTGCCCCACAGCACAAGGTACAGTCCCGATATAATCAGCACCGCCCCTATGATCCTGTACATCCAACCCCATGCTTAATCAATGTGTCTCCCCAATACTTTTAAATAACATATATTTATATATTTTTTTAAACCTAATAATTAGATTAGTAGATTGACTTGTCAAAGATAAGGATGCGTAATTCCAGTGTCCAAACCTCTCCGTTGAACGGAAGCCATGTTAGGGCCCAGCAAAATTTATGATTAAAGAAGAGTCGTGTGGTTGGGGTTTTGAGTGAGAGTTACTTTAAAAAAAAATAGTTTCAAGTTTTAAGGTAGCGTTAATTTGTTTTCTAAACTTTAAAATATATCAAATAAGTGATTCAACTTTCATATCCAATAAGTTATTGAACTTTAAAAATTATCTAGTAATTCCTTAAACTTTCACTTTTGTTTTCAATAAATCCCTCAACTTTCAAATTTATGTCTAAGTATTTGACCTATTCAACATTTTTTTTAAATTCACAAGTCTACTTTATACAAGAATGAAAGTTTAGGGTCCCAATAAACATGAAAATCAACCAACAAGAGCATGACTCAATTGACACAAAGCTTGTATTCCGACCAAGAGGCCGAAGGTTCAATTCACACTCCCACATGTTGTCAAAAAAAAAAAAAAATAATAATAATAAACATGAAAATCAATTTTATATCTAATAGATTGGTTAATTATTAAAAATATGAAATAGCCAGAAATCTATTAGATTCAAAATTGAAAGCTTAAGGACTTTTTATATATTTTTAAAGTTTAAAGACCTATTAGACATAAAGTTGAAAGTTCAAACACTTGTAAGACACTTTTTAAAGTTCAAGAACCAAATTGACACAATCCCGAAAGTTTAGAGACTAAACTTGCAATTTAACCAAAATACAAATATTGGATATAGTTTATTAAGAATTTTTAAAAGTATATTTCAAGTCATGTATATTTTGTTAATATAATCTTAAAAAATAAAAAAACCACATGGTATTATTACGTTTGTTAAATTTTTAATTTTGTATCTAATAAATCATTAATATTCTCAATATTTTTGAAAATTCACGGGCATGGTAAATTCGTGAGTGTGTGTCGATCAGATGAGATGGAATGAATGAAGGATGTAGATTAAAGGAGAGGAGAGAGAGAAGGAGGACCCACCCTCCCAAGTAGAACTCCTCGCCCAAAGCGAAGGAAGCCATGACAGCAACGACGAAGGTCTGAACGGGTTGGTAGACAGCAACAAAGACAGGGCCACCTCTGTCAATGCACCATATCTGTACAGCAAATGCTATCCCCGAAGCCACCACCCCCTGCACATCCATTTCCCCATTTCCTCAAAATCCAACATAATAAACCCACCAACCAAAACTTTAAAAAAAAAAAAGAAAAAAAAGAAAAACCCTTTAATTTTTCTGTCTTAGTTGTCAAGATTTGAATAAGGTGTATAGAAAGATCCCTCCGTAAATATTGTTTTAATTAAAACAAGATACAAAGCTCGGGGATGTTTGGAAAATTTTCTTGCTTCTTGTCCTTTGAAGTTTTAAATTAAAAATATAAATATTTCATTTACAAATTAACTTTTAAATTTTTTTTATTGAAAAATAATTAACTTTTAAAATTAAATATCCATAAATTTTATGTTATATTTATTTTTAGATAATTATTATGCATTTTATAAGTTATTCAACAATGATAAATAATATTTTTATTTATAAAAAAAGTTGATTGTGTTGTGTTCAAATTCAATTTTGAAAACATTTCTCAAAAGAAGAGAGAAATGAAAAATGAAAACACTTATGAAGCACCTTATTTATTTTTTAGGGGAAAATATACTTTTGGTCCATGAGATTTTGGTCAAGTTTCATTTTGGTCCTGAAGTTTGAATTTCGTTTCATTTCGATCCTTCCGTTCAATTTTCCAATCACTCACGGATGGTTGACGTGTCACTATTTTTTTTTTATTAATTTTTTTTTAAAATAATATTAAATTAATTAAAATCATTTTATTTTTTTATTTTTCTTTTCTGAAGACCAAAAATGTATTTTTTTTTTTTTCTATTTATATGTCAAACAGCGCCAAAATATATTTTAAAAGTTGAAGAGACTAAAAATCTACCATATGAAAAAGTCAGAAAACTTGTACTAACCGCATAAACAATACTGAAGGCTTCGGCGCCGGAGTGGAAGAGCCAAGCCTGAGCGTCGCGCTCGAACACGGCGGCGATGATGAAGAATTGGACGAGGCCAAAGAAGCAAGTGAAGGACGTGACGGAGAGCCGAGCCGGATATTTCTTCAGCACCGGCGCTTGTAGAACCAGCCACGCCGACCACGACAGGCAGTGCCCGATCAAGTACACGCACCCCATGGTCCAGCTCTTCCCCTTTGCATCGCCCAGTGACGGGAACATTCCTGGCCCCGTCAGCATCCCCGCCGTCTCCGCCCTGCCCTGCACCATCACCGTCGTCGCCGGGCTGTAGATGGTCGGCCCTTTGTATAATGTGATCACCGTCGCTCCGGCCACGCAGCATAGAGTCCCCACCACCTTCGCTATTCCGTCTTTCCGGTTCAGTCGCACTTGTTCAATCCTGATGATGTATATATATATATATATATATTTTTGTTAATTAAACTAAATCAAAATTTATATTTTGTATAATTCATTTAGTTTTGATTTTACCCATAATTTGATCTAGTCCCGTATGATAAACATTTGGTTTTTTAAAATTAATTTTTTTTTCAATTTTCTTACCATGATTATATTATCATCTTTCGTAACATTAGTCAAATTTCAAAAACTCAAAACCGAATGGTTATCGAACAGAATTTTAATAAATTAAATTGTTATCTGGTGTTGAATGGAGTGTGAGCGGGAATTGTGACGGCTTCTCCCAATAATTTCTCGAGCCGAGTGGTTATGGTTACCTGAGAAGTGCAGCCATGAGAAAAGTAATGGCAGGGACAGAATTCTGAATAGCAGAAGCAAAGGTTGGGGAAGTATTATCCAAACCCAGCAAATAAAACCCTTGATTGGCTGTAATTCTGCCCATGTAAAAACAAAAATTAGCTTTTAAAACAAAACAATAAAAAAAAAAAAAGGTTGTTTTTTTTTTTCCTCATAAAAAAAAATTCAGTTTTTTTTTTTAATAATTAAAAAGAAATACCCAACGAGAGCGAGGAGGAAGAACTGAAGAACAAAGTTAAGAGTGAGCGCAGGCCTATCCTTCCTGTCCACAGCAAAACAAAACGGCATCGTTTCATACACCAAAATAATAATAATAATTAATCACAAAAAGATGAAAAATTATTGAATGAAAACACCACAATATGGCTGTTTTAATAACCTTTAGTTATAATACATGTCTCCTTCAAACTATTTTTGTAGTAACAGTGTAAAATTGTCAGCCATATTTATAGTAGCGGTCTCATTCAATAATTTTTCCAGTGCGAAAATTCTATATCAAAAGTCAAATTACTTTTCAATGAAATATGCGAAGGGAAGAAGAAGAAGCAAAGCGATGACATTTCGGTAGACAGGGAAGACGAGTTTACTGATGCCCATGTTGAGGGCAGCTCTAGAGACGACGTGGAAACCGGCATAGCCGAATTGCAAGGCCAACATGGCGGCATGGAGCTGGAACCTCTCGGGGATCGAACACGACATTCTCTTGTCGGAGACCGAGCCGGTGTCAGCCATGGATGGAGCTAATTAGAGGAGGAGAAGAAGGAGATGGAAGTGGTGATGGATGAGGGGAAGGAGGAGGGTTGAAGAGGTATAAATATGGAGAGGGGAAAGAGTTGGGGGTCCCAATGTGGGATAAAAAAGATGCTGGTGGTCTCTTTAATACTGTTTGTAAGGTTGAATTTTGTTTTGGGGTTGTCTCCCACATTCTCATGAACTCCACAGTGCTTTTTTTTCAGCTTGAAAAGACAACCGCCCATGGCATGGCAATGTACAGGCTCTTCTCTTATGGGTCATTATTATTGAAAATACATCCTCCTTTGATCGAGAGTCGTTTGGTTTTTTAAAATTAAGCTTATAAGTACTGATTTTATCTATAAGTTTATTTGTTTTGTTATCTATATCTTCTTTTTATGTTTTAAAAAATCAAGTCAAGTTTTGAAGATTAAATAAAGTAGGTATCGTTCCATTACTATTTGGTTTTTAAAAATTATATTTGTTTTCTTCTAATTTTCTTATGGTGACATTTTGGATATTTTTTAAAGAGATATTTGAATTCTTAGATAGATTCAAAAAATAAAAACAATTTTTTGAAAAACTACTTTTTTTTTTTTTTTTTTTTTTTTTTAATTTTAGTTTGGTTTTTGGAAGGAAGGGTGGATAATTAACATTAAAAAAAAAACTTAAATTGTGTTTATAAGCTTAATTTAGAGTGAAGGGTAGATTTCAAAAACTTATTTTTGTTTTTGGAATTTAGCTAAGAATTCTAATGTTTTCTTAAGAACGTAACCTTAAAAACCATTGCAAGTAAATTGAGATAAAATAAGCATTAATTTTCTTAAAAAAAAAAAAAGAATGGTTATCAAACGACCTAAATTGTTGATTTCTTTGTTTTAGAAAATATTACGGATCAGACTTCTGGTCACAATTAATTTTTTTTTTCTTATGAATTGAAGAAGGAAAGATACATGTATTTTTTTTTCAAAAATATTGCAGAAATATTGTTCTTTGCTTCTCTTATTTTAAAAAAAAATTAGTGGTGAGCGGAATTCTTCCTCACTATCCCAGAAAGGGAGGCATTTTGTTCCATTACAACTATAAAAAGGATTCTCCTAAAAAAAAAAAAAAAACTATGAAAGGGATAATATTTTTTTTTTTAAAAAAAAGGATACAGAGAAGATTTTTTTAAAAAAAATAAAAATAAAAAATAAGTACCAATAAAAAATTTAATGGGGATATTATTAAATAAGGCCTGATCGTAAGGGAGGAAAATAATTTTATTACTTATTATGAAAATTATGAATATAAAAATACTCCTAATATATATATATGAATATAAAAATGAGAGGAAGGAGGAGGAGGGGAGGAATAACGAATATGAAATTAATATGATTTTTTTTTTTTTTGAAAAATGAAATTAATGATGATTAAAGTGTGTGCTGGAGGAAGGAACTAAATAATAATAATAAAAAAAAAATGAATATGTTTAAAAAAAGAAAAAGAAAACGCTGTGCGCACGAGTGTGGTGGTGGGCACTCCCATGCATGCCCTTATTTAAACCCTTTCTCGACACAGTTTTCCCCACACCCAACTTCTAAGTTTTAAATGTTCATAATACAAATTATTGTTTCCAATAATTTTAACATTTTTCATGTTCATCCCATTATTTATGGTATATTTTCAACCAGGTATTAGTACCATGATATGATATTGTTTCGACTTAGTTTCAATTTGACTCTTATAGTTTTAAAAGTTATAATTTGATTCATATAGTTTAAGCTTAATTTCAATTTTTGATCCCTATGAATTGATAAAATTTAATCAGTCATCTTTTAATTTTGTTTTAACCATCGGAAAAATTCATATATTTTTACTTTGCATTAAACCTTGATACGATAAACTAACAGAAGTGACCAAATAGAAAACACAAGCTCATCGACCCATTAAAAATGTGTCAATACTGTCATGATAGGACAATTTATGAAACTTGACAAACTTTATAGATTGAATTAAAACCAAATAATATAGGGACCAAATATGAATTTAACCAAAATTTAAATCTTTTTTTTTTATTATTCACTGTCTATCTAATTTAGAAAAATTTATAATAAATATTCACTTTATAAAGAAAAATAAAAAATAAAAGATATTCACCCACTTGGTTATGTTGGGGCACTAACTATAGAAAATTGGCAGTTCACCAATCGATCCTTATTTCCAGGGAGTTTATCTCTGCAGCTTTTCTCCTTTTCTTTTCTTATTTTAAATTTAAATAGTAATTTTACAATTTTATAAGATAAAAGTCTTAGATTTTTATGATTTATAATTTATTTAACAAATATTATACTTTTTTTATTAAAACGTCATTTTGGTCTTTGTATTTTGGGGTTTGTTTCATTTTAGTTCATGTAATTTGAAACGTCTATTTTTTTTTTTTTTTTTTTGACAATATGTGGATTGGGAGGATCCGAACCAAAAACCTTGTGGTCATCAATACAACTTTGTGTCAGTTGAACTATACTCTTGTTGGCTGAACGTCTAATTTTAGTCTCTATATTTTCAAAAAAACTTAAAATTGATCCTACCATAAGTCTAAACTTAATTCTTATCGAAATTAGTATAAATAATAAAAATAATTTCCTTACAAGAAAAAACATAATGTGAACATATTTCTAGTTTAATATAAACTATTTTTATAAAAACAAAAATTAACAATAAAGTCACTGTATAGACCAAATTTAAGCTTTACTGAAAGTATAATGACTAAAATTGGACATTTGTGGTATACACACGGACTAAAAATGGAACAAACCCAAAGTACATCGACCAAAATGGTATTTTAATCTATACTTCTGTAATAATCCTTATTTCCATATTTTCAAAAAATCATCTATGAACAAGATATTGTTTGTTTTAAATAACTTTTTTCAGGGAACAAAAAACTCTTAATTATCCTTCCGTTTATTTTCCTTTAAAGAAAAAAGTGTTTCCACCAATTTTTTTTTCTAATATTAACCCTTTGCTTTAACAGACATGTTGCACCCCCTCAATAGAGACCGTCATCATTTCAAGCATAACATTAATTAAAAAAAAAACATATGTGAAAATAATAATAATACTATATCAGACATTTTGATGATTAAAAAAAGAACTTTATATTTATTGGAAATTATTTTCTGAATTTATCTGACAGCCATATTTCTGAGTAATTATAAAAGATTTGAGTATTTGGCATTGGGAGCGCATGAACCGGTCGGACACCGGCCCGACCAAGCCAGTTGTGAATATTTTAATTGTATTTTGTCCGCTCTTATCTTCTCTTTGACTCGGGTTGGTGAGTCGGGTCGCACCCACACGCCCGACAGCTATAATTATTATTATTTTCTTTTTCTTTTTCTTTTTTTTCTTTTTATTATTATTTTTTTAAATTACTTCAATTTTAGAAAGCATAAAACAGCTTCATTCGACATATGTTAATGTTGTTGTCTATGTAGGAGTTAATTGACAAAGTTTTTGATAACAACATTTTTTGGGTTAATTTTCTAGGATTTTAATAGTAAAAAATGAATTTATTATTAAGATTTGAAAGACCAAAATAGATTTCTTTTAAGAAAAATTGAGACTAAATTAGAAATGAGGGTAAATCTTTTAATCTACATCCTAGATTGACCTTGTGGTTATAACTAGAACAAGTAAAATTATCTTTTAAAAAATAGTTCAAATTACATTATAAACAATTTAATTTAGATGGGAAATTTTTTATATGGGGTTAAACTTCAACTCCAAAATCAAGGAATAGTTTATTAACGCAGAGGACATTCTTGAACCATTCTAATTCATACCTATCGGTAAGTATAGCTATTTTCTAAAAATATTAAATGCTTATGAATTTTGTTGATGGTCAAATTTGGTCAGATGAAACTCACCTAACCTTCACGTGCCATCAACGGTAAATTTGTAGATGAGGGGGAAGACGTGGCCTACAAAAGAGTAAACCTGCACACCGGTGTGGTGCTAGCCACACCGCCTCCGATGCTTAAGTCAGAAAACGGAAGAGGAGAGCAAGAGAGTAAGAGGAGAGAGTCGAGAGTTCGGGTCCCCTTCTTCAGTGGCGAAGAGGGGTATAAATACTTGCTCATACTCCTAGGGTTTTTAGGGATTCGGAGGCGTTTCGGGACGAACCAGGCGAAACCGGGGCGGCCAGAGGCGGTAGGGACCAAACGGAGTCGGACGGGCTTGGCCCGAGCTTGGGTCGAGGCCGAGCAGGGGGTCGGGCCAAGCCCGACCCCTTTGGTCTTGGCCCGTCTCACTTGCCGGTTTCGCCTCTTGGGTCCATCTCTCAGCCCGATTTTTCCCCGGTTGTCCTCGTTAGCTCCTTGTACATCGGGGTGGTCCAAAATTGCCTATAACAAATTTTTTAAAACTAAATATCGTAGGATTAAAACAAATTGTTTTATAAGATTAATTGAGATTCATGTCAACTAGTTCAAATACTCATGGTATTAAAAGAATTTACCAAAAGAAAAGATTTTATGTTTGTGTATAATTTTTTTTTTTTTTTTTGAGCTGAACATGTTTGTGTATAAATTAAACTTAGACTTTCTAACTTCTTTTATGTGATCTTTTGAAAAGAGCCCTCGGTTGAAAATGGGAGAGGGATTGGATTTCCTGTCTCCTCGGTGGATTCCTCATAGATTTCTTTTTTATGGCAAAGGAAGAATAAAACACATTCATAATATTACTAATTTTATTTTCAATATTATAAATAAATTCATATATAATTTAATTAAGAAAATGTCAACCTAAACATCAAATTTAACTCTCCATTAGTTAAAATATTATTAACCTCTTTTATAAATTTTATTTTTAAAATTTTTTATATCCATTGACTATTTTTTTGTCCTAGTGGAAATTGAGATTAATTAGAAAAATAATAAGAAAACATATATATTTTAACTCTAAACTTACCTTAAACTTTATTAAATGTTGCTACCTTTACCTTAAATTCAATGAATGTTACTATTTTTATTATTTGATAAACCTTCATTTGAAAAAATTGTCAATAAAAATATATTCTCATGTGCCATTAATGAATATAAAATAATATATGTCTAATACAAAATTAATGAAACTTCAAGGATAAATAACACTAAAGATAAGCTTTTATTGAAATATTTGAGTTTTGAAAGATTTATTCGATTATTAATTTTGTGCATTAATCAAAATTAATTTTGTGTAAAACTTGATTTTTGTTGAAATTACTAAGTTCATAGAGACTTTTCTTTGTATTTTTTTCTATTAAAATTAGTGGAGGAGTTTAAAAAAAAGTTGCACATAGGATCCTAATTACAATATTGGTTTAAGTTGATGGTTGAATTCGATGAAATTAAAAATTTTGTGATGAATAACTTCATGTTAGAAGTAAAAATTGTTTTTCTTTTAGCAAATAATAAAAAAATCAACATAGTTTAAAAATGTCATTTGTTAATTTCTTATTAAAAAATTAAAAAAATTTATAAAAAATTATTAAAAAAACTTATGGGAAGTTGAAACGGTCCATGTGCAAAAGGTACACGTGGCACATGTTGAATGGGATTGTGGTCCAAATTCGTGCACCAACTAAACGAGAAAATTTCTAGTATTACGTGGTACATACTACCTCCAGTATTTGACACGTCATTTAATGAGCATTTAATAATATAATGTTTTATTATATGGGTCTCACACCATGTTTAAATACTTCTTTCATGGCAAACCATGAATAGAGGTAATTTTCGATACTACCTACCGTAGTACTGGAAATTTTCCACAACTAAACTAGGTTTTTGGATCCTCCGGTTCAAAAAGGTTAAAAAAAAATACTTAAACTACATACCGATGTGTAGGAATCTTTCTGCCATTATAATTTTGACAACTAAAAGAGAAAAGGTAGAAAATGAGAAATGTTCTAATTGTCGACGTTTTAATGGTGATGTGTAGGGAGATGTCACCTACACGAGTATCTTCCATAATAATAATAATCCAAATTTCAGCACTAAACGTGAAATTTTGTTTTATTATACCTTTTTCTCCTCCCAATTTTTTAAGCCTTGTGAATTTTAGACATATGAATAACCCTGCCTTGGAAAAAATGGCAACCTTTGTCAAAAAGATTTTTTTTTGGTTAATTTTTTTTATGACTCTTAGGGGCTAAATTCAATCTCCTACTTTTAGCATAAGAAAGTATATAATGTTCTTTTTCTTTTCCTTTTGAGAAGCATGTGTTAGAAAAATCTGTGTGATTATGATTTTCTTCGAATTAAAAAAAAAAAAAAAGACTTCAATCGTACAACCTACAATCACCTCATAATAAGAAGGATTGTGCTATGTTTTATTTTATACCATAGAGGCCCCGACCCAAACCTATGTTCAAGGAAAATTATCTCTATACCTATTATGAAATATCGATGTACGAATTCTCAAACAGTTAGGAGTCAAAGTTCGTTTTGTCCCGTATCACATGAACTCTTCTAGAAAATCAATGTTGGGAAAAAAAATTGATTCTTATCATTTATTTTAGTTGGTGAGATGAGTTGATTCCTAAACAAAAAGCTAAAAACTAAATTTAAAATTTAAAATTTTCTTAACCTCTTCTGAATCTTAAAACTAATTAATTTTAGTTTGCTCAATTTATTGTGATTTACAAATTTGTACTTATATTGGAAGGAAGAATTATATTCATGCTTATAGTTATACGAAAAATCCACCTACATTGGGTTGAACCTTCTTTAGTGTCAAAGTAATAGCTATGAATACTGAATAGTTATCGATTAGAAATTTTGCAGACTTATGCCTTAGCCAATGTAAAAGGGGTAAAATGATTGAATGAATACGAGTTGTGGCTAATACCCAAGGCATAAAAGAAACATTTTCTACGGGATTCTAACACCACCGGCATATTTAAAATGATAATATTGTTATGGGAGCCGATTTAAAGTTTAAATTGACTATTTTAGATCAAATTGAACATGACTTAATTGGTATAAAATATGTATTATCGACTAAGAGATCAGAGGTTTGAATCCTTCACTCCACTTACTGTATAATTGAATTCTTCATTTATAAATATATTAGTTTTGTTTTTCAGTCAACCTTTTATCTTAGTTTTTAATCTGAATAGCTACTTAATGAAGAAAAAATCAATTTATATTTTTTAAGTTTAGTGTTAGTTTTGTATCACTTAAAATTCTAAACTTTCATCAATGAATAATAAATAAAATGCCACAAGGTTTATTTCTGAGTTGATTTGTTCAATATATATATATATATATATATATTTGTTTTTAAAATTTTAACATTGACATTATTTTTCGTTATTTTTTTGGTATAAAGTTGTACTAATAACTACAAGATTGGTGATTCGAATCTCCCTACCCCACATATTGTCAAATAAGTAGGAACAATCGTTTAATCTAGATCTGTTTGACTTTGGTCTTATACACAAGATAGTCTAGCACCTTCGAAACTAGCCCAGTCCCCCGTAGGATCCTTTTTTGATTTATGATGCCTCTACGTACTCTATAAAATTGAGGGTAGATTCGTCTAAGTTCAACAATATATAAAAATGAGAATTTGAATCTCTAACCTTTTAATCGAGAATATAATATCTTAATTAGTTGAGGTATGCTCAACCTATTTAATCTCTTTTTAAGACCACTTACTTTCAAATGGTAGATATATTTTTTTTTTCTCTGTTTTATAGTAGCTCATGTCTATTTATTAAGTCACTTATCCTAGATATATTTTTTAAAAATATTTTACCATTCATCCAATTTTAAGATTTATTGTAAAACAAAAATTCATGAAACAAGAGCATATATATGTACTCGAAATGTTAATAGGATTTAAATGATCAATGATATATAGTTTTTCATGTACATTTTTTTTAATTAATATAATTATTTTAAAACTTATTATTAAAATATTGTTGTTTTAAATTTACAAGGAAGGTCGTCTCTTGCATGTGTCTGTATATTGTCTCTTGATATGCAAATATGACAATAATTATAAAAAAAATGATTTGGTGTAACAAAATAATTATATTTTATTAAAAAGCTTTGAAAAATATAATATTAATAAAAAAAAAATGTTCGTTTTCCATTGACCGTTACTTTTTACATAAGAAGCAAAGGAAAAGTAAGATCTTGGGGTGTAATAATTAGTAGGCGAAGAGGTAGGTGATTAAAATTGAAAAGTGAATAATTTGCAATAATAATGATGTTTAATTATATAAGAGAATGATTAATTAAATTTGCATGCTGATTTCTACATTTTAGGGAACAAAATCAATAACTAAATTGAATGTAAATAGATTTTTGTTCAAATTTCCCAAACATGCCTTTAATTTCTATGTTTAACATTTAGGTAACAATTCTACCCTTTCTCTTCTCCCAACCACATTTCTGCTCCCCACATTTTTTTCTTTTTAAATGACATAAGCTATTTAATTAACAAAGGAAAGCAATTTAATTTTAAAATTTTGGGTTAATTAAAATTGTTTCATGTAACTCAAGGTAGTCGATTAAAATATATTATAAGATTGACTAAAAAAAGTTAGAAGTTTGAATTCTCATAGGTTATTGAATTAAAAAAAAAAAAAGAGTTAATTTGTTTATCATCTTCTTTTATAATAGAAATATTTAAATTCTTTTTATATGAGGACAGGTTAAAAATTGCTATAATTCTACAACTTTTTTTTTTTTTTTAAGTTCAACAACATTTGAGGGTGAGAGATTCAAACATCTAATCTTTTGATTAATGATACTTGTTAATTACCATTGAACGTCTATGCTCACTTTGGCTATAATTCCACACTTACAACCATGTGTGTTTGCATATAACTTCCATTTTTACAACATAACCTCACAATATATTTTTATCTTCATTTTAATGAAAAACCTAACCAAAGGATTATTCTTAAACAATTTTAAAAATTAAGAATTAAAATTAAACTTTTGAAACGATAGGAACATAATTCAAAATACCCCAAAATTTAGGGCATAATTGAAAATTGTGTTTATGTGTACCATTATTTTTACACAACTCACACCATCATGTCATATATTTCTATTTCCATATATTTTAACCAAAAAGTTGGCCAAATAATTATTTTGAAACAATTTTAGAGTCTAAGGATAAAAATGAAATGTTTGAAAAGTGTGAGGACATAAGTTAAACTCTAGCATAAAGCTTGGGGACATTTTTTTATAATTTAGCTGATAATACATATGGTAGTTGTAGTCATTTCTTAAACAATTTTAAAGATTAAGAAATAAAACGAAACTTTTGAAACGAATTGAACACAATTCAAAATTTTCCAAAATTTAGAGACATAATTAATTTATATATATTCCATCATCAATGTCTCTACAAAATCCAAAAAACTTCAACATTCTTTGTCGATATCAACCTTTAACGTCTCAAAAACGGTTCGTGATCCATTCTAGAGGTAGGATAATAATGAGCTAGGGTTAGGACTAGGGCTTGCAATCATAATTGCAAGCACTAATGTGTCTATAACATGACATTTCATAAGACACTTTTGAGAAGACATAGGAAGTAGTTAGAAGTAATTAAACCTCAGAGGTCTGCAGTGCTTAATGTAAAAGCAGTTGAGCTGAATTGGTAGTGTGTGCATATGGATAACTCACAAGCTAGCTAGTTAGTGCTTTTTTCATTGCCTTTTCTTTCATTCTTTTTATTCTCACACAAATTGATAGAGACATTCCACAATACATATTCATATATTTATAGAAAGATTGAGATAAGCCTAGCCTGCACATATAATGCAAGAGAGAGTTCTCTAAGAGATATTTTGTGATTTATACCCACTCAACAAATTGCATAATATATGGTCCTAAAATATCAAGAATTGAAAATATTGAACCAAAGGATATGATGCTGAGAGTTTGGAGCAGAGAGAGAATCATCTCTTTGTAAATATAGAACAGAACTAAAAGAGCCAAAGTGAGCATAACTCAATGGTAATTGACATGTGTATATCTCCGATCATCCGACCAAGAGGTTAAAGGTTCGAATCTCCTACCCTCAAATGTTGTTCAAGAAGAAGAAGAAGAAGGAAAAAAGATTGGATTTATATATTATTATGAACCCTATAACATGATGAGTTAAACTTTTGGTATCAAATAAGATCTTTGAGCTCAAATCTCTAATAAATGTGTTATTTTTTGTTTTTGTCCACCCAAAAGACTTCATACCAATATGAAAATGGTTGTCTTCCCTTATATACCCATGATCTTCCCCTTATCCAACCAACGTGGTACTTTGGTTGCACTCCCAACACATCATATCACATATGTATGAAAGAGTATTGAATAAAAAATAAATGTAGAAAATTAAACCCTATTCTAAGCAAATATGATATTGACTTTTATTCTCTCTAATCACAAGATTTGAAATTCCATTGTCATTGTTAAATCACCTCTATACTCAAAACTTAAATGGATGGGCTATGGTTAAATTCTAATAACTTAATATAATCTTTATATTCTCCTACCGAACAAGTTATAGTTTAATTGGATATTCAACACAGACTTTAAACTCAAATTTTATTTTTTTAGTACAACAAATGGAAGTACGGGGATTCGAACCTCCAATCTCAAGGAAATGAATACATGTTATCATATTGAATCTCGTAATTATTGTGGTATAAGTGTGAGTCATTATGTTCCAAAACCCACAAATGTAAAGGGCTAAGGTAGTCTATGAAATTTAAAGCCTTACAAGGTGGCCCTTCCAAACGCAATGCAAATATTGGTAAAGTGGTCCAATAAGCTAAGCAATCGAGTCAGCAACCATTGGCTAGGTTCATTGGCCGACATGTTAAGGGCAGTTGGTCCTAAAAGAGGTAAGTAATGTGGAACATGTTTCAATGTGCTAGGGTCGATTTTAAACTTATGTCTTAGACACATAGAAAGATATATATATATATTCACGAATAAAGCCTAAATGAGACCACATGATCGCATTTCGAGACTATTGGACCCTCTTTTTATTGGTTGGAATGTTATCTAGAGAAGCTTTCGTGTACTTTATAATGATTCATATAGTTAAGTGGCATCCAACCTCTCGTCTTTTTGATGTGTTAAGGTTAAACTAAGGTTAAATTATTGTTTTAGTTTAGGTATAGTTTGAGCTTGGTTTTTTAAATTTGGATTTCTATTGTCTTATAATGTTCCTTGTAGTACTTTTGTGTGGCCTTTTGTTTTTCAATGGGGCAAAAAAAGAGATGATTAAGTTGGTGCGGTCAAGATAAGATATATGTTTGAATGTTAGATTGGTTTTATATTTAAGGGTCGAGTTGAGTAGGGAAATTAAAAAAGAAATGTAGGTGGCCCTAAAATCGTCCTAGTGCATGTTTGGGAGTGATTTTTTGAAATGGTTATAATCACTTCTTTCATGTTCGAAATCACTTCGAAACATATCTTTAATTATTCAAAATCAATTTCATGTTTGATTTTACACTTTTAAACGTTATTTCCATATCATCAAAATTGATTTTGAATTATTAAGGCATGTTTTGAGGTGATTTTGAATATGACAAAAGTGATTTTAAACATTTTAAAATCACTCCCAAATATGCACTTATTGGTTTCAAATCACCCATATTTTGTGTTTTTATTTATAAAATAAATAAATAAAAACTAATCTCCATACTAACATGATTCTTTTTTTCATAATTCTTAGCCAAAATTCCAAAAATAAAAGCAAGTTTTCGACAACTATAGTCCCATTGATAACCATTCGGATTTTGGTTTTTGGTTTTTAAAAATTAAGTTTATAAACACCACTTCCACCTATAAGTTTATTTGTTTTATTACCTATCTTCTTCCCATGTTTTCAAAAACCAAGTAAAGTTTTGAAAACTAAAAAAAATAGTTTTCAAAAACTGTGTTTTTGGAATTTGGCTAAGAATTCAGGTGTCCCTTAACAAAGATGAAATCTATTGTAAGGAAATTAAGAAAAAACAAATATAGTTTTCAAAAACTAAAAACAAAAAATCAAATGGGACCCACTTTTTAAAATTTTCAAAACTTAATTTAATTTTTGAAAACATGAAAAAAAAAAGAATAGATAACAGAACAAACAAACTTATAAATGTAAGTTTAATTTTAAAAAATTATATGGTTATCAAACATGACCAAAAATACTTAATTTACCCATTAACCCTAACAAATATCTTGAATAGAGAAGAAAGATATATACGACAAACTATCGAAGGCTATTGCAATTTCGCACACTCATACGTTACATCATATTTAACGACGGTATTAATTAATTCGCCTACGTCTTCAAGAAGTTTGTGAAATATGAAATATCAAAATGGAAATATAAAGTAGATGTTATTTTCTTGAGAGAAAATTGAAAAATGGTGCATGATCCATCATTAGAGCTGATTTTTTTCTCCTCATCTTTTTGACTGCAAAAATAAAATGTCTTGAAAGATCATAGCATTAAGATCTAAAGTGTATCTAAACCTAAACCAACCAAAATGTCTTTTTGATTCTGACCCTTTTGATCTTTAACAAACAAATTAGAACATATTTAGCTCACAAATCACTATGTCTCATCACTCCAAATTTGCATTAGAAAACAAAAGTTTGGTTTCTTTGATCATTAAGACTATGTATAGCTTTTGTTTTGTGGGTTATGGCTCTTGTCACAATCATCTATTTGGTAGTGGAAGAAGAAGAAAAAGGCTTTGTCTAACAAAGATAAGCCTGGCAATATCTCTCTTGGAATCTGCAATCAAAACCAAAATTGACTTTTTTTTTGGGGGGTTATGTTTTTTAGTTTCTAATTATAAGAAAAATTAGATATATGAACTTTTAATGTGTGATTCTATACACATTCGTATCTTAGAGAGATTTTCTAATATGCTAAGGTAGACAGGATAATTCGTCAAATCGAGCATAGTTGATCAGCAGTAATTAGTGAAATATGCTCCACTCCAAATATTGTTGTGAACTCAAAAAGGGAAAAAAAAAAGTAGATTAGACAATTCTCCCTATCATTCTCCTATTTATGATAAAATCATATCAGTAATATTTAAGAATGTTGTGAGGCCTACTGACGCTTAAAAATGATTCACAGAAGAAAAATTCTAATGTAAGAACTGTGGAGTGAAGGGTATAGCTAGGTACAAGAAGAGCGTTTGAATTTTTTTCTCCTCCAAACTATCAATTTCATAACTAAGTAATAAATGTGATAGGTCTATTGAAAAAATATGGACAAATTTAGAATGACATGACAAATAGATGGATAGAATAAGAAAGTGTGTATAGATAGATAAAATAAAGTGGCACGTGCAATATGATATCTTCTAAAGATGTATCGAATCTCATTTATAGATCATGTCACTTTATTTTGTCCAATTGCCTATTTTCTTTTGTTATTTATTTATTGTCATATTATGTCAAATCAACATAATACACGTTTATCTAATAGACATATCATATAACCACTTGAATTGAAATCCAAATTCCATAAATAAAAGGTAAAACTTTTTAAAGTTTACACATTAACAAACACAACAATTAAAGTCATACTCTAAATTTATAACTTTTTACATTTCTTTTTATCTCTTGATTGGGTTCATACATATAGTACCCACGTTCATGGGAATGATAAAAAATATAAAATCCCCAAATTTTCATCATTACTCAAAGAAAAAAAAAAAAGTGTCAAAAGCAAATGCCTACAAACTATTCGACGAAATGCCAAGCCGAGAGGAATTGTGGAGTGGCATGATTCCTTGTGCAACAACAACTTGAGAAGTCAAAACGAGCATAACTCAACGGTAATTGACATATATCCTCGATCAAGAGGTTAGAGATTCAAATCTCCCACCCCCAAATGTTGATGTATTAAAAAAAACAGTTTGAGAAAATGGCAATGGAATATCTTTAAGAACAATAAATGATTGCATGGTAAGGATCTCCTTAAACATTCCACTAAAATCTTGACAATTAAGAGAAAAAAAAGTTAGAAAACGAGACCAAAAAAAAAATCTCTCCTAATTTTCAAGATTTTAATGGTTGTGTGTAAGAAGATCTCTTTACGTACACACTTGTATGCAGCCAAATATTGTCCTATTTTTAAGAAAAAAATTGACAAATTTGCATTAGCCAGTTGGAATCTTGATTGAAATATGCAAGTGGAAGTTCTCACATCAATGGCCATCCATTATATTCATGCCCAAATAAACACAAAAAAGGCCCTCTCTGGAACATTATAATGCAGTATTCAAACAGCCACTCAATGAAAGGCTCAAGCGTTTTAAGTCTTTTTGATTGAAAAATTAATGTGGTGTGTGTCATCATGATAAGTTTGAAGGGTTTTATCATGGGAAAATTCCATGCAAATAACAATAATGTTCTGTAAATGGAAGTTTGGGATTAGGGTTTGTAAGATGCTGCCACGTAGAAGAAATTAATTTTGACAACATGGGGAGGTGGGAGGATTCAAACCACAGACCTCTTGGTTGTTAGCACAAGACTTATGCCAGTTGAGTTATGCTCATGTTAGCTGGACAAGTTAGGCTTTGTGTGGTTAAAATAGCAGCTAAGTGATATATATGTTGATCATGTATTTAAATATCTCGACAATAATCCAATGATACATCAACTTTTTGTTAATAAACAATAATACTAACCGTTTATTTTCTCATGGAAATGACCTAATTGATATTTTTTATTATTTTTTATTTATTTTTTTTTACATTAAAGGTAAAATTGAGACTTTTAAATAATTGAGGACCAAATTGAAAATTACTTGAAATTTTAGAAATCATTTGATATATATATATATATATATATATATATATATATCAATTTATATCCGTAGACGTTGTAGGTTGAATCAATTAAAACCTTAAATGAATAACTTTGTATCAATTAAAACTTTAAACTTTCACAAGTAAATCAATTTTAGACCCACGGTTAGATTATTTTTTCATTTTAAAAATGTAATGCATAACTCTTACACATATATAAGACTTCTTTAAATGCAAGGATTGACATAATATTAGAGGAAAATAATATAATCAAGTGAGTAGTTAATTAATATGAGTACTTTTTTCCTTCTTTTATCTTTTTACTCTATATTTTTCTACTTATTTAGAAAAAATTATATGATAATTTTTATTACTATTTTGATAGGATTTCAAGAGAAGAATAAATTTATTTAAATAATTTTGAGTTAATTTTGAATAGAATAAGTGAAAATAGTTCATAAGTACTGGCGAAGGGTATAATTTAGTTTAGATTTTTTTTTTTTTTAATAGTTCAAAGAATATTCCTTTTCAATGTTCTCTCAATGAATTTGTTGCGCATTACATTTTTTTTAAAGAAAAATTTGTTTTATTGTATCATCAAAGGATGGATTAATTAAGAAAAAAGTGTCAAAATGTAATTTTAGTTCAAAAAAAGTGTTAAGCTTTATTTCAGTTAGTCTTTAAATTCAACAAGTTTCATGTTGGAAAATTTGATGCTGACTGTTTTTATTATTATTATTATTATTATTTTGCTACTAGGATTTTTTTTTTTTTTTTTTCTTTTGTACTAGGGATTCTTGATGAGCCTAACCTCTATAAAAAGATTTGGAAAGGAAATCTTTAGCTCCATTAGTACATGTAAGAATTAGCTGATCTTATTCATACTCATATTGTGAGAAAAAGTGCAACTTAAAGGAAAATAATTATTATTATTATGAGGCAGCTGAATTTTAAAATAAGAAGAAAATGGAAAATTAACGAAATTGCCAGTGTTAGAGCTAAATAAAATGAGTAAAATATATCTAATAAAGCAAAAAAAAAAAAAAAAAAAAAAAGGATTTATTTCGGTTGTTAAATGATTTCCTAGTTATTTTTCTTTCTTCTTCTCTGACTAGTAATAAACAAGCTCTAAAATATTTATATATTGTCATCTCTTCGTGTCATAAACTATTTAATACCCATAGATACTGATAATGAAACAAAACTTTTTACTTTCTCATCAATTTCTAACTCAAATTTTAATGAGAAGAAAACTCAAATACGCAACTTACTAGAACTTGCATGACATCAAATCAAAACAAAAACAAATATAAACTCGAGGACCAAAACTAACCATCGTCATTTTTTCCCCCATAAAGATTAGCCAAATTAACTCAAACAAATGAGTAGAAAGAATTTGATTATTACAGATTTGAATCTCTTCACACGCAACAGTCTTCATCAGTCATGCTCAGTTGCCCCATCGATAAACCAATAACCCACCCATTCTCCAACTTGGGTTCGAATTCTTTCTCGTCACATATAAATTATATATTAAAAAAAAAAAAGTCTCCATCCCAATTTCCAAAAAAAAAAATCTTATCATGAAAATGTAAAACATAGCATGGTTTATTGAAGCATGAAAAGAAATAGAGAATCAAATGATGAGAAATGGCGACTAAAGCCACAGAAAGAGAATCAAATAATAGAATTTTTTTTTTTTTTTCTTTTAGTGTATGGTTGCTTTGCTTTGTTACTCAAGTGGCCGGCCACCTGCTTTAATATCTTCCATTCTCTAAACAAACAACTACTTCACATTCTTCTGTCTTATTCTTTTTTTAATTTAAATTCCATTGGATTCTATTTTTTTCTGTCAAATTAGGTTTAATTAGTAAAAGTTTTTGTTTGATGAATTTAATTTTAAATTTTTTAAGGGTTTAGTTCTTTGGAATTTGACTACTAGTATGTTTGGTATGGCTTTTGAAGAAAATGCTTTTTAAATGATATCATTTTCTATAAGCACGTTTGAAAAAATTAATAATTTAAAGCATGTTTAGAGATTTTACAGGATTGTTTTTTCTTTTTTTTTTTAATTAATAACAAAAAAAATCTTTTTAAAAATTTCGATTTAATTTTAAAGTTATTTTTGATAAAAAAAAAGTTGAGAGGTGGATTATCCATGAATCACTTTATAGTGGTCAATTATGAAGTAAAAAAAAAAAAATAAATCTATAATTAGTAGAATCACTCAGAATATAATACAACCAAACAAATTTGTTTTTTAAAGCAGTTTTTAAAAAACGTGAGGTATAATAACATTTTTATTAAAAAAATGTCTCTTTAAAAATTGTTTAAATTTGAAGGTATTTCAAACATAGACCAAGGCTTCCAAGGTGTTTTTTAACAGCAAAACTATCTGCCTTGTCACATTTTAGAACACGTTTAAAATTTTAGTCACTTTAACTTTCATAAACTTGATTTCTTTGTTTCTAAAATTTGGCTAATGTTTTGGAGAATATCAAATTATTAATTGATAGGGGTTAGGCCTTATTTATAGCAATTAGGAGTAGTAAATTCAAACCTCTAACTTTTTGATCAATAGTACACTGAATTATGCTTATTTTGACAAATATTGTTGATGGGCTTTCTAAAGGAAAAAAAAAACTAAAAGCTATGATAGCTCGCAAAGAAATATTTTAAAACTAAGATCACAGCTTCTTGCACTACCTTTTTCTAGAATTTTTAGTAGTACAAGAAAAAGGTGAGATGTTTGATAGAAAGATAGCAAATGAAATTTTATGTTTAAAAAAAGATGAGAGTAGAAAATATTCTCATTAAAAGATGTGATCAAATGCAGTAATACCTATTTATATAGTATTATTATGAATACAATTAAATAACAAGACAACTGAATAATACCAAAATAAAAATAAAGGACAACCGTAACAGAAAATAACAAACAAAAACCCAAACCAATGTGCTCCCTTAACAATATAAAGCATATATCATCAATCAAGAGATCAGAAGTTCGAATCTCTTTCCCTCACATGTTGAACTCAAATACGAAAATAAATATCCTACCGTTGGAATGATGAGGTTATTGACATTAGAAAAATTAAGTCATGTACAGTCATTCCACGATCAAAGACACAAAGGGGATAAGCCATTACCATGCTACGATAACTTCATGAAAGGCTACTGAATATGACTAATAAAGATCCATATTGATTGAGATGAAAAGATTCAGGACACATTGGAGATATTTCGATGAGTTAAATTTTACATCCTCCACTTGGAGGAGATGATGACAAGAATGAAACGCCTACTAATTGGCTGGGAACATCATAACAGAACAATTCAAAATCCCACTACATATAGTAGCTTCATATTTTATTCATTCGATCTCTAAACAGGCCATAAATGAAGATAACTTCTTGGAATCAAGAACTATAGAAAGCCGAATATCGACATAATGCACAAGAAGACGTGTTAGGTTGACATCCGATAAAAAAAACAGACCAGTCAACAATATGAAAAAAAGAAATAAATTAACTTTTGAAGTGAAAAAATATAAAATAATTTTAGAGATCCTGAATTCAAACCTCGATAATCACCCACCTAAAATATTAAAATCTTATGAATATTCAGTCTAGTAATTATATCACGAGATTAGTTGCACATAAATTGACATCAATTGACTTACGTGCTCGTAGATACAAGCATATTAACTAAACACTAATGCATAGGATTTTAATATTTTAGACAGGTGATTTAAGTTTGTGACCTAGAAAGTGAATTTCGAGAACAATATTTGCATATTTACAATGTTTTCAGATTTTAAATCTACTAAAGACATTCGAAATCAGTGAAAGCATGGAATCCAACTTTGTTTTCCAATAAAACAAATAAACTCCTTGTTTTTTTTTCAACAACATCTATGAATGTTCATGCTAGCTTGTGCACATCTAGACTATTCTCTCAAGGCAACTACTTGATCCTACATGACCATTCTAAAGAGAACTCACTCTCTCAAGGCAACTACTTCATACATTAAAATTCTTTTTTTTATCACCAATCAAACACATCCTAAATATCTAGGATGAGTTTCTGCGCCAAAGATTTCCAAAATCCATTCACCACTGCAATCTATGCTGGAGGACGACAAAAATAATTACCTTGACTAGTAATTAGAAAAGGCTAGGCAAAATAAAAGTCAATGAACAATCAAGTTTGTGGCCTCTGTTTTCCAACATCTTCGCATGCTCATAAAATTCATTATACAGGTACATTTTGCGACTTCCGACATTGTACGTAATTAGATAAACGTGACATAAGAACTTCCCCCAACTTTCATTTCACCTTTGGTTTCACTTTAGTATAAAGCTATCTAGCAATTATTTTAAACCAACTTCTTTTTCATCCCCCCATCTCTCCCTCCCATGAAAATATAAGAAAAGCAAAATCTCATTTTCTTCTTACTTAGCAGATTTATTTCAGATCGTTTCCACCTACCCCAAAAGAAGGGAACATATAAAATGATACAGTCAAAGACTAACCTACTCTCCGCCGGTATCCTCGACAGATTTCTTGTATTCGGGTTTAAGCTCATAGGTTCCTTGATTAGTCCCTCTCTTGTTGTAGACACAAAGCTCATTCAGTATCTCTTTCAAGAATTGCTGCAAAGAGAAGGAACAGCAAATTGTTCTGAGAACTTTGACAATATTTTATACAACACCAAATCCAAGAATAAATATGATGAACACTGGCAACAAAAGTAGTTGGGCACAAAATTTATAATCTCTTGTGTATGATCTATAATGAAATTCTGAGTTCTGGGGAAGAGAAGGTTGTATGGCCTCTGGTGTATGTCGAGAGAGAAATATATTGATTTTATAATTAAATATCTTCTGTGGCGACAGTTTCACGAAAATAGTGAGAAAAAGAGTATTGTTTCGAAAAACATCGATAAATGAGGAAACGATAAGTAGACATACTGCAGGTTGATCAGTCTCTTGGACAAGCTGCTTTAGGGCCCAATTTGGCTGTCTTTCAAATAGCTTGAACATTATATCTTCCAGTTCCCCACGATCCCTTCTAGTTCTTTTTACATCTGATTGTTTAACTGGCGCCACCTTCTTCTTTTCCTGCCACAAATGATTGATCATCAAATCATACTTCGAACACGAAGGTTCAGAAGGATGATGAAAGTAAAAGCAGAGAAAAGATATACCTTTGAAGTTGTACTGATCAAACCAATCATGCCAGGCATTGGCCTCATATGCACTCCACGGTCATTGTCTATCACCTTATCAACACATCAGGGGAACGTAAAATGTAAAATTGACTGCAAACAAGGAATGTCAAAAGGACTTGAGGAAAGTATGAAGAAAAGGCTCTTGATGATGTACTTGAATTTGTCTATTCTTAACCATGGATTTGTTTGTCCTTTCACGGCACAATTTCCCATACATTTCAAGATTTTCACTATGAGGCTTCATATCGAATTTATGTTCCACTTTCCCTTCCATTGACACCTTACCTACAAAAGAACACTCAAAATGATAATTGATTAGCTGACTATGATGCATGCATCTCTATCAAACTTAAATGGAACTGGTTTTCAAGAGAGACCACCTCCCCCCCAAGAAAAACGAAAATAGGAGCTAATAAATTTAAATTGCACAACCAATCCAAGCATAGCTCGATTGGTAAAGACAGTATACATTTGTTCTAAAGGTGAAATGTTCGAATGTCTGTCCCCCATAGTTGAACTCAAAACAAAATAAACCTTGTGATTATTAGAACGGTAAAAAATGTGCTCAACCAACAATTATAAACTTTTGTAGCCAGTTTATTCCTCTCAACCTTGTTCTCCAGGTAATTCAAACTTGGACATGATCGTACTCTCTCAAACAATTTATTAGAGAAACCACTAACCACATTAGTATGCCTCCACCAAGAGTTGAAGAAGAAGAAGAAGAAAAAAACTGCTCTTTGTCCAAGGTGATGATCACTTTTCTAAGTGATACATCCCTTTTATCCCAACAATGATTTTTATTAGGTTAAAATACAAGTTTAGTCACTAAACTTACAAATTTTTGTTTATTTGGCCCATGAAATTCCAATTTTGTGTCAAATAGGTCTCTAAACTTTAAAAAGTGTCAAATAGGTCCTTAAACTTTCAATTTTGCGTTCAATAAGTCCTTGAAATTTTAATTGTGTCTAATAAAATAACCTATTTGAAATTTTTTTAAATAAGAAAATTGACATTTTTTAAAACTCACAGACTTACGAGACACAAATTGAAAGTTTAGAATCTCATTAGACATAAAATTCAATTTTATATCCATTAGATTAGTTAATTTTTAAAAATGTTGAATATGTTACAGACTTATTAGACATCTTTAAAAGTTTAGGAAACTATTAGATACAAAATTGAAAGTTTAAAGGCCTAATACACACTTATTAAAGTTCAAGAACCAAATAGACACAAACCTCAAAGTTTGGAGATTAAAATTGTAATTAAACCATTTTCTAGACCACATTCTCCACTCATATGTAAAAGTTTCAATCCTTTGCAAAGTTGGTGCAATAGAAAGGTTTTCGTGTATGTCACCAGTTAGATTTTATTAATTATTTCCCTAGAAAAGCATAAGTCCTCAGTTACCAACAAGTTTCGGATATGTTATGTAACCAAAATTATTGGAGTGTGTTACATATGAGTGGAGAATGTGGTCTAGAAATGGTGGGCTAACTAACTGAAAAAGGGAGAAAAGAACTCAAGACTTTTCCTTAGGTGGATATCATTTACTGAAAGAATGGATTAAATTATCTCTTTCTTGATTGATGCTGAAGGTAAAATCCTGAATGTTGAAGAGGAGTTGGTGAACAGTGCAATTGATTGTTTTTCGCAAGTTATTTTTAACAGAACAACAATAAGAGGTTTGTCTTCCAAAATGTTCATTGAAGACCCATTTTCTCAACTTGAAGTGGTTGGCTTGAGGGACCTTTGGGGAGGAAGGTATCGATGAAGCAGCTAAAAAGCTTGTAAACTGAAAGCCTCCTAGACCAGGACAGTGAGGCGTGATTGCTGAAGTGTTGAAAAAAGAATGAAAACGGCACATTTTCAAAGAAGACTGAGAGGTATCACCTTACAAAGAAAATTCAAACTAACACAAAATGGAGCCAAAATGTCTTCTGGAATTTCTCAGCCTATTCAAGAGGGTTGAACTCTCCCAAGCATTAAAGTTCTACACAAAATTCAGACTACCATTCCCGCACAACTCCCAGACTAAATACCAACGAACTAAGACCCAAGGCCCAACTAACCAACTGGCCCATAACAAGATACAAAATAAAACGAAATACAACTTCTACATAACTGGCCCATTCTTGTTCTTTCTAACATAAATACCAGTGAGGCCTCACAAAGACTTGAAGAGATAGATCCAAGACAGTTTTGAAAAGTGAGTCATCAACAAATGCACCGGCAGAACTTAAACAATGCTGTCACAGTGAGTTCTACCAAGAAGTTTCACTACATCCTCGTATAAAATAAATGCTAAGGAATTGGTTGAGAGGTTGAGGGAAGTCAGTACATAGTAAAAATTACAAAAGGGAAGAAATGTCGAGCTCCAAGCCAGGAAGATTACAAAAAGCTTTCCAAATTGAAACACAGAATTTATACTGTTTTTTAAGAAACATAAAACTTACACCAAAAAAACCACAAAAATAACATGGATTCATGCATTCCAAAATAGCCTTTATTGAAAGAAGACAAGTCTCTGATGAAATCCTTGTTACTAGAAACAAGAGGTGAATGGAAAATGTAGGCTGTCCCAAAAATTGGTCGAGGCTTAATGGCTTATAACAAAAAGTGATAGGAACCGCTTGAATGCTATCATCCAAGAAGGATTTGGTAGCCAATGGAGAAGTTAGATGAGGAGATACCTTTCCTGAGTTAAATATTCTGCTATTGTCCACAAAGGACCTAGAAGCAAGATCCACACTTCTAGAGGAATTTGTCAGGGGACCCCTCTCCTGCTTCCTGTCTAGTGCCTACTATAGTTGTTGAGTCCCAAACCATGCCAATGTTTAAAGTAGAGAAGAGGGGCATATTGAAAGTTTCAGGGTTGATCAGATCCATGCTTCTTAAATTCATGATGTAGATGACTATTACTTTCAACTCTGACCGAGAGGGGGAGTATTGAGAAAATGGATGTGTAGCTCCTTAACATATTTCAGCAAGCTTCTGTTTGTCACTTATTTAATCCAATCCTCCCCGGTTGGCATCAACGACAACATAGAGAAAAGCAAAATCAGAATACAGGTTGGCATCTATGATTGTGAGTATGATTCATTGCCCTAATCTTCCATTGGCCTGCCCTTAGGTGAAAACATAAAATCTTGCATCTCCCAGAAGCCATCTTGGAAAAAGTGACAAAAAAAATTGCAAATTTGGATAATAACCCAAACCCAAAGGATGGTAAACTAACTGCTTGGCTCAAGTGGTTATCTCCATCAATCCAAACTATTATTTCTCCCTATTTAGAATTCCAGCAATGTTTTCAAAAACTATGGAGAAGAACCAAAGAGATATCACTTAGAAGAAGAAAACTTTGGTCAAGGCAGGCCCATTCCGATAAGTGGAAATCGATAACCCTCCTCATCGCAACTTGAGGCATAGGGGTTGGGAATCTTGGACACGAAGAAAGAGATATATAATTCATATGGAGATACGTCAACGAGGAGAGTCTTTTACAGAGGAGGATTCCTTGGAGCAAATATGGTTCCATCCCTCCTGGGTGTTTCACAGAGAAAATTGGAGGTAAACATGAAGGGAGCTTGTGCCTTGAAATTAGAAAACGTTGCATTTCTTTATTCTTATTTTATTAGAAAAAAGGCATTCCTTTCAAAGTTGGGAACGGAGCAAAATTTGTTTTCTAGAATGGATTCCAGTATATTGAGTACTTCCTTCCCCAGAATTTATGCTATTTCAAATACTAAAGGTCTCTTAACAAAGACGTCTGGAGAGGTACTACTTACTTCTCGAGGCAGAGATGTAAATTTCTAATGGAACCATTCTTCCAACAAATTAAATGCTATCAGGCCCTGAACTGAATGAAGTGGCTCTTTTATGGTAAATTGAGATAACTTAACTATTTAAGACTCAATTCCAATTGCTCTAAGTTCAGTATCCTACTGATAAAACACATTTGTGGTGGCAAGTTCCTGAAAAAAAATTAAGTTTCATATCTGGTCCATGACATTGAAGAGTTTAAACACTCAAGGCCGAAGGCCGAAGAGAGGTTAGACCATTTGTTTTTGCATTGCGATTTTGCGGGTAAGGCTTGGAGCTTTATTGCCAATCGGTTGGGCTTGGGCTTGTCTTTTTGTGTCCCTAGAAAGATAGATGATTGGATGTATGAAGGCTTGGCTGCGTGGAATTCAAAGAGAAAGGCCAAGATTATAGCTAGTTGTGCTTTTAAGGCTAAGCTTTGGCTTCTTTGGAAGGAAAGAAACTCCATATCGTTTGAAGGAAAGTATGCTAGTTTAGACATTTTTTGTGAAAATGTACAAAGTACAGCTTCGTGGTGGATATCGCTATACAAAAATTCTTTTTGTAATTACAGCCTGTCTATGATTATTAACAATTGGCAGGCTCTCCAGATTTAGTTTTTTGGTTTGTTTTTGGGCAGGGGTTATCTCCACCCCTGGCCCCTAGGCTGTATGGTTCCTTTTGATTTGATCAATATATAGTCGTTGTTGTTTCTTATCAAAAAAAAAAAAAAAAAAAAAACACTCAAGATAGAATTCGAAGAAGAAATCCTTTCCACTCCCTCCCCTTAGATCCATCCTAACAATAAGGATGAAGAGGCTAATGACCATTGACCACCTTTTCACTCACTGTGAGTTTGTGGCTAAACGGTCACATCCTTTATGAAAACTTTTGGGCTCAACTGCTGTTTCCGTAAAAATATTACTGATTTGGCTCCCAGAACTGCTCTCAAATTGGTGACTTAAAAGCTAAAATCTTATGGAAAAGCACAGCTAGAGCACTTTATAGTCCATTTACCTATAAAGAAACAATAGGATATTTGGTGATACTTTTAAGTTTTAAGACTGAATGTATCCCATATGGCATCTCCATTTGGAGCACCTCTTTCTAGGGATTTTTGTAACCGCAGCCGCTTTTCGATTAGTTTAAATAAAATGGAGAGGCTTTTTATAACTTCCTTGACAAAGGGATACCTCATCTAAGTTCTATTCCTTTCTATTTGAATGAAATTCCCCGCTCCTTATCTAAAAAAAAATACACAAATGTAATTAAAATAAAATAAAACAAATCCAGTCAAAATGGCTGTTCATAACAGTGAGAACAATTACCAACATAGAGGAAGAAACACTTTGGATATCAGAAATATTCACATAGAACCACATTCAGGGTGACAACACAGTCAAAGAAAGAATGGACTGCAAATGTGGATCATGATGCTCACCTTGACTTGCCTCTGAAAAGACACACATAGGAACGAAGTCTTTAAACATATTTAAGGAAAAACTTTTTGGCACGTTTCCAGTCTCAGTTCCAGCCATCTCCATCTTAAACTGAGGTTCATTTTGAAGTATGTAAGGGAAAATGGTGTTGGAAAAAATAAGATAAATAATGAGCCACAAGTCACAGTCTCCATTATTTCTGGATATGTATAAATAAATAATTTGCATCCTATATACACACACACATATATATACACACACAGAAATAACAAGCCCAAAGAACAACAAGACAAGCTAACCAAAGCAAACAAAAAGGGTGGAAAATATAGAACAGCACTGTAGAAATATCAGAACATATAATGATTATTCTTTTGTGATGAAAATCCAAATTTTCATTAAGACAATTGACAAAATACTGAATAGGACAAACAATACAAAAAAAAATATATGAGAACTTCGCTCCTTTCTACTTAAGCTGCAAAAAAAATCGCTTCAGTCCAATTAACTTTCCAACTGAACCATGTGTTTATTACATCTCTGCCTTGAGTCCAATTTTGTAATTTGATAGATATGGAAGACGAGCACGGCGGCGGCTAAAAAATCGCTACCATCTCATGCATAATATTTGTAGTATTGAGTCATCCAACCAAGGAATAATATAATGATTGATCCAATTATGTACTTGCAACACCACTGGAATAAGAAATGTATTTAGTATATGGATCCAATTATTAAATGAATTTAATCTTGCCTGTGTCTCCAGAATAAAATAAAAGACTGTTCACATAATCTTTTCCGTGGCCTCTTCTCAAATCCAGAGGCTTCTACTATTCAATGTGGAGGGAAAGAACTTCCAAGATTTTTTATGGGAGAAAAAAGAATTGGGAGTACAAATTGGAGAATAGCTCTAACACCACTAGCAAAGCCTTTTAGTAATCTCCTAGAGAGAGAGAGAGAGAGAGGCCAACGAAATGTAAGTATCTACAAAAACTCGCAGAAACTTTTTGTTAACTAAGACAAAGGTGGACTGGACTTTGTTCCCTTCACTTTCATTGCATGCACGAACTTGGAGATAGAGTGACAAAGAGTGTTCCTGGCTCCAATTTTTTCTTGAGTATTAATACTATCACCGTGAATGGAACTCCCAAGTGAAGATCTTAACTCTTTTAGGGCACTTACCCTTCCAAATGTAGTTTCAAGTGAAAATATCAAGGGGAGTAAGGGCCTTAACCAAAGCCATAAACAAGGTTTCACAGCAAACACCAATGGAGACATTATCCAAGTAGGACATATCTTTTGCAACCTTCCATAAATATTTAAGGTTCATAACTAAATAGTCCAAAAGACGACTTTAATCTTCTTGCACAATTTGAGGCTAAAACTCAGTACTTAAGATAAATATACTAATGACATTTCCCTTATCTAGGACGAATTAGTCAAAGAACTTGGCAACAAGTATCATAGAGTCAAGCTACCCGTCACAACGGATCAAAATTACAACGAATGAAAATCTAGGGTTCTGCTTCCACTTTCAGATATCGATCAAACTCACAATCAGGAAATCGAAACAACATAATTCACAAGATTCAAAGCCAAAAACAACTAGACCTACTTAGAAAACGCAAAAAAATAGTTGAATTAGTTCACCACGTAAACATCAATTCCATGTCTTAAATTAAAGGTTACCTGGAGAGAAGAGGACTCGTCGGATTGAAGAGGATCGAGAGAAAGGATGACCTTAGCGAGAGGAAGAGGATCGGATGGAGGATGAGACTGCCATGACTTGGCGACCAGCAACGGGCACTTCATCAGCCACACTGATCTATCCGCCTTCCCTGTATCCAAGTTACTGCTACTACCGCCGCCGTGCTCGTCTTCCATATCGATCAAATTGCAAAATCTCCCTCTCTCTCTCCCTCACTGGTCGAAACTTTCGCCGGCGGATTCTCTGCAACTCTGTTTTTCTTTTCAGACGACGGTGGCGTAAGAGTCCGTGGACGGAACTGGACTGGACCCTAAAGAACTGGAAGGCGGTGGTCGGAAGGAGCTTTGATATTACGCAATCGATACCAGAATATTATCGTACAACTGATCTAATCTGGATTCTGATATACGTGTCTCTGTATCGATTTTTGACTTTTTTGTGATCGAGACAGTGATTTATCGTGCTACCAACCGCTTCTGATTATTGCTCTAAACGAAGAACGTTGTTCTTCAGATAACATTGATCTTTTTTCTTTTTTCTTTTTTCTTTTTTCTTTTTTCTTTTTTCTTTTTTCTTTTTTTTTTTTTTTTGATACATTCTTTTTTCTTTTTTACAACCAGATATCATTGATTTAGGAAAGAGGAAAAAAAAAAAAGTAGAAAATGATAAATATGGTTTAGGTTAAATTATATGTTTAAGTTGTATCATTTGGTTTATAAACTTTCAAAAGTGTCATCTATGAATTTTCAATGGGTTTTTGAAGTTTAAAAATATCATAATAGGTTCATAAACTTTCAATTTTGTATTTAATATGTCTATGACATATTTAAAATTTTTAAAATTTTGTCAATCTATTAGATATAAAATTGAATATTATGCTTATGGGGACCTTAAACTTCCAATTTTGATATCTAGTAGACTTGTAAATTTGAAAGAATGTCGAATATGTCGACACAAAATTGAAAATTAAGGGACCTATCAAACACAAAAACAAAAGTTTGAGGACCACTTAATACTTTTTAGACTTCAGAGGTCCAAAGTGTAGAAAAAAATAGGTGTCACAACTCAATCAATTATATTTGACTTAATCTTGATTTCATGACCAAATATTTTTCGATTAAGATATGAGGAACTTTTCTCTTCTTGTATACAATTTTCATTTTAGAACTCTCATATCAAATAATAGAATGGAAAAATCGATTATGTACTAAAATAAATTGTATGTTGCATGATTTCATAGAATTTCAAGATAAATTACTTATTTAACTTTTGTTATGCTCTAATTTTCAATTAATAAGTGAATGTTAAGAGCCTGTATTAATTCAAATTTTCCTTCCCAGCTAACAATATTCAAGCATATTTTCAAAAAAAAAAAAAAAAAAACCAATATTCAAGCAGAGAAATTTGGTCTTGTTGAAAAAGATTTAATTTTAGTTTATGTTTTAAAAGTTAGGTTTGTTTTCTTATAATTTTTTTAATGTTTGTTCACCTTTCTTTTATATATTTGAATCTTTTAGCCAAAATTAAAAAGCAAAACACAAGTATATTAGGACATGTTTGGTAGGCAATCCGGATTCTGTTTTATGTTTTCAAATTCACTGAATTTGAATATGCGTTTGACATATTCATTTTTTTAAACTGTTTTCAAATTATGTGATCCAAATAGTGGAAATTTTGAAAACAACTTTTTTATGTTTTCATTGTATCCAAATTTTGAATTTCAAAATTTTAAATGCATAATTAAATTAAAAAAGATAAAAAAATTTAATAAATATAGTATTTCATGTTATAAACTTAATTTATTTTTGTGAAATTAAATTTTTTATAATATAATGTATTATAAATTATATGATATTGTAAAATAATAATAATAAAAAAATTATAACACATAGTATGTTTATAAATTAATTAATAATATTTTATATTCAACTTAGTATTTAGTTGATAACTACAAATAATTTATCGTTTATAAATATATCATCAAACACATTTTGAACCATTATTTAAATTCATATCCAATTTTTTAATCTGCTACCAAACACATATCTGAAAACATGAAATACAACTCTGTTTTCATTGAATCCCTTATTTTCAAATTATTGTTTTCAGATCACTAACCAAACGGACCCTTAACAATTGCGGTCGGATTTGATTTTTCTTTTGTTTTTTTTTTTAATTAAGTTTATAAACACTACTTCTCCCTATGAATTTATTTGTTTTGTTTTCTACTTTTTATCAATGTCTTAAAAAATCTAGCCAAAGTTTAAAAAACTAACAAAACAAAGTAGGTTACATATAATAACTATTTATTTTTTTAACCTTATAAGCACCCATTTCACCTATAAAATTATTTGTTTTGTTATCTAACTTCTTTCCATGTTTTCAAAAAACCAAATCAATCTTTTAAAACTAAAAGAAGTTGTTTTCAAATTTTTGTTTTTGTTTTTATAGTTTAACTAATAATTCAAATGTGTCATAGCAAAGATGAAAGGGAGTATAGGTCAATTAGGAGAAAACAAGCCTACTCTTAAAAAAAAAAAACAAAAAATAAACCAACTAATTATCAAATGAGACCATAGTTTTTTTAAACTTGTTTTTGTTTCTTAAATTTGGTTAAGAATTCAAATGTTTCCTAAAAACATGGGATAATTATGGTAAAGAAAATGAGAGCAAAAAAACATAATTAAAAACAAAATAATGTTTATCAAATGAGCTACATTTTATAGTTTTCAAATTTTAGCTTAGAATTTAAAATCATTTTTAAAAATTGATAGCAACACAAAGAAACACATATTGAAGTAGTATTTATAAACGTGATTTTCAAAGACACAAATTTGAAAACAAAATATTTATCAAATGAGTCTTTGATCACATTCATTTCATTTTTTTTTAATTTCAAATCAGATAAATAATCTAAAATATATTTTTTTATATTTCAAATGATCGAATTTAAAATTGAACTTTCTTCAAGTCAAATGGAGAGTAAACGTGCTAGAGAGTCGAGATATAATGTAAGCTGGGTGAGTAATATCCCGGATTGACTTTGTGTCTTGGTCGATTATGACCGCTTTTTTTTTTTTTTTTTTTTTTTTTTTTTTGAGTACATCAACATTTGGGGGTGGGGGGATTCGAACCTTTGACCTCATAGTCGAGGCTACATGCCAATTACCGCTGAGCTAAGCTCGCTTTGGCTCGATTATGACCGCTTTTCTTTTGTCTGTGTGACGTCTTAATATAATATTTCTATCTTTCAAACAAAAAAAAAAAAAACGGAGAGTAAAAGAAACGAAGGTTATAGACACTCCTCAATTATGGGAAGGACCAACTTCCAAAACATCGTGAACGAAGACACTTGCGAGAATACTTGGTTGAATGAAAAGAAAAATGTGCACACTCCAATATAGTAATAATAGTAATAATAACGATAATACTAATAATAATAATAAAACCTAAAAAGTGATTATTTTTTAAAATAAAGGTTAGGTTAAATTATTAAAAATACTTAAAAAAAAAAAATTAAGATTTTCAATTAAATTATTTTTAGAAAAAATCAAGTATCTAACATCATTATATTATTCCGAGGAGATTCAAACCTATGACCTTTTGATCGAAGATACATGCCAGTTTTTTTTTTTCTTCTTCCTGACAACACGTGGAGGTGGAAGATTGGAACCTCTGACTTCTTGGTCGGGATACAAGCTTTATACAACTATGATCTTGTTTGACTTGATTATTCATGGAGTTGAGTTACACTCATTTTGGTTATTACATTGATTTTTTTTAATATATACTCTCATGTATTATGCAAGGAAGGATAAAAATAATGGTTTTGTTTGTACTTGAAAAATTGTAAATATAATCATATTAGCGAATTGAATTTAATTCCCTTAACCTAACTATTTTATGCAAATTGGACTTGGAATTAACGAAATACTAAATTGTGCTACTTTAATGTATTTGAAAGAATAATATGTTATTTCCTAATCGACTGTTCTAATTATGAATTTGAGAGAGTGTATTCAAATATGAAGTTTTAACATCCTTATGCTTTGTTCTTCTCAAACAAAAAAAAAAAAAAAATCCTTATGCTTTGTTATTATTATTCATGACATGTTTGATTTATTGTTTATAAAATATTAGATTATTATTTTTTTTGTGACACAATAATTCAATAAAAAAAAAAAAGTGGGGAGGGAAGAAAATATATACATGAAAACAAGATGATCATGGGATGAACAATAAGCATATACTATCGACCAATGTATTAAATCATAGGATAAACAACGAACAACGAGTATGAGTCAAAGTGAGCATAGCTCAGTAGTAATTTACATATAGTATCGACCAAAATGCATGAATTTTCTGTCGATATGTCAATATTTCCACATGTTCATAGGTTCAATATCAACGTGAGAGGTGAATTGACATTTTCGTTATATGGTAACAAAATTGATGAAATATCAACAAAATAACAGTGTAACTAATGTGTATAATATTCATAATAAGTATTTTAACTTATTTTAAAAATGTACAACATTTACTTATTAATCAAAATATTCTTTCAAAAATATCCATCAACATCTACATATTTCTATAAAATTGAGACCTCGACATTTTAATTCTTACTCCAGATCAAGAGATCGAAAGTTCTTCGATTTTCCTACCTCCAAAATGTTGCTAAACAAAAAAAAATAATAGTAATAAATAAAGAGTATGTGTTTTCGTAGTAACAAAATTTTTTCGATCAAACCTGTTACATCCTAAACCTAACCCAAATCCCAACACCTCTTAGCTTTTTTCAACCTCAAACGTCACATACCTTGAATTTGACCGTGAGCAAAATATCTCAATTGGGTAGAAAAAAATTTGCAACCATACAAGTCCAATGTTTTTGTTTTTTTATTTGAAAACACCAGACAAGTCCAATCTTTGGTATATGTATATATCACAACAAATTATATATACATATCAAAATATCCGTCCTTGGGCTTGGGCATTGCTGTCACAGTAATTTCCAACTTGCAGGGAACTGAACCAATCCGAAACCGCCACGTGGCATCAACGTTGCGTATCACATTCCATCGGTCTATCCATTTAATTACACTTTGAAGTCGGACCAGCCCAAAATATCTCAAATCTCCATTAGTTTTTTTTTTTTTTTTGGTTTGTTTGTTTGTTTGTTTTTGAAAAAAAAATATCTCCATTAGTTATTTCCATGTTTAATATATATATATATTTCCTCCAAAAAAATATCTCCATTAGTTATTTCCATGTTTAATATATATATATATTTCCTCCTAAAATATATATATATATATATATCTTAAAATAATGTTTAATATAATTTTTTTTTGGGCCAACTTATGAAGGTGAGGGATCTAAATAACAAACTTCTCAATCTTTAGTATAAGTTTTATGCCAATTGAGTTTGCTCATGTGTTAGCATATAATTAAATTTTGTTTATGACCTTTTAACATCATCCCATTTGGTCAAACTTTCAAAATGCTTTTTAAATTTGTTTTATTTTAGTTTATAAATTTTCAACTAGTCTGTATTGATTATTAAATTGTCAAAACATTTATTTTATGCACTTAATATTTCATCTCTTCAACAAGTTTAGTAACGAGCATAACGGCTTTATTATTCCGATGGAGAGAAGAACCTATGATTAGCTTTTCGGAAAAATTCCAAACGAACAATTTCAACGAAATCTTTCAATTTTCTTCTTTTAATATGTTAAACTCTATGCATTCCTCTATTTGTAGAGTACATTGAATGTACATAAATGGCTATAACATAGTCTATGTTATTCGTATTAACAGCTACTCTAAGAGGTCGACGACCAAGAAGTGAGTTATTTATCAGCCAAACATTCTTCTTACAGCTAGATCCAATCTCCTGGCCCCTTCGAAATAAAGGAAAAAGAATTTCACGTTCTTCCTTTCGCTTTCGGGAAAGGAGGATTAAGAAAATCCTATTGATTGCAGCTTTCTCCAGACCTCCGGGAATAGCATGAAAAAAAAGGCTTGAATGGTACGATCCATTCATCACCCCAAAATGAAAATTTTAAGTAATAAGATTCATCATCGTGATTAGTTTTTCATAAATTGTTTGAATGGATAAATAATGTTAGAAACCTTATAAATGGTCCATATTATTAGAATCCCTCTTGGATTAAGTACGCGGTCATCAAGTCATTAAGACTACTTATGAGGTTTTATTCAAATTATATGAACAAACTTCTAACTTTTAAAATTGTAAGACTAAATTATAATTTTCTCTAAATCATAAGAACCAAATCTGTAACAATATATATATGGCATGTACCTTCGACCATGAGGTCAGAGGTTCGAATCCCCCACCTCCAAATGTTGATGTACTCCAAAAAAAAAATACATACACACATACACTAATTAAAATAGAAATAAATTCACCAACAAACATAGCTCAACTAACATAAAGTTGTACAAGTGACTACAATGTATGTGATTCGAATCCTCACTCCACATATTGTAAAAAAAAAAATAATAAATTCCAAATAAGAAATTAAGAATGCTATGTTTACATATTACAATATCCGTCATTGGACATTACTGAATGTGGTCATGACAGTTTTTTCAAAATTTACCATCTTTTAAAAAACCATATTTGACTGGTATCAAGTATGAATCTTCTTACATATTATCGTTAAAATGTTCATAACTATGTTCATAACTACGGGAAGGAAAAAAGGCTTTTGGTGTTTTTATCTTCTCTTTCTTAATAGTTAAGATTTCAGATTTCGATGTTGGTAGAGATCTCAACAAACATGTAGACAAATATTATTTATATTTATCTCCAAAACTAAAGTATTTAAAAGTATTTAAATATTATTATTATTTTTTTCAAAAAAAAAAAAATAAAAGTACTTTTTTCAACTCGCACGGAACTGAGCCAATCCGAAACGGATACGTGGCAGCACCGTTGCCGTTCACTCCATCGCGGTATTTCTCCATTTATTTCCAACTCGATACGGCTCAAAATATCTCATACCTTCATTCCCCTCTGTTTCAGTACAGTCTCTACCAATGGAGCGCCTCACTGTAATCGCCTTATTCTTTATCATTCTACTATCGACGACGGTAGCCTACGGCGTATCTTCCGATCAAATCAACGGCGCCAACGAAGACGATCTTCTGATTCGTCAAGTCGTGTCCGGTGCCGATGATCGTCTCTTAACCGCCGAGCAACACTTCCAGAACTTCAAACTCAAGTTCGGAAAGACCTACGCCACTGATGAGGAGCACGATTACAGGTTCCGTGTCTTCAAGGCTAACCTTCGCAGAGCCAAACGCCACCAGAAGCTCGATCCCGGCGCCGTCCATGGCGTCACTCGGTTTTCGGATCTCACCGAGTCCGAGTTCCGTAAAAATTTTGTTGGAGTGAATCGGCTCCGTCTTCCTGCCGATGCTCACGAGGCTCCGATTCTTCCTACCGATGACCTTGCCTCCGACTTCGATTGGCGCAACCTCGGTGCCGTCACGCCAGTCAAAGATCAGGTACGAGTTTCGGAACGAACTTGTTCCTCACTTTTGTCGAGTATTTGACCTCCGATTTTCCTGTTTTCTTGAGAGAAGCGTTTGCTCCAATTTTTTTAGGGTTCTTGTGGCTCGTGCTGGTCTTTCAGTGCTGTTGGAGCGCTGGAGGGAGCTAATTTCTTGTCAACTGGAAATCTTGTTAGTTTGAGCGAGCAACAGCTTGTGGATTGTGATCACGAGGTTTGCTCCATTCCTTCCCTGCCTTGGATTTATTGCCTTTTGTTCGTATTCATAATTTGTTGATCCACTTCTCTCTCTCTTTAACCTGCTACAGAGGTTCGGTTTATAACTTTTCATTTTTAGAAATTATGCTCGTTTACTCATACTTTTTTTTTTAGGAAAATGTTTTCGAATCTACTGTTCTTTTAGCTTAAATTATTAAAAATACAATGAAAATTTTAAGAGTTTCATTTTAGCCTAAAAATTTGTTTCAAAACAATCTTTGAAGATTTTTTTTTGTTAAATTCATAGTAGGAAAATGATGAGTTTACATTTGAATTATTGGTTATGTGAACAAATTTGAATACAAACCTGGAAAGAACAATAAAAACACATACAAACTTATCATTTGTTGTCCATAAATTTACCGAAAAATGTCTCCGAGAATAGTTTTGATACAAATTTCAAATTTCAAAGGTTTAAATGAAACTTTTGAAAGTTAAGGAGTATAATTGAAACCAAGTTCACAGGTATTTTCAATAATTTAAGCGTTCTTTTATATTTGAAATTTGACTAGATTTCAAAAGTTCAAAAAAAAAAAAAAAAAAAAGAGAGAAAAAAAAACTGAATATGTCCAGAAACAAGAAAATGATGTGTATATATTTTGCAAAGTCAATGAAATGATATATCCTATCATTAACAAATTTGTTTGGTCTCACTGAGCACAGCACCCATCTATTCAGGTCATGTTCAAATTTTTTTTGTTGCTTTGCAACTAAGTAATGATTTCCTACTCTCTGTTTCAGTTTATTTCTAGTGAATACAATATGTTAGTGAAATTCAATTATTTATTAAAGTAAAAGAGAAATCTTAGAAGGAAATTTTTGTTCATAACTTTATAAACCATATATCATTTTGTCGATCTAATGGGAAATGAATAGTTTATTATTATACCTTTTCGAAAAAAATGGATTATTATTTTTTAAGAAAGGAAGGGTGTGTTTAGTTGGTGATTTGAAAACAAAAATTTGAAAACAATGTTTTAGCAGATTCAGAAATTGGATCCCAATTTAAATAATTGTTCAAAATGTGTTTTGATAATATATTTATGAATCATAAAGTATTTGTAGTTATCAATTAAACACTAGTTTGAATATGAGCTATTATTAATTAATTTATAAACATGTTATAAATTTTTTATAATTATTATTCTACAATATCATATAATTTATAATATATTATATTATACAAATTTTAATTTCACATTTTTTTTTTAGTTTATAACATGAAATACTATATTTATTAAAATTTTTATCTTTTGTAATTTAATTTTGCATTTAAAAATTTTAAATTCAAAATCTTTGATACAATGAAAACATAAAAAAAGTTGTTTTTAGAATTTTCACTGTTTAAACCATTATAGGTTGGCTTTAGTGGTCAATAAGGGTCATAGGACTTAGAGGAAATAGGTTCAATCTACAACGATTGTCCTGTGAGATTAGTCAGGTCAGGTGCGCATAAGTTGGCTCGGACACTCACGAATATGAAAAAAAAAACACTATTTAGATTGGAGAATCCGAAAACAAAACAGTTTTAAAAAACACATCTGTCTAAAACTTATTCACTAATAAAACATAAAAACAGAATTTGGATTGTCTACCAAACAGATCCAAAATATCCGAAGAAATATATAATGAGAAGAAATATATAATGAGATTACAAGATTTTATTCCATGTTATTTTATTTTTGAATACAGATGATTTGTATCTGTATATATATTGTACACAACATACTTGCAAAATATTAATAACACGTTTTGTTCGTAAAAGAAACTTGGTTTGTCAAATTATTTTTTATTTTTTATTTTATTATTATTATTATTTTTTTTTAAGAAATAACTACTTTGGCCTTTAGTTACTGTACTTTTTGTTTGTTTTCTATTTTCTAAAAATAAATTTGAAAATTTCACTAATTATTCCTTTTAATATTTAAAATTGAATTAATATTTAAAAATGATTTTAAAACATAAACTACATAAAAATGGTTTGGTTATTTTTTATTTTTTTATTTTTTTTTTGAGAAAGTAAATGGTTTGGTTATAAACTATGTTTTTCTTTTTTTAAATAACTGGAGTGAGAGCATACAAACCATGACTGAGGACATATACTTTATGTCTATTGAGCTATATTCTGTTTGACAATTATAAACTATGTTTATTTTTATAAGACATTTAGGATACATAAATTATATTTTCCAACACAATCATTCATTTGTTGAATTCTCAAATCCTATTAAAGCCAACCTTGTTATAGATACTAATACTTTGATGAATTGCAAGAAAAAGTTAAAGTGACCCCAAAATGTCATGACACTTTTCGTGAAATTAATTAAACTCCCAAAAATGACTTAGTTTAATTTGGTTGTCGTAACAATTCATCATGAATTGAACGATAGTTATGTAGATTGATTAGATTAAAACACCTAATGTATTTAATGTTAGCTTCAACTCTCCACCTAAAGATAGTACACCAATTTTTAAAGGAAAATACTTCCGGCCGATTGATTAGTAGAATTTTTTTTGACTTAGCTCTATATTTTTTTAGTGAAAAATACTCTCTTGTTGACATGTCAGTAGGAATTTCTAGTAATCACCCCTAGGCTCTAAGTTTTTTTTGTTTCTTGTGTTATTTGTCTCTGTCTTTGTCTTTTTTTTTTGTCTTTTTTTTTAAAAATTTATTTAAAGAAAAAGTCTATCTTTTCTTTTAGGATGTATGGTTCTTTTTTTAACAACAGAATCATAGCTAGGGCTCTTAGAACCTAGAAAATGAGGACAAGAATATTCTCACGTTTGGTTTAGAACTTTCACCCATTTACCACCAAATTTTAGCATAGATCAATTATTTATAATGAAAACTCCAAAAGAAATAGTAATAGGTTTTATGATATTTTGTTTGTCTTAGATTGGCTATGATATTGCTTGAACTTAAAACTTATCAATCAATAATCTACTTCCAAGTTCCAATAACGACACACTCGTATTTTCATCTTAAAGGTAGATGGTTACGATAAATTATTTTGGAGAGGTTACTGATTTATGTCATGAATTAATTGAAAATAAAATGAATGTGTTTTGCAGTGTGATCCTGAGGAAGCTGGTGCATGCGACGCGGGGTGCGGCGGGGGACTAATGAATTCAGCTTTCGAGTACATTTTGAAATCAGGTGGATTAGAGCGAGAAGAGGACTATCCTTACACTGGGACGGATCGTGGCCCTTGCAAGTTCCAAAATGGCAAAATCGCTGCCTCTGTAGCCAACTTCAGCGTTGTTTCTGAAGATGCCGACCAAATTGCAGCAAACTTGGTCAAGAATGGCCCTTTAGCAGGTAATGAAATTCATTCTTCTTCACTTTTTAAGTGCGTTTTATGACTTCTCAACCCGATTTTAAACCCGTTGTGATGTGAAAAACTGAAGCTATCAGGATAGTATATATATATATATATTTTAAAAAATAATTATATGCTTATTTCCTTGCCTTTTATTTATTTATTTATTTTTAATATTGTTTCCCTTTGTTAAAGAACACATATCATATAGCTTTCAAAGTATAGTTTTCAATTTGAAAACATTTTTTTAGAAGAATATAACCAGACAAAGAAAAATATAGGTAGAGGTGATATTTATAGCCTTAATTTTTGAAAATAGAAAACGAAAATAAAAAAGATTATCTAATGAGCTAATATATGCGTTCTTGCATGTTTTTTTTTTTTTTTTTGAGTTCAACAACATTGAAATGGGGGGATTCGAACCTCTGACCTCTTGATTGAAAATACATGTCAATTACCACTAAACTATGTTCACTTTGGCGCATATGTCATTATGTTATACCAATTATTTCCTTTTTGTTTATTTTAATTATGGTGAATTCTTCTCTTATGGCTATAGTTTCTTAATTTTCCACGTGAATCTTTGACTATCAACTTTATTGCTCCCATTTGCCATATATTATTGTCAATTTGCAAGAGCTGTGTTTTTTTTTCAATTCTATTCTACGTGAATTTCAAACATCCTTCTGTTGCCCATTCCCCCATGTGCTTTGAACCTTCATCCTTTATCGAGAGTTTCTAGGTTTTCCACAAAAATCTATATATTCTATTTCTGTAGATTTTAGTTGGAAGAGCCATTAATTATTACTGTTTTTCTATTTTCAAAGTAATCGGAGCAACGAAAGACTGAATCTCAATGAATCGTGGTAGCAAAGCTTCCATTATTGCTGCTTTCAACCCCCAAGTTTCTAACATTCATCCCTTTGCCTATTCCCCCGCAGTTGGAATCAACGCAGTTTTCATGCAGACCTACATAGGGGGAGTTTCATGCCCATACATATGCTCTAAACGCAACCTAGATCATGGAGTACTGATTGTAGGGTATGGATCTGCTGGCTTTGCTCCGATCCGGTTCAAGGAGAAGCCCTACTGGATCATAAAGAACTCTTGGGGTGAAAACTGGGGAGAAAATGGATACTACTTCATTTGCAAGGGCAAAAATATCTGTGGAGTCGAGTCGATGGTCTCGTCCGTGGCCGCTACCAAGAACTGAGCCATTCTTAGCGCTTTAATATCAAGGTAAGTTGCTGGGGCTCTGTAAATATGTTATATTCTGGGAAATGGTACGTTACATCAAGCTCTTGTGGAACTTGGTCATTCTCTTGGCTGATGGTAGATATTGCTAGTTACTGTTGTATAAGTTGTATGTTGGAATAATGTTGCACTCTGTAAGCTTTTGGATTCTAGAAATGCAGACATTTTTATACTATCTGTTTTTTTTTTACTTCGTCAACATTTGGAAGTGGAGAGATTCGAATCTCTGACCTCTTGGTCGAGGTTTGTTTAGGCCTTTGTGTTTGTGATATTGTTTTTGTGTGCATAGTTTCTAAATGTTTTAAAAAGATTTTGAAAATCATAGTTAAAAATAAAAGGCTAAAGGCTGTTTCTGGAAAATCTTAATTTTAATTTTTAAAATTTCGACAATGATTTTAGAAGCATATTAAAAACAAATAAAAAAACATAGTAATTAATCATACTTTTTAGAAATAAGAACATTTATTTTTTCTAAAATGCTGGAGAATTCAAGTTAGTTTGAATATAGTTTAATAGATAAATAATCATACCCCGACTAAGAAGCTTGAATCTCCCACCTACATATTGTTAAAAGGAAAAAAAGTGGCCAAACATTTAAAGTATGGAGATTTGAATACTTTTTTAATGTAACTGTCATTTACATTTGTATTGTATTTAAACATTCTTGTGTTTGTGTGTGGGTGGACAAACACTTCAGGTATAAAAATTAACAATATCATCAAAACTTGCTCTAAATTATTTGGAAAACAGTTGCAATATGCAACAGTGGAATAATTGAATGAGTTTTTGGAACTAACCTTTTGATTTTCCTTTGGGAGTTAAGCTTCAAAAATATGTTGTCAGTTGTCACTCATCCTCCTCACGAAGCAACGAAAACGAGAAGGGAGAAAATTTGAATCCATCTCCTGCATAGAATTTGTTCTGAAACTCCACCCAATGGAGCCTCAAGGCGTGCAGGAATGCGCTTAGAGTTTCCATAACTAGTAAAACTCCGACAGTTGCACATATAAAAACGGCTATTCCTACTGCTCGGATGATCCAACTATTGAACCTGCAGATGTTAAGAAGTAGATGGTTATCACCTTATGAATTCCTCGAATGCGTTTTCGTCGAAATGAGGCGAAAAAAAAAGGTGTGGCAGCATTACTAACCCCCAAGCTAGGAGGAGAACCTTGTCGTAAAATACACTTGACAACTCCGAATGGGCTAGACTGAAAAACAGGAAGAACGTAAAATGAGTAGATAACTAATGAAAGAAACAGCAGCACAATCAACGATTACCTGTATCTGGACTAAAATGCTCATAAATAATAGCTAATTTGGACCTAAAAAGCTCCTTTGCACTCTTCTAATTTATTTAGTTTTCAGATCGTAATCCTATCTTTTGAAAATAGATTCAAATATCCCTCTAATTAGAAAAATAAAAAAAATCATCCGTTTCTGTTAAATTTCAACTGACTTGATACTCGGATTTTATTTTTACTTGCCGTGAGTACCAGTTTCGTTAAAGCTAATTGAAAGAAGGGTGTGATCCAAACATTCACAAAATACATGAATGTTTAAAACCATTTTTAATTGCAGGGGTATGATTTGTCGAAAAGGTAAAACACAATAGCGAAATTTGTACTTATCTCTTCATGCAAAGAACAATGGAGATTTAAATTCCTTGCTTTGAAGATATTTACATTCACAAATCTGACACTTCTATAGCGACGTAAGCTGACATTATATTAAAAGTATCTCTGCATTAATAATTTAGTAGTTTTAATTTCATGACGTAGATCTATCCGATTGTTTAGTAAAGACCAACCAGCCAAGGAGATTGATAGATTCCTAGCGATGTTAATGCATCTAAGTGTAGCATTTAGGTTAAAAGAATGCTAAAATGTTTCCTTACCTGAGGGCCCATAGACGTAGATAAGATGCTGTGTTAGAAACTGCACCAAGTACAAACTCTATAGTATGTATAAGTTGGTGTACAAAGACCTCACTGAAGTCGAACTCCTCATGGCCGTGGGAACCGTGGTGCTGTTTCGTTTCAAGATTGTCATCTAGGCTGTGAAGTACGGAGTAGGATTGCCCTTGGTGCCTCTGACAAAGACGGGATCAACAAGTGGCAGCGAATGACAAGGAAAAGTATGAAAAAAGAAAAAAGAAGATAAAAGAAAAAAAGAAGCTAGAAAAAAATATAACATGACCTACTTCTTCATTTTGTTTCTTCAACAGAAAAGGCTTGGGAAACAACATCCATGGCACGGCAGTGAGGGCAGACAGAAGTAACAGAAGCTGGTAATGTAGAAATATAGTTATTTAAAGTTGGTTCCAGTTAAGTAATACGAAAAGAAATTTGAATGACATAAAACATCAAGAACCTGAAGAAACTTCTGTCCTGGAAAAAGCTGATTTTCGCCTAAATCATCTGTAGGACTCAAGAACATATATATCATTACGTGATACAGATCAGCTTGAGATCCAGAGCACCATTTTACAATTATGAGAAGTGAGAGGTAACCAAATAAGCTGTTCAAGAATATCATCTGTGGAACAAATTGGTACCTGAAACAATGAAACAAAATTTATATTTTTTGGATGAAAGAAAACAGAATCTTCACATTTGAAATATTAGACGAGATTCTTATATTAAAATATTATAAAATTTTAAAAAGGAAAATATGTAGTTCTTAAGTTACAATATTTAGGATGTGGTTTTTTTTGAGGACGTGATTATATCTCAATCAACTCATTGAAGAGACTCTTTTATGTTATTACATTTTTTGAAGAGACATGATTGATGATTTATTAAAAAATAATTATCAAATGCATATAATCGTGCACAATACACTTCATACAGGAATCCACCATCCAAAGGAATTTCAATATGTAGAAAATTTTCAAACAATTAACCCTACAGTAAGAGTGCCGATTAGTTAACAGTTGAATTCAGAAATGATTTTATCAACAGAACCATGTATCCATCGTAATGCAACTTACCAGATGTTGATGTTTTCTCCAAAGAATTTCGCATTGAAGTAGCTCAATATAATTCCGAGATTCATTTGAGCTACTCCCAGTAGGATGGACATCTTCATCTTCAATGAGTTGAGAAAGGGTAACTCACTTCGAGTGCCATGCCACTTAGGATCCACACCAAATGGATAAGTATCACGAATCTTTATTAAACCAATGGTAGTAGCATCCCTGAAAAACGAGGGATGTAAATCACGTGCATGGAGGAAAGTAACTAAAAAAGAGTTGGTTTACATTATTTAGTACCTGCATGAAGTATCGCGACAACCGTATGCGGAAGGCCCAAAGAGTTCAAATGGGACAGAAAAGAATTCATTATAAATCAGTCCTGTGTAGATTGAAAAAAGTGCCATCATCATGATAACATAACGTCCCCCAAAAGTCATTTCAATGATATCTCCAAGTTTCTGTCGTTAACAAAATCAAATAAGCTTATCTTGGCAGACAAACGACAAGAAATTCACACTACAAGACATTGGCAATTACCTGGCTGGAAAATTTCTTCTCCCTTATTATGAAATATAATGTTGCCAGCAACAAGCATATTCCGTGGCCCCAATCACCAAACATTACAGCAAAAAGGAAAGGGAAGGTGACAATCGTGTAGACTCCAGGATTTGCTTCCTGATACTTCGCAACCCTGCAATTCACTATTTACCTTAGGTATCTGCACAATAAATACATTTGGAAATATAAAGTACAAATGAAAGAACTAAATCCACCAAATGTAACGAGTATAATATTAGGTAAACCTCCAGGACAGAAAAAAGATGTCCTCCTTTTGCCAATTCACATGGAGAACATAAAGCGAAATAATTTATACATTGCATGGTGATATTTTCTACACTGCAGATGAATGAAATTTGAGAAATTCCATTGAGTACAATTAAAATGGTAATAACCACTGATATCAAATGACCCCAGTTTGAATTAGTGGTACTTTCTTCTGAGGCATAGTATAGGCGACAGTTAAACTTTATCCTTTGCACTTCATTGGATACTCAAAAATTAAAACGATAAAGACAAATGTGCTCACAACCTTGTACATCCTTTCCATTCCAATCTATCAAACTAAATAAAAGAATGCAATCTCTTATTTTCTGGACCAAAGAAATGATTGGAAATAGTGTCAACATCCTTTAGTATTTTTTGTTTACCCTAACTCTAATAAAATTCCTTCGCCCTCCTAGAAATAAAGTAATCAGGCTCCTACAGACAACAGAATTATATTGAAAGAACTCACCCATATGCATCCACGATTTCTTGAAATGAAGAAGTAAATTTGTTTGTGCAGAAATATGTTGGTGGTGCTTCCTTCGTTTGTAAAACATGAAAGATAGCCTCAATTTGTGATTTGCTGTCAAAGGTAGCCTTCTGCATCACACTTTGAATCTGCTAGGAATCTAGGCCAAGTTAACTAAAAAGGATCTCAAATATGTTTCGCTTGCACCTAATAGCATATTGATTTAGAAGAGCACGTTGATTCCATTCCCAGAAATTAAAACACTGGAAACAAACCTGATTTGTTGCAAAGACAGGACACCAACCTTCACCTACAAGACATTTCTTTGTTACGTCGACACTGAGCATATTCAAAGTGTGGTAAACAGACTTTTCCTTCTTTACCTACAAAGTCAAAAGAACAGAGTTCAGTAAGAATGCAGAAGTCTACAAGCACCGGCTACACACATACATACATGCCCAAAACGAAAAATCAAGGTCTAAGTTAAAAATACAATAACATATCACAAGGATTTTCAAAGCTCACTAAATTTCAAGGATGATAGAAACAAACCATAAGATTCCACTGCTCATATTGATGGCCAATTGTCTGCAAGAGTTTACTTCGGTGCACTTGCCCCATATCGATGGTAGTCTTCAATTCAGAGAGTTTTCCAGACACCTAAAACTCATCACAACTTTAAACTGTGATTAGGTGCAACAAGAAATTAGCAGTTGGGTCTTAGATCTAAAATTCTAAGTATGCATTGGAAATCATAATTCATAGCCAAACATTGATATATTTTCCCCAATGCTTTTTATCAACCTCTAATTATACACATCAATTCTTGAATGTGGCATTGTTAGATGTGTAGTATTCCAAGTGGCTATAGGTAGCAGGTGTGACCTGTGGGTATCTCAAATTTGGACAACAAATCTAGAGAACTGGTGGCAGAAGCGGTTGCAATTCACAATGAGCTCTGAGTCTAATTTTTCTCATGCTATAATTGCCTCCTGATTACTGATATTTCAATCATTAAAAGTTGTAGCATTCTAGCCCCTTTGCTCAATTTTCGAGGATTCAGAACGTGCATTCTCATCAGCTAGCAACCTTGGATTTTGAGAAGACTTCGTCAGTAAATTGGAATGATCCAATCTCAAAACATTCAGAAGTCAGGATGACGTGTACATAATGAATGAAATCCTATGTCTATGTTGATGAACCCACAGAAGAAGCTCGGATGACAAATTCTTAAGTGTGAAAATCTTGCTACAGCAGCTATTGTGTGGCCTTCTTAGTTTTCTCACAGTTAACCCAGAAGTTTTCAAGCAATATCCTTGGTTCCTTATCCGTACAGAGAAGGATCATTTAGTCACCAAAGATTTCTACAATTCTCCTAGTTTGTTTTCTGTAATTCTCCTCTTTGCATTAATATGCTGTTTCTTATCATTTTGGCAGGTTCGACTCTTCCTTAGAATCTTTTTGTACCATAACTACTTCAGATCTGTTAGATAGGTATTTTATATTTCTCAGTTTCTTAGACAAATAGGAGATGTGGTCTACTAATGTTTTTTTCATCCAGGAAAGTAGCATAAATATCTGTAAACTTTCAGTTTCATGTTAGAATTTTTTTTTCCTTCGTTTCAATCTTTTTCCTAATGAATGAGAATTTGAACTCAAGATGAATGGAAGACAACATTTAAAGCCAAAGATGAACTTCATAAATGGCTTGCAGTGACATTTTGGATGACAAATGCTTCAAGTACATTCAAGTGGATTCTGAACCAAATACTTCGTTTTCAAAGTTGCATGTGATGTTTCGCATGTAAGAGATGTCATAAAAAAAACTGGGGTATGCTATCACATTTTATAGTGAAAATTACATAAACAAAAAAGAAAGAAAATAAAGGTATTCAACCTATGACTTGGAATTTAATGCTATTTTGCAAGCTTTAAAATCATTGGCAATAGTCAAGATTACGTCCTTCGCAACCAACTAACTCTACTTCTGATGAAGCTGCACAAGAGATTGTGCATTCATTGGTCAAAGAACCTGATCTTTGATTCCTTGCATAGTTTGAGGGAAATATTTAACCAACCCAGAAGCCGAATCCCTCCTAGAGTTCCAACGTGACAAATCAGGATATCACAACGTGACAAACCCAGCTTGATAATTCAGATTTAACTACTTCAAATCCTCTAAAAACTGAAAAAAAATGCAGCTATCTAATCTTAGTAGGAAGTTCACAGGAGTTTGGATAGGAAGACAAGAATTAACTGTAATATGTGCACCTTGCAACTCTTGTCAAGCCGAGAAACCCACTAGAAACCCTCTTAACAACTGCCCAAGTGAAAGGAAACTGATACAGAAAATCAAGAACCTTAAGCCGTGCAAACTAATTTTAAACAACATTGCTGGAGCTAATGAAGCATTGCAGGAAAACCATTGGCGATCAATTTTTTATGAGATTGGTTTTTTCAAAATGCGCTCCAGTTACAAGGCAGGATGCAGTCTATAAGCAATCTGAATCTTTTTTTCTTTTTCTTTTTTGTTTGATAAGAAACCTCCAGAATATATTCAAAAGAAGAAAAAAGGCATAAGGCTGGGGGAAGAGCTATCCCCATCATACGTACAAAAGGCCTTCCAATCAAGGAGTATCATAGAAAATGGATAGTTACAGAAGAATTTGCTATAACTATAGCACCATCATCAAGAACTATGAATCTGTATAGACTCCCAAAAAGAAGCGAGAGAAAAACTCTTATATTAAAAAGCCCTCCTATTCCGCTCCAACCACAAACTCCACAAAAGTGCTCGAGCTGCGAACTTACTAACTCTCGAGCTTTTCCTTTCAACTTCCCACCCCCTTAAGAATTTGAGCAGCCACCTATCCACCTGAAAAGGGAGACAAGCTTCCATCCCAAAGAGACTCAAAAGTCTATTCAAGCAGTACCTAGCATACGGACAGTGCATGAAAATGTGATCCAACGATTTTTCATTGTCCATATAAAGAGGACAAACAGAAGGGCAAAGGGAAAAATTCAGGCATTTCTTTTGGAGCCTTTCATGAGTATTTAAACTTCTGTGAGCCAATAACCATAAAAAAGTTTAACCTTCTAGGGGGACTTTGAAATCCCAAATCAACATAGGCAACGGGAACTTCAAAACAGGTCTGGATCATCAAATTGAGGAATAGAGATTTAGTGGAAACCGTGTCCCCCAGGGTCCAAGGACCACCGGATTTTATCTTCTCCTTGGCCCAACCGGTAAGTCTTCCAGCTTCTCTGTCAACCCAATCCAAGCCTGCATCTCCCAATCAAAAATCCCTCTCCTAATACTCAAATTCCAAGTCCCCAAGTCCTCGTTCCATGCATCGACCAGCGTAGCATCTTGATTCAACGACAGATTAAAAATGTCAGTAAAATCTTCTTTTAAGGTGGACTCTCTCAGCCACCTATCCTTCCAAAATCTGACATTATGGCCATTACCTGCTTTAAATCTGATGAAACTCTCATACATAGGAGCTGACTTAGCTTATATCAATCCAAGGACGATTGAGCTTCCCTTAGGAAGAGAGGCCAACCACCCGAGAGGCTCCTCACCATAAATGCTAACCACCACCATTCTCCAAAGAGCAAGTTCCTCCGTTGAAAATCTCCAGCACCAGCACCGTTTAGTGAGAAGGGGGCCACCAAAATGAAGTGGGAGGGATGTGAGAAGGAGTAAAAAGGACTGTGGTCAAATGCCTTGAGAAGTCTTTCATGGCTAATTTAGAAGGATGAATATTAGAAATTTCAAATTAGACTTATCTAATCTTAAAAATAATATTCTGCTGCATTCTCTGATCAACAATTTTTTGAACTCTATTTACTGGGAGATCGATTTCCTTAAGAGTCAGGATGGAGTTCGTGGATGATGAATTCAAATATGAATGTAGATATGTTAAATACTGGTTCGTAAGCTAATCAAATAAACTCACATGAGATTTGTGAAAATCACATGATATCTATAAGGAAATCATGGAAAAGGAATTATCTTAACAAAAGTCATTAATCCAAGTACAGATGCAAGATTATGCAGATGTTGACTGGAGACAAGTTCAGCTAATATAAATGGTCGACCTTCCAGCTATTGTACCTTGCTTGATGAGAGTGAGATGGATAGAAGAGTAAGATAGAACTAGTGGTTGCTAATTTAATGCTGAAGCAGTGTTTAAAACCAAAGCACAAAGCATTTAAAAACCATTTTGGATCAAATCTGTTCTCCATAAATAGAAAATCAAAAGCAAGGACTGTATGCCACTTTTTGAAATGATAAAGAAACTGCTAACACTGCTAACATAGCCATAATCCTATTTAGCATGATAAAACTAGACACAAAAAAAAAATCAACTTCTCATCTAAGAAAATTTGGATGATGACCAGGATTTTATGCCTATAGTCAAACAATAAATTTTTTTACTAATATCTTTACTGAAGGACTAAAAGAAGCAACAGTTTCAGAATATTCCTCTCATGCTTGGAGTGGTTGATATCTACCAAAGAGTTAAAGGTGCAGTGTTAGTTAGTACGTACTTATTGGCTGCTAGGGTTTTATAATTTATTCCAAATGGTTTTAATCAAATGTATGGCACAAATGAAAATCTCCATCAAATTTGCGTGGCACTAAGTAATCTTGTTCATGGGGTTTTTAAATTTGTCATGTCTTTTTTTTAGGTTTCTCTTATTATAGTCTAATTCTTTTATCTATGTAAAGAGAATATTAGGTTTAACTGCATAAACTACAGGTTTTTCTTTACTAACTTTCTTTTATCAAACCTCAGGGTGTAGCGAGAGATGGAGAACTGTCTAAAGAGACTGATGAATTCTTTAAAAGCCTCAATTTATTCCCCAAAGTATCTGATGTGATTAATGATTATAACAGATATAAGCATTTAAATATGGAATAGATAACCACCGAGAAATACGGAATAGAAACAAGAGACAAAGAGAGCAAGAGAATAGACTGTAAAAAGTCCTCAAAAGCAACCACGCTACTAGTGACAAAGTGCGACATCGTCTTCACGTAGATGTTACACAAAATACACCATCCTTCACCTTCAAATTTATACACCATCCGGCAACTTCAAATTTGACCTATTAACACTTCCCAACCAGAGAGGGGAGAGAGAGGAAACTATGGAAAAAAATTCAACAATAAACCTTATTACCTCTGTAATCATCTGAAATTGTTTGCCCAAGTCATCAGTGAATGGATAACGGTTTGCACCAAAAGCTTCACATATTTTCAGAATTTTATTCTTTGCTCTCTCTCCAGAATAAAATATGACAAACACATTTTTCTCGACCTGGAATTAAGATGTGAGTTTTACAATTGCAATACCTTAAAGGACAATTGGGGTAATGAATTAATTCAGGAATGAGCGGAAAAAAAAAAAAGACTTCAGAGAAAAGACAAATTTTAGCCCAACTACATATTTGTGGACTGTAACACAATTATAGAAAGAGAAAACAAAAAAAAGTCATCCTTTTGTAAAGCTGATTTCTGTAACTAAAGGATTTCCGTTGCTGACCTTCTCCCCAGATACGGGGTCAGTGACGGAACCATCAACCACAGCTTGTCTTATATACACATTGCCCCTAGTTGAACGAAACAAAATCCTTTCAAAAGCCATTGCCTTTTCTCTCGGAACTAGACCACTGATATATCCTAGTTTAACTTGTTTCGTTGAATCCGTTGTCATTTCCTACAAGACAACAGAATCTGAGCTACCACTCAAAAGAACACAAACAATGTCCAACCAACACTAAGACAATAAAAACACACTTGTTCCAATAATAAGGGACTGTCAATGGATCCTTCCCCGTTTTGCTGCACTTCCGCTTCTCTTTGCTGAGCTCCAGCGATGCTTTGAGCTAGATGGAAAAACTCACCAACCTTAAACCATAAAAATAGTGGTAAGCCATCTTCTGCAAATCACAGGAATTCCAAGTAATTGACAACAAATTGTTGAAATACAAGCTTTATTGATCAAAGATCATAAAATGACCTCGATGCAGTACTATGCAACATTACTAAAGAGTAAAGACTAACAGAATTCAAGAAGCATCCTACACCTTCTGGAGTACAAGCTTATATTCCAATAGCTCACTATAATTGCGCTGTAACTTCTCGTTGTTGTCTTTTATCTCTAACAACTCTGCCTCAAATTCTCCAAGTTTAACCTGCCAAAGTCAAGGAAAAGCTACTGGATTTAAATCATTAAAGGAAAAAAGAAGAAGAAGAAGAAGAAGAAGAAGAAGAAGAAGAAGAAGAAGAAGAAGAAGAAGAAGAAGAAGAAGAAGAAGAAGAAGAAGAAGAAGAAGAAGAAGAAGAAGAAGAAGAAGAAGAAGAAGAAAGAGGAAGAAAAAGAAGAGGACTCCACGTCATATAATCTAACTACCTCCAAATTATCCAGATCAAAATCAGGAGCCCCATAAGAATTTGATGACGGTGATAAACCAGCCCTTGCCATTTGCTCCCTGAAAAACCGTAGCTTGCGAGCCATTTCCCCACATCTTTTAATCTGCTTGGTAAAAGTAGCATGCAAACAAACAAACACCATTGAATATAAGAGATTTTGTTTATAAAACTGCACATAACAGTTGCCAATTAAATGTTAACCGTCAAAAGTCAATGAGAAGGCAAAAACAGGGATACATTGCACTTTTCACTTGTTTCCTATATCAAGGTCGTCATTACTCATTACAAAGCGATGGATTAAAAGTTCTATTTCACAGTGTAATCAATAAGGGATCTAGGGGGGTGATTCAGAAAATTGATAACATTCCAGCTAAAAGTTTTGAAGTTCTGAACCGATGGACGGAATGGTATTCAATAATATCTTACATTAAACCCTTCAGCTTTTTTTTTTTTTTTTTTTTGTGAAAAGATAAACCCTTCATCTTTATGCCACAAAGACCGCTGCTAGTATAATACATCAGTAGAACCTATTATCAACTATGGACTGAAGCTTCATATAGCTAGTAAAGAAACTTGTCTTATAAGATATGACACTAACAGCAAAAGTATAGGCAATTCAACTGTTATCTATAGGAAAGAGCAGACAGATCCAAGCAGCATCCAGAACCACACATGCATGGACAAAAAAAAAAGGAAAGGAAAAGGGAGAAGGAAAATACTCAAATGTTGTGTTCACACACTACTTATAGTTATAAGCATGTTGTTGGAAGATTTATAGCACTTATTTAATATTTATAACCACAAGACCAAGCGTATTATAATTGAAGTAACACTCATCACAATAACATTACATTCCCATAGTCATTCAATCATACTAGCTAGAAATTTATCTAGGTTCAAGCATCCCCAGAATACTCTGCAATCTTTTTTCATGTTATGCAAAGTTTGCACAACCGTCTAAGTGCTTATTCTCTAAGCAGAGGATCGTTTTCAATCGTACTAGCTAGAAATTTACCTAGGTTCAAGCTTCTCCAGAATACTCTGCATTTTTCTTTCATGTTAAAAGCTTGCACAAGCATCTAATTGCTTATTCTCTAAGCAGAGGGCGGTATAATGATGAAAGTTATAACTTACTGTTTTTCATGTAACACCTAGGAATATAAACTACAAAAACACGATAAGTCCATATCTTGTTCCGATAAGACAGACCACTGGGTTCCCAGATAAATAATGAAAAAACATTTTCTCAAAAGTTTCTATCAAGGTTTTTGAGATCAATAACATGTGGAACCTTTGAATTTTTGACAAAAGTTATAAGCCCTAAACGAGTTGAGCTATGCTTAGGTTGACAAAATTTCTATCAATGTTATACACCTCATTTGTCTTGAATACAAATCTGGAAATTTATTATGTAAGTTATTGGACCAATGGTGACAGGAAGTTTCATTGGCACCAAAGTACTTAGAGTCAACAAAAGACCTGAGTCTCCAGGCAACTCATTCGGCGATATTACCAAACCCTTAATAGGCCAGTACTGCCCGTTAGCGGCAATTTTATGCTACTTCTTTTTAGGGTCAGGACTTTCAGTCTAGAACATAAAATCGTTGTCTCAGGTTGGCTAAAAGCAAGATTCCAAGAAGGAACAAGGCTTTAAGCAAAAATCAGAGAAATAGTAAACACACCTGAGCAGCATATGTCCGCTGGAATGGGCTTCTAGATGCATTGAGCTAAAAAGGAAAAGTAAGAGATCAGATGCTATTGACAAGAATAGAAATGGTGGAACGCAAAACAAGAAGCGAGCATTCAAGCATGAGATGATGTCAATAAGTCAAATTCCCAAATAGAATCCACTTGAGAAACTTCAAAAGCTGAAGTACAGTCCAGGAATTATCATCAAAAGAAAAAAATTGAGATTAAAGATCACGTACAGAAGTTGAGAAACGTTCAGTAGCCTTTACGAAAATTAAATTCAAGTAGTAAACTCAGAATTACAATGGCATTGGCGATTACAAACAAAGAAAATGAATCTAACATGAAAACCAAGGTGATCCACTTGTGAATATGTAAAGATATGTTTTGTACGCATAATGAAATCCATATGTGAATTCCTAATTGATAAACTATAATCCAGGAATTATCATCAAAAGAAAAAAATTAAGATTAAAAATCACGTACACAACTTTGGAAACCTACATTAGCCTTTAAAAATCAAATTAAAGTAGTAAACTCAGAATTACAATGACATTGAAAACTACGAACAAAGAAACAGAACCTAACATGACAACCACGGTGAGCCACTATTGAATATGTAAATAAATGTTCTGTGCGCAAAATGAATTCAACTTGTGAATTCTTAATTGCTAAAGTATGATCCAGGAATTATCATCAAAAGGAAAAACTAAAAATTAAAGATCGTGAACAAAACTTTGGAAACCTACATTAGCCTTTACGAAAATTAAGTTCAAGTAGTAAACTCAAAATTACAATGACATTGTCAACTACGAACAAAGAAATAGAACCTAACATGATAACCAAGGGTGATCCACTATTGAATATGTGAATAAATGTTTCGTGCGCAAAACGAAATCAACTTGTGAAGTCTTAATTGCTAAAGTATAGTCCAGGAATTGTCATCAATAGAAAAAAAAAATCAGATCACGTAGAAAACTTCAGAAATCTACATTAGCAATACGAAAATCAAACTAAAATAGCAAACACAAAATTACAATCACAATTACGATTAAGAACAAGGAAGTGAAACATAACACGATAAACAAAAAGATCCATCACCAGAAGATCATTTCGAATGCAACGTGACTCACATCGTTGAATTGAAAGAGGCCGAGGCCGCCAAGGTAAGAGATCGTCCGGTGCGCCGATTCATTAGGAATGATCAGCTGCACCAATTGCATCGGCTCGGATCGCAACAGATCCATGGAAGAGCAATCAAAATCTCCAAGTTAGCGTAAAAACTGAATGTGCATAGAAATGCCAGGCTCCGGAGAAATGTCCGGCGAGAAGGTAGATCGGAAGGAATTTCCGCGGGAAATCACGAAGTGAAATTGCAGGAAGAATCATATAATTCGTCGTTCTGCCAGCGACCGTTGGGCCATTTCGCTCCTTTCAACGGCGTTTCGAAGTGCTTTTCTTATGCTCGCGCGTGTAATTTGATTTCTCAACGACTAAAATTTCTCAGCCTCGCCTCACGCTTTGATCTTGCCTTGCCTTAAACGCACCGTTTCAACACTACAAAATTGCAAATGAGTCGAATCAATGACCACAAAAGAATAGAAATGGCAAAAATAGACTGATGTCAGTCATTTTAAATTTAAGGTAAAAATGGTTGTCAAAAAAAAAAAAAAAAAAATAGAGGGGTAAAAATGAACTAAAAAAAAAAAAAAAAGGTAATTTCCCATATATTTTTACCGTTTAAAAGTACTATGTAAGATTAAAAGTTTTTTTATTTTATTTTATATATATATATATATATATATATATATATATATATATATATATATATATAAATTTTAGTGGGTAAGGTTTTAGTCTTTATATGTTCAAGAATAAAATAATTTTATCTCCTAGCATGCAACAATTTAGTTTAAAATTTGTCAACTCAACATTTTTTTTTTTTAATTTATAATGATTTAGTCACTTACTATCTAAAATATTCTTAGACTTTATGAGGATTTCTTTTTTTTTTTTTTTTTTTTTTTTGAAAATAACATATCATTAAGAAGGCAAACGGATTTCTTATGTATACTTATTGATAAACTAATTAGAGACTAAATGTGTTTATAAACTATAAAAATTAAATAGAGGTATAATAAAAACGGATATTTCATTTTGATGGAGTTTTTCATAGTAAAAACTAAATCATTACAAATTTTCAACTTCAACGACTCAATTGTTACATATAGAAATATAGAAACTAAATTGCTACTAATTTGAAGTGCACATACTAACTCGTTACATACTAAATTGTTACTTCAATAGAGATTAAAAATGTTTTTTTCACCTATATATAATTAGTGATTGTAGTCCATCCATTTTATCTCTATTTTTTAATTTAAACTTTTATTCTTCATCCATTGAATTTTTCTAAATAATTTTCTTCCAAAAGAATTTTATTTTTAAAAAATAGATATTAGAAGAATAATAAGGTAAATTTTTTTAATGTTTAGTGATTAAGATATCCTTTATCTCAAAGAATGTGATAGGGTCAAATTTCCAACTCTTATATGCGATGTAATATAGTAAGTAAAAGTGAGAATTATAAAAAATGAAAATTAAAAAAAAAAAAAACTCAAAATTATAAGAATTAATAGGATCATGTTTTCAAACTAATTATTTCATACGAATATTTATACACATATATCTCTAATATGCTTTCAATGGATAGTGTTTGACAACCACTAAAAATGACTTATTAGAAAATGAGATTGATAAATAAACCATTTTGAGAGAAACACTTGAAACCAACTTTTCTAAAAAAGAGTTTTTAAGTATACAATAACTTTGTACAAAAATACTTTGGAGGAAATGTAACAAAAAATATGAGTGTTTAAATTCTAAACAATTTCTATACAAAATGTTTTTAAAACAATGCATTTTTTAAAAACATTTAAATTAAAATGTATTCCAAACGAACCCTATAAATCTTGAAGAAAAACATTTATTGCCAAAACTCCGAAAGAAAAAAAAAAAAAAGAGAATTTGGCGTGAGTGGCAAATAAGAATTATATAATTGCAAATATAGCACAATGTAAAAATAATGGCAAATATAGCAAAATCTATCAGCTGATAGACTCTGGTTAATTAGAATCTATCTGATAGACTTCGATTATCAGAGTTTATCAGTGATAGACTCTGATTAATCAGAATCTATCAGTCTACTGATAGACTCCGATTATTCAGAGTTTATCAGTGTCTATCGCTGATAGACTTCGGTTAATCAAAATCTATCGGTGATAGTCACCGATAGATTTTGATTAACCGAAATCTATCAGCGATAGACACTGATAAACTCTGGATAATCGAAGTCTATCAGTGATAGAATCCGACGACAACTTTTTGGTTTTGTACAATTAATTTTGCTATATATGCAATTAGTTTGCAACTGTGCTATATTTGCTATTAATTTGGTCCAATTTACCTTCTATGCAACTGCCTCAAAAAAAAAATGTAGGTCTCTATTCACAGTTTCTTGAAAAAAAATTACAAAATTAAAAAGGAAAAAATCTTAATAAATAAGCTTATTTATTAAAATCAAATTAGTTATTAACAACTCTATGATTATTAAATCCTTCCTAATCAAATTTGAGTTTTTTCTTCTTCTTCTTCTCGTTTTTTTTTTTTTTTTTTTTTTTTTTTTGATATTTTTCTAAATTTACTTAATTAATTATCCTTATATTGTAGATTCTAATTACTCCTACAAGGACCAATCATTAATGAAAGGTAGCAATCCAAACTCAACTATCTTTCTTCACTTCATTGGAAAGCAAACTACAAATTAAGAAATCACATTAATATATAATTTTGAAGGTGATCAAATTCTTCAAATAATTTTAGTAATCTCAGCTTTTAATTTGCATGATCCTGTATGAGCTATATATAGCCAGCTCTTATCATAGAAGTAACAATCTCAAGATCCACATAGACAATAGACATCATTTCACTTTCTTTGAAAGCAAACTACGTATTAAACAACCTAACTTTTAATTATCAAAATCTTTTGAAAGATCCTAATAATTCTCATCTTCTATTCAACATTATCCTTATTCTACACATCTCATAAAGGAGAAGGGACAAATTTCATATCAACAACTACTCTTTCCCTACTTAATTTGAAAGCAAACTTCATATTAAAAGTTGCGTATTAGATTGGAATAATCTTCGTTCTGGATAATTCAGTTCAATCTACATATTTCCTTACTAATCAACATCCCTCGACAATAACAGATGACCAATCTCATGTTGAAAATTTGCCTTCATTGGAAGAGGGGAAAAATAACTATATGGACTAAAAATTCCATATGGTTAGAATAATTAAATTGGTCTAATTTTTTGGATTACCAAAATTTTAATCCTTACTCTTTGACCGGTCTTCACAATTTGCTTGACGGTAGTAGTCAATTAGTTTTATTCTAAGATGGAATATCGTGATTATTTAACATGGTATCAGAGTCCATAAAACCTGTCATGACAATAATCGAAATTCAACAAAACAAATAGAAAATATGAAGAACAACACGGATTTTTGTGGTTCACTAACGGTATGTTAGCTACATCCACGGGCAGAGGGGAGGGAGTAGTTTTATTAGTGAGGAGAAAATCAGATACAGATTACAGAGATTAGGACAGTTTAGGATAGGAGAGTTTATATATGACACTCATCCTAACCCTAATAGAACAGGTCCAAAATAAAGTCCAAAATGGAAATTACATAACTAATCTTTATACAGAATTTAGCTAACAGATTCAAGACACATCAACAAAACACAAACGAGTATTTGGTCCAAAAAAGAAAAAAGAAAAGGAAAAAGATACCACCAAGAATGAACCTAAAGAAGCATCATCTCGAGAGAGCATGTTGAGGATTCAACATTGAAAAATGAGAAAATCTCACAATTTTTATAAGATATGTTGATGCCAAAATCTGGACAGGCAGAACTCACCTGACCTTCATGCGACACCAACAATGAATTTGTTTGAGAGGAGGGAAGACGTGGCCTGCAAGACAGAAAAACCTGCACACCGGTGTGGTGCTTGCCGCACCGCCTCCGATGCTTAAGTCAACAAGGAGAAAGATCGGAAGTAAGAAAGCAAGAGTAAGAAGAGAGTTCAGAGAATCAGTTTCGGGTCCCTTCTTCAGTGACGAAGAAGAGTTTAAATACTTTTTCCTGCCTTAGGGTTTCTAAGCTTTCGGAGACGATTCGGGCTGAACCAGGTGGAACCGGGGCGTCCAGGGGCACCAGGGATCGAGCGGAGGGGAGGAGACTCAGCCCACATGAGTGGGCCGAGGCCGAGCACGGGATTGGGCCGAGACGGCCCAATTCCTTCGACTCACCCTCCTCCGGGGTCCACTTCCTGGTCATGCTTTCGGGTTGGTGTCGTGTTGTCCTGCTTAGTCCATGAATTCCGAAGTTGTCCAAAATCACCTATAACAAGATACATAAGTTACTCCCTGATGTTATTGTCAGTTGGTTTTGAGATAGACTAACTTTTATCTCATAAGAATAATTGGATAAGTAGTGATTTCAAAATCCACAACTACCCTTTTTTGCTTCATTTGAAAGCTAACTAAAAACAACTTGGGAAAGCTACATAAAACCATGAAACATTAAAAAGACATCAAAGTCATATGGTTGCAATGTCACAGTCCCAAACAAACTGGCAGTTTCTTGTGGCATATGCCTACCATTTAATATGGACTCATTTTAGAGTTATATAGTTTGGTGAATATATTTAAATGCAAGATTACAAATGTGAGCGACATTTCTTGGGTCGTAGGTGCTACCAATTGAGGGATGCTATAAACAAAAAAATATAAATTAAAATATATAAGTGGTTACCTTATATTTTTCTTGCGTTAAAAATTAACATGTGATGCACGAGAATCGAAGGCCATGGTTTTTGGACATACATGCGGTGTCGTTTTAAAGGAGATAATATGACAAAAGTTTGATTGTGACATTATATATATAATTTAGAGAGTCATCCTTTCTGTTTTTTATTTTGGAGTGAATTACGTTTAAATTTCTAATTTTATCGAATTGAAACTAAACTTCAACGAGACATGAAATTGATACTCTTAATTCTTTTTTTTTTTTTTTTTTAATTAAAAAGAAAAAAAAAGAAATTGATACTGTTAATTAGTTAAAAGAATTTAAAATTTGTGGTTCGCTCGTGTGATATATATATATATATATATATATATATATATATATATTTATTTATTTATTTATTGTGGATATGGATTTTTTCCCTATTGTATTATTGGATGTTTTAGAGTTTTCACACCTAGTTGAGTTTGAGCATTTTTGTTTATGTGATTTATTATTCTTTTGATTTTTAGGATCAATTTTCTTAGCAAAAAACGAGTATAGTTTAATGATAATTGACATATACCCTTAACCAAGAGGCTGAAGGTTCGAATTCACTCACCTCAAAATCTTGATGTACTCAAAATTTGTTTTTATTTAATCTTTGATGGATTCAAATAATAATAAAGATTTTGTTTATTAAATAAGGTATAATCTTTTATTTGTGCCACAAATAGAGAAAAGTTTGGGTAAAATTATAGAGTTTTGAGCCCTGAAGTTAATCTTCTTTCTAATTTGACCACTAGATTTTAATAAATTTCAAATTCAATTATTGCTGCTAAATCTCTAACAAGAAAGTGACATACCATGACATTTTTGTGTTGTCAAACATCTACAATATTGAATGGCTTGAAAAAAAATTAGCAAGATTCTCTTTGGTCGTTTGAGTTCTTTTCTTCATCGTTGACTAGGGGAACCCGCTTTAATCCATTTTTTCCTTCTTAATTTCTCAATTGGTGGCATATATTTTTATATAATCATTTTTATGTCATGGATTATTAATTATATGTAAACAATATTAATCTTGGACAAAACAAATCATGTCTCATTTGTTTCAAAAAAAGAAAAAAAAAAACAAACCATGTCTCATTTTTTATTTTGATTTCTTTAAATTTAAGTTAAATCATAGGTTTAGTTTCCGAGATTTCAATGTTATGTCTACAAGTTCCTTAACTTAAAAAAATATCAAATAGATCTGTAATAAATTTTCTAAACTTTAAAAGTGTCTAATAAAATTCCGACCCTTCAAATTTTGCATCTACTACAACCGTAGATTTTAATATATATATATAACAAAGATTCATTGAGACATAAAATTGAAAGTTTAAGAATCCTAAATGTACATTTTTTTACTCCCAATAACTTATTAGACACAAGCGATAAAAAATAAAACTTATTAGATACAATTGAAAGTTCATGAATATATTATACATTTTTTATAGGTTTTTATAGACCCGTTCAGAGACCTAAACTTCTAATTTAACCCTAAACTTGTTTAAAGACAACTAAACTTGTAATATAACAAAGACCGAAGAATCCAAGTAAAACTTCTAAAAACAAAACCAAAGTAGAAAAGGGAGTAAATTCCAATAAAAATCAAAACTATATGTCAAAATAGAGCATTAGGAACTTAATAGTTAAATAAAACATCTCAACCCCTCTCTCCGCGACTACAAAATTTGAGTATAGTTCAACTAGGTTTTAAGACATTACATCCACAATCAGAAGATCAGAGGTTCAAAGTCTTTCCGACTCACAAAATCGTTGAACTAAAAAAAAACCCTAAAAGTTCGTACCTTCAAATCCATACTCAGATATTTATGACAATACAATATTTTTACAAAGAAAATCAAAAAGTGTATCTTTTTGAAGTTGGAAGAATAGGAGGGCATTAAATAAAAGGAAATGGAGAGAGAGTGGGCATTATTATTATTTTCCTTCCTAAATCTAAATCCTAGGCTTTAGGAGACAAAGAGTAGCATTTATGGAGGCTGAGAGAATAGGATTGACACACACAAAAACAAAAGAGAGACAGAGAGAGAGAGGGTTGTAAAAACCAATGCCAATAATACATAATGAAGAGTGTCTCCAAATCAAGCATAAAAGTGAATGAAGAATGTACTATTTCCCAAGAGCCATTGGCCACTGGCCGGCCGCCCCATGCATGCGGCTGGGCCTTGGACCACCCATCCATTTTGTACTCATCTCTCCGGCGGAACACAGAGAGCCAAACATAGCAAAGAGTTATAATTAAGCTGATCAGCCGGCTTGGGGCTGGCTCTTGCATGCGCATGGGACATGCCCACCCCCCTACACCAAAACTCTTCCCCACACAAAAGGCCTAAAACCCCTTCTGTTCCTTCTCTCCCAAAACCCTACTCTCTACTACTACAATGCACATTCATTGCTCGATCTCGACTCCGTAGGTCTGAGAAATTATTCAATGTGATCGTTGCTGCCATGCGGTTAGATATATATGGTTTTAAGAGATTGTGTATATATTGTTTTTTTTTTAAAAGGAAATACGATAAACTTTATTACGCCACAAGGACAATGAATGAACGGTCATACTCGACCAAAGGACAAATCCAATATGAGAAATTATCCACCCAGAAATCACAAGATTTAGATACTCTAGCTCTTTCTGCTAATACATCTACGCTCTATTAGCGTTTCTGGAAACATACTGAAAATAAATCTCCTTAAATTGAGGGAGCAAATCCCAGATGCTCACAACTATACTATCTCAGATTTTTTATTTAAAAAATTGATGGCTAAAAGGTCGTCAGACTGTATGAGCATTGTGTATATATATATATTGTTTACGTAATAGATCTCTATAATGATATGATATTGTTTACTTTGAGCATAAGTTTTTCAGAGCTTTGTTTTTTGGTTTTACCTAACAGATCTCGTATTAATGAAGATGTTGTGTCCTAGCTATGATCTTTTCTTTTATCCTAGTTAATATGAGAGATTTAAGTCGCATTTCTGATAAATATTAATGTTTTTTTTTCTTTTTCTCTATGTATATTTGACAATGATAAGAGTGGTAATACGATGTTATGTCGGTTGCTTTATTTATTTATTTATTTATTTTCATGATGTTCCTTAGATAAAATTGAGATTGTCCTTTGCAATTGAAGGCTAGCTGGTTTTCTCTTTAGATGAAAAAGAAAAAACTAAACTAAACTATACAATATTTGAGAGTGGTGTGGAAAAGTAGTAACCATATATTATTGTAGCGATCCCTTCTTTTAGGTGCAAAGGTTAGTTTTTTTATTTTTGCCCATTGAGAATATAATTTTTGTTTTAAAATATAGGTCAAAGAATTATGGAGTACAGTTATTGAAAAAAAAAAAAACTATGCAGTACACGGTAAATAAGAATTATAACTATATATTTTGTAGTGACCACTTCCATCAATAATGTCTGGACCAAACAAAGATAGTGCGATTCTAGATCAATCAAAGACAAATTTCTAAGGTCGAATGCTAGCTAGGTTATTTTTACCATACATATTCTGAGAATGAATGAAAGAATAAAGCATATCGTATAGTGACCACTCCCAATAATTTCTCCTAATAAAATTAAGACATCCCGATCATAGACCGGTTGGAGGTAGTCTTTTTGGGGTCGATGGCTAGCGATATACATTTTTGGTTGAGAAATTTGGGCACATAGGTATTTTTATGTCAATAATAAAACCCTGTTGTATTCAAAGTTTTGACTCTTGAAGATTGAATTAATTGGGTGATGTTGATGATGATGGTGATGATTCATAGCCAATAATTCACCATAATTGATTTTTGGAGTCAGGAAAGCAATTTTGGATCCTCCTGAATTATATACATGTTTCAGAAAACAGCTAGGAACAAGTTATTGGTTACTGCCCACCAATATATGGATCATAACTCATGCCATGTCTCAAAGTTTAATAATTTTACATATAAATTAATATGTTCAAATTTTTAAAATATTGAATGCTTGGAGTAATGATTTTATTTTCAATTAATTCTTAAAAAATTAAATTATTTGTCAAATATTAAATACGTCGCTTGATATTTTCAAATTTTCAGAGTTTTAAAGTATTGTTTTTAAAGTAGAAAATACGATGTATCTTTTAATTTTTTTAAGTAAATAATTATTGACTATATATATATAGTCAATTAATTATGAACTTTCCCAAATTAATAAAAAAAAAAAAAAAATTAACCTACCGTATCTCATTAGATCATTCATGATAAAAATAATTTCCAGGTTTATTTTCTCATTTAATAGTAATAATAACAGTGTATATTTTGGGAGGAATTTTCATTTTAGCCTTGCACAGCTAATATTTCTGAATTTTAGACTTTCAATTTCATCCAATTAGATATCTTTTCCTTAATTTGTAAATTATGTTAAGTGTTTTTACTTGTTGGATGGCTTAATTTGGGTATGTTGTTGGTTGAATTTTGTATAATTTATTGGTTGGTTAGTGTGGTTGTTTTCTAATTTAGTAGTTTTGAATAATATCATTAGTTTGATTACTTGTTCAGTTTAAGGTTTAATTGGATAAATTTGAAAGTTTAAAATTTGGCTCATTGAGCTAAATGTTAGAGTAAAAATAAAACTTTCCTTTTTAACTATAGACAATCTTTTTTTTTTTTACAAAATTACCATGTACAAGTTAATTTTTCAATTTCATTGGTAAGTTTTTAAAACTTTGATCAACTTTAATCTTTCATGTATTGAGAATGAAATTTTTTAGTGAAGTGGTTGTTGCAAATGGATATTAAAAGAAGGATGATGTGAGAAGGAGAACTAAACAATTATGTTTTTAAATGAGATGGCAAATTGTCAACATCATAGCATTTTAATTAAATAGGTTTGTGTTCTATAGGAAAACAAAAACTATTTCATGTTAAGCAAATAATTATAGGTTAGATTATATATATATAAAAAGAAAAGGAAAAAAGTGAGTTCTTTCAATTTATTAAATTAAAACATAAAGTATATTCAATTCAGCTGCTAAATTGTACTTTGGTATGATATCATCATTTATTTAACATATTATTTCTCAATATGTTAAAAAACAATAACTTTTTTAATTGAAAAAACTTAATACATAAAAAGTGAAAATTCTAAAGAAAATTTGTTTCAAGGAGAGATAGAAGAAGAGAAGCAACCTTAGCTATACACCACAATAATATATTATGATTTAAATTTTATTATAGTCCTTGAATTTTCATGCTAATTCCATCCAATTGAATTATTTAACAAAAGCTTAACGTGAATAAAAAACACTATTCATTTACTGATGAGTAGTGTAGGATAAATATTTGAAATTACATCTACTATTCCAGATGTTAAGTTTTTACAATGTCGAGCATAGTTCAACGATAATTGACATGTATCTTTGACCACTAGGTTAGAGGTTTGAATCCTCTACCTCTAAATGTTGTTGAACTAAAAAAAATGTTAGGTTTCTGCAGCTCCAAAATTTCTAAGTAAATATTGAGAGGTTTGTTATATAACAGTTTCGATTTTAGTTTTCTATTTTTGAAAATTATATTTATTTTCTCACAATTCATCTACTATATGATTTTCATATTTCCATGAGTGAAAGGGGCGTGTTTACCAGCTTAATTTTTTTTTTTTTTTTTTTTAAAAACCATAATTTGTATGTAAAAGAAAAATAGAAATGAAAATGAAAATTTAGAAAAGTAAAATAAAGATGAATAAACCATATATATTTGGGGTAAAGACAAATCCAAGTGGGATAGGAAATGAATTTAGACGTCCCCCACCACATGCCCATTTCCACTAGAATAAGTAGGAAAAGAATCCAATTTCAAATCTTGTGATAATAGAGAGAGAAAGAGAATACAACCCTAGAGAGAGAGAGAGAGATTTATTTTTTAATTTTTAAAAATTTTATTTTGGGTCTAGAGAATACAAATGTTACATCAAATGGAGGGAAGTGATGGATTAGGTATATTCAAGGGGGGGATTTATTAATGCATTTAATTTGGGGTAGAGAGAGTCAATTTCATGTGAAAGAGACAGCACATTCACACACCAAATAATTCCTGACTCCTCATTTCTTAACTCCCATTTCCCCTCTTCCTTTAATATTTATTAACAAAAAATAAAAATAAAATAAATAAAATAAAATCACACACCAAACCTTCTATATAAAAAAACCTCTTTTCTGAATTTAAATAACCTTTTTCCCAATTTAAATTCAATCTTGGTCTCTAAACTCTCAGGTAAAGTTTCACTAATTTCTATACATATTTAATATTTTCTTTTAGTTCAACAGCATATCAGAGTAGAGATTCAAACATCTGATCTTTTGGTCGAAGGTCTGTATGTCTTGACTAGTTGAGCTATTTTCCGATCAATAACATATTTAATGTTGTTTTTAGTTCTTCTAGTTAAATCTTTATAGATTGCACGTTTAGAAGAAATCTTAACGCTGTGTGTTCACATTTACGTGTGATGAGTCATGACTAATGAGTTGGATGTTTTTGTAAATAAGTTTTTGGGGCTACGTTTAGTGTGTTTAGGTGTCTAATTTTGAAGCCAAAGCGATCATTTTTGGGAGTGCGACCAAAGTCCCACATTGGCTAGATAATGAGAGGATCATGGGCTTATAAGAGAGGACAAATATCTCTATTGGTATGAAGTCTTTTGAGTAGAACCAAAAGTAAAACTTATGTCCAAAGTGGACAATATCATACCATTGTGAAGTTTGTTCGTCCCCAAATGTTGATGTACTAAAAAAAAAGTGTAAAATCATAATAATAACAAAAAAAAAAAAAAAAGATTCGTGCCCAAATGTTTTTTTCTTCCAAAATTTAGGAAATGAAATATAGAATATTTGAAGTTTTATGGACTTAGAAAAGGAAAATTATTTATATGGATGGTGGATGGTTATTGAGCTTTTTTTTCTTTTATTTTTTTTTTTATAATTATTATTCAGCATTATTGCAACTCACATGCAAAGTTATAAATATGAAGCACATAGCTAACACCCATGAATGACGTGGTAATGTATACCTTTTGAGGAAAAAAAAAACTCTTTTAATAATTCTTTTGTTTTGTTTTAAAATTTTATAAATAGAAAACAATTGTTAAAGTGAAAAGAAAAAAAAATTAAAAGTTCTTTTAGAAAATGGTTATTCAAACATTTTTTTTTTCTAATCTCAAAAGCATAAAGCTCTTTTTCGAAACACTCCCATGTATATAGTTGTTTTCGAAAATACTTTTTTATATGTTTTAAAATTTAATTAATATTTCAAAAGTTTGTAGCAAAAGAGGGGAAAAAATAACTCTTAGGTCAAAAACTAAAATTATCATCAAACCTAATATTGTATGTCAAACCAAAGAGAGGGGCAAAGGAGATTGAAAAGTAAAGAGGGTGCTTGTTAAAAGAGGTTATAACTCGGAGTTAAGCTGTCGAGACTATATTTGATGTGTGGTTTTTTTTTTAATCTTAGGATATATATTGAGTTCAGGTATGAAAATTCAAATCTCCAATTTTTGGATCAAGAATATATGTTTTAACCAGTTGAACTATGCTTTAAGTTGATTATCTTAGGATACAAATTCAACAATCCTATAATAGATAATTTTTGTTTAGAAAAGCCCATCTTTTCTATATTAGATATTGACTCTAAAATAAAACATATAAACTTTTTCTTTTTTAAGAAAATGATACTTCATTAAAAACGTAGGTAAGAAACACACAAATTCATCGAGCACAAAATTTCAGAAACTTGTGTTGTTATAGCTCAATCAATGTACATATATATACTAAAGGTACAAATATATATATATATAGAGAGAGTAATTGTAGACTTCTTAGCCTATATATGTACTTGAATTTTCTTGTGAGAGATTTACATCACATGATCCCAGAACATCTTCTTAATCTTAACACACCTAAATTTACACCTCATGGTTGATTCATTGAGCACATTAGGGGATTCTAAAATTGTAAATTCAAAAAGATTTAAACCTAAGACCATGGTATAAAAAGCTTATTTTATAAAATTATATATATATATATATATATATATATATATATATATGGACAAAACATTGAATTCTCATATTAATTATTTTCTTTTTGTAAATTCAAATGTGCATAAAAATAATTCAGACAACCATACAAAAAGTATCAGCCAATATTTAAAGAGTAGTTGTAAATTTTAATTTTTTTTTATTTTTATTTTAATAACATTTGGAGTGAGATATTCGAACTTCTGATTTTTTGATTGAGAGACATCTCAATCACCATGGAACTATAACAGTGGTCATAAGTAAATATAACACATTTATACATACATGAATATGTACTTTTTTTTTTATAGTTAGAATAACGGTTCTTTTTATTTTCAAAATATTACTTTTTTTTTTTTAATGATTTAAAAATATGGTTAAGTAATGTGATATTCTGATTGCGTTCAAATTACTTTTTTTAGTACAATTACATTCAAATTACTTGCCAATATATCTAATGTCGATTCAATGTCAATCATTAATTTATTAGGATACCTTATGTCAATTAAATTTCAATTTGATCATTCCCCTGCACTATTTTTCTTTTCATTTATAATTTTAATAAAGTATTATTTGCAACCACTCCTATTTTTTTTTCCATGTCTCCAACTTCACATTTGTCTTTATAAATAATATATATTCCAAAACAATTGAAAAATAAAATGTTCAATCAAGATTGAGATGGAAACAGTTAAAAAGAAACTGAAACTGACCAATCAAACAGTTTATACTTTGTATATTTTAATTTTCAAAATAAAATTTGCAGGATAACGTTGTTTATATTATTATATAAATTTTTAAATCTATGCTCGTTCTATAACAGTATTTTTATTTTCAAATCTACAGTTTTAAAACGTATTAACAATTTTCTAAAAAAAAACGTATTCAAAATATTGTTGGTCAATTTCAAAAACTAAAATAAATAGTTTGGAAAATCTATTTTTTATTTTCATAAATTTAGTCCAATTTTCAAAGAGTTAAATAAATAACTTATTCTCGTTTGATGACCATTTTTATTTTTGAAAATTAAACTTACAAACCACTACTTCCACCTTAAGTTTCTTTGTTTTTTTTTTATCTACCTTCTTTCTATGTTTTCAAAACCAAGCCAGTTTTTTAAAAGGTGTCTTGCTTACTCTCAGCCACTAGTTAGAAGGAAATCCGTTGACTTCGTTTATGCCCTTATGCAGTAAAGAAAGCAGGTGAGGCGAGCTACTAAAAAATATAGCTTTCAAAAAACTTGTTTTAATTTTATTTATAGAATTTGGCTAGGAATTCATGTGTCCTTAACAAATATGAAAACCATGATAAGAAAATTGAGAGAAAACAAAACATCACTTTGAAAAACCAAATGGTTATGAAATGGGTCTTAACTTTTAGATTTATAAAACTAAAATAAATTAACGCGCTATTTGATAACCATTTATTTATTTATTTTTTAAATTAGGCTTATTTTCTTGTAATTGGTGAGTTTTTCATCTTCATTAAATACACATTTAGAATTCAAAACCAAATTTCTCCTAGTTTTTTATTTTTTTAAAAGAATATATGTAATAAAGCAAGGAAAATAGGCAGTGTTTATTAACTTAATTTTAAATGTATATTCAATAATAATTTCCTTTTTTTCTGTTTTAATCGTTTTGAGGGTTTCTTGATCATGCAATTTTTTTTTTTTCTTTTCTCATTCTTTTTCTTTTTGGAGCAATACATGACAAAGATTTTGACACCCATGAGGGATTTTCAATTTCCATGGGACAACAAAATATATATAACATGCATATAATTAAGCAATATTTAGCTGTTGGATTTTATTATTATACTATTATTATTATTTGTGGTCAATATATATGAAGCTTGATGACTATTTTCATTTTTCCCTGTTCTTCAACAATATATTTTTTGTAGTGTTCTCTGGGTTTTTTTTTTTTTTTTTTTAAAGAATGGTATCTTAGAATCAAAGTAATTTATTAAATGAAATTTCTACAGTATTCATGAATTACTTCACTTTTGCAACTACATCAACATTTTTCAAATAACGTAAACAAAAAAATATATATTATTCTTTAACAACCGAATTATAATTCAAGTAGTTGTCAGAGTGAGTATAGCTCAACAATAATTGACATGTACCTTCGACTAAGAAGTCAGAGGTTCGGATCATTCCACCCTCAATTGTTGTTGAACTAAAAAAAAATTAATTCAAATAGTTCAATATCAAATACTTCTCTTTTTAGGTGGTAGGTTTGAACACTCTTCCTTTCATTTGTAATGTAATGTTCTTAAAAGAAGATATCTTCTCACATTGAAATTAATCTAAAAAAAACTCATCCAAATCTGAAGGAAAAAAAATTATTCAAATAAGCTTCCAATAATACAAAATAATCTTTTTTTAAAGAAAAGAATGGAGAAAGTTAATTTTCTAACAACATTTCCAAATAATATGACAATTCATCAATTTTATTTATTCATTTATTAAATATATATTTTTTGGTTGACCCCAATGAGTTAATGATGACATTTAATTGTAATAAGTGAGTTGAATTATATGCAAAATTGTACCTAATTATAAAGCGATAAAGTACCCTTAATGTCAGCCTTCACTAATGCAACCAACTCTACATGCTGGCTGTAATAAAATAAACAACCTACATCAATGCTTCCTTTCCATTTCTTCTCAATTCTCATTCCAACCTTTTTTTTCTTTTTCCTTTTCTTTTTCCTCAACACACCCGACAGAAAGAGGGAAAGTCGGCGGAGACCTCAGCGGTCGCCACCGTGGTTGGGAAGAAATACTTAAACATACAAGAACTCGATGCAAAAGAGAGAAAACCAGAGGAAATATTGATGATGGCTAACGCGAAGATGGGAGGAAACACTTAAAAACAACACTAGAGCACAACCATCAGAAACGAGCAACTTTCAAACGAAACATTATTGAATTCGACCGCCACCATAAATATGACTATTGGATGCAAATTCAAAATTCTGTTTGTTACCCTCTAATAACCGTTAGAAATACAATTGGTAATTTCTTTCTCATATATTCAGATAGTATAAAACTACCAATCCACCTTGTTTCAACTCTCTCAATCTTTTTTTTTTTTTTTTAGGACTTAAGAACACGGATGACAAGAAAGAAAGTCCATGGTAATGATTATGGTCAGCGTCATAGTTAGAAGACAAACATTTAAACACATAAGAAGCGTTGACACAAACCGATAGATAGAAAGAAAGGAACGCAAGTTCCAAGACTAGAAAAGTATAGGAGGAGGAAAGCCAAACACGGGCGGAGACGACGGTGGCCGCAACCGTCGTGGAGGAGGAAAGCCAAAACACGGGCGGAGACGACGGTGGCCGCAACCGTCGTTGGAGGAGGAAAGCCAAAACACGGGCGGAGACGACGGTGGCCGCAACCGTCTTGGAGGAGGAAAGAACTCATAGGGTTAGAATGAGATGTCTTGATATACCAAACATAAAAAAGGGATGGAAATGGCACATGTCATGAGTCAGATCTATAAACAAAAACAAAAGGGAAGTTTTTGTTTTTGTTTTTAGTAAAAAAAGTTATAGAAGATCTTGACTTTCTTTTACATCAAAATGTACCAAAAAAATCCCAAGGAAATGGCATCAAGAAATTAAAATTGTATCATAGCACATAAATATGTTCATTATTACAAGGCCTAAACTTATAACAAAATCCCTTTCGTCAAAAAATCTTGCATTAATTTACAATCTGCTAATCTCTAGATTTTCCCTAAGCTCATAATCTTTTGCCATCCATCTTCCATTTTCTTCCTTGCTCTTTCTAGTCAAATTTTGCCAAAAACTTAATGGGTTTTCATTTTCTTGATTGAATATGCACTTAATACAAGTTAGAGCTCCTTAATTGCAGAGAGAGAAAGAAGGAAGATTTGAAAATTCTTTGAATCCTAAAAAATCACAGCTTTCATATACTAAAAGGCTTAAATCTTCCCAAATGTTGCATGAAAATAATAACAATGGACATCTCCCATGTTTTTTGAGTAATTTCTTTTTCTGGGTGTATATTTTTTTTAACATTAATCTTGAAGGAATGAAGAATAAGAACTGGGATTTAGTTTTTGGTTTGAAATTTTCTGATGAACCCAACTGATTAAATGCTATAGTTTTCAAGAATTACCATTTTCATAACTTTTTTTTATATAATTTATATGAGATTATTTGTTCATCCAACCACCAAACAGAAAGAAAAAGAAGAAGAAAGGGCAAGCAGCTTTGAGTTCTCATAACCAACAAAAATGGTATGAAACAAAGGAAGGTATCCCAAATCGAAATGGGAATCTCAAATGTTTTTTTTTTCTCTTTTTTCAATCTGAATAAGCAGTCATCAACAAGGTTTAAAAAGAAACCAAAGAAAAAGAGAAAGAAAAAAAAAAAAAAAAAGAAGAAGGCAATTTCAAAAATCTGAATCGAAAGCTGAAGAAAAAAAAAAAAACTGAAACATCCATCGATCAATTTCTCCTCATCATGTCTTCCTCATAAGAATATTCTCTCATCTCTCTAATCCCCTTGCCTTCTTCAAAAAAAAAAAAGGGAAAAAAAAAACTAGCTAAAAAACACAGATAATTTAGGGCAAATTTCTGTTTTTTTTTTGGTGGGATTTTTTGGATTTTTTTTTTGTTGGGTTCATGACCTTGAGGGTGGGAAGAACTGCGTACCAGCCATAAATGCATTGAGAGGAGCTGGATATATAGAAGGGTCGAGCATCGGAGCGGCGGCGGCGGTGGGGTTGGTACTGGTTGCGGCGGAGGTAGTGGCGGAAGTGGTGGCGGGGTTGGAGGGTCCGGCAATTAGGTTAAGTGGGTGTGCTGATCCGTCTCCACCGTGGCCGGAGGAGCTCTCGCCGGCGGCTGTGTAACGGACTTCCGGGCCTTGATCGTAGAGAATTCCTTTGAACACGTGGCCACCGATGTTCACAGCCGTCTGATATGCAAACTCTTCATCTGCATCGTCCATTGCGCTTACTTTGACGCACCGAAACACCGCCGGTGAGTTCACTTCTGATGGAAATTGCGCCAGTTCTAACCCTAATATCATCATCACACCAAACCAGAATAAAATTATAAAAAAAAAATAGAAAATAATAATTTCAACTCCAACCAACAGTGTAATTAATCTCTGTCAGAAAAATAAAGTTTTCGAAACTCTAACTAATTTCTTACAACTTTTTCGTCAGTTTTACTTACCAACAGTGGATGAATTTGAAAGGAAAAAAAATAAAAAGAAAATTATACACATACACACCCACAAAAAAAAAAAAAAAAAAAAAAAAAAAGTTGATTGATGATCAAGATTTTCTTACACGCAAATGATATGGAAGAAATATAATAATTGAAATCCATGAATTTCTGGGGAAGATTTCTGTGTGGGATTATTCAAAACAGGGAAATAAAAAAAAAATCGTCTCGAAATTTGGGATTTTTGGGGGTATTTTTTTTTAATTTACCTGACGTGATAGAGGGCAAACGAGGGCAAGCGGTGGCGGTGGCGGTGGCGGCGGAGACAGCGGCTGTTTGGGTTTCTCTCTGGCGTTTAGAATTCTCCCCAGCGCGAAACTGGTCCTGTTGCTGCTGTTGCTGCAAGGCGGCAATCTGCTGCTGACGTTCGCGGCGTTTGGCAGCCGGAACCCAGGTGCTCTTGACGTGGGTCTGGCACTGGAAGCCTCGGCTCTTACAGCAAGTCCTGCACCTCAAATAAGCGCAGTCCTTCTTGGCTTGGTTGCCGCAGTCCTGGCAATTCATGCCGGCGGCAGCAGCAGCGGCGGAGGCAGCGAAGGCGGCGGGTCGCATGATGGTGAAGGGGGATGATCTGGAGGGGTCATCGGAGTCGTTGATCATGAAGGTGCGGCGGCTGGGACCGACGCCGAAGGACAAGTGAGAAGGGTTTTGATTGGTGTATTGGTGTTGGTGTTGGTGTTGGTGAGGCCATATCTCAAAACCCTTGTTGTTGTTGTAGATCTCTTCATTTGATCTGTACAAAAACAAGTTCTGTTCTCTTTCTTCTTCTTCTTCTTGTTTGTTTGGTGGGCCTTCTCTCCCTCCTAGATAGAAGAACCCAGCCATTTCTTTGACCTAATACCTGAGACTAACTCCAATTTTGAGCAAAAATCCATATCACAAGTTTCCCCTATCCCTCCCTCCAATGAAAAAACACACCCACACACACACACTGTACTTGTACGGACACATCTTCTTTTTTAAAAAATAAAAAATAAAAACCCACCCATACTCCCACATACACAAATACATACAAATTTTTAAATAATAATTATTAATGGGTTTTTTTTTTTTTTTTTTTAAATTCAAGTGGGGTTTAAATTTAATAAACTCATAGTCATTTTATTTATTCAAGAAGAGGATATATAATCTTCTCGTCGAGGGTTTTTTGCAGCTTTTCAAGGGCAAATTCGGGTAATTTTTTTTATTTATTTATTACATTTTTTTAAATTTATCTCTCTCTCTCTCTCTCTTCTCTATCTTGTTTGTTTTTTAAAAACTAAGAAAAAAGTTTACTTGGGATTTCAATTCTCTCTTTCTCTTTCTTTCTTTGTTTCGATGCAATTATGGCACGGAATTAGAGCCCTGCAACGCCGCCATGGTAACTGCACTGCTTTCTCTCTCCTCTTCAAACAAAAAAAAAACCCTCATTTAAGACAACCAGACAAACAATCCTCTCACTTTCTCTCTCTACAAAAAACCAAAAAAAAAACCCTTAATTTTTTAAAAAATTTTCCCCTCTCTTCTCACTCACACCATAATTACCATACGAAACACCGCAGAGTAACATGAAGAGAGAGAGAGAGGGAACATGAAAATCTATGAGTGGGCACTTCCCTCTACTGTTGTCTGTCTTTCAGTTTCAATGAATATCGAGTAAAAATCTCAGTAGTTTGCATGACAGATCCAATGGTTGCCAGCTGGCCACGTGTCAGAAAAACTCTACTTTTTCTTATTCGTCCTTCCCACCGTAAAACCCGCAGGCACCTTTTTTTTCTTTTTTTTTTTTCCTCCGATTATTGTTATTATTATTAAAATGATTTAATTAGATTGTTTATTTATTTTCATTTTTTTTAAGTTTCATAATCCTCGCAGCAATCAATCTGCTCTACAGGAGAAGGAATGTTAGTGTCACATGCAAATCCCGGATATCTCCATGACAGGACTCTCTGAATCTGACATATATTATTATTATTATTATATTATTGTTATTATTTTACATCTCTATCAATAACTCTGTTTGTTTTTATTTTTTATTTTAATTAATTTTCATATTTGGTTTAATTTATTAAAAGAAGAAGGACACAATCTAATCCAATCCAAAGGAAGGGAGAATTTGTTGTCGTCATTCGAGATTTCAGACATACGCTTTTGTCGATAAATACATCAAATTGTGTCGTAATCAACTTATCATTTGACCTTAACTTTCGTGTTATGTTATATTATGTCTTATATATTTTATTATTGTTTATTCAAATCTCTCTATTTTTCTTCCCAAGGTCAACACATATTTCTTTTTTCTTTTTTCTTTTTTTTCTTTCTTCGTATTATTGATTTTTATTTTTTTTTTTAATATGCTTTTCAGAACATTCTAAAAGTCCTGATTAAATTCTAAGGACTGTAAAGATGGTTTTTAAGGGGAATTTTATTGCTTTCACCTTCTCTACTTGACTCTTTTAGTCAATTTTAACTTTTTGAATTTTATTGAAATAAACCCTATTTGAATAAAGTATTTGAATTGATGTCTTCACAAAATTAAGTTTGAAAATTATCCATAAACTAACCAATAATATTACACAAAATTCATGTTAATTAAAATGTATCCGACGATCAACTATAAAACTAAATACAAAAATAAATAGTCTTGTCTAGCAGCAATTAAATCGTTAAAAAAGACTAATTAAACGAGCACTAATTGAAAATAAAAGTTTAATATTAAAATTAACTCATCTAGTCACCTACAATTATAAATTTATAAAAGATAAAAAGATGGTTAAATTACAAATTTTATTATTCTATAATTTGGAGAAAGTTAGAATTTCCTCTCTATGGTTTTAAAATTATAATTTTGTGCTTGTGGTTTGATAAAACCTCATTGATTATCTATACCATTAGAAGTCACTAATAGATTGAATATGTGGCCGTTAGAAGCCACTAACGGATTGAATACATGGTAGGATATAGGGATAAAATTCTAACGAATTGAGTACGTCGTAGGATATGGATGAAATTCCAACAGATTGAGTATGCGTGCTTTTGAGACTATATTTCACGAGGTTTTATCAAACCACAGAGGTGAAATTCTAATTTTAAAACTATAGATACTAAATTCAAATTTTCTCCAAATCATAGAACCAAATTTATAATTTAACCAAAAACTTTATTTTATGTTTAAACATATAGTTTTATACTTAGAAGATTCACAAATGATAAGTAAAAAAAAAAAAAAAGCATAATCTTATAATAAGCACTAAAAAACTAAATTTAAAAGATTTACCAAGCTATGTTTTAGTTTTTCCAAAACGTGGAAAAGTTTTTATTTAGTTATATTTATAATAATATCATAATTATAATAATAATTGGGTATGGAGGATTTTGTACAGAAAAATAATTAGCAACCGTAGGACTGCATCTATGAGTGTATTCACTAACACTACTCATCCATATCTAGAAACAACTCAAGTGGCTATCCATCAAATTTTTATTTAATATTTTTAAGCAATTATAACAAATTATTCTCTGACGAATCATTTTTTTTTTTTTTTAGTTTTAATCACTTATATGGTTTCTTTTTTGTTTCTTTCTTATCCTTATGCTAGATTAGAACACTAGTTTCTGTCCAAATCGTACATAATTCTATAATTAAAATTGGCAACCCAATTTCATAAAAGGATGATAAAAAGAAAAAAAAAAATAAAAGCTACATATAGGTATTAAAAAAAACGACAGAATTCATATCCAGTGAAGGAATAAAATAATATATTTAGAACAATTATATACTTTTACCAAAAAAAGACAACACTTATTTCCTAATTCTTTATTTTCAAAATTTCGAAAATAAAAACCATAGTAAACTATATTTAATTTAAATTCCTTTTTGAATCATAACTTAAATTTATCACCGTTATTTGATAGGTAAGCTGTCTATCGTAGGTCGAATTTAAAATTTATTTAAACAATTAATTAAAAATTAATAATACAAGAAAAATTATAGTTTCTTACGCAAACGAGACGGAGTTACTAAAAAAAGAATCTAAACCAAACAATTTTGATAAAATAGAGATAGAATTGAAAAAAAAAAATTACAAAGGGGGAATGGCATAATTCCATAGCCTTGAATTATTGACGAGAAGAACATGAGAGGGTAGATGGGCAAAAAAAAAAAAAATAAATAATAATGGGTTTAATTACGTAGAAATAGGGGTAGAAAAGAAAGGGCAGAGGAGCTTAATTAAGACACTTAAAAGCCCTTTTATGCAAACAATCACGTGACCCGCGCTAAAACTTAGTGGCCACTGCCCACTAATAATTGGGTTTCCATTATAATAATAATAATAATAATATAAATATAAAATTAGCGTTGGCCGTTGGTTTGAGTGGTGACTAGGATCGCCACCCGCCGGCAGCCGTAGCCCGCCGTACAACCGCCGTCCTTGACCTTTGACGTGGCGTTTGATTAAGTTTAATAAAGATAGAGGACGAAAGGGAAATTATATAATAATTAGGGGAAGAATAATTAGGGGCCCGAGGCAAAATTCACATTGACTTTCCCACCATCTGATTTGATCTGATTTCTCAAAAAATAAATTCTCCTTTTTTTTTTTTTTATTCTTTTGTGAATTGTGATTGATTTTAAGTTTTTTTTTTTTTTTTTTGGTGTCTCAACTTTTGGGCAGCTAACTGGTAGCTGACCATGTGCTCAGTTTCCCTCAACTAAACACATCCCATTTTTATGCTTTGTTAAATCATTCAACACTTTTTTTGATGACGTCTATGCTTTTTTTCTTTTTCATTGTGTTTTAAGATATTCATATTATCCATAATTATAAATTTAAAGTGTGTAAATATATATAATTATGAACTACAGGTTATGGAATTAAACTCTACTTAACATCAGGTTAAAGAATAAATATTTAAAATTCACATCCAACTAGAAAAGTGGCAAAAATTAACTAATAGACAATCAAGTAGCTTCCAACAAGTATTACAAATATTCAAATTCAATTAAGAAAAAATATTCAATGTAATTATATGCATTGGGTATTAATCATGAAAATAGTGTTATTGAGCTATAAGAATGCTCAAACGTAGCGAAGAAATGCCTAAAATCATAGCAATTTAATTTGAAAGGAATTAATGTCGCAATTTATTAAATGGAGCTACCAAATAAGAAATTAGTAATAAGTATGATTAATTTATGAAAGTAAAAGTTAAAATAACTATTAAATGGAGTCTTTAAAAAAGCTATTTGGAAGTTGGAAGTTTTGTGATTTATTCCCTAATAATAATTTCTTAATTTTAATAAAATTTTCATGATATTTCAAAAAGAACTTTAAACAAAAAAGTTGTACCATACAATATAAGTCGGTGTTGAATAAGCTTCATTCTTTTTAAAAGACACATGGACTGTTTTGATTCACAGAACGAAAATCTATTGACATGGCGTCTCATGTTTTGGAAACTAATGTCATATCAACTAAAAATTAAAAAACGATTCTTCACCGAAAGAAGAACCCGTCGTTTAATGAACCAAGCCAATGCCAAAAGGAATCTCTCTCTTTCTTTTAAAATTTTGGAATGAGAGGTTGCTCACTCACTTCACCCAAAAGGTTTTCTTTCTCCATTCAAATGTTTTCTTTTTCTTAATTGTCCCATCAAGAAAAAAAAAAGAAATTAATCCAAAAACACTTGGTAGAAAAAGAAAACAAAAGCTAAAAAAGGGAAAAAAAAAAATTAAAACTAATGATAGGACAAAAGACATCCTTAATTTTGCCGCCAGGTTGACCCATGAAGATGGAGACAAACCACAATGGACCTGTCTGCTACAAAGAGTTCAAAGCTTGAAAGGTGTTTTATAATGGGCCACATCCAAGGCCCATCAATCGGCCCACTTTATCTTGGGCCCGCACCTGAACCCACCAGTCCCAATATCCATTAAAAAAGTGTTTAATACGACGTAAGCATGACTTAATAATTATTAAAAATTTCATTACTGAAATTAAAAAAGACAAAAGTATATTAGGTGAAGCCTGGAGAGAGAGAGAGAGAGAGAGAGAGAGAGAGATCTCAAATTTAGCGAAAGTTTTTATCTTTTTTCCCATATTTGGGACAAGATAATGTTTGCCCAAAATTTCAAATAATCTTTTTTTATTTTTTATTTTTTAAATATTTGATAATTAGTAATTATGGCGACAAAAAAGGGAAATTAAATTATGTAAAGACCAGAGAGAGAAATGGGGGATTCCAATAATTGCATCTTTTTCTTACATCTCGAGCCTTGTGCCTTCTTTTGTCTCAGTTGACTGCCCCTCTTTCCCCCAAGGTTTAAGGCAGTACAATTTTAGGGATGAAAAAAGAAATTAAAAAATAAAAAAATAAAAAAATAAAAAAGAAAAAGGAAAATAAAAAAAGAGGGAAATTTTTTTAATATTTTAAGGAAGGGAAGAGGTATGTTGTGTTGGCAATGAACAGACAGAAAGAAAAGGTGCCTCTGACTTTAGGTCAAAACTACTTGAAAACTCTCGTAAGTAAAAGTGGTAAAAAAAGCTACCATTTTTGGATTGTCTGTTCTCTCTGGATTTTTTATTTTTTATTTTTTTGAAAAATTAAGGAAAAAGTTGTCTTTATTTATGTGTTTCTTTTTCTTTATTGTTTGGTTTGGGTTTAGATTTTATTTTTCTTTTTTTCTTTTTTCTTGGGAATTTATTATATGGGATGGAACTTGGGTGGTAGGTTTTTATATTCTTGGGCTTGTGAAGCCCATATGGCTTTTTCCTTTTTGGGTATGATGAGACAATGAGTTCGAATAAAACGGAAATCCCTATCGTTGGCCAAATATATAGTATTTTTAAAAACAACAAAACTTGGCTACATACCGGTATGTAGGAATCTCCTAAGGAAGGGAGAAAATGAGAAAAAAATTTATCTGTCCTAGTTGTCGACATTTTAATGGTGGTATATAGGGAGATCTCTACATACCGGTATGATCCCTACATATCGATATGTTGCCAAGTTTTTTCCTTTTAAAAAAGGATAGTTTGCACAAATAGCAAAGTAGACTAAAATAATTGTAAATATGACAAAATCTAAAACTATTTGCAAATATAGCAAAATTGAAGTCTGTTAGTGTAGAAGTCTGTATAGACTTTAATCACAAGTGTAATAGTTACTAATAGACTATTTTCTATTGGTGATAGTAATATATCATTGATAGATTGCATGTATTATGATGAATGTTTATCAGTGATAGATTTGCCAACACTATTTGCAAATATAACATAATTAAAGTCTATCAACAATAAAATTTACTCACAACTGCAATTATTGTTGATAGACTATTCTATCATTGATAAACTACCTGCATTGTGATTAAAGTCTATCCAGGATAGATTTGCCATATTTGCATATTTTTAAAAGTTTTTATATTTACATCTTAATGAAATTGCTTTTGAATCACCAATTGGATTCGGTTGTACGTTGAAGTTGTATTGATTAAATAAAATACTTTTACTATATTAATGTTCTTTGAAAGAAAAAAAGGGTAAAATACCTTTTTGGTCCCTCATGTTTCGGGTTCGTTTCCAATAGGTCCCTAGGTTTCAAAATCGGACAATCAAGTCCCTACTGTTTAGGAAATACTTCTATTGAGTCCCTCCACCGTTAATTTTTTTAACGGTGCTGACGTGGCAACTAAAAAAAATAAAATATTAATTTTTAATTTAAAATAAATAATATAATAATAAATTAAAAATAAAAAAATATTTTAAAAAAAAGGGAAAATTTTCTCTTCTCTCTCCCCGATTCCCCCGTTCTTCTCCCTCTCCCTCCTCTTCTCTCTCTTTCCTTCATCTTCTTGGCAGCCATGGCCGCCGCCGTCCTCCAACACCGTCACCGCCCCCTTCTTTTTTTCTCTTCTTCTCCCTTTCCCTCCTCTCCACCGTCACTGTCCTCCAACACCGTCACCACCCCTTCATCTTCTCAGCACCATTTACATCTCCCCCCTCCTTCCTCTTCTCTCCCCTTCCCCCATTCCCAAAATACAAATCTTCTTTTCTTCCTCAACAAACACTCACAGAGCAGCAAAAAAAAAAAAAAAAAAACAAACGAAATTTAAACGAAATCAAACGAAATCGATTTTTGGAATCTCAATCTCCACTGTGCACCGGCAAATCAAACGAAATAAAACCCAAGAAGGCGAAGAAGAACGTGAAAGAGGGGGAAGACGAAGGCGAAGGGAGGGAAGCGTGGATGCTTGCCGGAGAGAGGAGTCTTCATGCGTGCGAAGAAGCGGTGCTGCGGGAGACGACGTCGGCGCTCGAGAGACGAGTTCCACGAGCCTCTGGCTGCCAACGGAGAAGACGAACGAGGGAGAGAGAGAGCGGCGGTGGGCTGGGCTACCGACGGGAAGAAGAAACCGAGAGAGTGAGGGAGTTGCTTCCCAGATGATGAACGAGATAATGGGGGGTCTGGCGGCTGGTTCACGAAGGCGGCGCTGGAGGAGGGTTTCGGGTGGGGGAGAAAGAGGAGAGATGAGGGTTTCGGGTGGGGGAGAAAGAGGAGAGATGAGGGTTTCGGGTGGGGGAGAAGGAGGAGAGAGAGTGATTTCTTTTTTTTTTTATTTAATTTTAAATTTAAAATTATTATTTAAATTTAATTAAAAAATTATTATTTTATTATTTTTTAACTGACACGTCAGCACCGTTATTGCCACGTCAGCACCGTTAAAAAAATTAACGGTGGAGGGACTTAATAGAAGCATTTCTGAAATAGTAGGGACTTGATTGTCCGATTTTGAAACCTAGAGACCTATTGGAAACGAACCCGAAACATGAGGGACCAAAAAGGTATTTTACCCAAGAAAAAATAATGTTCATGTTGAGTTGATAAAAATCAAGAATCTTGGAACTGTCGTAAACAATAAAATATATTCAACTCCTATTTTCACAAAATTTCCCTTATATTTAATTATCTATCTATAAGATTGAGTTGAATTACATTTTAAACTTTTATATTTCAACCATAATTTCATTTTAGTCCCTATGCATTTAAAATTCTCATCATAATCCCTAGTTTTTAATCAGGGTTGATTGGAGGAGTCGGCTACCAATGAAAAGTACCAAAAATTTGATATAATGCATTCTTTATAGATATTAATAAATGAGTTTCGTGATGTGAATTAAGGTGAGGTTAGTTGTGTTGGTTAAAAATATGTATTTTTTTTAAAAAAAAAAACAAAAAATGTGTACTTATTATTTATTTATTTTATTATTATTATTATTATTTTTTTATAACAACAACCTTTCATGCAAACAAGACAAATCGCTCAAAAGCAAGCATTACAGCAGACAGGAACCAGAAGACCGAAATCTAAGCACCCTAAGGGACGTCCTCCCTCCTAACCAAACACGCTAGCCAGAAGGAAAATACTGTCTCCTCTTAGAAAAGTATGAACTGAGAGCTAAGCAGACAACCAGTGGGGTTCATCTGGAAATTAGCCGATTTCCAAGCCTCTGTCATTCTTAACTCAAATCTAGTTGCTAGATTGTTCCGTGTAGGCTTGATGACTTAGAACTGATACCTGCAACAAAATCACCCAAAATATAGCAGTTTAAAACAACAACAAGGTAAACAATTTGAGCAAGGGGTGGACTGCTCAATCACCTCCAAACTAAACCCAACAATCTTCATGAATCCAGAACAAATAAGTGAGATATCAACAGCAGAGATTCAGACGGGCAATTAAACATGCACACAAACCCGCACTACATCTACTCATCCTTTAGTCTGGGAGACGTTATCACAAGCTAGCAAAATATGAACCAAATCAAATCATTCCAAGATTCTCTCGCGCGTGTGTGTGATTAGCCTTCCTAAGGAAAGTCTCTAATGGACCAGAAGTAGATTTATGGGATCCTCCACCTATCTTCCCCCTACACTGGAAATTAGGTTTCGATCGAGAGACCAACTGGAGCAAAATTAGAATGTTATCTTTTAGCCTAGGAGCCAGAAAAGAATTCACTTTCCTCTTCCTTCTCCTTAAACATACCAATGTTAATATTGCAAGGTACTAGCTTTCACACTACAGTGTAGGGACCCCTAACCCCCCTATAGGCCCCTATGCTCAAGACTCATTCAAGCTTTCCATTTCTTTTCAAAACTCTTTCATTTCTCTCATTTTATTTTATTTTATTTTATTTTATTTTTTTTTTTTTGCGAAGACACTCAACTTCCCAAAGGCAAGACCCACAGACTAACATGCAGTAAGTCAGACTCCCTAGCTTAACCCAGCCCCTACCGGAGTGACAACAGGCTTATGAACCCCATAAAATGTGTACTTATTTATTTATTAATTAGTTTTTAAAAATATTGAATGTTTTTTAAGATTAATTTAATTATATTAGATGGAAGATTGTTTGATCATTGACATTAAAGAGAACTAAGTTAATATGTTTCTGCTTCAGATTTGCAAATAGAGAAACCAATGAAAATGGTTAGTCCACGTGGCACCTATTTTGCCTTAATAAAAACAATATCTTTCGAAATCAAATAAAACATATACATATAAGACCACTTGTAATAAAAGAAAATATTTGTACAAATCGTAAAAAATAAATAGTTTTTTCACCTAAAATTATTAATAAAAAATAGGAAAAAATACACTTTTGATCCATAAGATTTGGGTTAAGTTACACTTTGGTTCTTGAGTTTTCAAACTCAACAAAATTACCCATGAGGTTTGGATTTCGTTACATTTTTTGTCCCTCCGTCCAATCTTCTATTAAACCCTAACAATTTGCTGACGTGGCATTATTATTTTAATAATTTTTTTAAAAAAATTCTTTCTCTCTCTTTCTTCTCCTTCTTCTTTCTTTTCTCCATCTCCTTCTTCTCCATCTCCTTCTTCTTCAACTCCGGTGGCCGGCTACCGCTGGCTGCTGGAGAACGGCGGCAGCGACAGCGGCCGTTAGTTAAGTTTTTAAGGAGAAGAAGGGAAGAAGAAAGAAAAAAAAACTTAACCACCGACCGTCGCCGCTGGCAGCCGACGGCGGCTAGCCACCAGAGTTGAAGAAGAAGGAGATGGAGAAGAAGGAGAAGTAGAAGAGAAAGAAAAAGGAGAAGAAAGAGAGAGAAAGAATTAAAAAAAATAATAATAAAATAATATTATTTTTATTATTTTAATATATTTGTATTTAGAAAAATTTTAAAATAATTTTTTATTAAAATAATAGTGCCACGTCAGCAAATTGTTAGAGTTTAACAGAAAATTGGACGGAGGGACAAAAAATGTAACGAAATCCAAACCTCAGGAATAATTTTGTTGAGTTTGAAAACTCAGGAACCAAAGTGTAACTTAACCCAAATCTCAAAGACCAAAACTGTACTTTTCCCAAAAAAATAATTGTATAGTTAAGTTATAGGTTTTGTCTTTTGTCTTTTCTTTTATATTGTTTTTTTATAACAAGGTTTTTGTTAGGATTATCGAATAAATCTTGAACTTTAAAGTGTAAATATTTTCTAAACACTCAGTTTTTTTTCCTAAAATTTATGGACGTACACGATTAAAAGTTCAAAAAATTATTAATCATTTCTAAAAGTTAAATGACAAATTATTATATAAAATGGTATATAAATATGCACATTATAAGCTTTAATATATTATTTTATTAGATGGATCTTCCATCATTCTTAAATATCACTGATATGGTAATCAACAAATGTCAGAAATGACATCAAATTTATTCAAAGTCGATGTCTCCAGAATTTGACCCCAAAAAAAAAAGAAAAAAGAAAAATCTTCGAATGCCTACAGATTTTGCACCAATAGCTTCAAATTTCCGAGCAACAACTATTTAGAAACTCAAGGGTCTAATGCCTCTAGATTTTGCACAAATATTCAGAAGGGTCTTCGTTTGTGATTCATTTCTGTAAAGACTAAGCCATTTTTTTGTCACTTTTTCATCAATGCTGGCTCAATCAAAGGCTCGTCCCCCTGCCATCCTTGATCCAAGTCAAGTTTTTTTTGAAGTTTGGGGCATTTCATATGGTAAAGTGAAGCGAGAACGAGACCACGAAAAGCACAATTAGACTAGAGCCGCGCACAAACCGTTGCATCCCAAACTTTTTCTGGTGGAACATTCCATGGTAGAAATTATTGAAGTCCATAGCAAAGCATACCTTCCTACACAATAGATTCTCAACTCTTCATGATCCTCATCCTTGTGCATCACTCCATGAAACATCCTGTTATGTATTGAGAAAAAGATAATCAAGGTGAAGAAGCCTTCTTTTAGCAGTCATTTTAGAGATTGGAACAAAAAGAAAGCTCTTGAATGTTACAGGTGAACAAATCAGTTTCAGAACTGCATTCTACAGATTTGCTATTTCGTGACGAAGGAAAGCAAGTAAACTGCAGTAATGGTGTTTATGCAGCACCATTTCTTTTCTAACATACCCTTATTATCCCAAGAACATTCTCAATGGTAACCCTATCAGAAGGAAAACAAGAGGATGACGATACAAAAACTATACCTTTCTGCTGAAATGAAAGGCGATTTATAAGTCCATAGGTATGCAGCAAACAAAGCACGATGGTGAAGAATGGCCGGGCGCTAGTGCAGTGACATTGCATAACTTTAACCGTGCCAAATTGACTCTCTGATGCCCGATACCGACAGCATGACTGACGTATGCAGCAACCAGCAATGGCTGCTCAGCAGTACCATCTGGTAAAAGAAAAGGCCACTTCACAGGTAGGGTGATCAAACTACAAGAAGTATGATGACCATAAGAAGAAAAACGAAGTTCAATAATGCTACACTTTTAGACAATAATTGTGTTTTAAAGTCTAAATGGAATAGAGTGAAATATGGAAAATAGTAATCGTCATACACAAAACAAAACACACCATTTCAAAGTTTCTATTCCATTGTGCATAAAACTGGTCAGACCCAGGCGACGAAATGAGTGATATTGAGGGCATTTAACAGTAGAGGAGGCAAAACATGTCAATAACTGCAATTATACATATGAAGTTTGAAAATCAGCAGATCTTTGAAACACATTGAGGGTTGAAGCTAGTATAGAAAACTTCTGATCAGCGCTAGAACTTATAAAAATAAAATTTCAAATGCATTTGTACAGCGATAGATGTATAGTAAGTTGAAGTAATGCAACTTTAAAAGTCATGGGAACTAAACTAGAACTAAAATTCTTTTCAAAAAAAAAAAAGAAAGAAAACTGGAGCTAAAATTAAAACATAGGAACTGCAAGGACAATTTAACTATAAAAATAATACAAGGTCATTTGTCTAACCTTCCTTTCCTTTAAATCATTTGACTCCCCTTGCAAGTCCATTGACTTGGTGCCCAATTTCAGAGATAATCACATTGTGTGTTTCAGGCGATATGTGACCATTTTCGAGAATCACCAGTAATTACCACACGAGCATTCACCATTCTTAAAATGGTGAAATCTCTTCCTATCCCTCACTATTAATTCCCTCCTCACCACTTTAGACATGAACTTGAATGCATTATGGCAATCCCCACAGATCCTGAGGTTCTTGAAAACCCTCACTGGAGCACCTGGAGGGAGCTTCATTAGCCCAAACCCAACAGCAAGCTTCTCACTATGAGTAGACAACGCATGTTCCTTCTGTTCAGATTCCATATCATGTAACACAAATTTAGTGTCTGGGATATACCCTAATTTCTTCATTTCAAGGCCCAGCTGCTCCAGGTAACTGTAGACAGATGGCACCTCAGGGTGCACAACATCATCGACCAAGAACACATGAACCTTGTTCTCAACCTCAGTCCAACTACAAGCAGGCTCCTTCTGGACCCCTTGGTCCCTCATCAATTTTCGCACCTTAGTAACGTCATTCCACCGGCCAACATCAGCATACATGTTTGACAAAAGTACATAGGTCCCATCGTGTTGCGGCATTAGCTCAAAAAGTCGTTCAGCAGCTTCTATTCCTAAATCCATGTTTCCATGAATCCGACAACCGGCAAGAAGAGCCTCCCAAACTGGTGCACTAGGTTTAGAAGGCATGGTGTCAATGAAATTCTTTGCATCTGAGAACATCCCAGCTCGACAAAACAAATCAACCATTCGAGCATAATGATCCTCACCAGGAGTGATACCATAATTTTCCAACATCGAATTAAAATAGTGGCGTCCCTCCTCAACCAAACCTACATGGCTACATGCAGTAAGAACCGTAAGAAATGTTATTCTATCAGGGAATATACCCTCTTTCAACATTTGATCAAAAAGTTCTATTGCTTTTACACCATGCCCATGTTGTCCCAGTGCTGCAATCATTGCATTCCATGAAACCAAGTCTACAGAAGGCATAGAGAGGAACACAGATTCTGCAGCCTCAACCACTCCACATCTTGCATACATAGAGATCATTGCATTGCCAACAGAACGGCTTGAATTATGGCCCAGGTGAACAAGTTGAGCATGGAGTTGGCGACCATTCTCCAATGCTCCAAGCACAGAACAAGCTGTAATTGCTCCAGCAAATGCATAATCACAAGGTTCAAGACCATCCGACCTCATTTGCTTGAACAACTTCAAACCCTCATCTCCAAATCCATTTTGTGCCAATCCTGAAATCATCATAGTCAACGTAAGAAGGTTCTTCTCTGGGATTTCTTCATAGAAAGACTTTGCTTCCTCCATACGCCCTGCATTCACATACCCTGATAAGATTGCATTCCAAGTAACAATATTTCTCACTGGCATCTCATAAAAAATCTTTTGTGCCTCATCAACTTTATCATTTTTACAATACAAAGTAATCAATGCATTACTCGCAGACAGCAAAAAATCATAATTAGGGTTCAGCTCATTTTTTAGAATGTAAGCATGCACTTGTTTTCCAAGATGAAAGAATCCACCATTGGCACAAGCACTAAGTATGGTAGTATAGGTGACCTCGTCATGCTGAATTCCAAGCAAACGCATTTTCCTAAACATTGACAATGCTTCCTGAAAACGGTCATGGTATACATATCCTGATATCATGGCATTCCATGCTGCCCCATACTTTTCAGTCATTGCATCAAAAACTTCACATGCCCCATTTAGATCATCATTCCGCACATACCCAGTAATCATTGTTGTCCATGTTAACTCATCCCTCTTAGGCATTTCGTCAAACAATTTCCTAGCCGAAACCATTGCTGAAGATGATAATGCTAATGGCGATGCACAATTGACATATACAGATAGAAGAGCGTTCAACACTGAAGAAACGCACCTCATTCCAAATTTCACCACTGCAGAATGCATCTGACAACATTGCTGCTCATTGTCAACAACAAGCACTAAAGCACTGAGAACACTTGTAAATGTAAAGTCATCAGGCCGAAAGTCATCCCGTCTCATAGCACGAAACAGTTCAAGAGCAGAATGACCATCATCATTGTGTGAATACCCAGCGATCATTGCATTGTAGAAAACAGTATCCCTCATATGCAATGGAGTTCCATTAAATATTTCTCGACCTAGTTTCAAATTCCCCAAAGCAGAATAAGCTGTAATCAACATAGTCCTTGCTATAGCATTTGGGCTGGGAATTTCGTCGAACAGTTGGCGTGCATACACAATATTCGATGATTTACAGTACATTTCGAGCAGACGATTGAGGAAATGCCCACGAGGCTTGAATCCTGAAGCAATCATGTGGGCATGGACTGCCCGAGCAAGTGAGAAGGAAGCTGGATCCTGTGGGGAACAGAGTTGCAATTTTGTGGCATACCAGTTGGCCACCATGCGGATGTCCAAGGCATTTCTCATGAAGTCTGACGGGAATTAGAAGCAACATTTCGAATTAAAGAGGAAAAATGTAGTAATTACTGCATGAAGTATTCATGGTGTGACGATGAATCAGGGAGAAGCAACATGGAAAGCTGGAAATATGGGACATTCTTAACAAGCCAAGTTTTCTGTAATTGTTGTATGTCAGTTACAGTAACAATTCCGAAACATCGGATGTGTTTTAAAAAATTTCAGTAACTTTCTCTTTGGTTTTAAACCACAAAAAAAAAAAAAAAAAAAAAAAAAAAAAAAAAAAAAAAAATTGAGCACTTCGGATATTTTCTCACAACTAGTCCATTTGTATGGAGGTGGCCATTGTCTTCAAAATACATTATAATTAACAAAATGTTACCTCCCTTGTTTCTTCAGGTTCCTTAGTCTTCTTCACATATCCATAAGCTTTATATCTGTGAGGCTGATGCAAAAGGAACACAGAAGAAGAATATTTTTTTCTGAGTAAAAATATCACGACTAATGTACTGAAAAAATACAATATTGGTGATTCTATAAAGACAACAAGGAAAAAAAAAAAAAAAAAAAGGCATTTGAAAAACAATTCATACTAAACTAGCGTTTATAGTGAAGCAATCAATTTGGCAAGAAAGACTTCCAACCAAATCATAAAGGGCAAGGCAAATTAACTTGAAATAAAACGCTTCGATAAATGTGTGAGAGAGAGTCACCAAATAGTTAGAAGGTATGATAGAGCAATAAAAGCTAGTAGTTTGTAGTATCGAGGAACTTACGAATGAGATAGAAGTTAACATTAGTTATGGCAACTAGTATAGATGGAGGAAACATCACGCCCAAAACCTGCAACTGTCGTGAGAATTGATGAACCTATTAGTAACAATTCTCCTTTAGGTCAACTCACTAGATTATTAACTTCTATCTCCATGGCAGAAAACACCCAAGAAAAACAAAGAACATAGTCACAGAAGGCAACTGAATAGAAGTTCTCCCCACTAGTGCTAATATTAAAACATCAATTCTCAATTCCTTGTGTTACATAATCGTATTTCCCACACAAATGAACAGAGTAAATTTACTTTGTACAACATTCAACCCACTTTCAAACTAAAATCTCAAATATTCATAAAACTTTTTAGAAAATAGAAATAACTGTTGTGGGAGTTGAATGCTACAACATTAAGCAATATCAATATGCCCAAAATTCACCCAATTGATGTTAATCGCTGAAATTAACAGACCAGTGATGTTGACAACATTTAAAAGGTGATCTAGGCTTTTAAAGGTTTGGCATTAAATTAACTTTTTTTAAAAAAAAAAAAATTGATTGAATGCTAATATTCTAATTCATCCTTGTGGAGATAGAACAATAGCAAAAGGGAAAAGTATATGCACCATTTACAATCTTGGGCTATTGAACAAAATATTCTCTTGAGTGAACCCATTTGGGTTCAAAGTTTCTTAGATCTATTAAAGGTCTTTGGCAGAGTGAACCTATAACAATAACAATGTAGCAGCAAAAAGCAAAGGCAGTGTTCAAACCTTTTGTTTAACTTTTGAAACCGTCAGGACCTTCAAGTTCACCTTCCACTTTCTGTAATAACACACAAAAGATCCGAGAAAAGAAAAAATCACATCAATATTAAAGCTTATAGAAGGCTATGTTCCATCCAGAGAATATATAGTTACAAATGTGGAAAAATGACTGAATTTCCAAATCAACAAAGATCAAGTTTTTTAAGCCTTACATTTCACTAACAGTTTAATCGAAAACTTCCATGAAATCCATGACGAATTTAAAAAATCTCACAGTATCACAAAACTGAAATAATAATAATAATAATTTAAAAAAAAAAACAAAAAAAACAATTGCAACAATAGATCCAAAAACATAAAAATAATATAAATCAGCCAATATAGGTAAAACTTATTGATTTCTCAAGTCTATGCAAAAATTCTTATTTAGAAGCGACAAGGAGAAGCTGTTGTAGAAGCCTTACCCCTTCCTTCACAAAAATTTTCTAAGCGCTTTTTGGCTCCTTGCAGCTGCTCATTAGCAGAAAAAGAGCCCTTAAAACCATTCAACTCTCCTAGGCATTGTGTGTTTCAGGTGATATATTGCCATTTTTGAGACCCGCAGAAAAAGTAACCAGCAGGGTAAATGGTCTGTTAGTATCCTACCATGAGTTCCAACTTCATCCCCTACCACCAAGAACAGAATGTAGCAACCAGAATTACCAGTAATTGCCACAGGAGCATTCACCATTCTTGAAATGGTGAAACCTCTTTCCATCTCTCACAACTATCTCCCTCTTCACCACTTTAGACATGAACTTGAATGCATTGTGGCAATCCCCACAGATCCTCAGGTTCTTGAAAACCCTGACAGTGGCACCTGGAGGGAGTTTCATTAGTCCAAACCCAACTGCAAGCTTCTCACTGTGAGTAGACAAGGCATATTCTTTGTGTTCAGATTCCATATCATGTAACACATACTTTGTATCTGGAATATATCCTAGTTTCTTCATTTCAAGGCTCAGCTGCTCTAAATAATTGTAGACAGATAGCACCTCAGGGTGTACTGTATCATCCACCAAGAACACATGAACCTTGTTCTCAACCTCAGTCCAACTACAAGCAGGCTCCTTTTTAACCCCTTGATCCCTCATTAGTTTTCGCACCCTAGCAACGTCGTTCCACCGGCCAACATTGGCATACATGTTTGACAAAAGGACATAGGTTCCGTCGTGTTGCGGCATTAGCTCAAAAAGCTTTTCAGCAGCTTCTACTCCTAAATCCATGTTTCCATGAATTCGGCAACCAGCAAGAAGAGCCTCCCAAATTGGTGCCCCAGGTTTGTATGGCATGGAATCAATGACATTCTTTGCATCTAAGAACTTCCCAGCTCGACAAAACAAATCGATCATCCGGGCATAATGATCCTCACCAGGAGTGATACCGTAATTTTCAAACATTGAATTAAAATAGCGGCGTCCTTCTTCAACCAAACCTGAATGACTACACGCAGAGAGAACTGTAAGAAATGTTATTCTATCGGGGAGTATACCCTCTTTTAACATTTGTTCATAAAGTTCTATTGCTTTTACACCATGCCCATGTTGTCCCAGTGCTGCAATCATCGCATTCCATGAAACCGAGTCCACAAAAGGCATGGTGAGGAACACAGATTTGGCAGCTTCAACCACTCCACATCTTGCATACATTGAGATCATTGCATTGCCAATTGAGAGGCTCGAATCATGGCCAAGATGAACAAGTTGAGCATGGAGCTGGCGACCATTCTCCAATGCTCCAAGCACAGAACAAGCTGTAATTGCGCCTGCAAATGCATAGTCACAGGGTTCATAACCATCTAACCTCATTTGATTAAACAACTTCAAACCCTCTTCCCCAAATCCATTTTGTGCTAATCCTGAAATCATCACAGTCCATGTAAGAAGGTTTCTCTCTGGCATTTGAGCAAAGAAAGACTTTCCTTCTTCCATACGCCCTGCGTTCACATACCCTGATAAGATTGCATTCCAAGTAACAATATCTTTAACTGGCATCTCATGAAAAATCTTCCGTGCCCCATCAACTTTACCATATTTCCAGTACAAAGTAATCAATGCATTACTCACAGACAATAAAAAATCATCATTTGGGTTCAACTCATTTTTTAAAATATAAGCATGCACCTCTTTTCCCAGTTGAAAAAAACCACCATTGGCACAAGCACTGATCACGCTTGTGTAGGTGAATTCATCATGCTGGACACCAAGCAAACGCATTTTCCTAAACAGTGTCAGGGCATCCTCAAAAAGACCGTGATGCACATATCCAGAGATCATGGCATTCCACACTACCCCCAGCTTTTCAGTCATTGTGTCAAGAAGTACACGTGCTCCATTCAAATCATCATTCCGCACATACCCAGTAATCAAAGTCGTCCATGTTAACTCATCCTTCTCTGGCATTTCGTCAAACAGTTTCCTAGCTGATGCCATCAGTGACGATGATGACACCAACGGCGAAGAAGCACACTTGACGTAAACAGATAGAAGAGCATTCAACACTGAAGAAACAAGTATAGTTCCAAATTTCACCACTGCACCATGCATTTGGCCACACTGCTGCTCATTATCAACAATAAGCGCTAAAGCACTGAGCACGCCAGTAAATGTAAAGTCATCTGGCCGAAAATTGCCCCGTCTCATGGTGTGAAACAGTTCAACAGCAGAATGACCGTCATCGTTATGTGAATACCCAGTAATCATTGCATTGTAGAAAATAGTGTCCCTCAAATTCAATGGAGTTTCATTGAATATTTCTCGAGCCATATTCAAATTCCCCAACGCAGTGTATGCAGTAATCAATGTAGTCCTCGCTACAGCATCTGGGTTGGGAATTTCATCAAACAATTGGCGGGCATACACAAGATCCGAAGATTTCCAGTATATATCAAGCAGACGATTGACAAGATGCCCACGGGGCTTGAATCCCGAAACGATCATGTGGGCATGAACAGTCCGAGCGAGCGAATATGAAGAGGGCTTTTGTGGGCAACAGAGCTGCAATTGTGCAGCGTAACGGTTTGCCAGAATGCGGACGTCTAAGGCATTTCTCATGGTGTTTGAAGGGAATTAGAAGCATCGTTCTAACTTACAGAGTAGAGTTGAAGTAAAAAGTGGGTAAGGCATGAATGGCGTGGCGATGAAACATTTACAATCAATATCAACCCTGAAAATGCTCTAGATCCTCCATAAAGTTAACCCCGGATTTGGAAGGCATTTCCTATATTTAGTTTGAATAAAGAAATTATATGATTTGAAATCTTGTCATGTCCCAAAAAGGTTCCGTTCAAAATAGATTGGATAAGGCAGGATTTCCAATTAAAATTGGCATCATTCCAATTTTACCCAATTTTAGAACCGGTTGAACGAAGAAATCAAAATGAACAAAAATAAAAATTACTCAGCAACAAGCGACTAAGAGGGGGAGGGATTGAAGAAAACAGAGTGTGTACCTTGGCCGACAAGCAGAAGAATGCGGTGGGCAGTCGTGTTTGCCGGCGCGTTTGCAGCAGAGAGGAAGATAGGGAGAGAAGAAAGAAAAGGGCGATGCCGGTGGAGGCGCGAAACTGCGCCGAAGAGAGATATGAAGAAGAAGGAAACGAGGGAAAATAAAATGGTGCAATGTTTGTGGCTGCAGCAGTGGCAGTGAGAAAAAGAACGGGTGGGAACTGGGGAAGGAGGGAATACAGGATTTAGGGCTTTTTTTTTAAAAAAAAAAAAAAAACATAATTATTTAAAAAGCTAGGTAAATTTATAAAAATAATACCCTTGAACTATGGATTGGTTTCAATTATATCTCTGAACTTTCGAAAGTTTCATTTTAGTCCTTGAAGTTTGTTTCAAAACTACATACATTTTTCATTAAATCGATTGACAAAAAATAATGTGTTTGCCTCGGTTTTTATTGTTTTTCTCACGTATGTGTTCAAATTTATTCACACAAGCAACAATATATACACAAATAAGTCATTTTTCTATCCATGAATTTAACGAGAAAAAAAAAACTTCAAATGTCATTTTAAAACAAACTTTAAACTTCAAAGGTTAAAATGAAATTTTTGAAAATTCAGAAGCATATTTGTAACGAACCCCATAATTCAGGGTATTTTTAATAATTTAACCAAAAATCAACAAGAGTGATTTTTCTTCAACCAAAATACACTTTTGGTTTATCAAAAGATACATAAACCTTAGGACCTCAGGTTTAGAAAAATGTTTTAAATGATCCCCGAAAAAATGATAACTTATTAAGGTGGCAAGTTTTAACCAAGTGACTATTTAAATTTTTAGGACTTTAGTGTATATTTTGACACTTGAGACCAAATAGAAATCAACATATGGCAAATGGCTTTTAAAAAAAAAAAAAAATTATAATAAGTATGACAATTTTTTTTTTTTTTTACAACATGTAGAGTGGGGATTTGAACCACTAATTTTTTTTTTTTTTGTTTCTTTTAAGCATCCAAATAATAAAATTTATTTCTAAAATTAATTGGATTTCAAATAAGATAAAGGAATTTAAAATCATTGTTTCGAATTAAACGAAATTAAAAAATATAAATTTAAAAAAGTTCCGTTGCCGGGAATCGAACACGGGTCTCTCGGGTGAGAGCCGAGTATCCTAACCAACTAGACTACAACGGATTGTTGCTATCAATTAAAATAAAAACTTTTTAATATTTTATTTATTTTTATCAACCTCTTAATTTTTGTTAGAGTTTTAATCCTATCTTAGGGTTTAAAACAAAAAAGGTTTGAACATGAATTTGAATTTAATATTTTATTTTACAAGATTGGCTTATTTTCATGAAAAATAGAAAATCAAGAATGGTTTATGGGATTTAAAAAAATCATGGAAGTAAAATTGAAATGTTTAAAACCATGTACGTCGAAACTTTTAAAAATATATTATAGATCAAATTAAAATTTAGCTTTCAAATTGGTAACTTCACATTTATTATTTTTAGCAATCTTATATTAAATATCTCTTTGAAATTTCCTCAACGTGTTTTGGAATTGAAAAGTATAATAGGTTGATATTTTTGAACCATAATCTTCTTCTTGAAATCCTTTTTTTTTTTTTAATCAACAACATGTGCGGTTCAGGATTCAATTAAGTTGAACTCGTGCAGATTTATTCTCATTTGACTTTTATATGAGTTGTATTTACCTAAAAAAAAACTTTCATGTTTTGTAACAAAATTCCTCATTTCAAATTAACATGTCGATTTAAGAAAAATAAATACCCACTTAGAACTCAAGTCAATGAATTTACCTAAGCCAACTACCAAATTGATCAAAATCGAAACATCTATTTTTTATTTTTTATTTGTTTATTTGAAAAGTAAACTTCAAACTGATATAATTAATTTCAATGTGTCCACCCCAAATCTCAAGCAAAAGAGTTTTATTGTCTCTTATCTTCGTTTATTTAGAAAGAATTGAGTTGATCTTAACAGAATCGAGGGAAAATAGTTTGAAATCACTCACAGACAATCTGAATTAATTCACTTATGAAAGTTTAAGATTTAAATTGGGTACCATCGTTAATTTGGGGATTTAAATTTATACAACCCAAAGTTTAGAATTTAAATAACAAACTAGAGGCACAAAATAATATGACTTCTTTATTATATTTGACAATATATAAACTTAAAAAAATTAAAAACCTCTTACCTCAAAATTGCTATAGTTGCAAAATTAATATGATATTTGGCCAAAACCCAAAATACAATTCTTACAATAATAATAATAATTTAAAAAAGAAAAATTCCGTTGCCGGGAATTGAACCCGGGTCTCTCGGGTGAGAGCCGAGTATCCTAACCAACTAGACTACAACGGATAATTGGTATGTTGAAAATTTTAAACCTAATTTATTTTATATTTTTATTTTTGTCTCTCAGAATCGATTTCAACGTCCATCCCAAATCTCAAGTCAAGATTCTTCGTTTTTCGTCTTTGTTTAGAAAGATTATGAACCAGAGAATTATTGAATTATAATTTTAGCATTATTGTGCAAGTTTATCTTGAATTTGAAGCAGCCCTTCCCATTTGATTCTCCAATGGATGTTCTTAATTTTCTCAATACGTCTAATTCAAACGTAAATCTATAGTGTCAATATTGATATAATTAAAATCACCATAACTTATCAGCTTAAACTTTCAGGTTCATTGGTGATTTAACTTGATATCAGAGTCATGGTCTAAAAACCTTACTATGTGTAAGGGGATCTTCAGATTCTGAACAAATAGAATTAGCAAAGCCTCATAGTCAACATTGTGGATGAATTATTGGATCGAACAAAAAGTGTTTGAGGCGAAGAGCAAATATAACTCTATCAAGTCGACTAAATTGATTGAAAGATGGAGTAGATATTTGTTCGAGGAGAGGAGGTAGATTTGTGTGATAGTGATCAACATCATGAGGGAATATCCCACAAATGTGATTCGTACTTATCTCTATGCGAAAAATACCTCGAGATGAACTGGATGTGCTCCAAGGTGAAGAACAAGCTCTCGTTGTTCGAAGTGGACAAATTTAGAGGGGAAGCTCAAATGGTACTTTATTCGATGGGAGAATTGTTAGGAGTTCTAACAAAGTCCCATGTTAGTTAGGGAAGAAAATGTTCATCATGTTCTAAAGCTTTTTGGGTGAAACCAAAAAAGCAAAGTTATAAAGAGATCACTTTGGGCAATCAATATTGATTTCTGCTTGTTGGAGCCCACAAGTAGGAGAAGTGTTCAAACTTGAAAACTATACTTTTTACAGATATTAAATAGGAGCCCACCATGTTATCAAGTCGAACATATTATAACAAAGACAAAGAAGACAATAGAATGGAAGAAACGAAGAAAAACATGTACCACAAATAAAACTTCAAAGCGGAAAAATTAGGATTAAAAGAAAAACAAAAAAAGTTCCGTTGCCGGGAATCGAACCCGGGTCTCTCGGGTGAGAGCCGAGTATCATTGTTTTAACCTCGGTATATTTTTTTGTAATATTTTCTCTGATGGGTAGGAAAATTGTTTATTTACAAAATATTTTTTTTGGAAGCATTATTTACAAAATATTGCAACGACATTTTTAGTTCTGTAAATATCAAATAATATGTGAAATCAGATTTCTATTTTATTTTTATTCCGATTTTTCATTCATTACTTTAGATTTCAATGATTTACTTAATAAAAAATATATCAATTACCAAATCAAAAGATATATGAAACTAATATACTTTCTATTTGGATAAGTTTAAAATAAAGTCTATCATTGATATAAATGATAAACCTAATGTAAACTATATCAATCACATTAAATATATAAATAATATACTTTAGATTAAGTACATTGATAAAATTGATAAACCTAACAAATCTGAACTTTTTACAGATTTTATGAAACCTTTGTTACTTACTACAATAATAACACTTAATCTTATTCTTATCCATGGTCTCTTTTTTAGACTTTTTGTTTGGTCTCTATCTTTAGTTAAAACATATGGTTTAATCTTTAATATTCAACTTTTTAATTAAAAAGATTTGTCTATTATTTAAAAAGTTTCAATATAGTCATTGACGAAAAACTTAGGTGCTTTATTATTTGCTAAAATCTAGAGGAGGAAAAATGTCATTAGAAACTTGATCTCATTTCTTATACGACATTTTTTTTGTCGTCGTCGTCAATTTTTAGGTATTGTGTGAGAGGTCTATCATCAACCAACTTATGTTAAGAATCCCACATTGAAAAGATAAGTGTGGAGATATCACAATTTATAAGATACATAGGTTATTCCACTCATTGTCAATTGGTTTTGAGATGAACCTCATGTTATCTAATAACTTATACATTCTCTAACAATGAATAATTCAATAAAAAATGGTAAACCATAAATAACTAAATTATGACCTTTTCAAATAATGGGGACTAAATTAAAAGAAAAAATACGCTCTTGAAATTTCTTTCCCTTCTACATCTTCACAATTCATGATATATAAAACATCAATATGAATTATCACAATTTTGTAAAGTCAACTCAGAGTGAGCATAGTCCAATTGTACTAATGACCAAGAGGTACAAGTTTTTGAAAACTACATTTTTTTTTTTTCAAAATTTGACTTGGTTTTTGAAAACATGTGAAATGTACCGATTATGTGGCAAATAAAAATTGTCACATTGGATAAATTATGAGATTTTGCTGCAATACTGCTACAAATTCCTTAACTTGCTAGAAAGAAAAAAAATCTGAAACCCTAAAACCTGCCCAATTTTAGACCCATTCCGAATTTATCCGATGTGACAATTTTTATTTGCCACATAATCGATACATTTGTAGTGTCAGCAATGCCACATAAGCATTTAACTAACAAAATTGGACAAAGTGAACGGTAAGGGCCAATTTGACACGAAATTAAAAGTTTAGAGACTCATTTGACACTTTTTAAAGTTCAGGGACCTATTTGACACAACTATGAAAGTTCGTGGACTAAATGTGTATTTTAACCATTTCAATAATATTAAGCTTTGCACAGTTTTAAGTTTGATTAATGCGGTCAAAACTCACAATTTTAACAAAAAAATTAGCTCCTATGTGTTTTTTCTTTGAAGTCTTATCAATTTTGTACCATATATATATTTTGTAATTCATTGAAAACATGCGAAGATAATTTCTTTTAACAAAATTTTAAACGAAAACTTATCAAATGGCAGAATTTCCAACACTTTCTCACGTTTAAGATTAAGTTTGGACACTTATCTAAGTTTGAGGTAGAATCGAAAGAAATTCAAAATCTAGGATAAAAATCGATCCACCCAACAAGTTTAAGTTTAAGGATAACTATTAATTTTTTTCCTTTGACTAAAATAGGACAACCAAACTAAAACTTTTAAAATCATGGTAACCAAATTAAAATTAAACTCAAACAAAGACCACCAAATCATAAACGAAAATACTCTTGCCATAATTTAAACTAAGATAATTGATTCAGGTAGCATAGCTAGTTATTTTTCTCTAATTAATTAAGTTAGTCTTTTTTATAATTATTTGGACAAATTTATGCATTTATATGCTTTATTTGTAGGAAGTATGTGTTTGAAGCTTAATGGAGAAATTGGAGTCAAATGAAGTTCGCGCAAAAAAAAAAAAAAAAAAAAAAAGCGTCGCGACACTCTCGACGAAAATCTCAAAATCAGAAAAATCGCGGTAGCGTCGGCGTCGCGACGCTACGACCAATTTTTGCCTTATTTAAAGACTGCGATTAGGGCTGATTGGGGGGACTTTTTGGTGACTTTGGAGCCGTAAAACAGAGAGAAAAGGCTGCTGTGAAGGCTGAAGCAAGTGGAGAAAAGTGGATTTCAAGGCTTTGTTCGTGGAGATCGTGACGGGGACGTGCGGTCTTGGCTCACCTAGCGTTTATTTCTCTTTCCCCTTACTTTAGTTAGTTTTTATGGCTTATTTAGACTTAGTTGATATTGTAACGCGGATTATGTGTAGCTAAGTTTAATTCTTAGGGATTGATGTAGCCGTTGGACACTTTATGGATTGATTTTATGGTTTTATGCTATTGATTTCATTTATGCATAATGTATGTTTAATGCTTTCAATTTACCGGCCATGAATTGAATATTGATTGTGATTAAATCTAACTCGGGAGAGAGGATTTAGCTTATAACTCATTATGCATAACTAGAATTTAGCTAGAAATCGGGAGATAATAGTTAATTCTAGAAATCGTTAAAAAGGTTAACCTTAATGCCTTGCATGTTTACAGGTTCATTGCATGTGGGAGAATCATGTATGCTCGAGAGAGATATGTGTGATTTTAGTTTCCCAAGATTTATGAATCACAGCATGTCATTAAATCATGAATTAATCCATAATACCAATTGGTGAAATCAATTCCCTAAAACCGTTGTCATCAATTGTTTGTCACTTGTGTTAGATTTCCATTATTTCTCACTTTGTTTGGTTCCCTAAATAAAATTGAACAATATTATTTTCGGTAATTAGATTTGATTAAAAATCCAATCCAGAGGACGACACTCGATTTCAAAATCACTTTACTATTACTTGACCCGTGCACTTGCTAGGAAAATTCCAAATCAGTAGCCAAACAAGAAAGCAAGCTAAACTATAATCAACAGTTCAGAGAGTAACGATATGATCAGCTCAAGAGAAAAGTGCTTAAAGCTACAAATTTCACAAAAGCGGTTACTGAAGAAAGCTGAGAGACGAAACCAAACAAAAGCTCCACTCACTCACATGGAGAAAGAACAGAAGAGAAGAAAATATCAGAATATAATATATATTTTTATGTGCTCATCAGACAATTAATAAAAAGCCGCCATTGTTGGCTTGGCCATGTGCCTGCCTCTGCAAGCTTGGAAAAGCACTTCCACAACACACAACGAATCGCTTAAGCCCTTCCTTCAACAACGAAAGCTTTACTCTAGAAACTCACTGGTGGTGGTATTTACAATGACACCAGATGTGTACTACAGAAGACCCCATTAAGATTGCAGTTTTGAGACAAAAAGTAACAGAAACCAGAAGAAGAAAAAAAACCCATCAAATTACAGGTGAATCTTCAAACAAAAAGCAGAAGAAGAGAACCCATTAAACTACAGGTGACGAGACTTAAAACAAAAAGCAAAAGCAAAAGCAAAAGCAACCCAGAAAAAGAGGAGGAAAAAGAAGAAGAAGAAGAAGAAGAACCCATTATATTACAGCTGAAACTTTTTTAAAAAAAGTAACAAAAACCAGAAGAAGAAGAAGAATGAACTCATTAAAGTACAGGTGAAGTGAAACCTAAACAAGATATAAGAGAAACCCATTAAATTACAGAGGAAACTTGAAACAAAAAGTAAAAGAAACCAGAAGAAGAAGAAGAACCCAGATCAGAGAACAAAGAGGAGAGAAGGATAAAGGGCAAAAGAAACGAGGGTTTTCATTTTTTGGGAAGTAAAGGAATAAGGGATTTGAAATTGTAAAGAGAAGAAGTTTTAGTTATTGTTATACCAAAAAGGTCTGGATCTCTTAAAGCCTGCAGATGGGGTAGTAGTACTTGTGATCTGTGGCACAGTGAAACCATCATCTGTCCACACTCTATTGACTTTTGATGAATTTAGATTTGCTACCAATTCCTTTGTGTCCTTCAACTTCAACCCATTATTCATCATTAATCCTGAACCATACAGCGCCGGTGGTGGCCCCTGAGGGACCCAAAGCTCCAAACACTCCGATGGTGAAAAACCACCATTAAAATCACCTTCCACAAATGGCAATCCCAGCCCTTCACACTGCAAAAAAGATACACAAAAAGCCAATCAATCAATCTCGTTTACTACACGCCGCATTCCTCAACTTTCTGATGAGCTTCACTTCACAGTTAACAGCGACAGTAAACAGAACAAACCTCCACAAAAGGGGGAGGAACAGAGGAATCAAGAAAGTCTTCAAAGTGCCACCCAGGAAGCGTCTCCATCAAATATTCCGATATGCTGCTGGCCAAGCCACCTCCACCGGTCGGAATCTGACCTCCGCCGCCCTTGTTCACGGCTTCCGCCGGAGGTATGTTCGTTGGGCCATTAACGCAAACACTTGGTGTGCATCCAGTTGGGGCAGCAGAAACAGCAGCTGCCTTCTTGACAGAACCCTTTGACTTGAGATCAGACCCAACACGACCACCAGTTCCGATCGGTTTCTCGTCGGAGGGAGGCGGCACGTACAGAGCAGCGGTGGCGGAAAGCTTAATCCCGGTTAGAAGAAACCTATCATGCTTCATAGTGAGTTCATTAGCCGAATGAATTGGATCATCGCACTCTCTACACAGAATCGCCCTATCCTGCTGACAGAACAAGAACCCTCGCCGCTCCTAAACAAAATCAGATTCGAAAACCCAAATCAGACCCACATCAAAAACCAAAAAACAGAGCAAAACCCAAATCCCCAAAACTCAACAAGAGTCAGATCTCGGCAAAATACCCGGCACACATCGCAGACAGGGGCCTCCGCCGCGGCAGGGCGGAGCAGAGAAAACCGTCGGTGCTTCGAAGCGAGCTTATTGGCATGGTGGACACGGTGATCACAGAGATTACAGAGCGCCGCCTCGTCAGCCGTGCAGAACACCGACGCATCGCCTTTTTCACAGACATCACATTGAATCTTCATATCTTTTAGAAGAAGAAGAAGCAGCAGCAGCTTCGCCGGAGCAAGAGAAATCAGGGAAGAACCTGTGAGAGAAATGGAGAAGCAATAATTACAGAATATAATAAGAATGGTGGTACATCCCTGGTGATCTTTCCACAGTGAAGAAAAGAGATTATTTTGATATTAAAAAAAGAGAGGAAGCAATCAGTTTAATTGATCAGAGACTTCAAAATTATTATAAGGAACAAACAAACCCACTTTCTTACAGTAAAAGCAAGAGAATCATTTTTCTAATGTTCATCTTTAAAAGGGTCACCTGAAAAGTTATAATGGAAGTCACTGTTCAATTTATAGTTAATTAATTTATTTATTTATTTTAATTTTCCTAAAACATAGAACGTGGATGTATGTGGATCAGAGGGTAAAGTTGTAATTTCGGAGTATGACTTTTGAATTTAGCATCTCATTATTATGAAAAAAAATTTAGTCTCCTATTTTGTCCCTAAACTTTCAAATTGTCTATTTTGATTTTTAAACTTTCAAGTTTGTTCTATTTCAGTACCATAACTTTTTAGAAATAATCATTTTGGTTTTTGCTATGTTTCTTTTCTACCTTAAATTCGCTTTGTTCGAGTTTATCTCTAACTTATTTGCCTTGAAATCATGCTCATGTTAGCATATTAACACATATATTCAAAGCTACGTTTTTAATTTGTTAAAATTGAAATAAAAGTGAGAATCAAAATAGTTATTTTCTTGAAAGTTCAAGGATTAAAATAGACATTTAAAAATTCAGTGACCAAAATAGAACAAATTTGAAAGTTTAGAGACTAAAATAGACAAATTAAAAGTTTAAAGACCAAAATAAAATAAATTTGAAAGTTTATGAACTAAAATAAGATTTCTACCCAACTTGGCTTACATTTCAATATCGCCTTCATTAAACAAAGCCAGTTTAAGAAAATTGTCTTCCAACAGAAAATAACTTATGTTGTGTTGTTGAGTATTTGGGGTTAATTAAAAAATTAATTGGAGGCAGAGTGAAAACAATCATTGTCACTTTACCTTCAATACCAATTATTGGTTCATATGTTTTTAGTTTATTTGGCTTTTTAAATTTGAGATTGAGATTAAAGTCAACTTTGAAGAAAAATTTTGGTTAAATTACCATTTTAATCAGTGTAATTTGAGACTTATTTTTATTCTCGTCCTAATCCTTTCCATAAATCTTAAAATTGATTTGTTATTGTGTATGAAGTAAATTTACAAACGGTGTAAAAATTCACTTCTTTCTCTTGTGTATTATCTCTCAAGCCTAACTGAGAGTCCATCCTTATTAAGGAGGGAGATGAACCAGAAAGAAAAATTAGAGGTCCAAAACAAATATCCTGCTTCTCGAGAAGGAGAAGTCCCCTGATTCAAATCAAAAGAGAGCTTAGTAGCTTTGCGTGCAACACAGTGGGCGACTGCATTTTTTATTCTAGGATAGTGGTAAATCACCATGCTACTTAAATCCGAGCATGACGAGCAAATAACATCAATGATATTTTTTAGCTCTGTGAAATTTTTCGTGCGGTCGTTCAAAACGTTTACAATCTCTATGGCATTTGACTCAATCTCCAGAGGTAATTAGTTATCCTTGCTTAATTTGATCATGCATTTAAGGCCCTCCCAAATTGCTAACACTTCCCGCGCTTTGATATCCCATTTTCGTTTGATATATTTATTTCATTCCAAAGTAGATTGAGAATCTATCGGAGTCACTCTCTTTAGTCCTTCTTTTGATTAAATTGAATGGTCTACACCCCCAATGTCTAGTCTTCGTGCTTTCAAGAACTTCAATCACATTCTTAATTAATTTTGAATTTTTATTCTATATCTAATCCTTAAGATAGGACTAAAAGTTCAAAAATCAAACGCTTCCATTAGAGAGTAGGTCATGTCACTTTAATTTTTTCAACCCATTTACGTCCTTCTTCCACATTGTACTAAATAAGTCATTATTTTGTTCAATAAATATATCAAATCAACATTTAATTAACAACTTTTCCAAAAAAAAAAAAGTTTAATTAACAATATATATATAACTACATAGATAGAATCACAAATTTAAAAATGCATAGACATAATTGAAAGTTTTTCAACACTTGTAATTAAATAAACACACAACCATTAAAAAGTTCATAGGTCAAGTAATTTAATTTTACCTCATATTCATAGGAAAAAAAACCATTAATGCCTTCAAAGTTAAATAAACCATGAAATAAGGTTTCCATTGCACAACTTTCTAAATGAAAAGAGAACACAAATTATAATCTCAATATAGGACATTACTATAGTTAACAACTCTTAAACACAAGCTTAGCTCAGTGATATTTAGCATATATTTTTGACCAAGAGATTTGAAGTTCGAATCTCTCACCTCCAAATATTGTTAAACTAAAAAAAAAATAAATTAAACACAATTATCTTTCAATTTGTTTGTCTATCATCTTATGTACTATAAAAACTCCATGATTGTTAAAATATTGATATAATTAAATTAAATGCAACCTATCGACTTAAACTTTTGAATTCATTGGTGATTTAATATAATTTAACATAATTGTTACAATACATATATATATAAGTATATAATCACATATTAATAATAAAGTTCAAAGGAAAAGGAAGGAATGAAGGAAGAAGAAGAAGAAGAAAAGAAAAAAAAAAACAGACTAAGAAGTATGTAGCATGAACATGTTATGTCTTACATGAAAACATATTTGTTTGGCCTATCTTATCATATCATGTTCTGTCTTGTCTTGACTTACCATAACTTGTCCTAATTAATTAAATTTACACAATTATGTATGAAATTGATTTAACCATTAAACTAACATAAGTATATAGATATTGTACATATTAGACCATAAATAGGCCAATTTTTATTCTCTACACATTTTCCCCTTATAGAAAAATCATTATTCAAGATGCATGTTATTTAATCTTCAGTAGTATATTACATGATTTTTTTTTTTTGAAATGGGTAGTATATTACATGTTTTATACAACAACTAGACAATTCAAAGGTTAATGAAATTACAAAGGTTAATGAAATTACAAGTTTAATATCTAAACTTTTAAAGTTGTATCGAATAAATCATTTAACTTTAAAAATTGAATTTTGTGTTTAATACGACTTGAACTTTTCGATTTTGTGTCTACTATTTTCATAATTTTTTAAAAATATATCAAAATTAAATATGTAGGGACTTATTAAACATTTTTTTAACTTATTAAGCTTTTTTTTTTTTTTTTTGAAAATTATTTAGCATTTATTAAAGTATGAAGGTGTTGAAAGTTCAGATGTAAGCCATACCTATGGCTTAGTTTAAATGAAAATTCAGTTATACGTTGTTCAAACTCAAGTTTAATGACATTGAAAAATTCGATCAACGAGACGATTCAGGTGGAAGTCTCTATTGCAACAACTCTCTGGTATATCAAGGAAATTTTGGAGGAATTTGAGAGTGTATCATTTCATTTTACTAGTCGTAGGTTTAATGATTTCGCTCATAAAACGGCCCGTTTAGGATTATCTTCATTACCCTCTTTGTGGTTATGTAACTATCCTGAGTGGATGGTTGAGTTGTCACTCAAGGAACGATATTTGTTTGTTCCCTCGAGAGATATTTCTTTGTCTTGAATGAAATTCCTTTTCTATCAAAAAAAAAAAAAAAAAAAGAAAAAGACATTGAAAAATGTTATCTTTAAATTTAAAAGGATATCTTTAGATTATTATTATTTTTTTAAAGAAGGATATCTTTAGATCTAGAAAACTAATTTAATAATAATTATTTATATTAAAAATACAACTAATATAAAGAATATTATTATGACTACTGTGGAAAAATGAATTTTTTTTGTATCTTTGACTTCTTTCCTCAAGTTGCATTGTACTTTTGCTTATTGTGAAAAGATTTTTGTACGAAAAAAGTCTACCGTCTAATTAAAAAGGAAATGTTATATGATATTTCTTTTCCTTTTCTTTTTTAATTCTAAATTCTATGGTAAGATTTTCGATTTTTGATTTTTTTTTAGTCGATGATATGTCTCTTAGTTGGTTGGACAATATTTTTTTCCCTTAAAAGAAGGAAACACATCAAGATTACAATAAGTTTAAACTTCTCTTGTCAACTTCAACCGCTCCTAATAGTCAATCCAAAAAATCTGAAAACCAAATACATTTTTTTCATTCATTTAATTTTTCCATAGTAGGCATAATAATATTTTATTTATCTTAGTTGTACTTTAAACATAAATATATATTATTAAATTAGTTTTCTAGATCTAAAGATATCTTTTTAAACTTGAGTTTTTTTTTTTTTTTGAAAAAAAAAATGTGAGCATAGTTCAAATGTCTTGTACTAACGATCAAGAGATTTGTGGTTCGAATCGAGTCCCTCACCCCACATGCTGTTAAAAAAAAAAAAAAGTAAATGAACGAAAAATGTGTATCTATGTCATTCATCTTTTCTCAATCATTTAACAAAAAACCAAATGTGTTTTAAAATTCTACATTTCCTTAATATATATGACTTCAAGTAATTGTCTATTATAAACATCTTTTTTTTTTTTTTTGAAAGATGTGGAGAAGGGGGATTCAAACCACATACATTGTGGTTATCAGTTCAACTTTATGTCGATTGAGCTAAGCTCTTGTTGGTGTCTATTATAGACATCTATTACTTAGGTAAACAATGATAAAAATGTATTTATTAAGTTCTTGTTAAATTTTATATTAAAAAATAAATAATAAAGACTAAAATAATAATTTATTAAAAATTCAAGGAATTGAATGAAATAATCAAATTATAAAATTTAGAGAACAAAATAAGATTTCAAATTTTGACATCACTATAATAATGTTTATTAAAAATAGAAATTTTCAAAATTTTCAAAAAATAAAAAAATCAACCAATTTTCTTATATCAATAGAAGAGGAACTTCATACTTATCCTTAAAAATTTCTAGAGTACATAAATTAATCCATTTGTAACACATAGGAACATAGCAATGTTTCTATAGTACACATATAAGATAAAAAAACATATAGTATGCTGTGATATTGTAGTATATAATGCCAATATTGCACATGTAAAAGTACAAAAAGGTTTGCCATGTGGCCTTTTATGGGAAGTGGGAGCTATTATCAGAAAGTCAAAGTAGGCAAAAGAAGAAAAATAAATTCATTTATTATTATTATTATTATTTTAAAAAGAAATAAATTCATTTATTGTTGTGTTTGGGACGATTCTCTAGAGTAAGTTACAAAATATACCATAGACTATTTTTTTAAAAAAATTATATCGGAAAAATTATCATTTTGGTCTTTATAATCAAATTTTAAGTGATACTAATATAATCAAAATTGATAGTTTAAAAACTAAAATGGTTTATGGCACATTAATATGCTATAATGAAAATCAAGATAATACGTCACATTTTGAAGATATATTCGTACAAGATTAAAGATAATTTTAGCAATAAATAATCACCAACTATGATTTATGTAAAGCCTAAGTTGACCTAAAATTATAATTTCAAAAACTTTCTTGGATTTGCAAACAACTCAATAAGCCAAATCTCTCTCTTTAAGGACTAGATGTAGTTTCATATGCTTCATGGATGAATAAGTCACATGCAAATGTTTACCTTACATAGTTGTGGTTAGTTTCTTTTAACCATATCTTAGGTAAGATATTACAAATAATTTCCATATTTAACTTGATTTGTAATAAATAAATAAAAATATAACCATTTGAATAAGGAATTGAAAATTCAAACTTATTATAACTAATATTTGAACTAATCTTTTTTTTTTTTTTTTTTTTTTTTGAGGTCAACTACATTTGGGGGTAAAGTGATTGAAACCTCTAATCTCACGTGTCAATTACCACTAAACTATGTTCGTTTTGACTAATATTTGAACTAATTGAGTTATACTTAAGTTGGATATATTTAATTTGTATGAATTATAATTAATTTAATGAGTTGACTGAGGTTCTAATAATATAAAAAGTCATCAAAAAAATTAATATCAAATACTTTACCTTTACGAAGAGAATCAAATGTTACGAAAGAATCTGATGGATCACAAGAAAAGGTCATAGATCTCTTTCTTTCTTTTTTTTTTTCTTTTACATTAAAAAAGTCCAATTATTTCCTTTTATTTTTTGTACTTTAGTTTAATGATCACATGAAACCTTATTACTACATAAAAGAATATATTTATATCAACAAATTGCATTATTTTATATTAAATCCATGTTTTAAAAAAAAAAAAGATCCCTGTCAACTAAAATATATAGACAAAATTAAAAGTTTTAAACCATATATAGAAATCAATTGAGACATAGCTTACGGCTTACCTAACCATCAAAACTTAGTCAGGTTCTAATTGTTAAACTTAAAAAAAAAAAATGAGACATATGGTTTAACTAATTAAGATGTTAGTAACATTCTTTATAAGTTAGAGGGTTAAATCCTTCTAAATTATTTAAAAAATAATATTTTGTGTCTATTTTGACTATGAACTTAAAAAAATGTTAAATAGGTCCTCTAACTTCAAATTTTGTATCTAATAAGTTTTTGAACTTTAAAAAGTATCTGATAAGTCATTAAACTTTCACTTTTGTGTATAATAGGTCTCTCAACTTTCAATATTGCATCTAATAGTTCTGCAATATTTCTTTGATGTATTCAACATTTTTTAAAATTCACAAACGTACAAGACACAAAATTGAAGGTTTAGAGTTCATTTAGGCATAAAATTCAATTTTACCTCCAATGAGATTAATTTTTAAAAATCTCAAATATGTTAGGAATCCATTAGGTAGAGAATTGTAAGTTCATAAACCTATCAGACATTTTTATAATTAAAATACCTATTAAACACAAAATTAAAAAGTTATAAATTTATTAGACACTTTTTAAAGTTCAGTGACCAAATATATACACAAATCAAAAGGTTCAAACGATTAAACTTTTATTTTTTTTTTTTTGAAAAAAACTAAAATTTTAATTTAACCATAAGGTTTTATATAGAAATTAATACACCTACAAATTTACAAGGTCCAAAAATGTAACATAACTACAAAAGAAAAAAAAAAAAAAAAAGCAATTGATGTAAAATGAAAGTTATTGGAGAGTGTGAGTATAGAAAAGAAGGTTATCATTTTCAAAAAAAAAAAAAGAAAAAAAAAAAGGTTATCTTGTATTGGGAAATGGGAATATAACAGATGAAACCATATTTTAAGGATGATGGGACCTCAGCTCAATCACAAATCGAGTAAAAAAGAGACATCAAAATGCTTAAAATAAGGGACTAAAAAAAGAGAGAGAAAAAAAAAAAAAAAATTGGCCGCGTTTGGTGGAATCGAGATGTTATTTTAATTTATAATGAATAATAGTTGGAGGCTGGGGACCAACTTTCCGGAGGTTAGGAAATTAAATTTGATTAATGCTCTTCCTAAACATCCCATTATTTGTTTATTATTCACTAATAATTTATATATTTATTTTTTTATTTTTTTTTTGTAAATAAATGGGTTCCATCTCTATCTTAGAGGAAATAAAATATTTATGGTCTAATTTCATGTTGTCTTACTTGGAATGGAAATATTTTATTTTTTTATAAACATGGGTGATTTGGAGTTTAAGAATCATAAGTGAGAATAATGGTTAAAAGACTATTAGAGTCAAATGTTCTTCTTATTGAATAGCGAGCTACTGCTTTTCTCTATATTCAATAGATAGAACAATAGGATGTCGTATGCAGTGACGAAATCAAAACTTACTATAGATGAAAAGCTAAAAGGAGTCAGATATTAATTAAAGACATGCCTAAAGAATTGCAATTGATGAACAGTTAGTTGTCGTATATACTCTAATACATAAGGAACACACTCTTTTATATATATATAGAGAGAGAGAGAGGGAGAGAGTTAAATTATAATTTTGGTATTTGGACTTTGAACATGTCTATGTTAGTCTTCGAATTAAAAAAATATACATATACATATATTTACGCATCTAAACTATAAACTTTTTTATTTTTAGTCTTTGTTGATATCATTATTAGTTGACAAAAGGTTGACATAATATTTCATTATATACATTTTGGATAAGGTGGCATGATGTGACATACTACACATTATGTTTAAGTATTAACACATACCAACAATTACACTTAAACTCTAATTTTAACTTGTCTAATCAAGAACCCAACCTTACCAACAATACAAAACCTATTAATCTCAAGTTATATTTGACCATTCATTTGTAATTCATCAAACTAGCTATCAAATCATGTCCATTTCGCCCAATTTATTGAGCAAAGTGTTGTGTGAGCTTCCATTGATGTTATTGGTTGAACTAAAGATAACCATACTTAAGTTTAGAGATATATTTGCTAAAACTTTTGGAGTTTAAAAACTTTCAAAAGTTGTTTTACTCTTTAATTTTTGCATAAAAAATTATTTTAGTCACTACCATTAATTTTTTAAAATTATAACAAAATTAACATTTATATTAATTTACCAGGTCAACGGATATCTACAATAATAGACAAATATTTGAAGTCATATGTAGTAGGTGATGTATATATTAGATTGTGAAACATATTTAAATAATTAAAACAAAACATTAAACTAAAACAAAATATACAGCAAAGTTAGAGGGAAATATATATAAGAAAATAACAAAACTAGTCTCGAGTGACACATCTCAATTCTCATAGTGACCATTTTTTATGCCAAAATAAAAAATTTTTAAACATGCATTTCTTGTTTAACGTTGAAGTTAATTTTATTTAATTAAATCTCAAACTTAACTAAAGGGGAAATTAATATCCTCCCTATTCTTTTAAATGTTGTAATTAGTTAATTTATTTATAAGAAAAATATAATAATATGTTTAACATGAAAGACTTATTCATCTCATTTTATAATATACGAATATTAAAACGTTTTATCAACGTAAGTATAGCTCAACTGATATAAAGTATATACCATCAACTAAAAAAATCTGATGTTCGAATTTTCCACCTATATATTATTGAAGTCAAAAAAAAAAAAAAAAAAACGTTTTAAGAAAAAGAAAAGTATTTTAACTTTTCTTTTTTTCTTTTACAAATGAAAAAGTTTTTGTACTACCTGTGCCTACAACTACAAATTTAAATATAAAATTATAATTTGTTTTGAAGTTTGTAAAACTATGTTGGTTCAAGTTAGACAGCTAGAGATGGTTACCATCGTTTAGTGTGAAAAAGAAAAGGCTTTTTTTCCCCTTTTTTCTTTTTTTCTTTTTCTCTCTTTCTTTATATATATATAATTTTTATTTTTAATTTAATTTATTTGTTTGAAACCTCCAATTACTGATTTTGAAGAACTCGTCCTAAGTAATGTTTGCTTCGACTAAGGTTAGTTTTGGATAACATTTTCAATTCAAATATAATATTCTATTAACTATATCGAGTTAAATTTATATGTCGACAAAAAATTCAATGGAAAAGACATAGATAATATTATTATTTGATAAACATATAGAAACTTACGAATTTCTATTTTAAAATTTATGTTAATTTATAATTCATTATTTGTTTAAAAAAAAACAATTTCCCAAAAGGGAATATGCTAGGGATTTTTTTTTTCTCTCTTTTAATTTCTCTCCTTTTTAGGAATATATTATAACAAAGATGTAAGTGGAGTTGAGAGGCCTCAGCGTATAAGAAAATTTACTTATTTTCAACTTTTTAAATGTTTTTATTGAAATCATGAAGCAGAATTAGAAATTTCTAAAAGAAAGAGTTAAAATTTTATATTAGAACATTTAGATATATAATCTTCCAATTTTAAACATTAAAAATGAAACAAGATTTAAGACAACTCTTAAAATATTAATTTTTAAAAAGGTACTTTCTAAACTCTAACCAACTAGCGCCAAATTGCCCCCTTTCTGATATTCGAAAAATTATTAGGTGCTTTCGGTGCAATGCTCTGATAATTTTACACTGTAGGATGTAAGAAAAAAAAAAGTGTAAAAGTACCTTGATTTTGTATCCAACGATTACTAGGGGTAGACAAATTTGAAGATACACATCAAACAGTGTAAAACTATCCGGAACATTGCACCGGGAGCATCTAATAATTTGTCCTGATTTTCTATGGTTTCTCCTTTGTTTAGGGCCAAACTTTTTGTATACATACACATATGTTGTCGGACTAAAAAAAATGTCGTACAAAATTATTTTTAAAATAAAATTATTGTGCACTTATCAAATATACATGTAAATATAATACAAATTAATTTGACCTCACAAAGAGGGAACTATGGTTTCTCCTAATGTAGTAGTATATTTAATATTATAAGGGATATTGTATGTAACTTTTTTTTTAGAAAATATATATATATATATATATCTGTGTATATATTTATGCAAATAAGTGGTGACGAACAAATATATGGAGTATATATTTGCAAATAACGAAATATACTGAGTGTATTTGATGAAATTCAAAATAGGAGAATATTTTTTATTATTATTTAAAACAATAGAGTTTTTATGGTTATATATCGATTTTTTCAATATTAATGTAGTATATTTTCTTTAAAAAAAATATAGGGGTATATATATTAGCAAGTAACTGTGTATATTTAATACTATAGTTATGACAAAAAAAAAAACTTGATTGAATTCATTGGTTCTTTGTCTAGACATGAAAGGAATAAAGTAATTATTTGTATCATCAGTTAACATGGTAATAAAATCAAATTAATGCAAGTTAATGTTTCTAAGGTTGAGTAAAATCTATCAAATTAATGGTTGTTTTTATTCAAAGTTTTGTTATTTCAATTTTCAATCACTTTCAGGTGTATTCCCACCAACTGAAACTAGTGGATTTTTCTCACTTCCTAGTTTGGGCCATGAATTTTCATAGCAAATAATGGGTGCTTTTTGTTCAATTTCACTACATCTAAAATCATGATGGAAATTTGGAACCACTTTTTCCTGTTATTTTTCCAAACTAAAAGTATATAAAGTTAAAATTAGATATTTATTTTATTAAAAAAAAGATATCAACCTAAACTCAATCAAATTGCAACCATGTATTATTTTAAAATTTCCATTCTTTTATTTTCATGTACTTTCTTTACATAAAGTTGTTGAAAAAGGTGATAATTATAGGTTATGTATTTTTCCAAAGAACATTGACGTAACGAGAAAATACAAATTTCTTTTTCTTTAATCTTTCTGTTTTTGCAATTTTATAATGGAAAACCATAATTTTATTAATTATTAGATCATACAAGATTTTGTTAGATTAAATTAAAAGAACATAAAAATGTGTTTCAAAAAAAAAAAAAAAAAAAAGAACATAAAAATGAAATACAAATCATTAGATGCTTTAGTTGTCTTTTATAAGATTTGTACACTGAAATACAAAATAAGAAACTTTTAAATTATTTTAAACCACTTTCCATTTTTATTATTATCATTATTATCATACAAAACTTTCTATTTTGTAGTGGATGCCAAATATAGATGAAAAAAAAAAAAAAAAAATACACTCTTAAAGTTTGGGTTAGATTTCATTTTGATCCCTAAATTTGAAAAATCGACATTTTAGTCCTTGAGATTTGAACTTCGTTTCATTTTAGTCTCTCCGTCCAATTTTCGATAACTATTGATGTGACACTATTTTTTAATTAAAAAATTGTTTTTAAATTTTAAAGATAAAATAATATTAAATTAATATATATATATATATATATATATATATATTTTTTTTTTTTTTTCTTCTTCTTCATCATTTTCCTCCTCTAATGCTAATGGCCAATCATCTCCATTGTCGTTGGCGACCACCTAGGGATGCAATTTGAATTTTATGAAGAAATTAAAGTAAAATTCTCACTCATTTCAAACTATGTGTTGGATGCAGATTAGTTTGAAGGATGAGTCCAAACAAATATATCGAATAAAAATCAATTTATACCCGTAAATTTTAGAGGCTTTATCAATTAAGACTAATAATTGCATTAATTAAACTCTTGAATTTTTATAAGTGAATTAATTTTACCTTTCATTTCAAATGCATAGATGATTTTCAATTGGACGATCTAAAATTTTAAGAAGTCTACACGTGAGAATCAATGCATGGACAATTTTGCAATTGAAGGTGTAAATTAATTTATTTATGAAAGTGTGAGAGATTATACAATTATCATAGGGTATCTAACAAAGGATAATTTTATTTTATTTTATTTATTATTATTATTTTGAGAAAGAAGTGTTCTATTTATTTAATTAATTATGTTGTTTGAGTTGACTACATCATGACTTAGGGTTAGGGCTAAGTGGAAAATATAAAGAAGATATATGAGTTCTTCAAGTTGTGAAATTTGACTGAATCATGAGGTTATCTATAAACTTAACTAAAGGGTCTGTTTGGAATGATTATTTAAATGCTTAAAAATACTTTTTTAAATCCCATTTTTAAGCCTTTAGAACGTCATTCCAAGCAGAACTTAAATTAAACCAACATTGAACAAAATAATTTTTTTTTGGAACCCTAGTAACCAAATTGAAATTTAACCCAGTTTTTACTTATTTAAAGTGTTTGGAAGAAACCTAATTCAACATGTCCTTAATTTGTTTATTTGACAATAAGATGTTTGTGTAGTATAATATTTGAAGCCATATATTTGATTTTGAGATTGATTAAGATTTCAGAAATTAACGATAGTAACTAAATTGGTTTTGTGTACAATTTTACCAACTAAAACAACATATCCGAAATTTTGGAAAAAGTCTTTGAACATTCAAACCTAAAATTTTAGAGAAATTTTGGTAGATAGACTGTTTTTTATACATATTTTCATAAATGTCCATAGTTGTGTAGATTTCCAAGATTAGATTTCCAGATTTTTTCCTTACCATTTTACCCTTCTTGTCATATTTTATAAGATTTTATAAGATATTATCTTAACTAAATCCTTAATATTTTGAAAATATGATTCTTGAGATTTGATTTCTTGCCATAATGATTCCAACGTATTTTCCTTTTATTCGAAAATTTTCATCCATTTTCGTTCTCTTGTTTGATAATTTTCGGTTGATCCATTTTTTTCTCTTTTTTTTTTTCCTTCTTTATCGATTTATTCCTTCACGTTTTTTTCTTCGTGGTAGTAGTTTTCTATTTTCTTCATTAACCGAACAAAAGCTAATCAATTTTTTTCTTCCCGTTTTTTCTTCCCGACAGCAGTATATATAACATATTCGTTGGAATATCTAAAAAATGTGTATATATTTTGATTAATATTCATTTTACTGACATAACTATTTTGGCTATTTTATATATATATATATATATTCCCAGTAATATACCGTTTATAATCTATGCATATATTGCATTGATTATTATATATTCTGGTTAATTTTCAATATATAATAGTTTAGTATATATGTCCCATAGTCTACGTACTTTTTTTTTAGATTTTTGCATTTTACAGAAAAACATTTATATTCATATATAACTTCATATATACCAGCTTATATATACTATGTACATAAGTTTTCCTTTTTTTACTCATTGTTGTAGCCACGTATACCGAGTTTTTTTCTTGTCTCATTACTATAGTATTAAATATACACTTGTATATTTAGTTATTTGCCAATATATATTATATATATACATGTATGTATGTATATTAAATAGACCAATGCATTTAGGAGAAATATAGATATTGGAAAAAAAAGTTTGTATATAACTATAAAAAAACCTTATTTTTTAAATAGTATATACATATGTATATATTAAATATACCACGGCGGTGATGAAATTCAACGATACCCACGATAAAACAGCGACAATTTGAGGGCAATAACTGGGCTGGTGGTACCCATTGATGCATGGGAGCTGCTTATTCGAGTTTCACTACTACAAAAAACACTTTTAATGACGGGCAATGCCCGTCATTAAAGACTTTTCATGACGGGCGACGTCTATACGAGTGTCGTCGTAACTTTTTATGACAGGCGACTTTTAATGACGGGCAATGACCGTCATCAAAAGCTGTCCGTCATAACAAGGTACAATGACAGACGTTTTTCATGACGGGCATTGCCCGTCATTAAAAGTCGTCCGTCATGAAAAGTTCGTCATTAAAAGGTATTTTCCAACCAACCAGATCTTTAATGACGGGCATTGCCCGTCATTAAAAACAGTCCGTCATGAAAAGTCCATCATTAAAGGCTATTTTGTGAACCAAATGTCCGTCATTAAATATCTTTTTTAATGACAGGCATTGCCCGTCATCATTTTGTTCATAATTTAATAAAAAAAATTGTTGGTTGCCCGATGGCATACCAACAATATTTTCTTCATTTGTCAACCTGTAAAGAAAGTAATCTTAATCTTAAATGTGCAAAATTGTATAGAAATCAAATATTTGTCAAATTTCATTCCAATAAGCCAATGAACCAAATTTGTTCATACAATTTTTATTCATATAAGTTTGATATAAAAATAAAATTACAAACACTTACACTTAAAAGCCTCAAAATTTACTAAACACCTATGATTAAAAGTCTACACCTACACTAAAAAACAAAAATTCTCGTACATGCCGCTTTCATTCTTGTCACCATAATCTTGCTCGTACATCAAACTTGAAGAACCTAAGAAAAACAAATTGTAATTAGGTTCGATACAACACCAAAACAAGAACTCTTCGGTTTTGCTATAGAACTCTTAGAATTTAGATAATTGGTCCATCATGTATTTTGAGATTTGAGTAAAAAGGTAACCCTTGAAACTACAACTTTTAGTAACGTGGGGAGTAGTATGTTTTCATCTTCAACGACAAGAGATTTTGAACAACAGAATGCCAAAGATATTCTATAAGTGTGTCAAATTAAGTATCAAATCAACCCATTCGATACATATCAGCCACCAACAATGGTAGGTAAAGAACGTTCAACCAGAAAAATAAAAGAGAAAAAAAAAATACTAACCTTACACAATCAATGGGGTACTTCTTGCAGTGCATTTGTAAGCTCCCGAACTCTTTTTATTGCTGCATCAATAGTATCGAGAGCCCTCTTTTTTACCTGCTATGTGAACAAAGGTGACTTTAAACAATGCTTTTTCCTCGTGAATAATGTATGTATTTCTAATTAGGATGCTATTTCTTTTAGAATCTTTTCCATTCAAATTCTGTAGCCAAAAAGCTGTATGATGACATTTTGATAATAAGACATTTGGAACTTATTTTGAAGAAACAAACAAAAAAGTCGAACTACAGCAGTTAACGCCTCCAATCACCCATTTTGTTTACATCCAATCTTCCACATACACAATAAAAATCAAAGACAAAGATGAAAAAACCAACAAATCCAGTAATTCATCAGCAACTTTTACCATCTCAACAAGGTGAAATTCCTAAGAAACTCACAAAGACCTCATAAATCATCAAGGTGAAATTCCTAAGAAACTCACAAAGACCCCATAAATCATCAAGCAGCTCTCGGGTACTGAAAAAATTTCCCACGAAGCTGCATAAGTTTTAGTGAGAAAAGGATTGATATATAGGTGAAGGCAGACACTAATCCAATTGCAAGCTTCCAAGATGCCCATATCATACGCAAAACAAGACCATCAACCATCAGGTTCTTTCTGTCTCCCTCTCTCAAAATTTAAAGTGATAACACAACAAAACGATGTTGTGATAATGGAAACTCAAAGGCAATTTGAGGCAATATATACCCATAAATTTTGCAGAACAGTTACCACAACAAAACTATAAGAATGAGCAAAATGATAACACAATATAGCAAAATAATCTCACTAGACTATTTCAAGCAAATGCATGGTGAAAAAAATAGTTTTATAACATTTTGAAGGAAGCGAGAGATGAAACTAACTTTCACGACCTGGGGCTAAGCTGGAGTGGGAGGAAACCAAACGATAACAAGAGTGCGGTTGAACAAGGTGGCATCACTCTTTATCTACAAACGGAGGATGGTTCTGAGTGTATCACAAAGGTTTTGAATGGTTTGTTGTTCTTGAGTCGCTTGCAACTCCTGAAGTGGCATGTCTTCATAACACCTGCAACAAATTTCCCTCTAAAATTAAAAAATAGGCAAGTAGAATTTGGACACACCACATGAGGCTTATTTTATTTTTGATCTGCCATGGATGAGAAAAAGCAGACCAGCGAGTTGAAACCTTTAGGGTAAGGCATCTAAGAAAAGGTCAGATGCATGCCAAACCTAGCAGACAACCAAAAATAAGAAACAAAAATGACGTCTTTTACTTCAAACATTCATTATAGAAAGAGAAATGTTGACAACCATGAGATCAAATGTAAATCCCTGTACCAAGGGGCCAGGACAGAGGTCAAAGAACTAAAGGGCACGTAAACAGCGAGGGAGAGAGGCAGGTGTTCATGCTAGATATTTCTGTGTACTCCAATTATTGGGAGACCAGAACCAGAACAACTGATATTGGTTATGATTCAAGTTTATGCATGTAAAATGTAAAAATACAATCAGATGACATACATTTTGTGGTAAGCTCATTATAGGTTCAGATGACATAAAATGTAAAAATATTTGTTTTCTCTTGATGCTTGAACGGGGTGGAAGGTTGTTTCTTCAAATTAGAGATACACAAACACACACACACAAAAAAAAGGGAAGACACAAAGCCAATGAACTTAAAGAAACAACTTCAGTTGGAGAAGAGCATGAAGAAAAGAAAGAATTACAGGGTTCTGTTAAAAGTCATGCCATAAAGAGGCCAAATTTCCCAAAGAAAGAATTGATGTCCATTTTGTGCGTTATCCTTGAGATTTCTTCTGTTCTTATTACCAAATTTGCCAAATCATAACCAATAGCCTATACCAAATTAATTTTAACAAAAAAAATTTACCCGTGCATTTGGAAGAATGAACACAAACGAATTGATTTGGTAATTCCTCAACATTCTTGGGGAAGCACTACTAAAAATTCAAGAGCATGCTTTAGTTTAGTACTAATACAGACCTAGATAATAATACTAGGAATGTTGCATGTAGAAATATAAAAAGAATCAAAATAAAAAAATGAGAGATTTCACAGGCCAATGATGGAATACGAAATAACAACATTGTTGAGTAAACCTGGGCGGCAAGGATGTGAAGAAAAGTCCAGGTAGCCCTTCCAAGCGCTTCCTTAGTTACGGGTGCAGCAGGCTTTTCTCATATAAATTATCAAATCAAAACCCAACCAACAAGAGAATTTCAAATTCAGCTGTATAGACATTAACCAAAGAAGTTGAAACATAACATAGCCGAATGATCATTGCAACTGAACGAGTTTAAAAGTTTCTCAATAGTAATCAACAAGTAGGACAAGCTTGCGTTAAAATAGATTTCATTTTGTTTCTTCAATCAGTCCCTTGTTATACCCAACGTTCTTGTAAACCAAGCTCCATTTTTAGATTACCTTGAAAATTAGTATCTGCTTAGTGATGATCATGGGAAATTAAATCTTAATGTGTGATACAAAACCAATTTCTCAACCTGGGGAGAGATTCATAAAAAGATACCAAGCAAAAACACACAATCTAAAATGACCCAAAGGAATTAGATACTAAATGGACATGCTATACATTATAATATACAACAACGTGGAAATGGCAAAAGAAAAGCCCGTTGTTTTTCTTTCAGAACTTTTATCAAATACTTACAGAGCATCAAGCCCATTCACTAAAACTACATCTCCAACAATCAAATTTTGAAATTACAATTCAACAGCAGGCTACAAAAGGAAAGAAATGAAGAGAAATTTTAAAATACCTTTTTGAGAATGTCATCGGATTGCAAATAAGTGGCATCAGTGTATGAGGGAGCTGCATAGGATGACGAAGATGGAGAAGAAAGAGGTTTTTGATTGGGGCGTGAATGGTGGGATGGCTGGGAAAGAAGATTTGAGAGATGGGTTTGAATGGAAGTTGAAATCTTTTGAGCAGTTTGAAAGAGAGCTTGCAAGGGATTCTCAGACATGTCCGGAATACGAGCGGTTTGACATAAAATGTAAAAGTTTCATCCCATTTGAAATGAGTAATGAGGAAATGTAGGAAGTACCAAAAGAGAAGCTTCATAACGAGAAACCCACGGGAGAAAAGATCTTCAAATCGTCGCCCGGTCGTCGATTGTGAGGGAAGGAAGCTAAAAAATGTAGCCGTCCAGTCGCTGACCAAGCTGCCGTCGGAGGTCTGGTCGTCGTCGGTGAGATCTGGTCGCCGTCGAAGCTGCTGTGGAAGATTTGGTCGCCTTCGAGGGTTATAAGGTGAAGAAGACGAGGGTTTGAGTTTCAGCCGTGAAAACATCGGGGAGAGAGAAAATGTTTTTTCCTTTTTATGGCTTGTTTTTTAAATTATTTAAAAAAAAAACCTTTAACGAGGGGCATTGCCCGCCATTAAAAGGGGGCTTTTGATGACGGGCAATGCCCCTCATTAAAAGTTAGATTTTTTGGAAAAATGCACATCCGACATTAAAAGTAGCGCGCGTTTTTCGTCCGTCATTAAAGGGTCCGCGTCCCTTTTTCTGTCCGTCATTAAAACCTGTTTTTGTAGTAGTGTTTGCAATGGCGATGGTTGGACGGCGGCGACGCTTTCGGTGGTGGTTGGTCGTCGGCGGCAAGAAAAGGATCGGAGATGGAGAGGGAAAGAGAGGTCGAGAGACCATGAGGGAGAAAGATCATGAGGGAGGAATGGAGGGAGGAAGAAACCGTGTGTGAATTGAGAAAAATAGTGAGTGGTTTTAGGGATTTTTTTTTTTTGAAAAATTGGGAGTGATTTTAGGGATCTTTCAAAATTGGAAAGTAATTAAGAAATCTCTTTCCTTTTTCGTTCACTATCTCTCACCCACGATTTTTGTTTCCTTTTTTGGTTTTATTTTATTTATTTTATTTTTTTTTAAATAGTTAGTAGTTGATATGAGAGCTGAATCGTAAAAGAGCCATGATTTTTATGAAAAAAAGTTGGACCATTAGGCCTTTTCTGTAAAAAATGGAAAACTTGGACATTTATGAAATATAGGGTCCAAATTTGGACTATCTATGTACTTTTCCCAAAATTTTAAGATAGGAATATAATATAAATAATAATAAAAAGGGCTATATTTTAGTAATAGTTTACTTATGATTTTCTATTATTGAAAATTTAACTTGCTATTTTCATCTTTTTAAACTACTAATTTTGAATTGGAAGTCAAAATAATAAATAGGAAATGGTGTTTTGTCTGACCTTAAAAGACATAATAATGCATAACGGTTGTATGCCTAATATCTTATAGGGACACATTTAGAAATAAGCCCCTTAGTCTTTAATCTAAAATTCTCTCATCTCGACAAAGTAATCTCTTTAATTACATACTCATGAAACTCATGTCTAGTTGCTATGTTTCGATCCAAAACTCCATTAACCTAACGAACTCTTTTTCTCCACCATGAAAACTCGAATTCTTCCCTTGACCTATAGTTTTATTATCCTCATCTTGAAAACATAAAACATAAAACTGAACAAACCAAAAATATTGTCTTATGTCCATCATATTAAAAAATACAAACCAACTCCTTTCTAGCACAAATTGCTAATAATTTTCTCCACTTTCTAAAACGAATAGTCTGTATTCTCTTCTCTAATAAAAAAAAAAAAAAACTCTTTGTACAAAAGATCCAAGTTTTGTCTCATTATTTAATCCAAAATTTCCTCATCTCAATAAAACTCAAGTCTAGTTTCTTTACTTTTGATTAAAAAAAAAAAAAAATCCATTAACCTAACAAATTTTCTTCTTCACCACGAAAACTTGAGTTCTCTCCTTGATCCAAGGTTTTATTGTCCCCATCTTAAATACATAGACAATAAAACTCAACAAATCCAAAATAGTGTCCCTTTCCATCTCGTTGATACATAAACATTACAGGTATTTGTATCTCATCTTCAATACATAAACCATAATACTCAACAAATTTAAAAACCTTGTCATTTATCATCTTGTTGACCAATACAAACCAACTTCTTTTTAGCACCAATTGCAAGATCTTTTTTCTAAAAACTTGTTGAAACACCCCCAAAATTCAACCTAATATAGGGGATATTACTAGACTTCACCCTATAACCAAGTTTAACGCTACTGGAAATTCGACAGCATAACGACGCAACTACAACTACCCAAATATTCTATATACCTGAAAATTAAGAATATGCACTTTTATAACCATAACACAACCTAAAAGAACGAGCCATACCTCATATCAAAACTACTAATAATGTCAACGAATCACAACTCTTATAAAAAAGGACAATCATCTTAGATTAACTTTTAGGAACTTAAACTTCTAATTTAAATCTAATGACACAAATGCTAAACTCTAACATAATAGAACTCTAGCCATCACTAGCTCAAACAATAAATAAGAACTAACATAATAAAGTAACAACACTTAGGTCACAACCTAAATTCAACTGCTAAAACATAAACAAGTAACTAAAGTAAATCAACTAAACTAAGCTTGACGTAACAAAACACTAAAGGAAACAACAACTAGCCAATGATCTCTCCCAATGTCTCCTCCACCGCATCAACAAGCTCATAAATCACATACAAAACTATTGTTTGAGGGAAAAGGGTAAGTACAAACGTATTGGTAAGTAGACCCTACCTGAGGAGCCATCAAACAACAAACAAAGCAAGCAACATCCTTCTCACATGCAACCAACATATTTTTCAAAGCTAGAAACACAAACATCATGCTCAACATATGTAAACAAATAAAATACAGGACTTGCCCAACAAATGAATTCCGCACCATGCTGTGCACACTCGGTTTCATTTCAAGTTCCACGAGCTCACTCAACACCCATGTTTAGCCCTCACAAAGTTCTTCAAGATTGACCCTTCGAGTCACATTGACCCTAGGCCATTTATACCCAGGCCTCGACACTTCTCTATGGAGCTCGACGTTTGGCCCTTGATCATTTATACCAAATCAATATGCATATCACAATACAATACCACAACAAGCATTTAAACATGTTCACCTAGTTCAAAACATTTAACGATTCATAAAAGTCATAATATAACACAAACGAGAAAACATGCAACATGCTTCACACAATCAAGCAGACTCAACAAGTAGAAACTACTTACTATCGCTCTAAAGTGCTACTCAACCATCCAAAAAGGCTCCTAACCAACAAAGTTAACATCTAGAGGTTAGAACCTAGCTCAAAATCTTATTCAAAACCAAAAGAGTGTTCAAAGAGGACTTTCTTACCCAAAATCAACCTTAAAGGTTAATTTGAACACTTCGATACCAATATGAACCTGCAACAAAAATGACCTAATGCTTAGAATCCAAACTAAAATACTTTAACTGAGTTCGAAATAGTTCAAAGCCAGCTACTACTTGCTTGCTGGTCGGGGTTCAAAAGAGTTTGATTTTGCCAGTAAGACCATTACAGCTTGTGAGTACTCCAATTTGAGGCTAATTGGAGTGTGTGTCCTCCAAATATTTGCGTAATTGAACTAGTAGTTGAATCAATCAAACAAATCATATAATTTACAAGGAGGAAATAACATTATGTAGAAAATATATAACATACCTTGAGAGTTGGATTACAAAGAAATATGTGACTATCACAATGTCTTCAAAAGCTGCGCATTATACAAACTGAATTCCCAACATTAGGGCTATTAAAAATGTTAACAACTCAGAACATATTATTGGAGGTAAAAGAAGTGTTCAAACGGGAGAAATCTTCAACACCAGAAACTATAAAGTATCATGTTTTCCAGTCCCTCAAAATCCTTAGTTTCTGACAGCAGATGCAAGGCTTAATACATGTTGCTTAAAAAAACAGGACAATTTAGAGATATAAAAGGAAAAAAGGATCATAAATTTAAAGAATGCACCCATGAAATTCTTAAAAGTGGTTTTCTGTTGTAAGACTATTACCAATGCACAAGGAAGTGTTTAAAGCTCTATGGAAGACTAAATGTTCAAAGCGAATTAATATTCTTTGTTGGGTCATGATTTTTGGTTCTTTAAATAGCTCGGAGGTTCTTCAAAGGAGGCTCCCGTTGTAAACAAAAGAACAAATAGTGGAAACAAGATAGAAATTGCAAGAAGGAAGTGAATCAAATTGAGTTGTGATGCATTGAAATGAAAAACTTACACGAATTCATAGGAAAGTAAAATGGACACCCACTAATCCACTAACCTTGAAAATCTCTTCAATCAACCTTACTAAGTCACATCCCTCCAAATTAGAAGCCACTATCCTAAATAAATGCCACTAACCATTACTTTCTACACAAGTAAATTAGCTAAATCAAACTACTTGCCTACCAAGTTTGCACTAATTTTAACACTCCCCCTTAGTGCAAACATACGATCAACAACACCGAGTGCACTCCTGAGTTCTTCAAACTTGGATTTACCAAGAGCCTTGGTAAATATATCAGCAACTTGCTCCTTGGAATGTATCTTCTGTAATTTGATGTCTTGCGTCAAAACTTTCTCTCGAACAAAATGAAAATGAGTTTCAATGTGCTTTGTACGAGCATGAAACACTGGATTCCCTGCAAGCTTGATTGCACTTTCGTTGTCACAAAAAATACAAACTGGATAGTCCAAATTGGAAAAAAATTCTGCCATGAGTCTTTTTAGCCAAATGCATTCTTGAGTAGCCATAGTAGCTGCTACATATTCTACTTCACAACTTGAAAGAGCAACGGATGCTTGCTTCTTACTGCACCATGAAATAGCCCCTGAGCCTGTATTAAAGCAGTATCCAGTTGTGGAACGTCTGTCATTTACATCACCAGCCCAGTCTGCATCAACAAAACCGCTTAACACGAAAGATTTAGCTTGTTTATACAACAAGCCAAAACATAAGGTGCTCTTAACATATCGAAGAATTCTCTTTGCAGCAACTAAATGAGCTTCACATGGCTTATCCATAAATTGAGCAACAACGCCTACAGAATAAGAAATGTCAGGTCTTGTGATAGTTAAATAAATTAGACTACCAACAAGTTGTCGGAAAAGTGTTGCATTTGCCAATCGTTTTCCTTCTTCTTTAGTCAACTTCAAAGATGGCTCCATAGGAGTAGTCATTGGTTTTGACTCATTCATGTCAAAACGATCTAATAAACTTGCTGCATATCCTTTCTGTGAGACAAAGTATCCATCTGACCTTTCAACCTCCAAGCCAAGAAAACATCTTGCTTCACCCAAACTCTTCATTTCAAAACGAATTGACAACGCATCTCGAAGACTATTAATTTCAACTTCATCATCACCTGTTATGATCATGTCATCAACATATAGTAGAAGCATTGTACATACTGAAGTTGTCTTTTTAACAAACAGACTTGAATCTGCACTTGAAGACCTGAACCCACAAAACTCAAGATATTGAGCAATTTTACCATACCAAGCACGGGGAGCTTGCTTAAGACCATATAAAGCCTTCTTGAGTCGACACACATAATTTGGAGACTCCTTGGAAACAAAACCTTGAGGTTGTTCCATAAAAATGTCTCGATCTAACTCTCCATAAAGGAAAGCATTCTTCACATCTAACTGCCATAATTTCCAATCTTTGTAAGCAGCTAATGAAATAATTGTTCGAATAGTTACCATTTTAGCAACAGGACTGAATGTCTCTTCATAATCTAGACCATATTGTTGTGAAAAACCACGAGCAACAAGACGAGCTTTATACCTGTCAATAGTACCATCCGGCTTTTTCTTTAACTTGTAAACCCATTTACAAGTAACTAACTCAACATTCTTCGGCTTTGGAACAAGTTCCCAAGTGTCATTCTTGTTTAGAGCCGAGATTTCCTCCTTCATTGCTTCTTCCCATTCAAGAACATCTCTAGCTTCATTATAAGACTTGGGTTCACCTTCACAAATATCACCCATCAAAAAACAAGATACAATTGAACAGTTATTTAACTGTACCTCATAATCAGATAAATAACTGGGTCGTGTTCTTTGCCTAGAAGATCTTCGAACAACAGTCTCTGCATCTTCATCTGTTTGATCATATTCTCCAATACTGGTATTGATCTCCTTTTCATCTGAGGCATCATCAGTAAAGAAAGGCGGTAAATCAACAACACCTTTCTTTGAACTTGTATCCATTTGATGTGATGAAACTTCATCAAATACCACATCTCGAGAAACAACAACTTCTCTTGTACTTGGATCCATACATTTCCATCCTTTCCTGTGAGTATCATATCCAACAAAAATACAACGTCTTGCCTTTGGGTCAAGTTTAGTACGCTTATTTTTTGAAACATGAACATAACAAATTGACCCAAAAACTCGAAGATAACTCACATTAGGTTTACGACGATATAATACCTCAAAAGGAGACATATTCGATCCCGTCCATGGAGGTAGACGGTTTATGACATGACAAGCTGACTGAATAGCTGCGGCCCAAAGCTCCCTTGGAAGGTTCTTTGCATGCAACCAACACAAGCACATAGACGTAAGATGTGCTAATTTACGTTCAGCAACTCCATTCTGTTGTGGAGTGTCAGGACATGTCATTTGGCGTTGAATTCCATGCTCTTTGCAATAATTCTGAAATTGATCAGACATGTATTCTCCCACATTATCTGTGCGAAGACACTTTATTGGCAACATAAATTCATTTTCCACTTGCTCCTTGAACTGGACAAACTTGGAGAAAGTCTCACTTTTAGCCTTCAAGAAATACACCCACGTGAACCGAGAAAAATCGTCCACAAAAACCATCACATAACGACAACCAGAATAACTGGGTGTTCTAGTTGGCCCCATCAAATCTGAATGAACCAAATGCAATGTAACAGCAGCCCTGTTATTTGAATTTGGGAAAGGAAGACGATGTGATTTCCCAAATTGACAACCAGGACAAACCACATCGTGATGAATTTCCTTAAAGAGAGGAACACCGTCAAGAAGCTTTTTCATAGAAATTCTTTGTAGTAACTGATAACCAACATGGCCTAATCGAGCATGCCAAAGTGCTGCACTATCATTCTGACCTGTCTTTTCAACATAAGCTTCACTTGCAGACAAAACGTAGAGAGAATCTTTCCTCTTTCCAGTTAATAAAACATCAGCTTCAAATTGCTTAATATTAGAAACAATTTTCACATCATTTGGACCAAAGAGAACATACCTCCCAGAATCAGCAATCTGAGAGACTGAAACCAAATTCTTCGTTAGACCTGGAACATGATAAACATCTTCAAGAGAAACACCAGCAACATTTGGTGCATCATCCTTAACATTAACACGCCCTTCTTCAACAACAGGATGTAAGGAATTATCGGCCGTTGCAATAACTCTTTTTCCCTGATGGGTATGGACATCAGAGAGAAGAGAAACATTTCCAGTAGCATGATGAGAACAACCAGAATCAATAATCCAATCCTCATCATAATCTATAGAAGCATTAGCATGCAGATTAATGGGTTGATCAAAAGTTTCAATTGACAAGCATTGTTCCCAAGTAAGTTGTTCAGGTTTGTTACTTTCCTGTACAACATTTGCTTCTGCTTCTTTGAGATTCACCCGGCAATTTGGTCTAATATGACCCGACTTCCCACAACGATGACACACCACCTTCGCCCGACAATCACGTTTGATGTGTCCTGGCTTGCCGCATCTAAAACATCCTTTGAAATTGCCCTTGGACTGCCCTTCAACCTTGGAATCCTTGCTATCATTTGAAGAACGCTTGACAAAAGAATTAACTTTTCCTTTATCTTTTGCATAAACAGCAGCTTCCACCTCGTAGTGAATTTGCTTGTTGTTACCAAGCATTTGTTTCATCAACGCTTCCTGATTTGAGAGCAAGTTTTCCAGCTCAATGATAGAAGGTTGATTTACCCAACCTTGTATCGAAGAAATAAATGGCATAAACTCCTTTCGCAGTCCACGAATAAGATACCGACGCAACCGAGCATTACTAATAGGCTCTGTCTTGTCCAATTCTGTAATTTCAGAACACAAAGTCTTAACTTTTAGAAAATATTCTGAAACTGACAAGTTGCCTTGAATAGTTCCGGCAAGTTCATTCTCCAAATACTGCAACCTTGTCGTGTTCTTTTGAGCGAACAATCTTTTAAGCGTTTCCCACACTTGCTTTGGAGAATTCACATCACGAACATGCTCAATATACTCCTTGCCAATAGAAGTTCGCAAAGCAAATAAAGCTTTGCCACATTTGACCTTCCACTTCCTCCGTGCCTCAACATTCTCCAAAGTGTCTCTTGGAATTTCAGTATCATCACCGGAAACAAGATCCCACAGATCTTGTCCTTGTAGAAAAGCTTCCATACATAGCTTCCAATAGCTATAATTATCACCGGTAAGCTTGTCCACACAAATATTGTTTCCACCATTCATTTTCACTGAGTATAAGACTCAAACACGAAATAAATAACTTAGCTCTGATACCATGTAAACAAAAGAACAAATAGTGGAAACAAGATAGAAATTGCAAGAAGGAAGTGAATCAAATTGAGTTGTGATGCATTGAAATGAAAAACTTACACGAATTTATAGGAAAGTAAAATGGACACCCACTAACCCACTAACCTTGAAAATCTCTTCAATCAACCTTACTAAGTCACATCCCTCCAAATTAGAAGCCACTATCCTAAATAAATGCCACTAACCATTACTTTCTACACAAGTAAATTAGCTAAATCAAACTACTTGCCTACCAAGTTTGCAGTAATTTTAACACCCGTCTCATGTTTTATCTCCTTCTATCTGCCCATTATGCTTGAATGCCAGTGAATCTTTGCAGCATTTATTCTTTGATAGCGATTATTCTTACCAGTGTTGGGGAAAGATTATATCTATTTTCAAGCTTCAATGGGTTTTTGATCAGTCATTCAAAGGAAACGTGCTGCAATTTTTAATTGGTCCATCAATTAAGTTGGCTTCTAAATTATTGTGGTCTAATGGTATCAAAGCCGTCTTATTGGAAATTTGGTTCGAAAGGAATCAGAGAGTTTTCTATGATATTTCTCTTCCTTGTATGGATCGTTACAATTCTGCTCGTCTCAAAGCTTTGTCATGGTGTTCATTGTCCAAGCTTTTTTCAGACTTTTCTATTCAAGATATTTGCCTAAATTGGGATGCTTTCATTTTTCCATCCTAAGTTTTGTTATTCACCTATATTTGTGATTTTTTTTACCCTTTTCGTTCCTTAATTTTTATTTTAGTATCGTTGTACTTTGAGCATTAGTCTCTTTTCATTTCGTCAATGAAAAGTGTGGTTTCCTTTTAAAAAAAAAAAAAAAAAAAAGCAGCTTCGATTGGCCCAAGAAAGGATGAAAAAACAAGCCAATAAAAACAAAAGAGATGTGATCCTTCAGGAAGGGGGATGGGTGTATTTAAAACTTCACCCTTATCGCCAGAAATCTGTAGCCAAAGGGAGATGTGAGAAGTTAGCTCCGAGGTATTTTGGCCCATTTAAAATTGTGCAGAGGATAGGCCTCATAGAGTCTATGCTGGAGCTTCCACCAACAGCTACTATCCATCTTGAGGACAAGGTGCATTTGCCTCCAAGGGTATTGTAAGACCTTGATGTAGGGGAAAGAACCAAAAAACAGTTAGGCTAGGAGAGGAGAATGTGAGGAAGTAGGATCGTTTTTGTGTCTTAGATAGTGAGGTCTTAGAGGGAGAGAACCAACTCTCTCGAATAGCTGGGAGGCTCTTGTTCTTATTGCTTATTGCTTATTTCGGAATATTCAGTGAATAACCTTCTGTCTATTGAATAGTTAATAGGGCAGGGTTAGTTTGCTTCCATTTTGTGTTGAGTTTGTTTGTGTTGTATTTGCACTCTCAATAGGGCAGGGTTTGTTTACTTCTATTCTGTGTTGTGTTTGTTTGTGTTGTATTTGTAGGTTATTAAGGAGAAGATACCTAACAATATGTTTGCTCATATTTACCCCAGCTAAGTTAACATGCAATCGTTTTCATTCTGTCCACCATTGCAACATGTATATTGTTTCTATGCATCAAGAGAAAAGGTACGACTGCCAATTTTGCAAACTAAACTAATAGAAAGCAAAGGTAAAATTGCACCATGCTCTACCTTCGACAGAAGGGAGAATTTGACAGAAAAGCTAATTAAGCAACAATAATATTCAACAACACTAAAACCATGCTAGAAAATTAATATTTGAGCAGCTAGATTATTAAGTATTCACATGGATATCTCACCACATTAATAAGCACAAACAAACAAGTATAACTATAAAAAATATTACCTTAAAAGCTTCAAACATGCGGGCATCAAAGATCTGCTTAAAACTATCTCAACTTTCCTCCGTAAAGAACTGGTGAGCTTGCATTGCACTAGCAAACAACAGAGATGTAAGCAAGTATCATAGGATAATGCAAAAAAATCGATACCAATGCACTAACAAGAGAGTATTAGACTTCAGGAAATGGAGAGACTTAAACTCTCAGCTCCTAGAGCAACAATTCATTGTAACTGTCCATCAATTCTTTTGATAACGTTCCCGATTCAATTTTAATAGAAGGGAGGAATATAAATGGGAGGTCACCCAATAAGCTGAAAGTAACATTACCCATAATCCTCCATCACAGTTCTTTATAAAAACTAATGATAAGTCATAATCAGGATCCACATGATTGAGAGTGAGAACCAAGTACGTATATCAGTATTTTTTGGCTGCTATGAAGTTTAACTTGTCAAAGAATAATTTAAGGAAAAAAATATTTTTCATCTAGTTTCGATGGGTTAAAGACAATTAAAAAAAATAAAATACTGACAAGACTTGTCAAAATGAGGGAAAAGAAAATGAAAATAGAAAACAAAAAGATGAAAGTCTAGGAGGAAGAGGAAGGGAGTTTGTGTAATTTAGAAATGGAAAGCGTAATCAACATTACAATATTCATGAATAATCAATCAGACAAAAAGATGAAAGTCTCGGAGAAAGGGGAATGGAATTTTAACCCTAATCATCAAATATTTCAAGTTTCTTGGTTTATGTGCTAATAAGTAACTAATAATAAATTTTAGATCAAAAGAATAAAGGTACGAATTTCTACCTCATATCTTGTTGAACTTAAAAAGAAAAAAAATTCAAATAAGAATCTGAATCAAAAGAGAGAGAAAGAGAAAGAGAGAGGAACCTGCAAAAACCAAGTTAACATGTCCTCCCCTGCAAAACAGCAAACTCCATTCAAAAATCTCTTTTCTCTGGTCTTATATAGCCAATGCCAAAAGATTAAAAATATAGAATCAAATCAATCAAAGATAATTGACGTAAGGCAACCATTATGTTTGAATAATCATTGTATTGAAGCAACTTGGTTCCAAACAACTATCATAATCTTTTGTGACAACCTTCATCAACTAATGTTTTGAGAAAACCACTTTACCAAGACAAGGCTAACTTGAGCACTCCCTCATTATCATAAAAAGGCAACCAATATTTGGAAACAACCATTTTAAGGCAACTAATATTTTGGGACAACCACTGTACCATGACAACCGATATTTCGATCATTTCAAGGTAACCAAAAATTTGGGAAAACTATTTTACCAAGGAAACCAATATTTTGAGATAACCGTCATTTTGAGACAACCATTGTATCAAGACAACCAATATTTTGTTAGACCCTCGATTTCTAAATACTATGAGACAAGGGGTAAGAAGGGAATTTCATCTCCAGGTTAGTTAGAAAATGCACACACTCGAAGGAGGGACTAGGGCTAAATGTGGAATTGGAGGACAAAGTACAGGAGGGAGGTTTGCTTGTTGCTTTTTGCTGAATATACTAGCCTATTGTCTTTATGTTTCTTTTATGCTTTTAGTATGAGTATTGTGTGAGGAAAAGGAGAGTTTCCAACCCTCTCGAATCGATTATGAGAGTTTGTAAGCCTCAAGGCAAGTTTTCTGATAGAAATATCAATATATTGTAAGAGGTTTCCTTACAAATTGGTACTAGAGCAACACCAACTTGGGGAGACTTGGGAAAATGGCACAATGGAAGATCGAAGAAAGCTAGACGTCACAGACTAGGAACTGGGAAGTGTAAAGGAGAAAAAGTCCGGAGGATACCAGCGATTGGAGACAGTATGAGTGCAATAAAGAAGTCCATGGCAAATATTGAGGAGCAGACTGCGAATACTCACAAGCCCTTGGCTATGATTGCGTCAAAGTTAGCCCTATTGCGTTCGCGATCTTCATCATCCACGATGATAAAAGGTTTAGGCTGAAAGTTGAAGGAATGGACAGAAACTTATGAAACCACCGATCTCATTGAAGGAAAAGTGTGAAAACCAGGAACCAAGAAATATCCAAAGACTAAAGCAAGTTTAAGAAAGTTGAAATGCCCGTTTTGGGATGAGATGACCCTGATTCATTGCTGTTCCGAGCCGATAGGTATTTCCAAATCCATAAACTATCGGATATCGAGAAACTTATTGTTGTTGTAGTTAGCTTTGAAGGAGTGGCACTGAATTGGTATCATGGGAAAGACGAAAGAGAGCCCGTCAAGGATCAAAAGGATCTGAAACCCAGTCATCAAGGCAGAGGTGGTGATGTGATGTGCTGGAAGCCCGTTGGGCTACAAGATATGATGGAAAAATTCCAACTCATAGAGGATTGTGAAACAACCCATTTGGAGGGTGAAAAACCCAAACTAGGGAATGGGAAAACACATATTTGAAGGTGTTCATATAACACATGCGAAAGCAATTTTAGGATCGGAGGCACTTAACTACATCAATTTTAGAATATGAAAACATGATGTCCAAATACCGTAAGGAGAGAGCAGAATTTTTACCAACCTTTTGGAGACCGATTCAACAACTCCCTTTGATTCCTTTGATCACGAACGGTGTGTGGACCACCTCTAGTGTCTTCCCTACTATTCTCCGGGCCAAGAACGACTTGTGGGAGTCTATAGAGATAGGGAATGGGAAAGGAATGCTTGAAGGTTCAAGCACTAGAGAGATATATGGAGATGAGTGAGTTTGAGACCAAAATCCAGCAGCATAACAATATGGAAAATGGCTCTCCTTCATTTGAATCTGATTCATACTCCTTATATAGACATCTACCATGCAAAGAGAAGCCTCATGACACTAGACACATGGTGAAATTGCAACTCAAAGTGGATTCTAGGTGTTTAATTCACAACACATGCAACTAGTGCATGGTTGTGTTGTTTTCCACTATGCATCAACATGCAAGAGTGGGAATGCCACTAAATCCACTTAAAATTGAATCTAAATTCTCAATTTTCAGCTTGCAATTCATTCCTATTTCAATTCAAAATTGAAATTGATTTCTAGGCAATTAATTTGTACAATTCCAAGTAATTTTTACATGATTAATCCAATTAATCTTTATCACCTAGTGCCATGAATTATATATGATTCCTAATACATATATATGGTATTCAAAACACTTTTAAATACTCCATCTCTCATTTTCTAATTTAATTCATAATTAAATTATTGTGTCAAACACAATTTACGATAATACCCGTTTTCCCGATTTTGAACGATTCAAAGCTTCCTATCTTTTTGTTCTAGGCTTTGTTCCGATATGAGCTAGTAGGGGGACCTAATGGACCTATAGATCATGGGCTCCAACGATTCGAGGCTAACCGACTAATCTCATTATCCAAGCTAGCCAACATTCGTTAACTACCGGGACACTCCACTATAGCCCGATAGTTGCACTCCCCTCACTATAGATATATTTCCGTCCACTTGATTTAACCATGATTAGTAAGTCGATCCTTCACAGGTTGTTCGTAGCTATAGTTAGGTCAAAAGCCCGTTTTACCCCTATAGTACTTCTAGTTCCTTAAGTCCCACTGATCCTCTAATGAACAATTGGTTTATGGTCCAACCAATAAACCGAGTCCCTCTCGGGCCAATGAGAGGGCGGGATCCCTTTGTTTAAGCCCCGGAGTCAGCACTTAAGGGAACAACCTCTCTACTATCCCTAATTCGGGTAGGAGTGAATTCCTTCTTGCACGACTATGTCCCCAGCTATCTACTCGTTCCTATCCCTGAAATGGGAGGCTTATTGAGTCGGCGATACTGAGCCACTCTCACCTATGCAGATCTAAGGATAAGTCCGAATAAACAGGAGTTCATAGTTAGCTCAGGATTAAGATCGAGTTACCTAGGTCATCACATGAAATAGTCAGTCTCGTCAGTAAACGGTGTTATAAAGCGAGAGCGACTTATTTCTTGGTCCTGGTCTTATGCAAACTCATTGCATAGGACGCCCCCACTCGCATGTCTCTACATGGACGATTTAGGATCACATCGTCTATACCATCTATAAAGTGGGTCGCGTCTCATAGTGTCTCTAGAATAAGGTACCCAACCCTATCCCTATACTATAGACCGTTTTGGCTATTACTCAAGCTTGATCCACTTTTATGTCTCTACATAAAGCTCAAGTGTTCATCCTATAGCCATGGATCTTAGTTTATTGGATTTGGGTTATTATATGTGCAATTTACTTTATTCAGTAATAACTTTACTGAATTAATCTCGATAACGCCTTTATCGAATAAGTATATAATTCGTTTAACATTCACTATCTACGAGTTTTAGGACACCAATCCCAACAATTGGGCCAGCTCTGAAGAAGGAGTACTCTCTTGAGTAACTCAGCACCCACGTTGAAGAATGAAGGTCTTATGAAACGACTCTCTAATGCCAAGTTTCAAGCACGAAAGGAAAATAGTCTCTATTTTAGATGTGAAGAGAAATTTACTTTTGGACCAAGATGCAAAGCTAAAGAGTTAAGAGCTATGGTGGTACACTCGAATGGAGAAGAATTTGAAATCTTTAGACGAAGTGAAACATGAAGAATTGTCAAAAACCATCAAGAAAATCGACGATGCAGCCAAGCTATCTCTAAATTTAGTGGTGGGATTCACTAAAACAGGAACGATAAAGGTGAAGGGAACGATAGACCTATTGGAAGTAGTGGTGTTGATAAACAGTGGCACCATCCATAATTTCATATCACAGAGAGCAGCCGACAATTTGGAACTTCGTCTCACTTAGACAACCAATTATGGAATTATCATGGGATCGAGACCATAAAAGGGAAGGGAGTATGCAAAAAGGTGGTGCTCAATCTGGGAGAGCTAATGGTAGTTGAAAGCTTCCTACCCCTAGAATTAGCCAGCATCGATGTTGTGTTGGGAATTTAGTGGTTACACACATTGGGGGAGACAATGGTGGATTGGACAACTCTAACCATTAAAATTGAGAGCGAGTAGAAAATCACTCTGAAAGGTGATCCGAGTTTAACAAAAACAAAGGTCTTGCTGAAGAAAATGATGAAATCTTAGACTAACAGTGGAAGCAGTTCATGACGACATCGATTTTGAATTTAAATTGCCTGCAAAAGACCTACCAACACTATTAGTGCAATTGATAAAAAATTACGAGGATATATTCAGGATGCTCGAGACATTACCACCTTGAAGAGAGATCGAACTTTAAATTCATTTGAAATAAGGGAGCAAATCTGATGTAGGACATCTTGTCCTTTCTTGAAAGTTCTTGCCCTTTCTTGTGTAATTCTTGTGTAAATCCAAGAGGTCTTTATTTTACCTTTCTTGGTTAGTTTTATCTTTTATTTTGGGCAAAGGGCAGCCCCTTTTATTTTTTACAGCTTTAGTTAGTTTAACTCTTTAAAGTTTTCACCCTTGGTTAGTTTTTCAGCCTATATAAGGGGCTGGTTTTGTATTCATTCATCATCTTTTTCATCATTAATAAGAACTCACCAGCTTGTTTACATCCAGTGGTATCAGAGCTCCGATCCTAGCTTGAACTTAGTTCACAAGTGGATCTTTTGATTCAAACACCAATGGACGCAACATCTTCCTCCAACGATCGACGCTTGCAGTCGGTCGAAGCATCGATTGAGGTGCTGAAAAAAGGATTTGAAGACATCCAACGATCAATTGCGAATCTCACTCAACAAGTAGCTCATTTAGAGGTTAACCATGAACAAAGAAACCCTAGAGAAGTTGCTGCAAATCAAAATGTTCAACCTCCTATCCAAGAAATCCAAGAAGGACCTTTACAGCAAGACAATCCTATGTTACAACTTGGAAATCATCAAGCTACCTATGTTACAACTTGGAAATCATCAAGCTGGTAGACTCCCTGAAAATCAAATGCCTGGATTTATGATGTATGATTCAGAATCTTCGGATGATGGTCAAATTCAGAACATAAGGCAACAAATACAAGGCGCAAGAATTCCAAGAAACCATCATTATGTTCACTATGGTCAAGAAAACCAAAAAATTAAGATGAAGGTGGATCTTCCTAGCTTTAGTGGGAGGATGGACGTCGAAAAATTCTTTGATTGGATCAAGAAAGTTGAGAGTTTTTTTGAGTATGCCAATACACCTGAAGAAAAAAAAAAGTCAAATTGGTTGCATTCAAGTTACAAAGTGGTGCATCGACAAGGTGGGATCAACTTCAAAATAACCGATGGTACTATGGAAAGCAACCCATTAAAAAATGGCCTAAGATGCTTCGCCTCATGAAGAAACGTTTTCTCCCAATGAACTACCAACAAATCTTGTACAATCAATGTCAACTATGTAAACACGGTGATCGATCGGTTCTTGATTACACTGAAGATTTTCACCGATTGGGGGCTAGAAACAACCTACCTGAGACCGAACAACAACAAATTTCAATATTTGTGAATGGCCTACGTGATGACATCAAAGAGGTAGTCAACCTATATCTGCCAGCTTATCTTACTGATGCTATCTCTCTTGCAACAAAGATTGAGGAAAATGAAGAGAAGAACAGATCAAGACATACCAAAGGAGAAACAATTGGGCTAAACAAGAACAACAACCTTCAAAAAGAAACATGCTGGACACTACAAAAAACTTTCAACAAGGATCTTCATCCAATTCTTCAGCACAAGGCAAGAAGGATGAAATTCTGTCCAAGAACCATTCAGGCAAAGATTTGGAAGGTAATTCTACTAAAAAGACTACTAATCCATATAATCGCCCTACTCTTGAAAAATGTTTTAGACGTGGACAGCAAGGGCACCTCTCAAATGAGTGTCCACAATGCCGAAACCTAACCATTCGCGAGGAGGACAATGAGGAAGACTCTAATGATTCCGAAGGAGGGAATGACTATGAATATGCCGATCCTGATTTGGAAGGAGATCAATTATCATGCATCATTCAAAAGATCCTCCTTACACCCAAGACCGAGATGAATCCTCAAAGAAACAAGCTGTTTCGCACAAGATGCATGGTCAATGGAAACTTTGCTTGGGGAAAGGAGCAAGTCAGTAGCTTCACTAAACTTAAAACCCTTTTAGCCTCCACTCTGGTTCTAACCCTCCCCAACTTTCAAAAACCCTTTGAGGTCTCGGTGGATGCTTCGGGAGTTGGCATTGGAGTTGTCCTTAGTCAAGAAGGCCATCCTATTGAGTTTTTGAGTGAGAAATTAAGCCATGCTTGCCAAAAGTGGAGCACTTATGAGCAGAAATTATATTCTTTGTCACAAAAAAATATTAGTCGTATGAATGCTAGATGGCTTCAATTTTTACAACGCTTTGATTTTGCCATCAAACACACCACGGGTAAGTCCAATCAAGTGGATGATGCGCTGAGCCGAAAAGGTACTCTTTTAACATTACTTAAAGGCGAAATTATTGCTTTTGATACCCTCCCTCAAATGTATGCCACTGATGTAGATTTTAAAGACATTTGGGAAAAATGTACAAACCATAAGCCTTGCTCAGACTTTCATATTTTAGATGGTTTTTTGTTTAAGGGTGATTCCATTTGTATTTCCCACACGTCCCTTAGAGAATCCATCATCAAAGAATGTCATTTGGGGGGTTAGCTGGCCACTTTGGTCGAGATAAAACAATTACAGCAATATCTTCCAAATTTTTTTGGCAACAACTTCAAAAAGATATTACCAATTTTGTGTGTCGATGTTTTATTTGTCAAACTTCAAAAGGAGGAACTCAAAATGTAGGTCATTACACACCTCTCCCTATTCCTAATTCAATATGGGAAGATTTATCAATGGATTTTGTGCTTGGCTTGCCTCGTACCCAACGTGGTTTTGATTCGGTTTTAGTTGTTGTAGACCATTTTAATAAAATGGCGCATTTCTTGCCTTGTAAAAAGACTAATGATGCCCTTAATGTTGCTAATCTCTTTTTTCGTGAGATTGTTAGGCTCCATGGTATACCCAAGTCGATTGTTTCATAAAGAGATGTCAAATTTATGAGTTATTTTTTGCGCTCTTTGTGGAAAAGGTTTGGCACTAACCTACTTTTCAGCACTACAAGTCACCCTCAAACGGATGGTCAAACCGAAGTAACCGACCGTACTCTTGGCAATCTTGTGCACTGCCTTAGTGGTGATAAACCAAAACAATGGGATCTTCAATTGGCTCAAGCCGAATTTGCCTTCAACCACATGAAAAATAGGTCCACAGGGAAGTCCCTTTTCGAAGTTCTTTACACTCATCTACCTCGTGTTACTTTTGACTTAGCTAACCTACCTATTGTTGTTGATGTTAGTTCCGAAGCTGAACACATGGCAAAAAGGATTGTTGATATATATTCTGAAGTTAAAGAACACCAGGAGCGGGCTAATGCTTCATACAAACAATCAGCTGATTCTCACCGACAGTTTAAGGAGTTTCAAGGGGCGATTTAGTGATGGTTCACCTTCGCAAGTCACGACTACCAGCTGGTCATCACAACAAATTAACAAATAGAAAGCTTGGTCCATTTTCTGTTTTGGAGTGCATTGGAGACAACGCTTATCGCATTGATCTTCCTACAAACCTTCGCATCAGCAACACCTTTAATGTGGCTGATTTATACTCTTTCTTTGCTCCAGATGACTTTACTCTCCAAACATAACTCGAGGACTAGTTCTTTTCTAAGGGGGAAGGGTTTGATGTAGGACATCTTGTCCTTTATTGTGTAAATCTAAGAGGTCTTTATTTTACCTTTCTTGGTTAGTTTTATCTTTTATTTTGGGCAAAGGGCAGCCCCTTTTATTTTTTACAGCTTATTAAAGCTGGTAGTTAGTTTAACTCTTTAAAGTTTTCACCCTTGGTTAGTTTTTCAGCCTATATAAGGGGCTGGTTTTGTATTCATTCATCATCTTTTTCATCATTAATAAGAACTCACCAGCTTGTTTACATCAAAATCTATTAATGTACAACCCAACCAATTAATGTACGACCATATAAATATTCACAGGTGCAAAAAAGGGAAATAGAAAGATCAGTACATGAAATGCTAACTGCCAGTGTAATTTGCCCTAGGGTAAGTCCATACTCTAGCCCTGTACTACTGGTTAAAAAGAAGGATGGAGGGCGGCAGTTCTGTATTGACAACAGAGCATTTGAAAAAATCATGGTTCCTGATAAATCTCCAATTCAAGTGGTAGAGGAACTCCTAAATGAACTGAATGGCTCCCGAGTGTATTCTAAGATCGACCTTAAGTCAGGGTATCACCAAACTAGGGTCCATCATGAAGGGCATTATGAATTCCTTGTTAGGTTGTTCAAATTTATGAATGCTCCTTCAACATTTCAGGCATTATGAACAAGACCTTTTGGCCATATTTGCATAAGTTCATATTTGTCTTTTTCGATGATATACTGATTTATGGTACTGACTATGATGAACATCTGAACCATCTAAATGTTGTGTTTAATATTTTGAGGGACAACTATCTATATGTGAACATGGACAAATATCACTTCGTGAAGGAGCGTATTGAATATCTTGACCACTGAATTTCGACACAAGGGGTCAAAGCAGATCTGGAAAAGGTGATAGCAATGGTAAAATGGCCAATCCCTTAGAATATTAGATAACTACGAGGATTCTGTTGCTTAACGGGGTATTACCGCCGGTTTATGACACATTATGGCAACATTGCAACTCCTCTAGCAATGGTAAAATGGCCAATCCCTTAGAATATTAAGCAAATCTGGAAAAGGTGATAGCAATGTCTCTCTTTTTTGCCGGCAAGTGCAAAGTTAAAAAAAAAAAATATTGAAGGGGGTTTCCCCCTTCGAATCCAGCTGGAACGAAGGGGAACCAGATCTGGAACGAGCCCAGATAAATAAATATATATATATTTATTATTTTAATATATCTATATTTTAAAAAATAAAAAATGATTTTTTAAATTAAAAAATCAACGCCACGTCAACAATCCGTTAAATACTAACGGAAAATTGGATGGAGGGACCAAATTGCAACTAAAATCAAACCTCAGGGACTAAATTGTTGAGTTTGAAACCTCAGGGACCAAAATGAAACCTAACTCAAACTAAAAGTGTATTTTTCCCAATTTTTAAATACATAATTAAATTAAAAATGATAAAAACTTTAATAAATATAGTATTTTCATGTTATAAACTCAATTCATTTTTTGTGAAATTAAAATTTGTATAATATAATGTATTATAAATTATATGGTATTATAAAATAATAATTATACAAAATTTATAACATATAAAATGTTTATAAATTAACTAATAATAGTTTATATTCAACTTAATACTTTAGTTGATAACTACAAATGATTTATGGTTTATAAATATATTATCAAACACATTTTGAACAATTTTTTAAATTGGAATCAAATTTTTTAATTTGCTACCAAACACATATATGAAAACATGAAAAACAACTCTGATTTCATTGAATCCCTTGTTTTCAAATTTCTGTTTTCAGATCACCTACCAAACGGACCCTAATTGATTTATCGAGAACCACCTCTCAATTTATTCTAATGTGCAAAAGCGGATAGATAACAACTTTTAGATTTTGTTTTTCTAAAAATATGTCACTTTCGCTAGCTGTTTTCAAATCACAAATTTGTCATCTTTCTTATATATATTTTCACATTTGTTCTCTCTTATCTCTTATATCAATAAAAGTTGGATTGATTCAATTTTTATAACCATTATTTTTATTAAATTTTTATCAATATGTTGGATTAATTAAACATAGATGCAATCTAAATTATATAAATAATTAACTCATAAAAAATAATAAAATAAATATCAATATGAAAATAATTGAAACAATAAACTTATTTTGATCATTATAATTAAATCCCAACAATTTAGTATTAATTTACCAAACACCAAAATAGTTTTTTCTAATTTAAAATTGAAATTTACCCAACACTGTTTTACTTAATTTCAAAACTATTTTTTTTCAAAAGCAAAGTTACCAGCACTTAGCTTGCAATCCTAAACTAAGCCCGAAGCTCATTTATCCACTTCGACAACTTCAAGAAGCCATTTCGAAAAATTTGAAAACCAAGTGGCATGTACCCCATTGATCATTGCTCGTCATTGATCGGCCACCAAATCTTGGATTCTCTGAACATGTCTAAATCTTGTCCCCATCAATATAGCTGAGAGCTTTTGCACTTCCATAGCTAGTGCACGAACACAAGTAAAGTTCTCCTCGTCACTATTCAAAAGGTTTATAACTGCTGAACAACCCAACTCCACCATCACTCGAGTTCCCTTGCTTCTCGAGGTGACGGTTCTAAAAAGTGACTCGAATCTTATGCTTGTTTAAGAAAGGATGAGAATGAAAGTTGATTTAATTAGAAAATTGAGAAAATGCCTATTAAGAAAAATACCAATCAATGTGGTCAAATGGAAGCTAGAGTTAGTTTATAAATTATAATGTTGCAATTAATAATTCTTTGGTTAATGATCATTTAAAAAGGAATAGGAAAAAAAAGAAAAAACTTTTGACTTAAAAGACTAACGGTGGGGATCGAAATAGGAAAAAATGGGATAAAATCGACCAAATTGATTTTAGCATAATTTTTTTCCTTAAATAGGTCTGTTAGTTTGGGATCAATTTTGACTATGAACTGCTTTCACACCTATTTGAGATTCAATTTCAAATTGTAAGACATTAGTTTTTCTCAATTAATATAATATTTCATTTTTTTTATAAAAAAAAAAACCTTTGTTTAGTAATGATCGATCAAAGGAAAATTAATTAAAAATTCACATAAAAATTATAGGGTTTTTTTTTTATTAGATTGTATTAATTAGGTCCTTGAACTTTTAATTTTGTGTCTAATAGGTTCCTAAACTTTCAATTTTGTGTCTAATAGATCCCTGACACATTCGAGATTTATAAAAATTAACCAATCTATTAGATATAAGATTGAATATTATGTCTATTAGGATCATAAACTTCCAATTTTATATCTAAGTAAGTCAGTGAATTTTAAAAAATATCAAATAGGTCAAGAATTTATTAGACACAAAATTGAAAGTTGAAAGACCAAATTGACACAATGGCTAAATTACATCGTTCTTTAGAGTTGAGGTCCACTTTGGTTTTTTTTTTTTTAAAAAAAAAAGCTTATAATTAACTTCATGTCTTACTTTTCATGTCCCGATTATAATTCTTTATCATAATTTAATATATTTAGCTGGACTTTTTTAATGAATAGCTAGAGCTTTTTTTTTTTTTTTTTTTTTGAAAAAGAATAGCTAGAGCTTTATATATATATATATATATTTTTTTTGTTAAGGTCAAAAGAAATAGTAAATTATGTTGAGAAACAATCAGATTTATTTTATGTAGTAAAAAATAAAATAAAATAAAATAACAAATCAGATAAGAAACACAAGGAGAGAGAATGTTGGAAACAAAAAATCACCTTAGCTATTTACAGCTGCACAACGCCAAAGCACAGCAAGGAAATTTCAAGTTAATATTTAAAATCCACCAAAAAATAAAAATAAAAATATTCAAGGCAACATTATGGTGAAATTACCAATTTAGTTCTTCTAATTCAAGTTTGGCTTTATTTTGGTCTAGGGCTTCATTTCTAACCTTATTTTTATTATCTTTTGTGAGTGACTTCTTCATTTCAACCTAATCTTTTATGATTTTAAAATTTTAAAATTTTAAATTTCATCTTTAAAGTTGGATCAAATCTCACCAATTGTCCCTATTGATATTACTATATTAAATATGTAACTAATAACTTAATGTAATATTAATCAAGAACGACGGAGGGTAAAAACGTAAATGCACGATTGATGTGGTTGGAAAAGGTGGTTATTTTTCAACGGTCAGTGCCAATCCCAAGTTAGGAGAGGGAAAGAGAAAAAGAGGGGAAGAGGGGGAGAGAGGGGATGGGGGCAAAACCTTAGTTGTGCCACAATTTTTTCTCCTTCCTCTCTTCCTCTCTTTTTCCTCCGTTTTTCTTTTCAGATCATCTTTCGGAAAAGGACGAGAAGGCGGGAACCAATTTCCCTTTCGTTTTTCCCGCTTGATCGGACTTTCTGGTATCTCTCTTTGCTAAATCTCATATTCTTTTGGAAAAATGATTCAAACGAGGTTGCCACAATGTGGCTGCCTCTCAATAACTGTTTGATGTGGATTTGAAAAATCTACATGTCCCTAATGACTATTGGATACAAATTCTATAGTTTTTTTTTTTTTTGGTGATTTTGGATCTAAATGAGATTTTGTTGTACAGGAGAGGGATCTTGAGCCTTTGAGGATCCCAAAAAAGAGAGTCGATTTTGGAAATAGAAAGTGCTCATCAACAATGGGAGGGGAGGAGCTAATACAAGGGGTTATTCAAGAAGGTTCAAATGGTCTAGAGGAGACAATTCGTGTTTCTATTAGGTTAAGACCATTGAATGAAAAAGAATTGGCAAAAAACGATTCATCAGATTGGGAATGCATCAACAACAACTCCATCGTATTTAGAAGTACTTTACCAGAACGGTCTATGTTCCCCCAATCTTACACGTTCGGTAAGAAAAAGACAAATGCTTGTTTGATTTATGAATTTTTTGAAATCTGATTCTCTCTTTTGCTTCTAAATTTCTAATTGCCCTCTTTCTTCTCCATCATAACTATTGGTGGATTAGATAGAGTATTTGGAAGTGACAGTACAACAAAACAAGTTTATGAAGAAGGGGCCAAAGAAGTTGTTCTTTCTGTGGTCAATGGCATTAACTGTAAATACTCTCTCTTTCCAATTTCTACATATATTTTTACCTTATTATAATTTATAACATCATCAAATATTACTTTCAGCCACAATTTTTGCATATGGCCAAACAAGCAGTGGAAAGACATACACCATGAATGGAGTCACTGAGTATTCTGTGGCAGACATTTATGATTACATTGAAACCGTAAGTTTACGTTAGACTTTTTTTTTAGTTCAACGACACGTGAAGGGAGATTCAAACCTCTAAAAACTACTTTAATACCCTGTACGTAAATTGTTAACGCAACGTTTAATACGACGAAATTTATGGACAATAGCATCAAGATAGAGAATTCGTACTCAAGTTTTCAGCAATCGAGATATACAACGAAGCCGTGAGAGATCTCCTTAGCTTCGAAAACGTCCCACTTCGACTGCTCGATGATCCTGAGGTGCATAATTAACTTAATATCTTCTTTCATTTTTTTTTATAATTTTATTTTGTTGATATATAACAATTATAGAGATTCTAATGGTATAGTCTTAATGTTACAGAAAGGAACTGTTGTTGAGAAACTTACAGAGGAGACATTGAAGGACAGGAACCATCTTCAGGAGCTTATTTCCTTTTGTGAAGGTGAAAATATTTTGCAACTCTTCCTTTATTAGCATCATTCAGTTTTTTAGTCTATAATGTTTCAATGTTTTTTCAATTTAGTTTACATTGATTTAAAGGTTTCAATTAATTCCCTTGTGTTTTTCGGTATTTTTCAATTTAGTCTCTCGTCGTTGGTGAATGTTAAAATGGTTCATGATAAACTTATTTGACACAATTTTTAGAGAATTAGTGAGAGAAATTTCGAGTTTTTTCTCCTTGGATGAATTTTTTTCTTATCCAAATTTCCATCAACTTACTAAGTATTATGTCAGGTAAGTTCATAACCAACTAATTTTACCATAATCAATTGCGAGGAACTAAAATGAAAAATGTTGATAGAGAAAGGACTCAATTAGAACTTTTAAAATTATAGGGACTAAATTGAAAAAAACACCAAAACATTAAGGATTAAAATAAATATTTTATTTTTTTATTTTTATTATTATTTACATTACGAGTATATTTATAGACAATTTTGAGATAAACATTTTGAGCAGTTCAAAGAAAGATAGGGGAGACGTCTCTAAATGAAGCTAGCTCCAGATCCCATCAAATCCTAAGACTAGTAAGCATGCCACTACATTCATTATTTTTATTTTTATTTTCTTTTCTTTCTTTCTTTTAAGTTTAAATATGGCACTTAAACTTTTATATTTATATTTATTCTTTTTTAAAAAAATATTTATTCATTTTAATTTTTAGATTTTCATTCATTTGATTATTGAACTTTTACTCACTCCATTTTAATCCATACACTTTCGAATTTTAGTCTTTCAACTTCATGTTAAATAGTTTCATGACAAAGTAAATGTGAAATTTAATGAAAGTTGCCACATTTAAAGCTAAGATTTTAAAAGTGGGTTGAAAATTTAGGTTTCATTTGATAATCATTTGATTTATGAAAATGAAACTAAAAAATACTAATCCCACTTATGAATTTCTTTGTTTTATCCCATGTTTTTTGAAAATGTTATTAAAATCCTAGCCAAATTTTGAAAAGTAAAAAAACAGTTTTAAAAGAAAAATGGTTATTAAAAAAGTTAAAAGAAAGCCGAACATGTTTAAACCTTGTGGTTATATTTGGCATGAAGGGTCTGTTTGGAATACCTTTCAATTTAAGTGTTTTTCAAGAATATATTTTTTTTCAAATATTTGTAAAAAAAAAAAAAATTGTTTAGAATTTAAACATTATGTTGGTTACATTTTCTCGTAAGTGTTTTTATGCACAAGTTATTAGATACTTAAAAACTCTTTTAAAAAAACTTGTTTGCAAGTGTTTCTTTAAAAAATGTTTATTTCTCAATCTCATTTTTTAATAAGTCATTTTTAATGATTGTCAAGCATTAGAACTTTTGAAAAGTTAGAAACGTTATAAATGATTATTCCTACAGACAATTGAAAGCACAGCTCGGAAATATAAGAGGTCAGAAAGATCAAGCAGTCTCACGGCTACTGTGGTAAAATAAAATATGGTTTAATTTTTGGAAGTTTTATTATTTCAAGTCCTCTTCTTAAAGAAGAAGAAGAAGGATTTTGTTGGAACTTTGACCATTTTTTTTTTCTTTTTTTGGTACAGAATTTTGTTGATCTTGCTGGAAGTGAACGAACTTCTCAAACAAATTCTGGTGGTACAAGACTAAAAGAAGGTTGCCATATAAACCGCAGTTTGTTGACTCTAGGAACTGTTATTCGCAAACTAAGGTTTGGTTTTGTTTCCCTTATGTTTAGTAATGATTCAGTTTCTTGATTCTCATTTTCTCTTTCATGTTTCTCATTTTCTCTTTTTAAAAAAGAACGACAAAACCGTGTTTGACAATTGTATTCGGATTTTGGTTCAACCAAAATGTGTTAATTATGCATTTTATAAGTTCAATTACGAGTTTAGTCCCTGAACTTTCATAGTTGTGTGTCAATTTGGTCCCTAAATCTTATAAAATGTCGATTAGGTCCTTGAACCTTTAATTTTGTGTCCAATAAGTCCGAATTTTAAAAAAGTATCCAGTAGGTTCTTAAACTTTAACTTTTGTGTTCAATAGGTCCCTTAACTTTCAATTTTGTGTCGGTTCTTAAACTTTTACTTTTGTGTTCAATAGATCCCTTAACTTTCAATTTTGTGTCTAATAAGTCCCGGACCAATTTGACATTTTTTTTTTTTTATATTCACTTGATACAAAGTTGGAAGTTTAGGGTTCCAATAGGTATAAAATTCAATTTTATATCTAGTAGATTGATTAATTTTTAAAAATCTCAAATATGTCAAGACAATTAGACACAAAAGTGAAAATTTAAGGACATTTTAGATATTTTTAAAAGTTCAGGGGACCTATTAAACACAAAACTAAAAGTTCAAAAACCTATTGAACACTTTTTAAAGTTTAGGAATCAAATTGACACAGCTCTGGACTAAACTTGTAATTTAACTTACAAAATAAAAGAAAATAACACTTTTATTTATGTTTTTTCAAAAATTGAAAACATGAACCAGAAACAAAAGGCTAGAATTTGTTGTTTCCAAAATTTGTATATAATTTGGAAACGTTTTTATTTAAAACTTGTAATTTTCTTTTTCTTTTTCCCTTTAGAACTTCTGTGCAGCTTTTTGAGTTCCTTTACCCACAGTCATCAAATTTCTAACATGTAATCCTTTGTTCTCTGCTATGAATGAAATGCAGCAAAGGAAGGAATGGGCACGTACCTTATAGAGATTCCAAGCTAACACGCATACTGCAGAATTCTCTGGGAGGAAATGGTCGAACAGCCATCATTTGTACAATGAGTCCTGCACGTAGCCATGTTGAACAATCAAGAAACACATTGCTATTTGCTACTTGTGCAAAAGAAGTGAGTACAAATGCACAAGTCAATGTGGTAGTGTCAGATAAAGCATTGGTGAAGCAGTTGCAAAGAGAATTGGCTAGACTTGAGAGTGAGATGAAGAACATAAAACCACTTCCTGTCAAAGGTGATTCTACTGATTTATTGAAAGAGAAAGAACTTCTAATTCAGCAGGTGAGGATTTAGCTTTCCACTACTACTCATTCTATTCAAATAGGTATTCTATTTATACATGAAATCTACTCGAAAAATGAAAATACTTTCCTCAAAAAAAGAAGAATGAATTGAATCAGGCAGAAGAACTAAGGTATGTATCAGTAGCCTTCTACTCTACTTTTTTCTGCATCTGAATTTGGTTAAACAGACTCTGGGCAATTTCAAACATGGAAAAAGAAAAGAAGATAAAATTCAGTTTGAACAAGCACTAATGAAAAATGGAATGGTTGTGTAGACAGAAGTTGTTTCTTTACAACTATCTGGTTTATGTGATTATGTGGTCGCTCTTCTAATTGTGCCTTATTTTATTTTACTTCTAAATACTCAGATGGACAGAGAAATAAAGGAGTTGACTCGGCAACGTGATCTTGCTCAATATCGTATCGAGAATCTATTGCATTCGGTTGGAGAAGATAGGATATTTAATAAGCTAAGTGAAAGTACAGTCCAACCAATACCGGATCTGGTTGAACTAGATCTAGATCTACGTTCGGACGACTCAAGTCTCAAAACTTTTGACACATTTAATGGACATGAAGAACACAGTCCGCACAAGGTTGATCCTTTATTCTCTGAGAGTAATGAGGACAATTTTCTACTAGATAGCAGTACTCCTGAATTGGCTGGACCTGATCCTTATCAAGACTGGGAAGAGATTGCTCAACGTGTTAATGCAAATTCTGAAGATATCTGTAAGGATGTTCAATGCATTGAACAGGAAAAATCAGAACAAAGACTAAACGAAACAAGTGATTTAACTTTAGCTAGATTGGACGACAATGAAGGAAAGATGATTACTACTTTTGGCACTAATCAAGTCACATCCCCAGAAAGGAAGGATGAGGAGATAATTACAATCAACAGAGATTACACTTATGATGGTTTTATGCCAAACCCTGCTGAGACACCGAAAACATTAAATTATATCGTAAATCTTTATCCTTCCGAGCAATCTTTCAGCTCAATGGAGGCAGCGAAAGCTCGCGCTCAGAACTCAAAGTTGACCAGAAGCAAAAGTTGTTTGACTGTTCTAATGACATTGCCACCTCCTACTTGGATTGAAACGGCAGAGCAGGATAAGATAACTCAACATCTTGGATCTGATGTACACTTCTCTGGACTAATGGAAGGTAGTAGAAAAAAACGTGGTTTAAGTTGTGGAAATTTCGACACCCAGGAATCGCAATCTGTATGTGGTAATTCGTCGGACGATAAGATTTTGGAAATAATAGATGAAGATAACGATGATCGGATGTCCCCAAAGGGACATGAAGATAACGATGATCAGATGTCCCCAAAGGTACATGAAGATGACGATGATAATACTAGTGTTCTCAACTTTTCTACTGGGAAAAAAGGAAAGGGCAAACGTCGAACAAAGAAGCGATCAACCAGCAGTTCGGTGAGCTTGCCTTCTTTTAAATCTAATAGTTTTTTCATTCTCTTCTATGACCGTTGGAAAATCATGACGTTTTGAGATTTTTCTTTTCCTTCTTTTGTCATATCAACCACAATATACTTTCATAACAAGGATGAGAAAAATGGAGTTTGAACTCTTCTTGGGATATTTCTCTTACTATTGCTATGGATGTGTATGACAGAGGCTGGGGAGGATGTCTAGGAAGAGTGAACCTAAAGAAACCACACAAGATGTTCCCTTGGAAGAGGAACAAGATTTCCACTCACAATCTGAATGGCTTTTAGAGTTCCAAGGTCAACAAAGAGATATAATTGAGCTTTGGGATGCTTGCAATGTACCATTGGTTCATAGATCATATTTCTTCATCCTTTTTAAAGGAGACCCTTCAGACGCCGTATACATTGAAGTAGAACTTAGAAGGTTGTTCTTTATAAGGGAAGCCATTTCTCGATCAAACACCGTGTCAGGAAGGACTGATTCCATGACACAAGCTTCAAGGTATGTTTTTATTTTTTTTTCAATTTTGCAGAGTTTCATCCAAGACAACATAATAAGAAAGACAGAACTTTTCACCAATCCATATCCATAGTCAGCCTTTACAATAATTTTTAGGGGATCGAGAGTTTTCATGATGAATTTTGACAGAAGGGCATAGATGGTTACATACATACATTCCATTCCTGAAAGAAATTTCAAAGTGCATATAAGCTGGAATTTCAAGGAAATAGCATGAAAGAGACTAAATTTTGAAACCTAGCAAGAAGTTATACACATACTGTTATATCCTGAGAAAGTATTGGTCCAAAAACCAGAAAGAAAGAATGTATTTGCATCAATGAAAGAGGTAAATGTTCGTCCTAGGCGTTAGCATTTGTACAACACAAGAATCCTAGGAACTGGATGACGTAAATTTTAGACCAAATCGTTAAGGTGAGTTTGACATCCCTACTAATTTAAACCGTTTCTAAAAAATGTTTCTTTCTAAAAACTCTTTCAATATTAAAGTGATTTCAATTTACAGATTTGTGTGTTTGATATGTCTTCTTAAAAGAAACTCCAATCCCAACTTTGTTTGGTTGTACAAAGTGATTCTACAAATGCCAAATTACCAGAGGGAAGAGGAGAAGAGGATACGTCGGGCTAGTTTGTAATTTCAGAATTATTTGAGTTTTTTTCATGTGGATTTTGGAATTTTTTTTAATATAATGAGTTTTTTTAAAAGTGATTCCAAAGTGATTGACCAAGAATCACTTAAGAATAAACTTTTTTGATAATCATCCTTACCTGATTCTTAGCCAATTTGATTATTTTTTGTTTGCCAAACGCTCTAGATATTTTTTAAAAAATGTTTTAGGTCCTTCATAATCACTTACAAAGTTCATCTAAACACACCCTCGACACTAAATATTTTATAAATTGGAGCAGCTTGAAGGCTCTAAATCGAGAACGAGAAATGTTGGCCAAGCGAATGAAAAAGAAGTTCTCAATGAAAGAAAGAGAAGCCCTTTACAAGAAGTGGGGTATTGACTTGAAGACAAAGCAAAGAGGCATACAATTGGCACGAATGCTATGGTCAAGAACAAAGGACTTCGACCATATCCATGAAAGTGCTTCCCTTGTGGCAAAGCTAATTGGATTTGTGGAACCTTCTCAGGTCTCTAGGGAGATGTTTGGGCTATCCTTCTCACTTCAATCCTTAGATCACAGATCTTTTCCCTGGAAAAGGAACATGTCTCTTCCCTTTTGAGCTCTACACCATCTCAGTACATATTTTAATGTCTCTACTCATCTGTAGAATCCAATTATGTAATGAGAATTTCCCTAGAAGATGGATAAGATTCTCTTAACTTTCCATCTTTGATGTTGTATTGTCAGTCTAATTGACTCCTTGTTCATGTGTATATAGACACTTGTGAGGGATATTGCAAAGAGGATCATTTTTTCCCTCCTGTGATGGGGAGCGAGCATTTTACTGCTTTGGTTTCATTTGATAAGAAGAACAAGAGAATTTTTATAAATGCTCAAAGGATTTGGTTTCATTAACAGTGAACGTATAGATAGGTGTAGAATTCAGAGATTAAGAACCACTAAAGTACAGAAAAAAAACCCTTCACACTAAAGTTTTACTATCATAATCTCTCTCTACCAAAACTTACTGTTAAGTGTTAATGAAAACTACCCCACCACTCCTAAACATTAGAAACACTAAAAGAACAATACTTTCGACATTTCCTCCTCCCTTGAAATGAAAATTTGCAAATGTTTCTTCACTGCTCTTTTGTGTACAAAGTGGGAAATTTATCTTCAATATCTAACTTCGGCTGTGTCCTCCCTAGAGAATAGAAAATTGGGTTCACAAATTACCCTGACGTTCGTGGGTCAAAGATAAGGCTAAGGTTTTTTGGTCTAATGCTAGCAAAGCTCTGCTTTGGCTCCTACAGTCCTACGGATAGAATCTTCTCTGACAAGGTTGATTCTTCATCAATTTAGATTAGAGGCTTTTTGTTTAGATCCCTCCTAAATTTGTGAATTCCTTATCCCTAAGGCATTTAGGCTATTCTCTAAAAGGAAAGGAAAAAAAAGCATCATCTCAGTCTCTTAGGCTTGATAAGTACATATTCTAAAAATATTTTTTAGAAGAGATACTCCAAACATCTATGGGTGAATTACAAGAAAACTCTCTAGTTCGAAAGGTTCAATAAGTATATCAGTAACTTAATTTTCACTCTTGCAGTAAATATGATCAACGACTCTTTCATTTGCTAGTCCTTTAAGAAGTAAGAGTTCACATTTATATGTTGACTTCTTAGTAGCACAAGATCTTTTTTTGAAAGTTTTATGATTGAAAAATTGCCATAAAAAAATAGTAGTAAATCCTTGTTGCTTGAAATGTAGTTCCTCAGGCATGTTCTCGCATTGCATAGGCTTGACAAGACCCATTAACCCCACCTTGTGTAAATAGCCACAATATTATAAATAAATTCCACATTTCACAACTGACAAGTGCAAACATGAGGATCAAACCTGGCATAAAGGATCACATGTTGACGAAGCGTAGGAGCTTGAAGACCAAATCTAAATCGAATATCTAAGACCAGCTTTCACCTATAACCTTGTTTCGATGTTGTTCAGTCGTTGCATTTAGTTGACAACTGGTTCCAGTCATTGCATTTAGTTGACAACTGGTCCCACAAAATGAAGAGAGATAAAGAATGTAAGAGTAGCATAACAATGAGGAAGAGTCAAAGAGACCGAAAGAGATAGAAAGAAAGAGTTAAAGAGATAAACAAAGACAGGCGAAGAAAGAGAGATAGGATTGAGAGAGAACCTCATGTGAGAGAAAGCTTGTGTGAATTCAACTCCATTGGAGATGAATGCTTGGCAAGGGCACGGACGAAACCCTCAGTTTTCTTAACATTGATCCAGATTATTATAAATATTAATATTGTGTATGAGACAGTGTGACAAACTAGAGTTGAACAGCTCAAAAGAAAGTTAAAAATGGATTATTAACACAGAACAAATTCCATAAGCCTTGACAAAGCGTCTCTTCCTCTTCACAGACACTAAAAACCTATGATAAACAACAATCCAGAAGAAATGCATTTACAGGCTAATGATATATTACAACTATCCAATCATGATTCGAGGACGGCGCCTTTGGTAATTTTCCATCCAGAACTGGAATATGACATCTCATATCTGGTCGTATAGGTTTTTCTGTTTGAATCATTGTGTTCTGGATGGTCTACATCAATGAGACGGGCTAATTCTTCAAGAGTTGCTTCCACCACGGCACGTCGACCATCTAAAGACACCGTTACACTGTCAATGGTCAGATTTGAGAGTGTGTAGTCATAGAACCAACCGAGTTCTGCAATTTCGGCTGCACGATCCATCCAGATCTTCAACATCTCACCATCTAAAATCTGGAAAAGATATAAGAATGTTACTATGTCGGCTTTAAGTGAAAACATAACGTAAGAGAAACAATGCATTCAGTCTAAAACAATTTGCATCAATGCATTTAGTCTAAAACAAGACAAGCTGATCAAGTATGAATTCTTAAGATGACAAGACGTAACACATAATTGTAAGAGAAACAATACTCTGAAATTTAATAAACTCAAATCTGAAAGGATGAGAGGAGTTACCTTTACCCTAAAATGAACATGAACAATGATTATTTTCGTAACAAATAATTTCAACATCCATTGTAATCACCACCTAAAAGAATAAAACAAGTGTTTTTTTCCTTGATATTCCATAATGAACCTTTTGATGACAAAACTATCAAGAAATTTCATTTAAAATACTTAACCTTCTATGCATATAAATGCTATTGAAGCAAATTAGATAAGAATGGTAATTTGTTATATCCATGGATATCACCATCAGAAAGGGAAAAAGAGGTGGGTGCTTTTTCCTTGATATTGCTTGTAATGCAACTCTTTGTTCCTTAAACAAGAAACACACTTTAAAGGTTAAGGCATCTCTACTTCTTCTTAAAGGACATAGGTTTGGATCTCCTTACCCCACATATGATGTAATACTCTAAAAAGAAAAGGAAAAAATTTTATCTGCCTCAGTGAAAACTGAAAAATACATCAAATTGAAACACTCAAAAAGGCAACTAGAACCCAATATAACACCCATTCTAGATGTACCATTAGTTCTCTATATTTAGTCATTCCATAATGAACTTTTTGCTGACAAAATTATAAAGTCTGATTTAAAATAAATTAGTTTCTGAGTTTATGGTAGTGGAATCCCATTTGGAAAGATAAAACACCCCAGCAAAAGAATTAAGATGTTTGCTTATCACGAACATCTTCCTATAACTCAAACGATGTCAAGTCCATCTTGTACTTCAATGATAAAACTAAAAGGGTTTTTATTCTATTTTATTTTATTTCTGTAGGGAAGGAAGGGGGAAGAGGCCATTGCGTCAATTTTTCTCAGCTCCTAATGAAACAACAAAAATGGATAATCTTATATATACGAATGTGGAACATCCTTGCCTCTGACAGTTTTGCTAGGCAATGATCAGGTCCAAAAGCCAGAGACTTGATGCTCTGCCATTTGCGAACTAGACCTTCTGCACTCCGTGCATCCATTCTGGATAGTTCCTCGCTGGACTCTTCATCTTCGGATGCTGCACAATTAAAAATCAGGTTATGAAACTCAAAGAGCAGGTTTCCTCTCTGAAATTGACACAGGAGAGCAGTTCGTAACAATTAATTGGGTCAAGTTGGCTATTGAAATCTGAAATCAGATTGTGTATAACCATTCATAGTGAAAAACAGAAAAACGATAGAAAAAGAAGTTATAGAATCCACTGAAACACCTTATGAATCCACCTAGACCTTTGACTTGTGTCTTGCTTCAAGAAAATATCTGTTGGAAACTGATCAAACTTATATTACACTTTCAATCTGCCGGAATTATTACAGAACTGTTTCTAAAGAAAAATAAACCTCACTTAACCCCAGGAAAATTATGAGACTTCATCTAGAACATAGGTATCCGATTCAAATTATAAAATTTAATTAAAACTGGAATTCAAAAGTCATCACGGCTATCATCAATCTAAACTGATCCTAAAAATTTAACCATATGCAAAAAAGAGAATATATATACCCCCCCCCCCCCCCCCCAAAAAAAAAAAAATCAGGCAATGGATTCCTAATCGTAAACCCTGCATTAGAAATGAATCATGAATTCCCGATGATTCAAAGTTTCAAGAAGGAAAATCAATTTGCAGGATAGGCTCAGTCCCATAAAGCTAAAAGGGAGAGAAGGAACTAGTGGTGGCATTTGCAATGAAAAACTCAACTTCGTCTCCACATGGGAAGGGAAAAACATATGCAATTTTTTTTTAGCCACATGGGAAAGCCATGCAAATCACGCATCAGAAATATGAATGAAACCTAACAGCTAAAAAAGTTTGCGATAAATATGAATGAGTTCTCTCAGAAGTGCGAAGCCCCAATGTGCCAAGTATCTAAATCGTCTTACATAACGCCTCCATTTTCTCATTGATCAATCTCAGCTTCTCATTCATACGTTCCTCCAGCCCAGATTGCATCGACACCATCTTTTCTTCTAACTCGTTAACTTTCCCTTCCATCTTACCCACCATTCCCAGATCACTGCTCTGATACCAAAATTGTTAGGCCTTAGCCTCAATTTTATTTATCAACAGTGGAACCAAGGGAAGTTTTGAGAGCTCCCATCTCTCCCTAATCTCTCTCGAGAGACAAACAAGATATACAGCCAATAGATATCCTTCCCCTTACATAAACCCTCTATATATATCTAAATACCCATAACCGATTTAACAAACTCCAAGGGCCCCACCACTACCCATTTGCACGTTCCTCTCTTTCTTCTCACATCTTTTATACACTTTAGTAATTTGGGGCCTATCAAAACCACTTTCAACTAAAACACATCCAGATCCAACATGAGTCCATAGAAATATGAAGTGCCTTGTGCTTGTGACTTAGACAAATCAAGACAATGCCCATTGGAACAAGATGATATAAACCATGAATCCAAACAAGAATGATCATGACTAAATTAGCTCAAGCAATCCTACCATGAATTCTCCAAAGCATAAAACGATTTTCAACTAATGATTTTAACATTTACATGAAAATACCTTATAAGATAAGACAAATATCTAGAAATTCTAAACGTAGAAATTAGAAAACAGAATTTAGTATTTTCGTTTTGTTATTTTTGAGTATTTAGATCATACCCATACTGGTAGTGGACGCCACTGAGGAACCAGCTTCTTTAAGTAAAGCAGTTGTGCTATTTCTAGCAGGTAAAAATCTCAAACCAACCAAAGTCAGCAACCCAACTGCCAAACCAGCACACGTGATCTTCACAGTTGCATCTTTAATTTGATCAGTAATTGGTTTTTCATCATTTATTTCACCAGCTTTAGCTCTCTCAGAAACCTCAGATAAGTTAGTACGTTCATTCTCATCAAAGTTCACTAAAGGCACCTGACTATTTAAAGCAGGAAAAACATATTCCATTTCCGCATCTGCCTCACGCTTAGAACTGTTCTGACTGAGGGGAAACACCTTCTGCAGTGCCTGAATTGCACTGGACTTCACATGATCTAGAACTGCAGTAGCCTCAGCACCAATCTTCACTATAGCTGCTGCTGCAGCTAAGGGTGAACCATTAGCTCCTTCCAGTTTTTCTAAGTACCTCAGAACAGTAGGATCATCATAGTAATCTCCAAGCTTAAAATAAATATTTTTAGTGTCTCTAAATCTGGAGAACACCACTTCTGCCAACCATGTCTCTAACAATTTACATAGCCCTGGAAGATCATTTTCAGAATCACCCTTTGAATTATCAAAGATAAAATCTACAATGGCTGGATTTCTGTAAGGTGAACTCTCACTGTCTAAGCCCAGCCATGATCGACACTCGTCAAGTTCTCCACCAAGTAGGGAACATAGCCCTCTCTCAAGAGCAAAATCAACCTCACGAGGTGCATATGCTTTAACAGCAGTCCCAACAACAGCTTCCTTAGTTTGCTGAAGTTGTTGGAAGAGGTTGTCAGCATCTTGGATAAGGTGTGGTTTTTTGCCAACAAAGGCCTGTGCCACGAGTGCAAGTGCCACTCCGTAAACTTCAAAACTTTCTGCTGGAATATTTGTTGGTGTAGCTACAAAGAGATCAACCTTACAACAAGAAAAAAAGAGGCTTAATGTAACAAGCAGCAAAAGAAAAGGCGAGGATAAAAATTTAGGTAGATTTCGATTCTGCAAGAACCTGCTCAGATGCAGTCATTCGTTCAAATGCCTCATTCATAAAGTCTTCTCGGGTGAATCCACCAGCAATAGCTGTTGCTCCCCCTCCTCCAACAGCCCACAGAATATTCCGCACTCCATGAAGACCCTCCTCCCTTCTTGTTCGGCACTCATCACCAAGAGGTAAAGCTAAAAGTTCCAGAACACATTGAGGTGTGATCTCTTCCAATGTCTCATCAATTTGTGCAAGCAAATCTGGTGCAAGGCTACTGGCACCCTCCTCCTAGATTCCCAAAGGTAGGGGTTCATCAATCAGCATAATACAACATATTCCGTGCATGTATCTCTTTGGGCGTCGGTTTCTAAGTTTTTTTGTAATTACCCATTGGATCTTATTTTGCTTGATTGGGGTCCTTTTCTCTAGTTGGACTCCCTTTTGAGAGCTTGGTTTTCTTGTACGCCCTTGTATTCTTTCATTCTTTCTCAATGAAAGTTGGCTTTTTATCCCCCCCCCAAAAAAAGCCATATTCCATGCTTGACTTTATGAAAGCCAATTGATGTAGTCATTTTATGCCTTTTTCTCTTCATTTCATTACTTAGTACTATACATTTGAGATCAATAATTATCTTTATTTACGTTAATCATTTCACAATTTAATTCACTCCCCAGGATTTAACGTCATCCCAGCACTATTGACTGCTAATTAGTGCAATAAAAAAGCAAAGATCGTTTAAAAGGCCCTCTCAAAAATGGCAATGGGAAGATTGAAGAGTTGCAATCAAATATTTACCTGCAACAACTTCAAGGCCCTCTCGAGCACTTCGCAACCTTGAATAAAATCAGGTGGAGATAATGCCATAGCATCCCTTGATATGTCAACATAAGCAAGAGCCACGGCCAGGACAATATCTTGCTTGAATGACTTTGGCAACCTCTCTCTGAGCAAGCTCTCTCCAATTTCAAGAACCAGCGCTGTCTCTCCAGCTTCTTGCAGCACACACAAAGCACCAGGAACCTGCAAATTAACAATTCGAATCTCAAAAATCTGCTCAGTGACGATTATAATAGCAAACAGCACTGATTCGGATGCTGGAAAGACATAGGCACACGAGAAACTTGCAGCCGCACAAATTAAACGATTACAATTCACATTCGCCACATTATTAAGAGTACAATTTTAACTCAACTAACCACTACTGAGTTTTACATTGACTATAACATTGAAAAAAATCGAAAAATACGTTACCTTATCGAAAGGGACTTGCGTGAGAATGGTACCATCTTCATCTTCCGAAAGGCCTTGATTGTACTCTCTTCGCGAAGTATGGTCCGCCAAGGTTTCACAAGCTGCCTGAAGAATCTGCCGGCGGCTTATCAGAGTCTCCTGGCTAAAACCATACTGCGGCGGCTTCGAAACTCTAGCCTCATAAGCTCTCCTTATCCCATCTCCAAGAAAATGCGTCTCAGCTCCAAGAACCCGATAGAAATCGATGGGGATGGTAACTTGACGCTCGGGGGAGGCAATCGGGGGAGGGAAAGAAGGAGAGAAAGTAACTGTGGAGGAGGAGAGAGAATAGGAGTTGTCGGAGGAGGAATCGGAAAGGAATTGAAAGTCTCCGAGTAGTCGCTCGGCCCATTTGCTAGCAGCGCATGTAACGGAGGCGCTTCCGCCGCCGGAGTGGTTCAGTCGTCGTGGTTTAAGGCGTGGAAATGTGAAAAGTGAGCGGCTGTGGAGACCGGTGGTTAAATGGCTCAACATTGTTTCTGTCGGAGGATGTATTTTCCGGCGGAGGAAAGTTAAGGCTTCTTCTTCTTCTTCTTCTTCTTCAGTGAGCTCCGGTGAATTTTGGAGTCTCTGTCTGCAAATGGCTTCAGTTCAATTGGTTGATTCTCAATCTCCGCCGCGAGAGGTCGTGAAATTCCAGAGTAACTGTAAATCGATTAAGAAAATAAAAATATCAACTATAATATTTATATTAATAATATTTGACCTAGTTTTCTTTCAACAATTCCGTTGTAGTCTAGTTGGTTAGGATATTCGGCTCTCACCCGAAAGACCCGGGTTCGATTCCCGGCAACGGAATTTTTTTTTATTTTTTAAATAATTTTTCTCCCAACTGATTAAGCATTTGGTAACATCATTTTTTTGTGGGGTTCAACTTCAGGACATTTTCAATTTTTCTTTTTTTGAAAAATTATATAGGAAAGATGTTTTTACTAAAGGTTTTGTGGTCAATATTTATTTGCTTATTGTCCATAAAATAAGATGAAAGTTGAAATTTGACTAGAAAATATTTGAATGTGACGCAAATATCATGTTTATAGTATAACCATTTCTAATCAATCAATTCGATCTCACGTGGCTTATTTGATCATTGAAATCGAGGGAAGAGGAATCATCCAAAGTTCATACTTAGTATATTTAGAAAAGAATTAGATCAAATAATTATGATCAGTATTTTTTTTTTTTTTTTTTTGAGTACATCAACATTTGGGATGGGGGGATTCGTCTGACCTCATGGTCGAGGGTACATGTCAATTACCGTTGAGCTAAGCTCACTTTGACAATTATGATCAGTATTATTGTTGTCATGGAAAGTTCCAATGATATATTATATTTTGTTTATCTGGATATTACAACCATAAAGAAAATTCTTGGACAACCTAATTTTATTTATTTTATTAATTCAAATTCTTGTTGTGATTTTTTTAATACAAAGTATGAAGGGTGAAGATCTAAAACTTCCGTCTAATAGTTTTAGTATCCATTTGGAATACATTTTAATTTAAATGTTTTTTCAATAATGCATTTAAAAAAAAACAGTTTGTATAAAGATTGTTTAGAATTTAAACACTCATGTTTATATGTTTAAAATCTCTTTAAAAAAATTGATTTCGAGTGTTTCTCTCCAAATCATTTTCTCTAGAATTTTTTTCAAAACATCCCTTAGTAATTTAATGTTTTTGTGTATATGGAAGGTTTGCACTTGAGTGCAAGAAACCTACTCAAATATAAAATTTGAACATCATTTTCTTTTTTCTTTTTCTTTTTCTTTTTCTCTTTTCTTATTGAAATGGAACCAACTTTAGATGAAGGATCCCTCTCACTTTGGCACACAAATTTGAATTCTCAGTATCTTTGGTCATACTAACATAGATTTCTGCAACAAAGATGAATGAGAGAGTAATACTCATTGGATTCTTTATTACATTCATGTTCCTATACTGCTAAGTGCCACATTCAACTACAAGTACAAAAGCAACATAACTGTCATAAATATTATACATTGAAATTTTGATATAAAAAAATAATCTGTTTCATAAATTGGCTCTCCTTTTGAATTTGTATGCAAATTGTTTGCTGAAGGACTTCAGGCAGATATTATACCTTCGGGTAAGGATTCTTTATCGGGGTCGGGGGAGAGGAATCTTCGGCACGCGTAGAAGACTGTCGAGTGAAAACTGCTAGGGTTGTCAATGAACACAAAGTGACCAGCCTGCAGTCATAATCCAAAGAGAATAGTATCTTAGCATGGAGGCTAAAGTATAGACGTTCATATGAAAGAGAGCAAGAAGGATGGTAAAACCTGAGGAACCCGTAATATTTCGCACGGCGTCTTCATACTCTTGCGAGCTTCTTGAGCACCTTGATAATTCATCCAATCTTGAAAACCGTATATAAATGTTGTAGGAACTTTCCATTCAGATGCACTGAGCAAAATGAAGGTAATTAGACAGATGCATATATTCTTATCCTTGGACCTTGAATGTTTAATTAATAATTTTCAGACCAAGTGATCTCGTATTCGTGAAGTACGTTTACTTTTCTTTTTTAAACAGTGTTGTGAAGGTAAAGCTCAAGAAGCCCTTATCCCTGGATAATCCTAATTCACAAAATATCCTTCCTTCTTATTACAGAGGGATGTTCAAATTAAACTATAAGAAACTTGCATTCACTTGGAGCTATTCTTCTTCTCCTAAAATAACCAACCAGTGTTCTCAGCTCCTAAATATATGGAAAGAAACAGTGCTACATAGACAGAGATCCAGAATAAATGTCCTGTTCAAAATGCAGCTACTAACACAAGCTTACAGAGACAGCCCCAAAATTAAAAGGAAAAGAGTGGTCGTGCACACAGCACGAGTAAAGAAATACTTGATCAACTTAAACCACGGGTCATTGTAAAACAAAATAGATATGTAAAAAGACTAAATCTAAAAAACAAAATGGAACAGGATGACGACATTCTTTGTACTCTTCTTATCATGACCTCTCTTTGGTGTCTTTGGAAGGAAAGGAACAACTTCAAATGTCAAGTTTCAGCCTTTTCATAAATTTGTCGATGATGATTTTTTCATGGCTTTAAGTTGGTGAAAATGTTTTTTCTCCTCTTTTTCTAGTTACGGTTTAAATAACATTTTGATGAGCTCGAGGGCCATTTTGTAACCCTCTCCCACTGGGGTTTCCCTTTTCTTTTGTATATTTCAACGTATCAGTGAAATATTCATTTCTCATGAAAGTAATAATAATTTTTAAAAAAATGGAACAGAAAAAAAATATATATTCAACACATAATTTCAACCAAAAAAAGGTATAAAACAAATTTAAATGAAAGAAAGTAAAGTTATCAAACCTCTGTAGAAGTGGCATCCGAGCAAATGCACCAAATGCAAATATGTATTTCAAGCACAATTCTCCACTAGCCTTCGCTGCTAACGTGTGATATACATAATCTTCATTTGAAAAAAGGGAAATGTCAAAACCAGTCGTATGTTTGTGCCAAACACCCAAATCTTTATCTCCAATTACCTGATAACAATCTGGATTCTTCATCATTCAATATGTCCCCAATTGAGTATGTCCCGAACCTAGAACTTGTATATTTCCGAACAAGATCAGGACCCCAAGGACCCAAACCTCTGAGAAATGCAAAGTACAGGAGATTAGGAGTCTTGCATTACTTGAATATGCTAAAAAAAAAAAGAAGTTATGTAGTGACACAACCTAAAAAAATTTGCCCAATACTATGAATGTACAAAAGATAAAAATAAAAACTAAGCAATGACACAGAACAATATAAGACTAATCCTTTTTTTCTCAAGATTCTAAGAATACGAGTCTAACTTTTCCCTTTTCTTTAGTATTTACGACCAAAAAAAAAACTTTTCCCTTTTCTTTTAACACCTTTCATCCAAAATATACTAACAACCTACATCAAAAATGAAATGATTGAAGGACGAACTTCTGTAGAGTCTACGGAATTTTGGGTCCGTAAAACATTCTCTAAAGTCATGCTGCTAAGTTTCTAAGGTCAGATGATGGCCTAACAAACTGTAATATGGTGTGCTCATTTTTTGTTTTGGAATGAACAAACCAAGAATTGATCCAACACTTAAAGAAAAATGTAAAGTATGGCAATAGAGTAAAGAACCATATTATTTTGTCGAAGTAGTTAATAAACTGGAAAGTGAAAACAAAATAAAAATAAAAGTAAAAAAATACCTAACAAGCTTCTGTGGAGTAAAATTGGACTCCCACAAATGACTCAAAATAGCTCCTTTCCAAGTAGTTCTAAACCGTGTAATCCACTCAGACTTGGCATCTGACTCTGAAGAAAATCCAGCAGGTCCTACTAAAATTAGGTGTTTGATGTGCTCAGGATGCTGAAAAAGAAAATGATAGTGACCTCAGAACTCACAAAAGCGATCATAAATGCTTAATTTTTAAAAATTGAATTGCAAAAGCAATCACCTTAAGAGCATATTTAGCCGCAACGTAACCACCAAATGAGTGTCCAAGTAAAATAAAATTGCTGATGTTTTTTGCTTTTCGCCATTCCTCAAAAGAATCTATAAACCATGCTTCAGTTTCTGCATCATCAACATAACAATCAGAACGTTAATAATAGAACATAAATTATTACAAATTAAAGATACATAGCTTGTTTCACTTCCACGTTATATTGTACATTGCTGCAGTTGCAATAATAATTATTAAACCAAAGAGAAAAAAAAGGAAAAACCCTTGCTATATTAGAAGCAATAAGAGATACGAATGGAAGTAATTACTCAACCTTCTGTGCTTTTGCAAGTAAAATCGGGCCTGCTAGATCCTCCCCACCTACAAACACGCAAGTAAAGAAACTTCAGTACAAAGTTATGCTGCTCATTCATAAATAATTATTTTTTAAAAAAAGGAAGAAGAAGAAAGAAAGAAAGAAAGAAGAAAGAAGAAAGACAGCCCTTATTGATGGTGGAGAATCTGATATTCAAGGAGCCATTAAATTTAAATGTGCAGATGAAACAAAAGATGAGCACAAAACACAGCGAAAGAATAGAACATGGGTTACACCACGTGGGCATACTTAAATAAAATTAAACCATCAAACAAGAAGATTAATCTTAAAAGATTGAGCTCACCCAAGTTGATCGACGGCAATGACCCGGAAGCGACTGGCAAGAGCATCAAAATTCCGGAAGAAGAAACCTTGAGATGCACCATAACCATGAATCATTACAAGAGTCGGAGACTCAGCCTTGCTGTCGAATGTCACGGTGTTGATAAATCTAGGCTCATTACTCGTGGAACGAAACCACCTAACTTGCGATCCTGGCGGGCCAGAACCAATGTTAACCCGTTCTTGGACATAGGGAGTCCTAAAATTGAACAAATTCCAATATCATAAATAATGAGATAATAAATCGTCACAAATCCAGACTTCGAAATTCGAATCATATTTATTTCCATTCCAAATGAAGCTCTTAAAATATAACATGGATGATCAATATTTGATTCAAATTTCCGTAGCGTGCATAAGAGATGTGAATTCACTAATTGTCATGAATGAACTCCAAATTCAAAGAGCTGCGGAATGTTGTCCTTGGTGACTCAGAAATTGCAATTTATAATTTTTTAAAAAATACGACAAATTATATCGCTAATATCCAAAATTCTAACAGGAGAGACCAAAATTCCTGTAATGAACAAATCCCATCTTCAAAATCTGGTCCCGATTCCCAACCACAATACCAAAGACCAACACACATCGCCAAATCAACAATTAATCTAGGGTTTCAGGAGAGGAAGAGAGAAATTACTTGACAAGAGAGAGAAGACGCTTCTCGGCGGCGATGATGTGATCGGTGGAAGTGGGAATCCAACGGAGAACAGAGGGCCAAAGGGATCTCGATTTCGCCTTCTCTGCAGTAGAAGTGGAAGTTCCGAGTTCGGCCTTACTGATCTCTTCCGCCATTTTCGCAAAAGAGCTCGAAATCCGCAGACGATTTACGGTCATCAAGGAATGTAAATTCAACCATTCTTCTGCAATTCAACTTCTGTCCTATAAATATTGAACGATTTCCGCCCACCAGCCCGCCATAAGGCTTCGCCGACTTGGCGAGGAAGCAAATTAATTATAAAAAAATGAAAATTAAAATAAAAATTGTTTTTTTTTTTTTTTTGTAAAATTTGTTTGCTATTTCCACTCCTGCTAATTTATGAGCGGTGATTATTTGCTGGAGTGGACGTGGAAGAATACAGAATGGGGAGTTTTTGTTATATCCACTCCTTGAGGGTTTCTAGATTCCTTTACACGCTTACATTCGCAGTGACGTAGCGTGCCAATAATTTATTCTTTTTTTTTTTTTTTTTTGCACAGAATAATTTATTCTTTTTATTTTTGGAGATTTGACTGTATAAATATATACAAATTTTACATACTTATATTTTTAATAATCTTTTGGTTAAACTATCAAAAATACCCTGAATTATTGGAGTAGTTTCAATTATACTCGCCAAAGCGAGCTTAGCTCAGCGGTAATTGACATGTACCTTCGATCATGAGATCAAAGGTTCGAATCCCCCCACCCCCAAATGTTGATGTACTCAAAAAAAAAAAAAGAAAAAAAAAAAGAAAAAAGTTTCAATTATACTCTTGAATTTTCAAAAGTTTCATTTTAGTCCTTAAAGTTTGAAGTTTGTTTCAAAACGATCATTTCAGACATTTTTCGTTAAATTTTATTGACAAAAAATGATGTGTTTGTATGTGTTTTTATTGTTTTTTCTACGTATGTGTTCAAATTTGTTTACATAAGCAACAATACATATACAAACACGTCATTTTCTGTCCATGAATTTAACGAGAGAGAGAAAAAAAAAAAGAAAAAAAAAACTTTAAGTGTCATTTTGAAATAAACTTCAAACTTCAAGGGCTAAAATGAAACTTTTGAAAGTTCAGGGTTATAATTGAAACCTACCTCGTAGCTCAGGGGTATTTTTGATAATTTAACATAATATTTTTTACCACCCAACACATTGACCTAAAGTATAGATTGAATCTTAATTTAGATGGTTAGCAATTTTAATATATACTCTCACATTCGTTGAATTTTAAAAGTAAATAAACAAATTACATTTTAACTAGTAGGTAGAATTATGCACTTGTAATTTTCAATATTTGGCTATAATTTCAAAAAGGATTTTGGAGGTAGACTAGGAAAAAAAATAATAAATAAGCACATTTTTTCGAAACATAAAGCAAAAATTTAATTCCCAGGTTTTAGAAATTATGAAATATGAAAGAGGGAGTGCACAAATTATGAAATATAAAAATAAATTCATGTCTATAGTTTTAGAAATTATGATTTAACGTTTAGTTTTACGAAATAGTTTATTTTTCCTCAACCATCATTGTTTTCACGGCTACAGAAAAGTTGACTTTGACTACTTAATTTTTTCTAGGCCATGCTCTAGCAGTTAACTTTATAATATAAATTACACTAGTGTTTTTCAAGTAATGTATTAAATCTTTTTTTGTGAAGCACATGCATTTATTTTATTTTAAAGTTTACTTATTTTCATCATTTATCTATCATATCATTGTTTCTATTATCGTTCGTTGTAGGGGTGAGCAAACAACACTGAAAAACTGATCCAACCGACCAAAACCGACACCGGTTTAGCTTCAAGCAAAACTGACATGTCGGTTGATCGCTTCTCTCAAGGTATCGAGAACCGACCAAACCGACCGAATAATATTAAAAAAAATGTATTTTGAACCAGCAGTCCAACACCAGCCCATTCCATTTCCAGTCCAACCAATTTCTCCTTTTAGCTTTTTTTTTTTTTTTTTTAATTATCCTTCCTTCAGGCTTAAGATCGATTTCTTCTTCCCAAAATTTCAAACCTTCGATTTTCTTCTCCATCACAACAGTAGTGACCGCATCGACGCCGCCCCTCTCCGTCTCCGTCGTGCCACTGCCGCCTCCATCTCTGTCGCACCACCAATGACCAGACCATCACCCTCTCATTCTTCTCCTTCTTCGTAAATTGTAATTTCTTCTCCCACTCTCAAAGCTTCAGCCGTTTGTCGTCGTCGTGCTTCAACACCAGTATCGCCACCCCTCGTTGTTCCACCATGCTTCAGTCCTGCCTTGACGTTGTGCCGCTGTTTCTTCCGATTTAAGGTCACACATGACACACTGATAATCCCCCCTCTCTTAAGTCTTAAAAAACTCTACCCATACACTTTTTTTTAAAAAAAAAAAATGAATTGTCAGTTTAAATCGACCAAACCGATGCTCACCCCTAGTTCGTTGTTCTCTTAAAAGAGATGGAATATAGGAACCAACAAAACTTTCAAAAATCTCAACATGCCAAACATCCTTGTAAATTGTAAGTTAATAAAGGATAATAGACTATGGCTAATAAACTTCACAATACATATCATTTCTATTAGTTGAAAATAACATGAATTTATGTTACATTTTAATACACCAGTATTTTAACTGAAAATAATGTATCAACAAATTCAGAGAGGCCACTAGAATGGATAGATTCTTGTGTATATAAAATATATTACAGGTTTCAAGAAGCCCATCCACCATAATTTCGGAATGATCTTGGTAAAACAAACAATTTACTAAATGCCTTTTTCACCCTTTGATGAGATTCAATACATGAACAAAGAAACAACTCTCAAATAGCACTACCTCATCCAAATTTTATCGAGTGTAGTGTTATGTCGACATTATGTTACTCAACATTAACAACATGGATGATAGACTAGAGATAAGCATAATTTAAATCAAGGAATGTAATTCAAACTTCTAACCATTCAAGAACTATGTAAACATCATATTTTTTTACCACTATGATCAATTTGTACTTCAATCTATGAATTTTTCAACTAAAATTGAAACAGCCCAGGAAAATTCCATTCAAGGTATTATATTCAAATACCAAGGTATCTAGCCATTAGCTACACTGTATGGGCATCAGAAATTTCAGAAGCACAAACTCAAGAGCAACACTCAGCACAATAAGCAGCCATGGAAACAAGGTTTTATGTTTATTGAGAAGAATAATCAATTCCAAATCCTTATGAGTACAGGATCCGTGTGGTACAGAAATCACACAACACAAGAATATTTCAGAAAGTAAACTTAGTCATGAACACTTCTAATCAGAGAACTACAAAAACGATTCTTCAGACAAAAAAAAAGTGACATAATAGTACACAATTTCCAAGCGCAAAACATTCACTTAATCAGCTCTCGACTGACCAGCTCGGGAGGAGAGAATAATACCAACAATGAGTCCATAAAGGGCAAGTGCTTCGGCGAAAATCAGAATGAGAATCATCCCAACAAAAAGTTTAGGCTGTTGTGCATTGGCCCTGCAGAAGACGAATACAATTATTAGATGCTTTCATTCTACAGCTCTACATCAAAAGTGCTTGTTTTATAAACAGAAGATTTGAAGTTAAATGTGGACGGCATACATCAATAGCAAGCAAGTTGGAAACAATTCATAAGAAGGCACTAAACAACTTCTGGAAACAAATTCGTAGCAAACTACATGGAAGCAACTCAACTCAAACCCAAATGATCGATTTAAAAATAGACCCAAACACGCAGATGAATGGTCTGTCTAGTTACTGGAACAAGAAGCAAAACATTGCTTCATTTGCATGACAGTTTGTGCAAACTTCAATGGATTAGAAACAATAGTGATAGTGATACCATATATATTTGCTGGATTTGAAGCAGAAGATTATTAATATTGATCTGAGGCAGGAAATAATCAAACTGGAAGTTAGACACGAAAGCCAACAATGTAGTGATTTGAACTTAAAACCTTCAGTTCAATCAGATTTAGACAGACTTCAAACCCTTGACCGGTTTTTAAATTCATTCTCAATACAGGCAACCCTTCCCCCAAACAATTTTACTTCACTACTTGAACATGGTGACATAGGTTCTGGCGACAAATCTTCAATCAAAGTAATTACACCAAAGTTGAAAAATAGCAGAAGCAAATTGAAAAGATAAACTAATAAACCTCAAAAGACAAAATAAAGCCAGATAGAAGCGGCAACAATTCCTCTAAATCTAACCTATAGAGTAACGGATTAAAATCCCCATAAGCTCAAACACGTAAAAAAGAGTACCTAACGCCGGCATCGCCGACGATGCCGATAGCCATGCCAGCCGAGAGCCCGGCGAGGCCGCAAGCAAGACCAGAGGAGAGATGCGCGTAGCCATCGAAGAGGTAATAAGATTTAGCCTTAGGGTTAATCCCTGTACTAATAATCACAGCAATAATCAAACCATAAATACCCAAAACTCCCGCCATAACCACCGGAACAATCGACTTCATCACCAATTCCGGCCTCATCACTCCCATTGACGCCACTCCGACCCCGCTCTTCGCCGTCCCGTAAGCGGCTCCCATACCTAATTGACAAAAACAAAAGCCAATCCGATGAAGATCCATAACCAGAGACGTCAAATCAATTGCATAGAATGAAAATTTTCTTACAGGAGAAAACCAGGGCCGCAGCGGCGCCGAGAAAGCCAAAGAAAGGCGCTGTTTCATCGCCGCTGAAGACTGACGACATTTTTTCCGGTATACGAAGAAGACGATCTCCGATTAGATCAGATCTGAAGTTTTTTTTTTCAGATACGAAGCTTTTTGTTTTTCGCCCTTTCTTCCGTCTTTGATTCTATAAAATCTCTCCACGTTATCTGGAATAATCGAATACGAAAACGAAAAGCTAAACCTATATAATTTAATAGAGAAATTTGAAAAAATAAAAATAAAATAAAATAAAAACTTTTTGAAAGGAATCAAAATGTTTTTTTTTAGTGCAAATATAGTTTCCAAAATGAAACATTATGGGCCCGTTTGGTAACGTTCTCGTTTCTTGTTTCCGTTTCTTCATTTTTTTAATAAAGAAAAATAAAATTTCATGACCCTAACACCTATACATTCAATAATAATAAGACTATATTCTTATTTATGTTTGGAAAAATTGGAAACAAGAACAAGAAAGAAGAAACTAGTTTTAGTTGTTCCCAAAAGTTCTATACTAATTTTGGGAGTGTTTCTAAAAAATGAGAAACAAGAAATATACATAGTTATTAAATGTTTAGATTTCTTAATAAAATTGGAAACAAGAAACAAGAAACGAGAACGTTACCAAACAGGCCCTATAATTTTGGTCCCTAAATTTCAATTGTCTGCTCAAAAGCTCCATCAATTTTCAATTTTGTTGTTTTATAGGTCTTTATTTCAACCTTTTATAAAATTAAAGGTTTTATTAAAGAAAAATTGGTTTTTTTCAAAAAAAAAAAAAAAATTGAATTCAGAAATAAAATTTGATTTTATATCTATCTAATATAGTTAACAAATGTTTTTTTTTTTTAGAAGTAGTTAACAAATGTTTGAACTTTAAAAAGTTTTAAATAATATAGAAATTTATTAGACATTAAATTAAAAGTTCGTGAATTTTTATTCACTTTGTTTAATTCAACATGTGAGGTAGAGTTTTGAACTTTTTACCTTTAGATTGAGGATACAATGTCTTGACGAATTGAGATATGTTCAAGTTAGCAAAGATTCGTGAAGCTATTAGACACTTTTGAAATTTCATAGATTTATTAAACACAAATTGAAAATTTAAGGAATTATTACACCTTTAAAGTCCAAGGGCATACTAGATACAAACCCTATAAATTTAGAAACCAAACTTGTAATTTAACATTTTTAAAATCATAAAAATAGATAAGTTAAATAAGTTGATACAACAATAATTAGTAATTGTCGAACAAAGTTGAGTAGTTAAGGCCTTTTAATCCTCTTAGAGCCATAGTAACATTCGAACAAAATTAATATCACAAATATTAACATGTATAAACCCTTTTTTAGGTATAGTTGATGTCATCATTCATCAGTGAATTTTGATTAAGTTTAAGTAAAGGTATAAATCTAATTAAAAACATGTAAAAAACAAAACAAAAGGGAAATCATAGATCCCCTGGGAACTTTATGGACAAAAAACATGTTTCTTCCAATAAAGGAAACATATTAGTCTCGACCTCCATATTAGTTGTAATGTTTGTATTTCAACTTCAACCTCGACATCGTCTTGAACGGAATGATTGCATAAACGATATTCTGCCCTCCGTCTCACTACCAAGTGGGCTATCTCGACTGTGAGACGAAAGGCAGAACAAGTCCAAGAGGGCTAGCTTGGAGTGAAACTAGTTAGAAATAAACAAGAAAATATAGTTCCATCTCACTCATGTCACATGAGAAGAGAGATTTACTTTTAAAGTTAAAAAAGTACAAAAGACTATTGAAGGCCTCAACCATATTTTTGACTTGATCAAGCTCTAAAGGTCAAAAGCTGAAATGTAAGCCAATGTAATATAAACAATAGAGTCTGAAAAAGAAAGAAACTAAAAAAAAGCATTAGATGCCAAAGAGATAAAGAGATGCATGAGATGCAGCATAAAGGAAGAAGTCAGCTATCTATTGGCAAAAGCCCCATAACCTAACCCTAAGGACACCTCCAGAATATTCATCCATTTCCCTTTACAAGGGAAAGAAAGATAATACCAAACAGCTTTTCGCTTGGAGGTATCTATTCCATCCCTCATTATCCCACTCCTTGGATCCCTCTCTCCCATGTGATACTATTAGCAACTAAAACCAAAATAAAGTAACATCTTACATGTAAGAAAGCTTCACACAAATTTGATTAGGATTCTTCAAGGCCTTAATAAAACTTGCCGAAACCTATTCTGACGTATCGATCAAGAGTAAAATAAAATCAGAGAATTAAAAACTATCAGCAAACTCTAAATCATTCAAATCTTGCAGTCGAAATGCTGAAGATATCTATCTAGCCATCAACTGGTAATTACCTCAGTAAGATATTTGTCTCAAACACAATCCAAGGTGCAAAAAGAAGTCTATACACACAATTTAGAGGGAACCTTCAGCAAAATAAAAGCAATTTTAAGGTAATAAAGTTTAATCTTTATTGAGAAGAATAATTAATTCCAAATCCATGTAGCTACTACAAGATCCGTGTGGTAAATCACACCTCACAAGAACATTTGAGAGAGTAGGCTTAATCATAATAACCCATTTACTCAAGTACAAAACCAATTCTTGACAAAAAGAGGAGACATACTACACAAACTCCAGTCCACACACAAAGCATCCACTTAATCAGCTCTTGACTGACCAGCTCGGGAAGATAGAATAATGCCAACAATAAGTCCATAGAGTGCCAGCGCTTCAGCAAAAATTAGAATAAGAATCATCCCAACGAAAAGCTTAGGCTGCTGTGCATTGGCTCTGTAGAAGACAAATATAAGTGATAAGTACCTTTTACATCAAAAGGGTTAGAGCAAACAGAACTCAGATAACAACCAGCAAGCTACCTATTGTGGCAAACTTTCATGAACTCACACTTATTTAATTATAATCCTTATAATTCAAAATACTATGATTTGGTCCTGATTCTAAAGTTTCATATCAATTCCTCTTTTTTTTTTTTCTGAAAATTCCTATCAATTCATTTTGATCCTTGTTAAATTTTTACATTGCACTTGACATAAACCTTCAGGTACCCATTTCCACACCCAACACAAAACCTTATACATAAGGTTTAAAATATAAGTCGAACATGATGCCGCTAAGAGTTTAGCTAAATCAGTTACAAAATTTAACCACAAAGACCAAACTAGAATATCTGAAAATAAAGAGACGTAATATCAGGAACTACAATAGGATTTAAGCCAAGAAATGATTCCTCGACAATTTTTTAAAACCCCAACAAAAGCAAGAACTCAATAAAATGGATAATTAACAGATAGACCCAACCAAGCAAAGATTGTCTCACTACAACTAGAAACACAAAGTTACTAGGGGTCCGTTTGGAATACATTTTAATTTAAATGTTTTTCAAAAATGCATTTTTTAAAAAACATTGTATAAAAATTGTTTAGAATTTAAACACTCATATGTTTGGTTACATTTTCTCATAAATGTTTTTATACACAAGTTATTGTATACTTAAAAACTCTTTTTAGAAAAGTTGGTTTTAAGTGTTTCTCTCAAAATAGTTTATTTCTCGATCTCATTTTCTAATAAGTCATTTTTAGTGGTTGCCAAACACTAGAAATTTTTTCAAAATGATTTTTTTTTCAAATTTAAACAATTGAAAAGTTAAACCAAACACACCCACAGAAAAAATAAAAATAAATAAAAACAAAGTTCTAGCGATTAATATAACTACGACATGGATCCATCAAAATCGCACCCAACATACAAACCCTAATCTACCAGAACATAATGTAATAACACTTGGACAACAAAAATTAAATACGAACGTTCTGAGGAAGGAATCTAAAAAAATGCAGAAACAGATTGATAGAATAAACAAGACCTAAACGAACGAAATCAAGCCATAGCCAGCATACAAGCGCGAACAACTAATCGGTCAAAATGCACGCACGACGATAAGGAAAAAAAATCCCAAAACGTTAACATATAGTACCTAACACCAGCATCGCCGACGATCCCGATAGCCATGCCAGCGGAGAGACCCGCAAGGCCACAAGCAAGCCCAGAGGAGAGATGCGCGTAGCCATCGAAGAGGTAGTAAGATTTGGCCTTAGGGTTAATCCCTGTACTAATAATAACAGCAATAATCAGCCCATAAATACCCAAAACTCCAGCCATAACCACCGGAACAATCGACTTCATGACCAGCTCCGGCCTCATTACTCCCATAGACGCAACTCCGACCCCACTCTTCGCCGTCCCGTAAGCAGCTCCCATACCTAATCGAATCAAAAACGAATCAAAACCCCATCACAATACAAATCAAAGATCCACACCCAGAAAACCAGCCAAAGCAGACAAGAACGATCAAATTAACCGCATTGGACAAAAGATAACTCACAGGAGAAAACGAGGGCTGCAGCGGCGCCGAGAAAGCCGAAGAAGGGCGCCGTTTCATCGCCGCTGAAGGCTGAAGACATCTTTTCTGGGTTCAACGGTGAAGACGAAGAAGTTCTCCGATCAGATCAGATCTCGAAGCTGTTTCTCTCTCTCTCTCTCTTCTTCCTCTTCAAATATGCCCACTCCTTTGTCTCCTCTATCCAGCTCTCTGAAATACTCACGCTATCACGAATAATTATTTGCTTTAGAATAATACGATCGGGCCCTACAGCTGGGCTTCCAACCGGCCCACCAAAGGCCCAATCAAGGACAGAAAGTGGGCCGAATTGTGGAAGTGGGCCAGCAATAGGCCCACATCTTGACAGGGCTCCATTTTATATGTGCCTGCACGTAATACAACTCAATCATATCTTCATTTAATATAAGAAAAAGTTAAGAGAATGAAAATTTCAACATTAAACAAAGTTTTAAATAATAATAATAAAAAAAAAAACATTATCACTAGATTTACAATAATGAGAATTATGTCGGGTAATTCAGAAAATATATATTTTACTTTTACAATATTGCTTTCCAATCGATTAAACTGGTATACTTTAACATCTATGTTTTCAAACGGTTGGCTTCAAAAAGTACAAATCAATAGAAGCTGTTAAACTTTTTCCAAGCATTGGATTCTTTTAAACTTTCAAATCTTCAATAAGTTAAAAGCTATGTTAAAGAACGGTTGGCAGAGAACAATCGAGGCAATGCGAACGATAGGATAATACGCCAATGATAAAGGTTCCTCTTGTAGATTTAAGATTTGTATCCATGATTCAAATTCTCCTGCAAGGACATTTGTCTATAAATAAAGAGCAGCAAAAACCCAGGATAGCACGGGTTGAGTCGTTATTTCGATAACATCGGAATACAATCACAAGTGACAAGATCAAAGTTAGTTCTGCTTTCTTCTGCTTAAAAAAGATTCACATAGCAAAGACGAGGGGTATTGAGTTCAATGAGAATAATAAAGCAACTAATGGCTACTTAACCTTCTGGGAAACAACTTTCTGCTACTCACAATTCAAACATCACCAAATACATGCCCGCCCTATGTTGAGTATTATTAGGCATAAAAACGTCCATTAAAACCGCTAGCACCAGAAGGATCGTTACATTGACAATCAGAACTAAAAGATGGAAAAAAGAAAAACATTGATAGATCAGTTGCACACCAAATCTGAAGAGCAGTAAGAAAAAGCAAAAGCTTCAGTTGAGAATTCAAAACCTTCAACTTCTAAGAAATTTGCGTATATTATAACAAGTCAAGCCATGTTAGCACTATCCGCTTATCTAAATGCATCATTTGCATAATTCATATGGAATGATGTTCAATAATCAATATTAGCCTCAGTCACAAATCACCTACCAAGATCACATGCTTCACTCTTTTTTTATTTTGGATGAAATACCAACTTTCATTGAGAAAAAATGAACGAATACAAGGGCATACAAAAAACCAAGCCCACAAAAAGAGAGCCCTATCAAAGGAAGGTCACATGCTTCACTCTTGATTATACTTCTATCCATGGCATTATTCTGAAAGTTATAAATATTCTGTGTTGTTCAGTTTCAAAACCGAACTAACCTTGAAAATTTTAGTGCTCATGAATTTGCAAAAACATAGACAAATAAGCAACAGCTGCAATAAGTGAAAGGATCTCATATAGGCTAAGAAAGATACCTATTTATGGGTATGAGAGAAGCAACCTATACTCTGCAAACCTAGCAACAACCAAAAAATTGTAAGCTGTACAGTGAACTGGCAAGAAAAATGCAAGAGAGAAAGGGGAAGGAAATATTGACTCACTTACAGATGTGTTGATACTTACATTTCATTTGTTCTGTGTTCCGAGTTGCATAAGCAGTTAGATCTCATCTGGCTATACATCAGAAACGTTATCAATAATCAAAGTTATTGATAACAGAAGCACTGACCATAACAGTCAACAGTTTGACATCTCAACCAAAACAATAGTCATTTACTAAATTGACTAAATGAGGGCTTACCGTAACAATGGATTATGGCAAGAGGTAGGAAAAGTCACTAAGTAACAATCACGTTTGATGGGAGTCATCATTAGAAAGGAAAAATGGCCTAGAAGGCAACTTTAGTTAATCTATGGGAAAGACAGACAGGTAAATTACAATATTCAATCTCAAAGACTGAGCGAAATTTTTGCAAATAAATGAAAATTACTGTGTGATTGTTGTCAATGAAATAATTCTAAGCTGTACAGGTCGAAAGGGGAAATGAAGAAAAGAAAATGAAGCATAACCTAAGGTCCATCGCTAAAAACTGAAGGGCTTGATCTTGCACCCTTATAGTACAATGTGATGTTTTCTTCAACGGGCGCTCATAACCCAAATGAGCAAGAAAAAGACACCTGGAGTGGGCCCGATGAGTGGCAGAAATTTAAGCCATGCCAAAAGAATTATGCAGAACCAGGCTGTAGATCGATAACAATCATAATCACATTTAACACCAGGTACCGATTATAATCATATCTGACCGCACAACCAAAATCTTGGTAGTTCATGGAAACTCCACAACGTGATAAAACAAGCAGAAATGTCATATTCCTCATTGCAGCTTCAGAAATTAAGGTGCACTGGAAATGTAAATAAGGCATCAAGTTATGAAGTCTTTCATGCCAACAAATACCTTGGAATCTTCCCAGAATAAAATGAATAATCCATGGTGTCCTCTCGAGAAGCCCGCCACGAAAGCCAGTTGATCCTTGGGACCATCACGACTTCATTATTGACCAAGAAAATGACAACAAATCCTTGGGATTGTCACGACTTCATTACTGGCTTCGTAGCCATATGCCTCTCTATTAATTTGTCTACAAAGGCACGAATCTGCAAGTACATAATCCAAGTACAGCCAAGTGGAAACAGATAAGGAACTATTCAATGAAAAGAGCAAAAAGTAACAACAAAAACACACTTCGACTAAGCAGGAAGAAAAATGGTATACACCAATGGCACAATGGGAATCATATTAAAGTACAATTAAGATAGAATCTGAATGAAAAAGTCTCCAGTATTTTTCTTTTTCCTTGACGAAAAATCTTTAGTGAGCCAACAGTACAAAGTAGCATTTATAAACTGAAACTTATAAAAGAAGCAATAGATGGAAGCAAACCTTGTTCCTACGTTTGAAATCAAGAAACTCAGAAACCGTCATGCCTTTCTCTGCATCAGTAGCCTGTTCCATGACCTGATTTCGGATGAAACGTGGTTAAACATGTAGTCCATTTTACTCCCCCCACCAAAACCACAAAAAAGAAAGAACCAAATTTGAGGGGAAGAATTACTAGGGAAGATGAAAATTACTAACCTTGGTTGCACTTTTCTTCATTATTGACTTGTATCCATCCTTGTCAATTTTCCTTGCTTTGTAAAGGGGCATCAAGAGTGATGCAACATAATCAACTACAGCCTGCTTAATTCTGTCAGCCCCACGATGATGGTTCCTTATAGGCTCCTTGTTGATCGTCACTTGTGATATTGAGCTCTCATTTGCTACTTGATCACTATTCCAAGTGGGTTTTTTCCAGGCTGTGTTTGAATCCTCCTCATCATTTACATGAGCTGCAGCTGCTTGAGATCGCCATCTCTCAATAGCATGGTAATCTTTCATTCCAACACTACCAGCTGTATCAACCCATGCTTTCGTGTATATACTGCTATCCACTGGAGCACTTTCACCGGAGTGCTCCCTGAAGTTTAATTGGCTAACAATCTCATTTGAATGGCTCCTTTGCGAAAGGTTATCTGCAGACATTCGTGAACTTTCAAGATTAACACAAGCGGCAGAAAATTCCACAGACCAGTTCCTGACCCTGCAATTCCTTGAATCTATTTCTGATATACAATCTTGTCTTCCTAGCACACTGCCAGACAACTTCCTTTTATACTCACACTCATCCATTTGAGCATAATGCTCCCTTCTAGCAAATTTGTGAAAGGAGGGGATTTTAGGGAGCTGCATCGCACACTTAGCTTCCGAAGATGCATATGCCTGTGGGGTGGAAATCACTGAGTGAGTTTAAAGCAGTCATAACATGCAATCAGGAATGACTTCCACAAATCTCCGATAAACCAGTCAACAAATTTGAATTCCAGTAAGATGGAAACCAATGATACGAAAAGACTATCAAAATACAGTTTCTAGATCCTATACAACATAAGCATGTCAGTTTTTCTGATCACTTAAAAATTATCTTAATGATATTACATAAACACTATAGCATCCCTCCACAGATAAAGTACAAAAATCACATCACTCCAAGAAATTAACACAAAGTTCCTGCCACTAATTGAAACAGAAACCAATGTATGCTACAATTACAGTCAAATATTATTAGGCAAGCTATAAAGCAACAAGACAATTTCAATTTGCATAAGGTGTACATAAAATGACCTAGTGCTACTGCATTTAGTCCATATGCAAACCAACGTATTAAAATATTTCACCGAAGTGAAAATTATATAACATGGCAATGATCCATGATGAGTACAAAAGACCTCTCCATGGCAATGATCCTTGTTGCAAGGTCGTACCAAGGACGAACCATTACAAACCCAGTGACTAAAACATTCAATAAGAAGAGAATTAAAAGATAACCTTCGCAGCTGCAAGTGCTGCTGCACGTGCGGCCTCAGCAGCAGCAAAGGCAGCCTCCTCTTCTTCTGTCATAGCAATGTTGTTGTCTTCCATCTCTGCATCCTGCTTTCCAAATGAACCCCTTGACCTTGATGAACTGATATCTGATTTTGATGAATTTTCCATTTCTAATTTCAATTGTTTGCTGTTATCATTTTTCATATTGACATCAGAAGGCAAGTGAATTGCAGCTGATCCAGAAGTCAGCAAATTGCATCTACTATCCAGTGAGTTGTTGTTTGCATGCAAAGGAGGTTTCCCGGAAGAAGAATCTTTATTAGATTTCCTCTTCAACGATTCTACAGTAGAAACAGACTTTGAGAGTTTTAACCCCCCATTAGTAGCTTTTTCTTTACGGAAAACTTCAAGCCAAATGCTAACCAACTGACTCGCAATGGCACGAATGTCACGGCTTGTATGCACACATACCTTTTCTTTGACAGTTTTACCTATGCCTGCACCAGTTGTTAGCAAAGGAAATATATAGTAAATTCTCTTCACCAACCACATGAATTTCTATTTAAACACACACACGCACGCCATTAACTTCAACTCAAAAGTAAGAGCTTAACAAGACAACCTAAATGCATGCACAAGTGAACAAATAATAGAACAATGATACCAAAAATAAATAAAATCCGGTTTACTTATAAACATAGACATTACAGAATGACAATTTAAAGAGCTACATCAGTTAGATACAAAATTCTTAAATGGTAAAGTTTCCAACAGACATAGTCGAAAAGAGTTCTAAAAAGGGAAGGAAGGAAAAAAAAAAAAAAAAAAAGATATACCATGTCACTCAAAAGAGCAAGAACACAGCACAGCTGAACAGGGAGATATACCTGATAAGCGAACTGCAAGTAGATCAGTTGAAACAAGCACAAGAATACGAACACACTGCCGAAGAAGTTGAGTCCCATCCTTCCCCATTGAGTCCTATAATCAATTACAAGCCAAAACTTTAAACGCCAATAACATGAATAGATAAAATTAATAATAATAATAAATATTGAGATTCATTTAAATATAAAATTTTAAAAAATATAATAAAATAAAATAAAAGTGTAGGCATTACCAGAATCCATGAGTTGAGAACTGTAAGACCTTCTTTGGTCCCTGCGAATGACTTCAACGTCTCAACAGGGAGATTCAACAACTCTTTTGCCACATGCAATCTCCCTGCTGTTGTTTTTGCACTAAAAAACAAGTCTTGTAGCAAAGCTTCTGTGGTCAAAATCCTGGCACCATCCATAGAATTTTTGTAGAGAGCATCAGAAAGCTTAACAGCATCGAGTCTTGTAATTATGTCCCCAACTTCATCATTCTCACACTCAGACTGCCTCTGAGCAGCTTCCATTGCCTCTACTTCTGCTGTATAATCATAACCAGTACTCAATATATCAATCATGCGTACAGCCTCTCTTAGACCACTCATCATTGCACCCCCAACAGTGTCAGGATGCTCCTTGCATGTAGCTTCACCAGCAAAAAACAAACAGTTTCCAACAGGTCTGGCTAAAATGTCATAGTCCTCTCCAGACGCTCCAACAGCAACATAAGAGTAAGCACCATAACTAAACGGATCTCTTCCCCAATCAGTTACCACAGATCCAACTGGATCAGGCACCACAGCTTCTCCAAAAAGTTTGCGAAGAACCATCAATGCATGGCTTACATTATCAGAAGAGCTCATATATTGCCTCTCCACAGCCGCCTGACCAACCACTAGTGCGATGAGAACGGGAGCACCAACTGTTTTTCTTACATTCCAAAACATGAAACACTGTCCCCTCCACTTTGTTTCCTCTGCAGTTGCCCCAAAATAATCCACAGAGTCATCCCAGAAAACTTCTGGAAATTCAAGAACTATTTTGTTAAGAACTCCAAAACCCAGGCGCTGGATGGACAGACGCTTCCATTCAGGCAATGGTGGGGAAAACTTAATAGTTTCTGCTTTCAAGCACCCAAGAGGCACAGTAATAAGGACAGCATCTCCTAGAAACTCACAGCCATTGGTTGTGGAAACTTTTACCTTTGCACACTGATTCTCATTCAACCCAATGTCAGTGGTGCTGTAAGAAATATCGGCCACAACATGATTTAGGTGAACATTGAGTCCTCCACCGAGAGACTCAACAACAGTGCTGTAACCCCCTTTAATCATACAGTGAGCTCCTCCAAAACCTCCATAAAGATCATCCTGGTTCCAATGAGGAAGAGATACTTTCTTGAGCATAGCAGCACAACCATACTCCAAGTTAGCAAAATGCCAGTTCATAACTCGCCTCTCAAAGGGACTTAAAACCTCTTCCTCAGAAAAAACATCCATTCCCAATCGAGCCATGCGTCGTCGCTTAAGGGCATATTCTAAACCCTCCTCAAGAGACATGGTCATTGCAAGCTCCCCTCTCTGTGCAACAAGCAACACCATGTCATCAAGAAGACTATTATATTCTGCTTCCAAAGCTTCATCCATGTCTACTGGAACTTTTTTGCATGTAATGATATCATAGAGGGGGCAGTCACTATTTAACACAGTCAACTCGAGGCCCAATTGAGTGCAAATCAATGAGGAAGGATCGGGTCTTCTTTCAGTTGCGACATCAGCCTCTACTCCTGTAATAATACTTGCACCCAGATCTACAGGAACAGAAAGAGAGGAGCGATCTGTATGAACACGACCTCCCAATCTATTCCTGGCTTCAAGTACGGTGACAGTACAGCCCTGACAATGCAAGTGCTTGGCAGCAGTTAAGCCAGCAGGACCAGCTCCAATAACAATGACTTTCTTTCTGACTTCTGAATTATTCTGCTGTTGTTGATCACCTCCTACACACTCATCAGAGGAGTGGATTGGGTCCCAACCATTTCTTGAATGATGAGTTAAATGGGAGACAGCTTTACCTGGAACATCAACACCTACCAATTTTCCCGGTATAGGATCAAGAGTACCATTCTCCAAGTCATGTTCCACTGGTTTTGGTAACTCCAAATTATTTGCAGTCACAAGGTCTCTTCCTTCAATGTCTTCTGGTAGTAGTTCACAGCCAACTGAAACATCGTTCTCAGCATTAGAAGCATCAGAATTTTTAACCATGACAGAAACCCCTTCCTCAGAATCCGCAGCTGAAGCAACACTAACGTCTCCAACTTTCTTTTCTCCCAGTCCATAATCATACTTAACGTCAGATTCTGATTTGGCTTTCTCAGAAGCAATCCCCGCATTTATATAACCCTGTCGATTTCATTAGAAATTAATACTGATTTGAGAAGAAAAAAACGGTTTCCATAACAGAATGACATAAGAAATTATTAATCAAGGGAAATGAATGTAAAAGACAAACTAACTGTTCCATAAAAAACACAAGATGATACTCTATAATCTGTCCTAACTTACACGTAGATTAAGAAACGCATAGATCTCCCTAATAAGGGGAAAACGTGTTGGTTCATCCATAGAGGGAGTATCAGTGACCCCACAGTCAACGAGATGCAAAATGCGATTAACATCTTTACACCAAAGGCCCAGGATCCGATTCCTGCAAGGAGATGCATTTTAAATATCGTTGAACAATTGAATCATAGATTGAAGAGTATCAATTAAATTTAAATATACGCTATTTCAGCTCCATTTCAGTATCAATTCAATATGCATAATCTAAACTCCAGAGAACTTTTTTAATAAGAAACAGAGATATATATTCAACAAAAGAACCAAAGAACAACCTAAGGACAACCCTCCCAAAAGCTAGTTAAGGAGCGCATTCCAATCATCAAAAGACTAAAATTACAAAAGAATTTAGTGTGATTTGTGCAACACCAAGAAGCAGCATGCTGCACCAAAAGCCAAAAGGAATCTAAAGAGGAACATTATTGCTAGGAGAGAAAAAATTCTTCCAATGACATTATTGCTCGGAGAACTCAGCACTTCCTCCAAATGACAATTCATTCCCCTTGGTTTACAGTAGAATATCATATGATGAGAGTATGTTACTTATCCATGCAAGGCCCACATGCATAAGATACAAATAATAGCAATCTTCATGATACAGCCGAAAACAGTACAAATTTTTAACAATATATCCTTTTTGATAATAATCGCCAATCAATACTGGCATGACTTGAATATACATAAATAACAAAGAAGCTTGAAAGTTTTGATTAATCATTTAAGTTAATGGGACTTAGCACATGCACAACATCCAGTAACTATCCACAGATATATTATTAAAATAACAAAATTGTCAAAAAAAGGGCAAACAAGAAACTGCAACCCAACATCATATTATTCAGCTTTAGACAACATGCAAGGTGTCTGATGCTGAATATAATTCTGTAATTGCACACTCCACGATGGTGAAAAGCATAGAGAAAATGCATAAACACAAATTTAAGTGACATAAGACAAGGCATGGAGAAAAGAAATCTATCCAAAATAAAGTGACATAAAAACTAGTCATGTTATATAAGGATTAAGTGAAAAATACCTGCATGCTAAGTACTCTTGAAGCCCACCTTTGCGCTTTAGCACTTCCTTAAATTTAATCTTCTCAAGTAGACTAACTGCATGAGCCTTAAGCCCTGCGGATACTGCAGCTCTACCACCAGTTTCAGCCTCTGTAAAAGTTGTTGATGTAGAATCCCTTCTTGATCTGAAAGAATGGTCACTATCAACTGCACGCTCATTAATCAAAACCTCCCAATCAATATCTCCTTCATAAGCCATGTCATCATGTCTAGGCTTCTTTGTCTTGCGTGCAACACGTTGCAAAGCTGAAAGCTTTAAATCTTTTTCACTACCAGGAGCAGATATTACATCCTCAAGGTCATTATCATCTGGAGTCAAAGACCCAGGAGAAGATGCCTTAACCTCTTTAACAGCAAGTATATTATTTGGACCATCTATCTCTACAGAAGCCTTGGCCGGTTGACTGTCTGATATCATACTGAAATTTCCAACAGGACAGACTTCTGGATAAGTTGATCCAGATGTAGTTGCACCAGATTGTTGGGACCTGTGAGATTGAACAGCAGTTGAATCTGAAATCCTATGAGAGATCAGAGCATTTTCCTTCTGCGTAGAACCAACTTTAGCATTTGGCTCGTCAGTTCCAGTATTTAAATTATCAGATTCACTGCAAGTTTTGTCCTCTTTCATTGACTCGAAGGCTGCCAACAATTGAAGATTAGAGAGTGTAGTCCCTTCTGAAGATTGATCAGAAAACTTTAAGTTTTGAGCAGATTTACAGATTTCTTTGGAAGAACTTTTGCAAACATTGGTAGCATTAGGCAATTCATCATGATGAATATCCAGTAATCCGTCTTTCCCTTCGCAATCTACACCCGAAGTTGTTTTAGACAAAGTGACTGTGGACTCTTGAGCCATCACATCACAAAGATCTCCACTGGAAACACCCCCACAAAGGCCATGGTGTTCATTCACCTGATCTAGAGCAAGACAAGAACTGTGCATACAATGGCTGTGCCCCATTGTATCGCCACAAGAACAATGTTTTAGTCCATTCTTGATTTCACAGGAGGTCTTTCTTTCCAACGATCGGAAATTATCCCTAAATTGAACATGACTAGAGTTTTTAATATCTTCATCAGCAACTTCATTTGATATGCATGGTCCGATGTCTGGATTCTCACAATTATTTAGACTGCATTGATTTTCTTCTTGGTCACTTTCAACCTCTCGGCATTGTCCTAGACCAGGATTACAATTTTCTCTGGTGCAACGTGAACAGGAAATTAAATATGACGTAGTAAGTTCAGAATCTGGCTTTTTGACAATCTGTGCCAGCTTAGCAGAAGAATTAGAACTTACTACAGAGTAGATTTCTTGATCTCCAGAAACAACTCTAGAGAAATGACTCAATTTATCTTCTGAAGCCCCATCCTTGCATTCCGGTCTAAATGTTGTAGATACCAACGGTTTCCTAGTTGAACCAGATTGAACCTTTTGGACAAACGTTGACAATGAATCATCAAATTGTTTATCAAAAGAGCAATTAGAACTTCTCCTACTAGAGATACCCGTCTCCATGTCTTTTAATTCAAAATCAGGTACTTCACACACCGTTTCTACATCAATCTTTGCAGATGGATCAGAATCTTCACGGTCCACTGATTCACCATTTTCTGGTCTCAATCTCATGTCTAAATCCCCTTGACCTCTGGATGAATCAGATACTGGATCAAAAGATTCTGCCACACTTAAACCAGAACTCTGTTCCCTAGAAATTCCGGATCGACTAACCTTCTTAGGACGCCTCAACTTCTTTCTGAAACTTGCTAAAGTATCATCCATCCCCCCAAAGTCCTCCTCTTGCACTGGCAATTTTGCTCTTTTCTTGTCAACCATCTTGTCCCTTTCACCACCATCATCTACACCCGGCTTATTCTTCTTAGAGTTTCGTGATCTCTTTAACTTCAGCAGAGATCCAATGGGCTCATCATCATCTGAGTCAACCTCCTTTGGCTTCGTTCTTTTCCTAAAACCAGACTTTTTGGTGTCTCCATCCATCTTCTCAACCCCACATTCAATAAATTACCAGCAAATCTCAATGGTGTAACCCTAACCCAGCTTGAGAAAACAAGCAATCAAGCAATAATCCGAAACACATCCCATAGCTTTCCACCTCTCAATCATCAATAACCTAAAACTCAAAAATCCCGTATGGGAAATAAATCCCCAACCATTCGCGGCCGTACTCCACAAAATTCGACGTTAATCCAAAAATACCCTACACCCGTGAAGACCAAAAAACGTTCAGATAACAAAACAAAAAAAAAAAAAAAAAAACACCCTGACTCATACATCAACAACGCAGAAGAAAACTTCCCAGTAAAGAAACTCTACCGATTAGCTAATTCTACGGCGAATATCAGAAAGAGTACCTTCCTAACCCGACGAATACCAAAATAAAAAAACAGCAATGCGATAAGAGACGAAAGAAAACACGCATCTAGGGTTTGTAACGGCATTGCTGATAAAGAAGAGAAAAAGAAACACAAAATTGGTGGGGGAAAGAGGAGCGGACCTTGAAGAAGCTCGTCTATGGTGGCATTCGAGGATGGGTGAGAGGAAGAAGGAGAGAGTGAGGTGCGCACGTTAGCCTCACCGGTGGTGAGAGTGACGGTCGGCTCTGAGAAGTGCGCCGCCAGCGGGATGGGGAAAAAAAGTTTCTCTGTTGCGGGGGAGAAAAAATAAGGAAAAAGAAAATTAATTAACGATAATATTAAAAATAAATAAATTCAAAACGACAAATTTGGGTGTCGAAACGACAGGTGCGGTGAAGGAAAGTAGTGGGACGAGGGGACCTTGTGAAACGCTACGCGCCACTCGGCGAGTTTTTTTTTTTTTTTTTTTCTTTTTCATTTTTCGACGATAAAAAATTTTGCCGAACCAAAATTATTCTATTTTTCCCCCCGAGAAAAGTATACCATAATTAAGAGTTAAAGATGTCGATGTCAGTATAAATGTCGAGGTGTCGAGTTTTTTGTTTTTTTTAAGTACATCAATATTTGGTGATGGGAGATTCGAACGTCTGATCTTTTGATCGAGAGTACATGTCAATTACCGTTGAGCTAAGCTCGCTTTGGCTCGAGATCAGTTTTATCGAAATATCGACAAATATTGATGTGATAAATATTTTTAGAAAAATATTTAAAACAAAAAAACTATATGATAAATAATTATTTTACATTTTTAAAATGAGTTAGAATACTTAGGGTGTGTTTGGTTTATGAAAATAAATCATTTTGAAAAAATCTATAGTGTTTGACAACCACTCAAAATAACTTATTAGAAAATGAGATTGCACTTGAAACTAACTTTTTGAAAAATATTTTTTAAGTAAACAATAACTTGTGTATAAAAACATTTGTGAGAAAATGAGCCAAACATATGAGTGTTTAAATTCTAAACAAATTTTATACAAAATGATTTTTAAAAAAATGTATTATTGAAAAACATTTAAATTAAAATGTATTCCAAACGGATCCTTATTATAGATATTATCTTCACATTAGTTACATAATTTTGATCGATTTTTCTACGGCATAATGGAAATGTCAATTCACCCCTCATGTCGATGTTGCCGCATTCATAAACATATGGAAATATCGACATGTCAACGGACATTTAATACATTGACCATAATTGGGTGTTGCTTTTTCATATGAGGAAAAATAAAAATCAATTTTAACTCAATTCTTTAACCAACAAAAGATTACAAGCTTATTTTTTGAATTTAAGGTTAGTGTTTAATATGTCCCTATAATTTATAAAGTATTTAAAAAGTCTTTGCATTTTCAAATTTTTATCTAAACGTATCTGAACTTTTAAAATATCAAATAGGTTGCTTTACTTTCAATTTTTAGCCTAATATATTCTTAACAAATTCAGTTTTTTTAAAAAAAAAAAAAACTTAGTGAATTCATTAGACATGAACCTTAATTTTGTATTTGATAAGACATTTTAAGACCTCATTCGATAAGATTTTTTTAAAAAATAAAAAAAAATAAACCAGGCTCATGGGTTTTGAGTTTAGCTTCCTAATTTGGACCTCTTAGCTTTTCATGTGAGGCCTTAGTGCCAGTGTAGGGGGAAGATAGGTGGAGGACTTTATAAATATTTTTCTGGCTTTTGGGGCTGCGCTAGAAGAGGCTAAACACACACACACAATATTCTCTTGGAAAGTTTGAAAGGTTTCATTATCTGGTTAACTGGTTGTAGCTTCTCTTGGTCATAAGGCTTAGCATTTGTTTGCATGGACTTGGGCATGACCCCTTCCTACACTTGAATTTTTTCCTCTTCTCATTGCATGGTCTAGGAGGACTTGAGAGGTAGTAAGTTTTACGTAGGAGGTTTTGGTGGAACAATTTGTGAGTGGTTTTTGTCCTTTCTGTTTAATTGCTTTGTAGGGGCGTTATCTATATTCAAAATGCATTTTCCTGACGATATTATTGTTGCAGGCTTAAGTTATCAGGTGGGGGCAAATCGAGTTGGATATGAACAAGTTTAGAGCACCCTTTGCAGTAGGCCTAGTATTGAGTTGATCGATGATGTAGTTTTCGGGTGGAAGACTAGTGATGGGTGCTTGGCTGGCAAGGGTTTTGGCTCAAATTGAGGTTTAATCAATGAGCTTGATCGTGACTGGCCTCTTAACGTGTGGTGACCTTTGGTTTTTGCTATTTTTCCTTTCCCTATGTAATGTCGTTCTGGCGATTTTCTTGGCTTTGATTGGAAGAACATTTAGTTGTTGATGATAAAAAAAAAAAAAAAAAAAAAAAAAAAAAAAAAAAAAAAAAAAAAAACTCATTCGATAACTATTTGGTCTTTTATTTTTAAAAATTGTGTTTGTTTTCTTACAATTTTACGTACAGTTATTTTCATACTTCTTTGGATGACATCTAAGTTCTTAATCAAATTTCAAAAACAAAAATAATATTTTAAAAAAATAACTTTTTAATTTTCAAAACTTATATTGAATTTTAAAAACATTTTCATACTCCCTTTCTTCCCCTTTCCCTTTCTTTCCCTCTTTTCCCTTGCCCGCGATGGACGGCGGAAGAAGAGAAGAGAAGATGGGAAGCCGTCGTCTGGGTCGGCCAAAGCCAGAGCATTACATCTTAGACATTTCTCGCCTCTCTCCCCAACACTTTGTCCCCATCCTCGCCCCACCTCCTCCCGATTCTTGTCCCACACCCGCATGCACAAGTCCCTTCTCTTTTAATCCCAACAAACCCAGAAATCTCTTCAATCCCATCCATTTCTCTTTCTCTCTCTCTCAATTTTATATTCAATCTTTGTTATTTTCCTGTTCGGATTTTGTTCTCTGCCCCTATGGCTATCGAGCTTCAACTCGGTCTCGCTCTCATCCCCACCAATCCCACCAAAGCCTTCGATCTAAACAACGCCCATGTCCTTCACGAGACCGTTCCTTGTTTGGATTTCAACTCAGCGTGCCGCAAAAAGCACAGTAAGGGAAAGAAAAAGCGGGATGGCCGTCTCTTCAATCCCTTGTGGGATGGCCGCCGCTTAAAAGGAGGAGGAAGGGGCTTTTAAGAAGAAGAAGATGGAGAAGTCGTCGTCGTCGTCGCATCCATCGCCGGCAAGGGAAGGGAGGGGGAAAGGAGGGAGAAAGAAAGGGAAAGGGGAAGAAGGAGGGAGGGTCCAGGTGGGTGGGGGAGGAAGGAGAGAGAAAGTATTTTTTTAAAAAATAATTTATTATTATTATTTTAATATATTAGTATATTATTATTTTAATTTAAAAACTATTATTTTATTTTTTAAACGTGTCACGTCAGCACCGTTAAAAAAATTAACGGTGGAGGGACTTAATAGAAGCATTTCTGAAACAGTAGGGACTTGATTGTTCAATTTTGAAACCTAGGGACTTATTGGAAACGAACCTGAAACATGAGGGACCAGAAAGGTATTTTACCCTAACAAATATATATATACACAACTTTTAGCTAAGTTTAGCGTTTTTCCTTTTTACTTTTTTCCACTCTCCTTTTTCATATGTCATTTGGACGATCAATATATATATGGTTGTCAGAATCTAAAAAGATTTTAATATTTTGGATACGATGTTGGCTGTTTTTTTTTTTCCTTTATTTCTGAAATTTCCTTAACCATAGGTACACCGAGCTACCAACATAAGCATAATTCGATTGGTATAAAACTTGTATCATTGACAAATAAATTAAAGGTTCAAATTTCCCACCCTACACGTATTGTAAAAAAAAATAATAATAAAAATAAAAAAGGACAAATTATAGTACTATATAAAGGTTATACATCCACATGAGCACGACTGATCAACGAGCATAAAATACGTGTTATTGATCAATAGGTCAGATATTTGAATCCTCTATTCTATAACAAATTTTGTAGATGTGAATTGATATCAACAAGAGTTATAAATATATCGATCGTAAACTACGTCATTTATAAACTAAATCTCACTTTAAAGGCTTCACTCTTGTCGAATAATAATTTGTCGTCACCGATGACGTTGATAAAAAAGAGAATAGGTATGTTGTTGTTTTAAGGTAGTCAACTATGATAAACCTATATTATATATAAAATTGTTGTTCACATTTACAACTCGATAGAGTTCACACGTGCATTTTTATCTGATTCACTGATGTCTCTCCAACGATGAACCATCCTAAATAGTCAGACAAACATACGTTGGCAAGGACGACTTTATTTTCCCACACAAGTATGCGGCACGGAATAGTACTATTAAACGTTTTGTCTTGTTCGTTCTCAAGTGAGCTAATGTCATAAAACAATTTGGTACGAAAATTGAGGTAGTCTCTAAGCATGATAAAGGATATTTTTTAAGGCACAACATCAATTTGTTTAATCGTTTCTTCTATATGATCACAATAACATATTCGTAAAAATAAAATAAATAAATAAAAACTTATAGTGACTTAGTCCATTGGACTTTTGAGCTTGACAACTTTACTGTTGCTCATGTCAACATTAGAATAGGCACAATGTTCAATAATATCGAAACATTATTTCTCAAGGCAAAATTATACTGACAGAAAAGAGATGCTCGCTATATAAATACTAACTATAGTTAGAAGAAAGGGTTAATTGGAAAAAAAATACATTTTAAAAAAAATATTGGCAAAATCGTGGACTTTTGAAAAAAATTAGGAAAAACGAGGAAACCTAACACGCGGAAACCTAAACGAATCCGTGGCTTAAAGCCACGGATTCCGTTCAGCTGACTGGTCAAACTGACCAGTCAGCAAAGGTGGCTTGAATCCGTGGCTTGAAGCCACGGATTCAGCCTTTTAATACGGTTTTTTTTTTTTTAATTTATTTATTTCAACCTTGTTTTATGTTTTTTTATTGTTAGTGTTTTTCTTCTTGAAGCCACGAATTAAGCCTTTTACTGCCATTTTTTTTTAATTTCAACTTTTCTTTTTATGTTTTTTTTATTTCAACATTGTTTTTTTTAGGGAAAAAATCAATTTTTACCTCTGAACTTAGCAGGTTCTATCAATTTTAACCCTAAACTTTCAATTTCATCAAATTGAACCTTAAACTTAACAAATTGTATCAATTTGAACCTCAAACTTGCATAAATGTTGCAATGTAGACCTTTGGTCAACGTTTCATTTGAATTGCTATTAAAACATGTAATTGACAATTTCCTTTTCTTTTGTTAGTTCACATTGCACCTAAGTTAGTGTTTTGTAAGATTTTTTTTGGAAAAACCAGAAGAAATCAGATATCCTAGACTATTCTTCTCATTATTATCCAAAAAAGAATCACAAATTTATTTGCAACAAGAAAAATCTAACAAATATGAGAAATAAAAAAATCAAAATTTCTTTATTTTCATTTCCTACATTTGTACATTCTTCTGATTAGCAAGAAAAAAAACCGTAAAAGAAGACAAAAATCTCACAAAATTCTTAGCAACAATAAAAAAAACCATCAAATATTTGAAGATAAAAAACCTCAAAAGTTTCTTTGCTTTCGTAATCTTAAATAGCAGCGAAAAAACCCTCACAATTAAAGTTCTCAACAATAAGAAAAAATCATATAAAATAAAGTTTCTCCGATATTTTATTTATAAGAAGCCAATTCAAGTGCGATGTGAATTAAGAAGGAAAAAAAAAAGAAATAATCAATTACATATGGTGGTTCAAATGGAAAGTTAACCAAAGGTATATATTGTAACACTTACGCAAGTTTGAGGTTAAAATCGATACAATCTAATAAGTTTGAGGTTCAATTTGATGAAATTTAAAGTTTAGGGTTAAATTTGATAGAACTTGTTAAGTTTAGGGTTCAATTTGATGAAATTGAAAGTTCAGGGTTAAAATTGATACAACCCCCAAAGTTTAAGGGTTAAAAATGCTTTTTCCCCTTTTTTTTTATTGTTAGTGTTTTTATTCCTAAAGCCACACATTAAGCCTTTTACAATTTTTTTTTTTTAATTTCAACTTTGTTTTATGTTTTTTTTTTTTAATTTCAACTTTAATTTGGTTTTATGTTTTCTTCATTTCAACTTTGTTTTATGTTTTCTTTTCCAATTTTTTTTAGTTATGCTTTTTCATACAACTCCATGTTTTTAAAATCTAAGAATAAAAAAATATGAGAAATAAATATTTTAAAAAATCTAAGCATAAAAATACATTTTTTTAAAAAAAAAAATCTGAGAAATGAGAGTTTTTATTCTTAGATATTTTTAAAAATCTATTTCTCATATTTTTTTAAAAAATCTATTTTTATTCTTATTTACCTCAATTTTTCTTGTCCCCTAATTTTTGACAAATCAATTTTTATTAGCCTAATTTCTTTAAAAAAAAAATAGTTGATAAAAATTATGAATCGAAATGTGAAGTGATTGAAAATGGATCAATAATGTTTTAAATTTAGAAGGCTAATTTTTCAATTATAAGAATGTTATGGATTATAATATTCCAATAATTTGATTTATTGAATAAAAACAACAGAAAGTTGGAAATTACAACTTGTCAAATTATGAAATTACTTTTTAAAAAAAATTGGAAATTTAATTTTTTATTTTAATATTTTGTTTTTTTTTTTGTTTTTATTCTACAAATAAAATTATTGGAATATTATAATCGATAACATACTTATAATTGGAAAATTAGCCTTCTAAATTTACAACATTATTGATCAATTTTAAATCACATCACATCTCGATTCATAATTTTTATCAACTCTTTTTTTTAAAGAAATTAGGCTAATAAAAATTGATCCATAAAAAATTAGGGGTCAAGAAAAATTGAGGTAAATAACAATAAAAATAGATTTTTTTAAAAATATGAGAAACAGATTTTAAAAAATATCTAAGAATAAAAACTCTCATTTCTCAGCTTTTTTTATAAAAAAAAAAAAATGTATTTTTATGCTAAGATTTTTAAAAATATTTATTTCTCATATTTTTTATTCTTAGATTTTAAAAACATGGAGTTGTATGAAAAAGCATAACTAAAAAAAATTGGAAAAGAAAACATAAAACAAAGTTGAAATGAAGAAAACATAAAACCAAATTAAAGTTTAAATTTAAAAAAAAAAACATAAAACAAAGTTGAAATTAAAAAAAAAAAATGTAAAAGGCTTAATTTGTGGCTTCAGGAATAAAAACACTAACAATAAAGAAAACAATGTTGAAATAAAAAAAAAAAACATAAAAAGAAAAGTTGAAATTAAAAAAAAAAATGGCAGTAAAAGGCTTAATTCGTGGCTTCAAGAAGAAAAACACTAACAATAAAAAAACATAAAAGAAGGTTGAAATAAATAAATTTAAAAAAAAAAACTGTATTAAAAGGCTGAATCCGTGGCTTCAAGCCACGGATTCAAGCCACCTTTGCTGACTGGTCAGTTTGACCAGTCAGCTGAACGGAATCCGTGGCTTTAAGCCACGGATTCGTCTATGTTTCCGTGTGTTGAACACGCGGAAACCAATAAGGACAAAAAAAAGGCTCGTTTTTCCTAATTTTTTTCAAAAGTCCGTGATTTTGTTAATATTTTTTTTCCAATTAACCCTTAGAAGAAATATATATATATATAATAATAATAATAATATAATAATAAAATAATTTAAAAAAAAAAAAAAAAAAAAAAAAAAAAAAAAAAAAAAAAACCTCATGATGAGTCAGATATCCAGCCCATTACACAAAACTGGCCCAAGTCATCCTCTTCCATTTCGCGTTCCTTTTTAAATAATAGGGAAATTTTCATTTTTAACCGTTAAACTTTAGGGGTTGTATCAATTTTAACCCTAAACTTTTAATTTCATCAAATTGAACCCTAAACTCAACAAATTGTATCAATTTTAACCATGAACTTTCAATTTCATCAAATTGAACCTCAAACTTATCAAATCGTATCAATTTTAACCCTAAACTTGCATAAGTGTTACAATGTATACCTTTGGTTAACTTTTTGTTTGAACCACCGTATGTAATTGATTGTTTTTTTTTTCTTAATTCACATTGCATCTGAATTGGTTTCTTATAAATAAAATATTGAAGAAATTTTATCTTAGATGACTTTTTCTCGTTGTTGAGGATTTTATGAGAGTTTTTTTGTTGCTATTTAAGATTACGAAAGCAAAGAAATCTTGGAGATTTTTTATCTACAAATATTCGCTGGTTTTTTCTTGTTGCTAAAAACTTTGTGGGATTTTTTTCCTTCTTTTAATGTTTTTTTTCTTGCTAATTATAAAAATGTACAAATCTAGGAAACAGAAATAAAGAAATTTTGAGTTTTTTATTTCTCATATTTGCTAAATTTTTCTTGTTGCCAATAACTCTGTGACTTTTTTTTTTTTTTTTTTTTTTTTAATAATGAGAAGAATTGTCTGAGATATTTGATTTCTTAAAGAGTTTTTCCAAGAAATTTCTTACGAAACACTAACTCAGATGCAATGTGAATTAAAATAAATAAAAGGAAATTGTCAATTACATATTTTAATAGCAATTCAAATGAAAAGTTGACAAAAGGTCTACATTACAACATTTATGCAAGTTGGAGGTTCAAATTGATACAATTTGTTAAGTTTGGGGTTCAATTTGCTAAAATTGAAAGTTTATGGTTAAAATTGCTACAACCTGCAAAGTTCAGGGGTCAAAATTGATTTTTTCCCTAAATAATACTTATTTATATATATATATATATATATATATATATTGAGTTCAACAATATTGGGCGGAGAATTTTAATCTATGACCCCTTGATCGAGGGTACGTGTCAACTACCATTGAGACACACTTTTTTTTTTTGAAATAAAACTCTTTATTTAACGCCACAAGGGCAAAGAAAAAGGCCCATCAGGCCCAATACTCAGCCAACTTGGGAGTACAGAATCCCAAGTCTCACTACATTTTGTGAATTTCGCGAATTTAGCTAACGAATCTGCTTCTCCATTTTGCATCCTTGGAATGAATTTGAACGAAATCTCAGAAAATAATTGCGCTAGCTCCCAGATGGATGTCACTAAAGCTTCCACGTCACTCCAAATGATAGATTTTCGCTGGATGAAATTAATGGCTTGTTGACTATCAGACTCCACTTCGATTTTCTCACAGCCCCTACTCAGAGCCATCCTCATCCCTTCCAAAATTCCTCTCAACTCTCCCATTATCGAATCCAACCGGTAATCCAGAAAAATAGATGCTGCCACCTTCACTTCACCGATTTTGTCTCTACAGATCATGCCTAACCCCGTGTAAGGAGGAGAATCGGAACACGCTGCATCTGTATTTAGCTTCCAGAATCCATCGGAAGGGGGAGTCCAGCATGCATCACCATTTCGGTCATGAGGATGGAGGCGCTTGGTTGCAATTCTAGTCGAGGAAGAAGAAGCATTAGTGGGAACTCTGATCGTGTGACGATTAACATTTGCATGCCGAAACGAATCCAGGTAATCCTCGATCCACTTTCTTCGAATAGAGATAGGTGAAATATTCTCCCCGTGCGATATTTTGTTTCTGTCTGACCATAGCGCCCAACAGATAACGGCTGCTTTCCCCAAATTTTCTGATGAGCTTGTAGCATCGATCTTAATCCACCTATCAATAAAGCTCCCAGCGAAATTTTCCTCTAAAAAAACACAGTTATGCATTAGATTCCAGATACTTTTAGCTCTAGGACAAAGAAATAGACAATGATCAGTAGATTCAATTTGTGAATTACACATAGGGCATAGAGGAGAGATTGGAACACCTCGATGGGCTAGGTTAAAATTATTTGGTAAGGAATTATTAAGAGCTTTCCACAGAAAATGCTTAATTTTTGTATGAATTTTTAACTTCCATAGATTGCTCCAAACTTTATGCATAGGGCTGTAACTAGAGGAAATCCCATCAATTCTAAGTTTCGTAAAAAGTTTGTATCCGCTTTTTACTGTGTATTCACCTGTCCTATCATAGTGCCATATAAGTTTGTCTTCTAGATTATTATTAATAGGAACCGCCTTGATGGAATCACAATCAAAATTTATTACTGCCTTATGAATTAAATCGATATCCCACCCTCCTGAAGGTGTTATAAAGTCAGCGACTTTGCTGTCTGAATAAATTGGATCAATACCTATGGGTTTGAAGGTGGATTCTTTAGGTAGCCATGGGTCTTTAAACATGAAAGTATTCTTACCATTACCTATTCTTTTCCTAATTCCTGTTTGAAGTAGACTTCTTCCCCAAATAAGGCTTTTCCAAACAAAAGAAGAGGATTTGCCTGTTTCTGCTTCCCAGAGACTTGAGTTTTGATAATAGATACTTTTAATAAACCGAGCCACTAGAGATTCTGGTTTAGAAATCAATCTCCATACTTGCTTTGCTAATAGGGCTTGGTTGAATCCTTCAGTGTCCCTAAAGTTTAACCCTCCAAGGCTTTTGGGGAGACACAAAGATTCCCATTTAAACCAATGGATTTTCTTTTTAATTTGACTAGAGCTCCACCAAAACCTAGCGAAACTTCTAGTTATCTCCTCACAAACTTTCTTAGGGAACCTAAAGACACTCATAGCGTAGGATGGGATAGCTTGGCCTATACTTTTGATTAGAATTTCTTTTCCGGCTATAGAGAAAAAGGAGCCCTTCCACCCTTGAACCGACTTCCAAACTCTATCCAATATATAGCTAAGGTCTTTAGATTTTCTCCTAGAGAAAAGGGATGGGACTCCTAGATACTTCCCAAAATCGTCCACACTGTTTACCCCGAGGATGGAGCTTAAGAAATTCTTCCTATCATTATTAATTTTTGGGGAGAACAGAATGGAGGATTTGGAAAAATTTATTGATTCCCCTGAAGAGAGTTCAAATTTATTTAGCAAATCCTTAACTACCATTAATTCCTTTTCATCAGCCTTGCAAAGAATTAAACTGTCATCAGCAAACAGTAAATGTGAAATGGAGGGACCATAAGGAAAAGAGAGACCTGATAACCTACCTTCATTAGTTGCTTTAGAAATCAAATGTGAAAGGCCTTCTGCTACCAAAAGAAAGAGATAGGGGGATAGGGGATCCCCCTGTCTTAAACCTCTATAAGATCTAAAGTTGCCCTTTTTTTCCCCATTTATTTGTATTGAAAAACTTGGAGAGGTGATACATTTTAGAACCAAATTGACCCAATTTTGGTGGAACCCTAGTTTTAACATAATGTTTTCTAAAAAGAGCCACTCCACCCTATCGTATGCTTTACTTAGATCAATTTTAAGAGCTGCCATATTTTTTATAGGAGGCCTATTTGTTTTGATACTGTGTATGCATTCTAGACCAATAATGATATTGTCAGTTATTAACCTACCTTGGATAAAAGCCGATTGGGAGTCCGAAATGATATCTTTCAAGATGGGTTTCAGTCTATTTGCAATTGTTTTTGTAATGATTTTATAATTTACATTACATAAACTAATAGGCCTATAATCATTGACATCACTTGGGTTAGGCTTTTTAGGGATCAAGACAATAGTAGTATCATTCCAACAATCTAGACTATTATGGCCATTTAGAATTCTAAGGCATTCCTCTACTGTTTTATTCCCAACTATGGACCAATACTTCTGATAAAAAATAGCAGAGAAACCATCGGGGCCCGGGGCTTTAGTGGGGAACATTTCCTTAATGGCTTTTTCTATTTCTTGTCTAGTAAAAGGGGCCATTAACCTACTGTTCATATGCTGATTCACTTTGGGAGTTAGACCGTCTAGGACTTCATTTATAAAAGTTGGCCTAGGATGCGAAGAATTAAAAAGGTTCTCAAAGTAAGAAGTGAAAATATCCTCAATTTTTACTGGGTCATCTGTCCAATTACCATTTATGTCATTAATACCCAGAATTTCATTTGTTTTCCTTCGCATTGAGGCTTTTTTGTGGAACCATTTGGTGTTCTTATCCCCCCACTTTAACCACTCCTCTCTAGATCTTTGGCTCCAATAAATCTCATCCTCTTCTAATAGATTGTTCAATTCAAATTCTATATTATGGATATTACCTAAATCTGAGGTATGATGATTATCAAAGGCTTCTTTTAGTAATCTTTTGCATTCCTCTATTCTGCCTCTTCTAAAACTATTAATGTTTTTTCCCCAGTGTGATAAAACTTTTGAACAATTGTATAAATTATTACTTAAAGAGGATGGGTAAGCAGAATTACCTTCCCAGTCGCCATTTTCTTTGATTAGATCAGAACATTCCTCATATCTAGTCCATAGCTCCTCAAACCTGAATTGATTTCTCTTCCTGTTTATAGATTTTCTTCCTTTTAGTTCTACCCGAGCCTCAATTGGTTTATGGTCAGAGAAAAACCAATCGAGGTTTGTTGTTTCTATGGCAGAAAATAAATTTTCAAATAAGTGATTGCAGAGATAACGATCCAGTCTTTCCTTTATAAAATGACCTCTCCTATTACCATACCAAGTGAACAATTCTCCACTAGGTCTCAAGTCTTTTAACTCACAATCATCAATACATTTTCGAAAGTCTTCCATTAATTTTCTATCTCTTGGTTGGCCACCCAGTTTCTCTTCATCTCTTAGTATTTCATTCATATCTCCACCAAGTAACCAAGGTGAGTTACCAGAAAGCTTCAATTTGCGAATAAGCTCCCAGGTCTGAGCTTTCTGTCTTGTTTCTGGAAACCCATATAGACCAGAAAACCTCCATTTGAAATTCTTCCACTGAATGTCGCAATCTATATGATTACATGAGTAAGATTTAATCGAGAGCATTTCCTCTTCTTTCCAAAGAATACATAAGCCACCTCTAGCCCCTTGACTTCGAACCACAAAACAGCCTTCAAATTTGCATACCCGCTTCAATCTTTCTGCAACTCTCTCATCACACTTCGTCTCGCTTAGGAATAACACATGGGGGTTCCTTGTTAGAACAAGGTTTTTAACTGCGCGGAATGTTCTCGGGTTCCCCAAACCCCGAACATTCCAACTTATTATTTTCATAATGATTGGCAGGGCTGTTTTCCAGCCACTGCCAAAATTTGTGAACCATCCCCCATTTCCAATTTCTCTGTTTCACAACCTCTTAGCTTCTTGTTGTCATTTTCTTCTAAGCTACCTCCCTTCCTTTTCCTGATTCCTTTCTCATCCATTGGAAGCTTATCTTTCTGAGAACACCTTACCTTCCTCTTCCAACTTGACTTCCTTCTTAGGATAGGAAATGAAACCTCACTTGCTTCCTCGATTGGTAAATCTTCCTTGTCTATTTCTCTTCCATCACCTTCTTTTTTCGATTCAGAATTTTCATTTTGGTTAACATTCCATGTGCACCTTTCTCTGATAGTTTCATCACTTTCTTCCATTAATTCTAAAATATCAATTTCTTTTCTTCCATTCAAACCGAGCTCTGCATCCTCTTCTATTGGGCTTTCCAGGTTTAGATCAACATCAATTCTTTTTTTGTTTCTATCCCCTGTTTCTTTATTTATGTTCTTTACTAAGTCTTCATGTTCAGCTTTATCTTCTTGTTTTCTTGATCCTTCTGGAGGTTTTGATGGTGAAGAGAAACCTTGGAATTTCAACCATAATCCAAATTCGAAGTTGTTTCTGTCCATGTCTTCCTTATTTTTTATCCCAGGGCATTCTTTCACTACATGGCCAATCCTCCCACAGTTGAAGCAAAAATTTGGGATTCGTTCATATCTGAATGTAATCCAGAATTTCTTGTCAGTGCCCTCCATATTAAGCATGAATCCTCTTTTTAGGGGTCTTGAAATGTCTAACTTGACTTTTATCCGGATATTATTCCCCCATATTCCTCTGTTTTCATTCTTGTCCATCTCTAGGAATTCTCCAACATAATTCCCAATCTTTCTAGCTATAACTTAGTTCCGGTAGCTAATCGGGAGGTTCAGAATTCTAATCCAAAAATCAGCTTTTTTAAATTCCAAATCGACCTTTCTTTGATCTTCTTCAGGAGCTTCAAGGACCACCAGATTCCTATCGAACAACCAAGGTCCATTGGCCATTATCCACTCTCTATATTCTTTGCTGACAAATTTAAACAAGAAAACATTTTTATCCAGTATGTCCACGCTGAAATCTTTCCTTGTTTTCCATGCTCCTTGCAAGACATTCTTTACTGTAATTTTTGAGATAATTCGGCCTGAAATCAGTTTTCCAACAAGGCAGTGATCTGCTTGTCCCTTTATCAATTCAGTTTCTTCTGCGTTTAAAGAAAAAAACGCATCCTTTTCGTCTTCCATGAGGTTAAAACGTTGCCATTCATTGATCAACTCATCTACCTCCATTCTAACTCCTTTCTTATGGCTTTGCTTGCAGGTCAGGTGAAAAAGAACCCAGCAGAACTCGCTGACGGAAACCCCAACTTTTCAGGGGACCTCTCCAAGAACTTCCCTAGAAGTCTTCGTCCTAATTGGCCTCCTTTTCTTTGATACCATTGAGACACACTTTGACAATACTTTTATATCTTTATAGTTATATAGTTCGTATTTTATTTTGAAATGGTTATAGATAGTTTATATTAAAATGTCTGAAATAGTAAAAAAAACTGACCTACTATTACTAAATATTTTTTAAAAATTTTACGTAAAATGCATATACGTATTCAAAAGAATGTATTCATTTAATGGAAACTCTTGAAAATAAAAAACGTAGAAATTCAAACTTTGGTATGTAAAGTTTATTTATTTATTTATTTATTTTCATTTTTTTCTCCATAACATTACTACTAAACTTGGGCCCATTATACAAAAAATGGGCCCAAGTTATCCTCTTTTGTCACAAAGTAGGGTGAACGATTGAATCATCAACATTTGGGATGAAAATTAGTGAATTATCTATTGCACTATGCTCAAATTGACATATGAAGTTAGGTTGTTATTTTTAAATTTTAAATTTCATTGATTTAAACTTTGAGCTTGAATAAGTATTGTAATCTAAATTATATACTTGGATGGAAAGTAAAATTAATATCTTCTATATATATTATTTTATCTTATCATGACTATAACTATCTGCATTTCTTATAGTGGATGATAAGTTATTTGAACATATATATTGATTCTCCCAATCGTGTTGAATAATTTTAATCAATTAAATTTAACATAACTTTATTATACGTAAAAATGGTAAATCAAACTTGTATATATATATATATATATTCTTTTTTAAGTGCAGCAATTAGAGAAAATAGTGAAAATCCTTTCTAAAAAAAGAAAGAAAAAGAAACAATGAAAATCCAAACATAACTCATTTGAGATAATACATAAAATACCATCCTAGGATAGTTAAATCTTTCACCCTTGCACTTATTAAACTAAACTAAAAAAAAAAAAAAAAAACCGTGAATCAAACCATCATCTTAAGGATGATAACAAGTTTTGTCTTATCCACTGAACATCAAATCTTTACATTAAAAAAAACGAAATAGATGTTCTATTCACTACACTATACTCAGATCGACTTGCGTTCTCTAGTTACACAAACTTACTCGATAAATAGAGTACATTTTTATAAACCGTGTCGGGCACATGCCACGGTGTCAAACGACGGGTAAAGGCACTTTCAAAGATGGTTCGTGTAATTAAAGAATGTGGGCATGAGTGTGGCCTAAATAATGCACTGTCAACCATCGTAGTAGTTGCAGGAGCAGAGGAAGTTCAGAGATTTCAGGCAATGGCCGATGATATAAAGGCAGTAAAAGAATCCATTCTCTTTTTTCAACGCCAATTAATATTTGTTCATTCTCATAGGCCAACCGACGTCGTTTTCTGTTTTTAATATCATTTACAGGCATTATTAAATGCCCTCTTTAACCCTCCACCAATCACTTTTTTTTTTTTTCCTAATATGTATAATTGATAATATTATGTTATAAATTAATAAAAATATATATTTTTTCCTTCTAAAAGTTCAACACCTCTAGGTTGAATTTATATGCTTTAACCATTTGACTTGCACTTTGGTTATTCATGTTGGCAGTTTTGTTAAGGAAAAATTACACAAACCACCTGTCAATGTTACAATCACACACCTCTGAACTTTCAATTTGATCAATCAACCGCCTATACTCTGATAAGTGTTGCAAATTTGCAATCGCACCCATAAATTTTTAGTTTGATCGTCAATCAGTCCTCGTACTTTGTTAAGTATTGCAATCGATCCCTATATTTCGTTAAATGTTGCAATCATACCATTTTACTAGTTGTATATTTTAAAAAATAAATGTGGGGTTTATTGCAACACTTAACAAACTACAGGGGACTACTTGCGACGCTTAACAAAGTACGAGGGTTGTTGATAAAATTAAAAGTTAAAGGATATAATTGTAACATATCCCATAGTTTAGATGTGGTTTGTGTAATTTTATTATTTTTTAAAAAATAAAACACAATTTCATTAGACAGAGTCACTCTAGCTAACGAAGAAGTATAGTCCATAGACAAATTCGATGAACTAAAATGGAAATTTTCTATCCATAGAATGGAAATAGATGTGGAACTTTTGTGTCTTGTTTTTGCTGCACACGTGTTATATATATATATATATATATATATATATATATATATATATATATATATATATACTTTAGAAATATAAATACTACTGTAAACCATAAATTTATTTATTTTTAAGAATTTAGTGTTTGGGGTGGATTTAGGTGGGATAGGGCCCATCGTTTTTTTTTTAGCATGTGGCGGTCAATTCCAATCATTGAATGATACATCAATTATCATTTTTATGGTCGATGGTTTAATCTCTTAATTATTCTTGCAATTGTTAGATTACCTTTCAAATATATTTTTTTAAAAAAAGTCAGATTAGTGTGCTTAGTGTGCTTCATTTTTTAAAAAGATATATTTGTAGTTATGGGTTTTTTTTTTTTTTTTTTTTTTGAAGTGCTAACGAAATATACAACAACCAATTCGAGCATATAGTCATTAGATGAGGCATCAATTACCGTCATACAAATCGATAGTTCCGATCCCCATACACAATTATTGAACTATAATAATAATAATAATAATAATAACGATTAATATAGTTTTATTTTATGAGATAGTCACAAATTAACCTAATTGATGACGGTCTTGGCTATTAATTAATTATACTTCCCTAGATTAGTTATAATAACTTAGCTTATGTACGTAGAGAGTTTTACTATTGTGCATGAGAAATAAAAATAACATAATTTTATGGTGGGACTGAATTTAACTAATGTTTCATTTGATCATGACCATTTGATTTATGAAAAGTATGTTTCTGTTTAATTAAACATTTGAATTTTTATTCAAACTCTAACATAAAATTTAAAAAATGATATTTGAAAACTATTTTTTCTAGTTTTCAAAACTTATATTTTGTTTTTTAAAATATGAGAATAATGTAGAAAATAGAATAAGGGTGGACGTAGTATTTACATAATTCAACTGACATAAAACTTGTAATATTGACCAAAAAAGTTCAAATCTTCCCACGTGTTGTTATATATATATATATATATATATATATATATATATATATATATATATATATATAGTATTTATTTTTGTTTTTTTTTGGTTTTTTAAATTTGGGTTGCTAAATATTGTTCAGAAAGCTATAAATTCTGTTTGGACCAAAACCTGCGACCGACAACTTCAATCTGGGTAACAACTAACGACCTGTCGAATCCGATTCCATCATAATTCCTAAGACAGAGATTCGCGCTCTTTCTTGCTTATATAAAACACGAAGCATTTGCTTAGTGAAAAAAGTTTGTCTGATCGATCATCCTTTGAGCTTTGATTTTTTGTTATTTTAATTTAAAACTATACTTGTTTCTCACCATTTTTTATTATTGTTTTTAAATTTCTTAATCAAAGTCTAAAGACAAAAGTCTCTTCCCATTTTGAAAACATTTATAAAAAGCATTTAGTGTTGATGATCAAATTTCACTAGGTAAATTACATTCGCTCCACGTGATAATCGACAGTGAATTTGTTTGAGAGCGGGGGAAGACGTGGCCTGCAAAAGAGAAAAACTGCACACCACCACACCGCCTCCGATGCTTAAGTCAGAAAACGGAAGGGAGCTAGAGAGCAAGAGAAAGAGAGTAGAGAATAGAGTTCGGGTCCCCTTCTTCAGTGGCGAAGAGGGGTATAAACACCTGCTCGTGCTACTAGGGTTTTTAGGAATTCGGAGGCATTTCGGGACAAACCAAGCTAAACCGGGACGGCTAGAGGCATCAGGGATCGAGAGGAGGTGACCGAGCTCGGCCCGTGCAAGCGGGCCGACCATATGGGTCGGGCCAAGTTGGCCCGGCCCTTTGGTCGGTTCTTCCTCTGGATCGGTCTCCTAGTCCTATTTTCGCCCGGACGTCCTCGTCAGCTCCTTGTGCGTCGGGTGGTCCAAAATTGCCTATAACATATAGCAAAACAAAAATTAATTCATAGATAAAAATAGTGTTTGAATAAAAAAACAAAAAATCAAATGACTGGTTTAAAAATATAACTTTTTTTTTTACATTTATGAAACTTTTGACAAATTTTCATTGAATGATGTTAATATAGACCTCCATACTATTTTTTCTAAGATTTACTTGTCTCTCATTTTTTTTTTTTTTTTTAACATGTACTTGTCTCTCACTTCTATATCCTATTAGGGTATATTATTTCTTACAAAGATTAATTTTACCATTAATTTACAAGTTTGGTTTGTGACTCTGACATTTGTATTTAATAGATCTCTTTAATTTTTGTTTTAAAAAATATATATCTTTAATTTTAAAATTTATCTAGTAAAACTCATATTTTCATTTTTGTGTCTAATAGATATCTAAATTTTAAAAACTTTTAATGGGTGACTAAATATATGATTTTGTATATATAGAGTTCTATGAATAAAAAAAATATCATATGGATAAAAAACGTATTAGACACGTAATTGAATGTTCAATTACGTGAAAACATTTTAAAGTTAAAAAATATTATTAAACACAAATTTGAAAGTCCAAAAAATATAAAATAATATTAATAATAATAAATAAAATTGAAAGTTGGATAACTAAATATATAATTCAACTTGATCCTATATAGCACATATTTCATATTTGAGTCTTTTCGGGAAAAAGAAAATCATATTTGAGTCATTCTTAAATTAACTAATAGAAATAAATACATATATATGAAAAACAAAGTGTCAAATTATGTACTTTCCATACCTCCTTTACAAAATTAGTCCTTAAACTGGACGATTTGTAATTATTTGATCCATAAACTTTAAAAATGGTCTGATAAATCATTGAACTTTCAATTTTGTGTCTAATAGGTCATTAAAATATTCAAGCACAAACCTCAAAATTTAATTACTAAACTTGTAAATTAAAAAAAAAAAAAACGATTCATAGGCTTCTGAGTTACACTTACTTTTACTATGTTTCCTTAATTTGATCCCTTTTTTTTTTTCAATATCAATTCTTTGAGTTGATATTGACAATAGATATACGTTTTTTTTTTTTTTTTTTTTTCTTCTTTCTAATTTATTTATCGAACGAAACAATATAATTCGACAACTAATTAAGTTTTATTGGAATGAAGAGACAGTAATCATTTTATAAATTAGATTTGGCAGGCTTTCTTGATAAGACTAAATTATTTCTCCCAAAAAAAAAAAAAAAAGACAATAATTTTATTTTCCTTGAATTTTAACCTACCTAACCAATCTACCAGACCTACCAATTAATTGCCGAATTAATTTCAGAAAATTAGTATCATATTTCATTTTGAGAGTTTAGAGGGGCCTTAAATTACATCGACAAATATATGCAATTTAACCTTAAAAAGGGCCATCATTCTTTAAAAGTGTTAGATTATTTTATTACAACTTAGATATAGCTTTGAAGGCACACAATTGATATTCTCTTGAAACTATGCTTTCGCTCGGGTCGATTTAAGATTAATATACTTATAAAAATAAATTTTATGTAGGAGTGCTTTATTTCATTTCACTTTTCTATTGTTTGTTTCCTTCCTCGTCCGTGGGATGCTCATTGGTTATATGGTTGTCTGTGACCAGTTTTAGGTTAAATTATATAAAACAACTTTGAATTATACGTTGAGTAATTCAATTATATCTATATAATTTGAAAAGTTACATTTTAATCATTGAAATTTGAAATTGTTTAAAAAAGTATTGTTAGAGAGTTTTATTCGTTAAATTGTTGTAGCAATTGATGTTTAAATGTTATAATGTATATATAATTTAATCTCCAACTCCATTTTAACTATATAGAAAATTAAGATTATTGTTGCCATTAATTTCAACTCAAAATATAATGCAACATATTAAAAAATTTCACTGACAAAATCAATTTAGATAAGAGTATTGTAAATGATGTTCTATAAGTCTTCCAATTCTTCGTGTCAGTTAGTGAATTAAGTTTCATTAGTTATTTTGATGAAAACTTGTATTTTTTTTTAACGTTAAAGTCAAACTTTGAAAATTTTGAAGCATAATTGAAAGGATATTTTGTATAATTTAACAAATTAATTACAAACTAGCCAAAGTGAGTTTAGCTCAGCGGTAATTGGCATGTACCCTCGACCATGAGGTCAGAGGTTCGAATCCCCCCACCCCCAAATGTTAATGTACTCAAAAAAAAAAATTAATTACAAACTAGTTTAAAAAAAAATTACAAACTAATATTAAAGAAAAAAAAGAAAAGGAAAAGTCAGGCTTTATTTAATAGGTCTTTTAAAAAACAATCTTGGGCAAGAAATTCTATTTTGAGGAAAAAGTCCATACTAACCTTGTACGATACGTTGAGAAGTCATCATCTTCCTTCTGAACTGGAACCCAAAATCGTCATTTTGACAGGCCACTGAAAACTAGCGGCAGTGGGTTGGATTACTTATCTCTCTTGTTAATGGCGGATTTTAAAAAACAGAGCAAATTCGAGCCACCTACTTCTCTGCAACAATGCTTCTCCAAATTCTCCTCTTCGCCCAAGTTCTTCTCCCGTCGCCGTCGCACGCCGACAGCGGCGGCCGGTGGCAGCTTCTGCAGAACGACATCGGAGTTCTGCCAATGCATATGCAGTTACTTCACAACGACAGAGTCGTCATCTTCGACAGAACCGACTTCGGCACGTCGAATTTGCCCTTGCCGGACGGAAAATGCCGTATGGATCCAAACGACGTCGCTTTGAAACTCGACTGCACTGCACATTCCCTTGAATACAGCGTCGCTTCCAACTCGTTCCGGCCACTCATGGTTCAGACCGACGTTTGGTGCTCCTCCGGCTCCTCCATGAGCGACGGGAGCCTCGTACAGACTGGCGGATTCAACGACGGCGATCGGAGAGCGAGAATCTTCAAGCCGTATCCTAATGGCTCCGATTGGGAGGAGATTCCTTTCGCCCTAAATGTCCGCCGTTGGTATCCGACGAACCACATTCTGCCGGATGGACGGCAAATTGTAATCGGCGGCCGGCGGCAGTTCAGCTACGAATTTTTCCCAAAAATTGGCGGAGCTACCAAGGCGTATAGCTTGCCATTCTTGGTGGAGACGAACGATCCGTTGATCGAGAACAATTTGTATCCCTTCGTATTTCTGAATGTCGACGGGAATTTGTTCATCTTCGCAAACAATCGGTCGATTCTGTTCGATTACGCAAGTAATAAGGTGCTGAAGACTTTTCCAGTGATTCCCGGCGGGGATCCGCGGTGTTATCCGAGCACCGGTTCGGCGGCGCTGCTCCCGTTGAGGAATTTACAGGCGGCGGCGATTGAAGCGGAGGTTCTGGTCTGCGGCGGAGCTCCGAAAGGGGCTTTTAACAAAGCCGCGAATCGGACCTTCGTCGGAGCTTTAAATACCTGCGCCAGAATTAAAATAACCGACCCGAAACCCGAGTGGGTTATGGAAATAATGCCGGTGGGTAGAGTAATGGGGGACATGGTTTTGCTTCCGAACGGTGACGTTTTGATTATCAACGGTGCCGGGTCGGGAACGGCCGGGTGGGATAACGCCCGTGACCCGGTTCTGAGCCCGGTCGTGTACCGGCCCGCTGATCCACCCGGTTCGAGGTTCCGGTTGCTGAACCCGAGTACGATCCCTCGTCTTTATCACTCCACAGCGGTGCTCCTCCGCGACGGCCGCGTTTTGGTCGGCGGGAGTAATCCAAATGTGTATTACAACTTCACCGGCGTGCCGTTTCCGACGGAGCTGAGACTGGAGGCGTTTTCGCCCCCGTATTTGGATCCGGAATTTGAAAATCTCCGGCCGAAAATCTTGTCGCCGCCGTCTCAAACCACCGTGAGATACGGGCAGAAGTTGGCGGTTCGGTTTAACGTCACGGGGGACGGCGGCGTAGGTTTGGATGCGGTGGCGGTGACGATGCTGGCGCCGCCGTTCAACACGCACTCGTTCTCCATGAGTCAGAGGCTGCTGGTGATCGGCGGCGAGAATGTGACTGAAGTGAGGAATGCCACTGCCACGTGGGATGTCCAGGTCAGCATGCCCGGGTCGGGTACCATTGCTCCATCCGGGTATTACCTCGTGTTTGTGGTTCATCGGGAAATTCCCAGTAAGGGCATTTGGATCCAAATAGTGTGAGGGTAAAAAGGGAAGACAAAAAAAAGTTTTATGGTGCATGTGGTGAGGATTTGAGAGGAAATTATTATTATTATTTTTTAAATTTCCTTTTACTTTCACATGGAAACAGAATACTCTGACCTTTCTTTTATGTTTCGTTTATTTGGAGGAAAGAAAAAAGAAAAATGAGAAGGGAAAAAAAAAAAAAAAAAAAACAAAGAGAGAGAGGGGGAAAATTTGTGGGGTTTTTCTTTTTAATTAATTATAAAAGAAATGTGACCATTTAACTCTTTTTCATAGTTATTTTGAAAATAATATAACTTAAGAAATTAGATACGTGTATTTTTCTTTTATGCGTGAGATTGAAATTTTCATAATTTATTTGTGATGTAATATCTTTTTTTTTTTTTTTTTTTTTTTTTTTTTTTTTTTTTTTTGAAAAATGTGAGGTAGTAGTGAATTTTTCTTGATTTTTATTTAGTAAAGGATCGAGTTCGAGATGGTTTATTTATTAAAACGTTTCTTAATTATATATATTCTGAAAATACGAAACTTTGGTTTTAAGATCAATAACTATTATATTTGTTGCTTCTTTTTTTTTTGTTAATACATTTTTTAGAAATATGTTTAAAAATTGGCTCGAGATTTTAAAACTTACTCAAATAAAATGTAGGGAAAAATACCTTGTTGGTCTCTGAGTTTTGAGAAATATGTGTGTTTGGTTCATGAGTTTTCAAAATAGACATTTTTAGTCCATGAGTTTTGAGAAATAGATTTAAAAGGTTCTTAAATTTTCAAAATAGACATTTTTAGTCCCTAAGTTTTGAAAAATAAGTTTAAATGGTCCATAATACTATTTTTTCAAAATTTTAAATCAATACTTTTTATTTTTTTAATTTTAAAAACTCTTCGATATTAAAAAATAATACAAAATATTAATTTAAACAAGTTGAAAAAAAATAATATTATAGACCTTTTAAACCTATTTCTCAAAACTTATGGACTAAAAATGTCAATTTTGAAAACTTATGGACCCTTTAAACCTATTTCTCAAAACTCAGGGACTAAAAAAACTCATGAACCAAACACACATATTCCTCAAAACTTATGGACCAAAAAAGACAATTTTCCCTTAAATGTATTATACAAACATTTGTGTTTTGAATTTAGCTATGATTTTAATGGGTTATTCTTTCACAAAAATTAAAAAAACAATAAAAGAAATATTGCCAGTGTAGTAATTTATTATTTATTATATTAATATATCTCTAGGGGAATTATTGTTATTTTATTTTATTTCCATCACTCCTATTACTTTCACGTGAAAAACAGGATAATCTGTATATTTTTTTTGAAAGAACAGGATAATCTGTATTTGTCATCTTTTATGTTAAAAATAAAAAAAATAAAAAGAAGAAACAAAAAAAAAAAAAAAAAAAAAAATTCTGTGACCTTTAATATTTCTCACGGTCACATTACTTGTGGTTGTGAACTAGTGGTGAGTTCTTCTGACCGCGTTGGACTGAACTCGGAATTCTCACTCATTGAACTCAGTTTCATTTTTTTGTTTTCCTGTTTTCGTCTAAAATTTAAAAGAGTTTTTATTAATATATTTTAAATATTTATTTTTATTATTATACTACTAATAAAAAGTCACTTAGAGGCCGTTTGAAATATTTTTTAGTTTAAGTGTTTTTCAATGATATATTTCTTTCTAAACATTTTGTATAAAAATTGTTTAGAATTTAAACACTCATATATTTGCTTACATTTTCTCACAAGTGTTTTTATACACAAATTATTGCATACTTAAAAGTGATTTTGCCCTCATAGATCTTGAATAATGATGCTGCTTGACAAGCTTTATATATTATTTGCTCAAGAGACAAGATTTTAAAACAAAGTCAAATACAGTTGAGAATACGACGAAAGTCTCACATTGGCTAAGGAAAGGGAAATATCATTGATACATAAACGAGACATTTGAGTGTGAAACCAAAGGCATAGCCACGTGGGTTTATGTCCAAAAGTGGATAATATCATATCATTGTGAAGATATATGGATGGTGCGTTGTCTCTAACAAATAGTATCAGAGTGATGATGCCACTGACTTAGTTGTGTCGATATGTCCGGATGAAGGGAAAGATCATTGGTCTGGTTTAAAAGTGATTGCTTGGGAACAAATTAAATATGGATGGATAACACTATTTAGAGATGTGGCGAATGAAGGAATGAGTGGAGGAAAAATATTTCCACAAGTCAAACGGGGACAAGGGGTACATTCCTCGTTCCTATCCCCTTCCCCACTTTGTTTATCTTTTATTTTTTCTGTATGTATGTGTGTGTATATATATATATATATCAATGTTATATATGGTTAAATATTTGAATTATAGGTAAGAATAATTAGATATTTTGATATGGATATTATTTTATTATCATTAGAAGGTGTGAGAATTTTATCATCGAAGGGAGATTTTGGATGAATAATGAACTATCTAATTGAAAATTTATTACAATAATTATTTATTTAAATTGAGATTAAAAATAAATAAATAAATAAATAGAAAAAATTCTCCTTCTCCGCCTTGATTTTCCGTAAAATTTAACGAAAAATTTCATGAGACATAAATTTAATTAATATATATGGGGACGAGAATGTGAAGGGGGAAACCATTCTTGTCTCTCTGCCCCACCCTAATGAACATTCCTGCTATGACTATTTGAGAGGAAGCTTAGTCGTCATTCATTTGAGGAGAGGATTGTTGGGGAATACTACTGAAGTTCCACAATGACTAGGAAAGGAGAAGATCACGAGTACATAAGTGAAGGATAATATCTCCACTAATACAAGACACATTATATTTCAGATGAAACCAAAAGCAAAACTATGAATGTTTATACCTAGATGAACAATATATCGTACCATTAAGGAGAGACGTAGACAATTCGTTGTCCTAACAAAACTACATTTTCAACTCATGCAATACATAAAATTTTGCTAACCTCTCTAATTTATGCTTTTACACATCACATAATGCTCCCAAAACAGTATTTAAAGATGAACTAATTAAAATTAGATATATATACAAAGTCTTTCAAGACATAATAATAATATAAAGGAAAGGGAAAAAAGAAAAGAAAAAAGAAACTAAATCAAATAAAAGAAATGCATGGCTTTAAAATGGCTTTTTTGATGTATAAAACGACAGTGAAGTCACATAAAGGGGTATTAATCAGCATAATGTCACATTCGAAGGTTTTAATTAATCGTTGAAATAAAGAAGAAAAAACAAAAATGCTTATTTATTATACAAAAGAACAAGAGAATATCACATGCACGTCGTTGGCCATATGCATGTGCTAAGTTCGACTTTTAATCCAACCAAAGCTAAAGACATTCACGGATCACTTCCATTTTCATCATATATTATATAATATATACACTTTAATTTATAACCCAAACTTTCTAACTCTAAATTATTGTTTTAATTTTCTATTATTAAGTTGTGAAGTCGACTGGAACGTAATTTAACCCATCAAGATATTAGTATTCTTTGTTGAAGACTTGAAGTTGCAAGTTCGAATCTTTCTATTCTTTACATAAATTGACATCATCGTATAGAATAAAATAATAAAGTGAACGAGTGTGATTTAAGATTATAATGTTTAAAGAATTATTAAACAACGTCTCAATTAGATGATTAATTATATTGTGTAATAGTCATTTGAATTAGAAATAATATTGTTCTTCAATAATTAACTAACAAATGTTTACTAAGTTGAGTTTGGGATGTATCTTCTAGTTTTAAGCATATATCTTTTAAAAACACTTGTCTAAAAAAAATCCTTTTAATATTGTTTTCAGTCACAGTTTTTAAAAGTGTTCTTTATTTATTCAACGACGAATAAAGTTGTCTGGTTACACTCGATCCAGTGGCAATTTCATCAAGGACAACTATGTTTTTTTTTTCCCTTATTACATGTTTTGAAGAATCTTTTTTCAATGTTATTTCATCGACCAATAAGTTAAAATATATTCTTTTGTGATATTCATCGATCACACTTAAATTTTATTCCTAAGTGGTGAATTTAGCAGTAGACCCGAGATGGTAATAATTCATAGGTCCATAAAAAGAAAGAGGGCATGGGAGCTTTTTTTTTTTTTTTTTTTGGGCAAGGATGGAAGAATATAGACCATAGATTTAAACTTTGCTATTTTGAATATTGAGTTATATATATATATTTTTTAAATATTGAGTTATATTTAATTATGTTTGACAATATAATTTAATTATATATTGTATGCAAAATGGCAACCTATAAGTAAAGATTAAGCTAAGAATTAAGATTTTCAGAATCATAAAATGCCAAATGGAATGGACAAAATGCTTAATTGTCATCTATATCCATTCAACAACTTCTCAATTGTTGTTTGTCTGACTAATGATTACAAGTGGATATTTTCAATTTATTTTTTAGGATGATTTTTTTTTTGGTCAAGTGTTATGTGATGATAATAGAATACATGTGAGTTTTATATTTGGATAAAATTGGACATTTGACTACCGTTTCTATTTTAGATATAACATAGTTCAACTAGCATACAATTTGTAAGTTTATTATCGAAGTTAGAGGTTTAGATCCCTTATATCACGAAAAAAAAAATACATTTTGGATTTTTTTAATGTTTATTTTATAGTAATTTTTCAAACATAACTATAGTTATAATTTTCAAATATTATGTTTTAGATTATAACTTTTTATGACGGAGATAAAGTATTGATAATTATTGAACACATGCTAGACTGGTGTTATGTCTCAAATTATATTAAATTTAGTATTAGATTGAATAACTAAAGAAAAACTGACCTTAATAACCGAATAAAATATATGATTGAAAGATCAAAACAATAGATATTTGAAAGCTAAGATATTAAAATAAAACATTTGAATGTTTAGAGATCAAAATGAAGCAAATGTGAAAATTAAAGGATGAAAACAAAGTATAAGTATGAAAGTTCATATGATTTAATTATTGTATAAAAAAAAAACTTAAGTTTTATATTTCAAATGTGACGGTAGATTATTCAATTTCAACAACATTGTTGGCTAATGATTTTGATAAAAAAAAAAAACTAACTAGAGCATCATTTATAATTAGTGAAAAACTAAGGTCTCGTTTGATAATCATTTGGTTTTTGAAAAGTAAGCTTGTTTTCTTTCAATTTCTTTTGAATGGTTTTCATATTTGTTAATGACACATTTGAATTCATAGATTCTAAAACACAAAAACAAGTTTTGGAAACTATTTTTTAAAGTTTTTAAAATTTGACTTAGTTGTTGAAAACGTGTGAATAACCTAGACAACAAAACAAAAAAACTTATAGGTAGAAGTAATGTTTTCAAACTTAATTTTCAAAAACCAAAAACACCAAGAGGTCAAAGGTTCATACCCCCACCTCTACATGTTGTAAAAAAAATAAAAATTGTATTTTAAAATTAGAGACTAAATTCCAATTTTCTTCCGATCATATTTACCAAATTTGTAATTAAAAAAAAAAAATGAAACTTGAGGTTGAAATGAAAGAAAAACCTCACTCTAAAAAAAAAGATAAAAAACTTAAAAAAAAAAAAAAAAAAAAAAAAAAAAAAAAAAAAAAAAAAAAAAAACAGCCGGTTGGTCCAAGTGTGACGATCCCAATGACATCCCGAACCGTGACCGGTCCAAGCCGGTTTCGCTACCCATTGAGGCTTTCGTCTTCTCGCCCACAACAACCCAAAGCGGAGAATTTTCACTCTGCAATGGAAGGAAACAAGGGGAAGAAGGGTTACGTGTGGGCAATTTCAGCCGGCGTCAACGCTGCTTTTGCCGCCATTGCTGCCAAGACTTTCTCCTATACGGTAATCTTTCTCCATTTCTTTCCCACGCGAACTGTTTCAGTCACAAATCCAATACAATAGCTTGTAGACGCGATGATTTGCCCTAATTTTTATGAACCATCACAATCCTGAGCTGCTTTCATCCATTGTCTCAGTTCTTGGTCATTTTCGTTCTAATTAAATTGTAATCGCGTCTGCCGTGTGCTTTGCACCTAGTAGGACGTTGGAAATTGGCACTTTCTACTTAATTTTGGCTTGTATTTATAGCATTTGGAAGTGCAAATTAGCAATCAGAGTATATTTCCCCCCTACCCGGTGTCAGTTCAGTTTAGCTCTAGAATGTGATTACAACGTCCACCGATGGAGAATTTATTGGGTCGGTGTATTGTGTCTAATCTCTTATGATGTGGAGAGTTGGGCATAGGTAGTTAAATTAAGTGGCTGTGGAGGTTCTCAAAAGATTCAAATGAGTTGTGGCATAATATTGTGATTGGTACTTATGATAAAAGATGAGTTTGGGTGGAAGTCAAATAATCCATTGGTCTCAAATGTTTGGGATGAGGCAACTCAATTTTGGAATATTGTTGTCGCTACAAAAGGATCTTCAGGAAGAGGGAACGGGAGAGCTACAAGCTTTGTTGTATCCTTTTTGGTTAGTATAGCCTTGAGCTTGTTTGGAGGGAGGGGAGCTCTCGAACTCTCCTTAGCATTTATACCTCTCTGATAATCAATGAGAATTGGTTTCTATCAGTGTTACTTTTTGGACGGAAAACAAGAGACATCAACAGTTGGATCCTCAGGCAGGTAATTGCTTGGTAAAGTCCTTGATCAAAAGAATTCACGTCCTCTTCTTTGACTCTAGTGGGCTTCTCAAAGGATTTGTGAAATTTGAAAAATTCGATGTTTTGATGTACATTTTTCTTCTATGATGAGTAATTAAGACTGATGAAGTATAAAGAAAGCTTCCTAGCAACTCTCTTTAAGTCCTAATTATTCTATGTGCTAGGTGTGGAAGAAGGGGATTATCAAGCTCATCTATTCTTCCACCGTTCACATGGTTCAAAATGTTGGGAAGAAGGAATATTTTACCTCCTTGAGTGTTAATGGGTATTCATTCTTCCCCCAACGAAAATATCTGTCAGTTGCTTGGTGGGCTTAGATTCAAGAACTGGGTCAAAATGTTGTGGATCAAACCTATAAACTAGAATTGTGGTATAAAAGAAACCTAAAACTTTTCCAAGGAAAATGTATTGCTTGGCAGGAGTGAGCAGATCTAGCGTGATTTCATGCATCTTGAACTGCTTTATGTAGCTCTTTCTGTAATTATGTTTCACCTGTAAATTGTAATTAATTCCAAATGAAATTGAGGTTCTTTTATATAAATCTGACTAGTGCTAATATAGAATTTTGTTGTAACTTTTCAATATATCGGCGAGAAGTTCTCTTGTTTAAAAACAGCAACCATCAGTAAGAGGCATTGCTTATTTGTAGACTTTAGATTACAAGCAAATATATTGAGGAAGTTGCCATTGCCATAAGTTGGAAATCAACTTACTCAGTTTCCCTTAAGTTGGAAATGAACATGCCCAGTTTCCCTTTTACCTTTGTTTGATTTGAGAATTTCTTTTTTGAACAGTTAATTAGGTATGGACTGGTAATAGCGTTCAACTTGGCAATGTGGGGATGCTATGTCAATAGCTTAAAAGCTCTCTCATCATTACAAGCTACAGGGACAAACTTTTCAGCTAACTTTCTTTGTTCTGGTCTAGCCGGTTTCTTTTTATTCGAAGAAGCATTATCATTTCAGGTAAATCCTTGATCATATTCATCGCTCATTCACTAATTCCAAAATTGATGACATCATTACACAGGAATCTAATAGATCAAGTTCCTATTTTTATCAAATTGCCTAACACCAAAATATTTTATGGCCAAGTTTTTATGCACAATAAACCTTTGGCTTCTGTTAGTAAAAATATTGGTTGCATTGTACATGCTGGACAACGATCCATAATTATAAGTGTTTCTTCCTCCTTGTACTTGTATAAATATGTTCTGCAGCAGCTCAGGAGTGCCTCCTCTGTTTACACTGTTACTCTCCCGTCTCTTACTCATCAACAGATTAGAATCTTCTTCTGTTATCTTATTTAAGTTCACTTGGGATGTTGGCTGCAAGATCTTTTCTGATTACTGCATTAACAGAGTTAAAAAGAAAACAGAATAGATTTGACATAGTTGCAGATGATACACCACTCCATATGGCCTTGTTTTCATAACCTAATGCACTGTTGATCGTTACCGTCTTCTTATACTTGATCGGCAGTACTATCGATCATTTACCAATCAATACCGAAGCCAGCAACGACAATGAAGATTACTTGTTAACAAATAGTACTCTGTAGTCGTCGACTTTATTTTAATTTGATATTTTCTCGCTCACCTAAAATTGCAGTGGCTGTTTTAGTTTCAAGCATTTAACACATTCAAACTTGCTTCTCTTAACACCTGTGTACTATTTTCCAGTGGTTTGTAGGTGCCCTGTTGATTGTAATTGGCGTGCTGATTTTGAATAAGTCGAGCATTGAGAAGAAGGAAAGCAAGGAGGACTAGACTTTGTTCTTAATTTGTCATCAATCATTTCATCATGTAGCCTTGCCTTTCAGCCTGCAAGTATTCTCTGTTTCTTGGAAGAAATGTGAGATCGATTTGCAACGTGTTCAAAATCAAGCCGTTCGACAATACAGCCAGCTCCATCGATGGCAGACATTGTTCTCTACGTGCAGGTAAATTAACCAGGTAGTTTCATATGGTGTTAGCTCGAGTTGTCTTAATTTAGAAGCGCCCAACAGCAGGGTGTTGCAATGAGATGTGGATTAAAGAAGCATCTATCTGCTCAAGTTCTCAGTTTAGATTTTGGAATCGCACAAGTTCTGTTTGCTGAGGAATGCTCTTCATTCTTCTGCAGAAATATTTATCTGTTTGTGCCTTGTATGGTTGCATTTGATAAAGATTTTGTTTCGTACTTTTACATTTGAAATTTATGCATGTGTATTACGACACGACTATTTCCGTTTAGATCTTCAAAATTACTAATCCGACCATGATTAATAGATAAAACACCTATTATCTTCTTTGAGGTGAAGCGTTAATCTTCCGCCTCATATTTTCATAATTTTAGCCCTCCAAAAAAAAAATTGGAATACGATCTATTTTGCTTTTTAAATTTTAGTTGAGATTTAAAAAACATTTTTTAACCAGCAGGTGAAAATTCAATTTTTGTCCAATATATCAGTTTCTACTTTAAATGTCAACTTCATTAAATTGAATCATAAACTTATACAAGTGTTACCGTTTTTACCTTTTATGAAATCTACGTGAAATTCACCCCCGACTTTCAGAAAAAAATCAACTTTAGTTTCAAAGTTCTAACAATTTCATACCAAATACATTATTTATATTTCATTTTTTTTAGAAGAACATTATTATTGTTATTATTATTATTATTATTGAGAATTTAGAAGAACATTATTTATATTTCATAAAGTGCACATAATATATATTTTCAGATTCTTCAATCCGAGTATATGAAAGAGAGTATAAATTGCAACACTGATCAAAATTTAATATTCAATTTAAAACTACAACGTTTATCTAAGTTCGGTATTTTTATGGTGAAAATTGATTCTTTCTTCCTAAAAACAAACATCCTCAAATAACATAATTTATAGAATTATCACTGTTTTCATAATTACTAACCAAATAAATTTCTACCAATTCGAGCACTTTTATATATATATATATATATATATAAACTAGTCTTAGGACAATTATATGATGTTACAATATTCAACGCCAAGAATTGAAATTGTCGATTTGTCACTACTTTTATTCAAGAGAAAGCTGGTCAATTATTTCCCTCTCTTTTCCCATTTTAACTTAACATTATTTTATTTTATTTTTTGAGTTTGACAACATTTGGGGTGGGAGGATTCGAACCTAACTCTTGGTTGATAGCACATGTCAATTATTGCTGAGCTATACTCACGTTGACCATTATGAGTTCATTAACTTACTTTACACTATAAAATTCATCTCTTACATTATGTACTAATTGGTTTGTACAAATCATAAATCCGCAAAACCAAAATCCAAACCATGCACTTCCAATTTTCTATAAGTTATTTCCTCTTGACCATCTTAACATAACTTAACTGGTTAAGACGTCAATAGTTTCTCTTGTAATTGAAGGTTTGGCTCATCATCTTACCTTTATTACGATGATATATATTCTTAAAAGCAAAAAATAAAACTCATTTCTATCTATAATCCAAACATTGGATTTAGAGTTTAGGGTTTAGTGTGTGTTTGCCATGTATTCTAAAAGTTCCATATTTTGGTGAGTGTTTAGTTAAATTTTGTAATAGTGGTAAAAAAATGTTATTTTCAATAATAAAAAATGGTTTCATCAATGGGAAAAGGCATATAAAAGAAAACAATTAAAAATGTGTTTTGAGGGGAAAAAAAAAACATTAATCTAATTAGTGGTTATATAAAGTGCTTTACTTAAAAGTATTTTATATTTTTGTCCAACTACGAGTTTAATCCATCAACTTTTAAGGTTGTGTCAATTTGGTCACTAAACTTTTAAAGTATCAAATACGTCATCGAACTTTTAATTTTGTGGCAAATAGGTCCATGAACTTTTAAAAAGTATCAGTAGGTTCTTAAACTTTTACTTTCTGTCCAATAAGTCCATAAACCTTCAATTTTGACTTACTCGACATTTTATGTCAAGACATAAAATTCAATTTTACATCTAATAGATTGGTCGATTTTTAAAAATCTCGAATATATTATCAATTTTTTAGACACAAGATTAAAAATTCAAAAATTGATTTAATGCTTTTGAGTAAATTGACACAACACGAATAGTTGAGGACTAAACTTATAATTTAACTTAAATTTATTTACAGAGAAACACACACTAAGTAGAACATGGTCGGAAGAGAAAAAAAACCAAAAACGACATGTCGTCGTCACATCTCTTCTGTTCCATTCCATAAGGGGACGAAAGTCGAAAATTCCATTTGAAACGCCGCTCTTTTCCCGGTTCCCTTCGAGAAAAAAGATTCCATCCTCCAATGGCGGCAAGATCCTGACATTCCATTTTCGACGGCTCAGATTAATCCATCCGACCCCCTCCCCCCTTAATTTCCCTATTCATTATTTCTTTTTTCTATCCAAAGTTGAAAAATATTGGCTCAATATGTATTAATTTGGTCTCTATCCTTTACCGAATGTTAAAATTAGTTGATAATAAACTTTTATAATACAGTGTCAATACGAGCGTTCAACTAATATAAAACTTGTAACAATAGTTAAGAGATTTGTGGTTCGAATCCCCAACTTCTACATGTTGTCAAAAACTTTCATAATACAATGTCAAATTAAATATATCTCAACGATAATTGACATGTACTTTCGATTAAGAAATCAAACGAGGAGAAAGAAAAAAGTCATCTAAAAGAAAAAAAACTCGTAAAATTCTTCCGATTACTTAAACCTTTGCAGAAGAAATTAGATTTTATTTTTTCCCTTTTAAGATAACCTTTTTCTATCTTCTAATTTGTTCAAGAATGCTTTGAATTATATGCTGCATAAATTTATCATGATCTAAATTAACAACTATGATAATATATAAGAAACTAGATTAAAATATTTAAGGGCCCGTTTGTTAACGTTCTCGTTTCTTGTTTCCAATTTTATTAAGAAATCTAAGCATTTAATAACTATGTATGTTTTTTGTTTCTCATTTTTTAGAAACACTCCCAAAATTTGTATAGAATTTTTGGGAACAACTAAAACTAGTTTCTCCTTTTTTGTTCTTGTTTCCAATTTTTTCCAAACATAAATAAGAATATAGGTTTATTATTATTGAATGTATAAGTGTCAGGGTCATGAAATTCTATTTTTCTTTATTAAAAATGAAAAAAAGAAACGAGAACGTTAGCAAACGGGCCCTAAATTTCTTCAAAAAAAAAAAAAATTAAAACACTAAAGACTAAACTGGCAAAAAAAAAAAAGTTGCATCAGAAAATGTGGACAGAGACAGAAAGCTAAAAAAAAAATAAAAAAGAAAAAAAAATAGAAATAGAGAGAGAAAGGAAACCGAGAGAGAGAGAGAGAGAGAGAGAGATTCCTTTGTCCCTCTGCTCTGCTTACAACTGTTCTTTCCACAGATTTTCAATCCTTTTCTCCATCATCTTCTCTTCTCTTTTATATCTTTCTCAAGTTTTCTCCCTCTCTCTTCCTCTTCCTTCTCACTGGTAAGCTTCGATTTCTCCAACTCTTTGATTTCTGCTCTTTTTAAACCTTTCTCATCCACTTTCTATTTTGGTTCATTACTTCCATTTTATGCCTTTTACTCCTTTTAATTCTGTCTCTTTGTTTCATTTCTTCCTTGCTCTAGCTTCTTCGTGCTTTTTTTCGCTCCAATTTCTGTGAAATCTGCTTCGATTTAGCTTTGTTTCTGCCATTTGATGTTGAGCTGAAGCTCACTGTATGATTTTTGGGGGTTTTTGTTTTCTAGGGTTTCGTCTGCTTCTGGTTGTAGTTATTGTTTCTTTTGCTGAGGAATTTGTTGTGGATATGTTTTCTTTTTCTTTTTGAGTTGATGTTTTAGCTTTAAGCTCAGGACTCTAAGCAGAAAAGTTGACTCCCGCTTACTTTCCTGGTTATAGTAAAGAATCGGATCTTTATGGTTTTTGCTTTCTTCCTAATCTTTAGCGCTTTTTGCCCTATTTTCCAGTTGATTTGAGCTTGTTCAACCCGATGAACATGCTTTTTGCTGCTATTTTGACTTGATCGTTTTTGCTATGCCAACTGAAGTTTGTACTGGAAATGAGACAGAAGGGGAAAATAACAGGAACATTGCTGGTTTTTAGTTATTTTTTAGTGTGTAATTTATGTGGAATTGCATTATCCAGATGATCTGATGGAGGACGAGATGGGGAAGGTGGGTCAGCCATTGGAGCTGACTGGGGATCAAAAATTCTAACGATGATCTCCTAAATGAATTCTTGTTTGGTCTTCTGATTCCAGGTGAAGTATCTACTACTATGAACTTTAATTCTCTGTTGTGTATCATGTCGGTGCATTTTATTTTTGCTTTGATTGCTTGCTTATACTGTGGGACGAATTGCTCATGCAGCTCAAATCTATTGCCTTATAACCGAGCCTTACTTTCACAAAAACTGTTGTTTCTCTTTCCTGATTGTTTGTTATTGCCCAGATGTTTTAGATCTTTCCTTTTGTGTTCTCTTGCCAAATTCCTTTATTGGACAAACTTTTTGCAACCCAAATTGGTTAGGTAGGTTAATGTCTTGTCACCTTTTTATAATCTTTCTTTGTTTGGTCGAAAGTCTAAGTGTTTTCTTTAAGGAAAAAAAGTCAATAGACCAACTTGTGATGGTACTTGTGTAAATGTAATAAAGGGAGTGATGATAAGGCATCGGTTGTTGCAATGTTGTACTGATTACCATCTTCTTGATCAATTTTCATAGGAGCTATTATTTGGCTTGTAGTTTTGTCTGAATTTTCAGACGTTAACCCCAAGGACAGTACAACCGAATGCTAAATTAGCAATTTGAAAAATCTTTGCTCTTAATGTTCATATTATTAGAATCTTACTACTGAATTATTGTATTTCTTTTGAGATTCAACATTTGGGAGTAGTTTACTCAGATAACATTTTAGCTGGCATTCTTTTCCTTCATCTTGTATCGTAGTTAGGTAACATATTGGTAACATTTGGCATATGACTGCCATTTTGCTTGCAGTGGAGCATTTTTATTACTGTATCTGTGTTGGTTATTAGTTTCGGAGTCATAAATGGATGATAGTGGGCATCGTGAGAATGGAAGGCACAAAGCAGATCAGTATAAGTCGGCTCAGGGTCAGGTATCAAGATGAATAGCTGATAAATAATGCCATTATCACTTTTTCAAGTCTTTCAAGTTGTGACAATTTGGTAGACTTCGATTTCATTTGTTTGAATTTGTGTTGGCAGTGGATGATGCAGCATCAGCCATCAATGAAGCAGATAATGGCAATCATGGCTGAAAGAGATGCAGCCATTCAAGAGAGAAATCTGGCCCTTTCCGAGAAAAAGGCTGCTTTAGCAGATCGAGACATGGCTTTCCTACAGCGAGATGCTGCAATTGCAGAGAGGAACAACGCCCTACTGGAAAGAGACAATGCCATTGCAACTCTTCAGTATCGTGAAAACTCCCTAACAAATAACAATATATCATGTCCACCAGGATGCCAAATCGCTAGGGGAGTGAAGCACATACACCATCCGCAGCAGCAGCAGCAGCACACGCATCATGTGCCTCACATGAATGAAAGTAATTACAATTCAAGAGAAATGCATCTGAATGATGCTTGCCCAGTGTCCCCAGTTGCTTCTGAATCAACAAAGGCACGGCGAAACAAGCGAACTAAGGAGGCAAAAACAGTCACAACACCAAACAAGAAGGTTTCAAAAGCTCCAAGGAAGGTCAAAAGAGAGGCTGAAGACTTGAATAAGATAATGCTGGGCAAGTCACAAGAATGGAAGGATGGAATTGGTATCATGAGTGGAGGTGATGATCTTAACAAACAGTTGGTGGTGTCGAAGTCAGATTGGAAAGGCCAGGATCTGGGACTGAACCAGGTTGCCTTCGACGAATCTACCATGCCAGCTCCTATATGCTCATGCACAGGAGTTATAAGACAGTGCTACAAATGGGGAAATGGTGGATGGCAATCTGCATGTTGTACTACCACCATGTCAATGTATCCATTACCAGCAGTTCCCAACAAACGACACGCCCGAGTTGGTGGTCGGAAGATGAGCGGAAGCGCTTTTAACAAGTTGCTTAGCCGCCTTGCAGCTGAAGGCCATGATCTCTCTGCTCCCGTTGATCTTAAGAATCACTGGGCAAAGCATGGAACGAATCGTTACATCACCATCAAGTAGTCACTAGCTTATTCATGGAGTAGCACAGAGTAGAAAAATGGAGGGAATTTCCAAACTAGCATGGCACACTGCCTCGGATTTTCCTTCCCACTTTCAGCAAAAGAATAAAAGATAGCATAACATCCAAAAAAGAAGGGTTGTCAGCTATCCCTGTCGTCAGCTTAAATATGGTTCTGAACCTCTCTCGTATTCAGAAAGTTTGTTAGAGAACAAAGCCAGAGCCAAGTGCCTCAAAGCCAAGTCAATTCTTTTTTACTCTTTTCTTCTTGAAGAAATGTCTTTCTTTAAGCCCTTCTCTGTATGTAAAGCCTTGGCTTGATCCTACTTCCTTCAAATAACTGTAAAGGTATGTGTTTATTATGTTCAGGGTTGTACTTAAAATATCAGAATATGGCCGTCATCATTTTGTAGTCTATCGCGTCTGTATCATCTTTCAAGATGTATCTCTTGTTTATGCAACAATCCACTAGGTACATTAAGAAATTAGCCAACAAGCTCTTGCCACTGCCATTATCTTAACCGATTAGAGCAAAGGTTTATTTACCGATCGAAACAGTACTTAGTGAAGAATCCAAACTTTACATTGGAATATCAAATCAGAATCTTGTGTATATATAATATCAACCATGTTGATTTAGAGCAAGATTTCATTCTGGGTTCTGGGGTTTGGAATCAAGCAGAGAATTTTGTCACGTCTATCAAACTAACGGAATGAAGAACATGATTTTTTTTTTAATGGAAGGAAAGAAAGAGCTTAAAAGTCAGTTTCTCAAGTGTGTCAGATCATGAATCATCAGCATCAAAACATCAGACAGGGATAACTGATATTTTTCATGTTCTCATCACCCACATCACTAAAAGATCAAACTTCATTTGAAAACCTCAATTATCCCTTCAAAATCATCTATTTCCGTAGCTAATGAAAAAGAATAAAATCCCCAAAACAGATTTGATGGAAATTGTTAATTCACTTAGGTGTGAGCCTCAGACCGTCCTAGTTCAAAAAAACTTCAACACCAATGCAAAAAAATTACAATTTTGCATCTCAGTGAACCAAAAAAACCTTCATCACTGGCCACACCTAAGAGCAAAAAGGAAAGAAAATGAATAAAAAAGCTTTGAAAAGCAATCAAAGAAGAACGAAATCGACCACCCCAAAAATAAAAAAACTGTCAGAGTTAGAAATATCAGCACTTAGAATCAGCCAGGGATAACTGTATATTTCATAATTTCTCATCATCCAGAAGAAGAAAACACCATCACCAGAAACTCGTTCAAAGAAACATCGAGTTCAAATCCAAAAGATCGAGAAAAAAAATAATAATAAAAAACTAGACGAATTTGATTTGGAGAGGCATCAGATCTTCCTATACAAAGTGGTTAATCACAATGCTCCAAGTTCGTAGACCAGAGCATTCTACCATTCGAAAGTTCGTCATTTGCCAAAATCATTTGCAGAAATCGCAAGAAAAAGGCTGCACCTAGAAGGTATCAACATCGACGTGAAAGAGAGAGGAACAAATTGAGAAACAGAGAAGCTGAAGAACATTGAAACGGCCATGAAAGCTGAAGAGACGGCGCTTCTATTGGGACTCTAGGGTTTTTGGATTGAGAAGAAGAAGAACAGATTGCAGACTTTATAACCGTTCCAGCCGCTAATTTTGCTAAGGAAATTTGGGTTTGGACCGAAATTTGGACGGCTGTGATTTGTAGATGAAAATCCCGCGGCACGTTCGATCTAGGTATGGAATGTTGGGCCGGTGAGGGAAGTTGTATCACGGACGAATGATATTCGAACACGTAGTCGCTGTCGCACGTGCTTGACTTTTGAGGTTGGGCTTGGACCTTTTTTTCTCTGGGCTCGATTGTTTGGGCTGGATATGGGCCGAAATGATAAAATCATGGGCCAATCACGAATTTGGGCCTACCTAAGTTCATTAATTTGGGCCTTTTGGCTGGAACGAGCAACCTTTTCAAAAAAAAAAAAAAAAAAATCTATAGCGATCCCTTGTCATATTCATGGTTGATTGTGTACAAATGTCTCCCCACTAGTTTTACAGATAGGGATGTTCATTGCCGAGGTGGGACAAGGATGACTTCCCTATCTCGGGCTCTATTTAAATCTTCGTTCTCGTGAAGTTTAAATTTTCGTGGGGATCGTGGTATCCTGTAGGAAATTATTTCTTCTTTAATTTATTTTAATCTCAATTGAATGTAATGATTATTTTAATAAATTTTCAATTAGATAGTTAATTATTTTAATGATTGTTTTCAGCCAGGCAAGAAGGTTGTTGGTAGATAAGAAAGACCAATCTGAACCTCGACATAGGAAATAATCTTTCTTCATCTCATTTAATTGTTAAAAGTTTAACTAACTTAATATCAAAAATTGTTTTGTTTTTGTATTATTTTTTAAAGTTTAGAATAAGGTGCGATGGTTATTCTAACGGTTAACTTTTAGGTAAGTTATTAGTATCGTTTTTTAGTACAATAAATGTAGAGGTATGGGGAGTTGAATTTCCGACCTCAAGGGAAGAAGTACATGTCAATTTCCATTGAACTATGCTCGTTTTGACGAGTTACTAGAGTTGTAACTAATTACATTGTTTAGTTGACAATCACAAAGTGACCATATATTTGGTTACTAATGTGAAAGACATATGTTTCCATGCTTGCATTATTCAAATGAGAGTAGAGAGATCGAAGTTGGTGAATAATAGAGAAGAATGAAAAAAAGAAAAAGAAAAAGATGCTAGAAGTGGGATTAAAATCCTCAAGGAATGGGAAAGACATCTCCGACCCCATCCTATTTCCATCATTCCTTTTGGAGACCGATATGATTCCACTTCGTACAAAGGCCTTATAATCCCTTTATAATTAAGAGCCCACACTGAAACCATTGTGCCAATCCCAACGGCAACACCTAATTAGCTTAAAAATGTCCATTTTAACGCTTCTAAACATATACTAAATCACACAAAATTGAATCAACAAAATACTAAAAAAAACAATACATATAAAGTACTTAAAGTGTAAAAAGTATATATATATATATATACAAACTTAGCTACACATAACACAATCAAAGTAGTTAAAAAGCACATGGTATTTGAATTCAGCCTCACAAAAATCCACAAATCTTCAATCTTTTTTTAAAAAAGACCTTCAACACAATAAAAATTTTTGAAGTTAAATTTAGCTCAATGTGCCACTAATTGAGGTAAACATGGATACAAAATAAAAAATTGGCCTTGCAATTTGTATAATGATTGTAGAAGAGAATATTATATCCAATATATTATTATTATATAAAAAAAAAAGGATGTGGTTTGGGAGGTGGGACCAGACATGATTTTTGCTTAAAAATTGAAGCTTTGAAAAGTTTTGGGAGTAAGGCATCAGTAGCTCTCAAGCTGCAACAAACAACTGACCTTACTTTCAACAGTGTCTCTAAAAAATTAAAATTAAAAAATTAAAAAAAAAAATCAATTCAAGGTCCCATCTTTAATTATCATTTCCACCAACTTTATAGAATTATGCTCATCAACACCTTTCATTTGGAATATATATATATATATATATATATATATATATATATATATTTTGGGATTTGAAGTTTTGGATTAAGGATTTTGATAGATCATTAAAAAGTAGAATCCTAAGTCAGTCCAACTTTTACTTGGAGAGGGTAAATACGTCATTTTTCATTTTACGCTTTGTGTGTTCTTTGATGTAGGTTGATATTGAAGGAGTGAAGTTCGACGAGTTCATTTTTTTTTTTTTCTTCGAGTACCAATTTATTTTTAAGTGGATTAAGTTATTGAGGATTGACTCACAATATTATGAGTTCGACAAAATTCATCCTTTTTTAAAATAGATTTGAACCGTACAAAATTTTTTAATTTTCGACTTTATGAAAAAACATATCCAACTTTAAATTAAAAGCATGAATTATATTATTTCCACTTGGTAAAATGTGTATTTTAAAATCATATGTTAAAACTAAAATTAAAAAGGATGAAATAAAACATCTATCTCGTAAATAATTTTTTAAAGAAAATCAATTAAATGGTTGGTCTAAAATAATTAGGTGCTTTCTATTTATTTTTCAAAATTCTTCAAACTGTTTTTTATTATAAAAATATTAGAAAGTTATTTTAACGAGTTAAATACACTCTTTAAACTTTTAAGCAAATACTATTAAAAAAAAAAAATCTTTTAGTTATTCCCTAAACAAGTGAATTTGAACAAATAATGATTCAAATTAGTTTGAGAATTTTTTTAGGAAATATTTTGAGAAGATAAATTATTGATAATCTTATAGGACCATAATACTTTATGATGCTATTTACTGTAATTTTGGACTACTCTGATGCACAAGGAGCTGACGAGGACAATCGGGCAGAGATAAGATCAGGAAACCGACCCAGAGGAAGACCAGACCAAAGGGCCGGGCCAACTTGGCCCGACCCATATGGTTGGCCCGCACAGCGGGCCGAGCTCAGTCACCTCCGTTTGGTCCCTGCTGCCTCTGGCCACCTCGGTTTCGCCTGGTTTGTCCCGAAACGTCCCCAAATTCTTAAAAACCCTAGGAGCATGAGCATGTATTTAAACCCCTCATCGTCACTGAAGAAGGGATCCCGAACTCTATTCTCTGACTCTCCTCTTTCTCTTACTCTCATGCTTCCCATCGTTCTGCTTACTGACTTAAGCATCGGAGGCGGTGTGGCAAGCACCACACCGATGTGTAGGTTTTACTGTTTTGCAGGTCACGTCTTCCCCCCTTTCAAACAAATTTACAGTTGGTGGCACGTGAAGGTCAGGTGAGTTCCTCCCGACCAAATTTGACCATCAACATTTACGATTTAAACAATAAGATTTCATTATTCAAAAAGAAAGAAAAAAAAAAAAGCAAAAACATTTCATATGATCTAAAGGACCATATTGTACTAAAAACGATTGATTAACAAAAAAACCGTGTACGAAATAATAAAAAGAAAAAGAAAAAAGAACCCATAAAAAAAAAAGGAATTAAAAAATTATTATTAAATATCAATATTTTAAACTATTATTTTACAGTATAATCTAGAACTTTAAGATTTTGAATTATTTGGAGAAAAAGAGTTTATTGGTCCAAATAGACTAGATTTTCATTATTGTGATATTATCCAAATGGTCCATTAAGATTTTTCCATTATTAATTCAAAGCTACATATTTCATTTTGCATAGGAATTTGATTGCATTGATCATTATAGTTCAATTAACCATGCATTTAGCCCACTTGAAAATTCTTTATCTCTTTATAAACCATATCAAAAGTGGTCCTTCCAAACTTTATGGGGATCACATAGAAATTATACAAATATAATGAGTTAGAAAGCTTATTCTAAAAAAGGGTAGTTTTTTAAGTGACTTATATCGACCATTCCTGATACATAGTAGAATGTCAACACGAGCATAACTCAACTGGAATAGAGTATTTACCCTCAAATTAAAGATTCAAATCTTCCGCCCCACATATTTAAAAAAAAAAATTAGAATTTTGAAGAGATGATTTAATTATTTTTTTTATATTAAAAAGAATTGTATAAGATTTCAAATACATTCAAAATATGAATTTTGCTTTCTAAAGTTAAAAATATAGTTTTAGTCCCTCTCTCTCTCTCTATATGGTTTTTCAAATTTAAATAAACTTCCAATGCAAATTATGCGACTCAATAATTAATTAAAAAGAAAACTCGAACTTATTTTATTAGCATGTAACTTCTATGTATAATTCATAATTTATGAGAGTGAGAACATTAACAGAGTTATATTAGATATCTCTCACTATGATGCTAACACGAGCATAATTCAACTGACATAAAGTTTATACTAATGATCAAGACGTTTATGGTTTGAATTCCTCCACTCCCACGTGTTGTCAAAAAAAAAAAACATCTCCCACCATGGTACCAAATTTGTATGTTAGTGGAAAGAAATTATATTAGTTTATATATATATAAAAGTAAATTTTTCTCTAAAAGTTTGAAATTTTTTTTAAGAGCTATACATATATTTTTTTGGGGCTCTTTTTAAAAACTAAGTTAAATATAGGGAGGGACCAAAATTTTCAACACACAAATATATATATTGCTAATAAGGTCCCAAGTTTATCCTGAAAAAAGGTAAGTGGTCACAATGTGGGAGCAGTTTCCAAATCATGGCCCTTTGAAAACTACTTTTATTTTCTTTTATTTATTTATTTATTACCATTATGAGAATCATTTTTCTTTAAAAAGATTTATGTTTTTTTTTTTCTTTCTTTTTTCCTTTTTCTTTTTCCATGTGAGGTTGGCTCCATAAGTCTTTCCATGAAAGATGACCACACGGTAGAGTGTCATAGACTCATATGCTTCTTGCACCTAAGATGCTCTTCTTAATTTGTTGCCTAAATTTCAAACTTTGGTCCCGACAGGGATCGAGCTAGAAATTTTTTAAAGAACGGACAAAATTTTACGTTTTATCTTTGTATAAGTGTAACTTTTTGAACTCTGTATTCGAGTCCGCAACTTTAAGAATGCTTTTAATATGAGTTTCTAAAGGTGCGTTTAGTTAGTGTTATGAAAACAGAAATTTGAGAACGAAGGATTCAATGAAACATAAAATTGTTATCAAATATGTGTTTAGTAATTGATTTGAGAACTGGATCTTAATTTGTGAGTAGTTTCGTTACCGACTAAATATTTAGTTGAATCTTAACTCGTATATGATTAAGTTATGAACATATTTTATGTCATAAATTTTATATAATTATTATTTTACGATAGTATATAATTTATAATATATTGTGTTATACATTATTGGTTTTATAACATGAAAATTATATTTATAAAAGTTTAATTTTTTTTTAACTATAATTTTACCTTCTTAAATTTAAAAGTTGAAATTTAGATACACCAAAAATATAAAAATATTGTTTTTAGAATTTCACCATTTGATTACAAAATACAAAAAAAAAAAAAAAAAAAAAAAAGGGGTCAAATGGGCCCTAAATTATTAAGGTTGGGTATGTACTTACAAAAATCTCTAATCATTACAAAAGTCTTTGAAATATTAATTATGTATCTAATAATTATGTAATATTATATTTATCGAATGCTTAGACTTGTTAATTAAAGGTTATATGATGGACTAATTTTGAATATATTTATATGTTTGGTGGCGTAAGTGTTGAACTCTTGAAGTTAGCGAAATAATCTATTAGACAAAAATAAAATATAAATTATTAGTTTAAAGTTATAAACAATACAATTATTAGTTTAGGATTTTAATGATATAACTCTTAAGATTTTCGAGTATAAATTTTTCAAAAAAGATAAAAAGATTTAGGAGTATAAATTGATTTTTTTAAAAAAACAAAATATATACACAAAAGAAAAGACAAATGCCAAAATACATTTAAAAGCTTTGCTTAAATAATCATTCATCAACATTGACATTTGTTTGATTTATAACCTTTTAGCTGCCTTCACTTTCAAATCAATCAAACTAAATTGTTTCTTCACATCCATATCAATAGGCTGTCCAAAATTAGTAGTATAAATTTCAGGTTGGTAGAGTTTCTACCAACAAAATATATGATGACATTCGGATTAATAGGGGAGAGGAGATTGAACCTCTAATAACCTTTTCGTCGAGTATAGAATGTCTTAATCAATTGAGCTATATTTATGATTGGCATGTCGTAGTTAGTCTTTGACCTTTAAAAAATGTTAAATATGTTACTAAACTTTTAAGCCCTATTTGATAATCATTTTGTTTTTGGTTTTTTTGGTTTTTGAAAATTAAGCCTATAAATATTACTTCTACTAATAAGTTTCTTTGTTTCGTTCTCTACCTCCTTTTCATGTTTTAAAAAATCAACTCAAGTTCTAAAAACTAAAAAAAGTAGTTACCAAAAACTTGTTGTTGTTTTTGGAATTTGGCTAGGAATTCAAATGTATCATTGACAATGATGAAAACAATTGTAAGAAATTTGAGAGAAAACAAGTTTAATTTTCAAAAACCAAAAACCAAAAACCAAATGGTTATCAAACGGGACCTAATGTTATCTCTAATAGGTTTATGAACTTCAAAAAGTGTCTAACAAGCTAAGTCTCTAAATTTTTTATTTTGTGTATACCTTAAAACCTTAAAAATTGTTTCATAAATTAGAAATATATTAAATATAAAATTGAAAGTTAGAGATCTATTAAATACATAATTGAAAGTTCAAAGACTTATTAGATAAATTATTGAATCTTAGAGACTTATGAGACACTTTTTAAAGTTTAGACTCTGTGATAACCATTTGATTTTTTGTTTGTTTTTTTTTTTAAAATTAAGTTTAAAAACACTACTTCCACCTATGAGTTTTTTGGTTCTCTTATCTATCATCTTTTCATGTTTTCAAAAATCAAGTCAAGTTTTGAAAACTAAGGCCCCGTTTGATAACCATTTGGTTTTTTGTTTTTGGTTTTTGAAAATTAGGCTTGTTTTCTACCAATTTCCCTACCATAGTTTTCATATTTGTCAATGACACATTTGAATTCCTAGCCAAATTCTAAAAACAAAAACAAGTTTTTGAAAACTACTTTTTTTAGTTTTCAAAAGTTGCTTGGTTTTTAAAAACAAGGAAAGAAAGGTATTAGAAAAACAAATAAACTTGTAGGTGGAAGTAGGATTTATAAGCTTAATTTTCAAAAACCAAAAACAAAAAACCAAATGGTTATCAAACGGGGCCTAAAAAAACGTAGTTTTCAAAAATTTGTTTTTTTTTTGGAATTTAGTTAGGAATTCAAATGCGTCCTTAACAAAAGATGAAAATCATGGTAAGGAAATTAAGAGAAAAACATGCTTAATTTTCAAAAATAAAAAACAAAAATCAAATGGTTATCAAAAGGGGCCTAGTAATCCATAAACACAACTCCAACAAATTATCAACCAAATTTATAATTTTAACTTTATATTTACTTGAAATTTATTTTAAAAATTAAGTGAAAATATGTTTTTTTTTTCTTCTTCTTGTTTTCCTTAAGTGAAGTTGCATGGACAGTGATGAAGTTAATTAGTTATTTTTCTCAATGTCCACATTTACACTAATATTTACAAACCATCCCATCACACATCTCAAACAATAGGTTTAAAAGTAAAATTAAAACCAAAAGATACTCAAAAAATAATTTGTCCAACAAGTCCCTTTAATTAAATAGCCTTCAAGTTTATTGTGATGTCAAATATTATAGGAAAGTTAGATAATTGGTCAAGTACAATATTAACTGAAGTGGAAGTGAAATCATCTCAAACACTCTCAATAATTTAATTTGCCAAAGTTGTATAGCGATTTAGATTTTTTTTTATACTGATTAGAATTATATAGATATGTCCGACGATAAGTAGGAACTAAATTTTTTTCTTTTCTTGAGTCCAACAGATATAGGCAGAGGATCGAACTTTTAACCTTATGAAAGGTAATATGTACGTATCTTTATCCATTGAATTATGTTCCTAGTGATCGATTAGAAATTGAAGTCTAGGTGGAATTTTCACCTAAACTCTGATTTCGTTGTCCAAAATCTTGTACGAGTAGACAAGTAACAAACTTATATATCTAGCTAGCTCAATCCAACACACCTACACCATAGAAACTAATTACCAAACATTCCACAAATTTCTAAACCTAAACTATCATAGGGTCAAATAATTGTCTTACATATGAAATTAGACGACACGGTACACCGCAACTATCTCGGACGACACTCTAATAAAAAGGGTAGGTGGAGATTTGGTGTTAGTTTATGACTTAAATACAAGGGGAAAGAAATGAATGATTGAGACCAAACAACTAAGTTAGATTAAATAGGAAGAAGGGGGTGAGAGTGTTGGTTGGTAATGCTACACATTTAAATATGCTTTTTATAACATGGTTGGGATTTGTAAATGCTCTCATATATATGCCAGACTGGGAAAAAGAGATCTCTACCAATTATAGACTTATGAGCCAACCTTGGCTTTAATTTATTTTATCTTCTATGATAATATTTCATGTGAAGCTTGAATTTTCCATCTATATAAAGCTTTAATTTCAAGAAAATTAACCATAAAATAAGAGTTTTTTTTTTGGGGGGGGTTTACAATTGGACTAATTTGATTGGTTTTGGTGGGTGAGATGAGACATTGATTTCTTTACAAGGTTGTGTGATGAGAGTGTTGTTTATTCTACCTTTGTTGGTGGTCAATTTTGGATAATGATGTAAGGAGATGCATTTCATTATGTCAAGGGTGATGGCATATTTTTTTCGAGGTGTGGGCGGTTTGGTTCGATTTCGGTTTCTCGATTAAAAAAATTATGCGGATCAATATGGTGATTTAGAAAATTATCCATAAAAAAAAGTATTGATAGTTTGAGAATAGTTTGGATTGAGAACTAGGCAAAATTAAGATTCATTGAAATATTTATTATTTTTTTTTCTTTTGAAATCAACTTGAAAAGTATTTAATACATTAGGTGATCTATAATGTGATATAACTCTTCAATCTCCTATTTTTACATGTTGGTTTTGAGTATGAGCTGCATAGTTAAAAAATATCTAAATTATATATTTATATTGTTCTCTCCTTACAGGTTGTTCGCCAATAGTTTAAATTTTATATTATAAGTTATATATTTCTATTTTTCTTCCACGATTTTTGTTTTGTTGTATGCATAAATCATTCCATTATTATTTCTGGTTCTAGGATACATTTTTTTTTAATACATACTATAATACTATATTGAGTTTGAAATGTGGAAGAAATATCTTATTCATCATTAAGAAGTACATCCTTCCCTAAAAAAAAAAAAGTATATATAGAATAACACTGTGCAACTATCTTATACCTGTGATTAACTTATTACAAAGGAAACAGACCCAACATATTATAACTATACAACTGTGAACCATTAACAAAATAACTACCCTGATGATTAAAGAAAAATTGTGAGAAAACCATCACAATTTTTAAAAAATAAAATAGTTATGAAACAAGACTTAATTATTTTAAATTTCGTTTTGAATATGTTTTTTCATACTAATTATATCTTGGTTTTTATACTTCTAGGTATTCCATTTAGGTTCTCTATACTTCTTATTCCAATTAATAAATCATATTGTCAACAAGAGCATAACTTAACTGACATAAAATTTGTATTATCAATCAAGAGGTCAAAGGTTCAAATCCCTCACCTCATAAGTTGTCAAAATAATAATTATAAAAAATAATAATCATTAATGAATCATTTTGTCAACAAGAGCATAGCTCAACAGACATAAAATTTGTACTATCGATTAAAAGGTCACAGGTTCAAATCTCTCACCCCATACGTTGTCAAAATAATAATAATATTAAAAAGTGAATTATTTTCCATTTTTCCTAAATCTCTTTTGAGTATCTTTCTTTTAAGATATGCTTTGGAGAATAGGAGAATTTATGAACAAGCATAATATACTTTTACTAAAGACAATGTGTAACGTTATGCCTTTTATTATTATCAGCTTGACTGAAAATCTTATCTCTTATAACAAAATCATGTGATGAGACGACTTTACAGCAGAAATTATGTAACTTAATCAAATAAAATCCATCATAATTAAATTAACAATCCAATTTTAGATCAAATCAAAGCATCATATGTATAAATATATATTTTTCAAGTGGGTCCTACGTGGCAGTTTTCATAGTGCCATAGTCCTTTCCTAATCCCACTCATCAATTAGACAATTACTATTATAATTTTATTTTTTTTTTTAAATATTACCACTATAATTATTTTTTGTATTTTAACTTGTAATAAAATAGTATTACTTCGATTAAAAAAAAAAAAATAGTATTACTTGGACGGACTAGGAAAATGACAAAAGTAGCCCGATTGTTTGGGTCGACGTGCCAACTCATGCCATGTCCACGTGGCAGTTCGGGACAAAAGTGCTACCAGTGCTGCTGGGTGGTTATTAAAGGTGGGTAAATTTTTACGATATCAGATGATTCCCCCATTTTAACGTTTTGTTATATATATATATTATTATTATTTTTTAAACCCCATTAACGTTACTATTTGTATATTTTTATATTTTTATATATTTTCTTATCCAATAAGATATGTTACTTTTGGTGGATGATATAATATTTTTGTTATTATTTTTTTTTTTGACAACACGTTGGGATCGAGGATTGAATCTCTAACCTCTTGGTTGAGATACGTTATGTCATTCGAGTCATGTTGTTCTTGACCGTTAGAATGAAATTTATAAAAAAAAAACTAAAATAATATTTTAACATTATTAAAATATTATTTTGCAAAAACTAAAATAATATTTTAATAATGTTAAAATATTATTTTAGTTTTTGTATTTTAAATTTCATTCTATTTTAGTCCTTATGCTTTGAAATGTTCAATTTTAGTCTATAAACTCCGGAAGAGTTTTAAAATTGATTGCATGAGTTGGTTTATTAAAATTGAAAATTTGAACCTTTAACCTTTTGATCAATGATATATATCTTAAATAGTTAAACCATTAACATATCGGCAAAAGGTTAGTTGTTGGTAAATAAAAATATACAAAAAAACATAAAACTATAAGTATACATTGATGAATTGACATGAATTTAGAAGTATATTCATTTTTTTTTTTAATATTCGTGAGTGTTTGAACTAAGTTGTACGTACCTAAACTAATTTCAAGGGACAATAAATATATCATAATTTGTGATATAAAATCACATCCATTGTAATCTAGGTTAGATTTGGTTGTTGATATGGAAAAATTTATTGGAGTATTCAAAAGTATTACCTACTCTCAACCATAATCAACAATACAAGAACACAAATCCAAGAAAAATATTCATGTGACAATATTAAATACAATTTTGTTGAGCTAGTGTCATTGTCATCTACTAGACAAATAAATTAATTACAAACTGAGTTTGATGCCATTTGAGTTAAACTAAATTTATGAAAGAGTTTGACATGCTTATTAATTAATAGTTTTTTTTTTTAAGTATTTATTCTCAAAACTTTATTTTTTAATTAGTAGAGTGAGTTAAACTTAAACTCTCGTGTGTTTGGTAATATCTTCTTATAAAAGTGATTTTAACTGCAACTTTGTTTGGTTGCACACAATAATTCTACAAAATGTCAAATTATCATAAAGAGAAGAGAATAAATTTTAAAGGCAGTTATGTTATTTCAACATTCTTGGGGTGCGCATGAGCGTGGATTATTGAACTTTTTAATATTGGCAGGATTTTAGAAATATCATGTGTTGTGATTAACAAAACATTAGGCCATATGATGTGGATAACAACATCATAATGGGCATGAGATTAATGTATTTACAGATGCGACAATTCATCCCCAAAATATGAGAGATCGATATATGGTGTTAGTAATCACATGTTCTAATAGTCATATAATTGGTGCAATGACAATGTTAGATCAATCTTCATTTTCACCTGTGGAGGTTTAGGAAATTTTACAATGCATTCGCCTTTTGCAAAGGCTTCAAGTCAAAGAGTCGTCTTCTTCTTTAGATTCTCTAATTGCCGTGAATATGTTAAGGGGAAACAACAAAGTTTTGCCTCAAGCCTACCATTGGATTAATCTGTATAAGACTTTTTCATCCATCAATTTCTCTCATATTCCTAGGAATAGAAATAAAAGAGTTGATTCTTTAGCCAAAGAGACTTTAATTTATAGAAGTTCAGTGTTTTGGTTATCAAACTTTCCACAATGGCTAATGTCAATAGAAAATAATACCCATTGCAAGTGTATTTCGAATTGTAATTGCTATGTTTAGTGAATTGGATATTTCTAAAAAAACAGTAAAAAATAAAATCTAAAGATGAATACAATTTAAAATGGTCAACAACTCAACCTAATGGTATTGTATTGATAATTAACCTCTTAAGTGGTTTTAGAGAACAAAAAAAAAGGTGTTTTTTTTTTAATCTTAGGCAACAAATAAAAATCAATTTTTAAATAATTGAATTGGTTTAGAATTATTTTTTAAAGAATTATTTCAAAATTGACAATTAAAAATATTGACCATAAATAAAATCACTTTATGGTAATTTAACACTTATATAATTACATGACCAAACACTAAAAAAATTATAATTAAAAACCATTTTTAAAAAAAAAAATATATTTTTTTTAAATGTTTAAATTAGAAAGCATGTCAAACAAATATTAAGCATATCTTCCATTAGTTAAGATATTACTTATCCATTTGAAAGATTATATGTTTAAATTATTCAAGATATTATATACTTCCATGATTCGAACATTGATACCATTATATTCAAGCACCAGATGTCATCCACTATACCAAAGTTGTCACGCCTTTAAAATTTAGAGACGACGTTCAACTTGGCAAAATTTGCCACCTCATCATTAACTGAACATCGTTATTTGAGGAGATGACATTGAGCCACGTGGTTGAAGAGAGAAGACATTCTCTCGAGAATTTAAACTATAATATTAATTCAATAAGTTCAAAAAAAAAAAAAAAAAAAACTCACGAGATGGAAATTAAAATTTGTAATTTAACGTTATATTTAAATGGAGGTTTGTGAAAAAGGTGGTAGAAAGAATTAAAAGAAAGAAAAGTGATTCGCCTCCATATCCAGCGAAAAAAGGAGGGCTGACGCCTCTTTTTCTTTCCCAAAGTTACCGTTGCTTGTTTTATTTAACTAAGTCCAGGTTTTAATTAATCACGTGGGCCCCCACTATTATTAAATGTCATTATTCCTTAATTACAACTTCTAATCAGACAAAAGCAAAATAAGGATAAACCTTATCTTAAGTTTTGAAGTAACTTTCAACATGTCATAAAAAAATTGAAAAGAAATCCAACAAATCAAATTATCGAATTCTAAAAAGAAAAAAAAAGGCTTGAAATTAATTTCTCAAATTAAAAAAAGAAAAAGAAAAAATGTACATGTATACCAATCTTCATTCTAACATTTTCATTTCATCACATTAGACCTTAATTTTAGACTAGTGTTGTGATTTTTATATTTTATTTTATTTTCACTAATTCACTACTAATTTCAACAGAAAAAAAAAATGTAAAAAGCCAAAAAAAGCTAACTAATTTCAACAAAAATAAAGTTTGGTACAAAATTGAGTTGGATCAGGTAGGAAATCAACAATTGAACAACTTCCTTAAAAGCTCAATTAAAAAAAAAAAAAAAATAATTCCAATGTCGTTTTTCTCTGAAATCCTCTTAATTTTGTACGAGATATATAATTTGTAATTTTATTGAACATATATGAGAATGTATTTTCTTTATAATTATTACAACGAGAAACCGTAGGAAGGTAGGTAGTTATAATTCTTATTTAAGTTTAAGATAAATATTGTAACAATTTTTCAAATTTAAGGTGCAAGTAGATAAAATCAGTTGTCAAAAAAAAAAAAGGTAGATAAAATCAGAATTTTTCGTATAAAAATAGATATATCTGGCCAAGTGGGTAAAATTTGTTTTTCGTTTCTTAATTTTATTTACAAAAACAGTTATAATTTTCACGAGAAAAATCCAGAGGGGAAAATGGGAATTTCTCGAGATATATATATATATATATATATATATATATATTTAATTTATTTTATTAGCCATATAATTTTATTTTATTTTTTTTCAGAGCGGTTTGAAAAATTGACAGCATCTATTTGAGACGAGAGAATACGAAGCGTAGAGATCTGACAGCTTCTTCTCGTCTTCTCTGAAATTTTCTTCTGATCGTTGAGGGCGACGGAGCCCTTCCCATGGCGGAATCCAACTGAAGAACTGAGCTAGATTTAAGGGACGCTTTGAGATCCGTGTCTCTTGTTACAGCACCTCTACTTTTCTTCTCTTTTCTTCTCTCGCTCGCTACAATTCCCAAGACCCGCACCATTATAGGCCGTTTTGTCTCCTGCACAGAGAGACTGAGAGAGAGAGAGAGAAGAGATTCGGATAAGTTCAACATGGGAAGGTCTCGTTCATGCTTCCAAATAATCACATGTGGTAGCGATTCAAAGGACGGAGATGAGATCGATGTACTTGAGGTTGGTATTTTGGATCGTTTTCCCTTTTTTTTTATTCGATGCATGAGTGTTGTTTCGATTCAGCTTGATTTGCATCTTCTTCAGTGTACTGATCTTCTAGATTTTGTGGTTGTGGAGAACATTGATTGAATGGCTTCGGTTTTGCATTTCTATGTGTTGCAATGCAATCGCTTAACCCGAGGATCGAATGGTTTTGAATGGATCGATTCTGGTATGGGACATGAGAATCAATTGGAGCTATGCATTGTTAGTTATTTGCGGAATGAGTTTGTGATCTGGTTGAGATTGCTTTGAGAAATGAGAATCTGACTCTGGATTTTACTTTCTAGAGAATTTTGGTGAATTTATTGTTGCGCTTTCATCTGGGAATCAATTTAGGTTTACTGCATCTATGTACTTTCATTTCGACGTGTATCTTCTATCTGTTAAAGTGATTTGTCGTATTTAATTCTACTTGCAGAGTAAGAATTCTAAAGACAAACGAGGCTGGAGCTTTCGTAAGAGATCTTCCCAGCATCGTGTGCTAAACAACACTGTGATTGCAGAAACTCCTCCTGTAGAGAAGGAGAACCTTGAAACTGCTACCATCGACTTCCAATCATCAGCTAATTCCACTGTTCCAGAGAAACCCACTATAATACACTTCACTAATGAGGAGACCCATGCGTCTAACATTGAGAATCCTAAAGGATCTGATAAGGTGGATGCGGCACCCGAAAATGAAAGTAAGGTTGATAGCGAGGTTGAGGAGTCTACTGTTATTGTCATCCAGGCTGGTATCAGGGGGATCTTGGTACTCTCTCCATTTCAGAAATTCTTTAGCCTGAGATTCTTGTCAGTTCAATTAGATTTTAACATTTCCGTCCATGAATTCATGTTGGCAGGCACAGAGGGAGCTGCTTAAACTCAAGAATGTAGTAAAGGTGCAAGCTGCTGTTCGTGGGTTCTTGGTAAGGAGACATGCTGTGGGAACACTCCGCTGTGCTCAAGCCATTGTCAAAATGCAGGCTATTGTACGTGCTCGTCGTGCCCATCTCTCTCCTGAGAGATCAGCTCAAGACGAGCTGTACAAGAAGAATGAGAAGGAAAATCCTGGTTCAAAGATCACGGTAATACTACTGATTTTCAAACCGTGTCATCTTGAGAATGTTGACCCACCTTATCTTCTGTTATAAATGCTTGGCTAGATTTAGATGTCATTTTGGTTGTTCATTGTTTTTATTTAGTGTTCTATCTGTACCATGTAAATTTTCTTAAGATTATTTTGATTTACTTATGGCAACAAAATATATATTTCTTTCTGTAATTCATAGAGAAATTTTCTTGCCTTGTTTTAACAATATCGTTTATATTGGCAGGTGAAGGGAGAGATGACTGATTCCAATTTGAGATATATTTCAATTGAAAAGCTACTTAGCAATAGTTTTGCTCGGCAGGTATTTTGATAATGTTAGTATGTTTTGATCCATTGTTTGGGATGTGTGCTGTATGCTAATTTGGTTTAATTCACAAATCTTCAATCCATCGTTTTTGTACTTGAAGTTGTTGGAATCAACACCAAGGAACAAGTCAATCAAAATCAAGTGCGATCCTTCAAAAAATGATTCTGCTTGGAAATGGTTGGAGCGCTGGATGTCTGTTTCATCATTGGATGTCTTGGAGCCGAAGAAAGAAGAATCAGTCACTGAGCAAATGGAAAGAGAAACTGAGGAGCCAAAGAAAGTAGAATCAGACACTGAGCAAATGCAAAGAGAAATTGATGAGCCTCATGTTGAAGATAGAGTTGACTCAAAAGCTTTGTCTGAAACAGAAGATTTGAACTCTAGCACCGTTAAATCAGTTTCACCATCTGAAAGTGAAGATTTAATTATTTATGATGGCGATAACTTACAATCACAGACCTGCCACTCTCCATCTTTATCAGTAAAAGATAATCTGGAGCAGCCTCAGCCTGAGAATGCTAGAACATGTGAAGCAAAAGAGACTACTAAGGTCAGTTTTGTACAAGATCAGAAAATACAGTTGGATGATGCGGGTTTGCAAAAAGAGTTGAACTCCTCTTCTGATAAACCTCAGATGGACATGGAACAAGTCAATCCTCTGAAAAGATTAGCCCCTGAACAACTGGAGAATGAGGGTAAGAAATTTGTGCTTGGATCAAGAAAGGTGAGCAATCCCTCATTTATAAATGCCCAGGCAAAATTTGAACAGTTGAGTTCGGCACCAGATTCAATTGGAACAATTAGTTCAATGCTTCAGGATGATGTAATTGAACCTCGTTCAGAAACAGTATCATCTACAGCAGATACTGTAGTGAGGACGAAGGAGCCAAGTGCAGATGAAAATATTGTCCTTCCTGGATCTAGGATAATTCAAGTTGGTGGCTCTGAATGTGGCACCGAGCTCTCTATTTCTTCTACCCTCGATTCACCTGATAGATCTGAAGCAGGACCTGCAGATCCACGTGCAAGTGACGTTTCAAAGAAAGAAGTCCAAGATCCGAGAAGTGATCTAAGCGTGGAAGTTGAAGTGAAAGGTTCTACTACTCCAATGCAAAATGAATTCCAACTTCTCGTGGATCAACCAGAAGAAGCTAGCGAATCTAATGATCATTCCATCACTTCAGTAGCTGTTGTAGACTCATCACCATGTGAACCAAAGCTAGAGAAAAGTTCATCAAATCAACAGAGAGAACCGGAGGCTGAAACGGGTCATGATCATCAAACATATAGATCATCCCCAGAAGCTTCTCCAAGAAGCCATTTAACTGTTCCAGAGTCCCAGGGAACACCTTCAAGTCAGGTATCAGTAAAGGCTAAACGGGATAAAACTGATAAAACAGTCTCTTTCCAAAAGCAAAAGTCTTTGTCAGCAGGAAAGAAATCACCATCCAGTCTAAATCGCAATTCTGCCACAAGTAGTACGGAAAATTCTTACAAAGATCAGAAGGCTGGGAAGAGAAGAAACTCATTTGATTCGGCACGACCAGAAAATGTTGAAAAGGAATTAAAAGAGAGCAGTAGCAGTAGCTCTCTTCCTCACTTCATGCAAGCCACAGAATCTGCTAGAGCCAAGGTCCACTCAACCAACTCTCCAAGATCAAGCCCGGATGTTCAAGATAGAGAAATATACATCAAGAAAAGGCATTCCTTACCTGCTGAAGGTCGGCAAGGATCCCCACGGGTTCAGCAGCCAACATCTCGAACCCCCCAGCAGGGAGCAAAGGGAAATGGTACGCATTCCTTTCATTTGAACCTGTTTCACTGATTTTTATGCTTTCTTTGCGCGCACGCACAAAATAAATAAATAACAGAGATACTGGGGCCGAACCAGATCTACTTTCAAAAGTAAGAACAAAAAGGTTTAATATGCACTAAAAGCTCAAGTTTTGGTATGGTCTGCTCAAGTATTGATCTCTGTATATATGTAAATTTATTCAGGCTTATCTCAAGTGTTGATATTCTCAAACGTAACCTGACACAATCTGAAGTGATGATGTTGATATGTAATTCATGTTTAATTTTGTGCATGTATTTACAAATTTACAATATGAGAAGTTATTCTAGGATGTGTTTGCATTTTCTTTGTCATGTTCATGATAGGTTGACATTAGTGGAAGCCCCCAATTCTCAGCTGGCTGATCATATTGTCATTACAATTGCAAGCACTTATCATTTACTTTGTCTTTTGTCTGGGGAGGGGGTGAGTGTGGAGGTTTCCTGACAGGATTAATTTTCAAAAACAAGAACTAAAATTGGCAAATGACCATTTAGTTAGAATACATTTCTGTCCAAAGTTACAATCTTATACCATCATACTAAGTTAATTTGAAAAGTCATGTATTCTTTTCTGAATCCTACTTTCAGAGAAAATGTGGCGAAGGTAGGCAGCTAGCGACGTGGTCGTAATCAGCTTGGATTAAAATATGCAAGGAGACAACTTGACCTCAATGTGTGCAGCAGCTAATTTCTGATCTACATTTTCTCGACGCTTAGTTATTGAACCCAAGAGATGTGGGTCTGCTCAGGAAAGATGTGTAAATTGGTATTTCCATCTAATTGTTCGTTTGTTGTCTCTCCATTTTCACCTGCCCTTTTCCAAAATTTTCCATCACCTGTTTGTAATTTACAAGTTGTGGCCATTGTGTGCTTGATATTTAGTAGGTTTTGTGACAAATGGTTTTGCTTGTGTATGTGTTTGAGGTAACTACAATGTGATGAAGAGATTCAGAGGATATATATTTCTTTTTTTCTTTTTTCTCAGATTCTTACCTTAATAAGGAAATTATGATTGAGCTTTCTCTTCCCCATATATCTATACTTTTCTCGGTCACTTCTCAAATTTCACTTTGAAATTCAGGTTAAAGTTGGGTCACAACTCTGAAAATGGTCATATTTTGATCATTTTAGCTACTATATTTTTCAAATAACAGAGCTTTCTTTTGTAATTTATGGTTAGAAAGGAACCAAAATTAGAAAGTTAATTTTAAATCATCGAAATGGTAATTTATTCTTGATCTAACAAAAAGCAACAGTGGGATTTGATCCTAAAACCGTAAAAGACAATAAGTTTACTCCTTAAAAAAATTAAGCTCTGATTTTTTAAGTTTAGTAAAATTTTCGTTAGCTGTTTGAAGTTCAATTTAACCCAATAATGAAACATCACTAATGTTATTTTCTTTAATCTTTTTGAATGCCAAAAAATCGATAAAACTGCGTCAGTCGACCAAAATCGCCATTGGTTCGGCTTGGCAATTTCGGTTAGAAAATTAGGAAAACTGATTAGTTAATCTTCTTTTGGTGAGATTTACAAATTAATTAGAGCGAAACATAATTATTACGAGTTTGATGTTTTTTTTCCTTTAAATAATTTAAATCTCTGTCAAAGTGAGTGGTAATTAGTATGTACCCTCAAAGGTCGGGGTTTGAATCCCTCCTTCTAAATGTTGTTGAATTGAAAAAAAAAAAAAAAATTTAAATCTCTACGTAAGTATTTAAAAATATGAATTGTATCAAATATATAGTACTAAATTAGAGAATTTGTAATAGATAGCTTCGCCGTATTTGCAAATATAGTGAGAACTTTTGGGTTTTGTAAATATGACCAAAGTATTTGAAATCTGAATTTTAGTTGAATTTATAAGGACTGTTTTTTTTAAAAGGTTAAAGTCTATATTATTTTACACTGTAAACTCTTATGACGGGCCGGGATTCGAATCCCTCCTAAATGTTGTTGAATTGAACATTTTGTTTTAACTTTTGAATTTAGCATGAAAATTCATTCCGATATTTCCTATTGATTTTTTCTTATTGAAATACTGATTAATTTTTTTAATCTCAATTGTTTAAAAAATTTCAATTTAGTCTTTAACATTTATCAATATTTGATGACTAAATTGAAAATGTTAATACATATATATATATAAAAAAAAAAAAAACTAGATTAAGAAAATTTTAAACAAAAGGACTAAACTAAAAGAATTAAATGTTGGAAAAACTAAAACATATATTTACCCCAAAATATTTAATGAAAACGTATCATAAAACTTGTTTTATTTAAATTAAAAATCACTTTTGGTCCCTAAACTTTCATGAAAGTAACAATTTAGTCCATGAACTTTGATTTGTAACGATTTAATCCCTGTACTTTCAATTTTGTAACGATTTAGTCCACGTACTTTCAATTTTGTAACAATTTAGTTCCTAAAGTTTAATAAGTAACAATTTAGTCCCTATACTTTCAAATTTGTAACGATTTAGTCCTTATTGTGAAAAATTAATGTAAATATTTAATGAAATTTCTTACCTAGATAGATTAATAAACTAATTTGGGACCTAATATGTTAATAAGCTACAAGGTTTAAATAAGGGTCATAGAAAAAATAAAGGGCTTAAAGGGAATAAGTTCAATCCATGGTGGCCACCTACTTAGGATATTTAATATCCTACGAGTTTCCTTGGTAACCAAATGTAATAGGGTCAGGCGGTTGTCCCGTGAGATTAGTCGAGGTACCCGTAAGCTGGCCCGGACACTCACGGATATAAAAAAAAAAACATTTAATTTTGATGATTTTTTTTTTGACAAGGATTAAATTTTTACAAATTTGAAAGTATAGGGACTAAATTGTTACTTATTAAAGTTCAAAGACTAAATTGTTATGAAATTGAAAGTACAGGGACTAAATAGTTACAAATCAAAGTTCAGGGACCAAATTGTTACTTTCATGAAAGTTTAGGGACCAAAAGTGGTTTTTAGCCTTTTATTTATTTAAAAGTTAAAAAACTAAAAAGAAATAAATAACAAATTCCTAATATTAAAACAAAAAACAATAAAATAATGTATCTGCCAAATCCAGTGCACTCAGGCAGAGTCAAGCATTTGCTACAAACCAAATTAAACACAATTTTACTTAAAATATGAAAAACAAAGCCGAAAGGAAATGGTGAGGCTGTAGCCGGAAAAGCCTGAACCAGAGGATCTAGGGTTTTCTTCGATCTCTCTGTCTCTGTCTTGTTTAAGTTCCATGCAAATTTAGATCAGCCTTCTGCAATTCCACCTTGCATGATTCCTAGACACGTTTCGATTTACAAATGAGGACATATACTTCTTTAAAAGTTTGAAAAACGGGTGCCCGGATTCGAAGAGATAGAGCATTAGGGTTTTCCATTCCGATCGGAATCATATTCCGTCTCTTAACCCTGAAAATTTTGAAGCAAGAAACAAGTTTTGAGTCCCTGTAAATATGCGAGGGTTGCACAAAGGGAAAAGGGTTTCATGGGCTTCAGATCTTAATCTCCGTCAGGTATAAACTGCATTTTCTCTGATCAAATCCGACGTTTTTAGGGCTTAATTTCATTAGACGAAGAATAATTTTGGGAACCAGGCATTTGCCGCCTCGATTTTGTTGATTTCATTTTGGTTTTATCTTATCATTGTAATTGTTGTAGTTTTAGTTTGAGTTTCGTTTTATTTCATTTCATTTCGTTGTTCTGCTTTACTCACTGGTTATCTTTGTGACGAATATAATTTGAATTACATGATGACAATCAATGGATTGGTAACAAAGGCCCAGTTGTTTCACAAATTTTATTTCATTTAAAGCTTATGCCCTGAAGCTCATTTTGAAGCAGGGTGTACTGGTATATGGTTTTTAAGTTCGTGAGAGGTTTTGCCTCCATTTGAATAAATTGTCTTTGCACTTCATGTAATAGCTTGAAGAATAATTTCATTCATCTGCCTATTTTTCAGAATATAGAAGTCCACCTATGTATGTAATTTAGCCGATTATTTCTTTTGCTACTAAGGTTATAGATCTCTGAAGACTGAAGTTAAGAAATAAGTCCTCTCCATTTCTTCATTGTGATGATGATGTTGAGAATGGCCTTTAGAATCTTGAGTTAAGAAAGCCACTTTATGGATATGAGACTCTTTTTAACACATTTATGTTTTATAATGCATTGTTTTATAATTTTATCCCAGATTTTGTAGATTAAGGCTTACACTTCATACGACCCTGAGGGACACATTTGTATACTTAAAGAGAAATGCCTTGAATGAGTTGAGGCTGCTCAATCTTTTATGTGTGAAATAGCACAACTACTTTTTTGTTTGGTTGGAATGCTGTAAGTCTTGCTTAACAACATGAATAAACTGCAGGAATGTTGTGTATAATATATGAGTGTTTGGACCAGCTTGTACGCACCTCTAGCTATAGGATTTAGGAATACTATAAGGGTAGAGGTCAGAAATATTATTAGGATACTAAGGGAATATTTATGGTGGCTAATTAGCCAGTCACACACCAGCTAAGTAGCTGTATGTTCTGTGTGAATGGTCAGTAAGCTCACCTAAAGCAATGCTTTTTAACAGCCGTTGTAGTGAAGGTAGATTGAGTAGTTTCACTCCAAGGCTGTCAAAGTACATGTCTCAAACCTTGTCAAAACGTTACTAAGGGCACATTAGTTATTATTATTTCTTATAGAAAAAGGGTATTTAGTTATTAGCCAAAGAAATTGCTAGTAGGAGTTGGTTATAACTAGTGGAAGTGGGAGGGGATGAAGGCAGGGCAGGCAATAGTTTGGGTTGTTTGGGCTTGAGTTTGCTCTGTTGGGAGGTTACAAGTTCCTCTAATTGCTTGGGTTACTTTTTGTATTTTATTATTCATTATATCTCACTTCTTCTATTTCTATAATTAAATGTCATGATACCATTAAATTCCGAAAATTCTATGATAATATATCGGATTTAACTTTTTAGGGGTCGTTCATATATATTTTGTATACATTGTTATTATAAATATGTACATAGGCATGTTCTTTTTAAGAATGCATAAATATTGCATTCATTTAATACTTTTTTTTTTTTTACAATGAAACATGTCAAGTTTTCTTTATAAAGCAAATGTAACCTTAACATATTATAGGATTATAGTATAATGTTATTTTATAGAGTAATTACATTACAGCAATACTTCTATGTATGTACATCTAATTTAATAAACAATATGTTGTGCTAACATCATGTACATTATAATTTTTATATGTAATGTTGATATAAATGTACTACAAGTTTTATAATTATATCATCTTTTATTGTTTATTAAGCCAGTATGTTCATCCAAACATATATTTTTATAAACATATTTGTTGAAGAGATTTTTTTTTTTAAAAAAATTTTAAGAGAATTTTATAAACATATTTGTTGACGAGTAACCTGTACCCTCTCATTAAGTGAAACTCATGCCTCTAGGAATTTTTGTAATTATTCATTAGACCTTATTCTTTTGGATGGGAGGAAATTTTGTTTTGGTAGTTAATTCAGGTTCTAATTTGGTTCCTGTTGTTTGAATGTCTTTTTGTATGCACTTTTGGATTCTTTCATTTGCCTCTATGAAGCTTTGTTTTCCACCAAGAAAATCATTTTTTAGAATTTTATACTTATCACATTATCTATTTTGTACTTTAAGCCTTTGTTTCCCATATATGTGTATTTACAGTGATAAATTTCAGACCGTTCATGGCAACATGCTTTTTTTTTTTGTTTGTAGTGGTGGGGGGTGAGGGATAAAAGACACCTAGCATTTCATATTAGAGAAGGATAGATACACATAATTGGCCAGGAGATGAGGCATCTTCTCTGAAAATCTCAGGAAGAATCTATAAAAAAAGTAGTTCATCCTATTTGATGACCCTAATGGGAAACAGAGAAAAACTTGTGAAGGTTTAGCCTAGAGGACGATGTGTGCTGTGCAATTCCCCAGTTAACATTTGCATCTCTCTTTTGCAGGTTAGGCTGTTCTTGTCAGAGGAATGCCCTTCTCAAGTTGGATTGGGTGCTCAAGATCACCTTCAAGCAAAGACGTCTTGGCTCTTGCATTCTACTGGATCGGGTTCTGATGACATTTTGCCTCCTGGATTTGAAGTAGCTCATCCGGAGAATCAGTTGCAGATTAAGCTCTCACAAATTCCTGTAAATCAATGGAGATGTCCACCTAAGGTAAGTAGTGATACCGTTTTCAATTTTTTGTTGAACTAGAACTATGGCTCTGCAAGTTTAACATGAAATTCATGCTTTTTGTCCCATGGCAGTTTTTTTTCTTTTCCTTTTAATGTTTATTCCCGTAGTTTGTGCTGAATTTGACGTGGCGAGTGGTTGTTGGTGAAGAAAGCCAAGAGGTAGAGGTTGAAAATCAGAGAGAAATGAGAGTACTCGAAGCGGTTTATCCTCGGGCATCTGCAATTCCTCCTAAGTTGATTACTTCCTTTGCACTTGTAATTCTGTTTTGGCATTGGTTTGCCTTTTATTCTTTATACTGAAAGACCATATGATTTGCATCCATTCAGCCCTTCCATAGCAGCTGATTCAGAAGGTACCAATGTCGATGACAGTCAGACACCTCTGATTCCCATTACTCCCGTTGAAGATGAAGATACGACAACTGAAACCTCATCCGATTACGCAACTCCTGCTGCTGTCCTTATGAGTGCACACCCCTCCCTATTTGTTCCAACTGGTACATCTACATCTCAACATGTTTTACAGAAATCGATGTCTTCTACTTCTAGTGCGAGTACCATGGGTGGAATGGATCTTGGCAACGAACCTGATGTTGTAGCTGCTGCATCAGCGGCACTCAGTGCACTTGTGAAGAGCAACGAGATAGGTAACTCGATTGACCGCGAATTGCTTGTTAAGATTCTCAACAATCCAAAAATGATTGAACAGTTGGTTGTGGATTCTGGTGCTGTCACTAGCACTCAAAAGCCAATATCATCTCCTGACCCCTCGCTTGTACATATGCATATGATCGAAACCAATGCCACGGTTGCACCTGTATCGAGTAGTCCTTTTTTCGCTCAACCGAATGGAGCGAGTGTAGGACCTGCTCCCAATGCACACCCTTCCTCAAGGGGTTTTCCAGTTTCTTCCCTGCCTTCCACTGGACCCCCAATGAAGGACTTGAATTACTATAAAAGTTTGATTCAGCAACATGGAGGAGAGAGACAAGACGATCCTCCTCGGCAGCAATTTGGGAACCGTCACAACCAGCCATCAGGAACAAACCAGGAGTTCGTACATAACCAGCCATCAAGAGAAGCGAAGTTCAAGATTATGAAGCCTTGCATATATTTTAACAGCTCGAGAGGATGTCGACATGGAGCCAATTGTGCGTACCAGCACGATCCAATGTTCCAGCAGAGAAGTAGTAGTGTGCCAGAAATGCCTAGCGCCAAGAGAACCAAAGTCGATAGAGAAATCAGCAGTTAAAAGTAGAGTACCGTTACTGATCGATGTGTACTTGTCGAGTTGGGAATGCTTTATGCCCAAGATTTCATCTCTTTAGTTGGAAATTTGTTTAATTGTCATCTTTTTAGTTTTATCTTTGCATGCATAAGATAACCATGATGATTTGAATGAGGCCAGGCCTCTGCTGCCACCATTAATTTAGTAAATTTTTAGTATGAAACAGAATGTTCTCTTGATGATGAATTTTTTGAGATAGGTTTTTCCAAGTTGAAAGTTAGAAGGATTGATTGAAAGAATGTTTTATCAAAAGTCTTGCAAAGACCTTGACCCACTTTTTAAAGAAGTTTGAGTAATAATCTCTGGTAGTATTTTGAATCTTTTTCCTTTCTTATGTAATATAATGATAGTCATTAGTGTTAAATACTTTGTTTTAATCATGCCATATAGTTTTAATCATGCCATTTATTTGTCTCACTTATCCATTTTCATGTATTAGTTATTTTTCTTAATCAAAATTTTAATAAGAAAGAATGTAAGAATCCTAAACTTCAAGGCACATTGGAGTCAGCAATTGCCTTTATATTCTCAAATGTTTCTTATGCAGCATGTTATTTATTTATTTTTGAAAAAAAAAAGAGAATTTTAATGACGTAAAACATTTTGGTCAATCTTGAAATGTATTTTTCCAATTCAAATCTCATATCTCATTCTATTTCGGATCTTCCAAAATCTTGTCGTGATTTTGATGGTCTTAACTAATGAAACTTCTTGAAATTAACTTCAAATTGTTTCATGTGTGGTTCTTCAATTGTAACTAAGGGTCCAACAAGAAATCAAAAGCCAACCATCCTAACAAAAACCGACTAAATTGACATCGTTCGATAATTGATTTTGAATTGTCAAAAACTGACTACCATCATCCCCCTCCCAAAAAAAAAAAAATAAAAATCCCTTTATTTAGTGTTTGCATCGGCCCCCCTTCAACCATCATCTCCACTCGCCTCACTACCTCATTCATTCACTCGACCCTCCAACCACCACTAGTATATTCACTAACTTCATTGAATTGGTCCGTTGCATTATGTAAAAAAAAAAATCGAGACCAACTGTCAATGTCAATCTTAATAGTTTCTATTTGACCGACGTTCATCCTTAATTATATCAATTTAGGAAAATTCGTTTATTAGATTATTCTCCATGTGCTTGTGTCTTTCTTTCTCATGCAGAAAGGTTGTTTCTTTAGCTTGGGAGAAAGGAGATGCAATTCTTTCTTGAATTTTGATTTTTGTAATGTAAAAGTAGAGTTTTAAATCTAAACTCAGTAATGATATAAAAAATTCTAACAATAAAATAATTGAATTAGATCTAAAAGAATCATCCAATCCAATCGAAATTGACTATGATGTTGAACAGGGGCGGATCTACATTGGGGCCACGGGGGGCACGTGCCCCCCCTGAAACTATAGAAAACATATATATGTATAATGTATTTCGATTTTGGTATGGTATTTAACCTGTAGATCGTTGGTTAAAGGGGAACCCCAAGCACGCGTGCCCCCTACGAAGTCCTAGGTTCGAAACTAAACACGCGCAGTTTTTAGCATTTCTGTTTTTTTTTTGAAATGCGAGGTCTTAGGTTCGAGACTACGGCCTTAACGTTTTTTTCTTTTTTTTTTTCAATTTTCAAAATTTTCTAAAAGGCCTGAACGTTTTTTCTTTTGTTTTTTTTGTTTCAATTTTCAATTTGATTTTAAAAATCCTTAACCTTTTTTCTTTTTTGGTTTTTGTTTCAATTTTCGTTTTTTAAATTAGAATATATATTAATAAAAAATAGGTTAGAATTTAGTTTATCTTTTCATTATAATTTTGTAAATAATATTACTTAATATAAATATTATACCAATGCATTTTTTAAAAAAAAATATATCAATGCATTTAAAATTATATTTATATGAATGCTAAATTATAAGTTTAGTTCCTGAATGTTAAAATTTGTGTCTGATGGGTCCTTAAACTGTCAATTTTTGTTCTTTAAAAAAAAAAAAACTTTCAATTTTTGTTTAATAAGTCTTTTAACTTTAAAAATGTCTCATAGATCCATGAAGTTTCAATTATGCATCTAATAGGTCTTAAATATACTATTTTTTATATAATTTGACATAAAATTTAATTTTGTATCAATTGAACCTTAAACTTTCAATTGTGTAACTAGTAATTACATTAATTTTTTTTTTAAATGTTGAATGAGTTAAAGACTTGCAAGGTTTTATTTTTATTTTATTTTTTTTTATGTCGAATGTATGAGTCAATGACTTATTAAATACAAAATTAAAACTTTATAGATCTACTGGACACAAAATTGAAAATTCACGGACCTATTAGACATTTTTTAAAGTTTAGAGACTATATAAACACAAATCTAAAAGCTTAGGACTAAGCTTGTAATTTAACCTAATATGAACTTGTGCCCCCCTAACATAAAATCCTGGATCCGCCACTGATGTTGAATTTACATATAAATAGTGAAATTGAACCAATGTTTTAAGGTTAAATTTGTTATAAATATAATATCAAGTTTGATGTTTATTGTCATCAAATTTTGCAAGAATAACTTTTTATTCAAGTGAAAAATATATTGATCATTTTTTGTTTTTATTTTTTTATTTTTTTATTTTTTTTATTTTTTTTTAACTTTTAGCTTTTAACTTTTAACTTTTACAAGCTTATTGCCGTCTCAAGCTTTAGGAATCAAAAATATATATTTTTTTTCCAAATGTTTTTTTATTAGATGAAAACCATAGAAACTAACACAATTTAAAAACAAAACACAATTAGATAGATGGATTTTTTTTTTCATTATAATCCCTAATTTTTTTTAATAAAAATCATTTTTCCCTTAACATTAACTTTTCTTTAATTATTTGACAAAAATCCAAATCTATTTTAGAATCCAACACCTAACATATTACAACTAAGGTTAATTGTAATATGTTAAATAATTAAATTTAGTGTTTAACCCTAAACACCCGTCCAGTCAAACATCGGCCTAACAAAAGAGAAAATAATTCATCACGCGTAGTTTAAAATTTAAAAATACAAAAAGTTCAAAGACCAAAATAAAATCTAATACCTTCATACAACGATAACATGTGATTTTGTAGACCGAGTCAAACACCCTTCTAAAAATCGAAAAATCAAATCAAGCCCCACAATGTGACGTGTCAAGTTGAGATTTCATATACTTCAACCACAAGTTTTACTTAGAAACGCGTAAATTGGGCCGAAGAGCCCATTAGAAGAAGAGGTCCAAGTCCAACCTGGCTTGGGCCCACTTACAGAATATTGTGCCCTAGAGTGAGTGCAAAGAGCAGGCCGAACTTGTCCAAAACGACACGTCGCCTTAATGCTCACATTGGGACGTCATGTCGTACCATCGGCTAAGGTACGTCCGTGAAGTCCTTTTGCAAATGGGGGCCGCCCCTTTTATCTATTTTCTTCTAACCCTATTTAATACTCCATTATTATGCCTATTGTCTTTTGGAGAAATTAAGATTGAGACTTATTTTTCTTTGTTTTTTTTTTCCCCTTTCCTAATTATTAAGCCTACATTATTGCTATTAAAACAAAATTTCTATTTTGTCTAGTCGAACTGTTTTGATATTGGGGAATCGGGGAAATTTGGTACCGCTTTTATGAGTATAATAATGGGTCGTGCAATACAGAACAACAAGATTGTTCGTGAAAGGAACCTGGACATATGTGGAAGTGTCAAGTTTTGCGGTGGAGAAAAGGATAAGGATGGATATAACACTACATCGCTTTTGCAATCAATGTATTCCCTGTTTTGAGTTTCATTCCCACTTATTTCTACCATCAAATTATAGAGATCAGCAAATAATTCTTTGTTCATCACTAAGTCATAAGTTTTTTTTTTTTTTTTTTTTTTTTTTTCAATTGAATTAGCTTGCGTGAAATGATCGATCATTTCATGCATGCTTTAGAGTGTGAGTGGTGAATTTCTCACCTCATACACGTCAACCACTAATGCTAACATCCATCTAGTTTCATTTTATATTGTGGTTGTCTCTTTATATTTATTGATTACTGTCTGTTTTCTTTGCATCCATTATACCTGAAGTAGAGTTATATTGAAATAAAGATTTTAAATTAATATTAGTCTGGAATGTTCTCACATTCCCTACTTCTCTACAACTTCACTGCAATCAAAAGTGACGTAAGAAAAATAGAAGCAACAAGAAAATGAGAGTGGTTGTTACATATAGATTGAAGGATAAAGTATTTTGGTATAAAAAGCATTCGATAAAAGTACATTCTTAATATTGTCAATCAACTTATTTTGATTAATTTATAAAAGTTCGAGATACCAATATATACAAAGAGATCAATATGAAAATTTTGATAAGAGGTAATTGATTTGGACAATGAATTAATAAGAAATAATATGAAGAGAAGTTAATGAGAGAAAATAAGAGAGATTAGTATTAAAAGCTGATTATTTTATTTTATTTTTTTTTTGACAATATGTGGGGTGGGAGGATTCGAACCACAAACCTTGTATCATCAGTACAACTTTGTGCCAGTTGAACTATGCTCTTGTTAGCTTAAAAGCTGATTACTTAGTGTAAAGTAATATTGATATTTTAAAATCTTACCTCATATGAACTAATTAGTAAAGGTATGTTTAGTTTAATTTTTCAAGTATTTACTTTTGAAAAAGATTCTATTGTTTCGCAACCACTACACTGACATATTAAAAAAAATGAGATTGAAAAATAATCTAAAATACTTGAAAGCAAATTATTGAATCAAACAGCATGTTAGTCAAACATATTAATGGACTTGAATCCTTCTACACTTTGAAAATGTATTCTAATTATTGATAATCACAATGTCTTAGGCCAACAACACACTAGTAATTACTAAAATATATTCATAACCTTTTATATTTCTCTTTTCATTGATTTTTTTAATTACTTTAAAAAAACACAATATTTTTAATAATATTATCAAAATTAACAATACGAATAAATAAAAAGATCCCTATTTTTTTTCATTTATCCATTTTATCCCAATAATTTCTTCATGAACAATTTTATAATATTTAACATATTAGTTTTAGAATTAAACAACTCGGTATATTAAAAAGTTTGCAATTTATCGTTGAAGGATAATTTATTCTAATGTTTAGATTTATTGAAAATTTGAGAACAAACCAAATTTATTAATTTTGAAATTGAGTACAATAATCAGTAAATACATTGATCTTTTTTTCTTTTTTCTTTTTTTTTTTAAAAAAGGTAAATATATGAAAAGTAAAAGAATTTTAAAATATCAAACAATTTTTTTTTTTAAACAAATATCAAACAATTTTCTTTTACTTAGACTTGGTTGTTAAAGTTAAAATTTCCAGTTTTTTTTTTTTTTTTTTTTTTTTTTTTTTTGAGAAATAAAATTTCCAGTTTTCAAGTATAAGAAATCCAAATGAAGACTTAGAAATTATTAAGAGTTTATTATTATTGTTCACACGTAAATTCAAATGAATGAGACGCGTGGAATCAACTTTGATTTGTATTACTGTTGTATGCGTGTGAGTATACAATCTCTAGTACATAATCCTCTGATTCTCTCTCTTGTGTGTGAATGTGTTTCACTCGAGGGCTGGAATGCTTGATCTCGAGTCTGAAGCTTCGATGAATTCTTGGAGCTTGAAGTCCTCTAAAAGTTTGAAAGAGTCTTCAGTCTTCAAGAAGTGTTCAGTGCTTGGAAACTTGTAGATTTCAGAGAGTCTTCAGTCTTTCGTTTTGGGGGAATTTCTCTGAATTCTCTAAGTCTGGTTGAGAGCTCCAAAAATCTGAACCCTTGAAATGGTGGTGAACCCCTCTATTTATAGAGTCCTCGCAGGATGGGCCCTGATAACTTTTGGGCCTAACAACTTGGGCTTGGGTTTTATTGGTCTTGGGCTGAACCATTTAGTCTTCGGTTTGGTTTATATTTGACCCAAAAAACCACATAACCCAAACATTAAAAAAAACCCAAATTTGATCGAAATAATTATTATTTTTCAATTAATTGGTCAAATTAATTAATTTGATCAAAATAATTTAATTTTACTTAATTGATCAAATATAAATTTGGCTCTATAAATAATTAATTGGCCAACTTTGTCTTCAAATTAAATATGGGACACATGTCAATTTATAATTGGTCCCAAATTTAATTAATTTTAATTTTGTCATTAATTTTATGTAACGACGTGGCGATTCGTGATTAGTCAAAATTTCTCCATCAACAATTATTATTTTTTTTGACAATATGTGGGGTGGGAGGAATCGAACCACATACCTTGTAGTCATTAAGAGTTTATCAATACTTACAAAATAAATAAAAAAAAATCATGCGAAAAAAATGCATAGCTCCACGTAAAGAATTACTAGTAATAAATTCTTTAAAAAGAAAAATACTGCTAATAAATTATATTCTAATTAAATCGATTTTAAATTTTTGGTTAAAAATCACTTTTAGTCCTTGAACTTTCATAAAAGTAACAATTTAGTTCCTGAACTTTCATTTGTAACGATTTAGTCCTTGTACTTTTAATTTTGTAACGATTTAGTCCTTGTACTTTCAATTTTGTAACAATTTAGTCCCTAAACTTTAATAAGTAACAATTTAGTTCTTATACTTTCAAATTTGTAATGATTTGGTCCCTATCATGAAAAATTAATGTAAAGATTTAATGAAATTTCTTACCTAGATAGATTTTTTTTTTTGAAACATATCTTACCTAGATAGATTAATTAACTAATTTGGGACCCAGTATGTTTATAAAGTTAAAAGTTTAATCACTAAATAATAAAATCGACATTTAATTTACTTGATGGATTTTTTTTTCAATAATGATTAAATTGTTAAAAATTTGAAAGTATATGGACTAAATTGATATAAATTTAAATTTGAAAGTATAGGGACTAAATTGTTACTTATTAAAGTTTAAATTGTTACAAAATTGAAAGTACATAGACTAAATCGTTACAAATCAAAGTTCGAGGGACCAAATTGTTACTTCTCTCAAAATTTAGGGAAAAGTGATTTTAACTCGTTTTTTTTTTTTTTTTTTTTGAAATATTAACCTAAATTTTTAATACCACCGCTCTCTTTAGACAAACACAAAAATCCAACGAAATATGTTTATTTCCTCAATTCCTCTTTTTGCACACTTTCTGCACCTCGAGAAACTAAAAAAATTAAAAACAATATCTTATATCTCTACATTCTTAATAAAATGAAAAAAAAAAAAAAAAAATCGACACTAATTAAACTTTGTTTGTCCAACCTGCTATAACTCTAAACTAATCATTACATCGATTAAAATATTCAACTTTTAAAAGTGAATCAATTTTGATTTTTGGTGATAAGTCATTACTATGTGAACTTCATTCTATTTAAATCAACTCAAAATTATCTAAATAACAATATTCTTCCCTAAAAATCTTACCAAGATAGAAAAAAAAAAAAAACATGTAATTCTTCTTAAAGAAGTAGAAAAAAATAAAGAAAGAAGAGAAGATGAAAAACTCCACCGGCATATTAATGAAATTTGTTGACAAACAATTGGTTCTAGCATTTTTCTCTAATATTTATAGTATTAATTCGTGCATTTAAAGAAGTCTTACCCATGTATGAGAATCACTCATTAATTAATTTTAAACAAAGTTATAAATTGATTCGCTTATAAAAACTTAAGGTTTTAATTTAAACAATTATTAGTTTGACGTTTTAATTGACTCAAACTTGCACAGTTTAACAATATAAATTGATTTTCCCTAAAATGAAATTGGCAAAATATATAATTGAACATTTTTTAATTTAGTCCTCATTGTTTTACATTTTTCAATTTAGTCTTTAATAAATGTTAAAATTGATTAATAATAAATAACTTACCTGAGTACTTAGTAAAACTTGTCAAAATTTAAAAGAAGAAAATAGAATGTCATTTAAGAGAATAAAACTCGAAATTTGAGGGAGGAATAATCATAAAATTTCCTCCCTAATTTAACTTTGTTCCTCCTATAAATTTTCTTCCATTCACTAAATATTATTATATCGTAAAAGTTTATCGTTTCTCAAATTTACCATTAACCAACCGTGAGATATTAAATTGAAAATTATTAAAACATAAGGATCCATTTGGTTGGTGATCTGAAAACAGGAATTTGAAAATAAGGGATTCAATGAAAACATAATTGTATTTCATGTTTTCAGATATTTGTTTGATAGCAGATTCAGAAATTAGATCTAAATTTAAATAATAGTTCAAAATCTGTTTGATAATATATTTATAACTGATAAATTATTTGTAGTTATCAACTAAATTCTATGTTGAATATATATAAAATATTATTAATTAATTTATAAACATGTTATGTGTTATAAATTTATTATTATTATTATTTTACAATATCTTATAATTTATAATACATTATATTATACAAATTTTAATTTCGCAAAAATAAATTGAGTTTATAACATAAAGTACTATATTTATTAAAGTTTTTATCTTTTTTAATTTAATTCTGCATTTAAAATTTTGAAATTCAAAATCTGGATACAATGAAAACATAAAAAAGTTGTTTTCAGAATTTCCAATATTTGGATCACAGAATCCAAAAATTGTTTTAAAAAACACATCTACATATTCACTGAATTCAATGAATCTGAAAACATAAAACAGAATCCGGATTGCCTACCAAACAGGTCTTAAAAGGACTCGATTGAAAAAATACTTGTTCACTATTAGGTACTGAAAACATATAGAACTTGCCCTAGCCAATAATTACAAATAATAACCAAAGTTTGGAAGCAAACTTTAAAATTTAAAATAGTAAGAAATAAAAATAAAAATAAAAATGGTTATATAAATAAAGTTTTAGTGTTAATGGAAGGCACATTTACGCATTTTGAGGAAAGCACATGGCCAAAATTCCTGTATCCAACATATCCATAATCATCCATCCTTCTTATGCACTGTAAAGTGAAAAAGATGAACAACGAACAGTCCCATTAAAACAACATCCATTATTCTCATCTTCCTCTCTTTTTCTTCATTTGACAAAAATATATGTTTGATATATAACTTTACTTATCTAAAATCTTCTATTTGTCTATCTCTCACACACACACACACAAAAAACATTCATTTTTTAAATCGACTCTTCAAATTACTCTTTAACCTTTAAATCCATTTTGGATTATGTAAGGGACAACGAACATTTCATATATATATAGGAATCATGTATTCTCTTGTATATCCATGATCTTCCCCTTATATCTAATCAATGTGGGACTTTGACCGCACTATTAACAATCCTCCCCTCGAACGAAGTACCACCGAGCCTCTCCTCCCTTATAAACTAATATGATCATCCCATTATCTAGCCAATATGGAACTTTGGTCGCACTTCCAACAAACAGTTGACAATCAAACCAACTTCTACGACTCAAGCTAAATGTCGGTCTTATCAACCTTTACAATATATCTTGGCTCAACCCTAACAACATAATATGCACATGGTCCTCAAACACTCCCTACTTAAAACTCTTCTCTACTCGTTAGGCTCCAATATGCTTCTATTATCAATTGTCATTGTGATTTAAAAAAAAAAAAAACCTCTCATCATATCCTAACTCTATTCATTTCATATTACCAGTCCGAACTAAGACGTTGAGACACGATTCTCATACTTGAACCATATTGAGTTCTCCATTCACTTTCTCCCACACGTTTCTAATTCGATTATATTAGTGATCAAGTAATTTCAACAAACACCACACCGATATTAAGTCGATCTCATCACTACTTTTTTGACGTGAAATTACACAAACTCAAACTTTTCAGACTCGATCGGAAAACGAAATAGTATGTGCATGGGAGGTGAAGTTTAGAGGAAGTAGTATGGACGCGGGTAGGCTAATCTGGCAAAAGTCGACAATTCCAAGTCGAATCCCAGTTGTCGTTCAGCAAAGACGACGCGCTCCCATGCAATTAATTAATTTTTATAAATAAAAATGAAAATAGAAAAACAAAAAATTATAGAAAGTCTTGCTTGACTCCATCCACATCCACCGCCCTTTTGTGTGAGGGGTGGGGCATATATGACTTTTTGCTCTTCCCGTGTCCTTCCAACGACGAATCTCCTTCACAGAACATGCCTTTCTTTTTACCACTGTGACCAAATTGTCCTTCCTCTTTAATTATTACTATATATATACCTTTTTCTATTCCCCCTTTACACCATCTTAATTTTATTTTAATTTCTTAAAATAAATTTCTCTTTTAAAAAATGATATTTTTTTTAATAAATATATAGACTTCATTTCATATTTTAAAAAATTGATTTAGATCCTAAAGGATAAAGATAAATGTCACATCACATCAATATAGAAGCTAATATAAGTATGATTATCAAAGTGAACATAGTTTAATAGTAATTAACATGTAGTCGTGATTAAGAATTTAGAGGTTCGAATCCTCTACTCCAAATGTAGTTTAACTAACAAGAACCAAAAGATAGTAATATAAGCATAACAATATATTACAGTAAAAATAAATATTAGATAAACATAAGATTTCATCTCAAAACCAATTGACAATGAAAAGATCAGTAACCCCACGTATCTTATAAAGATGAGGTCTCCTTATCTTTTCAACGTAGGATCCTTTAAAAAAAAAATCCTCAAAACATGTGATTAGGAAAATTAATGAATAATGTTTCAATAATTATCAAATTCTATTACTTAACTCTTTAAACTATACAAATAAGATTCTATACACAAGTTATTTTTTTAGTTCAAGACAAATATAAGATACTTTAAACAATATTGAGTTATGCTCGACGGGTTATAATTAAAGCTCCAAATTAATATAATTTGACACACAAATAATTTCATATAATATTATGAACAATAGTTGTAATGAATACATAAAGTTCATGTACACATGGTTAAATACAAAAAGATCCAATTCTTTTTTTCTTTTTTCTTTTTTTTAGATGAATTTTGAGGGACATTTTAAATGAAAAGAAAAATGTGGGAGCACATGCAATTACAGTAAATTCTGCAGGAAGCATACACCGTGGGAAAGTGTACGAGTGGTTAAGAAAAAAAATAAATAATAAATGTCATAATTTTTCCCCTCAAAAAAAACTTGTACCAGTAAAATGTTCACAGTACCTTCATTATCTCAGGTTTAGGGCTACCCACCCCACACAATGTAGGGTCCCCCTGCCCTTAAATCTTTCCCTTTTCCCCACCCTCCTTGGTTTTTACTATAGGAGCAGCATTAAATTATTTGTTCTTTCATTTATGTATCTTGTCACTATTAAACCCATGTTGAATTTTTGACTACTTAATAGGGAGTGCATTCCGTTCACGTTATCCTTCTTTATCTAACCCTAAAAAGTCGGGTCTATGTTTTTTAATTTTTTTTTTTTGAGTTCTACCATTACAGGATAAAAGATTGAATCATCGACTTTTGAAATGGTATAATTGGTGTCGATCCACTAATTAGTTTTGCTCGGATTGGCAAAAAGTTGAGTTTATATTTGATAGGTGAGTTTATGTATTCCTAAGATAATAAGATCACTAATTTTTGGGTTATATAAGTGTAAAACTGTTTTATAATATTATGAAACTTTTTTTTTTCAACAACAACATAGCTCTAGCTCATGTACTTATGATCAAAAAGTCATTTGCTCGAATCTCTTTACACCAAATGTTGTTGAATTTTTTTATAAAAAAAAAAAAAAACTCCTTTTGTGTTACATATTAATTAACTTTTACAAATTATAAACTCATTACACTGAATCAAAGCTTCTATATATATATATATTATTCTTTTGTGTTAAAATAAACACAAATTTTTAACTCCAAATTTTATAAATCCCCTGTACTTTTAAAATCAATGGTCAAACATTTTCTAACAGATCTTGATAATTGGTTATTTAAATCTTTTTAGTCGTCATTAATGACAGAATATGTATCAAAATAAGTTTAATTAAGATAATATCTCGCTTTTAAGTTGTCTAAAATAAAATTTATATCATATGTCACGGTGGCTTGATTTCACATCTAAGATACATATATACTTAAAAAAAAATTAATAAAAATATTGAATTATCTTATATAAAGTATGACCCAATAATATCTTATAAAGTATTCAAATTACTTTCTAAATAACTTTATTTTATGCCAAAAGTTACTCAGTTCAACAAGGAACAGGGACTTAAATAAAATAACTTTATATTTAGTATATATTAAAGCTACTTGTTATATTTATAAGAATCTCAAATATATATTTGATTAATCAAGTGTTTCATAGATCATTACTAAATGTATACTACCAAGTATAAAATATATTTCAATAATTATTGCTATTTTAGTCATTTATAAAAAAATAATCGGTATATACAAAAAGCTATTTGAAAATATTTATACTTTTTAAATTGTAATTAATGAACTTGTTTTTATATTCAATATCTATACAATTTAGTCAAACGAGCTTTTGAAAAAAAAACGAAAAGAATTAGTCAAATAAGAATTTGACACGTCGACAAATCTGAACGAGATCGTCCTGAAGGTTTGAATTTGAGCACGTGGTCAAACCCTTAGCTGACAAGGCATTCATACTAGTTCAAGTTTGAAATATAAATTGACTAAATTGAATATACAATATTAACAAGTTGAAAATATAATATTTGGTTGGATAAAAAAAAATAATAATATTTGGAACTCAAATTCTAGTTTTAGATTTTAGAGCTAATTATTTTTTAATTTTATTTTAGTTCTTTTTTTAAAACAAATTGTTTGAATTTTTTGTCCTCGTTGCTTTTATTTTGGTTATGTCTTTTAAATTAATTCTATTTAATTCAGGGAAATTTTAAAAAGTTTGTTTTAATCTGTAATTTTTTTTTTTTATCTTCAAAAAGATTCTCTAGGATTAAAATTGTCTATTTTAGTATGAACATACAAAAAAATATATACATATTAAAATACTATTTTGGTCTCTATATTTGAAACTGGTTCCATTTTAGTTCTTGTACTTTCAAATGTTCAATTTTATCCTTTCATGAATCTTAAATTTAGTCCTTGTCGTAAGTTTTTGGTTAACATTTCCAAAAACTAATTAATCTATATTAATCTTTTTTTATATAAATTTTGGAAACATATTCACATTTGTGTCTTTTCTTAAATGAAAATTATTATTATTATTTTATCGATTCTTAAAAAATTAACTTCAAACTAACAATGAAGACTAACTTTGATATTGAAAGTATAGGGACCAAAATTGAATATTTGATAAAGTGTAGAGACTAGCTAGTTTATTAGTTATTACTATTATTAGATTTATATCATCTAAATAGGATACTCGCTTCGACCAACTTATATTGCTTTAATAATACACATATTCACATTAGTTTGTTAATTCACATATGTGAAATAAGGTCGTTTATCTATTTAACAATTGAGATGGCAAATTTGTGGCAAAAACCAACATATAATTATTGTTTGAAGAGTTGCATTAGAGTCAGAGTGAGCATAACTTAGCGGTGATTGGTATATATATGTTCATTTTCTTGAGACTGAAAGTTCAAATCCCATACCTCATATTTGTTACACTAAAATAAACGAAAAAAAAAATTTAGATATTAAAATATCCATTATTACAAAAGTTGAAAAATGAAGTAAATAGATTCATTTTAAAAGTTAATGATCAAAATTGAGTAATTCATTAACTAAAATGGGGTTGAAACTATATATATAGTATTTTTTTATATATATATAAATGGCACATATATAGTATTTTTTTTTTTTTTTACTACAACACATATATAGTAACTTATTATATATTTTCTATATATAAAAAAAAACTTATTATATATTTATTGGTAGAATGTTATATATTTTATTTCAATGTTCAAAGTTTTAGAAATTCAATTTTCTTTGTCGGGTGACAAAGAAATTTGACTATCAAATCTTTTCCCTTGAATTTCTCTTTTATTGATTCAAATAGTATTCATACAAATTGATTTGAACTTAGGCAATTCCCTTAGTATAAGGATTTTGGTTTGGATATTTTGTTATTACCTTTAATAATCCAAGAAAATTTTCTTCCATAATGTAATTAATTAATTAAATGATTGGTTGGATTTTATATCTGATGTGATTAGTTTGATTTAATGTGTGAGAATAAATTGAATTCTTTTATAGAAAAAAAAAATTTCAACAAATTTTCCAATCATATATAGCCAATGATTACCATAGCTTTTTTTTCCCTCTTTTTTTGGGACTAATTTTACATTACAAAAATAAAAGACTATCAAAAGAGGAAAAAAAAAAAAAAAAAAAAAAACTCCTCTAATGCATTAGAATGAAAAATCCTTGGTTTAAAATATAATGAGAAATTAATATATCCAACCAAAAAAAAAAAAAAGAAAGAAGTTCCTAGAATATACTAATTAATATTGGGATATACCTTTATATTTGACCTCATTTAAGTGCATTTATTTTTAGGCATAGTACTACAAATGTAGATTTGAGAAAGCCAAACTACATTTACAACTAAATTTAACCATCTTTTTAAGCTTGCTATTATTACTATATTTAATCATTACAATGTGAATTTATTGTTTAATTATAAAATCGGACATTTTTGTATTTTTTCTAAAAAAAATATCACGCAAGTGTAATAATTCAATTATGTGAGTCCCGATAAAAAGGAATTGATTGTGTTATTAGATTCGAATGGTGTAGAAACCTTTATTTTGATTTAGATGCAAAAATATGTGGCTACAATTTCTCAAAACAATGTGACCATAAGAAGGGAGAATTGAATGGTTTAATTATGTGCAAGCAATTGATTCTATTTTTGTAAGTTCAAACTTGTTAAAAATTTTAATTTATTAGACAGTAATATGTATGGTAATATGTATATACTGATATTTTATAAACTTGCCTTTCAGGTTTATATCTTTTTGGTCTATAAACTTTCAAAAGTGTCTAATAGATCGTTGAACCTTTTAATTTTGGTTAATTTGACTTTTTTTTCCATAAGTTAATTCTAAAGCTATTTTTATTTTTGGTTAATTTAACCTTTCAAAATGGTTTTCTATTTTTTAAAATGTTTTTAAGTCATGATCATTAAATAATTTATGCCAATTAAAAGTTATTGTGCACTTGAAATGACTATTCAATAATTAATTTTCAGAAAATATAATCTAAATGAAAAGAATATTTAAAAAATAGGAAATAAAATAAAAATGAAAAAAAAAAAAAAGATAGGCTAAACAGGTAGGTAACATTTAATAATGCTTTTTATTTTTAAAGAATAATTTCTTTTATTTAATATTTTACATTTTAAAATTACATTTCGTTTTTAGCCAAATTCCGAAAAGAAACATAGACTTTGTTTGGAATATATATAAATTTAGCTATTATTTTAAAAAGAAGTTTAGAAAGAAACAAAAAGAAAAAAATCATTATGTTTTTAAAGTTTTTTTTAATAATAATAATAAAAAAAAAAGCCATCAAGTAGATCCTCAATTTAGAAAATTTAGTAAAAAATAGAAAACAAAAACATGTATCTAAGAAGTAAATAATATAAACAAAGAATGTTAGCAAACAAGTTTAACTTTTTAAAAAACATGCTTAAAAATCATCATAAATAATAGCCTTTTTTTTTTTTTTTTTTTTTTTTTTTTTTTTTTTTTTTTTTTTTATCAATATCCTATTAACGAAAATAAGAACTTCTTTGAATAGCTCTTAAAAAAAATAATAATAATAAATAAAATAAAAATAGCCTGTTGTTTATTATTATTATCCCGGAATAGTGTTCAATAATTTTTTTTTTTCTTTTTAAATGTTAGACAAGGGAGTTTGTACCCATAGCTTGAGTTTAAACTTTAAATTTAATTCAGTCCTCACAATTTATTTATTTATTTTTAATTTAATTTTCATAGTTTTAATTTAGTTTCAATTTATATTCTCAAAAACTTATGAAATTCCTATGGTTAGAGTACTTTTTTTTTTTTTTTTTTTTTGAAAATTATGGTTAGAGTACTTAAACTTCACAAATCATCCCTAGATTGTCTTTTACCTATCCAAAAAACCATATATTTTTTCTTTTTGTTTCTACTCAACCCTAAATTATTTTAATGCAATTAACTTAATAACCCCTAGCTAGCCAAATACAAAATATTAATTTATTGCCACATAAATTATAAAAAAAAATATATCACATATTCAATTCAATAAAGATTGACCTGATCATAGAGATCAAATGGCAAAAAGCTTAAACCGCAGGGACTATATCGAAAATTTTAAAGTTGTGAGAACCAAATGAAAATTATACACCCAAACAAACATGATTAAATTTGTACTTCAACCTTAGAAAAGTTAGAACAATTTGTTTTTATATGTTTAAATTATAAAGTTTTGATCCTTGAACTCTCAAAGTTATATCTAATAAATCTCTCAACTCTAAATAGTTTCTAACAAATTCCTAGATTTTTAAGTTTGTGTTTACTAAATTCCTAAACTCTAATAAATACTCTTTAAAACTTTCAATTTTGTGTTCAATGGACAATTGAGACATTTTTTAAACAAAATAAAAAATTCAAATATTTATTAAATATTTTTAAAGTTTAAAGACATATTAGACATATCAAATAAAGTTTTAAGACTTATTAAACACATCTCTCAAAAATCCAAATAACAAAAGACATTTGAATATTTTCTTTTCGTGAAAAAATTCGAACTTATGACTTGTTACAAAATATCACAATGTCTTAACCGTCGAGCTATACCCGAGTTGAGATTTAACAAGTTTATAAGAGGTATGGAAAAGAGAGAGAATGAGAACACGTTTATTTGTTTTTAATAAAATATAGAAAGTCAAAATATCCGCGGCTTTTTATTAATTGGATACCGAGAGTGAGCAGCGGTGGGACCTCGCTGCCTGCACGTGCTTCTTCGAACCTTCCATTTTCACTCTCTTTTTTATTCTAATTATTTCTATATTTTATGGCAGCTGGAAAATAAAAAATAAAAAATAACAAAAATAAATAAATAACTCGTATTGGATTGTAGGGGGCGACCCACCCACTCCCTCTTCTTTCTTTTCTCTTTTAATTTATGTTCTATATATACCTACGAACTTTTTATTTTTTCTTTAATATCAAATCATTCCTTTATTTTCATGGGGATGTCACACTATTTTAAAAAAATTATTTATATTTCATGTGAATTATACTGATATTGGTCGATGTTTATAAGTGAAATAAAAAATTGATGTTTGTGTTGACGTAGACCGACGTATGTGAGTTTATTCAGATAAGTCTCATCCATCTGTACAGCACGATGGTTCACACGGTTATGAAACTACTATTTTGGATGACATTATGTGTTTGCCTTAGGACACATCCACTTGATAGGAACATTCCTCTAGCAATATATTTGAAGGGCATGTCACTAACAAACCATGCCTGTAGAGACACATTCCTACAACTCACTAGCCAGCTCGATTCAACCTATGTGTACGATGGCATTTGCATATCAAGAGTTGATCATTCTCCCTGGCTTAGTATAACACGTGTTCTACCTGATATTACAAACCATATGATGAGCTTTCTTTCAACTTATTAACTCTCTATTTTTTTTAATCTTAAACTTTTGTATGGATATGCATACAAATTTTATTTTTAGCCTAATTCAAATTTATTAAATAATCTCATAATATATGATTAAGAAACCAATTTTCATAGATTTAGTGATTTTTCATATGATAGAGCGAATTTTACTCTCGAGGAATACAATATTATAACTATATATCTTATTAATGATACCAAGGAACATATTCCATATACATTACAAACTATACAATATAATTCAAATAAGTAACAAAAAATTGCAAACAAGTTTTGAAAAGATTTAAAGAGAGAGTTGACTTGCTCAAACATATTTTGCATTCGTCACCATCATACACATGAAAAGAATTAACCTTTCATTAAATTTGTCAAATTACATTAAATAATTTTAAACTTATTTATTTTATTTTTTGAGCTGAGACAGTGGACAGCTTGATTCATGAACGTAAAATTAAAAGTCCCCCCGTAACAAAGAAAATGGAAGAATTCATATAAGAGACAACGTCGAGGATAATGTTTGGTTTGTGGGCATGAGAAATGAACAGTCACTTTCGTTGTACCTTTAGAATATTTTATTTTTTGCTAAACCCTGAAATAGTGAATTTCTAGGCTTCACTAAATTCCAAAATCACTGATTTTCATGAATATATTAGAATTATTAAATTCCCTTTGTAAATTTCGAGTATTCTGTCTTGTCTAGATTATTAGAGTCTTTGAATTTGGCAATATGTGATGTGGAAATTTGAACGTCTGATCTCTTGATCAAGAATATGATATCTTAATTGGTGCTTGAAAAGACTAACAATCAGACATACTGGATAGTAATGTGTTGATAACATAGATTAAGGGTCCATGTTGTTGAACTAAAAAGAAAGTCGGATATCCAGAATTGACGTATAATTTAAATTGTAAATTTTAAAAAATAATAATGAGAATAATAATTACTACCCTATGGGAAGTTGAGAGGATATGGCTTCTCAAAAGTTTGAAAGGGACAGTGGGTTTGAAGAAAGGGAGAGGTTGGAAGTGTGAATCCATGATAAGAGAGGGGACCCACCTGCCCTTCCCAAAGGCAACAAGCCCTAGTAAATTGAAATCAATTTTAACAGAATTTACACACACACCTTCTTAATTTAATTTCTTCATTTTTTGGGTATTGGTTTCATCAAGATAATAATTAAGTAGGGGCCAAATTCTCAAGATAGAATTAGAGATGGGTCAAAGATTTATATTCCTAACAATTTTAAGCCAGTTGTGTAAATGAGACAATTTGTGGGGGCTATAAATTGATCTCATGAAAGAATAGGAGGTGGGATCAAAATATTCCTAGATTTTTGTAAGTGACTTTTTGATGTTGGGTTTTTTAATGAATATGTTTTTCATAAATTTGGTCCTCAAACTTCTGATAAATTTTAGATTTAATCCCTATTTTCTTAGGGGTGATATATCGTGGATATGAGTCACATGACACACGTAAGGATGATTGAATAGAACTACATCACATGATTTTCCAATAAACTAGGCCTAACATTTATTTGATAGGGACAAAAAATGTAGAATATAAAAAAAAAAAAATTGGAGTCTTAAAGAATTAGACTTTACAAATTAAAGGAGGACCACTCAAATAGAAGATGGATAACACATCATAAACGAAAGTTATAAATAACCCTCATAAATACTTAAGTATAGAGTTGAAATAGAAACACACCAAGCTCGTTGGATAATGATTTTATTTTTAGGTTTTCAATTTTGTTTAAAGTAAGCTTCTGATCCAAAAAAGAAAAAAGTAATTTTTTTTTTTTTACTTTTCGATTTATGCAAGCCTATATTTTCTATTTCAACCAAATTGCAAATGATTGTAATTTTTTAAACTTTTTTTTAATCCCACTTCATAAAGAAATTTTGCTATAATGTTGAAAGTAGATTAAAAAAATTAATTAAAAACAAAAAAGAACTTAATAGATAAGCATAATTTTTAAATACCATAAGATTATCTAAAATATGTTTCTAATCTCATCAAATTCAAAATATATGATTTTATTAGTGCAACAAATGTGAAATTATAGATCGAAATTCTTAATTTCAAAGTACTTTAACCAACGAATTATACTCAATGAGGAAAAAATATACAAAAACAAACCATATAAGATAATCCGAAATCATTTCTAAAACAACCCAAGGAATAATTTATTTAAAAAAAAAAAAACAAAAAATTGGAATCTACATAATAAACAATGAATATACGGTTGTAACATAAATAATAAAATAAGAAAAGAATGAAAAGGAATACGTGTTGGACGCAGCAATAATATTAATTTATTCTTATTATTAGTTTTTTTTTTTAAAAACGTAGGTCCCACCGTCGTACACATATGGCCTGTCCTTTGCCTCCTCCACAACCCCACATGATTTTGTTACGCTATTCTCTTAAACCACATCGCCCATAAATAACAAACCCCATCCCTTCAAATCCCTCACCAATTCCATCATCTCTCACAAATCACAATTAATTTCACTTCAATTTCATTTCAATTTCAATTTCATTTTCATCTATACCTCTCTTGCTGTAATGGCGGTGTCGAGCAAGCTGACGCAGGCGGCGGTGGTGAAGCAAATCATGAAGCGGTGTTCGAGTTTGAGGAATAAGAACAAGAATCACCACCACCACCACCAATGCGGCGGCGATGGAGGCGAGATTCCGGTGGATGTGCCGAAAGGGCATTTTGTTGTGTACGTGAGTGAGAACAGGAGCCGCTACATCGTGCCGCTCACGTTTCTGAGCAGGCCGGAGTTTCAGATCCTTCTCCAATTGGCTGAGGAGGAGTTTGGATTCAGTCACCATATGGGCCTCACTATCCCTTGCGAGGAGCAGGTCTTTCAGTCTCTCACTTCCATGCTACCCCGCTGAAATCGAACCGAACCAAATCGAGTTGTTCGAGTCTAACAGGTGATTTTAGGGGTATTAGAGTCTCATTCTTCCCACGAGCTGTTTTCGGTTATTAATGCACGCTGAAACGGCACTCGAGAAATTATTGGAGGATGCTGGAACAATGTGACAGGTGATTTTAGATTGAGTATTTCGAATCTGTATCGAACAATTATTAAGGACATACAGATTTCGAATTCTCAAGATAGAATGCCGTATTCGGTGATTTCTCGCTTGGGATAGCTTTTAGCTAGAGTTCTTGGAGGCAACCTTTTCTTTTACTCTCAAACACACAGTACAAAATTTGTCTTTTTTTCTTTTCTTTTCTTTTTTTTTTTTCCTCCTCCCATTTGCTTCTTGTTTCATAAATCATAATGAAGTTTTTGTTTTGTTTTGCTTTTTAATTTTTTTTCTTTAGTTAATTGTTTATGTTATTTTCTATAATGTGGGGATTGATTTCGTCGATGTGGTTGGATGGGATGATGAAATTAGGCTCTTGTCGTTTTTTAAGAGAAAGGCCAAAAAGATTAGCTAAGGGAATCGTTGTGTTAGAGAAAATTTTTACTAAAATATAACAAAAGTATTGAGTTATAATATTATAATTAAGAAAGAAATTATTCTAATTTATCGTTTGAGACAATCGTTTATAACTAAACACAATTTAAAATACTATTCAGATTAGAAGGTACAATAAATGTTTCACGAACTCTATACCTATATTACTATTTATTAAAAAAAAAAAAAATCTAGTGAATCTTCCAATACTACAATGAGCTTAGTTCGATAACTAAGACGTATACTCTTTTTCTTAAAGTCAGACGATGTTCAAATCTTCATTCACATACTTATGTACTAAAAAAAAAATCTCCTAGTTACAAGAATTTTTGTTTTGTCAGATATGAATATTGTGTCTATATTTAATCTTTTAATTTGTTTTTTCTAAAAAAATAAAGTAAAATTTAGAATTGTAATTAGTTTGTAGAAATGATATTAAAGTGGGCAATATGGGATATAATAAGAAGAATAATCCAAAGAAGATTATGTATGATTAATGCATATAATTAAGGGAAATAATTGGATTAGGTTTAGGTTTAAATGAAGAAGAAGTTGGAATATAAAATTAATAAAAATAAATAATATAATAGTTATGGAGAAAATTCCGTACGATCTACACAGAGTGGTTCTGTAGGTTAGCTAGCTAGACAGTTTTACGCGCTTCACCAGTTGTCTATGTCTTCTCTCTCTCTCTCTCTCTCTTCATTTAGATTGGAGACAATAAAGCTGACATGATAATACTCAGATGAATTTTTTTTTTTTGGGTTAACATAAAAGGCAGTCACATTAATATTAATATTATTATTATTATTATTTTTTAGAAAAAAAGGGGAATCATTTTCTTGAATCTCAAGATTTTGCATGGAGTTGGTAAGAAATTCTCTTCCTCCCCATATTCAAACTTTCATTGTCTCCCCTGGGTGGATAAATTATTCGAGTTGGCGTTCTTGAGGATCCCACATTAAAAAAGATAAGTGGAGAATTCACAATTTATAAGATGTATAAGTTACTTCATTTATTGCCAATTGGTTTTGAGATAGAACCTTATGTTATCTAATATGGTATTAGAGCTCATAAATCCAAACGGGTATTCGGTCCAAAAAAAAAAAAAAAAGAAATTCGATCCAAGAATGATGAACCCAAAAGAGGCACCATCTTGAGGGGGCTTAAGTGGAGAACTCACAATTTATAAGATGTATGAGTTACTCCACTCATTGTCAATTGGTTTTGAGATTGAACCCCATGTTATCTAATAGGCGCAATGAACTTATAGTTTTGTACCGTTAGATAATGAGAAAGACATTGTAGAACTATCTCAAGGTTTTTAGAAGATATACAGATTTTCGAATTCATATATGTTACTATGTGGTTGTTTCATTGAATAATTTTTTTTCACGGTGGAGTGAAAGAACAAAAATAGGAACTATTGTTAAGATATTAAAGTTTTTATCTAATTTTTCTTTCCCTTTAATTTTTAAAATTAATTTAAAGTTTGTCCATTTTTTTAATGAAAAATTCTGGTTCCACCCTAAATGTCTTAATGTTAAATATTTAATGGAAAAATAATAATAGGAATGAAATGGTTAATTGTTTTAAAGTTTATGAAATAGTATATACATTTTTTAAAGTTTTGAGACCAAAATGTAATAATCCTAAATGCCGAGGAGTGAAAGGAAAATGTGAAAGTTAATTACTATTTTGTAGTTTGTAAATGTGTAAATCAATCATACTATTTGTTTCAAATACTTGTGTGATTTATAAATAGGGTATATTATACCATTCTTTCTAGATACTTTAATTAATGAAATTGATATATTCAATACATAAAAACAATAGTCGCTTGTATCGAATACATCAAAGTGCATATCAAAAAAATTTAATTTAGAGCGTGATATATTTCTTAATAGTTGTTTATTTTGAATACATCAAAGTACACATCAAAATTTAATTTAGAGTGTGATATATTTCTTAATTTCTCAAACTAGAAGATATTTAGAATCATTTTTAAAATAAATAGAATTCATTTTATAATAGAGACAAATCATAGGAAATATGTATATATATACATGAACATGTGACCTTTCCGTGATATAGGGTAATGTACATATATAGCTATTTTGACCCTATCATACTCTATTTCTTTTTTGTCGCCAAACAAGTTTCAATTTCACGTGCATGGATTCATGTAGTTATGAATGACCGTTTTTATTCCTTTCGAAATCTAATGATTTGTTTTCGGAGAAATGACCTTACTTTCCAAAATTATTGAAGTCATTTTTTCTTCTAAAATCCTAAAATTGTAAACAATACAAGTACACAATACTATTTTCTTTCCATCCTTTCACCAAAAAATTTATATTTAATAAAATAATAATTTAAAGAACAAATATAACATATTGTATTTTTTAGAACAATGTTCAAACAAACAACCCTATAATATTCCCATACTTGCAAGCTCTTCTCTTCTCTTGATCTTCTTTGATTTAATGAGCATTTTGGTCATTTTTGTGCTATATATGCTAATGATGAGACGGTAGAACGCCGTCGTTTAATTATTTCTCTTCTTTCTCAACCACTAGAGTAGAAATTTGACTTTTTTTTTTTTTTTCTTTTTATATATATAATTTTACCAAAAGAATCTAAATTGTACAAAATATGCCTTTTATCGTCTAAAATTTTATCCTTTTATTTTTTACTAGTGTATTACCACGTGCAATGCACGTGCATATGTTTTTTTTTTTTTTTTTTTTTTTTTTACTTTTGAAATAACATTTTTTATATAAAATAAAATTTGAAATAACTTAACTCCAAAATAATTTAAGCAAAACATTATCTATTATCCTTATATTAAAATTAATCTTAGTATTTTTTTTTGAGAAAATTAATTTTAGTATCTAATTATGTCATTTATTTTTTTTTATTGGTCAAATATTTTTTATGCTTTTATTAATTCAATTAAAATTAATTTGATTACTTAATCCAAGACTTTGATTTGATTTTGAAAAAATAAAAACTACATTTTATATGCTTACCAACAAATTTTTATTATGGTTTAAAATTTTTTTAAACCACCCCACCCCCAAAATGTTGTTGAACTCACCAAAAAAAAAAAAAAAAAAAAAAATTTGAAACCCTAAGTTTTACGAACATAAAACTACAAATTGAGTTTTAAAGATTATTCTATAAATAACTTTGGTCAAATAAGTTTTGAAATTCTTAAAATTTTTACTTTTATATTTATATTTATAACAGATTGTACTAACAAAATATATATATATATATATATATATTCTAAACACTAAAAGTAATTGATTTAAAAAAGCAATCAGAGCACTTTCTCCATGTTTGATGTTTGATCAACATGTTGAAAATACCTCAACAAAGGGGATTAATGTTATTTCATATTGAAAATATTTTATTTGAGAAATTATGGTACGATTCCTAATCCAACATCATAGAAAAATCTTTGGAGAAGAATTAAAAATATATATTTATATAAACAAAGAGATTGTGAGAAAATGAGAAAATTCAAAGAAATAGTAGAAACATTGATCGATGTCTAATTGTACACTTGAAATCGGCATAAGTGTCATTGCCCGAATTAGCTAGTAACATAGATTATAATTTTTTTTCTAGTACATTGGAAATAGAAAAAATGAGAAAGCTAGGTAAAAGAATGAGAATTATTCGATTCTCTTTAAAAAAAAAAAAAATCCCTTACAACAGGTTTATTCACCCATAATGGGTGTTCTTCTATCCAGATTCCAATGGTGTTTGTTATACGATGGTGTTCTTCATTCACCCATCTTCTTTTGCTAGTGCAGAAGCCCATGGTGTAAATTGATAACCCACATTTTCTTCGTCTCCCTCTTAGCAACTTCATTAGCCAACTCATGTGCAGCTTATTCTATAGTATTTTGACATGTTGCATCTCACCCAATCTTAAGTGTAGAGATTGCCTCATGTACAAAGAATTCTATCACTGCTACATTTATATAATTGATTGGTTGGAATTTGAATATGATTCATGTTTACTTCATTAATATGATTGATTTTAAAAATTAAATTTGTAACCATTTGATAATAATTATCAATGTTGAAACTTAAAAAAGATAATGCATTTTAAAAACTAAATTTGTAACCATTTACTAATAATTACCCACGTTGAAACTTACAAAAGGTAATAAATGAGTTATGTTGCAATTAAGTTTATTTTTTATATTTGTTTTAAATAATTTGATAGAATAAAATTTGTACAATTTTTTCTTTTTTGTAAAAAAAATGTACAATTTTAATTAAATTGTATAATCATTCACATGTTTAAAATTTAAACGTAAAATTAAATTTAAAGGTAATAGGATTTTTAAAGTAAGTTTGTAATTTGAAATATTTCATACTAAGATTATATATATATATATATATATATTTTTTTTTTGAGGAATGATTCTTTATATATATAAGATTATAAAAAATGTATTTGTTAAAAATTAATATTTTATTGCATTTTTTTATAACTAAATATATATATAATTAAAGTTAGTGATTATGTAAACTAATTATATAATTTAATAATTATTAATAATTAATTATAGATGACATTCTCTGTAAATTTAAGATTTGACAAAGGTTTATACTAAAAAAGTTTTTTAAAGATGGTAGCTTTTTAATATATTATAGATTATAGATATTGATAAAAGATGCTAGAAGAAAACCTCTTTTTTATAGTGGTAGATAACTAAAAGTTACTAAAAGTTACAAACTTTTAGAATTCCAAAACTATATTAACTTCTATTATTAATTGTAATTAAAGAAAATATATTTAATTAATGAAAAAAACTTTTTGTACTCTAACTTCTCATATTCCATATCAATAACTTAATAATATAATTATTTTTCATAAAATCAAGTTGACAATACCATTAATTAAATAATAAAATATTAACAAAAATAAATTTTATTTGATTTTTTAAAGATACATAAAGTTTTTTTTTTAGTTCACGTGAATCTAACTTATTTCTTAAATAATATTTACATATATTTATTTAAATACATTTGTAATTAATTAGAGTAATTGTATTTTTAATATTTAAATAATTAATGATAATGGCATGGTTGTAAATTTAGAAATTGAAGAAGGGGTATAATAGTCCAAAAAAGTTTTTTCAAGATCCTCACTTTTTAATATATTATAGATTAGAGTAATTGTATTTTTAATATTTAAATAATTAATGATAATGGCATGGTTGTAAATTTAGAAATTGAAGAAGGGGTATAATAGTCCAAAAAAGTTTTTTCAAGATCCTCACTTTTTAATATATTATAGATAATGAAATAATAGGATGTGGGTTTGTATTTTTGTAAGTGCTTAGTTCTTTTAGCAAAATAACAATAATAAATAATCGTATTTCACCTATAAATATTTAGTAAAATAGATTTAATAATAAATCAATTTAATGTTAAATTTATTACCCTTCTAAAAGTGCTTTTAGAATATGCTTCTTCTTAAAACATTTTGTCAAAATCATTCTACAAGTGTTTTTCTTTCCCACAAAACATTTTTGTGCTTTCAACTATTATTTTCCTGACAATGATGAGAAAGCATCGATACAATACTTTATGCTATGTTGAAAATACTCCCAAACATGATTTGAAATTGACCATTAATTAAGATTGAGAGATCAAACTGATCACATGATACGATCCGTACACTAAGATTTCATAAACCCGAATATGACATTGATTAAAAACAAATGGGATGAAATTTGGTGTGCCTAAAAGGGTAGTTCCAATATCAAATTAAGGTTTAATTAATTAATCAAAGTTTACAAGGTGTGGATGTGTAGCACATTGAGTGAGTTTATTGATGACCATATATAGTCTTCCAAATTGTAATTAATTTATGTGTCTTGCGTGTGGGGTTGCCAAAACATCCCCTTCTTAAATTAAACTGACCCATATGTTCTTGGCGGGGGCTCTATGAACCCTATCTTATCCCTAAATTTGGCATTTTTATTAGAAAGAATGAGGAATATTATTCTCGATGAAAAAAAGTTCAAGGAACGGTTGAAAGGACGTTTTAAAGAAACGATGGTGAATCCGACCATATCTTAGTGGATAAGATACCAATTACCATTTCAAAGGCCGATGTTTTGATCTTCCATACAATTGTTGAACTAAAAAAAAAAGAATAGCTATACTCAAGTTGTCATTTTTAAAAAATAGTATTAAATTTAGGAAAAAGAAAAAAAAATCAAGGAAATGCTGAAAATGGATGTGTGACACGTCGTGCTAAATTTAGTTCAACAACGTGTTGGGTGGAGGATTCGAACATTTGATCTTTTGATTGAGCACATATCTTAACCAGTTATTTGTGTTCCGATTGACTCAAATTAATGCTGATTAATTCTCAATGCCAATATAGATTTGGAAATAGAAATCAAAATAACAAAGATAAAAAGAAAAAAAAAATAGTAATAAATCTCTTAGAAAATATCTTCAATATTTACAAATTTGCAATTTTTGTTTTCGATATCTATCATTTCACTCTGATGTTGTCAATTTTAATTTTATTATAGTTTTTTTTTTTTTTTTTTTTTTTTTTTTTTTTTTTTTTAATATTAGCCATGTAGAACTTATTTAAAAGTATTTTAGAATGGAAAATACAGATAACAGAATCCAACCAATATTATAAATTATCTTGTTGCATTTTAAATTATTAATTGACTTTTTTGATCTTGAAAATATGCTTATTAATATATTATGTGCCTTCAAAATTAAAAAAATAAGGTCGCCCATCCCATGTAGAGAGAGAGAACCGTCATACAAAATTTTGACATGTTGATCCAATTATGTCATATGAGAAAATTGCACGTTTTCAAATTGCAAAAAATACGACCAATCATTTGAATACTAAAATAAAATTAAATCCCATAAAATAAATTGTGTCAAATAAACATAAAATTTATAAATTCAACGAGGATCCATAAAATTAAATCAGCCGCCATCTTCCAAGTCCAATCATTATTTTGGTTATTTACTTTGTATGCTTCTTGTTTTTATTTTACATTTTTTTTAATATTTAAATATCGATAGTTTGATCTCGTTGAACTAAGAAAAAGTAGGGTTTTTAAATTAGAGACAAAAATTTACGTTTGGTCATCATTGTCATTAAATCTTCATGTGTGTCATTTTGATGTTATGTTTTGAAGTCCCAACATGTTAGATCTATGTTAAATCCTACCCCCCAAAAAATAATAATAATAATAAATAAGAATTGAAAGAAATGTTTACATAAGTTTTAATCTAACAACCAAATATTATCCACTAGATTATATTCGTAGATGAGGCACCATTAATATTTTTAAAGATTGGAGACTTGAATTTTCAGCAGAAAAAGAGACAAAAACATAAGAGTAAAATAAAAGAAAAAGAAATTTTTTCATTTTTATATTTGATTAAACTAATCTTAAACTTCTAATTTCATTAGAGAAAACTATAAACTTGAATAATCGGTGAAATTAATACCTTTAACTAGTTTAATTGTATGAATGATAATACACATAGTTTTTTGAGTTCAACATGCGAGATTTAACCTCTAATCTCTTAGTTTAATATATATATTTTAATCCGTTTTAGAATGATTTATGATTACTTATAAGCCTTACATCTGGTAGATATTCATTTCTTTTTAATAGTGTTAGATGTGTTTTAATTGAGTTTCGAAATTTTTCATAATTATTTTGAGTTCTTTTTTCTTACTTGATTGATGTTTTTTTTTTTTTTTTTTAATGTCGGCAAGTAAATTTGAAAGGGAAAAAAAATAGTATTGAGCTTATAAATGAATAAAAGTCCTTAATCTAAAGCAAAAGAAAATGAGGAAAATGAGAGATAATTCTTAGAGAAATTAAAAAAAATAAAATAAAATAAAAAAGGGAAGGCGTTGGTGGGAGGTGGGCCATTTTGTTGGAATGGTGAAGCCCAAACTGACACCATTTCAATGGTCCAACCGCCCTTCTCAGACCGTCCAATTTTTCAACCTAACAATTTATCCGCAAAATTAAATGAACTATAAAAAAAATTAAATTTCAGGTTATCTGTTCCCTCACCGACTGATTTTCCATTATCCAAAATGTTTGAAGTGATAATTTTGTCTCACACATGAAAATATATTAATGAAATATATCAAAATTTCAGGTTCTGGGCCTTTAGGGGCTGTTCCAGGAGAGGCTATTCACACATACGCGAGAATCTTTTTGAAAAGTTTTGATTGGTTTCTAAATTTTTTAGCTTACTGCAACTTCTCTTGAACAAAAGGCTTAGTATAGGTTTGTGCTGGGACTCGAACATGACAAATTCCAACTTTTGAATCTCTGTCAACCATATTACATAGGTCTGGGAGGGCTTGAGGTTTAGCAGGATTTTGGTAGGGGTTTGGTGGAACGATTATGTTTAGGCTTATCTTCTCCTAAATTGCTTACTTGCGCTGAACTCTATTTGCAAAATGCTTTGTTCTGACGGTAATATTTGCAAGCCTAAACTATGAGCTCGGGGGCAAGACGAGGTGAAAATGAGCGAGTACGGAGCATACGTGCAGCTAGCTTTGTGTTGAGATGACCGTGGATTTAGTTTCGGGAGGGGGATCAGTGTTTGGGCTCCTAGATGACGATTTTGGCTTTGGTTGATGATGATTCACGGTTGGAACAAGGCTGTCCCTTAGTGTGTGGGGGTTTTCTTGGTTTTGCTGTTTTCAATCCGTTTGTAATGCTGCTCTTGCGTCTTCTTGGTTTTGAATGAAAGAATGATGTTCTCTTGATAAAAAAAAAAAAAAAAAAATAGTATCATTACAATCTTAACTTTAAACTATTAATGTGATAGAATTAGATCATCGAGTCAAAGCGATCATAGCTTAGCGGTAATTGGCATTACTCTTAACCGAGAGGTCAGAGGTTCAAATCCCCCCATCTTAAATGTTGTTGAACTCAAAAAAAAAAAAAAAAAACATTTCAACTATAAATATGATACTTTTTCAATTTCCAAATCTATACTTTTAGTCTCTTGTTTAAATGTAAAACATTTCTCTAGTTGTCAACATTTTAACCGTAGTGTGTAGGAAGATACATACACATCAGTATGCAACTAAGTGTGTTGTTCTTTTTTAATTGGTTTGTTGGGTGTTTAAAGTTTAAAAGGTTATAATTTTATATCCAAATCTCAAAATAACTATCAAAATTCTTTAATTTTCCAATAAAGTTATTATAAGATATACACGGAATTGATTGAATAGAATGATTGGATGAATAATTATTTTTTTTCTATTGAATAAATATTGAGGTGGGAGATCAAACTTTCAAAAAAAAAAAAAAAAAAAAAAAAAGAAAAAAAGCTGAAATATTTACTAAAGCAAAACTATGCTTGAAATGAATTGGCAAAATTGAATATATAGGATTTGAAAGACAAGAGAATAAAGTAAAAATAATATACACAAATTTTATCATAATTTAATTGAAATGACAAATAAATTTAATTATAGAGATGAGAAAAATATGCATATTTTAATTTTACAAGTCAATTTAACCATAACTCAAGTTATGAAATAATAATTCTCACCAGAAAACAAATTCAAATCTCCATTTAGAGATATTGATTAATAACTATAAAAATCAACCAAAAGAAATGGATAAAAACAATATTTTGTTGCATAACAATGTGTAGAGATCTTTGTACATACCATCAATGAGACGTCGACAACTAGGAGGAAAAAAAAACAAATTTCGTATTTTCTACTTTTCTCTCTCTTAGTTGTCAACATTTTAATAGTGGTTTCTCCATTAGTAGTTGTCAACATTTCAATTGTGGTGTGTAGAGAGATTTCTATACATCGATATACATATAGTAATGATAGTGACACTTATAGAAAAAAAATAAAATAATAATAATAATAAATTAAATTAAATTAATAAAAACATTATCCGATTGTAGAATTCAGGGTTTTGTTGAATTGGTCAGAATTCCGAAGTCGAAGGAAGACTTTGGTGTAGAATTCCACACGTGATTTTTTCCCACCGCCACTCCGCCGTCACGTGTCTGTTTTTCTTCATTTAAAATTACACATTAAATCATAAGGTTACTTCATTAATTTTTAAGTTTTGTTGTTAGTAGAATCCTAAACTCTAGAGAGGGTTCGATAGATGGTTAAAATTTTTATTTTGTTTATAATATATTATCCAACTTTCAATTTTGTATCTAACAAGTTCTTTGATATTTTTTAAAATTCACATGTCAATTAGACATAAAGTTAAATTTAGGGTGTGTTTGGTTTAACTTTTCAAGTGTTTAATTTTGAAAAAAAAAAATCATTTTGAAAAAATTTGTAGTGTTTGGCAACTATAGACCGTACAATAACAGAAATTTAGGAAATATGCTCAGCTTAGAATATGCTGAGGCCCAATGATTGTATTAATAGGAAAGAAAGGGGACAACTGTCCCAATACAATAGAAAACAAGAAACTAACAATACAGGGAAATAACAGAAACTTAACCAAGAAAGATTAACAATACTAATGAAGATTATAAATCCTAACATCCCCCCAAGCTAACGATGATTAGAAACTAAAGTTAGCTTGGTCCTTAAACTAATGAACCATGGAGAATGGAGGCTCTTTGTGAAGATGTCGGCAAGTTGGTCTTCCGAGGGAACAAACCGGACAATTAACTGCTTGTGAGCAACTCTTTCCCTGGTAAAATGATGATCCACTTCTAAATGCTTGGTACGATTATGCATCACTGGATTAGCAGCCATGTAGGTTGCACTAATATTATCACAGAGCAATAATGGAGGAGAAGACTGGATACCAAGTTCACCGAGAATTGATTGAACCCAAGCGATTTCAGCCGCCGCATTTGACATGCCCTTGTATTCTGACTCAGCACTCGACCTCGATACAACTTTTTGTTTAGATGACTACCAAGAGACTAGTCAAGCGTGAAACAAGGAGTGATCAACATTGTGTATAACCCTCAATGTGATTCATGATATTGTGCTCTATCAAACAAAGCAATGTGCTTCAAAGGGGACGAGTATTGCCTTAATAGGGAGCAAGCTCTTGATGGGACTCGAGAGACTTTGTGGTACTTTGGAAGTGTAAAAAAAAATTACATATTGACTAGATAAGAGGAAGATCACACGTTTATAAGAACAGGTATCTCTATTGACATAAGATATTTTGATTGAAACCAAAAAAACCTTGAAGACATATATTTAAAGTGGACAACAATTTTACTAGGCATGAAATTGATAGAATTTGAGTGAAAAATGACACTATATTTTTGTGCAGTTATTTAATAGCCAATTTTGTACATGATCAAGTTTCATCTATGCCATACTTAATTTTTTGTTGAAATTAATGAATTTAAAGGAGTTTTTTACATCATTTTTTTGGGTTTAATTTAGAGTGTGAATTAGCCAAAATTAAAAAGAAGATAAAAATTGGAATACTTTCCCGTTTGATAACCATTTCGTTTTTTATTTTTGGTTTTTGAAAATTGAGCTTGTTTTCTCTCAAACTTCTTACCATGGTTTTCATTTTTGTTAAGGAGACATTTGAGTTCCTAGCCAAATTCCAAAAACAAAAACAAGTTTTTGAAAACTACTTTTTCTTGTTTTCAAAATTTGGCTTGGTTTTTGAAAACATGGGAAAGGATGTAGATAAAAAACAAAGAAACTTGTATGTAAAAATAGTGTTTATAGGCTTAATTTTCAAAAACCAAAAACCAAAAACGAAATGGTTATCAAACGGGGCCTTATTTACTCAATTTGATGAAATTGGAAGTTTTAGAATGAAAATCGATTAACTTATCAAGTTCAGGGTAAAAATTGTTTTTTTTCCCCTCAAATTTTTAAAATTTTTATGATAATATTTGCATTTTAAGATCTTAATTTGGTTTTCTCAAAAAAAAAAAAAAAAAAAAAAAAAAAAAAAAAAAAAAAAAAAAAAACTCAATTTGGTGGGCCAATGGAGAGTAGCCCAACTAACAGGCCTACGCATAGGGCCCAGGGCCCATGCATACAATGGGTTTCTTGGCCCAGTAGGTTAACGGCTTTACGTGGATAATGTGGATGGCCCAATAAAAATTCAGTTTAGCAAGTAAAACAGAAAATTTTATTTATTTTTTATTTTTTGACTTCCATTTAGTTTTTATTTTAAAAAATAAAAAATGACCCTTGAAATTAAATTGTTTCAATTTTAGTCTTTTAACGAGAAGATGATTAGAGTTTCAAAAAAAAAAAAAAAAACGACAAGATGATTAGTAATTTTAATGATCAACTAGTTTATATTTTATAGGGAGGGAATTTTAGTAAAAAGGAATTTCAAAAGGGAGATTTTTAAGTGTTAAAAAGGATTAACGTTAATTATTCGTTGCATTTTATTTGTAACAATTTAGTTCCAGTACTTTCAAGCTTGTAACAATTTAGTCCATAAACGTTTACATATAACAATATAGTCCCCGTACATTAAAATTTGTAACAATGTAATCCCTACCATGAAACACATCTCATCAAAATTAATTGTCAAGTTTTATTATGTAACGTCTTTGTAGTTTATAAACATATTCGTTCTCTAATAAGTTTATTAATCTACACATGTAAGAAATCTCACCAGACTTAACAATATTTTTTACAATGGAGACTAAATAGTTATGAATTTTAAAGTATATACAAAGACAAAATTGTTATATATATATATATATATATATATATATATATATATATATATATATAAAGTTTAGAGACCAAATTGTTTCAAATTTAAAAGTTAATGGCGAGATTGTTACAAACTAAAGTTTAGGAAGTCAATTGTTACTTTTTTAAAGGTTCGGGACCAAAAGTGGTGATGAAAGATTTGAATAACCCTCCAACCTGTAAGGAAGTTCAAAATTTTCTGACCGGCCGATTGAACTATGCTCATGTCATCGAGTATTTTTTTCTTTCTTTCAAATGAATCATGATCAGCATATATAATGTGTTATAGGGTATCAATGACTTATCTTTTTCTTATTTTTGTTAGGTTATCAATGGGCATATATCTTTTTCATATATATGTTAGGTTTGTGATATTTAAAAAGCTTCACGTCAGCTTTGAAATTCTTGTGTACAACTAAGATCTCAAAGTATTCAACTTTATATTTTGAATATGAAAATGTAGTTGAGATTGGTATTTATGGGGCCATGATACCAATCCAAACAAAGATTGGTGTTGACTTGCAAACTATAAAATATAAACCAATTTCAGATGAACATGAAATCTCATTGCATTTTTTTTTTCAAAGATTCGGATATCTAAACAAAATAATTGTATATATATATATGTTGGATCTTGGTTTTATTCAAATCAATCTTTTAAATAGTTTAATTTCTTGTGAATATGTTGGCCACATTTGTTAGATACCATGAAAATTTTGATCTCTAGATTTTGAAAAATCTTGGTGTGTTTGAACTTTAGGTTATGTACATTGGGAAAAAGTTTGTCCTTTTCTCGAACATTTTAAAAATACTCCCGAAGTATGTGGTTGATTTCAATTATATCTCTAAACTTTCAAAAGTTTCATTTTTAACCTTTGAAGTTTGAAGTTTGTTTCAAAACGATCATTGAAAACTTTTTTCGTTAAATTCATGGACGGAAAATGATGTGTTTGCAATATATATTGTTGTTTATATGCACAAATTTAAACATATACATAGAAAAAACAATAAAAACACATGCAAACACATCAGTTTTCATCAATGGATTTAACGGAAAATGTCTCCAAGTGTCGTTTCAAAACAAATTTCAAACTTCAAGGGTTAAAATGAAACTTTTGAAAATTCAGGAGTATAATTGAAACCAACTCCATAGTTCAAGGACATTTCTAATAATTTAACATTTTTTTTTATAATTTCAACAATATGTGAGAATAGAGATTCAAACCTCTAACCTTTAGTCCATTTTTTTTTTGTTCAACAACATTTGGATGGAAAATTCGAATCTTGGACCTCTTAGTTGAAGACAAATACCAATTATCGTTGCACTATGCTTACTAACCCAATAACACTTTGTTAGATAGAAGCAAATTTTTAACAAATTTTGATAGCTCATAAAAATCATTAGATAGCGAATTAAAAGACCTAAAATAAGAGATTTGATAATCACTCTTAATTAAAATAGAGAATATGGTAAAAAAATACATAATTCACCACAAGTGACTAATTACTTATGGAGAGTTCCAGAAAGTACATCTAAGTTTTGACTAAGAGTTTGTCTTTTTGTGGCAAAAACTAAATAATTAATTATAATTAACTTGCATCAGAATTTATTTTTTTTTTGAACAAACATCAGAATTTATTAGATACTTACAATAATAGAAAAACTTTAATTATGATATGATTGAATAAATAATATAGTTAGGAGGGATCTGAAATGTTTCAAGTTGCCATAAAGAATCAAACAATCAGAACTAATCATTAATTAATTAATTAATTAATTAAAATTAGAGTTTTAAATTAATAATTACATTAACAGTTCGGATTACGTAGCTTTTTTGGCATTATTATTGAAAAATCAATTTCAATGTTCCCCAGTGCCAACCCATACACCAAAAACGCAAACATCTTCGACGTGGTCACTGTAAAAACCATTCATTTAAATATTTAATTTAATTTTTTTTATGAAGAAAATTTAAATATTTAATATTATAATATATACTTTTGATATTAATGATTCAGATTTGACAACCAAACTTTTTGACATTATAAAACTCTTAAATCTGTGTCTTCTAAATGCACTAATTTGTTACTTTGTATGTGTGTTTGCTTCTAAACTAAACCATCAAATTAAATCAGTTGTCAATGAATCAACAGATGTTTAGAATTATTTTGAAATTAATTAAGATAGTTTAAGGTGTTGATGGTAATGATTATTCAAAATTTCCTCCTTTAATCAAGGAGAAAAAGTTTCATATTGACAAATTTGATGATTTAGAGCTTGATTATTATTTATAATTTGGTCCCTTTTTTTCACTACTTGATTGATTGTAATGTATTTGTCCAGGTTTGTCAATTTTGTGCCTTGATTTTGAGTGTTTTATTAACTAAAGTTGGAAGGATTTTTTTTTTTTTTTTTTTTTTGAGTACAACATTTTGGGGTGGGAGGATTCGAACCTCTGACCTCTTGGTCGAGTGTACATGTCGAGCTAAGTTTGTGATAGTGCATGTGTTCAAGCTATACTGTTTAAAAATAACCATAAAATTTGCATTTTTTTAAATTAAATTATACAAAATTTTTCTGGGTGTAGATTTCATTTATGTCTAAGGACTTTAAAAGAAAATTGATTTTAATTAAGAAAAAAAAACCTTCGAGGAGCAGTTATGTTAGAATGACAATAAAAATTAACCTGATAATTGATGAGTAAAAATTGGATGACATGCTTATCATTCAAGATTTTTTTTTTTTAATTTTTTTTTTTTTTTTTTGAAAAACAAGATTGTTGTTACTTCTCATTTCAATTCAAAATATATCATTGACATTATTCACAATATTATTTATAAAATCAATTTTACACTTGAATTGTCAAGTCAATTTACATTAATGATATCGTAAATAATGTCACGTATGCCTTCTAATTTTTACATATATTAGTGGTCGACTCAATTTCTATCCATCATTTTAACTGAAAAAAAAAAAAAAAATCTTCAAGGTTTTTTCTTTTTAGGAATTTCAAAACTAGAAGGTTAAAGTGAAATATTTTAAAGTTCAAGGTAACATTTTAGTATAATTTAACTACTTTTTTAATATTATAATTTAAACATAGGGCGAGGTTTGATCATTCAACTTTTAAAAAAGTTACCAATATTTTGGCCAATTGAACTATTCACAAAAGTGAAAAAATTATGGCATAATTATTTGGTTTTTGAAAAGTAAGCCTAGGAGCACTACTTCCACCTATAATTAGTTTCTATGTGTTGTTATCTATCTTTTTTCCATGCATGTTTTCAAAAATCAAAAGTAGTGTTCAAAAACTAGTTTTTGCTTTTGAAATTTGGCTAGGAATGCAAATGTGTCGATGAAAACCATTATAAGAAAATTGAGATAAAACAAGCTCAATTTTCAAAAAGCAAAAATAAAAAACTATATGGTTATCAAACTGAGCATGCATAATTACATTTGAAAAAGGATTAATATAAAGTTAAAAATAAGTAATTAGAGCCAACAAGAGCTTAGCTCAACTGGCATAAAGTTGTACTAATAACCTCGAGGACTGTGGTTCAATCTCCCACCCCCACATATTGCAAAAAAAAAATAAAAAAATAATTAGAGCGTAATTTCAATTGGAGAGTCCATTTCAATGTTTTAAAGATCGATTATTTCATCTCCCCACCCTACTATTTTTCAATTAAGAAACCAATCCGGAATGTGATGGGATAAATTTGCTTTCACGTATGAGAATTTTGCAAAATAATAATAATAATAATAATAATAATAGGAGAATTTTGGAACAAAACAACAATGGCAACTACAAAAATGGGTCAATAGTAGTCTATTTATTCCAAAAGTGACTACAGAAAAGAAAATATAATACTAAAATAAGAGTTACCAAACTAAAATAAGGGCATTTAGGGAAGAATAAAAATTGAATTAATACATGAAATCTTACATTGATAAATTTAGAAGATTTAGACAAATTTGAAATTAATGGGTTAAAGAAGTCTATCCACCATAATTTCAGCAAAAAAAAAAAAAAAGCATTAGTCAACTGTAGAAACTCCAATATAATCTACAACAAAATGGGCTAAAATCCCGCAAGAATCTATTTGCCCACCAAATTCTTGGAGTCTTTGCCCATAAAAAAAATTGTTATAGAAAATAGAAAATTAATTTGGTATTTAATTGTTCACAACAACATTTCATCAAAATTAACAAAGAAAACAAAAATAAAAATAAACAAAGTTTTAGACTTTTAGTTGACTGTGGAATGTGATGATGTAATATATTCGATTTGCACGATTCACACCGTTAGATATTCTATTAGGTAGATAAATGGGATTTTGGCCGTTGATTTGGATGACTTTTTAGATAAAATCAGACATACAATTATTATATGATATCTAGCTGGTTTTCTTTTTTTTTTTCTTTCTTTATTTATTCGGATCTCGATTTTGTTTGAGGATTTTCAAATCCGTTATTATTCTCTAAATAACAATGACATTATTATTTTCTTCAAAAAAAAAAAAAAAAAAAAAAAAACAATGACATTATTATAGTGAATATTGGTTTTTTTTTTTTTTTTTGAAAAATAGTGAATATTGGTTTTATTATGCCTACCTAAGCCTTGTTTAATTTGTCAAGTGAATAATCTCCCTTGTAAAAAATAATGTTAATTCTATTATGTTTTAAGAGACAAATAATGTATAATAATTTCAAGAACTTAGTATTTCCAAACATATCCACATACAATTACTTTAAAATAATTGTTGTAATGTTGTATTTACGAACATTTAAATCTTTGAACATCAAAATATATCTTTTGGTAGATGATACATACTTTATGTTAGTTGAACTATGTTCGGTTTGACAAGTATTATGATGTTCGACCATGAGGTCAGAGGTTCGAATCCCCCCATCCCCAAATGTTGATGTACTCAAAAAAAAAATAGAATACCATATTGTCATTATTTGTATTAAACAACATCATTATTCATCATGAAAAATTATAAAAAATTTAAGAACTTAGACATCAACCTGAACATGGTTGTTAATCTGAGCATTGCTCATTGGATAATATCATTTCAAAAATTGATGGTTCGATCCTCCACCATTACAAGTGTTGAACTATAAAAAAAAAAGCATGGTTAAGACATTATATCCTCGAAAGTTAGAGGTTTGAATTTGTCTCCAAATGTTGATGAGTTCAAAAAAAAAAAACTATTAGACATTTTTAAAATTAAGAGATTTAATGGACAACCTCTTAAAATTCAAATACCAAACTTAGAATTTAGCCTAAATAATACGATTAATGTAAAATTAAAAGTTTGATCCCCATACTTTCAAGTGTTTAATATGTGTCTAAAATTTCACTTTCACGTCTAATAATAATAGGTCTCTCTAACATATTTAACATTTTAAAAAATTAATGCATATATAAGATAAAAGAAAATGATTTAAAAAAATAAAAGAAAATGAATTGTATATTGATAGGATCCTAAACTTGTAATTATGTTTAATAGGTTCATGATTTTTTTTTTAAAAAAAAAATCAAATAGAGACCCATTAGGTACCAAATTAAAAGTTCATAAATTTATCGGACACTATTTAAATTCCATAGACCTAATACACAAATCTAAAAATCTATACTAAAATATATTAGATGAACATGGATTTCATCTCAAAATCGATGGATAATGAGGAAAATAATTCATGTATCTTATAAAGATTGTGAGGTCTATTCATCGCAGGATCCTCACAGAGATGATGTTGATATAAAATTGTTTATATAGTATAATAATATTAGAAACTTTTTAATAAAAAAATAATATAAGAAATTTTGTTTGTGAAGAAGCTACTAGGTGGGCCAAAATGAGGAATTTTGAAGCATAAAGGAAGCTATGGAGGAGAGGCCACATGGGCACTGCATGGTGCGTACGGCGTCGTTTTCTACCTCCATTCTTCTTCAAAACTCTTTGAAAATGATAGCCTTTGACCTGTTTATGAAGGTGCCTTTCTTGGAACCTTCCCTTCAATTTTTTTTTTTCTATATATTTTATGATCCACTTATTATTATTATTTTTAGCTTTTATTCTTAATGACTAAACTTACTGATATTTTATAATACACTATTTTTTTATATTCTATCAAATATTTTTTTAAATATTTAAAAGTTATGAAATGATATTTTTTAAAAATTATTCATAATAATAATAAATGTTTGTTAAGATTTTAAAAGTACTTTTTAAAAAGTTTATTACAAATAAAATAATAATTATTATACAAATTGTGTGTGAGAGATGTTTTTGGAAAATATTTATGGTCCCCACGGCATTTGTTTTGCGTATGAGATTTTTGTTATTTTTTCTCAAAAAAAAAAAAAAAAAGAAATTTGTTATTTTTATGTATTTTATAAAATAATAATAATAATATGATAACCGGTATACTATCTAAAATATTGACAAAATTGGATAATTGGGTGAGAAATTTAAACCTCAAACCTTTTGGTTAAATGCATAAACTTTATGTCAGTCGAGTTATGTTGTTATTGACAATAGTTTTAAAAAGCCTAATAGATAGTAATTTACTCAAAATACTCACGATGTTAGTAGTAAGTTATTTCATAAGAAGATGGTTGATCGAAAATCTTTTGTCTAAAACCGGATTTACCATATTTTTAAAATTAGGTTAAATAAATGATTTATTTTCTATTATTTTAAATTTACTTTCTAATTTTTTATTTCTATTTTATTTTCTATCAAACTTTTTCGAAGAATCTTTAATGAGTACGAGTGAACGACTTATTTTACTAACCTTTTCAACTTAATTCAATAAAAACAAGTCAAATAGTTTGAAAAATAAAACAAATTGGGATTTGTTCTCAATACGCACATGATCACACTCGGTCAAAAGGTGATTTATTATTTGTTGACAAACAACTACATTTTATAACCTCTAGATGATAATGAATTATGTAGCATCTACACCGAGAACTCAATTATGGCAAAGTTAACGATGGTAAAACATTGAAAATTCATTAAACTTCTTTTAATGAATTTAATTAAATAAAAAAGGAAAATAGAATTTCGTGATCAAATTTCAAAAAATCAAACCAAACAATGATCAATAATAAATACACCAATGATTACCACTTCTTCTCGCATTGCAATAATTGAAAAGAAATTTAATTAAATTGAAAAGTTGATTTTCATTTCACAAAAGCTTGGAAAATAGAGACCCGTGACCAAAAATTATAAATCAGAAACATATTGAAAAGGTATTTTATTATTATTTAATTTCCCACTTTCTCCTTACCCTTTATGGCTAAAGTACAACACAGCAAGAACAAAGCTGATTTGTATCAATTAATAATGTGGGTGTCACTGGCAACAATTTGATGTAATCTAATGTATTAAACTACCCAATTGTGTATACAATATTTTTCTATACACACCCACACGTAACACTCTTAATTATTTGTTTTTATTATATGGTTTGCTTCACATGTCCTTTGCCAGGTCCACAAATTTTTCTGGACTTTGATGTTTATTATTTCTTATAGCAATTTGGTTGAATATATATATACATACACATAAAATATGTTAGTTTTGGATATATTTTTGTTTTTAATTTCAAAACATGAAATTTTCACTATTGAGATTTTGAAAATTATTCAAAATAGTGTCTATATATTACTTATTTATATATTTTTGTTAACTAACATAATAATGAAAAGTTGAATATAACGTATGTTTGCTTAATTTTAATATGGATTTAGCTCTTCATAGAAAATATTAGAGAAATTTATCTTTCTTGTGTCTCAAATATAGCGATAACACTATTTTTTTTTAACTGAATATGCATTAATAAAAAGAGGAAACATTTACACCTACATCCTCTTTAATTAAAGATGAAACCCAAATAGGAACATCATCTCCCCAACAAAAAGAATACTCTTTCAGCGTGGAAGAGGGGAAAAGCTCTAAAAGACTATCAACGCTGCTATCGACTACATCGGACAACAAGGACACCGTCGGCTGAATACCGACCGCCATTCGCACAAGGAGACGAGCGAATAAGATCAATTTAGCCCGTGAAGCTAGGGATTCGATATCAACCACATAATAACTTTTGACTAAGAGATATGATCTTCGCATTTGAAATTCAACACTTTGATCACTTTTGAAGCGCGACGACAACTACTTTAGATGCTCTTTGTATCATTCTTGAGCATGTCATCTAGTAGAAGTAGTATTGTTGAGGGACGTGTCTCACGTGGAAATTTAAAATTTTAATTTATATCTACATAAACAAACTTGCGAATATAATAATATTTAAAATGATTATATATATATATATATATATATATATATATATATATATATATATATATATATATATATATATATATATATAAACTTAAATGAAAATCATGCCTGAACATTAAAAATTAACAAGTAATGAATTGTTTGGTAATAGACTTATGAGATAGCTTGGACCACAATCATCTTTATGGAAGGTAATCCATATGAAGAGAATTTTATTTACGATGCAATCAAAATTATTTTTTCAAGAGACAATTTCATGCTCAAATAAGTTTGGAACTAATCTCATTTTAATAATACGAATCTATTTTAACTTGAAATTAAAAAAGAAAAAAAAGAAAAAAAAAACACTTTCTAGTTTATTAAAAAAAAAAACATCTATATACTAAATTATAAAAATCATGTAAAATCCCCTTTAAAATCATTTTTTATATTAATAACAAAAGAGAACATTAAATTTAACCTAGCCTAATAGATATTAATTTTTTTAGCATATCGATGTTTTTACCTGATATCTAAAAAAAAATCTAAATTGAAATATCAATAATGTAACCTTCCTCTTCATATTAATTGTCCATGTGTGTATTAATTGTCCATGTGTATTGTATATTTTTTTTAAGATCAACATTCTCGAGTCCTAACCTAATAATTTAAACTTTTTGGTATGGTCGTGAATTAATAAGTATGAAAGCCAACATGAGCATAGCTCAACTGGCATAAGACGTGTTCTAATGACCGAAAGGTCTGTGGTTCGAATCCCCCCACCCCATATATTGTCAAAAAAAAAAGAATTAATAAGTATGAAAAATGAGATGTGTGGAGTGGTGTAATATATATAAATTAAGTGCAATATGTTGTTTTTATATGTTTAGAAATTAAAATAAAAAGCACTTTAATTTCCCCATAACTTCTCTCTACGGTGGCCGCTTAATTTTGGGCTCATGTATTCACGTGCTTCCCATATGCTAAGGTTTTCTGTTTATTGGATTTTTCTAACCAATTATTATTCAATCCACCTCCTTTTGTTATCATCCCTATCACTCTTCTTCTTTTCATCGGTGGAATTTTACTTTCCAATTTCTTTTTCACATTTTAAATATATATCTATAATTTATATATATACTTCTTTACTATATTTCATCTAATTGATTATTTGTGAATCTGATGTTTAGCACGAAAATTTTAAGCATTTTAATTAGGTCTATCGTCTATGTATGGTTATTATAAATACAAAAAATATAAAAGGTGGACAAGAAAGAAAATATAAGAGCTATTGATTGAAAAAGAAAATTTTACGATATAACTATCACCGTTTTGTGAAATGATAGTTAATGATATTTAAATTTAGAGATGAAGTACAAAAAAAAATAGGATCAAATTGATTTTTTTTTTAGTTCAACAATATTTGAAGGTAGGGGATTCGAACTTCTGACCTGTATATGCCAATTACAAGTATGCTCGCTTTGACGGATCAAATTGAATTATTATATCACGATTACAACAAATAACACAATCATCAATTTGTTGTTAGTGCATTAAATAAAACTTCTCACGTTGGACACCAAATAGTGAACCCTTTCCTTTCCTCTCTTCCAAAATTTTATTCCAATAATCTAGGATCAATTTAATAATTTTAATAGTGGACAAAAAAAATAAATAAAAAATAATAATTTTAAAAAATCCATAAAAAAATGCGATATATCACGAGACGAGAAATAGAAGAGAAATTGATTAGTGGGGCCCAAAACTCATCGGCTTTTTGGGATATAAAAATGGGCCTTTTCCACCCACCATTTCTCCATACACCCACACCGTCCCTTCTCTCTCTCGCTCTGTTTTCTTTTTTCTCTCCCTTTTTGCAAACTGAAAAATACAAACAAAGCAATAATTGTGAAAAAAAGAAAAATGGAAAGCCAAGAGGCAGAGTATCGTCAGGCGGCGGCGGAGGCGGCGGCGGAATCGAGGTTTCGTCGTATCTGTGTCTTCTGCGGCAGCAGCGCTGGCAAGAATCCGAGCTATCAAATTGCCGCCATTGAACTCGGAAAGCAACTGGTACTTTAATTTTTTCCTTTTCAATTCTTCAAAATTTCGAAAGAATCGGAGAGAAAAGTGGCGATCGATCGATCGATGGATCAGTGCTCTGAACTCTCGCTAATTTTGATTCCGATTCTAATTCGATGAACAAAAAGATGAAATCGAAGAATCGAAAGTTCGAATTTCGAATTTCACTCGTCTGAACTGTGAATTAATCTCTGATAATCGAGAAATGAAATCGCAGGTCGAAAGGAACATTGACCTTGTTTATGGCGGAGGAAGCATTGGGCTTATGGGCTTGGTTTCTCAAGCCGTTTATGATGGAGGACGCCACGTGTTAGGGTATCATTGGCTCTCTCTCTCTTTCTCTCTCCCCCTCTCTCTCTCTCTCAGTTTTATTTAATTTCAGTTTCTTTTGTTGCAGAGTGATTCCAAAATCTCTCATGCCAAGAGAGGTAAATTCTCTTTATTTTTTAAAATTTAAAAAAAAAATTGAGAAAAAAACAAAAAAAGAAAAAAGAAAAATGTAATGTTATTTATTTATTTATTTATTTATTTATTTATTCAATTTTGGTGTTTTTTTTTTTTAAATTTCAGATCACCGGAGAGACAATTGGAGAAGTAAGAGCAGTATCTGGAATGCACCAACGCAAAGCCGAGATGGCTCGTCAAGCCGATGCATTTATTGCCTTGCCTGGTACTTCAACTTCTTACTATTTTCATTTTCCCCCCCTAACTTTCTTCATTTTACAAAAATTGAACTTCTATTAACGACGAAATTATTAAATATATATATTTTTTATTGACAGGTGGCTACGGCACATTGGAAGAACTACTGGAAGTCATCACTTGGGCTCAATTGGGCATCCACGAAAAACCGGTAAAAATAAATAAAAATAATTAAAAGCTAAATATTTTTCATTTACGTCAATTTCTTACAAAATTGAAATTGAAATTAAAAATAAATAATACAGGTGGGGTTGCTGAACGTGGATGGGTATTACAACTCACTGTTGTCATTCATAGACAAAGCAGTTGACGAAGGGTTCGTATCACCAGCTGCCCGAAGCATAATAGTTTCTGCCCAAACTGCCCATGAGCTCATTTCCAAGCTAGAGGTACACTACATACAATAATCCACTAATCTATAAAAAATAATAATAAATTAATTAAAACGTAGGTCCATTAAGATTCTTGCACGTGTCTCTGGTGGGTCCCACATAATCACAGCCGTTGATTTTATCTGTGATCAGGAGTACGTCCCAAAGCATTCCGGCGTGGCATCGAAGCTGAGCTGGGAAATGGAACAGCAACTTGGATATACTACAAAGTCAGACATTGCTCGTTGACTTATGGATGGCCACGTGTATAGATTAATCACCGTAGATCAAACCTGATAAGAGGATTGATTTGTAATATTTTGTAATTTATTTTTATTTTTTTTCTCTCTCTCTCTCCGATTGATTTGTCCAATAGGAAGCTGACTAGGTCAACACTCAACTGGTGTAAGCGATTATATAGTATTTTTTCCACGTTGGTGATAATATAAATTAATAACTATATATATATATATATATTATTATTGGTATTATAGTGTTGTGTATTTCATATTGACTGTTCAATTGAATTGATGGGTGGTTGAATGTAGCTTCAATTTCTTTTTTTTTTTAAAAAAAAAAAAAGAAAAAAAGAAAAGAGATTGATAATGATAGAGATAAGTACTGAGACATAAAGCCTAACTAGTGGGATTTTTTTATTAATTTAATTTGATTTAATCATGGTTGTTACTTGATTTGACTTAAATTTAATTTTATTTGCTTTTGCAACCTATGAAAAAGGTAAACTTCTACAAGACTGTCTCTAGAGTTTTGTGTCGTGTGAAATTAAAAGAGCAAAATATTAAAGAGAGTGTTTGTTAAGTTTTTCTATATGAATCTATTAATTAAGTTACGAGATAAAATAGTTCGATTCGTTTAAATTTATGAAGTGTAAAATAAATTATTTTAGTTGGTTCGATTCGTTTAAATTGATATGTTGATTCAACATTATTTTTTATCAAAATCAACCAGTTAATACTCTTACTACTTATAATCATTAATCGTTATAAAATTGAGTAATTGATAATATACAAAAAGTACACAATATATATATTCAAGACTTTACCATATATGTATGAACTAGACTTTTATCCCATTTTGAACAAATCTATAATTCTTTCCATTTAAAAAGTGCCTCTCTTAGAGTGGTCTAGTGGAGGTTTTTTTTTTTTTTTTTTGAGTTCTGGTCTAGTGGAGTTCAAGTCATATTTTGTCAGCAATTTTAGTTGGGTTACATATTTTGACATAATTATATTGTTGGGTTACTCAATTAATGTAGCTTATGATTAAGAGGTAAAAACTAAAAAGGTTATTGAAGGTGAGTTGTATAAAGTAGGTACTTATTGGCATGTTTATTGAAAATTTTGTAAGATATACAAAATTAAGTTATACTCTTTAATATATTAATACCAATACAATTTCTTATTCTCCATTTGACATGGAAAAATCCTCCTTTGTTTTGAGGTTTTAGTTGAGGAAGTTCTTTTCCTTGATTGTGAATGTTAGAGATATTCTAAAGAGGATGTGTTTGGACGTTGTTAACCGTTAGAAAAAATATATATTAACCATTTTTAATTGTAAGTTCTTTTTAAATATCTTTGTTCCTTTGTCTCTAATCGGTTGTCCTTATCGACTTCAGAAGAATCGGTCTATTTTTGTGATATTCTTTTGAACATATGAGTGAATCTCTCTTATATATAGTTCCATCTATTTGTTGATTGTGATCTTTTCAACCACTTACACCAACTACAACTAGTTTTTGCATATTTATTATAAAAGTTACCAATTTTTCATCCTCATTTTGCAGAAGTATCATTCTATATATTCTAACAATTTGCACATGTTCTTCATTTCGCCTCAGGGTAACGGGTACTATTTTATTGAAAAAATTACCTTTTTGATCCCTAAATTTTCTGGGTAACGGATTCCGATCACCAACGATCAACTGTTGGCCGTCAAATTTCGATTACATGTGACCATTGACACAACAGAGCTCTGTAAATCAGCGACCGATCGACGATGGAGCTTCGGTCACCGTGACCGACTAGCGGTGGAGTTCCGATCGGCTATCGGACATAGTAGGGGTGAAGGTGAAGGAGAAGAGAGAAAGAGGAATGAAAGAGAATAGAGGGAGGGTTTTTGTTTTAATTATTTTTATTTTTTAATTTTCCATATCAACATTAAAAATAATAAAAAGAATTATTTTGTTACCATAGCTAACAGAAAAATTAACAACAAGGACTTTTTAAACCAATTTTTTTAAGACTCGAAAGTTGAAAGGGTATATTTTGAAAACTCAAAGACCAAATATATATATCCCTCAGAATTTAGTGACTAAAAAGGATTATTCCATCTTTGATTCACTTCAAATAATGTCTATATCATCTACATGGATGATTGTCGTAATTAAATTTATAACCATATCCATTTTTTCCAATTTTTTTCTACCCTTCAACAATTGTTTTTTTTAAATTGTTTTTTCTATTGTTAAAGTGTCATATCACACATCATCTCACTGCTTGTGCCATGTGTTTATTCCTAATTGGTTCTTTTAAGTATGTTGATGTTATTTCTAGAAAGGATTTAATTTGAGACATTTTGTTTTTTAATTTAAGCATAATTCAATTGATTAGAATATATAATATTTCATTGACAAAAGAACAATTTTCTATACGTTGTTGAACTAAAAAAAAATTGCAAGTATTTTAAAACCCTAAAATTACATTTATTATAGCACAAATGTTTAGTATAAATGTATGATTAGAACCTATAAAATCAATGATAAATTAGGTGAAATTATGAAACAAAACTAGTCTGTAAAGGTAATGAAGAACAAGGAATGCAAAATAATTATCATATTTTTTTTTTCTTTCATTAAAAAATAACAATGAGAAATTGAGAACAAAGTTTTTAAATAAACATTACCAAGCAAAACTTTAATTGATTTTCCAAATACCGTGGCTTTTTGGTTGAAGCATCTTTTTCTTATAGAATATTACATCACAAGTAAAATGGGAGGATTTAAACCTATGACTTGATAAGAGTAAAGATATCTAAACTGTTGAACTATATATGTTCATACCAGCTAACTTTATCTTTTTTTATCTTTTTTTTTCCTTTATTTGTTGAACCATCTTATCATAAATAAATTAGCAAGTCTAATTACTTTAATTTTGCAAACCACAATTCATAGCTTTGATTCAATCAAAACCTAAAAAAAGGTAATGAAGATAATTTATTTATGATGAGATATGAAATGAAAAGAAGGCACTAAATTAAGCTTTGTATTCTTTATTTTAACTTTTTCACTCCCTCTGCACATTAAATAAATAAATAAATAAATAAATATATATATATATATAAAACCTTGAATTAATGGGATAAAATAATAGTAATACTAACTCTGATAAAAAGCCCCACACCCGAAATTTTCATATGCCTTTCTTACCCTTATAAGGAAACTTCCTTCCTATTTTAAGTAAGAAAAAAGTCTGGAAAAAGGGCTATTTGAAAATTTATCTTACACCCCAATTCAACATTTGAGTGGTTTTTAATTTTAATTTTAATTTTAATTCTTCTTCCTATAGTAAAAAAGAAGGTGAAATAAATGGAATAGAAAGGTCAATGTGAGTAAAAATTGTATAGATGATTAAAATTTGCCATCATCAGACAAAATGAGGAAACTTTTTTAGAAGTTCAACGAATATTGATATGGTGTTTGTTAAAGCGACTTTTATATTCAAATAAGACATTAATAAAGTAATAACAATAAAGTGTAAAATGAGTTTAACAAAATATTATTGATATCGTGGGAAATATGCATACCTCAAATAATTTATATATAGATTCTTATTTAAGTAGAGTTTCTTATCATATTAGGAGATTGTATATATGATACAAAAATTATGCTTTAGTGTGACTCCTGAAGATAGGTATGTGCATATGTTGCTTTCACTATGACTAATTAAGTAGAGGCTCTCCTTCAAGTAATTTACTTGGTCAATCCATAATAACAAATAATTTTCAATAACGATATGTTTGGACAATTGACGTACCCTAAAGATTGCAAACGGATACTTAATTTGAGTAGGACTCCAAATAGAATAGAAAGAGAGATATCTAACTTTTCAATTGCATACAAATCATACAATATTAATGTTTAAAATATCTCATCATCATTCCATTATATTTAATTTCAACAACATTATTAATTAAGATTTCAATTAAACTTCAATAACCACAAAAGATCAAAGTTAGAACAGCAAAGTTGAAAATAGAAGGAAACATTATTATTCCAACATGAGCATAACTCAACTAATTAAGACTTCTCCTACTTCTTCCAAGAGCTTGTCAATTTAAATCTGAGGAAATATTCTAAAAAAGAAAAGGAAAAATTACTTTATAGCGTATGACGTGACAATTGTTATGATCCCTCATCGTTCACCAAACGAAGAAAATGTCATGCACTCTCCTCCACCAGTACAAATTATTGAATCAAGACAACAGGGGAGTTGTAGAGAGAGTACCAAAACAGGTTAGAAACCCCATTTTAGTACTTACGTTTTTTAAAGAATCAAATGACATATTTAACTTATTTTTCGAGGTACGATGTGACAATCGCCACGGTCCCAGCGTACGTGAACGACGACGTCATGTCATGGCTCTCCTTTGGCACGACGAATAATTGAAGCGGAGACGACAGGCATTGTGGAGGGTATAGCAAAAGGGGTTAGAAATCAAATCCACTTTTAGAAGGGAAAGGGACACGAGTGGATGTCACTGTAGAAGAAGATATATATATATATGTATATATAATTTCATAAAATTGATGAAATTACAAATAAAATGTGGGATGTGGTTATTGAAAAGAAAAAAGAGATGTTTTTTTTTTTTTTTTTTTTCTGGTTGTTGTTTTGGGACAAAGACAGTGTACTAAAAAGAGGTTCACGTGGGCATGGCTTTTGCTAAATGAAAATAAGATTACATCAAAGAAAAAGGAAACAAAGGGCAAAGCCAAATGAGAATAGTTTTTGGGACATCAAACTTAAAACCTTCCAAATCTCGCAGTGTTGTTTGACCATCTCTGTCGTTTTAGTTCCACTTTTGGACAACCACTTCTTCATAACCTCACGTGCTTGTCACATTTTCCCATCCCTTTCTTTTCACCTTTTTCTTTTGGCCCAGCTATGTTCTTTGATTCTCTATGCCATTCTTTTCATTAACTTTTACAAGTGAAGTATTTCAAAAAAAAAAAAAACTTTTACAAATGAAGATGATAAGGGAATGAGTTGTGTTATTGTTAGACCAAAGCTCTAATGAAGTCGATTAGATGAGGTGAACATTATAAGTAAGGATGACTATCCTAACTTATATCCCAACTTGTGCATAATTGAACTAGTTAAGATATACAGCCCTGATTAAAAGGTCTAAAGTTTGAGTCCCTATTGTTTTTGAACTTTTAAAAAAGTTGTTTTCACTTATATGAAGTTTATTGGGTGAAACCGAAAGAAAAGTCATGAGAATTTGTATTCAAAATGGACAATATCTCATACCATTGTAGCAATTATGGAATCTATTGTTCTAATACTTACTAGTGAGTGGATAAATGTATAGGTGTATGTACAAGTCGTCCTAATTTAGATTTTAAATTATAAATTTAGTGATTCATAGTTGTATTTATTTAATTCCTAAATTTTAAAAAGTTTCAAATTTCCTATCATCAATATCATAAACCAAATAATTTAATAGAAGGTTTATTGAACTAATGGTTTGACACATCAAAGAAAATCACACAAGAAGAAGAAGAAAGTAGATTGAAAATCAAATCACATGCAACTCTTCAAAATTATGTACGATATCCCAAGCATTAGATCATGTCATTTTATTTTGTCCAATTTTTTCTTTTCTTCTGTCATTTGTCCATCACGTCATGTCAGATTAACTAATAGACATATCACATCATCATTTAGTTAACGCTATTAACAAAAGAAACTATATAAAATTACAATTTAAAATTTACGAACATACTTAGAACTTCTGAATATTTAAGAACAAAATAAACCATGCTAAAATTTCAATAATTGAATTTATAATTGAGTGAATTTTAAAAGACAATGAATAAGAGCCACAAATGAAAATAGAGGTAAGATAGAAATTGAATAGCTTTAATATAGAGAGAATAATTGCTCTTTGTGGTGGGGGTTTTGTTCATGTGAAAGCAAAGTATCTAATATCATTTTATGTAAAAGAAGAAACATTTCTAGACCAAGAAATTTGATTCCAATGGGAATCAAATACCTCCATCTATCCACAATTGTCCAAAATTCTTTGAAAAAGATGGGCTTCCTAAACTTATTTTGGGCAGATAAAATGCTTAAAGAATTTGGTATGACCTAGGGAAAATATTGGGGAAATTTGCATTTAAATTGGGAAAAAAAATATAGTATTTTACCCTTTGTCCATTCTAAATTTAAATAAGTGGTGCAATAAATCTCTCTTGGATCCAATCTATACACACTACAAAATTATGTAACAAAAAAAATTTATCAGTTAGTCAAATTTTCATTGTTGTTACAAAAAAAATTGAATTTAAAGTTAAAACTCACTTGCTGAACTAAAAATTTGAACTTCTTCCCCAAAATTGCTTTGATATTCATTTCTTAAATTCACCTCTAAACCATCTATCACATTTAAGAGTTCTCTTAACTGAATTTTTCAGCAGTCTAACCAAGAAAGAAATCCAACAAGAGTTCTACGACGTATAAATAACTTTTAATAAACACATTTTGCAAGTTCTCGAAAGTAATGGTACAACGAACTCCGAAAGCGTTAACCTGAATTTGAAGGGTGATACCCATTTTGGCCCTTAGATAATATAATTACGTAGTTCTGTCAACGACATCCTGTTCAAGATTCTCACTTCCAGATTTATAAAAGTCCAACATTTCTTCTTCAACCGGATGGGTCTTTCCTACGATCACAAGGCAATGTAGAGGGGGCCCGAAATCAATACTTCTCAACTGCTTCATGGTGCCAGCTACAATCATCTGATCTTTGCTTCCGAGACGAGCAAATCCCACACACAGCGTGTCTTCGTTGTATACTGCAGCATAAAAGCAATTACAAACATGTATCACCTAGCCACACTCTGTGGATGTAAAAATCTACTGTCGATTCGTAGAACAATCTATAACGATGTGGTGTTTAGCTAAAACGATTCCGATGTTCAAGCTAGTTTGTGGTTCTCTTTACTTGGGAGTTTGTTTCAAGCTTTGCTTAAGAATGTTATTCTGTTCTGCACGTTACAGAATTGAAAGTAGAGTCCATCTATAGGCAGTAAAAGAAATTATCTACCGCCGGTAAAAAAACATTTTGTTTCTATGGCCTTCTCAAAAGACTTTAAGAAGTAAAGTGAAAATCTTAAACCAAAAATTTCAGGTAATTTATGTGTTTTACCAGATTGTCCTTCCATTTCCTCAACCTCCAAGAGCTGCTCAATTGCTGTGTTTACAGACATAAATCTAGGTGGTTCATACTCTTTCCTTCCCCTGAAAATTTTAGGTAAATCAGAAAAATGCTTTCTATCATAGCAGAAGAATTGAACTAATTAAAACATGGGAAACATTGCAGGTTGTTAGTCGAGCCATGTGGTAGGGGATCGGTTACGAACCTGCATAAAGACTCCAAAGACGGCTCCTTTACTCGTATATCTGGAGAAATATAATTTTAACCAGATGTGTCAATAAAATAGATATATAACGGGGCACTGCTCGACAGTAATGAGCAGCTGCAGTAGAAGACTTCAAACGTTTCAACCATAACATTCAAGAACACTAAACAAAATATTGACAAGGCTCCTCGGTCATGGCTCGAATGAGTCATTCTCCAGCTACAACCACAGTCGAAGGATTTGAGACGAGACAAACGTCATGACTTTAACATAAACATAGCCTCGAAATTATGCCATTCTCGAAATGTTGGAAAAAAAAGGTTTATAGAACATGATATTTTACAATTCCATGAGATTAGCATAATTTCAACTCTATGTTTATGTTGAAGTCATAATATCCAGACAGAAGCATAAGCTAGATTAGCATTCTTTTTGAGAACCTAATGCTTGATTTACTATCGCCCTCAGTCATTGAAGAACAGAATGTTACCTAACAAGCAGAGTGTGTGCAAACCAAGTCCGCGGTTTCTCTGAATCTTCTCGTAGAAGCTACTGGGTTTCCACGTTTCGGTAAAAAATGGTATCGAAACGGTCTCCCCGTAGCGATATAATTGTAACCCACAGATTCCAATTGCATTCATCACAGATGCATTGTACACCACTCTAACTTCAACTCCCAAACTCTTTGCTCGAACTACCAGATCCGAGTGGGTTGTAGCTCTGTATTATGACAGTACATAGAAGAGAAGATAAATATTGCTCAAAAGTAAATCCAATTGCAAATATCTTCAAAGTAGAAAAAGGTTTCCACAGCCCCAATTATAAAGCTTTCAATGAAAATTATCACATCGCTATAAAAGAGGGAAAACAAACTCAGCCCGAGTTTTCAATTGCCAATTCCGATGGCTCAACACATGGCATCAGCCAGATGGAATAATTTCACTACAGATTTTTTGAAGTTCACAACTAATTTGTAATTTAACCAATGATAGAATTGAGATCACCAAAGCATTCAACCAGAATCATGAATCCGTAAGAAAAAAACAAAGCTACAATAGCGAAAACAGAATGCAAATTTCGTACCCAAAAGCGTCGCCAACAACCAGAAAAGCAACATCAGAGCTACGAGCCTCGGAGAGCATCTGGTCAGCCTTCTCCTCCACCATTTCCCGATCTGCAACTGTAATAGTCTTTCCATAGAGCTTCTCCTGTTCGACAATTCGAATTCAAAAACAGAGAAAAACAAACAGAAAAAATAAATTCGTCTCGGAGATTAATGAAAGAAGAGAAGCACCAGCGAAGAAATGCCGTCGGAAGCAAGGCCAAAGGATAAGAGAGAAGTGTAAGCTTCCATGTAAACCTTGTCACATTTTCTCACACATTCTAAGCCTCTGAGAGTGATGTCCTTTTCGTCTCCCAATCCTAATCCTATAATGAACAACATCCTTCTGCTCTCTCTTGTCCTTAAAACCCTAAAATTCTTTCAAAATCTAACCATCTGATAAAACCCTAGCCTCTGTAAACAACGGCGCCACTGCTTTTGCCGGAGCCTTCCTGTAGAAAAATGGTTGGCAATGACCCAAAAAGTTTTGAACTTTAGAAAATTGAATCTATCTATGACTTATTTTACTTTATATTTTAAATGGTTTATACTAAATCCATCTATAGTATAGATAAAAGGCACCACAAGGTAGAAGATAGAAATTCTTTCGTTTAAGTTTAAACCTCCATTGTAAATTGTGTACCATTTTATCTTAATTTTTGAAACTAACTAGTTTAATTTTATATTACCAAAGAAAAGTAATCCACAATCATAGAACATAGTAATTGGTTCGTTACCATTTAATTGAACGATTACTCCTAATGAACAATGGAACAACATGTTTTTAATCAGGTTTAGATAAAGTTGAAGTTGTTCCGATAATCATACAGATTCTTCATTATTTCATTAGAAAAGTTCTAATTTGAGTAGATAGAGATTGGAAGAATACCAGTAACAAGGGAGTAGAAAATCAGTGCAAGACCGCTAGGAGGGAGGCTGCAGCTGCACGAACGGAATAAAGACGACGGTGGCGCCGGCACGAGCGGAATGAAGAAGATGGCGGCGGAAGTTGTGAACGGAAGAGCGGCGGCGACACTGAGCTGCTGAAACAGAGGAGGAGACGGCGTGAAGAAGAAGAAGAAGAAGGAGCAGCGTGGAGCAAAGATGAAAGAGTTAGGGTTTTCTTTATTTTATTCATTTTTATTTTATTTTACAAAGTGGGTTCAATTTTGTTTTTCTAAAGAAAAAAAAAAGTGAGCTGCTAACTTAAAATACAATTAAAAAAAAAAACTGATATTTTCTAATTTATAGTAATTTCGACAATATATTTTAATTTAATTATATTTGAAGATTAATTTCGTTATAAGAGAAAAACTCTTTTTTTTTTTAATTCAATTGTAATTGCTTTATTTTTCATTTATTATTTTTGTTTTCTTAATTTAAATAAATATCAAAGTTGAATCTAAATTTTATATTTCATTTTGTACTTTAATTTTAGTTTTTAATCTTTAAAATTTAATATTTTACCTTTAATCGTCCTTAAATATTATACTCTTACTTAGGAGTATAATATATTTTATTCTTTTAATTATTTTTTTTTTTTAAAAAATCATAACCTTTTTCTTAACAAAAGAAAAAAAATATAGAAACTTTTTGTGTCAAATTTTCTTTGTTGTAAATTGTGTACCTCTTGTCTTAATTTCTAGAATTACATTAATTTTTTTTTTTTTTTTTTTTTGTTGAAATAAGAATTACATTAAGTTGAATTTTAACTTAATGAAAAAAGTAATCTACATCCATGGAATACAATTGGTTTTGTTTTTATGGGTGACGATTTTCATATTCAAATTCTAAATCTAATTTACTTTTTCCTTTTTTATAAATAAAATTAAGTTCTCTTTTAAATGATAATGAATTGTGATTATTAACAATATATTTACTATTATTATTCTCTAAAATCAAACAATTCAAATTCCAATAAAATTCATATGACTAATTTAAATTTCAAAAGAAATATAAAAGTAGTTATGATGATTCAATTCAAATAATTTACTATAAAGTAATTGACGTTTTTTTTTTAGTTTAACAATATTTAGGAGTAAGAGGATTTGAACCTTTGACCATTGGTCAAGATTACATGTCAATTACCGTTGAGTTATTATCACTTTGACAAACTCTTTTAGTTTTTAAGAAAATTCAAGCATAATTTAGTGAATAGGATACCTATTACCATCTGAATATCAAAGGTTCAATCATTGAACTTTTAAAAAAATCATGGTAGTTAACATTTAGTTTTTTAAATTAAAATAATCTTTTTAGGGTTAGTATATAGCTTTAGTATTTTCTTGAATTTAAAATAAATGTAATGGTTAAAATCAAAAGTTTTATGATTTAATCATGATAACACAAATGGTTTAGTACAACTTTATGCCAGTTGAGCTATGCTCTGATTGGCATTTTAAAAACTATGTATAATTTTGTCAGAAATGATTTATGCATTTCTCAATTTGATATTGATATAAATGAGTTCTCAATATGTAGTAAATCAATTATTATTCTTTATGCCAAAGTGAATATAATTAAATGGTAATGGATATGTACTTTAAATCAAGAGATCAAAGGATCGAATCTTCCCCCTCAAATGTTATTAAGCTCAAAAAGAAATCTATTATTATTATTTATATCAATTAATGATAAACGTACGACATTGAAATATGTTGGACATTTTTTTTTAGGTTGGAGTTAAAATGGTGTCATATTTGTAATTTTTTTTAACTTGTACCATTTACTATTATTTTGGGCCAAAGTGTCATGTGACCCTAATCTTTACATCTTTACAAAGCTGATGTTTCCTTCAAAATATGTTATTATAAATATAGAAATATATATGACAATGATAAGATGAATCATTCAGAGAGTTCCTTGAAATGAGAGAAAAATATTACGTATGTTATGTGTCAAATTATGAAAGCTTTTTTTTTTTTACAATATTGGGTGGGGGGACTTGAACCACAGATCTCGTGGTTATCAATACAACTTTATGCCAGTTGAGCTGAACTCTTGTTGGCCAAATTATGTAAGCTTGATTTAAAATTCACCTTGTATATGCATTTTGGTATCAAATAAAAGCATATGTACAAGGTAAAAAATAATAAAATTGAGAAACGAAAAGATAAACTATATATGCCACCCTAAGCTATAATAATTATTACAATTTCATTAGTAGAAATTAGTCTCTTTTTTTCAAATTCAACAATATTTGGAATAAGAGTGAAAGATTCAAATCTCTAGCCTCTTGATCAATGATATATGTCAATTACAGTTAAGTTACACTCGCTTTAGCAAAGGTAGAAATCAACTTTTAAACTCATGTAATTGTAGAAATTAGATTATATTACTTGATCAAAAATTTTGGTCGGTTGGACTTTATTTTAGATTGTTGCAAAAATTAAATCTATGATAAGAAACTATGCTTTATCTTCCTAGAGGCACGTGTCCAAATTCCCTTGTCTTGTTCTTCTCTCTCACAAAAATTTCATTACATTTAACTCCTTAGGAAAATTTCTAGTACTATGTTAGTATATATTCATTCCATTCATAAATTGACACGTCACTAAAAGATTTAATCATTTATTTCATGGGACCCACATAATTCTTAAATGTAGATATCAATGAGTGAAAGAAGTATGAAAAATTTTCTCTACACTGTAGTACTAGAAATTTTCCCTTAACTCCTTCCTCGCTTCATTCTTAATGGTATTGCAAACTTCTAACAAAAATGCTAATACCCTAGGTTTAATAGATGGAATGCCCGACTGAAATACCGATAAGGTCTAATTTCTATAATTGAAGGGTTTGATTTTTATAATGAAAATTTCATAGGTACGACAGTGACAGTTATTATGGTTAAAATATGTGCAATTTGGCTAAAAACAAGAAGCATAATTTGAAGAAATCTTGCAGTTGAATGACTTATAAATTTGGGTAGGTATTGGATACTTTGCTCAAGCTTAGGTTCATACGATTCTTTACTCAATAATTGGTAACTGAATCGCTCCCAATTTATCATTAGCATTTATTCTTATCCCGGCTGTGACCTAAGGTAGTTCACAAGCCAATAATCATTTGGAAAAACGCAACTTTCAAAACGGATAATTTGTTGTACGGCTGTTAATTTAAATAAATAAAGAAAGAAAAATAACCTTGTCCTTATTTAAATTTTTTTTTTTTTTTTTTTAAAAAAAATCTCTTGTTCTGTACTTCAAATTTGTGTCAACTTTATACTTTTATTTTTTAAATTTTCAATTTCATTCTTATAATTTAACTTTTTTAATATTAAAAGTCCTTATTTAATGAATAATAAAAATAAGACATTGGTTGACAGTAAGGACTTTTGAATTAATAAGTTGAAGGATAAAATTGAAAATTATTAGTCAACGTGAGTATAACTCAGTGGTAATTAACATGTACTCTTTCTATTTTGAGATAGGAGCTAGGTTCAAATCTTCACGTTGTGTATTTGTTGTACTCAAAAAATATATTAAAATTTATTAAATATAGAAAAAAGATTGACACAAATGTAAAAATATATAGACAAGATGTATTGATTTATCTGTTTTTTATTTTAAGTTCAACATAATAATTAGAAAGAAGAGATTTCAACCTCTGGCCTTTTAACTTTTTTTTTTTTTTATATATATAATAATACCTTAATTTTTTTTATAACATGTGAAAGGAGAAAATTTGAAGTTTTGACCTTTTGGTTGAGGGTACAGATTTACAGTGAGATATGCTCATGTTAGTTAATATCAACTAAAATATAATTAATTTAAAAATTATGATAAAAAACAAAATTTAAAGCCATAATTGCATAGATAGGAGCCATTCACACAATAATTATTGAATTGTGTTTAATGAGTAATTGAAAACAATTTTAATAATTATGGAATCAATAAATTGTGTTTTTTTTAAGTTCAATTATGGAATCAATAAATTATTGAATAGTAAAAAAAGTTATATACGGCAGAATATATTATATTTTCTTAATAAAATGGGAAATTGCAATGGGTAGCAAAAAATATTAGGATATTTGCAAATCTAGCTATGATTTTTTAGGTTTGCAAACATAGCAAAATTTTAAAAATTTGATTTCCGTTTTTTTTATTATTCCAGTTTTACCCTTGTTGGTATATCAACAGGTATATTAGTAGTATATCTGATATACTTTATATTTACTGATATACGAAATATAATGTATATCAGTGAACTAATATACCAAATTTGATATACTTGAATGAATACAATGATATACCTAATATATACTTGATAGGATAAGCATAACATTTGATATACTTGATTAAATGTTGATATATCAATGATATACTTAATATGTTACTTTCTTTACTTATATTTGTTATGATTTCTTTTCTCTTTATTGAATTATGTTGTGTTATTTACATCTTTTAAAATGAAATGTCCTGTTATGAATGTTGATATACCATTGATATACCTCATTCGTTTTTTGTTTTTTTTAACTTACCTCATTTTTTTATACTAAAATAATTAATAACATTGATATACCTGATTAGGAGTAGCTAAATACATCAATGATAGACTTGTTATTAAGAAAAAAACCACTGATATATATTTTTAATTTTTGGTGTATTATGAAGGTCATGGAATGCAAAATTTGTTATAAGTATATCAATAAGATGCAATTTTAAGTATATCATTAGTGTATTAGTAGTCACTAAAAATGTAATTTAAAGTATATCATTAGTGTATCGGTAGTATATTATTAAGATGATGTATAATATATTGATGACATATTTGCCAAACATGAGCATAACTCAACTAGCATAAGATATACACATTCAACCAAGACGTTAGAGGTTTAAATCCCCTACCACACATATTGTGTCCAAATAAAACTAATATTTCTAATTCTTTATTGATGAAGTATATCAAAGATATCTAAAAAAAGCTCATGTGTATACTTCATAAATGAAGTATATTATATTCATAAAATATACATCTGATATACTTTATATTTAGTATATCAGTTGATTGATATACCCAATATCTAGTATATCAGAACACTAAATAAATGAATGATGTACCTGATATACAGTATATCAATAACACCATTGATATACTTTTTAAAATTCCAGCGTGTTTTAGGGGTTTTTTTGACTTTTCAACTTTAATGCTTAGGCGGACCCACGTTTTTTTGCTATATTTGCAACATTAAAAAACTGATGACATGGTTGCAAATTCCATATTATTTTTTGCTATTCTTGCAACTGCCCCTAATAAAATACATAAACTACTGGTTAATAAATATTTTCTTCGATAAAATCATACCAATTGTCAATAGTTAATAAATTTTATTTAGTGATAATTTGTGATGTTTTTGTAATTATGAAAGAATAGTTGATTTTTTTTTCCATAGAAATCCAATTTTAACAAGTGTAGGAATGAAAAAAATATTACAAACATAGTACTTTGAGGGTTGTATCAATTAAGAGTTGATTAAATTTTTCATCCTTTAATTTTCGGATGTGTCTACCAAACTAAAGTATAGATTGAAAAATTATATGTTAAAAAAAATGTTTAAACTTTAAATCATACTTATCGTTCATTCCTATGGTTAATTCAACTGTCAATGTTAATGTTGATACTAATGTGATACTTCATTTACATAAATCTAGACGAGATAATGTATTTGGTAATCGATTAGATATATTCCATATAAGTGGTCAAAATTTCAATTAAGATTAAATTTGACTCTAAAAACCACTTCGTTCAAATGTTATCTAATAAAGTGTCCAACATTTCATCAACCAATAATATTGAACACATAAACTAAAAATACAAAGCTTCAGAGAATGTGGTTTTCGAAAGCTTTATACTAAGTGCACTCAAGTCATGGAAAATGATACTTAAATAAACATAATACTCAAAAGTATATATGGATCAAAATTTTTAATTCAAATCTAATTTTATTTTATACCCGTCAAATCTTGAAAATCATGTCTCTTTAGAATATGTTTGAGAATACTTCTAGAATAAGTTATTTTAATGAAAGTAGTTGATTTACCGATACTAAAAGTAAGATGTGCTTAGTAATAAATCATTTTGATATTTGGTTCTATATTTTAAAAGTATTTTAATATACTTTTCTATCAAAGGCTTAGAATTAAAACATTTTCTAATAGTGGCTGTTCTCACAATACACTTTCACATTTTTCAAAAATACTTTTAATAAAATGAATCAAATCGGAAAAAGAAAAAATTAAAATTTAATTTGTATATATGATTTTTTAAAAAAAAAATAAAAACTGGGCCCAATAAATATTTACATTGTTTTTCTTATATGAATGGGGAAAAAATTTATTCTTGCTTCGACCTTGAAGAGAAACAATTTTACCTATATGATCACAATATATTTATATCGACAAAAAAAATTAAAAATCATCTTATATATTATGATGAGGTTAAATACTTATACTTAAAAAAAAAAATTAAATACTTATACTTTAGCTTTGGTAATATCTGGTTATTAAATACCATTTGATTATTTTATACACATATGATATACAAGATGTAAAATTAAGATACTACATCTAATATATTTGTTTAAAAAAAAAAAAAGATACTACATCTAATATTTTCTCAAAAAAAAAATAAATAAATAAATACTACATCTAATATGAACTACACCCGTTGGTAAAAATAAATAAAAAAAAATACACCATTCATTTTTTAAAAAAATATCAAGGACCAGATCATCATATTTTTTTAAAAAAAAAATAATTTAGAAAAAAAAAAGAACAAAATCTAGGAGAACCAAAATATTATAAAAGCCAAATAATAGTTTGTTTGTTTTTTTTCTTTTGGACAAATATGTTGGGTGGGGGTTTCGAACTGCATACTTTATGTTCATAAGTACAATTTTACACCAGTTGAGTTATAATCTTGTTCGCGTCTTCATGGTTTTTTTTTTTTTTTTTATTTACTCTTCAAGTGTTTGTTAATTGTTATATATGTGTGAGGTTATATATGATTTTATACTAGGAAAACGTATGACACATGGCAAGAATGCAGACTGCATAATTACATATTTTAAACACATGCTGAGAATTCTGCTTTTTTTTTTCTTTCTTTTTTTTTTTTTTTTTTTTTTATTTCTGTTTCGAGAAATTTTAATATGTACATTTTCTTAAAAAAAAATTGTAATTATATATTTATAAACATAATTACAAATGCATTTCTCTTTAAAGTAGTGTTATATATATATATATTAGTTCCATTATCATAAAATATGATTTGAACAAACGGGTGGATCAAGATGACCAGTTGAGTGATACTCAAGTTCGACATTTATTTTATATATTCCTTTACTAATTGATTTTAGAAATAGTAATTAATATATTTTTATTATGTAATTAAAAGTTGATGTACATGGATATTGTAATTATAGTAATAACGGTCGATAAGAGCTTAGCTCAATTGACATAAAGTTGTACGAATAACCATAAGGTTGTGGTTCGAATCTCCGTATTGTCAAAAAAAAAATCATAGTAATAACTGACCAAATTAGTTATTAGTTATTGATTTATTAGGATTATAATAATTACTAATAAAAGTGTTTTTTCTTTTAATTTTGTTAAATTAGAACATTGGTCCATAAAATAATAAAAATGGTGTTTATTTAGTTTATCAACTCTAAAAATTCTCTTAACATTCCAACTTTGTTTCTAATAATTTTTTGTAGTTAACTTAGACATAATAAGCTAACTATATATTAAGCAACAACCATCTAACGGGACACGACAGTTATAGGGACAAATTGGAGCATGTTTAGTGGATTAAATATGATCAAGTGATCACCAAAAATTGTGGGTTTTCTAAACCTAGCTACCTACCCCATTAACTCACTCAGTCATATTTAATTCACTTAGCACACTCTGATTTGTTACATATTCTCTCGTGACTCCAAATAATTATAGTCATTGTACGTCGAAAACTTAATTAGTAGAAACAATGGTTTAAAAAAAACAAAATAAAAATTGAAAATTCAAGGATGCAATCAAAACTATTTAAAGTTCTTAAACTAAATGAAAACAACCCTTCAAAATCAAATTTGTAATGTAACTTCTTTATTTTACTTACAAATTATTTTATAGTCATTACTTTATTTAAATCATTTTATGCCAAAGTGAGCAAGTGGTAATTAACATGTACTCTCGATCAAGAGGTAAGAAGTTCGAATCTCCTATGTCAAAAAAAAAAAAAAAAAAAAAAGTTCGAATCTCTCCACCCCAAATGTTGATGTACTAAAAAAAAATTATTTTATCATAGGTTAAACGACCTGTTAAAACTATCGATATTTGAAATGGTAAGTGATCGATGCTTTGGATCCAATAAACTATGTTCGGATTGCCCATTTATTTTAATTTTAAATGATTTTATAACTAAACCAACATTATCCATGAGATTAGAGGAAAGCGGCAAAGCGGCAAAAAGGCAATCAAACTCTGTTCACAAGGGCAGACAGTTACGCACAGATTTCTCTCTTCACGTCCTACCGTATAAATAGCCCCATGAACGCCTTTCAATTTCCAAAATTCTCAGCGGCAAAAATCAAAATTAAACTGAGACTCGTGAAACGGAGAAACCGAGAGGTTCCCCTCCGTGGTTTTCTAATTGACCTAACCGCTCACCGGACCACTACGCCGCCGACCGTCTCCGAATCGTTCCCGATCAACTGTAGTTCGTTCTTCAGCTTTCGTCCGGATTGAGTTTCGATCAATTCTCACTTGTTTTCGGCTGGTTTTCATCTCTTTTTCCTCTCTGTTCGTCGAAACTCTTATCAACACACTTTGAGAGGTATTCATCGGCTGCTCTCTCTCTCGCTTGTCTTGATTTTTCTTTCTGTTTTTACTTGATCATTTACCTGTGTTGAATTGAACTGATCCTGTGCTGATGGATTTTGCTGCATTTCGCTTAAATTTATCTTCCTTTACCGTTTTCTGATTGTTGCTTGGACTCAATTTTGTTTACTGATTTCCTAATCCGATGACGATTGATTTGGCTAAATAATCAATTCTTTCGCGTCTAAGTACTTCTTCTTTCTCAATTGTGGAATCTCTTGTGGTTCATCGTTATGCCTTGCTGATTCAGAGGCATTTTTGCTTCGATAATCTGAAATGCTCACGGAAAGTGAAGAAGGATAGGTGCTGAATTACCAAAGAATAGCTTGTATTCGTGCGGATGCCTTTATCCTCTGTGTGCATTCCATTGACACACCAAAATCGAATATGTTTTATGTTCTTTTACAAAATTATGTAGTTTAATCTGGCTTTCTATACTTTAATTTTTCTATTTGAATCGTCCTGCCTATTCACTTTCTCGTATCATAAAAAAATCCTCTAGATTAAAAACTTCGTTATACTTCATACTTCAGGAATCGATGAATTGATCAGTTTATCTAACTCTTTCTTTTTCTTCCATATTATAGATCTACACAAAATGATAGGAGCACTAATCACCAGAGGACTCACGTATGTTTATAATTATACTCTCGATTTAAATATATGTTCAAAATTCTTGCTGTACAAATTGTGATTGTCAAGTTCTAAGATCAAGTTTCATTGTGGCGGTAGGATGATTTTGGGATATGCCTATCCTGCTTATGAGTGCTACAAAACTGCCGAAACTAGCGAGCCAGAGATTAAGCAACTTCAATATTGGTGCCAGTATTGGTATGTTGCACTCTTCAAATTTCACCAATTAATTATATTGGTTTTGCAATTATATCGTTTCTTGAGTTTGAAAGTTTGCCTTGGTGGACGCAGGATTCTGGTGGCTATATTGACTATCCTCGAGAGAATTGGTGATTCTTTTATTTCATGGTAAGGTTTTGGGGATTCTTTTTTCGATTTTAATTATAATACAAGTTTTTTTTGTTACAACAATATAATACAAGTCATGTTTGGAAATAGTAATGAAAAATTATATATCCTTGATCTTTTGAAACGATATTTTGGATTTTAATATACAAATTTTATTTGGATAGTTAATTTTTTACAACTATAATTATGGATTTGAATTGTTTCCTTTTTAAACTTCATCAAGTATTCTCAATGCTTATATCAAAAAAAAAAAAAAAAAAAGTATTCTCAATGCTGTGTTCAAAAATAATTTCCTTTCTTGAAAACGAAAACTCACAGAACGGCCTTTTTAAACAAAAGGTTTTGAATATTTAAGAATAGTTTTTGTTTAAAATGTATATAAATAATGAGAGAATAAGTATACGGTGTGCCTTTTCAAACACAATTTGCAAATAATTCTTAGAAAATTTTCCACATATAGAAGACTCGAACAATATGCCTTATTTGTACTAAAAAAAACAAAACAAAAAACAAAATGCCTTATTCTTCCTCGAATGTTACAATTATTTCTTAAAATGTTATATTTTGGTGTTGTATTAACTATATTTTTCCTTGGCTTGAAGGTTTCCATTCTATAGCGAAGCGAAGTTGGCATTCTTTGTTTATCTATGGCATCCGAAAACAAAGGTATGATGAAATTTGTTGCATCAACTTCTTTTCATAATTTTAACAGAAAATTTTTTAAAGGTTTTTTTTTTAAAACAACTTTTAAATTTAATGGTTTAAAATGAATCTTTTTAAAGTCCAAAACATAATTTAATCCTAACCTAAAATTCAGGTATATATATAAACTAATAGTTTATATTGTATATCAAAACATCAGGTGATTTTATGTAAACAAATGTTTTGATATACAATATAAAGATCAGGTGATTTTATGTAAACAAATGTTTTGATATAACCACATACTCGACCCACATACACAACCAGTTTGGGTATCAAATTTCCCAAACTGATTGTGTATGTGGGTCGAGTATGACCGTTCATTTTTTGTTCTTGTGGCGTAATAATAGGAGGTATTATTTTTCAAAAAAGAAAAAAAAATCACCTTATGTGAAAGAAAGGTTTAAAATTTTGCTTCTCCACTCCAATTATTTACGTTTAATCTAATCTAATCTCCTCAAAAGGCTCATTAGGCTGATTTGCATGGTTGCAATATTTATATCACTTTTAAAGCACATAAAATCTTTATGTAATTTAGAATATCGGTAAATTAAGAATAATTGAGATAAACTATATTAAAATGTTAAATCTTTTAAAATTTAAGACCTACGTCAATTATTAGGTATTATGATTATAATTAATGAGTATCTAAATTATTTGGTGGTTGCTTGAAATATAGTTAATTAATAGCTAATTTAATCGTCGTAGATTATGGATCATTAATAGTTATCAATTTATACAATTACTTTGATTAAATTACAACTTTAGTCTCTGAATTTTCATAACTGTGTCAATCTAGTTCTTGAACTATAAAAAAATGTCAAATAGGTCATCAAACTTTCAATTTTGTGTCTAATAAGTCTCCAACTTTAAAAATTATCTAATAGGCATAAAATTCAATTTTATATCTAATAGATTGATTAAGTTTTAAAAATCTCGAATGTATCAAAGACCTATTAGACATTTTAGAATTTAGGAACCTATTAAGCACAAAAATGAAAATTTAAATATATATATATATATATATATATATTTAAATAAAAAGTTTAAAGACTTATTAAACACTTCTTAAAGTTCAAGAACCTAATTGAAACAAATTTGAAGGTTCAGGGACTAAACTTGTAATAAAACATTACTTTTAAATGAAATTTCCAATACTTCTTCTCCTCTTATTGTAAATCATGTGTTCAACTATCAGTTGAAACAAACCTAAAAGTTTAGAGACTAAATTTGTAATAAAACATTACTTTTAAATGAAATTTTCAATACTTTTTCTCCTCTTATTGTAAATCACGTGTTCAACTGTCAGGGAGCGATCCATGTGTATGATTCGTTTTTCAGACCATATGTTTCAAAGCACGAGCCTCACATTGACCGCAGCTTGTCGGAATTCAAGCTCAAGGCTAGTGATGCTGCATTTATCTACTTTCGAAGAGCTGCTTCCTACCTTCAAACAACGTTGTTTGATATATTTTCAAAGTTTGCTACTAATCCGTCAACAACTCCTGCTGCTCCTAAGGTAAATGCAACAGTTTTTTTTTTTTTTTTTTTTTTTTTTTCCCTCAATAAACAAAATGGTTTTGAATCGTCTTTTGATTTCTTTTTATTAAAGAAAGTTAATGCCGTGCACTTTAAAAATATTTATGGTGTTTTCCTATCTGGTAAAATTGATTTTGAATATTTTTTAGATTTCTGGAGATGCTCTTGAAGGGAGTAGGTTAATAAGGCCCCGTTTGATAACCATTTGATTTTTTGTTTTTGGTTTTTGGTTTTTAAGGTTATAAACACCACTTCCAACTCTAAGTTTCTTTGGCTTTTCACTTACCTTCTTCCCATGTTTTCAAAAACCAAGCAAATTTTTGAAAACTAAAAAAAGTAGTTTTCAAAAACTTGTTTTTGTTTTTAGAATTTGGTTAGGAATTCAAGTGTGTCTTTAACAAAAATAAAAATCATGGTGAGGAAATTTAAAGAAAACAAGCCTAATTTTCAAAAACCAAAAACAAAAAACCAAATGGTTATCAAACGGGGCCTAAGTGATCAAATTATTTTAAAATATTTTCATTGGTTTATCTACTAACATGTTTGGGAGTGACATTTTTGAAATGACCAAAATTATTTTATTATACTCAAAATCAACTAAAAAGACCTTATGAAAATGATTTTCAATTTTCAAAGCACTTCTAAACATGTGAATAAATGTGTTTATGAAAATAATTTAAAATAATTTTATTGCCTTTTTTGAAATAAATATTTTTATTACTTAGTCCTTGTTAATAAATTTAGACCCCGTTTGATAACCATTTCGTTTTTGGTTTTTGGTTTTTGAAAATTAAACTTATCAACACTATTTTTACCCACAAGTTTCTTTGTTTGTTATGTACACCCTTTTCCCATGTTTTCAAAAACCAAGCCACATTTTGAAAAAAAAAAAAATAGTTTTCAAAAACTTGTTTTTGTTTTTGGAATTTGGCTAAGAATTCAAATGTCTCCTTGACAAAAATGAAAACTATTATAAGAAGATTGAGAGAAAATAAGCACAATTTTCAAAAACCAAAAACCAAATAGTTATCGAAAAACTTTTTGTTTTTTGTTTTTTAAAGTAAGATTGTTTTCGATATAATTTTGTTTTGTTCTGTCCTTTACCAATTTAAAAATATAATGAATTTTTCTTTTCTTTTTTTAAAATCAAAATATAAAAAGTAGATTACGAAAGAAGTAAAATTGAGTACACAATTTTAGAACTCATAAATACAATACATAATTTTTTTTTTTTTTTCAAGACAGAAAACTAGAAGAAAACATGATTATCAAGTTCAATTAAAAATTTTCTTAAGTTCCGTGCCTAGTTTCTATACTATTGGCAACTATTTTATCCATATATATATATAAAACGAATATAGTATTTAATACATACTCAGTTTTTTAAAAAATAATTTTAATTTTGATGAGTTATAAAATAAATTGAAATATTAAATTTTTTTTAAAGTGCATGGATCATAAGGTTGAAAGTTGAGGGAACTTCTAAACATAAATTTGAAATTTTAGAGACTAAACTTGTAATTTAACTTTTTTCTTTTTCCAAACATTGTATATTTAAATAGTAAAAATCAAAGTGGAGAAATTATTTAGGTTTATTTGAAAATTCATTTTCAAAACATAATTTCAAATTTTCATTTTTCAGAAAAAAAATTAATATGTTCTTATAAGTTATAACTAATAAGTGACTTGTTTTTTTAAGCTACCTATTTTTTCAAAATATAATAAAGTTTCTAAATATGTTTCTCAAAAAGTTGTTAATTCTCAGCTTTATTTTCCGAAAACAAAATTACACTATACCTTAACAAGATATTTCTAAACTTGGTTATCCTTATAAAAATTCTAAAACAATGGTAAATCTAATTGGTCCTTCAAATCCTACATATTTATTACGCTCTATTCTGGAAATAAATAAATAAATTAATTAATTAATTTAAAAAAAAAAAAAAAAAAAAATCTGATCAATCCTACTCCCTCACAATTAAGCATATTTGGATTTTAGAAGTTTGTTTTTTAATTAACGTACGTGGCCAGTTGTCCTAACAATGTGATATAACTGAGATTACAGCCGCAGAAGCAACCATCAACTCTATCCGGAAATGAAGAGGAAGAAGAGGAAGAGGATGCAAAAGACAAATGAGATGGCAATGGCAGAACGAAACATTCAGACCTATAAATAATAATACCACAAACTCTCTTCCAAATATAAATAAAACGCCGATTAAATTTTAACTACTGTAAACTATTATCAACCCAATAATGAAATTTGTAATAATGATCAACATATATGAAAAGTTTCTTATCCTCTTTCTTTTCAAAAAAAAAAAAAAAAAAGTTTCTTATCCTCTTATTTCTCTCAACCGCACTCCATCCTCTTTACCAAAGCTATCTCTAACCTATTTACAAGGGGAGAGGAAGATTCAAGCTTTTTTTTTTTGTTCAACATGTCGGGGAAAGAGATTTCAATCCCTAACCCAATGGTCGAGAGTATACGTCTTAACCAGTTAAGCTAAATTCAGGTTGGGAGAAGAGATTTGATCAAGAGTATATGTCTTAACCAGTTGAACTAAATTTAGGTTGGCAGAAGAGATTTAAACTTACGCTAGGAATTAAACACTAATGAAGTTTTGTTAAGCAGAGGAATTTGCAACTAAAATTCTAAGTTAGAAATAGAAAATGTCATGAATTTATGAAGAAAAACAATATCTTTTATTAGTATGGCACTTCTGTTTTAGAGTCTAAATAACAAAATCATGGATTACAATATCATATGAATTTGGAGATATAGCACAATCAATCGTCCTAAGCATTTAGAAAGAGCAGGAAAATAAAGAGCTGTAACTGTAAGTAAGGAGGCCTCGGCATACCTCTTTGGCAAAAATGCTGTGGAGAATAGACATAAGCACTTGATATCTTTGAGCTGAGAGTTGATTCACACTTCATTATTACTCTCTTTATTATCTGAGGAATTCCTTCGGAGGTAATTTTCTGTAAGAAATTGAAAAGTGTCGCCTCTGTGATGGAAAAAAATGTGTCATGCTCCATAAAAAAAAACACCAGAGGTCATTGATTGTTGGTCTTCTGGGACTATTCAAAAGTTGTGTTCTTCACCCCATAAATGTGTAATACTCACTTGAGAATTTGATTGAAACCAATAATCATCGTCTACCTGCAAAAAGAAGAGCATAAGGAGAATAAATTGATCAGTTTCATCTCTAACTATGAGATATCAGTGGGAAACGTTGAATTCATGGCGGCTTTTGGCTTTAAAATTGAACCTACATTATTATGTAAAGGTAAAATTCTCTGCATTCCATGAACTTCCCGGAGAGAAGAACAAGCATTGTTGGTAGATGTCATAGGATTCTTATTCTGTTCTGAAGACATTTTCCCTTGCTTGGTGGTGTTTTCTTCCAACCCTTGTTTTTCAGTCCTACAAGCATGGAAAATGCATCATGTTCGAGATGGAAATTCGAAAAGAGAAGCGGGATCTCAGGACGAATGTCGTGTAAGTTTGTAGTAAATAAGATGTCAGAGTGATATACCTCAAGAGGTACAAATCTATTGGGCCAGTGGTGCTTTTGATGATCAATCTACACTGCCTCTCAGAAAAACAAGCCTCCTGGTTTATGTAGGAAACCATCTATCAGATGTTAATGCTAATGGATTAGAGAAATTGCCAAAATCCGTAAATTTATGATGATAACAACCTCATCCGGATCGGGCACTTCAATACAGCTAGCTTGGGGGGCTTTAACTGCTATGAGTGTCTGATTCTGATCCATCAGTTACAGGACAGTAGTGAGTTAAAGAGAAGATTGTTTTATTTGCGAAATTTATGGAATTTACCATAGCTCAGGAAAAATAACCTTGAAGCAAGGAATTTGCAAGATATCTTCTTCTGTTATAAAAAGGTTCCTGATAGTCCAAGAGGGACAATATTAAAGAAAAAGAAGCAAAATGTATCTTTGATTATGAGTAAAAAAAAAGTTTGAGGGGACAATCTTACTTTCTGTGCTTTGCATTTTCCTCGAGATTTCTCAGAAGTTCTTGCTTCATCCTGCATAAAAAGCATCAGTGAAGCTTTTTTTTTCTTTTCTTTTCTTTTCTTTTCTAAGGGGTGAGGGAAGGAAGAAGGGTCTGATTTTGTAATTTGTAAAACCTAACCGACCTTATAAGTTCATCAAGTCTGCGTTCATCTGCATATAAACTTTTAACTTCAGCCTGCAATAAGATCACAATATAATGAGCAATTTAGAATATGCAGACTGTGAGTATAAATCTTAGAGAGTTAGAGTTATAAGGGCCAAAGCCGCTTTTATTAGTTTGTACCAGTTATAGTATTCTGCCGACTGATATTTTTCATCATATCCATTGGAACTATAAATCTTCAGCAATATGCTCGATGGTGAATTTAGGGTCCCCCAAACAATCAACATGACATAATGTCAGCGTCAATTTCTAAATAGTCTGTTAGGCCCCAATAGTAAATGTCTATGCTAGAAAGGTCAAAAAAGGGAATGTTAGTCTAAAAGTTACTGAGAGAATGTTGTGAATACATTTTGTATAGGGGCGCAGTGAGCTTGAGATCATATTGTTATTTGGAGAAAGGTTTGAGCATAGCCCTCTCCAATAGGCTGAGCAAGTGTTAATAAGGTGACTTGGCACCCTTTGAACTTTCTACTAGTAAATAAAGATTAGATACTAAAATAATCTTCTTATATGAGACAAGCTTCTAACATTTATTACTTGTTTGTATTACCCTACTAAAGTAGCTCATCAACAGTGTTTCGATTTATTAATCATCCCAAAATATTAGTATTTAAGTAGTTAGCTTCAAGTATAATGTGAATTTTAGTTCACCTATGTCGACCAAAAATATTCAAGTTAACAGACAACAGAATGAAGTTTCAGCAATAATTACACCAACGAAAATGAAAGGAAGGCTCAAATTACCATTTACCACCATTGTGTTCGATTCACGAATAAACAAGATAATATAAGGCCAAACCTTTTCCAGCTAAATTTACTTGGCATTGGATGTGACAAACATATAATTAAAACAATATACTCAGTTGATATGTGTTCAAACATCATAAAGACGGTTCACATATAAAAAGAACTAACCACAAGACGTTGATCGGAGAACAAAGTATGACCAGTGGGGATGTGCATTCGTAAAATAATCAATAAACATACAAATCAATAACAACAGAGATTGAAATTTGAAAAGTAAAATCTCCAAAACTAAAATGCAAAGCACCTTTAATCTACCAACTTGATCGTTGAGCTCTTGAGGTCCACGCCTCTCGCATCCCCTGTTCACAAGATTTAAAGTCATTATTCGGTGCACTTTGCAGTTTCCAGTGGAGCAATAAGGATAATGTCAATATAATTACTTCCAACGTATGTGGTTCGTCGTGGTTTTCTCAATAAGCCCTATCCCTTCGAGAACATTCGTAATGTCGTAAATCCTCCTCTTTTGGACCTGTATCAAACATTATTCTTAAACATCTTATTACAAAGAAATAAATAATTAATAGAGTTGAGCATCAAAATTGTAGAGGCAAACAATCGAAGCTAATTAGAAGAGCTTCTCTAAGACCTTACAAGCAGAAAAATTAAATTCTATACCTTTAATACGTCTGCAGTTTTATTTAGATCAAGTGTTCCATCCTCAGCCTCCTGAACTAACCTGATAAATTTTTTTGTCAAGAAGCCTGCCGATTAAAATGTACAAAATTTCAAATCTCAACGGCCAGATCCTTTGCATTCCAGGAAATTATATTAGATATTTGTTCACCTCAACTTTACCTAACGAGCTGTCGTACCGACCGTTAGTAGATAGATTAGGACCATCAAGCGGCTCTACAACAAAAAGAAAAGCCAAGGAATAAAGAAAAAAACTAAATGTGCATATTAAATGGGATAAGGCCAGAAATGAAATGCATATGAGATGAATTCTAACCAGTTTGGCTAGAAGGATATTGTAATTACCATCTATTGATTTTTGAGTTTTAGACTTTGAATTTTTCTGCAACTTCAATTTTTTGTTTTGCTTTTCATTTGCACTAGATACTTGTTCACAGGAAGAATCATTAGATCGCATCCTCTGTTCAGAAGCTACAGCTCGTCTGCTAGCCGAAGCCTCGGAGTCATTGATATCATATGTTCGTTTCAGCTGCAAAAAAAATTGTTGATCCAATTAATATTTCAAGAAAAGAGAAAAAAAGATAGAAGTAAAATAGATCGATTTATTGATCATCAGTTCTGATATTAAAGAGATTAAAGATATTCATAAAAATATCGAAAAATTGGCTCGCTGATGCCTCGCGACATTTATGCATAGGATCTTACTAACAGAAAGGCATTCCACTACGCAAAAATCGGAAACAGATTACAATGGCTAAAAAGGAAAAAATCTATTGCTAAAAATTCAAGAGAGACAAAAATTAAAATGTGTTTCAAATCTCGACAACTCAATTAAATTCGAGAGCGTTCCACTCGCGGCATAACAATTTTACACATTAATTAGCAGCTAATCAAATCAAAGTAGAAAATCACGATCCAGATTCATGAATCCGCCAACCTTCACAAAAGAAAACCTCGCAAACTCAACAATTTCATATAAACACCGATCCTCAAACTCAAGCGAACACTCGAAGAAGATTGGTCGCACATCGGGAATCAGAAAACAAACAAACAGCAAAAGGAAGAAGATATTGAAGAGAAATAAGAAACTCACGTCGAGCGTAGCAACTGTAGAATGTGCGTCGGGAGCGAGACGGCCGTCGCATGCGTTGGATTGATCCGACGGCGGAGAAGGGCGATGATACTGAAGGAAACACGGAGGAATAGGTTGAGCTGCAGGAGAAGAAGAAGAAGACGAAGACGACATGTGGCGATGGAGAGAGTGAGAGCGAAGGAGTTGAAATCGGAAGTCGGAGTGGCGGTGACGGAGGAGGAGATCTTCGACGGCGTTGGACATCGGAAAAAATGGAGGAAAAAGGGAGGGAGTTATGGAGGATTTTGAAGATTGGAGGGAAAGAGAGAGAGAGAGAGAAGCAAAAAAAGAGTGAAGAGAAGAGAGAGGAAAGAGAAAGAGTACGTATAAGCGGCGAACCAATAAAAAGAGGAGAGAGAAAGAGAAGGGAATAAATAATAATAAAATATGGAACGGAAATAAAAAGGAGATCTGAAATAAGGATGGCGAAAATTACAGGAATGGACTCACAATTCTTCTCTTTGGGCGGGAACGGATATATATCAACCAATTCCAATCTCCACCTTTTTTTTTTTTTCTCTTTTCCTCCTTTATCAAACATAAAACTATTCTCTCAAAAATAATAATAATAATAATAATAAATAATAAATAAATAATAAAACTATTCATTTTTGTTTTTTAGTTCAACGACTTTTAGAACGGAGATTCAAATATCTGACTTTTTGATTGGAAGTACATGTCAATTTCGTTAAATTATGCTCACATTGACTTATGAAACTTTCATTATATTATAAATTTCAATACAAATACTTTGAATATTGTATCTATTCGATATTTTTAAAAATCTTTCTATAAAATAATTAATTTACGATTTTGAATTAGGTTCATTTTGGTCTTTCTTTTTTTTTTTTTTTTTCTTTGCATTTTCTTATATAGAATTTAAATGTGGTGACATGATCGAATAGCCTAATTTATCATGAGTCTTAATGAATGAAACGTGTACTAACACATAAGATTTTCGAGTACTACGAAAGTATCTTCCATTCATTGACTACCATATTAGCACTATTTTAAAAAAGGATGTGGGGTTCGGGTTCTAATCCTTATTATTATAAAGGCAAAAATTGTATGAACAAAAAAAAGTAAGGTTTTTTTTTTGTCAAAAAAAAAAGTAAGTACTTTTCCTTTTATTTTTTTTTATTATTTTTTTTTAAGTTTAATGATATTTGAGGTGGAAAGATTTGAACCTTTAATCTCTTAATCGATATTACATGTCAATTATCATTGAACTATGCTCACTATGACACTGAAAATTACACTTTTAAGCCTATAAGTTCTTTGATAGTCAAACTTAACTATGAAATTTGAATCCTCACCTCCACACTTTTATTTGTTATAAAATAGGATGAAACAACTAAAAATTTATTAGTCATCTTAAATCAAATTTGTCCTTAATATTGTATTTACACGTTCATTTGCAATTATCAAAATAGCGGGAGAGTACACTAGCTTGGTTTTTTTTTTTTTTTTGACAACATAGAAGTCGGGGATTGAACCTCTAACCTATTAGTTGAAGTACAAAATTTTATGTCAATTGAGTAATGCTCTTATCCGCAGTACACTAGCTTGTTTAAATGTGATATAATGATATCTCATCAATATTTTGTCAATTGGTAAATAACTCCATGAACTAAAAAAAAAAAAAAAACATTTTGCATTTTCAAACTCCCAACTCTGAATGTTTTCCGATCTAATGTCATCTCTAATTTCAAATAAATGTTAAAAAATACGAAGAGAAAATTGAAGCATTCCACTGACTCATGTTGTTGTCATGAGTATGAATCCCATTAATTTAAAGAAACACCTTTGAATGTAAGTGTTTTCATTTTTGTAATTAATATTAATTTAAACAAGTTGTTAGTTTAGCTTGTTCTTTTTTCTGGTAGAAATTTTCTACCTTGGTAATCTATTGTCGTTTTTAATTTCAAAATTTTTACTATTTCGATGTATGTCTGTAGAAAAAGAAAAAGACTGTCAAAATACCAAAATAATAATAATAATAAAAATGCCAAAAGATTAATATATGAATAAATATTAAAAACTACATGTAATGAAAAAGCATATATTATAAAGTTTGCTTTCAGCATTGGATGCGCAATATGCAAGAATTTGGGCCTTGAGCTGCAGTTATTAGGCCCAATTGGTCCATATAGAATATGAGAAAATGGTTAATTCATGCTAACTTTGTAATTTGATTTTTTTTTCCATAAAAATTGAAAATAAAATACACCAACTTATAGCAACTTTTGTAGATATTTATACAAAGATTTTTTTTTTTAAAAAAAAAAAACTATATAGTACATCATATATTAAGATTTGTTGTCAAACATATTTTTTTACTTTTAAACGACAAAAAATCAAGTGAAAACATATTTGGATAACCGTTCTTTAAAAGTTGCTTCTCCTCATTTTCAACTCATCTTTGTAGATTTCTTAATTTTTAGGTCAAATGTAGTTGGTTTTTCTCTCAAATTACAAATTCGTGGATAATGATTTCAACATACATAAAAACATTATTTTTTTTTTTAATTATCTGATCATAATTCTTTAAAATAGTTTTGAAAACACAAATAGAGTTGTATTTTGCCAACATGAACATAACTCAACTGACATAGAAACTTATACTAATGATTGAAAGGTATGTGGTTCAAATTCCTCCACTCTCACATGTGTTTGAAATCAAATTTATGAACTATATTGCTCTAACTTATCGAAATTCTTCGATCTCTAAGTCTATTACATACTAAAAATTTATAACTTTTGTGGTTAATTTTTGGGGTCAACATTTTTTCCCTCTCGAACCACATGAATCAATCATTTAGGGCAGGAAAGATTCTTGTAATGACCAAAACTTTTACTTCACGCAACCAAACCATTCATGACTCATGAGCTTTTGATGTTTGTTATTTCTAATACCATAAGCTCCTTGTTATTATGGCATTTTTAATTTTAACAATTTTTTTTTCAAATTTTAAAATTCCATTTGCCTTTGTCATCCTCTAATTTCATTGTTACAATTGTTTTATTAAATAGGTTTAATATATAAGTTTGTGTTTTTCTCTAATTTTGTAGTGGTTTTTTTTTTTTTTTTTTTTTTTTTTTTTTTTTTTTTTTTTTTAATGATTTGACTAATTATGATATTTTTAATGGGTTCACATTCTATTGTGGCAACCCATTTTGAATGGGATAAGTTATTATAGCAGGTTACATCATGCAAGTTAAACTTTATGAGTTGACATTGTTTAACTCATAAAAGTAATAAGACATGAGACATTCTACCCTCAACTTGCAAAAGAAAAAAAAAATGCAATTCACTGTCGATTGGATGCTCCAAGTCATTTGATTTTGATGTGTGTCTGTTAGTGAATCATAGCTCGACTTATGTGTGTTAAGGGAAATCGCTATAATTCTTTTAGTAATGAATTTTTAATATTTAGTAATATTATTGATTTTGATGGAAAAAATTAATAAATAAATGATGGAATTGAACATTTTAAAAACTTGATTAGGGATGAAACTCAATTCAAGACACAATCATTAAGGACAAAATTATATATTAATTAACTTGATAAATGTCATGTCTATTATAGACACTCAGGCAAGGTTTCTAATTTTACGACTTACGAGCATTAAAATTTAAGGGTAGAATTTCACATCTAAAAAAAAAAGAAAGGAATATATTGTCTAGTTTGTAAATTAGATCCTTGTATTCTAAACATGTTTTTATCTTTTTTTTTAGTTCAACAATATGTAGAGATATGAATTCAAACCTTTTACTTTTTTTTTATCGAGATTATAATGTCATAATCAGTTGTGTTATATTTATGTTGACTTTTAAACGTCAACATGATTATAGTTCAACTGAAATAAACGTTTGTAGTTCAAGTGCAAAATTTATAAATTTAAAAACAAACTTTCTGTTAATGAAAAAGATATTTTTTTTTTGTTTTTAGGACACCCTCTTAACTAATATTTACAAACTGCCAAAGTGAGCTTAGCTCAGCGGTAATTGGCATGTACCCTCGACCATGAGGTCAGAGGTTCGAATCCCCCCACCCCCAAATGTTGATGTACTAAAAAAAAAAACTAATATTTACAAACTCGAAAAAAAAATTGAAGACATTTCCTTGTTTTCTTACCTTCTGCTGATCCATGGTATCAGCAATTTGACTTTTTTCTTCTTTGTCTATTTTATTTTATTAATTTATTTTTGGTTAAAATAATAATATTATATAAAATATTATAACTGCATGCTGTCGTAGTGTCGTTTTCAAAGAATCTTTCGTCTGGCGTGCCACTTACCAAAAGTGTATTTATATCTTTTCGTTTTTTTTTTCTTTATCTTTTTTAATGCTGACCATTTTTTACTTAAAGAAGAAAAACAAATTACTTTTTGTATTGTTAACGTTGCAGTAATTTTATATTCGAATTACGAATTCAAATTATGCACTTTTCTTAAATCCAACTCAAACTTTTTTAGTTCAACAATAATTGAGATTACCGTTGAGCTATGTTCATTTTAACAACTTATTTTCTTTTGATTTTATTAATTTATTTGATTAGTTCGACCATATAATGAGAGTGATTTTGACAATCACAGAATTACTCCCAAACATATCATAGAAATAGAGTCCAGTGAACTCAAAATTGAGGATAATTAACCGATAATAACCAAACCAAAGAAAAAACTAAACCAATCAGTTTTAGGTAAAATTGGACATTCATTCGATTTAGGATTTGAAAAAATGACCATATCGGTTCGATTCTCGGTTTGGTCCAAAACTGAGAAACTTGAACTGATATGCACCCCTAATGAATACAGAAATATATATAGAATTTGAATTGGTTTTTTCTTTTTCGAAAGTATAAAATTTAAATTTGTTATATAACATATATTTGGCTTCACATGTGATATTCAGTTCAAATAAGACTAATTACAAAACACCTATAATTTTGTACCCAATACCAACTTTTTCTGGAAAAATATGATACTTGGATCATCATGTAATAGATAATTAAAAAAATTAATAATAACAATAATTAAAAAAATCATTTCAAATTGAATTGGATGAGATTAGCAACTCACAAATTAAATCTTATTGTTAGTTAAATAAAAAATTTCCAAGGCAAGTTAAATTAAATAATCGAACTCATAAATATTGATGATTATCCCTATTCTAAAATGTTTCATCCATATTCTAAAGAGTTTCATTAGTTCTTAAATTTTGAATTATTATTTTAAACAATCTCAATATTAATATTACTGACCAAATGATATATTTATCATATAGACGTTGAATACATGGCAAACAAATAATAAAATGTAGATAGCTAAACAGAAGTAATTTATTGATAAAATGCATCCAAAAATTTTTAAATTAAACCTAGATGATACAATGCCTAGATCCATCTTCAACAACAACAGTAATAATAAATTAGTATACGGTTTTATGCGAAATAATTAAAAAAAAAAAAAAAAAAAAAAGATGTTTATTTAGCTGTAATCTAAGTGATTAAATTAAAATGGAAAGAAACAAAAATAATTATCAGAAGCTGAAAACTACAAGCCCATGGCAAAATTTGTTTTTGACTTTGACTGCATTTAAAGTTGCACTATAGAACCTGCACATTCAAATTACTATTGATGGCCACATATCTTCGTCCCACTAAGAATGTATCCACCAAATGCATTCATCTGCATGAAGGGATGGGTTCTCGAAGGAAGAACCTGCATTATTATGATAAAATTGTCACATCTATTTTATGAATTTAGAGTAACTTTAATTTTTCTTTATAAATAGAAAATACGATCCCTTCCAACCAAACCATAACGTGATTTATACTTGTATATATTATGAGGATCCAGCCATTCGGATATCCTAAATTGGTTGCCACCATGGAATTTATACAAAAATCTTTACTTTTTCTCACTTTCACGAGTAACCAATAAGTCAAACCAACTTTTAAATTTAGACTAACTTTATAATATTCTCTAAGACTAAAATATGTATAAATTTAGCTAAAAAAGAAAAAAGCATAAATCCCTCGTTATGATATTGGAAGGGTAATATATTAGGAGTATGAATCCTTTAAATTCAGATCATTATCTCCTATATGATAATTCCTAAAATTTGTTAAAAGGGAAGTATGCGGAACTGTAGAGCCATCAAACCTGGTATTCTCGTAGCCAGGGTTCTGATATTTGCAAGCTGATTGCCATCTTCTCAAGCTGTAGTTTATGCATGCAAGTTGCAAGAGGCTGCATTTAACAAATGATCAACTTAATCAATATATATAACATCGATTTACAATCACTGCCCCATTACATGACATCACATTTCTATTTGGATCCATTTGGAGAATAATAATAATAATAATATCTGTTTTTTTTCCAATTGGATCCATTTGGAGAATAATAATAATAATAATATCTGTTTTTTTTCCAATTGATCACCCAACTTAGTATCTCGCCCAAACATGCTTAACTATGGGGTTTTGATGGAATACGATGCATTGCACCCATTAATATATGTTCTATTATAATCAAGACTTTTGTGTGCTCATCTTCAAACATCTTTAAGCCCTTGGCACTCCGAGTGAGAGTAGTATGAAAAAGATAGAAGTTGAGAAGGTAAACTTTACAAAGAACCAACCTGAAGATACTGGTGATAGATGGCAAATGGGGCAGAGTTTGCTACAAGAGGCAAAAGATCTTTAACAAGACTCCATGCATCCGACTGTGGTGCAGCAATTATTAGGCTGCAATTATTCAAAATAATCAAAGTGAATTACTATTAATAGTGAAGCAAATATTACCACCAAACAATACACACCTTGTAAAACCATTTTCCTTCCATAATTTAACAACTTCTGGCGGTGCCTTATCTCCAGCCTTTGCGCATTTAAATACTTTTGTTAATGGAGAAACTATAGACTCTGAGTTGAGATCTGAGGACTGGTCTGTAGATGGAAGAGGGCTTTCATCCATACTAACAGGTTCAGAAGCCTGATCTTGTGCATTAATCTTATACCAATAAGATAAAATAAAATAAATTAGTACCATCCAACCAAAATAATGAATTTTGAGAATAACTATTTTAACCGGTACTTGTGGGAGGACTAATTAAAGGCTTCTTCTAAACAAATTATAAAGTCCTTTCTAAAGTATTTTTAGGAATTTCAAAATCACTTTTGAAATGCTTCCAAAAATCTTATAAACACTTGGTCAAAAGCACTCTTCAGCATCCCAAAAGTCAATTCGAAACTCATCTTAAGAAAACAATGAAAAAGAAAAACTTTACTTACATCGGCTTCATGTTCACCATTAGATTTGGAAGGTTGAACTTGGGATGAGGCGAGGTCAACAAGAGGTGAACGCATTATCCTGGTGGATAAAAAATTACTGAATGGGGTAGAAACTAGAAATACATTTAAAAAATGTGCAAACAATGAAACAATATATGAGAGGGACTAAAGCAGCGAACCTCGTGCAAATTTCATCATCAAAGTTGAATATTCTTACTATATCCATAGGATTTGGATTATTTCCAAGGTATGTATTGCATACAGATCCCTTGCCTGTAAAGAAGCCAACACAATTTAGCACCATATATTGTAGAACAGAATACACGATTGTAATTATCATATTGCAACTTGACACCTAACAATGTTTTTTCCCCTGTTTATCAATTATGCCTATGGACCACTCACACTGATATCTGACAGGGGCTTTGCCACCCCAGACTAACTCTAGAAACAACATGTTTCATGGGTTTTTAAAGTCATTTAGTTTCAACATGGTAAAACACTCATGACCTTGAAGGTACCTCCAAATATTTCAAGCCCTTACCTTCCAGAGCATCTTGGATGGACACCGAACATTGTTTGGTACACTAACACAATTCAAAATTGAATTTGGGAAATAGCAAGACTGGAAATATGGTTAATGAAATAGAAACTATATGCATACACTATAAGACCTTAATTTGCTTGAGAAAAGTGCAAAGAAGAGGCTGCCTGCATCTGCTCATACACCTCTGCTTTTACACCATGGCTCACATTCATCATCCAGGATTTACAAAGCCATTATTTGAACAAAAATGAACCATCATTTATTCATGCCAAGAATAATAGGGGATATGACATACCTCCTAAGCGCTCAGCCACGGCTCCAGTGAGGAGACCACCAACCATATCAAACACAAGTACATCAGAATTTGCAGTCACGTTGGCAAAAGAAAGAAGAAGAGATAAAGCATCCACTCGCAAGAATCTGAATCACAAAGAAAGGAAACAGAGTACATTAATACTGTTCCCAACATCAAACCATCAGAGAACTTATGATGAGTAATGAAAAAAGGAAAGAATAGAAACTTAAAGACATTCAATAATGTGAAATTCAATTATCACACAGTGCGCCAGGAGACAGACCAAGAAATAATTGGCAAGGGCAAAAAAATGCTGTTACCTATAAAACATTATAATTGAACTTGCACATTATGTAGTGAATTGTGATATTGCTGGAAAAAATTTCAACTATTCCTTAAACAAGTAGTGAGGTGCAAGAAAGATCAGAAAAGTATTATCATTGTAATACTTCCGAAAGGCCAAAAAACTGAGGCACGTTCAAGTCCTCATATGATACTATCACTGATGGTCATCACTTATAGTCAATTAATGAATAGAAAACATGCAGGTTGTTACAATTAAAATAAATGATTTTTTTAAAAAAAACGAGAAGCACACTCTATGGAAAGAATTAAAACTAAATGGACAAAAATGTAGTGAAAAAGTGGAAAAATAAAATTACCCGATTCTAGCTGGATATTTCTTGAAATATGCCTCACATATACTGTAAGATGGGGAAAAAAACATCAGCAATAAATAATAGAAGCTAGACAGCATTAAATATATGAATTCTAGTGATGTTACAAATACAAATATTCATGATTGTGATATAAACTATCATTAGTTTTCTTGAGTCCATATATTAAAATTCTTGGTATTAGTTAACACAGCGCTATCATGGATACCTTCGAGTAAAAGGTCTCCTCAAAAGTACCCTAGGAGCATACTTCTTCTGTTTCCTGAGTCTATATTTCTCCTGCAGATAAAATAAATTGGACAACTTTAGAAAAAAAAAATGCCAGACAACAAACAAAGATGAAACTACTCAGTATATGCACATTCTGATCACCTGAGAGAAAACTGTTTTCTTTTCAAATGTTGCACTGTTGGCAATGAGAGCTTCCACAATTTCATCACCAGTTGCACCCTGACTACATATAAAGAGAAAGAGTATGCATCATGGATAATAACATATTTATAAAAAACACGGTGGCAAGTTTCACGAAATATATTAAATTAAACTTAAATTCTCATAAATGTTAAAACTATGAAGAGAATGGAAGGAACAGGTTCAAGCAAGAAGGACGCCACAGGGCTAGAATCACAGCGACAGAGGCAGAGTTCAAGCAAATTCATTGTGCTGCAACGTTCGGCCAACAAAAGAAAAAAGTTTGGTTGCTCCTTTTATGTCACCAAATAATTCAAATAATAATAATAGTAATATAATAATGCCTAATATATCATGCATAGAAATAAGATCTAAAATTTCCAATGCATTTCATCACTGGTTAATTCAAGATTTTGTGACTTCATCCGTTGTGATAAACATGTGTTTGGAATAATGTTTTAAAAGGTTAAAACTTAAAGGCAGTCTGAGGCACATGACTAAACAAATTATACGAATCACCAATTATATTTTACAAAAGTACAAAAAGAAAAAAAAAAAAATCACGCCTATTAATTATTATTTTCTATAACAAAATAAAAATTTCAAAGGTTATTTTCAACATTTTCAGTATTATCACCAGTATTTTTTTTCTTTATTAATCTTCTAACTATTACATGAATCTAAAGACTATGAGTCTGAGTACGCCTCTGTAGGAGCTGTAAACCTTTTATAATTTAAATGAACTGTATGCTTTCGTTTAACTTTTCAAGTGTTTAATTTTGAAAAAAAAAATCATTTTGAAAAAATTTGTAGTGTTTGGCAACCACTAAAAATGACATATTAGAAAATAAAATGAGATTGAGAAATAAATCATTTGGAGAGAAACACTTGAAACCAACTTTTCTAAAAAGAGTTTTTAAGTAATAAAAACACTTACGAGGAAATGTAACCAAAGGATGAGTGTATAAATTCTAAACAATTTTTATACAAAATGTTTTTTAACAAATGCATTCTTGAAAAACATTTAAATTAAAATGTATTTCAAACGGAGCTAAGACGAGGAGGTGTAAGAAATCTGAAAAGATGCTTAAGCCTCAACTTGTTCTTGAACCAGTGGCAAAGCAGAGCAATATCTTACCTTCGCATTGCATCGATATCTTCACTAGAGAGGCTTTGTGCCTTGTTATTGTCTACAATCGCTCTGTTATCTCTCAGCTCATCTTTTGTCACCTGCTCTTCCTTCATCTCCTCCGTTTCTTGACAGTTAATGCCTTCGGAAACAGACACCAAAACAAAAGATCGCTTCAGTTAAAAGTTTTGTAAAGATGAAACCAATTCGTTAACAAAATCCGCAGTAAGAAATCAAACCTTCTTCTCTGGAGGGCATAACGCGAGCCAAATGTGGACCATTGGCTCCATTTTCAATTTGAAACAAGGAACCGAATGGACAACCGATTAAAGGCTTTAGAGAGTAACTTTTATTCCCAATTTTCAGCGTACTGCAAATCAAAGTAATTCTTGTTATCACGCATCATACTTACTGAACATTAAATACCAGAAATCCACACTGAAATTTGGGAGCGAAAGACGTACGAGGCCAGCGAGAGTCGAGCAAAAACCAGGCGGTCGCCATCATTGATGTCGAGCAAAACGCTGCAGCCCTCCCACGTCACTCTAGGGTTTCGAGGCGATTCAGATTGGAGAATACTCGAGGACATCTTCAAACTCTAAATCAGAAGAGAAATAATTTGCAAAACATGAACTGTAGAATCAATCAAGAGAGTGGGAAACTGCAATGTGTTGTGTGATTTTTAGGGTTTATGAAGAGAGTGACGGTTGGAGCGGGACAACGAAATACAAACTGCGAACGAGAGGAATTAACCGTTGGCGTTGTTCGTGGGCTCGGATGAATCGAAGTCCAGTTTCAGTTGGACATGTTAGCGACCACGTTCAAGCCTTTGAAACTTCTTGTGGGCCAACTGGACTAGGGCAAACGAGCCACAGTAGAAACGTTTTAAAAATAGTCTTTTATTTACGACTTTATCCTCTTAAAATTAGGAATTAAAACTAAAAAAAAAAGGAATGACAAAAAAATATTCATGAGATTTAGTTTAGAGTCACTAAAATAGTAAGTTGGTGTGAGGGTTTTTTTTTTTTTTTTTTAGTTACCAACTACCTAAATCTAGATCATCTAATTAACTAATGGGAACTCGTTTTGCTGAGCTCGTAATGATGAGCTTCGCTATCTTCACATTTATAAAAATTCAAAGAAAAAAGTGGAAGTAAGCTCTCTCGATAACCAAAGTATGTTTTTTAGATTCAAACAGACTTTATTAGAGTGGGTTTTGCAGACACCACTCTGATGTATCTTTACTTTGGAGGTAATCACAATCAGGCTCTATCACCGACCTATAATGTTGCCAACTAATCATTTCTAACTAGGCTAACATGTGCACATCTAGACAACTTTTGGTTTGTTCAAAATCAAGCAACAACAACCATTAAAACACATACAACCTAAAAGTACTAGACTACAAACCTGAGTTTTTAAGTATGTAAGAACGATAATCAATATGAAATATCATAGATGAGGAGAGTAAGATCGATACTAGATTTATATTGGTTCACTAAAGGTGAGCCACATTCAATTTTTTACTGTCATTGTAGGACCTACTATGATACATAAAAGAATGTTACATGATAATTACAAACATTTGAGAATGATCTCTCTCATTTTTCCCCTAAAACAATACTCACAAATAAATACATGACTCACCCACACTCTTGTCTTTGCTATTGCACCAAGTATACGAAAACCTTACAGACATTCAAATTTTTGCCCAACAAGCTCTTATAAAGTAACACGAGCCAGTGCCTCAATGCTACTTTTTTTTTTTTTTTGAGAAAAAGATACTTCATAAACGAAACCATCATGAAACAAAGTTCTCAACCAAATCAACTGACAGCCAACAGGGGATTTCATCACCCCTACAACTCGCTTCTTCTTCCCCTAACAAAGAAAAAGAGCGCCCAAAAAAAAGGATACAAAATTGCCATGATCGGCACCAGCCTTAGCTACATTGTGAGCTACATAATTGCTCGCTCTCAAACACTTGAAGATGGCGATATTTTCTCCAACCAAAAGATCCTTTATGGCATTGGCGATTGAAGACAGCTATGAGAGGTCTTCTGCTTCACCATTAATGACCTTTACCCTTAGCATCAACACACTTTGAACTTTGAGGAATAACCAACTTATTGCAATAGTGTTAAAGCGCTCCAAACTTAGAGATCCACTTTGAACCGGCATCTACATGCCTAAAGTTGTGCCAAGGCACACCCTATCGGTTTCTAGCTCATGTAGCAACTTAAATGCCCAAATAATGTGATGCATTCACTTTGTCTTCTTGGTACCATATTCAACACACAAGAGTTCTTTCTCACCCTATCTTCCGGTAGTGTGGGTGGGAAAGAAATAAACAAAGAAATTAACTTTACTTTAGGAGAACAAGTTGAAATTGCATAGTGAGACTATCTCTATTCTAAGGTATTGGAATTTCACCGAGTCTTTTAACCCACCTTCATGTAGTAAATAGATAATCACAAGTTTTTATTTGGTGTTAAATTATGAATTCAATTCTTGAACTCTTAGGTTTGTATCAACTATTAAGTAGGTTATTGAATTTTCATATCTAATAGGACAATCAACTTTAAAAAGTGCCTAACAGGTCTCAAAACTTTCAATTTTGTGTCTAATAAGTCTATGAATTTTCAATTTTTGTGTTTAATAGATTCTTAACTCAGTCAATTTTTTTAAATGACCCATTAAATACAAAGTTAAAAGTTTATTGTCATAATAGGACTCATCATTAAATTTTATATCTAATAGATTTATTAATTTTTAAGAAAATGTTGAATATGCCAAGAAGATACAAAGCCGAAAGTTAAGTGATCTTTTGACATCTTTAAAGTTCATGGACCTATATTAGACACAAAATTGAAAGTTTAGGCCTCATTTGATAACCATTTCATTTTTTGTTTTTGGTTTTTGAAAAGTAAGCTTATAAACACTATTTTTACTCACAAATTTATTAGTTTGTTATCTACATCCTTTTCCATGTTTCCAAATTCAAGTCAAGTTTTGAAGAAAAAAAAGTTTTCAAAAACTTATTTTTGTTTTTAGAATTTGGCTAGGAACTCAACAAAAATGAAAACCATTGTAAGAAAATTGAGAACAAACAAACATAATTTTCAAAAATCAGAAACCAAAAACGAAATGGTTACCAGAGAGAGCGTTAGAACTTATTATTTTATTTTATTTTCATTTCTTTTAGTTTAATCTTCTTCGATTCCAATGGATAGTCAGCACAGCTGCCATGATTAATATGAGCGAAGAGGTGTCACTCTTTGATTGAGAAGAATAAGGGGCAGAAAAGAGTACAGAGACACAATCACTTCACAATGTCCATTTAATTACTTCAACCACTCAAAACCCCAACCTATCTGAAGGATTTTATTATTGTTACTTTTTAAGGTTTATTATCATTATTGGCTGCTCTCTGTCTTCTCCATTTTCTTTTTTCTTTTTTCATTTTCCCTCTTTAAAAGAGGGTACGTTGTTTTCTTTTGTATACTATTTCTTTTTTTTTTTTTTTTTTAGAAGGCTTTTGTATACTATTTCTTTTTAATGTAGTTTTCTGTCATTTTCTTAATCAAAACTTAAATTACATTTTACCTTCTCATATTATTTTATTTTATTAAGCTCACTTTTTTTTTTTTTACAACTTGTTGGATGAAAGATTTGATATTTTAGGTCTTGTTTGATAATCATTTGATTTTTGGTTTTTTGTTTTTGAAAATTATGTTTGTTTTCTCTCAATTTCCTTATCATGATTTTCATTTTTTTGTCAAGTAGACACTTGAATTCTTAGCCAAATTCCAAAACACAAAAACAAGTTTTTGAAATTTTTTTTTTTTTCAAAATTTGATTTGGTTTTTGAAAACATGGGAAAGTTGTAGATAACAAAACAAATAAAGTTGTGGGGAAAAGTAGTGCTTATAAGCTTAATTTTCAAAAACCAAAAACTAAAAACGAAATGGTTATCAAACGGAGCCTTAGTTAAAGGTATAAGTTTTATGTAAGTTGAGTTATGTTCGGTTGGTATTAAACTCACTTATTTTAAAATAGAATTGTAGTATTAGAAGTTTCTATACTATCTTACCTTGGATATGCGGTCTTCAATCTTTTTTCTTTCAATTTTCTTATTTATGAACCTTCAAATATAAATATATATATTAATTTGTATAAAAATTTCAACCTTCAACTTCACTATCCACCAAACTAATTGTGTTAATTGGCTGTGTTCGGTCTCTTAAAATAAATTTTTGTTAAAAAATTAAAGAAATGTTTGAAATGAAATGTATGAGAACAACAACTTTGGTCGTGTATGTCTAGATTGGCTAAAATTATTTTATAAAAATTGAAAAGACTAAAGTTATTGTTCTCATTCATTTCAACTCAAAAGATATCGTTGACATCATTTTTTCCGATGAATAAATGTGGAGGTGATGGTTCAAACATTTGACTTTTTTGGTTGATGTTATGAACTTTACTTAGTTGATCTAGGTTTAGATGGAATTATATAATTATTTTTTACAAAATAATTGTTACAATAGTTTACATGAACAATATTGTGAATGCTATTGCTTATATCTTTCAATTTTCACACATCAACTATCGAGTCAATTTTCATATCCATCATTTTAATCAGAAAAATCTCTCTAAGAATTTGGAACAATTTCAAAATTCAAAGATTAAAATGAAAAATTTTAAAATTTAGGAACATAATTGAAACCTATCCAAAACTTTAGAGATATTTTTACATAATTTAACATAAAAGAAACATCCTTGGCTTAAAAAAGAAGGAAACACTAAAATAATAATAATAATAATAATAAACTTTGAGTTATCTAATATAAACAAATTAGAAATTGATTAGTGAAAAATCATTACCTCACATGGATGTTTCGGCGACGTCTTTCCAATCCCTCTATAAACTGTTTCGGGCTCCCCCCAAACACCAGAACAAGCTGTCCACGAAAATAAGAACCAACTCATCCTTCATTCGGCACACCATATCCTCGTAACCAAACACTTCTCAAGAGTGAGTCACGCAATTCTCTCATGGAGAAGAATCCAGGCGTTTCGATCAGGCCAAAATCAAACGGAGCAAACAACTTCATCATTCACGTGAGGGATGATCAAGAGGAGTACAGAGCAGGAAATTCCGGCGTAAGCATCTCTCCGGCGAGGATTCTGAGCCGGATCCGCCGGATTCTGATGCGATTCATGTTCTATTTTCCTTCTCGAGGCTCTTCGTCGTCATCGTCGTCGGCAATACTGGCGTCGAAGCAGAGAAATCTGGAGAAATTCGAGCCGCCGAAAACTTCGTGCAGTTCGAATTACTCGTCTTACTCGCATTACAACGAAGCCATTGCTGATTGTATCGAGTTCTTCAACAAGTCGTCGCAGGATCAAATCGGCGTCGAAGGCGGAATCTCCGATGCAAATGCGATGGTATGAATATGATGATGATAATAAACATACATACTGATACACATACGTACACATACGAAGCGGTAATTCGATGTTAAATCGTTCCGATTCTCTGAGTTTAATCGCGAATGATACTGTTGATTATTGAGTTTATGTGTTAGATTTTGCAAATGGCCGTCGCTCTGATTTCTGCGCTTTGAGATTGCAGCAGAGTATCGATTCGCTGTGTGTATATATGAGAGAGCGAGTGATACAGAGATATTATTGTTGCTATTTCTATTTTCTTCTTTACGTTTGTCGGTTTGTCGCAACTTTTCGGTTTCATTTCATTGAAGGTTTTATGGAGGATTTTTTTTTCTACTTCCAACACCGCTAAGATTCTTACTTCTGACTTGTTCATATATATTTTTGATTCTTACCTCTAATAATTTATATATTACCATGCAACTTGAATTTAATCTTTATTAATTACCATAAATATGAAAAGGTTATAAACATTACTTTTTTTAAAAAAAAAATAATAATCATATTGTCAACCTCAATATATCTAGTAAAAAATATATACTCTTTTCTTCTACACTTATGAAACTCACATGTGTGTGTGCGGAGGCCAACATGAGCATAACTAGCAGTAATTAACATTTATCTTCGACCAAAAGGTTAGAAATTCGAATCCTTCTCCTCCCAAATGTTGTTGTACTAAAAAAAATGTGTGTGGAGACCAATAAACTTTTTTATAAGATGTAGAAAAGAAATGTCTTGATTGCATAGTTTAGATTGGCAATGTTGTATATAGTTGTTGATATAGTTTAGATTGGACAATGTTGTATATAGTTGCTGAGAGTGAAAAGAAAAAGAGCACGACAAGTTATTAATTGTTGTGCACGGTGTACCGAATAAATTTAGTCATAATCTTTTATACTTTTCCATTAATATCAAAATGAAATCTTAAGATCGCCTAACACAATTTCATTAAAAAAAAAGATTTTGTTGGATAGTTTCAAATCATTAAAGCAAAATGTTGATAACATAGAACTCATTTTTAGAAGTAAATATATCATATCCATATGAAGGGTGTATTTAACTAAATGGCAGAAGTAAAATACATTAACTGTTGAGTTCTGTTCAGTTGGCAATTGGTCAATTTCTTAGTCTTTGTTTTTTCATGGTTAATAGCAAACGTTGTTCATAATTTCTTAATGATTGATTGAAAATTATCTTCAATTTTGAAGTAACATGCAGTAGTGACTGAAACTCTAGTGTTACATAATCTTTAATCTTGTAGTAATTCATACATTTGGAGATTATTGAGCAAATTTTAATTTTGAATCAAGAAAGAGTTCACCAACTTCAATTAGTTGTCGTTGTCCAAAAAAAAAAAAAAAAAAAACTTCAATTAGTTGTCCAATTTTTACATGGATATGTCATTTTTTTTAATCATATTTTAATAAACAAATTTAACTCTAAGGACATAATCATTACCAATACAAGTAAGGAGAATTAAAAAAATTATATCAGTCAAAATACAATCATGAACAATATATTTTAACCTTTTCCATGGTTTCAATACAAAAGAATTTCAAAATCCATCCACAAAAACCGAGTTTGGTACAACATAAAACATGTTATATATTTTAATGTTTAATTTCGTTAAATACTAATATATATATATATATATATTTCACTTTTTCTTTGAAAAAAATCCTCCTATAAAAAATATAGACTTCTTCTTGCTTGCCTTCTTCTTCTTGTTCATAGATGGACTATTCTTAAATCCTTCACCATTCATTTTTGCATCAACAATCATGTGCCTTTTTTCATGGATCTCACCTTCTTCTTCTTCTTCAAATCTTTGTGATTGTGTCTTGGAGTCGAATTTCCAAGAATCACCACCAAATTCGATGTCGTAGTCTGTTCTTTCTTTGAGCATTTGGAGCTTTCGCTTTGTTTCTTCTAACTCTTCTTGTAGAGAAGAGAGAGATCGTGCCATAGCTACACTCCTTTCTTTGGCTTTCTCTAAGTTTTGCTTTGCCACGTCTAATTCATCTCTTACGCTTTTGATCTTCAAAAGGTTATTCTCATGTTCGTTCTCTTCGTTCTCCATCTGTGTCAGTTTGATTAATATTAACGAACAACACTAACATTATTTATATACAAAAATTAGAGTTAGAATTCTCAATTTTATGAAGATGTCAATAAAATAATGTCTATATAAAATGCTAATAGGACAAACATACAAATATATATATATATATATATATATATAGCATTATTTCAATCATGTTATATATCAATCATTAAATAAATTATTAGAGATTATTAATATATATACACTTTACTGGTAGTTTGAAAGTATATCAAAATATCAAATCCACCTTGACATCCACGTTCCAATTTCAATACTATAATCTACTAGTCAACATGAGTATATGTAGTTCAATGGTTAGGACGAGACACACATTCCTTTCTCACAAGATCGATAGTTTAAATCTCCACTCCACATTTATTGTACTAATTAATTAAAAAAACTATAATATATTAAAATATTAACATGGTTACTAAGTATAAAATATTTCTAGTTTTGAAGATTCAAATTATATTTTCCCCTCAACCTTCTTATTTATTTATTTATTTTATTTTTAAGTTCAACAAGAATTGGAGGTTGGGAGATTCGAACCTCTGAATGATATTGGTTAAGGATACATGTCAATTATCGCTGAACTATGCTCACTTTGGCAACCTTCTTATCTATTGGGTAAGATTAAAAATTTCGACAAAGGAGATTTTTCAAACCTACTAACTACCTATATGCTCAATTTTGAAAATGACTCGAGAAAAAATGTATAGTAAAGAAACATTAGATCTATAAAAGTTTTTAAAGTTACAAAGAAACCTATAGTTTATATTATATTGCGGTCCATAAAATTTAAGATTTAATTTATTTTGGTCTTAAATTTTTTTAAAATATATTTTAGTTTCTAAACTTAAAAAAAAAACATTGATTTTTGAACGGTCAAAAGATTCAATCATTTTGATTCTAATATAACTATTTGTTTAGTCACCCAATTATATCTATCAATCTGCAAACAAGAGCATGACTCAACTAGTATAAATAAAGCTTATATCCTGACTAAGAGGTCAGACGTTCAATCCTTCACCTCTACATGTTGTCAAAAAGAAAAAAAAAAAACTATCTATCAATCTAATACTCACCTTTAGAAACCCTATATAGTTCAAATATACATTCACTTCAACATGTTAATGCACATATATTTGAAGCTATGGTATCTCATTAATTGTTAGGATAAAAGTAAAAGTAATAGTAAGTGGACTAAAATGAATGTTTTTTTTTTTTTTAATTCAAAAACTAAATTAGACATTTAAAAAAAAATGAACATTTCCAAAGTTCGTGGACTAAATAGATGTGTACATTGTTATGAGAAACTTTCTAATACTCTCGTAACAAATTAGATGTATACTCATATACTGATGTGGGAAAATTTCTCTCTTAAACTAAACATTTTGAAATTTAAATAATTAAAGTTGAAATAAACCTAAAAGTTCAACAACTAAAATAAACATTTTAAAATTTTAGAATCAAAATGAAACGAGTTCAAAAATTCAAACCAAATAGAAAAAATTAAACCTAATTTATAAATATTTACTACATGAAAAAAAAAGAAAGCATTTAATAGGAAAAAAACATTTGCCTACTTTACTCACAGTATTAACTTTTCTATGTAGTGTATTTTTAGTAGCTCATATATTTAAATAGTTTAGGGTATCATACTAAATACAATAGAATAAGAAAAATGAAAAAGAAAAATCGATGTATTACAATTTTAACATTTTAAATTTAAATAGTTTCGTTCATCTATAATAAAATATCGACTGGTACATAGTCAAGTAATGTTAAAACCAACCTCTTGTAGAACGTTGGCGTAGAGCTCCGGGGCCAAAATCCTTTGGCCGTACAACGCAACGGCTTCCTTCACCGAGCGATACGGCCTCGTTTTCTCCATCTTCACAGAGCTTCAATTCGACTGAGTTTTCAGATATTCAAACCATCTTAAAAACAACCCTTTTAATTAAGAGAAAAGAATAATAAAATTATTATTTTTTTTTTTTAAAAAAGAATAAGCTTCGTTTCTTCGCTTCCACTTCACTACTGGAAATCTACTTGTTCAACTGAATCCTTGTTGCTTTTGAGAGGATCCGACCCGAAATTTAATGGCCCACTGGCCCTTTCTTTCGCTACAGAATCGGCACATGGGGTTACGACATGTCGGCCGGCTGTGAAGCAAAGGCATATAATTGGGGGAATGGCCTTGTTCTTACACTTGACGAACAAGGAAAAATAAAGGGAAAAGAGTGAGAACTACTTGTGGTTGTGAATGTGATCATGATTCATGAATATCTATGTGATGTTTTACGCAATATTTTCTAACTTTCTCTTCAAGGTAGCCATCGGAAATTTGCATTCAATTTGAGTGTGTTTTTGTTTTAATTAAGAATGAGTTTGGGATGACTTTTGAAAAAAGTGCTTCTAAGTATTAAATAATTTTTTTTTTGTTTTAATATTAAAAGGATTAATTTGTAGGATATCAGAATGAAGCTAGAAGTTCACATAGGGCGGAAGTTGGGATAAATATTTTGCTTGTGGTTTTGAAAATTTAGGAGGGACAAATTAGGGAGAAGTCTAAAAAAATCTTGACTTTTTCAATAAGGTTGTTTAACCTAAGACAAGGGAAGATGAGGGAAATTGTCCCATCTTTGATTTTTAAAAAGTAATCAACCTATTAGATATAAATTTGAATTTTTATGTCTATTGAGACCTTAAACTTTCAATTTTGTATTTAATAAGCTTGTGAATTTTAAAAAATGTCGAATAAGTTAATGACTTATTTGACATAAAATTGAAAGTTGAAAGACTTGTTGGACATGAAAGTGAAAGTTCAAGGACCTCTTGTATACTTTTCAAAGTCTAGAAACCCATTGGACACAAAATTGAAAGTTTGAGGACATATTTGAAACATTTTAAAGTTCAATATTATATTTTTATCTTTTTTTTTTTTTTAAGAGAACCTTTTTGGGGAAAAAAAAGACTAAAATACATGTCATGTTCCTTTGCTCAATCCATTAATGTTAGCTGATTATTTTGAACATAGCTCAATTAGTCAAGACAATATATTCTTGACCTAAAAATGAAAATGTCGACTTTCCAATCCATCTCACATATTGTTGAATTCAAAAAAAAAAAAATCATTAACTTTAACACGTTACAATTTAGTTTCAAATTTTAAAGTTTGTAATGGTTTAGTTCAAAACGAAAAATAGGGAAAAAAATTATTAAGGTATATTTTCTAGAAATCCCACAAAGAACCAAATATGTTTGGAAGCCGTTGAGGATCCCACACTGAAAAAATAAGTGGAGACCTCACAATTTATAAGATATATGAGTTACTCCACTAATTGCCAATTGGTTTTAAGATAGAGTCCATATAATCTAATATGGTATCAAAGTCCATAAAAATCCAAATGAATATTGAAAAAATAAGTGGAGATATCAACTAAATATTAAGTTGCATATAAATTATTATTAATTATTAATTAATTTATAAACATGTTTTATGTTTTAAATTTTATATAATTATTATTTTACAATATTATAAAATTTATAATATATTAAATTATTCATATTTTAATTTGAAAAAAATGAATTGAGTTTTATAACTTGAAATATTATATTTATTAAAGTTTCTTTTTTAATTTAATTCTACCTTCTAAAATTTCAAATTCAAAATACGATTATATTGTAAATATAAGAAGGTTGTTTTCAAAATTTCTACTATTTGAATTACAAGAAAACAGTTTTAAAAAAACACATCTACTAAACAAATTTATTGAATTCAGTTAATCCAAAAACATATATGTAGAGATTAAATTACTATAAATTTTAATCTCCAAGAATTAAATTGTTTTATACCCAAAAAAAAGAAAAAAGAAAAAGGAAAAAAGAAAGAAGGCGAGATCAGTTACATGCAAGGTTTAAAATGTCGATGTTGATGGAAATGTCGAGGTCCAGATTTTATGGAAATGTCGATGTCGAGACATTTCGGAAAGATTTACGAAAATCGTGGAAATTGTTTGAATTAATCCATGAAACTTTGTTTGTGGCTCAATTAGCCTATAGTTGACTCTTTTTTTTTATCATCATATCTAAAAAATAAAACAATAGTTAGATGAAAATGTTATTAAAATGTTGATACGTGTAAGAATCTTTAAACTTATTTGAATTATTAAATGAGACTTTAATTAGAAAACTAAAATAGATATGAAATATTGATAGATGACAAAATAACTATGAATTCTTGAATATAAAATTTAATATAAAATTTTACAATGGCTAATACCAAAAAGACGATCTTATTGATTAAATAAATTAAAACATAATTGTCTATTTACAATGAAATTTATAATCATTTAATCAAATATCAAATGATTTATTTCTTCTAAAAAAAATATTAAATGATTTATCAAATTGTAAATAAGGAAAAAAAAGTTAAAAACAAAATGATAAAAAAAAACAAAATAAATAAATAAATATAATAAAAAAGAAGAATTTAAAAAAGAAAACCAAATGGTAAAAACGGAAAAGGGCAAAAGAAATAAATGAAAATAAAAATTGAAATAAAAGAAAACTAATTAACTAAGTTTTTTTTTTTTTTTTTAGACAATAAAAGAAAACTAAGTTAAAAAACTATTTTTTTTTTTAAAAAAAAAACTGATAGCGAAATTTAAAGAAAAAAACAAAAAGAAAATGAAAAAGTAAGGCCGTCTAACAGATTGTCCGGCGGTGCTGTCCGTGTCACAAGTGCAATAATTGTGCACGTGACGTGAAATGATTGAGTTATTAAAAAAAAAAAAGTAATATCTCAGATGAAATGTCGCCAAAATCTTGAAATTTCGAGATTTCGGCGACATGAGGGAATTTCGGTATCAAAATTTAAGACCTTGGTTACATGACATAACCCATTAATTTGATCTGTAAAAGAAAAGACACATACACTGAAAATGTACATCAAACTTGACTTTCTTTGGTGACACACGTTGACCTAATAAAATTAAAACATAGAGTGGGTTTATTTATTCCGTAGTATGAAAGGACTCGCAAAAGACATACACACAACTATATATGGGCACATAGACAACATATAGGTAGGTTGTAAATTAGGAAGAGATTGAAGTTCAAGAGATGCTAATCTCTTAGGGGCGGCCGTCGATGGGGGTCATGGAGGCATGGCCGGGACAGAGATGACGGTTGCCTGAACTCCCGGGAACACAGTTGCACCCACAGCCGCAGTCTGATCATAAATAAAATTTTAAAACAAAATCATCCACATCATTAAATCACCATTAAACTCAAATTAAAAGTTTAAAGTCAATAGATTACAAGGAATATAGGGTAGGTTTGACATGTTTTTAACATAGTGTTTTGATATATGAAACTACATTTTATCACACTATTTTTTTTTTATTATTATTGAAAATTTTATAAAATTATTTTTAATTAATAATATTACTCTATGACTATGTACCAAGAATTTAGTCATAATTCAATTTGTATAAAGTATGTGCTTATGACTAAGAGGTCATCGGTTCAAATGTTTCAACCCCATATCATTGAATTAGAAAAACAAAAAAGAATTTAAGGCATGTTTGGTTTAACTTTTCAAGTGTTTAATTTTGAAAAAAAAAATCATTATGACAAAAATTCTAGTGTTTGGCAACCATTAAAAATGACTTATCAAAAAATGAGATTGAGAAATAAATCATTTTGAGAGAAACACTAGAAACAATTTTTTTTTTTTAAAAAAGAGTTTTTAAGTATATAATAACTTGTGTATAAAAACACCTATGAGGAAATATAACCAAAACATATGTTTAAATTCTAAATAATTTTATACAAAATGTTTAAAAGAAAATGCATTCTTGAAAAACATTTAAACTAAAAGATATTCTAAACGAAACTTTAGTATTAAAAAAAAAAAGAAAAAGAAGAGAGGCTATTTTATAAAAGATAAATGCTCATCCAAATCTTAAAATTTTATGTTGTCCGATCAACAGGAAAGTATTTCTCAATGGAATAATATACTTCACTTTCTTACCTATCAATAAGTATTTTTGATATGTTTTTGCTAATTAGGGGAGAGAAATGTATAAAGAAAGAGGATAAAGATTTTGTGTCAAAAGTTTAGCTCAACTGACATAAAATTGTACTGATAACCACAAGATCTGTGATTCAAATCTCCCTCCCCACATATTGTCAAAAAAAAAAAAAAAAAAATATAGAGAGAAGAGTATTTGTATTTACTCATTTTGTGAGGGTTGGGGGGGATTAATCCTTCTCCATTGGGCTCCACTTCAGCCTGCAATATCGAAAAAAAAAAAGAAGAAGAATAAATGATGCATAGCTTTTAGCTTTTGATGAAAAAATGATTGAAGCATGTGTTGGAAGTGATTTTGAAATGATCAAAATGACTAAAAATAACATGACAACAGTGATTTTGACCGTTCCAAAATCACTCAAACACATCATAAAACTAAAAGACGTGGATTTAGAATATTACAAGACGATCATCGGCATGGACGGAGTAGTGGAAGAGTAGAGAGATCAAGAGAAGTGAAGCGATGAGAGCTTTGGAGGACATTGGCATGGTTTTGGGATTATGATCAAGCTGTGTTGAGTATGATAATTGGCCTGGAAATTTGAGAGACTGAGAGGCTTTATTTTATAGCAAATGGTTTGTGGCTAAGTGAAATAGAACAGTGGGTGGGATTTGGGAACTAGGGGTGGATGTTAACCAAGGAAGAGAATTTGAGTTCTAAGTATACTTTTCATTTCCACTTGTTTTGCTTTTGATATAATTTAATAATATTATAACTTAAATACAACTGCGAATTCAAACTTCTCTGACTTTTTAATTGAGGTATTGATTCTTCCATAACAATTGAATTTTGGTTTTTGAAAATTAATGAAGCTTAAAAACACTACTTCCACCATTAAGTTTCTTGTTTTTGTTATAAACCTTGTTCCCATGTTTTCAAAAACCATGTAAGTTTTGAAAACTAAAAAAAAGTAGGTCTCGTTTGATAACCATTTGATTTTTGGTTTTGGAAAATTAAGTTTGTTATCTTCCAATTTCTTTGTAGTGGCTTTGTCAAAGGACACATTTGAATTCTAGCCAAATTCCAAAACTAAAAACAAGTTTTTTTAAAAAACTATTTTTTTTTGTTTTCAAAAATGGACTTGGTTTTTGAAAACATGGGAATAAAGTAAATAACAAAATCGATAAACTTACATGTGGAAGTAGTGGTTTTAAGCTTAATTTTCAAAAACTAAAAACAAAAAACCAAATGGTTATCAAACGAGATCGTAGAAAACTTGTTTTTGTTTTTGGAATTTGGCTAGGAATTCAAATGTGCCATTAACAAAGATGAAAACCATGATAATTTTCAAAAAAAAAAAAAAAACATGATAAGAAAACTGACAGAAAACAAACTTAATTTTAAAAAAACAAATGACTATCAAATGAGACCTTAATTTTAAAAAAAAATCGAGAGAATGAAGATTACAACCTATCCCATAAAAAGAAACTAACGGAGTTCTTTGAGCTAAGAATAAGCTTGGGATTTGTTCTAGTAAGGGGTGTAAAAAGGTTAAATTATAAAAAATATCTTTGAACTATGAGGTTGGTTTCAATTATACTCCTAAGTTTGAAAAGTTTCATTTTAGTTCTCAAAGTTTGAATTTTGTTTCGAAACAACTCTTGAAGGCTTTTTTTTCGTTAAATTTATGGATGAAAAATGACGTGTTTGCATGTGTATTGTTCTTATGTGAACATATTTAAACATATACATGGAAAAAACAATAAAAGCACATGTAAACACATCATTTTTAGTATATAAATTTAATGGAAAATGTCTCAAATGGTTCGTTTTGAAACAAATTTCAAACTTTGAGGGCTAAGATGAGACTTTTGAAAATTCAGGGGTATAATTGAAACCAACCTCATAGTTTATATGTATTTTTGATAATTTAACCGATGTAAAAATTATTCAAGTTTTTTTTAAATATTATTATTTTTTAAATAGAACTGAGATTTAAAGATGTTTCAAGTTAAAAACACTCTCAGATAATTTTATTAAAATAACGATTTAGCCCCAAACTTTAATAAAAAAAAAAAGGTTTAGTAGTCATTGTTATTTTAATTTTGTTATAATGCTAGTACTTTAATATATAACAATTTTTGGTTAGTCACGAGTTTTATGAAATGATGCAAATTTAACTAAGGCACTAATTTCAAGACTTTTTAGATCAATATATTTTTTATACTTACTTTAAACGAAATAACTGGTTGATCTAAAAGCATTACAATTACTTTTTAAATATTTAAAAGTAAATTTGACTGTATACCCACATATTATTAAAAAAATAAAAACATATACTACAACTTTACAAGCACATAGTTTGTCTCGAAATACACTCCAATCAATTAATCTTTTTTATTTTAAGCCATCATGAATATAGTTCAATTGGCATATATTAATGACTAAGGAGTTGTAGTTCAAAATTTTTAATATAAACATGTTTAAAAAAGTGCATTTTTTAATATAAAAGAATAAAAACTTTAAAAAAAATTGTTATCAAATTTATGTTAAAATTTAGGGAAAAATACACTTTTAGTCCCTGAGGTTTGAGTTAGGTTTCATTTTGGTCCCTGAGGTTTCAAATTCAACAATTTAGTCCCTGAGGTTTGAGATAAGTAGCAATTTGGTCCATGCCATCCATTTTGCCGTTAAATCTAACCGGATGCTGACGTGGCAATGTTATTTTAATTAAAAAAATTAATTTTTTATTTTTAAATTAAAAATATATTAAAATAAAAAAAAATTATTTTTTATTATTTTTTTAATTCTTTCTCTCCCTCTTCTCCTTCTTCTTCCCCATCCTCCTCCTTCCTTCTTCTTCCTCTCCCACCTTCTTCTCATCCATGGCCGGTGGCCGGCGGCCGCCGCCGACGGTGACATTTTTTTTTTCTATTTTTTCTTTCTTTATCCTCTCCTATCCTCATCTTCTTCTTTTTTTTTTCCTGTTTTTTTTTTCTTTTAAAAAAAAAAAGAAAGAAAAGGAGGGAGGAGGAGCTCCCTCCTCCCCGTTCCGGCGCCGGAAATGGGGAGGAGGGAGCTCCTCCTCCCTCCTTTTCTTTTTTTTTTGAAAAGAAAAAAAAATAGAAAAAAGAAGAAGAAGATGAGAAAATGAGAGGAGAAAGAAAGAAAAAACAGAAAAAAAAAAATTGTCACTGCCGGCCACCGGCCATGGATGAGAAGAAGGTGGGAGAGGAAGAAGAAGGAAGGAGGAGGATGGGGAAGAAGAAGAGGGAGGGAGAGAAAGAATTTAAAAAAATAATAAAAAAAATAATATTTTTATTATTTTAATATATTTTTAATTTAAAAATAAAAAATTAATTTTTTTAATTAAAATAATAGTGTCACGTCAGCAATCCGTTAGATTTAACAGAAAAATGGATGGCAGGGACCAAATTGCTACTTATCTCAAACCTCAGGACTAAATTGTTGAATTTGAAACCTCAGAGACCAAAATGAAACCTAACTCAAACCTCAGGAACTAAAAGCGTATTTTTCCCTAAAATTTATTGAAATAAAAATGATTTTAAATGAGAAATTAAATGTTTCTAAAAAAAGAGAACAGAATAAGTTGCAAGTATTTAGAGAATAATTAGATTCTCTCCACCTCCAAATTATTGTTGAATTGAATAAATAAATAAACAAACAAACAAATAAATAAATATATATATATATATACATACGCAAAGTGAAAGTGTCAAGGGGTTTTTCAAATAGGTTGGATTTTTTTTTAGTGCATCAACATTTGTGGATATAGGGATTCGAACATTCGACTTCATGGTCGAGAGTACATGTCAATTATCACTTATCTTTTGACAAATAGATTGGATTTTGTAGTGAGTAGTGAGATCATGAGATAATGTCGCCGCCATTTCAAGCATTAATGCAGCGGCGCAATGCACTAAACACACGTTATAAATTGAAGTTTCAAGCATTAAAGTTTATTATTATTAGGACAAATTGCAAAAACCACCCCTAAAGTATAGTAGTTGTTGCAATTGCACCCTCAAACTTTTAATTATAAAAATTAAACCCTCAAACTTACAAAATTGTTAAAATTAGACCCTCAAACTTTTAATTGTAAAAATTGAACCCTTTAACTTTTATTATAATGGTAAAACATAACCCTCGTACTCTTAATTTTAAAAATTAAATCCTTTTAACTAATATTTGTAAAAATTGGGTATTTTTTTGTAAAATTAAAAACAGACCTCGCACACTATAGAAACGACGCCGTCTTCCTCGTCCCTTCCATCGCCATTCGTGAACTGGAAGCACTTCATTGCTACAAAACAAATTCTGGGTATTGCATAATCGGATGCTGGAAGGGAAAAAAGGGTTTGCCAATGGAAGGGAAAAAAGGGTTTGCCAATCGAATTGCTGCAAAACACACCAAAATTGTATGGCAAGGCATCGTACTGGGACGCTTTTTTTTATTAATATTGTAATTTTGAAAACTTATTATTGAAATATAGTTAGTTTGAAACTTATTATTAAAATATTGTAGTTTTAAATTTTCGGTCAAATATCGTCTCTTGAAGAGACAACCTTGAAACACGTGTCGCAAGTTGTCTGACGTGACAATAAATTAAAAAAAAAAAAAAGATTTCGTAGAGAAGAGACGACCTCCACACTATTAAACAACAATTGTAGTATTGGCTAGGTTGTGTAGGCGTGGCTTTTCATCCTCCCTATCACAGGTTAGAATCCCAGCAGTTGCAAGAGTTTATTTTCTTTTTTCTTTTTTTTCTTTCGTTTCTACTTTTTTATTTTTAAAAATATCAGCAGTTTTTTATTTTATTTTTTTTTTTTCGTTTCTAGTTTTTTATTTTTAAAAATACAACCGTTTTTTATTATTATTATTATTTTCGTTTCTAGTTTTTTATTTTTAAAAATATCAATTGTTGTATTGGTATAAAGATAACAACAATTTGATTTATTTGTCATATTTCTTATTTTTATTTTTCTTTTATCTCAATTAGCTAAATTAAAAGGTTGGTTATAATAATTTTATAATTCAAGATGAAAATATAAAGAAAATGTGCACTTTATACATTAAATTAAATATTTGATTTTTAAGTATATTTCAAACTTCTAATTTCAAAGAAAAGTGAAACAAGAAAAAAGAAAATAAGAAATTGTTAATATTTTTAAAAATAAAAAACTAGAAACAAAAAAAAAATAATAAAATAAAATAAACGCTTGCTGCTGGAATTCGAATTCAAACTTGGGAAGGTGAGGATGAGAGGTCACACCTACACCACATAGCCAATACTACAATTGTTGCTTAGTTTGTGATTTTTTTTTTAATTTATTATCACGTCAGACAACATGCGACACGTGTTTCAAGGTCGTCTCTTGAAAAGACGACCTTTGATCGAAAATTTAAAACTACAATATTTTAATAATAAGTTTCAAACTAACTATATTTTAATAACAAGTTTTAAAAAAAATTCAAAAAAAAAAAAAAAAACAAGTTTTAAAAATTATAATATTAATAAAAAAATGTCCCATCGTACTATGGTGCCACGTCAGCTCAGCCCGAAAATTTAGAAGTGCGAAATGGTTGTGGCCCATTAGCATATCTGAATGAGCTTGAGATTCCTTTTGGGCCCAAACTAGATGAAATGGGCCGTATTTTTTTAAAAAGCTGCATATGCTGTTTTACTCTTACCATTTCGAAGGATTTCCCGAACTAAAATGACTAGGTTAAGTTTGGTTTCTTCGATTTTTTTTTTTTTTTTTTTTTTACATGTAAATGGCAGAAGGATTCGACTACAAACCTCTTGATCATCATTACAAATTTTATGTCAGTCGAGTTATACTCATGTTGACTTCAATTTGATCTCTATCATTTAAAAAGATTTAATTTACTTTTAAAATTCTTTAATTATATATTTCTTATTGATAGATGTTAAAAATATTTGATATTGATAGAATTCAAAGAAGAGAAATCAGAGTAAAAGTTGAAAATTTTGTCAATTTTTATGAAAATTTGAAAAACTATCATTATTGATAGAATGTAATTTGGGTAAAATTAAAAGGAAAGTCATAGATAATAACATTGGATACTACCGAACAGTTGGATATTTTCACAAAATTAATATTAATATTAGAATGGAGATTTGATTAATGGGTATGAATTGATATGAGAAAAAAAAAAAGTTTTTATCGGTTAGTGAATCACTATGGAGAGACTCGTAAGAAGAACCAACTGTGCTAGGTGGCGCTAACTTTGCTAATGCCACGCCCACGTCCAAACTCGCTTTCCCATGTCCCAAAAACCGCACTCTATTATTTTATTTAGATTCCAACGTTTCACTTTTTAGTCAACAATACATGTTAATTTCTGTTGAACTATTAATGTCATTATAATATCTAATTTTGATCTCTTAATCGAAAGTATATATTAATTAATATTAAATTATTAGTGCTACTATGTTCATTTTAGATAACAAACATATATGATATTGACATAACAGTGTGCATAGATCCTTCTAGACATTTCATTAAATTCTTAGCAATTAAGAGAGAAAAAAAATTCTCATTTGTTGTTGACATTTTTTTTTATAGTAGTTCGTAGGAAGATACCTAAATTACACAGTATATATATATTAAAGAGAAAAAAAGAAAAAAGATGGGAAGAAGAGAAGAAAACTCCACAAAAGTGTACATCCATTTAACTTCGTTTGCAAAGCAAAAACACCCTTATAAAACAAAAGAGACAATTTACGATACATGCACATATTCTTACACAAATGAAAAGAGAGTGATATATATATCCGAGCGCATAGGTTAATTAAGGGCACTTGAGGCGGCCGCCGTGGGTGGTCATGGCGGCGTAGCAGGGGCACAGGTGGTGGTTGCCGGAAGTCCCCGGCGGAACGCAGTTGCATCGCTTACAGCACGTCCCACACGCCCTATTGCACAGCCTCGGCCTCGACGACAGCTTACACCTCCCAATGCAGGCTCCGCCGCAGTCTAAAATCACTCAACTCAAAAGCTTAAACCGATGAGTTACAGTAAATAAACAAACAGAACCCAAATGAAAAAAGGAAAATTGATATTTACCCATTTTCTGAGGACTTGGGGAGATTGTTCCTACTCCTTTGGATTCCACCTGCAATTAAAAGAAAAAAAAAAAAGGTTTTGGTTTTAGTTCTTTTTTTAGCCTTGAATGGGAAAATGATTAAAAGAAAAGTGGTTTTAGAATTTTACAGAGTGGAGGAAGAGGAGAGAGAGGAGAAGTGAAGCAATGAGAAGTTTGGAGAAGATTGACATGGTTTTTTTTGTGTTGTGAATTGGATGGATAATTGAGAGATTGAGGGTTGTGTTGTTTTTATAGCAAAAGTTGGCTTTTTTGTGGTTCAGTGAACAGAGGAGTGTGGGTGGGAACTGGGGGTGGATGTAATGTAAGGAGAGAAATGGAATTTGAGTTCAAACTTTTTTATTCCTACCTTTCAATCTTTAAACTAATTCTTGATTAGATTTATTTTGTTCCTTTAAAGTATTACATAAATGGAGATACCAACCTCACTAATGAAGATAACTTGGTTCATATGTTTCGACTAGTTAAGAGATCAGGCAGTCGAATCTCTCACTTTCCCTCGTGTTGAACTCAAAAATAAAGATAACTATAATAAAAAATTATATACTTCTTTCTTCATTGAAATATTCCTTTTTTTGCATTTTTTTTTTAACAATATATAGAGTAGGGAGATTTGAACTATTGATCTTGGTCATTAGTACAAACTTTATGTTAGTTCTCAGCAATGTTCTTATTGGCTTGCATTTCTCTCTTACCTATTAAACTTATTAAAAACTTTTTTTTTTATTATGACGAATATGAAGGTAGAAATTTGAACTTATAACTTAAAAGAAAAAGTTTGCCTTAATCGTTGAGGTATGTCTATATCAAATAAGAACAATACTTGACTGCATACGAATTACAACTAAGAAGGAAAAAGGTAGAAACAAATATTTTTTTTTATCTCTCCTAGTTGTCAACATTTAATGGTGGTATGTAGGGTGATTTTTACAATCAAGTTTTTTCTATTAAATAATGTGTCTAATGGATTAGAATCTTCACCAACTTCTGTTAAATTCAACCAAGAAAAGTAGAGAGAGCCTAAAGGATGCTATAAAACTTCGTCTAAGGTATTACAAGAAAGGTATCGATACTCTGTCTCTTCGAGTTGAACCATGTTTTTGTTTTATCAAAGTGTATTGAAGGACTATTGATGATAATTTTATTTTTTAAATTTATGTTTGTTTAAAGGCATTTTTTATAATGTTTTTGTTTTTGGTTCTTTAAAACTATAGTTAATTCTTTTTTTAAGGATTTTTTATTAATAAAGCTTTAACGTACAACTTTCAACTTTATCAAATTGAATTGAGATCCGAGTAAAATTAATATCTCGTCAAAATTTTATTGAAAATAGTATGTGAACTAACCAAATAAACCATTTAAAAATAAACTGACGAAAATGTTTATGTTATAGGCAATTTCATACCACTTCGATGTACAAGGAGCTGACGAGGACAACCCGACACGAGCCTGAAAATAGGACCAAAAAACAGACTCTGGAGGCGAAACAGGCCAGAGGGTTAGGCCAAGGTTGGAGGGACCGGGCCTAGCTCTTCCGCCTCCGTTTGGTCCCTGGTGCCCTTGGTCGCCCCGGTTCCACTTGGTTCAGCCCGAATGCCGGAAAACCCTAGAGCAGAAGCAGGTATTTAATCCCTTCTTGGTCACTGAAGAAAGGATCTCCGAACTCTATTCTCTACTCTCTCCTCTTGCTCTCCTCCTTCCGCTTTCTGACTTAAGCATCGGAGACGGTGTGACAAGCACCACACCGGTGTGCAGGTTTTTCTGTTTTGTAGGCCACGTCTTTCTCTCCTCTCAAACAAGGTCAAGTGAATTCTGCCTATCCAGATTTTTCCATCAACCGTTTATAATCAAGTTAAGGGAAATATTCAGACTCAACAATAACTTAGAGTAATTTTTTTTTTTTTTAAAAAAAAAACAATAACTTAGAGTAAATAACAAATGATAAAAGGATGAGAACTTAACAGATGGAGAGTATTACTTTTACCGCTTTTTAGAGCAATAATTTTTATAAATACTTTTGAAAAAAACTAATTAATTGCTTTGTCGGAAAGTGTTTTATTTCTTAAAATATTCAAAAGCAATTTTGACTCTTATAGCCAAATATCATTTTAAAAATTATTCCTAATTAGTTAGTTTCAAAAAAAATTATTCCTAATTAGTTAAAAATATATTTTACAAGCAGAAAGTTTATCTCAAATTCAATTTAAATACTTGTTTCATAGATAAAACTAAATCCTAAAAGTGCTTTTAAAAAAAATAAATTAAATTTTAGAATGAAATAACATTAAAAAAGAACTTATCAATTTTTAAAAATTATTTTTAAAAGCTATAAGCTTAGAAAATTGAGTTGGATAATATCAAGTTTAGATGAGACTGTCGTAGTCATGATTCATGAAAAAAGACAAAGCCCACATTTATATTTAAAACAATGCACTTTGGTTCCAGCCAGGCGCCAGCTTGGCGAATTTTGTATTCTTGGAATGCGATTTTTCAAGGCGGCTTTGTGTTCGGGAAAATTTCTAATACTACCGTAATGTTATACTCCTTTGTTCACACTATAATTTTGCCTTCATAAATATATATATCTTCAATGTTGATGGACCTACATCATTTTTCAAATAATGATGATGTGGCAATCAATAAATGGAAGGAGTATTCATACTACGGTAGTATTAGAAATTTTTCCGACTTCTGCATTCTACTCTTTTAGAAGCCATTGTATCAGAAATATGTGAGATTTGGATGGAAAACGAGAACAACAAGGATTCGATTGGAAAAATACATGTTTAGTTATCTTGTATGCTACATAGCTAAGAGACATCTAATAAAATAAAGAAAAAAGATACAGCAGATACTATAGCTAAGCGATCTAGAGTATCAGAAATATGTGAGATTTGGATGGAAAACGTCCCAAATCGGATTGATTCGTTGATCGATTCTGACCGATCTTTTTGCCCATGTGTCGTAATAATAATTTCATTTTTATTTAAAAAAAAAAAAGAAAAAAAAACCATAAATTAGTACGAATGAGATGGTAAGAATCATTCAACAACTTGACTGATAATTAGTCTAATTCAATATGATAAATTCGTCAAATTCCAATTTTTCGAGTTAACTTCATATAACTTTGTGAGTGGTTGAGTTTTCACTAACAAAAGCACCTTAATAATTGACAATATAAGACGTTATATAGCTACCACAAAGGTCTAAATATATAAAAACAATCATCTATATAATCTCATTGAACCAATTAGATGCGACCAAGAGAGAAACATCTACCTAAATATTTCTTTGAACATGAATTGAATTATAAAAAAATTTCATATTTCAACCTAACATTCAAATTTATATTCTTGTTAAATAATTAATAAGAAAAATAGTAATAGAACAAAATTAGGTTTTGTTTTCATGCGAAGTTAAGGTAGTACCGAAAAAGAATATTAGAATGTTATGTGACTAAAATTAAAAAAATAAAAAATAAAAAATTGAGAACCAAAACAATTAGGAATAGTGATGATTAGTAGTTGGTGGTTGCAATTCTCTCTCTATCAATTTACTTCTGATGTATAATTTTTTTTTTCATTTTAAAATAAAAAGTTTAGAGGGAATGAGTTTAAATTATGGTAGCCACTTATCTAGAACTTAATACCCCACGAGTTATCTTGACAACCAAATTAAATATAGTAGCATCAAATGGTTGTTCTGTGAGAATAGTTGAGGGCATAAGAAACCAATTCTTTTGAAAAGCATCTCTATTTCCAATCGTAAGCTTTTCATTTATGTGCCGCATATATATTATATTCCTAAGAAAAAACATATTACAATTTATTTCGTTTACTAATTTTTAGAATGAAAATCAATTTATCAATTTGAGCATAGTTCAATAGATAAGGCACCAGGAATCGATGGTTCAATCTCCTATCATATAATTGTTGAACTAAAAAATCAATTTAAATTAAATGTGAGATTCATCATAAAAGAAGAGATATAAAACTTTTTTTTACAAAGGTAATATATTACAAAAAAAAAACGACCTCATAGATGGATGTCAAGGCACAACGCAAAGCCAATACAAAACACAAACATAAACCAAAACAACAAATAGAAACTCAATAAAAAAGGGTCTCCTGGGAAGAGAGCAATATAGTCTCACTAGCATTAAGCGCACTTGAATAAGAGAAACATCTAAAAAAATATATCTGATCGTAGCGTATGAAGCAAAATCTGAGAAGACAAAAAGATAGAAAAGATTAGTTAAAAAAGGGTGGTATACAAATTTAAGAATTTTTTTTTTTTTTTTTTGAAAGAACAAATTTAAGAATTGAGATGATATTTCTTACCCTTTTTTGAATAATATAATAATTAATAATTATGTGCGCCAAAATGCAACCATAGTAAGATAAGTTTGCCAAAAAAACAACAAACCCACCCATATTAAAATTTATCCAAAGAAATAAAATGTACATGAATTAAATTGCAAAGTATTTAGAAAAGAATCTGAAGCCAAAGTGGTGAGGAGTCTTTCAGGTAGATTGGATTTTGTTTATTTTTCATAAAACACACATTTTGGAATCAAACATTAATGTATAGACAAAAAGAACGCGTGTGAAAATAAAGTTTGTTATTTTGAAAATAAAATAAAGGTTAAATTATCAAAAATACCCCTCAATCTTCAATTATACTCACAAACTTTCAAAGTTTCATTTTAGCTATTGAAATTTGAAGTTTGTTTCATAACGACTGTTATAGGTAATTTTGGACCACTCCAATATGCAAGGAATTGATGAGGACAGTGCAATACCAGACCAAGGAGATAGCCAGGAAACGGAACCCGGAGGAAGAACAGGCCAAAAGGTCGGGCCAAAGCCAAAGGGTTGGGCCAAAGCCGAAGGGATCGGGCTTATGGCCTGACCCCGAGGCCTAGCTCTTCCGCCTCCATTCGGTCCCTGGTGCCCCCGGCCGCCTCGGTTCCACTCGGTTCAGCCCGAAACGCCTCCAAATTTCTATAAACCCTAAGGCAAGAACAGGTATTTAAACCCCTCTTCATCATTGAAGATGGGATCCCGAACTCTATTCTCGACTCTCTCCTCTTGCTCTCCTCATTCTGCTTTCTGACTTAAGCATCGGAGGCGGTGTGGCAAGCACCACACCTGTGTGTAGGTTTTTCTGTTTTGCAGGCCACGTCTTCTCCCCTCTCAAACAAATTTACCGTTGGTGGCACGTGAAGGTCAGGTGAGTTCCTCTCGACCAGATTTGACCATCAACAACGACCATTGGAAACATTTTTCGTTAAACTTGTTAACAAAAGATGATGATAAATTGCAAAAATTTGTAAACATTTTTGTATACTTACTCTTTTTTATAAAAGTTGGTTTCAAGTGTTTCTCTCAAAATGATTTATTTATCAATCTCATTTTCTAATAAGTCATTTTTAGTAGTTGTCAAATACTAGAATTTTTTTCAAAATGATTTTTTTTTTTAGTTGAATGAATGTATAGATGAGCAAGTGCAACTGTCATTTCTTTCCTTTGTAATTGAGTTGTGTATAATTTTAAATTTAAACAGGGTCGATTGAATAGGTAGGTATAATGAGATAAATGTTGCCAAATTGTACAACGATAATTGGCATGTACTCTCGAAGGTTAGAGGTTTGAATCCCCCACTCCCAAATATTGTTAAACTAAAAAAAAAAGAGTAATAATAATAATGAGATAAATGTTACATATTAAAAATATATATCGACTCATAAAATATTATATTTTTAAATTCATATCACTATTTTGTTATTCAATTTTAAGAACCACTATTTGATTAGGATAACAAATGCTTTGCTATTTCCATCCCTAATGGAATTTCAATCTCCATCCTCATATCATTCTCTGGAATTCCAATTTTTTTTTTATAATTTTAAAATTAAAATTTAAAGTTTAATCTATTATAATCGTTTATTTTATTTTGGTCTTTAAATTAGTGAATGAATAATACAACTTCGAATGTGTAAATTAATGTACAAAAATGGACATGTATTGAACCACATAAGTTGATTAGGATGAGTATTCAATGAACCGATATTAGGAGGTAAGATAATAAAAAATAATTAAAATGATTATTTTTACTAAAAAGTTCAAAGTCTAAAATGATTTTTTTAATAATATTGATAAAGAAAAATAGTCCTTTTAAAAGTTTTGAAATCAAAATAAACGAGGCTAAGACTTCAATAACTAAAATAAGATTAAAAAGGAAAAAAAAAAAAAAAAATTCACCCAAAGTAATTAATTTAGAAGGTGAATAATTGAAAGTAGAAACAAAAGGCGTTGGAGCTAATCCTCAACCTGAATGAATCATTGTGCTGCCTGTGCGCCACAGCTGTAAGTTGAAAGGAAGGACAAAAAATTAAAGAAATATAAAATAAAAATCTTATAATATGGAGTTGTTTTAGATTTTATATCTTTTTATTTTTTTTTTTATTTTTTTGAGGAATATCTGATATCTCATTCATCGCAAGTCATGTGGAGAAATTAGTAAAATAAAAATTTTTCAAAGCTAATAATGGGTCCAATATTATACAGTAATTTCAAATTATGACAGTAGAAGAAGTTTTCTTACATGGAATTGAATAAAATTATCCTACTTCTGCCACGTGTCCTTTTCCTTTCTTTAATTTTGAGTAAAACAAAAAAAGGTTTCCGTTGCCGGGAATCGAACCCGGGTCTTTCGGGTGAGAGCCGAATATCCTAACCAACTAGACTACAACGGAATTGTTGAAAGATTTTCCACGCAATAGAATAGAGATAAAAATATTAGTTGTGAAGCCATTGCAGACAGAGGCTCCAAATTCTATTGATTTTTATGATAACCACTTGTTTCTATTTTTTTTTTTTAATTTTGAAACTTAAATTTATAAACAGTTTCTTTGTTTTGTGTTATTTACTTTCTTTCAGATGTTTTAAAAAACTAAGACAGAGTTTTAAAAACTAAAAAAAAAAAAAAAAAAAAAAATAGCTTTTATTTTTTAAATTTAGCTAAAAATTCAAATGTTTCATTAGCAGAAATAAAAACGGTTAAATTATCAAAAATACCCCTAAACTTTAGGGTTTGTTTCAATTATGCCCCTAGACTTTCAAAAGTTTCAATTATGCCCTTGAAGTTTCAAAATTGTTTCAAAACTATCCTTGAAGGCTTTTTTTTGTTAAATTCATGGATGTAAAATGACGTGTTTGCATATATATTGTTGCTTATGTGAATAGATTTGAACACATACGTGGAAAAAACAATAAAAACACATGCAAACGCATCAATTTTTGTCGATAAATTTAACGGAAAATGTCTCTAGGGGTAGTTTTGAAACAAATTTGAAACTTCAAGGGCATAATTGAAACTTTTGAAAGTCCAGGGGTATAATTGAAACAAACCCTAAAGTCGAGGGGTATTTTTGATAATTTAACCAAATAAAAACCATGGTAAGAAAAGTGAAAGAAAACATGCATAATTTTAAAAAACCAAATGATTATCTAGCGGGACTTTAATATGTGAGGTTGCAAATTTTTGTGTTTGAAACTTTTAGAGCATGTTTGAGAGTGATAGATTTTAGTGAAAATGATTTGTTTATTAAGTGATTTATCAAAAGTGATTGTCATGTAATCATTTTAATGTTTGGCTTTACACTTTTAAACGTGATTTTCATCTATCAAAATTGATTTTAAGTGATTAAAGACGTGTTTGAAAGTGATTTTAACCATTTCAAATCACTCATGAAAATTTTCATTTTATGAACAAGTCATTTGAACGAATGACAGCATCTGGACAGCTTCTTGCAGAATTGAAGTCTTCCTAGATTATTATCCTTGCTGCTTGTTACATCAAACCTCTCTTTTTCATGCTGAAAGGTTGAGATCTCTTTGTAGCTACACCAAAAAAAACATTCAGATGCAGAAAAAGTAGAGTAGAAGCTCTCTGTCTTTCAATAAGGTAGTAGAATCACCATTGACAGAAAGTGCTTTTAAGCTCTTCAGCTCGGTCTCAAGTCTAGCCAATTCTCTTTTGCACTAGTAGTAAATAGCAATGTGTTTCTTGATTGTTCGACATGGCTACGTGCAGGACTCGTTGTATAAACGATGGCTGTTCGATCATCCTCCCTCAGAGAATTCTGCAGTATGCAAAGAATGTCATTGATTTCATGCCTTGTGAACTTGAGGCGCCAATTTGGGAGGCTCTTCTTGCTGGTTGCTAGATTCATGGAAGCATGGATTGAGTAGAAGTTCTCGAAAAGCTTTTCGAGCTAACGTCGCAACACGATGAAACCTATGTACTTCTGTCGAACATGTATGCCAATATCGGCCAGTGGAGTGACGCTGCTAGGGTGTGAAAACTAATGATATTGAGGGTTGAAAAGGAACCTACTTGTAATTGGACGATTCATGTGTTCTTGGTGGATGATATTTTTTAAATTTCAAAAATTTATTAAACACAAAATTGAAAGTTTAAACGCTTATTAGACGCATCTTAAAATTTAAGAAACAAATACACACAAACCTCAAAGTTCAAAGATTGAACATGTAATTTAACTGATTTTAAATACAAAGACTTGAGCCCATTTGATAACAATTTCATTTTTAGTTCTCTTTTTTTTGGAAATTATGTTTCTTTCCTTACAATTTATTTACTATAGTTTTCACATTCATTAAAAAATGGTTTGAATTCTTGGCTAAAATTTGAAAACAAAAACAACATTTTGAAAACTACTTTTAGTTTTCAAAAACATTTCTGAGTAGATAATAAAACAAAGAAACACATAGATAGTTTTTTTCAAAAAAAAAAAAAAAAAGTTGTTTATAAACTTATTTTTCAAAAAAAAAAAACTAAAAACTAAATAGTTATCAAACGAGGTCTAAATTGTTACCTACTAAATTTCAAAGACTAAATTGTTACAAATTTGTAAGTACATGGGCTATATTGTTACAAATTAAAGTATAAGAACTAAGGTGTTGAAATCAAGAAAATTCAGGGACCAAAAATATATTTTAACCACATTAGTTTGTCACCTAATGTCCATTCCTTCAATCCTTAGTTGCCAATCTGAACATAACTCAACTCAACCGATTAAAACATTATATCTTTTAACTAAAAAAATATGAGATTTAAATCATCATCCCTACAAGTTATTGAACAAAACAAAAAAAAGACAACTTTTTAACACAAATATTAAAATAGACATTTTAAAAATTCAGAAACCACAATGAAATATATCTAAAAGTTCTTAAACTAAAATAGACCATTTAACACTCTCAAGAAAGTAAGATTTAAACTACAAATGAAATAATTTAGTGACACTTATGGGGTTTATATCTTCAATTTTTGTTGTTTTCTCTGTCCCTTGGTAGTTTGCTTGCTTCCCCAATCTTATAAGTTGGGTTAGTTATTTAGAATTTTCAGGTAGTTGGTTTTTTTAATACCCTTAGTTAAAGGGCATATTTGAAAGCTATGTGATTCTACTTTTACCAAACTCATGAGAAATAAATTTTGATTCAAATTTGACCGAATCGAACCAACCCAACCCAATTTTTATGAATTAGTTTAGATCGGGTGCATGAGTTATTTAGATTATAGGAATCTACAACCCAAACGATCAAGTTGGGTTTAAAATGAACAATCAATTTTTATGGTTGGAAGGAAATGAAAGGGCAATAACATCCTTCATCATTATTTTTTTACTAAATGTTGGATGCAGGTGAGGTTAGGTTGAATCAGTTCAGTAACAGAGTTCAGTACAAGATTAGAAATGCGTACAGATGTTACCAAATGCTGTTCGTGCAACCGCGGACGGGCAGCTGCCTCCGTCGCAGTTTCGATCTCAGACCACTTCGGCGGGGAGGCGTACGGCAAGCTGGCCGCCAAGAATACTGCAGCAGAAACAACCGCATTGATAGAGCTCACAAACTTAACTAGATAGCAAGATGAAACATGAGGTTTCAATGTGATTCCCAATATCAGGAAGTTGTTCGGAAAACTAATTTGAAAATGAAGTTTTTTTTAAAAAAAAAAACGGAAAATTATTTTGGAAGGCATTTTGAAACAACCCCTAAAATTTTTAAGCTTCAAAATTGATTTCTAAAATTTACCTATTCTTATTTTGGTTCCAAAACTTTGCCTGAAATTAAGTTTTTCAAACTTCCATTAATTTAGTCTAATTTTAGTTAATGAAAACATGACACGACTCTATAACATAAGTTGAAATATAGAATTCATTTATGGAAAAACCAACTGAAGTTTTCAAAGTTAAGGGACCAAAATTAAGGTTTCAAAAATCAAGGGACCAAATTATAAATCATATTTAAATCTAAGAATAATAATAAAAATATTAGAAATTCTGAAAGGAAACAAACCACCAACCTTTTGACATAGTAATAACAAAAATCTGCAAGAACAAAAGTTTGGACAATTTCTGCAAGGAAAACCATAGGTGGCCAATATCCAGCTCCCAATGTTATCAGCAGTCTCCCACGAGGTGTTAACATCTACGTATTATTATAAAAACAACAGCAATTAACAACTGATTAAATATATATAATATATAGTTCTTAGGTTTGAGTTCTAAGTGGAAAAAGTTGATAATTTTAAACCAAGAACATCTCCAAATATCATTGACATTTTTCCTGGCCGTATGATGCAAAAAGTATACGACGAAACCAATAAATCAAGAGATAGACAATGTTGAAGAATCGAACCAATAGAGTCAAGTTGTGCTTCGGACTAAGCAAACAATACAATGTAAGTTTTATCTTTTTTTTTTTTTCCAGCTCAGTGTAGGCATGATCTAAAATATGACTTTGGTCTTTGAACTTTTATCCCTTCTCTATTTTGGCCTCTAGACTTTTATAATTTTGATTTAATCTTTAGATTGTGTACCGAATAAGTTTTTAGTGTTCAAAGTTTCATTAAGTTCCACATTTGGTCCCTATGGGCTACAGGTGATCAAGGTAAGACATACACATATAATGTGTAGTATTACCTCACATTTTCAATAACTTAGAATAAGATTTTTACAACAGGGACTAAATGTAAAGTTCAATGAATTTTGAAAAACCAAAAACTAAATGATTCTCAAACGGGGGATTAGTATCAAGATTTTTAAAATTTAAATATTAGAATGGAAATTTAAGGACAAAAAAAGAGTTCAATTAATTATCATGCATGTTTTTTATCAAAAAAAATTATCATGCATGTTGTTCATAGATAACTATTCACCTCCTTCACAATTCAAAAGAATTAAAAGATAGAAACTTTTTTTCTATTTTGAGAAAAAGAGGCTACAGCTAGGTCTCAACTGGTGTTATGTCTGTCATATCTGTTTTAGTATTATAGTGTTCCCCAGATATAAAGACCAAAAATTGATTAATATTTTTATACTGATTGAGGTATCGAGGACGAGCCTACTCTTTGCATTATGCTCATGACCTAACCTACTACGAGGCCAAGACCTCCTCCTTTTAAGACTAGCTTCAAGGAGGAAACCAGGGTTTTAAATCAATTTGTAAACTTTACAGGTGAGAAAATGCAATATAGGAAGTTTGAGATCAATGAACGACAACGAACCTTTAGAACCCAATGTGCACAGTTCAGGAACCTGGCTACTCCCAAGGAAAATACATAGTGTGCAGTGAATGGCTCGACAATCTGGACCAGAGGAAAGGGGAGATGAAAGGAATATAAAATTGAAGAAGCATGCTAGAGGAAAAACTGAACTTTAAAACATGAACAATATTCAATTTTCTAACAAGCCAAGCAACTAGATATACTTGTGTAGTTTTTCAACTTCGTCTCTATATCTTTTTGAAATTTCAATTTTGCAGTCGCATCATCATTTTATCTATGAATTTTTATGTATTAGAGTGACCATAAAGATTTTATTGGAAAAAAAATCAATACTTAACACGATAAACAAAATGTAGAAAAGAAAGATTATTTATCACCTTCGTGTTCTGCATGACCCGAACTTGCGGTAGGACGCAAACGGCTTCAAGGTAAACGCAAAACGCCCAGAGAATTCTACTCAAAATACTAACATTTGGAGGTGATGGATGAAAGGGGATGGCAAGAAAAATACATGGTACCAGCTGCATCCGAGAAATAAGAATAGACTGAATAGAGTTATGAAAGAGCTAAGGTTGAACATTATCATTGAAAGTATGATCAAAATGGAAATTGAAAGGATTATATTGAACCACACCACAACACATCAAACATATTTTTCAGCATTCAAGTACTCTTTGCAATAAACTTCTTTTTTTTCTTCTTCAATGCCCCTGAGTGTCTGAGTTAACTTATATTTACCTAGTTTTACCCATTATACAAAGGTAAAGAATATGCCATATAGATAGGGATTTATATAATAACTTACCTTTCCAAATATGAACTATGATAATGATAACATTATACGGCAATTATCAAACCAAAAGGTTCCTAAGTGGTGCTTGTTATGTATAAGTATACAAGATGATATGGTTAAAGCTAACAAAAATTGTTTCCCAAAAACAAAAATCTAATGAAAAATAAAACGTAAAATGTTAATTGGTTTTGGAAGTTTGAGAAAGTTTGATATGTGAACATTGACCTCAATAAAACATACAAAAAGAAAAGGAAAAGTCGATAGCCACATACATAAAAGCAAGATTGGAATAACTAAGAATACTTGTACTTGATGGTTAGAAATGAATGATGAAGAACATGCCTTATAAAATAATGACATTTTTTTTATAGGAAATATAAACATTTCATTGATGGGATGAAATTACAAAAAATGAATCGTATTCAAAGGGTTACCAAAAACTACCTCAATATGGGATATAAGTGTCAGTAAGCATTAGCTATAAAAAGGGATAATCTTTTTACACCATGGACTTCTTTGGATTGACTTTCTAAATGTTCAAAAAAAAAAAATGGCACTTAAAAACACTTTTTTAAGCACTTAAAAAGTCATTTCAAACTGGCTCCAAGTAAGAGACAAGAGTTCAGATATCTTGTTCTTTGTTGTGAAAGATACCTTGTTCTTTGTTGTGAAAGATACGAGTGTTTCTTTCAAACCAAATAGACCATAGGTATAAAATTATGACAATCAAATTCTCCATTGGATGTCTGGTTAATTGAAGTGCAAAGTTGACATCATTCTTTTTTTTTTTTCCTTAAATAGTCGACATAATTATTTATCTTCTTCATATAGAAAAAAAATGGTAGAAACAACTAAAAGGTGGCCCATGCCTGCGTATAAAAAATGGTAAAACGAACTCAACAGATAACCTCATTCAGCAATATCTGACTGATTTTCAATAAACAAACATGTCAAAGATGAAAACTGATTTGACTTAAGAAACATAGAGGCAAACGTGTCAATGAAATAAAATGTCATAAATCACCACTAATTTAAAAGTTTAGGTTGATAAGTTAGAATACAATTGATCTTTTATATAAATTCTTAGTACTCTCTTGGGTTCGAAAATGATTACATAACCCAATAGGTGACTATCAATGTTAAATGGGGGAGAATTGACATGGCAAAACTTTTGGAACTCAATAGTTTATGCTAATAGGCTACGATATATTAATTGATTTTGAAAGTATAATTGTCAAAGATCATTTTTCAAGTTTCCAACACAAGACATTTTTTGCAGAATTTGACCAAGATCCCAAGATGAAGAAGACTCACCAAGTATAGAACTTTAAAATTATCTTTGTCCCCCATGTAACTGGCTTTGAGCTTGAACCGAATCATGTAAATGACCCAAAGAGTTGCTACTAAAGTAGCAAAATCAAGAAATGTGTGTACGTCGTATTCAATGAAAATGCTGCAATACAGTCTAGCCGCTAGAAAACAAGCAGTTAATTCCTGTGACTTGAGCGAAAGACCTGCAGATAAACAAAGGAGATAGAACTCAACTTTACTCTAAATTGTCGAAAGTAAAGCTCAATCCAGATCAAAGGGGAAACCCAACCATCAAAGTCCAAAACATAAACCAGAGGCTAAAACAAGCTTGCCATCACTAACTAGTGAATGTCAAACTCGAAAGGAACTCAGTTAAGTAACATTAATCAAATCAAAGCAGAAATTCACTACCCTAAACAAAAGAAATGGACTCAGAGCTCCAAACCAAGAAAAACAAGCAGAAATTCATACTAAGCTTAGAGAGAATTATAGAAATGACACCTGCACAACTCCTCTCCTTCATGAGCTTATAGATAAGAAGGCCAATTCCAATGGCATGAACAGCCTCAGCGGCCACAAACAGCTGGTCGTGATCATGAACCATCACATAGATAAGAACAAGAGAGACAATGGCAGACACCACAGCCAAAAACGCTTTCATCTTCGGGGGTTGCCTCCGAACCCATAACGTAATGGCATGAATCGGCCTCCTGGGAGCCTTCATTTCCAAACCCTAATCTCTTCTAGCCCAAAAATTGCCCCGATCGCAGAGGCCTATGAGAAAGCACAGCTCAGTGGGAGGAGAGAGTGAAGAACGAAGATATTTAGTCTCGCTGTTTGGAATTATTGGAAACTCGTTTACCACGTGAAATGAAGCTGTGGATATGAGAAGTGTGAGAAGAGAGAATTGGGGATTTACTCTGTCGCCATTAGTGAGGGCATAAGCGAGCTCCATTGCCACAGAATTGAAACGCCGCGACAGGATCAGGATCAGGATTCAGGACCACGAGCCAAACGTGGAATTTATCTCAATTATTTGCGATTTCTTCTGCAAAATGATAAGATAAGAACGGCACAGCCGAACGTTGATCGGACAAGTGAAGAAACGGAACTGTGTTTAGTGTTTGAATTCCCGCGAAGATTTTTTTTCTTTTTTTTCTTTTTTTTTTTTTTCCAAAGTTGATAGGAAAATTAAACACAATCAAAGACTTTGAAATCAGTTCTAAATATTATTTTTTAAACACAATTTTAAACGTGCAAAATTTGTTTTCAATTTGATCCTACAAGTTATTTTTTCTTTTTTTAGTTTACACAGTTTACCAAACAAACTCGTTTGTCAATGGTATTAAGAAAAAATTGAAAACAACAATTTCTTTTTTTCTTTGTTCATCTTTTAAACTTTTATTTATTGATTTGATAAGAATAATATGTTTGGATGATATACCCAAAATAAATATTTAAGACTGTTTTTTAGTTCGATAATTACAATGTGAGATTAAACCATCGACCTTTAAAGATTTTAAGGTAAAAGTAAAACAGCTAAATCATTGAAACTCGTCTACTTTTTCACACATGGTTTTTTTTTTTTAAATAATAAATTCATTAAATAGAACCAACCATTACAACTACCTCCTCTTTTAATAACAAGGATAGCCACGTGGGACTTTTCCACAAAAAAACATAGGCATCATCCATTTGCAAAGGGGCCAAATGCTCACTAGTGGAGCCAAAAACATTAATTGTGGGTTTCAAACACAGCTTCGCAAGCGAGGTGGTAAGCAACTAGCGAGGGCAGTGCTTGAAGGATGTTCTCCCCAACTTTAGAGTCAAAGCGACTATGGCTTCCATAATATTCTTGACCTTCGAAAGGTCCTCCGATTTTCTGTTAAGGCAGTCCACGATACGAAGCGCATCAGACTCAATCACTAACTCAAGGTTCCCACCAAAAATTGCACGTAACGATTTCATACCTTCCAACATTGCTTTTACTTCGAGACCTTTTATCGACCAATTCTTTGATGTTTTTTGCATGTCTGCGCAGATCGGAGTCACTTACAACCCAGCCCAACCCCCCTTCTTCGCGCCTTCATTCTAGGAAGCGTCTGAATTCAACTTCCAAGTTTTTTATTTCTTATCCTCCGATATTTTGATGATCTGCCTGTCAATTTGGTTGAGAATCTGCCTGAATTTTGGCTTCGTCATGCTGTTGATTGCTTGGTTTCTATAGCTCCACTTGCCATATAATAACTGCTAATCTCTCCAAATCTTCATCGCTGGAGTTGTCTAGCCACCAGCTCCAAGAGTCTTTGCTAGACCAACCTTCCTTGCCAAAAGAAAAAAATATTATTTGAGATTGGGAAATAATTTCGCTCAATTTTCCCTTTGCACTCCCAAATGACATGAGGGGTGGATTCCAAAAGCTTTCTGCACAAGACACAAGTTATGAGAGAATCGACCCCTTTAGCTTGAATATTGGTTTTAGTGGGAATGATGTGCAAATTTTAGCTCTGGGGAATCTTCAACTCCCAAACTGATCTCCAGAATCTTGCTTCAATGGATAAAACCAAAGAAGAAGCTTCTTATCTGATATGATAGATGTGTCCATCGCAATATGATAAGCGCTTTTCACGGTAAATACACCTTTCTTATCAAAACTTCAGATAGTCTCATCTTTTAAATCTTCTATGTCATTCTCAGAATATCTTCAGCCTCTAACTTTATCTTCCATTCAATGTTTTCTCCTGTCAATGATGCACTTGAGTTTCAAACCTTTGAGATTCTCACTAATGCTTTTAGGGACTCTACTGCCATCTCTATCGATCCACGGATCCTTGTCAATATCAATATACTTTCCGTTTTCGACCTTCCATCTAAAACCCTTCACGAAAAGATCTCTAACTCAGAGAATACTTTCACACATGACTTTATCTCTAATATCTAAAGAACAACCGAAAATGACACATCTAATAAAAATATCGATTTTTTTTTTTCTTTTTCTTTTTTGTCCTTGCTATATCATGTCGTGGTTAAAAGTTATACAACATTGTAATCATATGAGAATGGATAGTCCATTTACAACCTATTAAGCAATGAATATATATAACTTAGTCTACACTAGAATCAAATTTTTGAACCATTTAAGTTTAAAGGCTTGAACATATTTCATTTAAAAAAAAGGGCTTAAAATTGAATAGTTTATTGAAAGCCTGGCAATTTATGTCCACTTCCTGTTGCTTTCTTCATCGTCTGATGCTTGTGCTTGCTTCCAAACTACTTTTTTTTAAAAAAAAAAAATAACTTCCAAACTACTTTTCTTCTTTAGATTTGACATTTTACAAATTCAATAACATAAACAAAACCAATTAAGGGACTAAAAAGGTATTTATCCAAAAGTATATAAGCAAAACTGGTAAAACCACAAGAAAAATTAAACTCAATGATGAGAATGGTTGGAATGTCAAGCAAGTGACATGTCAATAGCATCCCCTTTATTATTTTTGTGACTAAAATGTAGGATATTTTTCAGTTCAGTCACAGCGTTCACTACAAGATTAAAAATATGTACAGATATGGTTACCGATATCCGAACGCTGTTCGCACTACTGCAACGGTCAGCCACCTCCGTTGCGATTTTCTTCTTAGACTACTCCGGCAGGTAGGCGAACGACGAGCTGACCACCAAGAACACTGCAACAACAACAGCATTGAAAGAGCTTACAAACTGGTATATAGGAAGAAGAAAGATGAAGCTCAAAGATGATTTTCTACATTATGCTGGTGTTTGAACACTTATTTTGAAAACAATTTAGGTTCTATTACAAGTTTAGTCCCTGAACTTTCAAAGTTGTATTAATTAGATCCTTGAACTTTCAAAAGTGTCTAACAAATATCTAAACTTTCAATTTTGTGTCAACTTTAAAAATGTTTAATAAGTCTCTGAACTTTCAATTTTGTGTTTAATAGGTCCCTGACACATTCGATATTTTTAAAAATTAATCAATCTATTAGTTATAAAATTGAATTTTATGTCTATTGGAACCTTAAACTTCCAATTTTGTATTTAATAGACCGATGAATTTTAAAAAAACATCAAATAGGTCAAAGACTTATTAAGACACAAAATTGAAAGTTAGAAAACCTATTTGGACACAAACGTAAAATTTTAAAGTTCATAGAATTATTGAAAACAAAATTGAAAGTTTAAGGACCTATTTGACACTTTTTAAAGTTTAGGGACCAAATTGATACAACCGTGAAATTTCAAGAACTAATCTTGTAATTTAACCAACCATTTATTATTTTTATATTTAAAACTGTTTTGAAATTTTAATTGGAATCCTAAAAGTAATAGTGTGCCAACTGAAATCACTATTCAAAATCTATGCAGGAAGAAAAACCTTTTTTAAAGGAGAAATCATTCATGAGAACCAATAAAACAAGAAAAACTACTTTAAAGTATAGTTAGCTTGTTGCTCTTCAAATCAGAAAACCGTTATTAAAATCATTTGCAAACAACTACTAAATTATTTAGACCCCGTTTGATAACCATTTAGGCCTCGTTTGATAACCATTTGGTTTTTGGTTTTCTGTTTTTGAAAATTAAGCTTGTTTTCTCTCAAATTTCTTACCATTGTTTTCATTTTTGTCATTGACACATTTGAATTTCTAGCCAAATCCCAAAAACAAAAACAAGTTTTTGGAAACTACTTTTTTTAGTTTTCAAAACTTGAGTTGGTTTTTGAAAACATGGGAAGAAGATAGAGAAGAAAACAAAGAAACTTATTGGTGGAAATAGTGTTTATAGGCTAAATTTTCAAAAACCAAAAACCAAAAACAAAATGGTTATCAAACGGGCCCTTAGTTTTTGGTTTTTGGTTTTTCAAAATTATGCTTGTTTTCTCTCAATTTCCTTGCCTTGGTTTTCATTTTGGTTGAGGAGACATCAAAGTTCTTAGCCAAATTCCAAAAACAAAAACAAGTATTTGAAAACTACTTTTTTTTTTCAAAATTTGACTTGGTTTTTTAAAACATGGGAAGGATGTAAGTTCAAACCAAAGAAATTGATAGGTGGAAGGAGAGTTTATAAGCTTAATTTTCAAAAACGAAATGGTTATCAAACGGGACCTTAAATTTCAATTTTGATTTCTGAATATTACCTATATTTTGATCCTCAAACTTTTAAAATCTCAAATTTAGTTTTTCAAATTTCATTAGACCCCAATTTTAGTCATTGCCATAAGAATCTTTGTTTTGTTATCTACCTTCTTATCATGTTTTAAAAAACCAAGTTAAGTTTTGAAAACTAAAAATAATAGTTTTCAAAAAACTTGTTCATTTTGCTTTGGAATTTGGCTAAGAATTTAATGTGTCCTTAACAAAGATGAAAATAATTGGAAGAAAACAAGCCTAATATTCAAAAACCAAAAACAAAAAATCATATGGTTACCAACGAAGCCTAAATCGCTCAAAATTGAAATTTTGAAAATTGAGACACCAAAACTGGGAGGGGAAAAAAAAGATAAAACTTTAGGAACCAATCCAATAACAATACAGATATTTGAAATATTGAAAGGAAACAGGGCACCAACCTTTTGACATAGTAATAACAAAAATCTGCAAGAACAAAGGTTTGGACAATTTCTGCAAGAAGAACCATAGGCGGCCAATATCCAGTTCCCAATGCTACCAGCAGCCCTCCACGAGTTGCTACCATCTATGTATCATTATTTAAAAAAAAAAATAACTATAGCTCAACTCTATGTATAATTTCAAATTATATAGACTAAAGTTGATGCCAAAAACATGCAACAAAATCAATGAATCAAGAAAGATATAAAGTTGAAGAATCGAATCAATCGACTCGTGCCTTCGGTTAAGGTAAGGTTAAAATGTAGTTTTCGTCTTTCAACTTTTATCCATTTCTCATTTCAGTATTGGAACTCTAATAATGATGATGTTAGTCCCTTGACTTCACATCATTTCATGTTTTGGCCCTTTTGACTTGGAAAGCTCAAGTGTAGTCCTCAAGTTTTCATCAAAGTACAAATTTAGTCCCTACCATAAAAGTGGCAATCAATCAAGGTAAGATGTGCATGTAATCTTACCTCATGTTTTGAATAACTTAGGATAGGATTTATATGGTATGGATTAAATGTGAAGTTTAAAGTTGAAGGACTAACATTGAAATTTTAAAAGTCGAAAGACCAAAATAGAAAAGTAGATAAAATTTTGGAGATTGAAATAAAAAACTTGAAAGAAATGAACAAAAGCTTACTGCCAAAACAACATTATTACCTTCAATTAGTTATCATGCATGTTTGTGCATTAAGAATAGAGACCCCAAACAATCATAACAACATCAACATGGATAAATATGCACAACATTCATAATCCAAAAGAACTAAACCATAGAAACATATAAAAAAGAAAAAGAACAAAAAAAAAAAAGAAAACACGTTTGCACGCGCTCCAGCTCGTTTTTGTATGATAATGTTGCCCTTCCCAAATATTGAAACTGCAATCAGTTTTGAAAATTTACAGGTACAAATGTAACATATGAAGATTGAGATGCATGGAAAAACCTGAAGAACCCAATGAGCACAGCTCAGGAACCTGGCAACTCCCAAAGCAAATACATAGTGCGCAGTGAATGGCTCAACAATCTGGACGACAGGAAGCAAGAAATGGAATGAATACAAAATTGAAAAGAGTTGCAAGAGAACTGAACTTTAAATATGAACAACCTTAAACTTTCTACTTAGCCAGCACCTAGCAAAATTCTTTTTGGGGGGATACATTTTACTCGAGACTTGACTTGATGAGTCAATTTTAACCTTGTAACTTTGTCAAATTTAACCCTAAATGACTAATATTACTACATGCGTATTGGTTTCTTTAGTTGGGTTAGATACTTTTAAGCTAGGTTTGGCTTCTTTTTTCCTTTGAGGTTAGGTATTTCTTTTACCTACTTGGTCTTGTCATTAAGTATTTTTTTTTTTTTTTTTACATTTGTAAGTGTCTAGACTAGCTTGCATGCACAACCATTTGATCCTATTACATTTGATCACGGAAGAAGTTAATCCTAAGCTCGTTACTATTTGCATCCTCTAGTCCCTTTACTATTTACCTAGGCCCTTATTGACCACTAGACCAATCTATAATGGTGGCTCCCCTGACTTATGGGACAGATTTAAAAGTTTGAAGTTAAAATTGATACTGGGCAAAAACAAAATTTCGCTCTTTTAAATGAGGAACAGTGGAGGAATAAGTAAAATGAATTGTCACCTTTACGTTTTGCATGATTCGCAACTGAGGTAGAACAGAAACAGCTTCAAGGTAAACACAAAACGCCCAGAAAATTCTTTGTAAAATAGAAACTCTTGCAGGTGTTGGATGAATGACAATGGAGAGTAATACACATGGCACCACCTGCATCCACGAATAATAATAGAATGAATAGAATTATGAAGAGCTATAGATTGAACATTATCATTGAAGTATGGTGAAAATGGAATTTGAAAGGACTATAATAAACTACAACAGATCAAACATATTTTTGAAGCATTCAAGTATTCTTCAAGCCAATTCAGATAGTTTTGATAGCAGAATTTGCTGATTAAGCCGCCCGTACAACAAAATATAAAATCTAGCGATAATGAAACTACATAGACTCTTAAAATTTGAAGTACTTTTAATTATATGGTTCCAAGTTCTATGCTTCTTTGTTGGGTTTCATTAGCTTTATGGAGAAATCAAATAAATTTTTAATAGTCACTTAAATTTTTATGTCCCATGTCTTTTTGGTCCTGAATAGAAAAAGTAGTAATTGGCTTAATTTCCACAACTCATGGTGCATTAACATTACAATTTACATATATGAACTTTCATATTAAAAAAATAATAATAATAAATAAAAAATTTAAAAAAAAAATGAAAAAGCTTAACCAGTATCATCCTCCTGATCTTTAGACAGTCATAGCCTGTTCTTTTGGATTGGAGTTTCTTTTAACTAAATAGTTCTACTTTTGGGTTGCCGTTTTATAGGTCCTTGTATATATATTTTTTCATGCTTCTCCATAAAAGCTTGGTTTCTTAATAGAAAAATACAAGACAAAGGCTTTTGAATCATTCACAAGCAGGCATGATCCCTATAAAAAAGAACAAAAATGTAAGCTCTTTTTTTTTTTTTTTTTTGATAAGAAAACAAGAATGTAAGCTTGGAAGTTACAAATTTGAGCTTCAAGGCATAAGCCTTAAAAACCAATGGCAGACTTCATTCTGCATCATCTGACTGATATTCAATATCAAACATCTCAAAGATGAAAACTCACATGACTTGAAAAACATAGAAGCAGTCATCCCAAAGTAATCACATTAGTAGACTTGATTCAAAAACTAAACCAAAAACTTGGCAAATCAATCCAATTTTGGAAGTCTAACAATTCAGTTTATATATGAAAATACCCGTGAAAGGTCATTACAAGGTTCCAACCCACAACACATTTTTGCAGAACTTGATCAAGAACCCATGTTGAAGAAGACTCACCAAGTATAGAACTTTAAAATTATCTTTGTCTCCCATGTAACTGGCTTTGAGTTTAAAACGAATCATGTAAATGACCCAAAGAGTTGCCACTAAAGTAGCCAAATCAAGAAACGTGTGAACGTCATATTCAATGACAAAGCTGCAATAGAGTCTAGCAACTAGAAACCAAGCAGTTAATTCCTGTGACTTGAGTGAAAGACCTGCAGAAAAACAAAGGAGAAAGAACACAAGCTCACTCTAAATTGTTAAATACAGCTTAATCCAGATCATAGGGGAAACCTACCAAAACAACAACCGGAAGCTGAACCAAGCTTAGCATCAAAATCCGAAACAAGAACCAATTCCATCATAAACTAGCTAATTTCAAGCTCGAGAGAAACTCAAATAAGTAACACTAATCAAATCAAAAGCAGAAATTCGCTATCTACGCAAAAGAAATGGACCCAGAGCTCCAAACCAAGAAAAACAAACAGCAATTCAAACTAAGATTACAAAGACCAAAAACCAATCGAAATCATACCTGCACAACTCCTCTCCTTCGTGAGCTTATAGATAAGAACAGCAATTCCGATGGCATGAACAGCCTCAGCGGCCACAAAAAGCTTGTTGTGATCGTGAACCATCACATAGAGAAGAACAAGAGAGATAATCGCAGACACCACCCCCAAAAACGCTTTCATCTTCGGGGGTTGCCTTCGAACCCATGTCGTAATTGCGTGAATGGGCCTCCTGGGTACCTTCATTTCTTCTCAATGCTCTCTTCTAACCCTAAAATTGCCCTAAAACCCGACTCCCTCTAAGAAATCGCAGCTCAGTGAGTAGGTGAAGACTGAAGAGAGTGGACAAATTAGATATTCATTTGTGGCCCTGTTGAGGGCCTTGGAATTAATGGGAACTCGTTGAAATCGCGTCCCAATTGAAATGGGTGTCCGTAAAATAGTGAAATGGGGAATTACCTTCGCCATTAATGAGGATTAGCGAGCTCGAGCTCGATTGCCACAGAACTGTACTGAAACCACTGAGCATTAAATTATTCGAATTATTGTAATGATCACGTTGCGACAGAACCACAAGCGTGGTGGAATTGTTATTCCCATCTCAAAGATTTGCGATATCTACTGGCGAGAGACACGACGAACTCGCACTATTGAAAATTAGTGCTGGTGGCTAGCTACAATTTATTAATGCAGTGACGTGTGCGACAAGCGAGAAGCTCCAGGTGCTGAATGAGGAAGGGGAAGAACAACGGCAATCTGATTTCTTTTTAAATTGTTGAGTAATTTTCAAAAAGGAAAAAAAGTCCATTACGACCTCAATTTGTCATGTTATATCAATTTCGATTTTAAACTTTCGATTTTCATCGAATTTTTTATCTTCAAGCTAACATAGCATAGCTTAATTGACATAAGACTTTTTTGACAATATGAAGAGTAGGGAGATTCGAACGCCGACCTCTGAGTTATTAGTACAAATTTTATGTCAGTTGAGCTATACTTTGACAATTGACATAAAACTTTACTAATGATTGAAAGGTCTTTCGTTCAAATCTCCTATCCAACATGTTATCAAAAAATAATAATAATAATTTTTATATTCGATTTGATTTTTGCTAATTTTAGCAAAAAAAAATGGTGTAAAAATATGCATAAACTCATTAATTTCAATAAAATAAAGTTTTGCACAAAATAGATTTATAACCGATGTATACCTATGGAATAATTCGGTCAAAATTCATAAATTCAACCCAAAAAAATCTAGCACTAATTTGGTTTTTCTCTAAAATTTTATCATTTTCATATGTAATTTTATTATACATAAAGAATATTTCTTTTTAAAAATCTGTCTTGAATTGTTGGGTTAGATGAGATTATTTTGGTCTATTTTATGGTTATTTTGGGATAAATGAAATAGAAGAGATAGTTTCTTTTGAAGATCTTGTTGACCAACTCATTTGTTAATTTATTTTTTGAAAGAGAAACCTTTTTTCTTTTTTAGTTTAGAATCGTGGTAGAAAATACAAGGATCTTGTTGACCAACTAATGGTTTATAGGTTGGATTGGTTTGAAGAAAATAAAGATTGAATTAAAGTCGAAGTAGACATCTATTTAAATGAAATTTTTTATAACTACTTGGCAACTTTTCTTATCCTTGAATTAGTGGGGGAAAAAACCATTCATACATACTTTTTTATTTAAATAAGTTAATATCTAATTATTAAATTTATTACTATTATATTTTTAACACAACACCTCACTTGTGGATTAAGAAATAACGTGAGATACAACAAGCGAAACACGAACATTAGTGGATAAAGTCTAAATTTAAATACATCTACCACATAAATATCATATTAAGTCACCCTTAAACTAAAAAGTTTAAGTTGATAAGCTACGTTCATTAGAACATATATGTACATTAAATATCTGCTTCATGTTCCATCCTAAATAATTTCACACTATTCCAAGTTGAAGACTACTAAGCTTATGTTAATACTACCACAACTATCTAAATCACTTGGCTTAACTTATGCTGCATATTCTCAGCTATGTTCACCAACTATATACAATCTTCGAAGCACTTACAGAACGACGCGCTTACACCGGGCATGCTGACAGTAAAAAGTCTGGCTGTCGACGTTGTAGCAGTACACCGCAAAAGGGACATAATGGTTTTGAGGGCATCTCCGAATCGGAGAGTGTTAAAGAACTAAAGTCAGGAGTCTTGGACATCTGAAAAAGTATATCTGGAGGCAATCTGAAAGCACTTCTATAACAACACACACAGAACCATAAGGGAGTAGTAGCAGGGCAGACCTGCATTGATACAGAACACCTTACTAGTTTGTGACTCTGACTGACACCGCTGTTGCGCTTAACTCCCTGGCAGTATCCAAATTCTGGAGACTCGAATGGAACCGATGCTGAACAGTAGGTGCACTGCTCCTTTGCTGAATGTTCACTGGATCAAGGCACAATAGAGTTCAATTATAAAGTAGATTGCCAGCAAATAGATGATTGACGATCACAGGTTTTAATTAGAAGAAAGTTTAGTTCCAGATGGAATGAGGAACATGAAATTTCCAGAAGAGAAGTCACAAGAAAATAGCAATGATAGAAAAATGAGCAAGTTATATGCATAAACGGAGAAATATATTGTGTAAGCTCCTAGACTAAAGAAAGCACTTTGCACATTCAAAACAGAATATAATTGATTCAGAATCTCCATATATATCTAAAAGAAACAAAGGAAAATGTTTAATTCAACTATACAATTACCCTCTCTACAACACCATGTCCTCCGATAACGACGGAAAATTTTTTAAAAGAAAATTAAGTCGGTTTCAAACAATCTCAAAAAGTCTCCTGCCGTATACAGGCATCACTCGTCAGAGTATCAAATGAGTTATATCCATGTCCATCCCGCCAAAACATAATCCAAAACCAATAAACAAACAGAAGTAATCATTCATGTTCTATACAACTTGACCAAGTTAACAAGCCAGCACCCCAAAGTCAAACAAGGAAACTCAAAGTCTATCTCATTGACTGGTGATACTCCAATGCAGTAATGACTAAGGAGTCAAATTACGTGACATGAAAGAAAAATTAAATCATACGTTGAAAAATTTAGAGAAAAAAATAACGCGTCATGTTGAAACTTCCAGTGATACAACGAACTAGTTTTTTAGCCACATAATTTGCTGTTTTAATTTGACTAAAATTAGTTGGTTCAAATTATCATCCTATAGTTAATGAAACTTAATAGTGTCCACTTTTACATAATTAATGAACAGAGCATCTCAATCTCAACTTTTCCTTTTTCAATTATATTATATTCTACATCTTTCTGAATGTCTTTAATTACGTACAGAATTTTTCAAGTCTAATCTTCTTTTGGCATATTACCCAGCATTAATTCAAGTTGCCTTGTTGGCTGTACCTGTCTCTCTAAGACCTAGAAAACCAGTATGCCAATACCTCAATTCTGAACTATGAATATAGTTGATACTTGTGAAAAAATCCGTGAAATGAAACAGTGTTCCTTTGGAAGGAACATTTTTAATTTTCTCCATGCTAACAGCATATTATTTCATCTGGATATATGCAATTGAAAGCAGCCTTTCAGATTAGGACATCTCAACTAGATCTAACAAAGGAAACAATGAAACCAATCAGGAAATTAGACCCAAAAAAAATGATACCTCCGATGTTTCTTTCCTGCTGATGCAGTGACTTTTACTGATTCCTGTAGATGTTCATGATTATATCTAACCCACTGCTTCATTTCAACTAATCCAATGGGATACCAGAACCCAGGTCGATATTCAGTAGTGGACAGTGAAGGAAGCTTTGCACGAGCAAAAAAACTTAAACCAATTAGCCTCTGACGGAGTTCTCTTTCACTGCTTGAAAGCAACTCCTTCCACAAAATATCCTTTTCATCTTCAGCGTCATCAAGTCCTTCCAAGTTCTGCAGTTCGTTATTCACTTGATCCTGCAACAATTCTGACAGAACTACACGTCTACAAATAATGTTAAGGAGGTGAAGCTGGCGAGTAGAAAATGTTGACACATTTCTCAAGACATGTGACAAAATCTTTGTAGCAGAGAGTTCCTTGTTGCATTGGAGATACGACGTTGAAAGCCACTTAAGTACAATGTAGTCAACATATTCCGGAATGGACTGCCTGAACGCCAGCAAGGCGGCTACAACATCCCAAACAACCATAGGCTTATTCAGATTCTTAAATTGATTTAAAGACCACAACATACTGTATTCCCAATGAAGAAGTTCCTTCTTAGAAATGTCTGGAAAATTTCCATTATAAAAGTATGAAGAACTGTTTGGCATGACTTCTATTTTTTCTCCTCCAATCCAGAAAAATTGCACAGCAGCTTTCTGAGACCTAAGCAATTTTCAAAAACCATAAAAGATTAATCAACATATCATAGATGAAGATCGAGCATAATATAGCAATTACTTCAATCATTTATAAAACCTACAACATGATTACAAAAATCATAACAAAATCTCTACCTTGCTTGGTACATTCGATCAAGTGATTCAAGATCAAAGTTGCGAACCTGAAAAAACAAACACCTGCATTTTATAACATATTCTTGATGTATATACAGTCATTGCAAAACATCTTGTGAGAACTATGATATTAAAGTTTAATGGTCAATGCAATCTAAGAAGTTACTAGTAGAGTTCCTTGTGAGAATTGTGAGAATTACTAGTTTAATGGTCAATGCGTTCTTTGAGTTGTTTGCTAGACACGGGGGCATTAGGGAGATGATAGAGGAGTTGCTTCCCCATCCTCTTTTTCAGTAGAAGGGAAATATTTTGTGGCAAGCTTGAATTTGTGCTGTTGTTTGGGGGTTATGGGGTGAGAGAAACAATTGGACCTTTACAGGGATGGAGAGAAGTTTTGACGATATTTGGTCCTTAGCTAGAAGTTATGTTTCTCTTTGAGCGTCAGTGACACACTTATTTTGTAATTATCCTATAGATCTCATTTTTTTCGGATTGGAGCCCCTTTTATCTAATGGGGTCTCTTTTTGGGGACTTGGTTGTTTTGTCCGCCCTTGTATTCTTTTAATTTTTTCTAAAGTGTGGTTCATTATTGTTTTTAAAAAAAAAAAAAAAAAAAAGTTACTAGTGGATTCAGTTCATAGAAACATGGTTAAGGGTTTTTTTTTCTTTTGGTTGGGGTGGGGGGCTGTTGTAGCCCACGGGTCAAATCCCACTAGGTGAACTGAACACCCCATTGCTGCCTGGTACGAGTCAGAAGGAGGATGATCTCTTTATTTATATGGTTGTTTCCTAAACCCTTTCTGAATCTATCCCCTCTATTTCGTATTCACTCATGTTACTCACCTATAACTCAAGTCTAATCTAAACAGTATTAACAACCTCCAGAGTTCAAGGATTTATAACTTTGTTGGATAAGGAGCAACAAACAAAATGATGTTGAGTATCACACGGCAGCACTCAGCTCAAGGATGGTAATGACGTAAGAAACTCGTGGAGAAACTTAAAATATAAATTGAAAGACCTATGCTCAATATAGCTCATAACTTGGTTCAACATGATAGAAACAAAAAATAAAAAGTTGAATGGGTACTTTATATATGAATGTGTTAGGTATCTAACAAGTTTTCCTGCACAGAACAATAGAAACAGCCAAACAACACAGATAACTGGGCAACAAGAGGCACTGGTATTAATCTGGAAGAACAAATACACAGTGAAAACAGCCCACAATACCCTTCAAAACGAAATACAGGGAAATACTGGTAAGAACAAAGAACAAACACACCGAGAGTTCGAGAGCTCGGTTAACCTCTCCCAAGAAAAGCCTATAGCCAAAAACATGATGAAAAACATACTCCCCTCCAACCTAAAAGGACCTCCGCAGCCAACAACGTACGCAGACCCCACCAGCCACGATCCCACGATACTAACGGTCCCCACTCCCCTGGTCCAGACCGTTATTATTAGAAGCTTCAGCTGCCTTAATTCCCTTTTTACCCCTGCGCTCATAGGTCTTGGTAATTGGGGGTCTAACAATACCCCCGGTCGGAAAACTCACCTTGTCCTCAAGGTGAAAATCAGGGAATTGGCGTTGAATCATAGCCGCTGCCTCCCATGTCGCATCACAATAGTCCCTGTTCTTCCATTTGACTAACCACTCTTCCTGACCTTCTTCCTCGTTCCATTTCATACCAAGGATATCTTCCGGTTCCACGAGCCATTCGAAATTCTCAGTAAGATGAGGTGGCCTTGACTGAGGAAGCTCCCATTCCCCTAATGCCTTCTTGAGTTGGGAGACATGAAAAACATTGTGAATGGATGTGGTAGCTGGCAGTTTGAGTCGGTAAGCCACCTTTCCAATCTTTTCAATCACTTCATAAGGTCCAAAGAACTTCGGGGATAATTTCTCACAACGTCTTTTAGCTAAGGATCGTTGTCTGTATGGTCGCAGTTTGAGAAAAACCATGTCACCCACTTCAAAACTCAACTCTCTTCGTTTGGCATCTGCATATTTTTTCATCCGATTCTGTGCTATGGCTAACTGGTCCTTCAAAGCCAGGATGGTCAGATCTCGTTCAATCAGCTGCTGTTCTACCGTATTGTTCATTGTCTTCTTGTCACCATACGATATTAATGGAGGAGGAGACCTGCCGTATACCACCTGGAATGGAGTGGTCTTTGTTGCCGAATGAAAGTTGGTATTATACCAATACTCAGCCCAGACTAATCCGGCTTCCCACTTCTTTGGTTGTTCCATACAAAAGCAACGCAGATAATTCTCGATGCATTTATTAACAATCTCTGTTTGCCCATCTGTTTCCGGATGGAATGAAGTGCTCCTCATGAGCTTGGTGCCTTGTAACTTGAAGAGCTCATCCCAGAAGTTACTCAGAAATATCCTGTCCCGGTCAGAAACAATCGACAGAGGAAACCCATGAAGTCTTACTACTTCTCTGATAAACGCAACAGCCACTTCTTTAGCCGTGTAGGGGTGTTTTAATGGAATAAAATGCCCGTATTTGCTAAGTCGATCCACTACCACAAAAATAGAATCATATCCCTTGGATTTAGGCAGCCCTTCAATGAAGTCCATTGAGATATCATCCCATATTTTGTCAGGAATAGGCAGTGGTTGAAGGAGACCCGCTGGAGACAAGGAGTTGGACTTATTCATCTGGCAAACTTGGCAACGTTCCACATATTCCTTTACATCTTTTTTCATATTTTTCCAGTATAACTCCCCCGTAAGGCGCTTGTATGTTCTCAAGAACCCGGAGTGGCCCCCCATCACCGAATCATGATACATGTGCAATATAGCTGGAATTAGAGCAGACTTACTTGACATAACCACTCTGTTCTTGTAAAGCAGCCGCCCATTCTCCAGCGAAAACTTGGGATGCAGAAGAGGGTCTAGAAGAAGTTCTTCCATCAACTTGTGCAAATACGGGTCCTGGTTCACTTCTTCTTGAATGACCCCTAAGTCGAGGGTCTTTGGAACGGTTATAACCGCCAATTCAGCCTCATGTGGTACCCGGGAGAGAGCATCCGCTGCCTTGTTGAGCTGTCCTGGGTTGTATTTTATCTCGAAGTCGTACCCCAGAAGCTTGGTCAGCCATTTTTGGTACTCGGGCTGCACCTCCCTCTGTTCCAGCAGATGTTTCAAGGCCCTCTGATCGGTAAGTACAAGGAATTTCTTCCCTAACAGGTAATGTCGCCACTTTTGAACCGATAAAACAATAGCCATTAGTTCCCTTTCATATACCGATTTCAATCTTGCCCTTGCCGATAAATTTTGACTGAAATAGGCGATGGGGCGTTGCTTTTGACTTAGTACCGCACCAAGCCCAGTCCCTGACGCATCCAATTCAATCACGAAGGGAAGGGAGAAATCTGGGAGTGCCAGCACTGAAATGGTGACCATCGCCTATTTCAGAGCATTGAAGGCTGCTGTTGCTTCATCACTCCACTTGAAGGAGTCTTTTTTCAGCAATTGGGTTAACGGAGCCGCAATAGTCCCGTAGTTGGCCACGAATCTCCGATAGTATCCAGTTAAGCCCAGAAATCCTCTAAGCTCCTTGATAGATTTCGGGATTGGCCAACTGATCATAGCTTGGATTTTGTCATGGTCTGCCTCCACCCCCTTTTCTGATATCCAATGGCCTAAGTAAGCCACTCTCTCTTGGGCAAAAACACATTTTTTCTTATTCGCATACAACTGATGTTCCTGTAGAAGTCTCATGACAACCTCCAGGTGCTGAAGGTGGGTCTCTCGGGATGGGCTGTACACTAATATGTCATCAAAAAACACCAATATAAATTTTCGAAGGTAGGGCCGGAATACCTGGTTCATTAACGATTGGAATGTGGCTGGTCCGTTCATCAACCCAAACGGCATTACCAGGAATTCATAGTGCCCCTCGTGGGTGCGAAAAGCGGTTTTCTGAACATCTGCTTCTCTCATACGTATTTGGTGATACCCTGACTTTAGATCGAGCTTAGAATAGATGCGGGATCCCTGAAGTTCATCCAAGAGTTCTTCTATAACCGGAATTGGGAACTTGTTGGGCACTGTGACCTGGTTGAGAGCGCGATAATCAACACAGAACCGCCACCCACCATCTTTTTTCTTGACTAGTAACACTGGACTGGAGAAAGGACTCCCACTGGGACGTATGATGCCTGTGGTTAACATCTCCTGAATTAGTTTCTCTATTTCGGATTTTTGCACATGCGCATACTTGTAGGGTCGCACGTTGATGGGCCCCTGGCCTTCTTGGAGCACTATCTGATGATCAACATCCCGTGTAGGTGGTAACCCTGGGGGCAACTCGAAAACATCACTGAACTGGTTCAAGATTTCGGCAAACTCAGCCCCAATCTCTTCTTCTACTGTGCTGGTGTTCCCTTGCTTCTCACTCAAGGATAGATCCCTCAATTCCACCAAGAACCCTTGGTCTTCAGCTTGCCAGTTCTTAGCCATCATTTTTAAGGAAACTTCCGCCCGGGTCAGAGAGTGATCCCCCTTAATCGTGACCTTCTTATCCCCTGCTTCAAATCTCATGGTCAGGGTTGACCAGTCAATCATCATAGTTCCCATCGTTCGCAGCCATTGCATCCCTAAAATAACCTCTACTCCACTGAGTTCCAACGGCAAGAAGTCTTCCGTGATAGTGATTTCGGGAAGAGTTAACATCACTGACTTGCAAACCCCCTTCCCTCTTGAGGCTACCCCATTGCCTAGGACAATACCGTAATGAGTGGTATTGATTGTGGGTAGTTCTAACTCTTCAGCCAACTTGATGGAGATGAAGTTGTGCGTGGCTCCGCAGTCGATAAGAACCAGCACTTCCCTCCCCTGTATGGTCCCCTTCAGCTTCATGGTTCCCGGCGTGCAAAACCCAATAACCGATTTCAAATCGAGTTCGACTACGTTGACTGACTTCAGATCGAACGTTACCTCGTTGGCCAACTCAGTGTCGACGGGGGGCTCTTCGCGCTCAGCTTCCTCACTACCCCCTTGGACAATCTCGATCTCTTCCGCTCCGTTCACTAACAAAACCCGCAACTCTCTAACTTCTTTGCTTTTACAACGATGTCCCGGACTGTATTTTTCATCACATTTGAAGCAAAGTCCTCTCTCTCTTTTAGTTTGAAACTCTGCATCGGTCATCCTTCTTCGGTTCAGATCTCTTTTCCCCAGAATTCCCTTTTCCGGCAATGTCACGGACCTCACATGTGTATTCTCGGTTTTTTTGTCTGTCGATTTGAATCCTGCGCCATACCCACTCTTCTGAGGAGAATTAGGGCTAATTTTCCCTTCTGTAATGGGCTTTGACCACCCCTCACTGGCCTTTGAAATTGCTAGGTCACGATCTTCAATCAATTGGGCCTCCGTCATGATTTCTTCCAGCCCAATGGGCCGTCTGCTAACCACGGCCGCCTTCAGCTCCGGCTTCAAGCCGTTCAGGAAAGTATTTTCTAAAACCGTCTCCGGCATATCCGGCAGCGGCGCCGAATAAACCTCAAACATCTTCCTATATTCAGCAACTGTCCCCTCTTGCTTGATCGCTAGAAACAGCGCGCACAAGCTCCCCTCCTGTGAAGGGCGAAACCGTTTAAACATGCGAGCCTTGAGGTCCTCCCACGTCCTTATTCTTTTCCGATTATGGGACCATCGATACCATTCGACTACGTACTCGTCAAAACTGATAATGGTTGTAGTTATCTTTTCCCATTCCGATAACTGATGTATCTCGAAGTATCGCTCCGCTCTGAAAAGCCAAGCATCGGGATTCACTCCTGAAAAGATGGGCATCTCCAAGCGTTTGAACTTACTCCGATCGCTTGTTGTCTTAGGAGCTCCAACCCAACTCCATTCCTCTTCCTTCTCGCCACTTCCTTCTATGTCGTCTCCGTCCTTCTTCTGACCGGAAGACCCTTCTGTGACTTCAGACACCATCTTGCCTTTGTTTGCGGCTAGGTCGGCCAGAACCATCATCATTCTTTCCATTCCTTTCTCTATCCGTTGGACCGACTCTTCCAGGCTGACAATCTTCTTCTCTGTCGCTTCAACTCTCTCCTCAACCTGTTTTTGAGCCATGCTTCTTGTTCTCCCCAGGGTGACGTGCTCTGATACCAATTTGTTAGGTATCTAACAAGTTTTCCTGCACAGAACAATAGAAACAGCCAAACAACACAGATAACTGGGCAACAAGAGGCACTGGTATTAATCTGGAAGAACAAATACACAGTGAAAACAGCCCACAATACCCTTCAAAACGAAATACAGGGAAATACTGGTAAGAACAAAGAACAAACACACCGAGAGTTCGAGAGCTCGGTTAACCTCTCCCAAGAAAAGCCTATAGCCAAAAACATGATGAAAAACATACTCCCCTCCAACCTAAAAGGACCTCCGCAGCCAACAACGTACGCAGACCCCACCAGCCACGATCCCACGATACTAACGGTCCCCACTCCCCTGGTCCAGACCGTTATTATTAGAAGCTTCAGCTGCCTTAATTCCCTTTTTACCCCTGCGCTCATAGGTCTTGGTAATTGGGGGTCTAACAGAATGACTAGAATTTCTGTGCCATTTGACCCATCTAATGAATGACTGGCGAACATATTTAACACAGGACCTTCACAAGTCCAACTTCTAAGACCAGCACCGGCTGTACAGACATTTATGCACCAGCATGAGAAGAATGCAGAAGGAACAGACCAAACCTAGGAAAGGCAGCTGATAAACATTTCCTGGAAATTAAATTCGAATTTGTTTTCTTTCTTCTACTTTAATTTTCACTATTCAGCTCAATATTTTCCTTATTTCTGTAGCTGGTCATGGTGGTTCTAGGAGTTTCATCTATCTACTTTCACAGCATACTTTTTAGTTGTACACATTATAAAATCTGTAGAAGTGGATTCAAACCAAAAAATAATAATAAAAAAAATGCTAAACTTTCAAGGCACAACAGCAAACACATCAGTGGTATCTGTCTATAATGCAGAATCTTTCGGCAGTAAACAATGGATCTTTAATGTAGTACCACATACCACGGCAGCCACAAGATTTCCTGGGGATACTGCAATACCAAAGCATGACCGAAATGTATCTGGAAGCTGCAAATACATATCACCCTTCATAACCCAGAATAGAAAATGTCATTCTTAAAACTTAGACACATAATGCAAGTTCTTACATCAATGGAGCTTCCAAGATTAGGGATATGTGATGAAATGGGTACTTCACTGAGAGAACTCCCATCTAAACTCCAACCTCGTAGAATATTATCCTGTTGGTAAACAAAATATTTATCATGTTTTATGATAGACGTGTTGAAGATTTACCACATAATTGTAAAAACAGATTCACAATGCTTTTGTACATATCATGGCCAAAACAAGTTCATAAATATGAAAGGTACTCAAAATTTACTATTCTAGGTTGTTCTTTCTGTACCATTCGCCCCCCACCCCACCCACCCCACACACACACACAGAAATAGTCCTCATTTTACAGATAATCTTCCACAAATATGCGGCAGTATACCAATTTCATTTACAATATAAACCGTCAAACCAGCAAGTGGAACACCACAGAATTAGTCTTCATTTTACAGATAATAAACATCCATATGAGTTTCAATACCTCACTGCAGGTGAACAAATAACGTGCATCAAAAGCCCAAGCTACACCCGTAACCTGGTAAAACCTTAGATACGTAAAAGTTGTGCACTAGATTATCAAGAATTTTCATCAACTGACAAAATACTTACAACGTGATCATGTGCATCATACAGCCTAACGCTATCAAATTCATTGCTAGATAGGTTAAATATCCTTATTTCAAGTGATCCAGATCCTCTGCCAACAGCCAAAAATAGTTTATGCACAGGTAAATTGGGCACATTGAGTGAAAGTAGAGTAATTGGCACTGCTTCATCACTGTTGACCTGCAAAGTAATAAGTAATTTTAACGAGTCCTGGAGTAAAATAGAATATTATGAAAAGAAGAGGCTTAATGAATTGACAAATACCTCCTTCAATAGGGAGAAGGAAGCAAAATTAGAGTCTGAAGATGCTAATAATTCTTCACAATAACATTGCCAAATCCTCACACTAAAAGGAAAGAAGAATCAGAATGATTCACAAGATATCAGAAATCAGAAATAGATATAAAAATCATATGGATCCAACGTTCCATTCCCACTATTTTCCCTTGAAAATGTTAGGAAAGCATTTTAAGAGTACTAAAAACTAATAAAGATTAAAAAAAAAAATAACTAAAAAATTTGTAATTAAAAATACAGGTCGACATCTGGACATTAGATTGTAACAGTTAAATAATAACTTCATTTTCATCCTGTAATTGTAATGCCATCCCTTTTTGAGGGCACACGGATAAGTATCTTGTTTGATATTAACACAAAATAGTAAAACAGCTTATAGGGCCAACAACTTTCCCTACCCTTACGTACGTCACTCACACTCAATAGTTAGTACAAGCATAACATAACTAACTTATTCTTTGTAATTTATTAAAAAAAAAAAAAAAAAAAAAAAAGAGAGAGAGAGAGAAACGTATTCCTTGTAATATAAAACTTATGTGTCCCTGCTAAGAAACTCCCAGGAGTTGTATTCCCCCTTTATCCCGTCCAATAGATGGCCTAACATTAAAGAATATCTTATCATATTAGCTAGTCTACAACTGCACAGAAGAACCATAACAGACATAGTAATTACAGTCAGTATCGACAGTGAAAAGATTTCAAAAATTTTCAGAAATTTTGACTGATATATTGTGAAAGAAAGTTACTGATGAGATGAGAAGCATTTATGATGCAAGTTCACAAACAAAAATACTCTAGATAGGGTGTAAGTCAGAAAATTTTAACACTACACAGACCCAATCCACACTTACCTCCCATCCGTGCTCCCTGTAGCCAATAGAACCTTTGGCTTTGATGAATCAGAATCAAATAACATCCAACTGATACAGTTGATCCATGAATTGTGTGCCTGAAGAAGCCCAACAAGCAGAGCTCTTGATGGAACCATGCACTCAGCAAGGGAGTAGCATTCTGGTACATTAACTTTCCAAAATGAAACTTTACCAGACTTCGCTCCTACTGCAAGAACACTAGCAGATGAATTCGGATGCAAATGAACCTTATTAGATGGCCGCATTACTGGGGACCAAGCAATAACAAGAGACAACAGCATTGCACTGCGAGAAGCATATTGTTGTGCACTAATCAATGGAATCACGGAGCTATCTTGAGTTCTCCTGGGACGCTTCTCTTTTGATTTCTCCAATGGTTGATTCAAACTGCTTCTGTTGCTGACCAGAATTGAACATCAAATTCCTAAAAGGATAGTCGATAATAAACAGGACAGAATTTCAAACTGAATCCAATTAAACTACAAACTGTTTACAAAAAAACATTAGTTTTTAGAGGAAAAAAAAAAAGAACAAAAGACAAAAGGTAACAACACACTATCTATGTTGGATATTACAAAAATGCAACCATTCAAATTAATCCAAATGTAGAGTAACTACAAAAGAACTAACAAAGAACGCCATGAGGAAGTATAACATTTAGCCAAGTCTGACACTTCATTCCATTCCTTCTGCTTTCCGCTAAACATTCTAGACTTCCTTTCAATCCAACTATTGCATGGAGCTTTTACTGTGTATATCCACAAAATCTTCACTTTCCTCCTTAAATTGGGACCACACAACAGTTGATCTATGTTCTCCTTTGCATTCAGCTATAGTACACCTCGGCTAAAGGTTGACAAGGACAAATCCTAGAAGTGTACTATACCATGAGGGAACCTAGATTCACAAAATCTGGCAGCCTAAGTCAAATTTGAAATTTACTATCACGTGAATATGAAGGTTGGTCAACAAAAACACCAAAGCCCCTGTCTCGTGAATATGAAGGTTGGTCAACAAAAACACCAAAGCCCTTGTTACTACAAGAGCTTCCTCGTATAAATTCACCAACTAATATGCTACCATTTGATATTATCTTACAGTTTCTTAGATAACAATATAAGATGCTGTTTTGATACTGAAGATATACGTAAGAATATAATAACACTTTACTTTAAGTTGAGTGTATCTTTCTTTCTTCGCTTATTGTCCTCATTTGTGAAATGCTCTTGGGCATCGACAGCACTCCCACCTTCCTTTGCAGCAATCTAATTATAACAACGCAGACAAATTGTCAAAGATTTTAAAATTGATAATGCAAACTGGGTGAATAGGTGAACCAAGGTACTTACATCAGAATATTTTGAGCAACGAACATCCGGCTCCCCAAACTTAATACTTTCAAGATAATCATAAAACGCATTTGATATGTCCATAATCTATAGAAATCATGAGAAAGAAAGTTTAAAAAAACCACCATGACTTAACATTAAAAAAAATAATAATAACATACTGCAATATCTGTAGTGTCATTATATTTATAAAAGTATTTACTATAAAAATAATAATAATAAAAATTCCAATTTGGTTATAAAAGTACCCCTTTAAATTGATCTAATCAATAAAATTTTGTTTCTTAACAAAAAAAAAAATCAATTTTTTCCCTTGTTTTCCTTGAAGTTCAATCATGGTGTGTAATATCTATCAATATATTAATGGAATGTTAACATTGAATGCCTACTAGTCTATTTAACTACTTGTCAAATCACGCTAATTCAGCCAAATTTGGTGTTAGCAAAAGGGATTAAATAGAATATTAATCTAGATTTTAGGGATTATATAAGATCAGTCTCTGACTTACACCTCCTCTTTTAAGTGGAATGAAACTTTTCATCTACCAACAAAAGCTTGAAAGTAGTCACAATGTAGGATAGGATGATGATTATGTTCATCTTCTCTTCCCCCCTCCCCCACAAGAAAAGAAAAAGACACCATGAACAGAGCAACGTAAATTTCTTAAAATGTTAAATAGGTCCAGGACCTAATAGACAAATATTGAAAATTTAAAGACATATAAGACATTTTTAAGTTTGGGAACCTTAGACACAAAATTAAGAGTTTATGAACCTAGTAGACAATTTATTAAAGTTTAGAGGCCTTTTAGACAAAAACCTTAAAGTTTTGGGACTAAACTTGTAATTTAATATTATTTTTATTTTAGAATTTTTTTTTTTTTTATCATACAAAAGAAAGAATGATAAGCTATGACTTAGATTAGCCATCTTCAAAATCAGCAGATCTAAGTACTCACAATATCAAATAAAACAATATTGAATATCATTCTATTCCCATTGAAATTACCAAACAGTTCTCTCATTGGAGGAAATACCTCAATCCATTCAGCACTGAAGTCACAGAACGGGGGACGGTAAAGCTTCACCAACCCTTCTGATGTGCACACAGCCAACAAGCACCTGTCACAGAATGTGAACCACCAATTATTCTTGATAACAAGTTTTTATGACAAATAGATAACTCAATGAAACTTTCAAGGGTTTAGAGGGCATGCAAGTTGGACAAGAAGTGGAAACTAAACAAATCAAACAGAATCCAAAATATCTCTGAAACCCATAACAGCAGTACAATGGAAACACGTAAAGAGGTAATTGAAGTGTAAAAGCTTTTTCCATACTTTTCTCACATAAATAATCAAACCAACTCATCAGCAAAGCAGGCATATGGAAAATAAAAATTAAATTAAAAAATGTCTGTACCCTGCATTAGGAGCCATTCCAAGAGGAGACCATGCTATGGACTGCGCACGAGGTCGGTCATCCCGAGATAAGCAAGTGGGCAACAAGCAGCCAGAAAGTAAATCTGCATTTACCAACATGAAATTTATACACGAGCAAAGTAGCAAGGACATCATATTATCAGGACATCTCCCTTAGACAATGATAAGTCTTGTAATTTTGTTGCTTTCACTTAAAAGAAAATCAGATAGCTCTTTAAGAACTTCGAAAAGAATAAGAAATGGGGTATAGACAATGAAGCTTCGATGTGCCTTCATGGCCACTGGCCTAAATTGTTAGACAAGGTTTTTGGAGGAGGAAAACTGTTTGATAAGTAGCACGCTTTCAATTGAATTTCTCCACCATTGTCTTCTTCTAACTTCTCCTTTTAAAGACATTGTTTGGTTTTTGTATAAACGAAATGGTAATCAAGTTCATAAGAAATAAAGATCACGAACCCAAAAAAATAAATCTTATTAGTTTATTTAGACTCCAAATTGAAAAGAAATATATGGGATAAGATTCAGCTACATACTTCAACTGTTGCGTGCCTCGTCAGCGAAACCAACACCAAAACTTATGAGTTAATTGTGAAGCACAATAAAAGATATGCTACCAACAATTTTCAAACTACCAACAAAACTTGACAGTTTACATTATATTGAACGCATGTTTTTTTCCTATTTTTGGAAAAGGAAAAAGCATTTCATTACGACAGATGCTAATGAATAAATGAGAGATTAGAGAACATAAAAAATCAATGGAGGTAACAAAAATCTCTTGAATTGGCTCGTATCAAGAAAAACTGTGAAACTATAAACTCCCTTATCAAGGAAGTCCGCCTGAAAACTGATAAAATAATGCATAAGGTACCTTTTCTTTCTATCAATCCTATTCGAAGTGGATCACTTGCAGGGATTGTAATAGTGCCTCGTGCTCCGAAAAGCGATGTCGGATTCTGAGATGATGAGGGAAAACAAATGTAAAAACGGTATGCTTGATATGAGGGGAAGCAAACGTAAAAATAGTTGACTGACCAGTATAGTGACAAGGGGGCCGGAGGCAACGGCGACTAAATTCTCATCGGACCATGCAATGGCATTTGGGTAGGTTGGGGCAGCGACCAACGTGACGGCCTGAAAGTAAGATTCCACCATTGCTCTTCGCTCGTCCAGAGTTCTGAAACAAGTTAACTGTGACAGTGGAAGTTCAGCTCATCACCGACTGGGCGAGAGGAGAAAAAGGGAGTGTCAAACAGAACACATACTGATTCAAGCTTCTTTGAAAATTAAAACCGTGAACTGATGGTTTGCTCGGCTCCGTTGACGGTTTGAGATGATGTACGGGGGGGTTGGGGGCCGGCAGAGGCCGAAAAGGCTGGCTAACGCAAGAGCTGGAGGGGCGCTGCGGTGCCAGTGAATAGTGAATAGTCGCCGGAGGGGAGGAAAAAGCACGCAGGTGCGGCGGCGCTAGGGATTGGTCAGGTCTTTGAGAGTGACGGCGGGCGGCTGTAACTAAAAAAAGTGGGAAATATCAAAATTCACCCGGCAAGTTTTTATCAATTTTATCTTAAACTTTAATTTTAGGAAAAAATACTCTTTTTTCCCTAAATTTTTAGGAATGGGTGCCTTTAATTCTAAGTTTTCTAAATTGACTTTGTTAATCCTGTGAAGTAGGTTTAAAATATCCCTAAATTTTCAAAATAAATCTTTTTAGTCCCTTGATTTTGAGAAATAGGCTTAAAATGTCTTCATATTATTTTTTTCAACTTTTTTAAATTGATATTTTTTATTATTGAAGGGTTTTTTAATTAAAAATAAAAAATATTAATTTAAAATTTTGAAAATTTTGTAAAACAAAAATAAGATGAGAGACCTTTTAAACTCATTTCTCAAAACTCAAGGACTAAAAAAGTCCATTTTGAAAACTCAATGACCAAAGACACTTATTCCAAAAAAACTCAGGGACCAAAAAAAATTATTTTTCCCTTAATTTTATATTGTCATTTTTATACTTTAATTTTTATTTTAAATTTTGTTATAATTAATGAATATATAACATATCCTTAATACGGAACTACTACTTTTTTTTCTTTTTTTTTGAGAGAGAGGTAATATGGAACTACTAAAGTCATAATGAGCTTAGTAGTAATTGACATGTACGACGAAAAAAAAAAACTCGATAAATGAATAAATAATATTAGGGAAAAAATCATTTTTAACCCTAAACTTTGGGGGTTGTATCAATTTTAACCCTGAACTTTCAATTTCATCAAATTGAACCCTCGACTTAACAAGTTGTATCAATCTTAACTCTGAACTTTCAATTTCATCAAATTGAACCTCAAACTTATCATATCGTATTAATTTTAACCTTAAACTTGCGTAAGTGTTACAATATATACCTTTAGTTAACTTTCCGTTTGAATCACCATACGTAATTGATTATTTCTTCCTTTTTTTTTAAATTCACATTGCACCTGATTTGGTTTCTTATAAATAAAATATTGGAGAAACTTTATTTTAGATGACTTTTTTTCTTGTTGTTGATAACTTTAATAGTGAGGGCCTTTTCGTTGCTATTTAAGAGTACGAAAGCAAAGAAACTTTGAAGATTTTTTTATTGTTGCTAAGAACTTCGTGAGATTTTTTTTCTTCTTTTACGATTTTTTTTCTTGCAAATTAAATTAGAAGAATGTACAAATGTAGGAAACGAAAATAAAGAAATTCCGAGTTTTTTATTTCTCTTATTTGTTGGAATTTTTTTGTTGCCAATAACTTTGTAATTCTTTTTTGAATAATAATGAGAAAAATAGTATGAGATATTTGATTTCTTCTGGTTTTTCCAAATTTTTTTTTACAAAACACTAACTCAGGTGCTATGTGAATTTAAACAAGGAAAAGAAAATTGTCAATTACATGGTTTTAATAGAAATTCAAATGAAAAGTTGACCAAAGGTCTACATTGCAACATTTATGCAAGTTGGAGGTTCAAATCGATACAATTTGTTAAGTTTAGGGTTCAATTTGATGAAATTGAAAGTTTTGGGTTAAAATTGATACAACATGCTAAGTTCAGGGGTCAAAATTGTTTTTTTCCCATAATATTAAAACTCGAAAGAAAAAAAGATACTAAATTTAGATTTTTATTGAAACTCGTGGGTTTCAAAAGATATATTATTTATGTCAACAAGAGTTTAGTTCAACTAACATAAAGTTATATAGGTGACCACGAGATCTGTGGTTCGAATCCCCCACCCCACATATTGTTAAAAAAAAAAAAGATATATTATTTATTGTTAAAATTAGTGGATAGATGTAGTAAAAATTAAACGTGGAATAAAATTTACAACAAATGTTTAAGTTTGTAGTTTAATTTGATGAGTTCGAAAGTTTAAGATAAAAGCTTATACAATTCGTGAATTTTAACAGTAAAAAATGTTTTTTTTTTTTCTCATTAAACTAGGGGGAAAAGAGTTCAAGTTCTCAATCACATTACACCAAAAGAAAAATTTTAACCAATCAAAATCTATCTCAATGGGTCGGACATACTAAACATTTAATTTAACGTCAAGTTGCTATGAAGTCTTGAAAAGAAAAGTTCAAATTCTCAATCCCATGCACAAATAAAGTCACGTAACAAGCACGTTTTGACCAATTTTCACCTGTTTATTTTTTTTATCTATCTATCTAAATCGGTTATTTTTTTTTTTTTTAATCATTTACAATGATTTCCCCTTCTAAATTTACCATAAATGTCGATAAATTTCAAAAGAGTCCCAACATTTCGACCATTCAAAGTTTGAACCTTCGATTGACTTTTAAGTAGAAGGACAAACTATTCAATGAAATCGCTACGGGCCCGTTTGATAACCATTTCAGTTTTTGGTTTTTTATTTTTTTGTTTTTGGTTTTTGGTTTTTGGTTTCATGTTTTTTAAAAACAAAAACCACATATGTTTGATAACTGTTTTTTGTTTTCTGTTTTTAAAAAACAGAAAACCAACCTTGTTTGATAACTGTTTTTGGTTTTCAGTTTTTTAAAAATTAGAAAGATGAAAAATATATTTTAGAGAGAGAAAAATGTGTAAAGACGTTGAAACAAAAATTTAGAGATACAAATATAAATGTTTTCAAGAGTTTTTTTTTTTTTTTTTAAAGACGAGAGAAAAGTTAAACATAGAAAATTTATAGAGATGAAAGAAAATGTTTAGAAAAAGAATATTAGTTAGACTCGAGAAAAGATATTAGTTAGAGAAAAATAGAAAACAAGTTAGAGTAAAAGCGATAAATTTTAGATTAAAACAATTAAATAAAAAAAGAAAATTTAGAGAGATAGTAAAGTTAAGAGTAAAAGATATGCTAAAGAACTAACGATAAATTAGAAAAATAAAGAAAAGTTGTAGCGATAGAAAATTTTGGTGACTTTTTTTTTCCAAAAGAACAATTAGAACATGTTTATTGAGGAGAAAAAAGGTATATTGACAAGTTTTTAGAAATAAATAAGTTATAGAGAAAAAAAAGTTTTGAGAGAGAAAAATAAATTTTAGAGAGATAAAAAAAATAGAGAAAAAAATTTGTTGGAGAGAGAGGTAAAAGAGGAGAAAAGTAAGCATTAGAAGAAAAATGAGTTTTTTAAAAACAGAAATCTGTTTTTAAAAACTACTTTTTTTGGTTTTTGAAATTTACTTATAATTTCAAAAACGTTTTTAAAAAACAGAAAACAGAAAAGGTTATCAAACACCCCTGTTTTTTAAAAATGAAAAACAAAAACAGAAAACATAAAACGAAATGGTTATCAAATATGCCCTACATTATTATGTGGTTCCTCTTTAAACTAATTGTAGATCTTAAAATTCGTCTACTCTTAATCTAACCATTGTTCTATATAAAAACCAGTTTAATTCAACTAAAATAAAAGCTTATGTAACGTGGAAACTTAGGTTCTGGAAATTAAATCCTTTAGTTTAAATTTTGAGGAGTGTTTGTTCTCTTATGTTCCTAGAAATTGTAATTTGGTTGCGGATTGTATAGCTAAATGGGCTAGAACGATGAATTCTAGTGGAACTTGGATAGGTCAAGTTTCGGATTGGTGTTCTTCTTTGGTCGAGAATGACCATAATGTTGTTGCCCCAGTGGCGTTCTAATAAAACTTGAGGTATTTAAAAAAAAAAAAAAAAAAAAAAAGCTTGTGTAACATCGAAGGTTCGAATCTTGAACCATTAAAAAACGAAGGCTAAATTATAAAAAAATACCCCTGAACTATGGGGTTTGTTTAAAAAAATGCCCCAGAACTTTGAAAAGTTTCAAAAATACACATGAACTTTGAAAAATGTTTCAAAAATACAATTGCCGTTAATTTTTTGATGGAAACCGTTAAAGTTTTAGTTTAAAAAAATACTTGTTTACACGTTACTTCGGAGATGGAGACACGTGGAATAAACAATATATTTGTATTAATGTTGTATGCGTGTGGGTGTACAATCTCTTATGTTAATCCTCTGATTCTCTCTCTTGTGTGTGAATGTGTTTCACTCGAGGGCTGGAACGCTTGATCTCGAGTCTGAAGCTTCAATGGATTCTTGGAGCTTGAAGTCTTTCAGTCTTGAAGGAGTCTTCAGTCTTCCAGAAGCGTTGATGTTCTGAAGAGTCTTTGATCTTCAAGGAATGTTGAAGTCTTGAAAAATGTTTGGTCTTCAAGAAGTGTTGATGTCCTGAAGAGTCTTTGATCTTCAAGGAGTGTTGAAGTCTTGAAGGGTGTTCGGTCTTCAAGAGGTGTTCAACATTTGAATTTATGGATTGTAGAGAGTCTTCGGTCTTCAGACTTGATGGAGTCTCTCTAAATTCTCTGGTTCTGCTTGAGAGCTTTGAAACTCTTAACTCTTGTCTTTGTCAGAGTGTAGAATCTCCGTACCCCTGAAATGGAGGAGAGCACCTCTATTTATAGAGATATCGCAGGATGGGCCCTGATGACTTTTGGGCCTAACAACTTGGACTTGGTTGGTCTTTGGTTCAACTATTTGGTTTTGGGTTTGGTTCATATTTGACCTAAAACCATATGACCCCAAATATTTAAAAGACCCAAATTTGATCCAATTAATTATTTTGTTAATTAATTGGTCAAATTAATTAATTTGATCAAAATAATTTATTTTCTAATTAATTGATCAAATATAAATTTGGCTCTTTAAATTTATAATTGGCCAACTTTATCTTCAAATTAAATTTGGGACACATGTCAATTTATAATTGGTCCCAAATTTAATTAATTTTAATTTCATCATTAATTTTATATAATGACGTGACAATTTGTGATTGGACAAAATTTCTCCTTCAACAATACCCTTGAACTTAAAAAAAAAAATTAAAAAATATCCTGTATTGAAAAATGCTTATTATTTTTTCATTCTCTCACCGTAAATTCTAACGGTTTTCATAAAAAAAATTAACGACAAGGGTATTTTTGAAACATTTTTCAAAGTTTAGAGGTATTTTTGAAAACTTTAAAAGTTCAAGGGTATTTTTGAAACAAACCTTTTTTATAATTTAGCCAAAAAAAAAAAAAGAAAAACTGTACATAAAAACGAGCTGTTTTTCTTAAAAAAAAAAAAAAAAAAAAAATCGAGCTATTTTAGTGGCCGCCTGATCGAGTAATTTCCCTTCTCCGACCAGTATAAGATAAAAATCGAACGAATTTGAAAAGTCCAACGGTCGAATTTGAGTAATTCTTCTCTCACTGTAGAATCGCACTCTCCTTCTTGATTTCAATCGACAATGGGCACGATTAAACGATCGAAATCCTCTTCTCAGCGCCAAAATTGGGAGAAAATCTTCAGCGCTTTGGTACGAATGCTACAGACTCAACAGAAACAGCTCGAAACTCTCGTTAAAGAGCGAAAACTTCTTGAAGATCGCATCAGAATGCAACACGATCGGTGGACCTCAGATACTTGTCTTTACAAAGATCTGATCTGCCAGGTATCGGTTCCTTCTCTAATTCGCTCCGTCTTTTGGTCCGATTTAAGAATAGTGCCTTGGAATTTTTAATTTGTTGTTTTTGAGGAATTTGGACATTTCTGTGTAGTTGGAAGGGGATTTGGTTTTACGAGATATGGAACGCTCGCTCGAGGCATCAAAGTTAGATTTGAACATGAGTTTGAAGCAGAGAGACAGTTTTCTTTGCCAAATTATATCAGGTTTGTAGGTTTAGACATTGTTGCATTTCTCCGGCTAACGATGATCGATGATAGTTAGTTACTCAATTGATACTTTTCTTATGTTGCAGAACAGACGAACAACGATTTGCAAGATTTCAAAGAATTATTTAGCCTTCTCTCTACTAAAATCACTGATCGATCTGTATGTTCTCCATTATCTTTTAAATTCTTTAATGCTTTCGTTCTCAACCTTGTAGTTGTAATTTTCAAATAGTTTCAGGATGTTTCTTCAAGAAGCACATTGCATGCTAGAAAATCTATTGAAAGAACACGAAATTCCAAAACCTTGAATAGTGAGGTACAGAGATTACGAAATGCATATGAAAAGCTTGCATCAGAAAGGAGTTCTGAGGTAACTGCACTTCTGACAGAGAAGACGTTTGTATGGAACCAGTACAACATTATGGAGAATGACTACAAGAGTAAACTAGGGCATAAGCGTATAGAAGTTGAGCTAGCACGTACAAAGATTGAAAATCTTCTTGCTAATATGGAACAACTTCAATCTTCGAATAATGAAAAAGATTGCACAATTGCAGCCTTAGAAAGTAAGTTGGAAAAGATGGAGGTTGATTCTAGAAAATTAAACGATGAAATTGCTAGAATCTCTCATGAGTTGGAAGTCTTGAGAAAGCATACTGGCGCATCAGTTACATCTGTGTTGAACCGATGCACATCTGGCCATAGAACCTGTGGCTCAGGATTGAAGGAAAAAGAGAAGGGTAGTGGTAGTAACATCAATGTGAGGAAAAAAGCATCTTCTCCACAAGCACCTCGTGGCAATAGAGACTCTAGAAAGGTAGTTATCCTGCAAGAATTTACATTCTTGTTGCTCATCTTGGCTTTACCTATTATTCCTGACCTCTGTTCTCCTTATCTAACTAAGCTTGAAGTTCTATGTGCATGTGATCAATTTATCAATTATAGCGACTCATTTCCTATTTCATTTCATAGGAATGAAGTTCTCATACAGCTTAGGAGTACAATCTTGTAGTCCCAAAAAAGAAATCTAGAACGCAACTGAACTAAAATTTACTACTAGTACACAAGGATGTTAGAAAAAAGTAATAGAAAATGGAAGAATGGAAGAATTGAGATTTTCGCCTAAAAGATATATTTTTACCTCCTGCCTCTATTTCGTAGCTAGTATCAAATTTGAGTTGCCATGTAAATTTTATTTTGTAGCTTCATCGAGGTTGTTGCTGGGATTGAAGTGATTGAACCTAATTTTAATGGTGATATGTTGCCGTTGCTGTCAGATGAAGCCTTTTTTAGATTTTGGGCCATTAAGAAAGACTGACTTAATCTGACATAAAAATGGAAGATAACAAAGAATAAACATTTGTTTTAGGTGCACATTCATGCACATGTACTTGTTTTTGTGTTTTTGTTGGTTCGTTTGTTTTCCTTCCCTCAATATATGAATGACATGAAATACGCTTAATAACATCATGTTTTTTGGTTAGTCGGAAGACAGGAGTTTAAAACGAAAGAGAGACGCTATATGTGAATCAAAGACCCCAAGATTGTTTACATCATCTTTCAAACCTCCCAAATTGAGGAGCAGTATGTATGTGTAAGTTGGTACTCTACTCTCACAACGTATTAGTGGAATTACTGAAAAAGTAGCAGTTAACCATGTAAGTCTAAGTTGCTTTTCTGCAGATATCTCTTGTTATCTGTCTGTATTTCATGTTTTGTAGTTTATCTCTACCTCTACCTGTAAACAAGATTTGACAATCACTTCTAACAAGCCTAACATAAACTTGTTTTTTTCTTTTTGATCTAACATTTCTTCTCTGAAATTACATCGTTTTTTTTTTTTTTTTGGCTGTGGAGGAACATACTGTAGGGGGGCCCTTACATTATTGATAATCCAAAGCCAAAGCATGACAACCTAATAATAATATGGTCTCCATATTGCCGGAAACCATTTAGAGTGGAAATATGGCTGATAAGATATCAAGACCAACAACACCACCAGCAAAACAGCCGCACCCCAAGGCGAGGCACCGCCTTCTGTGACGTAAACCGGCTCGAGCTTTGTTCTCGGAGTGATGATTACAACACGACCATATCTAACAATCGAGTTTCCAACAAAGACAAACACTAGAGGCAAAAGCAAGAAAAAGAGCTTAAAGTTGATCTTTGTTCTCTTCACCTGGGACCTGTAGCTTGAATATGATGACACAGAGAGCAGAATGGCCAAGATTCCAAGTATGGCAAGCAGAGGCCTTGGAGGTGGAGTTATGGAGGCTAAGGCCTGCTCTGCCCATCCTTGTTTCCATGCTGGGCCTCTTCTCTCTCTTATCAACCAACCCATTTCTCTCTATATTTTGCTTCTCTCTGCTTGAGTTTGGGAATTCAGAAGAATTGGTAGTCATATATAGAGAGAGAGATGAAGTGAAGGTTGTTTATTTGCTTTGGCATAAATTCTCTGGGGCCAGCTTCTTTTTCGAATTGATCTTTCTTTCTGATTCGAGCTCACCGAATTGGCATCAATTTCAATTCGTAGTTTAATCATTTATCCTCTCATCTTTTTCCATCTGGAAAGGCCTTTCTTCTTTTCTTTTGGGCTTCTTCCCTGAGAATATGTGCTTCTTGCATTTAAAATTGTTCGTGTAAGGTCCAGATTTGAGGAATTTCAGGTGTGGCTGAGGCTAATAATTGTTTCCATGTACTGATAGTAGCATGACCTGAAAGTTTACAGCTGATTAGTTTCAATTACTTTTTGAATGGCCTTCTGTTTGACATGGATAGAAAAGTCTGGAATTGAACATGTATATGTTAAGTTTCAAAAAGTGGCTTTTCTTTTGTTTCGAATATGTTTAAAAAAAGTGATTATAATTGCAGTTATTACTCTGAATTTTGTCCTACTTTGAGTTATGGAGTTTAAAGGTGTGTGTTAAAGTCTCTATTTAAAAAAAAAAAAAATAATAATAATCATTTTGATTTTTTTTAGTACGTCAACACTTAGGGGTGGGAGGATTCGAACCTCTAATCTCTTGGTCGAGTGTACATGCCAATTACCACTGAACTAAGCTCGCTTTGGCAAAAAAAAAAAAAAACCATTTTAATCTTTTATCTTTATTTAATTTTTTAATAAATTAAAGATTTAACTTCGAGTACATGGCATATTAATATGAGGATAGTTTCAAGCCACATAGCAAGAATCATAATAATTATTTTAAATTTTCAAGAGCTAAATTAGATATTCTACTTCTAAATATATATATTCTAAAAGTTTACGAAACCAGATGCAACAAAATTTCAAAGTTATTTAAAAAAAAAAATCAAAGTTTATTAACTAAAACGGATCTAAACTTGGGAGATTGCCAAATTAAAATAAGACTTTTGAAATTTGGCTAAACCCTATAGGATTTTTTAAAATGGCTAATTAATATATTTTTTTATGAATTTACCCCCCCCCCCCCCCCTTTTGCCTTCATATACAATTATTTATCTATTTGTTAGCTTAATTCAAATCTAAATGAGAAATGCAAGAGGGAAACACCTCTGGTTTAGGCCCATGACAAATTGGGCCAATTGTACCATGCTAGCCCAACTTGTGATTTCCTCAAATTTGGGCCCAATTTTACCTTCTTTATAAATTTTGGCCCAAATCTTGATAGGCCGAAAAGAGAGCATCATGGTGTGTTGATCAATGTTTTTCCGGGCCAGTCGAATTGAGAACGAGAAGTGTAAACATTTGACTTATTAAAAAATGAGATTGAGAAATAAACCATTTTGAGATAAACATTTGAAAGTAATTTGTTTAAAAAAAGTTTTTAAGTATATAATAACTCGTATACAAAAACACTTATGAGGAAACGTAACAAAAAATATTAGTGTTTAAATTCTAAACAATTTTTATACAAAATATTTAAAGAGCATTCTTGAAAAACATCGAAACCAAGGTATTCTAAAAGGATCCTAAGTGTAAGTGCAAGTCACATTTATGTAATGGATTACGAATAGTTCGAAATATTTATCATAATTTTTTTTCTCTCTAAGCTAACAATAGTAAATTAAAAATTTGTAATATAAATTCAATTGATTAAGACATATAATACTGATTAAGATGTTTGAATCCTCCGTCTCACGTGTAATTAAACAAATAAATATAGAGGGATTTATTATTATTTTCTTACATAACAAAAGAAATATTTCATCAACCCACTTTCTAAAACAATTTCATATTATTCTCAATGTAGAAAAAAAAAAGTTTTAAAATAAAAAATGAACTCTTCTTTACCTCCCATCATCATCTTCATTTCATCTTCTTCAAAATAAATCAACAAATATCACTATGATAATGATTTCTTCTTTCTCTGTTCTGTTATCTTCTCTTCTTAAATAAGAATCGGATAATAATAATAATAATAATCCCTCTCCCCTAACTATTTTATCTTCTTCTTCCTAAAGTTGTTTTTCATTCTATAAGAGAAACTCGAGAGTGATCAAACTAATTGGTGCTACGATAAGTAACTCGTTCCCTCACTAACTAGCAGCTTATCTCGATTTGACAAACCTTAAAGTTCATGCTTTTTGCACGAGTCTAATTAAAGATCTGTTTGGAATGACTTTTCTAATGTTTTAAAAACTATTTTAAAGTGTCTATTAAATATTTTTAAACACTTAAAAAGTCATTATAAACTCGTCCTAAGAATTTAGATTGATTCTCGAACCCACTAGATCCTAAGCTTGGGCTCGTCGGGTAGATTTCATACCTCGTTCTACACAGCTAGGACGCCCAACCCACACCACTGGTTCGTCTAACTTCCAATCTAGATTTGAACTAATATTTAATCCGCACTAAAATTGTCATATAACTTGGATTATATATATATATATATATATATATATATATATATATATATATATATATATATATATATATATATATTTATTTATTTATTTATTTTAGTACAACTTGGATTATATTAAAATGTTTGTAAAGGAAAAAAAAAAAAAGAAATAGAATTCTATAAAATTAAGACGTCATATAAAATCCTATGTTGTAGTATTCACAATAGAACTAAAAAAAAAAGTTCTATCAAAATGTTCATCATCAAGGCAATAATTTGAATAGAATAATTTATATCAAAATCACACACTCACGCGAGAGAATCTTGGAACGATTTGTTTTGGTTCATATTTTGCTAGCTTGTGGTAACAATTTGTAGTGTGAGTTTGTTTTGCATGATTAATTGCCTGTCTGAATCTCTGCTGTTGGTATCTCACTTATTTGTTCTGGATTCATGAAGATTGATGGGTTTTAGTGTGGAGGTGATTGAGCAGTCCATCCCCTACTCGAGTTGTTTTCCATGTTGATGTTTTAAACTGCTATTTGTTTTGGGTGATCTTGTCGCAGGTAGCAGGTCTAAGTCACCAAGTCTGCTCGGGACGATCTAGCAACTGGACTTGAGTTATGGATGATGGATGCTTGGAAATTGAGCTAGTTTTCAGTTGAGCCCTCTGGTTGCCTGCTTAACTCTCAGTTCACACTTTTTCAGGAGGGGACAGTTTTCTAGTTGCTTGGTTATGAGGGAGGACGTCCCTTAGGGTGCTTAGATTTCGGTCTTCTGGTTTCCTGTCTGATGTAATGCTTGCTTTTGAGTGATTCGTCTTGAGTGCATGAGTGGTTGTTGTCATAAAAAAAAAAAAACAAAAAAGAATAAAAATATCATTTAATAAATTTGTTCTATAAACTTTTATATATTTTTTAATATATTTTCTATACTCCTGATATTAGAAAATAATAGGGTATGAATTTCTTAAATAACTCATCAAATGTTAAATTTGGAGAACAAAGATATTTTTAAACGAATAACTTTTTAACAAATCAGTATTTGATCGTTGAATGTTCAGGGTGTGTTTGGTTTAACTTTTCAAGTGTTTAATTTTGAAAAAAATTCATAGTGTTTGGCAACCACTAAAAATGACTTATTAAAAAATGAGATTGATAAATAAACTATTTTGGAAGAAACACTTCCAACTTTTTTAAGAAGAGTGTTTAGTATACAATAACATGTGTATAAAAACATCATACGAGATAATGCAACTAAACATATGAGTGTTTAAATTCTAAACAATTTTTATACAAAATGTTTTTTAAAAAATGCATTCTTGAATAACATTTAAATTAAAATGTATTCCAAACGGACCCTCAATCTTGTATTAATCATTTTTCAAGGTTTCAATTTCATCTCTTATTTATTACAAGTTTTCCATAGCATCAATATTATAAAAATCGTATAATATCGTATTTGATTTGCTTTATATTTTTCTTCCATACAAAATTTCCTTAAAATATATATATATATATATATAAGAAACAAAACAATTTTAAAAATAAATCAATCAGAATAGATATTGAAAAAAAAATGAAAGGATAAAGCTTGAATTTAAACTTAAAAACTGGAAGGAAAAAAAAAAGAATTGTTTTTTTTTTTTTTTTTTTTTTTTTTCACTTCAACGACATTTGGAGTGAGGATTATTATTCTAATCTCTTAGTCAATAATACATATTACTGTTAAACTATGCTCTTATTTGGGAAAGAAAATGAATTGTTTGGTTTCAAAGAAATGAGAAGAGTTTTAAAAGGAGTCTCTTTCAAAATTTGGTTATCCAAATTGAAATTTGGAAAATATTGGATTTTATTTTTCACTTCTAAAATTTTTGCAAAGATTTTTAATTTATCGGAAGTCAAATCCATTTTGAAACTCAAATAAAAAAATTGAAAGTTTGAAAATTTTAGAAAAAAATATTTGAAATTTGATTAAAACAAATTAATATTTTTGAATTATTCTATAAGAACTAATTCAAATAAATTATTTTGATGACTAATCTGTAAATTTTGGAATCAATGAGTAAGCTAACCCTATATTTGGTTAGTAATTTTAAAACAAAAATTTAGAAATAATGATTTAATAAAAAAGAAATGTGTATTCTTTGGTTTTTTCTAAATAGAGTTGTATTATATGTTATTTTTATTGTTTTCTAATGGATGTTTGTAGTAATTGAATATTTAGTAATGCACTCATAAAAAATAAAAATATTCATAGTTTTTTTTTTTTTTTTTTTTTGGTAAGAGAAAATATTCATAGTTATTAATGAAATATTAAGTTTGATTTCAAATATTATTAACATATTTTATGTCACAATTTGTGCGTACTTGTGTTATTTTACAATTCTACTTATTTTATAACTAATAATGTAAAACTTTACGATATATTATGCTATAGTTAATTTTAAATAATTTCAATAATAGAGGAGAGGATAAAGACCGTGGAAAAGCATCAAAAGACCAAAACGAGCATACCTCAGCGGTAATTGACATGTGTTATCGACCAAAAGGTCAGAGTTTCAAATTCCCCACCCCCAAATGTGTTGAACTAAAAAAAGAAAAACATCAAAGAATTGGACTCTGGACCCAACAAAAAGAGGGAATTGGGCTGCAACCCGATTCTCCTGCTCAGCCTCGAGACCTTGAGCCTTGCACACCTCAACATGTTATGATCGGTCTAGTTCAATTCACTCAACTCCCAAACCAGAAAACACCCTAAGGCACCTCTATATAAGTACCTATCTTTATAACAAGAAATAATATATTTATCAAATTTTTATCCTTTCATAGTTATAATATCTATATTCATAATGTATATGTATAAATGATCATTGATGACTATTCATAGGAGATTAATCTTTAATATCGAACTCTATATGTATGGATGAATTTATCTACCTGTGAAAAAATTAAGCATAATTTCGAGTTTGGACATTCACGAATTATAGTGAGTAGTTTTTTTTTTTCTTTTTAATCTAATAAACAATAGCAACGTTATTTTTGGTGATCTATGCATGATTTTTTTTTTTTTTTTTTTTTTTTTTTTTTTTGAGTACATCAACATTTGGGGAGATTCGAATCTCTGACCTCATGGTCGAGGGTACGCTGAGCTAAGCTCGTTTTGGCATCTATGCATGTTTTCTTTTTTCTCTTTTATCACGATTTGCATTGTATAGGTTATGTACATTAGTTGTTGCTAATATGTTATAATTTCAATTATTTTATTTTTTATACAAAAATTTCAATTATTTTCGTAAACTAATATATGATAGTGTTTTTGGATGATTTGATCCAATATTGAATTTTCTTTCAATCTTTTTCCAATGAAAAACTGAAATATTTGATGAGATAAATTTTGAAAGTATCTCGTAATGATGATGATTTTGGATTATTTTGTTCTATCTTGATAGTATTCTCTTTTTAAACATAATTTCAAAAATACATTCTCTTAAACAATGTTGAGGACAAAGCCATCGTAAAAATCAATTTTGAACTGAAAAAATAAACTCTAAACAAATTCAAAGATAACTAATATATTTTTTTTAAAAGACAATTTTGAAACCAGAAAGATAAACATATCAAGTTCAAAGATAGAATAAAAAATAACTTGAAATAGATTTGAAACAAAATAATAAACTTAACAAATTCAAAGATCTTAACATTAAAAAAAAAAAAAACAAAAAACAAATTCAAAAATCTTTGGAAGAATCAAATTTAAACTTGAACAGATTTGGAACCCAAAAAAATAAACTTAACAAATATAAAGATATTTTGAAGAATAAAAATAAACTTAAGATTTGAAACCAAAAAAAGAAATTGAACAAATTTAAAAACAAATATAAATTTGAATTTATTTGGAAATTGAAGGTATGATTGATAGTATAACTTCCTGCTTTATGCCCTGAAAGGTCTAATTCCAAATTTTTGCCTCTGAAAAATTCGTCTATCTTTTTCATAGTTGAGGCCAGAGGGTAATTTGGGTCGGAATACCTAAAATTTATATTGTAGTCTATTTTCACGAATATAGTTAAAAATTAAAATTTTAAATGAATTCTGTGTATAAGACTATATTATTTTAAACGTCAATATTCGATTTCCACTCCTAACTAAAATTAAAAATATTGAAAATGAAAATAGATAACTTTTCTATGAAATATTATATTTTTAGGGGTGAAATCCAATTTCTTTTAGTATAATAATTGTGCGTGGAGGTTCAAATTTTTAATCTCTTTATTAAGGATGCATTCAACATTCATCATTGTTAATTGCAAAATCCGACCAAGCAACTCACCTGACCTTCACGTGACACCAGCAGTGAATTTGTTGAAGACGAGGAAGACGTGACCTGCAAATATTGAGTAAACACTACACACACTCCAATGCTTAAGTTAGTAATCGGAGGGAATATGAGCAAAACCAGAGAGCTAGAGGAAGAGAAGAGAGAGTTTTTCAACCCTCCCCCAAGGTTGAAGAAGGGTTTATATACCTTTTCCTTTTTAGGGTTTTTAGGCGTTGGAAGACGATTCGGGCTGAACTATGTTGAACTGTGGCAGCCTAAGGACTTCAGGGACCGAGCGGAGGGGAGGAGACTCGGCCCGCTGAGGCCGACCACGAGCCTCGACCTCGGCCATGGGTCGAGGCTGAGCGTGGGATTGGGCCAAAGGCCGAAGGGATTCGGCCTTGGCCCAACCCTAAGGCCTAATTTCCCTTCGGGGTTCATTTCTTGGTCATGTCTTCGGTTTCATGTCGTGTTGTCCTCATCTGCTCCTTGAATTTCGGAATGGTCCAAAATTACCTATAACAATCATAAAATTTAGAAGTTGGATAGGTCTTTCTGATACTCTAGTAACTATTTTTGCAGGTATTAATGATGTGGAGTCAAATGGTCAAGTCTAAGTTTGAGATTTTTTTAATTACTTAGTTCAACTAGCTCAACTGGCATAAAACGTTTACTCTTGACCAAAATATCAGAGGTTCAAATCCCTCATCACATGTTGTCCAAAAAAAAAAAAAAATCTATCTTGGAGGTTCAAGTCTTTATACACTACAAATCATTTTTTACCCTAAACTTCCATAAATATTGCAATGTAGACCTTTAGTCAACTTTCCATTTGAATCACCACTAAAACATGCTTGTGATTGACAAATTCTTATTTTAAAAAAAATCACATGACACCTAAGTTACATTGATTTATTGTAAGAAATTTGTTGGATAAGCTATTTATTTGAAGAAATCAAACACTCCAATTTGATTATTCTCATTCAACAAAACAAATCTAGCCAATATGAGGGGAAAAAAAACCTGAAATTGCTTTGTTTTCGATTCTTACATTTCATGTTCTAGTTAGAAGGGAAAAAAAACTCCAAAATTGCTTTATGCTTTTATAATCCTTGACAGGAAAAAAAAAAAAAAAAAAAGTTATCAACAAGAAAATCATCTAAATGAAAAGAATGAAAAATTCCAAAAACTGCTTTCACATCATCCCAACTAAAAAAAGGCAACAATACCCACATACACAATAAGAAGATAATAAAAGGAAACTCATGTACAACTTTTGAAGAGCAAAAGTTTATTCAAATAAAGAGTATTTTCAATACATTTCTTACAAGAAACCAACTCATGTGTAATGTAAATTAAAAAAAGAAAAATGAGAAAATATTAAAATTAGGTTATTTAATGACGGTTCAAACAAAAAGTAACCGAGAGTCAACATTGTAACACTTATACAAGTTTGAGGTTAAAATTGATATAAAGTGCTAAGTTTGGAGTTCAAATCGATGAAAATGAAAGTGCATGGTTAAAATTGATACAACTTGCTAAGTTTGAGGTTCAATTTGCTGAAATTGAAAGTTTAGGTTAAAATTAAACACTTGTTAACACAACCCTCTTCAAGTGTTTAATTTTGAAAATAAATCATTTTGAAAAAATTTAGTGTTTGGCAACTACTAAAAATGACTTGTTAGAAGATGAAATTGATAAATAAATCATTTTGAGAGAAACATTTTAAACCAACTTTTTTTAAAAGACTTACTTATAAAAACAGGAATTGCAACCAAACATATGAATGTTTAAATTCTAAACAATTTTTATACAAAATGGTTTTTAAAAAATGCATTATTGAAAAACATTTAAATTAAAATGTATTTCAAACGGACCCTAACCAAACATATAAGTGTTTAAATTCTAAACAATTTTTATGCAAAATATTTAAAATAAAATGCATTCTTGAAAAACATTTAAACTAAAAGTTAATCCAAACGGACTCAGGGTGAAAAATGATTTTTTCCTCAAATTTTAATGCAATAAAATTAAAAGATAAAAACCTAACTCGAGTATAGCTTATTAGATAAGATAATATTTCTCCGGAACTCGACCCACACCAAAATTTTTAATTAAAAAAGATTTGTAAAATGTCGAAAATACCCTTGGAGCTGACCACGTTGACGAAAAACACAGAAAGAATGAAAGAAAGAAAGAAAGAGGGCCTTAAAAAGGCTTAAACCCTAGAGGAGCATTCTGAATCCCCATCCAGTGGACACGTGTCACTTCCCACATCCTTTTCCAAAAATCTTTTCCTGTTTGGTTTTCTTCTTGAAACCCAGTCCCCAAGCAACACAACACTCTCTTCTCTCAATTCCTTCTATAAATCCTCTAATCTCTCCTCCTTCTTCTTCTTCTTCTTCACTCTCCCATGGAATTCTGCTTCTGCTTCGCCTTTTCCTTGCCCTAACCCTTCAAACCCCTCATACCAGAATCCCCATGGCGTCTCCTCGTCAATGCGCCTCTTCCGATTCCGACGACTTCACCTCTGCAGAACTTCAGGTCGCTCAAGTCCTCCTCGAATTACCTCTCCTCGTTCAGAAATCCGAGTTTTCTCTCGGCTTAATCCCCGCCTGGTCCCTCCGACGCAAGAGATCCGCCCTAGATTCGCCGCCGGACTCCGCCGTCCCCGCACCTCCGCCGCCCTCCAAGAAGCTCAAGGAGTCCAGCCCTACCTCTCCTCTCGTCATCAACTCCTTGCCCCTGTCGCGGAGTGAATCCGACGAGAATACCAACGCCAAACGCTCCAAGAACAAACCCTCTCTCAACAAGGTTAGTAATCGCATTGCTCTCGTTTAATCGCTTCTCACTCCATTACTCTCTCCGATTCATCCCTAATCGTTTTCTTGGAGTTCTTTTTAACCTAATTTTAGCGATTTTTTGTGTTCTCTGGTACTGATTCTGTGTTGATTTGTTGTCGATGGTTTTGGATCTTGAAATCAGATATCTCAGCATTTGGAAGCCATTGACGAATTGACCAAGCAGAATCAAGTTTTGAAAGGGGTGAGTTCTTTTTTCCTTTTTTTTTTTCCTCCTTCGTTTGTCCTTTTGCAAGTTTTTGTTACTTTTTGATACCCTCACAAGTATTATCTTCTTCTTCTTCTCTTTATTTTCATTTTTGATTTTTTCTCTTAAACATTCGCTCTGAATTGAAATTGGAACACAGGATGTTGAGGCTATGAAGCAACGTTACAATCATTTGAAAACTATCAATTCAGAGCTGAAGGCTCAAAAGCAAGAGGTTCTAATTTCTTCTCTCTACTTGGAACTCTACAGTCCGCAAATTCATTATCTCTTGACTTTTCTTTTTTTTTTTCCTCCTTGTGGGCTCTGTTTTTTTTTTCCTTTTCTAAATCAGAATTGTTCTTGTTCAGATGATTCTGGGTTGTAAGAACGAATCGGCCATTCCAGAAATAGGGACCTCAAGTTCAGCCATGAAAGTCGTGAAGTTCACTGTGAAATCTCCATCTTCAACTCCCGAAATTCACCACCACCACCACCATCGTCATCATCAAATTCAACCGTCGATGAACAATCAGGCGGCGGCCATGGCGGAACAACAGAGTAACAAGAGTCAGAATTTCCAAGTCCCAATGGGGGCGATTCCTCTGTATGATCCTTCTTCACTGAGCCCAATGGGGATTCCGGATTTGAACGTGTCTCTTGAAGAAATCAGTCAGAGGAATTACTCGAGAATCATGGCCGCTCGAGCAAGACAGAACAGGATTCAAATCTGCAAGACCAAGAACAACGGAGCCGCCAGAGTCCAGAGTCCTAATCCTTGTATGTGATCAAATTCCACATTTTTACATTCTTTTTTGATCTTAGGATTCAATTCATCATTTTGATGGGGGGGCCTATTTTGATTGTGGAATTGGGGTAGTTTTTTTTTTTTTTTTGTGGGTAGATTTTTTAATTGGGTTACTCTAATTTGTAAAGTTAGATAGAATCCTAAGAGCTGCCCCCTAGTGAGCCATTCTATATTTTTTTTGTCTTCTTAACATAATTATCAATATATAAATAATACAAGTAAGCTTTCTATGTAGTTATTTGGAAGGTGTTCTATTTATTTTATTTTAAATTTTTGAGTTCTTGGAAGGTGTTATTTTGTTGGGTTTTTTAATACCAGTGTTATTTTGTTGTTGAGAATGGTGACAGGAAATCTTCAGTAAATTGAAAAATTCCAATATCAATAAAAAAAAGGAAAATCCTTGGCTGCATTCCCTACATACCACCGTTAAAATGTTGACGGACAACTATAAGAGATCAAAAGTTTTCTCATTTTCTATCTTTTTTTTTTTTTTTTGACAACATGGGGATGGGGGATTCGAACCACAAACCTTCCGGTCATTAGTACACGTCTTAAACCTTCCGGTCATTAGTACACGTCTTATGAGCTTTGCTCATGTTGGCTTCTCATTTTCTATCTTTCTTTTACTTAATTGTCCGATTCTTACATATTAGTATCCAGCCAAACTTTGTTAAAAAAAAAAAAAAAAAAAAAAAACTCTGCTGGTCTAAAAAAAAATAGTAACATTACTGTTATTTATTCCTGAATTTGATGGTAATAATTATGTTTTTTTTTCTTTCAACAAAATTTGATGGTGGGTATTCGAATATGTGACATCTTGTTTGGTGCAATAAATATGGTATTTTTTTTTTAAACGAAAATAAATATGGTAATTTTAGTGATTGAATTTGTGCTACCAATTTAGCAATTTTGTAAGCTCAGGGATTTATATATACATTTGTCAATACTCAGTGGCTCTCGTTTATACATAAATGGGATTCGCCTTTTCTTTTGTCGTCCTTTTACATAAAAATTATCATAATTTTTTTGTACCTGGAGAATTTACTGAATAATTAGTGGTTAACATTTGGTTAATGATTATTTAATTTGTCAGGTGAATTAAAAATGTAATTTATAGTTATTTAGTTGAATGGCATTTTTATTTATTGATTGAAAATGGTCATGATAAATTTTGTGAATTAGCCGGGGTAAAAAAAAAGAAGTAAATGAGCAATGTTGAAATTATTTAGCGTTTTATTTTATTTTTTTCATCATAGATTTTAAAATTTAAGTTCAATACAGAGATCTTCTAATTAGGACTTGATTAAGAGGTTGTTTACAAAATAATTTAAAACTGATTTTGAAGAATTATGATAATGTGATTTGTAAAGGATAAGGTATGTCCACTTTAAATTAATTTCAATTGAATTATTATTGAGATAGGCTCACTTTAGTATTGTTAAACAAGGTTGTCACGATGCAGTCACAATTTCAGTCACATTGTCACGAAAACTTTGAGAGGTTTCAAGTTAAATTCTTACAAACTTTTTTTCCTTAAAATTTGGTTCCAAGTGTTTCACTCAAAGTCATTTTGAATGTTTCTCGAACACTACAAATTTTATTAAAATGGTTTTTTTTTTGTCAAAATTAAACACTTGAAAAAGTTAAACTAATCCGACGTTAATTAGTATATATTGACTTTTTGATTAAAAAAAAAAACTAAATACTGATAAGAAAATGAAAGCTTTTCTTCAAATATTTGACCAATTTCTTTTGAAAATCATTTAAATTTTGTTAATTGTAATTTAGTTATTAACATTTCTTTTTTCCTTAAAAAAAAACACAATAATCTCGATATAACACTGTTAATTGTACCGTAAGTTATCATGAATAAATAATAAAAGAAGTTTGTTTTGTAGTTAATGAGAACATTTTTTTTTTTTTTTTTTGAGGAGTACATAAGAAAGACTGAACAAGAAAAGAAGAAGAAACATCCATATGAGTCATCTCGAGAGTTAAGATGCTTTGAGTCCAAGGGGGACATTCCTCTATCCAGACTTCAGAGTGCTTCGACGTGCGAGCATGGGTGGCTAACATATGAGCAACTTTGTTCCCGTCTCTAGGAGTAAGAAGGAAACCTCTAATATGGTGATCATGGAATAGTTGCTTGATTTGGAGAATAAGGGGAGCAATCTCATTGAAATGTTGGTCCTGGTCATGCAGAAGATTCCATACTATTTTAGAATCTATTTCCGCCCAGATCGGTGTAAGTCCGGATTCCACCGCTAATGTGACTCCATCTAAAAGAGCTTGAGCTTCCGCCCATTCAATCGAACAACACGTTCTTCTGAAAAGTTCTGCAGCTGCCATCGTCTCTCCTTTGGAGTTTCGAATAATGATACCCGATCCCATCTCGCCATTAATTATAGCTGCATCCGTATTCATTTTGAGGTGGTTCTGTGGTGGAGGGGTCCAGGTTGCTGAATAACCAGTGTCACCAATCGTTGTCCTCGCCTCTCCTGAACATCTACTTGGTTGAGTCTCCCTGTATTCATATACATAGTTTGATGCCCAGACAATAGGATCATCTGTAAATCTATGAGGGTGAACGTTGCCCTGAAAAACTACTGTATTTCGAGTATTCCAATTGGACCACATTGTAGTTGCAAATATCAGCATATCGTCCATACATAGAGTCTCCTGGGCCCTACAGAAAAGGTCAAGGATATTAGTAAAATGGTCATTAATAAAAATTTGCACTGGACTCCATCGAGCCCAATGCTTCTTAACCTTCTTACACTCCCAAAGAGCATGGAGGACTGTCTCATCTCTTTTCCTGCACATAGGACAACATGGGTCACAAGAGATATGTCTTTTTATGATGTTCATCCTACAGGGTAAAATATCTAAACTGGCTCTCCAAACAAAGATCTTGATTTTGTTTGGAATTTTTAGATTCCAGAGTAGCTTCCACCAACTGGAAATAGATGAATCAGATGATGATGATTCTCCCTGGATCTCTTCCATAGCAAGCTTGTACCCACTCCGAACAGAGTATTTGCCTCGTTTATCATAGTGCCAGAAAAAACTGTCAGGGTGTTGGGCACCTGCAATAGGAATCTCCTGGATTTTTACTACATCATCCTGCATAAAAAGTTCTGTTAGAAGATTTACATTCCATGATTGACTACTAGAGAAAAGGCTTTTGACTCGGTAGTCAGTCAGCGGGCGTTTGAGAGAGAGAAGTTTAAAAGTCTTCATCCTTGGAATCCACTTGTCCTCATAGATGTCAATTGTTTCCCCGTTCCCAATCCTCCAGCGACCACCTTTCAGCGCTAGTTCTCGGCCCCATAAAATGCCTCGCCATACATATGATGGTCTGCCCCCCAGACCTGCATTAAAAAATTCACAATTAGGATAGTATCTCGCTTTCAGAACTTGTGCCACTAAAGATTGAGGTCTGTGAAGTAGGCGCCAAGTGTGTTTCGCCAACAAAGCTTGATTGAAAAGCCTTATGTCTCTGAACCCCATTCCTCCTCTGTCCTTTGGTTTTGTCATTGCTCCCCACTTCAGCCAGTGAATTTTTCTCCCTAGTTCAGAGCTACCCCAGCAGAAATTAGCCATCATCCTATTCAGCTCGTCACAACAACCCTGTGGGAGTTTGAAGCAAGAGAGGGTGTACGTTGGAATGGCCTGAGCCACTGCCTTTATAAGAGTTTCCTTGCCAGCTGATGAAAACATCTTTCCTTTCCAACCTTGCAAAACCTTTTGGACCTTACTTTTAATGTAATTCAACGGTGCCTTCTTGTTCCTAGACAGGGAAGACGGACAACCGAGATACTTTCCATGGTCTGCTACTATTTTAACCTTCAAAATACTGGCTAATTCGCTCCGGATGTTAACTGCAGTTCCAGGCCCAAACGCTATTGCTGATTTTTTATAGTTGATAATTTGGCCTGTAGCCTCCTCATAGACTTTTAGAAGTCTTTGTAACTCCAAAAATTCCTTCTTGCGCGTTTTTAGGAAAAGCAAACTGTCATCTGCAAAAAAGAGATGAGAAATAGTCGGTGCCGTTCTTGCAATCCGAAGACCTGAAATATTCTGAGAGATCTCAGCCTTTGTTAAGAGGCTAGATAAACCTTCAGCACACATAAGAAATAAATAAGGTGATAACGGGTCGCCCTGTCTAAGTCCTCGAGTGGGCCTAAAGGTTTCAGAACAGATGCCATTTATAAGAATGGAAAAAGAAACAGATTCAACACACATTCTGATCTTTTTAATCCAAGATGTATTAAAACCCATTTTTTCCATAAAACGATTTAGAAAGGACCATTCCACTCTATCATAAGCTTTACTCATGTCCAGTTTGATAGAAGCATAACTATTTTTCGTGGATTTAGAGCCTTTTATGTAATGTAAGCACTCATATCCTACAATAATACTGTCATTTATCAGTCTACCTGGGACAAAAGCACTTTGATTATCAGAAATAATAGAGTGATGGATCGATTTCAATCTATTAGCAAGCACTTTAGCAATAAGTTTATAACAAACATTGCATAAACTGATAGGGCGGTAATCGTTCACCGTGCTTGGATTTTTCATCTTTGGAATGAGAACAATCGTTGTGGCATTGATCTGTTCTGGAATTTCTCCTTCGTTGAGGCATTTGAGACATGTACTAGTGACCTGATCTCCCACAACATTCCAGTATTTTTGATAAAATAGGGCTGGTAGCCCATCTGGACCAGGGGCTTTTGTTGGGTGCATCTGCTTGAGGGCCTCCTCCACTTCTGACGCTGTGAAGACCCGATCTAAATGTGCATTCATGGCATCTGTCACCCTACCTGTGGTAGCTTGGAGAATTTCTTCGATTGCCTGCACATTTAGAGGAGAAGATTTAAACAGATCAGAATAGTAATGAAGGAAATGACGTTCAATATCTTCCCTGTTTTCGTGGCAATTTCCATTGGAGTCAACTATCTTTTGAATTTTATTTTTCTGTCGACGGTGACTAGCTTTAGAGTGGAACCATTTTGTATTTTGATCCCCCCACTTCAGCCAATCCTCCCTAGAACGTTGCTTCCAATAGATTTCCTCCTCCAACAGGATATGATCTAGGCGCTTTTCTTCCATCTTTAGGCATACCGAGGACCTCACATCCATCCTATCTTCCGTCAACGCCTCTATTCTCCTTTTAGATTCTGCAATTCGTGACTTAAATTTTCCTGTTTTGTTTCTGCCCCACCTCTTGAGTTCCTCAGACACACTTTTAATACGGGTTAGTAAATTCGTAAGAGATTTGTCCCCTGCTCCTTTATCCCACCCCTGTTGGATTTTGGAGGCACAATCTTCGTGGAGGGTCCAGGCCTCTTCGAATCTGAAAGGAGTGAATTTCCTGTGGAACGAGCCTCTCTGTTCTTGGAGGCAAAGCTCAATGACCCTGTGATCTGAGGACATTAAATATTTATATTTAAATTCGTAATGAGAACATTTATTGTTGTTGAAAATGGTGGCCGAAAATCTTCGAAATAGAAATTTTCCATTTCAGTCGAAGATGCTGATGATTAGTTTTCGGGCATTAAATATGGTAATTTTAATGATTGATGTCGTGCTGGAAATTTTAGCAATTTTGGAAGCTCAAATATTTATATATATAAGTTTTTTAAAAAAATATATTTTGAATGGAATACTTATAAATCATGGTATACATGAATAATAAAAGAAGTTAGTTTTGTAATTAAGGTAAGGTCGCGTATATATTTATTGTTCAAAATTGTGGCATAAAATTTTCAATAAATGGAATCTTTTCATCAAAGATGCTGATGATTTCAGAGTTTTAGCGTCGTAATAAAATATGGTAACCTTTTATTATTATTTTTTTAATCCTGGAATTCCGGCAAAACATGGTAATTTTAGTGATTGATAATTGTTTCATAAAATTTTGCAATTAAGGAAGCTTGGAGAATTGTAAATATACATGGTTTATTTTTATTTTTATTTTCCATTCATTCATCTATTTTGTAGTTGACGGATATATGAGGTGTAAAAATATGGTGATATGACTTATTTAGTTGAGTTATGTTCAAATTGGCTGATGGACATTGTTGTAAGAGTTAATTTACTATTTCGTTTAGGATGTCTTGAACCAAATAATAATTTATCGATTAAAGTATAAATAATAAAAATTATAATTGATAATTTTTTAGATAAGTAATTCATATTGTTGACAAGAGCATAGTTCAACCGGCGTAAAGTTGTACTAATGACCACGAGGTTTGTAATTCGAATCCCCCACAACACATATGGTCAGAAAAAATAATAATAAGTAATTCATATTTACTTTTTTTAAAAGTATTTTGAATTGTTTATTGACTAATAAAAACATGTCAATTATTTAAGTAGTTAAAGTTTTTTTTTTGAAATAGTTAAAGCTTTGAGGTTCAAGAATTTTATTTTTTACAATATAATATTACAAATTAGGGGTGAAAATTTAAACCTTAAGAAATAAAAAAGATTATCTCAATACCTTGGTTTATCAAGTTATACACGCTGTTGGTTCAAGCTTTATTCGGTCTTAGTTTTTAAGCAAAAATTTAATTTTAATAGTACTCTTCTTATTGTAATTATTTTGTTTATATAAATATTGCTGTAATTAAATTAATTACAACAATCATTTAATATTTAGTCATAATTTTTACCTTGTTATTTCAATATGAGAATTTATAAATACTAGTCAAAGTAAGCATAGTTCAATGGTAATAGACATTAGCTAGTTTTTTTTTTTTTTTTTTTTTTTTTTTAATTTCACATCATAAATACAAAAGGCGTACATTCAAACTTATAACCTTTAAAGGAGGCAGAAGATACCTTATTCTTGTTAAGATATGTTTAGATTAACATTTTCTTTGATTAATAAAAGTTTCTTTTTAGTTGAATAATTACCGGACTAGAGTGTCGAACCATCAATATTTGAAATAATAATTACGGACTTGTTTACTAAGCCATGTTTGTATTAGCAGTTATGGAAGATTTTAGCTATTGACAGTGTAATTTTTGTTTTTATGTTTGTTTCTCGTATCTGAAAAGAATTATTTGTTTTGAAAATTGTTCCGAAAATGTCCAACATATAGAAACTTTCCATTTCAGTCAATAAATGCTGATAATTCCGGAATTTTTGGGGAGAAAATATGGTAATTTTTGGTGATTGATTTGGTGCTCGATAATATATTTGCCAAATCTTACAACAACAAATTATTTAGGCATGAATATCAATATATGATCATATATGTTTTCACCAAATAATTATGAAAATAAAATTTAGTTAATGATTTGTTCATGGCCGTATATAGCGGACAAGTGGCAGGCCTTCCTTTTAAATTTTAATATATATATATATATATATATATATATATATATATATATATATATATATATATATATATATATATATATATATATATATATATATATTTTTAAATTTTTTTTTTGAAATATTTTTAACTTTATTATATAATATATAATAGAATTTGAAAATTCAATATATAATAAATAAAATAAATTATATTGCCCGAGCTTAGCTCAGCGGTAATTGACATGTACCCTCGACCACGAGGTCAGAAACTTTGAGGGTCGTTGTATCACTTATAATTCCACTAACAATTGTATCAAGTAATACTACCCTAAATTTTCATTAGTGAATCAATTTAGATTATATAATAGAATTTCATTTTAAAATGGTTAATGCATAACTTTCACATGTGTATAAGACTTCCTTAGATGAAGAGACTAATGTAAAATAGAGAGAAATGATTGAATTAAATAGATATTAGTGATCTCTTCCTCTATTTTTCTCTACTTATTAAAAAAGTTAGGTCATATTTTTTCTAACTTTGGTATGATTGTATGAGAATAACAATTTTATTTAGGTGATTTTTGAGTTGATTCTAAATTGAATCAAGTGAAAATAACTATAAATTACTATTGAAAGTTCAAAATTGATTTAATCATGAAATTTTAGGGTTTAAATTGATAGTTTGATATTTTAACTATATAAGAACGACTACTGAAGTATTTCAAAAAAAAAAAAAAAAAAAAAAAAAAAAGGCGCAACTCCTAAAGTTTAAGGGTTTTTTTTTTTCCTTCATAAATCTGTATTTTAAGAAACCAAAAATCCTTCTCTCTCTTCACTATATGTTGACTATCTCCATTATCTTCCTTTCTCTGGATGGCAACAATAGGTTCCTTTCTTTTTATATATAAAGTTTAAAGTTAACATATATATATATATATATGAGTTCTTTAAAAAAAAAAAAATCTATAAGGCAAGATTTTTATTTATTTTTTTTACAACATATTGAGGGTGGGAATTCGAATCACATACCTCTCGATCAGTACAAGCCTTGTGTCGGTACAAGATTGAAAAATATTAAAAAGTAGGGAAAAAAAATCAGAATTCACTATAAATCTTTTAATCAGTTTTATCAATTTTTACTATAAACTTTAATAATTTGAACTATGTTGAACTTAACTTGAGGGTGGAGATTGAACCATTGACTTTAAGATAGTGATAGGGCGTTTTATCCACAAAAGTAAGTTCTAATGGACTATCATTGGTCTTTTTTTTTTTTTTGTCCTTTCTTTAAATATCACAACCATATATTTTATAGCCATTCCTTTTTTTTTTTTTTTTTTTTTTGTTCTTTTCAAAAATTAAAATCAAAACATGTTGAAAATTCATATTTTTAAAAGCCGACATTTATTTAGTTATATATTTTTCTTCTATTTTTAAAGTCATAATTTTATAGTTATATATTTTTCTTCTATTTTTAAAGTCATAATTTTATCTTAAAGTAGGAGATACATTAAAGAGTGAGTGATAATGTGATATATCAGGGAGAGAAATATATATTTGTTATTATTATTTTTCTATATATTTGTTAAAGTATACCTGATTAAATCAGAGAACCAAGACAAAATGTTATCAAAATCAGAAGAATTCTAAAAAGCAGTTTAAAAAAATTTCATTTATGAAATTTGGCAAACAATCCAAAAGCTCGCTTTAAAAAAAGTATATAACAAGTTTAATTTTACAAACCCAAAATCTAAATACAAAATTATAGACAAATGAGGCAAAATCTCTTAATTAAATTGGTTTTTGAGTAGGGAGAATTACATTATAATTTTCATAACCATATTAATTCTCAACCATACAACTCCAAAACCAGTTGAACCAATGGGACAATAAAATTTTGCTCAACAAGACACCAAATAATATTCTAACTTTTTTGGCAAAATTCTTAGTACTAATGTAGTAGGTACTCATCCATTCCTAATTTGACACATATATCAAATTATTTTATGTGACTCACACCATTCTTAAATATTGTTATCGTGGTAATCAACGACCTTAGTACGGTAGTACTAGAAATTTCCCGCATTTTATTTAGACTTACTCCAACTAATCAACAGCCTCTCCATATTCTAAAGAATCATTATAACATTTAGCACTACAAATTCAAATTCTCAATAAAAAAAATATAGATTGCACATTGACATTATTTTATTAATAGAAAGAACAAACAACTAATAACGCAACAAAGAAGCTGGAATAATAAAAAAAAAATAGTAATAATAAAGAAAAGAAAAAAAACAAGCAATAGATCCAAGGAAATAACACAAGGAATTCAACTTGAACCAAAATGGAAGAAGAAACAATCAAATCATGCAGCTGCATATTTTTTAGACAATTCTGGTAAATAGAGAGAGAGATAATGTATGATATCAATCCAAGAAATTCAGCACAGCACCAGAAGAGAGAGTAAAATTACTGTTCGGCATACTCGTCTTCACGATCTTCAAATTCAGCATCATCATCAACAGTGGCGTCCTGATACTGCTGATACTCAGCAACCAAGTCGTTCATATTACTCTCAGCCTCTGTGAACTCCATTTCGTCCATTCCTTCACCTGTGTACCAATGCAGAAAAGCCTTGCGCCTAAACATGGCTGTGAACTGCTCGCTCACCCTCCTGAACATCTCCTGAATGGAGGTCGAGTTTCCAACAAATGTCGACGCCATTTTCAGGCCCTTTGGAGGAATGTCACAAACACTTGACTTCACGTTGTTGGGGATCCACTCCACGAAGTAGGATGAGTTTTTGTTCTGCACATTGATCATCTGTTCGTCCACTTCTTTGGTGCTCATTCTTCCTCTGAACATGGCGGAGGCCGTCAGGTACCGGCCGTGGCGGGGGTCGGCGGCGCACATCATGTTCTTGGCGTCCCACATTTGCTGGGTCAGCTCTGGGACGGTGAGGGAGATGTACTGCTGGGAGCCACGGGAGGTGAGAGGGGCAAATCCCACCATGAAGAAGTGAAGACGGGGAAATGGGATCAGATTCACTGCCAATTTCCTCAGGTCTGAGTTCAGTTGACCTGGGAATCTCAAGCAACATGTCACTCCGCTCATGGTCGCAGAGATCAAATGATTCAGGTCACCGACTGTACATACAACAGATAATTCAGTCAAATTTTGCCTTGCAACAAAATCCCGATCAGTTTCTCCCAAGAGGATTTGGAAAAGTGGAAAAGTGGAAAAGTTACTTTTCTTTGGACTAAAAGCACTTTCTTAAGATTTTCATGATTTTTAATTACATATCCACTTTCAAAATGCTAAGACAGAGTATATTTGATTGCATAATCATTTTGAAAATTCTAAAACAGAGTAGTTTATGAGGAAATGGTTCATTAGTAGTGCTTCTTCTAAAAATGTTAGGAAAAATATTTAATTTAGAAATAAGTCATTCCAAAGGATGATTAATTAGCAAATGATAAGAGAGAGAGAGGGGTTACAGCTAGGAGTGCTGAGCTTTAAGGTCCTGAAGCAAATGTCATAAAGAGCTTCATTATCAAGGACCATGCATTCATCTGCATTCTCAACCAGTTGGTGAACTGAAAGAGTGGCATTATATGGTTCCACAACCGTGTCTGAGACCTTGGGAGAAGGGAAAACGGAGAATGTGAGCATCATCCTGTCCGGATATTCCTCTCTAATCTTCGAGATCAAGAGGGTTCCCATGCCAGAACCAGTGCCTCCTCCAAGGGAGTGACAAACCTGAAAACCTGGCCCACAAGCAAAGTTGACCAATTTAAAAGTCGGAAAAAAGTTGCTGTACTTCAATAGCCAATAGATTATTTTAAAAGTCCCACTTGGGCTAAGCTATAAACAGATAGAAATAGGGGGGAATAATACTGTGCTCAATCATTCATGATCAAAATATGCACCGACTTGGCTGCAAACACATACAGAACAATAACACTTGGTTTAATTCACAATCTCACTTCGCAGATTGAAGTAAAACAAAAGGCAGCATAAAGGGGTTAATAATTTGTTTCTTCGATATTCCGAAATTGTATTCTCAAGAGCCATTCACAAAATCTAGCATGAATGAGGATCTCTTATCCTTTGCACACCCTACTTTCTGCAGTAAGTAATATGTCAACTATTATAGTAGATCTTAAAGCATAAAAGGCATCTTCACTTTTGCTACAAGTTATACTTTCATTAGAATTTACCATGTGCGGCACTATTCATGAACGCCTCTGGTCATTTTGCTAAGGAGAGGTAGTGTCGGTACGGTAGCTCCAGAATACGACAATTATCTAGTTGTACAATCTCAATCATGGAGGTGGAAGGGAAAAAAAAGTAATTTTTGAAAATTAAAGTTGGCTTTCTTTTATTTTAAGTTGAAATAGGTGGAATAAAATATTCAAATGGATTGAATGCATGAGGGACAAATGTGGGACCCAGTAATCACTCAGCATTGTCCCCTACACAAATCACACATCATAAAATTCAATAAAAAAAAATCATAGTAATAAAGAACAGCAATCCCAGAAAGCTTTCATTCTTAGCAAAAAGCAATTATTAGTATTGTTGCTTATGTTAAAAGCCAGTTGTAATACCAAACCTGGCCGAGAATCTCTCTCTCACTCTTTCTATATATATTTTTGGGTATGGACAAAATTTGACACCCTGTCTCACCAATTAGAGTGCAGAGGCAGGAAATGGCGAGAAGATTTAGCAGTTAGCAAATCAAGATCAGGATCGACAAGTTCTGCTGACGAACATTATACATAATTCACTGAACTTAAATTATAATTGTATAAAAAAAGAAAAGCAAATCATTATGGTTTTGAATGTTAAGCAAATAAATTTGTCGGAAATTTAAATAACAGTCAACGGCTGTGACCTCACCAGAGCAAGTTTAGTGGGTAACAGATACGGATCTGAGAAAGGTTATAGTAACTATCACTTTCCCGCTCATATTTACCAATAGTAGAAAACAAGGAAATCAGAACAGTTGATTTCTCAAGCTTATCATATCCCATTGCTTACGTCAATGGAGATATTTTGGTGTTCATGCTCTCTAGCCTTCCCCTGGTTTGAGGAAAATCAAATCTGACGATATTTTTTTTTTTTTTTTCTCAAACGGTAGTCAGAATTTTAACTTTGAACCAAAATCTCGAAAAGAACCATGAGAATTTTTTCAGATGCGTTGGATATACCAGAGAATATTGCATTTTAAAGTATTCAGGAAATTTGACGAACACGAAGTAGTATTTTCGACGCCTAAAATAGGAGTAAAACGAAACAAACAGATTCTTCAATTCATGAAGCAGTATAATCAGAATGTGCAAATAGGATTCACGAATTAATTCAATCGAAATGGACAGATTCCTTCAATTTACAAAGCAGTATAATCAGAATGTAAGAACGGATTCAATCAATTCATTAAGCAGTAAAATAAGAAATTAAAAATAGGATTCACGAAAAATTCAATCGAAACGAACCGATTTCTTCAATTCACAAAGCAATATAATCAGAACGTATAATCGAAGAATGAAGAACAGAGCAGAGAACGCCATACCTTGCAAGCAATCACAGTTCTCGGCCTCCTTACGAACAACATCAAGAACAGAATCGATCAACTCCGCTCCTTCGGTGTAATGTCCCTTCGCCCAATTATTTCCGGCACCGGACTGGCCAAAAACGAAATTATCGGGGCGAAAGATCTGACCGTAGGGGCCGGATCTGATACTATCCATGGTACCGGGCTCAAGATCCATGAGAACAGCCCTGGGAACGTACCTACCGCCAGAAGCCTCATTGTAATAGACATTGATCCTCTCGAGTTGAAGATCGGAGGAAGGATCGCCGTTGTATTTTCCGGTGGCGTCGATACCGTGCTCATCGCAGATGACTTCCCAGAACTTGGATCCGATTTGGTTGCCGCATTGGCCACCTTGAACGTGAAGAATCTCTCTCATGGTGTCTTGTTGTTGTAAGGAAATGGAAAAAGAGAGGAAGGCTTCTTGTGTTGATGAAAATGGATCGACGCGAAGAAGATGAAGGCGAGAGTGTCCATTATAAGACAGAGAGAACCCGAAATTTCGGGGTTAAGATGGTAATAACGAATGTCGACCATTGTTTTTTTAACTCCCGTCTGATTTAAATTGCACGGCCCTGATTTCGTTCTCAGCCAAATATTTTTGGGGAAAAAAAAATTTGTTTTCCAGTTCTAACAATTTTTCCTTTTTTATATAAAAGAAATATATTACAGCACAAGAAAATTAGATCCTATTAATAATTTTTTTAAAATATTATTTAAAAATAATATCAATATTAATAAAGAAATAGACGGGTTTAGGATCTAATTTTAACTTATAACCATTCAACTATGTTCGTGTCATTAATTAGATTTTTTGATCTATGAGATTAATAGGTGCATGATGATTATTTAAACTATGTTCGGATTGATAATTTAAAATTTTGAATCATCAATTTCATTGAATTGAACTTTAAATTTGTAATAAGTGGTGAAATTAATATCTTACCAAAATAAGAAAATTGTCCACAAAGCCTTGAACTCGAATAAAAAAAGGGTCAATTTAACACCTCAATGAAACTGAGATAGGGAGTTTTTCATGTGTACATATCAATAAATCACATAAAATTCAATTAACGAAATATTCAAAGTCCATATTTTGAAATGCTCAAAATTATAATTATGGAAATATTTTAATTTAGCAATCAAATCAAGTGCAAATACAAAAATAGTATTTAAATTAAAATAATTAATAAAAGATCGAAACAAACTAAAAAAACGTCTCATACAAAAGAATCACTATCAACGAAAAATAACCTCATCTAATTACAAGAAAGTTTGCAACTAGTTAAAGAAACTTAAAAAATACCGTAAAAATTTAGTTAATGTATTAATTTTATCATTTATTTGCTAACATAAACATAACTCAATCGTAGTACATATAGTTTTCTCTTTGAGGTTGGAGATTCAAATTTCTATCCTCGTATATTTTTTATATTAAAAAAAATTTCCCTATGTATTTATTTCCATTTTTTAGTTTAACAAGGTATAAATGATAACTCAAATATTCAATTTTAAAATAAATGTATGATGTCTTCATCAATAGACACTCACAATCATTTTATCATTTAATTCGAAATTATAATCTGCGTCGGTGAAACTAACAGTTTTAAAAATGGATTTAATAAATGAGTAAAAAAAATTCCTAAAAATACAAATATCTCTATTTTAAAAAAATAATTAAAAAAAAAAGAAAATTAAGAAGATGAAATCAGGACCGTCCAACCACCATGATTGGATCTGTCCGGGGCCAGTTAGAGATGTGTGACAGCAAGACTATGGAGCGGAAACAAGAGATGGAACGATTCGCACGTTAAGGTGATATACTCGCACGTGCGCCTCCCATCAAGTTGGGCCCACCACCTCCCTTCTCTCACAACCACTTTTTGGAATTATCCTATCATTTTTTTTTTTCTCCAATAGGATTTTATTTTGTTAAATAAAGAGTGGGAAAAGATAAAAAATAAAAATAAAATAAAACAAAGGGACCTGTGAAATTGAAGTCCCTCATTAATGATGTTGTATGTACCACAAAGAAAGCATCATTTTTTTTTTCTCTCTCTTTAAAATTTTAGAAATTATTTCATGGGTAACTTGATTTTCTATTTGTAAATATGTTTTAAATAAATTAATTATAGATATAATATGTGTTTTAACTTTTAACCTTATTGATTACTACTTTGATGGATAATGATAATCCATCTGTTTTTGTTTTGTGTTATTATTATGATTGTACTAATTAATTATTATTATAAATATGGAGAAGAGGAGCTTTTGAGAAGGAAAAAAAATGAGAATGCTACCATGTGAGTATTGTTTTTATAATTGTAGAATGGATATATCTAAAAGTTATTCTTACGCATCATATTGAATGTCTTATATTAATTATATTGACATATAGATACATACATACATATGTATTAAACTTAATAAAGGAAAATTGTAATACTTGTTACAAAACAAACCATACATATATTATACCTTTATACCGTTGATATGAGAAATTTGGTTCATAAAAATGAACTTGAGTTTGTGTTGATTATTGAATGATATAATAATACAATCTCTAATATATGGTCTTTTGATTCTTTCTCTTGTATGTGTACTTAACTCGGGGGCTATAATGCTTGTTCTCGAGGTTGAATATTCAACTTTACTCTTTTTGATCCTTTTAGATTGACATTTTGGGTTGATCTTTTTGGATCGAATCTCACCTTGTTGGTCTTCTTGGAGGTTTTCTTGGATCGACTTTCAGTTTGTTGATCTTTTTGGACATTTTCTTGGATCAACCCTTTCGATCTTATTGATCTTCTCATTTTAGTCATTGTCCTTTTGTTCTTCTTGATGAATTGATTGAAGTCTTATATGCTTAAGATATTCTCGACTTACTTTCAGAATCTTTAGATCTTCAAATGATATTTTAGTCTTTAATGTCTTCAAATTTTCAAAGTCTTCAAGTATTTAGGAAATCTTGGGTCTTCAATCTTTTGAGAGCTTTTTTGAATTCTTGAATTTTCCCTTCTTAAAATGGAGGATAACTCGTCTGTTTATAAAGCTTTTGATGTGAGTTGTGTGAGTTTGGTTGGCTATAAGCCCATCTCTCGAACATGGGCTTGTTTGGACTCTAGGGCCCAAATTTCCTTAGTGGATTTGGACCTATTTAGGTTTGGTCCAATCCAACTATAATAGAGCTATGTAGTTGGTGGGAAGAAGTTCAAAAAGACGACCAATACCTTACCTTATCCAATTTGCAAAAGTCCAAAGAGGCCAATTACTAAGGATTTCCCTACAACTTAAGAGGGTGTTTGGGGCACTGAATAGGTTATAACAACCCCCTTTATTATAACCTATTAAGTGTTTGGGGCATCAACAAAAATAAATGGTGAGGTGAGTTATTTTTACCTCCGATTTTTTTATCCATTCTCTACAGTAACCATCATTCAACCCAACCGATTATTCTATCCATTTTCTACAATAACTCTCTCATCTATTCTTCCATGCGACTCCTTGACTTTTCCGACGACCGCCGAACGTTGTCGGCCGGCGAGGTTTCCGACGACTTTTCCGACGGCCGCCGACGACTTTTCCGGCGATCGCCGACAACTTTTCCGGCCACCGATTTTTTTTCTTTTTTTTCATATTTCTTCTCACTTTCATTTTGAAAAATATAAAAAATGAAAATAAAGAAAAAAAAAAAAACATCGAAGGTTGAAAGAATATTCAAACGAAATTGTATTTACCACACTCAAGTTTATTTCAAATGATTTTATTGATTAAAAAAAAACTAATATGATTTTTGAACTAAACATTTACAATTTTTATTTTGGCAATACTAAAAGTTAACTAATATGATTTTTCTATACCAAATCCTAAACTTTTTTGTTTTGTAAAAAAAAAACATAACCCTAAATCAAAGTGAATCGTATATCATAAAAAAAAAAAAAAAAAAAAAAAAAAGTAGAAAAAAGAAAACAGTCAGTTTGAACCTTTAATTCAGAACCCCATATTAAAACAGATCAGCACTCCAAACACAGACTATTTTATCTTAGACTAAAATAATTTGCACCCCAAACACAGATTATTTTATCCCAGACTATAATAATCTGCACCCCAAACACAGATTATTATAACCTCCAGACTATTATAATCCTCATATTATTATAACCACCATATATTATAACCAATTCAGCGCCCCAAACAGCCCATAAGTGAACTTATGTTCAATAAGCCTAGATGGATCAAATGCAGGATCCTTCATTTCAGTTAAATTGATTCAATCAAGTGCAATGTAGATCGTCATGATACAACCATGATACACTACACACCAATGTCAAGAAAGTAGACTAATTCATTGAGGTCCTCATATCACGTTTCATCGTTATAAACTGACCAACAGTGATGATTCTAAAAAGTTACAAACAAAATAATCCTTTCTCTATGTTAGTTCGAGTCAAAAATCAACTCTTGACGTACACATCAAATAAGATATGAGAAATAATTACCAGTGATATTTATATCCGTGAAATACCAATCTTTTATTATAAATTTCTTTTTGGTTGTCCGTTACACTTACATCACAACAACTATATATATTTTTTTTTTTTAGAAATCACAACAACTAATTTGAAAATCCTTGTGCGCTAAGCTGAATTTAATTGAAAGTCATTGTTCAAAAAAAGGAAGAAAAAAAAAAAAAACAAAAAAGAGATTAATTAAAAGTCAAAACTTGAAAAGTCAACCATAAAATTACGACTATGCCCCCGAATCTGGGCAGGATATACGGTTCCATTCGGAAGGAGCGGACACGGAACAAATAAATGAAATAAAACAATCACACGTGTCAAGGCCACGTGGATGAAAAATCCACCGTCCGATGAGGTGAGTGGACTTTCTTTTGTTGGAAATTCCAATGAAAGACCGATAATGCCCTCGATACACGAAAGCAATAATAAAAAAGTATAGGAGCAAAAAGTCTAATCCATTTTTTTATTATTCTTTTTGGACATTGCAAACAAAAAGTCAAATAGAGTTAAATTGTTTAGAGCATGTAGCACGCATATGCCAATTTTTATCCTAGTAAATGACACTTGCAATTTCCTTTCGGGTATTAATTTAAATATTTGTTTCTAGAATGGTTCGAAATATATATTTTTCTTTCTTCTTTTTTAGAATAAATATGTGATCAAAATATATTTGATATCTAATTATTATATTTTTTTTATTCCACTTTTAGTTTATTTGAAGAATGGCTTGTTATATTAGAATCATTTGAGTCATGTTTCTTCTAAAATAGTTATAAAGTTTATGAAAAGTGATATCCACCGTATAATAATGAATTTGTTAATAAAAAGCTGATGTATTATTAAATTATTGTTTTATTAATATTATTAAACATATTACTTATTAAAAAAACATAATTGAAATATTAATACAAAGTTCAACTTGATCATTAGCAAGTGTAACATGTTGTTTGGGTATGTTGTTATTGTTATACTTATTTTTTAGTTCAATAATATGTGGGGATATAGGATATTTGAACTTTTGATTTTTTTTTTTTTAGTTTAACAACTAATAAGGTAGAGAGATTTGAACCTCTAATCTCTTGATTGAGGACATGTGTCTTAATCCACTGAACTATATATGTTCAGATTGGTAACTTTTGACCATTTAGTATAGAATATATGCGTTAACTAGTTGAGTTCTGCCGAGTATTGTTATTAAAACAATAACTTAATGACATATCAACTTTATATTAATAATGTCAATCTGAACGTAGTTCTATTATACTATTAGTCATGGTATAAAGGTTAGAAGTTTTCAAATTCCCATGACTATATATTATTGAACTATTTTTCTAAAAAATATGTTGGATATAAATTTGAGAGTATTAAAAGATTATTAACCAAATTGAAAATCATCTAGAAGATTGGCGTCTATTTGGTAAAACCATTATAAAAGCTAGTTTATTTCATCAAAATAAGGGCAAGAAAATAACTTTATTAAAACACTAATCATTTTGAAACATATTTTTAGTTTCAAAACTTTGGACTAATTTCAAATAATTAAACAAAGATTATACAATTTTTTTTTTTTACAATAAATGTGAAGGTAGAGATTTAAACTTTCAACTTTACAAGAGAATAAGTAAATGCCTTAACCATTAAATTATACCTGACAAAAATATCATCAATAATAAACTTCTTTTCCAAAAATGGTTCTAGAAAACCTTAAAGTTTCTATTAGTTTACTTCAACTTGAGTGTATCATATTCGAAACTTTTTACTAATACGCATTACAAATCTTGATTCATCTCGCATCACTATTGATCCATCGAGTTTTTTCTCAAACCTTTTTCTAATTGGATATGAAAACATTTTGAGAAAAAATATTTTATTGGCTTGTACGACCTTATTTTTAATAGCTCTATTTTCTTAGAATAGCTACGAATATTTTAATATACTTGCAAGCTAGATCTTTCACACGCACACACTTTTTTTTTTTTTTTTTTTTTTTTTGGTAATGGCTAGTAAATGAAGTTAACATGGCTCTAACTCACGTGGCCTTCCACTCTATTTGTCTTTTTAAAAAAATCAATTTTTTTTTTTTTTTGACGAGGTAAAAAAAAATCAAATTGAATTATAAATTTAAATTACTCTTGATTTAAATCTTATTTTAGTCTTCGAACTTTTACATTTGTTCTATTTTAATTCTTAAACTTTCAAAACATCGAAAATTTTGAAAGTTCAATTACCAAAATAGAATAATCTTAAAAGTTTTGGCCCCGTTTGATTACCATTTGGTTTTTGAAAATTATGCTTGTTTTTTCCTAGATTTCCTACCATGGCTTTCATCTTAGTTAAAGTTGCATTTGAATTTCTAGCCAAATTTTAAAAACAAAAACAAGTTTTTGAAAATTACTTTTTTTTTTTTTTTTTCAAAATTGGACTTGGTTTTTGAAAACAAGGTAGAAGAATGATACTACAACCAATAAACTTATAGGTGGAAGAATGTATGTATAAGTTTAATTTTCAAAAACCAAAAACCAAAAACTAAGGACCCGTTTGATAACCATTTCAGTTTTTGGTTTTTGGTTTTTGGTTTCCTGTTTTTTAAAAACAAAAGCCACATATGTTTGATAACTGTTTTTTGTTTTCTGTTTTTAAAAAACAGAAAACCAACATTGTTTGATAACTGTTTTTGGTTTTCAGTTTTTTAAAAATTAGAAAGATGAAAAGATATTTTAGAGAGAGAAAAATGTGTAAAGACGTTGAAACAAAAATTTAGAGACACAAATATAAATGTTTTCAAGAGATTTTTTTTTTTTTGAAAAGACGAGAGAAAAGTTAAACATAGAAAATTTAGAGAGATGAAAGAAAATGTTTAGAGAAAGAATATTAGTTAGACTCGAGAAAAGATATTAGTTAGAGAAAAAATAGAAAACAAGTTAGAGTAAAAGCGATAAATTTTAGATTAAAAAAATTAAATAAAAAAAGAAAATTTAGAGAGATAGTAAAGTTAAGAGTAAAAGATATGCTAAAGAACTAACGATAAATTAGAAAAATAAAGAAAAGTTGTAGCGATAGAAAATTTTGGTGACTTTTTTTTTTCCAAAAGAAAAATTAGAACATGTTTATTGAGGAGAGAAAATGTATTGACAAGTTTTTAGAAATAGATAAGTTATAGAAAAAAAAAAGTTTTGAGAGAGAAAAAAAATAGAGAAAGAAATTTGTTGGAGAGGGAGGTAAAAGAGGAGAAAAGTAAGCATTAGAAGAAAAATGAGTTTTTGAAAAACAGAAATCTGTTTTTAAAAACTACTTTTTTTTTTTTGTTTTTTAAATTTACTTATAATTTCAAAAACGTTTTTAAAAAACAGAAAACAGAAAACAGAAATGGTTATCAAACACCCCTGTTTTTAAAAAATGAAAAACAAAAACAGAAAACAGAAAACGAAATGGTTATCAAACGGGCCCTAAATGGTTATAAATAGGATTTAAACCATTACTCATTTATAAGTAGAGTTAATGGTTGTTTTTTTTAGACATTTGTAGTAATTCTACGTTATTTTAGGGATCTAATAATGAAGTTTTTGTAGGTGTTAATTTATATATAATTATGTTAGTGTGGATTTGGTATGACTTTTTTTTTTTTTTTTTTTTTAAAAAGGATTTGGTATGACTTTTAGAAATGGTGAAAATTATTTGGTTAAATTAGAAGTATGGTTTCTAAACTTTCATGTTTATGTCTATTAAATTTTTTAAATTTAAAAAATTTCATATATGTTCATGAACGTGTAATTTTGAGTGGGAGATTTAAATATTTGACTTATATTGGTCGATGATACAAGTTTTATATCAATTGAGTTATGTTCTTATTGGCAAAATAACTTTCATTTATATTTTATAGGTTTAGAGTATAATGCATTTGTGTACATGTGCATGTTATTTTACCGTTTTACCCTTTATTTGATAGAAATGAAATAGATACCAACATCATGTGCTAATCCATGCGAGACCTTGAGAAGATGTGGATCATGATGCTGACAGAAATGAAATAGAAATTCCAATACCACGGCGTTTTAAATTTGCAATTAATTGAAATATTTTTTCTTTTTCTTTTTTAGTTCAATTAATTTAAATATTTCGATAAATATTGTAAATTTGTACTATAAATTTACATATTTAGTCCTTAAAATTTAATTTCAATTTAATTCTTCTTATTTTACAAAGTTTATTCTTTGTCTCCATCTTCCAAAATAGCAGCATAGTAAATGAATGAAATTTGTAGCTTAAAAGTAGACATGTTAGTAGATAATGTTAGCTATTTATTTTCATTATATTCATTTATATAATGATTATAATTATATTGTTCATTTCGAATATAAACTTGAATGATTTTGTATGTCATGTGGTTGTTTATAAATTCATGATATTTTCATTATTTAATTGATATGAAAGTTGTATTTAATTTCTAAGTTTTTTCAACCAAAATAAAGTCCGAAAGTCTAATATAATAGTTTCTTTTTTAAAATTTTGTGGAGAATTCATGCAACTTGTCACACTTCTGAGTTATTAAAACAAAATATCACATCATAAATTTATTTTATATATTCATAAATAATTTGTTGCGTTTTCTTCTAAAAAAAAAAAAAAAAAATTGTCGCGTTTGGTATTTTTACTCATTATTAATGATACTGATATTTAGTAAACTTTAATAATAAAAACAGAGATGATATAATAAGATAAACATGTAAACTAAATTAAAAATTAAAATTATAGCACTAGGACTAAAAATGTAATTTAATAATCGCATCGTTTTATGAAATTGATACATTATTCTAAAAAAAAAAAAATGAAATTGATACATTGACTTGATAAACAGTACAACCTTTTACATGGGCCACATCTACTAATATTGTAATTTGGTGATATTTTTATTTTGTAATTAAACCAAGAAAAGAAAAGTAAACGCAAATTTGCAATATTTTATATTCGCAAGTTTATAATAAGCTCTCCAATCATACTGTTTTGTGTATATTCGTTGACTTATATTAAAATCATAAAATAAAGCCCACGAAGATCGTATTCTCAGCTACATTTGAGCACGTCATTTTTTATTTTTTGTTTTCATTTTTCTTCTAATCAAAATAAGCCCAACACTGTCCTAATTAAATTTTCTTAATATTCCCAAAAAGAAAAAAAAAAAAAAAAACAATTTGATAGTTTTCTCTTTCAATTTCCCTTTTTATTATAGCTGTGTGGTATTTTCTTTGCCTTGATATTAATTCTTAAATTTACAAAAATGTTTATTCCTGTGTGTTTTTAGAATATTGCACAAATGTTAGGATGCGAATTCCAAATTATGACTCTAAAATTATTTAAATCATGTTAATCAAGCATTATTCTATTCAACTTTTACATTTATTTCATTTTTGTTTTTAATCTTTTGAATGTTTTTATTTTATACGTAAATCATTTTAGTGTTTTAAAATAATTTATCCAATTGAAACTAAATTTAAATATAACTTTTATTCATTTAATTGAATATCAAATATCTACTCAAGCAATCCTTTTAAGTCACATAAATAGCTCAAACATCAAATCTCATAACAAAATCAAATGGTTTTTTTAGTTCAACAATATTTGGCATGGAGAGATTCTCTCTTGATTGTTAATTGAATAATGGAATAGTAAATAAAATAGGATTTTATGCAAAATTTAGCTAGGGATAGCAAACTAAAATAAATATAAAATTTCCCATACTAAATTAGAATTTATATATTAGAATTTTTTTCGAAAAATAATTAGAATAATTATATTTGACAAAATAAACAGTAAAAATAACAAACGATTCAATATGTCTATCTTCACTAACCATTAGATGCCTCTATATATATATATATATATATATATATATATATATATATATAGAAGTAGATGCCTCTGCTCTTAGGGTGGAAATTCGAATACCTCTTAATTGATGACATATGTCTTAAGCAATTAAACTATGTTAGAATAATCATATTTGAGAGAGAATTTTATTTTCAAAAAAAGAAGTAGAAATGATTCAATATATCTATTTTTATTAAGAATCAAAATCTATTTTCTTCCCATTCACTATTTCATCTAAATTTAAAATGGAAAATTTAGGCATCGTTTGATAACCATTTGGTTTTTGGTTTTTGGTTTTTGAAAATTAAGCTTATACACACATACTTCTACCTAAAGTTTCTTGGTTTTAGTACCAATCTTCTCGTTTTCAAAAACCAAGTCCAATTTTGGGAAAAAAAAAAGTAGTTTTCAAAAACTTGTTTTTGTTTTTAAAATTTGGCTAGGAATTTAAATGCAACCTTAACTGAGATGAAAACCATGGTAGGGAATTTAGGAAAAAACAACATAATTTTCAAAAACCAAAAACAAAAAATCAAATGATTATCAAACGGAGCCTTAATTTTTCTCTATTATATTCAAGATATATAGATGGGCCAAGATCAAATAAAATTTTGACCTCAATATCAATAAAATTTTTCAATAACCAATTAAAAAAATATATTTTCAAAAAATAATAATAACAATTAAAAGGGTAAAAAATGGAAGGAGAGAAGACTATATTTTGGCAGTTGTCTTCGTGAAAAGCCTCTCTCTCCTCTACAATCCACGGCCACGGACGGAGTGAGCCGAGCCACCGCCTCTGTTCTTCGCCTCTGTTTCTTCTTCTTCTTCTTCTTCAACTTCAACACTCGAATCTGAAGGAAGAAATCGTTTCATTGCCGTCCTAATTTATCACTTTGGTTCAACTTTCTCTTGGCCTTTAGCAGCAGCACCACTGGTTCATCGGATAATTTCTCTTACAAGAACATTTCTCGACTTCTTTTGAATATTGCTTCTCACTTGCCGGCTCCGATTGCGACTTTCTCTTGGAAATAAGGTATGCTTCTTGTATTTCTTTGTCCAGCGGTATTTTCTTGTGCTGGTTGTTGAGTCTTCTGCTGATTACTGGCTCTACTTGCTACTTCTTGCTCTGATTGTTGAGGAAAATGAAGAGAAATGGATTTATCATTCTGCGTATTTGCGAATGTTAGTTCAATCCGCCGGTTATAACTTATAGGTTTCTCTATGGTTGAGAAATTTAGGCGTTGAAATTCTATGATTGTGTTTTCTGTGCTAGCTCTTTGTTTTTCCCCCCTTTTTCTTGCTTCTGGCGTTAATGAAGTGGAAATTAAATCTATGATGATGATCGTCCAGATTGTATAGGGACTTTGGAGATTAATTCAAGTTTGAGATGGGGAACACAATGGGAGGTGTATGTTCCAATGGAATAGTTAAGGAGGATTTCTTGTCAGAGAAGAAAACGCAAACGTCTGAGGATCGGAAAGGGAATTCGTGTTTGAATTCTGAGGCAACTGATCCGGAGAAATTGCCGCAGAAGTCTTGTTCTGGTGTGATACTATTGCCCTCACCTCCGTCTAAGACAGGAAGCAATAAGGTATGTTTATTCCATTTGCATTACCATTTAGATGTGATTAAAACCAAATTATGCCTTTGGACATCAATTTGTTAGTCAATCATGATCAAAATTCAGAGAAAGAAGGTGCTATTTTGGAATTGAATTTCACGTTAATGCTGTCAAGAGTTGACCCGTTAAAAACTTAGACGTGGGCTAGGGAAGAAGAGAGATCCTTTCAGGATTTCCTGGTGATCAACGTGATGAAATTTATAAATCTAGATATGATGAATATCTTTGGATCCTTGAGAAGTCAATAACAGGATTACTGGAAGTATAGAAGTTAGAAGATTGGATTAATGCATTTTCTACAAACAAATTCAGGATATATTGAAAGGGCGATTAGTCTTCTAGCATTATGTGTCAAATTGCGATTACTGATAGGTTATTCTGCCATGGAAAATCTGTAGCTACGTGAATCTTGCCAAAGCAACCTATGAATAAACAAGCAAGGGCACCATGGTTTTATAGACCTCTTTCCTTTAGCAATGTCTTTGCGAGCTTCTTTTTTGTTATTTGATGAGAAAATGTAAGAAAAAATGACAATGATATTGTATATCATTGGAAGTGATCTGCATGACTATGCCTATACTATATTATTAACACTATTCTTATGTTATCAAATAATTTTGGAACACCAATATACATTTGAAGGTGTATAGAGTTTGTATGCCTTCTTGATTGAATAAATAAGGCCAAGATTATACCTTCTTGATTTTTCGTCTACAATGCTTGCTCTTTTTCTTTTAATAGGAGAAACAAAATACTAGATGAATAGTTTTATTGATTTCAGAGATATAGTGCCTCCGGTCCGCTTTTTATCCCTTCAGCCCTCTGGCTTTGATGTGAAGTTTGACATCCGTCTATTATTGTTCTATCTTATTGTTATAGGTTGCACCAATGAACTCACAAGCAGGGGCTTACGGGAGGGCGGTTGATTTACTGAAAACAATTGGGAATAGTGTGTCAACTTTGCACATGAACAGTGGGTTTTTTACAGGCCCGGCTTCAAATGGTAGGGAGATTTCTATATTGGCTTTTGAAGTAGCAAACACAATAAGCAAAGTAGCAAATTTATCCCAATCTCTCTCAGAAGAAAACATCCAGTTCCTCAAAAAGGAACTTTCACAATCAGAAGGGATAAAACAATTAGTCTCAATAAGTTTAGAGGAATTGCTAAGCATTGCAGCTGCAGACAAAAGGTGACGTTGTCATGCAATGTCGTCCTCAACTTTTATGCTTATCAAAAACAAACCTTGTAGTCTTAAACTTCTGTTCTTGCAGGCAGGAATTTGACGTTCTCTTACGGGAGGTAATACGATTTGGAAAGCAGTGCAAGGATCCACAATGGCACAATCTGGACCAGTACTTTGCAAGGTAGTTTTATATCAGCTTTTTGCTCAATTGTCCTTGATGATCCAAAAACAGTTTCGAATAACTATGATATTCCAGACTAGATTTGAATGATTCAAGTCAAAAACAAGCTCGAGAGGCCAGAGCAGCCATGCAGGAACTAACTGTTTTAGCTCAGACTACTTCTGTAAGTTCAGTTTCCCGCTCAGTTATTTTGAGATTGTCATTTTTATCCTGCAAAGTAGTAGAAAATAACATTTCCAAATTTCAGTAACATTTGAACACTGCTTGAAAACTTCTTCCTATTTGATTATAACTATCGCTTTATGGTCAGTTTTGATTTATTTTCAACTCGATGTTACAGAATTTAACGTATGGTTAATTTTGATTTATTTTTGACTCGATGTTACAGAATTTAACTGAGTACTGAACCTCATGTAGGAATTATACCATGAATTACAAGCATTGGAAAGATTTGAGCAAGATTACAGAAGGAAAGTTGACGAAGTGGAGTCCTTGAACCAAGCAGGAATAGGTTGTTATATATAAAATTTTCAACTTACGAATACTGTTACATAAATAATTTGGTGTTAAGCTTGTTACACAAGAGGAACATTCAAGTGTTATTCAATGCTGTAGTTTTAATCTAAATGTAGGAGAAAGTCTCTCAATATTCCAAGGAGAATTAAACGTACAAAGAAAGCTCGTAAGGAGCTTTCAAAGCAAGTGCCTTTGGTCCAGAAATTTAGATGAGGTATTTACTTCTGAATGACTACAGATTTGCTAAGTGGTAAAGAACAAACTTCAATCCTAGGCAGAAGAGACTGTTAACTAACCAATTTGCAAATTTACTTGTTCTCTTTTGTTCACAGATTGTGGAAAAGCTCGTTATTGTTGTAACATGGATAAATCAAACAATAGCCAAAGCATTTGGTGACAACAACACAGGTGCCTGCAATTGACCAGTCATTAGTTTTTCTTGCTTATTAAGATGGGATGGTACAACATTCAACCATTTATCTTAGGCTCTTACTGTAATGCCAACATCGTTGCAGGTAAAACATTGCATATCGAGGACAGAAGTAATGGCCAGAAACTGGGCGCTGTTGGTCTTGCCTTACATTATGCAAACATAATCAGCCAGATAAATCTCATTGTAAGCTTACACCCTCTCCTTTATTAAACTTTCCCATACCAAATCCTAAATTTGATATTTGTTGCTTAAAAATGCTATTTTTTGAAAGGCGTGTCGTCCAACCTCTATTCCTTCAAATATGAGGGATGCATTATACCGGGCATTGCCAACAAGTGTTAAAACAGCTCTGCGGTCTCGGTTGCAGGCTGTGGATGCCAGTGAGGAGGTATTACCTTTTCTTTGTCTTTGACTAAAGTTTTTAACCTCGAATTCAAGCAATTCATATTTCATACTGTAGTTTCCTACTGTTGAATAGATGTAGGCCTCATGAGAGTTCCTGCAGCCTTGTCACACTCTCACTCATTACATTACTAATTCATAAACAACAATGGTCTTTCTGCAGCCAACTTATCTTAGTGTCAAAGCTGAAATGGATAAGATCCTTCGATGGCTTGTTCCAATTGCTGCAAACACGAGCAAGTAGGCAAAATGTACCCTTATCTACTTGGGATGAATTTGAAATGACTTTTGGAATAATGAAAAGTACTCCACCAATTAAAAAGAATTTTGAAAGTTGCTTTTAATAAGCTCAAACTACTTTTTCACAATTCCAAAAGCCAATCCAAACTCATCCTTATGTCTCTTCTTTCTCCTCGTTCATTTTTGTGTTGTCTCTTCTTTCTCCTCGTTCATTTTTGTGTTTTCCACAATGCCTCCTAACTTCACCCCGATCCATGACAGAGCACATCAAGCTTGTGGCCGGATTGGAGAATGGGCATCTCAAAGGTTCGCATCAGGATTTTTCTCTCCTAGAGAGAGAGATATATATATAGAAAGAGAGAGAGAACAAAATTTCAATTAGGGCGACAATTAAAATAATTCATCCATTCTTTTTTGTGTAGTAAGGAACACAGCAAAGGAAGAGCCACACAGAGCAACCCAATCCGCCTTCAAACACTGTACCACGCAGACAAAGAAAAAACAGAGCAAAACATTCTCGAGCTGGTCACATTGCTCCACACTCTCATCCATTTAGCAAAACAGCAACAACAACGCTTCACATCGCTCCGTTGCCGATCTCCAACTGCCAAAGACATGGCAATTCCTCAGCCAAACAATGCTCGTCGGATCCAATTCAAGAGCCAAATCATCAAAGCCAACAAAGACGGAGCTCCAGCCGACAACAACAGACCATCGGCCGGCCAAACTCCGATCAGAAAGAGGGATCCAGGTACGGAAACCTCTAAAAATGAGAATAAAGATAAAGGAATTTGGACTTTAAGTAAAGGGGTTTCAGTTTCAACCTTGAGTTCTCTTAGTAGAGTATAGATTTAAGCTGAAGAGAGAAAGATGATGCTCGGAATTGGGTAGTGTAGATAAAAACATTTTTGAATACCTCCCGTTTATACCCAAAATGAAATAAAAATAGGAAATTTTTTAGATTGTTTTTTTTTTTCTTTTCCCCTGTGCATTTATGTATCTTCTTCACGTTTCTACTTCAATTCCTTTGTATATATTTTTTGGGTGAGTTTTGTTCCCCTTGTTGTATATTACAGTGCTCCAAAATAACGGTCATTTATCATATACATGTACTACTAAACGCTGGCATTTATGAGATAAATGTGCATAAAATTGTTTGATAAAAAAAATTTAGAACATATTCGAAGTCTTGTAAAATTGTGTGGCCTTGGTTGAGAATGAAACATCCACAAATTGGCGTGGGACAGGAAGAAGAATGGGTAAAAATATAATTTTACCTATTAACTTTTTCTTTTTTTAAATTTGCCATAAAATTGCAACAAATCTCAATAATAATAATAAAAAAAAAAAACCATTTCTGGCAACAAGAGTATGCCCTAAATTGCCATATCAACCTAACTATAATAGGTTGATATAATAGTGAAAGTAAAAGTAATGTTTTATAAGCTTTATTTTAAAAATAATTATTAGATCATTTTAAATTAAAATTCTCTTTTGCCCTAGTTTCATTTATCTTAATTATAATCTTCGAGTAATCAATATCCTACCGATGCAAACACAAACAATATAATACTATTGAAAAGAAACCTTTTTTTTTTTTCCCTAAAAACGAACTTAAATTTGTAATAAAATTTTTTTAACTATTAAAATAAATATTTTTCTTTAATTAAAAAAAGAAAAAGTAGTTCCTTCAAGTAGGGATCAGATTGGAAGGAATGAGGGTGCCCAGTTGTCGTAACCAGGCGTTGGGGCGGAACACCCAACTCGCATTCTTAGCGAGAGACAACCACTCATCATATCCCGTTTACTGCCTGAAGGATCATGCTTATTCACTCACTCCTTCCGCCCTTTTATACTAACCTCCTGCGCATCCAATCACAAGCTTTTTCCGATGTGGGAATTTTCACACTCCCAATTGCCCTCCATTCCTGGCCCACTATTCAACAACTTTCTACTCTTTCTTTGCTTCTCGATTTTGTTTGCATTACTTTAGATTTTTGTGATGAATGACAATTTCTTCTTACTGCCATTTATTCGTATTCGAGGTAATGTTCGAGAGTGTTTTTGGCTAATGTTGTAGTATGCTTAGAGTACTTTTAGCTTAAATAGTTGATTAAGAAACGTTTTCAAAAGTTTTTTAGAGTGTAGAATCAAACAGCAAAGTAATTTGTTATTGAGTTATTGTTTTTTTTTTACTAGAGTGTTCATGATTCAAAGAATTTTGTTATTACAGAGTTGTTGTTCGATGCGTTTGAGGGTGCAACTATGTAACTGACTCATGAACCTTTTAAGCTAGATTGTTTCTTGTACTACAATTGAAAATTCAATTTTCACTGCAGATAAGGTTACACAATTACTTTTCTTACTACTCTATGTATTACTATATTATTAAGTAACAAAACATACCTAAAGGTTGATTTCTTCTCGTTTAGGTCTCATAGTATATGTGTAGTCTATCTGTCTTGTAAACTTTAATCAAAACAGAAACATTTGATTATCAAGGATTACTTTTTACTACATCGATTGAATCTCTCCAATCTACATATTGTTGAACTAAAAAAATTAAAAACAAAAAACAAAATAAACCACATTCATTTATAAATTTCTAGGCACGAATAGTCCAATGTTGGGCTATAATTACTTCTCAATCTTCACAAACTCTCACAACATACCTTTCTATTGAAATTGGACTTCCAAACCCATTCTAGCATTTGGCCCAACCTTATTTTTACTATTGGGCTACCACTGCCAACTTTCTTAACTAGGAATCTTTGATGTTTTTCTCAGTGAAATCAAATCTATATAACTTTAATTTTCATTCTTATACTTTTTGCTCCTGTGTAGAATTCGGCTCGACCACAACTAACGTGTTTCGTTCGAATGATTGAAAACGTTTCTAACATAAAGATGAATGACAATGGAAAACTACTCTACTTTCTTTCGGAACCATAAATCATCTTATCTTGTATTTGCCATTGAATCCTATAAGCATGAACAACACGTATTCTCTAATAATCGTAAACACTACAGACTTGAAAATATGTAATGAACAATAAATTTGTTTTTATAAAATAAAGATTTTATTTTTAAGAATATATCACGTATAAGATACATCAATCATATCATAGTTAATAGAATTAAAACATTTTTTTTTTCATTGTTGATACTATAGTTTTCACCATCTTTTCAAATAAAAAAATTTTGGACTTAATTATAATGATATCAATAGTTCAAAGCAATAATGGTTTATTTTTCATGTAATAAACGAAATTATAACAAAAGTGTTATAATGACAACTCATAAAGATCCATTGTGATTTATGTATTTTGTTTTTTTTTTTTTCAATTTATATATGTTCCTTATGAAACACATTAATTAGAAAAAAGTTATGAAAATTTTCCGAAATATAAACGATAGTGACAAAACAAAAGTTGGTGGGTCGGCTGAGGTGAGGTTGACCTTTTATTTTATTTTTTATTTTAAAGTTATTTTATTTATTTATTTATTTTTGTTGATTTTTAAGGTGTATAATCCAACACATAATCCACTGTTAATGTTGCCTAATCATTCTTCCACTTTGGGCTCATTTTCTAATAATTTATTGCACTTTTTTCTCCTTTTCAAAGTTATCTGATAGGAGATTAATGGATTGTAGTTCTCCATTTTGACCCTGAATTCCCAAGTTTACTCTGGATTATATTAAAAAAAATGTTGCGCACGAAGAGTAAGTTGACGTGTAATTAAATTATTATTTGAATTATTAACGTATTCGGATGTGTATGAACATACCATTTGAATGACTGGTTGGAAAAAATGAATTTTGTTGATGGATATGTCATATTTTGCTCGTAAGCAAAGTTGGAATTTGTGTGTCAAATAGCATTTGAGTGGCAGCACGTTTGCATTTCTAAATATGTTTATGAAACTATAATCTAATGATATATCAACTTTCTATTTACAATTTTTTAGAAAGGTTCTAATGATTGATAATTTTTAATACATTAGAGGTGAAATTGAGAATTTTAATACATTAAAGACTAAATTAACCTTTATGTGAAAGATTATAGACCATTTTGTATATTTAACCTATTTTTTAATTGAAAAACTTGGTATTTATGCTTATCATGGTTGGTCATGATGGAAACAACACATTAGGGGTAACATTGCATGTGGGCATTACATGACACTTCTCAAACTATATGCCACCTTAGATGAGAAAATCATCTAAGGACTTGTCTCTACTCGACCATGACCAATCTAGGATCTTGACTCAAATATAGCAGTCTACCTAATTTTAATCGCTCACAACTATTTAAGGTATTAGGATCGTGATCAAAATCTCACGTATAAACTGAACAAAGGAAAGATGAAATAAAAAACAAAGTCACTACCTTCATTGGTATGATGACCTCATAGATGAAATAAAAAACAAATTCACGAGGATTTTTCTGTCCAAAATAGACCATATCAAACTATTGTGATTTGTGAAAATATGAAGAAGTCATTTGTCCTAAAATATACATTACTCGCATAATTTCAATTTTCTACTACATTTTTCGCCAAATGGAAACATCAGTGTCATTTGTTAACAAATACTAATTAATCGATGTTAGTTGAAATTCCCACTTTCTTTTTTGGGTAATTTACATGTTAATGGACAATCAATTGGTGTCCATAATTTTTTTTTTTTTTTGACAATATATGGGGTGGAGGATTTGAACCACAAACCTTTTGATCATTAGTATAAGTTTTATGTCAGTTGAGCTATGTTCATATTAATTGGCATCCATAATTTGTCTGAAATTCAATTTGTTTCGTAATGTTTAAGAAAAAATAAGAACACCACAAGCATTTTGTAGCTCAAGATTAAAAAACGAATGAAAAATTATATTGAAAATTGTTTAGTATATAATTAGAATATATCATGAAACTTTGTTAAAAGATGAACCTTTCTCTTTTTATAATCATGATCATTTTTTTTTTTTTTTTTTTTTTTTTTTTTTGCAAAGAATCATGATGAAATTGGGATGTTTATATAATTTTTATAACTTATACGCGTGATTATCATAAAGTTTTGTGTTATTTTTTTTTTTACCATACGTGATTAAAAAAAGGAGTGGGAAATAGATTTTTCTTTTACCTAATTAGTGCATTTTCTTAAAGACCTTTTAGTATTCATGCTTTTGATTATGATGAAAGATTTCAAAAGCTTTTCACCAAGAATAATAAGAAAAGTTATTGTCAAAAAAAAAAAAAAAAAGTTAATCAACATGTACGGAATAATGTGATATATTTTTATTGTTAAAATATTTGATGAAAGAATTACAATGTCATCTATACAAAAACAACTAGAAAATTATTTCTTAACCATTTTTTTTAATTAGAAAAGTAAGGATGCAAATTTTTGACTTATAAGAAAGATCATTAAGACCTTAATGTTTTTTAAATCAAAGAAAATTTTCATTAATTATAAATAAGTCATACTTTCAATATAAGAGTGAGGGAGAAATGACTCCCACCACTCTTGTTAAGTTCTTTTGGGAGGGTGTTTGGCTCTCGAAAGATATCCTTTCGGGTGGATCAATCAAGGACCTTTGTTTAATATAACATACGGTAATGGATTAAAAATATAACTTGAGTCATGATATTTACAAATTTGAATTTGGGTTTTGTTTTAAAACATTGTTTGATTACAAAGTATAAGAGGATTAATAATTCTAAAAAAATCATATTTTGATCATGTTTCTGAGTACAACTAATATCGATTTATTAGATTTACGTGATTTATTTTGAAGTCCTTCACAAATCAACATCTCACGCTTTATTAATAATTTTTATCCTCTTTAATTAACGATTATAAGTCGAAGTATGCATATAACTCGGTGGTAATTAGTATGTGCCCTCGATCAAGAGGTCAGAGTTAGGTCTAAATCCTCCCATCCCTAAATGTTGTTGAACTACAAAAATTAACAGGTATAGAAATGACATATGAACTTTAATTAATTGAATCAAAGAGACAAAATAAGAAAAGAAGATAAAGATATTTCAACTAAATTGAAACTAAAATTGCAACTTGTATTGACTAAGTTTATAAAGAAAAAGAACAAGAATTAAAAAAAAAAAAAAAAAAAAAAAAAAAAAAAAAAAAAAAAAAAAAACAATTTTTTTAGAAAGTGTTTTGATGTTATAGCTAATTTATTTACCAAATTAACTAAAAGAAATCTAACTTATTGTGCAATATAAATTGTATGATCAATGGTCAATGGTCAATGACCACGAAAAAACGAAGAAGGTAATAAACAAATGGTCAACAACTTCTAAACCAATTTATCTATTTAAAATAGAAAAGAAAAAAAGAAAAAAAAAATTGTGAACCAATTACCAACCTGAAGAGTGTTCTTTATTAAAGATTTTGACTGAATAAATATCTATTCTTTATTGACAGATATTTCTAAAAGAACATTTTTTTTATGCAAATTACTAATAAAGTTATCGAAAATTGTCTACTGTATTCCTACTTTCAGAGTTGTATCAATTAGGTCCCTGACCTTAAAAAGTTTATAATGGGTCATTGAACTTTCAATTTTATTTCAAATATGTCATTGAACTTTAAAAATGTCTAATAGATTCCTGAACTTTCAATTTTGTGTCTAATAGATTTCTGTATATTTGATATTTTTAAAAATTAACCAATCTACTATATATAGAATTGAATTTTATGTCTATTGAGACTCTAAACTTTCAATATTGCATCTAGTCGGCTTGTGAATTTTAAAAATTGTTGAACAGGTCAAAAACTTATTAGACATAAAATTAAAAGTTGAGGAACCTATTAGATCCAAAAGTGAAAGTTTAAGACCTATTTGATATTTTTTAAAGTTCAATGATCTATTGAAAACAAAGTTGAAAGTGGGAGGAACTAAACATGTAATTTAATCATATATTTATTATTTCTTTTTTTTTTTTTTTCAGTTCGTTCAAATCAATGGTCAAATACCCTTTTTTTCATTTACAAAAATTTGTTTGCTTTCCATATCCACCATTTATTACACCAATTTGTTCCTTTTATTTATTATTATTTTCTCTTTTTTGAAAAGCATTTCTTAAATTTTTGTAGTGGCCTTCTATTTTTTTTATTATTTTTTGCTTTGTAAAAAATAAGCAAAGTGTAGGTGGGACCCATGTGCGTAACGATGGATGTAGATAGATAGGTGCATTATCTGTTATTTTTTTGTCCAATTCTGAAAAATAGGAATTTTATCGGTTTGCCAATAAGAACATGACTCAACTGACATAAAGTTGTACGGATAACACAAAGTCTGTGGTTCGAATCCTCCCACCCCACATATTGTAAAAAAAAAAAACATCGATTTAAAGTATATTATTTTATAAGAAAAAAAAATATATTTAAGTTTATCAATTAAAACTCTAAATTCAATAATTCAAAAAAAAAACTCTAAACTAATTGTATCAATTATTTAGAACACTAATAGTCTATTTTTATGTTTATTTCATTTTAATCTTTTGGCATAAAAAATATTGATAATACTCTTATTCATTCTCATTATTTTGTTTAGTTCGTACAAACATCGAGCAACTAGATATTAAGTGATATAATAACAATAAAAATAGAAAAGGCGAAAATATGAAGATATCAAACTAAAATAAAAAATAAAATAAATAACCAAAAGAAAATAAGTTAAAAAGTGATGTGGCAATGAACTTGGAAAACAAGCAAGGGGAAAGGATTGGGGAAGAAGAATATATATGGAAAAAGTTAAGAAATATCACTTTTTTCACACACACAAAAAAAAAAAAAAAAAAAAAAAAAAAAAAAAAAAGTTAAGAAATATCACTGAAATTTTGTTCAATTTTCCATGCTCCATCCATTTTCTCTTTTCCCAATTTCCAATAAAGTTGTGGATGCAATTCCTAGGAAACTCCAAGTAATTATCAATGCAACAATTTTGGATCTTTTGCCATTTTAAACTTTAATTTTTACCACAATTCTTATCTAGTTTTATCATTTTTATTTTCAAACTGTTGTTAATATTTGAGAAATATGGTATTGGATGAGATTTTATTTTAAATATTATTATTAGTTTTTTTTATATTATTTTAAAACTAGAATTAAAGAACCATTATAGTTCTAATGAGCTTATTATTTTTTATTGCAACAACATTTTAGAGGTAGGTCGAACCTTTGACCTCTTGGTTTAAAGATATATGTCAATTATTGTTGAGTTATGTTTACTTTGGACTAAAATTGAACTAATGGATCGACTTTTCTTTTTAATATTTTTATTTTTAAAATATAATAATTTTAAAACTTATTTGAAGAGTATTGTAGTTTTTTTTTTTTTTTTTTTACAACTATTGTAGTTTTAATTAGTTAAATGTAAACTAAAGACATATTTAGAAGAGATAATATATTGTCACATGTCATTGAAGAGAATAGACGACTTCGTTAAATAATATAACAAAAATTTGTCATGGACGTCTCTTCAAGATACGACTTTAGCAACAACTAAAATATTGTGATATTTTACACCATGGCTACACCCCTTGCAATATCAAAATAGTAAATTTGTTACCCTTAAACCTAATATCGAAGTAGAGAGATCTTTAATATACAACTAAAGAGTTAACCTCTACTATCTAAAAAATTCATTTAACAATTAGAAAAATCATATTTTTAAATCGTATTTTTAAGAGACAATTTCTGAAAGGAACGATGACATTTACTCCGATCGTCTCTTGAATAGAACAATTTCTCCAACTAAACTATATTCTCACAATAATTTTAAAGCAAATTGAATCTTTATAAATTGATATTGATCAACTATCCCAATCTTGTAGAGTAGAAAAATGAAATAGTAATCAAAATATTTACAAGATGAAAATAAAATAAACATAAAAATAAAAAAATAAAAATAATTGAGTGAAATAAAACAAAGGAGAAAGGAGGTGATAAAAGAAAAGAGTGATTGGTTCGGCCGAGAGAGGCTTTCACGGGAGGACTTCTCTCTTTTCCTGCCACGTCACCATTATTTTGGAACGTTGCAGCAAATCAATTATCAATTTCTATAAATCGATTTTATAAAATAATTTTTTTTTTTTTTTTTTTTTTTTTTCTTTTTGGGGAGGCTTTGTGCAGATTAATAAACTTGTGAAGTCGGCTATGTCAGTTCAGTTGTGGGCTGTGTGTGAATATGCAACTACAAAAATCTGTCTCAATAATTACCAAATATTCCCTATTCTATTAATATATTCAAATAATATCTATACATGTATACAAAATTGAATAATTATCAAATACTTCCTTTTATTTTGTTTTTTCTTTTATTTCTATGAGTTTTAAATTCTTAAATTTATTTCATTGTCGTTTTTATAGTTTACTAATTGTATATATTTACATAAAATTTATTTTCATCCTCTGTTGAGAATCCTACATTGAAAAGATAAGTGGAGTCCTCACAAGTTATAAGGTAGAAGGGTCACCCACTCATTACCGATTGGTTTTGAGATGGAAGCATATGTTATCTAATACTCAACATTTCTAGATCAAAATATCAGGAATTCGAATCCCTTCCATCTAATATTTTGTTGAAATCTGGTATCTATCTTAAATTTATGTTTAACATAATATGAAAATTTTATAAAAATGTACGAGCCAAAATAAAATATTTGATTATATATATATATATATATATATTAATATTTCGCTTAAGGTGGAATTAATTGAATCTAAAATGGATTTTCCTAAAAAAAAAAAAAAGAAAATCTAAAATGAATGCTAACTAGACTTTACCAAATGATTTAGAAGTTGCTATATAGGTCAAAAGTTGGTATCAATTCAATTACATTTTATGGTTGGAGAGTATTGATATTTATTTCATGCCACATTTCTTGCTCTTCATCTAAATCAGTTTATTGGTGTTTGTGTTCAACTAAATAGTTGGTATAGTTATGGCTAACAATATGTTTTTGGCTCTAACATTTGAATATTTAAATTAGCTTATGATAGACCATATTATTTAGTGAATCGAATTGATATTCGGATAATAAAAAAAGGTATTATGTGAGAGTGATCTCTAGTTTCTCGTCAAATTTTTATGAAATTGATAGAATTTTCCTAATTTTCAATTCTTGAATTACTTTTTTTCTCCTCTGAATTTTCATCAATTTAGTTTGGTATTACGTTAGGTAAGTTTATTGTCAACCAGTTTTAACATTCGTCAACATATGAGAAACTAAATTGAAACTTTTTAAATAATAATAACAAAATTGAAAAAAATAGGCAAAATGAGCATAACTCATCGGTAATTGACATGTATCTAGGTCAAGAGGGTCGAATCCCCCACCCCAAATGTTTTTGAAGTCAAAAAAAAAAAAAAAAATCAAATAAATTTTGTGATCACTTTAATACCTCTTTTAAAAATAGAATTACACTGTTCATTGCTCTATTTTAAGAGTTGTAATATTTTCTCAAAAAAAAAAAAAAAATATAGTAGTTCGTTGATCTTTTACAACTCACAGTAGATCCATTTTAGATTTTATTCAAATATTTTAAAGTATTTTATATTGTTTTCTTTTTAGTTGTATGTTTTAAGGACTTTTTTTTTTTTTTTTTTTTTTTTTTTTTTTTTTTTGAGAAAATATGTTTTAAGGAATTAGATAATCACAATCATGCATGGGTTTAAATTCTACTTATTATCTATCTTTATTTACTTAGCTCTTTACTTTCTGAAAACATCTACGGAGGTTAATTAACCTTAAAAGGCTATTTTTCATTTTAATTTTTGAAGTTTAAATTAAGATTTCAACTTTTTAAAATATTAAACAAAAAATAATAATCATAATTTTAAAGAATAAAAAAAATATTAAACAAACTATCGTAGTTTTTTGAAAATTTACTTTATTATAAGTTTTTTTTTTTTAATTATTTTTTAAAATTATGATTAGACTAGTAAAGTTGATGTTATTATTAACCAATCGATAATTTGGGGGTAATATTAATTTTACTTTAAAACATATCTTTAAGAAAAATATTAGAGATCTTTCAAAAAAAAAAAAAAAAAAAAAAAGAAGAAGAAGATATTAGAGAAAGTTTTTATTTTTTTATTTATTTTTTATTTTATATATTTTTTTATAGACTATTTGGAAGGTATTTTTTTTTTTAATACAACTATTTTGAAGATAGTTACTAACATAATCCTAAGTCCTTTAATAACTATTTAGTTTTTTCTTTTTGGTTTTTGAAATTTAAACTTATAAACAAATATATATATATATGCATATATATGTCTTATAAACAAATATATATATATATATATATATATATATATATATATATATATATATATATATATATATATATATATATATATGCATATATATGTTTCTTCTTCTCATGTTTTCAAACATCAGAACTTTGAAAATTAATATATATATAGATATATAAAAGATTTGACTAAAAGTTCAAATATTTTCTTAAAAAAATGAAAACAATCCAAAAGAAATTAGGAGAAAACAATCATAATTTCAAAATTAAATGGTTATGGTGTTGGTTGTTTAGATTTAGTTTTAAAATTATTTAAAAGAATAGATTATAAAACATAAATTAAAGAGTAAAAGTAACAAACTTTTTATTCCCCATTCTTTGACTCGTAAAAACATTAATGAACTTTGTGGTAAGTTTGAAATTCTGCTTTTTGTTTGAATTGTAATACCCAAATATATATATATATATATATATATATATATATATATATACTTTTGAAAATATGACAATTAGACATTCAAAGTAAAAAAGTTTTGTTAGAATTGTACCATAGTTTAACTACCATTGAATTTGGATGGTACATGGTAGGAGAAGATATTCATCTACTATAGTCACTTGCCACATTATTTTGAGTTCAACGTGTAAGGTGGACGAGGATCATGGTCATATGTTTTGTTTTTTTTTTTGGTATATCAACATTTGGGGTGGGAGGATTCGAATCTCTGACATGGTACATGTCGATTACCTAGCTCACTTTGGCGTACATGGTCATGTGTTAAGATGTATTAATGAATAACAATCAATTTAATAGTACATCGATTTTTTATTAACAAATCTTAAATATGAATCTTAAAATTTGTACTTTTTCTCATGTTTTCAAAAACGAAACCAAGTTTTGAAAACTAAGGTTTTGTTTGACAACTATTTGATTTTTTTTTTTAAAAAAAATAGCTTATGAACACCATTTCCATCTAGAAATTTCGTTGTTTTATTATCTACCTTCTTCACATATTTTCAGAAACCAAGTAAAGTTTTGAAAACTATAAAATAACAAAAAAAAAAAAAAAAAATTCAAAAACTTGTTTTTATTTTTTATATTTGACTAAGAATTCAAATGTTTTCTAACTAAAACAAAACCGAGAACAAGCATAATTTTAAAAAACTAAAAATAAAAAGTCAAATGGTTATCAAATAAGGCCTAAAAAATAGTTTTCAAAAACTTATTTTTATTTTTTAAATTTGTCTAATTCAAATGTAACTTTAAAAAAAAAAAAAAAAAAAAAAAAAAAACCTATTATTAAGAAATTAAGAGAAACCATGGATAATTTTAATAAAATGATTATCAAATAGGTTGCACATCATAAATACATGGTTCGAACCAAAAGGTTAAATTACAAGTTTAGTCCCTGAATTTTCAGGGTTGTGTCAATTTAGTCCCTGAATTTTAAAAAGTATCAAATAGATACTCGAACTTTTAATTTTGTGTCCAATCGATCTCTAAATTTTCAAAAGTTTTCCATAGGTCCTTAAATTTTCACTTTTCTATCAAATAAGTCTTCTAACTTTCAATTTTATATCTAATAAGTTAATGATCTATTCCACATTTTAAAAATTTATAGGTTTACTAAATACGAAATTGAAAGTTTAGGATTTCAATAAACATAAAATTCAATTTTTTTATCTAATAGATGAGTTAATTTTTAAAAAATGTGAATATGTCAGTTTTTTTTTTTTTTTTTTTTTTTTTTTTTTTTTTTTTTTTTTGAGGAATAAGACACAAAATTGAAAGTATTAAATTTCATATGATTTAAAATATAATGTTATGTTTAATCTAAGATATTTTTATATTTTGCTAACAACTATAATCTGTTACTTGTATTGGAAAAAATATTATTTCAATTTAAATAGAAACAAAAACAAGTAATTTCAATTGAGTACAAGGTAATAGAATAAAAATATTTAACTTAAATTAAAAAAAAAATGATTGACATGAATCACGTATAGATAAACAATTACTTACAAATTAGATTTTTAGATAAGCTAAATGAAAAGCTACAATTTTTGGATTTTGCAAATGAACGTAGTTGAAAAGTACTTTTATAAAAATTAATTTATAATCTGTTTTACCAAACACTAAAAACGGTTAAGATTATTTTTTAATCACAATTTTTTTCAAAATCAACGCCAAACGTACCCATAATGGATAGAAATTTGAAAGTTATAAAACCTAACCAAAATTACTTTTAAAATTTTACTCCCTTGAAAATCACTCCCTCATGAATTATTGTTTGGATTTTGGAATTACCCAAAACCTCATCCCAACGCAAATGAAGACTGGAATGGAATTGAGAGGAAGTCGGTTAAACTCACCCCTACCAACTTGAAGCACGTCTTCTTCGCTAAACACCAAATCAACAATGGCGGTTCTCCAAACAAACTCTGTATTTAATTCATCTTCAACATCTCCTTGCCGTTGCTTCTCTGATCCAACTCTGACAAAACACAGACCCCCAACTCGTCTTCACGCTTCCCAATATCTCCTTTAACCGCCGTAAGAATAAAGAATATTTCCCTGCAACTCCATCTCCCAATTCCTCTGCCCCACCACTTCTAGCCGTTGCCCATTCCCATTTCTATAAATACCCTTCCCTCTCCATTCCCCCTTTTTTGCTCCGCTCCTTTTCCCCTTCGCCGGAGAATTTTCTTCTCCGGTCACTGTCGTTCTGCTCTGCCGGCTCTCTGTTTCTCTTTCCTCAAGGTCCTCTGTTCGGCTCCAATGGCGGCACGGGTTTCGTTTCTGTTGGGTCTTTCAACTCTGCTGCTGTTGGTTCCAGGTCTGTGGCGATGGAGCTTGCTAATTTGATGATTGATTCTGATTTTGACTGTTTTTTGTTCTGTCGGGTTATTGATTTGTTGTGCTCTGTTTTTGGATTTTCAGGTGGGTTTTCGACGAGCTTCACTTTTGTCAACAAATGTGGATTCCCAGTCTGGCCGGGCGTTCTGTCGAACGGCGGCGTTCCGCCGCTTCCCACCACCGGCTTCTCTCTCCAGACGGGAGAGTCCAAGACGCTGCCGGCGCCGGCGTCATGGGGTGGCAGGTTCTGGGGACGAACACTCTGTTCCGAAGATTCCACCGGGAAATTCACTTGCGCCACCGGTGACTGTGGCTCCAACAAACTCGAGTGCGCCGGAAATGGAGCGACGCCGCCGGCGACTCTGGCGGAATTTACTCTCGACGGCTCCGGCGGGCTCGATTTCTTCGACGTTAGCCTGGTGGACGGTTACAATCTTCCGATGATGGTGGTGCCTCAGGGTGGCTCAGGCGACAACTGCACCAGTACCGGCTGCGTGGTGGATCTGAACGGCGCGTGTCCGTCGGAGCTACGCGTGACGAGCGCCGACGGAAGAGAGGGCGTCGCGTGTAAAAGCGCGTGTGATGCGTTCAACCAACCGCAGTATTGTTGCACTGGCGCGTATCAGACACCGGACACCTGTCAGCCGTCGATGTACTCTCAGATCTTCAAGAGAGCGTGCCCACGCGCTTATAGCTACGCGTACGACGACAAGACGAGCACTTTCACATGCGCCAGTGCTGATTACGTCATCACCTTCTGTCCATCGCCAAACACCAGGTGAATTTACCGAAAACCCCCCTCGTCCCATCCCCATCCTTTTCTCCTCGTCCAAGGGCATTTTCGTCCACCAACAAAAAACTCCTGAATATAATAAACGTTGAGGCGCTGTTTAGAGCGCTGAATTGGTTATAATATCTGGGGGTTATAATAATCTGTGTTTGGGGTGCAGATTATTATAGTCTGGGATAAGATAATCTGTGTTTGAGGTGCAGATTATTTTAGTCTGGGATAAAATAACCTGTGTTTGGGATGCAGATTATTTTAGTCTGGGATAAAATAGTCTGTGTTTGGAGTTATGAATCAAATGTTCGAACTGACTGTTTTCTTTTTCTAGTTTTTTTTTTATGATATATATTTTTGTTTTTTTTACAAAACAAAAAAGTTTAGGATTTGGTATAGAAAAATCATATTAGTTAACTTTTAGTATTGTCAAAATAAAAATTGTAAATGTTTAGTTAAAAAATCATATTAGTTTTTTTTTAAGTTGGTTAACCTGATGTTGTCAACGACTTTTCCGGCAACCTTCGATGTTTTTGTTTTTTTTTTCTTTATTTTCATTTTTTATATTTTTCAAAATGAAAATAAGAAGAAATATGAAAAAAAAAATCAGTGGCCGGAAAAGTCGTCAGCGATCGCCGGAAAAGTTGTTGGCGGCCGTCGGAAAAGTCGCCGGAAACTTCGCCGGCCGATGGTGGCCGTCGATCGTCAGAAAAGTCAAGGAGTCGCATGGAAGAAGAGAGGAGAGAGTTACTGTAGAAAATGGATAGAATAATCGGGTGGGTTGAATGATGGTTACTGTAGAGAATGGATAAAATAATCGGGGGTAAAAATAACCCACCTCACCGTTTATTTTTGTTGATGCCCCAAACACTGAATAGGTTATAATAAGGGAGGTTATTATAACCTATTCAGTGTCCCAAACGCCCCCTGAGATCTCTATATAAGAAGGGTATAATTGGAAATTGGGTTGAAGGCGAAGGGCATTTTTGTCCATTTTAGATGGTAGCCGACATATGCCTCGAGGAGGGCAAAATAGGCACGCACTTTAATATAACTGTAGTCAAAAAGGTCATAAATGACATTTAACGTTATTTGTTGCTTGAATTTACTCTTTTCCAACGTAACCGAATAAATTTTTTTTAGCGCAGGATGAATTTTTTTATGCTTCTCACATGTAGAGCAATAATTTCAGTATTATTAAAGTGGGTTTTTTTTTTATAATTTTTTTGTGGAAATGCAGCCAAAAGTCATCGGAATCACAGAACTCACCGGCGACGGCGAACCCATCTACCGGCGGCGACGGAGCAATGGTGTACGAAGGCGCATCTCTGATCCAAACCGACGAAGCGCCGCCACGTGTGGCCGGAATTTCAGCGGCCGTTGCGGTGGCGATTTGGTGGTTGTGGCAGGAGCTGTTCCTCTACTTCTAACCCTCCTGTACCAAAAAATCGCTGTACGGCCCAATTTCATTACGCGCATCTAATTGGGCCCGAGCGTGGTCGTTAAGTGGGCCCGTTGGGCCTAATTGCGGGCCCACGAGGAATTGACGCGTTGATGTTAAAAGCCCACCAGACTCCACCGAAGGCTGGCGAAACCGTGACTAATCGGCGAGGAGAAAAGGGGAAGAAGACGGGAAGAAGAAGGCCAGATGGGGAAAAAATCGGATTTAGCTTAAATTTTGATTTTTAAATATAATTTTATATGATTATTATTATTATTATTTTTTTTTTTTTAAATTTTTGTGGTATTATAAAGAAAGAGAATGTGAGGAAAGGGGCGTTGGGGATTGATTTACACGTAATAGAGATAGGGATAGAAAGTGTTGGGTAATAATTCACATCAAATATCATCATAATACTATATGTTATAATGCCTTTTATTATTATTTGATGTTTCCATGTAACCACCTTTCTCTATTCTTTTAATGGCTACATGTTCACTTCTTTGACATTTTTTCTGTGCCTTTAATTACACTTTTCAAAAGCTTTTGAATGGAATTTATGACCAAACAAAGAACATGTAATGTTGGATTTATATATCAAATGCTGATAGGATAGAGTAGGGTGTAAGATAGAGTAGGGTGTAAGCTGTGGTTTGTTTGTGGCCAAAAGTGATTGTTTAAGCTCCGTTTGGTTTTTGAAAATTGTTGATGGTCAAATTTCGCCTAGACAAACTACTTCCGTTCCACGTGACACCAACCGTGAATTTCTTCTAGTTTTGTTGTTATAATGGTTTTAATTTCTGGTAATGAAACATTTGAATTTTATTTTTTTTTTGTCAAAATTTAAAAATAAAAACAAGTTTATGATAACTAGGGTTTTGTTGTTTTTAAAATTTTTATTTTAGAAAATTAAGCTTATAGATGGTACTTCCACTTATAAGTTTCTTTGTTGTATTATTTATCTTCTTTCTATGTTTTCAAAAGCTCCCTTGCTGACGTGTCCATAACAAAGATGAAAAAAAGAAAAACATAAATATTCAAAAACCAAAAAACTAAATGGGTTATCCAAAAAGGAGCCTACTATTTGAAAACATTAGTCTTGTTTATAAACTTAATTTACAAAGATCAAAAACAAAAAATCAAATAGTTATAAAATGTTATTTACTTTTGTTAAAAATCAAATAAATTGACACCATTCTAATAAACCAACTATTGAAATCCACGAACTGATGCACTGTGTTTTAATTTTACGACAAGTATACTTTGACGAATCTAACTGTCAACCTGAATATAGTTCAACTGATTAAAACATATACCAATGGTCAAGAAATTAGAGGTTCGAATGTCTATTCTATGCATTCTTTAGCTAAAAATGATTGATGAATCTAACTAAGATGGATGGGTAATAAAAATATTTCTTTTTTGAAAAAAGTTCAAAAATTTATATTTAGAGAATCGTTGAATGTATCTTATTATATGGGTATAATAACCATTAAAAGCAATACAATTTGCAATTCGTTTCATATTTGTGGGTGTATTTTTGTAAATACAATTTGTAATTCATTTAATAAATAATAATAATACATTTGCTTGCAATTGGGCACATCTATAATAATATGTTGTGAAGAAGAGAGGTTTATTTGGACGGAATCAAACATTTTAAAATGGATGAAGGATGGATTGTTTAAAAGAAAGGTTTGTTGGTACTTTATTTAGGAGTGTAATAATTGTTTGATAATTTATTTTAATATATGATATATCAAATTTTAAAATTTTAATTCTATTAGTAAACGTCAACTATCATAAAATTGTATTAATGACCATGAGATCTGTGGTTTGAATCCTCCCACACCCATATATTGTAAAAAAAAAAAAAAAAAAAAAACCTTTTAATTCTATTAAATTACACCTTAAACTTTCTTAAATGTTATAAATATGTTACTTTTTTTTTTTTGACAACATATGGGAGTGGGGGATCGAACCACAGATCTCTTGGCCATTAGATAAGTCTTATGCTAGTAGAGCTATGCTTATGTTGATTACCGAACTATACTTAAAAAAAACTCGATTTTACAATAATTAAAATGGATCAAAGAGTTGGGCCTAAGGTTCATGGGCCTACTCAATTCCAAAAGAGGAGATCTAGATCCAAACCATTGAATGGATCAATGGATAGGCCAACTCAAATCACACCAATCAAATGATAGATTGGGATCATCTCATCCCTTTGCCATGAATCATTTGATGAGGTTTGTGAATTTTTTAGTTTCTTGAAAGCATAAATAAAAGCACTACTTTATCATTTCTAACTTATAAAGTATATCATTTATACTAATAATTTTGTATATTTTACTTTTCAAAATTATTTTTCAAGTTAAATTTTATTATTTTTAAATTTAAAGTTTGATATAATCCAATTTATTTATTTTTAAATCCAAGATTGTGGTGGATGAGAAATTTTGGCCAATCATAAATCTTCACGTAATTATTTATAAATTATTGACAAAATTACAAATTATTAAATTTGAAGAAAAATAAATGATAAATCTCAAATAATTCCACATGTCTTTAATATGACCATTTGATCAAGTAGGTCTAGTTCGATAAAATTGAGATGAAATGAGCCTAAGAAAAATTTGGCTCAAAACCCAAATCTGCCCCAAGCCAACCGAGTTGTCCATGGAAAACTCCATAAACAGATGAGTCACCTTCCATTTCAAGGGTTCAAAAAAAATTAAAAACTTAAAATAAAATTTAGAGAGAATTTGAAGATCAAAAAGTTACAAGGACCAAAATTTCAAAACGAAAAGAAGAAAAAAAAAATACCAAAAGTGAAGTTTTTTCTTTTTTTTTTTTAGTTCAACAACATTTAGAGTTGGAAGATTTGAATCTCTAACCTCTTGATTGAAAATACATGTCAATTACCACTAAACTATGCTCGCTTTGGCTACTAAAGTGGGCTTAATTAGTAAATGATTAATATTTTGAGGATAAATATATATCTTGTGCTTTATATCTCTCCATATATAATTAATTTCAACTTTAATTAGAAGAAAGAAAATAAATGGCAGAAAATTGATCCCACCCACCAACCAAACAAAAATAGAAGAAAACCGTTTAGAAGAAAAGAAATTAAACCCTATAAAATTGGAAGGGGCGGCCACAATTGAAACATATCTTCTTATGAATGGGAAAAGACCCATCCAATAAAAAGCATTTACAAAATCTCCCATAAAGAAAAAGAAAAGGCAAAATAATATCCTAGAAAGTTCTTTTTACATCTATTTACACCTCTCTTTTCTCAACCATAGATTTTCTTTTTTATTTTTTGACAATATGTGTCGGTGGAGATTTGAACCACAAACCTTTTGATCATCACTACAAGCTTTATGCATGTTGGCTTGACATAAATTTCATTTATGCTAAAAATATTGTATTATTTTCTTACAAATTATTTTAGAGTGATGTTTGCTAAAGTAATTCTAAAAGGTACCTATTGACAATTTTGAATAGAAGATTTAGCATAATCGAGAACATAGAAGACAATACCTTAAATGACGATCATGTGGGTAGTATTTAAAAAGGTATTGATCGAAAGTTAGGGACCTTTGGATAAGCAAGATCGAAGATCACATCATAGATCGTGAAGAGGAGCTAGATCAATGTCATGTCATGATAAGCAAGGTAGAGCGAAGGAATAACGTGTTATGTTTTTTATATATTTTTTTTCTCAATAATTTTCACTCCTCTAAATTTTAAGAATTGGAAGATTGTATATTTAAAAAGTTAAAATGTAAATTTTTTTCTCTATTTATGAAAATTTCTAACTCTATCCATGATGATAAGGGGATCTTACGATGAGTTCAACTGTCTGTCAAATGAGAGTAGACATAGTGAAGGAATAACATATATTGTCTACTGTTGAGCTAAGTTGTACTAAATTGATGGATGTGAGTATAGCAACAACAGTCGACTTCATCGATAGAGCCAAAAAAATTAATTAGATTGGGGAAAATTTTAATGTTCTAACTTTTAAAATGTATAATCTTTAAATTCTAAAATTTTCGAAGAAAAATAGATGGTTGAACAAGAATGATGTATAAATACAGAAAGTTAAAAAGGAACTTTTTTTTTTTTTTTGACAATAGTTAAAAAGGAACTTAAACAATTGAAATGGAAACAAATTATATATAGATTTTCAAAATTAGTTCCTTGTGAATCTTTTTACTTAATTTGAATTATTTTAGAATTTTAGTAATATCTTTAACTAACCCTACTTAAAATTGTCTTGATTATGGTCATTAATTGAACCATAATTAATTTAGTAAAAATTTGTGAATGGGAACCCATTAGAACGAGTGTGATTTTTTTTCCCTCTGAGTTCGTGATTTTGTTCATTGATTCCAGCAATTTGATTAAAAAGGAAAAGAAATTAAACAAAACCAAATCAAATGCAAATCTGTACAATTAAAGAAAAAAGAAAATTTATTATAGCCACGAGTGCTACTTTAATTTTTATAAATTATAAATAAATAAATAAAATTGTTAGTAAATAAATTAATTGGGAGGTTTTAAATTAAATTAAAAATATTAAAAGGAGGAAAAAGGCACGTGGAATGCAATAGGAAATGTCGAGAGATTGGGAGAACAAAAGAAAGCAGTTTACGTAGGAATTCCATGTTGGCATGTCATCATCTTCTGTTTTTCTATCCAAAATTAAAGCTTCACCTCATTCTATTTTTCTTTTTCAATATATTAAATTGAAAAAAAAAAAATCATTCATGAGAATACTTACAATTATAATTTTTAATTTCAACTATAAATATGGTGAATGAATTTAGATAGTTGTCTGTTGCTAAAACAAGCATAGTTTAGCGGTAATTGACATGTACTCTCGATCAAAAGGACAGAGGTTCGAATAATCCCTCTCACTCCCAAATGTTGTTGAACTCAAAAAAAAAAAAAAAAAAAAAAAGATAGTTGTGTCGATTACCCTTCCCAACTAAACAAAAATCAATCACATCTTTGAAATTTCAACTTTGATTTTATTAAAGTCTTCATTATCAAAAATTTTAAGTTTAAATGTTGATATGATAAAGTATGACACGGTACAAAGAATATTGTATTAGGATCGATGAACATAGTTCAACTAGTTAAAATTAAAATATTGTAATTTTCGAATTCGTTGAAATATAAGAATATATATAACATCCACTCATGGTTGATATTAGATTATATGGGCTTCCATCTTAAAACCAATTGGCAATGTGAGGAGTAGCTCATGTATCTTATAAATTGCAAGATCTCCACTTATCTTTTCAATGTGGGATCCTTAACAGTTGAAAATAGACTAGATATATAATTTACTTAATTTTTAAAAGCAATTTATAAACATTTTCCAAATAATTTTGAAAAAAAAAATCATACAACTCCAAGACTGAATTTGAAGGGCTTTCTTTTAAATAGTTTTTTTTTTTTTTTGTTAAAATATCATATTTATTTTGGTTTTGTTTCATTTAGTCATGCTTTCAAATGTCTAGATTTAATCTATATATTTTTAATACATCTTAAAATCGGTTCCTATTATCAGTTGGAAGTTAATTTTTCAATGAAATTTAGTTAAAGAAATTAACAATAATTTCCAAACAATAAAACACACTCTGGGAACATATTTCTAAATTTTATAAATTTTTTTTTTATTATTATTATAAAAAGTAACAATAAACTAAGTAGGACCAATTTTAAGTTTTAATTGAATAACCTAATTTTTGGGAACAAAAATTCAGGGAAGATATGCTCAAATAACTAATTTAAAAATTTACATTTCACAATTTTTTTTTTTTTGAAAAGTCATTTTACAATTACAATATTCTTTGAAATGAATTTCTTTCCTAATAAATGGTTGTTCCTGCTCTTTACCTTTTAAAAATCACCGGTTTATATCGATCTAGATTTCTAAATTCACTTTTGAAAAAAAAAAAAAAAAAAAAAGTACATTTTATAAACACGTCCTTAGTTTCTCCTTTTTCTTTAATTGGTTAAATAAATAATAATATATATTTATTTAGCTATTTATTTTAGGAAAGGGTCAAAGCAAAGTTCAAACCACTTCATTTTGATAAGTACTTTGGATATCATATTTTGTCTTTATAAATTCTTATCGCTTGCAGACCAACGCTTTTAAAACAGCCACCTTTTTCTTTTTTTCTTTTCTTTTTACAATAAATTTAATATTTTTAAATAATTCCCACGTCATTTTGCTTAATATTTCTTTTCCCCTTTTGATAATGGCTACCAACTTTATGTTCATCCAATGCTCCAATAGAAAGATATATAAAAGTTTATCTCCAAAGTTTACTATATACAAAGGTTTATCTCCCATGTTTAAAAAACTATATTTTAGTCCCTTGAATTTTAATAAATTATATATTTAGACTCGACTCCTAATTGCTAAAATCTATACCTAAAAACGAACAAGAGCATAGCTCAACTGACATAAAGTTGTACTGATAACCACAAGGTTTGTGGTTCGAATCCCTCACCCCACATATTGTCAAAAAAAAATTATACCTAAAAAATTAACGAGCTAGAAAAATGACACAGAGATCTATTTTATTATTAATTAACTTTATTTTCCCATAATGAATAATTCGTGATTGATAGTGTAGATATTATCGCCTTAAAGCTGAGGTTAAACTTAAAAGTGAATCATGTTCTTTCTTTTTTTTTTTTTTTTTTTTTGTTAAAATTTTTGAACGACAATGGCTAAAAATCTGGAATTATTTATCAAAATATTTTATTGGAGTTATTAAAATAGACCCAATTAGAAATAGAGACAAATTTTAAGGACTAAGAGACTATAATTTAATCACGCTGTGTATATCATATTAGTGCATGTATGTTTGTCTAACTTTTTATTTATCACATTCTTGTCATTAATTTAATTTGGTTTATCTTTTTTTCTTCTCCGTCCATTGTTTTTATTTCACTTTATCTTTAATATAAAGTTTTCCTTTTTATGATTCACATTATTTGAGATGATCAAGGTCCTTAAACCTTACTAAGATGGTTTTTCCTTTTGTCATATGAAAATCTTTGAGATTTTTTTTCATAGACTTCCCTTTAAGTCATTTTAGGGAATGGAAGGATTTTGATTTTGTGTGTCTTATTATTGTTGGTTCCATGTCTCCTTTTACAAAAATCTTTGTTATTTTCATATCGTTGTCCTATGTAATGTCTCGCCATCTTTATTATTAAGTGTGTCTTCTTTAAATTTAAGGTAATATAAACTACTTTATGACTATATATCAATTGAAATATTTAACCTAGAAAACTTTTTATCCGACTTTGACATGTTTTTTGTTGTTTGAAAAAGAACTTTGAAACTCAAGATGAAAGACCATTTTCTTAAATATGAAATAGTGAAAGTGACATATACGATGCAAATATTTGTTTCAATTCTATTTTTCGTTTCCCTCCCATAACTTTTAGAAAAATAATTTCTCAAAGTCTCTTAGAAATACAATTCTCTATAACATAAATATCAACATTGAATTTAAATTAGTACTTCAATATTTAAAAATAATTAAATAAATACTTGACTAATGTCGTAAATAAATTTTAGCAAAATTAACCCAATTAACTCGAACCAACTATGTCACGGTTTTGTGATGAGTTGGGTTGAGTCCATAGCTGTGAAACTAACAAAAAAGAAATACAACGTAACTCAGACAATTGAGAGTAACGTTTCCAGAGTCGTCCCTTAACTCAATGTCCAACACATTCTATCACGTATATTAACTTCCGCGAGTATCATTTTCTCTCTTAATAATTTATTTTTACAAACGAACGATCTCTTTTTCAAACAAAAATGAAAGTCTTCTGCAATGACATCATAGATCACAAACGAAAAAAGATGGAGAGGAAGACTTGAAATAATTAAAAAGGTAAAGAGAAAAAGGAAAATAAAAAAAAAAAAAAAGAAAAAAAAATCCATAGGTGTTGAAATGCATGTAAATCACAGATGAGAACTCGTAGATGGGGACGTGGAGGGATCATCTATCAGCATATTTGATATCTTTCTTTAATCATTTTTTTAAAAATATTATTATTATTATTATTTTTTAATTTTATCGATTTATTTATTTATTTATTTTGTGCCTCATATAAAAAGCAAAGTCCACTCTCCTTCACCTTTATAACTTAAACAAATCTTACTTATCTTCATCATAAATAATAAGAGGGACTAGGATTATTGAGGGAATGTTTTCATGTTATTAAATTTGTGGAATCCTAATTAATTATCGTATTTGAGTTCGAGCTAACACTTAAGTTGGAAGCTTACGAGTAGAGTCTAAGTGAAGCATCTTTTTGAAGTTTGTGGCATTGTAGCTAAAATATTCATAGAAAATTCCTTCTTGAGACGTGGTGAAATGAAATGCAAGAATTCAATATAGGAACCTTATAATAGATAGAATTGGAGCAAGTACAAAATTTTGCATATAAATAGAGGCATCTATAGTATTGGAGCATCTTTTGGAAAAAAATTACAGTGCATTCAGGAAATGAATTTATTTTTTAGCATTGATTTGAGAGAGAAAAGGTTTGTCTAGAGTGATTTTCTATAAAGGATTTGAGAGTTAATAGGGAGAGTAAAAAGACTCTTGATGGAATTCTACAAAGAAATGAACAATAGTAGAAAGCTTGGATAGTAATAACTCTTATATGTATATAAAGACAATTTAAAAAATAAATAAATAAATAAGGATCTCACAACCTAAGAACAAGACAAAACAAAAAGAAGAAAGGAAACTGGTCTCATATATTGAGACAAGTTACAGAGGTAGATAAAACAAAGAGAATCAACGCCAACTACAAACAAAAGTAACAAAATAAGGAAAAAGAAACTCCTAAAAAAGCAAGGATAGAGTTCCCAAGTCGAGACGATACCAAGACCGAGTCAATGACGTAAAGGACAAGGATGACCAACAATACACTCATGTTAAACTACTACACAAATTTTTACAAGAAAGGCCATATATAAAGAATCTTTTTAAAAAAAAGAATTAAAACTAAAACAAAATATTATATTAGGATATGATTTCAGATCTATCGATAATTAATAATTTTTTTTTTTTTTTGAAACTAAAGACTTCATTAATGATCAACCAACATCACAACTACCCTCAAACGAAGGAGGAGAAAATCAATAGTATTCAAACTTAAAATATTTGACCCTTATCTATCGATAACTAATAGTATTCAAACTTAAAACATGTGACAAATTGTATCTCGAAACATGTGACTGTGATGGATTATTTGAAAGAAGCTATCTATTAAGGAAAATTAATGAATAAATTTCGTGAAATTAAAATTATTAGGAAAATTGATTAGAGAGGAAAAAATGAATAAAATATAATTAGAGATGGATAGATTGAGGGAGGGGGCAAATGGACTGAAAAAATGACGTATGAGAATCCAATTCTGAGTGCATAAAACTTTTGACCCTTTTTTAGGCATCCCACTTGACTTCTTATAATATATATATTCTATGAATATATAAAGATATTATATTGATGGTGTTCGAGTCAAGTTTATCTATATTTCGTACTATTTTTAATATTTTTTTAACAATATTTGGGAATGGGGATTTGAACTTCTTAGTCATCAGTACAAATAATCTTAGACCAGTTGAGTTATGTTCTCGTTAACATTAAATTTTAATATTTTCGTTAGTAACTATTATAGAATTTGAACTCATACGGAATATTTTTACCTTTTTACTTTCTCTAATGCATACTAAACTTCATTGTAATTAATTAAATTAATACTTTATATATAAAAATACAAAAAGAGATTATTATATAATATATATAGTTTGCTATGATTTTTTTTATACATATATAAATTCAATTATCGATTAAGTAGTTAAAGTAATAGTATCTAACTTAAGTACTGTACAACTAAATTTATTTATTTATTTATTTATTTTTTGCATAGATATATACTATAGGTCAAAAGTTTGAATGTCCAAATGTTGTTTTGAAAAAAAAAAAAAAAAAAAAAAAAGGTTAAAAGGCATAAGGGTTAATATTATTCAATCAATTAATGATAAATATTTTATAAGAAGTTAAATTTTTTTTAAAAGAAAAAAAAAAGTATAGATGGTTATTTTATTCAATCTTTTTTTTCTTTCAAGTATGTACTTGCTTAACATTCTAGAAGATATTTTGTTAGGAGGGAATCAAATTCGATAAGCTAAAAATCCACTAACTGATGCTTCATCCATTATCACTCAATCCCATATTTTCAAAGATTCATACATTGCTAACTCCAATTTGGTTTTTGACTTTTTGTCCAATGTAATCATATATTTCTTTCATTATTTATCTTCTAAGTTTCATATTATTATTAGGAAAAGAAAAAAAACCACACCCACGTATTTTAAAAAGACATTCTTCTCACTATGTCAAATTAGTTGGTTGAAGATCTCTCTTACAATTTATAAGATATATGAGTTATTTTTCATATTAATCAATTAGTTTTGAGATGAAATTCATGTATGTCTAATATCATATCAGAGTCCATATAATAAAAGCCCGAACGGATATCCTTAATTTTTCAGTATATATATATCTTGACGATTACCATAAAAGGTTTTGGTAGTTTGACCCTCACTTCGCAATTGTGAGCTGGAAAAAAAAATTGTTCTCAAAACAAATTGTTTCCTCTTATAAGAAAAAAGTATTTTATTCGTTTTATAAAACTTTTAGTTCATGTTTGGGAGTGGTTTTGAAATGGTTAAAATCACTTTTGTCATCCTCAAAATCACCTTGAAACATGCTTTTAATAATTCAAAATCAATTTTGATGATATGAAAATCGCGTTTAAAAATGTAAAATCAAACATCAAATTGATCTTAATAATTAAGGGCACATCTCTTTTGCACATATGGTTTGTGAATGTAAATGCTCTCATTGAGAAAGAGATGAGTCTTTGTGTAGCCCATCTCGTAAGCCAATTTCCAATTTAATGAAGATGTCAATTTACTTTAATTATATATATATCATGAAAAAAAGTAAGCTCTTAGACAATTAACAATCTAATTATTGTTTAAAAAAAATAATAAATAATAATAAAAAGAGGAATATTCTTTCTAAAAACAATTATTCTCGCGGATACCTTGGGTTGATTTTTTTTATTATTATTTTTTTTGGAGTTCATATACCTAGGGTTGATCTGAGTTTATAAAATTATATATATATAAGGGGGTGTTTGGGGCACTGAATAGGTTATAATAACCCCCTTTATTATAACCTATTCAATGTTTGGAGCACCAACAAAAATAAATGGTGAGATGGGTTATTTTTACCCCCAATTATTGTATCCATTATCTACAGTAACCATCATTCAACCCACCCGATTATTCTATCATTTTCTACAGTAACTCTCTCCTCTCTTCTTCCATCGACTCCTTGACTTTTCCGACGACCGCCGGCTGCCGTCGGCCGACGAAGTTTCCGGCGACTTTTCCGACGACCGTCAACGACTTTTCTGGAGATCGTCGACGACTTTTTCGGCCACCGATTTTTTTTTTCTTTTTTTCATATTTCTTCTCATTTTCATTTTGAAAAATATAAAAATAAAAATAAAGAAAAAAACATCGAAGGTTGCCGGAAAAGTCGTTGACAACATCGAAGGTTAACCAACTTAAAAAAAAAAAAAAAAAAGGAACATTCAAACGAAATTGTATTTACCACACTCAAGTTTATTTCAAATGATTTTATTGATAAAAAAAAAAAAAAAAACTAATATGATTTTTGAACTAAACATTTACAATTTTTATTTTGGCAATACTAAAAGTTAACTTATATGATTTTTCTATACCAAATCCTAAACTTTTTTGTTTTGTAAAAAAAAAAAAAAAAACATAACCCTAAATCAAAGTGATATCATTAAAAAAAAAAAAAAAACTGAACTGAACCTTTGATTCAGAACCTCATGTTAAAACAAATCAACACTCCAAACATAGACTATTTTATCCTAGACTAAAATAATCTGCATCCCAAACACAGATTATTTTATCCCAGACTAAACTAATTTGCACCCCAAACACAGATTATTTTATCCCAGACTATAATAATTTGCACCTCAAACACATATTATTATAACCCCCAGACTATTATAATCCTCAGATTATTATAACCACCAGATATTATAACCAATTCAGCGCCCCAAACAGCCCCTAAGTATATTATCATAGATGAGCTCATTTTTCTCCTTAAATTTACGAGTCTGTGAACAAAATCTTTTTCTCGTCCTTCTCAGGTTCTCTTGAGTTCTATGATTTGTATTTTCTAGTAGAGTTTTTCTTTAGTTATATATAAAACCAGTTGAGCTATACTCAAATTGATCACTCTCATTCTATTCATAGTGCTTAATGATTTTATTCCTGCCTTATATTAGATTGGTGCCTTAGTTAGGAAAAACATCCCACATGCATAAGAATGTTTATCGTCTTTTAATTAAGTGAAGATATTGCTATAGAAGCTAATTTCTTACTAATTACCATTATCAAATGTGAGGTAATTCAATGAGATAAACCAATAAGCTCTAAGCCTCTAAGAGATACCTTATTTATTTTTCAAAAAATAAAAATAAAAGAGATACTAAACTTTGTTCTGTCCGATTAAATCAGCATTAAATCAAGAGGTTAGAGGTAATTGACATATATCCTAGATCAAGAGGTGATTGAATCCCTAAATATTGATGTATTAAAAAAAAAAATCAGCATTAAACCATTCCATTTATAAAACTATCCATAAAAATCATATTCCATATATTGTGAGAGAAACTCAAACAACCAAAATTTTCTTACATCTAATTACAATTTATCACATCCCAAAATGGAAAGAGTGAACAAATTAAAAAAAATTACTTTGGAAAAATCTTAATTATAGCATCAAAAAAGGAAAAAAAAAAACAAAAAAACAAAAAAGCTTCTCCTTCGCCGGAATTCCTCTGTTATTTAGAGCACCATTGTTCTGACTTGTAAAGTCAATTCCAATCTCTTTCCAATCCATATATATATATATATATATATATATACACACACACACACCAAGAGAGAGAAACTCCATTTCACAAAGAGTAGAGAGAGAAAGAGTCTTCTTCTTTGTTTCAGAGGTGAAATTTTGATTTTGTTTCAGAAATTCAGACACCCAATTTTCCATTGATTTGATCTTAGATATACAGCAATGCACTGTATCTTCCATCGATGATCCCATTCTTCTTCTTCTTCTTCAATGGGATTTCTTCAAACCCATTTTCTTTCTCCTCCTTCTTCTTCTTCTTCTTTTTTGTTTCTCTCTCTGCTTTTCATCATCTTCTTTAGAGGTAATGCCTGAATCTTCTTCTTCATATGATCCATTGATGATTTTTTAAACTAACTTTTTATGGGTTTTTTTTTGTTTTCAAAGGCGTTTTTGGAGCTGGATTTACGTTCGTAAACAGATGCGATTACACTGTTTGGCCGGGAATTCTCGGAAATACCCAATTGGACTCCACTGGATTCGAGCTCTCTCCGGGGGCGGGGCGTTCGTTCCACGCGCCGCCTGGTTGGTCCGGCAGATTCTGGGGCCGGACCGGGTGTTCGTTCGACCCCGCCACCGGTCAGGGCAGCTGCCAGACTGCGGACTGTGGGTCAAACCAAATGGAATGCAATGGCGCCGGAGCCACGCCGCCGGCGACTCTAGCCGAGTTCACGATCGGCGCCGGCGCCGGAGCGCAGGACTTTTATGACGTTAGTTTGGTCGACGGCTACAACATTCCGATGGTCGTCGACGCCACGGGTGGGAGTGGCGGGTGTCAGTCCACTGGGTGCGCGGCGGACCTGAACCGGCGGTGCCCGGCGGAGCTGCGTGCAGGCGATGGGAAGGCGTGCAAGAGCGCGTGTGGGGCGTTTGGGAACCCGGAGTACTGCTGCAAGGGCGCGTATAACTCACCCGCTGCCTGTAAGCCGTCGGCGTACTCGGAAATGTTCAAATCGGCTTGCCCGAAATCTTATAGCTACGCCTTTGATGACGCAACAAGCACTTTTACTTGCAGTGGAGCTGATTACACCATTACATTCTGCCCTTCATCCACAAGGTAAACTCCATTCTCTCTCTCTAAAACATTCTTGTCCCGAGAAATTATTCAAGGAAGTTGAAACGACAATGTTACAACAAACACCGATAGTGAATGAGGGAAAATTTGAAAATCTCATTTTAAATTCGTACCTATCGATTAATTATTAGAGGAAGAAGTTTAGGGATGGAGTAAAAGGAAAAATTATTCAATATGGTCGCCTCTAATTCCTTGAATACATGGTGAAACCATGATTCTATTCATTGTTTTTTTCTTTCTCATCTAACACCATAAAACCGTCAATCACATTATGTCAGTTCAAATAATTTCTCGGAAGCAAAGGAGAGTAGTAATCGTACCACTCTCAATTTATCACAGATTAAAAACATGAAGATTTTCACATTTTCTCACTTTAATAACCATTAAGTTGTTGGTTTTTTTTTTAAAAAAAGTAAGATTTTCACCTATAAATGTCTTTGTGCTTTTATCTACTTCCCATGTTTTCAAGAACCAAGCCAAAATTTGAAAACTAAAAAAAAAAAGTAGTTTTTAAAAATTTATTTTTGTTTTTGGAATTTGGTTAGAATTCAAATGTAAAACTATGGTAAGGAAATTGTGAGAAAACAATTATAATTTTCAAAAACCAAAATTCAAATGGTTATCAAACAGGTCCTAAAAGGATCATCCATAAAAGTTGAACAGTAAAATTTTGTCACTCTTTATGAAAATTTCTAGCTCCGTCCCTAGCGATTCGTTTTCTTTTCCCTTTTGGCATTCACATTGCTTTTTTTGTTGCTACAAATAATCTAACATCAAAAAGATAAATCATTACCTGTAAAGTGACAATTTTGACAGTCATCTTCCTCACGATCCTCTTTTTCTCTCTAAAGACTTTTTTTTTTTTTGGTTTTTTTTTCAGCCAAAAATCAGAAAGAGACCCATCAAGCAGAGGAGATGGGCCGTCGGTGTTGTTCAACGGCTCATGGCTGCCGGACTTCATCACCGGCGGAGGATCGTCCAAATCAATGGTTTTGTCTTCAAATTTGAATTCGACATTATTTCTTTTTCTTACTTTCATTCTCTTTTTTCATTAGATTTTAGTTTCCATTTTCTCTTTTCTTTTGCTGCCAAATTCTAGTTCTTAATTTCTTAGAGAGAACGTTCCTTCATTCACAATTTCTTGATTTTTGTAATATATTATATATTTTAAAGAAATTGTTGAGAAAGAACCTTAATTCTTAGGAACTTTTGTTGTGTTGTTCTTTTTTAAAAAAAAAAAACAGCAAACCCAAGTTTCCAAGCCACTTGTACAGTACTGATTCTCTGAATATATATTCATTTTTAAAAAAAAAAAAAAAAAAGAAAAAAGGAAAGGAAATTGATTAATTAATTAGAAAGGAATAACTGCCTTTCATCTGCAAATGAAAAAGGTGGTTGCTTGACTTTGAATCCGAATAATATGGTTGGTGGTGGCGGCGGCGGCGACCGTGGCGGTTGTGGTGGTGGTGGTGGGGCAGCTGCCGTAAAGAACAAACTTTGCTGGACTCTCAAGCTTGGTAGTTTTGATGATCTGGGGCATCATCAAACCAGAAAAGCAATTATGGGTTTTTGTTTTCTTTTTAATTTCTTTTGTGATGAAGATTTAAACGTCGTCGTTTCTTTACTCTTACGATGAAGACTTTGAGATGGACCCACTGCTATGTAGGGATGTCCATTTGTCCCGCGGGGCCGGGGCCCCGTGGGGACCCGCCCCTAATGGGGCGGGGAATCCCCGTTTAAGCGGGGAATGGGGGAGGGAGTGGGGGAAAAAAATTCCCCGCGAGCTAAACGGGGACGGGGACGGGGAATGTATTCCCCATCCCCGTTCCCCGCTCCCCGCCCCGCTCACTTTTTTTTTTTAATTATTAGTATTATGTTATTATTATTTCTCACTATATATAAATTTAAAGTTTTATTGTTAATGATTTAGAAAATTGGATTGCTTTGAATTATATAGTTTAAATATTTACATTATATGTATAGATAATTAGATAGTTTCATATGAAATATTATTTTGTTTATAATAGGAGATTTAAGATTTTTTTTTTAAAAAAAGAGATTTGTTGAAGAAATTTACTATATAAATGAAGAATTTATGTGAATAATTAACTATCTAATAGAAAATTAATGAACATTTTTCATGCAAAGTTAACTATTTTGAAAATTTATCAAAAGAATATTTGATTTAATGAAGACAAAAAAAAAAAAAAAAAAATTAAATGGGGAATAATTCCCCGCGGGGAACCCGATCCCCGCAAATTCCCCGTGGGGAATCCCCGCCCCATTCCCCGCAAAATTTAACGGGGAATTTCGCGGGGATGGGGATTGAAATGGGAGGCGGGGATGGGGACGGGGAAGCCATCCCCGTCCCCGCCCCGCCCCGTGGACATCCCTACTGCTATGACTGAGTTATCTTGAAAATTTATCTAAAAGATCAAATGCATGATTAAGACTTACAAAATGAATTTTCAATCTCTTTTATGCACTTAGGACTTAGGATCATAAAGTTGCTAGACTCCTCGTATAGGTCAGTTGGATTAATTTATTGTTGATTGAGAATATTGAGGTCGATTTGTATGGTTCAGGCAAAGATTTTGAAGGTAAAGAAAAATATATAAAATTATTGCTCATTTGATTAAGGCATATATCCTTGACCTTGATTCGAAAGTTAAAAAATTAAATCTTTACTACCAAGTTGTTACCTACGTGTGTGAAGAAGAAAATATAATAAGAAAATACCTCCACTAATCTAAGCATAACTAAATTGATCAAAGTATTATACATCATAGGAATATCCCAACATCACTACATTCTTCCAAAATATAGAAATGTGATATCTACACCAAAGGCAACGATATCACGATCAAATTCTCCTTCATGATAAATCTTTTAGTTGAATTACACATTCAATTCTTGAAAGATGTAAGATTGAAGGGTCAAAATCTTATAAGAAAATACAATTTTGTGTTTAATTAATCCATAAACTTTCAACTTTTGTCTAATAGATCTCTATTATATTAGACATTTTTTAGAATTCTCGAAAAACGTCAAAATTGAAAGGTCGAAGACTTATAAAACACAAGATACAACTTTGCATCTATCAAGTCCATAATTTTTTTAAAATGTTGAATATGATAGATTATATATAAAATTGAAAGCTCAAGAACTTATCAGACATTTTTAAACTTTAGAAACCTATCAGACACTTTGAAATTTAGAACTTATCGGGTGCAATCTTGAAAATTCAAGGATTAAACACGATAAGTTAACCTAATTTTATAAACTTTTAAATTGAAGGTGAAACATGAACGACATGACACTAAATACCGATGTCTATTCCCTCTTTCGTTTTTTGTAATTCAAGTACCCAAGAATCTTAGAGTCAATGGCGTAAGTTGAATTGGAAGAAATCAATCAAAACCAATCAAATCACAACCGTTTAATGATTTAACAAATAGAAGTCTATTCAATTCAGCTTTAAGGACTTCAATATTAAAAATATTAAATTTGGACTTTAGGAGAACCATACCTTTCTGCAAATGGATTTCTAGACTAACGTGGAGTTGGAGAAAGTGAGTATTGGGTTTGAGCTAACCCCTACGACCTACCTAAACAACCATCCATCCACAAAGTGTCGGGTTCGATAAATTTTTGGAGTCCAATAGAAAGTCACCCTAATCTAGTGTCTGTTTGGAATGACTTTTTAAGTGTTTAGAAACTTTTATTTTTTTGCACTTATAAATACTTTTTTAAACACCGTCATTCCCAACCAACCAAATGATGTATCATATAACTAATTTAAATAACACTAATCCTCTTTAAAATGGTATCTTCAGTTCTAATGCAAAGCTAACACAATCATATCTAATAACCTGTCATTGAGCTCAATCATTGTGATCAAACCAAATTTTCCAAAGGCTTAAGTAGGTTTGTGACCCTAACTCGATATATTTGGAGTGAGAAATAATATAGCTTACAACAGCACACATAATGGCAGTAGGTCCATGTGCAATAACTTTGTCACCTTCTTGAACAAGTTAAGACACATACCAAAGGTGTTTGTTCCAAGGTGGGCCTTTCCATAGGCATGGATGATTCTTCTTAGGTGCCCAAGATGTGCAAGTTAGACATGAATGTAAATTGAAACCCTAAGAAGCATGGATATAGATATGAGACACAAATACGACCGGAACAAGGCATGAGACACAAATACAACTGGAACAGGACGACATGTTTTTATACAAGAAAATTCAAAGTCAATAAGTTCATGTATGTAAATGCTTAGAAAATGAGTTTGATATATTTCACCCTCGAAATTTATTATTTTTATTCTATATTACCATTTGTATAGTACGCTTAATAAGTCATCCATGTATGTCCAACAAACATAAGATTCATATACTGTCTAACACAAGCCTATTGTACTAACAAGTGTCTGATATGCATCCAACAAGCGTCAAAATGTCCAAGTGTGCAACACGTGTCTGACACGAACACGAGCCCAAGTAAAGTGGTCGTGCATCTTAGTTGAAACCTTGACATGAAGAGAAGATGCAAGCTATAAATTATTTTCATAATCAAAGAGAGACAAACGATTACTACAAAGAACGAAGGAAAAATCAACCTTCATCGAAGTGTGGCAGTTGCCAAAGTTCTAGCAATGCTTGAAGGACTTGTCTTTACATAGGAATCGGGTCAAAAGAGGATAAGAGTTGAGATGATTTATTTGCTGGTTAAAATCCAATTTGATGATCTAGCCTCTCCAAACCTATCGGATGTACTTAATAATCCAAGATATTTGATGATTTACATCATATTTTGCGATTTTTCTTATATTATGAAATGCAAACTCTCTTTGCTTGAGAGCTACTTTTAATTTAGATGCCCTACTCTGCCTAGATGGCCGAAGTGGTAGCTATAGTTGGCTTAATGAATTTAATCTTTTTCAGAAAAGAAGCCTAAGAAAAATAATTTAAAAAATGAACACTACATCTTTTCATAAAAATGCGTTCATACCATAACCAACTCAACTCAAGTGATTCTTTTTCTTATGGAATTTAATATAATGTTCTATGTCAGAGATTAAAGAATAACAGACAAACTAGAAAAATTTTAAAAGAAACTGAAAAAGTAGCCAGGCTAGGCACCACATGTACAACAATCTAAGCACGCCAGGGCTGATAAGGAAATATGAATCATGATGGATTGAGTTATATTTATTATGTCATTAGGATCAAAAGAACTACAACCCCAAGCCAAGAAACCAAAAGAAGGATGCACAAGCATTGCACCACAACTGGAAATAATAACCAAGGAGTTTAGATGTCAATTTTCTACTAGGAAACCAACTATACAATGTTTAATTCAAAGCAAGTGGACTTACTAGAATCGCAGATTACCCTTCAGCATGCGCATGAGGGAGATGTTACCCTGCGTTCTAATCTTTTCACCCTTAGCTGATTTTTTCCCATTTCTGTTTACCTGCTGATGAGCAAAAAGAAATGTGAACAAAATTCTTGCTTTGCATTTCATTATCCAAACAGTACAAGAAACTGGAAAGTACAGAATGGTTGCAGAAATGTTACGCAGATAAATATTTTCGACTCTGTACTTTCTATCACTAAGGGTATCTACGACAAATTAAGATTGAATGACAGCGGAAACCAAAATGTTTTTTGGCGTGCTAGTTCCCATCAATTAAAATTAAAATTTCATCTATCGGAAAGATAAATATTCCAGATTCTAAACTACAAGTATTTTTGTCATGGTAAGATAAAAAATCTTCATTGATTACTAATCAGTAACACAGTAAAAAATAATTAAATACTCCGCAAGCATACAAGTGTACACACGCAGACCAGAACAGACCTTTGACACCTCAATATCATCCTCGACATGCATATTGCTGAAATCCTTCAATAATGTAGATGACGCAGGCAAAAGTCTCCTGAAATATCGGGATAATAAGAGTTATGAAGAAAAAAGACAATGCAACCACATCAAGTGAACAGCTCCATGAATATCAACACTGGATGAAAGAGTAATAAGTTGACAGATCAGCAGTTAAAAATATTAGAAACTAGATGCACCTACTAACCCTAACCTTTTTGGTTTCTCTAGTTTGCATGAGATGTCAGCTCTTGGCTTACTGCAATCCACATCAATGCTGTGTTCTTGTTCTTGACAAAATTCAACATCCTTGGTGGGAGGTAGATGTTGAGAATCCGAAAGTTCCTAAAACGAAAAAAATAAACTAGCAACTGTTACATCAACAAAAACTATTACATAAATTTCTAGTCAATGGGAATTTCAACTTTGGAATCAACATGTGATAAACATTGTCCATTTGATCAATAGAAACATGGATCAAGTCTACAATGATCATTTCCAGGTTAGTTTAGGTTATAGATCCTGCTTAAATTGCTGTCAAAGTGCTCTAACAGAAAGATACCGCCAAGAGTTCTTTGTCTTCACTCAAAGCACTTGTATCCCTGTCAAAAAACATGAAAGCAAGGTTCAGATATCTAAGTTATTGAACTGATTAAAAAAAAATAAAAAAGTTCACGATGAAAACAAAAATGAAGATAAAAGTATTTATGCAATATATTATCATCGTTCAACATGGAGAAAAGAACTTAGGTGCTAACCAGTGTGTCAAAGAAAAGACATCAACTGACCTTCCAGACTTCTCTGACGTTGATTGGTTTAACGAAGTATCAAGTACAGGTTGAGTTTCACATTCATGAGCATTGCAGTGAATAAACGAGGCTTCTTGTAAAGGTGATTCGGCTGAGGTAGATTCCTAAAACATCCAGTAATTAGAACAGCAGAAAGCATAGATCATTGCCATAAATGTTTTTTTTAGAGAAAATATAAACAAAAAACCATAAACATGCATAAATACTTTCCTTTACCATTTTTTACGAACCACAAACTTCTCTAAACTAGATAATTGCTTATCCATACTGTTAACAGTCCTAAAAATTTACTAATGATGACCTTTTGTTAATAAGATATGAATGAACTAACTAGGTTAAAAATGAATATAGCAGCTGAAGAAATTTTCCAACTTCATTTGTCTATCAATTATTACTTCAAACTGTACTCAAATAACAAGTGCCTGCCGATGACATTCATATATTGATGCTTTGTCTATTTCTCTAAAGAATTCTCCTTCCGTTCTTTTTGGTTGATAATATGTTATTCCAGAACAAATAAAAATTTATACAAAAATCAGGTTTAAAAAAATCCTTCTTTCTGAGAAACAAAATCAACATGAAGTTTAAGCTCGCTGAAAATGTTGTCATATTGCAAAATATTGGCAATACACCTTATTCATGTTCATAATTTTCCATTTAACTTCATCCTCGAGAAGTTCATCAAACAGGGGCGAAATTGAGACTACAGATCCACCTAACATTTTGTGCAGTCTAATTCATGGACACGGAACACAGTTATTCCCAGCATAGGACATGAAAGAGATTTAAACCTCATCTTGCTCACTGAGTTTGTCCAGCTCTACTGATGAACAGCTGTCATGCTTCACCAAAATATGTGACTGCGGGGTGCCAAAGGCTAACTCGGAAAGAATAAGTCTATCAGTTGGAATCAAAAGAGGGGGAGAAAATAGAGAAAATAACATAACAGTTCCCGAATAGACAAAATACTGAGAGATAGAAAGCTGAGTTGACTCACCAAACATCAACTGGTGTAATCATTTCAACCAGTAAAATAATGCAAAATATTAATTCTCAAGCATTCACCACCAAATCCCCAAGATTTGTTTATTCATAAGCAAATGAAATTCAGAAAATGGTTCCTTGATATGGGACTAGAGTGATCAAGCAGAGAACAGGTTCATGCATTGAGGGTGGTCAACTCCATGTTTTTAGGGATCAAGAAAATTATAAATAATATGGACACTGACATGGGATTCTTGTTCTGATGACCAACATATAAGCCACAGCCATCCTAAGTTAATTACAACAAATATTATTAACGAGTTCTTTTGACATCCAATCACTTCACCAAAAAGAACAGAATGTCCTAGACAACTGGTAGTGGTATTGTTTAGTGCTAGGGGCCTTCATAGAACCAGGTGTCATACCAGAAATTCGATCGGGACAAAAAGACACAGCCAAGGAGCTGCTTGAGAGCGGTATCCAAAAGCAATTTCCTTTTTTTTTTTTTTTTGAAACAATGCAATTTCGTATTCTACAGAAAATGAGTGAAAACATGTAAGGGTAACTAATTTATAAAAAAAAAATAATGATAATAATGAATTAGTTGTTTTTACCAAACAATAATAATAATAAAATAAAATTGAATTTTCCAACAAAAAAATATGTGCACTTGTAAATATCAATCCTAAGTACAAAATAAACTTAATTTCTACAAGCTACTCCATAGTTTTTTCTTTTTATAAAAATTCGAAAACAGAAAAAACAGAAAATTGTTAGAAACAATCTCCCAAACAAACCATAAAGCTAATATCATATCAGCAACGACACAAGCATCATTAGCTCCAAACATGTAAATTTGGTCAGACTGTCACACTTAATCCTAAGAACGCTCTCCGCTTGAATCAGAATAGATTCTAAAAACAAAGGTTTCCGACACCAATTACTTTACACTTATGGAAATAATGCCCGAACCAAAAGTTTTAGTTACTCAAGTCTCACATTTTAGCACTATTCACAGTTCAACTCTCTGAAAGGTGCTACTGTTAGAGACGTACTTTAGCTAGCTTCCACATCAAAAAGTAGTTAAGGCATCATAACGTGCAAAACTATATTACCTGTAGGATTTTCTGTCAGACAACGATCATCTGCTTCCAAATATGTAAACTTTTTCATTGTGTTGCACTCGTTCCTAGGAGTGGTCATGTCTATATGGCTTATACATGCCTCTTTAACTTCGTCAGGTTCTAAGCAATCCTGAATAATATGAAAAAGAAATTTATTTTTTTCAATATGATGCAATTGTGAATATCGAGCACGAAGCATTGTCCTCGTGGATTCCATGTTTCTCACCAAATGATTTGAGCACAAATCTTTCCATATAATGCAATATCGATCTTTTAATGAAATACAGTTCATATACACATCCAGTCCAGTGGAATCTATAATTTATTATTAACAAGTTTAACCCATTGCCCATTGGAATTCAAAGAACCTGCTGGACTTAAAATACAATAAATATCCTGTGATGACAACTATACTAAGAAATCTCAGAAAAACCACAATGTTAGGGTAAAGTCCCCCAACACCAACCAAATAGTCATGGATTCATTAGCCCTTAGATTCACATATAGAAGACGTTATATTCCTTAAATGTCTCAGAGTCTATAATAGTCCTCGACTCAACTCCAACTCAACTTCGCGAAGATTAGAGAGGTAAAAATACTTGATTTGCAAATTTCAAGAACTGACTTGCAACAGTAAACAACAAAACATTTCTTGATTTTAGTTGCAGTAAGTTTGATGAAGTTGAGATCCAATGATTGACTAAGGTCGAATTTGAAGATTGATAAAGAGAGACAAAAACAAAAAGATCCTAAATAGGTACACGTACAGTTATGTCTTTACAGGGAGAGGAACCATCGGATTCCTTCACTTTGATGAAAGAGTTCACATTTATCTGAGCATAGAATCAAAGTCATAATCGATTAGCTTTTCCAAGTATAATTTGAATAAAGCATCTGTCATGCCGCCAGCTAAATTAAATCAACAAGCCAGAAACATGAACATTAATAACTACAAATATGTCACCATGTCATCATAATATACTAAAAGAAGCAAGAGAGAAACAAAATTCTGCAAGCACACCTCATGACCATCATTGGATTTGTGCTCATCCAAACCACTTCTTAACTCAAAACTTGTAACTACTTTGATGGATGCAGCTTCAGCATAATCTTCCTTGGAGCAAGCACAACATCTTGAATTTTCCCATTGCTTTTCTAGCTCAAAATATTTCATCTTTTCCTTCTTAATTTCCTCACGAAGATTTTGATTTTCATCCTCTGCACTCTTATTTCAAACCAACATCAAAACAAAATATTTTTATTATGTTCAATTAATATGAAATTGATATTTTCCAGATAAAGCAAAAGTTCAAAACAGAACACTGGTGAAATTATAGACTTGAAGCAAGTTAAATATCTGTAAATGATTACCTTTAGTTTATCTCTATACTGCTTCAAGACTTGCCATATGGCTTTAGCAAAGTTTTGCATAATCAAATGATTTCTTTCAATACCAGCCAATTCTGTATGGTTAGACTTCGTGGCTGGACACTCAGTATTACCTAGAGGCTCTGATAGAAAATTATTTTTTAAAAAACAAAATAAAGAAGTTACAAGTTATAAAGACGAGTACTAAGCTGAATAAACCAGCAGCTCTAAAACAAATTACATAACTAACACAAATCAGAGAGACAAAATGGAAATAGAAGTAATTATAAAGATGTAAATTAAGCAACCTTCATGAGGACGAAGGCCTTCCTCTTGATGTCCCTTTCCTTCATTCTGAAAATATACTTCGTCGATCAATACAACGAATATTCAATAATTAAGATATGAACAAAACATGCTATTGCAAAATAAAAAAAATGTGCCGTAGACGACAAAGAACAAAACTGACTTATCATTAATGCATCCCATTTATTTCTAACATTAAGAAGTTTCTCATTTTTATCCATTATCTCTATAAACGTAAATAAATAAATAAATATTAAAATTAAAAAAGAAATCAGCATTATCGCGTTCAACAACGGCATGGCTAGCCAAGGACACAAATAACTGTTGCCTAAAAAATTATACAACGTCTAAGACAATCTCAGCATCCAAAAAAGATAAACAACTTACCACACAAGCAGGAACATTGTATTTTGTTCTTTTCTGCTCCTCAAATGTAAATAACATTTGCAATTGTCTCTTGTTGGTGTTTGAAGGTTCCACAACATTGTTGAACCTAAAGAAACAAATATCAATCCATGATCACATGTAAAAGAAGTTCTTAATTTGAATAGATGGCAAATGGCATAAAGTTAAATAACTTGATTTTCATATAAGGTGAAGCTTGTCTGAGAAGGTAGGTTGTATCAAGATAATCTTCTTCTCCTGCTTTCACAGTTAATATCTACACCAAAAACAAAAGAGGATAATCTGGTTAAAGAAATAAAGAGGCTCGCACTTCATTAAGAACACCCATTAGTTTTTTATAAGAGATTAACAACAATAACAGTCCCCAACAAAAGTAAGAGTATCTATTAATCAAAATAAAGATGCAAATATGGACAGTTTAAGATGTACAGCTGTTCCATAAATCAAATATTGAAATAAGAACAGAATACCAAGGTCATTCGCTTCTTTCCTTCCAGGTAATCTCGAAGGTACTTGGTCAGCTGTGTGGAGATTAAGTAAACTCTGTCGGTTATGCTTGAGAAATAATTGCAAAAAAAAACATCAATACTTAGTGAGAACAAAATTTTAAAATGAAAATTTCCTCTTGGAACATTACCAAAGAGTTCTGGAAATGCTTCTGCAGTGGCTTCTTTGGATTCCTTTGGTGTTCAAACAATGACTAAAAAGAAAATAAGAGAGACACTATCAGTTTTAAGAAAAAAAAAAAAAAAGTAAGCATGATGAAACACAAACAGAGAGAAAGTGAGCGAATGGAAAGCAGCAGTGAACAGTCATTCAGTGATATGAAAATCGTCTTCTATTGTACATAAGAAAAATGATTGATGAACCCCATAGAACCCATCAGTTCTCTATTCATGAAACACAATGGGGCCGTTCAAAATGCACAAGCACAGATGTCCAAGAAATGGGCATCCGGGGTACTGCATTTCGCATGTCTGTCTAGGTATCCCAAACAATGGCAGATTTTGGGTTCTTGGACACCCATGGAAAATAGTGGGCTTCCTTTTGATACCTATGCCTATTAATTTATTTTACTACAATTCTAACCTTCACTTATTAGCTTCCCTTTTTTCACCAAAGTGTGTATTTGACTTTAATAAATCAAGCTCATAGGTATATTTAAACATTAAGTTATATTAAAAAATAAAAATTCAATATTTATACAAAATAGACCTATAAAGTAAAACATGAAAATTATATAAACCACACAATATGTAGATAAATACTAATTTGATTAAAACGGAAATTAAATATAAAACTACTTTGACATATACCCTCGACCAAGAGGTCAGAGGTCCAAATCCCCCACCCCCAAATGTTGTTGAACTCAATATATATATATATAACTAAACTTCCATAGAAAAATCCTACAAAATAAACCTAATTATCGAACGCTCTCAACTATTCTCATATAATTCTTATAGACAAATCCTACAAAATAAACACAATTATTCTTAATTCACAAACATCAAAAGATGTAGGCATCTACATTTCCAAGTATCCTTAATTCTCATACATCCTAAATAACTCAAAATGAATAATCCCAATAAGTTCACGTAGAATCATCCTATTTGAACTTCTTTTTTCTTCTTTTGATATTCATGAGTGTCAGGCCAATTTAGTGCACCTTTTCACTATTCTTACTCTTTTGACCCTACAACATTTAGTTATTAAAAACCTCATAGAATTTTAACAAATATCCGAGATATGTGGTGAACATGGAGCTTGAATTCATTCTCCCGAAGTCTCTTTGTTTTGTCACATGCCTCAATGCAGTACAACCCAAGATGGATATCCCATTTGAACTCATTAAATATAGAAAATACAAAATACTTTTCAGTATTTGGGGGAAGAAAACGATGAGTCATTCACACAAGTAAAGGACATACTCTTAAGCACAAGCCAAAAACCATTGATGTATTATTGATGAAGTTAGCTTCAAGTAATCTTGTCCCCTGCAAAAGAAAGGTGGTGGAGGAAAGGTAAATTATTGAGGTTCTATCATCATCTTCTTCTACTTCTCAACTTTTTAACATACAGACAAGGCGACTAGAATAACTCGAGTATTTCATTCCAACAAGAATCGTCTCATTTTATTCTAACTAGAAACACCTTATTTCATGAATATTTCGTTCTAACAAGAATCATCAAATTTTATTCATTTTGAAATAACAGATTATCATTTTTTATTTCAAGAATCGTCTTATATTTTGGCCAGAATCATAACCTATTGTACCTTGACTACTAAATTCTACAATTACAACATTAAATGAAAGAATGACAATCGTCGTTAAATTCAAGATGAAAGGCAGAACCTAAATCCAGACAAACAAAAGAAAATAGAACCTGATTCCCTGTTCTTTTTTCTCTTTCAGCTCCAGCGAGATCAGCAATGGTCAAGATGGCACAGTTCGATGCATCCTCAACTTCATCTGGGTTAGCAACTCTGCGGATGTTAATTATGCACTGTGACCGGCTGCAAGGATAAAGAACAATAGCATAAGAACATATTTTCAAGGTAATTAGAACTGTAAACATATAGCTTCATCTAATTTTCTTTACAACAAAATGTAGTGATAATACAATGAGAAATTTGCATGAAACGGTGACCGTTTTCTAAACCCATAAATTCTTTATCCTGTGTCATTCAAAACACATTTATCTGTCACAATCACAGCGTGTTTGCATGGGTGTCATGTCGATGGCTCCTGGCCCAATTCGTTTCAGCTACTCAAACACTTGTCTGATAACTCTTTTCAAAACATTTACTTTTTTTTTAACAAAAAAACCATTGAAAATGTGTCTAGACATGTGTTTTTTTAGTACAACAAATGTAGGGATGGAAATTCAAACCTCCAACCTCAAGGGAAGGAGTGGATGCCTTAACCCTCAAGCTATTCTCATGTTTTGTTATCCTTAGAAATTGTTTTTGCTTGTTTTCTTTGAACAATGGCCATTTTGATCTTTAGAACAAATAAAAATATTCTTTTTTTTTTTTCAAAATTATAGATTTGTGAATAATAACCTCGATTTGTATGATAATAACACTCCACTCATACAATTTTGGAGACAAAAACAGAAAACTACTTTTAAAACAAAAAAGGAAAACTACTTTAAAAACAATCTTGTCCAACAAGCTCTAAAATTCAACTGCAGACCATAGAATTTGAAGGAAATCTGATAGAAGAAACAGAGGCAGGGATTTTGAAAGTCCTATATTCCCTCATCTTAAACTCAAGCTAAATGCTGCTCATCGCATCACAAAATAAAGTCCCTACTTAATTCATGGCCTTCGGAAGTGCTAGAGTGCTACCACCATAAAATATGGGCAATGGTTTCATTTGCCATCCAAACAATTATTGACTCAATTACAAAGCATATAATGAGATATCATACATACAGCCATACACAAAGCTTTCTTCAAGAAAGAAAAAAAAGATAAATCACAGTACCTTGATGTGCTATTTGCATTCGTTATTGCAGTGGCACGTTTAGTCATTGCACAAGCCACTAATGATTCAGCTTCTCCGGCATAAGAAATTAAAACCTTCATAAAAATACGAGGGTCCGTCAACTTTCCTTGATGTACAATCACAATTTACATTCTTAATAATATAACAGACGCATGCTGTACGCACCAACCTACAAAAAATAACAGAGTTGCATATAAAACAGATGTTGTTCGGTTACCTCTTTAAGGCCCTTTATAGTAAACTGTTGCATCGTTAATTCGCCCCCATCTGCTGAAAGATCATACATCTTTTCTCCTTTACCTTTTTCTGAGTATATTTCAAAGATTGATAAATAATATGATCTGCAAAAAGTAACACCACTAGCATTCAGAATTCAAACATGCTCTGTGAATGAATTATATCCCTTCACTCACAGTTTCTTACAAGACAATTCTCTTCTGCCTCGAAAGTTCAAAGACAGACAGGGGGAAGTAACCAGTGCATAATCTTGAAATGGTATTTAGCTCACAAAGGATAGTCCATCAAAACTGAAAGTGCATGGCAATCGCCAAATACCTGGAGGACTGAGAATCACTCGACTCTGTCCTGAAAATATGTTGAAGAGCCAGTGGAACCATACCAGGATCTCTTGGACTTCCAAAAATGGTATGGGTCTTACCCGAACCGCTAGGACCGAGTGCAGTCAGCATTCCACTTTTTCCCTTCAGAAAATCCTCCACCAAAGGACTTACCATTCTCCCATACACCTCACCCTACCAGCAATGATGGATTCAGTTCGCGATCAAATAACCAACGAATCGTCCAGAAAGAGAACGAATAAACAAAATCAAAACAAAAACTAACTCATCATTCACCTGAGACGATTCCGTATGAAACACATGGGAAAATCCTTCATAAACCTCGGACTTACTCCGCCTAGTCTCTTGTAGTGCCATAGGCGGACAGACTGTTACTGAGTGATCATCAATAATCGTTATACAAGCCTCACTGCTCTTCTTCTTAACATTCTTCTCCTTCGCCGCTTTCTTCTTATGAGGATTCTGCGGCCATACATTTCCAGACTTCGAATTTTGATCGCCAGCATTTCCGGTTTTCTTCAAATTCTTCAGCTGCAAAGGTCGAACTCTAAGGTACACCTTTAGGTTTTCGGAGAGAGGATTTTGAACGGACGATGACGACGATGAGGAATTGTCTTTAGGGTTTTGAGGGACTTCCATCGCAAGAATTTCTTGAAGTGGAAATGAAGAAATGGCAGATGATGGCTTCGACTCGGCTGCTTTGGCGGCTGGCGTAGCTCTTGCTCGCCGGTGAGGGTTTCTCCGAACCGTCACTGTGTTCGGACACTGCACTGGACTGCCGTTTTCCATCTTCCGATTGCGACCGATCACCGTCGTACTCGAACATTGGCGGGAATATCTTGGCTTTTAAAAGGGCTTATATACTACAATTTTTTTTTAGTATAACGAAATATATTTTTTTAAAAAAAAATCACTTTTATTCGACTTTCATGTAAGTAAGAGGTTAAATTATTAAATATATCCCTAGACTATGAGGTAAGTTTCAATTATACCCCTGTAGTTTTAAAAGTTTCAATTATATCTAAGGGTATAATTGAAACTTACCCCATAATTCTAGGGGTATATTTAATAATTTAACCTAAGTAAAATGTAGTCCGTGCATTTTGATTTGTAATCATTTAAGTACTTTTTTTTTACAACATGTGGAACGGGGGATTTGACAATACATGTGTTAACGTCGTTTATAGGTCGCCTATTTTCGAGCGTTTTTTCAACGAATTTTAATGTAAGAGACGACCTATTGATATTTTTTTTTTATATTGTTTTTTGGACAAACGACGTGCCATGTCATCCGGTCGTCTCTAAACTACAATATTATAATAATTAGTTTACAAATAAGCTTATTATTGTAATAAATTTTAAAAAGTACAAATTTAATTTTTTTTTTTTAAACAAACAAACAAACGCCAAAGCGAGCTTAGCTCAGCGGTAATTGGCATGTACCCTCGACCATAAGGTCAGAGGTTCGCTTTGTCAACGACAATAGATCATCCGTTAAGATTTTTTTTTAATTTTTTTTAACAACAAATCATACGACACAACAGTTTTCTTCATGTACCATCCTTGCAGTGATTTTGTTGCTACTTCTTCAAACTCTAGCAGGAAATTTAGTTCATCAATTGTCGTATGTTGATGGCATGTTTGAAAGTGGTTTTGAAATGGTTAAAATCATTTTTGACGTATTCAAAATCAATATGCAACATACTTTTAATTAATCAAACTCAATGTTGCAATTGAAATTGTAAAATCAAACCTCAATTTGAGTTTGAATGATTAATGACATATTTCGAGGTGATTTCGAACATGACAAAAATTATTTTAGCAATTTCAAAATCACTCCTAAGCATACATTGAATTTCTCACCCAGTGTAATTCTATCAACATATAAACACTCATTTATATATCGTTATATTATGCCTCTTCATATATATATATATTTGACAATTGCCTCTTCATATTTCCGACCTTTTAAAATGAATCTTTTTTTTTTTTTTTTTTTTTTTTTGAGATAACCTTTTAAAATGAATCTTACTTTCTAATAGGTTGAAAATGATATATTATTGATTATACATAGTTTGTATATTAAACATAACTTTGCTATTTATTTATTATTATATTTTTTGTTTGGAGAAGATTAAATATAACTTTACGTTTGTTCAATTCGGTAGGAAATTATATTTTTGTGAATTTTGTCTTAATTATAATTTAAAATTTACAAATAAAAAATAAATTAAATAACAAATTATATACTCTTCTCTCTTCCCAATCCTTGCTTCTCCATTCTCAAAGTTACATAATAAACTTCTTTCCCAAAGTTATTTAATAAAATTATCATAAATTAAAAACTTAGGCCTGTTTGATAACTATTTGGTTTTTTGTTTTTTGTTTTTGAAAATCAAGCTTATACACACATACTTCCACCTATAAGTTTATTGGTTTTAGTATCAATTTTTTACCTTGTTTTCAAAAATCAAGTCCAATTTTGTGAACAAAAAAAAAGTAGTTTTCAAAAAGTAGTTTTTGTTTTTAAAATTTGGCTAGGAATTCAAATGCAACCTTAACTAGGATATGAAAGTCATGGTAGGGAATTTAGGAGAAAAACAAGCATAATTTTCAAAAACAAAAAACTAAAAACCAAATAGTTATCAAACGGGGTCTTAGAGATCAAAATAGATATATATGAAATCATTAGGAATGAAATGAGAAGTTAAAATCTCTATCATAGTCCTTTTTATATTGATGCGCAAATTGCTAACCGCAAGTGTACGGGTCAAGTAATAATATAGTGTTTTCGTGTAAAACGAGTGTCGTCCTCTGGATTGGTTTTCTAGCAAATTAAGTATCGTGAATACTTTTGTCCAATTTTATTTAGGGAGCAAAACTCAATGATAAAGATAAAAGTAAAGACTAAAAGCATAAAAATAAAAGTGGAGACTCAAATGGAAAGACTCTTAGGGAATTGATTTCATTGATTAAGATTGAGGATTGATTAATAGGAATGAATTGACCGTGCAATTATTCTACAAGCCAAGGAAACTTTTATCACGATTACCTCTCCCGAGTATAATTGATTCTCATGCATATAAACTAACTTGATATCCCTATCTAAGTTCATTAACATGCAAGACATTATTCGGTTCGGTCCTTGTTACGCTTCTAAAGATATTCCAAATCCCGTCACAAACTTAGAATTTCTACTCTAGTCATGCAATTAAACAAAATAAGTCTTAGGCCAAATCCTCCCTCCCGAGTTAGATTCAACACTTAAATCATTCAATTAGTGATCAAATAATTGAAAGCATTACACATAAAATTGCATGCATAAAATAAGAACACATTCATACCCAAAATTCAATCCAACAATTTAAGCAACTACATCAAACCCTAAGACAAACAACTAGCAATTCATAGTCTTTAAACCACAAACACTAATTGAAATAAAAACCATAAAAACTACAAGAGTTAAGGGAAAGAGAAAGGAAAACTCGAATCCGCCGACACCGCACGTCCCCGTCACGATCTCCACGTCTTCTCGCTTGATTCCCGCTCCTTCGCCTTGCCTTTAGCTCCCACAAAAGGTCTCTAGTCGAAATTAGGGCTAAAATCTAACCAATTGGACTCCCCTTGGCCGTAGCATGAAAAGATGAATTTATAGAAAATCTGGCGACAGCGTCGAGACGCTATAGACAGCGTCGCGACGCTGTCGCGATACCGCGTTTTGGAAAATTTGCCGATAGCGTCGCGACGCTGGTCCTAGCGTCGCGACGCTATTTTTTTTTTTTTTTTTTTAAGATTGGAAACTCCATTTGACTCCAATTGCTCAATTAAGCTTCAAACACATACTTCCTACAAATAAAACATAAAATGCATAAATTTGGGCAAATAATTGTAAAAGACTAGCTTAATTAATCAAAGAAAAATAGCTAGCTATGCTCGCTATCATATATAGTACTAGTCTTTAATATGTGCATGGCACGTGATACTTCTTTTTGTGTTATTATAATTTATAATGAAACTTTTTTAAAAGTTGAATAATGTTGTGATTGTTTCACAAAAGAAAATAAATTAAATATTATAATCAATTTCAATAAAATAATTTAAACTCTTTTAATTTCAATTTCACAAAATATATGAATTAAGGTTTTTTCGGTACAGTTAAAAAAAAAAACAATAAGCTGACAACTTTTTTTCATAAAATATGGACCAATATGGTTTTAAAAAAAAAATACTATACCGATATTTAAAAAAAAAAATATATTGTACCAATACTATAACTTTATGATGTAAAAAATTGTACTATAAAGACATTAATGATTTATGAGGTTTAACTAAACCATTAAGACTAAATTGAAAACTTTTAAAACTTTAGGTACCAAACTGAAACTAAACCTATACTACAGGGACTAAATGAATATTTTTGAAATGACAAGAACCAAATTAAAACTATATACCATACATACATAAAGTTATTGGCAAAATATTAAAAAGATAAGATATTTATCTTTCTTTTTGATGTTTTCTTTCCTTCTCATCCTCCCACTACACTCAATTAGATCTTAAAGAAGCAGAAAGATACCATAAAATAAATGTTTTTGTTATTTGAACTGTTAATTTCACACATACAACCGTATAACCTATCAAATAAAATGAAAAGTATAAAATTGTAACCTATCAAATAAATCTATCACAAACCATAGTGAGAGAATAGAGATGTTGGCTATGAGAAAAATTTTCTTGCTTCAAGCCGCTTGAATGAGACAGCAATGTTTGCTCCAAAATTCACGCGTTGAGGAGATCAGCTCACTAAAAGTCGATTGGATTGAATTGGACGTGAGATAAAAATCAACGACAATCTAATCCTTCTAATCCTTCAAATTTTGTTTTTTTCTGGTTGGTTGATTCGAACACAACCGTTTCGAAGTTCGATTGCTAATGGAAAAATCGGTACATATAGGGAAAATCAAATGGAGAGAGAAGAAGAGACTCCATTTTTGTTTATTTTCAAATTCCTTTGTGCATATTTAAAACAGTTATCCTTTAATAAGCACATTAAATATTGGTTTTACAAGTCATTTTGTTCACTTATGGTTTAAATGCTTTCTAATTGGGAATTTGAAGTAATTTTGTTCTTTTTTTTTTTTTTCTTCCACATTCGTACTTTTATATAGATTATAGATTATAGATTATAGATATAGATTTATCCAAACTACAACTACACGATACTAATAAAAATTAAAAACCATATAGACATTTTTTCTTCATGAGAATATCAACGCAAATACTAAAATTCGCTTAAATGTCTTAATGTATTTTATAATAATTGGTGGTCAAGTTAATAAAACAAAATATATATATATATATATATATATATATATATATATATATATATATATATAAATAATAATAGAGTATCATCTTTGTTCATTTGTCTGGCTATAGACAAAGTGTCTCGGAGGTAAACGCTATAGTTTATAGAGTTTAAATTTACAAATGTAGTAAATTCAAGCTTAGTTCGATGGGACATATTATCATCTTGAAAGTCCAAGATTTAGTCTCACACCTTCAAAATTGTAAGGTAAATAAAAAGAAAAAAAAAATCAAAATTAACATAGTTCAACAGTGATTGACATATTTTATCGACCAAAAGGTAAGGGATTCAAATTTTTCAATCCCCAATTGTTCTTTAACTATAAAGAAAAACTCTAACATCTCTAAAAATTTTTGAAAATTTGAAGCATCCAATATCAATATCAGGAGACTAAAATTCAACTCTCATATTTGTGTCTAATAAGTAGAAGTATATAAAATCTTGAATAGAAGTTAAAACATTTATTAGACATTTTTTTATAAAGTTTAAGGTCATATCTAAGACAGAAAATTCACTAAATTTGTAATTTAAATATAACTTTCTAAAAGTTAAAAAAAAAACATTTTTAAAGATTGTTTGTAACATCTACCAACGAACCAATGAAAAGAAATGGCAAATTATTCTCAAAAAAAAAAAAAAAAAAGAAATGGCAAATTCGTTTTCCAAAAAAAAAAAAAAACAAGAAGAAATGGCAAATTCCTAACGTATCCTTCGGGATACACATCGTGTTTCCACGTCAAAAACAAAATATCAACCCAATAACTTTCAGCCACGTAGAAACAAAGCAATCAGAGCCGTCAGATTCTCCACATCAGCTACGATAGCCCGTTAAGATCGTCGAGTAGACTTTCCTTTCCAGGTCTTCCGTGGGGGCCAGTAATGGAAATTTGAAGTGGCTTTATCCACGTCAAGCAAAGAAATATTATCCAATAACAAATCGCCACGTTTATTCTTAGAGATATCCACCGTTAGATCCTCCACGCTGGCAACATAGATCAATCCAATGGACCAATATAAATACCGCTAGCTCGTTGAGAAACCAGATCAGTGATCGAAGCTACTGGAAGTTTTGCAGGAACCATGAGGAAGTGGACGATCGCCTCTGCTCTTCTCCTTCTTTGTTTTCTCTCGCTCGTACCGGATCAAGGTGTGATTTCGATTCTTCTTTCAGCCATTTTGATTTCTTTGTTGAAATGCGCGCCGTATACTTCGTGCATTATGTTAATCACGATGGTTGAGGTTTTCATTTCTGGGGCTCGGGGAGAAATTTGGATGAGATTTGAGCTCTTGTTGAACTGTGAAGATTTGTGGTGATATTTTTTGAATATATATATTTTGTTCTCTCGTTTTTGGGTGTTCAGGTCCTAGATTTCATGCCAAGGCCGATGGTGATGCCGATGAGGTTGTAGATCCACCAAAGGTTGAGGAAAAGATCGGCGCCGTTCCACATGGCCTTTCCACTGATTCTGATGTTGTCAAGAGGTTCGTGAATGTTTAATCTCGTCGGTGCAGGGTTTCACCTATAGATTCGTCCACATCAGTGAAGTTTTTAATGTATCTTTTCGTTTTTAATGTATCTTTTCGTGAATTGTGGTTCCAGGGAGTCGGAGTCGATCTCGAAAAGATCTCTTCGCAGCAGCGGGGAGAAATTCGAGTTCCAAGCTGAGGTGTCTCGTCTCATGGACATTATTATCAATTCCTTATATAGTAACAAAGACATTTTCCTCAGAGAACTGATCTCCAACGCTTCTGATGTAAGTTCACTCTGCCTCGTCTTGCTTCATCAGATCTAGTGATATTGTAATAAGAGGTTGATTATGACGGTTCACATCTCTGCATTTTAGGCGTTGGATAAGATTAGGTTCCTTTCCCTGACCGATAAAGAGATATTGGGTGAGGGCGACAACTCGAAGTTGGAGATTCAAGTAAGTTCGACCATCATACTCGATTTGGACATATTGATTTCTCGATGACCCTTGCATATTTATATTGTTGTCCGTGAATCAAATAACGCAGATTAAGTTGGACAAAGCAAATAAAGTCCTTTCGATTCGCGACAGAGGTATTGGTATGACGAAAGAGGATTTGATCAAGAACTTGGGAACCATAGCAAAATCTGGAACTTCAGGTACCTTTATTATAGAAGTTCTCTGTATTTTTTGACCTTGGTAGGTGTCATGTGAAAGGTACTGAATTTGTTATCTTCCTGTGCAGCATTTGTGGAAAAAATGCAGACAAGCGGAGATCTCAATCTTATTGGACAATTTGGAGTAGGTTTCTACTCAGTGTACCTTGTGGCAGACTACGTTGAAGTGATCAGCAAACACAACGATGACAAACAGTGAGCAATCCTCGTTATTATTTCGATGTGTTTGCCTTGAAATTAGTTATTGTTTTCTCAACTTTTCCTTGTTTACAGACATGTGTGGGAATCCAAGGCTGATGGAGCGTTCGCAATCTCTGAAGATACGTGGAATGAACCTTTAGGCCGTGGAACTGAAATTAAACTGCACCTTAGAGATGAAGCTCAAGAATACTTGGAGGAGGGCAAACTGAAAGTAAGTATTGCTTTGCTTTTCTCATTACCTGTTTGCATGTTCGTTAATGATTTGATCCACATATTGAACACGAAGGACGTCCTTCTAGATCTTTTGTTCACGAGAAATAATCAATTATGTCTTTTGTGCTTTAGAGCCTATGAAGAAAAAACTGTTCAATGTACCTCTCCATACCCAAACCTTTTCTCTAAAATTTACATTTTTTGTCTGTATATAAATGGCTTGAACTTGTACTTTTTTATTCACTTGGAGTGTATTTTTTTGGTTTCTACTTATTTATTATGCTTTGACGACACATTTCAGCTGCCGATAGATCTTTCTCTCTTTGCACCTGTTATCACTTCTTTTCCCTCTGCTTCAAGCCGTAATGTTAAGCCTAATTCCCGAACTTTGGATGTATTGTTACTTTTCTTTCGTTACCTTTTGCAACCAGCAAATTCTTTTTCGTTCTGTATCCCACAAAAATTATATGGCGACATATGACAGCAACCCTCTTGTGCATTGTTTGATTTTAATGAACTTGATTGATGATCTGCTTGTTGGTTAAATTAAACTGTCTGATGCGCACGTTCTTATTTGGTATTTTCTTCAACATTGCTCTGACTATTTGAACTAAAATGGTGGTGGTACTTCTTCCTATAGGATTTGGTGAAGAGATATTCAGAATTTATCAACTTCCCCATTTATATCTGGGGAAGCAAAGAGGTCGATGTGGAGGTTCCCGCAGATGAGGATGAATCCAATGAAGAAGAATCACGTACGTATTATCTTGAATATTGGAGATGCATATATCATCTGCATTGACCATGATTTAAGTCGTTCTGATTACATTTTTTGTCTTAAAAAAACAGCCGAAAGCTCTTCGGATGAAGGGGAAGATGATGCAGAAAAGAGTGAAGATGAAGATGCTGAGAAGCCGAAGACAAAGAAAGTCAAAGAAACGACTTATGAATGGGAACTTTTGAATGATGTGAAAGCTATATGGCTGCGGAGTCCCAAGGAGGTGACAGAGGAAGAGTACACTAAATTCTACCACTCTCTTGCTAAGGTAATTGTCCAGAATTCTAGCAGTGAAGAAATATTAAAGTACCTTAAGCTTTAAAGTTTGTATTCCAAATCAAATCTCATGAAGTTAACGTCACATTGCAGGATTTTGGTGATGACAAGCCTATGTCATGGAGTCACTTCAACGCAGAAGGTGATGTTGAGTTCAAAGCTGTTCTGTTTGTGCCTCCTAAGGCTCCTCATGATCTATACGAGAGCTATTATAACAACAAAAAATCCAACTTGAAGTTGTATGTTCGAAGGGTTTTCATCTCAGACGAGTTTGATGAGCTCCTGCCGAAGTATTTGAACTTTTTGCTGGTAAATGAATGGTTGAGTAATTCAACAGAAAGACGTTGGACTTAATTTGTAGATTTGTTCTCAAAATTTTCGTTGTCTGCAGGGTCTTGTTGATTCTGATACTTTACCTCTCAACGTTTCAAGAGAAATGCTCCAACAACACAGCAGCTTGAAGACAATTAAGAAGAAACTCATCCGTAAGGCCCTTGACATGATCCGTAAAATTGCCGAGGAGGATCCTGATGAGTCCAGTGACAAGGAGAAGAAAGGTACACCAACGGAATTCGATTCTTCTCCTCCTAATAGGACGTGTTGATTCCTTTCCATGTTTATTTGATTAACTTTAAACCTTCATTAACAAGCAGATGCTGAGAAGAGTAGTGATGATGATGAGAAGAAAGGCCAGTACACTCGATTCTGGAACGAGTTTGGCAAATCAATTAAACTTGGTATTATTGAGGATGCAACTAACAGAAACCGTCTAGCAAAACTGCTCCGATTTGAGAGGTACCTCGCATTTGTTTCGATTTCAGTTCATTTCCAGGTTGCTTTATTCTACCTCATTGATGCTTCTTCATCTCCCTTAGATAATAATAACCTAAACGAACTCTCTTGCAGCTCCAAGTCGGATGGAAAATTGACTTCACTGGATCAGTATATCTCTAGAATGAAGTCAGGACAAAAGGATATCTTTTACATTACTGGATCAAGCAAGGAACAGTTGGAGAAATCACCATTCCTTGAGCGATTGAAGAAGAAGAACTATGAGGTGAATAATTGTTCGGAGGTTTTTCCTCTTGGTGTTTGTGTTTATTTTTCCTCCTTGGAAACCATCCATTCATCACTTTCCCACATCTAACTTTGTCTCTTTATAGGTTATCTTTTTCACAGATCCAGTGGATGAGTACTTGATGCAATATCTCATGGACTACGAAGACAAAAAATTCCAAAATGTATCAAAGGAGGGTCTCAAGCTCGGCAAAGACTCAAAGGATAAGGAACTCAAGGAGTCCTTCAAGGATCTTACAAAATGGTGGAAGACTGCCCTGTCTTTCGACAATGTCGATGATGTGAAAGTTTCAAATCGATTGGATAACACACCTTGTGTGGTTGTGACATCGAAGTACGGATGGAGCGCTAACATGGAAAGGATCATGCAGTCTCAAACTCTATCAGATGCTAGCAAACAAGCATACATGCGCGGTAAGAGGGTGCTCGAGATCAACCCAAGGCACCCAATCATCAAGGATCTCCGGGAGAGAATCGTAAAGGATTCGGAGGTATGTTATAAATTTACTTTGGATTATGTTAATTTTAAACAAAAAAGAAGGATACAACATTGACAGATCCTCCATAGTTATGGGTGTTTAGGCTCCAGAGTCCGGTTGGAAGGACAAAGATCACATTAAAGAAATTTTAAGGGAATGAAAATATTGGATATATATCTAAACATTATTCGTTATCAACATGAGCATAGCTTAACTAGCATAATTGTACTAATATGACTAAGAGGTATGTGGTTCAAATCTCCCACCCACTCCACGTGTTGTTCCAAAAAAAAAAAAACTTTATTCTACTAACACTTTGTTGATATTGAGCTATATATCGTAAATCCCTTCACTTTTTGCTTTTTCATTGACACCACTAACTTAAAAAAAAATATCTGTTAATATATCTGTCATTGACATTTTTATCAGATTTTCTAACGTGATTGATTTGTATCTAAACAGGACGAGGGCGCAAAGCATGCTGCAAAACTGATGTACCAGACAGCTCTTCTGGAAAGTGGGTTTATTCTCAGTGACCCCAAGGACTTCGCCTCCCAAATCTACGACACAGTGAAGACTAGCTTAAACATCAGTCCCGACGCAACGGTTGAGGAGGAAGATGAAGCAGAAGTCGAAGTCGAGAGCGAATCGAAGGGCGCAGAAGCAGAAGATATCAAGTCCGGAACTGGTGCTCCCAAAGATGATCCCGTAAAGGATGAGTTGTAGATTATTTAAACTGGAACGGAGGTGTTTTTTTTACAAGTTGGACATCACCAGCATAGAGCCGTTAACTCTTCCTTCTTCATGATCAGGCTTTTTCGAATAAGCTTCTGGAATGGAAGAGAAGTTGGTATGGTTTTAATTAGAGATTTACTTACTGTAAACGTTGTCTTTGTTAGGAATTTTCTGTTAGTTATAACGGGATTTTGTTGGATAGTTTGGTTCTTCTCTCCTGTTGCTGTTCTACATTTCTTGCGTCGGTTTCATATTTCTTTGACACTTTGGCGTTTGATGTTGTGGGATATGCCCATGGAGGATGATATAAACAAATTTTGAAAGCATGTTTTTGAGCCCTTGAAGATCGTTGGAATTAAGATTTTCACCCTTTATGAGCTGATTATGATTATAACTTTATAATCTTGATTTTGAGTATCTCTAACTAAAAAGGCAGCTGGATATGAATTTGAATTTGAATTTCAGTTTAAAACTAGTTTAACATTTAAATCTTTCTTCCCAACTAACAATTTCTCAAAAAAAAAAACCCTAGAAAGAAGCACCCTCAAAGGAGAAATTATTTAATGAGGTCGGTACTTTTGTTAAAGTACCTCGACTTTGTATCTAAGGTTACTAAGAGTAGACAAACATTAAGATCAACATATGGCTCTTTCAAAGAGGTCAAAGAAAGATTTTTTCCAATATGCGCTTGCCAATATCACTCTGATTTCTGACTTTTCTTGTTCTACGTTGAGGATCTTTCCCTCCCTAGGTACTCAAATAAGAATGAAAATTTTTCTGTAAGATGAAAATTCTTCCCCCATCTTCTACTTATTGATTTTTCGATTTCATCTATAGGCGTGAAATAAGGTCTATTATCGATCTCTCTATATGAAAGCGTGCAAACATGCCTTCTTCCATTGGCTCAAAAAGAGGGCAACTAATCAAAGTGAGACCAGCTCGACTCGGATATCGAATCAAAGTGGATTTGTGTAACCAACTCCAGCTTTGGCATTGTGACGGCCTCTCTGAATAATTTATGTATTTTCTTTGTTCACCCTACAAACCGAGCCTCCTTAATTTAGTTGTATTTATTTGGCCATCTTACTATTCTTGCTTTTGTTTTTTTGGTTATGTACTGTGCTATGCCAGTACCCAATTCTTCAACATTATCATGTATAGCTTTTCTTGGTAAGTTTCTTGTCTGGGGAATGGGGATAACAGTTCAATTATTATTGCATTTTGGATGCTTTTGCAAAACTTCAAAGCTTTAAATCACAACATTTTTATTTTTAAAATTTACAAAATCATAAAATTTTAAAAACTATAATTTAAGAACTATATTTGTCCTCTTATTTTTTTGAATAATAATAAAAAAGTAGTCATCATAAGGGTTTACACTCTAAAACCTTGTAATATAAGTATCTTTTTGAATATGAACAAAATAATTTGTCTACATAATAAAGGAGGGAAAAAACACAACAATAGTGGGACACTCAAAAACAAATCATGGGGCCCTACACCACATAAAGAAAAGCCAATTATTCTCACCTTTGAAATCACATTCAAGAGTGAGAAAGAATATACTGAACAAATTTTAGGATCACAAATACCATTTCTTCTTTTCAAGTAAGAATTTCTTCCTAATAAAATTACAAAGAAAAGGAAACTTTATCAAATAGCCCATTGAATGCCACTCCCATCTTTCTTTCTTTCTTTCTTTAAAAAGAATTGTATTTTGAAAGTAAATATGAGTATACAGTGCTTGTCACATGGACCAACCCAAAAAAGAACCAAAAGATAATAATTTATAGAATGAACATTTTTATTTATTTATTTATTTATTTATTTTTTAAAAAAGAGAATGAACAAGTTTTTAAGCATTGAGTAGGGAGTGGCTAATGTCTTAAGCCCAAATACAAAATCCAATCATGATGTTGCCACTATCCAAAAATATCAAAACTTCATATTCAAGTCTTAATTGCCATGATTTGTCAATGTGGCCCAGTATGATTTTGCCAATTGTTAATTATTATCTCAAATTATATATATATCTACTCACTTCCAAAAAAAAAAAAAAGAATTTTCTTAACTAAATGATAAGAAATTAAGATAATAACTGAAAATTTTGTTTGTGGAAGATAAATAGTTGAAAATCAAAGACAAGATAAAACATAAATGTTCATGTTTCAAAATAAAATTTAAACCAAGCTTTAAATAAGCATAAATGTACAGAGAAGCTGACTCAAATAAGTTTGAATACTCAAGTTACATTGGTTACCTTCAAATTCAATTGTCTCATTTCTTCAAATAATCTCCACAATTCAAATCTCTCTTAAGTTTTATATGATAAACCTTCAAATTTAGAGGAAAGATTTGACCAAAACTCATACATACCAACCAATTTGTTAAATCTTAGACCAAAACTCAAAAACCCTTATATAAAATGAAAGCAAACAGGAGAACTCTGCATGATATTATTCAATCTCTGTTTGGATCAAATACAAATATAAACCATAACATATCAACATTTCATTAAACAAGAATCACTAGCTTAATTTAGCCTACAAGGGGAAGAGGAGGTTTTCAAAAAAAAAAAAAAAAAGTACAAGATGAAGAAAGGAAAAAGAAAAAGAAAAAAAAAAAAAAAAGAAGAGAAGAGAAGAGTGACTACTAGCCTATGATGAAGTTCTCCATTGTAGCTCGATTTGGATCCGACCGTTCTTCGAGTCGATTAGATGATACTTGGCATTAATCCTCTTGTTTGAGACAACATCAGCTAGGTTTATGTCCACATAGCCCAATGTTTCCTGATCATAAAAGGTTTGAAATTTCAGAATATAAACCAGAAGAAGCTTAATCTATCCATTTTCTTGATGAGAAAGAACTTGTGTGCATATATATACCTTGGGGTGAAGCAGGCCTATCCTTGAAGAGGCACTGAGTACTTCCACATGAATGCGATCATTGACAGGCGGCTCCTGGAGCATAAACTGAAACTCCTCGTCCCATCTAGGATCCCGGTTCTTCTTAACATGCTACATTCATGCCAAATCGAGTTGAAAATTAATAAACCCGACCGAGACATTTTCATACATTATACAAGTTCATCATAGAAGCAGCAGCTGTATATAATTAGGCCAGATTGCATCAAAACTCAAAAGGAAAGCTTCACAACCCTTTTGATGTCAACATGTATTCCTCATTTTTTACTGTTTAGAGTTCTATTTTTAGCAAATATTTGAAGAAGTTCCATATCGACCGCAATTCCTTATCATCAAGCACATGATTAGTCAGACAACTAAACTGTTTAAAGGATAAAAAGGAAGTCGACGCCACATCGTTACCTTCGTTCTTTTCTCCTCTCCTCTGAAAAGTAACCGGACATAGGGGTTTGTATGATGCTTTCCTTCCACATCTTCAGCTTGATGGATCATGACAACGAGCAAGCCTCCGCCATCCGGCGTTCCATCAGGAGCCTTTTGTACTGCATCCTCATCTTCAACATCTTTTGGAGCTTCATCGTCCTTGAAAGGTTTGTACAACAATTCCACAACAAGCTGCCCTCTCGACTTCTCGTTTTGGGTATCATTAGGATCCATATTTTTCAATACTTCGAGAGTAAATTCCTTGGACTCATCAGGTGTAAGTTCTTTCAATGGAACAACGTTCATTCCCATCTTATCGTGCTTGCCAACCTACGAAGAAAAAGAACACACGTTGAGAACGCGAGACAACCGGATAAAGTTTATCTTACAAACAAGATAACATCCACAAAGAAGAGCATATCACTGGGTGCAATTTACTAATCTTCTAAAGGTCTCTTGATGAGGAAATCGAACATTGACTATTTAATGAAAATACCTGCTCCCAATCGTAAAGAATCAGTTCCAAAGCTTGAGACTCGGGATCTTTCACGACAAAATTAAACTCCTCATTCCATACTGGGTTCAAATTAGTGTGTTTCACAGTTGTTTTCTTAGAAGGAAGCTTGTCTTCAGTGAGCTTCAGTTTTAAATATGGATCTGATGCCCCAAATAGATCTTTCTTTTTAAGCTTCAATGCTCTCAAAACCTTCACATGAAGGATGCCAACAGGTTTCTTCATGGCTCTGACAAAGATAAACGAATCAAAAAACGAAATGCTTCAATGTAATCATATTACAAAACAACACAAACAGAACTTACTTTGCAGGATCCATTATCGGTACTTCGAGGGTCTTAGGCCATAGATACATATTGGCAACTTGGTCTTTTATAAGTTCCTGCCATGATGGAAAAGAATGTCATTAGCTTGTAATCTACGAATCAGATTAGTAAGTTGTTTACGACGCCTATAAACAAACAAGTCACAAAACAATGCATACCTGAACAAACCTATACAGCCCTGGGATGGACATCGCATCTGCACCGAGTAATTTCAGTCCAAAATCGACATGGGGCTGCAGAATCAGACAACACAATATAAGAGAAATAAGTAGATGAATAACAATTCAAAGGGCATAAATGTGAACAAAACTAAAGACTCAAAATTTTTCTTTGTGATGAATAATTTAACTAAAAGAATATACAAATTAACCAGTTGCTGCACCTTCTCCATGAGAGAGACAAATATTTTGGCAAAGCAAGGAAACGTTGGGACCAAAGGCTTCAGGGTTATACGTGGAATGGCAAATACTTGCAAATCAACCACCTGAAAGTCGAGAGAAGATTAGATATTTTTGGTTTTTCATATCAAACTAATAAATAAAGATAGCATGGACGTGTGTGTATATATATATGTCAAGAGAAAATCGACATTTGTGCATACAATTCGCTTTTTAACTTAATAACCACAACCTGAACTGTTGCTTTCAATCCAAACGCTTTCACTGAAACAGTAACATTCGGATTTCCTGCCCACTTCATACATGGTTCCATGATCAGCTCTTTATCATCAGTTGTATAAACTTTCATTCCTGGTTTGTAAATTCATCAAAGAGAGAGCATAATCATAACAGAAAACTTGGAGTAAAAAAGTGAATAACAGTATACTACTATCTCTGGAACCGACATTTGATCAGCACAGGTAACATCAAAGTCATAGCCAGGTGCTATGTAAAGTATCGATCGGTTGCTCGACGTTACACCCAAGGAGGGAACGAGAGAGAGAGAGAGGGAGTTTACCTTGAAAAGTGGGTGGTAAGGAGCCCAATGTAAGTGTGTCGAATTCAACAGCGTCGATTTTGTATTTTGGAATTTGTTCTGCAATAATAGGCTTTGCTATATTCTTCACTGTCTTGCAAATGGCCTAGGAAGGATAGAAGAAAAAAGGGGTATCAGAAAATGATTGCCCAAACGGCTCTGGAAACAACATCAATTGTCAAATGGGATGCACAAACCTTGTCCAAGTAAGGCCACATACTTTCAAGGAATTTGTTGAGCCAGTCAACCTACAGGAAAGAAGAAAAGGTACAAAGGAAAGTGTTACTACACATAAACAATGAGCCAAATGCATTCAAATTCTAATAACAAGAAACGAAATGGCGACATACACGATCATAATCTGGATTTTTCACCCATAGAGGTATTTCTGGCATCATCCGCAACAACGAGCCAGTATCTTGCTCAACCAAAGGGCGAACAACAGGATCCTGAAACAATAACAACCAAAAGATTAAAGACAACGCAGTCATGCCACAAATTTCTATTGTGAATATTTACATAATAAAACTTATGGACTCCAGCTAAATTGAGAGCAATTTGTATGAAGTTTAACAATCACTTCCAAAAAAAATGTCCAAGTCTAATACATCAACACAAGACAATTGCTAACAGAGAAAGAGAAGAACCCGAATTGTCAATACTCTCGATGCACAACGATAACGAAAAAAACCTCCCAACTACCAACTGCATTAATAAATTAGGTCATATCCTAATTCAGATCAGACCATCCATTACATCCATCATGTTCCCATTTACCAAAGAAAAAGAAACACAGCAAAAAGGAAATTTGATTGTTAGCAATTCACTGAGCAAATACTGTAAATGTCCTCTTCAATCAGTCTATCTTCTTCTCCTTTCTTCCTTATTGTCATTAACAGTCCTCTAAGTTAAAGCAGTACAAGGGAGAGGGAAAAAGGAGGTGACATCTAAATGAAATCCTAGGAGACATCCTAGAAAACCAACGAAAATAGGGGACACCAGTACTTTGGTCTGTCCTGTCTTCACCAGTACGATCAAGTAAGACCCCCAACTCATCAAATTGACAACAGAGGAACTAAGGGAACTCAAATCACTGACAGGAAAGAACTCCAACGAACTGTGAATTCACTCAAAATTTCAATGCAATCAGAACAAGATTTCGACACTAAACACACAGTGACAGTGAGGATCCGTAGAAGAAACAGAAGATTTTCCACAAACAGAAAGAGCAAAAAGTGGAAAGAGAAACAAACCTTAACATCTGATGGCTGAAAATAGATGAACATGTAATAACCAATCACAAGCCCAATCGAGGTTCCCACGCCAAAGCCGAAGAAACCCAGTATACTACTAAGCAACCCCATCTCGAACTGACCCAAATCCCCCAAAATCAAAAGAAATCACAGAGGAAAAGATCGAAAGAGAGAAAAAGAAACAACCCCTTTTAAGAATATGCCCTCTTCTCCATTACAGCCCAGAGAAAACAGGAAGAAGAACAGCCCCAGAAACAGAGAGAGGCGATTAATTACTTTCCCAAAAGAAGAATGGGCGATCTGTTGAAGTTAAGAACAAAAGGGAAACGGAAGGACAATGAAAATGAAGCAAAGGATAAGATTGGAGAGGAAATGAAGAATCAGAAGAGAAATAAAGGAGCATTTATTCGTGGAGAGAGTAGAATCAGAGCAACATTTTCAACTACAACCACAACCACCATTGGCATTGGGGCATTGGATCGAAGGAAACGGGTTTTAGACACGGAGGAAGCGCGTGGGAGTGTCGGTAATCGAGTCAAAGGGGAATTTGAAGAGAAGAGAAAGAGAAAGGAGAAGAGTGAGGATGAAAAAATATCGGCTTTTTGGGGTTTTGTAACTGCTGAAGACGGGACCGAATCCCGTTTCTTTCTGTTACTTGCTGGCTCAAGTGTTAATGATATTGATGAATTTTTAGTTTTTCTTTTCTTTTTTTTTTTTTTTTTTTGTGGGAAAGAAAGTAAATGTTCCAATTTGGTAACTTCCATTTGACTCCCAAAGAAAGTAAAAATCCATTCTTTCTTGTTTGGTTGTTTTTCTCTATGTGTTTCTTTGTGTCTATCACAAGTTCCAAATATATAGTGATTTTTTTATTTTTTTTTCCTTCATTATTCATTCATTTTTTTCTTCCAAATACAAATATTAAGAGATAGGGTACATGTCAATTACCGCTGAGCTAGACTCGCTTTGACGAGTAAGGCTGGAACTTATGACCTATACTATTAGTAACATTTTTTTTTAAAAAAAAAACATCAACTATTAGTAACAAATATCTTAATTATTTGAATTATGTTCATTTTTTTTAATTCAACAAATGTTAAGAGATAGGATTTGAACATCTGACTTCAAGAATATGGGGTGGTGTCTTTTTTTTTTTTTTTTTAGAAGAATATGGGGTGGTGTCTTAATCACTAAGCTATACTCTGTGTTAGCAAATTATGTTCAAGCTGATGGCCTCTTGATATTGATTAGTTTTCTCTCTCTTTTTAATTTTAAAGTATTACAATTCGAAGGAGGGGTTGGGATTCAAATATGTGACAAGAAAGATTATCAATATCTTGACTAGAGAGTCATGCTCAAATTGGCAGTATTTTAATTGTTTTGGAATAAAATCTTGATATTTGTTATTACTAAATGAAAATGGAATAAATATTTAATTAGCATATTAAACCCATAATAAAAGTAGAGAAAAATAGCCAAAATTAACATAGTGATTCGAACCTCTGACCTTTTCGTCGAAGGTACATGCCAATTACCGTTGAGCTATGCTCGCTTTGGCTAAAATTTGTATTTTATGGTCTTAAATTTAATAAAGGTTAGAAATCAATATTCTTTTATCTATGCGTTGCTCAATTTCTATTTTCTTTTGTGAAAAAATCAATTTATACACCTAGAACTTGAGAGGATATTTATTAGTTAAAAACTTAAGCTAATAATTTATACTCTATTAAATTTTTTCACATAATTGTTAGTCATGGATATATAACAATGCACATTTCATATATTATATTAAAAAAGATGAAAAAAAGTGAACAAATGCACCAACATGAACATAGTTCAAGTGACATAAAACTTGTACTAATGATTAAGTGACATAAAACTTGTAGAAATTATTTATTAACAGTTTGACGACATATGGGGCAAGGGATTTGAATATTTGACCTCTTGATCAAAGGTACAAACTTTATACTAGTTGAGTTATGTTCTTGTTAGCGGGTTCTAATTGATACAATGATTTGTTTGAGGTTTTAAATTAAGTATACAATTCAAATTGATTTTTCCCTAAATTTTATTATTGTTGTGATAAGTTAACCCACTCCACCAGCAAAATCCTAACCTACCCATTAAACGAGATCCATTTTTTTAAATTTAAATTCAACCATTGCACAAGTATAAAATCGAACCATCAACATTTATAATGATAATTATTATCTTATGATTTAATGAGCAATGTTTGGATTGACATGATTCATTCCTTCCTAAATGACATTTGTTCAAGTAGTATATCCACACGTCCGATTAGCAAAACAATATTATTTAACAAATAACAACACATCAAAAAACAACACATCAATTTTCTATTAACAGTAATACAATTTATTTCTTTTTATTGAATGACTTGATTAAAAAACTTTAATACAACAAAGATAAAATTATAATTTAAAAAAAAATAATGATTAAAAAATTCAAGTTACGTATAGAGATTGTAAAAAAGACGAAAAAAAGAAAAAATCTTAATATATCAATAATTAAATAAATAAACTGTCCTTTTCTCTACCTCACTCAAACACTATCAGGACACGTGGACGATAGTTTGTAGGTTGATATTATTTTAAAGAACTAAAAATATCTTAATTCTTTTTAAATTAAAAAAAAAAAAAAAGATAAAACTTGAAAAGTATGGGTGGTTTTATGGTTGATATTGATTTCATAAGTGTTGACGACACGTCGTCTAGTGGGCGTTGCAACTTTGTTTTGTCCGAATCTTCGGCTTATAACCTTCTTGCCGACAATTAGAATTGAATATATCCCTAATTTATTTTTTATTTTTTTGAGTACATCAACATTTAGGGTAGGAGAATTCGAACCTCCTCGATCTCTTGGTCGGGAGAACATGTCAATTACCGCTGAGCTATGCTCACTTTGGTTTATTTTTTTTTAATTTACAACATGTAAGATAGAAGATTTGAACCGACCTTTCGATTATTAGTATAAATTTTATGTCAGTCGAACTATGTTCATGTTGGTGAATAATGCTCATTTTTCAACTTGATATTATTAATGAACAAAGATTGTTTGTTTGTTTGTTTGTTTTTTTTTTTTTTTTGTCCATTTTTATTTAACTCGTTTTTTTTTTTTTTTAATAATTTTTAGATCTAACATTTATAATCGGCTTTTTAATTTTTTTCCCCTAATTTTCCAAAGTTGCGATTTTATTGTATTTTTATATTCCAATTGGATCTTTCCTATTTCCTTAAATGAATGGATGATTTGACTCTAAATTTATTTATTCACCAACTTGTAATTATATATATATATATATATATATATATATATATTTAAGAAAATTACTTTTCATAACACGATTCATAATAATTTAGAAAATAAAACAATGAAGGACTATTATGTTAACAACGGGTTATTATCGATTACTTTTTTTTTTTGTTTCCTTTTAAAAATTGAATTGAAAGAAAAGGATGTAAATTTGAAAGTATTGACTTTTTTTTTGGTCAAACAACTCATGGGAGAGGAGAAATTCTTACTTTTTGGTTGAAGATACATGCTTAACTAGTTGAAATATGTTGGAATCGAATCTAAAAGTATAACTTTTAAAAGAAGCAACAGATACATTAATAAGTGGTTTTTTTTTTTAGAGTACATCAATATTTGGGGTGGGAGGATTCGAACCTCTGACCTTTTGATCGAAGGTATATGTCAATTACCGTTGAACTATGTTCGCTTTGACTACATTAATAAGTGGTTGTTAGAGTAATTTTGAACTTTAAGAAAAAGACAATTAACATTATCCCTTTTGGATAACAAGGAATTGAATTGTGGGACATAGGGGAAAAAAGGAAAATAAAGAAAAATAGAGAGCATTTGATTTTGGATTGAGACAATGAAAATGATTAAGAAAAAGTAAAGGAAAAGAAGTATTGTTTCTCTCTGTCATGTGCCATGTGTGAGTAAAAAGAGTGGTCTCCATCAGCTTCAAACACTTTGAGTTGGAAATATACCATGCTCAAACATCCAAGTACACATCAAATTTAAAACTAAAATCAATCTTTTTAACTTTTCTATTTACTCAAAAAAGTTAAGGCCTGTTTGATAATAATTTGGTTTTTTCTTTTTGAAAATTATGTTTGTTTTCACTCAATTTCTTTACGATAGTTTTCATCTGGACACATTATTTAAATTCTCAGCTAAATTTCAAAAAAAAAAAAAAAAATTTGAAAACTATTTTTTTTTTTGTTTTCAAAACTTGACTTGATTTCTGAAATCATGGAAAGAAGATAGATAAGAAAATAAAGAAACTTGTACATGGAAGTAAGGTTAAAAGCAGTGTTTATAAGCTTAATTTTCAAAAACCAAATGGTTATCAAACAAGACCTAAATTACAAAGCTCGATCCCTATATTATGTTTAATAAGCTTTTAAATTGATAGAGTCTCTGAATTTGAAAAAACTATTGGTCTTTGAACCTTTTCATTTTATTATATGTCTAATAGAACTTTGAGATTTCAATTTTGTGTCTAATAGACCTTTGATTTATAAGAAAACTTTCAAAGTTCAAGGATTTATTAACCACAAAAATTAATATTTTAGGAGCATATACTTTTTGAAGTACATATATATATTTTTTTCAATTAAACAGTGAAGGTAGGAGATTCAAACCTTTGACCTTTTAGGACATATCAAGCTCAAGAACACCACCATCAAGCTCAAGAACATATCATTAACAATTTAACAGTCATATCATTTTTTGTTAGTCAACTAAAATGATTTAAGGACCATTTAGAAGCATTTCTCAACTTAAGAGACTAAACAATGATTTAAGGACCATTTAGAAGCATTTCTCAACTTAAGAGACTAAACATGTATATTTTGAAATCTCAAGTACCAAATTGACACTAACTATAAACATCGTGGAATAAAAAAAATATTAAATTACTTTACTCTCTTCCTCTCATACAACTAGATTTTTTTTTTTTTTTTTTTTTTTTTTTTTTTTTTTTTTTAAGTTAAACAATATGTGGAGGTGAAGATTAAAACTTTTGAGATTTTAGTAAAAAATATATATATCTCAATTAAACCAATTAAGTTATGTTTAGGTTGACATTAGTTTTTTAAAACATAATTTGTTCAAATTCTCAAAGTAACATATGATAGCACATTTAAACTATTAATTTTGTTTTTTTTTTTTAGTACATCAACATTTGGGGGTGGAAGATTCGAACCTTTGACCTCTTGGTCAAGGGTACATGACAATTACCGCTGAGCTACGCTCGCTTTGACTATTAATTTTGGTTTAATGTCATGGAATAGGTGAATAAATCTTTTTTTTTTTTTTAGAAAATAGGTGAATAAATCTTTGAAGTACTATATTCTTAGAAATTAATGCCCTGTTTGATAACCATTTGGTTTTTGGTTTTTGAAAATTAAGTTTATAAACCCTACTTCCTATGTTTTAAAAAACAAGTCAATTTTTTAAAACTACAAAAAGTACTTTTCAAAAAACTTGTTTTCGTTTTTGGAATTTGGCTATGAATTTAAATGTGTCTTTGACAACCATGATAACATGGTAAGGAAATTGAGAGAAAACAAACATAATTTTAAAAAACCAAATGGTTATCAAACGAGGCCTAACTTTTCTAATCTCCATGGTCCATTCAGATTCGTCGAAGTTGACTTCAAAACTTTTTTTTTTTTTTGATAAATAACTATTTCATTAAAGATTTGAAAATCCCTCAAGGGGTACAAACCAAGACTTCTCACAACGAGTCATATCAGAAATCCAATTTGGAAAGGTATCCAACCAAAGGTTCAGAGAAGAAACCAGACCTTTACGAGCCAGATTATGAGCTATCTTGTTATAATTCCTAAAAGTATGCATGAATCTCACATCACGGAACCGAGTACAAATATCCTTGATATCCCATAGTAATGTCTGAACCTCAACAGCTGCAAACACCCTGTCCTTGAGCATTGAGATCAGACCCAGAGAGTCTGATAGAATAACTATATTTTTTATATCCAATCTCTCGGCAAGACGAAGACTTTCTAGCATCGCTTTTGCTTCCGCACACAAAGGGGATAACAAGGATGGATTTTGGCCATGTACTGCTGCCACCAAATCTCCCTTGCTATTCCGAAAGACCGCCCCAAAACCAATCACCCCACGCTTATCATCACACACAACATCAACATGAATAACGATTGAATTAACATCCTCACTGCTAATGCAGTACCTCTCATTAGAAATGTCTGGCCATGGAATACCCAAATTAGTCTACTTATACTCCTCAATATAACGATGGATCCAATCACATTTCTCATCTAGGCTCGGAATTGCTCTCCCATGTATCACATTGTTCCGATCATTCCAAATAGCCCACGCTCCCACACAAATCCAATCAAGACAAGAGCCAAGATCTGAATCTAAGAAAGACAAAAATCGGTCCTGTATAGATGAAAAATTAACATTTTCAATAATACTCGAACTATGCAACTGTCTCCACATCATCTTGACTCTGGAACATCGAAATAATGCATGGTCTGTCGTCTTTGGGTATTTATGACATAAAGGACACCGATCATTAGCATCTACATGATGATTGATAAGATTAAAGACTTTAGTTGGGATGCAATTGTGAAAGCACACCATATAAAGTGCTTGATTTTTGTTGGCATCTTAAGGGACCAAAGAACTTTCCACCATTTCTTCAATCGACTTACATCAGAGCCCTCAAATTTATTCATCATATAAGTATTGTAGCCACTCTTAACAGTATATCAACCATGCTTCTCAAAATGCCAGATCCAATTATCTGGCGCCACACTACTAAGGGGCATTTTAACAATCAACTGAACATCGTCCTGGCTCAGGTATTTATCCAGTTTCCCTGTATCCTAACCGAGCGACGACGTGATGAAATCTTTGACCAACATATCGTTCACCACCAACTTCGGACCTATAACCTTGAAAGTAAATAATGGTCTAAGGAGTCATGGGCCCTCAAATATTCTGATCGTCTCACCATTGTCAAGGTTCTTCCTTAACCCCTTTTTTAATAGTTCTTTCCCCCATACAAAGCCCTTCCAGAAGTACGAAGAAGATGCCTTAGCATCGACTTGAAGAATGGAGGTATTGGAATAGTATTTGCTCTTTAGTACACGTACAATTTTGGAGTGAGGATTACAGAAAACACGTCAAACCTGTTTCCCTAACATAGTCTGATTGAAGCCTTCCAGATCTCGGAAATTGACTTCAAAACTTATAACAAAGGTAGCTTTGCACGAAATCAATATTATTTTATATTATGCTACTCTACTTTATATAGTTTACGTTTAACTTTATACATACATTAAGAAAAAAAAAAGGGGTCCATTCCCATTATAATTTTGGAAATATATTAGATTTTCAAGTGGTAATAAATAAAGATACGATAATCAGCAATTATTTACTTTATGGGCTACACTGCCAATGTACAGTGGGCCTGGGCCCACTCCACTTGCAGCCCAACAAACTTACTCTCCAAGTTGGCGATTTCATTTCTAGCTTTCGAGGAATGGATCTTCTTCCAGAGAGCGCGTGACTCTCACGTGCCCAGAAAATAGTGGTAATTTAATAAAATAAATGAATAAACATAAAGAGAAATAGTGGAGGCATTTTTGAAATACAAGTGTCGTCTTGTCGAGTTGTAATAATAATTGAAAGGAAAGGGACCCACTCGCCTCGCATATGCTGATAAAAAGTTTACATTCCTACGTGTCCATTGCCCTAGTTGCCCCGCTGTCACTACTCGATGACAGGGACAGAGTCAGAAATTTTCTTAGCGAACAGGAAAATTTTAGGTTAAATTATTAAAAATACTTATGAACTATGTGATGATTTCAATTATACTCTGAAATTTTGAAAAGTTTCATTTTAACCTTTGAAGTTTGTTTCAAAACAACCTTCGAAAGCTTTTAGCGTTGAATTTATAGACGGAAGTTGACGTGTCTTCTTATGTGTAGCTTATGTCTGCAGATTTAAACACATATGTGAAAAAAAAAATTAATAAAGATACATAGTATCAGTGAAAAATTGGAAAAACTTGGAGATTGTTAGAGAAAGAATCACAAAAAAGAACACAAAATTGGAGGTGTGAGGTTGAAAGGTGGAAGACAACAAAAGGTAGAGTCCAAAGTTTGAGGGTATAAGTAGATACGTTATTTTCACTCTATGGATTTAATTGTAAAAGTCTTGGCTGTTTTGAAACAAACTCTAGGAGTTAAAATGAAAATTTTCAAAATTTAGGGTATAATTGAGACCAATCCCATAATTCGGAGTAATATTTTAAATAATTTAACCAAACTTTATAAGAAAATTACTCCCTTATTCCTTCCTCACTCCAACATTGTCCAAGGGATGTTTTAAAAAATTATAAGAAAAGATCATTTTAACTCGAGTTTGATATGACTTTTAAATTATGTTTGGTAGTGTTTTCAATTATCATCGTCCCACTCAAAATTATCAAGTTCATGAGTAACTTAAAATTAAGAGAAGGGAGAAGGAACCATGCATGTGTTGAAATTCAAAAAGTATATATAAAATACTTTTGTGTGTGTATATATAACCCACTATTTCGAAATGGTAATGGGAGCCACAACCATTAGAGCTTTTATTTTATACATTGGGAACATACGTTTTGTTATTAATTGAGTAGGAAAAATGAAGATATTTTGTTCCACAAATATAGAATCGAAATTTTGAAGAGAAGAAGAAGAAAAAAAAAAGCTATCAAAGTAAAAATAAAATAAATAAAGTATAAAAATCACATATTTTATTTTTAGATTATTAATTTATTATGATCCAAATAAGAGACTAAACTTTTTTTTTTTTTTTTTTGAGACGAAGAGACTAAACGTTAATTGAATTATATTTAAAAAAGAAAAAAAAAAAACAAAGTTCATAAAGTTTCCTACGTACTAATCAATCGAGAGGGAAGTATTCAACGGATAAATGGTGGCCAAACACTTAGCCTCGTTTGATAATCATTTGGTTTTTAGTTTTTGGTTTTTCAAAATTATGTGCTTGTTTTCTCTCAATTTTCTTACCTTGGTTTTCATTTTGGTTAAGGAGACATTAGAGTTCTTAGCCAAATTTCAAAAACAAAAATAGGTTTTTGAAAACTACTTTTTTTTTTTCAAAATTTGACTTGGTTTTTGAAAACATGGAAATGATGTAAATTCAAACTAAAGAAATAGATAGGTTGAAGGAGTGTTTATAAGCTTAATTTTCAAAAACCAAAAATAAAAAACGAAATGGTTATCAAACGCGGTCTTAAATATCCACAAAACACAAAATAATTATTGAAATCCACAATAATGGAAAACTCTATATTCATAGTTTTATTTATTTTATTTTTATTTTTTTGAATAAATATTCATTAGTTAGTTAACTTGCATTTTGCTAAAAAAAAATATATATAATGATGGAGTACACGTCAACAAAAACATAGCTCAATTTGCACAAAACTTGAACTTTTGATCAAAAGGTCGGAGGTTCAATTCTGCCTCATGTGTTGTCAATAAAAAAAAATGAGTACACATGCATTTTAATATTTGCGTACTCTCCCATCCATGAAATATTGAGATGGGTTGTATCAAGAGGTCCAAAATAATCTTAGTCTAAGCCTACGACTTTAATATATATATATTTTTTGAAACTTACGACTTTAATATAATTTTATATTTGTTAAATATATGTTTTAAACTAGATGTTTCAAATTTAGTTTTCATAGTGTCTTAACATTTTTTAATTTAATATCTTATCAAGTATTTTTTATTAGTGAACATGAGTATAGCTCAACTCGCATAAAACTTTTAAGAAAGGTTATGGTTTTAATCCTCCACCCCACATATTGTAATTTTTTTTAATTATTATTATACTTTTTTTCATGGGTGGATGTGGAAGAAATTAATTCAAGATAGATTTATACCATATGGTATTTAGTAAACTAATATAATTAGATGAGGAATCATCATGGTACTGTGATACACATTAACTTTTTTTTTTTTTTTTTTTTTTTTTTTTTTTTTTTTTTTTTTTTGAGTTCAACAATATTTAAAGAAGGAGGAATCGAACATCTGACTTCGTGTTTGTATGTACATATCAATTATTGTTGAGCTATACTTACATTGACATATCAATCTTCTTAATAATCTTTGATTTTGTAACTTTAAACCATATCTCTATACGTGTGAAAGAAGATATTCTCAATAGAAAAAGAATATGGTTTGTAGATGTAAATTTCTACCTCAATTTCCACCTTTCTAAGAAAAGTTGACAAATTAAGAAGAAACCGACCAAGGAAACTTTTAGGAGCATGAGTAATGTATGAAAATCAGCTTCTTTTTTTATTTTAGCAAAAGATTCTCTCTTTTTCTTTTAATCTCTTACGTTACATTTACATAATCCTTTTATTTATATATTTTAAATAATTCTAATATTATTGGATGTGGATTACACCCTCACAAAGCACCACGTGTTTAGAAAAGAGAAATAATTGGAAAAGAATATGTCATCAGAATAATAATATGGTCTCTTTTATAACCACATTGATCAAAAAAAGATACTTTTTAAAAGAAATATCCAATCATATGATTGGCCGACTTAACCAACTATAATACCATAGAGAGCATGATTCAATTAGCATAGCTCTCGACCAAGAGGTTAGATGTTCAATCCTCTCATCCCTACATGTTGTAATAATAATAACCAACCATAATCCCACAATTTTACTGTCACACATTTGAAACTAATAATTAATCTTCCAATTCCCAAACTTACCCATTAATAAGCTTTTTGGTTTAAATCGTTAAACCATTGATATTATATTTTAATCTTAATTTAAATTAGTCTCCATGGGTTAAGATGTCGTCTCATACTTTTTTTTTAAGTATAGAAACACAAACAAACAAAACGAAAGAAATAAACGATTAAAGTTGTTGGGATGTCCCTAAGAACCATTGCTTGAAGAAGATGAAGTCCCCTTGACTGTTTATTTGTGCGAGCATGTACCCACTTTTAACTGTATACACAAACCTTTCTATTATAGTGCCAAAAGAAGAGATCATGTCGTTGTTAAGGTTAACAAAGGGAGGAATGATTAAATTTATTAGACTACTAATAGAAGTGTTAGTCAAAGGTGTAGGTGGAGAGATAACTTTGAATGTGGATTCGTTAGTGATTCACTAATCAAAATACCCCATCAATGGAACTGCCATCCGACTCTTCATTTTCCTCCCTTCATAGCCAGATCCCGACCCCATAGAATGCCCCTCCACGTATACGAGGGTCGACAACTAAAAGGAGCTGAAAGAAAATATCAAATATTTGAAAGATATCTCAATTTAATAAAGTCCAAGGAACTCTTGGTCAATGTGTAAACTATTATCATATAACAAGGTTTCATATTTTCTTTCAAAGCCTAAAGGAGCCGAAAGAACAATTTTAAATGTTTTATAATCACACGTTAACTTCTATATGATGTTTGGATTATACTTTTATGATTTATTTCTTTTTTTTTTGTGAAGGTAATATACTTTTATGATGATTTGACTATATACTTGACAATAAAAATAAGATAAATTGTAATAATAAATACATAGATTTTAAAACAAAATAAATGAAAATTTAACGTGTAAAACTATGTAGACTAAAGTTATAATTAAACCATATATGGAGAATCATTACTGTTTTTGTGTTTATTAAAAATAGGGCTCTCATTTAATAGTATCAAAACCTTTATTATTAGTTTTTTTCTTTTTTTTTTTTTTATAAAAAAACCTTTATTATTAGTTTTTTTCTTTTTTTTTTTTATAAAAAAACCTTTATTATTATTATTATTATTTTATATTAAAAAAAAAACCTTTATTATTAGTTATTACTTCACGTGAAAGATTTCCAGTTTAATAAAGTTAGGTCATCATTTTGTCTCTCAAAAAAAAAAAAAAGTTTTCAGTTTATTATTATTATTATTTTAAACGTATGATTGCTAATTATTTTTTTATTTGTTAATTTTTTTTTTAAAAAATGTGTTTGAAAACTATTTTGAGTTTTAAAATTCAACTAAAAATTTAAGAATCTTCGAGAAAAATAGATTATAAAATAAACGTAAACTATTATCATATGATCAAGGTACAATCATCAACAAAAACAAGTTCCTAATTATTTTTTCTCAAAAAACAAAAATAAAAAAATAACTCCCAATTATGAAATTTGTAATGTTATTTGAAATATATACATTTAGAATTGAAAATAAATTTTTTTTCAAATAAGTAGATTTATGAATAACTCCTTTAAATTAACTTAGAAATCAACAGAGTTGGTATCTTATTCTTGTTCAATACAACTTAAACAAAACTAGGAACATGAGCCAAAGCGAGCTTAGCTCAGCAGTAATTGGCATGTGTCATCGACCAAGAGGTCAGAGGTTCGAATCCCTCCACTCCCAAATGTTGATGTACTCAAAAAAAAAAAAAAAAAAAAAAACTAAGAACATGAATTTTTTGGCATTATTATATGGGGCTGCTATTTAATTAAATAATTGATTATATATTAAATACATGGTTTATACAAAATAATTAATAAAATAGTGTGTAAAAATCAAAATTATAATCTAACAAAAAAATTCTAAAATTTCTAATGGGTGATCTTAATCTTACTTTATAAATAACTTTTGAAATATAATATTCACACACAAATTCCCATAAAATAATACACCACAATGAGGTTATTATATCTATAAGATAATAAAATATAGTGTCAAATGTGGGGTCCTAAGTGACAGTTTGATGTCATTGTAAATAAAAAGGCCATGCAAATTCTCAACAAAGAAAATTAAGTAAAATAAACCATTTTCAAAATAAAATAAATAAATAGGGCGGCACCAACATTTGACATTCTTTATTTTCATTTCATATTGATACCTATCCTTTTTACTTACTACAAATTAATTAGTGCGTATAATTTATAATGCTTTCATAAATTATACTATCAATTTTGTAAATTTTGGAGCTTTTTAGTAATTAAAATAAAAAATTAAGGTAATTAAAAAAATATATATATTTAAGCAAAATCTAAATCAAATTTGGAAATTAAACGCATGTATTTGTTGGGTTAAAACTAGTTCATCTCGAAATTTTGGTAATTTTATTTCTTTATTTTTAATTAATTTTTTTATGTCTTTTAATTTATTAATAAGTACACTCATCGTTCTAACTACATTGATATTTTTCTTGAGTATCTAACTACATTATTTTGATGTAAAAAAAAACTACATTATATAACTTCAACACTCTTATTATTAGAGGATTTTTTTTTTTTTTGGAGAAATCATATTATTAGAGTTGTTGGGCTTTAATTTTCATTTTTTTGTCTTTTTTATTGTATTATCTTCGAAAAAATAATCTTCAACACCCTCACTCAAACTTTGAACAAAGAATAATTTATTACTTTTTTTTTTTTTTTTGAGAAGAGTTTTCTTTCTTTCTTTGATATCTTGCATTTTAGAAAATGTTGTAATGTTGATGCGATCCTAGTAGGAAACTTTCACTTTTGTAGCATAATTTGTTGGATAATTCCTAAAATCTATGATAAAATTTCGGAAAATTCACATAATTTTCCGAAAAAAAGTGGCGTGTTTTGTAGAATCCGTAGAAGTCATCCATCATCATTTACAAAATTTCAACCGACATCTTAACCTCAAATTGTTGTAGTGTTGACTTGTTATTGTAATAAACTAATTCCTTTCCTTAAACAAAAAGTTCGTAATATGATTTAAAACTACCTAGATTTTAGGTTAAATAATAAAAAATACTCCTAAACCATGAGATTCGGTTTTTATTATACTCTCAAATTTTGAAAAGTTTCGTTTGAACCCTTGAAATTTGAGATTTACTTCAAAACAACCCTGGAAGGCTCTTGCCCCTAAACTTATGGACGACGAATGAGGTGTCTACTTATACCTCAAACTTTAGACCGTACTTGTTGTTGTTTTCCTCCTTTCAACCTCATGCCCCCAATTTTGTGTGTCTTTTCATTTATGTTTTTTTCTTATTATATCCTAAGTTTTTGCAATTTTTCACTACTACCATGTATCTTTTAAATCTGTTCACATAAACAACACATAAGTAGACATGTCATTTTCCGTTTATGAATTTAACGACAAAACCCTTTGAAAGATTGTTTTGAAACAAAGTTCAAACTTCAAGAGCTAAAATGAAAAATTTTCGAAGTTAGACGTATAATTGAAACTAACACCATAACTCAGTGGCACTTTTAATAATTTTACCTAGATTTTAACCAAAATATTCACGTAAAAGACAAAAAAGAAAAGGAAAAAAGAGTTCCCTCCTTTCACCGAAAGAATTGTTTTCCTTTTAAAAGTTAATTTGAGAATGTGAAAATTAAAATAAAGTGTAAAGAAAAAAAGAAACAAACAACTAAATTAAAGAAAATACATGGGTCCCACCATGTCGTACAAAATACGTAAAAATACAAAAATAAAAAATTCGAGAAGACCGAGGATGATGAAGATGAGATCAACGGTCAGATTGGGTCCAACGGCTATAACCAACGGCCATAATCAAACGGACGGTAACCGACCTACAGTTTCCGTTGCCTTTGGACCAGACGGTGGCTCTCTGCAATTCCTGTCGGTAAAATCCCCATTTTCCAATATTTTTTTCACACACAAAAATATCTCCAAATTAAAATAATTAAAAAAAAGTAGCCGTTGCCGTTCAACAAGCTCTATAAAGAACTAATTCCAAAGCAAAAAATCCATAAAATCCTCTCTAACAAGAATCCCCAAATTCCTCTGTAAATGGGTTGCTGAAAATCCCAACATCCAATTTTTTGGATTAATCAGATATATACAAATATTCTAACTTTTGGTTTCTGGGTTTTATTTTTTGTGTTTTTGCGAACAAATCCCACTTTTTTTTTTTTCAAATCCGTACAAAGTTCTTCACAAAATTCAGTCTTTTTTTTTGCTGTAAATTGTAACAGAAAATTTTCACTTCAATTGGGGCTTTTTGTTTTAAACTAGAGCTTGTTGATCTTGTGTTTTTAAATTTGATTGAGTTTTGAATTTTTCAGGTTCAGATCTTTGTAGCAATGGACGCAGTTTTGATTCCATTTTCTGCTGAGCAATCTCGCAGTTTAAAACCCCAAAATTTCTCTCCGGCCACCGTCCACAGCGGTCTTCTCAACTTCCCTCCGCCGGCCGTCGCGTTTTACAGCCACCGCCAAAACCAGCAACCGCCTATCCTCCCTTTGCCCCGCCGTTCGTTTCCCCTCCCGGCAGCCGGAGCCCCGCCGTCGTGCCGCCCAAAGGGTATGAAATCCAGGGACCAATCTCTTACTCCAAAGAAATCTAAATCAACTAAACGAAGTAGAGACCCACAGGCGGGGAGATCGGCGGCGAAGACGTCGGCGGAGGTTGTGATCGTGGATTCTACGAATCGGCTGGGGCCGGAGCCGAGCCATGTTCCTAAAGATTTATGGAGAGTTTTAGGAGTACGGTCGTCGGCGCCGTGCCAAGTTAGCCGGAGTTTGGGGATGGCGGCGGAGACGGAGTTTTCGGGGTCGGCGTTCAGCGTCTCGCCGCCGCCGAGCAGCGTGCCGCTTCCGAAATTCTCTCTGAGGCGGAAGCTGAGTTGTAATGTGGAGGGTGCCGCCGGAGTAGACGCTGGAGCCACCGACAATCTCCGGCGACTTTTGCGCCTCCGATGAAGAAAGTGTAGCATAATTGTTTGTTTGTATTTGGTTTTTTTTTTTTTTTTTTTTAAATTTCTTTCTGTTTGTTTGTGATCACCACCTGGGTTTTTTTTTTTGAAAGGGTGGTGAAGAAATCACAACTTGAAGAAAATCTCCATTGTTTTTTCTGTCATAAGGAGATTGATTTCTGTTTATTTTTAGTGATTAGAGTTTTTTTTTTTTTAAAAAAAAAAAAGAATAGTGATTAGAGTTTGTACTTACTTTGTAAATCCAAAAAAGAAAGATAGTTGTTCAATTAGTTTGCTTCTCTCTTTAATTTAACGAAAATTATGCTTATTATTCCACATAGAAATTGCTTTTTTTTTTTTTTTTGACAGAGAGATAGAAATTGCTTTTCTAAAACTGACCATTAGATTTAGAAACAAAATTAAATTGGTGCATATTTACAGCTTTTCTCTAATACAACGAAAATTATTCTTATTATTCCAAAAATTGTTTTTTTTTTTTTTTTTTTGAGATTTATTGCTTTTCTTAATGGTAACCATTAGATATAGAAACAATTTTTTTTTGTTTGACAATATGTTGTGGGATATGGGATTCAAACCAGAGACATGTGGATCATTAGTACAACTGTTGACAAAAACAAAATTAAATTGGTTTCCCTCTTTCACTCGATAAAGCAGCTTCACTCCTTCCCTTCGTAAATTTGGCTATCACCTTAATCCATTCTTTTGGTGAGGGTCTTGCATTTATTCCAACCCTATATTTAGATAGCGCAGAAAAGAAAAAGCTCTTACTCGAATGTATGACTCGACGTGCCTATGTCCCGACACGCATGTTGGGTTGAGCAGAAATATAGTGACTAGGAAACAAAGAATGGGATTGAAGGCATAGTCTCAATAAAATTAAAAAAATAATAAATAAATAAATAAATTGTTTTTTTAATCAATTAATGGGTTTTGTTCATATGAATAACATTGGTTAAAATCCTGATTTTTGGCCATACGATCTCATTTCTTTAATACAACGAAAACTATGCTTATTATTTTTCTACATTTTTTAATAACAGAACTCCACAACAAAATTTCTACTTACGTAATTCTTTATTTTTTAAATGTGTTCAAAATCTCAGCTTCTGAAACTGGTTTTTGCTTTATATTAAGATGAAAGTGTTAATAAATTTTTTTTTAAAAAAAAAGTGAAACTACCAACGATTGTGAAAGATTGCATACTTTTTAATAACAGAAAACTTCACAACTAACTTCTCAAAAATTAAAATTAAAAATAAAAATAAAAATAAAAAGAAAGAAGAAGAAGAAGAAGAAAACTCAACGACTAAGAACATAAATGATCAAATTAAAGCTTTTTAAGATTACATTGGAGCTATCCCCCTAATAATTCAAGGAGACTTTGCCCCCATAAGAGATAATAAAAGAGGATCAACTATATGGTGTCTACAGCATAATTAACCATGTGATATCCTAAAACACTAAATGGAGGAGGGTCAATTCTCTCTGGTCTGATGATGGCACTTGGTGCAGGTATAAAAGGTGGTCTGCCCTTCATCAGCTGATCTCATCTGCATTTTTATTGAAATTGCCCTCAAACTTAGGACTCTTTTCTAATGGGAGAAAGAAAGAAATCTCAAGAGTGTGTTCTTTATGTTTGTAAAGTACCTGTCTGCTCTCAAACCAAGCTTCATCATTCCCACATTTTTCACATCTCCTCCTTTCCTGTCAAACATGACACAGCTTGATATTAGTGGACTAGCTACACATCCCAAGCACAATATCATATTATAGACTTCTTTTCCTCCTCCTACTACCTTTGATAGTTGCACTTTCTCTTCATCAATTAATGAAATTCCCAACTGCTTTCTAATTTCCTGCAAATTTTCACGAGGCATATCAAGATTAGATCATGGCTTGAGGTGGGTTGGTCCCAGTTTCTTATTCAACCCAATATACAGATTCCTCCGGAGTTCATCCAGAATCAATCCTAGCAAATATCACAAATGTAGCAGAAATTTCCAGAGTATCCAGTTCATAAACATCGTCAATGACGTGTTGCAGAGATGATACTATGTCTGAGAGCTAGAAATAGAAGAAGCATGGGGATGATATTTATCATTTAAAAGGCATACCTCAGCAGTAACTGTGTAACTTATTTCCTTACCGACGACCTCTGAAATAAACCAAACAAATGTTAGAGATGTCTACTAAAATAGTGCATAAAATATTAAAACAATAATTTCTCAACTGCATTTACACGACTTCAATATCTCAGATCATGGAAACAAAGATGGGGATTACAATTTTTTCAATTTCAATACGTGAAGATAATAAGATGCCTACTTCTTTCAACAAAACCATTAAACGTAAAGCAAAGCTCTCAAATTCTAAAATAATTTGATGTATATCCTTCAGACACAAACTTCAAGAAGTAGAATAACATTGAGGCAGCTCGTGATGGCACTCAGGCCCTTGAATAAGACAAACCGGTCTTGAGTATTTTGTTGAGTTCAACATTTTTCAGTCACTGCTTAGCTGTTTTTTTTTTAAGTAAGAAACCGAGCTTTTGTTGAGACATATGAAAGAATGTACTGGTATTAAAAAAAACCCACCAAAAGGATTTCCAGTTCTAATTATTGGAAGGGACCCTAATCTAAGAGAACGAGGGATCCCAGTCTAAGAGAATGAGACCAAGCTGGTAATTACAAAAAAAAAAACCTGATTAATGGACATCCATAACAAATTGTTAAATCTAACCAACTCTTAAAGCTTGACTCTAGATCTCTCTAACACCTCTAAAAATCTTATTGTTCCTTTCTAGCCAAATACCCCCACAATGGCAAAAAACCAAGCTTGACACAGAACTCCTATTTAGCTACAGCTGTTAGTAGTTAGTGTTTAGTCCTTTCTTCATGTAATGGCAATCAAGAAACATTCGATTTCATTTATAGAAGCCCGTCTTTACTATGCAGGCATTTTTTTCTGGATGAGCTTTAAGATAGGCCACCAATATGTCACACATACATTAGGCGCGATACTAGCAAAAACAGACAAGACCATATCGATGGATGAGTAGAAGTCATGGTTAAGCAGTATTTATGTTAATATCTGTAAGTAGAAGTCATAATAAGAAGTATTCATGTTAATTTCTGTAATTAGTTGTTTCTGAGGTACTTACATTGGAGATAGGGGTTGAGTTAGTTCTCACACGTAAAAGGAAGTTATGTATCTTTTTATTAAGTAACTAAGTAAGAGAGAGGAAGGGCATCTGGAAAATTGTTGGGAGCTTGTGAGAGATTCCAGACCTCTTGAAAATCTAACTATGTAATTCCTTTCCATAAATTATCAACAAGAGGTTTCTACAATTTGTATTAATCCTATTAAGTGGTACCAGAAATTTAACATAAATACTGCTTAATTATAACTTCTACGCATTCCTTGATACAGTCTTGTCTATGCTGGTATTGTGCCTAATATATGCGAGACATATTGGTGGCTTGTCACTTTGTTCCAGGTAATAAAGCCTCACTTGTAGCAAAATGTAGTAGCTTATTGGAGTCTCAATACTCCAGACAAACTGCAAAGGAAGTTCCCAAAATAGGCCTTTGTCCCCCTCGGTGTGCCACTTTTGCTTTTGTTACAAGGAGTGCGAATCCTAGGATCACCTTTTCCTTCACTGTCCCCTTTGTCTCTGGTGGGGTGGTCTTTCATTTTGAGCAAACTTGGCTCGCCTATATGCCAACCTAGACAGGTGGAGGATTGGCTAATGGAGGTTCCCTGGGCTGTTTTAACGCAAAGCTAAGATCATATAGAACAGCGCAACTGAAGGTCTCCTTTTGCATCTTTGGATGAAGCGAAACCATATATCTTCGAAGATAAGAGTTCTTTTTGTAATAATGTGCAACATACTGCCTCTTGGTGGTATACAAACCATAAAAAATTGGTAGGCTCTCCTCTTTTGTGCCTCTTCGGCGAGATTTTCCTCTACTCCAGCGCCTGAGCCTACTTTTGTGGTGACTTGCTTTTGAATATGTTATTTGTTTCTTATCCAAAAAAAGCATGTAGTACAAGCTTTGTCGTCAATGATAGAAGTTCCTCTAATTTCCAATCCACCTAAAATATTGAGATGAAATGAAGTCAGAAATCACGTCTTCTAAAGGTCAGAATTTTTCGGCTGTATTTGCTCATGATCTTGAAGATTTCTTCCACATATTACACTAGCCTGGATTAAGACAAATGCCAGGAATCTTTTGTTGAAACATACTTATAGTGTTAACTACCAAGATGAAATGAAGTCAGAAATCACGTCTTCTAAAGGTCAGAATTTTTCGGCTGTATTTGCTCATGATCTTGAAGATTTCTTCCACATATTACACTAGCCTGGATTAAGACAAATGCCAGGAATCTTTTGTTGAAACATACTTATAGTGTTAACTACCAAGATCAACATCCCAAATGAAGAATTTAACCTTCTTGGGGTATCTCTTCTTCCATATAACTTTTGTAATGAAACAATTATGGAACTCATCCATGCTAAGGAGACAGGTGAAATAGATCTTAGAAGATATCAAATCAGAGTTTCGAGGTCAATCTTTTCCTAGTTTGGAAAACAATCTTTCAAAATCGTGAACGACTCAGCCTATTCATTCACCTTCACCAGTCAATTGCCTTCTGAAGTTGAGGTTCCAATTTTCAGAATCCTAGCAGCAGTCTGCCATACTAAGCCTTTCAGTGAGGAAAACCCAAAATATTGAAGTGACATCTTCCATGGTTTGAGTTGGAGTTCTATCTCTACAGCTGGTAATTCTCTCACGCAGGCTCTTATTTAGCATATAGTTCCAAGGGATATTTCTAGTCCAGTCAAGGCCAATCTATGGGTCCGGATGGTTTTTCCTTAAAATTCTTAACGAAAACTTGAGATATTCTTAAGCACGACATCATGTCAACGTTCCAGGCTTCTTTAAGAAATAAATTTTTGATGTTTGTATAAACAAGACTTTTAGTACCCTTATGGCTAAAGGGGTTGACACCAATGAAGTGAAAGACAATAGACCCATAAGCCTCCCCTAAGAAGCACAGACACTTTAGTTTGGCTAGAGTGTCCGTATCGGACACTTGGACACTCTGACAATTGTTGGACACGTATCGGACACTTGTTAGTACAATTGATATGTGGCAAACACTCGTTGTACAAAGTCAATATAGGTCCATATCAAACACTTGTTAAGTATACTAAATAGACACATTACTAAATGACAAAGAATAATAAATTTTAAGACTGAAATACATTAAAATCATTTTTTTAAGCATACAAATGCATAAACTTATTGATTTTGAATTTCCTTCTTGTATAAAAATGATATATATTTTACTAAACATGTCCGTGTCCTAGATTTAAAAAAAAAATGACATGTCACCGTGTCCATGTCATGTCATATTCGTGCTTCTTAGAGCCTCCCTAACCATGGGCCTTTATAAAATCATTGACACAAATCTATTCTAGTAAAGAGATAAAAGAATATAAACTTAGAGATAAAAAATGAAAAATTAAACAATGCTTTTCACATTTTTACTTGGATAAACATGAAGGAAAAATCAACTACACACAATGAAATAAGATTAAACCGACCGAATGAGTGTAATTATTGCAAGGCATACCAATTGAACACTCATTCATCTAAGTAATGTGGGATTGAACAATTATCCAAAATGAAAAACTAAGAGTAACTAACTAGAGTAGAGTACGTCCACCTTTTGCACTTCGCTTGGACTTGCACAAAGGACACTCAACATATCTCGTTGAGCTGAATGATAGCATTGTTCCACATAAATTGCAAAACAAAAAGTCATGCCGACGAGAATAAGCCATGAAGGGCCCTTGCTGCTTCTCCAAGAGCTTCTAACGAACAATGCCCACATAAAAAGAGAAAAGTTAGAATGATTGACATTGAATAAAACAACTCAAAATGAAAGAATATAAGGGCATCCAAAAAGAAAAAACAAGCACACAAAAAAAAAGACCCTTTTAAAGAATGGTCGCCAAACAGACTAAACATCGGCGAGTTTTGGTTTTGGAAGCTTGAACCCCTCCGGGGGCGGGAACAGAACTGTAAACTGGTTCGGTTTGGTTCGCCCATACAATCCTGAGATCGAACCGAACGCTCCAATGTGTGGAGACCCATAGAACCGCTCGGAAATACGGACCGGACAGAAGCCAAAGCGACCATCAAAATTATCGCAAGCAATTCCAGTAGACATTGAAGGAAGAGAAACAACGAAGGGTTTACTGTTTACCTACAGACGACTTGTCCGGGCGAGGTCCAGTGAAAAGCTGCAGCGAGCGGCGGCGGCGGAGACGGCGGTGAGGGGTCTGAAAAATCACAGAGGCCTGAGGAAAGAAGGGGCGTGTAGGGCTTTGCTTTTGCTTTTTGTTTTTTGTTTTTCCTTCCTAAAAACAGAGTTTTGCATTGTTTCCCAAAATGCCACTAAATTGGGTTGGGCTGCAAATAGTGAAATTTCTAAAAACAACCCTTTTTTTTTTTGAAATCCTTAGAAATTGCCAAAAATTACACGGTAGTTTTGAAAAATCACCATTCAAATTTTCAATTTGAAAAATGGTCAATGCTAAATTTAGCAACAAAATGGACAAGAATGCCCACAACCGAAATCTAAATCTAGAGATTATTTAAATTAAATAGGATTTATAAATTAATCAATTACAGTGTGGATGAAAACGGGTAAGGGTTCCTTCTAAAAATTATTTACTTTGGTAAGAGAGAGAAGATTCAAACGTGATTGAGATTGATGTAGAAGAAAGTTCAAATGAGCTTCCAGCTACTGGAAATAATAACTCAGGTGAAAAAAAACATAAAAGCAATAACCAATTTGAAACGCTTCTACTTTGGGGTTAAAGGAAAACATGAAAGCAGTAACAAATATGCAGAAACATACCTATGATCAATAATTTTTACCATGTTTAGTAACAAAACATATAAGAATGACCCTAACCGAAATCTAAATCCATAGATTATTTAAATTAAATATACTATTAAAAAAGAGAGAGAGAGTCCAGGATTTACAAATTAATTTAATGTGAAATTCAATAAATGAATTTCAAAATAAAAAAGATGAGTCTAATATTAATTTATCCTTTCAGTATAATTTTAGAAATTTGTTACTAAATTCAAATCACGATTTAGGGAGGAAAAATAGGGGAACATAAAAAATATAGTATATCGATTAAAAAAAAAATACACGTTGCAATTGGAATTCATCATGCAAATTGAAGAAATGGAAGAAAAATCATTGTAATTGTAATCTTTGTCTAATCACAATTACAGTGTTTATGAAAACAGGTAAGGATTCCTTCTAAAAATTATTTACTTTTGTAGGGGAAGGAAGATTCAAAGGTGATTGAGACTGATGCATAAGAAAGTTCAAATGAGCTTTAGCAACTGAAAGTATAACTCGGGTGAAGAAAAACATGAAAGCAGTAACAAAAAATGCACTTATGACCAATAGTCAGTTGAACTATACTGTTGTTGGCAGTTTCATATGTGCATTGCGTGTATAGTTATGAGTCTTCATAGTAATCAATAATTGTTTAGTTTATACGACGACGATGTTGTAGTATCCCGGCATTGGGAACCTATGCATTTTTGGTAATTTCCACGATTTTTTTATTTTGACAGATTTTATGTGGTCTAGAAAATTATTGGAGAGTTAATTTGGAAATCTTGACATAATTATTAAATCACATTAATTTCCAGAAAATTGAGAGATAAATTATTGTCGTGGGGACATTGAATTCTATTTGGGATTAATCTAACTTTAAAATTTAAAGCGAGCATTAAATGTGGATCATAGATATTAGATACTTGGAGTAGGTAAGGAAGTTAAATTCTAATTTTTTTTTTTTTTTGACACAAGTTAAATTTTAATTTTGTCTCATGTTACAGTATTTATTAAATGAAATTAGAGGATAAAATGATAAACGCTCATTAAATAGGTTTCTCATCCACTATATTCGGATTGACAAATCACCACCTTTTTAAAACAATTTGATATTTGATAAAGAAATAAAAAAAATTGTATTTATTGATTATGAGAATGACGGTTACATTAAATAATTTATCACTCAAATTAAATTGAAAATCATTTGAATAAGAATTATCACTTACACTAAATTTTAGTTTTTTCTTTTCGTGTTTTGGACTACATAGTGTCCTTGAGTGATGGGAAAACTAGCAAATAAATATGTTATGACTAATCAAGTGGTATGAAAGTTGTTGTCACAATAAGCAAGTAGTTCTATTAAATGATTTATTGTGACCTTCCCATTCTTGATAAGGGGGATTCGAACGTAACCCATGACCTTTTGATCATAAGCACACACTTTATGTCTCAGTTGAATTATGTTCTTGTTAGTGTGCTACTTGTTTTTTTACGACCACGAGTCTTTTAATATAGATCATATTATTACTTAAGTCAAATTACAAATTTAATCTCTGAACTTTCAAGTTTAAGTTTATTTATTTATTCTAGTTTGTTATTTCTCTTATTAGTAGTAGTTGTACCTTTGGCTATTTATTACAATCTTGTTATCAATAAAATTCATTGCAAGTTTTATTTACTCTTCAAGTCTAATATGGTATCAGAAGTGTTTCTTCATCTTTGATGTTTGAGAGTATTATTATATTCCTGCATCATTCTTCAATGGCTACTGATCCTTCAACAAACCCTAATTCTTCTTCTTCCACAAATCAACCTCTACCAGTCAATCGGTTATTGAACATTATGAAAATCCTTATTTTCTTCACCATTTCAACAGCACAAGTCTTGTTCTCGTATTTGATCCTTTAACCGAGTCTAAACTTTAAGAAGTGTCTATTAGGTGTTCTTAAACTTTCGATTTTGTGTTTAACAAGTCTCGTGACTTTCAATTTTGTGTTTAATAGATTTGTTAATTTAAATATTATCAAATGTGTCAAGAACTTATGAGACACAACCAAAAGCTTAGATCTCATTTGATAACCATCTGAACTTTTAAAATTAGGTTGGTTTTCTCACAATTTCCTTACATTGATTTTCATCTTTGTTGAGAAAACATCAAATTTTTAGCCAAATTCCAAAAAGGAAAACCAAGTTTTTGAAAACTACTCATTTTAGTTTTCAAATTTTGATTTGGTTTTTGAAAACATATGAAAAAAAGATGATATATAACCAAACAAATAAACTTATAGGTGGAAGTAGTGTACATACACTTAATTTTCAAAAACCAAAAACCCAAATGATTATCAAACAGAGTCTTAGGCACATACTTGACATTTTCAAAATAAACTTATTAAACATAAAATTGAAAGCTCATAGACTGAGCGGATTTGTTTTGAACTTCTTAGACATATTATACACAAACACGAAAGTTCATGGACTAAATTGATAACTTAATCTATTACTTATATTCGAACCTTTACGTGATGTACACTCGAGATCGGGATCTTAGAGATTAAAAATCAATGAGCAACCACAAATATGATTTTTCCTGTCCCCAAAACCAAAAGATCGAGAATGCATTCTCCATCTCCATCCACATTAGGGGTGTTCATCTTCAGACCGAAAACGAACACGACCGACCGAAAACTGACCAAACCGATGATGGCCGGTCGGCGTCGGTTCTTACATTGGGGAGAGCGGTCGGTCGGTCGGTCGGCCAAACAATTTTACACATAACCGACCGACCGATTTTACACATAACCGACCGACTGCCCAATATATTTATATATAAAAAAACCATTTAAAAAAAACACATAACTAACCGACCGACCGTCGTTCTTCATCTTAGTTCTCGTGACCTTTAAAAAAAAAAAAAAAGACTGAACCGACCGACCAAACCGACCGTTCGATCGATCGACTGACAGCACCCATCGAAAGTCGTCGGTTTACAAATTTCTGAAAAACCGACCGAACCATGAACACCCCTAATCCACATTTATTAGAATGAAAAATAAAAACACAAAATAACAAGTGATAGGGGGAAGGTGAAAGTGAAATATCAGCAATAATTTGAATAAATATTGAATTCATTATTGTGTCACGTCTATTTGTCTTTGGCTCTACATGGAAAACAAAAATTCCCCAACCTTTTTTAAAGAGCGAATCTAGAGACCCAAAATCAGAATAAATAAATAAATACAACTAAATGCTATTTAGAAAATAGTTTATAAATAAATAAATAAAAATAGAAGACATGTGGGGGGAATCCCAAATTTCGAAGCGGCGTTTGTGAATCTCGTGAGTGATTCCCCGCAATCAGTGGGATTCAATTTGCTTATTGTCTCTTCATTCCCTTTCCCTTTCCCTTTCTACTTTTTCCTATCTTCACATGATTCCTTCTCTTCCTTATCCTTTTCAAATATCTAATATCCGTTAAATTACGAGTTTAATCTCTAAACGTTTCTAAACTTTCAATTTTATATTTAATAAGTTCTTGAATTTTCAATTTTGTATTTGATACGTTGTTGACCTTCCCAACAATTTTTAAGATTTACGAATCTACTGGATACAATATTGAATTTTATATCTACTAAATCAATTATGTTTCGTTTGATAATCATTTGGTTTTTTTGTTTTTAAGCTTATAAATACTTTGCTTTGTTTTCTATCTACCTTCTTCCTCGTGTTTCAAAAAAAATAAGCCACACACACACACTTTTTTCAACAACCAAAAATCAAATAGTTAGCAAACGAGGTCGTAGTTTTCAAAAACTTGTTTTGTTTTTAGAATTTGGTTAAGAATTAAAGTTGATAGCGAGCATAGCTAGCTATGTTTCCCTAATTAATTAAGCTAGTCTTTTATATTTAATTGGCCAAAATTATGCATTTTATGTTCTTTTTGTAGGAATCATGTTTCAGAGTTAAATCGAGAAATTGGAGCTAAATACGTGTTCGGGACATGAAAATTGGCTAAAGAACGGAAAAGATTCAACCAAGAAGAAGTCAAAAGAGAGCCATCCGTAGGCCAGCGTCGGGACGCTGCTCTTGGAGTGTCTCGACGCTGCCTTTCCTTTTCTGAATTGGGCGGCAACAGAGACAGCGTCGAGACGCTATCTCCTTAGCGTCGAGACGCTGTGACAGCGTCGCGACGCTATGTACACAGCGTCGCGATGCTACCCGCAGATTTTCTATAAATTCCTCTTTTCAGCTACGGATTTGGGAGGCCAATTGGTTAGATTTTAGCCCTAATTTCGACTGGAGACCTTTTGTGGGGGCTAAAGGCAAGGCCAAGGAGCGGGAATCTAGCGAGAAGACGTGGAGATCGTGACGGGGACGTGCCGGTTTCGACGGATTCGAGTTTTCCCTTTTCTTTCCCTTAACTCTTGTAGTTTTTATGGCTTTTCTTTCAATTAGTGTTTATGGTTTAGAGACTATGAATTGCTAGTTGTTTGTCTTAGGGATTGATGTAATTGTTTAAGTTTGTTGGATTAATTTTTGGTATGAATGTGCTTTTATTCTATGCATGCAATTTTGTGTTTAATGCTTTCAATTACTTGATCACTAATTGAATGATTTAAGTGTTGAATCTAACTCGGGAGAGAGGATTTGGCCTAAGACTTACCTTGTTTAATTGCATGACTAGAGTAGAAATTCTAAGTTTGTGACGGGATTTGGAATATCTTTAGAAGCATAACAAGGACCGAACCGAATAATGCCCTGCATGTTAATGAACTTAGATAGGGATATCAAGTTGGTTTATATGCATGAGAATCAATTATACTCGGGAGAGGTAATCGTGATAAAAGTTTCCTTGGCTTGTAGAATAATTGCACGGTCAATTCATTCCTATTAATCAATCCTCATTCTTAATCAATGAAATCAATTCCCTAAGAATCCTTCCATTTGAGTCTCCACTTTTATTTTATGCTTTTTGTCTTTAGATTTATCTTTTATCATTGAGTTTTGCTCCCTAAATAAAATTGAACAAAAGTATTCACGATACTTAATTTGCTAGAAAACCAATCCAGAGGACGACACTCGTTTTACACGAAAACACTATATTATTACTTGACCCGTACACTTGCGGTAAGCAATTTGCACATCAGTGTCCTCAACAAAAATGAAAATCGTGGTAAAGAAATTCAGAAAAAACAGACCTAGTTTTGAAAAACCCAAAACTAAGGTCCCGTTTGATAACCATTTGGTTTTTGAAAATTAAGCTTATACACACATACTTCCACCTTTCTTGGTTTTAGTATCAATCTTCTACCTTGTTTTCAAAAACCAAGTCCAATTTTGGAAACAAAAAAAAAAGTAATTTTCAAAAACTTGTTTTTGTTTTTAAAATCTGGCTAGGAATTCAAATGCAACCTTAACTAGGATGAAAGTGGGAATTTAAGAGAAAACAAGTATAATTTTCAAAAACCAAAAACAAAAAATCAAATCAAACGGAGCCTAAGTCATCGAACAGTAACTTAATTTTTAAAAATATTGAATATATCATTTTACTTTCTTTGGTTGATAACATAATATTGGCATCATCATTTTTGAAGACCGTCCTTTATGTATAATCTGCCTAGGAAATTAAAATTCAATTTGTATTTAATTGGACCGAGTTAACTTTAACTTTAAGTTTTTAATTGTAAAATTAAAGCCTTTAAATTTGAACAAATTGTAAAGTCAAATCCTATTTACTTTTTTTTTCTTAAGGTAAATTTATGTTTCTTATAAGAGGTCTATAATTAATGTTCAAAAAAAAATAAAAAAAAAAGAGGTCTATAATTAGACTATTTCTGTGATTTAGAAAACTTTTTGGTCGCTAAACTTTATAGTTTAGTTACAATTTGACATTTTTTGTTGAGTAAAATTATTTTAATGTCAGCTTTCAGCATAAAAAAAAACACAAAAACAAATTACTTCTGAGCGAGTTTATTTTTAAGAAGATAAAATAATTATTAAACCGATTCTAAGAATATTTTTAATTATTGAGTGGAAAAATTGATGATCAATCTCTTTTTATTTATTTTGAAAAAGATTTTTTTTTTTTTTTTTGAAAAGAATTTATTTTGAAAAAGATTAATGATTGTTTTCGAGTGGATATAAAATATAATACAATAAACCTTTTTTAGTACTACAATATAATAATTAAAACGTTTAATTAGAGTAAGGCACGTCTATTCTTTGACCTCAAGAATGTTGCTGGCCACGTTCCATTAAGTTTTCAATAATAATAATCAGAACAGTAATAATACTAAATATAATCATAATAATAATTTATAATTTTTAAAATAATAGATCATAAATCAAAAGCAACTCAAATTTGACAATGAACGGAGCAACCCATCTATTCTATAAATTGTGAGGTATCCAAGATGATGTCTCTTTGCGTTTACCATTCTTGAATTGGATCTCAATTTTTTTTTATTTGACCGAATATCCGTCTGGGTTTCATGGACTCTGATATCATATTAGATAACATGGGGTTCGATCTCAAAACCAATTGACAATTAGTGGAGTAACTCATCTATCTTATAAATGGTGATGTCTCAACTTATCTTTTCAATGTGAGATCCTCAACAAATTTCACACACATTTGATGAGTAAATTGTTGATGCCAAAATTTGGCCAAGTGACTCACCTGACCGTCACGTGTCATCAACGGTAAATTTGTTGAAGGGGAAGACGTGGCCTGCAAAACAAGAGAAAACTAAGCACCGGTGTGGTGTTTGCCACACCGACTCCGATGCTTAAGTCAGTTAGGAGTTCATGAGTGTAGCAAGTAAATTAGGAGGAAGAGAACCAATACCTAGTTGAGTCCTCCTACCTTGGGGTTAGGCTCTTCTATTTATAGTTGAAATTAGGGTTCTCCCCTTCCTTTTAGGAGAGGGAAAAGCCCTAGAGATTAATTCGGGCCCAATGGGCCTCCGTGGGCTTGTTTCTTCTCTGAGCTCTTATCATTCTGACTTTCTTAAAGCTAGGTTCAAATTCACCCATAACATTAAGCCCCCACTCTTTGAATTGGGATTTAGGGGTGGCCTGTTGCTATAAGTCAAACACCTTAAGCCCAATTTAAGAGTATAATTCTCACTTGTGTCGATTTGTGTGTTGATTTCCTCTTCACTTCACTTGGGCAGTTACATAAGTTCTTCTGAGTTCAAATATTCCAAGGCTAGCCCTAGATGCTTTATCGTGAGGGTCTCTTCGAACTTCAGATGATCAGTTTCAACCCTCAGAGGGTTAGTCTCGGTTCCATTTTCTAACCTCCTCGGTCAACTCCTATTGCCTTTTGTTTGGCAGGGAGACATATCCCTTCTTGTCTTTTGTTTGATAAGGAGTGCATATCCCATCTTTCCTTTTGTTTGATAGGGAGGCATATCCCCTCTTGCTTTTTGTTTGATAGAGAGGCATATCCCCTCTTGCTTTTTGTTTAATAGGGAGTGCATATCCCCTTTGCAGCCCCCAATCTCAAGCAAAGCTTCATTTAAACATAAAGTGTAGTTGGGTAAAGAGAAGAATACCTTTAGGGTTTGTGTTCGGACTCGGCAAGATGTGCCCAACCAGATGAGTTGAGATGACCTGTGGCCTTGAGGAGGTTGTGGAGATGCGTCAAATCCTATGGAAAAATGTTGGGCCTTTGAGGGTGGAGGGCCTTGGCCTCTGGATGGTCGGCCTCGGCCTTGGCATGAGGCCGACCAGCTCCTCTGCGTTGTTTGCTTGCTTGTCTTCCACCCCAAGGGTGCCTGCAGTCAGTTGGAGACTTGGGGAGGTTGAGGGCATGCGTCAACCTCTCTTCAAGTGTTGTGTCCATCCCAGGGGTGCGTACACTCTTTTGGGGAAACTTGGGGAGGCCGAGGAAATTCCCGAGCCTCTCTTCAAGTGCTGTGGTCATCCCAGGGGTGCGTACACTCTTCTGGGGAAAAGCTTGGGGAGGCCTAGGAAGTTCCCGGGCCTCTCTTCAAGCATCGTGGTCATCCCAGGGGTGTGTACACTCTTCTGGGGAAAAGCTTGGGGAGGCCTAGGGAAGTTTCCGGGCCTCTCTTCAAGCATCATGGTCATCCCAGGGGTGCGTACACTCTTCTGGGGAAAAAGCTTGGGGAGGCCTAGGAAGTTCCCATGCCTCTCTTCAAGCATCGTGGTCATCCCAGGGGTGCGTACACTCTTCTGGGGAAAAGCTTGGGGAGGCCTAGGAAGTTCCCGGGCCTCTCTTCAAGCATCGTGGTCATCCCAGGGGTGCGTACACTCTTCTGGGGAAAAGCTTGGGGAGGCCTAGGAAGTTCCCGGACCTCTCTTCAAGCATCGTGGTCATCCCAGGGGTGCGTACACTCTTCTGGGGAAAAGCTTGGAATCTCATCTCGAGGGTGCGTACACTCAGTCGAGGTCTTGGAATCTCATCTCGAGGGTGCGTACACTCAGTCGAGGTCTTGGAGAGCTAGGTTGAAAATATGAAGGACCCAACCTCTGTAAGGATCAGTCTATGCTTTTCCATAAGCGAGTGTATCATTAAGTTTCTAGCCAATAAAATAATAATAGCACGTACTAAAAAAAGTACTATCATTGCTCAATAATATTCTAGACATAAGAACAGAGTCAAGTAGTTTATGAGCAAAAATGCTAAGTCTTTAGAGATGCAGATAACATAAATACCTGGATCAAGTTCTTTATGGAACTGAGTATGGGTTCTTGCGACCACAAAGTCATGAGGCCAAATTTGTTACCTTTCTAACTGTTTTTTACTTAATTAGGGAAGCATATTCCCTGTGCAGCCCCCTACTCAAGCAAGGTTTTTCTCGAAGTAAAAGTTATGCTTGAGTAATCGATGTTGACATACCTTAGCATTTTCATGTCGCATAACTCTCCCTTATTGGAATTTGTGGGCCTCTGTCTCCTAAGGATTGTCTCCTAAGGATCGGCCTCAGCCCCCTGCATGTCGGCTCTGTCATTGTCACTGAGACCTTCAACATCATCATTTTTTAGCATTTGTCGGCTCAGCTAAGTGCCTTGGGGAGTACAGGTTTTTCCACTCTTCCAAAGACATTTTGTTGGCTCAGCTACTCGGACTTTCAGGAGCTCTTGTAATTCACAAAACCATTAAGAACATTCTTCGTTGGGAGATATATGGCATTCGTATTGTAGTTAAGAAAAGCATTAGAAGCTTTGACGGGGAGAGAGAATTTTCAGAGCCTACATCTTGAAAGCTTTGTACACCGCCTTTCCCATTTGCATGAACTTTTGCGATCAGCCTTGGTTTCCATGTGATATTCTGGTGAGTGCCATGCAACTTCCAAAAATACTCAACTGGCTTCTAGGCTGTAGAATATTGAACTTATCTAGCTCCAACAATAATTTTTGAGAAAATTATCGGATCAAGCAAATACACAAAAATATCAACTAATTATTAGGACAAATTTAGTCATGGAGGTAGTAGGATTCTAGAAGTATAAAATCCTAATGCAGCAGAAAATGAAATTAGCAAACAATGGCTATTTTAGAGAATTTGGAGAAGGTGATCATTCTCTCTCTCTCTTGAGTTTATCATCTTTTTACAAAGGTTCAAAAATGTGTATTGGATGATAGGTGTGAATCATTGCATTTTGATATTAAAATTTAAGTTATTTGTGTTTATTTGTTAATATACCAAATATATGGAACTCTATTGTCTTGATCTTCCTGAAACAAGTCGAAGGCCAAAATATTTTAAAAAAGATGGAAGGAAAAGATAAAGACTTATCTTTGCAGAGGCCATTATTTGCGCTTGTGATCTTGATCTTATCCTCTCCGACAACACTCTCAAGCTTAGAACCCACAAGAAAGAGCCACTATCGACGCCCTCCTATTATTTTGAGTCGCTGACGAAGTTCATGCCGACTGTTCATCCCGATTGTAGCGGGACGAGAGGCTCAGCCCAATCTGGATTCGATTCTCTCCATTGAACTTGAAGCCCCAAGATTCTTTTGGCCGTGATCTTCAGCGCCGTCAGCCCATCAGTTTGTGGTGCGATAGTCAGTGGAGGCGAAGGTGGAACCTACCGAAGTTTTGGGCTTTGCGGGTTGATTCTTTCAATTACCTTGGCAACAAGAAGAACTATACAATTGTACAGATGAGAATCATATTTCAATTATCTTCACAAAATTCTTAAATGGAATCCAACTAAAAATTAAAAACATGAGCATCCATGGCCACTCACGAAAAATTGAAAAAGAAAACTAATAAGAGTATAAAGCACAAGGGACATATGGAGTAATAATTTGTCCTGGGAGATAAGCATTCCATCTTCCATGACGAAACTAGGAATAGATTCTGCATGTTTAGCAACTTTTTTTTGCAAACAAACTTTCTTTCCTACAACTGTTGATGCCAAAATTTGGCCAAGTGACTCACCTGACCGTCACGTGTCATCAACAGTAAATTTGTTGAAGGGGAAGACATGGCCTGCAAAACAAGAGAAAACTAAGCACCGGTGTGGCACGCCACACCGACTCCGATGCTTAAGTCAGTTAGGAGTTCATGAGTGTAGCAAGTAAATTAGGAGGAAGAGAACCAATACCTAGTTGAGTCCCCCTTCCTTGGGGTTAGACTCTTCTATTTATAGTTGAAATTAGGGTTCTCCCCTTCCTTTTAGGAGAGGGAATAGCCCTACAGATTAATTCGGGCCCAATGGGCCTCCGTGGACTTGTTTCTTCTCTGAGCTCTTATCATTCTGACTTTCTTAAAGCTAGGTCCAAATTCACCCATAACATAAATATAAAAATTTGAGGCGATAAAATTGGAATAGAATTTTAGATTTAAAAAAGCTTTAATGATTCTCAAGTAATTAAAAAGATTTATTTTTATTAATTTAATGGTATAATTAAAAGGTATTTGTATAATTTAAAGGCCTTTTTCATAAATAAACAAATAAAGACGAAAGTTATAATTTAGCCACAACAATATGGGGTCTAAAGTGCTATTTTTTAATTAGCACAAACAACCAATTTTTTGCGATTGAATCATTGCTTTCATAAACTTAGGTCTCTTTTTTTAGTACTCAATATCCAATACAATTAGTAGTTACAAATTTAGGTTACACTATAACTTTTATTTTTTAAGTTTGCCATAAGTTTTTCCATCTTTATATTGTCAAAAAAAAAAAAAAAAAGTTTTTCCATCTTTATGAATTTGGCACTAAAATTTTATATATATTTACATTAAGAAAAAAATATATATTATACTATGATTCAAAACCTATATACCATGAGAAGAAACATTCATGTCTGCCTATTTGATCCCTCAAATTTTAATAAGTCTTTGGTTTCAAAAAAAAAAAAGTTTTAATAAGTCTTTTTTTTTTCTTTCTTTATTTCTTTTAGTTCAATAGGTATGATGGAGATTCAAACTCTTAACCGATTGAGGTTATGATGCTTTAACTAGTTAACTACATTCAATTTTAATATTCTATAATTGGTCTATTGTCACTCTTAAATTCTAGAGGAAAAAATATCAAATTAATAATTGCATCAGTTTGAACTTGAACTTTCACAGTGATTTATAACTACTTTCACTCGATTTTATAAAATCAACTCATATTCACCCAAGAGAAATTATTATTTCTCCAAAAATTCCACTAAGGAAGCAAGAAAAGTGATCACTCACATAATTCCTTTTAAATAAGTAGAGAAAACTGGAAGAAAACGAGAAGATAAAAAAACTAATCGTATTGTTGAAAAGTTATACTATCCATTTCATTCCAATATTTCTCTTTCCAAAAGAAGTCTTATACACATGTGAAAATTATATATTAACGGTTTTTAAGCCGATTCCTAACCGGAGGTTTAAATTGAGGTTTTAAGTGTGATAACCCCTAAAGTTTAGAGGTATAAAATTTATACTATAAATTGATTTTTCCCTAAAATTAAAATCACAAAGGAAAGAGGAAAAGGAGGGCATATTATATCTCATTAACAAGTAACATCCACATAAAATGACAAAAATGAAATTATTATATATAACTCACATGACAATTAGGTAAAGACATTTTTTCAAAAAAGAAAAAAAAAAAAAAGACAATTAGGTAAAGACAGTTATTTTTTCTCTAAAAAATAAGACATCATAAATACAATAGTAAGAGTTCGAACCTATAACCATTATAGGGAGGTAAAGAAACTTCAACCAAATGTTGCTAGAAAAATTCGACATTCAAGATCAAAGATGCCGAGCAACAAAAGAACGAGTCATGTATCTTTCTCGTTAAACTATATGGACCAAATTAAAAACCCGAGTAAATAAAAAAAAAAGGAAAAAAATTTATATTTTTGAAAAAAAAAAAAAAGAAGAGAAAAAATGGAAAGTGGGTATTTGTGGTAGAAGGGGAGGCGCTATAGCTGGCAGAAGCTGGGCAAGGCCGGCGAGCGCTTCAACCGCATTTCACTTCTTTCCCCTTTTCCTCTCGCTCTCTCTCTCTCTTCTTCCCTTCTCTTTCTCTCTCTAACCCCCATTTTCCTCCGATCTTTCTCTCTTTCTCTCTGCTCCTGCAATTTGGGATCTCTCCACTCTGCATTTCCCATTTCCCCCTTTCAAGAATTCAGATCCCACATTCTTTGATTCCCCCTCTATTTCCAAACCCTTCAATGGAATTCTGTTCATTTTCCGATTCTTTCTGCTGGGCCTGATGAACAATCGATTCTGAGTAAGGAGAAGAAGGGAACTCCAGTTCGAGCTAGGCATTGTTGTTTTGGGGTTTGAGATCTGGTGCTTCGAGATGAGTGCGTCCAGGTTTATAAAGTGCGTAACGGTTGGTGATGGTGCTGTGGGTAAAACCTGTATGTTGATTTCGTATACGAGCAACACCTTCCCCACGGTGAGTTTGTTTGATTTCCTGTTTTGTTTTCAATTTTGAGGTTCTGGGTGTGTGTTGATTTTTTATGAGATCGTTGTTCTTGCCTGCTTGCTGTTCGAGGGCTTTGATGGATCTTGTGGAAGAACCATGGGATGAAGGAAATATTGATGGTTTGCTATTTTGTTGGATGCTTAAGAGGGAATGTTCTTTATTGTTCCTTTGGTCAAGCTTAATTCGTTGCTGTTTCTTATTCTTCATGACATGATTTCAATGGAGCAAAAAGATGGATTTGATTTCTGGATTTCTTTTATGTTGATCGTTGTTTCGTTTTTGTTCCTTTTTAAGGCATTTAGGAGAGATTGGAAAATGATGAAACTTTATTTTACTTGAATGAATTCGAATTTGAAAATCGTTTGGCGTGCTCTTACCCGTGGTTGGAGATTTTCGAGTTGAATTTGTGCTCGAGATGTGTGCCCTTGGATAATAATGCAAGTTAAAGTCACGCACTAGCAGACAATCTCCATCAATTCGAATCCTCTGACTATCCTCGAAGAGATCATTTTTTTTTTTGTTCTTTTTCATTCTTTTGACCTTAACTCTGGACTTGAATACTTCGATATTTAGATGTTAAAATATATGTTATCTGGAGGGTCTGAGTTTTTATTTACCTTTGCCTAGTTTTAAGTGTATATTTTATCAAAACATTGACCGAGTATACATTGAGCATCAAACTTTTCTTAAGTCTGGTTTGATAACCATTTGGTTTTTGGTTTTTAATGTTTGAAAATTAAAAACATTTGGTTTTTGGTTTTTAATGTTTGAAAATTAAGCTTATAAACACTACTTCCGCTTATAAATTTATTCATTTTGTTATCCAACTTCTTCCCATATTTTCAAAAACCAAGTCAGATTTTGAAAACTAAAAAAAACAGTTTTCAAAAACTTGTTTTTGTTTTTGAAATTTGGCTAATAATTCAAATGTGCCCTTAACAAAGATGAAAATCATTATAAGAAAATTGGGAGAAGACATGCATAATTTTCAAAAACCCGAATAGTTATCTGACGAGGTGTTAGTTTCTACACCATGAATGACATTTTTTATCTCCTATAGCCTCCCACAGGCACTTCCATTTCTAATTTTAGCATAAACGTACCTTTCTAATTTGCAGGACTACGTGCCTACGGTTTTTGACAATTTCAGTGCCAATGTGGTGGTTGATGGAAGCACTGTCAACCTAGGATTGTGGGATACTGCTGGTAACCACATAATGAGAGTTCTAATTTCTCCACCACCCAATAACCAAGTTCATCAATTTTTTTATGCATAAAAGAAAATTAAAAATACTCATTTGAACAGGTCAAGAGGATTACAATAGATTAAGACCACTGAGCTATCGAGGTGCTGATGTTTTTATTCTTGCTTTCTCTCTCATAAGCAAGGCCAGCTATGAAAATGTTGCTAAGAAGGTAATTATTACACTAATTTGCTGGATATGCACTGTATATGCAAAAATTATACATTTGCTGATGAGCTTTTTTACATTTTCCCACAGTGGATTCCTGAATTGAGACATTATGCACCTGGTGTTCCAATAGTTCTTGTTGGAACTAAACTTGGTAAGGATCATTTTGAAATTAGCTTTGTACTTGCACATGGTGGTTAAGTAGTTAATCTGGTGCTTTAGTAGAGTGATGGGTTAATCCTGATCTTCAACACATCAATCTCTGATAGATAGCTATTCCGCACTTTGTGTGGGATGTGTGCATCCGATCACAAGTTCTTTGTATCCAAAGATCTTTTTCTCATGCCACTGAGACTTATATCATGATTGTATAACTGCCCAATGTTTTGATCATTTTTGTGCTCTCCATGTCCCACATTTGTTGAAAGTAGCAGTTCATAATATGTAGTTACAGTTGCATCATCCTCAAGTTTTTTCTACTTTCCCCTATTACTTCATTATCAACAACAATCAAATGTTGACATTTGCCAACATGAGCATAACTCCTTCTTGTAGAGGTCATAGGTTCAAACCTCCCGAGAATTAGGACAATAACAACTAAATGATTTTAGTCTTCTCACATGAGGATGTTCTTGCAATTATGAAAATAAGAACCATCATCTCACTGTATTTCATTCTTAGATCTCCGGGATGACAAGCAGTTCTTTGAAAACCACCCTGGTGCAGTGCCCATTACCACTGTTCAGGTAAATAGCTTGATTTCATTCATAGTGTATGTAGAAAGAAATTTTTTGGTTGATTTTGTTGCTCTTTACTGTAGGGAGAGGAGTTGAGAAAAGTAATTGGAGCCCCGGCATACATCGAGTGTAGTTCAAAAACTCAGCAGGCATGACGCCTATTTGTTTTTGTTTTGTACTGCTCCTGTTTTGTATTTGTGAGTGCATATTTTATTCAAGGAATTCGTTGGATTGTTTGTTGCAGAATGTGAAAGGAGTGTTTGATGCAGCCATTAAAGTGGTGCTCCAACCACCGAAGTCTAAGAAGAAGAAGAAAAAGTCACAGAATGTCTGTTCCATCTTGTGATCAGGGAAGACTATGTTTTTGCTTGTGCCGAAAGAACGACTACTTCATGTACTCGCCTTTTTCTCAGCATATCTTTAATCCATGTCATCCCAAGGAAGCTGCAAGTGATAGATCGTATCGTATACGGTCCCAAGCTGACATTCCAAGATGCAAATAGAACAGTGATGATGTTTGTTTCTTATTTTGCAATCTGTTTGTTAGTGATGACCAACATTGCTAACCCCAATTTGTCTGTTTGAATTGTTCATGTATTAATGAGATACCTAAAAGAACTGCTCCCTGGGCATGAACATGATTAGTACTGGTAACATATATTGTCTAATTTCATTCACATGGTGATGACGATATCCATGACTCTCCAATATGTACTGTACTTATTATTTGAGCTTACGTTTTAGTTTTACCTAGTCCCGAACAAAACATCGAATCACACGTTCAAACGGTTTATAGAGTTTGGGCTCGAAAAATTTGAATAACCTTGTGTGATTTGTTAAAATTAGAACATTTTGTATCACAACTCGAGTTTTAAAAGTGGTTAAGATAATCATTCTTCATACATCAGTCATAAACAGAAATTTTAATTTTATTAATGATTTAAATTTTCAAACATTCATTTTGAGAGGCAGAGTATATGGCAAAATCTATTCTTCGTGAAAACCGCTTTAATGAGAGACATTCGCCTACCTATGTCCTCAACATGAAATGAATCTGTTCAACGTTTGCAAATTGACGAACTGTTTATATTAATGTTTGCAACGGCATCATAAATCAAAATGTAATGAACATAGTTTCATCAACTGGTTATAAATGTGTCTGGAGTGTCAAAATCTTCAATCTTAAAAGGCAAAAATAGCAGAGCTATATTTTGTCATCGACATATATCTCTAAGCGTTACATTACATCACATCATGTCTACATATCTCTAGATAATTAAGTTGACTTAATTATCTTCATGGGAAGAATCACCAGCAGAATGCATCATCGCCCACAAGAGAGAACAAAATTGAATGTCAATTATATTGTTTCTAAAACAATTATAACGCCAAGGAAAAAGATTGTTCCTACCGGCGTACTGTACACATTACTCTGCAAGTAAAGAATTCAAAATCAAAATGGAATCGTGTAAGGCAATGAATAAACATCCGCTTCAGGCAGATATTGTCCTCTCGGCCAGAGACTGGAACTTCTACAGCTGGGAACAGGACTGAAAGCTTTGTTGGACTTGGTACTTGGTCCATCTTGCTTTATTGTTCCAAAGAGCCACTCTTCATCATCCGTTTGTTGCTCCAACAGAAGCGGAGGTGGTACCCACTTCTCAAACAGAGCCTCATATGCAGATTCAGCAGAACTTCTGCGCGGAGGTAATGACACAACATTCCCATGAGAAGTAATGTCCTTGACAGCATGCGAAAGAGGGTCTTTGATCTTAGGTTTAGAAATGGGATCCTTGATAGCAACAGCTGTGACAGCATTGGCGGGGCAAGTCTTTTGCTGAATGGGTCCACGGCTGTTGTCATCTCTCTTTTGATCAAGAAAATTACCACGACCAGATGTAGAACACGTCTGCTGTTCTCTGCCAGCTGATGAATCCTCTTGCTGGCTTAGTGAAGAAGCCAGTTTGATCCGGATGATTTTTCCTGTTTGTGATCAATAATATATTAGCGTTTGTTCAAGTGGCCAAGAGTACTTATTTCATAAAAGATCCTATTATCTATAAAGAGAACCCACCAGGCTTACAACCTTCATTAGGCTGTAATGAAGCATCCCTTTTCCTCTTGTGGTTGATCTGAGTTCCATCAGACAAGTAGCCGGGGCTCTGAGGCCATACTGGTTGCCCATGCTCTTCAGTGAGACCACTCTTTTCTAATTGATCAGCTTCAACTTTGGATTCCTTTAGAAGGCCCTTGGCTTCCTTAATGCATTCCTTTCGTTTCTGATCACTGAGGTCCCGGCTACGAGAAGATTTTTCTTTACGTTCTTTGCTTTTGTGTTTCTTGTCCTTACTCTTCTCTTTCTTGTGCTTACTTTTCTCTTTCTTTCTTTCAGTCTTGCTTTCTCGTCTTTCAGATTGGAGCTATAACGCACCAGAATAACCATTTCAAAAAGGGCAGATGACGCAAGCACCAAACAGATCAACCATGCCCTAACTAACTAGTAAAATGCAACCCAAGGATAGCTGCTACTCCTATATTGTAAAGGAGAACTTTCATCTGGACTCAGATAATCATACATTCTAGGTAGCAAATTCGTACATTCACATCATGTATTCATATGCCTAAGGATATCATGGGGGAAAGGTTCGGAGTAAAATTGATACAAAGGCGTCGATATTTAACAAATTACTGTAAATCCTAAATCTCTTCCATTTAAAACTTTTAGAGAGCAATCCAATTGAAAAATCAGGAACTGAATTAAAAAAATATTTAGAAAACCATGACGTTCCCATTAAGAATAAACGATCTATTAAAAAATTATACGCTTCAAATGTTTACTTAAGTGTTCTGATTGTAAAGGCTGAACATCCATACAAGATCCAAGAAAGATTTGTAAGACATGCAACTAAACGACTCCCAAAACCCACTATCTAATCACTCAACTCTCGGAGATCTCGTTCCTTATGGAGATAATACACGTCAAATTACTTGACACACAGACGAACAAAACTGAAGCTAGAAACTGCACTCCCAACAATCCAAAATCAAGATTCCTATCATTAGGGTACAAAAACTTGTAACTCAACCCATACCCATACCGATTCTTCCCCCCATCGCCTTAAAAATTACAGAAAAAAGCCGTTCCTGATTACAGATATACCCCCATCCAAAAAGTTACAATTCCAAGAAGATCTCGCAATCAATTGGAATCAGAACACAATTGAATCCAGCATACATTATTGAAAACCAACCAAATAGCTCAAACAAACCTTAATCGATTCGATCAAGGCCGCCTCGGTCCCAGCCACCTTCCTCACGTAACCAGGAGGTGGGTAAGGAAAGCAACGAGACATCTGTGTCTATTATGGGAAGGATTCGGCGAAGATTTGAAAGAAAAAAGAGAAAAGAAGTTCGGATTTGAGAAAACAGAAGAAACGAAGATTGGCGATCGAAAACCCTAGCGGAGAAAAAAGGAGACTTCTCTTCTTTCGATGAGGCGGCAATTTGGAAAACCTAAATGCCTCTTACGCGGCTCCGAAGTGGGGAAGCCGCTCTATTTATAGATCCGATCCACCGACTTTCCACCCTAAATACCCATTTTACCCTTCTGCTTTTTTTAAAACGCTTTCTCCTTAATTAATTATCGGTGAAATTTATATATTCAATTAACAAAAACTTTAGGTTAAAAATAACTTTTGTTCCCTAAACTTTCATGAAAGTAACAATTTGATCCCTAAACTTTGATTTGTAACGATTTAGTCTCTGAACTTTCAATTCTGCAACAATTTAGTCTTTGAAATTTAAGAAGTAACAATTTAACGCCTATACTTTCAAATTTGTAACAATTTAATCCTTGTTGCAAAAAAAAAAAAAAAAAAAAAAACTATCAAAATTAAATGTTGATTTTCATTATTTAATGATTAAACTTTGTAGCTTATAATTTCTCAAAAAAAAAAAAAAAAAAAAACTTTGTAGCTTATAAACATATTGGGTCCTATATTAGTCTATTAATCTATCTAGGTAAAAAATTTCATTAAATCTTTACATTTATTTTTCACGATAGAGACTAAATCATTACAAATTTAAAAATACATGGACTAAATTGTCACTTATTATTCTTCCAAAAAAAAAATTGTCACTTATTAAAGTTTAGGGACTAAATTGTTACAAAATAAAAAGATAGGGACTAAATCGTTACAAAATTGAAAATACAGGGGCTACATTGTTACAAATCAAAGTTCAGGGACTAAATTGTTACTTTCATGAAAGTTTAAGAACAAAGGTGATTTTTAACTAAAACTTTATTTTATTTTTACATTTGTACTGAGTAAGAGTATAGTTATGGATGAATAAAATTTAATTTCATCACTAATTGAATTTCTAATTTTATATTTAGTAAATCTCCTTCGATATATTGATGAATTAATTATTTTAATTTTTTTAATTAACAAAAATTAAAAACAACTCATAAGGTCAATTATGAGTAAAAATGATTCTTTAAACAAAAAGAAATTGAAAATTTCGAACTTTTTAAAAGGGCTGTTTGGGAAATACAATGGCATGGGAGCGGGTGTTTGACGCGTTCCCAAACGCAAGAAGGAAAGTTCCAGGGAGGTGTGATCTACTGCTTCGCGGACTACGATGATCCTCTGCACCCTCTTTAAATCGACGGCTGGAATTGTACCAATTCCCTTTTCCAAACCCTTGCAAAACCTTGCGAAAAATCCAACTTCCAGTGAAATCTCGGTCGCCATGAGAAGGATTAATGGAGTTCGTGTACTCAGCCGGATTGTAAGTGGTGATGCCACTACCGCCACCACTTATCGGCGGCTCCTCCGCCAATCGGCGGTGCACGGAACGTCCACTGGATCCGATATTCGGTGTTTCTCGCAAGGAGCGTATCCATTTGGCTTGTATTATCCTTCCTTTGTTCGGAATGTTGCTGGGAATGTTCGGTGCTTTTCTGTGGCCTCTTCATCTCTGGTTCAAGATGTGGCTAATGACCTACCGCGTCCGTCGTTCGTACCCAAGGATGTTGTTCTCTATCAGTACGAGGCTTGCCCGTTCTGCAACAAAGTTAAAGGTAATTAACCTAACCTCGTAGAGGAATTTTCAGAATATGAAATTTTTGTTAACTCGATTTTGACATGGAAAACAGAGGAAGTGGATTAGAGTGAATCAGGTTTGGGAATTATAAAGATGCAGAATAGTTTTTGCATGTGGATGATGGAAATTTACAATAGATCATAATTGCCTATGAGCTGAAGCTAGAATTCTTGTTGTGAAGTTGTAATTCTATGCTATCTCTTCATTTCTAGGTTTTTAAAATTTCTGTTAAATTTCTTTTTCCCTCAGCATTCTTGGACTATTACAACGTTCCTTATAAAATAGTGGAGGTGAATCCCATCTTCAAAAAGGAGATTAAGTGGTCTGAATACAAGAAGGTGCCAATTCTGATGGTTGATGGTGTGCAGATGGTAGATTCTACAGGTTCAGTCTGATCCGAAATTACTTGGAAAATTAGAGAATATAATTTTGTTTTGGTCATGTTGAAATGTTTGCAATTAGAGCAGTTCTAGATAATCGGTGTGCTTTGCTTGTACAGATATAATTGATAAATTGTACCAAAGAATTCATCCTGAGAACTCCACCTCGAACTCAGAAGAAGAGAGGAAGTGGCTTGGGTATACATTTTTTTTTTACATCTTAAGCCTCTGTACTTCTTTACAACCAGCTTTTCTATGGACCCAGTTGAGAGTTTAGGGGAAACCAAGTCTTCACTGCTAAAGAATTTGACTAACTAATTTGCCTTTCAATGTTCTCGTGTACTGTATGTAACTTATTGATAATCATATCTTATCATGTAGGTGGGTGGATAATCACCTGGTGCACGTTTTATCACCAAACATATACAGAAATTACAAAGAGGCTCTCGAGTCTTTCAACTACATAACCACACATGGTATGATAGTAAATCAATCTTTGAACTATTTAAGCTGACCTTGTTGCATAGTTTTATCATATTTTACCATATCTTTTTATATTGTTTATTTTCCTAAGATAATCTTGTCTGATCAGTTATCACATTGAACTATATATTAGCTGGAGAGTTGTTGGTTTCTAAACTATAAATTTTCATCTTTTGCTTTCTTATTGCATTGAAATAGGTAAATTTCAATTCATACGAACAGTTGTTTGCGTGGGGAGTTAATTTTTATGTTCACTTAGAAATAGACTTAATCCAGCGAAATGCACATATATGTGTATAAATTCAATTGCAGAGTTAAGAGGGAGAGAACTAGAGATCTAGATCAGAAGTTAGAGAATATAAGGGTGCATGAGTAACGGTCTCTAAAATGCTTTGTCTGACATGACAGCAGTTTGATATGGCTTAGAAATGTATCTAGGATACCATAGGTCATAATATGTTCTAAATATAATTAGATATGTTGACCGTCATTAGGACTCCACCATTGGTAAGATTGCAGTATTATAAAGCTGTATGCTGAGATGGTGCGTCAATGCTAAGTTGAAGTAGTCTCAAGGTTCTAATCTAACTGCCAAGTTGTAGCTACGTTATTATTTACTTTGTAATTTGTATACTTATATCCTATTACTGTATGCAGAAGAAAGCATCTTGAGCAGAAATTGGTGGTTTTTTTTTTTAAAAAAAAAGTAATTGAAAATATTCACTAAGTGCCTGACTTGTCTGTATAACTTTAATATGGTGCAGGAAATTTTAGTTTTGCTCAAAGGATAATAGCGAAGTATGGTGGGGCTACAGCCATGTATTTTGTTTCCAAGAAATTGAAAGAGAAACATAACATCACAGATGAGCGCAAAGCCTTATATGGAGCTGCAGAAACATGGGTAGATGCACTGAAAGACCGTCAGTTTCTTGGTATGCTCAACTTCATTCACAATTCTGTTCAGTTATTTAGATTTAAGTTTAAGGTATTTGAAAAATTACTGTTCAGTTTTACAACGTGTGTCTCTGGATAGGTGGATCAAATCCTAATTTAGCCGATCTTGCCGTCTTTGGTGTCTTGAGACCAATCCGACACCTTCAATCTGGAAAAGATATGGTAGAGCATACAAGAGTAGGCGAATGGTATTCTCGAATGGAGAAGGCTGTGGGAGAGTCTGCAAGGATTGTCTCCTAAAGTTAGTACAATTTATAGTTTTTGTTTGGCTCTATTACTCCATATCTTTCCAGGTTATAGATAAATATCAGAACTGAACGTTAGATCTTAAAAGCTAGCTTGTCTGTGAGAATAATCTGGTAGATCCATGTCACAAGTTGTGAATTCTCTTGTCCTTTTAGATGATTGGACGGTCTGAATTTGTACTTTTAGAGGTGGTGTTGCCTTATTATAGTTAACTGTATTGAGTTCGGTATAACAATCTTATAGAGGTGAATAAGATCAGCAGACGATTTTTCGTCAATCAAGCTTTCACCCACACTGTAAATAATGAGCAACTCTAACAAAAATTCCCAATTCAACTCTACAAGCAATTAATTAATTTACATTGAATATCAAGCATCTGTTGAATCAAGAAGACAACATATTGGTACCCGACGTAAGGTATAAAGTTTAAATCCAACGAGTGAGGGAGGTTAGTGAAAGAAATTGACATGTGTACTTTAGTTATGATAACACATAGTCTCTTTACAGGATCCAGAACAGATTTGATCCTTTTCCATAAAGTAGGATTGGATTATTACAATTGATCTGTTTCTTATGGGCTAAAAAGCAACCCTTGGTGAAGTTTGAGAGCAACCTAAATCTTATGAAAGAGTTATAGAACATACCACACTAAAAGAACTTACAATAAACAGAGCCATAAGTTGGGTTAGAACAGCTCTGAGATCTGAAAGTTCATGACATGCCTTTAATCCCATCTTTAATATTTTCCATGCCTCCAATTTTCTGGCGTTCACCCCCAAATTTTCATGGAAAACATGACGCTTGGAGGAGAATGTTGGTGCTCAAGTTAGAAAGTGATACCGCCACTTTAGAAATGATCCTCTCTTATTCACTTGTGTATGTGTTGGTGTTCAAGTGAAGCTTGAAGGTCGATGCCTGTGTTCTGGCTCAAGAGGTATTCCCTCCCTCAGTTAAGACCTAGTTAGGTTGCCATCAAGGTCTTTGTTGGAGTGATTTCAAAATTTAGTTACATTTTCTACGCTGAGATCTGAACTACGGTGGGTAGTGGGTAGTTTCCATTTTGGTATTTCTGTGACCTTCCAAGAATTCTCTCTCAGAGTAACGATGAGTTAGAACTTAGACAACTGTGATCTTGAAGTAAATGGAACAAATTATTAAGTTCAACAGCTCAAAAAAGAACCAATGAGATAGGCCATTTGAGGGGATTGTTCAAGTGCTCGGAATATATTGGCTAGAAGAAACCTTCGAGGAGAGGCGGAGAAGAGTGTGGCCTACAAGTGAGAAGGATTGAATAGTGTGGCCTTACCTCTGAATTCAGCTTTCTTTCTGGTGAAAACCACCCCAAATGAACCTCTTGGCTTTTTGACTGTCCTTACTAAGGAAGTGTTTTCGGCCCTTTGGAAGTCCTAGATATGACCTAAGAAGATTTTTTTTTTGGGGGCTTTGCACAGATAGCAAAAACCGACAAAAGAATGGCAAAAATAGCAAAAAAATAAAATTATTTGTGGAAATAGCAAAAAATACGTTAAATTACGAAAATACTCTTAGTATCTCCAATAGTCTATCAGTCCCTATTATTGATAGTCACTGATAGACTTCGATTAATCGGAGTCTATCAATGATAAATACTGATAGACTTTGATGATAAGTTTCAATTAATCGGAGTCTATTAGTGATAGACACTGATAGACTTTGATTAATCGAAGTCTATCAGTGTGTATCACTGATAGACTTTGATGATCGTAATCTATAAGTTTTTATCGTGTTTAATTCAAGCCTATCAGTGATAGCCGCTGATAGAAAACAATTTAATTTAAGGCTATTAGTTCAGTTTAATTCAAGGCTATCAGTTTCTATCCATCAGTTTAATTTAAGTCTATCAGTAATGATCACTTATAGAAAATCGTTTAATTCAAGGTTATCAGTTTTTATCACTAACAGAAATCAATTTAATTCAAGACTATTAGTTTCTATCACTGATAGAAACCAATTTAATTGAAGTTTATCAGTTTCTATCAGAAATCAATTTAATTAAAGTCTATTGACTTGTATCACTGATGGAAATTAGTTTAATTCAAATCTATCATTTTCTATCGAGGATAAAAATCAGTTAATTGAAGTCTATCAGTTTCTATCTCGAATAGAAATCAGTTAATTATCAATTAATTGAAGTCTACCAATGATTGTTACTGATAGAAATCAATTTAATTGAAATCTATCAGTAAAGTACTTTGCATTGCAATCATCTCGGTAATTAGAAACTCATCCAAAATTATTATACTACAATCATAAATTGAACAAAAAATTTAAGTCTCTTGTGGTAATTAGAACATAAAATCCAAAAATAACCATTACGAACAAGAGACTCTCAATCAACAATATAATTTTTAATGCCTAGCACACAAGCTCCGTGACCACCACCATAAAATTGCTATTCTTGTATTCTTTGTATTTCATTATCTATCAATTATAGCCCTGAAAGACTTCGACCAGTGATAGTCAGTGATAGACTACGATTAATCGGAGTATATTAGTGATATACTTTGATATACCTATACAAACACTCACCAACATTGCTATTTTTGTATTCTTGGCATTCTTGAATTAAAAAGAAGGCCAACAAGAGCTTAGCTCAATTGACATAAAGTTGTACTGATAACCACAAGGTCTGTGGTTCGAATCCCCCTCCCCACATTTTATCCAATATATAATAAAAAGAAGAAGAAACAATCAAAAAAAAAAAGAAAAAGAAAAAAAAAAGAAAAAGAAAAATCGTAACAGATTTCAAAATACACAAGAAATGAGGGAAGAAAGGGTAAATGGAAAGGGAGAGAAAGAGAAGGGTAAAATGGGAATATTCAAATTTTTTTGCCATATTTGCAATTCTTTTAACCTTGTGCTAAATTTGCTATTATATATAATTAATTTGCCACCCACTGCAATTACTTTTTTTTTTTTTTTTTTTTTTTTTTTTTTTTTTTTTTTTTTTTTAATTCAAGCTCTTTGCTTTGGGTTAGTCAGTGGACTCAATACAGCAGAGAGGCTGCAAGATAGATGTCCAAATATGGCACTTAGCTCTGAAGTGTGGTCTTTTTACCTCTCTTTATTCGACGTCTTGTGGGCACTGATAGGTTCTACAAAGGATAATACCGAACAAGGCAACTATTTTATGGGCATGGATTCAAATTAAAACGAAGCCAAAGGTTCTGTAAGGTTGAATTTGTTCAAGTTCCTATTCTGGAATTTGATCTTTTTAGGCACTCAAATTTATTGATTGCGTGACTATTATTTAAAATAGTGTAAGAGTCAATAGAACAAAATAACAAATTACGTGGTGAACTGATGTGATCTGGACAAGTAGACGGTTGCTGTAATAAGTATCGGAGGGAAATTTTAGGGTGGGACATATATGTCATGTAATTTTTATTTGGAGAAATAGCTACTAGGTCAATTATAAATTTTATTTGGCAAAATTCAATTGATAATTTGATAGTGTTAGTTTGAATTAGAATTTAGACTAAATTGATTTTCCAAAATCAAAGTTCATTAATGTGATGTGAATGGCTTCTTGGAAGTATTATTATTATTTTTAGTTCAACAACATTTGTGGTTGGGACATTTGAACCTCTGACCTATTGTGAGTGTACATACCAATTACTGTTAAGTTATGTTCACTTTGACACTTTTGGAAGTATTTAAGCTTAGAAACCATTCAAAGTTTGATTAATTTAAATGATCTACCGAAAGCCTAACTCGTGTAGCTAATATTTATGATAGTGATTTCAATTTACTCATCAGGCAAATGGGTCAATTAATCTTATCGTCCATTGAAACTCTTGTGAAGACGTTAATGACTTCAACAGGGTCCCTCCCTTTGTGGTTAGATAATTTGTTTAATTGCCAAAGCGAGCTTAGCTCAGTGGTAATTGACATGTACCTCGACCAAGAGGTCAGAGGTTTGAATCTCCCACCCCCAAATGTTGATGTACTAAAAAAAAAAAAAAGATAATTTGGGTAATTGCTATTTGAGCATAGGTTATTGGATAAGACATTAATTAATATTTCAAAGGTTGATGGTTTGTTCCCTACAATTGTTGAACTAATTAATATTTCAAAGGTTATTGGATAAGACACTAATTAATATTTCAAACAAGGGAGGATTAATATTTCAAAGGTTATTGGATAAGACACTAATTAATATTTCAAAGGTTATTGAATAAGACACTAATTACCGTGAGAGTACATGTCAATGGTTTGTTCCCTACAATTGACATGTACTCTCACGGTAATTGGTATATACTCTCGACAAGGAGGTTAAAAGTTCGAATCCTCCATCTCCAAATGTTGTTGAACTAAAAAAAGCAAGTTATAGTACATGTAAATTGAGTCGGATATTAAGAAAATGAAGTTTGTTATTGACAATGCTACCTCAACCTTGGGTGTGACATAAATTTATATAAACACATATAGAAGGAATGTGTTACAACTTTTTTTTTTTTTTTTTTTTTTTTTTTTTTTTTTTTAATTTGAGAAAATGTGTTACAACTCATTAAAACTTGAATAATTTATATTTAAATGTTTGATTTGATTATTATCAAGCTTTTTGCGTAGTCAGGTATTGCAATTTATTTTTTTCTATTTAATACCTAAAGAAAGTCATTATAAATTTAAAACATGTACTCATTCCTCTAGACAATCTTTATTTCTATTTTATCAAATTTCTATTATACTCATTATATTATCAAATCATTAAATAAAACAAAACTAAAAAGTTATATCCAATACATGAAAGAAAAAATAAAACTTTAGTTTCATTTTTATTTGAAGTCCTACTAATTTCATACCAAAATTTGTTTTATAATTCATTGGAGGCAAGTGAGACTAATTTAATTAATGATGCTTCCAACAAAAAAAACTTGTGAAGAAGTAAATAACTTTGTTCAAGTTTAAGATAAATATTACCATATATGTCTAAGCTTAAGGTGCAATTTGATGATATTAAAAATTTAGGATAAAATAAGTACAAATAATTATTAGAGGTATAATTTAATTAGATAATAATTTATAAGTAATCAATAGAAATTTAATATAGATAAATAATTTATTTATTATCTCTATTAATTAATTTACTCAATTTAACTAAATATATTATTAACTAAAATTTGATCATTTTTTTAAATAAAAAAAATTTACATGTTAAATTCGTTGAACGGAGTGTGTCTGAGTTGGATAAAAGCATAGAACAACGTAGTAATTGTTAATTTTAGACGGTTGAATATATGTAAGAGAAATTAGAAAATGTATTTCAAATCTACATCATTAAAGATGTATTAATTTTGAACCTGCATCCCAACGATATCAAGAGACAACTACATTATCTTGATCACTTTCAATAATATAGTGACTAAGTTGGGCTTCGTGCATTTTGACCTACAAAGTGTGTTTTTGAGTTTGTTTTAGTAGGAAAATTTATATATCATTTATATATATATATATATATATATATATTTAAGTGTAAATAGGAGATTGATAGGGAATTAATGTTAATTATTATTTTCGGTTGATACCATCGATCGTATTGTTAAGTTGCAACCATCTAGAAGTAGGTAAATAATTAAATACAATCATTAACTTTGTTGATTACATGATTGAATAAACTTTCTAAAACTTGCGTCAAAAAAAAAAAAAAAAAATATTCTAAGCCTTCGTTAATAAATGAGAGAGTATATTTCATATTCAAACAATATGGACACTATATTTTCCTTCATAAACGCATATTTATCACCTTACACACTTTAGAGTCTTATTCCAAATACTTACATGGTTCTTGATAAATGATGAATCATTCTCATTAACCATATATCAATATTTACATTGAAATTCATTAATTTCGTTAACGAGTGCAAATCCCCGAGGTTGTGTCCCATTAAACCTTACATTGTTAAAGTAAGATGTAATATTAAGTGTATGTATAGAAATATGAGAGGGGAAAAACTAAACCACGAAGGACAATATAATGGTGTTTTTTCATGAATGATTGACATAGAAAGAAAACATATGAAAATGATTCTCTTTGAACCTTTTTATAGAGGAAAGATTTCTTTTTAGTACACTGAAAAATAGAAATCATACACACAAGCAAGTTCAAGGAAAGAAATATCCCTTAAAATAGCTTCATTCACCCACAAAAAAGGTGCTATTGTATCTTTTTCAAAAAAAAAAAAAAGGTGCTCTTGTATCCGAATGACACGATGGCTAGTCTTATTTGTACGGCTATTCAAGTTGCGAGCGATTATGATGCAAATTTTAGAAACAAAAAGAAGCCTCTCATAAATCGTTGTTGATGATAAGCTCATATTTCATCAACAAATAGGTTGGATTTCATTGTTAAAATGATCCATGCTCTCAAGAAGTTTTCAAAGAATAGAGTTTAGGGTTGAATCTGTTTCGGTTCACAGTGATCAAAGATCCATCTTCGGAGATGTTTTTAATGTTGACTAGGAGAGTATAGCTACTTCAGCTAGTTCTATCGATCCAAACAACTTTTGAACATGTTGTGTTGTTAGCCTAGTTTCTCCATTAGTGTTTTTGACTATCAACCCAAAACCTACAATGTCCAAGGTCAAAGATGCATCCGAGTTTATTTTGAAAGAGTCACCATTAAGAGACGTCTAACTATTGTTACGATTCATGATCCGAAGTCGTGGGAAGATATTGTTTAAAGTAGTAGAATTTGATTCCAAATTTAATTTTTCATTTTAAAAGTGGTTGTTTAATTTGAAAGGTAAATTAATAAATTCTAGAAAATATATTACAAGAATTCCTTTTTTTTTTTTTTTTTTAGTTTAATAATTACAAGAGTGGGGATTGTTTGAAATGGTAATCAGCTATCAACATATTGGTATGTATGAATATTTTCTTTTGGCCTTATTATATATTAGGCTAAAAAGTATTGTATTTCGCCACGTGGCAAACTTATTACACAAAACGACACCCTTGAACTACTACTTTTTGCCTGAGAAACGACACGTCGGATAAGTTGGGAATGGCAGAGCGCACCATCGTTTAGGATGGGTCCCACTTAACACGTGGGTATTTCATCTAAGCACGTCGGCAAATCGGGAAGGGTTCTAGGAAATGCCACTCTGGACTTTGAATTTTAATAGGAATATATAAAAATCGAACATAAAAAATTCTTAACAGGAATATAGAAAAATATCCATATGGATAAAATTTTTAAATAGTTTTAAATAATTCTTTTTTGTAAGCATATGCAAATATATCGCTTTTTTTAAAAAAATATAATTTTAGATATCTAAATTTTTAAATCCGGCAAATCATTGATCAATTTTACTTTTACAAAACTACATAATTATCCAACAGTTGAAAGACAAAATATTGGAAATTAAAAATTAAAGACAGAAATACATATTTTCATCCAAATTTCATTGTCATGGAGTACCACATCAATCATGAGTTAAAATTATTAGTAGAGATTAAAGATTAACACAATTTAAAGTCTAGAAATTTAATTAAAATGTTTTTAAGTGAAAAAATGAAAATCACAGCTTAACCAAAAGTAAAATACAAGAATAAAGTGAACAATTTTATAAAATACTAGAATTAATAATTAAAATATGGACAATACAGGTAAGGATAATTTTATCCGTAAAAACTAAAAAAAGAGCAAGGATAATTTTTGTAATATAATAAAGCTGAATTAAAATTTATTCCCTATAGTTTCATTTAGTTAATGGTTTTAAAAGCTTAAATTTAGTATTTATACTTAATTTCAATTGAAATTTTATGATTTGGTTAAACTTTACAAATAAAATTATATGTGATTTGAAAATTTAGTTACTTTTTTTTACTCTAATAATGTCAATTAATACAGTTAATCATTTCATGTCAAAAAAGAAAAAAAAAAGTGCCAATATAAGAATAGAAGGGATAATTGGTAAGATTTATCTAAATTATAAGAATGAGATTGATAGTCTAAAATTATAAATACCAAATTAAAATAAATTTAAAAACTAAAATAGGAAATTTATAATTGAACGTGTACTAAAATGATGTGGAAAAGGCTACATGGAAAGGGCCCAGTTTGGGGAAATTTCTAGTACTACGGTGGTATAGAAAATTTTTCATACTACCTCCATTAATTAATTGTCATGTAAGGAGTATTTAAGAATGTTGTGGAATCCATATAATAAAATATTATATCATTAAATGTTCATTAAATGATGTGTCAAATACTGAATGGAGGGAGTAGGTACTACCGTAGTACTTGAAATTTTGGGACTTTTTAGAAACATAATAAAGAAAATAAAAAAAATTAGAAAAAGAACACAGTTGCAAAATTATTTCGTAAAGTCAAGTGTCGCGCCTTTTGAAGAGGCGCGACCCTCCTCTGCGTGGGACCCACATAAATTTTTTATTTTTTCTTTTCTTTTTAATACATAAAATAGATTTTTTTATTATTTGATTTTTTTTTTTCAATTCGACAGATGGCTTCTTTTTCTTTCTTGTTTTTTTTTTTTCTTTTTTAATACATAAATTAAATTTATTTATTTATTTGATTTTTTTTCAATTTTTTAATGATTATGTTTTTTTTAATAAATTGTTTTCAATTTTCTTTTCCAGATTCTGAACCTGAAGATTAGGTTTTTAAAAAAAAAAAAATTAAAGTTTGTCTTTTTTTTTTAAAATATATATTTATAAATTACATGTTTTAAAGTTTGCGTTTTTTTTTCTTGTTGTCTATATTTATAATTTATAGGAAAATGTAATTGATTTTGAAAAATAACAAAATGTTCCAATTCTTCCATTTTCCTTTTCTCGTTATTCTACCGTCAACAAAATCAACCTCAATTTTTTCTAATAAAATCTTTTTCAAATATCATTTTTTTTTAAATCTAATAACATTAAATTTACAATATCACTTAACAGCTTCATAAACTCTCGCATTTTGTTTAATCAACAAAATCTTTCCTATAAATTTACAAAATCTTTTTTTAAATCTAATAACATTAAATTTACAATATTACTTAAGAGTTTCATAAACTCTTGCCTTTTGTTTAATCAACAAAATCTTTCCTATAAATTTACAAAATCTTTTTTTTAAATCTAATAACATTATATTGACGTAAATAAAAGAAATCACCACTATTTCTATGAATAAAAATCAAGGGAGATAGATGTTTTTTTTTTAAATCACTCCTATTCCTTTGGAATGTTTAATTATTTTTCAAAATAACTATTTAAATATAGTTACATTTTCCTATAAATTATAGATATAGAACACAAAAAAGCAAATTTTAAAAGTAAAAAAAAAAATAAAAAATAGAGGATTATAGTTGTTGCGAAAAAAATTTGCAAAATAGGATTCCGCGCTTCTTGAAAGCAAACTTTAAAACATGTAAATTATAGATATAGAAAAAAAAAACAAGCAAACTTTAAACCATGTGACTTATATATATATATATATATATATATATATATATATATATATATATATATATTTGAAATAGAAATATAGATATATATATTAAAAAATACAAACTTAATTTTTTTTTTTTTTAAAAAACCCTAATCATTAGGTTCACAATTTGAAAAAAAAAAATGAAAACAAATATTTATATAAAAAAAAAAACCTAATCACTAAGAAATTGAAAAAATATGCAAATAAATGCATAAATAAATAAATTTAATTTATGTATTAAAAGAGAAAAGAAAAGACAATCTTTGTGGGTGGAATTGAAAAAAAAAATGCAAATAAATAAATAAAGTTAATCTAAAGTCAATCTAAATTTATTTGGAAAAAAATCAAATAAATAAATAAATTTAATTTATGTATTAAAAAAGAAAAAAAAAAACAAGAAAGAAAAAGAAGCAATCTGTCGAATTGAAACAAAAAATCAAATAAATAAATAAATTTATTTTATGTATTAAAAAGAAAAGAAAAAATTAAAAAAAATCTGTGGGTCCCGCGCAGACGAGTGTCGCGCCTCTTCAAGAGTTGCGACACTTGACTTTACGAAATAATTTTGCAACTGTGTTCTTTTTCTAATTTTTTTTATTTTCTTTATTACTTTTCTAAAAAGTCCGAAATTTTTCCATGAGGCTGGAAACAGACCCACGTGGCAAAGGAATCAGAAAAGCGGTATCCCAACTCCCAAGTTTCAAAGTCCAGTCAGATTCAAAACTTTGTCGTTTTAATCCACATACATTGAAAATAAATAAATAAATAAAAACAAATTTGTTTGATTTTTTTTTTAAAAAAAACGAAGGGCAATTCTTCAGCCTTTCCCAATGACCAAACTGACAATTTCTCTCATCTCTCATTCACACTCCTCTCCATAACCCCCTCTGACCCTTTCTTTCACGTCTCAATTGAGTTCATTTCTCTCTCTCTCTCTCCCTTTTATATGGAAATATTATTGCACGATCCCGTAACAATGTAGCCGTCTCGTAACAATGGTTCGATGAATGTTCATAAACCTATCAACTTTTAATAATCATCTGATACAAATTCGAAATACTTTATTGATGGTGCAAAACTATCATTACATTGTGATAACATCTTCCAATAATTCCTCGAAAAGACTTTTTTTTTCTCTCTCACAAAATCTCCCCCTCTTGTGAGAAATTATTAACTGTTCTTAGTGCAATGAGACGGGTAGATTTGTACCATTAGATTTAAGAGAGAAATTGTAAAAATACTTCGATTTTGTATCTAACGATTATTAGGAGATTAATTTGAAGATATACATTAACGGTTTTAAAGAGAGAGCCTTGTTACACTGAGAGCACCTAATAATTTGTACTCGCTTGCTCATTTTTCAATGATATCACTTAAATTGACGAGAAATTGTTAGGTGTTTTCAATGCAGTAAAGTGAGTAGTTTTGCACCTGAGATATAATAGAGATAAAATTGTAAAAGTATTTCAATTTTGTATTTAATGATTATTAGAAGTAGAGTTGAAGTACATATGACATGTATACCTAATAATTTGTCCATTGACCCATAAATACACACACCATTTTCCCATCATCCCCTATTTTTGAAAATGAGACCAAATCCAAAAGCTTTCCTCTGAGAAACATGGCTGTTGAATCTGGGTTTTGTTCAGAAAATTTTGGGTTTCAAGATTGGAGTTTCCCTCCTTTCTCTCGCGTCGATAATCTCAATCCTCCTCAACAAACACAGTTCCATTTCCATCCCAATAATGGGTTTCCAGCCACGCCAGCTTCTTCTTCTTCTTCCTCCTTTTCTTCTCTGTCCTCTCTCACTCTCTCTTCCATGGCAGCTCTGAATTCCGAGCTCGAGTTGCAGAGCCAAGAGATAGATTCTTTCCTCCACTTTCAGGCAAGCCCCCTAAAAAAAACCAAACCCAAAAAAGTTTGAACCTTACTAACTTCCTTGTTTATGAACGCAGAGCGAAAAGCTGAGAAACGCAATACGAGAACAGAGGAAGCAGCAAGTGAAAGCTCTGATAAGCAGCACTGCGGAAACAGAGGCGTACAGGGCGATGAGAGAGAAAGAGGCGGATTTGGCGGAGGCGATGGAGAAAGGAAGGGAGCTGGAAGAGAGAGTGAAAATGGCAGAGACAGAGAAGGAAGCGTGGAAGAGAATGGCGAATACGAAGGAAGCGGTGGCGATGGGGCTGCAGAGGAAGCTGGAAGAAGCGAGAGAGAAAGTGATTTTGGACGGAAATGGCGCAGAAGATGCAGAATCTGAAAGCGGTTTGGGTTGCAGAAGCTGCAGGAATAGGAATCCGTGTGTGCTTTTTCTGCCGTGTAGACATGTCTGCTCGTGTAAGTGCTGCGAAGCTTTTCTGGGATGCTGCCCTGTTTGTCATTCTGTAAAAGAGGCGAGCGTGGAAGTGCTTTTGCTCTGACCAAGAACAACAACAACGCCACAGTCATTCATACCATGAACACAACAACATAACATAACATTAACTTTACTAAGCTTTGTATTTTAATCCGAAGGGAGGAAGGATATGGAACAGAGGGTTTTGTTTCTGTCTTAAAAATACCATTTTGGTTCGAGTTTTTGTTCCTATACTTTTAAATGTTTAAATTTAGTCTCTATGTTTATAATAAGTTTTAGATTTGAATCTCGTTTTAGTTCTTGAACTTTTTGTTTTATTTTAGTCCATAAACTTTTGAATTATTGATTTTAGTTTTTAAACTTTTAAATTTGTTTTATTTTAGTTTCTAAACTTTCAAAATATCTATTTTAGTCCCTAAACTTTTTAAAAATTAATCATTTTGGTCCTTTATACTTCAAATCTAGTTTGCTTAATGTTCGCATCTAATTTATATTGACTTGAAATCATGTTTATATATTAACAATTTGATACACAAACTCAACACTATGTCATTAATTTGTTAAAATTGAAATAAAAGTAAGGACTAAAATAGTCATTTTTTGAAAGTTCATGGACCAAAATAGACATTTCAATAGTTTGGGACCAAAATGAAACAAACTTATAAAGTTTAGGGACTAAGACGAACATTTTGAAAGTTCAAGAACCAAAATAAAATAATCCTAAAAGTTTAGACACCAAAAAAAAATTTAAATCAAAATAGGTTGAAACTTAGAAAGTTTTTTTGTTGTTAATTTTGATCGAATTTGATAAAATAATAATAATATTGATTATTATTTTTGTTCAAGATAAGATCTAGTGTGAATATATGTTTCCAAAATTAGACTTTTTTTTTTTTATTTTTTTTTTGAGTTAATATTAAACTAAATTAATTTCAAGATTTATTCAAAAGTATGTGAACTCAATTTGAACATTAGAAAGGGAAGGAACTAAAATAAAACAAGTTCTAAACTAATGAAACAAAAAGATATTTTAAACTTCATTTGATTTGTTTTTTTTTTGAAGTTCTCGAAACAAGTTTTTAAAAACTGTTTTTTTTTTTTAATTATGATTATATTTTTTTAGTTTTCAAATTTTGACTTGAATTTTGAAATCATTTGGACAATAGTATGTATATATATATATAAATATAAATATAAATCATAAGTGTATTTATAAAATTATTAAAAAAAAAAAGAACCGAAAGATTATCAAATAGTTGGAGCTTTTGTAGGAGATCAAATGAAAATAATGATGAATTGTACAAATGAGGGGCTTAATAAACACATAAGAATCTTTTTTTTTTTTTTTTTTTTTTTTTTTTTTTTTTTTTTTTTTTTTTGAGAATAAAGGAAACATAAGAATCTTTTGTTGCTTTGTAAGTGGGAAAACTAGTTATTCACTTGACTTCATAGTCATACTTTAAATTATTAATAAAATAATCACTTTTTTCTTTTACATCAAAATAATTACTTCTTTGTAGGGTGTGAATTTAGTGTTTAATCAACATTTAATTATTTTTTTAACTTCAAAAAATATGGAGAAACCTCCAACTTTAAGAATATTAAATATAGACTTATTAAACATTTTTAAAGTTTAAGGACATATTAACCATAAAATCAAATTTTTTTTTTTTTTTTTTTTTATCAAGTTTAGAGACTGTGTCCTAATTTAACCTTATTTTTACTACTCTATCTTGACATATAAAAGTCCAACCTATTTGGATAGATTTTTAAGTTTCAACCTAATAATATAAAGACAAATATAGATATTCAATATCCATTTTAAAAATAGCAAAATTGATGAAACAAATGCAATTAATTTTTATTTTTTTTTTATTATTTTCTTGAAGTGGTTGACTACTTGAACTTGGACATGATTATTGCGCATATCCAAAGTTTATGATATATACCTTAGAAACTTTGCTTCCAAAGCAAAGGATAAGTTAACGAAGCTTCATCGTAAGAACAAAAATGGAGAAACCAAAAACCAGTTCCTCATCGCTTCAATCCATTGCAATTGCCTTCTTCTTCTTCTTCTTCCTTCTCAACGCGCATGCTCAGAGTCTCCCGCCTGCAAAATTCGACGGATTCGTGTACGGAAATCACTCGCACGACTTGGATACCATACTCATAGAAGCGTTTTACGACCCGGTCTGCCCCGATAGCAGAGACTCTTGGCCGCCGCTCAAAAAAGCCCTCGATCATTACGGCTCTCGCGTTCGTCTCGTCATTCACCTCCTCCCTCTTCCGTGAGTACAATCGATCGCTCTATTATGTGTCTCTGTGTATGATTTTCGTTGATTGATTGCTCTGTTTTGTTGCTGAGAAAATTTTTGTCCGAGTTTGAGAAATTGGAAAATTGATGATCGTCGTAGACTTTGTTTTCGCTCTGAATTCTGAGGATCGATTCAATTGGAAGTAGTTATACGAGCTTCACTGTTGCTTCTTTATTTCGTCACTTTACTAAAATTATTTGAAATTGGCTTAGGAGTAGTGTATCCAGTCAACGATTCAATTGCAATTGTAAATAATTGAAGAAAATTGCCCTAAGGCAGTTCTGATTATGCATGTTAACGATTCAGTACGAGTTTTGCATGATTGAACGAGGCTGGTTTTATACTGTCTTGTGAATCTATCTATTGTCTAAAATATGGCTCTAAGAATGTTTAATGAGTTATTATGTTTAAGATTACTTTAATCTTAATATCTTCCTTTGTCATGAATTCATAAGCGATATATTTCTGATAGTTCATCTTTTCTTGGATTGCAGTTATCATGACAATGCATATGCTGCATCTCGTGCTTTACACATTGTAGACTTGGTGAATCCCTCGGCTACATTCACATTGTTGGAAGCATTCTTCGGGCAACAGGTTCAATTCATCATATATATTTTCTAATGTGGGGAGCTATTGCTCTGGTGATGTATAAATAAGAAAGTACGAGATTGGGTTTTTAAATCACTTCTCTCCAAGTTCTTTCTTTAAAGCTCATGGTTTTCTTCTTTAAAATAAATGGTCCTTTCCTGCAAATTGTTTATGTATTTATTTTTCCTGGGTTTCATTTTTGAATAACTTCAGTAGAATATAGGCTTTTTTGGTGGTTTGTTTTAGAGTTTTTGTTTTCAAAACTGTTAGACTTGTAATACGGGCCATCCTTCGATTGGAAGAATAATTTCAATTGTTTAGAAATATCTGTGGTCCATGGAAACAAAATAACAGAAAATGGTTTTAACAACGGCAACCTGAAGGTGGTTCCATTGATTTTGTGTTTTCACAAGCAGAGAATTGTTTTAAAAACAACTACTCAAACATGTTTTCACTGAAATTGGACTTATTTAGTTGTATTATTAGTAGGGAAAGGTTTCTGAATGGTAAATGTAAAATTGAACACATAAACTAATGACAAGAAAGCTTTGTATTTTTATGTAGTCTCACTATCATAAAAACTAAATGATTGCATTTCTAATAAACAGAAGCAGTTTTACAATACCGAAACTCGTTATTTGTCAAGGGCCTCTGTTGTGGATAACATTGTGAAGTTTGGAGTGGAAGTACTGGGAGATTCCTACAAAAACGCTCTAGTAAATGGCTTCAATGACAGGAACACCGATCTTTTGACACGAGTTTCGTTCAAGGTATGATGGCATCACACTTCAATTTTTGGGTTGTTGTAGAGATACATATAGTTATATTATGACAGACAAGTAACGCAATATTTTTGTGAGATTGATAATTGATCTCTCTGCATGATGTATGAGGCCTAATCTGCATTTTCACAAATAATGAGAATTGGTTCTGTTCAGTTCCATCCATAGCTTTGCTTTCTTTGCTGCATGCATAATTCATTTTGAACTCTCTTACTTCTTGCAGTTTAGCACCTCAAGAGGAGTCTATGGAACACCTTTTTTCTTCATAAATGGATTCCTAGCTCCTGATAAAGGGTCTGCCATAAATTACACTGGATGGAGAAACTTGATCGACCCTTTGATCAAAGCAAAAAATAGATCAGGGTTTCCGCATCTATCTCTATAAAGTGTTTGGTCTACATAAACTCTCTAGTCTCCATGGCTACACATCTTTAATTACTATACATATCGACATGGTTTGCAGATGGAAAACCTCTAATCTTGGAAGGTATACGGACTTTGCATTTATGTGAGAACTCATTCTCCCAGAAAAAGGTAAGCTAGTCTAGATAGGTTATGCGATAAATGACTCTTGCTCGTGAAATTTTCACTGCATGTTCTTCTTCTGTTGTTCTGTAATTGTCAAGTAATGTGAAAGATGGACTTAGATAGTGTGTGAAGTTATTATAGGGATGCTTTCAATGATCTTCTCTATTTGTTTGAGGAAAATATGCTCACTGGCATAGTTATTTCATATGGGGCTTCTTATTCACCTTGCTGCTCTTTCTTCTTCTTCCCCTCTCCATTCCATGATGCAGACCTTAAATATCTCAAGAAATCGAAATCAAGCTGACTTAAGCTTCCTGTCAAAACCAAGCTGACTGAACCAATTGTCCAGTTGTTTATTGATTTTGTCTTTCGATTTCATGAGAGTGAGATGAGAAATAACCCTCAGGAGGCAGCTTCATTGGCTAAGGCCCGCGGTCGTCTCTGAGTAATACCTAGGCTTGGGTGTAAGCGTAGTGGGTTAAGTGGTCATTTTGAGCATGGAAGGGATGGTGGACGGGATGCAATGGTCGTTTGGTCGATTTTTTCAGCTCTGAAAAAACAAAACTAACTGAGACATTGCCCAACCGATTGGCTGCCTTTGGCATTGGTTAGTTTTGTTGGTTATGACTTGCAAAACATAACTAGTTGTCATAGTTTATCGTAGCCCTTCTTTTCAGCTTAAATTTTTTACCATTCAGTCAAATGGTAAATTTGGTCGCTTAACTTAAAATCATCCAATTATATCTCTAAACTTTAGGTTGTACTTTTGTTTAGTTTAGAACCTCTTAGTAACATCGTTAATTTTTAGTTCTAAAAAAAATCTATAATTCAATTAAAAAAATTACGCGATTATGTATCTCCCAACCGAAGAGTTGTCGAAAATTATGAGTTGCATGCTAAAGGGGCAAAAACGTCTTTATAATGAGAAACTTGTGATAGATTGGGTGAGGGCCTATATTCTAGAAAATGTAGACTTCTAGGGCCCATTTGGTAACGTTCTTGTTTCTAATTTTATTAAGAAATCTAAGCATTTAATAACTATGTATGTTTCTTGTTTCTCATTTTTTAGAAACACTCCCAAAATTTGTATAGAACTTTTGGGAACAACTAAAACTAGTTTCTCTTTTTGTTCGTGTTTCCAATTTTTTCCAAACATAAATAAGAATATAGGTTTATTATTATTGAATGTATAGGTGTTAGGGTCATGAAATTTTGTTTTTCTTTATTAAAAATGAAGAAACGGAAACAAAAAACGAGAACGTTACCAAACGGGCCTCTAGAGTCTCCTCTTCGTCCTCTTTGTTTTCCTTCCATTTCTATTAAGACCGTTCACATCTTGAATTTCCCAATGTGCAATGACAAGTTTTTTTTTATCGGTGGAGCTTTCGGATAAATTTGATCATTAGGGGCCCAATGACAGTTAGTCGGGTTGGCATTCCATTTTTATGGAAGTGGTTTATAACCAATCTAGATTTGATGGGCTAGCCCTAACTTCTTAAACCTTGAATTTTGGGTGAAGCTTGCCTGGTTAGTTTAGGCCATGGCCTTCTTTACAACTTGGGTGCGAGAAAAGCATGGGCCTTGGGAAACATTAGTAGGCACTTGGAAGCAAATAAAGAGTTATAGTCACATGGTCAAAATAAATTGGTTTTCACAAGGATGTGAAAGACTCTATGCCACTTGGAAATGCCTTAGACCAAGTGAATTACCCTTGTCAAGTAATATGTCACAATATGGGTGAGCATCTTAGGATGAGTTAGTTCGTGTCCTCCAATGAGATGAGGAATTCTTTAAGCAGTTGTGGTAAGTACTATGTTGTCTGGTGCTCAATTCTACAGGTTGAATGTTTCATTCTAAGGTGTAACCATAAAACACGTATCCAGCAGTAGATTGATATGAATCTAAGTGATGCTATGTTTTGGAGGACATCTAAATGGGTAGGATATTAAAAAAAAAAAAAAAAAAGATCCTTTGCCATTGAGTAAAGGCTTGTGGATCAATCATTGAGAAATATATATAAAAAGTGGCATTTTTGTGTATGCCTCCAGTAGCCATGTGTTATAATGTAGGCAAGTTTGAAGCACATCTTCACATTACAAAGAAATAAGACTTAATCCCCGAAGAAGTTAGACAACTCTAGGTTGCATTTGAGGAAGGCAACTACTCAACATGCATTGGCCTATAGTGAAGACAAGACTATATTATTGTTGGTGTTAGCCTAGGGAAAAGGCAATACCTGAGTAAAAACAAAAATCATGAAATGACTAAAGATTCTTCAAGTTCCTCGTGTTTGTTGTAACCATAAAACAACTTAATGGTTAGTCTGGTGCTCAATTTTACAGGTTGAATGTTTCATTTTAAGGTGTAACATTAAAACACGTATCCAACAGTAGATTGATATGAACCTAAGTGATGCTATGTTGTGGAGGACATCTAAATGGGTAGATATTAAAAAAAGACCCTTTGCCATTGAGTAAAGGCTTGTGGATCAATCATCGAGAAATATATATAAAAAGTGGCAATTTTGTGTATGCCTCTAGTAGCTATGTGTTATAATGTAGGCAACTGGCAAGTGTTGAAGCACATCTTCACATCACAAAGAAATAAGACTTAATCTTGAGCAACTCCACTTATTGATGAAGTTAAACAACTCTAGGTTGCATTTGAGGAAGCAACTATATAACTCAACACACATTTGGCCTATAGTGAAGACAAGACTATATTATTGTAGGTGTTAGCCTAGGGAAAAGACAATACCTGAGTAAAAACAAAAATCATGAAATGACTAAAGATTCTTCAAATTCCACGTGTGATGTTGCAACCATTAAGCTTATGACTAAGTTAGCAACAAATATAGAAAGTGCTCATACCTATATATTGCAAGTTTAAATAAATGTCAAAATACTATTGAATATTTAGAATCAATTTCAAAGAAGGCCGTTAGGAGGTTCGAAAAATAGGTTATCCAGATAAGAGCAGTCTTACACCAATCGTAGTTGAGGATAAAACCACGATGCCACTCGATTTAAGATAATGAAAATCGGGACACGAAGCTTTACTGGACATCTTTCTCTCTTCTTCTTTCATTGAAGTCACAAAAAGCTTTGTAATTTTAGCTTGAATAAAAAGCTAAAGGGAGGTTCCCATATTTATAATATAGGTGGAAGTAAATAAAATGTGATTGAAGAAGAGAAGAAGACATGGCACATGCCTAGAAGGTAGTGAATACATTTGCAAACATGTGTGAGTTCTGACAGCCATAACTTTTTGAATTTCAGTGTCTGTGTCCAATTGCAGGGTTTCCTTGATCTTACCAATGGTCTTATCCAAACAACCAACATTGGCACACATGTAAATGTGTATGAGGAAGCATCTTCATCTAATCTTAGGTTTTTGTTTCCACTCTTATATTCACATTTCTTCTTCTTGTCCTCTCTTGGCAGCTGAGGCATTGGAAAATTAACATTACTTCTACTTGGTGAGACATGTATTGTTGACTTTCACCTTTGCCTTCTATCCTTTCTTTCTCCATGTTTCTCTGTCCAAAATTTGATCTACATTTATGGTTTGAAAATGAAGAACATAATGAGTTTAAGATAATTAACCTTTTTGTTGATTTGAGAGAGGTTAGAAATGTTTATATCACTTAGAAGTGAGAAAGTTCTTGAATATGTAAATAAAAATAATATCTTTTTTTGTACAAAGCTTTTTATGGACAAATTATTCAATGTGTCTGTCTCTTTAAAACTTTCAGATGTAGATCTTAATATTTGTTTGTCTCCTACTAATTGCTAGATATAAAAATCGAGGTACTTTTACAATTTCTCTCTCTTTCATTCAACAATGCAAAACTACCAGCCTCATTGTGACGGTCTTATTGAATAAATTCTCCTTTTTATGGTAGAATCTAGATGTAAACCAAGCAAGTTTATAGGTTGAAATGAAAAATACTATATAGTTACATAAATATGAAAGGGCTAGTTTTCGTTGTCTTAGTCTTAGGCCATGCAGTCAAAATCTTCAAATGGCAAACAAAGCTCTAGAGTTTAGTCATCTTAGCAATACTGCTATTTATTCAAATGTGTCAAAGATACTAATATAGTCGCACTTCAATTAGAAGTGAAAATATAATTGACTATTGATTTGAGATCTTTTTAAACTCAAAGCTAAATAATGTCATACAAATTATGGAGGTAGGAAAAGGATCGTATAAATGACTTCTTTTTTCTTTTTATAAGTTCAACAATATGTGCGATTAGAGATCCAAATCTTTGACTTTTTAGTCGATGATGGTCTAAACCAACTGAACTATGCTCAAGTTGGCGAGAGGATCGTTAAAAGTACAATAGAGTTCTATCGGATCAAATTAGATCTAATTGTCCTAACATGTACTTGTCGGATTAAATTAGGTTTAATCGTCCTAACATGTACAATCCGTAAAGTCAAACTAGTTTTCCTACCAATCGAATTCACACTTGTTTGTACAATTATAATTATTTTATAATCCAAATATAAAAAAGAAACAGCAAGTCAAACTCTGAAATTAATGGCTAATTTTATTTTAGATGATTTTGAGGAAGCAGCCATGTGCACCAAAGTGACTTAAAACCATATAATTTCCCTTAATAACTGCTATTACAAGCAATGGATCTAATTAATTAGCAAACCATGTTAACTACCATAGACTTTTTCACCAACATGCAATAAAAAAATAAGCCTCATAACATGGAGATCACATATTCTAAACTTTATAATAAGTTGATTAGTATAAAGTCTGTTTATTTATGATAATTAAAAAGTGCCAAAAACCCATCTGTTATTCCTCTGCCATGTGCATGATACTGTTTCAATCATTTTCTTTATGATTCCCATCTTAAATTTCTTGCTTAAATTACACACAAACCTATTTATTATATCGTGATTTATATATAATTTGCTTTGAATTGTATTTCGGTCGTTGAACTTTCATAATTAGTTCGATTTTATATTTATATCTTAAAAATATTATCTTATTTTAGTCCGGTGACCTTTCCGTTATTGTTCGGGGAAAAATATGTTTGTAGAATTTTATATTAAATAAGTCAAAGCGAGCATAGCTCAACGGTAATTGACATGTATCATCGACTAAAAAGTCAGAGGTTTAAATTCCTCCACCCCAAATGTTAATGTACTCAAAAAGGAAAAAAAAATATATTAAATGCAAGGTATAAATTTAATCATAGAGACAAAAGCAATTTTTTTTTTTTTTTGGAAAAGTTAAAGAGCTAAAACCAAATTTCAAACAATTACAACAAATTTTAGAAAACGTTATATTTTCTTACTTTTTATAATAAAAAAAATATCACTAGCGTATTTTTAAACTAGATTACAAAACCAACTAATTATGAACCTAAATAATTTTGACTAAATACCAATCTGAGCATAGTTCAATTGACATCAAATTTGTACTAATGACCAAGTGGTCCGTGGTTCGAATCCCCTCACCCCACATCTCAAAAAAATAAAAAAAAAAATTATTTTTGCTAAATATATATTATTTTAGTTCTTAATAATGTTGGGTATTTTTTTTAAAAAATTTAGCCCCTATTAATTGTGTTTAATAATGTTTTAATTTAGTACTTATATTTAAACATTTTATTTTTCAAATCATATAATTTTCGTCCAAGAATATTAAAATTAACTAATGATAAACTTAATTATATGACATGATATTTAGTGAGTTGGTAAAACTTGAGAATGAAATAGGTCTCCTAAGAGGCAAAAAGAAATTAAAAAAATAAAAATAAAAAAATTCACCAACCTTTACGAAATTTAAGAGAGGAATTAGAATTTTTCTGCTTTTAGGTGGTCTAATTTCTACTTTAAATATCTGCCAGCTTTCTTAGCATTATACTATGAATGATTATCATCCAACTAATTTAACATTCATGGATAAGGAGGGCATCATTTTTAGAAATGCTAAAATATAAGGACTAATTTAAAACTTTTAAAACAATAGCAATTGGACTACAAATACACTCAAACACAAAATAATAAAAATCCGAGTGTTTGAGAGTCCACTTAAAAATAATAAGTATTTTTAGCACAACTACTTGAATGGTAAGCTCTTTAATAAAAAAAAGCTAAAGTGAGCATAGTTAAGTGGTAATTGACATGTACCCTCGACCAAAAGGTCCGAGGTTCGAATCTCTCCACTCCAATGTTGATGTACTCGAAAAAAAAAAAGCACTTTAATAAAAAAGGCTTTTACTAACGAATTATTTTGATGGTTATAGTTATACACTCTCTTATAAGTGTTCTTCTACCCAACATTTAGGTCTCAAAAACTTTCCAAAAAACTTTCTTCCAAAGTGCTTTAATGTGCTTTTAACTTTTTCAAAAAAAAAAATTTACCTAACAATTTTGAGTTCGAAGTGTATTAGTGTATGTCCTCAGTCTAGGATTCAAAATCTAGATTCCACACAGTCCCAATTGTAAAAGTGAAAATTGCCCCTAGAAACCAAAAAGGGTCTTTTCGCATGCTTTCTAGGAATTGCCTACTTTTGTTCTAAGTTGCTAGCACGTGTAATTTTAGAGTTCTTATGATTGAATAACTGAGACTTATCGAAATAGTTAGTAATATCAATCTTTTAATATCTTTCTTAACCATGCTTGCAGCTAGGAGTGCAAGCAAAAACCGAAGAATCGACAAACCGAACCAAACCGAACCGATCCATTGGTTTGGTTTGGTTATTTAGCAAAAATCTGGACATCTTGGTTTAGTTTTTGAGAAAATCGAATTTCTAGGTTTGGTTCGGTTCTTAATTGAAAAAAACAATAAAAAACCGAACCGAACCGACTATATATATACCCCTTTAAAAAAACCCTAACCTTCAGTCTTTAGTCTTCTCCTTCTCGATTCCAGCCACATCTCTTCAGTCTTCTCCTTCAAGATTCCAGTCGCATCTCATTCTTCAATCTTTATCTTCTCGATTCTAGTTGCACAAAGTCTACATCTCACTATTCTTCTCCTTTGCAGAAATAAGGCAAGCAAATGAAACTCATCTTCATCTCTCTCTTTCTCTCGTGTGACTAGTAGCCCCTCAGAAATAAGCCACACAGAGTCTTTAGTCTCTCTCGAATCTTGTTCAACCTCACCTGTTAGTCACCACACGAAACCCTCTTGTCGTCATTTTTCCTCATCCGACGAGACCAGCATGGTGGCAACCCGAGCTCGACGTGATAGTAGCAGCGAGCACGAGCTCCTTGTTATGGCGGCCCACAAGCTTAACGACCCATACGCAATCTCTTATTCGGTGAGTGATCGACGACGTGAGACTTACGGCTCCGACGATTGCTCCTCCTTTGGCGAAACACATGAAAACCGAAAATCCACATTGGGCCCAAAACCGAAAATCGATCCATTGGACAAACTGAACCGATAGTTTTGTCCCATATTGGACATTCGTTCGGTTCACAGTTTTACAAAACTGAATGGATCGGTTCGGTTCACGGTTTGGTCAAAAACAGACAAAACCGAATCAAGTACCACCCCTACTTGCATCTTCAAGGATCCTTTTCAATATTCCAAATGTGGTGTCGGTTCATTCATGTATCTCTCTATTCGAGTATCACACCATGAGTGAGGACAAGAATACATCAAAATTCATTTTCAAATATATCCTAAGTATAAAAGTTTGAGACCAAAATACAACTTAAAAACTTGATAAAAACAATTGATAAATTGCCTATGAATGCGCCAAAAAGGCCACTTTTGAACTTGAACAAGACAGCATATGATCTGTACTTGGCACATATGAGCAATTTCAATTTTGTAATTTGAAATTTGTTTGTCCCTTTTGCTTATTGTCCTGCTTGGATCTTGGATTATGTTATCCTCACATGCTAAACTTCATTAATTAACTTAATTAATATATGCTAACATCTCATTTTTCATCATATCACTGATTTCCCTTTTATTTATTTATTTACTTCTTAAAAAAAAAATCCTTGAATTTTATGGTACATACTTCCAAATCTACCTCACAAATTTCTGACACAACCTCTGGTCGGTGGGTATCAATCAAATATTTAACATAATCTACTTTTCATCTCAATCAATTATACTCATCAAGTTTATGATAATTTTAATTATGACATAAATATTCCATGATTCAAGTTTAGTTATAAGAGATTGGTGTCAACAAATTTTAATCGAAAGTCTCTATTTCAATAGTGTCATTGAAATGAAATAAAAGAACAGTAGCGTGACATTTAAAAATATTGTGTTTTCTATGAGTTAGAGTTACCATCCAATGATATGTTAATACTCACATCAACTTATTCAACGAGAAAAATTCAATTAAGACTTCTTCTTAATCAAGTTTAGTGAAGGTAGATACCTAACATTAAAAAGAATGACACACTCCATAGAATATAATATATTTAGATTTAACAACTCACGGCGTTTTTTTTTATTCGATTTCAATTGTACCAACTATCGATAGCTACTTTTAAAATGTTTACTCTTTCATTTGTTACATTGTATTCCTTAAAACTATTATAAATGTATTAATTTAGTTACTAAGGTTAGTTATTCATCCGAATGAGTATTAAGAAAAAAAACTAAAAAAAAGTTTTTATTAGTTCAACAACATTGAAGGTGAGGGGATTCAAACCTCTCACCTTTTGGTCGAGAATACATGTCAATTATCGCTGAGCGTTAAAGAAAAAAAAAATTTAATTGAATAGAATGATGGAGAGTAGAGAGCTCATATGGTACGATACTAACTTATTATATATCGTAACATGTAAATTTTATACTACGTCTTAATTAGATAATCATTAACTTTAAAATTAAAACGAGACAAGTTTATAAAAGTATACAAACTAAAACAATAGAAGTGAATATATAAAGGCGATAGAATTAATTAAAAACCGTGAAGCACACCTATCCTGGAAATCGACATATAATAATTTCAAAATAAACTTGTTATTGAATGATATCGAATAATATAGAATAATTAGTGGTATATATGTCAAAAATGGGCATGTGAACATGATGTATAAGGTTGAATGATGAGGCTGTTGTCACGTTCATTTATCAAAATTCATGTGGGATTGTCCATAAAACATGTTATATGAAAAGAAAAAAATAGTTGCAATATCCCAAACAAAATAATTAAAATATTTGGCCTTTTTAAAAGAATTTCTTCACATAGCAACAACCAAAATTTGATTTAAAAAATGAAAAACCTTAAATAAATATAAATAAATAAATAAATAAAATTTGTGGGGTGGAGTTTGATTTATTCACGGCTCTTCTGCTGGTGAGGCCATGTGAGTTCGGCTGTGAGAGCTAACATAACGTGGGAATGATTGAATTCGGCTAAGATTTTTTTTTTTTTTTTTTGCAAAACCCGAAAAAATAATAATAAATAAATAAAAATCCATATCTTTTAATAAAAAAAAATTAAACTTCAAAGTTTGCTGTTATATTTTAAATATAGTGTCTATTTTTAGTTTCTAAATCTTTAAAAATATCAATTACATTCTTGTTGTTTCACTAAAAAGAACTGCAAGTTTAGTGCTTAAAATTTTTTAAGTTTGTGTTTAAAGGCCTACGAATTTTAAAATTTGTCTAATAGACTTTTGGACTTTCAAATTTGTGATTATCGATAGGTTTTGAATTTTTAAAATGTCTAAGTCTCTAAACTCTCGATTTTGGGTCTCATAGATCAAGATCTCTAGCACATTCAAAATTAATCAAGAATTTTCAATTTTGTGTTCAATAAGTCCATGAATTTTAAGTAAAGTCAAATAAGTCAATGACCTATTAGACACAAAATTGAAAGTTTAAACACTTATTAGACATTTTTTAAGGTTCAGGGACATCTATCAGACACTTCTTTTAAGTTCGCAGACTAAATAGACAAAAATCTGAATTTAGAGATTAAACTCTTGTGTAATTTATATCTTTGATCTCTCGATCGAGATATTATAATATTTTTACCAATTTGTAAAATACTAGATAATGTTAATATATAACGTGCCTATTAGATAAATTTTGAATGGATAGGATATGACAAATAATATACGAACTAACTAAGAAACATGTCCATGTTATGATCCTTTAAAACAAATAGATGTCATAGAAACATAATCTAAAATTCTTAAATTTGAAAACGACTGTTCAAAGTTTTGCCACTAATAAAAGTTTATAATTAAAAGTATATATAAAAAGAAAAAAACTAAGTGATAATTATATATATAAAAAAAAAGAACAATTTGCTTGGAGTTGCAGAGCTCACATGTGAGGTTGTTGGATTGGGGATTTTGGGTTCTTATTTAAGATGGCGCTGCTTCTCAATTCCATACCCAAACTCTTCTTTCTTCTTCTTTCTTCTTCTTCTCTCTTTGCTTTCATTTCATTTGGCATTAATGGCAAACCTTCCTTTGGCATTTGCTTTCTCTTTTGCTCTCTGCAACTTCTTCTTTGCTGCCAATGCATTTACCGCGTCGGGATGGAATCCCGCTCACGCTACCTTCTACGGCGAGAGCGATGCCTCGGGAACAATGGGTAAGTACAAGAATTCATTCGATAGCGTTTTTGTTTCTGATTTTTCAAATTCCATTTTAGAAAACTAGAATGTTTCTTTTAAGGATGGATTTAGTAACCATTTCTTAGTCATTCTCAAATTTTAAGTTAAAAAATTGAAAATTTATTTGAAAAATGTTTGCGTAAAAATAACATATACAAATGTATTATGTCGTCATATTCATTTCTTTATAATATGCATTTTATAAGACGATAATAATAATAATAAAATAATGATTTTGATATCAACGAGATTTTTCTAAAAACTTATATACAATTTGAAAAATTCCTAGAATTAATATTACTAAATGCAAGTAAATAGTATTTGTTTGAACATTGATTAATTAGTAACATATTCTAAAAACTCTCAGTTGTAGTATAATCTATGATGACCACCTTAGGATTTAATATTCTACGAGTTTCCTTGACAACCAAATATAGTAGGGTCAGGCGGTTGTCCCGTGAGATTAGTTGAGGTACGTTTAAGCTGACCCGGACTCACGGATATCAAAAAAAAAAAACTCTCAATTGTAGTATATTTTCATTATTAGTTTATTTCACAATTAACAGACAAGTGAACCTACTAAATTTTTTGAGCTACTAAAAATCTGAAAACAAAGTACAAAATTACCAAACTACCCTTAGGAGAGTAGAATCAAAAAGAAAAAAAAAAATCCAAACATATTCTCTCATTTTAACAAGAAAAAAAAATTATTAGGAGCTCCCACTGCACTAATTTTACACAAGTAAGAGAGAAAAATTGTAGAAGTACCTCGATTTTGTATCCATCGATTATTAGGAATAAATAAATTTGAAGATATACATCCAACGTGTGAAACTATTTGAAGCATTGCACCCGGGCAATTAATAATTTTTTCCGGACAAACATGTTTCTGAAGATATTTTGTTTGCGGTGGTTGCAGGCGGAGCTTGTGGGTACGGGAACTTGTACCAGACGGGGTACGGGACGAGGACGGCGGCGCTGAGCACGGCGCTGTTCAACGACGGAGCATCGTGCGGGCAGTGCTTCAAGATCATGTGCGATTACAAGACGGATCCACGGTGGTGCGTGAAAGGGACGTCGGTGACAGTGACGACGACCAATTTCTGCCCACCCAACTTCGCTCTGCCGAACAACAATGGCGGATGGTGCAACCCTCCGCTCAAGCACTTCGACATGGCCCAGCCTGCTTGGGAGAAGATCGGCATTTACAGAGGCGGAATCATCCCTGTCCTCTACCAAAGGTATCATAATCATCCAAATTATTCTCAACATTTCTAAGCTCTCGTTCTTGAATTTTCAATGTCGTCGTGTAAAATAGAATTTTCAATTTTGGAATGACTCGTAATTCTCTAAAAACCTTTTGAGATTATTGGGCCTGATAGGTTTTTAAACTTACAGAAAATGATTGGTGGGTTGTTTGAACTTTCAATTTTGTGTAGGATAGATTCGTGGTTTGGCCAAATATTAGCATTTAATTATGTATTGGAGCAACGTAAGTTGGTGTTGGAGTGAATATTTGATGAGGAGATGTGAAGTTACAAAATAACGACAATGACTATACAAGTTGTTTTTCAAGAAAATTTTGGGGTAAAATTGGACATTTTGAAAGTTTCTCATTAAAATAAAATAAACTTCATAGTCTATACACCAAAAATGAATTTTTTGAAAGTTTGGAGATGGAGTAAATTTGAAGAATTTAAAAATCAAAGAATTTAGGCCCTCTTTTATAACCATTTGGTCTTTTGTTTTTTAAAATTGAGCTTATAAACATTATTTCCACCCATCAGTTTTCTTGTTTTGTTATCTAACTTTTTTCCATGGTTTAGTGCATGTTTGGGAGTGATTTTGAAATGTTTAAAATCACTTTTGTCATGTTCGAAATCACTCCGAAACATATCTTTAATTATTCAAAATCAATTTTATGTTTGATTTTACACTTTAAGACGTGATTTTCATACCATCAAAATTAATTTTGAATTATTAAAGACATGTTTCGGAGTGATTTTGAATATGACAAAAGTGATTTTGACAATTTTAAAATCACTCCCAAACATGCACTTAAAAAACTAAGAAACTAAAAAAAATGTAGTTTTCAAAACTTTTTTTGTTCTTAGAATGTGTCCTCGACGAATATGAAAACCATTGAAGAAAATTAAATTAAGAGAAAACAAGTATAATTTTAAAAAACCAAATGGTTATCAAAGAAGGTTTTAATAAAAAACCAAAATTGTATCCTATGCTTTGACTATTTTCTTCAATATGTTTGGTATAAAATTTAGATACCAAAGCATTAAAAACATACCAATATTATTTTCATAAACGAACTGATCAAACAAAAACAAAAAATTGAAACGAGACGTATCCTCATATCACTAACGAATTTAATTTGATCAATGTAGAGTTCCTTGCGTAAAGAAAGGAGGAGTGAGATTCACAGTGAATGGAAGAGACTATTTTGAATTGGTATTGATAACCAATGTGGGAGGAGCTGGGGACATCCAATCAGTGTCCATCAAGGGCTCAAAATCCTCCAATTGGATGTCAATGTCAAGGAATTGGGGGGCCAATTGGCAATCCAATTCCTATCTAAATGGCCAATCTTTGTCCTTCAAGGTCACCACCACCGATGGCCAGACCCAAGTTTTCAACAATGTTGTCCCTTCAAGTTGGAGGTTTGGCCAAACATTTGCAACCAAAGTCCAATTCCGCTGAGAAAGGCCGATCGAGCCCGTGCGGGTTTAGGGTTGTGGGTTTAGGGGTGATCGGATTGGCAGAGGCGTGCCCAAGTGGTTTTTTTTAATCTACGGAAGCAGCCCGCCACCTAATTTCAGCTATCTGATTACCGTCTGAAGAAAGATCCACGACATTCTTGACTGATATGGGAGTTTGAATTTGTGCAAGCAAAGTAATAAGAGGCCGAAGCAAATTACTTTATGGCTTCAAAGCTTAGGGATGTTTAATTACTCATATAAAGTTTTTATATATGGTTTTTCTTTTTTCTTTTTCTCTTTTTTCTTTTAAAGTCAATTTGTAATCTTAGTTACAGTAAAAAGTTATATATCATATATAATATATATATGTCTCTAGCAACTTTGTGTTATGTTCGCTACATTTGTTTCATGTTTGACTTTTCTCTCTTACTTATGTATATTAGTAGTGTATTTTTCTACAAATGGTTGACCAAATAAGCTCATGAGTTAGTTGTTATTGAGTGTTAGACATGTCCGGAATGGTAGTATATAACGTTAAGATCTTCTTTGTAGATGATTATTATTAGGCATTCACGTGACTTCTTTTCAATTGAAAACTTTTATGTTTAAATGTTGATTGTGATTCTTCTTTCAAGTTTTCTAGAAAATTTATTTCTTGTTTATGTGTCGTTTTTCTAAGATACTTGTTGAGCTTTTGGCATGCTAAGTCACTACAGGAAAACAGGTCTATTGTGGCGGTTTTATTGGGCTATCGCAACAGATATTAATCGCTGCAACACTTTTTGCAGCGGTTAAAGAACCGCTGGCAGAAGCGGTGTTACAAGGGATCTAGCAACATTTTAAAAAAATGTTGGAATGATTTCTCACAAACGCTGCAATAGTTATCCTCTATTGCAACATTTTTCGTCTCTCATAATGCAACAGTTTATCGGATTGTCGCTGCTTAATGTGCAACACTTTATTAACCGCTAGGAGTATAATAACCGTTGCTATTGTTGATACTATATCAACGGTTTTTGAAATATATAGCAACACTTGTAAGATTATATAGTAGCGGTTATTAGACATCTTCTAATCCAACATTTTTTTGCAAGTGTTACAAGCATTTTGAATAACCGCTGCAATTGTTCATCCTATTGCAACACATTTTGTCATTAATAACAACAATTTGTTGACCTTTGCTAATTGGCAACAATTTTTAGAAACGTTAAAAGCATTATATAACCGCTGCAATAGTTGATCCATTGTAGCAATTTATTTAATATATTGCAACAGTTATCATACGCCTTTAAAAACTGTTGCAATAATTAACTTAATAGCAACAATCATATTGTTTATACTGCAACATTTTTGTTCACCCCATTTTGTGTACATCCTAATTTGCAGCTTTATTTTGTATAAAATTTATTGATTTACCAATTTAAAAAACTATATAACTAAAAGTAATTGTTGTGGTATCTGAAACCAAATTTCAACAAGATTAATGATAACCAAAACATTTCAATAAAATATCAATTACAAAAAGTTATAAACTTAAATAAGTACATAAACAAAACAAGTCAACAAAATACCATGAAGTACTCATAGAATTTAATACTAAATTGGAACCTAATAAATCCTACATCATTTAAAAAAAGATAACAACCTACTTATCATTGGTTTCAAAAAAAAAAAAAACTACTTATCATCAAGAAGTCTTTGAGTTCGAAATTTGTTTCACTAAGTAGCTTCATGAGAACTTGTCCTTGATATGTTATTCTCCGATGTATTAGCTCTTTCATCCTGTCAACAAATTAAAATAAAGTATTAAATTAAAATTCTATAAAAGATACTAAATTTGTAATACTAAAACAAATTAATATATATTTTATACCTGTCCTAAACCATCGTTCAAAGATGTCCCACTAGTACCATCAACTTGCATACCACTACTCTGTTCCAAGATTGAAAGCACCTTTTTCATGTTAGAACGCATATCTGCCACTTCTGACTCTAATTTAGTTATTCTAGATCTTCCTTCTTCAGTTTGATGGTCTTCTATATCTATCCCAGAATTGATCTCAACTCGTGCAAATCGATGAGATTTAGTTTTAAATATCTCAGTTGGAGTAGGTCCTAATCCCATTGCACGAACACGTCCTGAATGTTCCTTACCAAAAACTTGCTCAAACACCTCCCCTTCAAAAGGCATAACTTCTGAGCGATTTGCATTTTGATTCATATATTCTTCAAACTTCTCCTATTAAAGTAGTAAAAAATTGAAAATGAAAAACTATAAAGTAACAAAAATTGAAACTTAACTCTGGACTTACCGCAATTTTAGCAGATTCCTCATTTACATAACTTCCATCCTTCCGTTTATGAGCTTCTAAATAGACTTCTACTCTAGTGGGATCTCTTCCAAGAGTTTCTTTCTATCATAGGTATATAGAACTTATTAATATTGTAGAGAATTCTGCTGAGAGAGATTCCAAAATCTACTAAAGGCAGCAAAAAGAGTGAGAGATTTGAGAAAGAAAATGAAAATTGAAAAGAGATTTGAGAAATATTGAACTTCAGAATTCGAAAAGCCAGCCGACTAAGAAAAGTACATGAAAATAGAAAACAGAAGAAAGAATAGGGAATTGGAAAAGACGGCAGGCGGGAATTTGGTTTTAGCCAAAATACGTATCTTAAATGTTGTTTCCTTTATTTTCTCTTATTTCCTTTTTTTTAGCTTTTAATTTTTAATTTTTTTATTTTTAATTTAAACTTGCTATAGATAAAATTAACATTTTTCTTCTTAATAATTTTAGAAACTAAAAAATAAACAATCTAAAAAGATCCAAATAATTTATTTTATTTATCCTTTATTTATTTACCATGCTATATTACTCAAGATGATTATTACAACAAAAAATAGAACTATTTATAACTATATGATAAAATAAATTGTATATGTGTGTGTAAATTTAAATATTGTATATTTAAACATATGTTGATAAGGTAAATGATGAAACATAGGTTAGTGTTAAGTTTGTTTAACAAGTAAAAGGACTAAAATACAATAATATTTATGTTAAAAATCATGTTTGGTCCCTTAAGTTTCGTGGAAGCAGTTGTCAAAAAAATAAAAAAATTTGGTAGTAACAATTTAGTTTTTGTACTTTAAAAATGGTTTAGTCCTTAATGTGAAAATTATTGTTAAGATTCAATGAGATTCCTTACATAGGTAATCAATAAACTAATTAGCGAATCCAATATGTTAACAAGCTAAGAATTCAAATTTGTTAAATAATAAAATTTGAATTAATAATAATTTTATAAGTAATTAACTGTTGCAAGATATACATCGTAGAGTTTGTTTAAAATTTATGAACAAACCACTACAATACACAGATTTGAAATAGTTTTTAAGAATGTTGCATGTAATAAAATTGTTATAAGTTGTATTAAACTAACAATGTCACAAGTGGGCTTTTGTTTAATATATAAAATAATCTTTATATTTTTCTCCAAAAAAAATAAATAAATAATCTTTTATTGCAACAATGGTTACAAATATTGCAAATCATATTTGTAGAAATTTATATATGTGTCATTAGAGCTGCAATTACATACATAATGATTTGCAACATTTTAAATAACGTTGTAAAAAAATTGTTGCAATCTCAATATCTGCAGCGGTTTTTTCATCCATTGCTACTAAATTGTTGTATATGCATTAAGTTATTGCAACGGTGTTTTAAACGTTGCAAAATAACTGTTGCAATAAACTCTACTACATCAATTACTAAAAATGTGGCAAAGAAAGTGTTGCAATAGACATATTTGTAACAGTTTGTAAATACGTCGTCAGTGAACCGCTGCAATTGAAGATATAAAACAACAATTTAAACAACGTTGGGAATAAATTGTTGCAATTTGTATAAATAGCAACAGTTTGGTTATGTGTTGCTAAAAACCGTTGCAGCCTTGCAACATTTGCCAAACCGCTGCTAAAAAACCGCTGCAATAGCCCCGTTTTCTTGTAGTGAGTGGTATACTATAATGTCACAATCGTTTGTGAGACTAAGTACTGTTCTCCCTATTACTGCTACTAGAGTGATAATAGATCAAACAATTGCTCAAGATTTTTTACATAGATTCTCTTCCACCAATTTTATTATTTTGTGATTATTACGCAACTATTTGTATTATCACTAATCCATCTTTTTATGAGAATAAGAAACATATATAAAGATTTATTGTGTTGTTTTCTACAAGATAAGATCATTTATATCAATCTAACAAAATAAGAAAAATTATATAGGGAGAGTCTAATCAAACAAACTCCCCACACAAGAGGACACATATCATCGCAAAACACATCAAACATTTTTAAATTTATTTTCTTTTTCTTCAAGCAACAAATATTTCCGTGCATTACACTTCTAATGCTCCGCTTTATCGTCTCATCAACCACGTGTTCTATATATATTTCTAACGTTTAATAATGATTTGCCAATCATTTATGATGTCATCATCAAATGAAACTTAAACAAATTGAAAAGTTTAAGATAAAGGAAAAAGAGAAAAATAAAAGTAAACGCAACTTTAATAATATATATCTCGTTCGGTGTATGATATAAAATAGGATGAAAAAGGTGAGGAGTTTGTTGTAATCTAAGTCGAAGTTCATGAAATCCAATTATTGGTAATTAGTTATGAATAATGAAGTTGGACTTTGAAATTGAGGAGTCGTTAAAAAGGGATTATTGACCACTTAACCACTCCCCTTTCTCTCTTCACTTCATTTTAATTAAATAATTAAATAATTAATTAGTACAACTCTTTTTTTTTCTTTTTTCTTTTTTTTTTTTTTAGGCAAATTAGTACAACTCTCTCAATGCAGCTTCTCATCCAATAGATTTGTTGGTTGCTTTTACATCAAGCGATGGACTACGCCAATCACGGAAATTCATTTTGACTTTTTTTTTTTTTTTCCTTTCTTGTTTTTATCGAATTAAATTCTAAACTTATAAATAAACGATGAAATTACTACTTTTTCTTTAGTTGTCTTTTCATTATGTTGGATGTTTGCAATTAGGTGGATTTGGATAACGGTGCATTTTCTTTAGTTCAATAATTGTAAGGGTAAAAGATCGTTGTCACTAAACTATGACAGCATAACATAGAGAAATGAGTTGTAAGGTCTCCACTTATTTTTTCAATGTGGGATCTTCAATCTAAATTTGAATTCTTCGAATATGTGTGATCAACATAAATATTTACTTTTCAAATAATTGATAAATGAACAAAACATTTCTCTATGTCAAAGATTTCCTTAAATAATTTATGCTTAAATCTTACGTTTAATTCTTTTTCTTTCTTCTTTTTATTATTTTTTCTTCTTGATTTCTAAGGCCCCGTTTGATAACCATTTGGTTTTTGGTTTTTGAAAAGTAGGTTTGTTTTCTTTAAATTTCCTCACCATGGTTTTCATTTTTGTCAAAGACATATTCGAATTCCTAACCAAATTCTAAAAACAAAAACAAGTATTTGAAAACTATTTTTTTTAGTTTTAAAAAATTGACATGGTTTTTGAAAACATGGGAAGAAGGTAGGTGAAAACCAAAAAAACTTAGGGCCCGTTTGATAACCATTTCAGTTTTTGGTTTTTGGTTTTTCTGTTTTTGGTTTTTGGTTTTTGGTTTCCTGTTTTTTAAAAACAAAAACCACATATGTTTGATAACTGTTTTTTGTTTTCTATTTTTAAAAAACAAAAAACCAACCTTGTTTGATAACTGTTTTTGGTTTTCAGTTTTTTAAAAATTAGAAAGATGAAAAGATATTTTAGAGAGAGAAAAATGTGTAAAGACGTTGAAACAAAAATTTAGAGACACAAATATAAATGTTTTCAAGAGATTTTTTTTTTAAAAGACGAGAGAAAAGTTAAACATAGAAAATTTAGAGAGATGAAAGAAAATGTTTAGAGAAAGAATATTAGTTAGACTCGAGAAAAGATATTAGTTAGAGAAAAAATAGAAAACAAGTTAGAGTAAAAGCAATAAATTTTAGATTAAAAAAATTAAATAAAAAAAGAAAATTTAGAGAGATAGTAAAGTTAAGAGTAAAAGATATGCTAAAGAACTAACGATAAATTAGAAAAATAAAGAAAAGTTGTAGCGATAGAAAATTTTGGTAACTTTTTTTTTCCAAAAGAAAAATTAGAACATGTTTATTGAGGAGAGAAAAGGTATTGATAAGTTTTTAGAAATAGACAAGTTAAAGAGAAAAAAAAAAGTTTTGAGAGAGAAAATTTTAGAGAGAGAAAGAAATTTGTTGGAGAGAGAGGTAAAAGAAGAGAAAAAGTAAGTATCAGAAGAAAAATGAGTTTTTGAAAAACAGAAATCTGTTTTTAAAAACTACTTTTTTTGGTTTTTGAAATTTACTTATAATTTCAAAAACGTTTTTAAAAAACAGAAAACAGAAAACAGAAATGGTTATCAAACACCCCTGTTTTTTAAAAATGAAAAACAAAAACAGAAAACAGAAAACGAAATGGTTATCAAACGGGCCCTTAGAGTTGGAAGTGGTGTTTATAAGCTTAAAAACCAAAAACCAAAAACAAAAAACCAAATAATTATCAAACGGGAAATATACTATCTTAGCACTAACAAAGAAATTACGTGTGGTGGTTGTTGCTCTTCTCCCTCCCTTGGGAACTATGATGATTTTGGTGGATGATCACATCGATTTAGTTACTTGTAAGTGGTCGCAATCATATCTCTCGTAGTAATGTGTTAGATGATGTAAAAAGGTCCATAACAAATGGTCTGATGATACTAGAGTGTCAACAAGAGTTACAGCCACTCAAAAAAAAAGTTGTAGTTGGCTCAAGATTTGTGAACTTTTCGAGAGTATGGTCCTTTTATTTCTAATCCCTCTATAAAATTTTTAGCTTTCTCTCGTTTCTTCTTTTCCAATGTAATAAAATTGTACTACTAAAGGCTCACATGATATAGCTCACAAGATTGCTAAACACGTCCTTTCTCATTCGTACTCTTGTTGTCGGTCCACTCATCTTCCCTCTTGGATAGCATATCTTTGCGTGGATCCAACATATGTTTAATTTCTCTTTCTAAATAAAATAAATTTTAACAAAAGAGATCACAAGAAGAAGTCAGAGGCAACTTTTCTCATGAAGTAAATCCCAAAGTAACCAACATATCAAACTTTTGCAATCTCAACCCAAAGAAGAAAAAAAAGGCAAGAGGGCCCAGCCCCATTCCTGCTCCCTTCAAAAGCGCTTTGCTTTAACATCACAACTCCACCCAAACAGTGCTTTTGGATCACCAAATATTCCAACAACCATCTCCCTCTCCATAACCACTCTCTCACTTCCCCTTTTCCATACATATAAATACTCTCCTCTCTTTCAAATCAAACCCCACCACTCAACATCTTCTATTCTCTCCAAATCAAAACTCCAACCATGTCTCTCTTCACATTTCTCCTCCTCTTTTCTTCCTTCCTTCCCTCTCTCAATGCCTTGAGCTACCACTACTACGACCACACCTGCCCCGATCTCGAGTCCATCGTCGCTCGAGAAGTCCACTTGGCCGCCGTTAACGACAAGACCGTCCCTGCTGCACTGCTCCGAATGCACTTCCATGACTGTTTCATTAGAGTAAGGCAGAAGAGTTTTGTGTCAATTCATCATATAATTTGTATGGATTCTAATCTCTCTTATGATTACCTTAATGTATCAAAAGGGTTGTGATGGCTCTGTACTTCTCGACTCCAAGGGAAAGAACACTGCTGAAAAAGATGGCCCTCCCAATATTTCGCTGCATGCTTTTTATGTCATCGACAATGCCAAGAAAGCCATTGAATCTGCCTGCCCTGGAGTCGTTTCTTGTGCTGATATCTTGGCCCTCGCTGCTCGAGATGCCGTTGCTTTGGTAATTTATATAATTTCAACTTTTTTCCTTCTTCACTGTTGAGAATCCCACGTTGAAAAGATAAGCGGAGACCTCATAATCTATAAGATACATGAGTTACTTCACTCGTTGTCAATTGATTTTTTGATGGAACCCGTGTTATCTAATATTCACTCCTACCCCTAATGACTTTGAAAGCTCAAATTTTGAATGATTTTTGCCATTGAAATCAGTCTGGAGGTCCCCATTGGCAAGTCCCAAAAGGAAGAAAAGATGGAAGAATCTCAAAAGCAACTGAAACCAGACAATTGCCTGCTCCCACATTCAACTTCTCTCAACTCCAACAAAGCTTCTCCCAAAGAGGACTTTCTATACAAGATCTCGTTGCTCTTTCAGGTCATCATCTCATGTTAAATCATCACTAAACTCTAACAGTTTAAACCGTTAAAAAATAACTAACGATATTTTGATACCATGTCAAATCACGACTACACCTAAGTTGATAAGTCACGGTATATTTACAGGCGGCCACACGCTGGGGTTCGCCCATTGCTCGTCATTTCAAAACCGAATCCACAACTTCAACTCGACGCTCGACGTCGACCCGTCGCTGCAGCTGTCGTTCGCGGCCAGCCTCCGGAGCATATGTCCGGCTCAGAACAAGGTGAAAAACGCAGGGTCCGCCATGGATTCAAGCTCCACAGTATTTGACAATGCATATTTCAAGCTGCTGCTTCAAGGGCAGAGCATTTTTTCTTCAGATCAATCTTTGCTTTCAACTCCCAAAACAAAGGCTTTGGTTTCGAAATTCGCCAATGAGCAACAGCTCTTTGAGAAGGCTTTTGTCAAGTCGATGGTCAAGATGAGTCGGATCGCCGGCGCCGGCGAAGAAGTCCGGCTGAACTGCAGGGTGGTCAGGTGAAATTTAATGTTTGGATTTTTTTTTTTTTTTTTTTTTGGGAATTAATTTTCAGCTTTTGGGAGTGGTAATTAATGGGGTGGTTTTGGAAGCTTTGGATTGTGTGGATGAAAGGAACTGCTTGATTTTGAATTATATATATTTAATTATAGGAAAAGGCTAAGGTTGGTTTGAAATTTGATTTGTTTGGAGTAATTGTGAATTTTTTATTGTTTGTAATGTATTTTTTGTTTATGTATGAAAATTTAAGTGGAAAATATTGATTGTATTTGGAAGAATTTCATTTTCTTTTCTCCATTTATTTGGTTTATTTTTATCTCATTGTAATTTTTAAGTGTGGAATTAATACATTATTCAAATTTAAGTCAATTATATCAAGGATGACAAAAAGAATATGCACATAAAAATAGTCTTGTCTAGTTGTATTAATGCTCATAATTCTTCACATCTAAAAATTTAAAAAAAAAAATTGAGTAAATTGTATTGATTATAAATTTAGAGTTCAATTTGATGGATCGAGAAATTTAATGTTAAAATGGATGAGTTGAATGGTAGAGAGTTTAAAAAAAAGCTTTTCCATATTATTCTGATAGATTATTTTTACTTTAAATCTAAGATTATTTTGAAATATTATTTTCTTTTTCCTCAAATCATTCTATTTATTAAAAAAAAAAAACAACAAAAACAAAACGTGAAACTCTTATTATTATATTATTGTTGTTTTTTTTCTTTTGATATATATTATATTATTGTTGTTAATAAATAATATATGGAGTGATATCTATATTTGGGTGATGTTCAAATAACTTTCCTCCACTTTTTTTTTTTTTTTATTGAAAAAGAAAATGGTTGGTTTAATTTCAATCACTTTTCCTTCTTTCCATGTCTTTATCCTTTTTTTATTTGTATTTTTTTTTTATTTTATTGTTTTTTTTTTTTTTTTTTTTTGAAATAAGACATTATCCTTTTTTCTCGAGAAAGGGGACACAAATAGTTAATGAAGTCCCATAAAACCGATCTGGCTCTGTTTCAATATGAATATATTATATATAACCAAAATTGGAAACAATAATATTATGATTTTCTTTGAAAAAAAAAAAGTCAATTTTTATCCATGAAAATGAACGAGGTGAAATATTAATTTTTATCATAAATTTTTCGATTTCATCAAATTAGTCTTGGATTTAGATAAATATTATAATTTTTATCTTTGGTAAGGTTTTTGCTTGGAAAAATAGTTAAAAAGAAGTATTCTCACGTGCATTTACATCTTTAGAATGATAAGTGAAGTCTTATCCAACGAGCTATGTTCAAACTAATAAGACTTAATTGTGTGAAGGTTTGAATTTTCTATGAAACTATTGAGTATTGAATGTTTATTTTTTATCTTGTTTTTTTTTAATAAAAATTGGTGGGTGGATGTAGTTAACGTTAAATAAAAGATAAAATCTATAACAAAATTACCCAAAGTCTAGGGTTCAATATTTAATGAAATTGAAAGTTTACGGTAAAAGTCAATACAACTTGGAAGTTTAGGGTTAGAAACTGAATGTTTCCTAATGTTTATTTTATTTTATTTTAGTACATCAACATTTGGGGTTTGGGGAATTCGACCTCTGACCTCATGGTCGAGGGTACACGCCAATTACGCTGAGTTAAGCTCGCTTTGACTAATGTTTATTTTATTTGGTTGTATAGCATTAAAATTTTCCATTTTAATTCTTATACTTTTGTTATAGTGTAATCAATATTTACATATTCAAATATCCACCTCAATGAACTTATATGGAACAATATACTTAAAAAAAAAAACCTTATAAGTCTCAATACATTCTCACACTATGTTAATGTTTTCTTTTTTTTAATGTCAACTCATCTATCTGTTGAATAATTGACAAACTTTAATAAAATTAATAAAAAAATTAAGATAATTATCAAGAAAATGCAAAGATTAAAATAGATAATTTAAAGCTTAAAAACGAAAATAGCATAAACTTAAAATTGAGGATGAAAAAAAAATTAAACATAAATTTGACCGTGAGTTGAAATTTAAAAGTTGTAGCTGGCATTGGTCTGACGCGGATCATGTAGGCCACGTGAATCTTTTTCTGTGGAAGTCCCATCCCAATGAATCTTGTGATAAAAATGCAGAATACCAAATAAAATAACCGCTATTTATATTTTAGGTTAACTTATAAGGTTACTTCTATGATTTTTCTTTTTTTTTTTTTGGAAGAAGGGTTACTTCTATGATTGTGTTTAAGGTTTTTAAAATTTAGGAAAAAATATGTTTTTGGTCCCTGGGTTCTAAGGAATATGTGCGTTTGGTCACTAAGTTTTCAAAATGAACATTTTTAGTCCCCGAGTTTTGAAAAATATGTTTAAAAGGCTCCTCATAATATTTTTTCAATATTTTAAAATTAATATTTTTTTTATTATTTTTAATATTGAATGGTTTTTTAAATTAACAAAATTAAAAAGTGTTGATTTAAAAAAATTAAAAAATAATATGAAGGACTAAAAAGGTTCATTTTGAAAACTTAGTGTCCTTTTAAACCTATTTCTCGAAACTCAGAGACTAAAAATGTCTATTTTGAAAACTCAAGGACTAAATGCACCTATCTATCAAAACTCAGGGACCAAAAATGTATTTTTTTTTCCTAAAATTTAATTTTGATAGGTTTCTAAAATTTAGATTTTTTTTTTTTTTTTTTTTGACAATGTGTGGGGTGGGAGAATTCGAATCACAAATCTTTTAGTCATTTGTACAATATTTATACTGGTTGGGCTATGTTCATGTTGGCTTCTGAAATTTAGATGTGTCTAATAGGTTATGAACTTATAAGTTTTAATCTTTTAATAAATTTATGTTACATTTGATATATTTTTTAAATTCAAAGATATATTAGATATAAAATTGAAAGAGTTGTAAAATCTATTTGGATTTTAAAAATTGTCAAATATCACACACTTATTAGAAACAACATAGAAAGTTGATTGACATATTTATCTTTTAATTTCAATTAAACTATTTGTGAAGGTGAGCATTTAGTCAAAGTTATGGTATTTTAATCAGTTGAACTATGTTTTGGTTGATACTTCAAAGACTTATTTGACACAAATCATGATAGTTAGGGATGAAACTTGTAATAATTTAACCTAACTATCATGATTTTTTAAAATTGAGCCTATAAATACTACTTTCACCTATAAGTTTTTTTTTTTTTTTTTTTTTTTTGGTCTACCTTCTTCCTATGTTTTTAAAAACAAGTCAAGTTTTGGAAGAAAAAAAAAAGAAAGAAAGAAAGAAAGAAAGAAAAATGTAGGTCTCATTTGATAATCCATTTGGTTTTTAGTTTTTAGTTTTTGAAAATTAAACTTATAAACACTACTTCCAAGTTTTTCCATTTTGTTATTTACTTTTTTCTAATGTTTTCAAAAACCAAGTCAAGTTTTAAAAACTTGTTTTTTTTTTTTAGTTTGGTTAAGAATTCAAATGTTTTTTTTTTAACAAACATGAAATTCATTATAAGAAATTGGGAGAAACAAGCATAATTTTCAAAAACCAAATAATTATCAAATAGAGCCATAATTTTAAAAAACTTGTGTTTTATTTTAGAATTTAACTAAAAATTCAAATGTTTCCTTAATAAATATAAAAAAAAAATCGAAAGAAAATGGAGAAAAAACCGCATAATTTTCAAAAATCAAAAACTAAAATCCAATCATTCAATTGGACCCTTTTTTTTTTCCTTCTTCTTTGAAAAGGTGAATCTACTTGTATTGAAATTGTCATTGCAAGATAAATAAAAATTGACCGATAATTAATTAAATTAGTATTAGTTTAAAAAATAAGAATAATAATTTTATCATTGTCAAAAATAATAATAATAATAAATTTTTTAAAAAATAAAAATAATAATTTTCTCGTTGTACTAACTCCACAGAAATATATCATTGTCAAAAAATAATAATAATAATATTTTTTTAAAAAAATAATAATAATAATTTTATCGTTGTACTAACTTCACAGAAATATCTTAAAAAAAAAAAAAAAAAAAAAAAAAAAAAAACTCCACAGAAATACATACGGGTACGTCTCTTTTGGCTCTCTCACGTAAGTTTCGCACCCGCCACTTATTATTATATTCACGTGTTCCATAAATTTTAAACAGAGAATTATAAATATTTTCAAAAAAAAAAAACAGAGAATTATAAATAAAGTCCCGATTTTCACCGTGCAGTCTAATTTACTTCTAAAATTTTAAAAAGTCTTAATCTTAATTACATCGCCAATTAACGGATAGTATAAAGGCTTGGATTACAGGTTTAGTTTATGAGGGCTTGTTTGGTAACGTTCTCGTTTCTTGTTTCCGTTTCTTCATTTTTAATAAAGAAAAATAGAATTTCATGACCCTAACATCTATAAATTCAATAATAATAAACCTATATTCTTATTTATGTTTGGAAAAAATTGGAAATAAGAACAAATAAGGAAAAATTAGTTTTAGTTGTTTTCAAAAGTTCTATACAAATTTTGAGAGTGTTTCTAAAAAATGAGAAACAAGAAACATACATAGTTATTAAATGCTTAGATTTCTTAATAAAATTGGAAACAAGAAACAAGAAACGAGAACCTTACCAAACGGGCCCTGAGTTTTCAGTTTCGGTCAATTCAATGCTTTAACTTTAAAAAGTGTAATAGGTCATTGAGCTTTCAATACTTAAACTTTCACTTTTGTGTCCAATTAAGTAGTCTCTCAACTTTCAATTTTGTGTCTGATAAATCTGTGATCTATTTGATTTTTTTAAAAAAATTACAAGCCTACTAGATACAAAATTGAAAGTTTGAGGTCTTAATAAGCATAAAATTCAATTTTATATCTAAAATTTTATGCAACATCGAGGAAATAGAGTTGAAAATTTAGAGATATAAAATAAAGGATCACAACTATATATATCAAATAAGATTTAATTTACTTTTTTCCTCTGTTTCTTTCCCCATAAATCAATTAAAAATTGTGGGCACGAGCAAAAACCAACTTGTCTTACCCATCCCCCCTCCAACAATAAATAATAATCTGTAAATTTTTTTTTTTTTAATTTTAAAAAATGTTATCTTCTTTCTCTCTCTCTCCTCCCTAAAATTCTTCAATTTTATTATGCTTGGAGCAAAAATATATTTGATTTAATTCCACAAAATTCTACTTGAACTTTAGGTTTTTTAAACAAAATTGATTAAAACTAATCCACCCACATCCAAGCAATGGAGAAAATAAATGATCAACTAATCTTTGATCCCACATAGTTTGGAGGACGTTAAGATGTTTACACCCACGACCTCGACATGTCTCGAGTCATGCAATTCAAAACTTAACCAATCATCAACCTAGTTCTATAAATTCAATCTTGAATCTAAGATAGATATATCTGGTCATGATCAATCATATTACCTCTAGCTCGCTTTTTCTTAAAAAGAAATATTATACTCTTATTACATCACATTCACCTTTTCTAGTTTAATAGTTGTTATAGGTAATTTTGGACCACTTCGATATGCGAGGAATTGATGAGGACAGCGCGATACCAACCCAAAGAGACAGTCAGGAAACGGAACCCGAAGGAAGAACAAGCTAAAGGGTAGGGCCAAAGCCGAAGGGATTGGGCTTTTGGCCCGACCCCCTGCTCGGCCTCGGCCAAAGGTCGGCCTCAACCCTCCTTTGCCTCAGTTCGGTCCCTGGTGCCCCCGATTGCCTCGGTTCCACTCGGTTCAGCCCAAATCGCCTCCGAATTCTTAAAAACCCTAGGAGCATGAGCATGTATTTAAACCCCTCTTCATCACTGAAGAGAAGATCCCGAACTTTATTCTCTACTCTCTCGTCTTGCTCTCTTGCTCTCCTCCTTCCGTTTTCTGACTTAAGCATCGGAGGTGGTGTGGCAAGCGGTGTGCAGGTTTTCTGTCTTGCAGGTCACGTCTTCTCCCCTCACAAACAAATTTACCGTTGGTGGCACGTGAAGGTCAGGTGTGAGTTCCCTCTGACTATCAACAATAATCAAGGTCCCTTTGATTAACACTTAATCCGCCTTATAAAAACTCTACACTAAAACCCAATTTCTATAATTATAATCGCTGACGTCCTATTATTTTCGGAGGAAATATATAAAATATTAACCCATTAAAAATTGACAACCATAAACAAATAACAAAAGGTGAAAATCAAAAGATGTTCATTTATTATTATTATTATTAAAAGTAAAAGATTCCATCCATTATTTTTTAAAAGAGAGGACGAGTTCAACATAATTAAAGATGGATAAAAATAATTCGCCGAAGAAGATAACAATAAGGAAACTAATTAAAGAGGAACATAGAAGAAAGAAAAGAATTGGAAGCTTGTGATTTCGTCATTTCACCAAATTTATTTTCAAACGTGTTTGGATTTTTTTTTTTTTTTTTTTTACTTAAAAATAATCCAATAAAATTTCCAATGCCACAACAAAATCATGCGTTGAACTCAAAAGAATAATAAAAATAATAATAACAATATAATCGTGATAAATTAAAGGTGTTATTTAATAAAATTTAATATTCTCAATTTGGTTCGATTTATGTTTATCTCAAAGTTTTAATGTATAGACCGAAACCAAACAGTAACTTCCAATCTTTATCTACCAATAAGAACTTGACTCAATTGACATAAAGCTTATATCCTGACCAAGAGGTCGGAGGTTCAATCTCCCACCCCCACATGTTGTTAAAAAAAAAAAAAACTTCCAATCTTTATCCTCAAATTGTTCTTAATAAAAATATTTACCCTAAAAAAAGAAAAATTCAATCTTCCCACTTTGAAACCAATAAAATCAAATATGGAATAAAACCTAATTGGTAAAAATTAATACTATTTTAGTATTTGTATTTCGTGTCTTGTTTCATTTTAGTTTCTATACTTATCGAATTTTAGTTGTTCTACTCTCAATAAATCTTAAAATTAATACTTATAACTAATTTGAATTAATTAGTGAAATAATAACAATAATTTTCATGAAAAAAAAACTGTGGAAATATATTTTCAAAATTTACAAACAACGACCATTAGAGATTTTTTTTTTGGAAAAAGTAACTATGGTCTAGAAATAGAGACAAATTTTAAAACTTATTAAAAATATAAGAACTAAAATTGAACATTTGAAAGTATAGAACTAAAATGAAATAAGACCGAAATACATGACCAAATGGTACTTTAACCAACCTAATTCGAACCAAAATAGTCACTTCAATTCGATTGAATTTTTCAATTTTCTCGATTTCATACACACATCTAGATCAACCCCCAAAAGATCAATAATTCCCATCATAAACAACAAAAATTAAAAATTAAAAACAAACAAATTGATCAAGTATTGACATAACTCCCATGTATTCATCAACCATTTTGATCCCTAGCTCCCACAATTTCATTCATAACAAGCCTTCTAGACCTATTTATTGTGAGAAAACACAAGTATATATGCTGTTGAAGCTCCTTCATTTGTTCAACAATGGCGTCATCTTCTGCAACAAACTCCTTCACAACCTCCTTCAATATCTCACGCCTTCCGCTGCTTCTCATCCACATCTCAGCCACGGCCCTGAGGTGCTCCACCTCGCCGTCGAGCCTCGCCGCCATCCGACTCAATGTGTCCAAATCATTCATCGTTATATACGTCGCCCTCGCCGCAATCTCCATTTGTCGAAGAACCAACTCCGACGAAGCGAGCTTATGATCTGATCTCCTCTTCTTCTTCAATGAACCTACGAAGCAAACGATCAACCCGGGCGCCGCCACGACGCCGACGAGACTGTGCATTGCCAAAACTAGCAAAGCGATGAGAATTGTCGCGTTTGATATCATCAAACAAGCTTTGGCTGTTTTCTTCCAAATCTTTTTTAACCTGTTTAAGAATATGAATAAATGTTTCAACTTATCGTAATCCAACTATTTAAACTCATTTTTAAATGGAATCTGTTAAACCCCCAATAGTACACACGTATGCGAGAAGGGATAGGAGAGGAAATTCACCCTCAATCTAGGCGGTTAATAGAGGATAAAGAGAAGCTTAATGTAATGTAAATAGTTAGCGGTCAATCGGTGTGATCGGTGGGTAGGTTTATCTGAATTTTGGGTAGTATATATTGTATTTTGTTCAAAGGATTAGACATGAAATCCTTAGTTTTGTATACTCTTATCAGGGATGATAGGAGAGTGGGAGACCTCACCATCTCAAACTGGTGTTTGTAACTGACTTTTGTCTATAAATAAAGGCTTTCCTACTAGCTTCCCTACTTTCTATAAACCGGAATCCTAACAGAATCATAGTTAAATGGTTAACTCATTTTTGTATATCTTTATTGGTTGTAGGCTTGAATTTTCATCCTATATTTGTAATGTAACCTTCCTAAAAAGAAAATTAGTTTATGAGTGATTTAAGAGGGTACTAAAGTAAGAGGTCTAGTCTGTCCAAATTCCTACAATGTCATTTCCTCTCGTTGAATAAATTCCCCTTCCATTGGACCTTAACTAATATATCTAAACCCAGAGTGTGAGAGTTTTTTTTAGAAGAGTGAGGGAGTATGTTAAAGAAAACAAATAATTTCCTAAACTTAGGTGAAATTATATGCTTTTAATTATCTATAAACTTTGATCTTTGTGTCTATTTATTAAGTTCTCGTTTTTAATTTAAAAGGTTTCTAACATGCTCTAATTAAATTTTGTAGTTGTGTATACACTATTTAGTCCCTAAAAATTTTGAAATAAGTTATTGAAGTTTCAATTTGGTATCTAATTAGATTCATGTCATTGATTCTATTAACTTGACACCTCAGGGCACACTAACCATATAATTTAAAAAATTATACTTGAAAATAGCCCACCATGCAATTATTAAACATGATCAATAATGTAGTTACATATTGCAAATTAATGAAGTTTTAAAAAAATTGCAAATTAATAACGTTAAGCCTATTAAACACAAAATTGAAGTTTCAAAAACCTTTCAAAATCACCTTCTTTTAAAATATAAGGATGAAATAGAGACAAAACGAACAAAATTCTGAAACTTAATCAAAAATCAAACTTTTAATTTAACATTAGATAATATTTATCATAATCTATCAGCTTAAACTCACCTCAACTTTCTTCGAGTCTCATTCCGTTTATGCGAAAGTTTCTGAAGCAACACGGAATGGGTGCCGTGTAAGCCAAGAAACTGGTCGTGGGTGAGAACGGAGAAAGGGTTTTCGAGTTGGGAGAAAGAAGACAACAACTCCCTATAAACAAGTCCATTGTTGTTGAAACCTCCATCGTCATCATCCACCATTAAAGCCCTAGTGATGAGCTTGATGACTCTATCGACAATGGCGTGGTTGATTCGAGTTTGGTGCAGAGCTTGAAAAAGAAGTTGGCAAGTTTTGAAAGCTTCAAAGCTGGCTTGAAAGTAGTCGATCAAAAGATGGTGGACACGGCCATGGGAGCTCTGAAACATGTTTCTGAGAAGATCTTGGTCTGGTTCGAGCAGACATGACAATGACGACGAAGATGACGATGATGACGTGTCGTTGTCTTTGTTGGTGGTTGTGAATTCAATGTAGGAGTTTGTTCTGAAGGCTTGTTTGTATTCTTCGTTAACGTTTAACTTGCCCGACAAGGCATTTGTAATAGCCTTGCTTTTTTCTGATGATGATCTGTCTGTTGACCAAATCAAAATCAAGTTCACATCATATATCTATAGATTATGTGGACATTATATCAAGATGAAAACTAGAAGCAAAACTTTAACAAAAAAAAAAAAAAAAAAAAAAAAAATAGCTCAACTGACATAAAATTTATACTAATAAACAGGACGTCTGTGGTTCGAATGTAGGGGTGAAAGATTTAACCTCTGACTTCTTGGTCAAAATACAAGTTTTATATCAGTTGAGTTATATTCTTGCACATACGTTGAAATCTCGTATTTTGTAAGAATATACATAAAAATGAGAAGAAAAAAAAGCCAATTTCTTCTAAGAAGATCTTGAAAGTCACAAGAATGTTCATATATTTCTGGGTATTGATATCAAACTCTTTGATTTACAGAAATAAATCAAGAAATTATCAAAAGATTTGGCTTTTGTTTGTAAAAGTTAAGAATTGGGCAAGAAATGATATGGAAAAGTTGATGTAATATAAGGTTTTAGCTGACCTTTTTGATTAAAGATGATAGATCTGAGGCTGGTCCATGGAAAAGATTTCATCTTATGGGGAACACATAACAGAAAAGAAAAAAGAAAAACAGAGAAAGATATATAAAATAAAATGTAAGATTTTTGGAATTGATGTGTGTTTGTTTATATATAAATAAAGGGTTGTGATTTGCTGTAATCATGTTATGATAGGATAGGAGAACTCCAGAAGGAAAGGAGAAGGGAGCCACGTGGCCGCCACGTGGCAGTTGTGGTTTAGCATCCGGCTGCATCTATTGGTTACTTTATTACTTTCTCTACACGTTACCGTCCCTCACACGCACCATCCTCCGCGTCTGATACACAGCCGCTTCTTTCTCCTTCTGTTTCTTTTTTGTTTTTTTTTCCCACGAAAATTCCTTTTTTATCACTATGTGAAATCTTTATTGCATCATTGTCAATGAAAAGCTTGTATATTTGTGGCTGAGGTGGTATGGATCAGAGATCAATTACCATTTTAAAGAAAATTTTTGTACGGATGATCCTCTAAAACAGACAAAAATGATAAATGTTTCACATTTTCAAAACAAGAATATATGCTATTTTGCTTGTGTCAACATCTTAATAAAATTATCATTTTACTTTCTACTCTAACCTTGTTCTCTCTCGCTACTCTCGCTCTAGCTTCTCGCTCTCTCTTCAATTTCTCTCTTCAATCTCTTACTCTCTCTCCAATCTCTCTCTTCGATCTCTCACTCTCACTCTCCAATCTCGCTCTCTCTCCAACTTCTCGTTCTTAAATGCCTTAAATGCAAGTTTTTCATATTAGAGAATAAAATGGTAATTTTGTTAGAATGATGACGTAAGCAAAGGGGCATATATCCTTATTCTGAAAATGTATGACATTTTTCATTTTGACCTTTCAAAATGGGTCATCCACGCAATTATCTCATTTTAAAGATTGATGGTTCGATCATTCACTCTACAACGGTTGAACTGAAAAACGTGTTGAAGACAAAATTATAATTTCCTATGATTTTTTTATAAGAAATTATTATATTATGAAAATATAAATAGAGGTGGAATTCAAAACAATGACTCAGTGAGAGAGGTAGAAGTGATTTAACCTGCACGTTATGTTAGGTTTGGCATTTAGTTCACTACTTAAGTATAATTCAAATAGTTACGTGTTCGTGTTTTCTTTTATAAGTTATAGATTTGAATCTCTTCTTCCTTCTTTTTTTTTTTAAGTCAGTATTGTAAATGAACAATATAAATTTTATTTGAACTTCAATTATTTTTCTCGGTCTTTAATTCATTTTTTTGTCTTGTTTTAGTTTTTGAACTTTGCTATTGTTTAGAATTTCTAATACTTTATAGTAATTGGAATCATCATCAGAAACTCTTAGAAAAATATCATACTCACTACATTTAAATTTTTGGGAATACATAACTTTTTATGTAGATCTAGTCGATGGATCGGTGGTTTTTTAGTTTAACTTTTCGCATTCATGAGAAATTTTCTATATAGTACAATGTATAACTATGTGAGCATATATATATATATATATATATATATATATATATATATATATATATATATATATATATATATATAACTATAACTATGCGAAGTTATACAAAAAAAAAAAAAAAAAACTATCCAGATGAAAAAAAATTTGCTACTTTAAGAATTATTCCTATAATTGTGTTATTTATATAATAATTTATTCATAATTCATATTTATAACCGCTTAAAATTTGTATGTTCGAATCCTCTCAGACTACGTGTTATTAAAAAAAAAAAAGGATATCTAGAGTATATAACACTATTTTAAATTCATCGAATGGGAGCAAATGATTAGAATGACAATACAAACAAAAGGATTATAAAAAAAAAAAATACAAACAAAAGGGAAAAAAAGTTTTTTTTTTTTTTTTTTGGGAGAAAAAAGGGGAAAGAATTGGTGTATGGTAGTTTTATACCATGTTAATAACATTTTCATATTTCTAATAATATTTTAAAAGATCTTTATAATTTATTAATGATTTTTAAAAATAAATATTATTAATCATCATTATTAATTTTTTCTAGTATAGTGGATGTAGGGTATGTAGGTTTGAACCTCTAACTTTAAGAAACGAACACATTTTTTTTTTTTTTGAAATATGAAATAAGAAACCAACACATTTAAATTACTCTTCAATAATTAAACTAAAATATGGCTTAGAATATAATAAAATTTAATATCTAAAAATATAATAAAATTTAAAATACATTATTTAAATAATACAAGGGAGAAAAGGCTAAAGAAAAACTCGACCTCTTTTTCTTTGGTTATCCATATCATTTTTCCTATTATTTTTATTATTTATTTATTAGTTCAATTACAAATTTAGGCATTGAACTGTCAATTTGGTCCATAACTTTAAGCTGTCAAATAGGTCCGTTCAATTTTGTGTCCAATAGATTCTTGAATTTTAAAAGTATCGAGTAGTTCCTTAAACTTTTACTTTTGTGTATGATAGTCCCTCAACTTTCAATCTTGTGTCTAACAAGTCCTTGATAATTTTTAAAATTCACAAGCCTACTAAATACAAAATTGAAAGTTTAAGACCCAAATTGGCATAAAATTCAATTTTATTCCAATAGATTTACTAATTTTTAAAAATCTTGAATATGCTAGAAACCTATTAAATATAAAATTAAAAATTCGATGACCTACTAGATATTAGATATTTTTAAAGTTCAGAGATCCATTAGACACGATATTGAAAGATTAAGAATCTATTAGATACTTTTTAAAATTCAGGACCAAATTGACACAATCTTGAAAATTCAGAAATTAAACTTGTAATTTAACCTTAATTATTTATTATTATTATTTTGTAAGAACCCAACCTCTCACCATAGCCCAATAACTCAGCCCACTCAAAAAAAAAAAAAAAAAAAAAAATAGCCCACTGTATGAAATAAAATAAAAATAAATAAAACAAGGAGAAAACCTAAACCCCACCCTTTCATTTTCCTCCCCCACCCCGCCGCCTGTCCCGGTCATTGCCGTCGCCGCCGTGCCGCCGTCTGTTCCGGTCAGTGCCGTCGCCGCCGTATCTTCCGGTCGGTGCTGCCCCTCCATCTCTCTCCCCCCCCCCCCCCTCCTCGTGCCGCCACTCCTGCCGCTGCTTCTCTCCTAGCGGTTTTCTACTGTCTTGTTACAGGTACTCTCAATCTCCATCTGTCTTTCGTCTCTCTTCCAATCGAACAGCTGATTGTACCAAATCAAATTAGGACTTTCTTAATGAAAGGAAGGAGGAGTTGCTTTGATCGATAGAACAAAGTTGTAGATTATGGCTGTGTGAGGTTGTCTGAGTGGGCAACAAGTAAGAAGAAAAGTTCACTATTTCAAGAACCACGCGGCGGCGAAGATGACTCTTCACTCCATTGTGATTCAGAAGCTATTAAGCACCAAAGCCCATGTTGGCCGTCAAGTTGCCACTCACCATTTCAAGCTATATACCTATGGCTTCCGCAATCGAATGGCCATCATTGACTCTGATAAAACCCTAATTTGTATGCGCAATGCCTTGAACTTCATTGGCTCATTGGTCCGTCAGAAGGGTCGTTTCATGTTCGTCAATACCAATTGGCTTTTCGACGAAATCATTGAAGAAATGACGAAGAAGATTGGGTGCTACAGCCCTAGCGCCACCGCACTTTGGAGGATGAGTGGAATTCTCACTAATAGTGGAAGTCCTAAGAAGTTCAGGTCGAGGCATAAGAGGCTCTGTTTTGGACCAACTCAACCACCCGATTGTTTGGTGGTTATAGACACGGACAGGAAATCATCAGTGATTATGGAGGCAGACAGATTGCAGATACCGATTGTGGCTCTTGTGGACTCGAGCATGCCATTGGAGATCTATAAGAGGATTGCTTATCCTATTCCGGCCAATGATTCAGTTCAATTTATCTATTTGTTCTGTAATTTGATAACGAAGACCTTCCTTTATGAGCAGAAGCGCTTGGCTTCTTCTAATGCAGTTGCCGTGAAAGAAGACCTTCCTACTAAACCAAGGTACAAATTTCAGTTATTTTTAAACTCTTTTGATGTCTTGGATTCATGAAAATGAGTTTTTTTTGCATTATTTTTGCGTCATTTGTAAGAGAGGGATTGGATCACGTAGAGGAGCAGACCAAAAGCAATGATGTTTTGAAGAAAGAAGTGCTTCTTGTTCCCTATGAGAGTTTAGCACCAGTGCCAGATGGTAACCTGTAGTTCTTGCTTCACCATTTTAAAAAATATTACAGCATGGAAATAGATATCACGTCTAATGGTTGGGTATGACATATGTTGCAGACATAGCAGAAACTAGAAGTCTTTTGGACAAGCTCGTTGTTTTGAAGTTCAATGGAGTTTTGGGCACAGCAATGGGTTTTAATGGGCCCAAGTAAGCATCGTTCTTAGTTCCTAAACTACATACAATAAAGTGAACGTGTTAAATTTGGATTGTTTTTGTGATTCAAAGGTATAGAATGTATATCTAAGCCTATGTAGTTATTCTGTATTATGTAGAGAAAAAACGTTAAGACTTGCAATTGCGTGTGTTGAAGTAGTGGGCAACACAGAATTTTGAACTCTTGTAAATATATTCTGGTTTTCTGCAACTCTATGCGATGATAATCTTTCTATTCTTCTCTTTAAAACTATCTTTTTATTTTACCTTCTAATATGAGCGTGCGAAAGTTAAAGTCTGCTTAAATTGCAAGGTGGAGTAAGATTTACGAACTACACTTTTGTTTATATCCATTAAATCAACTCTGGAATTTAACATTGTCGTTTAATAGGTTGTTGAGAATATTGTAACTTGCATTTCTCTGCATGAAATCTTATAGTAATTATAATATTCTCGATAGATTTTTGGCTAGTATACCAGCTCTTCTTGTACTTTTTCATTTTCATGATGTTTCCTACAAGCGTTAATAAAGCTTCTTGATGTTAAATTTTGGAGGATGAGCAGGTTTGTTTGTTATTCTTAACTGCAAAATGTTTCTGGCTCATGTTTTCTTCCATCATCTTAACGTTGGAAAGTTTAATACTAGTACTGGCGAATGATCTATTATGCAGATCTGCACTTAAAGTTTGTGGTGATTCAACACCCCTTGACTTATTTGTTGAGCAAATTGAGGTCAGTTTTTTCTCTAGTGCTGTCGATAACTAAGTCAGCCATTCTCATTGTCTACTTAACCACTAGTTGAATACGTGCTACTATTCTAATTCCACAGTCTCTAAATGCAAAGTATGGATGCAATGTTCCATTGATAATCTTGGATTCTACCGAAACTCATGATGAGACGTTGAAGGTGATATATGATCCTATACCGTATTATTGTCTTCACTTGGATACATCTAGAGTGTTCTAATGGTTATTTATAATCTGTAGGCCGTGAGACAATATAAGAAATCAAGAATTGATGTCCATTCTATTCAGGTTTATGAATCTAAAGCTTATTTTTCAGTTTTATGTTATATGAAGCATTGTTTGAATTTGCGCTTAAAATACTGTTTGTTTATTCAGGGAGAAAAGTTGCCTCTGGACTCATCTCAAAAACCAAGGAAAGATGATGATTTGTAAGTTCTACACTGTTTTTTTTTGTAATTTTACCTTTTCTTTCTGGGAATAAGAAACCACCGCTATAGTTCTTAGGAACATCTCCTTATTGATGAGAGTGAAGCTTTGGAGCACATCTTTTTCCTACTGTTCTTATGCCTCTTGGCTTTGGAGTAAACTATCAGTAAACAAGAAAAAGAGAAACGAAACCAACTTGATAGGTGAACCTGGAGTGATTTCTTGGGGGGAGAAAGCTGCCAACTTTGATTTTTGTGTAATTTATCTAAATATTCACACGTCATTTGGAATTTGTAGTTTGATCAATATTTTTCCATCTATTGGATACCGGCTTTCTCTGGATAATTTACAGAAGTTTTCATATCCTTTGTTTCTAAAGCAGCATTATTTTTTAGATCACAGCTTTCCATTAAGAGAAAAACGATCCAAGAGAAGGGATCAGATAATAAGGGTGTGGGCTCTTGATATTGGCTCCATCTAATCGAATAAAGTGTGGTGCAGGCACTTTTTTGAGACATTTTCTATTTGTCATGTGTTAACACCCCATGCTTTAGGAACTAGTTTGAGTTTCTCTTAAATTTTCACTTATGATGCCCTTTCCTCAACAGCTCCAAAGCACATCCATATTTATTTTTAGAAAAGGAAGCTCATATTGATTATGAAAGACATAAAATGACATATACAATGTGAGCTACCACTTGTCCTTCACGTTTTTGTGAGATATCATGTTTGTTTGGTACCCAGCCTATTCTGGCCGTTAATTAGATCACACAGATAAGAACGAATGGGCTCTATTCTATGTGTAACATTTTTTATTTTTTATGCCACTAATGGAAAAATTCTTCTCTCTCAATTATACTCTAATAATGCCTTAGATTCCTATAAAAAGGAAAATAATGCCTTAGACCAATAACCTTGTAATGATATACATTTGGACAAGAAAAATGAAGAAGCTTCGTGGTTGTTTGATGACTGTTTGTTTGAGCTGATGTGTATTACATTTTCTTTTGCACAAGTTTCTTATTGAAAAATTTTGGATAAGAATTAGAGTTCACATCTTTTTATTTCCTGTGAAGGTATACTTCTGATAATGGCCCAATGCTCCTTTCCTTACTGACTGGTGGAACTCTAGATGTACTATTATCAAAGGTTGGATTCTATGCTTAATATTAGCCAACTGACAAATATATTTTATTATCAGAGAGAGATGGTGGGTGGAAATACACACATATATTATATTTAGACCTGTGGAACGCTGGGGGAAGAGGGTAGAGTAACTTGCAAGAAAGGGATTCCAACATCAATCTAATATATATTTTTTTAACTCATTTCCCAGGGTAAGGAGTTTGCCCTCGTGGTTGGTTCAGATAATGTGGCTGCTGTTATTGATCCACGTATCCTTGGTTGTGATCTTGATATCTGTAATTTTTTAAATCATACTACAATGTTTATTTTCTTAACTGACGAATTTAGAAATCTTAAATCATTTGATCCAAAATGAGATTGAGTTCTGCATGGAGGTATGCAATAATATCGCTATATACTATGCTTCCTTGGTTCAACTCTTATACCTTTTCTTCTTCTAGGTAACACCTACGGGAGCATTTGAATCAAGTAGCAGCACTTATTCAACTCCACAGAAGTGTCAGGTTGGTATTTTCATGAAACAGTTCAATCTTTCACTGGTGTTTTTTGACTTTCAGCATTTCTATTATGATGACAAGATTTGTTAGATCATTGCACATTTGTGTATTTATTACTACCTCTTTCCTGGTGTCCACTTTCCAGTCTAGAAATGGATCTTGTGACATGGAAAAAGTTTACATACATACATATATAGATTGATAAGAAACCATTATATTTACAAAGCTAGATATGGTAGGAAATATATCCCTCCATCTTTGGGCCAGTAACTTGTATTGTTATTAAAATAAATTGTTAGGGGATAATACTGGATAAGAGCACAGTACCTTACCCTTATATATCGTCCTGTGTTACAATGTGGATATGATGAATCAAGGCAAATACTAATCTGAAGGCACCCAATAAAAGGTCCCTTGAATAATTGATTGTCCACAGTTTGCTGTCATCAGTTCAATGTCATCTTCCAGTATCTCAATAACTAGTTTCAGAAATCACTTTCAAGAAGGAAATTAGGTTCAATGTGGGAGATGAAGCACTGATGTGAAACTTGGATATTAAATTATTGTGATATTTTGCTGGCTAGAGCTTGGATCTTTGAGGATAAGATAGCCACAACTGAATTCTTTGTAATAGTTTATGGCTCATAGTCACTTGAAGTTCTTTCATAAATATAGTCTTACTATGATCGAGGTACTTTTTTTGTAATCTTTTTTGGGGGTTCTCTATCCCTGTCCTTAGGCTAGTCATTTGTCAATTGCATTTATATATCCTCTGTTTCTTATAAAGAATAGAAAATAATTGTTGTGATTACGGTATTATAATTCTTAAGCTAGTGTCTGTTTGGCTTGACATTGGGTATGATGCACATTGTTTCTCAATGCAGCTTGCAGATATTGCTCTAAGTTCAAGTCAGTCTGTAAGCTACCTCTTTCCATTCTCTTATCAAATTTGGTTGAATTATTCATCCTCATTTTTTTTTCCTTTTTAGATTTATATATATTTCTGTGGTGCTGTTAAGTTAACTTGTTTTTGCAGTAGATCATTTTTTTTATTTGTCTAATTGTTTGAAGTTTCTCTTTATCTTAATGAACTCAAGCCAATGGACAAATTCAAATTTTCTGATACAAGAAACTTGTGAGTATGGACTTTCTTGATTTTTTCCCCTTGTTAGGCATTATTGCTTATGCACTTGATGTGAGGATTGTGCCATATTGTTCAGGTGGGTGAATTTGACCGCCATTAAGAGACTAGTGGATACTAATTCACTAAAGATGGGGAACTCTTCATTTTCAGAGGTCATCATCTGGCCTTTCACTAAGAAACTCACCTTTATATTTTAATCCTTGTAGAAGATACTGACGAAGTTACTTGTCTCATCAGGACAGAAGCAGCGATCAAATGCCCAGGCAAAAAACTGCAGTAGGCTCAATGATAAAGGTTTGTTTAAATTGTAGATTTTGTTTTTTTCAGGTCATATTGGGTGAATATTCTTTTCATGCTGACTCTTTAACTTTTGAGGCAGTTCTTTGATCGAGCTGTTGGTGTTAATGTGCCACATTCTCGTTCACTACAACTGAGTTCAACTTCAGATTTACTTCTTTTACAGGTGAAGTTTATTGGTGTGAACTTACAGTTACTGTGTACAGGAGGTTGAATGAGAGAAGAAACAAAAAGAAAAAAAAACTCATATATGGTGAAAATTTTCATTTCTCAATGTTCTATCTAATTTTTGCAGTCGGATCTATACACATCTAATGAAGGCCTAGTAGTTCGGAATGCAGCTAGAGCTAACCCTGTAAATCCATCAATTGTTTTAGGTTCTGAATTTGAAAAGGTAAAGTTTGTATGTTGCACTAGAATTTGTGCTTGATATTGTTTCTAGTTCTTGTGCTTATTCCTTCTTTCCCAGGTTAATGATTTCCAAAGTCGGTTCAAGTCCATCCCTAGCATTGTTGAGCTGGATAGTTTGGCAGTAAGAGGTGACGTATGGTTTGGGGAGGGTGTGACTCTCAAGGTATTATACGAATTCCATCTATATGGCTATACCCACATCGGCCTTTGCCTTTATTTGTCATTTTCCCTCTTGTGGAGACGGTCTCCACAAGTAATGAACTATGTTTGATTTTTTAGAACTCTGATTTCTGAACTAGTATCACAATAAATTATATTAATCACGGTGGTACCTCTAAGGTCCAAAGCTTGGAGACCCAACTTATGACTTAAAAATGAACTTGTAGATGGACATTACTTCAAAATGTAATTTCCATGTATATGTATGATCTGAAGATTTAACCTGTTCTACCATCCATTATTAGTTGTTCTGCTGTTACCATTACTTAGCTTCATGATGCGTTTGGTTTTGAAGGGAAAAGTTAATATAGTTGCAAAACCTGGAATGAAGTTGGAAATCCCAGATGGTGCAGTACTTGAGAATCAGGTAAAGTAAACGCATCAAAACTCTGAATCATATTAATTAGATTTTTCACTTCCCTTCATTGATTTTTCAATTAAATGGAATGTGCTTTTTTGGTTTCCATCCAGGATATCAATGATCCCACAGATATTAAATGACGAAACCATGTCGTGGTGAAGTGGGAAGATTTTGTAGAATAATGTTCTTTTCTCATTGACATACTGGTTTTGGAGCTTTCCGTTCGGCCAGAATTTCTTCAATTTCTTATCTTTGTTGCATTTTAAGAGTGGGATATAGGGATTTGTGGCAAAGCGGACATAATTCTTTCTTTAGCACAGGACCAAAAAGTTTGAAACACAAATTAGGCTAGCAGATAGATGCCACTGCGCAACTCCATGAGTGCAATAAACTAGCCTTGACCCCATTTATTTATGCTCGTTGGAACCACGAGAGATGGCTCATCGTAACGGGGAAATCAATTCAGGTCAACCAATTTGGTCCTCCAACATTTGTTACTTCATCAGTCAGTAAATTGCTCAGTTGGTGACGAAGATTGAATTCAAACAGGTACTTTTCTCCTAGAATTAGTAGTTTCTAAAAGTCTTTATTTTTCCAGAAATAAGTTCGGATTTGGAGGATAGTTAGCCACATTTTCAGTGTTGGAACTTTTGGTCCTTCAATTTATTTGATGTTCAACCAAGTGGGGGTTTTTTTCTCCCCTACTGTATGTCTCGTTTTATTGTCTTGTAATTTTGTGAAATGTTGGTAATTTGTTTCTGCATATTGATGATCCCTTGGAAGTGTGATTTATTTGAGATAAATTTAAGGGGAGAAATTTTTGCAAGAAATTTCGTGAGAATGTGAATGGGGCCTTCTATATCTTCAGATGGATTTTTGCAAAACCCAGAGAGTGAGAATGCAAAAATAAGCAATTTCAGCAACAAACAGTCAAACAAGGTTGAAGAATGATAATGAAATGTTTAATTTATATCAGTTTGGTATAGGGATGGAAACCAGATGGGGTGGGGAATTGGATGAGGATTGTCTGTTTGTTGAACACAAACTTTTAAAATGTCTGTTTTAGTCGTCTAATATTTACCTAAATAATTTATGTGACATCAACATAGCTAAATCATGGTTAACTGATCAAGAATTCATTATGATATTTTTAAATTTAAAGACAAAAATATATATTTCAAGGGTTTAGGAACTAAAAATGGCATGATCTTAAAATTCAAGACGTCATATTAGAGATTCAAGGATTAAAGCTTACTTGTCAACCAAGATTGAGTTCAGTTAAAATATATCATTGACTAAGGTTAGAGATTTAATCTCTCAATTATTATTCTTACGATTGAACCATTAATCTTTGAGATGATAATAAATATCTTATTTATTGAGCTTTGTTTGGATTGGTTTTTGTTGGTGACAAGTCATATTCAAACTACTAGACGTTATGATCTTTCATGCTAGAATAAGTTTGTGATGGTGAAGAACCTATAGGTTACAATCTAGCATTGGTGCTAAACTCTCACAGGAACCACTACATGATCTAATCCCTTACAAATGATGTACAAATAACGTAAGAATTTTCAATTTAATGAAAAAAGACAATCAGTAATGACAAACAAGAAACGATCTTTCTGGTGGAGCATATAACTTTCAAGATATTATGCATGGAAATTAGGGTTTTGTTGAAGTCAATTGTAACAATATGATTGTGAAAGCCATAGGTGTATATAGCTTGAAATGGTGACAACTTGAGGGTAGACATGAGTTTTGGTGCTTGATGGCTTTTGATTCGCAATACAGTGAAGGGTCATCTTCGTTGTCATGTGTTCTCAAGATTCTGAGCCTTTTTTATACTCAATCGCTCAAGTGCCTTCATATGGCATCAACCTCTCCATTGTTAAAATGTTGCTATAAATAAGTACAAGAATTAAAGCAAGGGTCAATTTCTTGTATTCTAGAGTTTAACACAAAATCTTTGAACATTCCATAAGATTGGTGTTCATAAATAGGGGTGTTCATCTTCACACCAAAAAACTGAATCGACGGCTGTCGGTCGGCTAGCCAACTTGGTAGGTCGGTGTCTGTTCTTTATTTTGAAAAAGCAATTGGTTGGTCAGTCGGTTCGGTTGTTTTCCAAAGAACTGACCGACCGCCGACTTATATATAAAAATAAAAATAAAAATTTATAAATAAACTAAAAGAAACCCTAGGATTTCATTTCTTCTTCCTCATGATCGCACGCCTCAACCCTCAGTCGCCCTCACAAACTCAGTGTCACGCCTCAACTCTTCTCTACCACTGTCACGTCGTTGGCTTGTTGCCGTTCGCCTCCCTCCGTCCATCGTTGTCGCCTTTCGCCTCCCTTCGTACCCACTCCTCGTCGTTCGCCTTGATGTCGTCGCCTCCCTCTGGCTTCGTTCAGCACTTTCGCCTCCCTCTATTCTCTTCTCTTTGTGTAGTGTGTAATCAGATCACCGTCAATGTCATTCTCCCTCACGCCTCGGCATTCAGGAAGGGCAAGCCGTCAACGTCATTCTCCCTCACGCCTAAGTCAATCACGGCATTCAACAAGAAAAAAAAAGAGGGAAAAAAAGAACCTGAACACTATACAAATAATAATAATAGTATTTAAAAATTTTAAAATAAAAAAATATTAAATAATATTATTAAAAAAAAAAAAAAAAAGAACCGACCGATCGGTCGACTGTCACCAACCTTCGAAAGCCATCCGTTTCCAGATTTCTAGAAAACCGACCGTCGATAAACTCCCCTATCCATAAAACACTCCGAAATGAATGAATGTTTGACTTCCTACGCACTAACGTATTTTAGTATTAGTCTTTAGTTTTGTTTGTATTTATGAGAGTAGGTGAAGGTTTTTTAGAATTTATCTCTTCACCTAACCTCTCCTTGACTTGTGTTGTTAGTTCTCTTCTTTCATGTCATTAGTCTTGCATTACCTCTTTCAAGTCCCTTTCTCCTATTGAAAGGGAGGTTGGCTCCTTTGAATCAATAAGTTCATCACAAGAATTACAAAGCTCTTCTTTTTCTCTACTAAGAAGTTTGTTCAGGCACATACTTTGATAATCTTCATTTAGCTGAGTTCCCATGGTCATGAGAAGCTTTATTTCATATGTTATTTGATGGACTATACTACTGTCATGCCATCATCAAATTCCCCTGCTGCAAAAAGCTTGGAGAAGGTTGATGATTTGCAAAATCCATACCTCACTTTTAAAGCATCCGATCCAATATCTGAAATCCTCGGGTTGAATGGGAGAAGTATGGTTTAAAAATATATGATTCCTGATGATTCAAACTGGAAAGTAAAATATAATACTCGAATAGTGAACAACAAAGAAACCATTCATGAAGCAGCCAAAATCTACAACATTATCGTGACAAGGGCGCTCCACAAGATAATCTTATATTACAAAAAATGCCCAAGTCAGGTAAGCAGGATGAAAGATAACGATTGTAGAATATAGTCGATGCCCAACGAACATCACAGAGTTTAACATAACAGATAAAACATGCATCAAACGTTACCAAAAAACAAGAGAAAAGTAACATATAAGCGTTTAATTCCTTTATTTCTTTTTACTCAAAGGCCCATTGATTCTCCCTTCGAACCTCCTCCTCTTCCTCGGGCGTAAAGTCGTTCTTGATGTTAAACGTCTTGCGGATCTCCTCAGGAGTCTTCCCCTTGATCATGTCGGCCACCGTCTGACATGTCAAATCTAGCAAGCTTTTGATATTGAGATAGTTTGCAGCCTGCAAATGTTATGTTGAATTAGATTCTCACCATCGTTTATCACATATCAAGTTAAGAAAACGAGCAGAGATCTGAGAAGTAATCAACAATGATGGGAATATACAGTCATGGCTCTACTTAGGGGAGCTTCAAAAGGGAGGGGCGCTATTTCAAGCAAAACTTTTAATAAATAGATATAACATGTTCATCCATGTCCGCTTATTTAACTTGTAAAACCAAACCAGTCCACATATTCAGCAAACAGATTTGTTCAGTAGAAAGGATTCTAACATAATTTTTTAGTTTTCAATGAGAACCATTAACATCTTCATCTTCTAAAACATTAAAAAAGAAATTCGTTCTTACAATCCAAAAGGATTTGGTTGGATTCAAGATAATACTAGTACAAAAAGGTACTTCTCGGCTACTCATTTGTTAACAAGATGATGAAATAACCGAGTTAAAATAAGAACAATTAACAACCAGTAAATTTCTGATAACCATAACCAAAAACACATACACGCATGAATGAATAACATAGAATAAATATCATATAATTAGCAAGAGTCAGAAAAGAAAAACTTCAAAATATAAATACAGAACTTCAATATGTATAGTCAAACATGCGACTTCATTTAAATCTTATTAGGAAGGATTGAATGTAGGAATAAACTCATTAAAATCTGAAAAAGAATAAAAGAAAAGAAAAAATCGTGTTCAACGCAAAAAAGATTCACCCATGTCCCACCCGCAAATAAGCAATTTACATCGAATTACCTTAACTAAACTAAATGATACTACCATATCCACCCAAAACTTGAAAGGTTGGATTGAACATAATAAATAAGTAGAATGGTTATTGGAAGACCCGTGTGGCTAATGGCTATTGCTGGTAGTCAACGAATTTCATCACTTGATAAACAGGAAATATACCGCGCATGATTCGGTGGTGCAATTCCTAACATAGATTGCAGCCAAACACCCTATATATTAAGCCATCTCAATAACAAATATTTGTTAACCTTCCATACAAAGCCCTTATAGATCAATAAATGTACTCCTCTCGCGACTTCGGTTAGAAAATAAACCTATACAAATCATAAATTTCTGCAGGCGGTCTCCATGGTTCAGTAATTTTGCAATATCCTATTCACAATTTAAGGTATCTGGTACAGGCATCAAACCAAAACAGAAAACGCTTTATGCAACTGTCGAGAAAGTACCGAAACAAGAACCGAAAGACCCTTACTCCAAATCTAAGCAGTACCGAAACCCTAGACCAGAAATCAACCACAAAAAGAGCAAAAAATCGGAAACATACGAAACCTTAGGGCATAGATACAGAGACAAAAAGATGAAACCTCAAGAGAATAGCAATAAAATTCAGAAAGTAGAATGGACAAACCAGAATGAGATCGAACAAGGTCGCCTGGTCGACTTTGACGAATTCGCTGTCCCAAGTCTTGAGGTCGTCGTCGACGGAGCCAGTACGATCCTCGGGCTTGGGGGACTCGACGTGCTTCTTGCAGTACTCGATGACCTTAGACAAGATCTTGCTGTTTACGTTAGGGAGGGGGATTCCACTATCGGCGCAATCGTCTTCGATCATGTGCTTGATCGTCTGTGACTCCAAGGCCACCGCTTCGTCGACCTCGAAGATCTCGCCATCGGAGCTCTTCAACGTGATCTTCCTCCCTGAAGACATGGTGCCTTATTTACTTTCTCGAAGATTCGGCGAGGTCTCAAACCCAGAGAGAGCGAAGGTCTTACGATTTGCAAAAAGCCAACAAATGAAACTGACCACAAAATTGCTCTTAGAATGAACTACACCGATAACCCACTGCCTTTTATATGGACGTGGACCCGAGATTATTTATTTTCACATTATAAATCACTATAAAAATAATAATTTAGTCCCTAAATTTTGACATATAACGATTTTTTTTTTTTTTTTTTTTTATGAAAAAACATATAACGATTTAGTCCTTTCACTTTTAATTTTGTAATAATTTAAACTCCGTTTGATAACTTTTTTATTTTTGATTTTTTATTTTTGAAAATTAAGCTTGTTTTGTTTCAATTTTCTTACCATGGTTTTCATTTCTGTTAAGGGCATGTTTGAATTCCTAGCTCAATTCCAAAACACAAAAACAAGTTTTTGAAAACTATTTTTTTTAGTTTTCAAAATTTGACTTGGTTTTTGAAAACATGGGAGGAAGATATATAACAAAACTAAGAAACTTAATGGTTGAAATAGTGTTTTTAAGCTTAATTTTCAAACACCAAAAACCAAATGGTTATCAAATGGGAGTTTAGTCTTTAAACTTTCATATAACAATTTAGTCCATGTGTACTTTAAAATTTATAACCATTTAGTGTCTATCGTGAAAATTTATGTTAAGATTTAATGAAATTTCTTACCTAGATAGATTAATAAACTAATTTAGGACCCAATATGTTTATATGCTATGAAGTCTAATGGTTAAATAATAAAAATCAACATTTAATTTTGAAGAATTTTTTTAGGACCCAATATGTTTATATGCTATGAAGTCTAATGGTTAAATAATAAAAATCAACATTTAATTTTGAAGAATTTTTTTGCAACAAGGATTAAATTGTTACAAATTTGAAAATATAGGGACTAAATTGTTACAAAATTGATAGTACAGACTAAATAATTACAAATCAAAGTTCAGGGACTAAATTGTTACTTTTGTGAACTAAAAGTGATTTTTAACCTTTATTATCAAGTCTCATTTTTCCTATTTCTTATATATAGATATATATCGATGAGTATAGAAAATCTAGATATGATCTTCTTGAGGAGAGTAGGTCCATAGAGCTCTAAATAAAGTTTAAAACTCGTGTTGGCGCAAAAATAAGCTCAAACAAATTACTTCTAAAATAACAGTGATTAAATATATCTACTTTATAGGATATTATAAATTTATAAGTATCGATTGAGAACCTTTTTTTATAAATTAAAAAAAAAAAAAACAAAAAAAAAATCTCTCCACATGACTCACTTAATATAATCACCATGCCGAAATTCTGGAATACAAGGAATAGTGAGCATCTAATAATTCTTAGGCTCCTACAAATAATAATAATTCTTAGGGTAAAAGGCATCTTCCAAATATGGAAAGAATTGGCTTTGCCATAAATAGGTTAATGTGCCTTCGCTAATAAGTAAAGTAAATTAGTGTTTTTTTTTTTTTTTTAAACCAATAAAGTAAATTAGTTGACTAATTTTATAATGAATGAATTATGGTTTTGTTTTTTATCTATAATATATAATAATATATATACATATCTATAATCTAGTATAAATGGCGCATAAAGAAAGAAACTTTTGATTTCCTTTTTAGATCATTTTTAATGTTCAAATTCCTCATTTGTACTTCCTATTTAATAATTATTTAATATTTAAGTATTTATTTATTTGATGTGCCTATTTAAACAAAAAACTTTGATGTGCCTATAATTTTGAAAGGAAAAAAATAGATGGAAGTTAATTCTCTTAATAGATCTCTACCATGATATCTGTCCTATTAGTCCTAATATAGTACACCTAATTGTAATATTTTTTTTTTAGTACATCAACATTTGGAGGTGAGGAGATTCGATCCTCGCTTTGACCACGTAATTGTAATTTTAATGAGCTTCTTTATGAGACTTGTTAGAAATAAAATTGATAGTTCAGGATAGTTCAAGGAATTTTCAAAATACAAGTCAAATAGGAACCCTTTAAAACTCAAGCACTAACTATAAACTTTTTAAATTCCATGAGCATATGACCTTAACCTTGAAATGTCACGACCAAACTTGTAATTCAACACAATTTTATTTTAATGGATCAACAAACTTTGTTCTAAACAAAAATAATGGAGCTCTTTCTAACTTGGAAACAAGAGTCCTTTCTTGAATCTGTTGATTCTGTCCTCTATATTCTAACAGGTATTGATGCTAAGATGAAATGACATATGATGAAAATCTAAACACTTGCAGAATCGTCCTCAGCTAGACAGACTAGAGACTAAAACCAGACTCTGCAATTTGTTTTACCCATAAACCAAATGACTTCCTACACCCTCACCATTCCAAAAACAATAGGGAGAGAGGATAATTCACTGATCCAGCTCTCTTCTACAATCATCTTGGATCATATTCATCAAATTGTGCATGTGGACCCTAGATGGAAACCAGGAGGAGCTTTCCTGCGAATTTAGGGGAAAAAATCACTAATTTATAAGTTAATTTCAATTATGTAAGCTTTCTTAATTTTATAATTTCACATCAGGAAACTTGTGAAAGGTTCAATTGAAACTAGAGGTAGAAGTGCCTTACATACAAAGAAGATTCTGGAAGCAGCACTTTACTTTTCCTTGTCAATGAGTTCCGAGTCTTGAGACATCCAAATGCTGGAGGCACATATGGACCTTTCAGAGCAAACTAGAACCCTCTAGCAACGTACACAAGCAGGAAAAAGATGGCATTTCATAAAATGGGTATCAGAGAGACCAGATAGACCGGACTAGAAGGGCCATCATTTTGGCATTGCCGTCTGTCACATATGCAATTCCAGGCTTTAAGTTGAATCTCTTACTCATGTTCAGTTTGACATAAGATTCAACCTGAAAGCGATCTCTATCTAATGGGCCTCCATGAATCCCACTTAAACTCATTCCCCAGCCTAAAGCATCCTCATTATTATTATCCGACATTGACAAGGCCCATTGCACAAATTTTGGATTTGATTGGCTCACCTCAACCCAACCTCCAAGTCTGGTCACTTCATCAAGTTCTGACTCCAGCAGTAAAGCAATAGATCTCCTTGAAATACCTTTCCCTGATACTGTTAACAAATGTGGATCAGGTACCACAACTGTTTCAAGAGATTCATGTTGACTCTCGATACACACTGGAATTGTAAGAGCTCCAAGATTGACATGTTGATTACATAATTTTGGTGCTTGGAGAAGACCGAGAAGCGAAAGCTTTGTTCCTCTTGGAAAGTGACAGACCAGTTGCCCAAAAGTACTAAGGTAATGCTGAATCCGATCAAAACTTGGTTGCATTCTCTCTGTAGAAATAAATTGAGCTAAGGAAGCAGTAACATTGGATTTTCTCACCGTTAAACCAATGGCACCACCATTAGGCTCATCCAAAAGAGGTGGTCCAAAAGATGAAATATCAGTAAGACCCTTCTCCTACCACATAGAAGCACCATTTAGATTAACTTCATAAATTATACACAAAAAAGACAACAGTCTTAGGTGGAAAATACCAGGGAGCATTCAGAAACATAACCAGTTGATTGGAATTGGTAATAAATACATACATAATAACGGGCAATATTTTACACAACCAAAAAGTACCACTCAATAATTGTAGTTCAAAATCAACATTGATATTAACTATTAGACCAAGCACTCCTACAACATCAGATCATACAGCACAACCACGAAGAGTTAGATTAATATTGGTACCTAGTTTTAATTTGAAAGGAATATGCAAAAAAGCAAAGAGAATGGCACAAAAATTTATAGTGGCCTATTCAATTTGAGCTACATTAACTTTTTTATCTTAGCAAGTTTCATTCTGATGGAGGAAGATTACAAGAGAATCATATGAAATATCTCAGATAGACGTAATCTATTTCACTCTCTCTTTCTCCCCATTAAAAAAAAAACTCTTACATGAAAGCTCCAATAAATTGTATATAGGCACAACAATATCCCCAAATCCAATGTCAATCTAATGGTAGATGTCAATCCACTGGCTAACTCTTGATAAAGATAGTCTACTTAGGATGATAATAAAGGTTATATATATATATCTATATATATATTACTTGTGAGTGTCCAAACCCATTTATGCTCACCTCAACTGATCTCACGCACCAACTACCTAACCCTTCAACATTTTTTTTTTGTCAGAAAGCTCCTAAATTTTTAATATCTTAAATAGGTAGACACCATGATGTTTGAACATATTCTCCTCATATAATTTGGTAAATTGTGTGGTTTACTTGATCCTAACTACATTAGGATGAAAGTTATTACCTCAACTTGAAAAAACCGCATGAAATTAAATACTACCCCAGTAAACTCATATAGAACAACGGTGCATGCTTACACTGGATAGAAAGTGGTGATTTCAATTAAACTTACCTGATGAAAAGGATTTGCAATTACAGCAACATCCCTACATCGAGCTCCAATGGGGACTACAATGGCAGACATCCAATCTCTCACACTAGCCTTATAAAGAACTTTAGATAGAGTAAGTTCACTCCCAGAATCAACACTAAAATCCATCTTGGCTTTCTGATTGGCTACAAATTCTGCAACAAGAGAATCACTCTCTCTTACAGTCGTTTCAAAAGTCAATCTTGAGTGAATTCCTGTTGAGATTCCTGCTCTTCGAAGTGCATTGAAGCTATGATTATCAATAACACTCATCAATAGCAATCCACCCAATATATCAATCTCTCCTTTTACATGTGTGGCATTTTCTTGGAATGGGCTACTCCTCTGTGTATTGTAAAAGGATAGTACCTTCTCTACCTTGTCTTGTCTGTCCCTAAGTCTCATTAAATCTGAAAATGCTTCCCGTTGTAGCCGCTTCAGGATTTCAATCTGAAATAATGTACCAGCAATAATTTCAATTACTATGCCACAAAATTTATGCTAATCATCCAGTTGCAGACATTTATGATTGAAATTGGACCACTTGAAAAGAAATCACAGCACCACAATATCTCGTTAGGTAAAAATACATGGTAAGAGAAAACGAGAATCCCTTTTAGATGATATCCATGGGCCATAAATTCGTTTTAGAATAAAAGTGGTCGGACAATACACCTTAAACACCCAGTAGTTACCAGTTGACTACCGTACAAAGGTATAAGTAGAGTCACTTACACTAATGTATCAATTTCTAAAGCAATTAAGAACATTCATAAAATTTTGAAGAAGGATAGCCATTGGACAACATGCCACAATGTTTACACATAACTATCTAATTTTGGAGATTAAAACTTTCTACAGAAAATGAGCACAGAAAAATCAAAGCCTACCAACTCTAAATACAAGAGGAAATGGACAATAGAAACCAAAACCAGCATCAGAGGAACAACAAGAACCGCCAATTCTCAGACGTGAAGAAACACATATTATGATATTATATCAAAAGACCATTACCGGATTGCGGCGAGATGATTTTTCTCGGCGATGAACTAAGCCATCAAAGAAATTCTGGCTAGCGGTTCCAAAATCTTTCAATTTGTCGACAACATACGTAATAGGCTCCATTTCGGGAACCTGAAGACCAGTTGCTTGGACGGACCAGAAGTCTAGTCTAGTGTTTTCTTCCCGAAAGGAGCTCGAACTAATGCTGGTTGGGGCTTGCCAGGGTCCGAAATCACCAAACTTGCTGATTCAAGGCCTTTCGGCTTATGGGTAATCGTCGAAAACCAACTATGAGCTCAATAGCTCGCTGATTGGTGTCCAACGGAGTCTAAAACTGAAGATATGACATCGTTAAGTAGTGGGTAATTCAAATGGAAGCTCAATAGAGCATGTGCCAGTGCATAACCTTACCGAAACAGGAAGAACGATGCTAGATGCTTGCTGACACGCTCACAAATCACGCCGCGAGGGATTCGGTTCGTGGGTCTCACACACAACTGCCGTAATCGCGTGGGTAAGGTGCTTCAATCGGTAGAGAAGGGAGCAAGACTGCTGGAGGATTGAAGTTAATGAGGAGGAAGCGCCGGAGCAACAATCTTGCGCCATCGGGGTCGTGAACTGCTGCACGTGAGCGTCGCCAACCGCGAAATTTCGTTGTTGGTGAGATTGTATGCTGGAGAAGAAGGAAGATTCGCGTGGGTGATGCACGGAGGTGGAGATGACACACACACGCCTTCAAAAGAGGGAGAGGCCGTCGCCGGAGGGAGGTGTCGAGAGACGAAAAGAACAAAACGGAGGACTGTAACTTGCAGTTGCTGGCCGGACAAGAAAGGTCGGCGGGGGGGCCGACGGCGTGAAGAGAAGAGAAAGGGAGGGAGGGAGAGATTAGGGCTTCATATTGCTTTTCCTTTCTCTTAATCCTTCAATTTGTTTGAATTAGTTTTCAAAAAAAAAAAAAAAAAATTGTTTGCATTAAAAACTCAATGATAAAAAGAGGGAAGATCCTAAAACCAAAATTTCTCATATTTATCCCAAAATTGAAACTCTAATTAAGAAACTCAAAAGATTGGAATATTTCTAATTAAAAGGAATTTAGTTTCCTTTCCAAATTAGAGAAATAACATTTGAAATTTGAATCCTAAAACTTGAGAATTAAAAAACTAATAAAAATCTTTTTTTTCCAAAATTTAGAAATTTAATTCACCACGGCTACACTAAACTCTAAATTAAAACTTAGACTCAAATGATCATTAACTCAATTTAAAAATGTGGGGCGTAACACTCAATCTCATCCTCCTTCAATCTTCCATTATTTTCATTCTCAGTAAAGCATTATCAACTTCAACAATCCGCTAAGGCTTTCTTGCTCGATCAGAGGCCAAGTATGACTTTAGCCCTTCCTTAATTGCCAGCAATTCGAGGAATTTGATTGACTAGCGACGTTGAATTAGAATGCATCCGAGCTTTTCAACATTCCATGATCTTTATGTCAGTTGAGTTATGCTCTTGTTAGCATTAATTGTGCAGTGCATAGAAATGTTACTTAGATTTATGTATGTGAATAGAAAAAAATGATTAATAATATCCTAATTAAGTTATAAGTGAAGTTGCATTAATTAATTCAAATAAATTGCAATTTTAATGTGTTTCTTTTTCTAAAATTTACTTATATTTTTATTTATTAAAAAAAAACAAATTTACTTATATTTTTAGATATACTACACTAATAATTTAAGTAAACCACAATTAAAGCCGCACTTACTAATTTAAATAATTTCCATCAATTTTTTTTCAAATTTTCTATTCATATTGACATGTTCATAAAATCAAGACATTTCTGTCGATATCGATGTTTCGAACTTTCACTCCCTCTACGGCCCGTCTTTTGTCTTTTCCCTTTCTGCCATTGTCGTTGCTTTGGTAACAAGGAGCATGACAAGGGGTTGAAAAGGGATATGTAGTAACTATACTTGAATTTTTATTTCATGTTTATGATAAAAATAAGTGTTAAATTATAGGTTTAGTTCTTAAAGTTTGTGTTAACTAGTGTTTGAATTTTAAAAAGTATCTAAGAAGTCTATAAATCTTGATTTTTTTTTTTGAATAAATCCATAAACTTAAAATGTGTCAAATAAGTCTTTAAACTTTTTTTTTTTTCTAATAAGTCAATGGATTTTAAAAAAAAATGTCAAATAGATCAAGAAATTAGATAAAATATTGAAATTGGGTAAATTTATTAGACAATTTGTAAAGTTCATAAATCTATTAAACATTTTCTCAACTTCATACATCTAATAAATACAAAATTGAAAAGGAAAAATAAATTTAAATATTAAACTTTTAACTTGACTTTTATTTTTGTTATATACATGAAATAGAATTATCAAGACTAGTCACATATCCTCATCCAAAGTAACAAGTATTACATTATCGATGTGACATTTTAAAGACAACATTAAATGCTTTTATATGGCTAATTTAAGCATATTCTAACATATAAGACATTTATTATCATATTAAACATCGATAGTTCGGTCCTCCATCTATAATTGTTGAACTAAAAAAGTGCTTTTCGAATTATATGAGAATATCACATACTTCACTCTTGAAGGTATGATTAGTAGTTTTCTCAAACAAAAAAAAAAAAAAAAAAAAAAAGGTATGATTAGTAGTCTCGTTATTTTTATTTTATTTTTTATAAAAAAAGTAGTCTCGTTATTTATACACTTTTCAACATTTTTATTCTTTGATGAACATAGGTGAGAGCACGTGTACAACAAAAATAGGAAAATATTAATACAAATTAAAAACCAAAAACACATTTCTTGTATATATGTATGATTGTAAGAGACTACCAGACACCACATATCTCCACAATGGTATAAAATTGTCCACTTTGGAAACCTTCATACCTTTGCTTTTGGATCCACCCCAAAAGACCTCATACTAATGGAGATACTTGTCCTCCCTTATATACCCATAATCATTCCCTTATTTAGTCAATGTGGGACTTTGGTCGCACTTCCAACAATCCTCCCTCGAACAAAGTATCACTGAGCCTCCCTTCAAATAGTCATCTATCCGTTCAACTCTCTAGACTTCACCGATTTATTGAGAGTTTTTGCTCTTCCCCCCTTTATCTAGCCAATGTGGGACTTTGGCCATAAACCGACACCGAATCGACCATGTCGGTTTCCAGAGATTGGAAACCGACTTCTTTTTTTTTTTTTTTTTGCTTAAATTTCGCAGACCGACACGGTCGGTCGGTTTGGTCGGTTTAAACCGGTGGTGATCTAAAGGGAAATGGAGGAGCGAAATGGCAAGGAAAAAACGGTTAAAAAGCAACGGCACGACGGAGGGAGGAGCGATACAGTGAAACGAAGCTTCAATGGAGGAGAGCGACGATGTGGGGAGATAAAACAAAGCTTCAGCGGCCGACAAATCTTCAAGTTGAAGAAGAAAGAAAACAAACGAAGAAAAAAAATAAAGAAATGAAAACCAAAACAAGAAGAAAAAGAAAAGAAAGAAGAGGAAGAGCAACCAGTAAGGAGAAAATGAGGGGTTGTGGACTCCTGGAGAAGATACAAAGAAAAAACAAAGGAAGAAGATGAAAAGAGAAAGAGAAAAAAAGTGAGGGAGGAAAGAGTGAGAGAGATTAAAAAAAAAGAAATAAAAATAAATTATTTTTTTAAAAACTATATATTGGGAAGACCATCGACATTTGACAGCTACTGCATGATGCAGCAGCGCAGCAGACGATGATTCACCTTTTTTTTTTTAATAAATTCGGTCGGTTTGGTCGGTTCTCGCCATTTTGGACGGACCGACCGAACGACAGGCGGTTTTACAAGTAAAACCGACCCCAACAGAAATAATAAGAAAACCTATCGATTGACGTCGGTTCGGTCGGTTTCGGTAGGTCGTCTCGTTTTTCGGCATTACTTGCTCACCCCTACAATAATCAATAATAATCTAACAAAGTTGTTTAAACTACTTTTGCCCAAAGCTTTTAAGTTCATGAAATTAAACTCTAAACTCAAACAAATATTGCCAAAGCGAGCTTAGCTCAGTGGTAATTGGCATGTACCTTCGACCAAGAGGTCAGAGGTTCGAATCCCCCATTCCCATATGTTGATGTACTAAAAAAAAAAAACTCAAACAAATATTTCAATCTTTTTTTTCTAAATTCACTCACTAGTTTAAGAAAAAGTCAAATGAAAATCTCCCCGAACTTACTAATTTCAACAAAACTTGATTAATACAAGGTCGACAATTGAAATAAATCTTTCAAAACTCACAAATTTCATCCAATTTTCCAACTTTAGTGTATTGTTTTTCTTTAAACACAACTAGACACGTGTTTTATATTCATTTACATTTAAACAACTAGATATGTTTTTTTTTTTTTTCAAATGAAAGTCTATTAAAAGGTAAAAATTGTAACACACTTGAAGTTAAAGTGCAATTTAATGACAATGAAAGTTTAGGGGAAAAATCGATACATCCGAAGATAAAAATTGTTATATTTCCTTTAGATTATATTATATCATCTTTTGTTAATGTGGCTGACTAAAAACTAGCATTGAGATGAAAATGGAGCATTTTCAAAACTTCGAAAAGTTAAACCGGACATAGTTCAATTGGTTTAGGTTTTATACATTTGTTTTTAAAAGTCAAATAATGAAACTTCCATCCTTACCCATTTTGTTGGATTGCCACCACACCATTTTAGGAATGATAATATATAATAATTAATCTTCCCCTTAATCAAAATTAGTCTCATAAAATATGTAAATACAAATTAGCTCCATATTGTTTGAGTATCAGCTGATATCAGATAACGTGTTGATCCCAACACAAATATTATTGATTATCATGTCACAACTCACAAGTGGCAATCACCATTTTAAGATAGGTTAATAATTATTGCATTTTTAAAATATGTTTCAAACCATCTTAATAGGTTTTCAAACGGTACAATAAAAGTTTAAATTGCGGACTTCAACAAAAGTGTCCAAGTTTCAATTTTATAGAAATGTCGATAAAAATATGAGAAATTTTCGTAGATAGACCGTTTTGGAGACATATTTTCACATATGTCCAAAATTTTCAATATTTACAACATTAGATTTTCGGATATATTTTCTTACCTTTATACCTTGTTCTTATCCTTTATTCTCAAATAATATTAAAAATGATAATAATATATTCCATAGATAGCCAATCGAATAATGCTTCATTTTAGGAAGGTTAGTTTTCACCAAATCCCCTAAATTAAGGAATGTTCCCATAATCGTGGTTTACTCAAATCCGGCCTCTTCCTATTTATTTTCTTCTTTTTTCCGACAGCATTTTTTCTCACTTTCTGTTGCCTATTGTTTGCGGTTTTCATATTTTTTTCCCTCCTCTGTTTCTGTGGTTTCAGACTGCATACAACAGTTAGGAACTTTGCTTGTTCGTGGTATTTTTTCCAGTGGTTTCCCTACTGTATTTAGGTTTTTTCTGTAGGTTTCCGGCAATATGTGTTCAGTTTCAGTTTTTATATTTTATATATTCCAAGAGACATATCGTTTTAGTCAATGTAAGTTTCGCATACAGTACACATTATAAACACGTTTTTATATGACTACGTTTTAAGTTTTTATATTTTATATATTAAGAGAGATATATCGTTTTAGTCAATGTAAGTTTCGTATATATTTCGTACACATTATAAACATTTTTTTATGGCTACATTTTCAATTTTAATATTTAATAAATTCCAAGGGATATCTCATTTCAGTCAATATAATAATTAAAAAAAAAAGTAAATAAGGAAACGTTTCCTTCCAAATATGATTTTCAAGGATGGATTTTTTTTTTAAAAAAATTCTCTCCCCTCATAACCGCACCTCAAAAAAAGAAACTCTCTAACTTATACCCAAAAAGAAATCTTTTTTTTTTTTAAAAAAATACTTACTCACTTCTCTTAACCGCACCTCAAAAGAGGAAACTCTCTAACTTTTACTAAAAAAGGAATCGTTTTTTTTTTAAAAAATATTTCCTCATTCTCATAAACGCACCTCAAAAAAAGAAAAACATATCTCCTTCTAATCGTGCAAATCACAACGCATACATGAACAATATTATTTTCTATATAAAATATAGAATAATTATATAGTACAGGGTTTATATAATATATATAAAATATATTTAGAAATGATATAAATATACAGTAGAACTATATATCACTCAATTGATTGTAGAATGTAATAATTCTCCAAATAATAAATATATATTATGCATTATAATATATAATCAATATACATATCTATTATATATTATATATTCATTATTGTGTATTCAATTCATAAGTAAAACGCTAAAATGATAAATATATATCAGACTGTATATTGTATCATAAATATATACTTATAATTATATTATATAAACCTTATTATTTTTTTATAGGTAATAAATCGTGGGTTTTTTTTTTTCGTTCACTCTCTCACACGCCAAAAATCATGGGTTTTTCCCCCCGATTGCACACCCTTTCCTTTTCCGTTCACTTCTCTCACCCACGGTTTGAAAAATGCAATTTGAAAGAAACAGTTTGTTTCCTTTTTTGATTTTATTTTATTTATTATTTTTTTAAATAGTCAGTAGTGTATATGAGGGCTGAATCGTAAAAGGGTCATGATTTTTATGAAAAAAATTTGAGTCATTAGGCTTTTTATGTAAAAAATGGGAAACTTATACATTTATGAAATATAGGGTCCATATTTGGACTATCTATATACTTTTGACAAAATGTCAATGTCGATGTATATTTGTTCTCCAAAATTTTTAAAAATATATAAATTAATAAATAAACATTTTACACTTTTTAAACGAGTTAGAATACTTATTATTTATGTTATATTCACACTAGTGGGATTTTGTTGTTGGTTGTTTTTTTGTTTTTTTTGTTTTTTGTTTTTTTTTTTATGCATCAATAATTTTTTTCAATATAATGGAAATGTCATTTCACTCCTGTGTCAATGTCGAATACATGAACATGTGGAAATGTTGATGAAAATTTAATACCCTAGGTGCAAGAAATAATTTGAATTAACACTTTATGATTTTTTTATTTAATTTCTTTTTTAGATTCTAAATAAATATTTGGCTAAATTGTAAAAAATGCCCCTGAACTATGGGGTTTGTTTCAAAAATGCCCCTGAACTTTAAAAAGTTTCAAAAATAACCCTAAACTTTAAAAAATGTTTCAAAAATACCCTTGTCATTAATTTTTGGATGGAAACCATTGACAATTTCAGTTTCATTAATACTCTTTTAACTTTCAAAAGATTTTAAAAAATAACTTTATTCGAAAATGCTTCTTTTTTTTCCTTATCCCACCGTAAATTCTTCTTTCCATGAAAATTAATGAGAAGCTTTACCTATTTTTCATGTATTCATACACTAGCTAGGAGCTTTTCATCTCTTTCAACAAATCATCCCAAGAACTTGACTAAATTTTCGGCAATGGTATTTTCGAAACATTTTTAACGGTTTTAACAGTTCCCATCCAAAAATTAACTACAATGGTACTTTTGACACGTTTTGTAAAGTTCGGGGGTATTTTTGAAACTTTTTAAAGTTCAGGAGCATTTTTGAAACAAACTCTATAGTTCAGGGGTATTTTTTATAATTTAGTCTAAATATTTTGTACCAGATATTTATAGTTGTATTATGAATTATTATTTTATTCTAAAGAGTGTTTTTCAAACCTTCTATAATTTAAAACAATGAATGTTTACCTGCCATCCAGCTTTCATAAATAAAATTCATTAAACATACATTCAAATGAAAAAGCAAATATCAATTATGATTTGGCATACAGTTGGGCAGTATAAAATTAAATGACATATCAAGACATGTCATCTTTTCAAAGTAGTTAGAACTTTAGAAATCATTCATTTTCTTTTTCTATTTGGATTGAGAAAAATCTCTAATTTTTTCAACAATAATACAATTTTAAAAGAAATCAAACTATTACAATTCAAATAAAAAGGCGAAGATTACGTCTACATTTATTTAAGTTGACAAAATTCAAGAATTTAATTTAATAATGATTTTTAAGGAGATATATTACTAATATATGTCGTAGTAAGTTGAATTACTTAATTAGATTGGTCTTTTATAAATTCTTTTGAATTTTTTGAAAAATACTTTTAAATGGTGGTCAAATACTTTAAAATTATATGTAGCTATCATCCCAATCAATTTCTAATATACAATAAAAAAAAAATCAAAATTAGAAATACAAAAATTAATGATAGGTGGGTAAATTATCTAAGAGTCATGATCCATAAAACTTCTCCTCATATGTATCCCATGGCATAAATAATGAAGAGAGAATGAATTTCAAAAAAGAAAAATCTTTGAAATCAAATTGTTTTTCAAAATTTCAATTATATGTAATAAATTCATATATGCTTCTACTTTTTGACTTGTTAAAACCATGAATTTTATGGTATGTGCTAAAGTGAATTTTTCACTACAATTGGAAAGTAAGTATATATAAGCCAAAATGGTTCAAATTTATGGTGTTTTTCTTGGTTTAAAACATGTCACAATTTATTTATTTATTTTTTGTTTATATCTTACAAATATAAATATATTTTCTTTCTTTCTATGTCCAAACATTATGTATTTATAGAGTAAACATAGAGGTTATTCAAAATGAACACATAAAAAAGCAACACCAATCATCAATTATATATTGACTCACCATTAATGCAAACAAATGATAATACATATATTGAGAGATATAGTAAACCTAACCCATCAATTATTTGACTTCAATTTTGCAATTTTGATCAAAATCGAGTCGAACTGACTTGTTCACACTCTTATATATAAATAATAACGAAAAATCCCTAATCGAACTATAGAAATTTAGAAATATATCTTTGGATAATTGGAGCAACAAGAGAGTTGTATGCAGCTTCCGTGGGATGAAAACTGTCCCAAAACACATACTTTGTAGTGTCAGGACAAGTCTTAACAAATTTGTTACAAAGAAATGTCACCTCAATCTTCCCACTCCCACAACACCCTCTATCAGCAACTTCAAACCCTGAAATAACAATCCCAAACGTAGCCTTAGTTTGATACTCGAGGCGTTCCAAAAAATTGATGATCAAAAAGAAAAGGAAAAAAAAAACTTTGAGATGGTAATTGATATCTTGTCCATTAAACTATACTCGAATTGACAAGTTAGATGTCGTTCTAAACTTATTAATTTGAAGCTTAATTTAGATGGATGTGAGTTGAAATAAAATAAACTTTATTGGTCAAGTTGGTTATGGTTTATGTCTTCTTCTAGAATTAATTTGCATTGAATATGATCCACCTAAACTTATTTATTACTAATCAAAATAGAATATCTTGGAATTTCTATGTCCATTTAATATCTTGATCATTTTATTTTAAAAAACAATTCCTCTTGGTGTTTAAGTCCTATCCATAACCTAAAAATTACCAATCTTAATTTAATGGTAAATATATAAGTAAATAAAATAAAATACTTAAAAGGACTAAATGAACTCAAATATGGTTGCTCAGTCCAAACATAACTCAATGGATAAAACATCAATTACTATCTCAAAGATCAATGATTTGATCTCGAACTCACAATCATTAAACTCAAAAAGAAGGGAAAAAAAAAACTCAAATATGGTTGGATTATGGAGGCTTTCATAACAAATTTACAAAAGAAAATTATAACATAATTTCTTTTATCGTATAAATACTAATATATACCATTTTTATGTCTATTAATGACAGGTACCTAAATATAAACCAGTGAGTACACGCATCATTAACACACACACATGAATGAAATATATGTTGATGAGTCTTTTCGACTTTTCAAACATTTTATTTGGACCAAGTTACTATATACGTAGCTATCTCACTTCATAATCGTTCAATTTTTCAAAAATTTTTTATAATTAAATCCAGACCGAAGCATGTGAGAGAAAACGAAACACGAAAAGATAGATGGATAGAAAATGAAATACCATATTTAGCATAGTTTTGGATGACATCAAGAAGAGGGTTGTAAATATCGACGAAGACCACTCTGCTGTCAGGCAGTAGAGTTTGAAGCTGATCCAAAGTGGAGTGCAGCTTCCCATTGAACAGCTCTGCAGCATTGTTGTACTCGTTCACACAAGCCCTTTCAATCCCGCCGGCCAACGTTCGCTGTGACGGCACGCATCCCAGCGGCGGAGTCGCGAAAAATCCGATTCTCCGGCAACCGGCTGCGTACAGTTCCTTTGAGGGAAAAAAAAAAAGAATTTAATTAAGATTAAATTACGAATTTAGTTTATGAAACTTTTAGGTTTGTGCCAACAAAAGCATAGCTCAATAGACATAAAGTTGTACTAGTGACCACGAGGTCTGTGGTTCGATTCCTCCCACCCCACATATTGTCAAAAAAAAAAAAAAACTTTTAGGTTTGTGTCTACGACGTATTTTAAAAATGTTTAATAAATTATTAAGACCCTGGTAACCATTTGGTTTTTGAAAATTAAGTTTATAAATCCTACTTCCACCTACAAGTTTCTTTGTTTTTCTAATACATTTTTTTCCTTGTTTTTAAAAACCAAGCAAATTTTGAAAACCAAAAAAAGTAGTTTTCAAAAACTTGTTTTTGTTTTTAGAATTTGGCTAGGAATTCAAATGTGTCATTGACAAATATGAAAACCATGGTAGGGAAATTGGTAGGAAACAAGCCTAATTTTCAAAAACCAAAAACAAAAAACCAAATGGTTATCAAAGGGGCCTAAAATTTTAATTTTGTGTGGAGTAGTTAGTTAGATCATTTAATTTTGTCTTTTGACATATCCAACATTTTTTTTAAGTTAAAAGATAAGATCGAATAGAACTCAACGAATGGAATTTTGTATCTAATATGTCGCTAAATTTTAATTTTGTGTTTAATAAGTCTCTGTAAATTTTAGAAAATGTTAGATGATTAAATGACTTATTAGATAAATTTAAAGTTTAGAGACCTATTAGATAAAAAAAATTAAAAATTTAAAGACTTATCAAACACTTTTTAAATTATAGGAGACATATTCAATATAAAATTGAAAATTTTAAAACTTATTAGACACTTTTTAAAGTTTCAAAATCGTTAGGACACAGAGGTCCTGTTTGATAATCATTTGGTTACATCTATGAATGTTAACTATTTTTACCGTTGTTTTCAAAACCCAAGTCAATTTTGAAAAAAAAAAATTGTAGTTTTATAAAAAAAAAAACTTGTTTTTGTTCCAAAGTGAGCATATAACTCAAGTAATTGGTATGTACCTCAACCATGATGTAAAAGGTTTGAATTCTCCCGACTTCTAATTTTTTTGTTTTTGGAATTTGACTAATAATTCAAATATATTTTTAGGAAAGATGAAAACACGAGAAAACAAACCCATAATTTTTATGGTTTATCAAACGGGACCTTAGAGTGTACCTTTACGAAACTCGAGGCAGATTGGGCCATGAAATCCGTGTACGAATCGATATTGTAATGAAGTTGTCTAATTCGTGAAAGATAAAATGTGTTGGCGATGTCGTTGCTTCCAGCCACCACCAGGTAGAGGCTATTGGCTATTATGAACTTTGCTCTTTCTTCTCCCACCAATCCTTGAAGCTTCTTTGAGTATTCTCTGAACATGGCCAATTGATCTGCAAGTGATATTGCTGGCTGCAAACTCAGAAACCCATTAAGCTTTGTTACTCAAAACACACAACTTTTTTAAATTTCAAACTTTCTTTCTGAATTTCTTTCTACTTTTAATTGTCTGTCACCCAAATTTTTGTGTTACATTTACTATTGTCTATCAATTTGGTTGGTTGGAAGCACTTACCCTACAAAGTACTCGAATTTGTGTCCCAATTCAGTTAATTAACTAGTAAAGTGACAGAAGTTACTGTGTGACAGTGACTTATGATCAATTATTTTTTTTTTCTTATGATAAATACGGACGCCTTGAAATTTCTATGCTGCGTATTAAAAGTTTTTTTGAAGTACGATATAGATTATAACTTTGAAAATTTAAGGATCGAAATTTTAATTTAATAATAATGAAGAAATAGTGCTTTTCAAGAAAGAAAATGAGATGAAGGTTACTCATATCTACCGCTGTTTGAGAGGTTAGAGGATCAAATCCAGCTCCACCAGAAGCGAAGCAAACGCCGGTGATTAGGTCCTCTGGTTGAAGATTTGGGTCCGCGTATGGTGGCAAGAGCTTTTTGATACCCAACACATCAGCTAACAAAAAGGAAAGGAAAAAAAAACGAATGGTCAATGGTCAAACCAAGTATTATAAAAAATAAAAAAAAAGTTCGAATCTCTATTCCCAAAATTGTAAGGTTATATTTAAAAAAAAAAACATAAAAATGTATGTTTATGAGATTGGAGGGAGCCCTTACAATGGTTTTCATCTTTGTTAATTTTTTTTTTTTTAAAAAAAGGTTTTTAAAAACTATATATTTTTTTTAATTTTCAAAACTTGATTTGGTTTTTTAAATATGAAGAAAAAGTAAATAACAAGACAAAGAAATTTATTACTTTCGAAAGTAATGTTTACAAGCTTAATTTTCAAAAACCAAATTCTTATTAAACAGGATCATAAGTTTATACCTACAAGGTCAGAGGGAACCCTGCCATTGGAAAACCGCCCAGTTGCCTGTCTGCCCGGAAAATCCCTACCGTAAGGCGGATAATTGCACCTAGCCTGCGTGAGGAGATTGTTGTTGTTGCCCGTATCGACAATCGAATCCCCGAAGACGAAAACCGCAGGAACCGAGTAACCGGGAGGAATTTCGATAGCAGCTCTAGCAGCTGGGAGAAGCAAAAGCAGTTGCAAACACAGAGAGAACTTGAGTTTCAGTAAAGAAGAAGAAGAAGGAGAAGGTTTAGTCAGGTGGAGTAAAGGCATTGTGAAGTTTATTGTGAAGTAGTCTGCCATTATTTTGCAATGGTATTTATATATATCAATGTTGAGGGGCTCTTTTGTATTTGTTTGGTGCTCCAAATTTAATGCTGTGACAGTGAAAAGCCGGTGGAACCGTGGCAGATTTTGATTAGGGCACTAGAGTCTTCGTGGCCCTGCTGTTTGTATTTTTGTTGCGACAGAGAGACCACGAGACTATGTACTCGTTATAAATTTTTGGTTAAATTATAACAAAATATCGGTGGGTTCAATAGACTTTTAGGTCCCGTTGAGTTCGTGATTCATTTCTTTGTTTTTATCTTCTGTAGGGTCGAAAAGAATTTCTTACTCATCTTATAAATTTTACACTATCTACGCTCTTACAACGTGTTTCTTTCTTTCTTTCTTTTCTTACACTTCATAATTGACTATTTTACGTGAAGTCAGATTGTACCCCTTAGACAACCTCGTGTATATATTGAAAATCTATAAGATTTTTTTTTTCTTATTGTATTACACCGATTTTTTTTTTCCTTGTTGTATCAACATACATCCAAGTTTTCTTCCTTTTACTGATGTTCCCATTTTACACACAAAACCTATTACTTAGGGAGTGAATTGAAAAAAAAAAAAAATTGACCTTGCACTATTTTAAAAAGTATTTATTCATCAATATTAATCGTTAATTATAAATAATTATATTAAATCAGGTTTTTCTTAAAGAATGAATTTTACGAGACACGTTAGTCTTTGTTTGTATATTTAAATTCATAAGTACCAAACACAATTTTCAAAATTTAAATTCAAATTTAAAGTTTTTAAATTGAAACCAAATGTGTTTTTAGATGCAATGAAAAATAGGGAATTTGTTTTTATTTTCTATTTCATTCTTTGTTTTTTAGAGCAATTTCTTTTTTTTTTCTTTTTTTAAATCACAAACCAAATGAGACTTAGTTTTTCAAAAGTTTTATTATTTTAATGTCAATCGAATATAGTTCAACACACATGTATCCTCGATCTTAGTCCAGGATTTCTTGGGAAGTTTGATCTGTCAATGAAGGTTGCTCATCTACCATTGTTTGGTGAGGCTTTGCACACACACGCAAGAATTTCTTGGAAAGTTTGATCTGTCTCTTATCTTGTTTAGCTTGCAAAAGCTTCTCGCAGGTAAAGGGCTTAGCATATGTAGCTCTTGGCTTTGAGCATGATAAATGCCAACATGTGAATCTCGGTCAGTCATACTTTAGAGCGGTAGACTTGATCAAGGTGTAGGGGAGTTTTTTTTGGGAGATTGGATAGGGATTTTGTTAATGTTTAGCTCCTCCTTAACTTTCTCTTTGGTTTTATGTGCAAAGATGCCCTTTGATGGAAATATTGTTTGCAGGCCTAAAAATTGAGATCAGGGCCCGTTTTTGAGTTGGATAGCCCGAAAACTCTACATGGCTGGCTTGGTGTGGAATTGTTTGAGGAGTTGGAAGCTAGCTGAATTACAGATAAAGTCATATGGCTGTCCTTTTAGATTGGGGCGCGCGCTTTCATGTGGGGAAGAGTGCTGCATAATGGTTTGGTGATTTTGGCCTAACTTTTTGAGTCTGCTCCTCCGTGTGTGGAGGATGTGGGTTTATCTGATTTCCTTTGTAATGTTGCTCCCTGAGCGGTTCTCTTGGTATTATGATAGGTTGATGCGTTCTGATGCTAAAAAAGAAAAAAATACATGTATCCTCGATCAAGAGGTTGATGTGCAAATTGCTTACCGCAAGTGTACGGGTCAAGTAATAATATAGTGTTTTCGTGTAAAACGAGTGTCGTCCTCTGGATTGGTTTTCTAGCAAATTAAGTACCGTGAATAATCTTGTCCAATTTTATTTAGGGAGCAAAACTCAATGATAAAAGATAAATCTAAAGACAAAAAACATAAAATAAAGGTGGAGACTCAAATGGAAAGACTCTTAGAGAATTGATTTTATTGTTGAGATTGAGGATAAATTAATGGGATGAATTTAGCATGCAATTATTCAACCAAGTCTAGGAACCTTTTATCACAACTATCTCTCCCGAGCATAATTGATTCTCATGCATGCAACCAACTTGATATCCCTATCTAAGTTCATTAACATGCAAGGCTTTGAGTTTAGTTCTTCAAGCAACTTCTAAAGTTATTCCAAATCCTGTCACAAACTTAGAATTTCTACTTTAGTCATGCAATTAAATAAAGTAAGTCTTAGGCCAAATCCCCTCTCCCGAGCAAGATTCAACACTCAAATCATTCAACTAGTGATCAAGTAATTGAAAGCATTTAACCATAATTGCATAGGTAAAATAAATGCATATTCATACCACAAATCAATCCAACAACCTAAAACAACTACATCAATCCCTAAGACAAACAACTAGCAATTCATAGTCTTTAAACCACAAACACTAATTGCAAGAAAAGCCATAAAAACTACAAGAATTAAGGGAAAGAGAAAGGAAAACTCGAATCCGCCGACACCGCACGTCCCCGTCACGATCTCCACGTCTTCTCGCTTGATTCCCGCTCCTTGGCCTTGCCTTTAGCTCCCACAAAAGGTTTCTAGTCGAAATTAGGGCTAAAATCTCACCAATTGGACTCCCCTTGGTCGTGCAAGAAAATGATGAATTTATAGAAAATCTGCCGACAGCGTCGAGACGCTATGGACAGCGTCGCGACGCTATCCCAATTTGCCGCCATTCTGTTTAGGAAAATGTCGATAGCGTCGAGACGCTCTTGTCACAGCGTCGAGACGCTACGCCAAATTCCAGCATACTGCCTTCTCGGATTGGACAGCTTCTAATTCCTTTCTAATTCATTTCCTTTGCCTCTTTTTAGCATTCTGAGCACCCGATTAACTTCAATTTCACTTTTTAGCTCCAATAAACCAATTCCTACAAAATAAACATTAAAGTGCATTAAAATGGTCAAAAATTACTCAAAGACTAACCAAATTAAATAGGGAAAAATAGCTAGCAATGCTCGCTATCAGAGGTCAAAGATTCAATTTTAGTCCATACTTTTTCAAATGTTTAATTTTAGTATTTTATTCTTAATAAAACATAAAATTTGGTCTAAAAAAATACTTTAATGAAAATGTTTCAAAATGAAAATATTTCTTTTTGAATGACAATCTGATATAGTTTTTATCATTTACTAAATGGTAATATATTATGTTTTCGGGATAAATGTTGGTTGATTTAACAAATATGCATGCATGACAATTACAAATGACAGATAAGTACTACATATAGTTAGCAAAATAAAAAATGTTGATGGAGGCAAAAGGTATAAATTTTAAACTGAATTTATTGATTAGTCTTCCCTTATTTTATCTAGTACATCAACATTTGGAGGTGGGGGAGTCGAATTTCTGACCTCTTAGTCGAAGGTACATGCCAACTAAGCTATGTTCAATTTAGCCGTTCTTTATATTCCAATCAGCACATACTCATAGGAATTAATTTAATTATTAATAAAATCAAAACTATTGGACAATCCAATATACGTACAGTATTAACTTATATATTGTATATCTAAGTTGATGTATATATATTCGACCTTATTTCATACTACGTTCAAAAGTTTTAGGAAAAAATATACTTTTGGTCCCTGAGTTTTGGGTTAAGTGACACTTTGGTCCCTGAGTTTTAAAACTCAACAAAAATATCCCTGAGGTTTGAGATAAGGAGCACTTTAGTCCCTGCCGTCAATTTGTCTGTTAAATGTTAACGGTGGCTGACTTGGCACTATTATTTAAATGAAAAAAATTATTTTTAAAAATTTTTTAAATAAAAAATATTAAAATAATAATAATAATAATAATATTTATTATTTCTCCCCCGCCGCCGCCGTCGTTGGCCGCCAGTGACTTTTTTTTTTCCTCCATTTCTTCTTCTTCCTTCTTTCTTCTTTTCTTTCTATTTTTCTTTTTCTTTTAAAAAAAAGAAATTAAGAACTGAAGGGAGATTAGATTGACAGCGTGAAGCAAAAGAGAGAGGGAAATATGGCAACGCGGACGACTGGATTCATTTCTTTTCCGACGAGTAGACCCAAATCGAGATCTGGAAATCGAGATCTGTTCGTGAGAGACCCACTGAGTTTTCTTTTCCGGCGAGGCAACGGGAGGCAACGCGGACGACTGGCAGCCGAGATCTGTTCATGAGAGACCCAAATCGCGCGCTCTCTCCCTCTCGATTTCTTTTCTTTCCCGGCGAGTAGACCCAAATCGCGAGCTCTCTCCCTTCCTCTCAGGTTGCCCAGGCCGTCGTCTCCTTCCTCTTGGCCTTCTTCTCCAACGACACCGCATTCAAGCTCCCTCCCTCTGGTGAGCATCTCACGTGTGCGAAGAGAAGACCCACAGCTCGGATCTGTCGGCAAGGCACGCAGGTAGTAGCGTCTCACCTCGTTTTCCTTTCTTTTTTTCTCGAACTGAACTGACAGCAGTACTCCAGCAAACGTCTGGGTTTTTTTTTCTCGACAGCATTCTCCAGCCGCTGGACTTTTTTCGTCTCAGATCTCCCTTTTGACAGCACTCCAGTGAACGCTCGCGAGCTCTTCGACGTCGACCACGAATGATTTTTTTCTCGATCTGAAGCTCGCGAGCTTACAAACTCTTCGACGGCGGCCACAAACTCAACAGATCTGACATGCGATTCCAGATCTAAAAAAAAGAGAGAGGAGAAGATGAAAAGATGAGAAAGAGAGAGAAAAAAAAAAAAAAAGAGTTACCAGCGGCGGTTGGTCGCCGCCGGCCGGTGTGAAGAATAAAGAAGAAGATGGAGGGGGGAGAAGAAGAAGAAGGGGAGGGAGAAAAGTAAAATTAATATATTTATTTATTTATTATTTTATTATTTTTTATTTAAAAAAAATTAAAAAAATAATTTTTTTCATTAAAATAATAGTGTCACATCAGCCACCGTTAACATTTAACAGAAAAATTGACGGCAGGGACCAAAGTGCTCCTTATCTCAAATCTCAAGGTATTTTTGTTGAGTTTGAATACTCAGGGACCAATGTGTCACTTAACCCAAACCTCAGGGACTAAAAGTGTATTTTTCTCAAAGTTTTAATACATATAGCAAAAAAAAAAAAAAAAAAAAAAAAAGTGAAATATGAAAGTTAAAATTAATTAATAAAAATGTTATTAATTCTATTTAGATCTTTGCAAAATACAAGGATTAATCATTAAATGATAAAGTTTAATTAATATTAGTTAGCTAAATATAGGAAATGCAAATTACTCCCAATAATTTGGTAATTTGTTGAGTTACATATAAGCATAATGGCTGATTTTAGCCATTGCCTGATTTATGTAGGCCTCGTTTGATAACCATTTGGTTTTTTGTTTTTTGTTTTTGGTTTTTAAGCTTATAAACACCACTCCCAACTCTAAGTGTTTTAGCTTTTCACCTACCTTCTTCCCATGTTTTCAAAAACCAAGCCAATTTTTGAAAACTAAAAAAAGTAGTTTCCAAAAACTTGTTTTTGTTTTTAGAATTTGGTTAGGAATTCAAGTATGTCTTTAACAAAAATGAAAACTATGGTGAGGAAATTTAAAGAAAACAAGCCTAATTTTCAAAAACCAAAAACCAAAAACCAAATGGTTATCAAACGGGGCCGTAGATTTTCGTTTTTGAGAATATTAATGATTTTAGGTAGATATATACCTGACTAGTTTCCTAATAGATTACCACTTTTATGATTACATATTTATAATTAACAATTATTTTCCTAAAACACAAATCTAGTATAATTTCGCTCATTAGTTTTTTTAATTTTTTAATTTTTTTTTTTAATATTTGTGAGTGTTCGAACCAGCTTACTCGCACCTCGTCTATTATATGTGTTAATCAAATTTTTAGCCTGACTACAATTTAACTCTTTTGACCCATTTTTTTCCACAAAGATTTTTATGCTAATGTTTCTGTTCTTTACTTTTTCTTTGTCATCCTATTTATTATTGTCGATTTTCAGTGTACATTCTCAATGAAGTTCGATAGCAAATTAACTCGAAATCTTTTTTCCTTTCACTGAAAGAGTATGTCGGTAGCTTCGTGTTATAATTTAGTTATTATATTGGTTTATATAATCTATATTCTATAATTTATGTGATACCTAATGAAGCTCCAAACAATATTTTGCTATATCAACTACTTCATTGAATGACCATGAATATCAAGGTCAAAATTGTCACAGTAATCCATTTTAAGTTATTATTCACTTCATATTTGATTTGTGGATAAATAGAAAATATGGTCCAAGAAAATATCAAATAAAAAATAATTAGAAAAGGAAAAGGAAAAGGAAAAGTGAAAAAAAAATTGAAAGAAGCACTTTAGGCTTTATGCACTGATAGTGCATTGAAGTCTACTGAAAATAGATGAGAGGGACCATGGTAGAAGATTGAAAATGGGAGAGTACAAATTTTAATTTCAAATTAATGAACTTGATTTCAAATTTAAAATTCATTTTAATTCATCATTTTAGACTAATAAAATGCATAATAGATGTTTTTTCAACAAAAAAAAAATGCATAATAGATGTTAAAGGAATTAAAGTGACACAACCAATTTTGAATATGTCATTCTTATCAAATAATATATATATTTTTTTTAAAAAAATCCAACTTAAAGTTTTGAAAACAACAAACAAAAAGTTAGTTGCCAAAAGAGACATAGCTCAACTGGAATAAAATAGAAAAAAAAAAGAAAGGAATAAGAAATTATTAAGATTTTTTTTTTCAAAAAATTAAGAAACAAAAAATGGAAAATGAAGACTACCAAAGAGGTCCTTTAGTATTAATTTTTTTGCTTTCTTATTTCTAATTATTCCTATTTTTCAATTGTTACAATTTTATAAAATAGTGTTAAAGGAATCTCCTATTTTTTCTTGACTCATAAATAATATAAATATTATTTAAGTTTTTTTTAGAAAGTAAATATTATTTTAGTTAAGGGTGAGTTTGACATGCCTAGATTAAATATCTTTTAAAATGATTTTTCATAAATTCTTTTAATGTGATTTTTAATTTAAGTCTCATCTGTTTGGTTATATTTTTTTTTAAAGTTTTTAAATTACAACTTTATTTGATTGCACAAAATGATTCTACAAATGTCAACTTTACCAAAAAGAGAAGAGGAGAAAATGAAGGTTTTTTTAAGTGATTAATTGAAAGAGATTTTAATTAAAATCTCTTTTCTTTTTATTTTTTCCCTCATAATCACCTTTTAAATTATTATCAGCCAACAAGAGCATAGCTCAACTGGCATAAAGTTGTATTGATGGGACAAGGTCTGTGGTTTGAATCCCCCACCCCACATATTGTCAAAAAAAAAAAAAAAAAAAACACTCTAACCAAAGTTAACTCAAACACAACCAAAACTAACATAATAATTAATCCTTGTTAAAGGATAAAAATTCAAACAATTGTTCTGAATTTTCATAGAAAAAGAAATAAAGACATTCTAATACCAAACATTTTTTTTTGTTTCTTTCTTATATAAAAAGAAAGAACACAAAATCACAAAAAAAAAAAAAAAAAAAAAAAACAAGAGATATAAACATTTTATTTTTCAGAACACTCTTAATTAAGTGTCATTTATGTATGAAAAATGAAAATAAAAAAGAACCAAAATAAATGGTCTCATTCAATGGGTTTGGATATTTTGTGGCATGAGCATGGATCAAACTTTAATTTTTGAGTTTAATATGCTTACGAATGTTTCTTGGTAGTGAGTTATAAAATTTTCATTATTCTCACTCATCTATGATTTTCATTTAATATTCCCACAGTTGAAGTAATAAATCTATGATTTAACCTAATTAATCGATTTTTACTTTAAAGATGGTAAATAACTATATATATCCACCTTTTAAAAAATAATAATAATAATAAATAAATAACTATATATATCCAATACCGTAGGCTCGTACTGAAATTTGATTCAAATTTCTCACCCACATTTTGTAAAAAAAACTTGAAATTAACAAAATAATCTTTTTTTGTACGATCCTTTTGTTAGAAAAATAGATTAATTTGTACGAAATTTGTGCTTTTAGTTAGATTTTTTTTTGTAAGTCCAATTTTTTTAGGGCGTCTGTCTTTATGCATACCATTTTCAGAAAACAAAGTAAGTTACAATGGGTTAAATTACAAGTTTAGTACCTAAACTTTCGGAGTTTTATCAATTTGGTTTTTGAACTTAAAAACGTGTCTAATAGGTCATTCAACTTTCAATTTTGTGTCTAATAGGTCATTGTATTTTAAATTGTCTTATATAGGTTCCTGAACTTTCAATTTTGTGTCTAATAAGTCTCTGACATATTCAAGATTTTTAAAGAATGAACTAATCTATTATATATAAAATTGAAAATTCTGCTTATTGGGATCCTAAAACTTCCAATTTTATCTCTAGTAGGCTTGTGAAATTTTAAAAAATATCGAATAGGTCAAGGACTTATTAGACACGAAATTGAAAATTGAGGGACATATTGGACACAAAAGTAAAAGTTTTAAGAACCTTATCGGATATTTTTTTTAAAGTTCAAGGACTTACTGGACATAAAATTGAAAATTCGAGAACCTATTTAACACTTTTCAAAGTGCAGGGGACCAAACTGATACAACCCTTGAGTTACATCTTAGCAAATAATATATTTTATTGAGTTACAATTTTTCTGTCAAATACTCTTAGAAAAATTGACCGGACATAAAAATAATGTCACTTGACGCATGCCAACGAGTTGTGAGCTATATGCAAATATGAGATGAACATATTGTAACACATAAAAAAGAATAGACAAAGGTACTTTCCTCTACTAAAGAGTCACCTGCTAGCAACTTTAAAAGTAAGTGCTACTTAACTCGAATAATTTTAGATTGGTATGACATCTAAAGATATTTTTCTAGAAAGCATATGAGTAAGAAAAATAGTATAAAAGATCTACATTGATTTGTAGAAAAAATCTACCATCTCGAGAATTTGTGATTTAAAAATCCAAAAAAAAAAAAAAAAGACACAAAAAATTCTTCTTGCTTGAAAACAAAAATCAAAACGGCCCTTATATCTTTAGGAGGCTTATTGGTTGAAAGCTTAGAAAGGAAAATTAATTTACATATTCAGAATATTAGAGAGGTAAGATAACATGCTATTATAACAAAAAAAGAAATGTGTTGATAAAATCAAATAAAAAAGTCCACATAGATTGGTTATTAGTATTAAATAAGGAAAAAATTTGGCTACATACCGGTAGGTAGGATCTCCCTGCGAACCACCATTAAAATGTTGACAACTAGGAGAGATAAAAATTTTTTTCTCATTTTCTCCCTTCCTCTTTCTTAGTCGTCAAAATTTTGATGGGTATGTATGGAGATCCCTACATACCGTTATGCAGCCAAGTTTTGTTCACCAAAAAGAAAGGCTGGTTGACCTAAAAGTGATAAAATGGAATAAAGTGGTTATAGTTTTCTTTTAATTATTTTTGCTGGAAATTTTACTTTTTTTTTTTTTTTTGACAACATGGAGTGGGAGATTCGAATCACAAAACTTTTGATCATTAATACAAGCTTTATACCAGTGTTCATGTTGGCAAAAACTGTACATTATTATTATTATTTATTTATTTAATTTGGTGTACGAACGTCGTAAATGATACTTTGACCAATTGAATTAAGTGGTCTATATATTTAGCTTGCTTATGCTTCACATTATTATTTATATCTTTATGGTTTGGATTATTTATTTATTTATTTATTTTTTATAAGAAGTTTGGATTATTTGTTATCATATATTTCTTTTTGTCCTCTCTATTTCATTTAAAGTTTAGATCTAAATTTTATTTTAACTCTTGAATTTTTATATTTCTTTCTTTCTAAACTTTCAAATATTTTGTTTGGATCTCTAAACTATATTATTTTTTATCATTTAGGCTCCGTTTGATAACCATTTGGTTTTTTGTTTTTTATTTTTGATTTTTAAGCTTATAAACACCACTTCCAACTCTAAGTGTCTTTGGCTTTTCACTTACCTTCTTCCCATGTTTTCAAAAATCAAGCCAATTTTTGAAAACTAAAAAAAGTAGGCCCCGTTTGATAACCATTTGGTTTTTGGTTTTTGGTTTTTGAAAATTAAGCTTATAAATCCTACTTCCACCTACAAGTTTCTATGTTTTGCTAATACTTTTCTTTCCTTGTTTTTAAAAACCAAGCAAATTTTGAAAACTAAAAAAAGTAGTTTTCAAAAACTTGTTTTTGTTTTTAGAATTTGGCTAGGAACTCAAATGTGTCATTGGCAAACATGAAAACCATGGTAGGAAAATTGGAAGAAAACAAGCCAAATTTTCAAAAACCAAAAACCAAAAACCAAATGGTTATCAAACGGGGCCGTAGTTTTCAAAAACTTGTTTTTGTTTTTAGAATTTGGTTAGGAATTCAAGTATGTCTTTAACAAAAATGAAAACCATGGTGAGGAAATTTAAAGAAAACAAGTTTAATTTTCAAAAACCAAAAACCAAATTGTTATCAAATGGTGCCTTAATAACGAAATAGACAAATTCATTTTTAACAGGATATTTAACTTACTATATCTAACTCCAAATTTCACATATTTATCTATATCATTAGGGGAACAAATAAAATATGTACTCAGTGTTAGATTTCTTTTAAACAATTTACAAATAATTGAATATGCACTAAAGTTTAGGAACTAAAATAAGATTTAAACTTCTAACTTTACCAATCTCAGTTTTTTTCCCTAATTTTGTTTCCTTAGTATAAAATTTACTTCTCTCAATTCTTAATTAGGTGGAACTAATTTTATTTATTTTTCTTAAATGTGATGATTCTATCTTTCTTCGTCTTGTTTTGTTATTGTTATTATATTTTCCCTAAAAGAGATTTCAATTATTTGAGCATTTATATCTTTTTAAGTGCATGCATGAATAAATAAATCTATTGTTGATTTTCTCAAAAAATAAAATAAAATAAATAAATCTATTGTTGAACTGTTGCATACGTGGTGGTTGTGCATATAGTCTAATCCAATATGATACAGTTGGATAATTGAACTAAATATTAAAAAAAAAATAATCATATAGTTGGAAAACATTGAATTTTAACTCTGATTTTAAATAATTTGTGGTCCCACATTTAATAAAATCAATGAGTTGGCCGTTTCTTGCTTATGATATATATATTTTGAAAAGAGATTTAATTCCCATCGTGTTATTAAGCGACACGATCTTCACTATATATTTAATAGTAATCAAACTGTTTAGGGATGACTTGAGTATAATTCCAGTCATCAAGTATTAGTTTGATATTGCCGACTTGAATATAACTTAACTGGTTAAGGCCACTATTCTCGATTTAAAAGTTAGAAGTTCAAATTATATATGTTACTTCACATATGTTGATTATCTTAAGGCATTAATTCTCGACCACCTTCATGAACACAGAACGATCTTTCAACAAGGGTTGTCGATCGATTATCTTTGATAAACGGTCTCTCGACTCAACCTCTTTTGTTTTTCTTTTTCACAACTTTCTTCTCTAGCTTTTGCGTGTCGTAGATGAAGATATATCTACGATTTCATCTATAACCCATGTGGTAGCTTCTCATTAAATGAAGTTTCTCTTTAGTTTTTTTTTTTTTTTTAAATATTATAGTTTGTAGGTTTGAATGTTGCAATATCTTCGTCCTAGTTTATGGAGCATGATGATATATGAGACTTTTCTGGATTTGGTAGCTCGCTTGGTTGCTTTCAACTTAAATAATTTTGCTTCTCAAAATAATAATAATAATAATAATAATAATAATAATAATAAAAAATTAATAAATAAATAATTTGTTGACTCATCTTGTAATTCTTAAAGTGTGTTTGAGATGTCTTTGGAAAAGGTGTGGGTAATTGAAACACTTTTGGAACAAACTAATTAATAGTGTGTTTGAAATAATTTTGGAAAAAATATATTTTAACTTTTAAACACAAAATCAATTTTCTATAAGCAATTTTGGAAAAATTAATAATTTAAAGTCTATTTTGATATAGCTTTTTTTTTAAAAAAAAATTAATAAATAAAAAACATATTAATTTAAAACTAATTTTGAAGAAACACTTGAGAAATAGATTATATTATATAAATTAAAGAAAAAAGTGATTAAAAGGAAAAAAAAAAAACATATATTTGTTATTGATAGAAACACTTTTGAATATAGGACAACACAAAAATTTGTTATTTAAATACTTATTTTTATTTAAAGTATTGTTTCAGAAAATGCTTAGACTAGAAGGTATGTTACAAATAAAGTCATTAAGTGCTTTTTATTTTATTTTTATATAATTTTCAAACTACTTAATTTTCAAATATTTTTAAAAGCGAGTTTCATTCATTAATTTCAACTCTTTACAAACTTTCAACTAAACACTGCCAATTTTTAGAAAAATGAGAACAAAAAACACACTTTTAGTCTTCCTTAAACACTTTAAAAGACACTCAAATAACACATATATATAGGTCATTTGACATTCATTTGCACTTAGCTAGCTTAAAAGGTCAATATGGATTGAGTGATCTTTAGCTGTCTTTCTTTGTAGCTAGGTAACTTTTTCACTTACTATACTAAGATTCAATTTCTTATTTATTCTTTTTTCTTAGTTCATCAATATATTGGAGTAAGGATTCAAACAAACTTAACCTTAAATTAGAATAAATATGCCAACAAAAGCATAACTCAACTGGCATAAAGTTGTACTGATAACCAGGAGGTCTGTGGTTCAAATCCCTTCACTCCCATATTGTCAAAAAAAAAAAAAAAAAAAAATTAGAATAGATATAAAAAATGTCTCAACTTGTTGATCATAGTTCTATCCTTCTTTCTCTTGTCTTTTTTTTCTTTTTTTTTTTTCCATTCTCCCTCTTATCTCCTCATTATATATTTCTCAATCTCTCACAACTCCCCTTAGGCCTTAAGCATCTACTCTCTCCTCCCTCCCTTCGACTTCCATTCAAATGGTTGCGATATCTTTATTTGTCTCTCCAAGTCATTATACGCTCGAAACTATCTATAGTTATAGGTCTCTCTCATGTATAAATTTCAATGTATATAGGCTCTCTTTATCTACCTTGCTCATCTAACCTCAGTTTTGGTCAAAGTCAATTGACCACCAATGTGGCCAATCAATTGGATTTTGTACGAACTCCTAAAACGAACAATATCTTCTACCAACTAAAACAAATGGCCAATTTTCAGTGTCGATTTGTACCCAAAACTGACACTACCAATCGATGTGCGCAACTCTAATAATATAAAGGTGAAAAATGAACACAATGGAAAATAACTGTCAATTAGTTGATGTATAACATACCAATTAGCTAAAATCAAGTCGAACAAATCTGCTTGTACTTTTATATAAATAATCACAAAATGATCCTTCAAGACTTAATAGGTAAAAGTAGTTGATGAATTAAACTATAGAAAACGAGAAACATATTTTGGGAGCTGTGAATCAACAAGGATTTTGTACGTAGATTCTGTGAGATGAAAACTATCCCAAAAGACATACTTGGTGGCATTAGGGCAAGTCTCTACAAATTTATTGCAAAGAAATGCCACCTCAACCTTTCCACTAGCACAACACCCTAGGTCAGCAACTTCAAAACCTGAAAATAATGTAAAAAAACATTAACTTATCATTCAACCCAAAAGCTTAAATGGATCGGTTATGGTAAACTTAATTATATCAATATTTTAATACTCTCTTCACTTGTGAGCGCTCGAAAATTTTGAGAGCCAAATGAGTGGAAATCAATATTATTGCTAGCTTTATATAGATCAGGTTCGATCATGGGACCTCCTACTCGGATACCCAAGTTAAATCAACACCCAAACCTACTTTTTTTGTTTGGCGTAAATTAAAGAATAGAGGGAAACATGCAATACAATACAAGCATATTTTTCCATCAAATCACATATTTTCAAATTCAATTCCTATATTTTGAAACACCAATAACCAAACACACTCTAAGACATTTTCCACTCTATGACCAAATATTCCCACAAATATAACTCAAATAAAACCTAAACCAACCTTGAGTTATAGATTGAGTTCATTTTCTAATTAGTATCCTTTAAATCAAACAACTTTGCAACTCGAACAAAACTGAGAGTTAGGTTTGGACAAATTATCGAGGCGGCCACACCTTAAAACCGTCATTCAAATTTGTCTGTCTCTAATAACCGCGTGATAGAAAATTGAGGCTTCTATATAATTTTTCTCTCTTACATCCAATGGTGTAAAACTATCAGCCTCATTATACCGATCTCATCGAACAATTTCCCAGATAGGAGAGAGAAAAGAAAGCAATGAAAGGAGGAGAGAGAGAGAGAAAAAAAGTACCAAATTTTGCAGGGTTTTGAATGATATCAAGTAGAGGGTTATAAATATCGATGTAAACAACTCTACTGTTGGGCAGTAAAGGTTGAAGCCGATCCAAAGTGGTCAGCAATTTCCCATTGTAGAGCTCCACAGCACTGTTATACTCATCCACGCAGCGTCTTTCAATCCCGCCGGCCACTGTTCTCTGCGCCGGCACACATCCCAGCGGCGGAGCCCCAAAAAATACCATTCTCCGGCCGCCGGCTGCGTACAATTCCTTTGAAAAAAAAAGACAACACACCCATATGAAGAAAGGAGAGATCTGGAAACAAAATTTAAAAACAAATAATGCAATAAAAACCAGAGCTGTGCATTTCATGTTTACTAATTTAAAAAGTGGGTTTAAATAGTTTATAATATATTTATAAACATTAAAAATAGTTTTACCATTTATATATAGTTTATAATCTATTGTGTGTACACGAGTTTAGAGCATGAAATACATCTATTAATTTTTTTAAAATCTTTTTAAATATAATTATGTAACTTAAAATTTCAAATTTAAAATCGGAATACAAAAATATAAAAATGTTATTTTCAGAATTCCATTATTTAGATCACAATTCACAAATACTACAGATAGTTTTTAAAAACAAATTAAATTTGGACTCGATAAAAAACCGAATCTAAATTGCATATCAAACAAGTCCTCTCAACTAAAAAGCAATGACATACTTAATGTAAGTGAGCTCCAAAGATCACATCTTTGGAATAAAATTCTGTTACACCTCATGGATCCCAAAGAGTGGCAAAATTTTCATGGTGAATTAAAAAAATAAAAATCAAATGACCTGTTTGATAATACTTTTATTTTTAGTTTCATGGAATTTTAAAAATTATACTTGCTTCCTCGCGATTTCTTTGACTTTTTTTTAACCTTTTTATAAAAACAATGTGTTTTTTAATATCTAGCTTATTTTTAATAAAAAAAAAAAAATAAGAACTACAATTTTTTTTAGTTTACTTTGAAAACGTTATTTGAAAAATAGATGACAAAGTAAAAAAAAAAAATGAGTGCTTATAAGTTTAATTTTCAAAACCAAAATTTATTCAACTAGAATAAATTTACCGATTACCTTGACAAAAGCTGAAGCTGATTCTATCATCAAATCTGTGTATGAATTGATATCGTATTGAACTCGCCTTATTCGAGTAAGATAATACGAATTATCGATGTCGTTACTTCCCGCCACGACCACGATGAGGCTATTGGCTATAATGAACTTTGCTCTTTCTTCTCCCACCAATCCTTCAAGCTTCTTTGAGTATTCTCTAAACATGGATAATTGATCGGGAATTGATATCGCTGGCTGTTAAGAATATGATATAAATGATTAAATAGTAAAAATATTTTTGATTTCAAATGAAGAAAAAGAGTTGAAGTTTAGTGATCATGTACCAATATTTTGGATGATAGAGGGTCAAACCCAGCTCCAGCAGAAGCAAAGCATACGCCTGTGATGAGGTCCTCAGGTTGAAGATTTGGGTCTGCATATGGCGGTAGCAACTCTTTGATACCCAGTACGCTAGCTGGCAAGAAAGGAAGAAAAAAAAAAGTCCACCATCGAAGACGGTTCGAAAAATATGAATAAACGATCAAATATATCGTAATCTATCTGTTTAAGGATTTAGGTAATTGATATCGATTTGATATGATATCAAAGTAAAAGGTTATGTAGTTGAATTCCTAGGTCTTATTAATTTCTAAGCATGTCGATAGAGGGGGTTTCTGCCAACACCCCTAATTTGGCGTCAGCAGAAGTGGAAAATCGATGTTCGATTAGTCAACATTGGGAGAAGGTACTTCTATCGATGCATCATTTTTAGACGTTGTTGGCAAAACCCTCTCCGACAAGGATATATCGACACTCATTTTTTTCGTTAGGATTCGTATTTTGACGGTTTTCGAGCGTCTCCTGATGCTTTTTGAGGTTGGGAAAAGTCAAAATTCTTGTAGTGATTTAACCGTCTTAGACCATTTTGAGTGAGATAAAAAAAGAAACACAAAATAGAGATATATCGAAGTTGGAAAATGTTTGTTTTTACCTATAAAGTCGGAGGGAACCCTTCCATTGGAAAACCTACCCGTTGCTCGTCCACTAGGAAGATCCTTACCGTAGGGCAGAAAGTTGGCCTTTACAAAAGATGGGAGATTATTGTTGTTGCCTGTATCCATAATTGAATCCCCCAAGACGAAAACGGCTGGAACTGAATAACCAGGAGGAATTTTGATGACGGTAGAAGTAGCTCGGAGATGCAAAAGAATTACTTGTAGACAAAGAAAGAACTTGAGTTTGATTGAAGAAGAAAAAGAAGATCGTTTGGTCCGTTGGAATAAAGACATTATTGTTAATTTCTTTGTAAGATTTTCTATCATCAACGAATGAATATATATCGAGAATATAAACATTGTTGATGTGATGGTAGAGACTCAAATTAAATAGTTTCATCTATAAAAGAAGGTTATTTAACGTTTCAAATAGTTGAGCTTTATGTGCTTAGATAATTTTGTCACTTGTAAGATTGACTATTAAATGATAAAGTTGATATTTAATTGGCCTAATAATAGCAACGTACACTATAGAGTTTGATGGTTATTTTGTTGAGGTCCATTATTTAAAGCATAATCGTTGATTTTAGTCACCCTATGGGTAGACACTTATACCTTTTAACTTTAATAAATTTCTATACTTATGGATGTGTATATCTTTTTCTCTTTACAAAGAATATTATATGTTAATAATACTCTCAATTATTTCTAAAACATGAACAAATTATAATGTTCCTATATCAAAGTCAATACGAGGATAACTAATTAGCAGTTAAAACAACACTTTTTTCTCTTGGAGTTGGACGTTTTTTTAATTTTCACTCTCACATTTGTTGAAGGTCTAAAAAAAAAGGGTTCCTACACAAAACTAATGTGATTTCCTTATAAATATTTTTGGATGAATAGCTCCTGAGATTATAAATGTGATTTACATTCTAGAAAGAGAGTCTAAAAACTGTTGATGATCAAATTTCGCTAGGTAAATTACCTTCGCTCCACGTGATAATCGACAGTGAATTTGTTTGAGAGCGGGAGAAGACGTGGCCTACAAAAGAGAAAACCTGCACACCGGTGTGGTGCTAGCCACACCGCCTCCGATGCTTAAGTCAGAAAACGGAAGGGAGAGCTAGAGAGCAAGAGAAAGAGAGTAGAGAATAGAGTTCGGGTCCCCTTCTTCGGTGGCGAAGAGGAGTATAAATACCTGCTCATCCTAGGGTTTTCAGGAATTCGGAGGTATTTATTTATTGTGAGAAAACATCATTGGTTTTCACACCTCTAATTAGAAGTATTTTGTACTATGAACTATAAGAAAGAGCTATGACTTATTTTCATAAAAAAAAAAAAAAAAGAAAAAGAAAAAGAAAGAAAGAGCTATGATTTATTTTCATAAAAAAAAAAAGAAAAGAAAGAGCTATGACTTATTATCATAAAAAAAAAAAAAAAAAAAGCTATGACTTATGAGATCAGTTAATTGTATAGATTTATGGGTGTTATCAATATCCACAAATTACAACATTTATAACATCTTGGATTTTATGCATTGAAATCTCAAATAGATGAGGGACCATGTATGAAGATTGAAAATGAGATCGTAATAAAATATGATATATATATATATATTTTGTTCAACAACAAGTGAGGTAGAAATTCAAACCATTAACTTTTTAAACCAATTGAATTATGCTTAGGTCAGTAAAATATTATTTAAAATTGAGGGTTGATTATTTCAAATTAGAAGGTCTTTTTTAAGGCTATTTCAAATTCAAAGTTATATTTATCATTTTAAAGTTATAAAAGGTTCTCTCTCTCTTCAATTTGAGATGTTTTTTTTTTTTTTTTGAGTACATCAACATTTGGTGGTTGGGGGATTCGAACCTCTGACCTCATGGTCGATGGTACATGTCAATTACCGTTGAGCTAAGCTTGCTTGGGCCTTCAATTTGCGATGTTAAATGAACAAGAAACTATAATGTAGTTACCAAATACATTATTTCTTTTTCCTTTTTCTTAATAAGGAAGAGAATACCTCAACTAACATAAAATTGTATTGATGACCAAGAGGTCTGTGGTTCGAATCTCCCCACCCCACGAGTTGTCAAAAAAAAAAAAAAAAGAGAATAGGAAAAAAAGGAAATAATTAAGAAAATTAGTAGAAACATGAATTTTGGTCAATCACAAATTGTCATGTAATGAATTTTAAATCAATAATGAAAAACAAAATGAAGTGTACGTTTGCATGTGTACCGTATTGTTGCTTATATGAACATATTTGGAAAAAAAAAGTGAACATATTTGAACACATGATAAATTTTGAAAAAAACAAATAATTAAAGACACGTGCAAACATGTTATTTTTTGTCCATGAATTTAACAAAAAAGTTTTCCAAGAATCGTTTTGAGAGAAACGTGTGTACTGTTGCTTGTATGAACATGCTATTTTTTTTTTTAATTTTTGTTATTTTGACAATATGTGAGGGTGAGGGGATTATTCAAACTACATACTTCTTAGTTATTAGTACAATTTTATGTCAGTTGAGCTAGCTCTTTGCTGGCAAACTTATGTTTTAGGTTGACGAAATTAAAAGTTTAAAAAAAAATTAATAAAAAGGACGTAAAAAAATTCATGGGAAAAAGTCATTTTTTAAACTTAGCAGATTATATCAATTTTAACTTTAAACTTTCAATTTCATTAAATTGAATCCAACCTTAGTATATTGTATCAATTTTAACTCTGAACTTTCAAATTTTCATCAATTTGAACCTCAAACTTGCAGTGTTGCAATGTGAATATTCAATAATAACTTCCCATTTGAATTGCTATTAAAGTATGTTACTGGCAATTTCTTTTTCTTTTTTTTTTAAAGGGAAAAATACACTTTTAGTCCCTCAGGTTTGGGTTAGATTTCATTTTGGTTCCTAAGTTTTAAAACTCAACAATTTTATCCTTGAGGTTTGTATTTAGTAACAATTTGGTCCTTCTGTTAATTTTTCAGTTAATTATCTAACGGAAAGTTGACTGGTTATTTTATTTATTATTTTTTAAGCTGATGTGGCATTTCTTTATTAAAAAATATATATTTTTTTAATTTTTTTAAATAAAAAATTATTTTCCTTATATTTTTTATTTTCTTTTATTTTTTCTTCTCTCTTCTTTCTCTCACCTCCATCCATCTCTTCCCTTTTCCCCACTCCGACTACCACCCATCACCATTGCCGTCGTCATTGAGATCCATAGTTGTCACCATCTTGATCTTCTTTCCCTCTTTTTCTTCTTCCTTCTTCTTCCTTCTCCCTTATTCTTCCCTCATTTCTTTTCTTTTCATTCTTTTCTTTCGTTTTCAGTCACCGGATCTAAAATAAAGGATGGGTTCTTGTTTGTTGGTTTTCGAAAATGGTCGAACTCACAGATCTAAAGTCTTCCAAGTCGTGGGTGAGTAGATCTGAAGTTGATAAGGCCGTTGACATACAGATTTGATTCGAAAAAGAGTGGGTATCTTAGATTTGTAGTCACCGGCGAGCTTAGATCTGAAATAAAGAATGGGTTCTTGTTGTTTGGTCTTCGAAAATGGTCAAACTCGTAAATTTGAAGTTTTACGTTGTGGGTGAGCAGATCTGAAGAAGGAGACGTCTGATCGCCGGCGTTTGTTCGAGGAAGGAGCAAATTTGGAGTTTTTCGCCTCACTGCACCAAAAGCTCGAGAACACGGGTCACCTCACGATCTCCAGCGTTTTTTTCGAGGAAGGAGACGTCGGTCGGACGTCAAGCTCAGTTGCTGCAGTCACACGAAGTTCATGGGTTTGTTTTAGCAGGGGAAGCTCCGTTGCTTTTGATTTTTGAGGAAAAAGAAAGGAAAACAAGGGAAAGGAGAAGAAAGAAAAGAAGAAGAAAGGAATAGGAAGAAAAAAAAAAATCCGGCGGCCGCGGTGGCAGTAGTGGCCGATGGGAGAACTTGAGAAGAAGAAGAAGTTTGGTGGTTGGACTTGGGCGGAAGAAGCAGAAGATGGGTGAAGAAGAAGGGACAAAGTTCACCAATAATGTAGTTAAAAAAACAAATGACAAAATTAGAGTAGTTTTGAAAAAAATAATTTTAATAATGCAAATAAAAAAACAAATTATAAATTTGAGGTAAGAGAGAAAAGTATTGACAAATGTAGAGTAGTCTTTGCCAGCAACAAACTCGTGTACCACGTACACGATTTAGGGTGGTCTACGTGGCGGTGAGGTGGTGAAAATCGTGGCGGTGAGGTGGTGAAAATCGTGTACATTGTACACGAGTTTGCAAAGAAATCGTGTACAATGTACACGATTTCCATATTTGGAAATCGCGTACCACGTACACGATTTCTATATTTGGAAATCGTGTACCACGTACACGATTTCCATATTTGGAAATTCCTTTTTTAATAAAAATATTTTTTTCCTTTTATATCTATAATATGTTATATATTTATGTATAATTTTGTAACTTTTCTCGCCCATTAAGGAAATAATCACTTTCTTAGTCCTCTTCCTATTTAAGAGTGGTAGAGTAAATGAATCAATGGTCAAAATTCCAATGATTTTGCTAGACAATTTTTTTTTTATACAATTAGTTTTTCTAAAATATATGTTTTTTTTTTTTTGTATATTTATATTTTATATATTTGTCTGTGTAAAATTTAAAAAAAAAAAATAAAGAGAAAATCGTATTCAACACTTAGTAACATTCAAATAAACATACTTCTAAAAAAAACATTAAAATAAACATATAGATCATATAGTGTATATATATATGTATTGCAAATTTTAAATAATATATAAAACAAATGACAAAAAAAAAAAAGCACATAACCAGATTTGATCCCTGGAACTAGAGAATCTTTAGTAATAATTTAAGCCACTGAACCAATAGAATATTTTGAAGTATGAGTTGAGAGAAGATTTACATATGTTTACCGAACTCGTGTACATGGTACACGAGTTCCACGTGGAACTCGGGTACACCGTACGCAAGTTTTGCACGGTGGCACCAGTTGGAGACGTGGCATGTATATCGTGTACCGTGTACACGATTTACACTCGGAATCGTGTACCTGGATCACGATTTAGAGAAAACGTGACCGATGTACACGATTTAGCTACCCCAGATTTGGAATTAGTTTCAAAACTACCCTAAATTTGTTTTTTGTTTTTTAAATTACATTATTTTTTTAAAAAATCCGAAGAAGAAGGGTGGGGAGAAATGACATAATAAAAAAATATTTTAAGAAAATAAAAAATAAAAGGAAAATAATTTTTTATTTAAAAAATTAAAAATTATATATTTTTAATAAAAAAAAATGCCACATCAGCTTAGAAAAATAATAAATAAAGTAAACAGTCAACTTTCCGTTAGATAATTAACTGAAAAATTAACAGAAGGACCAAATTGCTACTAAATGCAAACCTCAGGGTAAAATTGTTGAGTTTTAAAACTTAGGGACCAAAATGAAACCTAACCCAAACCTCAGGGACTAAAAGTGTATTTTTCCCTTTTTTAAAATTCACATTGCACGTGAATTGGTTTCCTATAAGAAATTTGTTGGGAAACTATTGAAGAAATCAAACATTCCAGACTGATTTTTCTCATTGTTATTAAAAAAAAAAAAAACTTAGTTACTAGCAATAAGAAAAACCCAAAATTGATTTTCTTCCATTTCCTACCGTTGTATGTTCTTCTAATTAGCAAGAAAAGAAAAAAAAAATAAAGAAAAAGAAGACAAAATTCTTAGCAACAAGAAAAAAATCCACAAACATTTAAAGAAAAAAAAAACTTCAAAATTGGTTTGTTTTCATAATCCCAGACAGTAGCAAAAAATTCACAAAGTTCTCAACAACAAGAAAAAGTCATCTTAAGCGAAAAGAAAAGAAGAAAAAAAAAAAACTCAAGTACTTTCCTATGAGTGTTGCATGTTCTTCTAAGTAGTTAAAAGAAAAACAAAACCCACAAACACAATAAGAAGAAAAGGAGAGAAAACAACTCATGCGAAATTTATTAAAAAAAAAAGTTCTCCAATAAATTTCTTACGGGAAACCAACTCAAGTGCAATGTGAATTAAAAGAAAAAAAATAAGGAAATAGTTAATTATGTAAAAGTGGTTCAAACGGAAAGTTAATCGAAAAATACATTGCAACATTTATATAAGTTTGAGGATCAATATGGATTAAGTGACCTTTAGTTGTCTTCTTTGTATAACTAGGTAATTTCTCACTTACTACTAAGATATTCAATTTCTTATTATTCATTTTTCTTAGTTCATCAATATATTGGATAAGGATTCAAACAACTTACCCTTTAGAGTAGATGTAAATGTCTCGACTAGTTGACCATAGTTCTATCCCTTCTCTCTCCTATCTTCTTTCTTCCATTCTCCCTCTTATCTCCTCATTATTTCTCAATTATCTCTCACATCTCCCCTTGGGTCTTAAGCATCTACTCTCTCCTCCTTCCATTGGTCATGATCTTTCCTTCATCCTTTCGACTTCCCTTCAAATGGGTAGCGATCTTTATTTGTCTCTCCAAGTTATACGTTCGAAACTATATATAGTTATAGGTCTCTCTCATGTATAAAATTTTAATGTATAGGCTCTCTTTATCTACCTTGTTGCTCATCTAGCCTCAGTTTTAGGTCAAAGTCAATTGACCACCAATGTGGCTAATCAACTGGATTTTGTACGAACTCCTAAAACAAACAATATCTTCTACCAACTAAAATAAATGGCCAATTTTCAGTATCGATTTGTACCCAAAACTGACACTACCAATCGATGTGCGCAACTCTAATAATATAAAGGTGAAAAATGAACACAATGGAAAATAACTATCAATTACAAATAATTTTTGTACTAAAAGTAGTTGATGTACTAAAATCAAGTCGAACAGACCTACTAATACATTTATATAAATAATCACGAAATGATCCTTCAAGACTTAATAGATAAAAGTAGTTGATGAATTAAACTATAGAAAATGAGAAACATATTTTGGGAGGAGTGAATCAACAAGGATTTTGTACGTAGCTTCTGTGAGATGAAAACTATCCCAAAAGACATACTTGGTGGCATTAGGGCAAGTCTCTACAAATGTATTACAAAGAAATGCGACCTCAACCTTTCCACTAGCACAACACCCTAGGTCAGCAACTTCAAAACCTGAAAATAATGTAAAAAAAACATTAGCTGATCATTCAACCCAAAAGCTTAAATTGATCGGTTACGGTAAACTTAATTACATCAATATTTTAATACTCTCTTCACTTGTGAGCGCTCGAAAATTTTGAAAGTCAAATGAGTGGAAATCAATATTATTGCTAGATTTATATAGATCAGGTTTGATCATGGGAACTACTCGGATACCCCAGGTTAAATCACCACCTATAAACCTATTTTGTTTGGCGTAAATTAAAAAATAGAGGGAAACATGCAATACAATACAAGCATATTTTTCCATCAAATCACATATTTTCAAATTCCTATTTTGAAACACCAATAATCAAACACACTCTAAGACATTTTCCACTCTATGACCAAATATTCCCACAAATAACTCAAATAAAACCTAAACCAACCTTGAGTTATAGATTGAGTTCATTTTCTAATTAGTATCCTTTAAATCAAACAACTTTGCAACTCGAACAAAACTGAGAGTTAGGTTTGGACAAATTATCGAGGCGGCCACACCTTAAAACCGTCATTCAAATTTGTCTGTCTCTAATAACCGCGTGATAGAAAATTGAGGCTTCTATATAATTTTTCTCTCTTACATCCAATGGTGTAAAACTATCAGCCTCATTATACCGATCTCATCGAACAATTTCCCAGATAGGAGAGAGAAAAGAAAGCAATGAAAGGAGGAGAGAGAGAGAGAGAGAAAAAGTACCAAATTTTGCAGGGTTTTGAATGATATCAAGTAGAGGGTTATAAATATCGATGTAAACAACTCTACTGTTGGGCAGTAAAGGTTGAAGCCGATCCAAAGTGGTCAGCAATTTCCCATTGAAGAGCTCTACAGCACTGTTATACTCATCCACGCAGCCTCTTTCAATCCCGCCGGCCACAGTTCTCTGCGCCGGCACACATCCCAGCGGCGGAGCCCCAAAAAATGCCATTCTCCGGCCGCCGGCTGCGTACAATTCCTTTGAAAAAAAAAAAAAGACAACACACCCATATGAAGAAAGGAGGAGAGATCTGAAAACAAAATTTAAAAACAAATAATGCAATAAAAACCAGAGATGTGTGTATTTCATGTTTATTAATCTCAATTTAAAAAGTGGTTTAAGGCCGGTATGGAACGTTTGGAATACATTTTAATTTAAATGTTTTCCAATAATGCAATTTTCAGAAAACAATTTTGTATAAAAATTGTTTAAAATTTAAACACTCATATGTTTAGTTACATTTACTCATGAGTGTTTTTATACACTCATGAGTAAATGTAACAAGTCATTTTTAGTGGTTGTGCACTATAAATTTTTTTAAAATGTTTTTTTCTTTTCAAAATTAAAAAAGTTAAACCAAACATACCTTTGGTTTAAATATTTTTTAAAAATGCATTTTTGTATAAAAATGGTTTATAATTAAAACACTCGTATGTTTGGTTACATTTTCTCATGAGTGTTTTTATACAAGAGTTATTATAGACTAAAAACTCTTTTTTAAAAAAATTCTTTCAACTGTTTCTCTCAAAATAGTTTATTTCTCAATCTCATTTTTAGACCTCGTTTGATAACCATTTGGTTTTTGAAAAATATACTTGTTTTCTCCTAAATTCTTTGCCATAACTTTTATCCTCGTTAAGGATCCAATTGAATTCCTAGCCAAATTCTAAAAACAAAAACAAGTTTTTGAAAACTACTTTTTTTTTTTTTTTTTAATTGGACTTGGTTTTTGAAAACAAAGAAGAAGATTGATACTAAAACAAAGAAACTTATAGGTGGAAATAAGTGTGTATAAACTTAATTTTCAAAAACCAAATGGTTATCAAACGGTGCCTTAATAAGTCATTTTTAGTGGTTGTCAAACACTAGATTTTTTTTCAAAAGGGTTTTTTTTTCTTCAAAATTAAACACTTGAACCAAACATACCCTTAGTTTTTTTTTTAAAAAAAAATAACAATAAAAACTACATTCCATAGGTTTCAAATTTTCGTTTATATTTTGAAGGCTAAATTATAAAAAATACCCCTGAACTATGGGGTTTGTTTCAAAAATGTCCCTGAACTTTAAAAAGTTTCAAAAATACCCCTAGACTTTACAAAACGTTTCAAAAATACCCTTGCAGTTAATTTTTGGATGGGAACCGTTAAAAATGTTTCAAAAATACCATTGTCGAAAATCTAGTCAAGTTCTTGGGATGATGTGTTGAAAGAAAAGAAAAACTCGGTGTATGAATACATGAAAAATAGGTAAAGCTTCTCATTAATTTTCATGGAGGAAGAATTTACGGTGAGAAAAGGAAAAAAAGGAGCATTTTCTAATAAGGTTGTTTTTTAAAAATCTTTTGAAAGTTAAAAGAGTATTAATGAAACTGAAATTTTTAATGGTTTCCATCAAAAAATTAACGACAAGGGTATTTTTGAAACATTCTTTAAAGTTTAGGGGTATTTTTTAAATTAAACTTTTTAAAGCTCAGGAGCATTTTTTAAACAAACTCCATACTTCAGGGACATTTTTTTTTATAATTTAGCCTGTTTTGAAAATGTCATTTGAAAAATGATGACAGAGTAGTTGAAGCTGATTACCTTGACAAAAGCTGAAGCTAGCTCTATCATCAAATCTGTGTATGAATCGATATCGTATTGTAGTCGCCTTATTCGAGTAAGATAATACGAGTTATCGATGTCGTTACTTCCCGCCACGACCACATAGAGGCTATTGGCTATAATGAACTTTGCTCTTTCTTCTCCCACCAATCCTTGAAGCTTCTTTGAGTATTCTCTAAACATGGATAACTGATCGGAAAGTGATATCCCTGGCGGTTAAGAATATGAATAAATGATTAAATAGTAAAAATATTTTTGATTTCAAATGAAGAAAAAGAGTTGAAGTATAGTGATCATGTACCAATATTTTGGATGCTAGAGGGTCAAACCCAGCTCCAGCAGAAGCAAAGCATACGCCTGTGATGAGGTCCTCAGGTTGAAGATTTGGGTCTGCATATGGCGGTAGCAACTCTTTGATACCCAGTACGCTAGCTGGCAAGAAAGGAAGAAAAAAAAAAGTCCACCATCGAAGACGGTTTGAAAAATATGAATAAATGATCAAATATATCGTAATCTATCAGTTCAAGGTTTTAGGTTGATATCGATTTGATATGATATCAAAGTAAAAGGTTATGGAGTTGAATTACTAGGTATTATTAATTTCTAAGCATGTCAGTGGAGGGGTTTTCTGCCAACACTCCTAATTTGGCGTTAGCAGAAGTGAAAAATCGATGTCCGATTAGTCAACAATGGGACAAGGTACTTCTATCGATGCATCATTTCTAGACATTGTCAGCAAAACTCTCTTCCGACAAGGATATATCGACGCTCATTTTTTCATTAGAGTTTGTATTTTGACGGTTTTCGAGCGTCTCCTGATGCTTTTTGAGGTTGGAAAAAGTCAAAATTCTTGTAGTGGTTAACTGTCTTAGACCATTTTGAGTGAGATAAAAAAAAAAGAAACACAAAATAGAGATATATCGAAGTTGGAAAATGTTTTTTTTTACCTATAAAGTCGGAGGGAACCCTTCCATTGGAAAACCTACCAGTTGCTCGTCCACTAGGAAGATCCTTACCGTAGGGTGGAAAGTTGGCCTTTGCAAGTGAGGGGAGATTGTTGTTGTTGCCTGTATCCATAATTGAATCCCCCAAGACGAAAACGGCTGGAACTGAGTAACCGGGAGGTATTTTGATAACGGTAGAAGTAGCTCGGAGATGCAAAAGAATTACTTGTAGACAAAGAAAGAACTTGAGTTTTATCGAAGAAGAAAAAGAAGATCGTTTTGTCCATTGGAATAAAGACATTGTTAATTTCTTTGTAAGATTTTCTATCATTAGTGCATAAATATATATATCGAGAATATAAACTTCATTGATGTGACGGTAAAGACTCAAATTAAACATTTTCATCTATAAAAGAAGGTTATTTAACGTTTCAAATAGTCGAGCTATATATGCTTAGATGATTTTGTCACTTGTAAGATTGACTATTAAATACGATAAAGTTGATATATTTAGTTAGGCCTAATAATAGCAACCTATACACTATATAGAGTTTGATGGTTATTTTGTTGAGGTCCATTATTTAAGCATAATCGTTGATTTTAATCACCCTATGGGTAGACACTTATAACCCTTTAACTTTAATAAATTTCTGTATTTATGGAGGTGTATATTTTTTCTCTTTACAAAGATTATATATGTTAATATACTCTTAATTATTTCTAAAACATGAACAAATTAATAATGTTCCTATATCAAAAGCCAACACGAGAATAACTAATTAGCAGTTAAAACAATACTATTTTTTTCTCTTGAAGTTGGACGTTTGAATTTTCATTCTCACATTTATTAAACTGTCTAAAAAAAGGTTCTTACAAAAATCTAATGCAGTTTCCTTTTATATCTATCTATATATATATATATATATTTATTTATTTATTTATCATCCGTTGTACTTCATTTTGTTCTGAATAAATTTAATTCTTACCTTTTTTTTTCTTTTGCAAGTTTTTTTTTCATGTGCCAACATGCGCATAACTCAACTGGTATAAAAAATTGTATCAATGATCAAGAGGTATGTGGTTCAAATTTCCCCACCTTCACATGTTGTAAAAGATATGAGCATAGTTTTTTTTTTTTTTTTTTGAGAAACATGAGCATAGTTCAACTGGCATAAAAATTCAAGAGATTTGTGATTCAAATTGTCTCGCCCCCACATGTTAAAAAAAAAAAAAAAAAAAAAAAAAAAAAAAAAAAAAAAAACTTCTTTTCATGTGAACCTATGAGAGGCGTGAAGAGACCCATTTTCTCAAAATTTGTTTTTTCGCCTCTTCCGTTAAATTACTAGTTTAGTATCTGAAATTTTTAATTGGTATCTATTAGATTTCTAAACTTCAAAAAAGTGTCTAACAAGTTTTTAAACTTTCAATTTTGTGTTCAATAGATCTTTGAATTTTCAATTTTGTATCTAATAAGTCATTGAAGTATTATTTGGCATTTTAAAAAATTTGTAGAGAACTACTAGACATAACTGAAAGTTTATGGTTCTATTAGACATACAATTCAGTTTTATATCCAATAAATTAGTCAATATTTAAAAATTTCAAATATATCGGAGATCTATTAAATACAAAATTGAAAGTTCATAAATTTATTGGATATTTTTAAAGTTTTTTTTATCTATTATACTCACAAAACTGAAAGTTCAGAGATCTGTTAGATACTTTTTAAATTTCAAAGATCAAATTATACAAACTTGAAATTTTAGGAACTTGTAAACTTTAAAATTTAAAGTTTTTTTTTTCTAGGTCTTTCTTCTTCAACTCTCATCATTGACTCCTCACAAGTCTCTCCAAGAATTTCAATGTTTTGAATCATTTTCTTGTTATAGTATGTTTTGTTCAAAGTCAAATGAAAATAAATTTGATAATTTATTTGTACACATTTCCACGCCAAGAAATGATTACAAGTAGATTTTTGGTGGTTTTATGTTCAAAATGGGAACAATAATATTGTGGGTAGAGGTATCTCCCTACACACCACCATTAAAATATTGACAATTAAGAGGATGAAAATAGAAAATGAGAAACTTTTTTTTTCTCTCCTAATTTGTCAACATTTTAATGGTCATGTGTACAAAGATACCTTATGAAAATTCGTGTGGTTTTAAATCACTTAACCTAATTGAATATTGAAGTGCATTTTCGACATTTTCTCTAAACGCAACTCTGAACAAAATGTGTGTTTTTATTGTCTACGGTTTCACATTTTGGTGCTCGAGATGAGCATTAAGATGAATAAATTTAATTTTTTTTTCATATTTTTAAAAATTATTCGATCCATCTCTGTGCTCATCTAAGTACCAAGATAAGTATCAAAACAAAAGTTCTGCCAACAAGAGCATAGCTTAATTAACATAAAGTGTGTTCTCATGACCTTAGTCACGAGTTTGAATATCTCTAACCCTAAATGTTGTCGAACTCAAAAATAAAAACAAATTAAAGCTTTTTTTTTTTCCTTTATTTTGTCATCTATATCTTGTTTGCCCATTTACGATGAAAGATTTTTTTTTTTTTCTGAAAAAAAACCTAAGAATTTGTTATATATTATTGGTTTCATCTTGGACACAGAAAACACATAAATTTGTTCGAAGTTATATCTAGAGAATGTCAAAATTACACTTCATTTTAAGTCACTCAAAACTACAAAAAGTTCACATTTAAACATGAACCACTCAGAAATTTACTCAATGGTGAGACTAGATGTTTTTTTTTTTTTTTTTTTTTTTGAAAAAGAGACTAGATGTTTTTTTAACATGGAAAAATTTAGAAATCAATCATAAAAGTTATTTTCGATGAATCTAATATATACATTTTTTTTGGTGAGAAAACATCGTTGGTTTTACATTTTTTTTGGTGAGAAAACATCGTTGGTTTTACATTTTTTTTGGTGAGAAAACATCGTTGGTTTTCACACCTCTAATTTTTGAGTCACTTCCATTTTCTTAAGTTACATAGTTGAGTTCATGCATAAATAGAAAATTATGACTCAAGCAAAATCTAAATTAAATAGAAAAGATTAATAACTGACAAGGAAAAGACTAAAAAAAAAAAATGAAAGAAGTATTTTATATTATGAACTATAAGAAAGAGTTTTTTTTTTAAGTACATCAACATTTGGAGGTGGGGGATTCGAACTTCTGACCTCATGATCGAGGTACATGCCAATTACCGTTGAGCTATGCTCGTTTTGGCAACTATAAGAAAGAGTTGTGGCTTATAGATAATTCTATGGATTTATGGGTGTTATCAATATCCACTAATTACAACATTTATAAGATCTGTGATTTTATGTATTTAAATCTCAAAATAGATAAGGGACCATGTATATGAAGATTGAAAATGAGATGGTAATGAAATATGATTTTTTTTTGTTCAATAACATTGTAACTTTTTAATTGATGATATATCTAATTATATTTAAGTTGGCAAAATATAATTTAAAATTAAGGGTTGATTATCTCAAATTCGAAGTTCTTTCTTAAGGTTACTTAGAATTCAAAGTTATATTTATCATTTTAATGTTATAAAATGTATATAATGAACAAAAACATTTTGAAGAAATTAAAATGTTCTCTCTCTTCAATTTACGACGTTAAATAAACAAGAAATTAAGGGTGTGTTTAGTTTAACTTTTCAAGTGTTTAATTTTGAAAAAATTTCTAGTGTTTGACAACCACTAAAAATGACTTATTAAAAAATGAGATTGATAAATAAACCATTTTGAGAGAAACACTTGAAACCAACTTTTTAAAAAAAAGTGTTTAGTATACAATAACTTGTATATAAAAACACCTATGAGGAAATGCAACCAAACATATGTGTGTTTAAATTCTAAACAATTTTTATACAAAATGTTTTTTTAAAAATGCATTCTTGAAAAACATTTAAATTAAAATGTATTCCAAATGGACCCTAAAATGTAGTCACCAAAGTCCATTATTTCTTTTCGTTTACCTTTTTCTCGCTAAGAAAGAGAATAGAGAAACAAAGGAAATAATCGTGAAAAACAGTAGAAGCATGAATTTTGTTCAATCACAAATGGTCATGTAATGAATTTTAAATCAGCAATGAAAAACAAAATGAAGTATTTGCATGTATAGTTGCTTATGTGAACATATTTGAAAGTTTCTAAAAAAAAGTCAACATATTTGAACACATACATGAAAATTAAAAAGACAAATAAAGACATATGCAGACATGTTATTTTTTGTCCATGGATTTAACAAAAAAGTTTTTAAGAATTGTTTTGAAACAAACTTTTCAAAGTTTGGAGGTATAATTGAAACTAAACTCATAGTTCAAGGTTTATTTATTTATTTTTTTAAAAAAATTAAATTCAAAGATATTTTTAATAAATTAACATTTTTTTTAGTACATCAACGTTTAGGGGTGGGGATTATTGTGTTTAGAATACACATTTTAAGACTTTCAATTGGATTGGTAGTTATGTTAAAAAAAAAAAAAAAAAAAAAAATCGGATTGGTAGTTAATTTGAAATCTTGAGGAGAGAAAGGAGTTTATTTTTTTCTTATCATTCAACATGGATCATTTATCAACTTCTGTTTTATGTTGATGAAATTAAAAGTTGAAAAAAAATAATAAAAAGGACATAAAAAAAATTTATGGGAAAAAAATCATTAATTTTTTAAACTTAGGAAGTTGTATCAATTTTAACCATAAACTTTCAATTTCATCAAATTAAACCTCAAACCTAGCATATTGTATAAATTTTAAACTCGAACTTTCAATTTTTCATCAATTTGAACCCTAAACTTGCACTGTTGCAATGTAAATCTTCAATTAACTTTCCATTTGAATCGCCATTAAAGTATATTATTGGCAAATTTCTCTTTCTTCAAAAAAGATTCACATTGCACATGAGTTGGTTTCTTATAAGAGATTTGTTGGAGAAACTATTTATTTGGAGAAATCAAACATTCCAGATTAATTTTTTTCATTGTTATTAACCAAAAACAAAATATCAGAAAGTTACCAGCAACAAGAAAAAATGCAACAAAGATAAGAAAAAAAAATTGAAATTGCTCTTCTTCCATTTCCTACACTTGTAGTTTTTTTTAGTACATCAACATTTGGAGGTGGAGGATTCGAACCTCTGATCTCATGGTCGATGGTACATGTCAATTATCGCTGAGCTAAGCTCGCTTTGGCCACTTGTAGGTTCTTTTAATCACTACTACAAATTTGGGTTTCCATGACAGTAAAAAACTGTCAAAAACATATTTCTTGACATTTATTCGTAGTCATTATATCGACCCTCAAGAAAGCTCAATACATGACAGTTTAGCAAAAACTATCACAAATATATTAATTATGACAGTTAAAAATTGTCAAACGACTAATTTTTCTTGACTTTTTTTTAACGTCACACTAATTTGTTTTATGACAGTTGTATAATATCATTACAAAACCAATAAAAACTATTTTACTTTCAAGATATATATATCAACGACAATTCATTATCGTCAATAAAAACTTAATAATGACAATATATTACCGTCAAGAAAATGTAAATGATGTCAATGTTTTACTATCAATAATATATTAATCATGACAATTTTTGTCATAAAAATACTTTGGATGATGGTTTCTTGTCGTCAAGAAAAATATGCACAATAACACTTTCAACGTCATAGAAATACTTTTAATGACAATATTTTATTGTCACAAACATATTTTCATTAAAGGATTTTGATTGTTAATAAAAACATATATCATGACAGTTTTCAAATGATATCCTAAAAGCATTTTAATAGCATGAGTAGCAACTTATTATTTACATCAAAATAACAACTAAATATTACAAATAGCAACTTTTATATATCATTGAATCGAATTTGGACAAATTTAAACATACAATTATGACATTTGTTGATTACAATATTGTCAATTGTAGAAACAAAAAAAAAAAAAAAAACATAACTATGTGAAGTTTGATCGAACATCGTGCAATTTGTTCTTGAAGGATTGACACAAAAAAAAAAAAAAAGAAAGAAATGAAAATATTGTAAGCAAGAGAATTAAAATTTGAAGTATGAATAACATATATCAAAAGAAAATAAACTAAACTCATCAAATTAATACAATGTCAAACTTTATTGAACATAAATACAAAACTTAACCAAAGTATAAAAAATACATGAACATAACAATTAAACTAAACTAAACAAAAACTTAGAAAATACAACAAGCACGAGCAAGAGAATTCATTGTGCTTGCATTTTAAAAGTTGTAATTCACCATACTGTTAGGCAAGGTTCAATGATCAAAAAATCATTCTTATCAAATTTTCTATCTTAGGCAAGGAAGAGTGGGCAACTTTTGCACGAGCAAGAGAATACACCAACGTATACTTCAAATTGTAAAACTCCTCAACTATAGAAGAAGTCAAATATATAGGAACCTACACAATTTACTTGCATATTCATTACAAAGAAAGAAACAATCAAATATATAAGTCAAGCTTCATGCTTTGATGATATATACTTTTGCTATCCTCTATGCTCTACCTTAATCATGTTAATTATTCTACGTTTTCTTCTTCAACTAACCTAGTGACATTACTAAGCCTCTATCTTAACTCCAAACCAGATGTTCCAGAAATTTCGACAGCATAACAACAAACATACGACTGACCCAAAATTTTTCTTAACCTGTTAAACAGAAGAAACACAATTCCATAGACATAGAATTCCATTGCAAACCCCCGCAAATCAAAGCGAGTCAGATCTCGCATCAATCACTATTCAAATGAAAGGCTACAACTTACACAACTAAAAATGCCTCAGACTTCTAAACAAGTCTATTGAATTCAATTTTAAAAATGAAATGACTCTAGCTCACACAAATTGGAACATGTAAACTAACAAATTAATATCAAAGTCAGATCACACCTTAAACCAATTACAAGAACATCTACCAAGTAGTAAAATCAATTAGCTAAGTCTAGCTAGAACAAAACTTTAAGAGTAGAACAACTAAACTAATCAATGGTTATAAACTATACTAAAGTTAATCTAGTTGCATTCAAAAGGTTTAAGGACGTGGGAACTTACCAATCGGCACCCAACGACCTTGAATGCTTACTGTCCAATGATCAAATAAGTTCGAAATTGCTAATCTGAACCTCCTAGCCTATGCACATTCAATCCTAAGGTTGTTCCAGTTGTGGGTAGTCACCAAAAGCCCATTTTGAGCCCGAAAGCTTGCTGATTGGCAAGTAGAAGTGTTCGAATTCGCTTGGAACTACAATCAGTGGCTATACCCAAGATTAGAATCATGACTTAAAGCGCTTTTAAAGTATAAACAATCATGAACATAACAACTAAACTAAACTTAGCAAAAACTTAAAAAACATAACAATCAAACTTATCATGAAAATAAAGATTAAACTCATCAAACAACATCCATTATAGTTATCAAACGTTAAACTCAGGAACATACCAACAAATTTGTCAAACAGAGAATGATTCAACATTTAAAACTCTTTAAAAACAACTGAACAAACACGATTTTATAACAAGTTGAACAGAATATAGAAATACCAAGTTTATTTCTAATGGCTCACGGAAGTACCCATACCAAAATGCCTGCTAATCCATTAGATGGATCACTTTTGTGTCACTATTGACTCTCCAAAATAAAGCCTACAAAACAATATTACATAAAGTTGAGCTCAACAAAAGAAGTGGCTAACTTGAAGGGAGAGAATATTTAAACTATGCAAGCGAGGAGATATTTCAAAAGCTTGAGATCCACATCTATATTGCAAAATACGTCCCAACGTTCAAAGATATGCGTTAAAACGAGCTCTTAATTGCAAGATATATGATCAACCAACATGTAACATCAAATGAGCACATAGAACACCATATCCCACATACAACCAATTCATGCTTAGTTTGAAAGCCTATGATCAACAACTCATCTCAAAGGAAGAAGATTAGAAACCAATTGCAATAAATCATATTTAGTTTGAAAGCCTATGACATTTTTTTCTCTTCCTTAACTTTATTTCATTTTTTCTTGGTGTCATGGAATCCCAATTTTGTAGTAGTGGATAAGCAAACTTATCCATGTGTCTTCCTAGTTTAAGCTGGCTAATCCAAGTAAAGTGAGCTTAGCTCAGCGGTAATTGGCATGTATCCTCGACCATGAGGTCAGAGGTTCGAATCCCTCCACCACCAAATGTTGATGTACTCAAAAAAAAAAAAAAAAAAACTCCTAATTGTTCTACATATTATGCTAAATAAAAAATAAGCTTGAGGGGTGTATTCCTTTATTAGCATATAATACCTCATACTTTCTTATCCAAATACGTATAAACACACATTTAAAGCTTCATACCTTTCGTTAGAGGTAGTGCCATATGATTATCTTGATAAAAAGAGGCATAGTAAGAAGAGTACAACCAAAAAATAATAGGCAGTATCATTGTAAAAAGATAGATAAATAAATAATTAATAACACCCAAATTCTGAGGCAAGGGCTATAACATACAAAACTAAAATTCTTAACCTGAATTTAACATTATATGTATGCTTGACTTAGATGCTTTTTTCTTTAAGTTTTGAGTATTTTCAGACTTGTTAATCTCAAGTTATGCAAATACCATGCATAACCCAAATATTTTCAGACTTATATGCTTTTTTGTTAAGTTTTTGTTAAGTTTTGAGTATTTTCAAAACTTTTATAAGAATAACATCATAACCCGTTATTACTTGCTAGTGTAACCCATACGATTCAACCAAAGTACAATAAGAAAATTGAGTTCTAAAAGTTGTCGCTCCACAAGAAGATAAAAGCATTTTCCTATGTTCCAAGCAAGGAGGTGAAAGCTTGATTTGTAGGTTAGGTAAGGCCTGTAGACCCATTATAACAAAGAATGGAAGAATAGAATACCAATGCTTCGTTAGAAAGATACCATGCTCTAGAGTGCTTTTGAAAGTGTCAAAGCTACTATTCTTTTTAGTGTTTTGAGAGTGCTTTTGACATGCTAAAAATACTTCCCACTCAAAGTAATCATATTTGAGTGTATGTATAACTGATTTTGAAAAAGTCAAAAGTGCTTACATTTCTCGCAAGAAATCACATGTGGAGTGTTTTAGGCCTAAGTTCTTGATAGGAACGAACTTTTAAGAGTGTAGAGAGAAGTACCAAAATAGTTTGGTATTAAGAACAATCTTTTTACCAAAGAGCTTTTTACTAAACTACTTTTTACTAGCATTTATTCTAAAATACTCTCAAATGAAATTCCAATTCTAAACCATGTACTCTAGACCTATATACGAGGGAAGAAAAAGAACTCAAAGAGAGAATGAGAATTGAAACTTCATATTATAGCTTCTTCTTCACTCTAGAAAAACTAAAAAAAAAAAAAATGATTGAAAACCTAGAAGTTGTTGAAACACAATCATTTTGCAGGAAAGGATTGCAAGTTAAGAACAAAAAGTTAAACAACCAACACAACTAATGAGTAAATTCACAATCTCTTTTCCTTGATAAAAAAAAAAAAAAAAAAGATGTTGCTAATTATATCACAATGCACAGAGAAGACTACAAAAAAATAAATAAAAGGAAAGCTTTACTAGGATCTCCAACGATATAACCTATTAATCCACTTTCCTTAACATACAATTGAGCAGAGAGAGTTTATTGAACTTACTTGTAAATGAAATTATAATCTCCATCAATGATGAGTAGCAGAAATTAAAAATCAACTTTATTATTCTTGATGCAAACAACTTAATAAACACCCAAACTAGCCAACATCAAAGCAAAACCAAGATTATTTTCTAACTAATGATATGCATTCATTCATTAAGTTTTCTTATTAAAACAAATCTCTTCGGTATTTAACACAATCTAGGAAAAAAAAAAAAACACAAAAAATGGATACTTAGAAATTATGGCCACTGGAAGGTTACCGAATAACAAGAGCATGCATATCATCAGGTAAGTTACATCTCAAAATCCTACTTGGTTCATAAATTTCATCCTCAATTGAATCGACCTACAAAGATATCAAAAGGAATAAAACCTTACTAACTTCATTCCTTGATGATACACTTAGAAATTATCCTAGCAATTAAGAAGAGTTCATATTTGACTTCATTCTCTACATACCTGCTTGCTTTTGGACCCCTTTCTAACAAACTCCAACTCCAATCTGAGCAATGACAGGTTGAAATCATCTAGATCTTTTTGAAAGTATTATGATTACTAAAACAGCTGCAAAAGGGTATAGACAAAAACTTGGCCACAAATATCTTCTCCCTAGTTGAAACTCTAGCATGAGCACATTGAATAGCATCTAAGGCAATGTATTAAATTTAGACAAAAGCAACAAAACAGAGCAATCAAGAATTATTTTGACCCAATTATATCCTAGAATCGTCTTAATTCATGAATTAAGTAAATTCAACAAATTAGAGAACATCATCTCTCGCCTTCAAAACTTCCAAAAAGCTTCAAGAATCCAGAAACAAGTATATAGTAAAGGAAAACATAAAAAACAGAGAGAGAAGAGAGAGAAAGTACAATTGATTGTAGCTATGAGAACACCTCAAATGAGAAGTTGGTGCAAAGACGACCAAGTAGAGAAAAATGAGAAGGAATAAGGAGAAAAAAAGAAGGAACAAGAAGGAGAAAAATGAGAAGGAACAAGAAGTTTACCGAGTTAGGAACGATAGAGAAGACAAAACTGTCAAAGACGAAGTGGCCATGGAAGCTCTTCTAAAGCTCAAATAGCCCTAGTCTTCTTTATCATCGCTCATGTCTCATTGCTGGTTTGCACTTCTTCTCACGAGCTCCAGATCGTCAATGCTGAGAAAATAATCTACTTGACTTCTCACATCATGAAGTTGGAGTTCTTCTCACGAGAGAAAAAGAGAGTGACGACTTGAAGCTGCGACGGCGCTGGAGCGAGAGAAAGAGAGAGAGACGACGGCGCTGGAGCAACGCTGGAGCGAGAGAAAGAGAGAGAGACGACGGCGCTGGAGCAAGGGAAAGAGAGAGGGATTGCCAGAAGCGGCGCTGGAAATGGCGTTGGAGTTCTGGAGCAAGGGAAATTTTGGGTTTAGCTATCGAGAGAAGCGGGAGAGGAGGGCGCTGGAAATTGTGAGAAGGCCGAAAACTTTATTCTTTTGTTTTTTTCCTTTTCTTTTTTTCCGATTTAGGGTTTCCAAAGATAAGGTCCAATCTCACTTATTTCTAATTAATGACACTAAATTAAAGTCATGTATTTATGACATTGGAAAAATGTCAAGAATCTCCGAAAATACGAAAATTTCCGTCTTTTCCCACCAAAAACGCGCCTCTAACTATTTATGACATTTTTTTCATCATTCCCTTTGTTTGCTTTATCCTTGGTGTCATAGAAACCCAATTTTGTAGGAGTGAATTAGCAAGAAAAAAAAATCTAAATTTACTTTCAAATCAAAGTTGCATGTTTTCCTAAGTACCTAAAAAAACAAAACCCACCACACAATAAAAAAAAAATGAGAGAAAACTCATGCGAAAGTTTATTTAAATAAAAAATTCTTCAATAAATTGTTTTATAGGAAATTGTTAATTACGCAGCAATGCTTCAAATGGGAAGTTAACCAAATGTTTACCTTAGGAAAAATTTCTAGTACTGCGATAGTACCTACTCCCTCCATTCAGCATTTGACACGTCATTTAATGAACATTTAATGATATAATATTATATTTCATGGGTCCCACACAATTCTTAAATAGCAAACAATAAATGAAGGTAGTATGAAAATTTTTTCATATAGAACTAAAAATTTTCCTGTTTACCTTGTCAAAAAAAAGTGCCCAAGAACATTTAAAGGTAGATGCTCGGATGAAATTGAAAGTTTAGGGGCAAACAATGAATGAAGGTAGTATGAGCATTTAAAGGTAGTATGAAATTCAATCGGATGAAATTGAAAGTTTAGGGGCAAAATTGATTTTTTTTTGGAATTATCATTTCTTAATAACTCATTTTCTATTGTCAAAAAAAAAAAAAAAAAAAAAAAAAAAAAGTTTTGTTTTTCCCGGTAAGCTATAGCCGATAAGCGAAAAGTGCCCAAGAACATCGGAGAATGATTTCCGTTTGCTCTGCTAGAGCAATTCAAGCTGCACCTTCAATTCAGTTGTTTTTCCCTCGAAACCATGGCAGAATCACTTCTGATGTTCTTCGAATCGCCACCAATCACTCCGCTAGATGCTCGGATTACGATGAGTTTCGTGAAGCTCATTCCGAACGGAGAACCAATTACGCCGGAATGAGACTGGAAGAGATCGTGGACGTAAGTTCCGGTAAAGTTCGTCTTGATTCTTGGATATCTTGCCGCATTGACGGCATTAGTAGGGCTCGTGTGCAGTCCAGTATTAGGGCCGGACTAGTTTCAGTTAATGGCCGAGTTATCGATAAGGTAGCGACATTTTTTAGCTTATACATTTTATGACTCTTCGATTATCACTCTGTTACGGTCTGGAATCTGGATGGTGAATTAGTTTTAGCCCTAAATGCCCTGTTTTGGTTCTATACTGGAGTTTTTAGTTTTTGTATTCATTTACAACTTCCATATATTTTTATACTCGAGCAGGTTTCTCACAATGTAAAAGCTGGGGATATGATTAATTGTACAATTTCCGAGTTGCAACCATTAAGAGCTGAACCGGAAGATATTGATTTGGATATAGTTTATGAAGATGAACATGTTTTAGTCGTAAACAAACCAGCGCACATGGTAATGATTCACAAGACGCTATGTTTCAAATTCGATTTTATCTGCATAGAACTTATTTGTGGATGGAAGATATCAATCCTCCCCTCACCCCACCTTCAAGTTCGTGTCTGAAGTTCTTAAAAAGATTTAAATTTGCATTCCTCTGCATTCAGATCGATTGTCGGCATTCTTGTAATCAAGTTTGTCTGAATCCTAACTAGGATTCTAATTTGTGATAGTGCTTTTTTGTGATTCAGGTTGTTCATCCAGCACCTGGGAATGCAACAGGAACACTAGTAAATGCCATTCTTAACCACTGCAGTCTTCCAATAGTTACAACGTCAAATGTGGAACATTTGTCAGACATGGATATTTCTGATGATGAGTTCAGTGCCACTGAGGTTTTTTCTTCTAGAGTTTCTGAGGCACCCATTCGTCCCGGCATTGTGCATAGATTAGATAAAGGAACTAGTGGATTGCTTGTTGTTGCCAAGGTGATTTACTCTCCCCTTCTAACCTTCCTTGCTGTTGCTTATCTCAAGATAAAAGCTAACAATTCAAGTTTGCAGCTCAAAAAAACTTTTCTTTCTTACCATTTCTAACTCCTAAATTTGTTGTATTTGAATCACAGGATGAACATTCACATGCTCACTTATCTGCTCAATTCAAGCAACACTCTATTGAGAGAGTCTATATCAGTCTCACATGTGGAGTTCCACCCTCAACTGCTGGACGTATTGAGGTACCAATTTGCCGCGATCCGAACAATCGTATTCGCATGAGTGCAGTATCTAGAACAAATAATCCACATGCAAAGTACGCTGCTAGTAGGTAATTAGTTTTTCTTTGCCAATTATTATCATATGAAAAACAATTATTAATCTACTAGTTCTTGAAATGTAGTCCTCCCCATGTTACTGGTTTGGTGCCAATTGTTGAGGAATTTGATGTATGAACCACTTTTTTTTTTTTTAACCCGTGAGTGTCCGAGCGCTTGTCTGCATACCTCGACTATTCTCATTGGACAACTACTTGACCTTACTATTTTTTGTTGTTATAGTAACTCGTAGGATATTAAATCCTAAGTAGTGGCTACATGATCTATTATTTACATGGTCCTTCTTAGCCACTAGGGGAACTCAGGATGGTTTGGATGTATAGAACCACTTTATATTATGAATATATAGATTTTTTTTAAAAAGTATAATGTAGGTTTAAAAACTTAACGTGCACCAAAACTAAATAAGTAGAACACAACCTTGCACTATGTTATGACGCTCCACCCTAGTGCAAACTTGCTGTCATTGATACCCAGAGCTCCTAGAAAAGCTTTGAGTATGGCTACATGGCCTATTGGCTACATACTTTTGGCAATATCAACAACTTAATCTCCATTCCAAATTCTTGGACAAGATAAATGTGTTCTTTTCAACCATAAAACAGTGGATTTCTAGCCAACTTTATTGCATTTTCGTTATCACAGTAAATAGGAATTGGATAATTGAAAGATTTCTTTATTGAGTCTCTTGAGCCAGACACATTCTTTGAGCCGAACATGGGTGATAGGGGAAAAGTATCTTTGCTCTTTACTGTACCTTGATATGTTTTTTGATAAATCTGTACCTTGATATTGTTGCTAAACCTATATTGAAAACAACACCCTATTGTGAATCATCATGGATACTGAAATGTCTTTTATAGGTTCCTTTAGTCTATATTTTTTTGGCTCTCACATGGTGCAAAAATTCCTCTCTTTTTCAAAGTTATAGCTTGATGCCATTCCACTGCCACCTCATTTTTTTCTACTGTTTTATAGTTTTACAAATTGTCAAAAAATATTGCCCAAAAGATATTTACGAGTTTCCTAATTTTGTTTATTGTTTTAAATTCGAACTTCTAATTATTAATAATTAATGCCTTTTTTTCCTGTTTTACTTTTCCAGATTAGATTTTTCTGTATTATTTCTTTATTTTCCTAATTTTTTAGCATTTTTAGTTCTAATTAATAAAATTGATGTATTTCATACTCTTATGTGAATACTACTACAATATTAGGAATACAAGGTCTAACACGTCATGTATGCTTTTTTAATTTAAAATGGGACTTACGCCTCATATTACCTCAAAGCTTGCCTTTGAATGAGAAAAAGTTTTGAGGCTGTCTTAAGCCTTTTAAAATATTGGGGCCATTTTGATTTATGATGTAGTATTTCACAAGAGATATATCACTTCCTAGCCGAGGAGGTAAATGATCGAATAATGGGACAAGCTGATTAAAGAGCAGCCCAAAGTTCTTTAGGAAGCTTCTTGGAATGTAACCCTGACAAACACATAGATGTGAGATGTTTGCATTCAACAATTCCATTTTGTTGTGGAGTAAACAAGTCGGTTGGCACTAAGTTTCATGTTTCCTACAGTAGTTCGAAAACTGATTGGACATCTGTGCTCCTTTATTCTTGGTGCAAAATTTTTATTGGTATTCCAAGTTTTTTCACATCTTGTGTGAACACTGAAACTTTGAAAAGCTTCCACTTTGATGTTCTGAAAAAATATATTCAAGTGAGCTGTGCAAAGCCATTCACAATAACCATCACATAATAAAAATAGATATAGCCATGTGCCCTTTTTTTCCTTTTGCCTGGAAGAAAACTACTACAAAAGACGTCCACCAAAAGGATTCAAAGCCAAATATAAAACAGAAACAAAAATTCTTACAGTAAGAGGCTTCTATTCTCAAGGAATCCTAGATAATAGATAATTGCATAAAAAATTAGAAGAGAACACCTAAAGAGAGATACTGAACTGAGCCACTCTCCAAGCCTTCTCCCAGAGTCCTCTACACCGTTAAAGATTCTCCTATTTCTCTTGAACCTAATATCCCTATAATAGTCATTAGTCAAGAACATTGCTTGCCACAGAAAATGCCCCCAATTCCAGAAAGGAGGACGTAGAAGCACCTTGACCATACCTTGACTACCCCTGTTTAGAACTAAACTAAGACCAAAAGTTTAAGAAATCTTCCCTGGATTTTTGAGGCAAAGTACTTGATTTTGTGAAGAAAAAAAAAATCATCTACAAATAAAATAAGGCGAGAACTAAAAAATAATGATAATATAATTATTGTCATTATAAATATGGACAACTAATATTTACAAAGAAAACTTAACACTCCCGGCAGACTGTTGGAAGAGATTTTTTAAGGTTTTTGCCTGGACTGGTTAGAGGTTAAGGTGGTGCTTTTAGAGATATTGTCAGGTTGGTGGTTTAAAGGCAAAGCTAGGACTAGTTGGAAGAATAAAACTAGAGCCATTTTTGGAGTATATAAATAGAAAGGAATGCCAGAATTTTCAAAGAGAATAGTAAAGTTCTTAACTAGGGGATTGTACAGTGCACTGCCTCCTCTTGGACCAAACCTCACAAAAATTTGGATAGGAATTTTTTTTTATGGATCTTCCCTTTTGGTCTATCAGGAGGAGATGTCTTATCTTCTTGCCCTTTTTGTATATCTTCTTCTTTTGATATGAATTGCTGAGTCTCTTATTCAGAAAAATATATCATGAACACTCCCCTCAAACTAGTTTGTGTTATATATCTCATAGGACAAAATTGGGAGAAATTAACCTGTGGGATTTTTCATTTCCATTCTTGTCCCATTTCTCATTTTGGTGACACACATACGAATATGAATTCAATGATTACTGTAGAGAAATCTTTTGTTTATTTTATGTACTTCTTTATTTTTCAATTACAGAACATTTAAATATCATTAAGTTTGGGCATTCATAATGCAAAGTTGAAACACCAAACGTTTCACAGGTACAAAGTTATTGAAATTTTAGCTCAAGGAGGTTCTTCATTGGTTGAGTGGAGATTAGAAACAGGCCGCACACATCAGGTGCATAGTGTAAACTTCTTGCTCCTTAGGCTCCTTCAAAGTTCAAATGACAATAAATTTATATTACAATTTACAATTTATCAAACAATGCCTTTTGGAACATAAAGGATGTTCACTAACCACCATGTATATATGTGCAAAGACATACATTTTTTTTTGTTTCTATAAGATATCGGTATGATACTGCAGTTCTTTTTTAGTCATAGTGTGTGCATATGTATGCTAAATTTACAATATAATGAGTGAGATTTACATCTTGAGCATACAAGCACCCACATTTATCATTCCACGTGGGCTGCAGTTTCAGTTCTTTTCTCTTTTTGAAAATTGAAATGTAGTTTCTACTTTCTACTCAGTCTTAGGAGTGAATATTTGTGAAGTAGATCCGTGCACATGCGAAGCATATGGGAATACCCTTACTTGGGGACGAGGTCTATGGAGGTACCAAGAGCATGGCCATTTCGCTGCTCCGGACTAGAACATCATCTAATTGTCACAGCCAACTTATGCAACTTGTTTCTTCATTAGAGAGGCCTTGCCTTCATGCTCTGACTCTCGGGTTAGAAAATAAATCTTTAAGAGCTAATATAGTTACATTCTTATTCCATCCTCCTTTCCTTTTTATGAGTAGATATGATTTTTACCTCCCATCTTTCTTGTTCACTAAAATAATTTATAATTTTGGTTTCTTATTTCTTTCTTTTTACTTTGTGGAATTTCTATTTTTATTATTTTTCGCTAATAGTTGTATGCACAATACTTCCACTTTTTCAAAGAAAAATTTTAGAGAATAATAAACAAGAATTGCTAATCACGTTTTTGTTCTATTTTAAACTAAAAAGAGAGAGCAAAAGCAAGAAATGTTATAAAAACAAGGTTTTATTTTCTATAATAAAAGAGCCAGCAATAAAATATGAGAAACAAGAAACAAGATCGTAATAAATTTGTCTTAGCTTGTTCATTTCTTCTGTAAACAACTAATTCAAGATCACTGAACAATTTGTAGGTTTATACATCCTCACACAGGGAAGAACATACGATTTTCATGCCCACCCCCAACAGATTTCTCTGAAATTTTGGGTCAGCTTCGTGAAATTGGCACAAAAAAGGTATCTCATAAATATTGATTTCTTTTATATTTTACTCAACCCAATCTCTTTGCATGGTATTGGTGATTTTACAGATTTAGTATTCATCCATCATCAAAAAGGACAATATCAAGAATGGTCCGGGGACTCCAATTTACACTATAGCTAACATAGATAGCTGATACATGCCTTTGTGCCCTCTTTTTTCGCCGCCCCTTTGCCATTTTAGCTAATACTAAGTTTTTTCTATTTACTAGCCATGTATTACCTGCTTTCTTGCGTTTGGAATGTCTATTTTATAGATATACCTTCCTAGTACTTCCATATCTAAGTTATGAAGTCAACTAAACTGAAATAAATCCAAGTTGTGTAATGAATGAGTGAGAATTTAGCAATTTATAGAATATATTTGTTAAATATTTAAATTTAAATGTTGTTTTTAGATATGAAAACATTGGAGACATAGAAACATAAAATTTTTCCTTCTACTCGCTTCTTATATCTAGTATGAATATAAACACTTTATTCACTGAAACCTTTCTTAGCTTGTTGGCTTTATGGGGGAACTGAGTTGAGACTCCCTGTGTTCCATTTGCCATAGTTTGATCCATTTTGGTAGAGAGAAGGAAGAAAAAAAGAATATAAACGCTTTATTCTATGACAGTTATATCTATGTTATATTATCTGCACAAAGGATATAATCGGATTCATAAGCTTAGTTTTAAAGATTATAATGGAGACAGATGTCCTGAACAGTTTTGAACTATACATCATCAGGCAATTTCATATTATATCTCATGATTGATCTCTTGTAGGCCTAATGCTACATGTGGAAATAATTTTGAGATTTACAACCATATTTGATATTGAACAATGGTTGCTGCCATAGAATCTAGGTGGGAGATGTGGTTTTTGCGGTGTTCCACTTCCAGTTTAACCAATAACAGAGTGTTGTAATAAAAACTGCAGGTTACCAAATCTTAATTGGGATCCTTCAGTATCTGAAATGTACACTCATCGCCAAATGACTCAAACATGGAAGACCGAGAAGGTACATTTGGCCCTAATATACGACCATTTAAGCTGTGGGATGTTTGAAGCACAAATTTAAGTTTTGGTGATTTGCAGATTTTGTCTATTAGATCCGTTTATTTCTTGAACTTTAAAATTTTTTTATCACACATTCCTAGACGTTAAATTGTACATATTCCTAATCTCTGCTATTAATATCAATCAATGAAACATAGACATATACATTTCTTAAAATTTAGATCAAGAGAAATAAATAAATCCTCTCTTCTTCCCATGGATCCTTTTATTGCATTTGCAACTCCTCTCTGATATTAATGGTGAAAACATTGCTCTGTTAAACAGTCCTTCAACCTCCTCTTTGCTTCCTTTTCATATTAACTATATGTTTGTGTTTCGGTTGCTGTCCTTTGCTCGAAATTCAACTCTGTGAATTTGATTATAGTATGAACAGGGAATGTTCCTGAATACTCAATAACCCGATATTTAAATCGAGACGTAGCAGCATCAACAGTGGCACAAGCAATGAAAAACCCACACCATATCGTACTCTTGACGGTGTTTCTTCGGTCCAAATAATCGTTGCTTGTGCAATGAAACCTCATGTTTCACTTAATGATGGTAAGCAACCATTGCAACCAATCCATAGGAATGTGGTTGAATATTCACTATCATTCAATTGCAAGTATACTTGAAAGAACATGATTACAGTAAACTGAGACTCCCTTGAGTGAATTCGAGATGGGTAGAAGACTGCGAGCTCTTCTTTGTCTGGTTCTTTATCTGGTTCCAATTATTTATTCAATTGAACTTGTCAGTATTTTGAATACTTCTTCCCAGTGTTCTGTGTTTTTGCATTATTTGGTACATGTATGAATAAAAGATGTTAAATTGTTTAACTACTGTTTATCTCATTTTAGTAATTCCTTTTGTTTGTTACAGTAGTTTATTTAATTGAACTCTTCTTCATTTTGAGTACTTATTGCAATGTTTCTTTTCTTAGTTGACTTCAAATATAGATAACATGCACAATTAGTACTGAATAAATTTGTAAAAAAAAAAAAAAAAAAAAAAAAAAAAATTTGGTGCTTTAATAGTTGTATTGTTAAAGAAAGAGGGATAATTTTTTTATGAAACATTTTGAAAGATGAAGCTGAAGTTGTTTATTTATCTTTTTTCTACTTCAATTACCAAGCTACTCACCATACTAGTTTATTGTTGTTGTAACAACAGAGTCTAACGGCTCTTTTTGCCGTTAATTTTAATTAATAAATATATTTACAATAACAAATATATTCAGTACTAAATAGTCTTGATATTTTAGGTGCGGTTAACATCAAATATTTTTTTGAGTGAAGAGGACTTTTGAAATGTTTGAATCAAGGTTATATCAAATGAGACAATGAGACTTGTTATAAAATAATAATAATAATAATAATCTTCTAAAAAAAACAATAATAATAATAAAATAAAATATTTTCTAAAAAAATCAAACTTAATAGATTTGACACATATTATCATTTCAAGTGTCATGACTCTATCCTCCACCAGCAATATAATTTGAAAATGACTAGTGAATTTTGATAAACTGATATTTAGATCAACAAAAATTGAAGACCTAAAATATGCTAACTATATATGTAAGTAAAACTCTAAAGAAACCTAAATTCATTATTTCTTTTCCTATAACCTTTTCCAATTAAAAGAGTGAGAGAAATGCAACCATCTAATTAGATCAAACACGTTTTTGTACTTGTCAAGGATGAGTTGCTCATAAATAATTAGTTCAAGAATTTAGTTTCAAAACCTTTTCTAAAATATTAGATTATAAATATGAAGGTATGGACTCGACTTTATGACTTTTTAAAAGAGGTAGAGAAGGTAAAATTTTCTTTGATCAAAAGATTTAAACAAATATCACTCTTATGGAACAACCAAATATCAATATTTTTGGAAAATACTTACCTTCTCACAGATGAAATCTTCTTGCTGACCACTACTAAAAATTTGACTACAGTCATTTTTAAAGGAAAAAAAAATCCCCTCCCATATATCAAAAAATTTAATGTGATAAACACGAGATTTCTACTAACTAGTGAGTAGGTAAGTATTGTTCATATTGTTTAGTAGATACTTTTATCAGTTTTATTCTTGGAATTTGAAAAATGGTGCAAAAAATTGGTAGGTAAAGGTGGTCTCTACTTTAAAATAATAATGAGATGTTTTAATTTTGTCAGCTCCTTTCGCTTGAAGAATCTGCCCATCAACTTGGCCATTATCTTTTCGATGTGGCTATTCGAGTGTGTGAGTGGGTGCTCCTCCCTTTGTCTTGTTTAGCTCTTGGCTCGTTTCCCCTTTTGGGTTTCTCATTTGTATCAAACTTCAAAAGATCCTTGTCCAACATGAACATCAATGGCAGCCACAAGCTTACAAAGCAGTGGAAGTGGGCCATTTTCAATGAAACAATGGAGAATGGAGAAAATATCAGTGATGTTTTGTTACCTTCCTCTTGGTGGTATTCGAATATGATGGTTTTGGTGGGAGATTATGTCAAAGGATCTCGAGGAGAGGATAACGCTACAATTCGCCTTAAAATTGGTTGGAACTAATCTGCAACACGAATTACAAAAGAATAAGGTTCGAGTTGATGAATGGGAGAAGGCCCTTGGAGATAACATCTTTATTACCATTCTCCTCCAAGTTGATAAATTGGGTTGAAGAAAATAAGGCAAAATTGGATGGAGAATGTAAGGTATCTTCCTTTCTAAACTACAGCAAAAAAAGGGCACCCAATGATTAGAGATGGTTGGCTATCACTTGCATATACAATGCCTTGACAAAAATAGAGACATGATCCCACCCACTCTTCCCCTCACGCTCAGAAGTTTTCCCCTAACTGTCAGTAATTGGGAGCCTGACAGAGAAGTGATGATGGAGGAATAGAACATTAGGTAATTGGTAGTTGCTTGTTACCTGAATGTCCTAACTTATTCGAGTCATCAAAGATCGACCCGAGTCCTAATCCATCGTGCATACAGACGAGTTCGGCAAAGTCTCTAATTCTAACTGCAGAGATGGACCCATGATACCAGCAACTAATTTCACCTCCAAATCAAATTCTTCCCAACATTCACATAGTTCTGCTCCTAAAACATTCTCCAAGAAACCACCAACAGTCGCTAACATTGCATTCACATAATCCCCCTCTAGAGTCTAGACTAGAGACAATGTTCTGCAAAGAGAGGATGGAAATTGACCATTATGTAATATTTTGATCCACCTATTCCAAAAACTTGCATTTATACAAGTATAGAGTACAAGTCATTCTAAATAAAAAGTACCATGCCAGAGTAGAAGTTCGAAAATATTTATTTGACCAAAATATCACGGCTCATGGAAACTCAGTTTCCAAGAAGCCGAACTAAACTACAGCTAAGGTGAGTAACTAAGACAAAACAAGTATACAGGTGGAACACCATTGCAAACAGTGAAGTACAACTCGGATTCTTCAGTGAAACGTAAATTTAAAACTGGTCAATACCAACATGTTAACTTATATTGCCCGAAACCAATGATGCAGTGTAGTGTTAAGCGATAAATGTTGCATTAAGGCAAAAGTTGATGGCTTGTTACCAACATATTGACGAATCTTTCTGCAATAAATAATAGGAAGAATGTAGAGGACATCAAACTACTACCAACCAACATCAGAGATCAGGCTGATGAACGATCAAGCAGTTGAAGATCCCCAATAAATATGGCTGTGGGAGTGAAAATCCATCCAGCTGTTGGCGATTTTATAAGATCAACTTCAAAGCACTCGCTTCAGGATTGCCACATATATACAAGCTATAAAGGAGTTCAAGCAATCCACCATAACAAATGAATTCCATTTCCGCCTTTCCTTATACCTTCATTTTCTTAGCAACCAACACCAATTCCTTTCTGATAGCCCAAATTTCATTCTGGAAAAAGATTAGAAACTAAATGCTTTTTATAAGTAAAATACCCTATCAATTGGTTAGAACCAAATACAAAACAAAGGGCCAAGCCGACTTATCATTTGCAAAAGCAGATGAGATTAGAGTAACTGTATAATACATCAGAGTTGATCTCGACCACTTTGTTTCTTATTAATCTCCTGCATTTGCTTCTCAGCAAGCTTGTCGAGAGCCGACTGCACTGCATCGCGCCCACCAATGAGAAGTCGGGTCACAATTTCTGGATCAGACTCATAGCGAGCATTCTCAAACTCCTTCCGGGCATTCTCCCTGAGAACATCCCGCCACAAGACACCTCGAGAATCTGGCCACATAAAGAATCGAGTTGCACGGAGAATGTCTCGGTAGAGACTTAGAGCCTCACGTCGAGTGCTGGTGAGGCGTCGCTGAGTTATCAATTCATCATCTTCATCATCATAGGACTTTTTTTTCTTAACCACGTGTCTGTCTAAAAGTTCATCTATTGTGTCTGGACCATTATGCAAAACTCGAGGGTAGAAAACAATTTTATTGCAAGCCAGAGAATTCTTATGAACTGACAGGTTAAAACATTTTCCCAGCAGCCTCATGGTCATCGCTACTCCACGGCATAGGTTAACTGGATGATTTAAATATGTCCTTTTGAGCTCAATGGGACAATGCCAAATTAATTATTTACTTAGGATCTTATCTACGTGCGGACATCAACCTCAATCAACTCTCTATCTCTGTGGACAACTTTTCTTATAGCCCTTACTGATCTCAAGACATGGCCCGTGTACTTTCCTGCAAAATACCGATCAAAAGATCATAGAAAGTCAAGAAGAAGAATGAAAAAGCAGGTATGATCAATCACCATCAACCATCAAAGAAAATTGAATTGAATAAGTGCCCCAGAAATGGTTTCTACAGATTCTAGGAAAGATGCACAGAAATTTCTTTTGTTCCCGCAACAAAAAAGCCACATGAAGTAAAAATGAAAGCCCATGGATATTACAAACTTGACAAAACCATTTTAGTTAAATAAATCGAATCTTCACATAAGTAGAACATTTTTTATAAGCTAAAAAGGAATTCATACCATAGTCTGCAAAAAACCTAAAAGAGTCACAATAAGCATAATATGAAGAATAATTTGAAACAAGAATACCATAAATGGATGATATGCACATATGACAAAGAATACATTTACTCCTTCAAAGTCAGAGGTTAAAATCTCTATCCCCACATTTGTTGTACTAAAAAAAATTATTGGTTATCAATCAGATATTCAAATTAGGGCTGTAAATTTTTCGGGTCGGGTCGGGTCTGGCCATCCACGTTAAAAAAAAATAAAAAAAATAAAAAAAATAAATAATAAAAAACTCTTTGGGCCCAAATCACGCCCCCTTCAGCGTCTTCCATCGAGGGGGGAAGAACCAAAACAGAGGGAGGGGAGAGAAAAAACAAAACAGAGGGAGGGGGGAGAAAAAACAAGGCAATACAACTTGACTTTGACAATTGAATGGAAGTAAATTAAAGCTAAAAAATAGTACTGAACCAATCAGTCTAGTTTGTTCTTCAAGATCAAAGGAAATAGAGCAACAAAAATGAAAGTTCAGAGAGAGAAAGCTTGATTCAGCCACACCCACAAAGTAATTTAATTTCCAAAAACAATGAACTCATCCTTGTCTTATATTCAAGATCAAAGGAAATACTAAAGAAAGACTAACAAAATTGGCAGTTCGGTCACACCCAGAAAGCAAATCAAAGTTAAGAAGTGGTGATCTAATGGCAAAAACCTTTCTCCACAAAATCTGCATCCAAAAACCTGGAAACAAACGCCCAAAGCCTGTAAACATCTTCAAAATTCGTCAAAAATCCAAGACCCGCTGTGACCACAGAGATCCATGGCTCAACGATATGTTGCTTCGATCGGCCAGCTTCTGAACCAGAGCTGGATCCACCTTCTCCCCTTTCCAATCGAATACGTTGAATGCCATGACGGGTCCTCGATTGATTTCGATTTTGGGGCCGTAGATTCTGACTAGGGCTTGGCCAACCCCTTCTTCTGCATTTGGGTGCTGAAGATTCCTCAATGCATTTGTGAGCCAATTGATCAGGTACCGTGCAGAAGATGTCGAGTACTGATGGAGGATTTGATGCCGGAGATGGAACTGACGGGGAGCGATCGAGATATTGTTGTAGAGCGCCGGCGGAATCGAAGAAAAGAGAACTTAAGACAGCAAAACGGCGAGAGGAGAGAACTGAGAAAGCCCAAAGTGAGAAGAGGAACGGCGGATGAAACCTAAGCGCGTAAGGAAAAGGAGAGAACTGAGAAGAGAGAAACGGCGAGAGGAGAGAAGAGAGAAACGCGTAAGGAAAATGTGAGGACCGAATAAACCCTAAGCGCATACGTGTAAAGAAGCTGTTCGGTTCGGGCAAAGAAAACGTGAGGACCAGGTTCGGTTCGGTTCGGTAAAAAAATAAAGTAAAAAACCGAACCGGTCCGGTTTGGTTCGGTTTGCCGGGTCGGTTCGGTTTTTACACCCCTAATTCAAATTACTTCAAGTTACTACAACATATTTACAGGTAATTTAAAGGTTCCAACTATAAATCTCAAAGTAACATCTAATCTCTCTTTGATTTTTTTATTTTTTTTTATAGGAAACATAAACCATTTCATTGATGTATGAAATAGATACAAAAGGAAGACCTATCAAGGATAATTACAAAAAACCTCTCCAAATAGAAATGAGGGAGGATAATCCATAATTACAGGGGGGGATTTGCTACTCCAAAATAAAGCAAGGTAGGTAGTAGAATCCATGAAAGCGGCTATATTCTGTGCTTTGTCCGTGAAGATCCTAGCATTTCGCTCCAGCCATATATTCCAAAAAAAGGCATATATAAAGTTAAGCCATAATAGTTTCTTCTCTCTATGAAAGGGATGCCCAACGATAGAAGAGTTCATAAGGGATAGGATATCACCTGGTCTAACAAAGTTCCAACCAAATGCTTGTTGGAGAAGGTCCCAGTAAGCAGAAGCAAAAGAGCATTGGCTGAAGAGATGAATCTGTGATTCTTGAGCCTTATAACATAAGCAGCAGCATGATGGAGATAAGGTTTGCCAAGGGTGCTTTCTTTGGATGACGTCTGCCGTGTTTATACAAGAGTGGTTGAGCTCCCAAACAAAGAACTTGACCTTTTTTGGCATTGGCCCCTTCCACAATTGATTGTATAGAGTTGACAAGGCGAGTGGATGACTGGAGGCTAATCTTTTAGTGAGAGATCTGGTGAAGAAGTCCCCAGATTTTTCAAGGGTCCATGACCAATAATCCTCCCTATCTTTGAAGGTGTAGGCTGAAAGAAGCTGGGATAATGCGGCCCATTCGATGGTTTCACCTTCATTAAGGTTCCTCCTCATATGTAAGTTCCATGCTCTAGAGGAAGCATTCCATAGGTCAGCAACGAAGGATTCCTTTTTCAACGATAAACTGTACAACAATGGAAATGACTGTAGGCTCGCGGGACCAATCCATTTATCAACCCAAAACAAGGTATTGTCTCCCTTGCCAACTATAATATCAATGTGGTTTTGTATCAATGGCTGCCATCTGTGAATGGCTTTCCATGGGCCTTTGGACGAGTTCAAGGATTTAACGCCCGACTTATAGTTGTTTAGAGAGACTCCATATTTAGTAGCTATGATCTTCCTCCACAAGGCATCCTTTTCTTTGTAAAATCTCCAATTCCATTTGGCCAGCAGAGATATGTTCTTCTTGTGAATATCATAAAGGCCCAAGCCTCCCTCTTCCATGGGAGTTTTTAATTTGGACCATTTGAGAAGGTGGCTACCTCTTTTGTCCATCCCCCCTTTCCAAAGAAAATTTCTAAAAAGCTTTTCCATATGTTTGGTGATCTCCTTGGGAGCAAGAAAGATGGAGAGATAGTAAATGGGGAGATTGGTGAGCGTAGCTTGTATAAGAGTATGTCTTCCCCCTTTAGAGATGTTTGATGCCCCCCAATTATGAAGTCTCTTCTCGACTTTTTCAATCACGGGAGTCCAAAAAGCCACAGAACGAGGATTGCCGTTGAGAGGGAGGCCCATATAAGTGATAGGCCATGAACCAAGCTTGCATCCAAAGGAGGATGAAGCTAAATCAGTAGCTAATTGAGGGTCAATACCAAGGCCCAGAAACTCTGTTTTCTTGCAATTAATGTTCAAACCCAATGCTTCTTCAAAGGTACGAATGATACTGAAAAGGTTATCAATGTAACTTTTACCTGGGGATGAGAATAAAATTGTGTCATCAGCAAACTGGAGATGGGTAACTGTTGTGGCATGTGGTCCCTCTCCTACACGGAATCCCTCGATGGAGCCCATACTTTTAGCCCGAATAAGCATTCTGCTCAAACAGTCCACAATCAGAATGAATAAAAATGGAGACAGTGGGTCTCCCTGACGGAGCCCTCTAGATGGAACAATTTTACCTCGAGGCTTCCCATTAATAATGATTGAGTAGTTAGCTGATGAGACACATCCCCTGATCCACTTCCTCCAGCGATAACCAAACCCCTTAGCTTTGAGAATGTCTTCAAGGAGCGCCCAATCAACCATATCAAAGGCTTTTTCTATGTCCAGTTTTATAACAACACCAGTCCTTTTTTTTCTATTCCATCCATCAATAAGTTCGTTAGCTATGAGGGAGGCATCCATAATTTTTCGGTCTTTAACAAAGGCCGATTGGTACTTAGTAATCGTGTGGGGGAGAACTTTCTTCAATCTATCTGATAAGACTCTAGCGATGACTTTGTAAAGACACGTGGTAAGGCTTATGGGCCTATAGTCTTTGACCGTCTTTGCACCCATCTTCTTAGGGATGAGACAAATGTAGGTCTCATTTAAGCTTGCATTAATGATACCATTCTGGAAAAAATCGTTGAACACCCCTATGATATCTCCTTTAAGGGTGTTCTAGGATTTTTTAAAGAACTCAGCTGTGAAACCATCAGGACCGGGTGTCTTGTTCGTGCCAAGGTCATTGACTGCTCTAAGGATCTCTGATTCGGTAAAAGGAAGCTCAAGCATAGCGCTTTGTTCTGTGGAAATGGGGCTCCAGTCATCAATAGTTGGTAGGGGTTGTCTGTTATCTCTCTTGGTAAAAAGCTGCTGATAAAAGGTGAGGAATTCCTTCTCAATATCCTCATCTTTCATAAGGTTGTGACCCTCTAATGATAGGATCTCAATAATGGAGTTTTTCCTTCGGTTTGCAGCAACTAATCTGTGGAAAAAAGTTGTATTGACGTCTCCCTCAACAAACCACTTGAGCTTGCATTTTTGTCTCCACATAATTTCTTCATTGGCCAATATAACCAGCAGGTCAGCTTTGATTTGAGACCTTCTAATGATGCCTTGCTCAGATAAATGATCAGTTTCCTCTTTGTGGTCAATGGAAGAGAGTTCTCGGCCCATCTGTATTTTTGCCTCCTTCTAATCTCTCTTTGATTTTGTTTAACACAATTACATAGTCATCCATTCTCTCTTTCACCGATCACTACATCTCTAAATACTTCAATAAATGAAATTTATTCAACCCAGAAAGGAGGGAGAAACACCCTAACAACTAAAAGAATTACTTCAATAAATGACATTTAACCCAAAAAGAAAGGAGGGAGAGACACTCTGACAATGAAAAGCATTATGTTACGAACATTAGAACAGAAATAATAGGAGTATTATTAGATATTATTAGTGGCATAGTGGTAATTAGTTAGGTGAAAGTAGTTATAAACAGGGCCAGGGGGGATTAGAGAGATGATAGATAGGCAGAATCTGGAAGAATAATTTTGGGAGGATACAAAGTGCTTGGGGTTCGATATGGTCATTTTTCTTCTCATATCATAACCCCAATTTCAGTGTTTTTTTATCAATTTCTATTGCAAGATCAGGAACACCAATTCTGACTAGTATCTTGAATTAGAGTTAGTGCTAGTTATAGAGATTGTCGCGCGAGATGAAAGATATCATGGAATCAATGCGGCTGGCTTTAGAAGAAATTAAAAAATGGATTCATATTTTCTAAAAAAAAAGAAGAAAGGCTATTATCATTTACAAACCAAGTCATACCTAAATTATAAACTTGGCCTCGCAACTATTAAAATAAAAGTTCTTGGAAAGAATATTAACATTCAACCAAGAATTCACTATATGTTATTAATCAGACCTCTGGCAAATCGATGTGCTAAAATAAACTCTACAGCGGATAATCAATAACTACAAAGTGAAGAATTGCAAAGAAAATGTCCAGAAAGAATTGTAACTTCCATTGCCTAAATCCACCGTGCTCAGCCTATAAAAAAGTAATAAACACCGGCCTTTCACAAATTTGCATCAGCAATAAACAAAACTGCAATTAAAACCTTCAAAAATCCTCGTTACGTTAAAGAACGTAGACATTCAATGCTAATAACTCTGATACATGACACTAGAACAACATATGGGAACTGTGAGAGAGATAGAGTGAACGATAAAGTAAGAGGTGAACATCTAATCATGATTTCAGCAAACCCTAACACAACAAAATCTCAAAGAAAAAAGAAATTGATCAGGAACAAACCTTGAGGCAAGCAAGCGAATGAGATTGACGGGAGGGACAATTGATCGAGATAAGCTGGAACAGAGAGAAGCGTTTTTCGAGGCGTGCAATTGAGGATTCTCTCTCGGAAAGAAGACGAAAGGGTAAACATCGGCAAAACAAACGGTAGATTTTAAAACAGTAACTTACCAGAAAAATAGTGTCGGTATTTTTTTTTTTTTTTGACAATGGTAAATTTCAATTTTAAATGAGAGAGAAAAAAAAATAGTTATAGTGTTTGGCAATTTTTTTTTTTTTTTAGAAGAGTTTGGTAAATTAATATTAGGATTTAATTATAAGGACTAGAGTAGACTTATTGTTTTAATTATTTCCATATTGATATTTAATTTATAATTTATTATAAATTTATGATTTATATGATTTAAATGGTATCTGTTGATGGTCGATTTTGGTCAGTGGAAACTTACCTGACCTTCACGTGCCACCAACGGTAAATTTGTAGATGAGGGGGAAGACGTGGCCTGCAAAAGAGTAAACCTGCACACCGGTGTGGTGCTAGCCACACCGCCTCCGATGCTTAAGTCAGAAAACGGAAGGGAGAGCTAGAGAGCAAGAGAAGAGAGTCGAGAATTGAGTTCGGGTCCCCTTCTTCAGCGGCGAAGAGGGGTATAAATACCTGCTCGTGCTCCTAGGGTTTTTAGGAATTCGGAGGCGTTTTCGGGATCATCGAGGCGAAATCGGGGCGGCTAGAGGCATTAGGGACCGAGAGGAGGTGACCGAGCTCGGCCCGCGCAAGTGGGTCGGGCAACCGACCATTTGGGTCGGGCCAAGTTGGCCCGGCCCTTTGGTCGGTTCTTTCTCGGGCTCGGTCTCCTAGCCCTATTTTCGCCCGGACGTCCTCGTCGGCTCCTTGTGCGTCGGGTGGTCCAAAATTGCCTATAACAGTATCTAATTACGTTTAATCAATCTAAAATTTCTGTTAAAATTTAAGAAAAATAATTGTTATAAAAATTCAATCAATCAAATTTTATTGATATAAGAGAATAAAAAAAAGGTAAAATATATATAGGAAGGAAAAATTTGAGATTTGAAAACAGTTAGGCTTTGATGAAAAAGATGAAAAATAAATTCATAACGTTCTTTTTCTTTTTTTTTTTTAATTTGTGAGTTTCAAAAGATTTGTTTAAAGCTGTGCTTTTGTGATTAGTGGAGCTCGATTTTATGCATGCTTAGTTTTAGTTGATATTTGTAAATTTTGAAAAACTTTTACTTGCTCTTAATTGTGGGTGAATTTAGTAATGTTAAACAAATAGTAAAAATTGAAACACTTTCTTTTTTCTTACAAGTTGCAAGTGTAGACATTTTTTTCTCAGCATTATAGGATTTGAAACTCTGACTTCTTAACCCAAAGTATATATATTAATTAGTTGAGTTATTTGCTAAAAAAAAAATAGTCGAGTTATGATTATTTGTTTTAAGTTTAAACATTTGAATAAAAATAAAATGAACATTTTTAATATGTGCATCTTATTTTTTGGAAAAAAAAAACAATTTATATCTCTAAACACATGTGTGGACTTGTAATTGTATCAATTAAATTTTCAAACTTTCATAAATGAATCAATTCAGACCTTGCATTTGAAATTATTTTCCTTGTTGTGCATGTGACTTATTTTCTTTTAGTTATGTGTAGGTGTAATCTTGTAAACTCTTGTTGAGAGAATGGTTGGGAAGTGCCATATTTAGTTACACAATAACTTCTAAAGTGTAGTGACTATAGTTTGGAGAGAATGAGTGGGTGAATTTGAGAGACTTTAGAACTAAATCAGATGAAAAAACGAGGGTGATGAGTAAGGAAGAAGAAAATAGAATTTTATGAGAAAATTTATAGTATTATCATAGTACCTACTCCCTCCATTCAACATTCGACACGTTATTTAATGATATAATATTTTATTCTATAGGTTCCACACCATTCTCAAAAATATTTCTTTCATGACAAATGATGAATGTAGGTAGTATGAAATTTTTTTCATAGTGCAATAGTACTAGAAATTTTCCCTAATTCTCACCGTGGACGTATGGGATATATTGTCACCTCTTGTGTGTTATTCTTCTCCTTCTTCTTTGCTTTAACCTAGCTTTCTTGGTCGTCTTTCATTTGTGAAAATTAAATGGTATTTGCTGTTCATTGGAATATGCTTGTTTCATAACAAGTTCAAATTCCCTCACCTTCATATGCATCGCTTACTAGGATCCGAAATGCATAGATTAATTGAACTAGTAAAAGTTGCACCAAAATTAATGAAATCATATAATCTCTTTCCCCAACTATATAACAAACGACATTTAAAACTCAACTCATCAAGAAGAAGAACAAGGCAAGTATTTGAATGGATCCCCTAAATCATTATTCCTAAACCGGAAATTAATAATTTTAATAAGTAACACGAACTCCTTGGTATCTAAGAATCTCGCCGATGAGCTCTCCCTTGCCGGAGCCGACGTACCTCCCTTTAATCTCCCCATCTCTTATGAACAGAAACGTGGGGACTTCGACGACGTTCATGTCCTTGAGAAACTGCATGCAGCTGTCGTTCTCGTCGCCGTTCATTCTGGCGAAAACGACGGTGTCCATTTTCTTGGAGAGCTTGATGACTGTGGGATAGACCTTGACGCAGGGGCCGCAGTGCTTCAGCCCCACGTCCAGCACGATCAGCTTGTGATCCTCCTTGTGGTCTCCCATCAGCTTCTCCACGTCCTCTCTGCTGTGTAGTTGAACCACCGCCGAGTGGTTGTCGCCGTAGTAATATACGTCGCCCTCCAGCTGGTCCGGCCCGATCCCTTCTTCCTCGTGGATCTTCTCCATGTTCTTGTAGAAGCTGGACATAAGAGTGTGTTAGGATTAACTTTATATTTTTGTATTCTCAAAGTGGATTATTTTCGCAAATTTTTAAAATTGAGGTAGTTTTACAATTTCTCTCGCTAACCTCCAAGGCTTTAAAACTACCTGTGTCTCAATGCCTCATTGTAAGAGGAACATCTAATAATTTCTCTTTCGAATGATTCTTCATATAAATTTGAATAATTTGTATGGTTACTCTCTCCTACGTCTAATGGTTCAGAACTATCAACCACATTATGGTTAAGTTGTCATTTTGATCTCAGGTTCTCAAACTTTCACTTTTGTGATCCTTCAAAATGGACAAGACTTGAAATTTTTAACCAAATTATTATTATTTTTGACAATATGTGGAGTGCGGGACTCGAACCACAAACATCTTAGTCATTAGTACAAGAGTTATGTCAATTTAACTATAATCATGTTGACTTTGTTAAAATAGTCCACTGATATTTTTTTAGGCCCATTCTTTTGTATTATTTGTGGCTCATTTTGTTTAGGCCCGTTTGTGCTTGTTATCTCTATCTTGTGCTATGATCAAAATGGGCCACAAATAATACAAAAGAACGGGCCTAAACAAATATCGGTGGGCTATCTTAACGGACTTTAACTAAATTATTATTATTATTTTTTTAGTAAATTAACTAAATTATTATTTTTTTTTTAGTAAATTAACTAAATTATTATTATTATTATTGTTATATAATGAAATTCAATAAAAATTAAATTCAAAATAACGATAAGAACTAATGTTAAGATTTATATATTTCAAAAAAAAAAAAAAAGTTGAGGTATATTGACTAAATTTGAACTTCAATCAAAATGATATTTTAACCAAAAATTATTTTTAAAACAATCAAATGAGTGTAAATTCACTTTTTAAAGAATTGATTATCCAAAACATCATCCACCAAAAATCCCTCTATGACACTTTTAAAAGTGCAATCAAACCAGTTGTGATAAAGAAAATAGAAGAACTCAAAATATACATAAAATCAAACTGAAAAAAATTTTACCTAAAGAATTTTTACTAAAATTCTGTAAATAATATGCGAAACTGACCTGAAGTGCGGGACTTTTTCGATCTTCTCTCTGTCACAGAGCTCCTTGGTCTGCTCCGATTCATCGCCCATTACCAGAATGAACTCCACGTCGTTACAGGTTTTGCTCAGGCTCACCATGAACGGGTACATTCGGCTGCTCTGCGCGCTGTGGGAGGCGGCGTATTCCACCACCACCAGCTTGCTCTTCGCCTTCTTCAGGGCTTCGTCGAACTCCTCGATGCTGTGGACTTGCTGGACTCGATCTTCGCTCGTGGGTTTCTTCACGCTCGGGGCCGCCGTCGCCTTGATGGTGAAGGGGCGGCGGCGGTGCCCGAGCTGCAAATTTGCGGAGACGGCGGCGGCGGCGGGCTTGATGAGGTTGGGGAGGAGGGAGGGCGTGGAGAGGAGGTGGTGGTTGTTGGTGTAGAGAGAGGGAGGGGGCGTGGTGAGAGAGTGGGAGAAGGAAGCCATTGGAGAAGGAACAGAGGACTCTGTTTCTGAGTGAGAGTTTGAAGGGGAAGGCTGGGGAGTTTATCGTAAGATCTTAGTGAACAGAGCTCTGGAAGACCACACATTTTTCTTGTGGTTGTGGTCTGTCCAAAAGGGATGATTTGTGGGGATTTTTTTGGTATAATATCTTATTGGAGAGAAAGGTCCATTTCCCAATTTGTCATAAAATGAGAAAGCATCAACTTAACAAAATAAAGTAGACAAGGGAGTATGGTTGATATTTTTATTAAGCCGTTGGTCCGTGAAGTTTGGAATTGATGTCGATTTGGCGAAGTTTCAAAAGAACTCTTTTTTGCATACTGGATATGTACGGATCTCCCTTCATAATCCTGACAATTAAGAAAAATAAAAGTAGAAAATGAAAAACCTTGGTGGTATGTACCAAAGTATTTTCCTTTAATTTTTTAGGTTTGAAAGATAATTCTAAGTAGTCCTTGTAACTTTCATTGATATTTGACTTGTGCTATAATTCTTGGGCAGTTAAGTTGTGATTTGGGAAAAATATAAATTTAATAATTTATGGTTATAGATTTCCCCTCTTTTTTTTAAAAAAAATTGGACTTGAACTCTAATTTGGGTCTTTGTGTTGTAAGGGCTTAAGCCCACAATTCTTGGCCCTAATGTTATTTTTTAGATGCCTTTATTTAGTTGTAAACTAGCTTTATATAAGATTTAAACATTGTTTTAGATAGTTAAGTGAGTTAGGGTTTTTTTAATCCAACCAAAAAAAAAAAAGTGAGTTAGGGTTTTTTTGTTGTCATATATGCCAACTTTTCTAGCTTTTCGAGATAGATGATTTATAATGAATTTATGAATTGTCTTTTTGAATTTCAATGAGCTGTGAGTCTCACCTCTTTACAATTCATTAAATTGGTTGCAAGCCTAAAAATAAGCAAGTTGGATTGATCGCCAATGCTTTGGATAAGGAGTTAGCTCTTCTTGCAACTTGATGAATCAATCAATCAAACACAAACTCTCGTCGATCTTCCTTTTGTCGTTTTTTTTTGTTAAAAATTAAATTCTAAATTTATCATGTTTGAAATATATTAATCTAAATAAACATCATATAGATAGTAAGTAACATCGGTCGGATTAAATTTGAACATTTGAAAGTACACAAACTAAAATAGAACAAATCTCAAAGTATAAAAATCAGAAAACATCAAAATTTTTAAATTTTGGGGTCAAAATATAAAAGTAGTAGAGTTCAAAGATAACAAACATTATATTTGGTCCTCAAAAAAAAAAAAAAAAAAAAAAAAAGCAAACATTATATTTGAACATTTTATATTTAATGCCAAAGTTTTATCCTATATTACCACATTTTTTGTAACAACGATATTACCATATTGTGTGTGGCATACATTTGAAATGATACGCATATACATACTATACGCTTTTTTTTTTTCTTTGGTAATATGAAAATACGAATTATTATTTGTTGTGGATATTTTTATATTAAAAAAATTAAAATTCTCTTGAAAAAAGTTCCACCATAAATGGATTCTTTGAAAAGAAAAATCTCATCACAAATGCATATATATATATGTCATGTGGTATGAGAAAACCTTGCAATATCTCTTAAAAAAGGTAATATAGTTTAGTCCCTAATATTGGAGTAATTTTTCAATTAGCATGTTTTATTCTTAATCACCTTCTTAGAAAAATTATTCTAACATAAAATTGTTCAAAGTCAAACCGTCTTAATTTTGAAATTCTAATGATTAAGTATATATGTAGGGTGTGTGGAATTCAAATTTCTGATCTTTTGATTGAGGGTATATATCTTAAGTTATACTCAAGTTAGCAAATCTTTTTTTAACAATAATTGAACGTCTCTTTCTAACGAGACTTGGATAACTCAAAATCTCTCTCATTCTCATGTAGTATTAATTCATTAATGAGCCCCTTTTCAAGCGTGTCACATGTGTATTAATTTTTTTTTTTTTTTTTCATATATTGTTCGCTTTTTTTTTATTATTGTATTTTTTCTATAACATTAAAACGTTCAAATTAAGAAAGGAAGCTATTGATTGAAGTTAATTATATATATCCAAGTGGGAGATGAGTCAATCGAGGTAATGATCAAAGTGGCGTCAAGCTAAACTAGAGTGAAGTTGGTACCGATGTGGTGATAGCGTGTCCTATACACTCCAATGCTTAAAGACCAAGGTATCAAGTGTAGCAAGAGTTAAGTTGTATATTTATGTACTTATGAGGTAGGCTCCACTATTTAAAGTCTTGAGGGAATCACTCCATCATATCCTTAGTACATACCCGACTTCCTTACATGACATCGCAACATAAGTTCTATTAACGACAGACATATAGGTCGGCTTAGTCAAGCCCTGAGCCACACATTGTGTTGGCGATGGGAGAACTCCGCTCAACTCGATTTGTTCGTTCTCCTCGACCTATCTAGTTGGCTCTAGAGTATGTCGAGTGGAAGACCTTTCTTTTCAACCATAACAAAAGCCATGAATGAAAAATTGGAATAAAAAAAAAACGTAGTATTTATAAATTTAATGTTAAAAAACCAAAGACAGTTATTAAAGGGGACCAAAATTGTGGATCTTCATTCTCGATTTTTTCCCTTCATATCTGCATTCTAATTTCTCTTGTGGTCATCAGTACAACTTTGTACTAGTTGAGCTACGCTCTTGTTGGCACAGTCACCACTACATTAAGTCGTTTAAATGCCTACGTTATTTTTTAGTTCACAAATGAGAAAATATTTTATGAATTTCTCTCTAAACCGTGGATACAAGTTTTTTTTCTTCTCTATATTTGGATTCAATAAGCAGGTGATTTGAATATCTAAACTCTTGGTCGAAGTCACATGTCAATTACTAATAGCTATGCTCACTTGGGCGATACAAACCTTGTATAAAAGAAAAATATTAAATGAGTCAAACCACATTAATAATCATTGGATATGGATTTATAAATTCAAACTTCTGATCTTTTGGTCGAGAGTACATGCCTATTGCCGTTAAACTATGCTCGCTTTGGCATATAACATAGTTAATGTTAATATGGCAAAAACATTTAAAAAAAAATCACAACTATTTGTCTAAAACTTTGTCCCGTGGATGTTGAACCTAAAAGAGGTCTCCCAAAAAGAAAAACATTTAAAAAAAGATGGTCTAGGATCATTTAATCTAAATAGAAACCAAATTGGATAATATTGTTTACATGAGCGTAGTTCAACTGACATATAGATAAAAATATATATATATATAACTTGCACGGCTTGTTGATGAGTCCTACAAGCGTCAAACAAAAAAGGCCTCAGCTTACAAGCCACGCATGATTGATAGTTGCTCTTTCTTTACTTCTATTATTGGTAGTTCAAACTTCAAAGAGAGGAGTCTATAGAAGGAAGCAAGCCAACTAATAATGGACTTTGAGATCTTTTCCCTTCATTTTTTTTTTTCTTGTCATATACTTTTTAACTTTTTAACCATGTTTTAGAAATAAGGTAGTTTGAAAATATTAAGAGAAATATGGCAGTTTTGGATAAGGTGGTAGGTCAATTAAAAATTTGACTATTGAATAACTCTATCAAAACTAATATATATATATTTTTAATCAACTCAATCCTTTTGACTTAAAAAGAGATAACCATTTTAATCCTTATTTCTTTGTCTTATTCGATACGTTCGATATCGTACACCCACACAATATTCATCTCCATCAACCTATATAACTCCATACATTTATCCATGACATCATGTTAACACATGTTAATGCACATTTTGAAGCCACATAAAACAATTGATATAAGAAAATAGCGATATCAACAAAATCAAAATCAAAATAAAATAAACTTAAAAACGATAATACTATTTCCACTCTTTCAGAAGTTAATCATCATTGTTGAAGACATTTTGTTGAATTGAACTTTCTTTAATTTTTCTGGTTTGCGCTTTTTCCTCACCACCAGACCATGAACCTACTTGCTCTTAGGGGTGTGTACATGAGTTGGGTTGGGTTGGGTTGAGAGGATTTTTTGGACCAAGGGTTGACAACCCGAAAGAACCGAATAAAGTTGACAACCCAACCCAACCCAACCCTTATTTCGGGTTTAGGGTTTGGGGGTTGGGTTGGGTCACCGGGTTGTTCGATTTTTTTTTTTAGATTAAATTAAACTCAAATCCGAATTTTCAATTTGAAAATATACCAAATTCAATCTTTACTTCTAATCCTAACACAAAATACAAATTTTTCTTTTAAGAAAAAAAAAAGTTCCAAAAAAGCTGGAAAAAAAAACATATATATATATATATATAATTTTTTTAAAAAAAATAATAATAAGAAATTCAGTTCGGTTTGGGTTGAACCCAACCCAAAAACCGAACCGAATTTTCGGTTTTGAAAAAAAACAACCCAACCCAAACCGAACAAATTTCTAACCCAACCCAACCCTTACGGTTTGGGTTGGGTTGTCCGGATTGTTCGGATCACTGGGTTACTTGTACACTCCTACTAGTTGCTCTTCTCTCGACATTTTGTTGAAAAGACAAAAGAATTAAACGAAATAAATAGAGGAAGATTAGAAGTCATAATGAAGGTAATAATATGTATAACAACATAGAGAGTATCATGACCAAAGCGAGCATAGTTCAGCGGTAATTGACATGTGTCCTCGACCATGAGGTCAGAGATTCGAATCTCTCCATACCTAAATGTTGATGTACTAAAAAAAATATATATATCATGAAAAGACAATAATTTACCTAAAGAAAAAAAAATCGAACCTTAAAAAAGGAATATTAATTGGAATAAATGGGAGATACTTTGAAGAGCATCTGATTTATATACCCTTAATAAAATGACTAAAGAAAGGATGATATTTGAATTCAATTGCCAACAAAATGAAGAGTCCGTTTGGAATACCTTATAATTTAAATGTTTTTCAAGAATGCATTTTCTTTTAAACATTTTGTATAATAGTTGTTTAGAATTTAAACACTCATATGTTTGGTTACATTTACTCATAAGTATTCTTATACACAAGTTACTATATATCTACAAATTATTTTTAAAAAATTTGTTTTTAAATGTTTCTCTCAAAGTGATTTATTTCTTAATTTTATTTTTTAATAAGTCATTTTTAGTGGTGGTCAAACACTAGAATCTTTTTCAAAATTAAACACTTGAAAAGTTAAACCAAACACATCTTAAAAACTCTTTTTGAAAAATTTGCTTTCAAGTGTTTTTCTCAAAATGATTTACTTTCCAATCTCATTTTTTAATAAGTTATTTTTAGTGGTTATCAAACACTAGAATATTTTTCAAAATTAAACATTTAAAAAGTTAAACCAAGCACGCTCGAATTAAAATTTAAATCTTGAGAGTGCTTTTGTTTTGTTTGCATGCCTTGGAGGAAAATAAAATTAAAATCTCGAAAGAACAAAAAAGAAACTACTTGTCCATACAAATACAAATCTCTGGACAAGTTCATGCTACGTTTTATTTATTTATTTATTTATTTATTTTTTTATTATTATTATTATTTTTTTTTAGGGGGAATCGTAAAAACCATCCTGGAAGTAAATAGATGTACTTACAATCACACTCTCAATTTGATCAATCGCCTTTTATACTTACGAAATTTTACAATAATATTAAGCTCTTAATTATTGCAGAACGGACAAAACACTCATGAAAACTATAAGGATTGTTATGATGAAACGACTAAACGACTCAATCAATTATATAGTTGTTATAATGAAACTCAATTTTTCTCTATTAAAGTTTAAAATGGTAATTATTTAACTATTGAAAATTTTATAGAGAAATTTGAATTGGATCGAGGTTGAGTTGTCATATTTTATTATTTTTTTTTTTAAAAAAAAATTTGAATCCGAGGTTGAGTTGTCATATTGGTTTAAGAAAAAAAAAAGTAAAAAATTTAAGTTTAATTATGACAATCTTATAGTTTGAGGGTTTATGATTGAAACGACGGTTATAATTCATTTTGCAATCTTTAAGAATTAAATTGCAACAATTTTGTTAGGAACTAATTGATCAAATTATTGAAAACTTTAAGAATGTGATTATAACAGCCTTTCGAGGACGTTATTTCAAAACAGGTCATTTCCTAAGGGCTGGATTAGGTCATAATCCATTCTATGTATGGTGGAGTATTGTTTGGAGAAGAGACATGTTTATCAAAGGATATCGTTGGAGCATTGGTAATAGGTTAAACATGGATGCTGTGTGAAGGACCCTTCGATTTCTAAAGAAGATCCCACGTACAAGTCAATTTATGCCCATCCCAACATACAACATTTCACTGTGGCCCAACTCTCATACACAAACTAGTGGAGGATAGAATGAAACTCTAGAGCAAGAATCTTTTCTATAGGATGATGCTAATGTCATTCTAAACCTGGGTTGGATATTAATCCTGTGTGTTTGTTGTGCGGGACATAACAGAGACAACCACACACCTGTTTTGGGATGTAAATTCACTAAGGGCCCGTTTGGTAACGTTCTCGTTTCTTATTTCTTGTTTCTAATTTTATTAATAAATCTAAGCATTTAATAACCATGTATGTTTCTTGTCTCTCATTTTTTAGAAATACTCCCAAAGTTTGTATAGAACTTTTGGGAACAACTAAAACTAGTTTCTCCTTTTTTGTTCTTGTTTCCAATTTTTTCCAAATATAAATAAGAATATAGGTTTATTATTATTGAATGTATAGGTGTTAGGGTCATGAAATTCTATTTTTCTTTATTAAAAATGAAGAAACGAAAACAAGAAACGAGACCGACCCTAAAGGTCTGTAGGATATCTATTTTCCTCCTACTTATGATTTTTTTTTTCTATTAATGACAATGTGGGCTGGACAATTCAGGATTTTTGTGAAATCATTTGGAGGGGAAACAAAAGAGAGAATAAAGGAGCAAAACTTCAATCGGAGTCTAATCATATGCTAGCAAATTTGGGCTCATTGGAACTTCATCGCACACACAACTCGCAGCAACCAGATTTCTCAAGATTAAAGCAGCAGATTGAGGTATATTTGAGTTTTTAAAAGAAGATGAATTGAACTTAGAGGTCCCTGCCCCTGGCGAGATTCGCATATCAATTTGATTCTTCCCCTGCAATATCGATTCATGGTTCAATTTTTTCCTAATTGGTTAATTTCACTAAATGAAATGGATATTGGTGGTGTTACCTTTGAGAGCTTAATGAAAGTTTCTTTTTCAAAAAAATGGTTTTTGTAAATTTTTCATATTTTTTTCTTTAGTTCAATAAAATAGGAATAAAAATCCAAATATCTAACTTTTAAAATAAAGGTATAACGTCTTAATTATTATTATTATTATTTTAGTTCAACATAATAAGTGGGTGGGAGTGTTCGAAACCTACAATTTCTTAATTGATGATATATGTCTTAACCAATTAAACTATTTTCAAGTTTTTAATTCGTTGATTTATACTTCGGTAATTAACAGTCTAGAGAGAAAACGAGTATGATTTTCTCCCCCCAAATTAATAATTTCTTCTATTACTATATAGAAATAAGTCGTCCTTTTTTTTTTTGAAAAAAAAATAGTTTTTTTTTTTTTAATTATTATTTTAAGAAAAATACACATTACAAATGTGGGTGGTTTACGCAAATAAACAATTATTTAATAGGCCTCACATGTTGTGGGAAGTGGCTTCATCTACAAGCCTGCAAGTTCCAGTAGTCCTATCAGAGAAAGAAGAGAAAGAGAGACAGAGGAACAACAACAAAAACAAAAGAAAAAAATGGAAGGGATTTCAAAGCTAGGCCATCTGTTGATGACAGTTTTTCTATACACCTTCGCAACACTGATGGTCCTTCCGGCCATTACCGACGTCACCATGTCCGCTCTCTGTCCCGGTCGAGACGAGTGTTCTCTCGCCATTTACTTCACGGGCTTTCAACAAGTCGTAAGTACTGCTACAATCTGACTGACAGTTTAATTGATTTTGTTTTTACATATTCAGAATGACAGTCATGCTGAATAATTTTCTGTGTTTTGGACGAGTAGGTGACAGGACTCGGCGCATTGCTCACGATGCCGTTGCTTGGAAACCTCTCGGACAAGTTCGGGAGGAAGGCTTTACTCACCGTTCCCATGATTCTCACCGTAATTCCCCTCGGTTGGTGCTGTTCGACGACTCTCTCTCCTCTCTTTATCTCCGTCGATAAATTTAATCTTATATCGATATTTTAACATTTGTCGGGGTTTGTTGCAGGGATACTGGGGTATGGGAGGACGAGGGGTTTGTTCTACGTTTATTTTGTGTTGAAGACTGTGACGAGTACGGTCTGCGAAGGGAGCGTTGTGTGCTTGGCTGTCGCTTATGCGGTAAGACATTTTTTTCCGATCGGCGGTTGTTCACGGTTGTGTTTTCTCTTCATAAGAATCATTTTTACTCTATTTCTTAAAATTTAATTTATTTTTATTTTTATTTTTATTTCAAAGAATATTGCTTTTCCTTTTTCTTTTAACTCTCTTTGCCGCTAACTTAAGTTATAATTTGATTCCTTCCAAGGGAATTTAATTCCTCTACTAAATTTCTAATTCGTGGATTCAACTTTTGATCACTTTTATATTTATTTAAACTTTATCTTTTGAGGGTTTCTTTCCTTTTTGAGTTATAACACACGTGAAAAATCTCAGATTTTTTTGGTGAATAGCATATGTTTTAATTAGTTTACCTTATCTTTGATTAGTTTTAATATTCATAATTGAGATTTGTGTAATTAAAAAGTACTAGAACATAGGAGATTTGATTGGAACTTTTTAAACAAGGGATTGAATTGAGAAAATACTCAAACATTAGAGATGAAATATCTGTGGTTTAATTCTCGTTTTGATCCCTAAAAATTCAAGATGATTCTACTTTGATTTTATCACATTAATAATGTAGTTTTGAGTATATATGTACACTAATGTGAGCACATAATTAAACCACATAGGTTATTAAACCAAAAAAAAAAAAAAAAAAAAAAAAAAAACCACAAAAGTTAACACGTACGGAGATATAGGTAAGTAAATTGTTGGTGAAAAAAATGATATGATAAATAACATGTAATGACTATTAAAAAAAAGTTTAGGACTAAACTACAATATGAAAGTTAATGGAACTGAAATCTCCATTGCTTTTTTTCTTTTTTTTTTTATTTAAGAAATTTAGGTCCCGTTTGATAACCATTTGATTTTTTGTTTTTGGTTTTTAAGCTTATAAACACCACTTCCAACTCTAAGTTTCTTTGGTTTTTCACCTACACTCTTTCCATGTTTTCAAAAACTAAGCCAATTTTTTAAAACTAAAAAAAGTAGTTTTCAAAAACTTGTTTTTGTTTTTAGAATTTGGTTAGGAATTCAAGTGTAACTTCAACAAAAATGAAAACCATAGTGAGGAAATTTAAAGAAAACAAGCCTAATTTTCAAAAACCAAAAACTAAGGCCCCGTTTGATAACCATTTGGTTTTTAGTTTTTGGTTTTTGAAAATTTGGCTTATTTTCTTCCAATTTTCCTACCATAGTTTTCATATTTGCCAATGACACATTTGAGTTCCTAGCCAAATTCTAAAAACAAAAACAAGTTTTTGAAAACTACTTTTTTTAGTTTTCAAAATTTGCTTGGTTTTTAAAAACAAGGAAAGAAAATGTTGGGAATTGGGAGTGCAACCAAAGTCCCACATTGGCTAGATAAGGGGATGATCATGGGTTTATAAGGGAGGACAAGTATCTCCATTGGTATGAGGCCTTTTGGGTGGAACCAAAAGCAAAGCCATGAGGGCTTATGCCCAAAGTGGACAATATCATACCATTGTGGAGATCTGTGTCGTGTCCTCGTCCTTAACAAGTGGTATCAGAGCTAGACCCTGACTTAGCCATGTCGGTAGAATCCCCGAGTGTTGAACAAAGAATTTGTTAGCCTTGAAGAAATATTCATATGTAGAATCCGTAATCTGGCTCTAAGAGCAAACTCCTCCCTATGAAAGGAGATATGGACGGAATGAATCCGTAATCTGACTCTAAGAGCAAACTCCTCCCTATGAAAGGAGATATGGACTGATAGAATCCGTAATCTGACTCTAAGAGCAAACTCCTCCCTATGAAAGGAGATATGGACGGATAGAATCCGTAATCTGGCTCTAAGAGCAAAACTCCTCCCTATGAAAGGAGATATGGACGGATAGATGACTATTTGAAGGGAGGCTCGTCTGTGGTACTTTGTTCGAGGGGAGGATTGTTGGGAATTGGGAGTGCAACCAAAGTCCCACATTGGCTAGATAAGGGGATGATCATGGGTTTATAAGGGAGGACAAGTATCTCCATTGGTATGAGGCCTTTTGGGTGGAACCAAAAGCAAAGCCATGAGGGCTTATGCCCAAAGTGGACAATATCATACCATTGTGGAGATCTGTGTCGTGTCCTCGTCCTTAACAGAAAAGTATTAGCAAAACATAGAAACTTGTAGGTGGAAGTATGATTTATAAGCTTAATTTTCAAAAACCAAAAACCAAAAACTAAATGGTTATCAAACGGGGCCTAAGGTCCCGTTTGATAACCATTTGGTTTTTGGTTTTTGGTTTTTGAAAATTAAGCCTATAAACACTACTTCCACCTACAAATTTCTTTGTTTTCCTAATACATTTTTTCCATGTTTTCAAAAACCAAACCAATTTTTGAAAACTAAAAAAAGTAGTTTTCAAAAACTTGTTTTTGTTTTTGGAATTTGGCTTGGAATTCAAATGTGTCCTTGACAAAGATGAAAACCATGGTAGGAAAATTGAGAGAAAACAAGTATAATTTTCAAAAACCAAAAACCAAAAACCAAATGGTTATCAAACGGGGCCTAAATGGTTATCAAACGGGACCTTAGTAATTAAAGTAAATATTTTCAAAGTTAAGAGATGGAAATAGGACACAAAGTCTAATATTCCATAGTACTTGCTTTTTAGGTTTACACTCGGATTTTTTCTTTCATAAATTATTATTTAACATTGTTAGACTCCACATCATTTTTTAAAAGATAAATATTTTTAAAATTTAGTTTTTTTTTTGTGTTTGGTAATTGGATTTGAAAAAAAAAAACGTATAAATAAAAAGCAATAGATCAAGAACAACAACATAGCTATGGAGAGCATGCCAACAAGAGTATAAATCTACCGTACTTGTACTAATGAACCAGATGTTTGTGGTTCGATTCCCATGTGTAAAAGTTTGAAGAAATTTCTTCCAATGCATCATTTAATGACATAATATTTTATTATATGGATTCGACACCATTCTTAAATACTTGTTACAAGGGAGGTAGAAGTGACGTGGCAACAAATTAATAGGAACAATATCCATATTGGAAAATTTCCCTCCAAAACTCCATCAACCTCAATGGCTTGCTTCCTTCCCATTTCAGCAATTGCATTTGGCTGCTTCAACGCTAAAACCCTAAACTCTTCTTCGACGCCATGGCCATTCACTCATTTCTTTGGGTTTATCTCTGCAATTACAGGCCGACTATGTGCCGGAACACCAGCGAGCTTCTGCCTTCGGAATGCTTTCGGCCGTTGGATCTTCTGCTTTCGTTTGCGGAACTCTCTGTGCTCGTTTTCTCTCCATTCCATCCACTTTTCAGGTACTCTCTGCTTTCTTTCTCTGGAATTTCATTTGTAATCAAAGCTGAATTAGATTGTTTTCTCGAATAGGTTGCGGCTTCCACGGCGGCTGCGGCGGCAGTGTATATGAGGGTTTTCCTTACGGATTCTGTCGCCGATTGCAATCTTTCTGCTACGTTACTGTGCAGGGAGAATGTAGAATCGGTTTCTTCGGATCTAGTTTCGCCCAAAAAAGAAAAAATTATCGCGACCTTGCCTTCAATGGGGGACCTTTTTGCCCTGTTGAAGACTAGGTATGTGCTCAATTCTTTTTTTGGTAAAATACATTTAATGGTCTCTGAGATTTAAACGATATTTGAATTCAGTTCTTAAATGGCCATTGAGATATTAAAAGTGACATTCTTGAACGTTTGATTAAAAATTGAGCTATTTCTAATGGGAAGTTTTTGAAATTGATTTCTAAATAATCCTTGAATTAAAAAAAATAATTCGTAACTCCTTTAAAAAGTGGGTATCAGCCTATGATATCTACTATGGCAGCATTCTGTGAAGTTGACTAAAATTCAAATCTACCCCGACCCATTTAAAAACTATTTCAAATTTTAGAGACTGATTAGAAATTAAATTCAAATCCTCTCGCATTTGTGGTGTTAAATTTATACTTTCCTGCTTGTCGTGCCATTTTGTGGTGCCTGGTAGATTTTCATTGCATAAGGGCAGGACCAAAAGATGTTATTAGTTAGTAATTGAACCAACGATGAATTAAAGTATATGGAAGTTTAAGTAATCCTCTCGCATCTGAGTCAACTCTTACTTGCTTTGAGTCATGGAATTTGGACCAAATAGTTTGCTGGCTCTACGGGAAGATGTTGGGTTTCTTCTTAAATTTCCAACCTTTTTTTTTTTTTGGGGTGCTATATTTGCAGCTCGACGTTTTCACAAGCAGCCATTGTTGCATTTTTTAGCAATCTTGCCGATGTTGGCCTTCATGCTTCAATGCTGGTTAGTGTTTTAATCCAAGTGATCTAATCTGGGTCAGTTTTTGTCCATTTCTTACCAATAGTTAAAATGCACCTCAAATTTCCTTGGGAAAAATTTTAGTTACAAATTACAATTTCATTAAACTCGTTTGGTTTTGATAGGAATGTAAGTAAGCTGTAATTAGGAATATTGGTAAGGGTATATTAGCAGTTAGTTTGGGAGTTGTTAGAGTATGGAGTTATAAATAGAGAGAGTGGGAGAGGGGAAGATAAGGAATGAAGTTAGTGAGTAGATCTTGAGTGATCTCAAGAGAGGGAGGGCCAAGTACATTGAATAGTTGGGTTTATTGTGTAGTATTTTACCTTTTATATCGTAATACATCGTGGTTCTATTCCGGTTTCTATCCGGTTTACTCTTAAAGAGAAAGTTTTAGTTGTTGGGGATCACCCTCATATTATTGAGACCGTAAACTTCTGTTTGACTCAAGTATAAATTTTACATCCATAACAGACTCTCAAGTGTGCCCATTGAATTTCAATTGAGCAGCTTGTCTTAGACACTTGATATGCTGACCTATGTTTGATTTCCCAATTGCAGTACTGTTTAAAAGCCAGATTTCACTTTAACAAGGATAAGTTTGCTGACTTGATGGTGATTTCTGGGGCTGCTTCAACTATTTCACAGGCATGTCATGCTATTTTATTTTAGTTTGAATCTGCATTTCTTTCTATGTGAATTTTCCTTATCTGTTTAGAATATGTTGAAAAGAATAAATAACACTCTAACTTATCTGCTTAAGCTTAAGTTTTTAGATTTAGTGGTGATTGACATTATCTATCCTTTTTTCACGTGTCTGTTCTGACCATTAAATGAATAATTGCAGCTACTTCTAATGCCCATCTTGGTTCCTGCTCTAGGAGAGGAGAGGCTGCTCTCAGTTGGGCTCTTTTTCAACTGCATTCATGTAAGCTCTCCAACGTTGGTCCTGCTTCTAGTCTTAACAGTTGTGAATGTTATTCTAATCATCCAATTTTGTGTTAAGAAATTTGAATATTGCTCAATTCATGGATGCTTAAATTTGTTTTATTGGTTTTGGATGCAGATGCTGCTTTACAGCTTTGCTTGGGCTGACTGGGTACTTCTTTGCACCTAATTTCGCAATGCAGTTCAATTCTTTTTAATTAATTTGGTTCATAAGTATATAGTACTGTATTGATTTAAAGTTCAACTCTTTTTTCCTAAATTGTTTCATGTCATGAAATGACGAACTTAACAATTAATCAGGTTGCCTATGTTGCTGCATTGTTTTCCATCTTGTTTATTTTCTGGCAGCCTTGCGTGAGTGTCAAACTTCTTTATCCTCTAGAATTTATCATTCTCGATTGATAATTTGATTGAACTTAATTTATTTCACATTTGTAATCTACAGCTGCAAAGCATTGTGTCGAAACAAGTTGGTGCAAGCGAGCAGGTAAGAGCAGCTTCAACATAGACAATAGTCTCTGAGCAGTACATTAGTTATTTTATTTTATAATTTTTATTAATGGAAAGAGTAGTTCATTAGTTTGTCAATGCACGCAAACCAAAACAATGTCTCATTTTTTATGCAACTGTGTTTATGGAGTCAAACCCGTGGTAGCAAGGGACAAATAGTCCCGTTTGGAGAGAAACTATCTATTATTCTAATTCACTGATCTGTCAAAAATACCAAATATAACGTAACTATTTATAACCTTACATAAATTCTTAGTTGGTAATTGAAAATTAACAACTTAACTAAACTAATTTACCAAAACAAAATAAATAACCAGATCATTGTACCTTTGCCCCAACTTCAAAAAAGAACTGTCCTTGAGTTTAGGTAGAGAAACAAAAGAAGAAACTCTAGCTGCTTTTGGTGGATTAAAATGGATTGAACCAACAGTTCTCTAAAACTCTTTCAAATACAACTTAATTTTGGTTTTGTGTCTAGCAAACTGCAAGCCAAATTAATTTAGGGAGTTGATCAACGAGTTCCTTCCCCATCCTCCTTTTTAGGAGCGGGGAAATTTCTTATGGCGGGTTGGGAGTTGTGCTATTGTTTGGGAGTTATGGGGAGAGAGAAACAATGGAACTTTTAGAGGGATGGAGGTGTGTTCTGATGATGTTTGGTCTTGGCTAGATACTATGTTTTTCTTTGGGTGTCGGTATTGCGCTTATTTTGTAATTATCCTATAGGTCTCATTCTTTTGTATTGGAGCCCTGAGAGGGCTTGGTATTTTTTGTTTGCCCTTATTATTCTTTCATTTTTTTCTCAATGAAAGTGTGGTTCATTAAAAAAAAAAAAACTTAAATTTGGTTTTCTAGAGCCTTTAACGAAAATGGAAATGACTAATAATTCCTAAAATGCCAATGGGTAAGTAACAAAGTATTTAACTAACATCAAAATAAGCAACCAGAATAATTATGCATAGCAATTTGACCAAATTTTAATCAGTTTTGAAAAACATCGGGATGGCAGGCAAGTATTAGTTTTTTCTTTTTCTTTTTCCTTTTTTTGAAGAATCCCATTTTGACTTGACTTTTGTTGTTAGCATAACAATATTCCTAGATTTGATTGATCAACAGGGCAAGGCTCAAGGATGCATTTCAGGCATATCTTCGTTTGCCAATTTTGTTTCTCCATTGGCATTCTCCCCTTTAACAGGTACCTTGCTTAAATTTGCTATATATAGTGCAATGCAACAGCCACAGATGACAACACTAACAGAGTTTTGGTGTTTTCAGCTTTGTTTCTCTCTGAAAACGCTCCATTTTATTTCCCTGGATTTAGCATCATGTGCGCTGGATCTGCTGCGGTAAGAATCTCTTTTCCACTCCATAATCCGATGCCTACGGCTGCTCTGCTGGATGGATTTCGGTTTAAATTTCTATTTTAGTTCTATGATTTAAGTTCTTGGTTGACTAATCTTAAAAAATTTTCCAAAAGGCCCCTGCTTTTATCACATGGTTAAATTTTCCAAAACGTCCCTCTTCTAAAGCATATGTTAACCTTTTCCTTATTTTGGTACATTTTTCTTTAGATGTGGAAGAGAAAGATGATATGCGTTCTTTTAATCACAAACCGGTCCATTTTAATTTGTCAAAAACCCCAATCTCTTAAATTCACCCCTCCCATGTACCACTTGTTCATCTTAAACTTACCCAATTTAATTATCTTTTTCAATTGAACTTTTCTTGTAACGACCTTACTTGAACAGGATCTGTTCTATATAGGTTGTACAATTGTGTCCTTGAGTTCTAAAAGTTTTACTTTTCTTGTACGTTGGATATAGAATGTCAACTCGTTATTACTTTTTATTACATCTAAAGAAAACCTATTACCTGAGAAGTTGCTAACATGTAGTAATGAACTATTGATGAGGCCATGAGGGTGTTTAGAGATTTTTTTTAAGAGAGATTTAACTAAACCATAAGATTTATAAAATATTTTTAAAATTACAAGAATGTGTCAGGGATTAACGTGGTTCTGTTTTGTCCCTTTTGCACACTGTTCCATTTGATGGGCATATTTTATTTTGTGGCAGATGATAGCATTTGTTCAGAGTATCATGATGAGGGCTCCTATCAAAGCCACAGCCAGCAGTAGCAGCCATATGGAAGCTTAGTTCTTGTTCTTCTTCCCCTGCATATATATAGATATATTTTTTAATATTGAAGATATTCGCTTGTTTATTTTCAAAAACTAGGAAATTGAGGGATAAAAATAGTCCTTTTCCCCATAATTTTTGTTAATAGCAATTTATAAGTGACTTGTAAGAATAATGATGATCATGTACATTATTTCACTGTTTGAAATTCTGAAAGGAAAAGTAAGTTCCTAGCAGAAATTTCTCTAAATGACGTAAATTTGTAATTTATATATTACAAATATATATATTTGTATTATTACACTCTTTGATTATGACTTAGGAATTTGATCATGCTAGTATTTGTAGAACTTTGATTTTTTTTTAGTACATCAACATTTGGGACAATTGAAAAAAAATAGACTTTTTGGGTTTATAGTTTGTAAAATGGGCTCCTTGCTTACTAAGATGATGTCATCAAGAAAACTGAAAGGATCCATTTTTTTCAATTGCCCCGACATTTGGGGGTGGGAGGATTCAAACCTCCAACCTCTTCGTCGAGGGTATATGTCAATCACCGTTGAGCTATGTTCGTTTTGGCGTAGAACTTTAAACTTGTTATTCTTAAAAAATACATATTATATTATTATACTTTTTGTAAATGTTTCTTTCAATTATTTTGAAAATAGAGATAAATCATGTAAATAGACAACATTAAAATAGTAAAGCTTAAAAAAAAAAAAAAAAAAGAAATTTGGTTCTCAAAACTTATAGTTTTTTTTAGTGCAACATTTGAGGTGAGAGATTATTCTTAAATTTTCAATGCCATGCCTCATCAGTCTCAAAATTTATAAAATGTCTCCTATGTTAACTTTTTGAAGTTTGAGAATTTATTATGATTGAAATTTTAACGATCACTTTAAAAATTGAAAAAGAAACAAATATACAAGTACATATTTACAGAGGGTGCTTTTAATTTTTAATTTTGACATGCATAAAAATAGTTAACCCTCATTCAATGATAAGTTTCAAAAGTAAACTTTTTTTTTTTTTTTGAGAAATTCAAAAGTAAACTATTAATTATTAAAGAATAAAAATAAGAATATGAATATTTTCCATACGTGCTATAAATTTTCCCCTTATGGGTGCCACGTCGCTCAAGTTAAAAAGATCGAAATCCACACACCTTTTATTTTAAACTAGTTCAAAGACACGTGTGATGCACGTTAGATTTCACTGTTTTAATTGAAAATAAAAAAAGAAAGACGGTGCTTAGAAGTCTAAAACTATATATTATTTTGTTCTAGGTTCATTTAGAATGAATATGAAATTTTTTTGCACGTGGTTTGAAATCTTTGGAATACAATTATTTATGGTGAAAGTTAAAAAAAATTTACACTAATTAATGAAAAAGAAACTTCCATCAAATAAGTGAAAAAGAAATAAAAAAAATTTACACTAATGATAATTGCTAATTGTTAGATAAAGTAATTATTTATAAGAAAAGTCATATTATATGCATAAAAATCCATGAACACGATTGAACATGCATGTCAAAGAAAAAGTTAATCATATAACAATCACTTACGAATAGTATAAAGTCCATCAAACCACAAACACAACCAATAAAATTAACAATAGAAAAGAAAATCTCAATATGAAATTTCATGCAACTGAAAAAAGAATATTTCATCAAAATTCTTCCATGAAGTGAATTGTACACAAAGACAAAGTGCAGTGTGTTTTGGGTAACATACACAATAGTAAAAGACAAAAATTAATTGCAATTTACAATTTTATAGTAAAGTATTTACAATTTTTACACGTTGAGAGAAACGTAATCCCATTATGAATGAAGAATGAAAAATGTAGTGCAATTTTAACTTTTAGTTTCAAACCACAATTTTTTTTTTAGAGAATTGAAATTATATAACATAGTTCAATGCTTTTATACATGGATTACATTCATACGCGAATGGATGCATCTATTGATGTATAACCACCCCACCCAATAGTCGTGTCTTGTCAATATTAATTGCACACATTTGAATGAACAGACACATACACTTGAGAGTCACGTCGTCATTTGAATAGTCATGTCCTACCAGTATACATTGCAACTATTCAATATTTCTCTCAACGGACACCTCACCTCGAAAAGTCATGCCCCATCATTGAAGGACAAAATGGGAATTTATTAAAAATGTAAGGGCATAATAGGAAGGCAAAGATTCTCCCCTCTTACCCCTTTTATATATAGTATAGATTTTTAACGACTTACTTTAATGCATTTTCAAAAAAAAAAAAAAAAAAAAAGTTCACTTTAATGCGAATCTCACAAACTTCCATCCCACAACTGACGTGGCCCCACGTTCCAACTGCCTTGCAACTTAATTTTAGACCAATTGCTTCCAATTATCTCAACTATTCCTAAAATCCTACCCCACTACCAAATTTATTTCTTTTCTACAAAACGCAATTAACTCCAAATTATATTTATTTCCCAAAAAAAAATCAAATTAAACTTGTCAAGTTTTTTTTTTTTTCTCCCTTTTATGTTCTAACAAAATTCTCTCATGTCATTGTATGGATTAAAATCCATCGTCTGAATTTTCATCCTCACATTTGAAAAAAAAAAAAAAAAAAACTCTAATGATGATAAAAATTGATAGATTTAATTTAATTTAGATCAAATTTTCACTTAAAATTTAATGGGTTGGACTTGATTTCAGTTGAGGTCATATAGAATTTTGAGTTTCAATTTAATTCCTACCTTTTTTTTTTCTTTAAGTTCAACAACGTATAAAAGTGAAGATTCAAAGCTCTAATCTTTTGGTGGAGTATATTAGGGGTGACGGTTGGTCGGTTGGCGTCGGTTTCCGACGGTCCGTTTTCCTCGATTTGGGAGTGCGTATACCGACGGTCGGTCGGTTATGGTCGGTTTCAAGTTTCCGACGAAGTGAATAAGAAGATAAAAAAAGAAAGGAAAAAAGAAAGAAGAAGAAAGGAAAAAATGGAGAAGAAAACTCGATTTCAATAATCCAACAAAGTAAATGAAGAAGAAAAAAAGAAAAGGAAAGAAGAAGAAAAAAATAACACGAAGAAGAAAGGAAGAAGATGAAAGAAAAAATGAAGAAGTGAAAATAAAAGAAGAAGAAAAGAGGTGGAAGAGAAGAAATGAAAAAAAGTGAGGGAGAAAGGAAGAAAATGAAGAAAGAGAGAAGAAAAGAGAGATGGAGACGTGAGAGATTAAAAAAAAGAATATATATATATATTTTAATGATGTTCTTGGAAGACCATATGTTGATTAGGGGTGAGCAAAAAAAGCCGAAAAACCGATCTGATCGACCGAAACCGACATCGATCGATCGGTTTTTTCATATTTTCGGTCGGGGTTGGTTTTACACATAGTAAAACCAACCTATCGGTCGGTCGGCTCGTCAAAAACGACGAGAACCGATTAAACCGACCGACATTTAAAAAAAAATAACTTTTAAATTTTTTTTTTCTATTCCCTCGTAAAAGTCCCTCAGACTCACTTCCTCTCTCTCAAAAAACAAAACCCTCCATTTCTTCCTCACTTTCTCTCTGATATTTTCTTTTCTCCCACTGTTTTCATTCTCTTCTTCATCTTCTCTTCTTCCTTTTTATTTTCTTCATTTCTTTTCCATTTTTTCTTTCTTCTTCTTAATTTTTTTTTTGATCTTCTTCTCGTTTCTTTTTTTCTTATTTTTTTTTCTTGATCGATCTTCTTCTCCTTCTTTTTACTTTGCATTTTTTATCTTCTTCTTCATTCACTTTTCCAGATTTCTGAAAGTTTTTATATATATATATATATATATATATATATTTATATCTTCTTCATCCCTGTCGTCGGATTCTCTTGAAATCAACCATAACCGACCGACCGTCGACGTAGTCGGTTGATCGGCGTACCAAATGTTCTCCAAACTGACAAACACCGACCGTTGGAAACCGACATGTCGGTGGTCGACGTCGGTTTGAGCTCAAAACCGACGCCGACCGACCGATGATCACCCCCTATTGTTGATGGTCTTCCCAAGGCTATTGATGGAATGCTGCATAACGTAGTGCAGTTAGGGTATTTGATTTTTTTTTATTTATTTGGTCGGGTTGGTCAATTTTTTCCATTTTGGATGAACCGACCGACCGAATCGTCGGTTTTACTCCACGTAAAACTGACTTCGATCGAGATTATAAGAAAACCGACCGACCGACGTCAATTCAATCGGTTTTGGTCGATCGATTCGATTTTTCGATTTTTCGGTTTTGTTTGCTCACCCCTAGAATATATAATGCCTTAATTATGCTCAGCTTTATAATGTAGTTAAAGACTGAATATACATCAAAGTTAAAATTCATCAATCAAAAACACAATTTATCCTATATTTGTCATTTCATACCATTTTAAATTTAAAAAATATAGTATCATTTCAATTTGAGTATATGTCATTGATTGTTAAAAAAATTATAACATAAACAACAAAAAACAAGTTAGTTATTTAAATCCCTATATTATACATATTATTAGAAGAATTAAATAATTGAATATGTTTTTTCTTTTTTGACAACATGTGAGATTAATTTGAACTATAAATCTCTCGATGATTATGATTAGTACAAACTTTATATCAGTTGAACAATGTGAAAGCAAGCCAACAAAAGCATAGCTCAACTGACATAAAGTTGTACTGATAACCACGAGATCAGTGGTTCAAATCTCCCGTCCCATATCCTAAAAAAAAGAACAATGTGAAAGCATATAAACATCTCTCTTAACGAGTATTTTCCTTTTTGCACGCAATTAAACTATTAATATTTGATTTTTTTTTTTTTAAACCATATTTCAAACAGGTCGGTGACGAGAGTTGAAAAAGAGGAAATAAAGAAACTTAAGCCAACAGAAAAAAAATAATAATAAAATTGATTTCTCTGACTCCAACCAATAAAATAAAATATCAGGCAAAAGAAAGAAAAAAAAAAACAGTTTGATTCAGATCCGATTTCCGCCACGTGTCCAATCTTTAAATAGCATGTCAAAATCAAGCCCCTAAAACTTTCGCCTTCAACCCCCAACCCATTCCCCCTTTTTCTACTATCATTTTTCCCTCCTTTTTCTCTGCTCCGCCCTTCGCCGTTGGCTGCGTCGGAGATCACCGGAATACCGCCGCCTCTGCCTCTTAACCGCCGCCGACTCCTTCTCCATTCCTCGTTGAGCCGACGTGTTCCTCCGGTGTTAGCCAACGGCTCGTATTCTCAATATCCTATCGACGCCTCTCCATCTTGTGTTAATTTCTTCGATTGATTAACTCAATATGCTCTCTACGTCTGCTTAATTTCTTCCTTTGTATTTTGCTCGATTCATCTTCGTTTCTCGTTTCTCGATTCGGTGTTTGGTTTCTGTTCGGCGATAATGAACGGTCATGATGCGGAGCCGTTGGTGTACGTTCACGGCGACCTCGATTTGAAGATCATTGAGGCGCGCCGTTTGCCTAATATGGATTTGCTAACCGAGCGTATTCGGCGGTTTTTTACTGTTTTTACTTCTTGTCGGAAACCGTTTTCCAAGAAGGAAAGCGATCACCAGCACCACCGGAAGATTATTACTAGTGATCCTTATGTCACCGTTTGTCTTGCTGGAGCGACGGTTGCTCGGACGCGAGTTATTTCGAACTCGCAGAACCCTATCTGGAACGAGCACTTCAAAATTCCTCTTGCTCATCCGGTCTCGCAGGTGGAGTTTCACGTGAAGGATAATGATGTGTTTGGTGCGGATATGATTGGTATTGCTACGGTTCCTGCGCGCCGAATTCTTTCTGGCGAAACCATAAATGATTGGTTTCCGATTATTGGTTCGTTTGGGAAACCGCCGAAACCGGATTCGGCTGTGCGTTTGGAAATGAAATTCACGAAGTGTGAGGACAATCCTCTTTACCGGTATGGCATTGCCGCCGATCCCGAGCATTTCGGCGTTCGGGATTGCTACTTTCCGGTCCGGCACGGTGGTTCGGTAACGCTTTATCAGGACGCGCACGTTCCTGATTCCATGTTGGAGAAGATTGAAATGGATAAGGGGAATGCGTTTCCTCATGAGAATTGCTGGGAAGATATATGCCATGCAATTTTGGAGGCTCACCATTTAGTCTACATCGCCGGTTGGTCCATATATCATAAGGTGAAGCTGGTGAGAGAGCCTTCAAAGCCGTTGCCTAATGGTGGGAATTTGAACTTGGGAGAGTTGCTTAAGTACAAGTCACAAGAAGGGGTGCGAGTCTTGTTATTGGTTTGGGATGACAAGACTTCTCACAGCAAGTTCTTCATCAATACGGTGCGAGTTCTATTAAATCCATGCCTTTTCTTCTATTTTTTTTTTCCTTTCCTTTTTGCCTTTCTTTGGGTTGCATTGTACAAAATGAAGAAACTCTGCTTTGCGAGATGCCATCCTTCTCGTTTCTCTGTTATTTATGAGCCTAGTTAGTATCAACTCCATGTCAATTTCGGCCAAGCATGAGATGCAATTATGGTATTTCTTGCGGTGCGTGCATGCACGCATGTGTTTTTTGAGAATGCACCGGAAGACGGTGGGGGACCACTACATATTAGGTGGGTTCGTGTTCTGTATGGCATCTGGTTTGTGAAATTACTCAAATTTGTCAGTTAATGAGTAAAGTTACAAACTTCCAATCATGTTCCCTTGTAGTATTTATTGGATGGTAAAAACTAAAAAGTGAGGTACACGTCATTAATTTTAGTCCTAGAAGTTGTGCATACTGTTCTAATATTTCAGCGATTAACCCAATTATGACTCGGTTAGCACATTCTTTACTATCGGGGAGGGATCCAAGATAGAGTTTGTGACCAATGTTGATGGCAGCTAATATGAATCCTTTATATAGAAGTAAAGATGAATAACAGCCGTGTTCTTTACAAACCAAGAAAAAATAATCCATGAAGAAATTTCTCTGTGGTAAAGGACCAGTATTAGTAATATGTGAAGAAGCTTGGTGTCTTGTAGTTTCTTGTATTTCCCTTTTATTGATCAGTTAACTTCATCATATATGTTTAGGCCTTCTTAGATGATCGTCCTGATCATTTTTAGATTCTAATTTTAATTGCAGACAGGAGTGATGCAGACTCATGATGAGGAGACCCGGAAGTTTTTCAAGCACTCTTCTGTGTCATGTGTGCTGTCACCCCGATATGCCAGCAGTAAGCTTAGCATTTTTAAGCAACAGGCACGCTTTATACCATGGTTCAGTTACATGTTGGTCTTCAACAATTTTCCCCTGCTTTTAATCATATAAAATGTTCTCCTATGATACTATCACTATATATGATGTAGAAACCATGAAATTTCTAGAGGAAAATTATTCAGTAGTTGCAGTTTACTCTCCATCTTGCCATTTGCATCGTTTAGATTTAAATTTTTAGTAATATAATCCTAATGGATTTATTTGGAACTTGGAAGGTCGATGAGAGCAAATCATGATAATTATTTTCACATATCTTTTGCAGATTTTGATTACTTGTTTTAATTTACTGCTTTGATGAATGTACTCTTGTGTCACAATTCTGGAATCTAGAATGGAATGTTTCACAGATGTTAGTTATAGGAATTACCCACCAAGTTTATGATTATTGCAAGTTCTATTCTTAAAATAAATTTCATCGCAATCCATGTTGTGGTTGTTGAGTTAATTTTTTTTCCTTCTAAATATACTTGATAACGTCAGTCTCTACTTGGATAGACGTTGACCAGTGTGAGCTTTCAAATTATAGTTTGTGATTATGTCAATATCTAGATTCGGAAGTGATAATCATTAGCAAATTATTAAGAAAAGTCATTTATCTGGGTTCATTTCGTAGCTCAGTCACTGACGACAGATTTAATAACTGTTTGTCTCCGTCAATATCTGCCACAGTAGAGAGGACTTTGTGGTATGCTCGTACTTACCATTATTTCTCCTTTCCTGTCATGTCTTGCTCAGAGAGTAAGCTTTTCTGTCACACTAAAGAAAGAGAATCCTCATACGAGCAGGATGATACAATTTGAAGACTTTTCATGGAGAAATGTGGAATTAAATTTGATAATAGGAAGACCAAAAAACCGTTTCGAGTTATATATTTTTACTTGGATTTTCTGGGAGGTGGAATATCGTGCACTAGTTGTAAATTAACCTATTGAGCACACGTTGGATAGAGAAGGATCGCCAAACTTTCAGGGGTGGGAAGGACTGGGTGATGGAGGTGGGGGATCACTGAAGTACTTTCAATCCTCACCTTGTTCTTTCATCTATTTTTTCTCCTCCCCCTATGATATATCCCTTCCCTATCCATTTACTGCCTTGAATTTATTATGTTTTCAACTTGAGGGATGGGATGGATTGGATGATGGAACATTTTTTTTTTTTTTGGGGGGGGGGGTATTTTGTCTCCTCCCCTCCCCCCATGCTATATCCCTTCCCTATCCATTTCCTGTCTTCAATTTACTGCCTTGAATTTATTATGTTTTCAACTTGAGGGATGGGATGGATTGGATGATGGAACATTTTTTTTTGGGGGGGGGGGGGGGGAGGGTATTTTTTCTCCTCCCCCCATGCTATATCCCTTCCCTATCCATTTCCTGTCTTTAATTCATTGCGTTTTTCAACTTTAGCCATTAGAACTGTTGAACTATCTTCTGTCCATTTAAGTTTTAGAAAATCTCTTCTCCATTTACTTCTATCCTTTTGATTTTATGGGGGAAAGGTTTTGTACATGATGTACATCATAATGGACAGTGCACTGAACTTTTAGTTTATCTCATGCTTCAGGTTGTTGGAACCCTTTTTACCCATCACCAGAAGTGCGTGATTGTGGATACACAAGCATCTGGAAATTACCGGAAGATAAGTGCTTTTATTGGAGGACTTGACCTTTGTGATGGTCGTTATGATACTCCTGAACATCGGTTGTTAAAAGATCTTGACACTGTATTTGAAGATGATTTTCATAATCCAACTTTTTCTGTGAGTGTTGTAATTAGAACGTTGGTCTCTAAGTAGTGTAACCTATGAAAAACTAATCGATGCTCTCATAGACTTGTTAACTGATTTCTCTTGTAAATCATCTAACAGGGAGGTACAAAGGGTCCTCGGCAGCCATGGCATGATTTACATTGCAAAATTGAAGGGCCTGCTGCATATGATGTGCTGACTAACTTTGAACAACGATGGCGAAAAGCCATAAAATGGTCTGCATTAGGTCAGCGGTTCAAAAGAGTGTCTCATTGGCATGAAGACGCTTTAATAAAGTTGGAACGCATATCTTGGATACTTAGTCCATCTCAGTCAGTCCCCAACGATGACCCTTTGTTATGGGTTTCCAAGGAAAATGATCCTGACAATTGGCATGTCCAGGTTGATGATTGTAAATTCTGAAGTAGGATATCATCCAGCTCCTGAATTTTAATAATAAGAACTTACTTGAGTGAACTATTCTTCATTGTACAGGTTTTCCGATCCATAGATTCAGGATCTTTGAAAGGATTTCCCAAAGATGTTTTTCAAGCTGAGTCGCAGGTCTGCTATTTTCTTGATTGAGTAAATTAAAAAAAGATATGTTTCGCATTGATTGTTCTAGAGTACTTGAATGCCTTTACTTCTGAATCATGTCTAAATGTTTTGCGTCATACATCTGGTTTTTGATTATTGATCGTGACATTCTCTCTTTTCAGAATCTTGTTTGTGCAAAAAATTTGGTTATTGACAAAAGCATTCAAACAGCATATATTCAAGCAATACGATCTGCCCAACACTTCATATACATTGAGAATCAATATTTTCTTGGATCATCGTTCGCATGGCCTTCATACAAAGAAGCAGGTTCTACCACCACCTATAAAACATATACTTTAGTTTTGGTAACATGACTAAGTCTGACAACTTACAAATTTGATACTTGGGTTATGAGATCTTTTATGATGATCGTTCAGAAAACCTTTTGGCACATGGATGTGTCGAGGTATTTTAGAGAAGAGTGGTGTACTTTTAAATGAAAAAGAGCAAACTTGGTCTTTTAAGTATGTAATTGTTTTTTGAATTATCTTTCTTACCCAAGATGAAGCTCTTTCTGACAGAGTCATGTACATTGATATTCAAGGAGTCGAAACAACTTTTTTTCATTTCACGTTGTTCTTTAATTATCTTGGTTGCAGGTGCTGATAATCTTATTCCTATGGAGTTAGCATTGAAGATCGCTAGTAAGATAAGAGCCAACGAGAGGTTTGCTGTATATGTTGTGATACCAATGTGGCCTGAAGGTGTTCCCACTTCTGTTTCTGTGCAAGAAATCCTGTTTTGGCAGGTAATGAGGTCAACTGTTATTGTTTCATATTATTATTTTGTAATATTGTCATACCCTTTTGTACGGAATGAATAGATTTGTGAATGTTGAGGGTACTTTCATGTTGTAGAATTTCTGGTTGACTTCTTGTGTTTCCAGCTTGTTTCAGTCACAAGCTGGTTTGTATTTACAACATTTATGGCCTCCTTAAGTTTGAAATTACTATCTTATGTTTACAGGGCCAAACAATTCAAATGATGTATGAAGTCATTGCAAGAGAGTTGAAATATAAGAATCTCGAGAACGCTCATCCTTTGGACTACTTAAACTTTTACTGTCTTGGTAATAGGGAACCGCACGAGGATGTAACATGTTCCTCCGGTCATTCTTCCAAGAGCGAAGATATGGTAATCACGTGTTCTGAAACTTATCTATTCCCATATGAGTAGGTTGAGATTTAAACTGGCACTATTTCATTGCTATGCTGGCTAAGTCAACTACACTTTGTAAGTTGCATATTTAACAAGCGCTTGTCTGATATCATATATAGTCCAATGGTATAGCTCTAGCTTAATTGGTGTGCTATGTTGCACGGAAATATAAAATTTAGTTATGCAATCACTGGAAGACAGGATACGATATTCTGAGAACATTTTATTTTCAATTTTCAGGTTTCAGATTCGCAAAAGTTCCGAAGATTCATGATATATGTACATGCGAAAGGAATGGTTGTTGATGATGAATATGTAATAGTAGGGTCTGCAAATATTAATCAAAGATCAATGGCTGGTTCAAGGGACACTGAGATTGCCATGGGTGCATATCAACCCAGTAACACATGGGGTAAGAAGAAACGACATCCACAAGGCCAGGTTCGCTCGCTACTCTATTACATCGAATGTCATTTAGCTAATCTTGTTGACAGTTTTCACACAAGTACATTTCGATCCTTATGCAGATTTATGGCTACAGAATGTCGCTCTGGGCCGAACATTTGGGAAAGATTGATGGTTGCTTCAAGGAGCCTGAAAGCTTGAATTGTGTCAACACTGTCAACAAGATAGCTGAAGATAACTGGAAGAAATATACAGCAGCGGAATTTGCGCCGTTGCAAGGGCACCTGCTTAAGTACCCGATTGAGGTCAACCAATGTGGGAAGATTGGTCCGTTGAGTGGACACGAGACCTTCCCGGACGTCGGTGGTAAGGTCCTCGGAGCTCGATCAAACCTCCCTGATGCTCTTACTACATAAACTTTTACTCTTCTCGTGGCTTTTAATCAATTTGGCTTCTATTTGAGTTGAATTCTCTTCACTTCAAGCATGAGAAAAGACGTATTTGTTCGAGAATGGGACAGAAGAAAAAACCGTGGTAAATTCTTCAACCAACTCCACGACTTCTCTTTGTTATTAACATTCTTTAGCCATCCAAGAGTGAATGATTCACTTCATTGATTTGTTTGATTGTATTCAAAGGGCGTTAGTTCCTTCAGAACTCTTGGGAGTCAAATTCACTAAAATTATTTCACGTGTGACTGTAATTTTAACTGGAAAATGTATCTAATTCTTTTATTTTTTATTTTCTAGTTTCTAAAGCTAATGGCTTTTGACTGTTGTCCATGGCAGTAACCAAGTTGTTGCTGGATGAGAGTTTGGTCTACAACCACTGTTTAAGTCTACATTCAGTTGAAAAATCTTACCGTTTTATTAATTAAAAGTGAGTTTGAAATGACTTTTGTTCTACCAGCATTTCAACAGTTAAATGATGAGAGTCGTTTATCTTGCAAATTTGTCAAATATATAAATATTTTACTTTTTCAAAAGTTAAGAGCAAACACACTTCTATCTAGACCACTAAATCTTCATTTTGCAACGAAGATGAAAAAGTAGGAAATTGCTCCATTTTAGTGGTAGAAATTTCCCAAGCAATTGTTGGTTTTAAGTCGGAGGGGAAGTAAAGCAGCTAGATCGAGCCGAGGGGCCATGGTAGGTTGACAATGACATGATCAAGTGAGTCGAGTAGTTGATGAAAGCATGTGCCACTTCAAGCCTAGAAATTTTCTTGAGCTAGACATAGTCGAGATGGGCAAGTGACTTCATTTGAGAAGTCGATGAAAAATGATTCCATACTTTATATGTAAATTTCAAAACCACTCCTACCATTTTTTTCAAAAATAAAATTATCGGGGCATCTTCGCCTAATAAAATAATATAGTTTAGGCTAAATATATCATTTGTTCCTTACAATACTGTTGGCATAGAAAATTTTCTTCAAGTAATTGTCTAAGTTCGTGAAATTAAAATATGCTAATTTCATGAAATTACATTGAATTGGGTTCAATTTAAACCCAAATTCATTAAGGTAATTGGGTCAGAAGCCCAAAGTTTCAAGCCCAAGCCCGTGGATGAGCCCAAATACATTTCAGGCCCAAGCCCATGGATGAGCCCAAATACATTTCAGGCCCAAGCCCATGGATGAGCCCAAATGCAACCAAGCCCAAGCCCAAGCCCACGAAGGCCTTTGGGAAACTCTATAAATAGGAGGCATGACTTCTCATTTGGAGGACGGCAGAAAGAAAGGAAGAAGAGGAAGCTCTCAGAAGAAACGGAAGATTGAAGCTCCTTCTGCAAAACCGAAGATCAAAGCTCAGATCCTCATCAAATCCAGCTGCAGAATTGAAGAACAAGGCTCTGATCATCTTCAAATCCCGACACAGAACTGAAGAACAAAGTTCAGGTCCTCTTCAAAACCCACTGCAGAATCGAAGATCGAAGCTCAGATCCTCATCAGATTCAGCTACAGAACTGAAGAACAAGGTTCCGATCATCCTCAAATCCTGCCGCAAAACTGAAGAACGAAGCTAAGATCATCTTCAAATCCCGCCGTAGAATTGAAGATCAAAGCTCAAATCCTCTCTAAATCCTGTTGCAGAATTGAAGAGCAAGTGAGATCATCTTCCAATCTCACAGCAGAACTGAAGATCGAAGTTCAGATCCTCTTCAAGTCCTCCTACCAAATTGAAGACTGAAGCTCAGAACCTCCTGCAGACCTGAAGATTGAAGTCTACCTCGATCCATCCAGAAGAATCCAAATCCTTCTAAAGAACAAACCTTCAAGACTAAAGCTTCCTGAAGACTTTGTGGATCAAGCTAACTGGAATTTGTGAGAGAAAACATCAAAGGATTGTAACTAGAGATTGTAATCCACTACACTCAGACAGAAATCAATACATACAAGTAGTTTCACGAATCAAATTTCTCTCCTGAAATCTCGTGTGAACAAATACATATTATTTTTAAAATTTCATCCATAATGTTATCTCTTATGTTTTAGAAATTTCCATTAAAATTGTAAACTATAACATTTCATACTATTTTTAAAAATGAACTAAACAAAAGTTACAGGACAAAATGCGCTTTTGGTCCCCGAGGTTTGGAGTTGATGTCTATTTGGTCTCTGAGGTTTCAAAAGATACACTTTAGTCCTCCAAGTTTGTAAAATCATTCTAAATGGTCCCTGACTTAACTTTGACTTAATGGAATGCTGACTGGACCGTTATTTGCTGACGTAGATATGATGACAAGGCTACTTCATTTGCTTACTAGGTAAATAAATTAAAAAATAAAAATAAAAAACTAAACTATTAAAAAAAGGTTAAAATATTTTTAAAAAACTTTTCACCTCCCACATACCCTAAATCTTAATTCACATCGATTGATTTCTCTCCCAACCATTCAGTTATCGTGCACGCAGAACTTCTATTCCCCATCATTTCAGTCAGCTAGCCATTGTCGTCCTCTAGTCGGAGTCGTCCATGTTTTCAAATCATCGCCGTCGTCCTCTAGTTGGAGTCGTCAGTTCTTTGGTGAATTACCATTCAGTTGTCATGCGTCCAGTCCAGAACGTTTATTCCCCAGCCATTGTTAGTGTATTTCTAATGTTGTTCATATTTAGTTTTTGTGGTATTTCAGTCATCTGTGAGGAAGCAGATAAGGTATCTTAATCTTGTCTGCATTTCAATTTAGCATAGTGTTCCCTATTCTGAGGTTGAACTCTTGGGGCCAGTTTAGAAATTGAATTGAATTGTAGTTTTATGTTTTTAGAAACAAAGCCACTTTCAGACTTAAAATATTTGGTTGGTTACTCGGCTAAAGTTCTTGAAACACTCCTGTATGGGAAAAAGTAGAGGTAATACTTTATAGTTTTTTAACATTTTCTTTCTGTTTACTAGCATACGGTAAAGATTACGATGGGTATCTTAAAGTGTATTGTAATTGTAACTTTCATATCTTTAAATAAAAAGAAAAATTTTAAAGAAAGGTGAGTAGATGTTCACTTTCTAAACCGTTTTTGGATTAACACGTGGAGTCTAGCATCCATTTGAACTTCATAATTTGTTAAATAATGTATCTATCAATTTTCTTTTCCTTGTTTCTATTTTTGCATGTTGGCAAGTTAGAACAATAATCCACCAATAAGGTCTCTAGCTTCGAGGGTCTTCTTCTTCTTCTTCTTCTTCTTCTTCTTCTTCTTCTTCTTCTTCTTCTTCTTCTTCTTCTTCTTCTTCTTCTTCTTGAAATAATTCACCTATGGTCTAATAGTGAATAAAATTCAATTTAATTCTATAGTTTCTTTTGTGGTATCGAAGTATGTGATTGACTTCTAGTGACAACTTTAACAACCTACGTGTGAGATTATATTTTTATTTTTTTTTCAAATTTAGTTAGTTGTCCTATTTTATCTCTCTTTCTTTTGATCCTACTTTGTTATCCACCCTTGATTCTCATATTCCATTATATTGATTGGTTATTTAGTTCTAAATGCCACAATTTTTTATTTACAGAATGGATAGCATAGATCTCATATTCCATTGCAATGGTCAACTTGTTATAGCGGATACTTATGAATATGTTGGGGGGACTGAGATAGCGTTGATTGTTGATAGGGACATGCTATCTGTCATTGAATTAAATACATTGATGTCAGAAGCAAATGTATTTAATGTTCAATGCTATTGGTATTTGAAGTCGGATTTGGAACTGTCTCGTGGTTTATGTTTAATTAGGCATGATGAGGATATTTTAAGTATGATAAGTCTCATTCCCGGAGGTAACACCTTGGAGATAACACTTTGCACATATATGTTGAACATAACCCAATTGAATAAGTAATGGCTCTAGGTTTGAATCTTGCCCAGACATCTAGTCATAACTCTATTGAATTTGAAAAGAATGACCTAGTTTCTGATGGGTAAAATAACTCATCTATTGATATGAATTTATTATTGGATATAGACCTCGGAGAATGTGAATATGCTTATGCTTCATCTTCCAATTTAAACTCTCCATGTTCATCTGATGAGGATAGAGAGGTGTGTAACTATCTGATATTTAGATATGAGATTGATATGAATGCTGTTACATTCCAAGTAGGAATGAAATTTAGCACTAATTAAGGAGGTGTTAAAGGAAGCTATTATGAAACATGGTGTTAATATTTCGGTGTTGTGTGTTTTATGTCACTCTGCTATTGAGGATTGCCTTCATCTTTTCTGGAACTGTCCTGTGATTAGAAATATGTGGCTCTGTTCCAAATTTGCATATATATATTTCAATCTTTATGTTGTTTAAGCTTTGAGGATGTTATATGGCAGTGAAGGAGAAGTTGGTGTTGCTGGACTTTGAACTTGTAGTTATTTTTTGGTGGTCCGTCTGGAATTTGTGGAACTCTTTGTGTTGGGGCGGCTTATCTGATGATTGAGATTTGTGGATATGGTCTCAAGAGTATCTTCGTGCTTTTCAAACTTTTCTGCAGTGTCGTAGCTCGGGGGTCTGTCTGCAGGTTTCTTCGATTGAGTTCATTGTGTTTGGAATCTGTCGATAGGTTGCGAGCTCAAGCTCAACATTGACGCCTCTGTGAAGCCTATTATGGGTGAAGCGGGGGGTGGGTTTGTTCTTCGTGATGCCAGTGGTGGGTATTCATGGCGGCATGCTCAATTCTGCGGAAATGTTGGAATGTTGATCTAGCTGAAGGATGGGCCTTGCTTCGTGGACTTGAGTTAACGCAGCAGCTGGGTTTCTCGGGTTTCAGTGTGGAATTGGACTCCTTGCGTCTGGTAAAGATTCTCCATGATGAGCTTTCTGATGTTTCAGAGGTTGGTTTGTTGATAGAAGAGGCCCGTCGTTTGCTTCTTTGTGATTCAAATGGCATGATTTCTTTTACTCCTAGACAAGGCAACAAGGTGGCTCATGTTTTGGCCAATTTAGCTTTTGCTTATTCTAATTTTGTTTGGCTTGAGGATGGGCCATGTGAACTCTATGATGTAGATGCTACCTTTTAATCTAATGAATTGCCTTTGTCTAAAATAAAGTCATTCTTATGTGACTCAGCCAACTCAATTTCTTTAAATTAAATTACTGATTTTGTCATTAGTTTTTTTTTTTCTTCTCCTCATCTCTTTTGAGTACACAGTGGTTGAAAGTTAGTTATATCTAACAAATACTGTAATGTTAAAAAATCTTTAATAAGTTTCTACATTTTTTACTTTTATGTTTAATAAATTTCTAATTTTAAACATTTTATTTGAAAATATTCTAAATTTTAAAAATTTCTAACAAACTCTTAAATTTTAAATTTTGGTAGATCTAGATCTAGATCTAGATCTCTTACTTTTCAATTTTATAAGAAATATATCTAACAAATTGAAAGTTAGAAAAATTTATTAGTTAGTCTTCAAATTTAGAAACACATTAGAGACAAAATTAAAGGTGTTTTATTTTTTTACAAATAAAAAATTAAAGGGGTAAGAATCTATTGAATATTTTTTAAAGTTCAAGACACCATCCTTAAAATCCGAAAACTAAAACAGTTATTTAACTCATTAATTGTATCAATTTGAACCTCAAACTTGCATAAATGTTGCAATGTAGACCTTTGGTCAACTTTTTATTTGAATAGCTATTAAAACATGTAATTGACAATTTTTTTTTTTTTTTTTTTTTTTTTTTTTTTTTTTTTTTTTTTTTTAATTCACATTGCACCTGAGTTAGTGGTTTGTAAAAAATTTGCTAGAAAAACTAGAAGAAATCAAATATCCTAGACTATTCTTCTCATTATCATCCAAAAAAGAATCACAAAAAAATTATTGGCAACAAGAGAAATCCAGCAAATATGAGAAATAAAAAACTCAAAATTTCTTTATTTTCGTTTCCTACATTTGTACATTCTTCTAATTGGCAAGAAAAAAAACCAATAAAAGAAGAAAAAATATCCCACAAAATTCTTAGCAATAAGAAAAAACTAGCAAATATTTGAAGATAAAAAACCTCCAAAGTTTCTTTGCTTTCACAATCTTAAATAGCAGCGAAAAATCACTCACAATTAAAGTTCTCAACAACAAGAAAAAAATCATCTAAAATAAAGTTCCTTCCATATTTTATTTATAAGGAAGAAATAATCAATTACGTAGGGTGGTTTAAACAGAAAGTTAACCAAAGGTATACATTGTAACACTTACACAATTTTGGGGTTAAAATCGATACGATCTGATAAGTTTGAGGTTCAATTTGATGAAATTGAAAGTTTAGGGTTAAAATTGATACAACTTATTAAGTTTAGGGTTCAATTTGATAAAATTGAAAGTTCTGGGTTAAAATTGATACAACCCCCAAAGTTTAGGGTTAAAAATGATTTTTTCCCAATAAAATACAAAGCTATGAAATTTGATTTTTTTTTTTTTTTTTTTAACAATGTGTGAAGTGGGGGATTCAAACCACAAACCTTGTGGTTAGTAGTACAACTTTCCAATTGAGCGATGCTTGTTGACATGAAATTTGATAAATTAAACCATAAAATAGTTAGGACAACATTTTTCTCTCTTTCTCAATGTATTAAATTTCCATCAACATGTCGATATTTCCATCGACATTTCCATTGTATCGTAAAAAATTGATAAAATATAAACAAAATAATAACAAAATGTAACTATTGTAGAGATAATATTTATAATAAATATTTTAACTTATTTTTAAAATGTAAAACATTTATTTGTTCATTTTTTGAATTTTTTTATTTTAAATATTTTTCCAGGAATATCCTAATATCCATAGACATCAAAATTTTGTCGACGAAAGACATTTCCATACAATTGAGATATCGACATTTTCTTAGACACTGACATTTTATCCCTTCCTCTTCCTCCCACGAGAACATCTCCACAACAACAAAAGATTCAATCTCATACGGAGCCGTTTTCCTCTCCAGAGTACACAACATAAGTCTCAATCGCCGCCGTGTTAAACCCATTGAAATTAGACCCTGCAGCCGCCGTATACGCCCCCATCTTCGGGAACACCAGCCAATCTCCGACCTCCAACTCCGGCAGCTGATGTCCGGTCAAAACAGTGTCCAAACCGTCGCACGTGGGGCCGAACACGGTGGTGACGTACATTCTCCCTCCGCCGCACGTGGGGTTCTTCCGGTTCGATTTCATTGCCAACGGCGTGCAAGTCACCGTCGCGTGATCGTACAGTATACAGTTCATCGACCCATAAATCCCGTCGTTAATCCAATACTCCCTAAGATCTCCTCTCACCCTTTTTCCGATGATGTTCACGACCAAAGTGAACGCCGATTCAGCAAAAAATCGCCCCGGCTCGGCCATGGCGGTGAAATTCAGGTCCGCCGGAAAATACTCTTTCAGGGCCGAATTGATCGTTAAAGCCGCTTTATCAAATTGGGGTCCGGCGGTGAAACCGCCGCCGACGTTGAGCACATTCATCGGCGGAAGGCCAAGTCGGACCGCCGTTTCGAAAACCCCTCTCGCGGCGGCGATGGCAGCGGAAAAAGCCCCTGTTTCAGCAGCCCCACTTCCAATATGAAAAGAAACACCAACAACGGCGAGATCCGCCGATTTAGCAGCTTCGAGAAGAGGCGTAATTTCATCCGGTAGCGCACCGTATTTCTGTCCCAACGGGCACCGAGCGGCGCCGTCATCAGGCGGTTTGATCCGAATCAACAGGGCGGATTTCGGGTGGCAGCGACGGATCTTCTCGACTTCGTCGACTGAATCAAAAGTGGTTAAGTTAACACCGACGGCGGCGGCGTATTTGATGTGGGATTCGGGTTTGCAAGGATTGGCAAAGACGATCCGGTCCGGCGAGACGCCGAGAGCTAAAACAGAGTCGATTTCGGCTCTGCTGGCGCAGTCGAAATTGGAGCCGAGGGCAGCCATGGCGGCGAGGAGGGCTGGGTTGGGGTTGCATTTGACAGCGTAGAAAGGGCGGATCGTCGGAAGGGAACGAGTCCAGTGGTTCATGAGAGTGGAGATTATGGCTAAGTCGAAGATGTAGAAGGGTTCTGTTGGGAATTGGGAGTGCAACCAAAGTCCCACATTGGCTAGATAAGGGGATGATCATGGGTTTATAAGGGAGGACAAGTATCTCCATTGGATGAGGCCTTTTGGGTGGAACCAAAAGCAAAGCCATGAGGGCTTATGCCCAAAGTGGACAATATCATACCATTGTGGAGATCTGTGTCGTGTCCTCGTCCTTAACAAGTGGTATCAGTAGAATCCCCGAGTGTTGAACAAAGAATTTGTTAGCCTTGAAGAAATATTCATATGTAGAATCCGTAATCTGGCTCTAAGAGCAAACTCCTCCCTATGAAAGGAGATATGGACGGAATGAATCCGTAATCTGACTCTAAGAGCAAACTCCTCCCTATGAAAGGAGATATGGACGGAATGAATCCGTAATCTGACTCTAAGAGCAAACTCCTCCCTATGAAAGGAGATATGGACTGATAGAATCCGTAATCTGACTCTAAGAGCAAACTCCTCCCTATGAAAGGAGATATGGACGGATAGAATCCGTAATCTGGCTCTAAGAGCAAAACTCCTCCCTATGAAAGGAGATATGGACGGATAGATGACTATTTGAAGGGAGGCTCGTCTGTGGTACTTTGTTCGAGGGGAGGATTGTTGGGAATTGGGAGTGCAACCAAAGTCCCACATTGGCTAGATAAGGGGATGATCATGGGTTTATAAGGGAGGACAAGTATCTCCATTGGTATGAGGCCTTTTGGGTGGAACCAAAAGCAAAGCCATGAGGGCTTATGCCCAAAGTGGACAATATCATACCATTGTGGAGATCTGTGTCGTGTCCTCGTCCTTAACAGGTTCGTTGGGATTGTTGTTGTTGAGAGCGATGGATTGAAGGAACTGGAGGAGGCCGTGTTGGGAAATGGGAGTGATGGATTTTGGGTTGAGGCCTGCGGCGGCTTCCAGAAGGTGGTCGACGGCCATGGCGGCGAACAAGAAGAAGAAGAAGAGTTCGGGTGTGGAAACAGAGGAGGGGAAACCGTTGTATATATACAAGGCATTTCTTATGGAGCTGTGAATGATGTTCAAAATTGTCAGCTTTTGGAGGAGAAATTATTTGATGGTCCGATACAACGAGCCTGAGGAACTAATAAATTTGAAGATCTACATTCGACGGTTTGAAGGAGACTGTTGCATTGTGGAGAAACTTGGTGCACTCGATGTAATGAGATCCATAGTTTTGCACTGTTGGTAAGAGAGAAATAGCAAAACTACCTTGATTTTGTATCCAATGGTTATTAGGGACAGACAAATTTAAAAATTATAGTTTTAAAAATGGGGTCTCATTGCACCGGAAACACCTAATAATTTTCGGACATTGTGAGGATCTCATTGAATAATTTGTCCCTTTATGGAAAGGTTTGATCGATGTGTTTTGTTTGAATTGAATACAAAAACTTGCCTCCCACGTTTTGTAATTTTACCGATTCTTATTTCCTACCATTCCAATGCCAATGAGCTCAACGATTCCAAAAGGAAACTACTTGGGAAATTGACAAATATGGGCTTTTAAGTTTTTGTTTTAGGAAATAGGCCCATTTGGTAGAAAATTGTTTTTTGGGACCCATTATGGATGGAAGTGGTGTTGGTATGGGGTTGAAATTACAATTATGCATTCATCTATTAAAAACTAATGAAATTTTGAATTTGTCCACCAACCTTCATCAATTTTATTAACTACCCTATTTAATGAAGGAATTAATGTCCACCAACTTCGTTTTCTCCACGTTTTTTTTTTCATATTTCATAACCCAACAAAAATTTTAATTTACACAACCACCATGTTTTTCAACTTCTCCACAAAGTTTTTTGTGGCCACAAACACTTGAATGAGTTATGTCACTTGATTTTGTAAAGAACAAAACTTGGTTGCATACTGGTATGTCCTCTTTCTACATACCGATATGTAAGGATTTCCCTATATACCACCATTAAAATGTTGACAACTAGGAGAGATAAAAAAAAACTAAGAAAGAGGAAGAAAGAAAATGAGAAAACTTTTTTATCTCTCCTAGTTATCAACATTTTAATGGTGGTATGTAAGGAAATCCTTACATATCGGTATGCAGCCAAGTTTTTTCCTTTGGTAAATATATTTCTTAGTAGAATTTGTTGTTGAAATGATTGAACTTTTATGTTTAATTACATTTACATTCTTCAATATTTCTTTGAGTTCATAAGCATCTGAGTTAATCCATATAGTTCGTTGGATTTCACGTTTGTTTTTGTTAGCTTTTTGGTTTATATGGGTAATTTCAGTCTAAATCTTGGTTTAAATGCATAAAATTTGGTCCAAACACATGATTTCCAATTTTCTGCCCAAAATCTCGATTTTGGAGCTCGATCCTGGTCGAGATTCTGAATACATTTATTGTTAAGTTTTGCATGAAAAAGTTTTTTTTTTTCTATCTCCAAATTATGGGAAATCTGAACTATCAAAATCTTTGACATCTTCTATAATGAATTAGATAATATATGCTACAAGTATTAACCATGTTCATGCCTAGAGAGCAGTTCTTTTAGGCATCTCATTAATACATTGAACAATTCCATCACTCATGTTCTATTTGCATCTCATTAATACATTGAACAATTCCATCACTCATGTCCTATTTTATCCTACATTTTTTTGAGGATAACAAGGGTGGGGTATGGAGATTTGAACCTCCAACTTCAAAGGAGTACATGTCAATTACCGTTGAGTTAAACTCACTTTGACTTACTTTATCTTACCTAAAAGTATAATTATCATAAATTAGCTACAACAATCTCAAACAAAACTAAGTCTTAATACACCTAGACAAAACCTCACAGTCAAAACTTTACTAACTAAATAGCAAAATCGCCTATTTAACCGGTACCATCTATATACAAATACTAAACCAAATAGTTAACAACATGATCTATTGAAAAAAAAAAAAAAAACTTTTTAACGTATGAACGACTAAACATACATAACTTCAAAAAATTTGGAATTCGTTAAACAAAGTAAGGTTTTTTTAACTAGTTAAGACATATACCCTCGATCAAAAGGTTAAATTTTAACATCTCTCACTCTACGTGTTGTTGAACTGTAAGAAAAAATCTTAAGTAGATTATTAAGACGAACCAATGAAAAGAAGTCGCAATTTACGAGACACTTTTGGGCAAGAAATCAGGTAGCTGGGGCCGCATTTTGACAGTGTTGTTGTGTTGTTGTTCGTCTAGGCAGGCTCTAATGGGGTGGGTTTCATGCGAACAAGGGCATGGATTTCGTGACACTCACAGAGACAGTCAAAAACAGAGGGATGAGTTTCGTGGAAGGAGAAAAAAGAATATATAGAAAGTAAAAAACAGAAAAGTTCAAATTACAAAAGTTTAGTTTATAATTAAGTTTCAATTTTCAATGCTATTTCTTCTTATCTAGTCAGCTAATTTACTTTCGAGGAAATTTCTACTGCTACGGTAGTATGGAAAATTCTCCGTACTACCTCCATGTTAGGATAGCCCATTAGTTAGAATGGGCTTTATTTTTTATGTCTCTGTATTATGTAATTGTTTGGCCCAAATGTGTGTGGCCCAGTCTTTTATTCTCTCCCTCTGTATCGTGGTTATCAGCCTTCTTCTCCTTTCATTTTCTAGGGTTTGTATTCTTGAGCATGCAGGCCGTTAGAGAGAAGATTCTAGAGTAAGGCAATTCTTTCATTGATTTTTTTGTAGGAGTTTTTCTCCCCAGGCCTTTATATATGCCTTGAATTGTGATATATTCTATATATAAAAGCATAGGGTTTTCTCTTGCAAATTTCTTCTTCTTCTCTCTTTTATTTCTCTGTTATAATGTTAAAATGGTATCAGAGCCTTCATGTCTAACGACTGAATCCTCTATTTTCTGATTTTTTTTTTCGTTTACACGCTGCTCGGAGATGACGTCTCAAAGTTCCACCAGTAATGCTGCCGATGAATCGTTGCTGGCTAATCAGATCTTCAGTCCGGGTAACAAAATTTCAATTGTCAAGTTAACTGATGACAATTTTTTATTATGGAAGTTTCAGATACTTTTCGCTCTTGAGGGCTATGACTTAGAGATGCATTTGGAAGATGATCCTCCTCCGAAGTTCTTAGTTCAAGCACCTGCTTCCACCGAGTCTTCTTCTGGTGATACCTCTCCGCCGACTAAAACCCTAAATCCAGCCTATTCAGTATGGAAGAGGCAAGATAAAATTATCTCCTCTTGGCTGGTTGGGTCGATGTCTGAAGATATTTTACATCAGATGATCCATTGCTCAACGGCAAAGGAAATTTGGACCTGTCTTACTCAAATTTTTACAACCAGAAACTTAGCTCAGATGATGAAGATTAAGACTAAGCTTCAGACCATTCAGAAGGGAGGTATGTCCCTTAAAGAATACTTTTCCAAAATACAACAATACGTGGATGCTTTAGCTACTGTTGGTAAGCCTATCGATACTGAGGATCATATCTTATTTATTCTTGCTGGTCTTGGTTCTGATTATGAATCCATGGTGTCCGTTATTTCTGCTAAAATGGGTCCTCAGTCTGTCCAAGAGGTTATGTCCCTTCTTCTTACGCAAGAAAATCGCATTGAAAGTAAATTATCTACCACTGAAAATTCTCTTCCTTCTGTTAATTTAACTGTTGGTTCAAAACCTCCTGAATCTGACACTCAAAAACAAGTTGCAAATCAGTTTTCTCAGAATTTCAGTGGTGGAAACCGTGGTCGTGGGGGAGGACGTTCTGGTTCAAATCGTGGAGGAAGAACTTGGAATAACAGGGGGCGCATTCAGTGCCAGTTGTGTGGCAAATTTGGCCACACTGCTCAGAGATGCTACTTTCGTTATGCACCATCTGGTTCCAACAACTCTCCTGGTTCTTTTACTCCATCTTTTAATAATTTTAATCGTCCTCCTCAATTTCCTCAGATGTCGGCAATGCTTACTGCTCCTGATATTAATCAGGATACCAACTGGTACCCTGACTCTGGTGCGACAAATCACTTGACTCATAGCTTTGGAAATCTTGCGGTAGGTACCGAATACGGTGGTGGTAATCAAGTTCACATAGGGAATGGAGCAGGTTTGCCTATTCTTAACTTCGGTTATTCATCTTTTTCTTCTCCTACTTGTGATAAACGCATCTTTCATTTAAATAATCTCCTTCATGTGCCGTCTATTACTAAGAACCTAATTAGTGTTAGCCAATTTGCCAAGGATAATGGCGTTTTCTTTGAATTTCACCCTACTTTGTGCTATGTGAAGGATCAAGCGTCTGGTCGGGTTCTGCTCCAAGGGACTCTCCATGATGGTCTCTATAGTTTCAACCTCTCTGTTCGTCAGTCCCCGCCGTCTAAGAAGGACACCGCAGTGCAAGCTTTTTGTTCTACTTCTCCCTTATCTATTTCCCCTTCTGTTTTATCCGTTTCCTTAGCATCAAATTTAAATGTATGGCACAGGCGCTTAGGCCACCCTAGTCTGTCCGTTGTTAAAAGTGTTCTTCGTTCTCACACTCCTCATGTGTCTATAAATAATGATTTTAAGTTTTGTAATTCCTGTGCCATGGGAAAGAGTCATAGCCTACCGTTCTCTGAGTCAACCACTGTGTACACTGCCCCCCTTCAACTTATTGTATCTGACTTATGGGGGCCAGCTTACATACCTTCTCTAAATGGATACAGATACTATATTTCCTTTGTTGATGCTTTTAGTAGATACACATGGATTTACTTTTTGAGACAAAAATCTGATGCTCTTAATGCCTTTGTTAAGTTTAAGCTTCATATTGAAAAATTGCTTGGTGTGTCTATTTTGTGTTTCCAATCTGATGGAGGAGGGGAGTTCAAAGCCTTTACCTCGTTCTTATCCAATCAGGGAATTTCTCATCGTTTTTCATGCCCTTACACTTCTAAACAGAATGGAATAGTCGAAATAAAACATAGGCACATAGCTGATACTGGTTTATCTCTTCTTGCTCACTCACACATACCTTTAAAGTTTTGGGATGAAGCCTTTGCTACTGCGGTGTTCCTTATTAATCGGCTCCCAACCCCTGTTCTTAATCATATTAGTCCCTTGGAACGCTTATTTAAAACTAAACCAGATTATTCCTTCTTAAAATCCTTTGGTTGCCAATGCTTTCCTTGTCTAAGGCCTTACAACTCTCATAAATTGTCTTTTAGGTCTAGTCCTTGCATTTTTCTTGGTTATAGTGGTAATCATAAAGGTTATCGTTGTCTTGCTCCTGATGGCCGCATATATATATCTAGGCATGTTATTTTTGATGAGCTTACTTTTCCTTCCCCTAATCCTCCTCCATCTTCCTCTAATACTACCAAGCATATTAGTCTTTCTCCTCCTATTTTACCACTGCCTTCTATAACATCTCCTTCTCCACCTGCGGTAAATGAGCCATTGTTAAGTACAGCTCCTGCTCCAATCCCTACTGAGCCTGCTTCCTCATCTGACGGTCCACCAGCTAAGATTCTCCCGAGTTCTTCACCAACTCAACCTATCCCACCGGCTCAACCTTCCGTTTCAGCACCTACCAATACCCATCATATGGTTACTCGTGGCAAGCGGGGCATTTTTAAACCAAAAGTGTTTGTTGCTTCCTCTGATTCCTATATTGACTGTGAACCGCCGAATGTTAAGGAAGCTTTGAAATCATCCCATTGGCGCAAAGCCATGCAAGATGAGTATGATGCTCTTATGAAAAATGATACGTGGGATTTGGTACCTTTATCTTCAGATAAAAAGATTATTGGTTGCAAATGGGTGTTTCGTATTAAACGAAACTCGGGTGGTACTATTTGTCGTTATAAAGCCCGCTTGGTTGCTAAGGGATTTCATCAATCCCCTGATCTTGACTACACTGAGACCTTTAGTCCAGTGGTTAAACCTGTTACTATCCGAGTTTTGTTAACTCTTGCCTTATACTTTGGCTGGTCCATTCGGCAAATTGATGTGAATAATGCTTTCTTACATGGTACCTTGACTGACACTGTTTTTATGGAACAACCTTCTGGTTTCAAGCTTGCAGGGTCTGAAAACTCTGTTTGTAGACTCAAAAAAGCGTTATATGGCTTAAAACAGGCGCCCAGGGCATGGTATGATCGTTTAAGTCTCTTTCTAAAATCCTTGGGGTTTGTAACTTCTAAAGCTGATACTTCTCTTATGATTCGCAAATCCTCTACTGAAGCATGTTATGTGTTGATATATGTTGATGATATCATTATATTGGGAAGTTCCACAACTGCCATTGATCATTTAATTGCCTCTTTGAATGCTCAGTTCTCATTGAAGGATCTTGGCAAGTTAAATTACTTTTTAGGAATTGAAGTCTCTTATCCTGCTTCTGGTGGTCTCTTTCTATCGCAATCTTCATATATTTCTGAGCTTCTTTCTCGTGCACAGATGTTGGATGCTAAATCTATTGCCACCCCCATGGTAAGTGGTTCCATTGTTTCGGCCTATCAAGGTGAACATTTCTCTGATCCTTATTTATATCGTAGCATTGTGGGGGCATTACAATATGTTACATTAACGAGGCCTGAGATTGCATTTAGTGTGAATAAGGCTTGTCAATTTATGCATTCTCCTAAGCTTGTTCACTGGCAGCTGGTAAAACGCATACTTCGGTATTTAAAAGGCACTTTGAATACAGGCTTACTTCTTACTCGCCCTAAATCCCTAAATCTCATGGGTTTTGCTGATGCCGATTGGGCATTGGATCCTGATGACAGGAAGTCTACCACAGGTATTTGTGTCTTCTTTGGGGGAAATTTGATATCTTGGAGTTCCAAAAAGCAGAGCATTATATCCCGGTCTAGTACCGAGGCTGAATACCGAAGTTTGGCTTCTATTGCAGCTGAGTTAATGTGGCTTAAATACTTACTTTCTGATTTACATATTGTCTTATCTCAACCGCCTGTTGTTTGGTGTGATAACCTTGGAGCTGTTCACTTAAGTGCCAATCCTATCTTACATTCGAAAACTAAGCATGTTGAACTTGATATTTATTTTGTTCGAGACCTTGTTCTTCACAGGAAAATTTCCATTCAACATCTTCCGGCCCATGAACAGCTCGCTGATATTTTTACAAAGCCCTTATCTGCCTTGACGTTCAATCAGCTCAAATACAAGCTCAATGTTCGTGATGCCACTGCCATTGGCTTGAGGGGGGGTGTTAGGATAGCCCATTAGTTAGAATGGGCTTTATTTTTTATGTCTCTGTATTATGTAATTGTTTGGCCCAAATGTGTGTGGCCCAGTCTTTTATTCTCTCCCTCTGTATCGTGGTTATCAGCCTTCTTCTCCTTTCATTTTCTAGGGTTTGTATTCTTGAGCATGCAGGCCGTTAGAGAGAAGATTCTAGAGTAAGGCAATTCTTTCATTGATTTTTTTGTAGGAGTTTTTCTCCCCAGGCCTTTATATATGCCTTGAATTGTGATATATTCTATATATAAAAGCATAGGGTTTTCTCCTGCAAATTTCTTCTTCTTCTCTCTTTTATTTCTCTGTTATAATGTTAAAACTCCATTCATTGTTTGCCATGTAGAAAGTATATTTAAGAATGGTGTGAGATCCATACAATAAAATATTATATCATTAAATGTTCATTAAATGACATGTCAAATGTTGAATGGAGGGAGTAGGTACTACGGTAGTACTAAAAATTTTCCGTTTACTTTCTGCATGTCATGTCCTACCAAATCATTGCATGTTAAGCCTGATTAATGTGAATAATATATAAGTAAAATAGCGTGTTAGTAGGATAGATTTATTATAATCAAAATGCTTATTAAAACTTCTTAAAGCTTAAGAACTAAAAAACCATCGTCATAGAAGTTTAAGAAGATTAAAAATTTTAATTTAACTGAAAAATTTTCACATATCAATGCAATAAAAATTTATTTAAAAAAGTATGCTACGATGGTTGTCTAGTTTAACTAACGTGGAATTAAGCAAACATTTACAAGTATGTAATACGAAATGTGGGATTCTTATGTTGAGTTTATATAGTTGATAAATTCACAACTAAAAGTTTTAAATATCTACGTTGACAAAAATGTTGAATTATTAAAATTTATGAAAATATCAATGAAAATGTTGATTTTTCTTTTTCATGAAAAAAATGAGAGAAATCAATGTGAATTCATAAAAAATAAGTTTTTCACAATGTTTAAGTAAATTAAAATTTTATATTTTAACATTATGTTTTCGTTAATATTATTCAATTGATATTTTTCTGTACTTTTTGCAATATTTTTACAATATAATAAAAATATCGATTTATTCCTTATTTTAATGTAAAATCCATACACATGGAAAAATAATGTTGATGGAACTATCAATAAGTTTGGTGGAAATTTAATAATTTGCTTACAACTTGTGAGTTTAATAAACTCAAACTCACACATACATATAATATAGACTGAATTTTTTAATATCAAATTATATACAAGTCATAGAGTTAAATCTCTTGTCTTAAATAAATAAGAGAATCAAATTGAATATAAATAAGAGAATCAAATCTTTTGTCGTCTTAACTTTATATAAAGTTAATTAGTTCATGTATTTCATTTCATTTTTATTTTTATTTTTAAGAATAAGTTAAAAGTGGAGTCCATTTGGTTGGAAATTAAGTATATCTTAGTGTACCTTTGCCAAAAAAAAAAAAAAAAAAAAAAAGAAAAAAAAGTATATCTTAGTGTCGAATGTGGTCAATTCAATTTATGGTTCCTTTTTGTGTGGGTTTAGGGTTTGATTTTTAAAAGATACCAATATTCACTATTTTATGTTTTGCCTAAAAGAACATATAGTTCATGTCAATAGTTGTGCCAAATTCAACCTTTTTAATTTTTTTTTATTTTTAATTAAAATAGATCTTATCAGATTCTTTTTCATTTTTTCAATTGATGGTCTTTTTCGTTACGTCAGAATATTTTGTTAAAATTGAAAGTTAATGGTGAAAGTTGTTACCACCTAAATCGTTTAAGGGTAAAAATTGATTTTTTTTCCTTTTGGTTTTATCACATATTCAAATTTAAGATTCAATCTAAGTGAAAGTGATAGTTTAAATTAAGGTTGATTAATGAGCTAGTACATAAACAAATTAAAATGCTTTTTTTTTTCCCTTCTATTTGCTAATTTACTATTATTTTTTAAAAATATTAAAATGTTTGATCACTAAGATTATGCTCATGCCGGTTTGATTTCTTAGTTTAGATTGAAAAATATAAAACATGACTAGTTATTATTATTTTCCATTTGATCATATCCAATATTATATTTATCAGTAAAAAAAAAAGAAAAATCCATTAAAAAGTTTGAAAATAAAAAACCTTATTGAACGGCGTTCAATTTTCATATCAAAATGCAAGAAAATATTTATATTATTTAGATAATATACTTCCATTAAATATGTGTGTGAATAAGAATATTTCAAAATAGAAAATTATACCAAAAAGACTTACCGAAAAAGAGTTTCAAAATTTAACTTTAGTTTCGTGTTAGACTGGTTGGCAGCGGCATGTGCTTTGAGACTTTTGCTCTTTTTTAGTTCCATTTTTCCAATTATTGATTTCTTCTCTCCCATTTTTCTAGCTTTTGTTCAATTGAATATTATGCACTATATGACTAAAATGCCATCAACTTTGAACCTCAAAGTCTGTTGGTTTCATCCATTGATTTGAGGAGAATTTAAATGTTGGTATTGAAAATATCAAAAATCGACTTAGTCCCATTGAAAACTCGTCGACAAAGCCAAATCAAATGAAATACTTTTCGATATAACAAATTGAATTGTTCGAGAATAATTGGCTATTAAACTAAGTGAATTGTCAAATTTGAACATAGCTCAAATGGTTAAGGTATTAGAGGTTCGAATCCCCACCCTTACATATGGTTGAATTGAATTGATTTATGTGATTTATTAGATTTTTCGTTTGGGATTGCACTCATATTGTATATTGAAATACCTAGAGTGAGTAATTATTTTTTTAATTGTATTTGCTAATTTATTATATAGGAATAAGTTTTAGAGGTTAATTATATAGAAAAGGTGCTAAAAAAAAGAAAAACTAAATCTAAATCTTATGAAGATTAGCACCTAGGATATGAGAAAAAACAAGAAAAAAAATATACAAAATAAAATTTCATCTATTAATTTAAAGTTTTTATTTTTAGTTCAATCATATATGGGGAGAGATTCGAACATGATCTAACCAAATGAAGTATGCTCATGTTGGAAACTATTTTAAAGGATTTGTCACATACAGAAAAGCTCGGTTTGAGACATAATAATTCATTCCTAAAAAGTTTGTCATGTATACCATTTCAATTTCCATACAACCATGTGTGTCTTTCTTGAATATAGTGATAATCACATAGGTCCAAATATCTTAATTCCTTGGCAAGAATTCATACATCTTAGGCATGTCAAATTCAAATGAGGTGTGGACTTTCAAGGCAAATTTATGTAATCTTTTAATAAAGTTCAAAACTTGTCTGCTAATCCTACACTTGCCTTATAGCTACCACATCTAATACAGATAAAAACCACCCTTTCGTTACGTGGTTGATCATTTATTTTAAGGGATGTTTGCACAAATAGAAAAATAGACTAAAATAATTGTAAATATAATAAAATCTAAAACTATTTGCAAATATAACAAAATTGAAATCTATCAGTGATAGAAGTTTGTCAACGATAGGCTTTCAATCACAAGTGTAATTATTATTGATAAACTATTCTATCAGTGATAATAGTCTAATATTGATAAGCTACACGTATTGAGATTGAAGTCTATCAGTGATAAATTTGCTAAAACTATTTGCAAATATAACAAAATTAAAGTCTTTCAGTGATAGAAACCTATCGACGATTGACTTTTAATCACAATTGCAATTATTGCTGATAGACTATTCTTAATCACAATTGCAATTATTTCTGATAGACTATTCTATCGGTGATAGTAGTCTATCATGATTGAAATCTATTAGTGATAGGTGTCTATCATTGTTAAATTTACCATATTTGCAATTTTTTTTAAAAGTTGTTATATTTAGCAATAACAAATCTTAAATTATTACCCATTACAATAATCCTTATTTTAATGTAGTAGAAATTATTTTGGTGACATGACTCAAAAAGGATTTGAGTAAACAAGATTAGTGGATAGGGAGGAGGTGGTAAACCCGCTGAAGTTGGAGCCAGTTGCTGACGTGTAGGCACCCATGTTAGGAAACAACAACCAATCATCCACCTCCAAATCCGGTAGCCAGTAACCAGTGGAAATTATATCGAAAGCATCACACGCCGGTCCAAACACTGTCGATCTGTACACTTTAGAATTTCGACACGTCGGATTTTTAGGGTTTGAGGTCATGGCCAATGGGGTGCACGTGACAACTGCGTGATCATGGACAACGCAATTCATTGAGCCATATATCCCATCAGTTATCCAATACTCTTTGCAATTTCCTCACTCGCTTCCCCATTATGTTTGTTAACAATGTAAAACATTTCTCTGCAAAAAATCTCCCGGGCTCCGCCATGACAATCAACCCTTCTTCCTTGGAGAAATGCTCCTCCATTGCTTCTTTGATCGCCACGGCGGCCGTGTCAAAATGCGGCCCGACGGTGAAGCCGCCTCTGATGATGTTGAGCACCTGTTGAAAATTTTGAATAAAAACAATGCAAATTTACTTGACCTATCGACTTAAACTTTTGAGTTTAGTAGTGACTTAATACCACACCTTCATCTTTGGCATCCCCAATCGAACCGTAGCGTCAAACACTGCTCTGACGACAGCTATGGCGGTATGATAAGCACGTGCGTCGCTACCTCCGCTTCCAATATGGAATGAAACACCGACGACTTCGAGTTGCGAGACTCGAGCGGCTGGTAGGAGTGGCTCTATCTCGCTCGGGAGTGCACCGTACTTGGAGCTCAACGGAGACCGGGCCGTACCGTCGTCCTTGGCTTTGATTCGGATCAACAATGCGCATTTCGGGTGGCATCTTTTGATCTTCTCCACTTCAGCTACGGAGTCGAAAGTGGTCAAGTTAACGCCAACGCTAGCGGCGTACTTGATGTGCGACTCCACCTTGCATGGGTTGGCGAAGATGATTCGGTCGGACGACACTCTGAGAGCCATGACGGATTCGATCTCGGCTCGGCTGGAGCAGTCGAAGTTAGAGCCGAGGGCAGCCATGGCACCGAGAAGTGCAGTATTAGGGTTGCACTTGACGGCGTAATAGGGCTTGATCATTGGAAGATCACGAGCCCACTTGTGGACGAGATTGATGAGGAGCCCTAGGTCAAGTACGTAAAAGGGTTCTTTGGTTTCTTTTTGGCTCAAAATAATGGATTGAACAAAACCCAACATTCCATTTTTATTTATCCAAGTGATCTTCCTCCCTTTGATTCCCGGAGCCATTTGCAAGCTCTGTATGCAGCCACCATTCTCATCTGCATTCGCTGGTGGAAATTGCTTGGTGGCCATGAGAATGAGTTATTAAACCTAGTAATAATAGAAAGATGGAAGTTACTTAGTCTTAGATAGACGTCCATTCTTTCCATGGGGACGAGTCCTGCGGGTCCCACTTCTAATAGGACGGATAATAGAAGAAAAATTTCCTACGAGTTAAACGGAGACAAGAATGGAGAATGCATTTCCCTATCTCCGTTTCCTGTTCGATCTCCATTTATTTTTCTGCTAATTAAACAAGACACCTATTTAGTATCTTAAAAGTCGTAATTTGACCACATCCCAACAATCGTCAATCTAACAAAAGAAAGATACACTTATCAAATCTTATTTTTCAAAAACCTAAAGACGAAAAACCAGGAATAATAATAGAGGTGCATATGCCTAGCTAACCCACTACTTCACCTAAACTACATGCTAAGTTGGATACACATTAATTTTTTTTTTTTTTTTTTTTTTTAATTTTATTTATTTATTATTATTATCATTATTAATTTACATTCTTTTGATACTACAGAAATTAACATTCAAAGTTATTATACACAATATCGTGGGACTCATTTAGAACTATAGAAACTAAGTAGCATAGAAATATAACGATAGAACATAAAAGGAAAAAATTTAAGTAGTTAAGACATGTACGTTAGACTAACAAAATATTCTTAAAGTAGATTTGCCTCTCATCCGAATACTCGAGAATCTACCTAACATTTACCTGTTAGAACTGAGATAAAATGGAGCTGATATCACACTAAAGTCTAGAACTTAAATTCTAGAGAGAATCTTGGGAGGAAGAGCTCATATGGAGGAGATGTATAAAATGGGATGCATTTGAAAATGTGGGAGAGGACCTTTTATATGTGTGGGGAAAGTGGTAGTTACAAATTTTAATATTACACTTAAATTTCACAAAGAAATTTGGTGGTTATTAAATGTTGAAATTAATAAGACCATGAAAATTTTTATCCACTCATACATCATTTTGAAAAAGTGAAAATGTAGCCACCAAAACTTTCAACTTAATTGTCATCAATTTTAATTTTTAAGGGAAATTCTTTAGGCCCGTTTGTTAACCATCAGATTTTTTGTTTTTGAAAATAAGCATATACACACTTGCTCCCATGGTCCCACCTATAAATTTCTTTGCTTTAGTATCTACCTTCTTCCTTGTTTTGAAGCCCAAATCAAATTTTGAAAACAACAAAAAAAAAATAGTTAAAACTTGTTTTTGTTTTTAGAATTTGGCTAGGAATTCAAATGGATATATCCTTAACAAAGATGGAAATGGAATTTGGAGCCTTGGTTTTTGTTAAACTTTGATTTGGTTGGTCGAAGATGCAAGCTCATGCCAGTTGAGCTATGTTCTTGTTGGCAAATTTTATTAGAATTATTATTACATGATAACCTTATATAAATTGATATTTTTAATTCAACAATGGTAGAGAATATTGAACTACGAAAGAATAATGGTATATAGTTGTTTTACTCTTTGATCTTTTTTTTCGGGACAACATATAGGATGAGGAATTTGAACCTCTGACCTCTTGGTCGAAGGTACAAGCTTTATAGCAGTTGAGTTATGCTCTTTTTGACATTTTATTCGCTGATGTTGCGTATTGATTTGGGTGGAATTAATTTTTGTGGTAATATACTTTTTATTGCATTAAATGGTCAAATGTAACGGAACAATTTATGGTGAAAATCTAATAAGAGGCCATTTTTAGTATACTTTTTTTTTTTACTCACAAACAAACATTTCCCCGTCGAGTTACAAACAAATGCAGCTCACGACTTGCCGCCTGAACAATCCAATCAGGTAAGACTGATAACCCCTTCCGTGCTAATTCATTAGCGAGAAAATTATATTCATAATTAACATGACAAAAACTAACTCTGTGAAAGGAATCACGCATACAATCTATATCCCAGATGATAGTAGCACAATCCGTCGAAGATCCTATGATTTTATGCAAGATGGATATCAATGAAAGGGAATCCGAACAGACGGTCAGACTTTGAATTCTACATAGGTTCGCCAGTTTAAGTCCCTCTAAAACCGCAACCGCCTCTGCGCATAACACACCGAAGGAAAGAGTGGTTCCCTTATATGAGGTCGCAACAAGCTGACCACTCTTATTACTAATAGCTGCCCCCACTCCACTAAACCGTCGCTTAGAATCACATGCCGCACCCACATGCAGAATCCTCTCCATTAGAAATCATAGAAGACACCTCTTCCAAAGACTGGACTCGGCGACTTCGCCGCATATTTGCGCCTTGGAATTCACACAGATACTCTTGTTGCTATTTTGACAAATATTGCTTAATGAGCTGGATGTTTATGTGGCAATGAGCTGGCAGATGTGTCCTTGAGCTGGCGTGATGAGTCCAGATCAGTATTCCTCCAACTAACTCTCTGAAGGCCGTTTTGCTGAGCTGCTGGCACCACGTGAAGGAAGCTTCTCAGCCTGTGTAAAATTCCTTTGTCATGCGATTGGATCCTAGTGTGAGGGAGGGAATTTGTGAGGTTGTGTGATTGTATAATAGGGTTTTTAATTCCCTATCTGAGAGCATTTTTCTGAGTGTGATTTTGTATCTCAGTGAACAAAGAGTAGAGTGTAGAGAGAAGAAGAAGAAGCTCGATTGCAGCGGCTGAGTAGGGTTTATCCTACTGATTTGTAGCTCATTCAAATAGAGAATGATTCTCTCGTTTGTAATGGTTGATAATGGAAGGGACTAAAGTGGATGTAGACCATCTTTTTGGGGTCAAACCACTATAAACCTGGGTGTTCTTCTTTTCTTCTCTTGCTCCTCTGTTTCTTTTGATTTATTCTTCTGTTGGTTACTTGAAATTGCTACGAGAGTGTGCTACTGTGTACTGTTTTTTACAGCAACTCCTAAATCCAATCACATAAATTATCCACAGACGGAACCAGACGATCATGGACTAAATTGTTCCGATCATTTCAAATGGCCCAAGCACCCATACAAACCCGCTCCAAATCATTCGCAGACGTACCCTCTGAAATTGTAAACCATCTGTCTTTTATCTCCAACCGACAGCTTGATCCGATGACTTCCACAAGGCTCAAATTCCTCCAAACTTCCTGAGCTCTATGGCACAAAAAGAGTGCGTGATCCGTGTGTTCATATTCGACTAAACATAACGGACATACCCCATCACTCGGGACACGGTGATCTTTTAGATTAACTTTGCATGGAATACAATTATGGACATGGTGATCCGTGATCCGTATACTTGTTAAATCTAAATTTTAATTTGTTAAAACTAAACTTTAATCTCATTAAAAGTTTAGAGGGAAGATTGACTCACATCACAATTAGGTAAACAATATTTTTGTTCTCTCTCTTTCCATTAATATAGTTTTTAGGTTAAATTACAAATTTAGTCCTTGAGATGTTTGTGTCTATTTAGTTCTTAAAGTTTCAAAATTACAAATTTAGTCTTGAATTTTTTGTAATTTGTGGAACTACTAAATACAAACTTGAAATTTTAGGGTTCTATATTAGATGTTGATGATCAAATTTTGCTAGGTAAATTACCTTCGCTCCACGTGATAATCGACAGTGAATTTGTTTGAGATTGGAGGAAGACGTGGCTTGCAAAAGGGTAAACTTGCACATCGGTGTGGTGCTAGCCACACTGCCTCCGATGCTTAAGTCAGAAAACGGAGGAGGAGAGCAAGAGAGTAAGAGGGTAAGAGGAGAGAGTCGAGAGTTCGGGTCCCTTTCTTCAGTGGCGAAGAGGGGTATAAATACCTGCTCATGCTCCTAGGGTTTTTAGGAATTTGGAGGCGTTTCAGGACAAACCAGGCGGAACCGGGGCGGCCAGAAGCAGGAGGGACGAGGCAAACGGACTCGGCCCGCTGTACAGGTCGGGCCACGTTGGCCCGGCTCGTTGGTCCGGTCTTCCTCTGGGTCGTCTCCTGGTCCTATCTCTGCCCGGTTGTCCTCGTCAGCTCCTTGTACACCATGGTGGTCCAAAATTACCTATAACATTAGATATAAAATTCAAATTTATATGCAATAGATCACTTAATGTTTAAAATTTTTTTCAATTTATCAAGGACCTATTAAACACAAAATTGAAAGTTTAAGAACTTATTAGACACACAGTTGAAAGTTTAAAGACTTGTTAAACACTTTTAAAAGTTTAGGGACCAAATGAACACAAATCTCAAAGTTTAAAAACTAAATTTGTAATTTAACATAGTTTTTATTACTCTACTTGTTATTTTTTTTTTCTTATATTACATAAATTTTAATATTCAACCTTTCAAAAAAAAAAAATTAATATTCAAAATTACACACAATAGCATAGGTATGAGTAGTGCAAAAAAAAAAAAAAAAAATTAATTCAATAAAATTAAATGTCTAAGGTGAAAATTAACTCCCCAAATTTTTCGGTAAACGTTGATTTTTTCCACTTCCAATTAATATAGTTTTATTATTTTACTTCATTATTTTATTTTTCTTATATAACAGAAATTAATATTAAAAATACTCTAGCTTAGTACTCATTTGAATTGTAGGTTTGGTTTGATGGGTATATAACTTCTGAAAATTTGTGGCTGAAAAGTAAGTACTTGCCACATTAACATAATCTAATTGGCATAAAACTTATACTAATGAAAAAAAGATCTGTGCTTCGAATCCTCCCATCTTCCACATATTGTCAAAATAAAAAAAAGAAAAAAGTAATTAAGAAGTATTGAAAATTTGTAATTTAATCCTGTAAGGTTTAATTTGATATAACGTGTTTCATTTTTGGTTTTTAGTTTTTATTATTTAGAAACAAAAACTAAACAAATACAACATTTTTCTATTTTAGTATTTTCTGTTTTTTTTTTCTCAATTTTCAATCATACATTAGTGCTTATTCAAACTAGCCACTAACTTTTTTTGTTGAAGTTATAATCATTATATAGTTGGCTTTTAGTTTTATAGTTTGATATAATGCATTTGTTTTAGTTTAGTTTAGTTTAGTTTTTTTTTTGTTTTTGTTTTTTTTTTCTTATTTCTCATTTTTTTTCTTTTTCTTTTCAAGAAAGGTAAATTAAATTATGTTTGATTCTCATTTCTTCTTTTTTCCAATCGATAAACAGAAGGACATAAATGCATTTGGTAATTGATACTTATTTTCTTGTTTTCTTAAATCTTAATTAAAAAATCTACATAGAAATAAATTTAAATAAATAAAATATTCAAAATTATTATTTGATATTTTATTATTTATTATACATTATTTATAAATATAAAATAATAAGATAATACTTTCGTCTACATTTTTAAAAAATTATTGGAAACAAAAACAATAAACTATAATGTAAAAAACCATATTATGTTGTTTCTAAAATTTGTTTACAATTTTGAAAACATTTTCTTTAAATAAAAAACTAGAAACATTCATCAAACCTTCATACTTCTTACCAGCTAGAAACAATAAACCAGAAATAGGAAGGATCTTATTTTCCGGGATAGAGCCGGTGCTATTCAAATTCTATGGGAGGATATTTTGTCTCTAGCTACCTTATGGTCTTCCGTTTCTATCATTTTTTTCAATTATAGTGACGTTGATATTGCTCTTAATTGGAAGACGTTCTTCTAGCCTTTGTATGTTTCTCACATACACATTAATAAAAGTATCCTCTTTCTAAAAATAAACCAGAAACAGGAAAATTTTAACAAATGACCCCACAGTTAATAATTTCTCGTGCTAAAATAACCCATATTAATTATTTAACCTCAAAATTACGATTCAAGCCTTCCTTGTAAAATTATTTGACCTAATTCAAGCTAATTTTATAGAATTAAAATCACATCCATTTTTTTTAAATATAATTTTCAACTAATTTTGAACTTCAAATTCTACCTTTCTTTTTCTAAATTTGTTCAATTTAAATGTCACGTTTCCTATATTTGATTGTGGTAGTGGTAGGCTTTAATTTCTTTTTGCTCGTCCTTTTTGGATTGAATATTTAATGGTGATGAAAATTGCAAAGGAATTGGCATATTTGTGGAAAAAGAATGAAGTTATTGTTGGTGTAACGTGTGGGTTTTAAGGGATTTTAACATTGCAATTAATGGGTGAGTCTAATAAAGGCTCAATATAGAAGGTAAAATATAGGTTGCAATATTTATTAAGTCTAAAGTTCAATTGAATTATATCGAAATTTTATATAGTATTCACCTTGCTAAAATTAAAGTTAAAAATTAAATGTTGTAAAAAAAGTTAGAAATTAAATAGTTTTTTTTTTTCGCTCCTTTAATTAGTTCTAGCTTAAATTACAATTTCAGTCCTTATACTTTTATGGTTTTGTATAATAAATTTCTAACTTTAAGGAGTGTTACTAAATCTCGAAACTTTCAATTTTGTGTCTAATATATAATTTAAAAAAAAAACCGTAGACTAAATAGACACAAAATACAAATTCCTTTAGGGTAACAACAATTTTATATCTAATAAATCTATCCATTTTAAAAAAAATATGTAAAATATGTCAAACATCTATAGAAACAAAATTAAAAGTTTAAGGATTTATTACAATATTTGAAGTAGTAGGATCTATTAGATTCAAAATTGAAAACTTTAGAATCTATTACACAATTTTAGGAAAAATACCTTTTTAGTCCCTGAGTTTTGAGAAATATGTGTATTTGGTCCCTAAGTTTTCAAAATAAACCTTTTTAGTCTCTGAGTTTTGAGAAATATGTTTAAAAGGTCCCTAAGTTTTCAAAATAGACCTTTTTAGTTCTTGAGTTTTGAGAAATATGTTTAAAGGGACTCTCATACTATTTTTTTCAATTTTTTTAAATAAATACTTTTTAATTTTTTTAATTTTAAAAATCATTCAATATTAAAAAATAATAATAAAAAATACTAATTTAAAAAAGTTGAAAACTCGGAGACTATTTCTCAAAACTCGGGGACTAAAAAGGTCTATTTTAAAAACTCGAGGACCAAATGCACCTATTCTTCAAAACTCAGAGACCAAAAAGGTATTTTTCCCCACAATTTTTAAAGTTAGATGATTAGAGGCAAATTTGAAAAAGTTCAAGGACTATTCAACATTTTCTTTTATTTTATTTTTTTCTATATACCATAAATAATTAATATTTGAAATTATCTAGAGTATCTTAGGCTCCATTTGATAACCATTTGGTTTTTTTTTTTTTATTTTTTTTTTATTTTTGGTCTTTGAAAACTAAGCTTATAAACACACTACTTCCACCTATGAATTGCTTTGGTTTGTTATCTACTTTTTCCCATGTTTTCAAAAACCAAGTCAAGTTTTGAAAACTAAAAGAAGTAGTTTGCAAAAACTTGTTTGTTTTTTTTTTTTTTTTTTTTTTTAAATTTGGTTCGGAATTCAAATGTGTCCCTAACAAAGATGAAAACCAATGGTAAGAAAATTAGGAGAAAACAAGCTTAATTTTCAAAAGCCAAAAATCCCAAAACCAAATGGTTATCAAACGAGACATTAACACATTTAGATGGTTGGTTTGGTTTGATGGATGAGTATAAATACAGAATATATGCAAGGCCTAGTTTGGATTTTCTGGTTTCTACTTTTTAAAAACTAAAACAAAAAACAAATATGATTTTGTTTTTGTTTTAGAAAAACCAAAACCAAAGTAAGATCCCTAACAATATAGACAATAAAAAAGAAAAAAAAAATAAATTCCATTACAATTCTAGAACTTGTAATTTAACCAAATGATGACATAAGGTTTAACAATATCATTCCAACAAATTTGACATATGTAATTCAGAACATGGAGAATATGAAGGATGTCACATGCAAATAAATAAAACTAATTACCATATTATAATGTGTATTTCCAAAATATGCATCTTGTGACAACTCATCTTGTGACAACTTACTTGTGAAACGGCCAGTCAAATACACAACTATATATAAGCATAAACATTTTAACTTAGGTTAATTTAGTTAATAACACCCTTTAACATGTTATTGAAAATTTGACACTCTAGGCTTCAAAAATCAATTTTTTTCAAAATATGCATGTTACATTACTACCATATCAAAAATTGGAGCCAATGGGTATAAATACTTAATTAAAGTTTCATGAAAATGACACAATAATTAACATTTGAACTCAAACCCTTCCACTATAATACCATTTTTAAAATCCCAAACATGGTATATTATAAAACATAGTTGAATAAAATCTCCTCCAAAGTCCACAAATGGCAGATCTTGAAAACTTGATGCATGGAAACAAAGACAAATAAAGTATTACCTTGTCGGGTTTCAATACAAGATACACCTTTCCAAGATAAATATGAAAGAGTATTGAGATATTGGCGCGGCTCAATCAGACTCTTCAACTAAGCTTTAAACCCAACCGCATGCACGACAGCCAGGTCGTTGGCTGCTTGCCTTGCAGGTAACGATCTGAGTGAACCGGGCCAATATCACAAGAGCTATTTCAAGCTAAACAAAACACACACAAACTCCATATCTTCTCATTTTCAAAGATGGCATGGAGGGTGGAGAAAGAGAGAAGGGATTTGTGGGAGTGGGGAATGTTTGAGAAAGATGGAATTTAAGAGAGAGTGGTGGGAGGGGCAGGCAGGCAGAGGGAAGGGAGAGGGTTTCAAGGAAAGGCATTAAAGGCAATGGACAACCAAAACCCTCCAAAAGGACCAATGCATTCAATGAGGATCAGAAGCTTGTGCAGCCAAGGCTGGCTTGGCCATGGATATTATTCTCTCACACATTACTCTTTTAAAATTTTCAAACTTATCAATCAAAAGGAAATGAAAACCCTAACCAAGTTAATGTCTTGTGTGTTTACTTCCATTTTGAAACTTTTATCAGATACTTTGATCTCTACTTGTATGCCTTGTGTTGGTTTGTTTTTAGGGTCATTCTCAATATAATGGACAATTATATTATTGTATTTTTTTTTTTTTTTGAGGGTATAGGCAGCTGTTTTCATAATTTTAATTAAAAAACAACACACCCTATACTAATTCCCTCCTTGTAACTCAAATTTACTTAGATTTATTATTATTTTTTATAATACTTACCTAAAAAAGAAAAAGAAAAACATTGTTCTTAAATTTTCATTTTTTAGGAGGTAAGTATTATTCAATTTTTATAGGTTTAATATTATTCTCTCTCTTAACTTTTCATTTCGAAATTTCTGAATTTAACATGTAATGTACTTAAATTTTTTTTTTCCCTTTCTTTTAGAGAATGGAATAGTTAGACAAAATAAAGTGATATGTGTAATGACTAATGCATACCTTTTTCTGAAGCAATGTATATCAAAGAAAATATTTAATGGACCGTGTCATTATGATATTAATTTTGTTTTTAGTTTTTTCACTTTTTTTCGACATTTGGTTGTCTTGTTGTGTCGAATGATCAACTTATGTTTATCTAATATATAGGTCAATCATGTCATCATTTAGTAGGTGGTGTAACGGTAGGAACCACCTAAAATTCGAATACAAAGTTGAAAGGCGCAATTGAAATTTTTTAAAAGTGTGTGGAGATTAGGATAGATTTAACTATCGATTTAAGAACAAAATTCATAATTTCACTCATTTTCAAGCATTATGTTAAAGTCCCTCACCCTTACATAAAAAAAAAATATTTTAGTTTTTGTGGTCAATTTTTAATAAATTGTTTAGTTTAAAGAAAAAAAAAACTTGATATATAAATTGTTTGTTTGAAATCATAAGTTTTTTTTTTTTGATCTGTTGAAATCATAAGTTGTAGCTAGGTTAACTGTTATGTCTCTTCAAATGAATTTTGGTTTTTGGTTAAATGAGAATAAAGGACAAAAATAGTTTTTTTACGCAGAACTAGAATAGAAAATCCATCCTAGTTTGTTTGCTTTTTTTTTTTTTTTTTTTTTTTTTTTTTTTTTTTTTTTTTTTTAATTTTTAAATTAAATTGAATCAAATCGAATTTATATTACTTAGAAGCTTTAAGATTTATTCTATTTTGATCTCTAAAATTTTCATATATTTTTTTTAATCGTTGAGTTTTACATTAAAAAAAATCATTCTAGACTTTGTCTCGTTAACTTTTTTGTTTCAAAAAAGCTACTTAACATGTAATTTTGATGAGAACATGTTGAGGATCCCACATTGAAAAGATAAGTGGAGAACTCACAATATATATAAGGTACATGAGTTACTCCACTCATTGTCAATTGGTTTTGAGTTGGAATTCCATGTTATCTAATAGAACACACATTTTTATTTTCATTTACTTGATAAGTTAGTCTATAGAAAATAAGGTGTTCAGTTTAAAAAAAGTATAATATTTTTTTATATAAAGTTTGGGACTGAAACAAAATATTTAAAAAGATTGGTATATAAAATATAAGAACTCAATAGATTTTAAACTAAAGAAAAATGATGTTGTCCCGTCAAACTTTGTTTCTTGTTGACAAGCTCTGTATCTCGTTATGCAATATTTTTTTTTGAAAGTCAATGTTATACTTTCCGTTAATTTCAAACATTCAAGTCAATTAATGTCGTTCGTTCGAGTGGGTAAGTAGTAAAGATACTTTAGATATTATAAGTTCAAAATTTTCATCTCCTTCGATCTTTACATAACATGGTAAAAGAAAAACGATTTCCCACCCCATATGTTGTCAAAAAAAAAAAAAAAAAAAACGATTTAAAAATATTTTGAGATTTGAAAAAAATATGATAAAAACTTAGGAGAGAGAGATTGTAAAAATCATTAAATGAAATGGGAATCCGGAGAAGAAGGTGTTTGGGGTGTGTCTTGATTGAATTAATTGCTGCTTGTGGGAATCTCTTCTGAGTACACTGCTCGAAGCACCAAACAGGAGTTGGTTTCTTTGCCTTTTTTCTTTTTCATCATTTATTATTTATTTATTATTTTTCAGTAAAATTTGTTTCGTATTGGCTGCTTCTATAGACTCTGTCATAATTTCTCTCCAATTTTATTATATTCTATTACCATGAGGGGCCAATTTTGCATTTCTTTATTTCCAAAATTGTAGATATTTCATCATAAATATATATAATTTCTCTTTAAATTTATAAGGAGTCGATGACATGTTACCTTTTAAATGGAGCGAAAAATGGGACCATTTAGTTTGTCATAATTAAAAAAAGTATACATTCTTCTAGTTTCAACCCGCCTCTCTAGTTTGTAGAATGAAAAGACTATATGCATCTATATAAACAATTAACGTAAACAACGTTGTCATTCTCTAAAAAAAAAAATAAATTATGCGGCTTCATCCAGACTTTTTTATGCTCAGAAATGGTAATATGGAAGCCTCTACATTAGCAAAGGTTCCCTTGACATAAGTCATAACATCGCCCTTTCGAAAAATATTTTCCATGATTTATGAGAAGAATTAGTCATCTAATATATGTATATAGTTGATTTTGACCTAATAAAACGACCATCATCTTTAAGAAGTAACTTAATTAAAGATATATATATTTTTTATATAGATAAGGTTGAGTGTCTTATCCTTTAGATAATTTGATTTGAATGGTTCATTTTAGAGAAACATGTGTAGAGATATATTATATATGCAATGGTTAACATAAGATTAAACTTCAACATATTTATTCTATATTTTGGATCATTAAAAGAATATATAGCAAACAAGTATGTCACAAAGTAATCATATGTAACTAGTTGTCTTAATTTTTGAGTAGATTATGAGCTTGTATCTATGAGATTGTATGCTTAAGGGGTGAAAATGACTAGAATAGCTCATCCAATGAACTTACCTATATGTTGGAGAAATGACTAAACTAAGGAGCTAGAGATCACATATAGTGTCATGACAAGATGAAACAAGTATCATATCAGAGATGAAATTTGCTTCTTCCCACATTATTGTGACTTGAACAATGCAATCTCACTCTCTCGTTGATTACGATTAAATCATAAGTAGATTATTTACTAAAAAAAATTAATGTAATTTGAAGAGTATAATATAATCATAACGCAAGGGCCGTTAAATAATAACTTGTGTGAAAGACTTGGTATCCTATGGACTTTAGATTGTTTTACCATGGGAGATGGTGTAACTTTGAGTTTTTAATTAGTGGAGTAAAACCTTGGATTCATAAGAATAGATTTATTAACTTTGGATTATCCGAGCTTATAATCAAATAAGTTTATTAAGGACTTTCACTTGTTCATAAAATACATATATATAAATCAATAAAGTTGAAACAAAATGTATAGCTTTCAAATTTAGAATTTATTTAATAGATCAAATCTATTATTAGACATAAAGAGGGGAAACGCAACCCAACAAATACAATAAATTGAGTTGGACACATAGCCGATGATCTATAGATAGTTTATAATGTACATTATATATTGGTCTTTAATATAGGTAATCTATAAATAGTTCATCCTTAAACATTTGAGATATACTAATTACTCCATTTGAAATCAATCCCAATAATAATAATAATAAAATAATAAAACTATCGTGTGTTGTCTTAGTCGTCAATAATAAAGGTCAATGTAAAAGGTAAAGGGGTTTAGAGAGAATAATGAATTTAAAATGACCACATTCTGAGATTTTTTTTTCTTTCTTTTTTTTTTTAGAAAAAAAAGAAAAAAGAAAAAGGGATACTTTATTAAGATGTATGTGAGCAACATACAAAAGAGGAACTACATAAAAGCCATCCAATTAATCGAAATCGAGGAAGCATCATAATTACAGAAAAGATTGGAAGACAACAACCAAAAACCTGCCAGGGCAATGATATCCTCCCTAATATGAGATAAGTTGCGAGAAATCCTTTTGAAGATGCGGTTGTTCCGCTCATTCCAAATTGACCACATGGTAGTTGTTGATGGCAAAATCAGGCCAAGCGCTCACCTGACCTTCACGTGACACCAACAGTAAATTTGTTTGAATACGGGGAAGACGTGACCTGCAAAAAAGGGAAGTGAGCACTGCACACCTGTGTGGTGCTTGCCACACACGCTCCGATGCCTAAGTCAGTGATCGGAGAGCCTCCGGCAAGAATAGTTCTGAAGCTGTAAAAGAATAGGGTTGTGAGTTCAGATTTTCATACCTTCCCTGGGTCCTCCTAGGGCCTTTTATATCTCCCCTTCAATTAGGGTTTTTCCTCCCCCTCGTCGCTGGTTGTCGCTTGTCTCATGGACTCTGCCTTCACTGGGCCCCAGAGGGCTTCCTCAAACGACCCAAATGGCCATTGGGCCCAACGGCCTGGTCGGCCTCGGCATTGGGCCGATGCCTACCAGACCCTCGGCCTCAGCCCAATGCTGAGGCCGAGGAGGTGGCTTCTCCTCTTCGGGTGGAATCTTTTCTTCGTGGACCGACTCGGATTGGGCCCAAAGTCTCTATCCTCCGAAGTGTCTGTTAAGCCAAAATTACCCACAACAGTAGTAGTAAAAAAATTTTGAATAAAGATCTGCATGCCTTTGAGTGATCGACTTGCGAGCAAAAGCTTCCACACATAATTTTTTTTTTAGTTCAACAACATTTGGGGTGGAGGAATTCGAATCTCTGACCTCTTGGTCGAGACTACATGTCAATTACCGTTAAACTATACGCTCGCTTTGTCTAGCTTCCACACATAATTGCTCCACTTGGTAGGGGATTCTAAATAGTGATTTAATATTATATGCATGTTACTTTGACAACAAAATGTAGTAAGGTTTTAGATGGTTATTGTTTGAGAATAGTTAAGGCCCCCGTTTGATAACCATTTGGTTTTTTGTTTTTGGTTTTTAGTTTTTAAGTTTATAAACACTACTTCCAACTCTAAGTTTCTTTGGCTTTTCACTTACCTTCTTCCCATGTTTTCAAAAACCAAGCCAACTTTTGAAAACAAAAAAAAATAGTTTTCAAAAACTTGTTTTTGTTTTTAGAATTTGGTTAGGAATTCAAGTGTGTCTTTAACAAAAATGAAAATCATGGTGAGGAAATTTAAAGAAAACAAGCCTAATTTTCAAAAACCAAAAACCCAAAAACTAAGGCCCCATTTGATAACCATTTCAGTTTTTGGTTTTTGGTTTTTCTGTTTTTGGTTTTTTGTTTTTTAAAAACAAAAACCATATATGTTTGATAACTGTTTTTTGTTTTCTGTTTTTAAAAAACAGAAAACCAAACTTGTTTGATAACTGTTTTTGGTTTTCAGTTTTTTAAAAATTAGAAAGATGAACATATATTTTAGAGAGAAAAAAATGTGTAGAAACGTTGAAACAAAAATTTAGAGACACAAATATAAATATAATGTTTTCGAGATAATTTTTTTTTTTTGAAAAGACTAGAGAAAAGTTAAACATAAAAAATTTAGAGAGGTGAAAGAAAATGTTTAGAGAGAGAATATTAGTTAGACTCAAGAAAAGATATTAGTTAGAGAAAAAATAGAAAAAAAAAAGTTAGAGTAAAAGCGATAAATTTAAGATGAAAAAAGATTAAATAAAAAGAGAAAATTTAAAGAGATAGTAAGGTTAAGAGTAAAAGATATGCTAAAGAAATAACGATGAGTTAGAAAAATAAAGAAAAATTGTAGCGATAGAAAATTTTGGATAATTTTTTTTTCAAAAGAAAAATTAGAATATTTTAATTAAGGAGACAAAAGTTATTGATAAGTTTTTAGAAATAGATAAGTTATAGAGAAAAAAAAAGTTTTAAGAGAGAAAATTTTAGAGAGAGAAAAATAAATTTTATAGAGAGAAAAACGTTTTAGAGAGAAAAAAAAATAGAAAAAAGAATTTGTTGGAGAGAGATAGGTAAAAGAGGAGAAAAATAAGGATTAGAAGAAAAATGGGTTTTGGAAAAACAGAAATCTGTTTTTAAAAACTACTTTTTTTGGTTTTTGAAATTTGCTTATAATTTCAAAAACGTTTTTAAAAAACAGAAAACAAAAAACAGAAATAGTTATCAAACACTCCTGTTTTTTAAAAATGAAAAACAAAAACAGAAAACAGAAAACGAAATGGTTATCAAACGGGGCCTAAACTGTGTGCAAAATGTTTTGGACACTCATGAATATTTAAATAAATAAATAAATAACTCCAACAAAAATGACATTAAGAATTTAAGTTAGTCTTTCATTCATTTGCTATAACTTGAACAAGATTTTTTTTATGACAACTTCTTTTCATACCTTTTCATTAATGCAAAAGAAGTTCAAAAGAAAAAAAAAAAAAAACCAAAAACACATTTTTAAGAGTAAAATACACTTTTGATCCCATATATCTTAACTTAGTTTTACCATGAATTTACAAAACATTTTTAGTTCTAGATATTTGAATTTTAGTTTCTACTTTTGTCTTTAAAGTTCCAAAAGTGACATGTTTGGTCTTTGGGGTTTGAATTTTTATTTTAATTATTGGTTTCTAAAATTTGAAATTAGTTTTTAAATGGTGAGTTAACCACTAGTTGATATAATGAAACAAATGACATGACAATTATTGATGGTCAAATTTGGACAGGGAGAACTCACCTGACCTTCACGTGCCACCAACGGTAAATTTGTTTGAAGAGGGAGAAGACGTGGCCTGCAAGACAAAAGAAACCTGCACACCGGTGTGGTGCTTGCCACATCGCCTCCGATGCTTAAGTCAGAAAGCGGAAGGAGGAGAACAAGAGAGCAAGAGGAGAGAATTGAGAATAGAGTTCGGGATCCTTTCTTCAGTGATGAAGAAGGGTTTAAATACATGTTCCTGCTCTAAGGTTTTTAGGCATTCGGAGGCGATTCGGGCTGAACCAGGTAGAATTGGAGCGGCCAGGGGCAGCAGGGACCGAACGGAGGTGGAAGGACTCGGCCTCGGGCCGAGGCCGACCATATGGGTCGGGCGAAGGCCCGGTCCCTCTGACCTTGGCCCTACCTTTTGGCCCGTTTCACCTCTGGAGTCCATTTTCCGATCCTATTTCTGGGCTCGTGTCGGGTTGTCCTCGTCAGCTCCTTGTACATCGGAGTGATCCAAAATTACCTATAACAACAATTAAAATATGATGACTAGACTTTAGTGATATATATTTTAAAAATTTGTCGATTTTTTTCAATTTTATTTTTTATACTCAAAGACCAATTAGGAATCAATTGCAAACTTTAGGGACCAATTAGAAGTTAAATTTAAATCTTGATGATGAAACATATCACTTTGAAACTTCAAAGTTAAATAGAAATTAAATTCAAATCTCGAAAACCAAAGTGTTGCCTTTGAAACTCAGGGACCAAATAAAAATTAAGTTCAAATGTCGTGGACCAAAAATTTATTTTATTTTCTTAAAAAAAATTAAAATATTCTAAATAAAACACATCAACGAGTGTCGTTTTGTATGAAATTCAAAATAAAACTTTATATAGAAAAGATAAGGTTTAAAGTGAAAACCCCCACGCAGAATCCATAATTTGCATTTTGATTCATTTCTCTTCTTTCTTTACCAATGGCAATGGCGACCCCTGTGAATGTGTACGGACCGCCGTTGTCCACCGCCGTGTCCAGAGTCATCGCCTGCCTTCTCGAGAAGGACGTCCAGTTTAAGCTCTTGCCGGTGAATATGGCGAAGGGAGAGCACAAGAGCCCGGAATATCTCAAGATTCAGGTACATTTTCAAACTTCTTCTCAATCTCTCTGTGTAACTCTCGTTTTACTCATCCATGTCCGATTCAACAGCCATTTGGCCAAGTCCCTGCGTTCCAAGACGAGAGCATCTCCCTCTTCGGTAATCGACCTTCGATTCGCTCTTTTGAACTTCCAATTTCATCTTCTGAACTAGAAATTAGTTCATCGATGACGAAACCTAGGGTTTCCGATTGTGTGATTTCGCGCAGAATCAAGAGCGATCTGCCGCTACATTTGCGAGAAGCACGCGGAGAATGGGAATAAAGGACTGTACGGACTGGATCAGTTAGGGAAAGCTTCGATCGATCAATGGATTGAAGCGGAGGGGCAGAACTTCAACCCGGCGAGTTCGATTCTGGTTTTTCAACTGGCTTTTGCGCCGAGGATGAAGGTGCCGCAGGACGAGAAGGCGATTAAGCAGAACGAGGAGAAGCTGTCGAAGGTGCTTGATGTGTACGAGCAGAGGCTGGGGGAGAGTCAATATTTGGCCGGAGATGAGTTCTCGTTGGCCGATCTTTCTCACTTGCCCAATGCTCATTACCTGGTGAACGTGGCGGATAGGGCGGAGCTTTTCACGTCGAGGAAGAACGTGGAGCGGTGGTGGAATGAGATCTCCGGCCGGGACTCTTGGAAGAAGGTGGTTGAATTGCAGAACAAGACATCTTCGTGAGTTCTGTTTTTTTGCATTTGATCGAGTAATTGTGCCATCTGAGGCTTTGAATCTTGTTGGAATAAATGGTATTTGAATGAGTTTGTGTGTTCTTCATTTTCTATGTTAAAATGCAGCCAAAAAGTGGAAGAGTCACCAACAACTATTTTTTTTTTTTTTTTTTTGATAATCACCAACCAACAACTATTTGAATGATCACGAATTAGTCTTTAACGCTCGTTTGGTAACGTTCTCTTTCTTGTTTCTTGTTTCCAATTTTATTAAGGAATCTAAGCATTTACGGCCTGTTTGGTAACGTTCTCGTTTCTTGTTTTCGTTTTTTCATTTTTAATAAAGAAAAATAGAATTTCATGACCATAACATCTATACATTCAATAATAATAAACCTATATTCTTATTTTTATGTTTGGAAAAAATTGAAAACAAGAACAATAAAAGAGAAACTAGTTTTAGTTGTTCTCAAAAGTTCTATACAAATTATGGGAGTGTTTCTAAAAAATGAGAAACAAGAAACATACATAGTTATTAAATGCTTAGATTTCTTAATAAAATTGGAAACAAGAAACAAGAAACGAGAACGTTACCAAACGGGCCCTAAATTTTCTCTTCATTTAAGAAGTTTCGTTTGTTCTAACCAAGTTCTTTTCTTGAATTTGGTCTGACCACACCGTTGTATTTATATTTTATAAGGTAAAGTCGATCACGGATTAGTCTTTAAAATGTATTCCAAATGGTCCGTTTGGAATACATTTTAATTTAAATGTTTTTCAAGAATGCATTTTGTAAAAAATATTTTGTATAAAAATTGTTTCGAATTTAAACACTCATATGATTGGTTGCATTTTCTCACAGGTGTTTTTATACATAAGTTATTGTATGTTAAATACTCTTTTTAAAAAAGTTGGTTTCAAGTGTTTATCTCAAAATGGTTTATTTATCAATCTCATTTTTGAATAAGTCATTTTTAGTAGTTGCCAAACACTAGAAATTTTTTCAAAATGAATTTTTTTCAAAATTAAACACTTGAAAAGTTAAACCAAACACACCCTTTATCACAAGAGTGGATAATATATTTATTTCACAAGAGTGTTCAAAAATATATTTAACAGATAAAGTTCACTTGGAATTTTGCCACATCATCACATTAATGGTCGTCTCTTGGAGAAACGACCTCGTGACACGTGCTGCATGTCGCTAAAGAGACGACATGCTCTCGGGAATTTAAACCACAATATCTTACTATATATAAAATCTTACTATATATAAAAGGGGCTTAAGGAGGAGAATCTTTGCTTTCCTCTTTTGCCCTTATAATTTTAATAAATGTCCATTTTGCCCTTCTATATTTGTTAAAGAGACACAACTCTTTGAGTTAAAGTGTCCTTCAATCTTTGCTGATGAGACGTGACTGTTCAAGCAGAGTTAGTTACACATCAGATGCATCCATTCGAGGATTAAAATTAAAAATATATCTTACAATAAAAAGGGGTCATTAGTCATGTCTTTCCAAAAAGCATATTAACTTTTGAGTTTTCTACATATTTTTTTACTCTAATTTCATCACTATTTTGATCTGTAAAAAATCTATATAAAACAAACAAAAAAAAATGCATAAAACACCAATAAAATATAGCGAACCAATAAAATATAGCGATTGTTACCATTGCTATCCTAAATTTTAATAAACTTTTTTTTGGTATCAATATATTAATGGTCTAATTATTATGCAATTACTTTTTTTCTTTTTTCTTTTTTCTTAAATTTATAACTTTTTCCTTGCAATCTTTGTACCATTCCTTTAAAGTCCTATGTAATTTATATTTACCTATTTGGAGAAAGTTCTTCAAGAAAATGTATAGGAGCTATGTTTAAATTGTCGAAGTAGTAATGGGAGAACAGGGAAACACATTTTGATATCATGATTTCCATTAATTAAGTCCACCTAATGGCACAAAATGATATCCATTCAAGTTCGAAAGGAAACAAATTTCCTGTTATATTATGTTGTGCGATGACGTTAAACAAAACACAAGGACAAATTATTCTGAATATTAGAAAATATATTTCTAAATATGTAATTTCACATTAACAACTTTTTTCAATGTCAATACAAAAATTCTTATCAAATCACTTGAAGATCAAAATTTGTCATCAATACATACAAAAAAAATGTTATTTTCAAAGAGGTTATACTTTATTAATTACTTTAGTTTTTTTTTTTTAATTTTTTTTTATTTTTAAATCAACTTATATAATTCTTATGAAATATATTTATTTCTTTCTTTTTCTCCAGAATACAATCTCGAAGCCCACCGATGAATTATCCATGAGATAATAAACTATCTTTATGATGCCACTTTTTATGTTTTATCAAATTTAGTTTACAACTATTATATGTATTTTAATTTTAATTATATATTTTTTATTATTTTTTCTACCTCTTACATTATAGTTTAATGTCAAACATTTACCATTTGAACTAGATGAAAAATATATTTATTCAAAAGTTAACTTTCACCGTAAAAAATATATTCCAAAGATTTCAAACCACGTGCAAAATATTTCATATTTAGTATGGTAAATGAACATAGAACAATATAATATATAGTTTTAGACTTCTAGGTACCATTTTTTTTTTTCAATCTAAAAAGTGAAATTTAACATGCATCACACGTGTTTTTAAACTAGTTAATATAAATAGTTTCAAAACTACAATATTTTAATAAAAAGTTTTAAAAACAACAATATTAATAAAAAATGTCTCCCTAAATATTGTTCAACTAAAAAAAAGGTTGGTTTTCTGGCCAACATGAACACAACATGTTGATCAAGAGTTAGAGGTTTAAATCACTCATTCCACTAATTGTCAAATAAAAAGAAAATGTTGGTTTCACTCATTTTTTGAAAAAAAAAAATCAAAGAAAATATATTTAAGTCCTAATAGTCATCTATTTAAGATTTAATATTGAATAAATTATTTTAACGATGACGAATTTCCTTAGAAGAGAACTAAGGGGGTGTTTGGGGCACTGAATAGGTTATAATAACCCCCCTTATTATAACCTATTCAATGTTTGAGGCACCAACAAAAATAATTGGTGAGGTGGGTTATTTTAACCCCCGATTATTTTATCCATTTTCTACAGTAACCATTATTCAACCTACTACAGTAACTATCTCCTCACTTCTTCCATGCGACTTCTTGACTTTTCCGACGACCGCCGGCCGCCGTCAGCCGACGAATTTTCCGACGACCGCCGACGACTTTTCCGGCGATCGCCGATGACTTTTCCGGCCACCAATTTTTTTTTCCATATTTCTTCTCAATTTCATTTTGAAAAATATAAAAAATAAAAATAAAGAAAAAAAAACATCAAAGGTTGCCGGAAAAGTCGTTGACAACATCGAAGGTTAATCAACTTAAAAAAAAAAAAACATTCAAACGAAATTATATTTACCACACTCAAGTTTATTTCAAATGATTTTATTGATAAAAAAAAAAAAAAAAAAAAAAAAAAAAAAAAAACTAATATGATTTTTGAACTAAACATTTACAATTTTTATTTTGGCAATACTAAAAGTTAACTAATATGATTTTTCTATACCAAAACCTAAACTTTTTTGCTTTGTAACAAAAAAAAAAAAAGCATAACCCTAAATCAAATCAAAGTGTTGTATATCATAAAAAAAAACTAGAAAAAGAAAACAGTCAGTTTGAACCTTTGATTCAGAACCTCATGTTAAAACAGATCAACACTCCAAACACAGATTATTTTATCCCAGATTAAAATAATCTGCACCCCAAACACAGATTATTTTATCCCAGACTATAATAATCTGCACCCCAAACACAGATTATTATAACCCCCAGATTATTATAATTGCCAGATTATTATAACCACCAGATATTATAACCAATTCAGCGCCCCAAACAGCCCCTAAATGTGTATTGCATTAGGAAAAAAATAGAACTTTTAAAAGAAAGGAAATATAAACACAAAATGGGAAAATCGAAACATGAAAGCTAAAAAACATTTTCTCAAATTAAATGTTTTTATTATTAAATTATTAAAAAATGTCCACAAACATTATAATATGTTTCAACTACGTCCACGTGGTTTCAAAAGCTTCATTTATATTTTCAACCTTTAAAATTTTTTAGACACAACTCTTTGTCAATTTTTTTTTAATTAAATTGAGGATGAAAATGTGTCATGAAAGTGACTTGTAAGTTACAAAGAGGCACAAGGAGTAGGTTTTTATTAGTTAAGCTCTAATGGCTTGGCTTTTGGTTTCATAATAATATTATATTTTCCACTTTTGGTATAAGTCCAATCTTTACTTTTGGTTTCATCCAAAAATCTCTCACTAATAAATATATTATCCTTCATTTATATACCTATAATCTTCCCTTTGTTTAGCCCATGTAGATTTTTTTTTTGGGTTTAGCCCATGTGGAATTGTGGTCACATTTCCAACGTTTTCAATTATATGCTATCAACTATCATTTCAAAGCTTCATTTTAACTAACATTTTTCAAAATTGTTTCAAAAGAACCATTCCATTGACTTTCACATTAAAATGAAGACAAAGATGTGATGTGGTGGTGATTTATAAAAATGGAGGTCACACATGGTCACATGAAATAGTGAGTTGTAAAAAAAATGTCAAAGAGTTTTTAGTCACATTTGAAATGGCTTCAACTAGGGAGTGAAGCATATTTGAGGTTTTTTTTTTTTTTTTTTTTTTTTTTTTTTTTTTTTTTTTTTTTTTTTGACAATAATGTGAGGTGAGAGATTTGAACCACAAATAGTATTGAGCCTCATGTTGGCATATATTTAAAAGTTAGAGTTCAGTTAAAATGAAATTTTTTTAAGAGTGAAAGTGACATAATAGAAAAATCACACACTAATAAAAATTGCACAATATTGAAAAAGTCAGAGGAGAGTATGGTCAAATTGTGACTTAGACTCTTCATCTTAAACCCCACATTTTTTCTAAAGTAAAGGTTGTTTTAAACAATTTTAAAATTAATGACTAAAATAAAAAATCAAAAAATAAAAGCATATAATTCAAACTTACCCCAAAGTTTAATAAGTTACGTCATCGTTTTTTCTCAATAAATTTTTGTCTTTCATTTTTACAAAAAGATCAACAAACTAGGTTTTTAAAAGTATTTTAAAGATAAAGGTATAATTGAAACTTTTGAAACAATAAAGCCTTAAATATAACATAATTATATAAACATATTTAATGTTGTCAAAATATATATATATATATATATATAAACATATTTAAAAAAAAAAAAAAAACTGACCGCTACCAAAAGATAAATAGAGACGATGATATAAACAAGACGCCAACAACGGCTAACTCCATATTCGTCCGCTTTAAAAGAAAGATTTGAACAAGAGCCCAGTGGCTTTCGTTCCTTTTCTTTCCGGCGAGGCAACAGTCGAATTTCATCTCTGAGTTTGTAGCATATTTGCATCCCGTCATAAACTTTTGAAGCAAACGCTAGATTACACTGCCTTTAAAAGATAATGGTAGATGGTATTTTTGTCTCGATGTTGCTCGTTATTTCCGTTTCCTACCAAAAATTCTATCTGCCTTCACCAGGATTCTTCAATTCTGTACAATTTCTTCACCCAATCAAGAACACAACACCCACTTCTTCTTCGGTCATTTCAGCTGATCCATCATTGTGCAACTGCAGAAGCGTTTGTTACTTCTCTAGTGATCGCTGTAAACTCTTGCACTTCCATCTCCAATTTGCGGGGAATTCATGCCCGAGTAATCAAATCTTTGCTTTATAGAGATGGGTTCGTTGGTGATCAGCTGGTTACTTGTTATAATAAAATGGGTTATGCTGAAGATGCACAGAAGCTGTTTGATGATATGCCTGATAAGGATTTGGTTTCTTGGAACTCGCTGATTTCGGGTTTTTCTCGAGGAAGGTGTCTTGATATGACCCTCAAAGCATTTTACACCTTGAAGTTTGGAATGTCAGTTAAACCCAATGAGGTTACCATTCTGTCGATGATATTGGCTTGTAACGAAGCTTTGGATGCAGGGAAGTATGTTCATGGCTTTGCAATTAAAGTTGGTGTTTCTTTGGAAGTTAAGGTCGCTAATTCTCTTATTAACATGTATGGAAAGTCTGGAGATTTGATATCAGCTTGTAGATTATTTGAGGCCATCCCAGACCCGAATACAATATCGTGGAATTCAATAATTCAAGCTCAAGTTACCAATGGCTGTGCACAAGAAGGAATTGACTGTTTTAATAAGATGAGAAGGTTTGGAATGGAGCCGGATGAAGGAACTATCCTGGCAGTGCTTCAAGCTTGCGAGCATTTGGGTATAGGAAAATTGGCAGAAAGCATTCATGGTCTAATCTTCTACCATGGTCTAAGCGCAAGAATCACCATATCAACAGCGCTTTTAGATTTATATGCGAAATTGGGAAGATTAAGTGCTTCTCGTGATGTTTTTGGGGAAGTGAGTTGTGCAGATAGAGTTGCTTGGACAGCCATGCTTGCAGGATATGCAGCACATGGATTGGGTAGGGAAGCAATCAAGCTTTTCGAGAGCATGGCCGAGGTCGGTTTGGAGCCTGATCATGTAACCTTCACTCATTTGCTTAGCGCATGTAGTCATTCAGGGCTGGTCAGAGAGGGCAAAAGTTACTTCAATATGATGTCTGAAGTTTATGGAATTGAGCCAAGGATAGATCATTATTCATGTATGGTTGATCTACTCGGTCGCTGTGGACTTTTGAATGATGCTTATGAGGTGATACAAAACATGCCTATGGAGCCCAATGCTGGCGTGTGGGGTGCCCTTCTTGGTGCTTGTAGGGTCTATGGTAACATTGAACTTGGTAAGGAAGTTGCAGAGCATTTGATTAACTTGGAACCTCTGGACCCCAGAAACTACATCATGTTATCAAATATGTATTCTGCATCTCGTTCTTGGAAGGATGCTGCAAAAGTGAGAGCCTTGCTAAAGGAGAGAGGTCTGAAAAGAACCCCAGGATGTAGCTCCATTGAATATGGAAACAAGATCCACTGCTTCTTCGTGGGCGATCGATCTCACCATGAGACGGAAAAGATCTATTCCAAGCTCAAAGAATTGCTCAGGAAAATAAGGAAAGCTGGATATAGTTCCAAAACAGAATATGTTCTACAAGACGTGGAAGAGGAAGTCAAGGAGGATATGATAAACAAGCACAGCGAGAAGTTAGCCATCGCTTTTGGGCTGTTGGTGAGTAAAGAAGGAGCACCTTTAATCATAACAAAGAATCTTAGAATTTGTGGAGATTGTCATAGCACGGCAAAGCTCATTTCACTGATTGAGAAGCGTACTATTATTATCCGAGATCCAAAACGCTTTCACCATTTCTCTGATGGATTCTGTTCTTGTGCAGACTACTGGTAAGTCTTTACTGTGCTTCATAATGGTGCGAATGCATATTTATACCTCACATATATAGCTAAGCTACATACATATATAGCTTGTTGAGCTTTTATGTGCTAATATAATCCAGTTTTTGGTCTGCTGTCTAATAGCTTGATTTAGGCATCTTTTGTATGGTTCCTTGTAAAAAATAAGTTATGATCATAGCTTGGAGAGGTGTTAAATGATGTGCCGTGACCAAACCACAAAAATAAACATCGACCATAACCTATATGTCAATTTGATACAAATGTAATATAGTCAATTTGACACGATCTATAACCTGGCCCATAGTGCAGTTCATCGGTTTATGTTGGGTTGAGTCAAGAGTCAATGTCAAATACGAATCGTATCATGTTGGTTTATCATTTGTAAGACTTGCGAGTTAGATTAATTCTAGGTTAAAATAGATTGTCATTGGTTAAGTTTGTTCAACCCTTAAAATTTTAAACTTGAATTAACTTGAAAAATTATAATCATGAATATTAAAATTTAACGTGGACAGGTTGTAATGAGCTAGTACAAGTTATGGTCTTTTCTTGGTTCCAAGGAATTTTGGAATTTAAAATTGAGGATAGATTTCATCAAGTATCTAGGTTATTTTATATTCACAAAGACCATAGAAAGATCTCTTTCTTTAAGTCTCAAAGATCTCTTGCCAATAAATAAGAAGTGTATTTTCTCACATATGAGGCACGTGAGATGGCAAATGAGACCAACTAAAGAAGTGAGTGAAGTGTGGATTAGAGAATGCAAAAAAGTCTTCTCTCAAAATATCTATCTCGATATATATATATAAAATAGAAGTTACTTTCTTAAACTTGTCTCTTTCCTTCCATGCTAATTCTTTCTACAAATTTGGCATGTAATTTCTATAAATCTTAAAAAAAAAAAAAACTCAAGTCAAGTCAACGTCAATTTTCTCTATTAACGTAAAATGTGAATACGTTACTTAGACTAGTAAGAAGTAAGAATTGAAAGGGAAGATAGATAACAATATTTTAACAAAGAAACAAACATATATACTATGACAAGTTCAATTACAAGTTTAGTCCATGAACTTTTAGGATTATGTCAATCTAGTTCTTGAACTTTAAAAAGTATCCCTTAGACCCTTAAACTTTCACTTTTGTATCCAATAGGTTTCTTAATTTTCAATTTGTGTCTAATAAATCCTTGACATATTCAATGATATGCAAGCCTACTAGATAGAAAATTGGAAGTTTTTGGTCCCAATAATTATAAAATTCAATTTCATATCTAATAGATGGACTAACTTTTGAAAATCTCGAATATGTCATGCACCTATTAGACACAAAATTGAAAGTTCAGGGATCTATTAAACACAAAATTGAAAGTTCAATGATCTATTAGACACTTTTTATAGTTTATGGACTAAATTGACACAACTTTAAAAATTCAAAGACTAACTTTTTTTTTTGAAAAAGAACTTCATTAAATCAAACAAAGACAATTACAACAACCTCCTCGTTAATATCGGAGGAGACCCACAAGGGAAAATCAAAATCCCAAAAGACTCAACTCTTTCAAAGTAAAGATTGATTTTGATTACTGTTGATGCTAAATCCGGATAGGGAGAACTCACTTGACCTTCACGTGACACCAACGGTAAATTTTTTTGAAGAGAGAGGAAGATGTGGCTTGCAAGACAAGAAAATCTGCACACTATGGCTTCAATGCTTAAGTCAGCAAGAAGAAAGATGAGAGGCAAACAAAGAGCAAGAGTAAGAGAGGAGAGAGTCTAGAGAATAGAGTTTCGGATCCTTTCTTCAAGGTTGAAGAAGGGTTTATATACCTTCTCATGTGTTTAGGGTTTCTAGGCGTCTGAAGATAGATTTGGATTGAACCAAGTCGAATCGGGTTGGTTGACCAAGGACACTAGGAACCGAGCGGGAGAAGAGAAGTTCGACCCACACAAGTGGGCCGAGGCCGACCATAGCCTCGACCTCGACCTTGGTCGAGGCCGAGCATGGGATTGGGCCTGGCCCAATCCCTTCGGCCTACCTCTCCTCCAGGGTCTGCTTCCTGCGTTTTCGGATTGGTGTTGTGTTGTCCTTGTCAGTTCGTTACATTTTGGAGTTGTCCAAAATTACTTAAAACAATTACAAAAAGACTTATAGCTAGCATCAAATCTAAAATTGACACAACTTTCAATGTTTAAAGACTAACCATTAGGATATATTGTCACTAAATTTTAAATAGAATCATATAACTCTGCCTTTAGCCACTAGAACTTGGTCATATGGGCGATTCTTTTTACCATGCAAAGACAACTCTGTTTCCATCTAATTACTTCACCGATTACACTGCACAAACCAAACAGTAATTCAATCCCAGCTCTTAACAAATCAACCAGAGCAAGAAAGTTAAAAAATAATGTTTACCGACCGCCCCCACGGCCCTTAAAACTTTTACACACGGCTGGGTGGATAAACATCCGACGGTGAGCAGAGCACCTGACTTGTCGGATTAACCCCCACCGAACCCAGTCGAATCAATCCGACCCATAAAAAGGAACATGCTTTCGAATATTCCTCTGCCATTACACCACCGACCCCACCTCTTCTTTCTTCCTTTTAATCCCCCAAAACTTCTGGTATTTGTAACTCTTCACCATGAACTCTTCTTCTTCTTCTCTTTCCGACCAACTTCACCTTCTTGGGAAAGTCGAGGTTTTTAAACTCCATGGTCGTGATAAAGCTGCTCGGAATGTCTTCCTCATTGTCGGAAAATACTTTCCAGGTACTGAAATTACCCCTCTTGTACTTCAAAACAGAGTGTTAATTCATCTCTGTTTTACTTATGGTGGTTGCCCTTTTGGTTTCAGCTCGGTTTGTGAGCAGCCAGGCGGTGAATGTCTATCTGAAGGACAAGATTTTCCCCTTCCTAAAAGATGGGCCGTTCACGGTGGTGTACATTCACACAGACGTTCATTGGACAGAGAATTGCCCTGGAATTTCCAATCTCAAGGCAATCTATGAGGCCATTCCAATCACCATTAAGAACAACATTGAAGCTGTTTATTTTGTCCACCCCGGTTTGCAGGCCCGTCTGTTCTTGGCCACCGTCGGCCGCCTCATGCTCGACGCCGAGTAAGGATTTCTTCCTCCCTTGAATTTGAACTTCCCATTGCAGAAAATGGCAAAAAGGCCAAATCTTTATGGTGGGGTTCTGGTTTTTTTGACTTGCAGGTTGTATAACAAGGTGAAGTATGTGAAAAGAGTGGAGTTTCTGTGGGAGTATGTTAGAAGGAAAGAGATGGAGTTGCCGGAGTTTGTGTATGATCACGATGAGAAATTGGAGTTCTGTCCTGTGATGGACTCTGGTTTGGAGAATGATTTTCTCAGGGTCTTCGCCGCCTCGCCGTCTGTGGATTCTGCGGTTTCTACGTATTCCATGAGATGTTTTGCTTGAGGATGAAGACTCAAAAGATGGGGGCGGGATACAGAGGTCTTTTTGGGTTTTGTTGTAGGAGCTTTTGGGTAGTAGTGGCAGAAAATATTGTAATTATAGACTTTTTTCTGTAGCCAAAGTTGGGAGCTTTATGAGCTTTCCTTGTGAAGAAAGGAACAGTTAATACTTCACAGGAGAAGCAGTGAAAATCTATACATAGGTATAAATGAAGTCCTGATGGTTTTAAATTTTCAACTGTTCATCTGAATAAAATATATGCTCACTCATATCAGATTCCTAAAGATAAGGATGAAGAAATTAAGGGCCCGTTTGGTAACATTCTCGTTTCTGGTTTTTGTTTCTCCATTTTTAATAAAGAAAAATAGAATTTCATGACCCTAACACCTATACATTCAATAATAATAAACCTATATTCTTATTTATGTTTGGAAAAAATTGGAAACAAGAACAAAAAAAGGAGAAACTAGTTTTAGTTGTTCCTAAAAGTTCTATACAAATTTTGGGAGTGTTTCTAAAAAATGAGAAACAAGAAACATACATTGTTATTAAATGCTTAGATTTCTTAATAAAATTGGAAACAAGAAACAAGAAACGAGAACGTTACCAAACGGGCCCTAAGCGCTGGAATTAAATGGATTTGGAATGGAATAGAATGGAATGTGATTCCATGAGAATATTTTGCTGGCATCTGGATTCCTGTGTTTGGTGTGTTGGATTTAGGTTGAAATTAATGGAGAGAGAAATAGTGGGACTCACCAAAATTATAAGAAAAATAGAAAAAGAAATGGTGGGTCCTATCAAAATTATGAAGAAAAATGGAAAGAGAAATAGTAGGACCCACCAAAATGTGGGAAAATAGAAAAAGAAATTGTGGGTCCTATCAAAATTATGAAGAAAAATAGAGAGGGAAATAATGGGACCCACCAAAATGTAGGAAATGGGTTGGAATTCACATGCCCACAATTCCATTCCAACCACACCCAAATCCGCCCCACCAAACACGGGTATCACATGTCATTCCATTCCAACCCAATTTATTCCCACGCACCAAACGACCCCTAACAGAATGAGCAGGTTTTAATTAAACAAAACAGTTTGATTGGGCAAATTTTTGAACTTTTATAATGGATTGATAAAAAGGGAACATGCTGGGATATCAAGGCTCTGTTTATTTTAGTGGGATGGCTCTGCCTTGGCTGTATCTGGTGCAAAGATGAGCAGAATGGACACTTTCCTCCAAAGTTGGCTTTCACAATCACAGTTTGCAATAGGGATTTTTTTAGGTAAAATACACAGGGAACCATGCCAGGAACATAGGCTCAGCAATTAATTAAAGCTGATGAAACATAGTATTTGGATGATGTGGCATTCAAGTGAGAATTATTTCTTTGTGTATATGGAATCATGTTGCCAATTTGAGTGTAGATGTTCAAATCCCACATTATTGAACTAGGAAAAAGAATCACAAATCCGTATTTGAATCCTAATGTAAATAAAAGGACTGCATTGAATTGATTCAAAGTTAAGATACATTATCGATGTACTAAAACCCAAAGATTATCAGCAAAAAGGGAGGTCTGGGATGGTTGGTGCGTGACTCCGGCGGGTCTACGATCTACGTTGGGATGAAAAGAATATCAAAAAGCTGGCCGATAAAAGTTCTGGAAACTAGCGCTATGTTTGACGGGATGAAAGCCTTACATGCAAAAAGGGGGGAAGTCTGAACCTGATCGTCGAATCTGATGCCCTGCAAATTGTTAGATACTTGAACAAGGAAGCGGAAGATCTTTCGGAAGTCAAGAATCTGCTGGACGCCATAGCCGCCTTGGCTCCAAGTCTGGGGAAAATCTCCTTCAAGTATTGTCCTTGTGAGGAGAACTCTGTGGCTCACTCCCTCGCTCGTAAAGCAGTGAGCTTTTCTTCGGATTTTGTTAGCTCCTCCTGTGAGCTGCATCCCCATATGCAAGGGGAGGAAGATACATTTTTTTGGTGGGAATACTTTCCCACGTGGTTGGCCCCTTTATGAAGGGAGAAGTTGGTTGTACCCGTTTTTTCGTATTAATGAAGTTTTTTTTTCAAAGAAAAAAAAACCCAAAGATTAAATCTATTGGGTTGGTAATTTAACCCTCATTGAATCATCTATTCTAAAAATAACCTTCAAGAAAAATCTGGACGTAACATGTTTCTTCCAAAAATGAATTCAGTGAATTCAAATAGTAGGTAGCCAACCTTGTTTCCTAAGAGTGCGTGACAACCAGATTGGGCTCCCTGTCTGCCTAGCCAGATCTTTTGACAAGTTGTCATGAAAAATGTTGTCCATTGATCAAGGAGAAACAAAGTCTACTCTCTCAAGTCCCATAAAATTGACTCCATGCAAGGCATATACATTTAACTCAATTCAAAATGGCTGAGCCACAAGGAAAGTCCAAAATAATATGATCCTTTTCTAACTTGGTGACTGGTGCAACCAATCAGGTAACTGAGATTGAATCATGATACCCATTATTGAGTTGGTAATAATATCATATTATAGTGTCATAGAATCTATATCATCGGGTGATTCTTCAGAACCTAACTCCCTTAGTTTCTTGCCGGCATACACTCCCAATTCATAATTACGGTAGTTCGACAAGCTCCTAACAAGATACGCCATAAATACATACCGTGATCGACAGTTGCAGATTCTATGAACTTTTTGGCTTCTTGTAGCTTACCTGCACGGCTTGGAATATCTACCATGCAAGCATTAATTTAATGCTCCACTCTTGGAACAATGCCAAACTCATCAAGCATCATCTTGAAATAATAAACTAAGGAGAATGAACCAGTTATGATGAGGAGTTGAGCGTGAATGACCTTGCCCTCCTGAAGACCTTTCTGATTTGTGTACCGTAAGAGTGAATTGAAGAAGGAGCGTTGCTGAGGAAGAAAAAGATGAAGAAGAAGATGAAGATTCAACAACTCTGTTTCGATTTCAAATGAGGCACAAACGATTCAGTATTATGACATTTGTTATTGGGCTTGGCCACTTTTGGTGCATTTTACTTTTGGCCCAAATTCAAAGGGCCATTGCATATATAATAAAATGGGCCAAAATATTGGCAAATATAGCAACCCGCAAAAAAAATTGTAAAAATGGCAAAATATTTTCTTCAGACCGTTTAAATTATCAAAATACCCTTTCTAGGTTTCTATCACTGATAGATTCTGATTCTATTTTTATCACTAATAGAATCTATCAGTGATAGAAACTTTTTACCACTGATAGATTTTTGTGATAGAAATCTGGTAAACTTCATCAATGATAGAATCTACTAGTGATGGAAGATTTTTATCATAGAAAGATTTTCTATCACTGATAGATTCTATCAAGTGAGTGATAGAAATCTTCTATAACTGATAAGGTGAAGAAAACTTTCTATCAATCTATCAATGATAGAAAGATTTTATATCACAGTGATAGAAATCTATCTTTCTATCACCGATAGAAGATTTCTAATATAGAAAGATTTTCTATTACTGATAGAATCTATCAGTGATAGAAGATTTCTATCACTGATAGTAATTCTATCAATGATAGAATCAAAACCAACTTTTTTTTCTACCATTTTTTTCTCTACATCCTAAAATTAATCTCAAAATCAATACACAACAACTCAGACAATAACTTATAATTAGCAATTCATAATAGAATCAGTAAATTAGAATCAATAAAGTTTGTCTCCAACATGACTGATAGAATCTATCACTGATAGAATCTATCACTGATAGAATCAAAACCAAAACAGGGGCAAAACGAGGATTTAAAAAAATGAATTAAAAATTTTGCCATATTTGCAATATTTTATAAAAGTTGCTATATTTACCATTAAACACTCAACTTTTGCCACTCATTACAATTTTCCAAATTCAAAAGGGTCGACCTGCAAATCTGCAAAACAATCCCTAATGTTATATAAATACCAACTTAAAAATGTAAAATAAATTTTAGTGAATGGCTAGACATATTTTTTTTTTGGAAATTCAAGAAATGGCTACATTCGTTGTAATAGTTAGTGATATGATCTATTTGGTTGGGACTAGTTGGAGTAGAGGTCGAATTGACTTCGATCTTGACTTAGATGAAGAGGCCTGTAAAATTCGATGAGTCTTTTATCAAAATAAATTAAAGTATCTTGGTGAATGAAGTGATCCATTATTTGATTTGTTAGAGATGATTAGTTGGTGGTCAATAGTGATTTTATATGTTAGAGAAATAGTGTTTTGATCTTGTATGTGAGAGAGGGAGATAAAACAAATTAGGACTAACTATAAATGAAAGAGGGGAAGGAGGGTTAATACAAAAGGGGATAGAATTGAATTTAAAAAAGGTATGAGAATAATGATGGAGGGAGGCTAATGAAGATGTTTTGTGTGTCATAGAGGTTTGTGTGTCATAGAGAGGGAGAAAATGAGAATAATTAAGTGATGGAAAGCAAGGATTACATTGCACAACATTAACTAGCTAGAGAGAAAGTGGAGGGGCACTAATGAAAAGGGAAGAATATTGAGAGAGTAGAATGTACAAATTAGTTGGAGGTCAATCCTCGAAACGAGTATATGAAACTAATCTTTTATCGTTGAGAAATTATTAAAGGAAGCTACCACAAGGTAATTGATAGTTTTGCACCATTAGATATATAAGAGAGAAATTGCTAGTACTTCAAACTTGTATCCAATTGTTATTAGGGGACATGTTGATTTTCAAAATTAAACCATATTCAACCGTTATTAAGAGATATCACATATTGTAGCGGCTTCATTGAATAATGTTTAACTAATTGTAGTTTGTTAGAGACTAACATATATAACCCCAATTTCAGTTTGATCCTTTTCTATTCTTGCTGTAGTGGGGCATGAACAATTTTTCATAATAGGATTATGAATTTAAAATTAGAAAGAATATATAAACAACCCCTTCATTCTCATAATTGCGATGATTTAAAAAAATATATCTTTTTTTTTTGTCAAATTGCAAAAACCACCCCTAAAGTATGGTTGTTGTAACATTTGCACCCTTGAACTTTCAAGTGTAAAAATCAGACCCTCAAACTTTCAAAATTGAACAAAATTAACCCCTAAACTTTCAATGGTAAAATTGAACCCTCCAACTATCATAAATGTAAAAATTGAAGAAACTATAGAAAGATGTAACCCTCAAACTATGGTTCAATTCAGAACTCAAACAGTTCAATGGAGGAGAGGCTTTACGATCTTTGTTGTCTTATTTGAAGAAACTGATGAAAGATGTGTTGAGAAGATTGATTAGGCCACTAAACTCTCTTTGCAGATGAGATATTGAAACTAGAATGAGGAGAGAATGTGGAATGAAGAATAAAACAAGATAGAAAATATGAATATATATTAGAGGGTTCAATTTTACCATTGAAAGTTGAGGGGTGATTTTTTTTCAAATTTGAAAGTTTGAGGGTTTGATATTTTTACACTTGAAAGTTTAGGGATGTAATTGTTACAACCACCATACTTTAGAGGTGGTTTTTTCCATTTACCATTTTTTTAATCTACAAAGCTAACTTGCATTTAGAGAAAAAATTGTTTTCAAAATATTATTTTGTTGAAAACTAAGTGTAAAGATATAGAAAGATATAGAAATTAAAGGTGAGTTTGAATCACTCCTAAGAACAATATTAAAAAAAAAATCACTTGGTTTGAAAATAACTTTTTCAATAATCAAGTGCAAGAAACGACCCTAAAGTATTTTTAAGATTACATTTTTTTTTTTTTTTTTTGGTGCTTTGAAACTGGTTTTTGAATTGTTTGGATTTTTTTTTTTTTTTTTTTTTTTTTGAAACGATGGTTTGGAATTGTTTTTATTTTTAAAAAAATTGGTTTGGAATTGTTTTTAACTATAGTAAAAACTACTTTTAAATAATTAAATGCACATCCAACCTCAAATATGTTTATGCCAGCTATAATTTTAAAAAAACTTCTTAGAAATGCTAGAAACACTTCATTTCAAAGAAATGATTGTTCAAAAAAAAAAAAGGGAAAAAATCAATTTTGACCCCTGAACTTTGCAGGTTGTAGCAATTTTAACCCTAAACTTTCAATTTTAGCAAATTGAATCCCAAACTTAACAAATTGTATCAATTTGAACCTCCAACTTGCATAAATGTTGCAATGTAGACCTTTTGTCAACTTTTCATTTGAATTGCTATTAAAATATGTAATTGACAATTTCCTTTTATTTTTTTTAATTCACATTGCATATGAGGTAGTGTTTTGTAAGAAATTTGTTGGAAAAACTCTTTAAGAAATCAAATATCTCAGACAATTCTTCTCATTATTATATATATAAAAAAAAGTTTATTGGCAACAAGAAAAATCTAGCAAATATGAGAAATAAAAAACTTGAAATTTCTTTATTTTCGTTTCCTAGATTGGTACATTCTTCTAATTAGCAAGAAAAAAAAAACATTAAAAGAAGGGAAAAAATCACACAAAGTTCTTAGCAACAAGAAAAAAACAAGTGAATATTTGAAGATAAAAAACCTCCAAAATTTCTTTGCTTTCATAACCTTAAATAGCAGCAAAAAAAACTCTCATAAAATCCTCAACAATGAGAGAAAATCATCTAAAATAAAGTTTCTTCAATATTTTATTTATAAGAAATCAATTCAGATGCAATGTGAATTAAGAAAAAATAAATAAATAATCAATTACGTACGGTGGTTCAAAAAAAAAATTTAACTAAAGGTATACATTGTAACACTTATGCAAGTTTAGGGTTAAAATCGATACGATTTGATAAGTTTGAGGTTCAATTTGATGAAATTGAAAGTTCAGGGTTAAAATTGATACAACTTGTTAAGTTTAGGGTTCAATTTGATGAAATTGAAAGTTCAGGGTTAAAATCGATACAACCCCTAAAGTTTAGGTTAAAAATGATTTTTTCCCAAAAAAAAATCAAAGAAATGTTTTTATCAAGTGTTTTCTTTTCCTAATTATCATGACATGGCACACACTTTTCTTTTCCTAATTATTCCAAGCACATTTTCTCTGTCTACAGATTAATAGTTTTGGCAATAATTTGTTTTTCTTCTTTTTACTCTTAATCTTTGCAAAATTAAAAGATTAACAGTAAAAGGAAAAAAAAAATTAATGATGATAAAATTCACCATCAATTAGAGGACCCTACGAGGAAAGAAAGGTTTTGTCTTCTTCTACATTTTCTATTACAGAAAAAGAAGATCTCTTTTTTTTTCTTCTTTTTTTTTCTTTTTTGTAATTTATTACCTTTTTCCAAAAAAAAAATATGCCATCTTTGTCAATTAGGTGTCGACAATATATTTCTCAATGGTGAGTTAAAAGGTAAAAGAGCATGTTTATATATATATATATATATATATATATATATATATATATATATATATATATATATATGTTTGTAAGCTTGAATGTGACCTATTATAACATAACAATAATTCTTCTATAATTGAATGCATTATATATTAAAGTTAGTTATACACGATAAGTTTTGCTCTTGAAGATTTAGGATACTCACCCTACTTTTTAACATTGAAGTGCAAGAAATTGTTCCAATTGACCTAATTTTGCATAAATCTATATATATTTATAAAGTTTTGATCGAGCTTCTACTTTAGTTTGGTTTAATTTATTTCATATGTTAAGTCTTCTACCTACCCTTATTGATATATTGGTGCTCTTTGAGATTCAATGATGGACCTGATGATCTTTACCTATATATCATAAAAATAATACTCTTGTATCTTTACACAATATCTAATGAGAAATGCTACAATATGTGATATAATTTCTTTTGCCATCAAGCTAACTCAATTTTGACACAGCCTTTCTTTGGCAAGCTCTCAAATAAATTCTTTAGCATACACTCAGCAAAGTATTGTTACTCATTCTAAACTCAGGGACTGAAATGTCGAGTTTTAAAACTCAGGGACCAAAATGAAACCTAATTCAAACCTCAGGGACCAAAAGTGTATTTTTCCCTAGAATCTATCATTGATAGAAATTTATTGCTAATAGAAACTAATAGTGTATTTGATAGAAACGAATAATGTATTTGATTACGTGATAATTTGTACATACCTTTTGTTTTTTATTTTTTTGTTTTGTTGAGGTCTCCCCTTCCTTAAATTTCAACTTCCGCTTTGTGTTTTTCTTTTCTACCAATTCAATTTCCATATTGATTTACTTCAGCATCTATAAAAACAAAATTAGTGACATAGGTTTTAGAAACAAAAATGATAGTTTTTTTTTATCAGTGATAGAAGATTTATATCAGTGATACGTTTCTATCACCGATAGATTTCTATGAGCGATAGAAGATTTTTATCACTGCACCTTCTATCAATGATAGAAATCTTCCATCACTAATAGAAATCAATCTTTCTTTTAGTGATAATTTTTATTAGTGGTAGAAGGTTTTCTATCACTGATAGAATCTATCGGTGATAGAAGGTTTCTATCACTGATAGAATTCTACTGCTGATAGATTCTATCGGCGACGATAGATTCTATCAGCAATAGAATTCTATCGCCAATAGAAGGATATTTTAGTCATTTAGACGGTTTGAAGGTAATTTTTTGCCATATTTGCAATTATTTTTTCAAGTTGCTATATTTGCTAATATTTTGTCCTATTTTGTTATTTATGCAACCAACCCAAAAAAATGTATACAAATCAATGAACATCTCTTAAAAATTTTAAAACAAGAAACAGAAAACAACAAGCAAGAAATTGGAAAGGAAAAACAAGAACTTTAACTCAACGAATCCCTAGTTTTTTGAGATCTACCCTTGTATTTTGTATTCTTTTCATCATATGGTCTCCCTTACTCTAACTTCACCTTTACCTTGTACCTTATTTTAATTAGTAGGTCATCTCCTTAGTTTAGGCAAAATCTTGATTACTATATATATCTTTGACTTGTACATCTTTTTCCAGTCTTCTCAGTCTGTGGTAGCTCTGTCCATGTCCCAAGACTCTTGGTTATTAGTTTATTCATTGAGCCATACAAGGAACTCTACAATTTCTTTCTCTTTTCTCTGAAAGCTTTTTCTCTAAAGACTCAAATCTCCAATAGGTCATACACTCTCTCTCTCTCTCCATTTATTTTCAGCCATGTGGAATTCATCAAAAACTAACAAAAAAAACTTTAAAAAAAAAAATCAAGTGGCAGACAATGAATAATACTCCCTAGTAGGTAGGTAAGTAGACATTTTTTTCAACCAAAAAATTAAAGTACCAAACTTCTCTTCCAACTACTCTCTTCTATTAGAAATCTTCCCTTCAAGATTGTGGAAACATAATAAAACCATCTACAAATCTCTGTCATTCCCAAGTTTTCTAGCTAGCTTTGCAGAGCCTAGATGGCACATCCCATCAATTTGTGCCCTAACTTTGTAAGTTTTAACTGAAAAACCAACACATTCTAGAGCTTCAATTTTTCTTCCCCCCACTTCAAGACAAGCATTTTCTATTTGTAGAACTCAAGTCATTTTCCAAACCATATAGCTACTTAAGACTACACCTAATTAAGAAATACAAGAGGAAAATAAAAGAAAGTTAAATTATATGTTTAGTACCTAAACTTTCGGATTTATTTCTATTTAGTTCCTAAACTTTAAAAAGTACACGTCTGATAGGTCTTTAAACTTTCAATTTTGTGTCTAATAGATCCCTAAACTTTAAAGTCTTTAAACTTTCAATTTTAAGTCTATTAGGGCTTAGTTTGGGGTTGTTGTAGCTTCTAAAATAATTGCTGTTAACTGTGCTTTTAAGAAAATCAGTTGTATTATAAAGTAAATTAGTGTTTGGTAAATTTTAACTTTATAAACGAAAAAGCAAGGTGTTTGGTAAGTTAATATTCTAAATTATTGCAGCTTAACTATATTTTGTCAATAAATAAATTTAATGTTATATTTACTTTCAAAATTTTAAAGATAATTTCAAAATTATTTTAAGATAATTATTTTTTTGAAACATATAAGATAATTGTTTTAAATTTGATATGATTTAAAATATAATCTTATGTTTAACTTAGGAGGTTTTTATATTTTTGCTAAGAAATATAATTTGCTACTTGTATTGGAAAAAAATATTATTTCAATTTAAATAAAATAAAAACAAATAATTTCAAATGAGTATAAAATAATAAAATAAAAATATGTTAAATTAAAAAATGATTCACATGAATCAAGTCTAGAGAAATAAATAGTTAGTTACATATTAGATTTTTAGGGAAGCTAAACGAGCTACAATTATTGGATTTTGCAACTAAACGTTAAAAACAGTTAAGATTCTTTTTTAATCACTTCAACGGGCCTCCAAAATCAACGCCGAACGCACCCTATGTCTCCTACTGACTCAACATTTTTTAAAATTCATAGATCCATTAAGACTCTAAACTAAAAGTTTGAGTCTTATTGGGTACAGTAAAATTCAATATTATGTTTAATAAAAAAATTTAATTTTAAAAATTTTAAAAATGTCAAAGATCTATTCGATACAAAATTAAAATTTTAAGAATTTATTAGATACTTTTAAAGTTTGAAAACCTACAAGACACAAAATTGAAATTCACGGACCCTATTATACATAAGTCTAGAAATCTATATATTGGACGCAAACTCGAAAGCTCGTGAATTACACTTGAAATTTAATGATAAAAGAACTCATGGGTGGACCAAATTAGAGATGATTCTACCACACCAACACATTGAGGGGTAATAATTATATAATGGGGTGAATGAATCAATTGACATCTCACTTGTTTGGTAAATAATTTCATATATAAATAATATATATATATTTCATATAAGATTTGAAAATATTTGATTGATGAGAGAAGTGAGAGTGTGAGAGACAGCAAGTCACATGGCATTAGAAAGTGGAGAAAAAAAAAAGAATCTATATCACATCGATCACAATCATAAAACCCATCGTCATATTCCTCATCATTCATGTTTTGAAGCTCTAAAAGCAAAAAATATATACATATATATACACACTCCAATTTCTCTAATATATCTTTGTATATAATATGCTTTTAATGCAAACAAATAGCATATAATTATTCATATATATATAGGTTTTCTCGCGTGACATCAATAATTTAGACTTTGGAAAAGCAATCCCTTTTTCCCATATATTATCCTTAATCATCTTCTTCTTCTTCTTCCTTTTTAAATAATTCTAAAACCCCAATCATTATATATTCTCTTTAGCTTGACCTAAAGTTGTTCCTCCAAAGAAGTTAATTCCTTGCTTTCTGTCTCTTTCTAAGTTGAGAGTCAGCTCATTATTTCTACATATATATTTTAATTGGAAATACACAAAGCCTTTATATTTTTTTTTTTTTAAAAAAAAAGGGTATCTTTTTTTCTTTTTTTTTTTTTTTTTCTCTTTTCCATGCCTGCAGCTTGCTGGTTTTGTCTCCTCCAAAGTGAGCTAAAACTTATGCGCATGGCGATTTCCCAATCTGATGTTGAAACTTTGAGAAGCAATATTGGGTTGCCTTCAAAAAGGGTTTTTTTTTTTTTTTTTTTTTTTTTTTTTAAGAATTAAAATTATGAAAAATTACAACAAAGATAAAGGTAGTGCATGATTCTGCCCATCTGACTTGCACCAACGAGCATTATAATTGGAATGAATTATGATGTGGCTTTTTTTTTTAATTTTTTTCCTGTTATGAAAGGGAAAATATTTATTGGAATAAATCTATAAATATGGACCACATTATGCAGCTCAGAATGATTATGAATGGTGGGTTCCCATGCATTGAGCTGCGCGATATGCCAAAGACAGCACAAAACCCTAATGCCTCACTTTTTTCTGTGAAAAAATGTGTAGTTTTCAGAGTTTCCCTTTGTTTCTTGGCTTTGAAATTTGCAAGTTTGGTCAATAATATTGTTTCAAAAGATACCATGATTCATAAAGGGGAGCTTTTGAGTTTGGTGGTAATGTGTGTAAGATGGTATTAGACCAGGAAGTCTCATGTATGGATTTGGTTAAAATACCATTTTGGTTCTTGTATTTTGGGTTTCGTTCCATTTGATCCATGTGCTTTCAGATGTCCACATTTAGTTTCTGTACTTTCAATAAATGTTAAAATTAGTATGTACTTTTTTTTTTTTAAAGAAAATAGAAAGTAACTAAAATGAAATGAGACCTAAAGTAAAGGGACCAAAATGGTATTTTAACCTATGGATTTCTATTACGTCATTTCCTCTTCAATTAATATTATTGATTGTCATTTATTCAGTCTTGTGCTAATTTTTCAAACTTATTATATAAACTTGAACTTTTGGGTTTAGTGGTAATTTGACCTGGTATTGAATGAAAAATGATGTTTCATATTTGAATTCATGCGACAATGTAGTTTCCTCTCCAATTAATATTGGTAACCATGCCATGTGATGATTTTTTTTTTTTTTTTGCTAATTTTCAAATTCGCTACATAAGCATAATTTTTTAGGTATGATGATGATTTAACATGGAAAAAAAAAACCCTTATAATATAATATCATTCACCCCTACTAATATTGATAGCCACTTATTGGGTCTTGTGCTAATTTTCATACCTACCATACAAATTCACCCTTATGAATTTATTATTATTTTAAGGACAATACTTAGCTACATATCAATGTGTCGATACCTCCCTAAACACTACCATTAAAATGTCAACAACCAGGAGAGAATTTTTTTTCTCATTTTCTACCTTTTCTCTCTTAGTGTTGTCAAGATTTTAACGAGGTGTGTAGAGAGATCCCTACGCATTGTTATGCACCCAAGTATTGTTCATATTTTAATGTTGATAACGACTCTCGTGCTAATTATTCTAAGCCCATAAGCCAAAAGGAAAGAGTTCCCAAATGAGGTCAATAATGTTAAAAGATTTGAAGTGGGTTTTATTGGCTAGAGTGATGAGAAGATTCAATGGGGTTTTGTGCACGTAAACACAAACAGGAGATTTTTGGCTAAGTAAGATCTCTTTATTATTGTTTAGCATAAGTGCTTTCTGTGCAAGTAGAAAAAAGAGTGTTCCCCACCATCACACCATGACGCTCATGGCTTTTGCCAAAAGGAAAGAAAGAAGGTAGAAGGAGGAAAATAAAGGTGCCCATTTGGAGTTGCTCACACAGCCAAACAGAGAAACAAAAAGCATTAACCTCCACTTCTCAGAGTTTAGCTCGCAAACTGTATAAAGAGAGGAGAAAAAAAAAAGTTGCTTCCTTTTTTATCATTATTTTTTTGTTTCTCTGTTTCCAACTTCAACTTCTGCTCTAAAAAAATTTAGGGCTTTTCAGTCAAATTTGAAATCTTTCCAAAATTTTTGCCCCCTGTTGAAAACTTAACCAGTGATAATAAATATATTTCGTCGTATCACATCCAAAGTTGTGTATATCTCAGGTGAGTGTCATGTATTAAGTAAATGAAAAGATTATTATGAAGCCAACTTGAGCATAGTTCAACTGGTTAAAAATATTACATTTCTGTCAAAAGGTTAAAGATTTGAATTTCCATTTCTTACCTGTTGTTCACGATTTTGAGTTTGAACTTTTGAAAAATTTGGTCGTCAATATTATACAATATCTTAACCAATTGAATTATGCTTAGATAATTAATTGTGTTTACAATTGTTCTTTTCTTATTCTTCTTCAATATATTACTGCACGTGGCTTTGTATTTTAGAAAAAATGAAAGCTTTGTTCTTAAAAATGATCATTTTCATAAAATGATATTATGCAATCATCTGGTTATAGTTCTTAAAAATAATTTTAAAAGTCAAAAGAATACTATTTTTTGAAAATATTTCCGACCAAGAACTTAATCAAAATAAAAATAAAAAAAAAAAAAAAAAAAAAAAAAAAAAAAAAAAAACCAAAATGTTTCAAAGACAAAGTGAGATCTAAAAATCTATTTTTAATTTTGCCTTTGATATTTCGTTCCTTCTTCAATTCCTTAATATTAAAAGTTTCAGTTTCATTCTAATATTAATTGTGATGTAGTATTTATTTTTTTAGTTCAATAAAAGTGGATGATTTGAACTTCCAACCTTTGAAGAACAGAAGTAATACATGACTAATAATTCAACTCTACCAATATCAGCATTGTGATGTAATATCAACTTGCATAAAATTTGAACTAATAACAAAGAGGTCTGTGATTCGAATCCTCTCACCTCCAACATGTAAAAAAAAATGCAATAACTCATAATATTTAGTAAAACTTGGCTAAAAAAAGGTAGGAATAAAGAATTCACATCTTTTTTTAAAGGTAATGACAATAAGAACTTAACTGAAAAGGAAGTTCGAAACGAAATTTAAAAAAAAAAATGAAATAATGATTAGTAACTAAACTATATAGTGAATCATGGTTTTGAGTGGAATTAACACAAATGACGATGAGAATGCCTAGACCTTTTTTTTTTTTTTTTTTTTAATTTTAATCTTAGATTATTGGTTTGGTAAAGAGGAAAGGCAAGTGCTTTTATGGCAGGCAAGCTTGTGGGTTCGAGGTGAGGTAAAAGGGTTGAAGAACAAGAAAGGGTTGTTTGAATTTTGAAAACCGAAGCAAAGTAAAGTGCTTTTTTCTCCAATTTAAGTGCTTAGAAGAAGAAGAAGAAGAATGTGTGGGAAAAGAAGAGAAAAAGTTCAAAAAAGAAGTAAATTGAAAGGGGATTTGGTTGGCAGAAAGGGACAGCCATGTAAAATACAACCAACTATTGAATGACTTCTTTTTCTTTTTTTTTTTTTTTTTTTTGGAAAAAGAATATATAATCTATATACAAATGAAATAAAAGGTGCTTTAACTTGACTTTTTGCCCCACAATTTCTTTTTAAGTGCAGTCAATTGAGGAGGGAAACGTTTCAATATAAATATATAATATACTTTACTTTTTTCAATGGTATGAGATAGTTAGATAAATCAACCTTAAAATATCTAAGCATGGTTGAGATACCTTTAGTTGGGGTCTTTTATAACAAGTAGTCAAATGTAGGTCAATCTGAAATTGTTCAACTCATTAAAGTATATATCCTTTATTGGCCAAAGTTAGAGATTCAAATTCTTTCCTTCATACATTGTTGAATTTTTTTAAAAAAAAATTGTCAAAGTGTACGATTCTATGAAGAAAATATGGATAGGTGTATTCAATTATACATGTACATATCTACTCTTGTCATGGGTAGGCTTGAAAATTGATTTAATTGAATAGTTAAAGACATTAAATATTTTATGTATGTAGTCTTAATTGTTAATCAACATTTAAGCCTAATTCAATTGATTAAGACATATATAAATCTTCAACCAAAAAGTCAAATATTATTTGAATCACCAACTTGGTTGAATTTCAAAAAATAATAAAAATAATAATATTTAATTCATATAATTTAACCCAATTGCACATTTTTTTTAATATGTAGTATGTAGTGTGTTAATATAGTTAATGAACACTCCATTCTTATAATTCAACCCAATTACACCTTTTTTTTATAGGTAATCTTAATAGTTAGTGAACATGTAATTATTATAATTTAACCCAATTACATTTTTTTTTATTAGTTCAATAGGAATGAGAAGGATTTGAACCTCCAACTTTAAGAAAGTAAGTAATATCTTCATCAGTTGAATTATGCTTATATGACCTTCACGTGACACCAACAGTGAATTTGTAGAAGCTGGAAAAGACGTGACCTGCAAAACTGCACACCGGTGTGGTGCTTGTCACACTTACCTGAGTCAGTTTAGTAGGATTTTTCCTCTGTTCTGGGACGATTCGGGATCTGATCCGGTTCAAATGGTGCTCCACCCAAGAGCACTGGGCATGCCTGGTACATGGGCTTCCATCTCAAAACCAATTGGCAATGAGTATGCCCCCTCAAGATGGTGCCTCTTTGAGTTCACCATTCTTGGATCGGATCCCAATTTTTTTTCTTTGGACCAAATACCCGTTTGGGTTTAATGGGCTCTGATACCATATCAAACAACATGGGCTTCCATCTCAAAATCAATTGGCAATGAGTGGAGTGACCCTTCTAACATATAAATTGTGAGGTCTCCACTTTTCTTTTCAATGTGGGATCCTCAACATGCCCCCTCAAGATGGTGCCTCTTTGGGTTCACCATTCTTGGATCGGATCCCAATTTTTTTTTTCTTGGACCGAATACCCGTTTGGGTTTAATGGGCTCTGATACCATATTAGATAACATGGGCTTCCATCTCAAAACCAATTGGCGATGGGTGGGGTGACCCTTGTATCTTATAAATTGTGAGGTCTCCACTAATCTTATAATGTGGGATCTTCAACAATAACCATACAAAAAAAGAAGAAAAAATAGAAAAAGGAAAGTGAATAATTAATCTCATTTTTATAAACCAAACTTTTTGTATGCATGTATAAGATCATTCATGACCATCTTTTTTTACTAAGGTAGTTGTTGGAAGATTCCAACTTGAAATGAATTCTTTAGGTCTCGTTTGATAACCATTTCGTTTTTGGTTTTTGGTTTTTAAAAATTAAGCTTATAAACACCTACTTTTACTTATAAGTTTCTTTGTTTTAGTATCAACATTCTTCTTTGTTTTCAAAAACCAAGTCCAATTTTGAAAAAAAAAATAGTTTTCAAAAACTTGTTTTTGTTTTTAGAATTTGGCTTGGAATTCAAATGGATCCTTAACAAGGATGAGAGCCATGGTAAGGAATTTAGGAGAAAACAAGCATAATTTTCAAAAACCAAAAACAAAAAAACAAGATGGTTATCAAATGGGGCCTTAAATATCTTACTTTTACCGCTTGGGCTGTCTTTGTCAAAGGTAAATATTTCTTAAATTTTGGAAGGAAATAACTAATCAGTTAGGCTTTCTCTCTATTTTTATGTTTTAACACCAAAATCAAACCCTAATCTTAGTTCTATCATTATATTATACACACCTTCTTCCCTATCAAACAAGGAACGTAACCTAATAAAAATTAGAGTCATATTCCTTTTTTTTTTTTTTACTGTTTTTTAATGTGCTTGGTGGCAGAATTAAATTTTTGGATCACATAATCAAAATACAACCCAAAACCTTTTCTTATATAATTTATTTTATAAATGAACTCATCTAAAAGAAATTCACCGATTTTCCATTCGATTTAGTGAATACATAAACAAAAAATTGAATATATAGATAAAATATGAGCGAGACTCTTAGGGTCCGTTTGGTAACGTTCTCGTTTCTTGTTTCCGTTTCTTCATTTTTAATAAAGAAAAATAGAATTTCATGACCCAAACACCTATACATTCAATAATAATAAACCTATATTCTTATTTATGTTTGGAAAAAATTGGAAACAAGAACAAAAAAGGAGAAACTAGTTTTAGTTGTTTCCAAAAGTTCTATACAAATTTTGAGAGTGTTTCTAAAAAATGAGAAACAAGAAACATACATAGTTATTAAATACTTAGATTTCTTAATAAAATTGGAAACAAGAAATAAGAAACGAAAACATTACCAAACGAGTCCTGATTTGTATTATTCATTTCTCTCTATGCTCTAAACCACAAATTGCAAGGTTGTATAAATTCAAGCTTATTAAAACCGTGAATCAGACACGTCGAGAGGGTGTGATTGGAGGGAGAGGGTTGAGCCATGGTGGCATAGAGAGAGAATTAGGACATGCATGTGGGTTCATGTTCCCAATGATTCTAATCATAGCCAAAGAGGAGGGGTTTGAGCTTGACAGCAACAGCTTGAGCGGTGCAGGCGGCTTGCTAGCTGGTATTGTACCTTAAAAGAATAATGGGAATAAGTCCAAATTCTCCAGTGCCTCTCTAACTTGGATCTCTGCAGAGAAAAAGATCCATATATATGCCATATGGGTCTTTCTCTGCTCATTATTATATGATCGTTGAGATGGCAGAAACATTCATTAGGTTTGGTTGGGAGGTAGATTTGAGCTTTAACACCATTAATACTAGTTAAGGATCGCACGTTGCAAAGATAAGGAGACTTCACAATCTTTATAAGATACATGAGTTACTCTTTTTATTATTAATTGGTTTTGAGATGAATTTCATATTAATACTAAAAAAGTTTTTGTATTATTTTCTAAAAATAAAAGAATTTTTTTTTCTTGTACTATGGTTTTGATATTTAATTATGGGATTCTGAAAAGAATAGTGTGATTGGATAAGAATGTGGTTAAATATCAACTATAGCTTGGTAGTATTACAAAGTTACAAAGTTATGTAGAGGAGACCCAAGATGGTAAAACTACTTCCCAACAAAAAAACAAATTCTTCCGGCGTGGAAGAGGGAAGAGCACAAAACAACCTAAATTCTCGACGACAACGTCGGCCGACGAGGAACCTAACGGCCAGAAACCAGCCGCCCAACGCGCGAGGAGATGCGCTACAGAATTCCCAGATCTGGGGTACTTATCAAAAGCGATAACACTAGTCTTAGAAACAAGGAGATCAATGTCAGCAAGAACCGCTTTCGATTCAGAATAAATCTTCTCCTTCAGCATTCAGAGCTTTGATCACTTCAGAAGCATCAACTTTTCTACGATCAGCGAGGGAATTGAACTTTAGTGGTTCAGGAAAAAAAATAGGTGTCTTATCCATTGAGTTAAATTTGAATTGACATGGAATACTATATTAGTACAAAATGTTTTTATACTAATATTATCAATATATTAATTTGTAATGTATGTGATTTGCTTTGTAAAGCAATATTTAGTATTAATATGGCTAAATATAGGTGGTAAGATTGTGAATTACACCTTGATACTATGGTATCAAAAAGTTTCGATAGTATCAAATATGGATATAGTTCAACTAATTAAGACATTATATTCTTAAACAAAATGTGAGCTGACGTTCAAATTTTTACCCTCACAATGTTTTTGTACTAAAGAAAGTTGTCAATGCCAATATCTAAAAATGTCTAGTACATACTACATTTAATATGGGAAGTAATTTTCATTCTTTTTTAAGCTATACCATCAGCATTTAAAGGAATAAGGACCACTCAATTAAGTCCCATTTGATAAGATATTTGTTTTTAGTTTTTTTTTTTCTTTTAAATAAATTTTCTACAGTCTATTTCCTTTTTTGTACCCTTTAAAAATACTTTCGAAATCTAGCAAATTATAATAACAAAAAAATAATAATAATAAAATTAAAACCTCCTAGTTTTAGAATTTGATTAGATATCAAAAAAGTTTTTTAAAAGTAGCTTGTTAATAAATATAACTAGCTAAATAAAACTCTTATCAAATTGACAGTAAAAGAAAAATGAATGTAAGAAAATATTAAAATCAATATTTAAGATCCTCTTTGATAATAACAATGTTTTTATTTTTTATTTTTAAATATGAAAAGTTTACTCAAACCTTCATTTTCTTTGTTTAGTTTACATTAAAAAAAAAGTTTATTTTAACTTTGAATTGTAATTCTGTATAATCTTTATTGTTCTCATTGTTAACTAAAGTCTTGTTGGATAATTAACCATTTGATTTTTTATTTTTAGTTTTTGAAAATTAAGTTTATAAACACTACTTCTACCTATAAGTTTCTTTGTTTTGTTATCTATACCTTAAAATCATGTCTTACATACGCCTCTAATAAAATATCCGTTTTTAAAAAATATATTTTCAAAAATCAAGTCAAAATTTGAAAACTAAAAAAAACTAGTTTTCAATCGGAACTTAAAGAATTATGAAAGAGGCCTATTGGACAAATACCATGAATTTTACACCACTTTGATAGGTAAAAAAAAAAAAAAAAAAGATTGTCGGTGAAATAAAATGATACATATAAGAGAAAATTTCTAGGACCTAAATCTTTCCTTTAGAATTTGACACATATCATTAAGTGATATATTATTTTATTTGATGAATCACACATCATTCTTTAATGCTGGTGGACTCCACACCATTCTTAAACAATAGTGTTAATATGATAAATAATGAATGAAAGTAATATGGAAAAAAAATCATAGATTAATATAAAATAATATATATTTTTTCAGTTCAATGAGTGTGGGAGTAAGAAATCGAACCATCGATCTTTAAAATAATAATTGGTATTTTATTCACTAAACTATGCTTGGATTGACATGTAATACTACAAATATTCCCATACATATATATAACATCACACACCATTTTAAAGCTAAGAAAAGATTGTGTAGAGAAAGAAGAGTTGCTTTCTTTTTTTTTTTCTTTTTTTTTTTGAAAGGAGAAGAGTTGCTTTCAAAACCACACAAATCAATGCAAAAAGTGTATTTGTTGTGGGAGTTAGTTCTTTTATTAGAGGCAATTATAGTGAGAGAGAGAGTGTGTGAGAGAGGACGTTATTAAGAAGCGTGGGCTTTTGTGGGAGTGATGAGTGCGACTCATCGATAGACAAAAGGGAATAACCATTTTCAAGTTGCTTGCTGCTCTGTCATGCTTTTTTTTTTTTTTTTTAATAAATAGATAGGAGTGAGGAATTCGAACCACGTACCTCTTAGTCAGTAATACAAATTTTATGTCAGTTGAACTATGCTCATGTTGACCTAAATTTGGGTAATTAAAATAAATAGTAAACTGCATGTATGTAAGATCGAACATTAGATGTGTATGCTTGCTGCATTGTCATGTTCTCTGGAGAAACTGCAAGTGGCCACTCTGTACTATGTGTTTTCCAATGGAACAAGACCACACCATTGTTTGTAAAAGAGACTTTCAAGCCATTGCCCATTTTATAAGATTTACAAGTGCTAGCTGCCTTTTTAGGGTTCTTAACCTTTTGAGTAATGCCATTATTTTGTTTTTAATGGGAATTTTAGCAACTTGGGTTGTTGCAAGTCAAAAGGAAAAATGTGGGTTTTTTTTTTAAAAATGTGATTTTTTTTTTTTTTTTTTTTTGTTCTCCACTAGAAAGTGCTTAAGGGGATTTCCTAGGATTCCATACTTAATGGTGAAAACAGTTGGACCCATCAAAGGGAAGTATGTGACTGCCAGGCCACTAAACTCCTTTGTATTGACCGTTGGTAAAATTTTATATATACAAACTCAAAATGTCAAATGTGGCTTTCCCTTTTTTATTCTCTCTGTCTTTATCACGGTAGATATTGAAATTCTATGGTCAATACAACAATGAGAACTTCAACTAACATTGATATTTGTGATGAGACAAAAAGTTGGGGAGAGTGGAATTTGGTAAAGTTTTAGTATATTTGAGCATGTTAGTGTAACTTGTTTGGCCGAGAAATTGACATTTACAAAGATGATAATTAAGCGTTAGGTGTCTAATAGACAAGTTAGGAGATCACTCCACGGATTACAAAAGCCAAAAAAGCTGTGTTGTGATAGGTGGGGTCTCTTTGTGATAGGTGAGAGCAAGAATATGTTACTATACGTGTCAAACAAAGGGTTCTTTGTGCTAAACGTGATTTAAGAAAAAGTGTGTTGTAACTAACAACCAGAGAGTCAAGTCGTGCCAAGTGATATGAAGTGTCATTAACTTTTTGACGTTGTTTGACGTATTTGTTTAATCATGAGTGTCAAGACAAATGGATGATAAAGTTAATTTTTAAGTACTATATATAGGGTTGAAATTCTATTGTAAAGTTTATTCTTTTTACTTTTATGTTTGTAAAATATATATAAAGTCATAGTAAATGACCTATATTAAAAGCATTGGAGAAGTGGGTTAAAAAAAGGCATGAGTGCTATATGGGTTGGTTCCTACTTTGTTGCTCAATGGATTAATCTTTTTGTGTATATTTTATGCATATTTGGATAATGAGGATAAGAGAAATTGTCACTTTGCATCCGAGTTTAAAAAATTAGAAGTCAAAATTCTCTGTATTAATTTAGGCCCAACTTTTCTTTAATTTATTTTTATCTGACATTTCATCACTAAAAAAATTTAAGTTGAATTAATCCTTATAAATCAACTTTAAATTCATTTGGTCTGTATCTATTTACGAGTTTCATTATTATCCCTTAACCAACATTCATATTGTTATTAGGGATTGAAATACTAGAAATTCAACATGTCTAGGTTGATAAGGCAAATGAATTCCAAGACCTAATCTTTTGTTTTAATAGCACGAGAATTTGAAAAGACTCGTGGATTAAAAAGCAGAAAGCTATAAAGAATTATTGTAATTAAAAAGTAGCGGAAAAAAGTTACGGCTCACCTTGTTTTGGAGTGCAACCAATAATTTTAGTTGAACTTCTAAACTTTTTTTCACCCAAATTAACTTGTCACATTAATTTATTATTATTTTTTTTTAATTTCTCCTTAATGATATCTTTTAAAAATTTTAAAGTATAAAACCGAAATTTAAGATTAAAGCACAAGAAAAAAAAAAAAAAAGAAAATTAACCTAAAAATGATGGGAGGGAGAAATGTCCAAGTAAAGAATTACTAGTGCTAGGTGTTAGAAAAGCTACTCCTGTACTTATCAATTATCATGCACACGATTACCTTCTATATTCCTTTTTGAAAGTAAATGCTTCAACTTTACAAAGTTATTGTACTCTTTTTTTTTTTTTTTCTTGAAAGAAACTTTTCTATCAATACAAATAAAAAGTTTCTAAAACATATTAAAAAAAGAATAAATCACAAATAGTTTCCCTTACACCTCAATAATCTTACATGTAAGTCAATTTATGGAAATAATATATATTTTGAAAATTTATTTGAAAGTGTTGAAATGATATGGAATGAGAGGGTGATTAAAATTGAGACGGAATTGTCAAAGTAAGCGTAACTCAGCAGTAATTGACACATGTATTTTCGATCAGGAGGTCAGAAGTTCGAATCCTCTCCATCTCAAATGTTGTTGAACTCAAAAAAAAAAAAAAATGGGGATGAAATTGGAGTGGTGAGTTAGAGAGTGGAGACCTCATTGGATTGCTGGGCAAATGGTTGACAAGCGCATGCCAAAGAACAAACAACAATATTGTGTGCTCTTTGTCAATTCCCATTGTTGACATAAGTGTCCCATCTTTTTACCTTTCACTTCTTCTCATAATTCATTTTTCCAACATTGAAGCATAAAAAAAAAACAAAAAGAATAAAAGAAAGAAAAAAAAGGATTGATTTTCTATTCATAATATCAAGAGAAAAGTTAATCTATATTATTAATTGACACCAAATTTAAAATGGAAACTAACTTAGCCTTTTTATTTTGAAAAAATATTGTTAAGGAATAGGTTATAAATTGATTCTTTGTGCTCTCATGTGTAACAATTTAATATCGCTAAACTTTAATATAGGTAAAGATTTGATCTCTAGAGATTAAAATTTTATCACGATTGAATCCCTATTGTAAAATTTTTCGGTAAGGTTCAATGATATATTTTCCATATTTAGATTTAACAATTCCTCAATACCACATACTTCATTATAGATTATATGGCAAAACTTCACATTGACAAGATATTTAACAATAAGGATTAAACTACATATTGAAGTTCGAGGTCTTCTAAATCGTTCCAATTTTAAATTGCGAGGGGATTGAATCATTAACTTTCACGAAAGCGTATAACAACTAAATATATTTTCAACCTAAATATTATGATTTAGTATTTTTTAAAAAGTTAAAAGGGAGCCATCCATTTTAGAAGAAACAACTTTTAAAGAAAGAGGTCACTAGAAGAAACGATCTACAACATAATTTAGGAGGCATGACTGCTCGAAAAGCTATGTTTTTCTATATAGTTTCTTAGATTTTTTTCTTTTTCCAAAATTTAATTTCATAACACAATATAAAAAACAAAAGAATTCTAGAGGTGACAGTTGCATATATAGCAAAATGTGGCCCAAAATAATAGCACATCTAGTTCAAGATAAAATATATTTTCAAATATAGCACATTTTTTAGTTCAATCAAATAACAAGTCAAAAATACCCATCAATATATCTCAACCTCTCACATGTATGTGTAATAGATATTTATAACTAATTTAATTACTGCATCAGTTATAGATGTCTATTAATAAAGATATCTATCACTAATAGATGCAAAATTGATATATTAATGACAAACACAAATCACCAATAATAGACATAAAAGTGATATATTATTGAAAGATTGATATACGAGGTGCTACTACAAAAATGGTATCGATGATATACGATGATTATATATATATATATATATATATGTAAAATGTATAAATAAGCATGTGAAAAAAAATTGTCGTATTATAAAAATATTTTTCTGTATGATAAATCTGCAAATATGACAACCAATTTTGTCACCCACATTATTTTTCCTTTCTCAAAACTAAACAAAATTTTTAAAAAATAACCTAACTCAAATTAACCCACTTTTGTTTTTTCACTCAATTATTTCAAATATCCCTAAACTTAGGTAGGTTTCGATTATGTCCTTAGAATTAAAAAAAAAAAATCTTATTTTAGCTCTAGAACTTTGAAATTTGTATAATTTTTTTTTAAAAGAAAAAAACCATGGGAACTTTTTCCATTAAATATAAGGGCAAAAATTGATGCGAAAATTGATTGTAAAAAGTGAAAAGCATACCTAGTGTTGATGGTCGATTTTGGTCAGAGGAAACTCGTCTGACCTTCACGTGCCACCAACGGTAAATTTGTAGATGAGGGGGAAGACGTGGCCTGCAAAAGAGAAAACCTGCACACCGGTGTGGTGCTAGCCACACCGCCTCCGATGCTTAAGTCAGAAATCGGATGGGAGAGCTAGAGAGCAAGGGAAGAGAGTCGAGAATTGAGTTCGGGTCCCCTTCTTCAGTGGCGAAGAGGGGTATAAATACATGCTCATGCTCCTAGGGTTTTTAGGAATTCGGAGGCGTTTCGGGACAAACCAGGCGAAACCGGGGCGGCTAGCGACATTGGGGACCGAGAGGAGGTGACCGAGCTCGGCCCGCCCTTTGGTCGGTTCCTCCTCTGGGTCGGTTTTCCAGCCCTATTTTCGCCCGGACGTCCTCGTCAGCTCCTTGTGCGTCGGGTGGTCCAAAATTGCCCATAACACCTAGCATCATTTACAACTTAATTTCAACTATGAAGATTAAGATCATTGTTACAGGACTATTCATTTCATTTCACCTCAAAAGATATTGTTGACATCATTCACAAAATCTCACATCAATTTACATGAATAATATTGTAAATAATTTCATGGATGTCTTATAATTTCAAAAATTCAAGGGTTGTTGAAAATGAAACTTTTCAAAGTTAAGAATCACAATTGTGTTGAGGATCCCACATTGAAAAGATTAGTGAAGACCTCCCAATTTATAAGATAGATGGGCTACTCCACTCATTGTCAATTGGTTTTGAGATGAAATCTCATATAATCTAATATCTTATCAGAGTCCATAAAACCCAAATTGATATTCGATCCAAGAAAAAGTATTGGGATCCGATCCAAGAATGGTGAACCCAAAGAGGCACCATCTTGATTTTGAGATGGAACCTCATGTAATCTGATAAGTTCCTAATAATTTTTTTTTTTTTTTTTTGAGATAATAAGTTCCTAATAATAATTCAAAAACACATTCAAAATACAACTTTATAATTCTCTCTCCTACATCGTATACACACAAACATATGTTCCAACCCATTAAATAATTTGTTTGTCCAAACTCCAAACCCAAGCCCTAGCCCTATCCCTTCTCCCCCAATGACAAAACATAGCTTAACTACAACAACAATGTCATAACTCAAAACGTGCGCGCACAAGGCACCTAACACATGAAGTCAACAAAACATACATAAAAACAACCTCTAAACCCATACGTTTCTAATTGAAATGTTGTTTCTAATCTCAAGTCAACATGACTGAACGAAACGAAACCCATCTTTCTCAAAATTTGTAATCTTTTGGTCAGTAAGTATAACACCAGACGCTTAATTCCCTGAGTTTCTTTGCCAGCAAAAGAGAGAGAGGAAAGTTTCCATTTTTCTTTTTGAAATTAAAATTTGCTTAAATTATCAAAATTACCCTTAAACTATAGAGCTAATTTGAATTATACCATGAATTTTCAAAAGTTTCTTTTTAACCTTTAAAGTTTAAAATTTGTTTCAAAACAATCTTCAAAGTTTAGGCTCCGTTTGATAACCATTTTGTTTTTTATTTTTGTTTTTTGAAAATTAAGCCTATAAACACTACTTCCATTAATAAGTTTCTTTGTTTTGTTTTCTACCGTCTTCCCATGTTTTCAAAAACCGACCCAAGTTTTGAACTAAAAAAAAAGTAGTTTCCAAAACCTTGTGTTTTGTTTTTGGAATTTGACTAGGAATTCAAATGTGTCATTGACAAGGATGAACCAATTGTAAGAAATTTGGGAGAAAACAAATTTAATTTTCAAAAACCAAAAACAAAAAATGAAATGATTATCAAACGGGACCTTAAAATTTCCATTTTCCGTCAGGGTAGTTTTGAAACAAACTTCAAACTTTATAGTCTAAAATAAAATTTTTATACTTGATATCAATCTTATAGTTTATGGATATTTTCAATAATTTAACCAAATTTTGGTTGGCATCAAAACCGAGGGAAAGGGCAAGGGGCAAGGCAAGTGAGCCCACTCACTCACTCGCTCACTGCACTCTCAGAAAAGACAGATGTGGGGAAAGGAAAGAGATTAAAGAAAAGAAAAAAATAGCGTTACTTGTTCATCAAGAACGAGGAAAGTAGTAGGGGAGGAATAACTATGATGATCCTTTCTGTGATCCTTCTAAATATGCACCCTAAAATTAACATCTTTCTCTCTCTCTCTCTCTCCATTTACTCTTCTCTCTCTCTCTCCTTCTTTCATCTTAAATTGTATCCATCTGCTTCTTCTTCTTCTTCTCACCATATTCTCTTCTCTTCTTCTTCTCTCTCCCTTTCTCTCTTCCATGGCTTCGAAGATGAAGGGCTTGAGCTATTGGGAGTGGTTTTTCATGGGGGTTTGTCAAAGGGTTTCCAACAGAATTTATTGGCATTCTGTCCACCTCCTTCTCTACAGAAAAACCCAAAAAGGGTTCATGAAGAAACCAAAAAAAAAATCCAAAAAAGGCCTTCACTTTCTATTGTTTTTTCTTTCATTTGGAGGTGGGCATACTGCCAACTGAGCTCTGTTTGGCTCCTCTTTGTAACACCCTCCTGATCAATTTACCTAATTTGATGATTTCATCCTCTCCACAAGGTATATATATATATATATATATATATATATATTGTTTTATTTGCTTCCTTTTTCAGATAATTGGTTAAAAGAAATGGAGATCAATTCGACCAAGATCATGCTTTTTTGTGTTGAATTTCTTCTGGGTTTTGTTGATCTTCATCATAATTATGGATTCTTGAGTGTTGGGTCATCTGTTTCAGCTTCTTCAACCTAATAGATCTTCTTGCGCATGTCAAACTACAAATCTAGGGTTTTCGTTTCAAAATAGGCATAGGGTTTTTTTTTGTTAACATACACTTTCTTTTGTGTTCTTTTGAGGTCTTATTCGTTGAAAGCTTGGAACTTGACCATGAACAATGCATCTTGATTTTCAGGGGGAAGTTTTTTTTTTTTTTTTTTTTTTTTCATTCAGATTTGAAATTTTTATTGTCCCCATATAATATTTGATATATTTATACACCCGCAGCCATTGATTTACGTACGTGGGCTCATGATTAAAGCCTGACAAAACCCATTAAATATTTTTCTTAAAAGACGATTGCCCTTCTTCATGGTCTCAAAAAAATAAAATAAACTAAACCAAAAAGAAGGAACAAAACAACAATACAGCCGCTGTAAGCCTGTAACGTAATCTTTTCTACTGTCGGATCGAGGCGGCGAGTTTTTGGTTTTGCCGACGACCCAACACGGCGGAGGCGGCGGTCTGTCCAGCTCCGATGATGCTTGGTTTTGCCTCCCTTCTACTATTTTTCCTTTTAGTTTTTCTTTTTCTGGGTTTGTTTGGTTCAAGCTAAATTGATTAATTTAATTTTTTTTGGGAATATTTAATCTCTTAGAGTAGACCTAACTAGAAATTATCATTATTAATTAGCAAACACGAATTCATCTTTTGATATCACATAGTAAATATAATTATCACTAATTAAAAAATTTAAGCTAATAAATTATGAGTCTTTTATTTATGTTCTTTCATACAGGTTAAATCATCTGCGAAAGTAGCAGCTAGGAAGGAGGAAGATCCATTTCTGCAAGTTTACAAGAGGTAGAATTTGAAGATGGGTGAGTGAATTTGATTTTTTTAAAAATTTTATAATCTATTTTGCATTTTTTTCTTCATAGATCTTTATGTTATAACAGTTACTTGTGATGATATTTTGTTCCATATTTCGTAAACTTTTTTGGAGGAGAAATTAGTGAGAGTCGATGGCGTGCAAATTCTTGTCCCCCAAGCGATGGCCCAGCTAGCTGTGGTGGTTTTTTTGGGCGTTGGCGCGGTAATGGAAAGCTTTTCATTTTCAAATTTATATCATCAAATTATGATGGGAGTAACTTGTAATAGTATTTTTTTTTTTTTTTTTTTGATAAACGTGAGTTTCGGGTCAACTTGCGTGCATCTCAATGATTCTTTCAAAAGAACCGTTGGATTCTACTACATTTAGTTGCTAAAGTAATTTGTAGGATATTAAATCTTAGATAGGTGACCATCGTGACTATAATAGTAATAATTGTTTTCTTTTGTGGGGTTTTGAAAAAGAACACTCTTTGAAACAACTTAAACGAAAATTACAATGTTCATAAATATTTGTTCAAACATGTTTAGATGGAAGTTTGGGTATAAACCTTGAAATTTATTTTGGAAGTTCTCTCTTAAAATCACTTTTGTCTAGATGGAAGTTTATTATTTTGGCGTTATTTTTCTCCTTTTTCCCCCATTTTTCTCTTGGATGTGCTTTCGTAATGATTTTTTTTTTTTTTTGTTTATTATTCACTCCTTTCTACATTTTTTTAATTAAGGTCTATTTTTTAATAATTTTTATTTTGATCCCCTAATTATGTTTGAAAAAAAAATGTTTTTTTTTCTTCTACAGATAATTAAAGTATACAAAATTTTATGATATTTTAATTAAATAATTTTTTTTTTTGGTTGTATATGCAATTTTAGAGATAAATATTTTAAAAAGTAGTAATTTCATTGAATTTTGATACGTTAGAAACATGAAATATTGAAGAAGAGAATTTTGTTTTTAGAAAATATGAATAAAAAAATTAGAAAGCTACCCAACTTTTATTTCTCAACAAATAATAAATGAAAAACAAGTAATAGTAATTAGTGTTGCCAAAACAGCAAGCTAATAAATGTTTCAAGTTAAAGTTTTGGTATCCCCAAGTAGATCTCCTCATAGATTTCATTAATTGGGTGGTTGTGGGTTAAATTTATATCCTCCCATTATATTATTTTGGTGACTTTTAATTGTTTTCTTGTGAGTTTTATAAATTTAAAGTATATTTTAAATTACATTTTGTAGGTATATAAAATTGAAAGAAAAAATTATGACTTCAAAATATGGAGGTGTCACGATTCAAAATTTAATTTTTAAGGTGAATTTGGAGGAGCTTGAAGGATTAAAACTTAATTTTTCAAGATGATTTTAGAAGAGCTTGGAAGCTTTTAATTTGGGTGAGGGCAAAATAAAGAGGAAGACTTTTCTTGTTAGGTTTATTATTTAGCTTAGTTATAGTTTAGATTAGTTTTTAATTAGGCTATTGTAGCCTTTTGCTTTAATTTCTTTGTAATTACTATATTTTGAGTAAATGATTGATTTCTCCAATAAGGTTGAGTTAATCATTCTATCCTTAAAGTTTGTGATGGCTTGCATACAAATTGTATCATTAGATAGGTAATGAGTGATCAAGAGGTCAACTTTTGAATGATTAATCACAAGTTAAATTGGCGTAGTTTTGAACTTCTTAATGTTTTTTTTTTTTTTTTTTTTTTTAGTTGAACGACATTTGAGAGTGGGAGGATTTGAACCTTTAACCTCTTGATCGAGAGTACATGTCAATTACTATTGAACTATGCTCACTTTGACTTTGATTTTGAATTTTCTAATTGTTATCACTTTCCAATTGGTTCTAAATTCACGTGATTTAAATATTTTCCTATTGTTTGAATAGTGTGCTTGGAATAATCTTTACCGTCAATACTTTTAAGTGAATACTTATTCTATAAGCATCAAATATAACATAGGTGCTTTTTTAAAGTGTTTTTACCATTTTCAAAATCACTTTTGATTACCTATTTGAAAGTAAGCCTAATGGGTTGAAAATAATTATCACCCATTCAAAAGTCCATCCTAAAAAATAAATAGAGGTGGAGAATATTTGAAGTTGAAGTTTTAGTTTTGTTGACTTTTCTACATCCTATTTTGATTATTGATTTTGGGTTGTTTCCCTTCACTCATCTTTTAATTGCTTATCTAATAAAGCAAGGCTTAAGTTAATTTGGTTGTAGCAAGAGAGAAGGCATGCATGGATCTATGAATTTTTATGTTAAAGTAGTGATATAACTAAATTTATCATAACTCATCAGCTTAAACTTTTGGTTGGTGTGATTTATCATGGTATGAGGAGGTTCGAATCTTTGTAATGTCATTTTCTCTCCCATTAATAAGATTTTCATATGATGGATCTTCTACAAATGTTCAAGGGCACAAGTGATGTAACTAAATTTGTCATAATCTATCCGTTTAAGCTTTTGGGTTGATGGTGTAGAGTCTAATTCATATCATTGAAAACTATGGACACCTTTTTTTTTTTAATTTAATTTCCCAATACTCTTTTTAACCTGCATTCTCTAACCAATCAAAATACTCAACTAATCCCAACAAATCTAACTTGGAAAGGACTCAATAATTTCTTGTTAATGGTCTGGTTGCGTTTTGATGCAAATTATATTTCTTCTATCTAATTGTGATTGACAGATCACCTCGATGGCTATGCCTAATATGTTCGTTCCATGTGATTCCATGCAAAGGTAGACTTAATTTTTTTCAAGGAAATGACTATATACTCCAAGATTGATGTAATTTGGCTAGTCTCATGGCCAATATTAGTTGATTTTAATCCTTTGTATATCGTGGTGTTTTGTTAAGTGTCGACTCAGTCTTACTCAAGTTGTGAGTTTTGAAGTAGTCATGGTGGAGATCCATGATTGAGTACTTTGTTCAAGGAGAAGATTGTTGGGATTGTGATTAAAGTCCCACATTAGCTAGATAGGAGAAAGATCATGGATATATTAGCGAGGGACAACAACTCTATTAGTATGAGGCCTTTTGGATGGAGCCAAAAGTACGTGGGGTTAGGTCCAAATAGTAGACAATATCATATTATTATGGAGATCATACGTGTTGATCTATTGTCCATAACAATAGTCGATCATGTTATGTCAACATATAGCAGCTTCCAATAGGATAACTACCAAACCAATCTTAGGATAAAGACTCTCTAACACCTATCTGCTTAATGCTTATACAAAGAAAATGAGAGGTTTTTTCACTCATATAACTATTTGCTCAAATATATATATATATATATATATATATATATATATATATATATATATATATATATGACACATTGAGCGTCATGTTGCATTACTTTTCATTGGGAAATTGAGTTGCTCAAATGCTAATGTAAGGTTTGCTCTCATTTTCTCAACTTACTTCTAAGTGGTCCTAAAAACTATGCCTATTCAATACAATGTGCATGTTCTCAACTCGATCTTAACCTCTTTCATTGGGGAAGATTGTTCTTGACAAATAAATCAAAGAATGCCTTTTGTAGTAACATGGACTTGAAAGTTATCATGCCTAAATTAATTAAAGCTTCACTATATTGAAGCATTTAATATATAATTCTAGATCTCCTCCTTTCCCTCATTTTCAAAATATAAAAGAAGTAAAAAATATTTACTTGTTTGTTTTCTACTAATTAAGAAATCATGAAGGCCTCCATTAGTTTGCAAAAGACCTTAAACATGCTTTTCATTCAGTTGGTTAAATTGTGATGGTTTAGAGACTTAAATAGTACTAGGCATTGCAACTAAGTTAATGTTAGGTTGTTCCTAAAAGTCTTTTAGAGAACTATATCAATATAAGCAAGATTTTGGTACAAATAAACTCTAGTCTAAAATTTGAAAGTCGTTGATTTTTTAGTTAAATTATTAATGAGAAAAAGGAAGAAGCAAATAAGAAAATCAACCTCATGGTGGGCACCTAACTGTGGACGATGTTGAAGTCTACTTGAATCCAATGACCTAGAAAGTAAAATAAAAATTAAGGGAAAAAAAAAACTAGAAAGGTTCAACAATTACTGGTATGACATTTATTGAAGCACTTTAAAACTCGAGTCAAATGTTGATAGGGTGGGAATTTAGTAGAACTTCTATCTTGTGTAAAGAAAGCCAAATGAAGACTCATACTTATAGGAAGGGGTTTGTGTATCATATTGAATCTCATTAAGAGAAGAATTTTGCTGGTAAATAATCACTTATACATATAAAACTCTTTTGAGACGATGATACTTAGATTGTTGTAAGGTTGAAAGGTGTCTATGTCTATTATGTAGTGACCAAGGCCTAATAGAACACCTTATCCTAGAGTCAAGGAGGTCCATAGTAGTGTAAAATTAACTTTGCCAAAAATACTCACAAACAGTCTATACATACACTCACAAATAAATTGGTCTTAAATCTTAATCAACATTTATCACTAAAAACTAAAACTAAATTGGTAGATAACATTGACAGAGCCAAGCCAGAAAACTATTTTTAAAACTACAGAAAGTACTTACAACAATAACCATAAAGAATCCAAATTAAAGGAGGAAAAAATCAAGACAAATTCACAAGCAAATTTATGAATCCATTCACTGCATTTACCCATATACGTTTAAGAACTTTATTCTGCAAACAAAAGAAAAACATTCCAAGGCAGGGAGAAAGTTTATGTCATGTGATTTACTATGTATCTTAGTCACCTCTTTCTTATCCTTTCACCTGATCTTAATATATGAATTATCCTAAAACAGAATAACCAGAGGTCACTTTATTTATTTCTAACATAATATATATAAAAAAAAGGTATAATAAATTTACAGTGACGAAGCTACATGATGGACATCCACGTAGCCCGATAACACGGCGCGGTTTCGCTCCTTCACCTTTGTCTGATAAAGAACCCTACATTACATATGTGCAGTTCTGACATCAGTTTCTACTGTATTCAGAATGAATTTGGTATCACTTCTAGGATAGAAGAGAATACTTTTAACCAAGTAGAAACACTTTTCAAATTTATCATAATGTTTAGGCTTGAAAGAATTTTGCAAAATTCAAAGGCATTTCAAAGTGCTTTCTGAAAAGATATGACTTGATTAGTGTTTTTGAATTTGAAAAGTGATTACTGAATGAGCATTTCACTTTAAAAACACGAATCATTTTATTCCAGTCTTCATACATATGACTTTAAAGTTGTAATCTTATGAAAAGGAAATGAAGAAAAACCATACCTCGACCCCTCAAGCCACATCTCCGTTACCAAAATTTCACCAGGGTACACATGCAAAAGAAACTTGCCTGATATGCATTTTACTTTCCTCGAGTCTCCTTTACAGACACATTTAATTACTGCCCTCACAGCAAATCCCAGTGTACACAATCCATGTAGTATTGGCTTCGAGAACCTAAAACATTGCGATTAAAAAAAATGTAAGTGAATAAGATTGCATTGGACATCCAAAAGTTGGTTCATATGTTAGAATGACAATCATTGCCCGGATGCATGTAAAAGCTAAATAACAATATACCGTGGGATAATAATTTTCCATAGCTAGTGATTAGGGAGAAATTTCGTGTTGAAAGAGAGAACATTCATGTAACTCATTTGTTGTAGATGATGCAATTCTTTTTTATAAAAACTATCCAAATATGGTACTTCAAGATGGTTAGGATTTTCAAGATGGCATCGGGTTTGAAGGTGAATATGGAGACAAATGTTGCTTACAAAAGTAATATCAATATGGAAAGAATGGATGTCATGGCTACTAGTTTAGGATGTTCCTCCAGTGATTTTACCTACTACACATCTGGGCATGCTGTTTGGGGCAACCCAAAGAAGGAAAATATTGGAAAACCAATTGAATAGAAATTTTGAAGAAATTGGAGAAAGTAAAGCACTTCAATCTTTCAAAGGGAGGACACTTAACATTGGCCAATGCAGTGCTCTATAATATCCCAACTTATTCTTTTCTTGACCACTAGACCCCATAATGGTCATGATGAAAGGAGGTATTACATACTTCCGATAGGTTTAATAAGATTATTTAACATATAAAACCACAATGTTCAAATCCCAAACAAAGGCAAACAAAGACAAAGGAAAATGGGTCTTAATTTAAAGCAAACTACGAAAACATATAGCAGAAAATAAGATGAGAGAAAGATACAAACCCTGCAATTTTCGCAATCATAGGATCAGAATGCAGAGGATTATAGTCACCTGATAACCTATACAATAATGCCTGCAGATAAAAATCCCAAGCAGAGTAAATTCATTTAATGCTACAACAAGATCAAAGTATGAGAACAATAAAAATTACAACCCATGAAAAAACTGTTAAATAATGTTAACCGGCAATATTCAAAAAATAAAAAAGAAGGATGAAGGAAAAAAAAAAATTCTAAAGGTAAAACAATGAAGCAAAATAAAGGCTAATATATCAAATGATCCGCAAATCTTTTAGGTTTTTCTCAATTTGGTTCTTAATCTTTTAAAATTCTCAATTTTACCCCTAATGTATTAAGAATTCTCAATTAAATATTTCCTTTAAAAGAACTGTTAAATTTTCCTAGAAAGTTGACGTGTCATTAAATTATTGTTTTGTTAACATATTTGGACAGGTTACTTGGAAGATAAGGATTTTATTGACAGAAATGTTGGATTTTGCTATCAAGCGGGCTAGAGTTTCATGTATCAACTTTTTTTTTTTATGAGATGTATCCAATTGTCAAAAAAAATTTTGAACAAGAAACAAAGCTTTTCATTGATAGAATGAAAAGAGACTAAACAATCAAGTAACATCATGTCAACTTATCCAAACATGTTAATGAAATAATAATCTAATTATATATGTTTTTTTGTTAACAAATTTTAACAATTTTCTTTTAGGGGGCCTAATTGAGAACTTTAATACAGTAACGGTAAAATTAAAATTTTGAAAAGATTAATGACCAAACTGAGAAAAACCTAAATAATTAGGAAACATTAAGTACATTTTGCACAAAATAAAAGTCAAACGGAACGAAAAGTTTGTTCTCGTAGCCATTGCCAACTTGCCTGAGATGGTTGAGTACAATCCTCATACACCGCAAAAGGCTGTGTTTTTGGAATTTTTCCTACTGATCCTTGATTTTTTGGGTAGTTTGTGTAGGAGTAAGGGTGAGAAGAACTTGAGAATCCGCCAGCACCTCGCAGAAAGAGAGTTGTCCTACCAAGTTTAGCCATCTAGTCATTCCCCCGCGTAACCATCTTATATGCTTTATTTTATATTATAACAATCAATAATAATAATAATAATAATAATAATAATAAATGTTAAAAAAATAATAATAAATAAAAACCCTGCTTACCTATTCATGCATAATAACTGTCCAGACTTTTTGTCATAACTTTTTGTTTCAATCTCAAGGATAGCTGCTTTTCCTGAAAATGAATGTGAATATGGACACTTCAAAGAAGAGCCTTAAATTTAATAGATTCATTCTCTTATAAACCCTCTTATCTTGGACTTCACTTTTGATAATTTTCATACAACCATATGCAATAGAAATTGAATAATATCTGGTCTAGCAAGGACAAACCTTTGTCATGCAGTCCAGCAAGAGAGATTTTATTATCTAACTGTGCACGTAAAAACCCATGAGAATTAAAATATTTCAGCATTAAGGAATGCACATAGAAAACCTGGTCCAGGAATTAGTAGAAGATAATCATAGATCCAGTATGAAGCCTTACATATCCACTCGATGGCAGCGGCTTGTACAATTCTATGTATTGCTGACCATGAAGTAAAAGCTTTGGGTCATACCTGATGCCAAATACAAGAGAAGAAAAGATGATAGAACAGCTTTAATAATAGAAAATAGAGATTACATCCTTATTAGCATACAAAAGAACCTTGCAAGCTTCTCAAATGAATACTTGAGTACTTACGGCAGCCCTGGCAAGTTCAGACCCGTTTTCATTGTTTCATTGATAAATAGAGCAGCAAAGGTTGGTAAAACCTACAGAAAGAGAAACTAAAAGTAACAAATAGTAGATGAAGAATTCCAGCAGTTTGCTGCGAATAGAATAAGTGCATTTCCTATAAAACTCTATCAATTGCCTTAGTAGAAGGTGTATCTAAGCTCCATCTTGTGCATGTGGAGGGGGAAGTAGAAGAAGAATTACAAGTATTTGAATCACAGATGAAAATTTGTTTTGAGGAGGTGCAAAAGATTCCAACAATAAAAAGAAACATCGCCATGAATCCAGGAGTGAGCCAATTATTAAAAGCATTCATAAAAGGACAAAACAAACATAATGTGATGGTGCAAGGGATTCTGTTCCGGCAAGGGGGAAAGAACCAATTGATCAAGGGATGGGAGGAGAAGTAGGGGAGACAAGTGAGGCCGACAGTCCTCCAATACTGGAGGAATCACCGAAAGGAAGGCAACAAAAAGTGTGTACAAGGGAATGCAAAATAAGTGGGGGTATCCTTTTGAGGAGAACTGGATGAAGTTGGGAGAGGTACTAGGGTCACTCCAATTACCCTTGATTTTTCTTTTTTTCCTATTATTATTATTGTGTGAGAGTACTAATCCAGGTATATGAGAAATAGGAGTAGAATAGGGGAAAGGACATAGTGGTAATTAGATAAGGGGTCTTGATTATAAAATAGGGGAATTGGGAACCTTAGAGGGTGTGAAGAATTGGGTATTATCTCATTGTGGGACTTTGGGAGAGAGTTAGCCTTCTCAAAAGGTTGTCATTATATTGTAGTTTGCTAGTTGATATTGCAATATATTAGTGTTTGGATGTTTTCTTAGTTCGAATACCTAACATATTATTTTTTATTTTTTTAAGGCTTGTTGTTTGTTTTATTTGAATAAATTAATATAATAATAGTTCCTATCATTTTGACCATCATGGGCTGGTCTAGTGGTCGATAAGGACCAATGTAAATAATAAAGGGCTTCGAGAAGGGTTCAAGCCATGATGATCACCTACCTAGGATTTAGTACCATAAGAGGTTCCTTGGCAATATTAGGACAGAACCTTTGTCTTGTGAAAATAATTGAGGTGCACGTAAGCTATGGAAATTCTTGGATATCCAAAAAATGGGTACTGACAGAAAAATGGAAGTGAAATTTGTATTAGAACAAAACGAAACATTGAGAGAATCTGACTTCTCCAAAAATCATATTAGTGCATTTCCTTCGGAACTCTAACAATTGGCTAATCACCTCCTCCCCCTAACCCATCGAAAATGACCATCTCAACCTCAAAAATCCAACATGCTCTGCCCTCTTTATATATTCAATATATATATTTTACAAAATAGTAGACAAAGTACCTCGATGTATTCTTGCCCATTTTTATTGTAAACATATTTCAGCTCATCAGCATCCACAGCTTCCCGACAACATGCTCCAATACCCAGAGCATAGAGTGCAATATCTCTGTTAATCGACAGCAAGAAGCACACTAATTGACAGAAACACTAGCCTCCCTCAAGTAAAATGGTTGAATGCATAAGCTCAGTATATTAGGATTTACCTTTCAGTATAGGTTGATGTTGTCTACAGCAAAATAAATTAGAACCAGTCAATCTCTACACGACTAATGGAAAAGAAAATCAAAACTTCATGTGAACATTAGTAACTTTTCTTCTCCAACCCATAAATACAGGTTGATAGCCTCAACTATTGACTTACTTGAAATTAAAGTTGGCAGAAAAAAATGTATGCATGGAGCTGACTAACCAAACCCAAACTTTAAAACACAGCAGTAATAAATTTATGATTCCATCAAAACTTGATAAGTATACCATCTTATGTCAACATCCAAAAGCTAATAATCATTTTTAAAACAATTCAACGCTTTATAAGAAATAAAATTCAAAACCCATTATCTTAATAAAGCCTATGCTTAGACAAACAAAGTTTGATGCTATAGACTTAAAATTAACTATTCTCTCATGTTAGATTATGTGTCAAACAAGGACAAATTATCCAAACAAATAAGTCCACGTCCCATAGAGAATGATAAAGCCACAAAGTTAAAGGTGCTTAGCAGTAAAGCCTAGGTGCACTATGTAACCAGATTTTTCTTTTTTTGGATAAGAAACCAACTTTCATAGAGAAAAAAATGAAAGAATACAAGAACAACCCAAAAAAAACCCACAAAAGGAAGTCCCATTCAAGGAAGGGACTCCAACCAGCTTAGAGATCCATCGACAAAAGACAATAGCGTTCTAAAGGCACTGGCCACCAAGAACTCACCCCTGCACTCTTCAATATGAAACTTTCTCCAAGAAAGTTGTGTGCACCGTTCACGTGCACAGACACTTCTGTCTTCAGTACGAAACTTTCTATAATTGTTTAGAAACATGTCATAATTTTTTTTCTTTTAATCAAGTCTAACATACATTAATATGATAAAGAACCACATGCCACATGTCCATGTTCTGAGTATGAGAATCGCTGTGGGGTGCTTGTAGACGGGAGAAACTCTAACCTTCTCCCAATTTCTGGGGCCATTAAGGAATTTACTTAAGTTATTGCTTAATATTCGGCCTTTGGATCACCTAAGCTAGTAAAAATAAAAACCATGTAAGGCTGAAAACTTTGCTTAATATTCAGCGCTCAATTTAATTTTATAACATGTTCCAAAATCTGAGCCTGCGAGAGACTTGCTAAAACAATATGGAACTAGTATTGAGTTAAGAAGTAGAGTAGAATATGCGTAATTTCCCATCACTAATCTTTTGAGGAAATTACACTAATATCAATGAACCTATCCGATTAATTAATAGTGTAGTAGTCGAGTTTCTTGAAGTTGACAAATTCCAGATAATAATCAAGTGGCAAGTTATCTTCCAATATGGTATGTAAGAAACCTAGATAAGCATGGTAAGTTGAACATGAATATAATACATATGCTTGTGCTGTGCACTCCTTTTATTGATGTGCAATAGTTCACTCATTCAGTACTCATATCCCCATAATAGGTGATTTTGATATGTAACCTTTGCTGCCTCTAACAAAGTTTCTGTTGTTTGAGGATATTTGGCGGGTTATGTAGTTCATAATTGTCATATGATTACCATGAAATGAATAGTGCCTCTCTTAGTAAGTTTTAAATAAAATACCTATCATAAGTTGATGGTAGATTTATTTCATCTGAAAAGGTGTTTAAAAGCTGTTGCCTTTTCTAACGTCTAATAAGATCTTCTATTTTTTCTCTGTGTATTCTTATTTACATACTAGGCTACCATTCAAATTTTCAAATCAAACACAATTTCTAGCTATATGCCATATTTAGAAAACAGAGTACATAGATCCATATACATTTCATCATTGAAAGTCCCATAACTGATGCATTTATTTCTTGTTATGTACCAGAATTTAAAATTTTTCACATGCTCTAGAATACCAATGAATATGGACAACACAAAGCACTCAACTCTACTTTACCTCGTTTTATTTGGGCATAGCATAGAGACAAAACCTAAAAACTCTCAAATCTTTCTAGGTTTGATAGATGTCCAAACCAAATATCCTTGTTCCTTGATATTAGGGGAAAGAAGATAAAAAGAGGAGTCGGAGAGTGGTGGGCAAGCCATTAACCGGGAAAATTTCAAGTACTATGGTAGTAATTACTCATTCCATTCACAACTTGACACATCATTAATGGAGATAACCGTAGTACTAGAAATTTGCTCATTTTAAGATCATCAAAGGCTTTTAAAACTTGGACAAGGATGGTCCTCTTATTCCACAAGCCAGAGTCAACCATGCCCTTGAACTTTTCAATCTCCAATGTTGTGGTTCTATAATCGAAGGCAAGCATTTGCATTCGTCGAATTCTCTCTTGTACAACTCGTTAAAATTGCTGATCCTTACCGAGAACCCAAAAGAATAGTGCTAAGTAACAAAATCTTTAGCCAAGATAAGAAATTGGAAGAAAAAGTCGCTCCTCTGAAAAGCGTATGTCCACAGTGAATTATACCATTAACAAAAGAGAAGAAAGTTTTATAAAGAATTGTCCCCAAAGAACTCACCCTGCACCACTTTCTTCCAGAAGGATAGAAAAACCTCGACACTAATGTTCCCCCCAAAAGTTATCACTTATAGGTCTCCCAGAATGCAAAGATCAAAACGACATTGAACTAGCCCAGAGATTTACAATTCTTTACCTTTAATCCCAATTCTTCGGGTTCATACATTTTTCCTAATCAACAGCATTTGGATTCCTTTCAATAATATTTAAAAGTCTCTATATTGACACTCGATCAAAATTTCGTCAATAATTTAATTTTATCTTAATGAAAGCTGATTCGATTATAAAAATAGGAATAGAACACAACAAACGCCGCGCAGGATGAACACAAGAAGGTGGGCGAATCGATATTTCGTACCTGCGGAAATTTGAGAGCAAGAATACGATCAGGATCAAAGCCCGATGGATTTTCCGCCATGTGGAAGGTCGAATCAGCCTGAGTCGCGGCGAAAGAGAGATGGAAATGGAAACTGAAAGCGGAAAATCAGTTTAGAGCGAGTAAATACAATCGGAATTGGCAAAGGATAACGGCTCTCGAGCAGAGGAAGCAATGGAAAAGGATGGTACATTGACTGCCCATACAGCTAAAGTTTAGAGATTATTGCTTGACTTTTCTGCGCAATGGACAATTTTTCTAATGAACAAGGCAAAATCCCCAAAATTGGATACTTCCAACGTCAAATAAATCTTTTTCTTTAGGTTTAAATCTCATTTTAGTCCCTGAACTTTTAAGTTTGTTCTATTTAAGTCCTTAAACTTTCAAAACGTTCATTTTGGTCCTTGAACTTTCACATTTGTTCTATTCTAGTCCGTCCTTAAACTTTCAAAACGTTCATTTTGGTCCTTGAACTTTCACATTTGTTCTATTCTAGTCCCTGAACTTTCAAAATGTCTATTTTAGTCCTTATACTTTTAAAAAATAATCATTATGGTCCTTGTTATGTTACTTTTATACTTCAAATTTGCTTTCCCTAATGTTTGTCTCTAATTTATTTGACTTGAAATCATGCTCATATTAACAATCTAATACACATACTCAAAGCTATGTCATTAATTTGTTAAAATTGAAATAAAAGTAAGGATTAAAATAATCATTTTTTGAAAGTTTAGGGACTAAAATATACATTTTAAAAGTTTAGGGACCAATATGGAACAAACTTGAAAGTTCGGGGACTAAACTGAACATTTTGAAAGTTGAAGGACCAAAATAGAATAATCTTTAAAGTTTAGGGACCAAAATAGGATTTAAACCTTATTATTATTATAAGTTTACTCACTCAACTTTCAAGACAGTGAGGTAAACTTTAAAAAGTTTCTAATAGATACCTGAATTTCAATTTTGTTTCTTATAGGCACTTCAACTTTAAAAATGTCTAATAGGTCTATGATATATTTGATATTTTTAAAAATTAATCAATTTACTATACATAAAATTTGGATTTTATGCCTATGGAACCTCTAAAACTTCCAACTTTGTATCTAGTAGGCTTGTGAATTTTAAAAAAAATGTGAATAGGTCAAAGACTTATTAGGCACAAAATTAAAAGTTGAGAGATCTATTAGATACAAAAGTGAAAGTTAAGGACCTATGGATACTTTTTAAAGTTCAGTAACCTATTGGAAACAAAATTGAAAGTTCGAGAACCTATTTGAAACTTTTTAAAGTTCAAAGACTAAATTGACACAACCCTGAAAGTCCAGGGACTAAAAATGTAATTTAACTTTTTTTTCAAAATAATTTTTTTGTACGATACCTCCTTTCTTTTTTGTTATAGATGTGCTTTTGACCAAGAAATTATGAGTTCGAATCATCCAATCATCTCGTTGAATTCAAAAAAGTTTCTAACTTTATAAGTTTTAGAAATATATTAACATGATGTTTTTTATGGCATAGGAAATTGTTATTAATTATGATATTATCTAACTAATTTTTGATAAAAATTAACTAATTTTAATATTTATGGAAAATTAAAAAAAAAAATAAAATGGGATATTTGAAAAGGAAACTAAAATACAATAATAAAACTTAAGGTAGGAATCAAAATACCAATACAGCAACTATTTGTTATATTATTTATTATTTATTTTATTATTATTTTTCATCGTCTTGCATAGGCGTATATTCTAAATGCATTAGATTAGAAATTAGAATATAGATACGTCAATTACATAAATGTCTGCTATTGAATTTATTCTTAAAATTTTTTGAGAGAAGCTAATTGAAGCTCAACACGTATGGAAAATTTACAATAAAGTCTTAATCATATTAGTCCCCTAAAATAGATAATTTATTACCAAGTGGAAGTATTTGTAATATGAATTTATTTGTATTTATAATGAAATAGTATTGTAAATAGTGTATATTTTGAATATATTGTAACATTGTTGATGAATATGAAATAGTTGAGTGGATAAAACATTTACAATCTATTTTTTTTTTTTAAAAAAAAAAAAAACATTTACAATCCATTATCATCTCAATTCTCAATTGTCTATGACTCAAACTAAAAAAAAAAAAAAAAGTTTTTTTTTTACAATAGCTGGGGTGAGGGATTCAAATCACAAACCTCGTGATTATCAGTACAACTTTATGTCAGTTGAGTTATGCAAGTTGGCAACCTTAAAAAAGTTTATAAACGTGTTTGTATTATTAAGGATATGTTTATTTTTTTCAAATTAATATAGTAAAACAAAAAATATATATATAAGAATAAAATAATAATAATAATATACTTCTTTTGTTACTATTATTATTAGGATAATAAGAAAAATGTGAATTTTCAAGATTGAGATCTTGAAAATTGATTTGGGATGGACAATCGATAGGATGATGTTAAATTCTCCCCTAGATTCTTTCAAAAAAAAAAAAAAAAAAAGTTCTCCCCTAGATTGACCTTAGCATTTATTCTTACTATTGTATGGATTTGGTTTTCATATTGAATCGACATTTTCCTACCTCTATGACCTTTGTCATGCCTTATTTTGAATTGTTCAACACAAATTTTTTTAACGTACTTTGTCCTCACTTACGTGTTTTATAAGAAATTCTTATTAGAAGATCACTCAATATAAGATTACTCCAAATCAAACACGCTTAACTTGGGAGTTCCTATAGTTGGGTACTTGAATAGGAAGATGCATCTTGTTGATATAGGTAGTAACTACAATTCTTTTAAGCCTTTTTTAACCATGCTTTCACAGCTTTAAGAACCCTCACATTCTGATGTGGTGTCTGTTCAATTCATGTTCCCTTCCTCTATACTTGGATGTCACAAATCAAGTATGTATTTTAAGTATGCATTTAATTCTAGACATCAGATATATAAGTTAGCATAGTTAAATGTCAATCCAAACATCATTTAGTAGACAAGGCACCTATTACCTTCTCTATGGTTGAAAGTTTGATATCCTTTCTCCCACATTTTTTAAGCCTTTTTTTGATCCTGATTTCGTTTTTAGTTTCTATTTTTTGAAACTGTGCTTTGTTTTCCCGTTTTCATCATTCTTAAAGAAATATTTGAATTTTTAGTCAAATTTCAAAAACAAAAAACATATTTTTTTAAAAAATAGATAAGAAAACAAAGAAACACACGATAATGACGGTAAGAAATTAAAAATTGGGATCAAAACAACCAAAATTCAAAATAATGACACAAACACGAATGATGATCTTATATATTTAGCCTTTTATCATAACTTCCAACCCGTAAATATAAGAATGTTTATTAGCTAAAAAAAATATCACTTCGGAACAACAAAGAAAGGAAATTCAATGAAATACTATGATAAGAAAGAAAAATTATATATGACCTCGAGCTGAGGACCTCTTCTCAAATATCCTTCGCAGAAGAACTAAATATGACAAAACACTTCGAAGCCAAGGCAGGCCTTCGCCGCCCAGCTGAGTCTTGAGGATTGTCTTGATCTCATGGGTAGAGAGCCAGCCTAGAGTGGCCTCGTTCGTCTCCCAGCGGCTCTTCCACAGAGCAGAGCGTTCTTTGGAATTGGGTACTCATCTCTCAACGAAGTCGATGGTGTGTAAACTCTCAAGTAAAATTGTTGCCCCAGATACTGCCTTGCCCAGAATTCTGACCTTAAATTCCACATTCCCACGTTGTCCAAGGCCACATATATTGCTGTCCATGACTTCGGGTACACCTGCCATTAACAACAAACAACTTCATCTTTCCTTCCTCACAGTTCAAAAAGCTGATGAACCCAAAACAGAAATAAAGAACTTGAGTTTTGTTCTACCTGAGTGGTACAACGAGCAACTGCGTCTCGTAGATTGTATTGGTTTCTGCTATTCGATGTCCATTGCCCTCCGTCCATGCTGAATTTTGACAAATTTTCAAAGAATAAAACCAGAGAAATCAAGAAGAAGCAGAAAATGAGGTTGGTTAATGTTTAGTTTCATTACCCAACAACGAAGAAGGAGTAGCCATCGAGGTGCCAGCTCTGGATGAGGTCTTCGTTGTTCTGGAAAACGATTTCGATGAAAGCTCTGTAATCAGCGCCCATTACAGAGGTGTCTTGGTAGATTCCGCCACCGTTTGGCCAGTCAGAAATGCTTCCGACACGGAAGACTCCTCCAATTTTGAAGAAGTCGGCGACCTTCAGGGGAGTATCTGCCGGAATAAACGAGACACTGTTGACGGCGTATCTTTGCTTCCCGTTGACAAGGCCGGCTGAGTTCGACAGCACGATGGTTCTGGTTGTGTTGATGAGACCATAGTGATAGGACCCTTGTGGGTTCGGCCGAGGCCCACTGGCTGTAAGATTGGTCCTGCATTCATAAGGAAACTCTTGAGATTATTGAAGTTAAACTTAAAAGCATTAGCAATAAGCCTATCAGCGTTCTTGAGTTTGTTAGTTTTCTCTCTGGTTAACAAACTTGGTATTAATAATTTACATAAATTAAAGAAAGAAAATCAATCTCATACTTCTAACTTTTGCAAACTTTTGACCTAAATTTTCAATTTCATCCAATTAAATCTTACACTTACATAAATGTTTACAAGTTTTATTAATTAAAATCAAGTTACCTCAATCCACAAAATAGACTATTAAATTTTCTAAAACTTACACATTTCAACAAAATTATAATTTTAGTATCATATTTCAAGTCCCATCAATTTAGTAACTATGGTTAAATTTAATGAAATTGAAGTCGAAGATAAAACTGGTAACCCCTATCCAAATTTAATGTTAAAATTAATGAGATTGAAATTTAAAATAAAAATGGGCACGTTTGGCTAAGTTTCGAGGTAAAAGATTGGTTTGGTTTCCAGATTAAACAAAACATAATCCATTAACTTGAACGCTTAGATTTTCGATAATTAACGTGACTGATATAATGTTTAAAGTTGGGTAGATTACCTGATGGCTCGAGCTTGGTTAAGGGACCAATCAATTTGGATGGTTGGGCCACCAGGAGGTGGGCCTTGGACGGAGCCGGCGGAGTTGGCATAACGGAGAATAGCGGTGGTGGTGAGGATCGGAGTGGTGAAGCGAGAAGAAACGACAATGTAAAAGTCCTGAGCGGGCTGATCCGCCGTGACAAGAACAGAATAAGATTGGCCGACGTGAACGTCAAGGGAAGAGAATTCCGTTTGGAGGGTGTGGGTTCCTTCAACTTCGACCACCTTCAACCTGTGGCCTTGAATTCGGAAGTTGAGAGAGCTTTGGAGCCCCACGTTTGAGATCCTCAGCCTGTAAGTTTTTCCTAATAAAACACAATGTACACAACCGATGATCAGAGCTGCCGTTTGTGGCATTTTCTGAATAGCTTTTTCTTTAAAGACGAAACAGAAGTCAGCTTCACTCTCAATGACTTTTTCACTAAAAATAGAATTACGTGGAGCTCTAATTAGTAATTACCTTGTTCCACGTTGAAAGAGGCAGTTCTATTGGGCCCACGACCATTGATGAGGATACCATCGGGGAGCGGGAGCATTGAGCCATTGTCTAATTGGGCCCTTAATGTCTGAAAACAAATTCAAATTGTATTTAAAAATGGGCAATTTTTAGGTGAAAGGAGAATTTCTATAATATATTGCTCCGATCTATATTTAGTTATGTAGAAGATTCTCTTTCTACATTTTAGATAAATCATGTTTGTTTCTTCTCTACTCAAAGATGAAATCAATATCTTAAGAACGGATAGATGTTTTCTCATCTTCCCAATCCTAGTAACAATGGGCCTCTTCCCAAAAGTGGGTAATAAGCAAAAAGAGAAAGATAAGCAAGTATGAAAAGGAAACACCTTTTAAGTTCACTTCGTTGTCAATTGGACTATTTGGAGAAAGGGTTGATGAGATTCATGTATAAAGGAACTTATTACAAGCAAAACCAAACAAAAAGACAAGAAAAAAAATGGATTCAAGGTGAGTTTGCAAAATTTTTATGGAGTATGTTTACATTGTAATGAAAGATTTTTTAATTATTAGAAAAATAAAACTTACTTTTTCACCCGTCAGTAGAAATCTTCTGCTGACCATCAATTAGGAGGTAAGTTTTTTCCTTTAACCTTGTTTCCTTCCATAATTTTACCTTTTAAAAGAAAAAAGTGGGAGGTTTTATATTTAAAAATTATACAATATTTTTAAAGTGGAGAACAACGATTAAATGATTAGGGTGGGGGTGAATATAATTGTCCTAAAAAGTTCTCTCCTTTCTAAAAATGGGGAGTTTCAGAGGGTTAAATTAACGAAGATCCAAAGTTGGAGGAAAGCGCGTTAGGGGGAATCTCGGATTCAGTGCCAAACCGGAGACGTAAGGGCGCTTTCGTTGGCTGGATTGCATACAACCCAACAATACAAAAAGCTCCTTCCAAAAAAAACAATGCAAAAAGCTATTTTATCAAATAGACGCACATGCCAACAAATCAATTAAATTCAGCTTATGATTATCGCACTGACTGGCAGCCATGGCCCGCAATATGAACTGCCATTAAAGAAAGAAAGTCCCTTTAAGTAATCCAGCTGTTAATCTCAGTAGAGAGAGACTAGAGAGAGAAGCAAAAAGCAGTTGAAGAGTCAAAGATTACAGGTCAGGCAGTATAGTGAAGCAATGGTCTACCGACACTGACAGAGGTAAAAAGAAAAGTCAAATTGAAGGATTCCCTATTCCTATTCCCCGCCAATCTGGCTCATCCCGTGACTAATATTCATTTTCTTCGCCTTTTCACACTAATGAATGATTTAATCTGAATATAGCTTAAAGAAGAAAGAGAATCACTTTATTTTGAAAAGATAAAGGAAAAGGGATGATTAGTGATTAGTTACCGTATGATTAGCTTGGTACCAGTCGCCGATGAGGACGGTGTAATCGCCGGCGGGATCCGGGAAGGGAACGGGAATCCGGGGGCGGCTGAGAATTCTGATTCCACCAAAACCACCGGCGGCCTTGTGGAATCCGAGAGAAGGGAAGTAATAGAAGCTTCCGATCTGATCTTTCATTTGGAGAATGTAAGTGAAGTTCTTCCCTGGAGGAATTGGGCATGTTGTTCCGTACACACCGTCTTCGTACGAGTTCCTTCTCTGTTGAATCCCATTCCTAATCTCACAGTTCACAACACCAATTTTCAGTTAAAAACTTCCAATTCAAACCAGATTCAGTGATAATTTGCTGACATTGTCTCAAAACATTCTTCAACTAGTTAACAATTAAACCAGATCCAACCCCTAAATTTAGCTATTGAAGACAGACAGAGAGAGAGATGCAATCAATGCCGACAAATTCACCAAATTAACACCACCATCAATTTTCTGTTTCTTCTTAATATTTCAACTCCAAGTCTACAAAAGCTACCAAACACTCAATAGCGCGTTCTAGAAAGCACATTTTCACACTCAGTAACGAAAATGGAGATTTCGAGTCAAGTTTACACAGAGAGAGAGAGAGAGAGAGGGATAGATAAATTACCAGGAGAGGAGAAAGGGCTCATCCAAGCTATTGTAGACATTGATAATGATGTTATCATTGGTAACAGAGTGAATATCGGGGCCAGGAAATTGGCCATTGATTAGAATACCCTAAAAAAAACAGAGCAGATTCAGATCCATTCTCAATCGGAGTCGGACGGAACCAAAAGGAAGAACAGAAACAATCAACATGATTCAACCGAAAACCTAACCTGTTGGGGGACGCCGAGGGGGTAAATGGTGCCATAGGTGACGTTCCAGTCGAAGAATCTGTAAGGATCGTCGGCTCGAACAATGGCGAAGAAGGAAATGCAGAGGCAGAGGAGAGGTGGAAGAGAGGATCGGCGTGAAGGAGACGCCATTGCTGAAAGAGAGCAATGGAGATGGAGGTGAAGAGAGAGAAATGGCTATGGAGGAGTGAGAGAGGAAGAAAGGGGGGGTTTTATATTTAAGCGAGTGTGCAGAGAGAGTAGGTAGTGAATGTACAAAGCCAGAGGACTGAAAGCGGGAGTGAAAGTGACGTAGTTTTCTGACGATGCAAATTTAATTTTGGAAAATCGATGGAAAGAATTACAACTTTTAGAAGGAAAAAAAAAATGAAATGGAGGGAAAATAAATTTAGTTTGAAATGTGGTTTTTTTTTTTTTTTTTTAAAAAAAAAATGTGGTTAGTTAGAGTTTAGGTTAAATTATACCAAATGTGTACTTGACACATGTAGCTCATTTCAATTTGGGAAAAAATCAAGTTTTATTCGACTTGTAAAATTGTTTCAATTTTTACTCTAAACTTTCAATTTTATCCGATTGCAATTTTGTCAAATTTTGTGAATTTTGACGAAATTACTCAATGAAATTTGTGCATTGGTCAAACTAAAAATTATGCAAAAGTTTATATTATAGAAATTTGTGAGTTTATGGAGATGTCTAAAATGTTAGAGAAAATATTGAAACCAAATAAATTATAAATTGTGTCTCTAATGAATGTAGGGATGTCCACGGTGCGGGGCGGGGACGGGGATGGCTTCCCCGTTCCCATCCCCACCTCCCATTTCAATCCCCATCCCCGCGAAATTCCCCGTTAAATTTCGCGGGGAATGGGGCGGGGATTCCCTGCGGGGAATTATTCCCCATTTGATTTTTTTTCTTTGTTTTTTTTTTTGTCTTCATTAAATCAAATATTCTTTTGATAAATTTTCAAATAGTTAACTTTGCATGAAAAATGTTCATTAATTTTCTATTAGATAGTTAATTATTCACATAATTCTTCATTTTAGATAGTTAATTTCTTTTAAAAATCTCTTTTTTAAAGAAAAAAATTCTTAAATCTCTTATTATAAACAAAATAATATTTCATATCAAACTATCTAATTATCTATACATATAATTTAAATATTTAAACTATATAATTCAAATCAATCCAATTTTCTAAATCATTAACAATAAAACTTTAAATTTATATATAGTGAGAAATAATAATAACAATAATACTAATAATTAAAAAAAAAAAAGTGAGCGGGGCGGGGAGCGGGGAGCGGGGAACAGGGATGGGGAATACATTCCCCGTCCCCGTCCCCGTTTAGCTCGCGGGGAATTTTTTTCCCCCACTCCCTCCCCCATTCCCCGCTTAATCAGGGATTCCCCGCCCCATTAGGGGCGGGTCCCCACGGGGCCTCGGCCCCGCGGGGCAAATGGACATCTCTAAATGAATGTAGTTGATTTCAATTAATTCTTTGTTGAGGATCCTACTTTGAAAAGATAGGTGGAGATTTCACAATTTATAAAATACATAAGTTACTCTACTTATAACCAATTGGTTTTAAGACGGAACCCCATGTTATTTAATATTGTATTAGAGTCCATAAAATCCAAATTCAAACGGATATTATGATTCGATCTAAGAATGGTGAATCTAAAGAAACACCATGTTTCAATTTTACTCATATTCTAACTATGAATAGAAGATTCAAGGCATAGAATTCAAACTTGGTAAATTGTTAATGGAAGATTTTTAACTAGTTAAAAATGTTAGGGGTGTTTTATTCCCAAAAAAAATAATTCAAATGTTTTGGTTTCTTATTTTAGAAATTTTGTTCCGTAAATCTCATTAAATTCTGTAACTTTTTGCTTTCTAAAATTGTCCCTTTGGATAATGAAAATTTTCTTTATCGAGGTTATTCCAACAAATTTATTGATTTGGTGTACATCTCTCTTATATATGATAGCTACTCGAAGATTTATATATATATATATATATATATATATATATTTTGAGAAATAGTTTTTAGAGTTCATGATGGTCTATTTGAAGGAAAAAAAGAAAAAAAAAAACTCAATAATATTGCAAAGAGAAAAGATGTATTAGCTAGAGTAAAGATATGGTTTGAAGTCTTTTGTGAATATAAGGATATAACGTTTGAATTCTTGATATAAGGATTTGTTTGTCCAAAATTAGTATCCTAAATTTTGTCCGTTGTAAACTGAAATATTAGAGCTAAAAGAGATTTTTTAAAAATGAACAAAAAAAATATATATATATATATATAATCTTGATTCTCTCAATTTTATTTTCTTAATTGGAAAGTATAAACATTATTCCAAATTGATCTTAATCTCAATTTTATTTTCAATTTTGTCCAAATGCTAGAAAAGTTTGAATTCTATTAATTTTCAATCTTTTATTCTTGAAGTTTCTTTTTAAAAAAATTAAAGTTGGGAGTAGAATTGAAATTTGTAAAACATATTGGTAGGAAAATTGAAACTAACTGATTTTGTTCTAAATACTTTGAATAAAATTTAAATTAACATTAGTACCTCAAATTTTAAGAAAACGTGTTAGGAAGAAAATTTAAACCAATTACTAATTGTGTTCTAACACCTTTAATTATCTTTTAAATTGACATTAGTATTTCTTTATTAAGTTTAATTTAAAATTAATGCTTTTGAGTAAAGTTTTGCATAAACAATAACATGTCTATTTAATATATATATATATTATATATATATATATATATGTAAGGGACTACCGGACACACACATATCTCCACAATGGTATGATATTGTCCACTTTGTTCACCCCAAAAGGCCTCATACCAGTGGAGATAGCTGTCCTCCCTTATAAACCCATGGTCATCCCCTTATCTAGCCGATGTGGGACTTTGGTCGCACTCCCAACAATATATATCATGGCCAATATGCTAGGTTAATGCCATTTTTCAAATTATATCATTGGAGACTCATTTATGAATTGGATTCTAGTTACTATATTTGTTAAAGATATTTATTAAATATTTCATAATTTTGTTTGTATTTGGTGACTTGTAAAATGATTATTATGTAACATGATTAAATGTAATTAACATTTATCTAAATGTATAAAGGATTTATTTACGACTTTGTGTAAGATATCACATGCAACCATATTTTAAAAGATTGATTGGATTAAAAGTCTAAGAATTGTGGGGATATTTTTTTGCAATGTGTTTTATTTTTTTCAAAAATTGTACACTAACAGTATCTCCTTGTTTGCTAATTGATTTCAAATTTTTTTTTAATAATTATTCAAACATGTTTAGGATTTAATGAAGGAACTATATATCTTCTTTTTTAGAATAAAGGGAAAATTTTTCTTTCTTATAAAACTATGTAATTTTTTAGTAATTTCATAAATGACTTGTTTTTAGTAACGATGGAAAAGTGTACCTCCACTTCTAGATTTTTTTTTTTTTTTTTTTTTACAACATGTAAAGGTGGAGATTCAAACCACAAACTTTTTGGTCATTAGTACACATTTTATGCTTGCTCATGTTGGCTCCACTTCTAAAGTTCAATATGTGATGAAAAGTTAAAATTATAATACTTTAACCAGTTAAACTATGTTGGAGCCGGTCAAACTCCACGGTGTTGATTAATAAATTTCTCATAACCCACCATTTTGTGAACGCCCCACATTTTCGTAGAAATTGCGTACAAACAAATTTGGAAACATGACCAATTGACACTCACAAACAGCAGCAGCACACAGCTTTCCTTTGCACCACAAGCAACAATACAAGTTCCCCTACAAGAATAATAATGTAATTTTAAGAAGTTGTATTTGCAAATTGCAACACATGTGCTTTTCCCAGTTACAGCACCACCACCAGCTGAAAGTGACCCTTTTCTTTGGCGTTTCTGCTAAAACTAAAGAAAATTCTTGTTTATTCTCTTAGAAAAAGAGAAAAATGTTCTAAATATATGCCATCCAATAACCTCTTGAAATTAAATAAATCAAAACTACCGAAAGATAAAAATAAATGTTTAAAAACTTTATTAAGTTAAAAATTTAGGACTAAAAATAGGATTTCTTAAAGAGAAAATTGAATTGATAATTTGAATATTAATATATTTATGTTGAGGTGTGGTGAATTTGGGTTGATTTGTCGGTGCGTGGGGTTGGCATATATATTTGAGCATGCAACTTTGAAAAATGGTTGATTTGGCCTCCCACATGGGATGGCATTGGCGCTTAGCAGAAGCTGCATGTGATCAGATTAAACATGTGGGCCGCTCTCTTTCTAACCAATCTAATTCCCATCCACATCTCAAATGTGAGAAATCCAACCAAAATCTCCTTTGCTATGAGAATGAGCATCTATTGACCATGATGTTTCCATCCCGTTTTAGCTCAAGGTCTGATATTGTCACTCGTCCGGGACTTTGGTTGCATTTCTAACAATTCTCCTCCTAAACAAAGTACCGTCAAGTCGCTCTTTTTAGATAGTCATTTATTCAGCTTCAAACTCTTATCCTAGTCAATCATCTGCATATTGTTTGTCTGATAGAGAGCTCTACAATGAATCTTAACATGACTACATTATGATTGAGACTCACTATTCTTTATTTGGTACACCCAAGGATTCTACAAACCAATATGATTAAGTTTCGGGCATATATAACTCTCTGATATCACTTGTTAGAAACAATAGACCCTTTTCGTACATATCCACAATAGTGTGACATATATTATCCACTAATTTGGACATAACCCAGTGTAACGCTTTACTTTTGGTTTTTCATCCAAGTGGTCCTCGTATCAATGGTGGATAATGTTGGGTAAAATTGATTATTTATTAATTTCTCTTAAATTACTTTCAATCTACATTGATGTGTGCAAAATTGCTTTTGAAATCAACTTAGAAATTTGTCATCTTCTCTAACAAAATTTTCAAAACTTCAATTGTATCCTTCTATATATCTCTTTTTTTTTTTTTTTTTTTCTCACGTTCAAATTCGTTGATAATAAACTCATATTTCATCATCTTTAGTGAGTTATAAAAAATTTAGAAGATGAACTAGGTTAGGGTGAAAAGACTCTACTTAGACCTTCCCTTAAAATTTATGCCAACTTCTAATTTATGCAACTTCAAAGAAGTTGGCATAAATTTTGAATTTTATATTCTTAGATGATCTGAATCATTTACTAATTTAATTTTTTTCAACTTGTTAAATATTTCTCAAAGTAAGTTTATCATGAGTCAATTTTAATAGTTATCAACATAAATGATATAATTAAAAAAACATTAAAACTAAGGGACTACATTGAAACTTTTTAAACAATAAATACTAAATTAAAAAAAAAAAAAACCTAAATTATTAAGGACTAAAACATATATTTAGGCTTTTTTTAAAAAAAAAAAAAAAAAAATCTGCTTCTTAATTTTGAAAAAAAGGAAAAAGAAAACAAATCTTATTGTTTCTAAAATTTTATATACAATTTTGAGAGAGCGTTCTTTAAAATGAAAAACAAGAAATGAGAAACAATTACCAAAACTACGTATGTCTAAAAATCTAGAAAAAAAAACATGAAAAACGAAAAATGTTATCAAACGGGTGTCTAAACATATTAAACTTAATTATATTGGTTCTATACCATGCACTGCACATTTTCAAAATCTTGTGCTTCCTCTTTTATCTCAATTTCTCACACCCTTATGGCCTTAGGCATCTCACATTTTGACCAAGCATATTCATATATAATTCAAACTTTAAATACTCAAAATGTAACTTAGGTTATTTCCTATATGTTAGTATTGAATATTGGCACTTCATACTTAAGAAATAATTGAGATAAAAATTAATCATATAACTTAATTTTTAAATATAAATAATTAATTTTAAATTTTGCATGAAATAGTTTATAAAAAAAATTAAAATTAAAAATTTAGTCTAATCTATTTAGTTCTTTAACTTAAAACTATTTTGATTACATCTACAAATTTTTTATTTTTCATTTAATAAGTCATTACCCTTAACATCATTATACTTTATCATGTTATTGGATCAAGAGCAGTAATTAATGGTTTTGTGTTTTTTTAGAGAGTTGTTCATTTAATTCTTGATTCTTAAGAAGTTTCAATTACATTCTTAAACTTTTAATTTTCATTCTAATAAAGCATTATTGCCAACACCATTCCTTCAAATATTGATTTGATATTTTTTTTAGTTTTACAAATATGGGAGTAAGAATTGAATCTTCAAATTTAGAGAAAGGTAATAAGTACTCGATCATTGAATTATGCTTGGATTTTCTATTGATTTAATATGTTGATTGGATCAACAATTAATGATATATAACAATATAAGAACATATGACACTAAAAGATAGGCCAACTAGGATAAAATAAAAGTGAAAAAAAAAAAGTTAAATTAAAATGTATTCCTTTAGCTTGCTCATCAAATCTTTTTGGCCTATCCACCCCTTTATTTTATTTAGTTGGTCGTGGTCTACTCCCATGAACCATATGTGTCAAAATCTTTTTCCTAAGACATTGGGTGTCAAATCACTACTCATTAATTTAATCAATATGTCACGTCAATATTTATAAGGTTTAATATTAATTATAAAAGTTTATTAGAATTCTTGATGGTCAAATTTGGTCAGAGGAAACTCACCTGACCTTCACGTGCCACAAACGGTAAATTTGTAGATGAGGGGGAAGACGTGGCCTGCAAAAGAGGAAACCTGCATAGTGGTGTGGTGCTAGCCACACCGCCTCCGATGCTTAAGTTAGAAAACGGAGAGAATAGCTAGAGAGCAAGAGGAGAGAGTCGAGAGTTCGGGTCCCCTTCTTCAGTGGCGAAGAGGGATATAAATACCTGCTCGTACTCCTAGGGTTTTTAGGAATTCGGAGGCGTTTCGGGACGAACCATGCTGGACCGGGGCGACTAGGGGCAGCAGGGACCGAGCGGAGGCAAACGAACTCAGCCCGGCCCGTTGGCTGGTCTTCCTCTGGGTCGCTTCCTGGTCCTATCTCTGCCCAGTTGTCCTCGTCAGCTCCTTGCATATGGTGGTCCAAAATTACCTATAACAAGAATTAACATGGTAGGTTCAATTACATCATTGAAATTATAATGTTAAACTATAAGTTTAGTCCCTAAATTTTCAAGTTTGTGTCTAATTGGTTCTCAAATAACTCTTTAAGAACTGTCTAATAGGTTTCAACTTTCAAGTTTTTGTCTAATAGCTCTCTGAACTTTAAAAATGTCTAACAGGCCAGTCTCTAAACTTTCAAATTTGTGTTTAATAAGTTCATGACATATTCAATTTTTTTCCTAAAATTAACTAATCTATTTGATATAAAATTGAATTTTATGTCTAATAAGATCCTAAACTTTCAATTTTGTATCTAGGAGGTTCATGAATCTTAAAAAACATTGCATAGATCAATGACTTATACGACACAAAATTGAGTGTTTTTAAGGATCTATTAAAAAAAATTAAAATTTACAGGTCAAATTAACACAAATCTAAAAGTTTAAGGATCTATTAAACACTCTTTAAAATTTAGTAACCAGACAGACAAGAACCTAAGATAATAAATAAATAAGCTAAATACGGAACGGGCCGCAAAGGACACTACTCAAACCCTTTCTTTCTTAATTTCTTTTTTTCCCGAAAATTCTCCAACCAAGTAACCATTTTGTTTCAAAATGTCTTTTTTTCTTCTCTCTATGTTCTAGACAGCTAATCAGAACCATACAGATTCTAAGACACATTTGGATGAAAAATTCAATCTTTATTTCTAGATGAGAGCTGTATTATTATTCTAAGTTTCAATTTCAAGTACAACCTAAGCTATCAAAGCTTTTGAGAAAGGAGTAAAATATAATACAATAATTGAGTCCTAGCTACATCAAAAATGTCCAAAAAAGGCTCATCAACCTAACTTCAATTCCCTCACATGGCTAGGGTTGTTTTGTAAATTTATTTGGTTAGGCTTGATTGCAATAGGTTTAGGCTAGCTCTAGGTATTGGATAATAATTTGAGATATACATAAATTAATTAATTACAGTGGAATTGTATAAATGTTATAATATTAAGAATAAATGTGTAAAATAAACTATACGTTAAACTATATAGTAAAAGAAACCATAAGAAAATCTAAATGTGTAAACTTTTTTAATATTATATCACAAAAATGAGGTTGGTAATTTCAATCGACGGTCATTAGTTTGGCCTCCATAATGATTGATTAGTTGGATTAGAATTGAGTACTATTTCATTGTTGATTACAAAATTAGGGTACTTTTAAAAAAATAATAATGTAACAAATAAATGATATTAACTTCGCTCCTGATCCAAATTTGATATTCAACACCATGAAATTAACACAACGTAAGTATGGGTATTGAAGCATATAAAAAAGGGTAAAGAGTCTTTGGAAGAACAAGTTAAATCTCCAAAAGTGGCCGCTTACCTTATATACTAAAATCTTATGGGTTTTTAGATAACCAATTGTTGTAAGGTCATATAGGCTATGTTTGGGAGTGATTTTGGCATGGCCCAAATCAATTTTGCCATGGTCAAAATCAATTTCTTCTCAAATATTGATGTTTGGCAATTATTTGAATTGATTTTAGAAAAATATAAAATCATTTTAAATTGATTTTTCAAGAATTAGGTGAGAGGTGATTTTATCAGAGATGTCGTCTTATATGGTTGACGACAATGATGATATTAATAGCACTTCAGACGATAGTGACAATGAAGAATTTGACCACTTAGTAGAAATTGGATGTACAATTGTTATGGATCATTTTGAAACCTATGTTGATAAAGAACCATGCAGGACTTCGTTTTACACGGGTTTTAAATTTGTTAGAGAGGTTTTAAATGGGCATGATGTTAGGTGTCATCAACAATTTAGGATGGAAAAACACGTGTTTACTCAATTATTGATGACACTTAATCAATATTATGACCTTAAAAGTAGTTCAGGGATGCCATTGGAAGAGGCTTTAGCCATGTTTCTTATTACACTAGGGCACGGGTTAACTAATAGAATGATTCAAGAAAGGTTTCAACACTCAGGCGAAACTGTTTCTAGATGGTTTAGTTTGGTTTTAGATGCTGTTTGTCGTTTAGCTGTGGACATCATCAAGCCAAGTGATCAACAATTTAGAGCAACTCCAAGCAAAATTAAAAATGATGATCGATATTGGCCATACTTTAAAAATTGCATAGGAACAATTGATGGCACTCATATATCAGTTGTTGCTCCTAAAGATAAGCAAATACCATATATAGGTAGAAAAGGTATTACTACCCAAAATATTATGGCTGTGTGTGATTTCAATATGTGCTTCACTTTTACTTGGGCTGGTTGGGAAGGTGCTGCTCATGACTCACGTATCTTCATGGAAGCTTTACGAAGACCTCATTTAAATTTTCCTCATCCACCTAAAGGTTTGTTTAAAAAAAATTAATATTAAACATTATATGATTTATAAACATTTTAACTAATTTTTACTATGCATTTTGTAGGTAAATATTATCTTGTTGATGCTGGATATCCACAAATGAAAGGGTATCTAGGTCCTTATAAAGGCGAAAGATATCATCTTCCTGATTTTCGTCGTGGGAGTCAGCCAAGAGGTAAGAAGGAAATATTTAACCATAGGCATTCATCTTTAAGGTGTACAATTGAGAGGACATTTGGTGTTTGGAAGAATAGATGGCGAATGGTACGTCATATGCATCGTTTTCCTTTTGAAAAACAAGTAAAGATTGTTGTTGCATCAATGGCACTTCATAATTTTATAAGAACCCATTCTACAACTGACTTTGAGTTCAAGCCTTACGATGACGATGAAGATTTGCTCCCTTCAAGTGATGAAAGAAACGAGTTGAGTGCTATTGAGGAAAGTGAAACTTCTTATCATGGAAGGGAGATGGAAGCGGAGCGGGAGAAAATTGCAGAACTTCTTATGTCACGTTGATGTATTTATTATATAGTTTGTGTTTTAATAGATAATATCTAGTTTAAGTATTTGTAATGTTACAAACATTTCTAGATTGGATATGATATGACTTTCGAATTTTTATTTCGATATGTATTATACAAATTTTTTTAACCTAAAATATTTTATAAAAGTTTAACAATAAAAAAAATGAAAAAATAATTAATAAAAAGTGATATTTATCATAATTATTTAGTTAAATAATTTCTTGATTGTAAAATGCCCTTTTTAGTAATTTGGCTGTTCTAAAATCATTTTTGAAACCAAACATAATATTTCAAAATCACTTTTAAATATATGAAAATTACTTTTAAAAATTTGGAACCAAACATAAATTCGATGGTATAAAAATCAATTTTATAAAATCAATTTTATAAAATCTCTTCTCCCAAAATCAATAGTGCAAACATCACTCCCAAACATAGCCATAGTTGTCTTGTGCAATTAGTGGAGATGTGTTCAAGCAATTTGGATCCTCCCGAGTTTAAAAATGAAAAGAAGTTGACAGAAATTAAAATTTAAGTTTAATTTGAGTTGCAATGAACACTTCTTGAAAAAATGCTAAAATATACACTCTTGATCCCTTAGGTTTCAAAAGGGACACAATACTATTTGAGGTTTGAAAAATCGGTCAAAATGACCGTTGACCTTATTTGACTGCTATGGTGGTGGTAAAGGAGAAGAAGAGAGAAAGGAGATAACCACATCAATAGTTCAATCAGCAAAATTATTATCGTTAAAAGTGTGACATTATGTTAAATCAACTAACAGTCAAATAAGATGAAAGCAAAGAGAGTTGGATTAAAAATAAAAAATAAAAAAAAAAAATAAAAAATAAAAAAAATTAATTGACGGTGCCTGAAAATTAGCCATGAGATAAAAAATTTGCAAATTTGTAAAAAAGTTTACTTGTTTTTACCAACAGGAATGAATATCTCGTGATTATTGGCCTTTCTTCTGAGTTATAAAAATTTGATAAATTCGAAATAATAAAGTAATGAAAATGAAAAGACAGATAAAGAGGAAATATTGGGCGAGGCCGCAAATCAAATGAATGAATATAAAAAGCACTGCATACGACAGAAGAATTGGGAAGCACTTTGTCCTTCACATTGGGTAGCTGCTCTGCTTAAACCACTTTTCGTATAATCAAACCTTCAAAACCCCACTCCAGATTTCCACACATCACATCACCAACCTCAATTCATCTTTTTTCCAATTCAATGTTGTATAGTGTATTTGGCTTAGTAATTGCATTTATAAATTTGAAATTTTTGTTGAGTTTACTCTCCGTCATTACAATTATATTCTCGAACTTTTAATTCAGGGTTTTTAGCGCTTTAATCGGCCATTGCCATATAGAAGAGAATGCAGTAGCCCACTGTGTCTCTCGCAAGGCAATCGATCTTCCTTCACAGGCACGTTCTGGTTCGTTTTAGGGAGTTTCTTCCTCGCAAGAAGAATGGCTTCTTTTTAGGTCCCTGATGTACTATTTTGGATTTTCTCTCTAATAAACAAGGGTGGTTGTAATCTCTTTTCTAATTAATGCAAAGGCTTTATTTTAAAAATAATAATAATAATTGAATGGTAAGTATTGCTATAATGAAACCCTAAAATTATAATATCGTTACAATCAAAGTCAAATTTCTTACACCAATTTTTTGTTTTCTCATATTGAGGTGTTGACTCAATATCAATATGAAAACGAGTTCAAAATATCAATTAAAACTGTAACAATCCTTTAGTTCAAAATATCAAAAAAGAAAAAAAAAAATCCTATTGTTCAAGAGAAAATCCTATTGTTCAAGAGTTTAGTTTTATTGTAACAATTCTTCTAATTTGTTTTAACAAAGATGAGATTCGATTTGATTACCTATATCTATTTTTATATCATCCAACTAGCTACTAGATCATATTACCTAATTCATATTTTAGGTTCAAATATTATTTTCGCCTAAAACTTTTAACAAATAGTCATTTCAATCAACTCTCAAAAGATCTATTTAAATATGTGAACTTAAAAAAAAAAAAAACTAAAATTTATAACTTATAACATTTTTTTTAAAAAAAAAATACTAAATTTATGTTATACAATGAAATTTCTGGGGGGAAAAATGCTACATTTGTATTGCCGGTGTTAAATCAGATATGCTGAATGCTGATCTATTTCTTTTTCTTCATTTGCGTTCTCTCTTCTCTTCAATCTCCATCAGAAGTAGAGATCGTCCACCCGAAACAATGAAGAATCGTTAACGTGTGCCGATTCTTGTTAGAAAAATTCTTGGTTTTCATCTGATATTTTGATCACCATTGGTACACTGTTAAGAATACAGAAAAGCTTCAGAAGTCTAGAGTGCCACACTGTTTGCTCTCAATGCTCCTCTTATGTCCATTACTACTTCCCTTCATTTCCCCCTTCCCCTCATTGTCAAGACCTCGACTCCGCCCAATACCCAACTTCGGTAAACCTCGGTTTAGGCCCTCGAGCAGAACACAAGCTTTACACCATTTCTGCATTAAGTGGAGATAACAGATGCTCAGATCTCTAATTGTATGAAAGTTAAATGCCAGAAGATTAGAAATGAATGCCAACATGAAAAGTGAGAGCTCTCCTCTAGAGGTAAATGAAATAGGTGGAAGACATATTTCAATGCTACTACTTGTGAAAGAAACAGAAAGAAGAATGAATGATAGCCATGCTAATAGTAACAGTGAGACATAGGTAAGTACTCAAAAAGTTAACAAATTTCGATATGTCAATGACAGTAGATTTTCCAAATAGAAAAGCTCACAAAGAAGTTCAGCAAGTTGGTAAAATGATTGGTTAGACCCAATTATAGGCTGACAAGATCTCTACCAATGAAGGGTTGGGGAAACATATTACAGAGAGTGGCTACAATTTCTTGTACACACAACAATTCAGTTGATGAGTTTTTGAAGGTATGGTTAGGAATGGAGGACGTAATCGAAAAAAGATGACAAATACTTTCAGATCTAGTGGTACTAAACAATTTACATACAGCTGACGATTGTGGCGGTGCAGCTGTATGATCAGATTCAGATGATAACATTAGCTATAGCTCAAACAAGATTGAGAATATCTGTTAGGAATGCATTATAGCTATAAAATGAATAATCCCCCTACTGGGTTCATCTGGGCAATTTTGTGTTCTAATCCAGTAAAATAAGAGCAAATCACACCTGGCTTGAAATGTAACCGCATCGTTCACATGTTCCTTGCTCAGGCATTTTTGTGGAAGTGGAAATCCTGAAATCCTCGCCCGATTTAATGATGTCAAGGATGGCCCTAGGTCTGCATTAATGTTCATATTACAACAAGCTTAGTGAGAGCGAATCATAGGGAACACAACCCTTTGTCAGCAACAGAAGGATAAACTTTTGTCAAGCAATGACTAGGTGAATTGACACCTGATTCGTTCCAAATCCTTGATAAATTCACGAGCAAAACCACGATAAGCATTTGGAGAATAAATGCCTACAATTCAACAAAGAGATTCAAAGGCATGTGGAAACGAACAAAGTAAAGTCAAATTTGCTAGGGGAGCCTATGTGAGGCTAAGACAGGAGAATACTTTAACATTGTGTAGAAAGAACAAAGATTCAAACATAATAAGAATGCACCTATTCCTAATGGGTAAGGAGATAAACGCGCAGTCTGAAGCTGAAGGTGAAGCATATAAAGTTATATGACATCAACATATCTCCTCAAATGATAGCAGTTAGCACTATAGAAGCAAATGATTACTTTAGAACAATGAAAGGTCAGTCATAGACAGAACTAGTTTTGAAAGCTATAATTGATGAATTCATCATGCTCAAGAATGTATTTTTGACAGATCCCTTTCTGTTCAATCATTCAAATTTACAGTTAATTAAGCCCATTAGGACATCAATTTTGTAGCAACAAAATTGAAAATAATGAACCTGTGTTTGGTATCAATTAGTAGACACAGAAATTTGGGGAAAATAAAAAACAAAGAACACAGAAATGAGAAAGGCTCACATTCGGTGGAGAAGTAGTCCAGCTTCTTAAAATAAGCATACGTGAATATCTGGTTAAGGTTTACAACCAGGATCACAATAATTAAATTGAATGGTACATGATGCAAGACTTGCTTAAGAACTATGAGACTACAATAAAAGGATATATTACTATCTCCTTTTCATATGTGTACTTGAAAGGTTTGCATCTTGGAATTGGTCCATCTTCACCGGTTATTATTGCAGTACATCTACTCAATCTATAAATTCAGAGCATTGGTTCAGTTTACTGCAGTCCAAGTGAGGAACAAAAGTAAAAAACAAATGATTAAAAAAGACTTCTTCATATTAGAATACCTTGCAATATCACCTCGTAATATATTTAACAGAACTGTTTCAGCCATGTCATCTGCATTGTGTCCCGTGGCTAGCTTGTCTACTTTCAACAATGCAGCACCTCTATCAAGAGCCTTAAGGAGAAAAAACTCCATCAATACAATGAAACCATGCTTAATACACACATTAGCCAATCGTGACTCAGTCATATTTATTACATGAAATGAACAGACACGAATAACTAATATCTACCGAATTAATTTGCTATCGTCGATTTTACGTCTCAACTTTCTATATATCTTCCCATGCATACCACAAAAGATGAGAATATGTTTGCACGATGATTAAAGCTGCAAATTAAAAGGACACTATCAATAGAACCAACCTTAGTTAGTTTGGCCTATGGTTGCTTTGCTCAGTTTTGGTTTGCAACATTGTAAAAACCAACCAAAATTGGTCGGTTTCAGTTTGAGGTTCTTAAAACTGAATTATGAAACTGACCAACTAAATTATAAACATCAGTAGCCTAGAAACCTGAGCCAAGCAAAATAAAATCCATGCACGGATAGAGACTACCACCAATGTCATAGCAGGAGTAGCTGTTTCGCACCTGTCGACGAAAAACTCCACAAAAGGTGCAATTATTCTTTAAACCAATCATCTTCACTATCTCATCCATTGTCCATCCATATAAATCCTTGTATGATACAATTTGTAGTGGCAATCCATACTGAAAAGGAATAATTAAAGTGAAAATGGACGATTAAAAGTTTAACCTCGTACAAATTATTTGTTTCAACCACAATATTACAAACAAGGAACGGGGGAGAATATATCTAAAGGAAGTCAAGAAAGATTTTTCACCTGAATTTCATTTCTTTTCACAGTTTCAAGAGAGTCATCTCTGTATCCAGTGATGCCCTCATCAACTGATAAAAGAAAGAGATCTAAACCATAATTGTGTCGCCGATTCAATTCTGATAGCACATAAGCAAGAACGGTCGAATCTGCATAAAGTGGCAAGAGTACGAATAATGAGGACATGTACTGAATTTACCACCCCCCACCCCTCAGCTTCCTCCTTCGCCCAAAGAAAGGAGAAGGACAGCTCAAAGAGAAACACGGTTAAAATTAGGCTCTGAATCACAGTAAATCAAATTTTCTCTCTACTGCATGGAGAATATAATTTACATGCTAGTATTATTTCACATAATCTTGAAGACTAAGAATGAAATACAATTAGGAAGAATCTGTATCCACCTTTTCCACCAGATGCACCAACAGCAATGCGTTCCCCAGGTCTGAACAACTGATTCTTCACAATAACTTGATGGATCTCCTCCTCAAAGACCTCATAGAAACATTCTCTGCAAATCTGTAAAAGCAATACACATGGTGATATAGGATATCTTCCTTGAACCCTGTTAAAGTGTTGATATATGAAACTCATTCATTTAAGCTCTTGGGTTCAATGGTGATTTGGCATGGTATCAAAGTAGGAGGTCCTATGTTCGAATCCTATGTAAAGTTATTTTCTCCCCAATTAACATTGGTAATCATTAATTTGACCTTGTGCAAATTTTCGAGCTCACGAGTGAGGGGAGTGTTAAAGTATTGATCTTTAAAACCATCCGCTTAAACTTTCGGGTTCAATGATGATTTAACATACTCTACTTAAAAGCCCATTCACATAACTTTTCATAAAGCTATAGTTAGTCTGTCAATTCTATTAGAATTACAATGCAACAAACTATATAAAATTACAGTTAGATCAACTTGCACAAATATTCAGCCTCTCTTCTCTAGACAGGCTGCAGCAGAGAAAATGAAAAATTCTGCCCTTGGCAATCACATTGCCATCAAACATAACGGGCCTAAGTAATTAAGAATAATGAATAAGAAGTATCTCGACAATTAACCAGGCTTCTTTAACAGACAAGGAAAGCCTGTATAATTAATTACACGAGTAAAAATTCCAATCCCTGGTTCTTCAATGGATTCGGAGCATAATTTAACGCAAGTACGACGAAAGCTGACAGAGAAACAAATAAGAAGAAATCAGAATCGAAAAAACGAGAAGCAATTCTAACCTGTTGCAGGGTTTTTGGCCTCTTGAGAGCAGCTTTCCTGTCGTTGCATATGCAGCAAAGACAAGAGACGCCCTTCTTGGTTTTGGCACCGGCTTCCTCCATCGTCAGTTTGATGGCTTACTGGTGCCGCAAGGTCATGAAAACTCGGTTCGACTTCCAACCATAAACGGCACGGACGAGGTTTTTAACCAAGGCGGCAAGCCATATTTTTGGGTGGAGTTTTGAACCTAGGACTTTTATGAATGACTAGTTAAACGTGTCTTCGGTTCGGTTTTTTCCATTTTGGCCCAAACCAACAATCCAACCGATGAAAATTCACACAATGTGAAATCCCTCAAATCTTGAATCAATACCCACGGCTACTGCTGCGTGAAGATCCACACTGACGACAACGGCGCACTCCGGCGACCTCTGAACCGAGACCCACGCCGGCGAACAGACTGTCCCTGAAACCGAGACCCAAACCGGCGCGAAAACAGACCCACGACGACTCCCAACTGAGACCCACTGCCGTGCCTAACCGGAAGAAACCCACACCGATGCCTAACTGCCTCTGAATACCGAAACCCACGCGATTTCGTGACCGGCGGCGGCGTTTTCTCCCTCTCTCTGTTTCTGTTTTTTTCTATCGTGAAAGAGCCCTAAAGAGGGAAGATGATGGTAAATTTACAATTATGTCCCTCTGTATTATTGATATTACAAAATTGCCTTTATGTTTATATATATATATATATATTTTTTTTTTTTTTTTGAAAAATGTATATATATATATTTTAGCCTTAAGATACCATGTCAAATTTACATTTTTTTTTTGTTAAATTATTAAAAATATACTTCTAACTTAGTGTTTGGTTTCAATTATATCTAACTTTCAAAAGTTTCACTTTAACTTTAACCTTACGTCCATAGAATATATTTTTCATTAAATTTATAGACGTGTTTGTGTTTGCATGCATGTTTTTATCGTATTTTCTATGTATGTATCTGCATCTTTCAAATAAGCAATAATACATATGCAAATAAGTTGAAATTTTTGAAAATTCAAGAACATAATTGAAACAAATCCCATAATTCAGGAATATTTTTAATAATTTAACCTTCTTTTTTTAATTCAACAATGCAAGAGTGATGATAACCATCGAACTTTTAGATCATGTCTCCATGAAGAAAAATCAACATCTTAATATATTATAATTTGATGTTTAAAGGGTATATTAAAATATAGGAAAGACTTCATTAGATAAATCTTTGAATAAAGAAGTATAATTTAGCCGATAGTTTCAAATGGATTTGGGACAAGTGATTGGATTGAGTAGATCGATTATTGGCACAAAGCTAAATTATAATTAACTTCAACCCAAATCGCAAACACTAGTTATAATATCATGGTGGAAATATGAAGTGAGTCTTGATACAACTTATACACATGAATGTATTTACTTTACCTACCCTCGTTTTCTTTTCCATTTTCTTAGTTCAACCAATTGTTGAGGACCAATGACGATTTAAACCTCCAAACTCAAAAGAAGAAAAATACATTAACCATTAACAATTTAAGCTATGCTCATGTTAGGTTTACTCTAAAAAATTCAGCCGTGTATTATCTCCAAGGATGATGCTCGACTTAGATGACTCAAATCACCAAACTCATCATTGCTGGTTGTGGAGGCAGCCGTCTCTGCCGTCGCCGCTGCCGCCGTCGCCGTGGATGGTTGAATATGGAAAGTGGAGGCAATTCTTCTCCATAGAGTGGAGGAGCCACAGGCAGCGAAAATGCGAGGGAGTGAGAGCCTTTGGGTGCGGATGAAACGAAGGAAATAGAGGAGGAGAGCGAAGATAGCCACAGAAGCAGCGATGAGAAATAAGGTCCAAAAGTAAGTGAGGTCGAGGCTTGAAGAAGAGTCCTCCCAGCTGCTGCTATTGCAGCATGATTGATGGCTGTTTTTCTTCCCAAACCATTTCTCTTGTATTTGGTTTATTTTATCACTCTCACTCACCTTTAGTATTGCCTTTGACATGTCTTCTACTATAGATGAACCTAATGGGAATGCCTGCATAATTCTCCAATCAACATCATATCATTATTCATACAAATTAAGTTTCTCAATATAGTTTTAAGGTAAAACTACGCGCTTGGTGAATCTAAGGACGAAAGTGTTATTTTTGAGACCACAAGGACCAAATAGAAACCAAAAGAATATTTCTTGAAAATTATGAAGGAAATATTCACTAAACTGTGAAATTAATTTAAAAAAATAGTTCTGGAACTTTGATAATTGTGTTTAGGTTAAATTATAAAAAATACTCATGAATTATGGGGTTTGTTTCAAAAATGCCCTTGAAGTTTAAAAAGTTTCAAAAATACCCCTGAACTTTGAAATTTTTTTTAAAAATATCTTTGCCGTTAATTTTGGATGGAAACCGTTAAAGTTTCAGTTTCAAAAATACCCTTGAACTTTCAAAAATAGTCATTGTTTTATCCCATTATCCATTTCCTTCTTTTGTCACTTGCTAATTACACTGTCCTACAAGATCACATACAATTCAAAGTATTAGATAAACACGGAGTTTCATTTCAAAACGAATTGACAATGAGTGGAGAGTAACTCATGTATCTTATATATTGTATATTAGATAAACATGAAGTTCCATCTCAAAACTGATTGACAATGAGTAGAGTAATCCATGTATCTTATAAATTGTGAGGTCTTCACTTATCTTTTCAATGTGGAATATTCAACACAAAGTTATGGAAAGAAGAGAGAGGAAAGATAGTATAGAAACAATCATCAAAACCTTCTGATGAAACTAGTTATGTAGATTGAGAGAGAAGAAAAAGACTTACAAATCCAAAACCGTTGCCCTTGAACATAGAGTCAGCCATGATGTAGTCATCATGATATTTGGAAAGAAAGAGCTTCATGTAAGGGATCTCGTCAATGACGGCATCGATACCGCCATTGCAGCTTCCTTTTGTGAACAGATCCTGCAGTTGCTCTAATGAAACATAGGGAACCAAATTTTTAATGCCCATAAGTTGCAATGTATGCAAAACATAAGAACCGTTTTGATATCCAACATGCCAATCTTTTTCTATAATCTCATTCATGTCGGTGACTGGTTGGAGTTGTTGTACTGTTAACCACGACGTTAAACTCGCCGTGTAGCTTTGAGTTAGAATGAATACCACGAAGAACCATATCACCACCACCAACCTCGCCAGATTGCTCACTAGTGTCTCCCCTAGATATGTATAAAAAACAAATTAAATTATTAAAGTCCTGTTTGATAACTATTGAAGCAATGATATAAGATTAAATTTAAACCTTACGCTTTCAATTTGAGGGGTGATTTACCAATAACCATTTGGTTTTTGAAAAACAAAATACTGTTGTATACTAAGAATCTCCCTACACACCATCATTATAATCGATAATTAAGGATCCGTTTGGAATACCTTTTTGTTTAAATGTTTTTAAAAAATGCATTTTTTTTAAATATTTAGTACAAAAATTGTTTAGAATTTAAACACTCATATGTTTGGTTACATTTCCTTATAAGTGTTTTTATACCTGAGTTATAATATACTTCAAAAGTTTGCTTTCAAGTGTTTCTCTTAAAATGATTTATTTCTCAATCTCATTTTTTAACAAGTCATTTTTAGTGGTTGTCAAACACTAGATTTTTTTTTTTCAAAATTAAACACAAGTTAAATCAAACATACCATAAGAAAGATAAAATAAATTTATCATTTTCTACTTTTCTCTCTTTAACTGTCAAAATTTCAATGAAGTGTATAGGAAGATTCCTACGCATCCGTATGCAGCCAAATATTGTTTCTTTGAAAATTAAGACACTAATTCCACCTTTGAATTTCTTTGTTTCGTTATCTACCTTTTAAAAAAAATCGTTTTTGAAACCTTATTCTTATATTTGAAATTTAGTTAAGAATTCAAATATTTTTCTAAAGAGATGAAACCATAGTAAAGAAAAGATAAGAAAACAAGTATACTCTTCAAAAACCAAAAACTATTATGAATATTAGAATATTCTAATTATGAGTTTCAAAAAAAAAAAAAAAAAAAAAGAATATTCTAATTATGAATAGTTATCCACCGGGGTTTAAAGGGGTTTTGAACCGAAAACGTGGGAAGTAATGCGGCCATTAATGAAGATGGAAGAAGCTTACAATGTGCGAAAACGATGGTACAGAAGGAGAACCATAGACCGGTGCCGATTTGGTGAGACGGAGGGCCGCGAAAGTGTTGATGGTTTCGGTGTTCAAGAATCCAAACTACGAAGGCCATGAAAATGAAGAAGCAGAAGCTCGCGATCCAAAGGTCCAAAGTCAAGGGCTTCAAGAAAACCCATGCATGGTTTCTCAATTTATGTTTTACAGGAACCACCGCACCGATTCCAGCTTCGGTGAATGGCAAAGTGAAGTCTACATACAAAGATCTGTTTGCTAATATTGTTATGTCTCCAATTGCAGCATCATATTTCTGCACACAAATACATCACCATCAATCTACAATGAAAAAAAAGACATGAAAAAAGTTCTAATTTTTGCCTTTCTCTTTTACAAGCCGTCAATTAAAAGAAATTAATTTACTTAAAAGGTCATTGTTAGATTTCCCACCTCTTCAAACACCTGGAAGATCAAGTTATCGTAGGAAGCTGATGACGACGTATTGCTGAAGTGAACAAACTCATACGAAATATCATAAGGAAGCTCTGCAACAGCTGCTTCGAACATGTCTATGCAGTATCCCGCCATGGAGTCGTTCACAATTCCAGCAAATTCACTAACTTCATCATTCAACACAACTCCAATCCTTAGCTTTTTCTTTGCATTTGACCAACTCCCTAATCCCTTGGGAACTCTAACAGAGTATCCCGGCCAAATAATGCTTCTTAAATTACTTTCCCGGCGGTTAAATTCTCCGGTCAGACCCGTTTCAGGCGTCCAATATCCGACTGTAATTTCTCCATTTCCGATTACATTCACTATCTCCAAATTTGGTGACTCTAGCTGGCCTTTGATCACATTAAACTGCCCACTAAGACCTCTGAATTTCAAATCCGATAGTGACTCGCTGATTCTTTTACCATTTCGAGACACCCCAGAAGTGAAGTTGGCCGTAATTCTCTCAACCGCCATGGCTAGTGCCGTAGCAGCATCGTAAGCCCACAGTCCATGCACATCCACTCGTGGGTCATCAATGCTTGGATTCTCCTGTCGGAATTTCCTTCTCCATCGAGAAATGAAGTTCCGAAGCTCCACTGTCCTCGGGACGTAGGCCCTTACTCCCAAAACTCCCTGCATCGAGCTCAGAATTGAAGAATTCAAAGTGTTCAACACGTTGGATGTGGCGTCCGTTAGAATCCAAGCATAGCCTTCGTTCATCATCCCAAGTTCGTTGGCCGTGGCGAAAACTCGAGACGCCAGATTATGCTCCGTGTGGACGACAAAAACACTCGCTTGCATCAAGCCCAATCTGGAAAGCTCTTCTCTGATATGATCACTGGAAGCCATCGGGTCGACGACACTCCGGTGAACACGGACGTATGAGTCCTGCAAAGCATTGGTGAGATCCGCGACGACCCACTTTCCAAATTCGTCGTCTTGGCAAATGGCAACGACTTGCTGCCACCTGAAAGATTTGATGATGTGGGTAATGGCGTGAACTTGGGAGGAGTGGTTTTGGGCTACTCTGAAGAAATAGGGAGAGTTGAGATAAGAGGAAGTGGAGATTTTTGGTGCAAAGGAGATGATAGGAACCTCAGCTTTCTCAGCCACCTTCATAGTGAATAGAGCTTCCAACCATCTTTCCGGCCCCAAGATGGCTTCGACTTCACTTTCCTGTATCAGCTCCATGGCTGTTTCATTGAACACAAAATGATCTATATATGCAAACCTGTGGAACCAAACTAAATACTGTACTGTAATGAGCTAGAATTATAAAGTTACAAAACACTTTTGTATTAATTTCCTTATATTAGTATGAGGGTAATAGTGTAAATGCATGATGAAAGAGTGAGTTGTAATAACGGTTTGTAAGGGCTAAAAGAAGCATACGTATGTGTAATTTGGGACCGTTAGAGAAAATCATGGGATGAGAGAGTGTAAATCTCTGTAACAGGGAAAATTATTAGGGTGTTGTGGTGTGATGAGACCCTCTTTTTACAACCGTCCCATGTAAAATCTTCAAATTTGTTTGTCCCTAATAATTACTATTAGATACAAAATCGAGGTACCTTTTGCCATTTTCTTTCTCTTACATCCAACAACGCAAAACTACTAGCATCATTACATTGGGAGCACCTAAAAATTTTTCGTGGGAAAAGAATCAAAGAAAACTCTTAGAGAGAATCAAAGGGAAAACGAGGGTGAGAGAGGAAGAAGGAGAAAGAAGATTTTGAAAGCTTAAGTACACAGGGAGGAAAATGAGTTTTACCATTGAAGACTTGTGAGGTATAGAGAGGAATGAGTTTTACCATTGAAAACCTGTGCGAGGTAAAAGGAGGAATGAAGTTTACTATTGAAGACATGTGAAGGAATGAAATCTTGAATGCTTCTCACAGTGGATATATGCTATATATTGTCGAACCACTTTAAACCTTCATGTTATTTTGCTACTATTTTCTTTCTTCTTTTGTTTTTGCTGCATGCTATTTTCTGAGTTTTAATCTGTGTTACAATTATATTGTTTTGTTGTTAGTCGAGCGTTTGTTTCATAACATACTAGTTTTACTGGGACTGGTACGCTCTTGACTACATTTTTCTTGATTTTGAGATTATTGTGCCTAGTCAGAGAACTCTTATTTTGAGTTCAAATCTCATTTGAACTTTCAAATTTTAAAGGAGTTTCATCCAAATAAATATCAAAGAGGTTTGATTTTTCCCTTTTGGAAAAAGAATCCATTATCTCAATGTCTTTAAAGTTTCCAACCTCGCTTAACAATATTAATCATGCTAAATTTGTTGAGTTCAACCATTGTGGGGTGGGAATCAAAAACCATTAACCAGTTATTGGTGTCTATGCTATGCTTGGATTTACCTAGGTTAGGGAGATATTTTTGCTAAAAGAATCAATATTTTCATTCTATTAAGTTTATTTTGGTTTCTTCTCTCTCTAATACTGGCTAAATAAACAAATGTGTCTATAATCTTTAAACTTTTCCTTAATTTCATCCCTAATCTTTTAAAATTCTCAAATTTATATTGCTAATGTATTAAAAATCCTCAATTAGGTTGTTTTGTTAGAAAATGTTAGGAGTAAAATTGGACCTAACCAACCGTCTAGAAGTCAATACAAAGGAGGTGAAAGTAGAAATGACCCAAGCCCAAATAGTCTAGGTCCAACCTCAGGCCCAAACGCTATGACCACGCCCAAGGCCCAAATAGACCTTGGGGCAAACTGAGCCTGTGGGCCAAAAGCCCAAAATGGCGAGGTGGCCCAAGCGTGTCCTTGGCCCAAGAGGACCCTTTGCGTCCCGTTCAACTTCTTTCATATTATCAAAAACCCCAAATCAACTCTTGATTAAATAGAAGATAAGTTTTCCAATCTCGTTCCCCAAATCCTAAGCTTGCGTCATACCTTTCTTAGTCGTTGTCAAGATTTTAATGAAATGTGTACGGAGATACCTACACACCCCGTGATGCAGCCAAGTATTATTCTTTCTAACATGAGTTGGTTCTTTTTTTTGTTTTCCTTAAAAATATAAGATTTAATAGTAAACAATAGCATAGTAAAATTTTAGTAGTGAGAGAGAGAGGACCTTGTGCAGCAGCTCCCACAGCATCAGCCTTAGAGTGTCTTATGTGAAGGAGAATTGTAGTGGTGTGATGAGGATGAGAAGCATAGAAGTCATAGAGCGAAGCATTGATGCAACTCAAAGCCATCTTCCCAACCAAACTATTTAAATCAAGAACAACTCCCACATTCACAACCATCGCCCTTTTGTTCTCTGCAGCAAAGGCCACAACAAAACTTGCGACCAACAAATACCTCAAAAATCCAACTTTTGGTTTCATTTTCAAAAGCCTCTCATTTCCAAACGATTTGGATCCCACAATTAAATACTGAAGGAGCTAGGTAGGAGACCTGTCACTCTCCACTGACTTTTTCTTGGATTCTCTCTCTCTTTGCTAACTTTTCTTTGGAACGATTGATTGACGACTGACTTTTCTTTGTAAGAGTAAATTCAGATGAACAATAATACTTTTTTCGTAACTAGGAATCTAGCGAGGAATCTTTCTACCAACTTTGTTGAAAGGTTCATTTTAATCTTTGAACTTAAAAAAAATAATAATAATTTAGGTTTCTGAACTTTTAAAATGTCTATTTTGGTTTTGAATTTTCAAAAAGTAGCTATTTTAATTCCTACTATATTATTTTGTGATCTAACATTTGTTTACCAAATATTCAGTTATCACAAAATAATATAATAGTTTCCAACATATGTAGTTTGAAATAATGCATACTCATGTTAATAAGTTAATATACAAATACTCTAGAGCACATCATTAGTTTGTTAAAAGAAAAATAAATGAAAGACAAAAAAAATGTTTAACTTTCAAATATTTTAGAGACTAAAATAGACATTTTAAAATTTTACTGTTGATGGCAAAATCTGGACAGACAGAACTCACCTGACCTTCACGTGCCACCAACGGTAAATTTGTTTGAGAGGGGGAAGACGTGACCTGCAAGACAGAAAAATCTGCACACCGGTGTGGTGCTTGCCACACCGCCTCCGATGCTTAAGTCAGCAAGCAGGAAGAGAGCATGAGTAAGAAGAGAGTTCCGAGATTAGAGTTCGGGGATCCTTTCTTCAGTGATGAAGAAGGGTTTAAATACCTATTCCTGCTCTAGGGTTTCTAGGCGTTCGGAGGCGATCCAAGGCTGAACCAAGTGGAACCGGGGCGGCTAGGGGCACCAAGGACCGAACGGAGGCGGAAGGACTCGGCCCACGCGAGTGGGCCGACCATATGGGTTGGGCCAAGGTCCGACCCTCTGGCCTGTTTTTTCTCCGGGGCCCATTTCCTGGTTGTCTCCTTGGACTGATATTGCATTGTCCTCCTCAGCTCCTTGCATATCGAGATGGTCCAAAATTGCCTATAAGATAAATCAAAATGTAACAAAACCTGAAAGTTAAAAAACTAAAATAGACGATTTTGGAAGTTCACAGACCAAGATAAAACAAAGTCAAAAGTTGAAGAACCAAAATAGAAGTTTTAAAAGTTCAGAGACTAAAATGAAATAGACATGAAAATGACATTTGAACATATCATATAATTCATTCAAAAATTTGCCCACACTCTCTTTCCGATCACCGCTAACCTCCAATAACATTTGAGCTTTATTCCTAAAAAAAAATTAAAAAAAAAAAATTGAGCTTTATTTTAGCTGCTTGTGTGTATATCAAAATATCTATCTGCTAAAGATCTGATCACACAAGACCGAAGACCGAGGCTTTCTGTGAGGACGAAACTCGCCAGTCTCAACTTATACTGTTAATTAGTCTAACGTTTGAATCATTAATTGCATGAAACTATACTGTTAGTCTAATGTTTGAATTATTAATTAATTGCATGAATTACACATGTTAGTCAAATGTTTGAATAATCATTAATTGCATGGTGTAGAGAATTCCACACTAACACACAATTTCTATTCTACCCGTAACGTACGTGGACGACCAAGGACCAATACTCTTTCTTAGTCAAAGTTTTTAAATATATTTATATATTCATATTTATACACTAATAATATAGGTACCCAACTCTTTTCTCTTTATAATCATTAATTGCATGATAACAAAAGAAAGAAACAGGCTGTTTTCCTTTGAAAAAACAAAGAATTTTCTTTTACCTATAAAATTAATTGTAACAGAGTTGTGATAATTAATCATGAGAATGATAGGTAAATTCGAACTAAGATAGTAGTATAATTCAGCGGTAATTGACATATACCTTCGACCAAGAATTAGAGGGTCGAAACCCCCACCCAAATGTTGTTGAACCAAAAAAAAAAAATTGAACCAAAATAAAGGACATTTTTTTTAAAATATTATTATCTGTTAAAATTATCTTTAACATATGTTAATTTTGAAACTTTTTTTTTAGAATATTGCATTTTTAAAGAGGTGGATACAAAATCGTCTATTAAAATTTGCAACATCAGAAATAATCTAAATTAAAGAAAATTTCTGCAAATATTAAACAAAGACTTTGACTTTTTTTTTTTAAAAAAAAAACAAACAAAACAAAACCTTTGTTTTGGTGGGGGTGTTGCAATGATGCAATGTTATAGCTGTGCATACCATAGCAATACTATGCAGTACCTTAAAGCATGTCACAATTAACAACATTTAATTAATTCAACTTTCATAAGTTTACTAGTGAAAAAACATATTGGCTATACCCTTAAATTATTCAAGACAAGCCCATGTTATTTGATACTTGTAATGTTTATGTCATAATTTCCATTTTTATTTTTTATTTTTTTGTGAGTACATCAACATTTGGGGTGGAGGATTCGAACCTCCGACCTCTTGATCGAGGGTACATATACCAATTACCGTTGAATTATATGTTCACTTTGACCCAATTTTTTTTGGATATACAACTTTATTAAGCCAACATATGTGAGAACATACAATGGAGAAGCTAAAAAAAAGGGAACAATATACAAAAGAGAGGAATTTATATTTTTTGACTAATGAAATCAGAAGTCAAGTCTTTTCTTGTCTGTGTAGTTGATGATTGGGCTTATGTTTAAAAAACAATTTTTCGTCCCTAAACTTTCGTGAATGTAACAATTTAGTTCCTAATCTTTAGTTTTTAACAATTTAATCAATGTACTATGAAATTTTTAACAATTTAGTCCATATACTTTAATGTCTAACAAAATAATTTAGTCCTTGCATTCTAAAATTTGTAATAGTTTAATTTTTGTCGTGAAAAACCCCATTAAAATTAAATGCAAATTTTTATAATGAAATGACTTGGTGGGTGCGATCATACTAGCACCAATGTACCGGATCCATCAGAACTCTGCAGTTAAGCGTGTTTGGATGAGGTAGTACTAAGTTGAGTGGCCACTTTAGGAAGTCTTCATGTTGTACCTTTTTAAAAAAATGATGAAATTAAATGACTTGGCCTTTGCAGTTTATAAAACCATTTGATCTCTAATCAATCTATTATTGATCTATATATTGGTAAGGAATTTCATTAAACCTTAACATTATTTTTTACACTAGTTAGGGACTAAATCGTTATAACATTCTAAGTTATTATAAGGACAAAATTGTTACATATTAAAGTTAAATGACTAAATTACAAAAATTGAAATTACATGGACTAAATCTCATTACAAACTAAATTAGTTTAAAGACTAAAACGTGAAGGATTGGAGCTGAAATTAAAGGCTGGTTTCTTTGTTCACTCTTCTTTTGGGGTTGTGAGGATCGGATGGAAAAGGGAGTGAAATAAAAGGAATGAAAAAAAAAAAAACAAAAACAAAAACAGAGGCAGAGTAGGGCAATAATGATCTCGTGCGAATGAAGAAATTGGAGAAGAAAAAGAGAAAATGACTTGCAGGGGAAAGAAAGAAGCCTTGGCTGAAGTGAAAGAGGAAGGACCAGGAAATAAAAAAAAGATGAAGAATAGAAAATCAATTGTACATCACTAGATAATATATATCATACCATAGGAAGAGTCCAATTATTGAACAATAATTAAGAGTTTGTTCCAAACATCATTAGTCTTTGAAAACCACTACAATCATATGAAGACTGATTAAAAAAGCAGCAATGTTTTTTTTAAGAGAAATAAAAGAAAATGCATTCAAATTATATTCTAAGAACCATCGAAACTTCTCAAAAATATTCATCCATGTATTGCCTCCAAGGATGCTTGATTTTGACGACTCAAATCGCGAAGCTCGTCGAAACACTCAGGGCAGTGGACGAAGTCATTGGAAGGACTCGGCGGCGCATCGGTGGTTGGGGAGGTCTCCAGCACCACCGGTGGTTCAACATCGATTCCACCCTCCTGGCGGCCATCTTTCAATTTGAAAATAAGGAAATTGGTGACAATTCTTTTCCAAGTATTGGCGTCGGAGTGGATCGGATGGAGTGAGCGTCTTCGTTTGTGGAGGGAAAGGAAGAAATAGAGGACGAGAGCGAAGATGGCCGCAGTAGCAGCGATAAGGAATAAGCTCCAAAAGTAACTGAGGTCGAGGCTTGAAGAAGAGTCCTTTGAGCTGCAAGATTGATGCCCGATTTTCTTCTCAAACCACTTCTCTTGTATTTTGCTCATTTTATCACTCTCAGTCACATTTAATATCGCCTTCGACATGTCTTCTACTATAGATGAACCTAATGGGAATGCCTGCAAAAATTCAATTTTTGAAAGTTAGAGGAGTATAATCCAAACTAAGTTCATAGTTTAAAAGTAATTAAAGAAATTTTTATATGTTCCTGGTGCAATGAGGTCGGTAGTTTTGCACCATCGGATGTAAGAGAAAAAAATAGTAAAGTATTTCGATTTTGTATTCAACAATTATTAAGGGTAGACAAATTTGAAGATTTACATCCAACGACTTCATTGCATCGGGAATACCTAATAATTTTCGAAATAAACCTACTTCGTAGATCGAGAGAGAAGAAAAAGACTTACAAATCCAAAACCGTTGCCCTTGAACAGAGAGTCAGCCATGATGTAGTCATCATGATATTTGGAAAGAAAGAGCTTCATGTAAGGGATCTCGTCAATGACGGCATCGATACCGCCATTGCAGCTTCCTTTTGTGAACAGATCCTGCAGTTGCTCTAATGAAACATAGGGAACCAAATTTTTAATGCCCATAAGTTGCAATGTATGCAAAACATAAGAACCGTTTTGATATCCAACATGCCAATCTTTTTCTATAATCTCATTCATGTCGGTGACTGGTTGGAGTTGTTGTACTATTAACCACGACGTTAAACTCGCCGTGTAGCTTTGAGTTAGAATGAATACCACGAAGAACCATATCACCACCACCAACCTCGCCAGATTGCTCGCCAGTGTCTCCCCTACATATATATAACAAAAAATTAAAGAGTGGAAACAAAGACGGGAATTATATTATTGAAGTGAGAATGAAAAATAAATAACAAGCTACTAACGTTAAAAATCTATCTTATCAACATCATTAAGCTCCACTCGTTATTACGGCAAACACAAGTGGAACAATATTAATTGGGAAGAAAATAATATTGCAAGGATTCAAGCACAAGGCTTCCTGTTTTGCTATACCAAATTAAACACAAAAGCTTATGTTGATGAATTACGGTAAATCTAATTATATCTATACTTTAACACTCCCTCCCACTTGTGTGGACCGAAGGTTCAACAAATGACATTGAAAGGGGTGTGAACAAAATGTATTAAATTTCCATCGACATGTCACATTTTCACATGACCATATGTTCATGGGTTCGTAATTGACATGTGGGTGTGAATCGACATTTCCATTATATCACAACAAAATTGATAAAATATAAACAAAATAATAACAAAATGCTAATGTAGAGATAATATTTATCGTAAGTATTTAACCTTATTTAAAAAATGTAAAACATTTATTTTTTAATTTAAATATTTTTTTTGAATTTTTTTGTTTGGAATATTTTTCTAGAAATATCCATCAACATCGACATTTTTTTTCTATATTTCCATCAACAATTCCATTAAATTGAGACCTTGACATTTCTGTACATTTTAACCCTATCTTCTACCATGATACTAAGTTAAATCACCACTAAACCCAAAAACTTCTGGATTGATTCATTCAAAATAAAAAGAACAAATTCAAATTATTTGCATAATAGATTTGGACTAATTAATTTTTGACATAATGAAGAGGTTGAAGAAGCTTACAATGCGCGAAAACGGTACAAAAGGAGAACCAAAGACTAGTGCCAATCTTGTGAAATGGAGGACGACCCTGAAAGTCTTGATGGTTTCGGTGTTCAAGAATCCAAACGACGAAGGCCATGAAAACGAAGAAGCACAAGCTTGTGATCCAGAGGTCCAAAGTCAAAGGCTTCAAGAACACCCATGCATGGTTTCTCAAGTTATGTTTTACAGGAATGACCACACCAATTCCAGCTTCGGTGAATGGCAAAGTGAAGTCTACATACAAAGATCTGTTTGCCAATGTTGTCATTGTCTCCAACTGCAACATCATATTTCTGTCCACAACGCATCAACATCAGTTTACAAACCTTAAATTTGAACTAAATAAAAAATTTAGTATACACAAGCTTTGGTTGTGTGTCTATACAATCTCTCTTCAAAAGAAAATTAATGAGTTCTTGAACATTGAATCACGATTATTTTATATTGAGAGTTATTGACTCAATAGGAAAGACAGACGACAAAAAGGAGTGGACAACTGAACAAAATATAGTGACACGATTTATGAAAGAGTTTCTATATGTTTCTTTAAAAAATGTTTAGTTTCTATGTCTCCTTTTATACTTTTTTTTTTTTGACAATATGTCTCCTTTTATACTTAATTTGAGATTGTTGTGGTGGTTAAAATAATTGTTGTCAACTGTGTTTTTTTAGAAAAATATGCTATAATAAGAACTAAATTAGGGTTTTGTAAATTTCAATTTTAAACCTCAAAAAGTAAGTTAGAGTGTTTGGTAAGTTAATATACTACATTGGTGTGATTTAGCTATAATTACTAAAATATATATATTATTTCAATTATTTTTATATTAATTTTTAATATTTAAAATTATTAGAACACAATTTTATTTTATGTTTTATATGATTTCAATTATAAAAAGTATATTCAAACTACATTAAATTATTTAATAAAAGATTGGGAAAATTAATTTGTATACAAGAGAAAATATTGAACTAATTAATAGACTAAAACATTAAAAAAAATTGTTGAAATAACTCATTTCTTAAGATGATAAATATCAAATTTAAAACTTAATAATTGAATAATAAAATTGGTAGTTTGAGATTGTGACTTGAAGATAATGATATATATATATATATATATATATAACACCTCATTTCAAGAGGAAAAAAAAACTTTTCCAAATTGTCAAAAAGGATAGAACAATAGTGTATACCAGTGGGTATGAATTCTCCCTACACACCATCGTTAAAATCAAACAATTAATAAAGGTTTTTTCATCTCCTAGTTCCAAAAACACTTGATTGATAAAGGTGTGTAGTAGGTACTTTTGGTATGTACCTAAGTATTGTCCCCTTTTGATACTGGAAAATATATACTTGGTTGCACATTGGACTTTCGCGATCTCTAGTTTTCTCATTTCTCATTTTCTACCATTCTCTGTCTTAGTTGTCAAGACTTAAAATGGGTATGGAGGGAGATCCTTATCGCCAAATATTATTGTTTGATACCTCAGTTTTTAGAGACAAAATGTATTTTGTCCTAGAAAAAAGAAAAATACTTAGACCCGGTGTGCACCATTAAAACGTACAATAGATGACGTTCTAGAAAATTTTAGTTTTACTTAAAAAGGACTCAGTTCTCACCTCTTCAAACACTTGCACAATCAAGTCATCGTAGGAAGCCGATGCGCGTCCATTCGGATCTATAAATGGAATAAATTCATACGAGATATTATAAGGAAGCTCTGCAACAACTGCTTCGAAGATATCTATGCAGAATCCAACCATGGAGTCGTTCACAACTCGAGCAAATTCACCAAGTCCAGCATTCATCGCAACTCCTATCCTCAATTTTTCCTCTGCATTTAACGGAGTCCCCCATCCCTTGGGAACTGCAACAGAGTATCCTGGCCAAATAATGCTTCTTAATTTACCTTTCCGGTTAATTTCTCCGGTCAGACCCGTTTCAGGCGTCCAATATCCCACCGGAATTTCTCCATTTCCGATTACATTCACTATCTCCAAATTTGGTGACTCTAGCTGGCCTTCGATCACATTAAACTGCCCACTAAGACCTCTGAATTTCAAATCCGATAGTGACTCGCTGATTCTTTTACCATTTCGAGACACCCCAGAAGTGAAGTTGGCCGTAATTCTCTCAACCGCCATGGCTAGTGCCGTAGCAGCATCGTAAGCCCACAGTCCATGCACATCCACTTGTGGGTCATCAATGCTTGGATTCTCCTCTCTGAATTTCCTTCTCCATCGAGAAATGAAATTCCGAAGCTCCACTGTCCTCGGGACGTAGGCCTTTACTTCCAAAACTCCCTGCATCGAGCTCAGGATTGAAGAATTCAAAGTGTTCAACACATTGGATGTGGCGTCCGTTAGAATCCAAGCATAGCCTTCGCTCATCATCCCAAGTTTGTTGGCCGTGGCGAAAACTCGAGACGCCAGATTGTGCTCCATGTGGACGACGAAAACTCTGGTTTTCATCATGTGCTCAATCTGGAAAGCTCTTCTCTGATATGATCACTGGAAGCCATTGGGTCGACGACACTCCGGTGAACACGGACGTATGCGTCCTGCAAAGCATTGGTGAGATCCGCGACGACCCACTTTCCAAATTCGTCGTCTTGGCAAATGGCAACGACTTGCTGCCACCTGAAAGATTTGATGATGTGGGTAATGGCGTGAACTTGGGAGGAGTGGTTTTGGGCTACTCTGAAGAAATAGGGAGAGTTGAGATAAGAGAGAGAAGAAGAGATTTTTGGTGCAAAGGAGATGATAGGAACCTCAGCTTTCTCAGCCACCTTCATAGTGAATAAAGCTTCCAACCATCTTTCCGGGCCCAAGATGGCTTCGACTTCACTTTCCTGTATCAGCTCCGCAGCTGTGTTTCATTAAACACAAAATGATGATCAATATATATGCAAGTGGAACCAAACTCAGAGATTGTCTGGAATAACTTTTTCAAAAAAATGCTTCAAAAATAAAATTACTGACGGTTCGTTTGAATTGCAGAGAGTATAAGATAGATATGGATATTAAAGGACCATACTTGGGAAAATTATGAAGGGTTTTTGGTGGAATGAGACTCTTTTTTGTAAACCGTTGGATGTAAATCTTTAAATTTGTCTGCCTCTAATAACCGTTGGATACAAATCTTTAAATTTGTCTGTCTCTAATAACCGTTGGATACAAAATCGATAATAGGAGAGATATTGTGAAGATACTTTTTCAAAAAAAAAAAGAAAAAGAAAAAGAAGGAGATATATTGAAGATATAAAAGAGCCTTGAAATATAAAAATCATTTTTTTTTTCGTTCTCTCTTGAGATAGATTGTTAACTTTCAATATGGAGTAGAAATCTGTGCACGATTCAACCAGTTAAAAGGATTATAAACTCCTCTCTCTACCCACCTCACCACGTTCGTGTCAAATAAAAATGGTAAAAAGTTTAATAAGTGAAACTAAGAAAACAATAAAGGTGTTAATCCGAGAAGAACTCATGGAATAAGAAACACCACTAATTAACATCTTAAAGATGAATGATTCAATCTCTCTAGTTCTCTAACACGTCATATATGACGAAGAATCTGTGTCGAACACCGATACGTCCTATATATTTTTTTTAAATGGACACGTCATATACGTTGGACACGCAATTTTGCCTGTCCTATATATTTTTTTTAAATGGACACGCTTGGACATGTTGGGACACGAAATTAGACACATCTGGACCCAAATCTATAGGCCCAAAGAGTTCTGTTTAATTAAAAAAAAAAAAAAAAAAAAAAAAGAAAACCCTAATACCCACAGAATCGTGAAACTAAAACTCCCATCTACCTTGTCAATCTCCCTCATGGCACCAATCGCCACCGTCGTTGGCCATCTTTGTCGCCGCCGTCAGCTTCCAGAAGTCGTCGTTGTTAGTTCCAGAAACCAACGCCGCCGGTCAGCAACAGAAAGTACTTTCTGTTTTTTCTTTCGTAAGTTTAGGTTTTTCTTTTCTCTTTTCTTTTAACCTCTTTAAGTTAAAAGAAAGCTTCAGATTTAACTTAGACAAACTGTGGTATAGACCCATCCCAATAAAAGAAATATTTTTAAATTAAGAAAAAAAAAGGATGAAATTAAATACTCTCAATCAAAATTTATATATACACTAATTTTTTTAAAAAAAAATTTATCTATACTATTTTTTTAAAAAGAATTATATATATACTAATATTTTTTTTTAAAAAAAAACAACGTATCCTCAACGTGTTTGTGTCCTAGTTTTTTAGAAATTGACATATCGCGGTGTCATGTCGTGTCCGTGTCCATGCTTCTTAGAGTAATAGTTGAACGAAAAAAAATGACATAATCATGAAAAATACATATATATCTAGCTAGCATGAGCATAATCGGTTAAAATAAATAAAAAAAAAAACATTTTATATATGTATATCATATAGAAAGATAAAGATAAAAGATAAAGATATCATCTCGTTGGAGCAAGATTTTTGTATAACAAAATAGAATAATAAACAATATCAAAGAGTTGTAATGAGAGAGAGGGACCTTGAGTTGCAGCTAAGACAGCATCAGCTTTGGAATCTCTAACATGAAGGAGAATTGTGGAATTGTGGTGAGGATGAGAAGCATAGAAGTCAGAGAAAGACATGTTGATGCAACTCAAACTCATCTTTCCAATCCAACTATTTAAATCAAGAACCACTCCCACATTCATCCTCCTCGTTTTGTTCTCTAAACCTATCGTCTCCATGCCAACAGCAGCCACAACAAAACCTGCAAACAAATACCTTAAACATATATCAGCTTCTGGTTTCATTTTCGCCATTTTTAGAACCTTTTTCCTCAAAGGTTTCGATGAAGAAGAGTCAAATACAATTCTTGGAAATAATAATTGGACAAGTTTCAAAGCGGAGCTTTTCTTTTAAGGACAAAAGATTTGAAGCAATGCTTCATTCAGAAAGTGGCCCACAACTCTCCTTCCAAGCATCCTTATCCCTAATAATATTTTGAACAATTTTCTACAGTTGGTAGGAATGTCTTTACATACTCCATTAAAATTTGGACAACTAAGAAAGAGAAAGGTAGAAAATGAGAAAAGATTTTTTCATCTCTTCTAGTTGTCAATATTTTAATGGTGGTATGTAAAGATATACCGACATACCAGTTTGCAGTCAAATATTTTCCTAATATTTTAACATTAAGCGGGTTGTATATTGAGTAAATATGTTTGGAATTGAAAAAACACCCAAGCATAGTCACTAAAACCTAGAATTATAGCACATTTATTTTAGAGATTGACTTATTAACTTCATGGGAATCTTCCATCAAATCGGGAATTACTTCTTTATTATTTTATGTTTGGTCCCATCGATAAAATATATCTAGCTACTATGAACGAGTCTGAATTAGAACTTTATATATATGTTATATATATAATTGGGGACCTTTCATTGAACAACTAAACTGACATTGATAGTTTCTTTTTTTTGACTAAACTATTGTTTCACACATCATTTCTTTCTTCATATAAAATTATTTTCGGTAAGTATTTTTAATGAGTGACGAATATGACACTTATTTTATTTATTCATTTACAAGATTTTCCCTATTTCTACTTTTACCCTCATCTTCTTTGTCTCTTCATCTCTCAACTTTCTTAATTTACCTATATGAATGAATCATATGCATTGATATTCACTACTACAATACTTCTTTCATGGTAAATGACTGATGCCCTAATAAGTCAATGAATCATTGATACATTAATGAGTTGGTGAATTAGTGATACTCTAGTAAATTAGATATGTTAGTGAATCAGTAATATATTGGTTAATCAATATAATAAGTTAATGAATTAGTGATACACGTGAATAAATGATATTTGTAAATTATTAGTGATTGAAATGGATAAAAAAGTGATGCTACTATATTTAGCTGCATCGATAAATGATATATTAGTAAATCTGCAATATTAGAGAAAAGGTGATTAATTAATTAGAAAATCAGTGGATACATTTAATAAGTCAGTGAATTAGATACAAGTAAATAACAATATTAGTGAATCACTAATCAATGATGATGCATTCAATAAATTGGTGAACACCAAAGTAAACATTTTAGTTCTTTTACCAATATTTTTAAATGGAGGAAGAAAGGGACACACCAACTTTCCTTGAATCTTCTCCCAAAATATATCTTTTGTATCATTCATACTAATGTGCAAAGTAACAACTGAGATTTTATATCGAAGTCAAGTCAATAAGAGTATTAGAAAATTTATAATGAATCTTTCATAAGTTTAATTTTCAATTTTTTTGAGTTCAGAGTTTAGTTTTCAATTAATTCTTCCTATCTCATGAGTCGTCGTGTACATATTTTAAATAAATAAATAAATAAATAAATATATATATATATATATATTTTAAAGATAAAGGTTCTCAATTTTAATTGGAAAACCATGATTTTTTTTGGTACGGCTAATGAAAAAAAATAATTGTGGGTCATGCGTTCAATAATGTAATCAATGGGTGGAGATTCATTTCTTGATAGAACTTGAAAAAGGATTGATAATCAACTATTTCTCAAAAAGGGAAAAAAAGAGAAAATAAAGGAAAAGGAAAATGGATTGATCCACTATTACCAAAAATCATGTTTTGAATATTTGAAACATTTAAGGTGGCAAGTGCTTGTGTTAGGGGTGATAAAAAACGGACTAGTTTGATTCAGTTATATAAAAAGTTTGGCTTCCATAGTTCTAGATTTGGGGTTTTTTTTTTTGGTTTAGTAATGAATACTGAAAAAAAAAAATTAAAGTTGACCTAAAACAAAAATTAATAAATTATTGTAAAATGAAATTTATTGATTTTCCATTCAAATTAGACTATTACCATGTTTCAAAACTAAAAACAAAATTATAGAGAATTTCTTGTTTTGTATAATTTTTTCAATATCCATCACATTGACATTTATCAATATTGGACATTTGCTTAAGATTGGGTTGTGGATATTTCTCTCAAACCTTGGTCAGACTTTTACCTTTGGTTTTCTTCTTTGTTTTGTTTTTTTTTTTCTCTTTTTTGAACTAATACTTGATGTAGGGATCTCTCTGTACACTCTATTAAAATATTGACAATTAAGAGAGAAAGGTAGAAAATAAAAAATTTGTTTTATCTTTTCTAATTGTCAATGTTCCTATTGGAGACAACTATTGGTCAACGACTGGACTTTCCACAGATTTAGCGTTAGCTTTTTTTTTTTTCTTCTTATTTTTAGTACAACAACATTTTGGGTGAGGGATTTGAACCTCTAACCTCTTAGTCGAGGGTACATGTCAATTACCGCTGAACTATACTCGCTTTGGCAATTTAGATGATTTAGCGTTAGCTTTGAATAAAGTTAGGGACATTTACTATCTTTAAGGAAAAATAAAAGTTTGGGACATTTTGCTTCTAGATCATCTCATAGAAGTGCTTTCGGCCATTTATTTAAGTAGTTTTTTATATCACTTTGGAACACCTCAATTATTTATTACACGTTGACGATTTTAAAAATATTGTTCAACTTTAAAATTCATAGCCTCGTAAATAAAAGATAAAAAGGATTACGAATTGTTATATTTTAACCTAAAATTTTAAAAATCAAATAAAATTTGAAAAGTATAGTATTAACTTTACCAAAAATTGGTTTTCAGAATGATGTTGAGCATTAGCTACCATCTGATCATTTAAGAACAAAAAATTGATTAAATAATTTGGGTTTGATTGTAATAATTCTAACCAGAGGTTCTGATTGAATAAAGGAGTAATTTGTGCATTTTGCAATCTTAAGAATTTATTTGCAACAATGTTGTTAGTTTGAGGAGTTGATGATTGCTCAAATTGAAAATTCCTATACATGGAAGTGGTTTTTGCACCTATCCCTAAAATAAATGGATGTAAAAGGTGACACATAAATTTTCCTAGAATCTTCTCCTATATATTCTCTATCATTCCTACTAATTTCAAAGTAACAACTAACAACTAAGATTTTATGTTGTCTCAAAAAAAAAAAAAAAAAAACTAAGATTTTGTGTTAAAGTTGAGTCAATAAAAAGAAAAGGTAATAGAAATGAAAACTAAAAAAGATCCACTATATATATTCTAAAATAGGAGTGTTTATCTATTGTTTTGTTGGAAGTCATCACTTTTCTCTTTGGGACAAATTGCATACCACCCCAATATATGGCAGTTGTTAAAAGTCTACATTATATATATATATATAAAACATATCCGATCTTTGTACCTCGTTTCAATAATACCCTTCAACTTGAAAAAGATTTTAAAAAATTGATCCTAACCTTTTAAAAATGTTCAAAAATACCCTTAATATTAAATTTTGGACGGAAAATGTTAAAGTTTCAATTTCATTAATACCCTTCACCTTTCAAAAAATTAAAAAAATATCCTTACTAGAGAAAACATTTTCTTCTTTTCCTTCATCTCTATAAATTCCTTCTCCATGAAAATTAATGAGAAATTTTGCTTATAAAGACTGTGCTACAAAATATCAGATGAAAACAAAGTTTGAAGTGAGTTTTCTCTTCTCAAAAGTGTAAAAAAGATACGTGAAAGAAAAAAAAGTTAGATATTATGTTTTTGGTCTCTCTTTTTGTGTGTTATTGATAAGGAGGAGACAATGTGGTTTTTAATTATAATGAATGTATGGTGAAAGAAGAGAAGTGTAAGTTTTATTTTTAATTTTCTTTTGTCTTAGATAATTTTTTTTTTAATTATGATTCAATTTGTTTTCTTATATCAATCAATTCTATTTTTTTTATAACAGATTTCCTAAACTTTTATCAAATAATTTAGATTAAACAAAGTTACTTGTAATTTAAATTATATAGTTTTTTGTCTTAAAAAAATTATATAGTTTTTAAAATAATCATCTTATAATAAATTTGATATTAAATATCAATACAAAAGTAATTGAAATAATTTGTCTACTTTAGTCATTATAGCTAAATCATAACAATTTAGTATATAACTTATCAAACACCACAATATGTTTTTTCAGGTTTAAAAATTGAAATTTTACCAAACACTATTTTTACTTCATGTCAATTCATGTCACAACTGATTTTTCTAAACATACAGTTGCCAACAATTATTCTAAAAGTTATAATAATTCCCAATTAAGACTAAAAGAGCTATCAACAAAATTAAGTCAATATAACATGAAGAATTCAAGAATGAAGCAAGAAGTCATCTTGAAGCCTTCAACATAAGAAGTTGGTGAAGGCTAGCTTTTAAGATGTTATGTTGAAAGGAAAAGAAAAACTTATAGTCTATGAAGAATACATGACAAATAAACAAAACTTCTCATTAATTTTCATAGAGAAATAATTTGAGAAACATTCTCTCTAGTAAGGATACTGTTGAAATTTTTTGAAAGACCAAGGTTATTAATCAAAATGAAAACTTTAACGTTTTCCATTCAAAACTTAACGGTAAGGATAATTTTTAACGTTTTTCAAAGGTCAATGGTACTTTTGAAACACTTTCCATCCAAACCTTTATTATTTTTTTCTTTTTTGAGTCTAGCCAGTGGAGTGGAAAAGTTCGAACTTTTGACCTCTTAGTTGAGAATATATACCTTAACTAATTGGACTGTACTCATTACTTAGTGTTAAGGACGAGGACACGACACAGATCTCCACAATGGTATGATATTGTCCACTTTGGGCATGAGCCCTCATGGCTTTGCTTTTGGTTCCACCCAAAAGGCCTCATACCAATGGAGATACTTGTCCTCCCTTATAAACCCATGATCATCCCCTTATCTAGCCAATGTGGGACTTTGGTTGCACTCCCAATTCCCAACAATCCTCCCCTCGAACAAAGTACCACAGACGAGCCTCCCTTCAAATAGTCATCTATCCGTCCATATCTCCTTTCATAGGGAGGAGTTTTGCTCTTAGAGCCAGATTACGGATTCTATCCGTCCATATCTCCTTTCATAGGGAGGAGTTTTGCTCTTAGAGCCAGATTACGGATTCTATCCGTCCATATCTCCTTTCATAGGGAGGAGTTTGCTCTTAGAGTAAGATTACGGATTCTACATATGAATATTTCTTCAAGGCTAACAAATTCTTTGTTCAACACCCGGGGATTCTACCGACATGGCTAAGTCAAGGTTTAGCTCTGATACCACTTGTTAAGGACGAGGACACGACACAGATCTCCACAATGGTATGATATTGTCCACTTTGGGCATAAGCCCTCATGGCTTTGCTTTTGGTTCCACCCAAAAGGCCTCATACCAATGGAGATACTTGTCCTCCCTTATAAACCCATGATCATCCCCTTATCTAGCCAATGTGGGACTTTGGTTGCACTCAGAAAATTTTGGGTATGGAGATTTATAGGGAAAGAGATAAAAATAAGCTTTTCTTGTCACAGAAAGGATATATTCAGAAGATATTGTCCAAGTTTGGGATGTCTTCAGCTAAGCCTATAGATACTCCTAGTGCTGCAAGTGTTCGTTTGTCTTCTGTACTTGCATCACAATCTGAAGCTGAGAAGGAATACATGGCTCGAGTCCCATATGCTAGTGCAGTAGGAAGTTTGATGTATGCTATGGTATGCACTAGGCCTGATCTTGCACATGCTGTGAGTGTTGTCAGTAGGTTCATGGGGCAACCTAGAAAGGAACATTGGCAAGCTGTGAAGAGGATTTTTCGTTACCTTAGAGGTACATCTGATATAGGTCTCGTTTATGGAAGTGATACAGAATGTTTAGTGACTGGTTATTCTGATTCTGACTATGCTGGGGATGTTGACAGTAGAAGGTCCATGACTGGTTATGTGTTTACCCTTGGTGGTTCTGTTGTTAGTTGGAAGGCAACCCTACAGCCTACAGTTACTTTGTCTACTACTGAGGCTGAGTATATGGCACTAACAGAAGCTGCTAAAGAAGCAATATGGTTGAAAGGACTAGTTGGTGACCTTGGTCTTCATCATGATCAGGCTGTTGTATATTGTGATAGTTTGAGTGCAATATGCTTAGCCAAGGATCAAGTTCATCATGAGAGGACTAAACATATAGATGTTAGATATCATTTCCTGAGAGATGAGAAGAGGATTAAGGTGATGAAAGTTGGGACAGCTGATAACCCCGCTGATATTTTCACCAAGGCAGTCCCAAGTGGCAAGTTCCAACATTGTTTGGACTTGCTAAATGTTCTGAATTGCTAAGTGGTCCCTAGGGGACCTTATGAAGCAGAGGGAGAATCTGGTGACTTTTTTTTTAAGTTGCATCTGGTACTTTTCTTTGGGTACATCTGGTTCATCTGTTATGTGTGAGAGAGTTCAAGTCAAGGTGGAGATTTGTTGATATGCCTTGAATCTGATATGAAGCGCTCCGAACGACCCAGTACGGGGGTCTCGCTGCCCGGTCAGCGAGTCGGGGTCCAGGGGCGAAGCGCCCGGTGGGGGTTCGGGGGCAACGCCCCCTAAGCTAAATTATGTATAGGGATTAGATGTGATATTTCCGTTTTGGGCTTTTATTTTGGGCCTATTATGTTAGGGTTAAGAGTGGTGCCATATATAAACCCTCTTAACCTATTCTTTGCCCTAATCTCTCTGTATTCTGAATACTCCTCACATAATAAGATCGTTCTCTCCCTCTGCCCGTGGACGTAGCTAACACACTGTTAGTGAACCACGTATATCTGTGTGTTGTTTCTCTTCGCCCTTTCGTTCTTGTTACGTTGTTACTGTTTTCGTCCTTAACAAGTGGTATCAGAGCTAAACCTTGACTTAGCCATGTCGGTAGAATCCCCGGGTGTTGAACAAAGAATTTGTTAGCCTTGAAGAAATATTCATATGTAGAATCCGTAATCTTACTCTAAGAGCAAACTCCTCCCTATGAAAGGAGATATGGACGGATAGAATCCGTAATCTGGCTCTAAGAGCAAAACTCCTCCCTATGAAAGGAGATATGGACGGATAGAATCCGTAATCTGGCTCTAAGAGCAAAACTCCTCCCTATGAAAGGAGATATGGACGGATAGATGACTATTTGAAGGGAGGCTCGTCTGTGGTACTTTGTTCGAGGGGAGGATTGTTGGGAATTGGGAGTGCAACCAAAGTCCCACATTGGCTAGATAAGGGGATGATCATGGGTTTATAAGGGAGGACAAGTATCTCCATTGGTATGAGGCCTTTTGGGTGGAACCAAAAGCAAAGCCATGAGGGCTTATGCCCAAAGTGGACAATATCATACCATTGTGGAGATCTGTGTCGTGTCCTCGTCCTTAACACTTAGGTGGACTATTTTTTTTACCGTTATTGTAGCGCTTACTTTATGACAAAGACAATTATGAAACCATCATTCTATGTGACTGATATTATAACTTTTGACATTAAACCTCATTATTTATGATCGTGATTGTAATTTAATTTGATGCTACTTGGGATGGGGGAAATGTACATCATCATTTATATTTAAAGCCGGCTTTGAGTTATTTCGAAAGTTTAGATTATTGGCAACTTGTACAGTTTTGAACAAGGAAAATACTTGATTTTGATGTCTTTGAACATTCTCAATACAAGCCTGAATTAAATTGAGCAGGAAATTGTTCGTTCTCTTTGACCCAAGTACCCCGACTGATTGATATTAAATTCAATATCTCTTAAGAAATAAATTTCATTATTGAATATAATGAAGAAAAAGTCACTGACATTGATTTGGTTTATTAATGCATATCATATTAATCTACTAATCATAATACATAATTAAATAAATGTTTGGTCGACTGTTTTTTTTTATTATTGATCATATTGATGAAAATAGTTGGAATTTTATAAGGATAAGAATTGAGTGCATGTGGATGTGTATGTTTCTTCCTACACACTACCATTAAAATTAAAACGTCGACAACTAGAAAAGAAAAAAATTCTCATGGTTTATTTTATAATTTGTCTCTTGTCTTTGTATATTAAATACTTTGATCTTCTTATAAATGAGGACTAAACATAGCCATTAATGTTGTGAGAGATGTGCAGCAGAGAGATTAAAACTAAAACGATGAGGAGAAGCAAAAATGGAGGATTTGGGGTGCTGGTGATCGTTGTCTTCTTTAGCATACTACAGTCGGCGGCGGCGGAGACGGCCGCAGTGAAAGTGGGTGTGGTTTTGGATTCAAATGCTTTTGGTAAGATGGGTTTGAGTTGTATTTCAATGGCTCTCTCTGATTTTTATGATTCTCGAAGCCATTACAAAACTAGAGTGGTTCTCAACACTACTGATTCCAATGGGACAGTTGTTGGTGCAGCTGCTGCAGGTTCTTTCTCCCACTCTTTTTCTATATATATCTAAAGTAATTTTGGATCCATCCCAAAGTTTAAATATTATTATTGTTTATACTTGTTTAATCTTGTCCTTTATTAAATTTTTTATTTTATTTAATTGGATTATTTGAAGGAAATTTTCTTCTTTTTTTTTTTTTTGTCTTTGCCACTTATGCGACATGATGAGATATGTATGTGTTCTGAGTTAAAGATATTGAGTTTCTCAAAAAAAAAAAAAAAAAAAAGTTAAAGATATTGAGTTTGGCATTAATTTAGGCTTAGGGGAGATGAAAGATTTCTATCAAATATAATATGAACTATGAAGTGGTAATATAAGGAAGGAGGGAGTATTTATGAAAATTTGAGAGCAACGAATAAAAATGAAATATAAATTATAAACAAAATTTTCATCGGGTAAGCTTTTTTTTTTTTTTTTTTTTTTTTGAGTACATCAACATTTGGGGTGGGGGGATTCGAACCTCTGATTTCATGGTCGAGAATACATGTCAATTATAGCACAAGAAATTTTGTCAATAAAAACATGACTCAACTGACAAAAAGCTTGTACCTTAATCAAGAAGTTAAAGGTTCAATCTCCCATCCAGAGATAAATTTCAAAATCTTCCACTAAATAGGTTTGTTACAGTTTCACCATCCAACTTTTAATTTGAGCAAACCAAATTGTTGCAATCAAACTCAACCAACTGATGAAGTTAGAATTAATGTTAATATTTAATGACAATCATGTCATAGTAACAATTTAATCCCTATATTTTAAAATTTGTAATAATTTAGTTTGTCAAGTTTATTATGTAATGACGTTGTAATTTAAAATTTATAACAATTTAGCTCTATCATTAAGAAATTGGTAATAATTTAGTCTTTACTCTTGATAATTTGTAATAATTTAGGCCCCGTTTGATAACCATTTGGTTTTTGAAAATTATGCTTGTTTTCTCCTAGATTTCCTACCATGGGTTTGATCCTAGTTGAGGTTGCATTTGAATTCCTAGCCAAATTTTAAAAACAAAAACAAGTTTTTGAAAACTACTTTTTTTTTTTTTTTCAAAATTGGACTTGGTTTTTGAAAACAAGTTAGAAGATTGATACTAAAATCAAAAAACTTATAGGTGGAAGTATGTGTATATAAGCTTAATTTTCAAAAACCAAATGGTTATCAAACAGGCCTTAGTTTTTCAATCCCTTGGACAAATGCCAAACACATTCTTTTGGTGTAATCTCATCGGAGCCATTTTGTGGAATATCTGGTTGAATGAACCAACGGAATTTTAAAAGACTCATATAATTAAAGATCATCCTAACTTTTGGGAGGACATCATTATTAATTTGCTCCTTGGTGTATTAAATCCAAACACTTTTGTAATTATGATACTTCTACCATTACTTTTTTTTTTTTTTAGTACATCAACATTTGGGGGTGGAGATTCGAACCTCTAACCTCATGGTCAAGATCATGGGTACATGCCAATTACCGCTGAGCTAAGCTCACTTTGGCACTTCTACCATTACTTTATACTCAAGACTTTCATATAGCCTATCCATAAAGTATCTTCTTTCTAAAAAAATTGCATCTACCCATGAAAAATTCAAAGTGTAGTATCAATCTTTCTTTCTTTTTTCTTTTCTTTTTCTTTTTTTGAAAAAAGAAACTTCATGAAAAATTCATAGTATAGTGTGAATCTTTAGTATGCAATGATTTAATTCGGCCTTGAGCGATGGATCTAAATCCTCATTACATCTTAACAAAACCCTTCAAAGAAATTTAAATATATGGACTAAATTGTAAACATATTAAAGTTTTTTTTTTCTTTTTGAGCTCACCCACATAACATAGGAAAGTTAGAACAAACCCAAATTACTACAAATTTAAAAATTAAACTAATTAAGTTGTTAAATACTATAGTAACATTAAGAAATTAAACTAATTTATAAAGTCAATAAAAATTCTAAGAATCAAATATGTGTTCTACCCTAAATTATACACCCTGATGAATTGTCGTTGCCGTGCAAACAGCTCTAGATTTGATAAAGAAAGGGGAAGTGCAAGCCATTCTAGGCCCAACAGACTCCATGCAAGCCAACTTCATGATCGAGATCGGAGACAAAGCACACGTTCCCATCATCTCATTTTCAGCCACACGACCTTCCCTCACATCTCACCGCAGCTCTTTCTTCTTTCGAGTCGCCCAAAACGATTCCTCTCAAGTGAAAGCCATTGCAGCCATCGTCAAGACCTTCAAATGGCGACGTGTCGTCCCCATCTATGCCAACAACGAGTTCGGCGACGGCATCATCCCTTACCTCGTCGATGCTCTGCAAGAAGTTAATGCTCAAGTGCCGTACCAGAGCATCATCTCCACAACCGCCACCAACGACCAGATCGCCAGTGAGCTCTACAAGTTGATGACAATGCAGACCAGAGTGTTCGTGGTGCACACGTTACCAAGCCTGGCGTCTCGACTCTTCACCAAGGCCAAAGAGATTGGAATGATGAAGCAGGGCTACGTTTGGATAATCACCGACGCTATAACGAACCAATTTGATTTGATTGAACCTTCAACTTTGGAGTCGATGGAAGGTGTTGTAGGGATAAAAACTTACGTCCCGAGATCCATGAGACTCGACTCCTTTAAACTTGAATGGCGTAAGAGATTTCGAAGGTATTTTCCATCCATGGAAGACGACGTTCCTGAACTCAATGTGTTTGGGTTATGGGCTTACGATGCCGCTTGGGCGCTGGCCATTGCAGTGGAAAAGGCCGGCACCAATAACCTTAGATATAGTTGGGAAAATGTCTCCTCGTCAAACTATTTATACAACCTTGGCATCAATCAAAACGGTCCGAAGCTGCGAGATGCATTTTCAAATGTCACATTCAAGGGCTTGGCTGGGGAGTTTCAGCTCATGAATGGGCAACTACAGTCGTCTATTTTCGAGATAGTGAATGTGCTTGGGAATGGTCGAAGAAAGGTTGGATTTTGGTTGCCGCAAACTGGGCTGACGAGGAAATTGCGGGACTCAGGAGCAGAAGGGCTAAAACTGATCACCTGGCCTGGAGATTTGACTTCTGCCCCAAAAGGGTGGGAGATTCCGACGAACGTGAAGAAGTTGAAAGTTGGGGTTCCAGTGAAGGATGGATTTTATGAGTTTGTGAGAGTGATTATTGATCCTAAAACAAATGCAACACAAGTGACTGGATATTGCATAGATGTGTTTCAGGCTGTGATTGAAGCGCTTCCTTATGCAGTTGGTTATGAGTTCATTCCTTTTACCAAACCCAATGGAGAACCAGGTGGCTCCTACGATGAGTTGACTTGGCAACTCCATGTTGGAGTAAGTATTCAAATACTTAAAACATTATTTTAGAGAAAATAGTTGTTTATATTACTATTGACTTTCTAATTTCGACATTTTTTTTTTATTTAACTATTTTCACTGCGTTTAATAGATGAGTTTGAGCGAATAAAAACACACAACCACACCAAAAATAAGAGTTTTGAACAACATATGGGCATCAACCTTGTTCTAACTCTAGTAACAATTTTGTCAAAAAGTTTGAACATAGTTAGGGAATAGGGAGAGAGAAGAGTGAGTTTTGAGAAACTGAATACTAGTATACATATTCCATTAAAATCTTGACAACTAAGAAAGATAAATGGAAAAAATGAGAACTTTTTTATCCCTCTTAATTGTCAACATTTTAAATTTTAATGGTGGTATGTAGGGAGATCCGGTATGCAGCCAAGTATTTTATTTTTGAGAATATATATTTTTTTTTAATGTACAAATAAGACCTATTTTCTACCCAACTTATTTCCTTTTACTCGAAATCTTCTAGATCTTCCTCTATATTTTACCACAGCCAATTAAATGCCGATGACACACCACTTCTTTTCAGAAAGTAATAAGAAAATGTTACACATCAAAATAAATCATTTACATTTAATAGGAGCAATTTTCCTTTTTGGGAGATTTGAATCAACTATAGAGATTAAAAAGTTTTTTTAAGTTAAAATTATAAATTTAGTCATTTTTATTTTAATTTCTATGAATTTAAAATTTTGAATTTGATCCTATAATTTGAACTTCAATTTAAATTGATAACTATAATTTTAAAAGTTTTAATTTGGTGGTCAAACCTCATGACTTGTCCATGTTGTGTTACTATATCAAATATATAGAACACATATTTTATATAGTCTGGCTTACTATATTAGCTACTTGTATTGCTTTTAGAGGTAAACAAAATCCAGAGGAAAATAAATAGATTTTTTAGTCGTTAAAAATAGTTCAACTAAATCATAGAAACTAAATTGAAACTTTAAAAATTATAGGAACCAAATTGAAATTAAGCTCTTTGAGATCTTGTAATTTAACTTAAAATTTTTCAATTTATGTGATCAAATTAAAACTAAACTTGAGGCTAAAATGATTTATTTAACCTTAATCCAAATATATTATGCATGAGATTTGATGAAAGCACTTTGTTAGTTTGATAAATGGCTTTGGATGATCAGAATTATGATGCTGTGGTGGGTGACATAACAATACGAGCGAACAGATCTTTGTATATGGACTACACATTACCATTCACTGAATCTGGCATTTCGTTAGTTGTGCCAATGAAGAGCAGCAAGAGCACAAATGCATCGATTTTCATAAAGCCTCTTACTTGGAGACTGTGGCTGCTCACAGCCGTCTTTTCCATCTTCATGGCACTTGTTGTTTGGATCTTTGAACACAGAGTCAATGAAGACTTTCGTGGACATCCTTTCGATCAGATCTGTGTCAGTCTCTGGTATTCTTTGTCAACTATGGTTTTTTCCCATCGTAAGTAACTTTCTTTTTTTCCCCTCAACACACAGTTTATGATTAAAACACAAGAAACAAGATCTTTCTTAAATTGATAGATGGAAAATTATTAATACGTGCTAAAACTATTTCTCATAATATGAAATTTTTTTTATCTCATATATCACTACTATACCAATTTTGCATAATTGATAAAATATATTGTTGATATACCTAATACAAATTATGGGGTTTTCGTACAGATGACCTCTAAAATAGACGGAAATGATAAATGTCACATCTTTTCAAAACAAAGATATATGTCCTTTTGCCACACTCACACTCATACTCCAATCTCTTACTCTCTCTCATTTCTCTCTCCAAGCAAAAGGGCATATTGGGTTCACTAATCCGAATATCCGTTTGGGTTTTATGGGCTCTAATACTATATTAGATAACATGGGATTCTATCCCAAAACTAATTGACAATGAGTGGAGTAACTCATTTATCTTATAAATTATTGTGAGATCTCCACTTGTCTTTATTCATGAATTTGTGTTATTCTTTATAAGATATCTTTAATATATGATAAATCTACCATTATTTAGGCTAAATCTATTATTATTACAAAAGTCCCTTAAAAATCTCGACTTCCAGGTGAAATTACGCTCAACAACTGGACAAGACTTGTGGTAATAATATGGCTATTTGTGGTTCTCATCATTACACAAAGTTACACTGCAAATTTGGCCTCACTTTTGACGGTTGAAGAGCTGAAACCAACTATAACTGACATCAATCAGCTGCGTGCAAATGGAGAGAACATCGGGTATCCAGAAGGTTCTTTCGTGCTCGAGATTCTCAAGAAGTTGAATTTCGATGATTCTCATCTCAAAACTTTCCAGTCTTTAGAAGAAATGCATGAACTTTTCTCGAGAGGAAGCAGGGATGGTGGAATTTCTGCTGCCATGGATGAAACCCCGTACATTAAGCTGTTTCTCTCTAAGTACTGCCCGAATTATACCACCACGGAAGCCACCTACAAAGCCAATGGCTTCGGCTTTGTAAATTCCCCGCTCTCTCTCTTTTTTTTTTTCTCTTTCTAAATCCACCGTTAATTTGTTGAGGTTTTTTCTTTTTAATTTTTGTTGAAGGGTTTCCCAAAGGGTTCGCCGTTGGTGCCTGATATGTCCAGAGCGATATTGAAGGTGACAGAAGGCGATAGAATGAGAGAGATCGAAAACGCATGGTTTCGGAAGGTCAGAGACTGTTCGGATTCAGAAACCACCAAGTTGCCTTCGACACAGACAAACCTGAGCGTGGACAGCTTCTGGGTACTTTTTTTAATCACCGGCGTTGTTTCCCTCTTTTCTTGTGCTGTTTACATGGGAAAATTTCTGTACGATGAACGGCGGCTGTGGCGAGACGAAAGTGCTCCAATCTGGGGAAGAATTTGGGGTTTGGTTGGGAAGTTCAAGCAGAGAGATGCGAGAGCTCACCCGCTCAGGAGAAGGTTGTTCATAAATGGTGTTCGAGTTCAGCCAGATCAAGCTGTAGTTGTTGGAGATCATCATCGCCCTGGAGCAGATTGAACAAGTTTCTTTAATTTGTGGGCTTTTATGGGGCACACATATTGGGCTTGGCTAATTTTAGACCATCTACTTTTAATCATATGATTGTTTGTTTTCGTTGAATTCTTTCATCTTTATTTTGGGTTTTCTTCTTTGTTACACTTTTGATACTTGTCATTGATTAATTGAACACATTTGAGTTCGGAAACATAAAGTAGAAAGAAAAAACAATTGATTGCAAAGATCATTGATGAGAATATTTCGAAAGATTGAAATGAGTTCTTAAGGGACGAGGACACTTCACATATTTTATAACGTCCCAGGCCCAGAATTCGGAATCTGGATTCGACACCTCACGGCCCCGGCATTCCCCTGCGACCTGGCCACGTCACCATACTCGTCTTATACTACTTCTAAAACTTCTTCAAGCCAAGCACGCTTAACTTCAAAGTTCCTATGATTGAGCCACCGAAAAGGAAGATACACCTTGTTGGTATAGGTAGTATCTATCAATTCTTTTAAGTTTATCTTGACCAGGATCCCTCTCATTCGGATGTGATCTCGGTTCATTCATGTATCCCTCCTAACCTCGGGCGTCACATATTTCCACAATGATATGATATTGTTCACTTTGGAAGTAAGTCCTCATGACTTTGCTTATGGATCCACCCAAAAGGTCTCATTGTCCTCCCTTATATGTTTTGCTTTTGGATCTACCCTAAAAGCCTCATACTTGTCCTCCCTTGTATATCCATGATCTTTCTCTTATCTAGTCAATATAGGACTTTGGTCGCATTCCTAACAGAGTTTGTAATAAACGGTAGGTTGAGATTCAATGCTTTTATTTATTATTATTTTTAAATGAACGAGGAAGCTCCTGATCTCCAACACCCTTCATATTAGGGGCAGTTGCAAGAATAGAAAAAATAAAAAAGGAATTTGCAACTATGACATCAGTTTTTTAATGTTGCAAATATAGCAAAAAAAGTGGGTCCAACCTAAACATTAAAGTTGAGAAGTCAAAAAAACCCTTAAAAACACGCTGGAAATTGAATGTTTAAAAAGTATATCAATGGTGTTATTTACCGTATATCAGGTACATCATTCATTCATTTAGTGTAATTGATATATACTGGATATTTGGTATATCAATCAACTGATATACTTTAATATATAGTAGATCATATGTATATTTCGTGAATATAATATACTTCATTAATAAATAATTGTATATGTTAACTTTACTTTGGGACAATATCTATGGTAGGAGATTTAAACATCTAACCTCCTCGTTAGATGTGTATGTCTTGTGTTAGTTGAGTTATGCTCATGTTGGCAAATATATCATCAATATAATAACAAATTTTACATTTCATGACATTCATAATATACCAACAGTTAAAAATATATATCAATGATTTTTTTTAAATAACAATTCTATGTATTTAGCTATTCATAATCGGGTATATCAATGTTATTAATTATTTGAGTAATACAACAAATGAGGTATATCAATTCGTAATAGGTTTAGAAGACAAACATTTATATTATAAAAGACAAGCATTTCGTTTAAATTGGGTAAATAACACAACCGAAAAAATGGAACATAACAAAAGTATATATCAAATATATCATTGGTATATCAACATTCATATATCAGGTATATCAAAGGTTATGTTTATTAAATCAGGTATATATTAGGTATATCATTAGTATATTAGACATACATTGTATTCATTCAAGTATATCAAATTTGATATATCAGTTAATTGATATACTTTATATTTCGTATATCAATAAATATAAAGTATATCAGATATACTTCTAATATACAAGTTGATATATATGATGTGCAATTTGCTTACCGCAAGTGTACGAGTCAAGTAATAATATAGTGTTTTCGTGATTAAACGAGTGTCGTTCTCTGGATTGGTTTTCTAGCAAATTAAGTATCGTGAATAATCTTGTCCAATTTTATTTAGGGAGCAAAACTTAAGGATAAAGATAGATCTAAAGACAAAAAGCATAAAATAAAGGTGGAGACTCAAATGGAAAGACTCTTAGGGAATTGATTTCATTATTTAAGATTGAGAATTGATTAATGGAATGAATTGATCGTGCAATTATTCTACAAGCCAAGGAAACTTTTATCACGATTACCTCTCCCGAGTATAATTGATTCTCATGCATATAACTAACTTGATATCCCTATCTAAGTTCAATAACATGCAAGACATTATTCGGTTCGATCCTTGTTATACTTCTAAAGTAATTCTAAATCCCGTCACAAACTTAAAATTTCTACTTTAGTCATGCAATTAAACAACGTAAGTCTTATGCTAAATCCTCTCTCCCGAGTTAGATTCAACACTTAAATCATTCAATTATTGATCAAATAATTGAAAGCATTACGCAAAATTGCAAGCATAAAATAAAAGCACATTCATACCAAAAATCAATCCAACAAACTAAAACAACTACATCAATCCCTAAGACAAACAACTAGCAATTCATAGTCTTTAAACCACAAATACTAATTGAAAGAAAAACCATAAAAACTACAAGAGGTAAGGGAAAGAGAAAGGAAAACTCGAATCCGTCGAAACCGGCACGTCCCCATCACGATCTCCTCGTCTTTTTGCTTGATCCTCGCTCCTTGGCCTTGCTTCAGCTCCCACCAAAGGTCTCTAGTCGAAATTAGAGCTAAAATCTAACCAATTAGACTCCCCTAATCCGTAGCTCGAAAAGAAGATTATATAGAAAATCTGTCGATAGCGTCGCGACGCTATAGGCATAGCGTCATGACGCTGTGCCTTTACCGCGCATTCTGATTATGGAAAACCCGACCCTGTCGTCACAGCGTCTCGACGCTGTGACCTTTGCCGCCCAAATTGATTAAGGAATCAACTAGCGTCGAGACGCCACAAGGCTAGCGTCTCGACGCTAGCTCTCGGTCAAGCCCACTTGGAGAAGCTTCCAACATGATTCTTTTCGGCTCCTTAGCTTCTTTTGGCATCTCGAACACTCGACAATCCCAATTTCACGTTTTAGCTCCAATACCAATTTCTACAAAATAAACATTAAAGTGCATTAAAATGGCCACAAATTACTCAAAGACTAACTAAAATGTACTGGGAAACATAGCTCGCTATCAATATACCAACAAGGGTAAGACTAGAATAATAAAAAAAACGGAAATCAGATTTTAAAAAATTTTCTATATTTGCAAACCTCAAAAAGCATAGCTAAATTTGCAAATATCTTAATATTTTTTGCTACCCATTGCAATTCCCCTTCATATTATTGGGCAAGGAAATACTTGCCTCCGAAGAGTTTGACTTTCTAGTCTTTGTGTTGTCGGTGTGGCTAAAAATTTTAGGTAGATTTCACTCATGTATTAGGTTCAATTGCCACCCTAATGGTGTAAGGACTCAACTAAAATCTTGACAACTAAGAAAAAGAAAGGTAGAAAATAAGATAAAAAAATATCTCCCCTAATTGTCAACATTTTAATGATGGTGTATGGAAATTAAATTTTCTAGTATTACGTCGTAGTCCCTTTGTTCATCCTGTAATTTTACTCCTTCATAAATATATGTTTAATGCTAGTGGACCCCATATTATTTTTCAAAAGATGATGACGTGACAAGCAATAAAGGAAAGGAATGTATTCATACTGCCCACCCCTTTTATCTTTGTTTGGAAGCTTTTGCTCGTAAATCTGCTTCCAGAAAGGATATTCTCTACGAACTAATATCTTTTTTGCCATCATTTGGTGCTTTTGGTCTAAGAGGAACAACCGTATTTTTCAAGATAAGGTCTGCTCTCCTCGCTCTATTTTATCTTTGGTTGTTCTTTGGTCTTCAGTTACTACTGTTTTCTGTAATTATAGCGCTTTTGATATCGCTTTAAATTAGATGAACTTTATATAGCTTGTATGTTACTCACCTACGTTCTTCAATAAACTATCTTTTTTTCTAAAAAATACTGCCCACCCCTTTTAATTTCTATTTTCTATTTTCTTTTGTTATTTTAATTTCAATTTTCACCCCTCGTATGCTCATGCTTGTTACTTTTCTTTCACCTACAAGGGTGTCTGCACGAGCCCTACCAACTATTCCAAGTCCCTTGCAGCTCCTCCCTCTCCGATCACTTCTCCCCGCCTTGTGTGTATCTCGTGCTGTCCTGAGTCATGCTGCCTCACAAAGGTCAAATGGAATTTGTATATGTATTCTGTGTCGGATGTGATATCATACTAGTGCTAATGCATTGGATCTCATCAGAATTCATACTAAGTTAGTTAGGTGACCACTTGAGAAAGTCCTCATTTGCACTCATTTTTTATTTTTATTTTCCTTTTTTCTTTTGTTATTTTAATTTCAATTTTCACCTGCTCGTTACTTTTTCCGAGGAAGTACCCACACACTAGCTAAATATTGTACATTATTAAATACTTTTCAGTAAAGTAATTACGAGTAATAAAGTGCTTAATCTAGCGTTTATCAAAAGTATAAGGTCAATAGGAAAAACTCATCAAACCAAATAAGATATAAGTCTACAAATGAAATATTTCATCTCCCATTAGTGAAGCTCAAAATGTGCCCCCAAAGCCCACCAAGACATTCGTTCAATCGGCTCGAGGGTGATCATCTCTAACAACTACAGCTTGTGGATGAACAGGAACGCCATTTATGAATATCCTTCCCCTAAGCGAGTGAGCTCTCACATCTCTACTTATGAACTTGCCAACCAAGTCCCGAAATCTTTTCCAGATCGAAAAATCTACGTTTTGCCACAGTGGCTGTTCGTCGTAGAGAAATTTGCCCATGTAAACAGCGACGGAAAAGAGGGAAACAACGCCGGTGATCAGGAAAAGTCCCCAAAAGCTATCAACGCTCAAGGGGGTGGAAGCTTCTGAAGTTGTTGAACAGCCTGTCACATTTTGGAACAATAGTTTTTCGATATCTATCATTGTTTTGTTTTCCATCACCCCCAAGATCGCTCTGGAGATATCAGGTACTAAGGGCGAGCCAATTGGAAAGCCCTGCAAAGAAAAAAAGAAAGCACTCATTTATAATGTTGGGAATGCCAAGAGAAAGTTCATGAAATATACGTGAAATGAAGATGAAAAGTCTATTGTACGTCTACTGTTGATATGCCTTAATCTGATATGGAGCGCTTCGGATGACCAAGTACGGGGTCCAGGGGCGAAGTGTCGGGTGGGGTTCGGAATTAGATTTGTTTTTACCGTTTTGGGCGGTTAAAGAGTGGTGTCATATATAAACTCTTTTAACCAAATTTGCCTATACGTTTTACTCCTCACTAATTGTTCTCTCCCTCTGTCCTTGGACGTAGCTAACACGCCATTAGTGAACCACGTACATTTGTGTGTGTTGTTTTTTTCGCCTATTTATGTCATAACACCAATATACATATATGAATAAGTAGCGAATTTAGAGAGGAGAGAAATGAGAAACTTACAAAAGCAAAGCCATCGGCTTTATAGGTGGGTTCGGTGGTGGTGTATTGTGAGCAGTACTTAGCGAGAAATAGTTTAATGTAAGGGGTTTCATCCATTGCAGCAGAAATTCCGCCATTTGCGCTTCCTCTGGTGAAAAGTTCGTCCATTTCTTCTGCGGACTCATAAATTATGAGTTTGGAATCGTCGAATTTCAACGACTTGAGAATCTCACGAATGAAAGAACCACCCTGATAACCAATGTTCTCTCCATTTTTAAGCAGCTGATTGATATCAGTTACACTTGGTTTGAGTTCTTGAACCGTCAAAAGAGATGCCAAACTTGCAGTGTAACTCTGTGTGATGATGAGAACCACAAATAGCCATATTATCACCACAAGTCTTGTCCAGTTGTTGAACACAATCTCCCCTGAAAATCAATATATATTATTATTTTAATTTAATGAAGATTTTGTTTGTTGATCCAAAATGGCTGTTTGATAAAAAGAGGGAGAGAAATGTTACATACTATGAGCAAAAACCATGGTGGAGAAAGAGTACCAAAGACTGGTGCATATCTGATCCAAAGGATGTCCACGAAAGTCTTCGTTGACTCGATGCTCTAGAATCCAAACAACAAGTGCGATGAGGAGGAAGAAGACAGCTGTGAGTACCCACAGACTCCAAGTAAGAGGCTTCAAGAACACCCATGCGTTATCTTTCTTGCTACTCTTCACCGGAACAACCATCGACACTCCCGATTCTATGAATGGCAATGTGTAGTCTATGATTAAAGACCTGTTCGCCCGGATTGTTATGTCACCCACCACGGCGTCATACGTCTATTATAAAATTTATAATCAATTGATTTATGATCAAATATATATATATATATATATATATATATATATATATGTTTTGTGAAGCCAACTTATATCATTTTATACTGACCCCAAGGAAGAGCTGATGAACCAATTCATCGTAGGTGCCACCTGAGCCTGCAGTTGTGTCGAAATGAATGAACTCAGGATCACCAACATAAGGCAATTCTTTTAGCACAGCCTTGAATATTTCTATGCAATATCCAGTCACATTCATTCCATCCACCCACACAAATTCATGAAATCCATTCTTCACTGGAACCCCAACTCTCAATCGCTTCCCATTCGTCGGAATCTCCCACCCTTTTGGGGCAGAGCTCGGATTTCCCGGCCAGATGATTGATCTCAACCCACTTGCACTTGTAGAGTTCTTCAACTTCGTCGTTAGCCCATTTTCTGGTGACCAAAACCCAACGTTTCTTTCTCCGTTGCCAGTCACATTCACTATCTCGAAAACAGACGACTGTAATTGTCCATTGATTAGACTGAACTCACCAGCCAAGCCCCTGAATGTGACATTTGAGAAGGCATCTTGTAGCTTGAGACCATTTTGATTCACGCCAAGATTGTATAGATAGTTTGACGACGTAGTAACATTATTGGTCGGGCTGTATCGAAGGTTGTTGGTTCCAGCCTTTTCCACGGCCATGGCCAGCGCCCAAGCGGCGTCGTAAGCCCATAACCCAAACACGTTCAGCTCTGGAATTTCTTTTAAGGTAGGATAATACCTTTGAAATCTCTTCCGCCAGTTAAGTTGAAAGAATTCGAGCCTCTTGGTTGTGGGGACGTGAGTTTTTATCCCCACAACTCCTTGCATGGACTCCAAAGTTGAAGGTTCAATCAAATCCAACTCGTTTGCTATCGCATCCGTGACTATCCAAACGTAGCCTGGCTCCATCATTCCAATCTCTTTAGCCTTTGTGAAGATTCGGGAAGCATGGCGGCGTAACATGTGCACCACAAACACTCTGGTCTGCATCGTCATCAGCTTGTGAAGCTCAGTACTAATTTGGTCGTCGGTGGCGGTGGGGGAGATGATGCTCTGGTAGGGCACGTGCGCATCGACTTCTTGCAGAGCATCGATGAGGTAGGGAATGATGCCGTCGCCGAACTCATTGTCGCTGTAGATGGGGACGACCTGTTGCCATGTGAAGGCCTTTACGATGGCTGCAATGGCTTTCACTTGAGAGGAATCGTTTTGGGCGACTCGGAAGAAGAAAGGGCTCTGATGGGATGTGAGGGAAGGTCTTGTGGCTGAAAATGAGATGATGGGAACGTGTGCTTTGTCGCCAATGTCGATCATGAAGTTGGCTTGCATGGAACTTGTTGGGCCGAGAATGGCTTGCACTTCAACTTTCTTCATCAAATCTAAAGCTGTAATTCATTTAATTGATATCACTTCTCAAATCATTACGACTATTATAGGCCACAGCAACATATGAAAAAATGACATATTATCGAGCTCACCATTATATACATCTGAAATGAATTTTTTTTTTTTTTAAAATAAACAAAACGTACACATCTACAAATACCTAATGGAAAAAACTTGGCTACATACCGGTGTAGGGATCTCCCTCCATATCACCATTAAAATGTTGACAATTAGGAGAGATAAAAAAAATTTCTCATTTTCTCCCTTTCTCTTTCTTAGTTGTCAAGATTTTAATGGGTATGTAGGGAGATCCCTAGATACCGGTATGCAGCCGAGTTTTGTTCATAACTAATTATGTTTAAATTTTTATTACTCCTCTAGGTGGCAAAGTCGTATCTAGCCAGTAAATTTCAATGAACATAGCCTATAGGCAATCCAAATATAATTCAGTAGATAAGACACCAATTATCATTTCAAAAATTAATGATTTCACCCCATTCCACAATTGTTAAACTCAAAACAAACAAACATACCCCATCATTAAAACTTTAAAAGCATAGATTTAAGATTATAATTTAATCCAAAAAGTGATTAGGTTAAAGATTCTCTTGTCAATATTGATCAAAATTTTAAAATTCGTTAAGTAACTATTTGGTTTTTTTTTGTTTTTTGTTTTTTTATATTTGATAATAGTTTTTTATTAGTTTTTTATACTATTACAACAAGAAAATCAAACCATCCTATATATGATAGATATTTGGGGTGGTTGCAGCAATAGCAAAAGAGAAATCCTCAATTGCAAGCGTGCCTCCACTTTTTGAAGATTGTAATTATGGCAAAAAAAACTTCAACCCAACCCAAAATGCAAATAGAAAAAGTCGTAAATACCCTTTCCATCATTTTCGAGTGTTTTACTGCTAAGTATATCAGTAGTCAGATATATTGTTGGTATACTACTGATATACCTAAAATGAAATATATTTGATATACTGTTGATATACTTTGCTCTAGTATATTAGTGGAATGATATTCCTAGTATATTATTATTTTATATTCAGTATATAAGATATACCTAACTACATCACTTAATATACTACTAATATACAATGATATATCGGTGAAATAATATTCCTAATATGAATTATATATCAACAGTATATCAGCACTTCATATTCAATATAAAAAATATACTTTAAATAGAGTATATCACTGATAATTAAAAATATATATCAATGATTTTTTTTTTAAAAAAATAACAAGTCTATCATTGATGTATTTAACCACTCATAATCAGGTATATCAATGTTATTAATTATTTGAGTAAATATAACATAGGAGGTATATCAACGTTCATAACAAGTATATGAGACAAATATTTTATGTTATAAAAAATAAACATTTTGTTTAAAATATGTAAATACACAACACAATTCAATAAAGAGAAAAGAAAACATAACAAATATAAGTAAAGAAAAGTAACATATCAAGTATATCAACATTCATATATTAGGTATATAATTCTTATATCAATACTCATAATCGGGTATATCAAATCAATTATATAGGTATATCATTTTTTTTTTTACAACATGTGGGGGTGTAGGGGAACTCGAACCACAAACCTCTTGATCCTTAATGTAATAGTTATGCCAGTTGAGTTATATATGCTCATGTTAACTATAGGTATATCATTTGTATTCATTCAAGTATATCAAATTTGGTATATCAGTTACTTTATATTTCGTATATCAATAAATATAAAGTATATTAGATATACCACTAATATACCTATTGATATACCAACAAGGGTAAAACTGGAATAATAAAAAAAAAAGCGAAAATCAGATTTTAAAAATTTGGCTATATTTGCAAATCTCAAAAAGCACAGATAAATTTGCAAATGTCCTAATGTTTTTTGCTATCCATTACAATTTTCCTAGATATTTTGACATCATAATCTTTTAAGAGATTTTTTTAGTTCAATAATTGAGAAGGTGGAATATTCAACTATCGAATAGTACTATGTGCCTTATTAAGTATGCTGGATTGACAAGATCTTTAGGGAGAGAATGATTAATTTTAAAAAGTCAATTTGCTAATAAAATATGAGTAAAAAATATTGACTAAATCTAATTTATTTGAATAACATTAAAAATATAAGATTTTAAATTTACCAAAATATCAACTGGAAAAATATTTCATAAAGCTTACTTTTTTTTACAACACGTGAGTGAAGAGATTCAAACCACAAACCTCTGGATATATCATTAGCACAATGTTTAGGTTAGTTGAACTATGTGACATGTCATAAAGCTTACTTGCAATGTGGAGTGTGTGATCTAATAGTAGCACCAAGTTTTAAATTTTTTTCAAGATTTGAGCATAGTTCATTGGACAAGATATCAATTATAATTCTAAAGATCGTCATTTTGATCTCCATTCTGCAATTATTGACTCCAAAAAATAAAATAATAATAATAATAATAATAACTTCTTAATAATTTTAGAAACGTTTTTAGAAAATAAAAACTAAAAATGAAATTGGTTACCAATTCAAGTGCTTTGAAAAGGTAAAAACGAAAAAAAAAAAAAAATCAATAGGTTATCAAACACCCCTAAATAAATCAGTAACACCTATTTCATGATATAAGTTTATTTTTTAGTTTTATATTTCATTTCCGCGTCCTCAATATACAATTTCATTTCTCATCCCAGAGTTGTTGAAATTTAAAAAAAAAAAAAAACACAAAATATGTAGGCTTAAAACACAAATCAATACATTCTTATGTAAAATGTTCATTTGGAAAAGAAAAAAACAAAAAAAATTACTTCAAATTAAAAAATGAAAATGGATCAGCTTTTGAAAGTCCTAACTTCAACAAGCTTAGGAATTTAAACTAAATATTTGGACATTAAATTATATGTATTAGGATTGAACACAAAATATTGGATAATATTACTTTTTCAAAAAAGTGGGAAAGATAAAACCTGCGGCAGCTGCACCAACAACAGTGCCATTGGAGTCGATGGGGTTGAGAATCACTCTGGTCTTATAATAACTCCGAGAAGAATAGAAATCAATAAGAGCCATTGAAATACAACTCAGACCCATCTTCCCAACAGTGACATTCAAATCCAAAACCACACCCACCTTTACTTTCACTGCCGCCGCCGCCTCCTCCTCCGTCCCCTCCTGTGCTGCCGCTGCCGCCAGGAAGAGAACGATCACCAACACTCCAAAACTAACTGTCAAATCCTTTCTTCTCCTCATCATTCAGATTTAATCTCTACTATTAAACTCTCAGAACGACAGATTCCACATCATTAATGGCTGGACGACTTATTTATATAGCTGAATTTCAAGTCGCCAGAGGAAACAAGTTGTGAAATTTCAACTATTTTAATTGATGTAACCGATTAAAAAAATAATAATAATAACTTGTTGAAATGATTAGGATGTGTATTAATTACTAAACCAAACAAAAAAAAAAAAAAAAAGCACCCTCTAATTCCTTCACTAAAAAAAACCAGCTTTGGTTAATATAATAAGGAAACGTAATTTTGCAGCCAAAAATCTAAAATAGAAAAGTAGGATGGATACTTTAATGGTGGATTGGGCGTTGCTTGCATTGATAAGAAATTGAATTTAATATTAAATCAGTATTAGATGCAAGAAAGATAAAGACGTATATTGGAAATCAAATCTTGTACTTAATTTCAAAAGAAATGAATCGGTCTTTATTTAATAGACTTGTATTAAAAACCAACAAAGACTTCAGAAATATATATTAAGTTAAAGGGCAAATTATTATTAGGTGCTCTAGACGTCTCGTTACAACGAGACTCTCTCTTTAAAATTATCAGATGTACATCTCAAATTTATCTGCACCCTAATAATCGTTGGATATAAATGTTGGGATGTGTGGAGACAAAATCACTTCCCCAACTTGCCGTGCACGAAAAGGAAGGGGAAGAATTTTTTGGGCCTCAAGGCCCATTAGGTTTTTTCAAGTTATGTATATGTGTGTGAGAGATTTGCAAAAGGGGTAGTGTGGCTTTCATATCTTGTTGGAAGAAAAAATGTGGAATAACAAACAATAATATAATATTATGACGACAATGAATAATATTATAGTTATCTCACCTTCCACAGGTTAAGCCAAACAAGCCAATAATAATAGTCACGAAAACGACACCGAAAAATTATACTAGTTCTCCCCAAACTAGCTTGGGACTACGTGCAGTTTTCTGCAATTGTAGGTTCTACTAGGAATGATGGGAGATTATATAGGAAACCTTCAATAACGCAACAATCTAACCTTCAATAGCAAAACAATAGCTATTGACTTCCAAATATCACAATCCGATAGACCGAAATAAACACCCTCAACCCAACACGAGAGAATAAGACTTATCCTCTCAAAATCACTCATCGTCGTCACTCAACTTTGCTGAAGAAAAACTTCCAGCCGCAAACTTCAAGATATGAAAGGCACACTACCCCTTTTGCAAACCCCGCACACATACATATATATAACTTGAAAAAACCTATTGGGCCTTAAGCCCCAAAAGATCCTTTCCCTTCCTTTTCGTGCACGGCAAGTTGGGGAAGTGATTTTGTCTCCACAAATCCCAACAATAAGTTTGAGGTACTTTTACAATTTTTCTCTTTTACATCCAACGGTGTAAAACTACACGTCTCATGTATCGTGAGCACCTAATAATTTCTCAAGTTAAAAGCCACTTGTACCTCAAAAGAGAAAATGAAAAGAGAGAAGGGAAGAAGAAGAAGAACTCCAAAATTTCTTAATTCACGTTGATGAGTCGTCTTCTACAAGAATCTCCAATCCTAAATACGAATATTGGATTCAGCAAGATAGCCTGATTACAACAAATGTGTAACGTCCGAGGTTAGGAGGGATACATGAATGAACCGAGATCACATCCTAATAAGAGGGATCCTGAGGACATGAAAGCATGGCCAAGATAAGCTTCAAAGAATTGATAGATACTACCTATACCAACAAAATGCACCTTCCTTTTCAGTAGCTCAATCATATGAACTTTGAAGTTAAGCGTACTTAGCTTGGAGAAGTTCTATGTTGGCTGACCTCCTGGAAATTTTCCTAGGAAGCATGTGAGTGAGGACAAAGCATCCTAAAAGGACCTAAGGACCTTGTGTTAGTTTGTGGGGACAGTCTTCAATATTAGATGTAGATTTAGGGTCCATGTGGACGTGGCTGGTTCTTAAACCATAATAGACTTGATCAACGAGTGGATGAAACGATAATTTAGCTAAGAAAAGAGAGGTAAAGAAAGGAAGAAAACTGTCGTTATTAGATAGATGGTGAAATTCACTTTTGTCGTCCATGAGTTTTAAATCGAAGAAAGACAAGTAAATAAGTGTGTTTCACATGTATGAAGACTTGACTCAAGAATTGATATAAAGAGAAAGACTTGGCTACCTATATTATTAGTCTATAAATATCAGTACACAAATGTATTAAAAAAATTTGACTAAGAAAGAGTGTTGGTTGGGTTGTTCACGTAAACGTGACGTGAAATTGGGTGGAAAAGAAACAATTTATGGTTTCAAACATTAGACAACTATTAATATTCTTCTGACTTTGTCCAAACAAAAAGAAGTCGGTCGTCGCAAAGAAAAGTCAGCGGAGAGTGTAAAAAAGGCCGATGACTCATAGGATCTGAATTTCGTTGACCACGTCAACATTCGGCTGAAATTTTAATTGAATTCACATTTCCTACCAGCGGAAAGCAACAAAGACAAAAATACATCTCGCCTTTTCCAATTTTTTTTTGGAAACTCTCACTTTTTTTTTTTTTTTTTTTTTTTTTTTTTTTTTTTTTTTTTTTTTTTTTTTTTTCTTTCTAATTTTCGTTTTAAAGTACAATTATAAACTATCAGTTTTCTGTTAGAGAGTGACAGGGCTCCTACCTCTTCAGTATTTAATTGTGTGATCCAAATCTTTTGGGGATTAGAAGAGGCTTTTGAAAATGAAACAAAAAATTGGGTTTTTGAGGTATTTGTTCACAGCTTTTGTTGTGGGTGTTTGCATCGGGAGCATGGCGTTGAGGATGGTGTATGCTGCAGAGAACAAAACGAGGATCATTGTGAATGTGGGCGTCATTCTCGATTTAAGTAGTTGGATTGGGAAGATGAGTTTGAGTTGCATCGATATGTCGCTCTCTGACTTCTATGCTTCTCATCCTAACCACACCACCACACTTGCCCTTCACATAAGAGATTCCAAAGCTGATGTTGTCGGAGCTGCTACTCAAGGTTCTCTTTCTCACTGCCTCTTTTTATGTTGTTGCCCGGTTTTTGGAATTCGGGGGCGCAACTGAACTCCGATGTGTAAGGGATTACGGGACACTACACATATCTCCACAATTGTATGATATTGTCCACTTTGGGCATAACCCTCATGGGTTTGCTTTTGGTTCACTCCAAAAGACCTCATACTAGTGGAGATAGCTGTCCTCCCTTATAAACCCATGGTCATCCCCTTATCTAACCGATGTGGGACTTTGGTTGCACTCCCAACACGATGGAGGTCAGGGGTGACGCCACCCTAGAAGCTTAATTTTGTATAGAGATTAGTTATTTATTTTCGTATTGAACTTTATTTTTGAACATATATATATAGTATGTATGTGAACAAAAGGAGTATCGTCGTACTATAATAGTACTAGAAAATTTTTCGAATATGTTCATGTTTGGAAGTTATTCGGATGTTCGGGACGCTAAAAGTGGCTAAGGAAATAAGAAGGGAATCAAAATTGGATGCTTAACAAAGTTGAAGGACCTGAGAGACAGCGTCTCGACGCTGCTAATAAATTTCCTTATTTGTGTTGAGAAAATGAAAAGTTTTCATTATTAAACTTTATTTGTGCATTTAGTGTGACTTTTGGTTTTTGTGACTTTTGGCTTTTGGTTTCTTGTAACCAATAGTGACTTTTGAGTTTTGGGAGTTAGGTGAGTTATGAGCATTTTATGACATTTAAAAGTTTGAACCATTGGTATTCTATGGTTACTTTTGTAAGCCTATATAAAGGCATGCTTAGTTGAATGAAAAATAATCTCCATTCATACTTGTCCTCCACATTTTTCTAACAAAGTGGTATCAGAGCGAGTAGTAAAAAAAAATTGAGAGAAATGGCCAACGGTGGGATGGGTTCGCTTCAACTACCGATGCTTTCCAAGCTCAACTATGACAATTGGAGCATCAAGATAAAAGCGTTACTAGGAGCACAAGATGTGTGGGAGATCGTGGAGAATGGTTTCCAAAAGGCGGAAGCTGGAGCCGATCAAGCGCAAAGAGATGCGTTAAAGGAGACAAGAAAGAAGGACAAGAAGGCCCTCTATATCTTGTACCAATCGGTGGACGAAGATACGTTTGAGACCATCGCCAATGCCGAGACGTCAAAGGCGGCATGGGACAAGCTCCAATCGACTCATAGAGGAGCCGATCGTGTGAAAAAGGTACGGTTGCAAACTTTACGTGGTGAGTTTGAATCTTTACAAATGAAGGAGACGGAGGTGATAGCGGAATATCACACAAGAGTAATGACCGTCGTCAACCAATTGAGACGAAACGGTGAAGAAATCGCCGATGTTCGTGTCATGGAAAAGGTTCTACGGAGCCTAAATACAAAGTTCGAGATTATTGCCACGACAATCGAGGAGACACAGGATCTCGAGATTATGACGATTGAACAATTTATAGGCTCATTGCAAGCCTATGTGGAGAAAAAGAAAAGGAGGATGGAGCAAACAGAGACCGTTGAACAACTTCTCCAACTCAAACTCAAGGAGGAGAATAGTCGTGGACGTGGAAGAGGACGTGGTGGAAGAGGTGAAACCAACACCGATGTTTCTCAAAATTCGAGTGATTCCTCAAGAGGAAGAGGAGGTCGAGGTCGTGGAAGACGCGGTGGAAGATCTGGGAGAGATAAATCTCAAGTAAAATGTTATAACTGTAATAAGTATGGCCATTATGCAAATGAGTGTTACTCATCTCAATCAGAATCAAGTGATCGGAAGCATCAGGATCAGTCAGCCGCCAGCACATCCAAAGCCCATCAAGGGCAATCTAATTATGCAGAGGAGAATGGAACTTTATTTATGGTTTCGAAGGGAGAAGAAGAGAGTCAAGATAGTATGTGGTATCTTGACACCGGAGCCTCAAACCACATGTGTGGAAAACGCAAGATGTTTGTGGAGTTGAACGAGATGGAGAAAGGTAATATTGCCTTTGGAGACAATTCTTTGGCCGCCATCAAAGGAATAGGTAAAATTCTCATTCGGTTAAAAAATGGAGAAAATCAATATATTACAAATGTTTATTACATTCCCAGTATAAAAAATAATATATTGAGTGTAGGACAATTGTTAGAGAAAGGTTTTGAAGTTCAAATGAAAAACAATTGTTTGTATTTGAGGGATAATCATGAGAGACTTATTGCTAAAGTTTCCATGACAAAAAACCGAATGTTTCCTTTGAATATATGTAATGATGTTCCAAAATGCTTGAAGACGTGTTATGAGGATCTCTCCTGGTTATGGCATCTACGGTTCGGACACCTCAATTTTGGAAGTTTAGAAGACTTGTCGAAGAAGCAGATGGTGCGGGGTTTACCGCATATTCACAAGCCGAACCAAGTGTGTGAAGGATGTCTACTTGGCAAACATCATCGAAGTAGTTTTCCGAAGGAGTCTATGACAAGAGCCAAGAAGCCTCTAGAACTCATCCATGCCGATGTGTGTGGAATGATCAAACCGGAGTCTCATGGTAAAAGTAAATACTTCCTTCTGTTTATTGATGATTTTTCTAGAAAAACATGGGTGTACTTTTTGAAGGAAAAATCGGAAGTATTTGAAATCTTCAAGAAATTTAAGGCATGTGTGGAGAATGAAAGCAATCTTACAATCAAGGCCATGAGAACTGATCGAGGTGGTGAATTCACATCAAATGAGTTCAAACAGTTTTGTGATGAAAAAGGCATCCGACGTCCGTTAACGGTGCCAAGGACACCACAACAAAATGGCGTGGTGGAGAGGAAGAATCGGACAATCTTGAATATGGCAAGAAGCATGCTAAAGACAAAGAAAATGCCAAGGGAATTTTGGGCGGAGGCTGTAGCTTGTGCGGTCTATTTGACAAATCGAGCACCAACCAAAATTGTGCTTGACAAGACGCCTCAAGAAGCTTGGAATGGAAGAAAGCCCGGAATTGGTCACTTCAAGGTATTTGGGAGTATTGCATATGCTCATGTGTCGGAAGAAAAAAGGACCAAGCTCGATGATCGAAGCGAGAAACTCATCTTCATTGGCTATGATGCAAGTTCAAAGGGTTATCGCCTTTACAATCCTTTGAATGGGAAGGTAATTATTAGTCGTGATGTTGTTTTTGATGAACAAGCATCTTGGGATTGGAATATACAGGAGGAGGATGTTGTTTTTGATGAACAAGCATCTTGGGATTGGAATATACAGGAGGAGGAGTATGATTTCCTTCCATATTTTGAAGAAGACGATGAAAATGTGCCAACCAGAGATGAAATGAGTGAAGTTTTGCCTAGTCCAGTGCCATCACATTCAACCGATCGATCGTCATCTGAAGGTTCATCCAGCGATTCTGAGAATGAAATTGGTCCAAGAGGAACCCGAAGTCTACAGGAACTTAATGAGGTAACCGAAAATCAAAATGACATAACTCTCTATTGTCTTTTTGGTGATTGTGAGCCCATTAGTTTCCAAGAAGCCATTGCAAGCAAGAAATGGAAGGATGCAATGGATGAAGAAATTCGAGCGATAGAGAAAAATGACACGTGGGAGTTGACCAAGCTTCCAAAAGGGCACAAACCAATCTGAGTGAAGTGGTTATACAAGACAAAGAGAAAGGCCAATGGCGATGTTGAAAGGCACAAGGCGAGACTAGTGGTGAAAGGGTATAGTCAACGACATGGCATCGACTATGATGAGGTATTTGCCCCCGTTGTTCGTCTTGAAACTATTCGTTTGATTATTGCTTTGGCAGCTCATAATCATTGGAAAATACATCAAATGGATGTCAAATCGGCCATTGCCTTAGCCAAAAATCCGGTATTTCATGGGAGGAGCAAGCACATTGATACCCGATTTCACTACATTCGGGATTGCGTTGCGAATAAAGAAGTGGAACACTCAAATATATCAAGTCACAAGACCAAGCGGCAGACATTTTCACAAAGCCCCTCAAGTTGGAAACTTTTATCAAAATGAGGAGTTTACTTGGTGTGACAAATCAAGTTTAAGGGGGGGTGTTGAGAAAATGAAAAGTTTTCATTATTAAACTTTATTTGTGCATTTAGTGTGACTTTTGGTTTTTGTGACTTTTGGCTTTTGGTTTCTTGTAACCAATAGTGACTTTTGAGTTTTGGGAGTTAGGTGAGTTATGAGCATTTTATGACATTTAAAAGTTTGAACCATTGGTATTCTATGGTTACTTTTGTAAGCCTATATAAAGGCATGCTTAGTTGAATGAAAAATAATCTCCATTCATACTTGTCCTCCACATTTTTCTAACAATTTGTTTGTGGCGGCAAGGGAGCAGTGTCGAGACGCTATGCTGCTATGATATTTTTTATAAATACTACATTTTATGCTACGGCCAACGAGGTCTCATTGTACCGGAAACACTTAATAATTTTTCCAATTTCTCCTTCTTTGTGTTTGATTAAACAGTGATGGAGCTAATACAAAAGAGTGAAGTAGAAGCTATCTTGGGGCCAGAAAGTTCGTCGCAAGCATACTTCGTTATCAAGTTAGGAAAGGGAGCTAAGGTCCCCATTATCTCCTTTGCACCAACAGCCTCCACTCTTTCTTATAGGAAAAATCCATATTTCTTCCGAGTAGCCCAAAACGTTAGCTCCCAAGTTTACGCCATCAGTGATATCGTCAAAGCTTTTGGGTGGAGACAGATTGTTGTCATCTACCAAGACGATGAATTTGGAAAATGGATCGTAGCCGATCTGATGGAGGCTTTGCAGGACGCACTTGCTCGTGTTCACCAGAAAGTCATCGACACGATGGCTTCTGATGATCAGATCATAGAAGAGCTTAAGAGATTGAGCAAGATGCAAACGAGAGTTTTCGTGGTCCACATGGTGCACAGCCTGGCATCTCGAGTTTTTGCCATGGCTTACAAAATTGGGATGATGAGCGAAGGCTTTGTTTGGATTCTGACTGACACGACAACCAATGCCTTAAATACTTTTAATTCTTCAATTCTCAACACGATGCAGGGAGTTGTGGGAGTAAAGACCTACGTCCCGAAAACATCGAAGCTCGACAACTTCATCGCCCGATGGAGAAGGAAATTCCGACAAGAGAATCCAGACATGGATAACTCACAACTAGATGTTTATGGATTGTGGGCTTACGATGCTGCTTGGGCACTAGCTATGGCGGTTGAGAGAAGTGGAATTGGAACTGATCCCAACTTCTCTAATGGGGTGTCTCAAAATGGCAAGAAAATCAGCGAGTCACTATCGAAGATGAAATTCAAAGGTCTCAGTGGGAAATTTAATCTAGTTGAAGGGCAACTCGAGTCACCAAATCTGCAGATAGTGAACGTAATTGGAGATGGAGAAAGTGCGGTGGGATATTGGACACCTGAAATGGGTCTAACCAAAGATTTTAACCAGAAAGGTAATTTATTAAGACCTGTAATTTGGCCAGGATACTCCGTAGCAGTTCCTAAGCAATGGGATGTTCCATTAATTGGAGAGGCATTAAAGGTAGGAGTTCCACTGAATGCTGGTTTTAGTGATTTTGTTCGAGTGATGAAGAACGGCTCAGTCGTTGGATACTGCATAGATATCTTCGATGCAGTTGTTGCAGAGCTTCCTTATAATCTTTCTGTTCAATATATTCCCTTCGTCCCAGATACGCATGGACCAACATCAGCTCCCTACGATGACTTGATCATGCAAGTGTTTCAAGGGGTGGGTACAAGGTTCTTTTAAGAAAAATCAACTTATACGAGCTTAAATTCTATTTTAGTCTTTTGATTTTTTTTTTTTTTTTTTTTTTTTTTTTTTTTTTTTTTAATTTTGATTCTTGAACTTTAAAAAATGTTCATTTTTTTGTCTTGAAATTTATTTTTAGTTTTAAAATGTCTATTTCTTTAAAGAAAGATAATTATATTTTAGTCTTTGTTATAAATTTGCCACTTAATACCCACACAACTTTTAGATATTGCGTAGGGTTTCGATACATGTCCACATCATCATGTTAAAAAAATAATTATTTTTAAAAAAGTCGAAGAATTAAAATGGACCAAAATTGATGTCAAAATGATTTTGAAAAGTTAGATGAAAAAAATGAAATTTAATTCAAAATTTTATTTTGTTAAAGTATCGGTATATATAATTAAATTTACCAGATTACGGTTTGAGATTATTGGTTGGTGATTGAACATATTTCATCTGCAAGTTTGTAAATTGTTGGTGATGTTTGTGGACAGAAATTTGATGCTGCAGTTGGAGACATAACAATATTAGCAAACAGATCTTTGTTTGTAGACTTCACTTCGCCATTTGCCGAAGGTGGAATTTCTGTGGTGGTTCCTATAAGACATAACTCGAGGAACCATGCATGGTTGTTCTTGAAGCCTTTGACTTTGGACCTTTGGATCACAAGCTTTTGCTTGATCGTTTTCATGGCCTTCGTTGTTTGGATTCTCGAACACCGAATCCCCGAAGACTTTCGCGAACATCCACCTCACCAGATGGGCACCAGCCTCTGGTTCTCCTTCAGCGCCATAATCTTCACGCAAAGTAAGTACATGTTTGGGAGTGATTTTGAAATGACTAAACTCACTTTTGTTACATTCAAAATCACCTGAAACACAACTTTAATCATTCAAAATCAATTTCATGTTTGATTTTACACTTTTAAACATGATTTTTATGTCATCAAAATTGATTTTAAATTATTAAAGGCATATTTCAAAACCAAATCTGCACTAAAGAATCTTAAACGTAGCTAGCTCCATTATATTAAAAAACCAACTTTTCCATTTTTCAACTGAATTAAAAAATGACCCTTCGTTCAAATCTGTATTATACATTTCCAGCAGAAGAGACACTGGTGAGCAATCTAGCGAGGTTCGTGGTGGTGATATGGTTCTTCGTGGTGTTCATCCTAACTCAAAGCTACACAGCAACTTTAACGTCGTGGTTAACGGTGCAACAGCTGCAACCAGTCACTGACATTAATCTGATAATTAAAAATGGATGGGGCGTTGGATATCAGGAGGGCTCTCATATTTTGGAATCATTGCAACTTTTGGGCATTAAAAATTTGGTACCTTATTCCTCATTAGACCAACTGCAAGAGCTCTTCAGAAAAGGAAGCTCCAATGGAGGTATCGACGCTGCCATTGACGAGATCCCTTATATGAAGCTCTTTCTTTCAAGGCATTCTGATAGCTATACCATGGGTGATTCTAAATACAAAAGCAACGGTTTTGGTTTTGTTAGTCTTGCTTTTTTTTTTCTCTCTCAGCCATTCTCTGTGCGTTTCTTAAAGGAAGAAACTAAATGATAGTGATTAACCGAAGTAAAACATAATGTTTGCAGGCGTTCCCAATAGGTTCATCTCTGGCGGACGACATGTCGAAGGCAGTGTTAAATGTGAGTCAGAGTGATAAAATGAGGCAAATAAATGAGAAGTGGTTTGGGAAGGAAATCATCCATCAATCTTGGAGCAATTCAGATGCGTCTTCTTCAAGCCTTGACTTGAGTTACTTTTGGTGCTTATTCCTAATCGCTGCCGCTACGGCTATCTTTGCTCTCATCCTCAATTTCTTACTTGGTCGTATTCACTTTGACACCACCATATGGAGAAGAATCGCCGGCAGTTTTCATATTTTCAGATTAGAAGACGGTTGTCGAGAGGGTGGGATCAATTTAGAACCACCGGTGATGGTGGAGGAGGCCTCTCCAAGCACCGACCACCCCATCGAGTCCTTCTGATGACTTCAACGTGGAGCACTTCAATGAGTTTGCCGATCCGAGTCATGGAAATCAAGCATCCTTGGAGGAGAGGATACATAAATGAGTTTTATGTTTATGTATATAATAAATAGGTACTTTTGGGAGAAATTATTGGGGAGGTGCAGGAAAAATTATTAGGTGTTTCGCAATAAGACCCCTTCTTTAAAACCGTCAGATGTAAATCTTCAAATTTGTCCATCCACTAATAACCGTTGGATACAAAATCAAGATACTTTTATCATTTCTCTCTCTTTCATCCAGCAGTGCAAAACTATGGGTCTCATTGCACTGGAAAGCACCTAAAAATTTCTCTGAGTAGTTTTAGGTTTAAATTCTTATTTAAATTATTTTTGGTAAACAGTGTATTTTATTCATTAAATTTAGAATTTAGAAAAAAAAATTATCTTTTTAGTACTTTGAGTTTTCAGGAATAGATGCGTTTGATCTCTAAGGTTTCAAAATGTACCGTTTTAGACCTGAGTTTTGAGAAAATAGGTTTAAAAGAAATTTATTGGTGGAAGTAGTGTTTATAAAGTTTTAAAAAACAAAAAACCAAAAATCAAATGGTTAATTATCAAGCGAACCTAAGATATTTTGTTTTTAAATGAAATTTTGACTATTTATTGGGACTTGGGGGTATTAAATTACAGTTAACATATTGATACTTCCATCAACATTTTCATATCTTTATAGGTTCCAAATCACCATATGTCACACTCCGCCCCAGATTATCCTTCCGAACCTAGGACGTGGCGTGCTGACAATAGATCCCAACTATAAACTATGAAATTTATTGTCAAACTTAGAAAATCAAAACTCTCATTTTTCTTTAAAACCATGGGTGACTAGCAAAACTTTACTAAGTAAGAGATAAAAATTTTGGCAGAGTTTCCTTTGAAAATTGGATAAAACACACATGCACTTGAAAATACACTCCCAAATGATTTCTTTAAGATCCTACACTACTACCAGTATGTCACAATTAACAATCAGTTCAAAAACCAACAACCATAGCACAATCACAAACCAAAACCACTCAATATAAATTCAAATGGGTACAACTTCCAGAATGATACTAGCCACTCTAGTTATAAAACAAAACATCAATATTATATTTACATGCAAAATGATGTATAATCTAAATAAAACTAGTGGCAGATCTCGACCTCGATAGGCTCGTCGGAAACTCAAATGCTACCTGGTCAAAAAAAATATTAGGAAAAGAGTGAGCTAAAAAAGCCCAATGAGTGGTAGAAGTTTATAAGAAAATAAATTTAAATAGACTAATATCATAGACAATCATAAAAAGGTAGTTAGCAAGAATTTAAAATAAGCTTCTAAAAGAAACCTTGAAACACTTGTAACTTCTATTGCAAGTACACAAAACTAAAGTATTTTATACCATGAGAATCTTTTAAACGTAAACTTTAACACATATTTGCATGGCTAGGAAATCCATCACTAAACATGTACCCGAAAACTGGTCATACTAGCGTAGAGTAGTCTCAATATGCATAGCAGAGCAAAACTAGTCATACTATGCATAGGCCGAATCCCCAAGCATAGCAGAGCCACTGGTCATACTATGGATCGAGTAATCTCAAGATACATAGCAGAGCCAATTCTGGTCATACTATGTACCGAGTAATCTCAAGGTACATAGTAGAGCAAATCCTGGTCATACTATGTACCGAGTAAAGGTACATAGCAAAGTAACTAGTCATACGCGTGCAGATCAGCCCCCAAAGGGCATACACCCCAACACACGGCCCAAAGCCCATGTGTGCGGCAAAGTGCTCCCAAAGACCTCATATATCATAACTACACTACGGAAACACATTCACGTAAGTGTCGGGAAATCATTGTGGGTACATCATCCAGTGGTTTGAAAAACAATTTGTATCTCGTAAACTAAGTTCACAAACTACGCAAAAGCTATACCATTCCAACTCAAGTTCTCATAACTAGAAATCACAACCCAATGACCATTTTTCGTAATTGATTTACCATATATACAAGGTTTGGCTTACATAAATCCAAAAATCCATGTACTCAGCTAACATCGTGAATCAAACATCCCGAAGTCACTTTTAAAACTCCCAATATTTGAATTTATCTCAAACAATTTGAACTTCTGCCATTTGGCTAAAATCGAAAGATTTCTAGAAATTCTCCTTTGATAACTCAAATAATAACGAAGTAAATCGATATAGCTAAAATCGTATGTAAGTACAAATCTTTTGCAATTCCATGGTACTAAATTACAATTTCAATTGAAAAATGTAAATCATTTCTCACAATTTCAATTCATTGCTCTAACTAGGAAATAAACTCATGGAATAAACATAAATCCTTTGAAACCTCCATAATTGTTAAATATCCAAATTTTTCATAGGAACACAAATCACTATTGATTTCAAATTTCACTAATTAGTAAAATAGTAGAAAATTCGGTAAAGTAACCACTCACAATACTCTTGGTGCGGAAATTTCAATTTGGACCTACTCCAATTCGCTTGACCTAGAGCATTAATAAAATTAATCACATCCTTAGTTATTTCCACAAAGAGGAAGTAAAACATAGGAAACTTTTTTTTAAAATCTAGTATGACCCACTTTTCATTCTTGCATAATGTCCATGATTACACTAAAATTTCAATTTACTCCTCTTTTCTCATATTAAAACCTCATGCCACTTTCGTACCTTTACTCAATTAAATCTTCTTGATGACTCACCTACAAAATTTGTACCTTGTCCCACAACTTAACCATCTTTCCTTATTATGGATTATTTTATTTTATTTTTCCACTATTCATCATCTTCTTCCTCTAGCCCACAAGCATTCATTTTCTTCATCTTTTTCATTCTCCCACTCTAGCTTCTTTGTTTCTTTTCTTCCTTAATTTCATACTTATTCCAATGCTAAAAAGAAGTTTAAAAGAATAATAAGCTTACCGATTTATATCTTTGCCCTAAAATTCTTAATTTCCTCTTCTCCTTGCTCTTTCATCCCATTCCAAGCCATCTTTATGCAAAACACAATAAACAAAACCCACATAGAACTTTTGACCATAAAGAAACAAAATACTCACATTAAGAATGTCCAACACTACTTATGTATTTTCCTTAATCTCTCAAACTTTAAAGAGAAAGAGCTTACCGGCTTGAAATCGAGTTTATGGACATCTCCAATCTACTTTGGACCTTACCCACACGACATTTTTTGTGGCTTTTCAACATTACCGCCACTTTCCGACGAATTTCTGGCGAGCCGATGACTTCCAACGATTACTCCATCTTCATTGTGTCTCCTTCCCTCTCTCCCTCTTACTATTTCTCTTTCTTTTCCCTTTCTCTCTCTTCCACTCTATTTCCCCTCTTTCTCATCTTGCCCGTTGGGCTTTACCTTCTCTCTTTTTTTTTTTTTACTTTTTTTTTCTTTTTCTTTTTGTATGGCTACCATGAAGCCACATTTTTTTTTATTTCTTTTTTTTTTCTCCAATCTTTTTTTTTTATTTTTTTTATTTTTTTTCTTTCTTTATTTTATTTTCTTGTCTCCAAAAATTCCCTTTCAACATATACAAATTCAATTTCCTTTCGCTTCTTTTCCAAATTACTTAAAGCTTTCTCCTCCAACAAATTATTTCAAAATCAAATAACTCATATTTCAAATGTATATCCTAAGATAATCAAAAGTAGGTCTTACACCATACATAAGGATAAATGGACATTTTCAATATATCATAAAGTATCAATGAAACATAAAAAAAATCTAACAAAAACATCAACGATGCAAATGTAATATAAATAATAAAAATTGTTAATTAAAAAAAATGATATGTTTGTTTGTTAATTTAGATTTTTTAATAGTTTTTTTAAATAATATTTTCCTTAAATATCCATCGATGGATATTTTCATAAAATTGAAATTTCGATATTTTTACCAATATAAATATTTAAAACGAACATTCATCTAGACACATGACTTAAAAAAAAATTTAGTCCATGTGCCACACAGCTGCATAAAGTTAGGCTTGAATCTCCCACCCCACGACGATAATTTAGCTAAGAAAAGAGTAATTTAGCTAAGAAAAGAGAGGAAAAGAAAGGAAAAAAACTATCGTTATTAGATAGATGGTGAAATTCACTTTTGTCCATGAGTTACAAATGGAGAAAGATAAGTAGATAAGTGTGTTTCACATGTATGAAGACTTGGCGACCTATATTATTAGTCTATAAATATCAGTATACAAATATATTAAAAAAAATTGACTAAGAAAGAGTGTTGGTTGGGTTTGAAATGTGTATTAAAGTGGAATTCTAGAGCTTGCAATTAATGGTTTCAAACATTAGACAAATATATAAAAGAAGTTGAAACTCTGGCGAGTGTCGGCAGATATTTAGCAAATAGATTCCTAATGATGTTGGGAACTACTAATATTCTTCTGACTTTGTCCAAACAAAAAGAAGTCGGTCGTCGCAAGGAAAAGTCAGTGGAGAAAGGTGAGTCGTCATCCAATAATTAATCAAGAGAGAGAGAGGGATCCTTGCATTTTGACTCTGTCATCAAAACCTTTTGCTAGTTTTGTCAATCGTGACACTTGTCCAGTTATTTCCAAGAAATTATGAAGAGCGAAAGAGAAGAGCTCCTTCCCTCTACTGTATTTGATTGTGTGTTCGTTCGAAGTTGAATCCAATTGGGAAAAAGCTTCTGAAAATGAAACAAAAAACCTGTTTTTGGAGGTATTTGTTTGCAGGTTTTGTTGCCGTGGTTGGCATGTGGGCGACGGTGTATGCTGCAGAGAACAAAACGAGAATAGTTGTGAATGTTGGTGTCGTTCTTGATCTAAGTAGTTGGATTGGAAAGATGGGTTTGAGTTGTATCCACATGTCGCTCTCTGACTTCTATGTTTCTCATCCTCACCATACCACCACAATTCTTCTTCACATCAAAGACTCTAACGATGATGTTGTCCAAGCTGCAGCTCAAGGTCCACTCTCTTTCCTCTTACAATAATTTGATAACTCAATTTGAAAGGGATGTTGTTTTATATATATATATTTGATATTTCTTAAGTTTTGACGGATGGGTAGGTAAATATTTGTATTTTCGACCATTAAAGAAAAATATTTGACTGTATACTGATATGTAGGGATGTCCATCTCCCTACACTATTAAAATGTTGAAGAGATAAAATAATTAAATTTTCATTCTTTTATTTTCACCAAAACCTGTCCTTTACACTTTGTTGCCAAAGCGTTTTTCCTTTTTTTTTTTTCTTTTTTTCATTTTGATTTCTCCTCCTTTTTGTTTTCAAATATCATTTTTCTTATAAATTCTTAATGGAAATTGGGTCCTTAGTAGTCCTGAAAATTTTCCTATAAAAAAATTACTAATTTAGAAGCTTTTAGAATATGAACCAAACAGTCACCGCTGAATAAGGGAATAAGTAGAACAGAGCATATAGTCTCGTTCTTATGTCCTTACAAAGGATATTATCAAGAATAGAAGAGAATGAAGATGATTCTCATTGATTCACAAATGATTTACAAGACTCTGCTTAAATACATGAGATAAGTTGTTAGAGAAATAACAACTCTCCTTAAATACATGAGATAAGTTGTTGACTCTCCTTACATACGTGAGATAAGCTGTTAGAGAAATTAAAAAACTAATGACAGCTGTAATTAACAACTTATTAACAGACTATTAACCAAGGTAATTAAGATAATTTACACATATAATAGTATATCTAATAGATATCTTGTAGATTTAATTTTGACATTCTTGTGAGAATTGAGTTCATGCATTCGTTGAGAGAGCTTATGCTTTATCATGTTGATTTTTTTTTTTTTTTAATATGAAAAAGTTGGATGCGGTAAGATTAGGCCTGATAGACGAACAGAACTTTATGTCCATTAGTCATTCATGTAATAGTGAATTATTAAGGAAAAGTTCCATTAATAATTCATGTACTAGTGAACTTTATGTCCATTAATAATTCAGAGCTTATACTTTATGCTAATTATTAAGGAAAAGTTCCATTAATAATTCATGTACTATTTGTCAAAAAAAATTCATGTACTAGTGACAATAATAATAGACGAACAGAGGAATAAACAAAAACTACTACGTTGAAATGAGAGGGTCCTAATGCAACTATGGTTAGAAAAGACTTAAAAAGTTTAACCTTTTTTTTCCCTAAATTTGGCTTATGATACGATGGATCCGTATGGAGTTGTGATGGGAATGTTTCCTTGGTTTGTGTTTTGGTGAAATAGCCTCGGAGCTAATACAGAAGACTGAAGTAGAAGCCATCTTGGGGACTGAAAGTTCGTTTCAGGCTCGCCACATTATCCAACTGAGTGAGAAAGCTGAGGTTCCAATAATCTCCTTTGCACCAACAACAACCTCCACTTTCTCTTACCTCAAATCTCCATACTTGTTCCGAGTAGCCTACAACCACTCCTCCCAAATATATGCCATTTGCGACATCGTTAAAGCTTTTGGCTGGAAGCAGGTTGTTACCATTTACCAAGACGATGAATTTGGAAACTGGATTGTCACAGATCTTATCCACGCCTTGCAGGTATGTTACCCAAAAGCTAAGTTGATTGATTGCAGTAGAAGTAAATTTAATATTTTATCAATACTGAAGCTATGTCTGTGTATATATGTATAAACAAAATTAGAAGAGAAATATTTTTGCTGAGCGTTACAGGAACAAGAAGTATACACCCGCGTTCACCGAATTGAGCGGGCAGCTTCTGACGACCAAATCAGAAACGAGTTATACAGATTGAGCGAGATGCAGACAACAGTTTTCGTGGTCCACATGGTTCACAGCTTGGGATCTCGAGTTTTCGCCATGGCCGATGAAATTGGGATGATGAGCAGAGGTTATGCTTGGATTCTCACTGACGCCACAACAAATGCCTTGAATTCTATGAATTTTTCAACTCTCAACTCGATGCAAGGAGTTCTGGGAGTAAAGGCCTACGTCCCGAGGACAATGGAGCTCGACAACTTCATCATTCGATGGAGAAGGAAATTCCGACAAGACAATCCAGACATCGATGAGCCACAACTAGATGTTTATGGACTGTGGGCTTACGATGCTGCTTGGGCGCTAGCCATGGCGGTCGAGAGAATTGGAAGTGATCCCAACTTCATTTCTGGGGTGTCTCAAAATGGCAAGAAAATCATGGAGTCGCTGTCGAAGACAAAATTCAAAGGTCTTAGCGGGGAGTTCAGTTTGGTTAAAGGCCAACTAGAGTCATCAAATATGCAGATAGTCAATGTAGTTGGAGATGGAGAAAGTACGGTGGGATATTGGACGTCTGAAATGGGTCTGACTGGAGAATTTAATCGCACAGGTAATTTAAGGCCCATAATTTGGCCAGGATACTCCATTACAGCTCCTAACGGACGGACTCCATTAAATGGAAGGAAGGAACTGAGAATAGGAGTTCCATTGAATCATAATTTTATGCCTTCCATCTTGAACAACGACGACACCATCTCTGGGTACTGTGTAGATATCTTCGACGCGGTCGTTGGAGAGCTTCGTTATCCTCTTCCATATACATTTATTCCCGTCAGGGGTTCATCCTACGATGATTTGATTGTCCAAGTGCATAATGACTTAAGTTTCAATAAAATTGAGAGAGAATTGAGGAGGAGATAATACTCTTTTTCATATTTACCAAAGAATGAGGAGAGATACATTTATACACGATAAATGCACAAATAATGAAAAAATAACAAATGAAATAATACAGAGGAAAGGACAGATGGTCACTCATCATTGAGTGATGAATAACAAACAGATTCTTCCTGATTTCCAATTCGTTACTCAGACCTTCTAGAAATTGGATGGTTTGTCCTTTGTTGTATGGGCTGGACCATACCTTTTTGTTTCTCCTCATCATTCTTTATTGGGCCTTCATCATTGTGGCCTGATGGATCTTTATCCTTAACATTCCCCCTCAAACGAGTGGGTAGTGCTGCCACCCCGAGTTTGGACCTCAGATACGCAAACTGTGAATGACTTAAGGACTTAGTTAAGCAGTCTGCAGGTTGCTCTGTGGAGGGGATGTAGCGAACATCAAGCTGGCCTTTGAGAACCAAGTCTCGTACAAAATGCACATCTATTTCAATGTGCTTAGTCCGTGCATGAAAAACCGGGTTGGCGGCTAAGGCTCCTGCACTTGTATTGTCACACCACAGTACAGGAGTCGAACGACAGGGAAGACCGATTTCACGAAGCAGCTGCTGCAACCAGACAACCTCAGTAGAGGCGAGAGCCAACGCACGGTATTCTGATTCAATACTAGACCGAGCCACTGCATTTTGCTTCTTAGAAGCCCAAGAAACCAGATTATTGCCAATGAATGCACAGTAAGCAGCCACCGATTTACGGTCATCCAAGTTGGACGCCCAGTCGGCATCAGAATAGGCAGTGATGTTAAGATCATCACCTTGCTGAATATATAATCCATAGTCCCTGGTCCCACTAATATAGCGTAGGACTCGTTTAACCGCCTGCCAATGCTCATCGGTTGGGGCCTTCAAAAACTGACTTAGTTGATTTATGGTATAGGCAATATCCGGGCGTGTATGGGTTAAGTACTGAAGCGCACCAATCACACTACGATAAATGGTGGGATTTTCAAAAGCAGAACCAGAATAAAGAGACAATTTTTGTCCAACAACACTGGGAGATTGAGCAGGTTTTAAGTCATCTAGTTGTAGCTTATGTAATAAGTCATCTACATACTTTCTTTGATTCAATAAAAGGCCACCAGGCAAATAATGAACTTGAAGACCAAGAAAATAGCTGAGAGTTCCCAAATCCTTGAGAGCAAAACGACTATCCAAGGAAATAACCAAATTAGCCAACGGCTGATCATTATTACCCGTAAGCACTACATCATCCACATATACTAGCAAGAGAACTATATCCTTGGCTGTACGATAAATGAATAAGGAAGAGTCAGACCTTGAGTTCACGAAGCCCCACGACAAAAGAGTTGACTTCAACGTATTGTTCCAAGCACGGGGAGCCTGCTTGAGGCCATAAATGGCTTTGTCAAGTTTGCACACATAATCTGGATAGCGGACGTCAACATAACCAGGAGGTTGACTCATATACACTGCTTCTTCAAGTTTCCCATTCAAAAATGCATATTGAAGTCGAGCTGTCTCATCTTCCAACCTTTAGTGATAGCAATGCCTAAGACGACTCGAATAGTGGATGCCTTGACGACGGGACTGAAGGTCTCAAAGAAATCTACTCCAGGACTCTGATGAAAGCCCTTAGCTACGAGACGTGCTTTGTATCTTTGAATCGAGCCATCCGGATTCTTCTTGATACGGAATATCCATTTGTTTCCGATAACATTTAGATCTTTGGAAGGAGGTACTAGATGCCAAGTTCCATTCTTCATCAAGGCCGAGTATTCTAAGTCCATAGCTTCACGCCATTGAGGTGTAACAAGAGCCTCCTTAGTCCTTGTAGGCTCAGTGACTGTCCAATCCGTTGGTGATCGGGTGAGCCATACCTTGGGCTTGAAAATGCCCGCCTTACCTCGAGTTACCATAGGATGTTGTGATTGAACAGGTGGTGGGGCTGTGGAAGCAGATGGTGAAGTGTTTTCTGTGGGAATAGTTTCAATTGCAATAGGATTGGAAGAGCTATCAGATGGGTGGGTCATTGGAGTAATATTAGAAGAGGTAGGCACAGTGATATTAGGCAAAGCTGCAGGTGAAGATGTGGGAGATTGCTGAGACATAGGCTGAACATGATCATCATTTGGGGGTGGATTGTTGTGTGATAATGTCATAGGTGGGGAAAAAGAGGTCGAAGGAAACCAGTGATGTATTGGTGGCGAGGTATTTGGACTGTTTTGTAGGACAGTAGGATCAACACCAAAGCCTTTGGCAAACGGAAAATCATCTTCATTGAACTGTACATGACGTGATATATAGATCCTCCCTTTGGGATTAATACAAATGTGACCTTTGTGTATTAGACTAGGCCCCAAATACACACACTTCTCAGTGTGATACTGGAACTTGTGTGTTTGATAAGGTCGAAGACAAGGGTAGCAGGCACATCCGAACGTTCTGAGAGCCATATAATCAATCTCCTTGCCATACATGAGCTCCATAGGTGATTTGTCGAGAATAACCTGCGAGGGAACACCATTTATTAGCATAACAGCCACAGAAAAGGCTTCCCACCAGTATTTAAGAGGCATGGATGCCTGTGCAAGTAATGTTAGCCCTTTTTCCACAATATGTCTGTGCTTCCTCTCAGCCCGCCCATTTTGCTGGGAAGTATGAGGACAAGACAGGCGGACCTGAACCCCTAAATCATTGCACAACCGATGTATCTTAATGTATTCTCCCCCATTATCCGACTGTAAGGACTTTATTGAGCAGTCAAACTGATTCTTTGTCATTGCTAAGAAATGTTGAAATGCGGCTAAGGACTCACTTTTCTGTTTCAGCGGATATATCCATACAAAGCGACTAAAGTCATCCAAAAATAGAATATAATAACGAAATCCTTTAGTGGAACTTACTGGTGCAGGACCCCAGATGTCTGTGTGTACAAGATCAAATTTAGCCGATGCACGAGACAGGGAGTTAGGAAAAGGTAAGGCATGTGCCTTTCCAAACTGGCAGGCTTCACAAAAACTGAATTTATCATTCATTCGACTAGGCAAATTACAACGTTTAGCTACTAACTCAAGAACTTTTGCAGAAGGATGGCCAAGACGTCTATGCCATACTATCTTAGATATCGCTACATTCAAAGAACTTGACAAAACAAGAGCAGAAATATTAGCATTATTTACACTATATTCTTTTCTGCCACAGTGTGCTGACTTCGATATATCAACTGCAGCAGTCTTTGCACCATCTAACCGATACAATCCTTCATTAAGCACCCCTCTCATTAGCTCCTTGCCCGTAGCTTTGTCCTTTACAACACAGAAACTATCATGAAATTCAACATAAACACGATTGTCTTTAGCCAACTTTGACACACTCACAAGATTCTTAGCAATGTTGGGCACACAGAGAACATTTTCCAAATTGAATTTTCTATTCCCAACATTTAAACAAACATTACCAATGCAAGAAATTTTAAGCTTATTACCATCACCAACCGTTACTCTTTCTTTACCTTCATAATCATTTGGGTTTGCAAGGTTGGTGTAGTCAGGAGTCACGTGATTCGAAGCACCACTATCCGCATACCAGTTGGGATCAATCACGGTTTCAGGGGATGCCACAAACGAGTTCCGATTTGCCATGAACGCAGAGGGTTGCATTGGTCCAGATTGTCCATTTGATCCATTTGGTCTGCTACTGCCATCTCCTCGGTTCTGATTTTGAACCATGCCTCCAAACTCTTTGTTGAAACGCTGATAGCACATCAGTGCTGTGTGGCCTATCTTTCCACACACCTGGCAGATAGGTTTGTTGTTTGAGTAACCTCCATATCCTCGTGCTCTGCCTCTTCCACGTCCTCCTCCTCCTCCTCTTTGATTCCCTCTACCATAGCTTGTGGAACGGTTGTTGTTATTGCCATTGTGGTTTCTCTGACCACCAGATTCTTTGCTGCTCACCATGTTGACAGAGGTACCTTGACTCAAGGACAGTGAATTCTTCAGGTTGTTTTGTAGCTCCAACCGCTTCTCGAAGACAAGCAACTCGGCTTGCATTTCAGACCAAGATATACCTGATCTCCCTTGAATCATGGCTACCACTGGATTGAACTCTTCATCTAGCCCCAGAAGTACCTGAGAAATTAATGACCTAGTGCTAACAGGGCTTCCAGCTTGCCCCAAATTGTCAGCATGGCTTTTCATGATTCTTAAATAATCAGACATTTTCAAAGAACCTTTCCTAGACTGTTGAAATACCTGGCGAAGATAGTCTTCTTCTGCCCTGGACTGAACTCCAAACATCTCCTGTATTGCCTCCCACAGGTCTTTGGCATTCTCGAACCCCATTACCTGAGTAGCAACTTCAGGGGTCATTGAGTTGTATAACCAACCCAGTAGCAGCTGATCTACAGCTAGCCAAGACTCATACATTGGATTGACTTCCATGGTAGGGGAGGAGGAGTCAGCTGCATCGCTTGCACCAGCTTCGGAACTTGTAGCACCAGTTCCAACTTCTGCTTGTGCGGAATTGGGATTTGACCCGTTTGCAGCAGCTTGAAGGTATTTCGAAGGACAAGGTTTCGTTCCCGTGAGATGACCTTCGAGTTTGTAACTCCGAAGGATGGGTAGGGCGAGATTTTTCCACAGCAAAAAATTTCCACGATCTAGCTTTATAGTCGTAACCTGATTCAATAGCTGGTTGAGCGGAGGACTACTGAAGTTTGGTCCGGCAGCTGCGACGGTATTCATGGTGGAATTGACGCTGGTCATGGTAGCTCTGATACCAACTTAAGTTTCAATAAAATTGAGAGAGAATTGAGGAGGAGATAATACTCTTTTTCATATTTACCAAAGAATGAGGAGAGATACATTTATACACGATAAATGCACAAATAATGAAAAAATAACAAATGAAATAATACAGAGGAAAGGACAGATGGTCACTCATCATTGAGTGATGAATAACAAACAGATTCTTCCTGATTTCCAATTCGTTACTCAGACCTTCTAGAAATTGGATGGTTTGTCCTTTGTTGTATGGGCTGGACCATACCTTTTTGTTTCTCCTCATCATTCTTTATTGGGCCTTCATCATTGTGGCCTGATGGATCTTTATCCTTAACATAATGGGGTGTGTACACAGATCCTAAGTAGATTAATTTCAAGTTTCTTTTTATTTAGCTCCATTTTAATAAAATAAAAAAAAAAAAGAGCCTTAGTCGCAAAAGTTTATAAATTAATATGGTGATATTTGTGGCCAGAAATATGATGCTGCGGTTGGAGACATAACAATATCAGCAAACAGATCTTCGTTTGTAGACTTCACTATGCCATTCACCGAACCTGGAATTGCTGTGATCGTTCCTGTAGGACATAACTCGGTGAACCATGCATGGGTGTTCTTAAAGCCCTTGACTTTGAAGCTCTGGATCACAACCTTCTGCTTCTTCGTTTTCATGGGCTTCGTCGTTTGGATTCTTGAACATCAAAACAATGAAGACTTTCGTTGCGGTCCCCTGTCTCATCAAATCGGAACAAGTCTTTGGTTCTCCTTCAGCATCATGGTCTTCGCCCAAAGTACGTAACAATTAAGCTCCTTCGACCTCCACTATATTAATTAATTATTAATGGCGCGCGCCGACTAACCTTTTATTTATATATCCAGGGGAGACATTGATGAGCAATCTAACGAGGTTCGTGGTGGTGATATGGTTCTTCGTGGTGTTCGTCCTAACTCAGAGCTACACAGCAAGCTTAACATCGTGGTTAACGGTGCAACAACTCCAACCAGTCACCGACATTAATTATATAATAAAAAACGATTGGCGTGTTGGATATCAACAGGGCTCCTTCGTTTACGACACATTGAAGTTTTTAGGCATTAAAAATGTGGTACCTTATGCCTCATTAGTGGAACTGCATGAGCTCTTCACTAATGGCGGTATTGATGCTGCCATTGACGAGATCCCTTACATGAAGCTCCTTCTTGCAAAATATTCAGATGACTATATCTTGGGCGATACTCGATATAATAGCGGTGGTTTTGGATTTGTAAGTCCTTTTCTCTCATTTTCTATTTTATTTCAATGTATAGAGAGTCTTATGGGTGACTTTGGACCACTCCAAAATTCGGGACTAAACAGGACAGCGCGACACCAACTCGAAAGCATGACCAGGAAGCGGACCCCGGAGGAGGGTGAGCCAAAGGGATTGGGCCATGCTCGGCCTCGGCCTACCACTCAACCCAGTCGTGTGAGCCGAGTCTCCTCCCTCTGCTCGGTTCGCGGTGCCCCTGGTCGCCCCGGTTCCGCCTGGTTCAGCCCGAATCATCTCCGAAAGCCTAGAAACCCTAAGGCAGGAAAAGATATTTAAACCCTTCTTCATCACTGAAGAAGGGATCCCCCGAAACTATTCTCTGAACTCTACTCCTTCTCTTGCTCTCTTACTCTCCTCATTCAGCTTTCTAACTTAAGCATCAGAGGGGTGTGGCAAACACCACACCGGTGTGCAGGTTTTTTCGTCTTGCAGGCCACGTCTTCCCCTTCTCAAACAAATTCACTGTTGGTGCCACGTGAAGGTCGGGTGAGCTCTGCCTGTCCAAATTTGACCATCAATAGTTGGCGCCGTCTGTGGGGAAGAAAGTTTGCTAGTTAAATTTGCGCATTGGTCATACAATGAGTAAGAGAATGGAAAAGGGAAACGAGAATCTAAACCTAGAAACTTCAGAAAATAACCGCCAACCGCAGAAATCGCGAGAAGATGATAACACGCAGAGGTCACCGAGACGAATAGTCTAGAGAGCCGAGGCCGAAGAGAAGAAGCTGAAGCAAAAATTGCCACCCTTGAGGATAAGGTGAGGGGAATGGATCGGAGTTTGTCCAGGATACTTCAAATCTTGGATAAACCTGGCCTAGCACCAAACTCCGAGAGGAAGGCTTGATTAGAGACCCGAGGAAGGGAAAGAGCCAATCGAATACGTTGAAGAGTCAGAGACAGGATCGAATGGAAAGAAGACCAACAGCTCAACCAGCAAGGTCGGGGGGCTGAAGCCTGTAGAACGCCCGATTCTGAGGAGCCCGGAACCAAGCATCAGTCGCATAACAGACTTGAGGAGCCTGATTGAGGAAAAGCGCAGAATGGCCAAAGCTGTTGAGGCTGAGGCTAGAGCTGCCGAGGCCAAGAAGGACAATCTCCCTTGGAAGATCGAGGTTCTGAACACACTAAAGAAGCTCGAAAATCCTCAGGGAGACCGGTAGAAATCAAAGGACTCTGGAGAACAAGACTTGGAAGAACTGATCGACTAGGTCGACCCACCCTTCACTGAAGAAGTCATGAAAGCAGAGGTGCCCCAGAAGTTAAAGGTACCTACATTCAAACCATATGATGGTAAGGACCCCGTACAGCACCTAGACGCCTACCGGAACTAGATGGACTTGATCAGGTGTTGTGCTTTCTCTTTCACTCTGACATGATCAGCCAAGCAGTGGTTTGAAAAAGGTTAAAAAGGAGATCCATCAACTCTTTCAAAGAATTAGCCCGAGCATTCCTCCCGCAGTTCATGGGAGCCAGAGAACAGTGCAAGTCTCACATCAACCTCCTAACTGTCAAACAACAGCCATGTGAGAGTTTGCGTAATTATATAATGCGTTTTAACGAAGAAGCAAAACAGGTTTAGGGGTACAGTGAGGGAGCAGCCTTGGTAGCCATAACAGCCGGACTAGAAGACGAGAGACTTCTTAATTCGATAGGTAAGAGCCAACCTCAAATCTACGCAGAGTTTATTTCCTGGGCACAGAAATACATGAGCACATAGGAGTTGCTCAAGTCAAAGAAGTCGGAACGAGAATAGAGGTCTTCTTCATTCGACCACGACAGTTATAAGAAGGATAAAAGACAGCGGACAGACGAAGGAGGATGAGGCCGAGGCTGAGCAAACCCCAGCCATGGTCGAGGCCGACCAGACCGAGGAGATTACCTAAGGAAGTTTGAAAAGTACACCCCTGCCTCAATCCCACAGGAGCAGATCTTAATGGAAATTCGGAATACGAAACTCCTCAACGTACCCAGATAGATCCTGACAAAAGAGACAAAGGTCAATATTGTCTCTTCCATCGGGTCCACTGAAGGACGAAATTGAAGCACTGCCGAGGCCGACCAGGGATGGCCCAAGAAAAGACGATGATAGACCCCTCTGAAAATTCATTGAGGATCGGGACAGACTGATCTCCTATGGCCGAGGCCGAGGTCGAGCCCGACATACTTCATGACAGGGTCGAAGACAGCATTCTTGAAAACACACTAAGTCTGAGCTTAGGAAGTTCTAAATTTCTTTTATTTATTGATCATCTATCATGTAATCAGAGTCGTGTTTGTTGGGTTAACTATTGATGGGAGATGGGTCTAAAGATACAACTTCTTTCCTAAGGAAAGGAAACGAATTGAGATGATCACAAGAGATTTAAAGTGCTACATTATCAATAATTTCTAATAAAAATTTTAATTCATACGATAATGTGGTTGCTCCTTGATAAAATTTTTATTCATACTTCTCTAATAAAAATTCAATGTGTTCTGACTTGCAAGAATGATGATTGTCCCACAGACCGACATGAGTTAGTATTAAGCTGTCGAAAAATGGAAAATGCATCTTATTGTTATAGGTAGTAATTATTGATTTTTTAAACTTATCTTGATCTTACTTGTGTATCCTTAGAGCCTCCCTCATCCAAATGTGATCTCTGTTCACATACACCTCCTAAATTTTAAAAAGATAGAGAAATTGAATAAATATTAAAGTTTAAAGAGAAAAAAAAATGTATTATATCATATATATCCAGGATTTAAATGTGATTAAATCAAGCAAAATGTAACTTTTGATTGCAGGCGTTCCCAAGAGGTTCATCTCTGGTGGATGATATGTCGAAGGGAGTGTTGCAAGTGATTCAAAGTGATACAATGAACCAAATAGACGAGAAGTGGTTTGGGAAGAAAATCAGACACCAATCTGGCGCCGGCAGCAGCGACCACTCAGAGGCATCTTCTTCAAGCCTTGACCTCAGTTACTTTAAGAGCTTATTCCTCATCACTGCTTCTGCAGCTATCTTCGCTCTCACCCTCTATTTCTTTCGTTTCATCCGCAACCAAAGATTTGTCGAGAAAAATCACTGCTTCTGGAGAAGAATCATCGCTGCCATTATTTTGCACATTTTCACAACGAAAGACGATCATCAGGAGGGTCCGGTCGATGCGGAACCACCGGTGGCAGTGGCGGTGGTGGCAGTGGAGGCATCTCCAAGCACCAATACCCCGCTGAGTGCTTCCAACGACTCGAGCTTGGAGCGTTTCAACAAGTTTGGTAATTCCAATCTTGGAAATCAAGCATCTATAGAGATATAATACATGGTTGATGTTAAGGCAGCCTATTGAATTTAGTTTTTTCAATTTAGTTTGTTATTCAAAGTTGTTAAGATCTTTTAGTTCTTTGTTACTTAAAGTTGTTAAGATCTTTTTCCATGTAATTTGCTGAAGCAGTTCATTTGGTTGCTAAGGAGTTTTTTTCCTCTATCTAGCAGTATATATATCTGCTATATGGGTATTGTGTATTTATCAAGCCAAAACAATACAAATCTGATAGAGGTTTTCTCATTGGTCATATCTTCTTTGTTCACTTTTGTTTTCTTTATATTTTGGGTTGAGAAATTGGCTTAGATCCATCATCCTCATACATTATTGTCTAGATTTAAAAATTTAAAAGGAAAATGAAATAACATTATTGTTTTAGTCCTTTACATTTTTTTTCCCATTGATATGGTATCAATGATGATATTCTCGATATTTATGAGAAAAGAAGGGTGATATTTCCGATAGGTAAGTGAACATGAAAACAATCTCATTGAGTAATTGTTTTTTAAAACATCATTCACTAATTTACTTGGATATATCTAGGGTCGGTTTAAAATGCATTTTAATTTAAATGTTTTTCATGCATTTTTTTAAAAACATTGTGTATAAAAATTGTATAGAATTTTAACACTCATATGTTTGGTTATATTTTCTTGGTTTCAAGTGTTTCTCTCAAAATTGTTTATTTCTCAATCTCATTTTCTAATAAGTCATTTCTAGTGGTTGTCCAAACACTAGAATTTTTTTCAAAATGATTTTTTTCAAAATTAAACACATTAAAAGTTAAACCAATAATTTACTTCAGTTATTTACATAAATTACTTACTGAATTTTGCCTATAATTTACTATACATCTTAGTAAATCAATGGTTTATTAAAGATCCATTAAATCATTCTTGTCAAAAAAAAAAAATCCATTAAATCATTTAGTTGTCATTTAGTTATGTTACCAATGATTTATATTAATCATTACATTTTTTTACAAAGTAATTAATTAATCAATACCAATTGGTTTTAGACAAATGTAATATTTCAATACCAATCATTTAGTTGTCATTTAGTTATGTCTATCTATGATTTATATCTATTAGCGATCGATATAAATCACTAATAGATGTGTTATGACGAAAACAGTAACAACGTAACAAGAACGAAAGGGCGAAGAGAAACAACACACAGATATACGTGGTTCACTAACAGTGTGTTAGCTACGTCCACGGGCAGAGGGAGAGAACGATCTTATTATGTGAGGAGTATTCAGAATACAGAGAGATTAGGGCAAAGAATAGGTTAAGAGGGTTTATATATGGCACCACTCTTAACCCTAACATAATAGGCCCAAAATAAAAGCCCAAAACGGAAAAGTACCAGATAAAAGCCCAAAACGGAAAAGTACCAGCGAGACCCCCGTACTGGGTCGTTCGGAGCGCTTCATATCAGATTCAAGGCATATCAACAAATCTCCACCTTGACTTGAACTCTCTCACACATAACAGATGAACCAGATGTACCCAAAGAAAAGTACCAGATGCAACTTAAAAAAAGTCACCAGATTCTCCCTCTGCTTCATAAGGTCCCCTAGGGACCACTTAGCAATTCAGAACATTTAGCAAGTCCAAACAATGTTGGAACTTGCCACTTGGGACTGCCTTGGTGAAAATATCAGCGGGGTTATCAGCTGTCCCAACTTTCATCACCTTAATCCTCTTCTCATCTCTCAGGAAATGATATCTAACATCTATATGTTTAGTCCTCTCATGATGAACTTGATCCTTGGCTAAGCATATTGCACTCAAACTATCACAATATACAACAGCCTGATCATGATGAAGACCAAGGTCACCAACTAGTCCTTTCAACCATATTGCTTCTTTAGCAGCTTCTGTTAGTGCCATATACTCAGCCTCAGTAGTAGACAAAGTAACTGTAGGCTGTAGGGTTGCCTTCCAACTAACAACAGAACCACCAAGGGTAAACACATAACCAGTCATGGACCTTCTACTGTCAACATCCCCAGCATAGTCAGAATCAGAATAACCAGTCACTAAACATTCTGTATCACTTCCATAAACGAGACCTATATCAGATGTACCTCTAAGGTAACGAAAAATCCTCTTCACAGCTTGCCAATGTTCCTTTCTAGGTTGCCCCATGAACCTACTGACAACACTCACAGCATGTGCAAGATCAGGCCTAGTGCATACCATAGCATACATCAAACTTCCTACTGCACTAGCATATGGGACTCGAGCCATGTATTCCTTCTCAGCTTCAGATTGTGATGCAAGTACAGAAGACAAACGAACACTTGCAGCACTAGGAGTATCTATAGGCTTAGCTGAAGACATCCCAAACTTGGACAATATCTTCTGAATATATCCTTTCTGTGACAAGAAAAGCTTATTTTTATCTCTTTCCCTATAAATCTCCATACCCAAAATTTTCTGAGCAGCACCCAAATCTTTCATCTCAAATTCAGCACTGAGAAGGTCTTTCAACTTCATAATATCAGACTTGGACTTAGCAGCTATCAACATGTCATCTACATACAGAACCAGATAAATCTTCAATCCATCACCAAGCTCGTTGTGATACACACAACAATCATACGGACTTCTGTTGTAGCCTAACTCAATCATATAACTGTCAAACCTCTTATACCACTGTCGTGGAGACTGCTTGAGCCCATATAAAGACTTCTTCAACTTGCAAACATAGTCTTCCTTACCAGGACATTGAAACCCCTCTGGTTGGGTCATATAAATCTCCTCTTCCAACTCTCCATGTAAGAAAGCTGTCTTCACATCTAGTTGCTCAAGTTCTAAATTCTGATGTGCAACCATGGCTAGAAGCACCCTGATGGAAGTATGTCTGACCACTGGTGAAAATATTTCATTGTAGTCAACTCCTTCTCTCTGTGTAAACCCTCTTGCAACAACTCGAGCTTTAAACTTAATACCCTCTGTAGGTGAGATTCCTTCCTTTTTCTTAAAGACCCATTTGCAAGTAACAATCTTTCTTTCCTTAGGTCGTCTGACTAGCTCCCAAGTCTGATTTTTGTCAAGTGACTCAATCTCATCTCCCATTGCAGCAAGCCATTGAGCAGACTCACTACTCGAAACAGCTTCTCTATAGGTGGACGGCTCATGGGGATCCACCTCTTCAGCAACCTGTAGTGCATAAGCAATCATATCCTCAAAACCATACCTCTGTGGGGGTCGAATGCCAACTCTCCTAGCTCTATCAAGAGCTATACTTGGCTGACGTGCTGTTTCTGAACTAGAAGACTCTGGCTCATCTATTCTTGTACCTGTATCAACAACTGGCACATCAGTTTCTATAGCAGTTTCTATAGCAGCATGTTGATCTTCTCCACCTTGGTGCTGTAATTCATCCTGACCAGAGGTGAATTGCAGCTCCACCTGTTTATCAACATCACTACTTTCTTCTGCAACAACGGGCTTCACAACAGAGTTAAACATAGAATTTTCATCAAACACAACATTTCTACTGAGTATAACTCTATTTTCAGAAGGTGACCATATCCTATAACCTTTGACCCCATCACCAAATCCCACAAATATACCTCTTTTAGCTCTAGGTTCTAATTTACCCTCATTTACATGATAATAAACTGAACAACCAAAAACTCTCAGCAAAGAGTAATCTGCAGGCTTACCAGACCACACCTCATAAGGTGTTTTGCAATCAATACCTGTATGAGGTCCTCGGTTAATCAAATAACACGCTGTGCTTACTGCTTCTGCCCAAAATCTTCTAGGTAACCCAGCATTAGAAAGCATACATCTTGCTCTCTCAAGAAGTGTCTGATTCATTCGTTCTGCCACCCCGTTTTGCTGTGGTGTATCTCTAACGGTGCGATGACGGGCAATCCCCTCATTCTTGCAAAACTCATTGAACTCAGACCCACAGAATTCCAGACCATTATCAGTTCGTAGCCTTTTGATCTTCTTCCCAGTTTGATTTTCTACTAAGGTCTTCCACTGCTTGAAATTCTTGAAGGCTTCACTTTTGTGCTTCATCATAAAAACCCAAGTCATTCTTGAGTAGTCATCAATGATAGACAGAAAATATCTACTACCTCCAATAGATTCAACTTGAGAAGGACCCCAACAATCAGAGTGAACATAATCAAGTGTTCCCTTCGTACTGTGAACACCCTTTGGAAACTTACTGCGATGAAGCTTTCCAAACACACAATGCTCACAAAATCCCAGATCCTGCACCTTGTGTCCACAAAGAAGATCTCTCTTTGACAAAATTTGCATCCCTCTTTCACTCATATGACCAAGTCTCATATGCCACAGCTTAGTCATATCATCTCTGCGAACTGTAGAGGATGCAACAGCAGCAAAACCAGTCAGCGTAGAACCTGCCAGATAATACAGAGTTCCACGCTTGACACCTTTCAGAACCACCTTGGAACCCTTACAGACATGAGTAACTCCACCTTCACCTCTGAAACTGAAACCCTTACTGTCTAAAACACTCAAAGATATCAGACTCTTGGTCATTAGTGGAACATGTCTAACCTCATCCAAAGTGCAGAAAAAACCATCATGTGTCCGTATCCTGACTGAGCCTATCCCGACTACCTTACAGACAGCGTTGTTAGCCATAGTGACATTACCACCATCTACCTGCTGATAAGTCGAAAACCACTCTCTATTTGGACACATATGATACGACGCCCCAGAATCAAGAACCCACAGATCTTTAAGACACGGTTCTTCATTTACAGCTAGGGCTAAGTCATCATCTGAATCAGTATTAGCTTCTGCCACAGCAGCAGAACCTTCCTTCTTTTTATACATATTACCCTTCCTTTTACAGTCATATTTCCAATGCCCCTTTTCTTTACAGTAATTACAGATGTCATTCGCTCTAGGATTAGCTTCATTAGGCTTCGAATTCTTACCATTGGACTTCTTTCTACCAGATTTCCTATGTCCCTTACTACTCGAAGCAACCAACCCAGATGCCTGATTTTCTGTAACCGAACTTGCTACTTTATGACGGACTTCTCTAGTCAGAAGGGCAGTTTTTACTTCTTCTAGAGACAATTTATCTTTACCACTAATAAAAGAATCTACAAAATTCTCATACGACAACGGCAAAGATACTAACAGAATCAAAGCAGCATCCTCATCATCTACCTTAACCTCAAGATTACGTAGATCTAACAGAATAGAGTTCAACTGGTCTATGTGATCTCTAAGGGGCGTACCTTCCTGCATTCGCAAACTGAACAGACGTTGCTTCAAGAGCAACTTCTTAGTCAAAGACTTCGTCATGTAGAGGCTCTCGAGCTTAGACCAGAGCCCGGCGGCAGTATCCACATTCGCGACCTCGATGATGACGTCATCGGCCAGACATAACATAATCGTGGAATGGGCCTTCTCCTCCAAGGTTTTCCATTCTTCTTCATCAGCGTCCGCCTTCTTCGTACCAGACAGCGGCGCCCATAATCCCTGCTGCTTTAGCAGAGATCGCATCTTGATCTGCCACAGACCAAAACTGTTCCTCCCGGTGAATTTGTCGATCTTCACGTTCATAGCTGACATCCTTGTACGCTTGAAAAACTGTTGCGGAAAAACACGAAACCGAGGCTCTGATACCACTTGTTATGACGAAAACAGTAACAACGTAACAAGAACGAAAGGGCGAAGAGAAACAACACACAGATATACGTGGTTCACTAACAGTGTGTTAGCTACGTCCACGGGCAGAGGGAGAGAACGATCTTATTATGTGAGGAGTATTCAGAATACAGAGAGATTAGGGCAAAGAATAGGTTAAGAGGGTTTATATATGGCATATCAACAAGATGTGAGGAGTATTCAGAATACAGAGAGACTGGGTCGTTCGGAGCGCTTCATATCAGATTCAAGGCATATCAACAAGATGTAAATCGGATTCATATAAATTATGGATAGACGTAAATTATTGAAGGGTTATTCTCAGCCCTTGGGTTATCAGCAACTGATAATTGTTGATTCGAATTTTGTGAAGGATTGCCTCTCTATCTTCTCTAGATCACTTGAATCTCTTCCAAAAATAACAAAAAGAAGAGAGGTGAAGATTGGCGAGTGAATTAGAGCCCCTCCAAAAAGTTTTTTATGATGAAAGATGTGATTTACTAGATTTCTAAGATGCCAGAAATAGTGGGGTTTACTTAAGGATTCGTTTCGAATACATTCTAATTTAAATTTTTTTCAACCATGCATTCTTAAAAAAAATATTTATTTTATGTAAAAAATTGTTTAGAATTTAAACACTCATATGTTTGGTTGCATTTCCTCAAAGGTGTTTTTATACGCAAGTTATTGTATACTAAAAACTCCTTTTAAAAAAGTTGGTTTCAAGTTCTTTCAAAATAGTTTATTTATCAATCTCATTTTCTAATAAGTCATTTTTAGTGGTTGTCAAACACTATAATTTTTTTTAAAATGATTTTTTTTTTCAAAATTAAACACTTGAAAAGTTAAACCAAATACACCCTAAGTCTAGCTGCTCAAGTTGTCAATAAAAAATTAATAAATTTGTTTTGTTACACGACGTTAAATTTTTTTTTTAATTAACCACAAATATATTTCTATTTCTTACTGCATATTTTAAAGACTTTTTATTCATCACTTTGAAATAACTTTTTGGATAATCATCACTTAAATATTCCTTCTGCCATCATTTGGAGCTTATATAGATCGAGAGAAAATGAAGTAGGCTATTTGGGAGCATTTTTTGTCTTTGGTTGGCCTTTGGTCTTCTATTCCAAATGTTTTTTTTTTCCAATTATAGTGCTTCCGATATCGCTCTTAACCGGAAGACCTTCTCCTAACCTATATGTTTCTCACATGCGATTCTTCAATTAAGTATCCTTTTCTTAAAAAAAAAAAAAAATCCTTCAAAAGAAGTTTTTCAATTGATCTAATTTGTAATTAAAAACAACTTTTTATTTATTAAGATTTAAGGAAAATATTTTTTTAGTCATTTAAAATCACTTAGAAAGTTATAGATTAAATTACAAATTTAGTCCCTAAATTTTGAGGTTTGTGTCTATTTGGTCCTTGAACTTTCAAATTTTTTAAAATTCATGAATCTACCTGACAAAAAATTGAAATTTTAGGGTTCCATTACATAAAATTCAAATTTATATTTAATAAATCAATTAATTTTTAAAAATTTTGAATTTTTCAAAGACTTATTAAATACAAAATTGAAAGTTTAAAGGCCTAGACAATTTTGAAAGTTGAGAGACTAAATAGAGACAAACCTCAAAATTCAATGACTAAACTTGTAATTTAACTAAAAGTTATAATAGACACATCTTAATTAGTAATTATTTTGAAGGTGCTTATAGAAAAAGTGATTTAATGTAAAAGCGTTTCTTCTTAAAACTATCCCAAACACACCATTAGTCTCTTCTAATAAAGAAACAACATCGGTACGCATTTATCTTTTCCTAAAGAAAAAACATCAAAGGTTGATACAAAGTATAAAGGTCAAGTGGAAAAATTCATGGATAAAACTGTGTAATGATGACCAAGAGATCTATGGTTCGAATCCCTCCAACCCACATATTAAAAAAAAATCATGACATCAAATTAGATTCAAATGTACAAAATATATTTCATCTCCCATTGAAAGTAAAAGAGATGGTTCGACATTAGTCAGCCTGAAAATGTGCCCTAAAGCCCAGGAAGAAAAATGTTCAACCTGCTCGATCATCTTCATCTCTAACAACTACGGCTTCTGGATTAACAGGAACGCCATTAATGAATATCCTTCTCCTCAGTGGGTGAGCTCTGGGATCTCTCTTCAAGAACTTGCCGGCCAAATTCTTGAACCTATTCCAGTTGGAACCGTTTACGTTCCGCCAATGCGGCCGTTCGTCGTAGAGAAATTTTCCGATATAAACAGCTACAGAAAAGAAGGAAACAACGCCGGTGATCAGGAAAAGTCCCCAGAAGCTGTTGATGCTCAAACGGGTGGAAGACAACTCGGCCACTTTCGAAGCCGAACATTCTCTCAAGTGTTTGAACCATGTGTTTTCGATCTCTCTCATTCTATCGCTTTCTGTCACTTCCAAGATCGTTCTGGAGATATCAGGTACTAAAGGCGAACCTATTGGAAAACCCTAACATTGAGAATGCGATCAAAGTCTTTCATTGGCTAGATAAAGAAAAAATATAGGGAAGTGAATGCAAGATTTTTATTTAGTGAAGTACACTTTAGTCTTCAAAATGGTCCCTTGAAATTTGAAATTGATTTCTAAATGGTCCCTGAATAGAGTTAACCGTTTGCTTACCTAAAATATGGATGATGTGATAGTTAATATATATAGATTAATTAGATTTTGTTTATATTTTCAAACGAATTGTATTTTAATTTTCATTTTTACATTCATGAACTAATTAGAAATAAATTTCAAACTTCAAAGCCTCAGGCACCAATTATGTCATCTCTGAAACTTCAAGGACTAAATAGAAATTAAATTCAAATCTCAATCATCAAAAATGTTAATTTTGAAAATCGAGAGACCAAATAGAAACTAGATTCAAATTCTAGAGACCAGAAGTCCATTTTACTTTGTTTCTAATAAAATCAAAATTAAAATCAACCATAGAGAAATAAATAAATAAATAAGTAGTGAGAAAGGAACTTACAAAACCAAAGCCATCGGCTTTATAAGTGGGTTCGATGGTGGTGTATTGTGAGCAGTACTGAGCGAGAAACAGATCAATGTAAGGGATTTCATCCACTGCAGCAGAAATTCCGCCGTTGAGGCTTCCTTTGGTGAAAAGTTGGTGCATTTCTTCTGCAGACTCGTAAGTTTTAAGTTGGGAATCATGGAATTTCAGCGACTTGAGAATCTCGTACACGAAAGAACCTCCCTGATATCCAATGTTCTCTCCATTTTTAAGGAGTTGATTGATATCAGTTACAGTAGGTTTCAGCTCTTGAACCGTCAAAAGTGAGGCCAAACTTGCAGTGTAACTTTGTGTGATGATAAGAACCACAAATAGCCATATTATCACCACAAGTCTTGTCCAATTGTTCAACGTAACCTCCCCTGAAAACAACATATCTTGGTTTAATAAGGTAGAAAAATTGTCTAAGATTTTAGTAGTACTGCATAGGAAGATCTCTACGCATGATTATGCAGTCAAATATTGTTGAGATAAGAAACAAGATAACCGGTAAGATTATCTTAATCAAAATGGTGGGTTGAGAAAGAAATATTTACTTACTATGGGCAAAAACCATGGTGGAAAAAGAGTACCAGAGACTGGTACAGATCTGATCCAAAGGATGTCCACGAAAGTCTTCGTTGACACGATGTTCTAGGATCCAAACAACAAACGCCACAATGAGGAAGAAGATGGCTGTGAGCATCCATAGATTCCATGTTAATGGCTTTAAGAACACCCACGCATTATTGTTATTCTTGTTGCTCCTCATCGGCACAACCATCGCCACCCCGGATTTTGTGAATGGCAACGTGTAGTCTATGTACGATGACCTATTCGCTCGAATCGTTATGTCTCCCACCACAGCATCAAACTTCTGTTCAGCCACACCATCTCTCAAATCAATCAATAATTAAAGAAAAATACTTGCATACCAGTTAAGGATCTTCTTAATTGTCAAGAATCGATATACAGGAAATTAAATACTGACCCCAAGAAAGAGTTGATAAGTCAGCTCATTGTAGCTGCCACCTGGGACTGCATTGGATTTCTCCGCAGGAATGAACTCGTAAGCAACTTTATAAGGCAATGCTTCGATCACGGCCTTGAACACGTCTATGCAATATCCTCTTACGTCAATTGTTGCATTTGTTTTGGAATCACGGACCACGTTCACGAACTCCCAGAATCCATCCTTCACTGGAACCCCAACTCTCAACTTCTTCCCCTTCGTCGGAATCTCCCACCCTTTCGGAGAAGAAATCGGCTCTCCCGGCCAGATTATCGATCTCAACCCCTTTGCTCTTGCCGAGTCTTGCAGCTTCCTCGTCAACCCAGTTTCTGCTGACCAAAACCCAACGTTTCTCCCACCATTTCCGATTAGATTCACTACCTCGAACACCGACGACTGTAACTGTCCATTGATTAGACTGAACTCACCGGCCAAGCCCCTGAACGTGACGTTTGAGAAGGCATCTCGCAGCTTCGGACCATTTTGATTGACCCCAAGGCTGAATAGACAGTTTGATGAGTTTGTTTTCTCGGCGTCGGCCGCGCTGTATCGTAGGTTGTCGGTGCCGGCCTTTTCCACGGCGATGGCCAGCGCCCAAGCGGCGTCGTAAGCCCATAACCCAAACACGTCCAGCTCGGGAATGTCTTCTATGGTTGGAAAATACCTTCGAAATCTCTTTCGCCAATCGTGTTTCAAGGAGTCGAGCCTTTTGGTTCTTGGGACGTAAGTTTTTATTCCCACAACTCCTTGCATCGCCTCGAAAGTCGAAGGTTCTAATAAGTCCAATTCGTTTGCTATGGCGTCTGTGATTATCCAAACGTAGCCTCGCTTCATCATTCCAATCTCTTTAGCCTTTGTGAAGAGTCGAGAAGCATGGCGAGATAACATGTGCACGACGAACACTCTGGTCGGCATCGTCATCAGCTTGCGAAGCTCGTTGGAGATTTGGGCATCGGTGGCGGTCGGGGAGATGATGCTCTGGTAGGGCACGTGGGCGTCGACTTCTTGCAGAGCATCGATGAGGTAAGGGATGATGCCATCGCCGAACTCGTTGTCGCTGTAGATGGGGACGACCTGTGGCCATTTGAAGGCCTTGACAATGGCTCCAATGGCTTTGACTTGGGAGGAATCATTCTGGGCAACTCGGAAGAAGAAGGAGCTGCGGTGGGATGTGAGGGAAGGTCGTGTGGCTGAAAATGAGATGATGGGAACGTGTGCTTTGTCTCCAAGGCCGATAATGAAGTTGGCTTGCATGGAGCTTGTTGGGCCTATAATGGCTTGAACTTCCTCTTTCTTTATCAATTCTACGGCTGATTGTTCATTTGATTTCAATTTGTTTAGAACTTACTTATGTAAATAGTAGAGGAAAACATGTAGAGGCATTTGGCATTTGGATTCTGACATCTTAAGCTAGAAAGGTTAACCTTATAAGTCGGAGTTTAAGTAGTTTGGGGTATAGGTCTAGGAAGTCTATGTTTAAAATAGAACAAAATTTGGTTGCATATCGGTATGTAGGGATTTCCTTACCTATTCCATTAAAATTTTGACCACTAAGAAAGAGGGGGGAGAAAATGAGAAAACTTTTTTTATCTCTCCTACTTATCAAGATTTTGATGGTGGTATGTAGGGAGATCTCTACGTACGGATGTGCAACCAATTAGTTTTTTCCTTTAAAATATAGGTTTACAAAGTTTGGGTTTAGAGTGCAAGTTTAGAAATTTTGGGTTTGTGAAATATATAATTGTATTATATCCATGGTTAGATTTTATATTAGTTTTAAATTTTTATTATTTTAAAAACTTAACTTGGAACAGGTATATATCTGAACTGGCATGTTTTTTTTAATGGTAATTAATATTTGAACTTTAGATAAATCCAACCTTTAATGGTCTACTTATCTATACTTTAACAAGTTAAAACATATATTCTCATTAAGAGGAGAAAGTTCAAACCTTTCACTGTTTTTGAACTAAAAAAAAGACATTTATTACATTATGGATTACGACTATGATAAAAAGAATGAACTAATATATATATATATGTATGATTGAAAAAAAGATGAGAAAGAACCTGCAGCAGCTGCATCAACAACAGTGTTATTGGAATCAATGGTGTTGAGAATCACTCTAGTCTCGTAATAACTTCGAGAAGAATAGAAATCAGCAAGAGCCATTGAAATACAACTCAGACCCATTTGCCCAACAACAAAATTCAAATCCAAAACCACACCCACCTTCACTTTCACTTTCGCCGCCGCCGCCGCCTCCTCCTCCTGCGCCGTCACTGGCACCGTCGCCGTGAGCAACATGTTAAGGAAAAAAACGATCATCAACACCTCAAAACCACCTCTCAAACCCTTTCTTCTCCTCATCATAATTTAGTGTTGATCTCTATTTTGAAGCTTTCATGACGATTAGGTTATTGTACACAACATTAATGGCTGGACTTCATTTTTATATATGGCTGAATTTCAAGTCGTTGGAGGAAACAAGTTGTGAAATTTCAACTACTTTGATTACTATGATCAGAAGATTAATGTGTATTAATATAAACCAAATAAAAAAACTCACTCTATTTCTTCCCTAAAACCAGTTTTCTTTATTTAATTATGAAACTCAATTCTTCCATTCAAAATCGTAGAAGAGAAAAACGCAGAAGGTTATTTTAATGGTGGATTGGGAGTTGCTTGCATGACTTGATAAGAAATCGAATTTAATATTAATCAGTGTTGGATAAGAGAAAGATAAATGCGTATATTGGCAACCAAATTTGGTCTTTATGTATTATTGTATGGAAAGAACAAAGACTTTATTTTGATTAAGTCTATAGTTGCTCAAGTTGCCAATATATAATCTAAGCTCAAATTAAGTCAAAGCCTTGTACCTCCCAAAAAAAAAAAATCATAAGTCAATATATAATCGAAAACAAGAACAAGATTCGTTTCATCGAAGTGATGAAGATAATAGGAATTGACATATTGATCAATGACATATTGACTAGTGGGTTGATTTGTAAAGGAAGAAGATTTTGGATCAGAAGTGTTCTCAGACACGAGGAAAAAGGAAAAAACAAGAATTTCTCTCTTAAAAAGAATTTTTAGAAGACATCTGATACCATATTAGACCATGGAGAGTAAATAAACTTGCTTGATACTTTATTGATAGATAAGAAGTACAACAGAGTCAAAGTGAGCATAACTCAACGGTAGTTGACATATACCCTTGACCAAGAGGTCAGAGGTTCGAATCCCCGCCCCCGAATGTTGTTGTAGTAAAAAAAAAAAGTACAGCGGACTTCCCAACTAATTAATTACTTGTTTAGTTTATTAAAGCCTACTAATATAATTAGCTGATCAAGAATATAGAAACCTTTCTCTCTTTAAGCTAGCAACACATTTTTACATTACAACAAATAGGAAATTAAAAAGAGTAAAAACTTTGTGGAGGAGACAGTTTGAGAGAAATTCAACTTTGACATCAGCTGTGTGAAATCAATGGGAAAAAGCTTACAAAAGCTAAATTCCTTGAACTTTGATCCTCAGGTCCAGAAGAATTTCATATTTAGTGCATAATTTATTAATTAACTATTTGTTTCTCAACTTGCAACTAAACATAAATAGAAAATCTTATCTTATGTTTAATCAAAAGTCAACATTTTATAAAATAATCATCGTTTTGGTTGGAACAAACTGGCTTTTGGAATTCTTGCCTGGTTGTTAAGAGCAAGTGTATCTTTGAACTTGAATTTAACAAGAAAGCAATGCTGTGAAATGGTCCAATTTTTGTTCATATTCATATTTTCTTTAAGGTGAAGAATTGTAAAAATAATAATGATTAAAACCCATTGACCATGTATTATATAATCTCACCAAGTGGGCAAGTAGTGAACTGCAAATTGCAAATATTCAGAATTCAGAAATTGAGAGCAAACTTTGCTAGTACTGTCACTATCCTCCCATGCATTATCTTTCTCCTTGTGATTTTAGTTGACTATTTAGATGAGTCATTATCATTTTTGGTCAAGGTTAATAATAGTCCTCCAGCTTCAAATTCTCCAAAATTTGTTTGAGATTTTTTTTAAAAAAAAAAAACAATTGTTCAACAAATGAACTAGTTGCGTGCTTTAGGACTTGTTGATGGTCAAATTTGGTTGGAAGGAACTCACCACCAACGGTAAATTTGTATGGGAGGGGGGAAGACGTGGCCTGCAAGACAATAAACCTGCACACCGGTGTGGTGCTTGTCACACCACCTCTGATGCTTAAGTCAGAAAACAGTGGGAGGATAGCAAGAGAGCAAGAGGAGAGAGTAGAGAATAGCTTTGGGGATCCTCTCTTCAGTGATGAAGAGGGGTTTAAATACATGCTCATGCTCCTAGGGTTTTTAGGAATTCAGAGGCATTTTTGGTTGAACCAGGTGGAACTGGGGCGACCAGGGACAGTAGGGACCAAACGGAGGTAGAGGAACTCGGCCCGCGCAAGCGGGCCGAATGGTCGGCCGAGGCCGACCATATGGGTAGGGCCAAGTTGGCCCGACCCTTTGGTCTGGTCTTCCTCTGGATCAGTTTCCTGGCCCTATCTCTGTCGTCAGTTCCTTGTGCTTCGGAGTGGTCCAAAATTACCTATAACAAGACTTATGTTATTGACATGAATTAAGAGATTATATATAAAAGCTCCATAAGAAACTTAATTTATTATAGATGATAATATATAATTCTCATATCACAGCTTCAAACTTTGTGGCATGAAATGACGCCGAGCAGTTGATGTTCAAATGTAACTACTACGAATTTAAAAGTACAACTAGTTATGAAAATTAAAATAAATCAACACATGCTTCCTAAGACTTGTCGCTCAGTCAATTTCCTAGAGTTGACAATGCCACCTAAAAAAAGTGAAAGTATATGCAATGACCGTGCTAATTCTACTTTGATATCATGTTAAATTTATTAACCAATCCAATAATTTAAGTGGTTATAGTGAATTTAATTACATCAATAATCTAACAAATTACACACGAGCTAGTTGGGTTGCAAATTCTAGAATTATAATTTGTTTTTAATCTAGAAAAATTATTCAATAAGTTCCACAATGTGGTCTACGATTTTTGACAACATGTGGACGTGGGGATGTGCTGAACATCTGACCTCTTGGTTAAGAGTACAACAAACTTTATACGTTGATCGTGTTGGCAATGTGGCCAAAGTTTATGACAATTACTCTAATACATTTTCTCGTCATATTTTTTTTTTCAAAAAGCATTAAAACAAATTTTCTTTTTGACAACATGTAGGGATGAAGGATTGAACCTCTGATCTTTTGATCTGAATATAAACTTTATACTAGTTGAGTCATGTTCTTGTTGACATATTTAAATAAGTGTTGAAAACTAGTTAAAAATGACACAAAATTCAAGAACAAAAACAAACAAAACGTTCAATTATCAATTAAAGTACAAGTTTTCAAGAAACACAAATAAGATTTGAACTCAAAATTAGTCAGACTCGAAATGTGGCCGTTAAGTTTCAATCTCTGCGAGGATGATCATCTTGAACAACTACAGCTCGTGGATGAACAGGAAAGCCATTGATGAATATCCTTCTCCTCAGCGGGTGAGCTCTCGCATCTCTCGCCATGAACTTGCCACCCAAGTCGCTGAATATTTCCGACATCGAAGCGTTTGCGCTCCGCCACACCGCCCGTTCGTCGTACAGAAATTTACCGACGTAAGCGGACACAGAAAATAAGGAAACGACGCCGACGATCAAGAAAAGTCCCCAGAAGCTCCAGACACTCAGGCGGGTGGAAGCAAGCTCGGTGGATTCCGAAGCAGAACATTCTCCCACCTTTTTGAACCATGCGTTTTCGATCTCTCTCATTCGGTCGCTCTCGGTCACCTCCAAGATCGCTCTCGAGATATCTGGTACTAATGGCGAACCCTTTGGGAAACCCTTCACAAGAAAAGAATATTCAAAATTTTTTTAAAAAATTCGAACACGGAATCTTCTACTTTAATATCATATAAATTTAGTAGTACTCAATCTAAAAACTTTAGTTAGCTTATAAACACTACTTTACACTCATGGGTTTGTTTGTTTTACCATAATCTACATTTTACAAACGTTTTCAAAATCCACACTAAGTTTTGAAAACTAAAAGTAGTTTTTTCAAAAATTTATTTTTGTTATTTGTAACGATGAAAACCATGACAAAAAATGGTGAGAAAAGCAGCATTGAGAGTGGTGCCTAATAGGTCATAAACTTTAAAAGTGTCTTATAAGTTCTTAAATGTTTGATTGTGTCTAGTAAATATACATTAACTTTAAATTTTGTATCTAATAGATGTGTTTGGATTTTTTTTTTCTACACTTTAGACACAAAATTAAATTGTGGAACCTTACCTTTTGACATTAGACCCAAAACTAACAGATCATAGGATTTATTATACACATTTAAAAGTTAGAGATTTGTCAGACAAAAACGCTTAAAAGCTTAAGCATCTATCCTACAACAAATTAGGTGCTTCCGATACAATGAGGCTTTGTCTTTAAAATCCTCAGATGTAAATCTTCAAATTTATCTGTCCTTAATATCCGAGTTGGATACAAAATCGAGACATTTTTACGATTTCTCCCTCTTGTATCCAACGATGTAAAACTACCCGTCTCATTGCACCAGAAGCACTTAATAATTTCTCCTATCCTACACTTTTTTTTTAAATTTAAGCAGCACAGCTCTCAAAACTTTGTGGGATTAAACTTAGAATTTGATATATTCTTCGAAAAGGAGGAACTTACAAAACCAAAGCCATCAGCTTTGTAGGTGGGTCCAGTGGTGGTATATTGTGAGCAGTACTTGGCGAGGAACAACTTGATGTAAGGGGTTTCATCCATGGCAGCAGAAATGCCATTATTGGCGCTTCCTTTGGATAAAAGTTCGTGCATTTCTTCAGTGGTGCGGTAAGTTTTGAGTTGGGATTCATTGAAGCCCAACGAGAGGAGGATCTCGTGGATGAAAGAACCAACCTTGTGTCCCACGAACTCTCTATTTTGAACCAGTTGATTGATATCAGTTACAGTGGGTTTAAACTCTTGAACCGTCAAAAGTGAGGCCAAACTTGCAGTGTAACTCTGTGTAATGATCAGAACCACAAACAACCATATTATCACCACAAGTCGAGTCCAGTTGTTCAACGTAATCTCCCCTGGAAATCAAGATTTCTTAGTTCAAAGAAAAAGATCTTGTTTTCTTGTGTCTTGATTAAGGGAAAAAAAAAATCAAATTCAAAATTTACCCTTCAACTTCACAAGTTGTATCAGTTTCTATCTTAATTAAACTTTAAAAATGGTTTGAGCTAAGTTTTTTTTTTTCCTGAAACTTATGAATTTAGGCAAAATTATTCGATGGTTAGTTTATGTATGGGTTAAACTTAATTTTATTCAAATTAGTAAGTTTGTGAAGATTTTTACACTACCTTTCGTTATAGTTAATGGGTGAATTAACATAAACTTAAGGGATGGTATACAATTGTCTAAGTTCATGATCCAATTTGATGAAATTGAAAATTTATGGTGAATATTGAGGATCCCACATTGAAAAGATTAGTGGAGACCTCACAATTTATAAACTAGAAGGGTCACTCCACTCATTTTCAATTGGTTTTGAGATGGAAACCCATATATCTAATAGTGAACAATGATACAAACTTGACAAGTTCAGGCCCCACGCTTGATAACCATTTAGTTTTTTTGGTTTTTCGGGCCAAATTTCCGTTTTCATTTTTGTTAAAGACACATTTGAATTGTTAGCCAATTATTTTAAAAACAAAAACAAGTTTTTGAAAACTACTTTTTCTTTTTTTTAGTTTTCATTTGACTTTGAAAACACGAGAAGAGGGTAGATAACAAAACAAAGAAACTTATTATAGGTGAGAATAATTTTTTGTTTTAGAATTTGGCTAAGAATTCAAATTTGTACTTAACCAAAGATAAAAACTATTGTAATAGAATTTGGAAAAAAATCTAAAAACCAAAAACCAAATAGTTATCAAATGGAGATTTAGCAATAAAAATTTATGTATTTTTCCCTTAAAAAACAATTGTGACCTCGATTTTGTATCAACGGTTATTAGGAGCAGAAAAAATTGAAAATTTACATCTAACCGTTTTAAAAACGAAGCCTCTTTGGATCAGGAACACCTAATAATTTTCCGTTATCGTTAAATAGGGAGAAAGGTTACGTACGATGGGCAAAAACCATGGTGGAGAAAGAGTACCAAAGGCTGGTGCAGATCTGATCAAAAGGATGTCCACTGAAGTCTTGATTGACTCGATGTTCCAGGATCCAAACAACAGCTGCCACGATGATGAAGAAGAACGCAGTCAGCAGCCAAAGCCTCCATGTAAGAGGCTTCAAGAACACCCATGCATTCGTGTTCTTGCTGCCCTTCATCGCCACAACCAACGACACCCCAGAATCTGTGAACGGCAATGTGTAGTCTATGTACCTTGACCTGTTCGCTCGGATCGTCAGGTCTCCCGCAATAGCATCAAACTTCTGAACCAAATGAACTGCTAATTTAGTAACCAATAATCAAAGTTAGTCAACCATGCACATATATACGTTTAGAACAACTGACCCCATAAGTGATCTGATCGACCAAGTCATTGTAGGTGCCACCTGGTTCTGCAGCGGATTTGTGGAAAGGAATGAGCTCATAAGCAACGGCATAAGGCAACGCTTCGATCACAGCTTTGAACACATCTATGCAATATCCACTCACTTTCGTTGCGTTTGTTTCGGGATCACGCTCCACACTCACAAACTCCCAAAATCCATCCTTTACCGGAACCACCACTCTCAACTTCTTCTCGTTCGTCGGAATCTCCCACCCTTTTGGAGGATAGCCCGGATCTCCCGGCCAAATGATCGACTTCAGCCCACTCGCTCTTTCTGAATCTTCCAATTTCCTCGTCAGCCCAGTTTCCGGCGACCAGAACCCCACGTTTCTTCTTCCGTTGCCGATCACGTTCACTATCTCGAAAACCCACGACTGCAGTTGCCCGTTCGCTAGACTAAACTCACCGGCCATGCCCTTGAATGTCACATTTGAGAAGGCGTCTTGCAGCTTCAACCCATTTTGATTGACGCCGAGGCTGTATAGATAGTTCGACGAGTTCATTTTCGAGGCTGTGACGTTGGCTGGGCTGTACCGAAGGTTGTCGGTGCCAGCCTTCTCCACTGCGATGGCCAATGCCCAAGCAGCGTCGTAAGCCCATAACCCAAACACGTTCAGCTTTGGAATGTCTTTGTCTTCTACGGTTGGATAATACCTTCGAAATCTCTTACGCCATTCATGTTCGAAGGTCTCGAGCCTTTTAGTTCGTGGGACGTATGTTTTTATTCCTAGAACTCCTTGCATGGACTCCAAAGTCGAAGCTCGTGCTGAATCCAACCCGTTTGTGATGCCATCCGTCGTTATCCAAACATAGCCTCGCTTCATCATTCCAATTTCTTTGGCCTTGGTGAAGATTCGAGCTGCAAGGGGAGATGTCATGTGCACTACGAAAACTCTGGTCTGCATTGTCATCAACTTGTAGAGTTCACCGGTGATCTGGTCGTCGGTGGCGGTCGGAGAGATGATGCTTTGGTAGGGCACGTGAGCGTTGACCTCTTGCAGAGCATCGACGAGGTAAGGGATGATTCCGTCGCCGAACTCGTTGTCGACGTAGATGGGGACGACCTGTCGCCATTTGAAGGTCTTGACGATGGCTCCAATGGCTTTCACCTGAGTGGAATCGTCTTGGGCGACTCGAAAGAAGAAAGGGCTGCGGTGGGATGTGAGAGAAGGTCGTGTGGCTGAAAATGAGATGATGGGAACGTGTGCTTTGTCTCCAACATCGATCATGAAGCTGGCTTCCATGGAGGTTGTTGGGCCTAGAATTGCTTGCACTTCCACCTTCTTTATCAAATCTAGAGCTGTTCAATTGATTTCATTGCGTTTAGAAATTTTCATTAATCAAAGACATAGCTGAAGTTAAAATATATAATTTAAATGTTCGAATTCTCATTTCACATATTTATTATTTTTTTTTAAAAAAAAATGATACTTCGTTAAGTCGTATGTGTCACTTCACATATTGTTAAAAATCGAGAAGATAGAGGATTTTACAATTTTTGTCATTTTAGTCGATATGACAATAAATCAATTCGACAAACAAGAACAGAGAAGCAAGAAGAAACTACATACAGATTTACTTGATTCACTAACGGTTTGTTAGCTACATCCACGGACAGAAGGAGAGAATAGTTCTATTAGGTGGAGAATAACAGCCAGTTACAAATACCGAAGATTAACAAGACTTCGTATACTTGGTCATTCGGAGTGGCAAATAACAGATTCAAGGCATATCAACATTAGTAGTACATGTCTTACATCAACATATTAATATACATTTGAAATCAATTCATTCATTTGTCAATCAATGGAAAAATAATTGTAAGATGAAAATTAGTTAAATAAAGAACAATATTTGGCTGCATAACCGTATGTAAGGATATATACCTATTAAAATCTTGACAACTTATTAAAAAAAGATAAAAATAGAAAAATGAGAATTTTTTTTTTACATATCTCATGGTTGTCAACATTTTAATGGTGGTACGGTATGCAGCTAAGTATTGTTCTTAAATAAAAACGCCATTCAAACCTCCAAAAATGAGTATTTGAAGTTTGGAAAAACACAACTTTTAACTTTAGGATTGAACCCATGAGACATATAAAAGGAAGAGGAAAGAACCTGCCGCAGCGGCAGCAACAACCGTCCCATTGGAGTCACTGGTGTTGAGAATCACTCTAGTCTTGTAATAACTCCGAGAATCATAGAAATCTGAGAGAGCCATTGAGATGCAACTGAAACCCATCTTTCCAAAACCATCTGAAGTCAAAACTACACCCACCTTTACTTTCACCGTCGCCGCCGTCTTCTCCTCCTCCTTCTGTGCTGCGGTCGCCACCGCCACGGCCACTAGCAAGAGCATCAACATCACCCCATAACTACCTTTCACACCCTTTCTTCTCCTCATCCTTTAGTTTTAATCTCTCTCTACTACGAAACTCTCACAACAAATAGAGAAAGAAAAGCAAAAGGATATGCTTTAATGACAGATTGAGAGTTGCTTACATAACTTGATAAGAAATAGAATTTAATATGAATGTCTACTCAAGCAACACTTGTCAAAGATAATAAAATCGGGTACATAAACTTTGTATTAAGAAAGAACAAAGACTTTATTAATTGAAGTCTTAAAAAATGCCCGAGTTGCCAATAATCTAAGCTCAAATTAAGCTGAAGCATACTAAAATAATTGGCTGATCAAGTCACGCACACATTTCTCACTTTTTTATATTTCAACCAATAGGGAAAAAGAGTGGAAAATTAATGAAATCATTTGGAAGTATTTCAACTCTGGCATCAGCTGAAAAATTAATGAAAAAGGCCTACAAAGGTTTATTAATTCACATTGTACTGCACATACTAATTATTTATACCCCAATTTGAAACTAAATAAATGGAATATTTTATCTTCTTGTTTCTTATATTTATATATAATAAAAAGACATCTTCTTATACCATCGTCATTTTGGGGATTTTGCAATCTCACCCTCATGGTGTTGAGAGAATGGAGTCAAAGCAACCAAGTTCACTGCTGCAGAGGTGAAGAATCAAGAGGACAACGTCACGACGTTGTTCCAATTAAGCATCTCGATGATATCGCAAGTCAACGAAAAAAAAGATGAAAATCACGTGTGGTTGATGTTGAATAATCTTCGTAGTGTTGAGACACGCCACATCAAATATCTCAAAACTAGCTTTATCACGTGTTGACAATGACAAATAATTTTTCATATATTATCAAGGGCAAAATAGTTTTTCATTGGTGTGAGGCAACCATGGTTGGATATCCGATGAAAATTAAAGTTCTAGGGAGAGTTGTGTAAGAGTGATTTATGAACGTTTTTTCAAAGAGAAAAGCGTTACATTTGAAACTATTTTTGAGTGATTGTAAACTCTGGTAAAATTCTTTTCGATATTTTAGTGAAATCTGCCATGGCAGTAGAGATTGGACCTAGCCTATACTAGGGTAAATTAGTACGAACAACTTGTTGTTGATTTATATATTTTTCCCTATTTCTTATTAGTTTAAGTTTAAATTGAAAGCAACACTTTAATTTGCAAAAGGCTTTATCCTCCATTCATCCCCTCTCTCCTTGTGATTTGGAGATCAAATTGGTTATTGGCTAAGATTATTTATATCTTCTTTTTCCTCCATATATTTATTCTGATCATCTTTAAAAAAAAAAAAAAAAAAAAAAAAAAAAAAAAAAAAAAAAAAAAAAAAAAAAAAAAAAATTTAAAAAAAACTTATCTTATCTCATTTTATATTTATATTTATATAATAAAAAAGTCAACAAATTTAAATAATTGTCATCATTTTGTTTGGAGAAGTGGAACAAACAGGCTTTAAGAATTATTCCTGCATTATTTGCTGGGAGCATACAAGGGTTCATTTTTTGTGCATTTTCATGCATGGAGTACAAATTTAGAGATGAAAGTCATAACAAAGAACAATTCAAATCCTTTGACCATATTTATTATATATAACTCACCAACTTGGCAAGTGAACTGCAAATTGCATTCAGAGTCCAAAGAAATTGAGGGCAAACTTTTGCAGATATCACTATCCAACATCCATCACCTCCTTGTGATCTGTAGAAATTTTAGATCAGTCATTATCAACTAATTAGTTAAGGGTATATAATAGTCTTCCTAAATTCCCTGTTTTATTAGATAATATAATCCTAACGCTATGATCCTTCTGCCTTCAAATTCTGAAACAAACAGAATTTCCATGGTGTGAGGCTATGATCCTTGTTAATTTTCTGGAACAAGTAGATAGACGGGAAATATATATTTTTTTTTTAGAAAAATGGTTACTTTATTAAGATGTATGTGGGTAACATACGAGGGAAGCCTGTCAATTAAGGGAGATAGATGAAGCATCATAATTACAAAATAAACTAGAAAATGATGACCAAAAACCAACAAGAGCAATAATATCCTCCCTAACCTGCGAAAAGCTACAAGAAATCCCTTTGAAGATCATATGACAGTAAAAAAAGTCAGAATAAGAACATGCCTTTGCCAAGATTTTAAAGATGTTCCAAAAAAAATTGTCCCAACCATGATTCGATTTTTTTAAATTTAAAGTTAGTCTAATCCATGTTAATTTGACAATGAATTCCATCATAAGTCAGGATCTATTGTCGGCAAGTCACATTCTATATTAGGTATGCTTATGTTACGGATAATATACATAGGCCAAACGAACATCTTCCTCTTAAGTGGTCCATTCATAGGAACTCTAAAGTCAAACATGTTATTTCATCATGTTGGTTTGTAGAACCTAGTCTTCATCATTCTCGTAAATTCTGAATCCGAGGCAGGGGGCCCGTCCACTTTCCTAGATTAATATTGCAAATCAAAATATAACTGGAGTAAATTACCATGAGTTTTCAGCAAGAGAGAGACTTTATTTACAAAAACTCATAAATGTGTTGCAATAATTAACCCCCAAGAGAGGCATTAGCCACTCAAAACAATCCCTTAACTATTTACAGTGTCTTAAAGCAGTTTTCCACTAATCACAATATATATTTGTTCCACTAATCATCTGCAACAACCATGGCTTGTGGATGAACAGGAACACCATTAATGAACAACCTTCCCCTCAGCGGGTGAGCCCTCGCGTCTCGCTGCATGAACTTCCCAACCAACGCGCAGATTCTTGCCCCGATCGAAGCATTTGCTTCCCGCCACAGGCGCCGCTCGTCGTACAGAAATCTGTTAGAAAAACGTGGAAGACAAGTATGAGTGGAGATGATTTTTCATTCAACTAAGCATGCCTTTATATAGGCTTACAAAAGTAACCATGGAATACCAATGGTTCAAACTTTTAAATGTCATAAAATGCTCCCATAACTCACCTAACTCCCAAAACTCAAAAGTCACTATTGGTTACAAGAAACCAAAAGCCAAAAGTCACAAAAACCAAAAGTCACACTAAATGCCACAAATAAAGTTTAATAATGAAAACTTTTCATTTTCTCAACACCCCCCTTAAACTTGATTTGTTACACCAAGTAAACTCCTCATTCTGATAAAAGTCTCCAACTTGAGGGGCTTCGTGAAAATGTCTGCCGCTTGGTCTTGTGACTTGATATATTTGAGTTCCACTTCTTTATTCGCAACGCAATCCCGAATGTAGTGAAATCGGGTATCAATGTGCTTGCTCCTCCCATGAAATACCGGATTTTTGGCTAAGGCAATGGCCGATTTGTTGTCAACAAAAATCTCCATTGGACCTTCCATTTGAAACTTCAACTCCTTCACTAAGTTTCTTAGCCAAATTGCATGACATACACATGAAGTTGCCGCGACGTACTCCGCCTCACATGTTGATAGTGTGACTATGGGTTGCTTTTTTGACATCCATGTGAACGCCGTTTCACCAATAAAAAACACAAACCCCGTAGTACTCTTTCGATCATCCAAGTCACTACTCCAATCACTATCACAATATCCAACAATATCAAAATTGCTAGAAGAGACATAGGAAAGACCATACCCAATCGTCCCTTTGATGTAGCGAAGTATCCTTTTTGCCATTTTGCAATGCGTAGTTGTCGGCTCCTCCATAAATCGACTAATAATTCCAACTGAATAAAGAATATCCGGTCTTGTGCATGTCAAGTATCTCAAACTTCCAACCAAACTTTTGAAATATGTAGAATCTACCTTTTCTCCTCCACCTTGCTTGGTGATTTTGACTCCACATTCCATCGGTGTTCCAACTGGATTAGCATCATCCATGTTGAACTTTTTGAGCATTTCTTTAGCATAGCCCTCTTGGGATATAAAAATCCCATCTTCACTTTGTTTGACCTCGATCCCAAGATAGTAACTCATGAGACCAATGTCCGTCATTTCAAACTCCTTTGCCATCTCTCTTTTGAACTCATCAAACATGCTAGGATTGTTTCCGGTAAATACTAAATCATCAACATATAAACAAATGATTAGTATGCTTTCACCTTGCATTTTGATGTAAAGGGCATGCTCATAAGGACACTTCATATACTTCTTCTCTTGAAAATACTTGTCAATTTTCGAATTCCATGCTCTCGGTGCTTGCTTCAAACCGTAAAGAGCCTTCTTCAATCGAAGCACTTTGTTTTCTTCACCTTTGACTTCATAACCCAATGGTTGCTCCACATAGACTTCTTCCTCAAGAATTCCGTTCAAGAATGCTGATTTGACATCCATTTGATGTATTTTCCAATGATTATGAGCTGCCAAAGCAATAATCAAACGAATAGTTTCAAGGCGAACAACGGGGGCAAATACCTCATCATAGTCGATGCCATGTCGTTGACTATACCCTTTCACCACTAGTCTCGCCTTGTGCCTTTCAACATCGCCATTGGCCTTTCTCTTTGTCTTGTATAACCACTTCACTCCGATTGGTTTGTGCCCTTTTGGAAGTTTGGTCAACTCCCATGTGTCATTTTTCTCTATCGCTCGAATTTCTTCATCCATTGCATCCTTCCATTTCTTGCTTGCAATGGCTTCTTGGAAACTAATGGGCTCACAATCACCAAAAAGACAATAGAGAGTTATGTCATTTTGATTTTCGGTTACCTCATTAAGTCCCTGTAGACTTCGGGTTCCTCTTGGACCAATTTCATTCTCAGAATCACTGGATGAACCTTCAGATGACGACCGATCGGTCAAATGGGATGGCACTGGACTAGGCAAAACTTCACCCATTTCATCTCTGGTTGGCTCATTTTCATCGTCTTCTTCAAAATATGGAAGGAAATCATACTCCTCCTCCTGTGTATTCCAATCCCAAGATGGTTGTTCATCAAAAACAACATCACGACTAATAATTACCTTCCCATTCAAAGGATTGTAAAGGCGATAACCCTTTGAACTTGCATCATAACCGATGAATATGAGTTTCTCACTTCGATCGTCGAGCTTGGTCCTCTTTTCCTCTGACACATGAGCATATGCAATACTCCCAAATACCTTGAAGTGACCAATTCCGGGCTTTCTTCCATTCCATGCTTCTTGAGGCGTCTTGTCAAGCACACTTTTGGTTGGTGCTCGATTTGTCAAATAGACCGCACAAGCTACGGCCTCCGCCCAAAATTCCCTTGGCATTTTCTTTGTCTTTAGCATGCTTCTTGCCATATTCAAGATTGTCCGATTCTTCCTCTCCACCACGCCATTTTGTTGTGGTGTCCTTGGCACTGTTAACGGACGTCGGATGCCTTTTTCATCACAAAACTGTTTGAACTCATTTGATGTGAATTCACCACCTCGATCAGTTCTCATGGCCTTGATTGTAAGATTGCTTTCATTCTCCACACATGCCTTAAATTTCTTGAAGATTTCAAATACTTCCGATTTTTCCTTCAAAAAGTACACCCATGTTTTTCTAGAAAAATCATCAATAAACAGAAGGAAATATTTACTTTTACCATGAGACTCCGGTTTGATCATACCACACACATCAGCATGGATGAGTTCTAGAGGCTTCTTGGCTCTTGTCATAGACTCCTTCGGAAAACTACTTCGATGATGTTTGCCAAGTAGACATCCTTCACACACTTGGTTCGGCTTGTGAATATGCGGTAAACCCCGCACCATCTGCTTCTTCGACAAGTCTTCTAGACTTCCAAAATTGAGGTGTCCGAACCGTAGATGCCATAACCAGGAGAGATCCTCATAACACGTCTTCAAGCATTTTGGAACATCATTACATATATTCAAAGGAAACATTCGGTTTTTTGTCATGGAAACTTTAGCAATAAGTCTCTCATGATTATCCCTCAAATACAAGCAATTGTTTTTCATTTGAACTTCAAAACCTTTCTCTAACAATTGTCCTACACTCAATATATTATTTTTTATACTGGGAATGTAATAAACATTTGTAATATATTGATTTTCTCCATTTTTTAACCGAATGAGAATTTTACCTATTCCTTTGATGGCGGCCAAAGAATTGTCTCCAAAGGCAATATTACCTTTCTCCATCTCGTTCAACTCTGCAAACATCTCGCGTTTTCCACACATGTGGTTTGAGGCTCCGGTGTCAAGATACCACATACTATCTTGACTATCTTCTTCTCCCTTTGAAACCATAAATAAAGTTCCATTCTCCTCTGCATAATTAGATTGCCCTTGATGGGCTTTGGATGTGTTGGCGGCTGACTGATCCTGATGCTTCCGATCACTTGATTCTGATTGAGATGAGTAACACTCATTTGCATAATGACCATACTTATTACAATTATAACATTTTACCTGAGATTTATCTCTTCCAGATCTTCCACCACGTCTTCCACGACCTCGACCTCCTCTTCCTCTTGAGGAATCACTCGAATTTTGAGAAACGTCGGTGTTAGTTTCACCTCTTCCACCACGGCCTCGACCACCACGACCTCTTCCACGTCCACGACTATTCTCCTCCTTGAGTTTGAGTTGGAGAAGTTGTTCAACGGTATCTGTTTGCTCCATCCTCCTTTTCTTTTTCTCCTCATAGGCTTGCAATGAGCCTATAAATTGTTCAATCGTCATAATCTCGAGATCCTGTGTCTCCTCAATTGTCGTGGCAATAATCTCGAACTTTGTATTTAGGCTCCGTAGAACCTTTTCCATGACACGAACATCGGCGATTTCTTCACCGTTTCGTCTCAATTGGTTGACGACGGTCATTACTCTTGTGTGATATTCCGCTATCACCTCCGTCTCCTTCATTTGTAAAGATTCAAACTCACCACGTAAAGTTTGCAACCGTACCTTTTTCACACGATCGGCTCCTCTATGAGTCGATTGGAGCTTGTCCCATGCCGCCTTTGACGTCTCGGCATTGGCAATGGTCTCAAACGTGTCTTCGTCCACCGATTGGTACAAGATATAGAGGGCCTTCTTGTCCTTCTTTCTTGTCTCCTTTAACGCATCTCTTTGCGCTTGATCGGCTCCAGCTTCCGCCTCTTGGAAACCATTCTCCACGATCTCCCACACATCTTGTGCTCCTAGTAACGCTTTTATCTTGATGCTCCAATTGTCATAGTTGAGCTTGGAAAGCATCGGTAGTTGAAGCGAACCCATCCCACCGTTGGCCATTTCTCTCAATTTTTTGCTACTCGCTCTGATACCACTTTGTTAGAAAAACGTGGAAGACAAGTATGAGTGGAGATGATTTTTCATTCAACTAAGCATGCCTTTATATAGGCTTACAAAAGTAACCATGGAATACCAATGGTTCAAACTTTTAAATGTCATAAAATGCTCCCATAACTCACCTAACTCCCAAAACTCAAAAGTCACTATTGGTTACAAGAAACCAAAAGCCAAAAGTCACAAAAACCAAAAGTCACACTAAATGCCACAAATAAAGTTTAATAATGAAAACTTTTCATTTTCTCAACAAAATCTGCCCATGTAAACGGTGCAAGAAAATAGATAGACAATTCCAGTGATCAAGAAAAGTCCCCAAAAGCAGTCGACGCTCAGCCGGGTTGAAGAAAACTCGGTGGTGTCTGAACTTGAACATTCTTTAACATTTACGAACCATTTCTTTTCGAAATTACCCATTGTTTTATTGTTTTCCGTCACGTTCAAGATAGCTGTGGACATGTCAGCTACTAACGGCGAACCTATTGGGAAACCCTGCAAAAAGAACATTCCGATGTAACAAGCAGTTAATAGGAGATTGATGTACGTCCGACGGTTTTAAAGAGATAGTCGGGTTGAATAATTTGTACAAATAGGATTTAGGGAGAAAAATCAGAGACGTAATAGGAGCAATAGGTCCTCTTAATTGTCTAATAATACTTCAAAAATATTAAAAATCAACATTCTTAAAGATTACATCCTATATTTTGCTCCATGTAGTTTCAATTTTTGTTCATATACTTGTTAAAAGTGCCCATTTTGGTCCATATTTGCAAAAGTTCTATCACAAATCCTATAAACAATGAAAATCGTTTAATACAAAGTGAACTTGATTTTGAGTAATTAGTATTTAGGTCTAACCTCAATAAAAACCCAATTTCTAGAAAGATTTTAAGTAGAAGAATAGTCTAAAGAAATCTCTTTTAGAAGATCTTTAGAGCATGATAGTAGAATTCCTTGGAATGTGAGAGAAAAATTGTATTGGTAAAAAATACTGAGAATCATTTGTAACCACGAGATTATATGTATGTGTTGGCAAAATTCTAACCACTAAGTTTAGGAGGTGCAACTAATACAAATAAGAGTGACATCCTACAATTTTTTTCAAAAAGCTAGAAGTGACTAATAATACTACTTTTTTTTTTTTCAAAAAATATATATTTCAAGTTTACCCTTGAATCTCCAAAAGTTTCTTTTCAACACAGTGACGTTCGAACTTATTAAAAGTGTTGCATTGAAATTGTGATTAAAAAAATGAGATAAAGAATATCAAATAACATGGGTTTCCATCTCAAAACCAATTGACAATGAGTGAGGTGACCGTTGTATCATATAAATTGTGAGGTCTCCACTAATCTTTTTAATGTGGGATCCTCAAAAAAAAAAAAAATGAAAGAATCAAAAGAGTCATTTTAGAAGTAAAAATATACTTTCAAAAAAGTAAAAAGACTAAAATGGGCACAAAAGTTGAAAAGACATAGAAATGGTATTTAAACTCCTTTAAAATATATATATATATATATATATATATATATATATATATAAAAGTATAGTATTTGAACCAATTTGTTAAATGAAAATTCTAATTTGCCCCTTCAATTATTGGAATTGAAAGGTTAAATATACAAAAAAAAAAAAAAAAAAAAAATTAGAAGTTAAAATCGTTTTCCTCTATAAAATTTTTTGGCTCAGCATGTGAAGAGAGAGAGAGAGGGGAACTTACGAAGCCAAAGCCATCGGCTTTATAGATTGGCTCGGTGGCGGTATATTGTGTGCAGTACGTAGAGAGAAACAGCTTAATGTAAGGGGTTTCATCCACAGCAGCAGAAATTCCACCATTCTTGCTTCCTTTAGAAAAAAGATTGTGCATTTCATTTACAGTACGATAATATTTGAGCTGGGAATCGTTGAACTTCAAGGACTTGAGAATCTCACGCACGAAAGAACCTGCCTTATACCCAACGTTCTCTCCATTTTTCTGCAGCTGATTGATATCAGTTACAGTGGGTTTCAACACTTGAACCGTCAAAAGTGAGGCCAAACTTGCAGTGTAACTCTGTGTAATGATCAGAACTACAAACAACCATATTATCACCACAAGTCGAGTCCAATTGTTGAATGTAACCTCCCCTGAAAATGAATGGCGAAAGATTTCTCAATTAGTTCAAGGAAGAAGATCTTGTTTCTTGATTAAAACAAATGAGTGGGGTTAAAGATCAAGGGAACAGAACAAAAAATATACTTGTCTATGCACCAAGTATATTATGTATAAGAATCTTCCTAATTAAGAAATAGAAAAGTAGAAAATGAGAATTTTTTTTATCTCTCTTAGTTGTTAATATCTTAATGGTGGTGTATAGGAAAGTACCTACGGTGGCCAAGTATTGTCCATATATTCTTATTGACATTTCTTTTAGTCACTACAGGATGAAAGGTCTATTGCAGCAGTTTTATTGAGTTGTTGTAGCATTTTTAACCGTTGCAAGATATTTCGCAGTGATTACAAAACCGCTAGCAGAAGAAGTTGTATTGGAACAGTTTATTGCAACAGTTTAGACAACTGTTGGAATCACAATGAAATAAAACCGCCGCAATGTGTATCAATCGCAGTAGTTTTGTTATATATATGTGTTGTTAGAAGCCGCTGTAAGTTTACAAACCCTTACAGCATTTTCCAAACCGCTGCAACATTTGGAGGTGGGAGATTTGAATGTCTGATATCTTGGTCAATGGTACATGTCAATTACTATTGAGTTATACTCGTTTTGGCTATTCATATTGACATTCTAATGTAACGTATCTCTTATTAAACTATTTATATTGCATTTAATGAATAAGTCTGTCCATTGTAATTTTTAAGCCACTAAGAATACATCATATATATCAGAAAATCAGTAAGAAGATTTTATTTACTAATATGTAGGCAAGTATTTTTTTCTCGAGGGAGAAAGGTAACGCAACTTACGATGGGCAAAAACCATGGTGGAGAAAGAGTACCAAAGACTAGTACAGATCTGATCGAAAGGATGTCCACGAAAGTCATCATTGAGTCTGTGTTCAAGGATCCAAACAACAAGAGCAATGAAGATGAAGAAGAGGGTTGTGATCACCCATAGGCTCCATGTAAGAGGCTTTAAGAACTCCCATGGGTTGATGTTCTTGGTGCTCTTCATTGGCACAACCATCGACACTTCAGATTTCATGAACGGCAATGTGAAATCTATGTACTTAGACCTGTTCGCTCGGATCGTTATATCACCCGCCACAGCATCAAATTTCTGTCTCCATAACCCAAACCATTTATCAAACTAATATAGGACAATACTTAGCGACATACGGGATAACTATCTTCTTACACACCGTCATTAAAATGTCGACAACTAGAATATATAGAAAAAAGTTATCATTTTCTACCTTTCTCTTTCGTAGTTGTCAAGATTTTAATGGAATGCGTAAAAAGATCTCTATACACTGTTATATGCAGCAAAGTATTGTTCAAAATGATATGGATCAAAATTTTAAAAAAATTCCGGTGATAACTATTTGGTTTTTTAAAATTAAGCTTAAAAACACTACAATTGTTAAGTTTCTTTGTTTTGTTATCTACCTTATTCCCATGTTTTCAAAAATCAAGTTAAGTTTTTTTTTTTTTAAACAAAAAAACCAAGTTAAGTTTTGAAAACTAAAAAATGTAGACCTCATTTGATAACCATTTAGGCCCCGTTTGATAACCATTCCGTTTTTTGTTTTTGGTTTTTGAAAATTAAGCCGGCAAATTTTGAAAACTAAAAAAAGTAGTTTTCAAAAACTTGTTTTTGTTATTAGAATTTAGGTAGGAATTCAGATGTGTCTTTAACAAAAATGAAAACCATGAAAGAAAATTTGAAAGAAACAAGCATAATTTTCAAAAACCAAAAACCAAAAACCAAATGGTTATCAAACGGGACCTTAATTAGTTTTTGGTTTTTGAAAATTAAACTTGTTTTCTCTCCATTTCCTTTCAATGGTTTTCGACTTTGTTAAGAATGCATTTGAATTCTCAGCCAAATTCCAAAAACAAAAACAAACTTTTGAAAACTATTTTTTTTTTAGTTTTCAAAACTTGACTTGGTTTTTAAAAACATCGAAATAAGGAACAAACCAATAAACTTATAGCTGAAAATAGTATTTTTAAGCTTAATTTTCAAAAACCAAAAACCAAATGATTATGACCGTAGTTTTCAAAAAATTTTGTTTTTGGAATTTGGCTAAGAATTCAAATATGTCCTTAACAAAGATGAAAATCATGTAAGAAAATTGAGAGAAACAAGCATAATCTTCAAAAACTAAAAACCAAAAACTAAGACCCTATTTGATAACCATTTGGTTTTTGGTTTTTAAGCTTATAAACACCACTTCCAACTCTAAGTTTTTTTTGGCTTTTCACATACCTTCTTCCCATATTTTCAAAAACCAAGCCAATTTTTTAAAACAAAAAAAAGTAGTTTTCAAAAACATGTTTTTGTTTTTAGAATTTGATTAGGAATTTAAGTGTGTCTTTAACAAAAATGAAAACAGGACATTTAAAGAAAACAAGCATAATTTTCAAAAACCAAATGGTTATCAAACGGTGCCTAAATAATTATATCAAACGAGACTTTAAATAATCATAACTATTCAAATCAACCACAAGCAATACAAACTGAAAATGTGAAGTTAAAGTAAACCATAACACTAACCCCAAGGTAGAGCCGATAAACCAAGTCATTATAGGTGCCACCCGAGCCTGCGGTTGTGTGGAAAGGAATGAACTCAGGATCACCAACAACATAAGGCAACTCTTGGAGCACAGCCTTGAACATATCTATGCAATATCCACTCGCATTCATTCCATCCACACTCACAAACTCATGAAATCCATCCTTCACCGGAACCCCAACTCTCAACCTCTTCCCATTCCTCGGAATCTCCCACCCTTTCGGGGTAGAGCTCGGATTTCCCGGCCATTTGATCTGCCTCAGCCCTCTTGTCGAATCCTGCAATTTTCTTGTCAACCCATTTTCCGGTGACCAAAACCCAACATTTCTTCTTCTTCCATTCTCGATCACATTCACTATCTCGAAAACAGACGACTGCAGCTGCCCATTCAAAAGATCGAACTTACCAGCCAAGCCTATAAACTTGACTTCTGAGAAGGCGTCTCGCAGCTTCTCACCATTTTGATTGACGCCGAGGTTGTATAAATAGTTCGATGAGTTCATCTCCATGGCGGTGACATTGGCCAGGCTGTATCGGAGGTCGTCCGTGCCAGCCTTCTCCACTGCGAGGGCCAACGCCCAAGCCGCGTCGTAAGCCCATAACCCAAACGCATTCAACTCTCCAATGTCTTCAAATCTCTTCTGCCATTCAAGTTTGAAGGAATCCAGCCTTTCAGTTTCTGGGATGTAAGTTCTTATCCCAAGGACTCCCTGCATCGACTCAAAAGTTGATGGTTCGATCAGATCGAATTCGTTCGTTATGGCATCGGTGATTATCCAAACGTAGCCTGGCTTCATCATTCCAACCTCGTTGGCCTTGATGAAGATTCGAGACGCAAGGCGACGCAACATGTGGACCACGAACACTCTGGTCTGCATGGTCGTCAACTTGTTGAGCTCGTCGGTAATTTGGTCGTCGGAGGCGTTGGGGGAGATGATGCTTTGGTAGGGAACGTGAGCGTTGACCTCTTGCAGAGCATCGACGAGGTAAGGGATGATTCCGTCGCCGAACTCGTTGTCGACATAGATGGGGACGACATGTCGCCATTTGAAGGTCTTGACGATGGCTGCAATGGCTTTGAGCTGAGAGGAATCGTCTTGGGCGACTCGAAAGAAGAAAGGGCTGCGATGGGATGTGAGGGAAGGTCGTGTGGCTGAAAATGAGATGATGGGAACGTGTGCTTTGTCTCCAAGGTCGATAATGAAGTTGGCTTGCATGGAGCTTGTTGGGCCTATAATGGCCTGCACTTCTGTTTTCTTTATCAAATCTAGAGCTGTTGGTTTAATTTCATTCAAATTAGAAATGGTGTTTGATCCAAGGAAGATTGAGAAGGCAAAATGATTGATGATATATAGTTGAGGTAAAAAGACAGGTTAAATTTACAACTTCTTGTCAGTTTTGATTGCTCCAGTTATCTCATCTATAGAAGAAGTTGGTATAGAATAGGCTTTTTTTTTGGGATAAATGTCACAGAAGGAGGTTCATTACAATATGACAGACAGTTTGATACCATTTGGATATAGGAGAGAAACAAAAAAAAAATCCTAATGATTCCACCATGCATCCAATAATTTTGAAACATATTGAATCATTTTTCCATTTTTGTTTAAACAAAAAGTTAGAGCAAGTGCTACCACATAATTCATAATTAATATTAGGAACAATATTGCCTTGCTGATTAGCTAGGTAGCACAAAATTCATACCAAGAGAGAAGAGGGGATTTTTTTTTTTTTTCCCTTTTTCAAAGGAATAAACATCTATAAAAAAATTTAGCGGCGGGCAATAGGAAGGCTATCGGTAGGGAATTAGTATTTTCTTTACTATAGCCAACCTACCATAAAATTAAAAGTTCAATTACATAAGTGAAACTCATTATAATTTATAGACTAAATAAATACATTCCTCGAAGTTCTAAGATTAACTTTTTTATATGTTTGGCAAACTTATCAAAAAATAGGGATAAAAAAAATATAGGGATCAAAATGAAACTAAAATTAATTTAACCCGTAGTTAGAATATAAGATTTCTCTAGTTAATAATCAAAATTTGATGGCAAAAATACAAAACTATCCTCAATTATAAGTTATTATAATTCCATCCTCAAATGTTCAATTTGAGTACTTTTCTCAAGTTATAAGGTTAAATATAATGATATGTTCAATCTCTGAACTTTCAAAGTAATATCTATTTAGTTTCAATAAATTGAAAAGTTTATAATCTGTAGTTCTCCTAAACATTAAAGTTGTGTTTATTAGGTCCTTATGTTAACTCTACTAGTTTTGGATTATGCCATCAAACGTCTAAAGCTACCTAAAATCAACCCACTACATAATATCCTTAACTAAAATATGATCAACATGTCATGAAAACGAAATTAACAACAAAGGCTTAAAAGACCCAAAAATTGAACATTTAGGAACCTATTAAAAACTTTTTAAACTACAAAGATTAGATAGATACAATTTTAAAAGTCGAGAGACCTAGCTATTAGAAATTTTTTAAGTACAAATACAAGTTTTGAACTCATTATAATTAAGCTCCCACCATTGTAACTCTATTTTAGTTTTTGGGTTTATTAATTTGCACCAATTATATTAGTATATAATCGCAACAACCCCCTAAATCTAGGTTCAATTGTAATAATAACACTTATAATTCAAATGATTGTATTCAAGGGGAAGGGGTAAAATAAAGTTTAAGGGTGGGAGTGGAATTATAGTAACTCCTATATTTTATATGTATTTTAACCAAAAAAAATCACCTATTTGATGATGTTACTAAAATAAATATAAATAAAAGGTCTATTTGATGACAATTCACCTAGCATATAATATTTAGTAGAAATCTTATATGGTGGCCTAATTTTTTAATTTGAATTTCTATATGTGTTAATCCTATTTTTAGATTTATTTTGGTCTATATTTTAGTCTCAAACTTAGGAATAAACACAAAAACCATTTTCGACTTTGTCATCAATTGTTTATATGATGTATAACAGTACTTGATATATGTGTATTAAATTATGGTTGAAGTCATTGTAGCGTAGGAAACTATACTAGAATAAACCATGGTCCTAGTACCATTTTAAAAAAATCAAATTTCTGATGATGTTAAATTTTTGACAAGTATAAGAGAGAAATGCAAAAAGAGAAGGAAAATAGATATTTTTCCGATATCGGAATTTTAATAGAAATTAGGAGGGAATTATGATTGTATTTAGGTTGAATCCAAAAGAAAAAGATGAGAGAGAACCTGCAGCAGCTGCATCAACAACAGTTCCATTGGAATCTATGGTGTTGAGAATCACTCTGGTCTTATAATGACTTTGAAAAGCATAAAAATCAGCGAGAGCCATCGAAATGCATCTCAGACCCATCTTTCCAACAACAACGTTCAAATCCAAAACTACTCCCACCTTCACTTTCACCGTCGTCGCCGTCGCATCCACCAGCAAGACCATCAACAAGACCCCAAAACCAACTTTCACACCCTTTCTTCTTCTCATCGTTTGGTTTTGATCTCTACTGTGTGCGGCTCTCAGAACAAATAATGGCTATGTTTATTTGTTCATCAAAACACCATGTATTTATATCAAGACATGGAAGGAAACAAGTTATGAAATCCCAATTGTTTTGATTAACGTGAACAATAAACTAAATCAAACGCAATCACTCTATTTTCTTATTCTGAAAATTAAAGAAACAATATCCTTAACTCGTAACCAAATTTAAGTCTCCAATCAAAAATGAGAAAGAAAAGGCATTAAGATATTTTAATGATGAGTTAAGAGTTGCTTACATAACTGAGTAAGAAATTGTATTTATTATTAATATGTGTAGTATGTATAGGAGATAAGCCGTCTATTGGCAAGCAACACTTATCAAAGACAATTAGTTTGTCGATCATAAAAACTTGTATTAAGAAAGAACAAAGACTTTATTAATTAAGTCTTCAAAAATGGCCTAGTTGCCAATCATCTGAGCTAAAATTAGTCAAACCCTACTGACATAATTGGCTGACTAGTCAAAGCCTACTGACATAATTGGCTGACTGGTGTTGAAGATCAAACATTGAAAAGATTAGTGGAGACCTCACAAGTTATAAGATAAATTAGTTATTCCACTCATTGTCAATTGATTTTGAGATAGAAGTTCATGTTACCTAATAACTGGAAAGAAGACATTATTTAGAAGGAATTCATGTTTGGCATCAGCTGTAAACTCAATAAAATAAGCGAAGGCTAAATTCTCCACCAAAATGAACATAATTTAGTAGTAATTGACATGTACCTTCAACTAAAAAAATATTAAAAAAAAAAAAAAAAAAAAAAAAAAAAAAAAGCTAAATTCTCCTAAATTTTGGTCTTCCGGTCCAAAGGCATTCACATTCCTTAACACATACTAGTTATTTATATCTCAACTTGAAACTAAAAATATCAAAAATCTTACCTTATATTTATATAATCATAAGACTACAATTATATGATCTGTCATTTTGGGATTTTGTATCCTCGCATGATTGCTGATACAAGTATGGATCTCTAACTCTACATTTAATTTCTAAAAACCAAGATCCATTTTTATTGCATTTTCATCAAGGTGGTGTAGAACTTTTCAAATTTGGAGATGGACGTCATAAAAAAGAACCATTCTAATCTTTGACCAAAGTATTATATAAAGCTCCAATTTACCAAGTGAACTGCAAATTGCATTGGAATAAATAAAAATTGAGAACAATTTTGCAATGCCACCATCCCGGCAAATGCATTGTAATCACGTGCTTCCAAAATATTTACATAACCTTGTATGAACAAGAATGAAATTTTGGTTTCATTATGCACAGTTTCGTTTAGTAAACAGGTAGAACATGCTGAACATATCTACTGCTAAGACAGTTCAGAGGGGTTAAGGCCTCACTATAGAAGTCGTAACATAATTTGACTAGGAAATTACAGCTACTTAATTTGATGTTCAAAGCAATGCTATAATCAACATGACTCATGACCATGCATAGCATGGACTAGATTTAGCTGCAGAGTCGGGAACCGTAGAGCAAGAATACTCAACCCTGAACTGTGCATCAGTACATTGACGAAGACAGACAACTAAGTAATTATAACCATTACTCCAACTCATTCCTCTCTGGAAGTAGGATCCACTCCAGTTGAAGGGCTATCAGCAAAATATTCTTGATGTTTCACATTCACTCCATACTGTTCATCAAGTACCAACAATGCAGTTAGTTATGGATAAGGAACTTGATCCTTCAGGGTCTATGTTCAAAATAGTATCATAAAATGAGACAACATCAATTTGTCCCCCCCCCACCGAGTGGAAACTGTATAACATTGAGGATGCACCATGCAATTTGAAGAACTAAAAATAACAAATTTTTTACAAGATTACAGCCTGTCAGGAATCTATAACACAAATAAACCAGACAAACTTTATGACAGATCACTTCAACCAAAAAAATAGCCCACCCATAGCACCACCTAAAATATAAGAGTACGTACCAAAATCAAACTAATGATCTCTTATGTCTGTATATGAATTATCAATTATCCATCGTAAGCACAAGAGCCTAATAATTGGAAAAAGAGTAAAAGTATAACATTTTTAGTTTACCTCACGAAGTGCCTTCGAGAGATCCTCCATGGTCAATATTAAGCGCTTATCCTGAACCAGCAGAATGTTAGACTGGCCAAATAGTTTATTAATCAAGAGACCCAAGGTTACAAAAGATGCACCTTTTGTTGTTTATCCCTTTTGTCTTTCACTACTGCTGCCTGTCTTGCCTTACAATGCCTACATTGCACAACCAAATAAGTTAAAACTTCTTTAAAACTTTTACCAACTCAAGCAGCAACGAATATCCAACTGTTGTTGTGAACGTAGTGAAAAACCCACAAAAATCTCCCCAAGTACATGAAAGGGCATGGGAAAGAGATGATAATCACCCAATGCCTGCCAAACAATAATAAGGCAGTGATTGAGGTTGAAGAAGAATGATTAATAGGTGCGAGGGCAGTTGTAGAGGATTATTGAGAGTAAATCGTTCCTCTAATAGCTGTTTGTTATAGTTCGCTAATTGTTGGGATTTGCAGTGAGAAATGTTCAATAAGTCTCTTCCTTGTAATCCTGATAATCTTGAAAGGCGGAATTATACATTCAGTTGCGAGGCTTCTTGCCTTCCCATGACATATTTAGGAGCAGTTATCTTTTATGGGAGAAAGCCTTGTTCTCAAAGAGTGAGAGATCAACGTTAATTCAATTACCTTTAGTGGGATCCTATCAAATTTCTATCCTTATTAAGGATTTCGTAGTCTTTTTGTTCCAAGTTGGAAAGGATTATAAAAGATTTTTTTTGGAAGGGAATTGAGAGGATGAATAAGAATCTCATTTTGTTGAGTGGTAGGAAATTTCCAAGTCATGCACTAAGCGCAGGTTGGGCACTAGGAATTTGGCAATAACTTTACCCCTCCTGGCTAAGTGGTTGTAACACCCTATAAAGAGTCTAATATTTTGTAGCATAGGATTGTTGTCAACAAGTTGGTTCTCAAACTCTTGGAGCCAATCCCATCAAATTAACCACTTGCATTCTCACTATCACGTTATTAAAATGAAAAGGTCTACAACTCAAGTTCTGGTCATACTTTACTTGCACCCCTCAGGCAAAATGAGAGTGTGTGAGCTTTTGGGTGAGGGGAGCAGGGGAGAGAAAAGAATAAAGAAAAAAGAATTTTTATATATGCACCAAAAGGCATCAGAAGAAAGCAAGCGTACTGGAGAGCATCACTAGCAACATCTGCAACAAACTTCTGCGTGGCAACAGCTACAAGTCTGATCCTGCAAAATTGAAGCTCTATTAGGAAAAATGTAAACTATTCTTCACACGAAATAGATAAACAATTTCTTCATTACAAACATCACACATTGATGTTGAACACATTTAATGCTAATCCAAACTATCACTTTACATACAAAGCAATTAACCAGGCTAAGGTTAAAGAATTCATCTCAAAATAGTCAAAGATCTCAAATGAATTACATCCTCTACATTTTGCAAAATTTTAGACTTGCAACTGTAGGAAAAAAGTAATAAATGAAATGGCAGACAGGAGTAGAAGAATCGTTGGAAAAGAACTGGACAAAATTTAATAACTTCAAAGATATTATCACAGCTCAATTACAAAGACAGCAAAGTACTGCCGCAAAATATGATTATTCTCTGACTTAGATTAACTTCACTACTTTTCCCCTGTGCACAATTCTCAGCATAGAAATGCAGCCACTAATAACACCACTCATTGAAATCAAAAGTTGGCATCAATGTTCGCCACCATGAATGCCACTATGAACACTAAAAAGGCCATCTTCATGTTTATTAACACTATTACAGAACAAACCGGGTAAGCATATTTTGTGTCTGACCTACAATGTATATATCAACAATTTAGACCACTGGGAACCCCGGCGAGAATTCCCCATTTCTTCACAGGGAATGAGGTGGGAACTGCGATTAAAAGTTCCCTGCTCCTCCAATGTAGAGGCAACTTCCCAACAAAAATCGGCAACAACAACGAACATTTTTTTTCTTTAGAACGGAAAATACTCAAAATAAGAAATCCCCTAATTGCAACCCACGCCGTAAATAAGCTTTCACTTTGATCGATATTAACAGTCAACAACCCACCCACTGAATGGAAAAAACTCCAATTACGATTAAGTCGTGGAAACGAAACAATACCAATCACAACACTAGGAGAAAGATAAAATCGATCTCATCTATCGGTCGAGAAACCGCACTCTAAACCTAGGGTTTTGATGAACGGAAATTTAAAAACAAACGAAAAGATACCTACAATCGAACGTCAGGACACTGAAATCCACTCTTCCCTAAGTAATGCTCCACCAACTCGTCTGGAATCTGAAAAAAGAAAAACCCCAACGTGATTTGAAATTGCAGAAAAACGCGTGCGGGAAAAGAAGCGAGTTGGAGTCAAGAAGCATCATTGTGAGATCTTACAGTGGGAGTATACTCCATTAGAGATGCTAGAAACTCGGAGAGCGCTGCGTCATCGTCGTGCCTGCTCTCTGTCGCTTGTTGGCTATGGTTCATCTTCTTCGTTTTCCCTCTCTTCTTCAGTGAAGCTCGTGATGATGGCAGGGTCAGAGAGGGAGATAAGTGAGAAGACAAAAATCAAGAGCGTGGTGGTGGGGTTTGTGACCGTGTGCGGCAAAAGCCAGGCTTACGATGGCGATTAGAGGTTGCTGTAGGGGAGCGAGCTGCGAGGGAGGACAAGAAATTTTTGGATGGGTTGGGTGACAATGTGCAGTTACAGCAACGATGGGAGAGGTTGAAAGTAAACAAAAAGAAAAGGGATGGGTAAAGGAATTGAGGAGAGTGTACGTCTAGGGTTTACCTTTTTTTTATTTTTTTTATTTTTTCTTTTCATTTTAGGCTAAATTGTAAAAAATACCCCTAAACTATAAAATTTGTTTCAAAAATGCCCCTGAACTTTGAAAAGTTTCAAAAATACCCTTGTCGTTAATTTTTTAAGGGAAACCGTTAAAGTTTCAGTTTCAAAAATACCCTTGAACTTTCAAAAAATTTTAAAAAATACTCTTATTGAAAAATGCTTCTTCTTTTTTCCTCCTCTCACCGTAAATTCTAACAGTTTCCCTTCAAAAATTAACGGCAAGGTTATTTTTGAAACATTTTTCAAAGTTCAGTGGTATTTTTGAAACTTTTCAAAGTTCAGAGACATTTTTTAAACAAACCCCATAATTTAGGGGTATTTTTTATAATTTAGCCTTCATTTTATTATTATTTTCTAAAAAACTTGTTTTCGTCTCCTTTCATCTGAACACCCAAAAAAAAAAAGAAAAAACTTTTTTCTGTTGTGTTTTTATTTCTTTTTTCTGATTTGAATTCCATTAAAATTCAAATAGTTTATCTTAATTCTAAAGTTTTCAATGGTTACCCCCCTCACCACTTCAAAAAAAAAAAATGGTTACCCTCACATTTTTTTTCGAACTTTTTATCCAAATTAACATATTTTAATCAGTTAAGTTGACTAGTATTGTATAAAGTTAATTGCCAACAAAAGCATAGGTACCAGACATATGTGGATATTGAATTTTAAATATGATCCGATTGTTGATTAAAAAAGAAAAGTTTTCTATTACATTATGAATACGATTGAAAAAATGACGGCAAAACAATAAAATAAAATAGTTATTTTAAAATTTAAAATACGAAAGTGAGATTTAAACATAATTTAATTTTAAATTTTAAAATGTTTTAAAGATCGTTCCAATGAACTTTCAGTTTTGTTTTAAGTCCTTCAAATCTCGCACTATTTTTGTTCATTATATTTTGAAATGTTTAACTTTGATTTTGGCTGTCATTTAATATTATGCTATCACGACCATGTGACCTAGGAAAGATCGATGTAAACTGTAATAAAGTGCTTTTACTAAGCTTCTCTTTTGGCAATCTCATGTACGTCTTTCCAAACTGAATCCTAGAATGAATATTTTAACAAAAATTACATTTTTAAATTAAATTTTGAAGGAAAATAAATCAATAATTGATAGATTTTAATTTACCCATTCTGAAAAAACAATCTATCGATAAAAACATGTTAAGAACAAATATAATGTGATACAGTCCAACACAGGAAATAACACAAACATCATTTGAACATCTTTGACAGTTAACTGAGCTCTAAAAAGAACTTGTCATTCAAGATACTTCTTCCCCTTTCCCAAAACTTAATAAGGAAAGGGGAGATAAGAAAATGGTTTAACAAATGAATTTGCAGATCTCTGCATGATATTATTTGCACAAGTTACAAGAAAATGAACGTCTTTAATCTTCAACCAAGTACACAAACTGTCAAGTAAATCCCATCAAGTGAGAAGATCAACAGACATTTAGATATGGATTCTCTAATATATATATAAAATTTGGAGAGAAAATGTGCATGCCTTGAATCTATTTCGACTTGTATTGACTGTAACGTTGTATGCCATAGACATCGATGAGGCCAGGAGGAAAGACGGGATCTGTTGCTGCCCGAACAGAAACCTTCGCCACCGAAGTCACATTTACCGGAGGAGTAAATAAAGGACCCACGAGTGGGAGCTGGTGTAGTGGTTTAGTGTGTTGAAGAACCTGCAGTGAAATCCGTTGAAATAGATTGGATTGCAAAGGCTTTGATTCTTTTGACAAAATACATTGTTTAGCTATATCCTCCTTTGTAAAATGTAAATTCACTAGCAAAGCAATCACGCGAGACATGCAACAAATGATTCAGATTTAGAATTCTGAATGTCCTATCATCAGATCCATTTTTCTCATCCAAAAAATAATATACCCGGAAGTAGAAACAAAGCGGGTTTATGTCACTTTAGTAGTTGAAGAGATCTGAATGAAGGACTCATGAGTCATGAAAATACTATTATTAAGTTTGGTTTTTCTATATGTAAACAAATTTAGCGTTCTCACTTAATTGTGGGGTTTTGTATATTTAAAGTAACAACGACAGTAGGAAGAAAAAGAAATTAGAAGTATCTCGACCAAAATAATATAACTGAGAACTCAGACCAAAGTTCATAGCATAATAGAATAGGCATAAGGGGGGAAAAAGAGGAAGAAGAAGAAACCACTAAGTTACCATTTCCAGAGGAGAACCAATTACTCCTAGAGGTAACTTCACGCTCCCAACATTACGGGTCCCATAAATAAATCCCGGCCTCAAAATCACTCCTGAAAATGTACATTAAAGAACACTTTAGTCTCCACTGGTCTGCTAAGAGTAAATGACGATATAATTTATGGTTCATGAAAGCCAATAAGCAACATCCCTTGCTAGCAGCTACATTAAAGAGTCCTAGGAGTATACATTCATCTTACATATTACAGGCAATATATCTGAATTGCACAGCATAAATGCAAGTTAAGAATTTGACAGTCGCAGTGACAGATCAGAGATCCAACCTCCATAAGGAAATTTAGTGAGGAGTTCTGTCTCAGCCGCTCGCTACACAAATCAAAAGCAGATTTTGCATGAGCCACATTGATCCAAATACACATGAATCATGAAAAAAAGACTTTCATAAGAAAACAATGTAATATAGAGCCTCTATATGCACAAAAAGGAATGGTTGGTGACCCACATTTCTAGTAGAAGTTTAGAGATTTCGTTTGATAACCATTTTTTTCCTAAGAAACAATTTCATTGATACATGAAATTACAAGAAGGGAGAAACCCAAGAAGAATCACAAGAGAAGCTATAGCGATGGAAGAGGAGGAGCATTTACACCAAGCAACAACCAAATTAACAATAACATTAAAAAATCTATGGTAGGATAGCTCCTTTTCTTGGAAAATCCTTTTATTTGTTTCTTTTTTTTTTTTTTTTTTTTTTGAAAAGAGACAATATGGACTGTATTGATCAAAGATGAAACATACAGCCTAAGGGCAAGGGGTAGAGAGAACCCCTCCCCAAAAAGACAACAAAAGAAAGAGCTAAATCTGGATAGCCTTCCAATCGTTAATAATCATAGACAGGCTATAATTACAAAAAGAATTCCTATATAACGATATCCACCACGAAGCTGTACTTTGTACATTTTCACAAAAAATGTCTGAACTGGTAGACTTTCCATCAAACGATCTGGAATTTCTTTCCTTCCAGATAAGTCACAGCGCAGCCCTAAACGCACAACTTGCTATGATCTTGGCCTTATTCTTAAGATTCCACGCAGCCAAGCCTTCCAACAACCAGTCATCAATAAATCTAGGGGCACAAAAAGACAATCCCAATCTCTTGGCAATGAAGCTCCAAACTTTTCCGACAAAGTCACAATGTAAGAACAGATGGTCTAACCTTTCTTCGGCCTTGAGACAAAGACGGCACGCTGAGGGGGATAAGGACCATTGACTGAATTTCTTTTGGAGCCTTTCATCCGTGTTTAGACTACGGTATAAAAGAGACCAAAGAAAGACTTTCACCTTTTTCGGACTCTTATGTCTCCACAGTTTTTTGCATATAAACGGGGGGATTTTGGAAGGCCCCTCAATAAGCTTTTGGAACATGGATTTAGTTGTAAGCTTACCCGAGCCATCAAGGGTCCATTTTAAAACGTCTTGACCTTCCACCAAGTTCACCAAATTTATCTTCTCGACAAGATCCGACCAGCTATTTAATTCCCTATCAAAGAGCCCCCTTCTGAAAGAAAGATCCCATGTTTGATGTTCAACAATCCAGCAGTCCGCAATAGTAGCCTCTTTCTTGCAAGAAACCCTATAAAGATCCGAGTAGAGGACTTGCAAGGGTTGGGAATCACACCAACAATCCTCCCAAAATCTAACATTGCTACCACACCTCACAATAAAAGCTGAAAATTGGTCAAAAAGAGGGTAGTTAGAGGCAATATCCACCCACACTCTGTTGCCCTTTCTACCTTTGAGCTTCTCGGATTTCCCGTCTAAAGAGCAAGAGCCATAAATGCTCACGATGATCTTTCTCCAAAAAGCATTCTTCTCTTGAGCAAACCACCACAACCATTTGGTCATAAGAGCAGTGTTCCTTTGCTGAAGAGATCCGGTCCCCATTCCCCCTTGATAAGTAGGTAAGGCTGTCCATTCCCATTTCACCAAATTTGCCCCGGGTTTGTAGCTTCCCCCACTCCACACAAAGTCTCTGACAATTTTTTCCATAGCTTTAGTGACTATTTTAGGAGCTTTTAGCAAAGAGAAATGATATAGAGGAAGGCTATTCAGCACGGATTGTGCAAGAGTAACTCTTCCCCCTTTTGAAATTGGAAATTTCCTCCAACTTTCCAGCTTCCTGCTGAATCTGTCCATTAAAGGGTCCCAAAACTGCTTCCTGTGATAGTTTCCACCCAAGGGAAAACCTAAATAATTAACCGGCAAGGACTCCACTTTACAGCCCAAATGATTAGCCCAAATAGACAAATTTACCGTATCCACATTCACCCCAATCAAAGATGTTTTCGCTGAATTAATCGATAAGCCAGAGCCCTGCATAATTAATCTCAAAATATCCCACCAATTCTCAATATCAGCATCACTTATTCAGGCAGAAAACCAAAGTATCGTCAGCATACTGCAAAATGGCCACCAATTCTCAATGTCAGCATCCTTTTATTTGTTTCTTGACAACTGCTCCAGCAGAAAGCCCAAATAAAGTTCTCCCAAAGGGCTTTTTTCACATCCTTGAAGGATGTCCTCCAAGGGTGAAGTGCAGCATCTGTTTTGGGTCTACCACCTTTGGTAGAACCGTATACCACCCAGAGGTGTGAAGGATGTAATTCCAGAATTAGCAGCAAACTAACATCCAACCAGAATATGACCTTGTGTGGAAGGAAAGAAACTCAAGGGTGTTCTTAGATAAGTCAATGTCCTTTGAGACTTTTTGTGATTTTGTACAGGTTTCAGCCTCTAATTGAAGTGCCCAAGATAGGCTATTCTGTAATTATTCTTATGCTATAATTAATCTTCAGTAGACGGCTTTTTGTAACATTTTTTTGGATTAGGAATGTCTTATCCCTAAGTCCTTAGGCTGTGTTTCTTTGGGCCTTCTGAATGAAATTCTCTGTTTCTTCTTTTTTAAAAAAAAAATACAAACAAACAAACAAACTTGTGATTCTGTCTTATTTTTGCAGATGAGACACCAATGGGGAGAGAGTGACATGTGAGGCATCCTCCTCTATAACTTGTCCTGGGTGTTGATGGCTTTGCCAGAGAGCTCCAAAGGAAGAATTTAATCTTCTTGGGGTAGTGGTCTTTCCAAATTAAATTGTAGAGCTGGGGGAATTCTCGAGACTTGGTGGGGAAAGATCTCGAATAAGAGAGTTTACAGAGACGTGCCCATTTGATTCGAGCTTCCAAGTTCCTTGATCTTTTCTATGAGAGAAAGTTGCCGAAGAGAAGCTTTGGAGACCGACAGCGAATACCACAGTTTCTGGGTTTCTTTGATTCCTCCTCAGGCCTAGGTCCAAAATCCCAAATCAGGCATCCATAAGCACTTCTTTTCGAAGAGACAAGTTAAAATCAAAGGGAATATGTTGTAGAGAGGTTCTTCCCCGAGCCAAGAATCTTTCCAAATGGCTATTTTCTCCCCGTCATCAAAATTATAAGTCATTCCATCAAAAATCAAAGAGGAGAACTTCTGAATAATTCTCCATAGGCCTTGGGCGATGATGTGGTGAGAAGACCTGAGTTTCCATTGTGTTGGTAGGAGCCATATTTCGCATCAACAACTTTTCTCCAGAGGAGAGTATCTTCTTTTAGGTAAGACCAACTCCATTTCACAAGTAAGGCACGATTCTTGTCTTTAAGACTATACAATCCAAGCCTACCATTATCAATAAGGAGGAGCTCTTTCCAATTGATAAGGTGTATGCCCCTTGTCTCATTATTGCCTTTCCAGAGGAAGCTTCTCATCAATCTTTCAAGGGCAATAACAATCTTGGCCGGCATTTGAAAAAGGGACATGTAATACATGGGTAAGGTAGAGAGTGTGGCCTGGATGAGGATTAGTCTAACACCTATGGATATGTGTGAATGCTTCCAAGAGAGTGGCTTTCATCTTTGACCGGCATTTGAATGTTACTGCAGAGAGGTGCCCATTTGAATGCTTACAGCGTTAGCCTACCATTTGTTTTTTGGTTTTTGGTTTTCAAAAATTGTGCTTGTTTTCTAACACCATTTCTTATAATGGTTTTCATCCTTCTTTCTTAAGGAAAGGTTTGAATTCTTAGCCAAATTCCAAAAATAAAAATGAGTTTCTAAAAATTTTTCTTTTTAGTTTTCAAAATGTAGCTTGGATTTTGAAAACATTTGTAAGAAGTAAATAACAAAACAAAGAAACATATGGGTGGAAGTAGTAGTGTTTATAAGCTTACTATTCAAGAACCAAATGATTATCAAACGGGCCTAAATGAGTCATTTCCTCCCTCAGTGTTCAATGTTTTCCCTTAAAAGACATCGATCATAGTTTGATCAGAGCAAGGAGGGCATTAACAGGCTACATGATCTAAAACTGTCCAAGATCTATGAATAATTACCAGCTCTTGGAATGAAGATGAAGGTAATAGAAATGTTACCTTTCCCTCGTAATATCCCTGCAGCAAGTAATTAACTAAGCCAAAATCAGCAGCAGAGATATAGACAAATCTCTTTACACCTGTGAGCCACAGATCTTGCCTTGGTAAGAATCATTAAGTATAACAAATATTAAATTCACTAGAATCATTTGACGTAATCTTGAAGTTAGAAATAATAGATAGGATCCAAAAATTAAACTAGTGGGATGGAGACCAAAACACCTAGTTAAGATACAATGAAAAGCGGAAAAAAAATGACGACCACGAAACAAGAAAGAAAAGGTAGTTGTAGAGATATATCTGCATCAGAAGTATAAGTACAGAGATATCTACATAAGAAAGAGCAATTACAAAATTTATCTATTTCTAATTTCCATGAAATACATAAAAATAATGTAGCATGTAATGCATATTAACAGAGACCCGTATAGTATAGAAACTTATAGGGCAGAGGAAGTGTTGTTATTTGGCATGAGGTGAGATTCTATCAAAGGAGTAAATGATTTAAGTTTTGACAGAAAGCGGACAAGTCTAGACTGCATAATTTCAGACTTCAATTCACTTTCATAAATTTATGACCGCATAAAAAACTGCACCTTTTTCTGAAGCAACTCTGATTGCATTGATATTTGCCGTCCCATTGATCTTGTACATTTGAGAATTAGAGCCAAAACCACCAACGCAAGAGACCTAGAAATATATAATTAAAGTTTACCAGAACTCGTGAACAAGAGAATCATCCCTTAAATAGTTGAGGGAACAAGTATAGAAATAAATTTTGCAGGAATAAAAAACGCTATATATACAGAAACCAAAAGGGACAAATATATATGTTCTTAGTTGTTCACATAAATAAGTTCGTTTCTGATCACAACTGAGAATAATGGCTTCTAGAAAGTCTGCCAAAAATGTCTAGACAGTTGATCAGGAAGGGTGCACATAGAACTCAAACCATTCCATTTTTCGGTGGATTAATATATGCACAAGAAAGTTGTAATTAATTTATATTCTAATCATTATGGACACATTACAAAAGGTTGAGGACTACATACAACAGCTGTAACACCGTCAAAGGCTTCATTCAATGAATCAGGTGAAAGAAGGTTTCCTGCCAATGGGAAAAGAGTTGAGGAATTATGAATAAAATAGCCCACAAAAACGACAACTAAGTACATCTTAAATGGAATCAAACCTTGATGCCAAGTTACACTGTTAGCCCAAGAATCACGTATTGATGATCTACCAGACCTGACAATAATAATAAAACGCCAATGATTGTGATGACAGGAATAGGGTTTCTGACACTAGGAAACTGAACAAAGACATTGAAGTTATCATTCATAAACAACGAAAGGGAATTCAAATCATACTTTCTTATCTATAATGGTGTTCGTTTTGGGCTGATTTCTCCTGTACATTTTCATTAAATAAAAAGCACTACTATTTATAGAGAAAATAGTGATTTGAAAGGCAGCATATAGCGCTCCATTTTCCAAATAAAGAGTTCTTAATGGTTTTTAGCGCATTCTTTTGTACTTTCCATATTCAACATTTATTGAAAACTTTGTACCGATTACAAGCAGTTTGCTCAATGTGACACATATGCTCTTTTTTTTTGGATAAAAATGTGACACATATGCTCTTACATACAAACATACCTACTAAGGCTAGCAACTGTAAGACCACGGTCTAGAGCTTCTCGACAGATATGAGAGCCCACAAATCCATTTCCACCCAACACCATCAACTGATCAAATGCACATGCCAGGGAGATAACAGAAAATTTAAAGTCAAAGATATAGAGAGAAGTATGCAAATTTAAAACAACCCCTAGCCTTCATTTCATATACCTTCTCAGTTGGAGGTGGGGGAATATTAACTGTTTCTGCTTCCTCGACCTTGAACGGTTCGTCAACCTTGTTAGAGTCTGTTGAAAATGGTCTCCCGCCCCTCGAAGCAGCCATTGTGCTACACAATACAGTTAAGAAACCACAAAGCGGTTGCACTATCAATATTGGATGCAAATGCAATTACATTGTTCTCGATTCTATGCCTAGTGAATCGAATCTGATTCAATAGACCGACCCACCCTACAGTCAAGATATTCCAACTTCATAATTCTCGAGGAAATATTTACCCATCCGACTGCTACAATAATGGGCAGTTCGACAATGGCACTTGTCGAAAAAACGCAATTCACCCACAAGCCTAAAAGCCAGAAAATCACTAGTGCAAGCAAAGAGACCAACAAATGCAAATGAAATTCGACCTACACAAACACCAGGATCACCCCCCACCCACCCCAACACTCTTTCAGTGCCGAATTCCATACATTTCTAAAATAAACCATAGAAAAACTGAAGGCGCAGCAGAAATACAGTGAAATCGAAACGACGAACGTGAATTTAATATAATTTATTTAAAAGAAAAGAATAATTCACCCATTCTGAAACAAAATTGAGTGTTCTAAGACGGAATGAACTCACTATAACTTGGGAATCGATGATCTCGAATGGATCAACCGCGAAACGGTCGAAGTCATTTCCGATTAAACTGCCCGCAACTCCTTGTTCGCAACTTCTATCCAGCAAATAATTTTCTCAATGTATCTCTCGCTTTTCCTCTCAAAGATTGGACGACGATCAAGCAAGCAGAAGAGGAGTTTAGGTTGTTAAACTTTTCGAGCAGCTTGGTTTACAGACAAATGGGAGAGGCGAGAGTGAGGAACGTGGCGCGCAAATGTTGCGACAGGTCTGAGCCGGTGTGGCTCAATGTGAGCCTGTAGATTCTTGGCGCGGACGAGTCACTAGGAATAATCTAGTAACCACGATACACGCTATTCCCTTTTTCTTGGTTCATTCTTGACCGTCGGATTTCTTTGACTATGTAAGGCTGGAAATGCTTTCTCCGCTTCTTGTGTATTTTTATTGTTAAATTACAAAATTAACAGTTGAAAAAAATTATTTTATGATTTCACGAGTTATAATTTTTCCTTATAATTTAATAAAACTTCATAGAAAGTCTTGTGATTCGATAAAATTCTCATAAATGGTGCCTACATATAGTTCACTCAGCAGTAATTGGCATATACTCTCGACCAAGAGGTCAGAGATTCGAATTTCCCCCAAATGTTGATGTACTAAAAAAAATAGTTCTATAAAACTCTCCTAAGGACTTATTAAAATCATTCTAAAGCACACGATCAAATAGACAATATCTTGCGAATTTAAAATTCTATCTCAAACTGTTTGAAGTTCAATTTAAATAGGCATAGCCCTCAAATAAATAAATAAAAGACAAAATCTTGAGAATTTAAAACTCTATTTGAAGTTCAATTTAAATAGATATAACCCTAAAAAAATAGTGTAATTTAACATGGAAGGTAGGATGTGGATTAAAAAATCTTTCTGTTCCTTTAATAATCATGGGATACAAGATATAAATATTTTTAGAATTTCTCTATCTTACATTTAATTATGCAAAACTACCCGAGACAACGTGATGGTCTCCGCGAATAATCTATATTTTGTCTAGTACAGGACCCAAATAGTAAATAAAATAGTTGAAAATGAAAAATATCCAACAATTCTACAACTATTGGACCATAACAAAACTTAGCCCATTATTATTGAACAAGTAAACGAGGCCCAAATGTCCGAAACAAACCCATACCAAGCCCATGCGCTTGCACTCCTCGGCCCAATATGCGAGCTTTGACCACAAATACTAATAGCAACTTCTTAATGTACACATTTTAAATACACCACCCCTAAAAATTAATACACCCAAAAACTGAAAAAAAAAAAAAAAAAAAAAAAAAAAAAAAAAAAAAAACTCGAATTTAAAATTTATTAGTAAATAAAAAAATAAAAAAAAGAAGTAAATCCAACTACTTATATTTTTTTTTTTGAGAATAATCCAACTACTTATGCAGATATTTGGATAAGTTGATTTTAATCCACTTACATTTATTATTACAAGATATTAAGAACAATATCATCATTTCATATTAAAATTTTTGTATGATTTGAATTATAACATAATGTTTTAAAATGCATGATGGATTCTATTTTTAACCAAGTGGTTTCTGATATTGAATATGATGATGTAATATTCCAAATCTAAATCTTCTTTCATTTTCTATATGTTTATGGCACCAAATATTCTATCCCCCATATCTCCCCCACTGTTTCCTTATTAATTCACATAGAGATGGAGAATATCTAGCCATTTTGTATAAAGAGTGATTTTTTTTTTTTTTTATCCATTTTGCAAAAAAAGTGCAAAATTTTCCATTTAATTTAAATGTCATTACATTGAGTCATTGATATTCTTGTACTATGCTTAGTCTATTAGATATGATTTTATTCCTCATCTCATTTTCAATATCTTCTATTGGTATTTATTTTTGCAATATATTTTTTTAATCTTAATTGGAGGGTATATTTTGTTGTTTTATAAATGTTTATTTCAAATGGCAAAAACATTATCAAAATTCCTTCTTAAAATGATGCTAATACATTATTATAATTATAAACAATCAGATTAATCGTTGGTTTTATCATATCATATATACAACCAAATTAATTATGATTTATCATGATATTTTATCTACAATTTCAACATAATCTAGTGATTTAAAAAAAAAATCGATGACAATCAATGATTGATTAAAATTGTACATAATTTTAAAAGGTAGCGAATACAGAAGAGAAAGAAAGCGAAAGTACAGAGGAGGAATATTTATCTAATTATATAATAAAGTTGACATGTAAAAGAAATGGAATAAAAGTAGTGAGCAGTATTTTCAACTTCCCAGTGGCTTTTTTGTTAGCAGAAAAGAGAATATCTGTTAGTAAAGTGGACAATTTAATTTTAAATTAAATTAAATAAATAAAGCATCCACAAAAATGGATTTTAAAAATTATTTGAAAAAAAAAAAAAATCAATCCACCACATAGGCAATTGGCCACTTGGTTGATTGAAGCTAGTCGACCAGGTAGAGCACACTCCATCAATTAATTTTTTTTTTCCCTTTAAAAATATTATGTTAAATGGACCCAACCAAAAAGAAAAAGAAAAAGAAAAACCTTTTGATATAATTCTCTCATGTATAGTACATCATATAATCCTTGTTTTTTTGTTCTTCACTTTTTTTAACTTTAAATTAAATTAAAGTTTTCTTTTTTCTTCATAGCTGATAACATTGATTAATGTAGGCATAAAGTGGGACTTTAATGTTTTGTTATTTTATTTATTGATTGATTTTAGTTTCAATTACAAGTTTAGTCCATGAACTTTCAGGATTATGTCAATTTGATCCTTAAACTTTAAAAAGTTTCAAATAGCTCATCAAACTTTCTATTTTGTATCCAATAGGTCTTTAAAGTTTAACTTTTGTATCTAATATATCCCTAAACTTTCAATTTTGTGTTTATTAAGTCATTGACTTATTCAACATCTTTAAAATTCACAAGCCTACTAGATACAAAATTAGAAGTTTAGGGTCTCGATAGACATAAAATTCAATTTTATATCTAGTAGACTCGTTAATTTTAAAAAATCTCGAATATGTCAATGACCTATTAAACACAAAATAGAAAATTCAGGGGACCTATTAGAATTTTGTAAAGTTTATGGACCTATTAGACACAAAATTGATTGTCTATGAATCTATTGGACGCTTCTTAAAGTTTAGGGACCAAATTAACATGACCCTGAAAATTTAGAGACTAAACTTGTAATTTAACCTTAGTTTTATCAACAATATGGATACAATTTTTTATAACTCCTTTATCGATCTCTCAATTTTGATGGATTTAACTTTGTTATAGGTAATTTTGGACAACTCCGAAGCGTAAGAAATTGGCGAGTACAACACGACATGAGCTCGAAAACAAGACCAAAAGATGGACTTTGGAGGAGAAACAAGCCAGAGGGGTCGGGCTTTGGCCCAACCCCTGTTCGGCCTCGGCCAAGTTCTTCCGCCTCTGTTTGGTCCATGGTGCCCCTGGACGCCTCGGTTCCACCTGGTTTAGCTTGAATCATCTTCGAAAGCTTAGAAACCCTAAGACAGGAAAAGGTATTTAAACCCTTATTTGTCACTAAAGAAACGGTCCGAAAACTCATTCTCTGAACTCTCCTTTTGCTCTTGCTTTCTTGCTCTTCTCCTTCAGCTTTTTGACTGAATCATCGGAGGCGGTGTGGCAAGCACCACACAGGTATGCAAGTTTTCTTTGTCTTGCAAGCCACATCTTCCTCCCTCTCATACAAATTTACCGTTTGTGGCATGTGAAGATCAGGTGAGTTCCTCCGTCCATATTTTGCCATCAACAAACTTTATTTATTTTTTTCCTAAGTTAAACTTAAATAATTGTGTGGTTTATTTCACTGTCAACTTTGGCTTTTAACTTTAGATGACATTTCATGTTTTCTGTCCCATCTGTTATTTTTAACTCTCCTACGTCTCATTCAAGCTTAAAATTCTTAGGTTAAAGATGGGAGAGCATATATGCAATTTAAATTCGTCAAAGGGATTGCTTTACAATTATAGTGTAAATATGCATGTTGGCTCAAACACAAACTAAACCACAGACTCCAATAATATCTAGGGGAATTGCAATGGGTAGCAAAAAATATTAGGATATTTGCAAATTTAACTATGATTTATTAGGTTTGCAAATATAGCACAATTTTAAAAATCTGATTTCGGTTTTTTTTATTATTCCAATTTTACCCTTGTTGGTATATCAATAGGTATATTAGTAATATATCTGATATATTTTATATTTACTGATATACGAAATATAAAGTATACCAAATTTGATATACTCAAATGAATACAATGATATACCTAATATACTAATGATATATCTAATATATACTTGATTTGATAAACATAATATTTGATATACCAATGATATACTTGATATGTTACTTTCTTTACTTATATTTGTTATATTTTCTTTTCTCTTTATTGAATTATGTTGTATTATTTACATATTTTAAATGAAATGTTTGTCTTTTATAAAATAAATGTCTGTCTTCTATACCTGTTATGAAAGTTGATACACCGTTGATATACCTCATTTTTTTTACTAGTCAAATAATTAATAAATATACCTGATTATGAGTAGCTAAATACATCAATGATAAACTTGTTATTAAAAAAAATCATTGATATATACACATTCAACCGAGAGGTTAGATGTTTAAATCCTCTCCCACACATATTGTCCCAAAATAAAGCTAATATATCTAATTCTTTATTGATGAAGTATATCAAAAATATCTAAACTAATGAAAGCTCATGTGTAAAGTATATTATATTCACGAAATATACATCTGATATACTATATATTTAGTATATGAATTGATTGATATACCAAATATCTAATACATTATATTCACGAAATATACATCTGATATACTATATATTTACTAGATATTTGGTATATCAGTGGACGACGAGCTGAGGTTATTTTAGTCTTTTTGCGTTATTGTCTGGGCTGGGCCAAACGTTTTTTTGCTATATCTGCAAACCCAATAAATCAAAGACACGCCTGCAATTATTGATTTTTTTTTTGCTATTGATGCAAATGCCCCTAATATCTACATACATATTTCTTCTATTTATAATTATCCATTCATGTCAATTGTCTAACTAAAGTTTATCTAGCTAATTGATGTATTATGTGAACATTTTGATAATATAGTTTTAATAACATACTAAAAGCTAAACTACACATATATAACTCAACGAATAAATTACCAATACTTTCTTTAAAACTAGAAATAATCTAATTTCTCATCCTACGTTTGTTGAACTGAAGAAGAAGAAAACCTTAAACTTTGCAAGTATAAAAAAGGGAAAGAGAGGCTAAATATACATGTTTTAGTTCAGAAGAGTGTTCTTTTTATTTTAATCTCTAATGTTTCAAAAAACAACATCGATTTTCTTATACTAGATTACCTAATTCTTCCTCTAAATTTATGTCAACTTTATATAGAGTTTATAATCAATCAATTTAACATTCGTAGATGCCGATAGTATAATAATGAACAAAAAAAACATCACAAGCAAAATCGAAAGTCTTTCAACATTAAAAACTAAATTAAAATAACATTGAAACATAATAGATTTGATTAAAGTTTTTGAATACTAAAAACCGAACTAAAATACCATCCATTAAGACCATTAGATTAGATTTTTTTTTTTTGAACTACTATTAGATTAAAACATATATTTAGGATGATACGACTGGTCAATGATTTAAAAGGGAGACCCAATCGAAATAGGTGTAGAAAATAATGTAACTGTGTGGGGCCCAAATAGTGGCGGCGTCATGTCCCGTCTCCTGTACGGCGAACCGCAGGGCCCACCGAAGTCCGATGCTGGTTGGGACCCTCTCGGACTCAGTGGCTCACAAACCACACCACAAATGTGGAATTAACGACCCATTGCTGGTGCTTCCTGGACCCCACGTTTTCTTTATTCCTAAAATTAATGTTTTTTCTTTTTCTTTTTCTTTTTAATATTCCTTCCTCCTGGTTTATTGTCTTTTTCATCTGCCATTATATCTAATATTAATAAAACTTGGTTTTTTTTTTTTTTTTTTCCTCTTTCTCTTTTTCTTTTTTATGGAATAAGTGAATAACAGAGCTCGATTTTTCAACCTAGTCTTATCTGTAATGGAAGATATTTCGATTATTCAATACAAAGCAATGTGAAAAATGTAAATGAACCAATTGGGTTTCATTCTATTCAAGTTTACTGGAATGATTGACTGTAAAGGTCAAACTCAAAAGGTTTAAATTAAATTTTATTCGGGTTCGTATGCTTTCAACTTTTGTTTATTTTGATTCTCATATTTTTCTTTTTTATTATTCTAGTTTTTGTGTTTTAAAAATGTCTATCTTGATCTTTATATTTTTTAAATGATTCAAACAGGGATTTTATGCCTGACACAAAATGTCAAAAATACTTTGGTATAAAACTATAGAAATATTTTCAAGAAATTTGTTGGTGTAATATTCATGATAAAATCATAATAGAAGAAATTGAGATTAAAAATTTATATTAAAAAAACCAAGACAATCATGAAAAGACAAAAAGAGAGAGGCTAGAACGATAATTTTCTAAATATAATGAAACTAAAATAAAGAAAAATGATAAGTACAAGAATCAAAATAGAATATTTAAACTAGCTTATCTAAACACAAGCAAACTTTTAATCTAATTCATGTGGTTTGAATTTGATTCATCAAATTCTTAAGATCATTAAGTTAAGATTTCTTTTAACATTCCCATCACACACCTCTAGGTCAGATTTTTTTTTTTCCTTCTTTGTACTCGATCGATCTCTTTCTAGAAAAATTTATGGTATATGACTTATTATACTCTTTTTATTCACACTATAATTTGACCTTTATAAATGTTAGTGAACCCAACATAATGACGTAAGAAGTAATAAATGGAGGAGAGCACGATACTTTCAGTGAGTGACTTAGTGAGAAGGCAACACGCTTGAAAAACACAACTAATACTTAGGACACATGGCATCCCTCTATTTGCCAAGGGTGAGAAATTTTAATGGATTTATTTCTCTCTCCATATTTGTTTTTGAGTCTATTGAAATAAGGTATACTTTGAAAACAAAATGCTAAAGTTTGATTTTGTAATTGGTTCGAGTGTTTTTCATGCTTGACTAATGGTCTATTTAGAATACTTTATAGTTTAAATAATTAAAAAAATTAATAAAAATATTTGTATGTCTTACCTATTTTAAAAAGTGCTTCAAACAATGATATATTAAATAGTGATTCTATAAATTAAAACATTGTTTTTTTTTTCTTACTACACATATATGAAAGATTTTCAATTAATCACTTTATAAAAGTTATTTGTGGATAATTTTGGTCTCTCGAGCATTTGTTAAAAAATAGATTTTAAATTAATCCAATTGGTTTAAATTTTTATTTTTTAAAAATACACTTTTGATCATCTAAAATCGTTCAAAAAGTTGCAAAAAGAAAAAAAAAACTTTAAATCATTAATATTTTCAAAGGTGCTTACAAGAAAATTGATTTGGTTTAAAAAGCATTTTTTTTTTCAAAAGTTATTCCAAACACTAGATAACTTATACTTTAGTTTTCAAACCTTCTTAATTTAATTTTAAAGAAGACAGAAATCTCATATTATATTCAAGTTGAAGATTTAATAGGATAAAACAAACTATGAACATTAAAATTCATATTAATCAATATAACTAAGAGCAAAAGATTGAAATTTCAAATAATTTTAAAGAAGACAGAAATCTCATATTATATTCAAGTTGAAGATTTAATAGGATAAAACAAACTATGAACATTAAAATTCATATTAATCAATATAACTAAGAGCAAAAGATTGAAATTTCAAATAAATCATTTAAATCAAATCATTTTCATTACAACTATAGTTCTTTCTATTATTGTTGTTGATGGTCAGATTTGGTCGGGAAGAACTCACCTGACCTTCACGTGTCATCAACGGTAAATTTGTTTGATAGGGGGGAAGACGTGACTTGTAAGATAGTAAACCTGCACACCGGTGTAATGCTCGTCACACCGCCTTCGATGCTTAAGTCAGAAAACGGAAGGAAGAGCTAGAGAGCAAGAGGAGAAATCGAGAATAGAGTTCAGGATCCCCTCTTCAGTGACGAAGAGGGGTTTAAATACCTGCTCATGCTCCTAGGGTTTTTAGGAATTCAGAGGTGTTTCGGGACGAACCAGGCGGAACCGGGGCGGCCAGAGGCAGCAGGGACCGAACGGAGTCGGAGGAACTCGGTCCGCGCAAGCGGGCCGAGGGTCGGCCTCGACCCAAGGCCGAGCAAGGGGTCGGGCCAAAAGCCCGATCCCTTCGACCTTGGCTCGTTTCGCCTCCAGGGTCGATCATCCTTCGATCCTATTTCTGGGCTTGCGTCGGGTTGTCCTCGTCAGCTCCTTGTACATCGGAATGGTCCAAAATTACCCATAACAATTATCGTTATCTTGTCTTAACGGTCGAAAAGCTCTCATTGTTTTATAGGTCCGATAACAAATCAAATATGAAGACAAATCATAATGAGAAGAATAAAAAGTTGGATGTAAATTAAAACAAATTAGCACCTTAAAAAAAAATGTTCTTTTAAAAATATGGATTAATGGATATAAAGTAAGTAAAGTTAAAAACTTAAAAGATTGATATTTTGTGCATGTTGTGTCGGTGAGCTGGTGGTATATGCCGTATCACAGGCAGCGATGCTCGGTCAACGCCTTGGCAGCAAGAAACCGGTGAAACTCCTGTAACCGAAAATCACGAGACAACCAACCTGTTTTTATTGGACCAAAAGTCCAATGCTACGGCTCTCCATCCACCTACTTTCCTTCTTACCTCTCATTTGAATTTCCATGGTTCCCTTCAGAAAATTTGTTTTTTTTTTGGAATTTGACTAAAAATACAAATGTGTTCTTAACAAAGATAAAAATCATTCTAAGGAAATCATTCACAGAAACCATCTCCGTCGTGGCCACAACCACACATGCAATCGAGTTTCACCATTGTTGCAGAGTTTTGAACACAGAAACACAGTGTTGTCAAGAAGGCCTGTAATTTTTCTTTTGTCAATTCTTTTGTTGATGATCCGTCCCAGGAGAACGATTTACAGCGGGAAAATGGGACATTTTTTGGACTCAATATTTCCAACAAGACTTTTCCCTCCATTTATTGAGGGTGGTTGTATTGATGGTTAGCTGTTAATGTTATTATTATCTTTTTTTTTTTAAAATATATATATATATATATATATATATATATATATATATATAATCACACTAAGGAAATGGAGAGAAAATAAGCTTAATTTTCAAAACCAAATGACTATCAAACAAGACCCACAAGTTTGGTATAAGATGTCTGAAAATCCATATTTATCTCGTGGGATTGGTCAAGTTTTGAGTTTGTTGGACAAATTTATGGATTCCAACAATATCTCAAAACCTACTTCCTTACATATACTTCTCTTGAATCTATACTTTCTAATAATAACTGACATGTACCTTCGACCAAAATGTCATAGGTTCAAATCCTTCTACTGTTAAACTATAAAAAGAATATCTATACTTTTCTAAATTTGCACTGCAAACATCGATCAAGAATTCGTGAACTCTTTACTTTAAATCCTCATACTTATGATTTTCAGACTTAGATGTTGAATTTGCACCCCAATTTATTGAATAATTAAATTATATATTTAGTTTAAAACTTTAGGATTTTGATACTGATTTTAATTTTAATTTTTTTTTTTGAATATGATACTGATTTTAATTATACCTATATCTTCATGGAAAGAAATCAACCTTTGACCATTTTGTTAACTCTCTTTTATAAATTTTGTCTGATGTGGGAGAAAAAAGTTTCTTCTTTTCCATTTCTACATTTGAGTTGTACAATTTGCACAATTCTCTTTTTAAATTTTCACTTTTTAAAGACACTCTTAAAATCTTAGTCAGATTTAAAAACAAGATATTTTCTGTACTTTTAAAAATATTTTAAAACATATAGCAATAAATGAAAAAGTTATCAAGCTGAAACAAAATAAATTAAGAAGCTAGCATATAAAAGAGTGAAATTTACGAGAGTGCTACTTTTTTAAAAAAAGAAAAAGAAAATTTACAAATGTTCCATCATTTTTTTTTCAGTATCCTATTGAAATTTATTTAATAACAAATATATTTGCCTTCGGATATTCAGCAGATTCAAATTATTTATCAATCTCGATAATAATTTCCTAAAATCGGTCATCAGACTAATAATAAATAGCACTATCAACTACAAGACAAACTTTATTTCCCTTCATCCAACACAAACGTACATCTAATCAAATCAAACTTTTTATAAATTGTTTAAACTTTATTTCTTACAAAGTAATTTAAGGGGACATTAAAGAAGCCCAATATATTCCAACTTTAGAGAAAAAAAAAAAAAAAAAAAAAACGAGGGAGCAAGTTATGGAGGGAAATTAATTACATTAATAATTACCTAGAGATCATAAAGTTATTTGGCAATAATGCGATTGAGAAGAGACAGCTTAAATGGAATCGAATCATATAACAAAACAGAAAGGATAATATTAAGAGATAGAGATAGAGAGAAAACACCATATTATATATCTTTTGATTTTATATCATAATCTTTCATATGCTACAAAAATTATACATGGACGAAAATACCCATGATGTTGCCACAATATAACAAGTGCAAATAGGAATATTCACAATAATCTTTTAATTTTTCCACTAAGCTTCGAATGTCTTCGAAAGTTGATCTTTATTAGTGGGAGTACAGAATAATTCCATCTTGTGTTACTAAAACCTTTTACATTAGTTCAAATTTACCATATGTTAATTTTTTTAAAAAAACCACCCAATATGTACTTATTTTTCCTCCTTGATTTTTGACTCTAAATCAAACCATAGTAACTAAATTAAAAACTTTATGAGACCTTATAAAAAATTTTCAAACTATAATAGACTAAATTATCAACAAATAAATTTTAGAGACGAAATTAGAACACAGGAGGGTAAATTAAAAAGTCGGTCCTTATACTTTGACTATTGTACCCCCTTGTACCTGCTAGACTCTAAAATTTAAAAACTTTTAGTCATATTCTTATATTTTGAATTATACTCATCTTTACAGCTATTTGTCATTAACACTGACTGATGTAGCATAATTCTCTAAAAGATAAAAACTAGCTGATAATTGATATGACCTATAAGCTTGTTGGAAATATTAAAAAAGGGGAACGATTACAAATTATGCAAATTAACATAATTTGCAAAGTGAACAAAACAAATTGATAAGTATTTATGCATAAAAGAAACTATGAAACAAATATGTTCTAATAAGACTACATGCAAGGTACAAAACTTTATTTAAAATTAGTAAACAAAGGTACAAAAATGTAGAGAGAAAAAGAAAAAAGAGAATAAAATGTCACAAGATTTGAAGGGGTAGTGATGCAATGTTCTATAATAAGGAATATATTTCTTTTAATTAAAAAAAAATTAAATTACGGTTGACAAGTTTGGATCTGATTCGAGCATCATGGTACGTCTTCCGTCATCCTTATCATAATTTCCTATCATTTTCATTTTTTTTCAAAAACGAAATATATATTTATTTATTTTCTGTCGTTTTCGGAAGCAACTCAAACTACGATGTTTTTTTTTTTTTTTTTTTAACATGTAGAGGTGGAAGATTTGAACCATAAATCTTTCACTAATTTAATACGAATCTTAATGCTGATTGAGTTATGCGCATGTTGGCATTCAAACAACGACGTTACATCAGTGGCACCATCTTACATAAATTATATTGCAATATAAAAATAATTATAATTCGATTGACGTAAATGTTTCAGAAAAACCTACGAAATTTTTAAATAAATTAAAACTAAAAGGGTATTTTTTTTGGTATATGAAATAGAATCCGGTTATGAGATGGGTCCCATATCGTGGGGCCAGTCGACGTGGCTCACCATTAAAAGGGTCATAATTTAGGGTTTTATTTATTTATGAAATAAACTTAGGATTTTATTTTATTTTTTAAATTTCTTTTCTTTTTAATAAACGTAGGGCCAAAGCGAGCTTAGCTCAGCGGTAGTTGGCATATACCCTCGACCATGAGGTCAGAGGTTCGAATCTCCCCACTCCAAATGTTGATGTACTCAAAAAAAAAAATTTGTTGAAGACAGGGAAGACGTGACCTGCCAGTCAAAACCGCTGCACACCAGAGTATTTTTGGTAGCTAAACTTCTAAACTCTTTTCCAGGTTTGAGAGACCCTATTTATACTTGTGTCTTCAATTAGGGCTTTCTAGGCGTTCGGAGGCGATCCTGGACTGAACCGAGTGGAACTGGAGCGGACCAGGACAGCTGAGACCGAACGGAGGCGGAAAGAACTCTGCCCATACGAAGGGGCGAGTGGTCGGCCTCGGCCGAGCATGGGATTGGGCCAAGATGGCCCAATCCCTTCGGCTCGCTCTCCTCCAGAGACCACTTCACGGTCAAGCCTTCGTGTTGTGCTGCATTGTCCTACTTAGTCCCTGGATTTTGGGGTGGTCCGGAATCACCCGCAACACATATATTCGACATTCTCAACATTAATGAATCTTTTTCATTCACACATTTTGATATGTGATATACTATTTTATTCCATGGGCTTATGTTGGTTTTAAATACTGTAATTATGATAAGTAATGAATAATGATAGTATGAAAAAAAAATCATACTACCATGCATAGTATTAGAAAATAAAGTTAAGGTTAAATTATAATTTTAGTTAATCATGCACTTTTAAATTTGTGTCTATCTAGTTTGAGCTTTTCAAAGTGTTTAATAAGTATATAAACTTTCAATTGTGTGTCTAATAGGTCTATTAACAATTTTGTGTCTAATAGGTCTCTGACAAATTCAAAATTTTTAAAAATTAATTAGTTATAAATTTAAATTTTATGTCTAATCGAACCCTAAAATTTAAATTTTGTGTTGAGTAGATTCATTAATTTTAAAAAATTAAAAAATTTACGGACTAAATTTGTAATTTTGGAAGTTCAAGAATCAAATAGACACAAACCTCAAAGTTAAGGCCCCGTTTGATAACCATTTGGTTTTTGGTTTTTTAAAATTATGCTTGTTTTCTCCTAAATTCCCTACCATGATTTTCATCCTAGTTAAGGTTGCATTTGAATTCCTAACCAAATTTTAAAAACAAAAACAAGTTTTTGAAAACTACTTTTTTTTTTGTTTCCAAAATTGGACTTGGTTTTTGAAAACAAGGTAGAAGATTGATACTAAAACCAACAAACTTATAAGTGGAAGTATGTGTGTATAAGCTTAATTTTCAAAAACAAAATGGTTATCAAACGGGACCTAACCTAAAATCTACCAGTTAATTTTTTTACTTTGTGTATATATATGAATCTCATTTTAGTTTGTGTATATATATGAATACATGTTTATGTTTTTCTGTTATGTTTTTTTTTTTAATAAATTGCTTAATGTCAACATAAACTAAGTGGCTATGCACTTAAAATAAAAAACAATTATTTCATTTGACAAATTAGTGAAATTACTGGGGTTTTTTTTTTGTTAGTGAAATTACATTTTTTTTTTTTTTGTTAAGTACCTTTTTTTAAAAAAGAAACAGAATAATTAAAAAAAAAAAAGATTAAAAGTTAAGTAGCTGAAATATAATATTTTTTTAATTGAAGTACTAAAATGAAACAAGTACATGAATTTAGGGATAAAAAATATATATATCAACCTTTCTTTATCCGTCTATCATTGCTCGTCGTGATAACTGATTTGCAACGAAATTTTGAAAAAATCTCATAACTAGTTGGAGATTATAACGAGACTATTTTCATTGTTTTATTTAGGGCCAAATAACGTCATTTTAGGGCCCGTTTGGTAACGTTCTCGTTTCTTCATTTTTAATAAAGAAAAATAGAATTGCATGACCCTAACACCTATACATTCAATAATAATAAACCTATATTCTTATTTATGTTTGGAAAAAATTGGAAACAAGAACAAAAAAGGAGAAACTAGTTTTAGTTGTTCCAAAAGTTTATACAAATTTTGGGAGTGTTTCTAAAAAATGAGAAACAAGAAACATACATGGTTATTAAATGCTTAGATTTCTTAATAAAATTAGAAACAAGAACCAAGAAACGAGAACGTTACCAAACGGGCCCTTAGTGTTCACAATTTTATTACTTTTCACCCTATTGTAATTGAACTATTACCGAATTATTAGAGATTCATGTTTCACTATTTTCTTAAATTATCGCCAACATGAGCATAACTCAACCAGCATAAAAAATATATCAATTCAAGAAGTCATAAGCCATCATCACCTCCTAATTCTCTTTTCAGCCACAACTGTTTATACATTTTTTCACAATTGCAATAAGATGGTGCATCTGTTTTTTCCACCGACGATAATTTTGACCTTGTTATTTCATAGCAATTTGGTTTTTGATTTTTAATTTTTTTTTTTAAATTAAGCTTATCAACACTACTTCTACCTATACATTCGTTTGTTTTTGTTATCTATCTTTTCTCCATGTTTTTATAAACCAAGTCAAGTTTTGAAAACTAAAAAAAAATAGTTTTGAAACTTGTTTTTTGTTTTAAAAAAAATTGGTTACAAATTCAAATGTGTTCATTAACAAAGATGAAAATAATCATGGTAAGATAATTAAGAGAAAACCAACATAATTTTCAAAAATAAAAAACCAAAAGCTATTTTTTTAATCTTATTTAAATATATTTATCCCCATGGTGATGGAATTTGAACTGGAACATGTATTTTGTGTTTGCATTATTTGCTGATTTGGCTTTCTTTTCCAATAGAGAGTTAACTTTAAGTTGGGTTTCCATTTTCATTCTTAATTATGATTCAATTCGTTTGGCCGATCGAACTTGATTTAATGTGGTATTGTGGTTGATTGTTTTGCTTTACAAAACAAAACTTTATTGCTCTATGTAATCCAGATGAGAAAAATGAAAAGATATGCAACAATTACGGTATTAAGTGCCAAAACGAGCATAGTTCAGCGATAATTAACATGTATCCTCGATCAAGAACAAAAAAAAAAAGTTACAGTATTAAGTACCAAAACACAAGGAAGGAGAGGAAGTTATTTGGATTTTTTTATATATATATATATCATTATCCCTCTCATAATTTATAGTATTTTACATTCAACTGAGAATGATATTTCAACGTGAAACATGATTCTGATACTGGTAATCAACATAATTATCTATTTCGTTTCAATGACCACCGCAAAGCATAGGTAGGTGAATAGAATTGTTACCCTATAAAAAACATCTGTTTTTTTTTTTTAGAAAAAGAAACTTCATTAAACTAAAGATAAATTTTTCATTGGGATATCATCTGTGGGACAGGATCTCCCATTAGTTTGATTTCCAAATTCAATTAATTCAATATTATGATTATTAAAACAATAGTATATATGATATGTATGAGTTTTTTTTTTTTTTTTTTTTTTTTTTTTTTTTTTTAAAAAAAATTTTATTTAGAGAAAGCTATATGTATGAGTTTATATGCACTACGCAGTATTAGCAACTATATATGCAAGTATAATCTATATTATTATATATTAATTCAGTCATGCTAGAACTTAAAATTCTCATTAATATTGATATTTATGAAATATAGATTCGAAAACAGTCAATTTGACACAATTTTTGTTTATATATAATTATATCTAGTCTTAAATATATGTCGTTGGTTGAACTTCACGTACTCTATTGTTTTGGATTTCTCAAGTCAATTTTGATGATGAAATAGAATTCTCATATCAAGTATAGTTTAGTAGACCGTACATTTATTATTCGGGCTGTTTGTTTCGTAGGAATCCGAGATTCCCATGAGTCAAGTATCTGAATTACCACGTTTGTTTTGCAGTAATGTAAGATATCCAGATATCTCGAGATGCTCGGGTATCCTAGGAAGCCCATATGGGAGGTAATCTAAGTATTTTTGGATGTCTTCTTGAAACATGGATTTCGAAGATTCCCATGTCGAGGACATCTCCTCTTTACTTTTTTGCCCTTTGTTCGTTTTTTTTTATATATTTTCTTTCATCAATTTTCTTTATCTTTATTTTTAATTTTATAATTTAAATATATTAATGTCTAATAAACAAGTTTATATAATTAAGTATATTTATATATTACATTTACATATAAAATAGTCTTCAATTAAATTATATAATATCTCCATTTATTTTTAATATTTGGAACGAATTATTATCAATAATATTTATTATCTTATATAAATAATTTTAAAGTAATGTTTTTTAACAACCAACATACATTTGTTATTTTTCTTCTTAAAAATATATATCATTTATAATACAATAAATAAATTTCACCTCATGTAACATTAATTATATAATTATCTTTTAGAAAAATATTAAAATTAAAAATAAAATTTATATTTAATATTTATTAGCTTTTAAAAAAAGTCATATATTAATATGAATTCTACGAAATAACATACAAAAATTAATACACGGAATTAATATAAAAAATCAAATTAATAAAAACAAATATATTATATAAATATATTAATAAGAGCATTTTTTTTTATAAATTTACAACATTTCTAAGAATAAATCCTTCAAAACTATCAAAATATTCTCGGATACCCTTATAAATTTTCCTACAAAACAAACGTGGCTATCTGAAGATGTTGGATATCTAAAATTCCGATCATATGAGATTCTAGGCATTTGAAGATGTTGGGCATCTACATTCCCAAAAAACAAATGGTCCCTCAAAGATTTTTTTAGTTTAACAACATTTGTGGTGACATATTTGAACTTGAGAAAATACACATGTCAACTATTACTTAGTTATGCTCACCTTGATTTATTACTCCAAAAGTTGATAGATCAATTCCTTCTTTATAATTGTTGAACTAAAAGATTGAAAAAAAAAATCTTCGTAAGTTTTTTAATTATGCTCCAAGACTTTGACAAATTTCATTTATTCCAAAAAAAAAAAAAAAAAAAAAAAGTCATTGGAGAGTTTTTATAATGACGAATGAAAATTGACACAACAAATACATAAAAATTCAAAGGACATACATGTCATCACTATCTCAATTTCAACTATATAAATGACTAAGATTTTTGTTACCATAATTCCAACTCAGAAGATATTGGTGCTTGTCTAAACCTAACTCAATTGATTAAGACTCTTTTTGATGAGGCCAAAGTTTCAAATCTCCCACCTTCACTTATTATTATTATTATTATTATTATTATTTTTTGAGGAATACACCTTCACTCATTATTAAACTAAAGAAAAAACTCAAAAGATATCATTTACATCATATCACAACATTAATTCATAATTCTAAATTTTGCATATCAATCATTCATTAATTCATAATTCTAAATTTTGCATATCAATCATATTGTTAATTTACATAAATAATATAGTATATGAGTTCACAGATGTCTTCCAATTTTGTACACATTAAATTGCTAGACTCTTTTTGACTCGAATCTCTCACCTTCAAAAAATAGGTGTCACGTTAGCATTTCGTTAATATTTAACGGAAAAATGGATAGAGAGACTAAAATGAAACGAAATTCAAACCTCAGGAATTAAATTGTCGAGTTTGAAAACTCAATGACCAAAATGAAACCTAACCTAACCCTCATAGACCAAAAATGTATTTTTCCTTTGATTTTATTATTATTATTATTATTATTAAATAAATAAATAAATAAATAATAATAATAATAATAATAATAATAATAATAATAATAATAATAATAATAATAATAATAATAATAATAATAATAATAATAATAATAATAAAAAACCCTTAAAAAGAAACACCAGTTCCCCGCTGCCCGGCCAACTTTCAATCGTCTATAAATACCATTCCTCCGCTTCTCTCTCTGCCACATCTTCACTAAAAATTTCACCCAAAAAAAAAAGACATTTTCATTTTTCCCCTAAAACCCATCACTCTCCATCCAATCTCCGACGACATGAGAACGATTTCACCGTCCTCCTCCATCACACCGCCGCCATCGCCGCCGCAGAGGACGCCGTGGCACTCGCCGGTGCCGTACCTGTTCGGCGGGCTGGCGGCGATGCTGGGTCTAATCGCCTTCGCGCTGCTGATTCTGGCCTGCTCCTACTGGAAACTGTCGGTCCAATCAGAAGATAGAGAGCGTCAAGAAAGAGATTTGGAGACCGGAAATGCCCAAAACGACGACAAAATCAAAGACCAACAACAAAGCAAGGTTTACGAAGAGAAGATTTTGGTGATCATGGCCGGCGACCGGAAGCCCACTTTCTTGGCCACGCCGGTCACCCCTAAAGTTTCTTCCTTTAATTCCCACTCTAATGTTTCTTCTGGTAAGCTTCACAACGCTGAAAATGACATGGATGCAAATTTTCAGAAACTTAAGGAAATGGGTCACCATGAAAATCATCATCATCAAGAAGAAGAAGAAGAAGAAGCTGAGTAAAGGGCTTAAAAATAAAAACGATTTTTTTTTTTTTTTTTTTTTTTTTTTTTGGAACAAAATTTCCAATTTTGGATGTGGGTTTTTTCTTTTTTTTTTCCTATGTAGTTTTGTTTTGGGTGAAACGAGAATGTAAATTTAAGAAGAGATGAAATGGAGAGATATAATATATTGATAATTAATTAATTAATTAATATTTGTGATTAAGTTTTGTTTTCGACTTTAATTTTGTGGGTAGGTTGCGTTTTTTACCAGCTGATTGAATGCAATATTTTCAGCTTTTTCTCTTTCATACTTTCTTTTCTTTTCCCAGATATAAATATAAATATAAATTTAAATTAACTACAAATCACTGGTTTATGTTTTTATCATTATTCTGTTTTTGGTTAATCTTATTTTAGTCAAAATTCCTTTTAGAATATAATATTACATGTCGGGTTGAGGATACGAACATTTTTCTTTTTTTAGGAAATTAAAGAATTCAGAATTTATGATAAAAAAAGGGATGAAAATAGAAAAAGACACCAACCAAATAAGCAGTAATATACACATGTTTATATGAATTCAATATATATATATATATATAAGTTTATAATTGGTAGAAATATTATATGTGAGTGTAAGATCATAAAGACATGTGGATCATTTCTTTCTTTCTTTTAGTTTTCAGTTTCTGAAAATCAGAATTTGGTTACTCACCTTTTTTCTCTTACAAAATTATTTTTGAAGTTGGCTAGAGTTTTAATTAATTATTTTTTAAGTTGATTGAAAATTACAAATTTTTACAATAAATTTTTGGTTGGATCTTGAACTTCACTCTCTTTTTGAGGAAGGCTTCTCAAATTATGGTGTATTTTGCCTTTTGGGGCTTTGTTAATAAAAATAATCATGGCTTTTTTTTTTTTAAAGTAAAATACAATAATGGTTCTAATATGTTTATGTGTTTATTTTGCTTTCAAACAAATAATCCTAATGTAGTGTTAGATTAAAAATCTAAGAATAATTTTCGAATCAACTCTTTACCACGAGTAGGCATTTTAAATTTGTTGAAATGATTTTTTTTTGAGATATTTGCATGTGTTAAATATATTTTAAACTTACACGTTTTCCTTTTTTTTTTTTTTTTAATTCTATACATTTTATTACATTATTATTTATCATCATCAGTCATCGACGTATTGTTAATTACTAAAAAAAATCGAACTAAGAAAAGTAACCCTTTAAAAAAAACATAATAAAAAACATTAGAAAAGGATTTATTATTTTTAGAAACATGAAATTCCATTTCTTAGCTCCTAATAAAAATATACATAAGATTCCTAAATATTATTACTATTCATTCAACTTCTAGTACATTTTGAAAGATAATTAAAAAAAAAAAGGAAAGAATTTGGTATTTTAAATATATAATATTTAATATCTACAGAATAATTAATTTCCCCCTAAGAGGGGGATTGTTAATCGAGTCACTTCTATATATTTAGATATTAATGGATATTTTTCTTTTTTTATTTAAGGTAATAAAAAGAGAATAAAGCAAAGAAAATGACCGGGAGACATATTCTTGATCAAACAGCCGATGTCCCTACCTCCCAACAAGAATGAACGGCGAGGGGAGGGTTTTTTTTTTTTTTTTTTTTTTTTTTTTTTTTTTTTTTTTTTATAAAATTAATTAATTAATTTATTTATTTACGGATCATCGACTACGCAAGTTTTTTTTTTTGGACAACATGTATGATAGGGGATTTAACCTCCATCATCTTGATTGTTGGACAAATTTTACGACAGTTGAACAATGTTTTTATCGGCTTGGAAAGAGTAGTCAAGTGACATAGAATTGGAACAAATTTAATTATGTTTTTAATAAAAGAAGGGGACACGTGTCGAATTCTAGTGGATGATGGAGGCCAAAAGTGTTACTTTGCACGGCGCCGCCGTATCTCATTCTTTAGAGAGGTTGAAGGGCCTTTTATTTATTTATTTATTATTATTATTATTATTTTGACAATATGTGGGTAGATTTGAACCTCTAACCTCTTGGTTGAGAGTTTAATGTTTGTTTATTTGGTGAGAATGATAATGAATTGAAATTGAAATAAAAATCAATTGGAATGGAATTAATTGAAATGAGAATATTAATCCTTTAATTTTATTCACCAAAAATTGTCTTGAATTGGAATAAAAAAACTCATTCATATGGTTTACTTGAGATTGTTGAGGATTGGAATAAGAATAAAATATATTATAATTAGTAAGACATATCTTTCATCTTTTTAACTAAATAAAATATAGAAAAAAATACACTTTTGGTCCATGAGGTTTGGGATATGTTGTGTTTCGATCTTTTCAAACTCAACAATTTTACTCCCTAAGACTTGATTTAAGTTTCATTTTGGTCAATTCATCTATTTTTCCGTTAATAATTAACGGATTGCTAACATGACAACGATTTTTTTATTGAAATATATTTTTTCAAATTTTCAAATTTTCAATTTTTTATTTTTATTTTTCCTTCATTCTTCCTCTTTTCTTCTACTTTTTTTTTTCTTTTCATTTTTCTTTAAAAAAGAATGGAAAGGAAGAAGTGGTAATGGGTCCCCTCAATTGATTTCTTTTTTTTTTTTTACAACATGTGAGCCGTGGAGGATTCAAACCACAGACCTCTTGGTCACTAGTACAAAGTTAATGTTAGTTGAGCTATGTTCATGTTAGCATCCCTTCAATTGATTTCAATTCTAGCATTTTAGTAAACTCTATGGAATGAAAATTTTCATATTGACTCCTTAATCCCCATTCCTTTGAAGTAAAAGGGGCCTAAAGTCTCCTAGAGGGGAGCCTAGAGTGTTTAATGAAAAGGCGGTAGGACCCACAAAATAAGGAATGAGAATAAGATTGACAGAGTTTAGGAGAATAATGAGATGACCTCTTTTATGAATAGTGATTTCCAAATTGGTGAAAAAGTCTCATCAATTGATTCTATTCGTGCATTTTAGTAAACACCATCATTGAAAATGAAATTTTCTTTCCCTAAGAGTAAATGGGGCATGAGTTTTTTTTTTTAAAAAAAAAAATTTAACAATCAAAATGATAAATGACAAAAAACAAAAAAACAAAAAAAAACAAAAACAAAAACTTTAAGATATTGCAAAAATGGTTAACTAACATCTGAAATTTTACATGTTAGTTTAAGACTGTATTCGACATAATAAAAGTGATTATAAAAGAATTTTAATCACTTTTTGTGTTTGATAAAATTGGTTGGGTATGAATTCATTTTAAAACATATTCATTTTCAACTTTAAAAAACAGATTCCCTTAAAAGTTAGATGCTCTTTGACAATTTTAAATTTTCAATTTTATCCTAAGAAAACTACTATTGACAACGCAATAATTTTTTAAAAATAATTTTCTATTTAAATCATAGTTATTTCTTGTAATACTTAACAAATAATTTAGAAGAAACCATGGAAGTATATATAACATTTTAAACAATTGCTTAAAAATTATTATATTTTTTAAAAGGACGTAAATTTTGATAGCATGGATAATTATTATAACTAAATCACATAATTTAGTGTTCATTTACCAAAAAATGTAATATGCTCCTTCAAGTTAAAACTAGAATCTGCCCAAACACTAAGACCTTGATAACCATTTGATTTTTGAAGATTATGTTTGTTTTTTTCCATTTTTTTCTACAATTTTTTTTTGTTAAAGACAAATTTGAATTTCTAACCAAATTCAAAAACAAGAACAAATTTTTTAAAACTATTATTTTTTTTTTGTAATTTTTAAAAATTGGCTTGGTTTTTTAAAAACATGAGAAGAAGGTAGATAAAAAAAAATGGAGAAACTTATAGATGGAGGTAGTATTTATAAGCTTAATTTTTAAAAACAAAAACAAAAAAAAATCAAATGGTTAACAAATGAATTCATTTTACTTAAGATATTGCTGAATCCTCCTGTGAAGTACGCCCTTCACTCTTCAGCCCTTCACTCTTCAGCCCTTCACTCTTCAGCCCTTCACTCTTCAGCCCTTCACTCTTCAGCCCTTCACTCTTCAGCCCTTCACTCTTCAGCCTTCACTCTTCAGCCTTCACTCTTCAGCCTTCACTCTTCAGATAAGAGTTTACTAGTAACATCAGCAAAACTTAAAGTTTCCACCAAGATTGGCTTCATGTGTTCATAAAAAGTTGGAAGTGACAAGATAAGCCTGAGTGCCTTATCCTCATCCTCTATCTTAACTTCGATCACCTCCAGCTCCGAAATGATGCCATTGGACTCCACTGGACCACCTTCACCGCTTTCAGAAGCACCATCGCTTGGTCTTCCCTTCAAAGCCTTGTGTAACCCAGATTGTATCAACACATCCTTGACTTGCACTTGCCACAAGCCGAAGTTCATCTTCCATCAAATTTCTCCACGTCCATCAGACAATGCTGCAACCACAGAGCATACTCAGAAATCAAGAAACTACAAACCTAAAGCTCTGATACCAAATTCACCGCAGGAATAAGCAGAAAAATAAAAGAGAAATTAAAATAAAGCAACAAAATAAGAAACACAAGAATTTACGTGGAAACTCCAAAGTGGAGAAAAAACCACGGCTCACAGAAAGAAATCCACTATGTGAAAAATTATTACAATCACAAAGAATTCTCTCCCCGACCCCAATTACAAGAACACACTCTCTCAAAGCTTTATATCACTCACACTACTAGAGTATACAAGCTTAAAGTGATTCTGAAATGGGATGCTTTGAAACCAAAGCCATAGGCTCCTTTTATAGTACTTGGAGCCCATCACTTCCTTGAACCTTTCCGATGTGGGACAAACGCACTTCTAATATTTTGCCAAAAACCCAACATAACAAACAAGACCTAACTTACCTTAGGTTAGAACTGGTTTTTGTTAAAGCACATTTGTTGTATATTATTCTAAAAGCTATCGGAAAACCAACCTAAGTTTTAGTTTCAGTCAATCTGATTGGTTTTTGAGATTTTTTTTTTTTTGACAATATGTGGGGAGGGGGATTCGAACCACAAACATTGTGGTTATCAATACAACTTTATGCTAGTTGAGCTAAGCTCTTGTCGGCGTTTTTGAGAATTTTTTATACACTCCTAAGGGAAGGTTTTTCTAATATTGATTTTGTTTACGTAAAGGACATATAAAATTACAATACAAAGCTATATAAAGAATAAAATTTATATTTTGACCACAATGATTAATATTTTAAAATTTGTATTTCAATAAGGTCTTTTACTAATTAGTTTCGATTGGACAAATGAAAAAGAAATCATCTTTGTAAGATTATCTGATATCAAAGGCACATATGTGTGGGTGGGGTGGAGCATCTTAATCATCACTAAATATGTAAATATGAGCATAACTTAGTGACCGATTATTATTCCAAAAAATTGATGGTTTGATCCTCTCACTTGCCATTGTTAAACTAAAAAAACATCAATAAACCTAAGTTATATGAACCTTCCAAGTCCCAACCTCCATGGACAAGGCAGAAGCAGGTTCAAGTCACATGAATTTTATTTTGTTAACTTTTTTTTTTTTTTTTTTTTTTTTTTTTTTTTTTTTTTTTTTTTTATGTTGTATTCTCTAATTTTGTTCACTTTTTATGTTTGACTTCGAAGTTAGTGGTTGGGCTTTGATATGTAAGGACTTAAATCTACTACCACTTTTAGTCCTAAATTCTACTTTAAAATGTTTTAGGTAGGTTTAAGTATGCTTTATTAGGTAAATTGAATCTCTGACCTCTTGGTCGGAATACAAGTTTCATGTTAGTTGGTCATGCTCTTGTTGGCGTCATTTCTCTATAGATGCTCACGTCACTAAACCTTTCCACAATAATTGATGGTAACAACCTATCTTTTTATACAACTTCCTTTTTTTTTTTTTAAACTAGTAGATTATTTTTTGTTTTTATTTTACTTTTCCCCTCATTTTTAGAGTTTTGGGTTGTGTATAGGGTAATTGTTTAAGAAATATTTTTACAGTTATTTTCCCCCCATTTTTATAGTTATGTAAATAAATGATAAACAGAAAAGTTAACGGTAGGCCCATTTAAGGCCAGTGGCTGTGGTTATGAAGCAGGATTGGAACCATTAGGCCCAACACATATGGCTCGGCCCAACAATACGACAGATATGGGCCATTTTTTTTTTTTAATTTTTAATTTTTAATTTATTTATGTTGATGACATAATCCTTAATGGTAGTCATCCTTCTTATATTGATAATTTTTTTTCACAACATCTAGTCGGAAGATTTGAACCTTTGATCTCTTAGTCGAGGGTGCAAGTTTTATACCAATTGAACTATACTCTTGTTGATTTTTGTTGTCTCGATTTGGTGAATGTTTTGATATGACGATGATGGTACCTTATCATCATGCCTTATTGGTACTTTTCTTTGGTAAAGCTGAGTTAATTTTCTGCTGAGGCTTCAGTTGCCTATAAATACTCTTTGTTCCAACAACTTTTAAAGTTTTAAATGAATGAGAATATCACCACTTTCCATTAGAAAGTGGAAAGTTTCATAGCCAACCAGTGGCTTCTGGCGTTTTTAAAGTCATTCTTGTTTTCTTTGCAAACCTATCAGGCTGGGTTTATATATATGATAGGGAGTATTCCATGTGCTACCAAAAGTACTTCCAACTCAAATGTTAAATTACTATAAACAAAAAAAAAAAAAAATTATATAAATTCAAATTTTATTAAATTAATATGTAAATTATTTGAAGATAGGAAACGATATTGTTGGATGGATATATCATTTTAAAACATTCTCATATAAAAACCTTGCAAAAACAAACATGTCTATCTAAATATTCCTAAACAGAGTTACAATTTTTTTTTTTTCAAAATAAACATTGTTATCTAAAGATGTTAGTAACTTGTATTTTCAAACATATGAAGATTCTGACTATTTAGATTTAAATAAAATTAAAAAAAAAAAAAAAAAAAAAAAAAAAAACTCCCCTTTCCAAGATCAAAATTATTTATTTTGAAAGGCAAACACACCCTTGTGTAAGAAAGCACAATATTTGAGGAGTTCAATCCCGTTAGGAGGGTGCAAAAACAAACCCAAACCGATGAATTGAAGTGGACCAAACCGAACCGACTAGTGTGGTTCTATTTTTATTGTTGTTTTCGAGTTCTCAGTTATCCTTTTGAAAAATTGAACTTTTCGGTTCGATATTCGGGCCAGCTCTTAAAAAATCATATAAAACCAAACCGAACCAAATTCTTAAATAACTGTAAGAAAACTTAGGTCAAAGCAAATCAGCCCACCAAAAAATATAGCTGAAAATAGCCCAGCCAGCCCAAAATACCAGCCCCTTTTCCTAAACCCTAACTTATGAGTTATGTGTAGGTTGTGACTCCCTCAGTGTTGTTTCCCTCCACTCTTGTTCCTTTCTCATTCATGCAATGTGATCTTATTCATCTTCACTTTTTCACGGTCAATGTTTGAACTCCAATCATCTTGTATCATCCCCTCATTCTCTAGGCTCCCTTTTCTCCTCACACCCTCTCATTCATGGTTTGGTTTTAAACAACAATGAACCAGTTTGCTAGGTTTGCAATTCCTCGGAACTGAAGACTTCAATTCAATCACAGATTTCGACCAAAATCAAATCGAACCGAATCGTGAACATACGCATATAATAGAGCCCAACATGTTTAAACATTAGAAATGGGTCATGACTCATGACCAACGAGCAAAACCAAAACTTGGGTCAGTTGTTTGGGTCGACATAAATCTCTAAACCTATCTCCGGCTATGCTCTTGTTGGCAGGTCCCACTCACCATTATTACACACCCTAAATCCTTTTGCTCTTTTCTAGATAAAATTTTCAATATTATAGCGCCAATTCCTTTCTTTTGCAATTTGATGAGTCATGTATTATTTTACTTAAGAGGTTCCTACTCTTCGAAATTTTCTAATTTTAATCTAGTAACTTTTAAATATATTTAACTCAAGTTCTATACTATTTTATTTGATGTGCTTTATACTATTAAATATTATTGTTATAAAAACAATTGATAAGAGGTAGTAGAAAAAATTTATATACTACCATATTACTGTAATTTTTTTTTCATACCACCTCTAAAAACATAGAGCATTAAATAAAAACATAAAAACGTAGAGCATTTAATAAAAACATAGAACTAGTGAAATAGAATAATATATTACCTAATCACATGTTAAATTATGAATGAAAAAACATGTACTATTATAATATTGTAAAAATTTTCCAATGTAGTATAGAAAATTCTTTCATACCATGATTAAACTAAAAATTTTCCCCCACTTCGACGATAAAGTAAAATAATATATCAATAATAACATGTTATATGATGAGTAGAATGAACAATACTAAAAATTACTATAGTACTAACTCAAATTCAGTTCAACTAGTCATAATATTGTATCCTCGATCAAAGTTTAAGTTTCAATTTGAACATAGTGTTAAAATAAGAAGTGGAGTCCCCATGCCAAAAAAACAATTTTTCAGTCAACATAAACATAATTCAATTGACATAAAATTTATACTAATGATCAAAGGTTGATAGTTCGAATCACTCTCACTCGTTGTAAAAAAAAAAATAAAAATAAAACTTCACATCCCATCGTTCATTTCTCATGGACCCCACCCTTAAATGACAGCACACCACATCCCACCCACTTAACTTTTTCTTTCCCTCACCCGTTGATGTTCATGAACTCAAAGAAAAAAAAAAAAAAAAAAAAAAAAAAAAAACTTTCTTTTACAACCCCCAGCCCCTAAATATTTATTTATTTTCCCCTTCACTCAAGGCGATAAATACTTTTAGTTTGTATGGCTAAGGCTCGACCACGTGTTCGTGTTTCATTGGTCTGTGACTGGATTTCCTCGGCCCCACCGGATAGACTCGTACACGCATGATTGAACGAAAGGAATAGTATAGAGCCAAACAGAGAGAGAGAAAGAAGAGAGAGACATTATTACATACCATTTTCAGTTTTCCGCCATTGGAGTAATGGCTTCGAAGCTTTGTGACTCGTGTAAGTCGGCCACGGCCACTCTCTTCTGCCGAGCTGACTCTGCCTTCCTTTGCGTTGGCTGTGACTCCAAAGTTCACGCCGCCAACAAGCTCGCTTCTCGCCATGCTCGCGTTTGGGTCTGTGAAGTCTGCGAGCAAGCTCCTGCTCATGTCACCTGCAAGGCCGACGCCGCCGCTCTCTGCCTCTCTTGTGACCACGATATCCACTCTGTTAATCCTCTCGCTCGCCGTCACGAGCGAGTTCCAGTCACGCCCTTCTACGACTCCTCCTCCAACACATCCAACTCACTCGCAGTTAAGCCTGGCGCTGCAATCAATTTCCTCGACGACCGTTACTTCTCCGATGTCGACGCCGACGCCGCCGATGTTAGCAGAGAGGAGGCCGAGGCTGCTTCCTGGCTTCTTCCGAACCCTAACCCTAAGGCAGCCGAAAGTCCAGATCTGAACTCGGGGAAGTTCGAGTTTCCAGAAATGGATCCTTACCTAGATCTGGATTACGGCCATGTGGATCCGAAATTAGAAGCGCAAGAGCAGAACAGCTCCGGCGCCGATGGAGTCGTTCCGGTTCAGAGTAAAGGCGTCCATCTCTCGTCGGTGAACGACCGCTGCTTCGGCATCGACTTCCCCGGCGCCAAATCGTTCCCGTACGGTTACAATCCTCAGTCAATCAGTCACAGTGTAAGTCCTCGAATCTCTCAAAATCCTCTTCCAATTAGTTTCTTTCTCATCCAAAATCATAATCCAGAAACAACAACACCTAAAATGAATTAACATCGATCTCACACGTTGTTCACCATCAGGTATCATCCTCGTCGATCGAGGTCGGAGTTGTCCCGGACGGCAACGCGATGACGGAGATATCGAATCCGTACACGAAGCCGTCGACGGAATCGAATGTTCAACCGCTGCAAATCTCGCCGGCGGATCGAGAGGCGAGAGTGTTGAGGTACAGAGAGAAGAGGAAGAACAGAAAGTTCGAGAAGACGATCCGATACGCATCTCGTAAGGCGTACGCTGAGACGAGACCGCGAATCAAAGGACGGTTCGCCAAACGGACGGACATCGAACTTGAGGTCGACCGAGTGAGTGGATACGGCGTCGTTCCGTCGTTCTAAGTTTTATAATTAAAAAAATAATAATGATAATAATTATATTTAAAAAAAAAAGTTTCTGTGTAAATAGGAAGGAAGAATAGTTGGGATGGGAAAAAAAAAAAGGAGGTTTTGATCGACGAAATCTGACCGTTGGATTATGTACAACTCTTCTTTTTTTGTAGCACTGAATCTTTTGCCCTTTTCTTTTTCTTGTTTAACGAAAATCTTTGGAGTTTGGTCAGAAAAGATTTTCGAAATCCTTTTTTTTTTTTTAATTTTTAGATTGTGATTTTGTTGAAGTAAGCACGATTAGTTTATGAGTATCTTTTTGGTGTTTTTTAGGGAACGTGTTTTCAATTTCTGAATGTCTATTGGTGAACTGATTTGCTTCTTCTTTGGTTTGGATTTGGATTTTTTTTTTTTTTATTCCCATTAAAATAGCTAAAGGCTTTTTGTTGGTCGGGAAGTTTAATTTAAATATTCTAAAATTGGTCAGTTATGCTTTGATTCAACTGGGAAATATTACTTTGACCAATGAATATTTAATTGTTTATAATAATATTAGATGCCCCTCTTGGACTTCGAGTATTATTGAATGTTTGAGATGGTTGTTTGTTTTGTGCAGAAAAATGTATTCTTATGCTTTTTGATACTACCTTTGTTATTATTCTATATTGGGTTGGATATTATCTAGCCATTCGTATTTAAAAAAAAAAAAAAAATCGTAATAATGACATTATACAATAAAAGTCTTCAAACTTCCCCACAATCTTCGGATCCTTACACAATAAAAGTCTTCAAACTTCAACTTCATCCGAACTTACACGAAAAGTATCCTTCTTATCCTTCTTACACAATAAGGTCTTCAAACTTCATCCAAATACTTTGCAAACCCTAATCTATTTCTTCAAAAGACGGAATTATCTCAACCAAAATAAAACATTTAGTTTAAAGGATTTAGGAAGAACCATGAAAATTTTGAAAGCATAAAGACTGAAAATATAATTTATCCCATTTTAAATAAATATTTTAAAACTATATCATTAAGTAAATATTAGATTAAAAATAAAAAAATCCCACAAATTCTTCATAAAATGCAAAGTGATGAAATTCGATGAAAATGGAACAACATTACCCACAAATTAAAGAATCGTCCAGTATCTTCTATGCCCCTGCGATTCTCATCAAGCATGTAAGTTTTACGCAACATAACTTTGACATTCCTTTCCTTACCATTCGAGAAAGGAGAAAAAAAAAAATTTAGACTAACAAAAACTTCTCTACATGGGATTAATTACTGCATCAATTAAATCCTTAATAAATTATCATTTTTTAGAGCACAATTATAGAATTCAAACATCCCAAATAAAATGAATACGAACCCTAAATTTAAGTGGTTGGCAATAAATTTCAACATAAACATTACTTAGAATTTAATATTCTGACAACCGCAAATATAAATAAAATAGGGGAAAAATGCACTTTTGGTCCCTGAGGTTTGGGTTAAGTTACACTTTGGTCCTGAGTTTTCAAACTCAACAAAAATACCCCTGAGGTTTGAGATAAGGAGCACTTTGGTCCCTACCGTCTATTTTTTTTGTTAAATACTAACGGTTGCTGACGTGGCACATATATTTTTTTATTTAAAAAAATATTTTTTAATTTTTGAAAATAAAAATATATTAAAATAATAAAATATTATTATTTTAAAATTTTTTAAATTTCTTTCTCTCCCATCCTCATTCTTTAACTTCATCACCCACCTACCAGAACCACCCACCCTCCCTACCGGCGGCAGCACCGGCCAACGGCCACCGACGCCGGCGACGGCCGCCACCGCTGGTAACCATTTTCCAGCCGCCGGTCGCCGGATCTTTTTTTTCCTCTTTCTTTCTTTCTCTCTCCCTCACCACCTCACGCCGCCGCCGTCGTCGACCACCTACGACGCCGCAAGCCTTCCGGTGAGTCCCTTCCCTTATCCCTCTCGTTTTCTTTCTCTTTCCCTCGTCTTCTTTTCTCATCCTCTCTCACTCACTCGTTCGCTCTCCCTCTCGTCTCTATAACGTTTGCGCCACACCACCGCTCACCCAGAACCGGCCGTCGTGAGACCCACGCAGCTGCGAAATAGACGGCAACGCGAGCTTGGCTCCAGATCTGGTGGCGGCGAAACCTCACGAGCGGTGAAACTTCACGAGTGGCGAAACCTCACCACGAACGAACCGACGGCGGGCGAGCTTGGTTCCAGATCTGACGAAACCCCTCCACGAACCTCAGGCGAACGTGACCGACGACGACACAAGCTTCTTTCCAGATCTGACGAAAACCCCCCTCCCTATGAACCTCAGGCGAACGGTGACCGACGACGACGCGAGCTTCTTTCCAGATCTGACCAACCCCCCCTCCCCCCACGAACGTTTTGTGCCGGCGACGCCTCCTTCTCCCTCTTCTCTATTTATTAAAAAAAAAAGTGAAGAAAGGGAAGGGAGGAGAGAAGAAAAGAGAGAGAAAGAAATTAAAAAAAAAAAAAAAAAAAAAAAAAACTCACCGGCGGCCGACGACTGCCGGCCGGCGAACGGCGGCGGCCGCCGGCAGCCGGAGTTGAAGAAGAAGAAGTTGGAGAAGGAAGTGGGGAAGAGGAAGAAAGAGAGAGGGATAAAATATTAAAAAGAAAAAGATAAAATAATAATATTTTATTATTTTAATATATTTTTATTTTCAGAAATTAAAAAATATTTTTTTTAAATAAAAAATATGTGTCACGTCAGCAACCGTTAGTATTTAACAGAAAAATAGACGGTAGGGACCAAAGTGCTCCTTATCTCAAACCTCAGGGATATTTTTGTTGAGTTTGAAAATTCAGGGACCAAAGTGTAACTTAACCCAAACTTCATGGACCAAAAGTGTATTTTTCCCCTAAAATAAAAAATTAGTGAACTCTACAATTTGGTTACGTCGTCTCTTCCACTTTGATTTTGAGCGAGACAGACGAACACCTTTTCTTTGTTGCCTTCCTCAAGTTCTCTTACAATTATTGCATCACTGGCTACAACTTTTGCTTCAATCTTAACATAAAGTGGGGCCTTTTTCCTCTAGAGGATGAAATGTCATGTCAACAATTAATTGGTAATTTAATTAGGACAGTACTTTTTTTTTTTCCTTAGCTTGCCGTCCAAAGCAAATTAATCCAACATAATTTGCTAGTGTTGTTGTCTTCTTGTTCTATCTTGTCTTGTTAAATATTTTAAGGCTGCCAGGATTATCCCCTTATTTGACCGATGAGGGAGAATAGCAAGATTAGCTAACAAGTCAATCAAGACAAATAAACTAAACTAACATAAAATATAAACCTCAACTTACACTTTTCTAAACCAAACAAATTTATTGTCTGTCACACTTTACATGTGACTAAAAGTACTCCAAAAACATGGCAAATGCCAACACAGGCGAGACATGAGAGACACTATGTCACCATACCTAAACCTCAGCACAATGGACTGCACAGCACATGGGTATATGTCTAAAGCATGGCTTTGGAAAAGTGTGGGGGCATGCTGGGGCCAAGGCACTATTCTAAAATAATTGTAAATAAACTGGATACTAGAAGATTTTTTTTTTTTTTTTTTTTTTTGATATCCGTGAGTATCCGAGTCAACTTTTGCGTACTTCGACTAATCTCACGAGACAACCACCTGACCCTACTACATTTGGTTGCCAAGAAAACTTGTAGGATATTAAGTCCTGGGTAGGTGATCATCATGGATTAAACTCATTCCCTCTAAACTGGATACTAGAAGATTATAAAAGATAATTTGTACCTTAAATAATTCAGTTACTATTATTTTCATCATTATTGAGGTTCACACCTATTCAACATAAAACTAGAGTTTTGCTAACCCATTACTAATGGTTGACAACTAATAAAATCTAATAAATTTAAATTTTTCTTCCAAGATTCAAATAAAAGAAGCCTTCAACCTATGGGGCAATCCAAGATAGGATTCTTTCAAAACTTTCAAAACTCTCTGTGCTCTCGGTTTAACAATCTACAGATTCTGCAAGAGATACTTAAAGCTAAACTAGCTGATTTTCATTAATTTCTTAAAAAAATGTAAGTTTGTGATCTATAAAGAGAAAGAATTGTTTAAAAGAGAGAGTAGTAGTTTAGGGCCTGTTTGGTAGGCAATCCGAATTCTGTTTTATGTTTTCAAATTCACTGAATTCAGTGAATATGCGTTTGGCAGATGTGTTTTTGAAAACTGTTTTCGGATTCTGTGATCCAAATAGTGAAAATTCTGAAAACAACTTTTTTATGTTTTCATCGTATCCAGATTTTGAATTTCAAAATTTTAAATGCAGAATTAAATTAAAAAAGATAAAAACTTTAATAAATATAATATTTCATGTTATAAACTCAATTTATTTTTGAGAAATTAAAATTTGTATAATATAATGTATTATAAATTATATGATATTGTAAAATAATATTAATAAAAAATTTATACCACATAGCATGTTTATAAATTAATTAATGATATTTTATATTCAACTTAGTATTTAGTTGATAACTACAAATAATTTATCGTTTATAAATATATTATGAAACACATTTTGAACCATTATTTAAATATAGATCCAATTTCTGAATCTGCTACCAAACACGTATCTGAAAACATGAAATACAACTCTATTTTCATTGAATCCCTTGTTTTCAAATTCATGTTTTCAGATCACCAACCAAATGGACCCTTACTTTCCTCATACTTCGTTAGTATCATAGTCTCTCTCCAAGTCATGAAGGAATCTTGAAATACAAACCCAAAGATGGTCAGGGATTTTTCTTCCAATATGCATCATAATGCTTGAAATGACGTCCAGAGAGAACTTATGAACCTCAGGCTTTAATGCCATGCGAATAAGCATAGCCGTCCACACTTGTGGTGCTAACTTTATTGCTTCACGGAGACACTGAAACCCGTGAACAACTCTTTCCAGCATAGCATGATCCTGTAAACATGAAACACCAAATTTGTCCATCACCCTAACAACATTCAGATGTCCCTCGAATGGACTGTCGTCCATCCTAAATACTACAAGAATGTTTTAATTTAGGAAAAAAATCATTTTCAACCCTAAACTTTGGTGAGTTGTATTAATTTTAATCGTAAACTTTCAATTTCATCAAATTGCTAAACTTAGCAAGTTATATCAATTTTAACCCTAAATTTTCAAGTTCATTAGATTGAATCTCAAACTTATCAGATCGTATCAATTTTAACCCTAAACTTGCATAAGTGTTACAATGTATACCTTTGGTTAACTTTTCGTTTGAACCACCGTACGTAATTGGACTATTTCTTCATTTTTTTCTTAATTCACATTGCACCTAAATTGGTTTCTTATAAATAAAATATTTGAGAAACTTTATTTTAGATGACTTTTTCTTTGTTGAGAACTTTGTGAGGGTTTTTTTTTTTGTTGCTATCTCAGATTACGAAACTTTGTGAGGGTTTTTTTTGTTGCTATCTAAGATTACGAAAGCAAAGTAACTTTGGAGGTTTTTTATCTTCAAATATTTGTTGGTTTTTTTCTTGTTGCTAAGAACTTTGTTGGGCTTTTTTTTCTTCTTTTACTTTTTTTTTCTTTCTAATTAGAAGAATGTACAAATGTAGGAAACAAAAACTAAGAAATTTTGAGTTTTTTATTTCTCATATTTGCTAGATTTTTCTTGTTGCCAATAACTTTTTTTTTGTTTGGATAACAATGAAAGAATATTTGATTTCTTCTGATAAAGAGTTTTCTAACAAATTTCTTACAAAATACAAACTTAGGTGCAATGTGAATTAAAAAAAAAAAGGAAATTGTCAATTACATGCTTTAATGGTAATTCAAATGAAAAATTGACCAAAGGTCTGCATTGCAACATTTATGCAAGTTTGAGGTATACAATTTGTTTTGGAAAAAAAAAAAAAAAAAAAGAGGTATACAATTTGTTAAGTTTGGGGTTCATTTGGATGAAATCGAAAGTTTAAGGTTAAAATTGATACAAAGTGTTAAGTTTAGGAGTCAAAATTGATTTTTTCCCTTTCATTTATAAGGCTATCATTTGCAGCAAATCTTTAAAGATGAGTTGAACAAACCTCAGATCTTGTCTGACGCTTCTCTTCCGATGAGCACCCAAAAACTTCATCCTGCAGAACAATATCAACTGCTCCAATGATGTCACGAATAAGGAAAACACGTACCCTTGAACCTTTCTTGGAGAGAATGAAAAGAAAAAGATCCTCAGTTGCTGAGACAACGGCTTGCATGTCAAACGATTTCCATCCCAGGGGATTCGAATTATCCTTGGAGGATTCCTCACTTGACTCGGCAGCCTGTTCAGAAATGGCTGCAACCTGTAACAAAAGGTTTTTTTTTGTTAAGACACAAGAAAAGAAAGCTGGCAGGCCTCTTAAAACGTAATTCAGATATAGGAAAAATAAAATCAGAAAATGCATAATGCAAACAGAACATAAAAAAGACAGCCAAATATTCAAAGCATGTGCACATCTTGTTGCGTATATATATGACATCACTAATACATTCTTTCCGAGGACAAAGTATTTGCTACATGATAGAGAAATAAGAGGAAAAACTTACCAAGCGCTCAAGCCGATTCCACCTAATGGATCCATCATTGCGGATAAGGAGTTCCCTTAAAATTCTTCTCATATCAGGGTTTGGATCTTCCAAAAGCCTCCCAATGACAAAAGGATATGCACTTTCTAAGACCTTGAATTCAGGATCAAGGACTTTTGCAGTGCCTTCAAGAGACCCTAGCGCTCTTATGACCAAGGCATAGTCCGGAGGAAGGGAAAAATTAAATTCATACATGACACTGTATAGCTGGTTCATCACTCCCTGAAATCCATGTCAATTTACACGCATAAGAGCTTTCACCTTTCATTTTCAACATGGTGAGCAATGGACCTTTTTTCTTTTTGGAGACAGAAAATGCAAATTAAAATTCAGAAAATAAATAAATGAACCTGAAAATCCAGGGACTGTTTTCTCCCATCGCCAAATGATGCATTTAGTGCATCAGAAACTAATCGGATATCAACCCCTTCAGGAATGAATCCCAAAGAAAGAAAATCATTGGCCAAACCAAGTGAATCACGATTAACAAAGTGCACCAGCTGAAAGAAAATAAAATTTAACTGGCTCTCAGACATATTCCTACCACATTTTGTATCAAACAAAATAGTAAATGAAGGCTGGAAACAAAAAGTCAAAATGACATGTAAGAAAACTGTAAATGCTACTAAAATATCAGAGAAAAAAATGAATTCATTTTCAACAGTGAATGTTTGGACCAACATTTATAAATTATAGATTATCATATTAACTTTATGGACAAAAGTATGGAAAAGACTGCCGGAGTCTGTAAATATGAGTTCCAACAAGAAAGTTAGGTGCACCTAGACCGTTATTAAGCAATGTACAACCATTCATAGTAGAAATTTAAAATTATCGATTTCAAGTCCTGGAGAATATCCTAGCCAGTATCTACTGGTCTGGTCTTTATTTTAATTTTCCCAAACACATTGGCGTGGTAGTTTGTGTGTGTGTGTGTGGTGTGTGGTGGTGGTGGTGGTTTGGGGGGGGGGGGGGGGGGGGGGGGGGGGTGGGGGGATGAGACCTAGTTCGGGGAAATATTCTTTTTCCCACCTTGTATCATGTCTTAAATGTACAAAAAGTGACTAAGCAAGGACGATAAATATCCCAACAAATATTTTCATACCACTTGAATCAGTCCAACACGGTAATGTCGAGGGATATCACCCATCATCCCAAAGTCAAAATATGCAAGAGAGCCATTCTCGGTAGCTACAAGGTTTCCTGGATGTGGATCAGCATGAAAAAAGCCCACCTCAAGCAATTGCCTCAAAGAGCAATACAATCCCTATGAGGTAGAAAGGAAAATATTTATAAAATATGACATATGTTTGATTTTATGTAAATAGTCTACTTCAAGAAATGGTTTATGCACGAGCAATACAAACAGGAAAGTAGAAAATCGATACAGCTGCGTGTCAAGGACGAAAGATTGAAAAGATAATACAGCTGCCCGTCTTACATTAATAATAAAAAGATATATAAAAGTATTGAAAAGAGAAACAAGAAAAAAATGAAACGATTTCTATATAATACCTGGTCAATGAGCTCCCTTCTATTCAAATAAGCCTTTTGCAAGCCAATTTCATCCGTAAGCTTTATTCCATCAATCCATTCCATAGTAAGCACAGCCGTTCTAGTAAAGTCCCAATATATTTTGGGGACTCTAACACAGTTTGATTTCTTATATTTAAGAGTGCTGTCGACTGCAGACCTCTTCTCACTGTCGCCAACTTAATTGTTATCAAGAAAATCATACAAATGCTAGTCAGTTATCAGACTTCAAATGGTTTAGCAAAAGAAGATACTAAAAAATTGGGAAATCCCCAAAGCTAGAAGAGATTTTTTAGTCAGAAGTTGAATGTATATTGATATTGGCTTCAACCTATGGAAGTAGACATTATAAGAATACCTTAGCACTTACATGGTTGATATCCATAGAGAGAATAAAAACGCTCAGCATTTTTCCCTTCTCGAACATAATTGATTTCATCAAACATGTGTCTGACCTGTTCATTTAAGGAAAACCCTGAATGTGAATAACAAGCAAGGCGATTGACAGTCCAATCAATAAATAAGAAAAGAGAAGAGAGGAAGACAAGGGAAGCGTGTCCCCAATCTTTGAGAGAACTTGACACCTCTCTATGTTATTGTGAAGTAATGGTCACTACAGATCATGCAAGAAGACCTGAACATTAACCTTGGGAAAAATTTTTAGGATTTCATAGTGCACAAAAAAAAATGCAGTTACCGAAGCCCATAAATCTTAAAATGCATCCTGATTGACACCTTAAATTTAAATACATGATTAATGAATAATGATTTTAGCAAAAATTTTCAGAGACATTCACAACTGAAGTAACCACAAAACGGTGAAAGCAAATCCCTCTGTATGGTGCTACCAGAATAATTTACAAGTGAGAAAGCCATAAATGGAAAGGAAAATCAGTTTTAAAAAGTATGCAAAGGCTCACCATTTCATTAACAGCTACTAATAAATCTTTTCGGGCCTTGGCAAATTGTTTTAGTTGGCCACCAATCATCTGGAACAACAAGGCATCAAGAGTCAATGAAAGAGACATGCCAGGCCTTTGTACTTTGACAGCTACAAGCTCTCCAGAATGCAAGTGAGCTGCAAGACTTGAGGCAGAAAAAATGGGTATTTAACTCTAGCTTACATCCATATCTAAACACCTATTTTGTGGATGAACATGCAGAAAAGGTTGAAAAAATTTCGAAGGAAAGAGAATTTTCCATTCACGAAAGTGGATGCCACTTACCCTTATAAACCTGCCCCAAGGATGCAGCTGCAATGGGCTCTGGGCTAATATCAGAAAAAAGTTGTGAAACAGGACGACCCAACTGGTTCTCAATAGATTTGATTGCTTGGTGAGTTGGAAATGGAGGTATTTTATCCTTGAAAAAAGGAAGTTCAAACTATCAGAATGGTTTGGAAGAAGGTAGCAGGGAAGAAAATCATCACTAAAGATTATTTATAATGCAATATAATATCTGACTAGCCACATCTAATTGAGAATTAAGAAAACCTCGCATACCTGTAGCCTTGCAAGTTCTTGGCAATACACTGTTGGCAATATATCTGGCCTCGTGCTCAAAGCCTGCCCAAGCTGTAATTCAAAGCACAATTACATAAATTTTGTCCGTCTCTTTTCACCATCAAGCAACTTTAAGTTTTTATATTATTGATACAAGCAAACATTGATAAAACCTTTTGCGACCTCATTTCACAATGGTTATTGATGTTTCAAAGCAGATTAAAGAAAATGCACAATTCCAATAGTTGGAGGTGGGACGGATATTTCAACTTTTTTTCAAAAGAAAATGCCTTGCCTTGACATAGAAAGGCCCCAATCTGATTAGAGTTTCTCGAAACTGCAAGAAACAAAATAAACCTTTATTAAGTTCAATCATTGACATCAAACATCTCCTATAATACTTTCTTTCTTTCTTTTATATAGTTAACATAAAAGCAAATGGAACAAAAGCATCCACATTTTTTTAACACAAACGATATTAAGGGAATGGGACAGACATAATACTTAAACAAATGAAGCTGCATTGACCAACGTTTTATCTATTACACTAAAAGGCTAATCACAGATGAAAACCTTTGAATAAATGTCTAAGATAATACCTTAATAGCACGTTTTTTTAAGTCATGAACAAAGAACTGCCATATGGTTAGCTTCAATACATGGAATGAAATAATTGCTGCTCTATAGAACGCCAAAAATGGACCAAAGTGATAGATAGAGGAAAGTCTTTTGGATCTGTAAGTTCCAAGTGCATGTCCAAATTCATTTTCCAGCAATTCCTTCCTCAACTTTGCATACTCTGCAGATGGCCTTTCACCATGTACGCTTGAATAGCCAGTAGAAAATCTGCATAACAATAAAATAAATGGCTATTGCAAATACAGAAATGTTAAGCGAAAATAAAACCTGGCAAAAGAATTATAACAATCCCTTCTCAAATATGAGCATCCACTCACGAGTTTTGGTGAAACAAGTTTTTCAACCGACAAACATCTTGTCTCCTCAGAGCTTGAATGCCTTGCAAATATCCCAATGATATATATTTTCCAAAATCATTGTTGTGGCGTATATCTGCAAAAGTAGCAAAATTTATAAATTGTAATAGAAGTGTAAAATAGTTATATCCTAACATACATGGTAAGTGAAATTGAAAACATGGCCAATTCCTGCGGCAGAAAAGAATGGATGCATTCAACAGTTAAATGTGATCAATTACTTCACTTCCTTCCAACGACTATTCGCACTTAGTAGCAATAATATTGGCACGTAGAAAAGCTCTACACAAATATAATTTTGCAGATAAGTTATGCCAAGTGGAAAGCAGATCTGGCATCATATTTCTTTCACTCGAAGGCTTGACAAATTGATTTGATCCCAAATACACAAATATTGCTGTTAGTTCCATGGATGATACACAGTTAAGACGCTGTGAAAAGGATAGCATAATCCAACCAAGTAGTTCGGTTAAATATGAGTTCAGTAAAAAAAAAATGTACATATATTTTCAAACTTAAATCCGACTCCATAGCATGATATAAACGAAGCAGCTAATCACATAGATATATAAAAGGAAAAACATATAAACATGTTTGAATTTGTTATATGTCATTCCAAACAATCCTGTTCATAGAATCGGAGGTTTTGTGAATGTAGGCAGATATGAAGAAGACGTTCAATCTAATCTGCATGAAAATTTTCTGTTAGGTCCCCCATTTTCATTTCAATGATTGATTTAAGGAACGACTGTGAACGATTTCAATACCAGATCCTAATTCACATATCACGCCTCACAATATGCGGCTTTTTGTTTGTTTGGCGGTGTGTGTAGGTGGGGGTAATATAGTTCAAGATTGTATGAGCTCGTCAAAATTTACCCTCAAATTAGTTATTACCAGAAACTCAATTGAGAATAGCAGAGCAACGGAAGTCCACAAAAGCTACCTTAACCTAAGTTGTTCATTACCAGAGGTCAAAATGTTGCTCGTGCAAAAGAAAATTGAAGTAAAATAACGGAAATACAATCAAATCAATAAAAGTATAAATCACCGATTAAAGAATAGCATAACGAGATTAACAGAAGAGGAAAAAGAAACAGAGAAAGATCCTAACGCCGTCGATGACAAATTACGTAGTCTAGTGAAATTTTCGAGTGATTACTAGCTTTCATACATCTCCGAGAAATCACTCGCCAGGCATACATCGCAACAACAAAAAGAAATAGAAAATGCAAGTAATACTAGTGAAGATAAACAAGAACGTACTTCGGTAGGCCGGAGTGAGCAGACGGTGGCGGTTGAGGCGCGCAACGACATTCCTCATCGGCTAACGACTAGAAATAACAAGAAGTGCAAGACGAGACCGGAGAATCCATCAGAGATTCATCTTGTTCCGCCAATTGCTCGAAAGAATGAGGGAATTTGAAAGAAACCTGCAGAGAGTGGGCGAAGGAAGTGGAGAGGAGCAGGGTGGTTTGCCTGAGGAAACGAGAAATTGCCACGTTTTGGGTCTACTTGGCGCCTCCTGCAAACACCAAACACCTGGAGTTTTCGGATTTCAGCCTCTTTGAAGAAATTGTTATGTAATAACTGGTTTTCTTAGGGTATGCAGGTATGGTTAAAAAAAAAAAGTTTAATTAAATGTATTATTATTACCCTGTTTTATTTTTTAGTTAAACAAACCTTCGAGACAGAAGATTTGAATTTCTGACTTCTTGATCGAGGACACGTGTAACATGTCGATTATAGTCGAGTTATGCTCACTTTGACTAATAAGTGTATTGGTACAATCTATATCAATAAAGTATACATTTTTACCTAAAATTAGGTGTGATTGACTTAGAGTAATCCTATATTGAGTTCTTGAAATTTTATAAGTTTAATAAAAAGCCTCCTCGAAAAATAAAGAGCATGTAAGAAAAATGTGTGTTTGGCTTCCAAGATCCTAGTTTGTGAGAGTTACATTAACTAATGAGTCATAGTTATATTGTTGATTCAATTTTAATTTTATAAGTCCTTTTTACTTTTTTAAAAAATAGATTATTAATACATGACCATGCATCAAAGAGGTGGAAAAAATATATTTTCTTTGTAGTACATAAGTATGTAGGGCGAAGATATGAACTTGTGACCTTTTAGCATTAAAATTTAAATTGAAGACAAATAATAGTGAGAGAACAATAAAGTAGGTGGAACCATTATGATATGTGTGTTGTTATTAGCTAACTTTTAACATCATAGGTTTTATTTAAAAAAAAAAAAAAAAAAAAAAAAAAAAAAAAAAAAAAAAAAAAAACTTCTAACATCATATGTGACATCAAAGGATACATAGTTCAATTGTATCGACCAAACCGACGTGAATATAGCTCAATTGGCATAAAAGGGTTAGAGGTGAAGTTTCTTATCCAATAATAAAATATTTAAAAAAAATATATCGTTTACTTAATCGTGCTTTGGGCAAAATCAGTCGTAATATTGATTTTTTTTTTAATTTAATCAAGTAATATGAATTTTAATAAGAAAAATAATTAATGATATCTTTGAAATGGTGAGAAAGCTACTTAAAATTTAATTCACATATTATTCCCAACTCAACCAATAACTTTTTTTTTTTTTGTTGGGTTTAAAGGGAACTTCATTAAACATGAAAATCACCGGTAAAACCAACTCCTCCTTAATAATGGAAGTCAACCAAGAAGGCACAAATAGAATCTCAAAAAAATTACATCTTCTTCCAAATCAAAAGACTGATTATGCTCTAACCTACCCAAAAGCTTGTTTGTAGAAGCGAGTTATGCAGTGTGCCACTGCATTTCCAGATTGGTGTCAGTGCACAAAGCAAACATTGTCAACCTTCTTCGTCAAAAGGGCGATTTCGACAAGTATATTCTTGATTTCGATTAATTCTTCATCATCCCCGTTTAGGAAATTGATAATCGCAAGAGCATCGGCTTCGACAATTAAGGACTTTGACGGCGATAGGGCTCTGCTCACAATCTATCTCAGCCCATCCAAGATAGGGAAGACTTCCAACGTTTTAACGTCCCAATTCCACTTTATCGACCTAACTACGACGCATCAGTTTAACTTAACGTCCGAACTCAACCAATAACTTTAACACATAAAACATTACAGTTTAAATTTCCAATAAATTAATTTAAATTTCAATTTCAATTTTGACTATTTATTGAGCAAAAGGATGAAAATTTTCACTTAATATATTTAAGGTTACAACTTACAATATCATTTATTTTATGTACTTTAAATAAAGTTTAAAATTGATCGATACTATAAATTGAGAATAATTTTTATCAAAATTAACTGAATAATAATAATAATAATAATAATTTAAGAACGAATATTAATAGAGAATAAATTTTCTAAAAAAAAATAATAATAACATCCAATTAAGCATATAACTAAAATTAAAAATTTTAAAATACAAGAATAAAATAAAATAAAATTCAGAAGATGAAAGTGATATTTTAACCCATATTTAATTAAGATTCCCCATTAATAAATATGCTTTCTCCCACGGCTGACGGCACGACAGCCCCCAAATTTTCCCTTCACCGCTCCGACGCTAGTTCGACTGAAAATTTGTAAACCCTCGATTTAGGGTTTATCTTGTTCATTCTTCAATCTCTTCATCTATCTTTCGCAGGCGAAAATGGCGAACGAGCAACGGTCATCGCCGGGGCCCTGGATCCTCGAAACAATGCCCTTCATTCTTGTTCTTCTCATAGCTGCTCACGTCTTCGCTTTGGTATTAATTCATCAACTCCAATCTTTTCGCTTTTGGAATTGTATTCAATTTCAACCCTCAGTTTTCTCACTTCCGCCCAATTTTTGTAGGTATACTGGATTTATAGGTTAGCGACCCAAAAACAACCCCCCAGGAGGAAGGCACACTGAGTTTACTGTATGATTCGTTCCTGAAACAAACTTTAGTGAAACCCTAATTCGTTAATTGCTTGTCACTGATGTAGAGGAGGTGGTTAAAAAGAGCCATATAACAATGTTTCTCTGTAAGTATCCGTCAGTGTGTACTCTCAGAATCTCAGTTTGGTATTGTAAGAATGTGGAAATGTTTCTTACGAATCAATTTTGATTTGTATGGTTATCCATTCATATATGTGTCATATTGTTTGGTTTTCGTTATCTTGGAAAGCTGGGTTATCTGCTGGTTTATACTAATTTTACGAGCAAACTTGGCTTTTTTTAGGATTTTTCCATACTGATTTGGTAATATAGTCTTAAGTTGTCGTTTGAAATGGTTCCATCATGATGGGTGAAGAATCACCAGGTCAAGAAATGATTGAAGAGTCTGTTTTAGCTATTGAATTTTTTAAAGAAAAAGAAGAAAACAACTAGCAACAAATATCAATGCTCTCGATTTCTCATGAAAGAGTAATCGGTTCTGTTCTTTGTTCTACGAAGAATGGATTGCTGCTGCTTCTTGTGGACTAAGAACTCCAGTAACTTTTCTCCTAGGAGAGTTGGTGAATAGTAACAAACTTTTGTAACTAGTCAAATTTTTCTTGAGGCAGTGAACTACTGTTAATTTCATCGCTGCTTCAGATGATCTTCAGAACTGATTTATTTGTAAATTTTTTCATTTGATAGTCTGCAGACCTATCTGGGTTTTGTACAGTCAAGAGTTCTCAATGTAAATTTCAGATTAAAAGATCGATATGGTGTTGTGCTAGATTTTAGTTGTTCTCGATCAAGATCACCTACGGTGTCAATCAAATGAGTGTCTTGTGAAATCATTGAAATGTTAGTTTAAGTAGTGGTGTCACTAGATGAATGAAATTATATTTTCAGCTGGAAGTCCAGTAATGAGGAAAGTGATTATTTCAAGATACTCTATGAAAATTGAAAGAGGTAGATTTTGAGTTCATTCTTAATACTAAATTTAAATAGAAAGTTTTTATAATATAATCTCATTTGCCTAATCAACACCAATCGAGGCTTGATGGAATCATAATTTGAATTTGATTCAGTATATCTTTGATATTTCCTTAAGATATATGATATGTAATTTCCCAGGTAAAAATGTTAGTGTTATTATCTGTGGTGTATTGTGAATATTAGAGTCGACTTTATACTGACCAGGATACTTGCTATATCTTGCCATCCCTACCTTTCATGAGACATTAAGTCCAAATTATTGTTTGGATGCAATGTTGAATGATGGACAAAGTGGAGCAAGGCATACACCTAACGTCTGCCACGGTATGTTCCTTCATATGGGTGCTCATCTTGGTTGTCATGATCACCATTTTGTGGCCTTCTTTTCGCTTTTGCACCTTAGGAATAAAGACAATCTTCAGGTTTTGGTTTGGCTTTGTTCTTGAACATAGAAGTATCTTTATCCAGCTCATTTTCTCTTGAAAATGAATGTGGCAGCAAATCAACTTATCATATGCTTAAACATGTATTAATTTAGTGATTGGATAGTAAATCCTCTTTGTTGTTATTTAATCCTGACCTCTGGTTAACAAGACTATTTTTCTGTTAGATAGAAAAAGGAAATCATCTCTTTAGCCAGCTGCTGTCTTTTGTTCTCTTATTTTTGTTAAATGACAGACTTGTCACTTTCAAAGCATCATTTACCTTAAAAACACTAGCAAGTAGTGGTGATTCTCTCTTATGGCAGCAAAAAGCATATTGCTTTCTCCATTATGTATAAAGTTCATACGTAACAGCTAGAAGAATTCTATTTACATAGAAACAGGTGTAAAAATTTTCTCACCTTTTCTTTGCATCAGTGGAAGCATTATGTGGTAAGAGATTGGATTTATTGAAGTGTGGGTGAGGTTCTTTCTTGCAAAGGGATTCTAGCTGTCTGTCCAAGCAATCTGAATAGTCACTTGTACTTTTTGCATACACAATCTGTATAACCACTTGCTCGTTTCGCAATTTTATGTCATAATCTTGCTTTTCCAGCTAAGGCAGATCCCAGGACTTTCGACATCAATCGCGAAGAGCATCAACATATTATATATCACCTAAATACTATTTTGGTTCTTGTAGTTTGTGTTTCATTTCGATTTATTTCTTTTCCTTTTAGAGGAGATTTAGTTTCTCCACTTTCAATATATTTTAAACTTAGTCATTATTGTTAGTTTGAAACTAATTTTTTTATCACTTAGTAAAATAATAATAATAATTTTTATTCTAGAAAAATACAATGTAGATATGTTTTCAAAACTTATAGATAGAAAGTTAATAGAGGCACAATCTTTTTTTTTTTTTTTTTAACAAAAGTTAATAATAAACTAAAAATAGTAGCTAGTACTTAAAATTAGTTTTAAGATTTATTTGAAGTGCACAAGTTAAATTTGAACATTCATCAGAAGACATTTGTTCTTGAAGTACGAGGAAGCCTATGCTTATTTTCCTTTTTTGAAAAAGGGAAACTTTCTGGTACTCTTGTGCTTTCTTTACTCGATTTGATTTTACGAATCTAATTCTGAGAAAATGGGGGATTTCATCGGGGTTGGGTGCTTCCTTATAGTAACAATTTTAAAGATGTGTCCATAATAGTTTTATCACATATTCGTATTGATGTGGTAAAAATTAGGGGCGTAATTAGTTCCGCTTGGCTGGGTTTTGAAGTCCAATCCAAAGCAGGACGAATTGATTTCTAAAGGAGTATCAAATGGAACTTTTTCTATTGAAACTACGCTTAATTGAACAGTTTGGTTGGCCAGTTTAAGGTTAGCAGGTTACAAGTTGATTGTGTTCTCTCTTGTTCAACCAAAAGACAAGGAAAAAACACTCCTTTCAAAAAAAAAAAAAAAAAGACACAAAATAATATAGAAAAAGTAAAAAGAAAAATACATACCCACACACTAATTACTAATTAGAAAGATTTCTTATTCATCTGTAGATCTCACTAAAAAAATTAACTAAAAATGACCCAATCAAAAAGTTAATAGAATCTCTCATTGATGGGTGTGTAGACAAATATTTTCATGTAAAATAAACACCTTAAAATACGTTTAATTTACCAATGAAGTTATGAAACCAAATAAAAATAAAATGGGTATAGAATGGGATTCAACAGAAGTTGGATTGATCTCATCATGGGTTGTGTAGAATCGGTGAGCTTTCAAGTTCTCCTCAATGGGACCACGTGAGTTGAGTTCAGTCCAAGAAGAGGTTTCCGCCAAGGAGATTCTCTATCACCGTACTTGTTTCTTATTTGTACTGAAGGACTATTGAGCCTACTAAAGCAAGCAGAGACTAGTAAGGAGTTTTCGGTTTGCGTATTAATAAATATTCTCCTCCTATGTCTCACTTGTTTTATGCAGATGACTTGTTTTTCAAGGCATCTACAAGAGATTGCAGGTCCATCAAGAGAACCTTAGACTACGAGAAAACATCGAGACAAACTCTAAACTATGAGAAATCATTGTTTATGACAAGTCCAAATACTAGCTCGGCTTCTAAGGATAATATTAGCAATACCTTGAAAGTTAAGCATATGGAGAGCCTAGGATGATACTTTGGCTTGTCATCTCAGAACACCCGAAACAAGGAGGTCTTCAGCAATATCAAGGAACGTGTATGGAAAGCGCTCCAAGGATGGAAAGAAAACTTTCTTCAGCAGCTGGAAGGGAAGTACTCATTAAATCTGTGACCCAGCCCATCCCAAACTATGTCATGAGTTGTTTTAAATTTCTGAAATCTTTATGTAACAAGATCAACTCTATTTTTGCTAGTTTTTGGTGGGGCTTGATGGAGAATGGAAATAAAATACATTGGCGAAACTGGAAAAGGATGTGCTTCAACAAGGTGGAGGGCGAACTGGGATTTCGAAACCTTTATACTTTTAACCAAGCTATGTTGGCCAAATAGAGTTGGAGGTTGATAAGATATCTTAATAGTCTGTTGGCCAAGGTGCTTAGAGGAAGATACTTCAAGACGGGTCACTTTCTCAAAGCACCCCTAGAAAATAACCCGTCTTATACTTGGAGGAACATCATTTGGGAAGGGATCATTTTGAGAAAGGCTATAGATGGCGTGTAGGCAATGGTATCAATATTGACGCATCAACTGACCCTTGGATCCCTAAAGAAGGCTCTTGTACTCCAATTCTCACCCAAAGAAACATTCACCAATTTACCGTGGCTCAACTCATAGATAACCAAGGAGTGTGGAAAGAAAACTTGATTCGATCGGCCTTTCTGGAGAAGGATGCATATATTATGCTGAATATCCCAATTAACCCAAGCCAAAGGGAGGATGTTGTTATTTAGCACAAAGACACGAAGGGCATATTCTTAGTTAGAAGTGCGTATCGGCTGGGAATTCAATTGAGTCGACAGTCCGAAGCTTCAACATCGAGCTATCAGGAGATGGAAACCAAATGGAAAATCTTCTAGAAAACTAAAATACCTCCTAAAATAAAGATGTGCGGATGAAAAATATACCATGATATCATCTCGACGCGTATGAATCTAATTAATAAAGGATTGGATGTTAACCCAATGTGTCTAATGTGCAGGGAGAAGAAAGAATACACAACTCATATATTTTGGGAGTATAAAGCTACCAAAGGTTTATGGCTTAATTATCTTCCCCCTACTGATTATTTCTCTTTAAATGATAGGAGGAACTGGTCGATGGCGTATTTTTGTGAAAGCTTGTGGAAAAGCAAAGGATAGAGGAGCTGGAATGAAGACAGTTTGAAGACGAGCTTAGTCATATGGTGGCAAATATGGACGCAGAAGAATGAGATTCTTTTTAACCCAAATTTTTTGAAGGAACAGATTGAGAAATATTTAGCAGAGTTCACAGTCAAAGAGGAAGCTAACTTGTTGCCTCAAAGCTTCGATTTGACAACGCCGACAGGTCACCCAACCTGGAATCCACTAAAGGAAGGTCTGTGGAAGCTAAACTGTGATGTCGTTTGGAATGAAGACAAACAATGCAGAGGAATTGAATGGGTTCTTGGCTAGCGGTTTGGAATGATCATTCAGGCGGTCTACCAAAGCATAAACAGGTCGTGGAAGTCAAGCTGGCTGGAGGCATTGGCAATTACTGAGGGAGTTCGTGTGATTCCTTTGGATTCTCCCAAGGTGCAGGTTGAGACTGATGCCCTTCAGATCGTGAGGTTGCTCAACAACCATGACCAGGATGAAACGAAACTCTCTAATTGCATAGTAGAGGCCAAATTCCTAATCCAATTGAGAAACATAGATAACATCTCTCATGTAGCCAGAATTCATAATGGCTTGACCCACAATTTGGCTAAGAAAGCTAGTCAAATTAATGGAGGTGAATCTTGGGCCCATTTTTTTCCCAAATTGGTTGTTGGATTTAAATCAATTAGATATAGGCGTGAACCATCACATGTGTGGGAGATCCCGTCCCACGGTGAATATCTCGGGTTTACTATAATTGAATAAAAGGTTTTTGTAACATATTATTCCATTCAATGCATCGGAGCCTTCCAACTTTGACATTAAAAACAAACAACTAGTTAAAGGGAGTGAATGAAAAATTAACAAGTAAACAAATTGGATTTTTTTTTTTTCTTATAGCTCTTCGATTTTGTGTGAAGACAAGCCTGGCTTCTCTAGAAGATCAGAAAAAGTAACACGTTTGACTCGAATCTTTCCGGGAGAGGCACAAAAGCTTACGCAACCTAATCTCTTAAAAAAAATTGTGCAGGAGAACGAGGATGGGGCTGACTTGAGGTGAAATAGTGCCGGAGGGACCAGAGTTGGTTGCTAGTCTGGGTGTATGATGGTTTTTTGTGTAATGGATTTTGTTAGCGGTGTAATAGTTTAGTCATCTGACTGCCTGTTTAGTATGTTTAGTATGTTGTTCCTTCTCTTTTTTTATTGGAATTTATCAAAAAAAAAAAAAAAAATTGTGTTGGATTAAAAAATATACTTGGTATTTATATTAGAAGATTTAATCTATGAATTTTAGTATATAATATATATCATTTAAATCGTAGTTTAATTTTTTTTTAATAAACTGTAATAGAGTTTTTTTTTTAAAAAAAATAAAAATACAAATGCTGATGAGTTTCTGAGTTGTTTTGATACGGGATTTATTTTTTCGTTTTTATGTTAAAGATTAACTTTTATATATATATATATATATATATATATATATATTGAGAATCACTTTTATAAAATTTAAACTATATAGGTTAAACTACTATATATTCAAATTTAGAAGTATATTGCCATAAATTTCAAAGCATATATAGTCTAAATTGTTACTCACTACAACTTCAGAAATAGAAACATTACTTTAATACATGGATCGCATGCGTTTTCTTAAACATTTTTAATAATTTAATTTTGGTTATAAACTTTTGGATTTATTATATTTTTCGAAAAAATTTAAAAGTTGATTTTTTTTTTTAGTTCAACAATTGTGGGTAGGAGATCCAACCATCAACTTTTGACATGGTAATTATTAATATCTTCTCCAATTACCTAGTTTGGATTGACTTTAGAATCCGTTCGGAATACCTTTTTAGTTTAAATGTTTTTCATGAATGCATTTTTTTAAAGAAAAAACATTTTATATAATAATTGTTTAGAATTTAAACACTCATATGTTTGATAACATTTCTTCGTAAGTGTTTTTATACACAAGTTATTATATACTTAACAATCCTTTCTAAAAAATGTGCTTTCAAGTGTTTTTCTTAAAAGGGTTTATTTTCCAGTCTCATTTTTTAACAAGTCATTTTAGTGATTGTCAAACACTAGATTTTTTTTTTTTCAAAATTAAACACTTGAAAAGTTAAACTAAACACATTCTTACAATGTTTGGATTTAATTCATCTAACTTAAAAACGACTAATTTGGTTGTTGAATTTTCAAATCATTTGTTCTAAGTCTTCCACTTTTCTTTAATCATTTTTATCCCTCATCTATCTTTATAATCATTTTGTTACCTATCTACGGTTAACACATACAATACTTTACTTCAACCAACTTATGTAGATTCAATACATGTATTTAAGGTCAAGTTAGTAAATTACTAAAAGTAAAAGATGAAATCAAAACAATTAATCTTTTTTATGGTCTATGGATCAAAAAAGATATTTTGAAAGTTAAGAGACAAACATAAAGTAAACTCTGAACATTCATGGTCTAAAATAGACAAATTTAAAAATTAATTGCAATTTCATCGACTTTTTTTTCCGAATATTAGAGAATGTGATGACACTTGTCAAATATCTTTCAAAAGTTGATTTTGGTGACGTGATCATGAAAGTGAAATATAAACATTTTTCTGAACCATTTGATTGTATAAAACTTGCTCTTGTGTATAATTTATAAAACAACAATAAGGTGTAGATATTTTAGCAGATTACTAGACTTGAAAGTTTGAATTTTCAACTAAGTTCTCTGTTAGGGACCAAGACAATATGGGATGTCTTTGTCCCACATTGGAAAGATATGGGTATATAAGTGGTTGGTTCTCCCTCCCTAATCGCCTGGCTTTTGGGGTGTGGCTCTCCGACTACTAATTAGATACCTAGCAGTCTCATCAACCGATCAATGACAATTTGGTGTTATTTGGTATGCCTTTGTTGTGTGCCAAAATAGAATTGACTTGCAAATTAATGCATAAAACAACATTGTTCTAAATTAATTACAAGTCAATGTCCCTTGATTCTTTACTGTAATTGTGTTAAGTACTATATATTTTTAGTATCTTTAAGAATGTCCAATTTTTTTTTTTTTTTACACACATGTAAGAGGTGGGTACTCGAACCATAGACCTCTTGGTCGTTAGTACGAGACTTATGTCAATTGAGCTATGCTAATGTTGTCAAGAATGTCCAATGTTTCTTTATTTTTATATTAAAAACTATTTTTTTTAGTACTTATTAAAACTATTTTAAGAAATAGCCTAATCATCAATTTGAGCCTAACTCAATGGATTAAAACATTAATTATTATATATTCTATCATATTTGAAACTACATTTTTAAGTTTGAGAAGCCTAAATTTTATATGGTTGAGCTGAAAGATTAAAGTTTGTAATTGTGTAGTTTTATTTATTTTTTCTTTTTTGTTATTTCAAAAGTATAAATTTGTGAATTCGAAAAGAGTAGAAACTAATGCAATTTCTTAAAGTAAGTTTAAAATATATAGAAAGGTTAAATTACATGTGTAGTCGTAGAACCCTTTAAGTTTATGTTTGTTTGGTCTCTAAACTTTGAAAAGTTTCTAATAGGTCTATAAACTTTTAATTTTTTGTCTAATAGGTCCTCCAAACTTTAAAAATGTCTAATATGTCCTTGAACTTTCAATTTTGTGTCTAATAAATCGATGACAAGTTCAAAATTTTAAAAAACCAACGAATCTGTTAGACCCTAAACTTACAATTTTATGCCTAGTAGGTTAGAAAATTTTAAAAAACATTGAATAGATCGAGTATCTATTAGACACAAAAATGAAAATTCAAGGATTTATTGGACAAAATTAAAAGTTTAAAGCTCAATTAGACACTTTTTACATATCTAAAATTATGCCACGGATAACAACAAGGTTATAATATATAAATTAAACCAACTAGAATACTAATTATAAGCTCGAATTTCAAATTTTTGAGTTCAACAATAAGTGGGTTGAAGGATTTAAACTTCTAACCATTTGATCAAAGATACACGTTTTATGTCAATTGAGCTATATTCAGTTGATACTTGAATTATAAGCTCGACTTTCAATTTGAAACCATAAAATCCAATATAAAAGTCAAACTATTTCCCTTAAGCTTAAAATACATGTTTTTTTTTTTTTTGTCATGAAAAAGCAAAATGTTTATTGCTAGTGTCTACACATGTCACTAACAAATTTGTAATTTTTTTTTTTTTTTTTTTGAAAATAACATACAAATTTGTAATTGCACAATAAACCAATGAGAATACTAAATATAAGCTCGATTATCAATTTCAAACTACAAAATTCAATGTACAGGTCAAACTATTCCCCATGAGCTTTAAAATACATGTTTTTTTTTTTTTTTGTTATGAAAAAAGAATTGTTTTGTTATGAAATTTAAAATAATGTGTTTTGCTAATCTCAAGGTTTGACATTATAAATGAATTGATTAATTTAAAATTTGAAAAAACCAGGCCATTTCTCCCTCACCTAATAACAAATCACATGAAATAATCACATTTTCCCTATCTTCTGTCAACATACCCATAAAATTCATATAAAATTATTTTCCATAAATAGCCTGCTCTTATTTGCAGACAGCTTTTAATTGCATCAAGCCAAATATGATATCATACCTGCTGACCCACCATTAGTCTGTGCACATGCTGCCACGTGGCCTCCTAATGACCCTTTGATCACCAGCTTTATTTTTTTTTAAAAAGATCACCAGCTCATTTTGCATTCTCCTCACTCAGTCAGATTGATCCTTATGGATTTAAATTATATTTTCGTTGATGTACTTCTCCAATTTTAATTTATGTATTTTTAGTTTTATTTTGGTTGCTATATATATATATATATTTTAATTTTAATAGATGTATGTTTAGTTGTTTATTTTTTTTTATCCTCCTACTTACAAAATATTTATTTGGTTTAAAATTACTATTTTAATTTTTATAAATCTAAAACTTATCAGGTGTAGTATTTAGTATATTAAAATTGTGATTAAAATAAAAAAAAAAGAATAAATAAATTTAAATCATTATTTATTATTCTTTACGTAGTTGTTTTGAAAGTATAAAACTAAAATAGCAACACATAAAGATTAAAAAATTGATAGGGCTAAATATATGCAATGCATTATGTATCTATTCTGTAAGATTTTTTTATATAAAAAAAAAAGACTTTAATCTTTTAAAATTATCAAATTTTATCTTTGGTGTATTAAAAATTGTCGATTAGATTCTTACTTAATTTCTTTTTATAGTTAAAACTAATTCATCATTAAATTATTGTTTTATTAAAATATTTGAACGTGTGAACAGGTCACTTGAAAAAAATGAATATGACTTATTAGTAAATTAAACTTTGCTCATGGACAAGATAGGGTTCGTGCGTCAATTAGCATTAGAAAGACATATTCACATATTTAAATATGTTAATAAAAATATAATTTAATAATTTATCAACTTTTTGTTTACGTAATTGAAACTTTTTAACATACTAAGATTAAAATTGGAATTTTAGAAAGATCGAGGAAGTAAATTGAAATTGACTAAACAAAATAGCACCATATTTTATAGCCAATGAAAAAAAAAAAACAGATATAAACTGAAAGCAAATTGCCAAATGCAATTTGCCAAGGTAGAATTTCAACCTTTTTTTTTTTTTTTTGAGACAGAATAAATTTCAACCATTGTTATTCAAAAAAGGGTGATTTTCATTTTTCATATTGCGTCATTAATGGCTGTGTCCTGTCCTGCGCTTTTCTATTTCTTATTATTTTTCGTTTTCTTTTTCCCTCCCACGTGTCTCTATCAGCATCGTCAATTTCGAGGCCGTCTGATCAATTCTCTGTCAAAATTATCGTCTCAACTTCCGAATCTACCCCTATCGATTTCTCGAATTTGCATCCATGCCCTCCTTCGCATATGGCTTTTAGAAAAATAAAATAAAATAAAAACAAAAAAAGAAGAACGGTGGGTAATTTTCCAACGCATGGTCTTGATTAAGTGGGCCCCGACCAACTCATAAAGTGGACCATTATTGTCCTATCATGATTCTTTACCCCAACTATTATTTCTTAAGTTTATTGCTTTGATTCTCGAGATGTTTATTAATTAATTTTGTTAATAAATTGCATTGAATTAATCACAAAAAAAAAAAAAAAAATCGAGACAAACCATTATAAATTTTAATGCATTCATTAAGGAAAACCATGCCACCATTATAGAAATTATTAACAACATAGAAATACAATTTTTAAAATTGTAAGTCGAGCTAATATATATTTTTGGTTGCTAATTTTGGTAATAGTTTAAAATTGTAGCATCTTTAGGTTTGGTAAGCTAGCGAGATTTTGTTCCCTCCTACCATTCAAGTTAATTTGAGAAAATTCATAAAAATAATAAAAGACAAGAAAACAAAGTAACATTAATCTTCTTGTCATGCTCCTCAAGATTTATTTTTCTTTTTCTTTTTTTGGGGTCTTATCTTCACCTAGTACTGGAGATTTGTTATGCTAAGTGTTGCCTAACTTGAATACCAAAAAATATATGATAATTTTCAAAATGATCATAGTAGTAATTGACCTATACCCTCAACCAATAGGTTAGAGATTCGAATCTCTCACATATGTACGTACTCTCAACCAATAAATTAGAGGTTCGAATCTTCCACACACGCACACGAACACGCACAATATAATAAGATCATATTAATGTTGCACACACACAACAAATATCCCTTTCAAATATAAGAATCAAATTAATGCTGCAAACTTGAGTGTAACTTAAGTGGTTAAAACATATACCCTTCAACCAAAAAGTCAAATCTCTCATCTCACACGTTGTTAAACTTAAATAATAATAATAATAATAATAATAATAATAATAATACTCAACTAGTTAATAAAAATATTAAATTATCAACTTTAAGAATGATAATTTGTGTTTTATATGTGGAATTATGTTAAGATCAAACTAATTATACATATAGTCTTTAGAAAATATAATACATGTTTTATACCTTAAATTAATATACTCAAATTGAGGACTAAAATTTTAATGTAAGATCTTAAGAAAAAAAAATAATTTATATTATGCCTCAAACTATATTAAAACAAAAGATGATCAATGATTTAAGTTAAATAAATAGATTGATTTTGAGATAAGAGATCTATACACACACGTGCATATGCGAAAAAGAAAGAGAGCGTGCCTTTCTTATTTCAATTTAATTAAAATTAAAATAAAACGATAATGATAAAGAAAGATATTTAATTTCGTTGATCTCTGATAAGTCGGCAAATAAAATACTCAACACGACGAATAATAATAATAATAATAATAATAATAATAATAATAATAATAATGAAAAAAAAACAATGGCCGAGTGGAGGCATAAATGGCAATGACGTAATTAAGTGGAAAAGGGAGGGGCATTTACTTTATTTATTCCGATTCGTAGCCCCATTCGGTTCAATGACTTTCACTCCGGTTCTCACTCCCCAGAGATAAAGGAGAAGAAACAGTCTGTTTAGAGAGAGAAAATAAGAAGAGTACTGCGAGCCATGTGCCCCACGAAGCAAAACCAAAATCACCGGAGCTCAGTCGGAGAACCTGCCGGAAGATCTTCGGAACACGGCGAGTCCACGACGATGGCGGGTTGGATTTCCGAGACGATCAACGGCGGGTCCTTACGCCTCGTCGACCTTCACACCGGGATAAATGGCTGGGCCTCGCCTCCTGGCGATCTCTTCTCTCTCCGTTCTAAGAACTACATGACCAAAAGGCAGAAATCTCCGTCCGGCGACTACCTGCTTTCTCCCGCCGGCGTCGATTGGCTCAAATCGAGTACCAAGCTCGATAACGTCCTCGCTCGTCCTGATAATCGCGTCGCGCAGGCGTTGAGGAGAGCGCAAGCCCTAGGTCAGTCCTTGAAGAGCTTCATTATTGCGGTTAACATTCAAGTCCCTGGGAAGGATCAGTACAGTGCCGTGTTCTACTTTGCTACCGAAGATCCGATTCCATCTGGCTCGCTTCTTCACCGATTCATTAATGGCGATGACTCGTTCAGAAATCAGCGGTTGAAATTGGTGAATCGGATCGTGAAAGGGCCGTGGATCGTCAAGAAGGCGGTAGGAAATTACAGTGCGTGTTTGTTAGGGAAGGCATTGACGTGCAATTACCATAGAGGACCTAACTATTTGGAGATTGACGTAGATATGGGGACCTCGGCGTTAGCCAGTGCGATTTTGCATCTCGCGCTTGGATACGTCACCAACGTAACAGTAGATATGGGATTTCTGGTGGAGGGACAGGCGGAGGAGGAGTTGCCGGAGAGGCTGTTCGGCGCCGTCCGGATTCTCCAGATGGAGATGTCGTCGGCGACTGTCGTCGACGCGCCGACATTGGCGCGTGGATTATCAAGTGCGAAGGTGAATCACCACAAACCTGGCGACGACGATGAAGATGACAATAACTGATTCAATTAGATTCGATTAGCGGTAAAATCTCCGAGTCTTTCTGAATTCATGAGTAATTTTTCGTTTTGCCTTAAAATGATTAGCTCCGCAGTCGGAAAAATATAGAAGGGATTCTCCGAATTCATGATTGTAGATAATAATTTGCAGACAGAAACGAGAATACTCAATTATTTGCTAATTGAAATTCTCCTGAAACTGAATCGGAATTATTTTGCTTTCAAAATCACACCGACGAGGTTTTTGTTCCATAATAGCTATATAATCCTTTTAGATGGGCGGTGGAATAACTTACATTAGATGATGAAATATGAATCTGTGTTTAGTAAAATTGCTAGACGTTTTTATGATCACAAATGACTATTAACTAAGGAACTGGACACCGTCAATGATGGTGGGGACGGCGACGGGGACGGCGGCGGTTTTTCGTCGGTTGGCTGTTTCTGGAATGGAGTTGTTGAGCTATATTGAAACGTTGAGTTACGTTGTGGGCCTACCAATGATGTGGCCCATTATAAATATTTCTGTAACCTTACACTGATCGATAAAGAATTTTTTTACTTTCTTCTTGGGAAAGTTTGTGGCCGTTTAGTTTCATGGAGACTTTTTGTTTGCTAGGTTGGGTGTAATTTTGATATTATAATTTTATTTTTTTTTGACAACATGTGGAGGTGGGGTGTGATGACTCGAACTACAGATCTCTTGGTCGTTAGTACTAACATTATGCTAATAGAGCTATGTCATGTTGACGAATTTGATATTATGATTGTTTTCTTGTCGAATGTTAAAAGTGAAACTTCAACGAGCTTGTTGCGATTTGGCTGCCTCTCAAAATAACAACTCCGACCCTTTTCAGAGGTGACCCTAGTGGATAAGTTTGGGATGTTTTGAAGAAGTTTCTCATTCTCGTAGTTCCATCCTTATGTTTAGACTAAAATTTTCTTTTATAATTAATTTTTTATGATGTTGAGCCACACATCATTCTTAGATGTTGACATAGCAAGAAAACTAATGGGAGTAGTACCCATACTACCTATCGAAAAATCTTTCGAGATTTTCCTCCACATCTCTTTCAAAGTTTTCCTCAGCATCATGAATTGAGTTTACGGGTAGAAAGTTTTCCAAGTAAGGATGGGTGCTTAGAGTTCTCTTTGTAGGATAAGGGACGAAAAAAAAAAGTAGTTTGAGCACCATTTTGAAGTTTGATTAAGAAGTCGTATTTGTTTAACCAGAATTAAATAAGTTGGGATCACGTTCACAGTGGGTTTGCTTATCTTAAACTATGCTTGTTAATTTATAAACCAATTGCTTTCCTTTAAATCCATGATTTATTTTATATGGATCTAGAAAATGTAAGACATGAATGGTAAATTGTAATTAAAAGGACTTTAAATGACATGGTGGATTTTTTTTTGACAGAATATGGTGGAATATTTACTGGTTAGATTGCTAATGGAACAGTGACGGTTAAGATATTTGGAGTTGGGTTTGGTTTCTCGATGTGCTTTTAAATGAAAAGTTGATTTGCTGGCGACTGTCATCAAAACTGAAGGACAAAAAGTTGTGGCAATTCCAAACAGAAGCATCGTAAAACGTTATACACAATAAATATTCTTCTTCCTTAGGAAGGGTACTTCCAAATTAAAGTAAAAGAAATCACTACAAGATTGTGATAAGCTTAATACATACTTTAGCTTTTAATGTTGAGTGTTAATTTATTTTTAGAAGTTTTAATTTTAATATTAATGTATGAACTTTTTTTTCAATTTTGATACGTTAAAGTGAGTATATACTATTAATTGTGTTGAAAATGTCAAATAAATGCATCACTCATCTATAATGTCAAAAACTTACTTATATATTGGGACTTCATACATTAGGGTTAGACGGTTCTCCTGTAAGAATAATCCAGGGGTGTGCAAGTTGGTTTCGACACTAATGAAGACTTAATTGAAAAAGAATTAAATGGATAGTAGAATAGATCGAAACTTCTAAATGAATTAAATGGTAATTGACATATATCTTCGACCAAGAGGTCGGAGGTTTGAATCTTCCACCCCAAATGAAAAAAAAAAATGAAAGTGCAACCCTAGAAATAAATAAATTAAAGACTTAGGAATTAAATTATATATTTAGCTTATGATATTATATTAGCTCAAAATATTGGATGGCTCCGAGAAATTGATCAACCAAACCCAATGGGTTGGACTTGAATTATTGAACTGAATTTGTCCAAAAAAATTGAAATTTGGTGTGTTTGGTTGATTCACGAATTCTTAATTAAATCAGTTTAACACACCAACTCAAATTTATTTAAGATAAATTATATAGGACCCTAATAACTTAGAACCAATCTGGCTTTAAATATTTCATCAAAATGAATAGTTCTTTATAAGAAGAACATGTGTTTTATAACTTTTATTTTATTCAAAAGCAATTCTTCCACATTTCAAGAGAATACATGAACATTGGAGACAGCTCATAGAATGCCAAACAATCTTGAAACATGGCAAAAACTTATGTTTCGAATCAAGATGTTTCATATTACAGTAGGAGTATGAGTAAACACAGATCAAAGTTGAACAAATTGAATCAATTTGAGCAATACATATCAGTTGGCAACTTGGTATAGTTTCATAACATTTAAAACCTTAAAAGCAATTGGTTAGTCAACTTCAACTTGGTCGTTGTTTTTTATCAATTCAATTGACTGAACATTTCAAAGAAGTCAATTTTGACGCTGGTTTTGGCCAACATTCAACTTGAACCAACCCACTTGCACTTTTAATTTCCAGCAACTCAGCAACTTCCATGGCATCAAATAACAGAACTTGTGTGTTTGAAACACTGCTCCCATTTAATCAAGCTGCAATAAAACTGAGTGTGATCTTGAAACCACATTATGCATTTGCATAACTTAGTTCTTCCTGCTCCAAAAAACTCTCAAAATCATCAGCAGCTTCTATCCTTGTGATTTCCTCCAAAAGTACTTCCAGTAAAAAGTAAATCTGTTGGCAACTGGGATGAGAATGATCTTCTGCAATGAAAGCATGTACATTATTCTCAACTTCAATCCAACTCCAACCAGGGACTTTCTTAACTCCTCTTTCCTTCATTAGCCTTTTCACTTTGGCCTTCTCATCCCACCTCATTAGATTTCCATACATGTTTGAGAGGAGAACATAAGTGCAGTGCTCTTCAGGCTCCATCTCTAGCAGATGGCTCGCAACCTGACAAGCCAATTCAATGTTGCCACACGAACGGCAGGCCCCCAAAAATGTCTTCCACACCATGGCGTCGGGTTTGAATGGCATTTCTTCTATCAAGGCTTTGGCTTCTTCGAGACGCCCAGAACGCCCATATAGATCAACTGCACAAGCATAGTGCTCCATCCGTGGAGGAATGCCGTAATCGGATTCCATGCTCCGCAAGAATTTGCAGCCCTGTTCGACTAGACCGATATGGCTACAGGCTGTCAGAACTGCGACAAAGGTTATGTGATCCATTTTCACCTTCCTCTCTTCCATTAGGAAGAAGAGGTCTAATGCAACATTGCACTGTCCATGTTGAGCATAACCAAACATGAGTGCATTCCAAGTGATTGAAGCGTTCTTTGAAGCCTCTTCAAATGATTTTCTAGCATCTTCAATAATTCCACACTTGGAGTACATGAAGATTAGCGAACTCGCAACGAACTCATTGAACTCCAAACCGTATTTAAGTACCAAAACATGAATCTGTTGTCCCAATTGAAAGGTAGCCAAATCTGAGCATGATCTGAGCACAGCAGAAAAGGAATAGTGATCGATGTCCATTGCTGCAGATCTCAGATGCAAAAAGGACTTCACTGCATCTTCACTCAACCCTGTTTGTGATAATCCAGTCAAGATCGAGTTCCAAGACACGCGGTCCTTGAACTCTAAGGATTCAAATATACATAGGGCTTCTTTCATGGAACCACAGTCTGATTTTAGATACATAGAAATCAATGCATTCGAAATTGGCAGTGATTGTTCTAATCCCCTCTTTATCACCAACCCATGTAAGGATTTCCCGTTAGTGCTAAGCTCTTCGTCGAAACAAGCACTGATGATGCTTGTGTAAGAGTACAAGTCTGGTTGAAAACCATGTTCTTGCATGTCAATCAAGAGTTTAAAAGCAAGATCTTCCTGACTATGCACCAAGTAAGCAGCCAACATGGAGTTCCATGTCACCAAATCCCGAATGCCGGTCGAACAATCGAAAATCCTTTTGGCATCATGAAGTGATCCACATTCTGAATAAGAAGTGATCAATGCATTGCACATTGTATTAGCAGATTCCAATCCATGCTTTATAACTTTTCCATGGATCTGCCTTGTTATGTTACAAAAGTCAGCATCATCAAGCAAAGGCAAAAGAGGAGCAAATGTGCCATCATCAACCTTCTCACCTTCTTGCTCCATACAACCTAACAACCAAAACGCCGTTTCACGGTCACCCGTTTGCGCATATCCAGCAATCATTGCATTCCACGAAACAGCATTCTGTTTCGATATGTTTAAGAATGACAAATATGCATCCTCAAGTCTCTCACATTTTGCATACATATCCAGAAGAGCACTCCCAGCATATACATTTCCAGCATAACCCAGCTTAATGATCAGAGAATGTATTTGCTGACCCAAATCAAGCATACTAGCACAAGCAATGCCCTTAAGCATGCTTCCAAAAGTGTACTCATCCAGCTCAAAACCACATCTTCTCATGCATTTAAGAACATCCCATGAAGTCTCCAAGTTTCCAGAGTTTATATGCCCTGCGATCATCGTATTCCAAGATACAGAGTCTCTCAGTGGCATTTCATCGAACAGTGCCGCTGCAGACGGTAACTCTTTGCATTTCCAATACCCATTTAGGATATTGTTGCAAATGTAAACGTCTGCAATGGTACCCAATTTGAAGGCCTGAGAATGGGTTAAAAGAAGATTGGACAAAGCTCGAAACGATGTCCCAATTGCCGAGTGCAATGACCTCATTCATGGGTAGCCAAACTTTCTATTCCAACAGGCAAATAACAAAATGAAATTGAGTCAAATAGCAACGAATGTGGTGAATGAACGTGAAATGATAGCAGAAATGGGAAAGTGACGAATACTTCAATCAAAGAATTCTGAAGGACCAACTGGAGAGTTCATTGTGGACAAACACAGTTATTGGGATCGATGATATTTAGCAATCGGACCAGCCCTTCTTCTCATTCATCAGCTCTCGTTCACAAACTATAGGCTCCAAAGTCCAAAAATACCACATTTATAACGCAGCTATAGCTTCAGTTCATAGCCATCACCGAAAGCAGCAATCAAAAGCAGCACCAAGGTTGTTTGTTTAGTCTCTCTTCAATAATGTAAATGTTTCTCCACCAGTTAATTGAAAAAATGGACCATTTTGTAAAAAGGGTCATTTTTTAAAAACTTGTTTTTTTGGGACCCTTGCTATATGTAAAGACTATAATATCCTCACTATTTTAGACTCCATTCGGTCTTAATTGGACCATTTGTTTCAATTGCCCCCACTTTTTAAAGTTAAATTACAGATTTTTTTGGAGTTCGGTTCAATTACAGATTTGAAAATATAATATTCATAATATTAGAAATTAAAATATATATATATATATATATTTAGTTCAACAACAATTGGAGGTGGGAGATTCGAACCTTTGACCTTTTGGTCGATGGTACATATCAATTACCGTTGAGCTATGCTCACTTTGACAATTAAATTAAATTTTATATCTAATACATTGGCTAAGTTCAAAACCATAAATATGTTAGAGACCTATTAGATACAAAAATTCATACTTTGGACTTTGGTATCTACGTTGATCTAAAAGTTTAAACTGAATTTATAATTTAGCCAACATATAAATATCACTTGTTCAAGAGGTGTGAAATACTCACTAACTTAAATATATCATGGCTATCAAAAATTAGTCTCGTTGGTTTTTTTTTTGTTAACTTTTCTAGAAAAACTTAGTCTACGGATCATTGCATGGAAATTATAATAGACAAAATTTAACTTCAAACTAAAAATAAGACTAAAATTAAACATTTAAAGTTCAAAGATTAAATTGAATGAGACTTTACCAAATAAATCTATCAATTTCCATGAGTTTTCCAAGGCAGCAACAATACATTTCTGACTACGTCAATATATCAATATTCAAAATCGTTGCTAGCCCTGGAATGCTGGAAAATCTATTTGGAAATTCACCGACAAATTTTCCATTACTATTGAAGATCACAAGCTCCAATCTTAGCAGATACAAGGGTAATTTTTAAAGCAAAAGAGCATAGATTCATGACAATGGAAATTCTCTAGAATGCATGACACTTTAAATAGTCACTTTACAATCTCTCTCTCCTCTCTGAGAGAAGAAAAAGCGTTCCCAGAAGAGTTTGGTAGTGGAAGGCTCAATCCATTCACATGAATGTAATCGGGATATGGCCATTCCTATACATACAAGTATAGCATAGAGCTCAAGTGGTCAATCTTCATTCATTGCGGAAGATTTTGGTGTCATTGCCCAGATGCAGCGTTTATGCATCTTCTTCAGGTTCTGCAGTTTCTTCTTCCTCATCATCTATATCATCAATTGGAATATCTTCATTGTCGACGAATGAACCTACAACCATAAATATTTCAGAAAACTTGCAACTATGAGGGTTTGAATAATTTGCTATTCGGGAAAACACGTGCACCAATACAATACACCAAATCCAGTGTGGCAGGGCAGTATTACAGACCTTAGAGAAGTGTAACAAAACCATACTATTCTGCTATAATGGTAAAATTCAAAGAACAAAAAACAATATGTCCCAATAAAATTATACTTGAGAGTTCTTAGTTTCATTCACTTCTAACAACGGCCAGATGGATCTAAGATATTTACGTCTATCATTAACAGAACTACTTATTCTCAGAAGTTATCGAGCAGCAAATAAACCACAGCATAAGATAAATAGTTTTACCACTATCTGAGAAAGGAACAGAACTCCCAGATGGTCCAGCAGAGTCAAACATGTCATCAAGAAGATAAGGGACTTCAAGAAACTTCAGCAAAGATTCAGTCTGAGGATTTCGGGGATAACCTGTAATAACACAAACCATTCATCAAGACCTTAAAAATGGAAATCACTCTCCCCGGTCACTAACAGCGTGAACTAGACAAAGAACACAAGATCCAAGTTCATTAGCCATTCATCATCTGGTGAAAACTTACACTTGGCATTTGGCAAGTAACCAACACATCATCTTAACATAAATGCCAACAACTACCTACATCTATGAAAAGGGCGATAGATGCCCAAAATTTCTCTACTTACACAAATATAACTCAAATGAAAAAATTGTTTGAATTACCAGCAAGCGAACTGTTGGAGACAGATTTCGATGGATCATAACAAGGAACAGTCTGAACAAACTCAAAAGGTTTTGTTCCTCTTTCTTTTAACCGGCTTTGGACAAATTGTCGGCAATCTTGCATTTGAAGCTGTAGATTTCTGTTATTACAAAATGGAGGGTTACAACTCATACTACCAATAGCCCACAAATGAGAAAGAAGGAAGGTCATATTGTCCGATCTCTTCACAAGAAGTTCTTGTGAAAGCACACTCACCCATAATTTGCATGTCTGGCTGTCAAAGGGAAGATTTCATTGAACCTTCGTGTTATTGCTAACCACTCTTCATCATAATGGATCTCATAAGGTCCAGGCTCTGCTTCGATCTCTATAACCTAAAAGACCACAAGCCCCCAGTTAAAGCTTTGAAATCATCAGCGTCTAGCAAAAACCAAAAAGGACCAATGGATAACTAGAAATTAAACTCAAAATGTAGTACCTGTAAAAATTTGCGTTTAGGAAGACACTTATCAAGCGCAAGAAAGTTTGTCAAAGGGCCACCTTCACCATGCTGAACAAGAGCAGCAAATTTACAGTGTAAGTGGGCTGAAAACCAGTAAGGTGGTCTCAACTTTTCCAGCAATTGAGCTGCAGCCTTACTCCCAAGGCTTCTTTCCTGAATCTGGCATTTAAAGTTCGACTACATAAGTTTACTGGCAAGAGGGTCAGAATCAATCAATAAACTATCAGAAAATTTGAATTATTTTATCTGGAATCTATTTAAATTCCTCCAGAGACCATTCTCTTGCTAATACATTGGATCCTTCAACGTGTGCAGAAATAGAAGTCTAATTCCTCAAGGTTCCTTGACAACTTTATGTTCAATTTACTTGTGCCTTCTTCATAACTTAAAGTTGAAGCTATGCAGGAATTATAATCTATACTAGCTTTCTAGGTCTAGATTCATTGCTTCTGACTTTACAAGCAGATCTAATTGTTACAATCCAAGTCTCATCAATTTTGCAATTTCAACAGGCTCTTATGGAATTTGATAGCATTCCATACAATCCTCTTCTAACATTCATTTTTACCCTCTGCTAAGTGTGATTCAAGTTAATTACTAAAATCTTAATAGATGGATAGATGTAGTAGATTTGATACTTTTCATATCAACTATGCAAATTTAATTGACAATGACAACATACAAATTCATGTCAGAGCTGGATGCCCTCAAAATGACAGTATTAAAAATCTTACACCTAAGCCACAATCAAAGAATATACATCTATGTTAAAGCAGTTCATATCATGTAGAAAATTCATGCGCTTTTGAAAATGGTTGGGTAAGCAGGTAGTATAACAGCTACCTCCTTCTCAAAAAATGGTTTGGACTTAACGAGTTGTTTCCAGTTTCCATAATCGGTGATGCCAAGTGGCCAATCATGGGAAAGAAAAATGTCAATGGGTTCCTCGACTTGCCTAAGCTTCTGAACATCGTATTCACGAACATGGTAAACAGATCTTATAGTATTCTCATCGTATGGAGGTCTCTCAAAGTGTCCTGCTCATTACACGTGAAGAAGATTATGTTGCAAGTAGCACAACAATTATTGTATTGCATATTGCAGTAAAATAACAGGCAACAAAAAGATGGAGAAGTGCAACACTATATTTGAGATGTCAACTTTTCATAATATCATGAACATACTCCGAATACGAAGGACTTCCTCTATTCTTAAAATTTAATGAGGAATTAGTACACTAACCCACCAATCAATCCACGTCCAAAAGATATACCAATAAGACAGTTCCTTAAGAGATGATAAAATGTTAGAGTCTTCTCAAAGGCACTCAAGAAAGAAAACCACAACCCAGAACAAACCTACCTATGGATGATGTAGCTACACATTCTGTAAGCTATTAATTCACACTCAAGGCCATTCTTGTATACCAGATTCCATGACCAATTCGGCACACGAAGAAAGGAACAAAAGGAAACCTTGACCGATGCTAATCAATCCAGATAACTACCTTAAACATTTTGCGTCTAAATAAATAAAAGGCAGAAAGTTATTCACCCACCTAAATGATAATGGCGTGCATTATAAATCCCAGACAGCCCACCTATACGGATATTTCCAAACTTGACTACACCAGCAACGCCCAAGAAGTATATATTAGGCGCAGCCCAACCTCCATAGTACCTAAAATAAAATCAGATCCTAATTATTGATGTGCCATATGCATATAAGAATACAGAGCCTCAGACAAAAAAATAAATGAAAAAAAAAAAAGAAAAGAAAAGAAGACAAGGACCGGGAAACAATTAAAATTAAGGGCATAGAGATGATTCTGAAAATATCTATATAATTCTTCAACAGAACGATCAAGCATATTGAATATCCGATAGCTCCCCGGGTAACATTCATTACCAATTATTTAATAGAGACATCTTACTCAAATACTCAAAGCATTCGAAAAATTAAAAACTATACACAAGCGGTAATCTATGAATCTGCTTCCATTCACTTTCAGATTTCTATTGCCCCCAAAATAAATGAAAATTTCATATCTCTATACACCAAAAACACAAACGACCGAAGAACTCATGGAGACCCGTTACGATATAACGCAAGCTAAGCTCAAGTAACTCACAATTCCCACAGATAATTAGAAGCTTCGTGATTTCCACCAATGAAAATAGTAGGATAGGGAGCGACTTCAGCTCCGGAGTAATACTTCCAGAACGAGTTCATGGACCGATATTTCGGCGGCACATTTAAGCTCTTCAGATCGTTCTCATTTCTAACAGCCTAAATTGCTCAGAAAATTGTAACGATTTTGGGGAGTAGATACTTCAAAATAGAAAAAGAAACGGGAAAATTCGATGCAAGTGGAACTGAAGAACTACCTGAAAGTCGCCACAGCAGAGTAGAAGGTCGATTTTGATGTTCTGAACTTGCTCTATGTATTGGAGAGTTTTGTAGACATTGTCGAGGTCACCGTGCATGCAACCTTCCACTGCAATCCTCATGCTTCTTCTTCTTCTTCTTCTTCTTCTTCGCGCAAGAGACGATTTCGAGGTTATCGCTGGAATTTAAGAACAACCCGGCAATTTGCAATGAAATGAATCAATTCATACCCCATAAACCTGCATTTCTTTCTTCTCGGAAGTAAAACCCCTTTGTCAAGCGTTGTTTTCGGAATACTAATTATATCATTAATAATAAATAAATAAGTTAAAAATCATTTTTGTCCCTGAACTTTTAGTAAAACTAACAATTTTTTTTTTTGAGAGATCGTAAAACTAACAGTTTAGTTCCTATGCTTTTAATTTTGTAGGCCCCGTTTGATAATCATTTGGTTTTTGGTTTTTGAAAATTAAGTTTATACACACGTACTTCCACCTGTAGGTTTCTTGGTTTTAATATTATTCTTGTACCTTGTTTTCAAAAACCAAGTCTAATTTTGGAAACAAAAAAGTAGTTTTCAAAAACTTGTTTTTGTTTTTAAAATTTGGCTAGGAATTCAAATGCAACTCTAACTAGGATGAAAGTCATAATAGGAAATCTAGGAGAAAACAAGCATAATTTTCAAAAACCAAATGGTTATCAAACGGGACCGTAATAATTTAGTTTTAAAACTTTCATATGTAATAATTTAGGGGTTTTTTGTTTTTGGTTTTTGGTTTTTAAGCTTATAAACATCACTCCCAACTCTAAGTTTCTCTAGCTTTTCACTTACATTATTTCCATGTTTTCAAAAACCAAGCCAATTTTTGAAAACTAAAAAAAGTAGTTTTCAAAAACTTGTTTTTGTTTTTAGAATTTGGTTAGGAATTCAAGTGTGTCTTTAACAAAAATGAAAATCATGGTGAGAAAATTTAAAGAAAACAAGCCTAATTTTCAAAAACAAAAAACCAAATGGTTATCAAACGGGACCTTAGTCTTTGTATTTCAAAATTTGTAAAGTTTTAGTACCTATTGTGAAAATTAATGTTAAGATTTAATGAAGTTTCTTATATAGATAGATTAATAAACTAATTTGGCACCCAATATGTTTATAAGTTACAAAAGTCTAATCATTAAATAATAAAAATCAACATTTAATTTTGATGATTTTTTTTGCGACAATAATTAAATTGTTATAAATTTGAAATTAGAGGAACTAAATTGTTACTCATTAAAGTTTAATGACTAAATCGTTACAAAATTGAAAGCACATGGACTAAATTGTTACAAATCAAAGTTTAGAGACAAAATTGTTACTTTTATGAAAGTTCAGGGACCAAAGGTGGTTTTTAACCCTAATAAATATAATATGAGATAATTGCGTGGAATGGATGACCCATTGTGAGAGGCCAAAATGAAAATTGTCATACCTTTTCAGAATAAGGATATATGTCCTTTTGCTTACGTCATCATCCTAGAAAAATTACTATTTTACTCTCTATATGAAAGCGTGCATTTAAGGCATTTAAGAGCGAGAGCGAGATTGGAGATGGAGCAAGAGATTGGAGAGAGTAAGAGATTGGAGGGAGAAATTGGAGAGAGAGAGCGATAAGCGAGAAGCGAGATTGGAGAGAGAGAGAGTGAGAGATTGGAGAGAGAGCGAGAATAGCGAGAGAGAGAGTAAAATGGTAATTTTACTAGGATGCTGACGCAAGCAAAATGGTATATATCCTTGTTTTGAAAAGGTGGGACGTTTATCATTCTTGCCTATTTTAGAGTGTCATCCGTACAAAAATCTCATGTAATATACAACTCTTAAATTTCATCTCTAAAATATATCATTTATACACTTTTTCTTTTTTATTTCTCCAAATTATTAAAATGCTTCTAAGATTTTCAATCAAATCAATACTTAATAATACTTATTTAATCGTTCAATCAATTTAAAAAATCGGTTAAATTTAAGATCGGTGTTGAACATTGCCGTACTTATTAAGATATTATAGATCTCAAAAGTTCGAATCCTAACTCCATATTTCTTCAAGAGTACAAATAAGATAGATATTTAATATTAAAAGGATAATAACAAATTAAAAATATTATGTCATCAGGGCCTCAATATTTTATGAAAAAATCTATAGAATGTCGATATTGATATATATCTTGAAGAACCATAAAAATAATGTGTTGTTTTAAAATAAGTTGAAATTTATTTTAAATAATAAGAAATTTCACCTTTATTAGTGATACTATGTTGGTTTTTTATGATATAATACAAATGTCTATTCATCTCCTTACATCGATGTTGAACCTAAAAATGTCTATCCTTCTCAATAAAATATTCTCCTAATAAATCAACATTCTTTTTATTTTTTCTTTTTTAAACATATCTACTTTAGTAGAATGTTGAAGTAGATCCGCCAACCTATCAAATACAATTAGTTAAGACATATATCTCAAACTAAAAGATCAAAAGTTTAAATCACCATCTTTACCTGGCAAATTCAAATTCAATTTAACCCAAAAAAAAAAAAAAAAAATGCATACCATGATTCTTCCGTCTGATGGAGTCCAAATTCAAATTAAAATTTTAAAACTTAAAGAAGATTTACACATGGAATTGAAATAGAACCCATTAACCATAAATAAATGAAGGAACTATAACAAATTTACTACAGAAGAATGAAGTATAATCAGTCTATCACCTACATTATGATTTAGAATTCGATCATCTGAAAAAGTGATAAATACTTAAATAGGTTGTTTTGTACCTGCTACATGACACCACTCCATGAATTATAGCTGCCAAAATACAATCTAATAACAGTATGATGTTCCCTGAAAGAAGATGGAGAGGGCTGAATAATCTTAGTTTGAGCCTTGGATGAAAATACTCCAATCGCCATTGAATAAAACTCACCAGATTCACCTCAATAATTCATGTGGAGAAGCAGTTTCAGAGAGTGAAATGAATAGTCTATAATTGATCTATCATTATACAATAACAGGTCAAATCCTAGAACTTCAACCATCTTTTTTCCTTTTCCCTGCTGGTAACTGCATTTGATGCAGACGCATGAGCTGCCTCGGCCTCAGCCAAAGCTTTGCGGGTCTCGTTCAGCTTTCTCAAGGCAGCCTCGTAAACAGCCTTCTCTTTCCTATTTCTGTTCACCATTTCTTCAAGCTTCTCTGCTCGTATTCGCAGGTCTTTCACCTCATCATCATACGCAATTAGGGTTCGTCTATCCACCTTCTTCCCATCTGCTGAACTTTTATCTTTCTGTTTCTTCGAGGATCCATCATTCAATGCTCCATTATGCATTGCAAGATGGTTGTTGATAAGATTAAAGACATCAGGTCTTGACTCTTCTTCCTCTTTAGCTGCCCGGGTCGCTGCAGCAAACTTCTTCTCACGTTTCCTCTTACCGCCTCTACTTCGTTTCTTACCATTGTTCTCTTCATTACTATTATTCTCTTTCTGCGACTCTAGAGCATGATCAAGAGATTGCTTTGCTGGAAGAACTTTGACAGGGATAGGATTTAGCATGCCCTGCCCAGATGCCCCCAAACCCATTCCTTCACGATAGCCCATATTAGCCATCATCTTGGAAGCAATTCCCCGGGTATGGTTCTCCCATTTGGCAAATATGGTGGTCTCCGTCTGGATGCCCCTTTGCTGGGTAGAGCTTTCTAGAAATCCCAAACCCTGCAAATCATCCTCTTCATAATCACTTGAGTCAGACTGTTCCAAGCTGGAATCACTTTCTTCTCCATCACTAATTTGAGCATACTCAGATAATGATATGTCCTCCGGTCCAAGATTTTGAGAGGATCCATCATCTTTAAAAACAACTTGTGCAACTTGATGTGCATCATCCCAAGATTCAAGTTCAGCATGCCTCCAAATGCCATTCCTAGACGAGAGAGCCCAGATACTGGACCCTGCCAGTGACTGGTTCCAAGTTGTTGGCACGTATCTCCTAAGGGAGGTTAAAGGGATATCAACTCCTGCACATGAAGAACTTTCTCAGCTAATTGAGAATAACAACAAGAATATTACCTATTATGATATAGATTATACAGAAGGCCGAAAACCTAATTGAGAATAGCAGCATAGCAATTAACTTTCATGATATACAGAAGGAGAAAAAAAAAATCTAATTGAGAATAGCAGCACAACTACGGCCTATTATGATATACTATACAGAAGGAAAAAAATGGTTCTCCTAAAAGGTGAATAAAAAACTAGGGCAAGTTCAATTTAAATAAAATGGAAATTAAATCAAGGGGAAAGAAATTTGTGATCGTGGCATTATTGGAACTGAGGTAAACTGCAACCTGTATTTTCCAAACATAAGGGCAAGAATACCTCGTGTTACATAAAGCACAGTCATAGAATGTATCATGCAAGGAATTTACACATATAGACAGCTGCATTAAAGGGGAGTTCTAGAAGTTCGATCTTCACAAGCATCAACCGCATAAAAAAGTGGAAATTGATTTTTGAAAGAGATTAAAATTATAGAGAAATCCATGACAGTTTCTCTTCGCTCTCTCTCTTATGTGAAATAGCTTTAGTTCACAGTTCCGTGACAGTTCTTCAGTGTAATCTCCATTTTCTTTAGTTCTAGCCTCTAGGATTAGCGATCTAGCCCCCCATTACCACTCACATTCTTCTTTTAATAGAAACAAAATTGTTTCTTACCTCAAGAGAGGATAAGAAAGAATAACAATTGTAGAAAATCTAAGATTTACTCCTATTCTTCTATAGGGATAAAAATGATTAAAGAATCACTGACATGAAAACCGAACAGCACCAGAATTTTTTTTCATGCTAGGCTCTTATGAAGGAAAAAAAATTTTAGTCATGGACCAAAGCAGGAACTTCATCATCATTTCATTCTGCAACTCCTTTATTAAATAGAGTTAATAAGCCATCCTAGCATCTCAAGATAAGTATTGCTGGTGGGAACACCACTGAAACAAGAGGATGGTTTACTTAATGAGTTTTCGGATCTACACGGTCCATGTAAAAGAATATGACATACCATGAGATAGGCGGCAGTTAGTGCCAAACCGACATCTTTGCTGTAAGAAGAACTTGCATATCTGCACTTTGGTGTTGTTATGTAGCATTAGTATCATGATGTGAGAAAATCATGGTTGCTCATTAGTTTTATTCTTTAGGTGAATCAAAATCCAAGTCACTGCTAACACTTGGTAAAATTCATCTAGTAAGTACTCTGCAAACTGATCCTTTGTACTATTAAAGGGAAGAAGCTAGTTGAATTCCCTCGAAAGATCGAAGACAACCACAACCATACAAAAGATATAAATACAGAAAGCTCAATGCAAGGGCCAAGGCTAATTAATAATACGGACACAAGCACACTTCAAAAAAAGAAATGTCAGGTGGTGAAGAAATAGTAACAACAGTTTCGCAAAAGCCGAAATATAGGGTCCTGGACTGCTTACCAACATATTTTCAGTTGTAGGAGTGAGAAAAGAAATTTTCGCAGAATTAGAACCATCCAACCCAACAATTTCACCATCATACCAACGTCCATCAGTGTGCCGGAACCTACATTTCGATCCAACGATGAAACTCTGATCCTCTAGAGGTTCAGGCTCGACATCCGTAGGATCAAGAGGCTCCACCTTAACATCCTCCGCCGCGTTACTATCACAACCACGCAACACCGAATCTGCTTCTCGCAATAACCTGGCACGCTTGAGGTGAAGAAGCCCTTCCTCGGCATCTTTAATCGCCTGGACAAGCTCCTCATGAACCTTGACAACAAACAGATAATATTTAGCAAAATCAACCGGCATACATCTCCAAAACTTCCATGATCAGACAATCAATTTCAATAAGAAGCAGAAACACGGTTCATGCATTCCTCTCGTGAATTTTCTCCCTAGCAAAACGGAAATTCATATCGGAAACAAGAATGTACCGCGAGAAGCTCCGGATTGGAGGCGTCGGAGGCTAGGGCATCTTGTAAGGCGGCGAGAGAATCTTTCTGCTCGTGCAATTGAAGCTCCAGCTGGTGCTCCAGAACTCTCTCTTCGTCGCTCGCCATTGCCCTCTATCTCGAGATTGTATGATCTTCTATGTGGGAGAGATGAAGAGAGCCGCATTACTGGAATCGAATCGTACCGCCATGGCTCGACCCAATGCTCAATTCATTGCGTTTGATTCAAAATCGTTTCTGGACTTTAGAACATGGATCATTTTGGGCCATGTAAAAATGCAATATCAGCCCATTGTACTATTATTTTGTAAATATTATATTGAGAAATTATATATTGATTGAAGGAATAGTATGTCTCTTTTTTCTTTTTTCTTTTTGGACAAATTGCAAAATCCACCCCTAAAGTATGGTAATTGTTGCAATTTCAAACCCTAAACTTTGAATTGTATAAATCAAGTCCCTAAACTTTCATAATGCTAAAAATCAGTCACACTTAAATCCTCTAACTTCTGTTATTTTTATTTTTTATTTTTTGAAAAACTAACTTCTATTACTTGCTTCACATTAAAAAAAAGGGGGGAAATTGTGAAAACAACTTAAAAAGGATTTGAAGGTAAAAACTCATTCGTATGTTTATGAAAAAGGGTAGAAGGGCACTACTCCATCATTTAAAAAAAAAAAAAAAAAAAAAATCCATTGCATATGAAGAAAAAAAAAACACACCGAAGAAGAAGCACCCATTGTATCCGAAGAAGAAGAACCGCAGAGGACGCCAAAAAAGAGCCAAAGAGAATATGTCGAAAACCTTTCTTCTTCCTCCAATCGACTTTTCAAAGGGTCATTTCTTCCCACTTTCCATTTTCTCTCATCTTCCATTTCGTCCAACCACAATGTGCCAAACACGCAAGTCACGATTCCCCCCCCCCCCTAAGTTAGTTGAAGTTAGAGGATTTAACGTGTGGGACTAATTTTTAGCATTATGAAAGTTTAGGGGCTTGATTTTTAGCATTCAAAGTTTAGGGGTGAAATTACAACAATTGCCATACTTTGTAGTTTTTGCAATTTTTCCTTTCTTTTTTTAAGAAAAATGAATAAGTCATATTAAAAAATGAATAAGTCATATGTAATATATATTTTTCTGCGAAAATAATATAAGAAACACAAAGGTACCTCAAAACGCAACTGTCATACTTCTAGTAAAATTATATAGGTAGCTTCTGTCTATCTATCTATATAGGTAGTTATTTGATATATTTTATTACTTTTCGCATTTTTATTGTGTATGTTCTATACTTTTTTTAGAATCAGGAAGGCTTTCAAACTTTCCACTATCGTTGCTTGAGATTCTGGGACTTCAATAGACCATTCACGTTTGATTTTCTTATAACCAGCATTGATTAGTGACCCAACGGAGTCACGAATGATCCACCCGATTCCCCCAGCACCTTGCTTTGAGCACCATGAGGCCATGAGTTTAGTTTCTAGCAATAAATCTGCGACGACTCCCATTCGAGGCTCGACTGGTTCTCCACAGTGATCTGACTTCAATTAGCCTCTCTATATCCCTTATCACATGAGCTTCTGTCTCTTAGAATAAACGCTTAAAAAGAAGATTATAAATAAGGTATGAGCTTAATCAAATAGTTATTGATATATCAATATATCCATTCCATAAATTGGAAGGTTCAATATTGATATCAAGAGTCAATCAACATCTAGTATATCAAATTAATATCAATGAAATAACTAACAAATACAAATATAAATACGGATGATAAGATGTAAGTTTATTATTTATTATTTATTAAATGAGTGTTTTTCAGTTTATTGGCTTCTTAACATGTCCATCTTATGTCGATAATTTGTTGTTATATAAACAAACATTTCTAAAAATTTGAGACTAGCTTCAATATTTCTATCGACATCGATATTTGATGCTCTCAAATTAGTTGAATGTTCATTAATTAAACGTGCTAATTTGAAGCTTAACTGTGAACAAAGTGATGGTCCATGCACATTAAAACAATGAAGAGGGACAAAAGAACGTGTTTTCAATAGTCTTTTGTTTCAGTTACAACAATAGTTCATTAAGGAGGACCAACCAATGGACATTTGGAATGTTGAAATTCAAGGCTCAACCATAGCAGTTGAGGAAAGTTTCCTTTGCCTTTATTATTATATTGGTTAGATTATTAAATGCTTAATATGAAAAGTGCTCTTAGCCCTTAGATTTTGTCATCTATTTGTTTCTTTTTTTTTTAATTATTTTTTATTTTGATTGAGTTGTAAATCTTAATTATATCATATAGTTAAATAGTACTAAAAGATTGACATAACACTAGTCAATTGGTATCCGCGGCACTTTGAGGCCTTTTGGGATAATATATTCAAATAATGTCATGTCAATTTTTAATTTGATTCAATTTTTGTTTTTTAAGAACGTGTTTGTGTGTGTATATATTGAGTTTCAATCCTTAAACCTTTAAATATGCTATTTTATATGGATGTGATATTTGATTTTATTTAGCAATTACTAATGTTTTTTTTTAATGGACAAATATTTACAAAACCAAATACAATAGTTTTCTTTTTACAAAGTTTAGAGCCTAAACACATAATATTTGCTAGTTTTAACCGATGAGAAACAATATAAATTAAGTGGGAAGTTTTAAGGACCAAAATATGATTTAAAATTTTACACCATTTAATTTTTATTTCACCTAATAATTAACTCGACCACAATATGGATAAAAAAAATCAAATCATTTGGAGTATTAAAAAAAACCTTATGTATAATTTAAGTCCCATTTGATAATCATTTGGTTTTTTGTTTCCAGTTTTTGAAAATTATGCTTGTTTTCTCAAAATATGTAGGGGTGGAAGATTCAAATCACAGACCTCGTGATTATCAATACAACTTTATGTCAATTGAGTTATGCTCTTTTTTTTAGTACATCAACATTTGGGAGTGGGGAGATTCGAACCTCTGACCTCATGGTCATGGGTACATGCCAATTACCACTGAGCTAAACTCGCTTTGACCAATTGAGTTATGCTCTTGGCCTAAATTCCCTACCATAACTTTCATTTATTTCTTTTTAATGAAATATAATATAATTTATTGTTAATGTCGAGTTACCAATACAATGGGCGATGGACACTCGAGAATTGGACGGTGAGATTTCATTTTCAACTAGCAAGCCGTGGCTTTTACAACGTATCATAAATTCTCATATGTACCACATGGGCTGCACTTTTTTTTTTTCTTCTGTTTTCCTTTTTCTTTTTTTGAATTTTATTTATTTATTTTTGTTGCCTTGTCCTGTCTTATTAAGCAAAGGGAAATCACGTGTAATTTTTCACCTTATGATACTTTTCACAATTTCAACAATCATATCAAACTATCTTAAAATAACTTTTCATCATTCCAAAAATGAAATACTCTGAGTTAGCTTATTATTATTTATTTATTTTTAAAAAAAATACTCTGAGTTGGCTCATTAATCATTGAGGGCAAAGGATTTTTTTTTTTTTTTTTTTTTTTTGAGTCATTCTGGATGGAGGGATAATATAAAATTTATCTACGAGTATGTGTGGCATTATTTAATATTTACAACTGTTAAAAAAAGTTTAATAACTAACAAAAAAGGGTAAAAAATACTTTTGTCCCTATACTTTCATTAAAAGCAGTGATTTGATACCTATATATAATTTGTAATGATTTAGATTCTCAACTTAGTAGGTAACAATAAAACTTAAAATTAGTCGCTACGGTTAGTTTGAAGTCAATTTTTATCGAATTTGGTTAAGTAATAATAATAAATTTTCGAGAAAAGACATATTGTAGACATATTTTCAAAATTTATGGAGATGAAGCTAATTGAGGCTGAAGATATTTTTAGAAAAGTTAACTATAAACTAATAATAGAGACCAAATCTAAACTTTATTGAAAGTACACAAATTAAATTTAAACATTTGAAAGTTTATGGATTAAAACTGGAATGAAACTCAAAGTATAGGAACTAAAATAACATTTTAACCAATTTTGAACTAAAGAAACTATATTGTTACAAATTTGAAAATATAGAGATTAAATCGTTAGGTAGTAAAATACATGAGTTCATCACTTCAGTGAGGTTGTAGTGGAACTAGATTGTTAATTACTTAGGAAAAAAAAGTATTTTAACAAACAAAATTTGAAATTTGGTAGACTAAGATAAAATAAACTTTAAAGTTATTTTATTTTATTTTTGTTTTTTAAAAATTCAACAATACGTGGGATAAAAAGTTAGGTCCGGTTTGATAACCATTTCGTTTTTTGTTTTTTGTTTTTGAAAATTATGCTTGTTTTCTCCTAAATTTCCTACATGGCTCTCATCCTTATTAAGGATCCATTTGAATTCCTAGCCCAATTCTAAAAACAAAAACAAGTTTTTGAAAACTACTATTTTTTTTTTTCAAAATTGGACTTGGTTTTTGAAAACAAGGAAGGATGTTGATACTAAAACAAAGAAACTTATAAGTGAAAGTAAGTGTGTATAAGTTTAATTTTCAAAAACCAAAAACAAAAAACGAAATGGTTATCAAATGGGGTCTTAGCTAACGTGAGATTGAAATGTGATTTTTTTTTTAAAAAAAAAGATTTGAAAACATGTCGTGAGTAAGAGATTCGAACTACAAATCTCTTGGTCAGTAGTATTAGTTTTATGCTAATTGAACTTTGCTCTTCTTCGCTGTATATAGTTACAAATTTGGAGATGGTCGGAGAATTCCCATGGTTGACGATGAACGTGATTTTTGTATTGAATTTCACACGTCGTGGATGATAAATGTGAATCAATTTGACACGAAATCCTCTTCGAATTCCTCCGTCCAGTCCAATCCAATCCAATTCCAGTCACGCCCTCATTTTTTTTGCTTTTCAAAGCTAGCGATGGTGGGTAATGATGACTGTAGAACCGAAGAGAAAAGAAATCCCAAGGGAGGAAAACGTGGGAATTGGGATAATGGACTTTCAACTTTGAACTTCAACTATACCTTAAATTAGATTACAAATTCACCTCAACTTTTACGTTTGTGTCCAATAGATCATGAATTTGAACTTTGGTGTTAATAGACTACAAAATCTAAAAAGTATCTAATAAGTTTCTAAACTTTCGTTTCTAATCGGTCATGTGAATTTGAATCACACTATTAATTTTTTTTTTCATATTCTTTTTCTATAACATGTAGGGTGGGAGAATTCGAACCACAGACCTCGTAGTCATTAGTACAGACTAGTTGAACTATGCTCACGTTGACACACTCTCATCAAAAAATAAAAAATAAAAACATTTTGATCATCAATAAAATATCTTCCCGATTCCTTTAGTGGATGTAGACTACAATCGAACTACTATAAACATTTGGTGTTATTATTCCTTCTCTCGATTTTTTGCTATTCAATTTATCTCTTGATCTCTTATAATTATTCAACATGTCCTTAGTATATTCTGCATTTTTTAAAAAAAAATGTACGAATTTATTAGATATAAAATTAAAAATTTGATGTCATTTTAAAAAAAAAGTCTTATGTTTAGTAGATTTATAAATTTTTTAAAATATTGAATATGTCTAAACATAAAAATTAAAAGATAAAAAACTTATTTGACATTTAAAAAGTTTAGGATTTTTTTTATAATTAAAAAGTTTAGGAACTTATTAACATAAAATGAAGTTTAAATCATATTAGATACTTTTATTATTTTTTGAGTTCAACCATAAGTGAGGGAAAGATTTAAACTTGTGATATCTTGATCAATGACATATACTTTATACTAGTTGATCTACGAGTTGGCTGTCAGATCAAAAAAAAAAAAAGGTCAGATTAAATTTAAAAAAACTCTTTTTTTTACTCGTTCAATTCAAATTTTCAAAATGTTGTTAATATAACTTTTCAATTGCCATATCTTGTAAAAGATAAAAACTTGGACTTTTCAAAAAAAAAAAAAAGATAAAAACTAGGATGAATTTGACTGTCGATTAAAATGGGGCATTTGCAGAAACGAAGAATACCCCAAAAATTACTTTGATTTTGTTGATTTTTCAAAGAGAATTGCCATGGCCGGTGGACTAGGAGATGACTAGTGTAAACCCATCAAAGTTGGGGTCGTATCCGATCGTGTTTAGGTATCAATTTCCATTTTCAATGGAATATACTGTTGAATTGTGAGGTGCGTGCTGTGAAAACTAGGCGCCACTTTGACGCCCAGCGTGGAAATGGAAAAGGCATAAACTCTGCGCCAGAGAAGAATAAAAGGACACATCCACAAGCGCCATATTTCGCTACATCCTCTCCTTGTGGCTGTGAAGCTCTCCCAGAAGGTCCCTCTCAAACAACTTCAACGTCCCTCTTTTGATTTTTTTTTTCATTTTCATTCTAATTCTGAACTATAATCTCCCGCGAAACCCCTCTCCCGCCTTCCTTTTTCGTGTGAAATCGTTCCATCTTTGGTTTTACAGAACACCCATTTCGTTGATCTCCATGTATCTTACTTAGCTGCAAAATATGCGTAATCCATCGGCCTTAGTCCAAGAAAATGGTTCTGTTTTCGATTTCGTTTCTCAATTGGGCTATTTTGCGTTTGGTTCGAGGTTTTTGAACTTGAATTCTGATGGGTGTTCTGGGTCGTCGTCACACTCTCTCTACTTGAACCGGGTTGAGGATTATCGTTGTTCCAAAAGGCCGCCCAGGTCTGGTGTTTCGTTGAGCTTGAGTTCGAGAGGAAGCTCGAGCTTAAGGAGATTTCTGAACGAGTTCAATAGTGTTATAAGGTTCCATTGTGACAAACCCCCACTTGGGTTTGCTTCGTTAGGTGGTGTTTCGGACGAGGCTAATGGGATTAGAGACGATGGCTTTGGTGTATCACAGGATGGGGCACTGCCATTGAATGGAGTTGAGGCTGAGAACCCGAAACGAGTTCTTATTTTGATGAGCGATACTGGTGGGGGTCATCGGGCTTCTGCTGAAGCAATCAAGGCTGCCTTTAATGAAGAATTTGGGAACGATTATCAGGTTTGTTTTGCTCGGCTAATGGTTAGAATCGTTTAATTGTCATAGCGTATGTTGAGTATTCAATTAATGAATTTGAGGACCCAAAAGGCTAGTTAAGAATCTCATTCCCGTGACATTCACTTTCTCAATGATTTATTGGAGGTTTGAGGAAAGCATGTTATATCTTTGCTTTATCTGGATCTTTGACAATGTTGGCATTGCTTTATCTGCATCTAATGTGAACGACTGCAGGTGTTTATAACTGATTTATGGACGGACCACACTCCTTGGCCGTTCAATCAATTACCAAGAAGCTATAACTTCTTGGTGAAACATGGCACATTGTGGAAGATGACTTACTATGTGACTGCTCCAAAAGTGATTCACCAGTCAAATTTTGCTGCAACTTCAACATTCATAGCTCGGTGAGTTTTTCCGGCCCTGCCACTGACAGTTGCTTTTATATTTCCTTATGATCATCTGAAGGGCTTAAAGATAGGCTGCTGGTTTTTTCAATGACTACTTTCCTTGATTGGCATTTTTTTTCTTTTGAGTTGTTATATCTCATGAGATTTTTCTTATTCATCATCAACTCCCAGAGAGGTGGCAAAAGGACTGATGAAATATCGGCCAGATATTATTATCAGTGTACATCCTCTGATGCAGCATGTTCCCCTTCGTATTTTGAGGTCGAAGGGCCTCTTGAATAAGATTGTTTTCACCACAGTAGTCACAGATTTGAGCACCTGCCACCCTACATGGTTAGTCATTCTTTTTGTTGTTCCTATCGACCCCTTATTGTCAACATAGTTTTCATTATCTATGTGCTTTTGTTCAGGTTTCATAAGCTTGTAACAAGATGCTACTGCCCATCTACGGAGGTAGCAAAGAGGGCTTTGAAAGCTGGACTCCAGCCTTCCAAACTAAAGGTTTATGGCCTTCCTGTACGACCTTCCTTTGTTAAGCCTGTTCGTCCGAAGGTAAACTATTGATCTGAGAATTTTATGTTTGCCTTCATTACCACTCTCTATTTGAGGACTTTGTGAATTGTTTGTGATCTGCCATGCTGCTGTTTACCAAATATTCCACGATTTCCTTACTGCACACTAAATGTTTACCTCTTTAGATCCTCAAGGCATGCAGAATAGAAACCTTGTATATTTTCTGCAACCACAACTGGAATGGAACCCTTTCTTTATTCACTCTGGAAATTTGCAGTAGCTTTTTCCTTGGAAAACATAAATGAACCCCTTTTATCTATTCACTGTGACTTTGTGTCTTTAGCTTTGTTATTTAATATTGAATGGAATTCTGGTCTAATTTTTTAATTAAAGCCCGCTTCTGCTTCAATGATCACAGATTGAGTTGAGAAAAGAATTAGGCATGGATGAAAATCTTCCTGCCGTGTTGCTCATGGGAGGAGGGGAAGGTATGGGTCCCATTGAGGCTACTGCCAAGGCACTGAGCAATGCGTTATTTGATGAAATCAACGGAGAGCCAATAGGTCAAGTTCTTGTGATTTGTGGCCGCAATAAAAAACTAGCTGGCAGGTTGCTTTCAATTGATTGGAAGGTTCCTGTTCAGGTATTGAACTGTCTATAATCCTTATTTCTTCTTAGATCACAGTTTTGAATACTGCTTGTGATCAAGTCTGCATAAGTTTGGATTCTCATATCGTTTTTACATTTTAGTAGACCCAAACAGAATTTTTGATTTTGGAAGAGCACAGTCTTGCATCTTTACAAAAGATATATTTCCAGCACGTTCTTAAATATGAAACCGTGGACAACATGAATTCATCCATTGATGGAATACATAATATGTACTCAAAATTTTACAGTTCAACTTCAACCTACCTTTGACTCTGCTTGCTTTTACTCCCTATGGACTCTGCTTGTTTTTACTCCCTATAGGCCGTTTGACAACCTTACTTTTTATTAGATAACATGGGGCTCCATCTCAAAACTAATTGGCAATGAGTGAGGTGACCCTTCTACCTTATAACTTGTGAGGTCTCCACTAATTTTTTCAATGTGGGATCTTCAACATGCCCCCTCAAGATGGTGTCTCTTTGGGTTCACCATTCTTGGATTGGATCCTAATATTTTTTCTTGGACCAAATACCCGTTTGGGTTTAATGGGCTCTGATACCATATTAGATAACATTGGGGTTCCATCTCAAAACCAATTGACAATGAGTGGGGTGACCCTTCTACCTTATAACTTGTGAGGTATCCACTAATTTTTTCAATGTGGGATTCTCAACACTTTTTCAAAGGGTTGGTGGGACATAGGAATCTCAACTCATGCATTAGTTTGTCAATATTGCCTATATTATCCTACTTTCTTCTGATAAAAAGGGTAGCAGCTCTTACTTCAAATTAAAAGTCCCTAAATGGGGCTCCTTTTTATATATTACATAACCTCTCGAATAGGTAATCCCAAAAGGCGAACTTGGCAACTTTTTAGGAGTTGGTTTTGAATTGCCTCTTTCTATGTTATTGGTGAATTGCTGATAAGCAAGAATATGGATGTTTTGACGCCTTTATGCCTCTCTAGTACACTAATTAGGGCATTTTAGGATCGATACTTTGATTGATCAAAGTCGGCTACATCTTATATGATTTATTATTATTATTATTATTATTCTTTTGGTGCAGATTAAGTTTCTAGGATAAATTAAGACTAATTACTTTCTGGATGCTTGGACTATAGGAAGAACACTCGTTCCTAAATTCATGGACATTCACATAAACAAAAAATTTGCTCTAATGTTGTAGGTCAAGGGTTTTGTCACAAAAATGGAGGAATGCATGGGAGCTTGTGATTGCATTATAACAAAGGTAATTTCTGAATTCTGAATGGCTATTATGATTAGATTTTGACAGTGGACGTGGCTATCAACTAACGAGTTTACTTCTGCAGGCGGGCCCTGGAACGATTGCTGAAGCCATGATAAGAGGCCTTCCTATAATTCTGAATGACTATATTGCTGGACAGGTTAATTTCTTATTAAACTCTTCAAAGATCTGTAGATTGGCATGTCCTTCTGTAACTTAATTGCTTAACTTTCCTTAATTATCATGTAAATGTTTCTATTATTCTAGTCACCTTATATGATAAACTCCTTAGTAGAGGGATTTGAATAGCTGGACTGCTTTTGGTTATGGAATTCAAATCATTTTCATTTAGAAGCAAAATGGATACAAGCATTTCTTTCGGACTTGTGGTTATCATACAGTCAAAGAAATGCTCTCATAACTCATAAATTACAAATTGAGACCGTTAAATCTTTAGGAAACACATGTATTAGCATACTACAAGTGCAAACTAATGAATTGTGATTTGATCGTTTCGTTCACATGTTAGTAACTGCACATCATAGATGTAACTAAAGCGGACAAAACCATTTCTCATCAGTCACATTCGTTTTTTAAATTACTTGTTTTTGCTTTCAGGAAGCTGGGAATGTGCCATATGTTGTTGAAAACGGATGCGGGAAGTTTTCGAAATCTCCTAAAGAGATAGCTAACATTGTAGCGAAATGGTTTGGGCCAAAAGCAGATGAGCTGATGGTCATGTCACAGAATGCCTTGAGGCTTGCTAGACCTGATGCTGTATTTAAGATTGTTCATGATCTCCATGAGCTTGTTAGACAGAGAAGTTTTGTACCTCAGTATTCCTGCTGATGCAACCTTAAAGCATTCGTGGGAGCCTTCTTCTACTTGAGATGCACTGCACCATCACTAAGAACAATAGTGAATTCTTGTGCCTCTTGAATGAATCCATATCAAGTGTTGATTTTGTTTCCATTTCATAATTTTGTGAGGGGAATATATTAGATTGAGCATGGCTTGAGAAGCATTTTGTTCATTCCAATTCTTCAGTTCAGATTTAATATTGAAATTGAAGTTTATGAATGTCTACTCCTTACAAATGTTTTGTGTCAGTTGCAAGATCTTTGCTTCTGGCTGTTGGCTATTGTTTTCTTCAAGGGAAGGCTCTTTTGACATGAATAATAGGATGTTATTGGTACAATAATAATGTGAATTAAACCTTCGATCTTAAGGAAGGCAATAGATGTTTATATTTACTAAACCATGTTCGATTAGCATACACTTTTAGTCAATGGAAAGTATATTTTAATATTTTTTTGTGGTGTTCTTGATGTATTTAAGACTAGTGTTTCTAAATGAAAATGTTTTTGTTTAGTCTTTTGAGATATCGATCGTTTCGGTTATTGGTACAATTTTTTTTTTTTTTTTTTGGAGAATATAGAAGGTAAAGAACTTTGGAATATTGGAAGATGTGGCATTGTTTGAGACACGTGATAGAACTTTGGGATTCTATTCATCTTGCTCACTTTGTACTTTTCAACTAAATTGTTATTAATATTTTTATTTTTATTTTAAAACATCAAAACATTTTCCTACATGTTATTTTAAAAATTGAAAAGTTTCGAATCCTCCCTTTTTAACTTTCCTCTCAGCTTGAGAATATTTTTTTGGATGGAGAGTGGCCATATCGAATCAAATTGTGATAAGGCATTGGTTTTGATCCATGAAATAGAAGGAGAAAGATTCATCCTTCGCTTTCATAGATCCTCTAACCTCTTGGTCAAAAATGTATATTTTATGCTACTTGAGCTATGTTATTGTTAACATATATTTTCTTTAAAATTTCTTACTTTGATGTAGTGATACTTGAGCGAGCAGTGTATGAAATGCGTAAGAAAGATAAATATGAAAGAAGATTCTCAATATAAAGATGAGGAGAGGGAGTGAGGATTTTTGTTCGAGAATTTGATAGAGATTGACAGGCATTTTCATCCAAATAAATATATTTTAGGCTAACATACTATTTTGATACTTAATCCTTTTACTTGAAAGTATCTAAATTTAATTTATATTTATATTCGCCTAAGTGAGATCACTCAATGGTAATTGTTGAATTAAAAAAAATAGTCATGCACCATTATTTTGAGATTAAAGTTAGAATATTATCACTATTTAATGAATTTAGGGATGTTTTAAGAGATGTTAACCAAGCTTATAAGCATCAAACTAAAACTTAAAAACCATGACTACTAAATTAAAATCACACCGTCAACATGAGCCTAACTCAAAGGTTCAATTCTCACATCCGACATGTTGTAAAAAAAAAAGACAAATTAAAACCACACATGCGAGCATTGCTTAATCCACTCCTTATACATCAAGAAAAAGAAAGGTTGTTGTTGAACTAAAAAAATGAAAAAAAGAAAAAGAATGGTTAAATTACAAGTTTAGTCCTAATTTTTTTTTTATATATAAAACTTTCACTTTTATGTTTAATAGGTCTCTCGCATATATTAGGATCTTAAACTCTTAATTTTGTATCGTGTGAATTAAAAAAAAATGTTGAATACATCACATACTTACACAAAATTGAAAAATAAAAAACCTATTAAAACAAAATTGAAAGTTTAATGACTTATTTATTATTATTATTATTTTAAAGTTTAGAGAAGAAAAACAAACTTAAATTCAACCGCAAATAAAAAATTCATAATGTCAGTAGAAAATTCTTTGAGAAATTTTGGTAGATAGGCTGTTTTATATACATATTTTCATAAATGTCCATAGTTTTGTAGATTTCCAAGATTAGATTTCCAGCATTTTTTCCTTACCATTTTACCCTTGTCATATTTTATAAGATATTATCTTAACTAAATCCTTAATATTTTGAAAATATGATTCTTGAGATTTGATTTTTTGTCATAATGATTCCAACTTATTTTCCTTTTATTTCATCCATTTTCGTTCTCTTGTTTGGTAATTTTCGGTTGATCCATTTTTTTCTCTTTATTTTTTCTTCTTTATCAATTTATTCCTTCACGTTTTTTTCTTCGTGGCAGCAGTTTTCTATTTTCTTCATTAACCGAACAAAAGCTAATCGATTTTTTTCTTCCCGTTTTTTCTTCCCGACAGCAGTATATATAACATATTCGCTGGAATATCTAAAAAATGTGTATATATTTTGATTAATATTCATTTTACTGACATAACTATTTCGGTTATTTTATATATATATATTCCCAGTAACATACCGTTTATAATCTATGCATATATTGCATTGATAATTATATATTCTGGTTAATATTCAATATATAATAGTTTAGTATATATATCCCATAGTCTATGTACTTTTTTTTTTTTTAGATTTTTGCATTTTACAGAAAAACATTTATATTCATATATAACTTCATATATACCAGCTTATATATACTATGTACATAAGTTTTCCTTTTTTTACTCATTATTGTAGCCACGTATACCGAATTTTTTTCTTGTCTCATTACTATTAGTATTAAATATATACACTTGTATATTTAGTTATTTGCCAATAGATATTATATATATACATGTATGTATGTATATTAAATATACCAATGCATTTAGGAGAAATATAGATATTGGGAAAAAAAAGTCTGTATATAACTATAAAAAAATTTTATTTTTTAAATAATATATACATATGTATATATTAAATATACCACGGTGATGAAATTCAACGATACCCAGGGAGGAATGAAGGGAGGGAGAAACCGTGTGTGAATTGGGAAAAATAGTAAGTGGTTTTAGGGATTTTTTTTTTGAAAAATTGGGAGTGATTTTAGGGATCTTTCAAATTTGGAAAGTAATTAAAAAAATCTCTTTCCTTTTCCGTTCACTATCTCTCACCCACGTTTGTGTTTCCTTTTTTTGGTTTTATTTTATTTTTTTAAATAGTTAGTAGTGGATATGAGGGCTTAATCGTAAAAGGACCATGATTTTTATGAAAAAAAGTTGAGCCATTACGCCTTTTCTGTAAAAAGTGGGAAACTTGAACATTTATGAAATATAGGGTCCAAATTTGGGCTATCTATGTACTTTTCCCAAATTCTTTAGGGGTCGTTTGGTGTGTGGGAATGGAATGAAATGTGATACCCATGTTTGGTGGGCCGGATTTGAGTGGGGTTGGAATGGAATTGTAGGCATATGGATTCCAACCCATTTCCCACATATTTTGGTGGGTCCCACTGTTTCTCTCCCATTTTTTTTTCATAATTTTGTTGGGACCTATCATTTCTTTTTCTATTTTCCCACATTTTGGTGGTTCCTAATATTTTTCTCTCTTTTTTTTCATAATTTTGATGGGACTCACCATTTCTCTCTCCATTAATTCCAATCCAAATCCGCACCAAACACAGGCGTGATGATTCCAGAAATCCAGATGCCAGCAAAATATTTCCCAAATGGCAATTGCCCAACCGTCCCCACGAATGGGACATCCAAAATCTTTTGCCTTCTTTTCCTTCGATTGATGATTGAAGATAAAAAAGAGGATGAATTCTCCATTTCAAGCTACCGTCCTTCATTCTGATCGATTCTCCTGAAGGTAATGGAGCTTTCACCTCAGCAGCTGAACGCCTACGATGGCACCGACCCATCGAAGCCCATCTATGTGGCTGTGAAGGGCCGCATCTTCGACGTCACAACAGGGGATTCTTTCTACGGCCCCGGCGGCGCTTATGCCATGTTCGCCGGCAAGGACGCCAGCAGAGCTCTGGCCAAGATGACCAAGAGCGAGGAGGAAATCACCTCTTCACTCGAAGGCCTCTCTGAGAAAGAGATGGGTGTTCTCAACGACTGGGAGAAGAAATTCGAAGCTAAGTACCCTATTGTTGGTCGTGTTGTTCCTTAAACAGGCAAGATTATGTCGGACTAGTTTATGTGTTTCGCTGTTGTAATTTCGTGTTATTTCCGAGCACTCTGAGACCTCGTGTTGCTCAGAAGCCTTGAATGGACTACTATTCGAAGATAAATGCCCATCTCTGAAGATGGGATTGTTAAAATGACTGTAAATTTGTTGTGCTTGGTCAAATAAGGGTCTTCTATGGCGGATTGATATCAGTCTGAATTGCTTAATGAAACAAGAAGTTGCCTACTTATTTTAGCTCTGTTTATCAATTATCTTATGGTTTCATATAGTTTTGAGTCATGGTATTCTGGTGATTGATAGGGATTCTGTGAAAATTGTTGTCATTTGTGATTGTTTCTTTTTATTTGTCTGGTTTTCTTTTGTTTCAAAAGTCAAAACTATGTTTGTCTGCGTTTACCATGGGTAGTAGAGGAAAGGTATACGATTGAATCAAAAGTGACTGATTCTTCAAAGTCTATTTATAGCTTTCAAATTCCTAGATTCAAGAATGCTTGTTCCTTTTGATGAGAAACAAAAATTCGTTAATCTTCAACAATTACAAAAGAAGTAGGGGGGAAGATGAGATAATCAACTTAACCATGGCGAGGTAGATTGCAAGATAGAGGAAGAAGACTAAGAAAAAACTTTAGGAAGTGCAGTGCACTCCAAGAGGAGGCAGTAAAGCAAATGAGACCCAGGTTTCTTAAGAATCTGTTTTCTTCTGGACTAATCTTCCTATTTCTACCAAGTCAAATATTTGAGAGGATAGCCAAGAATGCAGAAATCCACAAAAACTTGGTCTTGACTTTGAAGGGGGTGTCCACATTACATCCGGAGTACGGAGTCTTTGAGATTCTTAGGGAAAATCACCTGATAACTAACAAGTCCAAGAGCTTCTTTCAACAAGGAAAGAGGCCCTAAATGGATAAATGATTGATATCCTCCAAAGTATAAGTGTACAACTATATCCACTACACCACTTTGAGACAAGTAGATATGTAGATTCCTGTTATATGGTTGTATGATTGGACTTTTGGGATTGCTCATATAGGGGAATTCCATTTCCATATGGAACAAATGTACTTCATTGCGGGTCATGGGAAAGGTCTGGAGGATAGGCAATGCATAAGTTATAATGAGGATTTCAGTATGAAGAATTGGATAAAATTGTCAAAATCTTATGTAAAGTTGATTTATTTGTTGCTATATGGTCATGGATTCTATTTAGTCTAGGGCCGAGAGAAGAAAAATTACTCACCAATTAACAACACAAGGCACCTGTAAATGAGGTTGATCAAAAAGCTGCTATAATTACAAAAAATGTGGTGAGTACTGCTTCAAATGGAAGCAGATGCTGTACAAAATCACCCAAAAGAAAAAGAAAAAAGTTTATATGTTTCTATTCATCAATGAAGCCTTTAGTTTCTTTTTATTCAAATAGATTATAGACGGGTTCTAGACTCTAGTAGCACATCTTCATAGCATAACACACACTTTGTCAAAAAAACCACCCTTGGAGAGGAGCTCTCGAAGCCAATTTGTAATATCATTTACAGAACACCATGACAAGCCATTTTTTTTTCAAAACGAAGGACCAACCCTTGATGCAAAATCAAAATGGATAAATCAGTGGTGTTCAAAGTTTCCTTCTTGAAACATAGATGATGAACTTGAAGAGAGGTCGAAAGAGGATTTCTTGTTCCCACTCTGTCTTGGGCATTTAAACTTCAATATGTACGAGACAAAAGAAAACACTGCACTTTCCTTGGTTTTTCCTCCTCAAACCAGCTTAATCATTGGCAAAGATATTCTCGGGCCTCTATTATTCAGCTTGAGGTAGATGGACTTGCAAGAAAGGAACCCAGACGCTTCCAGATTTCGAGGTCTTACTATATCAAATTTATTCTTCAGGCGGGTCCAAATTTCAACCTCTCTATCAAACAAGTTTCTTCTCAGCCCTAAATCCCAGCCTTGATTGTCAGAGTTCCATCAATTCTCAATCAAATATTCCTTTTTAGTAGACCAACAAGAGGGGAAGGAAGGGAAGCACACTTCCAATTAGCTAGAAGATGAGTTGTACAAGAGTCCTCCTCCACCCTCTTTCAGGAAAAAAAAAGAAAAAAAAAAAAAGAAAAAGAAAAGGAATCAAATAGTGTTCTTTATTTTTGCTAAGTAGCCATTACTCTGTCAACATAGGCTCCCAAAATTGTTTGTTGGCGTTACCTACAAGAAGAATGCCAAGAGAAGAAATAGGCTGGGAATTGTTTTAGTTAATGTAGTTTCCACCTTGAGTAATTGGATGAAGTTAAGAGCAAGCTACTGTGAAATCACTTCTTATGAATCTTGCACCTATGCTGTCATATCCTTTTCACGTATTGAAGTTCTTTTGTTATCTGATTTGATGTGATCTTAACTTAGAATCTTCTACTTCCCCAACCATATAAGGAATTTAGAAGGGCAAAGCTAGAAATTCACATAGGGAGGGGCGACATTTTACTTTTCCAACTTTTTGTAGGTATAATCTTTTAATTTTGATAATTTAGGAGGGAACAAATTAGGGAGAAAACTTTAAAATCCTGACTTTTTTTTTATCGTAAGAAAGCTAAGAAGGGGTGATAGTCCTCTTCTTTCCTTCCTCGCTTGACCCTTAGATATTATCTACCTTCCTACTATAGAATGCATTTAAAGAGAAAATCGAACAAAGAAAATGGTTAGGAAACAAATATAATTTCTGTAGACTTCTACCAAAATGAAATTGTTATCAAACAAAATTCTGTGGAGAGTGGTTTTTGCCCTTCGAAGTAGATTGTTGAGTTTTAAATCTTGTTATTCATAGGATAATAGGAAGCTTGGATCTCTCTCTATCTCCAGTCAGTAGCCAATGTTGTTTTATGGCTGCTCTTTCATGACCTTGAAAATGGACAACAGGTTAGAAAAATGAAAGGGCTTTCAAAGTTTATGTTGTTTTTGGCCATCTTACTTGAACATGATCTGTTCTATAGGTTGTGCAACTGTTGGTATTATTTTTTGGTGGTTCATTCCAAACTATGTCGTCTTAAGGAAGATCATGAAATATTCAATATTGAAGCCTATTGAAGTCTACGTGGATTCATTTACTTTTGTCATTTAAAAATGGAAATTCTATTTGCACACAACTATCCGTTGCCGAATAGTCAAAAGGGCAAGTTGAAGTTACAAATCATCATGGTCATTAAATATTGCTTATGTTGCTGAGTTTCCCGAGTTGCAGAGAACAATCCAAACTGAGATAATCTTTTCGGATTCGTTTCGTTTTACAGCCTTGCTTTCCATTGTAATTGCCATTGTAGCACGTGTGTGACCCATCCCATAAGGGCCATGCAAATGTGATGTCATCCCCACCTTCCTCCGTAATTTTTTTTTTAAACACATCACAAATTTAAGGGTGAGAAAATTTGAATTTTTGACTTCTTAGATGAAGTAGAGATGCTTTATTCACTTGACTATGTTCATGTTGGCATCTTACGAGTTTTTGATACTACATGATCAAATAGGTTTAAAGTTTAGCTTAACATAAGTTTGTTTTGAGGGTTATTTTTTAAATATATAATAACATCATCCGGTTTGTGCTTCAAGTTCAAATAACTTGAATTTTTTTGAGTTAAGTTATTTCATGAATTCTCTCGATGTTATTTTGGTTGAACCAAACAAACTCTAATTTATTAATTAACAAGAGGTCTATTTTACTTACGATATAATTATTTGTGCACATGTTTCTTTGTATTGTACTCATCAATTCCTCCTAATTTTGTATTATCTGAAGATAATTGTTGAAGTTTCAGAGCTTATTTTACATAAAAAAAAAATATTACATTGAAAATTAGTTAACAAATCTTTTTTTCCCCCTTCTTTTTACAGAATTAAGATAAACGACATCCCTAAAGTGTTAATTTTACTCTATTGTTTTGACTTAATTAAGACAAATGACTTGAACATTTGAAAATTAATGTAGTTGGTTTGATCATAATTTATCTGAGAAGACTTTACTAGACATAATTGCAACTCAAACATTTTAGCTTAAATTAAAAATAATTTTAATACATCCCAGCTCATTGGCACCTTGACCTTATCTTTATATGATCGGATCAGTTGAAAAGTGATTGTAATATATATATATATATATATTGACAATGTGGGGTGGGAGATTCGAATCACAGATCTCGTGGTCAATAATGCCAGTTGAGCTATGCTTTTGTTGGTAATATATATATATATATATATATATATATATTGAAACTTGACATCTTATTACATCTTGTTACCTGTGGTTTTAAACTTTTATCTACATAGAAATTTAATTATTACGTAAATGCTCGAAAACATGTTTTGTCAAATTTTTGTTGAATGGTTTACGAATAAAAAACAACAATAACTAATATATTCTTTCAGTGAGAGCTAAAAACATAATATGTTAACAAAAACACTTGTTGTCTTTGTATTTTGATTGAAATAACAATTTAATCCTTAAACTTTAGTAAAAAACAATTGGGTCCCTGAAGTTTATCAACTCTAATAAAGTTAACGTTTCATGAATTTTAAATTTAAAACGTTAAAAAGTAGGATCAAATAAGAATTTTCAAAAGTTTGTTTGAGAAGGCATACCAAATTTTCTAGAAAACTAATTTAAAAAATTGTCGTTAACTCGATTTTACAAATCAATATAATTAAAAAAAAGGTGACTTTATTGATTTTATTTGAATTAATATAGAACCAATTTTACCAACATATAAAAAAGAGTTAAAATTCTCACAGTTATTATTTACTTTTTTAGAAAAAAAAAATGTCACAGTTACTTTTAACGCCTACAAACAAAAAAAACATCAGTTTTTTTTTTTTTTTTTTTTTTTTTTTTTTCAGTTCACAAAAAAATCAATTGTTGTAAAAAAAAAAACATGAACAACAAAATCAATTCTAAAGGAAAGTTAACTACCATGAGCTTAGATACTAAAGTCATATTTAAAATTGTAATTTATTAAACAATTAGTCATAGACTTTTAAAAAAAAAAATTAATTAGGAACACGTGGCATATATTTAGCAATTAAAAAAGATATTTGAAATGACGGCAGCCCAAATTGGGCGTGAGATTTGCTTCGGACAGAGAGCCAAAGCAATCTTTAAACACTCTGTTTAGTTTAGACAAAAAAAAAAAAAACAAATTCTATCTCCGCGCCATTAGAAAAGCAGCAGCTTTGTCTTGTCCCCACCTGCACGGAACCATTAAGATCTTGCCACGTGTTCCTTCCACAAAACCTCTTGATCTTTGAGGTTTATTGAATTCAATCTTTGAGCTGAGCTGATGATATTGAATCTCACCTAAAAGGGTGTACTGCCCTTCTTGAATCTCTGGCCCCAAAAGAGCCATTGATGCTTCAATTGAATTGACTAAGTTTTGTTTTTTAAGTTCTTTGACAGCTTCCTTGTGAATCTTGTCTTGTATTACCCTTTTCTTCTTTTGTTGAATAGTAAATGTTATAGCAGTAAAAAAAAACTAGATCTGAAAATGGGGTTTTCCCCCTTTTGTTCAAGTTGTGGTTGGTCAAACCACCTCTAGGAAGAAGATGGCTCAGCTTCTTCAAGTTGAAACGCATTTTTTCGCATCTATTTTGAAGTTGTAGATTGTTTCTTGATTCTTCTCCCACCCAGATCGAATTCTTGAAAGAAATTGAGTTTGTTAATTGTCCATTGAAGCAACTCGTGGGTTCTGGTTTCTTTTTTTGGAGATTTTGAGTTTTCATCAATGGTGGGTAGTTTTGAGATGAACCCAGTTGGGGGCATTGCAAATTTGGTAGAGGGGTTTCTTCATCTTTTTAAGTTTTAAGCTCTGGAAAAGGTTTCTTCAGAACTGTTTCGTTATTTTGATTTGATCAGTTCAGGAAACTCTGTTTGTTGAATTGGTTATACATTTGCCTGTTGAACTATAGCGTAGACTGATGGTGGAGGAAGAGAAGCTTAAAGTCTCTGCTGAAGGTTTGGAAGAAGATGAGCCCCAGAAAGAGTCTGGTGGCTGTATTGGCACGGCACTTTATTGGTTCAAAGTACTTGTTGCTGAAATTCATTGGAGTCTTGTGTTTGGAGTAGTGATTGTTTATGGAATAAGTCAGGGATTGGGCGGAGCACTTAACCGTGTTGCGACCAAGTATTATATGAAGGATGTTCAGAAAGTGCAGCCATCTCAAGCACAGGTTTATTCAGGCATCACCTCAATTCCATGGATGGTTAAGCCTGTCTGGGGTCTTTTCACTGATTTAGTCCCCATTCTTGGATACCACAGGCGGCCTTACTTTGTTTTCGCAGGTAAAATCATACGCCGTGACTTGTCGGTGCCCCTCGGGTTTCTGTCTTATCTGGTTTGACAATATGAAGCTAAGAATTAAAAAATTGGGACATGTCTTTTGGAAGTGTTTATTAAATCTTTGCAACTTTTGGGTGTTAAAGGCTCTTAACATTGAGAATTTTACATAATTGAGTACTTAGTTTCTATTTGGTTCTTCACTTTGGTTAAAATGGTTTCATATCAGATCTCTGAGATTAATTGTCAACATAAATGGTCTACATAGGTTTCAATGCTTAGATTCTTTTCTTTTTAATTCTTCGGATAGGTTGCTTATTCTTACAAAGTTCTAGTGTTCTATTTTCAAACTGATTTGGATAAGCTTAAGATGAATGTATGAGTTTCATCTATTTTAGTAATAACCAACTTTGCAAAATTCTTATATTTTTGGGAGAATTTTTGTTGAACATGCGTTTCCATGAGTTACATTTCAGAATTTCCATAATCTCCAAATCATTTTCTTGTTTAAGAAATCTTTTAGGAATGTCCTGTAACTAGAGCTATTAGTTATTCCTTGTGTGCAAGTGAACTGCATCTGAAGGTGCAGATATGTTCAACATTAGTGAAACCTTTTCTCTTCATGGACATGAAAGTCTGCTTAGTTTCCCATTTTCTCCCACTTTAATAGTCTCAGTCTCTTGTTATATCTTCAAACAGCACATATCATTCCTAAGTCGATCTGATGCCGAAATGTCTGTAATTTCCCTACATTTTTCTTCTCTATTCCAGGTCTTCTTGTTGTGATCTCCTTGCTTTCAGTAGCATTACACGAAAAGTTGCATCTTCTACTCGCGATTTTTTTGTTAACGGCGGGAAGTGCTGGGGTAGCCATAGCAGATGTCACCATAGATGCATGTGTAGCACAGAACAGTAGCATTCATCCTACCCTTGCTGCTGATCTGCAAAGCTTGTGCGCCTTGAGTTCTTCGATCGGAGCATTACTCGGATTCTCTTTTAGTGGTATCCTTGTTCATCTGATAGGCTCTAAGGTTCTCTATTATTTAAACTCTTTGCTGCTTCATACTTGTAATTTCAAGTTCATTGCTTGGCGGATGTACTTACTTTTCTTTTCTCTGATAGGGAGTGTATGGTTTGTTAGCAATACCTGGGGGGCTTGTATTTTTGGTTGGAATTCTACTTAATGAACCCCATATGCCAAACTTCAATTACAGACAGGTATTCTATAGCATCTGTTATTGTAATGTGTTCCTTTGTTCTGGTTCTTATGTCGTCTTTCGGAATCAGGTAAGCGAGAAGTTCGTCGGTGCTGGGAAGGCAATGTGGACGACATTAAAGAGCCCAAATGTCTGGAGGCCATGCCTCTATATGTATCTATCTCTTGCATTGTGCCTTGACATTAATGAAGGACTGTTTTATTGGTACACAGACTCGAAAGATGGTCCGAAATTCTCTCAGGTAGTTTTCCATTGTTGAACTTCTTTCGACATTGTGATAACTCTTCGTATTACCGAGTCGTAATATCGAGGATATTGACACCTTGAACCTTTGTTACAGAGTCGTAGTTCTGAGAAAGGTTGGCCAAAATGATGCAATGCTAATTGTCTAGTCTTGTTTGTTTCCAAATAAACTTTGAGCTGGCTGAAGTTGAACTTTTTTTCTATTCTGATCAGTTGATCCTTTAACTCGTTTCGTGCAGGAAAATGTTGGTTTCATTTTCTCAATTGGTTCAGTTGGGTCCCTTCTTGGAGCTTTACTTTATCAATATGTTCTCAAGGATCATCAATTCCGAGACTTGCTCTTCTGGACTCAATTGATATTCAGTTTATCTGGGATGCTAGATTTCTTGCTGGTTTTACGTTTAAACTTGAAATTTGGAATACCAGATTTTTTCTTCATTGTGATAGATGAGAGTGTACATCAGCTTGTTAACAGGCTAAAATGGATGCCTCTTCTAGTCCTCAGCTCCAAGCTTTGCCCAAGAGGCATTGAGGGCACTTTCTTCGCTCTGCTTATGTCGATCGACAACGTTGGACTTCTCTCAGCAACGTGGGGAGGCGGTTTCCTGCTCCATATCCTTAATGTTACTCGGACGAAGTTCAATAATCTATGGATAGCCATTTTGGTAAGGAACTTCTTGAGATTTGCTCCCCTTTGTATGCTGTTTTTGGTGCCTAGAGGTGATCCGAATTCTTCGATTCTTCTGACCGAACTGCCCAGCACAGAAGTCGATAATGAAACTTCTGAAGCCAATAATAACATTGAACTGGTTTCTCTTGTGAATGGCATTGACATAGATAACCAGAAAGAAGCTTTCTGATACTGAGGCTAGAAGGGGTGAAGTTGTTTGTAGATAAAGATATGAAGCAAGCAAGAAGAAGGTAGATTTGGAGTAAGAATATTTATTTACCTGCTAAATGTCCCTTGCATATTCCACTTCTGTTGCATCCAAATTTTGCAAACTATTTAGTTATTGTATGGGGAATCTGTGTCAATGCTTCACAAGTAAGATTCAAAGATAAGTACTCAAATTCTTGGATTCTTTTCTTACATAACAATGAAATATCAGCTTATTCTTCTTATTTCTCTTCTTCTTCCACTCAGTTTGTTTCAGTCAAAATATATCTATTCTCTGAGGTTGGAAATATGCTGAAGATTTCATTGGTGTCACTTTATGGATGAAATTGAAAATGTCAAAATTATTTTGAATAAGGTCAAGTATTTTACCTACTGTTAGTTTGAAAATGTCAAATTTGAGCAATCAATACTTTATTTCATTTGAATTCAAGAGGTGACATTTTGTCATTTGAATTTTTATCTTTTATGACATCTCTTATAATTACTTTCACTTCATTATCAAAATGGTCGTTTCTTTTTTTTTTGTATAACTTTATGTCAGTTGAGTTATACTCTTGTTGGCATTGAAATTGTTTCCTGCCCATAACAAAAGTTTTTATGCTTTTAATAGGAAAATGGTAGTTGGATTATTTAATTCGAACCTCTGACCTCATGGTCGAGGGTACATGCCAATTACTGCTGAGCTAAGCTCGGTTTGACTTTTTCAATTTCGTACTTGATAATGAAATCATATTTAAATCAATTAATCAGCTAAATCCTCCCATTTCTATTGGTTGTTGAAATTTAGATAACGTAAATCTAAAAATATCATATATTAGTAAAGTATATTTGCAAATAAGGTTTTCATACAAAGGATGAAGAAAGTGATCAGTTTATACATGTACTAAACTGGTTAGGCCGTATTTGATTATATGTTAACCTTGATTTTTTTTTTTGGAAAAATAAATTTATTAATTCACAATTTTGATACTTTTCCATTTGATTTTTGGTATTTGGCTTTTAAAATTTATTATTTTCTCTCAATTTCCTTACTATGATTTTCATCTTTGTTAGGAAAACATTTAAATTCTTAGCTAAATTTCAAAGACAAAAACAAATATTCTACTTTCGTAGTTAGTCACAAGAAGGGGTGCCTCCTCACAAACCCTAAACCTAAACTACTTTTTTAGTTTTCAATTTTTTTTTTATTTTTTTTTTTATTTTTATCTTATCTTATCTTCAAAACTTGACTTGGTTTTTAAAAACATGAGAAGAAGGTAGATAATAAAACAAATAAACTTAGTGAGATAGGTAGTCGAAGTAGTGTTTGTAAGCTTAATTTTCAAAAACTAAAAACTAAAAATCAAATTACTACCGAACCGAATTTTTATCTTCATCTTTTTTTTTTTTTTTTTTTTTTAATCTTCATCTTTTATAATTAACTTAAAAATCGAGTTTCTTGATCAGGACTTCCATGTGGGCGGATTTTTTCAAATTTTCTTTTCTTTCTTGAAGGTGGGAGATTTGCCATAGAGAGGACACTTTGCACTAGAAAATTTCAAATAATTATGAAAATGAAATGAAAGGTCTAGTAAAAGTCTCACTTTTTTCTTTCTTCGACCATTTATTTGTGTCAAAAAAAAAAAAGTCTCACTTTTTTCTTTCTTTGATAAAAAATAGGGTACTCCCATTTAAAGATATAGATTTATGAATCTCAATTATCCATTATTATTGTCTTTATTAGTCATACTTCAACGGTGTAGATTAGCTATAGCATTAAAGATCTAGCTTCAATATGTAGAAACTTAAACACAAATAAATGGTCGATATATTTTTCTTTAGGGATTAACATTTTTGTTTGAGGCTAAGTCATATTGATATCTTCTAAAAATTCTTAGAAAGATTTTCTTTTGAAATTTCTATGCAATACAAACTTGGTCATTTCTAAGATTCTTAGTTATCATATCCCAAAGTATTATAATAAAATGATCATATCCCAAAAGTATCATAATGAAATGCCTATATAAAAAAACTAATATTCTCATGATTTTTAAATATCAAGTTCCCACATATATTCAAATCTCTCTACAATCCTGCGACAGATCAAATAATCTCTCACAAACCATCAGGGATGAAGAGCTTTTTAGATTCCTTAACAAAATAATAATAATAAAACAATTTTTAAAAAAATTGGAAACAAAGTTAGATGTATTAATATGAGACTTGTATTTGAAATTAGTAGTTGAAATAATTATGCAAAGTCCCAATCACTCATTAAGCATAACCAACCTTCAACTAAGAGGTCGAAAGTTCAAATCCCCATCTCCAAATGTTCTAAACTCAAAAAATAAAAATAAAAAAATAAAAAAATAAAAATAAAAATTACAACCTAAGGATTATTCAAGTAGAATTTCTTGAAAAAAAAAATAGACGTACTTAGCTGCATACTAGGAAGAGAAGTAGAAAATGAGAAAATTTTATTTTATCTCTCTTATCTCTTCTAATTGTCAACATTTTAACAGTCTCCTTACATACTGATATGTAGCCAGGTATTTTCCTTTTAAGTTAGCCATCTCCATCGCATTGGAAAGCAAGTATATCCTGTGGAAGATTCAAAGAATATTATGGATGGAGAATATTTTGAAGCGCTGGAAATTAGAAGCGTTGAGACAAGTGAAGAAATTTAAAACTCTTATACCAAACGGCTCTTCAAGATGGGATACAGGGAATGGAAAAGAAAATGCTCTGATACAAAACATAATATTTAGTACAAACATGATCATGGGAATTTTCACTTCAATGGGCAACATCACTGCCTATCAATTAACATCTTACCATACACAGGATCAGAAAAATTCCCCTTTCTCTCCACAACATTAATACCCTGTTTTTCTTAAAACATGAACTGGTAACAAAAATTACGATATGCTGGTTTTTCTCCATGACATCATCCCTTGATTGCGAGAGACCGCCTCCAGCTTGGGCAACCGTTGTACATGACCTGTAGTTGCACTTGGTCGCCAGAATCTGATAGAAAGGATTCTTATTTTGCTCGTCTTCTCCTATCTCTATCTCTTTCTTTACCCCTATCTCGGTCATGATCATCCCTCTCTCTGCTTCCACTCTTTTCGCGGTCTCTGTCTCTCGATCTTTCTCGCTCCTTCTCCACGTCATTTTCCCTGTCCCTGTCTCGATTGGATGACTTCTGTATTGGGCTATCACTATGGCTCCGGCTACGCTGCAGCTTTCTTGATGAATCATGGCTATCATCCGGTCTATCCCTCCTCTCTGAACAGGTACACAGAGGAAGGGGCTTGTGAATATACAAGCAAACAAGAAACTCAAACGACAGTAATTTGACAATGCCTCAGTCACACAAGAAATTTCGATCCCATGGTGAAGGGGTCGATTTGAAATCAGTAAAAACATTAACGAGATTCGTTAAACATTTAACTTTCTTTGAGGTATACGACATTGTGAAGGTAGATGAACTCTCAACAAGTGACCAATAGAAAAACAATAGTAAAAGCTTAAAAGGTAGATGAAAATGAAAACACAAAATACATGTGGTTTTTCTTTCCCCAAAAAATAGCGTAGCAGTATAATTGTCCATATTCATTTCAACAAAAATCAACTCCAAACACATTTCTGATTTGTCACATAAAACCTGGCCAATTTTGCACATGTTATAAAATCTAAAACACGGGTACAACCAGAAGCAGCATAAAATTAAAATAGAACGAAATTATAAACAAAAATAGAAGTTAATGACCTATTGCAAGTTCAAGACAGAACAGTTATTGACAGGAACAAAAAAGTGAACACAATCGCATAAAATTTCCTAAATGCATCATTTTAGGAAAGAAAGTGTATTTAATCGCAGGTACAAAAAAAATCAAATCCTATCCTGACTCTTGGCCCAAACTGATTCCAAATTGAGAGAGTAAAAGAGTGCAGTTTTTCCCCACTATCAAGTGACTAGAAACTTGTAGATAAACATGCAATAAACTAAATACTAGAAGTTTATTAATCTCACTCAGAAATTCATAAAATGAAGTGGTTAATGGTGCGATTACCATTATTGAATCTTATGTGTTCTGGAGAAAATTTATTCATTTTTCAGAGTCTCCAAGGGACATGGAAACACATAAAAACCCTGGAATGGAAATGGACCAATTCCTTCGAAAATGGTAAGAATTTTGGCACAAGAAGAAGAGGTTGATTAGTATCATCTTGACTAAGTTCTGATTTCTCTCTCTCTTTTTTTTTTAATAATACCAAGTTGGGTTTTTTTCCTACCCGTATCGAATGCTAAGTCAAATCTTCTTCATGTAAATCCTGCTTTAGTTAGATCAGGAAAATCATAGGGTTTTATGAAATTGTGTGCTATGGCTCGAATCCATAGTCAATTCTACTTACAGTAGGAGCAATTGACAATTGAATCCAATTTTTTTTCCATTATTTTCATTTTCTTATTTATCATAATGAGAAAAGAGGGAAGGCTCAATTCCAAATTGTTAGACACTCTACCGCTGAGTTATATCCATTCCCTTGCCTCCATTGAGAAATACAATAAAGTAACGAAAATAACATATCAAACATGAATTTGAAACAATTCTAGAGTTTTCTGTCCAAGAAGTTAATGAAATAACACTTACTCTTCCTTGATGCAGTCTCATTGGAATCTGACAGTCCATATTCAGATTCGAGTTGTTTACGATAAACCAAAACTCTCCTCTCTATTTCCTCAACACTTTTGATGCCCCGTTCTTCCAAAGATTCACGATATTCAATCAAAGCCACCTCTACACGCCTTAACTTTTGTCTGTCATTATAAATTCATTTGAACATCAAGCAAAATAAGGTAAGATTCTCATAGATTCGTTTTAGATGTGCATATAATTAAAAAGCTTCTATATGATGACACACATTTGTGTAATTCAAATAAAATTCTCTAAGGAATTCATGGATCAATAGCCAGCAGGGCCAACGAGCCACCAGTTCTAAATCTTGAAAAGAATATTAAACAGTTAAGAAAGAAATCGTCAGCTTTAAAGTGGACTATGTACCTCTGCTCTTCATTCAACCCACTATCAGGTTGCATGAGAACACTTGCCTCCGTAGTTATCTCCATCTCATCAGCTTTACTAGGACCATCGCCTGCATTTTCACTTCCAGAAGATGAGTAACTTAACCCGAGACCCCTGGTACCTCCTTTTTGCTCATTGTCACTTTCATCATCCTCCCTAGCCCATTTAGAGGCAGGCAAAACGGGATCATTTTTCCCAGACTTTGTGAAGCCTTTTAGTTCAGGCTGTGGAATTGAAAGACTTTGAGCCATAGGCACAGAACCCATCCTTTGGAAATCTGTCTCGTCATCCCCAAAACGGTTCCATCCAGAAATTTCTGCTGGATCTCGTTCACCTTTAGTCTCTCTTGAGCTACTTGAATATCTTCCAGAATGAGAATTACTATATTTTAAGTCTTCATCAAGTTCATATCCACTCTGTTTTTCTGCCTCTTCAAGACTTAATAAACGTGCAACCATCATTTCTCTACCACCAACAAGAGATAATCCATTATGCCTGCACCTTCTTTCTAATTCTCCAAAGGGAAGATTCATTAACTCCTTCATAGCTCCTCCTTTGCCCATTGCCAACTCAGCATCTTGATTAATTTTACCCCCATCTCCTAAATCATCACAATTAGCCTTCCGTTCAATCTCTGGGGCATCACCACATAATGAATGAAAAGGGATCACACCAGAGTTTCCCATGCGAAGGAATGTGGCTCGCAATCCATTCACATAGGCATCTGAGAACAGAAACCAATCGGACCATACTTGCAATAATTTCAGTACTCGTTCCTTCATAACCAGAGATAGGTATAACCAAATTAGCACATACTGATGCAGGAAACATCATAAGATCGCCTCCAGTGGCTATATAGATAAAATGATAAATGATTCTACCTTGAGGGCCTCTGCCGTAATTCTCCCTGTTATGCTGCGATATAGATCATTGAAGCTCTCCATGATGTCAGGTAATGTTGCTTCAAATTTTGTGCGATATGCAGATGCATTCTTTACAGGAGCACTACTGTTATGAAGGATATCAGACACAAGCATCAACCTTGCAACTTTGGTTGGAATAGGAGTTTCTCTAAGCGTTAAAGATTCTGTTAGAACTTCAACTATCTGCAATTTAAAAAATTAAACAGATTAACTAAGTGAACAAACGCTCATTTAACTTAACAAAGAAATACAGACATTCCGCAGATCATGAAAAAGTTGACTCAAAGGAGATTAGCAATATGTATACTTGCATATAAAATTGAATAACATATTTTAAGAAAACACAATTTCAGGGGTGAAACAAAAGATGATCCATAACATAATAATATGCTTTCCAAAAATAAGAAGAAAAAAAGTAATAGAAAGTGGAATAATGAAAATAATACAATTGAGAACAATCATAAATCAATCACCCTTAACAAACAAATGAAACGAACAGCCTTAAACAAATAAATGATGATCCGAGAAGCAAAAGGAAAAGCATACACAGAACAAACTGGTAGGCTTTAACATCTTTAATGTAGGTATTAGTATAATTAGTTTCGAAAAGGATAAAGAAGAGCACCCATATAGGTAGATCTCTTCACATGCAGTTCAATAATTGCGTTAATATCATAACTACCTCTCCAGCTGCATCAGCATTATCCAATGCAAACCCCATTGCTTCCTTTATCTGACTCCTTTCTAGTGTCAATGCCCGAAGCATGTCCTCAAACTCATCCCTTTGTGAATCAGTCAATGTTCTTTCAAGCTCCACGCGCTATAGACCCCCCCCCCCCCCAAAAAAAAAAAAGAGAGAGAGAGAGAGAGAAGAAAAGAAAAAACAGTTCAGTAAAATGCAGAATGCAGAAATGATAGAAATAAGATCCAATTCTTAAAGTGACAATTACTCTGCTTCTTCCAGCAGCATATGTGGGACCAGACTCCTTTTCAACCTCTGGGCTTTTAGCAGTTGGAAGAGGCGGTGGAACCCACCTGCAGACTCACATAATTAACATTTGTGGCATTGATCGAGAGGCTGACACACATTGCTACCATATAATATAATAAATTAGATCCGGAAACCACCCCTGAAAATAGTTTCAGACAACATACCTCCCACTACCAGTTATCATGATAAAAGGTTCAGTTCTCCACCTTTGAAGAGTATCCCCCTATATGCAAGTAGAAATAGAAGGCACATGAAGACTATAAAGCACAGATGCTTGTTACTGAAAGTTAATTCAGACGAGTATTGATATAAGAAGTTACCTGAGCAAATGAATAAAGTCGCCACACATAGTATGTATGTTCTTTTGAACCAAGCTCAAACAAGAAGTTGAAGAGAGGATTTCCCCGACCCCTCTCCATAATAGCTTGTTCAAAGGCACAACCTCCATCGAGAACGTAAAGAGCCATAGTGTCAATGACATGGCGGAGATGATCCTCCTCAGGTGGTTCAACGGTAATATCAGGAATGTTGGGCGTCAGAACCTAGCAATGTCCGTTAAAACATCAATAAAGAAAATAGAATAATTGAATCTAATTTCACATGGAGAAAATTAAGGTATATAGAATGCCTTTCTGACACAGAACACTGTTTTTTACATCAAGAAATTTGGACTAAGATCCAAATGCAATGAGCACGGAAGGGACCATATTCTATCAAGACAATGCAAGCCTCGAAGGTTCCATATTCTATCAAGACAATGCAAGCCTCAAAGATTTAGGTGCCGTAAGCGAAAATATCTTGAGATAAAAGAATATATACCAATTGCTCCATATAGTAACTTGGTAGACAAGGAAGTAGTAGGGTTATGCTTTCTGAGCTCAAATCTACGCTTAAATATGTAAAATGAGAAACTCTTAAAAAAAACTATAAACACACGCAGTTTAAATTAGACTTAGCTAGGACAAACCATTATTTAGAAATACAAGAATTGCATTAACGTTGGACTCCTAATTGACACCCAATTCAATAATAAATGGCCGCCCAACACACATCCAATATATATATTAAAAGAGGAAGAAAGAACATGACAGATGAAGAGATCCTGACAGTAAGAACTAATGTAAAACTTCAAAGATTTATGGTTAATGATACTGCTGTAACACTTGGCTACTAAAAGGGCCCATAGCTTGATGAGAGACCTCATAATAATTCAAATATCCACCAAAATACTTTTTCTCTTTGTGTCAAATAAAGAGTCTTCAAAATTCTAGAGACGATGATGATTTATGCGATATTATAAATCCACTGCTGTCTAAATAGAGAGATAATAACAACAAAAAGGTGTGTTTCTATCTAATATTTCAATACGCAAACATAACATTTTGACAGAATCAATTTCAATCATAAGGGGTGGAAAATAATGAGAATTAAGGTAGAATTTAGAGGTATCCAACCAGTTCAGAATTTTGATTTGGGACAGAAGTGACTGGCGGTCCTGATGAGCCAGATAAGATAACAGTGCCACCCTGTCAATCAAAGAAGGGAACTCAAAAGATGTCGAATTACTCTTATTTACTTCAAATGTAAATCTAGTAGAAATAACGAACCTCCTTACTTCTAATGGCCATATGACCTGGAGGAGGTGCTGGTAATGCTTGGGATGGAAGAGCGACAGACTTTCCCCATCCGATTTTCAATTCATACCCATAAACAACAACTCCTGCACATCAATATTTTAATCCACTTATATTGTTCTTCTCCAAATAAGTTTATGTGCATTACATAAATTCTTCATGATAAAAGTTAACTTTCTAAACAGCAACGGATGTAGGATCATTAAAGATCTTTTACTTTTACTTACTGTGTATTTACCTTTATCTTTATTTTAGCTTTTACCATATAGTTAAAAGCTTTCTTTGCTGTAAATAGTTAGTTAGAGTTGGTTATTTCCAACCTATATATATGGGTGAGATTTGGAGTTTTCAGCATGGAATAAAAATCATTTGAGATATTGTTTTGAAACTTTAGTGCATCAGCAACGAACTTGAAATGACGAAGCAAACCATATAATAATAACTAATAAGAAAACAAAGTATTCAAGAATAAAATTTTAGATTCTGAGTCAATTGCTATTCGATTTATTTATATAGAAAATGATATTGCAAGAATGACACAGAGTCAATTTATTATTAAACTGCTGGGTAAGCTCATCCACAGTGCTGCACTATTGGTCAGAGAAATTTTAGCAGTCTCGGGTTCAAACATCGAGAAGAATGCTTAATAAGAGAATCTTTTTTGTCATTCAAAGATAGAATTGAGGCGTAAATCTCTCAATGGAGTAGGAGGTGGAGCCCAAGCCAAAACTATGGTTGTAGAAACGTGAGTGAAGTATCTAAAGTATCAGCGATACTACATAAAACAATGAGACTAGCTAATGAAATAGTTGATAATGTAAAACGAATTGCATTAGATAATTATTGATAATAAAAAGAAATACAATAGTAGACCATAAATATCCTCAACAGTTAACAAGAATTATGAGGCAATGACTCTAGAAACTAAATAAAAGAAAACAGAACAAACCCTGCATTTCATCCTTTGCAGCCTGTCCATCAGCTCTATTCATGAAAGCTACAAATCCACAATTTCTTTGCCGTCTTCGCTCCTCCTCTGTCCTTGGCCACATTATCTTCACACTAGCAATTGGTCCAAATCTTCCAAAAGTTCGAAGGAGAAAATTCTCATCAACCTAAAAGGGTTAAGATGAAGAAATGAGATGGCATATTTTTCTAGGCTAAGAAACAAGATACATAAGAGTAGAGAAAAAAAATGTACCTGTGGAGATAAATTTCCTACATAAAGGTTAGTCGTTTGAGGATCTCCATCATCAAATGATCCAGGGAACTTTCCACTAGGATCGAAGTCATCAGGCAGTTCATCAAATCGACTAGACGGCTAGGCATTGAAGAACAGAAACTCAGGCACATTTCAGGGGTAAGAAAATTGAAGATAAATAAGTTAAATCTTTCTTGAGATAGTAATAATAATATAACATGCTACTCGAACAAACAAATATATGTGCATTGCACATGTATTTAAGCACGAATTACGTAATGGAATACACAAAAGGGAGCCATTATAGTTATAGTGCACAGTCTGTAATATTAACTTAGATAAAATATAAGAAAATGCCTCCTCAAGAAATTTAGTATCTGAGTTGGAACGATAAGCTACAGCAGTATCAACAAAATTGAAACTAGCAGATAGTTTGGTCCCTGATATCTCAGAGAGATTAAAAAGATATTATACTTGCTGCTGAAAACACTTACTGTTGAATTTTCTCCATGGCGCCCATCACGCCAATGCTCGCGATCTTGATTTCGTCTTTCCCTCATCTCTTGCTCATGCTTCAGCTCCTCCATAAAATGATCAATGTTCCTAGACTTCCCCTTTTCTTTTTCCTTTGGCTTCTCCAGCTCCTACAAGTTGTAAAATAGTTCAGAATCAAATAGCATTCCTGCGAACCTAATTCATCTAAAATCACAAAGAAATGTGATAAGAAGAGGTACCTTCTTGTCAGATTCTTTTCCCTTGGATGCCAATGGAGGTGGAATGAAAGATGGGACATATCTGCAAACAAGTATCAAAGATGAACCTCCAATCCAGTATAGATTGCTTCAGGGAAAGGAGGAAGTAAAGGAAGCAAACAACTTTGGCCATTAAGTTCCAGCACAATTCTCAAAAGTCATTACAGACCTTCTTTAGGTGATCCCACACCCACTTAAAGCAACATAAACACTTTTGACTCTCCTATAAATTACCTGATAGAATGATCTAAATCGAATTGTTTAAGCACAAGCAAAATCAACGTAAGAGCAAATACCATTTATGACCAAATTTCCCTTTGAACATAATGTCAAATTGAAGGGTTCCAAGTTCCAACTTCAATCTATAATATCTTTCTTGCAGTTTTAGCAAATACATAGAATCACAACCTTCATGAAAATATACTTTTTTTTATAAGAAATGAAACTTTATGGACAAAAAAAAAAGAAGAAAGAAGAAAGAGAAACAGCCTAAGGGCCAAGGTAAAAGTAATTCTCGTCCCAAAACTAGATCATTAGTCTTCATATCATTAATAATGTCGAAAGAATTTAATTACAAAAGAATCCTGTATGATTGGAGCACCACCACGAAGCTAAATGCCAATGAAAGAATACACAAAGGCATACAAAAACACACCTACCCCCTAATTACAACAACCACTAAGCTAAATGTTGTACACTATCACAAAAAGAATCCACCATTGTCGTCGTCTTAAAAAATCTTATCGTTTCTTTCCTTCCAAATTAGCCAAAGGAGAGCACAGACAACACAATTCCATAAAATATTGGCCTTGCCTCTAAAATCTGAGCCTCCAATATATTCTAAGAACAAATGATCAACTCTCATATGACCTCGTTCAGCACAAAAGACAAGGTGCTGCGAGCATAAATACAGCACATACGGCCTCTCTGTTGCATAGGCAGCACACTGATGATGAAAGAGACCAGTGAAACATCTTTCTTTGCAACTTTTCAGCTGTGTTAAGGCTTCTGTAGGAAAGAGACCAGAGGAAGAACTTCACCTTTTTAGGCACCTTGAAGCTCCAAATGTATCTTGCAGGGGAGCCTTCAGCTTAGCTCTAGACTTAGCTGATTAAAGGATGATTTGACTGAGAAAAGACTGCCAGGTATACCTGGCCATCTCTCTATCGAAAAGATCTCTTCATGAAGGTATACTAAACAATCATATTGGTAGTTCTCTTATATAGCACAGAAACCCAACTCTTATCTCAACCATAATATCACATGGAATCTAAGTTTGGATTCTCATTCCAGTATTGCTGCCTCGTGGCTTCCTTACCAAGCCATCTATATGGAGCCATGAATTTTTCCCTCGCAGTATGAAATGATACGCCGAATACATATATGTATGTATGCACTACATAAAAAACTTACAAAATCCACTTTTGGGGGGGAGGATAGAGCAAGGAACGAAGAAGCTAAAAATTTTGGGGATGGCCCACATATACTCCCACTCAGCTTTTTTCGAAGATACAATAACTTCTTTACCTCCAAAGATTTCAGAATCAAAATATATCCGACATCACACCAGACATCCTTTAACAGCAGTTTCCCACAGAATCTATTTCTTCATGGACAATGCCATGTTCCACATTGTCAACCACATTAGTGAGAAACCCATTACGTGCCAAGTTCATTAAAGAGAGCATTCTGTAGTCTAGTACTAAGGGGCATTGGAATTTGGAAGAAAAGGTGTGCACAGTCTCACTACGATTCATGAATAATGATTCTTAGGCATCTAGGGTGTTCGAAATCATCTATAAAAACAAATTTTTCTTTTAAAAAATAAAATAAAATAACTTTTTTGGTGAAAAAAAAAACTCGTTTGGCCAGATAACTTTTAAGAGGAACCTTCAGCACAAAAAAAAACATAAAATAGAAATTGTATTTTGTTAATTTCATGGGTTTTTCTTTGATGATGTCTACCCTAATTGTTCAAATATAATCATTAATTATTTTTCAAGTAAACCTGTTTAAATGCATTATATTTTTAAAATTAATTTGTTAAAAAAATCTGAAAACATAAGAACCAAAGATCTCTCAAGCTTTTTTTTAACCACTCTACCTTTACTCTCAGTTTAGCTTGGAAGGCGTTTATGAAGCCCCTCCTTTTAGAAAATGAATGTCTTGTCCCTTAAGCAGTATCGGCCCCATCAGTGTCTTTCTGAGTGAAAGTTGCAGCTTGGTTTCTTATATAAATATATATATATATAGAACAAAAATCTCTTCAAGCAATTCCAACGGAAAACAAGTTTTAAGAATTAGTCAACAAAATAATTTTTAGATAATACACCCAAATAGTGCCTAGGGGTTTACTGGAGATTACTTCCAAGGAGCACACATTCCATTTATTTCAACCCTCAATTCCGATATTTCATTTTGTTTACATTAAGATCCATCCCACGTGGACCCACTCGTTAAGCTGGCTCATCCCAGTAGTTTGACATAGTGCAGTTTTTGAAGTACATAGTCAGTAGATAATTGAGAATAGGCTACAAATCATCATTGTACACATCCTCCCAAAATCTTATACTCACCATCCCCCAAAATGAAGATCAAGAATCTACTCAATTTCAACACAAACAACATCTACCATTCGATTTCCACTTACCTATTGTTCCTCATCCATGCCCCTATACACCATATATGCACTTTATCACCTTATGCCAAAGGGAAGCCCCAAAGTCATTTAGCCAATAAGGCATTGTTGCAAGCCACCAAATTGTCAAGCCCCAAACGTGCCCCTTTTAGCAAAAAACCATTCTTCCATTCATGCAACCTCTCTAAATTTCTATCCATAACCATATCCCAAAATGGCACACATCAAAGATTCTTTTTTCATCAAAAGAGCCCCCAAAATACAAAAATAACCAATTGCCAAAATCGAATATGATATAGCAAGCTTTCACTTCAACTGTTTCTATACTTTGAGAATATCGGTCAAACAGAGTTTATCTAGTTTTATCTTCTACTTTGAAGAACCTTCAAGAATTTTTAAATTTTTGAGGAGGTCATCTCAAGCTTTGCCCCTTGGAATAAAACTATATCATTAGGAAACTGCAAGTAGTTCAAAATAGAACACCAGATGGTTGCAAAGAGCTGAATGGAATCCCAAATCTTCTCCGAACCCAAAGACTTCTCTTTAAAGACCTAATGGTTTCTCTCAAACCAAATCCTCCCCATCATACCATAAAAGCATTTGTCCACAAAACTAAAGCTTTTCCAAAAAAACGGCTTCCAAAACCCAATTGAATGACAACCTCACTAATGAAATTTGGGAAGCACCAATGTAAACCAAAAATCTGAAAAAGCTTACAGCAATACCACAATGAATAAAGAGATACTCATGGCTTTCCAGCCCACCATTACACAATACACCTACCAGGAGCTAAACACAACCTCAGAATTCCTCTTTTGGATCAAATCATTAATTAGTGTTCAATTTTCCTTGAATGCACCCAAAGGAAAACTTTCATCTTCTTTGGTACTTTCGCTTTCCAAATAATGTCAATTAGAATCCGAAAAAGGGTGAAATTGTAACCAAGAGCTGGAGTGAAAGAACCAACAGAGAACATCCCACTTTGATGGAAGGAACAACAATTATAGTCCTCCCTCATTGAAAGGCTGATGAGCCCCATAATAGAGAGCAATTTAAACTTCTTCTAAAATGCAAATTCCAAGCTTTTGAAGCTTGGGACCAGCGCTGCTCCACTTTAAATGTGACGCTTGAGGATAGGAGGGGTACATGAATGATTCAAGATCACATCCAAATAAGAGGGATCCTGAGGACATGAAAGTATGGTCAAGATAAGCTTAAAAGAATTGATAGATACTAACTAGACCAACAGGGTGCACCTTCCTTTTCGGTGGCTCAATCATAGGAACTTTGAAATTAAGCGTGCTTGGCTTGGAGAATTTCTATGTTGGGTGACCTCCTGGGAATTTTTCTAAGAAGCATGTGAATGAGAACAAAGCATGCTAAAAGGACCATGTGTTGGTTTGTGGGGACGGTCTTCACTCTTAGAAGCAGTTTCAGACAAGTATAATGACGTGATCAGGTTGCAGGGGAATGTCGGGGTCATCAGGTGTCGAATCCTGAGCCTGGGACGTTACATTGAATCCCTTAGAACTGGCCACATTATACAAAGGTGTTTTTAAGACACGAGTCTCCAATCCGATGGTCCTGTCCAAGTGGTTGATAGTAAAGTTTGAACTTCCCACACCAAAAGCCGTAAAAGAAACTCGATACAAGCCTTACTCTTGCAAATATGCTCAGTGTGTGTCTACCACAACAACAAAAAGAAAGGGGGAGATAGGAATTACTTGTATGAGCACTATAGAAGCTTTACACAACCTATACGCCTATTGTGAAAATCAATAACCTAGAGTTTCAAATACAACAATGGAACCACAAAATCCATTTTTATCCAAAACTTTATTCTTTTTGGCAATACTACAAGGACGAGGAGAAATGTCCAATCCACCATGTCATATGCCTTCTTTTCTTTTTTCTTTTTTCTTTTTTGTTGGATAGGAAACAATTTCATTGATTAAATGAAATATACAAAAGGGAAAGCTCATCCATAGAGATTAAAAAACAATTCTCACCTAGATAAAAGTGACTAAGTGAGTTTAGACAATAATTGCTAAAAGGAAGAACATTTTTACACCAACCTCCCAACCTCCCATGAAGATGCCATTTCCCCGGCCAATAAGTTTACAACGAAAATTGAATTACTTATTGCCATGTTCACTCATAAAATAATTTATTCCAAAATTAGTAGAACAGAGCACCCTTTTCAACCGTTCTATTAAAACTTTAGCAGTGACTTCGTAGATATTGACGATGAGACCAATTTTTCTTTAAGTCCTTTACCACATTAAGCCTCTCATATATAGAAATAAATAAATAAAATCTTCTTGCAAGTACAAACTTATGTTCCCATTTTGAAAGAAAAAAATCTTGGAATACTTTCTTTAGCTCTACTTTAAAAGGATGTTAGAAAATATTTTGAAGAAATCACCTTACCCCTTTGGGCTCAAAGATTTTGAGCTTCTCAAGTCATTAATCGCATCAAGGACTTCCACTTCTATAAAGGGTCTTTCCAACCACCATCTGGTCTTCAGAGAACTTCCCAAACAATCCCTTCAAAGATGAACCTCAAGTTCTCATCTCCATCTCAACTTATTAAATCAAGCTTTCACCATCTTCTAAAAGCAATTCCATCACTAGGGTTTACCTAAAGGCTTCTCCAACCAGAATTATGCCATTTAACATGTTCGAGTTTTCCAGTTAGAATGAGCTCATCTTTCAAGGCAAGCGGAGCTTGTTCAGAGATAGTTTAGTTGTTTTCATATCTAGAAGTAAAAATGTTAAGTATTATATTAGTTTCTTCATCTTGTCAATCCATTTCTCCCAAGTTCTATCTTTCCCTTCAAAGATTGTGTTCCTTTAAATGTTCGGCCACATAATAACCAATGGTGTAAACCAAAAGTTGAAAGCCAACAAAATAGTGATAAGAATAACACCATTTTTTCCCACCCACGAGGTCCCCTTAAAGCCTAGAACTCCCCCACTCCCCTTTTTGCCACCATGCCTCAACTGAGCCCCCATTGACCTTTATGACAAATTGCCACAGTGCACACTTGGTTTTTTGTCCTTTTCATAAGAAACAAATAATTTATTCATGAGATTAAATTTACCAAGAGAGTGGGGAAAGAAGCCACAAGCAATTGATACGTAAACCATGCTATTCCTCAAAACCAACAAATAAAATGCGGCAGATGGTGGTTGTCATCAACTTTTTCATTCTCAAAACCTAAGAAGCACAGACACTTTAGTTTGGCTAGCGTGTCCATGTCAGACACGTGTTGGACACTCCGACACTTGGACACTCCGACACTTGTTGGACACGTACCGGACACTCGTTAGCACAATTGATATGTGGCAAATACTAGTTGTAGGTTCATTTCGAACCCTTGTTAAGTATACTAAATAGACGCAATGCTTAAATCAGAAAAATAATAAATTTTAAGAGTAAAATACGTTAGATTCATTTTTTTCAAGCATACAAATGCATAAACCTATTGATTTTGAATTTCCTTCTTGTATAAAAAAGATATATATTTTTCTAAATGTGTCCATGTCGTGTCCGTGTCCTAGATTTAAAAAAAAAAAAATGATGTGTCACTGTGTCCGTGTCGTGTTGTATCCGTATCTCATGTCTATATCCTTGCTTCTTAGCTCAAAACCAATATGTCATTTTAATGTTCATTTCTATAGAATACCATATTATCCCCCAACAATTGCACACCTAATCAATAATAATAATTGTTCCCAATTTTTTTTTATTATTTCACCAAAACGCTGACAAAGCTACTAAAGCATCTGAAAAACAGCGTGCAACTAGTTGTGATTGAAAAGGCATTGGAAAAACAGATGAAGCCACCTCTTCTCATTTCTACACTTCATTCTCATTTCTACACTTCACACAGTAGTTTGTATCAAAAGGGATTTGAAGGCACCTTTGTTGCATTTGTTTGTTGTGTTTATTCCGGGGCTTTAGAGTCCAGAACAAGAAATTCACTTTTTCAGGCTCCTTATATCCCCCAAATTACTTTCATCAAATTCACCTTTAAGTTTCCCTCATAGTAAAGGCTCTACTATGCCCGTGTCTTTATTTCATTGTTTTGTTGACATGGTTTTGCTTTGTATCAAAAAAAAGACAAATTATGAAGAGATGTTGGATAGAATTGATTCAGCATGAGTTAGGGACCCCTTTTAAGAGGTAGGAAATTTCCACTTAGCTAGTTTTGGCAATACCCTTCTTTGACTAATTACTAGAACTCAAAAAATCTAGACCTGCTACCAAGTAATGCTACCAAAAGGTCCACTCATGTTGGAAATAGTCATTATAAAATTGATAGAACCTAAAATGGATGAAATACCAAATAGATGAAGACTAGAGATTGTTGAATCAACTGCTCCTCCAGAATGGCACGCACTTGTCTTTGTATGGCAATCACTAAAAAAAGGGTTAACCGATAACAATTTGGATTGAGTACGGAGATGCAATGAAAATGATTCGAGTGTGAATGGGGTACTCGTCAATTAGGCCACCAAGTCCTCTTCTTGTTGCCCAAATTTACCTCTTCAAGCAATTAAAAGATTTCATACATGTTGGTTACTCTGCCTCTGACGAACAAGGCTCAATAGTTCACATTGTTGATTGGTGGCAATTCAAGATCTTTGGGTTTCTTCTTTTGGTGATTCCTATGGATATCATCAAAGAAGGGCACTCTTTTCTGTGTTGTTCTAAGGAAAAACCTTCTATATAAAGTTTGAAATGGTGAATTGATTAGGTTTGGAGAGAGATGGGACCGTTTATATTTTCAAGGGGGTACGATACAAACTTTTTCTTTTAATAACCGGCCAAATGATAACAGGATCATCATCAGTCTACTCTACCTCAATTCACCATTTCAAATTGTGTCATTGCCCATGTGCCAGCTTGTTTCGCATATCCTAAAAACTTCACCACCCTTTGATCCCTCCTCCTTCCACACTAATGTCTACAACAAACAATTCGATAAGGTTTATCTTTAGTCCAAAGGCACATTTGAACATGCTATAAATAAGAGAATTGCAATAATCATAACTGGAGTACTTGTGGACGAATATGACAGGACAATACTAGATGTGACATCATGCAAATCTGTTCACCTTTCCTACAACCATTGTCTAGAGTTATCTCTAAAGCAAGATTGAGGAAATAAGGTGGGCAGATAGCTCGACCTAACCCTTGACAACTTTGCTTTATTTGATCTTGGCTCACCACCTAAGAAGCACGGACACTTCTAAAATGACGAAGTGTCAGTGTCGGACACGTGTCCGACACCGACACGCCCCGACACGCCTCCGACACGTGTCCGACACGCCACGTGGCGTGTCTGATTTTTTTAAAATTTTTTTTATTTTCGGACACGGCTGGACACGGCTCGGACACGATTTTTTTTCCTTTTTTTCCTATTTTTATCCATGGTTATGTTTTTATCCTTGTTGTTTTTTTCTGTTTTTATCTACCGCCTTTGTGTTTTTTTTTCTATTTTTATCCATAGTTATGTTTTTATCCTTGTAGTTTTTTTCTGTTTTTATCCTTCTCTGTAGCCTGTGTTTTTTTTTTCTGTTTTTATCCATAGTTCTGATTTTTACTTGTTTTAATGTTTAAATATAGAGGAAATTTACATAAAAGTATTAAATATTCATAATATGTCAAAATATGCACACATATATATGTTTTTTTTTTAAAAAAATTAACGTGTCCCCAACGTGTCGTGTCCTACTTTTTTGGAAATTGACGTGTCGCCGTGTCCGTGTCGTGTCGTGTCCGTGTCGCGTGTCAGTGTCCGTGCTTCTTAGCTCACCACCTCAATGAGCCTAGCAAAAAGTTGCTTGCTTGACCGAATTGGCTAAGTAGGCTAGCTAAGAATGTGGTAAGGAGCTTGGCTTCGCCGAATTATGGTAAGTGCCTTGATTGCTTGGTTTGGCTATTCCATGTCTTACCTAGGCTTGAAAGCTTGAATAGTAGGCTTGGCACAGTGCCTTGAGTACATAATAAGGGGCCAGGCTTTAGAGGTTGCTACCTATCCAAGCCAAGATAAGCTAAGTTGCAACCCACTTTGGCTTACATTTTAATTTTAATCTCTCTCCCATAATAGTAATATGGTTATATTCCAACTTTTTAGTTGGTCAAAATATGTTGAAAATTGAATCGATCAAATAAAATTTCTAGTGGTCTTCAATCTTCAAGTTAATTGACAACAAAAAGTTTCTGGGGAGGAACTTATGCTCTACAAGGGAAGCTAAATCCAAAAGAGTAAAAATGTTTGTGTGAATTGTGAGAATTGTGTGACTTGAGAGTCTCTATACTATCTATGGGAAGGGATCACTTTTCCCACGCCCTTAGGTTGTCTCCTTTTCCTGTCATACAATTCCAGGTTTCTTATAAAAGAAAATGAGTCTCAAAACTGCGGAAAGAATTCAATGAAGATGTCCATCGACAGTACTGTATCCTACAATATTCTTTGGGTCATTAATGGTGAATATATGAATCTAACTTTTTTTTTTCTTTTTCTTCTTTTTTGTGTTCATATAATAGGAAAATCTGAAATTCCTTACTACAACATTTCATGGGTTTTAAGATTACTTTCTGGTGTGTTGATTTCAATTTTCTAGTCTATGTTAGATGAAAAGATTTAATCTTCATTTTATATCAAACGATAATCAAAGAAGAAACTTCCTTAATTACATAAAATGAATTTAAATCTCTCTATTCTTATAACAATTTTAAACTTTTCCTTTTTTGAATAAGCACGTGGTGCAATGGAAAAAACTTTCATTGAGATTTTAATTTTTCTTGAGAAAGAGCAGGTGTCTAAAACCTTTAAAAAGATAGTAATTTCCAACTATCAGAAAAAGATATTCCAAACATAAATACTTTTGGAAAAAGAATCTAAATTTTACAATTTTATAGACCTTTTCAGAACTAGTGCAAGTAGCAGTCAAAAATGCATCGTTTCCATATGGCCTTATATTGCAAGGATCAGCTATGTACCGGGGTAAATTCTTAAGAAAGATACATATCATGTAACTTAAACTACAAAACAGAGTGCAATTATATTCTTTTTCTTCTTTTTATTTTTTATTTGTGTGTGTGTGCGCGCGCACTGGGCGGGAAACAAAGTACTTTGATTGCAATGGTAGACCAGTTGACTGTTACACTCAAAAATAAGAATAACCGTAATAGGAAGATAGATGGTCATTCTCAAATCAAAAAATACTGTCTATAACAGGAGATAGCTAAACTTAAGAATCTGTATTCACCACTGACTAGCAAGCATTTCTATAACCTACTGCATCACACAAGACTAATACGAAAAAGGGAAAAAAGAACTTTCAGCACAATGACATGTCATGAGACTCTCTAATTCTTTCACATAGTTGAAACAGTGAAGACATTGAAAATGGGCTTAGCTACATAACTGAACAACATCAGGATAGTGTCTTCTAGTTAAATCTATAATTGTCTATTCTGTGCAACCTTATCATCATTGTTGCATTAAATATTATATATTTCCAACAAATTTTGCCTCATCAAAATAGCATGAATATGGTTAATCAAAAGCATTTCTTTACCTACTTCCCTTCTTTGGAACAGATACCCCATCTTTGGACTTTTCACCTGCCATCCGCGAATGAATAAAAAGGCCCATACTTTTATTAAAGTGTCCCCAAAATAATAGAAAACTATCTATTTATCCACATTGCTGATATGAATAGAATTAAGAATTTAAAATCTTTATCAGTAATTAACAAGTGCATTGAAAAGACTTGTAGTGGCACTAACCCTCAGATTCACTCTTCAATCTCTCATTGGGGTTAATAGTTCCTCCACGAACAAAAGTCTTAGACCCAGGTGCATTATCACCTTGAAATGACTCCACAAATTCCGCATACAATCGAGCAGTTTCATCCTCCTCTCTCTACGAAATGAAATGAAATGAAATTAATATGACTAGTCAATATCACTCACCGACTCAGATAGTGTAATTCCCTTAGCAAGTAAGACCAAATACCTTCTTCTTTGCCTCTTCCTCCTCTCTGTGTTTCTGGAAAGGAGTCTTTTTCCGAGTGATGGAAAATGAACTCATGTTGCATCAATTTCTAGACAGCATTAATAAACGTCAAATACAAGCAACCAGAAAACCCTACGTCAAAACTCGAACCTTAATTCATACATCACTGGACACAGCTATCTAGACAACTAACAAAATGGAATTTCTTACTAATAGAGCTCATAACAACCTAACATGCTCGAATTAACGCTCTTGCAACTAACGCACTAGCATCAAAACAAAGTAGCCACGAAATTTTTAACAATCGGAGCACAAATTAAGACGACAAAAGCCAAACAAATTTAATCCCTTCCGAATTCAGCTTTCCTAGAAAGACTTAGTCTTGGTGTTCAGTCAGTGAACCATTAACAAGCAGCAGCAAAGGGCGTTCACCTAAAAAAATCACACTGATCGAAAACAGAAACACACGACCTAATACTGATAAATTGAAAACCAAACACAAACCAATACTCGAAGCATAAAGCCAGAGATGGAATCATCCAAGAAATCCAAACATTGAAACGAAAACCAGCTCGCTTGGAAGAATATTAAGCACCAAGAAAAGGGGTGATTACGCATCGAAGCACGCAGTACAATCGGTCCAACGGGCTGAATAGAGACAACTTACAATGGAAATGGAAACATGGAAATCAGTGCTAGGGTTCCGGCGGAGTGGAAGGATGAGGCTGAGGAGGTTTAAGGAGGTTTCCGGTGGACACGGTGGGACGATAACGAGAGGACGGGCGGAGGAAAATAAAAAAGAATCAGATTTGAGTTTCAGTGCAGAGGAGCAGAAGCAGAGCAACCCGGGAAAAATAAATTATGTTACCGCTGGTTAGAAATTGTTCAGTCACGGTACGTCTCTTATTCGTCGGTCGCCAAGTTTTTAACCTTTTTATACGGGGCCACAATTTAGGGGTATAATGTAACAAATTCGGGTCGGTTGTACGGACAAATCGACCCGAACCGACCGGTTTCTTACTCGCATGGGATTTAGCAATTAAAGCATCAATAAAAATGGCTGCTTTCTGTCGCATAAAAATGACATATTTTAGACGGTATAACAATGGCAATGACCTTCAAAATTGTGTTTTTTCCTTTTCAGGTTTAAATACCAATGTAAAATAAATATAAAAATCAAGAATTCATGCTTATGACAATTGGGTTTTAAAAAATGTTTTAGGTTCATACAACTTATGCGAAGCATTTTGAATGTCACATCAAATATTGACTTCAAGCATAAATTCAATGGAACCGACTCCATTGCTCTTATTAAGAAAATGAAAAATAGTTTTTAACATATTCTTCAAATTTCAAACACGAGTTTAAAAATAATAGATATTCTAAAAACAATCCCCAAAATAACAAAATACTTTTCTCTTCTCTCAAAAAAAAAAAAAAAAAAATACTTTTCTCTTTTCTCGGTTTAATGAAGTTTTCTCTTCAAAAAAAACAAAAAGACAAAACAAAACATCGATGTGCTATTAATGCAATAAACTCTTAAAGTTAAAACTTCGTTCAACTACACACATTTCTCTTCTAAAATTTTGTTTATTCCAGCTCAAGTAAAAATAAAATATTTAAGAGAAATCGAGAATTCAATTTATTATCTTTTTGGTTATATTTAGTGCCTGTGAAGAATGATTTTGGAAATCAAGAAAAAGGTAAAATTCTTCAAGTAAAAATCAAATGATGTTATAAGATATTAAATGATTTTTCCTACTTCAGGCTAAGCATGCCCATAAAATAACTAGACTGTGAGGAGGATCAATCAAGGTTCTGCATAATCCCAAAACAATGGAGGTCAACAAAGTTGGGAAAAAACTTGCACTCTGTAACAGCCAACAGGCAACAACCTTGTAGATCATAACAGATACTTTCTGTAAAGCATAGGAAAAACACAATCAAATATCCTCTAGATACAGATGCACGCATAGGAAGTATGGATTCATGTATAATTGAAACCCCGGGATCATAAGCGGGGATCACAAGCGGGGCAGATAAGACGGGATAAATTTCTACACTTAACACAAGTGCCTTTTTAACTTGATCATATGATGCAGAAGTTTATAGAATGTCATTGAGAACAGATGCAGCAGTCCATAATTGTCTCAATGTGCCAGTTTCTTCAGATGTTGAAATATCTTTTGTTTAATCCACTGCCGATCGTAAGGCAAATAAGCCTGAATTGAATGTTCGTATCTGTGAAAGATGGTAGAAATCAGATATCTTAATGTAACTTCAAAACCAACAAAGATGGATAGATATGCTTTAAAAAAAATTGATTCATAAGTTATACAGTCTATAACGCTTACTGATGCATAAGTAAATAAAACATGACTCCTTCCATTTATGGCCATCTAAACTATCAACTGCCTTTTTTACTTTGTAATTGACAGATAGAGCCTAGAAGGCTGACATTGTCCATCGATGATTAAGACCATAAATAACCCTTGGACACATAAGTCTGTTTGTTCCACCAAATATTTGTTGACATTCCTGTTTAAAGCTATTTTTGTGGCAATATAAGCATGGATCCTAGTGATGAAATATGACACCAATCCTATTATTCTGTGGACGACTTTTGATCGTTCCTAATAGTTATTTTTGTTGTTATTACATTTTAATTAAGTTGAAAGAAGAACAAGCAAAACACCAACATCAAAGAGACAATAAAAAACCTGATTTTCGACAAGGTCAACCTAAACACCTCAAGGAATGTATAAAACATACATTTTGAGCAAAACTGTTCTTCCAACAACCGGAACTGTTTGATTTTTATTCATGAGTGGTGGGGGAAGGGGAAAAGAGTGAGAAAGAGAAGGCAGCATACACTAGTGCACTCATATCAGCAAGGCCATCAATGAAATTGTAGAGATCTGCAATATCATAAGTGATATTTCTGTTGGCTGGATTTAAGTCCTTAAGCTTCCTTTCATATAAGCCACATATACCTGTACTAGTTCAAAGGTATAACAAAAAAAAATCAATAATTTAATTCATACTAAATACATTGTCTCTATTTCTTGTATTTCATCTCATTTTCAAGCATCTATCTTTCTAGTCTTTCAATATCCATGGGTGTTTTCTCTCTATAAAAAAAAAGCAATCGGTGTTTGAACTATGTACTTGCATCTCAACTGATTTCACCCAACAACTAAATGACTAATTGATCTTGCTGTTGCAGAGTTGCAATGTTTTAAATCCAAGTGCTCGAGGAGTTTAAACTAGCAGCTTGTCCCTTTATTTATTAGGTCACCCCATGGTCATTAAATCTCTGCCTTCCATAAAAGCTAAATAATACTTGTATTTTGCATCAAAATGGGGGGAAGGTCCTACACTTCACGTCTCTGCTTTTAGAAGAGCAAGTAATTAACAAAAACACTAATTAGATGCTTTGTTAATTAGCATTTTGTTAATGAAGTATAGGACCTTAGAGACTTTTCCTTTGCTTGCCGAATATTGATAGAACAGTGTATAATCTAAGCATGCATGAAAGGGTCCTAACCATCACAAGACACCAAAGCAAAAGAGATGAATGCCTCATATGTCATAAATTCAACTTATCCTTCAGATGCCGTCATATGCTATTTTGACTCTTACTAAATCAATAAACCTGCAAAGCTTGTCAAAAAATGAACATTTTAATGAAACTAATCAACCATTCAGTGAAAGGTATGTCAAGCCTTCAAAATTATATAATGATATTCTACTTTCTACATGAACTTTCGACAAGCCAAAACCTTTGATTGTTTATTCTCCAGACCTGCATCTTCTTTCCTTAACAGTATTAAGATCTTTTGATAAGTTTGACAGATGATTAAACCACATCAAAGATAAGTGATAAATAAACATTAATACAATGATAAAACATACCGTCCATAGATTGACTTATTGAATCATAATCCATAAAAGTCCTAGTTGCCCTGTTGTGAGATGTTTGCATAAGAAGGATGGTATGCCTGTTAGCCTGGAATAGAAGGAGATGAAAAACATGATTGGTTAAAAACTGAAAAAAAAAAAGATGTGGGTGTAAGTGTAACTCATCAGAAAATCACTTACTTTTCTAAACTTAAAAAAGAAAAAGAAAAGAAAAGGAAAATTAAAACTTAAACTACGCTAAGACTAAAGAAGATGGTCCTTCAGCAGAAGTTTTCTTTTCAAGATCAGCATAAGTTTCATGTTTTCTTTACAAACAAAACTAGCTTCGTGTTCATATTACATAACGAAGAGACCTTCTAGCAGAGACAATCAGACAGCATATCCAAAATAAGATGGTAATAGCAGTAATGTTTGAATTTGAAATGTAAGCAAGAACGAAATCTTATTATAAGGGAATCGAGAACCATACTCTCTGTGTTGATGTGTTCTATGTAATTTAAACTTAAGCAAGACCAAGGAGAGTCATCTTCAGCAAACAAAGGAAAAGTCTCTAAGGTGGAAAGGAAGCCTATTGTTTAATCCAAGAGACAGCTCAAACCGTGACCATCAAATATTTCTAGACAACACAATATAACAGCGTTTACATTTATCACACGTTAAAGCACCAATCAATGATTACAATTTCCTTTTTCTGTTTAAAGACATTAAGTTCAATAACAGTCTTTGTTCGAAGAACATTCCGAGCGAAACTGCATCAGTTTCAGTGTACTTTATGCAAAGTACTTTAAAAATCCCTAACCCTTAAATTTGAGGGTAAAAGGAGAAAAGGGGAAAGGAGCGATCGAACTAATTTAGCAGACTGGTCACCGAGGAAGGAACACAGAAAGACTTGCACTACAATTTGATAAGTTCAATGAATGCATAAAACATAGTGAGATGAGGAATACTTTAAAATCCCATAAATTGGGACGAATTACAGATCGGTATAGAAACCCTAACAAGATTCAAATAAGTGGAGACGACAAATTCGTATCGGAAGCGTGAAATTGAAGGTAAATCACATGAAACGAGTTGAACGGAATAGTAAACGAGAAAGAAAGACATCAAAAGCCTGTAAATTACCATGAGAATCGGCAGTGAACCTCAGCTCAGAGGAAGCTCACAGGGTGTGTTGCAGCGAAACGACGGTCGGTGTGAGTGAGAGAGATAGAGAGCAAGCGAAGGCAATAACGACCGATAATGAGTTGAGAGTAGAATTGACCATAGTTAGTCAATCGAGGGCTATAATGGAAATCCAAATTTTTTTTTTCTTTTAACCAAAAAAAAAAAAAGAATTTTGGTTAGGCTACGAGACGAGTTCTATAACTTTCATTTTTATTTGGACTGGGAATCCAAACCGCAAACTTCTGGATCATTAGTACAAGTTTTATGTAGCTAAGCCCTATTATTATTTACTCTCATTCCCTTGGAGAAGTGATTAGAGATTGTTTTTTTATTCCAAACTTCAATCCGTAGGTTGCAAAAACAATTGATTACTTATATATAATTTTATAATTTTAAGATAAAAATATATATTTTAGACGAATTACTCATATAGATATTCTAAAAATAACATTTGATTTTTTTTTTTTTTTACCACATGTGATGTGAGAGATTTGAACCTCTAATGTATTGGTTGAGAGTTCAAATTTTATACTCTGGTTGTTTTTTTTTTATTTCTCTTTCAATTTTTCTCACAAAATTCTTTTTACTTCTCTAAATTTAATTAACAATACTCGATGTGTATGTATAGGTTTATAATTTTAACATATTAACGGCTTACTCGTATAAATATTTTAAAATAACATCTAATTTTAAGTTAATGTATTTACCATTAAAAAAATACATTTATTTTTAAGTTAACAACATCAAAATAACAAAAATAAATATACTAAAAAAGTAACAAAAATAAATACTATTTTATGTTGAATCTATTAAAATAAAACGAATAAAGTATTATACACTATGATGTTCAGATCACTTAAATAAACATTTGAATTTTAATTAAATAAATAATATTATTAATAAGTTTCTAAATACTATATTCCCGTTTGATAATCATTTTGTATTTGAAAACGGTATGTTGTCATGGTTTTCATCTTTATCACCGAAACATTTGAGTTATTGGAGAAAAAAATGATTGTTAAACACTTTTTTTTTCTAAGTCTTGAAAACTTAAACTTGAATGGTTAAAACATTTATAGAGTAGATAACTAAACAAAGAAGCTCATGGTTACAAAATGGTATTAATATCGCTCGAAATGAAGGTAGTTTTTATAAACTTAATCGAAATACTTATCAAACACTTTACCTACACAAAGGCTTATTTAGATTTTGGAACAACTTTTCAAGTATTTTAAAAATGATTTTTAAGTATTAAAATAATATTTTTAAACGCTTGAAAGTCATCAACATGTCCTAAATTCGAGTGAGGTGATCTCATTACAGTAAAATTTTGACAAATTTACAACTCAATTAAGCAATTAAACCCATGCAAAAAATTACTCTACAAGCTCACCCTAACTCCAAACAACGAACGAATATACTCCTCGTTAAAATCATACACTCGTTCCAATCCCTTTTTCTTCTCATCGATCTGAATCCAATCTAACTCTCTCCTTTCGTGGATACAAGAGGAATACTATCGCCATCTTCATCCATAGTCGTCGAACACGAACTCTTTCTACTCGACGTTTGATCAGACGGAACCAAAATGTCCGATTGACTCACATCAGGAACGAGAAAAACGAACGCTAAAACCACAAATCTCAAAAGAGTTCGAACCAGAACCGCCAACCACAGGTTCCCAAAGTTGCTCCTCGTGACTCCAAACGCATGGAGGACCAATCCGCCACTCCATTTTGAGCACAACATGCCGAGGCTATCAATACAAGCCAACAATGCGAAGAATGTCCCTTCGATTCCGATGGAACAGAGTCGAGTGTTCAAAACCATCATCGACGTCCACCGGATTCGCGTCACGATTCGAGAAACACACTCTTCCAAGATGACGAAGAATTGATCCGGAATTTTTAGGGCTAAATTCCACCGGAGGACGAAAACAACGTCGAGAAATCCTGCGACGCCATAGAAGAGCTGAGTGAAGAAGAGAATTCGTCGGAATTTGAAGTCTCTAAGCGTCTTGTGGTAGATTAGTACTCCGATTAGAGACGCTGCAGAGCCGATTGCATAAATGAGCCCTACCGATTCCTGCCACAAGCAAAAAGAAAGGAGGAGGTTGTAAAGAAATCGACATGACGTTTTGTACTCGAGAGGAGTAGAAGGGTATTAACGACATGTCGAAAACCTGAGAGAATGCGGGGCCGGCTTTCTTATCCGTGTACCAATAGAATTGGCCCTCGTGAGTGCTTATGCTGAGAGAGAGACAAATAAACATGAAAAAGGCAGACTTCCACACGTGCGGATATTTGATGGCTTTGCACGTGTCTCTTATGGCCACTCCCACTTGCTTTAAAGATTCTGCCTGCTCACACAACCACATTATCAGTGTTTTCTATGATTTAAACCAAAGAAAAAATTATTAGTATTGAATTAAATTATGGTTTCACAACCCTTTGATTTTTTAAAATTAAATTTATAAATACTACTCCCATTTTTAGGTTTATATGTTTTGTTATCTACTTTTAAAAATTTTATCAAAATTCGAGTCAAATTTTGAGAATTAAAAAAGTGGTTTTTAAAAATTGTTTTTGTTTTTTTAATTTGACTAAAAATTTCAATGTTTCATTGAGAAATAAAAAAATCATTGTAAAAGAACGGTGAGAAAATATGCACAATTTTGAAAAATCAAATGATTATCAAACGGTGTCTAAATTTTTATAAATAATACTTTTGACGGTATATCGGTGTGTAAATCTTTCTATGCATCACCATTAAAATATTGACAACTATGAGAGGGAAAAAATCTCATTTTCTATCTTTCTCTCCCTTTATTGGAACATTTTAACAGTAGTAATAGGAAGATATAACACACCAGTATGCAATCCAATATTGTTAAATTTTTATTTAATTTATAGATTATTCATTATTCTAGATACAAATGAAGTAGTCTTTTGTCTTTTTTAAGTACAACAAACGTGAGAATGAAAAATTGAACATTCAATCTCAAATGAACAAAAATATGTCCCAATAGTTGAGTTCTCCTCATTGACGACAAGTAATGTTTTCAATTCAACGATATGCAGTAGTGGATAACCAATTTTCTAACCTCTTGATTGAAGATGTAGAGCATGTTTGAGAGTGATTTTGAAATGACTAAAATCACTTTCGAAATCATCCCGAAACGTACCTTTAATTATTCAAAATCAATTTCATGTTTGATTTTACACTTTTAAATGTGATTTTCATATCATCAAAACTGATTTTAAATTATTAAAGACATATTTCGGAGTGATTTTGAATATGAAAAAAGTGATTTTAACCATTTCAAAATCACTCCCAAATTTTCTCAAAAAAAAGAAAATCACTCCCAAATATCCACGTAATGTGTTTAACTGATCGAACTATGTTGAAGTGGACGCAAACGTTGAATTAAAAAATTGATATATACATGTAAGTATGTATGATTGAAGAAAAAAGAGAGACAAAACCTTGGATTTCCTATGAGATTGGAGCGTGATGGATGGTGTCTCGTGTATGAAGAAGCCCAACACGATTATCGTGGCTGGGGGAATCGCCAAGATTCCAAGGGCTTCCTGTCTCCAAACAATGCACATTTTTCTGGTCAGTAATATAATTAGTAAGGAGTCTAGGGACTAAGGAGCAAGGAGAAACAACTACGTATATCTTTTTCTTTCTTTCTCCTTTTAGATTCAACTTTTCAACGTTATGTCTTAATCAAGGCTGTATTCTAGCGTCTAAACTTTGTAGGGTTAACAAATTATTTGTCTTTATTGTTCATTTTTTTATTTTTGACGTTTGACCTACTCCATGAAGTGCTGAGGAGTAATAAGATAATTTAATTTGGATTTAAATTTCATTTTCATTACTAACTTTCATGTTAAATCTTGTTTTAAAAAACTTTCAAAAATTCATTTGATCCTTAAAAAATAATCACTTAGTTTATTCAAAATAATAATAATAATAATAATAACCCCTTAGTCTTTAGTATAAATATATTTTTGGAAATGAGTCTTTACTATACTATCTTTCATATATTTTCTGAATATTATTCAAAATGTACTAAGTTTGACGATCACATTAATACTTCCTTCCAAATAAATTTGAGAACAATGACTAAATAAAAATAAAGATAAGTATGAAAATGGTTGTTTTTAAAAAATTCTAAGACAAAAGTAGACATTCTAAATTTAAATTAATTGAAAATGGAAAATCTTGGGAAGAAGAAAAAAGGAAAGAAAAGAAAAGAAAAGCTATTTTCGGAATAAAGAAACAGGGGAATGAAGACGAACCTGAGCGCCAAGAAGATGAACAAAGAGGCCACTGGTGGAGTACCCAACCAAATGCCCAATCGAAGAACAAGCGCCGCAAAGGCTCTGCAAATCCTGGGCCAATCGCCGCACTTCAATACTACTTCTCACAATGCAAGCGTCGATCGTCACATCCGCAATCGCCATCGCCGCCGATATCCCAATCAAAAGCCCTAACGCTCCCAAAACCCCCAATCCGCTCTTCACCGCCACCGCCGCCGCCGACGCCGCCCCAACCACCCCCGCAATCACGAAGTACGGCCGTCGCAGGTACCCTCTCACCGGGAGCGCGTCGGTTAACAGCCCCCAAATCGGCTTCATCACCCAAGGAATCGCGTAAATCCCGATGTAGACCTGAACCACCGACGGCTGAAGCTTCTGCACGTCTTTCCAGTAGTAATCGGAGACGACTTTGAAGTAGGAGGAGGAGAAGCCTTGGCTGAGGCCGTAGACCAGCACCACGCCGGCGATGACGCTCGGATTTAGCTCCGATGAGAGCATTTTTAGCCACCGGAATGGCTGGGCGATGATCGAGAGGAGTTTGTTGTCGGATGGATCGGAATTTGGCTCCTTCGCCATTTTTGGAGATTCAGAGTGATCCATTTTCCATTGAAGAAATCAAGAAGAAGAAGAAGAAGACGATTTACTCTACTCTGCTTATTTTAATTTATTTAATTAAAATAATGGATTTACTTACTCCTTCGGCTACTTGCCTATATAAAAATTGTAAAAAATTTCATTTGCCTGTACTGTATTTCAAGATTTCTTTTTTCTTCAAAAAAAAAAAAACGATTTCTTTACTTTCTTGAGCCTTGAAGTACACGTGGCAGATTTAGTAATTTATAATAGGATTATTATTAGTTGGAATCAAGAAGTGACGTTTGCACGTACATATGCATTTCTACCGTGATTTAAAAATTTTATTTTAATTTTCATCTAATTTTTTTTTGGTTTAAATCTCATTTTAGTTCCTAAAGTTTTAAGTTTGTTCTATTTTAGTTTTTAAACTTTCAAAACATTAATTTTGATCATTAAACTTTGAAATTTGTTATATTATAGTATCTGAACTTTCAAAATGTCTGCCAAAACGAGCTTAGCTCAACGGTAATTGGTTCGAATCCCCCTACCCTCAAATGTTGATGTACTCAAAAAAAAGAAATAATAAACTTTCAAAATGTCTATTTTAGTCACTAAACTTTTAAAAAGTAATCATTTTGGTCTTTGTTATGTTGCTATATACTTCAAATCTGTTTTGTTTGATGTTTGTCTCTAACTTATTTGACTTGAAATCATGCTCATATTAATAATCTAATACAGATGCTTAAAGCTACGTCATTAATTTGTAAAAATTGAAATAAAAGTAAGAACCAAAATAGTCATTTTTGAAAGTTTGGAAACTAAAATAGACATTTCAAAAGTTTAGGTACAAGAATGGAACAAGTTGAAAGTTCAATGACTAAAATAGACATTTCTTCATAAAGGTCTAGCAGCCGATGTCAACAACATTTACAGAGCTATCATTATTCATCTGGAAGAATTGGGGTTGCGAGTCAAAACTCTTGAACGCCACATTCCGATGGAGAACCAGTCGAGTCTCCCCTGTTGGAGGCCGCTAGAGCAAGGTCGCTGGAAGCTCAATTCAGACGCGACCTGGAATGAAAAGAGGAAATTAGGCGGGATTGGCTGGGCGATTTGAGACTCCACGGGCCGGGGTCTCTAATCGGTTTTGGTTGCGCTCAAGTCTCTCAGAGATGGTCGATCAAGAACTTAGAAGGAAAAGTTATTTTAGAGGGGTTGAAGGCTTACCAGAGTCTCGCGTCTGAGGAAATCGGTCTTCGCCAGAAGCCTCCCTTGAGATAGAATCGGATTCCGTCGAAATAGTGAAAGCAATCAATGGGGAATCGCTTGACAGATCAGAGGCGGCTCAGATTGTGAAGGAGATTGCTGATATCTCTGTTGGTCTGGAAGTCTCCGTTGCTCACTGCTGTAGGAATAGCAATGTTCTTGCCCACTCTATCGCTCGAAGCTGTAGAATCTGGGATTTTTTTGCGTTTTTTTGTCTTCCCATCGTCTGGTTCTCAGATTAGGGATGCTTTTTTGGCGGGGGATGAAAGGATCCCCCGGGTTTAATTTCGATGGTTGTAAAGAACGTGGTTGCTGTCTGTTGATGATATTTTTCTTTCTAAAAAAAAAAAAAAAACGAATACTTTGAAAGTTCTAGGACCAAAATAGAATAATCCTAGAAGTTTAGGGACCAAAATAGGATTTAAACCTTTTTTTTTTATTCTTCCTCTTTTTTCTTGTCACGCTAAAAATATCTACTTCCCTAATATTTCAGGTAATTATTAATTCGGTGCTTAATTTTTTTAAGATCACAATTTTATGTTAACGTATCAAAAGTTCTCATTTGAATACAATACTTTGAGAATAAAATTATTAATTTGTTAACATATCCTTAAACTTTTTTTCTCAAAAAAAAAAAAAATATATATATATATCCTTAAACTTTTGCTTTCATTCACTTTTTAAACATGGGAATTTGACATTTGGAAGAAATATATTTTGTTGATAGGTGGTGAAAATTGGTAATATATATATACACACACATATAGTCCCTAAACTTTTGGCTAATTATCAACTTGGTGGTCCTTAATTTTTTAAAATTCTAAATTTACACTTTATGTTTTAAAAAATGTTTGTCTATCTCTTGAAATATTTTTATTTAGTTAAGAAAAAGTTGATTGATCATTTGATCATGGTTTTATTAACACATTTAAACTCACAAATATGCCATTTAGATGCTCTTTGATACATGAGATCCAACTAATTTATACATCAAACCTACCATCATAACATGATAAAGTTTTTCAAGTGGCCTGTCTCTATATCCAAAAATATGATTATAAAATGATAATTCAATGAGACATAAGTTTATTTTGTTAACCATTTTTCAAAGAAAAATAGTTAAATTACAAGTTTAGTCATTAAACTTTTAGGGTCATGTCAATTTGATCCCTAAACTTTAAAAAGTGTCTAATAAATCTTTGAATTTTCAATTTTGTGTCTTATATATATCTGAACTTTAAAAACGTTTAATAAGTCTTCGAATTTTCAATTTCGTGTCAAATTGAATTTTATGCCTATTAGGACTCTAAACTTCCAATTTTGTATCTAGGCTTGTAAATTTTAAAAAAATATCGAATAGGTCAAAGACATAATTATTGGACACAAAATTGAAAGTTGAGTGACTTATTGGACACAAAAGTAAAAGTTTAAGGATCTACTAGATACTTTAAGGATTTATTGGACACAAAATTGAACCTTCAGGAACCTATTTAAAAATTTTTAAATTTCAGTGACCAAATTCCCTCAAGATGGTCAAGATGGTGCCTCTTTGGGTTCACCTTTCTTGGATCGGATCCCAATTTTTTTTATTGGACCGAATACCCGTTTGGGTTTTTATGGGTTCTGATACCATATCAAATAACATGGGCTTCCATCTCAAAACCAATTGGCAATGAGTGGAGTGACCCTTGTAGCTTATAAATTGTGAGGTCTCCACTCATCTTTTCAATGTGGGATCTTCAACAGTTTCCAAAAACTTGTTTTTGTTTTTATAATTTGGCCAGAAATTGAAACAGATCCTTAACAAAGATAAAAACCATTGTAGGAAATTTAAGGAGAAAACAAACCTAGTTTTTTTTTTTTAAAAAAAAAAATCAAATGATTATCAAACGGACGATAAAGAACTAAATTTGTAATTTAGAAATAAAATAAATTGAAAGAGCCCAATTAAAAAAAAATTAAGGACTAAACAGAGATGACGACCTAATAAATTAGTGGCGATCTAATGTATTTAGCAAAACATAATAAGAAGTTACGACATACTCAATGAAAAAAACTAGGGGTGTTCATCTTCAGACCGAAAACCGACACGAAAGACCATACCAACGACGACGGTTCGGTCGGCATCGGTTCTTACATTGGGGAGACCGGTCGGTCGGTCGGTCGGCCAAACAATTTTACACATAACCGACCGACCGACAGATATATTTATACATATAAAAAAAACCATTTTTTTTAGAACACATAACCGACCGACCGTCGTTCTTCATCTCAGTTCTCATGACCTTAAAAAAAACCAACTGAACCGACCAACCAAACCGACCGTTCGGTCAGTAGGCTGGCAACACCCATTCAAAGTCGTCGGTTTCCAGATTTTTGGAAAACTGACCGACCGATGAACACCCCTAAAAAAAACCACGAGAGAGAATAAATACAAAATCCTAAAAAGTAAAAATGATGTTCATGTACATACAGCTGATAAAATTATGCGTATAAGAAAAATTTGCTGTAGATTTGATTCTGATTATGGAGAAAATATTCAAAATTGAACATCAAATTTAATTTTCAAATAAATGTTGAATAATATATAATTTACAAACTAAACTTGATTGTGATTACAAGGGCATAATTGGAGACGACTGTTACAAAAAATAAGTCAACAGTAATAAAGTTGTGAATATTCTAAAGACAACGAAAAATCTCTGTAATTTATTTTCTGAAAAACGTCTAATTTATGACAATTTATGTAATAAAAATAGCATGCCTTTTGTCATAAACTCGCACATTATATATATATATACACACGGACGCACAAACAAAGCACTGTCTTTAACAGCACTTTCACCAATATTTCCTCTTTCATTTTCAAGATTTACTGCGATGGTTAAGCCTACAGCTTCTTCTTCCTTGTTTGGAGTTTCAATTTTTTGCCATTTCCTTCTACTTGGATTATATTTTACAGGTACATTTTATTATGTTGGAGAGCATTTTGAGTATTGTTTCAATAGAATTTGACATGGGAATTTGAAGATCTAATGAACTATTTAGATCAACTATTAAAAGTTTGAGTCTATACACGTATGTTTGATGTTCGTAATATCTATTTGTTTTTCTTAAATTTATGAACATTTTGAAACTCGTGTCTTTCAAGTTACATGTTAACTTCTGTAAACCACAAATCTTCCACACATCTTATAGTGTTTAAATCCTATTTTCCACGCCGATATCAAAATCATTAAGAAAGATCAACCATAAAGGAAAAGAATTAAACCAACAAAATAGAAGTGTTGGGTTCACATGCCCTTCTAGCCAAAATGTGGGCCATATGTTATTGTTTCTTTTGGAAATATGGGTAACAGCTTCCAAAGTTGAGGGTTGATATCATTCGAAGCGCTACATTCACAAAATGTCCAATTTCCGTGGCTTCTCCTTCCTCTCCCGGGAGTAGATAGACGACTTGAAGAAAGTCCAACTCGAGAATCATCCTGGGGGGAGGTCATTGGAACCGATTTCAGCCCTTCGACTACTGTTGGGGCTTCCAACCAACTGATTTTTCATTGCCAAGCGATCCAAATCTTTTTTTTTTTTTTTTGGGAGAGAAATCCAAATCAATATTAAACATATATGAATCACACAAACGATATAATTTCTGACCGAACCGTTACTAATGAAACATTTCATTTTGATCATCTATAACAATGTTTCATTTATTTATTTGTTTTAAAATGGTGACTGATAATATTGGTGTATGATTTAGGTGGAAAGAGCCAAGAGCACAAATGTGAAAACACTGACATAGCAATAACACAAGGAGAAGGCTCGCCGCAGTTCAATGGCATCCCTACGTACATCGTGGAGATAACTAACCAGTGCCGAACCGGCTGCAGGGTTTCCGGTCTGCATCTGAAATGCGGTTGGTTCAGCTCGGCCAAGTTGATAAACCCATCGGTTTTTAAGCGCATTGCCTTCGACGATTGCCTTGTCAACAGTGGAAGGGTCATACCTCCTGGCACTACAGTTTCGTTTCAATATGCTACCACCTTCAAGTTTCCACTCTCTGTTTCCTCCATTGTATGCTCCAAATGACACTAAGTTTCCCACATGCACCCATGTAATTTTTTCGATTTTTTTCTCGATGGGTGGAGTCGAGATTTCTGAACCACTGGTCTTGAAGAAAAAAAGTGTATTGACTCTTTGGTTATGTTCATGTTGACTTGTGGTTTTTTAAAGGTTTAAATCTTATTTTAGTCGGAACTTTCAAGTTTGTTCTACCTTTGGTCCTTGAACTTTTAAATTGTCTATTTTTGTCCATAAATTTTCAAGTTTGTTTTATTTTGATCTCTGAACTTTTAAAACGTCTATTTTAGCCCTTGATCGGTCAAAAAGACAATTATTTTGGTCCTCACTTTTATTTCCATTTTAACAAATTAAAGATATAGTTTGAGTATGTACTCAATTAGCATGTTAATGTGAGCATAATTTAAAGTCAAATAAGTTAAAGACAAACTCGGACAAAACAGTTTTAAGTTAGAAAAGTAACATATCAAGGACCAAAATGGTTATTTTCAAAAGTTTATGGACTAAAATAGACAATTTGAAAGTTTGAGGACTAAAAGAAAACAAAATTGGAAGCTTAAGGATCAAAATAAACATTTTGAAAGTTTAGGGACCAAAATAGAATAAACTTTGAAGTTCAATGACTAAAATGAAATTTAAACTATTTTTAAATAATGAAAGTTGGAAAATTCAATAAGGGGCTTTTATCAGGATGTGAGTTTGATATCTTTAGGTTGAAAATGTTAAAACCAAGAATAGTTTAGAAAACTTGTGATATCTTTAATAAAAAGTTAAGATATTATATTGTTTTCTAAACCAAGAATAGTTTAGAAAACTTGTGATATCTTTTTTTTTTGAAAAAGAAAACTTGTGATATCTTTAATAAAAAGTTAAGATATTATATTGTTGACCAAAATGTAAGAGGTTCAAATTTGTTATTAGTCACATTTGACTTTCATTTGTGAGTTGTGACTAGTTAATGTAAAATACTTATTTGATAACTATGAAAAAAATGTAATTGAAAAGATTATACACATTGCAAACCTATGGAAAACTCACTCATGTTTTTAATTTACACCATGAAAAGGGATTAGCTCCCCAACTTTGTCAATTGCCATAGTGTTTTAAACTTGATTTAAACTCATATATTCAATCTTTTATTGCCCTTCGTCAATCAAAAACTATATCATTATAAAATCTTCAAATTAATAAAAATATATAAAAAAATATTTTAAAATATATATAGGCTGAATCATTTTTTAATATTACTGAGTATATTAGTAATATAAGCAAACAAGAGCATAGCTCAACTGCCATAAAGTTGTACTAATAACCAGGTTCGAATCTCCTACTCCACGTATTGTAAAATATATATATATATATATATGCTATTGTTTGTTTTAGTTGCTATATATGCCAATGAATCAGTAACATTGTCCCACTCCCACTCCAGATTTTTATTCATCAAAAATCCATTCCCCAAAACTTTCCAAAGATAAGATTCAAAATCAAACCAATCTTCTTCTATCTTTTCTTTGTTCTCTCTCTATCTCCAAATTATGGAAGAAATTGAGGATCAAAAAGGAGAGAAATCTTTCCATAATTACAAGCCATCTATCATCCATGAATTTGAATTCCGTTCTCATCTTCTTCTGATCATTCTAAGTTCATTGGCCGTCGAAAATCAAAATCCCCTTTCTAAATCTTATCTTCAAATCGCCTCCTCGAGCAAGTCCCGTCCTCTAGGGTTTTTCGAAATCGACTCGATTGTTCTGTTTACTTTATCGAATCCGACTTCTCTAAAACCCCTTCCGAGTGATACTTTTTTTAGTTGTTGATCTCCGCGTTGTGTTTTTGTTTCTTCGTTCAATCATCGATTCCGAAGTCGAAGATGAAGAGAGCGTCGATCGATTCTCGAAAATCCGCCATCGTCAATGGAGACTCGAAGGCTGAGGCTAAATTTCAAAATCTGGTGCGAGATTTCTTGGAAGTCCAGAAGGTTGGAGTTCTTCTTTCGAATTTGTAGAGTGTTTTGAGGAAGCTCTCGTGTGGTACGATTGAAGGAAAGATTATTTTGAGATTTTTTTTTTTCTTGTAGGAATTTGTCTCGAAGAAGAGAAAATTGCAGGTTCTGAAACAGAGGAAGGAGATTCTTGAAGATGAAGTTGGGTACGAATATGATTCTCTCGACTTCCTCAAGCTTTCAGCTCTCTAATGTCGTTTCTGATTTTTTTGGAACAGATTTTTGAGACGAAGGTGCAGATATCTGCAGAAATTGCAGAACCGTAATCGTGATTTAGAAAACTTGTCCATGGTTTTGGAATCGAAGCAGAATCTGGTAAACAACCAATCGATAGGGAATTTCTTTCTTTTTCACAATGGATTGATCAATAAATTTTAATGGATGACTGTGAGATTAATTGCAGGGTGCGGAGGAAGAAGAAGATTTGATGACGAAGGAGAAACCTCAGAATAAGGGTTTAGTGTGCTTGAAGAGTGGTTGTTTTTGTAAATTTGTTCATCAACTCAACTTTCCAGAATAATGTTGGATCCAAAAATCTAACCCCAATTCTTTGTTCAAAATTTATGAAAAATATAGTTAAAGTATTGATTTTTTTATTTTTTAAACATTGAGATTATTAGTAATTAAGTGTGATTTTTTTTCAATGCATGTATATAAAAACCAAATTGCAAAACCAACCTATTGAAACGAACTAAAATGTGAATAGATTTGAGATGGATGAGGGGGGAAAGGATAAATGTCCCACCTTTTCGATATGTGTCTTTTTGTTTGCGTCAATAAAATTATCATAAATTATCACTTTACTCTCTACTCTAACCTCGTTCTCTCTCTACTCTCGCTCTAGTTTCTCACTCTCTCCCCAATTTATCTCTCCAATCTCTTGCTCTCTCGCTTCTAGCTTCTCCTTCCAATTTATCTCTCAATTTCTCCATCCAATTTCTTACTCTCTTTCTTTAATTTCTCTCTTCAGTCTCTTGCTCCATCTCCAATTTTGCTCCATCTCCATCTCTCAATCTCTCTTCACCCTAAATGCACATCATATAGAGAGTAAAATGATAATTTTTAAACAAAATGCATAGGGTAGGAGGACATTTATTATCTCTAAATTTCATATGTGAAAAATTCGTCATTTTTTTTCAATAAATTTTATAAAATTTTTGGAAGTGGTATTTTTTATAATTTAACATTTCAAGAATGAAATAATGACTGAAATCATATATTAATTAATTACACTGCATTGGATGTGCGATCAGAAATCTAGATCAAGGAACTTTTGAGAATTTGAATATGGAAAAATAAATGAATATATATTAAGAAAACGTTTAATAAACGGACTGGAATGTGGAGTTACATCCAAATCTGAATCAAACAAATCATATCCCAAAAAATCTCTTCCAAAATCCTCAAACGAAAGCAACTCCAAGTCCCAAAATCCCCAGCACCACCGCCACAAACCCAACCTTCAAACTTACAGCACCACTCGACGGAGCGACCGCCGGACCCTCGATCTCCGCCGGAGAAGGCGCCGGAGAGATGCCGATGAACCTGTGGCGAGGAGTCATGACGACGACGACAAGCTTCTGGCCCTGCTCGCAGTGGCCCTTCGCTCCACTGATGAAGTAGAATGGCCCTGGCTTCTCCAGCTCCACCTTCGTGTTCCCGTCCTCGAATTTCTCCACTGGGCTTTTCGTGTTGCAGGCTTCGTAATCTTCCTTGGTCACTCTCAGTACCGAATCTTTCCCTTCCTCGTAATCCCACACTGAAAAACAACATCCAACAAGAAAATGTTAACAAAATCGATCGTACGTAGTTTTTGATTTGGTATTGGTTGGTGAAGGATTGGGATGTTTACCGAGAGTGTCGCCGACGCGAAATCGAGAGCTTTCAGCCCATTGATTGAGAGACTGAGGTTGAGAAGAAGGGATTTTCCAGGCACTGGATTTGCCTCCGACCAAGATCTCTCGGGCTTCCGAGAAGCTGATGAAGAAGAAGAAGAAGAAGAAAAGAAGCAGAGCTCTTGAAAGACCAGCCATGGATGAGAAAAAGAGTTGAAAGAGAGAGAAAATGAATGAAAGAATGAATCTGTGAGTGAAGTTTTGAGGACAGGGGATTTGCGTTTTATATGCAGAGCAGAGGAGAAGAGATGAAAAAGGATTGAAATTGTGAAAACTAGCCGTTGTGAAAAAAGGGGGTTTATGGTGGGGCCAGGTGAGTATGTTGGGTTTTTGTCTTTTATTTGCAGTTTCAAGTTCCAACGGCTGAGGTGTGTGGAAATTGGCGAAGGGAATTTAAACGGCTTGGAATCCAGCCACGCCTTCGAGTGCAACGGTTACAATTTGGCAGACCAGTCATTGCAAATGATTCTTTCTTGAGATTGAAAACGCCAGATTTATATTGACTCGTGAAGATGAACTTTAACAAATTCTAGTAGTGATTTGTGATTCGAAATTCTTTGGTTAGGTTAACTTCTTCTAATTATCAAGGACTAAAACTTTAAAGATCAAATTAACACAATTTTTTTTTTTAGAATAATTTAAAACAACTTTAGGAGAGAGATAAACAAGATTATTATAAGATTCGATCAGATTTACTTGAATGTTCAAGTATTCTTTTTTTTTTTTTTTAAATATATAGGGGTGGAGATTTGAACCACAGACCTCGTGGTTATCCATACAACTTTATGTTAGATGAGCTATGCTCTTGTTTTTCAAGCATACTACTCTATATCAAGAATTATAATTGTAAAATAGTGATACATATCAATCATTAAAATACAATAAAATTTGTTATATATATATATAAATAAATAAATAAATAAATAAAAAACAACGCATAAAGTGTCATTAAATATAAACTATTATTAATTAATTTATAAATATACTATTATCAATTAATTTATTATTTTTTTTAAAAAAAAATATCAATTAATTTATAAATATACTATTATCAATTAATTTATAAACATGTTATATATTATGATTTTTGAACTCACCTAAAAACTCGATAATTAGAGGTAAAATTAATACATCTGGGTACATATAAAACAACAACCTATTTATTAATAATATGCTATTTTATAGTATGATGGGAGGAGCATGTAGATATAGAAATATAACACATATATACATACAATATAACTTGTGATATTGCTAAAAAGAAAAAGAAAAAGAAAAAGAAAATATGAGAATCAGCGAGCGCCACGTCGGTCAACGTCTCTGGCGGTAGAATGATTTGAAGATGATCTGTTGAGATAAAACATGTAGCCGAGGCCGAGGGCCACGATGCCGGCTACAGCCATGGTGGTGTTGCTGAATGGAAGGTTTCGCTTTTGACCCAGCACCGAACCCGTCGTCTTCCTTGATGCGTCGTCGTTTAATGCCATTTCTGATCTCTCTCTACTCTTTCTTTCCGGTATATAATAATGTCTTCTTTTCCATTTCAGTTTAGGGTTTAAAAAGCTTTGTTTTAAGAGAAGAAAAGAGAGAGAATAGTGCTGGCAGTGCCACGTTTAAGCCCTATCGCTTTTCCAGCTTTATTTACCTGACACGTAGCTCGCCTAAGTGTTCGTGTTTCCAGCTGACACACAAAGTTTTTTTTTTTTTTTTTTTAAGAAAGACACACAAAGTGGCAATGAATAGAGATGAAATCATATCTTTTTGTAATTCAAACCATGATCCACGAAAATAAAATCTATTTGGATTAAATTAGGAGGGAAGAAAATTTTAAGATAAAAGATATTTAAATTTTAGATGAGGGTAAAAGCGGAAATACATGCACAAATAAAGTCACGTGACAGACATGCACAAATTGTAGTTTATCCATATGGACTCCAGTTTATGGGCCGCCAAGTGTTTTAGATTTCAGGCCCTGTTCTACTCTTCACAACTAAAAGAGAGATATGGAAAATGAGAAAGAGAATTATATCTTATTCCAAACAAACAATAATAGTCGTTACTATTTACTTGATTCCGACATTTTCTTCTAATATTCTGTTACTACTGCATTTAACGAAGTTTTACGCACGCGTAAAAGTTATGCATTATCAATTTTAAAATGAAATCAAAATAAAATATCTAATTCCCCATTTGATAACCATTTCAATTTTTGGTTTTTTAAAAACAAAAACTATATATGTTTGATAACTATTTTTTGTTTTCAGTTTTTAAAAGATTAGAGAGATGAAAAGATATTTTAGAGAGAGAAAATGTGTAGAGACATTGAAACAAAAATTTAGAAACACAAATATAAATATTTTCGAGATAAAAGTTAAACATAGAAAATTTAGAGACTTGAAAGAAAATATCTAGAGAGAGAATATTAGTTAGACACCATAAAATATATTAGTTAGAGAAAAAAGAAAAAAAGTTAGGGTAGAAAAGATAAATTTTAAATAGAAAAATTAAATAACAAAAAAAAAATTAGAAAGATAACGAAGTTAAGAGTAAATGGTATGCTAAAAAAATATTTTAAAAAAGTATATACTAAAAAATAACGATAAATTAAAAAAATAAAGAAAATGTGTAGCGAGAGAAAATTCTAGGAGGTTTTTTTTTTTTTCCAAAAGAAAATGTAGAATATGCTTATCCGGGAGAGAAAAGTTATGGATAAATTTTTAGAAATAGATGAGTAGACAAAAAAAAAAAAAAAAAAAAAAAAAAAAAAAAAAAAAATCGTAGAGATAAGCGTTTAGAGAGAAAAAAAAAAATAAAAAGAAATTTGTAGAACAGAGATAGGTAAAAGAGGAGAAAAAAATAAGCATCAAAGAAGAATGAGTTTTTGAAAAACATAAATCTGTTTTTAAAAACTTTTTTTTTTTTAATTTGCTTATAATTTAAAAAACATTTTAAAAAATCAGAAATGGTTATCAACTAACTTTGTTTTTTTAAAAAAAAAAACGAAATGGTTATCATTTGTGAAAGTTGAGAATTTTAATCTTATTAGTGTAAAATTTTAATTTATTCACGTCTAAAATTTAGGGGTATAAATTAATAATTTTCCTAAAAATTATTTACATATATATATATATATATATATATTTTGCAGAATTAGAAAGAAAGCTAAGGTACGACTGTGAGTTTGGACCGATTGACGAAAAGCCCATGCATGCATCGACGAGTCACCTTCACCACCTCAACCCATAACTACGACAACACCACATCAAAGATGACATCCCAAAAAAAAAAAAACAATAAATAATTAAAAGAAAAAAAGTGTCCTAAGCAATTTAAAAAGATTGAAGTCAAATATTATACCAAAATATTTCAAATACTAAAGACAATCTTTTAGGGCCAATAAATGTATGAGCATAATCAAGAGGTCAAAAATTTAAATCTTCATTTCTATATGTGGTAAAAAAAACAATATTTTAGTTTTTAATATATATATATATATATATTACCCAGTGAGTGGTGGAATTTTAGAGGATAAAAACGTAAACTAAGAGAATACAACTTGAAATTCCTACCAATTCATTAGCCTACTTTCTACCTACTTTCTACTTTGTGTAAAATATCAATAAATCCACGTAACACTAACTAGCCAATAACGCCAACAAGAGCTTAGCTCAACTGGTATAAAGTTGTACTGGTAATCACAAGGTCTTTGGTTCGAATCCACCTCCCTACATATTGTAAAAAAAAAAAAAAAAAAAAAAAAAAAAAACTTTAAAGAACAAGTCAAGAATCGAGATAATGACATAATTAATACTTTTTATTGTTTGTAAGCGACTAATTTCTATAAGTGGTCATTCTAATGTGACGGTATTAAATAATGAATTTATTTCTTTATTTAAAACAAGAACGAATTTATTTCATTGTAGATATTCTCAAAGAATGAATTTACTTTCATGGTGGGCACTCTTACAAGGATGGATAGTGACCAAATCCCCACATTATTATTAGGCTCAAAAAGTCATATTTTGTGTAATAACCTTACATTCTCTCAACAATTTAAATTGTCAATTTTTTATGATGCATGTAAATAAATATCCTACTAAAAATAAAGGGCTCAGAGGGAATGAGTTCAATCCATGGTGGCCACCTACCTAGGATATTTAATATCCTACTAGTTTCCTTGGCAACTAAATGTAGTAGGGTCAGACGGTTGTCTCGTGAGATTAGTCGAGGTGCACATAAGCTGGCCCGAACATTCACAAATATAAAAAAATAATAATAATAAATAAATAAATATCCTACTTTTTTTTTGTTGGGAAATTTGTATATTTATTTATTCCACATCACACATGCATCTCTCTCCCATTACATAGAATAATACAGCATGAACTTCGTAAGGAATATTCTCTTTCTTTTACAAAGAAAATTAAAAAAAAAAATAGAAAGATTCAACAAATATTATATTTGGACATTTTTAAAAAATATTTTTTTTTTTTTTAAAAAGCCAAATATCAGTTCTGGAAATAAGAATGGGAATGGTCCTTTCCCACTATATATCATTGTCATCCACTGCCATTATTAAACTTCAACAACAGCTTCTGCTGCTACTAATTGCGACTTTTATACTTTTAAAAAAATTATAATAAATAAAAATATTGCGACTTTTATTTATGTATTTATTTTTTTGGACCAGATAAATTAATAGCAATAACAAAATAACAATAACAATCCTTTAAAAAAAAAAAAAAAATTGTCTGCTGTACTATGGTCTATTTAATTTGGTGAATTATTGTAGAGCCGATTATAAATTCGTGCCCTTTCAAAACTTGTCTTTTGCTTTTCTTTTATGGTACTTTGGAAAAACCTTTCTCAAAGTTGCTTGCTACCTCCTTTATTTTTGGGCTCTCTTTTAGATGTTGTAATATAAAGTTAGACCTAAAAGAGGCTACCTTTTCACCCAACCTCTCTCTCGAATAATATTATTCAAAATGTTTACGTTTATTACACTTTTAAATATCGAAAATTATTCTATTTATTAACTTTTTGAAATCGATATTTTTGTTGTGCTTTTTCTACTTTGTAATGTTTTATGTCAATACATGGTATTTGTCGAATAGTAAGTTTAACACTCCTCACTGGCTTCAATTCAACTTTTGGACTCTATTTGATGATAGATGTGATATGTATTAGTTTTGAACTATTTAACTATAATTTTTAATTTCTTAGTATGGTTAAACTGATATGAAACTTTAATTGAATTTTTAATAATATTGTCTTTGTCATTCTTAGGAGAATAAAAAAGAATAAGAAATTAAATGGAAAAAAAAAAAAAAAAAAAACCCCACTAACTCCCCTCAAAATGGAGAAATTATTCGATGAGTCCAATACAATGAGAGTATAGTAGTTTTGCAACGTTGGATATAAGAAAAAGAAATGGTAAAAGTAGAACAACGGATATTAGGGATAGATAAATTTGAAGATTTACATCTGGCGGTTCTAAAGAGACTACCTCATTGTGACGACATCATTGAATAATTTGTCCTCAAAATGGGTCATTTGGTTGAACCATCCACCTTTTGACCCAACACAAAAGATGTTTTTATCCAAGTCAATTTATTTCCCCACCCACATCATTATCCTTAAAGTATCCAAAGAGGAAAAAAAATCATATTATAGGATAAACCAACATTATTAATCATTCTTTTATCAAACATCCCCAACAATGTTAATATTCTCGATAAATGCCTTCCCTCCTATCATGGTAAATAATAATGTAGAATATTTACATTTTCAATTGTGATACTCAAAGAACAAGTAGATTATTTTATGTTTCATATCGAGTTGTTTTAATATAATAATCTTAACAAAATTCCCACCACTCATAATAACTAAATAGTTAGAGGAAAAAAAAAAAAAAAAGACGACATAATCTTTGAAATTTTGAATGCATAGTCCTACAAATTTACATCAAATCAATACATTCAAATCACATTAACTTCCAAACAATACAAGAGAGACCATAACATATATATATATAATAATATCTTAATTAATTTATTTACAATATAGAAATTAAAAGGTCCTTCATGGGTGGCAAGTAGTGCAATCACATCCAGCTTATTTATTTATTTATTTATTTATAATTTAAAGAGCATAAAACCTGGAGAGAATATTCAAAATAAACAGCTCCACCCACTTAAAAAATAGAAATCCAAGAAGAACAAGAACAGCAACAAAACAAAACAAAAACAAAATTAAATTAAATGGTTTTTAAAATTTACACACATTATTTTTATTTTTATTTTTTTATTTTAAAAAAAAGGCCAACATATCAATATGGTCCCCCTCCACCTCCACCTCTAATCCAAATATATATCCCTACACACACCATCACCATTATAACATTTGGGGCCCCTCCCTATTTTATTTATTTTTTTTTTTCTCTTTCCCCATCATAATCTAATTTAATTTTTTTGGGTTTTAATCACATCTCCCCACTTTTTCAATTATTATCCCTTCATCTCTTCATCTTTTCTTTTATATATACATCTCTACACATGGGTGTCACTCGAAGACGTTTCGCACGGGTGGAGAAAATGTTGCATGAGAATATGGTTTACCTTTTTTCTAAAGATTTTCTTTTTCCCTCTTGTTTCGAGATATTTAAATGTGTTTGCTGTAGTTTGGTGTTGTAATCGAGATCGCCAATCATGAATGAGGATATTGTTCTAAGAGTAGGTATCAAGATATATATTTGTAGGGTAAAAAGTCATAGGTGGGAAGGTCATTATTTTTAATTATTAACTCACTTATTACTTCTTTGTTTTTTTTTTCAACTTTTACTTTACACTAGTATATTGCTCAATGATGAAGTGTGAAATTTAAACTTGGGTTTAGGATGGAATGATTTATGGCATCTATTTACTAGGGATATTATGGGAACTTTGGCCTATAGTTTATCAGTACCTATATTAGGAGTGTTTAAAGAAATAATATAGCAAAGTAAGCTTGTGATTATGAATATATATGCATTAAATTTATAAGTTTAAAATTCTTACATTTATTTCGATTTCATCATTCATACCAATAATGACGTTGATTTATTTATAAACTATAAATTTTTATCATTTTCTATCCAATAAATTTGATTTTTATTTCTCGCTAAAATAAACCTAGTTCAATGATAACCAAGTATCAAGTCATTGTAGTATAGTGGTGAGTATTCCTGTCTGTCACGCGGGTGACCCGGGTTCGATCCCCGGCAACGGCGAATGTATTTTTAACTTCTTATCCTTTTGATATTGTCCAAAAAAAAAACGACTATGAACATGTACTCCCAATCAAAATGTTGTAAAACTCAACAATAATAATAATAATAAAATCACGTGCATGGCACATTATCTTGTTCCCGTTAAAGATGAAATAAAATAATCTCGAAACTATGCGAAATCAATTTAAATAATTAAATAAACAGAATAAACATAAATTATTAAATTTACAATAAATTCCTTATGGGGTCATTATTATTATGTGAATGCATCAAAGTGTATTAATGACATCATTTTAATTAGTATTTTATAATAAAAATCAGGATAAGCCATGTATTATCTAAAAAAATAGCTTCATATATTTCTCAAACAAATTTTATTTACACATCCAATTTTGTATATAAATTATAGACCTGAGATGATAATTGCATCCCAATAGAGATTATTAACAAATCCATCCTAAAAAATAACCAAACCCCATACATATCAACTCCTAACTTAAAAAAACAAACAAAACTTAATTACAGATATATTCTTGAACAACAAAAATAATGATCATATGAAAAATTCATAATAACTCATATTACACGCCCTTTTTTATTTATCGACAACACAATGAAAAAAAAAAGGAAAAAGATATTCAAATCCAACATTCAAATTATTTACTCGTTAGTATTTATCAGTCGCACTGTCAAGACAAGACCCGAATGCCATGCCATGCATGGAATTAAAAGCAAAGAGAACAAAATAATCGACAGAATACAACATGTTCTTGTGAACGAGACGAAAGGAAAAGATATAGATAGATAGACGGATAGATTTCGGTATCGGAATAAATGAGTGGACAGAGAGCAATTATGGGGCAGAGCTGTAAAGGCGTTTTACAGAGTTGGAGATGGGTGAAATTTATTAGGTGACGGGCGGCCATGGTCCATTCCAGGACCTTGATTAAATTATTTCGTTAATTAAAAATAATAATTGTCTTATTTTTCATTTATTACGTTTGGTGGTTGTAAAAAATAAAAATAAATAAATAAATAAATAAAAGAGGAAAATTAAACGGTCCCCTACACATAAGAGGAGGGCCTGCGTTTGGAAATGGGATAAAATAGAACTGGGACCGATTTCCATGGACATTAATGTCTACGCTTCGGTTTTCTATTCGTTGCATCCAAACACGCCCTTACCACCGCCTCCGGTATTGTAATGGTAACAGCGTAGGCCACGTTTAAGTTTGCCTCTCCTTTATATGTGTATATATATATATAGGTTAAACCATTTTTAAAAACATTTTTATTTTCTTAAATTTATGGATGGAAAATGACGTATTTACATATGTATTGTTGCTTATGTGAATATATATGTACATATGCAAACACATAATCTTTCGTCCGTAAATTTAACGGAAGATATTACCAAGAGTCGTTTTGAAACAAACTCAAACTTCGTGAGTTAAAATGAAACTTTTAAAAGTTCATAATATAGTTGAAACCAACCTCATAGTTTAAGGGTAGTTTTTTATAATTTAACAATACTCTATTTTATATATAAGTTTTGTTTATTATACAATATAAATTTATAAATCCTACTCATTTAATCGATCTGAATATATTTCAATGATTAAGACATTAGTTTCTCAGTGAGTATTCAACCATTTACAATGTTATATTCGGTAAAGAAGTGATAAATTGAAATTTGTGAAATCCAAAATTCATACTATATATCTTTTACTCTCATAAACTAACAAATTAAATACAGATTGTACTAAAAAAGAAACATCAAATACAAATTACACAAGTTTAGGTTCTATGATTAATTCTTTGTATACTCTAAACACATTATAGGAACTCGATGTCTTGACCCAACCTTATAGATTACGGTTAATTAATTAGAACTATAGGTTATACTTATTCAAATTTATTTGTTTTTATAGTTATGTAATTGTCTTTCTCAAAAAAAAAAAAAAAATAGTTATGTAATTGTATTGTATATATGCGCACGTACATATGTTTCCTCTATTTATAATATTATATTAAAAACTTTAGAAATTCGGAAATGGATAATTTTTAATTGATTGCTTTCTAAATCAGTAGACAAGATTAAAGTTGAGTTTCTGTAATAGCACAAAAAGTCAAAAGTACCCACACGAATCAACCAATAATGGGGAAAAAATATATATATTTATTTTATTTTCTAGATCTCTTTCCATAGTCTTTTTTTTCACACCCACTTTCTAAAGTCTTTTATGCGAAAATGTTCTAACATTTTTGGTAGTCCGAGATTCTTAATGCCACGTTTATTCATATTTATTATTTTTCAAAATTTAATATAATTTATTACTTTTTTTTTTCTTGAACATCAACATTTGAGAGTTAGAGATTCGAACGTCTAACCTCTTAATCGATGATACATGTCAATTACCGTTGAGTTATACTTGCTTTGACAATTTATTACTTATTTTCTGAAGAAAATGTTAATTATGATTTAAATTATATTATAGTCTACACACTTTATAAACTCTCATCGATTTATTTTAGTTAACCATTTCTATATCGTTTAATAAATTATTTAATAGAAAAAACCAACTCAAATGTGCTTTCTTTCATTTTTCTTATGAAAGTAAATATTTATATGATACCAAATTCTAAATCACATGTATGTGGTTGGTTAAAAAAAACAAAATATTTGAAAATGTAGAAACTATGTGAAGTGAAAGTTATTAGAAGATCAAAATAGTGCCAAGACAATTTTAAAAAAATGTAAATCAACAATTAATTCTTATAATGAAATGGAATTTTTTGTAAGTCACACTATCTTTTGTTGAATAAAATTAGTCTAGAATTTAGGTTATTGACTAATTAGTTGTCATTAGGCTAGGGGAAGAAATAAATGGACTATTGAATAATCTACAATACTTTGTTGCATATATACTGATATGTAGGGATTCTCATACATATCCCAAATTTTTTTTTTAATATCTCATAGTTATCAACATTTTAATGGTGGCATGTACAAATAAATCTAAAAGTATGCAGTCAAATATTATCCTTAAAATTTTATGTTTTTAATAACTATATTTTGAAAAATACTCGATTGCAGATCAGACTATTAAAATGTTGACTGAGAGAGAAAAAAAAGTTTTATCATTTTCTAGTTTTCTCTTTTTTAGTTGTCAACATTTTAGTGAATATATAGGGAGATATCTGCACACCGTTATGCAGTCAGGTATCATTCTTATATTTTTATGATTGGAAGATTATCTCGTAAGATAGTTGAGATAGAGTTGAAACGATACCTATGAATGTTCATGATATATATTGAAAATGAAATATTTCAGAAAAGAGATATATATATATATATATATATATATATATATATATATATATATATTGAAAATGAAAAAAGGGAATAGAATGCATGAGTAAATTAGTAAAATATGTTGAGTTGAGAAAGAAGAGGTTTGCATGAGCGGAAAGTGTAAAGATGGAAATGGAAAATTCTACCGATTTTTGGGGAAACCAACATACTTTACAGTGGTTTTGGTCAAAATCTGTCGGCGCTGCTGAAACATTGTTTCTCATTTTTAATTCGATTCTATTTTCTTTTCTTCTTCTTTTAATGTTAATAATTTATTATTATTATTTTTCGTCAACCATTATTATTGTATTATATGTTTAGTTATCAACTTTTAGTTTTGTGTTAATTTAGTTTCTGAATTTTAAAAAGTTTCAAATAAGTCATCGAAATTTCAATTTTGTTTCCAATAAATTCCTAAACTTAAAAAAATATCCAATATATCTTTGAATTTTCAATTTTGTGTCCAATAGGTCTATCAACTTTTAATTTTGTGTCTAATAAGTTATCGACCCGTTCGACGTTTTTTAAAACTCACAAGTCTACTAGATACAAGATTGAGAGTTTAGAGTCTCAATAAACATAAAATTCAATTTTATCTATAGTAGAATTTTAGTTAATTTTAAAAAATATCGAATATATAAAAGACATATTAGACACTAATTAAATTGAAAATTTAGGAACCTATTAAACATTTTTAAAGTTGAGAGGCTTATCAGAAACAAAATTGAAAAGTTTCAAATATACCCCCGAACTTTAAAAAATATTTCAAAATTACCTTTGTCATTAATTTTTTGACGAAAACCGTTACAGTTTCAGTTTCACTAATATTCTCGAACTTAAAAAAATAATAATAATAAAAAATACCCTTATAGGAAAATGCTTGTTTTTTTTTTTTTTCACTATCTCATCGTAAATTCTTCCTCCATGAAAATTAATGAAAAACTTTACTTAGTTGTCATGTATTCATGATCTAGGAGTTTTTCTTCTCTTTAAGCACATCATCCCAATAGCTTGACTAGATTTTCATGTTGAAACTTCAAGACAACTTTTGTTTTGTTCTTGAAATTTTACATGTGCTTTAACTTCATTTTGTTGGTAACTTTTTCAATAGTATTTTCTCACCAATTACCATTACCCATCATCTTTCTCTATATTAATTTTATGAAAAATAAATGAAACTATTGTTGTATACGAATTCTAACAATTCTTAAACATTAATAAGAACAAAACCATACATACAACTTTTGATTAATTAATCTTATAAACTGGACCAAACCCACGGTATTGTAAACACTTATTCTTCTTATCACTAACATACACAAATAGAAAGAGCAAAAAGGAAATAATATATATACATATATATGTTGTTTTCTCACACTTATCTTCTTTAAACTTTTCTAAAAGAGAAAATTCGATTTCAAAGTCTGCTTTCATTTGGTACTGTGCACACAACCTTTATAAGCAAAGTTGTGCATTAATTTTCATGGAGGAAGAATTTACGGTGAAATGAGGAAAGAAAAAAAAAAAAGAAACATTTTTCAATAAGGGTATTTTTGAAACATTTTTTAAAATTTATGGGTATTTTTTAATCTTTTCAAAATTCAGGGGCATTTTTGAAACAAACCCCATAGTTCAAGAGTATTTTTTATAATTTAGTCATGAAATTGATGAAACTTCAAGAGAAATGACATTTAGATTCGAAATTTTGTTGAACTTTTTGAGTTTTGAGATATCTGTTCAATGGTTAGTCTATTCCACAATAAGCTTAAGTTTGTACCATACTTATTTATTTACTGTAGGAAATAATGACTTTTAAAAGAGTATTATATTATTACTTGGATGTTAATGTTAGTAGATGAATTTGACAAAAAAAAAAAAAAGTACAAATTACTACCTTAATTTATACACATTGCAATTCAATTAGAATGGAATTTGTGTATTTTCTATTTATATCTCTAAAAATAAAATCATAAAAAAAATTTAATTCTCATCTCCATCTCAATTCACAAACTAGTGTTATATTATTAGTCTAAATATTACTCAACTAATCTCTTAAAAAAAAAAAACTAATCAAAATACTAATATTATTATTGTTTCAAAAAAATTACTTTCCCATCAACCTAAACATAATTCAACTGAAATAAAGCTTGTAATGTTGAGAATTTTTACTCCGGTGTTGTTTAAAAAAAGTGGCTTCCTCCCATCTTGAATTATAATATTTTGAAGCTGAAAAAACAACCATCACAAATTTTTGACAACCCAATTTTAAAAAGAAAAAAGATTTTTTTCTTGACAAGCCCAGTCATTTCATCTTTTGAAATGTCATTCATGTTCCATATTTATACTCTACAAGACTTTAAATATATATATGTCAAAGCAATCATAGTTCAGCGATAATTGAGATGTACCTCGATCCAGATTTGAAGTTTGAATTTTCTCACTTTCAAATGTTATTTTACTGAAAAAAAAAAAAACTTTATACATATATATACATATATTTCTTTTCATTTTTCATAAATAATAATTTCCACGTGGGAACTCAGGTGGGACCCACATTTACCCAAACAACTGTACTACGGCGCTGAGCAAGCGAGTTAATTCTTTCTACCAACCCATTGAAGAAGAAATTTACCGTATAATTATTTCACGTGAAATTTTCATTATTTTTTTCGAGAAAGGAAATTATTTAGGTCAAAATTCACTGACCCCATGGAAGAGGGTGCCACGTGGGAGGCTATAATTGAATGATCAGAAATAAAGCTGCTACACGAGGTTCGTAGCCTAATATATCCCTAGCTGGCCGTACTTCAGCCACGTAAACAAAAATTAAAAAAAAAAAAAGAGAAAATTACCAAAGGAAGTGGGGTCCAGTCAAAAAGTCAAAAGTCAGGGTAAATAATCCCGAGAGGCGCGTGATGAAGAAACGCCAACTGGACGACAAACGAGGACAAAACGGAGAATAAAGAAAATGAGTAGGGGCAAAATCGTCCATGTAGAGGTGGCGTGCTTTAACGTCATAAGCTGAGCCACGCTCTGTAGTACAGTGCCCTATTCTGCCATACACACACTAACAAAGCTCAGTTGAACGCGCGAAGAACTCTCGAAGACGAACACGATTTTTATTTTTTATTCTCCACCAATCTTCTTTAATTTTCCTGTTTTCATTTTGAATCTCATCGAAATTCCAGATTCCAGATTCTAGATTCGAATTGCTTGTTTGTTTTCTTGGAAAATCGGTGGCTGAAAGAGAGGGAATTGGAGTGGAGAGGTGAGATTATGGATAGTTTGATACTTACAGAGTCATTGAGATTTGCGCCTTTTTGAAGAAGATCTTCAGCGGATCAGGATGAATTAAAGCAAAGGCGGCTGCAATTTATGATGGCCTTTTTCAATTACAGAGAGAAGAAGAAGAAGATGTCTCTTTCTCTTTCTTTTTTCTCTATCTGCAATGCTGCTGCTACTCGCCTACTACTACTACTACTACTTCTTGTAAGTTTTTAATTGTTTTTGTTTCTGACGATTCCATTTCGAAACGAACCACATAATTCTATCCACTTTCCCATTCCCTTCTTCCTGACGCCATTTTTTCTGTGCAAGTTCTTAGCAGAGGAACTTCTCTTTCTTCTAGTTCTCTGTTTCCCCCATTTTCCCTAAACGCGATTTTTTTTTGTGTGTGTGAATAATCCCTCTGTTTTGCTCTAACCGAGCGTCAGCAATGTCATCATAATGCCTCGAAGTTAATGGACGGACACGATATCCGAGACCTTGGTCTAAAGCGAGCATTTCTCTCGGGCTAATGTTTATTATGGTTTTCTCAGGTTGTAACGTGCTATTGACGGAGGAAATCTCTGAAAATCCGCCATTTCTGGTATAGGCTCGAGCCTTCTTTCAGTGAATTTGTTTCGGCCCAGTCATTGCTCGACTGGGTAAGTCCCATAACTTGCCTCGCAGTTGAAGAAGAAGAGGGTTTATGGCGTGAAAGAAGTTGGAGGAAAACAGAGGAGTCGTTTGTCTGTGTTTTTTCTGCAGCGTGTTATATTTTTTTGATATTATCATCGAAGATGAAGTTTATGAAGTTGGGATCGAAACCAGACGCTTTCCTAGCCAAGGGAAAAACTACTCGGTGAGTACCTACTTCAATTCTTCGTTTCATTACTGCATCTTCATTGGCAGCATTTTCACACTTAACTGAATCTCAAATCGTGACTGCCGTTTGCTTTCGTTCTTAAATTGTCGTCATGTCAAGCTCAAAGCCTCGAATGTTTTTCTGTCTGGTTTCATTTCGCTCCACTTTACTGTTCTTCCCTCTACTTCACTATCCTTCTGATTTTTTTCCCCTTTCTTTTTCCCTACGAAAACCCAAGTCTTTCTTATTCATAAATGTGTATTTCTTATCTGTCAGTTCTGGTAATTAAGTGATTGCTTTTCAATATTAAAACTCGTGATCTCCATTAAGCTGTGCATAGATGACGAGACCCGCTATTCAGTTTTTGGTAAACTAATATATTCTTTTAGAGGAAAAAGAAATATTGGTGAAAATAGTTGGATCAATAAGATAAAAATTCTCTGCGGGGTTTTCATTGTATTTGATTGATTCGATGCCAATATTTAATTTTGTGAGCGAAGATGGAGGTGACTGGGATTCTTTTTCACGACATCAGGTGGTGGTCCACTCGTATGTTGTCGTCTTCTTGTTGAGTTCGTGGTCCATATAATCTTTTAAGTTTCTTTTGGGTTATCCACAGCCCCTCTTTCTCTTTCATCTTGGACCCTCTGGACCAATTGTCAGCCATTGATTTCTTTCGTTGATCTATTCAGCTTGTTTTTTTAGTCGTGGGTTCAAATATTAGCAGTAGACTCAACAAGTGAGGATCAATGTTAATCATATTGAAAATGACATGTGATGGTTTTTAACTCGGTATCTCATGCTTTGACACTACGTAGAAGTGTTTTAATTTTTTTATATATATTCTTTAGACATAGTCTTGGCAAATTAGATCACATAGAAGAGTACCTTTTATCATATGGCCTCCTGCATGTGCACTGTGCCTTGTTGATCATTCATTTGTCAGCTGGTCAGGCTAAGATGGAGCTAGATTAATGGTTTGTCTGTTTGTTTTTGTATGTATGTAATGATATCTGCATCCTTTTTCAACTGGATGATAGAAGTTTATTAGTGCCTCTATGTTTGCTTTTGAAAATTTGACAGTGTTGTTGCGTCTTTTAGTTTCTTGGGATAATTTGAGCGCTCAAACAGAGGTGTACCCAAATGTTCTTTTCAGTCCCATGTCACTTTCTTGTCATATGATTGTCTTGGCATCAATGGAAAAAGGGCTTACCATTGCATGGACTCTATTCGCTTGTGCAGCAAATTCTTGTTTGTTTATACTCATGCAATATCATATATTTTATACTCTTTTGATCTACATCACGATCTACGATGCAATAATAGCAATTAGTCCCTTGAACGCTGAAGGATGACTAATTTAGCATCCATTCTTTAATTGATTGATATGATGGGAGAAATTGTACATTTGTTGTTGGAAGAGTTCTCATCTGTACATTGATTATGTTGATATTAAGTATTGGAGCTATCCATAGTTTTGTTGTTTTATCAACTTTATGTTCAAATACTTTTCTTTCGCTACCACTGCGCTACTATCAATCATTCAAAAATCTTGTTTGCATCTCTGATTTGTCTTCAATGTGTGCCATGATTTACTTTGGTCAGGTATGTTTCATCTGAATTGCCAACGGACGTTACCATTTTTGTGGGTGAAGTAAAGTTTCTTGTTCACAAGGTATGATGTTCTTTGTTATGTCAATGGATTTGGCATCTCTTTGGACTGCCACGAGGTTGATCATTTTCTTGTCTCTGTTCACATATATGATAAGATCGACAATTACTCAGATCGATGTAACTTGAACGCACAAGTCCATTTCTTGATTAATCTAGAAGTTTGAAAGTTTTAGTAGGATTCTAATGATAGTTGATCTCTGCCTTCTCCCCAAAAGATGATGAGATCTTTGTTTCTGAAGTACCTTTTCCCTGCCCTCCATCTTCAAAACTGTAGTTAGTTAATACTTGAAATTGTATGATGTCTTGATGTACTCTTAGGGGTGTTTGCAAGATTAATGACTTCTTTTTTAACCAAAAAAAAAAAAGATTAAAAACGTCTTTTTTAAACCAAAAAAAAAAAAAAAGATTAATAACTTCTTTTTTAACCCCCCCAAAAAAAAGAAAAGATTAATAACTTCTTTATAATGTATTTTATAGCCTAATGAAGTTAACTTAGAAGTTTGAGTTGCTTTTGTCTACAGTTTCCTCTGTTGTCCAAGAGCAATTGCTTGCAAAAACTAGTATCGAAAGCCAATGAGGAGAATTCCGAAGAAATTCATCTGATTGATTTTCCTGGTGGACCAAAGGCATTTGAAATCTGCGCAAAGTTTTGCTATGGAATGACTGTTACTCTCAATGCCTATAATGTGGTGGCGGCACGTTGTGCGGCTGAATTCCTTGAAATGACAGAGGACATTGAAAGAGGAAATCTTATATTTAAGATTGAGGTGTTCTTAAACTCTAGCATCTTCCGTAGTTGGAAAGACTCCATCATTGTGCTCCAAACAGCCAAATCTCTTCTTCCATGGTCTGAAGATCTGAAGATTGTAGGGAGATGTATTGATTCTATTGCCTCAAAAACTTCTGTAGACCCTGCAAATATCACATGGTCTTACACTTATAACAGGAAATTATCAGAGGCCGATAAAATTGTAGAGGATGGAATGAAGTACCAAAAGAAAATTGACAGTGTACCCAACGATTGGTGGGTTGAAGATGTTTGTGAGCTAGAGATGGATCTGTATAGGCGTGTTATGATTGCAGTGAAATCAAAAGGCAGAATGGATGGTTCTGTAATTGGGGAGGCACTGAAAACTTATGCTGTTAGATGGTTACCAGACACTGTAAATGCTTTGGCCTCTGATGCCCATATTAAGAGGAACAGATCTCTCATTGAAACAATCATTTGCTTATTGCCATCCGACAGAAACATAGGCTGCTCATGCAGTTTCTTGCTCAAACTCATGAAGGTTGCCATTTTAGTTGGAGCCGATGATGCATTGAGGGAGGATTTGGTGAAGAGAATTAGCTTGAAGTTGCATGAGGCTTCAGTCAAAGATCTATTGATTCTTGCACAATCTCCTAAAGTTACAAGATATGATGTTGAATTGGTTCATAGGATTGTGAATCAGTATTTTGGTCATCAAAAGTTCAATCGAGATACAGACGTTATCGAAAGGAGCGAGAAAGGGGCTGAAAATCTTTTACTGGGGCATGGGTCTTCATTGAATGTTGCTAAATTGACTGATGAGTATCTTGCTGAAATTGCTGATGACCCAAATCTCTCGCTTGCTAGTTTCATCGACTTGTCGCAGTCGATTCCTGAATTTGCAAGGCCAATACATGATAGATTATATAAAGCGATTGACATTTATCTTAAGGTACGCAATATAGAGTTTTCATGACCATTTATATATTGTTGTATAAAGTTGTTAAAATGACTCGTTGTGCACTTTAACCTATTTCATGACTGAGTTAGGAAATCACTGAAAATTGCCATCCATCTTGCAATTTCTCATCTGGTCATATTTTTTGGTATGCTTGGAACGTTTAGCCACTAGTTAGACTTTTTTTTTTCCCTTTAATGTTTAACAACCGTAATCTTTTCGAGTCTATGGATGTTTGTTCATTTGGAAGTTGTTCATTGCATACCATTTGAGACCGCTGCTCAATTCATTCATATTTGGTCTCAAATGCTTTAGCCTAGTACACCAGGAATTGGACAAAAAATGTTGAGAGATATTGAAGTGACTGTTAAGTAACGAAAATTCTCACGAGTGAGTTTTGTTGTGAAGGAGAAATCACTATATTTGAACGTAATGACGGGCTTTGATTATTTCCAGGTTCACCCAAGTTTGACAAAAGCTGATAAGAGGAAGATATGTGGTCTGATTGATGTCAAGAAACTTACACCGGAGGCGTCGATGCATGCAGCGCAGAATGAACGTCTCCCACTTAGAGTTGTAGTTCAAGTTCTCTTCTTTGAACAGGTTAGAGCCTCTGCTTGCGTAGAAGCGCATCACAACTCTCGAGACTCTTCAAGTGTAATGACAAGCATAGACGAAGAATGCCCCAAGGAGCTGGATAGCTGCAAGTCCCTCAAACACAATATGGGGAACATGAAGATAAGTGAGGACATTCAGAAAACTAAGAAGTTAGCCAAGAAGAGCAGCAAGAACAGTAGAAGTGGTATGCAACTGTTGCCTTCAAGGTCGAGGAGAATATTCGATAAGTTATGGATCGTGGGTAAAGGGCACGGTGAAAGTCGGAGTCCTGAAACGTCGGGGAGTTCTCAGAGTCCAACTTCAGTGGTTCCTGGGGAGATGAAGTCTTCTGGTTCTTATGCAAGACAGAGGAGGCACTCAATATCTTAGATTATGGATAAAAAGCTGTAGCAGCCAAAATGTAGAAAGTGCTAGGGTTGTTATATTGTAATGATTTTCGAATCAATTTCTTTCCTGAAAGAAAAAAGGAAGATGAGATATTTAAATGCAATTTGTAGAAACTGTTAGATCATTGTACTTGCGCTTTATATAAGATATGTTCATTCAAAAGTGATTTCAAATTTTCGATTGTATTCTTTTGTTCAGTTTCTACTGATGGATTCAAGTTCCTAATGCCCAATCAGCCAGAATCTAATGTTGGGATTCTGACTTTAATACCAGAATTCCAGTGCAGATCTCTGTATTTCAAAACTAATGGGAAACATTTTCACTTTCATGTCTGCAAAGCTGTTTCAGGTTAAAAGAACGAACACAGAAAAGGCGAAGGAGATAAGTTATAACTCCCTATATTTTCTAATTTCTACCTCTGAAAATCTAAACCTATCTGCTCAGAAATAATAACAACATCCAATTCCAATAATAAGATAAGCACATCCAAAATTCTATTCTAAAAAGAATAAATATCCTCAACTAAAGCTTAGAAGCAGACTTGTTAACTTGTGAGGTGGGGAAGTCAATTCTTTGGGCCAATATCCTTCAAGCCACAGATTTGTTCCTCTCCCATGGCTGACATGACACTCACGACAAGGTCCTTTCCTTCTGCAAATCCATCTTTAATCTGAAACAGATGCATGAAGCGAGTGAAAAGCTAGTTATTGCTTGGAAACATGTGTTGTGTATTTAGGCAACCAGTATGTGCAGAAGAACCTTACCTGAGCAAGTAAACTTTCATCAGTAGGAACCCTCAAATCATCCTTTGTGCTTCCATTGTCAGTCAAGAGGCTCACCTAACAACAAACCAGATTTCAGTTGGTCAATGGATATGAACTTGTCATATTCTTGAATGGGTGAATCTCTGTTTAGTAGTAAGTTGAATATGATGACTAAGTTTGAATCAACATAAAAACATGTGATGAATTCCCTTGTAAACCTAAATATGCCTACTCAAATAAAAAATAGTGAGAAAGAAACTCACAAATCCATCTTCGGAGATGTCGATAAGCTGATAATCAGTACGAGTAACCTCAGGAACCTATACAGAGAATGTGGAGAATGTGAGACACAAAGCAACCATGCAAACCTGACGTTTAAATACACAAAAATCGCTAAAAAGATGAGCAAAGAAGATAAATGAATACTCACATCACAGTTGTGGGATGATGGAACAATATCTTCAAGCTTTTTACCAGTGAATATATCAATTGCCACAAAGTGACACTTAGCATGCCCGTGTTTTCCAGTCTTGGATGTAGAAACCTCAACTACCTACTTTAACATAATACCATTTAGGACATTAAAATGAATGATATGAAGATCAAAGTTCCTACACAGTTATGTCCGTTGGCTACTGCTTTCATAGAACATAAAGAAGACTTCTCAAACCTTGCCCCTTGAATGAAAAATTAGTAGAACTAGAGTTGAGTTTTTTTTTACTGCTCTAACAAGGTATGGAAAGAGAACCATTTAATTTATATAGGCGAGATCCATAATAAATAATATTGATTCAATTGTAAAAACACAGCTGCTGCAATCAATAATTCTACAATAAGCTTTGCACTGTTATACAGAAGGCATATGAGCGACAACAATAACCAAAAAAGTGAGAAAAAATTAATAGCAATAACAATTATAACAGAGTTTGCCAGCTAAGGGTTGGAATAGAATCCTAGAGTCCATTGCCAACTTGAGCATAGCTCAACTAGTTAAAACGTATGGTATTTGGAAAACTTTATTTATGTAAAGTAGAGACAGAGTGACAATGCTTAGCCGAGGATTGTTTCTCTCCCAAAATCGCTCTACAAATCCCAAGATAACGAATAACTTTCACCCTCCTACCGATAACCCCAAAATAGGCAAACACGTCCTAATTCGAACTAACTTTCTCTCGATTTACCTTTTTACTCTCTTTCTAGCATATAGATCTACAACTGGAGGCCTAATAACATATAGCTTCAACTAAGAGATTATAGATTCAAGTCTCTCCGCCACACATGTTGTTGAACTAAAAAAAAGAATTTGAAGTCCATTGAAACAAACAATAGATCCGCTACAATCTCTTTAAACCAAAATAACATTTAGTCACCCTGGTTAGAAATTTAGCATCAAATTATGGATGCAATTTAACACTGGTCCAATCAGTAGTAGATTTTTTAGAATATTATATTTCACAAGCTTATAAAATTGAAGTCAGTAGAACCCAGAAAATCTCAAAAGAAATCATAAAAAACAAAGAAGCAACTACTAAGGGGTTAAACGATATGATATAAGAGAAAAACTCCATTCTAGAACAAAATCCAAATGGAAATACATTCGAATTCCTAAAATCTTGAAGGAAATCTACTGAAAACAAAGAATCAACACGAGCGACTAAAATCTCTTCTCAATCAAATTCTACTAACCATAGACAATCCCACCACTCTGTTATTTACACAGACATTCATATTTGTAAATCTAAAAGCAGCCTCCATGAATCATAAACCACCATTGCATCTAAAAAGGAAAACCAGAACCATAGCAATTGAGAATTCATAAAAAAAATAGGGGAAAAAACAAACAGGGGATTCAATTCCTTCGAAATATACCAAACGCATAAACAAACATCATGTATAAGCATGAAGAAGTCTGAGAATAAACAACAGAGAAAATTGTGATGGGTTACCTTGCAGGGACGGCCCTTGATGACAATGTAACCATTCTTACGGATGGTTCCGGCTTGCTGAGGGAAGGTCTTGGAGGCTCCGGCGTCGGCCTTCGACTCGAACTGATGCTCTTCGTCGGACATGATCGATCACTCTCAGCCCCTTTCGCCGTCCAACTGAAGATTTTGGTACACCAACAAGAACAAGCAACAAGTAGAACGGGAAAGTAAATTACAAACTTTATTTGACCCTCACTTTTTTAAATTACAAATTTAGTCCTTTGAGTTTCTTAAAATTTATAGATTCTGGCATAAAATTCAAACTTTAAGATTTTATTAGATTTTAAATTGAAATTTATAACTAATAGGTGGTTTAATTTTTAAAATTTTTGAATTTATTAGAAATTTATTAGATACAAAATTAGATTTAGAGGACACAAAATTAAAAGTTTGGTCAAGAAACCTTTAATCTTTGTGGTTAGATCCTTGGATCGTTTTCCTCATAATCAGTCTTCCGATTTGGAAGATAGAAGAGTTTGTTTTTGGGATTCTAGTTTTCCTTTTTGTCTCTCTTTTGTTATAATTGAGGAGGTTGGTGTATTCTGTTTATTTTCTAGTTAATGATATCTCTTTATTTCAAAAAAGTAGATACTTCTTCCATTTGACACATCATATATATTCATTTATTTTATGGGGCTCACACAATTCTTAAACACAATTATTATGACAATCAATAAATGAAGGTAATATGGAAATTTTTTCATAAGAAAAATTCCTTGCACACCCAGTATGGATACTCCTTCCATTTATTGCTTATCACATCATCAACATTTGAAAAATGATGTGGAGTCCACTAACATTAAAGATATAATTTTCAAAAAAAAAAAAAAAACATTAAAGATATATTTTTTCTAGAAAAAAATATTAAAGATATATTTATAAAGACAAAATTATACTGTGAACAAAGAAGTATGGTACAATTATAGTTGAACCTAAATCATAAAAAAAAAAAAAGACTCATCAAACATTTGTTTCTAGTTTTTTTTTGTTCATTTTCTGGGAATGTCTCTAAAATTGTGCAAAAATTTTGAAAACAACAAAATAAAATTTCTAGTATTTTTTGTTTAAAAAATACTAGTTCTACGGAGTTTGCAAAATGATTCTAAATGGTTCCTAGTTAACTTTTTTTTTTTTTTTTAAAGAGTTCCTGAGTTAACTTGAACCTAATGAAATGGTGACTATCTACTAGATTGATTGACATGTTGATTTTGTTTAAAATAAAGATTGCCGAATTGAAAGATTTATGTTTTCTAATTTTAAAAATTTTCCATTCCAAATTTCCAAAGATAAAACTTTCCTCAATAAAAAAAGAACCAACCAACAAGTCAAGTCTCTCGTCCCATGCATTAACAAATAAAAACTTTTTGTCAATATGAACGTAGTTCGACTGACCTAAAACTTGTACTAATAATCAAGAGGTCTATGGATAGCAAATTAAAAACATTTCAATTGTGAGATTAAATTAAATCTACAACCTAATTTTAAAAACTTTATTTATTGAACTCAACAACATGCATGTGGAGTTGAATACTCAACTCTGATCTTCTAGTTGATGATGTATGCCTTAATTAGTTAAGTTATGTTCAGATTGATAACAATTTTGTTTTTATTTTCACACTATTAAAAATATGCATAGTTCCTAATTATTTTTAATTGTATTTGAAATTATGTAAAAAGTTGAACAATGTTCATAATTTTTTTTTTTTTTTTTAAATAAAGGAAACAGAAATATGTCTTGATACAAGTTCAATTTTAAAAGATTAAAAAGAAGAAAAAAAAAAAAGAAAAGAAAAGAAAACAAGAGAATCCGTTACAACCAAGGAAAAAATGGCCCTCTAGATAAGATAAGAAAGGAATTTCCATGTTTAAAACTCTGTTTATCTTTTTCAGAAAAGATTATGATTATTAAAAAGAGATCTTAGACGGATTGGTAATTAAATGAAATAAACATGTAGAATATATGGTCAATCTTGTCATTTTATCTAAATCTTAATCAAAATCGTTGGGAAATGGTTAAAAGCCTTTTTTTTATTACAAACATATATATATTATAATTCTTATAACATAGTTTAACGATAATTGACATATGTACCTTCGATCAAGAGGTCAGATATTAATTTTCTTCTTCTAAATGTTGTCGAACTAAAAAAAGAAAAAAAAACAATTCTTATATTTAAGAAATAATCTATACATTCTACACTATATCATTAATTTATAATGATGATAGAGTATAATTGTAATAATTTTCCAAATTTGAGAAAATGATTGATCAAATTGAAAATTCAGCTTTTCAAAATCATTTAATTGAGACAAATGTTTGAAAACGGTATGTGTATTTAGGTCAAATATTCAATATAGCATATATCGACGATTTTATTAAATGATATATGAAAAATTAACATCAACCCATCAAAGACTAATTCTACATTTTGTTATGCAAAATTTAAGAACTCAAATAAAACATTCAAAATCTTAGATACCAAAACAAAATATTAAAAAAGAAAAAAGAAAAAAAAAAAGAAAAATCTCAACTCTCCATTGACCTAGGTTGGTCAGAAATGGAACGAGCAACTGCAGCAGCCAAAGCCACTGTGAAACCAGAGTTTTGAGTCAAAGATTCAGCACAATCTTTGATTATGTTTAGGGTTTCTCCCTCCAATTCTTCTTTCAAATTGGAAGGTTTTTTTCTATCTTCTTTGTTGCCTCTGGAAAGAGTGAGATCGAGATCGAGATCGAGATCGAGCGACGCTGGTTGAACAACACGGTTGCTCTCCTCTAAAAGTGGCGGAGGCGGCGGCTGTGGCAAACGGTGGATGACGGTTTGAGAAGACGGAGACGAAGACAGTTGTTCAGAGGTTGAAACTGGAGAAGGAGAGTCATTTTCATGGTTGTGGTGGCCATCGTATGAGACTATGACCATAGACTTGTCTTTCAAGCTTCTTTGTACCTAAATTTCCACACCATTTAGAGTTTGATTATATTTTTTAGTCATGTTTGTTAGTTTGTTACTTGAAAAGAATATCTTTGACTTATATCAATTGAGTTTAACTTAATAATTAAGGTCCGTTTGATAACTATTTCGTTTTTGGTTTTTGGTTTTTGAGATGTATACTTGTTTTCTCTCAAATTCTCCATCATGGTTTTTATCTTTGTTAAGAATCTATTTGAATTCCTAGTTAAATTCTAAAAAAAAAAAAAAGTTTTTGGAAACTATTTTTTTTTTGTTTTCAAAATTTGATTTGGTTTTTGAAAACAAGGAAGAAGGTAGATACTAAGACAAAAAAAACTTATAGAGGGAAATAGGTGTGTATAAGCTTATTTTTCAAAAACAAAAAACCAAAAACCAAATGGTTATCAAACGGAGCCTAAAGTAGTAGTAATCTTTCCTATATGTCGAAAGTTTTAATTCTCGCACATGTTATGTCTTTGAAAACAAAAATCTCTTATTGAGGATTTTTTTTTTCAAATTTATTTAATGAGCATGTCACATCAATATTTCGTTAAAAGCTAAGGCTATAACTTTGTGATCACTAAATAAAAATATATAATTTCGCTAACATGAACATAACTCAATTGATATAAAGTTTGTACTAATAACCAAGAGGTTTGTGATTCGAATCATTCCACCCCACACGTTGTCAATATACATATATATAATTTCAAATTCAAAAGATGATTAAAATTTTTCAAAAATTCATAAACTAACTAGACACAATATTCAATATATTTAACGAGCATGTCACATTGATCAACATATCCTAATTTAAGCATTGGTTAAAATTATGAACACAGTTATATACCTTCTTTTTCACGGGGCATCCCGGAGAAGAACACCTGAAATAGGCACGAGGAGATTGATTATCCTTTGTAATCTTTTGCCCATATTTTCTCCATCTATATCCATCCTTCACCATCTGAAATCCCCCCCAAAAAAGAAACTCAATATGCCATCAAATCTCTTCATACAACAAGAAACAAACAAAAATTTTGCTTTTTTTCCATACCAAAGCAGGGTCCTTGAAGTTAGTTCTCACATATGCTTGGGTCGTGGAAGATGCCCCGAGAGCGAGCGGAACCTGAAGGTCTGCTCTCGCCCTCATGTTTGAATTTTGGTTCATATCATTGTGATGTTCTACAAAAGCACCCACTTGAGAAACCAAATTCCTCATGCTCACAACTCTAAGCATAAACTTCAGAGCTTCATTCTCCTTCCTCAACCTTTCGAGCTCTATTCGGAGACATTCCACCTGAAATATAATCACCAAAAAGTCCAATAAAAAAAAAAAAAAAAAAACTGGGGTTTGGTTAAAGAAGAAGAAGAAGAAACTTGCCTCCGAACCCATGAAGAGAAAGTAAAGAAATGAAGAAAGAAATGAAAGTTTAGGTTATATGGATTATTATTATGATCATTGAATATCATTAAGAAATGGTAAAAAAGGGAAGGGGCATTATAATTAACAAGTGGTTTGATGGGAAATTTTGGTGTTGAGTTGGACTTGGATTTGGATTTCTCAAGCTGGGAATTGGAATCGTAGGCCAAGGAATTCAAAGCCACGAGGTTGAAGAAGAACGAACGTGCATGTCATGGATTTGGATTTCTCTAACATTATTAAATGCCTTTGGATTACGACGGGGAATCATAAGTCTAGGGTTTTTGTGGAAAAAGAAATCCTAGTTTTTAAACATGGAAAAGACTTTTAACCTAAAAACCTACGAGTAAATAATAATGGACTTGTGTGCTGTGATGTTTTTTTTTAGGGGACTTTTAAAGAAGTAAGATTACCAATTGGTCCTTGGAATTTTTAGTTGGACATCATACAAAGTGATTTTGGTAATTCAAGAATTACTTCCAAACATGTCATAAAAGGATGGGAGAATAAAAACTTAGAGCTCATTCAAAATGTTTTGTGATAGTCAAACAACAATCAATATATAGCAAAGAATTTTGTGTATCATGACAAGATGACACATAGAGATAGATCGTTATTTCATGTTTAAGAAGGTCAACAATAGCATAGTGGGACTAAACTATGTTCCATCTAGACATTAAATTGCTTACATTTCTCACCATAACATTACCAAAGAGCTTTGATGAAATCAACTCCAAGCTTGACTTGTATTCTATATACAACCCACCTTGAGGGGGAGTGTTATATATATATATATATATATATATATTGGACAATATGTGGAGAGTGTTAGATTGTAGATATAATATAATCGTGTTTAGATTAAATATCTGTCTTTTTTTTTTTTTATTATCTTTTAATTATAATTTAATATCATTTATTTTTCTTCTGAAAAAATTACACTTTTGGTCTTTGAGATTTGTGTTTGGTTGTAATTGGGTTCCTGAGAACCCGTTTGATAAGTTTTTAGTTTTTGAAAATTATGCTTCTTTTCTATCAATTTTCCTACCATGGTTTTCATCTTTATCAAGGGCACATTTGAATTCCTAGCCAAATTCCAAAAACAAAAACAAGTTTTTGAAAACTACTTTTTTAGTTTTTAAAATTTGGCTTGGTTTTTTAAGACATAGAAAGAATGTATTAGGAAAACAAAGAAATTTGTAGGTGGAACTAGTGTTTATAGACTTAATTTTCAAAAAACCAAAAACCAAAAACCAAATGATTATGAAGGACTTGAATTTTCAAACTTGACATTTTAACGCGGTTGAGGTTTGGAAAAATAATGGTTCTTTGATCCATGCCGTTTGTAGCTATCAGAAAGCTAACTGATTTTTTTTTAAAAAAATATTCTTAAGCTGACATGGCATTATTTTTTTTTTAAGTAATTTTTTAAAATACTCTTTTCCTTTACTCCCCTCCCTAATCCTTCAATTTATTTTTCCCCATTCTGACCATCAATCGTCCCTTTCGCCATCATCAAGACTCATCGCCACCGTCTTGTTCTTTCTTTGGTTGGGAATGGCTTGGGCTTTTAGCCCTTTGTGAAAAAGTCTCACTCTTGTTCCACATGAAATATTTTTATATAATCACTCTTCCTTGTATTTGTAAAAGATGTTAAGATTGATATGGTATTAAAACGTTGCGTTTGTTGGTCGGACTAATAAAGAAGTAGTTTTATTTTTAGGCAGTTGCATAGATGGCAAATTGGACCAAATTAATAGCATATAATATACTTTGATTGATTTTGCTATATTTGCAATTTTTTTTTTACAATGTGCAATATTTGCAATTATATAATTCTTATTTGCCACCCATCGCAAATTCTCTTTTTTTGGGCAAAAAACAAAAGCATGTCTCAGAAAATCCAGTCAGCCCTTGTTAACGGCAGGGACTAAAAAAACCATTTCCGCAAACCTCAGGGGTAAGATATCAAAGTTTGAAAACATAAGGATCTAAATGCAACTAAATCCAAACATCAGGAACCAAAAATGTTTTTTTTTTTTTTCAAATTAGTTTCCTTATTTGAAAATTTTCTTATATTATTTTCATCCATTGTCATGTAGAAGTATTTATATAAGATTATATTTATTACAACCCATAAGTTTTTGGGTTGAGTGATGATTAACATGGTATCATAGCACAGAAGATACTATGTTCAAACACTAGTAAATGACGTAATGTTGTGAGAGGAAATGTTGAAATACTGATATAAGATTAAATTTACTATTTTTGCATTAATTTTTTTTTTTAAAAAATGGTTGTGTTTAACTAACCAATTGAAAAATGGGAAGATATAAGAATTTGGTGTGTTGGAAAGATACTACATATATGAAATCAATCTTAAGGATAAATTTGAAATTTTCTTGATCCTATGGAAATCCATTTTTAAAAGATTAAGAATAAATCTGAATTTTGCTTGATCTTATGGGAATCCATTTTTAAAAGATATTGAGATTGGATTTTGTGAAACACAGTTAAGATTCTTACCAAATGGATTTCCATTTGGTAAGAATGGAAATCCATTTGGTTTTTTGGTTCTAAGAAGTCCTTAGAAATCTTTAGAGTATCTTCTTGAATTTTCTTTTACTAAATTCTCTAAATTCTCTAAATTGTAGGTCTTTTGAAAAAAACAAAAGAGTGACCTCTTCTATTAAAAATTTCTTTCATGGGCCTTATATGAACTTGGACCCAACCCATAGGCTTGGGCTTATTTAGGGCTTGACCCAATTCGCTTTAGGGGACTTTGATCAGGGATAACATGGATGATTAAAGTCACGTTTGATAACCATTTGATTTTTTTTTGTTTTTGGTTTTTGAAAAATATGCTTGATTTCTCCTAAATTCCCTACCATAAGTTTCATCCTTGTTAAGGATCCATTTAAATTCCTAGCCAAATTCTAAAAACAAAAAAAGTTTTTGAAAACTATTATTATTTTTTTTTCTTTTCAAAATTGGACTTGGTTTTTTAAAACAAGGAAGAAGATTGATACTCAAACAAAGAAACTTATAGGTGGAAGTAGGTGTGTATAAGCTTAATTTCCAAAAACCAAAAACGATATCAAATTTAAACAATTGTTTTGTAAAATAACTAACTCATTTTTTTATTGGATAAATGGTCAAAGGAGTAAATAATAGGTAATTATAATTATAAATAATGAAATGTAGAAGCATTTTAGTCCATTTCATTATTATTTTTTTTTCAAAAAAAAAAAAATAATGAAATGGACTAAAATGTCCCACATAACAAATTTCTAGAATTATAGAATAATTTGGGTGAAATAGAAAAATAAAAACAAACAATAATAAAAAAAAAATCTAGGCTAGTAAAAACAAATTAAAAAAAAAAACACACAAATTCAAAACAACTAAATCTAAAAAAAAATTAATTCGAAATATTCAGAATACATCATGAAATCTAAGCTAAAAGCATGCTAATTAAAACTCATTAAAAAACGAGAGTAAATCTGAGATTTAAAAAATGAAAATTTGAGTGCGTGAAAAATTATATATATTGAGGTATAAACATTTGAATCTCTAACCTCAACGAAAGAAGTAGATATCAATTATGACTCAGTTTCTAATTTATATATACTTTATTGGTTAAATTATAAAAAATACCCCTGAACTATGGGGTTTGTTTCAAAAATGCTCCTGAACTTTAAAAAGTTTCAAAAATACCCCTGAACTTTACAAAACGTTTCAAAAATACCCTTGCAGTTAATTTTTGGATGGAAACGGTTAAAAATGTTTTGAAAGTACCATTGCCGAAAATCTAGTTAAGCTCTTGGGATGATGTGTTGAAAGAGAAGAAAAACTCTTAGTGTATGAATACATAAAAAATAGGTAAAGCTTCTCATTAATTTTTATGGAAGAAGAATTTACGGTGAGAGAAGGGAAAAAAAAGAAGCATTTTCTAATAAGGTTATTTCTTAAAATCTTTTGAAAGTTAAAGAGTATTAATGAAACTGAAATTTTTAATGGTTTCCATCCAAAAATTAACGATAAGGGTAATTTTGAAACTTTTTAAAGTTCAGAGACATTTTTGAAACAAACTCCATAGTTCAAGGGCATTTTTTATAATTTAGCCTATTTTATTTGAGTGAGGGTACAAAAGTTTTACTCCATATAATAGACCCCAACCATTCTTATTGTTATGCCATGAACTTTCAACTTTAAAAAACAAATAGACTATTTTGAGAACAAACTCCCAAACAAGCTTTAAACCATTTTCCTCCTACTCTTGAGATAGAGTGGCATTATTCATCAAAATACTCCACAAATAAAAAAGAGAGAGGGTAAATTTACTAAAATTTTAGAATAATAACCTTTTATGACTAATAAAAGACCAACCAAACAATTTAAATATGGATGACCCATAAAAAAGATGTACAAATATTTCAAAAAAAAAAGAAAAGAAAAGAAAATGTGGATCTTAACAACTCTTTCGAAGACTCCAATGCAAGATATTTCTGGAGGAAAGCTTTAATTTTTCCACATGAAACGACAAGGAAATGGTAGGAGAAAAAAATGTACTATGGTTTGATTATTCGACATAATAAGTCAAGTGGTTATTATCAAAGGAGCCCATTTACTTTAGCTTTGATAAGTAAACATACCAGTCATTATCAAAATAATATATATATTTCTCAGGAGCCAAATGTGAAATAGAAGACTTCTTTTTAATAATCGTACAATGATTCATATTGTACACACTTTTGATTTTTATATCGAAAAGTCTCCTACATTAGAAATTACTTTTATCTATATATATTTGATGTCTTCTATATTCTTTTAACCGATGAGAGACTATATATATTTTCATTCTCACCCACAAAGAAAGATTCAAATTCATTAAAGTCCTTTGGTTATAATAAGAGTGTTTAATTATGAACCATTTTAATGTTTGGTGGTGCAATTTTAAAAGTAATTTTGATATGGTTAAAAGTATTTTTGAATGATTAATGTTTATTTTCAAAAATGATTTTAGAATTAACAAATTACTAAAAACTAGCCTTAGGGAGTGAGAAATTTAAGGGAGAGAGAAAAAAAAGTTAGATCAACATGGACAAATATTTTATAGAGAGAAAAATTGGAGAAAAGAAGTTAAGAGAGAGGTTGAAAAACTTTAGAAAGTAAAAAGATATTTTTTTCCCCCTCAAAATTTAAGGTGAAAATAAGGTGAAACAAAAGGATAATTTTGAAACTTATAGTACTAACTATTATAAAAACCAACTTTTTTTTATTAATATTTGACCAAAAATCACCTTAAAATCATTTTTCAAGTGATTGACTGGAAGTCACTTCAAAGTGATCTTGGACTTTTCAAAATTACTATAGAATCATTGTTGAACATCCCTATTTTAAAATGAGAAGTGATTTTGCCAATGGAAAAAAAAAATGATAGTCATGCAAAAATTGTTACATAATAAAATCATCATCACTTAATTTTGATGGAAATTTTCAAGATACATTTTGGAGTACAACAACTAATTATTATGGTTAAAGTTGGATTTAACCAAACACCTTGAGACCGAGGAAAAGTTAGGGTGTATTTGGTTTAACTTTTCAAGTGTTTAATTTTGAAAATAAATCATTTTGAAAAAATTTCTAGTGTTTGGCAACCACTAAAAATGACTAATTAGAAAATGAGATTGATAAATAAACCATTTTGAGAGAAACACTTGAAACCAAACTTTTTCAAAAAGACTTCTTAGGTAAACAATAACTTGTGTATAAAAACATTTGTGATGAAATGCAACCAAACATATGAGTGTTTAAATTCTAAACAATTTTTATACAAAATGTTTTTTAAAAAATGCATTCTTGAAAAACATTTAAATTAAAATGTATTCCAAACGGACCCTTAGAATGAAGAAGCTTGAAATGGAGGCAGACTCATACTCAAATAATGAATATATGGTTGGATGACAGCCTTCGAGCCTAATCGACCATTGCGAAGCAATGCCTGGACGGGAAAATTTCTAGTACTACGTTTTCCATACTACCTCCACTCATTGTTTGCCATGAAAGAAGTATTTAAGAATGGTGTGGGACCCATACAATAAAATATTATATCAATAAATACTCATTAAATGACGTGTCAAATGCTGAATGGAAGGAGTAGGTACTACCGTAGGACTAGAAATTTTCCCGCCTTGGACCAAAGGGCCGACATGGCCACTTCACGTCCCCCTAACTCGAGGATAACCCCATGGGTCTAGTTCAACTACTTCTTTTAATCTAATCCAAAGGAAAAAGTAAAAAATCCTGAGACAATGACAAAATAAATTAATAGGAGTTTACGATTCCACTCATTCTCCTACCCTAAACTCGTTGCATCTCTTTACTCCATTTTTTGATTTAGATAATGGAGTTGATATATAACAAGCACCACACTAATGTGCAATTTCCTCCGTTTTGCAAGTCAACTCATCCCATTTTTTTTTTTAATATTGAGCGACGTATGAACCAAATAGATATATACCTTCACCCAAATTTATCCATAGAACCAAAAATGTTATTTAACCTAAGAATTATATCATATTTACTCAACAATTACTATGAAAGGGGTTAATTAATTTGGTTAAATATATAAAAACATTAAAATTAGAGTTAAATCAACTAGAATAGAAAGCAATAAAACAAAGATAACGACAATAAAATAGACCAAAGAGATACTAAAACGACAGTGTAACCTAACTAAATATATCTAGGGGAGAAAATTCTCAAGTCTTTTTGCCCTTTTTTCTTTTTTTAATCCATGTCACGTGGCACCAGCGTGGATAGTGATTTTTTTTTTTTAATTATTTTTTTCCAATAAGAAAGTCGCTTCATGAAAAAATTGCGCACTTTTTTTTAAAGCTCCTTTTTAGTTGGAGTTTGCGATGAGTAAGATGCTCACGCGCCACTCATGTTTTAGTTACAAGATTCCTTCTAGGGCATGTTTCACACATACTTTTCAATAATTTTGGATTTACATAGTTTGAAGTTATTGCGAATCTAAATTTATACGCGGTATTCGTTTTCGTGTTCAAATTGCGTGTGTCACGAATAAATGGTATAAATTTGTATTTATGATATTTTATGTGTTGATGTACGAATATGAAGATTAACTTACTTTCATATGTATTTGTTTTGTTTTATTTCCTAAACTTAAATATTAATTATTTCAGTCATTAACCTTTGCAAAAATAATTGTTCTAATCTTAATGCGTATTTATTTAGTTAGTTATTTCTATTTAACCTAAAACCATTTGGAAAATCCAATCACTAATTTATGTCAGCATACATACATCTTTCAACCACTAATGACTAAAATAATCTTTTATACACAGTCTAAGAATTAAAATAAAATTTAAATCAAGTATTAAAATATATAATTTATGAAATAAGTTTAGAGGTCTAAATATCTATCCTAAGAAAAGTCAACTTGAGTATAGTTCGACTGACTTAAACATGTCGTTTTACCTTCGAATTTTTATTGCTAAAATTAAAAAAAAAAAAGTACGAGAAACTAATAAATTCATATAAACTTAACATCGACTTGGTCTCACCGTCTCACTCATATAAGAGTATAAATCTAATCTATGAACCAAACACGCTTTTTAGAGAAAAATCCTTCATTGAAAACTTCAAAAAGACATTGTCCAAAGAGTTGTTACAAAGACTTGATGAAGTTCGTTGTTAGGTCAAATAGCACCAAATCAGATTTCGTGAAAGTATATGATTTCTTCAACAGGAAGTCTTGAGGAACTTTCTCAACAAGACATGTAGATAAATGAAGACTGGTCGACATATATTAGCCAATTATTTCGTGGTGATTAAGAAACTATAGAAATTCTTTTTTTTTTTTAAAAAAAAATAGAAATTTCCAAAGACCAAGACTTCCATCTTTAATTCGATAATAATATTTATAATGTGAAATATAAACTTTTTCGTTCGCCCATAACTTTCAGTCGACTGCAATTCAATGTTATGAACACAAATGGGCTCTTTTAGTTAATAAGCTTCCATTTCAATTGCTGTTATTTAATATTTATTATTTTGTCAAATTTTCCGGCGCTGAGTTGGTCCATGCGTACGCGGTGGCGACCGTCGGACGCCGGCCGCCGGCCGCCGTGGGTAATTATCTATTTTTCTCACTGTTCCCACTAGCCACTGCCCAGCAGCTTCTCTCCAATTTGCCCGACGAATCTTCTTTGTCTTTTTCTTTCTGTTGATTTTCGTCAACTTTTCAATGAATGAAAATGCCCTTTCGATAACCTTTTCAATGCCAGTTTCTCCATTTATGCTGCCCATAGGTTCAGGTTTAAGCGCTAAAGCGAGAATAGCTTAGCGGTAATTGACATGTACTCTCGAGCAATAAATCAGAGGTTCGAATCACCCCACCTCAAATATTGTAGAACTCAAAAAAAAAAAAAAAAAAAAAAAATCAGGTTTAAGCTATACGAGGACAATTTGATAACGTTTTCTTTATTTTATTTCTCATTTCTTAGTCGTGTAGCAATGAATGAAATTTACACAATTTTCGACGAACTAACAACATTTAATTATTTTATTCTATAAAGTTGCTCAAAATTCAATCATAATTATAATATAATATAGTATTACATGGTATATGTATGTCAACAAAAATGCGTCCATATACATCCAATCACGATCCTAACAAAAATTGAAATTACAAATCCAATTGAATTCCACAAAATAAGTTCATGAGAGTGCAAGGGGTTTGATGAGCCCAGCCCCTGATCAAAAGTAATACCAAAATTTACACCAATCGCACTCTCAAGTTTCAATTCTCTCTAAAAGAGAAGAGAATTGAACCTTTTTATTTTCAGTGTCCAACTAAATATACTACTGAAACTGATGATGTTTAATACAAAATATATACTTCAATAGAAGATACAAGAAAAGATTAACGAATCAATCATCGCCAGATTTCTTTCTCTACCATGGTTCCAGTAATGGCGGTGGCGAGGGCTCTGGTGAAATTGGCGTCTCTGGTCAAAAGGGAAGCCATTTGTTGAACTATGATCTGTTGGGATGGAGCTGATGAGGGTCTTTCCAGTTCTGGGACTGAAGCTTTCACAGTGTCGGTGGATTGGGATTTGGTTAGATCGAAGGTTACAACAGAAGGTATTGATGGAGATTTGACTGAAGACGAGGGTGAGGGAACTGAAGAATCCAGCTTTGAACCACCCAAGTGAATTGGTCCAACTAATTGATACTCAATTCCAGAATTAGGTTTCATGTGATTGTGCTCCCCTTCGTATGTAGCCACTAAATAGGATGGGTCTTGAGCACTTCTTTGCACCTATATAGTATCGTCCCAAAGAAAAACACAAAAGTTGAATTCAATCAAAATAGAGAGATATTTTATAAATACAACCATTCGTTGATATTTGAAATATCTAGTAGAATTATGTTCAAGGTGGCATCTAATCTATATTTAGGAAAATAGGAAGAAAAATGAAAAAAGATGATTGTGTTTCCCTCTTCAATGGAATCCTTTAATTACTACTAGAAATTTGATAGTCATTTATTATTTTTCTCTAAATTTCTTGTAAAAATTTAAAGATTGAAAGTCGTTGATCTATCTGTATAAAAGTATTATCCAACAAAGATAGAACAAAAGAATAAGCTAACTAATGCAATGGTATGTTAACTTTGTTGATCCATTTTTTTAGAATTCAACGATATGTAGGAAAGAATGATTCAAACCTCTAACCTCCCGTTTGAGAAGATATATCTTAACCGATTGATTTATGTTCAAATTGAAAATTTCATGCGTCTTATTAGAAATAATCAATTACAATTAGGAATATATGGTGAAAGAATATTGAGGATGTCATTTTTTTTTCTTATGCAATGATGTGAATTGCATCCAAAGAAGTCTAACACTAATGAATACGATATAGAACAAGTAGAGTTGAAAATTAAATGAGCGAAGAAAATTAAAGGTTAAGGAGACAGAAGAAACTTCGAGGAAATTACCTTCTTTTTCACCGGGCAGCTTGGGGCAAAGGAGCATTTATAGTAAGCTCTAGGCGACGGGTTGTCTTTAGTGACCTTTTGACCATATTTCCTCCATTGATATCCATCCTTCACAACCTACAATTTTAGACCCTATTTAGCTTAGGATACTCTAAATTGTCACGTCAAAATTTGACGAATCAACTAAATTTTTGTTATTGCCATCGATCAAAAATTATTCTAACAAACTCAATAAACGAACTAATGATTCGATTTCAGCTTCACAACAATCAAACAGAATCGTAACAGAAAACACGAACGCGGAAATTACTGATCGAATGCCTTTACGTACCAGGCTCGCATCGGAAATCGGCGTCGGAACCAAAACTCTCATAACCTTCGGCTTACTGCTTTCTCTCGGCCTTTTATGACACGAATCGTCGTCGCTACAGCAGCCGCAGTACTGATCGGTAAAAGCATTAGCGCCAGATCCGCTCCGATTGAAGTTGCAATCATCGCATCCTGCCTTTCGCTTCCTCGATTTAATCATCAAATCGATCACCTGATCTTTCAGAACGTTGTAACTGTCAACGACGAGGCCTAGCATCTGATTCAGCTTCTGATTCTCCGAACTCATCCGATTCAACTTTTCGGCAAGAACGGCCGGAGCCTGCAAGATGAAGAACGACTGAATTGAGTTTTATAGTCCTGATGAGGAAAGTAAATTTGAGGTTTAATTTGTACACTGACCTCTTCTTTGAGTTGAGTAACAGTGTTAGTGGCCGGAGATTCGTCGGCGGTGTACGGCGGAGGATTGAAATTGAGGTCGAGACACGTATTGATGGTTGATGAAGGTTCCATGTCTAGAAGAAGGAAGAATTTCAAGTTGAGAGGACTTGGTAAACCAGGAAATAAAATTCTTGGACTGAATGAATAGGCACGAATTAACTCCCTTTATATAGGAAATCGTTTTGGAAATTGTGGGAAGGAATTATGAATATAATCCCTTTTCTTATTTTCGCGATAATGACGTCACGATAATGACGAAAAACCTTCGAAAGAAAAATGTAAGAAATATGGTTTTATTTTCTACGTGTTTAATATATTGGATTTTTATTTTTATTTTTAAAGTTCGAGGTGGAAATTGTTTCTCGAATTTAACATTTTCTTTTCTTTTTCTTTTAGCTCTTTTGTACTCTATATTCTTTTACGAAATTATATGCTTTCTTTTAATATGAAATTTGTCTGAGATTTTAAAAATTAAAAAATGTGAATAGACTAGTTTAGTTTTTTTTTTAGAATGAAAAAAAATATATCATTAATTATAGATAGTTATATTAAGATGTAAATATGATCAGTTACTTTGTTAGTTAGTTCTCTGTTAGTTTCTCTAACAGATCTCTGTACATTGACTATTTAATTGCCTATTCACTCAATGAAGAATTAAGGCATTTTATTTACTCTCTTCCCAAACTTAATATGGTATCAGATTTTAATTGCTTCAGAGAGTGAATTTTCCTTCCCGCGTTTTGCGTCTCTTCCTGCTTCATCGCGCCATGTTTGATTCCGTCACCACCTCTGATCCTACAGCACCTATGGCTGCTACGAACTCAACAAACTCCTCATCTAGCCGCTCAATTCTTGAATTGTACTCCAATCCTTATTTGCACTCAGCCAGTTTATGGCTCAGCCCCGCAAACCTCACTTGTCTGCAGCACACTCCCTCCTTCGGTATTTGAAAGGAACATCTGGCCAGGGAGTTTTTCTCCATGCCTCTTCCTCCTTTCAACTACGAGCCTTCACCGATTCCGACTGGGCTTTATGTGTTGATTCTCGAAAGTCCACGACCGGCCTTTGTGTTTTCCTTGGTGAATCGCTCATCTCCTGGAAATCAAAGAAACAGACAACTATTTCTCGCTCCTCTGCTGAGGCAGAATATAGAGCGCTTGCAGCTACCACAAGTGAGGTCGTCTGGCTTCGCCAATTATTAACCGAGTTACGCGTGGGCTCTTCTTCCCCTTCCACAGTCTATTGTGACAACATTGCAGCTGTACACATCGCAACAAATCCAATGTTCCACGAACGAACAAAGCATATCGAAATAGATTATCATTTTGTTCGTGACAGAATCGCCAAAGGAGATGTCAAACTTCTACCTATTCGCACGCACCTACAGCTTGCGGACGTGTTCACCAAACCATTACACAAACCGACTCTCCAAGCTCTGCTGGACTTGACTCCAGCACCATCTTGAGGGGGGAATATTAAGATGTAAATAGGATCAGTTACTTTGTTAGTTAGTTCTCTGTTAGTTTCTCTAACAGATCTCTGTACATTGGCTATTTAATTGCCTATTCACTCAATGAAGAATTATGGCATTTTATTTACTTCTCTTCCCAAACTTAATAAGTTATAGATTTGAACCTCAAAGCATGTTGTTTTTTTAGAAAAAAAAAAGATGAAAAAGTAAAGGAAGGAGTAATTAATAAATAAACTCAACTTTCAAAGATTTTTTAAAAGAATGAGCACGTTAGAGCTTGAGTTTAGCTAGTAAAATACTTTTTTTTTTTTTTAAGTACAACGATAAGCTAATGGTCTATTTGGTAGGCAATCAAGATTTTGTTTTATATTTTTAGGTTCACTGAGTTCAATGAATATTCATTTGACAAGATGGGAGAAGTATACCACGTTGCTTGGAGATTAACTATTACTCAATCATTACTAAAATCATAGCTGTCATAAATACTGATATAAGTGTCAACGACAACATAGTTTAACTGGCGTAAAACTTGTACTCTCTACCAAGAGGTCAGAGGTTCAAATCTCTCATCTCACATATTATAAAAAATAATAATAAATACGACTTATGTGTGTTTCAAGATACATGTCGTAATTTTGATTAGATGAGTTGTTTGACTAGTCTAATGATCTAGATGTAGTTTGTTTATCCTCTCAAGTTTGGATGAATAAAAAATGTACTCATTTATTACATGTAAACACATAAATGATAAATCTTTAATTATTTGAAAATTTCACTCATTATAAATATATTTATCATGGTCAATATAATATAATAGAATTTTTTCAAATAAAAGTAAACTTTTTGAACAAAACTATATAAATAAATTCATATCTAAACAAATTGTTGCAACTTGCAAATCTGTACTAAAAAAGAAAAAAAATCTATCTATTTTAAGTACGAACAAGCAAGCACACCAACAATTGTGGCTCGATTTATACTTGGTCCATATTCAAGAGTGTTTACTTGAAGTTCATGATCAATATTAAATATCTACAAGTTAAAAACCTTGAATTTAAAGTCTATAATAATAAATATATGTGTTTGGATAGGTAAGATAATTAATATATTGAAAGTTAAATATATGAATTTGTTTATTGGTTTTGATAATCGAAAAAATAATTTCAATTATTAGATTTAATTAAAATATTTATATTAGATAATTAATTAATAAATAAGTTCTTAGTAATGATTAATTTTCTCTCTCTCTCATGTCTCATCTCCATTTCACAAGGAAAAAAGTTTCTCGTAAAAAAGTCTGGTGGTTTAAGTGATATTTTTATCCATGGAAAATAATTATCTTGATTTTAAAAAGGAAACATCAATGAAACAAACATAGACTTCTTATATCGTTACCAAAACTTATCTCAAAACCAATGAAACAAACCTGACCTAAATTAATATTTTGATCTTTACCTTTTAAACCATAGGTTCTATCATTCAATACTTTTCCTATCTTAATATACAAAACAACACATTGAATATAAATCAAATTGATGATTTGAATTAATTGTAAAAAAAATGATAAATTTAATTAATTTAGACTAACTAAACAAAAATTGTATTAAAATTCAATTTTTATGGCTAAATTTTAGAATATTTAATTTTTTTATTAATTTTTTAAATTTAATTGTGTAAATCAATTTTATATAAAGTCAATCCATGATTACCATTTAAAACTCAATCAGTGTATTAAATTGCATGCTAAATGACAATCAATCCCACGGTTTTAAATTTTATTTATAATAAAATTTAACCTATACTCTAATCATTAGTGTAATGGTAAAAGCGAACATAGCTCAACAGTAATTTAAACATTATAGTTAAATAAGTTGTGCAATTAGTGTTCTTAGTTTTTTTTTTTTTTTTTTTTCCTTTTTTGGGTATATTCTTAGTTATTAGTTAAGATTCCATTTTTTTTAAAAAGATTTTCTTTCACTTTATAACTCTATATGTTGAATGTTTTTAGAGCTATTAATATGAATATCTTTTTTTTTTTCTATTTGCATTTTTTACAATTTTGTCTAAAAAGAGACAAAGACTTGTTTTTGGTATTTTCTTTTAATGAAAATAGCCATAATCCCATTAAAACATAATTGAAATTAAAAAGAATAAAAAACGAAATAAAGAAAGAAAGAAAGAAAAAAGTTTTTTTTTTTTTTTTTTTTTTTTTTAAAAAAAAGTTGCTCCCTGTGACCTGATGGATTGGACGGCTATCAAACATGAATTCTAAAAAAAATGGTTGAAATCTCTACTTTTTCGCGTTTTCTATCTTGACTTCAAAAGCCAGGTCTACCTAAGTTATTTGAATTGTAATTTTTTTTAATTATTACACGAGTTTATTTATTTTAAATTTATTAGTTATTTTCCTATTATTCAGATGGATTTATTTCTATATATAAATGGATTGTATTAAAAAAAATACAATCCGACCTTTGCAAAAGTAAATAAATAAATATGAAAATCCAACGAATTTATTAAAAATAAATGTGTGTGTATATATGAAAAAGTGGATGGTAGTTTAGGTAAAAATAGAGTTAAATTATAAGTTTAGTTTATAAACTTTAAGAGTTGTATCAATTTAGTCCCTGAACTTTAAGTATCTTATAGGTCCTTAAACTTTTACTTTTGTATCCAATAGGTCCTTCAACTTTCAATTTTGTGTCTAATACATCCTTGATCTATTCAACATTTTCTAAAATTTATAGACTTACTAGATATAAAATTGGAAGTTTAGGATCCCAATAGGCATAAAATTCAATTTTATATCTAATAAACTGGTTAATTCTTAAAAATCTTGAATATGCCAAGGACCTATTAAACACATAATTGAAAGCTCAAGGACCTATGAAACATTTTTAAAACTTAGGAATCTATTAAACACAAAATTGAAAATTTAAGGACCTATTAAACATTTTTTAAAGTTCATAGATCTAGTTGGATACAATCCTGAAAATTCAGGGACTGAACTTGTAATAAAACTTAAAAATAAATTTCTTTAATGAAATTAATCAAAATATATAGAATATATATGAGAAGGATGAACCTAAGTTTCTTCTTCTTGATTCAACTACATGTGAGGTGAGAATTCAAATCTTTAATCTTGACTGCATGTGAGGTGAGAATTCAAATTTTTAATCTCGTGGTCAAGAGTATAATATTTTTAGTTCGATGAAAAACTATGAGTTATTTCTTAAAAGGACGAGTTTTATTTTATAAAAAAGCCGAAAATTCTCCTTTTTTTTTTTTTTTTCTTCTTATAAGTATTTTCTTGTGTTAGATTAATGACATCAAATTTATCCAAAGGATGACCTGCAAAGCATGACATATGACAGTAATAGAAAGAAAGATACTTTGGAGGATTACCCTTGACTTTGCCTAAGACCATGGAATTAAACTGATAAGTTGTTTAAATTAGATACTAAGCCAATGGGCTGTTGACAACTATTATTATTTTTCACTAATTTTTGGATAGAATTCAAACTGTCTTGTAGGGTCTTTTTTTCTCCTTTTGAGTTCAAGTTTTCTTTTCCTTATAAGTTAAGCCATCACAATGTTTAGAACATGTATATTTCCCTTTGATTTTTCATTTTTGGTTTTTGAAAATCAAATTTATAAATTCCTACTTTTACCTATGTTTGTTTTGTTATCTACCTACTGGTTTTTGTTTTTAGGATTTGGCTAAGAATTCACATGTTTACTAGACAGAGATGAAAATCATTTTAAGGATTTTGGGATAAAACAAGAATAATTTCAAAAGCCAAAAACCAAAAACTTAGGCCTCGTTTGACAAAACCATTTGGACCCAGTTTGATAACCATTTGGTTTTTGGTTTTTGGTTTTTGAAAATTATGCTTGTTTTCTCCCAAATTTCCTACAATGGTTTTCATCTTTGTTAAGGAACCATTTGAATTCCTTGCCAAATTTCAAAAACAAAAACAAGTTTTTGGAAACTACTTTTTTTTGTTTTCAAGATTTGATTTGGTTTTTGAAAACAAGGAAGAAGGTAGATGCTAAAACAAAGAAACTCATAGGTAGAAATATGTGTGTATAAGCTTAATTTTCAAAAACCAAATGATTATCAAACGGGGCCTTGTTTTTTGGTTTTTGGTTTTTTGTTTTTGAAAATTAAACTTTTAAACACTACTTCCACATATACATTTCTTTGGTTTATTACCTATCTTCTTCCCATGTATTTAAAAACCAAGCCAAATTTTGAAAATTAAAAAAAAGTGGTTGATAAATTCTAGTTTTATAGATGAAAAAACAGGTTAAGGTGTTTGGTAAATTAATATTCTAAATCATTGCAAATTAACTATATTTTTTTCAATAAATAAATTTAATGTTGAAATTTAATTTCAAAGATAATTATATATTTTTAAACATATAAGACAATTGTTTTAAATTTCATATGATTTAAATATAATGTTTTATTTAATCTAGGATGTTTTTATATTTTGCTAAGAAATATAATTTGCTACTTGTATTAATATATATATATATATATATATATATATATATATATAATTTCAATTTAAATAAAATACAAAACAAATAATTTCAATTGAGTTTAAGATTAGATAATAGAATAAAAATATTTAACTTAATTAGAAAAATTATCGACATGAATCAATGTGTAGAGAAGATGAGTAGTTAGTTACAAATTAGATTTTTAAGGAAGCTAAATTGAAAAGCTATGATTATTGGATTTTGCAAATCTACGTAATTGAAAAAATACTTTTATAAAAATTAATTTATAATCTATTTTACCAAACGCTAAAAATGGTTAAGATTCTTTTTTAATCACTTCAACCTCTCCCAAAATCAATGCCAATCTTACTCTAAATGAAGTTTAATTTACCAAGGGATTTGTAACCTTCTGGGTAAGTTTGAGGTTAATTTAAAAAAAAAAAAAAAATTGAAAAGGCATGGATCTTTAACCCTTCTTTGAATTGTGATATTTTGAAAAAGATCAACCAGACATTATGTGGAAACTAACATGATAGTCACAACATTATGTGTGGCATTTAAATTTAAGCGTAAAGCTAATATAATTTTGTTAAATATATAAAACGATTTTATTTTTTTATTTAAAAAATATGTATACAAACAACACCTTTTTTCCAAACTTTTTATATTTTATAAATTTAAATAATAAGCCCTTTTAAATAATTTCTATCTATAAAGTATTCACATATATAAAACAATAGGTATATTATTTCAAATGGAAATGAATAAAAATACTTTTTATTGAATTGTTATTACGTCCGAGACTTATCCCAAAATTTAATTAAAATTTATTAGTAAGAAATGTCCACATTTTAGAGCGTTTTTGTGATAATATAATAATACAGTGTTGGACAGAATATTAAATTAATCAGAAAATACATTTAGAGAGATCAAACACAAGAATTTATAGTGGTTCGGTCAATCGACTTGCTTCACTTGCAAAGGGCTTAAAAGCCTTTGCTAGACAATATTATTAGAGATCGGAATTGACGCATAAATCAATACAATGAAGAAGAAACAATGAAGAAGTACACAAAGATTAGAGAAGAACAAAACAACCTTGAGGATTTGGATTTTGAAAAAAGAATATCCAAAACGATTCTTTCTTTCTCCTCTCAACCACGACGCCGACGACTACACGAATAGGAGCTTCACTTCAACGGCAACGGGCACGTGGTGACAACCTTTCTCGTCAAATCAGATTATTCTCTCTCTCTGATGATTTGGCCGAAACGCTCTCCCTCTCTCTCTATAACTCAAGGCCAAATGACCTTTCTTTTCCCCTCTCTTTTTTGCTTTCTTTCAAATAGGATAAAAACCCTAACCTCTCTTTTAATGTATGGTATGACACATTCATCCATCTCACATACATCATGATATATATTCATCCATCTCACATACATCATGATATATATATATATAAACAAGCTACCTGTTGGGAGTGCGACCAAAGTCCCACATCGGCTAGATGAGGGGAAGATCATGGGTATATAAGGGAGGACAAGTATCTCCATTGGTATGAGGCCTTTTGGGGTGAACCAAAAGCAAAGCCATCAGGGCTTATGCCCAAAGTGGACAATATCATACCATTGTGGAGATATGTGTGTGTCCGGTAGTCCCTTACACTACCTCCTGTGTAGGATGCCAATCCCTCACTCTTAACGGTTTCTTTGTATTAAGAATAGATACTTCTCGGTGTTTGGTGGAATTTCGACTTGGGATACCTTCGATCGATCGATGAAGAAGATAAGGATGAAGTAAAAGATCAAAATTCAGTCATTTATCCAAAGAACAATTTAAAGGACTTATTTTTATTCACCAAGTGAAAGCAACAGTTTCATTAGCGGTAGTGTTTGAAAGTTTGGTGACTAAAATAAAATAAATACGAAAGTTCATAAATTAAAATAAATTACAATTAAAATTCTTTAGTTTAAAAGATAATATATCATAAACTTTGAAGTTTAAGAAATAGTATAAATGTTAAATTATAATTTTAATTTCTATACTTTAAATTTTCTATTTATTTAGTCTTTTCAAACATTTTTAATTACTTTCTTGAATTTTTAATCAACATTTTTATTTAATTTCTATCCTAAATATAATCTTTTACAAAATTATTGATGTGAGTTGTTGATTACAAATTTTGGTTCAGTTAATATAACATTATCATTTTAATTAAATCAACCAAACCACCTAACTTGTTGCATGACACTTGCTTAACCTTGATTACACATAAAATATGTTAAAAATGAGCACATTGGTAATTAACATGCATTTTTGACCAAGAGATTAGAGGTTCAAATTCTTCCATCCCCAATGTTGTCGAACTTTAAAAAAAAATCTAAAATATTTCAAAAAAATATAGTTTATGTTTAATCTAAACGAAATAAAACACTGATAATATATTTTTTTCTTCGGGCAAAAAAACTGAAAATATTCTTTTTGATAATATGCATAGTAGAAGATTTGAACTTTTGATTTTTTGGTCAAGAATAATAAGCTTTATACCGGTTAAGCTAATCCGTTACGAGGAAAAACTCAAAATATCAAACTTTTCAATTTCCACACACTGGATATACCAAGATTAATTAATACCACAACCAAAAGTCCAATTGTCAATATTCAAGATTATCCATGTTGCATGTGTCCTGCCCAAGTCTATCTTAAAATATTTTTATATTTATGCTAAATATATATACTTTTATCCTATATGTTAGAGTTTTTTTTTTTTAAAAATAATTAACTTATAATGGATGAGAGTTTCAATCTCACCCCTGATGCATTTAAATGGTTTTCAACTAAGACCTTGTTATCACAAAATGTTAAAATTAATTAAAAATTTTGATTTTTCAAAATATGTTTTATTAATAAAGTCAGAAAAGTATTCTATATCTTTATTTGATGGATGAAATAGATATAATACTCACCTTTAAAATTTAAAACTTACACATTTCATATGACTTGGTACTTAATAATTTAATTGACTCAAAATTGTTTGGTTTCATAGAAAATTGACTCATTAAAACGTTGGTGTACCAATAATTGGCAAACTATAAACCGTATTCTATTTTTAAAATTTTATATGATCATCTTTTACTAATTTGTAAATGACTTTATTGATAAAATTTTAATATTTCAAGGTGAGCACAATTTAGCGGTAATTTCAATCAAGAGGTCAGAGTTTTGAACCCTCCACTCCAAATATTGTTCAACTAATAAATAAATAAAATTTTAATACATGAAAAATGAAATTAAAATTTTTAAAAGATCGTGAAACAAATTGAATAAACACTCAAAAATATATATATATATATATATATATATATATATATATATATATATATAGATAAAGAGATTGATATACCCAACCAAAAAGTGGACGAAAACTTAAGCAGACAACCAGAACTAAAACTGATATACGGCTAGCTTCCCAAAACCTCATCAATCTAAACCTAAACCAACTAGTAGTTTTGTTCCCGCTTGGCTCCTTTTCACCTCAAGTCGGCCCCCAACTCATGATTTAGGCCTGCAAGATTACTGTCAAAATACAACAATTAGCATACGAAAACACAGAAAAATCCCAACCCAACACATAAAACCAAACCCACTCCATCAAAACACTCCAACCTACGACCTGTTAGCCCTCAAGCAAGCCTAGACCTACATAGTATGGATGGAAGAGACTCAAAAGCTGAAATATTAACCCTCAAATATTAAGTATTAAAATATGTAGCTAGTATATATTGTAGCACTTTTAATATATACTATGTCTTCAAGTCATCACCCAATAAAAAATTCTAAAATAAAGACTATAAAAAATTAAAAATAAAGACTTCAAACACGGATTGCCCACGTGGAGTTGGTCGTTTTCAAGATAATTTTTTTTAAAAAAAAAGGGGGGGGGGGGGGGGGGAAACCCAACGTTAGAAATTTTAACAATAATTAGAATTTTGACGTCATAGTGATGCTCATAGACAAATCAATTGTGTTCTATTTTAAATAATTATTAACGATAAACTAATCTCTATAATTACATAAATCCAATGTCATTTATAAAACAGCATTACATCGTGGTAGTCTTCTTTCTATTTATCAATTTTAATGATGTTTTTCATAAACCTACTCAAATTTATATCTTCAAGATATAAATGTAACTTGTCAAAATAAAAATATACCATGTCATTGGAGTTTATTTTTCACAACCACCAAATAACTTCGATCTTTAATTTTTTAAACAAAGTACGAATTTATTAAACCCGGAGTACCTCACAAATAACTTGCTACTTTGATTAATGTTACCTCTTGATAATGCGTTAATATGTTTTCTTTTTTTTTCAGAAAGCCTTTTTCTATCAACATTAGCATAACTCAATAGACATAAAACTTCTACTAATGACCGGAAAGTTTGTGGTTTGAATCCCCCTACCTCACATGTTGTAAAAAAAAAAACTTTTTCTTTTTTCAAAAAGCTTTAATATGTTTTCAGAAAGTAGAGTAATGAACAATGAAAATAAGTTATTTTGATAAAATAGAAAATAAAAGAAACTAAAGGTAGAGTTTTAGATTTCTAACATAAAGTTGACCCTTAGAATAGTCAAAATACAAGTTAAAAGTTTCTGTCTATCTTGACATTGATATTTTTTCTTACCTTTCAGTCATCAGCACAAGCCTTATGCCAGTTGAGCTATGCTCATGTTGGCATCTTGACATTGATATTAAATTGTCAATTGTGGATCAGTCTATAACTATCTTAATACTTTTTTCAAAAAAAAAAAAAAAAAAAACCTATCTTAATACTACATGAGAAAATAAATTTCTTTGGATCTATCCATTATTCTTTCACTTGTGTGTTTATTTGTTCATTAAATTTCAAAAATCTTATCAGTCAAACTTTAAAATTTTAAAAATCGTACTCTTTTTTATTAGGAGATATATGTTTGACACGTAATTTTAATCAAAATTGAGCTTATAAAATATAAGGTAGAAAGACCTTCGTTTATATAAGTTACATTTTGACTTGTGCACAAGAATCTGCCTCATGTATTTGTGTAACTTCTAAGTTTTTTTTTTTTTTTTTTTTTTAAAAAAAATCACTTTTGGTCCTTGAACTTTCATGAAAGTAACAATTTAGTCCATGAACTTTGATTTGTAACGATTTAGTCCCTGTACTTTCAATTTTGTAACGATTTAGTCCCTATACTTTTAATTTTGTAACAATTTAATCCCTAAACTTTAATAAGTAACAATTTTGTCCCTATACTTTCAAATTTGTAACGATTTAGTCCCTATCGTGAAAAATTAATGTAAATATTTAATGAAATTTCTTACCTAGATAGATTAATAAACGACCCAATATGTTAATAAGCTACAAAGTTTAATCATTAAATAATAAAAATCAACATTTAATTTTGATGAATTTTTTTGCAACAAGGATTAAATTGTTACAAATTTGAAAGTATAGGGACTAAATTGTTACTTATTAAAGTTCATAGACTTAATTGTTACAAAATTGAAAGTACATGGACTAAATCGTTATAAATCAAAGTTTCAACAACCAAATTGTTACTTTCATGAAAATTTAGGGACCAAAAGTGATTTTTAACCTTTTGACAACATGTGGGGGTGGGGGGACTCGAACCAGGTCGTTAGTACAAGAATTATGTCAGTTGAGCTATGTTCATGTTGGCATGTAACTTCTAAGTTCGGTACTTCATAGATGTATAATTTCTAAATATTAGTATATAGTATAAATTTTGAGCAAATTTATGTAACTTGTGGGATTATCAAATTTACTAACCAAACATATGCTAGTTTCTTAAACTAAAGGTTCTTTAAGTACAACAAATATAAAATATGGAGTTTTGAACCTCTAACCTCAAAGGAAGAAGTATACATTGATTACTCATGTAGGGGTGGGGGATTGAACCTCTAACCTCTTGATCAGGATATAAGTTTTATATCAGTTGAGTCATGCTCTTGTCAAGCATCATAAACCAAATATTATTTTAATGTTATATTAAATATATTTTTGTATTGAATTAATAATCATTTTTGCTGATGATGTAATGATAAACAATTTTTCTTATTGCAATTATTGGAATAATTAATTCTTACTGCAATATATTATTTAAAAAATATTTTATTCCTAAAACGAAAATAAAAGAAAACTTGTGAAAGAAAATCTGAAACCGATTTAAATCTTTCCTGAAGTTTTTTTTTTTTCTCTCATTTTCTTGTTGAGGTACAATTTTTTCCCAAAGTAAGAAAAGGGTAAGAAGAATGTAAGATAAATGGATGGCTTTTGCACTCTAATTATTTCTTCTAAATTAATGGTGTTATTTAAAAAAAAAAATTAATTAATGTTGTTGCCATTTATTTTCTTCTCTCTACACCATCTCATTTTCGCGTGACATGTATAAAAGAATTATACATTATTTTTCTATGAAAAAATGCTGACATAATATTGCTGTCAATAATGTTGGCCATCAATGTACAAATTCTATTAATATATACATCGAATATAGAAGATGGTTTGCATATCATATTTATGGTTTTAAGAGTTTTTTTTTTTTAATAATTTATATATCTTTACTAAATATTAATAGTTTCGGATGAAACATTTTATTTCGATGTGATAGAAAAATGATGAGCCAACAAAAACATAACTCAATTGGTATAAAACTTATACTCTCTATCAAGATATCAGAAAGATGTTGATAAATAAATAAATCTTCCACCACACATGTTGTAAAAAAAAAAAAAAAAAATTAAAAAAATAGAAAGACGTTGATAGTAAGGAAGATTATATTAGTCTTTTGAATTAGGGTTTGGGTTTATTAAAAAAGATAAATAAATTCGGAAGGGTTTCAAGTAAAGATGAAATAAGTTGGGAAGAAAATTGGTGAATCCTTGCAAATTCTTATCCTAAAACTTACACTATTTTTTTTTTTTTTTTTTTTTTTTTAAGTAGTAACACTTTTTAGAATTATAGAAATCAAATTGAAATCAAACTCAAAATTTAAAGGTTAAGATGGTAATTTAACCATTTTTGAAATATATATGTATATATAATTTGAGTTGTCTTATTAAAAAAGAAAAACCTTCAAGTCTTGAAAGAAATTTCCTCGAAATTTCTGAGATGAAGACATCTTTGTTTTTTCTTTCTTTTTTTTAAAAAAAAAATAATTGTAATTTTCATTTTTGAGGCTCCTTATATCTATTTTGCTTACGCAAAAAGGTTGTGCTTGAATTTCTCAGAAATTTCCATCAAAGCGCGTTGATCATTCATCGACTTGACCGAAAGTCAATCCGACACTTGACCTTGAAAATAATGTATTTCATTTTATTGTAGCTTAAATAACAAATTTAGCCTATGAATTTTAGGTTTATGTCTATTTGGTCATCGAACTCTCAAAAGTATCTAGTAAATCTATAAACTTCGAATTTTGTATCTAGTAGGTCATTGGAAAATTTAAAATTTTTAAAAATTAATTGATCTATTAGATATGAATTTACATTTTATGTCTATTAAAATCCCAAATTTTCAAAATTTTGTCTTATAGATCTATACATTTTAAAATTTTAAAATTTCAGGGACTAAATTTATAATTTTGAAAGTTTAGGACTAGCAAACCTCAAAGTTTCATGAACTATATTTGTTATTTTACCTATTTTATTTAATTTCTTTTGAAGGAAGCTTTGAATAATATTAATTGATGAATTGAAAGGAAAATTCAAGATTTACAAATTATATATAGATGATAAGTTGAAAATGATTTTGGAAAAGTAAAAAATTGTTAAATTACAAGTTTAGTCCCTGGATTCTCAGGCTTGTATCAATTTGGTCCATGAACTTTAAAATGTGTCTAATAGATTTTTTAACTTTAAAAATGTCTAATAAATTCGTGACCTTTCAATTTTGTGTTTAATAGGTTATTGACATATTCAAAATTTAAAAAAATTTAATTGATTATCTTTTAGATATAAAATTGAATTTTATTTCTAATGAAACTCTAAATTTTCAATTTTATTTCAAAGACCTATTTAGATACGAAATTGAAAATTCATGGACCTATTGGACACAACATTGTTTAAAGTTCAATGACATATTTGACACAAAATTGAAAGTTGAGGAATTATTAAACATCTTTTAAAGTTTATGAACTAAATAAGTACAAGTTTGAGAGTTTAGAGACTAAACTTCTAATTCTAACATAAAAAAATAATTATGTTTATGGATGAAAATGTTTCATTTCATGTAAAAGACATTATTTATACACAAACAAAATTTGCAAAAACCACCTTTAAAAACTATGGTTGCAATTCTACCCTTAAACTTTTAAATCTAAAAATTAGACCCTTTGGTTAAATATGATTAAAACAAACCTTATTTATTTTTTCATTTATTTTTTTGACTTGATATTTCTCTCTCTTCCATCTCTCTTCCCGGTTCCCATCTCCTTCCTCTCTCTCAGTATCATTCTCCCTCCTGCAACTCCTATTAATTTCTCTCTCCCTCTCTTCCATGTTTCTCTCTTTTGAGACTCATTTTTTCATTTTTACAATTAAAAATTTAAGGGTGAAATTGCAACATTTTATATAGTTCAGGAGTGATTTTTGTCATTTTTCCAAAAAGAAAATCATCTAAAATTATTTAGGAAAAAAAATCATCTAGAAGTCCGATTGAAATGACTTTTTAAGTGTTAAAAAAATGACTTTCTAAGTGTTTAAAAAGTGTTTTTAAATATTTAAAAAGTCATTCCAAACCTACACTAAATAGGTCTGTATTATTAATAAAATAATAATAGAAAAAAAGTTTAAATATACACAATTTTCATACGTTGACCTAATATTTGCTCGTTTTGTAGAGTGTGAATAGTTCAGTTCACATTTCGAGTAGTTGCATCTTTTCCCATATTACCAAACTCAGTTTAAAAAAATATATAAAAGAATATATGGCATGTTAGAAAACGTTTATCATTTTTAGTTTTTTATAAGCATGGCATAAACTTAACTTTTTTTTTTCAATGATATTGTATATTATATTTGAATTTGCGTTCGGTTTTGGTTATGTTAATTTTTTAAAAAATGTAGAAAATTTTCATACATTTTTTTATGAGTTCAATAAAAGTGGAGTGAGAGATCAAACATTTAATAACCTTATAAAAGATTATAAATGTTTTAATCACTAAAGTTAGGTTCAAATTAATCGACCTCTACCAATGTGAATATAAATAAATTTAGATAAGGAATAGAATCTAAAGGGGAATGATGTGAACTACCAAGAACTTCAAATTATTATTTACATTTAATAATTTTGATGTAATTTTATTGTTTTTCAAATTGATCTTTTTTAGAATCATATAAAGTAGGTTAATCTTGCCTCTTCCATGATCAAATGATTTGACATTTAAGTTTAGTTGGGAGAGTATTATCTAAAATTTTGCTATTAGTTTTTTTCTTTTTTCTTGATAATACTTGGTTGTATATACCAGTGTGGGTTGATACTTTCCTATACACCATCATTAAAATGTTGATACTTAGGAGAGATTAAAAAAAAAAAATCTATTTTTCTACCTTTCTCTGTCTTAATTGTCAAGATTTTAATTGGATGTGTGGAAAGATTCGTACCCACCTTTATATAGCCAAGTATTGTTTTCTTTTTCAAAAAAACTTATTGTAAAATGAATTTTAGCTTTTGAATTTTTCGTCAAGAGCTTCTTTTAACTCCTTTCTGCCATTCATGTCTTGAATTGCATAAGAACATTTAAGTAAGATTGACCATCTTCTCTGGTGGAGTGTTTGATTCTTGAGTTATGAAACTGATACTTTGTCCCAAGAGATTTAATCTTAAACATACATATCAAACCTAATCTTTAGTTTTTTTTTCTTCTTCGAAAAAACATAATCTTTAGTATTAATTGGGTAGTTTTAGTGTTTGTAAGTTAAAAGGTTCAAATATCTAAAGGATTCATTCCTAATTTCAGTTCACTAGCGCGAAAACAAAAATGTGGACAACTTTTCTTATTTGTAAATGTAACACTACTTTATTATTCCTCCTCCGTGAAACTTCAAGAACAAAATTTCAAAATTTCCCAAAATTTTTTCAAATGATAATAAAAATGAAAAAGAAATTTCCTTTTAGGGTTAAGGTCCAAAAATTGCTTCTCAAGGTTGTTTTTATCCTTACGTTCGTTCTTGTGGATGTCTTATTATTATTTACTTTTTCTAGAATTAAAAAGTTGTCTTTTTTCCTTCAAACGGACTTGTAAATAGTTATTTCAAAAAAAAAAAAAAAAAAAAAAAACTTGTAAATAGTGTTATAAATATGTAAATAGAACTTTCATAATTTTATTCTTCACAAGTCTTTTTTTTATACAATATGTGGATAGGGAAATTCGAACCACAGACCTCTTAGTCATTAGTACAACTTTATGCTAGTTGAACTATGCTCTTGTTGGTCATTGTTCACAAGTTAGCAAACGATAATTTGTATAAAATATTATTTAAACATGCATTTTTAATCCATCAATTAAGAAAATATTAACCACAAAAAAATTCCCAATTCATATTTGCAAGCTCTTGTAATGCTAGTTTATTATGCTAGTCATTTGTTATAACAAGTTACTCTCAAGCATAGACTATTTGATAAATTCCATATCTCAAGTGGTCATAAAAAAAATATCATGTCCTTAATATATATCATGTCCTTTAGATCACCTCTAAAGGAAATTTAAGAAAAAAAAATATTAAATAAACAATCTAGAAGTCTATTTTGGGACATTTGTTTTAGGTAAGGTGGTTTAAGATTGGGGAATTCATATTCTATATATATGAGAGGGTTGGAGAAGGCATCAAACTACCTCTTCAAAATCTGAAACTTTTTATACTTGGGAATGTAGTGTACAAATGTTTTAGAAAATCAAGTGGACTAAATATATCAAAAGTCCATATTTTTAAAGTTTTTTATTTATTTCTAATCTTTTAAGATTTTCAATTTTACTCCTAACATATTAAAAATTTTCAATTAAGTCCTTCAATTTAAAAAAAAAAAATTATTATTAATAAAAATTTCATGTTTTATTAAATTATAGTTATTATTATTATTATTTTTTTAAACTAGTTATTAGCCTCTTGGTTGAGGGTATGTCTTAACCTTTTGTTTTAAGTTATGTTTATAGGAGTGGAAAATTGGACCATCAACCTTTAAGATGGTAATTGGTTTCTTATTTGCTAACCTATGCTTAAATCAATTATAGTTTTTTTTTTTTTTTTTTTTTTTTTTTTTTTTTACATGTGAGAGTGAGGTATTTGAACCACAAACTTCTTAGCCATTAGTACAAGCTTTATGCTAGTTGAGATATGCTTTTGTTGCCTTAGATTAGTTATAGTTAATCCATTGATCACGTTTTAAATGATTTATCAACTGGTTTTTAGGGGATTTATATTTAATTCATTTATCAAGTTTTAAATGATTTATCAACTGGTTTTTAGGGGATTTTAAGAGAACTAAATCTCATGGTTTAAATACTATTTTGGTCTCATATATTTTCAACTTTGATTCATTTAGGCTTACGTGCTTGTTCATTTTAATTTCTTAATACCGTTTGTTTTTGTCCTCATACTTTTAAAAATTGACTACTTTGATCCATTTACAAAATTCTACCACAAACTATATATACAACAAGAATTAAACCCATCAATACATTTCAAAAAACAAATTATGAAGTGTAATATTGCATTGAAATTATGATTTAAAAGAATGATATAAGAAAAAAAAATAAAATAAAGAGATCAAAACCATCCTTCGAAAAGTATAGGTACTAAAATAAGCATTTAAAAAAAAATACAGAAATCAAAATAGATTGAAACTAAAATAAACACAAAAATTACAAGAATATGGATCAAAACCGTGTTTGAACCTAATTTTATTCATATTAAAGTTAAAAGACTAGGTTAATAAAATTAAAACATGAATGTAGAAAATGATTCACCAAGGGGCATATATGTTAGCCAAGAGTTAAGTTTATATGACTCTCAAACATATATTTGGCATGTTGATTTGCATATCTTAGGTTATATTACACAAAATTCAAACATATGGAACCACCTTTCCAATCACTAACAAACCACAGGTTATAAAAAAAACCCAAATTTTTAAAACCAATAAACAAAACACAAATTTCACAAACTTGAACTTCCCATCAAACACAGAGAACCAATGTCGTAAGAGGCAATGACGCAATCAAAGTACCCACTTAATGACGACATCGTTAATTAACAATATAATAACGAATGAAGAAAATTAAGAAAAATGAAGTAAAGGAAACTCCCCAACAACCCAAGTAGAGGGGGAAATAAAAAATAAAAAGATAAAAACAGACAAAGAAAAAGAAAAGAAAAAGACCCAAAGAGTCAACCAAACAAGACATAAAAAAAAGAAAATTGAGCTGAAGATCGGTGACGTCAGTCCTATGAACTAAGAATTTGTCGTCAGTATTTTCATAAAAAAGATGTAAATATTCCAAGTGTGGATTTTCTCCAGAACAGGAACAAATAAAAAGGAAGACCTAGCCCCTGCTGCTTAAGTTGAAACTGGAAAAGGCCAAGAAATTGTACTCGAATATTATTGCTCAACAACTGATATTGACCAAAAATATGTTGTATGAAATTCCTGCAAGTTAACATTTACCCAGAAATGAAAAAAAAAAAAAAAAAAAGGGATGATTTTTAATGTTGACTCAGCTCGCAACATATATATAAAAAAAGGGAATTCAAGGGTGAGTTGCAATTTTAAATTTCCATGGATAAGGCATCTAAATTTCATAATGTTTATTTTTGTGGAAAAATGGAACTAACATTTGGAGATTCCATTATATGTACGTAACCCATCTTCTGAGGAATTTCGTCGTCCCTAAATTTTAATAGTACAATTGGTATATGCGTAGATGTAACTCAAGGTCCATGATAATAGAATCAAAGAAATTCAATGAATGGAAAATAACGAAAACTAAGTAGCTGTTTTATTAAGCAACGTTGTTTGAAATTTTTGTTTCCTACTTTTCCTTCGACTGTATCCATTTTATGGGTTCACCAGTAATTAAGCAGCTACTCTTGCTTCTTCCTCTTAAATGTTTTACAAATGATCGAGTAATTGAGAAGAAAAGGGAGTTAAAAGAGAAATATGAATAAATATTATTTTGGTCCCTCAACTTACCCATTCCATTTTCTTCCCTAAGTTCTTGAAATACCCATTTTATTTCTGAACTTCAAAAATTAAGATCTCGTTTGGTAACAATTTGATTTTTTGTTTTTAAGAATTAAGCTTATAAATACTACTTCCACCCATAAGTTTCTTTGTTTTGTTATCTACCTTCTTTCCATGTTTTTAAAAATCAAGTCAAGTTTTTAAAAAAACTAGAAAAAATAATTTTCAAATTTGTTTTATTTTTTAAATTTAACTAGGAATTCAAATGTTTACTTAACAAAGATGAAAACTATTGTAAGTTAATTTGGAATTTAAAAACCAATGTTATCAAACAAAACCTAAGCATTTTGATCTTTTTATCTTTATTGGCTTCAAGTACATACTATAGGGAACGTATTAAAACAGCACAGATTTGTTGGAGCAAATATTAGACAACTAACCAATGACTTGAATGAAATGGAATTTGAACTTCTAGTTGAAATTATAAGAAAACTAAAATACTTTTGGTGCGATTCTTTGAAATATCTTACTTGAATGCAATGATCGTCTCTATAATGGCAATTCAAAGACGCTATATTATCAGTGGAAAGATATCATTAATCAGGGTTACATCTCTATAATGGCAATTCATAGACGCTGTATTATCAGTGGAAAGATATCATTAATCAGGGTTGCGTCTCTATAATGACAATTCAAAGACATTGTATTATCAGTGGAAAGATATCATTAATCAGGGTTGCGTCTTAGAGCTTCAAATCTATTCTTCTTTTTGTAGTTATGAGACTTCTTTAATTGCTTTTCGTTAGGGAGCTTTCATCTAACCTCTCCTTTTGGACGTATCCTTTCCAAACAAAGAAATTAATTTTATTCATTTTTTTTTTTTGGAAAAGAGATACTTATATTAGCGGCAAAGTATGTGGGAAACATACAGAGAAATTAATTTTATTCATTAAGAAACCAAAAGTGATTATTTTAAGATTTTAAAAACTAAAATAAACATTTAAAAAACTCAAGAAAGGAAAATAGAACAATACACTTAAGAAATCTATATAAGACTTAAAAAATGAATGGCTAAACATTATTATTGCACACGTAGGAATGGTAGATATATCTTCTAACACTACTGCAATATAAAATTCCTTTATGTCACGTTCTCTATCTGGCCACATCACCATACAGTCTTATTATATTTTGCTGAGTCAACAAGACATTGCTTTGAATATTAGCATTTGGCAATGTAACTAAAGTTTCCCAACAATATTATAAAAGAATTCCATAATTCCCATACTAGAAATTCTAAACATGTTTCCAAGTTTCCAACTAAACTTATTCTCTCATGAGGAAGCAAGTAATCCTGTTTGAAGGGGCAATAATAGCTAAAGGCTAGCTTTTTCAATGAAACTTCCTCCTCTTGACTCCAATAGATCCAGTATTTGAACAACCAAAAAAATTAATGAAATCCAATTCAACAATATATATTAAGAAGCGTTTTGCTATGTAACAAACCTTTACCCAAGTAAATCAGAAAAAACTGAGGTTTTGCAGTCTCACCTACATTGATGGGTGCCTCGGGTATCCAAAAGTCGACGCTGGTGACAGTTGCTTTGTACATATGAAACTGGTAAAAATGATATAAAGCATCAGTGAAATTGACACTCAAATTGAGCAGGAAGAAAAGCATATTCTGAACACAAGATTAAGATTTGTATAAGGGAATCGAATTATTTGCAGCCATCAGACATTCTGGAAACTAGAAAGCAGAAATTAGCACAATCAATGAAAGAATTGGAACATTCCAATACATACACAATCAATGTCCAGCCTCTTGCAATCTTCTCAATATAATTCTTATGGTTTTCAACAACACTCTCAAGTGTCTAAAGAACAAACAAGCCCATTCTGTGCTTTGGCCATACCAGCCCTCTTTCTGCTATAAGCTGATCAATCTCCATCCCAGTACTCTATCTCCTCTTCCCGAATTTCCATTCCCCTTCAAGGCCCAAATCCATCAACTTGGTCCATCAATCAATGCACGGACGCCCCCACCCGTGGTGAATGGTTCGATTCACAATCCGTTAAAATGGTTGGTCAATTAGAAGGCGCAATAGTCCTCAGGGCGGGGGAAAACCTGCTGGCTGCTATTTTCAACATTTCAATTATTTGGAGAAGTTTGGAGCACTTGGAAGGGCATTAAAGTAACCAAGACAGGTAGTATGGGGTGGAGTGTCCTCATGCATCACAATGATGGTGTTACAGCATGTTCAACCTCAGAATATATCCAAAAGAAAAAAGATGGATATGGTTCAACTCTCAAATGGTAAACAGTTTGCAGATAGATTCTTAACAACTTCTGAACTCCGCAGGAATGTCAAAAGCATCCAAGTCCTTGAATACCCCTTCACTGTCAAATAGGAAGAAAAAAACAAACTGTTAAAAATAACAAGAATGGAACCATAACCTCCCCCCCCCCCCCTCTCTCTCTCTCTCTCTCGAGGGGTGGGTACATGGAATGGGAGGGGATTTGTGTGCCTTATTATACGGATATGTCTCCTTTTTAACAAAAACAAAGTTAAACACAAGTAAATCGACGGCACATAACATAGGCACAGCAACAAATGAATAGTAGCCAGTTTCAAGTTAAGCAAGCAATTCCTATATATGGTTGATATCATATTCTTGTATGGATGCATGGTGCAAAATATTTGTTACCTTACACCTTACAATCTTTTCACAAACTGCATTTGCACTACATACTGGTTTAGGATCTTATAGTTCTACTTTCTACGGGCAACAACACAGATAAAAAGCAACTTCAAGAAGGAAAATTTAACTAACACAATGATATTCTTTTTATGAGAAACGAGTAAGGGGTATTATTTTTATGAGAAACGAGCCAGATCTTACTAATAGACTGAACGAAGAACAAACAAGTACTAACCCGTCAACATGTAGAACCAACAGAACATAAAAAAGAACAAATATATTCAGCACAAAATTTCTGTCCTCTTGAACTAACGAGCAAGTAAGAAGCTAGCATTTATCATTAGCGGTATTTTATCCTGACTTTTTAGAAGAGTCCAAACTCAATAGTTCACTTCTCCTTCACCTTCTTACTACACACTAAACTAAGAAAATGATATTTTTTGTTTACCATATGAAAGAGAGAAACTTGATAAATTTTGTAGGATTCAGTAAAATTATTAATATATTACTCAAATGGGACGACATAGAAGATCAGGCCTAGAATAGATCTAGAAAGCACAATAGCATTTAAAATTTCATAGGGAGGTATGCAGCAATTGCGTTTATTCAATATCCTATTTTATAAAAATCCTAGTTTTTAAACGATTGCATTTAATTTGAAATATTCTTCACAGCATCAGCAGAGTCTAAAGTTAAATTATATTATACAATATAAAAGAACTGAAGACTGTGTGTGATGCCTAAGTGTAACACATTAAATATCGTTAGTTGATGGGTATGAAAAAGTACGATCCCTTGTGTAGTATTTTTTTTCCAACGTCCTACCAACAATTATTACTCGAATGAGAAAATTAGACATTATTGCACAAAAACGTCACCTTCATATATGCACAGTAAACTTCGGAAAATAAGGAAATTCTAGAGCATTAATGCGCAAAAAGTGTACAAAGGCTGGCATCCAAACAGCTACTCAATTAAAACACATTCTTGTTTTTATTATCCTCACACACCTGTATGAAGAAATGCACCTCTATTAGAAAAAGACAACAAGAACACTAAATTTGACATTTTGCTTCTCAATTTTCAAAACTTTAACCCTATTAAGATGTTAGTAAGATAACACAAGCAACTTAATCGCACAATATAGATTCAGCAAGTAAATTCTTACAATGACTAGGGGCCACGCAAAGTAAAAGGAAGTAACACGTTAGGCAGCTCGATTTGCAAACTAATGTCGTGGGGACAATTAATTGTATTAAACCAATCTACATTAGTGCGGCGTGCAGAGGCCTAAGACTCAACTGAAAACTAGTATTCTACATCACACAAGTTGCATAAACGAATAGGATTTCCTACAAATATAAAAAGAACAAGAAAGTAAAAGCAATAGGCTTGCTATATTTACAAATCACGATATTACAAGATAACCGAATTCTCCAAAAATAAGTTAATGCATATTATAAACAGTCATAATCATGACAACAGCAAAAGGAACCGAGAATTGACGTGAATTATAGAAAGAAAATACATGACCGGAAATTACATTAGAAACCATCTTCCACGCTTAAAAACCCTCAATTTGTACACTAATAACAACGGCATTCTATTTCTAGGTCACATAGGGTCTTTCAAATCGCCTAGAGAAACTATCGGGTGTGAACTTCCCATCAATCATATTTTGAGAAAATTTCAGGAAGAGAAAACAGTCTCCGAGATGTCCAGAATTTGAATCAAAGGCATGCGCATAATAATGATAAATTAGTGCACCAAATGACAAAGGCCATAATACACATGCCAAAAACTAACAAGAGAAACAAAAACTAATTTCTCGGGAGGGAGATAAGAAGAGAGAGAGAGAGAGAGAGAGAGAGAGAGACCGATAGGGAGAGGACCAGCCTATCTAGCTTGAGAGAGGTCCCGTTGTACGGTTTTCTTGCGATCGTGCCGATAATTCCGGTCAGTGAGCTCCATGAAAAGCCACGCTCTCTAAACAACTGCAAATCCGATTCATCAGATGAAAGTAACATATAATTCTGAGTCGAAAAAAGAATATGAAAAACTAAAACGGCAAACCGGTGGCGAAGAATTGCGTAAACCGATCCATGGTTCGAATCTGACAGAGAGAGAAGTGAGCACGCAAAAGCATTAGCATACACTTTATACCAAGTGCCTCTGGGTGCTCACTCTCTTCTGTCAAATTCCAAGTCCCAGGGACGATGAATTGGAGAGAAAAACACCATCATCAAGAACGATAAACAAATAATTTTCGGCAAAGAATCTTTCACATGTGTAACGAAGACAAAAACATATACGCATAGAAAACCGCAGAGAGACGAGATAAAGATCCGAAAATATGAAGGCGGCGATGGCGAGCTAGATCCAGAGTATCAAAACACCATAAAGCCGCTCAAAATTCAAACCATCAACACACCATTTCATGGAGGAACAGACATTTTTCTCAAGGTACTGGAAATTAATTAGGGTTTTAGCTTCTGTACGAAATAAATAAAGCGGTTAAAGAAACGAAAGAAAACAAAACAAACAAAAAAAAACTCGATTCTCTCTCTTCCATGCAGGACGTCGGTAACAGTGCCGACAACACGTAATCAAAAGCTTCTGATAGACAAATCAAACAGTGCGGTGACGACGGTGACCGTCGCAACGTTGCTCAAAGAGAATCACAAGAAGAAAGAAAAATCATCAACAAAAACGACGGTAGATCGATTCGAACAGACGAATCGGAAGAAACAAATTAGCAAACAGAAATGGAAGAAACAAAAATTGATCGATCCGATCCGATCCGATCCACAAGCAGTGGCCTTGGTCTTATCAGTTAAATCAAAATCTCCACTCGCGGTTTGTTTTTATTGTGGAAGAAAGACACAATGGATCGAGATCTTTCAGGACGCAATTTTTATTTTTATTTTTTAAAAAGGAAAAAATGGAGGGGGAATCGAGTACTTCGCTCATACTGAAACTGTGTAATAAGAACATGGTGTTTAGAGGGAGGAGCCTACGTGTCGGATGATGATTGGTTGGAGATGATTTGTCGAGGTACGTGTAGGAGTACGGAGAAGTGTGACTGGGAATGAATCCTGACCGTAGATTGGTGGTTTTAAAGAGAGAATAAATCCCTGCCGTAGGATCATTCTTTAGGGTGGGGCCACCAGATGTTTCTCGTCGCTTTGGAGAATGGACATAATCGGAGTCCGTCGTCAGCCAACACAAAACGTACTTCTTTTTTTTTTTTTTTTTTTTTTGACAACACAACCTCAATTGTCACTTCTCGTCTTTAAAATTTAAACCATATCTTAAAATATAATTTTAATACCTAATACCCCGTTTATCATTTGATTTTTTATTTTGTTTTTTAAAATTTAAACTTATAAACACTATTTCATTCTTTTTTTTTATAAAAAAAACAGTATTTTATCTATAATTTTATTTATTTTATTATCTACTGTCCTCGCATATTTTTAAAGGTCAGGTTAAGTTTTGAAAACTAAGAAAAAATAGTTTTCAAAAACTTTTTTATTTTTAGAATTTGACTAAAAATTTAAATGTTTTAGTTCATAAAGATGAAATTTGTAAGGAAATTGAAAGAAAACGAACATAAATTTCAAAAATCAAATACCAAAAATTAAGGTCCCGTTTGATAACCATTTGATTTTTTGTTTTGGTTTTTGAAAATTAAGCTTATAAATACTATTACCATGCAAAAGTTTATTTGTTTTGTCATCTACAATCTTTCTATGTTTTCAAAAACCAAGTCAAGTTTTAAAAATTAAAAAAAAAAATGTTTTCAAGAATTTGTTTTTGTTTTTAGAATTTGGCTAAGAATTCAAATGTGTGATTAACAAAGATGAAAACCATGATAAGGAAATTGAAAGAAAACAAGCATAATTTTCAAAAACCAAATCATTATCAAACGGAACTTAAATGATTATCAAATGGAGTCTGAATATTTTAGGTTAAAATTATCAATTTTTCAAAGTTTGTGTCTTGTTAATCTTTTAATTTTAAGAAAAGGTCTAATAAATTTCTAAATTTTCAATTTTGTATCCAATCGACTCCTGAACCTTAAATAGTATCTAATATTGTCTGAAACTTTTAACAACTTTATATCTAATAGATTCTTGAATTTTATTTATAGGCTTTCAATTTTTTATCTAACAAGTCTTTGAATTTAAGAAACAAAGGTAGAATATATCACAAATCTATTAGATAGAAAATTCATAATTCAAAACATCCACAGACAGACAAACAGACACAAACTTAAAAGTTGAAAAACAAAAGTTTTGTTCGATAATCATGGACCTCGTTTGATAACTATTTTGTATTTGGTTTTTGGTTTTTCAAAAATTAAGCCTATAAACGCTACTTCTACTCGTAAGTTTCTTTGTTTTGTATCTACCTTCTTTCCATATTTTCAAAAACCAACTCAAAGTTTTGAAAACTAAAAAAATAGTTAAAACTTGTTTTCGTTTTTGGAAGTTGACTAAGAATTCCATTGTTAACAAAGATGAAAACTATGGTAAGGAAATTAGGAGAAAACAAGTATAATTTTCAATTTTTCAAAAAAAAAAAACAAGTATAATTTTCAAAAACCAAAACCAGAAACTAAGGCCCCGTTTGATAACCATTTGGTTTTTGAAAATTAAGCTTATACACACATATTCCTACCTATGAGTTTCTTTGTTTTAGTATCTACCTTCTTCCTTGTTTTCAAAAACTAAGTCAAATTTTGAAAACCAAAAAAAGTGGTTTCCAAAAACTTGTTTTTGTTTTAGGGTGCAATCATATCAGCACTTATGCACCGGATCCTATTAGAACTCCGCAGTTAAGCGTGTTTGGGCGAGAGTAGTATTAAGTTGAGTTACCACTTGGGAAGTCCTCGTGTTGCACCAAAAAAAAAAAAAAAAAAAACTTGTTTTTGTTTTTGAAATTTGGCTAGAAATTTAAATGGTTCCTTAACAAAGATGAGAACCATTGTAGGGAATTTGAGAGAAAACAAATATAATTTTCAAAAACCAAAAACCAAATAGTTATCAAATGGGACCTAAATAGTTATCGGGTTTAATTTTTGGTTTTTGGTTTTTGAAAACTAAACTTATAAACATTACATCCACTTATAAATTTATTTATTTTTATTATTTACCTTCTTTTCATATTTCAAAATCGAAGTTAAGTTTTGAAAATTAAAAAAAAAATGTTTCGAAATTTTGTTTTAATTCAAATGATTGTAAATATGGACCTAAATTTGTACTTTAGCCAATATGGAAGTTCTGGCCAGCAAATTAATAATTTGGCAAGAGGTGGGCACACAATATAAACTAATTTAAAAAGATAAAGGTGTCTTTATAAAAATAAATAAATAAAAATAGTATAAAATATATTATGCATGTTGCTCCATTAATTTCTTTTGCCCACCGGCCACCAGGTTGTATTTTATCTGAATAATTTTTTTTTTTTTTCAACTTATATATGTGGTTTAAAGCGCAAGTCCACGTGTAACACAGTTAAAAATGAGAATTTAACGATGATTTTGATATTTTCCTTTTTTTTTTCTTTTTTTTTTTTTTTTTTTGAAGAGATTTTTTTTTTCATTTATGAATTTGTAAATTGTACTCAATTTAAAAAATAACTTTCCATGGATTCTAAAAATAATAATAAAAAAAAAAAACTTCACAGAAAAAAATAGTTTTTTTTTTGTTTGAGATCAGAAAAAAATAGTATTACCGAAAGCATGTTAGCAGTAAAAATATATGATATGATATAATATGATATTTTGTAAATAATTGGCATACCTTCAATTCGATTAAGAGGATCAAAATTCAAACCTCTCATCCCAAATGTTATTGAAGTGAAGAAAATGATTACAGTTTATCGATATATTGGTTTTATATCAAACTTTTAATGTTTTAATTAAAATAATCATTAAATTTATATATAGTTCAACTTTAAAAAAAAGTTAATTTATATATTGATTAAGATCAGAAAGGTTTCCTAATTAACATTGGGTAATGACTTTTATATTTTCATCCAAAAGGCAAAACCCTGTCGAAAATTATTGAAATTTTTAAGATTAAAATTGAGCTTAAATATTTTATTAAAAAAATACAGAACCAATATTTTAATCTATTAATATGGAACCATGGGTGTAAAATATTTGTATAGTTTTGACGTTTTTTTTTTTTTTTTTTTTTGATAAACTAGTTTTGACGTTCTTGATCTATATATTATTATTATTTTTTTTTTTATTTTGTCATTATTTAGATTTACTCGTCTAATCTCTTTTACTTTTTTCTTTTTATTTTTTTAAGTTCAAGGATAGAAATCAAATCATCAAATTTTAAAATTGTAGTAGATATTTTATCATCAACTTTTAAAATTGTAGTATGTATTTTAATTAAGTTATGTTTAAATTGACTTAGATTTTTTTTTTCTTTTCTAAATTGATTAGATTTAACAAGTAAACTTGAATTTCATTAATTACACAAATTAAAAACCCTCGAATCGTATTAACTTCTAAAAAAGCATTCAAATCTTTAAAAACACTAAATCGAATAACCAAATATAAATAAAAAATGGCAAGTTTCTGAAATTTATTTGTTCACACGATTCAAATATAGGCTATGATATCAAAATTTTCAAAATTTTAAACCAAACCCTTCTATTAAGGCCTTGTTTGATAACTATTTGATTTTTTTTTTTTTAATTTGTGAAAAGTATGCTTGTTCTCTCTCATAAATTTGTTATAGTGTTTCATATTTGTTAAGAAAATATTTGAATTCTTAGTCAAATTCTAAAAATAAAAACAAAATTTTGAAAATTACCTTTTTTAGTATTCAAAACTTGACTTGGTTTTTGGAAACATGGGAATAAGGTAAATAACAAAACAAGAAAAACTTACAAGCGAAAGTAGGTGTTTATAAGAATTTTCAAAAACCAAAAACTAAAAATTTAGGTCCCATTTTATAACCATTTGGTTTTTTAAAAATATGTTTGTTTTTTTCCAATTTCCTTATGATGGTCTTCGTTTTTATTAAGGATACATTTAAATTATTTGTCAAATTCCAAAAACAAAAACACTTTTTTGAAAACTATTTTTTAGTTTTTACTTGGTTTTTGAAAACATGGGAAAAATGTAGATATATAACAAACAAAGAAACTTATAGGTGAAAGGGGTGTTTATAAGCTTAAATTTCAAAAATAAAAAACAAAAAACCAAATAATTATCAAACATAACCTAAATAATTCGACTAGCTAATTATCGGTCAAATAATTATATCGATATTGTTAAAATCTTACACTCCAACTTATACCATAGGCAAATGATGATAATATACTCAACCTACCACATGCATATAAAATACATAACTATAATCTTTAAATAATATTTATATACATATATATATATATATATATATATATATATATATATATATATATATATATATCACACATAATATATTGCACTATGGTTTCATGTTTTGTGCATGTATAAAAATGTACATTTGATGTATCTATGTATACATTGTTTTTTAAGTTCAATAATTTAGAAATGAGGGATTTTATTCACCATTCAAAATGGTAACAAAATGTTAGGTTAAATTACAAATTTAGTTTTTGAACTTTTAAATTTCTATCTATTCGACCAACTTTAACAAATATCCCTAAACTTTCAAGTTTGTATCTATTTGGTCTTGACCTTAAGAGTCAAGTTTCAAGTTTTTTCAATTGTGTCTAATAGGTCTTTAATCTATTCAACTTTTTTTTCCTAATCACAAACCTACTAGACACAAAGTTGAAAGTCTAGAGTACTATTAAACACAAAATTTAATTTTATATCTTATAGATAAGTTAATTTTAAAAAACTTGAATATGTATCTATTAGATACAAAATTGAAAATTAAGGATCTATTAGACTTTTTTAAAATTCAAGCGCTTCTTAGATTCAAAAAAAAAAAAAAAAATTGAAAGGTCTTGAACTTATTAGATGCTTTTTTAAGTTAAGGAGTCTGTAAGACACAATTTTGAAAGTCAAAAGACTAAACTTGTAATTTAGTATGGATATTTTATCCAATAAACTTTATGTATGATGTATGTATGTATTACATGAAATGCATGTACATGTGCATGGATATTAATATTAATTGTATTCTCATAAATGGGTCAACTTTCCAAGCATCAATATGGGAGCCAGTATAATAAACTTGAGCACCTGGGACCACCTTTTCATTTTCAAATTTTTTTTTTTTTTTACTATTTCACTAATGATGGGAAATACAATAAAGTTTTTTAAATACTATTTTAATATGCGCCAAACTTTATAATAACTGTTACATTGACATATTTGGTGACCACTGCACGAAAACCCTTCCCTTTGCCCAATCTAGGTTTAAAGCCTCTTGTTTAGGGTGAAAGCGACTTTTTTTTTTTTTTTTTATTATTATTATTATTATTATTATTTTCTCTCTCGAGTTTATAGATTTTTGTCCATTGAAATTCCAAAAGACCTTATTAATCATTAATTTTTTTTAATTTTAGAAATTAAGCTTGTTTTCTCACTTTTCTTATTCTTTTAATAACATATTACATTTGTGTATATATAAATTTTTAAAAGAATTTACAAAAATAAGTGAAGCAAGAATCAAATAAAGATAGTTGTGTGAATTTAGAGTTAAAAGAATATAGGTATAAAATATTAAATATCCCTCATCCTATAGCTCAAACTTTTGAGTCTAGTTGAAAAAAAAAAAACCCTTTTGAGTCTAGTTGCGATTAGTATGAAAGTTTTTGTGATCAAATTTTTGTTAGATCTTTAATTAGATATTTTTTCTAATTTCTAAGTTACTTTTTAGTATAGTGTGTGATTCACGTCGTCCCATTTTCTTTTGCAAATTTAATCCTTTCAGGAGATTACAATCTAAAGCTAAGATGTGAAGACTCACTGAAAAATAGACAATATATTATCTCAAAAGTAGATATAAGGACAAAAATGGACAATATATTATATCGAAAGCAGATAGATCAAGGACAAAAGTTGGTATTTGAAGTATTGATAGAGAGTACAATTGGGAACGACTTTGATTTCTTTCCTCAATCTTACCCTTATCTTGTGAAAGAAATCTAGTATGGGGAAGGAGAAGTATCCATGAAAAGATTCTTTACCACTAGACTTCAATATGTGTAAAATTTGAAATAGAAGGGAGAGAAGAAGAGTTCTATTGTATATTAATTCAATTTATGAGATAAAATATAACTTATTGACCTTTATTAAAAGGGGAAAAAAACGTTGGTTGTGGCCATTTATTTTTAAGAAATATTATATAAAGCAATGATCAAATAGTCTATAAAAGTTGACATTTAAAAGAGTTGTTTGTAAAGATTCTTTTCCACTAGAGTGCAATATGGTAATTTTCAAATAAAAGGGAGAAGATTTTTTTTTTTTAAAAAAAAATTATTGTATATTTATGAGATAAAATATAACTTATTGACCTTAAAAAAAAAGAGAGATTGTTTTGGCCATTTATTTAGAAGAAATAGTAAATGAATTAGCTATGATCAAATAGTCTATAAAAGTTGACATTTTTGTTCATAAATTCATAACTAATGGGAAAAAAAACTTCATTCTTCTTAAGCAAGAAGGAACTAAATAGAATTTACCAAACATATTTTAAATGTTTAAAACCACTTTTAGTCTTTAAACTAATAATTTAGTCACTGATTTTATTTTATAACAAAGTAACAATTAGTTATCTAGTTTCAATTTTGTAACAATTTAGTTCTTAAACTTTAATATGTAATAATTATTTAGTCATGTATTTAAAAAAAAATTAAACAATTTAGTTCCAATCATGAAGAATTGTATTGTTAAGATTCTTTGGTAAATTGATTGGCGATCAAATGTGTTTACAAACTACCAAGATTAAATCGTTACATAATAAAATTTAACATTTAATTTTGATGAGATTTTTCTTTTTTTTTTTTTTTTTTTTTGAGAAGAAATTTTGATGAGATTTTTCATGGTAATAATTATGTTGTTACAAATTTTGAAGTCCAAAAACTAAACTGTTACATACCATTCGTAGACTAAATTATTACAAATTTAAAAGTACAGAAATTAAATTATTACCAACTAAAAGTTCAGAAACTAATTAAATCGTGACTTTGATGGAGGTTGTTATCAAAGTATTTTCTAACTTATTTTAAAATAACAATTTGTTTTGAAAACCTATTTTAAAAGCAAGGGTTAAAAAGTTGATGATGACGGAAATTTCAAGATCTCAATTTTGTGGAAATGTCGATAGAAATATTTCTAGAATGTGTTTAAAATATTTAAAATAAAAAAATATATATATAAATTAATAAATAAATGTTTTATATGTTTTTATCTCCACCTTAGTTACATTTTGTTGTTATTTTGTTTACATTTTACTTCTCTTTTATGGGGGAAAATTTGTTTGTACATACTCCCTCCATTCAGCATTTGACACGTCATTTAATGAGCATTTAATGATATAATATTTTATTCTATGGGTCCCACATTATTCTTAAATACTCCTTACATGGCAAACAATGAATGGAGGTAGTATGAAAATTTTTCCATACTACCGTAGTACTAGAAATTTTTTCCTTTTATGGTATGATGGAAATGTCTATTCATCTCTCGTATGTATGTCGATGTCGAATCATTGAACATGTGAAAATGTCGATGAAAATATCTACGAAATTTAATAGGCTGGTTTAAAAGTAGAAGACAAATATAAAACTAAATTATTTAGAAAAAGGGGCCTGAATTTTTGCAGAGTGTCAGGCATATAAATTGAATGGGAAGAAAGTGGAAAAAGAGAAGATTTTATGGGAAGCAGAGACCACGCTATAAAAGGGGCAGTGATTGTTCCACATATCCAACTTCCTTAATTTAACCACTCCATATGAAAAATTAGGTACCTTTTTTAGTTTTTGTGCTTTTTAAAAAAGCTAATTTTTGTAGGCAAAACCCTTTAAAGCCCCCTAGGGTTTCCAATGGCTCTGGACCACTCTCTCCCTCTCTCTCTCACTTCTGCCATTACTCTTCAAATGAGCCACATGATTTAATGTTCACCAAAGAATCTTTCTATCCTTTCTTTTTTCCCCCATCATATTACAATAACATCACCTTAAATTTCATCGACTCGAAATTTATTTATTTAATAGTTCTCTTCTCGGGAGTTGAAATGAAATTAAAATTGGGTGGTTTATTGTTTTCTTTTTACATGAATATATATCACTACAATTCAAACTGCTTGAGTCAACGGTAATTGACATATATTTTCGTCTAAGATATCAGATGTTCGAATCTTCCCACCCAAATGTTGTTGAACTCAAAAAAAGGTTCAAACTCTTGAAATCTGTAATTGGGATGTTGCATTATTCAAAGTTTTTATTCATTTTAAAATTCTTGAAAAAGATATGAAATGTATGACTATGTATATATTATCCTTCAAAGTTTACTTAATATTTGGGTGCTTCATTTAATTACATATAAATGTGGTTTCTATCTAAATAACTTTGCATTATTATAATATTTAATGAACACCTATAAATGTTTCAAGACCCTATCAAAGCATACACTCTTTCAATAAAAATGATATAAAGTACACGTTTGTAGAATGATAAATTTTGGTCAATTGCAATTGGCACATAATAATGACAATTGCTATTAAAATTGAAGCCAATCAAAACTTGAAAAATCTCCCTAAATTAGATAAAAGTAATTAAAAATTGATGATCAATTTAAAAAACTCACATTAATCCAATTAGAATGTGTCACATTTCTATTTTGTAGTCAATCTAATGACATAAGTCGGTCCAATTAGATCCTGTAATCATAATCATCTGATAACATGAGCTAGTCCAATCAAATTGTAACATAGTCATCTGATGACATGAGTTAATCCAATCAAATCAAGTCATTTGATATTATGCTCAAAATTAAATAAGTCCAAACCCACCTTAAGTTTATAAAAAAAAATCTATCGATAGAGGAGGTTATTCACCAAAAAGCTAGAAAAGATTTAGAAGGTCAAGAAGATCCCGAAGAGCCCCATAAACCAAAGCCGAGTACTTTGACCTCTTTAACTCGAAATCAAGCACATCGGCCTTTAAATGAAAGTTTTCATATTCACCCTCAAATCAATTAGCTTACATAGTTGAGAGTTGTTGGGAATTGGAGAGTACAACCAAATTTCCACATTGGCTAGATAAGGGGATTGTCATGAATTTATAAAGGAGGACAAGTATCTCCATTGGTATGAGACCTTTTGGGGTGAACCATAAGCAAAGCGAGCCATGCCCCTAGTGCCGAACAAAGAAGTTGTGAGCCTTGAAAATTGTAGTCTTTGTGGAGATCCGTGATTAGGCTCTATTGGGTATGAGGCCTTTTTGGGGTGAGTGGACAATATCACATACCATTGTACCCCATTCAAAATAAAGAAATTAAAATCAAATTTATTGTGAAAATTAAACTTAAAAAATCTCATGTGAACAACGAGAAAGAAACTTTTTTTTTTTCATGGTATATATATTTCACTTATCCAAATATGTAGCGTTTTATCTCAATGAAATTATGTTATTGATACTAAAAGAACAACAATATAAGTCTTATATAAATCCTAAGTGGATATTTAATTAAACAAAATATTTATATCCTCTTTTAAGTTATATAATTATTAATACAAAACAGAAAAAGAGAAACACTATCTCTCTAGAGAGTAGATTATCAATAAAAAGAAAAAAAAATAGTTACAAAATATATGATATAAATACAAATGTTGTAACATTTTTAGCTCATTGTTTGTAATTAAAACGCACATGATACGCTCTCTCTCAATATGGATAAAATATATTACGAAGACAAAAAGAAAAAGAAAATAATGACCAATATGAAAAGCATTTTAGAAGTTTATTTTTTTAGGGACTTGAATAGAAATAAAGAAATCCATAAAAAATGAGGGTTAAAATTTCGATTTCGATAAATGGACTCTGTTGTAAAGGGTTAAAATGTTGATGTCGACAGAAATGTTGAGTTCTCAATTCTATAAAAAAAATCGATAAAATGTTGATGCCAATAAATATTTCTAAAAAAATATTTAAAATAAAAAAATCCAAAAAATATTTAAATCAATAAATAAATATTTTACATTTTAAAAATAAGTTAAATAGTTTAATATTATCTTCATATTAATTAATTATATTACGTTATTATTTTCTTTAAATTTTGTTCAATTTCTTTATTGTAAATGAATCCTCCATGTCAATGTCGAACCCATGTGGACATGTAGAAATATCAATGGAAATGTCGACATATCGGCGATAGTACATCACAATTAAAATTCATGCCAAAAAATTTTTAATTAAGGACCAGAGATGGATTCTTTTTTAATTGAAAAAATATCAATTTTTAGGATCTACCTACTTTTACCAAGTTTCAATTTCATAAAATTAATGTTGCAATCTTTACCTAAAACTTAAACAAGTGTCACAATTTTCACCATTTGATAGGTTTCCTTCAAAGAATTTTGGAAAGAAGTTTTCTTATATGTGTTGAATGAACTATTAAACCTATATCAAATGTGAATTTGATATAGGATTTTAGATTAAAAAAAAGAATATATTAGAATTTCTTTTGCTGAAATTTATGAGCTTTGGAAGAATTGTTCAATCATCAAGTTTGTGTTTTGATCAAATTTATTTTTAAACTAGGTTTGATTTTTATGAAATGTATTGAGTTCTTGGAAAATTTTAATGCTTTTTGTTCAAGTTAGTGGATGAATTAGTGGAAATCGAGCGTGGGCAAAAATTAGAATAGTTATGTTTCAATAAACATCTTTTGAGATAGGAAAATTCAAACCTTTAAATAAGTTATACTTATATTCACACATATTTAAAAATTTTAGGCCCTAATTTGGTAAGAATTTCATTTTTAAGTTTTCTTTTCTAAAAATTCTACTTGCTTTTCCTCACAATTTCTTTGGTAAGTTTTTCACACTTCTTAGAAACGCTTTGGTATTTTAAGTCAAATTTCAAAAAAAAAAAAAAAAAAAGTTTTTCTTAAAAATTGTGATTTATTGTTTTTTTAGTACAAGAATATTAAAACTTACGAGCCACCATGGATTGAACTCATTTTCTCTAAACCCTTTATTTTTCATGGCCCTTATTGATCGATAGGTCAATCCATGACGATTATCAAATCGATGATATTAAATAAAAATATTGTTTATCAAAGTCTATTCCTAATAATGAAAGTTTATTTATACTTTACTTATTCTATTACTTTCATTAAAATGAAAATTACATTCATGTTCTAGAATTAAAACAAACCATTCTTTTAAAAAATATTCATGTCAATTTACAAATATTTTTAAAATCTAAAAAAAATACTTTTAAAAACTTATCCTTGTTTAATTGGCTAATATTTTTTTTTATAAAAAAAAAACAACTTTTAAAATAAAATATATAAAATCAATATGAAACAAAATTTTAAAATATGAAAACATGGGTTTGTAATACATCACAGATGCAAGTCTCCCCAACATTTTTAAGTGACAACAAAGAACAAAGAACCAATGAGATCAAATTAAATAATGCTATAAATTAATTATAAGGATAGAAAGGAATATAAGGATTTGATGGGATTTTTCAAAAAAAAAAAAGAAAAAGAAAAAGAAAAAAGAATTTGATGGGATTTTTGTTTGGGTTCTTTTTATTAGAAGACCTTGATTGATTGGTCTTTCGTGTGTGCCACGTCTATTTGAAAATGGATATTCCTTATCTTTCTAGAAGGATTTTTATTATTATTATTTTTTTACTACTAAACGAGCAAAAAGTTCATTAACACGTATCAAGCACAATAATAATAATAATTACACAAAATAGATTCAAATAGATGTCAATGAGAATAATATATATTTTATATAAAATCAACTCAAACTATTCTTATAAAATTTTGAATTTAATTTTAAATGATCTATAATTTTTTTAGTTCAACTGAAGGTGATTCTCAAAAGATTTTGGTAAGATAGGAGTGTCCAGAGTTAGATTGGATTGATGTGATTTTTTAGATCAACTCGAAAATTGAAGTTGGCTATTCGAAGGAATCGGATGTAAATGGTTATAATCCAATCCAATTCAACCCACCTTCTATTTTTGTATCGCTCTAACTTTTTTTTTGTTTGATTTTTATATTTGTTTTGTTGTTCTTTTTGTCTATTTTTTCCCCTCCCTCTAACTTTTATTTTCTCTAAAGTTTTTTTCCTTCAAGTTTTTTATATCTCTCTTACTTTATATCTCTATATTTGAATTTTTTATCATTCGATTAAAACTTTCTCGCTTTATTTTTATTATCCCACTCTAAAATTTTTGCATCTCTTTGTTTTTACTTCAGCCTTTTCTTCCTCTTTGATAAACCTTCTCTTTAACTCTCTCTATTTTTTTTTTCTTAACTTTTTATTTGTCTCCTATATATATATTTTTCTCTCTATAACTTTTGTTTACCACCCTCAAATTTTTACTTCCCTGGCTATTTAATGGTCACATATTCATTTAATAATATTTGGTATGTTTATTTACTTTTCCTACTATAGTATCAGATGATAGTTCTTAGGTAATCTACTTGCTCTCGTGAATTCCGTCATGTCTGATCTTGTTGTACCTTCGTCATCTTCTTCAAATTCCTCCAATGGTCATCAATCTGTTCAACAATCGTACGTCGATCCAGAGGTTTAAAATTACTTCTAATTAACGTACTCTTAACCAATTGAGCTATATTCAAATTCATATTTTTAAATGATCTATTATGTTTTATAAAATTTCAAACTTTTTAGTAACAATGATTAAAATTTTAATTAACTGTTTGTTTCTCGAACTTATAATATTATATTTTTATATAATTACCTATTCTACAGTGCAAAAAAAAAAAAAAAAAAAAAAAAAAAAAAACTGCACTAAATGAAGATGAAATAAATTTGCAAAGATTCCCATCACTTTTTTTTTGGGGGGGAGAAATTCACATCACATATTGGAGACAGAATATATAGTGGAAGGAAGAATTCATGTTGTGTTGGCCACCTAGCAGTTAATATATAATTGAATTAGTTTTTATAGACAGATATGGATTCTTCCATCACAAATTTGATATAGTTATTGAATTATGATATGCCTTAGAATTTCTGTCCTAATTCCTCCACTCTCTCAAAGAATTAATCCTTATTAATAATTGATTGATAGAGTTTAATGCTGACTTCAGTGTTTTTTTTAGTTCAACAATATGTAACTTTTTAGTCATAATCCAGTTGAATGCCTCTCAAATTGATGTGTAACATGTATATGTGTGTATGTATGTACAAATATTTTCAAATTTCAAATATTCGAATTATCATCCTCACATTTTTTTTAACTAAAAAATTTGTCGAGACTAATGTAATTGGTGTGTATGTATATTTTAGAGCTTCTACAACCATATATTTAATTTGGTGATTCGAAAGGTTATTGATGTTAAATAGTAATGGTTTTAAGTTTGATTAGTGTTTTTCTAAGAGTTCATTAATTAAGGTGGAGTAGGAATTGGTTCTAAAAAGATATTAAATTATGACATTGGAAATTATGGGTCTGTTTGGAATACATTTTAATTTAAATGTTTTTCAAGAATGCATTTTTGAAAAAACATTTTGTATAAAAATTGTTTAGAATTTAAACACTCATATGTTTGGTTGCATTTCCTCACAAATGTTTTTTTACACAAGTTATTGTTTACTTAAGAAGTCTTTTTTAAAAAGTTGGTTTCAAGTGTTTCTCTCAAAATGGTTTATTTATCCATCTCGTTTTCTAATAAATCATTTTTAGTGGTGGCCAAATACTATAATTTTTTTCAAAATGATTTATTTTCAAAATTAAACAATTGAAAAGTTAAACCAAACACACTCTATGTGTTGCTGTTTGAAGTAATAAATTTTGAGAGATCTAAATTTATTTGTGTATGGAAATTGATGTTATTTCAAGTAATAAATTCTGAAATTTCAAATATTCTACTTTCCATATTTTCTAAAGCTAAATGAGTACATGTTTCTAAATGGTTGGAAGCAATATTTTGTGTTTGCATAAATGGTTGTTAAAGTATTTTAGCCATAGAGAGAGAGCTTGATTTATAATTTAAAATCTCTAAGAATCTGATTCAAGATTTTTTTAAAAATATAATTCTCCCATTTATTTGTCGCACTGGGAGGAATCTTGAAATGTAACTCTAGAATGATAGATTTTTTATAAAATCTATTAAAGTGCTTCGACATAAACCATGTCGTGTCCTCAACTAAGAGATCTGGTTCAAATTCTCCACTCTCACTTATGGTTGAATTAATATATATATATATATATATATATATATATATATATATATATATATATTAAAATAATACTATGTGTTTTTAAAAAAATCAATTACAATATAAAATAAATTAGTGTTCACTAAATTTTAATTTTAAAGTTGAAAAAGTGAATTTTAGTATTTTGTAAATTAAGGTTAAAGTGTTACATTTAAATTGTAATGACTAAAATAATTTCTTATCCTTTTAAAAACAATTATTTAGGCCCCGTTTGATAACTATTTGGTTTTTTGTTTTTGGTTTTTGGTTTTTAAGCTTATAAACACAATTTCCAACTATAAGTTTCTTTGGCTTTTCACCTACCTTCTTCCCATATTTTCAAAAACCAAGTCCACTTTTGAAAACTAAAAAAAGTAGTTTTCAAAAACTTGTTTCTGTTTTTAGAATTTGGTTAGGAATTCAAGTGTATCTTTAACCAAAATGAAAACCATGGTGAGGAAATTTAAAGAAAACAAGCTTAATTTTTAAAAACCAAAAACCAAAAACCAAATGGTTATCAAACGGGGCCTTAAATTTTGGTGGTGTTGAACCTAAACTAATCGATTTGAGGTTTAATTTTGATTGAATTACTCTTAGGTTGTGTTATAATTAATTAACAATTGAGAAAGTGATATTTTAGAAAGCTAAAGCCATGTTTGATAATCATTTAGGACCTATAGGAATATCTTTTAATTTGTGTTTTTCAAGAATGCATTTTCTTTTAAACATTTTGTATAAAAATTGTTTAGAATTTAAAGACTTATATGTTGGTTACATCTTTTCATAAGTGTTTTTATACGCAAACTATGAGTGTGTTTGGTTTAACTTTTCAAGTGTTTAATTTTGAAAAAAAAAATCATTTTGAAAAAAATTTAGTGTTTGGAAACCACTAAAAATAACTTATTAAAAAATGAGATTGAGAAATAAATCATTTTGAGAGAAACACTTGAAACCAATTTTTTTTAAAAAGAGTTTTTAGTATATAATACATTGGGTATAAAACAGTGAAAATGTAACCAAACATATGAGTGTTTAAATTCTAAATTATTTGTATTAAAAAAATGTTTAAAATAAAATGTATTCTTGAAAAACATTTAAACTAAAAGGCATTCCAAACGGACTCTATTATATACTTAAAAACTCTTTTTAATAAATTTACTTTCAATTGTTTCTCTCAAAATAGTTTATTTCTCAATCTCATTTTTTAATAGTTCATTTTTAGTGGTTGTCAAACACTATATTTTTTTTTTCAAAATTAAACACTTAGAAAGTTAAACCAAACATACCCTAGCCCTGTTTGATAACCATTTGGTTTTTGGTTTTTTATTGTTGAAAATTATGCTTGTTTTCTTCTAATTTTCATACCATGGTTTTCATCTTTGTTAAGCATACACTTGAATTCTTAACCAAATTTCAAAAACAAATACAAGTTTTTGGAAACTACTTTTTTTAGTCTTCAAAACTTGACTTAGTTTTTGAAAATATGGGAATATGGTAGATTACAAAACAAGTAAATTTATAGGTTGTAGTAGTGTTTATAGGCTTAATTTTTAAAAACCAAAAACCAAAAACGAAATGGTTATCAAACGGGGCCTTAGTTTTTGGTTTTTGAAAATTAACCTTATAAACACTACTTTCACCTAAAAATTTATTTGTTTTATTTTGTCAAAAAAAAAAATCTTTGTTTTGTTATACAACTACCTTCTTCCCATATTTTCAAAAGCCAAATTAAGTTTTTAGAAACTTGTTTTTGGTTTTTACAATTTGGCTAAGAATTTAAATATTTCTTTGACAAAGATGAAAATCATCGTAAGAAAATTGGAAGAAAACAGATATAATTTTTTAAAATCAAAAATCAAATAATTATGAAATGGAGTTGAGGCTCACATAATTGTCTCTCACTCTCTACCTTATTTCTTTCTTTAAAATTTTGGCTCTCTTTCAAATCACTCTCTAAATTATTTCTTTCTTTAAAAATTTTTCTCTCTTTAATTTTTTTTTTCTTTCTAACTTTATTTCTTTATTTAAAAAAATATATATTCTGACACTATTTTTTTCTCTCTTAAAATTTTCTTTCCTCTTTGATTTTTGTCTATCGCCATCTTAACTTTTTCTTAGTAATTTGATCATTAAAAAAAATTTAGAAGTAAAGAAACTAAACATTAAAATTATTTACTAAACACTTTTACAAAATTAGTTATAATTAAATCATTTAAACTTATTTTTTTTCAACATGTATGGAAGATTAGAATCTCTGACCTTTTGGTCAATGATAGAAATTTTATGTGAATTAAACTATATTTTGTTGGCAAATCATTTGGACTTATAACACTTCCAAACATGCTCTTAATTTTTATTTTTCTTTATAAAGTGTTCAACTAATAAGAATTCTTATCGAATGTCATCCCAAACTCTAAACAAAACAAATTCAAAAAGGAAAAAACAACTTTTTCCTTTCATAATTAAAATTGGAGCAAAGATTAGGATATCTAATCTAATCTTTGTAACGTTTTATTCCAAAAATTGAAAGTGTACTTTGTGGGATAAGGATTTAAAGAGACTTTTGACCAAATTAAAGTTAAAAGCTTAGACACTTGGGACACCTACAAACACACCCATCCATTCATTCAATTCCAAGTGGATACTCCAACATTCAAACTTAAATTATGTCGGCCACTATATATTAAAAATTTTGTGTTTTTATTATTATTCTTAAAAAAAAAAAAAAAAAAAAAAAAAAAAAAAAAAAAAAGTCAATCATTGTAAAGATAAAATATACTCTATCTTCCGAAGTTTTCATTATTTTAAGCGATTCTCGATTTGGTCCTTAATCTTTCAAATTCTTAATTCTATTATTAATTATTAATGTACAATTTTTAATTAGATCCTACTCAAAAGGTTGTTAAATTTTTTTAACAAAAAGTTTATTTCGGATTAAATCATTGTTCTGTTAACATATTTAGTCATGTGGACTTGCCACTTGAATATATATCACTTGAAAAATAAAAATAGATTTTCTTGATGTATGGGTCGGATTTTGAGAATTAATGAGTTGAACTCAGTTGGATTTAAATATGTTAATAAAACAAGAATTTAATGAGGAATCAACTTTTTTAACAAAGGACCTAATTGAAAATTTTTAAAATTCTAATGGTTAATTTGAGAATTTTAAGAGATTGGTGACCAAATGGAAAATTACCCATAAATAAATAAATGGCGGTGATGTATGTTGTCTATTATAATATAGACAATAGCTAGACACAATAGCAATCTATTGGTTTTCTAATTTTTTACTTAATAAAAAATTGACACAAATATTAATTCAAATGATTAATTGTGTCTTTGTTTCTCTAATATTCAACTTTGGCTTTATTAAATATAGAAGGTTAAAGTAATCAGCTCCAAAGTAGTTACGTATGCAATAATGCTATTGACAAAAAGATTAAACCATATCTTTCTTAAGACCCACCATATAACACAAAGTCAAAACCTTAAAAATAAATTAATATATCACTAATTTGTATGTAGCTGTGGAAATTGGCTAATCCTTCCAATGTCGAGATCATATTCATTTCACCAAAATAATAATAATATAAAAGTCGAGATAATATATCTATGACCTAGCTTTCTTATGGAATCAAGATGATGGTTTATTTTATTGTTCCCTAAACTTTCTTATAAATTTGATCTCTGAGTTTTATGATTGTTTGAATTAAATGTATATACTTCAAAAGATTTCTAATAAAGTCCTAAATCTTTTGAGTTATGTTTATTTAGTAAACCATTAAATCAATCAAAAGTGAGCTTAGCTCAGTGGTAATTGACATGTACCCTCTCACCCATTGAATGAATTATAATGGAATAATTGGTCTAAATTTTCAATCTCATCAAATTGAATCATAAACTTAAATAAATGTTGCAATTTTTACCTCAGGTTAAATGTCTGTTCATTCACTCATTGGTTTTAACAAATAGCAATGTGTTGCTATTTGTTAGGGAAGATGACACCGTAGTCCACTATGATGCTCAAAAGGTTTGTCTTCTTTCTTTTGTTTCAAACTAGAGGGACTCTTCCTCGCAGGAAGGACGGGTTTTTTGGTCCCCTCATTTTTCAAGCTAGAATTGCCTTCTTCTTTATGAGGACATGTGTAACAACCGTTCTTTATTAATGATATTCTTATTTCAAAAAAAAAATAGCAATGTAAAGTCTTCTAAAATTCACAAACTTTTAAAGAAGTAAAGGTTTACCTGAAATAAGTCAGCTTAATGCATAAAATTGACCATCGAATAACTCTATGAAAGCTCATAAGTTACCCAAAAAAAAGAAGAAAAAAGAAAAACCTATGGCATTTTTAATTGAAGTCCTATCAACTTCATACTTATAATTCATTGAAGGCACATGAGAATACTTTTATTAACAATCCTTCCGACACCCCTTGGAGAAGTAAAAATTATAACACTTATTCAAGTTTAGGATAAAGATTGCAACATTTTATCATGTTTTAGATAAATATTGCAACACTTATCAAAACTTAAGATACAACGGGATGAAATTAAAAGTGGGGTAAAATTTGATACAACCTACGGAGTTTAAGGGTATGATTTTTTTTTTTTTTTTCCTCAACATTTTAAATGATGTGGACCTTCACAGAACTGGTCATTTATCCTACCCCCCAAAAAAAAAAATACAGCAATCTCTCAATTGCCAAGGTGAATGAATAGAGATAGAATTAAAAAAAAATGGTTTTAAAGTTTGGAGAGAGGACAAAAATTGAAGAGGGAAAAGATTTTGGGTGTAAAGAAGCAGTAGGGGACAGCACTTTTCACGATGAAGTTTGAATTGAAGTTTGAAAAAAAAAACAAAAGAAAAACAAAAACAGAACAAAGGCTGTACTGTGAGCTCAGAATTCAGAGCTGCAAAATACAGCTCAAGAAGGCCACAAGAAGACGATAGAAGTGGGGACTTTTTGTTGTGTCCATGCATTCATTCCAGATATGGCAAAACCGAATTCAACCCCTAAATTTCAGTGATGTACGACACTTTCCCAAATTTGCAAATTTAACAATTCTATATTCATTTCAATTATTTCAATGCATTTTCTTTTCCTTTTTCCCATTTCTGAATAAATTTACCATCATTACAGCCGGGTTTTCTGACTTCTCTACAACACTGTGACCGACAAAAACACATGGAATGATAAATTCCAAATCATGTGAATAATAACAAATGCCAAGTTATGGATATCCATTTCATCGAATCAGATATGAACACTAAAGAATTGAAGAAGATTGGTCTAGTCTTGCAAAAACTTGAAGCTTGTATGACCTATTTTATGATGAATGAGTTGGTGTAGTAGAAAAAAGAAGCCGATAAGGTGGTGCTGATAAATAAGTTTGATGAATCCATAATCTAAGAAAAGCAAACTGACGAATCAAATGCAAGTTTGATAAGCTATACAGAGCTAAACTTACGAGCCAAATGCTTCATAAGATTAAGCTTTCCAAAACCATTAATCAAATAGAAGATGTTAGGTTAACAATTACTCTGAAAATCACCAAGGGAGTTAAAAGGGTAAGACAGCAGATAAGACAGAAAGGCCTAAAGAGACCTTGGTTCTGAATCTGAGGCTTTCCTTCTCTAACAAGGCAATCTTTGTTTCAGAAAAGCCAACTAGTACAAAGCTAACTTAAGGATCCTCTACTATTACCTCCCACAGATGACATGAATTGCGGCAAACAACTACAACGGGAACTAGCATACTCCTATAATTGCTGCTAACCTACCTAACTAAGAATATATGACAATCTGGAAAATATGCCAATGAGATCAGATCCAGAGCAAGTTTGCCAAGAACTCATTGTAGAATTTGCAAATATGCAGTGCAGATCGAGGCGAGAATAGACAACTCCAAGCTTTTCTGGAATAAATATGGTGATCAACCTTTTGACTCTCTTCTTCTTTTCTTTCCTGACTTGGATTCACTGCCCTGATCATTGGATGAATTTAGCGATTTTCCCTTTGAATTCTCCACGCTTTTTCCAGATGCAGCCGAATTCTTCAAATCCCCACTTTCTTTTGATTTTGAAGATGTGAACTTGACCTTGGTGGAGAGATTGGAGTTATTAGATTTATCGCCTGTTTTGGGAGATTTTCCCTTTGAAATTGCAGGAGTTTTTGGAAGCTCTTGTTGTTTGGACTTCCCCGTCTTCAATGCGTCCTGCTTGGACTTCGTAGAAGCAGCAGCAGGTGTAGAGGTGGTCTCATCATCCTTTGATTTGCCAGTCTTGTGTGATTCAGCATCATCATTCCTCGACTTGGCAGCAATTTTCGGACCTGTGCTACCAGCCTTGCCACCCGTTTTAGGAGTGGTTTGATCCTTGGATTTGCTACCTGAAACAGTTGTAGGTCTTCCGACCTTGGGGGTATTCTCTTTCGGCTTGACTTCAACTTTGCTGCCGCTACTCCGATCAGTTTTTGTAGCTGTACCCTTGGATTTGCTGGAGGAAGTCACTCCACCCCTAGAATTGAGTTTAACAATTAAACATCAAGAACCATATTTCAGAGAGCGAACAGTTATGAAATAGAACTAACTTTTTGGGTGAAACATCCATCTTTCCTCGCTTGGCAGACTCGTTGGCATTTAGTTGTTTCGCCTTTTTCTTTGGAGGTCTGTAACAAAAATCAAAAGAATCAACATAAACAATATCAAATGCCAACAGCCCTATCCACACATAGCCAGTAGAGAATTCCTATACCATCATGATCATATATATCCATAATTCACCAAAAAAAGTTGCACGAGTACAAACATCACAGCTTCTCAGAAGTCAGAAAGAATCCAAATTTCAAATTTCTTTGTATACTAAAACAAGCTTCATACTCATGTTGAATTGACTATAACGATATTTCCACAATATAAAGCTAGAAGATATGAACAGAATACAAATGCAACATCAAGTATGCCATCGAGCACATTGACTACACATCACACATCAGAACTACCTGAGTGAAAAAATTTGCATGCATTCCCAGTGAAGTAAAATCTAAACCATCAACGATAATTAACTTATTCTAAGTTATTCTCAGATGAAAGAAACTAGTTCACTTTGGAGGCCAAACAGGCTAAAAGAGAATACCTATCGACCAGCATGCTACAAACTTTCCAACTAAAAGAACTTGGCATGGCGCCCATGGAAGGGAAAAACTTGATTTGAAGATGTAAATAGGGCCTAGAGAATCTATTTGGTGTTTTAGACAAAGCTCCTGACTGCTTATGAGACAAGCAAATACCGTGTACCTGAACCAACTATACTGGTCAATGTAAAGATGGCCATTTGCACACATGAATTGATGTTATTTTGTATGTAAAAGACTATTTCCACAAAGTATACCATATTTGGGAATTAATATTGAAAACTAAATTAGTACTTTGAAATTTATCTTCGCAACTCCCTTTTTTGTTGATAAAATGTAAATTCACAATGTTAATAAACTAAAATGGGCAAAATATGAACAGTTAGCTGTACATACATCTCCACTGCAGATTCTGATCTCGATAAATCTGCTGTTTGCTCCTGTTATCAAATGATAAACTTTAAAGTTAGAGGATCTTAGATGACAGGCAAAATACAAATTCACACAGCCACCTACCCGATCAGATCCAGAGTCATCATCAATAAATTCCCATCTCTCCTTTTTAAGATTTAGTATTTCTTCGTCTCCATCCGTGTACAAAACCTGCATAGAATGACCCTTGTAAAATACTAGAAACCTGTGTATACAAATAGGTATGTGCATATGTATATGTATGTACAAGTGTATAATAACATATAACACACACATGCATGCATGTCATAATAACCAAAAAAACCTAGGATTCCATAAACGATACCTTGTGCTTCCTTTTTTCAGGATCAAAAGAATCAACAACACCATCATAAAACCTGCAACCAATACAATATGTCATACAACAAATATGGAGAAACTAAAGAGCCATCATAATTGTTTTATCATGGACAAATGAAGATATTTAACAGAACCAAGCAATCAACAGTCTGCAGAGTTCAAGGGCTGCTGTTCTCTAATCAAAATAATACACCAGAACTCCAGAAGTACTAATGTGCAAAATGTGGTCTTTAATGAGTAGAAAGCATTTAGTTTCCAATGGTCCAAAGAATGGAGAAATTGCCCATCATGAGTAAAAAGAACTCATAAGATAGAAACATACAGTATAGGGAACGTTAAAACTTCCTTTTTCTGCAGCTGCCAAGCTCAAAAGCCCTGTGTAATTTCTTAAGGGAAATCGTGGAGGATGGTAGTGGCTTTCATTTAGTGAGGAGGAAGTTCATTTCTAGATCTATTGATGAGGGAGGGAGAGTTCAGGATCAGTCATTTATAGTTTATAAGAACACAGGCCTCTCAACCAAATAATTGTCGTGTTTCACTTGAAACCAGATGCTTTGCGGCACAACGCCGATCATATGGGTATCGTTCCAATGGGTGAGACAGAACTTTACCTTAGTTTCTGATCACAGGCGCCTTCAAAAATCAACACAAGATCATAGTAAGCCTCTTTTGGATCTTTAAGGGATCCAAAAAGGAAACACGCCTAAGGTTGAGGCCTAGAGGAAACCCAAGGTAAGAATAAAGAAGAGAACCCACCTCACAACCAGCTAGAGAAGTCCAAAGAGTTCAGCTTAGAAGACTCGCAATTAATGCCAAGGACCACATTCTTACACCTCTTAATCTTAAGACCCAAAATAAGCTCAAACACATAAAGAATGTGATTAAGGTTAACAAAGGAATCCTCCCTCCCAAAACAAAAGAAAATAATATCATCTGTGGACTGGAGCATCTCTAGGTGAAAACTCTCCCTCCCTACCCGAAAACCCTCAAATAGCCTCTCTTTCCACATCAGTGGCAACTAATCTACACAGAATATACACCACTAGTAAGAAGAGAAAGGGGAAAATGGGGTCCTCTTGTCTAAGCCCTCTTAGAAGGCTCCACCTTACCTCTCAATTTGTCGTTGATGAGGAAGGAATATTTCACTATCCAAATATCTCCAAGTCCAAAATCTCCACTTCCACCCAAAACCCTTCTTCCCAAGGACCTTATCCAAAAATTCTCCATCCACATGATAGTAAGCTTTTTTTTTTTTTTTTGATATTTGTGTGTTCAGACCACCTATGATCGTGAGCTTCTTCAAAATCAATTTCAGATCCAAGTTATGACTTCGAATACGACAACAATTGAATGAGGCACCAATGTGAAAAATATTAGAATTGTATACTTCTGCATACACCATGGCATTACAATTTATGTTTAATACACATGTAAAGGAGAGACCATTGATACTTACATGCGATCTTTTGGCCACCACACTTTTATCTTCGAACCAACCAAATTTTCATCAAAATCCTTGGTTTCAGACTCCTAAAAATAGCAGTAAGTGAAAATGAGATTTAAGTTTTCAACGAAACAAAGATGAGCACAATGGGCCAATCACCAATGTGTTGATTTAAGATCATTTACAAAAATGAGGAAGACAGTATCAAAAAGCAGAAATAGTACTACAGTATAGCAAATGCATAAGTTCGAATATCCATTATTTCATCAAGTTTATATGTTTTTGGTTATTTGGTTAAGCATCATTTAAGTTTCATACACTCAAAACAAAGAACTTTTGGATGAATCAGACGTGATCTAAGAAGCAAGCAGGCGTTTTTATATCCTCACAAAATGCTTCACAAATGCACACAAACAAACACAGTAAAAACCAACGAACTATTGACCTGAATCTAATCAGAAAGAGTTAAGGAATCAGTAATCCTTGTATATTTAATGAATTTGAACATATACAAGCTGAATTAGAACACACACACACACGAAGAAGCATTGATGGCAATAAAAGCAGAGTCATGAAGAACTTAATGCAATAATCACTTCTTAAGAGCACAAGTCAGCCTCAGCCTCCCAACAAATTAACTTAGGGAGAGAACAAAATTTTAACATTCATGTGCATGCGAAAATATAATCATTGCAAATATTACTGGGTTAAGCTTTTCATCCATAATGATATGGAACTAATAAACTCTGCACAGTATGAACATACTTTTTCTTTGCTAGGAGTTCGTTTCCTCTTGGAAGCCGGTGTTGTAGTCTTGTCCAAGATCTTCTCATCTTTGATTGTTTTCGAGGTTGATTTCAGCACAGGTGTTGTCTCCTAGAAGAATAACCAAAATTACTAATGCATCAGTGGGGATAAGATTTTATCACTCAAGCCAAGCATAGATTTAACACTGCTCCAATTACCTTTTTATCATCATCGCCTGACAAATTTTTCACAGTTTTTCCAGAACTAGATTTCCCTGATCCCTTCTTTTTCTTAGCCTCCAATTGTTTTAAAGATCCACCAGCACTCTTACTGGCTCCATCCCCCTTCCTAGCAGGCTGCTTCAATGTCTTAGCCTCAGAATCACTGGTAGTGTCACTTTCCCTTTCTGCTGCATCCTCAGCTGCAGTTTTAATATCATCAGAAACCCCAGCTGGAGCCTTCTCTTCAGCATGTGAATCAAGCTTTGCTCCTGAGTCATTCATTCCTTCAGATGATTTTTTTGAAACTTCTGCAGATAATGCCACCTCTTTAGCTGAGTTGCCTTTCTTTTTTGCCTGTCCAGCCTTATTGCCCTGTCCTGACTTATTGTTACATTCATCAGGAACACTTCCACTGAGTGAAGGTGAAGCAACATTTGCAGATTCAATCTCCATAGCCTTGGGTGAAGAAGGCTTGGCATCAACTTCATTTTCTGAAGGCAATTTTTCAGCAGACCGGTCCCCAGGAGGAGAACCAGGGCGTTCGCTATGGCTTTCATGCTCTGGCTGATTATCAGATCCCTTCTGGGCATCAACATGTGGAACTTCGGTAGATTTCGAGGATTGATTAGATTTTCTACCTCTTTTCCTGGAGGTCTTTTCAGATCTTTCCTTCACACTGCTAGCCTTCTGAGAGCTCAAATTATCAGGCTCAGAACTTTTGGGTGATTTCACCTCTTTGCACTCCTGACCATCATGATCTTCCTTCTTGTTCTCCAAATTAGAGACAGAGCCCTCTTCACCCCCCTGAGCAACCCCATTGCTCTTAACTGAGTCATGATGTTTCTCAATGGCCGTATCAACTCTCTCAGGCGTGGCCACTTCTGTGGGTTTCTCTTCAACCTGATAGATATTGTATCTTTTTCTCAGTATCAGTTAAATAAAAGTAATTATAATCAATTTCTATATACCAACCTAATATGTCATCTATTGCATAAGTTACTTACATAAGATTATAAAGAGCTGCCTGTTCTAACAAGGGAAGAAATACTTTATACAATAAAATCAGGAAAGAATACAGCATTAAGAAGCATTGCATGGTTGCATTACCTCATCCCCAGACGTTCTAACTGACTTGCTCTCAGCAACCTGCACGAAGTTTAAACAGATAAAAATGCAAAAACCATTACATAAAATTCAAATTCAAGAGAAGATGTCAGCATCACATAAAGCTCACTTCTGTCAAGGTTAAATTTATCTTGCATGCTGGGGGGATTGAATATTATTTCAACACCCAAAAAATTCAATATCACAAACCATGTATCCCATAAATTTTAAACATGGAAATCAAAGATTGTATACATGGCAGGTTTACACGAGATAAATGTCTGACACAGTTACAAATATTATAAAAGATTCTAATTACTTATCTGCCTGCCAACAAACGGAGAGAAAGACCTAAAGAGCTTTATTTTCATGCATACCAAGTGATAACAGATATAAAATCTCATTTGTACAATACTCAACATTAGGGGGCGGGCAAATGGGATGGACTATTAGTAAGACTTGAATGGCACCCCAACCTTAAGAAAGAATAAATTGTTAAAAATACTCAACTAGCAATTATTTAAGAACTTACCACGTTTTCACCAGCATCATGAAGATTACTTGGCTCAAGAGAGTCAGAAAGATCTTTGCATATGGAAGCAACAACATCACTATAATCATCAAAAGAAATTCCCAAGGTTTTTACAGCTTGAATCAAATAAGGTTTGAGCTTCGTAGAACAGTTATCAAGAACTCTTTCTCCTAATTTCCGAGCAATGGGTAAAATTTCCTGAAAATGATATTATAAGATTCAACAGCCAATCAAAAGGTGAAAATAATATTGACTAAAAAAAGAGAAAGGGAAAAAATGACAGCACAAAGCACATTACCTCATTGTCCTTCTTCACACTATCTAAGATAGGAGAGAGGAGCTCTACAGATATATCTTCACTTTCTTCTAGAACAAGGCTCATAATTGTTTCCATTGACGAAAATACATTCTCTGGGTGATAATCTCTGGATGAAGAATACTATTAATAAACTTAACAACATGTAGGACAGACACCAAAGCTTCTAAGATTAGAATTTCCAAATTGGCAAAATAAAACCTGCTAAGTTCTCACTAAACTATTAGGAAAAAAATAGAAGCTATAGAAAGAAAATGCTAGACCTAAAATGAATAGATGGAAGGCCTACAATTTGACAGCCCAAACCAAGTGGTATAGTATTTGAACACAATATAAATAAGATCAAATCAAATTACAAAAAGATTCTTTGGTGGTCTGTTTGGTGAGAAATTAATAGCCAAATCATTGTGTGTGTCAGAAATTTGCTTTTGTAAATCTTTTACTTACCATTATTAATATCAAATCACATCAACTTTTACTCTGCAAACACCAGGGAAGAGTTACTTGTTACTGCAGTCATCTTAACATCAAATTATCTGCAACTTATTAAAAGAATTGGCAAGCAAGCAACATGCCAAGACATCATTAAAAGTTATGAACTTATGCTTAACCTCCTACCAGATTTATCACTCATTACGTCAGTGGCTCCATTCCAATTACAATTATAGGCAACATATTACGAAATAATATTCAAACAACCCATTCTACGATTACATTAATGTATTTTGATCCAGCCAAGCATCTAGACTAAAGAACAACCAAAGGAACTCCATTCCGTTCAAAGAAGTGTTGAAAATACAATAGAACTTTCCCTATTTATAAAAGTTGCCTAATGACCCAACTAAAACAAACCCGAAAGTATACTTAACAAAGTAACAAACAACCAACTAAAACTAATAAACTATAACCAAAGAACGGAAAGTCCAAAACTTATTGCAATTCTATCCTACTAATCTAATATATAAACTCTAGTCTCTATCCCACTTCAGAAATATGTCCTTGAGCTCAAGATGTGGCAAAAAGCCGACGTAGGAAACAAATTACTCAGAAAGCTAAAATTTCATTTATTCCTATGAATTAAAAATGCCCTGATATTGTTATAAGCTCATTAAAACACAAATATAAGGTTGTAGGATTCTTCTATGGAGCAAGCAACCCATAAATTTGATTTTCAAGCATGTGGGACATTGGAAGAAAAAAAAACAATTTTTTAGGCTTAAAAAGCCAATCCTTTCCTGTTTAAGATCCTGTGATAGCCCGTCAGATGAACCACTGAAAATACTTCCTTGTTTATGTCAACTTTGTTTACAAAATCACTCATCATTGAATCATCATGCTGGAAAAATGTTGGGGATGAAAAATCACAGGTAAAACTTTAATTGTTGAAGACTAATGAAACTCATGCATTCAAAGACAGGAACTCTTCTTTCAGCAAAAAGTTCATCCAAATACATGGAGAACTCTCCTTAAACAGACAGCTTCTTATGATCACCTTCACGAACATGTCCATCAAATGCAAGAAAGAATTCCTCATTTCACCAAGTCTGAGACGTTTCTTGTGAATTAGACACTATATACACTGAATTGTGGCTCCAGCAGATGATCCAAAAAAATAAACTAACTTTTTCTTCCAATGGCTTCTCAGTTTCAATTAAAATCCAGTGTGTCTAAGCATCGTTTTCTTGAATACTAGAGGTCCTATAATTATGTGGGATTCAATCTATCATGGGTTTATGCCTGCCAGGTTTTGCAGGAAAATTGGTATCTTAACATAACCCTGCAAACCCATACGTATTTGAATCAAATGAGTGGCCATGGCTTTCTGCAATCGACATTGCCTCAAGTTCTTCTTCAATTAAGCTTTTGCAAAGACTCAAAAACTTCTCTGAACTATTTTATCAGGTCTCACGAAGATCCACAACAATTTCTTGATTCACATAATGAGAAGACAAGTCTATAATCTTCCTTTAAAATGCATTACAATGTACAACACAAATATCCTCTTTTGATTGAATGTTCTTGAGCTTGATTAAATTTCAATGCACTCCTTCTTTGAGGCCCATCACAATATTGAACTTCAATGTGATCGTCCATGTGGATGTTGGAACTTGAAGCCATTACCAAGATCCTCTAACCAACTACAATTGATAGATTTTTCATACAATTTTTTACCCCTTCAGAATCTGCTCTTGATGAAAATTTTGTTATGATCATATGGAATTGGATCGATAAAATCAGAATTTTGGTCAATACTTTAATATTCATGAGGAAGACATTCAAAAACTCACATATCGTTTCTCATCAATTGAACACAAATGCATATGCCCAAGAACTCCAAACCATTGAAAACTTTACGACTTTCAAAATTTTTGGCAAAACCTAAAAGTTTTTCCTTTCACAATCTTGCTATGAATTTAATGGGTTTAAATTGGAGTGACACTTTGCAGCTCTCCATCCTTCTTGTTGTGATGGTTGCTGGGAAAATCCTCCAAAGGAAGGAGACTCTGCTGAAATTTCTTTTTTATTTTTGATAAGAGAATGTGCTGGATCTTAAGCACTACCATTCAAAGCTAGAGAAGGTACCTTCCATTCCCATCAAAGCCAGATTCTTACTTGTTATCCTTGCAAACAACTCCTTTCCTCACTCAAATACCAAACTTAGTGCAGCGCAGCATCTACACTAGAGGATAACCAAAGAAAACTCTATTCCATATAAGAAACATTGAAAATATAAGGGACCTTCCGTTATTCATAAAGTTTCCAACTAACCAACCCAACCACCAGCCCATGAAACTAATTAACAAGGATTCAACGAATTAAACCTAATTAATAGACCGTAATTGAAAAACGATCTTATTACATACAATCAACTAATTCACTACATTATATTTTCAATCGAGTTTTTCTTGTCAATCCTTCATATGCAATCAATGCCACCAGCTATATATCATCCAAAGAACCAAATATAATGGTCGATGTTTTGCTGTTTTTTGTTCATGTTCTCTGGTATAAGTCAATTTCTTATGAAGTGCAGAAGTCTAGTAATATTTAATGGAGGAAAAAATGCTATTTGTTTAAAAAATGACATAAATTGTGGGAAAATTAATATCTATAACAATTGTGCTCTTTGTAAGTGAAAATTTAAAAGGAATTTGATTTCAAAATAAAATCTAGTATGATACCTTACTGTCTTAAGGAAATGTTGGAACATCTCAATGATCAATCCATCACATTCCAAATCCAGCATGACCACACACGATCTGACCTTTGCAACGGTTTCAAGAATGGATGCCCTCTTTGCATATGAACGACTTGACTTGTCAGATAGATTTTCAAAGGATGATACTATAAGATGAAATACCTCCTGAACAGAAGCAAATATACAACTCTTTAGAAATAAATCTGATAAGTGGGAAATTGACATTGTATCCACTCAAAGACCAAATTTCTAATTACCTTCATTTGCTCATCACTGTAAGGGGCATCAGGTGCAGTGATCCTAGTTATTTCACTAATGCATGCAGCAACTGCAACTTTGACATCAGTGTCCAAATGCCTAAGAAGCTGATCAGAAACCAATGCTTTCAAAGATGGAGTGAGCGCACTTTGCATTGATTTTGAAGGGGATTGTTCAACCCTTGCCAGCAAACTCTCAATTTTCTGCAATCAGGCAGATTATTGTGAAGTGAAAAAGAAAGTATGTGAAGCGCTACCTATCATAACCACAAAAATAAAATCCACAGGGTGATAGGGATAAAACTTTTAAATACCAAGGACCTAGGAGGTCTGTTTAGTAGCTAATCTTTCAATATTTCAATTCACCATAAGAGAAGATGAGAATAATTACATTAGCAGGAGAGAAAAATATATGAGGTGGAAAAATACTCCATTAGTCATTACTAAAGTACAGTTCAAAGAATCAACGTCAGGAACAGATTTAAAAGTCATGGTTTCAACTTTTAAGAGATAACGACGTGCCTGACTGGTTTTAAAAGCATTAAACCTCGTCACATTAGGACCCATTATCCACATTTCTGGCAGTCTTGAAGAAGAAATATCATCTCAATCAACTCCCTCCTTAACAGTTTTGAAACATTCGCATTACTTTCCAGACCACCAAAAGTGATACTCTTACTACTGCCAACTGCCAGCTGGCAGCTCAATGTGGAGTTAGAAAATGTCAGCCTACCCGATAGTATCCCAGTAAACTTTAATAGGAGTACTTCAAATTATCTACTAATATAAGTTGTGCTACTTGAAATCAAAAGCTTCAGATGTATAAAAAAAATTAAAAGAACTATATATAAGAATCAATTCAACCTCTTTCTTTCGTGAAACAAAGAGATTTGAAGGTAGAAAATCTCGTGAAAGGCAAGGTTTCCAAATTAATCGTCCAAATAGTAATAACAATCGCTACAAGATTAACAACCAATGCAGTACTATGCAAAAACCATGACTTGAAATGCTTTTTTAAATGAGCTTTGAACAACATGTAAGCTCTCTTCCATAAATTAGCACCATGTGATCAACACGCAAAGATTTCAACCGCACTATTTCACATCACTGCCCCTTAAAAAACACTACAACGATAAGTTTTGAAGACCAGCTGCACAACTGATTCGTTTCTGCAATTTCATTCAAAGTCCCGTTTATAACATGTAGACATTATCGTAAGCGCGGCTCTCGAATGCAGTAAAAAAGACGGGAACTTGCAGCACAGAGCAACAAAAGATAAGCAAACAAGACGTAACACGATAAATTGTATAGTGAAAACCAATCGAGCATCAAATGTCACCGAAAAGGGTACAACAAAAGAAAATCAAAAGACGGCATTCTACCAGGTCTAAAAAAAAAAAAAAAAAATTAAAACACAATCCCCAGAAAATTCCGAAATTAAAAAAGAAAATAACCGGCGAATAAGCATAGAGAGAAGAAAAACGGAAGGGCTTACGTCGAGAAGAGGTAGAAGCTCTTCAACTGAAGTAGGGGGTTCAAGAATCTTATTGCCAGCTTCCAGAAGCTGTTCTTCGACATCCTTGTCGGAAGAGGCCATTGTTGCTCGGTATGCAGGTAAAGGTCCCAGATCCTTCGAAGTGCGGAAGGGTGGAGTTCAATTGAAGTCCATGGAAGCAGAGGAACCCACCGAATCGGATGGGAATGGGGCGAAATCAGATAGAAAAAGGAGGGAAACTTGAAAGAGAGGACGGGGAGAGAGGAAGGAGCTAGGGTTTTTTTCTCAGAGAGAGGGAAAAAAATAAAAAACGAGTGTTTCGAAATATTTTGCTGCGAAAAATAAAAACTCTCTCTTCAACTGTTTTATATTAAAAAACAAACTTTGCTCTTTTCCACTATCGACGCTCCACGACCTCTTTCTTAATTTAATATTCCCTCCTTTTTTCTTCTTTTTTTTTTTCTGAAATAAATAGTTTGGAATTTGCGGGATCTGTGAATTTGGGTTAATCGAGTTTCAAATTCACCTTTATTATTATTATTATTATTTTAACTTTTAGAAAAATATTACAATTATGAAATGAAAATTAGACTTATCGTTATAAAAAGTTTTTGATGCCTTAATCGTTCAACTGACCATGTAACGATTAAATTTTGAATAATATATTTCAACTAATTTGATAATATGGATAATTATCTATATTATTTTCATTTATCGTAATTTAAAAAAAGTATAGATAGTATGAAGTATTAAGAAAAACTCATAATTGAACGTGATCTTTTTAATTTAATAAATACGGTAATTTGATTAGTATGGAAGATATATGAACCTTTGAACCCATCTTTAATTTTTTTTCTTTTTTTTTTTCGAAGTGATTCGAATATGTGATTAAGTAGAATATAATGAGTGTGTTTTGTTTTTTTAGGATGGTGTATGAATAATTAAATTAATTAATTAATTGAAATCTCTGAATTTAAACAATATAAAATTTTCAAAAGTCAATTCTCCATTTTTATTTAAAGTTCTGTGCTAGAGTGGCTCTGTTTATTTAGAGGAAAAAAAAAAAAAAAGATATGTGGTATTTTGTACAGAGTTACGTGCTAGATGTCCCATTGCGGATGTGACAAAAACTTACAAATTTCAGTAATTTTCACACACAGACAAAATGTCAAACATCGTCATAAATGATTGAGAATAAAATAAAATGGTGGACAGAAAAAAAAAAAAAAAAAAGTTGAAGCTGCATTTACCGTCCATAATTATATGGATTAATTTTATTCATCTTTCTACTGAAAAAAAAAATCCATTTATTTAAAAAAAAAAACATATATTTTTTTTTTGAGAAGAAAAAAAAAACATATTTTAATAGAATGATGGAAGTTGTTACAATCAAATCATAAAGTTCTTGTTTAATATTACAACATACACGGATCATTTCTAAATTATAAGTGTTTTTTAATCCACTCTTAAAATCCAAAATCGTTACATCAAAAATTTTCTTAAATTGAAATGATAACTCAACCTTTGTTTTACAAATTAATCAATATTATAGTTTTCAATTTTTTTAGAGTTGCAAAAATTAAATTGTTACAAACATATAGTTAAAGCGCTTGATTGTAACAATTCTTATAATTCATGGAGTAATTTGTACTTCTTAGTTCTCTGTCATATTTGAAGGTTTGGTTGTACAATTTTAATGTTTAAAGGGTCATTGATCGTATTGAAAGATTGAGAGTGTGATTATGATGACCACCATAGTCCACTTGTGGTTTCTTCCCAATGTTATTAATAAATATGTTGGAATTACATATGTCTCAGTGAAATTTTTTATATTATATTATTTTTTGCTAACATTGTTTTTGTTTTTATTTTTTATTTTTTTTTAACTCGACGACATATGTGGGGTTGGAGGATTCAAACTTCTTATCTTTTGGTCGAGGTATATGTCTTAATCAATTGAACTATATTCGAGTTAACTATTATTTCCTTTTTCTTGTTAGTTCAACATGTAGAAGTTGGAAGATTCAAACCTCCAACCCTCAATTGAGCTATCCTCAATTTGGTTACTATTTACTATTGTTTTGTAGCTCATTTTGAACGTGTATTTAACATTTTATGTACAGTTTAATTAAATGTAGATGTATCTACACACATGTCACGAACAAACAATTTTGAGATGGTTGTCAAAAGTGAGTATAGTTTAGCAGTTGTTGACATGTACTCTCGACCAAAAAATCAGGTTCGAATCCCCCACCCAAAACGTTGTTGAACTCAAATTAAAACATGTTGAAATTTATCCATTAATCAGTCGTTGGTATCCCATAATAAATGAAGATTCTCTAAACACATGAGAAGTTGACCAAGAAGGGTCTTGTCATGATCTCTCTCTATGAATGCTTAATAGTTAATGCTTGTTGGCTTGGCTTATGGATATATTCTTTCCAAGTGTTCTTATCTTTTTTAAACAAAATTTGTGGTCATATAGCCAATGTGGTGATTGCCCTTGACAATCAAGCAATGCAATTTTTTAACCAAGTGTTTGAAAGCATTTTCCCACTGTCAAAAATATCTTTAAATAATTTAAAATAGCTATTTTCAATGTGATCAACATGATACAAGGAAAGAAAAAAAAAAGAAAAAAGAAAAAAAGCACATTTTAGTAGGGGTGGAAAAAGTTCATGCCGGTTATACAGATGACCCAACCCGATGTGATATGAACCGGTTCAATTCGGTTAGGATAAACTCCGGGTTTTTATATAATTATTTAAAAAATACCCTTAAAATGATTGATTGGTCTAAAAAACGAATTTATTTGTTTGCCTCCTTCTTTATTTCACTCATGCTCTAACCTTAATTTGAATGCAAAAGCGACTAAATGCATAATTTTTAAATGTTAAAAATCTCTTTTGTCCTGAACTTTCATAAAAGTAACAATTTGGTCATTGGAATTTGTTTTGAAACAATTTAGTCCTTGTATTTTCAATTTTATAACAATTCAGTCATTGAACTTTGACAAACAACAATTTAATCCCTATAATTTCAAATTTGTAACTATTTAATCCTTGTTGAAAAAAATTATCAAAATCAAATGTCGATTTTTTTTTAATTAATAATTAAATTTGTAGCTAATCAACTCTCTCAGGTGTGGCCACTTCTGTGGGTTTCTCTTCAACCTGATAGATATTGCATCATTTTTCTCAGTATCAGTTAAACAGAAGTAATTATAATCAATTTCTATAAACCAACCTAACATGTTATCTTTTGCATAAGTTACTTACATAAGATTATAAAGAGCTGCCTGTTCTAACAAGGGAAGAAATACTTTATACAACTAGCAATTATTTAAGAACTTACCACATTGTCACCAGCATCATGAAGATTACTTGGCTCAAGAGAGCCAGAAAGATCTTTGCATATGGAAGCAACAACATCACTATAATCATCAGAAGAAATTCCCAAGGTTTTTACAGCTTGAATCAAATAAGGTTTGAGCTTGGTAGAACAGTTATCAAGAACTCTCTCTCCTAATTTCCGAGCAATGGGTAGAACTTCCTGAAAATGATATTATAAGATTCAACAGACAATCAAAAGGTGAAAATAATATTGATTAAGAAAAGAGAGGGAAAAAATGACAGCTCAAAGCACATTACTTCATTGTCCTTCTTCACACTATCTAAGATAGGAGAGAGGAGCTCTACAGATATATCTTCACTTGCTACTAGAACTAGGCTCATAATTGTTTCCATTGACGAAAATACATTCTCTGGGTGATAATCTCTGGAGGAAGAATACTATTATTAATAAACTTAACAACATGTAGGACAGACACCAAAGCTTCTAAGATTAGAATTTCCAAATTGGCAAAATAAAACCTGCTAAGTTCTCACTAATCAGAACAAGAACAAAAAGAGAAACAAAAAATTTTCAACTAAGCTATTGGGAAAAAATCCCGGTCGGGATTCATACATAAATTGAACACAAATGCCTATGCCTCTTCCAAGAACTCCAAACCATCGAAACTTTACGACTTTCAAATTTTTTGGCAAAACCCAAAAGTTTTACCTTTCACAATCTTGCTATGAATTTCATGGGTTTAAATTGGAGTGACACTTTGCAGCCCTCCATCCTTCTTGTTGTAATGGTTGTTGGGAAAATCCTCCAAAGGAAGGAGACTCTGCTGAATTTTTAATTTTTTATTTTTGATAAGAGAATGTGCTGAATCTTAAGCACTACCGTTCAAAGCTAGAGAAGGTACCTTCCATTATTCCCATCATAGCCAGATTCTTGTTATCCTTGAAAACAACTCCTTTCCTCACTCAAATACCAAACTTAGTGCAGCACAGCATCTACACTAGGGGATAACCAAAGAAAACTCTATTCCATATCAACATTGAAAATATAAGGGACCTTCCGTTATTCATAAAGTTGCCAACTAACCAACCCAACCACCAGCCCATGAAACTAGTTAACAATGATTCAACAAATTAAACCAAATTAATAGACTGTAATCGAAAAATGATCTTATTACTTACAATCAACTAATTCACTACATTATATTTTCTTGTCAATCCTTCATATGCACTCAATGCCACCAGCTATATATCATCCAAAGCACCAAATATGTTTTGCTGTTTTTTGTTCATGTTCTCTGTATAAGTCAATTTCTTATGAAGTGCAGAAGTCTAGCAGTATTTAATGGAGGAAAAAATGCTATTTGTTTAAAAAATGAGATAAATTGTGGGAAAAATTAATATCTATAACAATTTGTGCTCTTTGTAAGTGAAAATTTAAAAGGAATTTGATTTCAAAATAAAATCTAGTACGATACCTTACTGTCTTAAGGAAATGTTGGAACATCTCAATGATCAATCCATCACATTCCAAATCCATCATGACCACACACGACCTGACCTTTGCAACGGTGTCAAGAATGGATGCCCGCTTTGCATATGAACGACTTGACTTGTCAGAGAGATTTTCAAAGGATGATACTATAAGATGAAATACCTCCTGAACAGAAGCAAATATACAACTCTTTAGAAATAAATTTGATAAGTGGGAAATTGACATTGTATCCACTCAAAGACCAAATTTCTAATTACCTTCATTTGCTGATCAATGTAAGGGAGATCAGGTGCAGTGATCCTAGTTATTTCACTAATGCATGCAGCAACTGCAACTTGGACATCAATGTCCAAATGCCTAAGAAGCTGATCAGAAACCAGTGCTTTCAAAGATGGAGTGAGCGCATTTTGCATTGATTTTGAAGGGTATTGTTCAACCCTTGCCAGCAAACTCTCAATTTTCTGCAATCAGGCAGATTATTGTGAAGGGAAAAATAAATTATGCGAAGCGCTACCTATCATAACCACAAAAATAAAATCCAAAAGACGGCATTCTACCAGGTCTAAAAAAAAAAAACAAATTCAAACACAATCCCCGGAAAATACCCGAATTAAAAAACAAAATAACTGGCGAATAAGCATACAGAGAAGAAAAGCGGAAGGGCTTACGTCGAGAAGTGGTAGAAGTTGTTCAACTGAAGTAGGGGGTTCAACAGCTAAAGCTCCCAAATCCTTCGAAGTGCGGAAGGGTTGAGTTCAATTGAAGTCCATGGAAGCAGAGGAACCCACCGAATCGGATGGGAATGGGGCGAAATTAGATAGAAAAAGGAGGGAAACTTGAAAGAGAGGAAGGAGCAAATGAAGTGGGTTTGGGCTTGAGGGACGATCCAAGTTTCTTGCTTTCTTTTTGGGTTAACGACCATTTTTCATTTCTTTAATGTTTTAAGTATTTTTATTTTTATTTTTTTTAGTTCAACAACATTTGGAGATGGGAGATTCAAACTCGTGACCTCTTGATCTTAAACACCTACTTTATGCCAATTGATGCCAATTGAGCTCGTGTTGACATGTTCTAAATATCATTATTAGGAGTACTTTGTAAATAAGATATTTGGCAAAGTATAATGAAAAATATTTTCACTTTGATGTCTGATGATGTGTTTGAACATTTTTTCAGTGTAAATAACACAAGCGAGCGCTACTAATATTCAAGATTGTAATTAGTTTATAAAATACAACCAAAGGCCATAAGATAAGGGTGTGAGAGATTCTTAAAATCCATAAACATGTTATAAATTTGATGGTAAAATGAATTAATTTCTTTATCCGAAATAAGAAGGGCCAGTTGCAAAAGTAGCAAAATGGCCCAAACTAATTGCAAAAGTAGCAGTCCGCAGAAATATTTGCAAAAATGGCAAAATCTCACCATCAGAAAAGTAAAATTACTAAAATGCCCATCACTGATAGAAAACTTTCTATCACTGATAGAAAAATTTTCTACCACTGATAGAATCTATCAGTGATAGAAAGACTTTCTATCATAGAAGATTTCTATCAATATATATAAAAATTGACGAGGAAGAAGAAGATGCGCGTGCCAATCAGTTTTTCTATCACTGATAGATTCTATCAGTGATAGAAAAAGTTTCTATCAGTGATAAAAATCTCCTATCACTGATAGAAACTTTATTCTATTAGTGATAGAAACTTTCTATCACTGATAGAAAATGTTTCTACCACTGATATAATCTATCAGTGATAGAAATATCAGTGATAGAAACTTTATTCTATCAGTGATAGAAACTTTCTACCACTAATAGAAAATTTTTCTACACTGATAGAATCTATCAATGATAGAAAGACTTTCTATCATAGAAGATTTCTATCATTTTTCTACCACTGATAGAAGATTTAGACTTTCTATCATAGAAGATTTCTATCAATATATATATATATATATATATATATAAAATTGACGAGGAAGAAGAAGATGCGGGCGCCAATCAGTTTTTCTATCACTGATAGGAAAAAGTTTCTATCAGTGATAGAAATATCAGTGATAGAAACTTTATTGATAGAAACTTTCTATCATTGATAGAAAATTTTTCTACCACTGATAGAATCTATCAGTGATACAAAAACTTTCTATCAGTGATAGAAGATTTCTATCAATAAAAAAAAAAAAAAAAAAAAAAAAAAAAAAAAAAAAAAAACCTGACGAGGAAGAAAAAGATGCACTCGCCAATCAGGGGCAGGGGCAATTTAGGAATATAAAAAATTAATTCAAAAATTTTGCCATATTTGCAAATATTTTTAAAAATTGCTATATTTGCCATTATTTTCCCTCATGTTGTCACCCATTACAATTATCCAAATAAGAACCTAACCAGTTAAGAATTTTTTGGACCAACATAATTATTCACGTCGCATTGTTCGATCCAATCTAAAATGACCATCAAACATTTTTTATTAGTTAGGTTGGCTCGAGTTATTTAAATTAGTTCTTTGAAGATTTTTCTTTATAGAAAGATAATAGTTTAAATAACATTTATAAGAATTAAAATAGATGCATGTAAGTTATTTAATCCTAATCCAAACAAACTCACAACTTCATAACCTAGCTAATTTAAACCATAAATTTACTTCATATAGTTTGGTTTTAGATTGGATTTATCAGATTTTTTAGATGCATTATTCCCAGGAGGAGAGAGAGAGAGAGGGGTTATGGGAGAGACATCAACATGTGCATGTGAGGTTTTTTTTTTTTTTTTTTTTTTTTTTTTTTTTTTTTTTTCATTTATTTTATTTTATTTTCTTATGGAATATTTGATATATGACACATATCAAGTTCATTGGCTGCTGTCTTGCTATATTATCATAAAGTCATCACCTAATATATAAACCAATATTTGTTTATATAAAATTAAATAAGGAATGATACATTGAAGATAGAATGAGGGAAAAGTGGGAACTATTTGCTTTGTGTAATTTTCAACTCTATGCTTTAGTATTATTAACCCTAATTAATTAATTGTTCAATGTTTGGATGTTATATACTTTTTAATTATTTTCAAACCTTGAGTTACATACATATATATATTTATTTATTTATTGGTTTTTAATTTTTTTTTATAACGAAAAGACAGAAAAGATGCGGGATTGAGAACTTTATGTGAGAGGGATCTAACAACTTATTTTATGCAAGTTATGATGCAAGAAGTAGGGATTCTGAGAATTTTGAGCTGCCGATCCATCTTCAGTCGAACCAGAAGAGCCATCCATGGCGAGAGAAGAGGAGACACAGGAACTCACGGGGAAAAAATTATAACAGAGGAATAGTTTGCTCTGATACCATATCAAACTTGAAATTGAAGGAAGAAAATCATAATTCCTTCTTATTCATGCAAATGAAGATTACATGAATATATACATAAAAGGGGGAAGATAACAAACTCTTAACTAAGTAACTAATTTAACTCCAATAGAAACTTTGAAACTTTAGGATGGAAAGTAATTAACTCTTTTACTTGGATGAGAATCTCTTGTTATCAAATTCTAAAACTTCTAATCCATTTGAAATCAACTTCAAATGGTCAATTGATGGATTAGGCTGATAATCAAAGTCCAAGGATAGGTAAACTAGCCCATTACCTTAGGACATGTACACCCCACAAGTAAGTCTATCATGTTCTTGTTTCAAAAAAGAAAAGAAAAGAAAAAACATCGATCATGTCCATTCGTAGGTTAGTTATAGGCGAAATGCAACCACTAATTCGCAAGGCACAAAATTTTGTGAAGCTATAGTAGCTCTCAAAAGTGTGCAATGACACAATTTTATTAATAAAAAAAACCTGAACGACCTATAACATGGAATGACTTGGGCTTTATACAAATCTCAAGTTTTAAAAATTTAAACGATAAAGAGACAACCTAACAAAATCATTGACCATAGCAAAAAGATTAAGATACTCCTACTTCTATAAATGTGATAAAATTGGAAAATAATAAATTACATCAAAACTCTTGAATATATAAATGTGAATCTTAATTTGAAGTGTTTAAGCGATTCATATCAAAGTTGAATCATTAACTTTTCAATTGAGAAATATGTAAAATAGCTTAATACACATTTTCATTTACCAACGATATAGTACCGTGCTTTTTCAAATTTAAAACTAAATTTTATTAAACACTAATTTACTTTCTATTAAGCTGATTTTTCTAAAATTACATATGCTAGATTTTATTTTAAAAGCTACTTGGAACTGAGCCTTATTAAAAAAAAAAAAAAAAGTTTAATACACAACTATAATGTAAAAAATACTTAATTTTTACCTTTGTTAGAAAGTGTAAAACATTACAAATAAAAATTCATGGCTCTTACGAGCTCATCTTGCTCTTCTACTCGGTATAACCATTTAATTACAAAATGGTCAAAATGAGCATAACTCAACTAGCTACATAAAATTAGTACTAATTATCAAGAGGTCTGTAGTTTAAATCTCTCTACCCCATATGTTGTCGATATATATATATATATATATATATATATATATATATATATATATATATATATAATTACAATGATTAATAATAATATTGTCTCAATTAAATAGGTCATATAACGCGTAAGATTTATATCATGATAAACTCAAAAAAAGAAAAAGATAATGATAATAATAATACATGTGTGCGTTCCAAAGCCAAAGTGGTCTCAATCAAATATGATATATATAACACGTTGAAGGCTTCGTAATTTATAAACATCTTATGCTTGAAATAAATGCTTTGTTGCTAGGTCCACATGCGCCACTCGACAAGCCAAAGCAAGCATAGTTCAACAGTACTTGACATGTACCATCGACCAAGATGTTAGAGGTTCAAATTTCCCTACCCCCAAATGTTGTTTTCACTTTTAATAAGTCTCAGACTCTCAACTTGTTGAAAATATATATATGGTATCATGGTAAAAAAAAAAAAACCAAGCATATATAATAAACCTGACTAACGTCAATAATTGCATCCTTCACTATAAATAAAGACATCGATATTATTTGATCAATTCGATCAAGTACACATTTTTTCAACACGATCACATGTTTTACTAGTTTCACATCTCATGTATTCCACCAATAACAATGTCAGTTAAATCTTCCAAATATACTTTTACTATTTTACAAATCACTAGATGGTGGAACAATTCAAAGGGAGAAAATAGAGAATAAATATCTTGAAAATGACAAGAAAAGCAAAAAAGGTGAAATAATAATATAGGTTGGTAAGGCTTGAAAATCAAAAAGCAAAGTTACTTTATATTGTTGACATAAGATGCCAAAAATTGATCATAAATAATGAAATAATGAATAAAGCATTTGGCTTTGTTTCTCTGACAATAATGTCATCTTGCCTTAGGACTGTGCCCTTTCCAAACCCAAAACTTACAAATTAATAATAATAATCTTCATTAGTTTGTCTACCTCATATCCTTCTCCATTAATCTTGGAGGATATATATCACCCACAAAGCCCACAATAATTTGGCTTCTTTTTATAATATTTTATAAACTCTAATTAATTTGTCACACCTCTTCAAATGCCAATGCCATCTTCTAAAGTTTACTTCAAATTATTGGAATCCATTTATAGCTTGAGTGACCTTGACTATAGACTTTTGAACTTTTTATGAAAAGTGATGTCTCTCTTGAAGGTATGATGATATGATCTGTGTTGGTCATTTGCAATGTATGATTATGACCTTTCAAACATAAGGAGCTTAAACTACTCGGTATGAGAGTTGCGTACCTTGGATATATTGATGACTCTCTACACATAGAATTTTAATGGTTAAATTACAAGTTTAGTTCTTGAATTTTTAGAGTTGTGTTAATTTGATCTCTAAACTTTAGGTCTGATCTCAACTTTCAATTTTGTGCCTAATAGATCCTTGAATATTTGAGATTTTTAAAAAATAACCAATTTATTAGATCCAAAAATTGAATTTTATGCCTACCGATACCCTAAACTTTCAATTTTGTATTTAGTAGGCTTGTGAACTTTAAAAAATGTTAAATAGATCAATGACTTATTACACACAAAACTGAAAGTTGAGGGACATATGTACACTAAGAAAGTGTAAGAACCTCTACTTGATATTTTGTAAAGTTCATAAATCTATTAGACATTTTTTAAAGTCTAAGGACCAAATCAACACAATCCTAAAAGTTCATAAATTAAACTCTTAATTGAACTTAGGCTTAGTTTGGGATTGCTGTAGATTCTAAAATAATTGTTGTTAACAGTGCTTTTAAAAAAATCAGTTGTAGTCTGAAGTAAATTAGTGTTTGGTAAATTTTAGTTTTATAGAAGAAAAAACAGGTTGAGATGTTTTAGTAAATTAAAATTCTAAATTGTTTTTTCGCAAATCAACGAAACTAAAAACGTACTTTTATAAAAACTGATTTATAATCTGTTTTATTGAACATTAAAAATGGTTAAGATTCTTTTTCAACCACTTCAACTCCTCTCAAAATCAACGCCAAACGCACCCTTGATAATAAAACAAGTTTTATTGTTATGTTGCATGCATCTAAAAGTAAATCATAATGATTAGTTTGAGAATATATGGAATATATGTATATTTTTTTTAACAATATGTGGGGTGGGGGGATTCGAACCACAAACCTTGTGGTCATCGATACAACTTTATGTCAGTTGAGCTATGTTCTTGTTGGCAGAATATATGGAATATATGATAACTTGAATAGTATGGAATTGAAAATTAGTTGAGAATAGTTCAAAAATAAATAAATAAATAAATAAATTAGTTGAGAAAGTCTCGACATGTTTTTAGCAAAAACAAAAAAAACAGAAAATAAAAGAAAAAAAAAAAGGTGATGCAAAAAGCATCTTAGGAAAAAGAAAAGTTGCCTAAAAAATGTTAAATGTTTGCTGAGAATTGAAATAGCAGCCAAGTCATCACCACACCACATGGAACATTTTAGTTGACAAATCATGTCATCACAACAATAGGTACAAAAAATATTCTAATGTTTATATGTTGGTTAAAAAAAATCATACCATTTATATTTGGAAAAATAAAACCATTTTTTTACTCTATGGGGTAATTCATCGACCCAATTTTAACTTTAATTTAATGGGGTTGAACTCTAAAGTTGAATAAATTATAAAATTAATATCGACGATCATCATTCACTCACTATCTTATTTATCATCGTTAGATTCTTAAGTATTTGTGTCTAACCTGAATAAACATTAATGTATTTACTTTCTTGTAGTTATTTATAGTCTTCCTAGAGATACGTTAGAAGTTAACTTAAAAATTGATGGTCAAAGCATGATCTCTATTCTTCTTAAAGTGGTGTATGCTTTAATTACTCCTATCTAAGATCAATATTCTTAAGAATAATTACCAATTTAGAAAAAATGATTTATCATAATATTTTAAATGATATTTATAATAAGATGTTATTTATCTCTTGGAACTTAATAAGGAGATAAAAGTGTAATTAAGAGGAAAAAAGAGGAGGAAATTTCACTTTTTAAACACTATTTCCAAATACACTTAAACTACTAAAAATATCATCTCTTGGATGCTACCATATATGCTCCTAGTTACGCGATATGAACTTCTTGATTTACATCAAATTTCCAAATTATATTTATATATATTGTTTACTTTTCGTTAAATGACTTTCTAAGTGAAAATCATTCCAAACATACACTTAATCTCTAAACAATGTTCAAATTTGGTCCCCTATAATTTTGAAATTTCCAACCTAGCTCAGATGGTTTGATCTTAGTTTCAATTTGGTCCCTTTGGTTTTTGATGTAGTTCCAATTTAGTCTCTATAGTTTAAAAAACTTTATTTATGTATTTAATATTATTATTTTCTTTTTTTGAGTTTAACAACATTTGAGGGTGAAGGGATTCAAACCTCTGACCTCTTGGTCGAGCGTTGAACTATGCCCACTTTAGTTCAAAAGCTTTAATTTGGTTTTTATAATTTAGTTCAAACTTTTTCACAAATCATCCATTTCATGATTTTTGTTTATGTAACATTTTTTTTAATCAGATAACTATGTTAGCCAACTTTATTGAGGTTAGGATTGAGTAAAAATCAGAGGACCAAATTGAAATCGAGCCTAAATCATTGGTATCCAATCAAAACTTTTTAAATCAAAAAGACCAAATTGGAGTTAAGCTCAAACTATGGGGATGAGTTGAAACTCTTAAATACCAAATTTGTAATTCAACCTTTAAGTTTTTTATTCACTTTTTTTTTTTTAAAAAAAAAAAATAAATAGTTAAAATTAAGTGCATTGCCCTACCCCACACCCTTCACTCCAAGTCCATAAATATAATTGTCACTTTAGGGAAAAAAAAAGTTTCATGGTTGCCATACCTCTCCACCAAGTAAACTTTCTCCACTTTCAATATAAAATAAAGTGATAGTAGGAGTGGTTTAGTGGGCAATAGTACCTTAAATAAAGATGGGAAAAAAAACTGAAAATTTTAGAAATTAATAGCTTTTGTTTGTTTTTTTTTTTAGATATACATATTTATGATTCAATTTTAAAAATGCAACATTTTTTTAACCATGATTTAAAATTATGGCAAGTTTGGTTGGGAACCAAAATATTCAAACCACTAATCGAACGATATAGTCGAAATTAATCAAATTCCAATTCAACCATAGTTACAATTTTGTGGTTTAGTTATATTTTTAATTTCACAATTTGGTAAGAGTTCAAAAATTGAAAAAATGCATAAGTTTTTCAAATTTCGAATTTATTATTCCAACTATATTGATACAATAATGTTCCTAATAGACGATAAAATCTCGAGGAAGAAAAATAAAAACACCCTGGCATCATACCATTCAATACCCCCAAAATTGAAACAACAAAGTCTAAAGGAATGGTCCTACACATCAAGCAACACAATTGAAACAAAATTAGATGAAAGAAAAAAGAAGATTTGGAGAGACAGCTGCTAATATTTTTCTTTTTCTTTTTCTCTTATTTGGGAGAATGACAGGAGCTACTACCTACTTTTGACCAAGGTTTTTTTTTTTTAAAAAAAAAAATTATGTTTTTATGTAGGATAAAATCAATTCATATCTAAATTTGATGTATATATATAATTAATTAATTATACATAATTTGATATGAATTAAAGAGAATTTTGGAACTTTTTTTTATTTCTGATTTTTTTGGTTTTTAGTACTTTGTGGAACTAAATTCATTATTCATAGCAACAATAAATGGATGTAAATTGTATTATTATAGCAAGGATACTTTTGGAAAACTAATGAGTTAAGACACTTTGAATTTTGATTCTTTTAATGGGTAGCCTTTAGCTGGTTGTATCCCCACCTATACTCTATGGTTTTTGGTGGCTCTATAGCCTTTCTTTTTCTCTACCTTGTATAATTAAATATGCAACTCCCATGCTCCAAAGCTTACACATTAGAAATTTGAATAGTAAGATTAATCTATTATTTTCCCAATATCATTGGTCTTTTATTTCCCTCTTTCTCTTTCTCTAAGGGTACAAATAATTTGAATCTAGGGAAGAAATGATAGAACTATTCTTCATTAGCCCCAAAAAAAAAAAGAGTAAACAACAACCCATTATATCATCATAGGTTTTGTTATCTACCTCTAACAACCCAATGAACCTCAAATAAATAATTGTGCTACTAAATCACATTTGGTTTGTACCATTTCTTTTTGGAATCATATAGCAAAGTCCAATTGGTTTGAAATTCCCACTCAAAAGTTCAAACCATTAATCTCTGCTTCCACTAATTAAAGGAAAAAATCAAATACTACCATAATTACTGAAGATCAAAGTTCACATTTTTCCAATTTTTAATCTCCATCAGCACAACATCAACATTTTTTAAAAAATTATGGTACACAGCTAATCTTGTGATGTATGGTGGAGATGGAACTCAATTCAATGACATTAACAGGAGCAGACCCCACAAGCAAGATCAACCCAACAGGCTTTGACTATTGAGCACCAATGAGTAGAATCTAAGCTATCAATTTCATCTCACTACTGTGAATGAATTTGTCAAAACCACAAGGAGTTGAAGGTCAAGTTTCAGAAAAACTGTTCACAGTAGAAAATGAGATGGGGCAGCATTGAAGTTGACAAAATGTCTCATATTTGACATAATTTAAAGTTATCTACAGGCCAAGAGATGAAAAATATACAAGGGGGAATGGTAAAAGATAAGACAGAACTGCAACTCTAATTAAATACTAGACTACTTAATATAGGCTTTCTAGCACACAATGAATTCACCAAATTCTATATTTACAAGCAGTACCTCGTGCTCAAGACATGCCTTGGACATTATTATGCCTCTGCTAAAAACAGCTCAGCAAGTTCCCCGCTCCAGATCTCTGCATAGTTAGCGGAAAATGGATAAGAAAAAGTATCAATTAAACTATAGGACCAAATTCAGCTCGCTACATGTTGGGGGAGGTTTAAAAATTAATGGAACAGCTCCATTTCTCTGCTAATTTAATGCCCACAACAAAAGATTTATGGATGGAGATGGCCAAGGAAGTTTTCTATCAATTCCTAATATGAAAATTTTGAAGTATTCATGATGTTTTGAAGCATGTGAAAGTGACCGACACTTCTTGCAACAGGTCAGCAAAAGAAAAGTAAGTGATTTGCATTACATTACATTTTAAATGGGCCACCGAGGTAGGCTGAATTGTAGTGGTGGGTCGAACGTGACCCACTGATCTGTACGAGTGCAGTGCTCTGACCTTTGTTACGCGAGTGAAAACAGCCACAGGAATTTTCAATCTTCAGACAATTCCACCGCCAGGGAAGATATCAAAGCATTTGATTCTGGATTTGGTTGTTGCCTGTGAGTTGAATTTGGAAGCAGAGGTAGGTCCATTTTATTTTTACAAAGCCAAAAACTAAAGAACTACAAGACTAAAGGACTTCTCTAACGATTACTTAAAAGAGGAGACTCTAATTTCTTCCCACTAATAACACAAGCTTTTCATCTACCATGGTAATCTGATATGTTAAAACGGTAGGCTTTTAGAAGTTGAACTTGCTGTGAGCGACTTAAAGTGCTCTGAAGGAACAAAATCTTGAGGCAAATTGGCCCTCTTCACAATTTTCCTCATGTTGTACTGCAGACTCTGTTGAACTAATTGCTTCACTGCTTTTTTCTCCACGCTCATGGCCTCTTCAGATTCTTCCATGCAGACTTTGGAATCTAAATTACAATTTGAAGAAGATGAAGTCCCGATAATGGGAGCAGACACTGCTGCACTCAGATTCCCACCAAAACTTTCAGAAACTTGCTTGCCTTTATCATATCTCAAGCACTCCAAAATTCTGGATGCCCTCTTCTGAGCTAATGCACTACCCAAGAGAGTTAATTCAAGAGAAGCAGATACAAGGCCTGCTTCTACCATTGTCTGTCTCTCACCATAGAGCTTGTGTGCCATCACCATTAAAACGTAGGACGCCTTTTCTTGGCAGCCAGGTGAATCTGTCCAGTTTAAAACATCAACCAGTATTGGGAATGCATCTGGAACGATGCTGATTGCTCTTCTACCTTCTGGGGTTGATACCACGTTGCTTAAAATTGAAAGGATCCTTTCACTCACTTCCATGTCTCCCAACATGTTAAGAAGAAATGGGATTAAATCTGTTTCTAATATGATCGAGACATTTGATGCCGCAATTGACAGATTGAAGAGCGCCCTTAGAGCATCCTGCCGGGCCTGATTGCTAATTTTACGATCAGTGTTTTGTAGAGATTTGACCAAGAAGGGAATCGCACCAGACGATCCAATTACCGGCTTGTTCGAGTCCAGTGCGCTCAAGCCGAGGAAGTTTGCAATTATTGCCTCTGTAACCGATGAGTTTGACGCACTCTCTGATTTAATGAGCTTTAACATTTTGTGGATGACCCCCACTTTCACAATTGCTGCCTTGTTCCTGCAATGGGGTAGGACAAAATAATGTTAGTGTAATAATAAGAACTTCCTCGATACAACATGGATTTTAAACATATTGATTGTAATTTATAACTGGAAGAAGGAATCAAGAAGTTGCTTAAGAAGTTGGTTCTGGAGCAATTATAACTAGGGTTTATTCCAGAAGAAAACATAAAAAAGAAGCAACAGGGAAGACGAGGAAGCTATTTTCGAACAATCAGAGATGAAAATTTTGCAGAGCAGTACATGGCCTCTGTTTTGGATTTTAACCGAAGAAAGGAGTTGGATCAATTACAGAAGAGACTGTTCGTATGACTTGCCATTTTGAACGGAAGCGAAAAGGGAAGACGTCCCTTCGAGAAATTACAAATCAGAAAAGACATTGACAGAAACAGAGACTGTAATGGAGAATGTGGGGGAAAATAGAGAGATATATGGATGGAGTAAATCAACTAAAACATGCATGCAGGTAACAATATGCAATAGAGTAAAATGGAGGGGAAATTTTTCAAGGAGAGTTCATAACAGAAGTACAAAACAGAGAAATCGAAACCTAAAGAACTCACGCATTATTGCCGATTCCAAGGTTTAGCAATGCATAGAGCGCAGCGATCTGAGATTGTTCATCTTCCAAATCAAGCATCGCGACGAGAGGTGGAATGGCGCCGAGAAGAGCAAGCGTCCCTCGTATAACCAAATCCTCCTTCGCCATAAGCCTGACATGGCTCGCCGCCGCTTTTCGCCTCACCAAATCCTCAACCTGCAAATCCTTCACCGTACGTTTCAACTCCTCCAACGCTTCCTCCTTCTTCCTCGTCTCCGCCTCATTCTCCGGCTCCACCGACTCCGCCAAATTCAGAAGATCCACGAGCTTCTCCGATCTTCCATTGGGCAACTTCTGATTCCTCGGCCGCTCCTCCTCCTTCAAATCCGTAGAAGCCGAAGCCGATCTGTTCCCCGCCCTCGGCTCATCATCCATCGTCTCGTCCTTGTAGCGGTGGCGGTACCGAGAACTGCCACCGCAACTTACAGCGTCGTAGATTCTGCGACGGAATGCAGCTCCGGAAAAAGCCGTACAGAATCGGAAGTGTCGAGTAGCTGCATTGGCGCCGGCGATAGCGTCGACTGCCACCGATCCAACGCTGCTAGAATGACACTTGGCCATTACCCTGTAAGAGATTCTTACAGCGCACTACATTGCAAAGAAAAAACCAAGAGCTTGAGTGGAAGGCGGTGGGGGGAATAATCCAAAACAGGGGTTTTCCGTTTTGAGGCTCCGATTTCGGTTTCAGTCTCAGAAGGGACGTCTTGTTGTTCTTCGTCTTCGTCCTTGGAAATCGCGCACTCGCTCTCAACAGAAACAGAGTCTAATGATTTTCTTCTCTTTTTCCTTTTGGTTTGTTTATATAAGACTGACTGACTGAGAGAATAAGAGAGAAAGGGTTTTTATTTTATTTTGATTTTAATTTATTTTTTTTAATTTGTTAGTGACTTGGTTCTGTGTGTGGTTTGTTGGTAGCCTTAAATAAAACGAAATTAGAATAAAAATAATAATCTAATTGATTTTGCAACGTGTCTTCTGCTCCTTTTCGTTTACCCCAAAGAAAAACAGTTATTCTTGAATCTTAATCATATTTTCTTTGAAAAATATATTTGGTAACGTGTTTATTATTATTATTATTTAGTTCTTAATGTTGGGATATTTTTCAATTTTGTCTTTATTATTTAAAAAGTTTAAATTTAGCTTCATTAATATTTTTAAATTTAAGTATTCGTTTAGAATGTTAAAATTAGAAATAATTACGTGGATGACTTATTTTGAGAGGCTAAAATAAAAAAATGTCACACCTTTCCCGAATAAGGATATATGTCATTTTCCTCGTCCTAGCAAAATGACCATTTTACTCCATATATGAAAATGCGCTCTTAAGGCATTTAAGAGACAGAGATTGGAGCTCTTAGAGGGAGAAATTAAAGAGAGAGATAGCGAGAGCGAGAAGCGAGATTGGAGAGAGAAATTGGGAAGAGAGCGAGAAGCTATAGCGAGAGTAGCGAGAGAGAACAAGGTTAGAGTAGACAGTAAAATGGTAATTTTACTTAAGATGCTGACAGAAGCAAAATGACATATATATTTGTTTTGAAAATATGAGGCATTTATCATTTTCGTTTATTTTAGAGGGCCATTCGTACAAAAATTCAGTTAAAATTAGTTGATAATGAATTTATATAAAATAATTTTTAATAAATAGATAGAAATTCAAAGCAAAAAGAAAGAAAACATTTCTTTCATTTTTTTTTATTATTTTGAATATAAATTAAAAACTTTATGTTTTTCCCATTTTAAATTTTCACCGGTTCACTCAGGATCGTATCACATGATTAAGAACGTTTTTTTTTTTTTTTTTTTTTTGAGAAAACATAATTAAGAACTTTATGTCTTCCCTAATCTAAATTTTATTGAATAATAGTTGGCTTATTATTGTAACTTTTTTTTTTAAGTTCTTTTTTTTTTCCTGGAAATTTGGTTTGGTAATTATTTCAATTATTCTTAAATCGTGTTTATTTTCTACTAATTTTGTTTCTTTTGTCATTAAAAAATGTTAGCTGCATGTTGTTTTTTTACAATTTTATGTCAATTGAGCTATGCTATTGTTGGCATGTTAAGAATCAAAACAAGTAACTACTAATTTAAAATATATATATATATATAGATAGATAAAAATTTTAGAGTATGATTTTAAAAATAATTTTGTTTTGTTTTATTTTTTTTTTTTCAGTTCAACACCATTTTGGGGGGATTCGAACCTCAGTTGAGGGTACATGTCAAGTATGTTGAGCTATGCTCACTTCGACTAAAAATATTTTTGTTATCATATGATACCTTATAATTTAAAAAAAAAAACATTTGAACATTACTTTTTCAAAAACAATATATTAAAAACTACTGTGTTAGTGCCAACAAGAGCATAATTCAACTGACATAAAATATGTGCTTATGACCGAGAGGTTATGTGTTAGAATCTCCCTACCCTTAAATATTGTTGAACTAAAAAAAAGACGACTATTATGCTAGTTCAAGATTTTGTTTTTGTAATTAAATTTAATGTTCAGAGGGGGAAAATAGCAATCTTATTATTAGTAGAAGTATAGATAAACAACCCAAAACAGTATATTAATAGCAATCTTATTAATGTTTTGTTATGGGACATGAGAGTAATAATAAACTATTACTATACATTTAAACAAAAAAAAAATAAAAAAATAGAGGATTCACTCCTAGATTTGAAGAGGTTTCTAGAAGATCGATAATGAAAAATATAACAATATTACTATAACTAAACTCTAATGTATGTATCTAATGTATTTATGAATTTAAAATTTCGTATTTAATAAGTTTCTAAATCTAAATTTTAAAAATGTTAAAAAAAATTAAAATGTGAAATAGTTTCTTGATCCTTCAAATTTATGTCCAGTAAATCTTTGACATTATCAACCGTTTTTTTTTTTTTAATTAACAAGTCTACCATATTTAAAATTGAAGTTTGTGTATGATATAACGTTAAACTCTCAATTTTGTTTGCAAATTAAATTTTTTTTTTAAAAAAAAAAAAAAAAAAAAAACTTTCAATTGTGTATTAATAAGTTTGAGAATTTAAAAAGATGTTGATTTTGTCAATGCTTTGTCATTAGTTGCGAAAATGAGCTCAACGACTTTTTTGGAAGTTTAGATACGTATTATAGACATTTTAAATTACATTTGATTGTTTCTTTTTTTAGTTCATTGACAAGAAGTTTTTTTTTTTTTAGTACAACAAAATGGTAAAAGTTTATGAGTTACATTGGGCCCGTTTGGTAACGTTCTCGTTTCTTGTTTCCGTTTCTTCATTTTTAATAAAGAAAAATATAATTTCATGATCCGAACACCTATACATTCAATAATAATAAACCTATATTCTTACTTATGTTTGGAAAAAATTGGAAACAAGAACAAAAAATGAGAAACTAGTTTTAGTTGTTCCCAAAAGTTCTATACAAATTTTGGGAGTGTTTCTAAAAAATGAGAAACAAGAAACATACATAGTTATTAAATGCTTAGATTTCTTAATAAAATTGGAAACAAGAAACAAGAAACGAGAACGTTACCAAACGGGCCCATTGTAACTTAATCTTCAAAATATAAGGTGAACTAGGAGTCCTACCTGTACTACCAAAACCCTAAACTAACACATCTTTTCAAATTTCAACGCACGTTTCCAATGTAGTCCTTCTCCCAAAAAAATAATGTTAACTAATTTTAAAAAAGGAAAAAAAAAAAACTTATTAATATATTATAATTTTGTATTTTGAACACAGAACAGTTGTACTTTTGAATCTATTTAAAAAAGTTAATATTATTACTTATATACCAATATGTTTCCAACATCCAACAGATGCAAGATTATATCCGTATTGCCAACAAGAACTTAGCTGGCATAAAGTTGTACTGATAACTACATATAACCAATTTATAGTCTAGGAGGTGAAATTAAAAGGGAAAGAAAGACATTCAAATTTTAACTTTTAAATATAAAACGAGCAAAGATGGAAAAATTACACCCCTCCTCCCTTATTTTGCTCACCCTTCCCAACTCAAACTGATTTTTTTTATAATCTCGCCAATAAGATTTTGGACAAATCAAGCTTCACCATAGATTTATTAGATTTTTATCAATTTTGATTCTAAACTTTCAATTTCATTAGATTGAATCATAAATTGAAATAAGTGATGTAATTTTTACCATCTATTCAATTTCCACTAATTCACTCACTAATCTTAGCAAAAATCAGCCAACAAGCTTAACGGGTATAAAAATTGTACTGATAACCACAAGGTATGTGGTTTGAATCTCTCTCCTTAAAGAGTTAAAATTACTTTTTTTTTAAAAAAAAAAAAGTTAAAATTACAACACTTTTTAAATTTTAAAATTAAAATTACAATATCCATCTAAATTTTGAGGTGCAATCTAATGAAATTGAAAGTTTAAAATGAAAATCTATACAACACCATAAATTCAAGGTGCCGAAATTTTAGAATGGAATGTTACTTTTACTCCCTAAATCCCAAATAAAATAATAGAAAGAGACTAATAAACAAAATATTATTATTATTATTGAGGGAAAAGGAAAAAAAAAAAAAAAAAAAAGTGAAAGTGAAAAACGAGAAAGGAAAATTTCATAAGAAAGCGTACGGAGGGATGACGGGACGGAGCATTTTTTTGATACGGAGTAAGAGAAATGGCAGAAGAGGGTGGGTTTGTACAGTGTGCGTGTCATTAACACCGTCCACCTCAATCATCTGCGTGAAAGCAGCCAATCGGAGCGGGTCCCACATGCTTTGCTGGACCGATCTGATTGGAGGATGCAGAATAATTATTGTAGAGATGCGGAGTAGAGGGATAGACTAGGACTGGCTGTCAAAAAGTTTTTCCTCTTTTTTTTTTTTTCTTTTTTTTTTCTTTTTATTATTTTTAAGCACTTTATTTATTTTTTAGACACTTTTATTTTTGGCGTTGGTTTTTACGAGACATCGAAACGTGGATGGGACACCCCCAAGAACCAAGCTCTGACACTTAATATATTTATATTATATATATATATATATTGGCACTTTAAATCCTAATTTATAAATCAGAATTCGAAATAAAATATGGAAAAATAAAATTACAGAAATGATCAAGGAGGTTACTTTTTTTTTTTTTTTTGAAAAGGTTCAAGGAGGTTCATTTGACGAATTATTTATTTAGATTTACAAAATTGTTGCAATTAAACTTGTTGCAAAATTTATAAATGGCTCGTAAACTATAAACGTGTTGTTTAAGTCCAACTTTAACTTTAGAAAAAATCATAAGATTATGAGAGCGATGGACATTAAAATGTTAATAATTAGGATATTTTTTTTAATAATCATTGTTGGGAGTGCGATAAAGCACAACTACACGGGCTTATGTCTAAAGTAGACAATATCGTACCATGATTTTCTCCTACAATGTGGGACTTTGGTCGCATTCCCAACAATTAATTTCTACCTTTCTCTCTTAGTTTTTTTTTTTTTTTTTTGACCATATGTCAATTATCGCTTAGCTAAGCTCACTTTGGCAAGTATTATTCACTTTTAAAAGCTAATGAATCAAATAGAAATAAAATTTAAAGTTCACAAACTAAACTTAATATTTGTTGATGTTAATATTACAGCCTTAGCTAGCATCAATTTTATGTGAAATTGTCACAATAGTCGTTGAAATTCCATCTTCTACCCATCGGCTTTAATTTTCACCTGTTTATAGAGTTGAGACTTATCCACACTATTTATTATTAACTATTTTCAGCTCATTTATTTATTTATTATGAATATGAGTTGACCTTGCTGAGTGCAATTTTTATTAAAGATATATATAATATTTTCATTTCGTTATGAGTATTTTAACCTATCTACTATGGATTATTTGTTTTGTTTTGAGCATCAACTAGTTTATACTTTATAGGGTTCATAATATTATAATAAATACAGTGCATTAAAATTTTGTTAACATATGATCTAGATACGTAAATTTTCTTTTTCTTTCTTAGTTTAATATTGGGAGTGGAATAATTTGAATTTTTGAACTCTCCATCACAATGTCAATGGATTGAGATATGATTAAAAAATAACACTAGGTTAATTTTATTGGTTGAGGATACAATATTAATTACCACCAAATTGAGTTGTGTTCATTTTGACAAATTATAAGGAGATCGCTAGTTATCTTTTTTTATTGACGATAATATGTGAGACGAGGGATTTGAATTACTTCTTACCTCTTAGTCGAGAGTACAAGTTTTATGTTAGTTGAGCTATGCTCTTGTTGGCAATTATCTTCACTTATAATCTAACAGTTGAATGTGTATACACACACTCACACACAATATTACAAACCGATATTCATATTCTAAGTCACAAATCTTAGATTCATGCATCAGTGTAGCATGTAAATATAATCCAAAGAAGTCAAAGTGAACATAACAAACAGTAATTGACATATACTTTCGACTGAGAGGTTAGAGGTTAAAATCTTCCTATCTCCAAATGTTCTTGAAAGAAGAAAAAATACTAATAATTTATGAGGGCATATAAATAAACATAAAAACAAATGTTGAAAAATCTATCATTTTCCCGCTTTATAATTACTCACATCAAAATGAAGTTACTCCATATTTAAGCTTGAACTAATCAAAAGAGATTCTTTCCCAAATAATAAAAGTTTGAAAGGGAGAGATCTTCAAAAAAGGGGAAAAAGAGTTGAAAGGGAGAGAACCCGTTACACAATAATGGAAATTGGTGTGATAAATCAATTCCTTTTGTGTGTGTGACATCTAACTAGTAACAAATAAAATAAGATTTTCATATATGTTTTTTTTTCTTTTGATCGAAACACGTCAATTTAACATGCTAACGAACCCACGTGAACATGGTTAAATTGGTTAAACACATATGCATTCAACCAAAAGGTCAAAAGTTTGAATTTCCACATTCATGAGTTGTTGAACAAAAAAAAAAAGTTTTAATTACAATAATAACAACACAGTGAATTACAAAGTTAGTCATTTGAATTTTCATGTTTGCGTCTAATAAGTCGTCCCAATCATATAATCAATGTTAAAAAAAAATTGTTAGACATGAAATTGAATTTTGTGTTGGATTATTAAACACAAAATCAAAAGTTTAGAAACTTATTAGACATTTGTTTAAGTTTAGATACCTATTTGACACAAACTTAAAGTTTAGGTCCCGTTTGGTAACCATTTAGTTTTTGAAAATTAAGCTTATAACTTGCACTTATAAGTTTCTTTGTTATCTACCTTATTCTCATGTTTTAAAAAACTAAGTCAAGTTTTGAAAACTAAAAAAAAAAAAAAAAAAAAAATTGTTTTTGTTTTTTAAATTTTGCTAAGTGTTTAAATGTCTCCTTGACCAATATGAAAACCATAGTAAGGAAATTGAGAGAAAACAACCATAATTTTCAAAAATCAAATGGTTATCAAATGGAATCTTAAATACTAAAGTTGTAATTTAACCTAACAATAATAAAAAAAATAGTTACATTCCAAAGTGAATGGACTCCATGAAATTTATTTAGGTTTGTATGCTAAATAGATATAATAATAAAAGTTAAGTTATTTGCCAATATGAGCATAGTTCAAAAATTTATACTAATGATCAAGAGGTTTGTAGTTTGAATCCCACACTTCACGTGTCGTTAAAAAATAAAAGTTAAGTTACTAAATTTATAATTTAATTTATTTAAAATTAAAAAGAAGACAAGCATCACCAAACGAGTTGTGTACTCTTGTTTTGAAAATTATATATAATCTTTTTAGTAACAAATGGAGACACTTCTAGTTTCATACCCTTAGAAATTATTGTACTTTAATTTCTATACTCTAAAACGTGACAATTTAATCATTGTAGATCCACAAAAATAAATAAATAAATGAAAGGTATCTAAAAGTAATTTTAAATGTCTCCAACTTAACTTGATGTGCAATTGAAAAAATAATATAGTAGTACAAGAACTTACATTAAACAATATATGTTGTACATGATCAATTTTCAATAATATCACAAACAATTTTAGATCATAGATATATCTTTTTATTTATTGCCATGCCTCCTTCTCTTCATACTATCCACTAATTAAAAATTCATTAATTATAAATTTAAAGCATGTCATGTTCAAATCCACCAAAATAAAATATAATTATTTTCTAAAATTGTTACTTTTTTTCATGATAAAAAATAGGTTAAGTTATAGAAAATACTCGTGAACTTTCTAACTCATTTTAACAATACCCTTGAACTTTAAAAAAAGTCAAAAAAAATTTCTTACCGCTAATTTTTAGATCGAAAACGTTAAAGTTTCATTAATATTTTTTACCTTTCAAAAAAGTTTAAAAATACTCTTACTAGAAACATATCTTCTTTTTCTTCCTCTCTGCAAATTTTTCTTCCACAAAAATCAATGCAAAATTTTGCTTATAAAAACTATGTTCAATCGATGTAAACAAAGTTTTGAGTTTTCTCTTTTCAAAAGTGTAAAGAAGATAAGTGGAAGAAATTGAAAAATGGGTTTTTTTTTTTTTTTTTTTTAAAAAAAAAAATGTTTTGCCCTCTCTGTATTGTATATGTTAGTGATGAGTAAGAGATTAACGTGGTTTTTAATCACGATCAAGGGGTGATGAAGGAAGAGAGATGTAAGAGGTTTTTCCCCCTTCTTCTTTAGAGAGTTACAGGGGTGATTTATGGATATGAATTTTGAATTAAGCTTATTAGGTCAAAATTTTCTTCCGACCTTTCAAATGCTAATAAACTTAAACAAAATTGATTTGATCCTGTTTACAATGTTAATTAATCCAAAGTTTCATATGTGCTTATTTTTTTTTTATTTTATTTTTTTAATACTTAAGAAGTGTTAGAACCACTACATGACAATATTTTCATTTATTTTACCCAAAATTAATTTAGGAAAAATTGATGGGTGGTGATTAGTGAGTGAAAAAGCTATCAACAAAATCAAATCAAAGACATGAGGAATTCAAGAATGAAGCAAGAATTATCTTGAAACTTTAATATAAGAATTTGATAAGACTTCTGGAATGTTGTGTTGAAGGAGAAGAAAAACTTATAGTCTACAAATACATGACAAATAAGCCAAGTTTCTCATTAATTTGTATGGATAAAGAATTTGCAGATAGAGGAAGAGGAACAAATGTTTCTCAATAAGGATATTTTAAAATTTATTTGCAAGGTCAATGGTATTTTAATTATGAACTGAAACTTTAACGTTTGACATCTAAGACTTAAGGATAGAGTATTTTTTAATGCTTTTGAAAGACTAATGGTATTTTTAAAATTTTTTAAAGTTCAAGATAATTATTAAAACGAGACTCATAGTTTGGAGTTGGAGGATAATAAAAAAAAAAAAAAAAAAAATAGAAGAGAGAGAAAATCCATGGAGGACAAATGGAAAAAAAAAAAAAAAACTTTATAAAAAAGGAAAATAAAATTATGAAAAAGAGATTGAATAAATTAAAATTCAATTGTGAGTTCAGAGTTGGCAATGATTAAGAATGCTTTTGGCAAAATGACCTGTAAACCAATTGCAAAAACCTCTTTTTTCTTAACCGTCTCTATCGGTGGCTTTCCTAAATGCAGCCTTATTTTCCGACATTTTGCTGTTGTGAAAATAAATAAATAAATACCAATCTTTAAACTCATTTAGCTTTTGTTGTAAACTTTTAATTTCATCTAATCGAACTTTAGGTTAAAAGATATTATGCAATTTTCATCCTGGGTAGACATACTTAAAAAATTAATTATGTGCAAAGTTAAGCTTGAGGAAATCAATACTATTGAATAAATTGCACAAAATTTCAACTCTTCAAAAAAAAAAAAAAAAAAAACCAACTCCAACGTCATATTTTATAAAATAAATTATGGTAGTTTTAAAGCAAGTTTAAGGTAGTTTAAATCAAATAAAACGTAAATAAATAAAAGACACCTATTTAAATTGTGGATGGAAATAGAGTTGTTTTTGCTATGTTAAAAATTGTGAGTTTTTTTTTTTTTTTTTTTTTTTTTCAACAATAGGAGTGGAGGGATTCGAGTCTCTGACCTCTTGATCGAAGATACATTCAATTACCGCTGAGCTATGCTCACTTCGACGTTAAAAATTGTGAGTTGTAACCACAAGTTAGGAACTTACGTGAGTTACGCCACAATAAATATATATGTAAATGGCATATTTACATATATACAAAATTGGCTTAATTTAAATCTTGTTTAATAATTATTTGATTTTTTAAAAAAAAAAAATTGTGCTGGTTTTCTCTCACTTCCTTAAGAGTGTTTTTTTTTTTCTTTTTTTTTTTTTTTCGAAAATGGCCTTAAACTGGTTTTCATCTTTGTTAAAGAAACATTTGACTTATTACCCAAATTTCACAAACAAATACAAGATTTTTAAAATTACCTTATTTTAGTTTTCAAAACTTGACTTAATTTTAAAAAACATGGGAATAATGTAGATAAAAAAAATCATTGAATTGGAGTTTATAAACTTAATTTTCAAAAATCAAATGGTTATTAAACGGATCTTAAATTTTAAATTAAAAAAATTATAGAAAAGAAAATGTTTGAACCAAAGTTATTTGAAAACTTGATTTCTACGTGCAACTTTTAGAAAATGTTTTAAAATCTACAAATTTAATTTTTTTTTTTTTTTTTTTTTTTTTTTTTTTTTTTATAAAAAAAGTGGTGTTTGTTTCTAAAATTGGTCTAAAAAAAATAAAAAAGAAGGGCTGTCAACTTTCTTCTCATGCTTGGACTCGGGCCGGCTTTTGGCGGGCGGATCTTTGTTGGGCCACATTTATTCACATCGGAGAGTTCGTTTCGAGGAGCACGGCACAATAAAGTAGGATATATTCACTGCTTAATCCATTCAATTATTTACAATTTCAAGGATTTCTTTAGGAAAAAATACCTTTTTCATCCCTAAATTTTAAGGGATAAGTGCGTTTGGTACTGCGTTTTCAAAATAAACTTTTTTAGTCTTTGAGTTTTGTGAAATAGGTTAAAAAGGTTCCTAAATTTTCAAAATAGACTTTTTTAGTTCTTGAGTTTTGAGAAATATATTTGAAAGGACCTTCATATTATTTTTTCAACTTTTTTAAATTGATATTTTTTTATTATATTTTGGTATTGAATGATTTTTTAAATTAAAAAATATTAAAGTATTAATTTAAAATTTTTGAAAAAATAATATGATTGACTTTTTAAACCTATTTCTCAAAACTTAAGGACTAAAAAGGTTCATTTTGAAAATTTAAGGACCTTTTAAACCTATTTCTCAAAACTTAGGGACTAAAAATGTCCATTTTGAAAACTCAGGACCAAAAATGTACTTTTCCTATTTTTTTTTAATACAACGATATATTTTTATTACCTAATTATAAAAATTAATAAAACATAACATAACATCTATGAAAAAAATATTATTGATCACTCACCAAGTTTAGCCCCTTAACTTTTAGAGTTATGTCAATTTGGTCCATAAATTTTAAAAAGTGTCAAATACGTCCTCAAATTTTTAATTTTATGTCCAATAGGTTTCTGAACTTCAAAAGTATCTAATGGATTCTTAAACTTTCATTCATGTGTCAATAGGCCTCTCAACCTTCAATTTTGTGTCTAATAAGTCATTGTCCTATTCGATATTTTTTTAAATTCACATGCCTACTAGACATAAAGTTTGAAGTTTAATTAGGGTCCCAATAGGCATAAATTTCAATTATATAGGTAATAGATGAGTTAATTTTTAAAAATCTTGAATGTGTTAGGAACCTATTAGACACAAAATTGAAAGTTTAAAGACCTATTAGACATTTTTAAAGTTTAGGGATCTATTAGACACAAAATTGAAAGTTAGATAACTTATGAGATATTTTTTTAAAGTTCAAGGACCAAATTGACACAATCATGAAAGTTTAGAGACTAAACTTGTAATTTAACCTAAAAAATTATATACATATACATATATATATATATATATATATAGTGAAAAATAAAAACTATGGTAAGAATTTGTGAGAAAATAAACACAATTTTCAAAAAAAGAAAAAAGTAGATAGTTATAAAAAGGATCTAGATGATAATAGTACCAACTTATGTATGTAAAAAGAAAATAATAATAATAAAGATGTTTCCAATGTTTTTGGAACTTCTTAATTGTTTTTTGGGAAAAATACACTTTTAGTCTTTGAGGTTTGGGTTAAGTTACACTTTGGTCCATGAGTTTTAAAACTCAACAAAATTACCCATGAGGTTTGAGATAAGGAGCAATTTGGTCCCTGCCATCCATTTTGCCGTTACATACTAACGGAATGCTGATGTGGCCATATTTTGTTAATTAAAAAAATTCTTTTTTTTTTTTTTATTTTTTTTTAAATAAAAATAAATCAAAAGAATAAAATATTATTATTTTTTCATTTTTTATTTCTTTCTCTCTTTCTTCTCTTATTTCTTCATCTTCTCCAATCTCTCTCTTCTTCTTCAACCCACCCATCAACACACTTGCCGGCGGCGGCGACAGTCGCCGGAACTTTTTTTTTTTTTTTCTTTCTTTCTTCTCCTTTCTTCCTCATCTTCTTCTTCTCCCTTTCTCTCTCCTTCTCTTTCTTGGCTTTCCACATCGGAACGAGGACTGCTACAACCCACGACCACCAACGAAGACCAAGGATCTGCAGTGGCGGTGACCTCACAAGGTGAACTCGGGCTGAACGCGGACTGATTTGGGTCGTGGTGGTTTTTCTCATCAGCGACCTCTTTCCTCTGTTCGTGCGTGGGTTTTTCTCAAACGGCGTGGAGGAGACAGTGAGGGGGAGAGAGATGGCGGCGGAGATCAGGGTGGGTTTTTCTCAGCAGGCCGGGGCTCGCAAACTGTTCGTGCGTGGGTTTTTCTTCAGATCTGAGCGTTTTGCAACGTGGGTCTCGACGAGGGAGACGGTGACGAGATTCGAACACTCGCGAGCTGCTCATCTGGGCAAACGACGACGAGCTTCACGGATCTGGGCGAGCGATGGCGAGATCTTGTTGTCGCCAGAGGAGAAACGAAAGGGAAAGGGACGGGGAGATCTTGCTGTCGCCGGAGGAGAAACGAAAGGGAAAGGGACGGGGAGATCTTGCTGTCGCCGGCGAACTCAAAATCGAAGAAGGGGGAGGCCGCGTGAGAGAGAGGAAAGGGAGAGAAGAGAAAGAGAAAGTAAAAAAAACGCTGGCGGCCACTGTCGCCGGCAGCCGGCCACCAGCCGCCGGTGAAGAAGAAAAAGAAAGTTGGCCGCCGTTTATGAAGAGGATGAAAGGAGCTGGTGATTGAGCTTCTTGTTGAAGAAGAATAAACAAAAAAACAAATAAAAATATATTAAAAATTAATATTTTTATTGTTTTTATTGATTTTTATTTTAAAAAATAAAAAATAATTTTTTAATTAAAAAAATATGGCCACATCAGCATTCCGTTGGTATATAACGGCAAAATGGACGGCAGGGACTAAATTGCTCCTTGTCTCAAACCTCATGGGTAATTTTGTTGAGTTTTAAAACTCAGGGACCAAAATGTAACTTAACCTAAACCTCAGGGACCAAAATTGTATTTTTCCCTTGTTTTTTTTTTAATGTCAGAGTGAGTGTAGTTCAACGGTATTGACATGTATTCTCAATCAAGAGGTTAGAAGTTCAAATTTTCTCACCCTCAAATGTCATATATAAAAAAATTATTATTTTTATAATATATAATATACTACATTTAGATTTTGTTAAAAAAAAAATCATGCCATTGATTTTAACTTATATGTGTCAATAACATATCTTAAATGGTTAAAATATTCTAACTTCCACTAAAGGTTAAAAAAAAATGGAATTCCCACTCCACATGTGGTTAAATACACAAGAAAAAAAATCAATTGTCTTGTCATCAACAATGAATTATTTGTCAGTTAAAAATATCCTTTGTAAATCTTATCTCGTGTCAAAACAAATTCATTCATTCATGCATTGACTTTGTGTAAGATCAATAGACATTGAAACGATCATTGACAACTTTCATGACATCCACACTTCTTTTCACGTGTTTCTATCATAAAAAATAAATAAAAATAAACTAATGATATTGTTGATGCCAAAATCCGGACAGAGGACTCACCTGACCTTCACGTGACACCAACAGTGAATTTGTAGAAACTGGGGAAGACGTGACCTGCAAGACCAGCAAAAACCGCTGCACACCGGCGTGGTGTAAGCCACACCGCCTCCGATGCCTAAGTCAGAAAACCGAGGAGAAGCTATAGATAGTAAAGGGAGCCGTCAGGAGTAGAGTTTTTGGAACCCTTCTTCCGTGATGAAGAGGGGTTTTTATACCTGTTTGTCCTCCTAGGGTTTTTAGGAATCCGGAGGTGTTTCGGGACGAACCAGGCGGAACCGGGGCGATTCGGGGCATCAGGGACCGAAAAGAGGCCACCGGGCTCGGCCCGCGCAAGCGAGCCAAATGGTCGGCCTAGGCAAAAGGCCGAGGCCGACCATATGGGTCGGGCCATGTCGGCCCGACCCTTTGGTCCGGTCTTCCTCTGGGTCGGTCTTTTGGTCCTACCTCTGTTCGATTGTCCTCGTCAGCTCCTTGTGCGCCCGTGTGGTCCAAAATTACCTATAACAGATATATCTTTTAAATTTCACATTAGAATATTTTGAAACTTACATAAATCAGAGTGCAATAACACAGTTACTGTTGAGCTATATTCACTTTGACGAATACTAACATAACATGTATAGACAAATGTTGAATTGATTTCATTTATAGATTGAAAGAGTGTGGAAATAAATATATATAGAAGTGAAATTTGATCTCTAAATTTTTAAATTAAAAACTAACATTTTGTGAACCGATGAAAAACAAACGAGGCCAATTCGAGTATAGTCAACCAGTTAATAAATTATATCACAAAACTAACGGTAAAAAATTTGAATTTTCACCCCTACATGTTGTTGGAGAAAAAAATCTTTTAAAGACAATATGTTTAGATCATCACTCGTTATTATAACTAGTATTATTTTAAAATGTTATGATTTCAAAAGTGCAAGAAGCTGTATTTTACTGATATGAAAATATGGCAGAAAATAGACTTGCCAATACAAAGATTTACAGCAGAATATAAATAGCAAAGTAAAGACCCACGTGTAGGCTAACCATAGGCCAATGCATAACAACCTAACAAATGCATAAAACAGATTAACAAACCCAAAATACGCTAAACAGAAAATATACTCTATGATGATTCAAATAACAAAATGATGGCTGTTAGGACTCGTGTATATGATGCCGTTTTGGAACAATTACCTTGCTAATATGAGACGGTGTCGTTTCTGTCTCTTTGATAAATCTGTTGTATTTTATATTCTTTGGTGTATTCGTGGCACTGTATAAGAGGTTTGGGAATCTTTCTGTTATCCCTCCTTGCCCTATATATTCTTTGTATCTTTGCGGTAATAATATTAAGCTGAGCATTATAATTCTCTCTGGAAAATCTTTCTTCTTCATCTCTGCTGCTTTTTCAATTTTCGTAAGTATGGCCAACATAAACATAGTTTAATTGCTTAAAACATATATTATCGATCAAAGATCAAAGGTTATGATCTTCAGCCCATATATATATATATTTTTAGAAAACCCCACATGTTATTGAACTAACAAAAAATAAATAAATAAATAAATGTTCTTCCAACTCCCAAATTTCATGAAACAACAATGATGTTTTGTTTTTAAATAGTTGAGTTATATTTTGGTCCTTGTTAATTACTATAACTAACATAAAATTGATAATATTTATCAAATAAACATTTTTAATTAAAAAAATCAAGTAGAAAAATGAGAGTCTGAAAATGATCATATCAAAATGAAATCTATCCAATTTTACCAACATGTGAAACATTCCAATTTAAGTAATCTACATTATTTTGAAAGTTCTTCTCAAGAAAAAAGTGTTTTATTTTCTTTTCTCAAATCTCCACTAAATTCACGTGACAAAATCCTTCCATTATATATTTCAACAATAAAAAGAACACGCTTAAAAAAAAAAAATCAATTGTTTTTAATTCTTAAAATACTCATTTCATCACACAAAAAGCAATCTATTTATTAAAATACCATGTATAACAAACTGTTTTCAAAAGTTATTACATTATACATGAAATTTAATCAACATTCCAAATATTCTTGATTTCCGAAAAAAATAAATGAGTTTGTCATATGAATCAAATATATATATATATATTCAGAGTTATTTTAATATATATTCACACGTGTGTGTTTTAATACACATTTCTTTAAAAAACAAAATAAAATAAACATCATCTGTCGTTAAGCCATTTTGGAACGACATGTCGGTATCACCCATTTTTGTTTTGTATCATTGTATATAGAATATTGGAATAATTGGCACCCTTCATTTTTCATTATCATACGGCAATGAAATTTTAGGAGGAAGAAAATGGCATTGCCACGTCAACAAATTGTCAAATTTTGTTGGCCTCTCTCTCTATTATTATTGGCCATAAAATATCTGCAACTGAAATTGACTTGACCTTATGGAAAAAAATATAAAACGACCTTATGAGGAAAAAAAAAAAAAAAGAGAGATCTAAATTTTATCCACTTTAACTAATACGAATTTAGGGTTTAGGTAACATTTTATGGTCAAGTTTTAGTTAACTTATCTTCAAATAGGAGTAGATTTATTTTGCTCCTCAATTTTTTTCTTTGTATTTTGATTTATAGGAAAGTGAATTTATTTATTCGTCAATTTTTTTTTTTGTTAGAAAGAAATGAATGCCATTGATAAAACCAACCACCAGAAAGGTTCTTTACAACAACCTCATAAAACCACTCATCCATGACCAAAAGAATTCTCTCATCCGATGAACAACCATAGGGATTGACAAAAAAATGTGAAAAGTCACCAAAACCACAACAGCTCGAGCAAGATGATGAGCCTCTGATATTGTTATAGTGTTATAGATTTATTTTGCCAAAGTGACCATAGCTCAACGGTAATTGGCGTGTACCGTCGACCAAGAGGCGAGAGGTTCAGATTCTCCTATCTCCAAATATTGATGAACTCGAATAAAAAAAAAAAAAAAAGAATGTTGTATATATATATATATAAAATTACAAGTTTAGTTCCTAAATGTTTAGATTTGTGTCTATTTAATCTCTGAACTTTCAAATGTGTCTGATAGGTCTTTGAACTCGAACATCTGATATTGGTCAAAAGGATATATGCAAATTACCGTTCAACTATGCTCACTTTGGCTAAATAAGGTTTAAGTTACATGAGAGTTAATTTAAAAGATTCTTATATCAATACACATCTGCATCATTTTTAAATATTTATTTTATGGTCATTATAAATTTAACAAAGTATACAAAATTATCCTAATCTATTTACTTTATGCTCGTGTAGATATATTTGTGCAATCTATTATGTTAATTCACCATTATCTAACCTAACCTTTTATAATTTTTTTTTTCTTTTGAGATACCAAAGAAAATACTCCTCCGAAAAATATAAATAAAACATAAAATTCACACACATAAAAGGTTCAATGTCTTTATCACACTAACTAATTGACAATGAAATTCTGCGAAATTAAAAACCTATCTGCATTTTTCAAAAAAAAAAAAAACCTATCTGCATTAAACGAACCTTTCTTTTTCATCTCATCATCATCCACACAAACAATCATAAAGTGGATAAAATTTTAGGAAAAATACAATTTTGATCTAGAATTTGAATTTAGTTTCTATTTCATCATTGAGTTTTCAAAACTAACTCTTTCGGTTGTTGAAATTTGAATTTAATTTCTATTTGGTACTTGAAGTTTCAAAAAATGACATGTTCCATCATCGAGATTTAAATTTGATTTATAATTAAGCATTGAAGTTTGAAATTGATTTATAATTGTTCTCTAAGTAGTAAAAAAAAAAAAAACTCATTTTTAAATTACATATCATTAAAATCCAATAAGCATAATTTTCATGTCATCATTCTATTATATCAATCCGTAGTCAACTTTACTTGGGAATCATTTAGGCCTAACCAAAATGAAAACTAAGGTAAGAAAATTGAGAGAAAACAAGCACAATACAATTTTGAAAAGCCAAAAACCAAAAATCAAATGGTTATCAAACGGCGCCTTAGAAACTAAATTCAAATTTAAGGGACCAATTAAAAATCAAGTTCAAAATTTGAAACCAAATATGTCACTTTTGAAACTTTAAAGATCAAATAAAAACAACTACATTCAAATAGCAATATGAGAAGTATTTGTTTTGGAAACTTAAAAATTAACCAAATATAAACTAATTCAAATCGCGAAAGCCAAAAGTTTATTGGAAATTTATGTAACATCTACTTAATTTTTGGGATATATGTAACATGTCTTATTCCATTGAATCATGCTCGAGTTGGTATACTATTTTTTTTTTTTAGCTCAACAACATTTGAGGATTGAGATTTTGAACCTCTAACATCTTGATCGATGATATATGTCAATTATCATTGAGTTATGCTTATTTTGAAACTAATTTTTTCCATATACATTCAGGCTTTTGGACTATATAATAATAAATGGTATATATATTAAATTGAAAGTCAAGCGAACTTTTGGACTATTCATATGATTATTGTTTTTATATAGGATGATGAATATTTTTTTTTTCAGAAAGATTATGAATATAATTTGATTAACTTCAATAAGGCCAATATAATAATGTACGACGACTTAATTAATAGAGGTATATGAAGTTAGTTGATTGGGACTATGTTTATTTGTTGACCAATTGATTTTTACATTAGAATGACATGTGGTAGATTGACCCACCAAATTAATATCAAATTATTTGAAATGAGAGATTTTAGTTATTTTATTAAATGTTTCTGGATTGGTATATGACGTGTCAATTTTCATGAAAAAGAAAAAAAAAAAAGAATAAATTGGCATATGACGTGTCAACTTTCAGGAGGGGAAAAAAGGGAAGAGGAAATACAAGTCACATGTGTTTTGTTGTGCAAACTAACTTAAATAATACTCCCATCAGAGATTAAATCCCAAAAGAAAAAGAAAAAAAAAAATCCTTAGAGATAACGTGAGTAAGACTTTTTTTTTTTTTTTTTTTTTGAAAAGAGAATAAGACTCATTTAAGTTCATGATGGACTTTTATTTTTTGGTATATAATTAGTCTATACATCTTTTTAAATTTCAATTACTAGATATAAAGTAAAATATTTGTTTGTTTGTTTTCTTGAATTATAGAATAAGAATCTTTATTTTACCGGATTAAAAAGTCAAAAGGACAAATTTAGAATCAATTTCAAGTCGCCTCCATAATAAAAGAAGTGAACTATTAATTTGTTGCTCAACGAACATGTGGAAAATCAATAGTGATGAATTCCTCCCTTAGTTTTCAAATATCTAAATCCAAGTTTTCGATTATTTGTGTGGTCTCTAACTCTCCATTAATTAGGTGCACAACTAGAGAAAAATCAGATTCCACTAAAATATGTTTGAGGTTAAGACCAAGAACAAACCAAAGACCTTCTATACGACTATAAAGTTATAAAGTTTTGAAGTTAGAAAAAAGAAAAATTATTAAATTTTCATTTGAACATTTTACTTTTTCCACATTATTCATATATATATATATAGAAGTATGATATATTGTTATGGTTTTTTACATGAGAGAAGTTTCTCTGTTGGATTTTGTATTTAGTTGTTTATTTTTCTTTTATCTTTCATTTTAAAAGGTTGAATATATTTTAATTAAGTCGTTTTAGGTTCACATGTGTTTTCAATTTAGTCTATATTGTTTAAGAGTTTAGGCTTTTATGTACTAGTTTTCAATTTAGTCCCCCACTATTGATGAATGTTAAAATTGATTAACCATAAACTTACCTACTATAATTATTGACGAAAATTTAGAAAAAATAATGTAAAGGAAGAAAACTGGTTTATTTAATCAATTTATTTGGGGTGAATAGTTTTAAACCTTTTCATCTCAAATGGATTTTTTTCTTTCATCTAAATTTATGTCAAATTACTAAATACTATTGGCCAATTTTATCACTCTCCAAGATAGGTGATTGTAATGAAAAATATTAAAACATAGGGGAATAACAAAAAGTTTCTAAATGATAGCTAGAAACACAACACCCAAACATTAGGTCTAACACATGTGTAGCAATTTAAAAATGAACAACTATAAATTCAATATATCATTTTTTTTATAGGGTAAAGGTGACCACAGTTTAGTTCGGTCATATCTTATCTTACTTCAAATAAAAGATTGAATCAAAATAATTTATTTATTTATTTATTTTTTTTTTTTTTTTTTTTTTTTTTTTTTTTAGTTCAAATCAAACCAAATCGATTTGGTTTAAACTTAGAGAGTAAAAGGTGCTAGAAAGTGTGAAGTTATTAAATTTGTTGAGTCACCGGAGGAGTAATGTTTGGCAACGATGAGATTGCACAAAGAGAAAGCATTGTGAGAGTATAGGTAGTGTGCATCAACGAGGAGACTACACTTGAATAGAGGAAGGATAGGAGAGTATTGTCCAAAGATTGTAAGAAAGACACACGAAAGAAAAGAGTTGGACTGAATTCGAGAATAACTTAACTAGCTAAATATTTAACATGAGTATGATTCTAATAAAAAAGTAAAATAAGAAATAAAAAAGAAAGGTTACATTACAAAAAACACCCTATAACTATGGGGTTGATTTCAATTATACCCTTAACTTTCAAAATTTTAATTTTATACCTTAAAGTTTGAAGTTTGTTTCAAAATGACTCTTGAATGTTTTTTTTTGTTAAATTCATGGACGAAATACGATGTGCTTACATATGTATCGCTGCTTATGTAAATAGATTTGAACACTTACGTGAAAAAAAAAAAAAAAAAAAAAACAATAAAACATGTGTATATACGTCATTTTTCTCCTATGAATTTAACCAAAAAAAAAGTTTTGAAGTGTTGTTTTGAAACAAACTTTAAACTTCAAGAACTAAAATGAAACTTTTGAAAATTTAGGGTATAATAGAAACCAACTTCATAGTTCACGAGTATTTTTGATAAGTTAGCCTAAAAGTTCAGATGTATAAAGAGATTTTGAAAAGAATTATAGATATTCTTCTTAAATTTCACCTTATCAAGTGGAAAGACCAAAATGGATGGAAAAAAAAAAGGACAGAAATGCAAAAATATTACAAAACGAGTAAAATAAAAACAAAAAAAAAAAAAAAAAAAAAGAAAAAAAAAAAAGGAAAGGACGCCAATATTGAACCTGGAAAAGCGACTGCGATACGCAAAGTAAGAACGGCGTCGTTTCTATACGAATCCAGATCGAAACGGCGTCGGATCAGGAATTTTGCCTCTTCTATCACCGTCTTGGAGCAATGTTTTAGGGAAGAGTCTTAAGCCCAAGCCGAGCTCTCAAACAAACCCTCTCTGTTTGTGTTCTTCTCCGCCTCTCCTTCGTTGACCTACACGCTTCTCTTCTCTTCTCTTCTCTTCTAAACCAAGCTCAAAATCTTCAACTCCCTTCTTCTAGATCTGTGATTCCAAGCCTTCAATTTCGATTTTTCAAGGTCAGATCTGTTAACCCACTTCATTTTCTTTGCTTGAATCACTTCGTTTCTAGGGTTCTATCCACACCCTTCACTTCCTCTGCTTAAAGCTCTCTCTTGCTTCCGTTTCTTTCAGATCTATCAAGATTCGGCTAAGTTTCTTACTCCGCCGCTGGTTTTCCGACGCCCCCTCTTCTAGTTCTGAGATCTCGGCCTCTGTTCGCGATCTTTTTTCACTTAGGGTTCTTCCTGTTCGTCGTTTTGTCGTCTTGGTCGAGTTTACGTTGGAGGGATGTCGATTTTACCGAAGGGCGATTCGATTCAAATCCGTGAGGTGTGGAACGCGAATTTGGAGGAGGAGTTTGCGCTTATCCGGGAAATTGTTGATGAATTTAATTACATAGCGATGGATACCGAGTTCCCCGGAGTGGTGCTTCGTCCGCTTGGTGCTTTTAAGAATATCAACGATTACAACTACCAGACTCTCAAAGATAATGTTGATATGTTGAAGTTGATTCAATTGGGTCTTACGTTCTCTGATGAGAAGGGAAATCTCCCGACTTGTGGAACGGATAAGTTTTTTATTTGGCAGTTTAATTTCCGCGAGTTCAACATTAGTGAAGATGTTTTTGCCAGTGATTCGATTGAGCTTCTGCGCCAGTGTGGTATTGATTTTAAGAAGAACAATGAAGAGGGTATCGATGTCAATCGATTTGGTGAGCTTCTAATGTCTTCTGGGGTTGTGTTAAACGATGGTGTTAACTGGGTGACATTCCACAGTGGATATGATTTTGGTTACTTGCTGAAATTGCTGACTTGCCGAAGCTTACCAGAATCGCAGGCGGGATTTTTTGATTTGATCAACATCTATTTTCCTGTGGTTTATGATATCAAGCATTTGATGAAGTTTTGCAACAGTCTCCATGGTGGATTGAACAAGCTTGCGGAGTTATTAGATGTGGAGAGGATTGGAGTTTGTCATCAAGCAGGATCAGATAGTCTGCTTACTGCCTGTACTTTTAGGAAGTTAAGGGATACTTTTTTCAATGGATCTACACAGAAATACGCAGGTGTTTTGTATGGTCTCGGTGTTGAAAATGGACAGCGTACTAATTGAAGAGAATTACCCAAGTATTTGTAGAAGTGTGAGACTTTTAGTTACTTTTGTACAATTTGGCTAAAGCATTGATGATTGTAACTGTTTTCCGCTTTCCTGCTCTGTAATAGAAACCTCCGACTGTTTTTCGCAGCTTGTGGTTTCTTGTAAATTATGGCAGTTAGTGTTTCAATAAAAATCTTAATGACGTTTCTTTGAACTGGGTTTCACTTGTTTTGTGAGCTTATGCTGCTTACATATTCCTTTCGGTTTATTAAAAATGTAAGGCTCCAAAGGTACTTGGATTGATACACATTGTTGGCAATAGAACGTATTTCTTTAACAACTGACTGGGTGATGTGAATTCCCAAGTCTTTCAATTTCTTTCTCCTGCCCTGATGATGTGACTATCTTGCCTTGTCTCCGTCGATGCCATTACAATAGACACTGACAATAGTTGGATTGGATTGGATTGGAATCTGATGGGAACCATCAGCCTGTCTCGCTCTTATAGTTAGATCAGTTTTCTGTCAAATTGGACACTTTTTTGGTCTCTGATTTTGAGTAGTTGTTTGTGTCTTTTCGTTGTGTGCAAAGTACTCTGTATTCTTCGATTGTCATGTGTTTGATTGTCTTGTAGTAAAGCACTTGTTATCTTTCTCTTCCTATAGAACATTTGCAGAACTCTGCCCATACGTCTGTTTTGAGATGGCTAAAGTTTCAACTGCTGGTATGGTTGCAGAGTTCAGAGGTAAACTGTTCTTTACCTGGTCTTATCTCATCACATGGAATACCATTGGTCACATTTTCTTTTTAGATTCGTGCACGAATTCAAGGCGTATCTTTGGCTCAGAACATCAGAACGGAATGCAAGAGCCGTGGAGATTTTACACCCCTGTTAATTTTTCTTCAGGTATGTCAAGATTCCTTCTCCCTAATTCAGGGTGTTGGTTGATCTGTAGCTGTTACCACCAACAGACTCTGACCCATGTTATCAATGCAAAACTAGATCGAATCCTCTGCATATCAGGTGATGAACATTGCATAAGCTTTATTTTGAAATTCTCACATCGTAGCCACACCACATCTGATGAGATTCAATGCATTTGCTGCAAATTTGTGAACAGTCATGCATCTTATTTTAGTTACATACCAGTTTCAGCTGTCAAATCTCAACAATATTTATCAGTTTTTGACTTTTAACCAACTGCCCATTTGATCTGGTGGAAATAGAACCATAAAAGTAGAAATGATTTTTCAAACAAATACCAGAAATCTCTGAGATCTGAGAAAGAATATACATCCAAACCTGTTCACACATGTTCTTGTCCTTTGGTATTTACAGACAGAGCCTGGAAAGGAAACCAAGAAGAAGATTTCAAACTTGGGAATTTGGGAAGCTAGTTGACAGCAACCAAACTGGATCTCAAAGGCCATAAACAAAACTTCATGATCCATTCCATTGTTTAATCTCTTGTTACCTTCAATTCTGAGCTGTAATGGAGTTTTCACCTCCCCAAGGGATTTGGATTTGGTCATTGTTGTTGGATCCACATTTTATGGTGATATTATTAAATGACATAACTCCCTATTCTGAGAAATAATTGTACCTAATCCTTTGTTAGAGAGAGAGAGAGAGGCAGAGAAATGGGTTGCACATGCATATGCCCACTAATCATATATCCACAGAGAATATTGATTTAAAGAAAAGAATTGAGATGAGGCTTTCTCTTTCTTTATTGGCTTCTCACAGCTGAATTCAGCACATTATATTCACTAATGTCCAGGAATTTTCACTTGGATCCACAGCCCCTGCAGATCAATAATATGTTTTAAAAATTCTTTCTTTTGAATCTTTAATTAATGAAGTTCAATTGCATATAAAAAGGGTTTTTAAAAATGCTAAAAAATCGGCTAAGATTTTAAATCAATTAGGGATATTTGATTTGTTATTTTATTTAGAGGCTAATCATTGTTTCGAAGTGATTATGTCTAAATCATGGGCCCCAAATTACCAAATTGCCTGTTTTTAGTATATCAATTTGCTATCGAAAAGATGTGGGACGCATAAAGCCCTCCATTCAGGTTATTTATTTATTTATTATTATTATTATTATTTAAGAGTTTAATGTATTTTCAATTTTTCAAGTATTGAAACAAATAAAGTAGTTCTAGTAAGATGACTTTTAAATTCTAAGAGAAGTAGTTCTAGTTTAATAAATTCTAAGAGAATGTAACCTCAGACCATATCTTATAGATCATAGTTTATCCTAGAGTTGGAATTAATTTGAAACAATCTTACCTCAAACCATATCATTTTTTTTTTCAAAACAAAAATCTCTACTAATCCATTTTCCATATTCAAACACATCATCAGCTTTTTTTCTTTTTTTTTTTCTTTATTTTATGAGTTCTATGGTTGAGAGATTCAAACCTCTAACCTCTTGGTCCATGGTATATGTCTTAACCAATTGAGCTATGTTGAGTTTGGTTTCAAAGATGTGGTTATATGTATGTAAAAGTGGATGGAGAAAGACCCTATACATTAAAAATAGCTTTTCTTTATAAAGGAAATCTTGCTATTGGGCTTCATTGTCTTTAAGAAATAAAATATTGTGTATAAAATAAATAAATAAATATTTGATGATTTGGAAACAGTGATAACTTTATTGGCATAGTTGATTTAAAGTTCCCACCAAGATTTAACATTCAAATTCATTTACTTTGACCTATACCTTTTGTGGAATAACATTGGATAATGGATATTTTATTTTCATTTTTCAAGAAACCAAAATGAGAGAGGGAGAGAGAGAAATAAATCTGGTTGGATATTTCTACTCCATTAAAATAGAGTCTGTTTTTTTTAAATAATTTCAGAATATTAAACAAAAGGTGGCTGCAGTTCTAACATAGTTGAGATCAACTATCCCAAAACATAGTATATTAAAAAAAAATGCAAATATAGCAAAAGTTATAACGCTTGTCAATAAGTAGTTATCATTATTATATTATACACAATTGATGTAATAAGTAATTGTTAACATGAATATAACTCAACTGGTATAAAACTATCTGTTATGGGCCAAAGTAGCCAACAATATTTTTATTCAGAAAGGCCCAAACTCATTAGGCCGGAAAGCGGAAGAAACGACCTGGAGTCAACAAGGAAAGAGCCGAAAGTCATTCCGGCCCAAAGTTCATTCCTTCGGCCTCAGCCCAATGTCGAGGCCGACCAGGGCCAAAGGCCCAAAAATCATGGCAGGTTGACGACAAACCCAAGGGAAAAAAAACTAATAAAAAGGGAGAGACGACAACACACACAGGTATCTAAAAAATAACTCTTAGAAAGTATTATGAGATTTCTCCGTTCAGTGCTAACTTAAGTATTGGACTGTGTGTGGTCTACACCACACCGGTGTGCAGCGTTTGCTTGTCTTGCAGGTCACGTCTTTCCCGCTCTTCTACAAATTCACTGTTGATCGTCACGTGGAGCAAAGGGAACTCTCGGAGCGAAATTTGACCATCAACACTATCTGTAGTTCAAATTCTCCCACCTCACATGTTGTAAAAAAAATGATATAATAAGTAATTGTTATGACTATAGTCAATTAGTATCTGCATCAAAAATCTCTTATGCAAATCAACCATTATCATCAGAAATAAAATATATTAATTACCATTATCAAAATCCATCAACAATGAACAATCTTTTTAACAAAATTTTACATTTATTTGAAATATATATATATATATATATATATATATATATATATATATGTTTTTTCTATATACACACAAATAATTATGAAAAGGTTAAATTATTAAATATACCCCTAGACTATGGGGTAAGTTTCAATTATACCCCTGAAGTTTTAAAAGTTTCAATTATACCCCTGAAGTTTCAAGTTTGTTTTAAAATTGCCCTTCAAACTTTTTTCCGTTAAAATTAACGTTGATGCCTCTGACTTATAGTTTTAGGGTTAGGGGGAATTTTGAGAAGTTGAAAGTAGCAGTGGAGGAAGAGTGGAGGCGTGGAGTTATGGGCGTCGATAAGCTCATCTGATTGCTCTCCAATACCCACCAACAACATCATTCCTTGCCTTCTATTCAATCCCCCAATTCCAATTCCGCCCTCGATTTCCCCACCGACTGCCGCGCCGCCGCCGATGCCGCCGTCTCCAAGTTCAAAAAGGTAATTTCTCTCCTTGGCCGGAGTCGGGTCGGCCATGCCCGCTTCCGGAGAGCTCCTCTCCCTCTCTCCCAAACCCCCCAAGTCCACTACGCCACTCCGATCCAGCAGATCCCGCCCCATCGCCACCACTCCCCCGGCGACCTCGATAAGAAGGAGCCTCTAACCACCAGCGTTAATTTCTCCTATTCCTCCGCCCATAACTCCCATGCCTTACTTTCAACCTCTCAAAATTTCCCCAAACCCTAAAACTAATTTTAGTTTTTCAGAGCAAGTCAGAGGCATCAACGTTAAACATTTTAACGGAAAAAAGTTTGAAGGGCAATTTTAAAACAAATTTGAAACTCCAGGGGTATAATTGAAACTTAGACTATATTTAATAATTTAACCATTATGAAAATGAATCTACCATTCAGAATTTTCATTAAAACAATAGTATTGTATTTCAATATGGGTTTGGTGAACTAACATGAATTCTGGACTTATCATAAAGCCCACAGTTAACGTTGTGCAAGCCCAATGGCATTTATGGGCTTTGAGTTGACAGATGTTAGTCCACTTTAGTTTTTGGGAAATTTCACTTAGTGATTTTGGAAAAATAGCTAGACATTTCATAAATCTCACCTATGGCCAATATAGTGTTTAATCAAAATTAGTTGAATATGGTCAGTTCTAATATTTGATAAACATATTTCAAGGTTCAGTGATTTATGCTTGGCAAATGCCAACCCATCCGGTAATAACATTTGAATTAAAGTTCATTATAGTGTAAATAGAAATCAAGCTGCAAGCAGAGCCTAGGAAATGGAAAAGCCCGTCATAGAAGTAGAAGACTGCTGGCCTTGTCACTTTCTCCTCCTCTCCTCCCTCTTACTTCTTTTTCTTCAAATTAGAATCCGAGCAAAAGCGAGAGGAAGAAAATATTAAAAAAAAAAAATGTTTGGTGATGTTAGCAAAATGTTAGAAAAGCTTATTTTAAAAAGTCGGGGTAAATTTCATCTCTCCACAATTTTTTTTTTTTTTTTTTTTTTTGATAAAAAACCTCTTTATTAAGCCACCTGGGCAACAGAAAAACGGTCATTATTGACCAAATTACAAATCCACGCAGGGAACAGAACAAACCACTCAACATTCATCATCTCTCTTCTCGCCCATTTTGCAATAGCATCAGCAACACAGTTGCTAGTTCTAGGCGAATGAATGAACTTGATTTCGAAAAACACAGAAGATCTCCGCTTAATCTCCTCCACCATTGTGCCAATCTCATTTCTAACATCATCTTCACTGTTGAGAAAACTAATCGCCTGAAGACAATCGGATTCCAGCCAGATTTTATCATGCCCTAGAGATTCAGCTAGCTTCATCCCCTCCAAAATAGCCAGCATTTCAGCCATCAGCGGAGAAAAATCCAACTCAGAAAAAACAGAGGAAGCTCCCATTATATCCCCTTTAAAATTCCTACATATAATTCCAATCCCCGTGCCTGGTTCCCCAACTTTCCAAGCTGCATCGACATTTATCTTCCAGCAATCAAACGACGGGGGACACCAACTCGCAGACGGACCTCTCCTCCTGGCCTGACTGTACTGATTTGTTGACAAGGAACTATTTATTTGGAGAAATTCAGATAAGTATTTCTTAATCCAATTACTTCGGATCAAAGGAGGGGGAATTGGATGATTATGAACTAATTTATTACGGTCTGTCCAATTTGCCCAACAGGTCACAGCGATCGTCTGAATATCCTCCAAAGATAGGGCTGAATTGATCTCAAACCACCTATCAATAAAGCTATGGTTAAAATCCATTTTTAGCAGATCATGAGAAAAGGTATGCTCCCAAATGTCCTGCACTCTTTCACACTTTATCAGAATATGGTCTGTCGTTTCAGCTTCCTTGTTGCATCTAGGGCACAAAAAATCTGTTTGGATACCTCTTCTAAACAAATTTGCTTTAGATGGAATGAAATTGTTAAGAGCCTTCCAGCAGAAATGTTTCACTTTCGAAGGAATCTTCAATTTCCACAAATTCGACCAAACCTGAGCCATAGGATTAGAACTAGGCCCAGCTCTGATTTTGTCCTGTAGGAAGACCTTATAGCCACTTTTCACTGAATAATTCCCACATTTGTCATAGTGCCACATATACTTGTCTTCTCCGGCCAAATTGATAGGGATCCTCTTTATTATTTCCAGATCCTCCTCTCTGACTGCCCTTCTTAATAAATCCAAATTCCATCCCCCTGAAGGAGATATGAAAAAAGAGACCTTCGCACGAGCCATCTCCTCATTAATACAATCTGGCTTGAAATGGATTTCCTTAGGCAACCAAGGATTAGAGAACATGGATACATTCTCTCCATTGCCTACCTTAAACCGGATTCCTTTAGATAATAAATCCCTTCCCCAAAGAAGGCTCCTCCACAAGTATGATGAGTTATTTCCCTGCACGGCTGACAAAATATCTCCATCCCTATAGTAAATACTCTTCATAAATCTAGCTGCCAGCGAAAGGGGATTAATCAACAGCCTCCAAACTTGCTTGGCGACCAATGCTTGGTTAAAGCCCTCAACTTCCCTGAAGTTCAAGCCTCCCAAACTCTTCGGTAGACACATTTTCTCCTAAGAGCACCAGTGCATCTTCTTCTTTGTGTCTGAAGACCCCCACCAAAACTGAGTGAAAGTCCTTATGATCTCTTCACAAATCTTCTTAGGGATTCTGAACACACTCATAATGTAGGAGGGGATGGCAAGGCCCACACTTTTGATTAAAACTTCTTTGCCAGCCACCGAAAAGAGGGAACGTTTCCATCCTTGCAAAGCCTTACCCACCTTGTTCATGATGAAGCTGAAATCCTTAGTCTTACTCCTTGAAAAAGATGAAGGCACACCAAGGTAATTTCCCAAATCAACAACACATTTCACACCCAGAATACTACTAAGAAATGAGATGCGGTGTGGGGTCACATTTTTTGTAAAGACCATGGCAGACTTCTCATAATTGACACTCTCTCCCGAGGCTCTTTCATAAGACAACAGCAATCTCTTTAAATGAATCATCTCACGCTCATCAGCTTTGCAAAAAACAAGACTGTCATCCGCGAACAGTAGGTGGGAAATCGAGGGACCTTCTAGGGAGCATGAAATGCTGGATAATCTGCCCTCCATGTTGGCACCTGAGATTAAACTGGATAAGCCTTCAGCAATTAATAAAAAGAGATAAGGAGACAAGGGATCACCTTGTCTAAGGCCCCTGCTAGAATGAAAGGACCCCTTCATTTCCTTATTTATAATAACCGAAAACTGTGCTGTGGAGATACAATTATGAACCAAACTAATCCATCTCTCATTAAACCCCAACCTACACATAATTTCTTTGAGAAAAGCCCACTCAACCCTATCATAAGCCTTGCTTAGATCAAGTTTTACTGTTGCCATGTTTTTAATAATTGTTTTATTATTTTTAATGGCATGTAAACACTCGTGACCTATCAAAATATTATCCGTTATTAACCTACCTTGGATGAAAGCTGATTGAGATGGGGAAATAATGTGTTTCAGAACTCCTTTCAGCCTATTAGCTATAGATTTTGTGACTATTTTATAGTTAACATTACATAAGCTAATTGGCCGAAAATCACTAACTTTCCTAGGGTTGTTAATTTTAGGGATTAGTACAATGTTAGTATTGTTCCACTCTTCTGTACTCTTCTTATTATTAAGGATATCCAGGCATTCTAAAATGGTCTTATCCCCAACAATTTCCCAATAATTTTGATAGAAAAGAGCTGGAAAGCCGTCAGGACCGGGGGCTTTAGTGGGGAACATTTGCTTAATGGCGATCTCTATTTCTTCTCTCGTAAAAGGCCTTAAAAGATTCATGTTCATTCTATGAGTCACCTTAGGCTGAATAAATCTTAAGGCCTCTCCTAAATCTTGGGCAGAAGGATTAGAGGATGTGAAGATATCTCTGAAATAGGAAATAAATGTATTATCAATAGAATTAGGATCCTCATACCAATCCCCATTACAGTCAATAATACCTTTAATTTCATTATTTTTATTACGAATTGAAGCCTTCCTATGAAACCACCTAGAATTTTTGTCTCCCCATTTAAGCCATTCCTCCCGAGACCTTTGCTTCCAGTAAATTTCCTCCTCTTCAAGGAGATTATCTAATTCAAACTCAATCCTATGAACCTCATCAAAATTTAAAGATGGCAAATTATCATATGCTTCTTTAAGGGACTGTTTACATGCTTTAATTCTTTTCTTTCGATTTAAGAAAACATCTCTCCCCCATTTCCCCAACACAGCAGCACAGTTCTTAAGATTATGAGACAAGGGAATATCCTCAGAATAACCCCAAGCCCCATTATTTTTTATTATATTATAGCAATCATCATATTGGACCCATGATTCTTCAAATTTAAAAGAGTTAGAAAACCTCCCTGAACTCCTGAAACGTACACTTTCCAGATCAACTTCAATAGGTCTATGGTCTGAGAAGAGCCAGTCAAGATGATGTACTTCAGCGCCAGGAAAAAGGAGATCAAAGTCGCTATTGCAGAGAAACCTGTCCAGTATCTCTTGTATATAATTGCCTCTTCTTGTGCTATGCCATGTAAACCTATCCCCTCTGAAATTCATGTCCCTCAGATGGCAGTCGTTTATGGCTATTCTGAAATTCTCCATAAGATTCATTCCTCTCCTAGGGCCCACTACTTTTTCATTATCCCACAAGATTTCGTTTATATCACCCCCAAGCAACCAAGGAACGTTGCCTGAGTTGTTTAGTGCCCGCATCAAATCCCACGTTTTATATTTCTGGCTGGTTTCAGCAAAACCATAGATACCAGAGAACCTCCAAGACTTATCTTTCCACTTCACCAACGAGTCTATGTGGTTCGCTGAAAACGAACGGATATCCACCATATCTCTTTCTTTCCAAAGAAGGCAAAGGCCTCCACTAGCACCATTACTTTTAACCACCAAACAACCATCGAACTTACAGCTTGTCTTGATGCTGTTCACAATTGCATCTCCACACTTAGTCTCAGAAACAAACACTATCTGCGGCTTCCTTTCAGATATGAGGTTTCGGATCGCACGGAATGCTCTCGGGTTCCCCAAACCCCGAGCATTCCAACATAATATTTTCATAATCCTTGGCAGGGCCGCTTAACGGCCACTGCCAAACCAGTTGGATCTGTGTTCACCTCCACCCCATCAAGATCTTCACTTCTCTGTCTCTTACCTTTATTAACAGAACCCTCCTTTTCTTTCCTTGTCTTCATCAGAACATCTCCCCCTTCCTGACTACTCAACGGATCACTTAATTGCCCTAATCTTGCACGTCTCTTCCAGTTCATCTTTTTCCTAGCTGACACTTCGAAACCTCCAGAAACACCTTCATTTGTTGACCCACATGGACTGTCATTATTAGCCATTTTTTCCACACAATACAACAGGTTAAGTTCGGTATCCAGATTTTCCATCTCCTTGGCGCCTAATTCATTCAAATCAACCTTCCCTTTACCCTTCTTTATCCTCTCAGTATCATTAAAATCATTCTTTCCTCTCAAATTAACAGGATCAATAGCCTCCATGATGTCCATCCCTCTGTCGTCAACGACTTCTCTTTCTTCAGTGTTCTTTGAAGTTTCCGCATGGATACCTTCATCTTTATCTGCAACATCAGTCTCTCGGATAAGGGTTTCTTTCCTTCTCATTCATCCTATACCCTGGAATTTCAACCATCCCCCAAACTCCATATTGCTCCAATCTGGCTCATCGTTCCCCTTCAAGCCCGAGCATTCCTTTGCCACATGCCCAATACAACCACATTGAAAGCAGAATTCAGGCAGCCTTTCATACCGTATCGTAACCCAACAGGCCTCCCCAATTTCTTCCGTTCTCAACATAAAGCCTCTTGGTAATGGCTTAGAGATATCCATGCGAACTCTTGTTCTCATATTATCTCCCCAGTGCAATCCGTCCCTGTCATAGTAAACCTCAATAAACTCACCAAGCTTGTCGCCAATTTTCTCCGCCATATACTTGTTCTGGAAGCCCACGGGAAGATTAATTAATCTTAGCCAAAAGATTACTTTATTGAACCTCATTTCTGAGATTCTTTTATTCATTCTTGGCTCTTCAAGAATTACAAGATTCTTGTCAAACATCCATGGGCCGTTATTAAGAACCCAGGTCCTGTCCTCCAGGCTCTGAAACTTGAAGGCATACAGGTTCCTCCCTGCAACTTCAATTTCAAATCGCTGCCTTGTCTTCCACGCACCGCTCATAGCATTCTTGATTGCTGATACCGTTATCACTCGATTCGTCAGAAGTTTGCCAATCAAGCAGTGATTGACTTGGTCCTTAACCTCCTCTGCTTTTTTTGTTTCAATCGAAATAAACCCATCTTTCTCACTGTCCTTCAAACTAAACTTCTTCCATTCATCGATCAATTCCTCCATGTTCTTCAACTACAGAATACTGCCACTCCTGACCGAATTGCAATCTCTCTTTAACCTTCGTAACCCAGCATAGATGCTGAAAACCAAACCCCAACTTCACAGGGGAAATCTTGGAGAAAACTCCAACGGTAACTTTTCAACCGACTACTTTCCGTCTCTCCACAAATTTTTAGGTTATATGTAAAAAATCCCTAATATATATAAAATAGTAATTATACAACATTGTAAAAAAAAAAAAAGTAATTATACAAAGTTTACCACATAAAGTATGCTAATAAACTAATTAATAATATTTGTTATTCAACTAACTATTTAATTGGCAATTAACACTATTTTAGTGTTTATGAATATATTACCCAACACACATCCAACCACTTTTAAAAACTAATATTCAATTTCTAAATATTATATAAAACACATATTCAAAAATATTGAAAGGATGAAATATAACTTTTAAATGACTCGTTTTCAAGTAATTTCTATTTTCAAATTACTACTCACACTTAATATTTGAACTTCAAGCACTAAAGAACAAAAATGCAGAAGAGATGGCTTTCGATCCCAAACGACGGTTGGAAGCTCAGCTGTGACGCTTCGTGGAGCGAGGAACGACATCGGGGTGGTTTGGATTGGATCCTTTGCGACTGGCATGGGTCTCCCTTATCGGCGGGATTCCGGTGCGTATCAGCAAGTCGTGGAAGATCAGTTGGCTCGAAGATCTAACAATAATCGAAGGGTTGTGGACGATTCCTCCGACGACAGGCATTCAAATCCGCGTGGAGAGTGACTCTCTCCAGGTGGTAAGGCTGATTAATGGAGAGGATCACGATGAGACTGAACTCCAGTTTTTCATTAAAGATGTCCAACGCCTTCTTTCACTCAGATAGAGACAACATCTCATATTCCAAGGGTCCATAATCTAATGGCCCATAGCCAGGCCCGTAGGACTTGTGAGGAAGAATACTAAAAAATTTGGGTCAACTCTTTTTCAAACTGGCTTTTGTATGCTAATGAAATCGATATTGATTGTGTACATCACAATAGTGGAGAATCCTGTCCCACAAGTGTTATTTCGTTGAACAATTTTGTTTCTTAATTGATGGTTGTTTTTCTTCTTAAAAAAAAAGAAAGAAAGATGTTTTCTTAAAAAAAAAAAAAAATGTTAGCTATGTGCAATATATGGAAAGAAATGGTTCAAAGGGAAGTAATTTGATCCATTAATATCACATATCACTCATTCTTCAAATTTTGAGGCATCATCATTGTTTTGCCTAACTTCATTAAATAATCTTGATTTTATACCACACAATTTTTTAAATAATTGTGCTGGACAGTTGACCATATCATTCTATGGTTATGATTTTTTTTTTAATTGTTATTTTTATTTTCAACAAAATTCTTTTGAATAAAAAGTTGTGGTACAACTGGAAGCTTTACGTTATCTTTTCATCATCCCACACAATTGTGGATGTAAATATTCTGCTTAAAAGACAAGTATATACTTATTTCAGAAAAAAAAAAAAGAAAGACAAATATATACATACATACAAAAGATTCTAATTTGCAAGGAATAATTTAGTCTATTAATTTTCTCTCTATAAAATTTGAAAATATATTCACAATTTTTATTGGATAAAAATTATTATTATTTTATCAAATTCAATAAAAATTAACATTAAACTAACCATGAGAATGAATTTTTAAGATTTATTAAAAGTAAACGAACTAAATCTACACATTTGAAAATACAAGAACTATAATGAAATAAATCCGAAAAATATATGGACCAAATTGATATTTTAAAAAATAATAATAATAATAATAATAAATAACTCACATTTTTTTTTAGAAACGAATGAATAAATTCAAAAATATTTTCATTTTTCATTTTTATATATAAAAAAAAACTCCAATAATTTTATAGAAAAACATAGATTTAAAAATGAATTAATTTCAAGAAAATAAAAAGGGAAAAAAAGTGAAAAATGATAGACAATGATTTTATCACAAGTTTAGTCCCTGAACTTTTAGAGCTGTATCAATTAGGTTCCTAAATTTTAAAAAGTTTCTAATAGGTCCCTGAACTTTCAATTTTGTTTCTAACAGGTCTCTAAACTTTAAAAATGTCTAGTAAATTCCTAAACTTTCAATTTTGTGTCTAACAGGTCCATAATATATTTAATATTTTTAAAATTTAATCAATTTACTACACATAAATTTGAATTTCGGACTCTAAATTTCCAATTTTGTATCTAGTAGATTTGTGAATTTTAAAAAAATGTTAAATAGGCAAAAAACTTATTAGACACAAAACTAAAAGTTGAGGGACCTATTTAACACAAAAGTGAAAGTTTAAAGACTTATTGGAAACAAAATTGAAAGTTCGAGGACCAATTTGAAGCTTTTTAAAGTTTAAGGACTAAATTGACACAACTCCGATCCGAAAGTTCAAGGACTAAACATGTAATTTAACGATAAAAAGAGTGAGTGGTAAAGGGGTGCGAACGGCGTCGTGTTGGGGGGGGGGTTAAAACGACATCGTATGGAAAATGTGAATGTAAACATTCCCTTTCGTCATCCTGAGGAAGCAAATTTTAGGGAGGGTCTAAGCCGAGCTCTCAAGCCCTTGTCCTTGTGTGCTCCTTCGCCTCTCCTTCCTAAACCTACAACGCTTCTTCTTCTTCTTCGACGAAGCACAAAAATCACTACTTCTCTGCTTCAAGATCTCTCACTATCACCCTTCAATTCAGCATTTTCGAGGTCAGATCCGCTTGCCCCTTCTGGGTTTTTCCCCTCTTCTGTTTCTAGGGTTCTGGTATCCTCCTCACTCGATTTTTCTTCACTTAGGGTTTCTTTTTCTCCGGGAGATTTCTCATACCCTCCTTCTTTTCTCACGGCCCGCCTCAGGTTTCCAGGGCCGAAGCCTTTTTCCCCCAATTTCTCACCGTGGGTTCTTCCCCCTTTTGCCATTTTGTTGCTTCTCCTCGCGTTCAAGATATGTCGATTTTGCCGAAAGGTGAGTCGATTCATATCCGTGAGGTGTGGAACCATAATCTCGAGGAGGAGTTCGCTCTAATACGTGAAATCGTCGACCAATTTAACTACATAGCCATGGATACCGAGTTCCCCGGTGTCGTCGTTCGTCCTGTCGGTCCCTTTAAGAACATCAATGAATATAACTACCAAACCCTCAAAGACAATGTCGACACCTTGAAGTTGATTCAGTTGGGCCTTACGTTTTCCGATGAGAATGGGAATCTCCCCACTTGTGGAACCGACAAATTTTGCATTTGGCAGTTCAATTTCCGCGAGTTCAATATTAGTGAAGATATTTTTGCAACTGATTCCATTGAGCTCTTGCGCCAGTGTGGTATTGATTTTAAGAAGAACAACGAAGAGGGTATTGATGTCAATCGCTTCGGTGAGCTTCTAATGTCATCTGGGATTGTCTTAAACGATAGTGTAAACTGGGTGACGTTTCACAGTGGGTATGATTTTGGCTACTTGTTGAAATTGTTGACTTGCCGAAGCTTACCAGGCACGCAGGCGGGGTTTTTTGATTTGATCAATATGTATTTCCCAATGGTTTATGATATCAAGCATTTGATGAAGTTTTGCAACAGTTTCCATGGTGGGCTGAACAAGCTTGCAGAGTTATTAGATGTGGAGAGGATTGGAGTTTGCCATCAAGCAGGATCAGATAGCCTTCTTACTGCCTGTACTTTCAGGAAGTTAAGGGATACTTTTTTCAATGGGTCTACACAGAAATACGCAGGTGTTTTATATGGTCTCGGTGTTGAAAGTGGGCAGACTACTAATTGAAGAGATTTGCTAAGTATTTGTAGTTTGTGAAATTTGGCTTAATCATTGATGGTTGTAACTGTTTTTCTTGTAAATTATGGCAGATGGCAGTTAGTATTTCAATAAAACCTTAAAGACGTTCTTTGAGTTAGTTAACTTGTTTTGTTAGCTATCATGCTATATATTTCTTTCAATTCATTAAAATTGTTATACGTGAAATATAGATGGATGGATACATTAGTGGTGGCAATAGAGAGCATATTTCCTTAAAAGCTTTGTGGTTCGGTGATGTGATTTTCAAGGTTCAAATTTTTTCACCTGGCCTATTGATGTGACTATTTATCCTTGTAATGCTGTTATGTTTATGCTAAAATCTGACAGTAGTTGGTCAAGACTGATGTAACCATTAGCCTTTCAACTTTTATAGTCAGAATCCTTGTTTAAACCTTATTGTATGAGGAAAATGCCCTTTATACTGGGCTATTATGTGGTAGGTTGTCTTGTAGTAAAGAACTTATATTCTTTCTCTAACTGTATGTATCTCAGTCTTTCAAGTTTTGTGGAGAATGAGATCCCATGGAACATTCCCTGACTCTGTCCATACGTGTTGCAGAGGCTTCCCTGTAGGTATTTATGTACAACTGCAGGTATTTAAACAGAGTTTAAAGGTAAACAGTTCTTTACCTTGTTTTATCTTACAACATCAGATAACATTGGTTATAGTATCTTTTTTCTTTGTATTTGTGCTCGAAACCGAGACACCGTTGGGTCATAAAATGAGGATGGAATGCAAGGGATTTCGAGATTACCACCCTGTTTATTTTCATCAGGTATCTCAAGTTTCATTTTCCCTAATCAGGGTGTTGGTTGATCTATAACTGTTACAAACTTGACGTGGTTGACCCAAGTTATCAATCCAAAACTTGCTCATCCTATCCTCTTCTTGTCTGGTGAGCATTCTCTGAACTTTATTTTGAAATTCTCACATGGTATCAATGTTTGATGAGATTCAATGCATTTGCTACAATTTTTAGGAGAATCTTGCATGTTTCAGTTGTCAAATCTCGACAGTTTTATTCAACGTTCTGATTTCTAATCCATTGTCCATTGTCAGATGGAAACAAGACTATGAAAGTATAAGAATTTCAAATCAATACTTTGAGATCTGTTAGCCAAGTGGCATCTAACCCTTTTCAATCCTGGACTGCCTTTTGGGAAACAGCCTGAGACCTAAGCAAGTTGAAACCAAGTGTAGGCTTAGAATTGGGAATTTGTGGTGAAATGGAGGGATCATTTTTGAAAGCTTGATCAGTTATATGTCCATTGTTCTTTAGTGGAGAGAGATTGATTGTAGTTTTGTTTGATTTTATTTTTAAGTAGAATTGTTCGGGCTTACCCCATGTATTATATGCTCAATCTGCCCTTCCAGCGCCTAGCTATACCACCATATCCATTAAGGCTTCATCTCACTTCATCTGACAAACCATACCTGATATCAAGGCATCCTTTAATAGTTCAAGACTTGAAAAAGGATAGAAGCAAAGATCGCGATTGGTTTTGTGGCCACATGGGACAAATATTGAAAAAATCTTATTGCAAGGACCTTCAAGTGAGGGTCATTGACATGGTGTCAACTGTCAAGAAGGCCAAATACCTGCCCTGCCCTTTCCCCATCGCCAGCTCTAACTGAGAAGGCTTCAGATTATTCTGTTTGGTATACTAGTTATCCTTTCCTAGATTTATTGGCAGGATCTAAGAAGTTTTTTCCATGCACAACTCTTGAGATGAAACTCAGGGAGGCAGTGGTTGTAGTTATACAAAGTGGGAATCATACTTCCAATAGAATAGAATTATTTATTTATTTTTAACAATATGTGGAGTGAGAGATTTGAACCTTTGTCCTTTTGGTTGAGAGTACAAGCTTTATGTCAATTGAGTTGTGCTCTTGTTGGCCCCAATAGAATAGGAATTAGAACTTTTCAAGTAGGCAATACGGAGAATTTAGGCTTGTGGTAACTATGGACAATTTATGCAGGGATTGAGGTTTCATCAGCTGACAGGTCTCCTTCTGAAACATGCTACAGGTGAAGTCGCGATCTTCTCAACCCTGCAGAAGGGATAGCGTTTTGCCATTTGTTTTGCCTTTCTTTTTTTCCCTTCTATTTGCAAAAGTAGCTCTGAGTCACACTTTTGTGGCTTACTGCACTTTTTGATCTTAGGGAGTGCTGCGAGTTAAGCTAATTGTATGCTTTAGGCACGAAGACTGGTTTCGCAAAATACATAAGTCTGAACCTTATGTTAAATGTTTGACAGACTCTATAATACACATGCACCTCTGCAGGTTGAGTGAGTCGGTTCTTGTACCGATGGAAGTGACGCAAGAACGATGCTACTCGGGAATTACCAGGCAAATCTTCACATTCTTAGGGATTGGTCATATTGCCCCTTGGTTGTATTGAGTTTTCAAATCTTCTGTCTCTAATATGTTAAGTTCACAAGGGATTTGGTTTTTGTTGGATGCTTGTTGGATCCCAATTCAAAAAGCTCATATTATTCACATTACATTTTGGTTGGTTTCCTAAAGACTACTACTAAATTCTGAAAGCAAGTGCACATAAAATCACTTTTGAGAGAAAGAGAAGCACACAGATGGGTTGCACATGCATATGCCCACCAATCATATGGCCACACAATAATTGTAAGAAAAGCATTTGAGCTCTCTTTCTTTATTGCCTTCACAACCCAAATCAGCATCATTATTCAACAGAAGTTCATATACATTTTGATTTTGCTATACTTCACATCTCACTTCGCTAGACAGCCCGTGCAGTTTGATAATGCCAATGCTTTAGAATCTTTTCGAAATACTTTCTTTTTATCTTTGGAATTTTTAGTGAAGCTCAATTGCTCGTCAAAAGTGCTTCTAAAAGGGCTTGAAAACACCTGAAACCCTTTCAATGAGATTTTAAATTGATTCTTTTGGGGTTATTTTAATTAAGGCGAATCATTGTTTTGAAGTGATTATGTCTAAATCATGGGTCCCTAATTGTTTGCTTTAATATATCTTTTGCTAACGAAAAAAGACAGATGGTCGATGTGTCTGCCTCTATCCATTTTCATAATAGGCACTAAAATTTTAGATTTTTTTTTTGGGTTATATTTAGAATAAATACTGAATAATTTGTTAAAGTGACAATTCAAAGGTTCAAATCCTCTCATTATGATATGACTTGTACTACAGTTAAAATAAATAAATAAATAAAATGTTGGGCAATTATTGAATGTTTTTTAGGAACAAAAGGCAAAAAGGATTTAGGAATTTTGTTAGAGAAATTTAATTTATGGTTGGATCTTTTGACTTAATTTCATAATTGATGCACCATAGAATCACAACCATTTTAATGAACTTGTGTTTAATTTTTAATTTAAACTTGAAGTGGAAAAGCCAAGTATGTTTTGTTCATGGCAATGGTAGATCAATTGGTGGGACTGACTTGATAGGTTTTTTTTTTTTTTTTTTTTTTTTTTTTTGGAAACAAGACTTGATAGTTGATATATATGAAAACAAAAGTTTTGAGTTAATGTTATGATAAGACATTTCTTTCTCCTTGTTATAATTATTATTCCAATGTAATCAAAACTTCCTCTTCTCCCATCTCATCCATCTTTTTAATGTTAATAATAATAATATAGATATAACAAATTAGAGAATAAATGCCAATTTCTCTCATGATAGTTATGTGGATGTAACACCTCATCTTTCTAATTGATTCAGAAACCTCATTAATCTTCTTTGTCCAAGCATCTTTTTTAAATGCTTTCAGTTAATTTTTTTTTAAAAGTATTTTTCTATAACAAATTTGACAAAAGTATATATATATTTTTTCCTATTACATAGTTCGAAGATTTTTTATCCATCACCATAAAGACGTTTTCTAGATAACAATAATACTTGCCTACTCATCAGTTAAAGTATCTTCTTCTTGACCACCATTAAAAATTTCATAACTATTTTTTTTTAAAGAAAGAATTTCTCTTATCTCTCCCTTTTTTGAATTCATTTTTTCTAGTTGTCAAAAACATAATGGTAGTCCTACTAACCAATGAGGAGGTAAAGATTGGGAAAATTGGTTGCCATATTTATGACAACTTTTTTTAAAAAAAATTTCGTGGGTATATCATCATATATTTATGTAACTCCTTTTTAAATCTCACCTATCATTGATAGACTGGTTTATTGATATACTATTTTTATAGTCTCTAAGAAATATACCTATGTACCTGATAGTTTATTATTATTATTATTTTTTTCTATCACATATAGATGTCTATCACTAATAGATAATTGTTATGTTTATTGTTGATAAACAATTTTTATGTCTATTGTCAACAAACCATTCAGAACAAAACTTGACTACACCCCGTTAAAATCTTGACAACTAAGAAAGAGAAAGGTAGAAAATGGATAATTTTTTTATCTCTCCTAGTTGTCAACATTTTAATGGTGGTATGTAGGAGATCCTTACGTACCAACCAAGTTTTTTTCAACCATTAATATGTCTATAGTGATAGATATATATTACCGATAGAATGTTTTTTTTTAATATCTATTAGTGATGACTTCTATGTGTCTTTTAAATTATTTTTATGTTGATCATTGATAAAAACATTTCTATATCTATTAATGATAGTCATTGATAGACATAAAAAATGGTATATTAGTGATACATACGTACTAGTAATTTACTATTTTTAATGGTATATCAATAACATACCAAATCAGCATCCAAACAATCTCTAAAACAAAGAAAAAAAAAAGTCAAATATCATTGAAATATCAATAACATATCATTAGTAATCCTATTTATAGGTATATTAGTGATAAAAACTAATAGGAAAGAAGCATATTAACTATTTCCTAATGAAAATGAAAGGTTAACTATCACAAATATACTTTTTTTTTAAAAAAATTTATTTTGTTTTTTTTGATAAGTTTGATTAGTAATAGACCTAATAGCAAAATAAACATGCAAACAACTATGGGTAGAAAAGTGTCAGGCTAAGATTTTTATTGTAACCTTTTCAAAATTCATCCTAAACTCAAAATAGGTTTTAGGGTTCAAATTGATATGGAAATAAATAAAAAATTATTTTGTTCCTTAACTTTTGCTATTTGTTACAATGCTGCTGTTAACTACTTATAATATTCTAACTTTTGTTTAAAAAAGAGATGAGTGGAAATCTGGTAAAGAGATTTGGTTAAACATGATTAGACAAGTAAATGACACAAAATTAGCTATCATTATACTGTGTTTATTTTTTAATCAACCAATGAGAGCTAAAATGCCAAATGTCTACTCATTAATTCCTTCATTTCCCAACAAATAATTCTTCTTCTTCTTTTTGTCTATTGGGGTTTTGGGTATTTTAATGAACTGAAAAGGGTAGGCCAAAGATGACTTTAATCAGTGCTTTCACATAATAATTTAGGTAATTTAAATCATACTTTAGTTTCTCAACTTTTAAACCTATTTCATCTTAGATTCTTAGACTTCAAATATTTTATTTTAAAGATTGAATTTCGTGTAAATATTTATTTTAATAATCGATATTATTTTTTGATAAATTATTTAGTAAAAACGTAACCTAATGCATGTATTAATTTTTTGTTTATCTATTTAATGAGAAGACATTTATATGAACCAGGTTTAAACCTACCTATAATAGGTCAAGTGTCGAATTTCTTTTAAATGATTTGATCTTTTGATTAAACGACCAACGGTTCACTCAAACTAATTTTTTTTTTTTTTTTTTTTTATAGAAAGTTTAAAGAATAAAATAAAACAATAGAAAATTTAGGAGAAAAATAGGATTAAAGGAATGTGATGAGAGGTTAGATTTGATTAATTTAGATTAATGGGAATTTTGATAATGATAAATACGAGAAAGAGAGGCTCCTCATCAGCTTCCCCTTTTAGTTGTCGGCCATTTGTCGCAAATAAACTCCCTTTACATTATTCATACCCATCTATTTTATATTATCTTTCATTAAAAAACATCATCCAAACCAAACACGTTTCAATTTCAATTTTAAGGATTAGGGTTACGTACAATGTTTTGTAAATTGATGTGGTGTGACTGAAATAGTTAATAGTCTTGTTTATGTTAGAAGATTTTGTTTTGGATTTTTACAACTTGTGTTTGTTTGTGGATAACTTTCTTATTAAATAGATCCTAAATATTAATTATGTTATCTTATTTCTTTAGTAAAAAAAAAAAAAAAAAGACATTGGATCATTTAGGATAATGTTTTAGGTTCATAGTAAAACATGTCATTATTCATTTTCAAATTTGAATTTTCAACCAAATGTACATCTTCAAAATAACTCAATTGAATAAGACATATGCTCTCGACCAAGAGATCTGAGGTTTGAATCCCTCGACCTCTAATGTTGTTGAATTAAAAAAAAGAAAAAAACCTAAGCCAAATTGTCAAGTCAAGTCTCAAGTTTGAATCTCTAACCGTCAATGTCTCTTCAGGTTCACTATTCTTGGATCAGATTCCCTCATTTTTTTTCTTGTACCAATACTCATTTGGATTTTATGGACTCTAATACCATATTAGATAAACATGAGGTTCCATCTCAAAATCAATCAACAATGAGAGAGTAATTCATGTATCTCTTAAAGATTGTAAGATTTTCTCATCTTTTCAATGTGGGATCCTCAACATTATTGGGGAAGAGAGGAATTCGAACCTCAATCTTCTACTGCCAAGCTATGCTAAAGAAAAATTTATTTCTCGTTCTTAATTACCTCTGATTATAGGTGTAACAGTTATAGAAGTAAGAAGGAAATTGAATAGTGTTTTTCCAATTTAGAGTAAAGTACAAGAAAGGGAAAAGATCCAAAACACACAAGAGGATATAGCATCCCTTACATAGGGGGGGGTACCCCCACAAGGTCACAAAAAGCAAACGGCCTTAGAGAGGGGACACTACAAGAAGCTGAGAGAGAGCGTCCTTAAAGAATGGGACTCTGAAGGGGTGTTGTTTGGTGGGCACATTTTGTGTAGGGTAGGGGTCCCTATGCCCCCTAATGTGTAGGACACTTTAAGCACTGAGGCGTGATCACTTCTCTCAATCCCATGCATTTGTGGGTTCCCTAACCAAAGTATCTATGTCTATAATTTCTCCTAATTACCTTCATTTTATAACGTCTTCAATTCAATATCAAATTAATGCACCCATTGTTAAATCTAACTCTTAAAATTTCTTTCTCTCATTACTTAAAAAGGTGAGCTGTTTTCTTTTCTTTTTTTTTTTTTTAAAAAAAATGTTTTTGAACATTTCACGTATTACTTTAATACTTTCCATGATTTGATTTTTTAGATTGATGCAATAATTTGTTGGACAGTTTTTTTTTTTTTTTTTTTTTTTTTTTAACTTTTTTTTATTTATTTTTGGTTTCTTTCAATATGAATGCTTCTTTTGACTAGTTAAAGTTTAATGATATTGCCTTTAAATGATGTGATCTTATTATTTTGGCCGATATTTGTATAGTAATGATACATACGTATAAAACTCAACATGTTCTTTGGTTGTAAGAGTAAGAAATATTAATAATCAAATTAAAATGTTTTTTTTTTGAACATCAGATTAAAATGTTTTTTTTTTTTAATCTAAGCATATTCAATTAGTCAAGATATTATTAATATGTGTCCACCTTTCTTTTTCTCAAAAGTATACCTATATAGGTTTTTGAAAAAAGTAATTAAGTATGTATATGTACATGAATAAAAATATTTGTACATACATAATTGTGTTTGCTTAAGCCTACATGAACATGTTTTTTTATTTTTATTCAAAAGGCTTTGCATCAATTAAAATGTTATGGTTATCCTTATATAACATCAATCTTCCTATTTGTAACTGATGTGGAAGTAACATCATAAATATGACGAAGATTTGATTCGTCAGGCTACAAGATTATCAAAATACTTGACTAATTGAACTATATTCCGTACAACAAATGACATCTAACATCAGGTTGGATGTTGAAAACGAATAAGATATGGAATAAATATCCATAATGGTACAAATATATTCCATTCTTACTTGCAAGATGCTATACAAACACATTACACAAACATATAGTTGACATTAATTTAATTGGGCAAATAAATAAATAATGGAGGGGAATGAATCCAAAAGCTGGGTTCAAATCAAAGTCCAATCTTTTTGCTATTACAAGTAGATTTAAAAGTGGGAGATGTCTCTGCCTTTTTACTTGTACTATTTCTATTCCTTTTTTCTGCAGCTTTTATACACAGTAGTTCCATTCCAAATTTCCAAGTCCAAACAAACACATTTATTAAAAATTTTATTAAAAAAAAAAAAACCATTTTTTCTTCAGCTCTCATTTCATAATATAATCCTCTCCTCCTAAAAAAGTTTCAATTTTTCATCAATGGAGTCCTCATTTACCGAGACCCCTCCACCTCCAAAAACGCCGTCGCAAAACCCAGAACAGTACAAAGACGACAAATTAGAGAAGGGTTTTGCCGAGGAAGACGACGGCGACCACCATCTCCGCCGTGGGATTCCGGCGGAGGAGCTGAATCTTATTGAGGGTTTGAAAATGGGTTCGTCGGAGCCTAGGGTTTTTTCGTGTAATTTCTGTCAGAGGAAATTTTATAGCTCTCAAGCACTTGGAGGCCATCAAAATGCTCATAAAAGAGAGAGAACGTTGGCCAAAAGAGGCGGTCAACGGCTGCCGGCGTTCGGTGGCTACCACCACTATGCGGCGGCGGCGGCGGCGCAGTCTTTTCCATTTCGCGGTGGTCCCAACAGGTCGCTTGGAATTCAGGTTCACGCGATGGTCCATAAGCCGTTTCACCACGCGCCGGTTTCTTCTTCGGGGTTTGGGATCCCGTACGGCCGTTCCCACGGTTGGTCCAGAATTCCGATCCATCAACAGCCCGGGATCGGGAAGCTGCCGCTGATCAACGCTGGCCATGCGATTAATCAAACGCCTGATTTTGCGCCACGTGGCTGTAGCAGCGTAGGTAGGTTCGACTTCGACGTGGTCCGATCAACGGCGGCCGGTACGGCGGCGGCTGCCGGCGTTCTTTTCAACAATAAACAAGAGGAGACCCACAAAGTACTAGACTTGTCTCTCAAGTTGTAATTAAACACAAAATTTTCTCTCCACTTTAGAACTATAAATCTTCAAGCTTTTTCCTTTTTTTTTTTCTTTTGTTCAATGGTTCGATCTTTAAAGTTTCGATTTTGATATTGGTTTAAGTCTATATTATAGATAGTGAAGATACAATTTGCACAAATTAATGTTTGAATTGTATTCATTATATTCTTCATGTTTTTTTTTTTTTTTCTTCATTGTTGTTTCGCTGAAAATGTCCTTTTTTGGTAAGTTCACGGCACCTCATCGCCATGTCTAATTTTTCATTTCAAAATCTTACATCAACAAGATAATGTCAGTTTAGGTAAAATTTATCCTTTTAAAATATCTTCAAATTAAAGAGAAATTAAGCTGATTGAAATAGATTTATGATCTAAAGAGAATATAATTCTTGTGTTAAATCAAATGGCATAATCATCTAGACATTTTGTAGTTTCTTATATCATCTCTAATTTGACAAATATATATATATATATATATATAACAGTGGCTATTAACATCATTTTTATACAACAAAATGGAAAAAAAAAAAAGGCAAAACAAAATTTTGTTTAAGTAGGAAAGATACTATCAAGAAAAACAGTTGTTTGTTTTTCTCTTTAGGTTCAACAACTCGTGGAATAAGAAAATTCAAAATTTTAACCTTTTGATATGATAAAAAAAAATATTTTAATTAATTGATGGTAGAAAAAAAATGATCAAATTAACCATTTACATTCCAACCTTAAAAAACATCCGACATGTCATATTAAGAGGAGAATCTAAAACAACCTCGTAAACAACTCATGGTAAGTATTAACATCATAAATTCATAAAATAAAGTAAGTAATATAAAAAGGCAACTACATATCATCTTAATCATTCATATCATATTCATGATCCGCGGAGGCCAAGGTGAAAAAATAATTTAAAAAAAAGTGGTACAAAAAATAAGATTTGTTTTTAAAATTTAATAATATTTGGTAACTTTGTTGACAAGTTGCTTGGTGTTGAATATTTGATAATGAGGAAAGCCGAAGAGCATGGGTCTGTCGTTTAGTGAAATTCGTGCATCATATCGTTTTCCTAAATTGATCTCCGATCTAGGACACCATCCACTTTATTATTATTTAACCTGTTTTCTTTCCCTTTTTTTTTTTAATCCAATCAAATAATATTAGCCCGATTTAAATACTATTTTGATCTTTGTATTATTAACTCTCGGTCATCAGGTCATCAGTACAGTCTTATGCCAGTTGAGCTATATTCATGTTGACAACTTTAATTGATTTTGATCACTATACTTTAAAAAAGTGACCAGTTTAGTTGCATCATTTTCATTGTTTTTATGATAATTATAACATGATATTTTACTTACTAAAGTCTCGTTTGATAACCATTTGATTTTTTAAATGATTTGTTTTCTTTCAAATTTCTTTCAATGATTTTCATATTTGTTATTGACACATATGAATTCTTACCAAATTCCAAAAACAAAAATATTTATAAAAACTACTTTTTTTTTTTTTTTTTTTTTTTTTTTTTCAAAATTAGACTTGGTTTTTGAAAATATGGAAAAAAAATAGATAACAAAACAATGAAGTAGTATTTATGCTTAATTTTAAAAAACCAAAAACCAAATGGTTATCAAATGAGACCTAAACTTTTTAAGATGTAGTCATAAATTTGTACTAAACTATTTCTATTATGTATAAAAATTTAAACTTAAAATTTTCAAACCAAGACTAAATTGACCCCTTCTTAAAAATATAGAGATTAAAATGAATGTTTTAAAAGTATAGGAATTAAAATAAATCAAAACCGAAAATAAAGAGGTCAAAATAGTCATTTTAAAAATACTCAAACTTAAAAGTACCGGATCGAAATGGTATTTAGGAGAATTTTTTAGGTGCTCCCAGTCCAATGAGACCCGTAGCTTTGTATGCAAAAGTATCTTGATTTTGTATCCAACGATTATTAGGGGACAAACACATTTGAAAATTTACATCCGACGGTTTTAAAAAGGGGATCTCATTGCACCGAGAACAACAATTAATTTTCGGGTATTTAGAGAAAGAAACACTTGAGAGATTCGATTGACGTGTGGAAGGAGGATGAGGAAGAAAATTCGAATTCCACGTGGTTATGTTTCGATGTGTCGTTTCGTTGAGTTTGGTTTTGTTTTGGGCAATGTCAACGTCAAAGGGGGAGGGGACCTGGAAATTCCTACATGTCGGTTGGTGAAAACCGACAGAAGTGGAAGGGAAAAAGGTGAAGAATTTAGAAGTGGGGAGTTGGAGTTTTAGAGGGGGGGCTCTCTCTATCTCTCTCTCTCTCTCTCTCTCTCTATTTAGTATAAATAGGTTAAATGCACAATTCCCATTTCTATTCAATCCCAAATAGTTGTCCTTAACTTATCACGTGGTCTATATCATCCATGTACTAAGAATTTCATTCATTAATGGATAGACAAAGTATGACAAATGAAATATTTAATTAATCCCGATGACAATCTCGTCTAGTCATCAAAACGTTCACGGTCATATCGAGAATCTCTTTCACTTTGGATGGCAACCATTCAACGGAATGAATGGTTTTGGTTTGACTCTTCCTTTAAATTTAAGTTTCCAATAAAACCGATTAAAAATAATTTTTGGGTAAGTTGTAATTTTGGCTTCCATTGTCTGTGTTTAGATTCGATTTGATCTTTATCTTTGGTTTAATTGAATCTTTCAAAAGGTTTACGTCACTGTCATATGTATATATCCTTTTACTTGACCTTTTTTTATTTTTTTTTTTTTACACATGATAGAGAAAAGATGACGAGCTTATACGTCAAGATTAATTTGGCTAACTATATAAGATGTGGGGATGAGAACTTGATCGGTTAAGTTATACTCAACTTGGCAAATTGGGATGTCTTATGACTTAAAAAATGTTGGGCTGTAGTTGAACTAATTTGGATATGATAAATATTGCTACGGTTGGGGACAACAAAAACAATTTTCGTATCTTTGTGGTTGTATAATTAATATTTTCGTATCCCTTATTTCCTACTTGTCTGATCTTGTGTGAAACTTTGATCGCATTTCCAACATAAATATAAAATAGGAAGTAAGTTTTCAATTATGAAATATCTCTTTCTCCTTGATGAGTGTGGAAAATGGAGTAATGGTAATGGGTTTGAGGTATGTATGATATTATTATGGGTTGGTTGTTTTTTTGGAAAGATTTATTTGAACAAGATGTCAAATCCAAATGGAGTAGAGTTGGTACTGAAAAGTGTCAAATCAGAAAGAGACATGCACTGCAAATGTTTGGGCACAAATCTCAGGCATATCTTCTTCTTTCTTCTACTTTCTTTCTTCTTTATTGCTTCATCACATGGGAATAGAAACTCAAAGGTCTTAGCAAAGTTTCCATTTGCCACTTCATTAAAGGAAAATATTTGGTTACACGTACTATCATCCGAATATTGACAACGAAGAGAGACAAAAAAGTTTTCTCATTTTTTTATCTTTCTCATTCTTAGTTGTTAAGATTTTGAAAGAGTAGATACGAAAATACCTACATACCGATATGCAGCCAAATATTATTCTTTCACGAATATCATCCTCTCTCACAATCAGCTTCTTAGCTATTTTGAAGGATAATACTTGGCTACACATCGGTGTAGTTATCTCCTTACACACTATCATTAAAATGTTGACAATTAGGAAGATATAAAATTATTATATCATTTTCTACCTCTTTCTTTTAGTGGTCGACATTTTAATGAAGTGGATGCATCACAAGTATTGCTCTCTATTTTAAACTATCCAACGTCATCAATTAATCATCGTGCACTTGAAATCTAACATCATTTTTTGCTGCCCTTCATGAAGTTCTTTTTTTTTTTTTTATTTTTTTAGCCCATAAACTTCTACATGTGCTCCCATTTTTCTTTTCATTTTTTAATTCTCATTTGTGGGTTTATCTTTATACTGAAAGCTCTTTTTTTCCTCAAATAATAGATTAACTTAAATTTTTATTCTTCGTACAAAAAAAAGTAAAAGGGAACTAGTTGCTTTTGGATCCTAAAATTAGGTCTTATTTGGACTGTATTTTATTACCATGAACTCATTGGTCAATTACCAACAAGTTTATTTGGACTTATCTTGATTCTTATTTCCTTTTTACTTTTTTATTTTATTTTTATTTGAGAGAGGAAAATAAAAAAAATGAACTTTGGATATATATAGATTTTTCTTTTATGGGTTTCTTTTACTTGCTGTAAAACTACTAGATAATCAATCTTTTATTCTTGTTCTTCAAAATTCTTCTTATCAAAGAATACTAAATTCACTGTTTTTGTAAAAGCAAATGGTTAACATGCGAATATAGTTCTATGTTGTCTTAAAGTTGGAAAGATCTTGTTGTGTATATGAGTCAGGATATTATCCATTGAGTCTCTTTTTAATAACATACCATTTTTTTGTTCGAAACCTAAAGATTCCGTTCGTACATTCTTAAGGTTCGACAACTTTAATTTTTGTTCAACATTTAAAAGATTTTACATATTAATCTCTATATTTCTAGTCAAATATGAGATTTTGTTCGCATCGTTGATGCAAATGTGTTTATAATCCGTTGAACGAGTCTAATATTATTTTCAATAGTATATTTTTAAAACACAAAAATATTATCGAAACATTAAAAGTGTAGACTCGTTTAATAACCATTTTATTTTTTATTTTTGAAAATTAAACGTATTAATAGCATTGCTTCTTATGAGTTTCTTTGTTATGTTATCTACCCTCTATAAATGTCTTCAAAATCCAAAAACCAAAATTTGAAAACTAAGGCCCCGTTTGATAACAATTTAGTTTTTGAAAATTATACTTGTTTTACCTAAATTCCCTATCATTGCTTTCATCCTAGTTAATGTTGCATTTGAATTCCTAGCCAAATTTTAAAAACAAAAACAAGTTTTTGAAAATTACTTTTCTTTTGTTTCCAAAATTGGACTTGGTTTTTTAAAACAAGTTAGAAGATTGATACTAAAACCAAGAAACTTATAGGTGGAAATATGTATGTATAAGCTTAATTTTCAAAAACATAAAACCAAAAATCAAATGGTTATCAAACAGGGCCTAAGGATAACCATTTGGTTTTTGGTTTTTGGTTTTTGAAAATTATGCTTGTTTTCTCCAAATTTCCCTACTATGGTTTTCATCTTTGTCAAGGACACATTTGAGTTCCTAGCCAAATTCCAAATTCCAAAAACAAGTTTTTGAAAACTACTTTTTAATTTTAGTTTTCAAAAATTGGCTTGGTTTTTAAAAACATGGAAAGATGGGTATTAGAAAAACAAAAAAACTTGTAGGTGGAAGTAAGGTTTATAAGTTTAATTTTCACAAACCAAAAACCAAATGGTTATCAAATGGGGCCTTAAAAAAATAGTTTTTAAAAAACTTGTTTTTGTTTTGTAATTTAACTCAGAATTCAAATGTTTCTTAAGAAAGATAAAAAACATTGTAAAGAAATTACGAATAAATAAGACCCCATTTGATAACCATTAGACTTTGGTTTTTGGTTTTTGAAAATTAAGCGTATAAACACTACATCCACCTATTGATTTTTTTTTTTTGGTTATCTACCTCTTATCCATTGTTTTCAAAAACGTCAAGTTTTAAAAACTAAAAAAAAGTAGTTTTCAAAAATTTGTTTATGTTTTTGAAGTTTGGGTAATAATTCAAGTCATGAGAAAACAAGTATAAATTTCAAAAATTAAAAACAAAAAATTCAAATGGTTATCCAATAGGCCTAAGAATGAAATTTTAAAAACACAAAACTAATAACGAAATGGTTTCAAAATTTTAGTTTTTACTTATGAAATCAGGCTATGTTTTCTTTTTAAAAATCTAAACGAGACCAATATTAAATAAATTCATATAAAAAAAATTAGTAATGAGAACAGAAATTAATAACATAAAGCCAATTAACAAAAACATATTTAAATAATTAAGAACATTTGTTAAGCTCAGCAAACGCATAAAAAATTAAAGCCAAATGGAGAATCCAACTTTCCCACTCACAGAAAAAGAAAATACCAAAAAAAAAAAAAAAAAAAAACATCTCTCGATCTCTTTGTCTCCAATGGCCATTCGAATATTTTGCTTCTTCTATATATATATATAAAACAAAATATATTGGCATTTATCTTTATTAAAAGATTAAAAGATAATTTTAATTTTAGCCAACTCTTTTTTTTTTGACAATATGTGGGGTGGGGGATCGAACCACAGACCTCGTGGTCACTAGTACAACTTTATGCCGATTGAGCTATGCTCTTGTTGGCTAATTTTAGCCAACTCTCAAAGTTATTTTTTAAGCTTACATTGGGGAATTGTGTCCTTTCAAAATTCTCGATAGATTCATGAGAAAAACATAATAAATTTAAGCGAATTTATATACATTTGAGTTTTTTCTAACTTCATCCTTTTATTGCATCATTAACTTTATGTAAATTGTTGCCAAAAATAAAAAAAGTTCATGTAAATTTAGATGTAATATTCAAAATGCTGCTTTACATAAAAGATGGTACATATTGTAATTGAATTTCCATCCACATATAGAGTTTTTATTGACATTATGCAAAAATATGTTCGCTGCAGAAACAAATTAAAGTGTTCAATAAAAAACTTTAAACAGTTTAAAAGGAATAATTCAAACCTTCTTGCAAACTATATGATTCTTAATAATGTAATGTAAAAAACCATAGATTGAAAATTAAAATAAGAAAAATAAAGGGAAAATAAACCCCTATCTAAAAAATTTAGGTCTAGCAAGGTAGTCATATAAATTCACATTTTATAATGTTATGATTTCCATTAAAAAGAAGGGACATTATTTCTATCTACATGTTTGATTTAATTAATTATAAAACTCTATATTCAAGTTTGTGAAGAGAAAAATAAAATGGCTACGATGTATCTAGTTTGAGAAACCCATGAGATCCAACTCTTAAGAAAATGACCTTTCAATAATTTTTTTTTGGCATGGACCATATTGTATATAGGTCCAATTAGAATGAAATGAATGGCTTTAATTTCTCACATTGACAAGTTCTCTTTTTAAATTTTTATGGAAATAATTAGTATTTTTTTTATATATATATTATGAAGGGCATACTATTTTTAATTTCATCTCAAAATGTTTTAGAAGTTCTAATTTTATCTTCCATGCATGTTTAAAAAATTTGTTGTTGAGTTTGAATAATAAAATAAAAAGATGAAATTTAATAATTTTATTTTTAAAAAATAAAGAAAAAGAAAAGTTATTAAATATATTGATTTAAATGGAAAAAAAAAAGGATGATCCTATAAGTTTACAATGGTTAATTGGTACATTCATCCAATTTAATTTTATTGAAATCAGTGAATTTAGGGAGGCTTTCATCTAGCTTTTTGTTAAAATTAGTAGGCGAATTAACAGAAATTGATTAGAGAATAAAAATTCCAATAGTTATCTAAGTTTAGTGTTCAATTTTTTTTTCAAAAAAAAAAAAAGTTTAGGGTTCAATTTGATAAAATCGAAAATTTAAAGTGAAATTGATAACAAATTTAAGTGTAAAAATTGATTTTTTTTTTCTAAAATAAAAAATATCAAAGCGATAAGTTGTGTATAAAGAAATTAATTAGAGAGTTGTAAGACAACATTAACGTAATTAATGTAACAGATAAATGTTTTTTTAAAAAATATGCCTAAGAACCAATTAGAAAATTAAAGAAAATAATAAGAAAATTTAATCATATGCTTTTAAACAAGGAAATTAAAATTTTCGAACTAAAACAAAAATGAATTATAATTCTTTTAAGATTTTAAGGTCAAAAGGTCAAAATTTTAAAACGGTAAGATATAATATTATCTACTTTGTACATAGGCCAGATCAATTTTCTAAATCTAGAAAATCTAAAATTGCCAAAGCGAGCTTAGCTCAGTGGTAATTGGCATGTACCTTCGACCATGAGGTCAGAGGTTCGAATCCCTCCATCCCCAAATGTTGATGTACTCAAAAAAAAAAAAAAAAAAAAAAAAAAATCACATGAAACAAAATACTTCTCCAACAAATGAATTATTCGGAAAATAATAAGAGTACGAATTCATTCGGACATATTATTCAAAAGTTTTAAATTTTTGTTATTAATACAAGTTTATCTTTAATGAAGAAATGTAACTGGATAACAGAAAGTGGGGCCCACATCCACATGGTCCAGTTAGCTTCTACTCGGGCCAAATTCCAGCCATGTCTTTTTAAATAAAAATAAGGTCCTCAAAAACTAATAATTACTTTTTTTTTCTGATAAAAAATAATATATTTTTTTTTTTTACAACTTGTGGGGGTGGGAAATTCGAACCATAGATCTTTCGATCATTAGCACAAGCCTTATGTCAGTTGAACTATGCTCATGTTGACTGATAAAAAATAATAATTAATTCATACAAATAATACCACTTTATTTTTTATTTTTATTGATCATGAATAAAAATTAGAGAAAAGTACGTAGATAGCCCAAATTTGGACCCTATATTTCATAAATGTCCAAGTTTCCCATTTTTTACAGAAAAGGCCTAATGGCTCAACTTTTTTTCATAAAAATCATGGTCCTTTTACGATTAAACCCTCATATCCACTACTAACTATTTAAAAAAATAAAATAAATAAAATAAAACCAAAAAAAGGAAACACAAACCGTGGGTGAGAGATAGTGAACGGAAAAGGAAAGAGATTTTTTTAATTACTTTCCAAATTTGAAAGATCCCTAAAATCACTCCCAAATTTTCAAAAAACAAATCCCTAAAACTACTCACTATTTTTCCCAATTCACACACGGTTTCTCCCTCCCTTCATTCCTCCCTCAATCTTTCTCGATCATGGTCTCTTGACCACTCTTTCCCTCTTCATCTCCGATCCTTTTCTTGCCGCCGACGACCAACCACCACCGGAAGCGCCGCCGCCGTCCAACCATCGTCATTGCAAACTCGAATAAGCAGCACCCATGCATCAATGGATACCACCAGCCCAGTTGTTGCCCTCAAATTGTCGTTGTTTTATCGTGGGTATCGTTGAATTTCATCACCGTCGTGGTATATTTAATATATACATATGTATATATTATTTAAAAAATAAGGTTTTTTTATAGTTATATACAGACTTTTTTTTCCCAATATCTATATTTCTCCTAAATGCATTGGTATATTTAATATACATACATACATGTATATATATAATATATATTGACAAATAACTAAATATACAAGTGTATATATTTAATACTATAGTAATGAGACAAGAAAAAAACTCGGTATACGTGGCTACAATAATGAGTAAAAAAAGGAAAACTTATGTACATAGTATATATAAGCTGGTATATATGAAGTTATATATGAATATAAATGTTTTTCTGTAAAATGCAAAAATCTAAAAAAAAAAGTACGTAGACTATGAGACATATATACTAAACTATTATATATATGCATAGATTATAAACGGTATATTACTGGGAATATATATATATATATATATATATATATATATATATAAAATAACCGAAATAGTTATGTCAGTAAAATGAATATTAATCGAAATATATACACATTTTTTAGATATTCCAGCGAATATGTTATATATACTGCTGTCGGGAAGAAAAAAATCGATTAGCTTTTGTTCAGTTAATGAAGAAAATAGAAAACTGCTGCCACAAAGAAAAAAACGTGAAGGAATAAATCGATAAAGAAGGAAAAAAAAAAGAGAGAAAAAAATGGATCAACCGAAAATTACCAAACAAGAGAACGAAAATGGATGAAATAAAAGGAAAATAAGTTGGAATCATTATGACAAGAAATCAAATCTCAAGAATCATATTTTCAAAATATTAAGGATTTAGTTAAGATAATATCTTATAAAATCTTATAAAATATGACAAGGGTAAAATGATAAGGAAAAAATGCTGGAAATCTAATCTTGGAAATCTACAAAACTATGGACATTTATGAAAATATGTATATAAAATAGCCTATCTACCAAAATTTCTCAAAAAATTATGATGTACTTTTTTCATTTTTAAAAATTATGTTTTGTGCGTCGCAAGTTGTCATTCATTATATGTGATTTTTAAATACACTTTTCCATTTGTTTTTTAGTACAAATACACTTTTCCTTTTGGTACTTTCTTTTAAACAACTCTCTCTCAATATAAATATAATTTCCCACTAACTGTTTTTTTTTTCCGCCGTATTCTTCACTTCAAAACAACTTTTACATAAAATAAAAGAAATGAAAATAATAATCTAAAGACTAAATATAGGTCTATATTAATGTTATTTATGTAGGCCCCGTTTGATATTTGGTTTTTGAAAATTAGGCTTGTTTTCTCCTAAATTTCCTCCAATGACTTTTATCCTAGTTAAGGTTGCATTTGAATTCCTAGCCAAATTTTAAAAACAAAAACAAGTTTTTAAAAACTACTTTCTTTTTTTTTTTTGTTTCTTAGAAACAAGGTAGAAGATTGATACTAAAACCAAGAAATTTATAGGTGGAAGTATGTGTGTATAAGCTTAATTTTCAAAAACTAAATGGTTATCAAACGGGACCTTATTTTTTTTAGTTCAAAATTAATTTTTTTTTTTTTTTTTGGAGAATAACTTAATCTTACTTTTGGTGAATGTTAAAATGAGTTTGTAATAAACTTATGTTATGCTAACATGATACTAACAATAATTTAGAGAAGAAAAAAGGTAAAAGAAAAAAAAAACTCAATTTTTCTATTAATTTTTTAAAATTTTGGAGGAATTAATGGATTTTTTTTAATAGGAATTAATGGTTCTTCAAACAAAGCCCAATAGAAAGTGAAATCCTCCTCAAAGATGGAAAATCTTTATTACTATTATTATTATTTTTTGATAATCTTAATCTCAATCATTGTATAACAAAACTATACATTTGTTTTTCTTTTATTTTTTCTCATAAGGAATAAAACTCATATTATATGACATAAAATAACCTTGAAATTTTGCTAGTGGACCTTTTAAAAAAAAGGTTGAAGGTAAATAATAATAAATAATAATAATAATAATAGTGTGTTCCCAAACATAATTACAAAGAAGAAGGCATTATTAAAGTGGAGAACAGTGAAACTGAAAAAAAAAGGCACGCGGACTCAGAAGAATCCTCTGCTCTAAAACTGAAAGCGATTTCCCTCACTTTCCATCTCCATTCCGATTCCCAATTCAAATCCTAACAATTTTTTCAATACTAATTTCATTCCGATTGTTCGATTCCGTCTCCCTTCAAATTCCCCTCTCGATTCTCCATCTCCGCCGCCGTCGCCGTTTCTGTGGATCGTCAATAGTTTCCACACGAACTGGAACAGATTGCGGAAAATGTTGTGTAGGATCGTGACAGTGTCGAGCAGGAAAAAGATTGGTGCGGTTCCGGTTTATCTCAATGTTTATGATTTAACCCCGATTAATGGATATGCTTATTGGCTCGGCCTCGGTGTCTACCATTCCGGCGTACAAGGTCAGCAACATTTCTATCCTTTCTTGCTTTCCGCTTTTTTCTCGCCTTCTGGTCTGTTTGTTTCCTGAGAAAGTGACGCCAAAAGTAGCGAGTTGGATTATCGTCGTTCTGTTACTATTACGAGAGCAGAGCTGTTAGAATCTTATGAGTTTTCGTTGAATGATTTACTAATTTTGTAATTGATGAACATTTACGCGGAATTTAGGTCTTGAGAATCTGTTTTTTGGTACTGATTTGGCTTGCAATTTTGACTCTGTTAGTTTCGTAGCATGATAAATTAGAGAAGTGGAGAAGAATATCAGACTGATTTCTTCTGATTCCTTCGGTCTAACAAATTGGACTGAGAAATCGGAAGCACTTTTTCACTTTTAGCAAGTGGAGGATATGAATCGATTCAGTATTTCTTCATCGTATGCAACTGGATTTAGGGATAAAGAGTGATTTAGGTTGAAATTTGGGTGCAGTTCATGGGATTGAATATGCGTTTGGAGCACACGAGCATGCGACTACAGGGATATTCGAAGTGGAACCAAAGCAGTGTCCAGGATTCACATATAGAAAATCAATTTTGATAGGAAGAACGAATCTCAGTCCCAGAGAGATTCGATCGTTCATGGAGAAACTGGCTGAAGAGTATTCTGGAAACACTTATCATCTCATCATGAAGAACTGTAACCATTTCTGCAATGACGTTTGTCTCAGATTGACAGGGAAACCAATCCCCAGATGGGTCAATCGTCTCGCCCGACTTGGTAACAAACTCAACTTCTTCATGATTTGAATGCTTTTCTCTGTGTAAATTCTTGATAACAAAAAATAGTAGGACTAAACTGTTGTTTTATGAGAATAGTCGAGGTGTGAGCAAACTGTCTTGAACACTCATGGATATCCAAAATCAGAATACGAAATAAACCTAATTGGATACTATAATCTAGCACTCTGAAGTGAAAAATGGGAAGAATTGAATCGGTAATTTGAACTTGGTTTTTTTTGGGATAGGTTTATTGTGCAACTGTGTTCTGCCAGTGGGATTGAACGAGATGAAGGTTCGTCAAGTGAAGCCAGAGAACAGAGAGAAGAAGAAGCTGAGAAGCCAATCAAGTAGATATCCATCTGGTTCTAATTCTGCAGCTGCAGCTCCTCCATTGTCTTCAAAAGCTTCTAATTCCACAGTTAGAACAAGTAAACAAAGACCTTCTTCTTCTCTTTTGCTCTCTTCTTCAACCTCCACCTTTGTGTTGAAGCTCTAGTGTATGTGTTTGGATTCCCAAAACTTCTAGAATTTTCAAATTTGTTAATGTTCAAAAATAGGTATATATCTTATATGTCATGTTTGCCAATTGTTTTATTGGTTATGGAATGTTGGAGATGTAGTTTTATTAGTTTTTGGGTTTGTAATGGTTTGCTTCTTATTCATTCGATAGCTTATAATTTTTGTTTTTTATCAAAGAAAATAGATCAATTGAATTATTACAAATTATATCTATTGAGATAAGGAATAACTTTTCAATGAAGTTAATTTAATAGAAGGGTGTGTTTGTACAAACTATCAGAGTGAAATTATTTTTAACAATTTTAATATTTAAGAGTATGATTTGTGGGTTTCACAAATTAATGGTGTATTATTTGTAACAATTTCAAACAGATTTGTACAAACCAAATTTGTAGCATGTTTATTGTCTTAATTAAGTAAAAGAGTTTATGAGTTTGAATTTGTGATCTGAAAACATCATGATTAGCAATTAATCACTTTAATTATTAGAGAATTCATGACTCATGATGGTTTCTCTCTCTCTCTCTCTCTCTCTCCAAAGTTTAGTTATATAATAATTAATTGTTATCATTCCTAATTAGGAAATTTGTTCTTGGTGCATTGGAGGGATGGCAACACACAAGAGAGACTTGAAACTTGTTCTATCCCAGTATAAGTTGAAAGCTTTTTTTTTAAAAAAAAAAAAAATTCTTTTTTACAATATGTGGAGTAGGGGGTTCGAACCACATACTTGTGGTCATTAGTACAACTTTGTGCTAGTTGAGCTATACTTTTGTTGGCAAAAAAAAAAAAAAAAAAAAAAAAATCAATTCTTACCTCTAAATTTGTTAAGTCAGATCAATTTTTACTCTAAACTTTTCATTTCATCAAATTGCACTACAAACTTATATAAGTGTTACAATTTTAATCCTACATTTGAAAAAATGTTGCAACTTTTACTCTCTAATAACTTTTCGTTTGAAAAATGATTAGTAAGAGAATTATCTTATGTGTTCAATGAATTATTAAACACATATATCTATGATGAAAAATTGATAGTATTTGAAAGAAAAACAACATTAGAGTTAGATTTTTGTTGAAATTTGTGAAAGCAAAGTTGTTCAATGATTAACTTGTGCATCAATTAAACTTAAATCTTTATAAAACTTGATATTATTGAAATTAGTGAGTCTATGAGGATTTTTCTATGCTTTTTGTTAAAATTAGTAGATAAATTAGCGAAAATTGAACCAATGGTAGAAATTTCAACATTTACAAATCTATGATCTCACTAGGGTTAAAACTACTAATAAAAATTGAATGTTTCAAAAGAGAGGAAAAAAAAAAATCAAACTCACTCTTGTCAGTCCGTTTGAAGTAGCATTTTCAGTCGATTTAATTTGAATAAAAGTAATAAATATTTATGTGGATTTTTATCGATTTCCGTTGAGAACAAAATGATATGGTCACATAAGCAAACATAAAGCGTGCCTTTAAAGAATTATTGCGAACACTGCAACAGTCCAACATCTAATGGACAAACCTCTCATCTTTCATCTGTTTTTTTTTCTTTGGAAACAACAATAATCATTCTTTTGTTTCTTCTTTCTAGCGACATATAAAAATGTGTGAAAGTACACTTGATGAATGCTTGAATCTTATGAGAATGTTGGACTTAGAGAATTGAACTTCTCAAGGGTAGGATGGGTTAAGAATGACTTAAGATTTTTTCCTTTTGAAGTATCACTTGAGGTTTGTCCCACATGGAAAGTTTTAGAGTTGGGAAGAGTGTTTTTATACAACCACTCTTCTTTATTCATGAATAAGTAGTTAAAGTTGATACTAAGGGTGTGTTTGGTTTAACTTCTCAAGGGTAGGATGGGTTAAGAATGAGTAGTTAAACTTTAATCATTTTGAAAAAGTTTCTAGTGTTTGGCAACCACTAAAAATGACTTATTAGAAAATGAGATTGATAAATAAACCATTTTGAGAGAAACACTTGAAACCAACTTTTTAAAAAAGACTTCCTAAGTAAACAATAACTTGTGTTTAAAAACATTTGTGAGGAAATGTAACCAAACAAATTAGTGTTTAAATTCTAAACAATTTTTATACAAAATGTTTTTTTAAAAATGTATTATTGAAAAACATTTAAATTAAAATGTATTCCAAACGGACCCTAAGACTTCTTCCCACATGTATGTGTTGTTGTCATTGAATGAGTGAGTTTGGATAATTGTGCTCGTGTGTGTTAAAGAAGTAGTTTTATTTATTGGTCAAAAAAATTTTTCCTTTTATATTTTTCTTTTATCTTATTTTATTTTTTCTTTTAATCGTTAACAACCCCGAGTCCAACATGCAAAACCGAGTCAACCAAGTTGTGGGCGTTCATTCCGCATAACCGAGTTCGTGATCGTGTCGAAATTGCTTTCAAGGCAGTGGTTTCATCGACACAACAATTGTTTCTTATTTTCTTCCTACAGGATGAACGCTTTACATGACAATGATTTAAGCACCTGAAAGTCATGTGGACCTCACGATGAAGAACGTTCATGAAAAGGTTTGTCGAGGGCATACGGTCCAAGAGCTAGAGGATAAAGAAGCCTACTGAGTTTGATAAGGGTCGAGTCAAGACATGTGTCAATAACAAGGGAATTACTGTTGTTATGTTAAATATAGACCTGTCATGAGACAATGGAGAACTCTATAAAATACTATGACCTATCCCACAATTAGGATACGAAATAGTTCAAATACTTCTCAAGTTCAGATCAACAAAATTTTGGTCTAAGCCTTGACTTAGGTATTGGAGTGTGTTGGACACAATATTACACTCATTTGAGTATTCTTCTCGTAGATCTACCTAACATCTCAACTCGTCACTTCACCCAAGAGCTTTAAGTGGACTTGAGACTCGATTCTTGCATTTAGTTAGCTTATATGCTTGTTCAAGCTATGATTTTATAGATCTAGCAAACAATAAAAATTCTCAAAAGACATAAGTCCGTTTGGATTACATTTTAATTTAAATGTTTTCCAAGAATGCATTCTTTAAAAAACATTTTGTATAAAAATTGTTTAGAATTTAAACACTCATGTGTTTGGTTACATTCCCTCGTAAATGTTTTTATACACAAGTTATTGTATACTTACAAACTCTTTTTTAAAAAGTTGGTTTCAAGTGTTTATCTCAAAATGATTTATTTCTCAATCTCATTTTCTAATAAGTCATTTTTAGTGATTGCCAAACACTACAATTTTTTTCAAAATGTATTATTTACAAAACTAAACACTTGAAAAGTTAAACCAAACACACCCATATTTTACCTTCTAATCATTAACTCCTGAATTCAACCCAAACTACATAAACGTATGTTTTTGCTACTCATTTGGACTCCACAAATTCAAATTCAGACAACTCAACTAAAAGCTACATGCAGCATTACCATGTTTGAATTTTCACTTTTTATTTGAAATGTAATTAAAAAAACGAAAAAGAAAAACGAAACTAAGTCTAAACTTACTAGAAAGAGGGAGTCAATATCCTTAAACTTGATTTGATAATAAGTTAGTCTTTTTTTTTATAGTTATAAATAATTGTAGAATGAGAAATTGAACCATTGACTTCTGAGATGATAATTAATATCTTATTCGTTGAGCTAACTTTGGATTAATCTTCATTCATGTGTTTTTATCATTTTTGCTTAAATATTTAATAAACGAATACAACAAAGAATTTAAATTTTCAATTTTTTTTAAACAAATGAATTACTTAATAAAGAAATTATAAGTGAATTTTTTCATTAAATTAAAATAAAACAAAATTAAATTGATTAGAAAGAGCGACATTAATAAAACCAAAATATCTATTAAAAAAATAATAAATAAAACCAAAATATAAATAGAATAACATTTGGGACTTCGTTGCAATGGGCCTACGGTGGAGCGGTCTCGTTTAAAGCAATAATGTAGCTCAACTTTTAAATTTTGAATGTTTTTTTTTTTTTTTGAAATATTTAAATTTTGAATGTTCAATCATCAAAATGACGAATTTGAATTAGCCATTTTCAAATTTTGCAGTTTACTAATCTATTAATCTAATAGTGAAATTTTAGTCAATTTTTATAAAAGATGTTCCACATCTTCTTTAGATACTCCATATCATTAGAAAAATATATATTTTAAAAATCTATCAGCTAAATATATGTTTTATTTCCTAATTTTTTAAATTAGTATCTATAATTTAAAAGGTTTCAATTTAATTGCTATTATATTGTTTCCATCATTGAATGCTAAAAAGTGATCTCAAGCTTATGAGAAAAAATAGATCTATTGAAGAAAAGTCAAAACTGTTGAAATCGACAAAATCACTCAGAAACATGTCTTAAGTATCATGTCAAGTAAATTTATCATCAACCTATTTTAAGATTCAATAATGGTAGAGTATAATTGAAAATTTTTCAAATATAAGAGATTAAGTTGACATTTCTAAACAATAACGACTAAATAAAAAAAAAAACATACAAAAATTATAGATTAAAAAATCTGAATAGTCATTACATATATATATATATATTTGGTTGTGTAGTTAAAGATACTTATAAATATTATTTTATTAAGAAGTATTTCTCTCAAAATTCATATCAAACTTAATGATGCAAAGAAAAGAAACACATGAATTATAAATGAGTTTCTTCATTTTTTTCATTTCAAAAAAAAAAAAATAATAAATAAATGAGTTTCTCACAATGCATATTGCTAAACTACTCACACCAAAAGTCCTGCTAATGTGGTTAGTAATGTTTGACTAACATCTCAAAATAGTGCCTTTCTAATTAAGGTTAAATTACAAGTTCGGTTTCAAAACTTTCAAATTTGTATCAAACAGATCTCTTAATTTTAAAAAAAATGTTTAATAAGTCTCTAAACTTTTCATTTTGTATCTAATAGATATTCCGTTTTTAAAAAGTATCTAAGAAGTACCTAATTTTTTTACTTTGTGTCGAACAAGTTTTGACCTTCTAATTTTGTGTCTAATAAATCATTAATCTATTTGAAATTTGTTAAAATGCACGAACCTATTGGACATACAATTAGAAGTTTAATGTTCTATTAAACACAAAGTTCAATTTTATATCTAATATATTCGTTAATTTTTTAAAAAATGTAAAATATGTGTAAGACATGATCACAAAAAATTTAAAATTCAAGAACTTATTTGATATGTTTTAAAGTTCAAATATCTATTAAATACATAGTAAAAAAGTGTTTAAGGACTTATTAAACAATTTTCAACGTTGAATCACTTAGAGACGAACTTTAAAGTTTTGAGACTAAACTTAATTGTCAAACTGAACATAGTTCAACTGTCATTAAACATATGCCCTCAATCAAAAGGCATGGGTTCAAATCCCCAACCACACTCATTGTGAACTCAAAAGAACAAGAGACTAAACTTAATTTTGACCTTCAAATTAATTATGCTTTATTTTTTCAAAAAGAAAAAAAAAAAACATTATAAGTTTAGTCCATTAATTTTCAAGTTTGTCTATATTTGATCTTTGAACTTTTAATTTTTATTATTATCTAATAGTTCTTAAACTTTAAAATGTTTAATAGGTTCTCAAACATTCAATCTTGCGTTCAATTAGTCTTGAATCTTTAATTTTGTGTCTTAATAAATTCTTGATCGACTTAACTTTTTTTAAAATTCACAAACCTACCCGACACAAATTTGAAAGTTTAAGATCTCATTAGACATAAAATTCAATTTTATATCTAATATATTATTTAATCTTTGAAATTTACAAATATGTCAATCGACCTAATAAATTGAAAATTCAAAAGCTTATTAGACAATTTTAAAATTCAACGGTATATGGGACAAAAAATTAAAAGTTTAAACACTTTTTGAAGATTAAGAACCAAGACTAAACTTGTAATTTTAGAAAAAGAGAAATGTTTGATTTATTTTAGGTTAAATATCACTTTTGGTCCCTAAACTTTCATGAAAGTAACAATTTAGTCCTTAACTTTGATTTGTAACGATTTAGTCCTGTACTTTCAATTTTGTAACGATTTAGTCCTTATAGTGAAAAATTAATGTAAAGATTTAATGAAATTTCTTACCTAGATTAATAAACTAATTTGGGACCCAATATGTTAATCAGTTACAAAGTTTAATCATTAAATAATAAAAATCGACATTTAATTTTAATGATTTGTTTTTGTTACAATGATTAAATTGTTACATATTTGGAAGTATAGAGACTAAATTGTTACTTATTAAAGTCCATGGACTAAATTGTTAGAAAATTGAAAGTATAGGGACTATATCGTTATAAATTAAAGTTCAAGGACCAAATTTTACCTTCCTTTCATGTAATTCCCTTTATTTTAAGAATCCAGATTGGTCAAACAGTCAAACCTCGATAAGGTAACTATGCCACGTGAATTAACAGCTCCTTTCTCTGCAACGCTCTCGCCAATCGGTAACACACATAATAATTCCTTCCATCAAATCACAGTCAAACACGTGGTCAACATTTTGACGGTCCAGATCCGCCATTGCCACTTCACGGTACTCTAATCAAATAAAACCATTCCGATGCTTCCACGTGTCCTTTGACCTCTTCTTCATAATCCAACAAATTTCAGACTAAACAAATTCCCCTTCTTTTCCTTTCCTTTTTTAATTGAGTAGAACGAGCAAAATCCTGTTCTAACACCTCATAATAGACGCCAGAAGGCAACCAACCAACACAGAATCACAATATTTTTTAATGTTCAATTATTCATCCAATGAAAAATCCAGTACAGTACAATTCCACGTTAAATAATTTCTAAAAATATCCGACAATTTCAAAAGGGAAAGGAAAAGAGAAATTATACACGGAGATGGAAGCAATAATTGCTTATATAATGTTTTCCATTACACAGAAGAAGAAAAAAATTTCTGGATATTTGTATAGTACAATCAATAATATCCCACAAAGGAAATTTAAAAGAATGAGCAATTTGTTCCTAAGAACTAAGAAGAAGCTATGGGTATTTGGCAAAGAAAAAGATACAGCCATGAAATCTGTTAGATCTATCCGTCCAATGAATGAAATCTAATGTGTTGAATATGCATAAAAATGTTGAATAATTCTGACGATGGGTTGCTGTAAATCGAGGTCAGTGCAGTGTTCGTAAGAAGAAAAGAAAATCAGTTCCCAAATTTGAGATTACCAATTTTGATTTTGTTGGTGGGTCACTTTTTCCAAGCGTAAACGAGGAGAGAGAAGGCAGAAGGGCCGCCGCCGAGTTCGGATTCCTCGACGGTGGCCCAGTCGAGGACGGAGGAGCTGCCGGCGGAGGAACCCACCGACGACATGGAAAGCGACGACGACGACGAGCTCATTCTCATTCTTCTGGAGTGGTTGTTGTTGCTGTTGGACCAGAGCTCCATCCCATTCCTCTGAAACGGCGACGTATCTGTGCCATTTCCAAATTGGTGGTGTTCTTCTTCATCTTCGTCGAATCTGAACATGAAAATGGCGTGGCCTTGGTCCTTCTCGTCGCCGAACACCCAATTGTAAACATCCCACGAGATCTGCACCGGAACTCCGGTGACGTCGATTTTCTCATTCCCACGAAACTTCCATTTCAGGTGCTTGATTTCCAGAACCCTGACGTCGTCGACGGCGAAGCAGAGGCGGGTGTCGTCGTTGTACCCGCAATCGATCTGGATGTCGCGGATTTTACCTCCGATTCTGGCTTTCGTCGAGTAGATTTTGTGGGCAACCACTTGCTCTCGCTTCAGCACAAGAGATTGGGGCTTTTTCAGTTTCAGAGCTTTGGTTCTGGCGTACGCCTCCTTGACCAAATCGCCGACCAGGAGGATCATTTGGCTGTCGACGAGGAGGGCCAGGTAGAACCCGGACCGGGGCTCCGGACCCGACCCGAACCGGGCACGGGAGAAATCCCAGAAGAGGTGGAGGGAGGGGGAGCCGGAGAGGTGTTTGGAGCCGGATTTTTTCCAGAAGGAGAAGGGGTTGAGATGGAGGAGGAAGGAGTGGTGGCGGTCGGAGCTGAGGTGGAGGGAGCGGGAGAAGAGGGAGCGGGACCAGGTGAGAGAGAAGGCGGCGGTGGGGGTTTGGTAGAGTGCGGTGGTGAGGTTGGAGTGGCCGGACATGGAGGGAGGCGGCGGCGGAGAGGGGCAGGGGGGGTCATCGGAGGGGCGGAAGCAGGCGGCGTAGGGGGAGGAGCGGGGAGACATTTTGGGAGAATTAAGGGAAGAGAATGGAACCAATGGGGTTTAAATGGGGAATTTGTGAAATGGTATTATGGGTGTATTGTGACAGCTAGTGGAGAAAACGATTGAGGTTTTCACTTTTTTTTTTTTTTTTTAAAAGACGATTGAGGTTTTCACTTCATTTCATTCTATTGCCTTTGTCCTTGCTACTTTTTTTTTCCGTTAAATTATTAAAAATACCTTAGAACTGTAAGATAAGTTTGAATTATATGTCTAAACTTTTAAAAGTTTCATTTCAATTTTTAAGTTTGAAATTTGTTTCAAACAAAATAACCATTGGAGACATGTTTCGTTAAATTTATGAGGAAAATTATATGTTTGCATGTGTTTTTAGTGTTTCTTTCCACGTATGTATTCAAATATATTCATATAAGTAATAATACATATGTAAAAACATCATTTTCTGTCTATGAATTTGATGAAAAATAGTATTTCCAGGATCCTTTTGAAACAAATTTCAAAATTCAAGGGTTAAAATAAAACTTTTGAAAGTTTAGAGGTATAATTGAAACTAACTCCACATGGGTATTTTTTATAATTTTTTATTTCATTTAAATACTTTAGAGAATGAAATAGTCAACTATACTACATTTTATTATATATAGTTTTTTTTTTCTTTTCTTTTTAATGAGTGTTTTTTTTTTTTTTGACACGAAGAATAGGCATAAGCCACCCAAAGAAAAGAACCATACTAAGCAAACACACAAATGGTTTCTCCTAATGTAGCTTGCTATTAGCACGATCAACTTCCTTCCAAGCACTAGCCACTAGATTCGTCTTGAACTGACTTGTATACAACATCAAGACGGTCACACACTCATAAGCACAGGCCTCTCAAATACTTTGGCAAGAGATGGCACCTTTCAAACAAGCTTAAAAGTATTTATTCTTGCTTTTAAGTTTGGTCTATGTGGATTTTATAAATTTTGAATTTTTTTCCTCTGATTCAATCAAACTTTACAAATCATGAAGTATTTTTTGAATGTAAAAATAAGACAATGCTTTCTAGTTGGATAATTGTATTAGTCAACTATATACAGGTTTAAAGTTGAGTAAAAGAAAGGAGAAATAGTTGGTTTATTGGTGAGTAAAACACAATTTTGAGATGTCTTTTGAGGTTTATAATTTTACTTTTATTTTCTTTTCGCTATTATGTGTTGGTTGGGCGAGTCAATCTTTATAACTTTGAATTTTCAATTTTGTTGGATAAAAATCATGAACTAATTATTGTTAAGATTAATACATTTGTAAAATTTTCCTAAATTATAGGAAATTCAACTCACAAAACACTTGAAATCCAAATTTAGCCATGAAAATGTTAAAATTTAGGCACAAAAATATTCAAACTTGATAACAAAATCAAGTATATGAAAAAAAAAAAAAAACCGGTCTAAACTACGTTTTGTAGCTTATCTTAAATATTGTAGATTCAAATCCCTACATAGCGAGACTAGAAGAACTAATACTAAAAACTGTATCCTCATCTATATACATATACACCATTGACAGTTTTGACAAAAGAAAACCTTTAAAAGAATTAAAAGAAAACTTAGTGCCAAGAATAATTTCTTGTTAATTAAAAAGAAAAATCTTTGAATCACAAGTTCTAGTATTTTAAAAGATTTAGACACTCTTTATAACCATTTGATATTTTGATTTTTGATTTTTGAAAATTAAGTTTATAAACACTACTTTCATTCATAAATTTATTTGTTATATAATCTACCTTCTTTCTATGTTTTAAAAAACCACATATAAGTTTTGAAAACTAAAAAAAAAAAAGACTAATAATTCAAACATGTTCTTAACAAATAGAAAAGCTATTATAAAGAAATCAAGAGAAAACAAAAATCAATTTCAATGAACGAAGCCTTGATTTTCTTATTCTTGGACTTATTTTTTTTTTAATTCAAAGGAGTATAAGATTCGAACCTCTGACTTCTTGGTCAAGAGTACATGTCAATTACCACTAAGTTATACTCACTTTGGCTTCTTATTCTCGGACTTAGGAAATAGATGACAGAGATGAAAGATTTGATGGAAAAAAATGGGAAACAGAAAAGAATTATTATAAAAGGAAAAAGAAAATGAAAATGGGAGTTTGAATTGGAGCGATGAGAGAATGGAATAGAAAAAAAAGAGAGGAATGAATTGGCGAATACGGCTTAGACGGTGGAAATGGGGCCCGGGTCGGGGCACCGTACGGCCCATAAAGGGCCTTGAAGTTGAACGTTGATGACAGAATTATTGAAAGTCAAACGTAAAACTTTGAAGTTATTGACAATTTTTAAAATTTGAATTCAGACTATTTTGAGAAGAAGAAAAAAAAAAAAAAAAATGGAAGATGAAAGGAAAGCGTGTTAGAAAGTTGGGAGATGAAGTGGTCGTGGTGTTGACGGCCAGAGTTTATTTCGTGGTTTGGTTTTTGGCGTTGCCGATGCCGCCGTCTTTGTAATTTCCATTGAAATTTCGACCCTTATAATTTCTCCCCTTTTCTATATTTTCCAATTCCTAATTACCTATTTTTGGTCCTTTATTATCGGTTTCCAAATTACATCTTTGTTCAATTTCCTCTATTCAAAATTTCAGTTTCGCTTTCAACATCTGGTCAAATTTCGTAAATCGTCTTCGTTGTTATTACATAGAAACTAAGTTTTAATTATGCGTATTAAATTTGTAATTTAACTTATAAATATTTGATTAAATTATAAATTTAGTATTTGAAGTTATAATAATGCAGCAGACTCTATTACTAAATGGGTTAGGTTGTTTAAGTATAATGAAACTTGGGTTAATGAAGTCCCAAGTTGGATTGTATCTCTGATCAGTTCTGAGTGTTTGATATTTTAAGATATTTTAATTTATTACTTTTTATTATCTTACTTTACCATTTTTAACTAGTCAGTTCACTCCCCTCATTAAATAGGGAGTGGAATAGCTAGTGGTTTAACCAACTTGGTTCACAAGTCTCCCTCTTATATAAAAGAAAACTTGGAGAGCTCTAACATGGGTAGCTATTCTATCAGTTCACTCATATAGTTGATCTTTTTGCAGTCACTTTTCTGTAAAACCAGAATTCTTTTGTTGTTGATTTATTTTATTTTGAGCATACAAGCAATCAAGGATTCGTAAAAGAGGTTTAGCTGTACATAAGTTCTCTTGAAGGATTGTTGTATCTTCGGAGTGGAGTGTCAAATAACTCAGTGCTAGTGGGGACACATCTTCTCTATGGACAACGTTTGTTAACGTGCCTCAATCTAGATATTGCAACATTTTCTTATCTCTTATTTTATTGGTATTTTGTTTACTAATGTATTTATGTTGATTACTTCATAAATTTATATTTCCTATTCCAATAATTACTGGACTTGTTTTTTCCTAGTACGACAAATGTACCAATTACTGTTGAGAGACAATCACTTTAATCACTGCTTTCGGACTTGAAAACTAAAAAAGGCAGTGCATCCAGTCTTTCATTTTAAACCTTTCCATTCGTACCAATTATTTAAAAAGTTATTGTTATAATTAAAAGTTAATCATGTGAAAATTGAGACCGAATGAATTAATATGTCACCTAAGTAGGATGCAGGGTCGAAAAAATCATAGAAATACAGAAGGGAACAATATAATGAATGAGAAATTGAGAATGAGAAAGCAAAATTAAAAAGGAAAAATCGAGGAAAAAGAGGCTTGATTTGCGGTTGTTTGGCAAAGGAAAAACAAATTCAAAGCTGTGTTGGGAACGGTGCTGTTTGTGTTATGTTTCCCCATCAACACTTCACATCTTTTCTTTTTCTCTGTCTTCTTTTCCATTCTAATAACGCTGTCCCAATCCGGTTCTTACAATTCATTTTCTTTACTCTTTGCTCTACACCTCATTTTCTTCATTTTTATTTAAGTTCGTGTTACAAGCATCCTCATTAATATGAGGCCTTTTAGGTGAGACCAAAAGTAAAGTCATAAGGACTTATATCCAAAGTGGACAATATCATATACCACTGTGGGGATATATATGTGGAGTGTCCTCGTCCCTTAGCAAGTGATACCAGAGCCATGTCCCTAATGTAGTCGGGTCGAGTGGAATCCTTGGATGCCAAACAAAGAAGCTGTGAGCCTTAATAGTCATGGTGAAGATCTATGGTTGAGCTATGGACAGGCAGTATACTCCGGTGAAGAAGAGTTGTCCTGGATAAGAGCAAACTCTCGAGTTGGACGGATAGATGACTATTTGAGGGGAGGCTCGATGGTACTTTGTTTGAGGAGAGGATTGTTGGGAGTGCGACCAAAATCTCACGTTGGCTAGACAAGGGGGATGATCATGGGTATATAAGGGAGAACAAGTATCTCCATTGGTATGAAGTTTTTTGGGTGGAACCAAAAGCAAAGCCATGAAAACTTATGCCTAAAGTGGAATATATCATACCATTGTGGAGATATGTGAAGTGCTTTCATCCCTCAATATGTTTAATAGGTCAATGATCTATTCAACATAATTTTTTTTTTTTTTAATTCATGGTTTTATTGTATACAAACTCAAACTCTAGTGTCCTGATTCTTTTGAAATGTTTGTTACTGAACTTGTAATTTGACCTTTACTTTTTCTAATTTCTTTAAATTATTTATGAGTTATTTAATTATTGAGTGGCTAAATATGTGTTTGGTATATGTGGAGTTTATAAATTAGGACTATGAGGTTGTAGATTTCATTGGTGTGCTTTTAAAACTTAGTTGATCTATAGCAACATACTTATTCTTACAAATCACAAATTCGCAAATCGAAAACAAGTACAACAACTTTGGTTAGACTTTCCAATTTCAAACTACATAAATTAATGCTTCCTAATTAAAGAGCCAAACATTCTCCTAACGTCAACAATAGGGCAATAAACTCCTCCTTTATACCAATTGAGCTATACTTCTTTTTATATATTATTATTATTACTATTTTATGATAAAACTATAAGATTAAGTTGCCAAGTTCGACTATATTTAATTTAAATGGACTACTAATTTTAATTGAAGAAGAAATGCCAAAATGATTGAACGTATAACCTCATATGAAACGATATAAAATTACAAACGTAGAAGTGAGTACTCAAACCTTCAACCCACAGAGAAAGTTATTGATACCTTAACAGTGGAACTATACACGATAAATCACCACTAAATTCAGATCACCATTCCCTAAAATCCAAACTCGATAAATTAAAATATATTTAATTGTTTTAGCCATATTTGTTTCATTGAAAAAAAAAAGCAAACAAAAAGAAAGAAAGAAAAAAAACAATGAATTTAGGAACAAAATTAGAGGAGAAATTGAAGGGAAGGGGTAAGAGAAAAAGGTGATGGGATTGTTTTATCCTCCAAATGGTTGAATACAAGCTGGATACAATTCAGGCTTAAGGACCAGCTTTGCTTGCCCCCACCCCCCATGTGCTTGGATTCCTTATACTTGGAGCACAAGTATATAAAAAAATTATTACTTTTTTTTTTTTTTTTTTCAATTTGAAGATCTATGTCAAAAAAGAAAAAAAAAACCCAAAAAGAATAACTTTTTTATATATATTATTATTATTGTTTTTTTTTAGGGCAGCTTGGCTACCTAACTACCAACCTTTTTTTTTTTCACATCCTTAGCCAACCCCTTTATTTGAAAGGTTGATTTGTCAAAATTGGGTAATGGGAGTTAGAGGCTTGCTGGTGTACTTAATTGTATTCACACAAACAACTCTACTTTTCCAAGCAACCTCAATCAACTACCCTTCATTATATTCAATTCAAAACCCCCCTTCAAAGGCTCTCTTCTTTTTTTTTTTTTTTTATTTATTTATTATGAATTAGAATTTTTTAATGTTAAATATCAACATCTCTTCCTAATTGATTTAAAAAATTCTATCCTTTTATATAAAAGAATCTACCTCAGCCCAACTACTAGAAGTTAAGAAAGGATGAATGTACATTGTACATTTATATATGAAGAGCTGTCAATTTTTGAAACCTCACATGGATGAAGAGAGGGCTACAAAATTAATTAAAGAATAAAGCTCATTTTGTAAATTAAGAAAGAATCCTAAATACAGAGAAAGGAGGATGGTATAAAACTCAATGTGGTTCACAAAAATCTAGAAAGGTTAGGTTTTTTTTTTTTTTTTTTGGTTGTCGTCGTGGTCTTGAGCAATACAAAACAAGAATAGAAAAATACTAAGTTGGCCAAAGCGAGCTTAGCTCAGCGGTAATTGGCATGTACCCTCGATCATGAGGTCAGAGGTTCGAATCTCCCCACCTCCAAATGTTGATGTACTCAAAAAAAAAAAAAAAAAAAAATACTAAGCTGAAACAAACGAAATTGGCATCTCTTGGAGAAGGATGCTATGAGCCCATAGAGGACAAACTTCTAACCAAACCTCACTATGTTTGGTGGTGCGAGCATGAGTGGCTAACTAATGTGTGCAACATTATTTCCCTTCCTAAATGTTAGTAGGAAGCCTCTAATGTGGTGAGAATTGTGTAGCTACTTGAGTTGGTAAATGAGAGGTCACAGGAGCAATCTCATTGAAATGTTGATCCTGGTCGTTAAGCAAGTTCCGAATAATTAGAAAGGATAGGGTTTAATTGGGTGAGAAAGGACGGTAAATTGTGATCATGTTATGTTATGTTTTATTTTTTTTTATATGATATTTTCAAAAAAAAAAAAAAAAAAAAAAAAAAAATTATTGGGTGGGGTTTTTATTTGCTGGTCGATTAGATATTTAACTAAAAAAACATAAAAATAATACATATATTTTATCTATCACTTTATTGTTTTGTAATTTAAATTTTGTACTCGATAGATTTTTTTTTTTTCTTTTTTTAGTTCGATAGAAAACTTCCTATACATCAAAAGAAAATTCAAACTTTTTGATTCCTATGGATAAGAATAAAGGGAAATGGAACTCAAAAAAAGAAAAGAAAGAAAAAGAATAAAGGGAAATGTATATTTTAAAGACGAAATAATATATCTATTAAAATATTACGTATGGATTATTATTTTTTTTTTTTAAACTTCTGCAATGAAATGTCAAGAATTCGTCTAATTAATTTATATATATAAACTGAATTAAAAAAGGTTGTAGCACGAATGTCCAACTAGCCGTTGTGAAACTAGAATGGCGATCTGCAACATTGGACTGAGGTAAAGCAGGCCGTTAAACAATTGGGCCGGCCATGACTTGGAAACGCTTATTATCTGGCCCAATTTTTTTTTGAGGAGTTATCTGGCCCAATTTATTGGCCCATCAATAAGAAATTCATGAATATATACCCATCTATTATAGTTTAAGAAAATATTTACAGAAAATAAATCAATCAATCATATTAATTTCAAAGTGGTTCTAGATTATCTCATGTTGCTGTAGTTAAAAATTTTACATGTGAACACGAAATTCTTTTTCATTTTAACAATTATGGGTTAGATTTCTTTTGATAGCAAAATGAAACTGAAATTTTCTTACTTTAATTTTTTATATATTTTTTTTTTTTTTGAGAAATAAAACTTCATTAAAGAGAGAACCCAAGCTAGGTATACAAAACATCCTCATTTAAAACAGAGGAGAACCAGGTAGGTACAAAAGAGTCCCTCCAAAAAATAACATCTTCGGGAGAAGAAGATGGGGACTGCACCTCGCTGGCGGGAGAAAAAGAACAATCACAAAAATGTCGATCACAATGGGAACTACCAGAATCCACGAGGGATGAGCATGCAACTTGAGCAAGGGAGTGAGCCGCACGGTTGCAATCTCTTGGACAGTGAGAGAAAGCCAAAACCCCTGCTTTGCGACCAAGATCGACCGCGTCTACCAGAAACAATCCTGTTTCTGAAAGATCTTCGGTCTCCAGATTAATACCTTTAATCACCTCGACGGCATAAGATTCAACCCAAATTGGCGGAGTCGACTGACGGAGCTCTTCCTTATCTTTCAAATTCAGGAACGCTTTAAGGCCTTCCACAATCGCTAAGGTTTCGTTGTTTTTTTTCAACAATTACAAGAGGATTGAATCATGGTCATTGGTGTCTTTAAATATCATCATTTTATTTTGTCAAAAAAAAAAAAAAATTTAATCCTCAAACTTTTATTCAAATCTCAAGAGATGATAATATATATACATATATAATGAAGAGAATAGTATCATGCTTTTATTATTAAGGATGAGGGATCCTCCACATTTCTATAATGATATGATATTGTTTACTTTAGACTTTAAACTTTCATAACGTGTTTCTTATAGACAATCTCATACCAATAGAAATTATTATAGTAAGTTATATATTCATCATCATTTGTTATCTAATCAATATTGGACTTTTGTTTCATTCTAAGCATTTATTAAACTAAACATAGCATTACTTATACTATAGAGACTAAATGTACAACTCAAGGGAAGTTGAGAAAGTAAAACTAAGAGCACAATAATGGAGATAAATGACTTTATCCAGCTTCAATAGAGGTTCAAGAAATTTCTTTTAAATCATTTTTTAACTCTAACCTCCAATCCCCTATTTGTGTTTTGTCTCCCATTTTATAGATAGATGTATGTTAGTATCTATTCCCTCTTTTCATGTCTAGTCGTGTTAGAACATTTTTTAAGTTCAACAAGGTGAGAGATATGAGCTTCTGATCTCTTGATCGAGATCATATATCTTAACCAGTTGAACAATACTTAAATTGGATGACTTTAGAATGTTAACACACTAATATTTGTTGAATAAAAAAGTTAAGGTTAAAAGGTAGTTTCGTTTTTGGTCGATATTTAATACTTGATTTTTTTTCATGCTTATAAAAATACACACCCCAAAAGGAATAAAAATTGAGTTAAAAATAAAATAAAATAAAACATGGACCAAGACCCTGAATAAAAGACTAAGAAGATGCTCTAAACTAACCTTATTCTTTTGTTTTTTTGAAGATTCTCTAAACCTTATTGTCATAAACCAAGAAATAAAAATGCCCATGGAATGTCTCAATCTTTGTTTGGTGTGATTTAGAAAAAAATAAAATAGTTAAAAATGATTTTTTTTTTTTTTTTTTTTTTTTTTTTTAAAAAAAAAACATTATTATCTCTCCCTCTCTCCATATCTAACATCATTAGGCTTAAGTAACACAAAATGAAGGGACCCACCAAGTGGCTCTAGGTGTAGGACTTAGGTTATAGGTAGATAATTAAATTAATTAAAGAAAGAATAGGGCATAGGGTAGTAGGGTAGAAGTAGAGTAGGGTAGGGCACCCCTCTCATGAAGGCCCAACATGACTAGTAGTGAAGAAATGAAAACAAACAAACTAACAACATCTCTATCTCTCTTTTTGTCACTTTCTCTATTCTTTTTGTTGTTAGCTTTAATTTTTTCAATTGCAAGCATGTGAATGTGGATTCCTAAACCTCTCACATGCTCATCCCATGTGAAAGGATGTATATTGGATCAATATGTATTCATTGAATCATATCTTTTTTTTTTTTTATATATAATGCTCTTATCCACAACTTCTTATTTCATATCATTTAGATTTGATGATTAATTTTAAAGATGTAACTCGAGTAGGGATGGAAACAGGATGAAGAAATGTCATAAATGTCTTTCTTATCCTCATTTCTTCTTCATGAAAAATAATTTCGTTCGTTAGAAACATGAAATCCTTGCCTTGATTTGAAAGGTCCCACAACCTCCGTGTTCGTGTTGAGACAATTTTAATTTCTTAGCTGGAATTGGATTTAAATATAGTAGAATGAGTTATTTAAATGGATAAAATCTTTTGTAAATTGAATTGACATTTCTACAGAAATAGTTATTTTAATTTGTTCACTAATAATTTTTTTCTAGATTTTTTCAAAACTTTTTAAAAATATGTTCCAAATTATAGACATAATTAAAAACGCAACAAAGTTTTGCAAACTATTTTATTGTAGAAAAAAATTTAAATAAACCTTCAAATATTTTTTAAAGTTCACATTATTTAAGAAAATTGTTGCACTATGTGGATACCAAAATTCGTATTCTCGGATTAACGGTAAATTTATAATGGAGGCCGGGAACAATTGTGTGCCTACAATAAAGAGAACTGAACACCAATGTGGTGCTAAAGCTACACACACTTCAACGAGTTAAAATAGGGTTAAGAGATTGCTTAGACTATCGCAGATAAGTGAGTATTTGGATGTACCTTCCTCCCTTTCTTAGTATTCTATTTATAATACTGAAGTAGGTTAGTTAAATGACCGACATTTATCTCTCCGAGAATCTTTCCTTGATTCTCGAACCTCTTTAATTGACGGTTACGAATTCCTAACCTCATATGACTTGATTAGTTGTAATTGTTGTTGGTCTTGATCCTTAGCTTATCTGTAGAACCCTTAGCCGTCTAAACGCTTGATCCTTTGATGATCGTGGTTCAACCTCGATTCTCCAGGATACGTCCATCCCTTTCGAGGAATAACTCTCAAATCACGATCAATCCCTTAGGGGGTCAACCATCTTGGGTTCATAACGGGTCTTTTGGAAACTTTTTGACCTCTTAAGTCATTCTTGGACTTAGAATTCTAATAGGCTTAATGTTAGGTCAGTTGAAATTCTACCCTTATCACATTATATAAAAAGCAATTAGGGGTAGTACAAATGCTTAAATAATTGGATTAGGTTATTCATATATTGACATAATAACTATATTTTCCCAACTCTCCGATTCAATTGACTACCAAATCCAACCGACGCTCTCTCTAAGCATTATTGAAAATCATAAAAAATGTTCTTTTTTTTTTTAATAAAAAATGTACTTATATAGTGATAAATAAAAGGAATCACGTGTAAATTAATTAGAATGGAACAAAGTGTGTAGAGTTGGTGGGGAAAAATATCTAAAATTTGTATGATATATTATTTATTTACATATAAATTGATGGATTTGAAAGTAAATTAGCTTTTTGGGAAAGTAGGCCACCAATGTATGTTTAATATTGTTATGGGTTGAAGACAAAGCGGTTAGGGTTTTGGATTTTGTGCTACACTCAATCACTTGATCCAAGGCATCTACACAAAATGATAAACCCAAAATTCTCTCTTTTGTTTACATTTCTTTATTAGTTTCCTTTTAGAAAAATGAAATATTTAAAGCTAAATTATATAAAATGATCAAGTGTGTCCTATCATTTTAAAAGTTTCTTATATATAACTTTTGACATACCTTACAAAAAAAATCACTTATTATTTTCTTCTCTTAAAAACTAGACGAAATTCGGACTTGACACCATGGAGTATTATAGCTTGGATGTTTAGAGCTTGATAGAGAGGGGAAAAAAAAAGTACATGGAGATATTATTTTTCACAATTATTAGTAAAAAAAAATTGAGGTTTTTCTCTCACAAAACCAGTAGAAAAACTTTTAAAAATATTGATAAATAAAACTTTGTACTTTTACCTGCAATTGTTATTTTTCTATTCTTTTTTCTCTCTCACAATCATTAGTCAAAAAGATTGAAATTTCTTCACTCTTACTATCAACAAACAAAAATTAAGATTAAAACTCAATTACTCACTTTGTGTATCATCAAACAAAAGATATATACTGTTGATGGTCAAATTTGGACAGGAAGAACTCACTTAACCTTCACGTGCCACCAATGGTAAATTTGTTTGAAGGGGGAAAGACGTGGCCTGCAAGACAAGGAAACCTGCAAACCGGTGTGGCAGCCTCCGATACTTAAGTCAGCAAGGAGTAAGATGGGAAACAAGTAGAGAGCAAGAGCAAGAAGAGAGAGTTCCGAGAGTAGAGTTCAAATTCCTTCTTCAGTGATGTAGAAGGGTTTAAATACTTGCTCCTGCTCTAGGGGTTTCAAGCGTTCGGAGGGGATCCAGGGTTGAATGAGGTGGAATCGGGGCACCAGGGACCAAACGGAGGCGGGAGACCTCGACCCGAGCGTCGGCCTCTAGAGTAGGGGTCGGGCCAAGGCCCGGTCCCTCCGACCTTGGCCCGACCCTCTGGCCCGTTTCGCCTCCAGAGTCCATTTTCCGATCCCATTTTCGAGCTCGTGTCGGGTTGTCCTCGTCAACTCCTTGTACATCGAAGTGGTCCAAAATTACCCATAACATATACTAATGTGTTATTGTGAGCATGGACAATCAATTTTATAGACAATCTAAAACAAATATATATATATATATATATATATATATATATATATACATAATTGAAACCAACAAATTCACAAACAAGGGTATAATTTAGGTTTACTTAAATTTGTTTGTGAAAAGAATGGAGGGAGTTTAAAAATATATATAAACAATATAATAATAATAATTAAAAAAAAAAAAAAAAAAAAAAAAAAAAAAAAAAAAAAAAAAGTGGATATGATTGTTAATATCGAGAGGAGTGGCGCTGCATGAGATTCTATACGCACGCCATGATTGTGTGCGGAATCATTATGTTTGACTGACTTTCTTCTTTTTATTATTATTTTTAACACAAAAAACTTTGACTCTCAGTTTCATCTCTTTCACTTACACTGTCACTGTGACTGTCACACACACACAAACTAAACTATATATATAACAAAATCAAAAGCTTTAAAAGTTGCACTCTTCTCTTTTTTCCTCTCCTTTAATTTCCCCATTGCCTATTACTCTCTCCATTACTTTCTATATATATATATATAAATATCACACCTGATATGAAATTGAAAAATACATAGCTAAAGAGTTTAAACTAGACATTAAACGGAATTTTAACGATCAAAGTTTAAGGTAGAAATGAAAGATAATTTAAAAGTATAAATACTACGAGAAAATAAATATGAGAATTTCATGGAATTCTAATTCATCATGGCTAGGTCAAATATATCATAGGGTTTATTATTTATTTAAGAAAGGAAGATTGATTAGCATATGGAATATATATTGACTATATATTGGCTAGCTGCTAGGCTACAAAAGAAACAAAAAATAACTGGCCAAAATGATTGTTTTTAAAATGATATGTTTACACTACTTAAATAACTTTTGTGAAATATAAATAAGAACAACTCACTTTAAGAGATAGCAATTTTATTTTTTGTTATCTATTTCTAAAAATCATCCATTCTCATTAAATTAAAAATTGATTTATTTTGTCAAAAATTACAACTATATGTGTACAAAAAAAGTAGCAATCAGCGGGTGATCATGTTAAATTATGATTATTTGCTTATTATAATTTTCAAAAATCCAAAGAGACATGGTGTCCCTTGATAATGCATATTACCCAATTCTTGTTGGATAAAGAAAATACAAAGGATTCAAAGTTAGGGACACCTTGAGAGTTTTAACTTTATACTAATTACAACAAAACGTAAATAACACAAACCATGTGACAGAAATAATTAATACTACGAAAATTCAACGAAACAAAATAGAATTTGAACCTAATTAAGTCGAGCAAATTTCATCTTTCCACGACTCAATAGTAATTGTTATTGTAAAAATATCATCTTCATGAAGGGGCATCAAAATTATAAACTTTTTTTTTGAAAATGGAATGTAAAATATATATGTTTTGACATTGAGAGGGTGTGTGATGGGAAATGTGTGAAGTGGCAGTGGGGTTGGGAATGGGATTATTATTGGGATTATTGGGATTGGGAAGAGAGAGGCCAATTGTGGAAAAGTTTTTTTTTTTTTTTTTTTTTTGAAATTGGTCTTTCATATTTTTCAAACTACTAATGATGAAGAACTCACTAACATGCCATGATAAAGCCACACCTTTAAGTGAGCCAAAAGAGAAGCAAAATAATGAAAAGTCCCTTTTTACTCCAAAACAAAAAACAAAACCCCTTTAGTCTTTGTGTCTTTGTTCTTTGTGGGGAGCAAAATCAATTCCCAAACAGCAGTCATCCCATCATCATTTTTTACTTTCATAGAGATGGATCCCAAAACCCTACTAACCTACCATATATTTTTTTCATCATTATTCACCCCCCAAAATTAAAATATCACCCTTATATATATTCACATTTTTGTGTAACACCCCAATCCCAAAAAAAAAAAAAAAAAACCCGCCGTTGAGAGTATATGGATGTTCAAATCACAATAATTATCATTCCTCTTCGTGGTCAAATTAACTAAGACGTTAGCTCATAGCTGGTTTTCTTGCATGTCGTTCCATGTTAGAGATATAAGCTCTTCAACGTGTGAGTTAGAAATAGGGTAATTTTGTGTTTGTATATACTAATATTGAGTAATGTACAACTCCTGATATGATACCAGTTATCGATGATTCAACATAATATAAATATATAAATTTGTACTGTAAGTTGATATATTTATATACTTTATATGATAATTAGCAAAGTGAGTAAATAATACGAGAATGGATGATACATATGATTGATGGAAATGGCAAAATTTGTCCAATTCATTGTTTGATTAGAAAGGAATAAGAAAAAGGAAAGTACAAAATGAGGAGTGCATCATTTTGGTATTTACGTGCTTTCACTTCACAAGTGAGAGACTTCCATTGCTATCAAACAACTTTTATTTTATAATAATGTGTTAGAGAATATGATGTAAATTATTTGAGATGCCCATGTTCAAATCTTAAACTTCAATATGTTTTCAATAAATTTGTGATAATAAGGCTGGATTCGATATCATACCATATCAATGTTTCCATGACTTATTATTATTATTATTATTATTTTGAAAGAATGTTTCCATGACTTATTATTATCATTATTATTTTAGAATATTATTTATGAATTTGAAAGTAGAAATTTCAATTTGTTGAAAAAGTTATTACAGTCTCTCATATTTGAACTTTCAATTTGAAAAAAAGAAATGTGGTCTTGACCACTTAGCTACCTATATATTTATATTGACAAGTTATGTTGAAAGTTAATTGGTTGATAGACCTCTTAAATTAAGATATATATACAATAAAAAATTCAAATAATTTTGGTTTTGGGTTTTTGAAAATTAAGTTTTATGAGCATTACTTCTAAACTATGAATTTCTTTGTTTTTTTGGTCTACTTTTAAGTTTTAAAAACTTAAAAAAATAAATAATAATAATAATAATTGTTATGAAAAAACTTTTTTTTTTTACTTTACCTAATAATTCAAATTTTTTCTTAAGAAAGACAAGAATATTTACGAGTCTAATTTATAAAAATAAAAAACCAAATAATTATCTATCCCATTTTAACTTTTTTGAAGTGTTTCGTTTTTCAAAACATTATTTTTTTTTTTTTTTTTTGAGTACATCAACATTTGGGGGTGGGGGGATTCGAACCTCTGACCTCATAGTCGAGGCTACATGCCAATTACCGCTGAGCTAAGCTCGCTTTGGCTCAAAACATTATTTGAGGTTAACTAATTGTTTTAAAAAATAATTGTGAAACAAATATAGTTTTTATTATTATTTTTTTAGTAAATTAGAGGTGGAGATGAAAAATTAAACTTCTCACAATGAATAGATGGTAAGGATCGTTTAATAACCATTTAGTTTTTTGTTTTTGAAAATTAACTCTAGAAACACTACTTTTCACTTATAAATTTCTTTGATTTGTATCTACTTTTCAAACACCAATTCAAGTCTTGAAAACTTAAAAAGTAGTTTCCAAAAACTTATTTTTGTTTTTGGAATTTGATTAAGAATTCACATGTGTTTTCAACAAAGATAAAAATCGTAAGAAATTGGAAGGAAAACCAACATAATTTAAAAAAACTAAAAACAAAAAATCAAATGATGATTAAAAGAGACCTTAATTAATGAATTATGTTCACGTTTGCAATATGATTTTTGATTAAAAGGTAATAGAAAACAAAATCATTATCAAAGTCTACAACCACGACCATTCTGTGGCTGTATCATAATGTAGTTTGCTACTTGCTACCACTTTAAATGTCTCTAATTCATAGTCGAAAAAATCATTTAAAGTTTCTCCTTCAAACCACATTATGATTGCTTTTAGCAATGTTATGGAAACCCGAATCATGTAACGGATAAGGCACATACAAATAAATATAAAACTATATAGCTACTAGTAGTAGTACATTAATTAAGATAATCGCATTATACAAATAACCTAATTAAGCGTTAATTATCCAATAAAAACTACTTTGCAAAATGCTACTAACAATATTTCTCTAATCCCCAAAGTTTGAGCAAAATGGGGTTGTTTTTTTTTTTTTTTTTAATTTAATTTTTAAATAAATATCAAAAGGCCTGAGACGGCGGCACCACAGAACAGAGCTCAACAGACCCATAATGAATCAATTCCTCAATCATCTGTTGGATGTGATCCTCTTCCAGAGCCTCAAACGGCTGATGGGCAGTCTGCGTTTGGGCCTCCGTCGTCGCCGCCGCCGCCGCCCTTTTCTTCTCCGCCGTCAGGGGCTTATTCCCGGGCGCGGCGGGTTTCTGCGGCGATGGGTTGGTCAAATGGAGAGACGCCATGTAGCAACGGTGGAGCTTGGCGGTCAAATTGGCAGAGAGAAGTTTAGAAGAAGAGGAATTGGAGTCGTTGGCGTTGAAAGGGAAATTGGTTCGTGCTCTAGGGCCACACATTAACCGAGCGGCTTCGTCGTAGGCTCTTGCAGCATCCTCCGCCGTTTCGAAAGTGCCCAGCCAAATTCTGGTTTTCCTGAGAACGAACAGAGGAGAAATTTTAGAGCCAAAATGGGTATTGAAAACGAGGTGCAAAACTGAAAACTGTTGGGACTTACAATAAAGGGTGACGAATTTCAGAGACCCAAGAGCCCCAATGCCTTTGACGGACGCCTCGATAACGCTGTTGAGGTCTGGCCATTGGAGAATTGGTGGGTTTTTTTTTTTTTTAATGTGAGCGAAAGGTGTTTGTGAAAATGCCTGAAAGAGAAATGAGAGTTGAAAACGAGCGGTGCGAACTCCCAAGTGTGGGGCGTGAGAGTGGGGGAGAAGGGTCAAGAAGAGGAGGGGATTTAAGTAGTTTGAGAAGAGGGGAATTCGAGCAAATACTATCAATCAAAAAGTTCAAAAACCAAAGAAAAGTGGCCACGATTATGACCTATAATTATTGTGTGTGTCCATTTTCTATTTTTACACAATGGGTTTTGAGGTTGTTTTTCTGTTGGGGTTTGGGATTGTTTAGGGAAATTTTTTCAATTTTTTGGGTTATGTAGAAAAGAAAAAGCACATCTCCTTTTTTTGTCTTGGGTTTGTGCAGCTGAAAAAATCTCACTGTTGTTTACATTATGTGTCAAAAATTGTGGGCTCGTGCCTTGTGTTTTGCTTTATAATTGCCAAATAGAGAGAGAACATGGACAATCATTGAGATTCTCTCTCTCATTTGCAAAAATTAGCCATTTTTAAAAGTGAATATTCGAAAATCATGGGGATGGATTAAGCAAAATGATTGTTAATAGCGATTAATCATTCATTTCCCAACATATCATATCAATGATGAATCTATGACGAATTAATTTTTATTATCGTCAAATTATTGTAATATTTGTACTATCGAATCACTCTAATTTCTATGATCTTCATTGGTAGATTTTACAAATTCCTCTAATTTTGCATGCATTAGAAAAACTAACATTCTTTAGAAACAGAAATATACGAGCGACCTTCTTGTTCGATATAATATAGTATGTTGCATTCTATTGAAAAATTATGTTTTTGGTACAGTAACTTAACAAACTTCAACGAGACAGTTTTTGACATATGAAAGTGATATTTGTATATATGAAGATTTGAGAATATATTACTTTGTTTTTCCTTAACTTGTAAAAATAGGAGTGTTCTCTTTGCCATTTCAAAACAATTTAAGGGATCTATTGTTAATGCAAAATTATCTTATGATAATGAACAGTAATACGATCATGAACTAAATAAATTGAGTTAAAAATGAGAGATTTTTCAATTTATTTATTTGTGAAACTTTATAAAAGGGAGTATAGATAGTTCCTTGGGGTGTACACTTGAGTTCCCTAGTCCGGCAAATTTTCTCTTCGGCAAAAGTCGTCGCGAATTTTGGCTTTTTCTTTGCTTGGGGTTTCGGGAACCAAAAAAAGAAAACACACAAAATCAAAATTAATTTGATTTTGTCAGTCTATTTTTACTTTTACTAAATAATTTTTTTTAAATTGTTGTTGATATATAACATAATTTCTACACTCCATTCATACACTACAATGAGTTAGCGTATGATCAGTAAGATTAGATTTAACAGATTAGTGATCTTTCTTAAAATTGCTACATTTGAGTTATTGCATGCATTTCAAAACAAAATATAAATTATTATTATGACGGATTAATTTAGAGTTGAATTACAATTTTGGTCTTTTATTTTAAAAAGTTTCACTACAAAATCTCTAAATTTTCAATCTTGTATCTAATAGATTTCGACATTAATTTTGTTGCTTTAATGTTAGTGAATCATGTTGATTGAATTATATAAGGATTATGTAGTGATTAGTTGATTTTCAAGTATGTTTATTCATTTGATCGTATAAATCTTAAACTTGCAGAGTTAACGATAAAGTTATATGAAACAAAAGTTTAAATGTTCAAATATAATGTCAACCCAAGAGAATTTTACTTATTCTAAGACAAACCTTTGATCAAGAGGTCAAAGATTTAAATTTTCTACCCACGACAAATCTAAATTAAACCAACACTATTTTAATAATAAAAGGCTAAAATTGAGAAATTAAAGACAAAAATTGTTCGTTAATGCCACGTGGCGGCATTGCGATGATGGGCCCAGGGCTATCGAACTACCAAAATTGGGCCCAATTTTGTACCTACTCCAATCCAATTGTCCATCGTAGCGATCCGTGAAGCCCATGGCCGGTTGTCATCCCGTAATCCCGTTGATTAAGGGTGTTTAACTGACGCGACATATGCTGACGTGTCGCTTTTTCATTCGTCCGTCACCCAACTACAAATTCCACTTATTTATTTAACCACTCTTTCACGGTTTCGCCTTTTTTTCCTAAACCATTATTTTTATTTATAGATGAAAACTTCGAAAAAGAAATTTTAATTGAATGACGTAATTAAAATGGTCCATGGGACGTTAATGATTCGAGTTAGGTCAAACAATTTACCAAATCTTTGTACCCAATTAGTTTGTGAGGAGGAGTCGCCACGTTAGCCCTTTTTTCCCTTGTTTATGAAAAACTTAAATAAAAAGATATTATGAGAACGAGTAAAAAAAAAACAAAAATCTTTCTTACATAAGAGATCAAGAACTCATTTTTTAACATCAATCTCAAAAAATAATAATGTCTTTGTGAATAAATTAGATTTTTGTGTTTGATGTCAATAGTACATAATATCATCAAAATTTGCCAAAACGAGCTTAGCTCAGCGGTAATTGGCATGACTCTCGACCATAAGGTCAGAGGTTCCAATCTCCCTACACCAAATGTTGATGTACTAGAAAAAATAATAATAAAATATCATCAAATTTTGGACTTTGAAATCTTAATTTTGAATAACATTTTATTTCTCTCGAATGTGACAAATTATTAAAGATTTAATCGTAAAAGAATCATTAGGTCAAAATAAAGTTGATAAAGATGATGATAATGGCTAATGATGATGGGTGGAGCTAGCTAGCAACCATAACGGCTAAATCCTTTTCTTTGCTTTTTAGTACTTGAGGTGAAAAAAAAGAAAAAAAAAAAAAATCTACACACAAGTCATAAAGTAGGAAATATCATGTGAATTTCAACCCTTTTTCTCATCGTCCCCTATGTTACTCCAATTATTAATAAAATAAAGTGGGGTCCTTAATTGTTATTTAATTATTGCAAAATATATACATCACACAACATTGCCCGAAAATGAATCTATATTTTCAATTCAATAGACTCCTACCACTATACAAGGATATGGGATTAGTATAAGTTCGACCTTTAATATGTGAAATTTAAGAAGCTAATGATTAGAATATTTTGGTTATATATATATATATATTTGACAACATGTGAGATAAGGGATTCGAAGCACAAACCTTTAGCTATGCTCATATTGGCATTTTGATTTTATATTGATCTAACTTATAATATTTTGCATCATTTTTTAAAGTAATAGTAGACATTGAAAAAAAAAAAGTATATTCTTGTCACTTTATTAGCAAGGAAGCCTAATATTAATATAGGTTTTTTTTTTTATTTATTTAGAAAAGGTGGGAAGTTTAAATCTTCGGTGATGTAAAATATAAAATAAAATAAAATAACAGTAAGATGATTATGATATTAAATAAAAATTTATTCAAGGTGAATAGGACAATTACATTTTTTATTACCATTAAAATGTTGACAATTACACTCCACTAAGTATCTATAGTGCAAAATACCATTAAAATGTTAACAATTAGGAGAGATAATTTTTTTTTCTCTCATTTTCTACCTTCATTTCTTTTAGTTGTCTCAAGATTTTAAAAGGAGATAATTGTGTGGATGACCCATTTTGAGAGGCCAAAATGAAAAATGACATAACTTTTCCGAATAAGAATATATGTCATTTTGCTTACGTCATCATCTTAACAAAATTACCATTTTACTCTCTATATGAAAACGCGCATTTAAGGCACTTAAGTGCGAGAGTGAGAGTGAGAGCGAGATTGGAGAGAGAGTGAGAGATTGGAGAGAGCGAGAGTAGTGAGAGAAAGCGAGGTTAGAGTAGAGAGTAAATTGGTAATTTTACTAGGATGCTTATCCAAGCAAAAATGCATATATCATTGTTTTGAAAAGATGAAACATTTATCATTTCCGTCTATTTTAGAGGGTTATCCGTACAAAAATCTCTTTTAAAGTGTGTGACTCCCTACACACCCGCATGCAACTAGAGTATTGTTCTTCATTTTACACCTTTACGGAATTGGTAATAAATGCAATTTTATAAGGAGAAAAAACAGAGGAAAAGTCCGGAGTCTTGATAAATAATTGGGGGTGACGGTCACCCACTTGAAGACACTAGAAGCGTTTAGTCTAATGTTTCAGTTAATTTACTTTATGTCCTTTCAATAAACTTACCTTATTTTATATTATCATGATTTTTATAAAATAAACCCAGCCAGAGAGAATTCAAACTTAAATTACATAATAAAAGTTACTTCACCCAACTGGGCACTTTTGCCAATTTTTCTCTATGGACATAAATTTACGTTAATTCAAAATCTGAATGAATGTTTAAAAAGTCTATAGCCACTGTACGTATTTGCAGACTTTGACTTTCTTACACATTGAAAGTGATTTATCAGAAAAAAAAAAAAAAAAAAATCACAGCTTTACCTTTTTTTTCTTTTTCCCCTTTTTTTTTTTTTTAGTACATCAACATTTGGGGTGGGGGATTCAAACCTCTGACCTTATGGTAGAGGGTACATGCCAATTACGGCTGAACTAAGCTCGCTTTGACTTTTTCTTTTTCCCCTCTGTGATGTATGTAAGTATCTAAAACATCAATCTGTTAAATGAGACTATTTCGATTAAATTCCGATACTAATTAAGAAAAAAAAAGTGAAATTATAAGTGCATTAATATTAAGGAGTTCATATTAATTGTGACGCAAAGGAATTTGGAAAATAGTACATGAAATAAATTGGGGGCGCCGCCACTCAATTGGACAAACCAGAAAGAAACAAATCTGGGTTGGCCAAGAGGAAATAATGACCTCAAACGATCAAAAGTCGGGTCTTTTTTTTTTTTTTTTTTTTGGGTGGTTAATTAAATTAGCTAAATTAATTGATATTTTGTACATAATTAGAGATGAAAATCTATAGTTGGAAGTAAGAAAAACGACTTAACGGTCAATGTCAAATGGCCTGAGGCTGCACGACGGAGGCCGACCGGAGCTCAATTCCGCCGTAATCAAGCAGCTCCTCGATCATCTGCTGTATATGATCATCATCCAGCATCTCAATCATCAACGGCTCCCCACAATCCTCACTCTCCAGTTTCACTTTCTTCACCGTCGCTTCCGCTTCGACTCGCTCGGTCGGGGCAATGCTGGAAGCCATAACGAAATCGGTTCGGATTGGGTCGGTTTGAGCGCGACGCACGGCGGGAGAGGATTGCTTGGTCAGCTGCAGCGACGCCATGTAGCAACGGTGGAGCTTGGCGGTCAAAGTGGCCGAGAGAAGGCGGGAAGAGGAGGAGCGAGATAGGGAGGCGTCGTAAGGGAAATTCGTACGCGCCCTCGGTCCGCACATCAGCCTCGCAGCTTCGTCGTATGCCCGCGCAGCATCCTCCGCCGTCTCGAAGGTGCCTAGCCAAATTCTAGTCTTCCTGCATTGATAGAATCAGTATTAGTTCATCTGTTTAGAGCGAGGATTTGAACTTACGACGTATGAGAACGGACTTACAATAAGGGATGGCGGATTTCGGAGACCCAAGAGCCCCAGTGGCGCTGTCGGACGCCGCGGTATCTTTGTTGTGGTCTGGGCATAGTGATTTAGAGGGAAGTGGTTTTGGTGAATATTGTAAAGGGAAGTGTGAGTGGGAGAGGGTTTAAGTAGAAGGTTTTTGTAGACAGAAATGCTGACAAATTGAGAGCCATTTTCCAAATTTTACTCTGGCAAGCAATTTTGGTCACTACATATGGGGGGTCCCACTGGATTTTTTTTTTTTTTTTTCTTTTTTTTGGTGTCCAGTAGTTAGCAGTTGGCTGGTTGGAAATGCATGTGAGGAATATTATTGAATAATTTATATAGGTCAAGTGTTAATTCAAACTGACCAAAATATATTCACATGATCTTGATATTCTAATAGATTTTGCTCTCACTACAAAACAAATGCCACAACTTAGAATATTCATCTCTCTTTTTTAAAAACTATGTTCTACTTTCCATTTCATAAAGTCCACACTTTTTTTAAAAAAATTTCTTTTCTTTTTGCAGTCTTTCAATAGAAGCTTTTTAATTTTTATTGCTTGATTTTTTCCACGTATATGTGTAAATGGTTTGGGTTTTATTGATGAATTACATTTTGTCTAATATTCTGCAATCGTTTCTTTATTTTATCTAGATCCTTCTAGTGCTTGCTAAACTAGGGTTTGGTTTTTTGCTTGATGTTAAATCTAGTCTTTCTAAAAAAAGAAATCGAGCCTTTTACTTAATTCAAATGTCATTTTATGAGAAATTTGAAAACCATGGTAAAGAAACTTATTTCTGAAAAAATAATTCTTCGTCCTTTTTCATTCTTATATGGTTCTTAGCTTGTACTAAATTAAGAATCAAATTACTGATTTTATGAATAAGATTCTACAAAAGGTAGAGAATCTAATTTTTATTCTTTGAATGTTGGATCTTATCTTTTTTTTTTTTTTTTTGAGAAACTTACCCCTTTTTTTTTCTTTTAAATACATTATGTCTATATCTAAAATTTATTTATATTTATACTGGCTTGTTGTCCCGTTCAAAAACTTCCCACTGTAAGTTCATATGGTCAATAATTAACAACCATTTATTCAAATTTGCAGCTCTTGTAGCTGTAAAACCATTACAAAAACGTTTTGCAAAATTGATTGCTCATCAAAAAAAGGCCATTGCCATGTAAAATAAGCAAATACAACGGTTAAGTTCGGTTTCATAACCATTTGATTTTTGAAAATTAAATTTATATTTCACTTCTTTATTTTGTTATCTACTTTTTAAAAATGTTTTTCAAATCCAAACCAAGTTCTCAAAACAATTTTTTTTTTTTTTAATTTGGCTAAGAATTCAAAGGTTTCTTTACAAAATATGAAAACCATTGTAAAGAAAAAATGTTAGAACGGAACCATAATTTTTTTAAAAAAAATTAAGGCTCCATTCGATAACCATTTGGGTTTTTAAAACTATGTTTGTTTTCTCTCAATTTTTTCGCAATGGTTTTCATGTTTGTTAAAGACAATTTGAATTCTTAGCAAATTCCAAATTTCAAAAACAAGTATTTTTAAAACTTCTTTTCTTTAGTTTTCGAAACTTGACTTGGTTGTTGAAAACATAAGAAGAAGGTCATAGATAACAAAATAAAGAAACTTATAAGTAGAAGTAGTGATTATATAAGCCTAATTTTCAAAAACCGAAACCCAAAATCAAATTGGTACAATTATCAAACGACGTGTTAATTATTTAGATCAGTGAATATATGTAACATGAGTTTGAGACTTGGTAACATTGGTGGATTAATTATGGATAGAAAAAAGAGAGAGTTTGGTTTTTGACATTTCCAAAATAAAGAAGTAAAAGGTAGTTAATAAAGGACAGAACTCCAAATAAGAGAACCCTAAAATAATGGAAGAATCATAAGGAACATATAAACATACAAACAAAGAATATGGTTAAGGAATGGGCGCCAAATGGATGCACATGTGGGGAATAAATATGTAGGAGGAGCTCGCACCATGTTTCTGCAACTGCAAACATAACCCATCTGGGAATCACTGCTTCTCCTCCTCCCCCATGTGCCCCTATCCAAATTTCTCCTCCTTTCTCCAAACTCATCGGTGGAGATTCGAACCTCCGACCTTTTGATCGATGATGCAATACTTTGAGTCACATGTCTTCCAATCACGACCAAAATCTAAGGTAGACAAGTTAATTCAATCTAGATAGCCTTGTCTACTCAAACTTAGAACGTATTATATTATTGTTTTAATGAAGTTATGAGGGAGCTTTATCCCACAAAAGAGCACATTATGTGGGGAAGAGATTTAATTTTCCAAAACTTGTCAAGGGGATTGATGACTAGCTTTAGCTTAGTAGATCCAATGACAAAGATTTGTTTTCTCAAATATATTATTTTATATGATATCCAACACCCCACCATATATATATGATTCAACTCTCAATTTAACATTACATATTGTATAAAATTAATGGGCCATGTGCGGTAGGGACACCATACTTGCAAACAAACAAACAACTTCTCCTCTCATTTTAAGCAATTTGTTTATCATTTCTTGCACTCTACTCTCCTTTTTTATCTCGTCCAAATCAACTGAATGTAAGTACATCATTTTCTATTAAAAAAAGTTCAAAGTTTATATTTAAAAAATAATATGATCTTTGGTTAATTATATGTATTTTTAGTTCTAAGAATTTATGTAAATTAGAATTAGGGATTAGAAACTATGGTAGAAGTTGAAGGGATTGATTGAAGTGGAAAATGTGAGGATATTTGCTAAGTTTGGTTGACAGCTAAAATGGGAAATTGATTGGTTTAATGAATTAAAAGAGGTCAAAAAAGGGTAGATTTATCTAATCATTTGGACCCACCAAAAAAATTTCATATATTATTAACCCATTCTATACAAAACGCGTAATGTGGGCCCAACACACAACATGGGTGATGATACCAAATTTGTCCCTTTTTTCTTATGCAATTTAATTATATTCTATGCTTTTAAACCCAAAAAAAAAAAAAGTGAATTTCTTTTTTTCTTTGCCTTCCCCGACAACAAAATAGGTTTTCAAGAACTATGATTCTATTATTCGTCGAGTTTGAACGATATAACTTATGCATTGATCAGCGACATATTTTCTTAAAAAATAATTGTGTTTATAACAGGTGACATATGCATCTTGACAACTCGATTTAATAGTAGTGATCAAAGATAAACGTGATGGAAGAAAGACTTATTTGAAACTTTTTAAAAGTAAAGAGAAAGAATAGACATTTTGCATCGAGGATGTTGATCGAGACGTGAGAGGTCGACATCGAGGTGCTTCTGATCTCTTCTCACCTAAGATATCACATGAAGACTCCAATGCACAAGAAACAAAAGTCAAAATATTTATTGTGGGATTTTATTCAATGATTCACAGGCGTTTGTAAGCTTCTGGAAGTTGGGCTGATTGTGGTTCAAATTGCTTGTTTTTATTGCCACTTCAACACCAATCTCGCTGAAAAAATAATTCAATATATTTAAAAAAAAAAAAAAAGAAAAGAAAAGGAAAAAAAAAACTTCTGATTCATGTACGCGGTTTCTGAAGAGTAACGCATTGGAGGGGGTTAAAATAACAAAATTTTCTTATCATGGTTTAGATACATTGAATTCTTAATCAAATTCTAAAAATAAAAATAACTTTTTGAAAATTACTATCCCGTTTGATAGCTAATTGATTTTTTATTTTTGGTTTTTGAAAATTAGGCTTGTTTTCTCCCAAAATCCTTACAGTAGTTTTCATTTTTGTTAAGGACACATCTAAATTTCTAGTCAAATTCCAAAAACAATTTTTTTAAGCCCCGTTTGATAACCATTTGGTTTTTGGTTTTTTGAAAATTAGGCTTGTTTTCTTTAAATTTCCTCACCATGGTTTTCATTTTTGTTAAAGACATACTTGAATTCCTAACTAAATTCTAAAAACAAAAACAAGTTTTTGAAAACTACGGTCCCGTTTGATAACCATTTGGTTTTTGGTTTTTAGTTTTTGAAAATTATGCTTGGTTTTCTCTCAATTTTCCTACCATGGTTTTCATCTTTGTCAATGGCACATTTGAATTCCTAGCCAAATTCCAAAAACAAAAATAAGTTTTTGAAAACTACTTTTTTTAGTTTTCAAAATTTGGCTTGGTTTTTGAAAACATGGAAAGAATGTATTAGGAAAACAAATAAATTTGTAGGTGGGAGTAGTGTTTATAGGCTTAATTTTCAAAAACCAAAAACCAAAAACCAAAAACAAAATGGTTATCAAATGGGGCCTACTTTTTTTAGTTTTCAAAAATTGGCTTTGTTTTTAAAACATGGGAAGAAGGTAGGTGAAAACCCAAAGAAATTTAGAGTTGGAAGTGGTGTTTATAAGCTTAAAAACCAAAAACCAAAAACAAAAAGCCAAATGGTTATCAAACGGGGCCTTAGTTTTCAAAATTGACTTTGTTTTTTAAAACATTGGAAGAAGATAGATAAGAAAACAAAGAAACTTATAGGTATGGAATTAGTGTTTATAAGCTTAATTTTCAAAAATAAAAAACAAAAATCCAAATGATTATCAAACCAGACCTATTTTTTTTAGTTTTAAAAACTTGACTTAGTTTTTCAAAACATGAAAGAAAGATGAATAACAAAACAAAGAAACTTATATATAGAAATAGTATTTGTAGGCTTAATTTTCAAAAACCAAATACAAAAATTCAAATGGTTATGAAACGGGGTCTTAGTTTTTTGTTTTTGATTTTTAAAAATCAGGCCTATAAACACTACTGCTACCTGTAAGTTTAGTTTTTTTTTTTTTTTTTTTTTTTCTTTTTCATTATCTACCTTCTTTTATGTTTTCAAAAACCAAGTAGTTTTGAAAACTAAAAAAAAAAAAATCTTTTTAGAGATTGACTAAGAATTTAAGTATATTTTCAACACATATGAAAACTATTGCAACGAAATTGGAAGAAAACAAATATAATTTTTAAAAACCAAATGGTTATTAAAAGGAAATCGAAAAAGAATTGAATTTAATTTTGGGAAAGAGGCACTTCAATTGGCCATCAACATCATTGTCAGGTGGCATTACAAAGTTAACAAGCAGAGATTTGGACTAATTCCTAACCTAACCATGTGCAAGGCCGCCTCTCTCCCTTTTCTTTAATGCCAAACTTAAACCTATACTCTAATTTATCATATCATCTCATATATTTAATGAGATAATTGAAAACTTTGAAACTATATCGGATTAGAAAATATGAATTCAATTCTACATATGTTACGCTAAAAGTTAAATTATTGTACCTATTGATCGAGGAAAACTAGAAAGAGTGTTGAAACTTAATGTAAAAGCAAAGTTCTGTCAGATACCCATTTAGCAAGTTGATTTGTGAGAGACTAGAAAGTGGGTCGAGCAAAGTCCTGTCTTGCTTAGAAGAGTTTTAAAAGTGAGAAGTAGATGAATATAATCATCTATTTTTGGAAGTGGAAGCAATCAAAGAATATATTGTTTTTTTTTTTTTTCGGACAGTTGCAATTTTTATAAGTCTGATTGAGTCCATTTATGTAGGGAGAGGGGTTTGAACCACAGACCTTATGGTTATCAGTACAAAGTTATGTCAGTTGAGCTAAACTCTTGTTGGCTCTTTGACGTTAAGTTAGAGATTAGTTAAATATAATCCTAATCTCCAACTTTACCTTTAGTTGTAGTGGTGTCATTTAATAGGAGCATAACTCAACCAACAAAAAACTTATATATTAATGGCTAAGAGGTTATTATGTAATGTTCAACATTCTATGTTGACTAAGTGTGAGGAATATTTTCATTGATATAAAACCTTTTAAGTTATTGCAAAAATAAATTCATATATAGCCTTTAAACCTATAGTAGATAATCTAATATATATTATATCATATTATGGTGTAAGGAGAATGAATTTTGTCCCAACACAATCCTCATTGATCCAAATTTCATTTGTGAAATCTAATGAGCTAATACATCATGATATTAATTTAGATGGTGATGTTCAATATATATTACAAAATTTCAAATTTCAACTAATAATATGTGAAATGCACATTTTTTTTTTGTAGTACAACAAATGTGGTGGTTCACATTATAGCTAAGCTAAACGCATGTTGGTGCACATTTTGTTTGTTCAACTAAATTTGTGTTTAAACGAATGTGAGAAATAGTAGGTTCTACCTTAATAAATTATAGCAAATTCAGATTTTTTTTTTTTACACATGTGGGGTGAGAGTTTTGAACCAAGGATCTCTTAGTCAAGTTTTATGTGAGTTGAGCTATATTCATGTTGGCTATAACAAATTCAATTATTTATAATATTTTTTCAAACACTGGAAGAAATAGTTACATGATTCACCACAAGATTTAAGAAGGGGAAAAAATATTTTGAATGGAGAATTTTTTTTTTTTTTTTTTGAAAAAGAATTGAGAAACTTCTTACTTTGACATCATAGAAAATGTTAATTTGGTATACTAAAACAGAAAAAGAAAAAGGAAACATTTAACTCAAAGAATATTATTCCAATAATAATTCTACCCTATGTTGACGGGTGATGAGTTTGAATAACATTTTTTTTTTTAAATGTAGAATAACAATTTTTAATTTATATAATAACTAATAAGTCATATTTCCAACAAAATTTCCATCTAGAGAGGTTGAACTTACTAGTCACTCTAGTTTTTGTTCCGTATTTGCCTTAAAAAAAAATTCTTCCTAGACTACAATACTCCTCTCCCTTTTCTTTAATCTCATACCTAAACTTAATACTCAAATTATCCTAATGAAAATCCTAAATTTAATGAAGTAAACTGGACTATATTGGATAATTACAAAATATGAATTATGTTCATGCCAAAAGAAAAATAGTCGTTTGGAATATATTTTAATTTAAATGTTTTTCAAGAATGCATTTTTTAAAAATATATTTTGTATAAAAATTGTTAAGAATTTAAACACTCATATGTTTGGTTACATTTCCTCACAAGTATTTTTATACACAAGTTATTAAGTTATTGTATACTTTTTTTTTGAAAAATATCTCAAAAACTTTATTTCGCCACTTGGGCAAGATAAGATTGGTCAAACTCGACCCATTTACAAAGCCAACTCGGGAAATTCCTAACCCAAGTTTCATGGTAACTACCAAATTTACCAAACCGAGCAATCATATGAGCTACATTATTGCATTTTCTTGGAATATAATTGAAGGAGGTTTCTCTAAAAGCTAGGGCTATACTCCATATAGATTCAATTAGGGCCTCTGAATCCCACCAGATTTCGGTCTCTTTTCTAAGGAATTGGACAGCCATCTTGCTATCGAACTCCACTATAATCCGTGAACAACCCATAAAGCTTGGCCATTTTAAGGCCAACTTTTAAAAAAAAAAAGTTGGTTTCAAGTGTTTCTCTCAAAATGGTTTATTTTTCAATCTCATTTTCTAATAAGTCATTTTTAGTTGTTGGCCAAACACTAAAAGTTTTTTTCAAAATTAAACACTTGAAAAGTTAAACCAAACACACCCTTAATTTCCAACCAAATTCTCATTCATGAAGATTGAACTATTAATTTTTTTTTTTCTTTTAAAACAAAAGGTCTACATAGACTATAATCCTCCACCAAGGGAAGTCATCCCTCGTTGTCATAATTAATAAAAATCAATTTTAGTAGATTTTACAATGAATAGACGGAACTGTCAATTCTTTAATTTATGAAAGCAAAATTAAAATGTACATGATTTGAATAGTAAGCAAGTACTTTAATCTAAAATAACTTATCTAACATGTCCCACATAGTTAAAAAATAATAATAATAATAATAATTAATAACTAGGATTATTAGAATGTAGTTAACTAAGCTTTGGACAAAATAGTCAAGCTCAAGCACGTGCTTCGACTGCCCGAGAGTCAACAGTTTTAACATGGGAGAGGGAGGAAATTATAATAAAATAATATCGTTCAATAGCTCTACCTTTTTTTTTTCTTATATATATATATATACATATTACATTTATTTATTATCATTATTTTGTTATACTTTGACATTTCTTTATTAAATAATAGCTATTTTTTTTAATTATCTAATTATTAAACCCTAATCAGCATGTAATTACGGAAATTGCTTCTGCTTCAGCCTTCATGTGAAGCCAATATGTTTGGGGGATTTTCCATTTTTTTTTTTTATAATCACTTTGATGGCCTCCAAAATATGTGCCAAATGCAACCTAAGTATAATTGAACAAAAAAAATATTAATACTTTTCAAGAAGTCAAAGGTCCTATCTTTCACAATCCTGAAATTGAAAAATAAGGATAAGAATTTTTTTTGGCATGAAGTTAAAAATTTAGAGGTTTATTAGATGTTTTTTTAAAACCAGGACCTATTAGACACCGCTCTAAAATTGTAAAAACTAAATTTCTAATTTAAACTAAATGATATTAAATCATAAAAGAATATATATATATATGTATCAATGTGATCAAGCATTTTGCCACTAGCCTATTACATTTTATGTTCTTTAGAATATTACATCACACTACACATATAAAATGGGAATTCAAACCTATTATTTTTTAGGAGAGGTAGAGATATCTTAACCACTATATATCATTTTTTATATTAAATTAGTGAATATTCTCCCATTAGGTATGTCGCGTGTCAGATTATTAATAAGCTAATATTGTGAGAAATAAAAATTGCTTGAAATTAGAATTTAAACTTAAAAATATAATTTTAAAATTGAAAGTTTTGAGATCAAAGGTTAAATTTTAAATTTTATAAATAAAAAAAAGACTAAATATACACTTTAGCCCTAAATGTTTAAGCGTGTGTTCAATTTTAGTAGTCCCTACTATTTAAATTTTTTTTTTTATTGATTTTCTCACCTTATTTATCGATGAATGTAAAAATTAATTAATGATAAAACTACAACACCAAAAGTTTAGATGATAAATTATATTATAATAGTTAAAACTATTAATTTAACATTAAATAATTTTAAAATTTACTTGAGGAAGGGTATAATAATTGGAAAAAATATACATGGACTAAATTCAAACATTTTAGATTAGGGAAATAAAATGAAAAAGAAAATTTAAAAAAAAAAAAAAAAAAGACGTAGAAAGCAGTATTGGACCATTTAGGAGAAGAGGCCTTGTTCTCTGGCCCATAAACCTACTTCTAGGTAGGCCCATTTCAGCAAGGCTTCAAAGTTATCAGCCCATTGTAGTGTCGTTTAACAAATGGACTGGGCTCGATCGTCCAGAAGCTATTCTCCCGAGCAACGTCGTTTTAGCGGTCCACATAAAAACCTCATCTCCTCTTTCAACGCTCTCTCTGAAAGTAGGGTTTTTGCTTGCCGTGCTGTTCGAAGCCCTCGCAGCCGGTTCCCGAATCTCCAAGATGGTAACTCTTTCTTCCTTCTAGTGATCTTGTTTTTGTATTCTTGTTTTCGATTCGTTTTGTATTACACTTCCGATTGATTTTTTGTATTTGGGAGGTTTTGTGATTTTGAGTTTTCTTAAACATTCATTCGCAGCCGTCTCACAAGACTTTCAGAATCAAGAAGAAGTTGGCGAAGAAGATGAGACAGAACAGGCCTATTCCTCACTGGATCCGCCTTAGGACCGACAATACCATCAGGTAATTACTCTTCCGTTTGGTTTTCTTTCATGTAATCATTTCAGTACTTCTCAGTTTTCAATCTAACGCAACATTTTGATATATTGTTCAGGTACAATGCGAAGCGAAGGCACTGGCGCCGCACTAAGCTCGGATTTTGAGGTGTTTTGCTTGTGATTTGCTCTTCATCCTTAGCGATTGTTTTGAACTTGTTTAAGCGTTAGTTTTGGAGAAGACAAAGGATATAGAGCTAGATGTTTGAATTTTTGTCTCTCAATGAAAAACTTATCGAAGAGAAACCCCTGTAGTATTTTGGCTTACTTCTATTTTAATTATATATCTGAGTAGTTTCAATTCATATGTTAATCTCGTGTTCGTTTTCGTTTATTGCTATCCTACTTCACATGGATGAGAGGAGTTTGGTATCTAATTAGGCTGTCGATTTATAAATTGTTTCTTTTTTTTATTTCGTATATTAATTGACTGGGTGCGTTAGTTTGCATATTTGAACAAAATTGTCTCCTAGAACTTCGCTATATGATTTATTTCTTACTCTTCGTTAACATTTTTATTTGAAATATGGTTTTGGTTTCTTAATCTTTTTCAACTTTCTATTTTGGTTACTGAACTTTTGTAACTTTCGAAACTTTGATTTTGTTTCACAAACATTCGTTCACTCTTAACTACATGGTCTACATTTCATGTTTAGTTTCTATGGCAATATTGATAGTTTAGTTTCTACTTAATAGTAATGGTTTGAATATGACATATGAGTGGTACATTTTGTCACTTCATGTTTTGAACAACATAGAAATATAGTTGTAACGACATATGGAGTTCGCAAGTGAGTACCAAATTTACAGTTCTGATAATTTGGTGATCAAAGTAGAGAATGCATGAAAGCTCGAGGCCAAGATGAATGCGGTATTAGATGGGATTGTCACTTTAGAAATTGTGCGTCTCTATTTGAAAATTTGTTGACTGTTTGGAATATATGATGTTTGTGATTTGCTCAGGGTAGTGTTTTCAATCGTAATTTCAACTAGAACGTAAATTGCCATTGAGAGATCAGAGCATCTATAAAAAAGGGTGCTGCTGTTCCGTTGCAGGCATAGAACAAATCGATTCCTTTCTCTTATTTTCGATCTGAATGTTTGATTCTTCGTCGAGCAGTTTGCAGTTTTGAAGAGGAATGAATTTTACATTTTGTTTATCTTTTTCTTACACCGTAATTTCAACAGGAAAGTATATTGATCTAGTCTCAAGCAAGTTTTTAATATTTTTGTGAGTGCCAGTCATTGCAAGTTATTACATATGGAACTCATGGTTTCTTCCATTTGGCATGTTAAACATCTATATTTAGGTTCGGTTGGATAACCATTTCGTTTTTTGTTTTTGATTTTTGAAAATTAAGTTTATAAATACTCTTTTCACCAGTATATTTCTTTGACTTGCAATCTATCTCCTTTCCATGATTCCAAAAACCAAGTCAAAATTTGAAAAAAAAAAATAGTTTTCAAAAACTGAATTCAATGTCTTCTTAACAAAGATGAAAATCATGATAAAGGACAATTTTCAAAGGAAATTGAAAGAAAATAAGTATGATTTTGAAAACCCAAACATAAAAAATCAAATGGTTATCAAATCTAGCTTATATTTATTTCTTGGACTGTAGTGATGTCTGCTAGTTTGTTTTTCTCAGAATCTGTCAATGGACAGAAAACTAATGGAAGTATCACAGTGGTATGGTGGTCGATAAGTTTGTTTTCTGTTGTCAATTATTTAGAAAAGAGAAATTGTTTTTTTTTTTTTTTTTTGATAAAGGGAAATTGTTCTAAAGACTGGATTAGATGTTCTTTATTAATCAAAACTAAGCTTATAAACACTACTTCCATCTATAATTTTTTTTTTTTTTTGTTATCTACTTAAATCAAGTTTTAAAAACTAAAAAGTAGCTTTTGAAAACTTGTTTTTGTTTTTTAAATTTGGTAATAATTCAAGCAATTTTTCAACATCGTTAAAAACTACAGTAAGAAAATGATTATGGGTCTCGTTTGATAATTATTTAATTTTTGGAGTATTTGTTTTTAGAATTTGACTATGAATTCAATTATTCAAATATATTTTTAATAATGGTGAAAAACATAGTAAGAAATTTAGGAGAAAACAACATAAAACTCAAAAACAAATAATCAAATAGTTATTAAATGGGGGCCTAAAACATTTGGGTCTTGTTTGATAATCATTTGGGTTTTGAAAGATAAGCTTATAGACATTACTTACACAATGTTATCTATATATTTTCAAAAATCAAGTCAGTTTAAAAAAAAATAGTTTTAAAATTTTATTTTTTTTTGGAATTTGACTAGAAATTTAAAAGCACCTTCAACAAAAATGAAAATCATTTTAAGGAAATGTGGAGAACAGTGATAACCATGGTGTTTTTGGTTTTTTGTTTTTGAAAATTAAGCTTATAAACACTACTTTCTCCACAACTTTCTTTGTTTTGTTATCTACAACCTTGCCAAAATGAAAATCATGATAAGAAAATTGAGAGAAAACAAACATAATTTTCAAAAACCAAAAACCAAATGGCTATCAAACGAGATCTAAATGTATCAAAAGGGGTCTTGGTCCATCTAAAAAAATAATAAAATAAAAGAGGGGTCTTGGTTTTTTGTTTTTGAAAATTATGCCAACAAGTTCCTTTGTAATATCATGATGATTATTATTATTATTTGAGTACATGTGGGAGTAGGAGATTTGGACTTGTGATCTATTAGTCGAGATATAGGTTTTATGTTAGTTGAGCTAGGCTTTGGTTGACTATTATTATTATTATTATTATTATTTTTTGAGAAGAAATTGTATCATTTCATTACTTCAAATTAATACATGGAATATTACATTTGCAATGAGCACTATTACTCAATGAATGTAGCTCTTCCGGGAAATTATCTAGCCACAACATAGATATTTGTTTTGCTAAAGCATGTCTAGTGCTATGAGGATAGCTAAGTGTGTAATCTCCTTTTGAGTTTTAAAATGCATCAAATATTATACCTAGCTCTCTTATTTTTATTATTTTTAATTTTTACATTACATTTGGAGCAACCTCCTTGAGGAAGTAGAGTTTCTTTAATTATATATATTATATGAGTATGTTAGATTTTTTAGCATGCAATTTGATCTTTGATATTTTTGTTCTTGTTGATATCTTTGGTACAACTATATTTAAATGAGGCTCATGACGACAATTTGGAAAACTAGTTTTTTTTGCTAAAGCATGTCCGAACCAGTTTAGGCGCAACTCCACTAATCTCACGGGACAACCGTCTGACCCTACATTTGGTTGAAAACTAGTTCTTATTGAAAATCAATTCGTTTATAAATATTAAGATTAGATTTCTCAATTCATTTATAAATATTAAGATTAGATTTCTCTTAATTCAAAAAAAAACATTAATAATGAACTCATTATTTATGTGGGGTTTTTGTTTCAAATTCACCTTTTGTAGCCTTTCAAAGGAAAAACGTAACAATTTGGAATTTTTTATATTTAATTATTATTAGCTTCATATTTTATTTTTTTTTTTAAACAGCTTCATATTTTATTCTTTTTACTTTAATATTTGATGTCAATTTTGATAATATCATAGTCGTTTTTGCAAAGTATTCATATATATTAATATTATAGTGTACCCCCAAAAAAAAATTATAATATATCTATTTTTGTTTGACTCATAATGTTAGAAAAAAAAAAATACATGTTGATTTATTGCTTTTTGTATATCATCACAATTTCGTGACATATATTCTTGTAATTTATATTTTGTAATAATATTTGTAACTTGATAGTTGAGTGATACAGTTTATATGATTTATATGTATATTTTTCTATATAACATAGATATGTTACTTGATTACTTTGATTTTTTTTTATTTTCTTTTAATTTGCATTCTATAAATTATAATAATTTGACAACGAAGTAGTACTATGTATATAGTTTATATGGAAGTACATAGGTGTTATATGCTTTACATTTTGTAATTGAGAAATAGAAATCTATTGAGTTTATGGTTTAAATACATATACGTTGGATTTTAATTATAAAAAAAAAATAGTTAACTATGGATCATAAAACTACCAAGAGTGAAACAAGGCTTTCAAAAGATTGGTATGATGTATAAAATCATCATTATTTTGTTTGTTTTAAAATGCATACAATTAAAATAATATATTTGAAAAAAACTATGGACACTCACGTCATTATATATAGTGATATGACAATACATTTACTATAAATATCTAGTTGAGACATTATAAAATAAGTTGATTTTTTTTTTTTTAAAAAAATACTACTTTATATGTGTCATCTATGTAATTTTGAAAAAACAAATATTTTGATATTATGACAATTAACACCTTAGATACCAACTTGAAATAACAAATTACATGCAACTTCAAATATTCACCCCATATTTGACTTGTTCTTGGAGGACGAAAATAACAAATAAAAGACTCAAAAGTAGTTAGAGAATTTTTGTCCAAACATCCCAAATCCGGATTAAGTAGAGTCTTAGGGTTTTTTAAAAAAGAAATTTGAAAAAACAACCTATCTTCAAAACATTTAGAAAAAACGAGTTGATTTTTGTCATTTATTGGAATGCGTAGGATCAAAATACGCATCCTAAAAAGAATGTGTAATTTCAAAATACGCAGTCAGTTAAGATCTTCAAATTTAACAGAAATGTAACAACGTTTTTCATTTTCTTTTTTCTTTTTTTTAGCTGTTTCTCGTTTTCTTTTATTTCTCTTTTTTTTTTCTTTTTCGTTTTTAACATTTTTCATTCCTCTTTTTCTTTTTTAGTTGTTTTCCATTTCTATTATTTTTTTTTTGCCTTATCCATTTCACTTTTTTTTTTTTAATAGCTTTCTCTTTCATATTTTTTTTTTTTACATTTTTTAGCCATTTTCTCTTTCTTTTTTAATTAATTAATTTTAGTTATAAATTATTTTGTTTTGTGTTTTTTATTTCCCAATAAGAAGAATTGGGGGTGGGAAGTTATATTGAGATAACCAGTTGCAAACCTATTCATAAATAATGATTCATCATTTTATGAGGTTTGCATATACTATATAGTGTCAGCCTGCTTTGGACCCAACAAATATTGAGTGCGTGGTGAAATGCAATTAATTAAAAAAAAATTGAATTAGAGAACTTTATTATTATTTATTTGTGTGTGTATATATATATATTAAGTTTATGAATTTTCAAACTTATCTATTACGATCATTAGAATTTTTTTTTTGGTGTAAAGTTACATTTTAATTAAAGCTTGTTTAATTTAAATTGTCCCTAGATACATGACTTATTAACAATCATTAGGACATTTGTTTTTTGTTTTTAATATCGAGAATTTGCAGTGGGTGGCAAATAAGAACTATATAATTGCAAATATAGCACAATGTAAAAAAAATTGCAAATGTAGCAAAATCTTTCAGAGTATATTACTGATAGACACTGATAAACTCTGGTTAATTAGAATCTTTATGATAGACTTCAATTATTAGAGTTTATCAGCGATAGACTCTGATTAATCAGAATCTATCAGTCTACTGATAGACTCCGATTATTCAGAGTCTATCAGTGTCTATCGCTGATAGACTCCGGTTAATCAAAATCTATCAGTGATTATCACTGATAGAATTTGATATCAAATTCTATCAGTGATATCAAATTCTACTGATATCAAATTCTATCAGTGATAGTCACTGATAGATTTTGATTAATCGGAGTCTATCAGTAGACGAATAGATTCTGATTAATCAGAGTCTATCGATGATAGACACGGATATAATCTGACGACAGGTTTTTGGTCTTGTACAATTAATTTTGCTATATATGCAATTAGTTTGCAACTGTGTTATATTTGCTATTAATTTGGTCCAATTTGTCATCTATGCAATTACCCCTTTAATATCCGTTAAAGCATGCATGTTTGTATGAAAGTAAAATTTTGTAGATTAAACAAGAATCTTCACGCATTAGTTTAATTAAAGTATATCAAATTACATAAAGATTGTTCGAAAAAAACAAGTACAAACAAACTATTATGATTCTTGTCTAGAGGATGATCCCCTACGATGTTTGGATTGAGTTGGACGAGCCAGATACTGTTCTCTCTCACCTCGACCTCTTGTGTTTGACCTCTCAAATTATCGAATGATATTTTTTTTTCATGAAATTAAACAATCATTATAATACACTATACTATTAATTAACTAATAAAAAAGTTAACAAAAAAATTAATCAACTTAAATTTAATTTTGATTTTTTCTAGAGAAATAAAATATAATTTGTTTTGTAAAATAACATTTTAATTGAATTAATCCCATCATTTATAACATTTAAAAAAGCTTTTTCAATGTCCTCCCTTTTTAATATAATTATAGATTATAAATATATATATATATTTTTTTTGAAGAATTATAGATTATAGATTAGGAAATCAACAACACACATATTTTATAACTAAATTTAATTAATTAAAAAGAGAGAGAAAATGGCTAAAAGGGTGGGAAAATATCAAAGAGAAAACTATTAAAAAATGGAAAAGGCTAAAAAAAGAAAGAATAATAGGAATGGAAAATAGCTAAAAAAAAGAAAAAATGTTAAAAAATAAATGGGAAAACGGCTAAAAAAGACAAAAAAAAAAAAAAAAAAAAAAAAAACGGCAAAAGAAAAAAGAAAAAGAGAAATTGAATACGGCTAAAAAAAGAAAAATGAAAAATACAATTCTGTTACCTTTATGTTAAATTTGAAAATCTTTAACCAACGGTGGAACGCATTCTTTGTAGGATGCGTATGTTGATCCTATGCATTCCAATAAATGACCAAAACAACTCGTTTTTTCTAAATATTTTGAAATTATGCTGTTTTTTCAAATTTCTTTTTAGAAAAACCCTAACACTCTAATTAATCCCCCAAATCCTTACCACTGCAATTCATCATTTGGAGAAGGATTATTTACATAAAAGTTACTCACTTTTAGAACATCATTTGGAGACGGATTATTTACATAAAAGTTACTCACTTTTAGAACAGATGAAATAAACAAAGAAATGAAAAAGTTGAACAAATATATTTGAGTGCAATGGATATACTCAACTATAACCTTCTCACGAAAATTTACTCAATGAATTAAAAAATGTTCATGATCCTAATAATTGTTTAATACAAAATCAAATTAATTTTACAATTCCTTTCTCATACATTAAATTAAACTGTCAACTTTGTTGTGACGGTTTTCTCAAATAATTTTTCCTTTGCACTCCATCTCGGGTATCTATCCGGGACCATAAATACAAAACTACCCCTGTAGGTAAGGTCAAATCCGGAATTACAATTTAAAAACGAAAGCTGGGCCTGGATTAGGAATCAAATGACGAGGGTAATGGTTGGTCACTAATTAACAGTCGATCAAAATCAACTACAGTACTGTACACGTGGCTTCATCTCAAGACACGAACCAAATCCATCAGCCAATAGTCCATTTTATCCTTCGCATGCTACGAGAATTACCATTTCACCCCGAACACAGAGAGCAGAGCAGATCCAACCAGCGCTCGTAGTTTGCAGCCAAGTCCCTCATCCATTAATAATTGCCCCTCGAACCCATCGCCTTCTCTTCCCCGCCTTCAGTCGCTCCATCTCGTCCTCTCTGTAAACTCCATTGTCATTGATCCGATTTCCATTAAGGTCCGTATCAAAGCTTCACGTTCATTGATTTTCTATTATATTATTTGCTTTCTGTTTGCTCCATTGCTGAGCTTGTTTCTTCTTGCGCGGATTTAGATGGCGTCCTCTATCCTCCCTCTCGCTTCTGCGTCCCCATCAGCTTCACTTTCCTCTCTTGAGAACAAGAAGGTTTTCTCTATCTTCTGTTAACTATCGCTTTCGTTCTTACGATTTTGTCTTTTGGTCTCGATCTTATTGTTTTTAACTAATGAGGAAAAATTGTGCGTTCTGCTCCTGTAGCAGGGGAAGTTGAACCTTGGAAGTAACTGCCTGAGTTTTGATCGAGAGAAAAACCATCCGTTCGCGAAGGCCAAGGTATATTTTTCAGTTCATTCTCCTTCTATATTGGAATTGATTAGTTAACTTGTCTTCAATCAGTTGCTGATCGGTTTAGTTGTTTCTTCATACTTATGTTCATGAAAATATTTTTCTTTTTAAATGAAGAATTGTATGGTTGTGTGTGTGTTGATCGTGAAATTTTATTCGTTCATTAGATCGAGTGTTTATATGTGTCTTTTTTGCTTGCTGTCTTACCTCTGAAGGATATCTGTGCAACCGCTATCATGATTCATGGACATATAATGAGGTGTTAGTTGTCCTTATCTCTAAATTTTATTGCTTACGTAGTTGGAGTTGGTGAAGTGTATTGTGGAGTAGAGTGCAGGGAAGTGAAAGGCGGATTGATTCAGTACTATTTTTTGATTTTCAGTCCTTCAGCAGGATATCAATGGTTGCCTCAGTTAATGTCTCTCGGTTTGAGGGGATAACAATGGCCCCTCCTGATCCAATTCTTGGAGTATCTGAGGCCTTCAAGGCAGATACGCATGGAAACAAGCTCAACTTGGGAGTTGGCGCATACCGCACAGAAGAGCTACAGCCTTATGTGCTTGATGTTGTGAAGAAGGTCAAAATCTATCCCAATTCGATTCTTTATAGGGTTTTATTAGTAAAATCTTTGTATTTTTATTCCATCATGATTTCAATGGAGGTTGGCATGAAACCTTCTATTTCATTGAACTTTTTGCTTCTTTGATCAAACAGGTTGAGAAACTTATGCTGGAGAGGGGAGATAACAAAGAGGTACACTGATGCTGCTGCAATTGAATGTATTATTTGAAGTTTTTATCTGACTCGAGGAGGCTGTATATTAACTTATTTCCAATGTGTAGTATCTCCCAATTGAAGGTCTGGCAGCATTCAATAAGGCCACTGCAGAATTATTATTTGGAGCCGATAACCCAGTCATCAAGCAGCAACGTGTATGTGAAACTTTAGCTTGAAAGTCCATTTTCTTTCTATATCAATGAGATATTAGTGCTGTAAGTGTGATCCCATGTTGTTTTATTTATATCATATTTTCCTAGGTTGCAACTATTCAAGGTCTCTCAGGGACTGGTTCTCTTAGAATAGCTGCAGCACTTATTGAACGATACTTTCCTGGTGCAAAAGTCCTTATATCTTCTCCAACTTGGGGTTTGTATTGATATCTTTACTTTACTACTTATTTGGCTTGGTTCTTGGTAAACTAAATTTTCATGGTCAGGAAATTTTCATTGCAGGGAATCATAAAAATATCTTCAATGATGCAAGAGTTCCATGGTCTGAGTATCGATATTACGATCCAAAAACAGTTGGTTTGGATTTTGACGGGATGATATCTGATATTAAGGTTATTGCCTGACTGTATAATTTCTTCCTTTTCATATTTGTCTTGAGGTTCTAGTTCTCAATTTTATTCCAAAATTTTCCGGCTCATTTTTTTAACGATTTTCTTGCTCTAAGTCTATACATTGTCTTTTCACTTGCATCTTCCAGGCAGCACCTGAAGGATCTTTTGTGTTGCTTCATGGTTGTGCTCACAACCCGACTGGCATTGACCCAACACCTGAGCAATGGGAAAAAATTGCTGATGTAATTCAGGAAAAGAACCACATTCCATTTTTTGATGTTGCATATCAGGTATTGACTCTTTGAAACGAAAACAGCTACCATAATATTTCGTTTCAACTTGGAGTTTGGTGCATCTATATGGAGTTATGTCTATGCGCATTTGCTCATTTTTGTTTGCATGCCTTCTTAAATTTCGAGTGGTGATACATACCTGAAAATTTTAGATCTCCATAATTGCAATACTTCAAAAAGAACCCTCTGAATAAACTTTTTCCTCTCCTGTTCTAGGGATTTGCTAGTGGAAGCCTTGATGCAGATGCAGCATCTGTTAGGCTGTTTGCTGCTCGTGGTTTGGAGCTTCTGGTTGCTCAATCATATAGTAAAAATCTTGGTCTTTATGCTGAAAGAATTGGGGCTATCAACGTTATCTGCTCATCAGCAGATGCAGCAGCAAGGTGCAGTGAGCAAAATCTTATGCACTGTCCTTTCCATGATTTCTTGCGTTTGATATCATTCCTGTGCCAAATTGTTGTCTGGAAATGCATAAGAACCTAAGTAGAAGATGTTTACAAGATCCTGGCTTATTTAATATGGTATTATTACACAAAAGAAATTGAAATAGGCACTTAAATATTTTTCTTCTCCTGCAGGTTCAGAAAATATATTGGATAAGAGATGTACTGCTTGCATAATTTTTTTAGTTAAATGAAATCATCATTTATCGGTTTATTTTGATTAATCATCTCTAATTTTCACGATGATTAATCTAATGAGTTGATCGTTCTTCTCCTTGAAGTCTGTAGCTTGTGAATGTTGTTCATTCAGTTTTATTGCTATAAATTTCTAATGGGTACTTTTATATTTTAGAGTTAAGAGCCAGCTAAAGAGGCTTGCTCGACCAATGTACTCAAATCCTCCGGTTCATGGAGCTAGAATTGTTGCTAATATTGTTGGAGAACCAGCACTATTTGACGAGTGGAAAGCAGAAATGGAAATGATGGCTGGAAGGATAAAGAATGTTAGACAGAAGCTCTATGATAGTCTCTGTGCGAAAGATAAAAGTGGGAAAGATTGGTCCTTTATACTCAAGCAGATTGGCATGTTCTCATTCACAGGCTTAAGCAAAGTTCAGGTAATTGTCTTGTAGATTGATCAACTTTTATCTACTGTTCTACCAAAAACAACATACGAGTACTTTCCAATCTGCCAGTTTGATCCAAAAAGTTCTTAAATTGGGAAACAATAGCGTGCATATATCCCATCAAAACTGATTATAGTAGTGAATGGTTTTATCTGATTTCTTTTTCATTTTTTGGCAGCAATGCAATTTGTGCTTTGCATTTGTATAACATGTTGCTTTGCGTTCTTTATGTTCAAGCAGAGTGATAATATGACGGACAAGTGGCATGTTTACATGACGAAGGATGGACGGATATCTTTGGCTGGATTATCGTTAGCTAAATGTGAATATCTCGCAGATGCCATCATTGATTCATTCCACAACGTACGGTAAAATGGATATCAGATATGATATACGATAACGATATTCTTCAAAGTTTTGTTTTCAAGTCTTATATTAATGAGTGATCGAATAAGACTTCTTAACCGAATCTAAGTTCAGCTGAGACATTGATCTAAATTTTGTAATAAAGTGGCTCAGCGATAGTCAAAACTCTTCGTTCGAGATCAAGTTTGAAGCAATCCGTAATATTTCTTAGTACTTTTAACTATTGGTATTTTGCTATTTGCATGTTTGAGTTTTTCATTACCTTTAGGACCATAACACACACTAGTTTCCAAATATCTCCTCTCTGTTATAAAGATTCTGATCGAGTTCCAATAGTATATTAACTTTCATGTATTTGATCTGTCCATGTTCATGGAACGTGACTAGATTAGCCGTTTTGATATTAGGTATTTCGTACTGGGATAATACCAATACTAAGAAAAACCCGAGATGAACGAAAATGGAAGTGACGATAATCTTAGTGGGAAGAGATTTTATTTAATGGAGATCTTGCTAGGGAAAAACTACTAATATTTTTTACATGCAAGATATAGAAGGAAAAATGCCTTTTTTGGCTTTTTCATTCTTTTAATGAAATCATAATTCTCTATGCTCCAAGAGGCTGTGATGTATGGTCAACTTCAAATGAAAATGAAAATATACCTTTTATCGTTATGTTGATATGTTAAAGAAAATTTCTAGATGAGTACAAATTCTGATGAAAAATCTCGTTTGATAACCATTTGGTTTTTGAAGATTAAGCTTTCTACCCATAAGTTTCTTGGTTTTGTTATCTACCTTTTTTCCAATATTTTAAAAAACCAAGTCAAGTTTTGAAAACTAAGGCCCCGTTTGATAACCATTTCAGTTTTTGGTTTTTGGTTTTTCTATTTTTGGTTTTTGGTTTTTGGTTTTTTGTTTTTTAAAAACAAAAACCATATATGTTTGATAACTTTTTTTGTTTTCTATTTTTAAAAAACAGAAAACCAACCTTGTTTGATAACTGTTTTTGGTTTTCAGTTTTTCAAAAATTATAAAGATAAAAAGATGTTTTAGAGAGAGAAAAATGTGTAGAGACGTTGAAACAAAAATACAGAGACACAAATATAAATGTTTTCGTGAGAAAAGATTTTTTTAAAAAAAAAGATGAGAGAAAAGTTCAACATAGAAAATTTAGAGAGGTGAAAGAAAATGTTTAGAGAGAGAATATTAGTTAGACTCGAGAAAAGATATTAGTTAGAGAAAAAATAGGAAAAAAGTTAGATTAGCGATAAATTTTAGATTAAAATATTAAAGAAAAAGAGAAAATTTAGAGAAATAGTAAGGTTAAGAGTAAAAGATATGCTAAAGAAATAACGATCAATTAGAAAAATAAAGAAAAGTTGTAGTGATAGAAAATTTTGGAGATTTTTTTTTCAAAAGAAAAATTAGAATATGTTTATTAAGGAGAGAAAAGTTATTGATAAGTTTTTAGAAATAGATAAGTTATAGAGAAAAAAAAGTTTTGAGAGAGAAAATTAAATTTTATTGAGAGATAAACGTTTTAGAGAGAAAAAAAATAGAAAAAGGAATTTGTTGGAGAGAGATAGGTAAAAGAGGAGAAAAATAAGTATTAGAAGAAAAATGAGTTTTTGAAAAATAGAAATCTGTTTTTAAAAACTACTTTTTTTGGTTTTTGAAATTTGCTTATAATTTCAAAAACGTTTTTAAAAAACAGAAAACAGAAAACAGAAATGGTTATCAAACACCCCTATTCTTTAAAAATGAAAAACAAAAACAGAAAACAGAAAACGAAATGGTTATCAAACGGCCCTTGAAAAGCTTGTTTTTGTTTTTGAAATTTGACTAGGAATTCAAGTGTATCTTTAACAAAGATGAAAATTATTGTAAGGAAATTGGGAGAACAAATTTAATTTTCAAACATCAAAAACCAAATGATTATTAAATGGGTCTTTTAACTTTTTTTATTTTTCCCTTTCCTCATTACAATTCAAACATAAGCAAGAATTTAATGTCTGTATTGCTTTTCAGAGTGTGCCTCAATGATCATATACCCAAAAATTTTATTAAAAAATGCAGTTTTTTGCCCCAAAAGTATACATTTTTATGGTTTCTGTGGAGGATAAAAAACATGTAGTATAACATTCCACCAGTCCTCACAAGGATTTGAACCGATCACCAAGAGCAATTGGTTTTCATATCATCTACCCGAGCAACCATATTTGCAGAAATAAGAACAAATATGATTGAAAAAATCTTACATTTGAGCATTGAATAACCCTGAAAAACCAGTGCTGTAGTATCATGAAACGCCTCTCTCTCACTTCTTCCTAGCAAACAATGGCTAAGCTGGAGCCACAGGAACTTGTTGTGTTGGTGATCTGAGCGTCCCTCCAAGCTCAACGGGAACAAGAGGAATAAGAGAGTGCAAAACATCCGTTATTAGGGGGCGATAGCTCGGTTCGGGTTGCACGCATAGCACGGCGACAGCAGCAACCTACACCAACCCATATAGCATTAATTCTCAAACTATATCAAAAAGTTACCCCCAAGCTCTCACAGCTTCTACTTTCAACTCAAAATCTTCCATGTCTGGCCTACTAACATCCAGTATCGAAAGTTCGATTTACGAACCTGAAATAAGTGCTTCGGATCCATTGTGTTTCTAATCACCGGGTCAACGATATCAGGCAACTTTGATCTATCAGTGAGCTGAGGCATAGCCTGCAAAAGGAAAAAAAAAAAGAAGGAATCCATTTAAAGCTTGTAATATTGAGAAACATGTTGAATGAGTTTCAGCAGAAGCTCTACCCATGTGACAATGGATTGACATTGAGATGGTGCCAGTTTTTCAACAGGCCTTCTTCCTAAAAGAAGCTCCAAAAGCACAACACCAAAGGCATAGACATCACTCTTATCAGTCAATTTACCTGGACAAAAGTAAAAGAGTTCATTTTTTTTTTACTACAAAACCCAAATTGGAGCTGAAGCAGCCAACATCCACATACAAATTACAAACAAGTTGAAAACAAAATCTTCATTTCACCCTTTAGAAATCTTCATGAACAGAATAGAATAGCAATGCATTCTCCATTCAAAAGTATATCAACTAGGGGAATGGAGACTAAATCTTCATGAAACAAGTTTTTCTTTACAGTGATCTACCACTTGCTCTCTTTCTTTTCTTTCTATTTTTCCTGTCTCTTGCTTTTGGTTGCATGCTACTGACCCTTTTACAAGTGAGACTAGATTCCAAGACAGATAGAATGGCCCACTATTATAATTATATCTCCTTTATTTTCTGAAAAAAATAAAGACTACCAATATCTTTTTGAGCTGTGGCCTCCACCTAGCACTTGAGATCAAATACCAATGAGTTTTGGGTTTTAGAGATGAAAAGGTTAAACAAATTGAATACATGATAAGACCCTTTTAACAATTAAAAAGACAAACAGCAAATTAAAACTGGCCCTTTTGAAAACAGGTGTCTAACTTTATGTTCTATCAACTACACCCATCTCACAGACCAGAGTGAAAATCATCTTAAAGTTAGTTTATTAATTGAGCCTCCAATTACGTTGTTTAACATTAAATTATGCTTCTAATGACCGTGATATAACATGTTCATAAGATTAATTTTGATCGAAAAGACTAATTAGTATATCGTTCAACGTAGAAGGATAGTTTAAAGTTGAACTTTAAACGACTTAAATGAAACTTTTTAAATCCGAAAAACTAATTAGCTTTACAAAAAGTTTAAAGACTGAAGTTTAACTTTAAAAAATTGACATACCATCTAAAAGATATTCTGGAGCAACATAACCCATCGTCCCAGAAAGCTTTATATCGTTCTTGTTTTGTGCTCCAACAATTACAGACAGGCCAAAATCGGAAAGCTGAAACCACAACACAAAAATGGAGAAGAATTTCAGCCCTCTCTCTTCCATTTATTCTTCTATTAAATAATTGAGGGCCTAGCCTGTTTCTTTGAAATAAATAATGGCCTGATGTCTTTTTTAAAATAGAAAAGCAGTGGATTGGACTTTTTCAATCGTTAAATGATACATTATTTTACCTTGGCATTGAAGTTTGCATCTAAAAGAATATTGGACGATTTCAGATCTCTATGTATGACTGCAGGCTTGCAGTGCTCATGCAGATATTCTAATCCTCTAGTCAACAGTTTTCAAATGTCAGAAAACACACAAGTGCAAGTCCAGAAGAAGAGATCTTGTGTTAGCCAAAGCCACTGTATAAACTAAAAAAACAAGCTCACCTAGCTGAATCTAGAGCAATCTTCATGCGCATGTGCCATGTTAATGCCTCTCCATGTGAAGGCCCTATAAACATTTTCATTTCAGACAACTCTGAACAAGTAGGCCATGATCATAGCCAATTAATAAACCACAAAAAGTGTAATGAATAGCCTTTGATTTGGTTTTTTACCATGTAACAGTGTTTCCAGTGATCCGTTTTCCATTAACTCGTACACAATAAGCCTTGATTCCCCATGAATGGTGTAACCCAGTAGCCGGATGATGTTTGAATGCTGAATTTTGCTCAATAGATCGACTTCATTCTGCAAATTTCAAGTTATCAAGTTCAGTTTTCTTGTGTTGTTGCTCAAGATATAAGGAAGAAGAAGAAGATGGAGAAATTACAGAACCTCGAATTCTTTCTCTGACTCCTTATCGCTACATTCTAGTTTCTTCACAGCAACGTGTAAGTTATCTTCCAATCGAGCCTTGTAAACCCGTCCAAATCCACCCTCGCCCAGAATGTTACTTTCCTGGAAAATGTTGGTGGCCTTTTCGAGTACCTCGTAATCAATGAGTGGAACAGATACTTTATTGTTACCCACCATTTTGTTTGAGCTGAATTTACGCAAAATTGGAGCCAACCCAACGAGACCCTTCTCGGCATCTGCAAATCCAAATCCCACAAGGAAGAAAAAAAAACCCCATCGATTCAAATCCAAGAAAAATGGCAGATGACTCAAAGGAATTCAATATGGGTTTTGTCGAGAAACGAGTTACCTGAGCTCCGAACGTTTCGTTTATGGAAGTTTGGCGAGTTTCTTCTGCAATAAATCCACAAACACAGTGAAGCCACTAAGACTGCGCCGATTGAAGCACAAACGATGAGGGCAATTAGCATTTTCTTGTGGGCGTCGCTTCTAAGGCTCTCCATTCCCATCGGAATCCCTGGAAACAAGAGAAGATAAAATCAACAGTTAATCACATGACAATCATTTCTCCTGTTGAAAACCCATCAGAGAAAATTTCAGTACTAGGAAAGGCAAAACCAGGGCAGTTGAGAGAAAGAGATCTGCAAAATACCCACCTGGAGAGGAAGCAGCCATTGAATCCAAAAATGGAGAAACGGGAGAAGGCAACGGAGCAGAAGGCAAAGAAGAGGCACCCACGAAAACAGAGCATAATCGAAGAAGAAAAGAAGAGAAAAGAAAGGCGACAGAAACGAGATGAAGAAGAAGCTTCATTATCCCACTTTTCTTCTTTCCGGATTACGATCACATGAAGATATGGGAGAAAGAGAGAGATGGGTGTCGTCTAGTGAATTCAAACGGACGAAATACAGAAAGAAGAAGAAAGAGAATGTGAATTTAAGTTTTGGGATTGAAATTAGAATCGGAAAGGACTTCTCTGTTCTCTCAAAAACAACCTTTCTTCTCTCTTTTTGCACAAATGTACAAACACTCACACACGCAGAGCTGATTGTGGGCTTCCCTCGCTGCATACCAATCATGTGGGCAGTTATTGAGAAAAGAAAAAAGCTTTTTAAAATCCCAAATTTCTCTCTCTCTTCCTCTCTAAGATGCCATTGACAATAACAGTCAAGAAAGAGGAGAGAAAGAGAATCATTGTGTAGTGGGTAGATAACCAAATCGCAGAACAGGAATTGAAAATTCATTTCTAAACAGAGATCTTTACAGCCCCTGGAGTCGTCGTCGTCACTGTTCGTCGGCTGGGCAGGAAAATTTTGGCAAAGTTTTTGAAAGGGACAAAATTTTGGGTTCGAAAACAGTGCAAGCTTGGGAATTGGCTAGTGTTTTTTAATATGAACTTTTCAATCTTGTATCCTTAGTCTTTACGAGTAAATGGATTGGATCCCACTTACTGCAAATTTCAAACGGTCAAAACAACTTTGTAGTAATGAGTTTATCTAATATTCAAGGGAAAGAAAAGGAGAAAATTAAGATGTAATTAATCAGCAACATGTATAAATTAAAGTATCTTAGTAGTAATATGATATGGGATCTTTAGAGGTGGCTTATTTGCTAAGATTTTATTGTAGAATTTGGTAGTGTTTTTATGTACATGTTATCTAGTTGTTAGATACTAAATTCTATTAGGGCATTGCATGTTAGAGTAAATTCAATAGTTTAATGGGGAATTAATTGTAAAGAAAAGGAAAGAAAACAACTTGACTTTAATAGGTGAGAGAAATCATATGTTTTGAGAATGACTTGCTTCAATTCCTATTCATAGAGTTGAGAGGATATGAAAATGTCACTTATCGTAGGATTGTTTATCAAATATTAAAGTCTTCTGGTAGAGGAATTGTGCTGAAAATTGAATGAACTCAAGAAAATTGATGGTATAGAGGTCAGCTTCTAATGAGAATGACATGTTAGATCAAGCACACATATGATCCATCTTAGTCGTGAAAGTTATATGAACGATAGGAGTTAAGCATGTTGACATTTCCATGTGAGTATGCTTGACTCAAAACTTGAGGAGATCACAAACTTTGGTGAATTGAACAATTATAATATCAAGACACAATGTTCTATTGGTGCGACAATCTAGCCACAAATTCACATATATTCTTAGTCAAGTGACGATTCGAAGTGTTTGGAAGATCCACGCGAAAGAAACACACATTAATGTGGTGTTACGTCCAGCACACTCTGATACTTAAGTTAGTGATTAGACCAAAGTGATGTCAAGCTAAAGCTAGAACGACATTCTATACCTTTGTGCTATGATGGGTCCCAATATTTATATAGTCTTCCTCAGTGTCTTATGTCAAGTTCGCACCTTACATTGCAGTGGGGATTTAGTAAGTGGGCAATGCATGCCTCGACTTGGTTCTCATCGAGCTCGATAGGTTTCTAAGTCTTCAAGCTTCCAATTTGTAACATATGCTCGACTCAGTGAGTCATTTTATGGGTATTTTTCAATGTGAGGTCTATGCATGTGTCCCTTGTTGCCACTTGGGTCTCTAATCCTACCTTCAATGTGTTCTTTTATTTGAACCATAATATTTGATTTAGACAATCAATGAGTGTGACCTTTCAAACTTAAAATACTAATTAAGCTTTGAACAACCAATTTTAAAGCATTTACTTAGATAAAGCTTTACTTTTCACTTTACTATTATTTTTTCCAATCTAGATTCTAGATCTTTGGGTATGTATTGCACATTTATAATACAAAATATTCAATTCAATGTGACCAACTCCATAATATATATATATATATATATATATATATATATATATATAATATGCAAATATGAATGGATATTTAAAACTTTTGAAATGGTAGGCTTTTTATTTAAATTAGACATATTAAAATAGGAAGAGAGGAGAATATGGAGAACTTTTCTTTTTCGTTTTTTGACAAAGAGAATGTGGCTAACTAAATGGGACAAATTGATTGCATAACTTTGGAGTTTTTTAATTTCAATATTATATATGTTTTAACCTCCAAGATTTCCATGTCTTGGAAACGAATAACCCATCATGTTAGGTAAATTATAATTTTTTAAGACCCAAAAAAAAAAAAAAAAAAAAAGGAAAAGTCAGCTAGCAACAACAAAACATGGAGCTGACTTGGTAGGCCTAAATTTCATTTTGAAATTAAATATGTCTACAAATGGAGTCAAGTCTCGATTTAACTTTGGGTTAAAAAATTGAATTACAATTGTCATTGTGGGAGAAAATGAAAGAAAATTAAAATATGAAACGTTGGTAAATTAATATATATATAGAAATTTATATTAAAAAAAGGTTATTGTAAATTATACCTTTCATTAGTTTTATAATTAGGGTTGCACATGCTAGAATAATAAATTAAATAATCATCTTACCAATTAATAGAAATCAATAACTAAAGTAGATAAAACACTTACTACTTTTTTAAGATTTAAAGTTTTGATCTCACCTATATAAATATTGAACTATATAAAAACACTAATTAATAGAAGGTACAAATTAAAGTTTACCTAAAAAATAAAGAGGTCATGGTGGCTCCCAGATTTGATCTTAGGCATATAATTATTGCGTGTACAAATTTCGATTTTAAATTATAAACAAGGGAAAAATACAGTTTTGGTCCCTGAGGTTTGGGTTAAGTGACAGTTTAGTCCCTGAGTTTTCAAACTCAACAAAAATACCCCTGAGGTTTGAGATAAGTAGCACTTTGGTCCCTGCCGTCTATTTTTCTGTTAAATACTAACGGTTGCTGACGTGGCACTATTATTTTAATAAAAAAAATTATTTTTTTAAATTTTTTAAATAAAAACATATTAAAATAATAAAATATTATTTTATATTTTCTTTATTTCTTTCCCCTTCTTTCTTCTTCTTGACCTTCTTCTTTCTACTTCTTCTTGACCTTCTGCACATGGCCGACGGCCGACGACCGGCGACCACCACTCGCCGGTGGCCGCCGGCAACTTTTATTTTATTTTATTTTCTTCTTCTCCTTCTCTTCTCTTCTTCTTCACTTTTCTCTCTTTCTCCAACTTTTCAATTTTTTTTTCTCTTTTTTTTCTGCCGGTGGTCCCTCCATTTTTTTTCTTCGGTCTTTCTCTCTCCCTCTCTCATCTCTCCCTCTCTTCATCTCATCTATCCTGCCCAGATCTGTTTGGGTCCCTCCCTCCCCGTGATTTTTCATCTTTGAAAAGGAGAAAGAAAAGCTGGAAGCCACAGTCGTCCCTCCCTCCCCGCTGGAAGCTGCACGCGCTGAACCCCAGATCTGCTCATCGTGGAAGTTGCCGGACAAACACCCAGATCTGCTCGACGATGAGGAGGCCGCCGCTGAGTCGAACCCAGATCTGCTCGACGTGAGGGGGCCGCCGCTGAGTCGAACCCAGATCTGCTCGACGTTGAGGAGGCCGCCGCTGAGTCGAATGACCAAATCTGCTCGAGATTGCCTTCCGACGCGAAACAGAGGAGGAGGGAGGCCCCTCCTCCCTCCCTGTCCAGATCTGGACGGAGAAGGAGGAGGGGCCTCCCTCCTCCTCTTGTTTATTTAAAAAAAAAATAGAGAAGAAAAATGGGGTAAGAGAGAAGAAAAAAAAAAATCAGTCGCCGGCGACCGGCGGCGCCGGAGCCGGCGGTGGCCGCCGGTCGCCGGAGTTAGGAAGAAGAAGAAGGAAGATGAAGGAGATGGAGAAGATGGAGAAGAAGAAAATGAGAGAGAATGGGAGAAAGAATAAAAATAGATAAAATAAAATATTAATATTTTATTTTTTTAATATTTTTATTTTAAAAAATAAAAAAAAATATTTTTTATATTAAAATAATAGTGCCACGTCAGCAACAGTTAAAAGTTAACAGAAAATTTGACCGCAGGGACCAAAGTGCTCCTTATCTCAAACCTCAGGGGTATTTTTGTTGAGTTTGAAAACTCAGGGACCAAAGTGTCACTCAACCCAAACCTCAGGGACCAAAAGTGTATTTTTCCCTATAAACAAAATGTTTTCAATTCAAAAATATAGTAAACAAAAGGTTGAATTTTCATATACACATTATTTTTTTATTTTATTATTATTATTTTTTTTAGAAGAATACATATTTTATATTTGGGTTAAAATACACATTTGGTCCCTAAACTTTCATAGTTGTGTCAAATAGGTCCCTGAACTTAAAGTGTCAAATTGGTCCCTACCGTTAACTTTGTCCAACTCCGTTAGTTAAATGCTTATGTGGCATTGCGGACACTACAATATATCATTTATGTGGCAAATAAAAATTGTCACATTGGATAAATTCTGAGATTCCTTAACTCGATAGAAAGAAAAAAAAAATCTAAAACCTTAAAATCCGCCCAATTTTAGACCTGTCCCGAATTTATCCAATGTGGCAATTTTAACTAGCAGAGTTGGACAAAGTTAACGGTAGGAACCAATTTGACACAAAATTGAAAGTTTAGGGACCTATTTGACACTTTTTAAAGTTCAGGGATTTATTTGATACAACCATGCCATGAAAGTTGAGTGACTAAATGTGTATTTTAACCTTCATATTTGTATCCAATCAACTCGTAACATTTGAAATTTATTAAAAACAGTAGGTTAAACCACAAGTTTGGTCCTTTAATTTTATATTTAGTTTCTGTGCTTTAAAAACTTTATAATAAATCCACAAACTTTCATTATTGTGTATAATAGGTCATGTTGTTAACTTTGTTAGTTTAATGTTTTCATTATTGTGAAATCTCAATTCAAAATTGACAGGTAAGAAAATTTTCTTTAAAAAAATTTAGAACAATAATTAAAATTGAGTTGAATTTGAATTATAAACCTCTAGTATAGTAAATAATATATAAACTTATATTAGTCACATTAAAAGAAAGTATTTAATAGAAAATATTTATTATGTTCAATTGGAACTTATGCTCCGTTTCGCGTATAGAATTAGTAAGAAATGATTTTAAATTCCAGAATTTTAAAAGATGGAAATGATTTCAAATTCTTATTTGCGTTTGGAACCAAATTGATTTGAAATCATTAAAATTAAAGTCTCTTGTTTGGATGCTCATAAGAAATGAAAAGAAAGTATAACATTTTACAGTTATGCCCTTATAAATTTGCAGGAAATAATAACAATGTAAAATATTTTAATATCAAATAACAATGTTAAGCACATATAACTATGAAAACATGTACTTTTTTTAATAATTTCTTCTTCAATTAATGTATAACAACATGTATACATACAAATTATGCTATTTATTAAAAGGACCAAGAAAAAAATATATTATTCTCATCCAAATCAATAAAAAGTGGCTTAAGAAGTTGAATAAAGTAAATAAAAAAAAATAAAAATAAATAAAAATAAAAAAAAAATAAAAAATAAAAAAAATAAAAAAAAAAAACCTTACATCTAGTATGCTAGGCTATAAATGTTTGTAGGAATCGAAAAGCTACATTGAAAAGATTATAATTATTATCAGTTTTTATTTTAAAAAAAAAATTATTATCAGTTTTTTTAAAAGTAGAAGAAGAAATAAAATAGAAATCTCTAGTATTTAAAAAAAAAATAGAAATCTCTAGTTTCAAGAAAAAAAAAAATCTCTAACCTTGTGAATGGCGTCAAATGGCTTTGAGTCTGAGAAGAGATAGGGAGAGTCAATATATGTCGATGGAAAACTTGTCGAATAAAAGAAAGGGGTCGAGGGTTAGAATTGGAATTATTTTTTTAAAGTTTGAAATCCTGCCAAATCCGAGCTATTTGGAATGGAAATTTTATTTTAAAAAACAAGATTCAAATCTGTTGCTTTTTTGTTTCTTCCAAATAAGTGAAATGACGGATTTCAAATCCTCACAAATTCAGGGGTTCCAAACGGGGGATTAGTGTTAAAATATATATATACTTTAACGTGATCATTTTAAATATCCTACTCAATGTATATTGTTTTTAAGTTAATCCTTTTATACATAATTATGTTAGTCAATTTAAAATAATAAAATAAAATAAATAATTTTAATTTTGAATTTAGTTATACTTGAACAATAAAAAAAAAATCTTAACCTTTAACAATATTGAAAGAACAAAAATAAATATTTAAATGACAAATTTAAACTAATCGAAAATCTAACCATGGATTGAATACAATTAAATATTTCACAAACTCAAAGTTTTTAAATCTATACCCAAAATTTAGGTTTCCTAAACTTATACTCCAAACACAAAGTTCCTAAACTCAAACCGGGTGTTTGGCATAAGGAGTTGGGTGGAGGCTCCAACTCTTTGTTTGGTCCAAGGACATACAACACCAAATTGCGAGACCTACAAACTTATTAATCAATTATAACACTCTACCTAACATCCCATTTTCCGTAAATCCAAGCTACCTAACATCCAAGACTTAACATTATTGAATTTAAGATTTCAAACCAGTGAAATAAACAGCCTCAATATAAATTTCAAAAAAAAAAACAAAAACAGCCTCAATATAAATGGGCGAAAAGTTCACGGATCACATTTATACCTTAAAAAGAAAATAATAAGTCAATAGAAAATAAGAAAAAATAATAATAATAAAAGGGAAAAATACACTTTTGGTCCCTGAAGTTTGGTTTAGGTTTCGTTTTGGTCCCTGAGGTTTCAAACTCAACATTTTAGTTCTTGAGGTTTGCATTTAGTAGCATTTTGGTCCTTCCATCCATTTTTCTGTTAAAAACTAACGGTTTGCTGACGTGGCACCTATTTTTTTTTTATTAAAAATTTATTTTTTAAAATTTAAAAATAAAATAATTAAAAAATATATTTTTTTAACTTTTCATTTTCCCTTTTCTTTTCCCCCTCCTTTCTTCTTCTTCTCAACCCAACTATCATCATCTTCCTCTCAACCACCATCTTTCTTCCTTAACTCCGGCGGCCGGCGACCGACGACAGTCGCCGGCCGGCGGCGGCACTTTTTTTTTTTTTTTTTTTCCTCCTCCTCTTCTCTTCTTCTCTCTTCTCCCACTTTCTTCTTCTTCTTGTTTTTTTTAATAGAACAAAGGAGGGAGAGAGGAGGGACCTCCCTCCTCCTCGGTTTCCCGCCGGAAATCGGGGAGGATGGTCCCTCCTCCCTCCCCGTCCAGATCTGGATGGAGAGGGAGGAGGGACCTCCCTGTTTTTTTTAATTATTTTATTTTTAAAATTTAAAAGATAAATTTTTAATAAAAAAATATAGGTGCCACGTCAGTAAATCGTTAGTTTTTAACGAAAAAATGGATGGAGGGACCAAAATGCTACTAAATGCAAACTTCAGGGACTAAAATGTTGAGTTTGAAACATCAGAGACCAAAACGAAACCTAAACCAAACCTGAGGGATCAAAAGTTTATTTTTCCCTAAAAAAAAATAAAAGAGAAGAAAAAATGGTGGAGGGCTGGGTAATTACGTGCATGTTTGGGAGTGATTTCAAAATGACTAAAATCACTTTTGTCATGTTCAAAATCATTCCGAAACATACTTTTAATTATTAAAAATCAATTTCATGTTTGATTTTACACTTTTAAATGTGATTTTCATACCGTTAAAATTGATTTTTAATTATTAAAGACATGTTTTTGAGTGATTTTGAATATGCTAAAAGTGATTTTAACCATTTTGAAATCACTCCCAAACATGCACTACGTCTCCGTACCTGAAATTGATACGTGTTCGGGACCCACAAACTAGAGGATTTTGAAAAATATGTTAATTAAATATTTAAAAAAAAAAAATGGTGAAATGAAAACGTAGTAATTGGACGTTGATGGATCAGGTGGCAGTAGGGCCCAGGCCCAACAACTATATATCACTTTAACCCGCTTGTATAGTTGTACGCCCACTAAATTTTCTAAAAACTAAATACATAAATAAATTTTCATTTTCTTTATTATTAATTATTATTTTTTTTTTTTATTGGGGGCAGCCACACTCATCGGACATACTGCCATGATCCTTTGTCATTTTTTAATTCTTTCTTCGACGCTCAGTTCATTGCACTGTGCCTATTTTTTTTCCTTAGGTTTAAATACTTAAGTTTCGCATTTATTTTATTTTGATGTTTATATTTTCTGATATTTTATTTTGAATCTTAAATTTTTATGTTACTATTCTTTTTTGTTTCTTTACCATCAATTTTTTGTATTTGATTTAGTATAATTTGTAGGTTTCGCACCACAATTTGATATTAGACTCATATATGTTATAAAAAATAACTGTACGTACTGCTATACAAAAATTTCAATTAAATATAATGGGAAGAATTAACAAGTATCAAGAAGTTTTTTGGAATGTTCCATTTCTACACCAATAACTTATCAAGCTTAATTGATTTTATCATAAACTTCCAATTTCATCGAGTACATGTTATAATATTTACCCTCTATTCTATTTCTGCCAATACATCAACTAATCTTTTTTTGAAAATGTTAAAAAATTTATGTAAATTCAATAAAATCAAGTTTTTGTGCAAATTTAAGTTTGATATGCATAAATTGGCCATCGAATAAATTTGCTAAAACTCTCAAATTTCATAAGAAAAACTTAGTTTTAATATTGTTTTTCTTTGAAATCTATCAATCTTGTGTCATACCTATGTTTTTATAATTTATTGAATGAATATGAGAATACTTTTTTAACGATTTTTTAAATGAAAACTTATAGGGTAAAATTTGCAACATTTTTAAAGTTTAAAGTTGTTGCAATATTTATCTAAGTTTGATGTGCAATTGGTGAAATTGAATGTTTATATTTTATGGTAAAAATTGACCAAACTTATTTTCAAAAAAAAAAAAAAAAATTGATAGAACTTCGACAAATTTAGCGGTAAAATTTTAATTTCTTCCTAAATATTTGTATGTAATGCTAGAGATAAAAATATTTGAAAATATCTTGATTGAAATAAATAAGACAAAAATAAAGTCAAAATAAGTTTTAAATTTTTCCTCACTTGAAATTATTTTTCTACTTTTAGTAAGTACATGTGATAGTTTTTTTATTCCACAAAGGTTTGATGCAGAAATGTAATAAATATTTTATTTATTGAGTTATACTCAAATTTACTTAGCACAGTAAATCATTTATGGTCGGTTTGAAATACTTTTTAGTTTAACTGTTTTTTCATAATGTTTTTTTTAAAAAACATTTTGTATAAAAATTGTTTAGAATTTCAACACTCATATGTTTGGTTATATTTTCTCACAAGTGTTTTTATATACAAGTTATTATATTATATACTTAAAAACTCTTTTTAAAAATTTTGTTTTCAAGTGTTTCTCTCAAAATGGTTTATTTATTAATCTCATTGTTAAATAAATCATTTTTAGTGGTTGTCAAACAATAGAATTTTTCCAAAATGTTTTTTTTTTTTTCAAAATTAAACACTTAAAAAGTTAAACCAAACGCACCCCTTAGACTATGAAAATAATTAGATTTTTTTAAAAAGTAATAACTATGTCTAAAAGATTTTATCTATTGGTTGCAAATTAATCAACCTTCCTAATCATAATATTTAGGCTAAATACATGTTTCAATCCGTTATATTGAAGTACATTTTCAATTAAATTCCTATTATTTGACGAGTTTCAATAGTCCACTGTGTTTTTACATTTTCCAATTTGATCTCCCACCTTATTGAATGCTGAATTTGGTTTATGATAAATTTAGCATAATTAGTAAGAAATTGACATAAACTTAGAAAAGGAAAAAATGTCATCTAAAAATGAAAAGTTTCTCATTTCTACTCCAAATTTTAAAGAAATTTCAAGTTTTATACTCTTCTAAATTTATGTCAGTTCACTAAATACTGTGACATGTAAGTTTATCTATAGGTAATTTTAAAATTTCCCAATATCGAGAGACTAAATTGAAAAAAAAAATTATAATTATATATAAAAAAAATTACATTATAATATCTAAAACAAAATATAAACTTTTTAAATAATAAGGACTAAATTTTTTAAATATATATATATAAAATGACATATATTTAGTCTACTATGTCATTAATATTTGTCTATCCAATTTATTTATTTATTTATTTATGAATAAATGTCCAATTTATTTATATTATTAGCTTTCAAGCTACTGAAGATGATGTTAGTCACATAATGTTCCTAAACTAAATTTTCAAGTCAAATAATTAATTGTTTGCTACCAACTTTTGTACATTTATTTGTTTTCGGATTTAACTAATCAAAAGTGTGTTTTGAACTTTTACATTAGTTGGAAAGTATATTTAACGAAAGGTATTTTTTTTTTAACCAATTTGTTTGCATAGTATTCATATAATTAAAAGCATTTTAAAACTCTAAAGATACTTTAAATAAAGTACTTTCAAAGGAAACTTTTTAAAAATTATAGATTCAAGTATTACGTTTGAACCTACAATTTTAAAATTATGTTACCAAATTGAGAAATTATTTGACGTGGAAGGCTATAGTTGAAAATGAAGAGGAAAGTTGAAAAGGGTCGAATTGTAAAAAAAAAAAAAAAAAAGAGAAAAAAAAAAGAAAAAAAAAAGGAAAAAAAGATGGGAATCTGGGATTATGGGGACCATGTAAAAAGAGGGTGTGACAAGAAATTATTAGGAGCCAAAAGTCCAATGTGTGCGTCACACGCTTTTGATTAAATTTGACAAAAGATTTCAAATTCCAATTTGCAGAAATGGTTCGGAAAAAAGTGAACATGTTTTAGAAAAAACGAGGGCTTTATTTTTTACCGACAAACCATTTTTATATTCATCGGGAAAATTTCTAGTACTACGGTAGTACTTACTCCCTCCATTCAGCATTTGACACGTCATTTAATGATATAATATTTTATTCTATGAGTCCCACATCATTCTTAAATACTCCTTATATGACAAACAATAAATGGAGATAGTATAGAAAATTTTCCATACTACCGTAGTACTAGAAATTTTCCCATATTCATCTTCATCTTCTTTAAACCGACACTCCCTTTTAATTTCATTTTCAATCCTTTTGTACAACTCACATGTCGTCTCAATCTTTACTCGGCCCATCATTTTTCTCAAGCCCACAAACTTCGAGTCCACTCCCAAATGCCCCATTTGGTTAAATGGGCCACACTCGGCCCAATATATACCCAAGTGAAAAACATCATAGATATGTGCGTGTTTGTGAGTGATTTAAAAATGGTAAAGTCACTTTTGTCATATTAAAAAATCACTCTGAAACATGTTTTTAATGATTCAAAATTAATTTTGATGGCATGAGAATCATGAGTGTAAAATCAAACAAGAAATTGATTTTGAATGATTAAAGGTACATTTTGAAGTGATTTTAAACATGACAAAAGTGATATTGTCCTTTCGTCGAAATTATTCCCAAACATGCAAATTTAGGTTAAAAATTAGTTTTGATTCCCTAAACTTTTGATTTGTAACGATTTAGTTCATGTACTTTCAATTTTGTAACAAATTAGTCTATGAACTTTAATGAGTAACAATTTAATCCTTGTCGTAAAAGATTTCATCAAAATTAAATGTCGATTTTTATTATTTAATGATTAGACTTATAAATATATTGGATCCAAAATTAGCTTATTAATCTATTTAGGTAAGAAATTTCATCAAATATTAACATTAGTTCTCATGATAAGTACCATTACAAACTTTAAAGTACGAAGACTAAATTATTACATATGAAAGTTCAAGGACTAAGTTGTTAGAAAATTGAAAATAAAAAGATTAAATTATTACAAATCAAAGTTTAGAAACTAAATCGATATTTTTTAAAGTGATTTTTTTTTTTTGAAAAAACTCTTTAAAGTGATTTTTAACATTTAGTTTAAAATCAATGTAATTTAGTCTAAAATTAATTTGGATTTGAATTGTGCTCGATTCTATAATTGTGAAAGAGGAAGTAATGATTAATCATGATTATTTTTGTCTGGTTTTTAAATAAATGACATTGTTCTGAATATCACATTCCATCAAATTAATATTCTCATGTGTGATTGGTTTTTTGTTCTAAAAAAAAAATGTATGACTGGTTTTTTTTTTCTTTCATTTTAATGTTTTTTTTCTTTTTTGACGATATCGGGGGAGGATTCGAACCACAGACCTTGTGATTATCAGTACATCCTTATGCCAGTTGAGCTAAACTCTTGTTGATCTTTTATTTTAATGTTATATCTTTCATAAAATATTTTTATGCAATTATTTCAATCATTTTAGAGATCAAACTTTGTGTAATTTGTTATATGATGGTGACATAATACGAATAATTCAGAAAAAGAAAAATTAAATGGCATATAATAATTATCTTGATGGTGAAAATTCACCATCAAGATTCTTCAAATATGTAAGGACCATTAAGATTTTTCAACTAACACTGAGGTTCACCAAAACTTTATGAAAATATTTATTAGTTTGTTTGCAGAAACAACTTTGAAGCCTTATAAATAGACTATAGAGTTTCATTAAAAGAAATATATATAGAAACTATAGAGTGAGAAATCTTGATGCTGTAATATAAATTATACTAATATAGGATTCTTTGTAAAAATAAAGAATAAATTATGAACTTAATTTTTAAACCATCCGATTTATGTCTAATAGGTTCTTAAACTTTAAAAATGTTTAATAAGTCTCCAAACTTTTTTTAAATTTTATGATTAATAATCCTTAAACTTTTAAAAGTATCTTATATGTTTCTAAACTTTATGAATTATATATCTAATAAATCCTTCCATTTTGAATTTTGTGTCAAATAGATAATTTATCTATTCAATATTTTTTTAAGAAATTAAAGCGCTTATTAAATACAAAATACACTCTTGTGTTTAATAGGTCTATTAGTTTTAAAACATATTAAAAATGTTTGGAAACCTATTAGATTAAAATTGAAAGTTTATAGAGACACTTTTAAAGTTTAGAGACCTATTGGAGATCTATTAGACAATTTTTAAAGTTTAGAAATTAAACTTGTAATCTAATCTAGATGAATAGTTTTTTATCTCACAATTAAATTCATTATCGTTATCATTATTGTTGATGGTCAAATTTGGACAGACAAAACTCACCTGACCTTCACGTGCCACCAACGGTAAATTTGTTTGAGAGGGGAGAAGATGTGGCCTGCAAGACAGTAAAACCTGCACACCGGTGTATGGTGCTTGCCACACTGCCTCCGATGCTTAAGTCAGCAAGCAGAACGATGGGAAGCCAAAAAAGAAAGAACAAGAGGAGAATCAGAGACTAGAGTTCCGAATCCCTTCTTTAGCGACGAATAAGGGTTTAAATACTTTTTCCTGCCTTAGGGTTTCTAGGCTTTCGGGGGCGATTCGAGCTGAACCAGGTGAAAATGGGGCGTCCGGGGGCACTAGGGACCAAACGGAGGCGGAAGAGCGTCGGCCTCGGCCTCGGCCAGGCCGACCATGGGCCTCAGCCTCGGCCCAAGGCCTAGGCCGAGTAGGGGTCGAGCCAAAGCCCGATCCCTTCGGCCTTGGCCCGACCCTTTGACTTGTTCTTCCTCCGGGTTCCGCTTCCTGACTGTCTCTTTGGGTTGGTATTGCACTGTCCTCATCAGTTCCTTGCATATCGGAGTGGTCATAAATTACCTATAACAATTTTTTTTTTTTTATAATAAATTACCTATAACAATTATTATTATCAATATCATTACTATAATAAAAGATATAAGGTAGAATAATATTTTTGGACAATTTTACCAAACTCTTTGATTTATAATTTCATTGATGCCAATCAATTGATTTTTAAATGGTGACTTAATCAATTATGTACCTTGTTTCCAAAAAAAAAAAAAAAAAATCAATTATGCACCTGATAAATGATGGTTTACTGTTGATTTATTTTGATATTTTACTAAAATAAAAATAAAATCTATCACATTAAATTAAAAAAATATATTGAAATATTAGTTTCAAAGTAGTTAAAATTTTCAAAAAATAACTTCTAAAATAAATTATAGAATTGTTAGGAAATAAAACTAATATGTTTTTAAGTGATAACTCTTAAAAAATACATATGTTAAAATAAATTACACAAAATGTATTACAAGTGCAACACGTAAATATTTTCAAATGACTTAAAGACATAATATTTGTTAGGGTTGTTTGTCGAAATAGCAAAATAGACTAAATTAATTTTAAATATAGAAAAATCTAAACTATTTGTAAATATAACAAAATTGAAGTCTGTTAGTGATAGAAGTCTGTCAACAATTAACTTTAATTACAAGGTGATAGACTATTCTATGAGAGACAGTAGTCTACAAGAATTGTGATTGAAGTCTATTACTGATAAATGTTTTTCATTAATAGATTTGTCATATTTACAAATATTTTTTTTAAAGTTGTTATATTTGTAAATAACAAACCTCAAAATGCTACATCATTACAATAATCTTATTTGTTATGGGTGTAGTTTGGAGCGCCCATGAACCCACACTCCATGTAGACCCACTAAGAACCACGTGTGGACCAACGAATGGTGAACTCCGTGGTGAGGCCTTTGAGAGCCAAGTCGAGGATAGACACTAAACAAATACAATGCATATGATCTATCGAGCTGTGTACTAACTGAGTCGAGACATGTGTCCCTCATTTCTTTACTTTCCATTGCCCATGTTAGATATAAAACTTGAACAGGACACTGAAGAAAGGGACGAATAGAAGAGAGTCATCTTACAAATGAGATAACAATTTTATCCTAGTTCAACTCAACATTATGTCACAAATACTGACTTAAGTATCAGATCATGTTTGACATAACACCACATCGATGTGAGCTTGTGCCTTATATGTCTGACCAATTATCCAACCAACAACCTCAACGAAGAGCTAACATGAACCTGTAACCAAAATCTCATGACTCATATAAATGGTTTCAATTACAACAAACTCTTAAATATTGAATTTCAGATAAATGTATAGTCTTTGGTTGCAATGTCTTTTTAAGAAAATAATAAAAACTTGTTTTTTTTTTTAAATATATTAAATACATATCAAAAACTTGTTAGTAACGCCGTTTTCGAGCACTGATTATAATCCATAAAATATCATAGATTCATTTCATAATTAATATGCAATTGTGCTAAAAAAATAATAATTAATATGCAATTCAATTCTTTTTAGTGCATAATATGCAACTCAATGAATATTTTATTATAATGAATTTCACCATTAATTATCTAAAACTAATTAATTTTCTATTATTAGCAAGCATAACTAACCATTAAATACCCGATAAAAATATATATTGTATAAAAATAAAAGAAAACTTAAGTTTTAACTAAGTTTTCTTTTATTTTTATACAATATATATTTGGTTTTGTGAATGAAAGAAGGACGGATTGATGATGAAGGGCGGATTGAATCGAGGCTGTCCTTTTAGTTTGTGGTGGTTTCTTTTGGGTTTTGTTTTTTCAATTTCCTATGTAATGTCGCAAATGCGATCTTCTTGGTTTTGTGAATGAAAGAAGGTTATGCTGTTGATAAAAAAAAAATGGAATATCAATATCTATCATGTTTTTTATCATTTAAATAGATTATAAATTATAAATTTCCTTTCATAAATAGACTAGAAATTAAAATAAGTCAATCTAAACATAGTTGAATTGATTGAGATATATATTATCGTACTTCATATTGTTGAACTAAAAAAACAATACCAACATGAGCATAACTCAACTGTTATAAAACTTTATTAATAACCATAAGATCCGTGGTTCGAATCTCCCATCCTACACGTTGTAAAAAATATATAAATATATATATAATAATAATAATAATAATAATAATAATAATAATAAATAATTGTATTGATTTTTATATTCTTTAAATACACACACAGTCTGACAAAGTGAAAGTATTCAACTTCATTTTTTTTTTTTCGTTTTTTTGTTTTGTTTTTGTTTTTTCACCTATAGTATTTTAATACCTAGCTATATCATCATTTTCCTTTTGTTTTCGGTTCCCATTTCCCAACCAGTTGAACTGTTTGATTTTTACCACAAAAATAATTACCATCTCTTGAAGACTTGAATGTTAATTGCTGATGTGAAATTACACTTGATCTTTTATGTAAAATTATATGTAACTAACAAATTTGGGAATGGTTCTTGTTTTCATTCAATGAACCATCGACCTTTAGAATGATAACTGATACTAACGTTAAATTCGAATATGATATTGAAAATTTTACTTTTAGATAGACTTTCATTTGAAAAATGTGTAAATAAAAATATTATCATGTATATTTAATGAATATAAAACATATATCTAGTATAAAATTAAGGAAACTTTTAAGAAAAATGACACTTGAGATTAGATTTTTATTAAAATTTGTGAATTTTGAAAGATTTATTCAATCTATGAGGCTTAGTTTTAACGAGAATTGATTTTTAAAAGATAGTGAGTTTTGAGAGATTTTTATTTTATTTTTGTTAAAATTAGTTGGTGAACTTGGGGGAAGTTGAATATAGCGTAAAATTTACCACATATATTTAAATGTAGAGTTCAATTTGATAAAATTTAAAGTTTACTATGATTTGTTTTTAAGATAAAATGTGTGCTATTATGTGTTTGACTTGAGATAAATTGGTTTAGGTTTTATCACAAGTTTAGTCCATGAAGTTTCAGAGTTGGATCAATTAGGTCCTTGAACTTTAAAAAGTTTTATAATAGGTCTCTGAACTTTCAATTTTGTATATCAAATAAGTATATGAACTTTAAAAAAAAAATGTGCAATAAGTCTCTGAACTTTCAATTTTGTGTCTAATAGGTCCTTGATATATTTGATATTTTTAAAAATTAACCAATCTACTATATATAAAATTGAATTTTATGCCTATTGAAACTCTAGACTTTCAATTTTGTATCTAGTAAGCTTGTGAATTTCAATCTGAACATGACTTAGTAGATAAACATCAATTATCATTCCCAAATTTGATAGTTCCATCCCACAATTGTTGAAGGTTGGAAAAAGAAAAAAAAAAAAAAAAAACAAAAAAACAAAAAAAGAAATATCATCATTATCAACCATGATTGCTAATAGTGAAACTTTGAATTTTTAACTTCTTTTTCAACATGCCATTAATTAGAAAAGACACACCTTTAACATTTGAAATTTAAAATCAATTATGTAACAAGTAGAATAAGATTTAATTACCTAAAAAAAAAAAATCAGGATGAAGAATGGCTAGAAAAATTTACCAAGAATAAAGTACATTAAGGTACATTAAAAATAAATTTTCTATTTTACAATCATACCCTCAAATTATTACAATTCCATACACACACATTGTAATTCGCTTGTTTTTATAAATTATACCATTATACTTCTAAAATGATCTTAAACATAATGTAATTTGGCCTTTTTACCCTTTTCTTTTCAAAGAGAATATACATATCTAGCATAGTTTTAGATTACGTTAACAAAAAGTTGAATATTCAAAATAATTATAAAATTTATAAATCTTTGTCCATATATAGAATGATGATAAAATACAATTAAGAGGAAAAAAAAAAATCAATCATGACTGATAGCTAGATGAATAAAAACAAAATAAATGTACGAGTAAAAAGGACAAAATTTGTAAATTTGTTTCTTTTTAGTTCTATTTGTTTCTTAAAAAAGACAACGAGTTTATAGATATAGATATTTACTTTATAAATAAGTTAGGTATGAGAAAGTTCATATATTACCTATTTATAGTAAATATATTCCCAACCGTGACTGAATAGATTAAATTACAAGTTTAATCCTCAAATTTAAGTTTGTACTAATTTAGTTCTTGAACTTTTAAAGGTATTTAATAGGTCTTGAACTTTCAATTTTTGGGTCTAATAAATCTCTGAACTTTAAAAATGTCTAATAAATCTCTTAATTTTGTATTTTGTGTCTAATAGATTTTTGACATATTTGAGATTTTAAAAAAAAAAAAATTAACCAATCTATTAGACATAAAATTGAATTTTATGTTTATTGGGACCCTAGACTTCTAATTTTGTGTCTAGTAGGCATGTGAACTTTGAAAAATATCGAAGATAGACTCATAGTTGAAAGTTGAGGGATTTATTAGACACAAAAGTGAAAGTTTAAAGACATAGTGGATACTTTTTAAAGTTCAGGAACTTATTGAATACAAAATTGAAAGTTTGAGGACCTATGTGATACTTTTTAAAGTTCAAAGACCAAATTAACATAATCTTGTAAGTTGAAGGACTAAACTTGTAATTGAATCGAGTCAATATATACCAATTTAATATTTTTTATCCACTCATTCAATGTAAGCAAAAATATTTTGCATCAAACTAAGTCCTAACTTCTGTTCTCTTGACGTAAGAATTCTTATATATGTATTTTTGCCACTTATAAATAAGGATGGAAGTATAAAATTTTTTAAATATAATTAGACTAAATTTCGTAATTACCTTGAATTTTGTTATTTTTTTCTTGAAAAGAATATATTGGGCTGCATGTAAAAATTTGAGCTCGGCCCAAGTGAAGCCCATAGTACAGAAAGCGAACCTATATTTCGGCGTGCCACGTCGTAGGTGGGCCCGAGGTTTTAGAAATGAAAAAAGAAAAAGGAAAACGCTGCTTCCCGGTAATATGATATCATTAATTAAAAAACGGAAAATGGAATTTAGAAAAAAGAAAAGGAAAAGAAAAAGAAAAAGAATGGTGAATACTGGAAAGAGCTGCGGGCCCGAGGCCACGCCCCCACCCACCCTAATAGAATTAGCCCACAAACAAAAACGAATAACTGGAATCTCTTCTCCATTTCCATTGCCATTTCCATTTTCCATTTCTCCTTCCTTCCACCATTTTCACTCTCTCTCTCTCTCTCTCTCTGGGTTTTTGAGGTCTCCCATCTCTCGCCGTCGATTTTCATTTTGAAGCGGCCGTTCAAGATGGTGTTGAAGGACGAGTGGTTGAGTGCGGCCATGGCCGATGACAGCGTCGTGGTGGAGTTACTCGTCCGGCTCAAGCAGTCCCAAGCCTCCTCCTCGATGAAATCTTCGGTACCCGCTGTTATTCCGGCCAGATGGGGTCTCAGACAGCGGCGTTCGAGGATTCTCTCGCCTTTTCGATACGATGCCATTGCTCACAAGAACAAGGAGTCCAGCTCCACCAGATGCAGCCCCACCACCCCTCTCTCTTGGAGCGGTGACACCTCTCCCTCCGCCACCGCCGATGGATTCGAAGAGTCCAGTCATCCATCCGGATTCTCCCACTCCTCCAGATCCAAGGTTCTTCCTCGATTTTACTCTTGTACCCCCAATCTTCCTTTCGTGTTATTTTCTTCTCTGGTTTTGGGTTTAGATACAGAGCCACCGATCTCCGCCGTGGCGGTTTCTTTCTCCCTTGGATTTGGCGAATTCCTCAGATGACGCCGAGTCGCCGCCGCCGCCGACGAGCGAGTATCTCTCTCCTCGTGGCCGACTCCGAAACCCCACGAGATGAATTGCTCGTATTTTCTCAAGAACCCCACAATTCCCTTTTGGACGATGAGCCTTTTTCCTTGTTAATAGCGTCGTCAAAGTCAGAGGGTAATCTAAGTCCAAAATTGAAAGTTTGAGGACGGAACGGAGCCGGTAAGCAAAGGATAGTGGTCGGTCGGGATCAGATCGATGGTCTCTGAGAACGGCGTTAGAGATAGGATGCGTTTGGTTTTGGCTTTGGCTTTGGTGAAGCCATTGAACAAACTCACAAAGTATGTTTGTTTATCTTCTGTTCTCGAGATCAGAGTAATTAGATTGAGCGCGTATGTCCCACGTACAACCCCTCGTAATCGGACGGCGTGGAAAGGAACCATCGAGAGAGATGGTTCTTTAGCCATTATTTGATCTTTGGGTTCTCAGATCTGAAGGTCAATGATCTTTATTTTTCTTTTTCTTCTTTGTTGGCAGTTTGTTTTTCTTTTTAAAGGCCATTAATTTGAATGAAGAGGCACGTGAAAGGTCACGCGAGAGATGAAAAGTAAGATTCTCGAGAAGAAATTGGGGTTTAGTTGGATTAGATTGATGAGCCACCATGTGGGTTTTAATGATGTGGCCTTTAATTACTGGTTTATCAAAATAGAAATTTTAAAAAAGGTCCCCCCTTTTTTTAATTTTCTGAATGTAATTGCGACTTTTGTTTGTTTTTTACTCTGAAATCTGATGGGTTGACCTTTTATGCAGGGCTGTGGTACTAATGAATTCAGTTGCAGCACTGCCATGGCCAAGAGGTTAAAAAGAAGAAAGGTAAAATTCCCATCTTGTTCTGTCTTAGAAATAACTAAATCAATTTGCAACTGATGTTATTTGTTTAGTATTTTTCTTTCTTGCTTTATTATTATTCTGAAATGGCCAAACTTTTCAGGCATTGGCTGATCTGAGAGTGGAGGAGTCTCTACTTTTGAAGGAAAGGGTACATCTCAAAAAGGTGTGTGTTACAAAGAGGGGTTCTGAATTGGAGGGAATCAGAGTATTATGAATAGCCATGAATTTACTGATTCAATTCTAGTTTGTTTGTTTGGAAATGTTTTTGCGACCTTTTAAAAGTGTTTTTGACTGATTATAAACTTTTTAATCATGGTGTTTTGCTTTTAAAAACACGTTTTTTGGAGTGAGTTTTTTGAATTTGAACTTCTCAGATCTCTCCTACCAGTGCTTTTGGAGAAAGTAGTAATTAATGTTCGTTTGAAAAACGCACTGTTTTCAGAGTCATTTCTTCACGCGCTGCCTATCAAAGCCATCCATTTGCTAAACTTTTGTTAAAGAAATGGTGCTGCTCATTTTATAGTTTTTGTTTAATGAAAGTGGATCGGTTTTGAACAGGAGCTGGAAAGCTTACATGCGACATTCAAGGAACAGACAACCAACAATGAGAAGTTGAAGAAAATGAAGGTGATTCAAAATTTTCCCCTCAGAACCCAGATGAAATTACTGTCTTAATGATTAAGAAATGTGAGACCTTGATGTTGATCTTTTGATAATGTATGGACATAAATCGTTCATGGTTATGTAAGAGTTGCTGTTTGGGAGTAGCTCTTTAGATCTGATCTTTCTGTGACTCTTCTGATTTGAATCTTTTCTGTTTCTCAGCTCAATCTGAATTTCAATACATCATCGGATAGTGTTCGGGACGAGTCGAAGCCAGTAGCTTCCGATCAACCATGCCAAAGCGTGGATCCTACACCCGACAACGTTCTTACAACTTCGCCAATACAAACCGTACCTGGAAACAATACACAATCAGAATCTCACCAGACACAAGAGAGAAACTCCATGGAAGGTGGTGGTTTCTTTCTACCAGATCTTAATATGATCCCGGCTGAGGACTCTCTCTGAGGCTCTAATCACAGCAGGAGCTGAAGAAATGTTTAGACTCGTCAAGGACATTGTCTAACGACTTGTCCCGGTGCCAAATGAAAAGAATGATTTACTGGAGGTCGTTTTTGCCAAGGGGCACCCCATACAATCAATCATTTGGCAACGTCGTCGGGTTCGAGTCGGTTCTTGAGGTCAGAAAGAAAGAGATTGACAAAGTCATGAGAATTTCGAAACTTGGGACTTTCTTCTGTTGTCGTTTCGAAATTCTTCCGGCCCTCATTGAAATTCATTTCAAAATTGTAGGATCAAACATGTTTGATTCTTTGTAGGTAAAAGGAAAAGCTAATCGAAACTTGTTCTATGCTGAAATCTTTGCTGCGGCTGTTGTTAACATAGACCAAACCTTCGTGTTGTTATTAACTTATGATTCGATTCGATTTGATATTTGTTGTTGTTTTTCATTCTTTGTAAGAAAGAAACAAGAATTTACGATGAGATCCGAAGTGTCACTTCGGTCTGTTTTTGGACCGAACCATAAAACGAACCAAGGATTAAAGGCTATTCTATTATCTCCTTGTCTTTTTATAATAAAAACGTGTCCGGAGTTTGAAAATGTATTTATATTGTGTTTATAACAGCTTTCAAGTCCAAAATAATTTGGAGTATTCTTAAGAAAAACGAGAATAAGTGTACAGTATTTTATGAATGATTTATATCCCATTTTATAAAACAGATCCATAAAAAGTGTACCATCATGCTAGGAGAGTTTGGAAATGTTATTTGAGTACTTTTTAGAATAATTACTTTTAGTAAAAGTAATTTATTTATAAACACTTTAATAAAAGGTTCTCGATGAAAACCATTTTGATGCTTGGTTCTTTACTTTTTAAATACTTTTGATCTACTATTTTGACTAGAAATATTCTACAAGGGCTTCCCTCATAAAAAAAATAAATAAGTAATAAAGTGTTTTTTTTAGCTTTTTCTCTAATTACTTTCCTATTTTTAAAGGTTAAATGACAAGTTTAGTCACTGACCTTTCAAATTTGCGATTGAGATTTTTAAAAATACCGAATATGTCTGGGATTGATTAGACACAAAATTGAAAGATCGGTAATCTACTAGACATTTTTAAAGTTCATAGACTTATTAGACACAAAATTGACAATTCATGTACCTATTAAACACTTTTTCAAGTTTAGGGACTAAACTTGTAATTTAACAACTACTTCAAATCATAAATATTTGGAGTGAAAAATACTTTTGGTCATAATAAAATTACTTTTTAGTCCTACCAAAAACACTCATGTCTTAATCATTCTTACGTTACCTTACCTTCTAAGCCTAAGCTAAAGGCTTTTCTTTTTTATTTTCTTAGTTATTTATTTACATTAAATATTTTGTTTTTGAACTTAAAAAGTTGTGTTTAATATCTATTTGAAATTTTAAAATGTCTAATACATCTTTAAACTGCCAAAGTTCAACGGTAATTGGCATTTATTCTCGACCAAGAGGTTAGAGATCGAATCCCCCACCCCCAAATGTTGATATACTAAAAAAAATACGTCCTTCAACTTTCAAATTTGTGTGTAATTGGTTCCTTGCCTTTTTAAAAAACTTAAACAATAAAAAATTGAAAGTTCAAAAATCTATTAAACACAAAATTAAAATTTTAGAGGCTTCTCTACACGGTCGTGAACTAAATTTGTAATAGGGCCGGTTGCAAAAGTAGCAAAATGGCTCAAACTAATTGCAAAAGTAGCAGCCCGCAGAAATATTTGCAAAAATGGCAAAATCTCACCATCAGAAAAGTAAAATTACTAAAATGCCCAAAATTTTTCTATCACTGATAGATTCTATCAGTGATAGAAGTTTCTATCATTGATATTTTCTATCGCTGATAGAAAGCTTTTCTATCAGTGATAGAAACTTTCTACCACTGGTAGAAAATTTTTCTACCACTGATAGAATCTATCAGTGATAGAAAGACTTTCTATCATAGAAGATTTCTATCAATATATATATAAAAATTGACGAGGAAGAAGAAGATGCGCGCGCCAATCAGTTTTTCTATCACTGATAGATTCTGTCAGTGATAGAAAAAGTTTCTAACGGTGATAGAAATCTCCTATCACTGATAGAAACTTTATTCTATTAGTGATAGAAACTTTTTATCATTGATAGAAAATGTTTCTACCAGTGATAGAAACTTTATTCTATCAGTGATATAAACTTTCTATCACTGATAGAAAATTTTTCTACCACTGATAGAATCTATCAATGTTAGAAATACTTTTTATCATAGAAGATTTCTATCATTTTTCTACCACTGATAGAAGATAGAAAGACTTTCTATCATAGAAGATTTCTATCAATATATATATATATATATAAAATTGACGAGGAAGAAGAAGATGCGCGCGCCAATCAGTTTTTCTATCACTGATAGATTCTATCAGTGAAAGAAAAAGTTTCTATCACTGATAGAAAGCTTTTCTGTCAGTATAGAAACTTTATTCTATCAGTGATAGAAACTTTCTATCACTGATAAAAAATGTTTCTACCACTGATAGAATCTATCAGTGATAGAAACTTTCTATCACTGATAGAAAATTTTTCTACCACTGATAGAATCTATCGGTGATAGAAAGACTTTCTATCGGTGATAGAAGATTTCTATCAATAAAAAAAAAAAAAAAAAAAAAAAAAAAAAAAAAAAACTGACTAGGAAGAAGAAGATGCGCTCGCCAATCAGGGGCAGGGGCAATTTAGGAATATAAAAAATTAATTCAAAATTTTTGTCATATTTGCAAATATTTTTAAAATTTGCTATATTTGCCATTATTTACCCTCATGTTGCCACCCATTACAATTATCCTTTGTAATATAACTCAACATTGTTGACAAGAAAATTGAAATTGTGAAGAATATAAATTGGGCCATAGGAGTTGAGTTGGGCCCAAATTTGCATAAAGAAACCGTGACAGTGATTAAGTTTGGAGGAAACCCAAATCAAAATCAAAATCAAAATCGAACAAAACCTTATCTTAATTCCTATTATTGTTAGAAAGAATGCTTCCATGACCCAAACTCGACATGTTGGACCTTTCAATTATTAAATATACCCATAATTGGTTCTGGAAAATGTTTTTGTAATTTCTTTTTAAGAATTTGAAATGATATTTTAGGCTTTTTTTTTTCTTCCCAATATGTGTTAAGAAAAAGAAAAAATCTTTTCTCAAAACAATTTCTTTGATAAGATAAAAGTGTAAGGGACTACCGGACACCCACATATCTCCACAATGGTATGATATTGTCCACTTTGGGCATAACCCTCATGGCTTTGCTTTTGGATCCACCCCAAAAGGCCTCATACCAATGGAGATACTAGTCCTCCCTTGTATACCCATGATCATCCCCTTACCTAGCCAATGTAGAACTTTGGTCGCACTCCCAACAAAAAGAAAGGAATGTATACAATGGGCACTCAAAGGCTTTGATAATAAATGAGAAAGAAAATCAATTGTGATCATATTGATTGGATCAAGTCCAAAAATTTATTTAGGTTAGTTCGTGTTTAAATAAATTGAATCACAATGAGATGAGTTGGTTCATGGACTCTGGTAATATTAGTTTGAATTGAGTCAACTATTATTTTTTTTTTTAGTTCAACATGTGAGAGAAGAGAATTTGAACTTACATCTTAATCGAACATATATGTTTAAGCCTTAACTAATTGAACTATATTCATTTTGGTAACTTAACCCAAAATTACTATCACTTAGAAAAAGATCGTTTACAAAATTACTTGATTATGTATTTATTTTTTTAATTTCATTCATGTGATAAATTCTTTGGATTTTTTCCTCTCAAAGAATTAGAATATAACTTCTTTAATCGTGAGAGGCTAAATTTTTTATACATATAAAATACATTCAACTATTAATTCTAATTATAAATTAGTAAATAAGTCCTCAAAATACTAACATTGAGATTCACTGCCAATTAGAATATAATTTTGAATAAATAATTTCGAATCCATCCAAACAAACTTTTTTTTTTTCGCAACAACTCAAATATTTAGGTTGGATAGAAGAAAAATATCTAAATTATAAATAGAACAAAATTGTAACCTGAGTTTTTAGGCTCCAATAGTCTTCTAACCTTAATCGTCAACATAGTTATTTCACGTAGGTTCTGTTTCTATTTATGGATTGAAATATTTTATTTTGATATATAGAAAAAAAAAAAAAATTGTTTCATTATCATGTTAAATCTTCAAATGAAAAATTGCAAAAACCTTATCTTAAACTACTCGATTGTTACAATTACATAATCCAAATTTCAATTTGATTAATTATCCTTAAAATTCAAAAAATTGACAAATAAGTTCTCAAATATTGCAAAATTTACTAATCATCTTTAAAGGATAAGAATTGTTACCATATGAATTATATAATTGTTACACTTAACTAAAATCTTTTAACTCTTTATTTTTTTTTAAAAAAAAAAAATCTTTTAACTCTTTAAAATTCGGAGAGTATAACATTAACCATTAAAAAGAAAATGCTACCATTTAAATTTAAAAACTAAATTAATGATATAAAATTTTCGAGATAAATGGTACCAGTTGAATAATAAATTTCAGTTGTTTACAAATTGTCATGTCATTAATTTAAATTAATGATAAAATAAAATTGAGACAATATACAAATTTACACTTGTTTTTAAATCAAATCAATAGACAAAAAAATTTGGCAAATCAAATTATGTCTCTTATCTATAATCTATTATTCATCCATAAGACGATATAAACTAATCCAATCAAAATAAATCACGAGGTGGTTGGATCCGAAGCTAATTTTGTCCGAATCACTGAAAAGGGATCATGTCAAATTTAAATAATCCAAGTCTAGTGAAAATCATTACTAAGCTCAAACGAGTATAAGTTTTATGTCATTTTTTTAAGTAGTTTTATGTCAATTGAGCTATGCTCTTGTTGACAGTTAGTGTAGAGTTTAATTGTAAGTTATAGGAGCTAATTGATGAAATTGAAAATTAGTTGGTATGATTGCAACAAGTCCAATATTTTTCAAGGAAATATCATTAAAAAATTCCCCCTTTTTTAAATGTAAGTATATGATCATAGATTTTTATTTATTTACTTTTTTGATAAAACGATCTAAGAATTAAACAAACCTCATCCAAAAATTTGTATCATAACTTTTTAAAGAAAATGAACACATATGTATATATATATCTTTAATATCAAATCTTGTCAAAACATGATATCCATCTGATTTGATTTAAGCCCTCTTGACATGACAAGTTTTTGACAAAAGGCCTTGTCATCTTTTTCTTTTCTTTGAAAAGAAATTATCCAGTGATATGCACTCATGCTGGTTGTTAGGCAATCATTTTAATTTTTCATAACGTGCTCACATTCAATACTAATGCAACCAAAATCCAATAATATTATACTATAGATTAAAAAATATATATACTTAGAACAAGAAGCCAACTCATTTTTAACATATATTGACCTCGATTATTGTTTTAATAAATCTGATGTGATCATTTCTAAAGCAAAAATCACACGTGAATAAATAGTACGACAAAATCATGAATTCACATTTAATAATATTCAATTTCATTAATCCACATTAAACCAATGACATTATTAACATTCAATTTCTTAACTACAAAGTAAATTAGTTAAGACATGACTTTGGTTTTTAACTTAAACTTCTTCCCATTACATTTTGATTTAGTTGCTATTATATTAATATCATCAATAAAACACATCAGCTAAAATTTAGCTGAGTTTAACTAGCTTGGTTAAGGAAGTAAACAAAATGTTATATTAGTGTTCTATTGATGATAGACTAGTCAATTTGAACATAGTTTAACTAGTTAAAACATAAAACTTAGAGTAAAAAATAAAAAAATTTGAATCCCCCACCTCATATATCATGTCTAACTAAAAGAAAAACTCATTTTTTTTTTTTTTTTGAAATGTAGAAAAACTCACTTGAACTAAGATATACACAATATTTAAAATTCAAATACGTGCTAAGATCTCGGTCATTTAATAATGATTTCATTTTTGGTTTTTTGTTTTCTGAAAATTGTATTTATTTTCTCACACTTTCTTTACAATAGTTTTCACCCATTTTTTTCTTTCAAAACTATTGACTATGATTTTGAAAACATTATTAGAAGGTAATAAGATATCAAAACAAAGAAGCTACTGGATGAAAATATATTTATAAGTTTAATTTTCAAAATCCAAAAATCAAAAACCAAATAGTCATCAAACGGGCCTAAACAAATACCATGTTTATAATTTATAAACTAAAAACCAGTCAAGCAAATTTTCAAATTTGTATCTAATAGATCTATGTTTTTAATTTCGTTTGTTCACACCAACACCTGAACTTCCATTAACTCAAACTTGTCACTTGTCAGACAAGCATAAAAATTGTTGATGGTCAAATTTCGCTTAGAAATTTGCCCTCCGCTTTACGTGACGATCAACAATGAATTTGTAAACGAGCGGGAAAAACGTGACCTGCGAGACGAACAAACGCTGCACACCGGTGTGGTGTAAACCACACACACTCCGATGCTTAAGTTAGCTTTGGCCGGAAAACACGTAGAGTATGTTTCGGGGTTGATTTTTGCATACCTGACTGTGTGTGTGGTCCTCCTTTTTGTAGACTCCCCTTAGGATTTTCGCTGCTGTCGGACTCCAAGTGGTCACCAGGCCTTTGGCTTGGTCGGCCTCGACAATGGGCTGAGGCCGACCTCATCCTCGGCCTCTCCCTTGGGCCAAGGCCGAGGGTTATGTATTTGGGCCGGAAGAAGCCCCGCCCTTTGTTTCATCGGCTTGGCTTTTGTCGTCTTCGGGCCCGACTAATTTAGGCGTATCCTGCATAAAATACAAATGGCTAATTTTGCCCATAACAAAAATCAATTAAGTAATGACCCTAAACGCTTAAAGATGAAACTTGTAATTCAATAATCCAAACCTAATTTATATGAAAAATCTTAGGGAAAAAAAGGTCAAAGTTGAGATAACATGGCCCCTAATGAGGTGAAAAAACATTGGGATTTGGGAGTGTGTGTGAGTGTGTGGTGGTCAATGTGAAGAAGAGCCAAAAAGATTCCAATTCACAGTGAAATTTCAAATCAAGTGAGTTTGATGTTTTGGAGAAAGGTTCTGTGTACCCAAATTTGTGTTTGGGATTGGGACAACTATGGATGCCTTTGCTTTTTCATCATCATCCTTCCAGCCAAAATTATTTCTTTCTCACATTTCATTCACTTTTCAATAATTACATGTTTCTATTTTATTGAGCATTTGTGATACACTTCTACAAATGTCATTCAAATAATGATTTTAGCACTAAAGTGAGGAAATAATACAATGAATGATTATATATATAAAAAAAAAAAAATACAATGAATGAAATAACATATTATGTGCAACTACAACTACAAATTCTAATGGAGAAAACAAATATGGGCATGTCAAAGAGAGCATAGTTTAGTAGTAATTGACATGTACTCTTGACCAAGAGGTTAGAAATTCGAATTTCTTCATCCCCAAATGTTGTTAAACTAAAAAAAAAATGTCCCAAGTTAAATGTTTTGATGTCAAAAAACTTAACGAAATCTATTGAAAAATAATAAAAAAAATATATATATAAAACTACCAAATAAGTAAGATAACTCTTCGATTTATAAAGAAATGTATATCTTAGCGCTTTCAAACAAACTCAATTAAATTAGGTTAAAAATCACTTTTGGTCTCTAAACTTCGATTTGTATCAATTTAATTCATAAACTTTCAAAAGTAGCAATTTGATCTATGTACGTACTTTAAAATTTTTAACAATTTAGTCCTTATCATGAAAACTAATATTAAGATTTAGTGAAATTTCTTTAATAAAATAATTTGGGATCTGATATGTTTATAAGCTACAAAGTCTAATCATTAAACGATAAAAACCAACATTTAATTTTGGTGATTTTTTTGTGACAAGGATTAAATTGTTACAAATTTAAAAGTACATGGACTAAATTGTTACTTATTAAAGTTCAAGGACTAAATTGTTATAAAATTGAAAGTATAGAGAATAAATCATTATAAATCAAAGTTTAAGGACTAAATTGAACTATAAAATATTGTTGTAATCAGTACTAATTTGAAGCAAATTTGATTGGAGATTGGACATCAAATAGCCTCAAAAATATCCGAATTAAGTTAACAAATTCAAATTGACTTACCTTTTAAATTATTTTGTTCAATTTATTGATTGCGTTTATATGATGTTTGTAAGCTATAGTAGTACGATAATGAAGTGATTAAACCAAAAGCATTAGTATGAAAATGAAAAAGATTTTAATAATTAAGTGAAATTATCATAAAAAAAAAAATTGATTTTTGAAAACATAAAATGAAATCTTGTTTAACTCACGTTTCAAACTTCAAGCTTCTATTTAGTATAGACATCCATGCCAAATTAGAAAGTTAAATTGTAAAATTAATTTAAGTATTTGACAATTAAGTTAAGAGTATATGATGGATTTTTTTTTTTTTTAATTCTCTTTTTCTAAAAAAGAGGAGATATGTGTAAATTATAATTATCTGATAAATACCAATAATAAGGATCTCACATGCTAGTAGGTGCATTACTTTTCGAATATATGGAAATGGATATAGTTTTTTTTTTTTTTTTTTTTTTTTCCTTTTGGGAAAAAAAAAGATTTATCTAGTTATTTTGTCTTATATACATATATGACAATTTTCTAACATACAAATATATATGTATATATGTAAAGGGGACCAATAATCTCAAAGTACAAACTGATATTCTAATTATCCTAATCACCGTAATTAGAAGTAGGTTTAAATTCTATTTTAATCTACAAATTTTGTACCTATTCTTTTTTTTTTTTAGAAACTATTCTATTTTTCTTTAAACAATTCTACCTATTCTATTTTGATCTATATATTTTGAAACATATAATTTTGGCTTGTCTTTATACTCTTTTGTATTGTATTTTAACATATAAATCATAGATCATGAGATCAAATATGTAATTGTGGTGTTTAATTATAAGCTTATCACATAAAAGTTTTGTTAAATGAATTATAGATTTTTTTTTAGCAATTACTATACTAAATTTTTATATAGATTTTAGAGATTAAAAATCTAAAAATAAAAAATATGAAGATCAAAGTGTACCATTTTAAGTCTAGACCATATAATAAGTAGATTCGTTTCAATTTTTAACACTAATAAGTAGGTAGGCAGGCAGGCGGATGCCAACAAGAGTTTAGCTCAACTGACATAAAGTTGTACTGATAACCACAAGGTCCGTGGTTCAAATTCCCCTCCCCACATATTGTCAAAAAAAAAAAAAAAAAAAAAAAAACAAACAAACAATTTTTAACACTAATTTCAATTTTTATTTTTTATTTTTTCAAAAATAGGTAGGGAAGTTATCTAAAACTCTAACTCTTATCGAAACACATAAATTAAATGTGATCCACTAGATTCTTGCCCATGAAAAGATAAAGATGAAATTAAGGACGTGACACATTTATTATTCTATTTTCTTAGCTACCAACCAATATTAAGAATTTTTTTTTTCTCAAAAAAGAAGAAAAAAAAACCAATATTAAGAAAAAATATGACAGTAAAGTGACAAGTTCAAATCCACAACCCCTATTAAAAAAAAGGATGGGAATGAAAGCACACAATCTCATTTATAATTTCCTGATCTTGATTTTTTAAAGAATTAATTATAACAGTAATAAATATATTTAATTTATATATGCTTTATGCCAAATTCTATATCTTACTACTGGTTGAATTTAATAATCGTAACTATATCTTTTTTTAGTTCAACAACATTAAGAGGTGGAGAATTCGAACTTATGATCTCTGGTTGTAGGTACGATTAACACCTCATTAAATAAGTTAATAAAAAAGGTTAAATCTCTCTCTATATATAATTTTTTTTAAAAAAAACAACTAATAAATTTAAGGTCCTGTTTGGCGTTGTACACTGGTCAAGAGTAAAATGAGGTGGAGAATTTATTTCATGTTCCTGTTTAAAAAAAAAAAAAATCTGGTAGAAAATTTCCCTTTCATGTGCAAAAGTCCTTAGAAATTTAGATTAAGTTTATTAATAAAATTCTTTTTGCATATGTATGTACAGTACAAACATTAAAAAAAAGAATTCTTATAAATGAAGGACTAAAAATTTAAAATGAGAAAGTGAAGGACTAAAAGGATAAAGTCTTTGAATAAAACACTATAGAGAAAATGATTTTTTAAAAAATAATATTCAAAGCATAGTGGTAATATGTTGTCCATTTCATAAACACATGAAAATGACAAATCATATTTGAAAATTACGTTTATTCTTGTTGATATTTGAAAAGTACACTGCATAATCCACTTCTTTGCTTTACAACTAAGTTATGGAAATGAGGGAAAAAAAACCCTATTTGATATATTTTTTTTTTAATTTTAAAAAATAAAAATTTAAAATTGTCATTTTATTTCATAAATCTGCCTCTTAACAGTGGTTTTATTATTATTATTTTTTTCGAAAGTAATTATTTGAAAATCTTAAAAAAGTAAAAGAATAGGAACCAGTTTGATAGCAAATTTATATATTGTTTTGAATTCTACTAGGACTTGGATGCAAAAAATAAGATAAATAAAATTATTAATCAACCTGTATATTTTTCAATGATAAAGAAGTAAGAACGAAAATATCATCTACATAATTATATAGCACAAATAATATTAATTTTTTTTAAAAATTTCTCCTTATTATTTTATTTTAGTTTCAATTTATTAGTATGGTTTTAAGAGTTTTAACTCAGTCCCATGATTTAAGTAGTCATAATTTAAGTAGAATAAAAATAAAATATGAGATGGGAACTTGCCTGTTTGGTAGGTAATTTGGATTCTGTTTTATGTTTTCAGATTTATTGAATTTCGTGAATATGCTCTTGGCAGACGTGTTTCTGAAAACTGTTTCCGGATTCTGTGATCCAAATAGTGAAAATTCTGAAAACAAACTTTTTTATGTTTTTGTTGTATCCAGATTTTGAATTTCAAAATTTTAAATGGAGAATTAATTTAAAAAAGATAAAAACTTTAATAAATATAGCATTTCATGTTATAAACTCAATTTATTTTTGCGAAATTAAAATTTGTATAATATAATGTATTATAAATTATATGATATTGTAAAATAATAATAATAATAATAAATTTATAAAACATAACATTTTTATAAATTAATTGATAATATTTTATATTCAACTTAGTATTTAGTTGATAACTACAAATAATTTATTGTTTATAAATATATTATCAAACACATTTTGAACCATTATTTAAGTTCAGATCCAATTTATGAATTTGCTACCAAACACATATCTGAAAACATGAAATACAACCCTATTTTCATTGAATCCCTTGTTTTCAAATTTCTGTTTTCAGATCACCAACTTCCCATAAAAAAAAGAAAGTAGTTGCCAAAATGGCATTGATTAAGGCGGCAGCAGAGGTGTGAGGGGTCAAAATTAACGGAACGGTCCCCAGTAACAGACGGGACACGTGTATGGTGAGGATAGGGTGGGGTTATAAAGTCGTGCGGGTCAGATGGGTGATCCGAGAGAGAACGACACGTTGCGTGTCGCAGGTTCGTCGTCCCGTCCCTCCCATAAAACAAAGTGCCGAATTAGTGCAATCCATGGTCCCCCCTCCCTCCCTCTACTTCACCATTTCTCACTCCTTTATTTCATTTCACAACCTACATTTCAATTCATTCCTAACTTCATTTAATTTGACTCTATGTTTTCTTTTTAATTGACAAAAAAAAAAAAAAAATTTATAGAATTTAAAATTTTAATAATAATAGTGGGTCGGAAGCTAACTCGCCAACTGGATAAGAGCGCATAATAAAAGTAACGACTTTGATATCAATAAACCAAAGACGAACGAAAGAAAGAATTCAAATTCAATGAAAAATAAGCAGGTTGGCATGTAGCTAACTCTTTGATCCAACAATCCATGACCTCAAAATAATAATTAAAAAAATTACTTTTTTCTTCTAAATTATATAAAAGTTTGTAGCGGTTTATTCATTATAATACATTTGCAAAAAAATTTTATCACTCAGGTCCCATTTGGTAATCATTGAGACTTCGTTTGATAACCATTTGATTTTTTAAAATTAAGCTTATAAACACTATTATCACCTATAAGTTCTTTTGTTTTCAGCTTAATACCTTTTTCCTATGTTTTCAAAAAACCAAGCGGATTTTTAAGAACTAAAAAAGTAGTTTTCAAAAACTTAATTTTTTTTGGAACTTGGCTCGGAATTTAAAATGTGTCGTTGACAGAGATGAAACCCATGCTAAGGAAAATAAGAGAAAACAAGCATAATTTTCAAAGATCAAAACCCAAATGGTCATCAAACGGAGCATGAGTTTTTTGTTTTTAGTTTTTGAAATGCATAATTTTCAAACATTAAAAACAAAAAAATAAAATGAAGGGAGCTTTAATAATTAATTGTTGTTTACTTTGGCTCGTGACTTTATGTTAAATGATATGAAAAAGTAATTTGAGAGAAGATGAAGCGTGGAAAAGGTTAAGGGTTTGTAGGACAAAGAGATTGCTCCTTTAGTTCCATGGAGAATACTTTTTACTTTATATTTTATTGGAGTTTGAAACACAGCAACTCCATCGTTGACAAATTTGTGATACTTTAATTCAACCAATCAAATTTTGACATTATTTGGGTATTAAAACTAAACAAGCCAACACCCTTCACTTACTTTAGCTAACAACCCAATAATTAATTACATCAATAATTTACAATATATTTTAGTCCTCTCTCCTACCTTAGTATTCTTAAGAAATCGAGACGAATTATATTGAATGAATCATGTACGAGTGATTTTCTTTAAAGGGTCTAATATAATCATTTGTGATGAGTTGGCATGCAACTGCATCATGTACCTACCATTTGACAATTTGAACAAGACGTCTACTGTTTGAGTTAACTGAGTGTAAATGAGACAAACTCTTTCTGTTCAATAACGTTTGGAGATAGAGTATTCTTGTTTGAACATCACTCTATATTTCTTATCTCGTCCTAGACTAGTTACCTCGACAATTGGGTAACTACTACCTGCTAGGTCAATAAATGATTTTGTCTTCACTGAGTTCTTTGTCTCCCATGACTCTATCCAAAAGAGTTCATCTTCACCTACATATTTGAATGTGTTGAAATTTCATCGTCATCTGGATCCTTTTGAGAGATAATCTTTTAACTTGTTAGAAACCTTATTTTAAGAGGAAATTTTCATATTCGAAGTGAACTTTTAATTTTGCAGGAAGAACTTGAAGCGAAGTCATTTGAGAGTATTTATTATCCATGTAATTATTTAAATTTTGTTCCTGTTGCTTCTCTTTTCCAATCAACCATTGGAACTATTTTAACGAAAATTGCATCAATGTTTTTTTTTCTGGGAATATAAAATTTGCATTAGTTTTTTTTTTTTTTTTTTTTTTTTTTTTTTTTTTTTTTGAATGGAAATTTGCATTAGTGTTAGTTGAATATTTGAATGAGTTTTTAATGTCTTGCGAGGTTGCTTAATGTAGAGCTCTAGTTTTAAATTAAGTTGAACCAAATCTAACGTCTTGCATTCTAAATTACATTTTCTTTTTCAATTGTTTGGAAAAAAGTCTATTTGCCCTATTAAAAGACACTTATGATTTTCGTGTTTGGAAAAAAGTCATATGTCCATCATTCCGAGATTCTATCTAATTTTCGTGTCAGACTTTGCAACATGTGTAGATTAAGCCACTCACTGGTGGTAGGGATTTCTTAAGGAAATATATATTTAAAAGTGTCATTCAATATTACGTACCATCATATTCTATTGATTCGGGGTGCATATATATTGCATCCTTATGGTGAATGTTGTGAGAATTAAAATCAAACGTAACACACGACTCACAAATGATGGGACTTATTGATCAATTAAAGTTGAGAAAAATCAAGCATAGTTGAGTAGTCAAGTATATTGTAAGGCTATGGATATTGATAAACTTGAACTATTTTGATGGAGTGTTCGGGTGTCCCCTAAATACATTATGGAGCACTATCTATACCTTTTTATCCTTGTAGATCTAGAAAGTGTGTTCACACGTAAATTGATTTAGCACTTGGATTTTGTATAACCAAAATAATATATCAATATTTTAGAGTAAGATATAAGTGGTCACACTTTTTTTTTTTTAATTTACTTTTATTATCCTTATCTTGTATTTTTCCTTTTCTCATTTTTCTTTTAATAGTTTGATGCAAGCGTCAACAGCCCATAAACAGTAAACATCGTGGCATATAATTACATAAATATAAACTTTAAAAAATAATTGAACAATATTTAATTAATTATTAAATAATATTTCAATAATTCATTATGGGTAAATATTTAGGTGATGGCGATGATACGTGCCAAATAGCAGAGATAAGAGGATTCCTACCAATCTCCGCCCTTTAAAAAGCGAAGAGGGATATTTCAAAAAAAAAAAAAAAAAAAAAAAAAAAAAAGCGAAGAGGGAACGAAACTGCCGTTTACAATAAGCAGTTTGCCGAGCTGTTTTCTTCGTCTGAAAACCGCTTTCCCTCTCCATTGCTGTCACTCCTTCCTAATCTGTAAAATTCCACATCTTCCCGAGGCCTCCCGTGCCTCTCCTTTTCTGTTCTTAACGACACGTTTGTACAGTACACTCGACTCTGTATCAGTTGATCTGTCTATATCTCCAGCTTCTCCCATGGCTGTGTAATCTTTGACTAGTTTGAAGTGACTGAATTTGCTACTTCACCGGCGGCGGATTTATGACTTTTCGAAACCAACTCTCTCGGGACCTTCCTCTCCATTACGCGAACCAGCCTCAACAGCAGCAGCCGGAACGGCCACTTTCTGATAACACTCTGCGCTCTATTTTATCTGATCAGCTGACCGACCACTCTCCGGCTGAGGATGGTTCTAAATCCGAGCACCCGCTTCAGAGCACTCCGAATTGGTTGAATAGTGCGCTACTTCGGAATCAAACCCCTCATTCTCACTACTCTGGTGAGACCGCGACGACCGTTGAGGATAACGTCAACACCGATTTCCTTAATCTTCACATGACTGCTTCTAATTCCGTCGTCTCTCACCCGTCCGGTCAATGGCTCTCTCGCCCGATCCTCCATCGCAATCACAGTGATGTTATCGATGAAGTCGCCGATGCTGCAGACGCTATGATTGGCGCCACCGCCTCTTTGTCGCGCGAATCGGATGATTTAAAGAACAGCAGCGGCGGCGAAGGGGACGGTGTGAACAACAGCGACGATGTGGCGGTTGAGAGCGATGGTAATGAAGGTGCTCATGGTGAAGAGGCGGCAGTCAATTGGCAGAATGCGCGGTCTAAGGCTGAAATTCTGGCGCATCCTCTTTACGAGCAGCTGCTCTCTGCGCACGTCGCCTGCCTTCGGATCGCAACGCCGGTGGACCAGTTGCCGCGGATAGATTCTCAGCTTGCTCAGTCTCAGAATGTGACGGTGAAATACTCGTCACTGAGCCACGGTTCTCAGCCCACAGTCGGCAATGGAAAAGAGCTTGATCAGTTTATGGTACGTTTCTTCTTTTTGGATGAACTGTTTAATACAGTGGATGGGGGAGGCCGTCTTGTTCTCTGTGTTGGAGAAAAATTATAAAATTATTTCTCTGTCTGCACTTTGTTAATATCTTCATTTCTTTATTTTCCACTTGGAAGTTGAGTACGTTTTGGACATTCGAGAAGTACATTCTTCTTGGGGAAATTTAGCATGTTTAGAGGCATCGTCGTCCCTGGAAAAAGGGCGGTCTGAATAACAACGACTCCCCCCACTTCTCTTTCGCTCCACTGGAATTGGGGGAGGGATAATTTCTGTGTGCTTTTTGCTCTTTCAATCCAATTAGTCGATTACTGGTTTTGAATTCTTGATTACGAAATGTTTGAGATAGATACCTTCTGGTGATTTTGAGCTCTGAGATTGTGCGAATCACCAACCCTTCTCGATTGAAGAACAAGGGCTAGAAAGTGAGTGATTGTCAATACATTATTGAAGTGAATGGTGGTATTCATCGTAAAGGAAGTTTCCAGATACTACGTGTTCATGCATTTTTCCAGTAGTTCATTACTTGAACTGATTTCTGAATTGTATGCTTCATTCCATTATCTGTCATTTCAAATGACATAATCCATGTCTTACATTGTTATGCCATCATTATATTCTACAAAACTTAAGCATTTTGTGTTGCCAATGTCTAGCTCTTCCTTTCATTGTGTTCCATAATGTTTATACCCAATTTCTTGAAGCAGTCCACTCTTGAAGGGATTTTCAGTGTCTTTCTTCTGGATTCCATTTCAAATCTCAAACTAGGATATGTTTTGTTTCTCAACCTTCTTACATGAGATAATTTGTTTCCTGCAAGATATGTCTAGTATGCCTCTGTCAGAATTGAAGTAAATTAATTTGAAGTGCTGCATGAATTTATCTGTTGCTCCTGGTACATTGCAGATGTTTAGTACTGAAAGCTTGAAGATGCTAATTGAATTATCATTGTTGTTTTTCATCTCCCTATGTTGCAGACGCATTATGTTCTGTTACTTTGTTCTTTTAAAGAACAGCTCCAGCAACATGTCCGAGTCCATGCAATGGAAGCAGTATATGCCTGCTGGGAAATTGAGCAATCTTTGCAAAGTTTAACAGGTGATTTTGAAACAATGAGTGAAAAGATTGAGAGAAGAGAAGCATATTTAATGTGTTGAATGCTTATTAGTTATTCTATTTGGCACTGCTTTCCCTACTGAGTAAAAATTTCACTTTTCTCATGTTTGATATTTCTTATGGATAATGCTTGTACTTAGGTACCCCTAGATGTTTTGTAAGTATACCTAAAGACTTCTTAATAAATAGACAGAAGTTCTTTAACTGGTGCATATTGAAAGACTTCACTGTCGCATATCCTTGAAACTGAGTAATATGAATTGATAAATTTGCATAGGAAGTACGGGAATAGCCTTCCACATGTTGAAGATCCAGAGGGAATCTGATGGAAGTCGTAATTCTGTTATCAAGTATTTTGAGTTAAAAATTTGTGTATTCTTTAGGTTTTCTCTGAAGTTTTCTGGGTGCCTTTGGCTTACAATGACCATCCATACGAGTCCACATATTTTTGTATCCCATGTTCATTGTAAGTTGCTTGTGACCTTTGAGTCCTAAATTCCCCTAACAAACAATACTTTGTTACATACCGATATTTAGAGATCCCTACATATCACCATTAAAATGTTGACAATAAGGAGATATTTTTTTTTTTCTCATTTTCTACCTTTCTTTTTTTTTTTTATTTTCAATATTTTAATGGGGTGTGTAGGAGATCTCTACATATTGGTATGCAGTTAAGTATTATTCTTTCATACCCACGTTCGACTATTCATTGAGATATCACAAGCTGAAAATAGTGATATCAAAAGTTGCAACTTTGTTTCAGTTTATTAAAAGAAAGAGGGGTATGACTCAAACAAGGCGGTTAAATTGGAAGAGCCATCTGAATTTCTTTGTGATTTTGATCAAATATACACGCTCGCCACGATGAAAGCAACACGCGGTATAAGCATGTGCCAACATGGGCGTGTGCATGGCAGGCACCACACAGCGTGTGTACAGACAGTGGAGGCAGCCTGCGTCAGAGACAGGCGAAGTCAACTACTTGTCACTTCTCCACAACAATGGGAAGCTGGATGTTCTACGTGTGTTAGAGAATTATGCAAGACTCTAAAGGAAGCACTTAGAGTGGAGAAGAAGTAGCCTTACTCCCCAAGTCAAAGGTCCAAGACATGGAGACTTTTCGAGGAGGAAGAATTAGACACTTTGTAGATGGACTTCTAAACATAGAAAAGTCAGCTAAAGAATAGGAAGAGTGGAGAGGGGGTTTAGTAATAATAGGTTAATGGACCCTAAGATATCTCGACCATTCCTAACGTATGGGCGAAAGACATACCTTGGGCGTTGATGTGCAGTCAATAACGGCATTACGCACGGCCATGAGGTGGCATGGCCCTGCTTGTGTTCGACTTTCGTGCTATGCATGCGCGATGCTAGTTATAGTTGCGTGCCATGCTACTATGTTGACCATGTCACCTCATGGCCATGGGCTGCTGACTTCATATCAATGCCCACTGGTTGCCTTTTGCCCATGCCTTCTTCCCATCAGCGTGTTGATTACGCCCAGCCTCCATGATCCTACATTCTTTTTCCATCCAAGTTGATGATTACATGTTATTCGGTTTTTCTGTCTAGTGTCTATGCCTGATTCTTTTTGGATGGTCATAGAATGCTTATTCTTCCATTCAAGAATTGTGTTAGTTATGGTATATGATAATTGCTGACAATAAAAGCTATAATTGTTTCTGCATTTTCCTCGTCTAGGTGTTTCACCAGGTGAAGGTACGGGTGCTACAATGTCTGATGATGACGAAGACCAGATAGATAGCGATGTTAATTTGTTTGATGGAAGTTTGGAGGGTCATGATGCTATGGGATTTGGTCCCCTTATCCCAACGGAGAGTGAGAGATCCTTGATGGAGAGGGTGAGGCACGAATTAAAGCATGAACTAAAGAATGTGAGACCTCTCTCTCTTTATTGTTCATTTCTTTTTTATTATTTCAATATTTTTTAATAATAATCTGCTACCTTACACTAACAAAAAAAGTACGGACTCTGCTTTTTAACAGGGTTACAAGGAGAAAATTGTAGACATAAGGGAGGAAATTTTACGAAAAAGGAGAGCAGGTAAGCTTCCTGGTGACACTACATCCGTCTTAAAAGCTTGGTGGCAATCACATTCAAAATGGCCATATCCTACTGTGAGTATGCTCGTTGTAAATTTTCATCATTTCTAATATGTTAGGTTAATTATGCGCTCCTACTGTTAATTAGTAAACACATTTTGAGTACATGCGTCCCAAAAGAAGCAACGTGTTTATGCCCTCTATTTTCAAAGTAACTCAATGTTCTTGTATTGATCTCTTGTTTCCCTGTTTTTAGGAGGAAGATAAAGCCAAGTTGGTTCAGGAAACTGGTCTGCAGCTAAAGCAGATAAATAACTGGTTTATTAACCAGAGGAAGAGGAATTGGCACACAAATCCTTCAACCTCAACAACCTTGAAGACCAAACGCAAAAGGTATAATAGCTACTGAGCCAAATGCTACCCCGAAATTTGTTTGCCATTATTGCTCTAACCTGATTTCAAAAGAAGTAATGCAGGTGAGACAACAGGCAACGACCATCCATAGCGCGAAAAAAACAAATTCGAAGCATTGAAATACAGGCGCCTGGTGCGGAGGAAACTGGCTATTGTCTATTCTGGGGAGAAGCTGCAAGGTTGAGGTGAATCTATAGCCATTATTTATATGCTGAAAGAAAGGAATGTGAATGGTGAAGGAGATGGATGAAAGAAACTACACACAAGATTAGAATTTAAATATTATAGAACTGAATTGGGTCTTCCCCTTGCTTTAATGAGATGTTAAAGAGTTTTCTTGGCGAGGAATAGATGTATAGTGTAATAAGGCTTTGTATGGTTTGTTTACAGTCATACTAACGATTATAGCTTTTCTTGACATGTCTTAGATTCAAGATTGATTTGAAGTTGTAGTCAATATGGTAAAATATAGCTTTTACAGTGTTTTTGTTGTCTGAAAATTGACTTGTTATCTCTTGATGACCCTTGACTCAGGCGACAGTGATCAAATGACTTTGGATTGGGTAAATTCTGTGGGAGAACTGTGGTAAAGAATTAAAATAGAAACGAAATTGAATTTAAAACAAGCATCTTTTTTGGTTCAATTATATAGTATATGATTAAAATATTGAGTGATATGATTTTATAACTAGAAGGGAAAAAAAATGAAAAATGTTGGTTTATATAATATGATCAATGCATGTGATCTTCGACTGCAAATTATTCTTGAGGCTTGACTAATTTGTCACCATTGTAACAATAATTGTATTCTCATGGTATAAGTTTTCAAATATGTATAGATATGCTAACATATTAATTAATGTAAATCAAACCATTTATAATAAGTTTTATTATTATTATTATTTTGACAACATGTGGGGTGGGGATTTGAACCATAGAGCTTTTGGTCATTAGTACAATTTTTTTATGTCAATTGAGCTATATTATGTCGGCAATCATCCATAATAAGTTAACTTTGTTTTTTTTTTAACCATCTATAATTATCATTGTAACAATATTGTAGCATATGAATACTATATTGTTATCACGACGTCAATCTCATTCTCAATGTTATATTAATATCATATTTGTATAGTTTCAAAAAGTATATATATCATATTTGTATTTTCTTTTCTTTTCTGAATTCAACAATATTTAGGAATGGAGAATTTGAACATTTAATCACTCGATCGAAGGAACATACCAATTACCATTGAACTATACTCACTTTGTAATATAATATTTGCATCTTATCAATCATATAATTGACCATTGCATCACTTAACATCTTAATAGTATATGCGATTTTGAACTTGTAAAGGGAACTTTTAACAGCATTGAAAGAGGAGTTCAAAAAAAAAAAAAAAAAAAACAGCATTGAAAGAAAAAATATTCAATCAATAGTAAAAAGACTAAAAGAACCTCTTCTTTAATATTTACTCTAATCTAAAATCAATGTAATTTTTCCTTTTCAATACTTTTACCAAATTCATTATTCTATCAATTCATGTTACTAACCACTGACTAAAAGAATATACCATGGCACAACTTATTAAAGTATTGGATGGATTGCATAGATAGCAAGTTGGACCAAATTAAGAGCAAATATAGCAAACTTGCAAACTAATTGCATATATAGCACTATTAGTTATAAAAGACCAAAAAGGCCATCAAAGTCCCTTCAGCCCGAATATTTTTGTCCATCACTTGACAGTTTTGAGCCTACAAGCCTTAATCCCTCGTTTCCGCATTTAAGTTGAGAACTTGAGAAAACCCGTCTGTGTTTTTTTTTTTTTATAAAAAGAAATCAGTTCTAATGAACTGATCTTGTTTCTATACTAATTTATGTTGATTTATGTTTTTTCAACATTTGATAGACTCCAATTAATCAATGTCTATCAGTGTCTATCACTGATGGATTTCAATTAATTGGATTTTATCAGTGTCAGTCACTGATAGATTTCGATTAATCAAAGTCTATCCACGATAGACATTGATAGACTTTGAATAATCGAAGTCTATCAGTAGATATGATTCTGATTAACTAGACTCTGATAGATTCTAAATAATCGAAGTCTATCAGTAAAGACGGGTAGATTTTAATTAATCAGAGTCTATTATTGATATAGCCTGATAGATTATGTCATATTTGACATTCTTTTTACATTGTGTTATATTTGCAATTATAGAAATCTTATTTGCCACCATTGCAAATTCTCTAAAGTATATACCATTGACTAAAAGGTTCAAGGTTTGAATCATCCACACCCATATATTGTTGAACTAAAAAAAGATGTAAATGTTGAACTTTAGAATGGTAAATTAGTGTCCTTTAACTATACTCGATGGACTTAATAATGATTTTATTTGTTAGGTATATATTATATTCCATTTGTAGAACTTCAAGTCATTAATTCAATTCAAAAATAGTTTGATAGATAAGGTACCAATTATCATTGTAAAATTCATGATTTGGATTACCAACTTTAATAATTGTTGAACTCAAAAAAGGAAAAAAAAAAAAAAACTAGTTTTTTTTTTTTTTTTAGTACTTTTAAACAAATAGTAAACTATGCATGATCAAACTCTACCGTGGAGTAACCAAGACAAACGCTCAACCACTGAGTCAAGTGGTTGTTTAACAAGAAAGTAACTTTGTTTTTAATTGATGTGTATAGTTTTCTTTTTTCTTTTTTGTGCTTCTATATTAATTTTTTCATAGAGAAAAAAAAAAAATCTTACTTGGAATGGATTTCTCAGGGAAGGGAAAAGAATAAACACAAGCAAGTATTTAATTATTTCTAAAACAATAAAAGCAATGTACATGATCAAATATGAATTTTCTTCAAAAAAAAAAAAAAAAAAAAAAAAAGAATTGGCAAGAACAGATCGAAGGTATCGAATCCTTTTGGCATGATCGCATCACATTTCACTTCTGTTCATCCCAATCCCCAATCCGATCGGAGACACAGACGGCGGCCTGAAACCATGGAGTCCACCTCCGCCGCCTTCTTCTCCGATCCCTTCGTCAAAATTCAGAGCATAACTCCTCGGATCGTACTGGAACCTCACACTCCGTCTCTTGTTAATTATTCCATTAATGAAGCTTCTCCACTTCCTCCCCGCCATAGCTTTTATAATCTCCTTGAACCTCTTCACCTTCTTCATCATCCAACTCTGCTTCACCAATTCCTCCTCGTTCTCCCGATGCGGTTGCAGCAGCAGATATCTGCATCGAACACTGCTGCTCCGACACAGCCTCGATCCGAATCCGAAGAAACATCCACAGGAGGAATACGAAACTCCGACTTCACGATCATCATTATCCTCCTCGATCCGATCAGGCCCTGATCTCTCAAAGGCCTCATCAATGGCGGAAGACGAAGAAGAAGAAGAAGAAGAAGAAGAAGAAGAAGAAGCCATTCTGGAGCAAGCAAAAATCTCCAATCGAGCAGAGGACAGAATTGAAGTTCACTCAGCGTCAGCGATCGGAAGAAGCGAAGGCGCAAATGAAATAGAAATATAATCTGTTCGTCTTTCCGAAAGGGAATCCGAGACGAAACGCTCCAAAACTCAAGTGACAGCGCTACTCATCGAGAATTTGAAAAGGACCAATGAGAATTCGCCACGCGCCCGACTATTTCAGTGAGGGTTTTCTTCGAATCCAAACCACAGTGGGGTCCACGATGTCAGAGATTTACAGCTGTTGATTAGGTGGGCCCTTATGATTGACGGTCTGATTGGAAGGAGATAATCATGTCCCCTAACGTTTCGTACGCCGCAGATGTAGGCTATTAATATTGCTATGCTATTCTCTAATTTAATTTTGTTACGATTAAATCAAAATCATAATGTTCCTCTGCCGAATATTTATAATATATTTCAGAAAATATTTCGTCTTGTTTCTTACGATTTCCGTGCAATAATCCAATTCTTGATCAGACTGTACGACGGGACCACTCTCTTCCTATCTGTACAAATATTATTGTTTGAATTTTTTTTATTTTTTTAACGATATATTCATTATTCAATTACATATTAAACAAAAAATTCAAACCTACCTCTATGCTATTGCTAACCAATTAAACTATATTCACATCTACACTTCACCACAAATTACTTAATATATATTCTTAAAATAATGTTTATGATCTTTTGTTATTCATATAATAGTGTTTCTCTCTTCTACCATTTATTTCATTATTAGTTTTGAAATATTGTAAATTTAATATTTAAGAAGTGTGTGAATACTACCTTTAAAGTTTGTAGCTTGCAAATGTAATTTTCTTCAATTTAAAAATGGAAAAATGATAAAAATGTTGTTAGGAGCTAAATATCTTTATATTATTTAAACTTTTTCACAAAATATACATATTGTTGTTGTCAAAATTTGGATGGGAGAAAACGCACCTGGCTTTCACGTGATAAGAACCGTAAATTTGTTTGAAAGAGAAGACGTGACCTGCAAGACAAGAAAAGACTGCACACTAGTGTGACAAGCTTCTATGCTTTTAATTAAGTCAGCTAGGAAGTTGTGAGTGTAGCAAGTAATTGAGAATGAGGAAGAACACTAAGAGAAAGAATAAGTACTAAGTTGAGCTTCGCTCCTTTAGAGTTGTACTCTTATATTTATAGTTGACCTTTTTCTTGTTTCCTTTTAGGACAGATAATTGTGAAAGAGAGTTTTTCTTTCTTTCTAGGAAATGGACATGAAAGAGATTGATCTGGTTCGAAAAGGCCTCCTTAGATATGTTTGCACTCTGGGTTTTTATCATTTTGACTTTTGTTAAAATTATGTCCAAATTCACTCAAACATTAAGCCCCCAACTCAAGGAGAATTTTCTCGAAACAAAAAATATTCTTGAGTAAAAATAATTTTGAAGTCTAATTTTGTACCTTAAAATCCATACATGTGGGCTCAACCATGTTGAAGTTGAGGTCAGCCTCGGCATAACAGGTTGGGATCGCCTCAACATCCTCGCAGCTTGTGAGCTCACTCTTGCTGAGACTTTTTGTTTGTTTCTATGTGTGTGTTTTGCATGTGTGCTCAGTCTAGCCGAGACTTTTTTGAACTCGGGATCATTGAGGCTTGAGTCATATTGAGTATATTTGCTGAAAAACAAAAAACCAAAAAGAATTGTTATTCTTAAACCGTCATAGAATAAAAGAACAAACCTCTACCTCGAGCCTTTATCTATCGAGATATGTCTTCACAATATAGGTTTTTTTTTTTTATTCTGGGTGAAACTTCTAGATCCTCATAGGGTTGGTCTTGGCCTTGGCCTCGGCTTCGGCTCGGTTTTGGGCTTCTCTTTACTGTGTGAATTGCGGATCTAAGCCTATGGACCTTTCTGGTCACGCTATAGTTATTTTCTCTCTCTCTTGAAAGATCCTCTTGTGATCTTCGTGGATGATGTTCGTTTTCTGAATTGTCAATCTCCAAGTTCTCATTCCTCTTCTCCATCCTCTTACTCATCATAGGTAGAAACAACATGCAATCTTCGCAAGCAAGTTTTTCTTCCCCACAGATGGTACCTACTATTGTTGCCAAACTCCGGACAGGGGAAAATTCACCTGACCTTTACGGTGACAGCAACCGTAAATTTTTTTGAAGGGGGAAGACATGGCCTGCAAAACAAGGAAAATCTGCACATTAATATAGTACTTGCCACATCGACTCCGATGCTTAAGTCAGCAAGGAGGTAGATAAAAATGGCAAGTAAAGAGCAAGAGGTAGAAGAGAGAGTTCAAAGTTAGGGTTTTAGATCCCTTCTCTAAGGTTAAAGAAGAGTTTATATACTTTGGTCCGTTTTAGGATTTTTCACCCATTTGAAGATGATTCAGAGTTGAACCAGGTCGAACCAGGCAAGCATAGGACTCCAGAAGTTGAATTGTGAGCAAGACAAAGAGTGGCCTAGGTCATTCTGCCTGGTCGGCCTCTGCATTAGGTCGAGGCCAGGAATTGGAACCCAATTCCTTTGGCCAATCTTCTCTTTGAGTCCAGCTTCTTGGCACTTTCTATGCACCGAATCTATGCTACTTCAATATCCTCCTCGATCTTTAGGATGTTGGAAAATTACCTATAACATATATCACATCTTCGCATATAACATAGACAAGATTACCTGACTTTCATCATTAGTCTAAAAAAGTGTAATTATTTGTCAAAATCATATAGAATAAGAAAAGGTAACTTTCTACCATCAATATATCTTTATAATTCAATAACTTATTAACAAAATTAAGTATTATTATTATTATTATTATTATTATTGTTATTATTATTATAATATAGAGATAGAGAAATCTTTTGGAAAGGTTCAACTTACTCATGATAATTTAGACATTGGAATACTTGCAAGTTGAAACTAAGCTAAGTGGGGCGTACACTATTCTATGACCAAACTTGGAAGAAAGGAATTTGGAAAGTTGAAGCTTAGAATTCTCATTTACAACTAAGCTAAGTGAGCATACACTATCTCAATAACCAAACGCGCCAAGTTCGGAACTAACCAAACAAAAAAGCAATATTTATCATATCATTTATTAATTAAATCACAAACCTCACACCGACTTTAACGGCATCTTCCATTTACACGTCCAATCATAACTACCACACATCATAATCCTTACATTTTAAGAAACCAATCCACCATTTTAGTTTGGTCCATGCTATTTATTTTTTATTATTATTTTTTTTTTTGGGTTAAACAACATTTGGGATAGGAGGATTCAAATTTCTAATCTCTTGGTCGATGATACATGTCAATTATCGTAGGATATGCTCGCTTTGACATTTATTTGTTTTTCTAGTTCAACAATTATGAGAGAGAAATCATCCATTTTTATACTAAATCGTGCTAATTATATTGATGGTATTTTATTATTTTTATAACATTTTATTATTGTTTCTTTTTTGAACAACAAATATTGGGTGACCATTTGAATTCTATCCTAAGAAAACAAGAAAATGTCTTAATCATTGAGGTTATGTTGGATAACAACTTTTTTTTTTTTTTACCATGATTTTCATCTTTCTTAATAGAACATTTGATTGTTAGCCAAAATTCAAAATCCAAATAATAATAATAAGAGGAGGAAAACAACTTTGTTTTTAGTTTTCAAAACTTAGCTTGGATTTTGTTAACACTCCTAAAAAGTAGATAACAAAGCAAGGAAACCTAGGGATGAAAGTAGTATTTATAAGTTTAATTTTCAATAACTAAGAACTAAAAATCAAATAGTCGTCATACGGATAAGGAAGAAACTTGTTTTTATTTTTGAAATTTGGTTAAGAATTCAAATGTTTTTCCTTAAAAAGGATGAAACCCATTGTAAAGAAAGTGTGAAAAAACAAGCATCATTTTTAAAAATAAAAAGCCAAGAAGACCCTCGTTTGATAACCATTTGGTTTTTTAAAATTATGCTCGTTTTCTCTTAATTTCCTTACAAATGGTTTTGATGAGACATTTTTATTTTCAGTCAAATTCCAAAAAAAAAAACAAATATAAATATATATATATATATATATATATATATATATATATATAACATAACAAAAAAAAAAAAAAAACTTAATAGATGAAAGTTGTGTTTATAAGCATAATTTTCAAAAACTAACCAACTAAAAATCAAATGGTTACCAAACAGGACCCAAACCACTGTCCTACCGGGCACGAGTTATGTCAATGTCTGTTATTATTTAGTTAGTGATAGTTAATTAGTTTACGGTTTAAAATTTTGGTTAAAACTAAATCATTTGAATATGAAATAATTAAACCATCTTGAATTAATAATGGTTTGCTAGATCCACTTGTCAATATCTTATACATATGTTATATTTTTAATAAAGATTTTAACTTAAAAGGCGTAATTATTATATAATTTATCCTAAAAAATTATTATATTATTTTAAGTATAACTTAAACGGAAGTGTGTCTATATATACATTGTTTAATATAAAAAAGAAAAACGATGTATATTTTGATATCTTTGTCATTTTGAACCTAATTCGATGTATTGAATCCTCCATTAAAAGTTCAAACATTCAAATCTCTGTCTCAAATGCCATTAAATTGAAAAAAAAAAAAAAAGTATATTTTGACATCTTTTTTCCTCTTATTTTGATTAGGAGAAGATCCAAACTTTGTCATAACTATAAAATTTTCTCCATATTTCCAGTAAAAATTTTTTTTGATAGATTGGCTAAATTTGTCATAGCAAGCCTAGTTCAGCGGTAATTGACATATACTCTTGATCAAGAGGTTAGAGATTCGAATCCCCCACTCCAATATTGTTGTACTAGAGAGATTGGCTAAATTTATTCATTTATTGAGAAAGATAGTACATTAAATTTTGGTGCTACCATATATGTGTGTGTGTGAAAGTGGTGATTATTATAGTTGAGTGGAGAAGACAAAGTGGGATTCTACTCATTCATTTAAGGCCCCACCTCACGCTACCTTCCACTATGGACGATCCTTTTCTCTTTACTTGTCGCCTTCTCATTTAATTTCACAAATTAGCAATACCCTTCGTCCTTTTTGGATTTTAACAATAATCATATCTCAAAATTAAAAGTTTTATTCAAATTTAGTCTCTCATCTTTCAAGTTGTATAATTAAGTTTCTCAACTTTAAAATGTTTCTAATGGATTCATAAACTTTTAATTTTGTTTCCAATAAATCATTCAACTTTAAAAATGTCTAATAGGTTCTTGAACTTCCAATTTTGTGTCTAATAGATCGTTAATATATTTGATATTTTTAAAATCAACCAATCTACTATATATAAAATTGAATTTTATGTCAATTGAAACTCTAAACTTCCAATTTTTTTATTAAGTAGGTGTGTGAATTTTAAAAAATGTTGAACAAGTCAAGGACTTATTAGACACAAAATTAAAAGTTGAGGAGTTTATTAGACACATAAGTGAAAGCTCAATGATCTATTGGATACTTTTTAAAGTTTAGGGACCTATTAGAAACAAAATTAAAAGTTTAAGGACCAATTGGATATTTTTTAAAGTTTATGGACTAAATTAATACAATCCTAAAAATTCAAGGACTAAACATGTAATTTAATCAAAATTAAATTATCATCCACTTAATATTTAAATTAGTAATTCCATCAAATTAACTGGACGTAGTTCACCAAGTTAAAACAGTTAAAAGAAAACAATGAAAAGATTCAATTTTTCCTCAATTGTTTGAATAGTAGGTTTTAATTTTACCCTTAACATTTTAAAATTACCAATCTTACACCGACCTTTTAGTTTGTTAAAAGGAAAATCTATGTGAACAATTTTCATTAGAATTAAAAATTTTAAAATATTAGGATAAAAATCAAAACTAACCCCACCCATTATGAGCATTTTGTATAATTTAGTGGGAAAAAAAAAAGGAACTCTAAATCTTTATAAGGTTGGATTTGGCTTGCTTTTTGAATAAAATATTTGATAATTTTATAATATATCCACTTAAAAAGAAGACAGAATTTTGACGTCATTGTTGCCATCACCAATACATTCTTTTTACACTTTATTTTTCATCATCTCTTAATCTCAGTAAACTTTTGATGCATGTGCTCGAATAATACACCTTACGTAATATATATTTCATATTTTCAAAAAGGAATTTATTTTATTTTTGTGACGTGTATATATTAAACGGGATTACAAAATGACACAACAAAAATAATATATTGGCCAAAACATCTCACGTTTTATATATATTTATAAAGTTAAACAGATTACTTTTTTTTTATTAAAAAAAGTTTGAGTATTAATTTTATTTTTAAATATGTAAAAGAAAATGCAATAAATAATATTATTATGTATTTTCTTTTTCTTTTTTTTTTTCTTTCGGTGCGTAGAAGAATAAAGAAAAAGGATAGCATAAAGTTTCTCAAAACAGGGTCACTTTATTTTCAGATAAAAAAGTTGTGTTTTCTTAAACAGAGAACAAAAAAAAAAACTTTCCTTTTGTCAAAGAATCACCTTTTTCCTATACTCTTTACTCATCAGGTGAATTTGAGAATGGCATTTTCGAAAGGTAATTGCCAGAAAATAACCATTTTTTAGAGATTTATTTTTTCTCTCTCTTGAAAATCAAGTGCAATCCTTTCGGAGAAAAATAATGATAATAAAGTGTAATCAAGTTGATTCATTCCATTTTTTTTAGTTAAAACTTCACTTTCGTTAATCAATCGTATGGGAAAAAAAATATTATAAATTTGACTACTAAGTCTATTTTAATTGATTTCGTTAATCACTTTTTTTTAGTAGTTTCAGACAACATTATCATAGGCCATAAATGCATTAATGCTATAAAAAACAATAGATTTAATAAAAAAGGAATGACTGCCCTTAAAATTAGACCTTAGTAAAGTCTAGGATAGGGTAGAATGGATTTATCTAAGAGAGATCATGATTAAGCTTGGCTTTAACAAAAAATGAGTAGATATGAACTTAAAATGTATCTCTTCAGCAGAATTCTCAATTATAATTAATGGAGAAAAAAGAGGTAGGTTTAGGTTGGGTAGAGGGCTTCGCCAAGGAAACCCACTATCCCCCTATTTGTTCTTAATTGTTACTGAGGGACTAGAGGTAGGTTTAGGTCGGGTAGAGGCCTTGGGATGCACAAAGCTCTTAGTGGAGTCAGATTGCCAAGTGGCAATCAATTTTTTAAGCAAAAAAATCAAGGTCTATAAGGAAGTAGAAGCTAGGGTGGAGCATATATGGAGTTTAGCTGCTCATCCTAGAGAAATTTCTTTTCATTTTATTCCAAGGAAGATTAATAGAGTTGCTCATGAAATTGCTAGATTTGTTGTATTTTCTAAGGCATGTGATACTTGGATAGAAAGAATCCCAAGTTGGATATGTTGTTGGGTCGAATTAGACCATTCAAAATTAGCCCAAGTGGCGTAATAATACGTACTTCTATGGTTTCAAAAAAAAGACTTAGTAGTTAAATTACTAATATATGGTCATGATGATAATTTGGATTCTCATATTTGAGCTTAGTGCTTATGATTTTGATAGTTTAAATTTGATCTTTATAGTTTGATGAAATACCTCTCAAATTGATCCTAATATTTATTAGAAAATCCATTTATTTGCCCCTATATTTATATTTAAAAACTTCATATATATATATATATATACTTTACATTTTAAGTCATTGGTGAGAACCACACCGTTAAGAGTGAGATAGAGATATTTATGTAGACAACTATGATAATTGTCAAAGTGAGCATAACTTAGTGATAATTGGTAAACCTCTGACTAAAAGGTTAGATATCGCACAACTGAATGATAATTGATATATACCATCGATTAAGAAATTAGATGTCGTTGAATTGAAAAAATGGGTAATTTGACCCATAACCTTTTTGAAACTAAGAAACTCTAAATTATTATTTGAAACTAAGAAACTCTAAGGGCCCGTTTGGTAACGTTCTCGTTTCTTATTTTCGTTTATTCATTTTTAATAAAGAAAAATAGAATTTCATGATCCTAACACCTATACATTCAATAATAATAAACCTATATTCTAATTTATGTTTGGAAAAAATTGGAAACAAGAAAAAAAAAAAAAAAAAAAAAAGAGAAACTAGTTTTAGTTGTTCCCAAAAGTTCTATACAAATTTTGAGAGTGTTTCTAAAAAATGAGAAACAAGAAACATACATAGTTATTAAATGCTTAGATTTCTTAATAAAATTGGAAACAAGAAACAAGAACGTTACCAAACGGGCCCTACATTATTTGTATTAAAGAAACATCAATATTTTTTTCCTTTTTTCTTAATATATTCTTCGATTTATCGCTCGCAGCCTTTATTGATTTTTTCAGAGGTAAACACACTGAACCTCCATTGTTAGACGTTTACTCATAACAATCACCAACAAACTAATAACTAAAAAGTTTAGAAAGCAAACTTATTACTGGAACAATTTGAATATTTATTTTATCAACAGCCAAAAAAAAAAGGAAAATACAAAAAAGATATATATTTACAATTTCACTGGAACTTCAACAAGAAATTCCGACGGGCAAATTTACAATCAAAATCGGCAAAAATGAAAATCTCAAGTTCCGTTGAGTAATTAAAAAAAAAAAAAAGCTCATCCACAAGCGGAAATCGTGATTCCATCTTGAGATCCGGCAAATTTGGCCGCCGGAACACGCTCCTTGATCGCCGGCGGCAATCTGGCCGTAAAATCCCTGAAGGGAAACTCATCGTCTTCACGGCAATCGTCCTCAAAATTGAGGGCATAACTGGAAGAATCGTAGCTAAAGTCGACGGAGCCAAGGTACCTCTTTCGGCCGCGACCGATCCGAGCCACCAGGTAGCGGCACCGGTCGAGCAACTCAGGGAATTCACTGGCCGTCGATTTCAACCACGAACACGGCGATCTGGTCGGCGTCTTGGACGGAGACTGGAGAAAATCATCATCTTCGGAGCCATGGAAACAGCAGATGGAGGACTTGAGCTTGTGAGCGAGAGAAGAAGACTGATGAAAATCGGCCAACATTTTAGAATCAGAATCAGAGAGGGATTTTTTCTGTTTTTCTTGAAGTGAGTGGGTAACAGTAATGGAGATGGAGATAAGATGAGGAAAGGAAGGGGATTGATTTATAGTTTGGGGGCAAAAAAGGAAGAGGGAAAAAGTGAATGGATAAGGACGGTATTTTTTGTGCTTTATGAGAGGCGCCGGAAAAAGCGTGGAAACCGCGGTGGGGGAGTGAGGGATTTATGTGTCAAATCCGCGTCGGATCTTTTGGGGGAAAAGGTCGAAATTATCCATGCCTGATGTCGGAATTTGACTTCATGACTCATGCTCTTTGGACTATGACCTTCAAACTTTCTTTTTTTTTTTTTTTTCTGTTAGTTGTTTGCTTAGTCAGAAAATGGAGGAAAGTTGGATTTTCTTGGAATAGAAAATTCTGGGTGTTTGGCTTTTGTTTTCAATTTCATTTCTTAGTCCACAAACGACAAAAGTATGAGTGAGTAGGATAGAAAATTCTGGTTTTCTTTTTCCTTCCCTTTTTCCCTCGTTTTGATTGCGTTTTTGTTTGGGGTATATCGTATAACCCGGAAGTTTTGTTCATTCTTTAAATAATATCAATTATGGTTTGTCCATATACTATAAGTTGGACAATAGTTAATTATATATGGTCATATAAACATCTTCTTACATACCACCGTAGAAAATCTTCACAATCATAAGAGAAATTTTTTTTTTTCTCATTTTTTACATTTCTTTTTCTTAGTTGTCAATATTTTAATATAATGTGTAGGAAAATCACTATATATTTAGTATGCAGTCAAATATCAAACTTTGGTGGTACTCAAAAATATAAGTTGGTGAGGAAATATCATTATTCTCTTTCTAAAAAAAAAATAATATATCAATTTTCTCTTTAATACAAAATTATATCTTATTATCTGATTCTCCTCTTTTACAATTCTTCCAAATGCATGTCTGAAAATTTGTCGTTTTAACTGGATCTTCAACTAGAAAGCATGTCGTTTTGTTTGTTTTTATTTATTTATATCTTTTTTTTTTTTTTTTTTTTTTGAAGCATATGTCGTTTTGTTTGACATTGATCGCTGAAGGAGAATAATACACCTAGCTTGCGACTAAATGGGCTTTAACTGTGAGCAAAGTAAAGAAAGCCCATTCTGTTTTTTGAAAGTGGCCCATTCTCATTTCATGTCCATAATAATTGGGAATATGTTTATTTCAAAAAAATAATAATAAAATAATTAGGAATATGTACTTTGAACAGATAGGTTCTGTTTCTTCCTTTTCTGAAAAAAGGTTTTGTTTCTTATATATCTTATATACGCCTCTTTTAAAAGGGAAAAAAAATACACTTTTAGTCCCTAAGTTTGGATTAGGTTTCATTTTGGTCCCTGAATTTTCAAACTCAACATTTTAGTCTATGAGGTTTAGATTTCGTTTCATTTTGATCCCTCCATCTATTTTTTAGTTAAAAACTAACAAATTGCGGACGTGCCACCTGTTTTTTATTTTAAAATATAATTTTGTTAATTTTTAAAATAAAAATAATATGAAATTAATAAAAAGTTATTATCTTTTTTATTCTTTCTTTCTCTCTCCTCCTCCTCCTGTTTTTCTTCCACCGTTTGTCGTCGCTGACAACCACCAACGAACTTTTTTTTTTCATACCTCTCATTTTCTTCTCCTTCCTTCTTTTCGAAACGAAGGGGAAAACGAAAACCCTTTCGTTTTAGATTTGAAACGAGGAGGGACGACACGAAGAGAGAGAGGTGGAGGGGCGGCCGCAGTTGGGCGGAACGCACCTGGAGGAAAGAAGGGGGAGGGTTTCCATTTTGCTTTTGGTTTTTGTGAAAAAAAAAAAAAAAAAAAAAAAGAAAGAAAATGAGAAGAAAGAAAGGAAGAAGAAAAAAAAGTTCACCGACGGCAAGAGGAAGAAGAAGAGAGAGAAAAAGAATAAAAAATATTTTTTTTATTAATTTAATATTATTTTATTTTAGAAATTAAAAATATATATTTTTCAAAATAAAAAACAAGTGCAACGTCAACAATCTATTAGTTTTTAACAGAAAAATGGATTGAGTGACTAAAATGAAACGAAATCCAAACCTTAGGGGCTAAAATGTCGAGTTTGAAAATTTAGGGACCAAAAGTGTATTTTCCCCTTTAAAAATTTGATTACATAAATAATTTTTTTGTTAAATTATAAAAAATACCCTTGAACTATGGGGTTGGTTTCAATTATACCCCTCAACTTTCAAAATTTTCATTTTAGCATTCAAAGTTTGAATTTTGTTTCAAAACAAACCTTGAAAACATTTTTCGTTAAATTTATAGATGAAAAATGATGTGTTTGCATATATATTGTTACTTAGCTTATATGAACATATTTGAACATATACGTGAAAAAAAAAAACAATAAAAAACACATGCAAACATATTATTTTCATGCATAAATTCAACGGAAAATGGCTCTAAGGGTCGTTTTGAAACAAACTCCAAATTTTGAGGGCTAAACTAAAACTTTTGAAAGTTCAAGGGTATAATTGAAACCAATATCATAGTTCAAGAGTATTTTTGATAATTTAACCATAATTATAAATATATAAAAAAAATCAATTAACTTAAGTAATGATAACTAAGTCTTAATTTTTTGAAAATTATGCTTGTTTTCTATCAATATTCTTATAATAGTTTTTATAAGGACACATTTGAATTCTTATCCAAATCCCAAAAACAAAAAACAAGTCTTTGAAAATTATTTTTTTTAGTTTTCAAAATTTGACTCAATTTTTTAAAAAATAGGAAAAAAGTAGATAAAAAAAATAAATAAACTTATAAAAGTAGTATCTATAAACATAATTTAAAAAAAAAAAAAAAAAATTAGTTATCTAACGAACCTAATATATGATTAGGTTACTTCTAAAAAAAGGCAGCCAGGTTTTCTTAACATAATCTCAAATAATTATCATCTAAAGTCGAACTTAATTATAGAGATATATGATACCAAAATGAGTATAGCACAATCACGTACAACATATTATATTCATCAACGAAAAGATTATTCATTGAACATTTGATCTTTCCACACGAGTTCCACACTGACAAAGGCTAGCTACACTTATTACAATAAACATAGGTAGATATCTTCCTACACTCACTTCCATTCAAATTTTGAATACAATTAAGAAAGAGAAAGGTAAAAAAATTTGTTTCGCTTGATTGTCAAGATTTGAACAGTGGTGTGTGGAGAGATATCCTGCGTATCAGTTTGCAGCAAAGTATTGTCCTACTGTATAAATCCTTAGATATCAACTACTTGGGATTGGAGTCTTCCTCCACGTAGAAATTTATCAAACATCATCCCCAAGCGACGAGAAAGCAAATGGATGATCTTTCCAAGCAAGAGAAGACCCATGAAAGAACAAATGGCTATGGAGACATAAATAGCAATCTCAGAGATTACAGGTTGCGAATCTCTTGGAGCAATAAACCGTATGGAGATTCCATAAGTCAAAGCCATGGAGCTCACCGCGATCCACATCGTAATTATAAGAATCCACAAGAAAACAAGATGCCTAAACGGAAACCCAGTGATCAACATCAAAATCACACTCAGAGAAGCCACGAATCCTGTTGTGTTAAACGAAAGATATCGATCGTAGTTTGTTGGGTCCTTCGCAGCCATGATCGACGTTCCAGCCGTTTGAGTTGGCTTCCCTGAGGCACCATCGTCTTGCCAAAGGCCGCCGGGCGGGCTGACCCCTGCTTGAAATGCCATAGTTGCGATCAGCGATGCCACCACCATTAATGCATCCCTTTTCTTCGAAAGCCAAGACTCGTTGCCCTTTATGTTATAATAACTCCGTAGCAACAGGTTTGCAATTGGGGTTTGATGGTCTGATCTTCTGATGGATGGAGATGTCTTTTTTGAGGTTAGGGAGGCTCCGGCGGCTATCAGGATCCCTGCGATGTCCATGTCTTTTGAATCTCTGTGGCTTTGAGTGAGAATGTCAAGAGCTGTCAACCCGTTTGAGTTCAGAGCATTTACTTCGATTATGGTATTGTTGATTAAATATTGCACCGTCTGTTGTTATGCATTTCCATGTCGAATTTCCGCCATGGATGAGGGTAGTAAGTTTCATGAGTTCTATTAGTTAAGGAAACAATGTAAAATTTTATAGACTGAAAAGGTGCGAGATATAGAAAGTACAATATTTCTATTAGAAAGAGTAAAAAGGTTAGCGAGTGAGAGACAACAAAGAAACAAAGAGAATCACAAAAATTTTACACACAAAAAAAAAAAAAAAAACAGAGAGAGAAAGAGTTGAGAAAAAGATTGAAACAATTGAGTGGATGACCCATTTTGAGAGACCAAAATGAAAAATGTCATACATTTTCAGAATAAAGATATATGTCTTTTTGCTTACATTATCATCCTAGCAGAATTACCATTTTACTCTTTATATGAAAACGCACATTTAAGACATTTAAGAGCAAGAGCGAGATTGGAGGGAGCAAGAGATTGGAGAGAGAAATTAGAGAGAGAGTAGGAGATTGGAGGGAGAAATTGGAGAGAGAAATTGTAGAGAGAGCGAGAAGCTAGAGTAGCAAGAGAGAGGAAGGTTGGAGTATAGAGTAAAATGATAATTTTAGATGCTGACACAAGCAAAATGACATATGTCCTTGTTTTGAAAAGGTGTGACATTTATCATTTTCGCTTATTTTAGAGGGTCATCCCTACAAAAATCCCAAAAAGATTGTAATTTTTTCAAAGAGAAAAAAAAATGTTACAAAAGAAAGTGGGAAAAAATAGAGATAAATAAAAGAGCGAGGGGAAAGAGAATTTTAAATAGGATTATTGTAATGGATAGTTTAAGGTTTGTTGTTTGTAAATATAGCAAACTTTAAAAATGTTTGCAAATATAGCAAATCTATACATCTATCATTAATAGATTTCAATCATAATGCATGTTGTCTATTAGTAATAGTCAGTAATAATTGTAATTGTGATTAAAAGTCTATCTTTGAAAGACTTATATCACTAACAGACTTTAATTTTGTTATATTTGCAAATAGTTTTAGCAAATCTATTTGTGATAGTCATCTATCATTGATAGACTACAATCACAATGCATGTAGTCTATCAAATTATAAACTACTATCACTAATAGACTAGTCTATCCGCTATAATTACGACACTTGTGATTGAAGTCTATTTGCTGACAAACTTCTATCACTGATAACTTCAATTTTTCTATATTTGCAAATGGTTTTAGATTTCGCTATATTTACAATCATTTTAGTGTATTTTATGTTATTTGCGCAAACCATCCTTTTAAATAAATAGAAGAAAAAAAATCTCAAAATCTTGGGATAAATGGAGTGAAATAGAAGGGATATTTTTATCATCTAAAATAGTAGTCATTTTTAAAAATAGGTTAAATTATAAGTTTAATAACTTTTTTAAGTTTGTATTCATTTCTAAACTTATAATTTTATAATTTTGCACCTATAAGGCTAATTTTGTGTCTATTGGAGTTTTTATTTTTGAAATATTAAAAATAAATTGATTTTATATCTAATAAAATTCTAAACTTTAAATTTTGTATCTAATAAATTCGTGAATTTTAGTATATTCTGAATAAATCAAAACTCTATTATATATACAAAATTGAAAATTGAGAGAAAATTCAGATATATGTGTGTATGTCAGGGATTAAACCTACACAAACCTAAAAAAATCTAATTTAATCTTAAAAACAACAATATTTGGATTGGGTTTAGTACAGAATGATTTACTTAAATCGAGTTAAAAAAAGATATTTGAGTGGCAAAGATCAAAGGAAAAGTATTACCTGAAACTGTTTGTTAGAGACTGCCAAATGGAGGACAGTGAAGCCATAATCATCTTTTCTATTAACGAAACTGTCATCGCCGCCTCTCGTTTCAATCAACATCTCAAGAGCCTCTAACTGATTGTACTTAACACACAAATGCAACACCGTTCCGCCGTCCACGGCGTTCCAAGCGGCCGCCGGCCTGGCTTCGACGAGCACGGCCAATACCTCAACCCGGCCTCTCATGGCGGCGAGGTGGACAGGGTTTCGGCCATCTTCATTGCAACCGAAGCACAAATCAGCGTCAACTCGCAGCAAAAGCTTCGCTATTTCCACGAACCCTTTGGCCGCCGCATGGTGGAGAGGCGAAGAGCGGCGAGAATCCAACTCTCCGGCGAGGTTGGGCCTTCGTTTGAGAATCTCACCGAAGAAAGCCACGTGGCCGAGAAGAGCAGCCACGTGAAGAGGAGTTTCGGCGTGGTCGTTGTTGTCTCTGTCCAACAGCAATGGATCTTGTCGGAGCAATTCTAACAACGTTGTTACATTTCCTTCAATGGCGGCTTCATGAACTCTGCTTCGGATGCTTGCCATTATTATTTGCCGGCGTGGCTTGTTTATAGATATATTTAGCCATATATATATAGATATGATCATCAATTAATCTGATTATTTCGTTGAAGTTGCATGAATTTTGTTGTGAACATTCGTTAGTTCATGGAAAAATTTCTCACTCTCAAAGAGGTCAAACGCATACAAACAATTGAAAGATCAAACCCCAAATAAAAAATGCTGTCATTCAATATTCAAATCCGCAAGTATTTCCCCCCAAACCTCCCTCAGTTCTTATCCATCTATGTTCCAAATAATTTTGGAAACACAATTTGTATAATCAACCACTTGGGCTTTTAAGTTTAGACTTGACTTTGTGTGGTGTCCACATCCATATTTCTTCTTAGACAACGTCAATACACAATATTCTCAAACAACCATGTTTGGCTACACTACCAATAAAATGTCGACAAATAGAAAAGAAAAAATTCATCTGTAATCAAATATTGTTGTGAATAGTCTGTTCACGATCGTAACTACTATACCCGGGATAATTGGGATAATGGGATTTAGCTTTCTTTTCCAACCACATATTTCTTCGTCAAAGTAAATGGTTAAACAAAAGCTGAGAATGCAAACAAGGGTAAAGAGAGAAAAATCATGACATCAATAAATGACGACAACATTTTAATTGCCGGCGTAACAGCATGTTTGAGTTGCCTCAAAAAGGAAAAAAAAAAAAAAATTGTAGGCGTATGAGAGGAAGATTCTACTATTCACAATATGACCGAATACCCGTTTGGGTTTAATGGGCTCTGATACCATATCATATTATATGGGCTTCCATCTCAAAACCAATTGGCAATGAGTGGAGTGACCCTTGTAGCTTATATATTGTGAGGTCTCCACCAATCTTTTCAATGTGGGATCCTCAACAGTATCCATGGATTTGGCTTATGGTTGTTCAGTAAAAGGCTTTAACAATGAGCCGCTGCTGATGCCCCTACACCTACTTGGTTTTTTTTTTTTCACCCAAAATGTCTCGAACCAAATAGAGCGATGGTTCGTAATATAAGCTGATAGACAGGAGATCAAAGAGTGGGAAAATCATCATCAACTTTGCTAAAGTTGAAATCAATATTATTTATCATACTTATAGAAATATAACTTATTATAAAACATGGGCTATAAGTGCAAAGAAATTTGCTAAAGTGCAACGCCACCAAAAAAAAAGTTGTAAAAAAAAAATTGCTAAAGTGAACATAGGTGGTAATTAATTAACGTGTTTTGTTTCTCTTGAGGTCGGAGTTTTAAATCTTCACACCCTACATTTGTTTTACTAAAAAAAATACAACAAATTTGATTAAGAAAAAGTTGAATTACAAGTTTGGTCTAAAAAAAATTCATGATTGTATCTGTCTAGTCCTTACATTAAAAAAAATATATAATTAATTTCTTATCTTGTTAATGGTATGTTTATCTAGTTGGAGTATTTTGAAGAAAAGGAAGAAAAGAGGAAGAAGAAGAAAGAAAGAAAAAAAAAAACTAATGTTGAGTCGTTGACTGCATCAATTTATGATTACGTGTGGCACACAAGGACCATATTATTTAAGGATAATAGTAAACTTTAGGTGTATGGACCAAGTTAATAAATATATACCAACATGAGCATTAGAGAATTAAAAGCGAGAAAATATATACATTAAACTTTTTATTTAACAAAACAGAAAAATATATTTGGAAAGAAAGTGAATTTAACTTGGCAAGTTTACTACAAAATGACACTCCAACTAAGTTGGAATAGTCTTCATACCATCATAATTTAGTTCTACATAATGTATTATCAAATTTCTCGTTGCATTAGTTTGATCTCCACAATGGTATGATATTGTCCACTTTTGGCATAAGCCCTCATGACTTTGTTTTTGGATCACCTCAAAAGACCTTATACCAGTGGAGATACTTGTCATCTCTTGTATACCCATGATCATTCCCTTATCTAGTCAATGTGGGACTTTGATCGCACTCCCAACAATCTATATATTAGAAAGAGAAATATGGACACAATATGAAAAATACAAAAATTCCTATCCTTAATATGGATAGAAAACACCAATATATGAAATTAGAAAAAGTCTAAACGATTGATTTAATTTAAGCAATAAATTGAAATCACATGACACCCTTCTTGTGGATTATATAGAATTATAATATTTAGTTAAATAAACTTTAAGAAATTAAAAATAACAAGGAACTGAAATTATGGAGACTAAAATTGTATCTAAACCAAATTTGATTTATGAGCAGGCCCTTGTGATTACTATTTGATTTTAACTAAATAAATAAATAAAATTACTATTTGATATGCAGAAGTTTTTCTAAGTATAGAGGATAAAAGTCAATGAGTTTTTTTTTTTTTTTTTTTTTCTGTTTAATGCAATTACGAGGTGAGAGATGTGTGAACCATATCGAGATGGTAATCCACCGAGTTATTTTTTATTATTATCTTTTTTTTTTTTTGTTCAATGAATGTTGAGCTATGTTCACTTTAGCCCGTTATGCTCAAATAATAAAATTTAATAAACACCCCTCTTTAAATTGAATTAATTAGTAATTGTGAACTAAAAAGGGAAAAGAATTAATTGATAATTAAAGACCTACAAAGTTCATATGAATAGTATAGTCAATGCTCATCTAATTAATCAAGGAAAATTAGACTTGCAAATTAACAAACCTACGCCAACCAGAATTAAATTCTAACTGTTACAATTCAATGCAAAACTTATTCCTAAACTCAAAATAAAAATTTAAATTTAAATATTTAATTACATATAAATAAAAATATATTTTAAAGTAGAAACAATTGTTTTTCTGTGACATAATTGATTTTACGTTAAATTACAATTCTTTTTTTTTTTTTTTTTTTTTTGAGAATTTACAAATTGGGTTCATATGATTTAAATTTAATTATAATTTGATCCCTATAATCTTAAAATTTTTTATGTGGTTCATTATTTTGGAATACTTCACTCTAGTCTTTATAGTTTGGTTAAACCTCACAAATAAGATCTACACCATTTTTTCTCACTTAAAAAAACACTCCTATTCTATTTTTTCTAATTAACCTTAAATTTTAATACAATCAACGAGTAAATTTAGTCAAATAAAAAAATAATGTAAATTAAAAAAATGATGCATATTCAATATAGTAACAATAGAGATAATTTGTGAGGTATAACTATATGGCCAAATTAAAACTAAATCAGAACTATATGGACCAAATTAAAACTTTTAAAACTATTGAAATTAAATTATACTTGGTTGTTGTCCAAAAGAAAAAATTAATACTTGTCTAAATTATAAGGACTAAATTCATAATCTAAACATATCTTTAACTAAAAAATTTCCTCTTCAACTTTCTTTCGCTATCCTACTATTCTAAGATATATGTATACATTTTTGTCACTATCAAAAATTGTCTTCATTTTGGAAGTGAAAAGGAAAAAGAAAGTTGATGTACTCAAAGAAAAAAAAAAAGAAAAGGAAAAAGAAAGTTTGTCCTCAATGAATTTGGACTGCTCAATCTGAATACAACTAAACTTATCATATCCCCAATTAAAAGTTCAAAGATTCAAATATCTTCGCTCGAGATGTCGTTGAACTTAAAAGAATAATAATAAATAATCTAAAAATAAAAAGAATAATAATAAATATTTACAATAATTACTGTTTTGGAGTAAAATGGAACCTAAGACTGAGAATGGAGTTGCAATGGCCCAAAAATCTGAACTGGGCTGGCCGGATCAAGATGTCTTTTTTTGTAGATTTTCTAACAATCCCAGCCGCCGCCCGTTCAAAGATCCAAATTTGCATCTTATTATTATATAATTCGAAGAGAAAAATAATCCAACCCTCCAATCCGGTCAGCCAATTTCTTCGAATAACTCCTTTCTTGCAGCGACGACTTTTCTGAAACTTGTAATTCTGTCTCCGCTTTGAAGGGAAGGTGATATGGGCAAATTCATTTGAGCAGAATACCAGAGAGTTGGAGTCCAAGGCAAAATCAAAATGGGTTGCGGGAATTTGTTCTTCTTGGTTCTCGTAACCTTCTCCGTCGCTCTAATTACCTACAACATCATCATCTCTGCTAATGCCCCTCTCAAGCAAGAGCTTCCCGGTCCATCAAGATCTTCGTCTTCCATTACTGTGGACCCTGTGATTAAGATGCCGATGTACAGATCAAAACCTTCCTCCTCCAAGCGACTGTTCCACACGGCCGTCACTGCCTCGGATTCGGTCTACAACACTTGGCAGTGTCGGGTCATGTACTACTGGTTCAAGAAGTTCAAGGACGGACCCAATTCTGAGATGGGCGGTTTCACCAGGATCTTGCACTCGGGGAAGCCCGACAAGTACATGGACGAGATTCCCACCTTTGTTGCTCAGCCTCTGCCGGCGGGGATGGATCGGGTACTAATTTCTACGCTGGATTACTCTTGTTTGTGGGTTTGACTTTTGAGCGTGTTCATGTTTTTGCTTGTTCTTCTCTGGCTCTTCAAGTTTGTTGCATTATGGTGCTCTGTAAGCTTTGACCATCTCAGGGGAAGGGTTTATTTGTGATTCTATGCTATGTATGACTCTGTTTATGCACTCCACCTGTTTGATAGAATTCGCCTTAGGAAAGCCAAAGCTAGTATTGAAATTCTGCGATTGTAAACTCCTTGATTAGTGAATTGATGTCAAATGGGCAACATTTCTGATCGAATTCAGAATTTTCTGTCCTGGTTATTATACCCTCTCTGGCTTTCATTTTCCTGGAACTGAAATTACCTTATATTTGCCGCTCATATTTGGTGTGAAACTGTTACAGGGCTACATAGTCCTCAATAGACCGTGGGCGTTTGTGCAATGGCTTCAACAAGCGGACATCAAGGAAGAGTAGGAGGAACTTGGTTTTCTGTTCTAATTGACTGATGGATCAATTAAGTTTTACTTTGAGTTTAGCCTGATGATCTTTTTGTCTAAAAATCATGTTTTACAGTTATATACTCATGTCAGAACCGGATCATATTATTGTCAAGCCTATACCAAATTTGTCTAAGGATGGGCTTGGGGCTGCATTTCCGTTCTTTTACATTGAACCGAAGAAGTATGAGCGTCAACTACGGAAGTTCTTCCCTGAGGACAAGGGTCCGATTACCAACATTGATCCAATAGGGAATTCACCGGTTATTGTTGGAAGGGTATGCAACACCATGTTTCTAAGTGAACATTAGGATTCTTCTAACCTGTCTCCGTTCTGTCTGATTTTTCTCTTTTCTCTTTCGAAAAAATTTTGCTAGGATTCTCTCAAGAAAATTGCTCCCACTTGGATGAACATTTCCTTGGCAATGAAGAAGGATCCTGAAACAGATAAGGCTTTTGGTTGGGTTCTTGAAATGTAAGCTTTTCTCCTTGGAGGTTCAATTTAATCTTTTTCACTTCACATGGTTTTCTTTGACTTTTTTTTCTTTTCGTCTCCATTCGTCTTCTCCTTATATCATAACTGTAGGTATGCTTATGCTGTTGCTTCCGCTCTACATGGTGTTGGTAACATCCTGTATAAGGACTTCATGATTCAGGTTCTAAGAGAAAATCTCTGTTTCTATATCTTTTTGTATAAACATCGCATTTTTACATCAGAGGGAGAAGCAAAACATTATTAGCTTGAATTAGGGACAACAATTTGAAATCCTAGTGAAAAACTTGATTTGGTATCTTATGTTTGCTGTTTACGAAACGTCGAAACCACATGAAAATTTTATCTAATTCCATAGGCATAATAGGATGCTATGTAGGAAACGCATGTGAACGTAGGAAATGAGAAACATTGGCCATTCACTCTCTATAGGTGATGGATATTCTGATTCTCTATCAATTAGCTTATGGGACATTGTTACTTTACAGCCACCGTGGGATAAAGAAGTCGGCAAGAAGTTCATAATTCATTATACTTATGGATGTGACTACAATATGAAGGTAACAAAAAGATGTTGATAATGTTAATATCAGTCTCTCTCATCTATTATATAGCATGGCTTACCTTCTGTCTATGGCTTGTTATGTCTGGAATACAGGGAGAACTGACTTACGGGAAGATTGGAGAATGGAGATTTGACAAAAGATCATACGATAACATCGTTCCCCCAAGAAACCTTCCCCTGCCACCACCTGGCGTCCCCGAAAGCGTGGTACATGTCCTGTGTCCTAACTCGTGTCGTATATCCATGGTTAACTTGGTACATAAAACGAAATATGATCGAGTAGTTCTTGATGAATTAAAAAAATTTCAAACACAGTCTAAAATTCTAGTGATGACTGAGAGAACATATTCTATTATTACATTTGCAGGTGACACTTGTGAAAATGGTTAATGAAGCCACAGCAAACATTCCTAACTGGGGATCTTAAGAAAGTTCTGTTAGATGTGCTTGAAAAGTATGGAGACCCGGTACTCAATTCAATTCTTACACAACATACAATACGTTTTTGAATATGTATTGATTATCTTGTATCTGATTGGCAAAGGCATAGGCAAATGTATCAAATCTGTGTAAAACGTTGTGTTGGTTTTAGTGCAAAATAAATAGGCTAGCATTCTCTTCAATTATCTTATTTTTTTAGAAAGTTAAAACCTGTGATGAAAAGATCATGAATGTCGAATATTAGTTCCAAATTCTATGGCAAAACCCATGAAACAAACAGGGTTTATATATAATCCAAATGTAGTAGAATATCTAAGCAGAAATGAAGGTTCATAAGAAAACCTTATAATTTGTGAGCAGCTATGTCCTATTATGGAAAGAAAAAAAATGAGAGAGAGGAAAAGACCAAACCCATATCCTCGTTATGCTTCAATTCCGTTTAGTGTCAGTCATGGTTCCCATCCATGGCGGAGGAAGCACTCCAGTTTGCTCATAAACTGTTTGAAACAATGGCGGCAACATTTTATAGACTCCAGCCACCTCTTTCATAGCCATAGTACCAGCTCCGCCTCCTTCCAAACCCTGTCCATCGCTCCCATTCGTCCACACGCTAATATGAGGTTGAAGCCCCTTGATACCATTGGCATTAATGTTGGCAATTTCTTGAAACATCCCTCCGCTGATCATTAGGTAATCTCTGAGAGCAGTGTAGTTGCCACCCAATGCGTCTAGCAGAGAGCGCAGATACTGCGCTTGGGCCTGTGCCTGCGCCATCAGTCCCTCCGCCTCTTTCTTCTTCGCATACAACTCTCCGTCAGCAGCTTGTTGGCGAGCGTAAAATTTAGCGTCCGCCAATGCCTTTTGTGCCTCTGCATCTTTCTGTTTCTTGAACAACTCGGCTTCTGCTTTCTTTTGTTGGTCGTAGAGTCCCCAGTTTGCCTCTTGTACCTTTTGATCCCAAATCACATTGTTCTTATTGTTAAAACTTTCATTTACATTTCAATTTCAATAGTCAGATTTCATGTTTAAGACTCACCTTGGTTTCGTACTCAACGCTGGCTCTGCTCAAGAATTCGGCCTTCAGCTTCTCAGTCATGGTCAATGCATTCATCTTCTCCACCTCCTTATGTAGCTCTGCCTCTCTCAGTGAGACTGCTTTGGCAGCTTCCACTTCCGCCATCTGTGAGGACTTAGCCCATGCTGCTTTCTTCTTCGCCAGCTCTGCATTTGCCTCTGCCACTTCTGCCTCCCTTGCGTTCTCAAACACCTTCACCTCTGTCCTCACCTTTATCTCTTCCTTCTTCCCCTCCCCCTGTCGCTGGGTCGATATGATCTTCGTCTCGGCATCAATTTTAGCCGCATTCTGAAGCGTCTGCCCTTGCCTGGTTTTGGCCCCAATCTCCCCCTTCATCTTGGCCTCCGCGGTGTCCACTTTGGCCTGATTGGCAGCCTCCTGCTGCGTCTTCTGCCCCAAGTAGGAGAAGTATTCATGCCCTGTCACGTCCACCAACTGTTTGACATTAGCATTGTAAATCAGAAGCCCAAATTGGTTAAGTTCCAGCTGAACCTTCCCAAAAACCTCCTTCTTAAACTCTTTGGTGCCTTTGAAAATGTCCTCCATCGTCATGGAAGCCGCAAGCACTCGGGTCTCTCCCTCAATGATACCCTGTACGAGTTCATTGACATGGTTGGAGAGCTTGTCATGAGGGGAGATCAGCTTTGCATACTTGAGGAGGCTCTCCATGTCTTCGGAGCGGGGGCCGATGGTGAAGACGGCAGGGAGAACGAAGGGGAGCTTCTCGGCGCTCATGGCTTGAACTTCGAAGGTGTAGTTGACCGGAGTGAGGTCGAAGACGGTGCAGGACTGGCCAGGAAAAATCCATGCTTTTTTGGCAAGTTTGATGTCCTCGATGCCGGTGCCGGTTATGGCAAGGTACTGTGAAGGTTTAGCTACTTTGTATATGTGCATGGGTAAAGGAAGAAGAGAATGAAATCAAATGAAATGAAATGAAAGGAGAAGAAAAGGAGTTTAGCAGCATGAAAATGGTTTGATCTGATTTAAAAAGAGGAATGGGTTTGAGAAGATGTGGAAAGAGAAAGGCGCTGCGCTTGTGTATAGGCGATAATGTAGGAAAGCATAAACTGATTCAAATCAGCAGAGACCATGACAAATTCCCCCGATACTCGCAACAGAAATTTAATGTCTCTTCTTTTATGGTAACCTACGTAATTCTAACCTACGTATTTGCGATCTTCTTCCTAAAAATTTGGCCACATTTTTTTAAGTACAAAATTTTTGTTTTTAGTTTAATGTCTTCTTATTTTTATAACCACATTTTGGATAGTTTTTTGGTTTCAAAATGGTTTGCGGAATTTGAATTTGATTTTGATTTTGATATATATATATATATATTTTTTCCTTTTTGATTTAGTTTGGATTATTTCTTATTTTTAAGCCAAATAAATCACAATCTTTTTTTGGTTGTTGTATTTTAAATCTAATGGATTTATTCATGCATTTATTTTAGAGTTTATGATTTTCGTTTTTTTAGTTTATTCAATATTTGGAGGTGGGGGATTTGAACATCTAACCTTTTGGTCGGTATGTTTTTTATTTTCGTTTATGGTATGTTTAGATTTTGTTTTAATAAAATATTCTTATTTATTAACATTTATTCCTTTTTCGAATTTTTTGATTTTGTCTTCATTAAAGTAAATCTCCTTCAATACCCTGGGTGCCTATTCTTCCATTTTGCCACTGGGGCGTCTCGTTTTTTTTTTTTTTTTTTTTTTTTTTTTTTGTCAGTTGATAATATGATTTTTGTAATTATTTTGGAAAGTTAAATATCTTTTAAAATATGGGTTCTTTTGAATTAGTTCATATTGAAACAAGCCAATCTAAACTTATCATTTACTAAAAGAAATCTGATGAAATGAAATACGCATGTATCATTTAATTTAATTTCATGAACAAATTTCTCAGAGTTTAAAATTTTAAAGTTATAATTTTACTTCAATGTTTAAAAATAAATAAATAAATGTTCAAGGCACTATTTTTTTTTGTTGGGGTTCGCGGGCAACGCCCCTAAGCTAACTAGGTTAAGAGTATGTCATATATAAAACCAATTTGTGTTAAGCTAACTAAGTTAAGAGTGGTGTCATGTATAAACAAATTTGTATTTATTCTATGCTTTGTTGAATTTTTTATTACTATCCTAACGATCGTTTAGATTAGATATAAGTAGAGTTGTTCGACCTGGTTAATAAATTTACAACCCAAACAATTGAACTAGGCATCCTTAATCTAATGTTAACCTAACTCATGCATACCCTACACAAACTTTCATATTATAATAAAAAAGAACAACTTGAGATGTTTTTTCTAAATAGCTTAGCAAGAACCAAGAACAAACTAAAGAAAAAAACAGCAATTCGACATTCAATATTACATTGTTTACTTCACAGGAAACTAAAAACACCCAAAATTCAAAGTTTATAATTTGCTTACACCAATTGTCACCATTTATTCTTTGGTATTTGATTAGAAAGCAAAAAGGAACCGACAATGACTTAATCAAAAAAAAAAAAACGAAAATGACATTCAATTGATATACAAAAACAAAAACACCCAATTCTTCAATTCTGAGAAGACTCGCCCCCCATGCTCCCCATCCACGGCGGAGGAAGCATTCCAGTCTGCTCATGAACAGTCTGAAACAACGGCGGCAGCATTTTATAAACTCCGGCCACCTCTTTCATCGCCATATTCCCAGCTCCGGCGCCACCGCCGCCTTCCAGACCTAGTCCGCCGCTGCCATTGGTCCAGACGCTAATTTTAGGCTGAAGGCCTCTGATGGCCTCAGCATTGATTTTGGCAACTTCTTGGAAGAGGCCGCCGTTGATCATTAGGTAATCTCTGAGCGCGGTGTAATTGCCGCCCAACGCGTCGAGAAGCGAGCGGAGATAGAGGGCTTGGGCCTCCGCCAGCGCCACCAGTCCCTCCGCCTCTTTCTTCTTGGCGTAGAGCTCTCCGTCGGCGGCTTGTTGGCGAGCGTAGAATGCGGCGTCCGCCAATGCCTTTTGTGCTTCGGCTTCCCTCTCCTTTTCGAACAGAACGGCTTCGGCTTTCTTTTGCTTGTTGTAGTATTCCCAGTTCGCCTCTTGTACCTTTTCACATTTTAAGTTTGAGAATGAGAATTTGAATTTTGTTGGTTCAATTCAACGGGAAACGGATCATCAGAAACCAAAAGGAAAGAAACTGACCTTGGTTTCGTACTCAACGCTGGCTTTACTCAGAAACTCAGCCTTCAATTTCTCAGTCATAGTCATTGCATTCATCCTCTCAACCTCCTTCTGCAGCTCTGCCTCTCTGAGCGCCACGGCCTTGGCGGCCTCCACTTCTGCGACCTGGGCGGCCCGAGTCCACGCGGCCTTCTTCTTAGCCAACTCGGCATTGGCCTCGGCCACTTCCGCCTCCCTCTCGTTCTCAAACACCTTGACCTCGGCCTTCACCCTGATCTCCTCCTTCTTCCCCTGGCCCTGGCGCTGGGTGGAAATGATCTTGGTCTCGGCGTCGATCTTGGCCGCATTCTGAAGGGTCTGTCCCTCCCTGGATTTGGCGCCGATCTCACCCTTCATCCTGGCCTCGGCCACATCCACCTTGGCCTGATTGGCAGCCTCCTGCTGCGTCTTCTGACCCAAGTACGAGAAGTACTCGTGGCCACGCACGTCCACCAACTGCTTGACGTTGGCGTTGTAAATCAACAGCCCGAATTGGTCGAGCTCCAACTGCACCTTCCCGAAGACCTCCTGCTTGAACTCTTTAGTGCCTCTGAAGATCTCCTCCATGGTCATGGAGGCGGCAAGGACACGCGTCTCGCCCTCGATGACGCCCTGGACGAGCTCCTTGACGTGGTTGGAGAGCTTGTCGTGAGGGGAGATGAGCTTGGCATACTTGAGGAGGCTGTCCATGTCGTCGGAGCGGGGGCCGATGGTGAAGACGGCCGGGAGGATGAAGGGGAGCTTCTCGGCGCTCATGGCCTGGACTTCGAAGGTGTAGTTGACCGGAGAGATGTCGAAGATGGTGCAGGATTGGCCCGGAAGAACCCATGCTTTCTTCGCGAGTTTGATGTCGGCGATTCCGACGCCGGTTATGGCCAGGTACTCCGATGCGCTCGCTACTCTGTACATTATCAAAACGCCTTCAAATGGGTTTCTGTGTGATTGGATTTTGATTCGTTTGTTCCCTAATCATTATTCATTATATATATACACATCATTTTGACTCGTTCTTCTAACTTTTTTTTTTTTCAAAACATAATGATAATAATAAAATAATCGAGTGCCAAAGTGAGCTGGCCGTAATTGGCATGTACCCTCGATTAAGAGGTCAAAGTTTTGAATCCCCACCCCCAAATATTGACGTATTAAAAAAATAATAATAAAATAATCGGGTGTGTTTCTTAAATTGAAAAATAAAATATCTTAGGTACTTAAAACAAATCTTTAAAATAAAATAATGTATATCAATTTAGGCATAGTTTGGGGAATAAGAGAGAATTTCGGTAGAGATTTCCTACCCACTCCATTCAAGTCTTGACAATTAAGATGGAGAAATGTAGAAAAGAAAATTTTAGGGACAATTACCTTTTTGGTTCCTAAGTTTTGAGGAATATGTGCAATTAGTCTCTGAGTTTTCAAAATAGACTTTTTTTTTTTTTTGGTAGGAAAAAATATGTTTTGATAAATATGTTTAAAAGGTCCTAAGTTTTGAGAAATAGTTTTGAAAGGTTCCTGATATTATTTTTTTCAATTTTTTAAATTAATACTTTTGCTTTTATTTAAAAAACCATTCAATATTAAAAAAATAATACAAAATATTAATTTAAAAAATTGAAAAAATAATATTAGGGACCTTTTAAACTTATTTCTCAAAACTCAAGGACTAAAAATGTCCATTTTGAAAACTTAGGGACCTTTAAAACTTATTTCTCAAAATTCAGGGACTAAAAATGTCCATTTTGAAAACTTAGGGACCTTTAAAACTTATTTATCAAAACTCAGGGACTAAAAAGGTTTATTTTGAAAACTCAGTAGACCAAACACACATATTTCTCAAAACTTAGGACCAAAAAGGTAATTTTCCTTTTTGTCTCTCCTAATTGCCGAGGTGGTGTATATGGAGATCCCTAAACACCGATATACAATCAAGTATTCTCTCATAAAAAAATGTGTCTAATAATCTTTTGAAAATATAATTTTCTGATTTATATTTAAGGTGATTATTGACTAATTTGATTCCGAAGAGATCTTTTATATTATTATTATACCTGATTCATACCATAATCAACAAATTATAAACATCATTTTGAAATTCAAATTTTCAATTTCGTTTGAAATTATCTATATATATGTTTTTAAATCGGGGCTTATGCGTTCTTTTTTTAATGTGCTAATTTTATTGATGAATGATGTCACATTTTTGTTTTTTTCTTTAGATCAGTTAGTGAATATCTGTTTGTCTGATTATTTTTTCTTTTTTTTTAAAGAAAAACAAAACAAAACAAAACTAATCATGTGATCTCGTCTCCATAGCAAGATTATGAAATAATATTTGTATATTTTTAGTATTTTCGAATTTTAAATTTTTTAATTTGGTAAAATTGTTGATAAATATATAATTAAGCTCCTTTCATTTTTTTTTTTTTTTTTTTTTTTTGAAAAGATAAGCTCCTTTCATTTTAAAACAAAAAAAAAAAAATTGAAACATATATAACCTAATATATTATGAATCATATAATAATATAAAATAATAGTGATGTAAATGTTATAAGGTAAAAGATGTTCGTAAATTAATTCATGATAATTAAAGATTCTATTTAGTTGGTAATTACAACTATTTTTGTTGTAATTTATAAATATATATTATCAAACATTTATGAACAACTATTAAAAACTAGTTGAAATGAAATATACTCTATTGTTCATCAAATTCCCTATTTTCAACTTTCTTTTCACATCACTAAACAAACTTATCCAAAGTCATCTTGGTGGAAAATTTGGTCCTCGCCCTATTTTTCTAAAAAAAATAATGTTCACCATCAATTTGGAATTAATATTGACAAAAAAAAATTATATAGGACTTCTCCCAAGAAATATTTTGAAAATTTTCATACCGCCCTTTTTTAAGATTTAAAAGTATAGTGTTGAGATAGAACAAATCGTGAAAGTAAATCTAGTTTAACGGTAATTGACATGTGGTATGTATTATCGACCAACAAGTCAAAATTTCAAATGAATATCTCAAACCAAATGTTGTTGAACTAAAAGAAGTCGTAATGAAAATAAATAAATAAAAGGTTGTTTGAGGCGCAAGATGGGGTGTATGTGTAGTGTAGGACATTTTCAAGAGGAGACTTTCTTGTGAGATCCATAAAGTCCTCTCTCAATTATTTCAGTTTCCTAATTTTTATTTATTTTGTCGCAAATATTCTCCTTTCATTTCTTCGTCAGAAAATTAAATTCTTCATTTGGGATAAAGTTGACTTTGAAGAAGAGAAGAGGAAGGTAGCACAAAACTTTTCAAAAAAAAAAAAAAAAAATTAAGGATAAAATATAATTTTGGTTCCTATCCTTTGAATTTATTTCAATTTTGGTCTATTTACTTTCAATATATCTTAAAATTAGTCTTTGTTGTTATTTAGAAGTTATTTTTTTCTTTCAAAATTGATAAAATAATAATAATAATTTTTATTTAAATGAATGTCTTTTCCATATTTATTAAGGGAAGGCCAATATAGATTAAATTTGTTTTTAGAAAAAAAAAATAACAATAAACTTGCAGTGAATGGTATTTTAACATTTTTCTTAACATAATTCTTATTTATTGAAATACTGGTTGTATCTAATAAATTTAATTAGGTAAAAGGATTAAATCTTATTTTGACTCTGGACTTTTAAGTTACTCTATTTTAGTCCTTACAATATCTTAAAGTCTTTTTTTTTTTTTAATTCATTTTAAAGTATATTTTAATTCTTGATATTTTTTGAAAAAGTAATTATTTCGATCTTGTGTCATACTTTTTTTTTACAACACGTGGGATTGGAGATTTTAACCTCCGACCTCTTGGTAGATGGTACAAACTTTATGTTCATTGAACTATCTCTTGTTGACATTATTTTGTCACATACTATTGCCTACCCAATACCCACTTCCTGGCCAACTATTAAAATACTCATATTCACATCAATGTATAATTGGCTCTAATAAATGTTTACGTCAACAAATTAATACACCTTATTATTATTATTATTATTATTATTTTTAATTCAATAACATGTGAAAGTGGAAGGATTTGAACCTTTAACTTCTTGGTCAAGTATATACGCTTTAATTATGTGAGTTATGTTTAGGTTGACAAAGCCGCATTATCAATCTATTAAATTAGTGATGTTATGTTAACACACTTTTATTTTTTATATAAGTTTAAAGGATAGAAGATTCAAACCTCTAATCTCTTAGTCCATAGTTCTTAACTAGTTGATCTATGTTATAGAAAAATACATCAAATTGAACTAAACATTAAAAAATACTAAAAACTAAAATAATAATCATAAAAAAATTAAGACATTAAAATGGGATTTAATGTAATCAATGTTGATATTTAATGAGTGGTAAATTTCGAGGAAAGAACCTACGTACTTTGAATGATGAGAAATTGAGAGAGTGGGAGGGGAGTTGATCAAATCAAAGTGTTGGTGATGGATGAATATAAATAAAATACAAAGTCTTCGAAGTCAATTAGGCATAAAATCAAACAAATTGACTTAAATAAATGAATGAAGGAATTGGATTTAAACAAAGAAAACGGCGATATTATCGAAAACATATCTTGATATATACTCAAATAATTATGTCGACTTGCGGCCAAACCAACTGGTTTTTCTCACACCTCATCTCAATATCAACAAATGTTGACGTTGTGTATTAAGAATTTTGTTAGGTTTGAGTTCTCTTCCAACCATTAAATTCGCAAGCAACTTCCAATCATTTGAAGTTTTAAGTTACGTGCAATAGTTTTCAATTCAATTATATTTCCATTAAATTTCCATTGACAACATCATTAATTAAATAGATATATATAACGTACTCATGTTATAAAAGGTCTGTTGAATTAGAATAATGGAACAAATAACTAAATATGTATCAAATTGAACATAGCTTAAGAGTATATATAATTAAGCATGTTAACGGATGTGTTGACAAAGATTAAATGGAAGTATAATCTTGAATTTAATAATGTAAAAACATATAGACTAAATTTATAATTTAATTTTCAAAACAGACCCGCTTTTTCTGTCAATGAAATTATTTAATTAGGAATGTTTTTTTTTTTATATCTAAATTTTGAAAGAGATGTGATAGGAGAATTCCCTCGGTATATTCTTACAAATGTTTTTTTTTTATTGGTGGCAGCACCTCCAACAACTAAGAGCAAGAATTCGTACAATTTACCTGTTTGGTAAATTCTCATTATAATGTTTTCTCGTATTGTATCTTAATTCCATTTTTAAAATACATAGTTGTATTTGATAATTTATATTGTTCCTTAAAATGATTGCATTTTTTTTTTTTTAAATTTTGCCGGACGTATACGTCAATCTCAGCCAAAAATAAAAGTTCTCTTAACTATAAGAAACTGAGGAAAATTGATACTTTTGAAAGGAGTGGTGAGACAAAAAAAAAAATTGTCTCCATTTGTATACTCCAGGCTGTGTTTTACAAATCTGTCTGAGAAAGAGACTAGAATTATTGTTTAGGAGCTTTGATAATTTGAAGCATCCTATGAATTCCGATGATATCACTTTCTATTGGTTTGTGCTATTTGAAATTTGATTAAATCTTTTTCTCCAAGACTTGTTTAAATAATAATAATAATAATAATAATAATAATAATAATAATAATAATAATAATAATAAGCTACTACATCACGCGAGAATGTTTCTTGGAAAATCTTAACTTGTTTCATATTTGTTAGCTTGTAGTTGCTTCTCCTAAGCAAAAGCTTTAGCATTTGTTGATCAGGGGTTTGACCATGATAAGTTCCCAACGTTTGAACCTCTTCAAGCCATATTATATTGTTTAGGCTTGCTCGGGGGCTTGCATGATTTAGGTTGGGTGTGAAATGATAGTGTTGATTTGTTTATGTTTATTACCTCCTGAATTGTTTCTTGATGAATTATATGTGCAAAATGCCTCATTCTGAGGGTAATGTTATTTCAAGTCTGGGTTTATGAGTTCGGGACAGTCCTAGTGTCGAATACGAGCCAGTTTGAAGCAAATCCAGTGGCTAGCTTGGAATGAAGATGATCGTAGTTTGAAAGCTAGATGATTTTGGTGGAAACCAATTGGCTCTTTTGCTTAGTTTTAGACCTCACTATTTGGGTGGATTATGTCTATTCTTTGAAAAAAAAAAATCACAATTTTTTTTTGGTCAAGTACTTGTGACGATTTAATCCATGAAAGTTGGTTCTTCCATGGCTTCTGATTCAGCGTGAGTGATCTCTGCCTGCTCCAAGTATCTGAAAACAATGCTCTAAAGCCCACCCCATATTCCCAAAAACTTTGCTCTAAAACCTCACTCCAATTATTCAATATGAAAAGTTAAATTTGTCACGATATGAACCCAACTTTTAAGGCATTACTGCTCCACTTGTAGAGTACTCTCAAAGTTAAATTATTGTTAAATACATTTCAAAGATGATCAAAAAAATTGTCAAAGAAGTTTCAGTAATACAGTCAATATGACTGCCAGAGAAACTCACAAAAGTAAAAGAAAAACTTAGTACTAAACTCGTATTTTCTCTGCGTGTATATATAAGATACATATCAAATAGGTTCATGAATCGTTTAATAGTGACTCCAAGATTCTTTTCTACTATAATCACAAAAAAGATTATTTCTTATTAACCAAAAGTCGTAGGATGAAACTTGTATTTTTTCATACCCAAGTATACTCAGATTGTGGATGTTTGATTATGTTTGGACTCGATGACCGATCAATGCTAGAAAAGAAAACTAACAATCGCTGTAATACAGTGGAATGGGATTGATAGATGAAAAAAATGCAGTTAGCCTACCTCCTTTCCAAGCAATTAAATCAATAATTTATAGGTATTCCAAGAACGAGGGTACCACTATGTTGAAATTGAAACAATTATGGACTAATGAAAGCAGAAAATATGGTTGGATGAAACAAGAACGAGGGTACTGATGAATAAAGCAAAACTTAAGAAATCAAAATTGCAGTAGTATCACAGTAATGAAAATTTCGGTTAATAAATAAAGTGAAAAGATCATCTAGCTGAAGAAAGCTCATGCTAACATATCATCCCCTTGACATAAACAAATATGGGACCCGAAAATTCTGGACTTAAATTCCTGCGAAAGCCTTCTTACCACCTGTGGATGAACCAGCAGGAATCACTTTCAATACATTAAACCTCACTGTCTTCGACAATGGCCTGCAAAGATAACCGTCCACTAAGAAATGACTAAAAACAAAGGCAAAATAGTATCAGCAGTAGAGGCATATGAAGCATATGTACAAACCTGCACTGGCCAATGATGACATGGTCTCCTTCTTTCACCCTAAAGCAAGGTGCTATGTGTGCTGGAATGTTAGAGTGTCTCTTTTCGTACCTACAAAGAAATAACCTCCCTCAGATTTCTCATTGGTAAATGGGATAAGAAATAGCCAAAGAAATTTTGAGTATTAGTTTCTCACCTTTGATACTTCTTCACATAGTGGAGATAATTACGTCTAACAATGATGGTTCTCACCATCTTGGCACTGTGGCAGGTACCGGCCAATATACGCCCCCTAATAGAAACGGTGCCAGTGAATGGACACTTCTTATCGATATATGTCCCTGCAGAAGAAACTCTTCAGTCTTCAGTAAAACTAAGAATGGGAGGATACCAAGAACAAAAGTCCAAATGAAAACTCCACAAGCTGGCAATTTCAAAATTGCACTGACGAAGCCACAAATTTACATGTATAAGCTGAATAGTCATAGCATTCAATGCAAAATCGAACTTCTCCAATGGCCAGATTAAATGATGGAAAGGGCAGATCAACATTGTTTCATAGACCTCATTAAATAACATAAATGAAGATTCTCGGATTTCACAGCTGAGCCGATAACGTTCACTAAAGATTAAAATGCAGAGAATGCAATATTTGGAGCTAGAAGGAAGTTGAAGGTTAATGATACGGGCAAATAGTAAACGAAAATCAAGTTATTATCCAAGGACGTGTCATCAAATAACTTGATATTTTCAAGGCCCCCATCAGAGCTGCCGTCGAATACTTTGCTAAATTCACACGAATGTCTAGTCTGATCCAATAATAAATAATAACCAAATTTCAGATTCATGACTATTGATATTATCATTTTAAAAATATATCGATTAAGGCGAATATAAACCTTCTCAGCTACGATTACAAGTTGCAGACACGAGTTACAGAAATCGACAGAACAAAATGCATGAAGCATTCAGCATAGCAGTTAAGATGAACGAACGAACTCCAGAATCAGTAAAGATAAATCATGGATCTGAAAATGAATAGAATAAGACCTTCAATTGCCTCTCTAGGAGTTTTGAACCCCAAACCAATGCTCTTCCAAAACCGATTTCCTCCTTTTCCTGGCCTCTTTCCTTTCGCCGATTTCTTCGAGCTGCAAACATACAGTTCGAAGTAGATTGAGCAATATATTGGACAGCAAAAAGAAAACGGCTTTGCCTGTGTCAAGTACAGCGTTTAAACAGGCTTCACAAAGTGAAACTATACAATTTCTAGTTAGATTTCCTACCTAAGAAACACCTTGGGCTGCTTCAGAAAAGCCTTCTCCGTCTGCAATACAAACAGAACATAGTTTCATACATGCAAGAGCTGGTCAGACATTGATTGGATGGAAAGAAACGAGGGGCGAAGAACAAATCCCATACCTGTTCCGCCATGATTAGGGTTTCAAAGAAACGATAGAAGCCTGAGACGCAGAGTCCGATATGAAGGAAAAACCCTAGAGGCAGCAGAGAGTGAGGAAAAGACTTTGAGACGCTTATAAGGAACGCCCTAAACAACAAAATTACCACGATGCCCTCTGCCCTGTCTCCATATGTAATTTCTCATCAGATTTGGGCTAGAGATCAGAGAGGGAAAGAAATGATGTTCAAAGGTTTGATTATTGAACTCAAAATTAAAATAAATAAATTATTTCGAAAAAAAAAATAAAATAAATAAACAAATGAATGAATAAAAATTATTATTAACAAAATTTAAGGCTATTTTTTCTCTTTTTTTTTTTCAGTTGAATAGTGGGATTTGAACCTCCGATTTTTTTATCAATGGTACATACTGATGATGATGGTCAAATATGGACAGGAAAAACTCACCTGACCTTCGCGTGCCACCAACGGTAAATTTGTATAAGAGGGGGGAAGACGTGTCCTGCAAAACAATAAACCTGCACATCGGTGTGGTGCTTGCCACACCGCCTCCGATGCTTAAGTTAGAAAGCTGAAGGAGGAGAGCAAAAGAGCAAAGTAAGAGGAAAGAGTTCAGGGAATGAGTTTCTGGATCCCTTTCTCGGTGACGAAGAAGGGTTTAAATATCCATAGGGTTTCTAGGCTTTCGGAGACCATTCGAGCTGAACCAGGTGGAACACAGGGGCATCTAGGGGTACTACGAACCAAACGGAGGTGGAAGAGCTCGGCCTCGGCCTTGGCCCAAGGCCCGGTCCCTCCGTCCTTGGCCCAACCCTCTAGCCTGTTTTGCCTCCGGAGTCCGTTTTCTGGTCCTATTTTCGGGCTCGTGTCGTGTTGTCCTCATCAACTCTTTGTACATCAAAGTGGTCCAAAATTACCCATAACACATACTAATCTATGCTCACTTTCATAAAGGTTTATTTTCTAAAGTTAAAAAAATAGTATTATTAAACCAATTTATTACTTAAATTAAAAATAATGTTATTTACAATTTTATTTTTGAAATCAACAATACTAAGATTATATGAATTTTCTTGAAAATTTATGAAATTCCATAAACATTTGAGATCCAAGTATGAATGTACAAGTACAACATTACTCAACAAAATAAATAAAAATATCTTTAAAAAATAAATACATAAATAGATAAAAATAAAAATAAAATATGAATGAACCACAACTCTTTCAAGTGTATATGCCAACACAAAACTAATTAAACTGGCATAAAGTTTGTATTAATGACTAAAAGGTATTTGGTTCAAATCTCCCACCTCCACGTGTTGTTAACAAAAATAAAAAATAAAAACTATATATTTTTTAAATTTTCGAAGGGTTACAAACCATGAAACACAAATGAAAACCATATGTTGTCGTGATTTTTGAATGAATTGAAAAATTATTCTACTAGTTTTAACTTATGTGGCATTTCTCATCTCTTTCTTTTTCCACTCTTCTTCTTCCTTCCTTTCTCCGGTCATTTTGGATCGGAATTTGATTGATGTTGTAACTTGTAAGGAGGTTGTGTATCATATATAATGAATTTGCTTCCCATACCAAACAAGGTACTAAGTTACTAACCAACTTCATTTGCTTTCTCTTCTTCATTTGTCTGTATTGGCTTTGTTCCTTCCTTCTTCAGGAAATGAGGGAATGGGCCAAGGCTTTCTTTGGTCCTGCTTTTGGACTGATGGACTTGGGCCCTTTCTTTTCAAATAGGTTATTGGGGCAAAAGGTCGGCCCAAACCTCTCTCGTTAAACGGTCCCCTTACCAAACCCATGAACTTAGCTACCCAGGTCATAAACCCCGAACTTTGTGTTTACAATGTTTTCCTACATGCAAAAAACAAAGTTAGTAAGTTCACGATAGGAGTATTTGAACAACAAACATTTTGATCATTAATACAAATTTTATGCTAGTTGAGTTATGCTCACGTCAATATAAATCTGGCGCATTATTAGAGTTGTGAACTTCACCCAACTCCTTGTTTGGTTCGAGGGCATGCAACATCCAATTGTGAGACCCACAAATTTATTAATCAATTACAACACTCTATTGTGGATCCTACAAATTTATTAATTTTTATTTCAACACTTTATCGTGGGTCCTACAAACTTGTTAACTTCAACTTTTATAACAAAACAACTTCAGTTTTCATAACTCAAATTTCTTACCCCCAAACATTCCTGAAGTGAATGATTTCCTAATCCTAAACAAAGTTTAGGATCCGTTTGGTTGGTGATTTGAAAACAGAAATTTGAAAACAAGAGATTCAATGAAAACAAAGTTGTATTTCATGTTTCGAGATATGTGTTTGGTAGCAGATTTAGAAAACTGGATCTCAATTTAAACAACTGTTCAGAATGTGTTCGATAATATATTTATAAACCATAAATTATTTGTAGTTATCAACTATAATATAAACTATTATTAATTAATTTATAAACTTGTTATATGTTATAAATTTTGTATAATTATTATTTTACAATATCATATAATTTATAATACATTATATTATACAAATTTTAATTTCATAAAAATGTGTTTATAACGTAAAATATTATATTTATTAAGGTCTTTGTCTTTTTTAAAAAAAAAATTAATTATACACTTAAAAGTTTCAAATTCAAAATCTGGATACATTGAAAAAAAAAGTTATTTTCAAAATTACACTATTTGGATCACATAATCCGAAAACAGTTTTCGAAAACCTAAACGCATATTCACTGAATTGTCCGAAAATATAAAACATAATCCGAATTGTCTATCAAACAGGTCCTTAGTTTTCAAACCTTCACTGGATGTTTCCTCTACGGCCGACCACACAGCAAGACCATGTGCGCTCGTTTGATCATTAACCCCAACCACTTCTAATTCAATGCACCTTTTCTCCACAGGATTCAATTTGTCTAACACGAAAGCGAAAGGCCCCACATCCATCCGCCAATCATATGCCGCCACGTACACGCACGCACTCAAGCTTTTAGCATCACGCTTCGCCACACAACAGCTGTCATTCCGATTCTAATTTCTAATTATTTTCCTCCATTTTTCTTGGAATTTCCAAAATCTTTGTTTTATTTACTTTTTTCAAACAAAAATTAAAATGACGTTTTTATCCGTTACGCGCTCGATCTTATCCTTCGAGACTGCACCCAATAACGGGTTAAAACGGATATCTCGCTCTTCAACTTGTAAAACGTTGATTGGGTGTAGGCAGTGTATCAAATTTCCGTCGACATACCGACATTTCCATGGAAATGTCGGTATGTCGACAGTGTCGACATTTCCGTGGGGGGGAAGTTTCCATCTTCCCCCCATGTCGACGACATGTCGACATTTCCACCCAATTTCCTTTTTTTTTTTTTTTTTTTTTTTTTTTTTTAATTTTTATTTAAAGCCAGCCCGTGATCACTTTTTGGACTTTGGATGGATTCTTCTGAAAAGTTGATATTATGACCTTCTTTTTATTTTTTTTTATGTTTTTATAGTCTATTTCTTTCTTTTATTATTATTTTTATTTGAATTCATGTTTTTTACCTTTTTTTTATCATTTTCTTTTATATTTTCATTTATCAATTCTCAAATCAATCCCATCAGAATATTACAAATTCCAAAATTTATTTTTTACCACAAAAATTATTTTTAATTATTTATTTTAATTTTACATTTTTATTATTTTATTATTTTTACCACCTATAAATACCCCAACTTCATCTCAATTTCTTCACACCTCAATTTTTCAAACTCTCTCCCAAACTCTCTCAATTCTCTCAAATTCTCTCAATTTTTCCAAATTCTCTTAAATCTCCTAATTCTCCCAAATTATCTCACTTGTCTCAATTACTAATTTCTTTCTTTAAGTTAAGAAGTTTAATTTTAAAAGGTTACATCTTTCTTTACATATTAGTTTATTAGTGTTATTTTTTTACTTTATTAGTGTTATTTTTTTTATTTTTCATCTATCAATATTTCATATCTATTTTAATTTTCAAATTAAAGTCTCATTTAATAATTTACAAATCTTTCTGCACGTATCGACATTTTAATCAACATTTTCATCCAAATATTGTTCTACTTTTTAGATATGATGATAAAAAATTGTCAATTATATCCTAATTAAGCCACAAACAAAGTTTCATGGACTAATTCAAACAATTTCCATCAATTTCCATGATTTCCGTAAATCTTCCCGGAATTTCCATCGACATTTCCATCGACATCGATATTTCCATAAAATCAGGACCTCGACATTTCCATCGACATCGACATTTTAAACCTTGGGTGTAGGGTTAATTAAATTAAATTTTACTTTTGAGCTCCTTGTCGCCCGTCTCATCTCTTTCATAAACAATTATCAAGATATTTCATTACCTAATAACAATTAAACAAGTGTTGATCTCTTGCTAATTTAATAACACTTATTATGATCCCGCTTTTCAAAATTAATAACATATAAAAAACACTACTTTGAATTATTGTAGTCCACGTGTCAAGTGGAGTTTACATTTATTAAGTGAATCTAATATTTCAAGTTATAAATTTAATATAATTATAAACTTATATTACAATTATGAGACAAATCATTCAATGAAGCCACTACAATGTGATTGTCTATTTAAAATCATCATATGTATGTAGATCTTAAAATTTGTGAGGTACTTTTACAATTTATCTCTCGTACATCCAATGGTACAAAACTGTCCGTCTCACTGTAGCAACATCCAATAATTTCGTAAACTATGGATTCTAAATTACATATATACTAACTTTTATCGTGAATTTACAAACCATTGATGTAACGTATAAATTTCATATTTGTATGACTCATTTATTTGTAAAATCTAAATATAAGCTCTACCATTTCTTAAATTTTCAAGTTCAAACCTGTTATAGGTAATTTTGGACCACACTGACGCACAAGGAGCTGACGAGGACAGTTGGGCTGAGGTGGGACCAAAAAGCCGACCCAGAGGAAGAACGGACCAAAGGGTCGAGCCAATTTGGCCAAACCCATATGGTTGGCCTCGGCATATAGCCGAGGCCGACCATTTGGCCCGCAGGCGCGGGCCGGACTTGGCCACCTCCCTTCGGTCCCTAATGTCTATGACCGCCCCGGTTTGGCCTGATTCGTCCCGAAACACCTCCGGATTCTTAAAAACCCTAGGAGGATGAGGTCAGCCTCGGCCCATTTCCGAGGCTGACCAGGGCCAAAGGCCCGGAGATCATTTGAAGTCCGGCATCGACGAAAACCCTAAGTTGAAATCTATTAAAAGAGAGACCGCACACGCACTCAGGTATGCCAAAAACTACACCCTAAATACATTCTACGTGTTTTCCGGCCAAGGCTAACTTAAGCATCGGAGTGTGTGTGGTCTACACCACACCGGTGTGCAGCGTTTGCTCGTCTTGCAGGTCACGTCTTTCCCGCTCATCTACAAATTCACTATTGACCGTCACGTGAAGCGAGGGGTAAATTCCTGAGCGAAATTTGACCATCAACAAAACCTATTAATACAACGAGTCAAACTCTCCTTAATTTGAGACAAATATCTTTCGCACATACATAAATTCATTTTTCTTAGTTACAATTGTGGGATAGAAAGTTGAATCATCGATTTTTTTAATGATAATTAGTATCTTATCCCATAAGTTAGACTCGAAATAACCATATATATTAACTAATGAACATGAGACGTGGCTTCAAATGGATCTTTTTCCAAATTAAATTGGAATAATATTCTATAAACTATGGAAAATCATATTGGGTGTCATGTATGTCGACCAAAATTGCCGTCTTTTGATAATAAATAAACTGGGTTGATACACGTTCGTCCCCGTATTGTAAGAGTTTGAGCTGACATTAAATTAATTAGAAAATTATATTTTATATAACATGATATCATATTTTACGTCTAAATATCTTATGATCTCTTTCTTTGTTCCCATCCCTCCTTTTTTCCCCCTTACCAAGCAATAAGAAGAATAATAATGCTGACGTCATCCACACACACGAAGTGGATAAAACTTTTGTCTATTTCTAAAGTCCAATAGATATTTAGTTTATTTGTTAACACTACAACAAAAAACACTTTCAGTTGCGTATAAAACACGTCGCTGAAACAAAAAATGCGTCGGTAAAACTTTCAGCGGCGCGCACCACTTTGTCGCTGCATCCGTCGTTGTTTCTGCGTAGTCGTAAGTATTTGCGACATCTACTGTAGACGTGGCTGAAAGTAATCTTCAGTGACGTCTACACGCCGGTGTAAGCGATAGGTAGGGACGTGGGGACACGTCACTGAAGATCACTTTCAGCAACGTCCGACCTGTTGTCGCTGAAAAAGATGTTCAGTGACACTATTAGCACGTCACTAAAACCGTATACTTTCAGCAACATCCGGCCCGTTGTCGCTGAAAAAGATATTCAGTGACATTGTCAACACGTCACTAAAATCTTATGTTCAGTGACGCAGTACACACGTCACAGAAAATTGTTTATGATTTAAAAAATAAATAGTTAATTCAATTAGTAAACCTGGAAATAAAATAATATTACCATCTTCAAACTAATTAACAATTCTACAATTAATCAAATAAAAAATGTAATATGCCAATTTAAAGTGAAAATGCACTATTTCATATTAACAATAATCAAGAAACATGTCTAGAATGTAATACAAATTGATCATTTTCTAAAATGATCTCAAGTCTAGGTGAAGAAGTTTGCTTAACAAAATGATTCACAACACATCAAAATAACTAACAAAAGATCACAAACAAAAAAACCAACCTACGTTCTTCACATTTCCATACAAAAAAGGGGAGCCTTGTCGAAACCATTCATGCATCCAAGCTGAAAAATAAAATGAAATAAAATATGTAAGTTTGAGATTAAACAATTGATAAACAACTCATTAAAAGCTATGAAACTAAACTTACTACAACAAAAACTTGAAAACTTATCTTATATCATCAAAACTTTTTAATTAAACAACTAATGAAAAATATCAAACATGAACACACAACTACACTTATGAGAAATAATGAACAGAAACTTAAAAACATAAGAAACCACCTCTATTCAAAATCACAACAACTAAACTAACCTAAACTTATCAACATCACGACAACTACACTAGTTTAAAATACTCAAGTGCAAATAGGTATCGACCTTCCTAAACACAAAAACTAAATGGAAAGTAAGTGAAACTAAACTTTGAAAAACACAATAACTCGTTAAAAGAACTAAGTGGAACAAGGTATTGACTCTCCTAAATAGAATAACTCAACAACTCCAACTTAGAAATTCAACTTTGCAAATGGAACAACTCAACAAGGTCCAACTCCCTAAACACTTATCTCAAATATCATGAAAGCCATTTGCAATCAAACACAACTCAACAACACTATGACAACTAAACATATCAATGAAAACAAGTAAACTCGTAAGTGCAACAGGGTATTGACCCCCCCCCCCAAACACATTAACTTAACAAATCAAACTACGAAACTCAACTTTGCAAATGGAACAACTCAACAAGGTCTAACTCCCTAAACACTTATCCCAAAATATCATGAAAGTCATTTGCAATCAAACTCAACTCAACAACACCATAACAACTAAACATATCATTGAAGACAACTAAACATCCCAAATAATACCAAGTCATTAGAAAGAAATAAATGAACTAATTTCAAGGTATGACTACCATAACTGCAGGATAGCATAGCAATCAAGTAATACCAAGTCATTAGAAACAAATAAATGAACTTCAATAATTGAATTAGAGAAGATATGACTCAAATCGAGATAAACAACTCATCAAAAGCTATGAAACTAAACTTACAACAACAAAATCTTGAAACAACTGAAACTAAATTTATAAAACTTTAATGAAACTAAACTTATCAACATCACAACAACTACACTAGTTAAAATACTTAAGTGCAAATAGGTATCGACCTTTCTATACACTTTATGCAGTGTTCCATATTGATATCACCCACCCGCCAAGTTTGTGCTTCTGATGTGTGGTTTGTGCATCCAATGCATAGTGATTTTTTTCGAGTTTTGGTTGTTTGTTATCCACGGATGGTTGTAATTTGAAGTGAATGTTTGATTAATGTGTTCTATAGACATAAACATAAAATAGAACTAGGAAGTGAAGTCTATGCTCGACATGGTAGTTTAGTGTAAATTAGGGAGCATTTGGTTCATGGAATGAGTTCATACATCTAGAACTAGGAAATGAGGGATGATGTCTGCACTAAAAAAAATCACCTCCAGACTATAGCAACAAACAAAAACATATTTAGTAGAAAATTTATAGCAAGATATCAATCCAATTACAAAATAAAGATAAAGGAATCAAACGTGGCCAGAATAGAACTACAATCTGTAAAACGTGCAATCACGACAAATGGTCAAAAATCTGAAAGGAACACCATTAAATCAAAGTTTCATATCATATGCCTTCTACTTTGAGCATATTGGTTTGGTATAGAATACAAAATTGCAAGCATCGTTACCGCTAATCCTCAATTTGATCACTACCCATCACGAAGTTGAAAATAGGTGTCTCAACAGGGATTTGCTTAGAACATTTGCAAGGAACAAATCCCCAATGGAAATCTCCTTCAACTTTTTCAAATTTTAACAAGTTCTCAGAAATTAATTTAAGCTCTTAAAGAAGTGAGACTAAACTTATGACAACTAAAACTTATGAACTTATCTCAAATCATTAGAATTTTGAATGAAATGACTAAACTTATCAACATAAACAACTAAACTTGTTAAAACAACTAAATGGAACAGTGTAACAAACTTCATCAACACAATAACTCAATGGAAAACAAGAGAGATTAAACTTATTACAACTCATTAAAACTAAACTTATAGCACTATTAGTGACGATGGATCAAAATGTGTTACAACTTAATGGAAAACAAACATATCAACAATCCTAAGCAATCTCATGTCCAATGGAACTAAACACAAGGTCATTAAAATCTTAACAAAAGAACTAAAAGCAAGAACATAACAACTCAATGAAAAAACAATTTTATCAACACAAACAACTAAGATTATAAAAAATAATGAACACAAACAACTAAGCTATGAGTACCATAAGTGCAGGATAGTCATAGCACTCCAGTTATTCCAAGTCAACATAAACAAATAAGTGAACTTTCATGCATAGTTTTTTATGTTCAATCTAACTTTGAGCTATGACTACCATAACTGCAGGATAGTCAACATTCCAACACTTAATTTAATCCAACACTATAGAACAAGCTAGAGTTCTAAGAAGAAAGTCTTATAAATCTTACCTTTTAACTGTCACTTGATTGTTCCGGATTCCATTGTACATTAGACGATGTACCTTTTCCATTGGTCAACCTTCTTAAAATGTCTTCAATTGTGGCTTGTTGTGATTCAACTATACTTTTCAATCAAGACTACACTTTGTCATCTTCTCCCCCTTCCCCGCTAATAGAAAACTGCAAATTAGATCGAAATAGAGTATACTAAACAGCAAAGTAAAACATTTCCTGCAAGGTTGTTCCAAAGGGAGCCATATAGTTTTGCATAAATCTTCATTTATCCAAGATTGTCTACGGAAGTAATTTGATTTTTCCATGATCACTTAGAATCAACATTTTAAAAGGCTTACACCTTGAAGCAAGACTCTAACTTTTATCCTCTAGACTTACGCCTTTTATGGACCATAAGAGGCTCACACCATTCCTAAAAAATATAAAACACATTGCTTAGCCTTTTAAAACATAAATCACAATTTAAATTTAAATGAAGAATATAAATTTATCATCTCTAAAAGTAAGGTAAACTAACGTATCTTCTACATGCTTACTTCACTAGTTACACTTTTTAGTGACCAACCAAAAGGTCCTAGTTAACTTTTCTATACATAAGTTCCTCTCCCGCTCACATGACACTAGTGTTGCCACCTTTTAAAGCTTCTATTCACTTGTGGCCTTCTAACTTTTCTTTCAAACTATAGACCATTACAAAAGTGAAAGCACATTTTAAAGCTTTTGTATACATTTCCAATAATTTAACCCTCTCATTATGTGTATTTTAATCCAATTTGCAAAACAATCTACAAGTTTCTTTCACTCTTCTAAAACACTTTAAAATAGTCCAAGAATTTCATTTGAAAGTCCAAAATGACTCCTCCGAACAAAGTCTTTCAATTTCTCTTTCCAATCACGAAATCAATTAGCAATGGGGCACATTTAACCACCAAAGAATTAAGAATAGAAAATTTCACGTTGCAGATAAATCATAAATCATAAAGTAGAATCCAACACATACAAGAATCCCAACATAATTCCATGTTTGAATCAAAAATTCAAAATGCACAAGCCAACTGAAATTAATAAGTTTTAATTTTTTCATATTGTAACTGCACCATCCACATGGAAATTTCACAGAAATCAAAACAATAATCAATGGTGAAAAATTTTAGTTCCATAATAAATCACAATTCATTTGATTGAAATAAACCTCTAGAATGGAGAGAAACGGAGCCAAGAAAGAACCATAATATTGTTCAAAAGTGAAAGAGTGTATTAAAAACTCCAAATGCATTATCATATTATCTTAAATATATCCAAGAAACATGAATTAAACATGAATTAAACATGAATAAAAATTTCAAATGCATTTCCAGCAAACTAAGAGATATGAAAATGTAGAACAAGCCTTACACAATTTCAAAATACTTCAAGCTCAACACAACTCTATTGAAATCCGTTGCGCTAAAACATTGGCAAATAAAAACAAATCAACAAAATCATAAATACCTCTTTGGAAGGCGAAGAGACAACAAAGTGGAGTCCAATAAGCAGAGTAGGGGTACCTAAGCAAGACAGGTTAGCATCAATAACATGAGCAACAAAAACCACATCGAGCAACCTCGAGAATCCCTCCTCAAGTAGCACGAAAACATTGTTGAAGTTGCACGAGCGAAGTCAACTGATTGAACAAGAGGGAGGAACTCGTCGACGATGATTGAAAGACTGCAAATGTGAGGGGGCAGTGACTAAAAAAGGCCAAAAACGCAATAAGGAGGTGAGGGGATGGAGGCGTCGCTTGTGGTGATTGAAAGGACAAAGATGCAAGGTGGAGGGAGGCGCAAAGGAAATGCGGCGGGAGAGATGTGTTTGAGTGAGGGGGACGAGAGGGAGATGCGAAGAAGGGGAGAAATACTATCGGTGATTGAGGGAGATGCAAAAAAGAGGGAGGAAAACGCGAGGGAGAGAGTTGGAGGCGCAAAGAATAAACTTCGAAGGTTTTGGGAAAAAGATTCTGCCCTAATTAAATGTGACTTTCAGCGACGTCATAACACATGTCCCTAAAAGTTATATTTTTAGCGACGTTGTTTTTGACGTTGCTGAAAGTATTAGTGACGTCAATTTGTACAACGTCGCTAATAAAAATTTTTTACGACGTGGATTTTACGATGTTGCTAAAACCTAACTTTTAGTGACATATTTTGGATGTGTCACTAAAAATTTGTCACTGAAAATAGATTTTCTTGTAGTGTAACGTTTTCAAACTTTAGTATAAAAATAATATATTGCATGACACATTGTGTAATAACGAGAATGAAATTCAAACTTAATATAAATGAAAAGATCATACGTTGATATCTAATTACATGAAAAACAAATAAAAAATTAATAATGAAAGGTTTTATGTAATAATTGTTATTTTTCAAGTACAACAACAAACAAAAGTAAAATTTAAATTTCTACTCTTTGATTGATGATTTGAACTAGATTCAGGTTGGATAAACTAACGGTTGAAGTTTATATGTATATAATTACAACAATATAATAACATGTTAAAATTAAAATCTTTAGCTCAATATCAACTATGCCTTCAACGTTCAAATATGCTCATATGGGCAAAACCGTAATTAAATTTATTGAATTTATAGGTATTCAATTTATACATCTTGTAAAATTGGTTAAACACATGGATATAAATTGGAATTAATATGCTGAATCATGCTGTAATAAATTAATCGATATCAACTTTTTTTTTTTAGGATATAAACATTAATATCAACTTAAAAAGAGAATAGTAAAATCATCCTCTTCTAAAACCATTTCATAAATCGATCACACTTTAGAAATACAATATTATGGTGTATTTAGCCAAATCAAATATATAATTCACAAATAAGCAACACGGTAAAAGAAACCAATAATCTTCCATATTTAGGTATGTCAAGTATGTGTTTCACGTTCACCATAAATAATCAACAAACCTTAAAAGAATGCTCTTACAATTTTGTGTAATTCACAAGTTTCCAATTTATAAAAGTTATTATTCAATACATAGAAAATGTAAACTTACAAATATAGATATGTGAAACTATTATTTTGTATAACTCGATTAATAATTTAAAACTTACTACTAAATATCAAACTAATTTTACGAAAAAATCCCCTAAATAAGTGAGACCGAAGTCTTCTAAATAATCTTCCACTGGCAGGATTTGCATATTTCCAGGGACAAAGATAATTCCTTTCCTTAATTCCTTTCAACAGACATTCTGTAATTTGATTTTGTTTGACAACAGTAATTAAATTACCGACAGGAAAATGAAAAAACCCGTTTCCTCGTAATTTCCAATGTCATTTCCAAATCGTATACGTGGCACCAATTGCAGCTGCTCGTAAAGGCGGTTGGAGAAATCAGAGAAGCTCTTGGTGCATCACGCAGTCTACATCGCATCGTCCTAGCCGTTAGATGAGGAATCGCAATCGTATGGCCCACCATATTTTCAAAAAACCCCTCCAATTATCCACATAATTACCATCCGCCCCACCCCCACTCCCACCTATAAATCCCACCGCCGAGACAGACTCAGTTTACCGAAACGAAATCCCAAATCCCAACGTAATCCCCATGAAGAAGGAAACAAGCGGACCTGTTCTCCGGCCACTTCCCGCCGCCGGCCCATTCCACTCTTCGATCACTTCTCCGGCGTCTTCTCCCTTCGCCGCCTCAACTAATTTCGGCTTCTCTTCCCGATCCTCAAACTTTTTCCACAACCACGACGATCATAATTACCACCGTCGATCCGCTTCTCCTACTCGAGTGAACATTTCTTCCACTCCCCTGTCTCGCTCTGTTCGATTTTCCATCGATCACCGGTCCGGTTCATCTAACCGGTCCATCGCAGTCTCAAACCGGAACTCGCCGGTTTCTCTCCCGAAAAAGCCGTGCACGTGCTCGCCGACGACTCACCCCGGGTCCTTCCGGTGCAGTCTGCATAAAAATTCAGGTCACCATCAGGCGTCGTCGGCGTATTCATCGAGCCGTCTCAACATGCGGCGGTCTGCGATGACGAACTCGCTCGTGAGAATCGGTAGCGTTGAGGGAGACTGGGTCAAGCGAGCGTTGACTGCTTTGATTCGACCTTCTTCACACCAGCAGCGAAGGAGAGCCAATTTCCGGCCGCGGCCCAGCCGGCTTTCGGTCATGTCCAAAGCCGAAGATCTCTAAAACAGAGATTGATTTGTTTACGGCCTATAGAAGTGAAATCCTCTGTAAATTACATTTCCTCTTGATGGCGAATTAAGAAAATAGAAATGGAATTATATGATCAACTCTTAATACACATTTGTTAAATCAAAATCAAAATCAAAATCAAATCGAATTGTTGTTTCGATTGAAATCCGGTTACTTTGCGTTGACGTGGCGGCCCGTTGTAGTTGATGTTTGTGTATGGTTTGACATTCGGGTGGAGTTGCTTGTGATGTCAGGTATTATAGTTAGTTGATTTCGTTATATATTTTTCAATGTTTGGAATATTTTTAGTATATTTTATGTGTGGTTTTGCAGGCGATGTGCTTGGAATCTGACCGTTGAGGGACCTGAGAAGCCATTGAAATGGAGGAGGAAGCTTCTGTTGTAAAGAACCTGGGGAAAAAAAGGTCGAGGTTATTGGAGAAGGAAAGAGAATAACGAAAGATTTCAACAAATTTAATTAATTAGAGTTGACCCGAAATGGGCCAATTATTAGCTGGCAGAGCAAAGATCAGACTGAATAATGAGAAAGATGTTAGTACTACAAATTTTCAACTAAACCATTTAATTTGATTTAATTGATAAAAAAAAAAAAATCCTTAGCCATTTAATTACTAACGTCGTCAAAAGTGAGCTAAACGGAATAATACTTAGCTACATACCGATATGTAAGAAATGAAAAAATAGTTGATCTCTCTTAATTGTCAGTATTTTAATGATGGTATATGGGGAGATCCTTACATAGCGGTATACAGTCAAATTTTTTTTTTTTTTTTTTTTTCAAACTGTAATTAACATATATTCTATGAGGTTAGAGGTTCAAATTACCACCCTCAATGTTGTTGAACTCAAAATAATGATAATAATCGTAGTAATGGACTTAAATCATATTTTGGTACCTAAACTCTTAGGATTACTTTATTATGGTCCTGAAATTTGAAAATATTCATTTTATTCTTAAAAATTCATTCCATTTTAATCATGGACTTTTAGTGATGTATATTTTAGTCTCCAGATTTTCTACAAAATACAAATGACTATTTTAGTCATTAGTTCTATTTCAATTTTAAAAATGACATGGTTTTAAGTATATGTATTAGACTGTCAATATGAGTATGATTTCAAGTAAAATAAGTTATAAACAAACGTTAGGCAAAGCAGATTTAGGTAAAAAAGCAACTTAATAAGGGACTAAAATAAACATCTTGAAAGTTTGTTAACTAAAATAAAACAAATTTAGAAATTAAATGACCAAAATAGACATTTTAATTTTTTTTTTTTTTTTTTGAAAATACAATAGACATTTTAAATAAACTTCAAAATTCCGGGTCTAAAATAAGATTTAACCATAACAATAATCACTCAGGTGTCACACATGATTGTCTAGTCCTACACCGTAGTGGAAATTTTTCCAACCTTCTTTTTAAGAAGAAGCAAAACTTTGACCTGTCCATTATTAAAATATTTTCTCAAATACTTTGGCTCTCTATCTTCTACATTTATTTATTTAGTTCAACTTCACCAATATTTTAAAAGTTATTTAACATTTTCCTTTTTAATTCTTCCTTTTCATCTTATATGTTATTTATTATTTTTTTTCTTTCACTACTAATTTAAATTATTTTACACATTTTAAAAATAAAATAGACAAAGTTTTTTTAGTTCAACATGTGGGCATGAAAATTTGAACCTCTATCCTCTTAATCTAATCTATATATTTTAACTAGTCAAACTATATATGTTTAAGTTAATAAATCAATCAAATACTTAATTCAGGTTTTTGTTATTCACATCAACGACATATTATCATTTTAAAAATTTAAATATTTCCACATGGATATGGTCACAACATTGAAAACTGTTAATATAACTTAAACTTGAAACAAAACAAATACAATATTGAAAATCACTTCAATAAAATAAAGTATACGGGTTCTTAAAAAAATAAGGAAGTATATGATAAATTTGGGATAACTACGTTTATTTATATCATATCGCGTAAATATCTAAAAAAAAAATATATACGACGTAATATTTACAAAATTATCAATAAACTTAAATATCGATAAAAAAAAGGAAAGATATTACCCATGTGTGTTAATCAAATATGGAACTCAAATCAAATATGGAAATACTATAAAGATGTTTGGAAAAGACAGATAGAGAGTTCGAGATAGATTTGAATAACAAATACAATTTATTTAAAAAAGAAATAAACTTAAATCATCAAATTTGATCAAAATCGTTTTCAAACTCACCAAAAAAAAATTGTCAAACACAAAATTATGAGAGCCATAAACCAAACCACCAAATCAAACAGAAAGCATAATAAATTTGAAAAATAGAAAAGAAAAAATTCCGAATTATCAAACAAAAATAAAATAAAATATTTACTTTTATTTAAAAAAATGAAAAATAACTTTTTTTTTTTTTGGTATAATCTTACAATCATAAAGAGGCAAAAAGAAAATAAAAATATAACCGTGAATATTTTGCCATAAATGAAAGATTTACAAATATTTAGTTAAAATGGCATCCATCCTACAATATTTGAACAAACTATTTCTAAAATAATATTTGAAAAAACAGATTTAGGGTTATATTTAAAAAAAAAAAAAAAAGATTTAGATAAAATGGGCCTCCCCGAATTCGGCCCATATAAACTCAAAGTGGAGCAAGAAGCCGAAAACTTGACGTAATTATCGGTGCGGCGGAATCGGGAAAATTGAAAATTGGGGAAGTTGCGTGAAAGCTCAGAATAGTTATAAAGCTGATTGTTCATTCTGCTCTAATCGTTCTTCTTCCACTCCCTGTTCTTTATTCTTTCCAATTCGCTTTCTGATTTCTGATTCTTCTTCCTCGTTCTGAAGATAATCGGACTAGAAGACCAAGAGAACACACAGAGTCAGTTCATCGTCATTTTGACTTCTTTCACTCACTGATCTTACCACCGTGTTTTTGTTTAATTCAACGACCTTTTCGTTTTGTTTCAATCTGATCTTAGTTTCCTTCTGTCCCCCCGTTAGTTGCTGCTATGGAGAATATCAGAAGAGCGTCTCATGCCGGTTCTTGGTACACCGACAATTGTAAGTCGTCTTCTCTTACTCTCTCCTTGTGCATGCACGTTTTGGTTTCTCTGAGAAGGTTTGAATTGATTTCTTTTTGGGTTGGGAAATTCGCTTACCGTATTGTCTTCACTCTATGCCGATCACTGTGAATTTTTTGGTTCTGTTTTGCTACTTTCATCTAGACTGACGCGAATTTCTGGTAGACAGTTTGAATTATTCAATTTTGGCCTTCTTTTTTAATGTTTAAGGAGGAAGTTAAAAGTTTTGAATTTTGATTTAATTGAAACGCAAGCGGGATTTTTTGTGGCTTCCAAATGGTGTTAGAAGGAGAAAGATAAAATTTGAACTTCAATTCAGTTTGTAGAAGTTAATGGATTAATCTCATGTAACATAGTGTTTATGCTGTGTTTGAAAAGTCTGGGTTTTATCGGTAGAATACTGCGGGGTGCTTCAATTCAGTTGTTGGGAAGAAACGGGGGGAGAAGGATAAAGTTTGAGCTTCAAAATTAGACCTGGTTAAGAGTGAGATGGCCAGGCCTCTGATATTCCTCGTAGTTTCTATTCTTCTTTAATAAATGTTCATCTAAAAATGCTTAAACATTGGGCTTTTGATTTACTTCCACAATAGGTATATAACAGGTGTCCTTAAAATCTGGTTCTGACCAAGTAATATTTGATCATACCTCTAATGTTTTGGGTAATCCTTGGAGGAAGCTTAAACTTTTATTCAAATAAGTTAATCAAAACCTTCTCCCCCTTTGATCCAAAGTATGCTCATGGACTAGAGATCATGATTTTAATGAGGAACATTGCTCTATCCAAGCTTAAATGTACAACACTAGAAAAACGGAAGAATGCTTCATTGCTTGAAAGCATATGTTTACCCATGTATAGAGTTTCCATGACACAGGGAGGGCAACGGTGTTTGAGTTTCTTTGCTTGAAAGCATATTTAATCTTTGATGTGGAAGTTAAATGGATAATAAATTATGATGCCATTGGATTTTCTCTGTTCTTTTCCCCCCTCCTTCTAGCTAAGAAACTGGCAGAGGAGCTTGATGGATGGCTGAGGGCATCTGGCCTGTCTAAATCTCCTGATGTACGTGGTGTAATTGCTCCGTAAGTTGCTGTCAGAAATTTGTTCTAAAAAATAAAATAAAATAAAATAATAAAAATAAAATATAATAATTTTGATTCATTTTTATTGCTGTGGATCCACAGGCATGCTGGTTATTCGTATTCAGGACGTGCTGCTGCATATGCATTTGGAAACATTGATCCAACAAACATGTGGGTTTATCTCCCTTTTAATCACTACTTTTAGTCTAACTCAATAATAAGTTGTCTACACCATTTGGTGTTCAAGTTTTAGAGCTTGTATGTGAACTCTTTCCAAAACATTTTTTTAAGAATAAAAATCAGTGAAAGCATGTCTAGATAACCGTTTTTAAAAGTTTTTTTTTTCTTTCTTGTTTTCTTTTAATGTAGTTTGATGGATGATATGATTAGAACAATACTTGGCTACCTAACGGTGTGTAGGAACCTCCCTACGCACCACCATTAAAATCTTGACAACTAAGAGAGAGAAAGACAGAGATTGAGAAAAAAAAACTTATCACTCTAGTTGTCAAGATTTTAATGGTGGTGTGTAGGGAGGTTCATACACACTAAATAATGTCCTTTATTTTTCATATGGAAAATCACGAGTTTGTGAAGAAGAATAATAATATACACATCTTATCACAACTCATAAAAACATTTTTGAAAGAAAAAACAAAAAGCTGTTTTTAAACACTGTGTGTTTGAAAACCTTAATTACTTCAAATACCTCCCCTAATATAATAAAATCATTTCCAAAAAGTGTTGATTTGTTTATTTTGTCAGTAAGTAGCTACCAGCTCTAATATATTAGATGCTTATGTTTGCAGTTCTAGGATCTTCCTTCTTGGTCCATCTCACCACTATTATACACCAAAATGTGCTCTTTCAACAGCCACTATTTACCAGACCCCTGTGGGGGACCTTCCTATTGATTTGGAAGGTATTCTGATTTTCAAGTTTTTTCTTTGAGAATTATTCATTTTTTTTTTTTCAATTGTGGCTTGGTATCTTGTAGGATTACTTGTTCGATTACTGTGCATGAGCTTGCATCCATGGAAAATTGAAATATTCAGAAATTTTGATTTCCTTTTAACTTCTAAATTTATCCATTGCCTGATTTATTTGTGATGGTTCTTTTAGTAATTTCTTTATGTCATATTCACTTTGGCAGTCATCGAGGAGCTAAAAGCTACAGGAAAATTTGAATTGATGGAAATGCGTGTTGATGAAGCTGAACATAGCATGGAAATGCACTTGCCATATCTTGCCAAAGTATTTGAGGGGTAATTTTTATTTGATTTAACGAGCATTATATTACATTCTAGAGATGTACTCTTACATTTATGATGCAAACATGCAGGCATTCAGTGAAAGTTGTACCCATTTTGGTTGGTGCTGTTTCTGCCGAAACTGAAGCCATGTACGGACGCCTGCTTGCCAAATATGTTGATGATCCAAAAAATTTCTTCTCTGTATCCTCAGATTTTTGTCACTGGGGGTCTCGGTATGTTTCAGTCATTATCATAGTTAAATAGTTTTGCCCATGTTGAGAATACACTAAACTATATTTCCTATAATATAAGTTTAGTGATGTTTAACACACTCTGGAGTTGATTTGGATAGCTTATAAGTGCTTTTTAATAATATTATTTGTCATAAAAAGGTCTATGAGGTGCAAATGAGTTTCTTATGTTTTGCCTTGAATTTGTGGTCTTCTTCCTCTCCTAGTTCTGATGATCATATCGGTGTACTTAAAACAAGTGGATCTCTCAACTTAACTAGTGATATTGATCGTGTGGTTCTTGATTGGAAGTCTCTTAGATTGCTAGAGTGTCATGTGCATCAAATGTAGCACATTTAAGTAAAATAAAGTCAACAGTATATCAGACTCAATCCTGTAGTTTTTGAATGCATTGCAAAAAGGCAATTCTTTTTTATTTCATCACTGCACTCGTTGCCATTATTTTGATGCCTGTTGGATATTGATGAAGCATTTAATTCTTCAATCTCACATAAATGGTTTTTTTTTTTTGAGTTCACATAAATGGTTTTCAAACTTATTTACCGTCATTCTTGTTCTGAATTTTATTTGATGTGTGCTCTTAGGTTCAACTACATGCATTACGACAAGAAACACGGGCCAATACACAAATCTATTGAAGCCTTGGATCGCATGGGCATGGATATTATAGAAACTGGAGATCCTGAAGCATTCAAAAAGTATCTGCAGGAGTATGACAACACCATTTGTGGTCGTCACCCTATTAGCGTATTTCTTCATGTAAGTGACTGAAAACATTCCAAAACTAATTTAAAAAGGGGGAAAGTTGAAAAAAAAATTAATAAAGAAAAAGAGGAGAGTCCTTGAGCAAAGAACCTTTGTTTGAGGTTGACTCTTTCTCGAAAGGGTCCTTTCCCTTTGATTAAAATAGGGGCTGAGGTGCCTTTTCTGCCCGCTTGCCTGGGGGTTTTAGATATATATGGAATACATGTGTAAAAGTATCTGTCAATACATGCTAGTCACAATCTTGAACATAGCATAGTCTCCATTAGATCTTGCATCGCTGAGGATTGTTCGATAGCTGATATGGAGATAATTTTGATCTTACATTTAAGTCTTTAATATACAATACCAAATTGATTTTTTATCATACCGAGTTCCGACTTAAGGAAAGAGAAATCTTTTGACAGATTGTATCATGGACGTGTATATAAGATTTTTGCCTGCTCTTTTGAAGCAACTTTGATCCAGTTGATTCTCACAGTTGGTCCTCATCCATGTGAACTTGTGTGCTTATTTACAAAAAATTGCTGGAATATAATAATTAAATGAAGAATTTGATTTCAAGCTTATTGATCCAAGGCATTGTGTTTGTACTCACGATGTATTTCAAAGTCATGTATAATATGTTCTGACTCGAAAATGAGAGTTTTCTCCTGGATAACTGACTTCTGCTCTCATTGTCTATGGTTAATAATTTTCATTCTACTGCATCCTCTGAATCTGATGATGAATTGCTTTTGTTTCACCAGATGTTGAAGCACAGCTCCACAAAAATAAAGATCAAGTTCCTGCGATACGAACAATCCAGTCAATGCAAAACGACGAGGGACAGCAGTGTCAGCTACGCATCGGCTGCAGCTAAGGTGGATGCTTGAAGCTGTGTGAATTAACCATTAATTTAATCTTCCCCATTGGTCCTGCCTTCTTAACCTAATATCATGCATTTTACTTGATCAAGGTGTTTTCTTAAATTATATGGCAAGTCTCCTCGTGTTACATATCTGTCATTGAGCAACTTGCATTGTTAATCTGTTATTTTTAACTTTGGTTCACTGCATAAAATTTATTCTTGGTCGGACTGACCGTTGGCTGGAACTGGAAAATGTCTCAAGTGTGAGCTTCCAAAATGAAGCAATGAAATAGACACAGATTGGTGAAGGGTTTTCTAATGAATTTCTCGGTTGTTTATTCAAGTAAAAGAAATATGGTCGGTGTCAAATGATGCTGTCCATTTCTAGTTTACAGTTTATTGATGTTGATACGTCTAAATTCACTTCAAAACTTACTGGAGTTGTCAAACTTATTTTCAAGATTTTCCGTTTCTATTAATCATTGATTCAGGTTTTATTTAGAAATCTTTTTTTTTTCCCAATAGAAATGATCTCTGAACTGGTTCATTATTTGAGGTTAAGTATATTTTAAGTTTTTAAGTCTTTATGATGCAATATCGAAATCTACTTTATTAATTGAGTTAAAGTTTAAAAGTATCTTATGTTTTAATAATTGAGTTAAAAGTATCTTTGTTTTAATTCAATCATAAAAGGATTCACCGGTTCAAGATTTAAAACCTACTTATTTCATATGATGTAGGATTTTACGTAGAGAATTGATAAGTTTTAATTATGATTGACAAAATCATGAGAGTTGTTAGCTTGTCATATTTTTTTAAATGGAAAAGACTTATTTGAAAAGAATTAAAAAATTAGGGACCAAATATTTCTAAATTTGTAGCCAATTTGGTGATGGTAAAAAGACAATCGAAAAGTATTAAAAAGTTTGTTGTCGTAGGGAAATAAAGATTTTCAATATGATTAGCAACTTTAAGTTTTAAATGCATAATAAGAGAGGTCTTTTTCTAATAGTCATTAGATGCAATCAATTGTGGTGGTTGGTGGATACCAAAAAGGGGAAGTGTGAAAGAATGGGAGAGAAGTGAGGGAGAAAAAGCAAGTTACTAATTGTTAACTAATTCTAGCAGTCAAAATATAACATGGATTAAAAGTTAGTATATATTAAATTGCAAAGCCAAATTGTCAGTTCCTTTCTCTCTTATTGTAAATATTTCTTATCATTACTTTTTCAGATATATTCCATGTTCCTTACAAAAATTTTAGTCACAAATTTTTCTTATGAACAGCATGTTCAACATATAGTGATAGCATTCTTAAAATGTTCATACCTGAAACAGAGCAACTTCATCTCTTATCCTAACTTGGGTATTCTATTCTATTTAGGCCACATTACTTCTGTAACATAACAAACCCGAATAAAATTTTCACACCAACCCTAGCTTTTGTTTTCATACCTGTACCTAGGGGTGAAAGAAACCGAACTCAACCGAAAAACCAAACCGAACTGATTCAGTTTGGTTTTTATAGCTGTTAAGACCCAGTCCTATGAGTTAAAGTTATGCGGGCACAAATTGTAACGGTAGAACTGTGCTGAATTTAACATTTTATTTGAAGACAATAATCTTCTCTTCAGAAAGAAAAGTGAAATGTTTCTGAGAAACGAAGGAGAAGGAAAAAAGAACTGTGATATTTCAATATATCCATCACATGTATCAAACTAATTTTTACTTTCTAATATTAACAAGAGGGTATTTAGTTTGGTCAACCTGTCACTATGCCGAGAAAAAAAAAAAAAAAATTGCTGTGTATCACAACATCTGCAAAGAGGAGTCTAGTGAACACGTCGTAATTCCCCTGTGCATCAGCTGGAGGGTGAACTCAGGCACATAAAACTGTAGCAAAAGAATTGTTTAAGCTCCGAAAAATTTGCTGCACGTCCACTATTCTGGATCAACTAAGCCACGGAACACACCTTGTCTGAAAAGAGAACATGTCGACCATTGGCTTTCAGTGTATATAACGATTAACCAAAGTTACCTTATAGCTGTGATTTGGATAGTTAGCAATTCCATCTGGTGAAGTAAACTTCATAACAACAGGTGATAAGCTAATCATAAAAATAGTGCCTAGTTTTTTTTTTTTTTTTGGGTTCGTGAAAAATAGTGTCTGCGGTTTATAATACTTTTATGAGTTCATGATATGATGTGGACGTACTGATGCAAAAACTAGCCCACATAGAATACTGATGCAGTTCATGGAGAAACTCGACTCGTACTAAACTTGCTCACATGAAAATAATAAATGAGTAATCCAACCCATTTGACCATCCACTTGACTCGTACTATTCATATTTTCCCTAACTGTTACTTGGACAGAGCAAAATAAGAAATTGAAAAGAGATTAGTAAATGAGAGTTCAATGGAGTGAGCAAGATCCAAGAGTGGGAGAGATTAATGGAGCGAGTGAGATAGAGGCAATGAGGAAAGGGGAGTAAAAAAGGGAGATCTAAGGAGGAACTTTAGATTACGGAAGGAGGAAAATGAGTTATTGAGCATTGATGAAACAAATAACATAAAATGGGGATTCCTCGAATCAATTTTTTAATTGCACATCAGTATAGCTTTAACCTTTTATTTACAGAAGGATTTGATTGAAATAACCTGAAACATCAAGGATAAAATGGAAAGTTTTTAAAAAATACGGTCAGACTTTTTAGAAAATGCTATAAACATTAGAAACGGATTTGCATATTTAGTCCAAAGCTAAGCTATAAAAGTAAATGAAGCTTTTATCAAACATCTAATTCTACTTGAGTTTTTTCTATGTGCCCGTTTGGTAGTCATGAAAAATGACCGGAAACTGAGGGCAAATATTTGGGGGGTGAGCCTGCATGATGAGGGGAAAGATGCACCAGATCACCTTTTTTCCGCTCTCATGAATTTTCCAAATCAAACATAGTATTTGAAAACAATAATTTAAGAAAAAAATGTGGATTAGAAATATGAGAAAAGACCAACTACCACAATAACGGAATGGAGGCACATTCACCTTGTCTAATGCTACTGCAGCACAGACGGTTATCATCTATGTGAGTAGCCTGGAGACCAATCATCCATGATCCCACTGATACATCATCGTGTGCATAAGTCTTCAAAGATGCACTGCAAATAACACACACATTTTACAAGGCTTTCAGAAGCAGGACAATTATAATGCATGACATAACCAAGTTAAGCTAAAAAGAGGATTCGTGAGGAATTTCAGAAATAAGATTTTTCAATATTTATTGTGCAGAAGAAGCGATCACACATACAACCACATTCAAATTGATGGAGTTGTTTTATCTTAAAGGAGTATAATTTTGCACAAGAGAACTATTTCCTGGTTTTGACAAGTAAAATAGAATCATTCTATGTTCTAACTTCAAATACTTAAAGAAAGGCTGCCAACTCAACTTGCTGATGACAATTCTATCCAAAAAGATATTTAAGTTAAAAAAAAGATTCATTTAACATCAAGTCGTCTATGTATAAATTAATTTGAAATCCAGGACTTCCTAGTTATATTATCTGGTTCTACTTGTAAAGAAAAGAGATCACTTTCCAGCTCCACTCAAGGCACCACTTGCCTTAAAATTGGAGTCCTAGACTTACTGAGCATGGGATATTCCTTTGAGTGAGTAAACCATTTTCTGGTACTCGAGTTATTGAAATTACCTGTTAATATTAATGTACTGAGCCAAATTTTTGGAGAGGATAATAAGCGAACCAGACGCATGCCGGAAGTACCTAAACAATGCAAAAATTGATAACGTTTTACACCAGCAGTTCAGGCAGTATTCAATATGTTTGAAGAACAAAATTACAAAATTTCTTCATGGCTCCATCCTGAAGCTAGATTACATACGATTTCTCATCTCCAAACTTCCACCATTCAGGTTCATACCACTGCTTTCCTCTGAAAATAAAAAAACACAGCATTTCAAGACCTAAAAGATCAACAGATGAGAGCAGAGAACACTTTCTACATTATCCAAGCACCATCATAAAATTCAATTAACAAAACCATGTGTACCGTCAAACCTTGACCATGCAAAAACAAAGAATGAAGTGTCTTTACTATTAAAAAGAAAAAAAAGAAGCGAGGCTTAAGGAGGTGAAAACAAGATATTCCTCCAAACAAATTTGAAACGTACCAGTCTCCGTTCTTCAAATAATTATCAATACAAAATAGAATGTAATAGTTAAGAGCATCATTTTCTAAAACAAGATTTTATAATTACTAAAATTTTTGCAAATGCAACGTTCTAGTATAAATAAAAAATGAAAATATATTGACATTTTTCTTATCAAATAAGAAAATATGTTGATACATTTGTTTAGGTTAAAAAAGTTAGAATAATAACAATAATTTTTTTTTTTATAAAAAAAACAGTTTAACAACAATGCTAAGAATTTTATCGATCAAAAACCAATGCTAAAATTTTCAATAAGGTCCAAAAAAATATATATGAATTTCTTGACCGTGATATAAAGAAAACATTTTTTTCAAATATTACTAATTAAAAGTATTCCAAAGAAATAAATAATGTCATTAAAATAGAAAATGATATAATGTAGAGTTTATAACCTCATATGCACAAACATATTTTGATTGAAGTTGGACAATCGAATTCATACATCCGCATGCATTTTATAATAAAAATGGGATAATAGAATTCATACTCGTCAGCAATCACATCTCCAGACTTCATGCATCCAATGTAAGTACCATCTTGACCACGACGATGTTCAAGAAGCCCAATTAAACCCTCTACTTGGCCCAAAAAAAGTTTCAATTAATCACCAAGCTGTGATAAATAAATTTATTAGAAATAGAGGTCAATAATTAGATGATCAACCAAGATCAAGGTCAATGTTGTCTTCAACTTTCACGTAAAATTCTGCATCCCAATTTTGAACTGCTGTACTGAAAAAGAACTTTGCCTTTTTAGGTAACTCTTCATCAGCTTCTTCATGACCTTCCTACAAGATAAAGGGAAGACATGTTGAGAATTGCCAAGCGATTGGCAGTGTGAAGAATCACTTTCAACGTACATAATGGATTAACAATTCTATATCCTGTAAGATACCAATAAATTATTGAGACACTCCTTAACAAACCATCTACGGATGATATTGGCTACACTCTAGTACACAACAGAAACAAGTGAACATGCAAGCACAATTATTATTACCAGGAGAACCATGAACCAAAATAGTTGAGTTGAAAATCTTTGCTAATGAAGTGATTGAATAGGTGACATACATAAGACTAAAACTTTGATAACTTACAAGTATCAAGAAGTCCTTAGTTGAATGGTTTTCCTTGTCAATATTGCGGTCTAAGCTATCACCTCGGTTTGCACTGTCAATGTCAAATCAATAAAGTTATGACAGGACAAGTACACGAAATAACTATGATGCAAAACAACAAAGAGATGAAAAACATGATGCCATCAAATGAAAGTAAAGAACATCGATATGAAAATAGAGTTGAAAGTGGAAAGGAAAACCTCCGACCAATAACAAAGCGTATGAGCACCCCTCTTTCCTCCAGCTTTTTCAATGCATCACCTACAAGTGCCAAGAGAGTTATTATCATATATCATCAATTACATGTTTACACACATTCCAGAAAATTAAACCAGTCAATATTTCTTCAAAAATTGAAACGTTTTTGAGTACCTTGATAAGATTCAAATATTCTAGCAGAGAAAATATTTCCCTATAAATACTTTATTATATCCTTAAAAAGAACACATTTTCACATCGCAGAAATGATAAGAGTCTTGTATTGAATCCAAGCACCATACTCTCTCTAATCCAGAGAAGCAATTCAAATATTAAATTTCAAGATAGGAAAACAAATGAGAACAAAAATTTGGGATCACTGGAAGAATGAAGTACAATCAGATAATTAACAGTCCTTTGAAATGAAGCTCGGCAAGTCGTTTTACACCCCAATCAAATAATATCTAAACCCTGACTGACCTTTCGGCATCCAAGATCCTCTGAATACATTGCGCTTTAGTCGACTTCCAAATCCTGTATAAACACCGATAACAGCAAGGAGCTTACGGCCAGGTTCAGAAGAAGATCCACTTTGTCGCAATTGATTTTTCAGGTACCCTTGACTCTTTGCTAATGTTAAATCCATCTCAACTTCCACAATCCTTCTCTCCAAATCTCTTTATAAAATTATATAAAATTTTAATTTCAATAATACGTAAAATATTAAGATTGGTATTTATACTAGAAACCACGTAACTAAAAACAAATAATACAAAGAATGAAAGGGAAACAAAATGTCCAACCCTAAGAAAATAGGAGATCATAAAAAAGACTTCGTAACTTTCAAGATCTTAGAAGGGAATATTACGAAACAAAGACCGGGTTTCATATGAGAATCAAGAAGGAAAAATTAGGCACGTACTTGCAACCCAGGACTTGCAGCTTATCCTCAACGCTCAAAACCACGGGTCTCTGCATACAATGGCAGGGCATCTTCATGGGTTAAGGGTATCATGCTAAACAATAAATCGCAAAAACTATTGTTGTATGGCAAATTAATGGCAGGATGAAAGGAGGAAATTACGATTACAAGCAGAACCAGAAATATCCGTGCAGTATTTATTCAAAATTTCAAATCCATGATACATTTAAGAAAAATAAAAATATGCAAAAACTGGCAATAATTTCAGTGTATTTTTCCCAGAATCGAGAAAGTACTCATAATTAATATACCTGGGATGCGTTCTTCTGTAAAAGGCTAGCAAGTAATTTCCTATTTTCTGCATCCTGCCATAGCCTGAAGATACCAGACTTATAGTAAGTAAAATGCGATAGATTAGCGCAATACTAACAGTCACTTCCTCTCTCTCTCTCTCTCTTACCCCCGGGGCGGGGGAATGCATTTCCTGTTGATCATAACGCAAAAATTGCAATAGAAAATAGTCCCAAAATCAAGAAGAAAGCAGCTAGCAAGACAACGAAGTCGAGAGCCGATGTGAAGATGCAATACATTTGCATGATCGATCATCTGGTCAACTTCGATTCAAAAGGGAAAAACAGCCTGACGCAATAAGAAGATCCAATTCTACCTAAACGACACCGAGAATAAAATTACACTATCACTGTGGCTTAATTTCCCAGATTCAGATTCCGCCTTCCAACATTATCACAGGCGCGAGTAGAAATTTAAAAAGAAACGAGAAATGAAAACAAGCATACCTTCCGGCAACATAGAGCCACGCAAGGCAAGAGAAGAATGCCATAAATATGGAAGGTTTCGAGGTCTGAAGAGGCTTGGATCGCCCACGCCTTTCGGGCTTCGCCGTCGTCGGCAAACTCTCCATCTCGTCAATCTTCAGGAGACAGAGAGGATTGAATTTGAAACGCAGAAATGCTGATGGTCAGAGTCAATGTACCGATACAGAGACAAATTGGCATAAAAGGAAACAGAAACAAAGAAGGAAATCAGTAATGGAAACTGACTGCAAAAGGAAGAAGGAGACAGAGTCGCAGAGGGAGCCGAGATCTCGCCTGCCAGTAGAGTCAGTTTAAGACTTTCGACCGTCCACATAAATGGGCTTGGCCCATTTCTTCATATCGCCATTGGACGACCCACGTAGAATCTAAAAATTGTTGCCTAACCCTACATCTTTTAAATGATCTACTTTATAGACCGCATTAAATTTTTTTTCCTTAATATAGTATAGCGTTACGTTATAAATTAGGACCAAAGATTTGAACTTACCATCTACGAAGAATATTGATGTCTGACCACTTACAGATAAGATTTTTTCTCTAGTAAATTAAGCATAGCTCTATGGTAGTTGACATGTACTTTCGATTAAGAAGTCAGATGTTCGAATCTCCTCATCTCCAAATATTTGAGAACTAAAAAAATTCCACTCTACACTTTTAGATTTGAAACATTATATTACCAACAAATCTTTTAATTTTTTTCTCTATAAACTTTTAAGATTGAAATATTATATACCAAAAAGTTTGAAGGTAAGATTTTACCTCTCCCTATCAAAATTTATAGTCTTGCTTCCAACTACTTGTACTATGCTATGTTAACAAAAAAAAAAAAAAAAACATATACTTCAATTCTAAATTCTTTAAGATGTGTAGTCAAAATTCTATTGAGAACCAAGAAAACTTGTACACTTGTTAAAAATAAAAAATAAAAGGAAAATTCAAACCCCACCTCACTTCTTATTTATACAAAATGTTTAGTGAATGGATTATATTATTATGATTTCAAGAACTCGCCGAAAATATTATAAACACGAGGGTAGAGAAAATAATCATTTTTCCATACATGCAATGATTTGTCTTTGCCTTAGGGTGCTTCTTATTATTAACCGGATCAATAATCATTTGATTTTTAGTTTTTAGTTTTGAAAATTATATTTATTTTCTTATAATTTTCTTAATTACAATGATTTCATTTTTGGTAATGATACATTTAGGGCTCGTTTGATAACGTTCTCGTTTCTTGTTTCTGGTTTCTTGTTTTTTGTTTTTTAAGAACTAAAAACAGAAACATGTTTGATAACTATTTTTGTTTCTTGTTTCTCTAAAAAAAGAAACAGAAACAGATATGTGTTTGGTAATTGTTTCTCGTTTCTTGATTTTTCGTTGAAATAAAATTTGGTACATATAATATAAAAATTATATATAACATACATTAATATTATAGTTAGAGGTTGTCAGTGGCGGTTGGTCGACGGCGGTCGGTAGTCGAAGGTCGACGGTGGCGACCGGTAGTCAGAGGTCGATAGTGGCGGTCGGTCAACAGAAGTCGGCGGCGATCGATAGTCGGAGGTCGACGATGGTGGCTAGTCGGTGGAGGTCAGCGACGACCGGTAGTCAGAGATCAGCGGAGGTGATAAATAAAAGGAAAAAAGGTAAGAATAATATAAATAATAAAAAAATGAAAGAGAAAGAAATAACGAAAAAATTTTAAAAAAAAAGTCGAGGAAGTGGTTAAAAAAATAGAGGAAGATAAGAGACTGGTGTAGGAATGGGAGGGAGAGATGGATACATGCATGAAAGATAGGAAAAAAAAACAGAAACATAATTTGAGAAACAACTTTTTGTAGTTTCTCAAATTTGGCATCTTTTTTAGAAACGTTTCTAGAAATTTAGAAACAAGAAACAGAGATGAGTTATCAAACAAGTCTGTTTCATAAAAAAGGAGAAACGAGAACAAGAAACAGGAAATAAGAACGTTATCAAACGAGCCCTTAAGTTCCTATCCAAAAGCAAAAATAAGTATTTGAAAATTAAGGCCCCATTTGATAACCACTTGGTTTTTTAAAATTAAAAAGCTTATAACACTTCTTCCACCAACAAGTTTATTTGTTTCGTTATCTACCTTCTTTGTATGTTTTAAAAACCAAGTTAAGTTTTTAAAAACTAAAGAAATATAGTTTTTTTTTTTTTTTTTTTTTTTTTTAATTTATGGAATTTGGTTAATAATTCAAATATATTATTAACACATATGAAGACCATTGTTTTTCTCAAAAAAAAAAAAAGACCATTGTAAGGAATTTAGAATAAAGTAAACATAATTTTCAAAAACCAAAAATCAAGGTCTCATTTGATAACCTTTTGGGTTTTAGTTTTTCTAAATTATACTTGTTTTATCTTAATTTCCTTATCATAGTTTTCATCTTTGTTAATGAGACATTAGAGTTCTTAGTCAAATTTCAAAAACAAAAACAAGTTTTTGAAAACTATTTTTTTTTTTTCAAATTTTGATTTGGTTTTTGGAATCATGAAAGGATGTAGATGACAAACCAAAGAAATGTATAGGTGAAACGAATGTTTATAAGCTTAATTTTAAAAAACAAAAAACTAAAAACAAAATGGTTATAAAATGGACCCAAATAATTATTAAACGAGACTCCTTTTTAATTTTTAGAACTTCACTCGGTTTTGGAAAACATGGGAAAAGAGGTAGATAAAAAAAAAAAAAAAACTTATTGATGGAAAGTTTAATTAATTTTCAAAAATAAAAAACTAAAAATCAAATAATTATCAAATCACCTAAATCATTTGACTACTACTTTATATTTTATTTTTTATTATTATCTTTTTGAAGTTGACTACATTTTTTTTAAAATGGAAGAAGACTACTCCTTTATAATTACTACATTCCAAATGATGAATATGAGGATTGAAAATAACGTTCATAAGTCGCAACAAATTACCTTATAAAAGCAAAAAGAAAATACCTTTTATAGCTCGAGAATAATTATGGTGCTATTTCATAAATGCTAGTGGTAAGAGAAAGAAATTGCCATATTTTTTTTTTTTTTAAAAAAAGAGAGAGTGAAAGAAATTGCCATAATTAAGACGGCCATTAATCTTCCACACTACCATTTATTGCACGATAAATAATATTTATTATTTAAACAGGGTTTAGTCCACGTTTTTTCTTTTTTGGTATATTGACTATTGATTTTTTTTTTTTTTTTTAATTATTATTATTATTTTTGACTATTGAGTCTACGGCTGTCGAGTTTTGTTTTTTTGTTTGAAAATATGTCCGAACTTTAAATTTGAGATTTAGCTGGATTAAAAACAAAAAAAAACAAAAACAGAAGATTGAAATTTACAAATTTATTTATTTTTTTACAACATATTTGAACCTCTACTTTTAGGTTGAGGAAACAAGCTCGAGCATGCCAATTTTGATTTTAAAAACAAAATCGAAAACATTTAACATATTACTAAAAAAAATATACAAATTTATTAATAAAACAAAACTTTCCAATTACATTACTAAATTTTCAATTTTGATTTTAGCAAGTTTATTATTTATTTATTTTTAATACAATAAATGAGAGATGTGAAATCTGAACTTCTACAAGAAAAAGGATTACATGTCTCAATTACTAACTTGACTTTCTTCTCAAAAAAAAAAAATTACTAACTTGACTCACTTTACTTTTTAGAGTCTACCAACTGTGAATAGAACCCCAAACTGTGTTGGAAATTTCATCATTGGCCATTAGAATCTCATATTACCATCTCGAGTAGAATTACCATCTTTTTTCTAAGTTTTAAATGGTCAAAACATTATAAATTTGACAAAAAAAAAGTCAAACATTAAAATCTATATCCTATAAAATATATCATTTAGGAAAATATTTGTCGCATATAATTCTCATTTTCTACCTTTTCATATCAATATTTCAATTGGGATATATAAGGAAAGAAAACCAAATAAGAGGACTTGACCGCCCCATGCGATAAGATGTCGTTCGCTCCTTCCTCCACGGCTGGCGTCTCCTTTCTAAACAAGTCAAGTCATTACACTCACTTCATAATTCTTCCCTAAATCTTTACTTCCCGTCGCTCTCCTTCACCAAATCCAAAATCCTCAGACACTTCAACAGAAAAACAATGGAGATTCTTCACCTACCTACAATATCAGCGCTTATCTCTTCCATTTGCCTCGCCTCGACTCTCGTCTTCCTCCTCGTCTCTGAAAATTCCAACGGATTCGCAACCTTCTTATTCTCCGGCTTCAAATTTCCTCCTCCGCTCAAAACGACGCAGTTGCAACACTTCCTTGCAAATTCCGATCGATTCCGAGCCGCTCAGGTGCCGGAAAGCTCCGAGCACTTGGCCGCTCATCGCGTTAACCTAGTGAGAAACCAAACGTTAATCATATATTCATAAGTTTCATCTCGATATCTTCGTTCATTATTAATCGATGCATGTATATGCTTTTACTTGCAGAGGAAAGTGACCAAAACGAAACTGAGCCGAGAAGAAAAGCTCGAGCTAGTGCTCGCTCAAGCTAGGGCTTCGATTCGCAGAGCGGCCAAGGCCCCGCATAACCTATCGACTACCGTCGATGACGTCGATTACGTTCCCTCTTTCTCAGTTTATCATAATCCCCGCGCGTTTTATCAGTGAGTATTCTGTTAGCAATTCGTTTTAATAATTTTTAAGCTTTCAAACAAAATCATTTTACGTTATATTTAATTAATCATTTTTTTGTACTTAAGTTGTATTGATTTACTAAAACTCAATACATAATTAAGCTATAAATCTGCTCGTAATAATTAAAATTTAGCATGCAAGCGAAGCAAAACTAAACTTAAAATGAAAAAAAAGAATATAACGTAGCAAACACCGTCAATAATCAAGAACTCAGTATGAGTAGATCTTTTATTTTACTTATGCGCAAACTGATTAAATTTTAAATATTATATTACGTCAAAATATATCTTTATTTGCAAACTTCTAAATCTCACGGATTGTTGAGTTTAGAAAATTTGGAAAAAATCACCATTATAATATAAAATATATTTTATTACTTATTTTTTAGTAGTTAAAGAAAATAATGACCGCCACACATTGGGAATTGGGACGAAAGCCAACCCTGTGGCCGGAGTGCTTTTAGTCAAAGCGCTTGTGGGGGTTCTTATTTACTTTTTAAAAAAATTAGAGGTTCCCGTGAGGGGTTTTTATTTAGTCTGACCCGAAACGGACTTTAGGCGTGTTGAGTGCGCACACTCATTTGCCATTTCTTTGTGGACGAATTGCACGTTACTCAATTGCGACAGAGAAAGCCACACCGTTTCTACTCATTACTTTTTTTTTTTTTTTTTTTTTTCCTTTTTCTCTAATCAATTAATTATCTTCACAATTTGCACCTTAACCCCCACTATTATGGTGCAATAATCCATAAATAATAATAAATAATAATAATATATTTTCCTTCCCTTCGAACTCACAAAACATTCCACAATTTATAACAAGCTTCAAAGTGAAGCCAAATCCAGCGGTGTAACGAGCAAGCCAATGATGAATTTTCAGCTTTCACTCTGCGGAGGAATAATCGTAATCCTTTACCTTTACGGTGAAATGACATGTGTACCCCTGGTTTTTGTTATATTGGCAGGAGCCACGTGGAGATGGAGAGGAGATTTAAGGTGTACGTGTACCCGGACGGGGAAGTGCCGATCACGCATGACGGGCCATGTAAAAACATATACACGATCGAAGGGAGATTCATACACGAGATGGAGCATGGGGGGAACGGGTTCAGGACGGCGGATCCGGGTCGGGCGCAGGTGTTGTTCATGCCGTTCAGCGTGGCTTGGATGGTGAAGTATTTGTACAAACCGGAAAGCTACGATCAGACGCCGCTGCGGATGTTCGTGAGCGATTACGTGAGGGTGGTGGCGGGGAAGTACCCGTTTTGGAATAAAACCAGTGGGGCTGACCACTTCATGCTTGCATGCCATGATTGGGTTTGTCTCTTTTCCTTTCTTTGGTCCACTTCTTTTTTCTTTTCTTCCATGGAAAGTCAGCTTGCTTTTGTGTTTTTTAATGATGTTACAAGTCGTTTACACAACCTTTTTCAGTTTGTAGCACTTGTGTGTTTTTTTGAAGCTTGGTTCTCATTTAGGTTCTCATAATTGTTCCATTTCAATTAATTAATTTTCAAAATAATGTCCTTTTTTATAGTCTTGTACTTTTCAGTTTTTGTCTTTGAAATCTCAAAATATTAATTTTGGTCTGATTTTTGGGTTTGCTCAATTTTTATCCTTAAAACTTTCAAAATATATCTATTCTAGTCTACATTAAGAAAATATTCATTTTAGTAATTATAGTTATTTTGGCATTAATGGATATTTGTAATAACCTGCTAATTCTGTACATATATTGAGGAATTATTATTCAAGAACGCTATTATAATGTGGCCACAATTTCTTCTTAGGCATGAGAGAGAAATTATATAAGTGTCTCTACATTTTATGGAAAAAAGTTGATATGAATCAGTATTGAGGGATCTCCTTACCTACCCTATTAAAATTTTGACAACTAAAAAAGAAGGGTAGAAAATGAGAATTTTTTTTACCTTTCTTAATTGCTAACATTTTAATGGTGGTATGGTATCTAGGAAGATCCTCACATACGAGAATGTAGATTCTAAAATTTCCATATCCAATGATCTTTTGGAGGGTGTCAAAATGTTTTTTTTTTTCTTTTTACATATATGTCAAAATTTGGTGTACACTTATTATGTGGTCAAAAAAACAAAATTGCTTATTTTTAAAACTGTGAGAGAAGAACTAAATTGAAAAGTAATTATTTTAAAAAAATTTAGGAACTAAAATTAGTTTTTTTCTTAAAATTTAGGAACCAAAAAAGAATGCTAATTTTTAGCGTTTTCCCCTCCTTCTCAAAGATTTTAATGGATTGTGTAGAGAGTTAATTATTAAGGGAGTATTATTCTTTTTGTACATATCAACTGCACGAATTTTTTTTTATTATGTGGGTTATAACTTATAACAAAGTTTGAAAATGATGATCATTTTGATGAAGATGATCCATTAACAATTTCCTCTTCGTTTCCCATTTCAACGCAGGGTCCAATTGCAACAGAAGGAAACCCCTTCCTCTACAACACATCCATCCGCGTCCTCTGCAACGCCAACTCCTCCGAAGGATTCAACCCACGAAAAGACGTCAGCCTTCCGGAGATCCACCTCTACGACGGCGACATATCGCCCAAGCTCCTGGCGCCGCCGCCGCCGGATTCCCAACGTCCCCACCTAGCATTCTTCGCCGGCGGGCTCCACGGTCCCATCAGACCCATAATCCTAAACCACTGGAAAGACCGCGACAGCGACATCCGTGTGTACGAGTACCTGCCAAAGCAACTGGACTACTACGAGCTGATGCTGGAGTCCAGATTCTGCTTGTGTCCGAGCGGGTACGAGGTGGCAAGCCCCAGAATCGTGGAGGCGATTTACGCGGAATGCGTGCCGGTGATTATATCGGAGCAGTACGTTTTGCCGTTCAGTGACGTGTTGAGATGGGAAGGGTTTTCAATTGAGGTGGGCGTGTCGAAGATTCCGAGGTTGAAGGAGATTCTGATGGGGGTGTCGGAGGAAAAGTACAAGAGGCTTAAGGAAGGTTTGAGGATTGTGCGGAAGCACTTTGTGTTGAACCGCCCGGCTAAGAGGTTCGATGCTTTTCATATGATTTTGCACTCTGTGTGGCTTAGGAGATTGAATGTAAGACTTGCGTAGCTAAACCTAAACCTGCACTTTTTTTTTTTTGTAATGTTTTATCTTTCTGACTAGTTTAATGTATGTAGATTGTAAAGGTTTGTGTAGGGTTTTATGTGGGTTTTTGAAAGAAATTTACGTGGTATAGATTGTAAAATATTTTGAAGATTATCTTCATGCTTTTTCCTCCCAAATCCCATTCACAAAAATAGTAAATGAAATCACATTGAAGAAGTATTTAAACTTTGATTTTTATTTCCCATAAATCTCTAAACTAAAAAAATAATAATAATAAATCCTTGTACTCTTAGGGGGTGTTTGGGACACTGAATAGGTTATAATAACCCCCTTTATTATAACCTATTCAGTGTTTGGGGCATCAATAAAAATAAATGGTGAGGTGGGTTATTTTTACCCCCGATTATTTTATCCATTCTCTACAGTAACCATCATTCAACCAATCCAATTATTCTACAATAACTCTCTCCTCTCTTCTTCCAGGCGACTCTTTGACTTTTCCAACAACCGCCAGCCGCCGTCGGCCGGCGAAGTTTCCGGCGGCCGACGACGACTTTTCCGGCGATTGCCGATGACTTTTTCGGCCACCGATTTTTTTTTTCCTTTTTTTTCATATTTCTTCTCATTTTCATTTTGAAAAATATAAAAAATGAAAATAAAGTAAAAAAAAACACATCGAAAGTTGCCGAAAAAGTTGTTGACAACATCGAAGGTTAACCAACTTAAAAAAAAAAAGAAAATTCAAACGAAATTGTATTTACCACACTCAAGTTTATTTCAAATGATTTTATTGATAATAATAATAAAAAAAAAACTAATATGATTTTTGAACTAAACATTTACAATTTTTATTTCGGCAATACTAAAAGTTAACTAATATGATTTTTCTATACCAAATCCTATACTTTTTTGTTTTGTAAAAAAAAAAAAAAAACATAATCCTAAATCAAAGTGAATCGTATATCCTAAAAAAAACTAGAAAAAGAAAACAATCAGTTTGAACCTTTGATTCAGAACCCTATGTTAAAACAGTTCAGCACTCCAAACACAGACTATTTTATCCTATACTAAAATAATCTGCATCCCAAACACAGATTATTTTATCCCATACTAAAATAATCCGCACCCCAAACACAGATTATTTTATCCCAGACTAAAATAATCTGCACCCCAAACACAGATTATTTTATCCCAGACTATAATAATCTGCACCCCAAACACAGATTATTATAACCCCCCAGACTATTATAATCTCCAGATTATTATAACCACCAGATATTATAACCAATTCAGCGCCCCAAACAGCCCCTTAATTTTTTTTTTTTTTTTTGAGAGACCCTTAATTTTTTTTATAATCTTAATAAATAAGACATCTCTGGGACTTTTAATAATCTCTATAATCTGGTGCATTAAAATATAAGAAGATGTTAGTTGTTGAACTTCAAAAAACATTCAGGGGCGGAGGATTAGTAAATTTATTCCAACGCTTTCTCATTTTCACAATTAAATTATGCGCTTTAATTAAATTACTACACCATTGAACTCATATCAGCCAATGGGTTTTTTTTTTTTTTTTTTTTAAAAAAAAATATATATATATGTTAGCTAAGGTAACCAGAAGATTTTTGGTCATCGAGAATTTGAAAATATGATTTTAGACTAAAGCCACATGAACGTAATCAACAATCAAATGCATCCTACTTGCTTTAAAAAGTCATAGATTCAAGTCCCATCCTCCACGTGTTTGAATATTCTCAAATATGATTTTAGACTAAAATTTTATTGAGCAGCAGCCAAAATTTGGCTATGTGACACGTCATTGATTGAAAATAAATATAAATTTTAGTTAGATTTTTATAAGGTGTTATTATATTTTAGCTAAATGGTAGAAAAATAGCTAGGGCGAATGAAGTATAACAAATAGTCATCAATTAATTTCTTGTGCAATCACACACTATTGAATCTTGAAAGTAAACAAATCTTGCATGATAATCTTATTGATAGCAAGGCTTTAAATAGTCAAAAAATAAAAAATCTGGAAATAACCAAATAACAGAACTCAACAAACTCTGAAACAATATCTATAAGTAGCCAAAAAATACAAAATCTGGAAATAACCAAATAACAGAACTCAACAAACTCTGAAACAATATCTAACCGGTATACTAATTCAATACTCCCCCTCAAGATGGACATACAACATTCAAAATACCCATCTTGGATAGTAATGACTCAAAGGAAGAACGGGGTAAGGCTGTAGTAAAAATGTCAGCTAATTGAAGATGAGTTCTTATTGGTAGCAGCTTCACATGTTCCCGAGAAATATGATCTCTAATGAAGTGGCAATCCAGCTCGATGTGTTTTGTACGCTCATGAAAGATGGGACTAGAGGCGATATGTATGACAGCATTATTATCACAGAATATTACGGCTGGAGAAGAGGTCTGTAGCTGCAAGTCTTGGAGAAGTTGTGTCAACCATATTAATTCGCTGGTAGTTGCTGCTAATGCCCTATATTCTGCCTCAGCAGAGGACCTTGAAACAGTGCTTTGCTTCTTTGATTTCCAAGAAACAAGAGCATCCCCAAGGAAAATGCAGAAGCCTGATGTTGACTTTCTGGAATCGAGGCAAGATGCCCAATCGGCATCAGAGAACGCTCGTAGGGACATGTTGGAGGTGGCTGGGAGAAAAATTCCTTGCCCAGGTGTCCCTTTCAAGTATCTCAGAAGGGAGTATGCAGCATTTAAATGTGGTTGACGTGGTCTGGCTACAAACTGACTCAGTTTGTGCACGGCAAAAGTGATATCGGGCCTGGAGACAGTCAAGTATAGAAGGCGGCCGACTAGTCTTCTATATGCAGTGACATCGGTTAGCAAAGCACCATCAGTGGCATTAAGTTTTAGAAGTGGATCCATAGGAACAGAGGAGGACTTAGATCCCAATAGTCCTGTATCTTCGAGAAGCTGAAGAACATAGTGTCGTTGAGACAAAAAAATCCATTTGGATGAATGAGCTAATTCTATGCCCAAGAAGTAACGCAGTGGACCCAAATCCTTGAGTTTGAAGGCAGTGTTTAAATGAGTTTTCAACAGGTTTAGGGACGTAAGAGAAGCTCCGGTGATTATTATGTCGTCAACATAGACTAAAAGGGCTATAAAAGTGGAGCCACTGCCTTCAATGAACAAAGAGTAGTCGGACTTGGATTGCTTGAAGCCAAGGGTGAGAAGAGCCTTCGAAAACTTATCAAACCACTGACGGGATGCTTGTTTTAGGCCATATATTGACTTATTCAGCTTGCAAACTAGACGCTCCCCCTTAGGTACAATAACGTTATGTCTATATCCTAGAGGAAGATCCATGTACACTTCTTCAACTAAATCACCGTGTAAGAAGGCATTGTTTACGTCTAATTGCAATAATGGCCAGTTGAGAGAAACAACAAGAGTAAGTAGTACCTTGACAGTGACAACCTTTGCAACGGGAGAAAATGTCTCTATGAAGTCAAGGCCTTCTTGCTGTGTGTATCCCTTCGCTACAAGACGGGTTTTATATCGCTCAATGGATCCGTCAGCTTTATGTTTCACTTTATATATCCATCGACAGCCAACTGAATGATGACCTTTTGGGAGAGATACAATTGTGCAAGTGTTGTTTGTCTCCATTGCTTGTAACTCGGCATTCATAGCTTCACGCCAATGCAAGAATGGGACGGCTTGGTGATAAAACTGCGGCTCATAGACAGAAGAAACTGTTAAGGCGAAGTTTCGAAAGTCAGGTGATAACTTGTCATAAGACAGAACTTTATGTAAAGGAAACTTTGAATTGGTTTCCGGTAAAGATTGAGCCTGCAATAATGCACAATGATAGTCCCTCAAATATGAGGGCTGTTTGACAACTCGAGAGGATCGCCGTAGACTAGCATCAACATGTCTGATGTTCGAAGATTGAACAACAGTGTCTTGTTGCTCAAGAGTGGCTGATGTGTGGGAGTCAGCAACAGCAGTGGAGCTGGAATGATTTTCAGCAGAGCCAGCTTCAACCACTTCAGTATTTCCATTACCAGCAGTAGGAATATCGCTGCTGTTTTCTACACCATCAGCTTGTGAAGGTAGAACTTCACCTGTACCTGTCGACTGAAAATCACAATCAACAAGATTATTAGGAACACCAGACAAATTTGGTGAAACAGGAAGCACCAAGACTGGGAATGGATCGGGTACATCTTGTTGCTCAGTGATATTATGGAAGGGAAAAACACTCTCATGAAATACAACATCCCTTGATATATAGAACTTTTTGTTCTCAATGTCAAAAAGCTTATAACCTTTAACTCCGGGAGGATAACCAACAAAGACAGATGGTATGGCCCGGGGGTGAAATTTAGAGCGGTGTCCTGGCAAAGTTGAGGCAAAGGCAAAGCAGCCGAAGACTCTCAAGTGATGATAATCAGGATGTTGTTGATTAAGTTTGTAATAAGGAGTTTGCCAGTTGAGCACGCGTGAAGGAGTCCGGTTAGCAATATATGCGGCCGTTAAAATAGACTCTCCCCAAAACTGAATAGGCAACCGAGACTTAAAAAGTAAGGCACGAGCAATGTTGAGTAAGTGTTGATGTCGTCTCTCAACCACTGAGTTCTGTTCGGGACGACCCACACAAGAAAATTGATGAGTAACACCTTGAGCAAGAAAAAAATCAGTGAATGTTAACTCCGGGGCATTATCAGACCGAAACCCTTTGATGGATTTGCCATACTGAGTTTTGACATATCAGAAAAAATTTGGAACTATGGATAATGCTTCTGACTTTTTCCTCATAAAAAAAATCCAGGTGTATCTCGAGTGATCATCCACTATGGTCAGAAAGAACTTATAACCAGCATGTGTAGGTGTTTGATATGGGCCCCAAGTGTCACAGTGAACAAGATCAAACATTTGAGCAGAAAAATGATTATTTGATTGGAAAGATAGACGGCGTTGCTTCGCCAAAGGACAAACTAAGCATGGGGAATGACTGTCTTTGAGGGGATGTACAGATAAAGAACCCTTTAAGACATCTAAATGCTTATCAGATAGGTGTCCTAGTCTATCATGCCAAGTAGCAAGATTTTTACAGTTATGAAACTTCTTGCTAACAGAAACATTATTGCAGCGAGGCTTTAAGTCAACCACAGCATCAGTTTGAAGGAGATACAGACCTTGCCATATCCTAGCTTTGCCAATCATCCTCAAAGAGTACTTGTCCTGAAGGATGCAAGAGTCAGCAACAAATTTAACCATAACAGGTAATTTGGCAGCTAAAGTACTGATGGAAATAAGGTTGAATCTGAAGGTTGGTATGAACAAGACATCCCGAAGTATAAGGTTAGAATTAACCCGGACAGTGCCAACATGATTCACTATAATTCTCTCTCGGTTGGGCAAAGACACAGATATCCCAGAAACGGTTTTAAGGCTGACAAAAAAATCTTTTGAACAGCAGATGTGAGCTGAAGCTCTAGAGTCAAGAACCCAAGCACTTTTCATAAAATCAGGAGATATGTCAGAGAGATAGGTACCTGCGATGTGTGTATTGCTCGAAGCATCAGAAGGATCAGTCTTGACTTTATTAAGATGAGACTGTAGTAAGGTGAGCAGTCCTTGACATTGCTCGGCATTCAAACCAGACAACTGATCGCTGAGAGACGCATTTGCTGATGCTGCGGGTGTCTCTGACTTGGATGAAGCGACCTTCTGATTGCGATACCCAGGGGGTAGCCGTGAATTTTGTAACAACGGTCGATAATATGGCCTTGAATATTGCAATGGGTGCAGAAAGGCCTCTCCTTCTTTTTGTTCGAATTCGAGGCTCGAGTAGAACTTGGGTTAGCAGAGTTGGTCTTGACCAGAAGAGCAGTAGCAGGGATAGATGTAGAGGAAGAGGGCGTTGTCGAAGCCCTCTACTCCACTTCTTGTGCGACAAGGGAGAAAGCTCGTTGGATGGTGGGTTCGGGTTCCATTAGTAGGAGTTGGGAGCGAACCTGAGCAAAGGAATCGTTAAGGCCCATTAAGAAGGCCATCACGTATTCGGTCTGAAAATATGTGTTTAACTCCTTCACTCCCCCACAAGAACACCGTCCGCAGGAACATGACGGTCGATAAGCGGTGAGTTCATTCCATATAGATTTGAGTTTGGCGAAATAGGTAGTAAGAGTCTGTTGATCTTGAGCGAGATTTGAGATTTCGCGCCGCAATTGGAAGATACGCGACCGATTCTTTCTCTGGTACCTCTGTTGGAGATCAAGCCAGATTTCGCGAGCAGATTCGGCGAAATTGACGCTGGCGGAAACTTCATTGGAGAGGGAATTCAAGATCCAGGCGGTTACCACGCTATTACAAATAATCCAAGATCGTCTCAATGTGCTAGTAGGTTGTAGCAGAGAACCATCAACAAATCCCATTTTGTTCTTCACGGTTAGGCCTATGATCATTGCTTGACTCCAAGAAGCGTAATTGGACTCAGTTAAGGGTTTTGAAACCAAAACCAGATTGGTGCCATCAGAGTGGTGAAGATAATATGGGTTGATGTATAGATCTACAACGGAAGAACTGGCGGGTTGAATCGTGGAAGAAGATACTGGAACGGATGAATCGGAGGGAATGGTTGTCGTCTCGTTCACAGTGTCGTCAGCCATGGAACTAGGCAAGAAGAATTCCACGAATTTTGGGGATACAAGATCAGACTCTCAAGAAGAATTGAATACTTTCATCTGATACCATATTGAATCTTGAAAGTAAACAAATCTTGCATGATCATCTTATTGATAGCAAGGCTTTAAATAGCCAAAAAATACAAAATCTGAAAATAACCAAATAACAGAACTCAACAAACTCTGAAACAATATCTATAAGTAGCCAAAAAATACAAAATCTGGAAATAACCAAATAACAGAACTCAACAAACTCTGAAACAATATCTAACCGATATACTAATTCAATACACACATATAACTCATGAAACTTTTTCCATATATGATTTTTATGAATACAACCCGATGTGAGAATGAGAATTTTAACTTTTGACCTTTCAATTAATGATAGAATGACTTATGGTGTGTTTGGTTTAACTTTTCAAGTGTTTAATTTTGAAAAAAAAAATCATTTTGAATTTTTTTTTAGTGTTTGGAACAATTAAAAATGACTTATTAGAAAATGAGATTGAGAAATAAATCATTTTTTAGAGAAACACTTGAAACCAACTTCTTTAAAAAGAGTTTTTAAGTATACAATGCATCCGTTTGGATACATTTTAATTTAAATGTTTTTCAAGAATGCATTTTTTTTAAAAAATATTTTGTATAAAAATTGTTTAGAATTTAAACACTCCTATGTTTGGTTGCATCTCCTTATAGGTGTTTTTATACACAAGTTATTGTATACTTAAAAGACTCTTTTTTTAAAAGTTGGTTTCATGTGTTTCTCTCAAAATGGTTTATTTATCAATCTCATTTTTTAATAAGTCATTTTTAGTGGTAGTTTCAAAAAAAAAAAAAAAAAAAAAGTCATTTTTACTGTTTGCCAAACACTAGAATTTTTTTTCAAAATTAAACACTTGAAAAGTTAAACCAAACACACCCAATAACTTGTGTATAAAAACACTTATGAGAAAATGTAACTAAACATAAGTGTGTTTAAATTCTAAACAATTTTTATACAAAATGTTTCTTAAAAAAAGGCATCCTTGAAAAACATTAAAATTAAAATGTATTCCAAACGGACTCATCAAGTGAGCCAGATGGGTTGTTTTGTTTATATATATGCTTATCAAGCATAACGATGCTCTACATTTAACCAAATGTTTGAGATTATAAGGAATGCTTTAAAAGCATAGAGATTTATAATTAAAATCAAAGTTAGCCTATAAATTTAAAAGGGACAGTTGTATAGATGACAAATTGGACCAAACTAATAGCAAATATAGCACAGTTGCAAACTAATTGCAAATATAGCAAAATTAATTGTACAAAACCAAAAAATGTTGTCAGATTCTATCCGTGTCTATCACTGATAGACTATATGATTATTCAAAGTATATCAGTATCTATCGCTGATAGACTTGGATTAATCAAAATCTATCAGTGACTATCACTGACTTTGATTAATCAAAGTCTATCAATGATAGCCACTGATTGATTTTGATTAACCAAAGTTTATCAGTGATAGACGCAGATAGACTATGAGTAATCGGAGTCTATCAGTAGACTGATAGATTCTGATTAATCAGAGTCTATCGCTGATAAACTCTGATAATCGAAGTCTATCAGATAGATTCTAATTAACCAGTGTCTATCAGTAATATACTCTGATAGTTTTTGCGATATATTTGTATATATTTTTTTTACATTGTGCTATATTTGCTATTAATTTGGTCTAATTTGCCACCCACTACAAATTTTCAATTTAAAAAGTAATTTAATAGTTGGTTTATCACTAAAATTTAAATTTAAAATTGGTAAACCAAAGAGTAAATTCCATTATTATTATTATTATTATTATTATATTTTTTTTACAATATGTGAAGTGGAAAATTTGAATCACTGACCTCTTGGTTCATGTTGGCTTTATTATTTATTTATTTTACACTTGCATTTTCATCCAAATACATATTATTAAGCTCTTGAAATTACTACATTAAATTAGGGAGGAAACGGGTGGGGCGTCACAAAATCTATTATTGGTGACAAGAATATAACAAACATTCACACATGCAATAATATATTTGAGGGAAAATTAAACTTGAAGAGGAAGGAATGTTGCTGTTGGAGTAGGAGTAGGACACACGCCTTAGCCACTCCTATATGCAAAAAGATTGTTTCTCTACATAATTTTTATTCCAAAGTTCATACCTATTCTAATTCTAAATTTGTGATTTTGATTCGGGTGACATGTAATAAATAGGACCAGATTGTTTTTCAAACAGTCATGAGAGTAAACTATCGAAACTGTTGGGTCATCTAAAAGAGAAAAAATCTCCTCGACCAATCCCTTTAAACCGAGTTGATAATGATTATCAACTACCTGTAAGGAAACGCACTCTACAAGCCAAAGGACATGTCCCCTCTCTCTCGAAAGCACAATTCAACACCATTTCGAACTAATACTAATTTAAACATCGAAGCGTATTGAACACAACACCATATCAAAATGAGATCTTACTTTATAGGACAGCTCAACGTTCAAGCCAACTTACACGATGAATGGAGATGTGTACGTGTTCGGTCAGATTCTTGCATCAACAAGGAAGATTATTTGGGTCCCCAATTTGATACCTTACACACGATCTAAATAAATAGTAAGTTGTTCACGTGAAGGGATGATGTACCCTATGGAGATATGAAACTGAGGTAATAAGGACCCACACTCATGATGAAGGGTCCATTATGTGTACTAACTGGCTGGCTATGATTTTATATATGTTGAATTGGAGTGTGTAGACACCTTTAGGGATGTGCCTCTATTTCTGCTCACCACAAATTATTACATGTCACCATATCATATTGTCCACATGTAGGCATCTGATATTTCTTTTGGGATTATGTTAAAAACAATTCATATTAATAAAATTATTGTTATTATTGCCTATATATACTAAAAGTTAAAATATTCCCAATTAATTCTAGTTGATATTATATATATATATTTTGACCTTTTCAATATATTAAAGAAAAAAAGAAAAGAAAGAAAACTTAAATAGTACTAATTGCCCTCTTTCCAAACTAGTGTACAACGATCTAAATATCTCATTAATCTTGTGGTGTTACATATCATATGGAAATTTTTTATTATATATAATAGTTTTTCTTTGGTTTTTTTTTTTTTTTTTTTTTTTTTTTTTTTTTTTTTTTTTTTTTTTTGTAACGATAGGATTGGAATGAAGATTGATTTAAACCTCCAAACTTTATTGGATGAAGTAGATGTTTTAAGTTGTAACTGATGAGTTATGTTTATATTAACTATAAATATAATATTTTTAAGAAGTAACATTTTTGTAATTTAGGCCTCCTTTGATGATATTATTGGTTTTTGGTTTTTGATTTTTGAAAATTATACTTGTTTTCTCCTATTTTCTTTAAGCATTTGAATTCCTAACCAAATTCCAAAAAACAAAAACAAATTTTTGAAAACTACTTTTTTTAATTTTTAAAAATTGACTTGGTTTTTGAAAACATGGAAAAAAGTTAAATAAAAAAGAAGAAAGAAACTCATATGGTAGAAGTGATGTTTATAAACTTAAATTTTAAAAACCGACAACCAAAAACCAAATGGTTATCAAACGGGACCTTAGTTATAAGTTTGTTTTTATTGTAGTTGTGTCTCTATTAATTGTTATTATTCTTACACTATTATATATACTTTACCATCTATAGATATTTATACTATTATTTTTCATGCAGGAACGAGCATAATTGATTGACATATCAATATATTATAATGTATGAGGGCGGTCGATCTTCATACAATTAACTAAAGTTAAAATAAAATGATGTTTTTAACCATAGATTGAAGGATGATTAACATGAAAACACATAATATATGGGGGCCATGCACATGTGAAGGTAAGGGATACATATTTTTGTGTTATGGGGGCCTTAATTTGGTTATCAATAATTGAAACGAACAGCCCCGATCCTTTGTCCATACATATAAAACAAGACAAACTAAACCCCGACATATCACAATTGGTTCGCTGTAATACACCACTTGACTTGCATCCCTTTCAATTTACTTACTCAAAACGCGTTATGTAAAATTTTTAACTCCACAAACACGACTCCTTCAAACTCTCTGCGGAATTCTTGGACTAAAATCCCATAAAAGAAAACACCCCACCAACATTTTTCCTTCACTTTCTATCATAAAAAAGGAAAAATTAATTGTTGGAACGTAGCCTTCTTCTAAATAACGGTTCAATGCAAGTAATATCTGTTTGATACTATTTTGAAAGGAAAATATTTGGCTGTGGCTGCATAGCCACTACATACCACCATTCAAATGTTGACACTAGGAGAGATAAAAAAAAGTTTTCTCATTTTCTATTTTTTTCTTTCTTAGTTGTTAAGGTTTTAATGAGGTATCCCTACGGTATGCAGCCAAGTATTGTTCATAATGAATAATACTTGCTTGCTTAAGCACTAGTTATTTAGTAGGATGTGGTATATTTTGATTGATGATCTATTTCTATATCATTTAGTAGATAAATAAACTCAACTCAAGTTAAGATTTTTGAGCCACTAAAAATGCACCCATCTTGAAACAATATTTTCCTCCTAACCGGTGAGTAGAAATCTCTTTAGTAATCAAGTCACAAGTATCCAATATATATATTCATACCTAACGATATTAAAAAGAACAAAGAAGTTCTCTTGCTTTCTATCTTCATCTTTTATATTTGTCAAAAATAAATGTTTTTTTTTTATATACCATGAATAACTTTTCACAAATAATTTGTGATGGACAAGGTCCCAACCATTTTCCCCACAAGCATCCAAAGATTCCAACTAGGTGCATTTTCATCCTCTTCTACAAGCCCTCAACCCTTCACACTTGTTTAAATAAATCCCCATTATCCTTCTCTACTTACTCACTCCTTTAAACTAACATTTCCATCCCAATTCCCTCAAACCGCCGCATCAAAATGGCTTCCAAATCTCTTTCTTCACCCACCATTCTCTTCTCTCTCCTCCTCTGCTTGGCCCTCGCCGCCGCCGCCCCATGCGACCAGCCCAAAATCAAGCCGGCGCCGGCCAAAAAGAAACCCGCAATCCCCAAAATCATCCGCCCCCCGTCGGTGTCTCCGGCAGTAAAACCGTCTTACTGCCCAAAAGACACCGTGAAGTTCGGCGTCTGTTCCAACATTCTTGGAATTGGCAGCCTGATTGGAAGCCCTGTTTCGAGCAAGTGCTGCGCTTTGCTTAGTGGGTTGACGAATGCCGAGGCCGCCGCTTGTCTTTGCACTGCCATTAAAGCCAATGTTCTTGGAGTTAACTTGGACGTCCCTGTTTCTTTCAGTTTACTCATCAGCTCTTGCAAAAAATCTGTTCCCACTGGCTACCAGTGTGAATGATCCAGATAAGAAAAAACTCATAGATGGACCAATATGGTTTTTGATTTCGACCCTTTTGGAAAGTTTGCCTTTTGTTTTCTGGGTCTTCTTTGTTATTGTTTGTTGTTTTCGTTTGCGTTCTGTTTTTCAATTGTGCTGTGAGTTTAATAAATGGGCAAGAGTTCTTGCCTTAATTTGGTTATTACTCACCAGCAGTGTTAAATTATCGATATGTGTTGTAAGAAGGATATATAATGTTATCAATTTGGTCCTATGGTTTGTATTTTTAAAAGTTTAGATTTGGATCTTATTATCCTATGATTTGTATTTTTGAATTATTGAATATTATTATTTTAGATTGATCCTCAGTTTCTATACTTTTGTTAGACGTTCATAATTTTTTCTTTTTTTTTTACAACATGTAAAGGTTGGAGATTAAAACTTTGACCTCTTAGTCCGGTTACAAACTTTTTGTTAGTTGAATCATGCTCTTGTTGGCTACCTTTCTTTTACTTTATTGTCTATTTCATCCTACATCTTGATACATCAAATTAGTATCGGATAGAAAATAATGTCTCGTTTTGATGTGTTGAAAATGGATCGAATATTCAATATGCTAACACTAAGAATGATTTATGAGATTGTACCAAACTATAAAGATTCAAGTGAAATTTATCACTCTAAAGACAATGTTGACTTTTCAAAAGTAAAAAAAAAAAAAATTGCATTGACGAAACAAGCTCAAACAATACAGACTATAATGAAAATTTTAACTTAAAATTTTTCATTCAAACTTTTCTTTTAGTTCATCAAGAATTTGAACTTCTAATCTTTTATAATATAATATGCTTCACTTGAGCTATGTTAGTTTTTTTAATTGTAATAAAAATATTAGGATAAAGTATCCTATCTCGTTAGAGACAGTTGATTTCTATTCAATTCATGTAATTTAAAGTCTAATATTTCAATTCTTGGGTTTTTATGGATTTTAGTTCCCACCTCAACATGTTTGACTTAACACCACATGAAATGTTTGTGTAGCTCAATTGAAATGACGTCATAGGCAAAAGGACGACCATTATTTGTGCAAATTCTTAAGGATAGTGTTTAACTAATTAAGAAAGTTGTGCGCCACTATAAAAGTTTCAAGGATATTTATCATATTTAGATGGAATATTTAGGGATTTTATTTTATTTCAAACAATCATTCACTTTTAAATTGATAGTCAATTAAAGAATAGGCTTTTATAAATAATAATAATAATGAATAGGCATATACCATGTGAAAACCTTAACCTCCTTGAACAATGAACTCCCATGAACAAAAATATAAGATGTCATTTATGTTGGAGAGGTCGAGAAAGTCTGGAATTAAGAAATACACAGAATGTGATGACTTCATCATTGCGCAAAAATGTCTACATTTTCAGAGAAAGAAAAAGTTAGGAAACAAAGGACTAGTGACTCTTAAAGCTTGATATGAGCAAAACTTACGACCGCGTTGAATGAAGGTTTCTTGAGTAGATAATGAGAAAGACTGGTTTTCAAGATGAATGGATTTCCCTGATCATGGAATGCATTTCTTCAACATCCTTCTTGATCCTTATCAATATAATGGGGAGGCTTCTTCTCATTTTCGGTTAAGTAGAGGTCTTCGTCAAGGTGACCTTTTATCTCTCTATCTTTTTCTACTATGTGTTGAAAGATCTTCGGGTCTTATTGATCAGTCCATTAGTTAGGGTCATATTAAAGGTCTCCATTTGACCAAGCATTGCCCCCACGATCTCTCATCTCTTCTTTAGTGATGAAAGTCTTATTTTTCTAAAGGTTTCCATCGAAGAATTTGTGACCTTGAATAATATCCTTCAAATTTATGAACAAACTTCAAGCCAAAAGTGTAAATTTTTCAAAAGTGAGCTATGTGTTTTTCTCCTATTGTGAATGCAGATTTTAAAGACTACCTTTCATCTATTTTGACCATATCAGTCGTGGAAAGCCTAGGAACATATTTGGGGTTGCCGTCTTCTTTCACTTAGAGTAAAAGTATAAGGACTTCAGGAAATTACAAGATCGCATCTAGAATATGGTGCAAGGATGGAAAAGCAAGATGTTCTCTGTGGGGCTGAGGATGTGTTACTGAAAAATATGATCCAAGCAATTCTTATGTATGCAATGGGTTGCTTCAAATTACCAAAAACGTTCTGTCTCCAAATTACAAGAATCTTGGCACGGTTCTGGTGGGAATCCACTATGGATTCTAGGAAAATTAACTGGCAATCATGGGAGAAGTTATGTAAACCCAAGGAGATGGGTGGACTGAATTATAGGGACTTGGAGGGGTTTAATCAAGCCCTGTTAGCAAAACAAGTAAGGAGGGTCCTCCAATTTCCTGATCCCCTTGTTTCACGATTTCTAAAAGCAAAGTACTTTCCTAACTCTGACTTACTTTTTGTGGTGCCTGTAGCTAAGGATTCATACTTCTGGAAAAGTTTTGGGTGGGGATTGGAGTTATTGAGAAAGGGTCTTAGGAAATCAATGGGCAATGGGGAAACTATTCGTATTTTTCTGGATCCATGAGTTCTGGACCTCATTCATTTAAACTCTTCACCCCGTCGAATGGAAGGGGATGAGGTTCTAGCTTCACATTTTATAACTCCATCGGGTAATTGGGATATACCCAAATTAAATACTGTTTTATGGCCTGAAGATGTTAACATCATTTCCAAGCTACCAATTACTTCAACGGGTCTTCCTGATTCATGGATTTGACATTTTGATGCCAAATTCCTTCTTCCTCCTCCTATGGGGGGATCTTTCAAAATGGTGGAAGAACCTTTGGAAATTGAAGATTCCTTCCAAAATTTGGCACTTTATTTGGAGGAGGTTTCACGGTTGCTTACCTTCTATGGGAGTGTTACATAAGCAACATATGATCGAGTCAAACTTGTGTCCCTTATGTCGAAGAGGGCCTGAATCCATAGAGCATGTCTTATTCAATTGTAAGAGAGCAACGAAAACATGGGTAGGAATGAATGAAAATTTTCGATGCCTCACTCTAAATGATATGTGCATTAAGGAGAAATAATGGTTGATGATTATGGACAATTTTCCGGCTCCTCTAATAGAAGTTATATTGCTACTTGTGCTTGGGCAATACGTGTATACACTTTAATCTGGATCTACCCATTAATCTGAAATGTGAGTGGATTTATGAGTATATGCAGCAATTTCGAACATTAAATGTCCAAAAACAGAAAGAACATCCACTTCAGACCAACAAAGAAATTGCAGCAGACCAAGTGGATACCGATGTCCTTGTTCAAGCTCTGTCGCTAATATATTAATTAATGTTTTGTTTGAAACTAGGTTAGGTTATAAAAAATATCTCAAGGTCAATTTCAATTATATCCTAAATTTTCAAAAGTTTCATTTTAGCCGATTTTTTTTTCCATTAAATTCATGGACGGAAAATAACGTGTGCAAACACATCCAAATCCACCATCGTTTTTTTTTTTTGTTTTTTTTCTATACAATATGTGAGGAGGAGATTTGAACCACAGACATCCAAATCCACCATGTTCTCTCTCTTATCAATAAATTTAATGAAAAATATTTTCAATGATCATTTTGAAACAAATTTCAAACTATATTTTCAGAGTTCGACAGCTGTAATCGAAACCAAGCCATAGTTTAAGAATATTTTTTTTTATAATTTAACCTCAAAATTAAGATGACCACTGGATGGCTTCCCTTCCCAAGGTTGAATTTTACAACCGTAATGTATAATTGAATCCTCGAAGCGATCATTCACTTCCAAATCCACCATCGCTCTCTCTCTCTTTTCTCGTGGCCACATTACTCTCAAACCACAGCTCAATCGCCGGTATGTGGTTGCTCGATACTGCGGAGATGGAAGTTGGGGTCGAGTCGCATCGCAACAATCATTTGAATAACTTCGAATTTTGCCGACTAATCGGAATCGCGGCTCCATCTGCCCTCCTTCTTCACTACCATATCTGTAAGTTCCCCCACCTGTCTGCCGTCTGCCTCTATCCTTTTATTCCTTGTTGGCTTGTTCTACATTCCATTCCCCTCTCTAATTCAACCCCACCCACTAATTTATTTCCCCTCACGCCTGCTTAAATTGACTCAGATCTTGGAATTCAATGGCTCTCCAATGTTCATCTGTCAAAAAAAATTTCTGTTAGAAAGTATTTCACTCGATGTACTGATATCCGCATTCTTGAAAATGTTCATCTGCATTATAAAAGGGCAATCTGCTGCCAGCATTGTATTGTCTTTTATTTACGTTAAAAGATAAGACGTTTTACCTAAAAACACATTTCTCATAAGAGATTTAATTTTAAAACATTGAAAATACTAAGTAGGTTGCAGGTTGCAGCCATGGTGCCTTTGACCTATAGATATTTGAGGCCAACCTTGGTGGTTAGGATATTGGAAAAGGTTCCTTTAGAACGTCACGTTGGGATGATGTAGTTGGCTTATTTAGGTGAGAAATTCACTCTGCAGAGTCATGCTGGATTCGAATTTCGAAGTCCATTTATGTCGAATTCCAACCCCCCCACCCCACAAGCATTACTGTCTTGACATTTGTTAAGAACAGTTCTACAGGATTCAAATTTGTAAATTATCACATTATCAAAACCCATATGGAATTAATAAGATCTAATGACTTCTTGAAGCTATCTGCTGGTGTAGTTCCATTCTGCCTTCACTTTGCTTAATTCAGAATCCATTTCATTTTCATGGTTGTTTGTCATTGTTACAATATATCTATTGTTTTATTTTGTATGAGGTTTCTGATTTTATCATAAAGAGGGAAGGGGTCTTGGTGTGGGAAACCTCATGGAAAAAATTTGTGCTTTGGTCGGTCATGGAGGCTCTCCTGGGAGAAAATTCTATTTTGGCATTCCATCAGAAGCTCAATTCAGCTAGTCCTTGGAAATTTGCGGTTGATTATAGGAAGATTTGTGATGAGTTTCTATTCATATGGAATATTGAAATTTCTATTCTTGAGAACTCAAATTCCTCTAGGTTTTGTTATTTTTCTCACTGCATTCTTCTATCTATACACCAAAGAAAAAGTCTATCAGATTGTTTAGATCCCGTTTGATAACCATTTGGTTTTTTAAAATTGTGCTTGGTTGTTTTTTCTAATTTCCTTAGAAAAGTTTTCATCTTTGCTGACACATTTGAATTCATAGTCAAATTTCGATAACAAAAACAAGTTTTTAAAAACTACTTATCAAACAAATAACTTGTAGGTGAGAGTGTTTATAAGCTTAATTTTAAAAAACAAAAAACCAACCCAAATGATTATCAAACAAAGCCTACCAATTATAGTGCATGGATGTGGCTTTCTGCTTTTTGTTCATTGGATTTGACAAGGCTCCAAAAACTTCTAAGCCCCAGTCAAGATGTCAGAACAGTCGAGAATTTGATGCTCTGTTGGAAAGAACACGTGTAGAGTTACTATTGCCGACAATCTTATTACTGATGTTGCAGAGGAATGGATGGTAAAGCTGCTCCCTAACATTGTTACATCAATACGCCAAGCAGAGGCATTCCTCTTTCTTAAGTCTGAACTCTGAAGATTCTGCTGAGTTTTCTTTATTCTGCTAACGCGGAGTGTAAATCACAAATTCGTTTCCTATTATACACTATGCTCAATGCAAATGGGGAACTTGAATTGGTAGGAATTCTAATTATTTGTGCTTAAAAGCTGCTCTGCCTAAAGTTCAACATCTTATTTCACAATTTCATGTTATAAGGCCTATAATATGTCCCAGCATTCCAAGATGAAAATGCACCAAATGCAGAAGCAAATCCAGTGTATATAATGCAGTTTCTTCTCTTCAATCATCTTTCCTTCAAGCTTAACTTTTGCTGCTGGTAGTTCCTTGATTGCATCTGCGAGACATTTGATTTGACACAGGAACACCATGGTTTGTGGAGGATGACAATTTCAAATTCACTGTTGAGGATTCTGTAGCAGAAAATCTAATGAGTCCCACACAAAATTTTCTGACGCATGGTACATTAAACATTGATGAGGGATTGATTAACTATGGCACAAAGTACTCTTGAGTAGTTGAAGGCCTTACAGAGCTAAAGTTTATCAGACATACCAACAATTATGTTCTGAAGTTTTTGTACGATGGAAGCACTTATTATACACTTCTGTCTCTAGCTACCAATGAGTTAAACTTTTCATGGAGCAAGAACATGGTAAAGAGAATTGATTGTGGTTGTAAGTTCCCTACTAGTATGAAGTGTGATAGAAGTTATCCGAGAGCTGGTGACTTTTATTTCTCAAATTCAAAAAGGGAAGTTGCAAAAGCCACTCAAAATCTGAAGATCTCATCGTATGATTTTCTGTTGAGGTTTACTTCTGGGTTGAGTGCTAATTGCACATGGATGTCGATAGACCTTGGGCCTAGGAAATGGGCTCGTCATTTAATCGCTTTAAAATTTTCTTAATGTATATATCCACTCATCAGATATACCTGCTTTGGACCTCTACTTGATTGGATTTTCTCTCGTCAATGATTTGGGTGTAGATTTTGAAAACACCAAGCTGAAATATAAAGAAAACCTTCAGCAGGCTATTTGGCATTCGAGGGAAAGGATTACCCATTTGGGACCTGGAGGAATTTCGCCACTAATCATTAGAGAAATGGAGTTGAATTTGAAGCACAGAGGTTAATCTTAAGAATCTGAATTTCTTTTCCTTTCATTCTTTTTTCTAAATATTATGATTTTTCTCAAGTAGAAGCACATTCCCTTTTAATTAATTTTGATAAGTGTGCTAGACCTCCCATCTAATTTACTTATGTGAGGAAAGGTAGAAGGTCAACCATTCATAAATTATAGGTTGGTAGGTTGACATGGCTTGGTGGTTCTTGTATCCATTAGTTGTGTTAGTTGGGATGTACACTCAATCAGGATGCTTGTCAACGATGTTTAATCAAGTACTTAGAGGAAAGACCAAGGAAGAAGTAGTTTGTTATGAAGTGCTTGTGGGATCCATTTCATTAATTAAGCCTGAAGGCTAGGTGAAACAGTAGAACTGGTTGTTGAATCACAATTGTTTCCTTTTACCTCCCCCTCCAGGCAACTCGTTTCAACGCAGTACAACATTCAACAGATGAAATGAAACAGCAAGTTGGCCTCCTACTTTTGATATGTATCATACAAACATATCCTCTGAATCCATCTTAGAGATTATGTTCCTTAAATGCACAAACCTTTGCTGTCTTGTACAATCATTTACAAAAGATGAAGTTGGGGAAGATGTCAAATATTGAAAACAGATCAGTTGCTTGCAAGTTTTAGTTATTTTGATAGTCAAATCTGTTGGAAGACTAATTGTGCCTGTTTTTTCTACCTTGTGAAGGATCAGGGTGAGTTGTCCAAAGATGACAAAAACTTGAATGGATGACATTGAAGATGACTCAATAATAGATGCAGAATCCAGGAAGTTGCTATCAGATATCTTCATAGATAATGCTAGATTGAGGAAACCACTCTATTCTCCAAATACGTCATGCTGTCAGAACAGAATGATTGGATCCGAGAAAGTTGATTGGCAGGTCATTTCACGAGATGCTCTTTCTTGTAAGTAAATACGTCATCACTGAGTTGGATAGGACAAATTGATTTTTTTTCAGAAAAAAAAAAACCCATCCTTTAGCATCTCATAGGTAAATGATGACAATTCCACAGCAAAAAAGCTGTACAGTGATACATGACAAATAGGAAAAATCATGCATAAAGCTTCTTGTTGGCAAAACAATTTTCAAAAAATTAATGGATTGTTATCATAGATTTGTTCCCCCCTATGATTGTGTTGTATAGGCTGAGATTAAACAAAACATATAAATTTGTCTTTAGTGAGCATCATTAGGATGAGGATACAGATAATTGTTTGCAGTTATGTTCAGTAATTTCCAACTGTTGGTTTTCTTAGAACATTTTATATTAATAAATTTTGTAGATTTTCACGTTTTCAATACTATGCTTAATTATTTGGGTCATGGCATGTGCAGTTTAACACTTGAAGTTGTTGACACATCTCTCAATCAAAGGAATCCCACAAGTAAACACCATGGCAGATAAGGAAAGAGCACTAGTGGGAAAAGGTACAAAAAGGAACAGAAGGAGAAACATGGAAAAGAAAAAAGCACTAGAAAAGAAACACACTAATTGGATCCTATTCATGTACAACAAATGAGACATCATGGATTTTTTTTTTGAATATCAGAATCTGAGAATAGTTTGTTCATTCAAGATTTTGTTGAAATAACAGCCTGGGGAAACGACAGATAACTTAGCACTAAAAAAATAGTACAATGGACCCAACTTCATTAATCGCTGCTCAAACTTGATTGCAGGAGAATCAAATCTCTCTTTCTCTCTCAGTCTCAGTCTCTGCCTGTTTGCTCAAGCATCATCTTCTCAATATCAGCCTAAGCAGAAGCAATTTCGTCCACCTGCATTGTCAACGACAACAACGTCAAAAAAGCCTGCTACTGCTGCAAAAAGGTCTAGAGGAAGGTATATTCTAAGTTATCATTGTAAAAGATCATAAAAGCCATAGTAACATATCAGCAGCTACAGCGAGCTTTTGCTTTTGCAATTGGAGAACGAAATGAGGAGAACACAGTCGTTCCTGCCTCCATACTTTCTTTTTGGTTTCTTGTTTCACTAATCTTGATGCTTGAACACTTCAATCCAAATACAAATGACTTTTAAGATCTTTTTTTAACATGATAACATTAACAAATTGTAGTTGTAAAAGCTCAGGGCATGCATGGAAGAATATAGCTTCGAAAATGTACCTTAAAAACAACCATCCAATTGACGTGGCTCGACAAGGATATAAAGTGGCTTTCCATTGAGCCTGCGCTGTCCCTTAATTACCAGGAATTTCAAAAGGCAAAGTTGAGTTAATTACACTAATTATACAGTTAAAAAAACACTTAATTAAACCAATAATTCTCCGAGGATTACCTTAACTTCGCGCAATCCAACAACACAAGCACATTCAACCACTTCAGCACCCATCCGTTCTACCAACAAAACAGAAAAATCAAATTAATTTTAAACTAAAACTAAATTATTAAAATAATGATGGACCCATTCGATCTCTAATTTTCTATTTCAAGATTTTGAGGGAAACATAATCATGCATGATAATCATTTTAAACAAGAAATCTAAAAACCATGATTAATACCATATTTTGTTTTCTAGTTCAGAAAAAACCATGGACAAAAAAAGCAAAGTTTTCCACGAACTTGCTTTTAAGGTTAGGATAGCACCAAAAGGCACGAAACATCCTGGCTAAAATTATGGCATCAAACCAAAAACTTTTACAATATCGTGTTCTTATGAAACAATTCTAAAAACAAAAACAAAAACCAGAGAACTAAATAAGCAAAACGACATAACATACCCAGAAGCCTGATTGCTGCCGATAAGGTTCCACCAGTGGCAACCAAATCGTCAATAACCAATGCACGTTCCCCTGGCTTCACAGCATCAATTTGCATTTCTAAGCAGTCTGTTCCATACTCCAAATCATAAGCTTCTGAAATCACTTCGCCTATGACACAGTAAAACGAAGAAAGAAACCAACCCCACATCAGAAATGCATCAAAAAGCAGAGATTTCGGCGTAAAATTTCAGGGTTTTTGCAGAGATTTTACCAGGAAGCTTTCTGGGTTTTCGTAAAGGAACAAACTTTGCTCCAATGGCTAAGGCAATTGAAGGGCCAAACATGAATCCCCTGGCTTCCACCCCTGCATTTCGAAGTGTGTCCCACAACCAGGGATTTGCAAGTCAGATCAGAGTCTATTTAATGGGAAATCTAAAACGTGTTCATAGAATTGGTAATTGAGAACAAAATTTGTCTTCTTTTTTTAAATTTAAAAAGGAGATAATCATAATTTCTTCGGAAAGCATTTTTTTTAAAAGGGTAAGAGATGTGGACAGCAAAGTACAAGAAGAAAGTTTACTTTCCTTCAAAGAACATCCAATGAACCGTGTAAAAGAAGAGAGAGAAAGACTAAATTCAGTAAAAAGAAAAGAAAAGAAGAAGAATTTCACTACTCCAAAAACCTAAAGTCCTCTCCATTTAAGCTGACAGAAAACAGGGGAGATGAGAAAACCCAAAGAAAGTTGCAAAGAAAAATGAAACGGAACAAAATCTGCAGAACTTTCCATCACTGAAAAAAGAGAAAGAATTCATCAGGCAATGTCGGTAACAACACCACCACTTTTCCATTAAGTAAAAAAGAAAGAGAGAGGAGAAGAGAAAAACCAGCAACAACAGAGATGTTCATGCCCCTGTAACGATCCACAAAAATGTCGACAGTATCCTTAAACGCCTTATGATCCAGCAACAACGTAGTAATATCTTGAAACATTATCCCTATCAACAAAAACCCAAAACAAAATCAGCCTCAATTTCAACCAACCGAAACACTCTGCCACTGAAAGCAGAAGATCCGAATTCAAAATTGTGCAGAATCATCATTTTGGTGAGAAACCCACATGCAGAAAAGAAGAACAAAAGGCAGGTGAGGGGACAAACCAGGCTTGGGAAAGTGAGGAACTACTCTAATGGCTTGAGATATGCCTTGAAGCCTCGGGTCTCCCTTCAGACCATTCTCAGCGGCAAACATTTTGGTTTCTTTGTTGGGTGTTGAAAAGGTGCAGACTTTATGAAGAAGAAGAAGCAGAAGAAGCAGAGGTTTTTAATGGAGGTTTGGAAGAGGAAGAAGAAGAAGAAGAAGAAGAAAGAAGAGAAGAGTTGTGAAGGCGAAGGAGAGGTGTTTGGAAAAGATCGCTCTTATCTAAGATGTTCGAATAATGGAGGGTCTTTTAATATATTTTGGGGGTTGTTTTGTTTTGTTTATCAACGTTGTCCCGACCATAATACCTTACAACAGATAATTAAGGAGCTCAACTTATCTCACGCGAAACCAACCACGTGTAAGTCACGTCTCATAAATCAATCCCCTCTTTTATATAACGTTAACTTATAAATTTTCTCTCCAGTCTTTTTTTTTCTTTTTCTCGCAGTTCAACCACATTTTGGATGGAGATTTGAACATCTAATCTCTTAATTTTTTTAATTTTTTTTTTGAAAGATAAATCTAATCTCTTAATTGATACTACATATCATTTATCACTTCCATATTTTTTGCACTCTCCATTTACATATCAACGGCTCTATTTATAAATTATTATTAGATAACGATTTGATTTTTTGTTTTTTATTTTTTAAAAGTAAATTTATGGACACTACTTTCACTCATAGGTTTCTTTGTTTTGTTATATATTTTCTTTCTTTTGTTTTCAAAAATCAATTCCAATTTTGAAAAACTAGACAAAATAGTTTTCAAAAACTTATTTTTATTTTGAAAATTTTGTTGTCAATTCAAATGTTACATTAACAAAAATAAAAAATCGTGATAAGAAAATTGAGGGAAAACAAACATAATTTTGAAAAACCAAATGATTTTCAAACAAAATTTACAATTTTCTCTGAAAAGTTCAAGTTTGGTCTCTGTTATTTAAGTTTAGTTTAAATTTGACCACAATGGTTTTTCTTTAAAAAAAAATCTCAATAAGTTAGTCAAAACATGTAAACCGTGATTATTGTTCACATATTAAAATATTTATTTTACATGACAATGAACTTATACTTTTTAGATAATTGTATTAGTTTACTAGATTTAACTCTAGTGTTGAATAAAAAAAACAACTGGGGTAAATATAGTTCATCAGTTAAAATATCTACTCTTTAGAAAATAATTAGGTATTCTCGGTACAATGAGTTCAAACGTTTAACCTTTTTCCCACCATTTCTTGAGTATTTGATAAAAAATAGAAGAAAATATGTTATTTTGAAGTGAGTAAAAGACCACTAAAAGACAATTAGTTAGTCTCAACCAAACTTTAGGGATTGGAATTAATAATTAACATTTTTAAAAAATTGAAAAAGAAAGAGAATATGTGTGTGATTTAGTCTTTTAGGACATCAAAAGAACAGAGAATCCATCCGCAGGATTGAAAAGTGGAGCCCCGAGATTTTGACCATCTGATTCCGAATCAAGGGTCCGACTTTTCATAGAGCCCCGCCCCGCCCCGCCCCGATATTTTCAATTTTTTATTTTTATTTTTATTTTTATTTTTATTTTATCTTAATAATTTCACAATCCTCTCTGTGACATAACATTCCAACTTGTTTCCAAACCCTATAAAGATTCGTGCAAATACCTTTTTATTTTATTTCTTTTATTTTTTCTAAAAAGGACTTTTCCATCACAATTTGTCTCATATTAAAAAAATAAAAACATAAATATCCATTGGAGTTTATCATGTTTTTGACTATTAATTATTATTTGTGATACTGACAAATTTAACAATTAATCCTTTTTTGGTAAGGTAGTTATTTTAATTTATTTTTGCGTCCTTCAAAAGTAAATTTGGTGGAACATACCTTTCTTCTTATTTTATTCAAAATCTTAAGATTTTTTCTGCAATTTTTAAAATTGGTTGAATTTCCCGATGTGATTTATTTTAAAAAAAATAACTAAAAACGTACTAAATATCAAACATGCCTTCCTTAAATGTGTATGTTTATTGATTTAAATTTATTTTATCATGCATACGACATAACTACTTTGACAATAATCTATATATTTTTTCTACAAATCTGAAATGCAATGGAAAAAAAAAGTCTAGCAAAACATTTGGATGAAATAACTAATAAAGTAAATGATACATTTTTTCTTTATTAACGTCAAGTGTAAAAGTTGAAACATAATCAAATATAAAACCATTCTTATTTTGTCTCATTGGCTAAAAAATCTTAAATACTGAAAAAAAAAAAAAAAAAAAAAAAAAAAAAAAAAAAAACATATCAAATCAACAAAATTAATTATTTAACGACAAGTCAAAGAAGTGAAGAATATTTGTTGAGATTTCGAAATTCAATCTTTCGATTGATGCTAACAAATGGAACAATTTTTGTTTTTTCTTTTTTCTTTTTTACAGTTGAAATGGAACAATCTGTGTGTGTGTGTGTTTTTTTTTTTCTTTTTTCTTTTTTTTAACTCAAATGATATATTATTTATATGGAGTGAATATTCTATGAGGACAGACATTTATGGCTCATTTATGTATGTATCTACATATAAAAATAAGAGCAATAAATAAATGGCTTTCATGGAGGTCGAAATTAACTACCCAAGATTTGATGACCTGCCAAAAAAATCTTTTAAAAGACTCAATAAATATTGATGTGATGTATCATCACGAAGTGATTTTCACAATTAAGTGGGGATTTATTGCAAATCAAACAAGAAAATATCAAAGAATCCTTGCGTTGTTAATAAGAAAACATGATAGAATATTATAGAATCGATTTTAAAGAGTTTGAGACGAACAAATACTACTTATAAAGACAAAGCTATGTTGAAAGTGATGTATTAGTGTTGATGCCAAAATCTGGTTAGGCTACTCACCTGACCTTCACGTGACACTAGCAGTGAATTTGTTGAAGACGGAGAAAACGTGACCTGCAAGTCTAGTCAGAAACATTGCACATCGGTGTGGTGTAGGCCACCTGCACTCTGATGCCTAAGTCATATCAGCAGTCAAACGTATTTTTGGTCGATGGATTTCAAACCCATTTTTCTGGGTGTGGGAGACCCCATTTATACATGTGTCTTCTGTTAGGGTTTATTTGGCGTTCGGAGGTGATTTAGGATTGAGATGCGTGGAACTGGGGCGGACCAGGGTAGCAGGGACAGAACGGGGTCCCAAGGATTCGACCGACCATAATGCTCGGCCTCGACCTTAGGTCGAGACTGAGCATATGGGTTGGGCCAAGGCCCGATCCCTCCGACCTTGGCCCGACCCTCTGACCTGTTCCTCTCCTAGGGCCCATTTCCTGGCTGTCTCCTTGGGCTTGTATTATACTGTCCTACTCAGTCTTTGAATTCTAGTGTGGTTCGGAATCACCCACAACAATTAGTAAAAAAAAAACCTATCTTATATGCAAAGTCGGCTAGATAGATATGGATATACATGAAGTATATTATCATATCTGATTCTAAGAATTTTTTTTTTTGACTAAAGCATATTTAAAGGAAAGACCATAGAGACAAACATTAAAATAATTGGACAAATCACCACGTAATCTACAAAAATCATTAGTGTGTGTATATATAGATGATGATGAAGAAGTATACATAATGATAGAGGGAAAGTACCGGCAAACTTTTTTTTTTTTTTTTTTGTTTGGTGATATTAATCTTCAATCATGCGCAGTCATAATTGACTTAACATATGACCACACCACAAAAAGATTTTCTCAAATCCTCTCAAAACTTTTGACACTCATTCCATGCTCCAACCAAAGTCAACTTTCTCATAGTGATCCTTCCATGAAAGTTGAGCGCTACACAAATCAAAAGAAAGATTGTACCATATACAAATTTCAAAGAGATGGAAGTCGTATAGTTCTCATTTTTCACCTGATTAACGACATTATCATATGCCCCATTTGAGAAAGAAATTAAATAAAGTTGGAATAGGTAGCATGAGAAATTGGCATAAAAAAGAAAAAAAAAGGAGTTTAAGGGGCACGCGCGGGAATGGGTTTTAATTTTTAAAACAGCATTTTTGAGTGAATCTAAGCAGCAAACGTTGTGAAACGAAACCCAGAAATAAAGTTTTTAAGAATCCTATGTTTGGGAATCTACAATAACCACAAAACCAAATCTTCCTTTCTCAGTCTTTCATCAGCACAGATTTCTAAAGATCACATTCATTCACAATTTGCAATCGCTCCATTCAATTCTTCTCTTCCTCATCGCTTTCTTCACTTTCTTATTATCTTATCACTGCTGCAACTCCACATTTTATCCCACTTTTAACTTTCTCCTTTTCACCATATGAATATCCACCTTTTCTCTTTCCTGCCTTCTCCTGTTTTACCAATCACAATACTACTAGAAATTTTCTCAGTATGGATATTCATTCCAATTATTGCTTGCCACGTCATTACCATTTGAAGTATGATGTGGGGTTCACCAACATTAAAGATATATTTTATATGAAGGCAAAATCATAATGTGAACAAAGAGAGAGTATGGTACTACGGTTGTACTGTAAATTTTCTCCACCGTTATGAAGTTAAACATTGTTCTATCTACATTACACACAAATTTCCATCTAATAGCTACAACAATTTTTTTAAAAAAAATATTAAAAGACACAAGATTGAAAGTTTAAAGGGACTAAACTTACCACGCTAAAACATATATTTTGGATAGAAAAACTTTTTATTTATTTAGAGTCAAATCAAGCATAATTTGGTTGACAAGACACTTATTATTACATTTCAAAGTTTGATGGTTAATTCTTATTTCACAATTTTAGGAGTTTAAAATATAAAATAAAACCTTTTTTTTATTTATTAGTAATTTTGGATATTGAAAAAAAAAAAAAAGTGAAATGCATTAACTAAAATCACTCCTACACATATCTTAAAAGTAGTTAAAGACACTCTTGGTTTAATACGACAAATGTGGAATACTTAATTTGCACTTGTGCCAACAAAAAAAATTAATAAAAATAAAAACTTTTGCATGGTGAAGTGATAATAATCATTATTTTAATAACAGGTTTTAGTGCACGTAGTTTAGATAACTCTTGATGTGGGTGAGATTCCTCATACAATTTGGACGTTTGTTTTGCAAAAATAAATTTGACAATTATAAGTCGTTAATTATTGACATGAAATATCTTCCAATGAGAACGTATAAATTAAAAAAATATATATTTGTATCTTATTGGAACCAAGTGCATTAGGATCACGAAAAAAAATATAACTTGTGTGATTTAAAATTTTTCAGGTCAACAAAAGCACAACTCAACTAACATAAAATGTGTGTTTGTGATCAAGAGGTCATGAGTTCGAATCTCTTATTCTAAAATGTTGTCCAGCTCAAAAATATAAATAAATAAAATTATTTGATTGGGTAAAAAGGAAAAAGGAAAAAGAAAAAGTAGTTATTGCATGAGTTAGAAGAGAACATGGTATTATGAAATACGAGGGGAATAGCTTCGAAAGGCATGGACGATAGAGTTCACGAGTTCTTTAACGCCCTAAAGTAAGTTATTCTTTCAACAAAAGTTAAAGGCTGATATGAGTATGCTTTTTAAAACATCATTGGAAATCACACTCTTTCATCATCGATTTGTGTCAAAATTCATTCATTCAAATATATATACATATATAATTTATATATGTGTGTGTATAAACATTTGACTTTTTTTTCTTGAAATTAAGTTTATAGATAATATAATAAAAAGATATACTTAGAAACACTGCTCCTACATATAAATTTATTTATGTTGTTTTCACCTTCGTTTTATGCTTTAAAAAATAAAGTCAAGTTTTGAAAACTATTAAAAAAAAGTTATACAAAATTTGTTTGTTTGTTTGTTTTTTAATTTTAAATTTGGTTAAGAATTCAAATAAGGAGAAAACAAAAAACTAAGGTTTGGTTTAATAATCAATTTGATTTTTTTTTCTTCCATTTTTTTAAAAACAGAAAACCGCAAGCATGTTTGATATTTGTTTTCAAATTCTTTATCATTGGTTGGTTTGATTCTTGTTTTTATTTTTTTTTTCAGAGATCTTTATGATGAAAATATAAAAGCATTCTTCTATGATACTTTTTTTTAATCTAATATTTTATGATTACAAATGTTTTAAATGATTAATAGGGTCACTAAGACGAGAGAAATAACCTACACATGCATAAAACAATAACCAAAACAAAAGTTTATTGTAGACAATGCGAAAGGGAATTATAGTTATAATTTAAATTATATTCTCAACATTACTTCCAAAAAGAAAACAAAAAGAAAAAAAAAACTAAACTTTAAAACATTTTTATAATTTAAAAATTTTAAAAGTGAGTTGTTTCTAAATACACTTGCTTTTTAAAATTCAAAAACCAAAAACCAAAAGAAAAAAGAAAAAAAAAAAACAATTAATTTATGTTGAACGCTAATAGAAATTGGTCATCGTACAAAAAAACCCTAAATAATTATCAAATGAAGTTTAGTTGGTACTTTTGCTTTTGCAGGATTAGAAATCCTATTTTGTTTATTTATTTTTTGACAACATACCAGAGGAAGATTTTATTCTCTAACCTCTCGATAGAGTTCAAGCTTTATGCTAGTTAAGATAGTGTAGAAACTATAATTCTTACCAACCATTTATAAAAAAGAAAAGAAGAGAAAAGAAAAAAGTATAACAAACAAGGTAAAAAAAAAAGAAAGGATTAAATAATGAAATAATAAATTAAAATAGAAGGGTTTTTTTTGTTTTTTTGGTTGGGAGTAATTAGAAGAAGTATGTAATTATGTAGAAGAAAGTGAGTAAAAAAAGGTAAGAGGAAGGAAAAAAGAAAAGAGAAAGATTTAGTGAAAAAAAAAACAAAAAAATAAAAGGAAAAAGGAAAGGTGAAAGAGAGTAATAAATGGGTTACTTCCAAAATTGCCGATAGAATTTGGAGGGGTTGACAGAGAATCAGGTGGCAGTAGATTTTCAGAGATTTGGAGGGAGGGTGGTCCCCAAAAAAAGGTGGTCCCATCACAGCTAAGACGACGTGGCAGTCCAAATCTGATCACACCGTACACGTAGCATGATGAAAAGACCTAAGCCCCCAACCTCCACAGTATCATTTATTTCATTTATGACTTTGTCTTCTTCTGAACTCCCTCCATTGCATTGACCAACCATTTCTTCTTCTTCTTCTTCTTTTTTCTTTTTTTAAATTTTAAAATTTTAAAAACAAACCCTGTGTCTGTGTGTGGGGCCCTCTCCGCCTAGATACGCTTGACGTCATCTCTTACCAGCTTCCAGACCCATAATGCCCAAATCACACTTTTATACCCGGCACGTGCCTCCCACGTCCGCCCCCCCTCCCACCTTGCTCTTTTTTCCCAAACATCTTTCATTCCCATTTTTTTACCAATCACACTCCTCTAAATCCATCTACCCATTTTACTTTTTTTCTTTATTCCAAATAATTATGCTCACACCCCTATATTTAGCCTACTCCTAATCCAAACACAAGACTATTTTGGTTTGTTTTGTAAACGCTTAGAAAGTCATTCCAAACAGACCTTTAGTTTAACCATATGTAAGGATAGAAATTCGAATATTTAATTTATCGATCGAATTTATATAATTTATCCAAGTTGAACTAACTAGGTTTACATTGGCTTCATTGAGACATTCATTATAGGGATTTTAAAAAAACAAATTAAAATTTTATTATATTAATGTTGTAGTTTTAAATTTCGGAAGCAAATTGTTTCTTATTTTCTTTGTTCACGTTGCCATGTTGATTGACGTCTCTCGACCTATATTCTATCAATAAATCTTTTAGTCTAGTGTAGCGGTCAATCGTCCCTCTTGTCCAATGAGTTCAAATCCTAATGAGAAGTTTTTTTATTTTTTGCTTTTAAGGAAAACATGGATGTTTAGGATTTAAACCCATAATATTAGTATAATAAATTTCAAAAAAAAAAAAAAATAATGTATTTTAATAACAAGCTTTAAAAATTACAATATTAAAATTTCTTTTTTTTTTTTAAAGTCTTTCTTATTATATCTATCCCTCACTCTTGCAGTTTTTTAACTTAGAAAAAAAAATAATATCCAATGTCAATATATATTTTTATACTTTCACTGACAGTCCAAGTATCAAATCACTTTGACTATCTTAAATGTTAATAGAGATTTTGACTTACATCACAGAATTGTAAAGCTTTTTTTTTTTTTTTTTTTTTTTTAAACTAAAAATTGTAAAGCTTTTTATATTAAATATGTAGTCTTGTCCATATTACGCATACTTCCTTTTCGATTTCATCAACAACATTTTAAAGTTTTTTAATTTTGTCTTTTGGTGTTTCTATATCTTTCATTTCAACCCTGACTTTCTTTAAAAATATATTTTGTTTCAAATTAAGGCGTGGAATAAAAGTAAAAAGAGATACACGAACTCAGTTTAAGTTGACATTTAAATTCTTTTCACTTTAAAGTTTAAAAAATTTCTAATAGGTTTCTAAACTTTTAATTTTTAATAAGTCTTTGAATTTTAAAAATGTCTAGTAGGTTTTTGAACTTTAAATTTTATCTTTTTTAAAAGTAACTAATCTACTATATTTAGAATTGAATTTTATATCTATTGAGACTCTAGACTTCTAATTTTGTATCTAATAGCTTGTGAAATTTAAAGAATGTTGAATAAATCGATGACTTGTTAGACACAAAATTGAAAGTTCGAGGACCTACTTGAAACTTTTTAAAGTTTATGGACTAAATTGAAGAATCCTGAAAGTTCAAGGACTAAACATATAATTTGACCTAAAATTTAAAAGAGTGAGGATATAAATTTTTTCAAAATTTATTATTACATGTTACATCATGTGAAATGAGCATCAGTTAAATAGAAAGATATGCAAAATAATACATTCTCGAATTAGTTGACGTTATAGTTGTAACACTAGACGATGTGAATTATAACATATAAACACGTGTAATCATAAGATATAAATGTAGAGTGAAAATTTGAGATGGATGAATGTATAAATAAAGAAAATAGGAAAGAAAATGCGTGGTTGAGAGAAAGAAGTAAAATGGAAAAGAAAGGGGGGAAGGCTCAAGAGATGGTGGGGAAGGGAAGAGGGTGGGGCCTAAATGTAATTAAATTGTAAAATGGGGAAAAAAAGAAAAAAAAAAAAAAGAAAAATGGGGTACAGAAAAACAACTGTAGAAGGGCACGCGAGGGGTACTAACACAGAAACATGATAACATGATCATTAATAGACCAGCTTTCACATCTCTCAGATTACAATATCCCTCTCCTTTTCGACGCTCCAGATTTCTTTTACTGCTTTTTTCCTTCAATCTCACCCCTCCATTTCGATCATGCCAGATCTCTGGCCCCACCATTTACCTTTTCCTCTCTCTAAAGTCAAACCCAACCAAATACCACTTCTTCTTTCTCTCTCATCATTTTTATTTTTTAATTTTTAATTTTTAATTTTTGTTGGTTTTGGGTTTTTACCTTGGGTAAAGTAAAAAGTAAAATTTGTATCCCTCCCACACGGGCGTTTAATTTCATTTCTTAATCATGATTTCTCCTTTTTTTTCATATCACTCCATTTGCACGTGAAACCAATCAAAATTCTATCAATTTTATAAAATTTGAAAAGTGTTACTCAATCGATTTAAGAAAAAACAAACATGGGTTTGAGTGTAATAATCTTATAAATTAAGCGTTTGATTCAAACAATACTGGTTATTTAGGGATGGTTTATCATTTTGCATTTTTTAAGGATTTAATTGCAATATTTTTTAAAATTTAATCAATTTGAAAATTCAAGAGTGTGAATGCAAAAGCTCTTATGCTTTAAGAGTGATATTTATAATTTTTCACTTTTCCAGAATTATGTCTATCTAGCTTTTGAATTCGATCGTAATGTGACATAACTCGATCCATTCAAAACTTACTTGACTAGCTAATTGTAATAATTAATGATTATGTGTCATGACGTGACAATTAAAGTGTGTTGAGTGAATTAGTTTGGAGTAGGCAGCTAACCAAAGACTTAGTTCCTAAGCTCTAAACCCAACCCTTAGCCCACTTTTCAAAAGTTAGTCTGTTTGGAATATTTCTATTGTCATGCTATACCACAGTAACCAATAGATCTGGTAAAACTCAGTGGATGAAATTAACAATAGAAAATTATAAGATATAAAATTGAAAGCTTGACCACCTAATTTAAAAAGTTCACATACTAAAACAACACAATATAATTATTTATAGATTAAAAAAAAGTTAAATAATTAAAATAAATAAATAAAAATAGTCTCAAATTGTCGACCCTAGGAAGGCAACTAAGAGAGTGGTGGCGTAGGGAAAATGATGAATGTTATTAACCTACAAAAGATTATATTTCGTGGGCTCCACACTCATGTGCTTGGTCAATTAACAAATTATCTACAAAATATAATTAAGCTTAATTGAGGTTCAATTCAACACTATAATTAATGGGTTATATTTAAAATTTGGAATTTCTTGAAAACACATCAAAATGTGTTCAAGTACTCAAAAGTGACATGTACCACTTTCATCATCAATCAGAATATCTTCCTTTTTATGATTGGTTTTTAAAGTCAATATATACAATGTATTAGCCCCCCAAAAATATAGAACTTGATAAAACTTATCTAAAATTGTGGTGTAAAATGGAAAAAAAAGTAACATTAGAATTTGGGATATATAGTACTTTTTTCATATCTTCAAATATACCACATTATTAATAAATGGAACGTGGGCAGTTAACAAAAGAAACAAGAGGACAATAAGATATATAGCTATTAATGAAAGGAAAATAAATTAAAGAGAAAATCGTACCCAAAGAAAAAAAAAAAAGAAAAAGAAAAAAGGATATGATGAGTGCTTATCTTTAGAGAGTCACATCTAAGCAAACCTAACTTGAACTAATTATTTATGTGCACTTTATAGCTTATGATCGACCACACTTAGATACTGTCTATATTTGTGTGTGTGTGTGTGTTTTTTTTTTAAATTAATTTTTTTATTTGTAGAGAATAAAATAAAAATAAATCTTGTTAGAGATTTTCCACTATATAATAATGAGTTGTTTGATTGAAGTTCTAAAGCTTTAGAGGAAAAAGGTGAGTAGAGTTGGACCCATTGAAGGGACCTTTTTATGTGGAAATGTTTTTGTAGATGAAGATGGGTTTTTCTTTTTCATAGCTGTTGCCCATCATCTTCATCTTCTTCTTCTTCTTTATTTATATATTTAGTTGGTCTATTATTTAAACAAAAAAAAGTCTTTCAACTTTTTTTTTTTATGGGCTTGGTGGCTTTAGTGTTTTCTCAAAGCCCATAAACTCATTTAAGGGTGAATTACGTGGGCTTGGATAACAGCCCAATTTCAAAACGGCTAATTTATCCAAAGGTTTTTTTTGTCCCTCAATTGCATTACCATACTTCGTGCAAGCGAGAGGCTAGGGCTGCGATAAGACTCTTTTAATGGTGCCCTTGTTACTGCTAATATATGATTGCTTTTTTGAAAGGGTCGAAATTACTTTTGTCAGGTTTAAAATAACTAAAAATGTATGATAAAAGTGATTTTGGTCAAAAATCACTCTCAAACATGTCCAAATTGTTAATGGCCAAAGTGTTTTGCTGGCTAAAATCGTTGCAGGCTACAAAGGTGTGTAATTAGCCTGAAATTTAAACTTCGATAGAGTTGATTTTGGACATGATAAAATTGATTTTTGATCATTCTAATATTAGTTCCAAACATGTTCAAATTGTCGATAACCAAAGTGGTTTGCTAGCAAAAATCGCAGCCACCTATAACAAAGTGTGTAATTAACCTAAAATTTAGACTTAGATTGGTTATCATTGAATAGGATGACGTTAACAACTTCATTCTTGATTATTAGATTAGCATGGGGTTCCAACTCACCTCAACATACCCCTTCAAGATGGTGTCTCTTTGGGTTCACCATTCTTGGACCGGATCCCAATGTTTGTATTGGACCGAATAACCATTTGGGTTTCATGGGCTCTGATACCATATTAGATTAGCATGGGGTTCCAATTCAAAACCAATTGGCAATGAGTGGAGTAACCCATACATCTTATAAATTGAGAGGTCTCCACTTATCTTTTCAACGTGGGATCCTCAACATTGTTGATGTGGATTCTTTTATCATGGATATTTGCACTTTAGGTCTGAGCTTCTCTTATTTCTCTTATTTCCATGTTTTTTTTTTTACTATATGTGGGGTGGGGAATTGAACCACAAACCTCTCAGTCATTATGACAAGTTTTATGAACTATGCTCATGTTGGTTTGGTATTCTAGCTCACGAGGTCGCTAATACATGCTCTTTCTGTTAGGTGGCCCTATTTCCCTTAGAATAAAGGATTTTTGCATGGTAGCAATCGTTTCTCAAAGTTAATAAAATTCTTTCTAAAAAGAAAAATACTCAAAATAAATTGCTCAAAGTCTTCTATGAACGATCTTTTTTGGGCCAAAAATATATGATTCCATTCCAGGTGTATATTTTAGTGTTTTATTGTATACTAGTGTACTTGTGTACCCATAGGTAGACCAGCATTTTTTGCCCATGCTTTATTTATTTGGGAAATCCTCAGATATGGCCAGAAATTACAGTTTAGTTTCGAAAAATGGCCAAACCGTATTTTTTAATGAAAAATGGCCAAACCAGTTTTCCTAGCCTATTTTCGTGCTATATAAACTTACTTTTTTGCCCTTCAGCCACCCCCCACGTCTATCCTATATTTGTGCAGCCGTATCTTTTATTTTTTTTTTCAAAAATAATCTATAACATCTCATTCCATGAATCAAGGGATTTTTAGTTACACGATCATCTCTCTCCATCTTCATTTTATTATTCAACGGTGGGTCCTATTTGTAAGTAAAAAATGTTCCATATCTATATAAACAGAAAAAATTAGCAGAAATTGAAGCATCCTGGATGTCGAAAAAACTCACTCGAGCTTCTCTGAATGTTCTTCGACTGTCCATGTAGATTCAGTGTAATCTTGTTGAGAATCTTGGTTATGAGACGAAGCTTGAAGGCGTCTGTGAAGAAGTATGGAATAATCGATTAATGTAGAAGAAGACTGATGGTAGAACGATGGAAGGGTTTGTCTCAGAGGTTCGAATGATGGAGGAAGGGGAAGGGGTTCTCTCGCTAACGGTAAGTTGGAAGGGTTTGAAATGAGGAAGGGGAAAGGGTTTTTTTTGGAATGTGAGTGTGTTCCTAAGAGAGTAATTATGCCTTAGGGTTTTTTCCAAGAAGCTATCAATCCAGAGGTTTGTTTGAAATTGTGTATCAATTTTTTCACTTTTTTTTCTGATTATACTTTAATTCTGATATTTTAGGTGTTCATCCCATATTTTAGGTGAATCTAGATTTTTTTCTGATTATACTTTAATTCTTCTTTGAATCTGGAATTTTTTTTAATTGAAGTTGTTCTTCATTGTTATTGAATTTGGTAAGCTCTTACATTTTTTCTCTTGATATACACTGTTTAAATTTAAGTCCTCCTATTTATTCTCTCTTTTAAATTTAGGTTGTCAGATTTATATTCCATTTCATTTGAATTTCGGTTAGTTTTGATTTGCTAGATGAATCAATGGGTAAGGAAGCTAGATTTGATTGTTTGAAATTGTGTATCAATTTTTTCATTTTTTTTTTCTAATTATACTTTAATTCTGATATTTTAGGTGTTCATCCCATATTTTAGGTGAATCTAGATTTTTTTTTTCTGATTATACTTTAATTCTTCTTTGAATCTGGAATTTTTTTTAATTGAAGTTGTTCTTTCATTTTTTCTTTTGATATACACTGTTTAAATTTAAGTCCACCTATTTTTTCTCTCTTTTTTTGAATTCAAATCTCTTATTTTAAATTTAGGTTGCCAGATTTATATTCCATTTCATTTGAATTTCTGTTAGTTTTGATTTACTAGATGAATCAATGGTAAAGAAACTAGATTTTCTCCCTTATTTATAGTGTATTTGTTTTATTTTATTTTCAGATTTAAGATTTGTTAAAGGGTATTTTCGTCCAATTTCATGCCAAAATAGTTTACTAAAAATAGGATTTGGCCATTTATCAAATTGGAAATACGATTGGCCATTTTTCAAATCAGCTATTTTTTTTTGGCCATTTATCTGGTTGCCCCTATTTATTTTTGTTCAAATATGGTTTCTATTTAGCCTAAAAAGAAAATACATAGAGAATTCTTTAGTTGTAATTTAATTAAATGACTGTGCAGTAAACATCACTTTTTTTAAGTCATGAGACTTGCTTGACAAATGAGTCACTTATTTAGGACGTTTTATGATTGGTATAGGTCTCTCACTTTCGGTATAATGTGGATTGACTGCAAAATTGCAATCGAACGTTTTCAAAAAAATTTAATTCGTGGTCTAATTCTACAAAATTTTGTCTCGAACAAATGAATTGTCAATCAAGATCTACAACTTTGGATTGAATTTAATCAATAATAAGGAGCGACAAACGAATTTTTATATTTGAGTATATGAAATAAGATCCGTTCTAAAAGACTTCTGTATAAATTTGGTTGTAGTATAGGATCTTATTAATAAACATATTATATGATTATTACTAGCTTCGTAAAATGTCAATTTTAACATAGTTCAATAAAATATCAATTAACATTTCAATGTTCAATTTCTCACCTACAATTATTGAACTCAACTCATGTAAAAGACATTTCTTTGGGTAATAATAATGAAAGTGGAGGAAATAAGTTTCCAAAAACCCATTTAGTAGGGGTATCGAGCGTTACAACCCCAGAGAACAATTGCTTAATTTAGTTTTTTTTTTAAGCACATTTATTATAGTTTATTTAATATTAACGATTTATTTAAAAGTAATTTTGCATAAGTAAGTTTTGCCAACAAGAGCTTAGCTCAACTGGCATAAAGGTGTACTGATAACCACAAGGTTTGTGGTTCGAATCCCCCTCCCAACATATTGTCAAAAAAAAAAAAAATTTGCATAAGTTTGCAATAAGGGAAAAATACAATTTTGGTCTTGGGTTAGGTTTCATTTTGATCCCTGAGTTTTCAAACTCAACAATTTAATCCTTAAGGTTTGGTTTTAGTTTCATTTTAGTCTCTCCATCCATTTTTCCATTAAAAAGTAACAGTTTTCTGACGGGGCACCTAATTTTTATTTTAAAAAATTATTTTCTAAAATTTTAAAATAAAGAATATTATTAAATTAATAAAAAAAATTAATTTTCCCTACTCTCTCCCCACTTCTTCCTTCTTCTTCAGCCACCACCCGCCGATCACTGTTACCCGCCGGCCAACGCCTCCACCGCCGGCGACCGGTCGCCGGAGAATTTTTTTTTTCCTCTTCTTTTCTTCTCCTTTCCCTTCTTTTCTTTCAGGTTTATGTATATTAAAAAAAAAACAAAACAAAGGGGGAAAACTCAGAACCGTTCCATATCTGTCCCCTTCGTTCCCGTCCCAACTTCTTCCTCTCGCATTCGCACGCCGTTCCAGCACCCCTGCGGTTTCGATTTTTCCTTGCCGGCGACCAAACACCATCTCGATGAGTTCAGAAAGACCCACACCGCAACCATGTCGATTTCTCCCTCTCGATTTGTGAACCAGTCATCTCGATGTTGCGAGGTTCGGTGCCTCTGGTAAGAATCCCTGTTCGTTTATTCCCGAGCTCGATTGTGGCGCTGAATGTTGATGGGTTTGCAGTCGACAAATCACTGAGCGATGCTGAGCGGAGACGAAAAAAAACATCCCTGAACGTTTATTCTCGAGCAAAACACTCACCCAGTCAACAGGACGAAAAATCGAGAGATGCTGAGCTGGATGCCCGAAACCCACAATCAGTCACTGTCGAAACTGAACGCTGCCGGAACCGAAGACGCCACCAGAGATGCTGAGGGGAGACGACGAGATCTGCGGCTGGACGGTGGTGGTGCAGAAAACCCAGCGACGAAGAGCTTGAGATGAACTCGTTTTTCAAGTGGATTTCTACAGCCCTGATTCTCAGTACAAAGAGGAACTCGTTCTAATGGCTAATTTATGATGAGATCGTGTGCAGAGGATAAGTGGAGTTGGAAATCTAGCTTCTTCTGTTTGTGGTGGATGGGGGGGGGGGGGGGGGGGGTTGTTAATGTATAACTTTTGGATTTTGAATTTGGGGGTTTTTGATTTGGGGATTGGAAGGATTAGGATTTAGAGAGGAAGGAGAAGAAAACATGGAGAAAGCCAAAAAAAAAAAAAAAAAAGGTGGTCGGCGACAGTGGCCGGAGGCCGGCGAGCGGCGGTCAACGGCGACCGGTGGCTGCCGGCGATTGGACTGCAACCATTGGAGTTATGGTGGAGAAGAAAATAAGGAAGGTGAAGAAGAAGGGGGAGAGAAATGAATAAATAAATAAATAAATTATTAATTCTAATTAATATTATTTTAAAATTAAAAAAAAAAACACAATTTAAAAAAAATGTCACATCAGCCATCAGTTAACTTTTAATGGAAAATTGGATAGAGGGACCAAAATGAAACTAAAACCAAACCGAGTTTAAAAACTCAGGGACCAAAATGAAACCTAACTCAAACCTCAGGGACTAAAAGTGTATTTTCCCATGCAATAAAATAAGGAATTAAACAAATCTTGTTAATAAATTTATCAAAAGAAATCATGACAATTTATATTATAAGTGAGTAAAAATCTAAATTGTTTTTTAGAAATCTTCTTCTCCCCACGAAAGTGAGCCTAGTTCAATGGTGATCGAGCTACATCCTAGAAGTCCAAAATTCAAATGTTATTGATATCAATAAAAAAAAGAATCTTATTCTTACTGCCCAATACAGTCATCTTTTTTTTTTTTTTTTTTTGAAAAAACCCAATACAGTCATCTCAACTTTATTATCACATAGCTCAGCGGTGATTAGGATCTAAAGACGTTCAAATCTCCATCTAGTTGGACTAAAAACAATCTTTAATAAAGAAAAATAATATATAAAAATCATTAATGATGACATAATTGTATGTTTGTTTTTTTTTCTTCATTATTAACCATCGAGAGTTGTCTCCTCAAATAAAAAAGGTTGGAAGGCCAGTAAGTGAAAAAAAGATGTTTAATTGTTTATACATTTAATTGTTCGTTCATTATCATTACATTACAAGGCAAAGCGATTCCGAACAAATAAAAAAAAAAGTAGAAATCATAACAGCAGTAAACCCATATGATCATCGATCGGAATGCCAATTAGAGCCGTAAGAACAGACGAGAAGAGAAATGGACAAGAAATTCAAAATCTAAACAGGAAGAACCTTCTTGACGATCTCGTCACTAAGAGCCGCAATTTGAGCATCGAGGGCTTTAATGGTCTCCTCCTTCTGACTCTCCAAGTTGGCCAACGCCTCCTGCAACTCCGCATCAATCTTCTTCCTCCCCTCCGCAAGTTTCTCCTCCACCTCCGCCTGAGTTTCCTTCTTCATCTTCGTAAGCGCCGCCGAAATCTCCGCCCTGGCCGCCCTCATCACCGCCGCAGCCTGTTCATCCAGCTGCTTGACCTCCTCGGAGGTGTCTTTGACGCTGCTGAGCTTCTCCTTAATGGCGGCGTCCCTCTCGTCCATGAACTTGCCGAGAGGGGAGAAGTAGATTTTGTCGAGAGCGACCATGAGGAGCAGGAACTGGGCCATCATGATCGGGAGAGTGAGGTTGAAATCGAAGAGCGCGGCCTTCTCGATCTCCACGGCGAGGGAAGGGGGCGCGAAGGAGAGGGAGGAGGCGGCGAAGAGGGAGAGGGACTTGAGAGTGGAGGAGGAGAGGGAGATGAATTCGGGCTTTCTGGGAATGGATGGGATTGGGATTAGGGTTAGGGTTTTGGGAATGGAGAATTTGGGGGTTTTGTTGGAGATGGAAGCGGGAGGGGAGAGGGGCTTGGAGGAGGCCATGATTACATTCGCCATGGCTGCGCGGAGCTTGGAGAGATGGTAATGGCGGATCTGGTAGAAGATTGAGAGGGGGCAATCGCAATGTGGTGGAGATTTTGGAAAGGAAATAGGGATTTCTATCTACATTCAAATATTCTACATTCTTCGCCACACAATTTGATAAGGCTGTGCTCGCTTCGCCTTCGCCCTCGGGAAGAGATTGGGATTTTTCTCACGTGACATCCCCGTGCATTGCATCTTACTTGGACTTCTGCAAGGTATGGGCTTTTTTTTATCAGCCCAATCAATTCTGGCCCAATTAATGTCATATACCCGTTTGTTTACATTATTTAAAATTATTTTACAGATTTTTTCATCAATCATGTCTTGACAGTTTGGCCGAGTGGTCTAAGGCGCCAGATTTAGGCTCTGGTCCGAAAGGGCGTAGGTTCAAATCCCACAGCTGTCATTGTTTTTTTTGTTTTTGTTTTTTTTTTTAATTTTTAATTTTTTTTTTTAATGTATTTGTTTTTAATATTTTATAAAAATTAAAATTGGCAACCACTGGTTAACAAATACGAATTATATATTTAAAAATTTGAACCTTAGATTTCGCTTGCATCTCAGTTGCATATTTGGTTCTCATCCACATGATAAGTTATGTAAATCTCGGTGTTTGTTTTTATAATTTTCTATATTTTTCCTAATGAAAAAAATATCTCGGCCGTAAACAACACATGTTGAAATTTATCCAACATGGATGAATAATTGATTATATTGAAAGACAGAGAATCTAGTACGACAACAAATAAGAGTACTGTTAAACACAAGAGTTGCAAGTAGAAATTTGTAATTCTGTTTTATATTATTAAAGCCAAATCCTGTGAAAGTCCCATTTTCCACGAACAGCCCTACACTATTACTCTAATTGAATGCCCCTGCTCTGTGAATATGACCAGTACAATGGGCTCCATACTGCCATTTATTTTTCTATTTATTTTTTTCTTTTTCTATAGGCAATTTTACTGTTTTCCCCCCAATATTTAGCAAGTGGGACGAATCATAAAATTGTTCTCATTCTATGTACGTAAGACAAGTTGGAGTTAGCATATTATTGGAAGGGAAAAAAATCTCATAAGAGAGTGATATTTAATTTAATTTATTACAAATTAGAATAAGTTAAAGGGGCAACCAGATAAATAGCAAAAAAAAATAGCTGTTTTGAAAAATGGCCAATCGTATTTCCAATTTGATAAATGGCCAAACCCTATTTTTAGTAAACTATTTTGGCATGAAATTGGACGAAAATACCCCCTAAACAAATCTTAAATCTGAAAATAAAATAAAACAAATACACTGTAAATAAGGGAGAGAATCTAGCTTCCTTACCCATTGATTCATCTAGCAAATCAAAATAACAGAAAATCAAATAAAATGGAATATAAATCTAGCAAACCTAAATTTAAAACAAGAGATTTGAATTCAAAAAAAGAGAGAAAAAATAGGAGGCCTTAAATTTAAACAGTGTATATCAAAAGAAAAAATGAAAGAGCTTACCAAATTCAATAACAATGAAGAACAACTTCAATTATTCCAGATTCAAAGAAGAACAGAAAAAAATGAAATCACACATTCTCCTTGTGTGAAAAAGAATCCAGATTCACGGATGAACACCTAAAATATCAGAATTAAAGTATAATTAGAAAAAAAAAAATTGATGCACAATTTCAAACAAACCTTTCTGACGCGTGGATTGATAGCTTATTGGAAAAAAAATGAAATCACACATTCCCCTTGTGTGACAAAAAAATCCAGATTCACCTAAAATATGGGATGAAGACCTAAAATATCATAATTAAAGTATAATAAAAAAAAAAAAAAAATTGATACACAATTTCAAACAAACCTCTCTGATGCGTGGATTGATAGCTTCTTATTGAAAAAACCCTAAGGCATAATTACACTCTTGGAACACACTCACGTTAAATAATAAAAAAAAATAAAAAAAATAATAAAAAAAAAAAAAAAAACCCTTTCCCCTTCCTCATTTCAAACCCTCCCAACTTATCGTTCGCGAGAGAACCCCTTCCCCTTCCTCCATCATTCGAACCTCCGAGACAAACCCTTCCATCGTTCTACCATCAGTCTTCTTCTACATTCATCGATTCTTCCATACTTCTTCACAGACGACTTCAAGCTTCGTCTCGTAACCAAGATTCTCGACAAGATTACACTGTATCTACACGGACAGCCGAAGAACATTCAGAAGCTCGAGCGAGTTTTGTCGACATCCAGGGTATGCATGCTTCAATTTCTGCTAATTTTTTTCTGTTTATATAGATATAGAACATTTTTTACTTACAAATAGGACCCACCGTTGAATAATAAAATGAAAAACGATAAAGTAGGGAAGAGAGAGATGATCGTGTAACTAAAAATCCCTTGATTCATGGAATGAGACGTTATAGATTATTTTTGAAAAAAAAAATAAAAGATACGGCTGCATAAATATAGGATAAACGTGGGGGTGGCTGAAGGGCAAAGCTGAAGGGCAAAAAAGTTTATATAGCACGAAAATAGGCTGGAAAAACCGGTTTGGCCATTTTTTATTAAAAAATAGTGTTTGGCCATTTTTCGAAATTACCTTGTAATTTCCCATGTAGAGTTTGTTATTAAATTTAGAGAGAGAATTTATGGGCCAAGGCCCAAAGGGAGATGGATCGGGAGGGGGAAGTAGGCCCAAATGAGAATAATACGGGGGCAGGTGGGTGGGGTCCACTCTCCTTTTGAGTTGAAAGTCCAAACCTACCAACCAAAATCCAGTTAAGTCCCAAATGACCCCACGCTCCCCCTATGGTGCTCACGTGGACTTCACACGCTCAGGTCTCTCTCTCTCTTCCTTTTTAGCTGTTTTATTTGTGCCACGTGACATCTCCCTTGCCGTGTCGAATATTTTTATCCCTACATCCACATCTCCCATGTGTCTCTATTCATGCACTTTTTATTTATTTATTTATTTATTTATTTTTTTAACTTCATGCACTTCTTCTTAACCCATAATATACCTTCTTATTGCATAAATTTAAATTCACATTAATGTTAAAATATTATTCACATTAATGTTAAATAATATTTTCAAATTAATATCCGAGGGAACAAGCAGATTTTCTAATTCACATTAATGTTAAATAATATTTCCACATTTAAAAAGATTGACAACTAAGGAGATACTGATATACAGTCAAATATTGTTCATAAATTGATACGTCTGGTATGAACGAAAGGGAATATTTGATAGAGAAGAGGGAGTTTTATTTTTGTTGAATGAGAAGAAGTGAGGAAGAAAGTAGGATTGATTTTCACATAAAGCCTTTTATTGATTCCATTTTTTTGTTGAGGAAAACAAGGTAGAGGACAAAGAAGGATTAATAGGAAAAGAAAGAGAGGAGAGACAGAGATGTCCAACCCACACGCCCCCTCTATCTGATCCCCTCACTCTGTCCCTCTCATTGCCACCCCTTTTCCCGACTCAGCCTATCCCCTTCTCCCTCTTCTATAAATGCCTCTACCTTTTCTTTCCTTATATATATCTCCCTTTGATCTGCTCTCTTTACGCCCCTTTAAACCTCAAACAACACACCCATTCTAAAATTATGGAACTCCAACTTGGCCTTTCTCTTCCCCTTCACAGCCAGCCCAAAGGCGCCACGGACTGCATCAAACGCAAGCGTGCACTAACCACAAACCACCTGCCCCAGACTTTGCCTTTGCTGTCTTGGAATGATAAGCCCAACGACGAAGACGACCACCCTCCACGGAGACCCAGCTTTTGCAACGATCACAAGTCAGTCCAAACTCTCCCCATATTAAATTTAACCCAAAATTAATAGCACAGTATTTAATTACGATATTACTTTTCAACATGATACATATAGGAAAGACGAAGAGAAGAGCAAAGCAGTAGTGGGGTGGCCGCCGATTGACTCCTGGAGGAAGAAGGCCCTTCACCGCCGCCGCCCTCGGCAGCCGGTAGCAGCCAATCACACTAACCAAAACTCACTCTTTGTGAAGGTCAAAATGGAGGGTTTACCAATTGCAAGAAAACTCGATCTCACCCTCTATCACTCTCACCACTCCCTCAAAACTGCCCTCATCGCCATGTTCACCACAAGTAATTAAATACCAACTTTTTCACTTTTTTTTTTTCTTTTTTTGTTCTGTGTTATAATTAATTAACGGAATAAATTTGAATTCTTGTTGTAACAGATCAAGCAATTGATTGCGACGGTTGGGATTTCACGCTGATTTATGAAGACAAAGATGGAGATTGGCTTCTGGCAGAGGATCTTCCATGGAAGTACGTTCTAAATAAATTCCATTTCATTACTTTTTTTCAAGGGGAAAAAGAAAGCATATATATGCTAAATTCTTCTTTATTTGTTTCTTATGCTTTATTTATTTATTTATTTATTTTACAGTTCCTTCGTCGAGTCTGTGCAGCGCCTCAAGATTCTGGTGCGGAAGAGAAACAAAGAATAAAGTTTGCACATATGATAGTGATACCACACAAAATATTTCCAAATCTTATTCGACGTATAATAATCATTTAAATATATATGTATTATAAAATGGTATAATGTGTTTACCTTCTATATTACAAACTTAGAAATGTGGAGCTATGTGGTCGAAATTATTCTATAAAAAGTTATTTGGGAATCGTTCATTTTCTTTTTCAAATAATAGAAGGCAAAAAGGCCAGTCACATACAAGTGGATAGATAAATTTAATATTATCCTAGCTGTGCAAAATATGCACTTACATTTATAAATATAATAATAATAAGATTAAATTACAAATTTAGTCCAATAGTTTTATACTTGTATTGATTCTTGAATTTTAAAAAGTATCTAATACATTCTTCAACTTTCAATTTTATATTTAATAGAAAGCTTTAAAAATGGATGAATCTATTAAATATAAAATTAAATTTTATCCCTAATAGCATATTAGTTTTATATTTAATAGAAAGTTGATTAATGATCCAGAGATTTGTGGTTCGAATTTAAAATATTGAATATGTCAATCATTTATTAGACACAAATCAAAGTTTGGGCCTTTGGGGACTTATTAGACATTTTTTTAAAGTCAAGAATCCATTTGCCACAAACTTGAAAGTTGAGTCAAAGTGATTATAGGCCAGTCATACAAGAGGTAAGAGGTTCGAATCCTTCACCCCAAATGTTGTTGAACCAAAAAAAAAAAAAAAAAAAAAAACTTGAAAGTTAAAAGGAGTCAACTTGTAATTTAACATAATAATAATAAGGTTAAAAATCACTTTTGGTCCCTGAACTTTGATTTGTAACGATTTAGTCCCTAAACTTTCAATTTTGTAACAATTTAGTCCCTTAACTTTAATAAGTAACAATTTAGTCCCTGTAATTTCAAATTTGTAACAATTTAGTCCCTATACTTTTAAATTTGTAACAATTTAATCATTGTTACTTTAATAAAAGTTTAGGGACCAAAAGTTATTTTTAACCTAATAATAATAATAATAATAATGTTGTCTGACCATTGACTGCGTTTATGGGCCCAGGCCCATTAGGAATGTTAGAGAAAGAGAGGATTAGTAGGGCCGTAGGAAACCAGCCCATCACCTAGAAATTGCCAATTGGGTTTGAGAACACATTTAAGTGGGGTCGACCGTTGCAAGCCTGTGATGTGAACGTAATAACGACCATATTTTCAAATTTTCAACCACGCATTGTCGGTTAAACTTAAACGTTGTTTCAACCGACATGTCGTCCAACTCATTGCTATGATTTGTTTCTTTCATATCCATTACAACATAACTCTAATTATTGAATATTATATCACAAGTGGAATGGGAAGATGTCTTAATTGCTTGGCTAAACTAGTATTGATAATTATTGATTTATAAATAATTATTGAAATTTGGGTTGAGAGAATCCCAAGATGGATTTGTAGTTGGGTCGAGTTAGACCGCTCTTCGTTTGCCCAAGTGGCCTAATAATACGTATTTTATTTCAAAAAAAAAAAAATTATTGATTTATAAATATATATGTTGAGGTGACAAGATCATTTGGAATCCGTATTTCAGTGGAAAGTTATTTAAAATATTATCTTTTAATATAGACGATGAGGGAAATTCAAGATTCGTGAGGGTAGTCAAGTCCAAACATTATTTAGAAAAATTGTTCTAAATAGTTATATACATACTCTCTAAATAATGATTTAAGTGGAACTCACCTAAATAAGTGAACTTTAACATAATAATATGAAAATTAGAAAAATTATAGTTATTTATCTTTACATTATTTTCAAATATGTGTTTAGTAGGAGATTAAAAAATTAGATTTTTATTCAAAAATTTATTGAGACTTTATTTGATATACTCGTAAACCATGAAAATAGTAATTGTTATAGAATAAATTGAAATTGATTTATTGAAAAAAAGGGGAAATATATATAGTTATACATTTAGAAAGACAAAAAAAAAAATGAAAACCTTGATAAAGACAACTTCAACCTAAGTTGAGTATTAAGCGAAAAAAAAAATATAACTTTTTTTTAGTTCAACAATATACGAGGTTGAGGATTTGATCTATGGTTTTTTTTATTAAAGTCATAGTGCCCGTTGAATCTTTTTAGATCGTCAATAATATTCCTAACTCTATCCAAAGTTGAGACAACCATTGATTTTTTTTAGTATAATCTAAACATTGAAAGTCCAACCGTATAGGCCGTCTTCAAAATTTTCATTTTGGGCTATGAAATTTAAAGATTGTTTTTAGATTCACGATTTGTTGAATGTGTCCTAAAATTTCATCATACTAGATACAACTTCCAAATTTTATTAGGAAACTCGTGTTGTTAATAAATAGAAAGGTTAAATTAAGGATAAAGTTTACAAAATAGATGATTAAAAAAAAAAAAAAGTTTACAAAACAGAAACAAATCTTCATGATTTAATTAATTACAGACATACGTATATTCATTTTTTTAGAATAGATATGACATAAAAATTTGAAAATAAACCCAAAATAAATAAATAAAAATTTGAAAATAAAATGGGTTATCCTTGTAGCTTTTCTGTTTGTTTGTTTTTTATTTTCATTTTTCTCTCTGTCACTTTTTTTTCTGGTCAATATATGGGTTTTTTTTTCTTTCTTTCTTTCAACGTCAATTTAGGAGTTATTGTAGAAAGGCTGATAATTCAGAATATCCGTATATATATATATTTTTCTATAGTTGTCATGGCCTTAGTATAGTAGGGATTTGGAAACGACAGAAATACATAAATTTTAAATGTTAGCGTTGATGAAACCTTCGAATCCTCCACCTCGTCTTCATGATGATGTTGAAAAATTTACTGCCAACAAGAACATAACTCAACTGGCATAAAGTTGTACCAATAATCATGAGGTCAGTCGTTCAAATCTCCCCACCTTCATATTGTAAAAAAAAAAAAAGAGATGTTGAAAAACTTACCGATCAAATATATAAAAATTACATAAAGCTAGTAATTGGTGTTTTTTTAAAAAGTTATCTTATATTTGTTGACGAATCTCAGATATTTTATGTACAAAAAAATAATATATTCAATATTAATAGTTAATACTATGAAACTTGTTAAATTGAAATTGAGTCAAATGCGGAAAAAGAAAAAAAAAAAAGAAAAAGGTCAAATGTTGAAACCTAGGTTTTTGAACCCGTTACAGAATGAGTAATTATTATCTTTTCAGTGTAATCATTATCAAATTTGAACTTTTATTCTCGTTCTTTTTTTTTTTTTTTTATCAAACTTTTATTCTCGTTCTTAATTTTTCAAATATGATTTCTTTTAGGCAATTCAAATTTGATTATTAAACCCTTGGTTTTTCAAAGTTAAGCATACGAATACTACCTCGATTTATAGGTTTTTTTTTTTTTTTTAATTATCTTCTTGCCTTGTTTTCAAAAACTAATTTAAGTTTTAAAAACTAAAAAAAATAGTTTTAAAAAACTTGTTTTTGTTTTTATAATTTGTCTAAAAATGCAGATGTATTCTTAACAAAAATAAAAATTATTCTAACATTGGAAGAAAACAAATTTAATTTTCAAAATTTAAAGGGTTTTCAGATTTTGTCAAATAATTATTTTATTCAAAAGAACATTTGTATTATGTTTTTAACCCTTTTTTTAGTATATGTCACAGAGGTCATTGCACATTAAATTTTGTATGTTTACCATCTATTTACCATCAACTTTCTCAATTTAATTCTTACCAAAAAAAAAAAATTTTAAATTGATTGTGTTAATGTGCAAATCTGAACAAAGGATATGCACGGATTTGCATGTGATCAACGATGAATTTGTAATTTGGAGAAATTAGGTGACATGAAAAAAAACAAAAAAGAAAGAATCATACAACGCTTGCCGCACAAGTTTATGTTTTACTTAGATTAGAGTTTGAAGAGTGTAGCAAGGATTTAGAGAATGAGGGTGAAGTTACCTTCGGATGAAGTTATCATTGTCTTTTTATATGAAGATTGACATAGAGTTTTCCTTCTTTCCTTTAGATTAGATCGAGAAAACGTTGAACCAAGTATCTCATGAGTCTCCTTGGAGTTGTGGGTGTGCTCAAGGAAAATGCTCACCTCGACTCGTAGTTGCCCTTTTTAGTCCAAAATATCCTATTCTCTTGGATCTCCTTGGGTCATGGGTGTGTGATACGCATGCCCACAAGGTGATTGGCTCACCTTGGCCTCCTCACCCACCTCAATTAGAGCCAAGGTGAGCACTTGGGACTTTTTAGTCCAATTAGTCCCTTTAATTATTTAGATTTTGATCCTTGGATCGTCTATATTATTCCTTTGAGTTTATTGTTTATGGTCCAACTTCACTCTTAACATATTAGATATAAATTTGAAAGTTCAGGAAACATCTTAAAATTTTATTAAGTTGGATTAAATGAATCCATAAATACGTTTTTATTTATTTGAATTACCCAATTGAGCTGTTGAATTGAAACGAAATCTATAATCCAAGCTAAATAACAAGAGTAGGATTAGATCGATCAAATTATTTTAAACACTTCCAACACTTTAAAGAGATCGATAGCTAATTAAAAGGTTGAACTATAAGAAATACCTCTAAACTTTGGAGTAGATTTCGATCATGCTCATAAACTTTCAAAGTTTCCTCTTAACCTTTGGAGTTCTAAATTGTTGCAAGATATATCATTAGAAATATTTCCAATAAAAATAAGAAAGAACAATAATCATCTAACACACGGGTTATAAAGTTTGTTGACCAAATTTAAACTATAATGAAGTAAAAAAGAAAGTAAAAAACAGTATTTTTTTTTTTAAAAAAAAGTAAAAGAACAGTGGGAGGAAAGAATTTGCAAGATGAGTGGATGTAGTACGTGGCTACAGAAAGAAGGGAGAAATTTCTAGTACTACGGTAGTATGAAAAATTTTTCATACTATTTCTATTCATTGTTTTCCATGTAAGGAGTATTTAAGAATTGTGTGAGATCCATAGAATAAAATATTATATCATTAAATGTTTATTAAATGACGTGTCAAATGTTGAACGGAGAGAATAGGTACTACCTTAGTACTAGAAATGTAAAATTACATTTCTAGTGAATGGTGTCTCATCATTTTATAAGGAAAGTTTTAGTGTCTGCCCTTTACCATTTTAGAACCCCAATTATAGTACTCCACGTAACCCACTCACACCCGTTTTTCAATATCCACCACCCACTTCTTAACCCCACCTCTCTCTCCCATTTCCATTTCCCGATCCCAATCACTCTCTTTTGTTCTTTTCTTTCTTTTGGAGATTTTTTTCATACCTTTTTTACCATATTTTTTTAATTTCATCAAATTATAACTTTTTTTAAATTAAATTCAATAACATTTTTATGGGTAGAATTTTAAACTTTTGATCTCTCAATTACAGCTATACTCACTTTGATCATCAAATTAGACCCAAAACTTCGATAACTGTTTGCACTTTATTTATACGATTAAAATTACAACACTTTTTAAAATTTAAGATTAAGATGACTAACATTTGTTTAAATTTGAGAAATTTAGGGAAAAAAAATGATACAAGCTGACTGGCTTAAAGATAAAAATTGCCTTTTTTCCCTTGTTTTTCCACTCGGGACAAATACGTGAGTTAACTCGGTAACTCGACTCACAGGTCAGTTCATTATGGGCATCGTCCTTTGTGGATTTGTTTTTGCTTCACTTTTTCTCATCCACGACTGTTCAAGTTTCCACTCCACTTCATAATCCATCCCCAGACAAGACAATCCAATCCAAGTTTATAATATAAAGCCAACATCTTCTTTTTCATTTTCACTTTTTTTTTAAAACTCCAAGAGAAAAATAAAAATAAAAATAAAAAAGCTCCGGGTTTGTTTGTCCCGTCCTATCCTTAAAAAAAAAAAAAAAAAAAAAAAAAAAAACTACACAAATTATCTAATCCTATCGTCCTGTGTTTGTAAATTACGCTTTCATCAATAATCTTTAAAGATGACGTCACTGGATATGTTCATCAACGGCTGGAGTGCATCGGCGGAGAATTTCCTCGCAAACAAGAACGGGTGCCGACGGATAGATTTCACGGCGTACGATGACGACGAATTCCGTCGGCCGGCGTTTCCATTTCTCTTTCTAATACTTATTTTCATTCCGCCGTCGCCGTATCTGGGCCGAGCGATCCGAAAAGTGCGAATGAGATCGGGGCCCACGTCAGATGCCACGTAGGTGCGAGGGTGGCCATCGGTACTCCCATTCCAGTCCACGTGTGTAAGTGTAGCTGTAACAAGCCCTCGGCGGTCGCGCATGCTGAGTAAGGTGGGGAAATAATTCTCCTCAGGATAACATATGTGCCTCCGAGTCTGCACGCAAGGCAAGTCAAACTTTGACCAAACCCTTCTATCTCTCACCACAATCAGCGCGTGCCGGCGCGTCAGCACCCAGAATTGCGACCCGATGCGAACGTCCGCGAATTTAACCACCGGAAGCATCACGTCGGGTCCACGCGCCGCCCACCTGTCGTAGGCGCCGATCTCATTTTTCAGAACCTCGATGAAGCTCCTCTTCGATCGGATCAGCGTTCTGTAAGTGAAATTGAAGGAATGGAGAGGGATGCAAGAGGGAGAGAGAAGGGCAAACATGGAATTAGCAGAATCATGCAGCAGCGCGTGAGCGAGAAGGCGGCGGGCGGCGGCGGCGAGGGAAGGGGAATATCTCTGAGTGGGTTTGGAAGGGATGACCCGGTGGGCGAAGACGCCGGAGAAAGGCGAGTCGTATTCTCGGGTGGGGTCGGCATGGATGTAGATGTTGAAAAGATCCGGCGGGATGTTTTTGAAGAACAATTCCCAGAGAGGAGCGAAAGGGAGAGGGGAATTGGTGAGAAACATGAAGGCCAATTTCCGAGTTGGCGATGGGGTCGGGTTGACACGGGCGGCAAGAGGGAAAAGCAAGTGGTCATCCTCGGGCGGAGGCGGCGGCGGGGGCGGCGGAGAAGGGAGTGGGAAGAGGGTAATTGTGCGGTGATTGTTGGGGATGTAGAGAGAGTGGAAGGGGAAAAGGAAAGGGTAATCGGAATTAATGGTGGTGGGGCTGTTGAGGGTAAAGATAATGGCTAAAGGCAAGCAAAGAAGCAGAGCACAGATAAGAGAAAGTGGGTTAGGGGACAGCATGGTTGTTTGTTGCAGAGTGAGGCCTCCTCTATTGATTTCAGACTTGACAGACTTAATCTATGGGCCTCCAAACGGAGGACAGAGACAGAGTGAGTGATTTTAGAGAGAGAGATTTTGTTTTTCTTTTGTTCTTAATTTTTTCTTGTTTTGGAGGCTAATACAGTGGAAAAAGAGGGGATTTGGTGGAGTGGAGTGGAGCAGTTGTAATTGGAAATGAGAATTTTGAGAATGAAGTTGATCTGTGTAATCCCAATGTGCAAAATGGACGGCCAGGATTGAGGCAGAGGCGGATGGATTTTTTTTCTTTTGAAAGGGGTGGATGGACTATTATCGTAAAGTTCTTTAGTTTCCAAATCAAATGGCGATTTGTGGGGGCTGTCAGATAACGATTTAAAGTAATATTTTTTAATTAATTTTTAAAATTTTAAAATTGTGTCTAAGACCTTGTTTCATAATCAAAACCTTCTTTATAATCATTTGATTTTCGAGTTTTATTTTTTTGAAAATTACACTCATAAACACTTTTTTGTTTTTTGGGTTATATTTTTTTTCTATATTTTCAAAAACTAAGTCAAGTTTCAACTAGTTTTCAAAAAACTTATTTTTGGTTTTGAAATTTGACCAGAAATGTAAAGGTATATTTAAAAAAAATGAAATATATTGTAAGAAAATTGGAAGAGAAAACAAACCTAATGTTCAAAAACAAAAAATTAAAGATCAAATGGTCATCAGATGATCCCTTAGGGCCTGTTTGATAACCATTTCAGTTTTTGGTTTTTGATTTTTCTGTTTTTGGTTTTTGGTTTTTGGTTTCCTGTTTTTAAAAAACAAAAGCCTCATATGTTTGATAACTGTTTTTTGTTTTCTGTTTTTAAAAAACAGAAAACCAATCTTGTTTGATAACTGTTTTTTGTTTTCAGTTTTTTAAAAATTAGAAAGATGAAAAGATATTTTAGAGAGAGAAAAATGTGTAAAGACGTTGAAACAAAAATTTAGAGACACAAATATAAATGTATTCAAGAGATTTTTTTTTTTTTTTTTTAAAAGACGAGAGAAAAGTTAAACATAGAAAATTTAGAGAGATGAAAGAAAATGTATAGAGAAAAAATATTAGTTAGACTCGAGAAAAGATATTAGTTAGAGAAAAAATAGAAAACAAGTTAGAGTAAAAGCGATAAATTTTAGATTAAAAAAAATTAAATAACAAAAGAAAATTTAGAGAGATAGTAAAGTTAAGAGTAAAAGATATGCTAAAAAACTAACGATAAATTAGAAAAATAAAGGAAAGTTGTAGCGATAGAAAATTTTGGTGACTTTTTTTTTTCCAAAAGAAAAATTAGAACATGTTTATTGAAGAGAGAAAATGTATTAACAAGTTTTTAGAAATAGACAAGTTATAGAGAAAAAAAAAGTTTTGAGAGAGAAAATTTTAGAGAGAGAAAAAAATTAGAGAAAGAAATTTGTTGGAGAGAGAGGTAAAAGAGGAGAAAAGTAAGCATTAGAAGAAAAATGAGTTTTTGAAAAACAGAAATCTGTTTTTAAAAACTACTTTTTTTGGTTTTTGAAATTTACTTATAATTTCAAAAACGTTTTTAAAAAACAGAAATGGTTATCAAACACCCCTGTTTTTTAAAAAATGAAAACAAAAACAGGAAACAAGAAACGAAATGGTTATCAAACGGGCCCTTAGTTTTTGGTTTTTGAAAATGAAGTTTGTTTTCTCCCAATTTTCTCATAATGGTTTTCATCTTTGTTAAAGACACATTTATATTCGTGGTTAAATTCTAAAAACAAAAGCAAGTTTTTCAAAATTGATTTTTTTGGTTATTAAAACTTGACTTGGTTTTTGAAAACTTGAAAATAAAGTAGATAAAAAAACAAAAAAAATAAACATACAATAGAAGTAGTATTCATGAGCTTGATTTTCAAAAATTAAGGCTCTGTTTGATACCCATTTGGTTTTGAGTTTTTGGTTTTTGAAAATTATGCTCGTTTTCTCTCAATTTCCCTACAATGGTTTTCATCTTTGTTAAGATCCATTTAAATTCCAAGTCAAATTAAAAAAAAAAAAAACAAAAATAAAAACAAAATTTTGAAAATTATGTTTTTTTTTTTCTTCAAAATTTGACTTGGGTTTTTGAAAATAAGGAAAAAAGTAGATACTAAAACAAAGAACTTATAAGTAAAAGTATGTGTGTAGCTTAATTTAAAAAAAAAAAAAACTAAAAATCAAATGATTATCAAAAAGATTTTAATAGTTTATAGACCTTTTTAAAGTTTAGGAATATACGAAAACAAAATTAAATTTCAACAATCAATTAAATACATTTTAAAATGTATAGACCACATAGATAAATCCAAAAGTTAAAGTAACTCAATTAAAAAAAACTAAAATAATAAAAAGGGAAAAAGTTGGTCCACAGAAAAAGGGGGTCCGTTTATGTTTAGCAGAAGCAGCAGCAGAAAAGAGACGAGTAGTGGAGAACACGTGGCAAGCATGCAGGAGAACGGATCGGACGGATGAGAATGGGTCAGGTTTGAGTGTGACGGGGATGAATGATTGGCTGGAAAGGTGCAGTGTGTTGTAATGTTCCGCACAGAATAATTTCTCCTCGTGTAATGGGACCCACGTCTACGTGGTCCTATTTCATGCATTCGATTCAGTGATATGCATTTTTCATTTCTGCAGATTCTTCATGCCTTATTGGTATTAGGTACTAATTTACTACCTACCCCTTCCATTTCTGTGCCTATACATATATATGTAATTATTTTCACATTTCTCTTATATTATAAGCTCCAAATTACATTTTTCAATATACATATTGTTATAGGCAATTTTGGACCGCCCGACGCACAAGGAGCTGACGAGGACGTCCGGGCAAAAATAGGGCTAGGAGTCCGACCCAGAGGAAGAACCGACCAAAGGGCCGGGCCAACTTGGCCCGACCCATATGGTCGGCCTCGGCCTAAGGCCGAGGCCGACCATTCGGCCCGCTTGCTCGGGCCGAGCTCGGTCATCTCCTCTCTGTCCCCAATGCCGCTAGCCGCCTCGGTTTCGCCTGGTTTGTCCCGAAACGCCTCCGAATTCCTAAAAACCCTAGGAGCACGAGCAGGTATTTATACTCCTCTTCGCCACCGAAGAAGGGGACCCGAACTCAATTCTCGACTCTCTTCCCTTTATCTCTAGCTCTCCCTTCCGTTTTCTGACTTAAGCATCGGAGGCGGTGTGGCTAGCACCACATCGGTGTGCATGTTTTCTCTTTCGCAGGCCACGTCTTCCCCCTCATCTACAAATTTACCGTTGGTGGCACGTGAAGGTCAGGTGACCAAAATCGACCATCAACAGTTGGCGCCGTCTGTGGGGAAGAAAGCTTGCCAAATCTGCATATCGGTCATTCCATGAGTAAGGGGATGGAGAAGAGAATTCAAGACATAAACACAGAAAATTCGGATGGTGACCGCCACCAGCGGAGGTCACGGGAAGAAGGCCGAGAACGGCCTCAGACCAAATCTCCTCGTCCTCGGTCTCCACTGCCCTCATCCCGAGAGAAGCAAGCTGATCTAAAATTTGCTGCTCTCGAAAACAAAGTAAGTGCGATGGATCATAATTTGTCCAGGATACTTCGTATCTTGGATAAACCTGGTCCTAGCACTAAAACCCCTGATGAGAGGTTGGTTAGGGATCCGAGGAAGGGGAAGGAGCCAATCGAGTACACTGCAGAATCGGAGACGAGATCGAAGGGAAAGAAGACTAACAACATGACCAGCAAGTTCAGGGGGCTCAAACCTACAGATCGTACAATTCTGAAGAGCCCAGAATCAAGCACGCTTAAGGGACGCGACCACACCGTTTCAAAACCAAGGTACAGTCATTCCGGGACAGACCTGAGAAATCTGATCGAGTAGAAGCGCCTCCAGTGCCAAAACTTCCGAATCCGAGGCCAGAGCTGCCTAAGCTGAAGCCAGGGCTGCCGAGGCCGAGGCCAGAGCAGCCGAGGCGGAGGCTAGGTTGGCTGAGGCCGAGGCCAAGAAGGATAGTCTACCTTGGAAGACTGAGCTCCTGAACACCCTAAAGGAACTCAGAAATCCACAGGGAGACCCGTAGAAATTGAAAGAAGAGTTATGCTCAAAGACCTCTAAGACGGACAGTGACTACCAGACGAACAGTGCGAAGGCTGAGGCCGAGGCCGACCAGGCAGAGGCTGACCAGGCCGAGGCCGACCAGAGATGTTCATCCAGACTGATTAGGGGGAAACCCAACAGGAGATCAGAGCCATCCTTGGAGGACAAATCAACAACAAGCACAAGCTTTGACAAGATTGAAGACACCAAGAAAAGAAGGTTGTCAAAGAGTTGGAAGTCATCCCATCTACATCGAGGACTAAGGCAATGAGTACCAGAACAAAGCCGGGGACTAAGAGAAAGAAGCTATCAGGCTGAGGCCAACCCTAAGCTATGGTCATCCTTAGGCCGAGGCCGAGGCCGACCCTAAGCTATGGTCATCCTTAGGCCGAGGCCGAGGCCGACCCTAGGCCAAAGCCGAAGTCAACCATCCAAGACCTCAAAAGTGGCCCCATGATCGCATAATCAAGGCAAATCAGGTTCCCAATGCAGTTGAACACAAGGCAAGATCCGGATTGAAGCGAAGGAGCCAGACACAAAGAACGACAGACTGTTCAAAGCCAGGGCTGAAGCCAACCACAGGTATGGCCGAGGCCGAGGCCGACCTCAGATATGATTGAGGCCGAGGCCGAGGCCGACCCGAGCCATGCCTGAGGCCGAGGCCGACCATAGCCATGGTTGTGACCAAGGCCAACCCTATTGATTCAAGCGAAGATCGACACCATGCGAGCCTGGACCCCCAGGTCTACCTCGCCTCACCTAGATCTGGGATCACGCGAGTCTGGGCCCCCGGGTCTACCTCGCCTCATCTAGTTTGAGTCCATATATACATGCGAGCCTAGGCTTTTCAGCTTAGTGCCCACGCCCAAACATGCGAGCCTAAGCTTTTCAGCTTAGTGCCCACGCTCAAACATGCGAGCCTATAGTGCCCACGCCTCATGCGAGCCTATAGTGCCCACGCTTCATGCGAGCCTATAGTGCCCACGCCTACATGCGAGCCTATAGAGCCCACGCTTCATGCGAGCCTATAGTGCCCACGCCTCCATGCGAGCATATAGAGCCCACGCTTCATGCGAGCCTATAGTGCCCACGCCTACATGCGAGCCTATAGTGCCCACGCTTCATGCGAGCCTATAGTACCCACGCCTCCATGCGAGCCTATAGAGCCCACGCTTCATGCGAGCCTATAGTGCCCACGCCTACATGCGAGCCTATAGTGCCCACGCTTCATGCGAGCCTATAGTGCCCACGCCTCTATGCGAGCCTATAGAGCCCACGCTTCATGCGAGCCTATAGTGCCCACGCCTACCTGCGAGCCTGAGCTTTTCAGCTTAGTGCCCACGCTTGCTTGCGAGCCAAAGCTTTTCAGCTTAGTGCCCACGCTTCTCATGCGAGCCTAGGCTTCCACGCTTAGAGCCCACGCCACTGCTCACGAGCCTGGACTACCAAGTCTACCTCACCTCAGAGCTCAAACACTTGCTCAAGCACTTCATATAAGTCAAGCTCACCTGGCGGAGGCCGAGACCGAGCACCTCTTGCCAAAATCGAGCACCTCTTGCCGAGGCCGAGCACAAACTTTAAAGGGAGCTAAGTTTTGAGCTAAAAGGGGCATGAGGCCGGGGCCGAGCCTAGCCTCTTCCCTCATTCTTCTTTTTTTGCAGAGATTAACATTTTGATGCAGGATCGTGAGATCTTCCTACATTTTACTTGTGGATAACCTCTGGATCCGGAATGATGCACTCCGAATGACCAAATACGGGGGTCTCGCTGACCGGTCAGCGAGTCGGGGTCCAGGGGCGAAGCGCCCGGTGGGGGTTCGGGGGCAATGCCCCCTAAGCAAAATTAGAAAAATGCTCGGCCTCTTCCCGAGGCCGAGGCCGAGCCGACAAGCTAAAAGGAGGATGGCAGTGCTCGGCCTCTTCCCGAGGCCGACCAGCACCACTTTTGTAATCCCTCACCTTTTCTCATTTCTATCTCACCTAACCCCTATTCAGGGAGTTTTGTTTTGTCTATTTCTATCCCATAATGCAGGATAGCAATGAATCTGCACGAAAGTCAGCACAGAGCAAGGATCATTACTCTTAAATCGGGCTTAAGGAGCTCAACCGATAGCACTAAGTCGCACCTGAATCCCAATTCAAGAGTGGGGGCTTAATGTTATAGGCAATTTTGGACCGCCCGACGCACAAGGAGCTGACGAGGACGTCCGGGCAAAAATAGGGCTAGGAGTCCGACCCAGAGGAAGAACCGACCAAAGGGTCGGGCCAACTTGGCCCGACCATTCGGCCCGCTTGCGCGGGCCGAGCTCGGTCATCTCCTCTCGGTCCCCAATGCCGCTAGCCGCCTCGGTTTCGCCTGGTTTGTCTCGAAACGCCTCCGAATTCCTAAAAACCCTAGGAGCACGAGTAGGTATTTATACTCCTCTTCGCCACCGAAGAAGGGGACCCGAACTCAATTCTCGACTCTCTTCCCTTTATCTCTAGCTCTCCCTTCCGTTTTCTGACTTAAGCATCGGAGGCGGTGTGGCTAGCACCACACCGGTGTGCAGGTTTTCTCTTTCGCAGGCCACGTCTTCCCCCTCATCTACAAATTTACCGTTGGTGGCACGTGAAGGTCAGGTGACCAAAATCGACCATCAACACATATATATGATCATTAATTTTAAAGCTTCCTATTTGTCGTTTTCATAAATTTTACAAGTGTATCTGAATTTAGACCAGATCACTAGAATCATGTGTAACATACCTCTTTCTTTCAAGAAATCTTAGGTTCGATTCTTTACTAGTTTTGTATTCGCAATGTAATTTCTTTTACTTTTATAAAACGTCAAGATACTTTTATAAAAGCTAAATTATAAAAAAAAAAAATACCCCTAAATTATGGGGTTTGTTTCAAAAATGCCCCTGAACTTTAAAAGGTTTCAAAAATACCCTTGAACTTTACAAAACGTATCAAAAATATCCTTGCAGTTAATTTTTGGATGGAAGCCGTTAAAATTGTTTCGAAAATACCATTGTCGAAAATCTAGTCAAGCTCTTGGGATGATGTGTTGAAAGAAGAAAAACTCATAGTGTATGAATACATGAAAAATAGGTAAAGTTTCTCTTTAATTTTCATGGAAGAAGAATTTACGGTGGGATAAGGAAAAAAAAAAAAAGAATCATTTTCTAATAAGGTTATTTTTTAAAATCTTTTGAAAGTTGAGTATTAATGAAACTGAAGTTTTTAATGGGTTCTATCAAAAAATTAACGACAATGATATTTTTGAAACACTTTTTAAAGTTTAGGGGTATTTTGTAAACTTTTTAAAGTTCAGGGACATTTTTTAAACAAACCCTATAGTTCAGGAGCATTTTTTATAATTTAGCCTAAATTTAGTTCTTAATTCTGAAGATGATGCAACAATGCTTGTGGTATAAATATTGTCTAATTTGACTACTTGTGTTAGATTAATGACAAAAAGTGTATAAAAAAAAGGTGAATAACTATGTAAAGTAGGGTGATTTTGAAAAAAAGAGGAGGTTGTAATTGTAAGCAACTTTACTCAATGAGTTACATGAAGTAATCTTTATTTATTTTGTAATTTATTTCTCATGCTCTTCCTTTATATATTGGGAAAAGGTGTACAATTTACTCAATGGAAAGATTTTTAGCATGCAAAATAACAATTTTGTTTTATAGTAGAAGATAGATTGGTAGAAGAAATTGAAGATCATGTTTAAATTATTAACATTACCTTTTCAACTCCTTGGCTTTGCCTAGTTGGATCTTTAGCTAACTTAGGCAGTCTAAACCTTGTGTTTGGCCTAAATGACAATGCCTCATATAACAATTTTTAGCTTTAATGTCATTAGTCAAATAATGGCAATGCCCCATATAACAATTTTTTTGCATCTTAGCCTTTGCTGACAAGGTTTCTTCTTGATATAAAATATGCTTTTATGCCCATTTGATCTTCAACCAAATAAATTAGAAAGCCACTAACTATAGTCTCTCACTAATGTTACTTTTTAGTTTGGACACTTTTTTAATAGTTGTTTTTTAAAAAAATAATATAGATTACAATCAATATATTTTTACAATGAAATAAAGGTAAGATTACAAATAAACTAACCATTCATTTTAGAATCGTTTCTTTCGCCAATAAAGGAAATTCATCCTAAGAGAATACAATGATTCCAAGTATATGAGTTCTCCTAAAGCCATGTGAGCCAAAGCATGAGCAAGAGTATTCTTCTCTCAACATACATATTTGAAGGATTTAACTTTGATTTTTTTTTTTTGCAAGATACGACACCTTTTTGATGGTCAGGTCTATCTTAATTATACATATGTCAATTTTGTTGAGAAGACAAGTAACTTTTAGGTAGTCAGAGTCCATTTGAATTGAGTGTGTAACGATTTCTCTCTTAATAAACTTAAAATAATTTCACACGGTCAAAGCTTTCAATTATATGACTAATTTGTACTCTTGTATGGAACAATTTCGTGCTTGACTATCACTGCTTGCCAATTTCAAACCATACATCCAAAGCCATCCCTTACAAAGCTTTTATCACTTCAAGTTGCATCAACATTGAGTCTTAACCTTCTCATACGCTAGATTTACTTGTCTCTATGATTTCAATCTTAGCCTTTTTCTAGTACTTGGTTGGGTGTTGTGAAAAATATTTTTAAACTCTCAAATTTGCCATAAAAGTCACTATCATCTGGTTCAAATTCATTTTATATTTCCTAATTTCATGACTAGTTGTAAAAGTCTTTTTCATTCTAAGGTGCTCTTTTCACATTAAACATATATGATATGGAAAATAGTTGTTCCATGTGTTTAAATTAATATAAATACAATTAAAAAATAGGGAATTTTTTTGTTCACAGCTAATGTTATGATTGAATTTAAAAAACAAATAATAGTTGTAAGTACTACTTGTAGTCTTTTAAAATATATGTGATGAATATTATTGTAGCTTTTAAAGTATAGTAAATCATAGCCAAACGTTGATAATTTTCAAGTTGCTTGTGATTTTTAAATAAATAGTGATCCTTAAATACAAACCAATATTTGAATATAATGCTTGTGAGACCTATACTCTATTCACCTTTAGGTTTATGTAAACATTGTGAAGTTTAAATTTTAGTGTCGCCTAAGATTAGATCCTTCATCCATTTTAATTAGTACTATGTGGACTTTTTGAACCATATTTTCGGATTTTCTAACATATTATTAGTGTGTCATTTCAGAGAAATTTTCACCAAAATCAATAGAAACTATTACCACCAAACTTATATTGGAAACTACATCTCCATCAAACTTTCAAATCACATTCACTCCTACCAAATATTCATATAAATATATATCTTCCAAAATTATACAAAAATCAACATAAGTGGGAAAAAAGTTACTTTGTAACTATATATATATATTTCCAACCACATATGATCCATAATCTAGATCAAGAACTAACTAAAGGGAAAAAATATTGTAGAAAGGTTAGGGCAAATAGGAACTGTAAAGAACATATTCATCTAATTTCACAATTAATCTCCAATATTAAAATAATAAATTAATATTCACAATTTTTTTTTAACAAATTAATTAATTTTATATAAATTGAATTGCAATATAAAAAAACCACAATTCATTATTTACTAATATGAATATAGCTTAGTAGTTAAGACATTTATTTTCCTTTAAATTCCAATATTTATATACACAAGTTGTAAAATACAAATTGCCTTTAAGAGATTTCACAATTTAACAAATACAACCATTAAGAAAAAAAAAAATCTAAACATGTTAATAACATTAAATAGCAATAGTTATGGGAATTGACTTCTACCGACTTTAATAATTTGAATGACATAAAATTGATATGTAACAGTCAATTGTGGCAATAAATTCTACTACATTAAATTGAAGAGACAGCAATTATTTATTGTTTAGATAGGTTTCCAAAAAAGTTACATTCATTCCAAGTTTTTTTTTTAAACATTTTAAATATGTTACGAATCTACTAGACACGAAATTGAAAGTTCAAAAGTTTATTAGACATTTTAAAAGTTTAAAGATGACATTAAAATTAAAAGTTAAACAACCTAATAGACACATTTTCAGAGTTTAAGATCTAATATACACAAACGGTAATTTAACCAATTCTAAATAACTAAAAATGAATTGATAGCTTCAATTTCATTTTCTTCCAAAAACTTTTAATGTAACCTATTCATAAATATAACAATCACTCCATTGCTTAAGAAAGGAGGAAACTTCAACTTTCTTGATCAAAAGTAGAATTAGAATTAAAGTTTTTTCTTTTTCTTGAAAATAGTACAATTAAAGTTGATTGCTCATCTTCTGATTATTTATTAACATAGCCATGATCTAACTCCCAAATCCATTTTACAAGCAAGAAATTTCCCATATGAAATTATTTGATTTTAGGTTAATTTAATTGTGCAGAAATTACTTTTGATATAAATACTCCATATGAATAAAGGTACTGCAACAATAGACCTTTAATAAAAACAGTAAAAATTGTTGGAGTTGCAGAAACAATCTCATTTTGGGACCCATTTTAAAAGCAAAATGTTGATAAAAAATGATTGCTTTTTGGAGTTGGTGAATTTTGAGTGGCTAATATTTGGGGGACTTCAACTATCTCTAATGCAAGCGAATAGACCAAACTATGATTTAGGTTTACTCCATTGTGGTCCTTCACTTTTAATCTTTGATTTTTTTTAAAAAAATAAACTTGTAGGCACATGAATTTTCAAATTTTATGTAACACCCCACTTTAAAATCTTTAATAGTTTTAATCGTCATCATTATTTTGTCATCTAATATTTGCTTACTCAATACAATCATCTCAATTAATTTATGCAGCTTTAACACACGAATACACATCAACATATTAATACACATCACACATGTGAAAGTCGTGGAGGCTTGATAAAACAAAATAAATGTTTAAACCTCATTCATGTCTCTGAATTTTCGGTTTTTTTTTTCCATTTTGATTTTTATACTTTCAAAATGTTAGTTTTAATCCTCATGCTTTAAGCTTTTGCCCATTCTAATCCCTATAATTTTAAAAAGGGATTGTTCTAGTCCATTAATCTATTTCTTATCTCATTTTTCAATTACAATTTCAACAAAATCGCTACGCGCTCAATAAATTTCTTGAAATGTAGTAATAATTTTATAGACAACGATACTTACTGTGTATAAAGTTTATGTTAACACAGATAAAAATGGTATTTTCTAAAAGTACAAAAACCAAAGCATATGTTTTAAAAGTCTAAGCACTAAATATTTTTCTTTTTTAGTTCAACGACATGGGGAGGAGATTTAAATCTCCGACTTTTGAGACAAGGATACAATACCTTAATCAACCGAGCCATGTTTCGGTGGACACTAAAGTTGAAGACTTTATAGGGTCTAAAATAAGATTTAAACCCATGATTGAGCACCAATCTCAACCACCGGATTTGAGAGGAGGAAAGAAAACAGGACAATAAATCACATGAGAGTAAGAAGAAAGGTAGGTCTGACTCTTGAGAGAGCAGCAGAAGTGATAAGGATGAAAATGTGAAATACTTTTTGGGGGTTTGTGAAAAATTGAGTTCCTTCTGGTGGGCATTGTTGCAAAATGGGGTTGAGGTTGGGGTTAGTTTGGGCCACCGACGGTGACAATATCATGAGAATTTCCCCCCTGTGACTACATGAATGGTCAGGACTCAGAGAAAAAAAAGAAAAGCCAAAACATCTCTACAGAGACAGGGAGAGAGAGAGAGAGAGAGAAAAGACTCATGGGGCTAGGGGAAGGAGGCATGTGGATGAGTGGGGGACACACCAAACTCATCAATTTTTTAAAAATACCTTCCCTTTCAAATAATTGAGTCTTTGACACAACACACTGTGGTGAAGAAGAAGATAGAACAAAAGAGAAGGGCAACTGGGAAGCACACACAAGAAATCAATCTTCCCCCATTCTTTCCCACATACCCTTTTCTTCTTTTTTGAATCTTGGAGTTCCTTCTGCATTTTGGTGGCTTTAAGGGGATTTTCACACCAAAACCCCAGGGGTGACCTTTCTTTTACTCTCTTGAAGATGCCAAGACCAGGCCCTAGGCCTTATGAGTGTGTGAGAAGGGCTTGGCACAGTGATAGGCATCAACCCATCAGAGGTTCTCTTATTCAAGAGATTTTCAGGTCTGCCCCAGTTCCTCTTTCTCTCTTTTTGCTGATCATTTTCTGTTTTTCGTTTTGAATCGCTGTTGGGGGGTTTGTGATCTGTGTTGTTGTTTGCTCTGTTAGGGTTGTGCATGAGATTCACAACTCATCTACCAAGAAGAACAAGGAATGGCAAGAAATGCTTCCTGTTGTTGTTCTCAAGGCTGAAGAAATTTTGTACTCCAAAGCCAGTTCTGAGGTTTTCTTCTTTTCTATTACTCTTCTCTGTTTCGTTTGTTCTGTTGGTCATTCAGCGTCCTGCTGATTTAGGAATGAAAATATGAGACATTATGCTTGACATTTACAACTTGTGAAATTTTAGGCACCCAAGTAGCCTGTAGCTATGATCTCAGTTTAAGCTTAGTTTTTCCGAAGATGTAATCTCATTTTTTCTTGAATAGGCTGAATATATGGAGTTTAGTACCCTTCGAGGCCGCTTAGTGGACGCCATTAATACCATAATACGGCTTGATGAGAGTACAGAAACTGGAGACTTTCTTCAGCCTTGCATTGAAGGTAACTTGAAAAGTTGCTTCTTTGGTCCCCCTTTGCATCCTCTTTTTTGGGGTTTTTGTTTTGATCATTTGTGTTGAATTTGATTTCCCTTTCAGCTGCTCTCAATTTAGGCTGCACACCCCGAAAAGCTTCAAGGAGCCAACGAAATAATAACTCTACAAACTATCTCAGTTCTAGGAATAGGGAGTTGTCTCCTCCTACCATGGCAATGAAGACTTCTCAAGGAGTTTTCACAAATCCACGTTATGCCCCCTATTTTTGGAGTTTGGTAAAACCTGTGACCAACGATTCAGGCCATTCAGGCTTTAGAGTCCAAAATCTTCTTCCTGCTCCTAATTCCACCACTGAAAAGTTCCCTGCTTTGTTAAGCCCACAAGGTTTGATGGAAAATGCTCTGCCATCGAGCAAGTTCTCTGTCTATTCACTATATTATGGCAACGATGTTCACTGGCAAGGACAGCATTCTGGTTTCGAAATCGCTCCTAAACCGATTTCTACTTATCTGGACTCTACAAATGGAGGTGTTATGGAGAAGACTAGTGCCTCTGATACAATGGCAGCAAATAGCATCACCCAAAATGAAGCGAGGTACTCTCTTGGGAACCCGTGTGATGATAAGTGTGATCTAGCACTGCGATTGGGCCCTCTCTCAGCTTCGAGCTCAAGCTATGAAAACAAAACTCCGCTTCATGTGCTTAAAGTTGGATTACGTAGTTCAACACAGGAAACAAAATCTGATGATTGTTCCCCAGTGATGGAAAGGAAGATTCCCTTGTTTCCCATGGTAAATGCATATGGCCTATCTGAGCACAATTCATGGGGGCGAAGTCTTGAGGGTGAATGTGTTGATGGAGAAACGACGATGAGAAAACGGAAGGCAGATTTTAGTCATTCATTGAAGGAAAGAAACTTAAGTTGGCTGCCAAAGCTTCCTTCCAGCAGGTTTATAGGCTGAATCTTTTTCCATTATGAAACAAACGAACGATTATGGACAAAAGAAGCTAAAGCGGGCCAGTTCCTCAGACACAAATTGTCCGAAAGCACAGTTTGGATGTTTGAAATGTAAGAAGGAAGTTCAACAACTAGAATCTAAACTTGGATAGAGTAAGGAATATATGTGAAAAAAAAAGGGTCAAAGGCTGTCTGTTAGGCAACTTTAACAGTTAAAAGGAATTATCTTTTGGGATTAATGGATAGGTTGGTTGGACCCATGGAGATTACTTTAATTTTAGAAGTGGGTGAAGGGTTGATAAGCAAGCAACTGAGTGAGGTTACTGTCTGTGCAAATGGGGGACAGAGAGGCATTGAGCCAACAAGCTTAGTTATCATATTTTTGGGGCAATATGCTTTGGTTCTGTGGGTCCTTTCTTTTTTATCTTTGTTCTTTTTGGGAAAGGGCTGAATTGATCATTGAATGTCTGGATGGAAGTCTCTGCCTTCAACTTTTAATGACTTGTGACATTAGTCCTCCGTGGGGTCAAATAGATAATGCTTGTTTTTAACTTTGTTAAGGTAGACAAAACTTGCTGCTTTTAGCTAAACTTGCTTTATCAAATTAGAAAGTTGCTTAGAGAGAGAGAGAAAGATTCAAGTGAGATTATGTAGAAGTGTGGGGGCAATTTCTTCCACAAGATTTCATCAATATGATGTTTTTAGTCATTTTCCATTAGATGCCACATTCTGCTCCTTTCCCACCAGTCATTATTTGGCACTTTTTGCCACTTATCCTATCTTTTATTCACTGTATGATTAATGTCCAATCCAATGGGAGCTTGTTATATGGATGTGGAATCTCAATTAGCTAGATTTGAATTCCCAACTTTATTCCCATAATGGGTGTTTCACATGTTGTTTAAATAAATTCTTTATACTTCTCTTTACTGTTTTTCACTGTTGATTTTCTGATGTTCATTTTAAGTAACCTGTAAAGATTAAAGTTACTGTTAAAACTTACCATTTAAAGTATCTTTTAAAGTAGATCGTTGATAAAAACGAACCAAAAGAGAGCAAGAGGAAGATTTTTAAGGTCAAAAGGTTGTTTTTTTGTAATAGTCCCAAGTGATCTGAGTTTTAATGACATAATGAGGCAAATCTAAGGGAAGCTTTACACTTGGGATTCTGAATTATGCAGAGCCTTGATCAGAGAAAAGAGAGCAAGGGGATGTTGATGAGGATGTGGATGAAGCAACAGGGCTACTGAAATGGAAATCAATCTGCAACCTCTGATGGGGTATAAAATTACAATTACTCAACTTCTTTTGCTCTTCTTCCAGCTCTTCAATGGCTATGGCTGCAAGGAATCTTTCAAAAAACTCTCTGCAACACTCTTTTCCCCTGCAAACCAACTCACCAACCTCCCCTTTATCTTCGTTCTTGAACATCAAACTCGAGCTGTCGAACTTCAAGATGTAGGCTTGATCACACCCCTCGAACAGCCGCTCGCCCAGAGAATCGATGATATAGCAAGTGTCTTCTTCCATCTTCAGCACGAAGAAATGATCATTCCAACTCACAATGTAAATTCTCGGCTCGAAATTTGGAGACGTTTTGGTATTGACCTCATTCCATATTTGCTCGAACGACATGGCTTCTGTCAAGCAGTTGAATTTCTCCGGGCTGAAGAATCCCACAAAGGAATTTTCTGGGGAGACCGTGATTGGCCGGACGTCGGCTTCAACAACAGTCTCGAGGTCGAAATGTTTGTTGGGAAAGGAGTTGGAGTAGCAGTCTTTGCTGCAAAGCTTCTGCCATTCTGAGGAACCTTCCATTATGAGGCTGTCGAGCTCCGCTTGTGTGGGCATGGCGCCGTAGTTCGAGTGTAGCCAGTGGGTGATCACGGCGACTATCGCTGTGCAGGCGCTCTCGCCACCGGCCTTCTCGCTCCGTTGGTCAAAGGAGCCAAAGAACACCTCTGTTTTCAGCCTTGCTTTGCCATCTCTGCTTACTATTTCTCTTGTTTCCCATCTCCCTCCAGTGGATTCTTCTTTTTTTTGGCGCTCTGTTTCCGAAAGAAACCCCTTGGATTCTGCTATCTCCTGCAAAAAAAATTCAAGAGACGATTAACTTCAAACCAAGATATAATATAGGCTAAATGTATGGTTTTAAGAAAGGCTAAATATGTGTCTTGGTATTTAATATTGCAATGTTTTTTCAATATTTTAAAGAAATTGGTAGAAAATTTGACTTTTCCTATAGTTAGTTTCTTTTCCATCTTTAGCCAATTTATTAAGTTTATTCAATCACATTTGACATTCACAGTCAAAAAAGAAGTTATAATTGAAAAATATTGGAAAATAAATTATTAAATCGGAACTTTTACTTTAGAATATTAAGCATAGTCTACCAGGAATTGACATATATTCTCGACGGAGGTTAGTGGATCGAATCCTACTCAAACGAGGAAAAAGCAAAAGAAATTAAATAAAAGAAAACCTAAACATTTAGGACAAAATTATACATTTAGACTATAATTTATTGATAAAATTATTGCTAACGTTCTCTATTTTAATAAAGTCAAGACTTTAATATTTCCTTCCATAATTGAACACGTCAACGGATATGATTTACTCTTCCGTGCGGTTTCCAGAGTCAAATTAAAGAAATTATAGTTATCGAAAGCGTACCGTTTGGGAAGTAGTTGAAATGGGGGCGACAGGGAACACGGAGGATTCCTTGTCGTCTTCCTGTCGGTCAACGGTAGCTCCGTCGTTGACCGCCGCGCTCGTCTTCTCCGACCACGGCCCCACTTTCCCTTTCGAATGTCTGAAACTGAAGCTCAACCGCCTCTTCTTCGGCAACAATTTCCCCTGTTTTTGATCCCCCTCCTCCTCCGTTCGATCCCCGGAAGCCCTGTTTTCACCGTCCGATGAAATCCCTTTACCCTTCTCTCTGTTCTTCTTCTTGAAGCTCGTTAGATCCTTCAACGCTTTGAAAAAACCTTCCTTGTCGTTCTGAATCGGGTCTTGTCCGATTCCGGTCGGGTCCGGACCGTCTCGGACCTCCACAAAATTCACAAGCACCTTCAAAATCCCATCAACACATCACCCACATATTAAAAACTCCAAATTTCTTCACGTTTCAATCAAAATTCGTTCTTTATTGGCTAATGAATGATCAAAATTCTTACCGAAAGCGTCACGTGATGGAGACCCGCAGCATCCTTCAACGTGATCGGAACATTTCTCTCCATTTTCGTCTCCATTGCCAGAAGCATCTCGGCCAAATTCAGCGACGCCTTTCCCAGAACCGACGATTTCGTCTTCGATTTCGTGCATTCTTCCTGTTCACGAAGCGAAAATTTTGAATCAAAAGATAAGAATAATTTAACAAATTCAGAAATGTGAATTGCAAAGAAAACGTACGAGTAAGACGTAGAATTTGGTTTCCCAGAAGGCAATGGAAGCGTCATCGGCGAATTCAAATTCACAAATGCTGTGGAATTCGTCGTTCCAGTGGAGGGTTTCTTGGGGTTTGTGGAGAAGTCGTTGGGCGGAGGTGCGATTTGTTTGGAGAGGGGATTTTCCATAGAATGGAACGGATAGAAGGGAATGTTTTTGAGGACCTTTCCATTTGATTTCAATGGCGATGGTTTCGTTCGCTTTGCCAAATCCGTAAAGCTTCAAATTTTCGAATTTGACCTGGAATTTCTTCATCTTCGCCATTCTGTTTTTTGTTCTTCAATTTGATAATGTGTAAAAAGAAAAACCTAAGAAGAACAGAGAGAGAGAGAGAGAGAAATGTATTGTGGAGGAAGGAAGGAAGAAGGAAGAAGGAAGAGAGGGGTAATATGGACTGGGTCAGTGACAGCTATTTCAATTTGTTTTTGGAACAATTCCAGCCCGTGTTTCCGTGTAAAGCAAAAGGCATTTTCATCATAATATATTTATTTAAAATTGACATTTTTTTTTTTTTGAGAAGTAAAATTGACCTACTCTAACCCAAATTAGACCAATCTCTAAATAAACACAAGTAATCCTCCAACCAAAAACCACTGTCGTTTTTTTTTTTTTAATACGACGACAACAACATGTAGAGATGACTTAGATGAGAAACTTCACGTTTTTTTGTCAATAATGAATGTTTTAACTAGTTGAATCAGGTATACTCGAATTTATATCATAGAGACAATTAATAAAAAAAAATTATAAATGTAGTTTCTAAAAGTTTGATATTTGAGTTTTTAGATGTATATACTATAAAAGGTCCAAAAACTCTTAAAACGTGCCACGTTTTTCTTTTTAATATAAATGCTCTTTATTTATTTTTTTCTCCAAAGAAAATAACTTAAAGTAGGGATGTTAATAGGGTAGAGTGGGGTTGGAATAACTTTTCCATCTCCAAATAAATTATCTCCCTAAGTATAATGGACATATCCCTAGATTTAAACAATGGTAATGGTTATTGTTGATGGCAAAATTTGGATAGGAGGAACTCACCTGACCTTCACGTGCCACCAACGATAAATTTGTATGAGAGGGGGGAAGACGTGGCCTGCAAAACAGTAAACCTGCACACCGGTGTGGTGCTTACCACACCGCCTCCGATGCTTAAGTCAGAAAACTGAATGAGGAGAGCAAAAGAGCAAAGTAAGAGGAAAGAGTTATGAGAATGAGTTTCGGGATCCTTTCTTCAGTGATAAACAAGGGTTTAAATATCTGCTCATGCTTTAGGGTTTTTAAGCATTTGGAGGCGATCTAGGGTTGAATCACGTGGAATCAGGGCACCTCGGACCAAACGGAGACGGAAGACCTCAGCCTCGGCCCTAGGCCGAGGCCGAGGCCCGACCCCTCCGACCTTGGCCCGACCTTTTGGCCCGTTTCGCCTCTAGAGTCCATTTTTCAATCCTATTTCTGGGCTCGTGTCGGGTTGTCCTCGTCAGCTCCTTATATATGTGGTCCAAAATCATTGTTTAGGTCTATTAGGAATACTTTTTTTTTTTTTTTTGAAAAATCATCTTATAAAAAATCTGATTTTTTTAAAAAAAATTAACAGTAATTCCAAACAAAAATATAATTATTAAAAATACTAGTTTTGTATTTAATTTAAAATGTGTAATTTAAAAATTAAAGTGGTTTTATTATTATTTTCTTCTTAGGTTAAGTATATCTTCTTCTTCTTCTTCTTCTTCTTCTTCTTCTTCTTCTTCTTTCTTTTCAATTTAGTCGTTATCCTTTAAAAGGTTAACAATTTTCATTTTAGTTCTCAATCATTAGTGGATTTTTAAATTCACTAATGATAAAGTTACATTACATAATACTTATTAAATTGAATTCAAAAATATTATTTAAGACAAGAAAAGTCGAAATTTCTATCAAATTTCGTAGAAATTTGAAAGAATAAGTAGGTTATCCTTTATTATTATTAATTTTTTTTATCCTTAACCAATTTTAATATTTAGCGGTAAAATTAGTTAAGTTGAAAAATGTTAAAATATAAGGAATTTAATCGACACATTTTAAACCATTAGGAATAAATTGAAAAACCATTGGAACATCATAGATTAAGGAATGTATTTAGTCATTTTTTTAAAAAGAGAAATGTCATTTAAAGATAACTTAAATATAACTTAACTGATTAAAACATATATATTCAACTGAAAGGTTATATGTTCGAATCCCCACTCAAATTTGAGGACATATGTGTTATAAACCGTTAAGTGAAATCAACTTGGGCCAAAAGTCATACAAGTTAATGGGCCTTGCCCAAATCCAGTATTATCATATGCAGATCCATATATATTTCAGATTCGGCTTTCACTTTCACATTTGACGTCATTTTTCACCAAGTTAGAAAGTGTAGGTTTTCTCTTAAAAAAAAAAGTGTAGGTTTTAGGGTTGGTCACAGTGTAAAATTGTACTAGTATAATAAACTATGAAATTATATCAATCTAAACAACATAAAAAAGTGCTCAAAGTCTTAGGTTTTTCTTTCTCACTTCCATCATACTAAAAAAAAAAAAGAAGAAATCCATGAAATTAAAAACGAAAAGAAAAGAAAAGCATTAAATATATTGCTGTGGTAAATCATAGATAAATATTACATATATTAGTCAATTAGTGATTTAAATATATCTTGTTTTTCAGTCAATTAGTTATATGATATAAATCAAGTCATCACTTCATTTTAGTAAAAATGAAAGTATTCGTTAGAGATAATTGAATCTTGGATCTAAATATATCATCTGCAATAATTCAATTGACAAAATCATGTAAATATAAAATTGTTATCTAGAATTCAAATTCTTCGTTCCATTTATCTTTATATTAGATTAACAAAAGATATTAATCTAACCTATTTGTCAAAACAACTAAGTCAATATATTAAAGTAGCTCATCAAATTGTGGGGGAGTTTTGATAAATTTATTATGATAAAGCATACAAACTAGCAAGCAATCAAGGAAAAAAATTGTTTGGTTATTAAAATGAAACATAAAGCAGTTGGGTGAATTGACCTTCCTCTTCACTTTCAAATTTACCTAATGCCTATTTTATGATTTTGCCAAAGTTGATTGATGTTTTTCAAAATCTACTCCCACTTTCAAATGAGTGTTTGAATCAACAAAGGTTTTTATTTTATTATCCCTCTCTTTCTCAAGGTTTAAGTTGGGCTAAATTACAAGTTTAGTCTATAAGGCTTCGTTTCATAACCATTTGATTTTTGGTTGTTGGTTTTTGAAAATTATGCTTGTTTACCCCCAATTTTCCTACCATTGTTTTCATCTTTGTCAAAGGCACGTTTGAAGTCCTATCCAAATTCCAAAAACAAAAACAAGTTTTTGAAAATTATTTTTTTTAGTTTTCAAAATTTTGTTTGGTTTTTGAAAACATAAAAAGAATGTATTAGAAAAACAAAGAAACTTGTAAGCTGAATTAGTGTTTATAAGCTTAATTTTCAAAAACCAAAAACCAAATAATTATCAAACGGGGCCTGAATTTTCAGGTTTTTGTTTATTTGATTTATGAACTTTGAAGGATGACTAATAGGTATAAGTCTTTGAACTTTCAATCTTTCTGTCTAATGTATGTCTTGATATATTTAAATTTTGAAAAAATTAACTGATTTATTAGATATAAAATTGAATTTTATGTCTAGTAAGACTCTAAGGGCCCGTTTGGTAACGTTCTCGTTTCTTGTTTCCATTTCTTCATTTTTAATAAAGAAAAATAGAATTTCATGACCCTAACACCTATACATTCAATGATAATAAACCTATATTCTTATTTATGTTTGGAAAAAATTGGAAACAAGAACAAAAAAGGAGAAACTAGTTTTAGTTGTTCCCAAAAGTTCTATACAAATTTTGGGAGTGTTTCTAAAAAATGAGAAACAAGAAACATACATAGTTATTAAATGCTTAGATTTCTTAATAAAATTGGAAACAAGAAACAAGAAACGAGAACGTTACCAAACGGGCCCTAAACTTTCAATTTTGTATCTAATAAATCTGTGAATTTTAAAAAAATGTTGAATAGGTTAAGAATTTATATTAGACACAAAATTAAAAAATTCAATTAAGGACCCATTAACATAAAATAGAAAGTTCAAGGACTTATTAGACTTTTTTTTTTCTTTTTGGAGAAAAGGAACTACTTATTAGACATTTTTAAAAGTTCATATATTAAACTTATAATTTAACCTTTAAATTATCTATATTATTATAGTCTATAAGCCTTGATGGTTTTTTTTCATTTTAATTAATACCGAAACTTTCAAACGTTTGGTTTAATAATTGTATTTTCAAATATGTTTCAAAAAAAAAAAATTGTATTTTCAAATATTATGTTGTGTTCTTTGAATTATATTGATTTCGGTTTGAAGTTATATTTATTTTATAAGTGTTGAATGTTGATCGGTCTCGACTCTTTAGTAAGAATAGATTAGTCTCTTTATTTATATATATATTTTTTTTGAAAAGCTCTTTATTTATATATTTTATTACTACAAATCCCTAAACTTTTGTATTAAATAAATATTTTAGCCTTTATTGACAATTTAAATCGAAGTTAACCTAACATACCCACGTCTTTTATATTCAAAAGAAATATATATTAAAACAACCACTCAGGAGTTATACAAAGTTTGCAAGAAACAAATTTTCGTTTTATTTTAAGATTTTGGCACAATATGACAATCCCAACTTATAATATGCCAGAAATTGTCAAAAAAAAAAAAAAAAAAAAAAAAACTTATAATATACCAAAGTACATTATTATTTTTATTCCTAGCATGTCCTCTCACTAACACTTTTAAATTCAAATTCAATTTGAATTACAAAGATTTGTTACTCATAACTAATAACATTACAATATAAAATATTTCAACAAAAAATCATGAACTTTTCGATTATACTTATTTAGATTATAGATTTGAATCTTCCATCCTTCATTCTAATTTAAGATTTCCGTGGTTTAGAATTTTACTTATAGAAAAACAATCTAATTTGCATTTGCAATAACAAAATAATGTCTTTGTTATGAAATATTATTCCATGTGATGAAACCATATCAAAATATTGTGTGATTGCCAAGTGGCTCCTAATTGGCTAGCATGGTTCATTTAATTAGAGTGTTGAAAATTAAAATTTAAAATAAGGCCATCAGTACTTCAAATCTAATCTTGTGAGGTGGACTTTAGTGTGCTGTACCAATTAATGTGATGATCAAATTATTTGATTGCACTATCTCCTCAATTATATATCAAAATAGTTTTATTGGTTTTTTTCCATTTTCTATTGCAAATGCTTCAATAATTAAAATTATAGAATATTTTAAAATTTATTATCCTATATATTTAATCACTCACTATCTTATCTTTTTAGTTTCTAAACTTTTAAATCCTACTTTTTCTTAATTTTAAATTATGCTTTTACTTTATTCCTACAATCAACTAACACAATGGAATGTTGACATGACGTGCATGTTTATTTAATACAATGTTTTTTTATTACTTTAAAATAGATAATTAAATAAATTAACGTACAACGTAACATATTCAAATTTCATTGGTGATAAAAATTAAATGAAAACATATAATTATTAAATTTAGAATTTTACTTTTAAAAGTACACAAAACTAAATGGATAGATTTAATTAGTAGAACTTCATTAAAGGTTTTGCATTATTCACTCACATTTTCACTTTGTCCATCCCTCGCTCGTTTACGATTCAACTTTTTTTTTTTAATAGGATAACTTCGGTTTAATATTATAAACTACTCAATACCATAAAAGATATTCACTTTTATTCTGCCTTGTCAATTTGAGTATAGTTGTCAATATGAGCATAACTTGACTGACATAAAACTTGTACAGATGATTTAAAGATTTGTGGTTCGAATCCTCTCACCCCACAATAAACACATCGTAGGAACCTATTTTAAGTTTTATTAAAAATACATGAACTAAAATTGGACCGTTCATGAACTAAAATGAAACAAAACTCAAAATGCATAGACTAAAATAATAATTTAACCAATTATATAATATTGGAATAGTAATGTAAATACAAAGAATAATACTCTCAATTTGTTTGCACTAAGTGATCATCAATAGCAATTGTAGAGGTTAAAGATTCCTCTTTTATAGGGTGATACAACTTGCTGACAATAATATCTTTGTTCAAATGTTACATATTTGACCTTTCAAAGCATACTATGTAGTATGTAGAGCATCTTGTACTCTATGATAACATGTTGTTAGGTGAGACTCTTCTATATTCTTAAAATTTAAATCATTTCCCTAGGTTAGAATGTGCGACATCGATTTTTCTTTTGGTCCAGTCCCAAATTTCATTATGTGTAAGCGAAGTTAGGTGAGATTTTTTAATTTAATTATTATGTAGTAATTATTGTTTTAAAAGTTTTAATTTATTTTTTTATTTTAAAATTTTAAAGTCATACTACTATATGTTCTTTAGTTCATAAATTAGTAGGAAAATGTTTTGAATCTTTAACCTCTTAGTTTAGGATATATACATAAACTAGTTGAATTATATTCAAATTGGTTACACTACCAATTTTTGTCAATAGATGTTAAATGTTGTGAAGAGGATCGAGTTCGGTAGAATTTCTGTCTAACTCTAGTTCCATTTTACTTGTCATGTAAGCTTGTCATCCGCCACAATAATATTTACTAATAAAAATGATAACATATTAAAATGTAAAGGTTTAATTTGTTTTTAAAAGTAAAGACTACATTAAAAAAAAAAAAAACATTTTTACATCATAACCAAAACGTATATTTAGCCAAAACACTATATTTACCATTAATTTTAGAAAATCACCTGTTATTTCAAATGTCTTCATTTTTTCTTCCCCTCGATTATTAGTATTACAAATTTTCAATGGAAAATAAATATAAAATTATCTTTAAAACCCAAAATTCTAAGGTGATAGACAAAACCAAAAAAAGAAAAAAGAAAAAGAAAATGACCTTATGAGCAAAATTCATATCCAAAGACTTGCCTTGACTCCATGGGAGAGAGACGGGTCCAGAAGAAAACCAAAAAAAAAAAGGAGGAAAAGAAAAAAGAAACATTGTTGTGTGAGCAAGGACTGGAGAAAGAGGGGTCCAAGATTTAAATACCCAGACAGCTCAGCAATGGCAGGCTATGAGTTTTGAGTTGGTTGACATCTTTGAACACCCACCACTACCCTCCTACTTCGCATTTATTATTCTCAATTTGCCATTTTCTTTCTTTCTTTCTTTCTTTCTTTCTTTCTCACAATCCGACGAATTTACCAACGCTATCACTCCAGTTTCTATTTCCCCTTCCCCCAATTCAGTGCTGCACTCTGTTGTTCTTTTCTCTAATTGCCATACCACCCATTTCCAATCTTGGGATTTGGTCCATTGCTTCTCCAGAGTTAGGAATTCGGGGTTGATTATTATATGGGTTTAATGGATTTCACAGTCTACACATACCCTTTTCTTTCTTTATTCGAATTCCTCGCGGTTGGTTGGCCGCTACCAGCTTTTTGGATTGCCTGTTCCCCAGTTTCTAACATTTCTAAACCAATTCGGTTCAACTTCATCGTCTCAGTTTCAGATCGCTTCTAATTTTTCAATCCCATTTCTCTCTCTGTTCTGTATCTTCACCCCATTGATTACGGTGGGTGAGCTTGCACTTGAGCTTTAAATTCTTCTGTTTGTTTCTGTATTAATTATATTTTCGTACTATTCGTGTTTACTGTTTCGCGAGTTGGGAATCCTCTTTTCTTCTCGGATTCTTCTGATTTACATAGTTTTATCTGGGTTTGATTCTCCGGAAAAGGGATGGGAACGAGCGGGTTTGGTGGTTGTTTGATGGTTATTATATGGTTGACTGTTCTTCTCCTTCGGTCGAGACCTTGCTCCGCTGGTTTTCAGAGCGTTGGGCAGATTTCTCCAGGGCTTCGAGGAACTCAGATGAACTGGGTCGATCGCGATGGGGTGTTTCTTCTATCCAATAATTCTAAATTTGGGTTTGGATTCACCAATCCAGGGGTAGTAACGGAGTATTTTCTAGCAATCATTCACTTGGGCAGCAGGAAAATCGTCTGGACTGCGAATCAGGCCTCTCCGGTTACGAATTCAGATGAATTCGTGTTCGACGAGAAAGGTAATGTAATTTTATACCATGAAAGCAATGTAGTTTGGTCTACGAACACCACGAACAAAGGAGTCTCTGCTCTCGCGTTAATGGATTCTGGAAACTTGGCTTTGCTTGGAAGTGATAATGCGGTGATTTGGGAAAGTTTTGGCCATCCGACTGATACCCTTTTGTCGAATCAGAGTTTTGTAGAGGGAATGAGGCTTGTAAGTAAGCCCGATTCGAATAATTTGACCTATTTTCTGGAATTGAAATCTGGGGACATGGTTTTATCTGCAGGATTCAAAACCCCACAAACGTATTGGTCAATGAGCAAAGAGAATCGCAAAACAATCAACAAAGATGGTGGGTCTGTAATCTCTGCAACTCTCACTGCAAACTCGTGGAATTTCCATGGCGAAAACGACGTTTTACTCTGGCAATTTGCTTTCTCTGGCAATACTGACGCAAACGCCACATGGATTGCGGTTCTGGGCGCCGATGGATTCATCTCCTTTTACGAGCTTCAAAGTGGTGGGGCTGGAGCTGCTTCGTCCACTAAAATTCCTGAAGATCCTTGTGGTACCCCTGAGCCATGTGGGTCCAATTTCATCTGTTACAGTGAGAACAAGTGCCTCTGTCCTTCAATTCTTGGCTCGCAACCAAATTGCCAGATGGGGATCACTTCGCCATGTGACCAATCGATTGGACCTGCAGAGCTTGTGGAGTCTCAAGATAAGATTGGTTATTTCGCACTCCAATTCATGCAGCCCTCTCTGAAAACGGATTTGGAGAATTGCAAATCCTCTTGTAGAAGTAACTGCTCTTGTATTGCTCTGTTTTTCCAAGAAAGTACCGGGAGTTGTTTCTTGTTCGATCAGATTGGTGGGTTTCAAAACCCCAAGAACTCCGAATTCGTTTCGTACATTAAACTGTTGAAAAATGGAGAAAATGGTGGGAACAATGGTGGAAACGGAAGTGGTGGAAAGAAGCCAATCCCTGCGATTCTGGGAATTGCCTTCGCCACCGTGATTGTCATTTGTGGTTTGATTTACGTCGGAATTCGATTCGTTAGAAAGACGAAGGAATCTCCAGAGCCACCTCAAGAGAGTTCCGAAGAAGAGAATTTCTTGGAGGGTCTCTCCGGAGCTCCAATTCGTTACAGTTACAAAGATCTTCAAACTGCAACCGATAATTTCTCTGTGAAACTCGGACAAGGTGGGTTCGGTTCAGTTTACAAAGGAGTTTTACCCGACGGGACTCGTTTGGCTGTGAAGAAACTAGAGGGGATTGGCCAAGGAAAAAAGGAATTCAGAGCTGAAGTCGGCATAATCGGCAGCATCCATCACATCCATTTGGTCAGACTCAAGGGATTTTGCGCTGAAGGAACCCATCGTCTTCTAGCTTACGAGTTCATGGCCAATGGGTCGCTCGACAAATGGATTTTCAAGAAAAACAGAGCAGATTTCTCGCTAGATTGGGACACGAGATTCAACATAGCCTTAGGAACAGCAAAGGGTTTAGCATATCTCCACGAGGACTGCGATGCCAAAATCGTCCACTGCGATATAAAGCCAGAAAACGTCCTGTTAGACGACAATTTCCAATCCAAAGTCTCAGATTTCGGGCTAGCAAAGCTAATGAACCGCGAGCAGAGTCATGTGTTCACCACACTGCGAGGAACCAGAGGCTATCTCGCTCCAGAATGGATCACAAACTACGCCATTTCAGAGAAGAGCGACGTGTACAGCTACGGAATGGTGCTGCTAGAGATCATCGGCGGAAGAAAAAACTACGACCCAACAGAGAGCTCAGAGAAATCCCATTTCCCGACATACGCTTTCAAGATGATGGAAGAAGGAAGACTGAGGGCCATTCTCGACGCCAAGCTGAACATAAAAGAAAACGACGAGAGGGTGTTCATAGCCATCAAGGTTGCGCTGTGGTGCGTGCAGGAGGATATGCACCAAAGGCCGTCGATGGCGAAAGTGGTGCAAATGCTCGAAGGGGTGAGCGCTGTGACGCAGCCGCCGACGTGCTCGCCGTTGGGTTCTCGGCTGGTTGCAGGCTTTTTGAAGTCGAGCAGCGAGGAGTGGACTTCATCGGGGCCGTCGGATTGCAATAGCGATGCATACCTTTCGTCGGTGCAGCTATCTGGGCCAAGATAGCGAGCACAACGCTAGTTCGTCCATTAGTCTTTGTATAAACTTGCACTAATTAGGAGGTTTGGAGTTTTGGACACTGTAAATTTTCAGATTGCTGCAGTTTTGTAAAGCCGGCTTTTTGTATATACTTGCTTCTTTGATTGTTGTCACTGAACAAGAGTCTTCAATTGGATCCATGGCTGAGGCAAGATTGCTATGAATAGAGTTGTGAAATTGTCATGAAGAATTAACCAATAGTTTCTTGAGTGGGGAGAAGAAGCAAAGACTTGGAGTAAATCTATCTAACATGACCGGCAGTTTTATGTTATTGAGTATATAAGGAAGAAATTACAAAAAAATATTTCAAATTTATATTAGATAGTTATTAAGATACATTCAATGATTATTGAGATAGAATGACATCAAATAATTTTTCAGTTATTGTCAAAGTTTGACATATACTTCCACCAACAGGACAGACGTTCGAATTTCTCACCCTCAATTGTTGTTGAACTAAAAAAAAAATCAGTTATTTTACTCTCAGGTCGTGACTAATTATGAGGAGAATTGACAACTAGACTTGTAATTTAATCTAATTTTCAAAAGGAAAAAACAAGGTTAAATTACATGTTTAATCTTCGAACTTTGAGAGATGTGTCAATTTGGTCACTCAACTTTAAAAAATATATAGTAAGTTTCCAAACTTTCAGTTTTGTGTCTAATAGGTCTCCTAAACTTTCAATTTTGTGTCTAATAACTTTCAGTCTATTAGATATAAAATTGAATTTTATGTCTATTGGAGTCTTAAACTTCCAATTTTGCATCTAATAGGCTTGTAAATTTAAAAAAAAAAATGTCAAATAGGTCGATGAAAGTTGACGGACTTATTGAATAGAAAACTAAAAAAAAAAAAAAAAAAAATTGCAATCCCACCACCAATTTGGAGGATTCGGTATCCGTTACTGACTTACTAGTGGACCAGTGGAACGATAGAACGGGTCGAACGTGAATGTACAGTACAAAAAAGTTGAGCAACCGGTCCATTCCACCCGCTCGTGGAGATGACTTCCACCTTCTTCAACCCCGCGCCGCCGTGCAACGCCGCCGTCGTCTCCTCTTCATCCCTCAGATACAAGTTCAAACCAAAATTTCCCGCCGGAACACCCCTATCGTCTCCTTCGACGGTCCCATTTCGCGCCAGAACTCCCGTTAATTGTTCTCTTCCCGCCCATGGGGATGCTTCTGGTAGAACATCAATTATCTACTTTCTTCTTCTTTTGTGCAAGGCCTTGGTGAATTGTGATGAAAGAGTTGCAGTGTTGCTTGTTCAATTTTTTGAAGTTGAATTTGACTTTTGTTATCTATCCTGTTTGTGTTTTCTATAAACTGAACAAATTGGTTGGTGGCTGAAATCGAAATCTGTATTGTTGTGCATTTTGCAATGGCAAACTGAGTAGTTGTTATATTTATATATTTTCTTTTGAACCCTAAAAATACTGTTTGAATTACAGTTCAGACTGATTTCTGCTTTATGAAGAAGAGGGAATTTGTCTTTTCTGCCGCGCTGCCATTTCTTCTTATTTTGCATGAATCCGTGGAAGGCTTTAGAGCTGAGGCGGCAGAGTAAGATGGAGGATGAGGCTATTGCTTACTATTAATTTTAAGTATTTAGTATCTAGCTTTCTGAACCTTGACTCTGAACATTATCAAGAATTCATGAAGGATGAAGGATCTGGGTCATCTCCTTTCATCAGTTGACATTACAGATTCCATATATTTTTAGGTCTTAGAAGAGGGAGTACTAACCTAGTTCTGTTTATTTTTTTTCCTGGGCAGAAGATTGGATAAAAATGAAGATGAACGGATAAGAGAAGAAGTAAGAAAGGTGGTAACCAAAGGCAGGGCTCCTGGTCTTCTTCGTCTGGTATTTCACGATGCTGGAACTTTTGAAAGGAATGATAATTCAGGTTAATATCCTTATTTTAGAGGAAAGAGAGATTTTCATTAGCGCCCTTGATTATCCGAATTCAGAAAAAGATTTTTAATTCTGAGTGCTGGACAGCGGACTGTCAGAATTCAGACAACATTTGATGTGTGGTGTGAACTTTTGTTTGCATCTAACGCGAATTTTGTGAGATTTGAGAGGGCTATGATTTCCCCTTCTGTATAGACCTTCTGATATGTTTGTTGTTTTAAAGTTTTCAATATGTAGCGAGCCTTGTTATTCTTATGTAGGTGGTATGAATGGATCTATCATTCACGAACTTGATAGACCTGAAAACAGAGGTCTCAAGAAATCAGTTAAGGTGATTCTCCATTTTATTGGTCCTCAATGTTTTATGAATCTCCTTCCCAAGCTCATCAGTGGTTGTATTGTTTTCTAGATTCTTGAGGAAGCAAAGAGTACACTGGATTTAATAAGACCAGGTATATTTACTCTCTATTTCTCCATTACTATCTGAAGGGAGATAAAGTTTGCATAATAAAAGGTACTCACAGGGAACTAGGCTAACTTATTAGCAAATTGGCTTTTGAATAGTATCTTGGGCAGACGTGATAGCAGTGGCTGGTGCTGAAGCAGTTTCAATATGTGGAGGTCCAAGTATTGCTGTTGAGTTGGGTAGACAAGACTCGGAGTAAGATGAAGCTGGCTGTTTTGCTTGTTATATGATTTGTCATAGACTTCAACCCAGGCCATCGGCCAATATTTTCCTTGGCATGCAATCTGTTAACTTTTTTTCTCTTCACTCTTGTTTTTCCATGACCTTTTATGCACAAGAAGGGTTCATTTGGTTCTCTGGACTATAATGGGAATATTCTCACCATTTTAACTTTTTCCATGAGCTGTACGCACAAGGGAGAGTTTCCACTTTTGAGAACCTCTCTCTCTAATATTCAACTGGTTGATTTCCTGTGCAAAATTCTAGATAGATCCCTCTTCACTATGTACACTCTCTCTTTTATTCCCATCTTCTCATCAATTTGACCTTATGCTAACTAGCTTTCTAACCGAATTTCATTCCCTATGTGCGGTAGACCGTTGTAGCTAACTTATTTCCTTTGTTCACACTACTGAACTTTTTCTGTCTCTTATTATTTATGCCTTTTTCCGTCATACAAGTAACAATTAGATATGAGGTTTGTCATATTAATTTTAGCTGTATTCCTTTTTTCCTTCCCTTTCCAAATAGGAAGGCAGATCCTGAAGGTAAACTTCCTGAGGAATCTCTGGATGCTGTTGGGTTGAAGCAAATCTTCAGCAGAAAAGGATTTGCGTGAGTGCATCTGCTATCTCATTTTGAGCCTGCCATTTGAAGGAATTGCAAAGTCACTTGACTGTTTTTCTATTTGGTATTTATTTTCATTTGAATCTTTTCTTCTTGGCCATTACATTCTAAGTTACTGCATTCACTCTTTCATATATTTATTTACTAATGTGGCTGAGTTGATAATAGTTTCTAAGTTATTATCTGGATTCCTTTGTTGCTACATAACACAGAAAATGACTCGTCAATTATTAAGATGGAAATACTAGTTCTGCATTTGATTTGATTGCATGACTCCGTCTTCTTAAATGTGTTGAACAATCTCGTTATTTATGAAAACCAACTGCCTCCCACTGTCAAGTATGTTCACATGGACATTAGAAGAGAAGTTAAATTGTTGCTGTCACTCTAGAAATCTGCCCATTATCTGTCAAATCCTTCACCCCAGACTCAAAAGTGCAAATGCCAAATAATTCATAATAGAATAAATTTACCTCGAAGGAGTCTTCTACAAGATTTAAAAAGGAAATTCATGGATGCTGTTTTTCTTTGCAGAACACGGGAACTAGTTGCTCTATCTGGAGCCCATACTATTGGTGGTAAAGGTTTTGGAAGCCCTGTTGTTTTTGATAATGCCTATTTCAAAATCCTTTTGGAGAAGCCATGGTCGTCTAAGGGTAATCAATCTCATAACAGTATTTTCATACTTCTCATGTTGTTTGAATCAAGCCTTAATTGCAAATCATTGGCTACATGAGACACTGCCTCAATTCTTGCACAAATCCACATTATTTAGTATGCCCTTAAATAAAATTTAATGTTGAACTGCTTGATAGGTATTGGGTTTCTCTTTGCCAGTCTGGTGAAATATAAGTATTATCTTGTGCTTTTCTGGCTGAACTGAGCTATGACATTCTTGTGATTACTCGGAACCGAGTTGTTAGTTTTGCCATTGACTAATAATACAAGGTATTGCTTTCAATTGGTCAACACATATTTCCGCTCAGACCTTATTTTATTTTTTTAATTTTAGGTGGTATGTCCAGTATGATAGGGCTGCCTTCTGATCGTGCTCTTGCTGACGACGATGAATGCTTGAGGTTCTTCTCTTTCATTCAAACCTATACTACTTTCACCATAATTTTTCTGCACCACGGTGAAGTGATGACATGTCAGGTCTTTTGAGTAGAATTTCAAGAATGAATTCAATTTGTTGGACTAGAGTAGAAAAGTTCATAAAATATCAACTTTCCACCAGGCAACCACCAAAGATTTAAGAGATAGACAGAAAATAAGCTGATTGTCGCACTTTATCTGCTTAACTGAAGTGAATTACTTTGAACTCCTAGATGGATCAAAGAGTATGCCAACAATCAGAATGTGTTCTTCGAAGATTTCCAGAAGGCTTATATCAAGCTAGTAAATTCTGGTGCAAAGTGGAAAAGCTAGGAAACTGTACTACAAGTATACACACCAAAAGCAAGGTTTAGCTGCTATATATTGGCTTCGAGATAGCTTTGGCACATATTATTTGCACTTTTGGCGCCTCAAAAGCATTGCTTACCATGATCCATTGTTGGTGGGTTGTAACTGCGAGACGAAGCAAAAGTTGCGATGAAGATAAAGCTTGAAATGCATTATGCTCTCATCACCGTCCAATTAGCTCTCTGAAGCTTTATCTTTTGTTGGCCCAAATTTGGGTTTGAAGCACTTTTATCTAATCATGAAGATAACAATTAACTCATTGAAGTTCCAAATTCAGAATATACCAAGTAAGGATAGAAGATTTTGAATTTCATATTCATGCATATAAATGTTGCCATGTCAGCAGAAACCTAGAACCTCGATGGGCTTGGTTCATGTTTCTTCAAGCCTCTGTGGAATAAAAACTTTACAATACAACTGTGAATTACTGCCGCAAATTAATTGTTCTAAATATCAGCTGCTGCAGTTGTATTTGGATAACAGATGATAAGCTTCTATGGGAGCTGTATGTAATATTTGCAGCCTTTGTTTTGTTTTGAAAATGATCTGCCATCTTTGAATAAAAGTAGAAAAGGACAAGAAAATAATGGATAAAAGAACCTCGATTTGTAAAATAGAAATTGAGTGCAGAATTGTTATTAGGCGGTGGCCTTATTTATTGGATGTGCTTTGAATACTGAGTATTGAATCTGAAGTGACCGACTTATTGAGACGTGAAGTCTGCCCCGGCCTTAAAAGACAAGCAGCCGATATTGATTTCTATTCCCTTAGACTTGGGATTTATAGAATTTATCTCTTGGTCTCTTGACTACGCCACAGGTCACAGAATCACGAGCAACCTGCACTGCCTGCTCGGTAATTAGGATTAAATTCTGTTTAGTGGTTATTGATTTTTGAAAATCGTACTCTTTTTTTTATCTCAATTTCCTTAGAATAGTTTTCATGTTTTTAGCCATTTTCAAAAACATAATGAAAATTGAATGGATATCAAACCAAGTCTAAATTTTAAATTTCAGATTTTTTTTGGTTTGAAGTACAAGTAATATAATAGTGATAAGTGAACCAAAATAGTCCTCCATTTTTAATGGTTATCTAACTAGCTAGGAAAGTTAAAAGGATGAAAATGAAATTTAGGTTGAAATCACAATTTTCAACCACAAATTTCAAAGATTTTCATTTTTTCAAGTATTAGAATACATGTCCATAGACCAAAACCAAGCAGGATCGAGGGAAATCTTCAAAAGCTTACAGAAACAAAAACCAACGCCAAACATATCATTGCAATGCTCGGATCATTACAAATAAAATATAACGCAGGTTCTTATTTATTAATAATATTGGATATGAAACTTACAAGTTACATCACAAAGGATGCAGGCCGATCTGTTAGTCATTACAACTTAGTTGCAGAAAGCAAAGTTCCTAAAAAAAATCGGTACCTGAAAAACTAAGGCCTGGTATGAAACTAAAAAAAACAATCCCTTGCGAACAAGAAGATTGTGGTGGCAGACTTGTATAACCCGCTGCCACGACCGAGGCCCCGTGAATGGGAAGGTAACCAAATATCGGAACTGCTAAAAGCAACCAGGAAGATGATTTGACTAAGCGATCATAAACATACCCCCTTTGAGGAAAACACAAACCCAAACATTACAGAAACAAACACAAGAAACCGAAACGTGACTCGGGAATTAGCACCTGAGATAATCTAACCCGTGCATAGCACGACACGAGCCAGACAAAAAAACCAAGATACTGACTACCCGAATAACATAGAACCTAATAACCTTGGATCCAGAAACCAGAAAGCTCAGGGAAGGCTGGCCATCTATCAAAGTGGGAGACATCTCATGTGAGAGCCAAAACATTAAAAACAGACCCCATTATTCAAGGGAGATCTGTAAAAAAGGAGAGAATGACCATATTCCCTGGAAAATGGAACCAAGGTTATCAGATGACGAAGACCCATACCCATGGACCCAAAAACTACAGTCTACCGATAATGCCCTGATAAGTTTTTTAAGCTACCTTCTTATAGATGGATTCCTCCATTTGTCATCGCCTTTTTGCTAAATCGGGAGTAGAGTTTTCACACTCCTGCTCAGTAAAGGATGTCGCATCGGCGGAGTTGAGCCAAAAGCAGCTCAATACTCCTGGTGCTGATTGAGTTGCAGTGCTGAAGATTCAAGCCCAAAAGGGAGTCGCCTAATTTTACAAGAGCAAACAAGCTCTTGTCAGTTAAGGCAGAACACCCAAACACAGAAAGGATCTGCAGGTTGAACTGGTTAGCTTGAGCAAGGGCCGCAATCCCGAAATCAGAGATACGACACTTGGAGATGTCGAGATCATTGAGCAATGGACAGTTCTCTGCAATTGCCACCAAGCTCAAATCTGTGACCTTCGAACAACCATCGAGATTGAGCACTTCAAGAGTCCAACCATGAAGCTTGGTCAAGGATGAAATCACTTTGTCGGTTAGATTCCCACAGCCACTCAAATTGACCTTCACCAATCCTGCCTCACAGTTCTTAAGCAATGGCAATAGCCCAGAATCTGTAATACCATTGAGCCCAGATAAATTCACATGCTGAAGCTGGGGGCACAGCTTGCTCAGAAGAGTTAAGCTTGCATCACCAAACCCAGGGCAATTGCAGATGGATAATGACTGCAGCGACTTGCATGGAGTCAGAGAAGGCAAGTTCAGGCTCAAATCCTTGATCCCCAAGCAGTTTACTAGAGAAAGAGCCTTTAGCTTTGCACCACAGTTTAAGATGGTACCAAACAATCCCAATTGGGTTATCCTGTGGCACTCTTCTAATTGTAAGTTCTCGATGGAGGCAGCAGCCTGAGCGAAAGAGACCATGCCATTGTCAGATAAAAACGAACACTTGCGCAAGCAGAATTTCCTCAAGTTTGGGCATCCCTTTCCAATGGATTGTAGCCCTACGTCAGTCACACCATGGCAAGACGTAAGTGTTAATGATTTCAACTTTTGCAAACCATGACCATTGCCCATGACCCAAAATCCCCTCTCTGTAACATTTGTGAGGCCAGTAAGCATAAGGTCTGTGACTGCCCTTCCGTAATGTCCGATGACAGCAAGCGACACATCCGTGACATCAAGACCCTGGAGCTTAACCTTGTTTAAGGTGTAAGAGGTGGAAGAGAACAAGCTTGCTATTCCTTGATCCCCAATAAGGGGGCAGTCTCTGATCGAAATTGACTTCAAATTGGAACAATATTGCCCAATAGCTTGAAGGCTTTCATTGCCAATGTTTGCACAAGACTCTATTGTTATATCAGTCAGATTAGGGCAGTGTTTGGCAAGTTCCAGCAAAGCCTTGTTTGAAATTCCAGGACATTGACATAAGTCAAGCTTCTCTAGGAGTTGACATCCCTTGGCAATCTCAATCAGACCTTCATCTCCTATGGAAGATAGATACCACAAAGAAATAGCTTTAAGGGAAGGACATCCATGGGCAACAGCCTTAAGGCCAATGTTTGTAACCTGAGAGCCATTGTTTCCACGAATTGATAGCTTGCCCAAGCCACCACAACTAGCAGTTCCTACTGCTATGGCAGATAGTCTTACATCTGTTGCCTTCTTCCCTTCCAAGTTTCGTGAAAGATGTCCATCATTCTCAATTTGGTCATCTGCCTCATTTTCAGTCACAACATTCGTAGGCTTCAAATTTTCAGAAGCACTATAAAATTCATTTCCACTTATGCTGCTTAGAAGCATAAGCCAGCGTTTAGAAACGCAAGCACAGAGGCTCCTTGTCTCTCTATCAGGCAAGCGTCGGAAGATCTCAAAGAGGCACTCATCTGGAAGAACTTCAATAGATGTTGTCTTCCTCTTTTTGAGTATCTCTCCACTAGGCACAAATGGGGCGTTGACTCGGGACCTCTTGCGGAGAGTATAAACATCCACATGACGACCAAGGGACAAAAAGAGACTTGTATCCTTGGGGTTTTGATAGATTGGTGCCCCAGGGAAAAAATCCTCACTCTCTGTGACTGCAAGAACAAGAGAAGAAAAAGAAATCAGCTGATACATCCTAACAAGTTCACAACTTGAGTGACTGTACCCCCGTTAAATCACACCACAAACTTCATACTCCAAAGAAAATATGCGAGAATTATTATATGAATATCACCACAACGAAAACATTAAAAATCTACTAGAATATAGACCAAATCATCATTCTTCTACTTAAAAAACCACACAGTTTTTCAGATAAGATAAAACCACATAGTTTTTGTCTGATATTAGAGATCAAACCAACATATAGTGGTGTATAACACTATAAATATCATTCCTACCAAGAAATCTACAATAAGATTATCATCAAAGCCACAGCTAACATTCTCGTAATTGGGCTTGCTTGGAAATCCCAAAAAGATTTGGAATAAACAGCTCACAACCACGAGTATATGCCATAAACATCAAAGTTCATGAAATTAAACTCTCAAGTCTTAAGACAATTGATCTACAGCCGTATAGCTCTAGGATCCACAAGTTACAACATAGCAGCATAAAAATTCATAACCCAAACACCTAAATCCCCAAATAAGGAGTCAAATCATATCACCACACACCCCTCCAAACCTAAGATCCAAACTACGGAAATCAAAAGGAGCTAAAGATCATAGCTGGCACAAAAGACCCAGAAATATTCCAATAACAGGTCAAGACCACTAAGGAAATTAGGTACAAATTACACCTCTACGTCCGATCTACAACTTCTCATCTAAAACCACAAAAATCAAACGACCCAACAAACATATCCAATCAAAATCAAGATATCAGAAAAAAAAACCCCAGAGTTAAAGAAATCTTACGAGTAAAACCAAAGATCTTAGACATGGGTACCGCTTGACGAAACCCAAAAATTCGACTGTCGGCAGCACGCCACCAAAAAACCCTCCAAAGAGAGCAAAAAAGAGAGACCCAACAAAGGTGAAGACGGCGATCACCAAGTTTTCAGGTGAAAAGAGCTGATGCATGAGGCGGATGGAAGCTAGAATGACATGGAAACCCTATCAAGATAGGGAAAAAAAGGAGGAGGAGAAGAAGAAGAAGAAAAGGAAGAAGGTAAGGGGAAAAATGAAAGGTACAGAATGAATCAAAGAGAGTCTTATTGACTATTGAGAGTTAAAGGAAGGGTTTGGGTACATGACAATACACGCTAACAAAACCCACATGCAATGTATTTGCGCAGAAATGGTGGGCCTTCGTTGCTTATATTCTTCCACCTAATCAAATCAATTCAACCATACACTACTTTTTCTGTTTTCTTTTTGCCTTTTTTTTTTTCTTTACAAGATTGGATTTTTTTTGCCTGTTTGGATGCTCGCTTATCCTATCCTTGCCTATTCTTCACAGGATCACACCATGTTTGGAAACTCGGTTATCCTACTCTTGCAAGTTTCCCCAAAAGAAATCTTGTCAGTCTCTTCGACATGTCCGAACCCATATAAAATTTTATGCTTAAATATTTAGGGTTCTGTTTCATAATTATTTTGATTTTGTTGTTAGGAATTGAAGTGTGTAAAACAATGATAATGAAATTGAGAGAAAACAAGCATAATTTTCAAAAATTAAAAATCAAATTGTTATCAAATGAACCTAAATTTGCAGTACTATATCTACTTTAAACTTTCGAATGTTTCTGATAAATTTCTAGATTTTTAATTTTGAGTTTAATAATTAAATTCTTGAATTTTCACCTTTGGAACTTATAAGTCCTTGATTTATGAGACTTTTTTCAAGTTTCATGATTTATTAGACATAAAATTAATATTTCAAAGGAATTATTGAACTCCTTTTAAAGTTTAATGATGTACCGAATACTTTTTAAAGATATTAGACATAATTTTAAAACTTGTTAGAACACAAACTTATAAGTTAACCAAAATTTATTATTTAAAATGTTGTCAACAAATAATGCATGTGAAATGTATACAAACTCTATTTAATATGTGGCTAAAACATAAATAATTTTGGTTACTGTATGTGATTTTTATATAAAAGAAATATTAAATAACAAGTTTAGTCTCTTAACTTTTATGTTTGTATCTAATAGGGGTGTTTATCGGTCGGTCGATGTCAATTTTGGAGGGAAACCAACATTGACCGATCGGTCGATTTTCCAGAAAACTATAAACTGACAGCTGTTGACGAGGACCATCAGCCGACTGATCAACTGGTCAGTTCGGTCGGTTTTTTTTCTTTAATTTTAAATACTATTATTACTATAACAGAGAGTTGACGGACTGATAACAGAGAGAGAACAAAGGCGAGGATGTCGGGGGACTGAGGGAGACAAAAAACTGAAAGAAAGAGTCGTGAGTGAGGGAGAAACCGAAAGAGATCTGAGAGATGAAGAAAGGAAATGGGAGGTGACGAGCGAGAGATGATGGATCGAGCGATGAAGGTAATGAAGGCGAGGGATGAAGAAAGGAAATGGGCGTGGGCGAGCGTCGAGCGATGAAGGCGATATTCCAGCGTGACGACAAAGATTCAGACGTCAAGCGATGAAGAGGGATCTGCGAAGTGCGAAGTGAGAGAGACGGCGTGAGGACTGAAGGCATGATCTGAGAAGTGAGAAAGACAGGGCCTTAGGGTTTTCATTTGCACATGCACTACACCCACCTAAAATTACAAAAGTCTAAAATTTTTTTATATATATAAGTCGGTCGTTCAGTCGGTTACTTATAAATTTATTGAACCGATCGACTGACCGACTGATTCAACAAATGTTAGAATCAATGTCAACCAACCACATCAACTAACCGACCGGTCGTCGTCGTCGGTTTGGTCGGCAGTTCGGTTTTCGGTCTCAAGATGAACACCCCTAATATCTAATAGGTTCATGAACTCTTAATTTTGTGTCTAATAAGTCCTTAAACTATAATAACATCCCATAGATTTCTAAACTTTCAATTCATGTCTAATAGATTTCTGAACTTTCAATTTATGTTTAATAGATCCCTAACAAATTCAACCTTTTTTAAAATTACAAATTCATTGGATATAAAATTGAATGTTGTGTATATTAGAATATTAAACTTTCAATTTTTATGTTCAATAGGTTCAAGAATTTTAAAAAAAAAAAATATTGAATTGTATTAGACATAAAATTGAAATCTCAATGACTTTATTAGACAAGAAACTAAAAGTTGAAAAATTTATTAGACATTTTTTAAACTTTAAACCTATTAAACACAAAATTGAAAGTTCAGGAACTTATTAGACACTTCTAAAATTCAAACTTTATTCGATACGAAGTTAAGAATTTAGAGATTAAATAAACTTGTAATATCTAATACGAGAAATTCTTGTTGATGCTTTAATAAATTTTAGAGATTGACATGTTTATCAACATATGGGATATTCATGGTTTTTTTTCTTCAAAATATCTATATATTTTCATTGAAATCCATAACTTTGACATTTTTATCAACATTGAAAGTTAATTCTTTGGTCAGAATCATTACCACTATGAATTGAAAAAATAAATCACTACTGTTCATCAGTCACACATCTTTGACTCAACTGCAAAGCTATTGAAAATTAACAAATTTTAGAAACCATATTGCTATTGCATTGGTATAGCTTATCTCATTAATGTTAGGTTTGACAGAAAATGACATGGGAAAGAAAAATGTGCGTTTTATAATTTTTTTTATTTTTTATTTAGAACAAAATTTTGACAATTGTTTTATAAATCGTTTCATACTCTTCCTAACCTTTTTTTATTTATTTTTAAAAACACTGAAAAAATATTTTTCTCACATTAAGAATGATCCAAAAACACTTCAATTGTAAACAATATTAAATTATCCAATATTTAGATATATTTTTCTCCAATTCGAATATATATAGGAGGAATTAGAATTCAAGATTATACCCACTTTTCGTTTTTTGTTGTTTTCTTTTTTTTTTTTTTTTTCATTGCTCTTTTAATCTCTTTCTACTTTCTATTTTATTTTATAAAATCAAATTCCTCGTGCTTTCTGAGGGAAAAAATTTATTTCTCATTTTTCTCATTTAATTTTAAAGCAATTGCAATTTTGTTTAGTTCAACAATATTTAGGAGTGGGAGATTCAAACTTCTGATCTCTTGGTCGAAGGTGCATGTTAATTACCAGTTATGTTCGCTTAAGCTTAAAAAAATTGCAATTTGTATGATAGAGGCATGTGAATGAGAGTTTCTTATCTTTTTATTTTAAAAAAAAAAAAATCTAAGAGAAAGATATAAAATTTCAAAGCTTTATAGATGTGGTGATAATTTCAATTCATAAAAAGTAATGATAACCACATACAACTTGTCATAAATAATAGAATAAGTTGGGTGCAAGATCCACCACTTGGTGCATTTTCAATTATAAAAAGTTTTTTAAAATAACCATAATAATAACAAAAATAAAAACCCAAGTTGAATGTTTGAGCAATGGGGGAAAACCCTATCTCCATTTGAAAACCAAGTCTCCAAAGTATTTTCAATTGAAGGGGCCAACCAATTGACCAATCAATGAGGTCAAGTAGTATAAATGAAAACTACCCATTTTTATTGACCATTATGGTTAAAAGTAATTATCAAAATTTAATAAAATATTTGAAATAAAAAATATGAGTGCTGGTATGAATTTATATCAAAATTTCATAATCATTTACATCTTCAAACAGAAAAAGAGGAGGTTGGTTGAATATGAAACAAATACTCTAAGATGTATAATATGATATATTTTTTTTTTATTTAAACTCTCTTTGTATAAATGTACATATAACTTTTTCACACTCAAATTTAAAAATTTAAATTTCAAATTTCAAACTTGTAACAACAATAAACTATTATTCAATAAAACTTTTGAACCTAATTTGAGATTTAATCCAAGTCTTTAACATATAATTAGGTCAATTAGTTGCACAAGTATTAGTTTATTGAGACATTGAACCTTTTTTATACCTTCAAACCAATTCAACTAATTTCTTTTGAAGGAGTAAATGAGGAAATAAAAAGATGTAGGCTTTGTCAATAAAAACTTTTGACCCATCAAAGTAAAATAACTTAAACTTTTGTAAGGAAAGATAACAAAAAAAAAAACATAATTCACTAAAAAAAAATAATAACGACACATAAGCTGAAAGGAAAATCATAAGTTGTATATACCATTGAACCTTCCTACACCATTACTTCAAACTTCTATTCTTTTCGATTTATAAAATACATTACATTTTTAAATCAGATAATTTAAATTATCCCTAACACATTTATTTAGTAAAGAACTTGGAGTGTTTCGTTATGATTATCTAACAAGAACTAATCATCATAAAGAAAACAAAACAATTGACTTGGACTTTGAGAGTACAAAATTGGAAATCCCATACATAAGTAGAGAGAGAGAGATTAAAGAACCCAAAAAAAAAAAAAAAAAAAAAAAAACCTTTGGATGTTGTGGCCGTACAAGTACAAGTTAGAAATAGAAAGCAAGGAATATGGAAAACCAATCCTCTTTTAAGGCATTGAGTGACCCACCAATGGATTATTTTGCTAAGTTCATTGGTTTTAATTTTAAAGGCTTTGGTATTTGGGAATTCTATGTATCATTCAAACTTTAAAGCTCCTTTTCATAAATAATTTTTTTCCATTCTTTTGCTTTCTTCCCTCTTTCCCTTAAAAGCATGCAATCCAACAACATCATCCACTTACAATTAATTATCATTCAATATCAATGTATTATATTATATGAATCACAGCTCAATACATCATTGAAAAAATAACATTTCTCTTCATTTAGTTAACTCACTTATGAAAGTGTCAAAGTGAGCATAGTTCAGCGGTAATTGACATGTACTCTTGATCAAGAGGTCAGAAATTCAAACTCCCCACTCCAAATATTGATGAACTCAAAAAAAAAAATATGAAACTAAATAAATAAATGACCTCACCTATGAGGTTAAAATTCTAACCTTTTGTTTGTATAGCATTTTAACTTGTGAATTTGAATGCATAATATAATTATAATAATTAATAAGGTTTGTGTTATTAATCTGCTTCTCATGTTCTTGAATAGCCAAGACGTTGAGGAATATCCAAAAAAGTATTTAGGGAATTGGTATGATTCTATCCCTGTTTGTTCCGTCTGAAGGAAGGAAGGATTCAAAAGAATCGACATTTCTTTTAATTGTTGAATAATCTCTCTTTGATTGATCACTGTGTGATTATATTTTGAATCCTCGTAATTAATGGAATCGAAATGATCTATGGATTGATCAGGAAATACTTTCAATTGGCTAGACTCTGTTACTTGAACAAAACTAAATCTTGTGGAATCATATTGAATATTTGACAAGACATTTTGTACCTTGCGAAGAAACTAGTCCTTGTTTACTAACCACACATTGTCTAACCAAATCCAATTCTCTCTGTTCCTAAAAAATCCGATCAAGTATATTTATGTCAAATAAGCTATTGAACTTTTAAAAATGTCTAACAGACTCTTGATCTTTCAAGTATAGTCTAAGGCATATATTGGATGGAGCAAAGAAAAATGAGATCCAATTAACCTCTTTTTCATCTTCATCTTTAAAAAAAAAATCATGATGGTATGTATAGAAAGTTAGGAGGTAAAACTTAGTCACTTTCAGAAAATTTTAACTTTGTCTCGAAAGATTGACAAATTAAACTATAAAAATAAAATAAAATTATAGAGATAAACTTGACGCAACGAAAATAATATTTCAACCTAAAATTTAATTATAGATTACAAGTGGAAGTTCTGAAGCTTGCTTTGTTATGTGGTTTATCTTTTTTTTTTTGAAAAAAGTTATGTGGTTTATCTTTATAGTTATACTTTTTTTTAGTACATCAACATTTGGGGGTGGGGAGATTCAAACTGACTTAGTCAAGGTACATGTCAATTACAGCTGAGCTAAGCTCACTTTGGTCTTTATAGTTATACTTTTGTGATATGGTCTACACGATTTCATATATTTTTTATTTAATAAAGATAGACAACTTGATGTCATTTGATTATATTAACAGGTAGAATTATCTTTGTACATAATTTAAAATTAGAAAGTCCAGCCTCAAGCTAAGGCCAAAAATTAAAGTTTTACAATAATAATCCTACTAGAATTAAAAATAAATGCCCCAATAATAAATTTTGTTTATTAGTGCATTTAAATTATCATAACAAATGGAGAAATTGGGGATTGTGCATGCATGCTAAACTCTTTCATTTGACCATTTGGAAAGAATAGATAGACACATTGATTAACTCTAATTAATTAATTAATTAAATTGCAACTTGCTGCCAGGTAAACATCATTGAGGGCCAACTTTATATGAAATTTAATTTAATTAAGCAAATTAAACTATATATTAAAGGCTTTTTAAAAAAAAAAAACTATATATTTAAGGCTGCTTTATTTGGTGGTGAATCACGCTTTAATTAAAATAATATTAATAATCGACAAAAAGAAAAAAAGAAAAAAAAATCTCTTTTTGGACAATTGAATTGGATTGGATGTATAGTAAAATTTTCTTTTATTTTCTATTAAAAAAAAATCGCTCGTGCAGAAGGGAACTTCTGGTACTGCTGCAGTTCACGTGTTGAATTTTTTTTTTTAATGATGGAGGAAAATATTCTTGAGATTTGGATTAGATTTCATTTTGATTCTTAAATTTGAAAATTTAGACATGATGTGAAACTAATTTTTTATTAAAAAATTTGTTTTAAAATTATTTAAAATAAAATAGTATCATTCACAAAATTAAATTTTCCATAATAATTGTCACATAAATTCACTTTTTTATGTTGTAAATCACATTATACATGCTTCAAATTTTTTTATACATCACTTGTCCCCAGAGGCAGATTTAGGGGGCAATTTTTTTTTTTCCATATATGATAAGAATATATATATATATATTTATTTATTTATGATAAGAATAGTTATTATACTAAAAATATTCTTTCAAATTCTTAGATTAGATTAGATGTTGTTCCAAGTTGAGAATTTGTGCAATGTAAAATACAAGAAATCATTAGAATGCTGACGCAAATAAAATGACATATATTCTCAACTTGAAAAGGTATAACATTTATTATTTTTGCCTGTTTTAGAGGGTCATCCATCTTTTAGAATAATCACAAATTTCATTTATTAAATTATATTATAACATACTAAAATTCAAGAGACGAAAAAATTTGAAACTATGAAAACAAATTTTAAAAGAAAAGAAAAATGAGAAACAGTGATTTTTAAATAAAAAAAATGAATGGAAATGACTGTTGAATTGAATGAGGAAGAACAAGTGGGGGGTTGGGTTTGAAATGTGAATAAAAAGATGAGACCCACATGGCCACATCCCATTTTCTTTGTCTCACCAAAACCCCAACAAACATTTGCTGTCAAAACCTAATCATTTTATTTTATTTTTTATTTTTTGAAAATACCTAATCATTTTATTTATTCTACTGTCTCTTCACACCCACATCTCTTACTCATTCAATGCTCCAATAATTATTTCACTACCTTGTTTTTTTTAAAAAAAAAAAAAAAAAAAAAAAAAAATCTTCATTCCCACCCAATCTTCTTTTGCCATCTGGACTTTCTTTTTCTTCAACACCACCTTTTAACATTCTCAGGTATCAGATTTTTTTCTGGATGCTCATTTTTGTGGCTAAGATTGTTTTTTATTCTCTTTTTTACTGTATTTGGATCATTCCATGTTGAGTTTTAGGTTATGTTTGGGTATTTTTGGCATGGTTAAAACTACATTTGTTATGGCTTTTTAAAGTTTTTTTTATTCAATATTGTCATGTTCGAAAGTAATGTCGGAGAATTTTGGAGAAAAGTAAAATATATATGCTTGTAGAGTATTTATACTCTTATTGATTGATTGAGAAAAGCCTAAATATACTATGTGGAACCAACCTTGGCAAACACTCTTAAATGGAGTTTGAAATGACTTCTAAAGATTGTGCTTTTAGATGGAATCCCTTTAGAAGAGATATAAATGAAGTGTTTTTCAGTGTTTTTAAAATCACTTTTAGCTCTAACTATGTAATCAAATACCAAACTAATTTTTTTAGTTGGCCTAAAGCAATTTAGATACTTGTTGGGTAAGCTTTGACTAATCAATTGGTTAGTTTAATGTATATAATTTTCAAGTTTGATTTAAAAGAACACTAATTATTCAAATTTTACATCCAATTTTATGAAATTAACCTTCAAAATTAGAATTAACTCTATAAAGAACATTATACCACAAATATAAGTGAATATTTGAACTTATACCCTCTTGAAAATCCGAACCTCCCATCAATTAAATTATTGAGCAGCATATGTTTTTAAAAATAAAAAACAAGGCCCATCAATTACGCAATTGTAGCATTAACTTGCTATTTATTACAATTTATATACTCCGAATCCTTCGTAAGATTTTCACCACGATTTCTCTTCATGGGCTTAAGAATTCGCAGAGCCCAAACTGTGTTTACTTCGCCAGCCAGTAAACATGCGAACCCCAGACTGCTCAAATGTAGCAGAAGTTCAACATAAAAGACTATATTCTCAGAATGATCCCACTTTTGAAAAATATCCAAAATGTGAAGCTCAAATTCAACATAAACATTAACCTTTGTATACTATAAGATTTGAGCGATCGTTCCTAATCAAAGATGTAAATTCGGCAGCGAAAAAAATTCGAGCTGCATAAGTTTAAACAATATGAAGACTCCCATGAATTGCAGGCTCAGTCATATAGACCCTCCTGCTCCCAGACATCAACAAGAAACTCTATCATCTCCTGGCATTTCATAAGCAAATGAACAATCATTGTCTGGTTGGACAGGAAAATACAGTAGATAACAAGAGAAACCTGCTGACAACTTACAGCAAGAGGAATGGTCTCGGGGAACGGCTTGTTCGTCGTTAATAAGCTATCGTAAGTAGCATTCCAACTGCAGAAGTTTAAGATTTTGGGGGCATACTAATTAGTAATGTATCTGTGATAGAACCACGCAAGTAACAGTGACAGTAAGATCTGTGAAAAAAAGGTCCAAATTTTTGTTGGTGTCTCATGAGCAAGAATTTGTAAATTCAGGATGAGGTTTTAAGTCCAACGGCGTTTGATTTTCAGGTGATCAAATGAAGCTAAGAGGTTTATGTGGTTTTAAGAGAACGGTTTGTTTGCATTACAATATGAATCAATAAGAGGAAATACCAACACTTCCTGCATCATATTATATTAAACACTATTCATTCACCTTATTTTGGGTTCTCGAACTTGCTTTTGGCCCTCGGACATTTTGTTTCCAATCCATTGCTTCCTGGTCTCATTCCAAAGAAGTAATCCTGAAACCATTAATGCTTATTCAGGTTAGCTTAAACTCAGAAAACTAGGATTGAAACAGATGATAAATTTTGTTTTCTTCGATGTACCAAGATTATCAGACAAAAATAAGCCTCAACAGCAATAGATTCCATATCAACTCCCCCTACCCCCGACCCAAAACAACAGAGCAGTTGAGGAACAATCAGAATCATAATGAACATGTGATGCAGAGGATAAACATCATTAATTTAGAAATCACTAATCAGAGTGTGAAAACAGCAGCAGAATGTAGCAAATAAGAACAACTAAGAGCATACAACTTCAATGAACGATACACGAACCATTCTAAATGCCTTATTTGTTGACATAGCAAACTGGAAGAAAAAAATTATGTTAGAATCACCGCTATAGGAGCCGAGATTAAAAGATTGCCCATCAAGTTCTAATCCAAGTAAAATTAATTTTATCACCAGTCAAACCAAACTTCAAAAAGAAAAGAATGAAAGAAAATCCAATGCAACAAGCAAATGTGGAGCTTTACAAACAGATCACAGGTGTAGGTTTCAAGAATCGACGGTGCATATCCAAAGGAAAACATCAGACTCGGTTGACGACGGCCGACAGGCATGCACTTACCAGAATTTACAAAGTCTGTACTGCTCCCAATATTGCTGTGTGAATCATGTGACTCTGACTGGGCTGATGCCATGCTTCTCTGGGACCAAACTGTACTGTTGTCCATTTCACATGTGCTAGAGCTCGGGAAATTTTCCGGTAAGCATTGTTTCTTTGCTTCTTGGTCTTCAACTCTCAGACCTTTAGATGGCCCATCCATTGCATCACCTAGTGCAGGTGCAGTGCAGCATCCATGACAGCTTCTTCTCTGTTAAAAGCCTTCTTTGAATCAAAAAGTGACCAATTCCAATCGCTCTAAGGATTTCCATAGCTATGCTTCTTTCGATATATTTAAGTTAACTGGATAGTTTAATCAAATACTTGAAAGAAATTCTGGAACCACTGCAAATGCAGCCTCGACAAACTAAAAATTTTAGTTCGCATCAATACTAGGGCATATTACAACAGCAAGTATATTCATTTAGCATCACCACTAGGACAACAAATGTGGGTTGTGTTCACAAATTATGGGCAAAGATCGACTTTCATTCAAAAGCCAAGGGCCCATTTAAAACTTTTGTTTTTTTTTTTTAATCCCAAAAATATACTGACAATTTTCTCTGTATTCTAGTTTCATCCCAAAAATATTTCGTAAATCCTAACCAAACTTTGGCAAGTCAAAAAAGTAGTTTCAAAAAGAACGTGTGTATATATATAAACTAAACAAAGAATACATAGAGTTTTCAAAAGCTTAGTTTTTAAAAACAGAAGATAGAAAACAATATCATTATCAAACAATTTAAACTCAGTTGCGTTGTTCAAGCTCCATCTAGGCCGCATGCTGGCACTGGCAGATTAGAAAAGAAATGAGTAGGCTGGTTAACTGTAGACAGTGGAATTACATTCATTCTACTGTATCTAGTTAGCTACACACTCCTTTTTCTCTCAAAAGAATTTCATAAGTTTTCCTTATTTTTGTAAGCCAATTGGTGAGCCTTTACTAATCTCCCTGGTCCTCTTACTCAAGCTGGTCAACTATTCCTCCAAACAAGTGGAATTAAAGAAGCTAAATCCCTAAGCAACTTATATATATGTAGAGAGGAGAGAGAGAGAAATCAGAAGATAAAGACTTGGAATGAATTTTCTTGAAGACCAACTCAATGATTCATAAATTTTCTCTATCTGATTCATATCCCACCCAAGCCTTAAACTAGGATCCTTACATGGAAAAGAAGCTTGAGATTATCCACCATCAAAAGTATAAGAGCGCGCAGATATTCTCCAGAAAACTGTAAAAACGAGCAACATGGTTTCTTGCTAGAGCAACCCTCTAAACGGCTGAGGAGACAACACCTAGAATACATAGTTCCTCTGCGTAAAACAACTTCCCAGAACTTGAAGAAAGGAATGAAGGGTAAAAAGCCTGAACGAGTTCCCCTGTTCACTAACTCTCGCGTTTGCTTAATGAAGAAGCAAATAGAAATATTAAAGATTCCAAAGCAAAGTAAAATACTCTAAAACCACACACGAAAAGCTATTGCTTCTGTTTGTTTACCCAGCAAGCTAAGGGAAGAACCAAAAAGTGACCAATAAATCCTCCTTTTAATGTGATCTACAAGACCCAGAGCCAGAAAGAAAATACCACCCCCAGAAAGACAGAGAAGAGGAGATTAAAAATTAATGGTTGTCCATGGTTGCTACTCCGGGTAATCGCTTGTCGTCTCTTGAATTTGTCACTGACCAAAAGGGTTTTTCTAAATGATCATTAAGAAAGTAAGAGACAGGCAAACACACAAGAAACTCACCTCATTCGTGCTATAATCTGTTAGAGCGCAAGCCAAATATTCCCTCGATAATGCATTTACGCGTTTCCAAGCAAAATTGTCCGAAGAAAAGCACTAAATCCCGGTGGGGAGAGGCCTAAAGGTCCTGCACAGTGAATTGCACGTAGAAAAACCAGTAAGCAATAAAGCAAAGGCAACGTCAAACACCCAATAGCCAACAGCTTTTGCTCACGACGTTGAAAATCATGTAAACTCCCCCGACCCCAACCTCTCTTGGTTTGGTTGTGTTTTCCGCGAAAGTGAGAAGCCTTCGAATAATATCCAGACGGTCTACAGTCGAAAGATTGGATAGATTAAAGGGTCGACATAAATAAACCATTGAATAACGATGATATCGTACCAAGTGGAAAACAGAGTCCATTCATGATCCATTTTTTAATCTCGTCTGTTCTGCTGCAATGGTAAGAAGGAAAAGAAAAGACAGGGTAAAGTAAAGTAGAAGATCGCAGGTCAAAGTTGAGAATATATTCCAATATTGGAAGACTATAGAAACTATTTTTTTCCCTTCTAATATTCCATTTATCTTTTGTATTGTTCCAATTTCTAACTTTCCCTCTTTGTTCTGAGAAAATAATGAAACAATTTATCATGAATCAAGTAATCTAAAAATCAAATCTTTACCGACACATCACATTTACATCATTTGACCATGAAACCAAGCCTAAGAACGACGAGACGATTAAAGCATGCAAACAGCCGCTCAGCCGACATGTCGTCAAGTGGTAAGGATGGGAGGTAGATACTCGGCCAGTTGGCCAAGAACACGAGCCTTCGTATCAGGGAAAAATTCAAATTTTGGCAGCGCCATAACCGATCCGTTGGGGCCTACTTCAATGGGGTAGGAAAGAAGATGACCAGGAAGATCGCCATCAAAGGTATCATCCGAGTAAAATTGCCAGTTCTCTAGAGCGAGCTTGTTTACGAACTGGACGCAGTCCTCACTCTCTGGGTTTTGGAAGACTTTGTCAAACAGACCAAGATGCTCGTACCAGAGAGCCACTCGGAAGCCGTAGATTTGACCTCTTGCAGGCTCACCAGATGCCAAGTGATGAGGTTGAAAAGCCCCCATTGCAATCTCAGAGTCTCTTCCTCCATCCATTGACCTCTGGTTGATGTTGGCAGACCCAATAATTATGTATTCATCGTCAACTGAAATAGAAATTTCATGACTTTTTAACAAAAACTCAGCAAACATAATGATACAGAGATCTAATCACATTACTTTGTCGAAATATCAGAATCAGAATGCTTTGATATTGGAGGGTGTCAATGCAATGCAATGCAGGTTTTTCTATCATATTTCAAGTAGGAAGCCAATGTAATGAGTTAGGATGCAGAGAAGGCAATCTCTTAAGTCTTACCTATCATCATTTTTGAATGAACGTAGATCATAAAACGTCGGAACTCTTGAGCCCGAGCATAATCCGAGTTGGGTTCTGGTTTCTCTGGTGGTCCATATTCTCCGGGCCTCCTCTTCTCTCGATTGCCAAGGCAGAAGATTGTCAGGTAATCTCTAGGATTGGCATCGAGACCCTTCTTCCGAAGAGCCTGAGCTATATCTGTGTACATCATGTCTAAGGTTCTCCTTTGCCAATCTAATATTGCTTGAACTGAAGCACTCTCAGGAATACCTTCTGGCCACATTGGAATCACAATATATGCTGTAAACCTCTCTCCAGCTTCAATCTTGCTCACAATCTTCAATGAGATCTCCTTCGGAATAAGATGCAAAGCATTGATTTCTTCTACCCTTATACCATTTGATTTCCAACCATAAGAGCTTCCGAGGAAATATTGATTCTCAATGTATATGAAATTTTTTGCTCGGCGAATAGCATTAATATAAGCATCTTGAATACTCCTATCTATAACATGATTCTTCCCACTAACAAGGCCTATTTTGGCTGCATCTCCAGGTATCTCTGGAAAGCCCTCTACAGCACCACCATCAATAGATCGAAATATTTGAACATTCCACGTGTCAGGGTCGTCTGATGGTAAAACCATTAATGGGCGGGTAATGTTTTCTTCAAGCTTTTGCATTGGAATCAACAAGTCCGTTCCAACTTGCTTTCGCCATCTCTGCTCAAAATTGTACAAAATATCCCAAGCAACAGGCCCTTCTAGGCGGCAATGGATGTCATGCCATGGTTCCCGTGGACCACCTTTCCTAATTGAAGAGCCTGAAAAGTTCGGCTGGTGAAAATCACTATAGTGAATTGAATCTAGAGTTGAAAACAAAGGGTGTTTCGGTGTATCATATCTCCCATCACACAGATCAATACCACCAACAAAACTCACAATCCTTCTTTTCTCTGTTGATCCACCAGCTATTTCACTATCAAGCACAATTGTTTTCTGGTGGTGAGTAAACATGGTAGCAGTCTCAAACCCCTGAATTATGCTTCTACCATCATCAGGATTCCGCGGACATAGAATGCAATGTACCTTTGAGTTCCTGAAGTATACTTCAGTTTCTTGATCGTGAGTTGCCATCAAACCATCTCTTTTGAACTCTTCAATGGAAGTTCTGTCATCCCAAACAAGAAGCAAAACAGTCACACCTTCGTCTGCCTTCTTCTTTAGCAGTTGCCCGAGAGTAATATCCTCTCCTGTCTTTCGTCTTTCTCGGTCTCTTATCAAGGTTATTTCTGTATACACAGACCAACCAGTTATGTAAATCAAGTGTCTCGCATTGCTAATTGCATCAAAAATATCCTCCCAACACCTATGTACTTCATGATAATTCCCTCCGGACAAACCAACTCGAGGAAGGAAGTTGTTTAAAACATGAGCATCCTGATAAAGAGAAACTTTGCAACCCCATCTTTGGTTGAAGAATGTGTAAGGTACACCACCGAACTTCGGATCTGGGATTCCTCGAGACCAGTTCCTGTCTTCATTAGCACTTGAAAATTGCAACTTTACATGGATTCTAGAACGACCATAGATAGGCTTACGGTCTTCATCCAATATTTCAACCCATTTCTCATATACATATCCCTTTATGATATCCTCAACGGGCACATAAGCTCTTCCAATTAATGTTGCACCAATTACATCTCCATCTTTAACTGTGAATATAACATGTGACACTGTATGAGCACAATATATACGAAAATACTCGTTCCACTGAGGACTGTATGGTTGATCTACTATTTTCGTCCGGCCAACTCTGGCCTTATCAAGATCGACTGTTGCATACATTTGAGATCCAACAATCTCCATGTTGATGAGTTTAGAAAAGAAATGGCAAACAATGAATTAGACCCAAGTATAAAAATAGGACACAAGAGAATGCTACATCCACCAGAAAATTTACATACCTCAGGCCGGCAAAGGATGCATCTCTTCACTCCAGCAAGAAACTTTTTTGTTGACTTTTTTCCATGAGAAGAAGAGGAACACACAAGGGTAAGTATAAATTATCAAGAGCCGAGATTAAGATTCAATTATGAGGAGGTCCTAAAAGAATAACTAGCTTGTATATGAAGTTTGCAGCAAAGAAGGCCAGTACAGATGTTTTGATTATTGGTTCTTCTTCTTCCCAAAACTCACCAGCTTATTTCACACAGAAGGTTTTTGAAAATAAGAGCTTTTAGCTCCACTTTCTGTACACTCATCTAAAACAGGGTACTTTTGCTGGATTCAATTTTTATCTAAATAAGAAATTCAGGAACCTACAGACCATAGAACAATCACAGAACTTACTCTTGATGATTGCATTAATAAATTGTTACAATGAGCAAAAAGCTAACAATATCATGAATGGAACCTGAGTATGTGATGAAACCTTAACTCCTATACCATATTCGGACCGAACATGTTTTTTTTTTTCTTTATTTTTTGCACTCGGAAAAATTTTTAGATCTGTACTGTACCATAGCAGGGTCATAACTGGGGAAGAGGTAGTCTGTGAATCTAATTATTAACCTTTGACAGTATATCAAAACTTATACTTTAAGTGATAAATACTACACAGGCCAATGCTTAAGCCGATCAATTAACTGATTGTCAAACCGTGCTCATGAGATAAATTTAGGTCATGGGAGAATGAGAACAGACAGAATTTCTTGGAAATTCACGAGGAAAAATGAGGTAAATGAAACTGAAATTAACTAGAGCACTGATGAAAAGGATGAAACCTGACTTTTCAAGTTATCCCACAAGGAAAGACACTTACCCTCTTATCCTGCAATGACAAATTCACCTCAGTTAGAGACAGCATATAATGTATTGAACACAATTTTGTAAAATTAAGGTTCTTGATGGACTTTAACGCATAAAAATGCATATCAAAATGTCTTGTCAAATCCTTCTAAACCAAAGTTTAGAACAAATTCTCATCGTTCAGGGACGTCTAGGTTCTGCAAACTTTTTATGCACAGGATTGGAATACACTATGAAGCCATCACCTTAAATAACATAACAACGCCCTTATGGCATCCAACGCAAGCAAAATACGTAGATTAGTTCATGAAAACTGCCAAACATTCACTGGCTTAATTAGGCTTCGGAAAGTAAGAATTTGATACAAAGGTTCAAGCTCTCGTAATTTCCAACAGAATTGACAGGAATTCAATTCATTTGGAAACCTAGAGACTGAAATATCCTTCTTTTTTACTCTTATTTATTTTAATCCAAGTCATTCTTTTCACTAAAACCTTTTTCTCTTCCAAAAACATTGTGGAGAATGTTATTTGACCAAAGCTCATTTTAGCATAAAGAAAGTTAACATGATATGATGATAATCTATTCTTTTCATTAAAAGTGTTTCTTAAAGGACAATACTCATATCATCTTTAAACAATTCCATTTTCAATTTAATAATCTATTTCTTAAGCTTGGTTCCAGACAAGAATAATATCTTTCAATTACATTCTATGAAATAGAATCGATTGAACTTGTTGATAAATTCGGTTTCAGAACCACACCTTCCCGCAGAAAACAGGAAATCCAGTTTGAAGCCTGTCGATTCCAAATATATTGGCATGAAGCGTCCCATGAAGCAAGCGCGGCATTTGTCTCTTGCAGCAGAGTTGAAAGTGGAAAGGATCCCTACTTTCCCCGGAAAATGCGTCGAACAAACGGGAAAACTCGCATATTCCTCCATCTGGGACATTGTAGATTCATATATATGTGTGAAAAGCGAAAATGAAATGGGAAGAAGAGTATCTTCATAGATTTTTGCTTGAAGAAAGAGATGAGTCTCGATGGAATAGAAGATAGAATCAGTTCCCGCCTTCGTTTCCAAGAAGCCTAAATCTAAAATTGACCCAACAGATCGCGACAATGGTATTCTTAAGGAATGAAGCTGGAAAGAAAAACCAGATGAGAAGATTACTTGTTTTGGGGTTTTCCTTCTTCCTCGTATTGCTTTTGCCGCCATGGCTACTCCAAGTCTATTTCCCTCCTATTCTGTAAGTTTTAAATATCATCTTCCTTCAACCAGCTGATCAGGAAATTATTCAACGTCTTCCTTTTTTGGGTTAAATTATACCTTCAGCTTTCAAATTAAAACTAATGTGTTTACCTGTGTTTTCTTTTTACTGCGAATATATTCAAATCTATTTATACAACTAACAATACAGATATGTCATTTTTCACTTACGAATTTAACGAAGAAAAAAAAGCCTTCAATGATTTGAAACAAACTTCGAATTTCAAAGACTAAAATGAAACTTTTAAAAGTTCAGGAACATAATTGAAATCAACCCCATAGTTCAAGGGTATTTTTAATAATTTAACCTTTTTCTTTTTAAGAATAAAAATTATTCAATGTCACCCATTATCTCGATGGAACAAAAAGCAATGTCACTATGTCACCGTCAAGATTCAAAATAAACTCTTTTCTTTTTCGTTAGACATACATTTTGGAGTGTCGAAGTGAGTAAGACTTAGTAGTTAGTTGTTTTTTTTTTAATTATTATTATTGAAATGGAGTAAGGCTTGATTTGGGATTTTTGTAACTTCTAAAATATTAGCAGTCAATTATATTCAATAAAAGTCAACTAAATACTAAATAAACTAGTGTTTGGTAAATTAGTATACTAAATTATTCCAACTTAAATGTAAGGCCAAAATTTGTATAATTTTTCAACAACACATAAAATTAATGTTGATATTTTATTCCAAATTTCTTAAAGATCATTTCAAGGTTGTTATAAGATGGTTGCTTTAAGTTTCATATGAGTTAAATTACATTGTGTTTAATCTAGGATAATTTTATATTTCGATAAGAAATGTAATTTGCTATAAACGATTCAAGTTGAAAAAAGTAATGTTGTTTCAATTCAAATAAAAAAAGTGAGAGCAAATAAATGCAATTGAAGGTAAAGATAATAAATAAACAAATTATTGATGGTGGATCACGCTCCAACGAACTTGGAAAAAAAACGGCAAGTTACGAGTTTTTTTAAAATAGTTAAATTGAGAAGCTACGGTTATTAGATTTTGCAAATGAATATATTTGAAAAAAGTATTTTATTGAAAATAAATTTTATCAAATACTAAAAGGGATAAGATTTTATTATAATAACTTAAAAATCAATGTCAAACACACTCTTCAAGCAACTACGGCTAATTCAAATGTCGATGATATTATCTGGTGTATTGTTTGTATTTTATTTACTGTCTTTCTGTTTTGGGTTACTTATCTTTGGGGATATTATAAATACCCATTTATGTACATTCTATATAATTGAATAAAATAGCTCTTTCACTTGAGCACTGACACACGTCTTTTTTTTCCCTCTTTTTCGATCCTGATTTTTATCTCTCTGAAGATTTTGTGAACAAGATGGCCTCCTCTGAGCAATCTCCTCTCAAAGATGCTCATTCTCCAATTTTTCTTCTCACAAATATCTGCAATATGATCTCAATCCGCCTTGATTCGTCGAATTACGTCCTCTGGAAGTTTCAATTCTCATCGATGTTGAAAGCTCACAAATTATTCGGATTCGTCAATGGCAGCAACAAAGCACCAGCCGAATTTCTTCAATCTGAATCTGAATCTGGATCCTCGTCTTCGTCTTCCTCAACTCGTGTTCTCAATCCACTGTACGATGACTGGTGTGCCAAAGATCAGGCACTGATGACATTGATCAACGCAACCTTATCTGCCGAAGCCCTAGCTTACATTGTTGGTTGCAAATCAGCCAAAGAAGTATGGGAATCGCTTGAGAAACATTATTCCTCGAACTCACGATCGAATATAGTGAGTTTGAAGTCCGATCTTCAGTCAATTACAAAGAAGGCGGATGAATCCATCGATGCATATGTTAAGCGGATTAAGGAGATCAAGGACAAGCTTGCTAATGTTTCCTCGGTCGTTAATGATGAAGACTTACTGATTTATGCCTTGAATGGCCTTCCGATTGAGTATAATACTTTTCGTACGTCGATGAGGACCAGATCTCAGCCAGCAACGTTTGATGAACTTCATGTACTGATGAAATCGGAGGAAGCTGCCCTAGCAAAGCAGTCCAAACGAGAGGATTTATCGATTCAGTCTACTGCTATGGTTGCAAATCAGTCCTCTCGCCAAATTCCGCATCAGTTCCCTTCCTCTGGTTCTTCTAACTTCTTCCGAGGTCGTGGTCGCGGTAGAAATTCTGGTCGAGGTCGTTTTTCTGGTAATTCTTCTTCAAATTGGAATGGTCGTGGTCGTGGCCTTCCTACTCAGTCCTCTGGTTCTTCCTCTGGTTCTGGTGATACTCGATTGAGCTGTCAGATATGCAATCGCCCAGGTCATATGGCTATTGACTGCTACAATAGGATGAACTACCACTTTCAAGGTCGTCATCCTCCTCCACAGTTGGCTGCAATGGTTGCGACACAGAACACTCAGTATATGAATTCTCAGGCAACTCCTTCTCCTACTTGGCTGGCTGATTCGGGCTGTAATGCTCATATTACTGCAGATCTTGGTAATTTGGCCATCTCCAATGAATACAATGGTGAGGAAAACATAGCTGTTGGCAGTGGTCATTCACTCCCGATTTCTCATACAGGTTGTGGTTCCTTTCCCTATAATCCTCAATCTTCCTTTACTTTATCTAACCTTCTTTGTGTTCCTCAAATTTCTACAAAACCTTTTATTTGTTCATCAACTTTGTGTTGATAATAATTGTGTCATCTTGTTTGATTCTAATAAGTTTGTTATTCAGGACAAACTTACGGGCCAAAATTTGTTCCAAGGACCTAGTGTTAATGGTCTTTATCCCATTACACCTTATTCATCCACCACTGTTTCATCTTCAGAGTGCTCACCTGCTACTCATGTTGGAATCAAGTCTCCTTCGACTCTTTGGCATAATCGGTTAGGACATCCTCATCTTAAAGTTCTTAATTCCGTTCTTAAATCCTTACATTTACCTTCTTGTAATAAATCCCCATGTGTCTGTGAATACTGTCTATATGGGAAAATGCATAAACTGTCATTTCCCTGTTCCCATTCCTTTTCTGTGTATCCATTACAACTTCTTCATAGTGATGTATGGGGTCCTGCCCCTGAAATTTCTATCAATGGATTCAAATATTATGTGTCTTTCATTGATGACTTCACTAAATATACATGGTTTTTCCCTATTGCTCAAAAGTCTGATGTTACTGCTGTCTTTCAAAAGCTTAAACCTTTAATTGAAAACCAACTTTCTTCTCGTGTCTAAACTTTTCGTACTGATGGTGGAGGTGAATATGTTAATAAAAATATGTCTTCCTACCTCCAAACTCATGGTATACTCCATCAAAAATCTTGTGCCTATACTCCTGAGCAAAATGGGGTGGCCGAGAGAAAACACCGTCACATCGTTGAAGTAGCCTTATGTCTTATGACCCGTGCCTCTATCCCTATTCGTTTTTGGTCATATGCCTTTGCTGTGGCTGTTTTTCTCATTAACCGTCTTCCTACTTCCCTTCTTAATAATAAATCACCCTTTGAATGCTTGTTTCATCGTCCTCCGGACTACAAACATCTAAAAGTGTTCGGTTGTGCTTGCTATCCCTTGTTGAAACCTTATAACTCCCATAAACTTCAGCCCAAAACCTCTCAATATGTCTTTCTTGGTTATCCCTTAGAGTACAAAGGATACTTGTGTTACAATATGAGCACTGGTAAGTTTCTTGTCTCTCGTCATGTTATTTTTTATGAAACGGTTTTTCCTTTTTCGTCTCAGCTCAACTCCTCTAAACCTTCTTTAACTTCATCCCCTGTTCCCTCTCCTACTTACTCCTTGCCTCTTCCTTTACCATATCTTTTATCTTCCCCACCATATACCTCTTCTTCTTCACCTTCTTCACAACCTTGTGGTGAGAGCTTGGTGAGTGACTTGCCCTCTGCTACTGCTAATGTTTCTGCTCCACATGTTGATACCATTGATCAAGCACCCCATGTCTCTAGTGCTCATGTCTCACCTTCTGATGCTCTTTTACATCAGTCAAGCAATGTTGTCTCCATTTCTGGTGCTAATGTAAATGCTTCTGATGCAAATGTTTCTGTTGTTGATGCTTCTGGTGATAATGTTGCTCCTTCAGTTCTATCTAACACCACCAATACTCATGCGATGCAAACAAGATCTAAGTCCGGCATCTCTAAAAAGAAAGTATTTGTTGCTTCCACCTCTTTGCCGGCCTTTGGTACAGATGTTGAACCATCATCCTACACTTAAGCCTCTAAGAATTTGGTGTGGCAAACTGCTATGGCTGAGGAATATAATGCCCTGATGAAACAAGGAACATGGACTCTTACCCCTTTACCTCCTGGAAAGTGTGCTATAGGATGTAAATGGGTTTATAGGATCAAGCGGCATCCCGATGGTAGTGTTGCCCGCTACAAGGCTCGACTAGTTGCTAAAGGTTATCATCAAGAGGAGGGTGTTGATTATGATGAAACATTTAGTCCCTAGTCAAAAAGCCCACTATCCGTATTATACTTTCTCTTGCTGCTCATTTTGGCTGGAAATTGCGCCAACTTGATGTTAAAAACGTCTTTCTTCATGGTGAGCTTCGTGAAGAAGTATACATGCAACAACCTCAGGGTTTTGCACATGGCTCCAATTTGGTATGCAAACTTCTCAAGTCCCTTTATGGCTTGAAGCAAGCGCCACGGGCATGGTTTGAATGCTTTACTTCTTACCTTTTAACTCTTGGTTTTATTGCTTCGTCTGCTGATTCTTCTTTGTTCATCCGCAAGGTTGGCTCTTCTATTACATATCTTCTTCTTTATGTTGATGATATTGTGCTCACGGGTAATGACTCCTCTTATATCAATGATTTGATTGTGCTGCTTAAGTTCAAGTTTGATATGACTGACTTGGGAGCCTTGAAATATTTCTTGGGCCTTGAGGTTTCTTACACGGTTGCTGGTATTTCAGTCACTCAATCTAAATATGTTAAGGATGTCTTACATCGATTTGGTATGGCTGGTTGTAAACCATGTAATACTCCCATTGCTCTTTCATCGTTCAATGAAGTTGGTGGTTCTCTGTGTTCTACTGATGATGGAAAAGCTTATCGTGCTATGGTGGGTGCTCTTCAGTATTTAACCTTTACACGGCCTGATATTGCTTTTACTGTTAGCAAATTATCTCAGTTCATGCACTCTCCCTCACTTGCTCATTTATCTGCGGCCAAGAGAGTGTTAAGATATCTTCAGGGCACATCATACAAGGGACTGTTGTTTCAAAGGTCTACTTCTGCTCTCTCTTTAAATGCTTTTTCAGACTCTGATTGGGCAGGAAGTATTCTGGATAGGAGATCCACTACTGGCTTTATCATTTTTCTTGGTGTTAATCCAATTTCGTGGGCTGCCAAGAAGCAATCCACTGTGTCAAGAAGTTCTACAGAAGCAGAATATCGGGCGCTCGCTACTACAGCTGCTGACTTGTTTTGGTTGAGACAGCTTCTCAAGGATCTTCATGTTTACGGCAGCTCTCCTCCATGTATCTGGTGTGATAATCAATCTGCAATTCAGTTGGCCCATAATCCTGTTTTCCATGGTAGAACGAAACATGTTGAAGTTGACTACCATTTCGTTCGTGAGCGTGTTGTTCGTCGAGATCTTTTACTCAAATACACGCCAACTCAGTCTCAACTTGTTGATGTTTTCACGAAACCATTGACAACTGATCGTTTTCTTCTTCTACGGTCCAAACTAATGCCTTAACTTGCTGCATCAGTTTGCGGGAGGATATTATCTGGTGTATTGTTTGTATTTTATTTACTGTCTTTCTGTTTTGGGTTAGTTATCTTTGGAGATATTATAAATACCCATTTATGTACATTCTATATAATTGAATAAAATAACTCTTTCACTTGAGTTTGAGTGAGAGATTTCAGATGATTCAGTCATTGATTTGCCATTGTTGAATTAAAAAACAAATTAAATTATTGACCATACTGCATCCCCCTAAATAATTTCTCATAAAAACTCCCAATGGGAATTTCAATTGTCAATGGTTAAATGTTTGACAATAGTTTATTTTTCAAAAAACACTCTCTGTTTCTCTCTTTTCCTCACTCCCCTGCTTGTCAATAATTAACTTTGATAATGTATTTTCTTTAATGGCATGTTGTCATTGTTTATTTAACTAACAAAATCTATCTGTTGTTGATAACCATTGGTTCATACATATTTAAAATACAATTTTTAAATTCCAACATTGTTTCATGTCAAGGATCCCACATTGAAAAGGTAAATAGATACCTCACAATTTATAAGATACATAAGTCGTTACTGCATTTGTTGCCAATTGATTTTAAGATGAAACCTCATGTTATCTAATATGGTATTAGAATCCATAAAATTCAAACGGGTATTCGGTAAAAAAAAAAAAAAAAAAAGAAGCAACTTGATCGTATCTTCATCGTGTATGCATCTCTAATTTGATAGTCTTCCAATAATTTTGGTCGACTTGAACAATTGATTAGCTTATTTTCCCAAAAAAAAAATGATATTGTTTCAAATTTAAACGGAGATGCATAGTCACACTTTTTTTTTTTTTTTTTTTTTTTTTGCGAATAACTTCATAATGTCCTATAGAATAATAAGGTAAAAAAATCATTGATGACAAAATGTTAGATGAAAATTTAGTCGCGCCTATCAATGGTATAGATATATCACTTATCATATATATATAATCCGCACTGTTCCATATAGTTAAAGAAGATAACTGGAAAAAATATATATATATATAAATGATAAAAGAAACAACATAGTTATTCAGGTTCGTATAAATAGGTTGTGTTAGTACTAGGATTCCATGAATAATCAAATAATTATGCATGTATGTGGTGAAAATTAAACAATATGGTAAAAAGATTGAGTGAGATGACAATACCAAATACTCAAATAGTAACTTCGCATGCAAGAGTCTCTACTTTTGTTGGAGTATACTCCATAGATGGCCAACAACCTCCTCCCCCTTTCTTTCTTTCTTTCTTTTTTTTGGGTATTGAGGTGGCCAACTTCTGATACTAGGTAGAATAATATATTCATCCGAAGGAATAAAGTAGAGATCCCTATCCTAATTACTTTTAGAAACTTATTTCTATGAGGTCATTCATCATTTTGAGGAAACACAAAGCAATCGTATAAACGATGCAAATTGAGAGTATCAACTACTTTAAAAATTATCACATCTCCCTAATGAAGATTCAATTTTTTTTGCTATAACTACCAATCCCTCTTACCACAATAAGATTCTTCTCCGTCTCATCAAAGATAGACTAATGCTTGCCCAAACACTTCCTCAAGGAACGTTGTGGATACTTGGATGAAGCATTGGCCTTCTTGTAGCATGTTGCTCTTATTGAAGCACCTCATACACTACCCTCACTCGTTAACCCAGATCATAGTTTTTTCCCAAATGCTCGAGAGTTGTGCCACTATTATACATAGTAGCATGTCCCTTATATGATGTTTGGTTCGAGGTTCAAACCCAACACCCTACGTAATTACTTGTTGTATTTCCTTGCTCATTATAAGGTGAAAGTTAGGACATCAAACAAACACACATGTGTCAGTGATTGATCTATCCAAATTAAAAACTATAGTCTCCTATATATTATATATATATATATATATATATAACCTTCACTAGGAACACTAAGTGTAGAAAGTAAGGTTATAATATGCCTATTAATAAAACATGGTTGAAATCTAGTCCATGAACAAATCTCCAATATTCTATGATATGGTAGAAACCTATTTGTGCTAGGCCTTAAAGCACGTTGGATCTCTTCACCTTTAGATGGCCAACATGCAAGGAATGCTTGTATGTGTCAATGTGGCATAAATAATTTGTGAGACATCACGTACATTTATGTGTCAAAATTGTCATATCCATCATGGTACACACTAATATATTGTAGCTTGATCGTGAATCTCTTGTTGTAGTTTTCAACTCAGATGATAATGATAAGATGATAGGATGTCGACTCCTATCGATTTATATTTGAAATTATTACACCAACGTGTTTGAATTGTGGCTAGTAAATAAAGTTAAACTATTGTAGTAACTTAGTAAGCAATGTTCATGAACCAATAGACAAGGCTCAAAAGTACAACATTTTAGTAGTAAAATCTAGTACAACACAAATTAACACTATAAAGTTGAAGAAAAACTAGTTATACATGCTTTAAAGATTCAGATGTTCAATATTCTCGCGCACTTGAAGATATAATATTCCAAAGAAAATGATAATATTTGCTAAGATTATTAACCAAGAGGTTAGGTTTGAGTCTCAACTCCGAGTAAATTATTAAGTGTTTACTTTTTAAAACCGTCAGATGTACATCTTCAAATTTGTATATCCCTAATAATCTTTAGATACAAAATCGAGATACTTTCACAATTTACTTCTCTTACTCCCAGCAGTACAAAACTATGTTTTGTTATAGAAAGAGCACCTAATAATTTATCCAAATAGGTTTTTTTTTTTTCTTTAACAAATGCTGTTAAACTTAAAAAAAACAAAAATTATATATAAAATAAAGCGTTTTAATTGCTTCCATTTTTTTTTTTGGAAAAGGTTTTCCCATTTTCTCAATTGTTTCCATTTAAATCCGATCGATAATACTTTAGTGGGACGGACTGTCACATTTATCTGAATCGTTCATTTATGCCCATTAGATATCAAATATATTGGTGAAGTTATCGAATAAGACATAGTAAATAGAGGCACGCGGCAAGGGCATTTTGGGCAATACGAAGAAAGTATTCCGCCTTTATAATGGGGCTCTATTTTTCGGAACCCTAGTAATCCCCTCCGCTCTTCCACTCTGCGCTCTACGATCTTTCGAAAGCAGCCAGGTCTTAACAATTTCTCTCCAGCTAACTTAGTTTTCCTTTGCAGACTTTGTGAAATCGCAACCCTAACTCTTAAGTCGAGTTCTTAGCAGCTAACAGGTAATTTCAATCACCTGTTCGAAGCCCTAATTTCTTAGCTTTCTTACTGTTCTAAACCCTAGTTTTGTTGTTGGGTCGGATTTACTTTCTCCGAACTAGAAATCTAATTCGTTCTATGGGTTTTGTGTGCAGGAAGAAATGGGAGAAACAAGGGACAACGAATATGAGGAAGAGCTCCTCGACTACGACGAAGAGGAAGAGAAGGCCCCCGATTCTGTTGGAGCTAAAGTCAACGGTGAAGCTGGAAAGAAGTGAGCAGTCTTCTTGCTGTGAACCTTCTCTATCTTTGTTCTTTATGGATTTGAATATGTTGAATTGATAGTCTGGGAAATGATGGTTTCAATATCTCACCACGGTCTCTGGAATGCATGTTAAAGAGAACATTTGAGATTTGGAAGTAATTCCATCCATGTGGTTTAGTTTGGAGTCAGAGCGGTTGGAATAAGTAGTTGTCTGAGCTTGCAGTGAACTAAAATGGGATGATTTGTTCTTCCTACTACATATTTCTTGCAAAACATGAATTTTATCACCGCACGTTTGCTTTTATTTTTTAGAATGTTGATTTTTTTTTTGTTTTTAAATTTCTATCTGAGATCCTTACTGTTTTTCACTGTCTTTGTTCTCAGGGGTTATGTTGGAATTCATAGTTCGGGTTTCAGAGACTTCCTTTTGAAGCCAGAGCTTCTCCGTGCTATTGTGGACTCTGGATTTGAGCATCCATCTGAAGGCAAATTTCTAATTTTTATTATCAATTGTTGAATCTTAAGGCAAAATGATCATGTAATATAAGTTGGCACAATTAGTCTTAAATCATCTATTCGCAGGATAACAAAACATCTTTCGGATCTAGTTTGTACATCTGCGAGGATGCAGTAGTTCACTAACCTGCAATTGATGACTATTAAGTTTGAGAAGATGAAAAACTTGATAATAAATGTGGCACTGTAGCCCGTATAGGAGTCATCACGTCATAAATAGGATAGAGTTAATTGAGTGTTGCTTTGGTATGTCTTACGAATGGAATTTTAGGAATGCATTACATAATTGGGTTTATCAAGGCACTTACGATGTTTATTAGTTGTTACAATGATGCACTTTCTATGTGCTCATGATCTTAATTTTTTGTTGCCTTGAGAACATGTTATGCTTCTCCTCAATCTAAGGGGGCTATTTAATGACAAACTAAGTATCTAACTAAAAACAATCAATAATTATTCACCATCCAAACATCTTTCTGTGCTTTAGTTTGTAATTGTGTTTTAAATAGAGAATAATTGCACGGATGAACGCACACTAATACATCAACTTGGAATACATGTCTTTCTTGAGAATGCTATTTCCACCTGTTGTCATTGCTTAAATACGTACTTTTTGTAACCAGCCCATCTTAGATGTTTATATCAATTGTTTAATGGTTTGCAGGTAATAAACTAATATCATAATCTTGATTTCGGAGCAATATATATGGTTTGATAAACCTTTCACATAAAAGGATCGGAGACGTTATAATTTACTTACCAACGGTTCATTTGGTTCGATCCTTTTCTTTGGTTCTTCATCAGTGCAACATGAATGTATTCCACAAGCTATCCTCGGCATGGATGTTATTTGTCAAGCTAAATCTGGTATGGGTAAAACTGCTGTTTTTGTTCTGTCAACACTGCAGCAGATTGACCCTGTTGCCGGTCAAGTTTCTGCTCTGGTTCTGTGCCATACTAGGGAGCTAGCGTACCAGGTGTGTTAAGTGCTTCCTATCTTTATAAATCAGGATGCTCTTATATATAGGATACAATTCTTTGTTCAATGTGTTTTTATCTCCTGACACTTCTTTTACCTTTTTAGATCTGTCATGAGTTTGAAAGGTTCAGCACTTATCTTCCCGATCTGAAGGTTGCTGTGTTCTATGGTGGGGTGAATATTAAAATTCATAAAGATCTACTGAAAAATGAATGCCCTCATATTGTTGTTGGAACACCCGGAAGGATATTGGCCTTGTCAAGAGATAAGGACCTATCCCTGAAGAATGTCCGACATTTTATCTTGGATGAATGTGACAAGATGCTTGAGTCACTTGGTATATTTTCTTTTAAAATCATCTGTCTAAAGTTTTAGTAGATTCTCCACTTCATATTACGTTTTTTCAAGTTTCATTATTTTTTTCCTTCATCCAGGCCCTTTTATGTCTCATGGGCTATGTCTTAGTACATGTATAATTTGGCGTTAGCATATTTTCTTATTATGCACTCCCCTTCATGTGCACTGCAGATATGCGGAGGGATGTACAGGAAATCTTCAAGATGACTCCTCATGACAAGCAAGTTATGATGTTTTCTGCAACACTCAGCAAAGAAATCCGTCCAGTTTGCAAGAAGTTTATGCAAGATGTAATGTCCACAGCTAGTAAACCTTGAATTTAGAAGTTTTTTCCCTTTAAATTGCACTTTCTCCTAGAGTTTTGCAAATTGTGGTTTTATACAGTTGGGTTTCCTACTTTCTTGTCATTTGGGGGAGATCTGTTTTAGTACTATCTTTTATCAACTATCACCTACAGCTGGTTCGGGAATTTACTAGTATATTGGAGGAATATTTTAGTTGGCAATAATGTTCTAGAGGTCCTGAAGTCCTGAAGTAGTAGTTGGTGATTAAAGTCACCCACTGTGTGACACTTGTGGTTCTCTTGTTGGGTTCTGGTTGTTGGATTCTGGTTCCAACTTCCAACTGTGCGGTTAGGAGTATCCAAGTTAGGGGACAAGTAAAATGGTCCTATCAGATTGTTGTATATTAGAGTAATAGTCTGCATCTGCGGCATTTCTTGGTGACTATAGAAGTATCTGCAAGGGGAGGCAGAACAGTTGGACCACAATCTTGATTCATGGGATGAACATGCTCTTTCATTTCCTTCATCTTGAGGAAGTATGATGATTTACTGTGACGTTTGTTCCTTTCAGCCAATGGAAATTTATGTAGATGACGAGGCAAAGTTGACATTGCATGGTCTTGTCCAGGTACATGGTTGTTAACATTTTGTTGCCTGTGCATGAATTGAGTTCTTTTTCCCTTAAAATTTGTTTTTGGAATGTCAGCACTACATCAAATTGAGCGAGATGGAGAAAAATCGGAAGTTGAACGACCTCCTTGACGCGCTTGATTTCAATCAAGTGGTTATTTTTGTTAAAAGTGTTAATAGGGCAGCTGAGCTGGATAAGTTATTGGTGGAGTGTAATTTTCCCTCTATATGCATCCACTCTGGCATGTCTCAGGAAGAGAGGTAGGTCTATGATGACATTGTTTTTCCCAGGTTCAAAATTTTCATATTCGTTTGTGCCTTGGTATATCAATTTTCCTTATTAATGTTACTACTCATGGGCATTCTAGACTTTGATCTTCATATTTGAGGTCAGCTATGGTATCGTTACTTTCAGTATTTGTTTTTGTTGACATTCGATTGTTTGTTGGCTTCTTCTTTTCCACTTATTTTTATTTTTATTTTTTAAATTCTGGTTCTCTAGATGTAGAACAATTTGCCTTGCAAGGTGTTCTTTCTTATTAATGTTTTTTGGTAGGAAGTTGCATAATTGCCCATTTCATTTCGTTATTTGCTCTTGAAGGTTGTTGATCTTTCTTGAGATTAACGACTAATATAGGAAGATGATGTGCCAGGTTGACTCGATACAAGGGTTTTAAGGAAGGACATAAGCGGATTCTTGTGGCTACAGATTTGGTTGGTCGAGGTATTGACATTGAACGTGTAAACATTGTCATCAATTATGACATGCCAGACTCGGCTGATACTTATCTACACAGGGTAAAGTGGACTGTTCCTGCTTATTTTGATTTTCATTATACTATTGACACTGTGCTTCCCGAGCATGTGTGACTACTAACTAGTCTTCCTTTAAATATCTTACAGGTTGGAAGAGCGGGTAGATTTGGTACCAAAGGGCTTGCAATTACTTTTGTATCGTCTGCAGCTGATTCTGATGTTCTCAATAATGTATGTAATTTCTGATTGTTGTTTAGTGTGATTGTTAGATCGTGTTTCCTTAATCTTTTGGTTATTGCAGGTTCAAGAAAGGTTTGAAGTAGATATTAAGGAGCTTCCAGAGCAGATTGATACATCCACATACAGTATGTTTTCTTGTTTCATTTTTTTGATGGGATTATTTTCCTTTTGGAACTCCGGTTTCTTGTAATTTATGTTTCAGCCTTCATTTGATTATATTTGATCTATCATTTAGTTTTTCTTCTCTTTTCCCCCTTTTTAAAGTGAATTCTTACTTGGTGTCGTGGGGTAAAATATGGACTCACTTGGATTTTGTTTTTAATGGGTAACCTCCGTATATTAGTAAAAACTGTGTTTTTAAACTTAAATCCATACTGATAGTTGAAAGAAACGAGCTGGTGTTACTGTTTCTGTCATGCACTCCCCACTCTGTTGCCCACTCTTGCATTGACTTTGCAATTCAAGTTTTTATTATTGCGGAGGGGTATTTATCCACTGCCATCTTGTAAATCCTGAAAGCTCCACGTGATTTAGATATATGTTTGCAGTTTGTATAATAGAGAATACATCCGAATAATTAAATTACCAGGCGTTCTTATACTAAGTTTTTACAGACGAGAACTAATGGCAATTGGGCATTCTCAATTTCATCATGTCTCGCCATTTTCAGCAATATCTCTGAGTCATGCTAATATTTTACTTTTTTTGTTTGCAGTGCCATCATAGATGTAGAGATTTTCAGCATAGAATATCGGCTACCTGGGTTGGCGGGGGTGGTTCTCCTGTCATTGTGGTTTGATTTTGATTCAGACTAAAAATGGATGGAAGCCACTGCACTAGCTTTTGATGTGAGGGTAATGGATGCTCTAAATGTGGTGGTGGTATAAGCTACCATTTGAGTTTTATTGTATTCTAATTGCTGGGGCTGTCTTGCATGGGAAGTCTCTTTATGCATTTTATTCTGAATCACGAATGATCAAAATGTAATACTTTAGATATCCCTTTCTCTGCAAGACTAAGAATTACGGTAGACTGTTGGTAGTGTTTGCAGTGATTTTATCAGATTGGTTATGTGAACTCATTTCACTAGTTCCATAGCTACATGTGTTATCTTGTTAGTGCCTATTTACGGATGATGATGTGGAATTTTTTTAGAGTTTTAGTATGCGGAAATGAAAATATTAAGTTTTGGGAATGAGATGTTTATAAGATTACTGAAATTGAGATTGTACATCGTGTTAGGTTAACTTGTATTTTTAGCCATTTAGTTTCTAACTAATGATTGGTTCTTATGATTGTAGATGTTTTATGGGAAAATTTCTAGTACTACGGTACCTCCATTAATTGTAATTGTTTACCATGTAAGGAGTATTTAAGAATGGTGTGGGATCTATAGAATAAAATATTATATTATTAAATGTTCATTAAATGACGTGTCAAATGTTGAATGGAGGGAGTAGGTATTACTGTAGTACTAGAAATTTTCCCATGTTTTATTGGTATTTTCATTTTTCAATCGATGTCTATTAGATGTTACATTTAGCTGTAACTTGGTTGTCACGGCGAGTTTGAGATCTCTTCTTTATGAGTAATTTTAGTATGAACACTAATCTTTATGAGTAATTTTAGTATGAACACTAATATTTAATGTCTGATAAGTTTAGTTTACTCAGTCAACAGATTCAGTTTCAGTACATTTTTCATCTCTTTTTTGGGTAGATATTCAGTTTCATTTGTGGGTAGGGAACATAAGATTTATTAGACATGGCCATTCGGCTTAAACATTGTAGACGTATGTTGGACCTCACGATTACAAAAATGAGGTCACCCAAGTATGTTGAGTATGTATCTTTTAGTAGCAGGTAGACGTTTGATGTGGATTTTTTGAGCCTGTATTCAATGGTTATCATTGGGAAAATTTCTAGTCCTGCAGTTGTATGGAAAATTTTCATACTACCAGAAGTATTTAAGAATGATGTTGGATCCATAGAATAAAATATTATATCATTAAATGTTCATTAAATGACGTGTCAAATGGTGAATGCAGGGAGTATGTATTACGGTACTAGAAAATTTCTCGGTTATCACTATCAAGTTGGTGCTATCGAGTTATGTCATCACAATTACTACCCTTCACTTTGATGACACTATTTTAACTAGTTGAGCAGACCATAAATGGTCTTCTTTTTAACCCATTACATATATCTAGGAGTTTTAAGATTTATCAAAAAAAAAAAAAAAATCTTTTTATGAATATGATTTGCGATTTTAGTTTGCAGTGGTATAAAATCAATAAACAATATATATATATATATATATATATATTATTATTATTATTATTATTATTGGAGTTAAACAACATTTTGGAGAAACACAAATTATTTTCATTAGCTACTTATGAATGTATAAGGTTAATTTGATCAATAGCTTTATATATATATATATACGGACGGTAGATTAGAACTTTTGACCTCTTCGGAGGCTTTATATCAATTTTTTTTTCCTTCTTTATTTTTTCGGAGTACACAAGCTTTATATCAGTTAAGCTATGTTTTTTGTAGGTCAAAAATAGTTTAATTGGTTAAAATAGTGATAGTATTTTTTAAAAATTTTACACTCAAATGACTTTTTCATATTTAAATTATCAATACTAAGTTTAAATTCTTTCATTTCAATAGGTTGAATCCTAAAAAAAACTTGTAATATTAAAAAAAAGGAAAATGTGAGATCATCGATGACTGGGGTTGTTGGAAGACTGATGTTGTGGTAGAGAACTTCTTGACATTTGAAGCTGACACAATTCTTAATACACCTATAAGAGAAAAAGATAGGAGAGATGGCATCATTTTGAGCAGGGACAAAAAAGGATTGTTCTCGGTTAAAAGTGCTTACCACCTGACAGTTCATCTTGTGCTATCAATCATGAAGCTTCGTCTTCCAATGCTTCATCTCATGACAATTATTGGAGGAATTGCTGGAAGATTGAAGCTATGCCCAAGGCAAAATTATGTGTTTGGAAGATTATTCTTTGATTCTCTTCCAACAAAACTGAACATCATTAGAATTTAGAAAGAATCCACTAAACACACTCGTTGGGACTCTAAGTTGGATTTGGAAATTGTTCATTCCTCTTACAAACACTTTATTTGCTATGAACAGGGGAGTGTGGAATCCTAATGACTATTAGGCGAGGATGATGGATAGCTGGCCGGAAGAAGAGTTGGAAAAGACAGTCACTCAATGGGAATACAAAAGATATTATAAGATTTAGCAACTTGTGGTGGTTTTTTTTTGGAATACAAAAGATCCAAGATTAAGGTGTGGGATATTATAAGATTTAACAACTTGTGGGCTTTGATCTTTTTCATTATTATTATTATTATTTTTTTTTTTTTTTTTTTTTTTTTTTTTTTTTTTTTTGTAATTATGAGTTAGGTCCAACACTCTAAGATTGGAGTTCATTCTTTAGTTTTGAGACTCCTCGGTCGGTCTTGTATGCTCTTGTATATTCTTTCATTTTACTCAATGAAAGCATTGTTTCTAATTAAAAAAAATGTATGGTTTATTTTTCAATTTTGTATCATCAAGTTTGTTTGCAATTCTATATGGTTGGGAAATTTTTCAACAAGGTTGGCTGAGTCTACGGTTTGTCTACTTGAAAATTTTAGAGGAAATGCGGCTGAATCAGATTTCAATATCAATCACCAAAAGTCAAAATTCTTGGGCATAAATTGTCATCCATTATCGATGGCCACCCTTGCTTCAATTTATGGATGCAAAGTTGGAAATTGGCCAAGTTCCTATTTGGACCTTCCTTTGAGAAGCAATCACGAGAGAAAGTGGATTTTTTATTTTTACTTTTATTATTTTTTAAAATTTTTAATTCAACAACATTTAAAGATGAAGAGATTCAAATGTCTAACCTCTTAGTCGACCGTACATGTCAATTACCATTGAACTATCTTCACTTTGACAAGAAAAAGTGGAAAAAAGGCTACGAGGGTGGGGAAGCACACACCTCCCAAATGGTGGCAAATTGATCTTTATTATGAAACAGTGACAACGGTGAAAGATTCCAAATGCTGACCAAGAAGCATGGTATTTAATTTTAAGAAGGAACCTCACCCATTTTTTTTTAAGTAAGAAATTAGCTTTCATTGAAAATACAAAAGTATACAAAAAAAAAAAAAAAAAAAAAAATCCCACAATAAGAGCCCTCAAACTACCTACAAAGACCAACCCCCCAATTCAAAAGAATGGGATCAAAATTGTAATTATAAAAAATTCATTTAAAAAATGTCCATAAAAAATCATTAAACCTCACTCCTAGAAGAGAACAAGTATCTAAGGTCAATTAAATTTTAAAAAAGATGTCCGAACTTTCAATTTTTTTTAACCTCTTAATTCAGATTAACAAGCTATTTTATTGCATGTAATTAATTTCATAGATAGTACATAAAGATGAGTTTGTTTGTTTGTTTTTTTTTTAAGAAAAAAATATTTACCTAATGAGAACACATCTGCATATAGGTGCATTTGACATTGTAGGTAGTTTTTATAAGTACAGGATAAATGAATACAAGTTTATGTTAGAATGAGTGCAAATTTTTTTTTTCCATGCATTTTGTAAGAACTATGGGTGTGTTTGGTTTAACTTTTCAAGTGTTTAATTTTGAAAAAAAGTTCATTTTGAAAAAAATTATAATGTTTGACAACCACTAAAAATGACTTATTAAAAAATGAGATTGATAAATAAACCACTTTTTTAAAGAGTGTTTAGTATACAATAACTTGTGTGTAAAAACACCTATAAGGAAATGCAACCAAACATATGAGTGTTTAAATTCTAAACAATTTTTATACAAAATATTTTTTAAAAAATGCATTCTTAAAGAACATTTAAATTAAAATGTATTCCAAACGGACCTAATTCTCTCTCAAGACAATGGAAATTGAAAGACATGCAAAGTTTGTACAAAACAACCTTTTCACCAAAGTCATAGATCATTTGTCCTAGCAAATATTGCTTCATCATACCATGAATGTCTTTATGTACTTTTTACATCTACTTTTCTTTTAACTTAATTTATTTTCTATTTTTTCATTCAACAAATAAATTCTCCCAACTTGAATAAAATTAAATCACCATCCAATCTAATAAGATCAAAAGGTATATTTTATTTTAAAAGAAATCAAAATATAAACCTTTTCATTTTTTAACACATCTACTTAATTGAACAATTCAAAGTTAAATCAATAAACCAAAAGATACACATTTCCGCGAGACCAAGACATAACATGACTATGAAATCCAACACCATGAAACTTGAACTCATTAATAAATCATGAAATTGAGCAAATATGTCCAACATAACAAAATATATATATATATATATATATATATATATATATTAATGAACACCTCACTAATTATATAGTATATCATACAAAATAAAATTTATATAAAAGTGAGAAAAATTGAAAGGTGTAAAGAGAGAAAAACAATAAATATATAGAGGAAAGAGGTAAAGAGAGCTGAAATTTTGTAGAAAGAGGAAGATTAGTTAGAGAAAGAGATATATATTAAAGAGAGAAAGTTTTCCTTCTCAAAAAAAAAAAAAAAGTTGTAAGGAGAACTAAAGAAAAGTTGAGAGAAAATAAAAGTTGCAAAAAAAAAAAAAAAAAAAAAAAAGAGTTATGAAAAATAAGAAAATTGTTTCAAGAAAAAACTTTTTTTTTAAGTTCTGAAAAAACTATATTTTGGTTTTCAAAATTTACATACAATTTTTTAATTGCTTAAAAAAAAAACTATTATAAAGTAAATAGGGTGATCATTCTCAAACAAACATATTTCTTTTGTTATATAAAAAAAAATAACAATAACACCCTTATTTTTCAAAAATGGAAAAGTAAAACTAAATACCAAAAATAGAAAATTAAATTTATTATAAAAAAAGACATCCTTTCAACAATGAAAAAGATATACATCGAATTAAATGCTTTTTGAATTCACTTTCGTCAATTTTTTTAAAATTTTGTTTCATGTAAGTTTTTCTCATATTTTTTATAAATATGCAGTCTCGAATACTAAAAAATTTCTCCTTTCTTTTTTCTATCATTTATTTTTCCCTCTAACTTTTCTTTTATCTCTAAAATTTTTACCACCCAACTTTTTTTTCTTTTATCTCTAAAACTTTATCTCACATCTTAACCATTTTCTCTAAACTTTTTTTTTTTTTTTTTCTGTCAATAAAATTATTTTTCTCATTTATTACTTTCTCTTCTTTTTATAACATTTTTCTATTTCTCTAAAGATTATAGAGATAGAAAAAAATTACCGAATAGAGAAAATGATTAAGAACAAATTTTAGAGACAAACAAGTTAAACAGTGAGAAAACTTTAGGGCCCGTTTGGTAACGTTCTCGTTTCTTGTTTCTTGTTTCCAATTTTATTAAGAAATCTAAGCATCTAATAACTATGTATGTTTCTTGTTTCTCATTTTTTAGAAACACTCCCAAAATTTGTATAGAACTTTTGGGAACAACTAAAACTAGTTTCTCCTTTTTTGTTCTTGTTTCCAATTTTTTCCAAACATAAATAAGAATATAGGTTTATTATCATTGAATGTATAGGTGTTAGGGTCATGAAATTCTATTTTTCTTTATTAAAAATGAAGAAATGGAAACAAGAAACGAGAACGTTACCAAACAGGCCCTAGAGATTGAAAAAAGTTAAAAATGAAAAATTTTAGAGAAAAATAAAAATAAAAGTAAGAGATGTTTTTATCTTAATGTTTGAGACTATTGACCCTTTGATAACCATTTGGTTTTTGATTTTTGGTTTTTGAAAATTATGCTTGTTTTCTCCTAATATCCTTACAATGATTTTCATCTTTGTTAGGAACCCACTTGAATTCTTAGCCAAATTCCAAAATCAAAAGCAAGTTTTTGAAAACTACTCCTTTTAGTTTTCAAAACTTAACTTAGTTTTTGAAACATGGAAGGAAGGTAGGTAGCAAAACAAAGAAACTTATAGGTGGAAGTAGTGTTTATAAGCTCAATTTTCAAAAACCAAAAAATAAACCAAAAACCAAATGGTTATAAAGGGTCCTAAATTAACACATTTGATAAATACGAGAAATTTTTAAATGAAACAAAGTTTTAAACATAACATGATTAATTAAACTAAATTCGTAAGTTTTCCTACGTGAAAGTGAATTCAAAGAGCATTTAATCTGCTTTTACAATGAAAAAGATATTGTGTGGAATATCACCCTAGAACTTTCAATTTGATCAATTTGATTTTGATCAATCACCTCGAACTTAAAAATTATTGCAATTTAGGAGTGGTTAATCAAATGGAAGATTTGATGGTTGTTGTAATTACCTCTATGTTTAGATGTGTTTTTTTGCAATTTTTAATTTTTTTTTAAAGGTTAAACAACAGAGAATGAAGGTACCTTAGAGAATTCGACAAAAGTGTGCAACACTGAGCTGAGTGTTTCCTTGATTCTTCTATCAAGCTGCAAATTTTACAAAGAAACAGATTATTGACATCCCCTAATAAAAATACAAAAAATAGAAAAAAACATTTCAATTGGGAGCTTAAAAAACAATTTTATCATCCATTACAATAGCCTTCCTTTTCGGCCAAATGGAATCACAAAGTTTGCTGCAATCTGTGCCTCTTATACTGGAGTTTTGCCCCCATTGTAACTTTACTCTTCCATCTGTAGAAAAGCACGTTTAGATTAGCAAGGTCCCAAACATTTCAAAGTATTAGCTTTTTTAAACTAGTCCCTATATTATACCAAATGGCGTTTCCATTTCAATAATAAATAAATAAATAAAATAAAATTTTAAAAGATTTTAAAAAGTAAAAAAAGAAAAAGAAAAAGAAAAAACTTTAACACTGTACTCACACATATCATTGTGTATTTATTAGGCTAAATTACAAGTTTAGTTCTTGATATATAAAAGTATTTGATAGGTAAGCCAATGGGGAGAGTAATGTACCATAAAAAAACAATGCAATTTGACCAGAAGCATAAGCTAAAATGACAAGACCTTCAACTACAAAGGTATAGTTAGCTGTCAACACGAACATAGCTCAACTGACATAAAAAAGTACAATTAGCTAAATATACATGTATTATAAATTTAATGCATGAACAAGCTACGATCTCAAGACACAAGAGTTAAACTAAATACATTTGAATGAACCAAAAAAAACTTACACAATACAGCTTAGTCTTGACTCTTGATCTTTCCTGCTTGCAACTTAAATGGTGAGACAATTATCTTGCGCTTGGTGAAGATGTCAACCTATCATTGTCAACAACTTTTAGCAATTACAAACATCTTTGGAGTGACTTCCTAAGTACTTAAAAAAGTGTTTTAAGTAAAAAACTACATTTTTAAGCACTTAAAAAGTTATCCAAACAAAGCCTAAAATCAATCAACTTTATTGAGAGATGTAAAACAAATCTTATACTTTTGAATTGTTCCAAATGAGAAGATCACTCTTACATGAGCCCTAACACTCCAATTGAGCTCCAATAATGCCGGCATGAGATTATCTTGAACTTGTTGAAAGATGCCTACCTATTACTGTCAACAACTTTTACAAATTACAACTTAAAATACAAAGAAAATCAAATCAATCAAATTTATTGAAAGCTATAAAAAGTATACTTTGGGATTGCTCCAACTAAGAAGGATCACTCTAATCAAGAGTCCTAACACTCCAATTGAGATCAAAAGCTTGCATGGAAAATTGTTGACCTTGTTGAAGATGTATACCTATCAATGTCATTGTCACCAACTTTCATCCATTATTAGAACTTATAAAACAAGAAAAGTAGAATCAGTCAATTTTATAAAATGATAATAGTATACCATACTTTGAGATTGTTCCAACTAAAAAGGTCAATATTACAAGAGCCTTAACACTCCAGTTGTGCTCTAAATCTTGAGCTTATTCAAAGATTTCTACCTATTATTGACAACAATTTTTATCAATTAGAATTTAAATACAAGGAAAATCAAACTATATATTTGGGATTGTTCCAACTAATAAGGTCAATTTTACCGGTCTTAATTCTCCAAATTGAGCTCCAATACCAACAAGGGACAATTTTGAACTTATTGATAGATGTGTATCAATCATAGCACAAACTTTTATCAATTATTAGAACTTAAAAACAAGTAAAATAAAATCAATCATATTTATTGAAAGTTGGTAAACAAACATACTTTTGGATTGTTCCAATGAAGAAAATCAATCTTATTAAGAGTCTTAACAGCTCCAATTGAGCTGGCCTTCAAGGGACAATCCTGAGCTTGTTGAAAAATGTCTACCTATCATTGTCAACAACTTTCATTAGTTATTATTTTAGAACTTAAAAGATTAAGCAAATCAAATCAATCCATTTTATTGAAACAAGTAGACTAAATAATATATAACTTCAGAATCAATTAAAATAATAAGCCAAGGTCCTTGCTAACTCTCTCTCACTCGCAGAAGAGAAGGGAGAGATAGCATAGTGGACGATTTTGGGCAACAAGAGGTTGCAGGTCGTAGGGTGGAGAAAAGCAAGAAATTCACAAAAAAAGATAATGGAGGAAGGGTAGAAGACTAGGGAGACAAAGGATGGGGGATCCCCACAGCACACAACCTTGAACTCACGACGGAGGAGAAAGGAAAAGTGGTAGGAATGGACGATGAAGAACTAAAAAGGAAAGTCCAGGACTTGGAGCATGTGGCAGTGTGCAAAATTTTTACGAAAAAATACATAAATCAGGAAATTTTTAAAAGCATGATCCCGAAAATATGAAAAATATAGTCGGAAAAGTTAATATAAAGAAAGTAGGTGAGAATATGTTCAAGTGCACCTTCAATTCGATGAAGGAAAAGAAGAAAATATTGGGAGGGGGGACCTTGGATTTATGACAGAGCACTTTTATTATTAGAAGACTTGAATTCAGGTACGCATAATTTTGGATCCACTTTTTAGACTTACCAAGAATTTGCTTAAAAAGAAAGTGGGCAGAGGCGTTGGGGAATGCAATTGAGCAGTTCGAACGTGTGGATTTAGACGAGCTTGAGAAAGGAGGTGATTCCCTGAGAATCAGAGTGAGAATAGACGTAAAGAGACCGCTAAGAAGAGGAACGATGATAAAATTCGAATCTTAGAGGGAAGAAGAATGGGTAGAAATGAGATTCGAGAAACTCCCCGGCTACTGCTACGATTGCGGGTGAATAGGCCACCTAGCGAGAGAGTGTGAAGATGTGGAAGCTGTAAATAAGGACGAGATGCAATATGGTGCCTGGTTGAAAAAGGAAGCAGCAGCTAAAGGAAAATATAAATTTAAAAAGGAGGCTGGAAAAGGGGAACAAGACCAGAACAAAGGAGGGAGAAGAAACGGGCCAAGAAACACCAAGGAAAAAAGCAATCGCCGACAGGAGAACACGCCGAAAAAGATGGAGGATTGCGGCAAGACAATGATGGAAGAAACGACAAAAAAAAAACGGCTAACTCTGAACTGAAGGAGCCAACAGATATAATGATGATTGACAAGAATCCCAGAGGTTTGAAAATCAATGTCTCGGATAAAGGAAAAGGGAAACTTCAAGAGGTGGAAGATCAGAAGACAACTATGAAAATAATAGAAATAAGTACTGATGAGGCTGAAAACTCCGGAAAAAAGGGCCAAAAGCAGGGGCCCAAGTTTGATCAAATAAAAAGTATAGAGAGAGACTTGGGCCAAAAAGAAAAGGAAGAGAGAAAAGGCCAAACTAACGGAAGTAAATATCTACATATGGACAAAGCCCTACAAAGCCACACTCAGAGTCAGGAAACCCACGAAAAACAATTGCAACAAGAAGAATAAGACAGTAGAACCAAAGGAAATATGACTCAGGAAGAAAGATTGGGAAATCATGGAAGAGGAGGGCTAGAGAAGAACAAAACAAAAGGAATGATCAGAAAGAAATGGAGACTCTGGAGGGGACAAGGAAACATGGAAGAGACGAGCAAGAAAAGGATAAGGAAGGCAAGAAACTATGTAAAGAATACTTCGGGTTAACCGTTGGGATATCGGCGGGAGCTGTGGAACAGTCCCGCTGGACGCCATGAAAATATTATGTTGGAATGTCCAGGGGGTGGGGAACCTTCGGGCGATCCGATCGTTGCGACATGAGATTCGCAAACACAACCCCACAATTGTCTTTTTAGCAGAAATGAAGTGTGCTAGTTCTGAGGCAGACAAAATCAAAAGAAAGTTGGGATTCAACAATGTTTTAAGTGTGGGCAGTAATGGAAAAAGTGGAGGTTTACTGTTAATGTGGCAAAACCATCACAATATAGCAGTTAATTCTTACTCCAAAGGTCACATTGACGCAGCGATAAAGGAATCTAATTGGCGGTGGAGATTTACGGGGTTCTACAATAATCCGGATCAAAAGAAAAGGAAAGAGTCGTGGCGACTTCTCATAAGAGACTAAACGACTCCATCAATCTCCCATGGGTCGTTGGAGGAGAGTTCAACGAAATATTATTCAACAAGGAAAAAGAAGGGGGAGTTTCTAAACCTTTAAACTTCTTAAATGAGTTTTTTGATGTGATTAGGAACTGTGATCTTATTGATATCAGATTTTTTTGGTGACAGGTTCACATGGTCAACGAACAAGACTCGAAGAGAAGCCACTAAAGAGAGACTAGATCGGTTCTTCGTCAATTTGAAGATGTACCAAAAAACAAAGATCATGAAAGTGGAGCACCTGAATTTTCACCATTCTGACCACAGGCATTATGAAAATAGAATGGACCAACAATTTCTTTCAAGAATATTATTCCAGGAAACCTATCACAAGCTTGAAGAAAATTGGATGGGTCATGAAAGAAGCAAAACTTCTTTTAAAAACTCCTGGACATCTTCAGCAGAGGCGAATAATGTCAATTTCAGTAGGAAAATTCAAGAGGGTTTAAAGGCCATGAGCAATTGGAACAGAGAGAGATTGAATGGATCGATCAAAGGAGCAATAGCCCGGAAAGAAAAGGAAATCAAGGACTTGTCCAACCTGAATAACCAAGACAATCTAGATAATCTTATTCAAGTAGAAAAGGAATTGGATAAGCTGCTAGAGGAAGAAGAATCATATTGGAGGATGAGATCGAGGGAGGAGTGGCTAAAAGGAGGCGACAAAAACACCAAGTGGTTCCATTCTAAGGCTTCGCTAAGGAAAAGAAGAAATGAAATAAGGGGATTTTTTTTATGACAAAGGATAGTGGCTTGAAAAGGATGAAGATATTGGAAAGACAGCTTCTTATTTCTTCAAAAATCTTCTGATGTCTAGACAGCTAGTACGGATAGCTTGACTGTCAGAAGAACAAAAGAGAAGGCTCGACAATCCTTTTACAAAAGAAGAAATTGAGATGGCCATTAAAAGCTTAAGCCCCACAAAAGCCCCTGGGCCAGATGGTGCTCATGCACTGTTATTCCAAAGTTACTGGGACATATTACGTGAAGATACTTTTATAGTGTGCCTGGGTATTCTCAACAGTAAAGAAGACATGGAATCCATTAATAGAACTCTTAAAGCCCTCATTCCCAAAACAAAAGACCCAAAAAAGATGAGCGAATTTAGACCCATAAGCCTTTGCAATGTCATCTACAAAATCATAGCTAAAGCTATTGTCAACCGAATGAAAAAAGTCCTAGATTCCATCATCTCTCCTTCCCAATCAGCATTCATGTTAGGAAGACATATATCGGATAATGTGTTGATGAGTTTTAAATGTATCCATGCTTTAAACAATAGAAGGAAAGGAAAGACGGGGCACATAGCTATAAAGCTCGACATGAGCAAGACTTACGACAGGGTAGAATGGACTTTCTTGGAAAAGATCATGGAGAAAATGAACTTTAGCGGGGATTGGATCCAGAAAATCATGAATTGCATATCCACGGTCAGCTACTCAATCTTAATAAATGGCGTCCCTCATGAAGAGTTCAAGCTAAGTAGAGGGCTTCGATAGGGAGACCCTCTCTCCTCGTACCTTTTCCTGCTATGCACGGAAGGCTGAAAGCGCTTTTGAAAAAGGAGGAAGCGTTATCTAATCTCTCTTGATTTCAAATTAACAAACATTGTCCTACGCTAATGCATTTATTTTTTGCAGATGACAATTTGATATTCTTAAAGACCTTTGATCCCTTAAAAGAGTCCTTGGACCATATGAGCATGCTTCAGGACAAACTATTAATCTGGAGAAGTCATCTTTTATGACAAGCAGGAACATGAGCAAAGAAAATAAGGAAGCTTGTGAAAAAATTCTCAGGATAAAGAGAACGGACTCCCTAGGCCAATATTTAGGGATGTCGTCTCAAATAGGAAGAAACAAGGGAGCTGCTTTTAAAAGGATAAAGGACAAAGTTGAAAAAACGCTCCAAGGGTGGAAAGAAAACTTTTTTTTGCTAGGAGGGAAGGAAGTTCTTATAAAATCAACGACCCAAGTTATCCCTATTTATACTATGAGTTGTTTTTGGCTTCCTAACAATATTTGCAATGAGATTGATAGGTTGTGCCAGGTTCTGGTGGGGAGCGGGGAACGACAAGAATAAAAACAAATACCATTGGATGAGCTGGAAGAAGATGTGCAAGAGCAAGGAGCGTGGTGGAATTGGGTTTAAGCAAATAGCTCTCTTCAACCACCAAGCTATGCTTGCAAAGCAATTTGGAGGATAATAAGAAACCCCAATAGTCTTCTCCACAAAACTCTAAAGGGCAGATACTTTAAAGATGGGAACTTCCTAGAGGCCAAAATAGGAAACACACCATCATTAACGTGGAGAAGCATATGCTATGGTCGAGATTTCTTTGCTAAAGGCATTAGATGGCGAGTAGGGAATGAGAATCTAATCAGAATTGATAAGGACCCCTAGATCACCAAAGAGGGAATAAAAAAACCCTACCTCACTATAGATTCTCTACAAGGGAAAAGAGTCAATAGTTTACTTGATGAGAACAATGCCTGGAAGAAAAAGCTAGGGTCGAGATTTGTTTGCTTAAAGGCATTAAATGGCGAGTAGGGAATGGGAATCTAATCAGAATTGATGAGAACAATGCTAGGGTCGAGATTTGTTTGCTAAAGGCATTAGATGGCGAGTAGTGAATGGGAATCTATCTAATCAGAATTGATAAGGACCCCTAGATCACCAAAGAGGGAATAAAAAAGCCCTACCTTACTATAGATTCTCTACAAGGGAAAAGAGTCAATAGTCTACTTGATGAGAACAATGCGTGGAAGAAAAAGCTTATATCTCAAGGTTTTGGGCCTCAAGAAGCGAAAGACATTCTTAGGATCCCCATCGGTGATAAGACCTTGAAAAATGAGATTATTTGGGATCCAGACAAAAAAGGAAAGTTTTCAGTCAAAAGCACTTACCACCTCGGTATTGAGATCAACTATTCGAAAGAAGCTCAACAATCGGACATTGGCAAATCATCTAAACTATGGAAAAGCATTTGGTCTTTGGGGGTTCTCCCTAGGATTAAAGTCTGCGCCCGGAAGTTAGTCAATGACATAATCCCAAGCAAGGCAAACATCATAAAAAATGGGATTCACCTAAACCCATTATGTCACCTTTGTAGGAAAAAAGTGGAATCTACCACTCATCTAATTTGGGAGTGCAAATTGTCGAAGAAGATTTGGGGGAGTCTAATCCCTAACTCACAAGTTCTATTTGATTTGGGCAGGAAAAGTGGGCGGTGGAGGATTATTGGAGTTGGATCGTGGAGAATTGAATCAAGGAGGACATAGCCAAAAGAATCATTATTATGTGGAGTGTTATGATATATGTTATTTTGTATATATGTCCTTTATCGTAATTGTACATTTCTTAAGTTAGGGTTTTCTTGTATTCCTATATATATGTGTTATTCTCTAATGTGAATGAGGAGTATTTTCCCTAATACTTTGTACATGGTATCAGAGCGTCTAGGGTTTTAGAATTCTCTCTTTGGCGGCTAGGGTTTTTCTCTAGGGTTAGGGTTTGTAGTTTGGGTCACCTCGTTTGAGTGGCCGTTTGTCGTCACCACCTACCTAGGAAGGAGCGCCGCCGTCAGGAGAGTAGAAGCGCTGTCGCCGATCGTCGGAAAACGCTGCGCGTGAGTCACACGCGCCGCTGGAAGAGTCTGCATCCGCCGCCATGCGCCGACGCGTGCGCCGCCCGTTTCTGTTTCCGCCGCCTGGGTTCGTCTTGCCTCGCTATTTCCGGCCGGCCTATGTGATTAGATTTCGGAATATCACATTTTTTGGTCTCGGGTTGTGTAGTTTTCTTCGGTATCAAGCTGTTTTTTTGCGATTCAGTTCTGTTTTTGTGGTTTATTGAGGTTTTTCAGCGGTTTTAAGCTACCATTGGCTGAGATGAAACCTTTGGTCATATCTAATGGAGTTCCCCTTTCTTCGAAGTTCACAGAACATAAGCTAAATGACTCCAATTACTATGAATGGAGTCGTACAATTCGGTTTTATCTACGAAGCACTGAGATGGATGACCATATCACTGAGGATCCGCCAGAGGATGCCACAAAGAAGAAGGTTTGGCTTAGAGATGATGCTCGCTTGTATTTGGGAATAAAGAATTCTATAGAAAACGAGATAATTGGTTTGTTTAATCATTGTGATTCGGTGAAAGAACTACTAGCATTCACAGAGTTTTTATACTCAGGTAAAGAGCAAGTTAACAGAATGTATGATGTTTCCATGGCTTTCTTTCATGCAGCTCAGAAAGAACAATCTGTGACGAATTACTTCATGCAGTTAAGAAGACATGTGCAGAGCTTGGTACGTTATTCCCATTTACCACTGATATAAAGGTTCAACAAGCTCAGTGAGAAAAGATGGCCGTTATGATATTTTTGAATGGACTTCAACCTGAATTTGGGATGACGAAATCACAAATTCTCTCTGGTTCTAAAATTCCTACTTTGGAAGAAGTCTTCAGTAGAGTTCTCTGTATTGAAAGTCCTCAAATAAGTTCATCTGTCCCTCAATCTAACAGTGCTTTGATTAGTAGAAATAATGACTCTAGGGTTAATAGAGGAACGAGCACTAATACTCAGAGAACTGGTTATGATAATCGACGACATGATTCACAGGAGATTGTATGCAACTATTGTCGGAAGCCTGGTCATATAAACGTGAGTGTAGAAAGTTGTTAAGTAAGGGACATAGACCTCAGCTTGCTCAGATTGCTTCCACCAGTGATACACCTGAGAAGTCAGTTTCCATTTCTGCAGATGAGTTTGCTAAATTCCAGTTGTGTCAGGAATCATTGCAAGCATCATCTTCCTCGAATCCTATTGCAACTATTGCTGAGTCAGGTAATCAAAATCACTGTCTTCTTACATCCTTTACCAAATGGGTCATAGACTCTGGTGCCACAGCCCATATGACAAGTAATTCTAGCTTATTTTCTACCTCTTTGTCACCTCCACTTTCTCCGACTGTCACTTTGGCAGACGGATAACCATCATCTGTTCTTGGTTATGGCACCATTGATCTCACACCTTCTCTTCATTTGTCTTCTGTTTTACATTTGCCTAAACTTTCTTTTAACTTGATTTCTGTAAGTAAACTCACTCGTGACCTTGATTGTTTTATCTCTTTTTTCCCTGGCTATTGCTTGTTTCAGGATCGTATGACGAAGAAGATTATTGGTAAAGGATATGAGTCTGGAGGTCTTTACATCTTTGATCACCAACTACCGAAAGCTGTGGCATGTTCTGGAGTTGCCTCCCCATTTGAAATCCATTGTCGTTTGGGTCATCCTTCTTTGTCTGTGTTGAAGAAGCTTTATCCCGCTTTTCAGTCTTTGTCGTCTTTAAATTGTGAGTCTTGTCAGTTTGCTAAATTTCATCGTCTTAGTTCGAGTCCTAGAGTCAATAAACGAGCTAGTGCTCCCTTTGAATTAGTTCATTCTGATGTTTGGGGTCCGTGTCCAGTATTGTCCAAAACTGGATTTCGTTACTTTGTTACTTTTGTTGACGACTATTCTCGTCTAACTTGGTTATATTTAATGAAAAATCGTTCTGAGTTACTTTCTCACTTTTGTGCTTTCCATGCTGAAACCCAAACTAAGTTTAATGTGTCTTTGAAAACTTTGTGCACTGATAATGCCAGTGAATATTTTTCTCACATGCTTGGTTCTTATTTGTGTAAAAATGGAATTGTTCATCAATCTTCATGTGCTGACACTCCATCCCAAAACGGGGTCGCTGAACGGACAAATAGGCATTTACTTGAGACCGCGAGAGCATTATCCTTTCAAATGCATGTACCAAAGCCTTACTGGGCTGATGTAGTTTCCATAGCGTGTTTCTTAATTAATAGAATGCCTTCATCCGTCCTTAATGGTGAGATTCCTTATCGTGTACTCTTTCCCACCAAACCTTTGTTTCCCATTGAACCAAAGATCTTTGGTTGCACTTGTTTTGTTCGAGATGTTCATCCTCATCGTACCAAGTTAGATCCTAAATCCTTGAAGTGCATCTTCCTCGGTTACTCTCGTGTTCAAAAGGGATATCGTTGCTATTGTCCTAGTCTTAACAAATATCTTGTTTCTCCAGATGTTACCTTTTTCGAAGATACTCCTATTAGTCCATCATTGCCGAGCCCGAGTGAGGGGGAGGATGATGATCTCTTTATCTATGAGATTATCTCTCCATCATCATCCCATGATCCTTCCCCATCAGTTTCTATCCCTCCTCGTCCATCCATTACTCAGGTATACTCCAGGAGGCCACCACAGGAACCTTCAGGCACATGTCCTACGCCACAAGATTCTTCGACATCTGATCTTGGACAAAGTGATGATCTTCCCATTGCCCTTCGTAAAGGTAAGCGCACATGTACTTATCCTATTTCTTCCTTTGTGTCTTATAACCAGTTGTCGTCACCCACATATTCGTTTATCACATCCCTTGATTCTATCTCTATCCCTAACTCTGTTCATGAAGCGATATCTCATTCTGGTTGGCGCAATGCAATGATTGAGGAGATGAATGCTTTAGATGCTAATGGTACTTGGGATTTAGTATCTCGTTCTGCAGGCAAGAAGGCCATTGGGTGTAAATGGGTGTTTGCCATCAAGGTCAATCCTGACGGATCCTTTGCTCGTTTGAAAGCACGTCTTGTTGCTAAAGGATATGCTCAAGTTTATGGGATTGATTATTCTGATACATTTTCTCCAGTTGCTAAACTAACGTCTATTCGATTGTTTCTTTCCATGACAGCTACTCAAGGTTGGCCTTTACATCAGCTAGACATCAAGAACGCCTTTTTACATGGCGATCTTCAGGAGGAAGTTTATATTGAGCAACCACCTGGATTTGTTGCTTAGGGGGAGAGTGATAAAGTTTGTCGCCTTAGAAAATCATCGTATGGATTGAAACAGAGTCCACGTGCATGGTTTGGTAAGTTTAGTCAGGCACTTGAGCAATTTGGAATGAAGAATAGTAGGTCTGATCATTCTGTTTTCTACCGAAGATCTGAGAATGGTATTACTTTGCTTGTTGTGTATGTTGATGATATTATTATCACTGGTAATGATACATCATGTATAGTCTCTCTCAAAACTTTCCTTCAGGGTCAATTTCATACATAGGATTTGGGAACACTAAAGTATTTTCTGGGTATTGAAGTGATGAGAAGCAAGAAAGGTATCTTTTTGTCACAACGAAAGTATGTACTTGATTTGTTATCTGAGACAGGAAAACTAGGAGTTAAACCATGTAGTACTCCGATGATACCAAATTTGCAACTAACCAAAGAAGGAGAATTATTTAAAGACCCAGAAAGATACAGAAGATTAGTTGGGAAGTTGAATTATCTAACAGTGACACGACCAGACATTGCTTATTCAGTGAGTATTGTAAGTCAATATATGTCATCACCTACAGTAGGTCATTGGGCTGCAGTAGAACAAATTCTATGCTACTTAAAAGCTGCTCCAGGGCGTGGAATCTTATATAAAGATTATGGTCATACAAAAGTTGAATGCTTTTCAGATGCTGATTGGGCTGGATCTAAAGAAGATAGAAGATCAACTTCTGGATATTGTGTCTTTGTAGGAGGCAATTTGGTTTCATGGAAGAGTAAGAAGCAGAATGTGGTTTCACGTTCGAGTGCTGAATCAGAATATAGAGCTATGGCACAATCTGTATGTGAGATAGTATGGATACATCAACCGTTGAAGGAGATAGGGTTTAGTGTTACTATGTCAGCTAAATTGTGGTGTGATAATCAAGCTGCACTTCACATTGCATCTAATCTAGTGTTTCATGAGAGGATTAAACATATTGAAGTGGATTGTCACTTCATTCGTGAGAAAATACAACAAAGGCTGGTGTCCACAGGATATGTGAAGACAGGAGAACAATTGGGAGATATTCTTACCAAAGCATTAAATGGAACAAGGATTACTTATCTCTGCAACAAGTTGGGCATGATTGACATATTTGCTCCAACTTGAGGGGGAGTGTTATGATATATGTTATTTTGTATATATGTCCTTTATTGTAATTGTACATTTCTTAAGTTAGGGTTTTCTTGTATTCCTATATATGTGTTATTCTCTAATGTGAATGAGGAGTATTTTCCCTAATACTTTGTACATGGAGCATATGGAATATAAGAAACAGAGCATCAACAACAAAAATCTCCCCAGAAACAGATTTCAGTATCAAAATCATAGAAGACAACATAAAGGAATGGAAAAATTCTTACTTGAAGAGCCAACATCCAAAGAGACTGAGGAATCTGGCGAGTCACACAACCTAGGAGAAACCAAAGCTAAACGCCCGGATGGAACAATCTTGAGTTTCTTAAAAGATGTCTACCTATCATTGCCAACAACTTTTATCAATTACAACTTAAATGAAAAGGAAATGCAATCAATCAATCTTACTGAACCAAAAAAATATAACATACTTTTAAATTATTCCAACTAAGAAAGTCAACTTTATCGAGAGTTGTAATGCTCCAGTGAGCTCACATTCCTATATGGGAAAATCTTGAACTTATCATCATTGTTAAAAACTTATATCAATTAGAACTTAAAAGAAAAGGCAAATGAAATCAATCAATTTTATTGACATATGTAAAATGTATAAATACTTTGGTATTGTTCCAAAAAGAAGGTCAATCTTACCAGAAATACTCCACTTGAGCTCAAATGTCTGCATGGGACAATCTTGAACTTATTCAAGCAAGTCTACCTGTAATTTTCATCAACTCCAATAAATTATTAGAACTTAATAAGCAACGAGAATAGAATCAATCAAATTTATTAAAAGATACAAGTAAAACATACTTTGGTTGAATTAAAAAAACAAGGAGAATAGAATCAATCAAATTTATTGAAAGATAAGAGTAGAACATACTTTCATATTGTTCCAACTTAAGAAGGTCAGTCTTACGAGAGTCCTAGTACTTCAATTCAGCTGCAATGCCTACATGAGACAATCTTGAGATCATTTGAAAGAACTCTACCTGTCATTGTCGACAACTTTTATCAATTATTGGTAACTTAAAAAACGAAGAAAATAGAATCACCCAATTTTGATGAAACATAAAATTAAAACATACTTCAAGATTGGTCCAACCATGAAGCATCAATGAGTGCATGAAGCAGCAATCTCAAGCTTCTTACAAGATGTCTACCTATGATTATCAACAACTTTTATCAATTAGAACTTAAAAAACAAGGAGAAAAAAATCAATCAAATTTATTGAAAGATACAAGTAGAACATACTTTCATATTGTTCCAACTTAAGAAGGTCAGTCTTACAAGAGTCCTAGTACTCCAATTCAACTGCAATGCCTACATGAGACAGTCTTGAGATCATTAGAAAGAACTCTACCTGTCATTGTCGACAACTTTTATCAATTATTGGTAACTTAAAAAACGAAGAAAATAGAATCACCCAATTTTGATGAAACATAAAATTAAAACATACTTCAAGATTGGTCCAACCATGAAGGTCACATCAATGACTGCATGAAGCAGCAATCTCAAGCTTCTTAAAAGATGTCTACCTATCATTATCAACAACTTTTATCAATTAGAACTTAAAAAACAAGGAGAATAGAATCAATCAAATTTATTGAAAGATAAGAGTAGAACATACTTTCATATTGTTCCAACTTAAGAAGGTCAGTCTTACAAGAGTCCTCGTACTCCAATTCAGCTGCAATGCCTACATGAGACAATCTTGAGATCATTTGAAAGAACTCTACCTGTCATTGTCGACAACTTTTATCAATTATTGGTAACTTAAAAAACGAAGAAAATAGAATCACCCAATTTTGATGAAACATAAAATTAAAACATACTTCAAGATTGGTCCAACCATGAAGATCACATCAATGACAGCATGAAGCAACAATCTCAAGCTTCTTAAAAGATGTCTACCTATCATTATCAACAACTTTTATCAATTAGAACTCAAAAAACAAGGAGAATAGAATCAATCAAATTTATTGAAAGATACAAGTAGAACATACTTTCATATTGTTCCAACTTAAGAAGGTCAGTCTTACAAGAGTCCTAGTACTCCAATTCAACTGCAATGCCTACATGAGACAATGTTGAGATCATTTGAAAGAACTCTACTTGTCATCGTCGACAACTTTTATCAATTATTGGTAACTTAAAAAACGAAGAAAATAGAATCACCTAATTTTGATGAAACATAAAATTAAAACATACTTCAAGATTGGTCCAACCATGAAGGTCACATCAATGGCTGCATGAAGCAGCAATCTCAAGCTTCTTAAAAGATGTCTACCTATCATTATCAACAACTTTTATCAATTAGAACTTAAAAAACAAGGAGAATAAAATCAATCAAATTTATTGAAAGATGCAAGTAGAACATACTTTCATATTGTTCCAACTTAAGAAGGTCAGTCTTAAAGAGTCCTAGTATTCCAATTCAGCTGCAATGCCTACATGAGACAATCTTGAGATCATTTGAAAGAACTCTACCTGTCATTGTCGACAACTTTTATCAATTATTGGTAACTTAAAAAACGAAGAAAATAGAATCACCCAATTTTGATGAAACATAAAATTAAAACATACTTCAAGATTGGTCCAACCATGAAGGTCACATCAATGACGGCATGAAGCAACGATCTCAAGCTTCTTAAAAGATGTCTACCTATCATTATCAACAACTTTTATCAATTAGAACTTAAAAACCAAGATAAATCAAATCAATCAATTTTATTGAACGATAAAAGTATATTATACTTTGGAATTGTTCCAACTAAGAAGGTCAACCTTATAAAGAGTCCTAATACTTCAATCGAGCTCTGATTCCTGCATGGGACAATCTTGAACCTATCATTAACAACAACTTTTACTAATTAGATCTTAAAAGACAAGGCAAATCAAATCAATCAAGTTTATTGAAACATGTAAACTACATAATATACCTTAGGATTGTTCCAACTAAGGTCAATATTACACGAGGCCTAATACTCCAATTGTGCTCCAATGCCTGCATGGAACAATCTTCAGCTTATTCAAAAATGTCTGCCTATTATTGTCAACAACTTTTTTCAATTAGAACATAAAAGGCAACGAAAATCAAATCATATACTTTGAGATTGTTCCAACTAACAAGGTCTCAATCTTACAGGGTCCTAATACTCGAAATTGAGTTCCAATACCTGCATGGAACAAACTAGAGCTTATTGAAAGATGTGTATTTATAATAGTTAACAACTTTTATCAATTAGAACATAAAGCACAAGGAAAATCAAATCAATCCATTTTACTGAAAGCTGGAAAAGTTATAATATACTTTTAGATCTTCCTACTAAGAAGGTCAATCTTATTAACCATCCTAATACTCCAATAGAGCTCCAATGCCTGCTTTTTGATAGTTGAAACTACAGTTGATGCATGGAACAATCTTGAGCTTGTTGAAAGTTGTCTACGTGTAATTGTCAACAACTTTTTTCCATTAGAACTTAAGAGAGAAGGAAAATCAAATGAATCAGTTTTATTGAAAGATAAAAATATAACATACTTTGGGATTGTTCGAAGGTTGTACTCCCATTCTTGCATTGGACAATCTTCAACGTGTTGAAAGATGTCTACCTGTCATTATCAACAACTATTATTAATTATAACTTAAAAAACAAGACAAGAAAAAACAAATCAAACAATATTATTGAAAGATGTAAACTATATAATGTACTTTGGGTTTGTACCAAGTAAGAAGGTCGATCCTATAAGAGTCCTAACACTCCAATCAAGTCCAAGCCTACCTGGAAGACAAATAATTATTAATCTCAACTCCAAAGGATGAGCATAGTAATTCAAAGATGAACTAAATTATTTATTTATTTTGTTAGTGGGCATATGATTTTACTCATTCTCTTAACTTTGACGGATGTGATAAATTAAATGATGTTATTTTTGAGTAAAAATGTGTGGCTTAGTTTAACTTCCATGACATTATCTTGCACGGTATACAAATTGTGTGGCTTATTGATTTAATTGTCAATCCATCAAGCATATGCTACACGAGATAATCAAACAAAAGCTGCAATGCTAATGAGACAACAAACAATTGTATATAACTACTTGGCAAAACTATCCTTTTACCCAAAGACCAAATAAGATAATATCAATTAGGCATTTAACTCATTTTAAGTTAAATTAGCATGCTAGTGTCACAAGAGCGAAAGATTTCCTCCCAAGTTCAAATTCTATTAAACCAATTCTATATAAAATATAAATGCACCAAGTTGCAATTAATCCAACAAGAGAAATAATAAGAATATAATAAGAATAAAAAAACAGCACGTTTACAATAAATATATATGTCTCCTAAAAATTTCAATTAAGTTCAATACCAGATATACCAAATCGATGACGATCAATCATGACTTTAACATCAGATTCTTCTGCCAATCCCTCGTGGTCGTCAATGCCTTCTTTCACCTTATTCTTTTTCCCTTCAGATGTAGTTTCTAGTGTAGCCTTTGACGGTGGATTTCCCTCAGAGAAAAAAGAGAGTGAAGCGAAGAGAGGAGAATAAATAGTGGAGCGTTTGACAGCTAAAGGTACTTGTTCAAGGATAAGAGGGTTTCGAATTCTTAAAAGGAACCAAAGCAATCAAATCAACAACTTTGTTCTTCTTGGGACTAAAATGCTTGTTGAATTAACTTTTGTGGTAATAAAACCAACCTTGTCATTAATTTGAGACTTTCATTTGAATTTATTATCATGTCATTTTTAAAACTTTGATTCATTTAAGTTTTTTTTTAATATTTTTCTATATATTAGTATTAATCTCAAACAATTAAATTTTCTCCTTTTTTTTTCTTTTTTATTCTTTTTGGCATATCATTTTTTTTCTCCCTCTCTAATTTTTTCTCCAAGTCTTCTCTTTTAACTATTTCTCTTTATCTCTAAAATTTTATCTCACTTGTTAACTCTTTATCTCTAAAATTTTCATCACTTTTTAATTTGCATCTCTTTTTCTCTCTCACTTTTTTGCACTTTTTGTCTCTAAATTCTCTTTTAATTTTTTTTTCTATCTCTAAAATTATTCTTTTCTCACTTATTAAATTTTCTCCCTCTATAACATTTTTCTATTTCTCTAAACAATTTCGAGATAGAAAAAAGTTAAAGAGAAAATAATTGACAAGAAATTTTTTAGAGAAAAATTTAAAAAGTGAGAACAACTTTAGAGATTGAAAAAAGTTACAAAGAGAAAATTTTAGAGAGAAAAAACTAAAAAGTGAGATGAAAATGTTAGAGATGGAGTTAAGAAGTGAAATAATTTTAGAGGGAAAGTTAAAAGTGAAATAAACATTTTAGAGAGAAAAGGTGATAGAGAGAGAAAATGTCTTAGAGAGAGAGAAAGGACAAAAATTTAAGATAAAAAAGTTAAAAATGGGAAAATCTTAGGCCCCATTTGATAATTATTTGATTTTTGGTTTTTGAAAATTAAGCGTATAAACACTACTTCCACCTATAAGTTTCTTTATTTCATTATCTACCTTATTCCCATGTTTTCAAAAAACCAAGTCAAGTTTTGAAAACTAAAAGGTGTAGTTTTCAAATACTTGTTTTTGTTTTTCGAAAAATCATTGTAAGGAAATTGGGAGAAAACAAGCATAATTTTCAAAAACCAAATAGTTATCAAACGGGACCTTAATGTTTGAAACTAAATTATTCCACCCCCCCGCGAATGCTCTCTCCTCTCTCCCCTCTCCCCCTCCCTTTCAGCCTTCATCCATCAAAGCAGTGGTAGTTTTTGACAGTGTTTTTTCCATGGAAGTCACCAGTTGTTGCATCCAAAACAGGTATTTTTGTATTTGGAAGGAGGGAAATATGTATTTTGTTGAAGATACGTGCAAGAAGCAGTTGATTTCTTTGTCCATCTCCTTTTTACAATGGTTTGAAAATGTTCTAGTTGAGGTTCTACAAAATCCTGTTTCTTCTTTCTTTCATCAAAAACGTAAGGAAGACTTTGGAGTCATTAGATTGATTAAGTTCTTTTCAAACAATGAATGGTTCTTTGAATGTGCTGTATGGCCTTCCACGGGTGGGAGAAGGTTTTTTCAAGTTCTAGCGGGTTTGAATAAGAAAGGTTGGTATGTATTTTGGGATATGATTAGGGATTTTATCCATAAAATTCACCTTTCTGAAAATCAGCCAATTCAACCATCATTGAGTAATTTGAAGGGTCATTTGGTTCCAGATAAAACTTCAAAAGGTCATGTTTCTTCTAATTCTTATGCTGAAGTTGTTAAGAGTGGTGTTTTGATGAAGAAATCTTTCTCCTCGGAAAATTCAGTTAGAAATGTTCAGCTTGTTAATAAGGAAGCTTACTGGGTTCGAAAGAACTGGGATGTGCTGAAAATAGAATTGGAAAGCTCACTTGTTGTTTCTAGATTGATGGCCCATTATTCTTGGAAGGAGGTTAAGCTTGTCCTTGAGAATTTCTTTAAATCTTCAGTCTTGATCAATCCTTTTATGGATGATAAAGCTTTGATTCAGGTGGCTGATCGTAATTTGGATCCTTATGTGAATGGCAAGTGGAAGCAATTCGGGAACCTCCATTTGAAATTGGAATTTTGGTCCTCTGAGGTTCATTCACAGCCAAAATTTATAAAAAGTTATGGAGGTTGGATTGCAATCAAAAACCTACCTTTGGATTTGTGGCACCAGGACTCTTTTGAAGCTATTGGAAAAAACCTTGGTGGGTTGGTTAGTATTTCTTCCAAAACACTCAATTTATTGGACTGTTCGAAAGCTTTGATTGAAGTAGAAAAAAATATTTGTGGATTCATCCCTGCTGATATTAATATTAAGATTGATAATAAGGTGAATTCTCTTTAAGATTTGGGGATATTAATGCACTAGATGATTAGAAATTTGAATTTTGATGCAAGCAAAAGGTTATCTGTTGATGACTTTTCAAATACCCTAGACGTAATTAGGGTCAGACAAGCTTTATTGGATGCTGATTTGATTCTTGGCAATGAAATGGAAAGGATGAATGAATTGCCTTCATGTTCTCGGTCTCAGGAAAAAATTAATGAGGTTTTGGGTTCTCCAAAGGGTGCATTGCTGCATGATGAGGGCATTAATAATGTTGGTTGTATGGGCTTTAATGATAGCATTCAAGAGATGGATCCTATTCTCTCTCCTTTTCAAGTTATTAATGATTATAATTGCACCAGCCCTAAGGAATTCCAGTAGCCACTGTCCGTTGATTATTCTCCCAAAAGTATTAATGTTAGCATTGGAAAAGTGTGTAACCAACAGGCAGTTCCCAAAAGTATTAATGATAGCATTGAAAAAGTGTGCAATCAGCAGGCAGCTGTAATGATTTACGATGGTTGTATTGATCCTCCTTCCAAGATGATTATTGATAATTGTTGTAATTTGATTAATGATTTGCAGCAGATTCCAAGAGAGAGAGACCAATTTAATGAGGCGTTGGGTTCTCCAAAAGGTGCTTCATTGCATGAATAGTGCACTAATTTCGTTGGAGGAAAACGTATTAAAGATAGCATTAATGAGCCAGTTTTTGTTCTGTCTCCAACCAAAGATGATAATGTGTTTAATGTGTTCAACCCTCAGGAAGTCCGACAGTCCCAGTTTTTGGAATCTCCTTCTAAGGTTTTTAATGCCGTTAATTGCAATTCAAATAATGATGTCCAACAGGTAGTACTAAAGACATATTCTCGGAAAAAATCTTCTTTTTCATTGGTTGCTAAGTCAAATACTAATGTTGATCATTTGGAGTCAGCATGTACTCATTTACTTGCTGCAAAAAAGGCTTTGGGTTCTTCAAATGTCAATTCTGGAAATGGTTTGTTTCAGGGTAAGGAATTTAAGGAATCTTTTGTTCAAATTCCAGGGGGGAGTGAGATTTTCGTAAGAGGTATGGGTAGCTCCTCCAACCATAGTATTCATTCCCCGGTGGATTCAGATGATGAGTCTACGGTTAGAGTAAGCAGTGAGGATTCTGATCAGTTGGTAGATAAAGAGGATTGTGTGGAATTATTTTCAGAAGATCAAATTGGTGAGTCTTTGCAATCAATCTTTTCTGAGAATGCTGATAGTTTAGGTCTCTCAAGATTCAATTATTCACGAATCTTTATTATCACCTTCTCAAATTCCTAAACAATTTTCTTCGTTAGTTGATATTTGTGGATTTCAATTGTGCAAAATTTCTCCTCAGTCTTCTAAAGCGGCTGTTTGATCCTTCCTTACTCATCTATGAAGATTGTTTCGTGGAATACCAGGGGTCTCGGTGATATGTCTAAAAGGGTGGTTTTGAAGAAATTCCTTCAGAACATTTGCTCTAATTTAGTCTTAATTCAGGAGACTTATCAAACTGTAATTGATTTGAGATTCATTAAATCCTTATGGAGTTCCAAGGAAATCGGCTGGACTTTTGTAGAAGCCTATGCAAAGCACTTAATAGTCGACTTATTATCTTTTTGAGAGAAAGACCTCAGATTGAACAGCTAATCAGATATATTGTTGAAAAAGCTCCTGAAGAGGCTGAAAAGAAACGAAGTTTTAAGTTTCCTTTCATCGTTTGTGAGATTTTTACTTGTGAAGTTGATATAATTCTCAAAGCATTGGTGGAGGATAAAGAGTTGATGATCTTGTTGTTTTCCTTCCTACAACCCAAGCCTTCTTACAACACTCTATTGGCTGGTTACTTCAGCAAGGTTGTCATATGTTTGTTGTTGCGGAAGTCAATTCCTTTTATGCAATATGTTCTAGCGCATCAAGTACCTATAAATAAGCTAGTTGATCTGATAGAAATTACTTCCATCATGGAGGTTTTGATCAGGTTTCTGGGTGTTGAAAAGCATCTGTATTCAAGCTTTACAGAATCAATGAAGTGGATTGTAGAGTCTATTGTTTTGGAGTTAATAATGGTCAAGTTCAGCTCTTCAGAATGATCAGAAGTTCATTCTTATGCCGCAGGATCACTTTGTGCTATTTCTCGATTTGCTCCTCTTGGTCTTTTGGCTATAATTTCCCGCCCAAGTTTTGTAGGAAGATTGTTTCGCCATGCCTTGGAAGATTCACGACCAACATATGTTTTAATTAACTCGTTATCAAAGTGTATATCTTTGTTAGATCCTAGGAGGTTAACTACTGGAACAGCTCTTGTATTCACCCGTCAAATATCCCATGGATCTTCTGTTTCAGCATCTATAGAGTCGGTGGAAGGCATGTTGGTGAGTCTAGGTAGGTTGCTCAAGCTTCTGGATGTTTCTGGATGTTTCTTCATCGGTGAAAGTTTTAGTTACTACATTCGGAAAGTTACAGCCACCACTTGGGAAATCCGTCTGAAGCTCGCCTCAAAGCTTCGTCATGGAGTTCGTTATCCAAGCTTTATTCAGCCTTCTCTATTTAGATCTTTTACCTTAATTGGGATGCTTTCATTTCTCCATCCTAAGTCTTCATTGTTCTTTTATGGGTTGTTTTTGTGTTGCCTTTAAAGTCGTGTGTTGATCTTTTATTGGCCGTTCTTATCATTATCTTGTTGTTCTTTTATTGGCTGTTTTCATTTCCTTATCTTTGTATTTTGAGCATTAGTCTCTTTTCATATCTTCAATGAAAAGTTTGTTTCCTTTTCAAAAAAAATGTTTGAAACTAAATTAACACGTTTAATAAATTAAAAAAAAAACTTTTAAATAAAACAAAGTTTTAAAAATTACATGATTAGTTAAACTAAATCCAAATTTGAGCTAAAATTAAAGACTAGTAAGTTTTCCTATGCAAGAGTGAATTCAAATAGCATTTAACAATGGAAAATAAGTCACTTCCAAACCATAAGAATTGTTCCAATCACACCCTAGAAGTTTCAATTTGATCGACCACCCTGATAAACTTACAAAATTGTTGCAATTTGGAGATAGTTGATCAAATTGAAAGTTTGAGGGTGTAATTGTAATAATCCCTATAGTTTAGATGTAGTTTATGTAATTTATTTTTTTATATATTAAAATAAAATAAAATAAAATAAAAGGTCCGAGAGAATAAAAGTACCTTAGAGAATTGGGCCAAAGTTTCCAACACTTTGAGCTGAGTGTTCCCTATGAACTGATTTATCTATCAAGCTGGGAGTCACCACAAATTGAGAAAAATAATTCTTCCCATCTGATTGCTCTGGATCTTTGGGCTCTAGTAGAGTTCACCAATGCACTTTAAGAAAAATCATTCTTTCCATCTGATTGCTCTGGATCTTTGGGCTCTAAGTAGAGTTCACCAATGCACTTTAGTGCCTTTTTCCCCTTCAGGCGTTCATTAAATTCACATTAATCTTCAACTGGCAGAAGGGGTCTAAATGAAAGAATTCGTTATCTTAAGTTTTAAAATATGTTACACTAGTTTCAGAAAAAAAAAAAAAAATGTTACACTAAAGCTCAATGTTTAGAACTATACCATGATCGAAATTAGGTACTGGAGGAGACATGCTTTCTCCAACACTTGTAGCATTTGGAAAAATAGCTTCATCATTTGTTATTTCACTGGGTTCCAATGAACTTCTCACTCCATAATCTGTCTCCTTGCTTTACCAATCGCTTGCATCTCTTTCTTGGGCACAGCAAGCGACTAAGAGAGAGAAGGAAAGGAAAAAAATTAGGTTTAAAACAGATTTCATTTTGCATATTATCTCAACTGGATAGTTTGAACAACCGATGGGCAGTCTCATTATATAAAATTTTAGTAATATAAACTTGGAGATGTCATCGTGATGAAACTCAATATCGTTGTTTCTCTGCTTCCTTAATTTATATGCTAACCGGCTCACCTTTCCAATTGTTAGATACCAATGTACATCCCTTTATAGAGTGAAGTGCACTTCCATTAACTGGATCAATGTAAAACTGCAAACAAAAGTTCATTTTGTTTTTAGCATGTCACTAACTCAAGGGCATTAAATACATGGATGAGACACGACAAGAAATTTGACTATTTTCGAAGGTCACAACCTTTGAAAAAGCACTTAATAAACCTTCAATACATCTGTTTTCAAAGGTTAGTTCAACCTTTGAAAAGTGTCGAAATCGATCCCGTCGAAAAAACTTCTTCAGAAGTTACATGTCATTGATAATTGTCAAATTATTTGTTGATAAAAAAAAAATAGGTGTTATCTTTTTCAAAGGTTCTCATTATTTTCAAGGGTTATAATGTTATTTTTGACAATGTTTTAAACCTTCAAAAATAGTTCTTTATAGACTTGTAAATCCTTCCAGAAAAGATGTAGAAATCTAAAATAAAGTTATTCAATGAACCTTCACAAAAATATAATATTAGATATGATAGATATGTGTTAATGTTGATGGGCAAGGCAACCCGCCAAAAGGGTCATTTGAGCAGTCGCTAGGCACTTACAAGTTTGTGAGTAGAGCCATTGGAACCATTGCCATCAGCCACAGTGGCATCATGCCCTACCAACAGAGACAAAAAACCTCAACATAAACCCATGTTTAAATTAACTCTAAATGAACTGGCTTTAAAAATCCTTCTTTTGAGTTATTCCATAAAAAGCAAAGGGAAATTTATATGTTATATTTTTTAACTTTCATTTGTGTTTTAATTAGTCTCCCATATAATTTTTAAAAGCATGATCCCGAAAATATGTAGAAATCTAAAATAAAGTTATTCAATGAACCTTCACAAAAATATAATATTAGATATGATAGATATGTGTTAATGTTGATGGGCAAGGCAACCCGCCAAAAGGGTCATTTGAGCAGTCGCTAGGCACTTACAAGTTTGTGAGTAGAGCCATTGGAACCATTGCCATCAGCCACAGTGGCATCATGCCCTACCAACAGAGACAAAAAACCTCAACATAAACCCATGTTTAAATTAACTCTAAATGAACTGGCTTTAAAAATCCTTCTTTTGAGTTATTCCATAAAAAGCAAAGGGAAATTTATATGTTATATTTTTTAACTTTCATTTGTGTTTTAATTAGTCTCCCATATAATTTTTAAAAGCATGATCCCGAAAATATGGAATATAGTCGGAAAAGTTAATATAAAGAAAGTAGGTCAAGTGCACCTTCAATTCGATGAAGGAAAAGAAGAAAATATTGGGAGGGGGACCTTGGATTTATGATAGAGCACTTTTATTATTTGAAGAAATCAAAGGAACAGAAAGATACTCAAGACTTGAATTTAGGTACGCATCATTCTGGATCCACTTTTTAGACTTACCAAGAATTTGCTTAAACAGAAAGTGGGCAGAGGCGTTGGGGAATGCAATTGGACAGTTCGAACGTGTGGGATTTAGACGAGCTTGAGAAAGGAGGAGATTCCCTGAGAATCAGAGTGAGAATAGACGTGAAGAGACCGCTAAGAAGAGGAACGATGATAAAATTCGAATCTTAGGGGGAAAAAGAATGGGTAGAAATGAGATTCGAGAAACTCTCCGACTACTGCTATGAATGTGGGCGAATAGGCCACCTGGCGAGAGAGTGTTAAGATGTGGAAGCTGAAAACAAGGACAAGATGCAATATAGTGCCTGGTTGAAAAAGGAAGTAGCAGCGAAAGGAAAATATAAATTTAAAAAGGAGGCTAGAAAATGGGAACAAGACCTGAACAAAGGAGGGAGAAGAAACAGGCCAAGAAATACTGAGGAAAAAAGCACTCGCCGGCAGGAGAACACGCCGAAAAAGATGGAGGACTGCGACAAGATGTTGATGGAAGAAACGACAAAAAAAAAAAGAAAACCGCCAACTCTGAACCGAAGCAGCCAATAGACATAATGATGACTGACCAGAATCCCAGAGTTTTGAAAATCAATGTCTCGATTAAAGGAAAAGGGAAACTTCAAGAGGTGGAAAATCAGAAGACACCTATGAAAATAATAGAAATAAGTACTGATGAGACCCAAAACTCTGGAAAAAAGGGCCAAAAGTAGGGGCCCAAGTCTGATCAAATAAAAAGTATTGAGAGAGACTTGGGCCAAAAAGAAAAGGAAGAGAGAAAAGGCCAAACTAACGGAAGTAAATATCCAGATATGGACAAAGCCCTTCAAAGCCACACTCAAAGTCGGGAAACCCACGAAAAGCAATTGCAACAAGAAGAATTAGACAGTACAACCAAAGGAAATATGATTAACTCAGGAAGAAAGATTGGGAAATCATGGAAGAGGAGGGCTAGAGAAGAACAAAACAAAAGGAATGATCAGAAAGAAATGGAGACTCTGGAGAGGACAAGGAAACATGGAAGAGACAAGCAAGAAGAGGATAAGGAAGGCAAGAAACTATGCAAAGAATACTTCGGGTTAACCGTTGGGATATCGGCGGGAGTTGTGAAACAATCCCGCCGGATACCATGAAAATATTATATTGGAACGTCCAGGGGGTGGGGAACCCTCGAGCGATCCAGTCGTTGCGACATGAGATTCGCAAACACAACCCCACAATTGTCTTTTTAGCAATGTTTTAGTTCTGAGGCTGACAAAATCAAAAGAAAGTGATGTAGCCGAATATTGGCTTAGTCTTGTATTTGTTAGTTATATCTTTTAAAGCCATGTGCTTGTCATGTGCTTCTTGGTTAGTTAGGTTGTTATGCCTAACCGCCCTTGTATAGCCTATTTAAAGGCTCCTTTCCCCTTTGGTTAATACATCTAAGATAATTTCGAGGTTATTCAAATAATCGGCTCCATCAAATTGGTATCAGAGCGCTTGATTTTCGGGACGCTTCCATCATGACAACCAAGAAAGTCTCGACTAACGTAAGCGGAGATCCATCCTTGGTTGATAAAGAGGCGGAATCTACCCCCGTCCTCTCACCACAAGAGTCAACTGCACGCTTGCTGTCAGTTGAAAACGACGTGCGTGAGATCAAGAAAATATTAGAACTAATGTGGGAAAAAATTGGCCTTCAGACTGAGCAACTAACTTTGAATCCAGCAGCGCAAATTAATTGGGCAAAAGAAACACAAAGTCGTCTGGGAGAAGGCAGCAAATCGAAGGTCCAGCAAGAAGGTAGAATAACATCTTATCAAGAATGGGAAAAGGCGTCTAAAAGATACCAAGAATTCAAAGAAAATCCATTATACCGAAGGTGTCAAGACTGGTCAGATTCTTCAAGTGAGGACGAGAAAGAACCACGAATTCCTTACCTTCAGTATGACCATCTGGAAAATCCAATGTATGGTCAACCGGAAAGAAGAGAAGGTGCAAGAATTCATTACCATCAGCAAGAACACGAATTCAAAATGAAGGTTGATATACCAACTTACAACGGTAAAATGGAAATTGAAGCATTCTTGGAATGGATACGACACTTGGAGAATTTTTTTGACTATATGAACACACCAGAGACTAAGAAGGTAAAATTGGTGGCCCTCAAGCTGAAAGGGGGAGCACAAGCATGGTGGGATCAACTTGAAATCAACCGACAGAGATTTGGGAAAAGACCAATAAGAAAATGGGAAAGAATGAAGCGGTTGATGAAGGACAGGTTTCTTCCAGCCAATTTTGAACAGATTTTGTACACTCAATATCAAAATTGCCGCCAAGGGACACGAACAGTGATGGAATATACTGAGGAATTTCACAGATTAGGGGCTCGAACCAACCTTGGCGAAAATCAGCAGTGCTTAGTAGCAAGATACAAGGGTGGGTTGCGAACGGATATTCAAGAACGCATTTCTTTACAACCTATAGCCTTCTTGAATGAAGCCATTACCGCAGCCGCTACAACAGAAGAGCAAATAGCCAATCGTTTCAAGAGACAGTACACTAGGAGGAATACCGAAGAACCAAACATTTACAATTCAAGAAATGCTGCAAATGACAAGAATGCTTCCCAAACTTTATCGGCTACAGAAAAAGGTAAGCAAATTGACATGGGATTGACAAAAGAACCTGTTCCAAAACGCCAATCCAATATATACTCCAGGCCCACTTTGGGAAAATGCTTCAGGTGCAACCAGAGCGGGCATTTGTCGAATGAATGCCCCCAACGAAGGACCTTGGCTATTGCAGACGCAGTCGAATTTCAAGAAGACAATGACTCAGACATTAATGAGCCTACTGATTTCTTGGAACCCGATGAGGGTGAACCCCTATCTTTGGTTATTCATGTTATAGTATATATGTAAATATAGTAGCTTATTAGTCTTCGTCCTTTATTGTAATTTTACCATTAGTGGTTTAGGGCTTCTATGTATGCCTATATATAATTGGCTCTAGTGTATAGAAAATAGATTGAATTCTCTCATGTTTGATATCTTGATAACATGGTATCAGAGCCACTCTAGGGTTTTAGAATTTTCCTTTGGCTGTTAGGGTTTCTTCTCATCCAAGTGGGGTTAGGGTTTGAAATTTGGGTCACCACATTAGAGGGGCTGTTTGTCGACACCACCCACCTAAAGAGAAGCGCCGCTGCCAGGGGAGTCGAATCGCCGTCGTCGTTCGCCGGAAGTAGCTGCGCGTGAGCCATACGCGCCGTCGGAGATTTCTGCAGCCGCCGCCACGCGCCGGTGCGTGAGGGCGCGTGGGAGGTCCGTTTTCCCTTCCGTCAGTTGGGTTAGCATCGGGCTGAGAATTCTAACAAGTCTGTATACTTGGTTTTGCCAAAACAGGTCACGTTTGCTTCAGTTTGCGTGCTCGGCTCAATTTCGGTTTGTTTTTGTTGAGTTCAGTTTTGTTTTTTCCTCGTGAGGGTACGTTTGTGGCTGGAATTTTCCCTGGTTGTTGTGATTTGCCGTTCTTGTGCATCAAGAGTATTTTTGACTTATTCTTGTGGCTAGTTTGGACATAATTTGCTCGAGTTAAAAGTTGTTTGGGAGGAGAATTAGGGTTCTTCATTAGAAACTCCATTCAGATCATATTTTCAGAAGTTGTATGGTGATTTGGCTCTAATTTCCAAGGTTTTAGATCAGAATTTGTGGTTTTACATTCGATATTGACCTATGGTTGAACAAGGATTCGTAGCAATGTCTAATGTGGTTCAATCGCGGATTCAGTCCATCCATGATTCATCTAAGCAACCATTTGTTACTTCTACTACTGAGTTTGCTAAATTTCAACAGTACCAGAAGTCATTGAAAGCATATTCTTTATCATCCATGCTTACCCCTATTACAACCATTGCTGAGTCAGGTAACATGAATCATTGTCTTCTTTCCTCCTCTACCAAATGGGTCATAGACTCTGGTGCAACCAATCATATGACAGGTAATCGTGATTTGTTTTCCAATTTTTCTTCATCTACATCCCTTATTGACGTTACTTTGGCAGATGGATCAACATCATCTGTTTTTGGATCTGGCACAGTAAATCTAACCCCATCTCTTTCTTTGTCATCAGTTTTACATTTACCTCAACTTTCCTTTAATTTAATATCTGTTAGTAAACTCACTCATGACCTTAATTGTTGTGTTTCTTTTCATCCGGGCTATTGCTTGTTTCAGGATCTTGTGACAAAGAAGATTATTGGTAGAGGACATGAATCTGGAGGACTTTATATTTTCGATCATCAAGTGCCAAAAGTTGCCTGTTCTGGAGTTGTTTCTCCATTTGATGCCCATTGCCGTCTAGGTCATCCTTCTCTTTCAGTGCTAAAAACACTTTGTCCTCAATTTCATAACTTGTCTTCATTAAATTGTGACTCATGTCAGTTTGCCAAATTTCATCGTCTTAGCTCTAGTCCTAGAATAGCTAATCGAGCAAGTAAGCCCTTCGAATTAGTTCATTCTGATATTTGGGGTCCTTGTCCTATTGTTTCCAAAACTGGATTTCGATACTTCGTTACCTTTGTTGACGATTACTCTCGTATGACTTGGTTATACTTTATGAAGAGTCGTTTTGAGTTACTTTCTCACTTTTGTAATTTTCATGCTGAAATTCGAACTCAGTTTGATGTTTCCCTTAAAATTTTGAGAAGCGATAATGCTGGTGAGTACTTTTCTGAAGCACTTACGTCTTACCTATGTAAGCATGGAATCATTCATCATTCATCTTGTGCTGATACTCCTTCCCAAAATGGAGTTGCTGAAAGAAAAAATAGGCATCTCCTTGAAACTGCAAGAGCATTATCCTTTCAAATGAGTGTTCCAAAGCAATTTTGGGTTGATGCAATTTCTACAGCTTGCTTCTTGATTAATCGCATGCCTTCATCTGTTCTTAAAGGTCAAATTCCTCATCATGTTCTATTCCCCACAAAACCGTTGTTTCCTATTGAGCCGAAAATATTTGGTTGTACTTGTTTTGTCAGAGATGTTCGTCCTAATCTAACAAAATTAGACCCCAAATCTTTAAAGTGCATTTTCTTAGGCTATTCTCGTGTTCAAAAAGGTTATAGATGCTATTGTCCTAGTTCGAATAGGTATCTTGTATCTCGTGATGTTACTTTCTTTGAGGACACGCCTTTCAAATCATCTTTGCCTAGTACGAGTCAGGAGGAGGAGGATGATCTTTTTATTTATACACTTGTACCTCCTACACCCTCTACCGATCCATCTCCACTTGTGTCTCCTACACCCTCTCTCGATCCTTCTCATTCGACACTTGTTCCTACTCGTCCGCCTATTACTCAAGTATACTCTAGACGGCAACAACCTCCAGGTGAATGTCTTGTACCACAAGATTCTTCGTCATCGGATCCAGGGCCGAGTGATGAGCTTCCTATTGCTCTTCGTAAAGGTAAACGTTCTTGCACTTTTCCTATTTCTTCATTTGTCACTTATGACCACTTGTCATCTTCTACATGTTCTTTTGTTGCATCTCTTGACTCTATCTCGATTCCTAAAACGGTTCATGAAGCCTTGTCTCATCCTGGTTGGCGCAATGCGATGATAGAAGAGATGACTGCTTTAGATGATAATGGTACCTGGGATTTAGTATCTCGTCCAGAAGGAAAGAAAGCTATTGGGTGTAAATGGGTGTTTGCCATTAAGGTAAATCCTGATGGTTCAGTTGCTCGATTGAAAGCACGCCTAGTTGCCAAAGGCTATGCTCAGACATATGGGATTGATTATTTTGATACGTTTTCTCCTGTTGCTAAATTAACTTCTGTAAGGTTATTCATTTCCATGGTTGCTTCTCAATGTTGGCCTTTGCATCAGCTTGACATTAAAAATGCTTTTCTCCATGGTGATCTTCAAGAGGAAGTCTATATGGAGCAACCACCTGGGTTTGTTGCTCAGGGGGAGAATGATAAAGTGTGTCGTCTTCGTAAATCTTTATATGGGTTGAAACAAAGTCCACGAGCATGGTTTGGAAGATTTAGTCAGGCACTTGAGCAGTTTGGAATGAAGAAAAGCAAGTCGGATCACTCTGTCTTCTACCAACGAACTAATAGTGGTATTATTCTACTTGTCCTATATGTTGATGATATTGTTATTACTGGAAATGATACATCAGGCATTTCATCTCTCAAAACTTTCCTCCAAAGTCAGTTTCATACTAAAGACTTGGGAACATTAAAATACTTCTTGGGTATCGAAGTAATGAGAAGCAAGAAAGGTATTTTTATGTCACAAAGGAAATATGTACTTGATTTGCTATCTGAGACAGGAAAATTGGGAGCCAAGCCATGTAGTACTCCGATGATGCCTAATCTACAACTTACAAAAGATGGAGAACCATTTGATGATCCTGAGAGATATAGAAGATTGGTTGGAAAGTTGAATTATCTTACAGTGACACGACCAGACATAGCTTATTCAGTAAGCATTGTGAGTCAATTTATGTCTTCACCCACAGTGGAACATTGGGCTGCAGTACAACAGATTTTATGTTATTTGAAGGCTGCACCTGGACGTGGGATCCTATATAAAGACCATGGTCATATGAAGATTGAGTGTTTTTCAGATGCTGATTGGGCAGGATCAAGAGAAGATAGAAGATCAACTTCTGGCTATTGTGTTTTTGTTGGAGGCAATTTGGTTTCATGGAAAAGTAAGAAACAAAATGTGGTTTCACGATCAAGTGCTGAATCAGAATACAGAGCTATGGCACAATCAGTATGTGAGATAATGTGGGTTCATCAACTCTTGATCGAATTAGGTTTCAATGTTACAGTTCCGACCAAGTTGTGGTGTGACAACCAAGCTGCCCTTCATATTGCATCCAACCCAGTATTTCATGAGCGGACTAAACATATTGAGATCGATTGTCATTTTGTTCGGGAGAAAATACAACAAGGTTTGGTAGCTACTGGATATGTGAAGACCGGAGAGCAATTAGGAGATATTTTCACGAAAGCTTTAAATGGAGTTAGAATAGATTATCTTTGTAACAAGTTGGGCATGATTAACATATATGCTCCAACTTGAGGGGGAGTGTTATAGTATATATGTAAATATAGTAGCTTATTAGTCTTCGTCCTTTATTGTAATTTTACCATTAGTGGTTTAGGGCTTCTATGTATGCCTATATATAATTGGCTCTAGTGTATAGAAAATAGATTGAATTCTCTCATGTTTGATATCTTGATAACAATTCAGTGTCTCCTTTTGGCCCCTAAACATGATCCAAGTTATCAAAGACACGCATTGTTCAAAACAAGATGTACAATCAACGGCAAAATTTGCAATGTGATCATTGACAGCGGCAGTACAGAGAATGTCGTGGCGAGCAAATTAGTTTCTACCTTGAATCTTCCTCTACATCCGCATCCTGATCCATACAAAGTGAGTTGGATAAAGAAGGGCGGCGAGGTGCAAGTTACATACACAAGTACTATTCCTTTATCCATTGGAGCAAGCTACAAGGATCAAATTGTGTGCGATGTCCTCGACATGGATGCCTGCCATATCCTTCTCGGTCGCCCGTGGCAGTATGACTTGCAAGCTATCCACAAAGGACGAGAAAATACATACGAATTTTCTTGGATGGGAAAGAAGATCGTTCTCCTACCACTCAATCCTTCGAAGCAAATAACCACTCCTACCACAAAGAAAGGTCAACTCTTTACTGTTTCTTCTGGGAAAGATTTTTTAAATCCTAAGCAATCTCCTATTCTTGGTTTGGTTATTAAGAATTTTGAGTTAACATCTAACTCTACTAATATTTCAAGTGAGGTTCAAGTTCTTCTAGATAAATATCCTGCCATTGTAGAGAATCCCTCACAGGTTCCTCCTTTAAGGGACATACAACACACAATCGATTTCTTCCCAGGAGCAACTCTACCAAACTTACCACATTATCGGATGAGTCCTAAAGAATACCAAATCCTTCATGAACAAGTTCAAGAACTTTTGGATAAAGGACACATACAACCAAGTCTTAGCCCGTGTGCTGTTCCCGCTCTCCTAACTCCCAAGAAAGATGGCTCATGGCGTATGTGTGTGGACAGTCGAGCCATCAATAAAATCACCATAAAATACAGATTTCCCATCCCGGCGGTGCCACAGTTTTTTCCAAACTTGATCTAAAAAGTGGGTACCATCAAATACGGATCAAACCAGGAGATGAGTGGAAAACGACATTCAAAACGAATGAAGGATTATTCGAATGGCTCGTCATGCCCTTTGGCCTCTCAAATGCCCCTAGCACATTTATGCGTCTGATGAACCAGGTATTTCATCCTTTCCTCAATAAATTCGTTGTTCTTTATTTTGATGACATCTTAATCTATAGCAAAAGCACAGAAGAACACCTAGACCATATTAGCATTATTTTTTCTACATTACACAAGCACTCTCTAGTCATTAACTTAAAAAAATGCTTATTTATTACTAGCGAGATATTATTTCTAGGATATATCATTGGTCACACTACAATAAAAATGGACCCAAATAAGATAATAGCAATTCAAGAATGGAAGGAACCCCAAACTATTAAAGAAATTTAGAGTTTCTTAGGCCTAGCATCTTTTTACAGAAAGTTCATTAGGAATTTCAGTACCATCGTGGCCCCCTTAACCAACTGTTTGAAAAAGGGACAATTTTTTTGGGGAAATACTCAAAGCCAAAGTTTTGCATTAATCAAAGAAAAACTTACAACCAGCCCCGTTCTCATTCTCCCTAATTTTGATCTCCCTTTTGAAGTAGCCATCGATGCCTCAGGTATTGGAATAGGTGCTGTTTTATCCCAAACCAACCATCCTATTGAATTTTTTAGCGAAAAATTGAGCCCTTCAAGACAAAAATGGTTGACATATGAACAAGAATTATATGCTTTAATCCGGGCCTTGAAACAGTGGGAACATTATCTGTTAGGTAAGGAATTTGTATTATTCACAGACCATTTCTCCCTTAAGTTTTTAAATTCTTAAAAATCTATAAACCGGATGCATGCTAGATGGTTATCCTATCTTCAAAGATTTGATTTTGTTATAAAGCATACTTCAGGAATTACTAATAAGGTGGCTGATGCTTTAAGCAGAAAAACAAATCTTCTAACTCTTCTTAAAGGAGAAATCATTGCTTTAGATGTCTTACCTGACTCCTATGAAAAGGACAAAGACTTTGCTTCCATTTGGTCCGATTGCATGGCTCACAAACCAGCAGGAGATTATCACATTCTTGACGGATTCCTTTTTAAGGGAGACATGCTTTGCATACCATTTTCCTCCCTCCGAGAGTCCCTAATAAAAGAAGCTCATTCCAGCGGTTTGGCTGGACACTTGGGGCGGGATAAAACTCTGAATACTTTGGAGACAAGGTACTATTGGCCTCAACTCCGCAAAGATGTCCAGAACTTTGTTTCCCGTTGCTACACATGTCAAATCTTCAAAGGAACAGCTCAAAATACTGGTCTATACTCTCCTCTGCCAATTCCCGAACATATTTGGGAGGATTTGTCCATGGATTTCATTCTCGGCCTTCCTCGGACACAAAGAGATTTTGACTCGGTCCTGGTAGTAGTTGACCGATATAGCAAAATGGCCCATTTCCTGGCGTGCAAAAAAACGGCGGATGCCATAAACATTGCCAACCTATTCTTTAGAGAAATCATCCGATTACATGGAATTCCAAAGTCTATTGTTTCGGACAGAGATGTTAAGTTTCTGAGCCATTTTTGGAAAACGTTATGGAAGAAATTTGACACTTCCCTCAAATTTAGTACCACAAGCCATCCTCCAACAGATGGACAAACCGAAGTAACTAATAGAACCTTGGGAAATCTTATTCGGTGCTTAAGTGGAGATAAACCACGACAGTGGGATATGGCTTTAGCTCAAGCAGAATTCGCATACAACCATATGCAGAACCGAACAACAGGGAAGTCTCCATTTGAGCTTGTTTATACTAAACTACCACGATTAACTATGGACTTAACTAACATCCCTTCTTCTGTTGATCTTATTCTCGAAGCTGAGGAAATGGCATCTCGAATTCAAGAACTACACCAGCAAGTTCACAGGCACATTGAGGAACAAACAGAAAAATACAAACAGGCAGCTGACAAAAAACGAAGATTCAAGGAGTATGCTGTGGGTGACTTGGTAATGGTCCACTTGAAGAAAAGCAGAATGCCGACGGGTACATCCGGCAAACTGAGGGAAAGGAAGATCGGGCCCGTTCCTATATTAGAAAGATTTGGAGATAATGCCTACCGAGTTCAACTTCCAGCACACTACAACATCAGCCCAGCCTTTAATGTGGCCGACATTTCCCCATATAATCCTCCGGATGAGTTTATTTTAGCTTCTTAAACTCGAGGTCGAGTTCTTTTTTTGGGAGGGGAAAAATTGATGTAGCCGAATATTGGCTTAGTCTTGTATTTGTTAGTTATATCTTTTAAAGCCATGTGCTTGTCATGTGCTTCTCGGTTAGTTAGGTTGTTATGCCTAACCGCCCTTGTATAGCCTATTTAAAGGCTCCTTTCCCCTTTGGTTAATACATCTAAGATAATTTCGAGGTTATTCAAATAATCGGCTCCATTAGAAAGTTGGGATTCAACAATGTTTTAAGTGTGGGCAGTAATGGAAAAAGTGGAGGTTTACTGTTAATGTGGCAAAACCATCACAATATAACAATTAATTCTTACTCCAAACGTCACATCGACGCAACGATAAAGGAATTTGATTGGTGGTGGAGATTGACGGGGCTCTACAGTAACCCAGATCAAAATAAAAGAAAGAGTCGTGGCGACTTCTTGAGAGACTAAATGACTCCATCAAATCTCCCATGGGTCATTCGAGGAGACTTCAACAAAATATTATTCAACAAGGAAAAAGAAGGGGGAGTTTCTAAACCTTTAAACTTCTTAAATGATTTTTGTGATGTGATTAGGAACTGTGATCTTATTGATATTAGTTTTTCTGGTGACAAGTTCACATGGTCAAGGAACAAGACTCGAAGAGAAGCCACTAAAGAGAGACTAGATCGGTTCTTCGTCAATTCGAAGATGTACCAAAAAGCAAAGATCATGAAAGTGGAGCACCTGAATTTTCACCATTCTGACCACAGGCCAATTGTTATGAAAATAGAATGGACCAATAATTTCTTTCAAGAATATTATTTCAGGAAACCTATCACAAGCTTGAAGAAAATTGAATGGTTCATGAAAGAAACAAAACCTCTTTCAAAAACTCCTGGATATCTTCAGCTGAGGCGAATAATGTCAATTTCAACAAAAAAAATTCAAGAGGGGTTAAAGGCCAAGAGAAATTGGAACAAAGAGAGATAGAATGGATCGATCAAAGGAGCAATAGCCCGGAAAGAAAAGGAAATCAAGGACTTGTCCAACCTGAATAACCAAGACAATCTAAGATAATCTTGTTCAAGCAGAAAAAGAGTTGGATAAGCTGCTGGAGGAAGAAGAATCATATTGGAAGATGAAATCGAGGGAGGAGTGCCTAAAAGGAGGCGACAAAAACACCAAGTGGTTCCATTCTAAGGCTTCACAGAGGAAAAGAAGAAATGAAATAAGGGGATTTTTTATGACAAAGGAGAGTGGCTTGAAAAAGATGAAGATATTGGAAAGACAGCTTCTGATTTCTTTAGAAATCTTCAGATGTCTCTAGACAGCCTAGTACGGATAGCTTGAAAAAGGTGGTGGATGCAACCACAACTAGACTGTCAGAAGAACAAAAGAGAAGGCTTGACAATCCTTTTACGAAATAAGAAATTGAGATGACCATTAAAAGCATAAGCCCCACAAAAGTCCCTGGGCCAGATGGTGCTCATGCACTGTTATTCCAAAGTTACTGGGACATATTAGGTGAAGATACTATCAGAGTGTGCCTGGGTATTCTCAACAATAAAGAAGACATGGAATCTATTATTAACAAAACTCTTGCCGCCCTCATCCCCAAAACAAAAGACCCAAAAAAGATGAGCGAATTTAGGCCTATAAGCTTGTGCAATGTAATCTACAAAATCATAGCTAAATCTATTGTCAACCGAATGAAAAAAGTCCTAGATTCCATCATCTCTCCTTCCCAATCAGCATTCATGTCAGGAAGACAGATATCGGATAATGTGTTGGTGAGTTTTAAATGTATCCATGCTTTAAACAACAAAAAGAGAGGAAAGACGGGGCACATAGCTATAAAGCTCGACATGAGCAAAGCTTACGACATGGTAAAATGAGCTTTCTTGGAAAATACATGGAGAAAATGAACTTCAGCGGGGACTGGATCCAGAAAATCATGAATTGCATATCCACGGTCAGCTATCGATCTTAATAAATGGCGTCCGTCATGAAGAGTTCAAGCCTAGCAGAGGGCTTCGATAGGAGACCCTCTCTCCCCGTACCTTTTCCTGCTATGCATGGAAGGCTTCTCAACGCTTTTGAAAAGGGAGGAAGCGTTATCTAATCTCTCTGAATTTCAAATTAGCAAACATTCTCCTACGCTAATGCATTTATTTTTTGCAGATGACAGTTTGATATTCTTAAAAGTGGGAGATAAGGACCTTTAATCCCTTAAAAGAGTCCTTGGATTGTTATGAGCAGGCTTCAGGACAAACTATCAATCTAGGACAAACTATCAATCTGAAGAAGTCGTCTTTTATGACAAGCAGGAACATGAGCAAAGAAAATAAGGAAGCTTGTGAAAGAATTCTTGGGATAAAGAGAACGAACTCCCTGGGCCAATGTATTTAGGGATGCCATTTCAAATAGGAAGAAACAAGGGAGCTTCTTTTAAAAGGATAAAGGACAGAGTAGAAAAAACGCTCCAAGGGTGGAAAGAAAACTTTTTTCGCTAGGAGGGAAGGAAGTTCTTATAAAATCAACGACCCAAGTCATCCCGATTTATACTATGAGCTGTTTTTGGCTTCCTAACAATATTTGCAATGAGATTGACAGGTTATGCGCTAGGTTCTGGTGGGGAGCGGGGAGCGACAAGAATAAAAACAAATACCACTGGATGAGCTGGAAGAACATGTGCAAGAGCAAGGAGCATGTTGGAATGGGGTGTTAGGCCTCCTATTATCCATACCTACGTTCGTAGGGGTAGACTTAGTAATTCCCCTTCCCCATAATGTAATCATGTCAGTCGGTGTGGGCTTAAGGGCGGGCTTAGGTTAGTCGGTCGTGGGGATTATATATATGTAATTTTGGGCTGTAATTAGGCATACTTTTACTTTTGACTGAATTATCCTTCTCGGTGAAGAAAGGATAGGGAGACAGCACCTTCTCGAATTGGTGTATTTTGTAACGTGCCTTCTTATAATACTATGAACCCACTTTTGTATCTTAACAAAGTGGTATCAGAGCAGTCAACCTGGGAAAAACACGGGGAATGGCTCAACGACACCTCGAAGAACGGATTACTGAATCCGAAAAGAGTATGGAAGGATTGAAGGAAAAATTTTCGGAACTTGAAAAATCGGTGGCTGTACTCAATCGGAGCATGGAGAAATTGTTCAATAGTGTGGAAGACCAAAGACAACTGACAGTGGAAAATCAGAAGGCTCTGGCCAACCTCCTTCAAGGAGGATTCCGGGGCGGCACCAGCGGCGAAAAGGAATCGGGGCATAAGCGAAAGTTACCAGAGGATGAGAGTGCTACCTCTAGTCGCAAGGAACCTCGCGGACTCGAAGCAGGACCGGAAAGATATAAGTTCAAGAAAGTAGAAATGCCAGAGTTTGAGGGAGACCAACCTGATGACTGGCTCTTTAGAGCTGAGCGCTATTTTGAAATTCACCAATTGGCGGACTCGGAGAAAGTGATTGTAGCATCGGTGTGCTTTTCGGGTGTTGCGCTACGCTAGTACCGATGGGCGGAAGGAAGACAGCCATTCAATGGCTGGAGAGACTTGAAATATCGCTTGTTGGATCGATTTCGACCCTCCCAATAAGGGTCTCTGTGTGCTCGCTTTCTAGCGGTCCAGCAGGAGAAGACGGTGGCGGAATATCGTCAACGATTCGAAGTCCTAGCTGCCCCCACTACCGCAACTTTCGGAGGAAGTATTAGAAGGAACTTTCCTAAACAGTTTGTTCCCTGAAATTAAAAGTGAAGTGATGTGCTTTGAACTGGTGGGATTGGAGGCCATTATGAAGGCGGCCCAGAGAATAGAAGACAAAAACCAAGCGTTAACCGTGAAAACTAGTCCAGGTCCATCTCGAGCATGGAAGCCTAACGTTGGAGGCCCAGTAGGACAACCGCTTATGCCCAAGCTTCTTGAGCCCAGCCCACTAAAAAGCATTACTTTGCCCACCAATCCATCCCATCAGCGAAAGGAGATTCCACTCAAACGCCTGACTGATTCTGAACTTCAGCTCGTAGGGAGAAGGGCCTATGTTACAGGTGTGATGAGGAGTATTTTGTGGGTCATAAATGCAAAGGCAAAGAATTGAAAGTTTTGATAGTTTCAGATGAGGGAGAGAAGGAGAAAATCCACGAAGAGAAAGAGTTGAAGGAGTGTCGGGTGGATGAAGTTGAAGATTCGTCCGTCGAAATGGATGCTGCGGAACTCTCGTTGAACACAGTTGTGGGGTTTTCGTCCCTAGCCACTTTGAAAGTGAATAGTTGACTGGAAATCGTTGGGAGTCACTACAGTTGACTGGAAATCGTTGACACTTAACATTGATTGTGGCGATTCAAAGGTTCGTTATTAAGGGCGATCCCTCATTGACCAAATCGGAGGTATCCATGAAACAATTGCGAAAGACCTGGAACAAGTATGATCAAGGGTTTCTGGTAGAACTTCGGGCTATCACAGCTCTAGTTGGAGAACCTGCAATGTTTGAAGCAGTTCCACCTTCACCTAATCCACCCGCAGTGGACCATCTCCTCGAGCAATATGAAGACGTGTTTTCGGAACCCAGTCGGTTGCCACCGCACCGAGAAATTGATCACCGCATCCATCTTAAAGATGAACAGACCCCATCAATGTACGGCCATATAGATATGCACATGCACAAAAAGAAGAAATCGAAAAGATGGTCAAGGAGATGCTCACTGCAGGCATTATTCAGCCAAGTACTAGTCCGTTTTCCAGCCCCGTGCTTCTAGTCAAGAAGAAAGATGGCAGCTGGAGATTTTGTGTGGACTATCGAGCCTTGAACGAAGCGACTGTTTCTGATAAATTTCCAATTCTGGTCATTGAAGAATTGTTGAACGAACTCCACGGAGCTAGGGTCTTCTCCAAGCTGGACCTACGTTCCGATTACCATCAGATCCGAGTAAGTCATGAGGACGTTCATAAGACAGCATTCAGAACTCATGATGGACACTATGAATTTCTTGTAATGCAGTTGGATTGACAAATGCCTCGTTTACGTTTCAAGCTCTCATGAACTGAATATTCCGACCGTTCCTGCGCAGGTGTGTACTTGTCTTCTTTGATGATATTCTCGTTTACTGCCCTGATTTGGATACCCATTTATCTCATCTGGGAGTTGTCCTCAATGTGCTTCGGGACAATTTGTTGTATGCTAATATGAGAAAGTGCTTGTTTGCCCATGAACGTATCGAGTATTTGGGGCACTGGATTTCTGTCAACAGTGTTGAGGCTGACCATGAGAAAGTACGAGCAATGGTGCAATGGCCACGACCCAATAATGTCCGAGAGTTACGGGGTTTTTTGGGCCTAACGAGCTACTACCGCCGATTCGTGGAGAACTATGGCTCTAAAGCCTTTCCGCGTTCCATTGTTTCAAACCGAGATAAAATTTTCATCAGCCATTTCTGGGCTGAGACCTTATTTGCTGGGGCAACGATTTATAATTCGCACTGATCAGCAGGCGTTACGTTTTCTGGTGGAGCAGACGATGATACAACCAGAATATCAAAAATGGGTTTCAAAATTGATGGGATACAATTATGAAATCCAATATCAGCCTGGCCTTGAGAACAAAGCCGCGGATGCTCTTTCTCGATTACCTCCCATGGTGCATTTGGCTGCTTTGTCTACTCCTGCGGTGTTGGTTGTCCGACAGTTAAAAAGGAAGTGGTGGAGGATTCCAAGCTTCAGGCCATCGTCCGCGATTTATTCGTGGATCCCCTGTTACATCCTAAATTCACCATTCATCAAGGAACATTGCTCTACAAAGGTCGATTGGTGTTATCGGCTGAATCGACACTGCTGCCTGCCATTCTTCACTCATACCACGATTCAGTCTTGGGAGGCCATTCCGGGTTTCTTAAAACCTATAAACGAATTTCAGCGGAGCTTTATTGGCCGGGTATGAAAGGGTCAGTGAAGTGTTACGTTGAGGATTGCCCTGTTTGTCAAAGGAATAAAACATTAACTCTTTCACCAACTGGACTGTTGCAACCATTGCCTATTCCTGAGCGAATATGGGAGGATATTGCGATGGATTTCGTTGAAGGATTGCCTCGCTCACATGGGTATGATTCAATATTGGTAGTTGTTGATCGTTTAAGTAAATATGCCCATTTTCTTTCCCTTAGTCACCCATACACTGCAAAGGGAGTTGCTGCTTTGTTCATAATAGAAATTGTCCGCCTGCACGGGTTTCCGCGTGTCAGACCCCCAATAGTACACACGTATGCAAGGAGGGGTAGGAGAGGAAATTCACCCTCAATCTAGGCGGTTAATAGAGGATGAAAAGAAACTTAATGTAATGTAAATAGTTAGCAGTCAATCGGTGTGATCGGTGGGAGGTTTATCTGAATTTTGGGTAGTATATATTGTATTTTGTTCAGAGGATTAGGTATGAAATCCTTAGTCTTGTATACTCTTATCAGGGATGATAAGAGAGTGGGAGACCTCACCATCTCAAACTGGTGTTTGTAACTGACTTTTGTCTATAAATAAAGGCTTTCCTTCTAGCTTCCCTACTTTCTGAAAACCGGAATCCTAACATTCTGGTATCAGAGCACGTCATCCTGGGAAAGACACGAGGTATGGCGCATAAACAACTGGAAGAACGGGTAGCAGAGTCTGAAAAACATGTCGAAGGTATGAAAGAAAAATCTCCCGAATTAGAAAATTCTGTAGCAGAATTGAATAAAAGTATGGAGAAGTTGTTTAATAGTATGGAAGATCAACGAACAAATAACAATAGAAAATCAAAAGGCGTTAGCAAATTTGCTACAAGGTGGGTTTAAGGTTAGTTCTAGCGGGGAAAAAGAATCGGGACAAAAACGGAAAATTGAGGAGGATATAAGTGCTTCCTCTAGTCGAAAGGAACCCAGAGGAGAAGAGAATTTACATGATCGACAGAAATTCAAGAAAGTGGAGATGCCAACCTTCGAAGGAGACAACCCTGATGACTGGCTTTTTCGAGCAGAATGCTATTTCGACATACACCAATTATCAGACTCGGAGAAGATCGTGGTATCAGCCGTGAGCTTCGCCGGTGTAGCTTTAAGGTGGTATCGATGGGCGGAGGGTCAAAGTCCGTTCTCAAGCTGGAGAAATCTTAAATACCGCATACTGGAGCGCTTCAGGCCATCACAAGAAGGTACCCTCTGTGCTCGATTCCTTTCCATTAGACAAGACAAGACAGTGGTTGAATATCGAGAGAGGTTTGAAGCCCTAGCAGCCCCCCTTCCACATCTATCTAAAGAAGTCCTTGAAAATACCTTCCTTATTGGGTTGTTGTCGGCTGTAAGATCCGAAGTTCTGTGCTTTGAACCCATGGGCCTGGAAGCGATCATGAAGGCGGCCAAAGAATAGAAGACAAGAATCGGGCCATTGAGCCCAAAGCTAGCTTCGGCCAAGGAAGATTGTGGAAAGGCCCCATAGTCAGCCATGCAAATCCACCGAAGTTAATTGAACATAACCCCATTAAAACCATCACTTTACCCAATAATCCGTCCCATCCACCGAAGGAAACACCACTTCAGCGTTTAACAGATTCTGAAATGCAATTAAGGAGAGAAAAAGGGTTGTGCTACAGGTGTGATGAAAAGTTCCACGTGGGGCACAAATGCAAAGGAAAAGAATTGAAAGAACTTCTGGTAGCAGACGAGGATCCAGAACAGCCACTTTCCAAAGAAAAAGAAACTACAGAGTGTCGGGTAGAAGAAGTTGAAGACTCCTCCGTGGAAGTCGACATGGCCGAACTCTCCATTAACACAGTAGTTGGATTTTCTTTTCCAGGAACAATGAAAGTAAAAGGAAAAATCGAAGACAAAGAAGTAGTTATTCTCATTGATTGTGGAGCAACACACAATTTCATTTCTCAAAAGCTCATCGAAGACATGAAGTTACCAGTGACTGAGACGATGAATTACGGCATCATCATGGGCACGAGAACGGCAGTAAAAGGGAAAGGTATTTGTAAAAAGATCGTGATCGCGTTGGACGGAATCACCGTTGCGGAAGATTTTTTACCCATAGAGTTGAGTGGGTTTGATGTAATATTAGGCATGCAGTGGCTGAGAACTTTGGGAATAACAACGATTGACTGGAAAACTCTAACAATGGAAATCAATGTAGGGACTCCAAGATTACTCTCAAGGGAGATCCTTCCTTGACAAAAACTGAAGTATCGCTTAAACAACTCAAGCGATCGTGGGGCAAACATGACCAAGGCTTCTTAGTCGAATTAAGGGCAATTACTGCGGCAGTGGGCGATCAGCCCGTTTATGACGCCATTCCGCCGTCACCAAATCCACCGGTCGTGGACCAACTGTTAGAACAGTACGAAGATGTGTTCTCCGAACCCACTCGGCTTCCTCCTTACAGAGAGATTGATCACCGGATACCACTTAAGAGCGGAAGTCAACCCATCAACGTTCGTCCTTATCGTTATCCCCACGCCCAGAAGGAAGAAATTGAGAAAATGATCAAAGAGATGTTGATGGCAGGGGTGATACGACCCAGTACCAGTCCTTTTTCAAGTCCAGTACTGCTCGTGAAGAAAAGAGACGGTAGCTGGAGATTTTGCGTGGACTACCGCGCTTTGAATGAAGCCACTGTGCCAGATAAATTCCCCATACCAGTAATAGAGGAGTTGTTAGACGAGTTACACGGGGCACGAATTTTTTCCAAACTGGACCTGAGAGCTGGATATCATCAAATCCGCGTGCATACTGAAGATATTCCAAAGACGGCGTTCAGGACGCATGAAGGTCACTACGAATTTCTGGTAATGCCCTTCGGTCTCACTAATGCTCCGTCAACGTTTCAAGCATTAATGAATCATGTCTTTCGTTCTCGTATTTTTTGATGACATACTTGTTTATAGTTCGGACTTAGAGACACACTTAACACACCTTGGGGCAGTTTTAAATGTCATGAGAGATAATTCTCTGAAAGTTAACATGAGAAAATGTGTATTTGCGAGAGATCGCATAGACTACTTAGGTCACTGGATTTCTGCGGCGGGTGTAGAAGCTGATGCCGACAAAGTCAGGTCGATAGTGGAATGGCCAAGACCAATGAACGTCAGGGAATTAAGAGGTTTCCTAGGACTCACTGGCTATTATCGAAAATTTGTGGAAAATTATGGTGCCAAAGCATTTCCATTAACACAGTTAACTCGACGAGATGCATTCGAATGGACCGAGGAGGCCCAAGAAGCATTCGACAGTTTGAAACGAGCCATGATGACACTACCGGTCTTGGCACTACCAGATTTTACACAACCGTTCATGGTAGAAACTGATGCTTCCAGTACTGGATTGGGAGCGGTATTGACTCAGAACCAAAGGCCGATAGCTTATTTCAGTCAATTGTTATCAACACAGGCCCAATCCAAACCAATATATGAGAAAGAATTGATGACAATCGTAAAAGCTGTACAAAAATGGAGGCCATATTTGTTGGGCCAACGCTTTCTGATACGAACAGACCAGCAGGCATTACGATTCCTGGTAGATCAAACAGCCATACAACCGGAAAACCAAAAATGGATATCGAAGCTGTTAGGATATAACAGGGTTGGAGAATAAAACGGCCGACGCCTTGTCCCGCCTTCCACTTGCAGTTCACCTTGCACCGTTATCAGCACCCGCCATTCTAGATGTACAAGTAATCAAGAGATAAGTAGCTCAAGACCCCAGGTTACGGGAAATAATTCGAGATCTCTTCGTTGATCCCTCTCTCCATCCAAAGTTTTCCCTCCATCAAGGGACATTGTTATATAAAGGAAGATTAGTTATGTCAAACGAATCCAGATTGATCCCAGCGGTTCTTCACTCTTATCACGATTCAGTTATAGGTGGACATTCAGGGTTCTTAAGAACCTATAAAAGGATTACGGCTAAATTATATTGGCAGGGGATGAAGGGTGCAATAAAACGATACGTCGAAGATTGCCAAACCTGCCAGCGGAACAAGGCATTAACGCTTTCTCCAGCCGGACTCCTCCAACCGTTACCGATCCCAGAACGCATATGGGAAGACATCTCGATGGACTTTGTAGAAGGTCTACCCAAATCTAAAGGGTATGACACCATTTTTGTGGTGGTTGACAGACTCAGTAAATATGCTCACTTCCTTTCCTTAAGTCACCCCTTTTCAGCAAAAGGCGTGGCAGCTTTGTTCATAAAAGAAGTGGTACGACTACATGGATTCCCTAGATCAATTGTCTCAGACCGAGACAAAATATTCGTAAGTAATTTCTGGGCAGAAATGTTCCGTTTACAAGGCACTCAATTAAGGAGGAGCACTGCCTACCATCCACAAACAGACGGACAAACTGAAGCTGTGAATAAATGCCTTGAGACGTATCTTAGATGCTTCTGTGGTGAAAGACCAAAGCAGTGGGAACATTGGTTGTCTTGGGCAGAATACTGGTATAACACAACATACCACTCTTCACTCAACACAACGTCGTTTCGAGTAGTTTATGGCAGGCCACCTCCAACACTGTTATTCTATGGGGATCAGAAAACAAACAATGCAACATTAGATGAACAACTGCTCAACCGAGATAAAACCATCGATTTGCTAAGGACACAATTACTCAAGGCACAAGATCGAATGAAGAAATACGCTGACCAACAGAGAAGAGAAAAGACCTATGAAGAAGGAGAATGGGTCTACATCAAGCTTCGTCCTTATCGTCAATCAACAGTAGCTCACAGAAGGAATGAAAAACTATCCCCGAAATATTTCAGGACTTATCGAATTCTCGAGAAAATTGGGCCTTTAGCCTACAGACTGGATCTTCCCGAAGAAGCATCTATTCATCCAGTTTTTCATGTATCACACCTTAGGCAGGCCATGGGAAGCAACGAACATGTCGAACGACTACCGCCTATATTGACAGAAAACTTCGAGTGGATAGCTGAACCAGAAGATGTGATGGCATACCGTACAAATCCCGTCACCAATGAATGGGAACTCCTAGTTCAGTGGAAGGGCCTACCAGAATTCGAAGGAACCTGGGAATCCTTAGAGCATTTCAGACAACAATTTCCGACCTTTCCACTTGAGGACAAGGTGGCTTATACCCCCGGGGGTATTGTCAGACCCCCAATAGTACACACGTATGCAAGGAGGGGTAGGAGAGGAAATTCACCCTCAATCTAGGCGGTTAATAGAGGATGAAAAGAAACTTAATGTAATGTAAATAGTTAGCGGTCAATCGGTGTGATCGGTGGGAGGTTTATCTGAATTTTGGGTAGTATATATTGTATTTTGTTCAGAGGATTAAGTATGAAATCCTTAGTCTTGTATACTCTTATCAGGGATGATAGGAGAGTGGGAGACCTCACCATCTCAAACTGGTGTTTGTAACTGACTTTTGTCTATAAATAAAGGCTTTCTTTCTAGCTTCCCTACTTTCTGAAAACCGGAATCCTAACACCGCGTTCCATTGTTTCAGACCGAGATAAAATTTTCATCAGCCATTTCTGGGCTGAGATGTTTCGCTTACAGGGAACACAATTACGTCGGAGCACGACGTATCACCCACAAACTGACGGAGGTTGTGAACAAGTGTCTGGAGACGTATTTACGATGTTTTTGTGCAGAACGTCCAAAGCAGTGGGAAAGATGGATTTCATGGGTAGAGTATTGGTACAATACATCTTATCACGTTTCTATCAATACCACTCCCTTTCGAATAGTCTATGGACAACCACCTCCTACTCTGTTGTTTTATGGGGATCAGAAGACTACAGAAGCTACCCTGGATGAACAATTATTGGAGAGAGATATTGTCATTGACAATTTGTGAGCCCAACTATTAAAAGCCCAAGACAGGATGAAGAAGCAAGCTGACTTACATCGCCGCGAGAAGGAATATGCAGTGGGAGATTGGGTTTTCCTAAAATTACAGCCCTACCGTCAGTCTTCCGTGGCCCACAAGCGTAATGAGAAGTTATCTCCTAAATATTTTGGGCCCTATAAAATCCTGGAGCGTGTGGGTGTTGTGGCATGTAAGCTCGATTTGCCATCTGAAGCTACCATCCACCCTGTTTTTCATGTGTCCCAAATAAAGTAGGCTATGGGCAGTAATGCTTATGTGGAACCCACTCCACCCGTGTTGACGGACCATTTTGAGTGGAAAGCAGAACTGCAAGATATAATGGCTTATCGACCCAATCCCGTCAGTGGTGCCTGGGAATTACTTGTACAATGGAAAGGCTTGCCTGAACATGAGGGGACTTGAGAAAATTTGGAATTCTTTCGCAACCAGTTTCCTGACTTTCCCCTTGAGGACAAGGTGGCTTTCACCCCGGGGGTATCCATACCTACGTTCGTAGGGGTAGACTTAGTAATTCCCCTTCCCCATAATGTAACCATGTCAGTCGGTGTGGGCTTTAATTAAGGGTGGTTTAGATTAGTCGGTCGTGGGGATTATATATATGTAATTTTGGGCTGTAATTAGGCATGCTTTTACTTTTGACTGAATTATCCTTCTCGGTGAAGAAAGGATAGGGAGACAGCACCTTCTCGAATTGGTGTATTTTGTAACGTGCCTTCTTATAATACTACGAACCCACTTTTGTATCTTAACATGGGGTTTAGGCAAATAGCTCTCTTCAACCAAACGATGCGAAGGATAATAAGAAACCCCAATAGCCATCTCCACAAAACTCTAAAGGGCAGAGACTTTAAAGATGGGAACTTCCTAGAGGCCAAAACAGGAAACGCACCATCATTAACATGGAGAAGCATATGCTAGGGTCACGATTTGTTTGCTAAAGGCATTAGATGGCGAGTAGGGAATGGGAATCTATTTAATCAGAATTGATAAGGACCCCTAGATCTCACCAAAGAGGGAATAAAAAAGCTCTACCTCACTATAGAATCTCTACCAGGGAAAAGAGTCAATAGTCTACTTGATGAGAACAATGCGTGGAAGAAAAAGCTAGGGTCGAGATTTGTTTGCTAAAGGCATTAGATGGCGAGTAGGGAATGAGAATCTAATCAGAATTGATGAGAACAATGCTAGGGTCGAGATTTGTTTGCTAAAGGCATTAGATGGCGAGTAGGGAATGGGAATCTAATCAGAATTGATAAGGACCCCAAGATCACCAAAGAGGGAATAAAAAAGGCTTACCTTACTATAGATTCTTTGCAAGGGAAAAGAGCCAATAGTCTACTTGATGAGAACAATGCGTGGAAGAAAAAGCTTATATCTCAAGCTTTTGGGCCTCAAGACGCGAAAGACATTCTTAGGATCCCCATCGGTGATAAGACCTTGAAAAATGAGATTATTTGGGATCCAGACAAAAAAGGTAAGTTTTCGGTCAAAAGCACTTACCACCTCGGTATTGAGAACAACTATTCCAAAGAAGCTCAACAATCGGACATCGGCAAATCATCTAAACTATGGAAAAGCATTTGGTCGTTAGGGGTTCTCCCTAGAATTAAAGCTTGCGCCCGAAAGTTAGTCAATGACATAATCCCAAGCAAGGCAAACATCCTAAAAAAGGGGATTCACCTAAACCCATTATGCCACCTTTGTAGGAAAAAAGTGGAATCTACCACTCATCTAATTTGGGAGTGCAAATTATCTAAGCAGATTTGGGGGAGTCTAATCCCTAACTCACAAGCTCTATTTGATTTGTGCAGGAAAGAGTGGGCGATGGAGGATTATTGGAGTTGGATCGTGGAGATTTGGATCAAGGAGGACATAGCAAAAGGAATCATTATTATGTGGAGCATATGGAATATAAGAAACAGAGCATCAACAACAAAAATCTCCCCAGCAGCCGATTTCAGTATCAAAATCATAGAAGACAACATAAAGGAATGGGAAAATTTTTACTTGAAGAGCCAACATCCAAAGAGACTGAGGAATCTGGCAAGTCACACAACCTGGGAGAAACCAAAGCTAAACGCCTGGAAGATTAACACAGATGCCGCCTGGATGGAGGAAAAAGGACTTGGAGGCCTCAGTTGGGTGGTGCATGACTTGGAAGGATCCTTGGTCTGCGCTCGAATGCGAAAAATCAATAGGAAATGGCCCATTAATGTTCTGGAGGCAACAACTATATGGGAGGGGCTTAAAATGATAATAGATACCTGCTATCAAAACCATACCCCCATTGAAGTGGAATCAGACGCCATGGAAGTCGTCAACCTACTAAACGGAGCGGACGAAGATCTTTTGGAGGTGAAACCCATCATCGATGCAATCTCTATCCTCGCTGCTCGCTCGCAAATGTAATCTTCAGATTTTGTAGAAGGGAATTGAACACAGTCGCCCACTTTGTTTCTAGGCTAGCTTGCAATTTCGATTTTATTGAGAATCAGGAGTCTTCCCCTTCGTGGGAAACAGGGCTTCATTTTTGGGCTCCTGAGATTCGTTCGTGGTTTTCCTCGTGCATTTATGAGGGTTGTTGTGACTGTTGTTAGTTTTAATGGAAGTAGGGGTGTTCATCAGTCGGTCGGAGTCGGTTTTGGGCTAAAACCGACGCCGACCATCGACAATACGGTCGGTCGATTTTCGTTGTCGTCGGTTTTCTAGAGGTTGGTGATCTCGACCGACCGAACTCACGATCGATCGGTCGGTTTTTGTCGGTTTTTTAGTTTCGGCGAAAAAAAAACGAAAAGAAAGAAAAAGAAGGTGAGAAACAGGAAGAAAAGAAAAGAAAAAAGGGCGAAATAAAAAAAAAAAAAAACGATCTTGAAGAAGAGGAAAAGAGAAGAGAAAGGAAAAGAGAGAAAAGAAGAAGAAATCGGTGAAAGAAGAGGTTAGGAGAAGAGAAATGAAGAAAGAGAGAAGAAGAGAGAAAAAAAAGAAAAAAAAAAAAAGAAAATTTGTGAAGAAGATGAATGAAGGAGAGAGAGAGGGGGAAAAGAAAAAAGAGAGAAAGAAGAGGAAGAAGATGAAATCGTGGAAGGGAGATATTGGAAAGAGAAGAAAAAGTAAAAAGATAATGGAGAGAGAAACAAATAATAATAAATTAATAATATTTTGAAAAAGTAATCATTACTTTTTAAATTGAAAAGACAGCATGTGCAGTGTGCACTACCCCATAAACGTACGCACAATGGTTATTAATTTTTTTAATTTTTTTTATATTGAGATAATGATCGGTCGGTTGGTTTTTTCATGACCGACCGAATATTAAGAAAAACCGACCGAACCAAGGTTCGGTCGGTCGAGTCGGTTTTCGGTCCAACTTTGAACACCCCTAAATGGAAGTATTATTTCAAAAAAAAAAAAAATATAGACTAAATAATATACTTTTATCAATTATAACTTAAAAGGACAATGAAAATAAAATCAATCATATTTATTGAAAGTTGGAAAAAATGTACCATAATTTTGGATTTTTCCAACTATGAAAGTTATTAAGAGTCCTAACACTCCAATTAAGCTCCAATATAATGCCTTCGAGGGACAATCTTGAGATTTTTGAAATATGTCTACCTGCCATTGTTGTTGACAATTATCAATTAGAAGTTAAAAGACAAGGAAAATCAAATCAATCAATTTTATTCAACGATAAAAACATAACATATTTTGAGAATGTTCCATTGAAGAAGGTCAACCTTATCAAGAGTCCTAACACTCCAATTGAGCTCTCATTCCTACATCAGATCATTTTGGGCTTGTTGAAACGTGTCTGCCAAAATGGTCAACAACTTTTATCAATTAGAACTTAAAAAGGCAAGGCAAATCAAATTAATCAATTTTATTGAAAGATGTAAAACGAATAACATACTTTGATATTGCTCCAACTAAGAATGTAAATGTTACAAAGAGTCTTAATACCCAGATGGAGCTCCAATGCCTGCATGAGACAATCTCGAGATCATTGAAAGTTGTCAACCTATCATTTTCAACAACATTTATCAATTAGAACTTAAAAGACAAGGAAAATTAAAACAATCAATTTTTTTGAAACATAAAAGTATACCATAATTTGAAATTGTTCCAACTAAGAAAGTCAAACTTATCAAGAGTCCTAACACTCCAACTGCTCCAATGCTTGCATAGAACAATCTTGAGTTTGTTAAAAGATGTCTACCTATCATTGCCAACAACTTTTATCAATTACAACTTAAATGAAAAGGAAATGCAATCAATCAATCGTACTGAACCAAAAAAATATAACATACTTTTGAATTATTCCAACTAAGAAAGTCAACTTTATCAAGAGTTGTAATGCTCCAGTTGAGCTCACATCCCTATATGGGAAAATCTTGAGCTTATCATCATTCCTAACAACTTATATAAATTAGAACTTAAAAGAAAAGGCAAATGAAATCAATCAATTTTATTGACATAGGTAAAATGTATAAATACTTTGGTATTGTTCCAAAAAGAAGGTCAATCTTACCAGAATCTTAATACTCCAATTGAGCTCAAATGTCGCCTGGGACAATCTTGAACTTATTCAAACAAGTCTACTTGTAATTTTCAACAAATTTATTGAAAGATACAAGTAGAACATACTTTCATATTGTTCCAACTAAGAAGGTCAGTCTTACAAGAGTCCTAGTACTCCAATTCAGCTGCAATGCCTACCTGGGACAATCTTGAGATCATTTGAAAGAACTCTACCTGTCATTGTCGACAACTTTTATCAATTATTGGTAACTTAAAAAACGAAGAAAATAGAATCACCTAATTTTGATGAAAGATAAAATTATAACATACTTCAACATTGGTCCAACCAAGAAGGTCACATCAATGACTGCATGAAGCAATCTCAAGCTTCTTAAAAGATGTCTACCTATCATTATCAACAACTTTTATCAATTAGAACTTAAAAGACAAGATAAATCAAATCAATCAATTTTATCGAACGATAAAACTACATTATACTTTGGGATTGTTCCAACTAAGAAGGTCAACCTTATCAAGAGTCCTAACACTTCAATCGAGCTCTGATTCCTGCATGGAACAATCTTGAACCTATCATTAACAACTTTTACTAATTAAAACTTAAATGAGAAGGCAAATCAAATCAATCAATTTTAGTGAAGCATGTAAACTACATAACATACCTTAGGATTGTTCCAACTAAAAAGGTTAATATTATACGAGGCCTAATACTCCAATTGTGCTCCAATGCCTGCATGGAACAATCTTCAGCTTATTAGAAAATGTCTACCTATTATTGTCAATAACTTTTTTCAATTAGAACATAAAAGGCAAGGAAAATCAAATCATATACTTTGAGATTGTTCCAACTTACAAGGTCTCAATCTTATAGTCCTAATACTCCAAATTGAGTTCCAGTACCTGCGAGGAAAAAACTAGAGCTTATTAAAGGATGTGTATTTATTATAGTTAACAACTTTTATCAATTAGAACTTAAAGCACAAGAAAAATCAAATCAATCAATTTTACTGAAAGCTAGAAAAGTTATAACATACTTTTAGATGTTCCTACTAAGAAGGTCAATCTTATTAACCATCCTAATACTCCAATAGAACTCCAATGCTTGCTTTTTGATAGTTGAAACTGCGGTTGATACATGGAACAATCTTGTGCTTGTTGAAAGTTGTCTACCTGTAATTGTCAACAACTTTTTTCCATTAGAACTTAAGAGAGAAAGAAAATCAAATGAATCAGTTTTATCGAAAGATAAAAGTATAACATACTTTGGGATTGTTCAAAGGTTGTACTCCCATTCTTGCATCGGACAATCTTCAACATGTTGAAAGATGTCTACCTGTCATTATCAACAACTTTTATTAATTATAACTTAAAAAACAAGACATGACAAAAAAAATCAAACAATATTATTGAAAGATGTAAACTATATAATGTACTTTGGGTTTGTACCAAGTAAGAAGGTCGATCCTATAAGAGTCCTAACACTCCAATCGAGTCCAAGCCTACCTAGGAGACAAATAATTGTTAATCTCAACTCCAAATGATATGCATAGTAATTCAAAGATGACCTAAATTATTTATTTATTTTGTTAGTGGCCATATGATTTTACTCATTCTCTTAACTTTGACGGATGTGATAAACTAAATGATGTTATTTTTGAGTAAAAATGTGGCCTAGTTTAACTTCTATGACATGATCTTGCACTGTGGCTTATTGATTTAATTGTCAATCCATCAAGCATATGCTACACGAGATAATCAAACAAAAGTTGCAATGCTAATGGGACGACAAACAATTGTATATAACTACTTGGAAAAACTATCCTTTTACCCAAAGACCAAATAAGATAATATCAATTAGGCATTTGAAGTTAAATTAGCATGCTAGTGTCACAAGAGCGAAAGATTTCCTCCAAAGTTCATATTCTATTAAACCAATTCTATATAAAATATAAATGCACCAAGTTGCAATTAATCCAACAAGAGAAATAATAAGAGTAAAAAAACAGCACGTTTACAATAAATACAAATGTCTCCAAAAAATTTCAATTAAGTTCAATACCAGATATACCAAATCGATGACGATCGATCATGACTTTAACATCAGATTCTTCTGCCAATCCCTCGTGGTCGTCAATGCCTTCTTTCACCTTATTCTTCTTCCCTTCAGATGTAGTTTCTAGTGTAGCCTTTGACGGTGGATTTCCCTCAGAGAAAAAAGAGAGTGAAGCAAAGAGAAGAGAATAAATAATGGAGCGTTTGATAGCTAAAGGTACTTGTTCAAGGAGAAAAGGGTTTCGAATTCTTAAAAGGAACCAAAGCAATCAAATCAACGACTTTGTTCTTTAGTTTCTAGGGACTAAAATGCTTGTTGAATTCACTCTTGTGGTAAAAAAAACCAACCTTGTCATTAATTTGAGACTTTCATTTGAATTTATTATCATGTCATTTTTAAAACTTTGATTCATTTAAGTTTTTTTTTTTTATATTTTTCTATATATTAATATTAATCTCAAACACTTAAATTTTCTCCTTTTTTTTTCTTTTTTATTCTTTTTTATTCTTTTTGTCCTATCATTTCTTTTCTCCCTCTCTAATTTTTTCTCCAAGTCTTCTCTTTTAACTATTTCTCTTTTTCTCTCTAAAATTTTCATCAGTTTTCAATTTTCTTCTCTTTTTCTCTCTCACTTTTTGCACTTTTTGTCTCTAAATTCTCTTTTAACTTTTTTTTTTCTATCTCTAAAATTATTCTTTTCTCACTTATTAAATTTTCTCCCTTTATAACATTTTTCTATTTCTCTAAACAATTTCGAGATGGAAAAAAGTTACAGAGAAAATAATTAACAAGAAATTTTTGAGAGAAAAATTTAAAAAGTGAGAACAACTTTAGAGATTGAAAAAAGTTACAAAGAGAATTTTAGAGAGAAAAAACTATAAAGTGAGATGAAAATTTTAGAGATGAAGTTAAGAAGTGAAATAATTTTAGAGGGAAAGTTAAAAGTGAAATAAACATTTTAGAGAGAAAAGGTGGTAGAGAGAGAGAGAAAGGACAAAAATTTAAGATAAAAAAGTTAAAATGGGAAAATCTTAGGCCCCATTTGATAATCATTTGATTTTTGGTTTTTGAAAATTAAGCTTATTAAACCCTACTTCCACCTATAAGTTTCTTTGTTTTATTATCTACCTTATTCCCATGTTTTCAAAAACCAAGTCAAGTTTTGAAAACTAAAAGGAGTAGTTTTCAAATACTTGTTTTTGTTTTTCGAAATTGACTAAGAATTCAAATGTTTCCTTAACAAAGATGAAAATCATTGTAAGGAAATTAGGAGAAAACAAGCATAATTTTCAAAAACCAAATAGTTATCAAACGGGACCTTAATGTTTGAAACTAAATTAACACGTTTAATAAATACAAAAAAAAAAAACTTTTAAATAAAACAAAGTTGGGTAAAATACCTTTTTGGTCCCTCATGTTTCGAGTCAGTTTCTAATAGGTCCCTACATTTCAAAATCGGACAATCAAGTCCCTACTGTTGCGGAAATGTTTCTATTGAGTCCCTCTAAGGCTGACGTGGCAGTTTAAAATAATAAAATATTGATTTTTAATTAAAATAATAATATAATAATAATAAAATTATAAAAATATTATTATTATTATTATTAAAATATAATAATAAAAATATTATTATTATTATTAAAAAAAACTTCTCTCCCTCCTCTTTCCCCACCTTCCCTCCCTTCTTCTCCCCGTCGCCAGACCTCTTTCCCCCACCTTCTCTCTCTTCCTTTTCTCCCCGTCGCCGGAGCTCCTCTCCGTTGACTGTGAGATTGCTCAACGACCCAATTTTTAATAATAATTATTATATTTTAATAATAATTATTATTATTTTATTTATTTTATTATTATTATATTATTATTTTAATTAAAAATCAATATTTTATTATTTTAAACTGCCACGTCAGCCCTAGAGGGACTCAATAGAAACATTTATGGAACAGTAGGGACTTGATTGTCTGATTTTGAAACGTAGGGACCTATTAGAAACTGACTCGAAACATGAGGGACCAAAAAGGTATTTTACCCAACAAAGTTCTAAAAATTACATGATTAGTTAAACTAAATCCAAATTTGAGCTAAAATTAAAGACTAGTAAGTTTTCCTATGCAAGAGTGAAATTCAAGTAGCATTTAACAATGGACAATAAGTCACTTCCAAACCATAAGAATTGTTCCAATCACACCCTAGAAGTTTCAATTTGATCGACCACCCTGATAAACTTACAAAATTGTTGCAATTTGGAGATAGTTGATCAAATTGAAAGTTTGAGGGTGTAATTGTAATAATGCCTATAGTTTAGATGTAGTTTATGTAATTTATTTTTTATATATTAAAATAAAATAAAATAAAAGGTCTGAGAGAATAGAAGTACCTTAGAGAATTCGGCCAAAGTTTCGAACACTTAGAGCTGAGTGTTCCCCATAAACTGATTTATCTATCAAGCTGGGAGTCACCACAAGTTGAGAAAAATCATTCTTTCCATCTGATTGCTCTGGATCTTTGGGCTCTAGTAGAGTTCACCAATGCACTTTAGTGCCTTTTTCCCCTGCAGGCGTTCATTAAATTCACATTAATCTTCAACTGGAAGAAGGGGTCTAGTCCATAATAAATGAAAGAATTCGTTATCTTAAGTTTTAAAATATGTTACACTAGTTTCAGAAAAAGAAAAATAAAATGTTACACTAAAGCTCAATGTTTAGAACTATACCATGATCGAAATTAGGTACTGGAGGAGACATGCTTTCTCCAACACTTGTAGCATTTGGAAAAATAGCTTCATCATTTGTTATTTCACTGGGTTCCAATGAACTCTCACTCCATATAATCTGTCTCCTTGCTTTACCAATCGCTTGCATCTCTTCTTTCTTGGGCACAGCAAGCGACTAAGAGAGAGAAGGAAAGGAAAAAAATTAGGTTTAAAACAGATTTCATTTTGCATATTATCTCAACTGGATAGTTTGAACAACTGATGGGCAGTCTCATTATATAAAATTTTAGTAATATAAACTCGGAGTACCTTCAGAGCACTTACAGAGATGTCATCGTGATGAAACTCAATATCGTTGTTTCTCTGCTTCCTTAATTTATATGCTAACCGGCTCACCTTTCCAGTTGTTAGATACCAATGTACATCCCTTATAGAGTGAAGTGCATTTCCATTGACAGGATCAATGTAAAACTGCAAACAAAAGTTCATTTTTTTTTAGCATGTCACTAACTCAAGGGCACTAAATACATGGATGAGACACAACAAGAAATTTGACTATTTTCGAAGGTCACAACCTTTGAAAAAGCACTCAATAAACCTTCGATACATCTTTTTTCAAAGGTTAGTTCAACCCTTGAAAAGTGCCAAAATTGATCCTGTCGAAAAAACTTCTTCAGAGGTTACATGTCGTTGATAATTGTCAAATTATTTGTTGATAAAAAAAAATTAGGTGTTATCTTTTTCAAAGGTTCTCATTATTTTTTAGGGTTATAATATTGTTTTCGACAATGTTTTAAACCTTCAAAAATAGTTCTTTATAGACTTGTAAATCCTTCCAGAAAAGATGTAGAAATCTAAAATAAAATTATTCAATGAACCTTCACAAAAATATAATATTAGATATGATAGATATGTTATTGTTGATGGGCAAGGCAACCGCCAAAAGGGTCATTTGAGCAGTCGCTAGAGACTTACAAGTTTGTGAGTAGAGCCACTGGAACCATTGCCATCAGCCACAGTGGTATCATGACCTGCCAACAGAGACAAAAAACCTCAACATAATCCCATGTTTAAATTAACTCTAAATGAACTGGCTTTGAAGATCCTTCTTTTGAGTTATTCCATAAAAAGCAAAGGGAAATTTATATGTTATATTTTTTAACTCTCATTTGTGTTTTAATTAGTCTCCCATACTTTTAATAACTCGATAAACTTTTCTATTTAATCTTTACATTTTAAAAGGTTTCTAATAAATTCCCATGGTAAAAAAATGGACAAATTAAAGAAAAAAAAAACAAATGAAATGAAACTAAGAATATAATAATGGACAAGTTTACATAACTCTATAATTCAAACTTCAACATAACATCGTTACTAGCATTGTATGTAAAATAAAAGATCAACTGATAGACCCCCTATTAAATATGTGTATAAGAGGTGGGACGTGAAGAGATTAGTTACAGTTCATTAGAAGTGGTCCGATTATCTGTTGTAATTAGTTGGCTTACTATATAGTATCTAGAATATGTGGGGTGGGGTAGCTTTTGACTTGTATCTGGTTAGAAGGTCTAGATCAAGAGAGATGGGAAAGCTCTCAAACTCTTTCCTTGGCTCGTAATTGTACCCTAGTTGATAAATAAATCCAGATTCTATAATCAACATACTAAGCTAACAATACAGTTTAACAATATACTAAAAAAATTTACACTCTTGCAACGATTAATATGAGACTCATAAATATATTAAGCCACCAAATCAAAAAGAGTTTAACCATGTGATTTTAACAATGACATGGTTATCTATATGACATTACAATTCCTTCATAGGCTCAAAATATTGTTGATCTTATCATGTATGGACTTTTGGGGATCTCTCCACCTTTATTTCTAAAAATGGTTATCTATATTACAATACAATTGATGATTACAAGAAGTTCACAGGATCATAGGATCTTTTCTTTAAAGAATAAATCAGACCCATTCAATGCCTTAAAACCATTCAAATCTCAATGCCTCAAACCAATTCAAACCTCTAGTTAGGATACATATTTGGTACAACAATCAAAGTTCTTTAATTCGATTTGGTAGGAGAATATAGTCTTTACAGAATTTGTTGAACAAAATGGAATAGAGTTCAAACATACTTGTCCTCATACTTTAGCCCAAATTGGGAGATCGGAGAGAAAGCATAGACATATTGTTAAAACGATGTTGATACTCCAGCTCAATTCTTGATTCCTTTAAAATATTGGAGGGATTTTTTAGCACAATTATTTATCTTACAACAGATTATCTATACCTATTTTAAATAATTTATTGCCTTTTGAAAAACTCACCGAACAAAAAACCAACTATAGCTTCCATAAAACCTTTGCTTGTGCATGCTATCCATATCCAAGACTATACCAATAACATAAGCTTGATTTGATTTCCATACAACCAAGTGTGTTGTCCTTGGGTATTGGTATTGTGATAGCCATAAAGGCTATAAATGTTAAAGAAATTCAGTATAAATCTATAACTCACTGTCATGACCCTTCTGTTACTTTGCTACCTATTGTCAATACCAATCCAAATCTTATCTCTCCTAGTTCAACTAATTGGTATAAACCTTCTTTAAGTTGTTCAGCACAATGCCACAGGGCAAGTCCAAGGGAAAGAGAGACAATGGGTTCTTGGCTCACCTAACCACATACAACAAACCTTGGTTGATATGAAGGGGGGAAATTACTTACAAATGTCAGCTTGTCTAAACAGGAAAGCAAGAAAATGAAACAATAACAAAAAGAGATCGTCTTATGAAGGACAGATAAAGAGCCTTATTTTTGAAGGAGAAATTCAGAGTACACCTGTGACTAACTTACCTACAGTGAATAATCCACCTACAGTAACTAATCGACATTGTGACAGAATACAGAACTGTGGTAGGGAGATTACAATATTTGTGTCAGACTCGTCCTGATAAAGTGTACACAGTGAATCGCCTGGCCAATATCTTTCAGCACCCACGAATGTTCATAATCAATCCCTAAACGAGTCTAGATTCCTAAAAGGAACCATGGATATGAGTTTGAATATCCAACCAGTCAGCGAGTTCTCAATCACAACCTATTCTAATGCACAGATTGGGCAAATAACTCAGAGGATTGAAAATCAGTCATGGAATTTGTACAGACATCGTACTAAGAAAAATCAATCAAAACACACAAAAATAAACAGGTAAAGAACTCTTTCCTTCACAAAGTAAGGGAAACGACCTCGATAATTTATTATCTCTACGTTGTAATTTGGAATCAGAAAGAGGGAAGACAAAAAGTGTAAGTGGCTTTAGCAAGTCAAGAAATCAATACCTGAAACTTGCAGAATGCAGTAATCATCGCCATAGAGAGCTCTAGTGATTCAATTGGCTTCCTCTTAGGACTTCTTCGATGCTCATGTTCACCAATGCCCTAATTTGATCCGGCCGACACAGGCAAAGGTACCAAGCAATAATCGCTCCCAGTAATGCACCACAACAAAAACCTTCTCCTCAACGCCAATAATGGCGTTGATCAGCCAATCTCGACTCTTCGACTCTTCGACTCTTCTCAAAGCCAATGTCAACTAGAAGATGCAATTTCCGAAGTAACCAACAAAGACGAGAAGTTCAAATCGCCAAAATGATGATGATGATCGGACAATGGAGGGGATTTGGATCTATAAACCCTAGACATTGAAACAGAAAATTTGAATGAAGATTTCGGCGGTGGATTTCCCTCAGAGAAAACAGAGAGAGTAAGCGAAGCGAAGAGGAGAAATGGAGCGTTAACGGTACTTTTTTTCCAGAGGAATTTGAAATGGAACGTGGAACCAGAGTGATCAAATGAAACCGACCATTTAAATTATTACGTGCTATATATACACGAAGTAATAGAGTAGTTCGGCAAAAAAATAATAAAAATAATAATTGAAATTGGGCAGTTAATAATACCAACCTTCATTGAGTTGCATTTACCATTAATAATACCTCTCATTTAATTCTTTAAAAAAAAAATACCTCTCATTTAATTGAATCTTTTTTTTTTTTTTGAGAAAAAATTTAATTGAATCTACTTGCCTCTACCTCTAACGCTTTAGAGGGTTTTTTTTTTTTCATTATTTAGGGTGTGTTTGGTTTAATTTTTCAAATGTTTAATTTTGAAAAAAAATTCTAATATTTGACAACCACTAAAAATGACTTATTAAAAAATGAGATTGAGAAATAAATCATTTTGAGAGAAACACTTGAAACCAACTTCTTTAAAAAGAGTTGTTAAGTATACAATAACTTATGTATAAAAACACTTATGAGGAAATGTAACCAAACATATGAGTGTTTAAATTCTAAACAACTTCTATACAAAATGTTTTTTTAAAAACTGTATTCTTGAAAAACATTTAAATTAAAATGTATTCCAAACGGACCCTTAATGTCTATAATCATAAGGTTAGATCTATATTGAATATATAAATTTACTTACTCTAATTTTTTTCTTTTGCTTATTTAGTCCATCAATTAATCGTAGACTATGTCCTATATTTAGTCCCCTTTATTATCGCATAATTTACCTTTATCATACGATCGAGTCCACATTCTAGTTTGAATTGTAATATTAAAAAATGCAATAACAAAATATTGAGGGGACATATCTATTTAATAAATATTAGTAATTGTGCACCATTAAAAGATTGACTGTCATGTCTCATAAGACAATGTAGGAGAGAGAACAACCAAAACTTTCCCATCAAAATAACCAAATGTTATATGCCTATACTTTCTCTTCCTAATAAGAAAAAAATCACCAAAATACATATACATTTTCTCTCGCTAATCTCTCCTCATTAGACCTATTTTTCAGGACGTCAAGTTTTCAGGCTGCTCTTTGGAAAACGTTTATGATTATCAATGTTTTCGGTTGGTCGACTTGATTCACTTCTTTTTATAATTTCACTATCTCTACAATCTCTCTTTGAATGAGCTCTTAAGCCTCCTTGTGTATGTACTTCACTTTGCTCTTTATTAATGAAGTGGTTATTTATCGAGGCAGGAAAAAAAAAACTTTCTTCGTCATACTCTTACAAACTTATTTCGATATATCTCAATATACCTTTTTTACCTTCCGTCAACACGGGCATAGTTCTGTCATATGTTCAAATTTTCACTTCCACATACTTGAATTAAAAAAAATAAAGAAAAAATCTCTCCAATTAGTCTCTCTCTACCTATACAATACTTTCTTTGATCCCTTCCCTTCTTTAATTTCTCTCTCCTAAAACATTTTTTTCCCTCCCATTATTTAACTCTATCAATTTTATGTCAAGCATGACACTAGAAAATCCCTATAGTTCGGAGAACGTTAGAATTTAATAATCCCTATAGTTTTAAAAGTTAAAACTGTATGACTATGAAAAAATTCCACAATCTAACAGCAGACCAGACTTCAATGCTATTGCAAAATTTATCGATTGCAGATTAGACCAAAGGAGTTCAAAGTCTAAGGAGAACCTGATCATCCCGAAGCAGAATGGTAGCCCCACAGTGAAGAACCTTGTGAGTCATATTGTGAACTGGCAACCTCCGGGGCTAAATACCCGATCTAAATTTTCACAGACTAGACTTATAATTTCATCTAATGTGAACTTGTGCCCTCTACCATCAAGTTCTGGATCCACCACTATCCTTAGTAAGAAGTTGAACATCTATAGATGTCTCAATGTCCTCTCTTCAATAAGAATAACTATAACGTAAGATTATTAATTATACAATCTATAATCTTGGTTTACATTCAGTTTTTAAAAAAGTTATAGTTTCTGTTAGTCATTATTACAAGCTATAGGCCAATTCAACTATGTTGATGTTAAAAAAAAAAAAAGACTAAATTTAGTTATTTATTAACAATAATGTGATTTGTGCACTTAACCTTTTTGTTCACGATCTGAATTATTGAATTAATTTTCTTTTATGCATTTAATCAATAAAAATTGTGAATATTTTAAATTAATTTCGTAATGAAATCATGAATAACAACTACTGATTTCGAATCCTCATTAGGAAGGGAATTTCTAAGACATTCAAATTTCTTGGACGATAGATTTTCACAAATACTAAAAGCCTGCTTGAATAATGATATTCAAGTGCTTAAGAACTTTTTTCTTTTTTACATTTAAAAACCTTTTTTTTTTTTCCTCTTAAAAGTCCATTTCAAACCAACTCTAAAGGTTCATTTGGAATACATTTTAATTTAAATGTTTTTCAATAATACATTTTTTTAAAAACATTTTGTACAAAATTTTTTTAGAATTCAAACACTCATATGTTTGGTTGTCTTTCTTCATAGGTGTTTTTATACACAAGTTATTGTATACTAAACACTCTTTTCAAAAAAGTTGGTTTCAAGTGTTTCTCCCAAAATGATTTATTTATCGAACTTATTTTCTAATAAGTTATTTTTAGTGGTTGTCAAACACTAGAAATTTTTTCAAAATTAAACACTTGAAAAGTTAAACCAAACACACTCTAAGAAAAAAGTTTCTGTTGGATATAATCATTTTTCTTTTAATTCTCCGTTCTCGAAAACTAAATTTGTTCAACGACAATTTTCTTTTTTGTATTTAATTTTTCACTCATAAGAGACCCTTCATAAATATGAAAATCTAAAAAGGAAGCTAAATGTAAACTTACTATGTATTGTCTGTATCGATTAAAAGGTCCCGCGTAAATATAAAAGATTAAAAGGAAGCTAAACTGGTACTTTCCATATTTTCCCGTAGAAACAAATTAGTTCAACATTTGTTGTTACTTGTTCATAATTAATGAAATCCATTTAAAGAAACATTTATTATAAAAATAAATTTTATTTATTATTATTATTATTTGTAAATTTATTTGTCTAGACTCCAAACCCCAAAGTTCATCTAGAAATATAATTCAAAACTCTTATTTTTGTTTTGTTTTGTTTTTTTTTTTTTTTTTTTTTTTTTTGCCAAATAAACTGCATTAATATTGAAGATTCCTTGAGTTGACATATCCAATTTGGGTTGATATGATATAACAAGTTTTTCTCTAGTTTAGAACATATCCAAGAATTTTATAAAATGATTTTGATTTTTTATTCCAATCAACAAAAGAGGGGTCACAACTCAACTAATTAAGGTATATATTTCCGACTAAAAAGTTAAAGGTTCAAATGATCATCTTACATGTTGTTAAGCTAAAATAACAACCCTAACAAAACACATATTTTGCCAACAAAAGCATAGTTGATTAATGGAAACATTTCTATTTTTACCATTCTAAACATATAGTTAGGTGGATAAGACATTTATAACTTTTTTATGTTGAATATTTGATCCTCCTTCCTATATTTGTTGAACTCAAGCGAAAAAAAAAAAATGACATTTTTACTCTCTTAAAAAATTATAGGGTATTTTTTTGGAACGAATTTCAAAATTTAAGGTAAAAGTCAAACTTTTCAAAGTCTAGAGGCAAAATTGAAACTTACTCCAAAATTCATGGACATTTTGTATAATTTAACCATTTAAAAATTATCATTTATTTATTTATTTATTTTGGACAATATACATTTTTAGTCCACAAGATTTGGGATCGACGTTTACTTGGTTATTGAGGTTTTAAAATGGACCGTTTTGGTGTTAGAAAAATGGTCCATTAGGTTATTTGACATCAATTGACTAATGGAAAGATGATGCAACGCTTAAGTTGTTGATGTTTTTTTCTTCTTTTTTTCTTTTTGAGTGATTGGGCTTTCTTTCTCTTCTTCCCTATTCTCCTCCCTTTCTATTTCTTCTCAACCGCTATCGTTGCCTCTTGGTCCCTTCTTTGATAGAATCCTTCTTTAATAAAGGTACAAAAGAGGCGATAAGAATGAACTGTTCACCCCAAAAATATTGTAGTTCCTAAACGATTTAGAAACCAAGTTGGGATTGATTTTGAATTATTTAAAATTAAACAAAAATTAAAGTTAAATAAACCTATTTTAGAAGTATATGAAGATAGTTATGACGGAATTTCAAGACTTCTTGTGTTCCAATGAGTTGAATCTCTCCAAGATCTTTGCTAGGACTCGAACACATGACCAAAGATTTGTGGGAACCTCTCGAAAAAATTCGAAAATTTTGGGGAGGATTCTAAATTTTCTTTCGAGAACAGCCAATAAATATATTTTTCTCTTTTATATTAATATATCGAATATATTAAATATCAATATGAACACTTTAAATTAAATATTCATTTGAATATTTCAAAATTTTCGTTCAACTCGATTCTTTTAGTGTTACTAAAAGCTAGTGATTTAACCACCACATCATACTAGTGGCCATAAATTAATGGACAAAGGAAGTCAAAAACCATTTAAAAACATTATTAAATCAAAGAGATTAAAAGTGTCAATTTGAAACTCCGAGACCAATTAAACACCAACTCCAAATCCAAAAAACCAAAATAATATATTTTCTTTCCTTCCTTCTTGTATTAACTCTAAATTCACATAAAACCCAATAAAACATTCATGATACTTGTAAAATCTCCCAACATTAAGTTAATTAAATACCAAAGAAAGCTCAAGCTATTAATGCAATATTCTAAAAAATAATAATAAAAAAAAAACCAACAAAACCAAAGATGGAAAAGAAGCACCTTTCTGCTTCTTCATCAAAAATGGCAGCAAAAAGAACCAGACTCTTTTTCACATACATTTCCTCAGTTGGCTCATTGCTCAAATTGGTTGATTTAGACTTCACCCATTAAATCCATTCAACTGCCAAATACAAAAAATCCCTTTTTCTTCCCCCATTAAAAAAAAAAAAAAAAAACCCCTCAAAATCCTCTGTTTTCCCCTGGTTTCTCTGCTTCATCCACTCAAAATCCGCCATTAAAATGACCTCCATAAGCTTAGAAGAGCTCCACCTCTACCACTCCATTGACAGAGAAATCTTCTCCCGTTTGCTCATCAAACTCTCTCGAGACCCGGCCGAGTCCCTTCTAATCATTTCCCTATGGCTCTGGCTCGAAGAACAGGGCTTCACCAATTTCATTTTCAGAATCATGCCTGTGTCCGACCCTTTGTTGGATTCTTTAGCCAACGAAGCTGTTTTCTGTCTCAGCTGCCTCGATTCCAACAACCACGGGGGTGGGACCCACTCCACCGTCCTTCCGGCCACCTCCACGGCGGCCGGAAGAGAAATTCCGGTACAGATGTTCATCCAAAACCGGTTCAGAGCAATCAGTGGGGTGAAGTACTTTCTCACCAATGTTTGTTCTCGGATTTTCACTGACATTTTGGAGATTGTTTTGGGTGGAACTAATTCTCAATCAAATGAGGCTTTAGTGATCAATGGGTTCCCACATCCGATTTTTGGTTCGATCACGATTGTCCCCAAATCCTTGGACCATAGTTTCCCGACCGGCGGGTTGTGGGGGTGGCGGACGGCGGACGGCGGCGTGTCAGAGGACGATCGGACTCTGTTTCTGACATTTTCACGGGGGTTTCCGGTGACGGCGGAGGAAGTGAAGGGGCTTTTTACAGATGCGTTTGGGGAGTGTGTTGAGGGTATTCAGATGGAGGAAGTTCCGGCCGGCGAGCAGCCTCTGTACGCTCGAATGGTGATGAGTTCGGTGGTCGCCGTCGATCGGATTCTCGACGGGAAGCGAATTGCTAAGTTCCGTATCAATGGGAAGCACATTTGGGCTCGAAAGTATGAGCGGAGATCGGAATTAATGACGTGAAAGAGAAAAACCCATTTGGGAAAAAGTGAAGATCTTTGGTGGGTTTTGAATAAAAATGCGAACTTTGTAGTTTAAGTTGAAACACTTTGACGAATTTCTTCTGGTGTATGTGTGTGTGTTTTCTTTTTGGTTTTGTTCTCATTCATGTTGGATTCATTTACTAAATTGCTACAGTACTACACATGTTTTCTGTTCAATTTTTTTTAATTATTATTAATTAATTAATTAATGTATGAAACATAAACGCTTGACATTTGACAAAGAGGTTCGAAACATTTCAATTTCAACACGAAAATTAGTCAAGCTCTTGAGATGATGTGTTGAAAGAGAAGAAAAGCTCCTAGACTATATGAATACATGACAAATAAGTAAAGTTTTGCGTTAATTTTCATGGAAGAAGAATTTACGGTGGGAGGAGGAAAAAATAAGAAACATTTTTTAACAAGGGTATTTTTTAAATTTTTTTAAAGTTCAAGGATATTTTTGAAACTGAAACTTTAACGATTTTCATCCAAAAATTAACAGTAAGGGTGTTTTTGAAACCTTTCAAAGTTCAGGGACATTTTTGAAACAAACCCCACAGTTCAGGGTTATTTTTTATAATTTAGCCTAACCTTCCTCCATTTTTAAATGAAGGTCCATTTATTTACTGGCCATAGATTAGAATAAAAACAGTCCATTGAACGAATTTAAACCAACACAATTTGAAAAAACAGCGAAAACTTTAGCCCTCAAAGTGTTACCTTGGTGAATTTCAAATGTATGAGATGTTGAAGAAGACCAAATAAAAATGACCACTGAGCAACTCAGGTGTTCAGAGGCAAATGAAGAAGACAAAATATTCGATTTCAGTAGTTGAAAGCACAGTGACAATGAGAGCGAGAGCGAAAGGGTGGTGTCATAGCAGCTAATGAACGAGACTGATAATCACATTCGACTAATTTCGTGCGGTTATAACCACTGAGAATGTTTCACTATGATGTTGACACAATATCACTATTTTGACAAGGACAATATCATTATTTTTGTATAATTATTATTTTTTAAAAGAGCGATCTAGTAATCATAATAATTCATTCCCATTTAAGATGGATGTAAATATTACCCCTGAGTTTCTGATTACGATTCCAACCCATTTTGATTGGTGAAAGGTAAAGAGGGCCTAAAATTTATTTTGATTTTCCACCTCGAGAACTTTACCTATAAAGTGAATTATTCAAACTTCAAAATTATCTTGGTTGGGTTGAGCTTCAATTAAAATTTAATTTCTTTAATAGCAAGAAAAATATCATCCAATTTATATTTGCAATACAATATTCTAAAAGGAAAAATGAAATGAAAAAAAAGGGTCATACAGTGAGAATAATTACACAGAAACTCAAGAAAAGAAAATAAAACCGTTGTTTAATGTGATTTTGTTTAGATCTTTTTTTAGGTTTTACTAAAATCAAATAGAAAGAAGTAAAAAATGTAAAGATGAGCAGAGCCAATTTTTATTTATTTTATTTTATTTATTTATTTATTTATTTTTGTTTTTTTTTTGAGAATATGTGGAGAGGAGGATTCGAACCACATACCTTGTGGTTATTCGGACAACTTTATGCTAGTTGAGCTAAGCTCTTGTTGGCTCGTTTTTTTTTCTTTAATACTTTCATACACATCATTTTAATGTTCACTTTTACTTTCTTCCGTATTGCCATATTCCTCATTTTTCAATTTATCCCTCCCTGTATGTATATTGGTTTATGTATCTGGTCTATTTACCTTGTAAATTTTTAAAACTCTGCTTTTATACTCTACATTTAATATTCCTTTGTACTGTAATTGTAATTGCAATATGCTTGTTTTCTTTTAAATTCTGTTTTTTAGGTTGTATACCTCTATCTTTTACCTCATTTTTAACCACCTCTATTGAAAAAAAAAAAAAGAAGTTGGAATACTATCTACTTTTGAATTTTGAGCTTTCTTTCTTCACCATTTAGTTAAGAGCATTATCTACTTTGTTTGGAGGTATTTTGGTCATATTGAAATTATCAATTAATATTCTATAAGTATGTGAATGACTACGGTAAGTTATAATCCTTGACCATTTATCAAACGCACTATTAAATATGATTATATCCATACTTTTTACTAAAAAATAACCACCCACTAATACAAAACCACTAGCATTTAAAGCCCAACCAGATATCATAAAGAAAAGTTGAAAAAAAAAAAAACTGACAACGCATTAGCGTAAAATATCCAGCAATTAGTATTTAAAATGTCCTTCACGAAAACCATTGTAAATTATTTCTTCAATAAACGAATTTTTAAAAAACGATGTGCGTTTGCCGGGAGTCGAACCCGGGTCTATTGCTTGGAAGGCAATTATCCTAACCGTTGGACTACAAACGCTAATGTTGTTAAAGTGCTACAAATAAAATTTTAATATAAATTTTTTCATTTATTATATTTATTCCATCGTCTTTTTAAAAATGATATGGGATCTACCTACATTAAAAATATTTATAAAGAAAAAACTAGTGTAAACAAAGAAATTATAATACTCCTATAATGTTAGAAACTTTTATGATTCACAAACTTGACTTTTAATTAAATAGAGCAACTTTTTACAAAATAGCAGCCCACAAGCACGGTTATTATTGTGAGAAATTTAGGGGGCGTTTGGGGCAACGAGGGAGTTGTGAAGTCTATGTCTGGAGTGCAGAGTTATTAAGTCTGGAATTGTTTGGAGAGCAGAGTTGTGAAGTCTAAATTTATATTAGCTGTTTTTTTTTTTTAAAAAAAATTTATACAAATTTTCCAAATTGAATTAATAAAAATGTTCTTTCCATCAATTGTGAATTTTAGATTTTAAGTATATTTTACCATTTTCCTTTTAAGTTACAATTTTGATTAAAATGAACCAAAAAAAATTAAACATAATATTCAAACATTGTAGGAAAATAATTGATAAATATTTGTTTTCATCACTTTGTAGACTTGAGATTTTAAGTTATATTTATATTCCTCTCATTCCAAATTGTCCATAATATTAGGGTAAAATACCTTTTTGGCCCCTCATATTTGGAGTTAGTGTCTAATAGGTTCCAAGGTTTCAAAATCATACAACTCTCCACTCCAAAATAAAAAATAATAAATAATAAATAATTTTTAAAATAATAATATAATAATAAATAATAAATAATCTTTTAAAAAAAGGTTCTCTCTCCTCTGGCCCCCACCCCACGAAACCCTTCCTTTCCCCTCTTTTCCCTTGCTGTCGCCGCCACCGCTGCCCTTGCCATCATCGTCGTGACCCGCCGCCCTTGCCATCGCCGTCACCGCCTTTGCCTTCTTCTTCTTCAAACAAAAAGACTACTCACCCCTCCTTTTTTCTTCAAACAAAAACTCACCCCCAACCTCTTCTTCTTCTTCAATCTGTACAACCCACCATTTTCTCTACAAACTAAAAAACCCACCCCACCCCACCCTTTCATCTTCTTCAATCTAAAAAGAACCTCTCCATCTTCCCCAAACTTCTCCTCTTCGCCTCAATCTGAACAAAAAAAACCCACCCTCTTCACAAGAATTTTCAGATTTAAGCAGGAAAAAAAAAACGCACGAAGATGAAGATGGGAAACAAGGCGACGAGAGAAATGGAAAGAGAAAGGGAAGAAGAGGAAAAGACAAATCTGTGAGAAAGGAGAGAGAAACACAGTATACGAGGCGACTTCAACAGTGTTTACTGTTGAAGTTTGGGTTTCATAAGTCGGGTTTTGGCAAGTTGGAGGCCCAAACACTGATTTGAGGGGATAAGGCAACTCGGGCTTTCCAAGTTGGTGGCCCAAATACCCTCCTTAGATGGTAAGATGTCACCGACTTCTCTTTTATTTAAAATATTTATGTAACAACATTATAAATAATCAATTAAAAAGATAAAAATGTCTAACAAATAGTTAAACTTTCAATTTTGCATCCAATGTTAGGTCCCCGAATTTTAAATTTTGTGTCTAATATAATAGGTCATTGACCTATTCGATGTCTTGTATAATTCACGGACCTACTAGACACAAAGTTGAAAATTTTGGATCCTATCAGACAAATTCAATTTTATGTTTAATAGATCGGTCAATTTTTTTAGGCTCTGATTAATCAAAGTCTATCAATGATAGTCACTGATAGATTTTGATTAATCGAAGTCTATCAGCGATAGACACTGATATACTTTGAATAATCAGAGTCTATCAGTGATAGACACGGATAGAATCTGACAACAGCTTTTTGGTCTTGTACAATTAATTTTGCTATATTTGCCATTAGTTTCAATCGGTGCTATATTTGCTATTAATTTGGTCCAATTTGTCATCTATGCAACTGCCCCTTTTTTCTTTCCCAAATTTCTCCATGGTTGAATATAGACAAATTATTCGATGAAGCTGCCACTATCAGCGGTAGATCTTAAAATTTGTCTGCGCCAAAATAAGGATAGTATTTAGCTGTATGTAAGTATCTCTTACATATATACCACCATTAAAATCTTGACAACCAAAAAAAAATCTCATTTTCTCATTTTCTCTTTCTTAGTTATAAAGATTTTATTGAGGTATGTAGCCAAGTATTTTTTCCAAACTAATACAAAATCGAGGTACTCTTACAATTTCTCTCTCGTACCTCCAAAAGTGAAAAATTGTTAGATGTAGCGGTCTCCTCCAATAGTTTCTCGTATATGACATGCCCATGTTGCAAAAATGAAAAAAAAAAAGAAAAGAAAGCCTAAGTGTGACTCACCCGTTTTTTTTTTTTGAAATTAAAGAAAAATATTATTACGCCACTCGGGCAATCAATGAAAGGTCATTCTCGACCAACTTACAAATCCAGTTTGGATATAAACCGATCCAAGTCTCATTACAATTAGAAGTTCTAGCATATCTAGCTATACCATGAGATACCTTATTTTTCTGTCTAGGGCAAAAACTGTTTTTATGTAGAGAATCCGAACCTCTGAAATGGAGCAGCTCAACAATGAGTCAAGAGAAGAAAATGACGAAATCAAAGTTATTTGTGATCAAATGAAAGAACGGGTTTATCAAATGGCATTTCAAAAACTTCCCAGTTCATTATATTCTTGGGAATGTAGCATATACAGGGTTCCCAAGCCTTTGCGCGACGTCAACCCAAAAGCTTTTACTCCTCAACTTATCTCCATCGGTCCTCTTCATCATCGCACTGAAAATGATCTGATGGTTATGGAGAAAAAAAGCCGGTATGTTCTAAACTTTCTTAATCTTGCAAATCTCAGTTGGGATGAGATTACAGAAAGAGTTATAAGTTGGGAAGAAAGAGCTCGCAATTGTTACGTTGAATCCATTGGGATGGAGAGAGATGAGTTTGTGCAACTTTTAATCTTGGATGGTTGTTTTGTAGTTATGTATATCATCGGTTCTCTGTTCCCGGAGTTTCGGGACATCGACACGTGGTTCTTTTGGAGATTCAACAATGGAATATTCAAAGATTTGTTATTGCTTGAAAACCAACTTCCTTTCTTCCTTCTACATGCTCTTTACGACCTGTGTGCCCGCTCTCAACTTTCACTCATGACTGTGTCTTTCGTTGAACTCGTTCGTTGATATTTCAGCGATGCTCGTGAAGGGATGAGTTATCTTGATAGAGGTTTTGACCTAGACGCCAATGAAGTGAATCATGTCGTTGATTTTCTAAGAATACACTTGACTCATCCACGTTCTCCACAATACTTGGACTTCAATGGCCCGCCCTCACTATTCTCGATTTGGCCGTCCGCAGCCACCGAGCTTCGTGATTGTGGCATTTCTTTTAAGAAGAATAAATTCTCTCATCTTCGACGAAGATGCATGTTGGACATGGGATTTAAAAGTCGTGGCGGCGTTCTCAAAATGTCAAAAATCATAATAGATGACATCTTTGAAATCAGTCTAAGGAACATCATAGCTTATGAGTATTGCCACGTCAAGATCAGTAAGGATGTAAGCAACTTTGTTATGTTCATGCATTTCTTGATAAGCACGAAAAAAGACGCGAGTTTGCTGATTGACAACGGGATTATACACAACCATTTGGGAAGCACGAAGGAAATTATAAGATTGTTCAACGACCTTTGTAAGCACATATTATGGTTGAAAGAAATTTCTACAACTCTCAATGTCAGGAAATGAAAGAATACTGCCAGCACCGTCGACATCGGTGGAGGACTGTATTGAAACGTGACTATTTCAGTACGCCGTGGGCCTTTATCTCCTTCGTTGCTGCCGTCCTCCTCCTTTCGCTCACTCTCCTGCAAGCGGTGGTAGCAGTCATTGCATTATATAAGTGATCCAAATCCCATTATGTATATGTGTAGATTTATAATATGTGAATTACAATATTTGTCTAATCATGTTGTTTTTTACTATTACATTTATAATTTAATACATAAATGGGTAATTATCTCAAAAAAATGTTGGTTAAACTAAAGAAAATATTACATCAGAAAATTAGTCGAAACTCTAATCTTATCTTAAATATTCAGACCTTTGTAATTTGTGAGTAAATTGTATTTTGAATATCATGTGAAAAAAGAAATTTAAATTTACACCGTTATTGTTAATTATTTGATTTATTTTCATGGATACACAAATAATAGAGACTATATAGACTAAATAACATCTCTGGGGTGACTTGTTAAAGACGGCTTAAAATTGTAGTCACTGATATTATATTTGAGTGTTTTTTTTTCAATTTAGTCTATATTTTTTTATAAAAAATGTTTCAATTTAATTAATCTATGTTATAGCATTTTTTAAGTATAGGCTTTCCATTGGGTAGTAATAAACTTCCATATAAATTTAGAGAAAAATTAAACAACTTAGTTAAGAGAAAAAGGTCGATCTTTTTGCCATCATTTTAAAATTTTGAACATAGATTCATATGATTCAAATTTATGAAATATTTGACAACATATAGCTAAGTTAGACCTTCTTCTGATCAATCCGAAGTGTAAATATTTAAATAATAGTGTCAACAAATTTATTAGGATTAAAAATGAAAAATAAATAGTGCAATTAAAGCTTTTTAAGGTTTTTTTTTTTTTTTTTTTGAAAAGAAAAACCGGAAAAAATTAACAAACAACAAGATTACAACGAAACAGAAGAAAAGGTCGGAACGTCCATTTGAGGCATTTCTTGAGCAACAATGCTATTGGCCCAAGGAGGATAAACATATCGACATAATTATTGAAAAGTTAAAAAACTAATTCAGATTTTAACCCAAAGTTATATATAGATTTTCAAGTGAAAGATTCAAAATGCCCAAAACCATAAATTCATTTAGCAAAAATCTAAAAATGATACCATAGATCCAAAATAGTTACTAAACTTTTATCAAATGAACCAGTTCTATATTCAACCTAAAAGTTACCTTTGGATACACACAGCAAAGTAATAACTAGTCATACTATATATGGGTGTAATTCTAATGGTATAACAAATTCAAAATCAATCATACCATGTGCCAATTCCCAAAAGAGGAGAGTTATATAGTGCAAGTACACACTACCTTAACAAGTAGTAAATGGAGTATTCAGAGTATCGATGCTATAAAGACTATATACATTATTTGAATGTTTTTCAATAAAATGTTTATCAATTTATAATGGATGGTAACCTAAAAAAATATGGTGAATTGTGGTGATGAAAATTATTAAAATGATATAGTAATTAAGAATGTTAGGATATCAATGGTAATGAAGGATTCAACTACATTTTTGCCCTAAATGGAATATGTTTGCAGAGTCTGTCTCATTTTACCTTGTGTTGTGAATCGTGTTCATTTCTTATTCACAGTGTTTGTTTTAAAGTACACTTAGGAGTCTAAATAATTGATCTTATACTTCTATGGTCAATTTTTACTTGGATAAATTAGTTACAAACTCTTTTTGATCCTATATAGGCAACTACCGGCCTATGTCTAGGACCAATTAAAGAAATTCTATTTCTAGACTCTTCTCCTAGCTATATATTGATTTATGATCACAAGTGTTAATCATTATCCAAGCCATTCAGTTTTGAGTCCTAACTTTATATGCAAATCTAAATGATAAGTCTAGACTAACAATAAACATGAAAACCAATAAAACCAAACTATACAAAAATAAATGAACAAACAAGCAAGTTTATATTTTTAAGCTAGCCTATAGCACATCCTTTAGGATATACATAATATATATAATTGTATTCCTAAAAAAATTTGCTCACAATGAAAGTAGAAATGAAAATTTGTTTCATTGAAATCGTAATGAAAGTTGACATGATTATCGTCAATGACAAAAATATCAATATTGGTAACAATATCGGTAACTCATATTTACAGATATATCGACGGATAATCTAAAAAAAAAAATCATGAATATTGTCACAAAAATTTATAAAAATATCGTGAGTTTTTTTTAATAATTTGTGTGATATCTCAAACCACCCGAAAATCATAAAAATTCAGAAACTCAAATGTTTAAAGGAATTTAATAATTAAATTGAGTAACTAAATTCAAGTAATGATAAATGTCCTTGCATTTATTTATAAATTAGTAACCACAAGCACGGTTCTGTCAAAAAAAAAAAAAAAATCACTGTTATTGACGTGAGAAATTTAGATTGGTAAGATGTCATCGACTTCTCTTTTATTTGAAATATTAATGCAACATCATTATAAATAATCAATTAGTTAATTATTGCGTTTTTTTTTTTTTTTTTTTTTTTTTTTTGCCTGTCAAGATCGCGTGGTCGATTCTTGGAGTTTTTCCCCTTTGTTGGGAGTCCCATCAGCCTTGATGCTGCTAACTCAGTCTTTTGACTGAGAACCTGGAGAAGAAAGAAAGAAGATACATTGCACATAGGTCGTAGAAGAAGAAGACTAGCGATGGATTTAGAAGAACTATTGGATGAATGGAAATACTTTACCTTGAGGGAAGAAGAACTGGAAGCAAATATCCTACTTGATGCGGAAGAAATCAAAGAGATCAATGATGATGTTGATCAATGTTTGGTAGGGAAGCTGCTGTCCAACCGCAATATATCTGCAATAGCCATAAAAAATGCTTTAGTAGGAGCATGGAAAACAAGAGAAACATTCAATACAGAGACGGTAGGCAAAAATATGTTTCTGTTCAAATTTAAAAGCCAAGATGACAGAAATTGGGTAATGAAAAGCGGCCCCTGGTTCTTCGATAAATCACTCTTGGTTCTTGAAGCCCCTCTTGCAAATCAAAAGACAACGGATATAGAATTCAAGAAGACGGCTTTTTGGATCAGATTAATAAATTTACCAATGGGATATAGGAAAGCTTCGATTGCCGAAAAGATAGGAAATTCGATTGGAGAATTCATAGAAGCTGACTGTGAAAGAGGAGACTTAAACTGGGGCAACAGCATAAGAATTAGAGTTAAATTGGACATTTCAAGACCTCTATTAAGAGGATTTATGCTTAGAACAACTGGAATTGAAGGAAAAACTTGGGTAAGCGTCAGATACGAGAGGTTGCCAGAGTTTTGCTACATATGTGGGAGGATCGGACATGTTGCTAAAGACTGCAAATGTGAAGGAACCAATAACCAGCAACGACAAAACTTTGAATTTGGAACATGGCTTCGTTTCCAAGGTTTCTTGAAGCCCTCAAAAAGACAAGAATCCCCTCCAAAAAGACAAAGTAATGACCAAGAAAGAGCAGAAGCAGGCCAGAATGTGAATAAAGACCTTGGTTCAGATAAAGTGGCAGATTCTCCAAGAAATATTGACCTGAACAGAGAAGAAGATGAATCTTGTGAACAAGGCTCACGAAATGATATGTGGGGAGATAAACTCCAAATATCCCAGGGTGAAGCATCAAGCAAACCTCAAAATCAGACTGAAGCAAATGAAACAAGAAGAACCAATTCAAAAGGTAAAGGAATTAGCAGTGGGTTTGAAGTTTCGGCTAGAAAGAATGTACATCGGAAGAGAAGGGTAAGATTGGGGCAATTAGACTCACGGATGGAGGAATCATCATCACCACAGAAAAGAAAGGCAGTGGAAGACCTGGAGGTTATACAGAAAAAGGCAAGACTTGGGGAGGATGAGCTGATGGAAGATAATGAGACCTGTAACAACTTGGCAGTGGCTGGATGCCAGCCCTGCCTGGGGCCGTGAATATCATATGTTGGAATGCTCGGGGTTTGGGGAACCCGAGAGCATTCCGAGTTTTGAAAGACCTTGTTAGGACAAGGCGACCCTATATTCTTTTCCTATCAGAAACAAAAAGTGATGAAAGGATGATGAACAAAATCAAATTGAGTTGCAACTTTGAAGGATGCTTCACAGTAAATAGTGTAGGTGTCAAAGGTGGGATTAGTATTCTTTGGAAAGAAGAGAACAGTGTTAATGTCAACTCCTTCTCAAATAATCACATTGATACAATAGTAAATTGGAAAGGGAAAATATGGAGATTCACAGGCATCTACGGATATCCGGAAGCTAGTAAAAAAAAGTTAACATGGAATCTTTTGAGAAATCTCCACAACCAAAATAATCTTCCATGGCTGATTGGTGGTGATCTAAATGAGATTCTTTCGCATAATGAGAAAATGGGAGGAGTCAGAAGAGAATCAAAATTCTTGGAAAGCTTTAAAGAGACTATGGATGATTGTGGCTTAAGGGACATGAAACCTAAAGGAAGTTTATTTACTTGGCACGGCAATAGAAGAGGAGAACATATTTGGGAAAGGCTGGACCGTTTCCTATGCACTCCGTCTTTTGATGATCTTTTCAGCTCAACAGAAACAACCAATCTTCACTGGATTTTCTCGGACCACAGACCAATTGAAGCTAAGTTGTTTTCTGGCCTTACTAATCATAATAGGAAGCATGCTAGGTCTTTTAAATTTGAAGAATTTTGGTTAAAACATGATGAATGTTCTGATTTAATAGCTAAAAACGGTTTCTGGAAAGAAAATGAACTACATTTGTCTTCACTAGGGGAGGACCTCACAAATTGCTCTAAGGATTTATTGAAATGGGGAACAGATCTCAATAAGCAGAGGAAAAATAGAATAGCAATTTGCAAAAGAATTTTAAATGATGCATATAAAAATACATCTGTGATTGATTTTGAAGCCATTCATAACTTAGAATTTGAGTTAGACAAATTATTAGAGGAGGAGGAAATCTACTGGAAACAAAGGTCTAGGGAAGATTGGCTTAAATGGGGGGATAGGAACTCAAAATGGTTTCACAAGAAAGCCACTTTGAGAAGAAAATCCAATGAAATTCTAGGTATAGTAGGTCCTAATGGTCTCTGGACTGAAGATCCTAAAACTATAGAAGAGACTTTCATTTCATATTTCAGTAATCTTTTTAAGTCCAGTGACCCCCAAAAAAGCTCTATTAATTTGGCCCTTGAAGGTATCCAACCTAGAGTTACCCAGACTATGAATAATATGCTCCTTGCTCCTTTTTCCAAATCAGAAATTGAAAAGGCAATTAGCCAAATGTTCCCTACAAAAGCCCCAGGCCCCGATGGCTTTTCTGCAATTTTTTACCAAAAATTTTGGAATATTGTGGGTAGTAAAACAACCAAAGAATGCCTTGACTTTTTAAATGGAAGATCCAATATCGAAAATTGGAATAAGACTAATATTGTTTTAATTCCAAAAACAGCTAACCCTAAGGAAGTTAATGATTTTAGGCCTATTAGTCTTTGTAACGTTAATTACAAAATAATCACCAAAACAATTGCGAATAGACTCAAATGGATCCTCCAAGACATTATTTCTGATAATCAATCGGCCTTTATTCAAGGTAGATTGATTTCAGATAATATTCTTATAGGACATGAGAGCATAAACGCTATTAAGAAGAATAGGTTTATTAAGACTAATATGGCTGCCCTGAAAATAGACCTAAGTAAAGCCTATGATAGGGTGGAATGGTCTTATCTTGAAGAAATCATGCTTAGGTTAGGGTTTGATTCTAGATGGGTACAACTTATATCCAAGTGCATCTCTACGGCAAAATTTTCTATCTTAATCAATGGGGAAAGGAAGGGTTGCTTTAGTTCCACTAGGGGTTTGAGACAAGGGGATCTTTTATCCCCTTACCTTTTTCTATTAGTCGCTGAAGGCCTTTCCCACCTATTATCTAGAGCTAATAATAATAGGAATCTAACAAGTCTAAAACTAGCCAATAGCCCTCCAATTTCTCACCTTTTGTTTGCCGATGATAGCCTAATTTTTTGTAAGGCTGATGAAATTGAACTCATAAACATTAAAAACATCTTGAAAACTTATGAACTTGCATCTGGTGAATGCATAAATTTTTCTAAATCAGCCATTTTGTTTTCTAATAAGGTCAATAAAGACAGACAAGGTTATCTTAGCAGCTTATTAGGTGTCAATATAGTGGAGGATTTTGGGAAATACTTGGGTATTCCTTCGGTGCTTTCAAATAAGAAATCTAAGGATTTTAGCTACCTTTTAGATAGAGTTTGGAAGGTTGTTCAAGGCTGGAAAAGTAAATATTTTTCTAAAGCTGGAAAAGAGATTCTCATTAAAAGTGTGGGCCAAGCGATTCCTTCCTATGTGATGAGTGTGTTTAAGATTCCTAGGAAAATTTGTGATGGTATCACTAGGAATTTCGCTAGGTTTTGGTGGGGTTCTAATGAGAATAGGAGAAAGATGCATTGGTGTAGTTGGGATAGAATGTGTCTTCCTAAGAGTTTGGGAGGATTAAATTTTAGGGACATTGGTGGCTTCAATCAAGCCTTAATAGCTAAACAAGTGTGGAGACTGTTTTATAATCCTAATTCCCTAGCTTCTAGATTCCTGAAGGGCATTTACTATGATAAATCAAGCATTCTGGAAGCTAATATAGGTAGTAAACCATCCTACCTTTGGAAGAGCATTCTTTGGGGTAGAGACCTTCTGGTTAAAGGAATCAGATTTAGACTGGGAAATGGTAGAAGTATTTCGATGTTTAAAGACCCTTGGATTCCAAGGGGAAATTCCTTTAAACCCACTTGTACGAATGAGATTTTCAGGGATCTAAAAGTTTCAGATTTTATTACACCTTCTGGGGATTGGGACATAGGGATGCTTAACAATTCTATGTTAAGTTCTGATGTGGAAAAAATAAAACAAATCCCTATTAACAGAAATCTAGAAGATAAAAGAGTATGGCATTTTGATAAAACTGGTATATATTCAGTCAAGAGTGGCTACAAAGTTTTCATAAACACTAAAATCGATGGTATTTCTTCAAGTTCAAACACAATGCCAAATATTTGGGAAAAAATCTGGAACCTCAAAATCCCTATGAAAATAAAACATTTTTTATGGAAAGCTATTAATAATACTCTCCCTACAAAAACAAATTTAATTAATAGAGGTATTTCTATTCCTAGCCTTTGCCCTATCTGTTCTAACCAACCTGAATTTACAGATCATATCCTATTCACATGTCAAAGAGCGAAAGAAATCTGGAGACTTACCATGGACCGCGTCTTCCTGGAAGTAGATTTCAACAACAGCTTCATTGATCGTTGGCTGAAGATTTCATCTACCCTATCAACAAAAGAAATCGAGTTAGTAGGGGTTGCATGTTGGGCGATTTGGAATGACCGCAATAAAGTCATCCATGAAGAGCCTATTCCTCTTTCAAACGTAAGAAGCAACTGGATTATCGAGTATCTAGAAACTTACCGGCGGGCGAACTCCAAATCTTTGAACTCGACAAGAGCTTGCCCTAGATCGCAGTCCAGCTCTTCGGTTTATTCGTGGTCTCCGCCAAATGAAGATTTTGTGAAAGTTAATTGTGATGCCTCGTGGTCTTTGGAGAGTCAATCAACTGGGCTGGGAGTAATATGTAGAAATCATACTGGCCTTATTTGTGGAGGAGCGGCCCATTACTATGATTGGGCTTCGGATGGACCTATTGCTGAATTGAAAGCCATCCTCCTGGGCCTGGACTTGGCTATTTCTATGGGTTGCAACAAAATTATTTTGGAGTCCGATTGCATTTCAGCCATCAATCTGGTATCTAAAAAATCAGTGATTTGGAGCAGCATTGAAGCTTTAGTTGAAGATATTTGGACCAGATTACCATGCTTTAATGAGGTCTTGTTTAAATACATCACGAGAAACTGTAATGAAGTAGCTGATAAATTAGCTAGATGTGCGAGAGAGTTTAATCTTAGCAGGACTTGGATCGAGAATGTCCCGGATTGGTTGTATTCTTTGGTCGAGAATGACCTTTCTCATTTTGCCCATGTGGCAGTTTAAATGAAGTATTTTTATGTTTCAAAAAAAAAAAAAAAAATTATTGCGTATTTTTTTAAAAAAATTTCTTCGTTCAAAGGTTTGGTTATTCCAATTTTCAATGGATTAAACTAAAATATGCCTAACAAACGTGAATATTTACTTTCTCTGAAGGTTAGAGGTTGAAAACCTATACGTACTCCACATTTATTGTATTAAAAAAAAAAAAGTAAATATGCATCAAACATTTTCCTTCCTTCTTCTGTCCTAATGATTAATTCCCAACTATGTTATTTGTTATAGGTAATTTTGGACCACACTGACGCACAAGGAGCTGACGAGGACAGTTGGGCAGAGGTGGGACCAAAAAGCCGACCCAGAGGAAGACCGGACCAAAGGGTCGGGCCAATTTGGCCCGACCCATATGGTCGGCCCGCGGGCGCAGGCCGGGCTTGGCCACCTCCCTTCGGTCCCTGATGTCTATGACCGCCCCAGTTTCGCTTGGTTCGTCCCGGAACACCTCCGGATTCTTGAAAACCCTAGGAGGATGAGGTCAGCCTCGGCCCATTTCCGAGGCTGACCAGGGCCAAAGGCCCGGAGATCATTTGAAGTCCGGCATCGACGAAAACCCTAAAGGGAGCCTATAAAAGGAAAGACCACACGCACGTTCAGGTATGCCAAAAACTACACCCTAAATACATTCTACGTGTTTTCTGGCCAAGGCTAACTTAAGCATCGGAGTGTGTATGGTCTACACCACACCGGTGTGCAGCGTTTGCTCGTCTTGCAGGTCACGTTTTTCCCGCTCATCTACAAATTCACTGTTGACCGTCACGTAAAGCGAGGGGAAAATTCCTGAGCGAATTTGACCATCAACAGTTGGCGCCGTCTGTGGGGAAGACGCTGACTAGCAAACGTTGGGTTCGGCAGGAAAACGTAGCAGCAATGGAGCACCAAGACCAACCGGTGACTGACGAACAGAATCCCCAAGTTCGACTCCAGGCCCAGGAAGCCGAGATTGCAGCAATTAAGGGGAGGATGAACGAGATGGGGCAGAATTTGACTGAAATCCTCAGTCTGTTGAAGAAGCCTGAGTCTGTGAGGCCTGAGGAAGAGCATGTACGCAGAGACCCTAAGAAGGGTAAAGGAATAGCAGATGAAGAGGTTGGAGATTCGGAAAGTGTGACTAGTCGAATGCACTGTCCAGGGGATGACCAGACCCTGAGGGAAGCCGGACCCAGTCACAAGAGGATTCGCAGGAATTCACCACTGAAATCAGCGCCAGGTATGTGTACAGAGGACAATGACAGGAAGAAGTTGGAGGCCCGAGCAAGGTCTGGGGCAGAGCAGGGCCAAAAGGGGAGAGAGGGGGAGTTATCCAAATGGCTGAAGGAGGAAGATAGCCACCGCGATTCCCAAAGGAGAACTGAGAATTAAGACATAGAAGGGCTAATTGGAGATATGGAGCCACCCTTCACCGACGAAATAATGGGAGGGGAGGTGCCTCATAAATTTAAGGTACCAAACTTCCCGCAGTATGACGGAAAGAAAGACCCGAAGCAACATCTAGACGCGTACTTAACCTGGATGGATTTTCACTGAACAAACGAGGCAACCAGATGCCGAGCTTTCGCATTGACACTGACGGGCTTGGCGAGGCAGTGGTTCGGTAAGATACCGCGCAAGTCGATCGGTTCGTTCAAAGAATTGGCACGCGTGTTTGTCACGCAGTTCCTGGGAGCTCGAGATCGACGGAAGCCGCAGATTAATTTGTTAACAGTCAAGCAAGGGTCAAGGGAGAGTTTGAGAGATTATGTTAACAGGTTTAACAACGAAGTTTTGCAGGTAGAAGGTTATGACGATGGAGTTGCCTTGACTGCTGTGATTTCAGGTCTGCAAGATGAAAGACTGCTCAACTCTATCGGTGAGAGCCAGCCACGAACATACGTGGAGTTCATGACCCGAGCACAAAGGTACATAAGCGCCGAGGAGCTGTTGAGATCCAAGCAGGATGAGAGAGAGAGCCAAAGGCTGTCCGTATTTGACCGGCATCGGGAAGACGGAGGAAAAGGGCGTCGGGTCGAAGAGAGAGGCCGAAACCGGCAAGAGCACTCCTCGGCCAATGGCCGAGGTCGAGCAGAAGCCAAGGATCTGGGGGCCGTGCAGAGCCGAAAGCCAAGTTCGACAGGTATACCCCGCTAACGGCTTCACTTGAACAGGTTTTGGCCGCGATACCGGATACGAACCTGCTAAAACGTCCGAAAAGGCTGAGGTTGGACCCAGACAGGAGAAACCGGAACAAGTATTGCATGTTCCATGGAGACCACGGTCACACAACTCGGGAGTGCATACAGCTAAGGGATGAAATAGAAACCCTAATTCGAGAGGGTTACCTCAAGGAGTTCGTGGGACATGATAGGGGGAAGATGCCAACGCAGACAGAGCCAGGCAAGGGGGGCAACAACCCACCGTTGGAGATACGAACTATTCTTGGGGGACCCACCGGGGGAGAATCGAGTAGGAAGCGAAAAGCCGCGATTTGAGAAACACATATGGAGCCTGGAGAGCAAGGTATGTACTCGCTCTTACTTGATAGAAACTCACCAAACTTGGAGTTTACAGAGAAAGAGGCAGCAGGCATACGTCACCCACACAATGATGCGCTGGTGGTGACCCTAACGGTGGCCAACGTCAAGGTACATCGAATATTGATTGATGGGGGGAGTTCAGCTGATGTTCTCTCAGCCACCGCATTCGATGTCATGAAGCTGGGAAGCGACCGCCTAAGGCCAAGCCTCACACCGCTGGTAGGCTTTGGCGGAGAAAAAGTAAGCCCAAGAGGAAGCATCGAACTGCCAGTGACGATTGGGGAAGGACTGCAGATAGTAACGAGAATGGTCAACTTCCTAGTGGTAGATTGCGTCCCAGCATATAATGCCATCTTGGGACGACCCACCCTACATGGGCTTAAGGCTGTGGCCTCAACCTACCACCAAGTCCTGAAATTCCCAACCGAAGAGGGTGTAGGAGCAGTGTATGGCGAGCAGAAGATGTCGAGAGAATGTTACTTTATGGCGCTCAGAAACGTCGACAGAAAAATTCAAGCAACGTCGGCCTCGGGAGATGGCCGAGGCCGAGCATTTGAGGGGTCAAGCTATCCCCTTCCAATGGAGCATTGATTTCTTTTGATTATGTTTTTCAGTCCGCTAGGACCATGTCCAATTTTCTTTTATTTTTAGCAGCAAGTTATTCAGAATATAATCAATTCATTCATTTGAAATAAAGAGCTTCGAATTTCGTTTCAAAGGTTTACAGTAGCTTGAAGAGAGGCTCGGGAACTTCCTAGGCCTCCCCAAGCTTTTCCCCAGAAGAGTGTACACACCCCTAGGATGACTCCAAGACGCTTGAAGAGAGGCTCGGGAACTTCTTAGGCCTCCCCAAGCTTTTCCCCAGAAGAGTGTACTCACCCTGGGATGACTCCAAGACGCTTGAAGAGAGGCCTGGGAATTTCCTCAGCCTCCCCAAGCTTGCCCCAGAAAAGTGTACACACCCCTGGGATGACTCCAAGACGCTTGAAGAGAGGCCTGGGAATTTCCTCAGCCTCCCCAAGCTTGCCCCAGAAGAGTGTACGCACCCCTGGGATGACTCCAAGACGCTTGAAGAGAGGCCTGGGAATTTCCTCAGCCTCCCCAAGCTTGCCCCAGAAGAGTGTACGCACCCCTGGGATGACTCCAAGACACTTGAAGAGAGGCCTGAGAATTTCCTCAGCCTCCCCAAGCTTGCCCCAGAAGAGTGTACGCACCCCTGGGATGACTCCAAGACGCTTGAAGAGAGGCCTGGGAATTTCCTCAGCCTCCCCAAGCTTGCCCCAGAAGAGTGTACGCACCCCTGGGATGACTCCAAGACGCTTGAAGAGAGGCCTGGGAATTTCCTCAGCCTCCCCAAGCTTGCCCCAGAAGAGTGTACGCACCCCTGGGATGACTCCAAGACGCTTGAAGAGAGGCTTGGGAATTTCCTCCGCCTCCCCAAGCTTGCCCCAGAAGAGTGTACGCACCCCTGGGATGACTCCAAGACGCTTGAAGAGAGGCCTGAGAATTTCCTCAGCCTCCCCAAGCTTGCCCCAGAAGAGTGTACGCACCCCTGGGATGACTCCAAGACGCTTGAAGAGAGGCCTGAGAATTTCCTCAGCCTCCCCAAGCTTGCCCCAAAAGAGTGTACGCACCCCTGGGATGACTCCAAGACGCTTGAAGAGAGGCCTGGGAATTTCCTCAGCCTCCCCAAGCTTGCCCCAGAAGAGTGTACGCACCCCTGGGATGACTCCAAGACGCTTGAAGAGAGGCCTGGGAATTTCCTCAGCCTCCCCAAACTTGCCCCAGAAGAGTGTACGCACCCCTGGGATGACTCCAAGACGCTTGAAGAGAGGCCTGAGAATTTCCTCAGCCTCCCCAAGCTTGCCCCAGAAGAGTGTACGCACCCCTGGGATGACTCCAAGACGCTTGAAGAGAGGCCTGAGAATTTCCTCAGCCTCCCCAAGCTTGCCCCAGAAGAGTGTACGCACCCCTGGGATGACTCCAAGACGCTTGAAGAGAGGCCTGGGAATTTCCTCAGCCTCCCCAAGCTTGCCCCAGAAGAGTGTACGTACCCCTGGGATGACTCCAAGACGCTTGAAGAGAGGCCTGCGAATTTCCTCAGCCTCCCCAAGCTTGCCCCAGAAGAGTGTACGCACCCCTGGGGTGACTCCAAGACGCTTGAAGAGAGGCCTGAGAATTTCCTCAGCCTCCCCAAGCTTGCCCCAGAAGAGTGTACGCACCCCTGGGATGACTCCAAGACGCTTGAAGAGAGGCCTGAGAATTTCCTCAGCCTCCCCAAGCTTGCCCCAGAAGAGTGTACGCACCCCTGGGATGACTCCAAGACGCTTGAAGAGAGGCCTGGGAATTTCCTCAGCTTCCCCAAGCTTGCCCCAGAAGAGTGTACGCACCCCTGGGATGACTCCAAGACGCTTGAAGAGAGGCCTGAGAATTTCCTCAGCCTCCCCAAGCTTGCCCCAGAAGAGTGTACGCACCCCTGGGATGATTCCAAGACGCTTGAAGAGAGGCTTGAGAATTTCCTCAGCCTCCCCAAGCTTGCCCCAAAAGAGTGTACGCACCCTTAGGATGACTCCAAGACGCTTGAAGAGAGGCCTGGGAATTTCCTCAGCCTCCCCAAGCTTGCCCCAGAAGAGTGTACGCACCTCTGGGATGATTCCAAGACACTTGAAGAGAGGCCTGGGAATTTCCTCAGCCTCCCCAAGCTTGCCCCAGAAGAGTGTACGCACCCCTGGGATGACTCCAAGACGCTTGAAGAGAGGCCTGAGAATTTCCTCAGCCTCCCCAAGCTTGCCCCAGAAGAGTGTACGCACCCCTGGGATGATTCCAAGACGCTTGAAGAGAGGCCTGAGAATTTCCTCAGCCTCCCCAAGCTTGCCCCAAAAGAGTGTACGCACCCCTGGGATGACTCCAAGACGCTTGAAGAGAGGCCTGGGAATTTCCTCAGCCTCCCCAAGCTTGCCCCAGAAGAGTGTACGCACCCCTGGGATGATTCCAAGACACTTGAAGAGAGGCCTGGGAATTTCCTCAGCCTCCCCAAGCTTTCCCTTAGAAGGGGGTATGCACCCCTGACATGAGCACGGCAGGACGGATCGGCAGGCAATACAAGCAAAATGCTCGGCCTCATGCCAAGGCCGAGGCCGAGCATTCAAACAAAACATCGGATAATGCTCAACCTCATGCCAAGGCCGAGGCCGAGCATTCAGCAAAGCTCGATCGATTCGAAGTCTGTTAATCAATTCACTCTTTCAGCGTAGCTCAAACGGTCAAAGCGGTGAGGAAGTGCTCAGGTAGGGAGTAAGTCTGCACATAAGCCCAACGACGGAGCAAGCAAGCAGATAACGAAGACAGATGGTCCGCCTCATGCCAAGGCCAAGGTGAACCACCTGGATGCTAAGTTCAAAAATCCACCCACCGAAGCTCAGGTACAAATTTAATTTATCTGTACTCAAAAAAACGCATGTCAAAAGTATTGAATACATGTTTTTGAGTGGGGGCTGGGAGTAGCATTGATTATTGAGGTAAAGGGTGATGCTTGTGACTTGTTTTTTTTTTGCTTGCTTGAGTTGGAAGGGGTCATTTTCAAACTTCAAGGTCCTCATTATTCCTTGTAAGCGCGCCATAACCTTATATGCCATGAAAATTGCATGAAATGTGATAAAAAGGCAATTGGGGCATAAAATGCATACTTTTTCATTCATGAAAGGGAATAGTACAGGACACATGGTAGAAAACGGAATTTATGAAAGCAGAATTGAGAAAGCATAAAGTCAGCAAAAGCAATAAAGCATCTGGGTTGTCTAATTGCGGTCGTCCCCCGAGAAGCCCATGTCCTCACGACCACTCGAGGAGCTCTCTGAAGCTGGATAAGAGCTGCGTCAGCAACCATGGATGAAATCTCGCCCCGCATGATAGAATGATCAAGGTCAGGAAAGAGAGGCTCGGGAATTTCCTTAGCTTCCCCAAGTTTCCCAGAAGAGTGTACGCACCCCTGGGATGACTACAATACTTAAAGAGAGGTTCGGGTATTTCCTCGGCCTCCCCAAGTTTTCCCCGACTGAGTGTACGCACCATCGGGATGAATACAACAGAGCAAATTAGCAAGCAAAGCAGAAGAAATGCTCAGCCTCATGCCAAGGCCGAGGCCGAGCATCCCAGCTCCGAAGCCAACCCTCAGGCACGCATTCTGAGCAGCGTGACTGGGTCGAGTTCTTAGTCACTTCACTTTTTAGCGCAGCCGAGGAGCCGGTCAGCCTCATGCCAAGGCCGAGGCCGACCATCCACCTTCAAAAGGACTGACATATGAATGCAGAGGGCTAAGTGTCGAGCTAACAGGGGCTTGAGGCCAAGGCCGATCCTAGCCTCCTCCCTCATTTTTCTTTTGCAGAAATGAACTTTTTCAATGCTGGATCTGGAATGAAGCACTCCGAATGACCAAGTAAGGGGGTCCCGCTGCCCAGAGAGACCCTCCAGCCACTTTTGATAACAAGGAAGTCACACATGGGTCAGCACGAGACAAGAGTCGTACTCTTAAACTGGGCTTAAGGAGCTCAGCCTATAGCATTAAGTCGCACCTGAATCCCAATTCAAGAGTGGGGGCTTAATGTTATAGGTAATTTTGGACCACACTGACGCACAAGGAGCTGACGAGGACAGTTGGGCAGAGGTGGGACCAAAAAGCCGACCCAGAGGAAGACCGGACCAAAGGGTCGGGCCAATTTGGCCCGACCATTCGGCCCGCGGGCGCAGGCCGGGCTTGGCCACCTCCCTTCGGTCCCTAATGTCTATGACCGCCCCGGTTTCGCTTGGTTCGTCCCGGAACACCTCCGGATTCTTGAAAACCCTAGGAGAATGAGGTCGGCCTCGGCCCATTTCCGAGGCTGACCAGGGCCAAAGGCCCGGAGATCATTTGAAGTCCGGCATCGACGAAAACCCTAAAGGGAGCCTATAAAAGGAAAGACCACACGCACGTTCAGGTATGCCAAAAACTACACCCTAAATACATTCTACGTGTTTTCTGGCCAAGGCTAACTTAAGCATCGGAGTGTGTATGGTCTACACCACACCGGTGTGCAGCGTTTGCTCGTCTTGCAGGTCACGTTTTTCCCGCTCATCTACAAATTCACTGTTGACCGTCACGTAAAGCGAGGGGAAAATTCCTGAGCGAAATTTGACCATCAACATTATTAATTAATACTATTTGATTCACCGTCCTTTCTACAACAATAATATATTAATACTATTGTCTGACAGATGATCCTATTGTCTGGGCATCAAACTATGTATCTGAATACATGGAGACTCAACCAAGCAGATGTTCAGGAGAGGCGAGGACAACGATTGGTGACACTGGTTATTCAGCAATCTGGACCCCTCCACCACAGAACCACCTCAAAATGAATACGGATGCAGCTATAATTAATGGCGAGATGGGATCGGGTATCATTATTCGAAACTCCAAAGGAGAGACGATGGCAGCTGCAGAACTTTTCAGAAGAACGTGTTGTTCGATTGAATGGGCGGAAGCTCAAGCTCTTCTAGATGGAGTCACACTAGCGGTGGAATCCGGACTTACACCGATTTGGGTGGAAATAGATTCTAAAATAGTATGGAATCTTCTGCATGACCAGGACCAACATTTCAATGAGATTGCTCCCCTTATTCTCCAAATCAAACAACTATTCCATGATCACCATATTAGAGGTTTCCTTCTTACTCCTAGAGACGGGAACAAGGTTGCCCATATGTTAGCCACCCACGCTCGCATGTCGAAGCACTCTGAAGTCTGGATAGAGGAATGTCCCCCTTGGACTCAAAGCATCTTAACTCTCGAGATGACTCATATGGATGTTTCTTCTTCTTTTTTTTGTTTAGTCTTTCTTATGTACTCCTCAAAAAAAATATATATATTAATACTATTCATTTCAAATTTTTTAGTTTCCCACGTGAAAGTTGAAAACAAATATAAGTAAAAATAAGGCTTTATTACAAGTTTAGTCCATGAATTTTTAAGGTTGTATCAATGAGGTCCTTAAACTTAAAAAAGTGTCTAATAGAGATCTTTGAACTTTCAATTTTGTGTCTAATGGGTCCCTGGTGTATTCAAGATGTTTAAAAATTAACTAATCTATTAGATATAAAATTGAATTTTATGCCTAATAAGACCTAGTAGCATGTGAATTTTAAAAAATGTTGATTAGGTCAAATATTTATTAGACACAAAATTGAAAGTTGAAAGACCCTATTGAATACGAAAGTGAAAGTTTAAAGGACCTACTAGATACTTTAATTTTTAGTCAGGGACTTATTGGATACAAAGTTGAAAGCTCGAGGATCTATTTGACACATTTTAAAGTTCAGAGATCAAATTGACACAACTCTAAAAGTTGAGGGACTAAGCTTGTAATTTATTCTAAAAATAAAGAAATAATAGTTGTCGTTCCTTCTTATTTTTTTATAGGACATATATTTTTATTGGTCTATTTTTATTGCACTTAATAGATAAATAGCTATAATTTCCTAATGTCAGGTAACAAAAGGTCAATCGTAATTTGTATAACTCAACTGATTAAGTCATGTACCTTTGACTAAAGTTCACGTTTGAATCTCCCCAACTCCAAATATTGTTGAAGTATAAATTAAAAAAAATATATTGCAAAAAAATATTTCTTATTGTTTACCACTAAATTTGTAACATATATGTTGTTGATGGCAAAATCTGACCAAACAACTCACCTGACCTTCACGTGACATCAACGGTGAGTTTATTTGAAGGGGAAAGACGTACTAGGGAAGAAGATTCAATACCTAGTTGAGTCCCCCTACCTTGGGATTAATTTCTTCTATTTATAGTTGAAATTAGGGTTTTCCCTCTTCGGAATAGCCCTAGAGATTGATTTGGGCCCAATGGGCCTCCGTGGGTTTGTTTCTCCTCTTTTATCATTCTGACTTTCTTTAGAACTAGGTTCAAATTCACTCACAACATATATAATGAAGAGAGAGGAATGCAAGGAGAAAGAGAGAACAATTTTTTTTTTCTTTAGAAATAAATAAATCTAAAAAAATTGAATGGAATTAATCATTTTTCTATTTTCATTCCAGAATAAAGAAAACAACTCCATGTTCAATAACATGAGGAGAGATTCAAACCTTCTAACCTCTTTAACCGAATATATTTGTATGTGTTTTTTTTTTAATGATTTGAGTTATGCTTAAATTAGAAACTTTTGTTGTACTTAAAAGACGATATTGTTTTAACGAGGAGAAAAAAGATATAAGAATTCAATTGATTATAAAGTAAAAGACATATAATACTTACAGTTATTTTCTTCTAACTTTGAATTCTTTTCTTCAAACTTTTTTTTTTTTGAGAATTTCAACTGTTAAGGGCCGTTTGATAACCATTTTGTTTTCTGTTTTTGGTTTTCAGTTTTTGGTTTTTAAAAATCAGGGTTGTTTGGTAACCAATTGAGTTTTTAGTTTTTTAATTTTGAAAAACGTTTTTTGAATTATAAAGGAAAAATGAAAACAGAAAAAAATGGTTTTTAAAAACGGTTTTTGGTTTTCAAATTCCTACAGCTTCTGCCGTGCATACATCCACCAGCTGCCAGCACCCTCTCTACTTTCTAATGTCCAACATTTTTCATCTTTCTATTTATTTTTTTCATTTTCTTTTTTCTTTTTTGTGTTTTTTGTTTTTTGTTTTGTTTTGTTTTTTTTTTTTTTTTTTTTTAACAAAGTGAAAATCCTTATCATATATCTATATTTTAAAAAACCTTCCATTGAGCATTGAAAAAAAAAGTGCAACTATTTTGAACCATCTTTAGTTTAATTGAAGAGATCTTCTTTAGCATCTAAAAAAATTACAACATTTTTTCAAACTCTCTTGTCTTAAATTAATTTTATCTTTTGATTTCTACTACTCAAGAATGTATAAATTTCTATTACTTTATCGTGGAGAAAGATATCATTTACATGAATTTAAAAATGATAGATGTTAACTACGAGGGTAGAAAAAAGTTTTCCACTATCGACACATTCACACTTTGCAATGTGATCAAGAGAAACTTTGTGATATTAAAAGTTCGATTTCATATATTTTAAAATAAATGTCTTTATATTCTATAAGCACACGAAAAAATATACATATATAGTTAATGATGAAAATATCGATGTCAATATTGATATTGAGATTTCAATTTTATGGATATACCGATAAAATATTGATATCCACAAAATTTTCTATAAATAAAAAAAAATAAAAAAAATTATTTAAATTTAATAATTAAGTTGTTTTTGTATCCAAACTAAGTTATAGATCTTGTTATTAGTATTTATATCTATATTGGGTTAATAGATGATATATTTTTATGTTTTATGGATCTTTATAAAAGATATTGGAGTTATCAATCGATGCTTGTGTATCCATGTCGAATCCTCTGATTTATCAATATATCGATATATTGACGGATTTTTTCATCCTTGCATGTAGCATGTTGTACAATTTATTATTTTATTAACTGATCTATAATAATTGTTACTTAAGACATTTTAGATATGTTTATTTTGTTATTTGTCTTTTAATTGATAGTTAGTAGTTAATACATTCAAAATAGTTGTATTTTAACAACAACAATACAATAAATACAAAAAATACGATAAAAATAGTTTAAATTTTCTTTCTTTAAAATATATAAAATAAAAAATAGATATCAAACGATTTATTGGTTTTAAAAACATAAAACAAAAAACAGTTATCAAACATGTTTGGTTTTTTGTTTTTGAAAAACAAAAAACAAAAAACTGTTATCAAACACATATAATTTTTATTTTTTGAAAACAGAAAACCAAAAACCAAAAACAAAAAACAGAAAAACCAAAAACAAAAAACTAAAATGGTTATTAAACGGGGCCTAAATTATTCGTATTTCCAATAATTTTTACAGAAATTATAGCGGATAGGTTAAATTGATTAGCAAATTTCACAAATGTCCTTAATGAACAAAATTATTATTGGTAGGTTTTTATATATTAATAAGATTATTTTTCTTACCAAAATGTTCTTACATTTAATGAATGAAATAAATTTAATTTAATAAAATATTAGAATATAAATTTCCATTTTCATAAAGAAATTAATGAATATGTTCTAACTGTCGGTTTCTTCCCATGCAAAATTTCAGACTCAATCGGGAAAGATTTTAGGTAAAATCTCCTTATTTTTGGGGATTTCATAGGTAAGGTATCAAATATGTAATTTATTATTATTGATTGATTATTTGTTTCAAAATCTATTTTTCCATTTTCGTTTGTGTTCCCAACTTATCAAGAAGATTTTTTTTTTTTTTCAAAATTCATTCGACATTTTCGGTTGTTCAGCATTTTCGTCCCATTTCTGCAGTTTTTTCGTCTCAGTATTTCGTTCCACTGTTTGTCCAATTTTTCGTAATTCAAGTATTTTTTTTTTTTTGTTTCTAGATTTTTTTTTTTTTTTTTTTTTTTTTTTTTTTTTTTTTTTTTTTTTAGTTTTGTTTTATATATGTTGTATATATGAAAATTTTAGTTGTTTCATATTAACAATTGGATCAATTATAATAAAATATAATTATGTATATACATGAAACTTTTTGTCCATCCAAAAATCACATCAATGATCCAATTTACAAAGAAAAAGTAAAATTGCTAAATAAAATAAGTACACAACTCTAAAATATTTCAACTTTGAACTAAAGACCAACCAAATGAACGGGAGGGATGGTCAAAGGCGTGTTTGTTATAGCTACCTCCTTAAGCCTCGTGTCATATGTTGACTTTCTCAAATACATTGATGGGTCGATATTTAAATGTCCTCAAAGATGAGTCCACTAAGCATAGAGCTGTCTACTCCTGATAGTTTAAATACAGATAAGTGTTAGTTATTGAAAATACTGACGATATCATAGCTAATACTCAGGGTCCAACAAAATCATCTCGAATTTAGAATGATTTGGAAATCTAATATTTGAAGCATGGAAGGTCATTGCTAAATTGCAATGAATCAAAACAACAGAAGCCTTCACAATATATTACTACATGTAGCCTCAACATCATTTAAGAAAAAAAAAAAATCATGAGATAACTCACCAATCGAGATGCATAGCCAAAAAACACGACAGTAGAAGGTAAAGCAAATGGCCATTGTTTCACCATCACCATGGTTGATTCACCACAACGTCCCCTCATTGTTTCAATAAGCTGCATGCAAGAGCGATTGAAATTGAAACCTATTTAATTATATATAAACTTCTAGATTACATAAAGAAAATTGAAACTTATTTAACCTTTTGGCATGAATTACAGCTGCAAGTGTAAAAAGAACAAAGAAAAGAGAGAAAAACCAAAAAGGAAGAATATGAAATACACTGATTCTAACATTCACCAACCCACCAAAAACCTCAAACATGATAATTTCGAGTGGGAGCAATTTTAGTCTTACCAAAATATTAGTGGTTGAACAACAAGGTGTGAATGTAAATAGTCACTTGATGAGCCGAATCAGAAACATAACAAAAGAAGAGAACTTAGCTACATGTTGGGCAATCAAAGTAAAAATAGGATTATACCTATTATATTGGCAATAAAACAAGACAAAATCAAGCTAAAACCTTACCTGCACAGTAACATGGCCATCACTTGCACATCTCTATGGCGTGAAGAGCCCCATCAATTTCCATATGCTTAAATAGTAGAAAGCAAAAAAACAGCTATTTGTACACTTTTTTCGAAAGAAAACCAGCCACCTCAGTTGCAGCTTCATAGGCACCCTCCATACATCGCTGCAAGGCCACACCACATACATAGTTTCCACCTAAAAACAACCCGTCCATTCCAGCTTCTCTCAGTCCAGCCTTGGCGGCATCCAAAAGATCAAGATGACCAATCAAGAATTGTGGAATGGCTTATGGCCACACCTTCACAGTCAAAAGCATGAGATCCTCTGCGTTTGTGTTTATGATGCTTTTTCTCAAGTCCCGATCAATTACTTCAACAAGTTCACTCTCTGTTTGTTATCACAAGCACTTAAAGTCACAAAATAACAACAGTAATAATAATCTTTGGAGAAGGAAAATAATGCTAGAAAGAAGCAAGGTAGGCTTAGAAGATGGAATTTAAATGGAATTCAACCATTACAAGAGCAACAATCAGTAATAAGACCATATGAAATTAAGTCAAAGGATGAGTAGAAAAGCAATACTAATTCAAAGGCTTGGGTGTTTTTCATTGGAATATCTAAATTGTTTGGTGACCGCTGTGAGTAGAATTGTAGAATTGTTATATTATGGAATTGTTAGTACTGGTGGTTATAGTAAAGCACTATATACTGATGGAAACCTAGTTGAAGCTCATCTAAAGAGAGATGAAGCAAAGCTTTTGAGGATTGAAGGGTGTTAAAGATCTTGAGTTAGTTGCTCAAAATTCAGGACTGGATACAGAGCTCAACACTCTTTTTGCTACATTTTATAGGAATGACTGGATGGATACTATAATTCACCACCTTTTTCCTCAAGGTGATCTTTAGGCCAGTGCATGACTTAATATAAAAATTGATTTGTTCGGCTTGGAGTAAGAAAGTTTTTGTTGAGATGATAAGTGAGCTTGTTGGGGTGGGGTATGAGGGTAATAAATTGAGAGTTAGGAGATTTGAGAATATGACAAATATTTGGTGAAAGTGCAGAAGATCATTTCCAAACAGGTCGCACCATCATTTCAACACTACAATGCATATAAATATAGATACAACAATATAATTTACCTTTAAATATGATTCAGAAAGGTCATTTCCAAACTGCGGTCAAAAAGATTTACCTTGTAATGAATTTCAGTATTAGTAGCCCCTCCAATGTAGTTCAAGAGTAATACCCTTCCATCTGGTGCTCGATTGGGAAAAAGTGATGAGTTGTATATAGTTCCTGCAACAAAGTAAGCATGGATTTGGATGCACCTTAATTACCCAACAGTTACAGCCGTAAGAATCGTATAGCAAGTTTAGGTTAACAAAAGTTATGGACCTAATGCTAGATGAAATGTAAAGAATGCATATTTACCCAAAGTTGTCACCCCCTGGCTGCGAGGGTGCAATTGACCAAACCCCGTAAGTTCACCATCTACCAAGCGTTCTTTCCTGATTGCTCCTTTTGGATAAGATATGGTCATTGATGCAATTGGTGGATAGTAAAATTTTGAAAGTGCATCTGCAGCTATCACCTGCAGGTAAGGGAATCAGCAAAGCAAAGAGAAACAAACTTGGAAACAGAGAACCAACCAACATATTCTGGACTTCAATTCTTGCACCAGTTGCACGACTTTTCACAGAAATAGAGAGAAACATGCATTCTGCACTAGTTAGTAAATTGGATTTCTTAAAAGTTGGATGCATACCCTTTATTCAAATTTTGAAAAGCACTAGATAGGTGTGTGTGTATGCGGCAAACAGAAACCTCGGGAGATAATCAACTTTGTTTCCTTGGAAATTTATTTACTCAAATCAGACCAAAACTTGTGCAATCCAAAGGCATACTAATTACAAGGAGTCGAGGAAACAACAACAACAACTCATCATGACACAGTTTCTTCAGTCAACCTAGCCTTAGTCTCCCACAAACACATGCAAAGATAATGGGAGATGACTTATAATTCTGTTTAAAGAACAACCATAACTGCAATTGAATCAGCAAAGAAAAAGCTCCGCATGCATGCAAAGGAAAAGTTGAAGGTTTATGTTATGGTTTCTCAGATGATCCTTTGCAAACAAGTTTTGGGCTACCCTCCTATCCTCCCTTCAACTGGCAGGTGGCTTTCCTGCAAGGTATTAAAGGCTTCATTGACTTGACCTATCGGATATATTCTGATTTGGGCTTCTCTTCTTTGATTCTACTTCAACATCTATTTTTGCAATCATCTTAGCATTCCATGAAATTAAGAAGTCATCCGATAATATACAAAAGCTAAGTAGTAGGTCTCCTAATATCAAGGACAAGATCTAACTACATTGTTACTTCTAATCCACAACCCAGCAACTAGGAAGATATAACTACATTGTTACTTCTAATCTAGGTATTCAAAAAATCATCATTTGGCAATAAAGTCCAAACTCTTCATGGATAATGCAATCGTCATAGAACGACTCAATGAAGTGTAATTATCACGAGTTAATGGATTGGAGACCAAAAAAAATTGGTATTATCATTGTGATGAAGAAAATAAGAGTTTAAATAATGACTAGTAGTAGATTGACTAGCAAAACAAGAAAAAACTATTTTTAAGGACATGGTGTCGTGAACGTAACAAGCAACCAAATAAGAAAATCCAAGAAGAAACAATTGGGTTCAACAACGAAAGAAAGCAATCTAACAGGAAAAAAAAAGCAAAAAACAAAATGATCTAATACCATATCAGAATGTGAGAGTGTAGTAAAATATTTCCTTCACTAAACCATGCACCATTTTAGGTATAAATACACATGGATAAAACAAGCTCAAACAAAATCTATTCCTCTCTTGACTATCCCCAATGGTTGTAGCATAGCAAATACTAAAAAGCATAACAAGATTGGTCGATCCTTCAAATCAAATTTTCAATTGAAAACAAAGTAATATTTACAAGTTCAGCCACAACCACAATGTAATTATCATTTAAGAATGTTGTTTCAAGTAGATTCTCATTATTATTATGTGCTTCAAGGAGATTGACAAATACTCTTCAAACACATTTTGCTTTGAGCACACAAACTCAAAAATTTACCACAACAACAAACTAAAACACATATTCTCAACCCAAAACACACAATTTCAAAACATCTTTCCTCTCTGTCCAAAATGGAGCTTTACTCAGATCAAGTAAATGGCTATATGCAAATTGGTTATTTCTGTAAATTTCATATAGCAGCATGGTTCATAAAAAACCCCAAACTCTGGACACAAGAAATAATTCAGCTACAAAGTGGAGATTGCCGACTGACTTACATAGTATAATAAAAATGATGCAAGTAATTCTGGATCTGAAAATGGAAACAAAAGATTCAAATACAAAAACTAAAAATGAAATCAGATCTCTCTCCCCCTCAACTGGATACGACAAAAGCAGAGAAATTGTACTAAGCACGTTGAAAATTTAAAAAATTCAGACATCAATACACAAAAGAAAATGAAAACTATGATTATGAAGTTGAATTAGCTTAAACCATGAAGTACAACCAGCTAATTATCTCATTTAAAATTCCAGCTTCAGGAAAAACCAAACAAAAACACTATAAACTTGAAGATGGTGTAGGTAGTTAGCCATTCAAATAATCTAAACACAGAGTAGTTGGCGTGCTGGCTCCCAAGAACTACCTCAAAAGTATTTGCATTTAAATGAAAAGTTACCAGTCTGCTGAATCGAAACAAACGACACGAGACCCACGCAACACTGAACAAAGACCCACGTTGGAGTCTAAAGAGACTTTGAACGAAGACCCACGATAGTCTCCTTCTCTGAGACTCACTCCGGTGCGAAATGAAGACTCAAGAAACTGGCCTCTGAAACCGAGATCGAAAGTAAAACATGACCCGCAGCGTTTCTTTCCCTCTTTATTATGCCCCCTCCTTATTTAATTACTATGATGCCCCCTCCTTATTTAATTATTTTTAATTAATGACAGTTAATTGAAGTCGTAGATTCATGACATTGAAAAAATGTCATAAATTTCCGAAAATACGAAAATTTCAGTCTTTTCCCGCCAAAAACGCGCCCCAACCATTTATGACAGTTTTTTTTCTCCCTTCCCTTTATTTGGTTTAACTATGGTGTCATGGAATGTCAATTTTGTAGTAGTGAAACAACATATATATGTATATATATTATTTCATTTTTTGCCCTCTCTGTTTGTGTATCTTGATGATAAGAAGAAGAAATGTTTATAAGATTGTGGGTTTGGTCCAATTTATAAGATTAATCAATCAAAAATTTTGTATATGATTTTGTTCTTATTGATATTTAAGAATTGTTAGAATCCGTATACAACAATAGTTTCATTTATTTTTCGTAAAAGGAATATAGAGAAAGCTAATGGGGAAATAATATTAAAAGTCAAGCACATGTAGAATTTCAAGAACAAAACAAAAGTCATCTTGAAGATTTGATACGAAAATCTAGCCAAGTGGTTTGGATGTGTTGAAAGAGAAAGAAAACTCCTAGATTATGAATAAATGACAAATAAGTAAAGTTTCTCATTAATTTTTGGAAGAAGAGTTAATTTACGGTGGGAGAAGGGAAAAAAAAAAAGAAGCATTTTCAATAAGGGTATTTTTGAAATTTTTTTGAAAGTTCAAGGGTATTTTTGAAACTCAAACTTTAACGGTTTCCATCCAAAATTAACGGAAAGGGTATTTTTGAAACATTTTTCAAAGTTCAGGAGTATTTTTGAAACTTTTTAAAGTTCAGGGGCATTTTTGAAACAAATCCCATAGTTCAGGGGTATTTTTTATAATTTAGCCTATAGTTAATCTTCCATCTCAAACATGATATATATCCAAACAAGGGTATATATATCCAAACAGATCAAATAGGGGCACCTATTTAATTTGTCATCTAAAACATGATATATATATATACATCCAAACAAATCAAATAGGGGCACCAATTTAATTTGTCATCTCAAACATATATTCAAATAGGGGTATATATACCCAGACAGGGCACCAATTTATGAGGGAAACATCTCAAACATATATTCAAATAGGGGGTATATATACCAGACAGGGGCACCAATTTATGAGGGAAAATAATATTAATACCTTTTTTTTTCGTGACACTTAGCCACCCAAAATGAACAGATCAACCACATATTTAGTCGTTTTCTAATTAATCTTTATCGGTTTGGATTTATCTTTACAATTTATCCTAAAAACAAGGTATATATATTATTCACCCCCAAAATATGCTATATCTTTTAAAACGGTGATCTGAACAAAACTACATTAGAATGTGTACATTCTTAAAATTTTTAACGATTAAGCTGAGTTTTTTGTACCTTCAATATGATTGAACATAAATTTGGTTCCTCAAATAGTTTAAAAATTGGAAATTGTTTATTTTAGAAAATTTTCAAAATTGGTTCTTCTCTGTAACAAAACCCACAAACTTTTTCACTAATCCCTACTGCATTTTTCACATTGAAGTTGCTAATGTCTCCCAATCAAGTAAACAAACGCACAAAAATTGTTTTTAATACTTCAATCGCCCCCTCAAATCTCTATGCAAATAGTTTATAAGTAGAAAAGACCAACGTTGTAGAACTTACTTGAAAAATACGACATATTTTTGGAAGTCCTCTTGCGACAAAGACATGCAACGGCAAAGAAAGTTGGGGAAGAAACCCTAACAAAGGTGACAGAGCACAACAAAGCCTCACGTCGAAAGATTTCGGCGGAAGAGAGAAAATTGGAAAAAAAAATTGGGGTAGAGGAACTAGTTTTGCGGTTGATTGCATGATTTTAGGAAGGAATTTTAAATTCCTTTTCTTTCCTTTTTTGTTTTATATTATTCTTTATATTTTTATCTGCTGTGGGTATTCAAGTAAATGACCTTTGAATGTTGAAAAACCAGTGGACAGATTTGTAAAAAATAATACTTTAAGACACTAGTGGTAAATGAATCTCTAATAAGGATCATTCATGTTATTATCCCTAATTTTTAGTAGAGTAAACTAAAACCCACCAATCAATTAACTTCAAAACAACCTTACTAATTAACTAATTGGCAAGCAAAAAGAAGAGGAAAAAAAAGCAAATTCCGGAGAAATTATTCGGTTGGTCTAGCCACGATGAGACTCTCTCCTCAAGATGTGGCTGATTGACTCTCTTCTCAAAGAAGCGCGACCCCCACTCTGTCCTAATGTCGCGACTCTCTGTTATATTTTCCGTGTTTAAGATTTTTAATTGACTCATCCATATTTTTTAATCAAAATTTTGTCACTTCTCTCTTTAAGATATATAAAGATTTTATTTACTGTAATGTTGGTTGATTTTTAAAGGAGAATTTTATTTTTCTTAAATTGAAACTTGCTAACCATTATTTTTTTTATTCGATATATTTTCACTATGTTGGATTATTATAATTTTTTTTTTTTTTACTTTTATGATGGTAAGTTATTGTTGTAATTTTGTTCTATAGTTATTGTTGTTGTATGGCTCTAACTTAAATTTTAAATGTCATTTTAGCCAATTGTAATGTTTGATTTTTGTCGACACATAACATTTTATACACGTTAAATTTAGATTTCATCAAAAAAATTTATAAAAAATTAATTTGAAATACAATGTTTAAATTAGTTTAATAATGACCATATTTTTCTCAATATGAAAATAATATATATAGCTTACCAAAAGAAAAAAAAAGTAGAAAAACCATATTTTAATGTAAAATAACACAAAGGAAGAGAGATGAAAAAATCTATATAAAAAATGGCTTAGTCAACAAAAAAAAATCTTAAACAAATATATATACATATATACACACACAAGAAGAGAGGTGGTTAATTTGAAAAAAAAAAAAAAAAGTTAATTATGTGGTTAACCAGCCACCTATTACCATATGAGGAGAGAGTTTTATTGTGACTGGACTGGATCATCGAATAATTTCTCCTTTCAACGAAAAAGTCTTGTGTGAATTAATGTTGAAAACCAACAACCAAAGTAATGTCTGCGCTCTTCCACTTTATGATGGCCACCTATAACTTGTACTAACAGCTCGGAAGCTTGCTCTTCTCTAATCTAAACTTTTATTTAACCTTTGATCAACTTCGAAGCGATTCTCTTTTTTTCATCTACCTACCAGTTAGCACAGCAAAATCTCCGGTTCCTTCTACTTGCAGGTACTTTACTCCCCTCTCTCTCCATTCATTTAAGCGTATTTCGTTGATGATTTGAAAACAAGAATTTGAATACTGAGGTTTAATAGAAAATATAGAGTTGTATTATATGGTTTCGAATATGTGTTAGAGTAATGAATTTAGAATCTGAAAAATAGTGAAAACATCTCTTTACAAATTCTTCAGGTTTTTTTTAGGATGAGATTTACTCAATTCATTTACAACTTCTTGAAAATAATGGTGCATAACTTCTTGAAAGAAAAGAGAGAAAAGGAAAATTTTGTATAATTCTGACATAATTTGGAAAGGAAGAAAAATAAAATAGAAAAGATCCCTACATATCTATAGGTAGAGAGATTTCCTATCTATCTCATTAAGATATTGACAATTGAGAGAGAGAAATGTAGAAAATGAAAATTTTATTTCATCTCTCCTAATTGTGACGTTTTAATAGTGATATATAGGAAGATCCCCACAAACGATATGCAGCCAAACCAAGTATTTTCCAAAACAAAATATGTGACTTCTCAGAAGCCACATTGCATGTAAGAACAGGGTGGCTTCCACCACACACACTAAAGTGAAAGGAAAATAAAGAGAAAAGAGAAAGATGGCCAAAATTCGTTAGAGTGGTCGTGGTCGTGGTCGTAGTCGTTGTAATGTCCGAAATTGTCGAAAAGGTCATGGTTAATGTCGGACTGTTGGAAGAAGGCCCTAAGCAAAGATTTCAACTAAGTTTCTTTTTATAGAAAAAATATGAAAAATTGGATGATTTATGTCATGAATCTTCTTTCGCTTAATGTTGCTCACATACTTTAATTATAAGCTTTCTCGTATGCTCGCATTTGGAATTGGTTTGAATGAATACCAATGGTGTGTTTTTAAACCGAATCAAATTTTCATAAACTAACTTCTTTAATGATTTTAAACGATCAAAAGTATTTTTTGAAAAGAAAATTTAATTAAAAAAAGTAATTTAAAAAATTTGGAATAGTTTAAAAATCTATTTTTGAAGAAACACTTAGAAAAATAGATTATTAAAAAATGACTTTTGATTGATTAACCGAAAATCTTCCAAATATGTATTAAAAAAAAACATATTTGTAAGTTATAGAATCACTTTAGGATATAGTGCAACCAAAATAATTTATATTGAAAGTTTTTTTTTTTTTTTTAAATGGTAAGATATAAAAATGTTTTTATTCAAAATGTTTTTTATAAAGTATTTAAATTAGAAGGTATTATTGCAAATAGACCTTTTTAAGTCTTCTATGTGGGATTTTCCTTCCTTTTGTCAAAAAAAAAAAAAAAAATGAATGTTTTAATTTGTTTGGCAAAATAAAGAGAGTTAGAAACTTTAGCTTTAGTATATTGGTTAGAAAGAAAGAGTGACGGTAGCTTTTCAAAAAAAAAAAAAAAAAAAAAAGAAAAAGAAAAGAAAGAAAGAGTGACGGTAGAGGGAAAGAATTTAGCTTTAGTAATTGGTTGGGAAGAAAGAGTGATCGTAGAGAGAAAGAATTTGTGGGCTAAGGAGGAAAGTTTTTTTCTTTTTTTTTGACGATATGTGGAGTGGGAGATCGATTTAAACCTCTAAACTTTTGGTCGATAATATAACTTAATGCCAGTTAAGCAAAAAGAGAGAAAAAGAGGAGGAAATGTTTGGTGGATAGAGAAATGGTTTGAAAACAAATTATAATTAATTAAAACACATAATTATCAAACCATGATCAAACATAATTAGTCTAGAAACAATATCTCATCAATTCGAAATCATAATTTTGAGGTTCAATTGCCCCAACAAGTTTTCCAATTATCACAATCTGGGGTTACAAATTTGAGCAAAAGTCATATATAGATTAAAATCACGATTATAATCAACTATTTCTAAAATCCATAACATTGAAAATGTTTTAAACAACTAGAACTTTCGTTAAAAGGTCTAGTTTGAACACTTCTCGAATTCAAATATTAAAATCCAACATCATATATAATCATAAATATCTCTTGAATTTTCATGGTACACTAAATTTCAAAGGGAAAATTAGAAAATTAGAAAATTACTCCAAATCTCTTTTTCACAATTCGAAAATTAGATGATTTACAAAACACCATCACTCACTATATATACCAATGGCAAAAGGGAATTCGGATTAATTAATCCTCAAATTAGAGCACGACATCACTAAAATCATTACACAAAAACCTTAATCTTACCATAACTCATGGTTTAATAATTAACCAAAAGCCTCAATGAGTTTAATCTTAAAGCTTTAAGGTAATTAAGACCATTATTTCAAAAAAAGAAAAAAAAAACCAATAAACTCATTTGTTTTTCTCCTTAAATTAAAAAAAAAAAGTTAAATTTTCCGTCATTCTTTCATCTTTTTCTCCAAGTAAATTTCATTGTTTTCTTTCTCTCTTTAGAACTAGCAACTTCAACGTACAAATAACCCGTTCAGTTTTTCCTTTGTTAAAAACCATGAATTTTTACCCACATTTTCTTTGTCTTTCAACTCAACCATTTCACGAACTAAAAGAAGAAAAACTCACAAAAGAAACTCACTAAATTAGCTTCTAATTCAAACCAAAACTTTAACCAATAACAAGAAAACTTATATGGCGAGTTTCAATCCAAAGTTTGTGAGCTTCTTCATTTGATTTTCTACTCCAAGAAAGGCCTTTGCACTTCCTTCTTACTTTTCTCTCTCTCTTTTGTTTTGCTTTTACATGGCTTCTAGCTCCTAGAAACCACTGTGTAATTCCTTTCTTTTCTTTTTCTTTTTCTCAAGCTTCCCTAGGGAAAGCTTTCGCATATCTTCTTCTTTTTTGATCCAAAAACTTCCAATGGAAGTGGCTTCCATTGTTCTCATTTTTTTTTTACAGCTGGTCTCCCTTTTTTAAATTCCCCTTCTATTCCAAAATTTTCAATAATAAAACAAAACTCTTTTTTTTTCTTTCCTCCAAGCCACCCTAAATTTATGATTAAATTAGAGAGTAATTATCAACTCTTTTTTAAACCAGCCTTTATATCCTTTAGCCAAGAAACCATCACGCTCGCATGTTGTTGTCGGCTTGAAAATTTGCACGATTATTGGAAGAAAACGACATTCTAAAAAAAAAATAAATCAATAATCTATTCGGGACATTGTGGCTTTTCTTCCATGGTTAAATATTAAGGCACCGTTTGATAACCATTTGATTTTTGGTTCTTGAACAATTTTCAAAAACCAAAAACCAAATGGTTATCAGACGAGGCCTAAAATTTTCAAATTTTTACTAATTTCCCACACGTAAATAAATGTTGAAAACTGAAGCAACCAAAGTAATTTCTGTAATCTTTCCCCTTTCCGGATTTGGATATATTTGATAAAAAAAAATTAATGAGATTATTCAAAGAGCTTTTTTGATAATATGTGAGGGTGGGGGATTCAAACCAAATCTCTTAGTTATTAGTACAAATTTTATGTCAGTTGAGCTATGCTCATGTTAACGAGATTATTCAAAGAGTTATTTAGAGAAAAATGGAAAAACCAAAACTTTATTTGTTAGAAAAACCCCCATTTATATATGTAATCAATAAATGATTGAGATAAGACAGGGAATTTCTGTCCACTTTACGACAAGCATATGGGTAAAAATTAAAGTTTGGCCTATTTATATTCAAACTTGTTTATTTAATTTTCTTCCACCATCACTACTAGCGATTCTCCTATTCTTCTAGTTAAGTTGGCAGACCAAAATCTCCTGCTACTTTCTACTTGCAGGTACTTCATCTCTCTCTCTTGATTTAGGCGTATATATATTTGATTACTGATATGTGAAGATAGTGAAAAAGATCTGTTTATGTGCAAAACTTTTCATTTTATGAGTTTTAATTTATAGAATCCAAATAAATAATCTAAATATGGTTGGTCTAGTTGAAGGTATGAGAACACACACAAAGAAAAAAAAAAAAAAAGACTGATGAAGGGAGACAATTTTCATCATCAAATGAAAGAAATCTATCGAGAAATAATTGTCTAAGTTTGATTATCTTGAATTTCTTTGTTTATCTTTTCCTTTTCTTCATTTCATGCCTTAACATTAATTTTCGTTAATTAATTGTGAGATAAAACTCTAAATTTGGTTTGTCCTTGGTGGTGGTCTATACTTAATTACCCCTCAAAACTTTTATTTCCTTCCAAATCTTTTAATAGCAAGAGGATAAAATATTTTACCTTAATTCTCAAATTTGTTTCTCTGCCTTTGAATTATATAACATCATTTTGGATGTGACTAAAACCATTTGATTTTTTTATAGCTTGCGACCACATCATATTTTCATCTTTATTTTAAGCGAGGAATTTTATAAAATGATTTTTTAAAAAAAATCTCATCAATTAAAGGTTAAAATGAAAATTTTGGAATGATAAGAGCATGATTAGGTTTGAGGGCATCATTAAAACTTATCCTAAAATTCAGGAGAATAACTTAAACATATCCTAAAGATCTAGAGTGTAATTGTAATATGCACTTATATGCTATGTAAAACACTATTTTACAAGTCATTGTCACGTCACTTTGTCGTCTTCATTTTATTAGGGTAAAAATGAAACTTTTCGAAAGTTTAAGGAGTACTATTGAAACATACTTAAAATTTGGCATATTTTATATAATTTAACATAATCAATTGATTTTCTGTTTTTAGTTTTTAAAAAACAAATGTGTTTGGTAATTAATTAGACTATGTTTGATAACCATTTGGTTTTTTTTTTTTTTGAAAATTAGGTTTGTTTTCTCACAATTTCCTTAGCATAGTTTTCATTTTTCTTGAGAGAAACCTTTGAATTTCTTAGTCAAATTCCAAAAGAAAAAATTGGAAACTACTTTTTTAGTTTTCAAAACTTCGCTTCGATTTAAAAAAAAAACTTGAATAAAATAGATAACCAACAAAGAAACCCGTAGACATAAGTGGTGTTTATAAACTTAATTTTCCAAAAAAAAAAAAAATCAAATGGTTATCAAAATGGGGTCTAAATGATTTATTATAGTGTGAAAAATAAAATTTGAATTTATAAAGAAAATTTGAAAACAAATAATTTTGGTCCTATTTGATAACCATTTAGATTTAGATTTTTGGTTTTTGAAAATTATGTTTGTTTTCTTACAACTTCCTCACAATTGGTTTCATCTTTCTAAAAAGAAAAGATTTGAATTCTTTAGCTACGCCAAATTCTAAAAACAAAAACAAGTTTTTAAAAACTACTCTTTTTTTTTTTATTTTTCAAAACTCGTGCTTGGATTTTAAAAACATTTGAGAAATGAAGACAACGAAACAAAAAAACTTATGAGTGAAAGTCGTGTTTTTATAAACTTAATTTTTAAAACAAAAAATAAAAATCAAATGGTTATCAAAGAGGACTTTGATATTATAAAATCTTTTAAATTAGTTCCTTCTCATTGTGTAGTCAAAACATACCAACATTTAGGCCAAACAATCCTTTGGTATTTTAACTACATTCTAAGAAAAGTAGGTTCAAAACTAATTAAGAACACCTGAAAACTTTCTCTTATATCTTTAAAATTTTCATCATTTAACTTTTATTCATTTTTTTGTCTAACATATCACTCGTAGAAATAAAACTTATATATATTAAAACATAATAGACTGATTTGAAACTTTTTAACAATAAGTAATTGAAGAGAAAAAAAAAAACCTAAACATCAGGAATTAAAATTACATGCAAACGGGTAAGCAGACTTGTAATTACAAACTCGTTCAATTGCCTTTTTTTTTTAATGCCCCCTTTGTGTGTTGCTTTTCTTTCTTTCTTCTCCAAGTTTCTCCATGGCTGAATATTTGGTGTCCATTTTGCGAATTTGAAATGAAATGAAGAAAAAGAAAGAAGCGTAAGTGTGACTCGCACTTGAACCTTTGAAATGGAGGTCAACAATGGTGACATTACAAATCAGAACACTCATTCAGAAGAAGAAAATGACATAATCAGAATTATTCGTCGTGTCATGGCAAGAGATGTGGATCATCTATTGTTTCGAGATCAACGTTCAAGTCCATCCCCATTTAATTATTGGGAATATAGCATATTCGACGTTCCTGAGCCTTTGCGCAACGTCAACCCAAAAGCTTATACTCCTCGACTTCTTTCCATCGGTCCTCTTCATTTCCTTAAATTCGATAATCCGATGATTGCGGTGAAAAAATGCGGGTATGTTGTAAACTTTCTTTCTCTTGCAAGACTCAGCTGGGATGATATTATAGTAAAAGTCTTAACTTGGAAAGAAAGAGCTTGCAGTTATTACTCTACACGTTGGTGGACAATAGTTGACATAGATGACTGTTTTCAAGCCGACAGGACGTTTAATGAATCAAAAAAGTTTGTGCAAGTTTTAATATTGGATGGTTGTTTCGTGGTTATGTTTATGATCGGTTGTGTGTTCCCGGAGTTTCGAGACATTGACACACAGTTTTTCTGGAGATACAAGGATGAAATATTAAAAGATATGCTATTGCTTGAAAACCAACTTCCTTTCTTCCTTCTCCATGATCTATACGACTTGCTCGCCTCCACTCAACCTTCACTCAAAAAGTTCTCTTTCATTCAACTTGTTTATGACTATTTCTACACTTCTCTTGCATGGATGAGTTACGTTAAAAGAACTATTGTTCACATGGACTCCAAGAAAGTGAATCATCTTGTTGACTTTCTAAGAATAGTCTTGGCTTCTCGTCCAAGTTCTTCTTCACATATCTTGGACATCCTGAGCACCTCCCCATCACTATACTCCACTTGGCCGCCCACTGCTACTGAGCTTCACAACTGTGGTGTTTCTTTCAAGAACAATAGTAGTAATTTTCCAGGGATATGCATGATGGACATGCATTTTCAAAAAAGGGGCGGCGTTCTCAACATGCCACAGATCGTAATAGATGACAGTCTCGAAATCAGTCTGAGAAACATCATAGCTTATGAGTATGGCTTCCTCAAGAATAAGGATGTAAGCAACTTTGCAATGTTCCTGCATCTTTTGATAAACACGGACAAAGACGTGAGTTTGCTCATTGACAATGGGATTATACAAAACCATTTGGGAAGCACGAACGAAGTTACTAGATTGTTCAGAGACCTTTGCAAGCACATTGTGGTTGAAACAAATATCTACAGCTCTCAGTGTCGGGAAATGAAAGAATATTGCATGCATCGTCGGCATCGATGGATGGCTATCTTGAAAAATGACTATTTCAGCACGCCATGGGCCTTAATCTCCTTCATTGCAGCTGTCGTCCTCCTTTTGCTCACTCTCCTGCAAGCAGTGGTAGCTGTCATCGCATTATATAAGACTTAAGTGATCCAATCTCTCCACCAATGCTTAAATATAAAAGGAGTTCGACCTTCCAAATTAAACCTCATTATGGATATTTCTAATAAAATTAATCTAATTATGTTTGTCTTTTATTTGTGGAGTTCTAATAAGCTATGTTTTGAGTCTAATTATGTTGATTTATTCCTATTACATTTAGTTCATAAATGAGTTTCGTGGTCTTATATAATTATAATTGACATAAATTTTTTATTTTTGATCAAAAGGCCAAAGATTCAAATTTTCATGTCACATGTTGTAAATTAAAAAAAAAAAAAAAAAAAAAAAACTAATGGATATACTTCATGTGGACCTTACGCTGATCCAGCCCAAAATGTATCCCATTTCTTGGCCCATTATAACCAATCTTTTTCGTGCAGACTAGTAAATAGATTATAATTAATTAAAATTAAATAAAAATAAAAAATAAAAAAAGAACGAAGAGGAAGAAGAAATAATACCGAAGACTTTCTCCAAATATATATATATGGAAGATGTTGTTCCAAATCTCCCATAAACACAAACAAAACGAAAAACGCAGCAGCAAAAACTGAGCCTTACAACGATTTCAAAGTAAAACAAAAGGAGATTCAAGAGAAGAGAAAGAACACAATAGGATTATAGTGGTTCCACCGTTAGGTGTACATCCACTCTTCAAGCAGCCAGCGAGAGAGCCCTAATTTTATTGATGATGGAAACCTCACGTTCACTCCACGATACATCAAGCTGGTATGACATCCTTTTATAACCCACGAGCATAAAGTGTAACTAAAGCAGAGTATTGTATTCTGCTTAACCAAAGATCCATAAAACAAAACCTGTTTTAACAACAAAGGCCCAAATACAAAATGGCCCATAAACTCACTTTTACAATCAGAACGTGGGATATCAAAAATACAACAGAAGACATCTAATTTATTCAACTTTCTAACAATCAACCCATATTTTGAGTTTTGGAGTCAATCTCTAGACATAGTTTGTTAAAACATATATTTTCGATCAAAATATTATTGATGTGAACTAATAAAAAGTTGTATCTTTGGATTATTATTCAAAATTTAATAAACAGAATACACTCTTCTTGAAATGGAAGCATCTTTCTCTACCTTCATTTAAATTAAAAAAGAAAATTATTTCTTTAGATCTTGGCCAGAATTATTATTATTGTTTTTTTAATTCTAGGTGAGAGATTCAAACCAGCGTATACCAATTAAACTGTGCTCCCTCGACTTGTAAGAAATAAATTAAATAGTTTATTCATTGTTTGGAAAATTTAGTTAAAATGCAATAAAATTATTGTAAATATGAATTTCTTAATCTTAAATTATATAAATTCAAATTATAAGTAAAAGCTCAATATTCAATTCAATTGATTTAGAGTTCATTTGGAATACATTTTAATTTAAAGGCTAAATTATAAAAAATACCCCTGAACTATGGGGTTTGTTTAAAAAATGTCTCTAAACTTTGAAAAGTTTTAAAAATACCCCTGAACTTTGAAAAATGTTTCAAAAATACCCCTGTTGTTAAATTTTTGGATGGAAACGGTTAGAATTTACAGTGAGATGAGGAGAAAAGAAGAACATTTTTCAATAAGGGTATTTAAAAAAAAAAATTAAGTTCAAGGGTATTTTTTAAACTGAAACTTTAACGGTTTCCATAAAAAAATTAACGACAAGGGTATTTTTTAAACATTTTTCAAAGTTTAAGGGTATTTTTGAAACTTTTCAAAGTTCAGTGGCATTTTTGAAACAAACCCCATAGTTCAGGGGTATTTTTTATAATTTAGCCTAATTTAAATGTTTTTCAATAATACATTTGTAAAAAAACATTTTGTATAAACAACTCATATGTTTGGTTACATTTCCTCATAAGTGTTTTTATACAAAATTATTGTATACTTAAAAACTCTTTTTTATTATTTTTTTTTGAAAAGACTTAAAAACTTTTTTTTAAAAAGTTGGTTTCAAGTGTTTCTTCAAAATGGTTTATTTCTCAATCTTATTTTCTAATAAGTCATTTTTAGTAGTTGTCAAACACTAAAATTTTTTTCAAAATGATTTTTTTTTTTCAAAATTAAACCGTTGAAAAGGTAAACCAAACCAAACACACCCTTAAAATCCCTCAAATTGGATAATATTCTAAAATCGTTTGATTGGTTTGAATTCAATTATTAATAAAATTGTAATACCACCCAAAAAAAGAATATTTATATTTTCTCTTCGTTAATGCCTTCATAAGACACCGACAAATTCGAGGAGGCAATCACGGTCTAAAATATTTATTTATTTTGGTAATGCGTGCATTGCATGATGAAGTTTTCATTTTTAATTTTTATTAAAAAATAAAATAAAATGTCTGACTCTGAGTACGTATTCACGTTAAATTATTTAAGTTTTATGAACTTCTAAAAGAATCTCTTTCATTCTCTCTCTCTCCACACGAACAGATCCTCACATTCAAACAAATTACACTTAACCCGTGTAATTATCAAAATATATTAGTTGTATGGATTTATTATTGTGGAAATGAATCTAACTTAATCATATAATAGATATATTGATTCGACCAAAAGATTAGAAATTTGAATCTCTTACCGAAAATATTGTTGAATTAAAAAAGATTTAATATTGTATTTTATGAAAGTCATGATTATTTATTTAAATGCTAATTGTTTAAAAAGAAAAGGAAAACGAAAATATTTAAATGTTAATTCTTTTGAATAATTAATATTTGTTTTGGAATCTTTTTCTTTAGTATGTTGACCTTTATGATTAAAGAAAAAAGACAGTCCAATTATCTCATAATATGATTTCTTTAAGAAATTTGGAATGCGAACATAATTTCATATTGATTGAAAAAAAGTAATATTCATATAAAAATAACTCCTTTATTTATTATTATTTGACAATATGTGGGATGAGAGATTTGAACCACAGACCTTGTGGTTATTAAAACAACTTTATGCCGGTTGAACTATGCTCTTGTTGGCAAATAACGTTTTTATTGGTGCAAATAACGTCTTTATTGGTGCAATACTTTTTTTGAAAAAAATTAAAAGTAAATTTATGCGAAATTAAAATATCAATTCTGGTTGATGTGGTAGGGGTGAGTAGATGAATAACTATTTAAAATGGACAAAGATTGTGATATCTTTGGATGATTATTATAGACAAAATCTTATTCAAATTACATAAATTAGACATGGGAAATGATAGTTGCACAAAATGAGTATAGAAAACATGTGTATATTTGTGATATTAAATGTATCTTTTAGTCCCTAATATTTTTATGTTTTGTTAATTTAGCTTTTATTGTTTAATTTTTTTAAATTAATCCCTTATCTTTTAAAATCTTTCAATTTCGTCTTATATTGTGTTAACAAATGTTAAAATTAGTCAATAGTTCGTTGAAATTTAAAAGAGGAAAAAGTCATCTAATTAAGAGAAGAAAGTTTGTCTAATTTCTCCTCCAAATTCTAAGAACGGTAGAAATTTTGAGTTTTCCTTTTCTTCAAAAATCTCTTTTCTTCTCTAAAATTCCATTAATTTAGTAAGTTTTTTTTTTTTTTTTTTGATAGATTAATTCAGTAAGTTGTGCATACCATGTAAGCTATCATCAATTAATGTTAATATTCACCAATAATGACTCATTATTAATGAAAGACTAAATTGAAAAATATTAATACTTGAAGGACTAAATTGAAACATTTAAGTAATTTAGCCTATTCTGAAATAGTCAAATTCTTCAAAGGTATTGAGATCCAAGGAGAGGGAAAAAAGGAAAAAGTCAATGGGAAAAAATTAGGACAACTGGCATGTTGCAACTACTGAAAGAGTGGGGAAGAAACCTTTTTCTTTAAATATATATTTATATAAACTTGGCAGCCTCTTCTTTTTGTATTCTTTTTTGACATATTTTCTTTTATATTAAGGGATGGAGAGTTGATGAGAAACAAAACAATTGCTACAGATCTATTTATTAATTAAAATAGAGAGCCAACTTTTTTGGCTTTCAGCAGTGAAAGCTTACTTCTAGTCTATGAATTTTGGCCCTTTTCAATCAATTTTATTTTTATAAAAATAAAACTTGACCGTTGACTAATCAACAACCAAAATAAATTTATTCATTTTTCGTTGCGTAGCCTATTTAGCATTATGAACGTTTGTCTTTACCACATCTGATTGAGTCAAGTGTATTTCAAGATTTCATACTTGTGATTATTTAAGGAACCTCTTTACCAATACTACAATTTAATTTTATAATGTCTTTTAAGACTATTATCACATATATACTTCTCATATGTAATCGAAAGATGTCATAATTCCACACGTATGGTTGTCTATCTATCGAAAGATGTCATGTAATTCCACACGTATGGTTGTCTATTTAGTGAATATTTTTTCGATGTAATGAGTAATTTAAATCTTTTTTTTAGTAGTTTTCTACACATATCATATGTATATAATAAAATGGAAATGTCATTTTTTATTTGAAAATGGATTGAAAATAAATATGGCAAGACATATATGTGCATCTTTGCATAACCTAACCTAACCCCCTTATAATTATTTGCATAATTTCTCTCGGTATTTTTCTAATTTTCCTAAAAATAAATAGTATTTTTCTAATTTTTCTTTGTGTAAATATAATTAATATTAAAAAAGATATTTGAATATAATTCATGCCACCACTAATATGATATAGAAGGCTAGAAGCATAAATCCTTTTCTTTGTTCAACCTCACTTACAATAAACAAAGTTCTTCACCAACACGAGCATAGCTCAACTCACATAAAGCTTGCACTAATGAGATTTGTGGTTTGAATTTCTCCACTTGTTGTAAAAAAAAAACCTTCAAAAAATTTAATAGTTTTCTACACCTACAATAAATAAATAAATAATTGAAATGAGAATTTTTATTTGAATTTTTTTTATTTGAAAATTTATTGAAAATAAATATGAGACATTTGCATAATTTATATCAAATTAGAACTCAAGCAGCTATGACATAACATAATTCCTTTTTGCATAATTTCTCCCTCAATATCTCTTTTTCTTTTTTCTTTTTTTTTCTTTTTTTGTGACAATATGCCCTCAATATCCTTAAAACATAATAATAAAAAAAAAATTTAAAAAAATCTCCCTCGGTAGATGGAGAAAATAATTATTAAAAAAAAAATGGAGAAGATAGTATTTTTCTAATTTGTCTTTATGTAAATATAAATATAAGAAAACAAATATTTAAATTATTTGGGCCGCCACTGGAATGATATGAAAGCCCGAATCATTTTCCTTCCCCAACCCTACGCAAAAGCCTCCACCCTTCCTTTCTATTATTGACTTTTAAGTTGAATTACCAATTTAGTGCTATGCACTCTCCATTATTATTATTATTATTATTATTATTATTATTATTATTTTGTTAGTCTAACAACATTTGGAGTAGAAGATTCAAATTTTTGATCTTTTAATCAAGACTACATATGATTATAGAGTTGTACTCGTTTTATTTTATAATTTTAAAAGTTTGAATTTCATCCTCATACTTAGATAATTTAGACTCCGTTTGATAATCATTTGGTTTTTTATTTTTAGTTTTTGAAAATTATAATTTATTTAAATTTCAAAAATTGTCTTGAAACCTTTTTTACCTACTCAAACTTCACACATTACCCTGGTTGTTAATAATGTGCCTTTTTATTTTTCTATTTAGTAATGAGTTATTGTCTTCCGTTTTATTCATGCTAGTAAACTATACTAAGGTTTAAGATTGAGTAAAATATGAGAGAGAAATTGTGAGGCAGGAGGATCTGTACATCCAATCTAACTGAGTGTATATCAATTTCTAGAGTTAAACTTGTTATAGGTAATTTTGGACCACTCCGATGTACAAGGAGCTGACGAGGACAACCCGACGCGAGCCCAGAAATAGGACCGAAGGATGGACCCTGGAGACGAAACGAGCTAAGGGGTCGGGCCAAGGCCGAAGGGATCGGGCTTTTGGCCTGACCCCATGCTCGGCCTCGTCCTTGAGCCGAGGGCGAGTTCCTCTGACTCCGTTTGGTCCCTCCTGCCTCTGGGCGCCCTGGTTCCGCCTGGTTTGTCCCGAAACGCCTCCGAATTCCTAAAAACCCTAGGAGCATGAGCAGGTTCTCTACTCTCTCCTCCTAAACTCGGTTCTCTACTCTCTCCTCTTGCTCTCTTGCTCTCTTCCTTCCGTTTTCTGACTTAAGCATCGGAGGCGGTGTGACAAGCACCGCACCAGTGTGTAGGTTTTCTGTCTTGCAGGCAACGTCTTCCCCCCTCTCAAACAAATTTATCGTTGGTGGCACGTGAAGATCAGGTGAGTTCACCCTGACCAAATCTGACCATCAACAAAACTCACTTTGACAAGTGCACATAGCTAGCATCGAATTTGAATGATGTTAAAATTATAATAGTCAAATTAAAGCAAAACCTAAATCATTAAAAAAATATATAAAAAAATATAAAAAAAAAAAAATCTAAAAGCATAGAAATGAGATATAAACTAAGCTCACCAAATAAGTAATTCAACCTCATTTCTCCCATTATTTTATTTTCCTATATATTCAAAAAAGTCTCCACCCAATTCCCCAAATCCTCACCCCTCTCCGACCCCCTCCCCCCTCTCCCTCTTCCCCTGTTTTCCCCCGTCGCAGCCTCCGCCGCCTCCACCGCCGCGAACTCCCCTCCTTCCATCTCCGGCAACAATGGGGAAAGGCGGTGCTCTGAGCGAAAGCGTCGTGAAAAAAATCCTCCTCTCGTACGCGTACGTGGGAATATGGATCTTCCTGAGCTTCACAGTCATCGTCTACAACAAGTTCATCCTCGACAAAAAGATGTACAATTGGCCATTCCCGATCTCCCTGACCATGATCCACATGGCCTTCTGCTCTTCCCTCGCCTTCGTAATCATCCGCATCTTCAAGCTCGTCGAGCCCGTCTCCATGTCCAGAGATCTCTACCTCTCCTCTGTTCTCCCCATCGGCGCCCTCTACGCCTTCTCCCTTTGGCTCTCCAACTCCGCCTACATCTACCTCTCCGTCTCCTTCATCCAAATGCTCAAAGCCCTCATGCCCGTCGCCGTCTACTCCATCGGCGTCCTCTTCAAAAAAGAGCCCTTCAAATCCGACACTCTCTTCAACATGCTCTCCATTTCTTTTGGGGTCGCCGTCGCCGCCTACGGCGAGGCCCAGTTCAACGCTTGGGGGGTTTTCCTCCAATTGGGCGCTGTTGCTTTTGAGGCCACCAGACTTGTTATGATTCAGATTTTGCTTACCTCAAAAGGGATTTCTCTGAATCCGATTACTTCTCTGTATTACGTCGCCCCCTGTTGTTTCGTCTTCCTTTTGCTTCCGTGGGTGTTCGTCGAGTACCCAATTTTGAGGGAGTCTTCCAGTTTTCATTTCGATTTTTTGGTCTTTGGGACTAATTCTTTCTGTGCGTTCGCGTTGAATTTGGCAGTGTTTCTGCTTGTCGGGAAGACGTCGGCGTTGACGATGAATGTCGCCGGAGTTGTTAAGGATTGGCTGTTGATTGCCTTTTCGTGGTCGGTGATTAAGGATACGGTGACTCCGATCAATTTGTTTGGATATGGGCTTGCGTTTTTGGGAGTTGCGTATTATAATCACTCGAAATTACAGGCTTTGAAAGCCAAGGAATCGCAGAAGAAACCGGCGGCGGCCGATGAGGAGGCCGGAAGATTGTTGGAAGAGAAGAACGCCGGCGAGGGAACAGGGAAGTAAAAAAAAAAAGAAAAAAAAAAGGAAGTTGCAGATGGATTCGATTTCTCAGTTGGTATGTACTATTGTATGATGATTTTTAGATTAATGTTTCTTATGATGTGATTTAAAAGTTGAAAGAAAGGGAAAAATAAATGAAATGAAATGAAAATTCATCCAGGGTTTTTTTAAAGTATTATTGGGGTTTGTGGATTATTATGATTATTGGAAATAAAAATGAAATTTGCCTTTTGTCCTTGAGGTGTTGAGGATAAGAAATCGCAAGAATTTGTGGTGAAAAAACTGAATTGTGTCTTGCAAAAGGACAAAAGGTTTGTCCTTAAAAAAAAAAAGTTTTATATAAGAATTCACTACTTTTAAAAGAAATCAAGTTCTTTTTTTTTATTTAAGAATTTACTACTTTTAAAAGTTTTATATAAGATTAAAAAAAATATATGGTTTACTAACAAACTTATATATATTATTTTATTTAGAAAGAGATTAATTGAAATTATAAATATTTACGAACTTCTAGGTTGGGAGGCCAAACTTTTTGGATCTGTGTCTCCGACATTAAAATAAAGATTGTGAAACGGCATCGTTTGGAAGAGTTACAACTTACAACTCCCCCAGTCTCTTTGAAAGTTTCAGGTCAATGGTAATTGTTTAGTTAGGGAGATTAATTATTAAACAAAAAGTTGATTAATTCAATTCAATGAGAAGGAGTAAATTGAGTTTAATAAGAATCGATGGCTATAAACGTAATTAACATTAAATGTAAACGAGTTTGATAAAATCACCGAGGCAGGCAGCTGGAAGAATTTGACTTTCGTCTTATACACGTTTAAAAGTCAGAGTTTGGTGAAGGGTGGGCCCCAACCAAACCTAAGAGACAAACAAAACCATTGACTGCTCCCGGTAATTGTCGCTCTTAAGGGACCATTTGGTGCAAGAATTTTGGAGATGGGAATGAGCAAGGTTTCTGATACCCTTATTTGTTTTAAGGTTTCTGTGGTGGGCCCAAGAAATAAAAGATTCTCAAACATCATTTATGCTCATAAACAAGGACTTTCTATGCCCTTGTAAAAGCATGAGTTTTCTCTTTGCCCATCTCTTCTTTTTTTATTTTTATATGCAATTTTATTAACTAATTGATACTAAATTAAAAAATAATTAATTAGTTAACATTATCGAAAATATATTTAATTATTGAATTAAAATTATTTAAATGATTTTAGTATAAAAATTCATTTTTCAATAATTATAATTAATTACTTATTTTTTTGGATTTCTTTATAATAAATAAATAATCATATTATTATTAAAATATTTATCTAATTAATTTTTATGGATACAAGTATATTATATTGTAGTTAAAGATATTTATTAAAAAAATTAATTAAATAATTTTAATTAGTTAAATTAACATAGTTTATCCAATTAAAATGATTTCATGATTATTCATTAATTTTGATTATTTTATTGATTAATTTTTTAAAATTACATATAGTTTACCTGATTAATTCTAAAAAATAAATACAGACATAATTTGTTCTCATAAAATCCTGATGACATTCCCATGCATAACCAAACACAGGTATCTTTGATTCCCAACAATCTTGTTCCCAGGCATAGTATTCTCAGGCATCCTTTATTCCCAAACATCTATAAAACCTTAAATCAAACGGCTCCTAAAGGTGAGGAGCTTGGAAATTTTCTTTTTCATAGTCATATTTTATGGATTTTCTTCAATAATATAATGTATTTTTTTGTTTTAGTTCTTTCATCTTTTATATATATATATATATATATATATATATATATATATATTTTCTTGAAATAATTTCAACACCAACATTACACACAACACATTTCTTAAAATATAACTATAACTTTGAATTAAAGGATTTCTATTCTATATTGGATTTGTATTAAGATTTTGTAAATAGAAACTAAAATAGTGACTTTAAAAAAAGACATATATCAAAATAGATTTTAACCCATAGTCCCATACAAAAAGTTATAATTTTAGTTTCTTAAACTTTTTGTACTTATTTATTTACTTATTAGTAGATGTCTATATGAACAAATATTTCAACCCATTTGTTTGGTTATGCCTAATGGAAAAAAAATTGATATGGATTTTTGTTAAATGATTAATTAAAAAAACTATTGGTGGTTTTTTAATATAAATTTTAAAAATCAAAATGTAAGAATTAAAATCTAAAAGACTAAAATAGAATATATGAAGTTGGTACCATGGACCAGGAACAAAAGTCTATAAAATTATAAAATGTATTGGCCAAAAAATTGAATGAAACTATTTTCAATGGAGGTCTTTTTCATTGTTAGGTCCCTGAAGGGCTTTTCCAATTATTATTATGGATTGAAAAGGCGTCTTGTTAGACTAAGACGAAGATTTCATTAACATGTTGAAATTTTGGTAGAACATTTAATTTCAAATTTTATATCACCAAAATTCTATTTCATCAAAATACTCATTAAAACTACGAAAACAAATAAATTGGAATTAAATTATTAAAAAAACACTTTTTATCAACAAAACCTAAAACCCTTAGCTACTTGAATTGTAAAGTTGAAGTCAAAGTGTGGGAACTCATTGGAATTGGATATCGATTCATAGAGAGATTGAAGGCAACGCATTATACTTTTTGGCGTGCCGACGGGAAACTCACCAAACGCACAAATTGTGCTTTCAATTTTGTGCATCTAACCCTAAATTACTTAAAAAAGATTTGTTGACTCTAATTCGTAATTATCTTTAGATTAGATTAAAATTTTGATTCTTATAGTTTGGATATAGCTTTAATTTGTTCTTATATCTTAGTTAAGCCGCACAAATGAACTGGTGTTTTCTATTTCGTTAATTTTGTTAATTGATTTTATCATGCTTTGAGTTTGAATTACAAACATGGAAATAGGTGGATTTTCCAAGTGGGTAAAAGACAATTTAGCAACAAATTATGAAGTTTAACCAAAACACATAGATTAAATTGAAAATTTTAAAATTATAGGGACTGAATTGAAACAATGCTCAAATTATAACAGCGAAAGTAAAACTCTTAAAACTATATGAACCAAATTGAAACGATATCCAAACCATAGGAACTGAATTTATAATTTAACTTGAGGTTGGAAATTCGTGATTTGGTTAGGGATAATTATGTCTTTTCCTAGTGTTTGGTGGGTTTACATGAAAAAGAGGGTTGTCAATTAAGGTTCTTTTTTTTAAGTACAAGTTGAACAACCAAAACACTATATTATATCTATAATAATTCAGTTTTAAATTTACAAAAATGACAAAATACGCAATATGATATAAACCATAGATTTACAAATGCACATAATTTCCTATCTTCCTAAAAACATGAAACTGCTAGCATTACGTCATCTAGTAAAGATTCTGTTGTATTTACTTTTTATATTATATTTCACTATTTAAAAAAAAAAATCTAAAAAACAGTGATTTTCAGAATGAAAACTACAGTGCAAGGCTCCAAAAATTGAACTAAAAGAATAGAACTGTATATGGGTGAAATGAACATGTGGGTTCTGCAGTAACATATATAAAAATAGAATTTTGCATTTAATTTAGACTTATTTTAGTATATTTTATCCAAAATATCCCATATTTATTTAGATATATAGCCTAGGCCACCAGTTGATTATATTTATAGCCACCTAAGAATAATGCAAAAAAGATTCCACTAATAAATATAAAATGCCAAAAAAGGTCTACATCCATCAATGACTTTAGAAATTTGTTTAATAATTTAGGGGATGATTGGCTAGTTAAGTTAAAGCTACCCTTAAGTATCAAAAAGGAAGGTCCATATAATCCAGACTTTATAGTAAATCAATTACCTTATCCATGTTTAACAATCATAAGATATTACCTGGATAAGCCCCACCTTAATGATTTTCTATAATCTCAGAGTCTCTGCTTCCTGTGCTGTGTTTGGAGTTCCTCAATGATTGAGTAAAACAGAGAGTAACTCTTGACATGCCTGCAATTCAGACTGAGTTAAAAAAGTTTTTGACTTGGAAGAATCCAATTCTAGAATCTTTAAGCATAAACTATGATTTACTTACAAGATCTTTTGCAATGGAGTTGAAGATAAGTTTAACGTTACCGAGTCGTGTAAGTTCGATCTCCTCTGAGATCAAGATGTTCTCCAAAGAAGCTAGCTTCTCATTTTACTTGCAGCAAAGCCTGATAAAAAGAAAACTTCCAAGCAAAAGCAACAGCTTTTTTCTTTTTTTTTTTTCAGTTGAAGTTGAAGCTCTCAAGTATATGGCGCCAAATGTGGCAGAACTTTGTTTCAAATGGAGAACATCTAATGCCTCAGCTGCAGAATGGATTCACGGCATTGATGAATCCAAACTGCCATCAATTGCCTGTTGATACTCATAGTTTCTCTAGTGATTCTGGAAGCTATTTTAACTTCACCAGAAATCTCCACATGAGCACAGCCCAGCCTTGAAGTGGTGAAACCGATTACGGTCCCTCATTATGATTTCGCGATCATAAATCTTAGAAATGAACTTGGAAGCGGAGTGGCAATCACTGCAAACTCGCAAATTCTTTACAATTCGAATGGGAGTTCCTGGTGGAGTATTAAGAAGACCAAATGCAATAGCCAGTTTTTCACTATGCCTATTCAAAGTATCTTCTTTATCTTCTTCGTTGATATCGAGCAAAACCTCCGATGTCGAAGGACGATATCCAGATTTCTTCATCTCTCTCCCCATCTCATCCACCATCTCATAGATTTCTTTAAACTGTTTATGAGATTTATCTCCAGCAACAAATTCATAGATTTCATGATCAATCTCAATCATGGTGCTCCCTGGAACTTTTTTCATGCCTTTCACTTCCATCACTTCTCTAATTTTGGTCTTTTTCTCCCAACTGAGCATTTTCGCATAAATGTTGGAAAGCAGAACATAGTTTGACTCGTGCATAGGCTCATGTCTCATTAACAGTTTGGTAATCTTTTCTCCGAGCTTGAATTCACCATGACCACGACAAGCGCTGACGAGCGTTCGTAAGAGTACTGGATTTGGCTCGATTGGCATGCTATGGACGAATTCAAGAGCCTCCTTCACGAGTCCAGTCCTGCAATACATGTCCACCATGCATCCATAGTGTTCTATCTTAGGAACAAGTTTGTACTTCTTCATCATAGAACTGAAATATTCTCTACCTCTTTCTACAAGTCCAGAATGGCTACAAGCAGAAAGCAAGCCGATAAAGGCGACATCGTCCGGAGCAACACCAGAACCTATCATCTCCTCAAATAAACAAATAGCCTCTTGACCACGGCCATGCATTGCCATACCAACAATAACAGAAGTCCAAGAAACTATTGTTTTCTCACTCATAGTTCTAAATAACTTCAAAGCTTTACTAATATCGCCACACTTTGCAAACATGTCAATAAGTGCATTGCTAACCTCTACTGGTTTCTGAATTCCTTGTTTCTCTATATAAGCTTCAATCCACTTCCCAAGTTCAAGGGCACCCAAATCAGTACAAGCAGAAAGAATGGAAACCATGGTGATCTCATCTGGGCAAACCTCCGCCATTTGCATCTCCCTAAATAAGGTCACTGCTTCCGTGGAGCGCCCTACACGAGCATAACCACCAATCATCGCACTCCAAGTTACAGAGTCTGACTTGGGCATTTCATCAAACACCTTCCGAGCAAAAATTATCCCACCAGCGCAACAAGAGTACATATGAACCATGGTGTTCTGAACATGAATATCACGATCAAACCCAAACTTCACCACCGACCCATGAACCGATTGACCCAAATTCAAAACCTCAAGGCCAGCACAGGCCTTCAAAACAAATGGGTACGTGAACTTATTAGGCAAAATCCCAGCGTGAAGCATTATACCATACAAAGACAAGGCTTTGGCCTTTGAGTGACCAGTTTGGGCATATGCTCTGATGAGGGTATTGAAAAGAAACGCATCGTAAAGCCGAGTATCAGCTCCGGCAGAGAACAAGAAAGAGGCAGCGTAATCGGTAGCATTAATAACAGAGGAAATGGAGGCGAATTTGGTGAGAACGAGCGGGTTGTTGTGAAGGCCCAACTTGAGGATGTGGGCATGGATTTGGGTGAGCTTCGGTAGCGCGTCACAGGCCTGAAGCAGGGCTAAACAGTTCTGCTCCGCCGCACGAGGGTTAGGTCTGGAAGCTGACGCATTGTTGATTGCACGTAATAGCTTGGTTTTTGCAAATTGAGATTGCATTTAGTCAACTACGCAAACACGAATTCTTCTGCAAAGACTCATTTTTACAGAGTACGCAGACAATTCCTGCATCATATTATATTAAACGCTATTCATTCACCTTATTCTGGGTTCTCCATTTTAGGTTAAATTATTAAAAACACCCCTAAATCATCCATTGATTTTGAAAATTTTTATTTTAACACTTGAAGTTTGAAAATTGTTTCAAAACGATCATTGAATACTTTTTTTCTTTAAATTCATGGACGAAAAATAACGTATTTGCAAGTCTTTTTTTAAATAAAAAAAATAAAGACTTCATTAAAACACTAACCCCACCAATAGTTCCACCCTCGTAAAACGGAGGGAGAAAGTATAGAGGTATAGGTCTGAAACAAAAACAAAATTACAAGCTAACTTCGCAACATAGTGGACTACTGTGTTTGCTGCCCTACGACAATGGTGAAATTTGACTGCCTTGAAACGAGAAGCAAGGCACAAGATGGAGTCGGTGATTTGTTTCATCTCCGACAAATCCTCCAAAGTTCCCGACAGAGAATTGATCACTTCCAGAGCGTCCGATTCCACTTCGAGGGGGGTCTGGTTTTGCTTGCAGGAATTGACAATCATCTTCATCCCCTCTAAGATTGCTTTTGCTTTAAGCGTTTTCGTATTCCATTTTCTTATGATTTTCTCCATACAGACACAAATTAGGGATCCATTCGAGTCATGCACTGCCCAACCAATCCCTCCCCTATTAGATCTCTCATCCCAAGCGGCATCAATATTCAGCTTCCAATGGTTCGACTTCATTCTTTCCTAGGTAACTTGACTCGCGTGGCTCCTCGATTCTCTTGCCTTCTTGATCTTGAGGTAAGAAACTTCCCATTCATTGATGTATCTCACTGTGCATTTGTGGATGATATCTGCTACTGAAATGTTGGAGATTTGATTAGCCCTGTTTCTGATATTCCAAGTATTCCACATGACGATTGTTCCTGTAGCTATGTCTTCTTCATTAAGATTCTCCACCATCCAATTCCAGAAATCCTTAGTTGTCCAGCCCTTCCTGCACCAAATAAATAGATTTAGGGAATTCAGATTGAAATCTAACCAAATTTTCTTGGAAACTTTGCACTCCCAAATAAGGCGAGTTGTAGTTTTCACTTTTTTCCCACACAAATGACAAAAAGGGTTTAGATCAACTCCCTCGTTCAGAGTATTCACCATGCTTGGAATAATATCCTTGATGATTTTCCAAGCTCCAATCTTGATTCTTGGAAGTACTCCGATTTTCCAAAGGCTCTTCCATTGATTGGATAGATTTTCCTTGTTCGATGGGGATGATGCTCGCCAGTCATTAGTCTCCATAGCTAGGTGATAGACACTATTTACTGTGAATTGACCTTTCTTGTCCAGGTGCCATATAATTTCATCTTTAGAGGACTTTTCCCCCGTTGGGATATTGAGGATGTCTTCCACGTCTTGAGGAAGGAATGTGTTATGTAAAAGATCTTCTCTCCAAGAGTTATTTTCATCCAGCAGAACATTGACTCTTTGCTCAATCATCGAACTCTCCACCATGATAGGTCTTGAGTTTCCTACTCTGATGATCCAGGGATCCTTCGATACGATTCCCATTGCCCACACGCCATCTGTAACCTTTCTTTAGAAGCTCACGTCCCCAACATATGTTTCACCAGGTCAAGGAAGGGTAGTTCCCTAAAGGAGCCTCCAGATAATTTTCGTCTTTGAAGTATCAGCCTCTTAAAATTTTGAAAAGGAGGTTGTTGGATTTTCTAACTAACTCCAACTTTGTTTGGCATGCATGACTTGATTAAATGTTGAAATTTGTCTGAACCCTAGACCTCCTTGGTCTTTAGACTTGCACATCTTCTTCCAGCTCATCAATGATTCTTGTTTTTTCCCTCTATCGATCCCCATCAAAACCTAGCACACAATCTGTCAATCTCGTTACATATCTTGTTGGGAAGTCTAAAACAGCTAATAGTATATGTAGAGATGGCTTGAGCCACAACTTTTATGAGCACTTCTTTTCCTTCAAGTGAAAACGATTTATCTTTCTAGCCTTGGAGGGCTTTTTCCACCTTATCTTTGATTTTCATGAAAGCAACTTTTTTTTCTTCCGATCTAAGAGGGCATCCCTAGGTAGTGGCCTAGCGAATCCAATCCTTAATCCCCAGGCTTCTCTCGCATTCTTCCGTGGCTTCTCTGCTTACATTCTTACTCATCATGAAAGAAGATTTATCTAAGTTAATAGTTTGCCTTGAAGCCTTTTCATACCACTCCAAAACCTTTTTGAAAGTTTAAAAGTCCTTTTTTCTGGATTTGATGAACACCAAATTGTCATCTGCAAAAAATAAATGAGTAAGCGTTGGACAATATTTGTTAATTTGCAAGTGTTTTTTTTTTTTTTAAATACAACATATCAATTAAAGAGAAGAGAGTTCGACACATCTACTCTCCTTAATAAGGGAAAGAAACCAGGTGGGAAACTCAAAGGTCCAAAACCCGCGCCCTTCCTGTCAAAGAGAACAAAGGTCAGCAATTTGCAAGTGTCTATTTTTTTTTTTTTTTTTTTTTTATGTATGTATTCAAATACATTCACATAAGCAACAATATACATGTAAATACGTTATTTTTCGTCCATAAATTTAATGGAAAAAAAATTTCAAATGTTGTTTTGAGATAAACTTCAAACTTGGAGATTTAAAATAAAACTTTTCAAAGTTATATATATAATTGAACCAATTTATAGTTCATGGATATTTTTAATTATTTAACCTTCCAACCCATTGCTTCCTGGTCTCCTTCCAAAGTAGTCCTGAAACCATTGATGCCCATTCAGGTCAACTTAAACTCAGAAAGCTAGGATAGGAACAAATGATGAATTTTGTTTTTCTTCAATATATCAAAACTATCATACAAAAATATGCCTCAATGGCAAATAGAATCATATCAACTCCCCCAACCCTCAGACACAATGGAGAAATTTAAAAACATTCATTATCACTCGATGGTACTACATTATACACTACAACAAACTTACATTACAACTACTTCTATAATGGCAGAGTGGTCTTGCAGCCAAATTATCTTAATCGGCTACAAAAGGTGAGAGCCCCTCACAATGGTTACATTCGATCGGATAGATAACTCGCTAAAGAGTTAATTGGCTTCGTTGGATCGAAACTTTTCGTTAGCCTACCTTTAATCTTGATTCGTGCAAGATAATCAGCAGCAATCCAAGGAAAGCTTAACATTGGGACCGTCTCAGGAACATCAGGTTCTCGCAACTCCATTGATTTCTTCAACCAAGTTGGATGGTATGCTACTTGATACCAGGCAGATGCCTTTCTTTCATACAATGCATTCATTTCATCATCAGTGAGTTGCTCAAACTCTGGCCCAATGTTCTCAAAAACTTGCCTGAACTCTTTCTTAAGAGTGCTATAAGAATGCTTAAGCTTTTCCTTCAACTCTCCTTGCTTCCTGCTACTATACTTTGGCATGGACCAAATATGCCCAGTGACAATCTCTTCTTCCCTATTAACTTTATATTGTCCAAGTAAACCGCTCAACTGACCATCATACGAGCACTTTTGATTCCATGCTTCTGCAATGAAATCTGCTGCTCCTGCAACTTCAAGATCTATATCATAATGGACGTCGCCAGGAGTAAAATTTAGCTCACACGATGTGATCATATCTTCATCATATGCATCTCTAATTCGGCGGTACAATCTTCCCAGAATTTTGGTGGACTTGTATGACTGATTAGCTTCTTTTCCCATAAAATCTGGATATAGTTTCGGTTTTAAATGAGGAGGCATGGTCACAATCTTCCCTGTCTTGGGGAAATCAACTGCTGTGGCAGCTAATTCAGATAATTTTATGCAGTTCTCATCCAAAGCTCCATACTCACTGCGATCAGCATGAACAACATGTGCATTGCATATTGTCCCCAGACTTTCATTAATCATGTTTTTTGCGAAGAACTCCATGATGTCCTATATAACGATAAGATAAACAACCATAATGACAAAATGTCATAAGAAAATTTAGCCGCACTTGCTTAATCGTCTAGATATGTCACTCAACGCATCTAAATCACATTCTTTCCATACAGACGAAGAAAATAATGAATAAAATGAATATATAAATAATAATAATAGAAACAGCGTAGGCATTCAAGTTCATGTAAAGAGGTTATGTTAAGAGTCCACGAAGAATTAAAGAATTGAGCATGCAAGCTGTGAAAATCAAACCATAGGTCAATAAGATCGAGTAGGAGGACAATACCCAACGAGTAACTAGACGTGTAAGAGTCTTTACTTCCGCTGGAGCATACTCCATAGGTGGCCAACTTCTTTTACCAGGTGGAATAAGATTTTCATCCCAAGTAATAAAGTAGAGGTCTCCATCCAAATCACTTCCAGAAGCTTCATTTGTATGGGGTCGTTCACCATTTTGAGGAAACACGAGACAATCATATAAATGATGCAACTCAGGAGCGTCAACTGCTTCAAGAATTCTCACATCTCCCGGATGAAGGCACGGATTTTTGGCTATAACTACAGTCCCCCTCACCACAGTAAGATTGTTCTTTGTCTCAGCAAAGAGAGACCCATGCTTGGAGAAACACTTCTCAAGCAATGGGGTGGATACTTGGATAAAGCATTGGCCTTCTTGTAACACGCCACTCTCGTCGAAGCACCCCATACACCACCTCCCCTCAGTAACAAAGATCCTAGCTTTTTCCCGAAGGCCCCAGAGTTGTGCCGCTCTTATACACATTAGCATGCCCCTTAGATGAGGTTCGGTTCGAGGTTCAAAACCAGCACTCAACATAATTGCTGCCGCATTTCCTTGCTCGGCACAGGATGCAGTAAGAACATCAAATGCCACATCTGTGTCAGTGATCATTCTATCCAATTTCGAAACCATAGTCTCCTGCATACTCCAGAAAACTTCATCAGGAACACTTAGTGTAGAAAGCAGGGTTATAATTTGTCTATTAAGAAAACCTGGCTGAAATCTAGTCCATGAACAGATCTCCAAGATTGTATGATCTGATTGAAACTTGTTCATGCTAGGCCTTAAAGCAAGTCTAATTCCATCACCCTTGGATGGCCAACAGGCAACCACACCTTTGCAACCTGCATATCTAATTTGGTAAGCGCAGGGTGGGCTCCCATCCATTTTTAATTTGTTTGCAACTTCCTGTGCAAGATCAGGAGTAATGGTACCAATCCCATCAGAGAAAACATATCCATTCCTCTCAACATCTGGAAGTTCGTGATTGACCATATTTCTTGGAACTTCAATTGTTGCATAAGTAGATGAAAAGCACTGACCAATTCTAGCAGCACACTTCGCAACATTTTTATTGGTAAATCTCCCCATCCAACGTAAAATACTATCAACTGTTACATTTTTTGTTTCAGAAAAAAACCAAGCTGATTGGTCCCTTAGTTGGTTGGAGGAGTATGCTAAAAAGGAGTATTTCCGACCACACACGTAAAATCCATGTTTCAGAATGTGTTTCATCCTTGCAAATATTTTAGTCTTTTGGGGAAAGGAGTTTGAAGTAATTTCCTTTACAATAGGAGCAACATAATAGGTATAAACATGCGAATTGATCTTCTTCATGCCTTCATCCATGAAGGTAACCCTCAGGAACCTATCAGCAACATCCTTGAACCTTCTCAAAACCCTATTGGAGAGTTCAACTTCAGGTGGAAAGCAATATGCTTTTGATGGCGTTATTACTAATCTCCTGATTTCAATGATATCAACCAGCTCTTTAGGTCTTTTCCAAAGCCTAGGGTTCTTCAACAACCATTCTTGTACAAGTTTTAGCCTCCTACAGGCATCCGGTACAGGACGTCTATAAGCATGAATATGACTTAAAGCAGCCAAATTAACTTCATTTGGCTGGTTTCTAAGCAAATCAAAGAATCTATCAGACATTTGGTGCTGGTTGATTATCCCTTTGTGCATTACGGCATTTACTAGAAATAGTATCTCAAAGGATATGTTTTCTTTGTAATGGATGCAAAAGAAGTGATCGGTCATTTGCACCCCATAATCTGGCTCATTCAAGATCTTAGGAGGTCGGTTGAGGGAGGCCTGATGCACTCTTTGTTCTTTTAAATAATTCATGGCATTATTCAGCTTGGTACCATAGCGGGGTGGGACTGAAACTCTGTAAGTATTACAGCGACCAATAGCGCCACTAATCGTGAAATCTGTCGTCCGGATCCATGGATCATCATCATCCAACAAATCATATGGAACCGATTTAGCAATATCATCATCTGCAGTTCTATACCAAATGCAGGGTGACGAAGTAAGTTGCAAGAGAATAACATAACATGATATATCAGTATATCTTTTAATCTGATTAATGTCCCTCACCAAGAACTCCACTTTGTAATCGCACTTCAACACTGCATGCTTGTTGTTATCTTTAAAAGCGAATGCAGTATCCCTCGTGAAACAAAATTTACAGGCTCCATCAAAGGGATCCACTAGAAAATCCATTCCACTAGAAGGTCCTCTCCAAGCAACCGAAAACCCATCCTGACATGTTAAGTTCCCTATATCGACAAGCACATCAGAAAACTTAAAGGGAACCTTAGTCCTCCGCCGCTGATTGACATGGTAAGGACTCTCAGGCCCCAAACTCACCTTCAATAATTTATCGTTCAAAAATAGCTCACTACGACCTGCAGTATGTAGAGCCCCAACAACAGAGTCAGGTGAGGCAAAATGCACAAATGCATGAGGCACCACCTTCTTGTAATCATTGGATTTTATGACATCAGCGACATTAATGATGTCAAAATCTGGGTACGATTCTGGAGGAGTCCAAGAAGTTTTCAACCTACATCTATCCACTAGCCCAACTTCAGATTCGAGATAACTCATAAGATCTCTTGCTTTAACATCACCGTCAAATCCGCCAATGCTTACTTGAGTTACCACTATCTTTTCACTTTCTTCCGATCCCATTTATTTCTCTGATTGAGAAAAAGATAAGGCAATTTCAATTTCTTATTGATGAATTAGTGGAGAGATTTTCTTTAACAGACAAAATCTTAAGTCAATGAGCACAAGATACATAAAAACAATTTTAAAGTAAGCAAACCCAAAGAAAGAGAATTTCAGCTCCAACAAATTGAAAAATAAGATCATTCCATCAATTAACTCCAAAAAACTGAGGGGTAGAAAGATTCACCCTCAAGTTGCCGGTAATAATTGTCTATAACTGATGTCTTGTATTCTTTTGAACTTATTTGATTCTTACAAAGTTATACATAAGGGGTCCAATGAACATGTAGGCCAGAATAGGAAAAACACGTCAAGTTTTATCTACTAACTCTTAAAAGCAAGAGGATAGCTTCCATGGAAAAAAAAAAAAAAGGAAAAAGCTTGGATTGTGATCCTCTTATCTTTGACCTTTGAAACTTGATTGTCCATCCAACATAGTGAAAGTTGAATTCCATCGTGTAGGGACATCCGACAAATATTATCTTCTATAGCAGAATTTTGAAATGTTTGCAACCTTGCAGGAGACGACCTAACATACTTCAAGATCACATCCCTCGACTTTAATATTTACAAACAGTCCTAGGAAATTCAAGATTGCATCTCACTACTTTAATAAAATGCTTCCAAGCATCTAAAGCTAGTTTAGTAGGTTTTCTTTTCCCTAACAATCCTACATTACTACTCACATCAAGATTAGGATTTTCACTTTCAACTAAATGAAAAGTTTGACTCCAATGACTTTGTTTAAGAGTCTCATTTGTAAAAGACAAAGTCATCCTGTGACATAAATCAAACCAACTAAAGCTTATGGATACTCGATTTCTAAAGCTCCTAAAGTTTCTCTCCCCCTCCCAACCAAAGAAAAAGTCCATTTTTTTAACCAAACACGACCAATCATCAACCAAATTTTAGCTCATTTCCCAATCTATGACTAGAACTTCATAACCCAAAATAAATAAACGAGGACAAAATAGGGACGATACAAAACAGAACAAAAATTATTACTATAGATGCACATCAGACATTACGCACATTCAATTGCAAACAAATAGAAGGCAAAAATTTCATGAAGTAAAGCAAGTGGGTTTCAACATAAGACAAGAAAAATAATCACTATGAAGACCGACCAAACCATGAATCTGAAAATGAAACAGAATCCAGATTCATGAAAAGAACAATTGAGATAAACATGAGATAATGCAATTTGACATGTGGCTTCAAAATGGGGTCTCTAATTTGACAACGAAACAGAATCCAAGTGGGTCTCTAATTTAATAAAATGCTTCCATCTGTTCATAGATTGAGATTCGGATACTTACCCAAGAATGCGATTGAAAACAGAGAGAGGTTTCGTAAGAGCCGCAAAATCAAAGAGAAATTCTGTTGATTTCAATGGAACGGCGGCGAAGCGAGCACGAGCAACTTCAAGAAAAACAATCAAAACTCAAAAAGAAATTCGGCAAACCCATCTTTCAAAAGATCACCGGTGATCGGAAAACTTACCTTGCCCCGTCGAGCACGAGGAAAGAGAGAGGGGAGTTTGGATGGCGGCAGCGGCCGGCGAGGGAGCACGTCGTCGACTGTCGAGCAAAGGCAGACTGAAAGAGGAGAGAGAAGGCGCACGAATCACAAACGCGAGAACCTAGGAAATCCAAGACCGAACTGAAGCACGTCGGTCGGTTCGGATGGTTAATGAGGAAACCCGAACCGAACCGGTTAGGTTTGGTCCCTTATACCCCTACTAGTTTTTTAATTTTGATTGTGTCAATTTAGTCTCTTAACTTTAAAATGTGTTAAACAAGTTCTCGAATTTTCAATTTTGTTTCTAATAGGCCTATCAACATTAAAAAAATATATGATAGGTCCTTAAACTTTCACTTTTGTGTCTAATAAGTCCTTGACCTGTTCCACATTTTTTTAAATTCACAAAACTACTAGATACAAATTTGAAAGTTTAGGGTTCCAATATGCATAAATATCAATTTTATTTCAAATAGATTGGTTCATTTTTAGAAATCTTGAATGTATCAGGGATCTATTAGACATAAAATTGAAAATTCATGGACCTATTAGACACTTTTTAAAGTTCAAAGATCTAATTGATACAACCTTCAAAGTTCAAGGACTAAACTTGTAATAAAACCCCATAGTTAATTAAGAGTCCTTTCTAAGTATTTAAAAAGTGTTTTTAAGTGTAAAAAATGTATTTAAACACTTGGGAAGTGTTTGACCCAAAAAGTTGGAGTCCCCATGGGCTTTGTCATTTGCTTTGTGATAATTTTGAGATGCATGTGCCCATATTTATGTATAATCTTTCCGGACAAAAATTATTTTAGACTCTAAACTTAGCAAGTTATATCAATTTGGTCCTTAACTTTCAATTTCATTCAATTGAACTTCTAACTTCAAGTTGTATCGATTTTAACTTCAAACTTACATAAATGTTGTAATGTGGATTTTCAATTAACTTTTCGTTTGAACCACCATTAAAACATGTGATTGACTATTTCTTTTTCTTTTTCTTTTTCTTTTTTAAATTCACATGCACCTGCATTGGTTTCTTGTAAGAAATTTATTGAAGAAACCTTTTACTTGAAGAAACTTTTATTGTTAATAAGCTTTTCTGATTTTCTTCTTATCGTATTTGTGGGATTTGTTGCTTTTTCTTTTTTAGATACTTAGAAGAACATGCAATCGTAGGATGATAGGAAAATAATTTTGGTGTCCTTTTCTTTTCATTTTAGATCACTTTTTCTTGTTGTTGAAAACTTTGTGGGTTTTTTGGTTGTTGTCTAGGATTAGAAAGCCAAAGCGATTTTATAAGTGTTTTTTTCCCAAATGTTTGTTGAGTTTTTCTTGTTGCTAAGAACTTAGTAGAATCCTTAAGTGCCAAACAAAGAAGTTGAGAGCCTTGTAGACATAGTCATGGTAGAAAACTCTAGTTTAGCTAACGGACTAGCAGTGTGCTCTCCAAAAAGAAGTTCGCCTGGATAAGGACTAAATGAATAGTTGACTATTTGAGGGGAGGCTCAATGGTGCTTTGTTTGAGTAGAGGATAATTGGGAATGCAACTAAAGTCCAACATTCACTAGATAAGAAAAAAAAAATCATGAGTATATAAAAGAGAGACAATATCTTCATTGTTTTGAAGCCTTTTGGGTGAAACCAAAAGGAAATTCATGACTTAACTAACAAAGTTTAAGTGTGATATTGGTCCTTTTCAAAAAAAAAAAAAAAAAAAAAGTGTGATATTGGTCAACTCAAACTTGATTAAAGTTACACATTACATTATATGGATTTGATTTTTCTCCAAAAAAAAAAAAAAAAAGTTTAAGTGCCAAAAGTGCTTAAATATAGATTTGTTTAGAAGTTAAACTTTATCGAATCATTCTACTTCCAATACGTCCATACTAGCATCTATAATTCTAAAAAATGATTGTTTAAGTTTTTATTGACAAAATTGATCAAATACAAATTCCTTACCTAATGAAATCTCATTAATACAAAGTTACTATCGATAATTTTTCAATAAAATTATTAAGGGTAAGCAATTGCAATTGTGAATGAGGCGAAAAAGAAAAAAAAAAAGATGGTAGCTTTTGCGAGTTAGAGTAGATTTTAGATGATGATTAATAATGAAAATTGAAACTCAAAGTGTTACATTACATGGCATAAGATTAATATTTTTCACTCTTTTTACTTTAATTGAATGAACAAAGTTGTTTTAAAAAAGAAAGAGGGGAAAAATACACTTTTGGTCCCTGAGATTTGGGTTAGGTTTTATTTTGGTCCCTAAGTTTTCAAACTCAACAATTTAGCCCATGAGGTTTGGCTTTAGTTTCATTTTGGTCCCTCCATCTATTTTTCGGTTAAATACTAACGGTTTGCTGACGTGACAATATTTTTTTAATTAAAAAATTCTTTTTTAATATTTTGAAATAAAGATAATATAAAAATAAATAAAAAAATTTTTATATTTTTTTTACTTTTCCCTGTTTCAAATCTCTCTTCATTTCTCTCTCTCTTCCCCACCGGCCAAAAACTTCCAAAGAATCGCGCGATAAAACTGTCGGAAACTTCAGATCTCTCTCTCCCTTCTTTCTCTTGTTTGAAACGACGATCGTTCCAAAAAAAAACGATCAGAAAACGATGAACTTCAAATCGGAGCAAAACGGTCCCTAAACCGAGATTCACGTTACCCACCAATGGAGACCCACAACGCTGCTGGACTGAGACCAGATCGGAACACACACGAAAGTTCAGATTTGGAAAAAAAAACCCACAACGGCGTCGCCGTCCCTTTTCTTCTTCGTTTTTTTCTTTGCCACCGAACTCAGCATATCTGAACTTCTCGACGACCCATGTACTCTCTTGTTCGTCGACGCCCAGAACTCAGCAGATCTGGAACCACAGTTCGTCGACCCGTAGTTCGAACTCAACAGATCTTCTCGAACTTCTCAGCAGAGCTAGAATCGTGACACAAGATCTAAATTGCTCGATGGAGGGAAAATCGTGCCATCTACCCTCTCGTTCCCATGGTTCCATAAATTGAAGCTCACGAACTTCTCGACGACACAATTCCAGATCTGAACCTCACAAACTTAGTAGATCTAAAGCTCACGAGCTCGACGACATGGTTTTTTGATTTCGCAACCAAACAAGTGCTTTTAACCCACGATTTTCCCCCATCTCTTCACCTCCAGCGCCGAAAGGAAGCACCAATTCAAATTCGCTGCAACCCCAGACCTGCGCGTGCCCAAATCTCGAGCTTGTGGCCGCCGGCAAGCAGTTCGTGAATTCGTGGTCACATAAGAGGAGAAGAAGGAAAAAAGATTATAAAAAATTATTTAAAAAAAAAAAAGTTGGCCTATGGCCGGCGACATTGGTTGGAAGAAGAAGGGGGAAAAGAAAAGGAAAAGGAAAAAGAAAAAGAATAAAAAAAACATTTATTTTATTATTTTATTTAAAAAATTCAAAAAAAAATATTTTCTTAATAAAAAAATCATGTCACGCCAGTAATCTGTTAATTATTAACGGAAAAAATGGATGGAGGGACCAAAATGAAACTAAAACCAAACTTCAGGGACTAAATTGTTGATTTTGAAAACTTAGAGATTAAAATGAAAACTAACCCAAAACTCGAGGAACAAAAGTGTATTTTTCCAAAAAAAAAGATTGAATGAATAAAGTGGAAGACTTGGTCAACAAAATGGACCATTACTATGGTAGAAAACTGCATATAAATGCGTGTTCTCTCCAAATGGGAATTGGGGTCATATCACATACCACCAAGTGCTCTCGATTTTCACGACCGTTAAAAAAGTTTGGTGCGTTTGAATTTTTTTTTTTTTTTTTTTTTTTTTTTTTTTTTTTTTTTTGACAACATATGGGGTGGGGATTTGAACCATAGACCTTTCGGTCATTATGACAAGTCTTATACCGGTTGAGCTATTCTCATGTTGGCTGGTGCGTCTGAATATTGATATGAAAATATACCTACATAATATCTATTTGGTTTTTGAAAATTATGTTTATTTTCATCTCATTTCTTTATAATTGTTTTTATTTTTGTTATACACACATTTGAATTTTTAGTCAAATTCCAAGAACAAAAACAAGTTTTTGAAAACTACTATTTTTTTTAAAAAAAAAAAAACTTGAGTTGATTTTTTAAAACATAGAAAGAAGATAGATAACAAAAAATAAATAAACTAATAGGTGGAATGTTTATAAGTTTGATTTTGAAAAACCAAAAATCAAATGGTTAGGCTTCGTTTGATAACCATTTGGTTTTTTGTTTTTTGTTTTTGAAAATTAAGTCTAGAAGCTATCATTTCACCTATAAGTTTCTAGGTTTTGTTATTTACTTTTTTTTCCATGTTTTCAAAAACGAAATCAAAATTGGAAACCTAAAAGAAGTAGTTTTCAAAAACTAATTTTTGTTTTTGGAATTTGACTAGGAATGCAAATGTGTACCTAACAAAGATGAAGCTTATTGTAAGAAAATTGGGAGAAAACAAATATAATTATCAAAAACCAAAAACTAAAAATCAATGGTTATCAAATGGGGCTTAAGTTTGAGAAATGATAAGTTAATGAAAAATAGATTTGTATTTCATATTTTCAATATTTTCAAAGATATGTTTAGTAGTAATTTCAAGGGTTGAAGCGCTTGTTCTCGAATTTGAAGTCGTCTCAAGGGCTTTGCAGCTTGTTCTTGAGATTGGAGTTGTCTCAAGGGCTTTGCACCTTGTTCTTGAGATTGAAGTTGTCCCCAGTTGTCTCAAAGGCTTTGCAGCTTGTTCTTGAGGTTGGAGTTGTCTCAAGGGCTTTGCAGCTTGTTCTTGAGGTTGGAGTTGTCTCAAGAGCTTTGCAGCTTGTTCTTGAGATTGAAGTTGTATCAAGGGCTTCGTGATCTTCAAGGAGTTTGTTGATCTTCCAGAAGTCTTCAAGAAGCTTTAGTCTTGGAGGTTTGTTCTTCAAAAGGATTTGGATTCTTCTGGATGGATTGAAGTAGACTTCAGTCTTCAGGTTTGCAAGAGGTTCTGAGCTTCAGTCTTCGATTTGGCATGAGGACTTGAAGAGGATCTAAACTTCGACCTTCACTTCTGCAGTGAGATTGGAAGATGATCGGAGCCTCGTTCTTCAATTCTGCAACAGGATTTGGAGAGGATCTGAGCTTTGATCTTCAATTCTACAGCAGGATTTGAAGAGGATCTTAGTTTCGTTCTTCACTTCTGCAGCAGGATTTGAGGATGATCGGAGCCTTGTTCTTCAATTCTGTAGCTAAATCTGACGATGATCTGAGCTTCGATCTTCGATTCTGCAGTGGGTTTTGAAGAGGATCTGAACTTCGTTCTTTACTTATGCGCCAGGATTCGAAGATGATCAGAGCCTTGTTCTTCAGTTCTACAGTTGGATTTGATGAGGATCTGAGCTTCGATCTTCGATTTTGCAGAAGGAGCTCAATCTTCGGTTTCTTCTGAGAGCTTTCTCTTCTTCCTTTTCTTTCTGCTCTCCCCTCAAATGAGTCAAGGTCTCCTATTTATAGAGTTTCCCAAAGGCCTTTGTGGGCTTGGGCTTGGTTGCATTTGGACCCCTCCATGGGCTCGGGCCTGAAAATTTGGACTGACCCAATTACCTTAATGAATTTGGGTTTAAATTGAACCCAATTCAATCTAATTTCATGAAACTAGCATATTTTAATTTCACGAGCTTAGACAATTACTTGAAGCAAAATTTCTATGCCAACAGAAAACAAACACAATTTTCAAAAATCAAAAACAAAAAACGAAATGGTTATCAAACGGGGCCAAAACTTTTAAATTATCTATTTAATATTTCTCAGAACAAGTAAGAAATATCGATATTTTGCTTAGTTTCATATTGAGTGGGTAAATTTTAACCGAGATAATTTGTTTTGAAAGTTAAAAAAATTAAATTAGATTTTTTAAAAATTAAGATCAAAATATTGAATTTTTTGAAAGTTAAAAGAACTAAAATATTTAGTTTGAAATTTAAGAGATGAACCTTAGAATAAACTTTAAGGATAAATAAGATTTAAACCCATATTGTTTCTATTATGTTCTTAAATTTGTAAACATTTTCTTTACCACCTTAAACCTAATTTTCAATTTTGGATTACACATTAGATTTAATTAAATCATAGTCATTAACAACATTAAAATAATAGTGACATGCTCATTAGTTTGTTTATTTCTTTTTCTTTTTAAATAAGTTTGTTTATCTTATTTTTTGAAACTACAATAAGTTTGTTTATCTATATATTAGGTCAAACTCAACAAAAATATATCAATAATAGGGACTAAATATAGAAACATAATTTAATATTTGAAAGGTTGATTTAACAATCCAAAAACTGAATTTAACTATTTTTTTTAATTCAACAATCAAGTGGAAGGATTCAAACATCTAGGTTTTTTTTTTTTTTTTTTTTTTTTTTTTTTTTTTTTTTTTTTTTTCTCTCTCTCTCTCTCTCTCTCTTAAGAGACATCTAGTCTCTTTGTTTGAAATATATACTCTAACCAATTGAATTATGTTGGCTAACTTATAATTAACTTTTTAATTTTATATTTATATATAATATGATATATTTTTTTTTTTTTTGACCTAATAGAATATGATAGGTTGATTCTTAATTAAATTTTGTCATTTTATGGTTGACCAGGTTAATTTAAAATATTTTGAATAATTGTTCTTCACTGATCTGTTTAGGTCAATTTCACAGTACTTTTCAACTTCAGTTCAAATTTGACTGATAATCATGAACCTCAAACTATGTATATGGTCCATATACATGCATATTATATATAGGACCTTGCACTTGCTTTAACAATTTAATTTATTATTGCATTGTCAAAATTAATGAGAGATATACTAATGTCAACAAGAGCATAGCTCAAATTGTACCGAAATTGGGGCAGAAGATTGTCCCATAAATTTGGAGTTAGGAGAGGAAATAGCTCTAGAGATTACATGATATTTATTTTTTTCTACTTATTTAGAAATAATTACATGATATTTATTTTTGCCACCTTTGTTTAAGTAAATTTGAGTTGATTTAAAATGGAATCGAGTGAAAATGAACCACTAACAAAGTATCTAATTAAATTGATTTACTTAAATTTAGTACATACAATTATTTGTTTAATTTAATTGATTCAACTCGTAAAATGTAAGGATATGAATTGATTTTTTCGAAGAAGATCTTCACTTACCAATGATATTCTCACTCGTCATTGTAAAGTATGTCGTAGGGATATATATATGATATATGTATATTGGCCGCCTCATAATCATTATTCCCATTAGCTCTTAGGGGTGTAGAGAATAATATAATTAACAAAGCACCAAACATTTGAGATAAGTTATAAGTATTAGTTATACTCAGGAAAAAGAAAAAAAAAAAAAGTTAAGTATTAGTTCTTTTTCCACTAATTAACCAACTTAATTAGGACCATTAATTAAACCAATAACCCTCACACTACTTTGTTAATAGCATTCAGTGGATTAGCTGCAACATGTTTTGAGATTCTTATCTGTTAGCATCTCCTTTCCAACTTATCAATATCTAAAAATTTTAAGCAAATTTCAAAAAAATAAAAACAAGCAACCACCACCATCGATTATATTTATAAAGTTGAGTGGGATAGAGAAGAATTTGTTGCACGTGTATAGTAATAATCAAAACGAAAAAGAGAGTATATCTCGAACCATATTTAATTGAATAGTTTTTTTTAACAATATGTGGGATAAAGGATTCGAACCATAGAACTCTTGCTCATTAGTACAAGATTATGTCAGATGAGTCTTGACATATTTAATTTAATGGTTAACATTACAAAAGGTGATATATTTATATATACTCTGTTTCTGTATATATTGTGTATACATCAAATTGTGCTTCGGAATTGGAAGTGTACTCTTGAAAAATGCCATGTTATATCCTGTGCATATAGAAATCAACCAACAGAGATGCAAAATTAGTTGATATGTTATATTCAAGTTATATACATATTCTTTTAACTTGGAAAAGGAGAAAAGATTACGTACTCAATGTATTCGACGTTTAGTCTAGCATTGGGGAGGTGGGAGATGGCAGCAAAGGCTTCTTTGGACATGAGAAAGGAAGAGGGGCATGGCGACTTTGGACAGAAGTTCACCACCTGAACTTCGATGATGTCGGTCTTGCACGGACGGTTTCGTCCACTCAAACATCGTAATCTATATCGTCGACCGCAGGCAGCGCCGTTGTCCCATAGTCCTTCGTTGACTGCCACGAAGAGGTTGCCAGGCGGGAATTGGTAGACGTCGTTCCCATTACACAGGGTGGCTGCAAATTAAACGTCATTGTTGGGGGGAAAATCATTACTAATGCAACTAATATGATTGAATACATGGAGATATATGTGTTTAATGTTTTTACTTACGAAGATATGGAGGACCATAGGCTGTGGCAGTGCCGATGTCTGCAAGAGCTATGAAAATGTGTTTAAAGAATAAGAAGAAGATGAGGAGAGCCGTTGTTGTTGCCTTGTGTTGAAGTGCCATGATAAGTTTGTTGTGTTGTGTATGAACTTATGGGAAAGTTGGAATGGTTTATATAGTTGTGTTTAGGGCAACTTTTTCAATTGTACCTATATATATAGATATAGGATATATATTTATTGGTAGGGTTTTGGACATGGGGAGAGTGGGAGGGTGGTGCATTTGATTTTGATTTTGATGTTATCACATGTGGGTTTGGGAAAAAGTAAGTGCTACTAATCATTTGAAGAATTGGTCAAATTCTTAAATGGAGATTGATAGAAATTGAATGGATAATATAGGTGTACCATGTTAAAACAAGGTTTTTTTTTGGACAATAAGTGGAGTTAAAACAAAATTATAGCCTAAAAAAACAAAAACTCATATATATATATATATATGTTTGATAACTGTTTGATAACCATTTCAGTTTTTGGTTTTTGGTTTTTCTGTTTTTGGTTTTTTATTTTTTGTTTTCTGTTTTTTTAAAAACATAAATCATATATGTTTGATAACTGTTTTTTGTTTAAACCAAACTTGTTTGATAACTGTTTTTGGTTTTCTGTTTTTAAAAAATTAGAAGGATGGAAAGATGTTTTAGAGAGAAAAAAAATGTGTAGAGACATTGAAACAAAAATTTAGAGACACAAATATATATATATATGTTTTCGAGAGAAAAGTTAAGCATAGAAAATTTAGAGACGTGAAAGAAAATGTTTAGAGAGAGAATATTAGTTAGACTCCATAAAAGATATTAGTTAGAGAAAAAAGAAAAAAAAAGATAAATTTTAGATAGAAAAATTAAATAAGTAGATGAGATAAATTTTAGATAGAAAATTAAATAAAAAGATAAATTTTAGAGAGATGGTAAAGTTAAGAGTAAAAGATATGCTAAAGAAATAACGATAAATTAGAAAAATAAAGGAAAATTGTAGCAAGAGAAAATTTTGGCGAATTTTTTTTTTCAAAAGAAAAGTTAGAATATGTTTATTAAGGTGATAAAAGTTATGGACAAGTTTTTAGAAATAGATAAGTTATAGAGGAAAAAAAAATTTGAGAGAGAAAATTTTAGTGAGAGAAAAGGAAATTTGTAGAAAGAAAAATGTTTTAGAGAGAGAGAAAAAAAGGAATTTGTTGGAGAGAGATAGATAAAAGAGGGAAAAAGAATAAACTTAGAAGAAAAATGAGTTTTTGAAAAACAAAAATATGTTTTTGAAAACTTTTTTTTTTTTTTTTTTATGAAATTGGCTTATAATTTCAAAAACGTTTTTAAAAAAACAAAAAACAGAAAAGGTTATTTCAAGCAACCTTGTTTTTAAAAAATAAAAAACAAAAACAGAAAACAGAAAACAAAATGGTTATGAAACGCCCTGACTTTTTAGTTTTTGTTTTACTTTCAATCAAAATAATGTTGACTCATACTTGGGTTAGATTAAAAACATTGTAACATATATCATGGAATACTTCATATCTCATATTTACAAATTATTTTCCATATTAGATTTCTTTTACTCTAATTAAACATGTTAAGACATTTATGGTAAGTTTTAATTAAAAGACGACACTATCAAAGACAGAACTAAGAATAAAATTAAGAAGCCAACAAAAGTATAGTTTTTTTTTTTTTTTGAAAAATAAAAGTATAGTTTAACTAACATAATATTTGTACCATGACTAAAAGGTTAGAGGTTCAAATCTCCCACCCTACATATTGTCAAAAAAAAAAAAAAAAAAAAAAAAAAAAAAAAAAAAAAAAAAAACTCCTTGTGTGTTTATCAAGAACGTAAAATTTTCTTTTAAAATTTCCCTTCATAGGTTTTAGAATTGAAAAATATATATATATATATATATATATAGTTATAGTTAAAAAAATTAAGATTTTAAAATTGCTTTTTGTAGATTATAGAATTAAAAAAGAAAAAAAAAAGTTATATGTAAAAGATAAGATGGTAACGTTTTTTTTTTTTTCCTTTTAATCTATCTATCTTTTCATGTATGTTTGAAGGCTATAATGTATAGTAGAGGGGTGCAAAGTGGTTTGATTCGATTGTTCAGAACATAGAACTAAACCCTAATGTCTAGATAAATGCGGTATCAATTGGTTCGAGTTTCTTTGATTCAGTTTTTATTGGTTCTATCCTTTTGGTTTGAGCCTATGTGGTTGAAAATGTACACATATTTACAATAACAATACTAAAAGAGGCAACTAGAATTCAAGAGGAAAAAAAAAAACATTTTGAGTAGGAAGGATGTCACAGTGATAGAGGGAGAACATGATTGTGAGGGTGGAAGAGTCGATAGGATGAGGGGCATGAGAAAGAGAGTGGCTTGATGGAGGGAGGTTTGAATTGAAGTGAGGATAAAAGGGCTATGAATTTAGGGTTTCTCTTATATATAATTCGGTTTAGTTCAGTTTAGTTTAGTTGGGTTTTTCAATCATAAAAATAATCCAAACCAAATTTTTATAATTTTTTGGAGAAAAAAAAACTGAGATGTCCAAATATCAGCATATAATCGAACCAAACCAATCGATTTGAATTGGTTTGATTTGTTTGGTTCATTGGTTTTTTTTTTTAATCACCCTGCTATGAAGCACAAAGTTAATATCGATTTAGTGAATGAATCATAGGGTTAAAATTGTAATATAATCTAAGTTCCTATTTTGTTTAAATATTTATAGTAATGACGAAAAGTACCAAGATTGAATAAGAAATTTTAGTCGATCATAAATTTTCATGTCATTATTTTTAATTGCTGGTAAAGTTACATATTATTATGAGAATAATTACTTGTCAACAAGAGCATAGTTAAGTTAGCATAAAACTTGTATCATCGACTAAAAGGTTAGAGGTTCAAATCCTTCATTCCACCTGTTGTACAAAAATAATAATAATAAATGAATAAATATCTCGAAATTAAACTTTAAACATGAGGAAAAAAAAGTAAAAAGTCTAAATAATATCATGTATCTCATTATGATCATTTGATCATACAGGATTGATATTAGTTTAAATTGGGTTACCTAACAATTGGACCTAAATCAAATAAGTCCAAAAGCTCATTAAATGACAATTTGATCCAAAGTCCAAAGCTAATTGAACCTAAGCTCACATGATTCCTATAGAAACCTTTACAGATAGAAGAGTTATCATTAATTTTAAGGCATTGAAAATATCAACAAGTCAAAGGTCAATCCAGAGAGTTCAACAAGTCAAAGATTAATCCAAGAAGATCAACAAGTTAAGTGTGAAGCTGAAAATTAAACTTAGAGAACAAGTGCTCAAACACTTGAGTCAAGTACATGTCTAAAAGAAAGAATAATACTTAGCTGCATAACGGTAAATAATAAAGATCTCTCTACATATTCCATTAAAATCTTGACATCTGAGAAAGAAAAAGGTAGAAAATGGAAAAAAATTTCTCTCTTTAATGGTAGTGTATAGGGAAATACTTATAACTAGGCAAAACCAGGATTAGAACGAATCTGAAACTTGGGCTTACTTGAGCTGATCTGCTTTGATCTAGAAAAAAGCCTAGTCAGCCCCCAACTTGGTGCGGAGAAGCAACCCACTCGCTCAAAATCCGTCTCTTCAATTGTGTAGTATGTAGCTAAATATTGTCGAAAAAGAATAAAAGAACCATAATTAGATATTACACCAATATTATTCATCATCAGTACAAATTCAAGTTCACTCCCAAAAACTAAATTTTTTTGAAAAAATTGTGTGTGAACAATCAATTTCAACATAACTCAACTAGTTAAAGTTTTATATTCTTGACGAGAAGGTTAACTCTGAACTCCTCCCCTTTAGCTCATGGTTGAACTAAAAATGACAAAGTAAAAGGAATGAACTTCTTGTGCCGATGTATATTCACTTTTCTATTTAATTATATCATGTTTTCATCATTGCAACCTTGAGCTGCAAAACCTTGAATTTAAAACACATGGGAGAATTGTTTCAATTGGGCTGTCAAATGTTAGGTAGAGAAACCAAAAATACCACTTTCACTTGAGATTGTTTTTTATTATTTATTTTATTTTTAATAAAAAGAAAAGAAAAGAAAAAAAGATGCATGGAGAATTGCATCAAAGAAGGTTAATAAATTAACTAACTTTTCACAAAATCCTACTCCACATGTTGTAAAAACAAAATAATAATAATAATAATCACATGCATCCCTATCTCACCCACTAAATACAGTATTCAACAACTTAACTAGGTACGAGGAAATTATTTTAAATTTTAGTCAGTATAAACATAATTCAACAGTTAAAACACCACTTCTTTTCTATGTCTATGAAAGTTCGAATTCTTATCTCAGATACTTTAAAAAAAAAAAAAAAAAAAAAAAAAAAAAAAAAAAAAAAAAAAAAAAAACCTAATAAATATCCAAATGATCAATAAGGTAAGAAATGACAAAATACTAAAACTAGTTTTGATGGTGCTCAGTGGCGGATCTAGGAATTTCATATAGGGGGCACAATATACATAAAGATGTAATAAAAAAATTTATAATGAAATTTTAAAAATTATGCATATCTTCATAAATGAATTAATTTAATACATGATACATTACAATTGGCCTCTACGAATTTTCATGTTCTGAAATCGATTAATTTAATACATAATACTTTTTTAACGAACTTGATCTTGAATATTAAAATTGTAATAAAAAATTTTGTTTCCTGGATCTATCACAATTAGAACTAGTATTACTTTTCTTTTTTGGGGATTATGACTATGTTGTTGTTATTCTTTTATAATCTCTCCATTTTGATTTCAAATTAAGTCTACATAAATATTAATTAAAACAACATTAATTATAGGAAATGACGCAGGTTTGATTTAATGGAAGGTAGGGAAATTTCGGAAAAAGGAAAAAATTGATTCTCGCGCGTTTTGAAGCCCTAGTGGAAGGTTTGATTTGAAGCCTCGACCTCACGCTCACATAATGAGCCCGGTGCCCCATAACCACTGATCCAATATTCAATTTTGTTATTATTTACGGTTTTTATATATTAATATAATAAAGATTCCTATATTAAAAATATAAAGACGGGATAATTTGAGGGGCACGTGGATCCGCCCCTGATGGTGCTCATCAAATGAAACCTTTCTTGGAGGAGATGTCGAAGGTTAGAAATTCTAACCAACTGGAGACCAACTGAGAGAGCCTTTTGAGTCATGTTCCATGGTCGTCTCCCCTGATTATGCACCTAAAACTGAATAACTCAGTTGCGTCTTAGAGCAATGCAGTGGGATTAAGAGGAGTTGGATGGGAAGTTTGAGAAATTACTTGAATCTCAGCAGAGGCCTCATGTCTCTCATAGTCAAATCATACTCGGAAGAGTTAAGATCCAAGCCCTAAATTCTCAATGCTTTGTCCTCTCTAAAAGAACAATATACTGGAAGAAATTGGGAAGCTCGCGAGAGAATTGGGAGATATTGCCTACGTCTGGTGTCTAAGATCCAACAATTCAATAACGCACTTTTTGGCGCGAGAGGCCGTCAACCTCTACTCGACCCAATCTCAATCGGGTGGGGATTGTTCAAATGTTGTATTCCCTAGATGTTTTGAGTAGATCTCATCTTCTGTTATAAAAGATTTTAGGAAAAATTACCTTTTTGGTCCCTGAGTTTTGAAGAATATGTGCGTTTGGTCCCTGAGTTTTCAAAATAGACATTTTTAGTCCCTGAGTTTTGAGAAATAGGTTTAAAAGGTCCCTAAGTTTTCAAAATGAACCTTTTTAGTCCCTGATTTTTGGGAAATAGGTTTAGAAGGTCCCTGATATTATTTTTTCATCTTTTTTAAATAAATATTTTTGTATTATTTTTTAATATTGAATGGTTTTGTAAATTAAAAAATTAAAAAGTATTAATTTAAAAAATTGAAAAAAATAATATTAGGGACCTTTTGAACACTTTTTTCAAAACTTAGGGACTAAAAAAGTCTATTTTGAAAACTTAGGGATCTTTTATACATATTTCTCAAAATTCAAGGACTAAAAAGGTCTATTTTGAAAACTTAGGGACCAAACGCACATATTGCTCAAAACTCAGGGACCAAAAAGATATTTTTCCCAAGATTTTATCTTTTGTGGGGACTGCTATTCCTTTGTAGCTATCATCGATTCTTAACGAGGATGTTAGGTGTAACTAATTTGGTTGGTTAAGGCTTTTTTTTTTAAAAAAAAAAGCCTTTATTTTTTAACATGAGCAAAGCTCAAACTTGTACTAATAATCAAGAAGTTTATGGTTTGAACGCATTTAACATATCTCAATCTTGTGTTTAATAAGTATTTGACAAATTCAAAATTTTAAAAAATTGATTGATCTATTGGATATAAATTTGAACTTTATGTCTAATGGAACCCTAAAATTTTAATTTTCTATCTAATAGATCTTTGAATTTTTAAAAAATTTAAAAACTCAAAGATTAAATATGTAAGTTTGACAGTTCAACAACCTAGTAGACATAAATTTTAAAGTGTATGGACTAAATTTGTAATTTAAAATGAAGAATAAGAATCTTATAAAGCTGATTTTAATCAATAGATGGAAATAAGAATATAACTTTAAATTTATGTTTTTTTTTTCAATTTTTTTTTTTAAATATGCTCCCCTCATGAATTTAGTCATTCCATCATAGCTTGACGAGATAAAGTATCAATTATCTTGGGGCTACAAGTTTGAATCTTATTGCATTTCTTTTCTTTTCTTTTTTTGTTGAGTTTTATAGTATTTTATTTTTTTAATATTACTCAACCAACAAATTAAAAATAAAATAAATATATTTTGAATTTTCTTTTTGCATCTTTTTTTTTACATAAGAATTTTCTTTTTGTAGAGCACAACTCAAATGATGATTAAACATTAATGATTTTTCTAATATTTGGTAGATTTAATTTTTCTTTTCCTTTTAAAACAAGGGATAAAGGCAGAATTCAAACTTCAAACATTCATTTTAAAAAAATGTGTAAATTTTTTAACTAATTGAGCCCTACATTAGTCGATTTAAAAAAAAAATAAATTAAGCCCTACATTACTAAATTATATTAAAAAATTAGAAAATATATTTAAATCAATTATGAAATATTACCCTATATATATATATATATTTTTTTTTTTTTAATTAGTCAAAATCACCCTTACCTTGTGGACAAAATAAACTATCCCGAACAACTCTAAATCCACGTATTATAATTGATATTATATTGCTAATTGTTTTTTTTTTGAGACAATATTGCTAATTGTTCTTTAAGATTAATTAACCAAAAGATTAGTTTATTTTATTTATTAAAAAAAAAAAAAAAAGTTTCCTTCGAGCCAACCAGAGGGCAAGCTTCGGAACGAATAAAGCTAGCAAAGTACCCTATTGTTCGTCCATTAAAATAATTCCTTCAAATCCTGCATTTGGCCGCACTGTTTGGGTTGGTGAAAGAGAGAGATTCATCTACCTCTCTTCTCTCTCCCCTTTTAGGTTTTTCAATTTTCCATTTCTCCCCTCGAATTCGAATATACCCCTTCTTTCAAAGCACAAATCCAACACCCTCAAGTTCATGCGGCCTTGTATCTGTTCCTCGAATTTTCCGCTCTGAAAATGGGTATTCTCGGTTAATTTGTTTCTTCTTTCCAGTACCCTCTTGAGAGTTTCTGAGGATTTGAAAAGGGTTGGGGTTAATTTCTTTTTTAACAGATTGCTTCCTCGGTTTTGATTTATGGGTAGGAAGGAAATTCGAGTTTTCGATGATAAAAATGATGGGTTCTTCTCGGTTTCTGGTTTGGGATCTCAATGTCGTCTTCAGGATGAAACTTTTCTACCCGGTGGCTTATTCGCAAGCGTTGGGCAGATGGGAGTGGGCTTTGGAATTTCTCCAGATTCTTCCAATCCTCGCAACAATGGCGGCAATAAGCTTCCTTACACAGACTTGTACATGAAGTACTTATCTTGGGTGGAGGGATTTCGGATTCCTGGGGCTAATGAAGAGGAAGGGGTTGCGAAGAAGAAGAAGGTCGGCCTAAGATTGAAAGTTAAAGTTGCGAATCCTTCACTGAGAAGGCTGATGAGTGGTGCTGTTGCTGGGGCAGTGTCGAGGACATGCGTGGCGCCATTAGAGACCATAAGGACACATCTAATGGTGGGGAGTAGTGGAAATTCTACCACAGAAGTCTTTCATAATATTATGAAAACTGATGGGTGGAAGGGACTGTTTAGGGGAAATTTTGTTAACATCATTCGTGTTGCACCTAGCAAGGCCATAGAGGTATTCTAATCTCTGATATATTTTGTTTTTGTGATTTTATTATGCTTAGTTTTTGGTGGGTGGGTGTTAAAAGCTGCATTCTGTATCCTTATCTCTTGTGTTGGTGACTTGTCTTGTTGCTTATGGCTTGACTTTGTTTTGCCTTTTCTTTTTCTTGTTCGATTGATTCTAAATAACTGTGAGGCATGGATTGTGTTGAGAAAAGGGCTGTGGTTGCATTGAGTTCTCACTTGCTCAAAACTGGCTTTTCTGGCTTTCTCTCTGTTGCTAGATCTTGATTTTATCATTACTTCATTAGTATCAATATGTCTGTTTTGGTGCTTGTATCATAGTACTTATGGTTGTGGGGTTATCGAATCACCTTGTTACGAAGTTCGTTTTTGATCAACTTTAGAATCGTTGTTAGGTTGCTCGCATCATAAATTTGAATCATACTTTATCTACCTCATATTGTGGAGCCATAAAAATCAGACTTCTTTAGAATGTAACATGTGTTTCATGCTGTTTCAAACAGTAATTTAAATTTTGTTTGCAATACAAAATAGTGAAAAGTTCAGCTACGAACGACGTCGAAGCTGCTTCTAAGGTACTCATTTTTGCATCTTGAATGCTTGGTCTTGAAACTTTCTTCACCACTCCATGTGCAGCTCTTTGTGTACGACACAGTCAACAAGAATCTGTCACCTAAACCTGGTGAGCCTCCAAAACTTCCCATTTCTGCCTCATTTGTGGCCGGGGCCTGTGCAGGAGTTAGCTCGACGTTGTGCACATATCCTCTTGAGCTACTCAAGACCCGGTTGACGATACAGGTATTTGCTAAACTGAACTATACGAGCAATTGTGTATCCGTTTTGATATGAGAAAATGCTATATAGAGCGCTTTGTGAATGTTGCAGAGAGACGTGTACAATGGTCTATTCCATGCATTCTTAAAAATACTTAGAGAAGAGGGGCCTGCTGAACTCTACAGAGGCCTTGCCCCTAGTCTGATTGGAGTAATTCCGTATTCTGCAACTAATTATTTTGCATACGACACGTTACGAAGGGCCTATCGGAAAATTTTTAAGCAAGAGAGGATTGGAAACATTGAAACCCTTTTAATTGGCTCGGCAGCTGGTGCCTTCTCAAGCACTGTTACGTTCCCACTCGAGGTAGCACGCAAGCAAATGCAGGTGGGAGCTTTGAGCGGAAGACAGGTTTATAAGAATGTCATCCATGCACTTGTTAGCATATTCGAGCAAGAAGGCATTCCGGGCTTATTCAGAGGGCTCGGTCCCAGCTGTATGAAGTTGGTACCTGCTGCTGGGATTTCGTTCATGTGTTATGAAGCCTGCAAGAGGATCCTCGTCGAAGACGACGGTGAAGAGTAGCTCCTTTCTTAGATGGCATGTTAGAGCAAGCAATTCATGCTCTAAACTAGAGAGGAAACACAGTTTTGTTTTCTGTTATCGTTTTTTTCCTTTTGCCTTTTTTTTGCCCCTTCTCCACCCACTCTTTAACTAGACTTCCTAGTGTTTTTGCCAAGATTCAGTTCAAGGATCCTTTGCAAGGCTAGAGCTGAACTATTTGAACTATTTATTTGGATAATCTCTTATGACAGTGTTCCCATTGTTTGAAGTCAATGGATAAGATTTTAGTTGATACATGCCAACAGTGTTAACAAGCCATTGCTAAGAGTGATGCATCTCTTATACAGTCCTGAAACCTTAAAGAAGGGCAGCTTTCTTCTTGACATGAAATTTACAGGGTTGGTCAGGATCCATGGATGGAGCCACAGCTCCAATTCATCAAGAAACAAGAACTTGAAGTAACAGAGACCAATCAACTGAATTCTGTAGGGCTTTTTCGAGTATAGCTATGAAAGTTACTTCTTAACTAGTCACTGTCGGGAACTTTGTACTTTGTTGGATGGTAAAGTCAACAATAAGTGGAAACAAAGGAGTTGGACATAGTAAATGACGGATGTGTTTTATTTGTCTATAAACATACAGATCGAAATTTCCTTCAGCGTTTTGACAATATCGTTGCCAAATGAGCTCTGGGGTTTTGATCCTCTTCCACAAAGAATAATCCAGACATTTTATCTGTAAAACATCAACCACGATCATCCTTAAATATTTTGTATATCAGGTTCATAGTTCATCTTTCCGAGGTCGTATAGGCAAAACTGTTACATATTCAATACAAAAGAAGAAATGGTAAAATTAAATGAACCTTGCTCTGTTTGGTCAGTTCTTATAGAAACTTCAATTCCATCAGAGAACAATAAGTTTTTTTCCCCAAAGTTAACGTTAAAGATTAAATTAGCTGCTACTTACTTCAAATGGGAAAAGAAAAGAAAAATGAATATGAAAAAACTAAAAAATACGAGGTTGAACGGCCAAAATAGAAACAAGAAAAAAAAAATCTTATAATGAAAGGATAAATTACCAAACTTGGCAGTAACTTATCATATTTGATCAGAATTTGAACACCTTTTGTAACAAAATACTCTCCCTCTCACTCTCTACTTGGCCTTTTCTTCTTCATACTCAATCTGTATCTCTACGTTTCTCATTCCCCACTTCTCCTACTTGCTGTTGTGTTCTTCAATATCTACAAGTTGCAATCAAAACGAGTGCGTGTTAAAGCAAATTCAATATTCCACCAAATGGACCAACACATTCAGCCCATTTGTGATAAAACCTTAACATAAAAAGCCCATCATTCTTCCAGCTTCGGATTTGATAGAGACCCAACACCAAGTTAAATTTTTTTTTTTTTTTAAAAGACACGTTTAAAATAAATATGTATTTATTGAATAAATAAATGAACATGGAACGAATGATGCGGTAATGAAACGTACTTGTCTAAGCATCTGATTCTCGTTCTGTAAAGTGGAGAGCCTTTCTTCAAGTTCCGAGTTCTTCTTCTCCAAATCCTTCACTCTTATCTCTAAGTCATTCAAATACGCCTTTTTTCTCTCCCTCGCTTGCTGTGCCGATACTCTATTTCTCAGCAATCTTCCATTTAAAGTGAAAATAGCTTCACAACGTCAATGACTTCGACAATCAAAAAGCTAAATTAAACTTTCAAGTATGTCTTTATTGGATTTCTTAACTGATAAATCTGTCCGTGTCCGATACCAAATATCTCTAAACTTTCAATTCTAAGTTTAATACTTCTAACTTTCAATAATATGTCTAATAAGTTCTTGGGCTACTCAATGTAAATTTACGGATTAAAGTTTGTAATGGAAAGTTTAGGATCTAGTAGGTACTAGAGCCCAAAGATTTATTAGAAACAAAATGAAAGTGAAATGTACCAGTAACAAAATTGAAAGTTAAATTTAACCTATTAAGATTTTTAATACCTCTTCAGTCTCTTGCTTTCTTTGTCAGCCGGACTTCTCCCTCTCTTCCTTTGACCCTCCCGAGAAACCTGAACCCGGTCCGGACCGGCGACCGAACCGGTGTCTCTTCCGGAGGCCGATGTTCCGGCCGATTCGCCGCCTATCTCCGGCACTCTTCGGATCTCCTCGTCACTCTCCATACCTAAATATCTCAGCCAAATTCAGTCTCACCAAACATCCATTTCACACAATTTCAAACATTCCTTAAAAGAATCGTAACTATTGAAGAAATAACCGAACTGACAACCGATTCAAAAACAACAAAAAGAAAAGCCTCAATCATTCAAACGAAATTACAGAAACGATCGGATTAAGAATCTCTTCAAGTGAACCTTCTTTGACTTCGAGGTGAAGGGCGGAACTCGATGATCTCTCACTGCTCGAAGGCAAAGAACTAGCGGCGGCTGAACTCGTCGCCTGCTCCTGCATTTCTCCGTCAACCAGAAGCTTTGATACAAACAGAGACGCAGGTAGATAAATTATTTTTTCTTATTTCTTTTCCAGATATTTTCTCGAACAGAGAGAGAGAGAGAAAGAGCGGGACATTAAAGCTTCAGTCTGAAAATTAACTGAGAAAGCGAGGACAGAAGGATTCACGCCGTTAAATTTTTTTTGATCGGACGGCTTGGAAGATGCGAACGTGGAAGCGTTTTCGCCATGAGAAATTGGGGAAATCAAAGGTGTTATTGAAGCGATCGTGTAGGTTTGTAGGCCGTTGGATGGGATCTGTATCAGACGGACAGGATTGAAAGTTTGGGTGGGCTTTTGGAGTTGGGACCACTACTCCAACTCCATCTGCTGGCATTGGCAGAAGGATCTCGTACACTTTAGCAAAAAGAGTCTGGCGTTACGGAATTGCCATCGTTTTTTTTTAAGAATAATTAATTCTAAAATATTTTAAAAGAAGTTAATTCCAATCTATTTTATTGGATAAGCCACTCATTTATCAACTCAAACGTATTAACTTTTAGGTTAAAAATCACTTTTGGTTCCTAAACTTTCATAAAAGTAACAATTTAGTCTCTGAACTTTCATTTGTAACGATTTAGTCCAAGTACTTTCAATTTTATAACAATTTATCTTTGAACTTTAATAAGTAACAATTTAGTCCCTATACTTTTAAATTTGTATCAATTTAGTCCCTATTCTTTCAAATTTGTAACAATTTAATCCTTGTCGCTAAAATATCCTTCAAAATTAAATGTCGATTTTTATTATTTAGTGATTAAACTTTGTAGCTTATAAACATATTGGGTCCCAAATTAGTTAATTAATCTATCTATGTACGAAATTTTATTAAATCTTTACATTAATTTTTCACGATAGGGATCAAATCGTTACAAATTTGAAAGTACAAAGACTCTTGTTACTTATTAAAGTTTAGAGACTAAATTGTTATAAAATTGAAAGTACAAAGACTAAATCGTTACAAAATTAAAAGTATATGGACTAAATCATAACAAATAAAAGTTCAGAGACTAAATTGTTACTTTTATGAAAGTTTAGGGACTAAAAGTGAATTCAAACCTAATTTTTACTTCTAAATTTATCAATTTTCACACTTCATCAAATTGCACATTTTCACCTCAAACTTTGATAATTGTTGAAATTTAACTTTTTTTTTTTTTTTTTGAAATATTTGAAATAATTGAAATTTAACTTTAAACTTTAAAAAGTGAAGTAATTTTAACCCTCTAATAACTTCTCACTCCAAGTAACGGAAAGAAAAAAAAAAAATTACTGACATGATATTTAGTGAGCTTACATTTAAAAAGTACAATTATGTTTTTTTTTTTTTTTTTTGTTTGTTTGTTTGTTTAGACCAGTACTTATGCTATTTTAAAGGCAAAAAAGTACAAATTATACTTCCGCCAACTTTGAACATTAATTTGTAACGATTTAATGGTTGTATTTCTCAAATTTGTAATAATTTTAGTTCATACTGAAAATTTTCATCAAAATCCTATTAAATATTTGCAATATTTTTCACTATAATAACTAAATTGTTACCGATTTTAAAGTACGTGGGTTAAATTGTTAGTGTTACATACTAAAGTTTATAAACTAAATTGTTACAAAATTGTAAGTATATAGATTAAATTATTACAATCTAAAGTTTATAAACTAAATTGTTTGTTCTATAAAAGTTCATGGATTAAAAGTATTTTTTTTTTTTTAACCTAAAAACTTTCCTCCATTTATTGTAAAAAAAAAAAAAAAAAAAAAAAATTCCTAATTTCATATTCGAATTTCTGACTAGTAGTTGAATATTTTATCGGGTAAATTTATCATCGGTTGATTTTAATCTTTAGCAAATAAAATTGTACTTTTCAAAAAAAAAAAAAAAAAACACAAATAAAACTGTATAATTGAAGAAGGTTGGCATATAATGGACCATATTTAAATATATATAGTCCATTATATGGTACTTTTTTTTAAAGCCTAAATGGAAAGAAAAATCTGAAAATATATATACAACCTTTAACAATGACAATATGGTACTTTTTTCGGTTTTTTTTTTTTTTTTTTTTTTTTTTTTTTTTTTTTAATTTTTTTTTTTAATTTTTTTTTTTATTTTTTTTTATTTGACGAAATATATCATTTTGTTTTAGAGTACTAGTTCATAATTTCATTCCAGATATTTTGGCCGAATTTGTCATCGGATATTGTTCGAATTTATTAATAATTTACTGACACGGTATGAGAAGATGAATTTATTTATTTATTTTTTGAAACAAGATGAATTTATTTATTTAATTAAAGGGATAGTTGTCCACTGTCTTATAAAGAATGTATAAATGTTTTTATTTCTCTAAAAAAATATTTTATGTAATTTATTATTATATATATATTTTTTTAAGTACAGTCAAAGGATGCTACTTACACACATTACACAATTCCGATGTTTGGGGCAATGAGTTGTGAGGACATATTGAAGGAAAAGTAATTCATTAGCAATCTGTTTTGTAATAGTTATTTTTGGTATTATTGTTTTAGTTAAACAGTTATTTAATTAGTTTTTTTTTATTGGTTATGTAATTAGTTTTTTTTTTTTGATTGGTTATGTAATTAGTTTTAATCACAAGTCATTGCTATTTGATCACAAATGATTTTACTAAAAAAAAATAAAATTTTTTGATCACAAATGATTAATGATATATATATTTTTTTGAGTTAAATGATATTTAATATTTTAACGTGGGTTAATATAAATTTCTGATCTTTTGATTGAAAATACATACCAATTACCGTTATCCACGTGGCTTTGACAAATCAACTCTATCCGTGAGTGTATGATTGTTCTTTCATTTCTTCTTCTTACTGTTACTGCATTTTCTCGATGAATTACAATTATTTACAAGCAAATTGTGGACTTTTTTTTATTAATATTATAATTTTTTAAACTTATTAGAATAATAAGATTATATAGAAACTTATTATTTCAATATTGTTGTTTTTTTTCCAGCTGGATAGATCGTCTCTTGAAGAGACGACCTATCCACGTGTCAACTTTCGGTTCATTTGTTTAAAAAAAAAATTTTTTTTGGTAGGTCGTCTCTTCAAGAGACGACCTACAAACATAATTTAAAAAAAAAAAAAACGGCAAAGCAGGTCGTCTCTTGAAGAGACGACCTGCACACAAATTTAAAGTACAATTGGATTTAGCACAGTGGCAAGGGGGTGCAACTGGCAACAAAGAGGGCGTGGGTTCAAGTCCTGCCCAGCGTATAAGTTGTTTTTTCTCCTTTTTTTTCCCTTAGCCTCCCTCTTTTTTATCTTCATTTAATTTTTTTTCTTTTCCTTTCATTTTCTTTTAAAAAAAAAAATGAAATAACCTACTTTTTTTTCCTCTTTTGTTTTTTTTTTAAATCAAATAGAGTAATTCTCGCATTTTTCTTCTTTTATTTGTTTTTTAAAATAAATTAGTTACATTTTTTTTAATGTTTTAAGCACGTTAAATATTATATTGCAATTTATTATTTTTTTTAAGAAATTAAATTTTAATTAAGTGCTAATTATTATAATTTTTCACAATTTGATGTTACTTGCTGTTATTTATTTGATTTGATTTTTTTTTTCATTTTCTTTTTTAAGCATTGTAATTTCATTACCGTTACTCATACATTTATTTCTTGATTTTATTTTACTACTTTTCACATGACTTCAATTAAAGAAATTAGGAAAAAATTAAGGAAACTAGGAAAAAAGAGAGAAGAATTAAATTTCAACTGAAAAGAAAAAAAAATAAATGAAGATAAAAAAGAGAGAGACACTTTTCACATGACTTCAATTAAAGAAATTAGGAAAAAATTAATCAAAAAAAATTAAGAAAATTAGGAAAAAAAGAGAGAAGAATTAAATTTCAATTGAAAAGAAAAAAAATAAATGAAGATAAAAAAGAGAGAGGCAAAGGAAAAAAAAAAGAAATAAAAAACCTTATACGCTCAGCAGGATTTGAACCCACGCCCTTTTGATTGCCAGCTGCGCCCCCATGCCATTGTGCTAAATTCAATAATATAACATTTGTGTGTGTAGGTCGTCTCTTGAAGAGACGACCTGCTTTGCAGTTTTTTTTTTTTTAAATTCCGTTTGTAGGTCGTCTCTTCAAGAGACGACCTACCAAAAAAAATATTTTTTTTTAAACAAATGAACCGAAAGTTGACACGTGGATAGGTCGTCTCTTGAAGAGACGACCTATCCAGCTGGAAAAAAAACAACAATATTGAAATAATAAGTTTCTATATAATCTTATTACTCTAATAAGTTTAAAAAATTATAATATTAATAAAAAAAGTCCGCAAATTGTTTACTGAAACTTTGGGCCTGGGCCCATTAGCAAAAAGCTGCAGGCCCAGCCCATTCAACATTCTCTCTCCCCTGTTTCCAATTTGGCCCTTCGGAACTTGAAACCTGCAGTTGACAACATTTCCAATTTCAACCTCCTTCGGTCCGATCTTTCTCGATCGATTTCTAACTAGCCTGCAATTACCAGATCCTCCTTCCTCCATCTCCCTCGTCTGACCTTTTTTCTCAAGTTGTCATCAATGGCGACCTCTACGCCATCGTCTACATCAACAGCATCAAAGGGTTGGATCAGAAATCTTTCACCAGTTGCTTCTCGCATCTATTTCTTCCTTATCATACTACAGATCCCTCTCTTCAGGTGTGTTTCCAGTTTCTTCCCCTTTTCTTTGCACTATGAAAGTCCGTATAATTTAGTCACTCGGATAGTAGCACCGATTATCACTGTTCCTCTTTAGTTATGTTTACTTGCTGTTGCCGTTAGTGTTAAAATTTTGAAGATTATATGAGAGTCATGGCTTGTAACTGTCACTCTACTGGTTTCTCTTTAGTTCTATTTGTTGATACTTTGGTATCTGTGTCTTCATCTTTTTGTTGCCGTTGAACTTCCGTCCTATTTGATGGGGCTTTTGTATGTTTGAGTATCTGATTCTCTGAAAAACCACTTGTAAAGATTGAATTTCCCATTGCTTCACAGTTAGTAGTCATTTAACGTGATGTTACAGTAGGAGATTGGGGTTTAAATCACTTCCTCTCCATAGGAGTAGTTTATGCGTTGAGTGTCGTGAATTAAAACTAATATGCGAGGTCACACCGGAAGGGAGTGTTGAAGAATGGGTGAAAAGGTTGAGTAGCTTAAGTTTTTGCCTTTTTTTTTTTTTTTTTTTTTTTTAATTGAACCTTCATGTATGCATTTTATTTGCTTGGTTGGTTGCGCGATTGTACCTTTGGTTTAATGCTTTGCGTATTGAATGGCTATACCTGTTGAAAGAACAATGGATATTATTAGAATCAATATGTAGTATTTTCCTTACGTTTGAAATGTCTCCATTATCCTTACATTGATGACTGTTGATTTTTTTTACTCCTCTTAGCATCACTTTCATCCCCATGACTCCCTCCATAAATTGAAGATATGGAAATGGAAACTGCCTAATGTGCGTGCTGATACGCTATGTAATCTAGAAATGCAGCTTGGGAAAAATAAGGAAATAGATGGCTGTGAAAATCTTGATTTCATTTTACTCTTTGCTTTATCAGTTATTAGCTATACATTCCTTCCAATATCCCATACAAGAATACAACAAATTTCCATGAAATGGAGTTATGACCCTTGGCTACCAAAAAAAGATAAATTAAACATGCATAATCTTTTGTTTTTTGTCCAATAATATTTGACTCCGCAATATTTCTTTTCTGCAAGTCTGGAATATCCATGTAGCCTTTGGTTTGTGATGAATATGCACATTACATAATTCAAAATGTGTCTTCTCAGGGTCCCATGCAGATCTGGCATGTGTTCAACCCCTTTGCACGTGACCTCATCCCAGTTGATTGCAAGTGAAGTCTTTCCTGCACCAGTAGTTAAGGCACTTCTCTATCCTGGAGCAATTGTGAATGGCCTTGTCATGAACTTGACAGTTCCTAGCTGGAATAATTTGTTAGACATCTATAACTTGACTAATGTGAAGGAAGCCTCTGCTGTGACTGATCTTCAACGCTTAGAGGTTCTTTCACTTAACCTCCTTGTTTATTTTTCAATTTAGATTAGATCTATTAGATGCATCTATCTTGGTTTTAGGCCCTTATTTTTGTCAGAGAAATTATGATTTATTTAAAAATTTCTCAACATGGTTAGTCAACACAACATGCTTCCTGGAGTTTCCTTTTGGAAACCATTTGGGAACCTGATAGAACTCCTTTATTTATAATACATAGAGAGGCACATAGCTAAGGGAGAATTTAAGAGCTCCCTGCCACTCCCGAACACCAAGATTTTATCCAAAAAGTGCCCATTTTATCATCTGTTTTCCTAAATGCTCTCTGATTGCATACTCTTCCTGGCAGTCCACTTAACTAGTTACTTTTGATCCCACTACTTGCATCCACCCGAAATGCTAAGCCGATCCCCTTACTCTCTTATAAGTACATACTTTACCATTGGGAGATATCACTACCCACAGGCCACTTCCCAAATAGCGGACGAGGTAGAGATTATGAAAGTGTGCTGTAAAGGCAGAGAAAGATACCTTTGTTGCATTCATTGTAGATGCATCTTCCCATGAAATTAGAACCTCCACGACTCCTGGGGACTTGGGGAGGTTCCCAATACTCAGTTGGCTTCAACGGCAATACTGTATCAGAAGAGAGATTTGCTGGAACCGAAAACACTGGAAAAGTATGTCCAAGTCCAACAGCGTTTCTTATTTAATTGGGAGACATGAAAAACTGGGTGAATGACAACTGTGTTTGAAGAAACAAATAATAGAGCCAATACGATCATTGACCTAAAATGCACAAATGATGCTAGGAGCCAACTTAGGATTGGGACGCTTAATCAGAAATCCCTGCAGATTTGGTTTTTAGCTTAAGATACACTTAATCATTGACTGCAATTTGGACTTCACGTCCCAAGTGACTTTCAAACAGTTCTGCACTTACTGCAAATACTCCTTCAAGACCTTTGGCATAACATCTCTATCTTTTAGATGGTAATCTACTTCAGCCACTGTTGATGAATCCCAAACTGACAGAACTCGTTTATTTTTTCAGACGAAGAGTACATTGCCAAGGGATAACTGGAGAATTCCCTATCCCTCCTGAACACCGACTAAGACTTCAACCAAAAAGTGTCATTGGTCCCACTCACATTCACATCAAACGCTACGCAGTTTCCCCCTCATTCTCTATATAGTAACAATTAGGGTCAGAATCCTTTTTAGATGAATCTATTGCAATTGTCTGAATTCTTTTATCTGAAAATATTGATATCATCATCGTGGGTACTTTGACAAAGCTGATTTTCTAGGCCTGAGTGATAACTAATTTTGTTTTTGAAAATTATGCTTGCATCCTCACAATTGTTTGGTTAGTTTTTCACCTTCCTTAAAAACACATTTGAACCAAATTTCAAAAACAAAATCAAGTGTTTAAAACTACTTTTATTAGATTTCAAAATTTGGCTTGGTTTTTAAAATGTTTTAAAAAAGTAGGTAAAGAAAGGAAACTAAAAACAAAAATGATTATAAAATGTGCTCTAAGTTTTCCTCTTGAAGATCGTGCATAAATTCTTCTTGATTGAGTCTGCTGGAAGTTAATTTATTTTGTATTCTAGTCTTCTTAAAATATTCCATCTGATTAAGGATTTTCTTTGCATCATACGTACATGATCTATGTCATGTAGGACAGTGATCTAGCTCACAGAATCCAATGACTATCCATCATTGTCTTGGAGTTTGTTAAAACGTTTAGACCGATGAACCACATAAATCGAAGTATTCCACTGTTGCTCTTAAAAAATAAAAAAATCCCTTTCAAACCCTTTTTCTGTTATTTTTCTTCGGAGAGGGCTCTGTATTAGGTTGAGTCAACATGTGCATTAATAGCTAGACTACAGTATTTTCAGTCGCTATTGTCTTAGTGCTCAGACAAATAACTCGGCCTTCCTACCCAGGTTCTTGCAGGAAGCTATTTCTCAGTGGCTGGAGCCTTTGTGGGTCTTTTGAAGCCCGGGAGGATGAGCATGTTTGGAACTCTCTTGGTAATTTGGGGTCTCGTTAAGGAAGGAATCCTCGGAAAACCTGTGAACACAGATCCTGCCAAAGCTGTTTATGTTTACCCGACAATGATTCTTGCCGTGATCTGTGCTTTCTCGTCGGTTAAGTATGATGTGAAGAAGGTAGCTAGAAGTGCCCCCGCTCGACCGATTGCAAAGCCACTTCAAAGCTCATCAAAATCTAAGCTTAAGTGAGTCGAAATGTAATTTCCTTCCACCGGTTCTGTTTGATTCTCACTCCCGACGAGTTCAAACATTATTGATGCATGCCAATATACATTTCTGGATCTATTAGTTGTGTCGTGGTATACAAATCTCTTCTCAGATATTCTTTTCAGCACTTTCCGACTTTTCCAACTTGAATTGGCAGAACTGCATCTATTTGGTTTGATTATATCAATCAGGAAGAGAGGTTCCTATGGTGATCAATTCTGGTTCCTTCTTCTCTAGGACCTCGAAACTAAATTTTAAAAAAATCTTAGCTAGGTTCAAAACTCAAATCAATGCATATCAAGATGGATTTTTTGAGTTATTTAGGAGGCAATTGACTTAGAGCCAAGATTTGTGTAGTTTGAAGTTGTAATGTTGAGTCTAGGGCATGTGAGTAGTGATGGCAAATATTCTTACATGTTATTGTTATATAGAAAGGACCAACTGTTGAGTCAATGAGTTTGACTCGAGATTTAATTGAATGACGTTATAAGTGTTCTATTAGTTTTGGATATATTGGACATTTTCCTTCTTATTGTTTTACAAAATTGATATATCTTGTGATTTTTTAAATATGAAGATTATTTGTTTTTAATTTTTCATATTTATAATATACTATTTTTATTTTTTCAAAAAAAAAAATACTATTTTTATTATATATTTTTATAATTCATTAAAAAAATATATTAGGAATTCAAAGGGTGGATAAACTCGTAGGACATGACAGTTCCGAGAGTGAAAGTCCTAATTAAAAAAAAAAAATTATGAAAAACATATGCTTTTTAAAAAAAGATTAGTAAAAGCAGGGTTTATCTTTTGTCCTTATTGGCCAACAAGAGCATAGTTGACATAAAGTTGTACGGATAACCACGAGTTCTGTGGTTCGAATCCCCCACCCTCACATATTGTCAAAAAAAAAAAAAAACTTTTGTCCTTACTGTATTTCGTCGTTGGGAGGGACGGATTCAAACCCAAAATTGAACAAACTTTACTTAATATTAGGAAAATATTCGCTGCTACAATTTTTTTCCTAGGGAATTGTGGTGGTTATCGGAGATGTCGGCGGTGTAGTAGACAGGAGTGAAGATTGTGACGTCAAAAGCCCAAGCAATGTCCTGAATTCCGACGATCTTGGAGGTGTTGCCGTTGGCCTTATTAGAGTGGACGACAGCCATGATAGTCAAATCGGTGATGTAAAGGAAGAGGAGAGTGGTGAAGAACTTGGCAATTCCGACTCCGTAAAAGGACCATGGCTTCGGCTCGAAGAATGACACCAGCGACGATTCCTTCTGGTCCTTGGCATTAGGGGTGTAAAAAATTCGGGTCGGATCGATTGTACGGGCAAACTGACCTGACCCGACACATGCCGGTTGAATGGACAAACTGACCCGACTAGACCCGAACCAATCAGGTCGGGTCGGGTCAGGTCACTTTTTCTTTGATCAAATCAGAAGATGATGTCGGAACTCCCAAACTAAGGCTGCAAATTCGTCGGAAATCGTGAATGGAGGCTGATGCCTACACGTTTGCAAGTACTACAGCTTTACCGCTACTAATCACGCGGATCTGGAGTCGTCGACGACTCGCTACACGGATCTGGAAGTGAGAGAGGGAGAGAAATATACAGAGTATCGGAAGGGAGAACGAAAAATTGAGAGGAAGAAATACCCAAACGGAGACAACGACTGAGTAAACGTGGGAAAGAGAGACTGAGAGAGGGTGGGGGGGGGGGGGGAGGAAAAGAGTAGGGGTGAAGAAAATCGAATGACGCCTAAAATTTTAGGTTTCAATGTTGAACGTTGAAATTTTAGGTTTTCTTTTCAAAGGAGGCGGCTGAGATTGAAAAAAAGAAAACCTAAAATTTCTATTTTAGTGAAAGTCGAGAACCGAGTCGGTTTGGTTCATTTTGGTCTAGATATATGTAAAAACCAAACCGAACCGACTCGATTTGGTTCAGTTTCCTTCACCCCTACTTGGTGTCATCCTGACTCTGGGCAACCGTCCCAATCGACTACCACTCGTTGAACTTGTAGGCTTCGAGCCTTGCGTCTTCTTCCTTTCCCTCCTATTTCATCCAGAACAATACTTGGTTGTATATGCATATCGATACGTAGGTACTTCCCTACATATCCCATTAGAATCTTGACAACCAGGAAAGAGAAAGGTAGAAAATGAGATTTTTTTTTTCATAGTTATTAACATTTTAATGGTGGTATGTAGGAAGATCATTATATATCAGTATGCAACCAAATTTTTTCCTTTCATTAAACTAAACTCCTCTGTTTTTCGCAGTGGTGGCAGACACTGATTTCTTTTAGTAAATGATGGTAGGAAGGAAAGTGATGGGGAGTTGCTAATGTTAAATGGTCAAAATTGGATTTGAATCCGTCTCTCCAAGAGGGATTGCAATAGGGACCAAAAAAAAAACCTTCTTTTTGTTTTTGTTTTTGTTTTTGTTTTTTTTTTTTTAATTTTTTTTTAAAGCATCTGATTTTCCCATTTTTTCAAAAAAATTACAATTTTAATCTAATTTACCCTCAAGTTGCAAAATCATTTTAAAAGTAGAAATAAAGTACATATGATAAAGCTCATTTGTCAATGGTCAATCAAGTCGCGAAAGGTTGCTTCCATGAATGGTCATTCCTGCGAGTTTTGTCGGGATCAGGGGCATTCTTCCAAAGAGGATGAGTTTTTTTGGGCCTCTGAGTTCCATTGTCCCTAAACCTCAATTGATAGATGATACTTTATTTTCGTCCTTAGGCTGCATATATCTTCATTTGTATATAGGGTAAGGACAGATATGCTTTATTTATCAATATACCATGTTCTTCTAAAAAATCCTAGTCTTGTCAATTGAATCTTAATTTAACACATTAAGACATAATCGTTGAAGTTAGACATTCATTAGGAAAAAAAAAAAAAAAGAAACAATGAAATAATAAAATGGACTGGAAAACATCAACACAACAAGTTCTTCTCTTGGAAAAATACTCTGCCGACTGCCAACCTAATTCCAAGGGATGTGTTCATGAAGGCTGCGTAGACCAGACTCTGAGTGTACGTTTCTCCAATCAGCTGGCCACTGATTTCAAACTGGCCTTTCTTTTTTCTGCATCTTTACTTTCCCCTTTCTTTCTTGGTAGTTAGTTGCTCTCTCGTTCAAAATGGAGCTCCACAAAACAAACCAGAACAGCCAACCAGAAAAAGAAAACGGCAGAATCCAAATTGTCACAACTGATCCAGTGGTAGCATCCATCAATCGAATTCTTCGACAAGTTCCATCTTATTCTTCGGATCACGTCAGCATTTACAGAGTTCCAGAGCCTCTACGCAGCATCAAGCCAGAGGCTTATACTCCCACACTCATCTCTATCGGCCCTTTTCACTCTGGTAGAGAAGACCTCATGGCCAATGCACACAAACCCAGATACCTTCAAAGCTTCCTCGATCTCACCAAACTCACCACGAACACGATTATAGAACGAGTCAAGACTTTGGAAGACAGAGCTCGCCGTTCCTACGCAGAATCCATCAAGATGAACAGAGATGAATTCCTGCAACTCCTCGTCTTGGATGGTTGTTTCGTCATCATGCATTTGATTGGTTCTCAGTTCCTGCACCTTCGATCCTCCAACTGTTCTCGTTTATGGAAATTCTGGGATGAAATATTTTGTGATCTCTTACTCCTCGAAAACCAACTTCCCTTCTTCCTTCTCCAATCTCTGTACGACCTCTGCGCCTCCTCTCAACCTTCACTGGAAAGATTGAGTTTCATTGAACTTGTCCGTCAATATTTCATCGAGGACTCCAATTCAGAGGGGTTGGATTTTCTCGAGAAAAACGTTTCGGCAGAAATATGCCAAGTGAATCACTTTGTTGATTTTGTAAGAATGCACTATACTCACACATGTTCTTCAAAATTGGAGTTCTTCTGGCCCACGTTCTGGCCGCCGACTGCCACTGAGCTTCACCAATGCGGCGTTTATTTCAAGACAGAGAAGGAGAAAAAGAAATGTGCAGTGGACTTGGAGTTTAGAGACCAAATTGGGTGTCTAGAATTGCCACAAATCATCATATACGACGGTTTCGAAACGCGTGTGAGGAACCTCATAGCTTACGAGCAATGCCATGTCGGCGACATGAGCAACGAGGTGAGCAACTTCGCTGTCTTTATGCAGTACTTGGTCCAGACAGACCAAGACGTGAAATTGCTGATTGGGGATGGGATCATACAGAACAATGTGGGCAGTGTCCATGAGGTTACTCAGTTATTCAATAGCCTCTGTAAGCATGTTGCCCCTGGAAACAACTTTTACAACTGTGAGTGTCAGAGAATGAAGGAATACTGCAAGCGTCGTCGACATCGGTGGTTGGCTTCTTTGAGACGCAACTATTTCAGCACGCCGTGGACCTGTGCTTCCTCCATTGCTGCCATCCTCCTCCTTGTTCTCACTTTCGTGCAAACGGTCGTTGCTGTAGTCGCCTTGTATAAGTGAGGTTGTTTGGATCGAATTGAAATAACGTTGCCTCCTGTAATTTTAAAAGTAATTTTGACCTGTCAAAATTACTCAAAAATATATCTGGAAAGTATGTGAACACAAATCTTCGACCAAAGCTGTGGAGAAGGTAGATAGAAGTGTGCATGCCCTTCAAAGCTCCTACGAGTTTTGTTTAGTTCTTACTCCTAAGGAGTTTGATCGTTATTTATGTATGCCAATGTTCTTTTTCTAGATCTTCAATTTGTTGTATTATATCATGAAATACAATTTTCTTTTACTGATATTCTTATCATTATTGCTTTCCAACTTGAATTTAGCAGAACTGCAATTATTTGGATTGATAACTAAAGTGATTGACATGCCAGCATGAGCATAGTTGAGCATAGTTTAACTAGCATAAACCTTGTACGAATGACTAAAAGGTCTGTAGTTCGAATTCTTCCACCTATATGTTATCCAAAAAAAAAAAAAACGAAAGTGGTGACATTTTTTTTTACATCTAATTATCTAATTAAGGTAGAAAATATTTTTTTCTTAGTTGTCAACAGTTTAATGGTGGTATGTAGGGAGAGATCCCTACACATCGATATGCAGTCAAGTATTTTCCAGCTAATTTTTGGTTATTAATCAGGTTTCTTGCCGACTATATTTATATTTAGAGTGACAAATTAACCTCAAACGAAAAAATAAAGTCCATTGCAAAAATTTAAATATAATGATAATATGTAATTAAATAAACCTTTAAAAAGTTAAAAACTAAGGTTTCATTCGATAACCATTTGATTTTTGGTTTTTAGTTTTCAAAAATTATAATTGATTTTTTTACAATTTCGTTACCATGACTTTCATTTTTGTAAGAACACATTTGATCGATTCCTAACCAAATTCCAAAAATAAGTTTTTGAAAACTACGATCCCATTTGATAACCATTTGTTTTTTGGTTTTTGAAAATTAAACTTTACAAACACAACTTCCACCTGTAAGTTTCTTTGTGTTTTTATTTATCTTCTTTCCACATTGTCAAAAACCAATTCAAGTTTTGAAAACTAAAAAAAGTAGTTTTAAAAAAATTGTTTTGGTAATTTTTGGAATCTTCCTAGGAATGCAAATGTGTCCTTGACAAATATGCAAACCATTCTAAGGAAATTGAGAGAAAAACAAACTTAATTTTCAAAAACAAAAAACAAAGAACCAAATAGTTATCAAACAGAGCTTACTTTTTTTAGTTTTTCAAAAAATTGATTTGGTTTTTGAAAACATGGGGAAGAAGGCAGATAAAAAAAACAAAGAAACTTAAAGTAGTGTTTATAAGTTTAGTTTTCATAAACCAAAAACTAAAAATCAAGGCCCCGTTTGATAACCATTTGGTTTTTGGTTTTTGGTTTTTGAAAATTATGCATGTTTTTCCCCATTTTTCTTATCATGGTTTCAGTTTGTATCTTTGTCAATGACACATTTAACTTCCTAGCCAAATTCCAAAAACAAAAACAAGTTTTTGGAAACTACTTTTTTTTAGTTTTCAAAATTTGGCTTGGTTTTTGAAAACATAAGAGGAAGATAGATAACAAAATCAAGAAACTTATGTGTGGGAATAGTGTTTTTAAGCTTAATTTTCAAAAACCAAAAACAAAAGACCAAATCGTTATCAAACGGGGCCCAAATGTTTATCAAATGAGGCCCTACAAAAATCCATTAACACGCTAATGATTAGATAATATTTGACTCCATATCGATGTGTAGGTTCTCCCTACACACCACTATTAAAATGTTGACAACTATGAGTGAATTTTTTTTTTAATTTCCTACACACTGCTAAGTATTATTCTTAACTAATATTTAACATGCATAAATTTTTCATAAACTGCCCACGTAAGCTGAATATTGGTGTGTCTCATTCAACTTTGGCGAGCTCTCATACTTATTGGAAACATATATATATATATATATATATTTTTTTTTTCTTCCATTGGGAGATAATGTTTGAAATTTGAAAAGTTATTCACGAAGGCTGCTATAATGGGGTGGTTGTATTATTAAAAAACGAAAAAAAAAAAAACTGTTTTGCATGCGTGCGGATGTGCCTTCTTGGAAGCCACTTTTTTTTTTTTCTTTAAATAGAAAAGTTGTCATTGTTTATTCTTTAAACAAATAACATTTCACATATTTCAAAATTTCAATTTCCTTTTTATTTCTATTTAGTTTTCAGCTTTTTCCTCCTTCAAAATATTTCAAAATCAATATATCCAAATGTGAAAAGTCCAAAACAGTGTCTTACAAATTATTACCCCCTTTTGAGAATTCTATATTCGAAATTCAATTACAATTTACACAGTGCATTTTAACTTGCCTTTTCATTGCATGTATGTGTGTTTTTTTTTCCAAGTGCTTAAGAGCAAAAGATGGTGTTATAAAATATTATCCTCTTTTAAGATTTTCGTTCTTAAAATTCATTCACACGAACAAGAAAATAGCAGAGAGCATATCAAATGTGTAATTGCTCTAATTTCCCTCTAAATTGCTTCCTACCAAACACGATTTCTCAATGAATCTTTAGCTAGTAAAATGTTCATATTTTATAGCAACTTTTCTTTTCCATGTATCCAAGGTCGGGTCTAGTTCAAGGGATAAAATCTCTTCAATCAACTCTATATCATCAATTATGATCTTATCAGCTTAATTGAAATAGTTTCCTCTTAATTACATAATTTCCTAACTAAGTAATTTTTTTTTGAAAAAGGATACTTTATTAAGAACATATGTGAGAAACATACATGAGGAGGATTACATAAAAGCCCTCCAATTCAGAGCAATGAAGGGCGCATCATAGTTGAGAAAAAACTTAGAAGAAGAAGCCCAAAAAGCCACAAGGGCAATAACATCCTCCCAAATCAGATAGGATGAGCGGGAAAGGTTTCGGAAGATTCTACTATTCCGCTCATTCCAAATAACCCAAAAGGTAGCCACAATCAAAGCTTGGAAAAGCAAACCCCTTTGAGAACGAATCTTGAAAGAAATTAAAAAACCTCCTCACAAAGCTTATGAGCTTGAGAAGGGATGGGAGATTGAGCACTCGAAGCTTGAAAAATCTGAACCCATATACCAGAAACCAGCGGACAGAGAGCAAAAAGATGATCCAAAGATTCTGAATTTGCGTGACAGATAGAGCAAACATTTGGGCTTAAGGCAGAATGTTTAAAAATTCTTTGCAGACGGTCATCCGTGAGAAGCCGACGGTGAAGCACTGTCCACATATTGGATCCACCTGGGCACGACGAGAAGAAGAGATATCCCAATAAGAAAGGCGTGCTGAAGCTACAGAAAAAGGTCCGCTTGAGTGATCAACCATAAGAGAGAATCGCATCCTTGAGTCAACGAGGGAGAAGGCAACATCGAGGCCATCTCATTCCAAAGGCAGGTCTCTCTGTCCAAAAGGGGCCGTCGTGGAAAAAATTCCAAGAAGAAAGAGAGGGCATCCAAGCCTCGAAAATTTTCAAATCTGGTTTAGCAGATAAAGTAAAAAGGCGAGGGAGATACTGATAGGAGATGCCATGATAAGGCGCTTCCATAAAGGTTGATCTTCTTGATAAAATCTCCCAAGCCATTTAATTTGAAGCACTTGATTTGAAATTCGAGTTTTAAAAAAACCCAACCCTCCCGAAACCTTATGAGCAACCACCACATCCCAACTGAGCAAAGGGAGGTTTTGATCAGAGCTAGAGCCATTCCAAAGGAAGCCTCTAATAAGCTTGCACATGTTTACATATAGACTGAGGAGCTTTGAAGACCGATAACATATATAAAGGAATACTGCTAAGAGTAGCTTGAATAAGGGTTAGACGGCCCCCCTTAGAGATGTAAGAGAAGTGCCAGTTTTCAAGCTTGCGTTGAATTTTCTCAACAACCGAAGACCAAAAGGAAGTGTGAGCCGAGTTGCTGCCGAGAGGAAAGCCCAAATAGGAGATAGGAAGTTGACAAGGAGCACAACCCCAACTGGACGCAATACAGGCAATTCTAATACCATAAATTGCTTCTTATCTCAAACCTCAAGGGTATTTTTGAGTTTGAAAACGCAGGAGCCAAAGTGTAACTTAACCTAAACTTCAGGGATCAAAAGTGTATTTTTCCCTAAATATTAATAACAAGATTTACGATTTATAGCCAACAAGAGCATAGCTCAACTGGCATATGATTGTATTGATAACCACGAGGTCTATGGTTTGAATCCCCCACCTTACATATTGTAAAAAAAAAAAAAAATCTAGATTTATAAGTTTTGAGAGTAAACAAAATTTGATTATTAATTTTTATAATTTTTTGATTTACATAAATGCTTTAATTAATTCTTGATTACAGACATGATGGTTTGCACAAGAGAGTAAGAGCGAGGAGGAGGATGGCAGCAAAGGAGGAAGCAGAGGCCCATGGTGTGCTAAAATAGTTGCGTTTCAATGAAGTCATCCACTTATGGCGGCGGCGCTTGCACTACTCTTTCATTTTCCAACATTCACTGTTGTAGAAGTTGTCTCCAAAGGCATAGATGCGCTTACCAAGGGCGTTGAATAATTGGGTAATCTCGTTGATACTTCCCAAGTTATTCTCTATGATCCCACCCTCAATCAGCAATCTCACATCTTGGTTTGTCTAGACCAAGGATTGCATAAAGAACGCAAAGTTGCTCATCTCATAGTTCATATGGCTGCCTCGACATTGCTCGTAAGCTATCAGGTTCCTCACAAGCCTTTCAAAACCTTCGTCTATGAAGGTTGAGAGGAGACGCAGAGGTCGTATAGAGATTGGAGAAGAAACAAGGGCAGCTGGTTTTCAAGCAATAACATATCACCCATTATTTCATACCAGAGATTCCATAAATTTGACGTGTTAGAGCATCGATGCTTCGAGAACTCAGAACCAACCATCCAAGACAAGAAGTTGCACAAATTCATCTTTGTTCATCTCGATAGGTTCTGCATAACAATTTCGAGCTTCTTCTTCCAAAGTCTTGACTCTTTCTATTAACGTGTTCGTGGTGATTTTGGTGAGATTAAGGAAGTTTTGAAGGAAAATGGGTTTGTATGTATTACCCATTAGATCTTTTCTACCAGAGTGAAAAGGCCCGATAGAGATGAGTGTGGGAGTGTAAGCCTCTGGATCGAAAGGAAAAGAGCATAATCGATGGCCAATAATAAGGCCAAGGATTGTGCTGCTTAGTCAATGAAATTTACAGTAAAATATATAATCAAATAAACATGAAAAATGCCAACATGAGCATAATTCAACTGGTTACTATGGATCGAAAGGTCTGTAGTTCGAATTCCCCCACCCCACATGTTGTCAAATAAAAAAAAACATGGAAAATACTCTAGTTTGATAACAATATAATTGTGAGAGTTATGAGAGATGATGATACCATTCCAGCCTTATGTTCTGTTAAACAGTATGATTTAGATTGAGGGATTCGAATTCATGGCCGTTTGAAATACATTTTACTTATGCTATTTTTTAAATTTCAAACTCTCTATGGAATGTCGTAGTTTCTATTAATTAATTGCCTACTTTGCAATACTGTTTCAATGCTTTAGAAATCTTATGGAAATGTATGACAACTCAATCCACTACAATTTTATGGACTGTAAACTTGAGAATATAATAGTTCAACTAGTTAATACATGTGTCTTCGATCAAGAGATCAAAGCTTCAAACCCTTCGGTCTTCCCAACCCACATATTATTGAACTAAAAATAAAAATAAATAAATAAATAAAACTTTTATGTACCAACGTCAAAGTCAATATGGTCCTCTGTTAATGCATAAGGTAGAGAAGACTGGATGACACAAAGAGTTCGACAACCTTCCCTCCATTGAATTTAACCAATTGAATGTACATGTGTATTGCTATACCATATCCAATGTGGGATGAAAAATGATTTGCATGAGCCATAGATTTTAACCTAATAAGAGTTTGGATGAGTAAAGTTTCTTGTAAATGAAGTTTAACAATATATAATTTTACACATGTAGTGGACTGCTCCATATTTATTTTATATATAAAGTTTACGAATAACTTCCCGAAGGTTTATATAATATATCCTGATGTCGAGTATTTTTCTATTAAACAATATTTGACTGTATATCAATAGGTAGGTATCTTCCTAACCATTTGATTAAATTTTTTATGTCGAGGAGGAAGAAGGTAGATTTTTTTTTTTAAAAAAAAAAAAATTGAAACTTTTTCACTTTTTCCTGAACTATCAAATATTTGAGGGTGCTTTAAGTAGTTATCCACCGACAACAGCCAAGTATTATTCTTTGTCACTTGCGGCAAGGTTGCTGAGATGGAGGAGAATGTTGAAGAAAAGGAAAAGTCATTTAACTCCTCTTTATATATAAAAGCCACCCATCAGTGGTACACTACTAATTAGTCATCAGAAACTTGCTTTTTAATTTCTACCCTCTCTTGCTCCGTCTTCATTCCACAGCTGACTCTCCCAATTTTCTTCCCTCCTATTTTCATATTGGCAGCACCATCTTCTCCCTTCAATATTTGCAGGCAAGTTTATTATTTGTACCCATATCAAAATTATGTTTAGGATGAAAAAAATGTTATATATTTTATCATCAAATATGCAATCAAATTACTACACTATATTTATGCATATGACTTTAACAAACATGTTTTAAATTAGAATCATTTAGACACAATAGAATACCCAATAATTTAGAATGAGTAAAAAAAAAAAGATTAGTTATTTAAAGGAGTTAATCCGAGTTCTTTTGGAGAGCACGATCATCCCTCTATATAAACATTCAGTTGATTTTTTAAATATGCATATCTCTGTGTAGGGAGATTTGAATTAGAATCTCTTCTTTTTATTACAATCTCTTATGATTTTTTTTTTCTTTCAGGTTCAAAATGGAACATAGCAATCGCCACAAAACAAATGAGAAGAGTACTCAAGCAGAAAAGGAAAATGGCAAAATCGAGATTGTTATTACTGATACAGTGGTAGAATCCATCAATCGAATTCTGGAACAAATTTCATCCAGTTCTTCAGACCCTAGCATTTATAGGATCCCAGATCCTCTGCGCAGCATGAAGCCAGAGGCTTACACTCCCACACTCATCTCTATCGGGCCTTTTCACTCTGGTAGAAAAGATCTAATGGGTAATACATACAAACCCATTTTCCTTCAAGACTTCCTTGATCTCACCAAAATCACCACGAACACGTTAATAGAAGGAGTCAAGACTTTGGAAGAAGAAGCTCGAAATTGTTATGCACACCCTATCGAGATGAACAAAGATGAATTTGTGCAACTTCTTGTCTTGGATGGTTGTTTCGTTGTCATGTATCTCATCGGTTCTGAGTTCTTGAACCATCGATCCTCTAATACGTCGAATTTATGGAAACTCTGGTTTGAAATAATGTGTGATATGTTATTGCTTGAAAACCAGCTTCCCTTCTTTCTTCTCCAATCTCTATACGACCTCTGCGTCTCCTCTGAACCTTCACTGGAAGGATTGAGTTTCATTGAACTTGCGTGTCGATATTTCATTAACATCTATGAAGACGGGTGGAATTTTATTGGAAAAAATATTTCGGCAGACATTGACAAAGTGAATCATTTTGTTGATTTACTAGGAACACATTTTACTCATACGTGTTCTTCAGAATGCTCGAACGAGGGGTTGTTCCAGCGCACGTTTTGGCCACCGAGTGCAACCGAGCTTCACCAATGCGGCGTTTTTTTCAGGACAGTGAAGGAGAAAAAGAAATGTGTTGTGGACATAGCATTCAAAGACCAAAGTGGCTGTCTAGAACTGCCACAAATCTTCATAGACGAAAATTTTGAAACGCTTGTAAGGAACCTCATAGCTTACGAGCAATGTCAAGGCAGTGATATGAAATATGAGGTGAGCAACTTTGCGTTCTTTATGCAGTACTTGGTCCAGACAAACCAAGATGTGAGATTGTTGATTGAGGCTGGAGTGGTACATAACGACTTGGGAAGTATCAACGAGGTTACCCAAATATTCAACAGTCTTTGTAGGCACATCTACCCTCTTGGAGACAACTTCTACAACTCTGAATGTAAGAAAATGAAAGAATACTGCAAGCGCCGTCGCCATAAGTGGATGACTTCATTGAAACGCAACTATTTTAGCTCGCCATGGGCCTGTGCTTCCTCCATTGCTGCCATCCTCCTCCTTGCTCTTACTCTTGTGCAAACCATCATGTCTGTAATCAAGAATTAAAATATTTATGTGAATCCAAATAGGCCCGTGAACTTTAAAAAATGTCTGATAGGTCTCTGAACTTTCAATTTTGTTTCTAATAGGTCTTTGAACTTTAAAAATGTCTAGTAGGTTCCTAAACTTTCAATTTTGTGTCTAATAGGTCCCTGATGTATTCGAGATTTTTAAAAGTTAACCAATCTACTATATATAAAATTGAATTTAATTTTATGCCTATTAAGACTCTAAAATTTCAATTTTGTATCTAATAGGCTTGTAAATTTTAAAAAATGTCGAATAGGTCAAATACTTATTAGATACAAAATGCTAATAGTTGAGGGACTTATTCGACATAAAAGTGAAAGTTTAAGGACCAATTGAAAAAAATTGAAAGTTCGAGGATCTATTTGAATATTTTTAAAGTTCAGGGACTAAATTGACACAACCCTAAAAGTTTAGGGACTAAACATGTAATTTAACCTATTCTTTTTCACTTGGGGATCAGGTCGTTGTGGCAAGTTTGCTAAGCTAGAGGAGATTGACTTGACTTGTTGGATTTATTGACATTTGCACTAATGGGCTGGTGTCTAGTACCATGGTAAATATTAACTCTATAATAACTTCAAAATTTTTACTTTACACATGTGAATGTTAGAAAAAGGGAAAAATGCACTTTTTGGTCTTTAAGGTTTGAGTTAGGTTTCATTTTGATCCTTGAGTTTTCAAACTCGATATTTTTACTCTTGAGATTTGGATTTTGTTACACTCTTAGTCCTTCCGTCCAAATTTCTGTTAATTTTTAACGAAATCCAAACCTCAAGGGTAATAACATCAAAAATTCATTAAGAATTAAACGGAAATTTAGATGGAGGGACCAAGAGGGTAACGAAATCCAAACCTCAGGGGTAAAAATGTCGAGTTTGAAAACATAGAGACCAAAATAAAACCTAACCCAAACTTTAGGGATCAAAAGTGTATTTTTCCCTTGGAAAAAAGAACACGACTAATTCAATTCCTCTTTGCAAAATTGAAGTCTATCAAGACACGTGTAATTATTGTTGTTAGATCATTCTATATTCTATATAAGTGATAGTAGTCTTAGTCTATCATGCTAGACTACATGCATTGTGATTGAAGTCTATCAATGATAGATGATCTATCATCGATAGATTTGCTATATTTGCAATTTTTTTTTTCAAAAGTTGCTATATTTACAAATAACAAACCTTAAATTGCTACTCATTACAATAACCCCTCCTTTTTTCATATTGGCAGCAACATTTCCATTCAATTTGTCCATTCAATTTGTAGGCAAGCTTTATACCCAAATTAAAACGTTGAGGATAAAAAAAAAAGGAAAAAAATCATTTTTAACCATAAACTTTGCAGGTTGTATCAATTTTAACCTTGAACTTTTAATTTCATCAAATTGAACCCTAAACTTATCAAGTTATATCAATTTTAACCCTAAACTTTCAATTTCATCAAATTGAACCCCAAACTTTATCAGATCGTATCGACTTTAATCCCAAACTTCCATAAGTTACAATGTATACCTTCGGTTAACTTCTTGTTTAAACCACTGTACGTAATTGACTATTTCTTCCTTATTTTCTTAATTCATATTGCACCTGAATTGGTTTCTTATAAATAAAATATTGGTGAAACTTATTTTAGGTGGCTTTTTGTTATTGTTGAGAACTTTGTGAGGTTTTTTTTTGTTGCTATCTAAGATTACGAAAGCAAAGAAACTTTGGAGGTTTTTTATTTTCAAATATTTGCTTGGTTTTTTCTTGTTGTTAAGAACTTTGTGGACTTTTTTTTTTCTTCTTTTCCTGTTTTTTTTTCTAGCTAATTCAGAAGAATGTACAAATGAAGGAAACGACCACAAAGAAATTTAGATTTTTTATTTCTCATATTTTCTGGATTTTTCTCGTTGCTAATAACTTTGTGATTTTTTTTTGGATAATAATGAGAAGAATAGCTTGGGATATTTGATTTCTTCTGATAAAGAGGTTCTCCAACAAATTTCTTGCAAAACACCAGTTTATATAGGTGCAATGTGATTTTTTTTTTAAAACAAAAGGAAATTGCCAATTACATGCTTTAATAGCAATTCAAATGAAAAGTTGACCAAAGGTCTATATTGCAACACTTATGCAAGTTTAAAGTTCAAATTGATACAATTTGTTAAGTTTGAGGTTCAATTTAATGAAATTGAAAGTTATATATATATATATATATATATATATATATATATATATATACATTTTATCATCAAATATGGAATTTTGTCACTATCATTTTCATATGACTTTAACAAACATGTTTTAAATTAAAATCATTTGGACACAATAGAATAATCAATAATTTAGAAGGAGTAAAGGAAATATTAGATCCGGATAAACCATTTGATTTTTGGTTTTTAAAAATTAAGTTTATAAACACTAGTTCTACCTATAAGTTTCTATGTTTTGTTATCCATCTACTTCCCATGTTTTCAAAAACCAAATCAATTTTTTAAAACTAAAAAAATAGTTTTCAAAAACTCATTTTCATTTTTGGAAATTGGCTTAAAAATTCAAATGTGTCCTTAATAAGGATGAAAACTGTTGATGCCAAAATTTGGTCAAGCAACGCACCTGACCTTCACGTGACATCAACCGTGAATTTATTTGAAGGGAAAGACGTGGCCTGCAAAACAAGAGAAAACTAAGCACCGGTGTGGTGTTTGCCACACCGACTCCGATGCTTACTTAAGTCAGTTAGGAGTTCATGAGTGTAGCAAGTAAATTAGGAGGAAGAGAACAAATACCTAGTTGAGTCCCCCTACCTTGGGGTTAGGCTCTTCTATTTATAGTTGAAATTAGGGTTCTCCCCTTCCTTTTAGGAGAGGGAATAGCCCTAGAGATTAATTTGGGCCCAATGGGCCTCCGTGGGCTTGTTTCTTCTCTGAGCTCTTATCATTCTGACTTTCTTAGAGCTAGGTCCAAATTCACCCATAACATTAAGCCCCCACTCTTTGAATTGGGATTCAGGGGTGGCCCGTTGCTATAAGTCAAACACCTTAAGCCCAATTTAAGAGTATAATTCTCACTTGTGTCGATTTGTGTGTTGATTTCCTCTTCACTTCACTTGGGCAGTTACATAAGTTCTTCTGAGTTCAAATATTCCAAGGATAGCCCTAGATGCTTTATCGTGAGGGTCTCTTCTTCATTTGGCTACGGTCGGCTTCGAACTTCGGATGATCAGCTTCAACCCTCAGAGGGTTAGTCTCGGTTCTGTTTTTTAAGCTCCTCGGTCAACTCCTATTGCCTTTTGTTTGGCAGGGAGACATATCCCTTCTTGTCTTTTGTTTGATAAGGAGTGCATATCCCATCTTGCCTTTTGTTTGATAGGGAGGCATATCCCCTCTTGCTTTTTGTTTGATAGGGAGTGCATATCCCCTTTGCAGCCCCCAATCTCAAGCAAAGCTTCATTTAACGCATATCCCATTTGCAGCCCCCAATCTCAAGCAAAGCTTCATTTAAACATAAAGCGTAGTTGGGTAAAGAGACGAATACCTTTAGGGTTTGTGCTCGGACTCAGCAAGATGTGCCCAACCAGATGAGTTGAGATGACCTGTGGCCTTGAGGAGGTTGTGGAGATGCGTCAAATCCTATGGAAAAATGTTGGGCCTTTGAGGGTGGAGGGCCTTGGCCTCTGGATGGTCGGCCTCGGCCTTGGCATGAGGCCGACCATCTCCTCTGCGTTGTTTGCTTGCTTATCTTCCATCCCAAGGGTGCCTGCAGTCAGTTGGAGACTTGGGGAGGTTGAGGGCATGCGTCAACCTCTCTCCAAGTGTTGTGTCCATCCCAGGGGTGCGTACACTCTTCTGGGGAAACTTGGGGAGGCCGAGGAAATTCCTGAGCCTCTCTTCAAGTGTTGTGTTCATCCTAGGGGTGCGTACACTCTTTTGGGGAAAAAGCTTGGGGAGGCCTAGGAAGTTCCCGGGCCTCTCTTCAAGCATCGTGGTCATCCCAGGGGTGCGTACACTCTTCTGGGGAAAAGCTTGGGGAGGCCTAGGGAAGTTTTCGGGCCTCTCTTCAAGCATCATGGTCATCTCAGGGGTGCGTACACTCTTCTGGGGAAAAAGCTTGGGGAGGCCTAGGAAGGTCCCATGCCTCTCTTCAAGCATCGTGGTCATCCCAGGGGTGCGTACACTCTTCTGGGGAAAAGCTTGGGGAGGCCTAGGAAGTTCCCGGGCCTCTCTTCAAGCATCGTGGTCATCCCAGGGGTGCGTACACTCTTCTGGGGAAAAGCTTGGGGAGGCCTAGGAAGTTCTCGGGCCTCTCTTCAAGCATCGTGGTCATCCCAGGGGTGCGTACACTCTTCTGGGGAAAAGCTTGGGGAGGCCTAGGAAGTTCCCGGGCCTCTCTTCAAGCATCGTGGTCATCCCAGGGGTGCATACACTCTTCTGGGGAAAAGCTTGGGGAGGCCTAGGGAAGTTTCCGGGCCTCTCTTCAAGCATCATGGTCATCCCAGGGGTGCGTACACTTTTCTGGAGAAAAAGCTTGGGGAGGCCTAGGAAGTTCCCATGCCTCTCTTCAAGCATCGTGGTCATCCCAGGAGTGCGTACACTCTTCTGGAGAAAAGCTTGGGGAGGCCTAGGAAGTTCCCGGGCCTCTCTTCAAGCATCGTGGTCATCCCAGGGGTGCGTACACTCTTCTGGAGAAAAGCTTGGGGAGGCCTAGGAAGTTCCCGGGCCTCTCTTCAAGCATCGTGGTCATCCCAGGGGTGCGTACACTCTTCTGGGGAAAAGCTTGGGGAGGCCTAGGAAGTTCCCGGACCTCTCTTCAAGCATCGTGGTCATCCCAGGGGTGCGTACACTCTTCTGGGGAAAAGCTTGGAATCTCATCTCGAGGGTGCGTACACTCAGTCGAGGTCTTGGAATCTCATTCGAGGGTGCGTACACTCAGTCGAGGTCTTGGAATCTCATCTCGAGGGTGCGTACACTCAGTCGAGGTCTTGGAGAGCTAGGTTGAAAATATGAAGGACCCAACCTCTGTAAGGATCAGTCTATGCTTTTCCATAAGCGAGTGTATCATTAAGTTTCTAGCCAATAAAATTATAATAATAGCACGTACTAAAAAAAGTACTATCATTGCTCAATAATATTCTAGACATAAGAACAGAGTCAAGTAGTCTATGAGTAAAAATGCTAAGTCTTTAGAGATGCAGATAACATAAATACCTGGATCAAGTTCTTTATGGAACTGAGTATGGGTTCTTATGACCACAAAGTCATGAGGCCAAATTTGTTGCCTTTCTGACTGTTTTTTACTTAGTTAGGGAAGCATATTCCCTGTGTAGCCCCCTACTCAAGCAAGGTTTTTCTCGAAGTAAAAGTTATGCTTGAGTAATCGATGTTGACATACCTTAGCATTTTCATGTCGCATAACTCTCCCTTATTGGAATTTGTGGGCCTCTGTCTCCTAAGGATTGTCTCCTAAGGATCGGCCTCAGCCCCCTGCATGTCGGCTCTGTCATTGTCACTGAGACCTTCAACATCATCATTTTTGAGCATTTGTCGGCTCAGCTAAGTGCCTTGGAGAGTATAGGTTTTTTCACTCTTCCAATGACATTTTGTTGACTCAGCTACTCAGGCTTTCAGGAGCTCCATTTTTCCTCCTCGTGAAATAATGTTAGTAGATAACATTATGTAGATATGAGGAAAAGACTAGTCATTGATAAAAAATACAAGTAGGTCATGAGTAGCTTGCAAATTATGAATAGTTTGCATTCAATAAATCAATAGATACACATAAAGTAATGAGAATGTATCAAAATTCGTAATTACGAATTGAGTAATAGACATATGGTAAACTGGGGTAGGTAGAGAACATACCCAAAACATTTAAGCCTTATGAAATGGTAAAGACCTTTGTTCGGCTAATATGAGCTATCAATGTAAAGACCTTTGTTCGGCTAATATGAGCTATCTTCCTTGAATTTTTCACTCCATATTGTTGTATTCAAAATTAGAAATAAAAATCTTTGTAATATGGAGATGTCATAGAAGAACTTTTATGCAAGTAAATAAATAACTTATTTATATAGTATACTTAATTTCAACTTTTAATTTGATCCAAGTCATTTATAATGACATGACTAAGCAAATTTAAATGTGTGGTTTGAAATATGATCAGTCGGTCTATATTCACTGGATAAATGACCAAAATGATAGATACATCAAATCTACAATTTTGAAATTAGATAAATCCAATCCAAAATCTGAATTATCAACCAAATATCTCCAACGAAATATCTAATTGAAATTCTAAATCAAGAGAGCAAATCAAATCTAAACTTAATTTGAATCGGTTCTAATATTATGCATTTTAAATTACATGGATTTATCTCAATCCATTTTTCAAATCAATCTTAATGTTTGATTAAAAACATTCTAAGTTAAAGAGTAAGGCAATCGCTATCAAATCTAATAATTTTTCAATTCAATTCAATTTATTTGATATATAAATAAAACTCTACCAAAAATTTGATTGATTTTGATATATATATATATATATATATATATATATATATATACGAAAAAATCAAGTGTATATATTTATTCAAATTAAAACATACAACCCCTTATTCTACTATGCAGAAATAGATTGGGGCATGGTGGCTTAAACATACGTAAGTAATTCAATTATTTTTCTAATTGTTATGATGATGGAGAGCCACCCAATGTAAATAATAATAATAATAACAACATTGGTAAAACTTTGATCCTATAAACTCATCTGGAATCAAAGGGCATCAATAGATAATATTTTTCTTTCAAAAAGAAATGGGTTAAATTAAGATTTAAGATTTAATAATCTTACTGAGTTGGTGGAAGTGAGGAGACCAATGTGGTTGAAACCACAGTAAGCGTTCATGGCTCCACAGTCCACTCATGTAGTCAATATTCTTCTGCAACGCTTCATTTGAAGCGTCCGTCTTCGGTACGCACCATGTCCCAATATATCACCATTCTCATGAAAGAATGTGTTGACGGCGGTGGATGAAACCCTTGTGCGAATGGCAACGATGCTGCAGCTGATAATGGAGGAGGCGGCTGCGGCAAAAACCCATGGCGAACAAATCCTGAAGATTAAAAAATAATTTTGCAAATCAAGAATCCAAGAGAAGCATAATTGCTTCCTGTCGAGTATCACTCTCCTCTCCGTGCCGCCATTTTCATCTTCTTCCTCCCTTTGTTTGGATTGATTCCAACAAGCTTTCTTGCTCTAAGAAATCGTCTTCCCCACAGACGGCGCCAACTGTTGATGCCAAAATTTGGTCAAGCAACGCACCTGACCTTCAGTGAATTTATTTGAAGGGGAAGACGTGGCCTGCAAAACAAGAGAAAACTAAGCACCGGTGTGGTGTTTGCCACATCGACTAACACCACACCGACTCCGACTTAAGTCAGTTAGGAGTTCATGAGTGTAGCAAGTAAATTAGGAGGAAGAGAACAAATACCTAGTTGAGTCCCCCTACCTTGGGGTTAGGCTCTTCTATTTATAGTTGAAATTAGGGTTCTCCCCTTCCTTTTAGGAGAGGGAATAGCCCTAGAGATTAATTTGGGCCCAATGGGCCTCCGTGGGCTTGTTTCTTCTCTGAGCTCTTATCATTCTGACTTTCTTAGAGCTAGGTCCAAATTCACCCATAACAAAAACCATTGTAAGGAAATTGGGAGAGAATACAAGCATAATATTCAAAAATCAAATGATTATCAAACAAGACCTTAGTTATTTAGGACTCGTTTGAAATTACTTTGATCGATTAGTCGATTAGATCTCGTTTGAGAACTATTTGGTTTTTAAAAATTACGCTAATAACACCCTTTTTTTATCTACTTTATACCAAGTGTTTTCAAAATCCACGTTAAGTTTTGAAAACAAAAAAAATTAGGTCCCATTTGATAACCTATTTGGTTTTTTGTTTTTGTTTTTGAAAATTAAGCATAAAAACATTATTCTCACCTATAACTTTTCCTCATCTTGTTATTTTCCTTCTTCCCATGTTTTCAAAAACCACGTCAAGTTTTAACAACTAAAAAATGTAGGCCCCGTTTGATAATCATTACGTTTTTAGTTTTTGGTTTTTGAAAATTAATCTTATAAACACTCCTTTTCCATCTATCCATTTCTTTGGTTTGAACCTACATCATTCCCATGTTTTCAAAAAGTCAAATTTTGAAAACAAAAAAAAAAAAGTTTTCAAAAACTTGTTTTTGTTTTTAGAATTTGACTAAGAACTCTAATGTCTCCTTAACCTAGATGAAAACCAAGGTAAGGAAATTGAGACAAAACAAGCATAATTTTGAAAAACCAAAAACCAAAAACCAAATGGTTATCAAACGGGATCGTAGTTTTCAAAAACTTGTTTTTGGTTTTGGAATTTGGCTAGGAATTCAAACGTGTCTTTAACAAAAGGTGAAAACCATTATGAGGAAATTGGAAGAAAACAAGCTTAATTTTAAAAAACCAAATGGTTACCAAACAGGACCTTAGTTTTCAAACACTTGTTTTTATTTTTTAAATTTGACTAAAAATTCAAATGTTTCCGCCGAAGAAAAACCAATCTCACAGAATCAAATCCACAAATATTTCTCTTCTTGTTTTGAATGGAGATTGAGAACTCCTTTTATACACATATTACAAAAAAGCAAAGATTAAGGGGAGGAATAAATTACAGAGCAGAAAAAGGAATCAAGAATATTGAAAGATTTACGACAAGGTAATTTCCCTTAATCAAGGGAAATCTATTAGCCATAAGGAAAATATTAAGGAAATGTTAAATGCTAACCAAAAATAGCAGAATCAATCTTCAAACGGTTGTGGATTTTTGAGAGAATTGTGGCTGTGACCTTGGTAGAAGATTTGAAGGGATATTTTGCTTATTCTCTCTTGTGGCAAGGAGGATGAGTGAGTTGTTGACTATGTAGGTATGTTGATGTGGCATGTAGAAGACCTTGGTAGAAGATTTGAAGGGATATTTTGCTTATTCTCTCTTGTGGCAAGGAGGATGAGTGAGTTGTTGACTATGTAGGTATGTTGATGTGGCATGATCTTCTACATCCGCAAGACAGATGTAAACTATTGGAAGGAAATTGTGAGAAAGCAATATAAATTTCATAAAAACAAATTTATCACACGTTACTTTAGTTATTGGGTTAACTACACAAATAGCTAGTCGTTGTTTTGTTAAATGGCCATTATGTTTGGATTTTTCAATTATGGCTATTTCCTAATTTTTAGTTTAACAAACAGTTTAATTAAGACAAAAATACCCTTCAACCAAAATATTTAACAACATCTCCCTATCCATAAAGTAATGGAGATTCTATTAACCTAAAATAGTATTTAAATAATAAGTAAAATTTTGAAATTCAAAAGAAATACTTGATATGATTTTAAAATTTAAAATTTGGTTTCAAGTAATTATTAAATTAAATAAATAACAAAAATTGTTAGGAGTTTCCTCTATCAACCTCCATCTCCTCCATCATCTCCTTTATCCCCTATATTTTAGATTGAAGGTTAAGAGATGCTTCTTGACATGGGTTTTTATGATTGCATTAGATGTAAACTGATATTTAAATAAAAAGCAATGAGATGAACATTAATGATTTTTATTCACATAGGTAACTAGTGGTGTTTACAACATTATTATCAGTATATTCATTGACACTTTCATTCACCATTGTAAATAGGAGTATTTACATTTATTGACACTTTCATTCACCTTTGTAAATAGGAGTATTTACACTTATTGACACTTTCATTCACCTTTGTAACTAGGGGTATTTACACTTGTTCATTGACACTTTCATTTACCTCTGTAAATAGTGGTATTTACATTGTCATTGCTAACTTTGATGCAACAAAACGGAAAAAAAAAAAAAATCAAACCTTAACTACAAGCAATAGTTAATTAGATTCTATTTATATTAGCTACAATTTTAGTAAACTGATCCAAACACAAAAGACTATATAAGCAATAGTAATTTTAAAGTAATGTCATTTGAGAAATTTCAACGGGTTGAAATGAAATACTTGACTCTTACCTATGAATCAAGGTTCGTGTGTTAATCCAATTTCAAATCTGTCATACACAACATAGGTAATGAATGGTTGATCGTCGCCACCAAGTACTATATCACACTGAATTGCTCCCAAATATAATATCACCACCGCTCATGATCATCCGTGCACTCAAAATGTTATCTAAAGATTTGTTTTGTAACGTGAGTTGTATGGATAACAAAATATAGGAAATCGGTTGAATATAAAATCTAGGGCAAAGTTGAAAAAGTTAGATTGCATAATGGGCAAAAATAAAAAATAATTTCACAAAATTTGTGCCTAAAATTTGGTTGGCCATATTTGTGATATTTGAAATTTTTAGCTATTTTTCAATTTCAACATAAAAAACCAGTTATCTGATGCAATTTCCCAAAAGTGATTTTAGAATGATCAAATTACTAAAAAGGACATTTTACATTCAATAAATTATTTAACTAAATAATTATGATAAATATCTATTTTTATTAATTATTTTTTAACTTTTTTATTGTTAAACTTTTATAAAATATGTTAGATAAGAAAAATGTGTATAATACATATCAAAATAAAAATTCGAAAGTTATATCTCATCCAATCTAGAAATGTTCTATTGTAGAAAAATCTCTATACGTCGTTATGCAGTCAAATATTTGTTCTATTATGTCAAAGTGAGTATAACTTAGTGATAATTGATATATACCATCGACCACGAGGTCAGAGGTTCGAATCCCCCTACCTCAAATGTTGTTGAACTAAAAAAAAAAGGTATTGTTCTATTATACATATTCGTTTTATCTAGTATTAACTGTGATTAGATCAATGAGAATTTAACTTTAGTTGAAATATATTATATATCTAATCTAAAATTCAATATGAATGTCAACTATAATTATAAAAAAAATAAAAAAAAAATTAGAGAAAGTATAAGACCGAATGTGTTTTCTAGTTAATACATTAAATAACTTAAAATATGTAAAAATTGAATATCAAAATTAACATAGTAGCACTAATAATTTACCAGTAATTGATATATATATACTTTTGACTAAAAGGTCGAAATTGGATGTTAAATTGAGACGTTGAAATCTTTTTGTCTTCCAATGTTATTCAAGTTTTTTTTTTTTTTTTTAAATACCAATGTTATTCAACTAAAAAAGTAAAATAAAAGAATGTGGTGTCCAAGAAAAGAAAAATAAGAAAAATAAGAATCGAAAAAGAAAATAAAATAAGTAAATTAAAAACTGCAGCTCTTACCATTCTGATGCCCAAATAATGAAATAAATTCTAAATTTGTGGGGGGTGATTCCCGGTCCATCACCTCCCACCTAATTCTCCAAAAATCAATTTAAATTGATTCTAAATTTTTTCAAAATCAATTTATCTCTTTGTCAAACATGTTTATTTTAGAGGAAATTGATTTTGATATTGGTAAAATTGATTTTGGTTATTTCAAAATCACTCCCAAACATAGCCTTAGTATACCAAGCTTAAAGTGATTTTAAATGTGATGCTTTGAAACCAAAGTCGTAGGCTATTCTTTTAAAGTACTTAGACGAGCCCATCACTTCCTTGAACTTTTCCAATGTGGGACAACTCACTTCTAATATTTTGCCAAAAACGTCCCAACACATGTATCATGGAAACTCCTAAATATATATATATATATTTTGAAGAGGGAAACTCATAAAAATATTGTGATTTTTTTTGGTAAAACTTTGGGAATAAGCTTATCGAAACGGAATATCACGGAAACTCTTTGAATTTTCATCTCTGCCCTCTCTCTTACGATATTTCGGTGATAAGTATTAGAGAATAATCTTCCATTAATTCTCCATCAATATTCCCTAAAATTATGCTCATGAATTAAATTCCTTGCTGTAAATTTATTGTATATATCTTTCCTTTTTTTATCTCTTGCATTGTGTATAAAGGATTCCTACTACAGAAATTGAAAGATGCAAGCAATATACCCATATATTTTCTGTGTTGTTATAATGAGGTAAAAAAGACTTTACCTCCTCATATTTGTTCCGATATCTTTAAAAATCCGATATATCATCGATATATCGGTCAATATCTACGATTTTTCATCCATGTTGTGGACATATGGTGTTTAAAGACCAAAACTAAGTTGGAGATCTTATGTATATTTATATTGTGCATAATTGATAATATTTATTGGAGATTTGAGTTAGGTTTCATTTTGGTCCCTAAGTTTTCAAATTCGACATTTTAGTCCCTGAGGTTTGGATTTCGTTACATTCTTAGTCCCTCAGTCAATTTTTCCGTTAAACACTAACAGACTGCTGACGTGGCATTAATTTTTTTTTATTTAAAAATATGTTTTTTAATTTTTTAAAATAAAATAATACATTAAACTCTTTTTTATTATTTTTTCTTTTTCTTTTTTTCTTTTTTTTTTTTTCTCCCATCTTCTTCATCTTCTTCTCCACCCCTCTCAAACCCTAATCCCAACTCACCTCCAGCAGCCACCACCGTCGGACGCCGCCGCCGCCGACAACCGCCGGACGCCGTCGCCCCTTTTTTCCTCTCTTCTTTCTCATCTTTTCTTCTTCTTCCCTCTCCTCTTTTCCCATTTTTCTTCTTCTTCTTCCCTTTCTTCATTTACTGTAAAAAAAAAAAACAAATCGAAGCTGGAAAGCTAGCAGATCTAAAGCTTGAAGCTCGACGACCCACCTAGACTGCCCCCGCCGCAGATCTGAAGCTCGACGGCGAAGACCGCGGATCTGAAGCTCCACGGCGGCGTCTTCTCTGAAGCTCGACCGCGGATCTGTACAGCTGCAACCCAGAATGAGGCGGAAATTTAAAAAAAAAAAGGATCGAAGGGGGAAGCTCGCGACTGGACGAACGACGCGAGGAAGCTCTCGACTGGATGAACGGCGGCACGAAACTCAGACGGTGAAGGGACGAACGGACGAACGGCGGCCAAACCAGATCCGGAACGAAACCTCCTTGTTTCTTTTGTTTTTTTTTTTTTAAGAAAAGAACAGTTGGAGAAGAATGAGAAAAGAGAAGAAGAATAAAATTAGGAGAAAAAAAAAGTCGCCGGCGGCGACGGTCGCCGCCGTCGAGCGGCAGCTTCCGGTCGCCGAGAGTTATGTTGAAGAAGAACAACAACCTGAAGAAGAACTTGAGGAAGAAGAACAGGAGAGGGAAGAGAGAATAAATAATAAAAAAAAAATAAAATAATAATATTTTTATTATTTTTAATATATTTATATTTAAAAAATTCAAAAATAATTTTTTAATAAAAAAATAATGCCACATCAGCAAACCATTAGTTTTTAATGGAAAAATGAATGGAGAGACTAAAATGAAACTAAAACCAAACCTCAGGGATTAAATTGTTGAGTTTGAAAACTCAGAGACTAAAATGAAACCTAACCCAAACCTGAGGGACTAAAAGTGTATTTTTCCTTATTTATTTATATTAAAGACATCACAAATATTGGTTTTAACTCTCAGTAATGACCTTCTAATTTACAGAAAAACGTGGGTTTTTGAGAAAAGTAAAATAAATAAATAAAAAAAGAAAATGAGGGAGTTTGAAAATAATTAGAACAAACAAGTGGTGCTTCTCTTCTAGAGACGCCACGGGTTTTTTTTTTTTTTTTTTTTTCATTTTTTTTTAAAAATTTTTAGTTTTAGTTTTTGTTTCAGGGATCTTTTTTTAATAAATAAAATTACATTATATTTATTTACGAGTTACAATTCATTTTATATTTTTTCCCTCTATTTTTTTTTATAAACTTGTTTTCAAATTATTGTTTTTAGAGATTTTTTTATCCTTTGTAGTATATATATCGAAAGCTTATCTATTGTTTAAATCTTTTGATCATCGTACGTTTATATTTTAAAGTTTTTTATCACTCAACTTTTTTTTTAAGATTCTTTAAAAGATTTAAAATAATTTAGAAATCATTTCATTGGTCAAGACGATTTCAACAAAATTTTTCATTTTAATAAATGCAAATATATATATATATACACACCAGTGAATAATACTTTGATCCAATTTTCATATTAATTAATTGATCCAATTAGTTTTTTTAAAGATTGTTTTTTAAATGTCAATCAAATAGCAATTCTTTTAAAAAGATTTATGTTTAAGTGAGTAATTTTCATTTAACCAAAACAATTTCTAAAATATTCTAATGAAAATGATAATAATATTCCATAATAGAGTTTAAATCTTCAAACATCATTTCTAAAAGTTCAAATTTCAATATTACAACAATGTGGTTTTCAAATTAGATGGAAGCAAAGAAAACTTAGATGGAAGCAAAGAAAACTTAGAAAAGTGGGGTAAAATTTTTCTATTTATATCATAATACTATATATAATATTTATATTATAATATTATAAATTATATATATATATATATATATATTATTAATATTATATATAAATAAAAAAGCAGGGGGCGAGGGACGGGGGCGGGGAATACAATCCCCGTCCCCGTTTTGCAAATGAGGAAAAAATTCTCCTTACTCCCTTCCCCATTTCTCGTGAAAACAGGGATTCCCACCCTGACCGTTTGGGGCGAGTCCCCACGGGGGTAAATGGACACCACTACGTGAAACTTTCATCTCCAACTCAGTACTGAAAGTTTTAGATATAAATGTCAATCGAAATGACAAGATATTGATTTTATGAAAATGTCGATGAAAATATTGATATCAATAGATATTTTAGAAAAATCATAATAATAGAAGATTCATAAAATATATATATATATATATATATTTAAATGAATAAATGTTCCTTAGGTTGACGGAATTCATAAACCTTCAAAAAGATCAACAATAATGTTAATATATGAAAGAATATGAAATCATCCTCATTATCTGTGAATTTTGATTTTGACACAATGTGGGTTAAAATTTTATTTTTTCCTCTATTTGACTGCTTCCCAATTTAAAATAGTCTATTATTGAAACTTTTTTTTCTTAATTCTCTTGTAATTATTTCTCTAGTATAGGTTACTTATAATCCCTTCCAATCTAAAAATAAAAAAAATAAAAAAAATAAAATAAAATAAAATTAAAATTAAAATTAAAATTATGGTTTATAAATATATTACCAAATAGATTTTGAATGATTGTTTACATTAAGATCCAATCTCTGAATCTGCTACTAAATACATATCTGAAAATATGAATAACAACTCGAATCTCTTGTTTTTAAATTCTTGTTTTCAAATCTCCAATCAAGCTGTCTTTAAAGTTCTTTTGTTATAGATATAATTTGTCGGCCACTCCAAACACAAATATCTAGATCCACCGATGTACACCTCATTTTTAAAAGATACTTTTTCCATTTTCAAAAAAAAAAAAAAGATACTTTTTCCAAGGTCGTGGGTCCTTATTTGTCTGCTGCGCATAATTAAAGACATTGACTTGACTAGGTTTTACAAGAAAAATTATTAGTTGTTTCCGTGCAATGAGACTCCCTTTTAAAAATCGTAGAATGTTTTCTGTCCCTAATAACCGTTGGATACAAAATCGAGGTACTTTTGCTATTTCTCTCGCTTACATCCAACGGTGCAAAACTACAGGTCTCATTGCACCGGTAACACCTAAAAATTTCTTGGTTTTGTAGACGTTTGCATACTAGTGAGCTGGTGTCACGAGGGTTTTCTTTCTCCACGAGAATAATTTTACAAATTAAAAAGAACACAAGTAATTTATATTAGGATATATGTGTCATTTGTATTTCTCTTGTATTTTTACGGTTGATGCCAAAATCTGGACAGAAGACTCACCCGTCCTTCACGTGCCACCAACGGTAAATTTGTATGAGAGGGGGAAGACGTTACCTGCGAGACAAGCAAACACTGCACACCAGCACCACACCGACTCCGATGCTTAAGTCAGAAAACTGATGGAAGAGCTAGAGGTAAAGCAGAGAGTTCAGAGAATGAATTTCGGATCCCTTCTTCAGTGACGAAGAGGGGTTTAAATACCTGCTCATGCTCCTAGGGTTTTTAGGAATTCGGAGGCGTTTCGGGACAAACCAGGCAAAATCGGGGCGCCTAGAGGCAACAGGGACTAAACGGAGGCGACCGAGCTTAGCCCGCTCAAGCGGGCCGAATGGTCGGGCCAAGTTGGCCCGACCCTTTGGTCTGATCTTCCTTCGGGTCGGTTTCTTGGTCCTATCTCTGCCCGGTTGTCCTCGTCAGCTCCTTGTGCATCGGGGTGGTCTAAAATTACCTATAACATTTACTATTATTTAAGGGTCCGTTTGGAATACATTTTAATTTAAATGTTTTTCAATAATGCATTTTTTTAAAAACATTTTATATAAAAATTGTGTAGGATTTAAACACTCATATGTTTGGTTACATTTCCTCATAAGTGTTTTTTACCCAGGTTATTGTATACTTAAAACCTTTTTTTTAAAAAAAGTTGGTTTCAAGTGTGTTTCTCTCAAAATGGTTTATTTCTCAATCTCATTTTCTAATAAGTCATTTTGAGTGGTTGCCAAACACTAGAAATTTTTTCAAAATTAAACACTTGAAAAGTTAAACCAAACACACCCTAATGAATGCAGAACTTGGTTTTATATTTTCTCTTTTTTTACCTTGGCTAAGATGGTATCACCTCTATTTTATTTTTTTCCTTTATTTTCCTTTTTATTTTTTCCATTTTTTGTATTTTCATCGGCCTATTCGTTGACTCTCCTCGTTTGCCAACCTGTTAGTTTGCTTTTTTTTTTTTAAACAGGCAACAACATTAAAAGCTAAAAAGAGTTCGGTACACCAAAGTCCTCGGAGATGAATGAGGACAGTCAAGCGGGAATATCATCCCCTAAAAACAAAAAAAACTCTTCCAACGTGGAAGATGGGGAAGACACAAAAAGACCCACGTCAACAACGAACGCCGGGGAGAATGCCGGACGGAGCTCGATGGCTGAACGGGCGAGAGAGTGCGCGATTTTGTTGCATGCCCGTGGGCATTTAGAGAAAGCAACCAAGCCAGCCGAAGCCGCGAGGTCTTCAATGTCACTGAGAACGGCCTTCGAGTCCAAGATAATTGCTTGTATATTTAGGTGGATAGTTCTAGGATTATTATAACTTTTTAAAAAATAATATTACTTAATTTAAATATTATACCAATGCATTTAAAATGATATTTATATTAAGGTTAAATTACAAGTTCAGTTCCTAAATATTAAAATGTGTCTGATAGGTATTTAAAGTTTCAATTTTTTATTCTTAAAAAAAAAACTTTCAATTTTTTGTTTAATAAGTCTTTTAACTTTAGAAATGTCTAATAGATCCATAAAATTTCAATTGTGTATCTAATGGTCTTAAACATATTATTTTTTTAAAAAAATTAACTATTCTATTAGACATAAGTTTTAATTTTGTATCTAATTGAACCTTAAACTTTCAATTTTGTAACTATTAAATACATTAATTTTTTTAAAAAAATCTTGGATTAGCTAAGTACTTATTAGATAGAAAATTAAGTTTTACTTATGTCTAACAAAACATTTAGGTTTTTAAAAAATATTGCATGAGTTAATGACTTAATGGATACAAAATTAAAACTTTATGAATCTACTAGACACAAAATTGAAAATTCACATAACTAAATGTGTAGGGACCATATAAACACAAATCTAAAAGCAAACGAACTAAGCTTGTAATTTAACTTAGTATGAACTTGTGCCCCTGACGTAAAGTGTTGGATCTGTCACTAACTGGTGTCTAGTACAATGGTAAATATTAACTCTATAATAACTTCAAAACTTTTAGGGCCCGTTTGGTAACGTTCTCGTTTCTTGTTTCCGTTTCTTCATTTTTAATAAAGAAAAATAGAATTTCATGACCCTAACACCTATACATTCAATAATAATAAACCTATATTCTTATTTATGTTTGGAAAAAATTGGAAACAAGAACAAAAAAAGGAGAAACTAGTTTTAGTTGTTCCCAAAAATTCTATACAAATTTTGAGAGTGTTTCTAAAAAATGAAAAACAAGAAACATACATAGTTACTCAATGCTTAGATTTCTTAATAAAATTGAAAACAAGAAACAAGAACGTTACCAAACGGGCCTATACTTTCCCCCAGGTGAATATTGTTGGAAAAAAAAGATAAATATATTAACTTTATAATAACTTCAAAATTTTTACTTTCCCCCACGTGAATGTGGGAAAAAAGAACATAAGTCATCTAACTCCTCTTTTTTATGAAAACCACCAATAACTGGTACTCAGTCATCGAAAGCTTGCCTTTTAATTTCTAGCCTCTCTTACTCTGTCTTCATCCCACAGCTGACTCTCCCAATTTTCTTCCTTCAATTTGCAGGCAAGTTTCTTTATACCCATATTATAATGTTTAGGATAAAAAAAAAATGGTATACATTTTATCATCAAATATTGAATCAAGTTACTACACTATATTTGCATTTGACTTTAACAAAAACAAGTTTTAAATTAGAATCACTTGGACACAATAGAGTAACCAACAATTTAGAATGAGTAAAAAGAAAGATGAGTTATTTTGGGGAGCACGGACAGTGTTGGGAGATTTGAAGTGGAATCTCTTCTTTTTATAACCATCTCTTTTTTTGTCTTTTCAGGTTCAAAATGGAGCTCAACGATCACCACAAAGAAAATGAGAAGAGTACTGAAGGAGAAAAGGAAAATGACAGAATCCAGATTGTTATTACTGATACAGTGGTTGAATCCATCAATCGAATTCTGGAACAAGTTTCATCGGCCGGTTCTTCAGATGCTAGCATTTACAGGATCTCAGATCCTCTGCGCAGCATTAAGCCAGAGGCTTACACTCCCACACTCATCTCTATCGGGCCTTTTCACTCTGGTAGAAAAGATCTAATGGGTAATACATACAAACCCATTTTCCTTCAAAACTTCCTTAATCTCACCAAAATCACCACGAACACGTTAATAGAAAGAGTCAAGACTTTGGAAGAAGAAGCTCGAAATTGTTATGCAGAACCTATCGAGATGAACAAAGATGAATTTGTGCAACTTCTTGTCTTGGATGGTTGTTTCGTCGTCACGTATCTCATCGGTTGTGAGTTCTCGAACCATCGTTGCTCTAACACGCCAAATTTATGGAATCTCTGGTTTGAAATAATGTGTGATATGTTATTGCTTGAAAATCAGTTGCCCCTCTTTCTTCTCCAATCTCTATACGACCTCTGCGTCTCCTCTCAACCTTCACTGGAAAAATGGAGTTTCATTAAACTTGCGTGTCGATATTTTTTGAACATCGATGAAGACGAGTCGAATTGTATTGAAAAAGTGAATCATCATTTTGTTGATTTACTAGGAAAGCATTTTACTCGTACGCGTTCTTCAAACTTAGACGGGATGCGCTCGTTTTGGGCACCGAGTGCGACCGAGCTTCACCAATGCGGCGTTTTTTTCAGGACAAAGGAGAAGAAGAAAGGGGAACGTGCTCTAGACATAGCGTTTAATGACCAAAGTGGGTGTTTAGAACTACCACACGTCAAAATAGACGACGGTTACGAAACGCTTGTGAGGAACCTCATAGCTTACGAGCAATGTCAAGGCAGCGATATGAGCAACTATAAGGTGAGCAACTTCGCTTCCTTTATGCAAGACTTGGTCCAGACAGACCAAGATGTGAGACTGCTGATTAAGGTTGGGGTAATACGGAACAACTTGGGAAGTATCAACGAGATTACCCAATTATTCAGCACCCTTTGTAAGCATGTGACCTTTGGAGACGACGACTACAACTTTGAATGTAACAAAATGAAAAAATACTGCAACCGTCGTCGCCATCTCTGGATCACTTCATTGAAACGCAACTATTTCAGCACGCCGTGGACCTGTGCTTCCTCCATTGCTGCCATCCTCCTCCTTGTTCTTACTCTTGTGCAAACCATCATGTCTGTAATCAAGAAATAAAATATTTCTGTAAATCAAAAAATTAAAAAAAAAAAAGGCTAAATTATATATAAATATAAATAAATATATATATATACACCCCTAAACTATGATGGAGTTTGTTTCAAAAATACCTTTGAACTTTAAAAATGTTAAAAAATACTCTTACCGTTAGGTGGAAACCGTTAAAGTTTCAGTTTCATTAGTACCCTTGAATTTTCAAAAAAAAATCTGAAATACCATTACTCAAAAACATTTCGTTCTTTTTTCTTCCTCCATCTACAAATTCTTCCTCCATGAAAATTAGTGAGAAACTTTACTTATTTGTCATGTATTCATAAATAAGAAGTTTTTCTTCTCTTGTGACACATCATCCCAAAAGCTTGACTAGATTCTTGTGTTAAAGCAGCTTCAAAATGACTTTTGCTTCATTCTTGGATTCTTCATGTCTTTGATTTAATTTTGTTGATGGTCTTTTCAATGTTATTTCTTCATTAGTCACTACCCATTAGTTTTCCCTACATTCATTTTAGGAAGAAAAACAAATAAAAATATTATCATATATTGGTCTCACACTTCTTCAATATTAATAAAAACAAAATGGAAAATTGTAATGGGTGGCTAAATTCTAAATGGTTATCAAACGGGACCTTAGTTATTTAAATGGGTTAAATCGAGTTCTTTTGGGGAGCACGACCATCTCTATGTAAACATGCAATTGATTTTGTGCATGTCTAGTAGGTTGGTTGAATTTTAAAAGTTTAAGAACCTATTAGACATTTTTTCATGTCCAAAGCCTTGTTAGACACAAAATTAAAAATTTAGGCATATGTTAGACACTATTGAAAGTTTTAAGACTAAATAAGCACAAACTTGAAAGTTCCTTATAATTTAAAAAGAAAGGTTATGTAGCACAAACCTAAAAAAATTTTCAAGATATGGGCAAAAACATTTGAGATGTCAAAATAAAGGTTATGAAGGGAAGTTTTTGAAAGATCAAAAACAAATTAGGCACAAACCTAAAAATTCAAGGAGCTAAAAAGTTCAGGATTTGTGGCTGGATCAGGATATAGTTATTCAATTTCAGTTGACTTATATCTTAAATTTCATTCTCTTTGACTTTCCCGATATGTATGGAAGGAGCCTAAACTTATAATTTAACCTATATTTCGTTAAATAAAAAATAAAATAATTAAGGGGTCGTTTGATAACCATTTCGTTTTCTGTTTTCTGTTTTTGTTTTTCATTTTTAAAAAATAGGGGTGTTTGATAACCATTTCTGTTTTTTAAAAACGTTTTTGAAATTATAAGCAAATTTCAAAAACCATAAAAAATAGTTTTTAAAAACAGATTTCTGTTTTTCAAAAACTCATTTTTCTTCTAATGCTTATTTTTCTCCTCTTTTACCTATCTCTCTTCAACAAATTCATTTTTCTATTTTTTTTCTCTCTAAAACGTTTTTCTGTCTATAAAATTTATTTTTCTCTCTCTAAAATTTTCTCTCTCAAAACTTTTTTTTTTCTCTATAACTTATCTATTTCTAAAAACTTATCAATAACTTTTCTCTCCTTAATAAATATATTCTAATTTTTCTTTTGAAAAAAAAAAATTCTCCAAAATTTTCTATCGCTACAACTTTTCTTTATTTTTCTAATTTATTGTTATTTTTTTTAGCATATATTTTACTCTTAACCTTACTATCTCTAAATTTTCTCTTTTTATTTAATTTTTTTATTTAAAATTTATCGTTTTTACTCTAACTTTTTTTTCCTATTTTTCTCTAATTAATATTTTTTCTCGAGTCTAACTAATATTCTCTCTCTAAACATTTTCTTTCACCTCTCTAAATTTTCTATATTTAACTTTTCTCTCGTCTTTTCAAAAAAAAAAAAAAACTTTTATCTCGAAAACATTTATATTTGTGTCTCTAAATTTTTGTTTCAACGTCTCTACACATTTTTCTCTTTAAAACATTTTTTCATCTTTCTAATTTTTAAAAAACTGAAAACCAAAAAAAGTTATCAAATAAGGTTGGTTTTCTGCTTTTTAAAAACAAAAAACAAAAAACAGTTATCAAACATATATGATTTTTGTTTTTAAAAAACAGAAAACCAAAAACAAAAAACCAAAAACAAAAAAACCAAAAACAAAAAACTGAAATGGTTATCAAACGGGGCCTAAGTGTTTTGTGTTGACGTGCTATATATACCAATGTCTCATTTATCTGTGCATTGGGTGGTGTTAAATCTTTGAAAGTTTTTTTTTTTTTTTTTTTTGAGTAAAACAAATCTTTGAAAGGGTTTGAGGCCGTAACTAGGAACATGTTCATAATAGGTTTCCAAGATGGGATACTTAAGATACCAAAAATGATCTTAAACAATCAAACATAAACTCTTCTTCGAAACATCATCCCATTTGAGCAGTGTCATTGCAAGAACCCTACCGTAAGTAACTTCATCCTTTTAACACGACTTGTCGACATCCTTTTTCACAAGCTAAGCTTTCTCAAGATCTCAAAATGCATTGCAAAGTTCCACGACATAAATGGCTCGCCAACTTGAGACACATTTACTTCAACACGCCTTGGACTACTATTTCCATGATTGTTGCTACTATCTTTCTCCTTCTTTCTTTCACTCAAACAATTTTCTCTCTTCTCTCCTTCATCTTTAAGAGTTAAAAGGATTTTATTTAGAGCATTGTCAGATTATGTTTTGTTTTCATATATGCATGCATGATAATTGATTGTGATTGTGCGTCTATTAAATAAATATGAGGTTTCACCTCAAAACCAATTGATAATGGGAGGAGTGTAACTCATATATCTTATAAAGATTGTTAGATATTTTTCAATGTGGGAACCTCAACAGCATCAAATGAAAATATATCTAATTATTGAATTAAAATCTTTTAAATGAATTTAGTATAAAAATTCATTTTTCAATAATTATAATTAATTACTTATCGATTATTTATAATCAATTAATTACTTTTTTGGATTTCCTTATAATAAATAAATAATCATATTATTATTAAATATTTATCTAATTAATTTTTATGGATACAATATATTAAATTATTGTAGTTAAAGATATTTATTAAAAATTTAATTAAATAATTTTAATTTTTTAAATTAACCTAGTTTATCCCATTAAAATTATTTCATGATTATTATTTCATTAATTTTTATTAATAGTTTGAATTAATTTTGATTATTTTATTGATTAATTTACTAAAATTAAATAAAGTTTACTTGATTAATTTTAAAAAATAAATACATACATAATTTGTTCTCATAAAATCCTGATGACATTCCCATGCACAACCAAACACAGTTATCTTTGATTCCCAGCAATCTTATTCCCAGGCATAGTATTCCCAGGCATCATGTATTCCCGACATCTATAAAACCTTAAACCAAACGGGCCCTTAAAGGTTGGAATCTAAAAAGTTTGAAAATCTTTCACTATCCACCCACACTCACGTTATTATTTTGTTTTTTTTTTTTAAGTTACTAAATACTAATGGTTTTTTTTTTCATTTATTATCATTCTTTATAATTATTTTATATTGATTAGCATTTAGTTATCTATAATCAATATATTATACCCCTACTTCTATTTCTAAATTTACAACCATACCATTGAATGTATTATTTAAATGTACTAAAAATTCAATTACTCTAATTAATTACAAATGTTTTAAATTAATATAATGAATTGTAAATATTCTTCTCATAAAAAATGAATTGTAAATATTATTTAATAAATAAATTACACTTCACGTATCTAAAAAAACATTACATTTATTAAATTTATTTTTTTAAATATTTTATTATTCAATTAATAATATAATATATGCAAATTGTCATTTAATTTTATGAAATAACATTATTATGAAATTATTTATTAATTATCCATAATAATAACAATATGGAATATGAGAAGTTAGAATACAAAAAGTTTTTCATTAATTAAATATTTTTTCCTTTAATTATAATTAATGATAGAAGTTGATAGTTTTGGAATTCTAAAAGTTTTGTAACTTTTAATTATCTACCACTATAAAAAGAGGTTGTCTTCCACCATTTTTTCATCAACATGCTTCCACCGTTTTTCTATCAACGAGTTTCATTCTTTCTAAACTTTTAGTTTTTAGTTCCTTCAATTCATTTCTCTCGAAGTCTTTTCAAATCCTACAAGCAACTCAATATATTACTTGGTATATTCAAGTTGCAAGAGATACATGTGATGAATATGTACTTCGAATGTTAAGGTTTGAAACATTAAAAATACACTTTGATGAAGTCGAATAAAGATGTGTTTATCTAACACAATTATCAGGTGAGTAAATTAAATTTATTTTAAGGAATGTGTGTATAGGTACTCTCTTTTATTTTCTTTCCATTGTTTTTTTTAATATTTTTATTGTTATTTGATAGGTGCATTTGTTTGTAATTGAAAATATTTATGCATACTTTGAATTTGTTAATTCAATTTCATGTAGGTAATTCATATTTCATAATAAATGTAGCGCATTATGACTTATGCACTTTCTCTTATTTTGTCATTGTATTATTCATTAATTTCAACTATAATATAAAGTTAAAATATTATTCTAGGTCTATGACACAATTTTAAGATGAATATGTACTTCGAATGTTAAGGTTTGAAACATTAAAAATACACTTTGATGAAGTCGAATAAAGATGTGTTCATCTAACACAATTATCAAGTGAGTAAATTAAATTTATTTTAAGGAATGTGGGTATAGGTACTCTCTTTTATTTTCTTTCCATTGTTTTTTTTAATATTTTTATTGTTATTTGATAGGTGCATTTGTTTGTAATTGAAAATATTTATGCATACTTTGAATTTGTTAATTCAATTTCATGTAGGTAATTCATATTTCATAATAAATGTAGCGCATTATGACTTATGCACTTTCTCTTATTTTGTCATTGTATTATTCATTAATTTCAACTATAATATAAAGTTAAAATATTATTCTAGGTCTATGACACAATTTTAAGATTAAGAACTTTTCATTCCATTTTCAAAAAGTTTAAAATTCAAGGCGTTCAATTTAATTTAACATTTTACATTTGAAGTTGAAAAGAAGGATTCCAAATTAATTAAAATTATAAAATTTTCATTTTATTAAATAAATTAGAAAAATCTTTCTACTTTGATAAAGTTCATAAAATTAAATATTCAATATTAGTATTTGAATATAAATCAAATAAACTAATAATGTTAAAAATATATATATGTCTTTGTATTATTTTTTAAGATAACATCTTTTAGAATATTGATATAAAATATTAATATTACAAACATGTCGTTGCATTTTCAAAATTTTGAAATTCAATATTTTCTATTTAATATAATATTTTAGGTTTGAAGTTCAAAAGAGAGTTCTAACGTTTAATTAATATTAATTTATTTAGTACATAAAATTATAAATTTTTTATTATAGTAAATAAATTAAAAAACCAAATTATTTGTAACAATCTAATTAATTTTTACACAAGGTCCACTTATTTTTAGTACATAAAATTACTAATTTTGAAATTTTTAGAGTTAAATTTTTTTTGATATAGTCAAAGTGCCTGAATATATATGGTAGTACTAAAATAATAATAATGATAATTCAATAAATTAACAATCTTTAAAAAAAAAAAAACTTTATGTTATTTTTTTTAGTTAATGTGCTCGGTAATATGGATAAAATATTAAGATTACAAACATTTCCTTTCATTTATAAAACTTTGAAATTCAAGATTTTCAATCTAATTTAATATTTTACCTTTGAAGTTTAAAAGAATTGTTCTAAAGTTTAATTAAAATTATAAAATTTTTAATCTATTAAAAAATTAAAAAAAAAACATTTGTAACGAACTAATTAATTACTATTTAATAATAATAATAATAATAATAACAACAATTACTCTTTTTATAGTAATAATAATCCAAAAGTTAAGGCCCCGTTTGATAACCATTTGGTTTTTAGTTTTTGGTTTTCAAAATTATGCTTGTTTTCTCTTAATTTATTTACAATGATTTTCATATTTGTTAATGAGACATTAGAGTTCTTAAGCAAATTCCAAAAACAAAAACAAGTTTTTGAAAACTCTTTTTTTTTGTTTCTAAAATTTGGGTTGGTTTTTGAAAACATGGGAAAGATGTAGGTAGCAAACCAAATAAATGTATAGGTGGAAGGAGAGTTTATAAGCTTAATTTTCAAAAACCAAAAACTAAAAACGAAATGGTTATCAAACGGGGCCTAAGTTATTTTAAAAATAAAAAATACACGTGCAAATGCACGTGGTAATACACTAGTATCTTATAAAGATTGTTAGATCTTTTTCAATGTGGGAACCTCAACAGCATCAAATGATAATTCTATTCATATTATTTATATTCTCGAACTATTAGTGTATTGTATAATTTTGAAAGCATTTGAATAATTAAGGAAGAAGAATGATAAACATTATATTATAATTTAATTGAATTACATTTTGTGCCAACATTATACTTAGCAGTTAGGGCACTTATATACCTTCGTTTGAGTAGGTGGAAGGTTTCAAATCCTCATCTCCTCACATTGGTTATACTATTAAAAAATTAAAAAAAAATACATTTTGCAGAAAATTCCTTCATCACTAAAACACATTTAACGTAAAATATATAACTATGTTAATCAACTTTAATCTTTTTTTTAAGTTATTACCACTGAAAATTTTTAAATCTACTTTTTTTTTTTCTACGACATATAAGGTGGGAGATTGAACCTCTAACCTCTTGGTCAGAAAACAAGTTTTATATCAGTTGAGCTATGCTTTAATTGGCTTTAAAGTCTACTCTTTGCCCAAATATTTATGAACAAATATTTGGATATAGGGATCTCCCTACACCCCAATAAAATCTTGACAACTAAGAGAAAAATGTAAAAAATGAGAAAAAAAATCTCTCTTCTAATTATGACATTTTAATAGTTGTGTGTAGAGAAGTACCTACATGCCGGAATAGTCAAAGCCAAATATTGTCCAATATATTGGTCTATGCAAACAATTTAGCCCAAAACCTAATAAGCCCAACAAAGAATCGGACCCAAAGCAAGATATTAGCCCAAATCCACTAAAGAGGATTGGTTCAAACCCAAATAAAATCAAATCCAAAGGATTGAGGCTAAAGCCAACTAAACCTAAGCCCACTTGACATGAAAACTTGAATATTCAGTCTCAAGAACAAGCACTCTAGACCTCAAATCAAATACACATCTAGAAAGAATTAGAGAATCATACATCAGAGATTATACTAACGTTATTCAACATCAACATAAATTCAAGTTATTCAGATATCTCGTGTGACTCATTGCTCTTTTATATAATCAAGATATGATTGCTTTAACTTCGTGTATGTTATGATTTCTAGTTTCAAAAACAGTAGTACGAATGATATAGATGTACGTGTGTATCATAATTTGATAAATATTTGAAAGGTTGATGGGCACTTGATATGTTTCTATCATTGCTAGAGAATCATTGAGCACCAAACGAAGGTTTGTTGGTTGTATTCTTCTAGAGTTCCTTCTGAGTCTCGTGGAAGGAAGAAGATTAAATTATTAAAAAGAAAAAAAGTTGTCCAATGTTGAAACTCAGTCGCTACTTGGTAGAAAAATTTAAAGGAAAAGAATGAGCTAACGCTCAGTGAGTGGTATTTACTTTCTATTACGAAAAGAATTAATTCTTGAAAATATTTAACTCAACTAACAGGAGTCGCTGTAAAACTTTTATAGCTCAATCACTCAAAAGTATTTAACTCGCAAAGGAAATGCAGAAATAATTCTTTTTTAGCACAACTAAAGAATCAACAAGAACTCACTAATCCTGTACCCTTATCTCTAGTCATACCGGCGTAGAGCCTTCTCGATACGCACAGTAGAGCAAACTTTGTCATACTAAGCATAGAACACACTCCACACTTAGCAGAGCAAATCTCTAGTCATACGTGCACACAGAACAATCTCTCTCAGGCTATCGGAGTTGAAGAGGAAGGAGATGAAGAAGGAGGGTAGAAGAAAGAGAAGAAGGAAGAAAAGGGAGAGAGAAAGAAATAAAAAAAAATATTTAAATAATAATATTTTTATTATTTTTATTTAAAAAAATTAAAAATATTTTTTTATTAAAATAATAGTGCCATGTCAGCAAACCGTTAGGATTTAACGGCAAAATGGATGGCAAGGATCAAATTGCTCCTTATCTCAAACCTCAGGGGTATATTTGTTGAGTTTGAAAACTCAGGGACCAAAATGTAATTTAACCCAAACCTCAGGGACCAAAAGTGTATTTTTCCCTAAAATATTTATCTAATTAATTTTTATGGATACAAATATATTAAATTATTGTAGTTAAGGATATTTATTAAAAAAATTAATTAAATAATTTTAATTAGTTAAATTAACATAGTTTATCCAATTAAAATTATCTCATGATTATTAATTCATTAATTTTTATTAATAGTTTGAATTAATTTTGATTATTTTATTGACTAATTTATTAAAATTACATAAAGTTTACCTAAAAATAAATACGTACATAATTCGTTCTCATAAAATCCTGAGGACATTTCTATGCACAACCAAACACACACAGTTATCTTTGATTCCCAGTAATCTTATTTCCAAGCATAGTATTCCCAGACATCCTTTATTCCCAGACATCTATAAATCCTTAAACCAAACGGCCCCTTACAATCTTGAAAACAATTAGGAAGGAGAAGGATGAATTGATATGGAGTTACGATAACCAAAGTAAAAAACCCTAATAATATTGAGTTAATTAGCTAATTGAAAAGGGGATAAAACTGTTAAGTTCAATTTTGAGGCAATCAATCAAGGGAGTGAATGAATTGTGCTGTCTCTCGGTGGAAGGTTGGTGGCTATGGCTTCTTCATTTAAAAAAAATATATATAAATGGTGATGTGACAAATCTGATTACTCGTACAAGGCAGGTGGCTTCATAAAAATGAGAGATAATAAAAATAAATTTTTAATTATTTGTAATTTTAATTATAAAATTTACTATGACATTTTGTATTTTTTGCAAGCCTCTGTTTTATCTTGTTTAGCTAATCAACTCAACATTAGTTTTTCTCCCATTTACTTTACTTTCAACCCATTTTAATTTACATTTGTCTTCCTCAACTTGCTACAGCTCAAAGATCAATTAAATGGTCGCAAAACAACAAAACCCATCTTTGTTTCTACGAAAAGTTTACCTTAAATACTAATACTTCAGCCCAAACTTTTTTTTTTTTTGGGGTTAAATTAAGGAATCCTTTATATGATAATTATCTCCACGTTCACAATAATTAAATGTACACTAACAATAACTTTTTTTCTTCTAAGAAAAATAGTATCCTGAACACGACAAATCAATTATAATACGCCATGATCCCAACAACCATACTAAATAAATTCTGACATTACTTGAATGAAACAAAAAACCAGAAGTAGCTAGAGTGGCTGCAAAATAATGGAAATAATAGTGGCCCAAGGTGTGTGTTGAAGTAAAAAATATGTTTGAGCTAGGTTGGTGAGCCATTTAATGGCATGCCTACTTTGCAATACTGTTTCAATGCTTTAGAAATCTCGTGGAAATGAGTGACAACTCGATCCAATGCAATTTTAATGGACTGCAAACTTGAGAATATAAATTCAAAGGACAATGATATATGACTATTTTTAATTGGCCATTTTAAAAAATGACCATCCGAATTTTTCATTTGAAAAATGGCCAAATGCTATTTTTAGTAAGTTCTTTTAGCAACGAAACAGGCCAAAATACCCCTAACCGAAATCTAAATCCAAAGACTATTTAAATTAAAATACAATCTAAAATAGGGAGAGAATCTAGGATTTACAGATTAATTTAACCCAAATTAAATCAACAAAATTCAAAATAAAAAAGATAAGTATGATAAGGTCAAACAATATCTATTAATAGTTAAATCTAAACTACCTTCTAATCCTGAGATAAGAATATGAAGATTATAATATATAATAACAACATAAATTCAGCAAGTATTCAAATTTAAAATTAATAAAATAAGTGAAATTTGAAACAAATGTTGTTGTAAAGATAAAAATAATTAAGTTTACAAAAAGAAAAATTATGCAAATACAGTGTATACAGTAATTATGCAAATACAATGTATACAGTAAACAAATTATGCAAATACAGTAAACTAACCTATTAGACAACATGTATATAATTTCACTATGATAAACATCAAATCATCTACAAAAATGGAAGAAATCATTATTCACTCTTAATTCGAAAATTAGGATTTAGTATTCACCTCGATTTCAAAAATTTTCTGAAACCCTTGAGATTCTTCTCTTGAGTTTTTGCAGTCTTTCCCATTATATCTTTTTCCAACAATTACAAACGAAATTCTTGAGAAAACTCCAATTTTCTTTGACTTGTGCACCTTTCTCCATTCTAATCTTCTTCCAAAAACTTTCATTTGGAAACCATTGAAGATCTCGAAAAAAAAAAAAGTGAAAAATGCTTTATGTTGAAAAAGAGGATACGAGAAAGAAAATAATGAGATAAATAAATACAAAATAAAGTATTTAACAAACCTATGTTTCAAGATTGATATCCCTTTTAACAATGGGTTGTTAGAATGATGATTTCTGGGTTGAAGAAGAAGGCTATGATTTCTGGATTGTTAGAACGATAAATATGCCGGGTTGGATAATAAATATGCCGATTTGGATAATGAATATGCTTGATTTGAGGATTAAAAATGGAAAATCTTAATACACAGGTTTATCTTTAGGGATTTAAAAGATGAATTCATCATTTGCAATTGAAATTTGAAAAACATAGTAAAATATAACAAACCAACTAGATTTCGTAAATCAAGGAATTGAATGATTTTTTTATATAAAAAAGTAGTTTAATTCTACCATGAAATCAACGGTGGGAGGGGTATAATTGAAAGAATAATTCGTGACGAAATAGGTTAAAAAAATGGTTTAGTCATTTTTCATTGAAAAAATCTGTTTGACCATTTTTCAAAAGTTTAGTGTGTATCTGGCCATTTTCAAGGATTTCCCTAAATTCAACTGGTTAAGACATTGCCTTCGATCAAGAGATCAAGCTTTCAAACCATTTGGTCCCTACAACCCACATATTATATTGAACTAAAAATAATTAAATAAAACTTTTATGTACCAGCGTCAAAGTCGATTTGGTCCTCTGTTAATGCATAAGTTAGAGCAGATTGGACAATACAAAAAGCTCGACAACCTACCCTCCATTGAAGTAACCAATTGAACGTACGTGTATTGCTACCATATCCAAAATATGGGATGGAAAATGATTTGCATGAGCCATAGATTTTAACCTAACAAGAGTTTGGATGGGTAAATTTCTTGTAAATGAAGCGTAACAATATATTTTTGTAACTTTATACAGGCAGCAGGCTGCACCATATTTTTATATAAAGTTTAAGAATAACTTTCCAAAGGTTTATAACATATCTTACTGTCGAGCAATTTTTCAATGAACAATATTGATTGTATATCAGTTGGTACCTTCCTATCCATTCTATTGGATTTTTTATGTTGAGAAGAGAGAATGGTAGAAAATAAAAAGATCGAGATCAAGTCCTTGTGGCAAGTTGGCTGAGCTGGAGGAGATTGACTTGACTTGGTTTATTAACATTTACACTAATGAGCTGGTGTCTAGTACAATGGTAAATATTAAGTCTATAATAACTTCAAAATTTTTACTTTCCCCCACGTGAATATTGTTGGAAAAAGGACAAGTAATTTATGTGCCATTTATAATAGCCACCAATCACTTGTACTAAGTGATCAAAAGCTTGCTTCTTTTTTATTTCTTTCAAATAGGGCACTGATCTTTTATTCCATCTTCTTCCCATAGCTGATTCTCTTTCTTCCTTCTGTCCATCTAGCAGCAACCAAAACCTCCTTCAATTTGCAGGTAAGTTATTATGCTTTTATACCCATCTTAAAATATCAGTATAAATTTTTTAACAAAAGGGTATATATATGCAATCAAGTAGTGATCACTGTCATTTTTTGAAAGACTTAAACAAACATGTTTTAAATTAGAATCATTTGGGCACAATAAAATAACCAATATGTAATTTAGAATAAGTGAAAGAAGGATTATTCATTAGAATTGGTTAATTTGAGTTCTATTTGGAAGCACAATAATCTCCATACACACACACTCTCAATTCACATTTGTGTGAAGTATACATTATCTATCTCTCCTTTTGTTTCAAGAAGAGTTGAGTTGAATTAGAATATTTTATTTTATGATAATGTCTAGTTTGTTTATAGAGAGTTGAAATGTGTTTAGTTGTGTTACATTTTTCAGCTGAAATGGAACATTCCATTGATGTTAGCTCGCAACAACAAGATATCACACAAGTTGATGGTGAGGTTGAACTGTAAAATAATCCTTATTGCATGTATACATAATGAAACCCTAGTTGCATAATTAGGTGTACATGATTATACAATAAAACCCTAATTGTATAATTCAATTAAACCAAAATCTTTGAACTAGATGATTTTCACAACAATGAGATAACTTAAAATACCATACCTTGATCCATGGTAATGATCTCGTTAAGGATTGTGTTTCTCCCTCCTGCCCTTCGTTGAGAACTTGATTTGATCTTCTTGATGGAGAGAATAATCTGTATTATGAGAGTAGAGAGAGGACCAATCCCTAGGGTTTTTCATATATACACCTTCCATCAGGGTGTTAAAAACTTGGGAAATTACCTTTCTTAATTAATCGGCCCATTAACGTACTGGGCCTAAAACGTTAAGTAGGAATAATGTATATGGGTCACATTAATGTTTATATTAAATTGGTAAAATCTAACATGAACAGCACCCACATGATTCGACCATTATTAATGTGGAATCCATTAAAGAAATGATGCAGAAGCTTCCTCCCATCACTTCCGAACGCAGTATTTATCGGGTTTCCAATCGGTTACGCATCAACAATCCTGTAGCCTATACGCCTCAAGCCATTTCCATTGGCCCTTTTCACCATGGTAAAGAGGATTTGAAGGCCATGGAGCAGCTTAAACTCCAGTTTCTCGATAGTTATCTATGTCGTATAAATATGGGAGTGGAGGCCGCCATTGAAATTGCTCAAAAGTGGGAGAGTAGAGCCCGTGATTACTACGCAGAACCTATAAACATGGAGAGTGACGACTTCGTGAAAATGATGCTTGTGGATGGTTGTTTCATAGTGGAGTTTATGATAATTCGTCACGGCGGCGCAATCCCTCAAACTAAGAACGGCGAATTAAGTCCTTCATTCTATGAAGCTATAGCGGTTGATTTATCTCGCGACCTTATCATGCTTGAAAATCAACTTCCTTTCTTAATTCTCGAGGATCTATACACCAAACTTTCTCTAAGCACCTCCTTTGTACAAGTTGCAGTCCAGTTTTTAACTAGATGGTTTATGGGCCGACCGTTTGGGCTTCCTGATCCTACTGCATTCACCACAAAATTAAACCACCTGGTTGATTTATTCAGCTTTTACTACGCCATCCCCTTGGACAATGATCGTGTGACGAGTAAAAGTGACCAATCTTACAAGCATCCAACTGCCACTGAGCTTTCGCTCGCTGATGTCAAGTTCCAAAAAACAGAAAAAGACAAACACATTATGGACATAAGCTTCCACGACCAGGTTCTAAAAATCCCACCTTTCGAAATTAGTGACGAATTTGAAACCAGTTTGCGAAACCTTATGGCATTTGAGCATTACCACTCAGGGAGTAATAAGAGGTATGCAATCCAATATGCTATATTTATGAATGAGTTGATAAACACGGAGAAAGACGTGAGTTTACTTGTGGAGGCAAAAATCATAACTAACATGATTATTGGTGGTAGTCATGAAGAAATTTTAAATTTCTTTAACCATCTTTGTAAGGATATCACCATTGATTTTGATTTTTACTGCTACGACCAAATCAACAGAGCTTTACATGAGCATTGCAACACAGCAAGGAATTAACAAGTGGTTGGCTTGCCTGAGACGTGACTATTTCAATTCACCATGGGCTTTAATCACTTTCTATACTTTTCTCCTCACTGCCCTACAATTCGTATTCACTGTTCTACCGGTTTCCGAGTAAAACTCACTCATGTCCCCATTTTAAAAATATTATACTGTTAAACCATGTATGCACCAGCTCAATCGTATTGGTTCTTCAAACAAAATTCTGCTTATGTTTACTTGCTCTAGATCTCCTATGTTTGTTATGGACAATGTGTGTGACCACTCAAAATTGTTGAATTAAAGATGTTTGAGGTTGGTGAGCCATTTATGGCATGCCTACTTTGCAATATTGTTTCATTGCGCTTTACAAGTCTTGTGGCAATGGGTGATAACTCCATCCACTAAGTTCAATTGGCTAAGACATGTGTCTTCGAACAAGATTAGAGGTTCAAATCCTTTGGTTCCCACAACCCACATATTATTGAACTCAAAATAAATAAATAAATAAATAAAACTTTTATATACTAGCGTGGTCTTTTGTTAATGAATAAGTTAGAGAAGACTGGCCGACACAAAAAAGCTCAACAACCTGCCCTCCATTGAAGTAACCAATTGAACGTAGGTGTATTATTGCTACCATATCCAACGTGGGATGGAAAATGCTTTGCATGAGCCATAGAACCGAACCAGAGTTGGATGTGTAAAGTTTCTTGTAGATGAAACTTAACAAGATATTTTTAATTTTACACAGGTAGCGGCTTGCACCATATTTATATATAAAGCTTAAGAATAACTTTCCATAAGTTTATACCATATCCTACTATCGAGCAATTTACTCACTTAACAATATTTGATTACATACCCGGTAGGTAAAAGTATCTCCTGCCCATTCTATTAATTTTTTTTATGACGGAGAGGAAGACGTAGAAAATAAAAAATTGAAACTTTTTTACTTTTCTTGAGACTCTCAAATATTCAATGGCCGTAGGTATCCACCAACGACACAAGTATATATTATTCTTTTGGTTTTATTACAAGTTTAGTCTATGAGCTTTCAGGTTATATCAATTAGGTCCCTAAACGTTAAAAATGTCTAATAGGTCTTTGAACTTTCAATTTTGTTTCTAATAGGTCCTTGAAATTTATTTAAAAATGTCTAATAGGTCCCTGAACTTTCAATTTTGTGTCTAATAGGTCCTTGATGTATTCGAGATTTTTAAAAAATAACCGATCTGCTAGATATAAAATTGAATTTTATGCCTATTGAGACTTTAAAATTCCAATTTTGTATCTAGTAGGCTTGTGAATTTTAAAAAATGTTGAATAGGTCATGGGCTTATTAGATAGAAAACTAATAGGTGAGGGACCTATTGGACATAAAAGTGAAAGTTTAAGGACCTATTGGAAACAAAATTGAATGTTCAAGGACCTATTTGAAACTTTTTAAAGTTCAGAGACTAAATTGACACAACTCTAAAAGTTCAAGGACTAAAAATGTAATTTAACCTATTCTTTTTCACTTAAGGATCAGTCGTCCTTGTGGCAAGTTTGCTAAGCTGGAGGTGATTGACTTGACTTGGTTTATTGACATTTGCACTAATGGGCTGGTGTCTAGTACAATGGTAAACATTAAGGGGCTGTTTGGGGTGCTGAATTGGTTATAATATCTGGTGGTTATAATAATCTGGGGATTATAATAGTCTGGGGGTTATAATAATCTGTGTTTGGGGTGCAGATTATTATAGTCTGAGATAAAATAATCTGTGTTTGGGGTGCAGATTATTTTAGTCTGGGATAAAATAATCTGTGTTTGGGATGCAGATTATTTTAGTCTGGGTTAAAATAGTTTGTGTTTGGATTGCTGATATGATTAACATGAGATTCTGAATCAAATGTTCAAGTTGACTGTTTTTTTTCCTGACTTTTTTTTTTGTTTATTTTCCTCATACAACTTTGTATGTCAAATATTATATTTTGCAAATATCAATAAAAAATTGTTTGGATTCAGTTGTAAAAAAAATAAAGTATTGGGTATACAGGTTAAATGATGTGTTTAACTTAAAAGGAAACAAAAATAACCTAAGGTAAGAGTTGATTTTCTTCGTTTTAGGGTCATGATTTTTTCACAAAAGAAGTCATTTTATGATTTCATATTGAAAAACCATATTTGTTTCATTTCTGTATTTTCAACGTAAAAATGGTAAATGCTTATGTACAAAGAAATTATATAATAAAACTTCATATTTAATAAAACTCCATATTTATATATGTAGAAAGACAACTGAGAAATTGGTAAGTGTTTCTAACATGGAATGACCAACTGAGAAACTGGTAAGTGTTTCTAACATGGAATGACCAAAAATTACTTTTTTCTATTTCTTTTTTTCTTCTTTTTCATTTTCTTCCTCCATCTTTATCTTCTTCCTCCATCTCCATCTTATTCCTCCATTTCCATCTTCATCTTCATCATCTTCTTCCTCCATTTCCATCATCATCTCCATCTTCTTCCTCAACCTCAAACTCCAACTTCATCGTTTTCTTCTTCCTCTAACCCTAATTTTGGCAACGTTTTCAACGACTTTTCCGACGGTTGCCTACAAATTTTTCGACGACCAAAATTTTTTTCCTCGTTTTCTTTCTTTTCTTCTTTTTTTTCTTTATTTTCATTTTTTATATTTTTCAAAATGAAAATGAGAAGAAATATGAAAAAAGGAAAAAAAAAAGCGGTTGACGGAAAAGTCGTCGGAAAAGTGGTCTGCGGCCGTCAGAAAAGTCGCCGGCCGACTGCGACCGGCGGTCGTTGTTAAAGTCAAGGAGTCGCATGGAAGAAGAGAGGAGAGAGTTACTGTAGAAAATGGATAGAATAATCGGGTGGGTCGAATGATGGTTACTGTAGAGAATGGATAAAATAATCGGGGGTAAAAATAACCCACCTCACCAATTATTTTTGTTGATGCCCCAAACACTGAATAGGTTATAATAAAGGGGGTTATTATAACCTATTCAGTGCCCCAAACATCCCCTAACTCTATAGTAACTTCAAAGTTTTTACTTTCCCTACTCATGTTGGAATAGGGGAAAAATACACTTTTTGGTCTATGAAGTTTGAGTTTTTCAAACTCAATATTTTTATCCTTGAGGTTTGGATTTCATTACACTTTTGGTCCTCCCATCCAAATTTCTGGTTATTTTTAACGGATTGCTGACGTAACATTAGTTTTTTATTGAAAAAATATATATTTAAAAATTTAAAATAAAATAATAATTTATTCTTTTTCTTCTTTCTTCTTCTTCATCATCCTCTTCCTAATCTTTTCCTTCTAACCCTAATGGTCGGTCACCTCCATTGCCGCCAACGACCACCTCCGACGATCGTTGTTGCTGCCATTGATAACTGGAATTTTTTTAAAATTTTTTTTCTTCTTTTTTCTTATTTTCATTTTGAAAAATAAAAAATTAAAACAAAGAAATAAATAGAATGAAAGGAAAAAAAAGGGGAACAATTTCGGTTGCCAACGGTTTTCTGTCAACAGTGGCGGTCGTTAGAACTTTCGCTGGAATTATCGTCAATGTTGGCAGTGGTCATTGGAATGATCGTCGGCGACAATGGAGGTGACCGACCATTAAGGTTAGAAGGAGAAGATTAGGAAGAAGAAGGAAGATGATGATGATGAAGAAGAAAAAAGAAGAAAAAGAAGAAAAAAAATAAAAAATAAAAAGGAGAAGATTAGGAATGGTCGCCGGCTACATCCATTGATAGTAGTCTATCATGATAAACTACATGCATTGTGATTGAAGTCATCAATGATAAATGGTCTATCATTGATAAATTTACTATATTTGCAATTTTTTTTTTCAAATTAAAAGTTGCTATATTTACAAATAAAAATTCTTAAATTGTTACCCATTACAATAACTCCTCCTTTTTCATATTGACACAGCAAAATTTTTCTTCAAATTGCAGGCAAAGCTTTATACCCAAATTAAAATGTTGAGGATAAAAAAAAATGGTATACATTTTATCATCAAATATGGAATCAGGTCACTATCATTTGCATGACTTTAACAAACATGTGTTTTAAATTAGAATTATTTGGACACAATAGAATAACCAATAATTTAAAATGAAACAATACTTGGCTGTATCAGTATATAGAGATCTTCCTACATACCTCATTAAAATCTTAACAACAAAAAAAGAGAAAATGAGAAAATGAGAAAAAAAAAATTATCTCTCCTAATTGTCAAGATTTTAATGGTGGTCCCTACATACCGGTATACAGTCAAGTTTTTTTTTTCTTTATAATAAGTAAAAGAAATATTAGACCCTGTTTGATAACCATTTGATTTTTTGTTTGTGGGTTTTAAAAATTAAGCTTATAAACACTAGTTTTACCTATAAGTTTCTGTGTTTGGTTATCCACCTTCTTCCCATGTTTTCAAAAACCAAGTCAATTTTTTAAAACGAAAAAAAAAAAGTTTTCAAAAACTTATTTTTGTTTTTGGAAATTGGCTAAGAATTCAAATGTGTCCTTAATAAGGATGAAAACCATTGTAAGAAAATTGGGAAAGAAAACAAGCATAATACTCAAAAATCAAATGGCCATGAGATATGACCTTAGTTATTTATTAAGACCCGTTTGAAATTACTTTGATCAATTAGCCGATTAGTCATCGTTTGAGAACTATTTGATTTTTAAAAATTATGTTGATAACACCCTCTTTATCTACTTTATACAAGTCTTTTGAAAATCCATGTTAAGTTTAGAAAACTACTTGAAAACTAAAAAAATTAGGCCTCGTATGATAACTAATTTGTGTTTGATAACCATTTGGTTTTTGGTTTTTGGTTATTGAAAATTAAGCTTGTTTTCTCTTAATTTCCTTAGAATGGTTTTCATCCTTGTTAAGGACACATTTGCATTCTTAGCCAAATTCCAAAAACAAAAACAAGTTTTTTGAAAACTACGGCCCCGTTTGATAACCATTTGGTTTTTTGTTTTTGGTTTTTGAAAATTAAGCCTATAAACACTACTTTCACCTACAAATTTCTTGGTTTTCCTAATACATTCTTTCCATATTTTCAAAAATCAAGCCAAAATTTGAAAACTAAAAAAAGTAGTTTTCAAAAACTTGTTTTTGTTTTGGAATTTGGCTAGGAATTCAAATGTGCCATTGGCAAAGATGAAAACCATGGTTGGAAAATTGAGAGGAAACAAGTATAATTTTCAAAAACCAAAAACCAAAAACCAAATGGTTATCAAACGGGGCCTACTTTTTGTAGTTTTCAAAATTTGAGTTGGTTTTTGAAAACATGGGAAGAAGATAGACAATAACACGAAGAAACTTATAGGTGAATGTAGTGTTTATTAGATAATATGAGTTTCCATCTCAGAACCAATTGGTAATGAGTGGGGTGACCCTTCTACCTTATAAATTGTGAGGTCTCCACTAATTTTTTTTCAATGTGGGATCCTCAACAGTGTTTATAGGCTTAATTTTCAAAAACCAAATGGTTATCAAACGGGGGGTTGGTTTTTGATTTTTAGTTTTTGAAAATTAAGCTTAAAAACACTATTCTCACCTATAACTTTCTTGGTCTTGTTATTTTTCCTTCTTCCTATATTTTCAAAAACCAAGTCAAGTTTTGAAAACTAAAAAAAGTAGTTTTCAAAAATTTGTTTTTGTTTTTGGAATTTGGCTAAGAATTCAAATGTGTCCTTAACAAATGATGAAAACCATGCATTATGAGAAAGTTTGGAAAAAAAACAAGCTTAATTTTCAAAAATCAAAAACAAAAAACCAAATGGTTATCAAACAAGGCCTTAATTAGTTTTCAATAACTTATTTTTGTTTTTGAAATTTGACTAAAAATTCAAATGTTTCCTAAAAAAGATGTAAACTATTCTAAGGAAATGGTCAGAAAACAATATAATTTTCATAAAAACAAATGTATCAAACGTTACTTTATTAGTTATTTACCATTTTGATCCAATTAAACTAAAATCCATCAAACAATTTAGATTCCTCCTCTCATTAACAATTTTTTTTTTTTTTTTTTGATAATATCCTCTCATTAACAATTTAGAGTTCGAGAATGGAACAATATATATATATTTTTTTTTTCCGAACAATATTGTTATGTGTACAGTATGTTCCAAACAAAAAGAATTCATTACACTTGACTTGAGGGAAGAAACCCCCAAAAGGGGAGACTCAGACTGATCAGCATTTGTTAAACTAAAAAGGTACTTAAATTTTCAAATATCTGACCTATTCAATATTTTTTAAACTTTAAGAATTCATCAGATACGAGATTCTATGTTTAGAAACCTATTAAAAAGTATAAGGACTAAGCTCGAAATTTAACTCTTTCTTTTTTCTATTTGATAGACATCAAGATGGAATAAACTATGATTGAATTTGGTTGGGAAATTTTTAGTGCACCTACATACCCTTATCACCGATAACTTCAATGATAGGTTAGGACCTTTTTGGTAGACAATCTGGATTCTATTTTATGTTTTCAATTCACTGAATTCAATAAATATGAGTCTGACATGCATGTTTTTTAAAACTGTTTTCGGATTCTTTTGGTCAAAATAGTGAAAATTCTTAAAACATTTTTTAAAATGTTTTCAGTGTATTCAAAATTTGAATTTGAAATTTTAAATGCATAATAAATTTTAAAAGATAAAAACTTTAATAAATATAATATTTCATGTTATATATGCCATTCATTTTTATAAAATTAAAATTTGTATAATATAATGTATTATAAATTATATGATATCGCAAAATAATAGTTATATAAAATTTATAACGTATAACATGTTTATAAATTAGTTAATAATAGTTTATATTCAATGAAATAATATATCAGTTTATGTTTTATAAATATATTATCAAACACATTTTAAACAATGATTTAAATTGAGATCCAATTTCTGAATCTGCTGTCAAACACATATATGAAAATATGAAATACAAATTTATTTTCCTTGAATCCCTTATTTTCAAATCACCCCTCCAATACACCCTAAATTTCTTTTGTTTTTATTCCTAGGCATCTATAAAACCTTAAACCAAACGCCCCTAAATTTCTTTTGTTACATGGTATAATTTGTCAGCCACTCCAAAGTCCAAACAATAATATCTAGATCCGCCCATGCACACCTCATCTTTAAAAGATATTTTTTCCAAGGTCGTGGGTCCTTTTTTTTTTTTGCTGCACCAGAAGACATTGACTTGACTTGGTTTTACTGACGTTTGCACACTAGTGAGCTGGTGTCTAAGACGAGGGTTTAATTCTATAAGAACCCCAAAAAAATTTCTTTTTCCACGAGAATATTTTTGGGAAAAAAAAAAAACACAAGTAATTTACTTGTACCAAGTGATCCAGAAGCTTGCTTTTTTATTTCTTCCAATAGCCTTTCTTACTCCGTCTTCTTCCAAGGAGAAGCGTTTAATTTCTCCCCTTTCTGTAAGGAGATATGAATTAGAATCTCTTCTTTTTATAACAAATTTTTTTTTTTTTTTTTTTTTGTCTTTCAGGTTCAAAATGGAGCTTGGCGATCGCCACAAAACAAGTGAGAAGAGTACTGAAGCAGAAAAGGAAAATGACAAAATCGAGCTTGTTATTACTGATACAGTGGTAGAATCCATCAATCGAATTCTGAAACAAGTTTCATCCGATTCTTCCGGCGCTAGCATTTACAGGATCCCAGATCCTCTGCGCAACATTAAGCCAGAAGCTTATACTCCCACACTCATCTCTATCGGGCCTTTTCACTCTGGTAGAAAAGATCTTATGGCTAATACATACAAACCCCTTTACCTTCAAGGATTCCTTCAACTCACCAAACTCACCACGGATACATTAATAGAAAGAGTCAAGACATTGGAAGAAGAAGCTCGAAATTGTTATGCACACCCTATCGAGATGAACAAAGATGAATTTGTGCAACTTCTTGTCTTGGATGGTTGTTTCGTCGTCATGTATCTCATCGGTTCTCAGTTACCACCAGACCTTCTATCCTCTAAAACGCCGAATTTATGGAAATTATGGTTTGAAATAATGTGTGATATGTTATTGCTTGAAAACCAGCTTCCCTCCTTCCTTGTCCAATCTCTATACGACCTCTGCGTCTCCTCTGCTTCGCTGAAAGGATTCAGTTTCATTCAACTCGCCTGTAGTAACTTCATTAACATTTATGAAGACGAGTCCAATTTTATTGGAAAAAATGTTTCGGCAAACATAGGCGAAGTGAATCATTTTATTGATTTACTAGGAATGCATTTTACTCATACATGTTCTTCAGAATGTTCGGGCAGTAGGTTGTTCCAGCGCACGTTTTGGCCACCGAGTGCGACCGAGCTTCACCAATGCGGCGTTTTTTTCAGGACAGAGGAGGAGAAAAAGAAATGTGCTGTGGACATAGTATTTAAAGAGCAAAGTGGCTGTCTAGAACTGCCACAAATCATCATAGACGAAGGTTTTGAAACGCTTGTGAGAAACCTCATAGCTTACGAGCAATGTCAAGGCAGCGGTAAGAACAAGTATGAGGTGAGCAACTTCGCTATCTTTATGCAATGCTTGGTCCAAACAAACCAAGATGTGAGGTTGCTGATTGAGGCTGGGATCATACAGAACAACTTGGGAAGTATCAACGAGATTACCCAATTATTCAACAGCCTTTGTAAGCACATCTCCGTCCTTGAACCCAACTTCTACAACTCTGAATGTAAGAAAATGAAAGAATACTGCAAGCGCCGCCGCCATAAGTGGATGACTTCATTGAAACGCAACTATTTTAGCTCGCCATGGGCCTGTGCTTCCTCCATTGCTGCCATCCTCCTCCTTGCTCTTACTCTTGTGCAAACCATCATGTCTGTAATCAAGAATTAAAATATTTCTCTAAATCAAGAATTTATAGAAATTAATAATCAAGTTGTTTTTACTCATCTCAAAACTCTTCTTATTAATATTTAAATTTATATTTTGGGTAGTAGATAACTTTTTATTGAATTTACGTGGAAACTCTAAAGCGGAGAAAAACCACCGTCCACAGAAAATCCACTATGTGAAATTTTTTTACAATCACAAAGAATTCTCTCCCCGATCCCAATTACAAGAAAGACTCTCTCAAAGTTTTATACCACTCACACAACTAGAGTTAATATACCAAGCTTAAAGTGATTCTGAATGGGATGCTTTGAAACCAAAGCCATAGACTCCTTTAATTTTTATAGTACTTAGAGCTCATCACTTCCTTAAACTTTTCCGATGTGGGACAAACTCACTTCTAATATTTTGCCAAAAACCCAACAAATTCCACATTTGCAAGATATTTGAAGAATCCACAACTCTGTCTACAACCATTGTCTTCACCGACAATCATAGTTCTCAACTCAGGGAACTATAACCTACCCCACCATACAGAGTAAACCACTTGGAATGTAACCTTCCAAGAATTTTCTTCTTTGTCACATGTCGATAAATCCTGTTGAAATTTATGGTGCAACTTCCACCGACTTGGCTCACTAGAAATTTCTTCAACCATCGACATAACTTCCACCACACACCTTGCATAATTGCCAAGCCAATGCCCATGTGCAAACTTGTGGAACCGCTAACATCACATCCTCTATCATGGTAAAGGAGACATACCATGAGGATGAATTCTGTCTTTCTTTAGAGAAATTGACTATCTCCCCTAACGAGAGAGACAACGTCAGCATCTGACCCAGAGCCATTTGACGAACCTGCTCTATTAGGACAATCTTTTTTCATGTGTTCAGACTGTCCTCATTCCTAACAACCTTTCTTCTGCACAGAATCTTTTTTTCTTCCAATTGCTAGCTACTAGAGTTGAATCCTCCTGTGAAGTACGCTCTTCACTCTTTAGCCTTCTTTCCTCTGATAACAATTTACTAGTAACATCAGCAAAACTTAAAGTTTCCTTTCCGTACATCAAGATTATTGGCTTCATGTGTTCATAGGAAGTTAGAAGTGACAAGATAAGCCTGAGTGTCTTATCCTCATCCTCTATCTTAACTTCGATCACCTCCAACTCCGAAATGATGCCATTGAGAACACTCAGATGATCTGAGATTTTCGTACCTTCCTCCATTCGCAGCGTGTAAAACTGCTCCTTTAGGTACAACTGATTCGAGATGTTCTTTGCATGATACATTGCTTCAAGCTTCTCCCAAAGCTCTTTGGTTGTTGAAATTTCATGCACATTTGCAAGAGTGTTCTTTGCCAAATTTAGTCTGATTGCACTTGCAACTCTCAAATTCATTTCCTTCCAATCTTCATCACTCATGCTGGACTTCTTAGAACCTCTGCTGGAACCACCACTGGACTCTACTGGACCACCATCACCGCTTAATCTTTCAGAAGCACCATTACTTGGTCTTCCCTTCAAAGCCTTGTGTAACCCAGATTGTATCCGCACATCCTAAACTTGCACTTGGCACAAGTCGAAGTTCATCCTTCCATCAAATTTCTCCACGTCAATCTTCATTGGACTCATTGACATATATGCTTCTATCCCTAGCTAATTTGCAAATAGTGAACAACCCACACTATTCACAAGACCCAAGCTTAAAAAACCATAGCCCACAAAAAGAAATCCACTATGTGAAAATTTTTTACAATCACAAAGAATTCTCTCCCCGACCCCAATTAGAAGAAACACTCTCTCAAAGCTTTATACCACTCACTCAACTAGAGTTAGTATACCAAGGTTAAAGTGATTCTAAATGTGATGCTTTGAAACCAAAGCCATAGGCTCCTTTTATAGTGCTTAGAGCCCATCACTTCCTTGAACTTTTTCCAATGTGGGACAAACTCACTTCTAATATTTTGCCGAAAACCCAACACATGGGAGTAGAGATTCGAATCACAGATCTTTTGGTCATTAGTACAAGAGTCTTATGCCAGTTGAGCACATGTTGTTGTTGGTTAACTCTCAATAATCAATGTCAACCCTCTAATTTACAGATATATTGGGGGGTTTTTGAGAATGGTAAATATCTTTTACAAGAAAAAAAAAATTAGATAAAAGAGGTAAGTTTAAAACTATTTAGAAAAAAAGTTGTGTTGCCCAATAGACGAAACACACGTATGACTGACATGTTGCGTCTATTCGAGAGACGCGACAACAACTGTTTTTTTTTCCTTTTATCTTTTTCAGAGCTTTTCTTAATAAATTAAATTAAAATTACTTATTTGTTTTTATATTTTTTCTCTCTTTCTTTTTTAACATATTTTTAGGTTTTTTTTATCCTTTAAAATATGCCTATATATTGAAAGATTATCTATTATTTAAATATTTGATTATCATACTTTGTATATTAATCTTTTTAATAGCTCACTTATTTGTTTTTAAATTCTTTAAGATTTTTTAAAATAATTTAGAGATCACTGGTAAAAAAGATTTCAACAATATTTATTATTTTAGCAAATAAACACAAATCTCTCTCTATATATATATTAAAATATAATAGTAAATAATATTTTGATCTAATTTTCATATTAATTAATTTATTCTATGATAATATTTTTTTTTCTCATCTTGTTCCTTTCAAGGATTAAGAATTTATCAACCCATCTTTGCTTGTTTCTCTCAGAGGAGTTCATTTTTTACTTATGCTAATATTTTATTTATACCTGTAAATTCAAATGGTTTTAGAGTTTTTGGATTCTATCAAATGAAATGAATATGATGATACTCAAGGTCTAGTTTTAAAAAGATCTAAATAAATTGAAATATTGAATCTGAAGGAAGATCGAATTTAACGTTTTTTAAAAACAGTGAATAACTACTTAACCTTTTTTTAATGGTCTCAAATTCAAATTTAAAATATTTTGGTATAATATAATAACCGATCGTTTAAACTTAAAAATCAATTCAAAAATTTCAAATTAAAAAAACAAAATTATAATATTCTAATTATGTATTTAGATTTGGATTATGATCATAAATATTTATCTCTATAATGAGAAAATAATAGATAATTTTCAATTAAACATGTTGTTTCATTGAAAATCAAATGAAATAAACTTTCTTAAATAATTAAAATTGGATTTTTATAGTTTAGCCTTTGTTGTTTGAATTAATATGAAAATTAGATCAAAGTATTATTCACTATTTTATATATATATATATATATATATATATATATATATATATATATATATATATTTGTATTTATTTGTTAAAATAATAAATATTGTTGAAATCTCCAATGATCTCTAAATTATTTAAAAAATCTTAAAGAATTTAAAAATAAATAAGTGAGGTATTAAAAATATTAATATACAAAAGTATGATTTAGCTTTCATTATATATGTATATTTTTAAGGATAAAAAAAAATCTAAAAACAATAACCTAAAAATAGATTTATAAAAAAGAGAGAAAATATATAAAAATAAATTGTATAGTGTAAAGTTTAGGGGTATTTTTGAAACTTTTTAAACTTCAGGGGCATTTTTTAAACAAACCCCATAGTTTAGGGGTATTTTTTATAATTTAGCTAGTTTTTTTCTAAATAGTTTTAGACCTGCCTTTTTATCTATTTTTTTTTTGTAAAAGTTATTTAATATATATTCTCCAAACCCCATATATTGGGCATATCGGCAGATAATCTCATTATTGGGTCTATGTTTTCTTGTATAAGTGAGGTTATTTGGATCGAATTGCCATCATCTTACAGCTTATCAAATTTTATCAAGGCTGTGAAGAAGGAAAATTATAGTTGTTCCCGGTGCAATGAGGTCCCCTCCTTAAAACCGTCGGATGTAAATCTTCAAATTTGTTTGCCCCTAATAACCGTTGGATACAAAATCAAGGTACTTTTACCATTTCTCTCTTACACAAAACTACCGACCTCTTTGTATCGGGAGCACCCAAAAATTTCTGGTGAAGAAGGTAGGTTAGAAGTGCCCTCAAAGCTCAACTCAGATATTCTTGAATTTGGCAGAACTGGATTTATTTGGGTCGATATAACTATGTGAATCAGAAAGAGAAAGTGTTACTATGACAATCACTTATGAACTAAGAAGATAATAATATCGATTTAAGTTGTGTGCTTTTATAAAGTAAAACTTATCTATAATTGAAGGTTTAATTAGAAGTCTTACAGATTTCTATTTTAATTTAGACACTCAAGTTATTTGTAAAAAATTTACATTTTATTTTACATCGACTATTGGAAGCTAATTTCTGGCTATCAAATTATGTTTCGTTGTTGACTACATTTGTACTTGGAGTGACAAATTAACTTCAAATGATAAATTAAAGCCAATAGAAAGTATTAATTAAATATAATGATATAATTATATAATTAAAAGAACCTTTGAAAGTTAAAAACTAAAAGAACACCCATTTAAGACATTAATATAATTGTTTAACATATACATATATATGTAAGAATTTTCAATTAACTTTGAGGTGTATGGCCCCGGTAGACTACATCAACGTGCCCAATGTAAGTAGAAGATATTGGTGTGTCTCATGGATGCCAATTCAACTTTGGTGAGCTCGATATTTATTGGAAAGATGTTTAATTTTATTATCATTATTATTTTCCCTTTAATTGGGAAAGAAGAAGAATTGTGTGACACTTGAAAATTTAAGAATTTACCTCTCCCAACGCTATGAAATGATCTATTGGGTCCCCAGATAGCTACTCAAGGTGAATCCTAAGGTCTATACGCCTCGAGTCATTTTCATTGGTCCTTTTCATCATGGCCAAGAGCATTTAAGGCCATGAAACGACATAAGCTTCAAGATCTCAATATCGTCCTGCGTCGGATAAATATGAGAGTTGAGGATGTCATCGCAATTGCTAGCTCGAAATTGGGAGAAAGGGATGCTCGTGGTTACTATGCAGAACTTGCCCATAAACATGAACAACAATGAATTTGCAAAGATGATGCTTGTGGATGGTTTTTTTCTAGTGGAGTTTATCATACTAGCGTACCACAACTTCTCTCGCCACATCAAAGTCCAACGATAGGTTGCTCGTATTCATAAACTTAGGTGATATTTGTATGGTTACATAATTAGGTGAGATATCAAATCTTAATATTGACCGATGATTGTAAATATACATTGTTATGGGCAATTTTGGACCACCCGACGCACAAGGAGCTAACGAGGACGTCCGGGCGAAAATAGGGCTGGGAAACCGACCCAGAGGAGGAACCGACCAAAGGGCCGGGCTAACTTGGCCCGACCATTCGGCCCGCTTGCGCGGGCCGAGCTCGGTCACCTCCTCTCGGTCCCCAATGTCGCTAGCCGCCCCGGTTTCGCCTGGTTTGTCCCGAAACGCCTCCGAATTCCTAAAAACCCTAGGAGCACGAGCAGGTATTTATACCCCTCTTCGCCACTGAAGAAGGGGACCCGAACTCTATTCTCGACTCTCTTTCCCTTGCTCTCTAGCTCTCCCTTCCGTTTTCTGACTTAAGCATCGGAGGCGGTGTGGCTAGCACCACACCGGTGTGCAGGTTTTCCCTTTTGCAGGTCACGTCTTCCCCCTCATCTACAAATTTACCGTTGGTGGCACGTGAAGGTCAGGCGAGTTTCCTCTGACCAAAATCGACCATCAACATACATAATAATTTCAAAATATTAAAATTGTATACAAAGATAGATCTATAATCTATCTTAAAAGTGACTTAGTTTGAGAATCATTTTCTGATACTTATGTCCCAATGTTAATTTTATAATTCCAAATACGTCCCTTATTACTTCTTTCAATTTTGTAGAATTTGGAAGAGTTTTTAAATTATAAAAATCTTTATTACTTTTCAGTTTTCACTCCCATCCTCCACTCTCCTAAATTTCTCTCCCTTTCTCTCTCCACTTTTCATTTGATCGAGTGGTTGGGTTATGTGGCTCGCATTTTCTCATTTCGTATTCCACCTTTCTTCCATTTATCAATATTTATTTGTTTTTATTACTCTTATAACAAACCTTTTGTGCTTCTCTTTTAATGGTTTCAAATTCAAATAAGACTTCTCATTTCTTTTTTTACTTTTTTTTTTATATATAATTTGTTTATTCTCAACCTTCTATATAAATAGACAAATCATTTTGCACATTCTTCACAAAGTAGACTAATCATATCCTCTGTGATTTTTGAAATTGATGGCAAAAGTGGTAGTAACGGCAACAACGATGACGACAATAAGACTCAAGTTGAGACGACTATAAAAAGTGGTGATGTAACTTTGGGAAGATATGGTACCATTCGAGGTAGAGCAAAACATTCATTCACTTCTCTTGAGATGCATTTGGGAGCAATCCTCAAAAAAATTTTGCCAACCTCCATGTAGTAGAAAGGAACAAGAAGTAGAGACAGGTTAAAATCTCGTAGTCATGTAAAAATTTATTATGATAAACTAAAATGTGCATTTGATTCGCCAACAAGAGCTTAGCTCAACTGGCGTTGTACTGATAACCACAAGGTATGTGGTTTGAATCCCCCTCCCCACATGTTGTCAAAAAAAAAAAATTTGCATCTGATTCTTTCTTTTCTTAGTTTCTAAATTTTATGTATCAATTTGTCTTTATCGATTATTTTTATTAATTATATGACATAAAATTGATTTTTTTTTTAATTTTCATTTTGGTACATATGGTTTTCTAAATATATGGTCATGTATGATAATCATCAAATAAATAAACAAAAACACATGTTTATGTTTATGTCTATAGTTTTCTAAATGCATCACTACAAAAAAGAAGGGTTTTAGCGATGAAATATCAAAATACCAACGTCTCGTGTAAACACTAGAAATTAGAGTAGGTATTTTTTAAAGAAACTAAAAACAAGAGATAAAATGTCAATATTGACCTCATCTAATAACGAAATAAAAATCCACATTAAATCACATGGACAAACTTGTCCAATTTAGTGGACATCAATTAACCGTAATTACTGTACTCCAAAAAAAAAATAAAATAACCGTAATTACTGAAACAAATGTTCGAGGGTAACAATAATCTTTTATCCTCAATAATCATTTTCATATACCACTCCTATTTGGTAGTTACTGCAAAATAAAAACTTACATACATAGGATAAACAATTTCTCACACTTGTCAACTTAGAGTGCGTAGGAAGTTGAAGTGATTAAAAAACAATCTTAACCGTTTTTAACGTTTGGTAAAATAAATTATAAATTAATTTTTATAAAAGTACTTTTTCAACTACGTTGATTTACAAAATCCTAATAATGCTAGCTTTTTAGTTTAACTTTCTTAAAAATCTAATCTTTGTAACTAACTATTTATCTTTTCTACACGTTTTATAGACTTGATTCATATCAATCATTTTTTTAATTTAAGTTAAATATTTTTATTCTATTATCTAATCTTATACTCAATTGAAATTATTTGTTTTTATTTTTTATTTAAATTGAAATAATATATATTTTTAATACAAGTAGCAAATTATTTCTTAGCAAAATATAAAAACATCTTAGATTAAATATAACATTATATTTTAAATCATATGAAATTTAAAACAATTACCTTATATGTTTCGAAAAAAATAATTATCTTAAAATAATTTTGAAATTATCTTATAAAACTTTGAAATTAAATTTCAACATTAGATTTATTTATTGAAAAAATATAGTTAATTTGCAATGATGTAGAATATTAATTTATCAAACACCTCAACCTGCTTTTTCATCTATAAAACATCCCCTTATCTAGCCAATGTGGGACTTTGGTCGCACTCCCAACACTAAAATTTACCAAACGCTAATTTACTTCATAGTACAACTGATTTTCTTAAAAGCACAATCAACAACAATTATTTTAGAAGCTACAACAATCCCAAACTAAGTCTTAATCAACTTGAGCATAACTTCAACCGGTCAAAGACACTATCATTTTGATGAAAGGTTAAAGTTCAAATTCTTACTCACTTCTGATTGATAACTAAAAAAGATCTTATTGTTAAGGTTGACTTTTAGACCTCTTTTTTTTTTTTTTTTTTTTTTTTTTTTTTTACAAAAACTTTTAGAGCACCTCGACATAATTAGAAAAAGGAGAAACTTTTTTTTTTTTTTTTTTTTGAGTACATCAACATTTGGGGTGGGGGTGTAACGCCCGTGATTTAAGGAAATTTCGAATTTTATTAGTTTGGAGTTAATTTGGGTTAATTTGGAATTGGAGGGAAATTAAAAGAATTGAAAATTTCGGTGAAATTTAAAAGGGAAAAATACACTTTTGGTCCCTGAGGTTTGAGTTAGGTTTCATTTTAGTCCCTGAGTTTTCAAACTCAACACTTTACTCCCTGAGGTTTGGATTTCGTTACACTTTCAGTCCCTCTGTCAAATTTTCTGTTATACTTAACAGATTGATGATGTGGCATGAATTTTTTAAATAAAAAATTTAAAATAATATTTTATTATTTATTCCTTTTTTTTCCTTTATTTTATTCTCTTTCTTATTTCTTTTTTTATTTCTTCATTTTTATTTTTTCCCTTTCTTCATCTTCAATCACAGGGTCGCCTTCTTCAATCAGATCAGCGGGCATCTTCAAACCAGTCACTGGTTGGCCGTCGGAAACCGCCGTCACCGGCGGCTGGTCGCCGGCGACACTTTTTTTTTTTTTTTTTTTTTTTTTTCATTTTCTTCTTCTTCTCTTTTCTTCCTTCTCCAAACTTTCTTTTTTTTTTAAAAAAAAAATCGAAACAGAGGGAGGATCTGGGCGTTCCGGTCAGATCTGGGGGTTTGAAGAAAGGGAAAGAAATCGCGCGGCGTCGACACCCTTGTTCCAGCCCAGATCTGGGCGTTCGAAGAGGCTTTCGGCCGCAACACTCTCTCCGTCGCTCGTCTTCTCCGTCGGCAACCACCGACCCACGAGTCGCCACTCATTCACTCTCTCTCTCCGTCGCTCGTCTTCTCCGTCGGCAACCAGAGACCCAAGAGTTGCCGCTCGTTCTCTCTCTCCGCCGCTCGTCTTCTCCGTCGGCAACCAGAGACCCATAAGTCGCCGCTCGTCCGCTCGTCTCCCTCACGCTGTTTGTTCTCTCTCCCTCGCGTCTCCTCTTTGCCAACAAGTCGATCTTCCTCCGTCTTTGTTCTCCTATATTTTCGGCTCAAGATAAGAGAATGGACTGCGAACGGCGACTGCAAACAAGCGGGGACGAACGACTGCGAACGGCGACTACGAATGACGAGGAGCGAGCTGCAGCTGTGCGAGCGACTGCTGTTGGGCGAGATTCTCGGATCTGGGCGAGATTTGCGACTTCGGTTGGGCAAGCGGCGTGGCGTGGCTGGCGGAGGAGAATCGAAAGAGAGAGAGGCAGCGGTAAGGCTAAGATACCAGTGAAAAGAGGAGAAGAAAGAAGGGAAAGAAGAAGAAAGAAAGGAAGAGAGAGAAAAAAAATTCCGACGAGGGACGGCGGTGGTGGCCGGCGAACGACGGCGGAAGACAGCTGCTGGTAATGGAGGTGTAATTAGGTTGAAGGAAGATGGAGAAAAGAAGATGGAGAGGAAGAAGATGAAGAAAAAAGGAAAAAAATAAAAATAATAAATAATATATTATTTTATATTTAAAAATTAAAAAATATTTTTTTAATAAAAAAAATACTTGCCACGTCAGCATTCCGTTAACATTTAACAGAAAATTGGATGGAGGGACTAAAATGCTACTAAATGCAAACCTCAGGGACTAAAATGTTGAGTTTGAAAACTCAGGGACCAAAATGAAACCTAACTCAAACCTCAGGGACCAAAAGTGTATTTTTCCCAATTTAAAATTTGGGCTGGAGTGGCAATTTCGTAAATATTGAGATAGTTAAGCAAGCAAACCCTAAGCCATCTTATCTATTTAGTCGCACAAAGCCCTAGGTCTAAGCCATTGAGCCAAGCCACTCAATTCCTATCTTTTCCCTTCTTTCTTCCTTGCCATCCGAAAACAGCTCCTTCTTCTTCCCTTAGCTCATCGCCGGCGAGCTTGAGCAGCAACCACCATCAGAGTCGGCCAGCAGCTCCTTCGCGCATCCCCTCCGGCGATTTTCCGGCGGCTCTCCACGGCGGCGTTGTAGCAGTTTCAAGCAGCAGCGTCTTCGACAGCAACCACCGAAGAACCAAGAGCAGTGGTGCGGCGACTGTGGTGTTCGACGCGGTTTCGAGCAGTCTTCTTCACGGATCTGCGACGGGCGGTGACGAGCAGTCCGGCGGTTCGTGGGTGTGTGGGTCTTCTCCGGCGTTAGGGGAGGCGCGGCGTGCAGCAGCAAGCAATATCGGCGGCGCTCCAGCAAGTGTGGGTGTCGGTTTTAGCAGTTTTCCGGCGAGGTCGAAGTGTTGCAGCAGCGTTTTCGCGTGGGTTTTCTTCCTTGGGCGTTTTCCGGCGGCTTGGTGAAGTTTCAGCGTTGGGTAAGAGGAGTAATTCGTTTTTAGGCTGTTTTAAGCAATTTAAACGAATACCCATTGATTTTGCCTTGTGATTTCAAGGCCATTAGCGTGTTGGTGATTCAATTGAAAGATTGGAGCGGGTTTGAGACCTCGAACAGCAAGCGACATTCTGTTTTGTGTGGTTAAGGACCTTGGAGTTAAAAGAATTAATTTAATTCAGTAAGTGACTTACTGTTGAACCCTTTTTAATTGGATGCGAGAATATTTGATTTTCTAAAATATTCGTGCTTATGAGTTGTTCTTGAAATTTATTATGATTATTAAAAGCATGAAAGTTGAGCATGACAATTTGTGATTTCAATTATGCGTGAGTTTATGAAAAGTTATTGAAAGCATGAAAATTATTATTATTGATTGTATTAGTTGCTGTTTAAAATAACTGAGTTGGTGGTCTCTTAGAATTTCATTATAAGTATGAGTTTTAAATTATTTATGAGTTTTAAAGTGTGCATGAAATTGATGTACATTCACAGATGTCTACACAAGACTTAGGGACATGAAATCGTGAGTTTAAAATTCCATTAAATGAATTATTTATGAGTTTAAGTGTACATGAAATTGATGTACATTCAGAGATGAGGACTTAGAGACATGAAATTGATGTACCTAAGTCGAGGTTCGAGAAATTGACGACCTCGAGGTTTCGTGAAATTGACGGCCTCCGTAGAAGACACATGAAATTGATGTGTATAGGATATGCATGAAATTGATGTATATCATCTTCCATTAGTAAGTTAAAATAAAGTTTAAGAGCCACCAAAATTAAATTTGATGTTGATTTTTAAAATGTTTTTAAAGTGTGACCCAACCTCAATAGTAGGGTCACTTACTGAGTATTTAAAATACTCATTTTTTTCAAAAAATATTTTTTTCAGGTAAAGGCAAGGGCAGATGAGAGGCGATTGATGAGAATCCGATAGACAGCCATGAGAGGACTTGAGTTTCATATTTTATTTTTCTTCCGCTTTTAAGAACTCTATTTTACTTTATTTGAATTGTAAATTTGTTTGAGAAATTTTCTAGAGGCCATGTACATTTTTATTTTAGAAATTAATTAAAACTTTTAAAATTTAGGGATCCCGAATAAAAGATTTGTTTTAAAGTTTTTGCTTAAATTAGTGTTTATGTTTCAAAATATTTTTATTTAAAAAGGTCTCCAAAGCATGCATTGTCGTAACGGTCCCGAAAATATTATTTAAGAAATCGGATCGTTACAGAGGGATTCGAACCTCTGACCTTTTGATCGAGGGTATATGTCAATTACCGTTGAGCTAAGCTCACTTTAGCAAAAAAAAAAAAAAAGAGAAACTATTATCATACTATTCAATAAGCAATTACTTATTAAAACATTCCAAACACGATGATATTTTATTATATATTTTTATAATATAATATACACCATGTCATAATAAATACATTAATTAGTTTACTTAAGGAGATTTTGAAGGTGACTTTGTGAGCCATATAAATTAAACTGGATATAACTAGAAGTAAATGAAATTACAAACCAATAATCAATGGCTGAGGCAAGTGCAAGCCAATCCCCACCAGACATCGAAAACGTATACCAATTCCTTTCATTGGCTGCTTCATGCTCAGACTTCACTATGATCAAGATTATTTTGTGAATGAAAATAACCCATTCTTCAACAAGCCTTGGATATCCTTTCTTCATTGTGGAGGAGATTTATGAGCTAGTGCAGAGGGGTGGGGCTCTCTCAGAAATTTTTGAAGGAATATCTTTTTGTTTTGATGAAACCTGATGAACAGTGGGAGATTTCTATTCCGGAAATGAAGCATTTTGTGGATGGGCTAAGGAACTTAGGGTGTGTTTGGTTGGTGATCTGAAAACATAAATTTGAAAACAAAGGATTCAATGAAAACAAAATTGTATTTCATGTTTCCAGATATGTGTTTGGTAGCAGATTCAGAAATTGGATCTCAATTCAAACAATTGTTCAAAATGTGTTTAATAATATATTTATAAACCATAAATTATTTGTAGTTATCAACTAAATATATTAGGTTGAATATAAACTATTATTAGTTATATGTTATAAATTTTGTATAATTATTATTTTACAATATCATATAATTTATAATACATTATATATTATACAAATTTTAATTTCATAAGAATGGATTAAGTTTATTACATGAAATATTGTATTTATTAAGGTTTTTATCTTTTTTTAAAAAAAAAAAAATTTAATTCTGCATTTAAAATTTTCAAATTCAAAATCTGGATACACTGAAAACCAAAAAAAAAAGTTGTTTTCAGAATTTCCATTATTTGGATCACAGAATCCGAAAACAGTATTCGAAAACGCATCTGCCAAACGTATATTAACAGAATTCACTGATTCCAAAAATATAAAACAGAATCCAGATTGTCTACCAACCAGACCCTTATTTATCCTGTCGGAGTTCAAAGGGCATTACATTTACTATTCCCCCACTATTACAGAGTCGTTGCACCAAGCAGGAGGCAGGTTTAATTCCTTTCCTTCTCTCTTTTCTTTTAAATAACTTTTTTTAATTTTGTTATAATTTGGGTTAAATTACAAGTTTAATTTTTCAACGTTTAGATTTGTGTGTATAAAATATCCATGAAATTGGACAATACTTGACTAATATGTAGATACCTACCTACGTTCCATAGTATATTAAAATATTGATAACTAGCCAGGAGAGATTAAAAAAAGTATATTCTCATTTCCTACCTTTCTCTCTCTTAGTTGTCAAGATTTTAATATGGTGTGTAGGGACAGTCCCTTGAAATTTAACGATTGTTTATTTTAATTTTGTATTTAGTAGGCCTCTAAACTTTAAAATATGTCTTATAGGTCGTCCGTGAATTTTTAAATTTGTCTAAATAGATCATTGACACATCTAAAACTTGTAAAAATTAATTAATCTATTTATTAGATATAAAATTGAATATTTTATGTCTCATGGTTTCTTTAAACTTTCAATATAATTTTGTGTCTAGTATGTTTGTTGAATTTTAAAAATTTAAGAACATATTAGACATTTTTTCATGGATTTCTTTAAGACATTTTTTCATTTAAGAACATATTAGAAATTGAATATTTTATGTCTCATGGTTTCTTTAAGATATTTTTGTCACGCCATTTAATGAAGTGATCACATCTCCTCAAGTCACTATATCTCTTTCCATTTCGACAAGAAAAACTATAATATTATAATAATAAATTTTGGAATTATCCTATTTTAAAAGCAAGTTTTGGAAAACATAATATTAAGAAAAGGGAGATTTTTTTTTAATATAATTAAATTTTAAACTTATTTTTAAAATATAACAATTCCAAATTTTATTTTAAGAATATTGTAGTTTTAAATAGGGCGACACAAGGTGGTCTTTTGTCATATGTCAGAATAAGGTAAGTGTTAAGTGAACTTTTTTTTTTTTTTTTTTGAGTTCAACAACATTTTGGGTTGGGGAGATTCGAACCTCTGACTTTTTGTTCGAAAATACATACCAATTACCATTGAGTTATGTTCACTTTGACTGAACTATTGTGAGAACAAAATACAAGATGATAAAATATGAGTTTTGTTATTTTTCGTCTTATAGTCTTGAAAACAATTAGGAAGGAGAAGGATGAATTGATATGGAGTTACGATAACCAAAGTAAAAAACCCTAATAATATTGAGTTAATTAGCTAATTGAAAAGGGGATAAAACTGTTAAGTTCAATTTTGAGGCAATCAATCAAGGGAGTGAATGAATTGTGCTGTCTCTCGGTGGAAGGTTGGTGGCTATGGCTTCTTCATTTAAAAAAAAAAAATAAATGGGGGTGACAAATCTGATTACTCGTACAAGGTAGGTGGCTTCATAAAAATGAGAGATAATAAAAATAATTTTTAACTATTTGTAATTTTAATTCTCTTTTTCCAAATTTTTTTTTCCCTAATGGATTAAACTAAAATTCATAGTCCACTTGTCCGTTCCACAATAATATGACATTAATTCTGTTGTCAAATAAATAAATGAATATATATAAATTACTATGACATTTTGTATTTTTTGCAAGCCTGGGTTTTATCTTGTTTAGTTAATCTACTCAACATTAGTTTTTCTCCCATTTACTTTACTTTCAACCTATTTTAATTTACATTTGTCTTCCTCAACTTGCTACAGCTCAAAGATCAATGGTCGCAAAACAACAAAACCCATCTTTGTTTCTACAAAAAGTTTACCTTAAATACTAATACTTGAGCCCAACTTTTTTTTTTTCTTTTTTTAATTAAGGAATCCTTTATATGATAATTATCTACACGTTACAGTTATTGAACTCAAAAAAATAAAATAAATAATTAAATTTACACTAACAATATTTTTTTTTCTTTTAAGAAAATAGTATCCTGAACACGAGAAACCAATTATAATAAGCCATGATCCCAACAATCATATTAAATAAATTCCGACATTACTTGAATAAAACAAAGAACCAGAAGAAGAGTGGCTGCAAAACAATGGAAGTAATAGTGGCCCAAGGTGTGTGTTGAAGTAAATATGTTTGAGCTAGGTTGGTGAGCCATTTAATGGTACTAGTTTAAAAACACGTGCGATGCACGTTAAATTTCACTTTTTAGATTGAAAATTAAAAAAAAAAAAATGGTGCCTAGAAGTCTAAAACTATATATTATCTTGTTCTATGTTCATTTACAATAATAAATATGAAATATTTTGCACGTGGTTTGAAATCTTTGGAATATATTTTTTACGGTGAAAGTTAACTTTTGAATAAATATATTTTTCATCTAGTTCAAATAGTAAATATTTGACATTAAACTATAATGTAAGAGGTAGAAAAAATAATAAAAGATATATAATTAAAATTAAAATACATATAATAGTTGTAAACTAAATTTGATAAAACATAAAAAGTGGCATCATAAAGATAGTTTATTATCTCATGGATAATTCATCGGTGGGCTTCGAGATTGTATTTTGGAGAAAAAGAAAGAAAGAAATATATTTCATAAGAATTATATAAGTTGATTTTTTTTTTTTTAAAAAAAAAAAACAAAAGTATTTAATAAAGTATAGCCTCTTTGAAAATAACATTTTTTTGTATGTTTGGATGACAAATTTTGATCTTCAAGTGATTTGATAAGAATTTTTGTATTGACATTGAAAAAAGTTGTTAATGTGAAATTACATATTTAGAAATATATTTTCTAATATTCAGAACAATTTGTCCTTGTGTTTTGTTTAACGTCATCGCACAACATAATATAACAGGAAATTTGTTTCCTTTCGAACTTGAATAGATATCATTTTGTGCCATTAGGTGGACTTAATTAATGGAAATCATGATATCAAAATGTGTTTCCCTGTTCTCCCATTACTACTTCGACAATTTAAATATAGCTCTTATACATTTTCTTGAAGAACTTTCTCCAAATAGGTAAATATAAATTAGGCTAAATTATAAAAAATGCCCCTAAACTATGGGGTTTGTTTAAAAAATGCCCCTGAACTTTAAAGAGTTTCAAAAATACCCCTGAACTTTGAAGAATGTTTCAAAAATACCCTTGCTGTTAATTTAGGATGGAAACCGTTAAAGTTTGAGTTTCAAAAATACCCTTGAACTTTCAAAAAAATTTCAAAAATACCCTTATTGAAAAATGATTCTTCCTTTTTCCTCATCTCTCACCGTAAATTCTTTCTCCATGAAAATTAATGCAAAACTTTGCTTATAAATGTTGTGTGCAACACAATACCAAATAAAAAAAAGCCTTCGAAATCAAGTTTTATCTTTTAAAAAGCGTAAAGAAGATAAGTGTGAGAAAACAACATATATATGTATATATGTTATTTCATTTTTTGCTCTCTCTTTGTTTGTGTATCTTAATGATAAAAAGAAGAAAGGTTTGTAAGACTGTGAGTTTGGTCCAATTTATAAGATTAATAATCAAAAGTTTTATATATTATTTTTTTTCTTATTAATATTTAAGAATTGTTAGAATCCTTACACAACAATAGTTTCATTTATTTTTCGTAATAGGAATATAGAGAAAGCTAGGAAATAATATTGAAAAGACTACCAACACATGTAGAATTTCAAGAACAAAACAAAAGTCATCTTGAAGATTCGATACGAAAATCTAGCCAAGTGCTTTGGATGTGTTGAAAGAGAAAGAAAGCTCCTAGATTATGAATACATGACAAATAAGTAAAGTTTCTCATTAATTTTTAGAAGAAAGTTAATTTACGGTGGGAGAAGGGGAAAAAAAAGAAGCATTTTTCAATAAGGGTATTTTTGAATTTTTTTTAAAGTTCAAGGGTGTTTTTGAAACTCAAACTTTAACGGTTTCCATCCAAAATTAACGGCAAGGGTATTTTTGAAACATTTTTCAAAGTTCAGGGGTATTTTTGAAACTTTTTAAAGTTCAGGGGCATTTTTTAAACAAATCCCATAGTTCAGGAGTATTTTTTATAATTTAGCCTATAAATTACATAGGACTTTAAAGGAATGGTACAAAGATTGCAAGGAAAAAGTTATAAATTTAAGAAAAAAGAAAAAAAGTAATTGCAAAATAATTAGACTATTAATATATTGATACAAAAAAAAAAGTTTATTAAAATTTAGGATAGCAATGGTAACAATCGCTATATTTTATTGGTGCTTTATGATTTTTTTTTTTTTTTTTTATATAGATTTTGATACAAAAAATCTATACATATCAAAATAGTGATGAAATTAGAGTAAAAAAATATGTAGAAAACTCAAAAGTTAATATGCTTTTTGGAAAGACATGACTAATGACCCCTTTTTATTGTAAGATATATTTTTAATTTTAATCCTCGAATGGATGCATCTTATGTGTAACTAACTATGCTTGAACAGTCACGTCTCATCAACAAAGATTGAAGGACACTTTAACTCAAAGAGTTGTGTCTCTTTAACAAATATAGAAGGGCAAAATGGACATTCATTAAAATTATAAGGGCAAAAGAGGAAAGCAAAGATTCTCCCCCTTAAGCCCCTTTTATATATAGTAAGATGTCTACTTTGCAATATTGTTTCAATGCTTTAGAAATCTTGTGAAAATGGGTGGCAACTCCATCCACTACAATTTTAATGGATTGCAAAGTTGAGAATATAAATTCAACTAGTTAAGACATTGCCTTCGATCAAGAGATCAAGCTTCAAACCATTTGGTCCTCACAACCTACATATTATTGAACTAAAAATAAATAAATAAACCTTTTATGTACCAACGTCAAAGTCATCGATTTGGTCCTCTGCTAATGCATAAGTTAGAGGAGACTAGACGACACAAAAAGCTCGACAACCTACCCTCCATTGTTGAAGTAACCAATTGACTTACGTGTATTGCTACCACATACAATGTGGGATGGAAAATGATTTGCACGAGCATAGATTTTAACCTAACAAGAGTTGGATGGGTAAAGTTTCTTGTAGATGAAGCTTAACGATATATTTTAAATTTTATACAGATAGTAGGCTGCACCATATTTATATATAAAGTTTAAGAATAACTTCCCAAAGGTTTATAACTGTTGATGCCAAAATTTAGCCAAGCAACTCACCTGACCTTCACGTGACATCAACGGTGAATTTATTTGAAGGGGAAAGGCGTGGCCTGCAAAATAAGAGAAAACTGTGCACCGGTGTGGTGCTTGCCACACCGACTCCGATGCTTAAGTCAGTTGGGAGATCATAAGTGAAGCAAGTAAAATAATAATATAGAGGAAGAAAATAGATACCAAGTTGAGTCCCCTTACTTTGGGGTTAGTCTCTTCTATTTATAGTTGAAATTAGGGTTTTCCCCTTCTTTTTAGGAGAGGGAATAGCCCTAGAGATTGATTCGGGCTCAATAGGCCTCCGTGGGCTTGTTTCTTCTCTGGACTCTCATCATTCTGACTTTTTTTATAGATGGGTCCAAATTCACCCATAACAATAACATATCCCTGTTGTTTTTTATTGAACAATATATTTGATTGTATACCAATAGGTAGGTATCTTTCTATCCATTTGATTAAACTTTTTATGCCTAAGAGAAAGAAAGGTAGAAAATAGAAAAAAAAAATAGAAAAAAAAAAAAAAAAAAAAAAAAGCTTTTTTCACTTTCTCCTTGGTAAACTATAAAATATTTAATGGTGCTGAGTAGTTACCCAAGGACAACAGCCAAGTATTATTCTTTTTCACTTGAGGATCAGCTCCTTGTGGCAAGTTTGCTGAGCTGGAGAAAATTGACTTGACTTGGTTTATTGACATTTACACTAATGAGCTGGTGTCTAGCACAATGGTAAAATATTAAGTCTATAATAACTTCAAAATTTTTACTTTCCCCCACGTGAATATTGTTGGAAAAAAGAACACAAGTCATTTAACTCCTCTTTATGAAACCCACCAATCACTGGTACTAAATCATCGGAAGCTTGCCTATTAATATCCTAGCCTCTCCTACTCCGTCTTCATCCCACAACTGACTCTCCCAATTTTCTTCCCTCATTTTCATTTTGGCAGCAGTATCTCCCTTCAATCTGGAGGTAAGTTTCAATTAGAATCATTTAGACACAATAGAATAACCAATAATTTAGAATGAGTAAAAGAAATATTAAATTCCGTTTGATAACCATTTTTTATTTTTGGTTTCTGGTTTTTGAAAATTAAGCTTATAAACATTACTTTCATCTATAGATTTCTTTTTCTTTTTCTTTTTTTTTCTTTTTTTATCCACCTATATAAGTGTTTTCAAAATTCAAGCCAAATTTTGAAAACTACAAAAAGTAATTTTAAAAAACTTTTTCTTGTTTCTAAAAATTTAGCTAAAAATTCAAATGTTTTCTCAGGAAAGATGTAGACTATTGTAAGAGAATTGTGATAAAACAGGTATAATTTTCAAAAAAACAAAATACTAAGGTCTCGTTTGATAACAATTTTGTTTTTGGTTTTTGGTTTTTGAAAATTTAGCCTATAGACATTATTTCTACTAATAAGTTTCTTTGTTTTGTTCTCTACCTTCTTCCCATGTTTTCAAAAACCAACTCAAGTTTTGAAAACTAAAAAAAGTAGTTTCCAAAAAACTTGTTTTTGGAATTTGGAATTTGGCAGGAATTCAAATGTGTCTTAGATGGACGGTGTGTTTCAAACCATAAGAATTCATTTTACTTATGGTCCGTTTGGAATATCTTTTAGTTTAAAGTGTTTTTTAAGAATGCATTTTTTAAAAAACATTTTTAATAAAAATTGTTTAGAATGTAAAGACTCATATGTTTGGTTACATGATTTTCCTCATAAATGTTTTTATACACAAGTTATTATATACTTAAAAACTCTTTTTAAAAAATTTGTTTTCAAGTGTTTTTCTCAAAATGGTTTATTTCTCAATCTCATTTTTTAATAAGTCATTTTTAGTGGTTACCAGAAATTAGAATATTTTTTTTTTCAAAATTAAACACTAGAAAAGTTCAACCAAACATACCTTTAAACTTGAGGGAAGAAACCCCCGATAGGGAAGGATTGAGACTGATCTAAAAAATTATAAATTACGAGAGTATCATAAGACCTCTTGGTAGTTAGTACAAGAGTTATGTCAGTTGAGCTATGCTCATATTGACCATTTTTGGTTAGTTGTTATCATACTAACCACTCCCTTTATTGGGAGAGATTTTAGTTTCTGGCTTTTTATTTTTTATCTTTTTTTTTTCTTTATAGCCTTACCCCATCAAATATACATAGGCACAAGCGACGACGCTAACTCTTTACATCAAAACAGCCAAAATTAATCCTAAAAGATCACTTTAATTAACATATATAAATGAGTCATTTTAAAGAACAAAATTACTAGGATTCAATCTATTAGTACCTTAATTAACTTTTTAAATCTTAATTTCTTAAGATTTAATTTCTTTATCTAAATATAACAAAATTATATATAAATCCTACCAAAGTTGTCATTTGATTTCAATTTATTGTTTAAAGTAAAGCGGTCATTCTCATATTTAGATTTTTTTCTAATTTCATTTTATTGTGCCATCTCTTCAAATTCATATTAGTGTTTATATAATTTTTCTATTTTGTCAACCAGAGCCTAGCTAAGAAGACATCTATTTTCATTCTAAGGTCCATGGTTCAATCTCTCACATTGCATTTGTTAAACTAAAAAAAATGCTTAATTTCAAATACTATAGCTATTCAACATTTTTTAAGCTTTAGGGATTTATCGGACACAAGATTGAATGTTTAGGAATCTATTAAATACTTTTATAAGTTCATAATCTTTTTTTTTTTTTGAATAAATAAGTTCATAATCTATTTAATACGAACTTAAAGTTTAATGACTAAACTTGTAATTTAAACTTTTTTTTTTCCAACTTGATAAGACATGGAGATGGACTAAATTATGATGGTACTAAGGTTCTTCCAACTTGGTTGAAAAGTCTTTAGTACGCCTATACCTATACTATAATTTGTGGGCCCCTCCACCCACCTCATTTTTAAAAGAGAATTTTCCAAGGTCATGGGTCGTTGTTTGCTGAGCTGGAAGAGATCGACGTAATTTAATTAATATACTACTGCGTACACTTCTTCCCACAGTTGACTCTCCCTCTCTTATCCTCCTTGGGAGAAAGAGTTGCATTAATCAGAGTTTGTAGTGCGTGATCTTTGGCAATCCAGTCCTCATACTGTGGATTCGGCTGAGAAACAGCAGAAGAAGAATCAGTAGACGAAGAAGAAGTGGTAGTATGGTAGTACGTACAGATGAAGCCGGTTTCGGAAAGGATCCATCAATGAATCCAAACAATTTGTGCGCCTTCAAGATTGATCGCAACTGATGCTTCCATAGAACAAAATTTGTAGAATCTAGCCGAATTGAGACCAAATTACAAATATTTGAAAGAAGAAAGATAGGAGAATTGAGATCTCTGGCAGTAGAATCAGCCATTGGTAAGAAAATCGATAAGAAATGCAGAAGCGTGGAAGGATCGAGACGTGAGTCACCAAAAATCTGATACCATGAAACAATAGTCAAATAGGAAAACACTCAATTGAGAAGGAGATGATTCTCTTACTGCTTGATTTCAAATAGAACTATACAAAGTATTTATACCAGAGTTCTAAAACTAAAAATAACCAAAATAACAAAATACTAACAAAAAAAAAAAAGCAAAAATATCTCAACAACCATAACCAAAAGATTTCCCATTAACAGCAGGAACATCTCCCTTCAATTTCGAGGCAAGTTTCTTATACCTATCTTTCAGATGTTATTAGGATTAACTTTAAAAAAAATGGTATATGTTTATCACCAAATATGCTATTAAGTCACTCTTATTTTCATGCATATGAATTTAACAAACATGTTTTAAATTAGAACCACTTGGACACAATAGAGTAACCAATAATTTAGGAGTAAAAGAAAGATTAGTTATTTAAATTAGTTAATTTGAGTTCTTTTGGGTAGTCGGCCATCTCTCTATGTAAACATGCAATTGATTTTTGAAATATATGCATCTCGATCTTTGTGTTAGGGAGATTTGAATTATAATCTCTTTCTTTTTATAATAATTGTCTGATTTTGAAATGTTTCTTTGTGTTTTAGTTGAAATGGACTTTGGTCACAACAACGAACCAATTAATATTGCAAATATTGATGAGGTTGAACAGCACACCCTTGCAGAATCCATGGAACAAATGCTCCGGCAATTGGCTTTGGACGCTACAAAATGCAGCATCTATCGGGTTTCCAAACGGTTACTCGACATGAACTCCAAAGCTTATACACCTCAAGTCATTTCCATTGGCCCTTTTCACCAAGGTCAAAAGCATTTGGAGGCCATGGAAGGACATAAGCTTATGGGTCTCAAAATTTACCTACATCGTATAAACATGAGAGTTGAGGTTGCCATCAGAATTGCTCAAAATTGGGTAGGGAAAGCTCGTGGTTACTATGCAGAGCCCATTAACATGTACGACGACGAGTTTGTGAAAATGATGCTTGTGGATGGTTGCTTTCTAGTGGAGTTTATGATACTGGCTTATCACAACTTCTCTCCACCAGATCAAATTCTAACGTTAGATTGCTTGTTCTATGAAGCTATGAGGCCTCATTTAAATTACGATATTATAATGCTTGAGAATCAACTTCCTCTCTTTGTTCTTGAAGGTCTATTTAACCAACTTGGAGCCTACCAAGACACTGGCATGGAAAGAATCTCCTTCGAGGTTCTTATACAAATGTTTCTTGAACGTGGGTTCATAAAATCATATGATCGGCTCTCCCAAATTGTCATCAACAGAAATGCAAATCACTTGCTCCATTTGTTGAGAGACTACTACAGCTTCTCAATTGTTAAGGATAGGACGAAAAACAATGATTCGTCGGAGCAGAGGGGTTTGTTGGAAATAATATATATATGTATAAGTGTGAATTGAAATAAACCGATAAAGCTGTGACGTGGAAAACCACTGTCCTGAAAGCGAAATTCCGGCTCGACCGTGGTGCAACCGAGATTCAACCGTTCGCTCCCGAAGGTTAACACAGCGACTCCAATAACACACGTGCACTCGTGGTTAGGAGCTGGAACAGACACTACAATTACCCATACCAATAAGGGGAAGAGGAAGGATCTCTCTGCCAAACAGAACCAAAAGCCTCCCTATTTATACAGAAGCAAGACTTTATTTTTTGTGGTTCTATAATTAGCAAAGCCAAATTTAGTGCCCTATAAATTTAAGAACCACTAAATTTAGCTAGTAGTTTTTTCTCCTTTGACTTGAATTAGTCATTCCCAACACCCCCAACTTTAACTGAGCTGTGGGAGGCTGGTGTCACCATCAAGAAAGCATCAGAAGAGATTCATTTCATGGACATAAGTTTCAAAGATGGGGTTCTAGAAATCCCACATTTCGAAATTGACGATCAATTTGAAACCTGTGTAAGAAATCTAATGGCTTTTGAGCAGTACCAGTACTTGAGGACAGATCAAACATATGTAACCAACTACGTCTCATTTCTAGATGGCTTGATAAGCACGGAGAAAGACGCAAGTTTACTTGTGAAGGCAGAAATCTTAACCAACAATATTGGTGGCAGTAATGAAGAAGTTTCAAAACTGTTCAATGATTTATGTAAAGGAATAACACTCCCAGGCCATGACTATTACTACTACAATATGACCAAAGCTTTAAGTAAGTATTGCAAGACGATGAAGCATCGATGGATGGCTTCATTGAGACGTGACTATTTTAATACGCCATGGGCTGCTATCTCCTTTGTTGCAGCAACTTTACTCATTCTTCTCACTTTCATTCAAACCATATACTCTCATCTATCGTATTCCAAGTAAGACAGCCGATGCCGATTTCCGTTTTTTAGTTTTTCTTTTAATTTTAGGTTGTGGCTCTTTACTTGGTTGAAATGTTAAACCTAGCACTCGTGTGACCATATTAGTTTTTCAAAACAACATTATGTTATATTTATGGTTGTTATTCTGTGACCACTCAACATCTATATGTCCTCTATTAATACTATTGGTTATGATTTTTGTTTTCACAAGTAAATCACATCTTTCTCTGTGTTTATCAACTCATCCATAAATATAGCATATTGGATTGTATACCTCTTATTACTCCCTACGTGGTAATGCTCAAATGTCATAAGGTTTTGCATACTGGTTTCAACGACGTTGCTGATTTTGAAAAGTGTGGGACTTCTAAAACTCCGTCATGGAAGCTTATGTCCATAATGTGTTTGGCTTGTGTTGCTTTTTGAAGCTTGACACCAACCTCCCAAAGCTCAGTTGCAGTTTGAGGCTGTCTGAGTAACAAATCGGTTCCACTTGTCAAGTGAATGGCAAGCAAAAGCTGAATAAATCGGCTTAGTGGTTTAATTTTCTGGTGGATGCAGTAGGAGGAAGCTTACATGGTTGGCCCATAAACCAGCTAATTAAAAGCCAGAGTGCAATTTGTATAAAGGAGATGCCTAGTGAGAGCTTGTTAAATAGATCCTCGAGAACAAAGAAAGGAAGTTGATTTTCAAGCATGATAAGGTCTTGATATAAATCAACAGTTATAGCTCCACAGAATGAAGGACGTAACTTGTTAGCGTCATAGCCATAATTTATTATCATAAACTCCACTATAAATTAGCAACCATCTACCAGCATCATTTTCACAAAGTTGTCGTTATTCATGTCTGTGTTCTGCATAGCAATTATGGGCTTTACTCTCCCAAGCTAGGTTCTTCATTCCTTGAAGTTATAACTGTTGATTTATATCAAAACCTTATCATGGTATAAAAATCAACTTCTTTTCTTTGTTCTTGAGGATCTATTTAATAAACTCTCATTAGGCATCTCCTTTGTACAAATTGCATTCCAATTTTTAATTAGCTGGTTTATGGGCCAACCATGTGGAGGATTTATTCAGCTTTTGCTACATCATTCACTTGACGAGTGGAACTAATTTCTCGCTTAGGCACCCTCCAACTGCAACCAAGCTTTGCGATGCTAGTGTCAAGTTTCAAAATGCAACACAAACCAAACACATTATGTATTAGTGTTATGTATTAAATATATTTAGAGTTGTTATTTAGTTAATTTGTTCTGTATTTCAGTTGTAATTCAGTTAGCTCTTAAAGGGTATAAATATCCTTGTTGTACTCTGTTAATTTTTGAGAGGAAATACACGGTATTACAATATTATTCTGTAAACGTTCATGGTATCAGAGATTATCGACAAGCGTCAATGGCTTCTTCATCCATGGCTTCTTCCTCTTCAAGTCTCTCAGAAAGTGTTTCTGCTTCTTCTCTTCAGCCGAACACTTTGATTTTTCTCCTCTCAAATATATGCAATCTTGTTCCTGTTCGTCTTGATTCCACGAACTATCTCTTCTGGAAATTTCAAGTTGAATCCATGTTGAGAGCTCACTCCTTGTTCGATATCGTTGATGGATCTATCCCTTGCCCACCCAAATTTCTCTGTGATGCTGAAGGAAACAAACTTACAACAGTTAATACAGCTTACACTCAGTGGATCGCACAAGATCGCGCTCTTATCACTCTGATTAATGCCACTCTCTCCAAGCAAGCCTTTTCGTTCGTCGTCGGGTGTAAATCGTCCAAAGAGGTATAGGAAGCCCTATCTAAGCGATTTTCTTCCGTAACCAGATCTCATATTCACGAATTGAAATCCGCTTTACACACTGTTTCGAAGTCTCCTGCTAAATTCGTAGATGACTATCTGATTCGTATTAAGGAAATTGTTGATAAATTATAGACTGTTTCAGTCACGGTTGATGATGAGGATATTCTTCTCTATACTCTCAATGGCCTACCTGCTGAGTTCAACTCTTTTCGAACTTCTATTCGCACAAGAAAAGATTCAGTAACTCTAGATGAACTTCATTCTCTTCTGAAGTCTGAAGCAAAGTTCATCGAACAGTAGAACAAAACCCTCGCCAATCCTCTTTTCAATCCCACTGCTATGTATGCAAATCAAGGAAGAGGATCCACTTCGTATGGCTTTCGTGGTCGAGGCCGATCTAATCAAGGGCGAGGTTTTTCTCCTGGCAATTCTAATCCAGTTCAGGGTCGAGGATCCAGTGGTAATTTTTCTCCCAATCCAGCTTCTTTTAACTCGGTGAATCCTGGTCGTGGTTTAAATGGTAATACACCGAATAATCAGGGAAGTTCTAACTCTGGTCAAGGCCGAGTCATATGTCAGATCTGTAATAGGCCTGGTCATGGTGCTCTTGACTTCTTCAATCGGTTGAATCTGTCTTATCAAGGCAGACATCCTCCATCTAAGCTAGTTTCTATGGTTGTTGCCAACGATCCTTCTTCCACTACTTCAACATGGCTTGCGAACAATGGATGCAACATCCATGTCACTCCTAATTCCTCTAATTTGGCCCTGAACTCTAACTATAATGGAGAAGAAGCAATAACCGTTGCAAATGGTCAGGCTCTCCCTGTTGCATAGGCTGGTTTTGGTACTCTCTCGACCTCACAGAATGATCTTCATCTATCCAACTTGTTTTGCGTCCCTGATTTGACCACCAATTTGTTATCAGTTTCCCAATGTTGCATCGATAATAATTGCATCTTTGTTTTTTATGCCGAATGGTTTTCTATTCAGGACAAGGCGTCAGGACGAGTACTATACACAGGCAAGAGTAGAGATGGATTATATCCTATATTCGCTGCTGTCAAAACACTGAGTTCTTCCACTGGTTTGTCGAATGCCTCTCTTTTAAATCATGTTCCTGTTTGTGCTTCTGCTTCCCGTACATCTACTACTGATTTGTGGCACTATAGACTTGGTCATCCATCAGCTGTTGTCTTACATAAACTGTTGTCTTCATACTCTATTGCACATGATGCTCCATTACAAAATAAAGACTGTATTAGCTGTCTGCAGGGAAAAATGACTAAGCTGCCTTTTCCCTTGTCTATATCTAAATCTCATACTCCACTTGAGTTGATTCACAGTGATGTTTGGGGACCTTCTCCCTCTTTATCTGTTTCTGGTTTTAAATACCATGTGAGTTTTGTGGATGACTTTAGTAAATACACATGGATATTTCCGTTGGTCTATAAATCTGATGTCACATCTGTGATCAAACATTTTGTTCCTTTTGTGGAGAATATGTTGTCTTGCTCAGTTAAGGTTTTTCGCTCGGATGGAGGTGGTGAGTTTGTTAATGCTTCCATTCATGATTATTTTTCTGCAAAGGGCATTACTCATCAACGGTCTTGTCCTTATACACCGGAACAAAATGGTGTTGCCGAGCGTAAGCATCGTTCCATTGTTGATATTGCTTTATCCCTGATGTTTCATGCCTCTGTACCTTTGGAGTTTTGGTATCATGCCTTTGCAACTGTTGTGTTTTTAGTTAATTGCTTGCCATCTCGTTCCATTGGTTTCATGACACCATTTCAGAAGTTATTTGGATATGCACCTGATTTGTCTCACCTTAGAGTCTTTGGTTGTGCATGCTTTCCAAATTTGAAGCCTTATAATAGTCACAAGTTACAGCCTAAGACTTCTCAGCATGTTTTCATGGGCTACACTCTTGAGTATAAGGGTTACCTTTGCTATAACATTGAAACCAAAAAGATGATTGTGTCTCGTCATGTTTTATTCCATGAACATGTGTTTCCATTTGCTCTCTCTCGATCTGAAACTAAACAGTCCCAATTGTCTACTGTTTCCCCGTTGACCTGTTCAGAAAACCCCAATCCAGCCATTGTAGCCACTTTATTTCCCTCCTTTACCTCTGCTGCATCACCTCAGGTCACATCCTCACCTAATAGCCCTATCACTGTGCCTCATGTTGACAATTCCCCACAGTCACCTACTGTGCCTGTTTAGCCGGCTAATACATCTCTACCTATGCCTACTGTGCCTACTGTTCCGTCACCTACTGTGTCTGATCAGTCACCTACTGGTTGTTCTAATCAGCCAGCTGTTGTCACCATTTCTCAAACTATATCTGCTGATAATGCTCAGCCTCCCATACTGACTAACAATCATCCAATGGTTACACGCTCGAAGTCTGGCATTGTAAAGAAAAAGGTCTTCAACCTTAGTAAGCAGAGTTCTATTCCTGAACCCGCTTCTTTCACTGCTCTTCCAAGGTGCCCGAGTGGAAACAAGCCATGCTGGATGAGTTTCTTGCTCTCCAAGGATAGAATACATGGAGCTTAGTCCCACCCACAGATAGTATGAACATTGTTGGCTGTAAGTGGGTCTTTAGGACTAAGTATAATCCGGATGGCTCTGTTGCTCGATATAAGGCCCGTTTGGTTGCCAAAGGGTTTAACCAGGTAGAAGGTGTTGATTTTGATGAAACCTTCAGTCATGTGGTTAAGAAAACTACTGTTCGGCTCATTCTTACCTTGGCTGCAACTTATGGCTGGAATTTGCATCAATTAGATGTTAAAAATGCCTTTTTACATGGCATCCTTAAGGAGGACGTTTATATGATTCAACCTCCAGGTTTTAAAGACTCCTCACGGCCAAATTTTGTTTGTAAACTTCACAAATCTCTCTATGGTTTAAAGCAAGCCCCTCGTGCGTGGTTTGAACGGTTTACATCTCACTTACTTTCTCTCGGTTTTGTAGCTTCTTTGGCCAATAGTTCCCTGTTTGTTCGAGCTGAAGGTAGTTATGTTATCTACTTGTTGCTTTACGTTGATGACATAATTCTAACAGGCACAGACTTGGCTTATATTTCCAACCTCAAGCAAGCTCTCAGTATTGAGTTTCAAATTACTGACCTTGGCTGCCTTAAATATTTCCTTGGCTTGGAAATTCAATATACTTCTTCTGGTATTCATGTTCATCAAGCCAAATACCTTAAAGATCTGCTTGAAAAATCTGGAATGTCTGATGCCAAAACTTGCTCTACTCCCATTTCTACAGCTTGTGATTTTTATGCAACATCTGTGCCTTTCTCTGATCCACTTTTGTATAGACAAATCGTTGGCTCCCTCCAATATTTGACTTTCACGCGTCCTGACATCACGTTTGCTGTGAGCAAAGTGAGTCAATTTATGCAACCTCCTACTGAGAATCATTTTTCAGTAGTTAAACGGATCCTCAGGTATCTTAAAGGTACTCATCACTATGGGCTATCATTCTCTCCTGGAGATCTTTCTCTTCAAGCTTACTGTGATGCTGATTGGGCTGGTGATTCTCTTGACCGTCGTTCTACCACCGGGTATGTTATTTTTCTTGGTAAATCACCAATCTCCTGGTCTGCTAAGAAGCAGTGTACAGTATCAAGATCCTCTACTGAGGCGGAATATAGATCTTTAGCCCAAACTGCTGCTGAACTTTATTGGATTCGCCAACTGCTATGTGATTTACATGTTTTTCTACATTCTCCTCCTGTTTTGTGGACTGATAATACCTCAGCTATGGCTTTGGCAAAGAATCCTGTTTTCCATGCTAGAACTAAACACGTGGATAAATTGATTATCACTTTATTCGGGAGAAGGTAATTCGTGGAGATTTTCAGGTTCAGTTTGTTCCATCTGCTTTGCAAGTTGCTGATTTGTTCACAAAGTCCCTCTCTGCTGCTGCTTTTACTCAGTTTTGTATCAAACTTTTGAAGACATCTTCTTTAGTTTGAGGGGGCATATTAGTGTTATGTATTAAATATATTTAGAGTTGTTATTTAGTTAATTTGTTCTGTATTTCAGTTGTAATTCAGTTAGCTCTTAAAGGGTATAAATACCCTTGTTGTACTCTGTTAATTTTTGAGAGGAAATACACGGTATTACAATATTATTCTGTAAACGTTCATTATGGACTAAGCTTCCACGACGGAGTTCTAGAAATCCCACCTTTCGAAATCAGCGACGTCTTTGAAACCAGTATGCGAAACCTTATGGCATTCAAGCATTACCACATAGGGAGTAATAAGAGGTGTGCAATCCAATATGCTATATTTATGGATGAGTTGATAAACACAGAGAAAGACATGGATTCACTTGTGAAAGCAAAAATCATAACCAATTTATAGAAACTCCTAATCTGAGCCTATCCTTCTCTATTGTCCAACCCCCCCTTTGCACTGTTTTCTTAGTTTTTGTCACCTAAGTCTTTTAGCAATTTTCTTATATTGTTGCACTTTAGTTAATGAAAAAATATTTGGTCCTTGGTTACTCTGAATTTCATTGAAAATCAAGCTTAGGAGTAGTAAAATCCCCCAAATCAATCCCTGTGGAGAACGATCTTAATTTACTTATCACTTGCTGTCATGATATGTATACTTGCACGTTTTTGAGCTATTTGTTGCATATTTAGCATCACTTTGCACAAGGCAACATTTAGTCATTTTACTTTTTCTTTGTAAATTGGTTCATGAATGTGATTTGTGGATGGACGGAAAGTTTCATATGTATTATATACACTATTATATTTTATGAATTAAATTCATGTTCGTTGAGTTAGTTGTTGTGTAAAAATACTTTCGAGATTTTATTTTGTGTATATGTTAAAATTCCATTTTGTTTACAGATTTTTACAAAAAGAAAAAATAGTATTGCTGGTTAGCTACGTGTGCAACCAACAATTTTTTTATTATTTAATATTGCACATTTAATGTTGGACATTTTTAATGTCGCACATCTAATATCGGACACTTTTAAAAATTAATTAATCTATTTATTAGATATAAAATTGAATATTTTATGTCTCATGGACGTTTCTAATTAGACTTTCAATTTTGTGTCTAGTATGTTTGTTGAATTTCAAAAGTTTAAGAATCTATTAGACATTTTTTCATGTTCAAGGTCTTAGATACAAGATTAAAAATTCAAGACCTATTAAACATGGTTGAAAATTTTGAGATCAAATAAAGACAAACCTGAAAGTTTCTTAAAATTAAAAAACCAAATAGGCACAAACATTTGAGATGTCAAAATAAGGGTTATGGAATGAGATTTTTGAAATATCAAAACTAAATAGGCACAAACCTCAAAATTCAAAGGAGCCAAAAAGTTCGGTGTTTGTGGTTAGTTCGGGATGTGGTTCTTCAATTTCAATGGATTAATCCTAAATTTCATTCTTTGAAATTTTCCAGTATCTATAGAATGAGTCTAAACTTATAATTAAACCTATATTATATTTTGTTAAATAAAATAAAATAAGTGTATGATGTTGAGGTTCTACATCAACCAATAATATCTCATTTATCTGTGTACTGGGTGCTGTAAATGTTTGAAAGGTTTGAGGCAGTAACGAATATTCAACTCATTCATAAATATAACATATTGGATTGAAATGCTCAAATGCCATTAGGTTTGCTGATTTCAAATTGGTCACTAATTTTGAAAGGAATTTTGAAAGATGGGATTTCTAGAACTTTGTTGTGGAAGCTTATGTCCATAATGTGTTTGTTTTCCTTTGATTTTTGGAATTTGACACCAACCTTCCAAAGCTCGGTTGCAATTTGGAAGCTTGTAACATGAATGAGTTTTGCAAATTTTTGTCACGCCATTTAATGAAGTCGTCTCTCCAAGTGATTATATCTCTTTCCATTTGGACACAATAATAAAAACTATAATATTATAATAATAAGTTTTAGAATTATCTCATTTTAAAAATAAGTTTGGAACTTATTTTTAAGATAATATAACAATTCAATATCTTATTTTAAGAGTTATTGTATTTTTAAATAGGTCAGAAACAAGGTTGTCTCTTGTTAATTATTTGTTATTTTAATTCTCTTTTTTCATTTTTTTCCTAATGGATTAAACTAAAATTCATAGTCCACTTGTCCGTTCCACAATAATACAACATTAATTTTGTTGTCAAATAAATAAATCTTAATGTCAAAGAGGAGCATAAGACTTGTACTAACGAAGAAACTTGCCTGAAAATTAAAGGGAGATGTTTCACAACAAGATTGGACATTAATTATATATATATATATATATATATATATATATATATATATATATATATTTTTGAGTACAACATTAATTATATTGTATACATGTAATAAACGAATTCGAATCAACATTACAAGCTCTAAATGTCCACTGTTTGTTTTGTGATGGTTGTCATTTTGTAACCATTCAAGTTGTGTGCCACGTTACAAGCTTTTTTTTTTTTTTTTTTTTTTTTTGAGAATGCCACGTTACAAGTTTTTCCTATGTCTTCAGTTCCTTCATTCATTCATGAACTAAGGGAAAGCTAAGCTAATTTTTGCGGAAATTTTTTTGCACAACTCCATACGTAGTGGATTTTATACGCAATCCAACTACGAATGGAAGGGATTACAATAGCTCAACCCTACTTTTATTCAATCAATCCATGGTTACTTTTACAAAGAAAAGACTAGTCTCATGGTTAATGGAAGAAGATTGAATGAATACAGATCGATTTTGATTTTATATTCTCTTTTCTTTACCTTGACTAAGATGGTATCACCTTTATTTTATTTTATTTTTTTGAGAATAGGTTTAGGTATCACCTTTATTTTATCCTTTCCTTTATTTTCCTTTTTTTATTTTTTTCATTTTCTGTATTTTGACCAGCCTGTTCGTTGCCAGCTGTAATTTTGCTCTCTTTTGCGAGCACTTATAATTGAGAAAATTTATAGTACTACGGTTTTCCATACTACCTCCATTCATTGTTTGCCATGGAAGAAGTATTTAAGAATCGGTGAGCTCACCGGAGTGATGATGACAGAGGAAGAGACAGGAGGAAGAACCGGCAATCGATCATCGGTAGTTGACGAGGTGCTGGAAGGAGACGCCATAGCAAATCGGAGAAGGAAGAGACACTGAAAAAAAAATCACCTGAGCTCTGATACCATAATAGCCGTACAAACGATAAAATGAGAGTGAGGAAAATATGCTCAGCACACACACTGAGGCCCAATCATTGACAATAAATAGAAGGTTCTTAGGACAGGTGTCCTGATACAAGGGAATAAAGAAATAACCAACATTATTACAGCAAATAACAGAAAATAAAACCAACAGAAATGAATACAATCAAGGGAAATATTTATGCTAACATGTGGGATCCATAGAATAAAATATTATATCATTAAATGCTCATCAAATGACGTGTCAAATATTGAATGGAGGGAGTAGGTACTACCGTAGTACTAGAAATTTTTCTCATTTAATTTGGGTTTTTTTAGCCACTTTAATTTGGGTATTTAAAGAAAAATTAAAACAAATCAAATTAAATACCCATTAATTTGGGTATTTAATCTCTCTCTCCATGTATTTCCTTAATGAAGAATATTAAATGAATACAGATCTTGATTTTATATTATTCTCTTTTCTTTACCTTGTGCTAAGAATGGTATCACCTCTATTTTATCTTTTCCTTTATTTTCCTTTTTATTTTTTCCATTTTCTGTATTTTGACCAGCCTATTTGTTGACTCTCCTCATTTCGACATTAACGATCAATTTGAAACTCGTGTAAGAAATCTAATGGCGTTTGAGCATTACCACTCGAGTATAAGTCGTCAAAGGTACATTAACCAATTATGTCTCATTTCTAGATGACTTGATAAGCACGGAGAAAGACGTAAATTTACTTGTGAAGGCAGAAATCTTAATCAACGATATTGGTGGCAGTGATGAAGAAGTTTCAAAACTATTTAATGATTTGTCTCAAGCGATGACTATTACTACAATATGGCCAACGCTTTAAGAAAGTATTGCAAGACAATGAAGCATCGGTGGATGGCTTCATTGAGACGCGATTATTTTAATATGCCATGGGCTGCTATCTCCTTTGTTGCAGCAACTTTTCTCATTCTTCTCACTTTCATTCAAACCATATACTCTCTCATCTATCGTATTTAAAGTAAGACCCATATAGGTCTTCGTTTTTTGGTTTCGTTTAATTCTTAGGTTGCTGCTCTTTACTTGGTTGGAATCTTAAACCTAGCACTCACATCTTTTTTTGAAACATCCTAGCACTCACATCTAGGCCAACCATATTAGTTTTTCAAACGAAACTATGTTATCTTTATGTTCTAAATGTCCACCATTTATTTTATCATCGTTGTTATTGTAAAACCACTCAAATTGTGCCACGTTACAAGTTTTTCATATGTCTTGGTTTCCTTTCTTTTGTTCACGAGCAAGCTAAGGAAAGCTAAGCCTATTTTTGTGGAATTTTTTTTTGGATAACTTCATACGATTTTATACGCAATCCAACTACTATAGAAGAGATTACAGTAGTTCAACCCTACTTTTATTCAATCCATTTGTAGTTAATTTTACAAAAGAGAAGGCTAGTCTGATTGATATAGAGTTAATTTTATATGCACTTTTAATTTAGATACACTTATTAAACACAACAATAAAAATTCATTGACACTTTTTTTTCAAAAAAAAAAAATTCATTGACACTTTATAAAAGTGTAGGACGCTTTTACAAAATTCAAAGAACTAGAGACTAATTGTTAGCTCAAATAACATTAGTCTATATGTGTTCAAATAACACTAAGGCATAAGAAAGATATGCCACATCAACCAAAAAGAAAGATTTGTACAAACAAAGGAAAGAGAATAGAAGAAACTCCAAGACAAACAAAAATCTTGATCCCTTCAACCTTCAAGGTCGATTTGGGTGGGGTCAGATTGGAATCTCTATCTCCAATCTCGAAATTGAAATGGAAAAGATTTCTCTTATCCGTCCAAAATGGGAAAAATCCCAACAATTAATTTAGTCCTATTTTAGGTTTTTTTTTTTTTACTCAGCATAGTTTTATAATTTTTGTTTTAGACTTGGATGGCTATGGCCCGTTTTATAGAAGAACTAAGTTTTTTTTTCAAGAAAACTCAAAGATTCAACCATATACAAGAAGGGGTGGTTGCAGCAATAGCAAAAGGGAAATCCTCAATTGCAAGTGTGCTTCCATTTGTTGAGGATTGCAATTATGGCAAAAAAAAAAAGTTTAGCCCAACCCAAAACGCAAATAGAATAAGTCGAAAATACCCTTCCCAGCATTTTCACGTGTTTTACCGTTATGAAGTATATCAGTGGTATATCTGATATACTACTGATATGAAATACATCAGATATACGGTTGATATACTATTGATATACCTAAAATGAAATATATCTTATATACTACTGATATACCTAAGATGAAATATATGATATACTGTTGATATACTTTTACTCTGGTATATTAGTGGAATGATATTCCTAATATAAAGTATATAAACAGTACATCATTATTCTATATTAGTGAAATGATATTCCTAATATGAACTATATATCAACTGTATATCAGCACTTCATATTTAATATAAAAAATATACTTAAAATAAAGTATGTTTGATAATTAAAAATATATATCAATGTTTTTTTTTTTTAAAAAAATAACAAGTCTATCATTGATGTATTTAGTCACTCATAATCAGGTATATCAAATGTTATTAATTATTTGAGTAATATAAGAGGTATATCTATTGTATATCAATGTTCATAACAAGTATACAAGACGAACATTTTATGTTATAAAAGACAAACATTTCGTTTAAAATATATAAATAACACAAACACAATTCAATAAAGAAAAAAGGAAACATAACAAAAATAAGTAAAGAAAAGTAACATATCAAGTATATCAACATTCATATATCATGTATATCATTATTGTATCAATACTCCTAATCAGGTAAATCAAAAGTTATGCTTATCAAATCAAGTATATATTAGGTATATCATTGTATTCATTCGAGTATATCAAATTTTGTATATCAGTTAATAGATATACTTTATAGTTTGTATATCAATAAATATAAAGTATATCAAATACACTACTGATATACCAGTTGATATATCAACGAGGGTAAAACTGGAATAATAAAAAAAAACGAAAATCAGATTTTAAAATTTTTGCTATATTTGCAAATCACAAAAAACATAGCTAAATTTGCAAATATATATCCTATTATTTTTTGCTACCTATTACAATTCCCCAAACAAGAAGGGTAGAGAGAGGGAGAAAGATAAGGTTTTTTTTTTCCCTTAAGTTCAAGAGGATTTATTTATAGGGGTAAATAGATAAATAGCCAATTTTAATTGGAAATTTTGAAAAAAAATATCATTTGGACTTTTCGCTTGAAAAATGGTCGATTGTTATTTTTAATAAGTTTTTTTAACAAGACTAAAATACCTCTAATTGAAATCTACATGCAATGAAAACTTAAATTCTATAAATGAAAGAGAAAATCTAGGAAATACTATTTATCTTAACAACAAACTTTAATAAGGAAATTTTAAATTTACAAGCATATATAAAACTAAAATAATCAATACAAATTATCTTAACAATAAAATTTAATAACGAAATTTTAAATTTACAAATATAATACTGAGATAAAATTGTCGTAGATGATTCAAAATCTAATGTTTGGAAAAATAAAAATAAGAATGAAATAAACAAATACATAATATTTAGAACAAAGTTCCACTTTTTTGAGAGGTAGAATCCGACCTCATGAAGCTGCAATTTCACCATTTTTTAGGACCTAGAGCATGCAACAATGATTACACACAAAACTCTATATTTTTTTTTCCAAACCCTTATTGTCTCGTTGGGTGTCTTTTCGACTGGTATTATTCTTCCTTGCGAAATCTATTTCGAATAGACAATATTTGCTTATATTATAAATCATACATGTATTATTGCTATTTACATGGTATTTATCATATTTACGAAAATAATTGAAATAGGCAAGTATACTGTAAATAGAATTAAAAAAAAAACTTTATATTAAGAAAAAATAATTGACTACCAAATATGATGTAATTCTATGAACAAAAAGATAAGATAAGTCACTAACTTGGATACACTTATGCTATATTTTAAAAAAAATAAAATAAAAAAAATTATGTATACATTATTGTGATTCAACATAGACAGATAGTGTATTTGAAGCATTATATATGCATTTGTATGTGCAATTTCCTTGTAATATGCAATCTTGTCCAACTTAATGGACATCAATTAACTATACATATATAGGATAAACAATTTCTCACCTTCCCTGTTAACTTAAGCACAATCCAACTTAATCATAGATACTATCCCAATTTGAACATAAACTCAACTGGTCAAAAGACTATAATCTTAATCAAAGGTTTAAAAGTTCAAAATTCTCACTTTTACTTCGAGTTGAACTAAAATGAATCTTGTTGTTAAGATTGATTTTTTAGAACATCTTGACATAATTAGATAAACCAGAAATTATTACCATACTATTCAAAGAGCAATTAATTATTAAAACATTCAAAACACAATGATATTTTATTATAATTCTCAAAAAAAAAAATGATATTTTATTATATATTTTTATAATATAATATACATCATGTCATAATAATACATTAATTAATTTATTTAAGGAGACTTAGAAGGTGAATTTGTGAGGTATATAAATTAAATTGGATATAACTAGAAATAAATGAAATTAAAAACCTATAATCAATGGCTGGTAAATGAAATTACAAACCTATAATCAATGGCTGGTGCAAGTGCAAGCCATTCCCCACCAGACATCGAAAACGGAGACCAATTCCTTTGATTGGCTGCTTCATGCAGCTCAGACTTCACTATGATCAAGATAATTTTGTGAATGAAAATAACCCATTCTTCAACAAGCCTTTGGATATCCTTTCTTCTCATTGTCGAAGAGACTTATGAGCGAGCGCAGAGGGATGGGGCTCTATCAGAAATTTTTGAAGGAATATCTTTTTGTTTTGATGAAACCTGATGAACAGTGGGAGATTATTTCTGTTCCGGAAATGAAGCATTTTGTGGATGGGCTAAGGAATTTTTGTACCCCAACGGAGTTCAAAGGGCTTTACATTTACTATTCCCACTATTACAGAGTTGCACCAAGCAGGAGTCAGGTTTAATTCCTCTCTTTCTCTCTTATTTTATAATTTTTTTTTTAATTTAGTTATATTTTGGGTTAAATTACAAGTTTAGTTTTTCAACGCTTAGGTTTGTGTGTATAAAATGTCCCTGAAATTGGACAATACTTAGATGATGTGTAGATATACCTACCTACGTTCCCCAGTTAAAATATTGATAACTAGCTAGGAGAGATTAAAAAATATATATATATATTTTTTCATTTTCTATCATTCTCTCTCGTAGCTGTCAAAATTTTAATATGATGTGCATGGATAGTCACTTGAAATTTAACAAGTGTTTATTTTTAATTTTGTATATAATAGATCTCTAAACTTTAAAAATGTCTTATAGGTTCCTAAATTTTTAAATTTGTCTAATTGATGATCGTTGACACAATCAAAATTTTTAAAAATTAATTAATCTATTTATTAGATATAAAATTGAATATTTTATGTCCATGGTTTCTTAAACTTTCAATAATCTTGTGTCTAGTATGTTTGTTGAATTTTAAAAGTTTAAGAACCTATCAGACATTTTTTTTGCACTCATTGTGGTGTGCTAGGCCATACCGTTGATCGCTGCTATAAACTTCATGGATATCCTCCTGGATATCGCCAAAAAGGAGGTCAACGTCCCCCACAGCAACTGAAGACTGAGACTGCATCTTCTATGACCTCTGTGACCTCAACTGCTTCTTCTACTTCGACCGATACTGCCAAAGCTCTTGCTCAATGTCATAGTCTCTCCTTACTATGCTTCAATCCAAGTTAACCGCTGCTAAGACTGATACCGATGTTGCTACATCTTATCTAGCTGGTACATGTTCTTCTCGTAACTCTTGGATAATTGACTCAGGAGCATCGACTCATATTTGCTTTGATAAAGCACTGTCTACGAACTTGTTTCCAGTTACTACCTTTGTGGTTCTGCCCGATAATACAAGAATCTCTTTGCATTTTGCTGGCTCTGTCACTCTACTTGGTTCAATATGCCTTCATCGTGTTTTATTTGTACCTCAATTTCAATACAATCTGATCTCCATCAGTGCACTGACCTCTGATGATTCTGTTATGGTCAAGTTCTCTACTAATTGTTGTGAAATTCAGGAAAGGTACACTTTGAAGACGATTGGCAATGGTAGTTTACGTGATGGCCTTTATATACTTGATGATCATGTGACTGATGTTGCTTCTGCTGTTTGTGCGTATGCTACACAGAAAGTTTCGTCCACTTTGTGGCATTCTAGGCTTGGCCATCTATCCTTTCCTCGTTTACATATTTTGAAAGATATTTTGCATATTGAACCATCTATATGTGATTCTTCAGTTCCTTGTGGTGTTTGTCCCCTGGCTAAACAGAGAAAGCTTTCTTTTGTTTCAAATAATAATCTTGCCTTTGCACCTTTTGATTTGATACATGCTGATATTTGGGGTCCGTTTGCCACTCCATCATATGCTGGTTAAAGTGTAATTTGAAGCATATTTGTGCAATTAAAGTGTGTTTTGGAGGTTTTTTATATGGTTGAAGTTCGATTCAGAGCTTTTTTGTGTGATTAGTTTTTAATGTGTGACTGTAAGCTTATTTGTGTGACTAAATTATGATTTTGAGTCATTTGTGTGCTCAAAGTGTGATTTGAAACATATATATTTGTGTGATTAAAGTGTGATTTGAAGGCTTTTTGTGTAGTTAAAGTTTGATTTGGGGCTTGTTGAGTGATTAAAATGTGATTTTGAACCTACTGTGTGTTCAATAGTGTGTTTTGGAGTTTGTTTTTTGTGATTAAAATGTGATTTATAGGTTGTTTATTTGATTAAATTTCAATTTTGAGCTTTTTGTATGATTTAAGTATGATTTTAAGTTTACTTGTACTGATAAATTGTGTTCAAAGTGTGATGTGAAACATATTTATGTAATTAAAATGTTATTTTTAAGCTTATTGATCATTAAAATATGATTAAGTATGGTTAGAAAGCTCTTTTGAACTTATTAATGATTATATTGTGATTTTATTCACTTAAATGGAAATTATGATTACTCATATGCATGTTAGATTATTCTAATGCTTTTGGAATGATAGATAAATGATTTTATATTTACTAAGATAAAACATGAATAAAATGTGTGGGGGGAGGGGGTCTTTGTTGTTTTGACTTTACTTATGTTTTAAAACGGGAGATGTTGTTTCATTTATCTTTTAAGTAGAGTTAGTAGTGAGATTTGTAAATGTGGTTTTAGTGGAAGGATTGATAGTTTTTATGTCCATTAAAATTTAGTGTGAATGTAGTTGAGAATTACGTATGGTTAATGTGTTTGTTGTTGTGATCTTACTTATGCTTAAGAATCACTTGTGATTTTTAGAGTATGTTTACTTATGTTTTATTTGAATTATAATAACTTCATTTTAATATGTGACCTTTATTTATGTTTAAGAATTGCATTTACACTTATATAGCTCTTACTTGAAATTTTGTTATATGTTTGATGTGCAGGATTAAATTATATTACTTTTTGAAGGCACAGTGAACGAGTAGTTGTCTCTCCCACTGATAATACATTTTGTACTTTATTTTGTAAACGTTATTATAGCATAAACATTATTTTGAGTTTATTTTTGTAACTTTGCAACTTTACATGAAAGCCAATACATGTGTTTATCTTAATTTTTTTTATTAATATTAATTGATTTTATCTTATTTTATTTGATGTATATATAATGCTCACAAGACGTGCTTGACAATTATTTCAAAAAAAAAAAAAGACGCTTGACAAAATTAAAGACAAATTACAGGAAAATTAAGTAAAGAAATAAATTTGATAAATAATTAAGGGTGAAAATTTTAAAAAATTTGTGACGAAAATGCAATTATGTCGCAGACAAATTGCGACGTTTCTTTATTTTCGTCGCAAGTTGCGACATTTTTACATTTCGTCGCAGTTTAGAATTTGCGACTTTTTTTAAATTTCGTCGCAAATGTGCGACGTTTTCTAAAAAACGTCGCTGAATATATTCTCCAACTGATATTTACCGACATTTTTTGCAACGATTTAGATTTGATTACAAAACACTGATGTTTTTTTTTTTTTACTTTTAGCGATGTTTTTTTCGTCGCAAAAGGTGTTATTTCTTGTAGTAGATATTGAGTTTTTCAACTTACTGGAGGAAGACTCAACAGTGGAAGAAGGCAATGGTCATACTTTGTTTTCTTTTTTGCTTAATTAATATTTTATTTTCAATCATATAAGTGTTAATCTATTGTGTATAATTTTGTAGGATTCAGAATGGTCATTGATGAAGAAAAGGATCTTGATGAGTTTGACTTTTTGAAGTTGTGATTAATTGTCTTTGTCTGTCCTTTGATTATGTTTCATTTTGAAGGATTTTTTTTTTTAAGGAACTCTTGAAGAATTATTTGTAATTTATGTTAATTGTTATTTTTTGTTTGTAATTTATGACTTATGAGACTATTTCAAGTCATATACATGTGTTTGGACTGTTTCAATTTATATGACCTATGTGACTATTTCAAGTCATATGTGTGTGGACTATTTCAATTTTTATATGACTTATGATCAGAAGACTATTCCAAGTCATATGTGTTTGGACTATTTCAATTTATATGATTTATGAGACTATTTCAAATTATATGTGTTTGGACTATTTCAAATTGAATAGTCTCATAAATTATATGTGTTTGGACTATTTCAATTTATATGACTTATGAGAAGACTATTCCAAGTCATATGTATTTGAACTATTCAATTTATACGACTTGAGACTATTTCAATTAATAATATTGTAGATTCTCATTATTATTCAATTTATAGGTGAGAAAACATTTCAATTTATCATTCATTATTATTCAATTTACAGGTGAGATAACATTTCAATTTAGATATTAGATTACAATAATTTATATGGTTATTAAAAATAAAACACACGCTTTCATTATAAAAAAAAGGTCTCAAATTTTAATAATGATATTCAAAAAAACTCTAGAAAAGAAGATATAAAAAAAAGGCTCATAAAAGAAAAGGATAGAAAAAAAAGAGAAAGAAAAACCTGAGCAATATAAAAAAAAATAATAGTATTTAAAAATAAAAAATATTAAATAATATTAAAAAATTAAAAAATTAAAAAAAAAAAATACGAAACCGACCGAACCGATTGATCGGTCGGTCGGCTACCAGCAGTCTTCAGAAGCCGTCAGTTTCCAGATTTCTGGAAAACCGACCGACCAGTCGGTGTCGGTTTTCCCCCAAAATCGACACCGACCAACCGATGAACAACCCAATATATAGGCACAAACAATACTAATTCTTTTCATGAAAATACCTAAATTAATCCTAAAAGATTACTTTAATTAACATAAATAGGTCATTTTAAAGAATCAAATTACTAGGATTCAATCTATTAGTACCTTAATTAACTTTTTAAATCTTAATTTCTTAAGATTTCTTTATCTAAATATAACAAAATTTTATATAAGTCCTACAAAAGTTGTCTCTTGATTTCAATTTATTGTTTAAAGCAAATTTGTCATTCCCATATTTAGATTTTTCTAATTTCATTTTATTGTGCTATCTCTACAAATTCATATTAGTATTTATATTTTTCTATTTTGTCAATCTGAACATAGCTAAGAAGACATCTATTTTCATTCTAAGGTTGATGGTTCAATCTCTCACATTGTTGTTCACACGTAAATTCAAAGAATGGAACACGTGGAATAAATGTTGTATTTGTATTGATGTTTGTATGCGTGTGAGTGTACAATCTCTAATTTTGATCCTCTGATTCTCTCTCTTGTGTGTGAATGTGTTTCACTCGAGGGCTGGAGCGCTTGTTCACGAGTCTGAAGCTTCAATTGATTCTTGGAGCTTTTGAAGTCTTCGAGTCTTGAAGTCTTAGAATTCAAGTCTTGAAGAGTATTTGGTCTTCAAGAAGCATTCAGTACTTAAAAACTTATGGATTTCACAGAGTCTTTAGTCTTCAGTCTTGGTGGAGTCTCTCTGAATTCTCTGGTTCTGGTTGAGAGCTTCAAAATTCTGAACCCCTTGTATTTGTGAAAGTGTAGAATTTCTGAATCCTTGAAACGAAGAAGAACCCCTTTATTTATAGAGTTCTCCATGGATGGGCCCTAGTGACTTTTGAGCCTAACAATTTGGACTTGGTTTTATTGGTCTTGGGTTTGATTTATATTTGACTCAAAAACCATATGACCCAAATATTAAAGACCCAAATTTGATCAAATTAATTTTTTAATTAATTGATCAAATGGACATTTGGCCTAAAAATTTTATAGTTGGCCAACTTTGTCTTCAAATTAAATTTGAGACACATGTCGATTTATAATTGGTCCCAAATTTAATTATTTGTAATTTCGTCATTATTTCTAAATAATGACGTGACAATTTGTGATTGGTCAAAATTTATCTTTCAACAATTACATTTGTTAAACTAAGAAATGCTTAATTTCAAATACTAGAGCGATTCAACATTTTTTAAGTTTTAGGAATTTATCGGACACAAAATTAAATGTTTAGAGACCTATTAGACACTTTTATAAGTTCACAATCAATTTAATACAAACTTAAAAGTTAATGACTAAACTCGTAATTTAACTTTTCTTTTTCTTACTTGATAAGACATGGAGATGGACTAAATTATGATGGTACTAAGGTTCAACTTGTTGAAAAGTCTTTAGTACGCCTACCTGTACTTGTCACCAATAACTTCGATGGTGATTAAGTTTTTTTATTTATTTATTTATTTATTTATTATATGTATATACTAAATAAATTTTCTTTTAGGAAAACATAGCTTATCCCACTTACACCAATGCATTTTCTTTTTATTCTCACTAGAACCCTACCAAAATCTAGCAAAGCTTCTAGTGATCTCATTACAAAGACGTTTAAGAAACCTAAATACACTCATAGCATCAGACGGGATGACTTGACCAATGCTTTTTATAAGAATTTCTTTTCCTGCTATCGAAAATAAGGATCCCTTCCAACCGGACTGTTTTCCATACCCTATCCATCACATAACTAAATTCCTTGCTTTTATTTTTAGAAAACACAAAAGGTACTCCAAGATATTTACCAAAGTCTTCAACATTGTTCACACCTAAAATGCTACTCAAAAATAGTCTTCTATCGTTATTAACTTTTTTAGATAACATGATAGCTGACTTAGAGTAATTGATGATTCCTCAGAAGCTATTTCATAAATTCCCAACATATTTTTTAAGAAAACTAATTCCTGCTAGCTAGCCTTGCAAAAAATAATGTTGTCATCCGCGAATAATAGATGAGATATTAAAGGTCCATTGGAACATATCATACCAGTTAAACGCCCATTATTGTTAGGTTCTTGGATTAGATTTGAAAGACCCTCAGCCACTAATAGGAACAAATAGGGGGATAGTGGATCTCCTTGGCGAAGTCCTCTACTAGAGATAAAATTTCCTTTTTGATCCCCATTAATCAAAATTGAAAAACTAGCCGAAGAAATACATTCCACAATTAAATTGACCCAAGAAACATCAAAGTCTAATCTCAACATTATTTCTTTAAGATAGGACCACTCAACTCTATCATAGGCCTTACTAAGGTTGATTTTTAAGGCTGCCATATCTTTATTAATGTACCTATGGTTTTTAATTGCATTGATACATTCCTGTCCAAGTAAAATGTTATCGGTAATAAGTCTACCTTGGATAAAAGCTGACTGCGAATCAGAAATAATATCATTCAAAACCCCTTTCAACCGATTTGCAATAGTTTCTGTCACTATCTTATAGTTAACATTACATAGACTTATCGGTCTGTATTCACTGACTTCTCGGGGCTGGAAACCTTAGGGATTAAGACTATGTTAGTTTTATTCCATTCTTTAATGTTCTTCTTCTGGTTTAACATATCAAGACATTCCATAATTGTATTGCTACCCACAATGTGCCAATATTTTTGGTAAAAAATAGTTGAAAACCCGTCGAGGCCCAGGGCTTTAGTTGAAAACATGTCATTTACTGCTTTTTTCTACTTCTGTTTTAGTAAAAGGCCTTAATAATTTTTTATTCATGTTCTAAGAAACTTTATTCTTTACATTCCTTAAAGCTATTTCAATGTTAGGTTTAGTAAGGTTTGAGGATTTAAACATTTTTTCAAAATAGGATACAAATCTCTCCTCAATAACCTTGGAATCTTCAGACCAATGCCCATTCTCATCAAGAATTCCTGAAATTTCATTTATTTTTTTTCTAATGGAAGTTTTTTTTATGAAACCATTTGGAATTTCTATCCCCCATTTTAACCATTCTTCACGGCATCTTTTCTTTTTCCTACTCGATAAGCCATTGAGATGGACTAAATTTTGATGGTACTAAGGTTCTTCCAACTTGGTTGAAAAGTCTGTAGTACGCCTATACCTGTGTACTTATCACCAATAACTTCGATGGTGATTAATTTTTTTATTAAGTATATATACTATATTGACAAAACTCGTAATTTAACTTTTCTTTTTCTTCCTTGATAGACTAAATTATGATGGTACTAAGGTTCTTCCAACTTGTTGAAAAGTCTTTAGTACGCCTACCTGTACTTGTCACCAATAACTTCGATGGTGATTAAGTTTTTTTTTTTTTTATTATATGTATATACTATAATTTGTGGGCCCCTCCACCCACCTCATTTTTAAAAGAGATTTTTTCCAAGGTGATGGGTCGATCGACGTAATTTAATTAATATACTATTCCGTCTTCTTCCCACAGCTGACTCTTACCCCTCTTTTTCTTCATCTTTGGCAGGAACATCTCCCTTCAATTTCAAGGCAAGTTTCTTATACCTATCTTCAAATGTTATTAGGATGAACTTTAAAAAAGATGGTATATGTTTATCACCAAATATGCTATTAAGTCACTCTTATTTGCATGCATATGACTTTAACAAACATGTTTTTAAATTAGAATCACTTGGAGGCAATAGAGTAACCAATAAATGAGAATGAGTGAAAGAAAGATTAGTTATTTAAATCAGCTAATTTGAGTTCTTTTGGAGAGCACGACCATCCCTCTATGTAAACATGCAATTGATTTTTGAAATATATATATGCATCTTTGTGTAGGGAGATTTGAATTAGAATCTCTTTCTTTTATAATAACAATCTCTCATTAATATTTCTATGTGTTTTAGTTCAAATGGATAAGATTGAACTGCATGAACATTGTTCGACCCTCGCTGAATCCATCAAAGAAGAAATGCGTCGAGAATTGCCTCTCAACAGTGAATGCAGCATCTATCGGGTCCCCAGACGGCTATTCAAGATGAATCCTATAGCCTATACGCCTCAAGTCATTTCCATTGGCCCTTTTCACCATGGTCAAGAGCATTTGATGACCATGGAACGACATAAGCTTCAGGCTCTCAATATCTTCCTACGTCGGATAAATATGAGAGTTGAGGATATCATTGCAATTGCTCGATATTGGGAAAGGGACGCTCGTCGTTGCTATGCAGAACCCATAAACATGAACCACGATGATTTTGTGAAAATGATGCTTGTGGACGGTTGTTTCCTACTGGAGTTTATGATACTATTTCATTACCACTTCCGTCCACCACCTCAAATTCTAACGTTATATTGCCCATTCTATGAAGGTATGATTCCTCATTTATCCTACGATATTATAATGCTTGAGAATCAGCTTCCTCTCTTCGTTCTCGAAGGTCTATTTAACCAACTTCAAGCCTGCAAAGACTGTGCCGTCGAAGGAATCTTCTTTATGGGACTTGTACAACATTTTCTCGAATGTGCTTGTATAAAATCCCACCTCCCCCAAATTGTCTGCAGCAGAAATGCAAATCATTTGGTCCATTTGTTGAGTGACTGCTACAGCTTCTCAATTAATAAAGATGAGAGGAAAAACAATGAATCGGAGCAGGGGGATTTTTCGATTTCCCCAACTTTAACTGAGCTCTGGGAGGCTGGTGTCACCATCAAGAAAGCAGCAAAAGAGAAACACTGGATGGATATAAGTTTCAATAATGGGGTTCTAGAAATCCCATGTTTCGACATTGACGATCAATTTGAAACTCGTGTAAGAAATCTAATGGCGTTTGAGCATTACCACTCGAGTGTAAGTCGTCAAAGGTATATAACCAACCATGTCTCATTTCTAGATCACTTGATAAGCACGGAGAAAGACGTAAATTTACTTGTGAAGGCAGAAATCTTAACCAACAATATTGGTGGTAGTGACGAAGAAGTTTCAAAACTGTTTAATGATTTATGTAAAGGAGTAACAGTTTCAAGCTATGACAATGACTACTACAATCATATGACCAAAGCTTTGAGTAAGTATTGCAAGACAACGAAGCATAAGTGGATGGCTTCACTCAGACGTGACTATTTTAATACGCCATGGGCTGCTATCTCCGTCGTTGCAGCAACTTTACTCATTCTTCTCACTTTCATTCAAACTATATACTCTCGTCTATCGTATTCCAAGTAAAACCCATGCAAGTCTCTATTTTTTAGTGTCTTTTAGTTTTAGGTTGTTGCTCTTTACTTGGTTGAAATGTTAAACCTAGCACTCACCGCTAGGGCGATCATATTAGTTTTTCAAACAACACTATGTTATCTTTATGTTCTAAATGTCCACTGTTTATTTTTTCATCGTTGTTATTGTGTAACCACTCAAGTTGTGCCACGTTACAATTTTAATTTTCATGTCTTCATTTCCTTTCTTTCATTCATGAGCAAGGGAAACCTAAGACTCTTTTTTTGCGGATTTTTTTTTTTGGATAATAGAAGGGATTACAATAGTTCAACCCTACTTTTATTCTATCAATCTGTAGTTAATTTTATAAAGAGAAGGCTAGTCTAATTGATAGAGTTAATTTTATATGTAATTTTAATTTAGGTACACTTATTAGACACAAAAATAAAAAATTCATTGACACTTTATAAAAATGTAGGATGCTATTAGAAAATTCAAAGAACTAGAGACTAATTTTTAGCTCAAATAACATTAGTCTATATGTGTTCAAATAACACTATGGCCATATAAAACAAGAAAGATGCCAAATCAACGAAAAAGAGAAAGATTTGTACAAAGAAAGGAAAGAGAATAGAAGAAACTCCAAGACAAACAAATCTTGATCCCTTCAACCTTCAAGGTCGATTTGGGTCGAGTCAGATTGGAATCTCCATCTCCAACCTTGAAATTGAAACAGAAATTATGGTGGATGAGCTCCTTTAACCCATTAATTTTAAATTTGTCTAAATCTTCTAAATTTATCAATGGTAAGATTTCATGCATTAATTCAATTTATATTCTTCCCTAAATACCCTTATTTAATTTGGTAACTCTTAATTTATTAATTTATTTTAGTATTATATTTTTTTTTCTGTCAACCGGTAAGGGCAATTATCAGCTTATTTCAATTCATATATATTTTCTATTTCTAACAATTTGGATGGCTTGAACACAATCAGACCCAACTACCACTACAAGAAATCAGACCTTCAGCGTCGAAAAAATTTTGTCGCTAAAAGTACAAATTCGACGCAAAGCATCGTCAGCGTCGAAAAAGAATTAGTCGCACAGTACGTCGCTAAAGCTGTGTCGCAAGCTGGCTTTTGCGTCGAAACTTCTAAATGTGTCGCAACGTGCAACGGAATGCTAAAAAGCGTCGCAACGTGCGATGAAACAAATAAAAAAGTCTCATTTTTGGTTTTCACAATCTTTGTGACTGGAAGAAATAATTTGTCGCAACGACCATGCGATGAAACCCTAAAATGTGTCACAGAGCTTGCGACTAAACATAATATTTCGTCGCACATTTCGATTTTTTCCAAAACATCTATTTCGTTGCAAGAGTTGCGCCGAAAATGTTTATTTCGTCGCAGGTTTTAATTCATTTGCGATGAAAACCCTAAATTTGTCGCATAATTGATAGGCAATAAAAAATATATATATATGTTAAGTTGTGCCATTTAATGGCTCGATTTCATTTCAATTGTCCTGATTCACATTTTATACAAATAATCATTCAACATATAAGAAATAGATATTTTACCAAAACATCCATGCACTTTATACAAATAATTAAGCATTCACAAAAGTATGTTTCACACATATGAACATTTTACTCAAATCTTTACTAAGTTTAAGAGTTCCCAAAAATAAAGACCGAACAAGTTTCTAAATACAAATACTACAGTTAATTAAGCATTCAACAAAAGTATGTTTCAACAAAAGTACCAAGTCTATGTTAGCTCCAAAAAAGTAATGTTCGTTTGGTCATTGTTGTCGTCAACAAGTTTACTACAATCCTGCAAATAAACAACATATTACATATACATAAGTACACATCAACAACAAATCATCCTTAACCTTATTCACAAAAAAAAAAATACTTTTCTTCACCCAATTTAATTCAGTATGAGGTCTCGCTTCCTTTTCCACTGCAATATATTTACAGTTTTCCCAAATGGTGGGAAATCCATAGTCTCTAACTGGCGAAGAACATCTAATCCCGAGAAAGATCGAGGTGTAACTCTATATTCTGCTTTGCCATTAAACTGTTTACTTTTCCGCCAAGAATGATTCATAGGTAGGTAACGACGATGTCCTGTATAGCATATCTTATTGTGCAATGAATCAGATGAGATGTCTTGATTACAAATTGGACATGCCTTATACCCTTTAATGCTCCATCCTGACAAATTACCATACGCTGGAAAGTCATTAATCGTCCACATCAAAGCTGAATGAAGACGAAAATTTTGACCACTAAAGGCATCATAAGTCTCTATGCCATTACTCCATAAATCCTTCAATTCTTCTATTAGTGGCTGTAAATAAACGTCTATCTCTTTTCTTGGGGATTTTGGCCCTGGTATAAGTAATGACATTAAGAAAAATGTCTCTTTCATGCATTTCCATGGTGGCAAGTTGTATGGAATTAATATTACTGGTCAGGTATTATATGATGTATTCATGTTACCAAACGGGTTGAATCCAACGGTAGCTAAAGCTAACCTTACATTCCTTGGGTCCTTTGCAAACCAATCATATTGTCTGTCAAAGTTTTTCCATGCTTCAACATCTGCCGAATGCCTTAACACACCATCAATATTCATTCTTTTTTCCTTATGTCATCTCATATCACTAGCAGTATGCTTACAATAAAACAATCTTTGTAATCTTGACTTCGAAGGAAGATGTCTTAAAATTTTGTGTGGAATCTTTTTTCCTTTCTTGTTGTCAAGTTTATAACGAGATTCATTGCATTGTGGACAAACTTCTATGTGCGCATTTTCTTTCCAAAATAACATACAGTCATTTTTACAGACATGGATACATTCATAACCTAAACCTAGGTCACGCAGTGTCATCTTTGCCCAATAATATGATTATGGGATTTTGGTACCATTAGGTAAAACTTCTTTCAGTAATTGTAATAACATATCAAATGACTTATTGCTCCAATGATTAAGTACTTTGATATGCATTAGTTTTACCAAAAAAGTTAGTCTTGAAATATTTGATCCAGGGTATAATTCTGCATTGACTTCATCAAAGAATGATTGAAACTTATTATTCCTACCTCCCACACCATCACTTGTTTAAACTCTAATTAAGTTCTCTTCATCCAAATATTCATTCACTCCTGCTACATCATTCAATAATTCAACCATTTCATTTTCCTTATCTATATTTTGGGAAGTCTCAGGTTCTTTAGGTTTAGATTTCAATATGCAGATAAGTCTGGAGTTTCTCCATGATATACCCAACTATCATAAGTGAAAGACATTCCATACTTGTCCAAATCACCTTCGACGTCATAAGGTCGTTTCATTATGATATTTTGACAATTTTTGCATGGACAACGAGTAAATCCTCTCTTATCCACATGATTCTTTGCCACACTAATAAATGCTTTTATGCCATCAGTATACTCTTTGCATAATCTATTTCGAAGTTTTATCCAACTTCTATCCATAACTTATCCCTATAAGCATAAAGAACGACTTATCATTAACTTAATTCAATGGGTCTAATTTTTTTATATAAATCACATATATGCTTAAATTACACAATAACTTTAAAACTTAAACAATGTCCAATAATCTCCAAAGTGTAAGTAATAAACATTATAATATGTATCATAGGCACAATATTTACATTTCAAATTATAATTTACATCTAAATGAAGAACCCACTTTCAAAAGACAATTCTCAAGCTTCAACAAATAAAACAACCCACTTTCAAAAGACATAATAGGTACTTTAACACATTCCAACAAAATTCAATAGGCACAATATTTGTTTTCACCATAATGTTTCGCCAACAAAAGAAATATTCAATAGACCTCACGAAACAACACACTTTCAATGCACCTATTGTAATTATTTCTAAATGTTTCACGAACCAAAACAAAAATTCAACAAACCTCAAGAAACAACACATATTTCAATGCACCTATTGTAATTATCTCTAAATGTTTCACCAACCAAAACAAATTAAAAATAGAACCTCAAACCACATGTACAACCTAAGGTAAAAAGTCGTAGTTCAAAAAACAATCACCAAACCACAATAAAATTACAAATAAAACCTCAAACTTCAAATCAACAATGGACACAACACCCCCCTCCTCAATCCACATTCGCTAAAAATATCTCAAGCTTCAACAAAGACAACAACTTTTACCCTAACTTTAAATCCACATTCACTAAAAAAACTCAAACTTCAACAAATAAATCAACTCACTTCAAGTCACAAATATAAACTAACTCACTTCAAGTCACAAATATAAACTAACTCACTTCAAGTCACAAATATAAACTAACTTCAAGTCCCCCTTAGAGAGATACCTTCATTCAACAAATACATTCATTCAACAAATACAATGTCCCCATCTAAAATCTACATAACAAATCTACAATACAAGTTCCTATTAATAAATTTCAATTAGGAAAAACAATCGAATATTAGAACCAACCATAAGAATTAGTTACAACTAGACCATTCCAAAAAGTTCAACAATATAAATCTTAAACAAGTATAGAAATGGAGAAAAAAAAAACTACCAATATTTTACATACCTCTTAAAGATTGTCCCAAGAACTTTATCTATCAACAAAGTTTCTACACAACAAAAGTAATAAAAAAACTTTCAAAACAAAATTTAACACTAAATAAACTGGAAATGGAGGGAAAAAAACTACAAAGTTGAATCCAAAAACATATCTCACACTCGTTTATGAACGAAATCTAGAAAAAGATGGTAAGATATGAAAATGGGAAGGGAAGAAACAAAAATGGGAGAGAAGTTACCACGGCGGCTATGGCGTTTTTCGGCACTCTCCGGCGGTCCCAACGGTCCCAGCACGCTCGGTTGGAAGAGAGAAAACGAAAGAAGTCAAAGGGGAAGAAGAAAACCACAAAAGCTTGGTGAAAAATGAAGGGTCATTCTGTTTTTTTAAAACACCTGCAACGCAAACACCCAAAAAGTCGCAATCCTTGCGACTAAACACACAATTTCGACGCAGACGATTGACGTGGTAGGCACCCTACTCTAGAGCTAGTGCACTGCACGAGAAGGGGTGTCTTGTCAAGCCTTGTGATGCAAATCCATCGTTCGACGCTAAGCTTGCGACGCATAGGGTGTTTTCGACGCTATCAGTGCGACGAAATAGGAAATTTCGACGCTGGCATGCGACATGGTGATGATTTTCGACGCTGAGGGTAAAGCTGATATTTTGGTGTGGGCAGGAAATTTTTATTATTGCGGCAAAAAAATGGGTTCTGTCGCTGCGGTTGCAATGAAACGGGTATGTTCGTCTCACGTGTGATGCGACGAATCCTATTTTTCGACGTAATGACATGCACTTGGGCTGGAATTTTTCGGTGTGCGACGAAATGCACAAAAACGTCGCATGGGTAGCGACTAAAGGCTTTGTTTTGTCGCATGTATGCGACTTTTGACTTTTCGTCGCTGGAGTTTCGTCGCTAAAACCCTTCTTTCTTGTAGTGTACTATTTTTCCACAGCCAAGAGATTTTGCCAAATTGAGACCTTCAAAGATTGCTTTCAACTCTGCAAGAGGGGCTTTAAGATCCATATCAATAAAGGTGGAAGATGCGCCCATAATTTCTCCATTCGAGTTCTTGCATATGGTTCTGATTCTCGTCGACGAAAGGGAAGACACCCACGCAACATCGACATTTATCTTCCAGAAGTTTTCAAGCAGAGGAAGCCAACATGTATTCCGATGATCACCATCAGAGTGAGACACACCAAACTACTTGATGGGGATGACCTCAAATTTACTTCCATAAATTTCTTCAGGTAATTCAAAATCCAATTCCTTCGTACATTTTCAGGTGGAATAATTTTACCATGGGTTATTTTGTTTCTATCATTCCAGATAGCCCAACTCATAACTGCTATCAGTTCAAGATAAGCCATCGAAGATGTAAAGTTGATTTTTAGCCACCTGTCCACAAAACTATTGTTGAAATCTTCATCCAAGTACACCTTGTCGCACATAATTTTCCAGACTTCTCTAGCTTTGATGCACTTGAATAGAATATGATCTGTAGATTCAAAGTTGTTAGAACAAATAGGGCATTCCGTAGAAGTAGCAATACCTCTGTTATTTAGGTTAACTCTATTAGGGAGAATTTCATTAATTGCCTTCCAACAGAAGAGTTTGATTTTAGATGGGATACGAAGTTTCCAGAGGTTTTTCCATACTGACTCCATCACATTACTACTAGAAGAGGATTCATGTATTTTAGAGTTCATGAACAATTTATAGCCACTCTTCACTGTGTATGTAACGCCCCAGGCCCAGGATTCGGAATTCGGATTCGGCACCTAAGGCCCCGAAATTCTCCTGCGACCTGGCCACGTTACCATACTCGTCTTAAACTACTTTCAAGAGTGAAGACTGTCCCCACAAACCAACACGAGGTCCTTTTAGCATGCTTTGTCCTCACTCACATGCTTGCTAGGAAAATTCCCAGGAGGTCACCCAACATAGAACTTCTCCAAGCTAAGCACGCTTAACTTCAAAGTTCCTATGATTGAGCCACCGAAAAGGAAGGTGCACCTTGTTAGTATAGGTAGTATCTATCAATTCTTTTAAGCTTTTCTTGAACATACTTTCATGTCCTCTGGATCCCTCTCATTCGGATGTGATCTCGGTTCATTCATGTACCCCTCCTAACTCGGGTGTTACATGCCCACCATCTTCCGCCTTGGTTCGTCCCCGAATCACATCCTACTGGGAGAGGTTCCGCTCTGATACCATCTGTAACGCCCCAGGCCCAGGATTCGGAATTCGGATTCGGCACCTAAGGCCCCGAAATTCTCCTGCGACCTGGCCACGTTACCATACTCGTCTTAAACTACTTTCAAGAGTGAAGACTGTCCCCACAAACCAACACGAGGTTCTTTTAGCATGCTTTGTCCTCACTCACATGCTTCCTAGGAAAATTCCCAGTAGGTCACCCAACATAGAACTTCTCCAAGTTAAGCACGCTTAACTTCAAAGTTCCTATGATTGAGCCACCGAAAAGGAAGGTGCACCTTGTTAGTATAGGTAGTATCTATCAATTCTTTTAAGCTTTTCTTGAACATACTTTCATGTCCTCAGGATCCCTCTCATTCGGATGTGATCTCGGTTCATTCATGTACCCCTCCTAACTCGGGTGTTACAGTGTATTTCCTTGTTCGGTCAAAATGCCAAATGATTTTATCTTCTAGACTCAAAATAACAAGAATTCTTCTAATAGTTTCATAATCCTCTGTTGTAACACAGTTTTTCAGCTTATTATTGCAATCCCAAAAACTCGAGGAGTCAATGAAATCTGATACTTTATTATTATAAACCTCTCTGTTTATGCACATAGGTTTAAAAGTAAGTTCTTTTGGGATTCATGGATCCTTAAACATGAATGTTGAGTTTCCATTCTCTATTCTAAATCTTATACCCTTACTAAGAAGTTCACGACGCCATATAAGACTTTTCCATAGGAAGGATGAATTGTTTCCTAACTCAGCACTCAAAATGTCACCATTTCTAAAATAAATGCTTTTGAAAAATTTAGAGACTAATGAGCCAGGGTTAGAAAAAATCCTCCAAACTTGTTTGACTAATAATGCTTGGTTGAAACCCTCCACATCTCTAAAATTTAGATCTCTAAGGCTTTTAGGAAAACATAGCTTATTCCACTTACACCAATGCATTTTCTTTTTATTCTCACTAGAACCCCACCAAAATCTAGCAAAGCTCCTAGTGATCTCATTACAAAGACGTTTAAGAAACCTAAATACACTCATAGCATCAAACGAGATGGCTTAACCAATGCTTTTTATAAGAATTTATTTTCCTGTTATCGAAAATAAGAATCCCTTCCAACCTTGGACTGTTTTCCATATCCCATCCATCACATAACTAAATTCCTTACTTTTATTTTTAGAAAACACAGAAGGTACTCCAAGATATCTACCAAAGTCTTCAACAGTGTTCACACCTAAAATGCTACACAAAAATAGTCTTCTATCGTTATTAACTTTTTTAGAAAACATGATAGCTGACTTAGAGTAATTGATGCATTCTTCATAAGCTATTTCATAAATTCCCAACATATTTTTTAAGAAAACTAATTCCTGCTAGCTAGCCTTGCAAAAAATAATGTTGTCATCCGTGAATAATAGATGAGATATTAAAGGTCCATTGGAACATATCATACCAGTTAAATGCCCATTATTGTTAGCTTCTTGGATTAGATTTGAAAGACCCTCGACCACTAATAGGAACAAATAAGGGGATAATGGATCTTCTTGCCGAAGTCCTCTAATAGAGACAAAATTTCCTTTTTGATCGCCAATAATCAAAATTGAAAAACTAGCCGAAGAAATACATTCCATAATTAAATTGACCCAAAGAAACATCAAAGCCTAATCTCAACATTATTTCTTTAAAATATGGTCACTCAACTCTATCATAGGCCTTACTAAAGGTTGATTTTTAAGGCTGCCATATCTTTATTAATGTACCTATGGTTTTTAATTGCATTGATACATTCGTGTCCAAGTAAAATGCTATCGGTAATAAGTCTACCTTGGATAAAAGCTGACTGCGAATCAGAAATAATATCATTCAAAACCCCTTTCAACCGATTTGCAATAGTTTTTGTCACTATCTTATAGTTAACATTACATAGACTTATCGGTCTGTATTCACTGACTTCTCGGGGCTGGAAACCTTAGGGATCAAGACTATGTTAGTTTTATTCCATTATTTAATGTTCTTCTTCTGGTTTAACATATCAAGACATTTCATAATTGTATTGCTACCCACAATGTGCCAATATTTTTGGTAAAAAATAGTTGAAAACCCATCGGGGCGTGGAACTTTAGTTGGAAACATGTCATTTACTGCTTTTTCTACTTCTGTTTTAGTAAAAGGCCTTAAAAATTTGTTATTCATGTTATGAGAAACTCTATTCTTTACATTCCTTTAAGCTATTTCAATGTTAGGTTTAGTAGGGTTTGAGGATTTAAACATTTTTCAAAATAGGATACAAATCTCTCCTCAATAACCTTGGAATCTTCAGACCAATGCCCATTCTCATCAAGAATTTCCTGAAATTTCATTTTTTTTCTTCTAATGGAAGTTTTTTTTTTTTATGGAACCATTTGGAATTTCTATCCCCATTTTAACCATTCTTCACGACATCTTTTCTTTTTCCTACTCGATAAGACATGGAGATGGACTAAATTATGATGGTACTAAGGTTCTTCCAACTTGGTTGAAAAGTCTTTAGTACACCTACCTGTACTTATGATCACCCAATAAATTCGATGGTGATTAAGGTTTTTTTTTTTTAATTATTATATGTATATACTATAAATTGTGGGCCGCTCCACCCACCTCATTGTTAAAAGAGATTTTTTCCAAGGTCATGGGTCGTTGTTTGCTGAGCTGGAAGAGATCGACGTAATTTAATATATACTAACTCCGTTTTCTTCCCACAGCTGACTCTCCCTCTCTTCCCTCTTTTTCATCTTGGCAGGAACATCCCTCAATTTCCAGGCAAGTTTCTTATTCCCATCTTAAAATGTTAGGATTAACTTTAAAAAAAAATGGTATATGTTTATCACCAAATATGCTATTAAGTCACTCTTATTTTTGCATGCATATGAATTTAACAAACATGTTTTGCACTAGAACCACTTGGACACAATAGAGTAACCAATAATTTAGGAGTAAAAGAAAGATTAGTTATTTAAATTAGTTAATTTGAGTTCTTTTGGGGAGTCGGACCATCTCTCTATGTAAACATGCAATTGGATTTTTGAATTATATGCATCTCGATCTTTGTGTTAGGGAGATTTGAATTATAATCTCTTTCTTTTTATAATAATTGTCTGATTTTGAAATGTTTCTTTGTGTTTTAGTACTTGAAATGGACTTTGGTCATTCCCTTGCAGAATCCATGGAACAAATGCTCCGGCAATTGGCTTTGGACGCTACAAAATGCAGCATCTATCGTGTTCCCAAACGGTTACTCGACATGAAAGCTTATACACCTCAAGTCATTTCCATTGGCCCTTTTCACCATGGTCAAAAGCATTTGGAGGCCATGGAAGGACATAAGCTTATGGGTCTCAAAATTTACCTACATCTTATAAACATGAGAGTTGAGGTTGCCATCAGAATTGCTCAAAATTGGGTAGGGAAAGCTCGTGGTTACTATGCAGAGCCCATTAACATGTACGACGACGAGTTTGTGAAAATGATGCATGTGGATGGTTGCTTTCTAGTGGAGTTTAGGGCTTAAAGGGGGTTTTCATGCTTAGGTCACAATGTACTTTATCAAAGCTAGAGAGACTTATATTATGACTTGAATGAAAAGGTAGCCTTGAGCTTTTGCCCAATTGACAGTCAGTACATATATTTTCATCTTTTTTCCAACTAGAAACATCAATAGCTTGACTATTACTTAGAATCTTAAGATAGCTTTCATTTAAATGCCCCATTCTTTTATGCCAAATGGAGTAAGAAGCTTTATTTGAATGGCAGGCTGCAAAATAAGCATATAACTCGCTGCTTTGCTTCGGTTGGTGTAGATCCAAAGCGTAAAGTCCTCCTTTTTTATGCCCCCTGGCTAGTATCTCGCCCTGTTTGTTCTTCACAACAAAATGATTAGTGGAAAAAGTAATTACACAGTCATTGTCCTTAGCTAACTTGCTAACAGATAATAGATTTTTTGTCATGCTGGGTATCACAAGAACATCTTTAAGAAGTAAATGCCCAAAATCAGTGTTTATTTTGCTGTGACCTATATGAGAGATTTCTAGAGCATTTCCATCACCTATATATATTGATTCATTACCTTTGTAAGTTGTAATTGAAGATAACTTACCAGTATCATTTAGAACATGAGATGTGGCCCCTGAATCTGCATATAAATTTGGATCTGATGTGTCTTTGAGATTGAATGCAGCTAAGGCTTTAGACAAATCCTCTGGTTGGAAACTATGGTCAAATCTATTCCAACACTCAATGGCAGTATGATTTGCCTTTCCACATATTTGACAAGTCACTCTTCCTTCAATTTTGAAGTGTGAATTGCTATTTGCTTTGTCTGTTTTGTACTGCAATGGAGATTGATTCCAATCATTCTGTTGCACTGTAGGAGATCTACTCTGTTGAAAGCCTCGACCTCTTGAAGAAAAATGTCTCCCTTTGCCTCTACCTCTTCCACGTTGAATGTAGAAGGCTTGGTTATAATCTAGGATAGTTGTTTTTTCTTCTTCGGCTTCAATGTTCAGTAGTTGTTCATGATTTTTCAGTGCAAGTACGAACTGGTTATATGTTGGATATGGAGGTTTTGACATCATGGCTATTCTGAATTCACGATATTTGCTTCCCAATCCTCTAGATAAATGCATTACCTTAGTTAGGTCGTCGAGTGGTTTCTTCATGGCAGCTAATTTGTCGCATATGGATTTGAATTTCTTGATGTATTCATCAAGTGACAGATTCCCTCTCCTCAAGTTGATGAGTGCTTCATTTAAATGAAGTTCGTTTTCTTTGGTTTTGGTGAGCAGCAACTCTTCTAGCGAAGTCCATACTTGATATGCAGATTCAGATGCTTCCAGTTGGACAAGGATTTCTTCAGATATGATTCCTAGTAACCAAGAGATTAGTAGGCCATCATTATTCATCCAGATGCTATGCTGCTCGTTGGTTGTGTTGTTCTCATTAGTGTCTTTAGTCTTCTCCTTAAATGGACATTCTTCTGTTAGATGGCTTTCTAGTCCCAAGTTTCGAATGAGTGGTACTACTTGGGATTTCCACATGAGGTAATTTGTAGGGCTAAGTTTGATGGAGATGAGACTTGAGCATTGATGAAAAGTTTGAATAGAAAGGGAGGTTTCTGTCTTTGCCATGAAATTAAAGAAAAAAGCTTTTCCTTTGTGCAATTGCTCTGATACCATAAACCAAAAATTGAGAATTGGTAGAAGAGTATAGCAGCGTAAGGACCAAGCTAAATAATTGAGTAAGAAAGAAACTCTGAAATATTTCTCATATTTTTCATGTACAACAGCTTACTTATATATACTTGCACAAAGGAATAATAAATGATCCAATTTAGGGAAGTGGACCTTTGATTTAGCAACGGTACAATCAAACTAAGGAAAGTAATCAAGACTTGAATGATTATGCAAAATCAGAGCTGTCCTTGATATTCCAAAATTATTGTTGTAATTTGTTGTCATTGAAATTCCTCCAGATCGCCAAAGTGAGCTTAGCTCAGCGGTAATTGGCATGTTCCCTCGTCCATAAGGTCAGAGGTTCGAATCCCCCACCCTCAAATGTTGATGTACTCAAAAAAAAAAAAAAAAAGAAATTCCTCCAGATCAAATTGCTGCAGTTTTCCATTAGTGATATTGTTTTCATCCACCAGATCAAATTCTAACTTTAGATTGCTTGTTCTATGAAGCTATGAGGCCTCATTTAAATTACCTATTTAACCAACTTGGAGCCTACCAAGACACTGGCATGGAAAGAATCTCCTTTGAGGTTCTTATACAAATGTTTCTTGAACGTGGGTTCATAAAATCATATGATCGGCTCTCCCAAATTGTCATCAACAGAAATGCAAATCACTTGCTCCATTGGTTGAGAGACTACTACAGCTTCTCCATGGTTAAGGATGGGAGGGAAAACAATGATTCGTCGGAGCAAAGGGGTTTTTTGCTTCCCCCAACTTTAACTGAGTTGTGGGAGGCCGGTGTCACCATCAAGAAAGCAGCAAAAGAGAAACATTGGATGGACATCAGTTTCAAAGATGGGGTTCTAGAAATCCCACATTTCGAAATTGCCGATCAATTTGAAACCCGTGTAAGAAATCTAATGGCTTTTGAGCAGTTCCATTACTTGAGGACACATCAAACATATGTAACCAACTACATCCCATTTCTAGATGGCTTGATAAACACGGAGAACGATGCAAGTTTACTTGTGAAGGAAGGAATCTTAACCAACAAGATTGGTGGCAGTAATAAAGAAGTTTCGAAACTGTTTAACGATTTAGATAAAGAAATAATAGTTCCAAGCAAGAACTATTACTACCACAATATGACTACAACTTTAAGTGAGTATTGCAAGGTACCGCGACATCGATGGATGGCTTCACTGAGACGCGACTATTTTAATACGCCAATACGCCATGGGCTTCTATCTCCTTCGGTGCAGCAACTTTACTCATTATTCTCACTTTCATTCAAACCATATACTCTCCTCTATCGTATTCCAAGTAAGACCGCCCATGCCGGTTTCCATTTTTTAGTTTTTCTTTTAATTTTAAGTTGTGGCTCTTTACTTGGTTGAAATGTTAAACCCAACACTCGTGACCATATTAGTTTTTCAAAACAACATTATGTTATATTTAATTATGGTCTATATGTCCTCTATTAATTATGTCTCATATGGTTGTTATTCTGTGACCACTCAAGTTATGTCATGTTATAAGTTTTTCATATGCCTTCAGTTCCTTTCATTTATGGTATACTGTATGAGCAAGGGAAAGCTAGGCCTATTTTTCTGGGAATTTTTTTTTGGATGACTTCATACTGATTTTATTCACAATCCAACTACTGATAAAAGGGATTATAATAGTTCAACCACACTTTTATTCAATCAATCGGTAGTTAATTTTACAAAAGGAAGGTTGGAGTTAATTTTACATGTATTTATTATTATGTTTTAATTTAGTTATGGCTTATATTAGGCACAACGATGAAAATTCATTGACACTTCAATAAAGTGTAGGGTGCTAGTACAAAATCCAAAGAATTAGAGACTGATTTTAAGCCTAAATAATACTAGGTTCCAATCAAACAAGAAAGATGTCACATCAATGAAAAATAAAGATTTGTACAAGGAAAGAGAATAGAGTTTCTGAAATTCAAATTCAAATGGAGGTATATGATACTCTTGTGAGGTTTTTACAAGAATGGGTTGAAATCAGCCCATATATTTCACTTTTGTCCAAAACTTTTGCAAATTTCAATTGTGTCCAGCTCGTTTTTTTTAATTGTGGTCATTTTACCATTTTGACCCTCTGATTTAAAAAAAAAAAAAAGAAAGAAAAAGAAATTACGGAAATGGAAAAGAAATTTGTATATGGAATTTGAAAAAAATCCTCCAAAATCACGCTTCTTCCTTCCTTCGGCTACGGTCTTCTCTCATTCCCGCTATCGTCTTCTTCCTTCCACTGCTATCGTCTTCTTCCTTCCACTGTATCGTTAGGGTTTCGTCTTCTCTCGTCTTCTCCAAGCGTTCAAGAGGTGGGTTTAACGGTGAAGAAAGGTACGGTATTTTGGCTTCTTCGATTTCTGATTTTTGCTTTATAGGTTTACGATTTTGGGGGATTTTGGTTCAGTATTTTGCATGTCTTCATTGTTCATCCCCTTCTGCTATCCATTGCTCTGTTTTCTCCTTTTTTCCACATGAGTAGCCTTGCACTGTTTGAATTTGGGGGTTTCGGTTCACAAAAATCTCATACCCTTCTTACTTAGAATACAAATGTTAGCTTTGCACTTTATTGTTATAGTCTTGCACTTTTCATAGGGGATTCTCACTTAAATTAACCGATTGGGAAGTGATTCGAGCCAGTGCACTGTATGAATTTGGGGGTTTCGGTTCACAAAATTCTCATACCCTCCTTACTTAGAATACAAATGTTAGCTTTTCACTTTATTGTTATAGTCTTGCACTTTTCATAGGGGATTCTCACTTAAATTAACCGATTGGGAAGTGATTTTAGCGACTGCACTGTATTTTGAGGTTTGGGCAGTGATTCGAGCGACTGCACTGTATTTTGGGGTTTGGGCAGTGTTTGAAAAGTGATTTGAGCACTTTTCATACAGGTTTCTCAATTAAAGCATGTCAATTCAAGTAGCAAAACAAATTGGGAATTCTAGCCTATTATGATTTTCCAAATTGTGAATTTCCAAATTGTTGAATATAACATTCTTATTAAAAGTTGTGAACCTACTTTTTTTTCTTATTTTGTTCTATTCTATTGAGGTTCTGTATGAAAAATATGTGACATTTTATATACATGAATGAATGTCTTTATGATGTATTTATATGTGTATGATTTTACCTTTTTTATTTTTACTGTGAAATTTAGTATGGTGAAGATAAGGCAAATACCAGATAGAGACGTAAGAAGGAGCCAAAGGCTTCTTGGAAGCTCAATAAGGAAACCGAAAAATAAATCGAAAGAGAACGAAATTGTGATACTGAATGAAATCAGGTATATTTTGTTCATTTTTTTCAAGTATAGACATGTATGAAACTAATATGATATTTAAACAGACTGCTGTTAATGAGAATCATTTTCATTAGCAGGTGTTTACAAATGGTTACCACACCAAAATTACTGTGAAACTCTTCCTGCACCATGTTGGTCTATTGCAAGATAAATATGGAGATTGTAGAGGTTGCTATTGATCACTATGTTGTGCCCTTTAAATACCAAATATAGACATATATGAAATTTGTAATTGTGGAATAAAGAGAGTGGAGTTAGCTTTGCATGAAGTTTAGTTATTTTGAGCATTCCACTAAACTTGTTTAAAGAAAGTGGAGTGAGATTTGCAGAAAGTTTTGTTTGGTAACGGGACATATATGGTTTGTGTAGCAAATTGTGTGTATACTATCAACTTATATTTAGGTTGACTGTACATGTCGTTCGTTTGCATACCATATGAAAGCATGTATGAAAAACATGGTATTGATATATACCATACATAAACAGATATGAAACTTGAAATTCTATAAAATATGATCGAGTCTAAAAAAGACAAACAATTGAAATAGTAAAAAAATTGTTCACTATAACTGAAAGGCTATTACTGCAATCGACTACTAGTGAACAACTACTTGATGAAACACTAGAAATAGTGTTCATAAACCAACTAACATCCCCATCGTTTGATAATTTCATACCCCTCTTTATATAATATTGCGGCCCTATACATGAAAAAATTTCAGGATGATCAAAATTACCTACTATTCCTAACCGAGACATTATAGCCTCAACCAACAATTGTAGCATACTGAATGTGGTAGCAAAATGGTGCCAAAGTAAAAGTTAGAAATTTCAAATTTTTGGATGAAAAATGGAATCAGCCGGCTAAATAATGAAAAATTGGAAATAAATTCCATTTTGGTACAGAACGATTTTTAAAAAATAAAAAATATTATAAGAATATTTCAGAATATATATATTTGTGTTGTAATTTCTGTAAGAATAAACCCTAAATCTGATTTTAGTTATTACCAAAAGAGATACAAGCGTATTTAAAAAAAATAGAAAAGCAGGCGGAAAATCTACCAAATGTGTATAACAAGGAATTTCAGAATATATATATTTGAAATTAATTATATATATTTGTTACATAAAAGGAATTAATTGAGAATATATATAATTATATTTTTTTTAAACAAAAACATTCCATCATGGCTGCCGGCTGCAATTGGAAAGAAAAAAATAATATTTAATATAATTATATAATTAAATAAGGGTAATTAGGGAAGATAAAATTTGAAATAAATGCATGAAATCCTACAAATGAGAAAATCAAAAGATTATGACAAAGATGTAATTAATAGGTTAATTGAACCCATCCGCTATAATTTCTGTACTCTTGTAGTATATAAAATTTTATGAAATTCAAATTCAAATCCATTAAATACAAAATACATTATATATTTGACTCAACAGTAACATGGCACAATTTGAGTGGTCACATGGACTAACATTATTTAAAAAATTGAGATATGAATGAGTTTTACTTGAAAAACGGCATAATATAACGAATAGGGACTTGTAAGGCAGTGAAGAGAATGAGAACGATAGAAACAATGGAAGAGATAAGAGTCCATGGAGTATTGCAATGATCACGTTTCAGCAAAGCTTTCCACTTGTTCCATCATACACTAAAATGCTTACGTAAAGCTTCGTTGATTTCGTTGTAGCAGTAAAAATCAAATTCATTAAGGTGATACCCTTACATAGATGGTTAAACAGTTTTGAATAAATGTCTTTGTGACTGCCACCAATACTGTTGGTTATGATTTTTATGCTTTCACAAGTAAATCCACATCTTTCTCTGTGTTTATCAACTCATCCATAAATATGGCATATTGGATTGCATACCTCTTATTACTCCCTACGTGGTAATGCTCAAATGCCATAAGGTTTTGCATATTGATTTCAAAGACGTCGCTGATTTTGAAAGGTGGGATTTCTAGAATTGCGTCTTGGAAGCTTATGTCCATAATGTGTTTGGCTTGTGTTGCTTTTTGAAGCTTGACACCAACCTCCCAAAGCTCGATTGCAGTTTGAGGTTGTATGAGCAACAAATCGGTTCCACTTGTCAAGTGAATGACATAGCAAAAGCTGAATAAATCGACCTAATGGTTTAATTTTCTGGTGGATGCAGTAGGAGGAAGCTTACACGGTTGGCCCATAAACCAGCTAATTAAAAGCCAGAGTGCAATTTGTATAAAGGAGATGCCTAGTGAGAAGCTTGTTAAATAGATCCTCAAGAACGAAGAAATGGAGTTGATTTTCAAACATGATAAGGTGTTGATATAAAGCAATAGTTATAGCTCCACAGAATGAAGGACGTAACTTGTTAGCGTCATAGCCATAATTTATTATAAAGCAACCATCTACCAGCATCATTTTCACAAAGTTGTCGTTATTCATGTCTGTGTTCTGCATAGCAATTATGGGCTTTACTCTTCCAAGCTAGGTTCTTCATTCCTTGAAGCTATAACTGTTGATTTATATCAGAACCTTTATCAATATGGTATAAAATCAACTTCCTTTCTTTGTTCTTGAGGATCGATTTAATAAACTCTCATTAGGCATCTCCTTTGTACAAATTGCATTCCGATTTTAAATTAGCTGGTTTATGGGCCAAACATGTGAATCCTCCTACTGCATCCACCACAGAATTAAACCACTTGGTTGATTTATTCAGCTTTTGGCTACGTCATTACTGCAACCAAGCTTTGCGATGCTAGTGTCAAGTTTCAAAATGCAACACAAACCAAACACATTATGGACGTAAGCTTCCACGACGAAGTTCTAGAAATTCCACCTTTCGAAATCAGCGACGTCTTTAAAACCAGTATGTGAAACCTTATGGCATTTAAGCATTACCACATAGGGAGTAATAAGAGGTGTTCAATCCAATATGCTATATTTATGGATGAGTTGATAAACACATATCAGAAAGACATGGATTTACTAGTGAAAGCAAAAATCATAACCAACAGTATTAGTGGCAGTCACAAAGAAATTTATTCAAAACTTTTTAACCATCTATGTAAGGGTATCACCTTGATGAATTTGATTTTTACGACTACAATGAAATTAGCGAAACTTTACGTAAGCATTTTAGTGCACGATGGAACAAGTGGAAAGTTTCACTGAAACGTGATCATTACAATATTCCATGGACTCTTATCATTTCCATTGCTGCTACCGTCCTCATTCTTTTCACTGCTCCACAAGTCCTATTCGCTGTTGTACCACTTTCCAAGTAAAACTCATTGATGTCTCCATTTTTTAAATAATCTTAAACCATGTGACCACTCAAATTGTGTCACGTTACTACTCTGTCAAATATATAATGTATTTAATGGATTTGAATTTGAATTTTTTTTAAAAAATTATATATTACGAGAGCATCATACCTCATGCATTCATACTACAATTTTTCTTTTATAAATATTTCTTTCATGCTCATAAATCCCACCTCGAGTGGTGGATCATTAGAAACATGTAACAAACAACAAATCCAACAAGTGAGAAACTACTTACAAACGCATCTTAAAGCTAGCACTCCTAAGTTGTCCATTGATCCATGAAATGAAAAAAGTAAGATTCTAAGGTTAAAACTTAGTATTAAAACCTTTTTCAAAGCTCAAATGGTGTTCAAGAAGGGATTGTCCAACTAATCTCACTCAATGTCGACCTTAAACGTAACTTTGTTCATTAGTCAGAAGAATTCCAAGGATTAGAAATCAATTCAGAGCACTAACACGAATATGAAAGGGTCTAAATAAGGCTTTACTTTCCGATCTTATTGAAAAGGACTTGGATCCTTTGCTAGATTGAATTCAATTTCAAACAACTTATTTTGAAAATGGTCTAAAAAATTATTTTATATATATATAATTTATGATGGTATAGAATTTACATAAATTATATTTTTTCTTTAAATTAAATATTGCTTAAGTTTTCCTACTATAATTTTATCTTTAACAAAAAAAAAAATGGCAATATATAAATTTTATGAATTAAAAATTTTATTTTGAAAACATTTAATATTTATTTTTGTTTAAATATCATATTTAGATAAAGATTTATTAAATAATTAATAACAAATTCCTTTTTTTTTTTTGAAACATCAATTACTATTATTCTAACCGGTTAGCATTTAAGTAGTGGAAAATCTTTTAAACAATTACAATTACAATATAATTGTACATATTAAAATACATTCATTATTATTAATGTAAATGAAATATTTTTAACTTTAAAAATTAAAATTTTGTCACAGTATCCAAAAATATTTTTCAAACATCCTCCCTTTGTTGTTGTTGTTGTTCTTTTTTTTTTTTTTTTTTTGGGAAGAATTGTTATTATTATTACTATAAATATAGATTATAATTTATAGATTTATATTTCTTGAACAATGGATCATTTTGTTTTAGTTAATTTTTTCTTGTTCAATACTTAAAAACATTAATTAAAAAATCTAAAAATAAAGAAAACAATATTTATTTTGTATGGTTTTTTATAAGAAAATTTTGTATGGTTAGACAGTGAGGAAAAAAAATGATATTTGGTTGATTAGATAAAAATTATGCAAGAAATAAAATTTTAAAAAAATGATCATACATAAACGGTAAAAACAATAAGAAAAATAATTAAATTAATTTTCTATAGTTAGACGATGAGAAAAAAAAATTATATTTCATTGATTAGATAAAAAATTATGCAAGAAATATAATTTAAAAAAATGATCATACATAAACATTAAAAACAATAAGAAAATTAGTTATAAAATAATATAAAAACATCTATTAGATATTGATACCTTTTCTTCATACGATTGAGATGTTTGTCTTTAATTGGTGTTTGAGATCAATTGCAAACAATGTTATTGTGCTACACCAATATGCATTGCGATCTTCTAAACCTCCAAACTATACGAAGGAACTAATAGATGAAGAAAAACAAATTAAAAAGAAAAAGCTAAATCGTTGTAGAAAAACGTAGAAGAGAGGCCTTTATATATTGTATGAAATGAGTAAGTTACAAAATTTTTGGGTTCCAAAATCATTCAAAATCCAATATTAATTATAATTAAATGCAAAATCATAAAATTTTAAAATTAATTTCTAGAAATAAATAGGTATTTTTTTTTTACAACAATAAATATGTAATTTAAGTTCCTCATATTCCTACCTTCTTACATTATTTCCAATTAAATTTATTAAAAATGAAAGATGACAATTTAGAAATAGGTAAAAGAAAAATCTAATTAAACAATGTTAAATGGAAATTTTCGAATTTATCAAATATAATCTCTTTGTTATAAATAAAATTTAAACAATTGTTTATTGCCAAAATGGGGGACGTTAGCCAAAGCGAGCTTAGCTCAGCGGTAATTGGCATGTACCCTCGACCATGAGGTCAGAGGTTCGAATCCCCCCACCCCCAAATGTTGATGTACTCAAAAAAAAAAAAAAAAAAAAATGGGGGACGTTAGTTTTATGAACTATTTGAAATTTGTTTGAGTTAGTAAGAAATTAAGAATTAAATGAAGAGAGAGAAAATAATTTAAGATTAAAATAATTAATTAATTATTATTTATTGGTATTAATTACTAGTAGCATGTATAGTAATTTAGAAATCGAGAAATGGATAAAATAGTCCAAAAATGTTCTTTTAGGATTGTCCCTTTTTAATATACTAGTGTGTTACCACGTGCCATGCACGTGTATTTATAAATTTTAAAATATTTAAAATATTGAATATTTTAGTTGAAATATTATTCAAAATAATTATTTGAAAAAATAAATATATTGTCAATTAATTGCTATAATTTTTTCTAAAAAAACATGCTATAATTTTTTTAATTAGTTTTTTTTGTTTATTTTGAAAAAAAAAAATATTTCTATACTAAAAGATATGTCATTTCATTTTAAAGAAAATATTTATATACTCAAATTTAATATCACTTGCAATTTGAAACTTAAGCTAAGCTTGATCTTGATCAATAATTGGTATGGTATCAATCTTCCAATTATATTTCAAATGATTTCTTTTCCACTATTCTCCAGGCTAGTACATAGGCAACTCATTCTCTTAAAATGGTTAAATTGTTGTGAGAAGCGGTGCAGGAGAGCTACATTTATATACACCAAATGCGTAAATTAGAAACTTTTAAAATTCCAACCTTGGTCCTCTTGAATTCCATTATTAATTTCAATTAAATATAAAATCATAAATAGTTAAAAATAAATAAACAAAACAGTAAATTTAAAAATTGATAAAAGGGTCATGATGGTCCAAAAATGTCTTTTCAAAATTGTAACTTTTAATATATATATATATATATTATAAATTTGAAGAAATTTTCATAATTTAAATTTAAACTTTAAAATGATATTTTATGATTAAAATTAAAAGTATAATTTATTGAAATGGTAGATTCGAACCTCTTAACATCTTTTAAATTAAAATAATTGTTATTAAATTTAGTAACTAACTTTTCATATTTGAGCCTTTTAAATACTATATTTTATGAGTTAAATGAACCATATAAACTTTATAATTGATTTGTAAATTTAAGATATGACGAAGGGGTAAAATAGTCCAAAAATGTTTTCAATGGATGAGTAAAAAAAACTTTTAAAATTCTAAAACTTCATTTTAAATTCCTTTATGTCTCTTCAAATTTGTATAAATGAGTGCAAAACTCTTCCCATTCTACCTCTTTACATTCCATTTATGTATCAATAATTATAAGTGCATTTAAATCTTCATTCATCCTATCTAATTTTCTATCCATTGAAGTTGTTTATCGTAAGATTTAATAAATTATCAAGTTATTTGTAATTTTCAACTTTTTGATTTGTTTTATAAAAAAATATAGGTATTCTCATATATTATTTAGTAAAACATTATTTGACTAATTTAAATATTGTGTTGTAGTTATTTGTGTTTAAATATTACATTTTTCACAAAAATAAAAGCATATTCTTATAAAATGTAATTAATGAAATAAACTATAAACATATAGTTGATACTTTGATTTTCATAGAGAACAAAAAATTGTGTCGTGGGTTATTACGCTCCACCATACTTTTATTTTCTACGGTAAACAAATAAAAGACAACAAAAAAAAAAAAAAAATTAAGATAGTTCACCTTCCTTAACCATCTTCTTCAACATGAAAGATTATGCTTCAAAAAAATCGTACAATTGGGCACAACTATTCTTTGCATGGTGTTAGCAATGGGCTAACATTTCTACGTTGTCTTCGAATCTTCCTCTTCAGTGAGTTTATATCTTCAAGTATCTAAATCTAAATATAGAAATTTTGAGAGAAGAAATTGAGGGAAGAATAAAAACAAACTAAGAAAGTGGAGATTTGCTATTCATAGAGAGAAAAAAAAAATTGTGTTATTACACTCCACCATACTTTTATTTTCTACGGTACACAAATAAAAGACAACAAAAACAAAATTAGGATAGTTCATCTTCCTTAACCACCATCTTCTCCAACATGAAAGGTTATGCTTTAAAAGAATCGTACAATTGTGCACAACTATTCCTTGCATGGTGTTGTTAGCAATGTACTAACATTTCTACATTCTCTTTGAATGTTGAGAGTGAGTTTAGATCTTCAAGTATCTAATCTAAATCTAAATCTAAATCTAATCTAAATATAGAAATTTTGAGAGAGGAAATTGAGGGAAGAATAAAAACAAACGGAGAGAGTGGAGACTCAAAATTTGTTGTAGGAAATGGGTAGGGAAGAACTCTTATATAGTTTTTTTTTTTTTTTTTTTTTTTTTTTTTTTTTTTTTTTTTTTTTTTTTTTTGAGAAGGACTCTTATATAGTTGTAGGAGTAGAAGAATGTTACAAAACTTTAGAAATTCCAAGTTTTAAAATTTAATCCTTAATTAATTGTAATCAAATGGTATGGTGTGGGTTTTAAAATTAATTTCTTAGAAAATAAAACAAACTAACCTTTTATATTTTAAAGTCATTTTAAAAATTATTTTATCAATTTCAATATTAAAATAAAAAATATTGTACTTGTCTAAAAAAAAATTACACATATCATTGATAATATAAAACTAACAAATTTAAAGTAATATTTTATTATATAATAGTTGATATAACCTAGATGTATCAATATTAAGTGTATTTCATTATATACTTTTTTTTAATTTCATTAGAAAATGTTGAATTTAAGGTATTATATTAAATTTATTTAATTAGCAGTGTATTAATAATGAATAATAAATTCAATTAAAGAGTAATTAAAGAGTATGTAAAAGTTATTTCTAAAAAAATGTAAAAGTTACAAAAGTTTTGAATCCTATAATTAATCCATAGGTTCGTGGGAGTTAAAAGGACAACATTTTTTGCAATAATTTTTTTTTATTTATATGTATTTATTATAGTGGGTAATTAATCATTTATATTTATAAATAATACTTAATTATTATTTTACTATTTGTAATTAATTGTCAAGGTAGATTTTGTAAAGATATTAATTAATTAGAAAATGTTTTTTTTTTTTAATTTCGTTAGAAAATGTTGAATTTAAGGTATTATATTAAATTTATTTAATTAGCAATATATTAATAAATTCAATTAAAGAGTAATTAAAGAGTATGAAAAAGTTATAAAAGTAATAAATTTTCAAAACTCTTTGAAATCCTATAATCAATCCATAAGTTCGTGGGAGATAAAAAGACAACATTTTTTGTATTAATTTTTTTTAATTTATATGTATTTATTATAGTTGATAATTAACCATTTATATTTATAAATAAAACCTAATTAATTAATTTACTATTTGTAATTAATTGTCAAGGGTAGATTTTGTAAATATATTAATTAAAGGAGGGATATAATTGTCCAAAAAAGTTTTTCAAAGATTGTAGCTTTTTAATATACTAGTTTTATAACACGTGCGATGCACGTGGTTTGTAATGTTTAAAATATAATTTAGTTTGTAATGTTTAAAATATAATTTAGTTTATGTCTCCTTTGAAAGTTAGACTTGTAATCAACTTTATAGTGTTTTCGTTAATTGAACTATGTATTATTATTATTATTTATTATTTTTCTAACAAAAACATAGTTCAATATTGAATTATATATTTTTTTTTTTGACATATCCTCACTAAAAAATCAGTGGTTTAAGTCTCTATCCCATATGTTATAATAATAATTATTTTTAAAAAAATTTTAAGATAAATTTCAATGACATATTAATTAGATAAATTCAATATACAATATATTGCACAAAAAGAATTTGCAATTTAAATTAAATATTAGAGTTCTGAAGATCGGTTGAATATATTAAAAAGGATAATGGAATGTGATCCATAGCATTAACTTAACTGGTTAAAGGATTCTTGAATCTCCTCCCGAATTGTTGAACAATAAAATAAATTAAATTAAAGTAAAAAAGAAAATGATGGTAGGAGACTCAAAAGACGCTGAGATAAAATCGAAAAAATGTGAAATATAGTGTGTGAAGAAAGATGTGGATTGTTTGAAAGTTTTTTTTTTCCTTTAATAGTTTTATGTCATTAATATTATCGCTTACTCTTTTTTAATCTTTTTGATCTTTACAATTTTTTGTATTCTGATTTGTTCTTATAATTTTTACTTTTAATTTATAATTAATTATAATTATTGTAAATGAACCAAATACATGGCAAAAAAAAAAAGTGAACCAAAACATTGAAAATTGCAATGGTATTATGTTATTATTTTAAAACAGCGTTTAAGAATTAGATTTAAATATAAACATGATTACATATTAATACAAAAAAAGAAAAAGAAAAAAAATTGAAACTCACCTTACCCAATCCAGTTCGCTCTGATTTATATTAAATGATTTTTTTTTCTAAACAAAAAAAAAACTCATAGAGCTAGGGTGCCTCCCTTCTCATCACCCTGTTGTTTTCTTGATCAATTTTGAGTCATTCATTCATGATTCACGGTTGCCATCTTCAACACACCATGAAATTGTGATGTTTCTTTGCTATGTGTAGCACCCAAATTTAGAACAATTTTGTTGGGCTTAAATCCAATTTTTTTTTTTTAATTAAGATAATGAAACAACTTTTGAAGTTTCAATTTTTTATTTTTCAAAATTTTAATTTTTTTAATATATTAATAATTCAATTAAAGTTACGTTTAAACCAACCATTAAATTAGCACTAATTATTTTTTTCGTTTAAAAAAAAAAAAACAAAAAACCATCTAATTTCAAGAGCATCCCAACATTTCTATTGAAAATTTTGAGAAGAGGAAAAAAACATATTGAAGAGATTGAACTTTTTTCGTCCTCTCTCTCATTTCAAAGAAAGAAAAAGGAAACAAAATATTGATGAATTCATAAGGGACTCATCTTTCCTAAATATACGTAATATTGTGTAATCGAAAAACAACAATATATATACAAAATGAAAAAAATAAATATTCAAAAGAAATTCCTTCATCTACCACACATTGCTGAAGATGGAGAAGAATCTTCACCTTTACGCTCCTTCCCCTCCACTTGATGTTTTCTGCAATTGCAATTCTTCATGTACGTACCAATGAACTTGACATATTTTGTGGCAAGGAGAGAATAGATATTTATATGTTAAAAAGTAGGGGAAGCCAAATGGTTTGAGAAGTTTAATAGTCTTCTTCGTTAAATTCATACTGAATGCATAAAAAAGTTGCACAATTTTGGTGTTAATGATAAGCAAACCCATGTAGGAATGTAGGGGAAGCCAAATGGTTTGAGAAGTTTAATAGTTTTCTTCATTAAATTCATCCTCAATGCATAAAAAAGTTTAACAGTTTCATGGATTTGAATTACAAAAATGATGAATGTTATGGAAGTTGAAGAGATTGTCTCCATTGTCAAAAAAAAAAAAAAAAAAAGATTGTCTCCAACTTGAAAAATGTATAATTATAAAGGGAAATTTAAAAAGTTCTAATGGGCAAATTTCGTAACCAAAAAATTATTCTCAAAGGAAAAATTTGACATATAATTAATGAGATATATTTATTGATCGAGAAGAGGTTACGTGAAAATGTAAGGGGTTACGTGAAAATGTAAAAGTGTAAGGGTAAATTTGGTATGTAATTTTAAATGAAAGGGCAAAAATGGAACACAAAGTTTCTCTCTATCGTGGCTTTTATATATACTATAGACTACTTTTTAACACGTGTGATGCACGTGATATTTCCATCTTTATTTAATCATATATTAAATTTAATGATGTTTCCTTACTTTTATGTTTTATATGGTAAACTTTTAAATTTTAGACAAAGACAATTAAGAGAGTAAGAAAAAAAAAACACTGCAGAAGACAGTTTTTCTCTTTTCATTTCTCATTAAAAAGTAGAAGAGAGTATTCTTTATATAGAGGTAGGAGTTGGAAGTAAGTTACATAATTATTAAAATTTCAAAACTTTTGAAATTTTATAATTAATTATAATTAAATACATCTTTTTTTTTAAAAAAAATTGTAATTAAAGACATGACTAACCATTTTAGAATTAGTTTTCAGAAATAAATTGATAAATCTTTTCTTATTCTTGTTAGTTCTCTAGATTTTGTATACAAAATTATTTTTCGATATGTTATTTTTATTAATTATATGATATATATAGATAATTTGAATATGTTTCCATATATATATATATATATATATATATGAGACTTTTCACATTCCATTTATTTTTCAATTTTATAAATGCATCTAAATTAGTGGTCTCAATGTTTTTAACGCTTAAATTTCATTCTAAAAGAGTATTTCACTTTTATGAGAAAGACTTTTTAAAATTTTAGTTTAATTTTTAAAAGTAAATTAACAAAAATAGATACAAACTATTTGTAAAGAGGAAAAAAAAATAAGCATTATAAAATAAAATCAAAGAAAGTAAAATAAATTTTATTTTTTTTTAAATAAACTCTATAAAATAATCATCAACATAAAAGAAAAAACAAATACAATGAACATTTCCTCGTTCATTCTGATAGAATAACATTTACTATAAACAACGTTATTATGATTGGTGGACATTCAAACACCGGCGATCATGGAGCACTTTGTGTTTTTTCTAGCTTGAAACTTCTTGTGATTGCATCGTCGTGGTTGGAAAAGTACCAAGTCTTTTGTTAAAGCGAATCGAATCTTGCATCTGTCTTAAAAAGGAAAAAAAATGAGAAAAAATACACACATGCATATCAATTTAAAAAAAATAAAGAGGAAGGAAATTGGAATGAGTGGTAATTGGTTTATGGCAAGAGTGAAGAATCATAGGGTAAGAGAGAGAGAGATTTTAGGGTGGTGATGTCATTTCTCCACAAGAGGAGAATATAAGAACATGTTGAAAATGTGTAGATCTAGAAGAGGGTGTTTTTATAGTTTTAGAAAATGAAAAAGTGAGAGAGAAAAATATAAGAAGAAAAAGTTGATCATGAGCTCAAATTGTTGTTGATAACGAATAGATGGGAGCCTTTTTATAGTTGTAGAAAATGGAGAGGTTGAAAAACCTTTGAGATTCTACCACTTTTGATCTTCAATAATTAAATGATAATTAAAGAGTTTTTCTTTTCATATTCCAATATTTTAAATGACATTTAGCAAAGTTAATATGATAGTTACAAAACCTTTTGAATTCTATAACTTCTAAAATACTATTATGAATTATAATTTAAAAAATGTAGGAAAACCTTTTTTAACATTCCACCATTTTAGTAGCACATTAAAAAAAAAAGTGTAGGAACGGCTAATTAAAATACTATTTAAGTTTTTTCCAATAATAATATAATATGACTAATTAAAATTATAGTTTGTTAAAATTATTATTGTTAAGGCATATTTTGTTAAAATTATACTTTTCTTTTTTCAATTTAAAAAATAAAATTAAAATACTATTGAGCGGCTTTTATTCTTCCCCTCCCTTGTGCTCTCTTCGAGTCTTTTGTTTATATTTTTTATTATTTTTTTGCAAAGAATTGCAATTAAAAGGAAGTTATTCTTTCTCAAAAAAAAAAAAAAAAGTTATTCCACTAAGTAATGAATGAGGAATATGAAAGATTTAAGGGTAAAATTGGCATACAATTTAAATGTTGAGGGATAAAATTGACACAAAAAGTTTCTCCTCATTGTGGCTTTTATATATAATAATACTATAGATTACATTTTTTGTATTAATTTTTTTTAATTTATATGTATTTATTATAGTTGATAATTAACCATTTATATTTATAAATAAAACCTAATTAATTAATTTACTATTTGTAATTAATTGTCAAGGGTAGATTTGGTAAATATATTAATTAAAGGAGGGATATAATTGTCCAAAAAAGTTTTTCAAAGATTGTAGCCTTTTAATATATTATAGATTATAGATAGATTACATTTTTTGTATTAATTTTTTTTAATTTATATGTATTTATTATAGTTGATAATTAACCATTTATATTTATAAATAAAACCTAATTAATTAATTTACTATTTGTAATTAATTGTCAATGGTAGATTTGGTAAATATATTAATTAAAGGAGGGATATAATTGTCCAAAAAAGTTTTTCAAAGATTGTAGCTTTTTAATATATTATAGATTATAGATTATAGATATACTATCTTAACTTTAACATAACTCAACTGGAGGTTTCAAAAAAAAAAAAAAAAAAAAACTCACCTGGTCAAAGACACTCTAATCTTGATGAAAGGTTAAAATTAGAGTTCAAATTCTCATTTTCATTTCAGGTTAAAACTAAAAAATATCTTATTGTTAAGGTTGACTTTTAGAGTATCTTGACATAATTAGATAAACTAAAAACTAATACACTATAATATTCAATAAAGGAGTGTTTGGGACAACGAGGTGGAGTTCTGAAGTCTGGAGTTCTGAAGTCTGGAGAGTTGTGAAGTCTGTGTTTGGAGTGCAGACTTGTTAAGTCTAGAGTTATGAAGTCTGTGTTTGGGGAGCAGAGTTGTGAAGTTTGAGTTTATGTTAACTGTTTTTTTTTTAAAAAAAAATTATACAATTTTTCAAAATTGAATTAATAAAAATATTTTTCCATCAATTGTAAAATTGAGATTTTAAGTATGTTTTATCATTTTTCTTTTAAGTCACAATTTTGATTAAAATGAACAAAAAAAAAAGTTAAATTCATAACATTCAAACATGGTAGAAAAATGAAACAATACAAAAAAGAAACTCACTTTTTTAAAAAAAAAAAAAAAAAAAAAAAAATCATTTTTAACACAAATTTATAAATGCTGGACAGACCCTTTTCAAAAAAAATTTGATAGACCCATTTTATAATTAAAAAAAATAAAACTTTAAACATAAAATAATATAAATAAATAAATAAATAATCATAAATCATAAATAATAAATAATAAATAAAATTAAAAAAAATCTCTCTCTCTTCTTTCCCTTCCTTTTATTTCAGTTTTCTTAAAAAAAAATAAATAAAAAAATAAAAATAAAATAAAAAAAATCTAAACTCAATCCCTTGGTCTTCTCCCTCTCTCTCAACTTCTTTCTTTCTCTTCCTTCCCCCTCAATTTCTTTCTTTCTTTTCCCTTTCTCTCTCTCGATTTCTTTCTTTTTCTTCCCCCTCTCTTTCAATTTCTTTCTCTCTCTTCTCTTTGTCTCTCGATTTCTTTCTTTTTCTTCCCTCTCTCTCTTGATTTCTTCTCGCATGCAAGACTCATGCCGGCAAACTGAGAGAACAGAGAGCGGAGAGAGAAAAATGCGGTTTTAGGGGGACTTCAACAGTGCCGCACTGTTGAAGTCCGATTTGGGAACTCGGGTATCGGAAGACGGAGGCCCAAACGCGGTTTTACGGGGACTTGGAAACTCGGGTTCTCGAAAACGGTGGCCCAAACACTCCCTAAGCAATCAATTATTAAAAAATCCAAAACACGATGATATCTTATTACATATATTTTAATATAATATACATCATGTTATAGTAAAAATTATAATGCATTAACCAGTTAAGCTATCATCACGTTGATTGTGGACAAAAATCAATGGAGATTATGCAGATTTCATCTCGTTTTCTAGTGATAAATTCGTCGATTTGATTCTGTTGCACACGGGGTTCATAATTGAAATCATGCTCAGACTTCACTATGATCAAGATAATTTTGTGAATGAAAATAACCCATTCTTGAACAAGCGTTGGATAATTTGTCAATAAGTACTTCCCGACTTGAGATTGTTGGAGAATCAGATTCCTTTCTTCATTGTTAAAGAGATTTATGAGCGAGCCCAAAGGGGTGGGGTTCTGTCAGAAATTTTTTAAGGAATACCTATTTGTTTTGATGAAACCTTAGATGAAGATGAACAGTGGGAGACTTCTATTCCGGAAATGTAGCATTTTAAAACTATGTATCTCACCGGAGTTCACCAGAGAGAAAGAAAAATCCTACGAAAACGGTTTTTCAATTTACAGAAATTATTGCGGATTGGTTCATTTAACCTATTAATTACAGAAATTAGGATTTCATGCATTTATTTCAATTTATTTCTTCCCTAATTGCCCTTATTTAATTATCTAATTATAATAAGGCTTAGTTTGGGATTGCAGTAGCTTTCAAAATAATTGCTGGTAACTTTGCTTTTAGAAAAATCAGCTTTGAAATGAAGTAAAATAGTGTTTGGTAAATTTCAATTTTAAATTAGAAAAAAACTAGTTCCAGTGTTTGGTAAATTAATACTAAATTGTTGGGATTTAATTATAAGGATCATAGTAGACTTATTATTTCATTTTTTTTTATTAATACTTAATTTATAGTTTATTATAAGATAATTATTTAAAAGTTTGTATAATTTAAATTGCATCTAATTATGTTAAATTAATCTAAAATATTTGATAAAAATGTAAGAAAAATAATTATTATAAAAATTGAATTAATCAATTTTTTTTAAACAAGAATTAATCAATTTTTTATTCATATGAAAGAGAGCATATGTAAAAATATATATAAGAAGGATAAATTTGAAATTTAAAAATAGTTAGAAAATGTGATAGATTTTAAGAAAAGCTAAATCTAAAAGCTGGTATCTAAGAGCTTTTGCATGGTAGAGTAAACTAAAAAGTGATTCTCGATAGATTAATTAATAATTTGTTTTACCAAACAATTTAGGCGGTTAAGATTCTCCCATAATAGCTTTTTACACTAGCAAACGCAACCCCAAACGGGGCCTAAATATTTTTTTTTTTTTCATATGACATTCAGCTACCCAAGATGGAAACTTTTTTTTTTTTTAAATTTAATTATACATATTTTTATAAATATCAATCTCAATTTATCCCTTTTATGTAACAAATCATGATGATTTCTTTTCAATTTTATTCCCACGTCTGCTTTGGAATTCTTAATTTTCTTTTTTTGATTTTGGCGTCTGCTTCTTGATTCGGCTGAGGAAAAAATTTGATTTTCATCATTTTTCTTCCAAAAAATTAAATTATGTAAAATTCTTTCAGCCCCAACATGGAATTTCTTTTCAATTTTCATTATTTTGTCGTCTGCTACCATTTCTCAACCAAAATTTCGTGTAATTTTAGATTTCAAATTTTCAACCCAATTTTTCTGTCTGCTACCATTTTCAACCAAAATTTCACATTTCCTTTGTAATTGCCGAATAACGTCTGCACCATTTTGCCGGATTTCTTTTGCACTCTTCATTTTTTCTCATGGCCGCATCATCCAGTATGGGTATGTTATTCTTCACTTTTTTTTCCTTTGAATGCATTTTGCCGGATTTACTTTTGTCTCCTACTATTTTAAACCAAATATTTTTATTTCTTGTAATGTTCCGTTTTCTTTTCAAAATCGGCTTTCATTTCTCATTAATTCCATTAACCCAATATTCTTAGCAATATTATATTTTTCATTCGATAATATATAAGTTGTTCCAACCAATATTTGTATATTTTTTTTTTCTTTTGGATATAAATGAATTTCATATACCTGTTTGTAAGTGGTATATATAAACGACTTATGAAAAAACGAGTTTCATACCTGTTTGTAAGTGGTATATATTGGTACAGAATTATCATGTATGTATTAGAATTATGAATAAACAAATTTCATACGTGCTTGTAAGTGGTATATATCGGTACAAAATTATCATGTGTGTTAGAATTATGAATAAACGAATTTCATACCCCATATGAAATAACCATGTCAGTTAGCTAAATGAAAATACTCCATATGGAATAACTATGCCAGTGAGAATTTATCTAAAAAACAAAAATTTGAGGCATTCAAAACTAATTACAGAGAAATTTCAAAATCCATACTGGGTATTTAAAAATTCATACCCGGTATTTAGAAATCCAAACCGGGTATTTAACGGGGAATCGCAGAAGATGCAGAAGCAAAGATTTCAAAAAGAAAATCAGTCGCAGCAGCAAAAAAAAAAAAAAACAAAAACAAAAACAAAAGATGAACGAAAAAACATAGGGTATTTTTCCAGAAACCAAACGCCTTCTGGCGCAGTCAACCAGAAGCATAAACAAAAAAAAAATTGGGGGTATTTTTCCAGTAAACAGGATGCAAAAAAACCCAGACCCATATGCAAAATTAAAAAAAAAAAAAAAAAGCAAACAAAACCAAAAACCCAAACTCACACGCAAAAAAAACCCAGATGAACAGGGAAGATCCAGAAACAAAAAATGGATGGAGAGCGGAGACGCATACGAGAAAAAAAAAGTCTGATGTAGATGAAAAAAAAATCAAACCGAGAATGTGGAAGATGAAGAAATGAAAAACGAAGAAATCGCGAAAGAAAGCAGGAAAATCGAGAGAAAAATAGCACCGAAACCCATTTGAAACCGTTGTCGTTGAAGTCCTCGAGTTCGCCGGAAAATGCTCGTCGCTGCTCTGATTGTTGCAGGAGAAGACGCCGAAGATGGAGGAGATAAGTGTTGGCCGACAAAACAAAAGAACAAGAAGATAGATGGTGATGGAGGTGCTACGCAACTATGGAGGAAGAGAGGAAGAAGATTTTTCTAGTGCCCTAAAAAATCATTTTTTCCCATATTTAGTATCTAAACCGTTTTTCCTTTTTGTGTATTTTTTTTAATCTTGTAATTCAGAGGGTCAAATCAGCAATTGGGCTTCATTTAATTGAAGACGGGCTGGACATGAATGAGTTTTTGAAAGAATATGGACACCTGATCTGAAATATATGAGCTTCTTTTGACCAATTCTTGTAGATACCCCTTTCATTTACTATTCCCACTATTACAGAGCTGCACCAAGCAGGAGTCAGGTTTAGTTCCTTTCCTTATTAGTTTTTCAACTTTTAGGTTTGGGGTGTTTAAAAGGTCCTGAAATTGGATAATATTTTGTTGCATATCGTGTGTAGGTTCCTCCCTACTTATCAGTACCATTAAAATGTTGACAACTAGGAGGGATAACAAAATTCTCATTTTCTACCCTTCTATCTCTTAGTTGTCAAGATTTGATAATGTGGTGTGTAGGGAGATCCTACACAGTTATGTTGTCAATAGTATTGTTCCCCTAAAATTTAACAAATATTTTCATTTCAATTTTGCGCTTAATATGTCTCTAAACTTTTTTTAAGAAAATGTTTAAATAAGTCCCTGAATTTTTTAATTTGTCTAATAGATCCTTTGACACATCTGGAATTTTTAAAAATTAATTGATCTATTCATTACATGTAAAATTGAATTTTATGTCTCGTAGTTTCTTAAACTTTCAATTTTGTGCATGTCTAGTAGGTTGGTCGAATTTTAAAAGTTTAAGAACCTATTAGACACTTTTTCATGTCCAGAGCCTTATTAGACACAAAATTAAAAGTTTAGACACATGAGACACGGTTGAAAGTTTTGATACCAAATAAGCACAAACCTAAAAATTCCTTATAATTTAAAAAGAAGGGTTATGAAGCACAAACCTAAAAAAAAAAAATCAAGTTAAAAAACCATATAGGCAAAAACATTTGAGATGTCAAAATAAGGGTTATGAAGGGAAATTTTTGAAAGATCAAAAACAAAATATGCACAAACCTAGAAATTCCAAGGAGCTAAAAAGTTCAGATCCAATTTCAATTGACTTATCTTAAATTTCATTCTCTTTTGACTTTCACGGTAGGTATAGAATGAGCCCTGGACTTATAATTGAACCTATATTTCGTTAAATAAAATAAAATAAGTGTATTATGTTGGGGTGCTATATAAACCAAAATGTCTCATTTATCTTTCTCAAAAAAAAAATGTCTCATTTATCTATGTATTGGGTGGTATTAAATCTTTGAAGAAATGTTTGAGGCAGCAATGAGTAGCATGTTCAGCATAGGTTTCCAAGATGAGATCCTCAAGATACCAAAAATGATCTTAAACAATCAAACAGAAACTCTTCTTCGAAACATCATTGCATTTGTATTAGAGCATATAATCCTCCTTGATTCTTGCATATAATTCTCATTAATTCTTACCTGGATTTCAGCTTCCTAATTGTAAAGATTTATACATTTATTTTTAGCTTTTGTCTTGTCGTAATGGTCCATCCTTTGTATACAAAAGGACCCAAATGGTATGAATATTCACAATAAAGGAAAATATAGAATTCTTCTAGATTTTATATGGTATCGGAGGATACCTAATTTTTTTTTTCACCTTCTCCTTCTCTGTGTGGTTGCCATGGCCTCTTCTCCCTTAGTATCTTCAACAACTACTTCCATGTCTTCTTCTCTATTTCTCCTATCCAACATTTGCAACTTAGTACCACTTCGGTAGTTCGGTTGGATTCAACCAATTATGTTCTATGGAAATATCAAGTGTCCTCCATCTTGAAGGCCCATTCCTTATTTGGACACATTGATGAATCTCTTCCCAAACCTCACAAATTTGTTCATTCATCCACCGGTGCAGATACAACAAAAGTTAGTACTGATTATCTTCAATGGATTTTTTGGGACCAAGCTCTTATTACGCTAATTAATGCAACTTTGTCTCCCTCGGCTCTTGCTCATGTTGTTGGATCACCATCTGCAAAAGAACTTTGGTGTTCTTTAGAAAAGCGCTATTCGTTTAAAACTCGAGCAGTGTCATTGCAAGAACCCTTCAATAAGTAATTTCATCCTTCTAACACGACTTTGTCGACATCGACAAGAATTTAGATTTGTTGGTCAAGAATGACATTATCGATCAAGCAATTGGTGATCATGCAGATGTGTTGATGTGCATCAAAACGCTAGCCCACGAGATGGTCGTGGATCGAGTCAACATCCTTTTTCACAAGCTTTCTCAAGATCTCAAAATGTATTGCAAAGTTCCACGCCATAAATGGCTTGCCAACTTGAAATACATTTACTTCAACACGCCTTGGACTACTATTTTTCCATGGTTGTTGCTACTATCTTTCTCCTTCTTACTTTCACTCAAAATATATTTTTAATTTTACACATGTAGCGGACTGCATCATATTTATATATAATAAAGTTTAGGAATAACTTCCCAAAGGTTTATAACATATCCTGTTGTCAAGTAATTTTTTATTGAACAATATTTGATTCCACCCATGTGATTAAATTTTTTATGTCTAGGAAAAAGAAGGGAGAAAATTTTAAAAAAAAAAATTGAAACTTTTTCACTTTTTCCTTTAACTATCAAATATTTTATGGTGCTAAGTAGTTATCCACCGACAACAGCCAAGTATTATTCTTTTTCACTTGACGCAAGTTTAATTTGTTGAAAAAAAAGGAAAAGTCATTTAACTCCTCTTTATAAAAGGGAGCCACTGATCAGTAGCACACTACCTAAGTCATCAGAAACTTGCTTTTTAATATCTAGCCTCTCTTGCTCCGTCTCCATCCCACAGCTGACTCTCCCAATTTTCTTCCCTCCTTTTCATATTGGCAGCAGCATCTCCCTTCAATCTGCAGGCAAGTTTTTTCTTTGTACCCATATATTAAAATGTTTAGGATAAAAAAAAATGTTTTTGAAATATGCATGCATATGATCTCTTTGTGTTAGGGGAGATTTGAATTAGAATCTCTTTCTTTTTATAACAATCGTCGTCTCTTATTTGTTGAAGGAGATTTTGAAATGTAGTTTCTTTGTGTTTTAGTTGAAAAAATGGACTTTGATCATCAAGCTGGAACACATCATCAACACAACAACGAAGCAATTAATAGTATTGCAAATCTTGATGAGGTTGAACAGCGGCACACCCTTGCAGAATCCATGGAAAAAATGCTCCGGCAATTGCCTTTGGACGCTACAAAATGCAGCATCTATCGGGTTCCCAAACGGTTACTGGACATGAACTCGAAAGCCTATACACCTCAAGTCATTTCCATTGGCCCTTTTCACCATGGTCGAGAGCATTTGATGGCCATGGAACAACATAAGCTTCGGGCTCTCAGTATCTTCCTACGTCGGATAAATATGAGAGTTGAGGATATCATTGCAATTGCTCGAAATTGGGAAAGGGAAGCTCGTGACTGCTATGCAGAACCCATAAACATGAACCACGACCATTTTGTGAAAATGATGCTTCTGGATGGTTGTTTCCTAGTGGAGTACATGATACTATATCTTTACGGCTTCAGAACGCCACCTGAAATTCTAACCATATATTGCCCATTCTATGAAGGTATGCTCCTTCATTTATCTTACGATATTATTATGCTTGAGAATCAACTTCCTCTATTCGTTCTCGAAGGTCTATTTAACCAACTTAGCGAACACTGTGACATCTCCTTTGTGCAACTTGTACAACATTTTCTCAAATCTGCCTATATAAAAACAGACCTCCCCAAAATTGTTTGCAACAGAAATGCAAATCACTTGGTCCATCTATTGAAGGACTACTACAGCCTTTTAATTGATAAAGATGGGAGGGAAAACAATGAATCGGAGCAGGGGGGTTTCCTGTTTCCCCCAACTCTAACTGAGCTTTGGGAGGCTGGTGTCAAAATCAAGAAACCAACAAAAGCGAAACACTGGATGGACATAAGTTTCAAAGATGGGGTTCTAGAAATCCCACATTTCAAGATCGACGATAAATTTGAAATCTCTGTAAGAAATCAAATGGCTTTTGAGCAGTACCAGATCTTGGGGATAGGTCAAACATATCTAACCAACCATGTCGCATTTCTAGATGCCTTGATAAGCACGGAGAACGACGTGAATTTACTTGTGAAGGCAGAAATCTTAACCAACGATATTGGTGGCAGTAATGAAGAAGTTTCAAAACTGTTTAATGATTTATGTAAAGAAACAACATTTCCAAGCAACAACTATTACTACCACAATATGACTAAAGCTTTAAGTGAGTATTGCAAGGTACCGAAACATCGATGGATGGCTTCACTGAGACGCGACTATTTTAATACACCATGGGCTTCTATCTCCTTCGGTGCAGCAACTTTACTCATTATTCTCACTTTCATTCAAACCATATACTCTCATCTATCGTATTCCAAGTAAGACAGCCCATGCAGGTTTCCGTTTTTAGTTCTTCTTTTAATTTTAAGTTGTGGCTCTTTACTTGGTTGAAATGTTAAACCCAGCACTCGTGTGACCATATTAGTTTTTCAAAACAACGTTATGTTTATATTTATGGTCTATCTGTCCTCTATTATGTCTCATATGGTTGTTATTCTGTGACCACTCAAGTTATGTCATGTTATAAGTTTTTCATATGCCTTCAGTTCCTTTCAATTATGGTATACGGTATGAGCAAGAGAAAACTAGGCCTATTTTTATGGGAATTTTTTTAGATGACTTCATACTGATTTTATTCGCAATCCAACTGCTGATAAAAAGGGATTATAATAGTTCAACCACACTTTTATTCAATCAATCGGTAGTTCATTTTACAAAAGGAAGGTTGGAGTTAATTTTACATGTAATTATTATGCCTAGTACAAAATTCAAAGAATTAGAGACTGATTTTAAGCCTAAATAATAATACTAGGTTCCAATAAAACAAGAAAGATGTCACATCAATGAAGAATAAAGATTTGTACAAACAAAGGAAAGAGAATAGAGATTCTGAAATTCAAATTCAAAAGGAGGTATGATACTCTTGTAGTATATAAAATTTTCTGAAATTCAAATTCAAATCCATTAAATACAAAATACATTATGCATTTGACCGAACAGTAACATGGCACAATTTCAGTGGTCACATGGTTTAAGATTATTTAAAAAATGGAGATATGAATGAGTTCTACTTGAAAAACGGCATAATAGCGAATAGGGACTTGTAAGGCAGCGAAGAGAATGAGGAACGATAGCAACAATGGAAGAGATAAGAGTACTCCATGTGGAGTATTGCAATGATCACGTTTTAGTGAAGTTTTCCACTTGTTCCATCGAACACTAAAATGCTTATGTAAAGCTTCGCTGATTTCGTTGTAGCAGTAAAAATCAAATTCATTAAGGTGATACCCTTACATAGATATGGTTAAACAGTTTTGAATAAATGTCTTTGTGACTGCCACCAATACTGTTGTTATGATTTTTTGCTTTCACAAGTAAATCCACATCTTTCTCTATGTTTATCAACTCATCTATAAATATAGCATATTGGATTGTATACCTCTTATTACTCCGTACGTGGTAATGCTCAAATGCCATAAGGTTTTGCATACTGGTTTCAACGACGTTGCTGATTTTGAAAGGTGGGACTTCTAAGACTCCGTCAGGGAAGCTTATTTCCATAATGTGTTTGCCTTGTGTTGCTTTTTGAAGTTGACACCAACCTCCCAAAGCTCATTGCAGTTTGAGGCTGTCTGAGCAAAAAATCGGTTCCACTTGTCAAGTGAATGGCATAGCAAAAGCTGAATAAATCAACCTAGTGGTTTAATTTTCTGGTGGATGCAGTAGGAGGAAGCTTACACGGTTGGCCCATAAACCAGCTTCAATTGGGAGGTCTCCACCAATCTATGGTGCCTCTTTTGGGTTCACCATCTTGGATGGGATCCCAATTTTTTTTTTTTTTGGACCGGATACCCGTTTGGGCTTAATGGGCTCTGATACCATCTTAGATTACATAGGGTTCCATCTCAAAACCAATTGGCAATGAGTGGGGTGACCCTTGTATCTTATGAATTGAGAGGTCTCCACCAATCTTTTCAATGTGGGATCCTCGACACAGCTAATTAAAAGCCAAAGTGCAATTTGTATAAAGGAGATGTCTAGTGAGAAGCTTGTTAAATAGATCCTCAAGAACGAAGAAATGAAGTTGATTTTCAAACATGATAAGGTCTTGATATAAATCAATAGTTATATTTCCACAGAATGAAGGACGTGACTTGTTAGCGTCATAGCCATAATTTATTATAAAGCAACCATCTACCAGCATCATTTTCACAAAGTTGTCGTTATTCATGTTTGTGTTATGCATAGCAATTATATATGGGCTTTACTCTCCCAAGCTAGGTTCTTCATTCCTTGAAGCTATAACTGTTGATTTATATCAGAACCTTTATCATGGTATAAAATCAACTTCCTTTCTTTGTTCTTGAGGATCTATTTAATAAACTCTCATTAGGCATCTCCTTTGTACAAATTGCATTCCGATTTTAAATTAGCTAGTTTATGGGCCAACCATGTGAATCCTCCTACTGCATCCACCACAAAATTAAACCACTTGGTTGATTTATTCAGCTTTTGCTACGTCATTACTGCAACCAAGCTTTGTGATGCTAGTGTCAAGTTTCAAAATGCAACACAAACCAAACACATTATGGACATAAGCTTCCACGACGAAGTTCTAAAAATCCCACCTTTCGAAATCAGCGACGTCTTTGAAACCAGTATGTGAAACCTTATGGCATTTAAGCATTACCACATAGGGAGTAATAAGAGGTGTGCAATCCAATATGCTATATTTATGGATGAGTTGATAAACACAGAGAAAGACATGGATTTACTTGTGAAAGCAAAAATCATAACCAACGGTATTAGTGACAGTCACAAAGAAATTTATTCAAAACTTTTTAACCATCTATGTAAGGACATCACCTTGATGAATTTGATTTTTACTGCTACAATGAAATTAGCGAAGCTTCATGTAAGCATTTTAGTGCACGATGGAACAAGTGGAAAGCTTCACTAAAACGTGATCATTGCAAGACTCCATGAACTCCTATCTCTTCCGTTGCTGCTACTGTCCTTATTTTTTTTCACTGCTCCACAAGTCCTATTTGTTGTTGTACCACTTTCCAAGTAAAACTCATTCATGTCTCCATTTCTTAAATAATCTTAAACCATGTGACCACTCAAATTGTGTCATGTTGTCAAATATATAATGTATTTAATGGATTTGAATTTGAATTTCAGAAAAAATTTATATATTACGAGAGCATCATACCTCATGCATTCGTACTACAATTTTTCTTTTATAAATATTTCTTTCATGCTCATAAATCCCACCTCGAGTGGTGGATCATTAGAAACATGTAACATGTTAAACGCAATCACCAAAACCAGTAGTTGAGTATAACCCAAGATCAATCGATTACCCAGAAATCTAAAGAAAAAGAACAAAGAAAGAAGTAGAAGAAGGAGTAACACATGGGTTTATAGTGGTTCCACCCTAAGGGTGTACATCCACTGTAGAACAGCCAGAGAGGGAGAATTTTATTCAAGTGAGAAACACACAAAACAGAAGGGATACAAGAGTTAACACTCAGTTCAATCAATCTACAATGCTCAGCATTCCTCTGGTTTTATAAAACAGAGAATGTATATCTAGAAGGGAAAATCTTCAGCTGGGCCCATTCGGTTTGTAACCAAATATTAAATGTACACGTGACAGCTCTTCAGAATAGTCAAATATCAACTTTAACATAACAAACAACAAACAAATCCAACAAGTGAGAAACTACTTACAAACGCATCTTAAAGCTAGCACTCCTAAGTTGATCCATTGATCCATGAAATGACCAAAGTAAGGTTCTAAGGTTAAAACTTAGTATTAAAACTTTTTTCAAAGCCCAAATGGTGTTCAAGAAGGGATTGCCCAACTAATCTCACCTGTCGATCTTAAACGTAACTTTGTTCATTAGTCAGAAGAGTTCCAAGGATTAGAAATCAATTCAGAGCACTAACACGAATTTGAAAGGAACAAAACTTGGTTGCATACCGGTATGTAGAGATCTCCCTACATACTCCATTAAAATCTTGGCAACTAAGAAAGAGGAAGGTAGAAAATGAAAAAAAAAAAATTATCTCTCCTAGTTGTCAACATTTTAATGGTGGTTGTTGAAGGAGAAATTTTGGTCAATCACAAATTGTTACGTCATTATTTAAAATTAATGACGAAATTACAAATAATTAAATTTGGGACCAATTATAAATGAACATGTGTCCCAAATTTAATTTGGAGACAAAGTTGGCTAATTATAAATTTTTAGAGCCAAATGTCCATTTGATAAATTAATTAAAAATAAATTATTTTGATCAAATTAATTAATTAAAAAAATAATTAATTGGATCAAATTTGGTCTTTTAAATATTTGGGTTATGTGGTTTTTGGGTCAAATATAAACCAGACCCAAGGCCAAATAGTTGAACCTAAGACCAATAAAGCCCAAGTCCAAGTTGTTAGGCCCAAAAGTCATCAGGGCCCATCCATGGAGAATTCTATAAATAGAGGGGTTCTCGTTCATTTCAAGGTTTCGGAAATTCTACACTCTCACAAAGACAAGAGTTCAGAATTTTAAAGCTCTCAAGCAGAACTAGAGAATTCAGAGAGACTCCACCAAGGCTGAAGACTGAAGACTCTCTGAAATCTATAAGTTCTTGAAGACCAAACACTTTTCAAGACTTCAACACTTCTTGAAGACCAAACACTCTTCAAGATCTAAACATTTGTTGAAGACTGAATACCCTTCAAGATCGGAAGACTTGAAGATTGAAGCTCCAATCCTCTTGCAAGGCTCTGAAGATTGAAGCTCTGATCCTCCTACAAGAGTTGAAGATTGAAGCTCCAATCCTCTTGCAAGAAATCTGAAGATTGAAGTCCAGATCCTGTTGCAAGACTTTAAAGATCGAAGCTTCTGCAAGATTCAGAAGGTTGGAAAGACCCCAAGACTTCTTGAAGACTTCAACAATCCTTGAAGACCAAAGACTCTACAGAACTTCAAGACCCCAAGACTTCTTGAAGACTGAAGACCCTTTAAGACCGGAAGACTTCAACAATCCTTGAAGACCAAAGACTCTTCAAGACTTCAAGACCCCAAGACTTTTTGAAGACTGAAGACCCTTCAAGACTAGAAGACTTCGACAACCCTTGAAGACCAAAGACTCTTCGAGACTCCAAGACTTCAAAAGCTTCAAGAATCAATTGAAGCTTCAGACTCGAGAACAAGCGCTACAGCCCTCAAGTGAAACACATTCACACACAAGAGAGAGAATTAGAGGATTAAAGTTAGAGATTGTACACTCACACGCATACAAACATCAATACAAATATATATTTTATTCCACGTGTCTCCATCTTTAAAGTTACGTGTGAACAGTGGTATGCAGCCAAGTTTTTTCCATTTGGGAAGGGTCTAAATAAGGCTTTACTATCAAATCTTATTGAAAAGGACTTGGGTCCTTGCTAGATTGAATTCAATTTCAAACAACTTATTTTGAGAAGGGTCTAGAAAATTATTATATATATATATATATATATATATATATATATATATAATTTATGATGGTATAGAATTTAACTAAATTATATTTTTTCTTTGAATTTAATATTGCTTAAATTTTCCTACTATAATTTTATCTTTAACAAAAAAAAAATGGCAATATATAAATTTTATGAATTAAAAATTTTATTTTGAAAACATTTAATATTTACTTTTGTTTAAATATCATATTCAGATAAAAATTTATTAAATAATTAATAACAAATTCCTATTCATCAATTACTATTATTCTAACCGGTTAGCATTTAAGTAGTGGAAAATCTTTTAAACAATTACAATTACAATATAATTGTACATATTAAAATGCATTCATTATTAATAATTAATGTAAATGAAATATTTGTAAATTTTAAAATTAAAATTGGGTCACAGTAGTCCAAAAATATTTTTCAAAAATCTTCCCTTTGTTGTTGTTGTTTTTTTTTTTTTTTTTTGGAAGAATTGTTATTATTGTTACTATAAATATAGATTATAATTTATAGATATATATTTCTAGAACAATGGATCATTTTGTTTTAGTTAATTTTTTTCTTATTCAATACTGAAAAACATTAATTAAAAAATCTAAAAATAAAGAAAACAATATTTATTTTGTATGGTTTTTTTTTTTTTTTTTTGAAGAGAATTTTGTATGGTTAGACAGTGAGGAGAAAAATGATATTTGGTTGATTAGATAAAAATTAGGGGCAACCAACTAAGTGACCATTTTAAATTAGATGTTTTGAAAAAAGACCACTTGTGTTTACAATCTGAAAAATGGCCATAAGCTAATTTTAGTAAATTTTTTTGACAACAAAATGGACGGAAATACCCCTGCTCCAAATCTTAATTTGGAAATAAATTAAATCAAAATACATTGTAAACCAGGGAGAAAATCTAGCTTTGTTACAAATTAATTCAACAGGTAAATCAATAACAAAGTTTCAAAATAAAAAAATATAAATCTGGAACTTAAATTTATAACAAAAGATTTAAATTCAAATTAGAGAGAAAAGATAGGAGAGAAAAAAAATACAAATTAATTCAACGGGTAAATCAATAACAAACTTTCAAAATAAAAAAATATAAATCTTTGAACTTAAATTTAAAACAAAAGATTTAAATTCAAATTAGAGAGAAAAGATAGGGGAGAACAAAAAACACAGTATATTGGAAAAAATAGAGAACGGACCTGTTACAACTAACATTCATATGCAAAATGAAGAAATGGAAGAACAACCTCATGCATCTATTTTAAAATGCCAGTAATATCTATCATTTGGCATCCATCATTTTGATTTGCACCTAAAACATCAAATCAAAATAAAGTATAATTTGAAACAATAATATCACTGTAGATGAAAATGAATTTAAAAAAATTTAGATGAAAATGAATCTCAGTTGCATTTGGCATCCATCACCTGATTTTTTCGCATCCCATTTCAAAAAAGAAAAAAGAAAAGGCTCAAACTCTTCACATTCTTCTTGGAAAACCCTCCTTCGAAAACCCCACTCCAAACCAAAAAAGGAGCGCTTACCGTTTGGCGAAAAAAAAATCCAAACCGATTGATTCGAAACCCTTCTTCGAAAACCCATCAAACTCCTTCAAGCTTTAATCGATTCTTCTCCACAAATAAACTCATTCTCCTTCAAGTTTCTTCTCCTAACCCAATTCTCAAACCTCTCGACAAATTTACACTGGTATTTACACAGACACTCGACAGATTTACACTTATTTACACAAACATTCGAGGGAACATTCAGAAACTCGAAGACGTTGTGTCGACATTCCAGGGTATGCATGCTTCGATTCTCTTCTAACTTTTTGGTTTATATAGATATAAACTATTTTTTCCTTGGGACAATTTGACCGAAGCTAGGACCCACCATTTTAATAAGAAAATGAAGAGAGAGAATTGATGTTGTAAATTCTGAAAAACCAAAGCCAAAAAACGTATATTTTGAGAAGACAAAGAGGATTGATTTTGTAACTATCATTCCTTGATTCATGGAATTGGAGGTTACAGATTTTCAATTTTTTTTTTAATATTATCAGATAAAGGCTGCACAAATATAGGAGAGACGTGGGGAATGACTCAAGGGTAAAAATGGAAGTTCCAATCCCACGAAAATAGGTTAGAAAACCGGTTTGGCCATTTTTCAGAGATATCCCTTAAAAATTATGCAAGAAATAAAATTTTAAAAAAATGATCCTACATAAACGGTGAAAACAATGAGAAAAATAATTAATTTTCTATAGATAGACGATGAGAAAAAAAATTATATTCATTGATTAGATTAAAAAAAATTATGCAAGAAATAAAATTTAAAAAATAATGATCATACATAAACATTAAAAACAATAAGAAAATTAGTTATAAAATAATATAAAAATATCTATAGATATTGATACCTTTTCTTCATTCGTTTGAGAGGTTTGCCTTTAATTGGTGTTTGAGATCAATTGCAAACAATGTTATTGTGCTACACCAATATGCATTGCGATCTTCTAAACCTCCAAACTATACGAAGGAACTAATAGATGAAGAAAAAAAAATTAAAAAGAAAAAGCTAAATCGTCGTAGAAAAGCGTAGAAGAGTGGCCTTTATATATTGTATGAAAAGAGTAAGTTAGAAAATTTTTGGGTTCCAAAATCATTCAAAATCCAATATTAATTCTAATTAAATGCAAAATCATAAAATTTTAAAATTAATTTCTAGAAATAAATAGGTAATTTTTTTTTACAACAATAAATAGGTAATTTAAGTTCCTCATATTCCTACCTTTTTACATTATTTTCAATTAAATTTATTAAAAATGAAAGATGACATAATTAATTTTTTTTTTTTTTTTTTTTTTGAAATACAACATCATTTAAATTTAGAATAGGTCAAAGAAAAATCTAATTTTTTTTTTTTTTTATCACCAAAACATCAACCTTTCATTCATCACCAAGAAAACACACAAAGAGCAACATTACATAATGATAAAGTCAGAGAAAACCAAATCCTCCCCACCCTAAGGGACATCCACGATCCAAGCCCTTGATACATCCTCACTCAAAGCCAACCTCACCATCCAGCGCGCAAAAACAGCCAATAGATTTATCTGTCATTCAACTATCTTTTTAATCCCTCAATCATCTTAACTCCAAGCTAGCTACTAGTTTGGTCCGGACTAGCCCGTTTTCAACTCTACTCGGTCCCCGAGCTCATAGTTTAGGCCTGCACCAATACTATCATCAAATAAAGCTTTATGCACATAAAACTCAACAAAGATTAGTCATTTAGGAGAAACAAGCATAAAACAAATACACTTTACCCAAGCCCCCCAACCTCAATCTTGCTCATCCTCAAACAGGCCTACAACTATATAATATGAATGACATAGATTCAAAAGTTGAAATTTATCATGCACAAATCCCTGTACTACATATACTAAATCTTTTGCCTAAGAGAAGCTACTGCAAGCTAATAAATAAGAGACAAATCAAGACTTTCCAAGAATCTTCTCGCGTGTGTGTGTTTAGCCTCCCCTACAGCAGCCCCTAACAGTCCAGGAAAAATTTATAAGACCCTCCACCTATCTTTCCCCTACACTGGTACTAAAGTCACGCTTAAAAGGCTAAACCGCCAAATGAGGATGCTTTCTCGTTACCTAGGAGCCTCCATAATGATATCTTTTTTCTTTTCCTTTTTGCCTCTTTTCATTTTTAGGCGGGGTACTAGCTTTCACACTACAGAGCAGGGACCCATAACCCGAGTTTAATCCTTGGTTGGCCTAACTGATCACACTGCAGACAGCTCTTTTTACTCCTAATCACTCATGACTGTGACTCAATCAAGAGGAAGCCTAATATTAATTTTTCAAGCTCCATCACACTCCCTCATTTTACCACTCATTTTCTTTCGGCAGGCAATTATTAGGCTTAAACAATGTTAAATGGAAAATTTGAATTTATCAAATATAATCTCTTTGTTATAAATAAAATGTAAACAATTGTTTATTGCCAAAAATGTGGGACGTTAGTTTTATGAACCATTTGAAATTTGTTTGAGTTAGTAAGAAATTAGGAATTAAATGAAGAGAGAGAAAGTAATTTAAGATTAAAATAATTAATTTATTAGTATTTATTGTTATTAATTACTAGTATCATGTATAGTAATTTAGAAATGGAGAAATGGATAAAATAGTCTAAAAATGTTTTTCTAGGATTGTCCGTTTTTAATATATTATAGATTATAGATTATAGATATACTATCTTAACTTTAACATAACTCAACTATAATCTTGATGAATGGTTAAAAGTTTAAATTATCTCTTTCATTTCAGGTTAAACTAAAAAAAAATATTATTGTTAAGGTTGACTTTTAGAGCATCTTGACATAATTAGATAAGCGAAAAAGTAATACGCTATACTATTCAATAAGCAATTAATTATTAAAACATCCAAAACACGATGATATCTTATTACATATATTTTAATATAATATAGATCATGTTATAGTAATAATTATAATGCTTTAATCAACTAAGCTATGATGACGTTGATTGCGGACAAAATCAATGGAGATTATGCAGATTTCATCTCGTTTTCTAGGGATAAATTTGTATTCTGTTGGACACCGTGTTCATAAGTGATCGAAATCATGCTCAGACTTCACTATGATCAAGATAATTTTGTGAATGAAAATAACCCATTCTTGAACAAGCGTTGGATAATTTGTCAATAAGTACTTCCCGACTTGAGATTGTTGGAGAATCAGATTCCTTTCTTCATTGTTAAAGAGATTTATGAGGGAGCCCAAAGGGGTGGGGCTCTGTCAGAAATTTTTTAAGAAATACCTTTTTGTTTTGATGAAACCTGAGATGAACAGTGGGAGACTTCTATTCTATTCCGGAAATGAAGCATTTTAAAATTATGTATCCCACCGGAGTTCAAAGGTGACAGAGAAAGAAAATCTTACGAAAAAGGCTTTACATTTACTATTCCCACTATTACGTACAGAGCTGCACCAAGCAGGAGTCAGGTTTAGTTCCTCCCCTTATTAGTTTTTCAACTTTTAGGTTTGTGATGTTTGATTAAAAGGTCTCGAAATTGGCTAATATTTTGCTGCAGGTTCCTTCCTAGGAAAATTTGTAATACTACCGTAGTACATACTCCCTCCATTCAACATTTGACTAATACTTCAAATTTCTACTGTAGTACTAGAAAAATTTCCCGTTCCTCTCTATATATTAGTACCATTAAAATGTTGACAACTACGAGGGATAATAAAATTCTCGTTTTCTACCGTTTTCTCTTAGTTGTCAAGATTTTAATGTGTGGTGTGGGGGAGATTCTACACCATTATGTAGTCAATAGTATTGTTCCCTGAAATTTAACAAATAATTTCATTTCAATTTTGTGCTTAATAGATCTCTAAACTTTAAAGAAACTCTTCTTTGAAACACCATCGCATTTGCCCCTTTACACATAAATAAGGAAGGTGTAATCTCCTCTCCTTTCTCTCCTTTTGTATTTTGACATTTGTTGTTTTTGTGTTAGCTAGATCCATCACAATAGATATGTTAATTTTATCCTTTCCCTTTATTTTTCTTTTTTTTTTTTTTTTCATTTTCTGTATTTTGATATTTGTTGTTTTTTGCGAGCTCCTTTGTGTATTTAATCTCGCCCTCCATGTATTTCGTTAATGGAAGAAGATTGAATGAATACAGATCGATTTTGATTTTATATTCTCTTTTCTTTACCTTGGCTAAGATGGTATCCTCTCTATTTTATCTTTTCCTTTACTTTCCTTTTTATTTTTTCCATTTTCTGTATTTTGACCGGCCTATTTGTTGACTCTCCTCATTTTTTTTTTTTTTGAGTACATCAACATTTGGGATGGGGGAATTCGAACCTCGAACCTCTTGGTCGAGGGTACATGCCAATTAACTATTCTAATTTTGTATCTAATGGTCTTAAACATATTAATTTTTTTAAAAAATTAACTATTCTATTAGACATAAATTTTATTTTTGTATCTAATTGAACCTTAAAATTTCAATTTTGTAACAATTAAATACATTAATTTTTTTAAAAAAATGTTGGATTAGCTAAGGAGTTATTAGACAAAAAAAATTAAGTTTTATTTATGTCTAATAAAACATTGAGTTTTTTAAAAGATATTGCATGAGTTAATGACTTAGTGGATACAAAATTAGAACTTTATGAATCTACTGGACACAATTAAAAATTCACATAACTATTATACATTTTTTTTTAATGTTTAGGGACCATATAAACAAAAATCTAAAAATACACAAACTAAGCTTGTAATTTAACTTAGTATGAACTTGTGCCCCTAACGTAAAGTTCTGGATCCGCCACTAGCCGGTGTCCAGTACAATGGTAAATATTAAGTCTATAATAACTTCAAAACTTTTACTTTCCCCCACGAGAATATTGTTGGAAAAAAGATAAATATTAACTTTATAATAACTTCAAAATTTACACTTTTCCCCCACGTGAATATTGTTGGAAAAAAGAACACAAGTCAACTCCTCTTTATGAAACCCACCAATACTGGTACTAAGTCATCGGAAGCTTGCCTATTAATATCCTAGCCTCTCTTTACTCCGCCTTCATCCCACAGCTGACTCTCCCAACTTTGTTCCCTCATTTTCATATTGGCAGCAGCATCTCCCTTCAATTTGGCAGGCAAGTTTCTTTATACCCATATATTATTATAATGTTTAGGATTTTTTTTTAAAAAAAAATAGTATATATTTTCATCATCAAATATGCAATCAAGTTACTATATTATATTTGCATATGACTTTAACAAACATGTTTCAAATTAGAATCACTTGGAGTATACAATAGAGTACGTAACCAATAATTTAGAATGAGTAAAGGAAAAGATTAGTTATTTAAATGAGTTAAATCGGGTTCTTTTGGGGAGCACGACCATCTCTATAAACATGCAATTGATTTTAGAAAAATATATATATGCATCGCTTTGTGTAGGGAGATTTGAATTAGAATCTCTTTCTTTTATAACAATCTCTCATTTGTGTTCAAGGAGGTTTGAAATTTTTCTATGTGTTTTAGTTCAAATGGATAAGATTAAACTGCCCGAGCATGATTCGACCCTCGAAGAATCCATCAAAGAAGAAATGCGTCGCGAATTGCCTCTCAACACTACGGAATGCAGCATCTATCGGGTCCCCAGACGGCTATTCAAGATAAATCCTATAGCCTATACGCCTCAAGTCATTTCCATTGGTCCTTTTCACCATGGTCGAGAGCATTTGATGGCCATGGAACGACATAAGCTTCAAGCTCTCGATATCTTCCTACGTCGAGTAAATATGAGTGTTGAGGATATCATTGCAATTGCTCGAAATTGGGAAAGGGATGCTCGTCGTTGCTATGCAGAACCCATAAACATGAACCACGACCATTTTGTGAAAATGATGCTTGTGGACGGTTGTTTCCTACTGGAATTTATGATACTGTTGCATTACAACTTCAGTCCACCACCTCAAATTCTAACGTTATATGGCCCATTCTATGAGGGTATGGAGCTTCATTTATGTTACGATATTATAATGCTTGAGAATCAACTTCCTCTCTTCGTTCTCGAAGATCTATTTAACCAACTTCGAGACTGCAAAGACTGTGCCATCGAAGGAATCTCCTTTATGGGACTTGTACAATTTTTTCTCGAATGTGCGTGTCGTATATCACACCACTCCCAAATTGTCTGCAAAAGAAATGCATATCACCTGGTCCATTTGTTGAGTGACTACTTCAGCTTCTTAAGTGATAAAGATGGGAGGGAAAATAGTGAATCGGAGCAGAAGGGTTCTTGGATTCCCCCAACTTTAACTGAGCTCTGGGAGGCTGGTGTCACCATCAAGAAAGTAACAAAAGAGCAACCCTGGATGGACGTAAGTTTCGAAAATGGGGTTCTAGAAATCTCAGATATCGACATTAACGATCAATTTGAAATTCGTGTAAGAAATCTAATGGCGTTTGAGCATTACCACTCAAGTATAAGTCGTTCAAGGTATATAACCAACTATGTCTCATTTCTAGATGGCTTGATAAGCACAGAGAAAGACGCAAGTTTACTTGTGAATGCAGAAATCCTAACCAACTGTATTGGTGGCAGTAATGAAGAAGTTTCAAAACTGTTTAATGATTTATGTAAAGGAGTAACAATCTCAAGTCATAACTGTTACTACTACAATATGGCCAAAGCTTTAAGAAAGCATTGCAAGACAATGAAGAATCGGTGGATGGCTTCATTGAGACGCGACTATTTTAATACACCATGGGCTGCTATCTCCTTTGTTGCAGCAACTTTTCTCATTCTTCTCACTTTCATTCAAACCATGTACTCTCATCTATCGTATTTAAAGTAAGACCCATATAGGTCTTCGTTTTTTGGTTTCGTTTAATTCTTAGGTTGTTGCTCTTTACTTGGTTGGAATCTTAAACCTAGCATTCACCACTAGGCCAACCATATTAGTTTTTCAAACGACACTATGTTATCTTTATGTTCTAAATGTCCACTGTTTATTTTATCATCGTTGTTATTGTATAACCACTCAAATTGTGCCTCGGTTACAAGTTTTTCATATGTCTTTGTTTCCTTTCTTTCATTCATGAGGTCCCTCCTCCCTCCCTCCTCTGTTTTATTAAAAAAAAAAAAAAAAAAAAAAAAAAAAGAAAAGAAAAAAAGAAGAAGAAGAAAGTGGGAGAAGCTAGAGAGAAGAAGAAGAGAAGAGGAGGAGAAGGAAAAAAAAATTGTGCCGTCGGAGTTAAAGAAGAAGGATGGTGATTGAGAGGAAGAAGATGATGATGGTTGGGTTGAGAAGAAGAAAGGAGGGAGAAAAAGAAGAGGGAAAATGAAAATTAAAAAATATTTTTTTTTTTAATTATTTTATTATTATTATATTTTTAAATTTTAAAAAATAAATTTTTAATAAAAAAAAAATAAGTGCCACATCAGCAAACCGTTAGTTTTTAACAGAAAAATGGATGGAGGGACTAAAATGCAACTAAAATCAAATCTCAGGGACTAAATTGTTGAGTTTGAAAACTTAGGGACCAAAATGAAACCTAATCCAAACCTCAGGGACTAAAAGTGTATTTTTTCCTAAAAAAAGTTACATTTTGCAGAAAATTCCTTCATCACTAAAACACATTTAACCTAAAATATATAACTATGTTAATCAACTTTAATCTTTTTGTTAGTTATTACCACTGGAAATTTTTAAATCTACTTTTTTTTTCCTACGACATATAAGGTGGAAGATTGAACCTCTAACCTCTTGGTCAAAAAACAAGTTTTATCTCAGTTGAGTCATGCTCTTATTGGCTTTAAAGTCTACTCTTTACCCAAATATATATGAACAAAATATTTGGGTATAGGGATCTCCCTACACCCCAATAAAATCTTGACAACTAAGAGAAAAAGGTAAAAAAATGAGGAAAAAAGATCTATCTTCTAATAATGACATTTTAATAGTTGCGTATGGAGATGTACCTACGTGATGGAATAGCCAAAGTCAAGTATTGTCCAATATATATTGGTCTATGCAAACAATTTAGCCCAAAACCTAATAAGCCCAAGAAGGAATCGGACCCAAAGCAAGATATTAGCCCAAATCCACTAAAGAGGATTGGTTCAAACCCAAATAAAATCAAATCCAAAGGATTGAGGCTAAAGCCAACTAAACCTAAGCCCACTTGACATGAAAACTTGAATACTCAATCTCAAGAACAAGCACTCTAGACCTCAAATCAAATACACATCTACAAAGAATTAGAGAACCATACATCAGAGATTATACTAACATTATTCAACATCAACATAAATTCAAGTTATTCAGGAATCTCGTGTGACTCATTGCTCTTTTATATAATCAAGATAAGATTGCTTTAACTTTGTGTATGTTATGATTTCTAGTTTCAAAAACAGTAGTACAAATGATATAGATGTACGTCTGTATCATAATTTGATAAATATTTGAAAGGCTAATGGGCACTTGATATGTTTCTATCATTGCTAGAGAATCTTTGAGTACCAAATGAAGGTTTGCTGGTTGTATTCTTCTAGAGTTCCTTCCGAGTCTCGTGGAAGGAAGAAGATTAAATTATTAAAAAGAAAAAAAGTTGTCAAAGCGGAATTATTAGATTAATCCATTGGTTAATAAAAAGTAAGATTTGTAGATTTTGAACTTAAAAGAAATATTTAATAGATCGTGAATTTCGAGTTATTTTTAATAGGTTTTTGAACTTTAAAAAAAATGTTTGACAAATCTCTAAATTTTATGTCTAATAAATTTTCAATTTTCAATTTTGTGTCTCTTAAGTCATTGACCTATTTAATTTTTTTTTAATAATTTATGGACACAATATTGACCTATTAGATACAAAGTTAAAAATTATACGAACTTATTCAAATTTTTAAAAGTTCATATGCCTATTAGACACTAAATTGAAAGTTTAGGGACTTGTTAGATACAAACATGAAAGTTTAAGTATTCAATTTAATTTGTGATGAAACATTTTTTAAAATTCAAAATATATTTGTTTAAAATGATAGTTATATTGGTAAAATTATAAATATAATCTATTTATTATTTTCTGTTTTAAGATAGTATTGACTATTGAAAAAAAAAATTAGAAGATAGAGAAACAAAATTCTTAGATCTGACCAAAGTAACCACAATTCTTCGCATGTACATTAAAAAAAGTTGAAAGTTCAAATCCTCACACATTTGTTAAACTAAAAAAATTTACAGAAATTATGGTGGATAGGCTCCTTTAACCCATTAATTTCAAATTTGTCTAAATCTTTTAAATTTATCAATGGTAAGATTTCATGCATTAATTCAATTTTTATTTTTTCCTAAATACCCTTATTTAATTTTGATATTCTAATAAATATTGATTTGTTTTTTCATGAACCAATCGGTTATCAAATTTGGTAACTCTTATTTTATCAAGTTATTTTAGTATTATTTTTATATATATATTAAACATTTCATTTCTATTTTTTTTTTTTTCCTTACCTTTAGCGATTTCATTTTCGTTTTTTTTTTTTTTTTCAATTTTAGTCAACTGCTGTTTTTTCCAAGCTCATTTCTTTTCTGTCAACCGGTAAAGACAAATACGTAAAATTAAACTTCAAAATGGACACTTTTGAAATAAATGGGCTACTATTGGCCCATTTGCGTAGTTACCCGAAAGAAAACTCACAAAGTTAAACGAGGGTTCCTAATTCTTTTTGACATGTAAATTAAATTGGAAAATGAAAGGAGATGAGCAGCCAATTAACTTGGTTTGTAGCAAAGTCACTTTCCTTGTGCCTTCAAAAATTAAAAGGAATCTCAGCTATATGCATGCATTTTTAATTTGACCTCTACAAAGATAAATTTTTCATAATGTGATTTGGTGTATCGATAAAGAAAAGGAAAGGGGTTGGGAGAAAGAAAACAAAACACTTTAGTAAAAAGAGCTTTACAAAATGCTCGTATATTCATATAGAGAGAAAAAGGAAAGGGGGAAGGGAGAAAACTTTAAAAAGTTGAACCCATTTTGATTTTCAATATTTTTGGATAACAAAGTTGTGTTCTTAATTTTTTTTTTCTCCTTTTCAAACCATTGACCATTACAGTTTTTAGCACCAAATTTCGATACAAATCGTCGAAGTCTTTAAACTTGTGGGCTCGTAAATTAATATCATACTCAACGAAAATAGACTGTCGATGTTATTTGAGAGAACATAGCATTGCAGGAATTCGAGAAAACAACTCTTGTTCTAGTATGGATGGAAATGCAAACATAATTTCACATCGAATAGGAAAGAAAAGACTAATGATATATAAGTAATAACAAGGTTTAATTATAAGTTTAGTTCAAAAATTTGTTGTGTCAATTTGGTCCCTAAATATCCATTATGTTATAGGTAATTTTGGACCACAATGAAGCACAAGGAGCTGACGAGGACAATATCGGGCAGAGGTAGGACCAGAAAGCCGACCCAGAGGAAGACCGGACCAAAGCGTGGGTTGGGCTTAATCACCTCTCTTTGATCCCTGATGCCCCGGACCGCTCCGGTTTCGCCTGGTTCGTCCCGAAACACCTCCGAATTCCTAAAAACCCTAGGAGGATGAGCAGGTATTAAAAACCCCACTTCATCACTGAAGAAGGGTTCCAAAAAATTTATTCTTGACTTCTCCCCTTACTTTGTAGCTTCTCCTCGGTTTTCTGACTTAGGCATCGGAGGCGGTGTGGCCTACACCACACCGGTGTGCAGCGGTCTTTGCTGGTTTTACAGGTCACGTCTTCCCCAGCTTCTACAAATTCACTGTTGGTGTCACGTGAAGGTCAGGTGAGTCTTCTGTCCGAATTTTGGCATCAACACATTAGATTCTTAAACTTTCACTTTTGTGTTCTTTAGGTTCTTTTACGTTCTTCAATGTTGTATCAAGTTCTTGACCTATTTGATATTTTTTAAAAAATTCACAAGCCTACTAGATACAAAATTGGAAGTTTGGGTCCCAATAGACATAAAATTCAATTTTATATAAATTGGTTAATTTTTAAAAATCTTGAATATGTCAAGAATCTGACACAAAATTGAAAGTTCGGGGACTTATTAGACATTTTTTAAGTTCAATTACCTATTAGACACAAAATTGAAAATTCATAGACCTATTAGACACTTTTTAAAGTTTAATAACCAAATTGACACAACCTTGAAAGTCCAATGACTAAACTTGTAATTTAACCTAATAACAATATCTCTAAGGACCGTACGAAGCTTTTTTAAGTGAAATCAAAAGTAAAATGATGTGAACTCAAGTTGAAAAGTAGACCATGTCAAACCAATAATGGTAGAAATATAGAGAAGTAAGATTGTTTCAATTTCAACAGAGCTTCAATATTACTCATTTATCAAATTCAAAGTGAATAGAGTATATATATTTAAACGTTTTAATATATTCTTAGCAATATCCATTCAATCTCTGATTTCGATAGTGTATTTTTGGGCCTACTTGGCATCATTTAACCACATGATTAAAGAGTTCCTCTACCTTGTTCTTTAACGAGCTCTTCTTTCCAATGTCTTGTCTTTGTTAGATTGAACAGATAAGATTTTTGCAACAAAGACTTCTTTATTTTATTGATTTTAGAAAAGAGAGTACTTCAAAAGTTCAAATTTTTTAAAAACCCATATGACCTAACCACTGAATCTACTAAGCACATATATAAGGGCCGAAGCACACTTCATTTTCAAGAATGAATAGTTTTGATGGTCTAATTATATTCGAAGAGAGCTGATCTTTAAACACGAATTCTTTTATCATCCATCGGAGTATAGTTCAAATGGTTAAGGTATATTCTTGACTAAGAAATTAAAGCTTTAAATCCTTCTTCGTCGCGCATGTTATTGTTGAACTCAAGAAAAAAAAATATGACTCTTATTATCAAAATAATATTTGATTAACTCGATTTTCACATAAAAATAACTCATAGAGAGGAAAGTAAAAAGGCTCACAAATATACCATAACTTTTGCTAATAATTAACCTTTTCAATTAATTTACACAAGTGAAAATGACACTAAGCTAAGGATGCTATTTGTATATTCTATTAGATTTGTAAAGCGAAATCATCCTAACAAAGAAAATGAAAACTTGTTGAAGCCTAAAAAAAGATCCATAAAATTTGTGGATAACCAAAGGTAAATAATGAATGTTTTTTAGAGAAGTTTCATGATAACGGACCTAACACACCACCACATGCTACAAAACTAAGCTAAAATGAGCATAACTCAGCGATAATATAATTGACATGTACTCTCGAGATCAAGAGGTCAGAAATTCGAATTCTCCACCCCAAATGTTGTTGTACTCAAAATATATATATATATATATGCTACAACTAACTATGTCGTAGTGCGCTAGATTTTTTTTTTTTTTTTTTTTGAAACTTAGTGCGCTAGACTTATAAAAGAACCGTTGTGCTACATGACATCGAGAACACAGATTAGACATTTTATATTGTCCTAGTTTATAAATACCACATTTTCACTATTTCTATATCAAGGAAGAGCAAGGAGCATTAAGAACTTCTCAAAAAAAAAAAAAAAAAAAAAGGAGCATTAAGAAAGGAGGTTTCTCTTAAATGTGTATCTTAAAAACGAGAGATAATTTCAAACATTTATGCAGAAATCTAGAGTGCTACTATAATAAAATATTTGTCTTTATGGTAGAACATACAAATCCAATAAAAGAAAAAAAAATGCAACAATATAATACGACGCTTTATTCAAATTCCTAACCTACCCTTGATAGAAACAACCTTAAAGTTTAACCAAATAGGGTTAGTGTCATGTTTCCTTTCATTTCTATGGTGATAAAAGACAAAAAGGAATATACATTCATGAGTAAAAAAAACTCCTTCAATTTCCTTACAATGATTTTCATTATTGTTAAAGAGACATTTGAATTCTTAGTCAAATTTCAAAAAAAAAAAAATTGAAAACGGTTTTTTTTTTTTTAAGTTTTTAAAATCTGACTTGGTTTTTGAAAACATGGGAAGAAAATAGAAAAAAAATAAGGGAAAAATACACTTTTAGTCCCTGAGGTTTGAGTTAGGTTTGATTTTGGTCCCTGAGTTTTCAAACTCAACAATTTAGTCCCTGGGGTTTGAGATAAGGAGCAATTTCGTCCCTACCATCCATTTTACTGTTAAATCTAACCGGCTGCTGACGTGGCACTATTATTTTAATTAAAAATTTTAATTTTTAATTTTTAAAATAAAAATATTATTATTTTATTATTTTATTATTCATCATCTTCTTCTTAACCCTACCCTAGAGCTTCTTCTTCTTAACCCTCTACAACTACTGTCACTGGAAGCCACTGGTGGCCGTCGACCGCCGGCGGCGACGATTTTTTCGTTTTTTTTTTCTTCATCTTTCTTTCTCTTTCCCTCACCATCTTCTTCTCTCTCATTGTCCCTCTCTTTCTCTCCAGCCCGATTTCTTCTCTCTCGGCGAGATCTGCGTGCGATTTCTTCTCTGTCTAGATTGCAGCACACCAAAACCACGAGATCTGGGCTAAAGGGAGATGGGACGCGAAGACGACCACGAGATCTGGGCGAGAGGGAGACGGAACGCGAAGGCGAGAAGTCGGGAGTTGGGAAGGGACGAGAAAAATGGGTTTGGTTTGAGAGGTCTGGGCGGCGACGACGACGCGAGCAAGGCAGTGAGTTGCGATTGAGTCGTCTTCTCCGACGAAGTTTGTCGTGGGTTCGCGTGGGTTTGTCTCGTCTCTCTCGAGTGGGTTTGTCGTTGCACTGGTTTGCCTTATATCGGTGCCAAACCGATCGCGAGGGTTGCCATCACAAAGAACCGAGAGAGAGAGACGTGGGGTTTATGGCTTGCGATCAGAAAAACAAAAGAGAGAGGCTGTCGGATGAAGAAACACTGAGGAAGAGGCTGTTGTTGGGTGGGTTTTTTCCTCTGCTGGCAAACCCAGATATGGGTCCTTAATTTTTTTTTTTAAAAAAAAGTAATTTACAAAAAGAAAAGAAGAAGGAGAAAAATAAAAGAAGAAGAAAACAAAAAACCAATAGCCGGCGGCGGTCGCCAGCCGCTGGCGAGCAGCGGTGGCTAGTGTTGCTGCTGGCTGTTACAGGGATGGTGGGTGGTGGTGGTAGGTGGGTGGTGGTGGTGGGTGGGTGGTGAAGAAGAAGAAGGAGGAGGGAGAGAGAGAAATAAAATATTAAAATATAATAATTCTTTTATTAGTTTAATATTATTTTTATTTTAAAAATTAAAAAATTATTTTTTTAAATAAAAAATTTTTGCCACGTCAGCAATCCGTTAACTTTTAACGGAAAATTGGATGGAGGGACCAAAATGAAACTAAGACCAAACCTTGGAGACTAAATTGTTGAGTTTGAAAACTCAGGGACCAAAATGAAACCTAACCCAAACCTCAAGGACTAAAAGTGTATTTTTTCCAAAAAATAACAAAGGAACTAATAGGTGGAAGTTGTGCTTATAAGCTTAATTTTCAAAAACCAAATAGTCATCAAGTGGGGCCTAAGGTTTCTTTGACGATAACTATTTGGTTTTTTAAAATTAAGCTTATAAACATTACTTCTACCTGTAAGTTTCATTGTTTTGTTAATGTACCTTTTTTTCTATGTTTTCAAAAACCAAGACAGGTTCTAATTTTTTTAAAAAAAAAAATTAATCAAGAACTTTTTTTTGTTTCTAGAATTTGGTTAAGAATTCAAATATTTTTGGAAAAAAACTAACATAATTTTCGAAAACCAAATAATCATCAAAACGAGACTTAAAAAAAAAAAAGTCTTAGCAAACTAAAACTAGTTGGCATGCATGATTGAAAGGGAGGGAAGGGAAGGGGAGGGGTACGTACTTCACTAACACCAACAAAAAAAAATGATAATAATAATTAAAGGTAAGGCCAAGCCATATGCATGAAGTAACATAAAGCTCAGTGTTAAAGTGAAACCAAAGAATCTTGCTAAAAGCTATATAATGGAGTGTAGTAGGCAGACACTAATGAATGTTTGTGCTTACTACTTTTTGACCAATTGACAATATCTCTCCTTGCACTTCAAAAACATTCCCAAGAGGTCAATGAGAATGAGGGGGAGCAAGCTCTCCATTTTTTTTACTTTCAAAAGCTATGGAATCCTATGTCAATTTCTTTTATGCCCTTCTAAATTTTGGAAGGAAAAAGAATTTCAATTATTGCGAGTTTTGGTTGGATTAGATTCTCTTTTCGTGATTGGTTTGCTTTAATATTAGTCAAAGTAAACCCCATCCGTTCGTTAATCCGAATAAAGCCAACGGTTTCGTTATAATCGTCTAATTAGACATTGGTCGACAAAAAGTAGTGGAGATCTTCCAAAAATAGAAGAAAACGGATATATATGGTGATCTAGTAAACTATATTTTTATTTTGTTGGTTAATTAAAGTTATTTACTAAAAAAAAAATCAGATAGCTTAGCTTATCAACTTTTCACCGAATATTGTTTTTAGTGACTTTGAATGAATTTAAAAAGTTAATTGGCTCGTTAAGCCTATGATAATAGTTAAAATAATTAAAGATGGTTTAATTTTGGTTATGAAAATGGAATCCAAATTTAGAAGTACAAATTCAAACCTAGTAAGTAATAAAGGGAAATGAAGCCAACAAAGTGCACCTTGCACATATTTGGATTTTCTAGTTTTGTCACACAAAGAGGGGAGCTTTAATAAAAGTGGAAAATGGAGTTTGGACCACATTGGACTTGTTATTATTGTTCCATATATATACTTTCATCTTCATTCTCAAATCATAATGTCTCTCTTTTTCTTTTCTTCTTTACCTTCTTTTTTTTTTTTTTTTTTTTTTCTTCTCTTTTGAACCACTTGACTATATTAAATCTAATCTCTCTAGTGTAAAAATTGGATGTTAATTTGAAATTCATTTAAATAAATTAAAACTGCTCTCTAAAGTAGGTCTGGAGTGTCCCTAAAAGTGTTTATGTCTGGTTAAAATTTAAATAAGTAATATATTAATACGTGTTTTATTAGTAGGATCGAACACATAACTCTTATCTACAAATGCAAACAAAACCCTAATGTGATCTCTATCTTTTCACACTTCCTCTCGCTTTTCATTACTCTATATATATACCTATACTTTCTCTCGCTAATGTCCATCTTCATAAATACTTTCTATTATCAATTACTAGTTACTCTTATACATAAATTTTTCTCGTACTTCTTCTTTCCATCTTTTATATTAATTGTCTTTATTTATGTAGCTCGTCAAATTTTTTAAATAATTTTAAGTAAATGTTAATGATTCGAGAAACAGTTCTAATTAGACGAAAAGCATTTTGGATACGAAATGAACGATAAAGTAATTTATTATTAACCACTTTTTTATTAAAGTAGATTGAGTAGTAAAAGCACTACTTTCAAAAACATTCCCACAAGGCACACTTTAAATTATTTTGAGGCATACACATAAACATAAAGTGAAAGTTACCAATTTAATAGAATATGAAAGATGGGTACTAATTATATAAATTAGAAAATTGGATACAAAGAGAGGGGGCCTCATTAAAATTTATGCTACTGCCAAAGTCTTTCTGCATGCATGCAGAAATCCCATACTTCTTCCAAATTAAAAGCTCCCTCGTCAAAAAGGAGACACTTAAATCACTTTTGAAACTGAAAAATAGACAGGGTACAAAAAAAACAAAACGACGACGTCCAGATATATCATGGGAATTGAAACTCTCCTCTTCTTTCTAGCTAGAATTTATTCCTTCCATTTGCACCACCTGGAAAAAATGAAAAAAAAAAATCCCGAAATAATAGTATTAGACATTATAATTCAATAACTAATTAAAAAAAAAAATCCCACTTATTAGTCAATTTACTCCGTTTTCTATTTTTTTATATAAAAATAAAACGATGGTATATATATTTATATATATCCGATCATCAATTTATAAATATGGTAATTTGTTTCTGCGTTTAAGGAAATTAATTAATTACCTCTACGAGTATGGTGACTTGCTGTTGGAATCCCTTGGCGCATTGCATCTGAAGCATTCCCTTCGACTGGCAAAGTTATGCTCGTTGCAATCCGATCTGTCGTTCCATCCAAATATAAGCGACTCATCGAACAATTTCATGATATAATATAAAGCTTAAATCCCAAAACAAAAATTAATTGAAAATTTCATTTGTTTTATTTTAGTACAATTTTCTTTTTAGTTCAATCTAAGAACTATGCTTATTTTGAATATTTTAATGTATAATTTGACGGTAAACTATGTATTAACATGCTGATATGAATATATGTTTTGAGCTATCGAAATTGATTGAGGCTGAAATAACTAAAATAGAGAATTTGAAAGTTTAGAATCAGATCGTATATTTTAAAAGTTGAAATACTAAAATAGAAAAAAAATTAATGAAATTTAGGGTAAAATTGGGAAGGCTACCTGGCACAGATCCAATCACCAGATTTCCATCCAGGGCGGTTGGAGGCACCGCCGAAGTTAAAGCCTCTCATTCTGGTCAAATCGCCGTCGTAGGCGGCGGAGGAAGCCTCATCCTTGGAGGCGCCGCACTTGAAGCAGATAGAGCGGCTAGCGAAGTTATGAGCGCCGCAGTTGGCGACGGCGCAGTACCAATCCCCAGGGCGGACGTCGGGGCCGGTGGTGAAACCAAAGGACGAAGAACCAACTCTTCCGCCGCCGAAGCCGCCGCCGAAGTCAGCCCTAGGGTCTCCACAGCGCTGACAGGAGTCCCGCCGTTGGAAGTTGAGATGGTTGCAGGACCTGCAATTCCAATCCCCCGGGCGGCTCATCCTGCAAAGATTTTTGAAAATCCCGAATTTGGAAGTTTAGGGTTTGAAGGGAAAATGGAAATTTGTTTGAAGTAACCGAAAGGCTTACCTTGTGCGTGAAGTTGAAGGCTGAAGTCTGAAGTGGTGGTGTGGTGGTTTTTAATGGCCTGATCGATCACGTTTCTCTGGTGAACCAGCCGGTCATGGTGGTTTTTATACCGGTGAACTGGGCTTTTTTGTTCTTTTGTTTTTTTTGTTTTTTTTCTTCTCGAGGATCGAGAAGAATAAAACGAGGTTTTGGCTTGCCAATTAGTCACTGACTCACTGGCGGTTTTAGGTTTTTTCCTTTAGAAAAAAAAAAATCAAATATCTCTTTTGGTCTCTATCAAAAGCGAGTATAGTTCAATGGTAATTGGCTTATATTCTCGACCAAAGGTCAGAGGTTTGAATCCGATATACTCAAAAAAAAAATTCAAATTAATTCTTTATGGTTTAAAAAAAATCTTAGTGGCTAGAATTTGAACTTGTAACATTTTAGTTGAAAATGCAATTAAGCTATAATCTTGGTTCTTTTTATTAAGTTCAACAACAAGGAACAGGTCGGGACCTGAACCTTTAAATCTTTTGGTTGAGAGCATACGTCATGATCAATTGAATTAGACTCAAATTGGCATATATTCTTAGCTTTTGTAACTTAATCAAACCTCACAAATTTATCATTACTATACTAGCGTGTTACTTTAATTTAACATAGCAATAAGACCAATCTGACATAGTTCAATTGGTTATGACTTATATCTTTGACTCAAAAGTTAGAGGTTTCGTATATATTTTTGAACTAAAAAAATGACAATAAGTTGATAATTTTTGTGGGTTGATTGTGTTAGTTGACCATATCAAGGTTGAAAACAGAATGAATTAGGAGTCGGGTGGATAATATATGGTTTAGGGATTGATTTTGTGGTATATATGTAAAGTTATAAGGATCAAATTGATTTTTTTTAAGATTATGAGAACCAAATGGCAATTAAGCTCAAGCAATAAATACTAAATTTGAGGTTTAGGCTTTTTTTTTTTTAAAATGTTTGAACAGTAAGTGATCCTATGATGCATGGAATCACATAAAGCTAAATTTGAATAATTTTTTAGAGATAGAGAGAGAGAGAAATTGAAATTCGATAAAGCTAAACCAAACACAAGCAAAAACCATTCTTTTTTTCTTTACAATTCCCATTGTCATTTTCCTTATATTTCAAATTCCAATTCCAATTCACCCGAATTATACACATCACAACTTGTTGGGTTTTGAATCTGATGAAATTGGATAAGGAAGAACAAAAATTTCTACTTTCTCAATTATCAAACAAAATGAATATTCGAATAACTCATCCGAAAGGGACCCCACACGATTATTAAATTTTAAAAATTATATAAATTGGAAAGTGATATTAAAATAGATAATATCTTAAGAAAAGAAACCGTTTGAAAAAATAAAATAAAATTGAATATTTAATTTGATGAGATTGAGATGTAATTTTAAGGCTTCAAAATCAAAGCAAGCAAAAATGGTTAAGAGAGTTTCGATAAAGATAGTCGAAACTGATGATGATGGTGGTGGTGGGAGAGAGAGAGAGAAGCTTTCGAGGAGTTTCAAATTTTTGAATTTTGACCATCTTTTCTTTCTCTTTTCCTCTCTTCACTCCCTCTAATATACCTTTTTCAATCATCCATTAATTCCTCTTCTTTTTTTTTTTTCCCTTTCTTTCAAATTTCATTTTCTTTCCTTAATCTCCTAAATTCCTATACGAAATTTTCACGTTTTATGAGACAATCGAAACATGGTTTGAATTCTCTCACTCCTCGTGTTATTTTGAATAAGCTTTGAAAAAAAAAAATTGTTTTATGAACTACATGTTATTAATTATGTAGTTAGTATGAATATAACTCAGCAGCCAAAATATCTACTTCTTTTGAGGTTGGAAGTTCAAATTCTAACTCGATATCTAAGTGAAGAGTTTAATTAAGATATATGGGATTGTTTTTTTTTTTTTTTTTTTCTTTTGGGTGTCTCTTCTTGGGGAATGGTAAAGGAGGAAGGCTGAAGCAAACTGTGAAAAAGCAAAAATAAAGGGAATAGGGAGAAGAGTACTGATTCGATTCTCTTTTTGGGAGAAACGCTTCCATGCATAACCACGACACCCAACTCCAAATACCCTAACGTATTCTCTCTCTCCCTTTAATTTTCTTTTTTCTTTTAATTTTATTTTATTTACAACTTCCACAAATAATTACTATTTCTTTTTTTTTTTTTTTCCTTTTAGGTCTTTTTCTTTTTCTATTTAAGTACTTACGTGGCATGTGCCTATACAGTTTTTAGCCTCCTCTGCCCAAATATTATACAGCTATTTCACTGTAAATTTATTGAGGTAATTGTTTAGGACCCATTAAAGTGCATGGTTGGAAATGATTTTGAAATGACTAAAATCACTTTTATCATGTTTGAAATCACTTCGAAACATGTCTTTAATCACTCGAAATCGATTTAATATTTGATTTTACGCTTTTAAATATGTGATTTTCATATCATCAAAATTGATTTTGAATTGTTAAAGACTTGTTTCGGAGAGATTTAGAATATGATAAAAGTGATTTTAACCTTTTCAAAATCACTCCCAAATGGGCACTAAGTAATATGTTCTCATTTCATATTTTGTGTTAAAAATTAATGTATTAGATATTTTCTTTTTCATGTTCTCTCAATTTTTGAACATTTTTAAAATATATAAAGTTTGATTTTTTTTATTATTATTTTTATGCATTTTTAATTTAAAAAAAATAAATAAATAAATAAACCTTTTTTTTTTCATGTTTGATATTATCTCCTAGAAATTTTAAAATGAAAAATCAAGTAACTACCAATATGTATTTTTCTGAAAATAAGAAACAAAAGCATAAAACACAACTGACACCTTTTAAGTTTTCACTCTCTTAAATACTATTTAGGTTAAATTGCACGTTTAGTATATGAACTTTTAAGGTTGTGACTAATAATCCTTAAACTTTCAATTTTGTATCTAATTACCAGTGTGTTTGGTTTAACTTCTCAAGTGTTTAATTTTGAAAAAAAAATCATTTTAAAAAAAATTCTAGTTTTTGACAACCACTAAAAATGACTTATTGAAAAATGAGATTGAGAAATAAACCATTTTGAGTGAAACATTTGAAACCAAATTTTTTTAAAAAAAAAAGTTTTTAATGTATATGATAACTTGTGTATAAAAACACTTATGAGAAAATGTAACCAAACATATGAATGTTTAAATTCTAAACAATTTTTATACAAAATTTTTAAAATAAAATGCATTCTTAAAAAACATTTAAACTAAAAGGTATTCCAAACGAACTCTACTTCGTGGTCATATTTGATCTTATTAAAATATGTTGAACTACAAGAAACATAATTGAAAGTTCAATTTTGTGTCTTATAAGATCATGGCCTTTTAATTTTGTGTAATAAGTGGAATGAATCTATTAGATACAAAATTGAAAGTTCAAAAGCATATTAGACATAATTAAAAGCTCAATGACCTATTAAGTTCAAAAACATATTAAATACATGTTCGAAAGTTTAAATATTAAACTTATAATTGAATTGAAGTATCAACACCGAAGTATCAACCTGAAAAATTGTTTAGGACACTGGACATGTCAATTACCGTTGAGCTATAAATTGTTTAGGACATATCAATTACCTGAAGTCAACTTGATACTCATATAGAAAATATTATTTCGAGATTTACAATAAACTGAAGTTTCATTTCATGGGTAAATTTCAGGTATGGTTGAAAGTTAAAAATAGAATGGTAAAATTAGTTAAGGTAAATGGGGAGTTGGGTTGCATGCACGTGAGGTGGGCATGTGGCGTGGCGGAGATGTATATATAGGAATGGGAGTAAAACGTCATGACAATGATAAAAGTTGCGTCTTTTCTTTTACTTTTTAGTCCTCCAAAATCTTTTACATTATGCCCTCAAAGTCCCCAACTATTCATTCCCTCCTTTCCTTTCCTTTCCTTTTCTTTTCACAGCTCTCAATCCTTCCCCTCCAATAAAGACTTCATAATAATTAATATCCAGCTTTCAATTTTATTCATTTTTAATTCAATTTTTGCTATAAATATTTCTTTGAAAATTCTCCCAATTTTTTTTTTTATTTATTTAATTTATGTGAACATATAAAATGAAAAGATTGTGCAGCTTTATCATTGGGCTAAGGAAAATTTCAGTTGATCATTAGTTGATGATGACTATTGGACTTGGCCCATTTCGTTTTAAACCTCAGCAGCCCAAAATACTACACGGTCCATTATGTCTTTCATTAGCTGACGTAATAATCTCAAATAATAAGGAAAATGGGGAAATTCATAGATATTTTTAAATGTTAATATATATATATATATATATATATATATATATATATATTGGTCATTACCTCGGTATAGTTCAACTAGTTAAGACATATATCATCAATCAAGAGGTTCGAGTTTTGAATCCTCCTACTCCAAGTATTGTTGAATTAAAAAAAAAATGAAAGTAATAGTTTAGGCCCCGTTTGATAACCATTTGGTTTTTGGATTTTGGTTTTTGAAAATTAGACTTGTTTTCTTTAAATTTCCTCATCATGGTTTTCATTTTTGTTAAAGACACACTTGAATTCCTAACCCAATTCTAAAAACAAAAACAAGCTTTTGAAAACTACGGACCCGTTTGGTAACGTTCTCGTTTCTTGTTTATTGTTTCTAATTTTATTAAGAAATCTAAGCATTTAATAACTATGTATGTTTCTTGTTTCTCATTTTTTAGAAACACTCCCAAAATTTATATAGAACTTTTGGGAACAACTAAAACTAGTTTCTCCTTTTTTGTTCTTGTTTCCAATTTTTTCCAAACATAAATAAGAATATGGGTTTATTATTATTGAATGTATAGGTGTTAGAGTCATGAAATTCTATTTTTCTTTATTAAAAATGAAGAAACAGAAACAAGAAACGAGAACGTTACAAAACGGGCCCTACTTTTTTTAGTTTTCAAAAATTGGCTTGGTTTTTGAAAACATGGGAAGAAGGTAGGTGAAAAGCCAAGGAAACTTAGAGTTGGAAGTTGTGTTTATAAGCTTAAAAACCAAAAACCAAAAACAAAAAATCAAATGGTTATCAAACGGGGCCTTAGTTATTGTATTCTAAAATTTGCTATAAAACTGAAAGTACATGCACTAAATTGCTAGATGTTCGGCAACTTAAATTGTTACTTCCATGGAAATTCATGTACTAGAAGTATTTTTTTAACAAATCGAGAAAAGTTTCTTTTATGGAAATTCATGGACCAGAAGTACTTTCTAATAAATCTAAAAATCTCATATAATATGTGATATGACCCAGCATGATTATTTTATCCATGTAGTATTATTCCTACATATGCATTTGTTCACATGATTTCAGGAAAAAAAAAAAAAAAAAAAAGTCGTGTGTAATTTTATTTATGTTAAGTAATACAATCTCTGCTCTTTTCATTATTTCTCTCCCAAATGTAAAATTGTCTGGAGGGCTCTGTAGTCTATTCTCGAGATTGAGTCTTCAACTTCTTAAAGAGTCTTGTCTTCAGGTCTTTAGTTCTTCGAAAAAAAAAAAATTATCTTTAAAGTTTTTTTATCTTCAATTTTTCGTTTTCAAAAAGTTTTTAGAGAACCTTTAGCTTTATGAAAGTTTTTTTTTTTGTTATAGGTGAGGGGGAGATATTCTAACTACAGACCTCTTGGTCATTACTTTTGAAAAAAATACCTCTTGATCATTAGTATAAATTTTATGAAAGTTTTCTCTAAATTCCCTTAATTCTTAATTTTCTAGACCTTTCAAAATGAGTGATAGCTATTATATTTATATATAGAGTCTTGCATGGGTTATTGTGGGAGTCTGAACTTGAGTAGCTTTGGACCTAACTCTTTCATTTACATACTGTCTTCTAAAATAAAATATAAATTATAACTACTAACATATTTTAAAATTTTAAGTTGCACAATATGCAATAAAGTTCAGAATTTGTTACTAACCAAAAATATTTTTTTAATGTTGTTGTTTCAAAATAACAATTTGGTCTAAAATTTGTTAAAAATTGAAATTGCATACCTTAAACTGTGTTACGAACTAAAATTCAGAAAAATGTTACTAACCAAATGTTATAGGTAATTTTGGATCACTCCGAAGCACAAGAAGCCGACGAGGACAACCAGGCAAGATAGGGCCAGGAAACCAACCCAGAGGAAGACCAGACCAAAGGGTCGGGCCCGAGCTCCTCCGCCTCCGTTCGGTCCCTGTTGCTCCTGGCCGCCCCGGTTCCATCTGGTTCAGCCCGAAACGCCTCCGAATTCCTAAAAACGTTGTGCTTGTGACGTGGCAAAAGTCCCATTTCATGTCACCTCTGTATGATATGACCAAGCGTGTGATTTTTTCAACATTGCAACACATGGAAGTTATTCATGCAATTATTATTCCTCTATGTATGGTACTTGTTCACGTGACATTTCAAAAGAAATTTAGTTCAAGAATTAGATAACTTTGAAGTGTAATATATTTCTAATTTAAAAAAAAAAGTGTAATATATTTCTCTAATTCTAGTTTTCATTATATCTAATATATTTCTCTAATATCCTCTAATTCTTTTTTCTCTCCGATGTAAAATTGTCTTTGAAAGTTACGTAACTTTGTTCTTGAGATCGAAAACTCAATTGATATCTTTAATTCTTCCGTAAGAGATTTTTTTATATTTAAAGTCTTTTAATTTGTCAAAAATTCTTTAGAGAGTCATCAATTTTCGGGAAGTTTTCTTTGCTTAATTCTTAATTTTTTAAATCTTTCAAAATAAGATAGCTATTCTATTTACATAGTTTTTTCTTTTTTTTTTTTGATTCAGCTATTCTATTTACATAGTTCTCCATGGGTATTGTGTGCATTATATATATTCAGGAACACGTGTAATCTTCAACTTCTTTCCTGCACAATATCATATATATATATATATAACAAATATTAGGTTAATAAAATATAAATTATAACTACTAATATTTATTGAAATTTTAAATTGTACAACATGCAATAAATAACCTTATATTAAAATTTTCTTGTATTCAGAACACGTGTAATCTCCAACTTCAAAAAAAAAAAAAAAAAATCTTGCATTAACATATGATATATGTATTGCTTCAAAAAAAATGATAGATATATATATATATATATATATATATATTGAATTGGTCAAATTTGTAAATATTTGCTACAGATATATACACGTAAACAACCATTTTTTAGGTTAAATTACTGGGCCAATTAAATGGGCCACGAGCAATCCTTAGGCCCAAATGTCAGTGATTAAGTTCCCGCTCTCTTTTAAAAATCTCTCTCCGTTCTCCATTCACGGTTCACGGCTCACTCTCGCCACTCGCTGGCTTCTTCTAATTGGAAACAAAATTCAAGCAAATTTTCGGTACATACAACGCTTAATCCAATCGAGACTCTTCCTGTACGATGGATTCTTCACCTAGAACTGTCGAACATATTTCCACATTAACTACCGTCTCCACCACTGCAACTCTTGCGACTTCTCCATCAGAATCTCCTTCGGTTTGTATTATTTGCTCTATGTTTTCTTTTTCATGATAATGCCTAATTGTCGCCCTTCTATTTATAAGATTTCTCAATTTATCAGCTTCTTTTTAAAATGTAATGATGATTTTCATGGTGACTTTATTATTATTATTTTTTTTTTCTGTTCTTTCATGTGTATGTATTGTGTGTTAATCGGTTTCATCAAATGGTTCTGATGAATATGAATTTATTGTATATCATGTGTAGAGCAGGCCTGCTTCTTTTTGTTGGCTTTTGATTTGTTCATAATTTAATGATGATCTTCGTGTTTTTTTTTTTTTTGGGGGGGGGGGGGGGGGTATTGGAAGTTAATCTGTTTCATGGTTCTGTTAATCTGGATTTGTCAGCATATCATGTGTAGGCCTGACTCCTTTTCGGCTTTTGATTCGTATGTAATATAATAATGGTTTTCGATTCTTATTGTTATTATTATTTTGTATTCAGTGTCATCAAATTTCTTTTTTATTTCGATTTCAGGATTCTTTTTCAGAACTCGTTAATAACTTATTTCCAACAGAGTCCGTCAAGAGTGATTGTGTTGCCCAAGGATTTACAGGGCTTGAATCCCCTCCTATTGTCTTTTCTTCTGTAAATTTGAATGCAAACATTGAATCAAATCTTCTGAAAAGGTTCTTGGTTGCTCATACCATGATTCTGTTTGATTCTATTATAGTGTTAGTGTCAATTTTAGATTTTCAACTGATAAGTTATATCATATTTTTTTTATCTAGGACTCACTATGATCAATCATCTTTTACTAAATTGGTTGCTGAATCCCAGGAATATGATAAGAAGGTATCTGAACAAACGGTAAGAGGACTAATAGAGGTATGTGAGGAAGATTAGTTGTAGAACCTTAGTAAGGTGGTAATTAGTTAGGAGGTTTTGATTGTAAATAGATGAATTAAGAAGGTATCTGAACAAACAGTACTAATAGAGGTATGTGAGGAAGATTAGTAATGTCAGTAAGGTGGTAATTAGTGAGGTTTTGATTGTAAATAGATGAATTGGGAGCTTTAGAAGGTGTAGATAATTTTGAGTATTATTTCACTGTGGGACTTGATCTCACCTTCTCCTATTGTTATATTGTAGTTTGCTTTTGATATTGCAATATATTAGTATCTTGTGTTTTCTAAGTTTAGATACCTAATAGCTAATACTGTCGTTGACAAATTTTTGGCAGATTTTGAAGAGAACTATGTATTAATTCAATGCATTCGGTAAATATTTTTTTAAAAGAACCTCTACATATTAGGATAATGTAGATGCCATGTTGAAGGTTGCATGTATGACTGTAATCCAAGTTTTGTCTAACAGAGCTGAACAAAATATTGAAGAAAATTTTACAAATGGAGTTTGTAGACCTGAGTCTGAATTCTATAGTACCCAGTTTGAGAAATAGAATTGAGAAATATTATCTCTAATGTCGAAAAATTATTTTGAAATCTCTACATCTTCTGTGAATTGGTCTTGAATACTTGAAGATGCAGGATGCATGTACTCTATGATACCAAAGAAACATTTGGTGAACGTTTCCAGGTTAAATATATCCTTCTAGTTTTATAGAACTTATTTTGAATGACACTTTTTTACTAAATCAAAAAATCTACTTAAATGCCATCATGGATAATTAGTTGTGTCCTTTTGCCGGCTAATTACTCTTGCTTTGGTGTTGGAGTAATCCAAAGGAAACCAAAAAGTATCTCGCCTACTAATTGGTATCGATGATTGATTTATAACTTCTGACCACAAAAGCTTAGCTATCATTTTTTTTTTTTTTAACTTCTTAGCTATCATCTTTTTCTGTATGACTATATCATAGGAATCGAAATAATAATTATTCTTATGATTCTTGTTGTTTCAAAAACATTTTGTGTTATCAAATCAAATAACTAATTTTATCTACGATTCATTAGAACAAAAAAACCTGACTAAGGCCTGACCAGGTCAAGCCATAGAAATAAAGAGAAAAAGCGATGGACCATACATATGTAGAAAGCTATCTTTTTATTATTTATTAGCAAATTTACTTTTTTTTAATAGTTGTGTAATGACAATCACAACCATATTATTAAAAACTTGTAGTAAGAATGAGTTTTGTTTTACTACTCTTTTTTTTCTTTTGTTTCTTACCATACTTTTCTTAAAAGTTATATTTTCTAATTATGAAATCTGAGTGCAAATGGCATGCATAATAAGTTTCTGCAAATTCTCAACGATTTAACTAGTTTCTTTGATGACAAATGTTACAACAGCCTCTATCATTTGCTCAACCCAACAAGTGTCTACATTACCTTCAGTTCAAAGATGTTTCTGCAAATGCTCCTCCAAACAATTTTCTATCATCAAATTATTTATCCTTCGTTGAGGATACAGAACTCTCTCTTTTGAACTTCGATCCAGTATTCAACAACAGAGTGTCAGTCAATTCATCTCATTCCTTGCATACACTACTGCATCCTGATTCTAGTGGCAATCCTCCCTTGGGAGTTTCCAAGCCTTCAGGTATAGGGTTGCATCTAAATAGCATCACAGCAATGAAGAATCATGAAACTCCATACGAGACCAGTAATTTTGACTTAGACCAGTTTTTTAATCATGAGAAGATCAATAATCTTCTTTCCAAAAGGAAAAGGTAATTTATAAATTATCTCCCATGGTTCAATTCTCTTTTTTTTCTACTTTTCTCTAGGTTGCCAAGTGGATTCTGGATTCAATTTTTCAGGAAAAGTAATTCAGTGAACAACAGTCGTGATGGTTCAAAAGGTTGCAACTGCCAAAAAACAAAATGCCTGAAATTGTCAGTGTTTTTGTGTTTTTTTTTTTAAATTGAACTTATGCTTGTAAATATTGACTTGTTTATTCTCAGATATTGTGATTGTTTTGCGGCTGGGATCTATTGTCTCGAGTCTTGTTCTTGTCAAGGGTGCTTTAACAACCCTGAGAATGTACAAACTGTTCTTCAGACAAGGCATGAAATTGAATTCCGAGATCCACATGCATTTGAACCAAAGGTTATTGAGAACTGTAACCAGCTTCCAGTAAATAATGTTGGTGGTCAAATTAAATTTATTTTGATTATTTGATTACTATAATATGGTTTTGTTCATTATTGATTTTTCCCCAGAAGAACGGAAGGCATAAAAAAGGGTGTAAATGCAAGAAATCCATGTGTAGTAAACAATACTGCGAATGCTTTCAGGTTTATGATACATTGGTCATTTCTATGTAATTATAAATATCACTTTGCTATCTTTTGAAACATTCTAATATTGATTATCTTCAAAGGCTAATGTTGGATGCACCGTTAGATGTCAATGCAAGGACTGTAGAAATGTCCATGGCAAGAAAGAAGGTATGTTGTTTTTCCTTAATCATCATTTGATCTGTGATAAAAAGCTTTCCAAAATATGATTTAATCTTGACTCGTGTAAGTCCTTAGAATTTTATTTCTATCCTGCCACATACTCTATTAGTGGTTTTTATTGGTTACGGACTCAATTCGTTGGTGACTTATATCAATAGGGGCTATTTAATGAGGTTTTGTTTGCAGAACATTCAAGTGGCAGAGCAGATGTTAGAAGGTTCGGAGACAGGTTGATTGCTGACCATGATGTGACAGTATTAAGGAAAGATTTTTTAAATTCTGAGTTTTATGGTCAACAACACAACTTCGTTCCACAGACACCATCATTTCAGTACTCAGAGTAAGTCTCTATTATTATGGTGGCTATTATAAAAAGTATTTTCTATCTGAATTGTTTATAATTCCTTTTCATCTTCAATTAGTCAAGAAAAGGATTCCCCAAAACCCCGGCTTATGTCCAGAAGATGTCTCCCCTCACCAGAATTTGATCCTACGAGCTCATCTTCTCCACATTGTAGTGATATATTTATAGAAACAAAGACAAATATATTGGATGTAGATTCTTATCGATGGCAGCAGATGAATTGTGATAATGTCGGAACCTCTTCAACATCATTCATACCATCCAAGCCAAGGGGTTGCCTAAATGTTTCACGTATCGGCCAGCCAGGCATCGGAAGTAGTTCCACCTTTTGGCGTCGTTCACCAGACACACCCCTAATTCAGGCAGGTGAGACCGAGACATCTATTAAATGTATTAATGGAAGCTCTCCAAAGAAGATGCCAGTTTTGCCTCCTCAAAGTAGCGAAAATGAAGTTGGGATGAATAATTCTCTAGGGAGGTTGAAGAGCCGTAGATATATATTGAAGTCAATGCCACCCTTCTTGCCCCTCACTCCACGCGACGAATGACGTGCAGCTATTGATGACTCGTGTGGTATTTATCGAATCAACATTAACAGCAAATTGATTGAGCCACAATGCCATTGGTGATTCCTACTTTGAGCCAATGCACAGACAAGCAGTATAGATATGAATACACACAGGTTACGTATTATGAGAGGTTTTTTTTAATATGGAGGATTATGTTCAGTTTTTTCACATAATGTGCATAGGATTGTTTTATGGATTCTTTGATTAAGCCAAATCAACCCAATTTTTCATTTGTGATAAATTCCTTTTACACTCGAGGAAAGAAGTCTAATTAACATGTTTTAAAACAGATGGTTAAAATTATAGAGGAAACACAAATATTAAATGGAAAAGAAACATAGAAATAGGAACTGGAAATTTTAAAAGATAAAATAAAAAGGAGAAAAAGAAAGGCAAGATCAAAAAGTTAAGCACTAGAAGATTGCAAATTCACTGTGATTTCCAGCATTTCTTCAGAAAGATTAGTGGTAAAGTAGAGAGTCATCTAAATTTGGAAATGGGTTTATATTAGATTACAACAACATTGAAAAATTTCTCAGATTCGTATACCCCCATACTTAGGCTAAAAAACAAAGGAAAAAAAAAAGGGAAAACGTAGACAATAACTCTTATCAGATTTGCTAAAGACCAGAAACCAGATGGTTTATTCTTTACTAACGAAGCAACCAAAATTAAAGAACTTAAACTATGGCCATTCACACCACCATCCCTATGCTCGACCATCTCTACCATTTTGTTACAAACCTAAAATGGTCTTCCTTGTTGTATTCATGCTTCTCTCCAACGACTTCAGCGGTCAACCAATCGTAAGCCATCGAGCCCCAAAATTACTGTCAGCCAATTGCAAACAACATCCATCTCCTCAGGAATGGTGTAATGGCCCAGCCTGCATTGCAAGATCCCAACTTTTTTGTTACTTATTATTATTATCAGAGATAGAAAAAGAGCACGAGAAAGTCGAGATACTAACGTACCCGTTATAGGTTTTAAATGTTAGATTTCTAAATCCAGCTGAACTTAAAGTATGTGCAGATTTCTCCCCATGTTTGTAAGCAACGACGTCGTCACCTGTAACCAACAGCATGTAATATGAAGTTGATTCTCATGGTAATTAAGGGTACCTTGAACAAACCTAACTTGGTATAGAATATTTCAACCCAGCAGCAGTTCAAACTCGACCTGAAATGTACATAATAACTGCTAAACTCAAGCGTGTGCGTAAGGAAAGAAAGCTAAACTTGATCTGATGGGGAAGAGCCATTCGGTCGAGAGGAAGAAAAAAAAAAGCTTCATTTAAAAATGTAGGTCGTCTTGCACCCATCATTACCAATCTCACAAACCATTCTCTCAAGCATTTTTAGTGAAAAAACAGACAGTTCCAGAAAGAGCTAAGCCACCGAAATGTCGAGATTGCTAAAGCTACATGACTTGCATAGACCAAAGACAGACCACAAGCCAAACGTTTATTGGAATATTGGTTCTGCAGCCTGAAAGACAAGAAGCTAAAAATTGGGTCTGCTACCATGTCCATAAGCAGTCAATAGGATTAAGGGAAGTGAGTGAAATCATCTCCCTCACAAAAGATTATTAATGGTTTAACTGCAGAGAACCTTGGCGTTTATCTGAGGGTTCATAAACTAGCAACAACAATGACGAGAAGGATTGCTGACAAATCAGTGATAAAGCACTGTTGATGACCAAAAGTGAACTGAGCAAAAGGCGGGATATAGTGCTCGTTACGCATCTACTATGCATATCTATCTTGACATGAGAAGCCTATGTATTGGAGTAATAAAACGAATGCTCTTCTCTTATTATAGTCATTATAGATCAATTTGCAAGTATATAAACTCATGGCATGATCTCCATCTTAAATCTTTTCAAGGTATAAAACACTGTCAACAAATAACAAGAATACAAGTACCTGAACCATGACAGAGTAACATGGGAAGAGATGCAGCACGCCTTGCAGCTTCATGCGACGCACTGATCTGGTTCCTCAAAGACCTACAACAAAAAGCGGCTGATAAAAAATGTGCAGTTAACAACAAAGAGCACTTATGTAGGCTTTCTAATGACTGTGCACTGTGTGTTTGTGCCTCTTCATACTTTTACACAACAAACATCAAACCTTGAACAGGGAAGCCAGCCACTAAGCCCAACAACTGCACTTAGATTAATGGGGTATAAGTTTCCATTTCCATATTGCCCAAGGATACGGCACGACGCAGAGTAAATGGCAGTTGCAGCACCCATACTGAAGCCTCCAATACCCAGTTTAACTGTTAAACAATAGCAGAATTACTTGAGCTGGAGAAAATGAAAAAACCAACATAACCTCATAAGGGAGAAAAAAAATTTGCAGATTAAGGGGTGGCGAAGGGGGGGTTATAGAATGTCCTCCAATTAGCGTAAATATCAGAAATAGAGTAAGAACAGAACAACTTTGTTTGCCAAACACAAGTGTATCAGCTGTAAAAAGGATATGAGAAGGCCACGTACATAGAATGGATCTCTTTAACCAGTATAAGCAATTCATAATTGATCTTATTTTCAAAACCATATATCCTAAATCAATAGATTACTTGGGCTTTAAAATGAGAACTACTGCTTTGAGTCCTTGAAACTAATATTGGGTAATCTAATAAGAGTTTCCATTTCTCTCATGTGTGACCCAGAGGATTTTCCTAGCCATGATCAAGTTCAAAGTTTCAAACTAATGACTCTTATTAGTATTATTATTGTTTAAAATCTTCATGAATGTCCAAACCAGCATACACCATACGTCAACTAATCTTGTAGGACAACCAATTGACTTCGCAACATTTAGTTACCACAAAAGAGCAGGTAGCCACAGAGATTTCGAACCGATTCTTCCAAAGTCCTTTTACTTTGTCCAATTGCCCCATTGACCACTAATAAGTCAACTCATTGTGGTTAAACTAATATATCTTATTATAGTGATGCTAGAATAGATGCATAAGTTGGCTGAAAGGGGAGAATGATATAACAAGGGGAAGATGTTAATATTTATTAGCCCACAAAAATCTCATAGGTAAGCACATAGTAGTTGATAGTTAAAAAGCTTTTAAGGAAGAAACATACTATCAGCAGGTTCTGTAGACAAAAGATTAGCAACATGCGAAGCTGCAGCATCCAAGCCTTCTAAATCATCAGAAGACTCTTCTGAAATATCTCCCACATCAAACCCTGATACATAACAGTGGAGGTTCTTATAATGTTGAATTTGAGTAGAACTAATTCCAAGAAAAATTTGACTTTTTCATTTACTAAAATTAAGGGAATATTTGGCTCACAATTTTAATTAATTTGTTTGTGAAATTTGGGTTGAGAAGTCTAAATTTGGGTAGTCTATTTCTGAATTGTACAAAGAACATGTTATGGTAATCTAGATTTGAGTAATTTCTGTTTGGTAGGTGAGTTCTATAATTTGTAAACATTAGTATATAGTATGAAAGTTGAGTTTATAAGTTTGAGTTTATACAATACGGGCTTATGTAGTTTGTGAGATTAAAAAAATTGTAACCTGGGGTAAACAAATCCACTTACCAAATTTAAGACAATTTATTAACCCTGAGTTATACAAGTCTAACTCGTGAGCCAAACACCCCCTAACTAGGTTGTGTCAAGGTCAAGGCTTTTTCCACCTAGATCAGTAATTAGAGATTCCAAGATGAATATCTTACAAGCAGTGCAAGGAAAGCCACCAAATAATGCCACAGGACGAGTAGGAGCGGTAGGACAAATCCACTTAATCTGCAACATAATTCATAATTTACTTTGTTAATTGACCATATTTAACAACAATTAGAACTTTTTGGAATCAAGGTTACTATAACTATAAGTTCACATGCTGAAACATAGTGAAAACTAGGATTCGGATTTTCTTTCGAAAGAAGGGTATCGGGTCCATGTATAAGTAGCCTTACGTTTGGTAGAGGAAGAGTTTCCAAGAGCTGAGACCAACTGAAAAAAAAAATTAAAATGAATAAATAATAAATTAGATGTCCTTGTTACGTTATAACTTCTATAATTCCCAACTAGGAACATATGCTTATGCAGCTAAAATTTCTAAAATTCAAATAACAATATTGAAAGGATTTGTCAAGTTTGCAGATTACGATGAAAGAATACCAAAAACAGCCTCCAAACAGAGTCAAAAACATTTGAAACTGGGACCACACTCTTGTTGGTTACCCAATAATGAAGAAACCAGCCCTCCTTTAATGATATAAATGTCTGATATCAATTATACTTAAATTAATAATCATTATTTTATATTGATTTTGGTTTTTCTAATTCTCAAGGACAGAAAACATTATGTGGTCCCCATTCATCAATTTGTCATATAGAGGCAAAACCTCAAAATATAGCTTAGAATCAAAGATATGACATAAAAATGCCAACTAGCCATATTTTTTTAAGTTATGTGCCATTACCTTCCCCCATAAAAAAAAAATCAGAATAAGAATCTCAAGTAAAGGCATATTGAAAATTTTCAAACTTTCTATATATGAACATATACAAGAAGATAGGACAAGACACTGACATTCCCTCACTCAGCCACTTCTTCCCTTTTGGCATGGAAGACAAAAAGAAAGTCTGCTGCTCAGATATAACCCACTTAATTACAATGAAAAGTTGTAACTTACATGTTATATACCAATACAATAGAGTTCAACATGAGAGTTTTACACTCAATCAGTCAGTAACCCAAAATTTCTTCTTAACCTCAGTCAAAGTAAGTCAACAAGAAACTAGCAAGAGAACTCTAATAAGCTGGCCAAACAGGGAGGAGAATGTGAAGAAGACAAGCCATTAGTACCTTGAGCCCTTATCACCAAGGCCATGTAACCAAACAATAGTTGCCTGATGCTTCCCTTTAGGCCTGACCACATGGGTCCTCCCAAATTCAAAGGTCATCCTGCCAGTTCTACTACCTGACATAATGGAGCAAAAAGTTGAAGGAAAACCCAGATGCATAAATGAAAGATATTAGTCACAGACAGTTTATGGACAGTAAACCAAAGTAAAACAAAATGAACAAACCAGAACCCACAGTAGAGCTGTTATAGCTCATTGTTTTTCCACAAAGAATGTTGGAAGCAAAGCAACAGAGGTCAGAAGTTGGAGGTTGGAATTAGTTCCTGCAATGAAGAGTTTTAGAATTGACCATCTGTATTTATATACACTTGGGAGGGCGAAAATGGAACTAAAACCCATGAATTTTACATTAGCTAGTCCTGATAACAGAGGCCATAGACAGCCTCCAAAGTCCTAAAATACTAAAAAAGTGAAAGGCATCTCAAAAAAGGAGAGATAAAAGGTTGGGTGGGGGAAAATAAAGGCAAGAAATCTTTATGGGCAAAGAAAAGAATCCACAAGAGATTAAAGCATAAGTGCAGAAAACGAGCTGAGCTGACAGAGCCCTTCAGTTTATAATAATGTCATAGAAGGAGCAACAAGAAAAAGAGGGATTGCGAGTGCAAGAGAGCGAGAGGAAAAGAATCTATGCCCGTGAACGCAGGACAAGGGTAAAAGCACTTCAACTACAGCAACACGAGAATATAACAACTAATGAAAAAAATTCAACCAAAAACAAAAAAGAAAGAAAGAAGGGTACACATTAAAGAATGAAAAGACACCCATCAAATTTCAGACCCAAAAGTTGAATGTTCAGCAAAGCATTGATAACGGCGAGAATTCGAAGGAAAGATCTGGATGGATTGTTTAAATTTATTTAAAGATGAATGTGAGAAACAGAAAGTGAAGGGGGTTTAAGGTTTTTTTTTATACCAATTTGAGGTGCAAGTGCAAGTGCAAGTGTCAAACAAAAAGCATATGGGCTTTTCCAGTTTCACTCTCTTTTGTAAAAGCGCTTTTCCTTCGCTTCCCTTCACACTGCTTTCTCCTTCTTCTTCTCTTCTCTATCCCTCACTTTTTCTTTTTCTTTTTCTTTTTCTGTTCTTTCGTTCATATTTACTTGAAACGCCGAAGACAACAAAGTGGCCCAGAAAGTCCAGAAACAACGGCTACTCTCTTACAGTGGGTTTCCTGTGAAATTACCTATTTGCACCCCTTGCTTTTTCACTCTACTGTCTAACTTGCTTGGTTTTTAGTGAAGGGTGTGCATCAAATATGTCATTTTCTTCCCCTTTATTATCTAAACTTGAGAAAATTTTAATGGTAAATGTGTATTTTTTTTACCTTCAAAAGTTAAAAGATATATTTATACTTATCATAAAAAAGTGACATTCATTTTTTTTTTTAGTTCAACATTATTTAGGGGTGTTGGGAAGTCTCTTGATCGAGAGTACATGCTAATTATTTTTTCTTTTTTGAGTTCAACAACTTTTAGGGGTGGGGGACTCAAACCACTTACCTCTTGGTCGAGGGTACGTACCAATTACCACTGAGCTATGCTCGCTTTTGACGAGTACATGCTAATTACTGAGCTATGCTCATTTTGACAATTCATATGGAATTATATTCTAAGAAAATGTAAGATTATAATTATAATATAAGAAACGTCGAGCATTGTGACTATTATATCCTTAACCAATTTATGATCGTGCACGGTGCGTCCATAAAATACTTTTTAGATGAGTTGATGTACCAGACAATAGAACAAGTGTGTCAATATTTCATTGATGATATTAATAATAATAATTAAATATAAACGTAATCTCAAAATTTTTAAGTGTTTTTTTTTAGATACAACAAATGTGTAGTGTGGAGATTTGAATCTCCAACTTCAAACAAAGTTGTAGATGTCTTAATTTCAACTTAACTTCAAACAACGATTTTTGGTCATTGCTATTATTTTTCCACCTAATATTCTCGTCGAAACTATTACAACCAATTTATATAGCTACAATACATGTCCATATCAATAAGGTAACATCGGTATTCAAAACCAAATTATCTATTTGCTAAAAGTAAACCGGTGATTAAGGATTAAAAAAATGAAATTTAAAGACTAAAAATGATGTTTTAAAATTTATAGACCAAAACCTTTGGTTTTAAAATTTTTATGGACTAAAATAGGCATTTTAAGTTTCAAGAACAAAATTAGATTTAAATATAGAAATTCAACTTAATTCAATATATATATATATATAAATTCAACTAGAAGATTAATTAATCAGTCTACATATTAATAGCGTTTATAATAATTTTGGGAAAAATGAATACCTTTGAAAAAATTAATATTTAAAGTATATTTAGTACAATTTTGATTGATTTTGGATGACAAAAACTTTTTTTTAATTTTAATAAATAAAAAATACGTAAAAAGATTAAATTAATTTAAAAACTATTTTTAAAGAAACGTTTTGAATATAGATTATTCATGAATGATTTTAAAGTAACTAACTGTAATTCTTCCAATTACAGTAAACAAGACAAATATATTTATTGTTGATGCCAAAATCCGAATAGAAGACTCACCTGACCTTCACGTGACGTAAAGATTGGAGAAGACGTGACCTACAAAACCAGCAGAAACTGCACACAAATGTGGTGCTTGCGACACTTACTCCGATGCTTAAGTCATCAAATAGGAAGTAAAGAGTGTCAAGAATCAAGGTTTCGCGAACCCTTCTCCAGACGTGAAAAATGGTATTTATACCTGGATCAACTTGATAGGGTTTTTCCTCCGTTCTGGGACGATTCGGGATCCGATCCAATCCAACTAGACTCTGCAACCTCAAAGGCTCGACCCAAGAGCATCGGACGTGCCCCGAATATGAGCCTGGGGTCGGCCTCGGCCCAAGGCCTTGGGTCGAGGGCGAGGATTGGGCTAGGCCCAATCCCCTCGGTTCCTTGCTCCCTGATGACCCAGCTCTTGCTCCAGGTGGACACTATGCTAGCTCTTGCTTCGGAGTTGTCCATTTTTACCTATAACATTTATAATTAATAGAATCACTTTTGAATACAATGTAATAAAAAAATGTTATTTAAAACACTCTTAAAATATGGTGAGATATAAAACATATTTTTATTGAAAACAATCTTTGGAAAAAGAAAAAAAGAAGAAAGAAGGGTGTTTAAACCGTGAGGTATTTCTAAAGACCCTGAGTTTCAACATTTATTTTCTAAATATTCTAAAAAGAGTTGTTTTTTTTCTATATTAATAATTACGTGCTTGGAATGTAAATATCTTATCAAGATGGAAAAGGAAAAGCTTTCGAGAAAGTACTTTTCAATTATGTAATGATGTTTTCAAGAATATGGTTTGGAATTTTTAGATTTTTTAAAAAGAAAATGTAATAATATATGATTTTTTGTCACCTTCAAAATCTCTTGGTCTTAATTTAAAATCTGGTCGGATTCTACGTGTTTTTAGAAGAGTGAAGTGAGTGTCAGTGGTACTCTCTTTTTCGGTGAAATGCTTTCATAAATATAATACTTTTTAAAGTTAATTTCAATTTTGAAAATTAAATAGTATAAATCAATTGGTCAAATGCAGATATAATTCTTTTTAAAGTTTTAGAAATCGAAACGACCCTACTTCATTCATAATTTTTTCATGTATTATTGATTGGAAGGTTAGAACTTCAAATCTCCCCATTTCAAATTTCATATAATTTACGTACATTTTTTCATGTATACAAATTAAGATGTTTAGAAATATAAATTAGGGTCTCTCCATCCAATTTTCGATTAATAATTAACAAATTGTTGATGTGCATTGATTTTTATTTAATTTTTTTAAATAAAAATATATTAAAATAATATTAATATTGTTTTTTTATTATTTTTATTTATTCTTACTTCTCATCATCATCATCCTCATCACCATCATCATCATCATTCAACTTCTTCAACACCACCATCCAAATTGTCGTCGCCAGCCATCGGTGGCAACAAAACTTTTTAACTCCCTCCCCTCTTTTCTATATATTAAAAAAGGAAGAGAAAGGAGAAGAAAAGGGGAAAAAAATTGTTGTCGTCGCTGACGAGCGGCGGTTGGTGGTTGTCGCAACAGTTTAGGAGGTGGTCTTGAAGAAAAGTGAAAAAGAAGAACAGAGAATAAATAAAAATATTAAATAATAATAATATCAATATTATTTTAATATATTTTTATTTTAAAATTTTAAAAATAATTTTTAATAAACAAAAATGAGTACCACATCAGCAATTTGTGAGTTATTAATGGAAAATTAGATGGAGGGATCAAAATGAAACGAAATCCAAACCTCAAAGGCTAAATTGTACCTGAACTTTTAGGGACTAAAAATTTATTTTTTCTAATATCTATCTCTCAGTCAACTTATGTGATCTTAATACATGTCTACATCATCACACACACGCATATATATATATATATATAAACAATCATGTGTCAATATGAGCATAACTCAACTAGCATAAAATTGTACCAGTGATTAAAGAGGGCTAAAGAAGTCTGTGGTTCAAATCTCCCCATGTATATATATAAACAATCACGTTGTCATATATTTCAGGTAAAGGAAAAAAAAAGTTCAACTATTTATAATTAAAAAAATCAAAAGTAGCTTCTCTTTATGCAATTGCGATATTTGAACTATGGCATATGATATGCGGTTTTTTTCCCCTTTATCTTTATTATGCTACAATAAACTTTTATTTTTAAAATTAAGATCAGCACTTTAGTAAAAAAAAAATGATGTTGACTTATTATAAGGTACAACCATAAAATAACTTTAGTTTTTGTTTTTTTTTTTTGTTTTTTTTTTTTTTTTTAATTGCAAAATTACTTTAGTTTTAGACTTTAAGAAAAGAGACGAATTTGTTCATACGTGTATAATATGAGAACTCAAATGGTCAAATAAACTTTTCTATTTAAAATTTATGTTGGAAATAGAGGTAAACTTATAATTTTACAAAATATTAAAGAATTAACGAATGAATTGATTAAAAGCGTTCACATTACTTTAAATTTTCAATTTTTTTTTTTTAATTTTTAGAATATGTAGACTTTATTTTTTAAAAATAATCTGAAGGAAATTTAATAGGTATCTTCTTTTTAAGAAGGAATTCCTGAGTGCAACTTCTTTTTGGAATCGATCATTAATAATGGGCCACAAAAAATAAAAATCAGTTTTAGAATTTTTTTTTTCAGAATAAGGAAAGTGTCGTGTTATCAAAAAAAAAAAAAAAAAACACGTGTCGTTTCCTCAATGCTTAAATAAAAAGCTTTTGATTAATAACAAAAATGTAGAAAATATAAGATAGTTGGTAGAATATTTCAAAAAGATATGGTATTTTTAGTTTTTTTTTTTTTTTAGAAGATATGGTATTTTTAGTTGAAACGAAATGAATCTGAGAATTTTTTTTTTAGTTCAACAAAGAATTCCCATTATAATAAGAAGGTGGGTGTTTTTGTTATTTAATTGAACTTATTTGCGAAATAGATTATTTCGAACTATTTAAAAAAAAATTATGGCGGCTAAAAAATGGTTTATTTGTTTTTATTTTTCATATAAAATTGGTGGTTTATTTTTGTTGCTATTCAACCTGAATCGTTTGCAACAAATATTTTTAAACTATTCATTTTTTTTTATTTTTCTCATTCGCAATTTTCGTTAATTGTTAAAATCATATAGAAATTTTGCTAAAATGCAAACCAAAAACATTAGTTGAACAAAAGGTATCATAAATATTGTAAGTAAATTGAAAAATAATGATCATGTCAATTCTATGCTAACTTAATTAGTCAAATCATTAATATGTTTTTACAAATTATTGTAGATTTAATTTAATTATGAAGTATTAACACTATCGACATATTTTGTCAAAAAAAAAAAAAAAAAAAACACTATCGACATAATCATAATTCAATAGTCAAAACATTTATCACTCTTCTAATTCCATATTTATATTAAAGGAAAAAAAAAGGTCACACCCTTCATTTTAATTCTAAAAAAATGCTGTCAAAGTGTTTTTTGTTTTTAGGAAAAAAAAATCGTTGGGCATGTGACTTTAATCATTGTCCCTCAAATACATTAAAAATTTTATTAAAAAAAAATCTAAAAAATAGAAAATATAAACTGACAAGCAAAACGTTAAAAGACATCGAATTATGATTAAAGAGATAGATTTTATCCAAATTTGAAATGGACATATTGATGCACATTGTATACAATATGGTTCGATTACCAAATACGCAACACGTATGTAGTTCCAAAGAAAGCTACTTCCCCCGCGGACCACCATTACGACTTCCCTCCCCGTCAAAAAAAAAAAAAAAAATCCATTAACTTTTATCAATTTGGTCCCTGAATTAAAAAAAAAAAAAACATCTAATAAGTCTTTAAACTTTTAATTTTGTGTATAATATGTCTTCGATATATTCGAAATTTTTAAAATTTACCAATCTACTAGATATAAAATTGAATTTTATGCTTATTGGGACTCTAAACTTTCGATTTTGTATCTAGTAAGCTTGTAAATTTTAAAAAATATCGAATAGGTCAATGACTCATTAGACACAAATTTGAAAGTTGAGAAACCTATTAGGCACAAAAATAAAAGTGTAAGGACCTACCGGAAGTACGAGGACCTATTAGATATAAAATTGAAAGTTCAAGAACCTATTACATATAAAATTGAAAGTTCGAGAACCTATAAAGTTTTGGGATCAAAGAGTAAACTTGTAATTGAACCAAAATAATAATAATAATAATTATTATTATTAATTTAGGAAAAAAATCAATTTATACTATTAAACTTTGGGGTTGAATGTTGAATCCAAAACTAATGATGAAACTTGTAGACTTTAATAAATAAATAAATTTAGACATTTTTTTAAGATTTTATTTTAAAATCATTAATGCATAATTCTTGATTAGGTAATAACAGAGGAAAATGTTGAAATGAAATGGATAATAACAATTTTTATTAGTTCTATTCTTCTATGCTTATTTAGTAAAAATAATGTGATAGCTTTTCTTCCTTAGATTTTTGGAGAATAATTCTAGTTAGGTTATTTGAATTGATTTAAATGGAATAAGTGAAAATAGTCATGAATCACAAACAAATGACCTAAATTTATTCACTTAGGAAAGTTTAATACTATTGTAATGGATTCACCTTGCTAAGTTTAGAGGTGAAAATTGATTTTTTTTTTCCTTTTAATTTATTAGTTTGTTAATTTTATTTTATTTTTATGATAACTCTACACTTTAAGTTATTATCTGTTTGATTTTTTTTAATTAATCTTTGCAATACTCATATTATTTAGTTTTAATTTTCAATTTTGGATAAATTATCTTTGACCAAGAGGTCAGAGGTTCGAATCTCCCCACTCTCAAATACTGTTGAACTAATATATATATATATATATATATATATATATATATATATATATATATATAATTTTGGTCTCTAAACTTTTAAAGTTATGTCTATGAAATCTTTAAATTTTTAAAAGTCTCAAATAAGTTTTTTAACTTTGAAGGCACGATCAAAACTAATAAATTAGAAAAAAAAAATGAAAGTTGAATTGAATTTTAACGACTTATTAAACAAATTTTTAAAGTTTAATGATTTATTAGAGACATTAAAAGTCTATTATACACAAGTGTGAAAGTTTAAGCACTAATTTTTATTTTTATTTTTATGAGTTAAACAACATTTGGGATGAAGATTTAAACTTCTGATTTCTTGGTCAATTCCTGCTGAGCTATCACTAAATTTGTGTTTTATAAACTTAATTTTTTTTATAGAAAGTAGAATTTTGAAGACAAATCTTTAATTCTAAATTGGCCAGTACCTCACCATCCACCACCCTCTGAAATCCCAATGATAAAAGGATGGAAATTTTGGTCAATTATAGAATGAAAGGCTATGCAAGACAGCTCAGAAAAATAGATTTCCTTTGATTTCTTGAATTTCAAAAGATTCTTCTGCAACAATTTTGAATCAATTTCAACGATCTAAATCATCATTTCTTATTTTTTTTCAAACAAACAGAGGAGAGTCACACACAAGAGAGAGACCCTTTAAATGTTAAAATTGATTTAAAGTGTTTGGAGTAATAAAATAAAAAAAACTATATATTTTCTTTCAGCACAGAGAATCTTCATAGGATTATATAATTTTATATTCTTGTGAGGACATTCCTTTAAGTCAATATTATAATCAAATTTAAAGATAGCAATTGCTCCAACTTTAAAAAGATAAATGAAGGTTCTTTCCAAAAGAGAAATAACTTTTTTCCAAATTGGCGTCTTGTTCTGTCCTTTTTTTTTTTTAAGAAAAAGAAAAATCTTGTTGTGAGAATTAATGCTTCTTATTGCACCAATAGTCCAATCTAAAATATTGCGAATACAATTTTTCTTGTTCTGTTCATTCGCACTCTCTTCATTTGCATGCTATGCCCAAAAAATATTCTTGCTAACAAGCAAGAAAAAATTTTGGATATGAAAAGAATTTTTTTTTTTTTTTTTTTTTTGTATTTTTTGATATGACGGGTGTTCAATGAATATGTTTGTATATGATATTAATGCGTGAAATTATATGAAGATTAAAAATCACTTTTGGTCCCTAAACTTTCATGAAAGTAATAATTTGGTCCCTAAACTTTGATTTGTAACGATTTAGTCCCTGTACTTTCAATTTTGTAACAATTTAGTCCCTGAACTTTAACGAGTAAAAATTTAGTCCCTATACTTTCAAATTTGTAACAATATAATCCTTGTCGCAAAAAAATTCATCAAAATTAAATGTCGATTTTTATTATTTAATGATTAAACTTTGTAACTTATTAACATATTGAGTCCCAAATTAGTTTATTAATCTATCTTAGGTAAGAAATTTCATTAAATCTTTACATTAATTTTTTCACGATAGGGACTAAATCGTTACAAATTTGAAAGTACAAGGACTAAATTGTTACTTATTAAAGTTTAGGGACTAAATTGTTACAAAATTGAAAGCACAGGGACTAAATCGTTACAAAATTGAAAGTATAGGGATTAAATCGTTACAAATCAAAGTTCATGGACTAAATTGTTACTTTCATGAAAGCTTAGGGACCAAAAGTGATTTTTTTTTTTGAAATAAAACTCTTTATTTAACGCCACAAGGGCAAAGAAAAAGGCCCATCAGGCCCAATACTCAGCCAACTTGGGAGTACAGAATCCCAAGTCTCACTACATTTTGTGAATTTCGCGAATTTAGCTAACGAATCTGCTTCTCCATTTGGACCAAAAGTGATTTTTAACCTTATATGAAATAAAAAAAATATATATTTTTTTTTAATTTATTTCATTCTATTCCATCCGTCACCTCGTATTCTTATCAAATAAAAAAAAGTATGTCGCTTTAATGGGATTGGGAGAAAATTTTCCCTCTCCAAGTCCAAAGTCAAATTTCTAGTGATGAAGATTTGACTTTTTGGCTAAACAGGATATGCTCTTTTTAAAACGACTAAAGTTTTGAGGCACTACTTTTACTTTGGTTAAAATTGGATATTTAAATAATAAAGATTTTGCTTTCCAAAAAAAAAAAAAAGAAAAAAAAAAGTTGTCAACTCTTTGGTAATAAAAGAATCATGTGTGTTACTAACTTGGTATTTGATCTTTGGAATAATACGCGATGGGACTAAAACAGATCTCTTCATCACCTTCAAATCCTTTTATTTGTAAATAAATAGATGCTGTCGCCACTACTTTAATTTTATATTGTGTTTTAATTGATAGAATGGTTTTAGATTGAAATTAAGCTAAAGGTAATGTATATAAATTTAATGTATATGCTTTTTGTCGGGTATGTTTTAGAGTTTTTTTTTTAATGATTTTGGCATCTTCAAGTTGATGCACAGAAAATATTAAAGAACTGAAAAGGCACTAAAGAAAACCCATGAAATCGTTTAAGAGATGTTTAGTTTAAGAAAATTGAATTCGTGTGAATTAACAATTAAAAATTTAAGTTAGTGCAACATTTTCAAAATTGGAATCAAGATTTAAGATAAAACAATTTGAATATTTTTATTTGTGTTGAATCCGAACAAAAAGGAAATTTGAAAAACTGAAGTTGATTGCAAGTTAGTCCTTGAATTTTCAGAATTGTATCAATTTCATTCCTAAACTTTCAAAAATGTCAAATAGGTTTTTGAACTAATAAGTCCAGCAACTTTTAATTTTGTGTATGATAAGTCTCTAACATATCAATATTTTTTAAAATTCACATGCTTAATATATAAAATCGAAAATTTAGAGTTCCAATAAACATAAAATTCAATTTTATATCTAATAGAAATAGATTGATTAATTTTAAAAAAATTTGAATATGTCAGAGATGTATTAAATATTTTTTAAAGTTCATAAACCAAATTGATACAGTTCAAGGACTAAACTTGTAATTTAACTAGTGATAAGTCATTTTAGAAACACATCCATTTCAATCCTTCGCTCTTCCACATGCATAAAATACAAGCTTCATTCATCTAATAAACTTAGGACCTTGCAACTATTATTCTGGCCATGACAATTGAAACAAAATCACAAAATACATTGCCATGCCTTAGGCAGAGCATAAGTGCATAACCATTACAAATTTATTTAAAATATCAAACTCAGTATTTGAAACATCTTTCTCTAAATAGTAATTTCAAATGAAAAGATTTTTGTTTTTGAGCCCTTACGAAAAAAAAATGCCAATTAAACACTCTTAACTCTTTAGTATTTTTATGACTTTAGACTAAATTAACTTTTTACTCCTCGACCTAAAATTACCCCCTTGTTTGATTTCTCTGTGAGATTAAATTCAGAATATCTAAAACAGGTGAACAACACCAAGTGAATCCTTCAGGTAGCACTAAAAATTCAAGACGCCTGCCTTATCCGGATAAACAACAACATTGTGCCAACTAGAATCTTCGAATTATAATCAACACAAGATATCGAATCTCACCAAACTGGCTAACGACTAACATACAAACACTGTCTGAATACCTAAAAACACGATCCAAGATAAGATAATATTATTCACTACATATCCTAGGAAGCATACTCTGATACAAATCTAAGCCGGATTTAATACAAAGGCTAGAATCCATTTTGGATGGTCTCCACGAAATCATAAAGTTTTTTTTCTTTCTTTGAGGAACAAGAGAGAGCTGGAACACCTTTTTTCGCTGATCTTTTCACCTCTCTGAATCTGGAGATCCATCACCGTAAGAGACCAGGCCCTTCTTCCCATCTGGGCTACCAGAAGGTGACCTGGACCGATCTCTGCTAGTCCTTCTGGGGGATTGTGAATCAGCAGGGGACCTTGATTTTGATGGGGATCTGCTCCTTGAAGGGGATCTCCGCCTAACTACTCTAGGAGACAAGCGAGACCTGGATCCCTCAACTGGGGAACGGCTCCTAATAGGGCTTCGGCTACGGCTATAACGACGACTACGGTAACGAGGACTACGGGATGCAGAGGGAGTCCTGCTTCTTCTGTTTCTGTATCTGTAAAAACGATAAGTTGCCAAGCAACTTAAGATCAAAACATGATGGCAAAACCATAGGCATTTGTGCTTGTCTAAAAGATTAAGGCTATAGGTTGGTCATGTGTCAATGTGAAATTGCCTCAAAATTGGAACTGAAATATGATGTGGTTTTGAATCAAATGGGTAAGAACTCCACCGTTCGTGAATAGATTTTATTCAGAACTTAAATATTGAGATATAGTAGAGATAGCAAACCTTAGCGGAGATCTTCCTCTAGGAGGGCTTCGATAACGTCTAGGAGAATATCTTCTATAACTTGAATATCTAGTAACACAACCAAGCACTTAAAAGATCAATTCTCTGAGCACTACTCTAAGAAAGCATAGAAAACTAGGAGTGTGACCTTAGACAATCTGAAAAGGGATAAAAAAAAAAGCTCACCTGTCACGTTCAACTCTTCCACTGTAACGGTATGACCTGACAGGAGATGCAGAGGGTGTTCTGTATCTTCGAGCAAATGAATATCGCTCGCTAAAACCACGCCCCCGCCTAATGCGCTTTGGAGACCCTTCCGGAGAAACACTTCTTGATGCACTTCTCCCTCTATCGGACGCTGGTGACCTTGGCCTTCGGATGGGACTAGGACTCCTAGAGTAGCTCCTTCGATTCCTAACTGGTGCTCGAGGACTTCGACTGATACTTCTCCTAGAAGGTGCCCTACCTGAGCTTCTGCTCAGGCTCTGACGAGAGGACCTCACTGGACTTCTGCTTACACTTCTGGAAACTCTTGCAGGACTCCTACTAATTGATTTCCTAGTGGCTCTTCTAGGTGGGCTCCTGCTTGGACTTCTTTGTGGATTGGATCTCAAGGGGCTTCTGCTAATCCCTCTCTGAGCCCTGGTTCGTAATGGGCTTCTACTGATACTCATACCTTTCCTTGCCCTATCTGGGCTCCTGCTAATACTTCTACCTGGGCTCTTGCTACCATTTCTAACAGGACTTCTGCTGACGCTCCTGCTACCATTTCGAACAGGACTTCTGCTGATGCTCCTGCTCCTGCTCCTCAATGGTGCACGAGGAGGGCTTCCACTAACACTTCGACTCCTGCTCATACTTCGTTTCGGACTAACACTATGGCTCTTGCTGCGACTCTTTCTGGGACTAATACTCATACTCTTACTCATCGTCCTTCTAGGACTAATGCTTCGACTCCTGCTCATCAACTTTTAATAAAATACCGGATCTGGAACAATTTTTAAGCACAAAGAATAACTGAGGTGTGACAAGAATGGAGAGTGGACCTAGATTTTCCAGGGTGGTCATCTACGACATCAGGTTGTCTTTCCGAGCTTCTGTCAGATTTAGAATCCACAGCAGTAATGCCATTGCTTCTTCGCTCACCATTCTCCTTCGGGGATCTCTCCCCATCATTTTCCACCGTACCTGCCTCTCCTCTCCTTCTATGGCGGGCATCTGAGCTTTGTGATACATCTTCAGCTGCAGGACATTACAAAAAGCAACATAATACATGCAATCAAATAGTGAAGCGGAGAAAGTATAGATGAATTATGGGCGGGATCACCCTTAGGACTTCCCTCCCCTTCAAACAAAAACAAAAAAGTTACCAGCTTTCACTGACAAGCCTTTACGGTTTAGATCTTTCCCTTGAACATCATCAGGGCCATCTTGCTCAGAAGTGCTTCTGCTTTTACCATCACTTTCAGTATCCGTAACACTGTCCAAATCCCTTATGATGAGAAAAAACTGAGTATTAGACAATGTCAATCTAGCATAAAAATCCAACGAAAGAAATTTTATCTACGGAGGAAATTGAAAGTTCTCAAGTTCACTAGCAAAGGCATCACAAAATTCACGTCCCAAAAGCACCCAGCCCCAATTAGTTATCCCTCTCCAATTCGAAGGAAAGTCTAAAAATACAGAGCAAAAATGACTCACAATGTACTCAACATAAATAATTGCTAACTGATGATTAAGAGTGTATATGATAGGAAAAACAACTTTTAACAGCTAATTTAACCATCCACCAGAGTATATTTCTTATTATAAACAATTACTACTTGTTGGCCCGTCCACCAGCTAATGTAGCTTTGCAATTCCAATGTAGAGCCTTTTTTTTTTCAATTACACTATTTTGTCTTTTTTCACTCTCTGGAAGGCATTTTTCAAGCTTAGAGTGAATACTCTTCTTTTTCTACATCTCATTTGATCAATGAAGTTGTTCCTCATAAAAAATAATTATTATAATAATAAACTTACACACCCTTACAAAGACAAATTTTTAACTAACACCATAACCTGGAGTAGATCCATAACTGGAAAAGACACCCAACCATCATCGCTAATATCATGTCCTTCAGCCTAAATAAATAGCATATACATATGAGTTCAAAATTGCATTTGTTATTAATTATAATGTATGCTGAAAAGCCCCATGCTACTGAAACTCGCATGAACTGAAAAGGCTCTACAAGCAAGAAAAACCCAACTTCAAAGAAGAAACCCATATTATATGAATGCCCTAAGTAACAAGTACTCAACTGCAGCAAAATCAAACATTTCGAAGCCCCCCAAACACCAAAAAGAAAAGGGGAAAGAAAAATATCTTAAAGAATCAGATAAAATATAAAGATGTACTAGGAAGTCATAATATCAAGAACCTTTTAGATTTTCTCTTGGATTTCTTATCATGCTTTCGTCTCTTTCTGTCACGTTTTTTATCCTTTCTTCTCCCACGCCTATATTTGCCTCTCTTAGAAGTCCTTTTTCTCTTTCTAGACCTGTCATCACTTGAAGAACTTTCAGAAGATGATGATGATGACAAATCTGTGTCAGAACCACTCTCGTCAGAGGAGTCTAATTCTGAATCAGAAGAGCTATCTGACTCGGATGTGTGGTATTTTCTCTTCCTCCTCTTCCTCTCCTTAGGTTTTTTCTGCTTTCCTCTTCTCTTTTCTTCATGACTATCATCATCTGAAGAAGCATTCTTTCCTATTTTTATTTTATTCATCTTTCTTTTTTCTGCATGCAAAATGATATTTGAAACGGAAAAATGAATGGTCACACACATACTTAAGCTCAGAAAAAAGAAAATAATACACCTATAGAACTGTCAACTAACTTAAAGAACAAAAATCACCTCACAAAAAATAATTCATATTAATAAAATAAATATTAAATTATCAATATGGTTTATAATTCCTACCCTCATTAAATTCGCCACAGTTGATGATTTTAACTGTAACAGTTGGAACACCATCTTCTACATCCACGCTTTCTATCTTTTTCAGTACATCAAAACCTTGGACAATCTTTCCAAATACAACATGCTTCCTAAAAGAGCAGGGAGGGAGGGACGGTGTGAGAATGAGAGATCCAGTCCACATAAACAATATAATGACTTTGATAGACATCAAAGTTCTATTTGGATATATGATATGCACAATAGTATCAAAAAGAATTTTAGAAACAAGGATATGCATTCACAACAGTATCAAATTAGCAGAATACTACGTTAACAAACCTGTCAAGATGATTATTAGCCTTAAATGTGATAAGAAAATGGGAGCCTAAAGTGTCACGGTCAGCAATTGCCATTGATAGAAGACCAGGTCCATCATGTTTTAGTCGAGGAGGTTCATCTGCAACAATCTCAAACATTTGTTACCCTCAATTTTACTGAAATAGTATATAACTTTAATAGTTTACAAATACTAGAACCCATTGTGCAAAAAACAATATCAAAACAAAAGGATGTATCTCAAAATCTATATACTAAGCATGAGATGTAGGCTTGAAGAAAGCCACGCAGTAATGGCCACAATGCTGGCCTATCCCATAAAATTAAAACAAATGGATTAATATTCTATCATGTTAAGAAACAAGAGAACCGAAACATGATTGGTATCACATGTAGAAGTTCTTTTATAATGTCTTTAAAAGAAGAAAGCAGTAATATAACTTGAATGAAAAGGAAACCTATCAACGTAGGGAGAGAACCTCATGGAAAACAACAAGTGGGACTTCGTGACCTGCATTTTCTTAGTTAACAAAATATTCTTTATCATGAGAATGAAATGAATCTAAATTAACTTTAGAGATGTAAAGTACCATAGAAATCAATACAGCCACCAAAATTTTCATTATACCCACAGCCACATGCCATTATAGAGAGCATGCAAGCAAAATAAAAAAAATCAAAGGATGCAAAATAGCAGTACCACAAATCACATGACAAAAATCCATAGCCCCCAAAAATTACAAGCATACTCCTCATATTGTCAATTAAAAAACTAAAAGAAAAATACAAACACATTTTTTTTACTTAAGCTAAAAAAAATTAGGATATTTGCCTTTAAATCTCTCAAACTCATAATGTGAAGATTATTCACATGGGACAAGACTGATGAAAAATTCAATGCCCAATTCAACAAACAGACTTCTTGTCATTACAAAACCATGCATTAACTCAATTAATTACACAACAGTAATACAAGCTAAATGAAATCATATTTAAACTTCATTCCGAAAAGCATAAAAATATTTTTTAAAAAAATGCAAACTTCACCTGGAAACTTTCCACCATATATGCTCTCTCCAACAGTACCTGAGAAAGATAAGAGCAGGGAGGTTCATAAAAAAAATAAGAGCAGGGAAGAATTAACTTTCATCATCATGCAAAAAGGCACTGATATTCAAACTTCTCAAACAAAAACAACTTGTTGATACTTTCATAGAAAAAACTATCTATTGATACTGTCCACATGTCAACGTTGCTTACAACTTCAATAGAATAGCAGGGACAATATTCAAACAACTTTTCAAAGAAACCACACTGCTTGTAACTCCTCCAAGGAAAATGTAGTTATCAGATGTCCAACACTTCACATTCACTTGATACAATCTTCAAAAAGGTTTCCCAAAAAAATAGAAATAAGATAAAATCTAATGGCAGCTATCAATACAGAAAAAAAACATTGCTCTAGTTTCAAATTGTAAGGCCAACAAAAGAGAGCCTTCAAAAAGGAAGTTTAGTTACTTGTTTCAATTCTTCAATACAATCAAGAATACCCCCGTCATAGGATAGACCAGCCCCTTGATGATTAACTGACTACTTACTATCTAATAACAATCGTGTACGTAAAACAAGCATAACTACCAAGCAAAAAGTGCACTGGTAAATAAAATATTATTAAACTATCCTACATTAATCTGAATCCTTAATCTCTTTAATTGAAGAGATGGAGTGGAAACAATGATTTCACAAAATCAGCCAATTCATTATTTAGAACTTCTTTCCTCAAATTCCAAGTTTTAGTTTAGCTCAATAACTAATATAGTTTAAAAGAATCCACCTGAATCAACCGAACACAGAAAGCAACCAATGTGCATAAATAATTTATTCATTTTACTTCCCTAGCAAGCACAATTTCAAAAGAACTAAATCTAAAAAGGGCATTACCAATTTCAAAGATTGTAAGGGCATCTCTACCCAATTACAGAGTAAGTTCATTGCTGTAGCATTAAAATACATGTGAAAAAATGTAAGAACAGTAAACATAACTTCAATAGACAATACAATGAGAAAAATAATCAAGCAAAAGAAAATACATACCATCTCGTTTGACAAAATCTCCAGCCTGGAAAGATGTGGAAAAGAACCATTAATTCATATTAAAGAAAGAATATAACATGTCTATAAACTACTTGGGTATGGATGAGAACCAAGTAAAAATTATGATGGACAACAACTTAACAAGTACAACCTTAAAACTACATCACAAGAAAAGGATTCTTGACCATCAGCCCTGTAGCCTACAGCATAAACAAGGGTAACTGACTAAAAGACAGACCACTTCTAAGGCACATTCAACTAGAAAACATGGCATTCAAGCCAATATAAAATCCATTACATTTTAGGGGAAATTTCCATCCAGATGTAGACAACATACCTGTGCCATGGAGCCTCTAATAATCCGATGAAAAAAAGATGCCTTATAATGTAGTGGCCTTCCAGTTTTGGGGCCAATTCCTTTCTCTCCTGAAAATAAAATAAAATATTAGAAAATAAAACCAGGTTCTAAAATATTAGTAATCCAAAATTACATAAATAGTTATAAAGGAGAAAGCCATGTTGTTCACCATAATAGTTTGATAAAATTAATTACATTTTATGGCTAAGATGGCATAACCAACATTAATAATCCTATAATAAATTAGTTTTAAAAAATATATATATATATTGCTAAACATACATAATTCTATAAAATTAATTATATACAAATAAGACAATATGGCCCATAACACTACCGACATTACATTCTGCAGCCTGATAATTAATCAATAGTTGAAAAAATATGAACAAAGAGTATAGCATTTGCATGAAAAGATGCATCGATAGTCAGGCATAAGTTTTACCTGTACAAAGTGCACGAAAATTCTCGGCCGTTTTTGGAGCAATGTCATAAAACAGCTGAAAAGATTATGCACAGTAAACAAAATATTAAATATCTAATCTTGCAAAAATAACCAAAAAGAAAAATTAACACAAACCACAAAGGTAAAATTAACCCTTCCTCCTATTAACAAAGGCTGCAACAAGTATCATGCAGACAAAGGCTAAGTCCTTAATCCATAAATTTTACAGGTGTGAATACTAAATAGGTAAATACCTCAAAAACCATTCTTTCCCTTGGGTCTCCATCAACTGAGACATCCATAAAAACCAAAGGATTCTTCTTCTTTGTCATTCTCTTCCTTCTCTTACTTTCAGCTTCAAATTTGCACTACAACCATAGGCCTGATTTGAGGAGTTGAATGCAAGTCACTACCATACCATTCTAACTGAAAAATAAATATCTGAATAAATGGAGAAGAGAGAAAATAATTAAGAGATAGAGAGAGAAAGGGGTGGATGCTTGATTAAGAAATTGAAGGATAAAAAGGAAGGAAGGAGAAGTGGACCAGTTTCTCAATGAGCCATACTGTGCCGATACAGACAACAAACTAAATACTTTCTCGTGCATTAGTTCAATAGGGTATCTGATAGCTCAAGGGACCAAAATAGAATATACATAAAGTTCAAAAACCAAAACAGGGTTTAATTCTGGTTTTAAGTACTTCATTCCATACCAACTTTCCAACGGTTCTTTTCCCAGTATCTATCAAAATGGGCATTCTCATCTTAAGTAAGAGCATGTTTCATGGTAATAAGTACATGAGCAAATATCATTTTCATTTGTACAGCCAGGATGATCCTTAAAGTATTGAACCATCACAAGTCAACTGGAATTAGCTTTCCATCATAAACTAGTGCGAAATTGCAATAATCATGAGACAATTAAAATTCCATCGTAAATCAAAGGGAAAAAAAAGCGACCAATGGTTGAAATCAGGTAGCAGGAAGGATGCATTGAATTTCATTAGTGAACAAAAATGGATAGCTAAAAGAAAATATAACGAACTCAAAATCATTCATGACAGAACCTTAAAAGGAAAACGAGGATAAGATTGATAACACTTCATTAAATTAAATTGTGAAGCAAATAAATAGCAGTCCTTCATCATAGTGAAAACGACGCAAAACATTTACAAAAAAATATTCTATACGCTAGCTTAAGAAGGTGCGCAAGAAGCAAAATCAACCGAGAATTTGATTTAAGGTACCAAAGACAATAAGATAAATCAGTATGACGCATACTCATATCCTCGGTAAAGTAAATTAGCAAATAATTGAGTGCAGAACCTTAAACCCTAATAGATTTGACATTCTACAGAACGAACGCATGCAAATGAACAGTACCAATCGCTCAGACTACATAGAATATGAACTTTCACGAAATAGAGTTTAAGTATGTAGCCTGATGCATGAGGAAAACTAAAATTACAGAGGCAACAAACTCGCCCCGCCCAAAATGGAAGAGAGTTCAAAATAGTAAAGAAAAAAAAAAACACACAGATCAAAGAACAATCGTAAACAATTGTCAACGAGTTACAGATTGAAGTATATGAACCCTAAGTCACCTGAAAAACGCAGAACCACAGAATAAAGTGAACCCAGATGAGAGTGAAGCCTCCGAGAGGTGGACGTAATTTGTAGGTTAATATAGAAGAGAGTCAAGATGCTTGCACTGGACTTTGAGAGTTCCTCGAACTTGTATGGATTCGGCTTTCATTGCAGGTGAAACGACCCAGTAATAGATGCAGATTCATTGCTTTTGGGCTTATAAAATAATGGGCCAGTTGGTTACTTTTTCGGCCCGTTCTAATAAATGCAATTTTTTTTTTTAGAATTTGCGGTGGGGTGACAAATAAAAATTATATAATTGCAAATATTGCACAATGTAAAAAAACTTACAAATATAGCAAAATCTATCCAAGTATATTACTGATAGACTTTGGTTAATTATAACCTTATCTGATAGACTTCGATTATCAGAGTTTATCAGTGATGGACTCTGATTAATCAGAACCTATCAGTCTACTGATAGACTTCGATTATTCAAAGTTTATCAGTGTCTATCGCTGATAGACTCTGGTTAATCCAAATCTATCAGTGACTATCATTGATAGACTTTGAATGATAGTCACCAATAGATTTCGATTAACTGAAGCCTATCAGCAATAGACACTAATAGACTCTAAATAATCGGAATCTATCAGTGATAGACGCTGATAGAATTTGATGGCAACTTTTTTGTATTGTACAATTAATTTTGCTATATATGCAATTAGTTTGCAACTGTGTTATATTTGTCATTAATTTGGTCCAATTTATGATCTATGCAACTGTCCCTTTTTTTAGTTCAACAACAATTACACAATTGGGGGAGGGAGATTCGAACCTCTTGATCGAGGGTAACCATGTTATGCTCCTTTTGGCAATTAAATAAAATTTATATGGTGAATATAAATGAGTCATCTTTAGATATTTGTTAATTATTTTTGTATTGCATGTGAGTTTTAAATTCAAAACAATCGTTCACAATAATGATATTAATTTTGATGTTACAAGTTAAAGTAGCGAATGAGAAATATATATATTAGGTTCTTACCACGTGCATCACACATGTGATAATTTTAGTAAAATATTTTGAAGTAAAATGAATTTAAAACTGATTAAGATTGATTCTATACATTTTTTATACTTTCATGATGATTTCTTGTTTTCTAATATGACTAAGAATTATGAAATTCATGGTTAGACCTAAAATCCAATTGGAGAAGATACACAATTTATAGAGGGAATTTAAAATCAAATTTTAATTTGATATTATCTAGAATCAAATTACATATTAAAGCATTCATATAATTTGAAAGAGCAATTCTCATTTCCATGAAGGCGACATTATTAGATTCTAAATAGTGTGTTTCAAAAAAAAAAAAATGGTTGCAAAATAAAACTTGGCTAAGATGAAGCACACTCTATTTGTCAATGAACCATTGCGCCTTGTACTCTCCGTCATCGATTGGCTAAATATCAAATTGTTAAAAAGTAAAATCGAATCGAACAAACTATAAATTATTGGTTTGGACTGTTAACCAGAATCGTCTAAGTCCTAGATTTTTTCGATTTAAAAAACTTTGGAAACTGGATGTTTTGACATATTTTGATCGAAACTATACCAAACCGAATTGTGCACGTCTCTACCTTTTACAACACAAAATCAAATATCAAAAATGATTTTTTTTTTTTTTTTCAGAGTACTTGTGAATTTACAACTTTTCGAGGATTCAAATCTTTAACCTCTTGACACTTTTGCTTTAATAATCTTTTTTTTTTTTTTTTTTTCTTTTGGACAACATGTGGGGTGGGAGATTTGAATCATGTTGACACTAAACTTATAATTTAATCCACAACTTACATGTCAATGTAAGAGTGTTTTGAACATTATTTTGAAATATGTACCGTCATTGCATTGATTTAAACTTTAAGTAGGGATATAAATGCTTCAATAATTTAAAATCCATTATTATTTTTTTAAAATAATACGAAATTTATAATGCCACTAAGGGCCCGTTTGGTACAAGGTTTTTGGAGATGGAATGGGCAAGGGTTTCTAATACCCTTGTTTGTTTCAAGATTTCTGTGGTGGGCCCAGGAAATAACACATTCCCAGACATCATTTATGCCCATAAGCAAGGGTTTTCTATGCCCTTGCAAAAGCATGGATTTTCTCTTTTCCCATCTCTTCTTTTTTATTTTTATATGCAATCTTATTTTGAATATAGTTAATTAATTAACTAATGGATACTAAATTAAAAATAATATAATAAATTATTTAATTAGATTAAATAATAATTTGTCAAGAATTTCATTTTTTTTAAACAAATACTTTTTTCTAGGACTTTTAAACAAATACTTAGTCCAAGTTTATTAAAGGGATGTAATTACATATTTACTAAAATTATAATTAACTAGTCAATATTATCGCAAATATATTTAATTATTGAATTAAAATCATTTAAATGAATTTAGTATAAAAATTCATTTTTCAATAATTATAATTAATTACTTATCGATTATTTATAATCAATTAATTACTTTTTTAAATTTCCTTATAATAAATAAATAATCATATTATTGTTAAATATTTATCTAATTAATTTTTATGGATACAATATATTAAATTATTGTAGCTAAAGATATTTATTAAAAATTTAATTAAATAATTTTAGTTTGTTAAATTAACATAGTTTATCCCATTAAAATCATTTCATGATTATTATTTCATTAATTTTTATTAATAGTTTGAATTAATTTTGATTAATTTATTAAAATTACATAAAGTTTACCTGATTAATTCTAAAAAATAAATACAGACATAATTTGTTCTCATAAAATTCTGATGACATTCCCATGCACAACCAGACACAGTTATCTTTGATTCCCAACAATCTTATTCCCAGGCATCATGTATTCCCAGGCATCTATAAAACCTTAAACCAAACGGGCCCTAAGGGCAAAAAAACAAAGGTCAACAGACCAAAGAAACAACCCTCACTACATCCACTTCTTCTGACTTTCTTAGCAATCTCATCAGCAACCCCTATTACATTCTCTATGAACAAAAGCAAAATTAACTCAACATTAACGTAAAACCAGGTTTGTGACTTGAAGCCAATCAGATTCTACTAGAAGATTAACACCTCCTATAGACAACGTAAGTCTAGCACCCTCAAAAACAACGTTTAATTCAGCCATCGGTGAATGGAGCTCCAAATCAAGGAATGGAACAGAGGCACCTCGAATCAATCCATCAAAATCTCGACAAATCACTCCAAATACCAGTATAAAGGGGAAGAATAACTCCAAGCCGCATCAACATTAATTTTCCAAAAATTAACTAGAGGAGGAGATCAACCAAAGCTTCGAGGGCATCGATCATGACACTCGTCTCCCATAGAACTCACATGATTTCTTCCACTTGCATTGACAAACTCCATTTTAATTCAAATGATTAAATGTCAATTGATTAGTTAGGTGAGTACGACACATTAAAATATATCAACTATTTAAGACATGTTTTATTACTAAACAAAAAAATTAGAGATTCGAACCTTATCTTAAATGTTGCTAAACTTAAAAAAAAAAAAAAAAAAAAAAAAAAAATTGATTGATAAAACAGTCTCAAATTATTTGCCTTATCTTCTTTAATGCCATGTTAGTTTCATTGGTTTTGATAACGATCTAAAAAAAATGTGTTGTTTTATTTACATTTATTTTTTAAAATCAAGGTAATTTTTATTGATAGATAAAAATATCCGAAGACCCATGAGATTTTACTATCCTCATTGAAGATGAAATATTTTTAATAGGACATTCTTTTCCCTGGAAAATGGGGATGGAAGATAAGAGAAGAGATAAAAATAATAATAATTATTAATTTCTAAGTGAGGTGTAAATTAGGTTTATTTATTTATTTATTTATTTTTAAGGTTTAATTGTTTTAAGTTAGTATTCATCTATTAATCAATTGACCAATATAAATATTTTAATTATATCCAATAATAATTATTATTATTTTCCATAAACAACACCAACAAAACAATCGCATATATTCAAATGATCCTGGGTACAGACTTTTAAATTGGAGAATAATGATCCAAAAGGATACAAGATTTTGTTTAGAGTGCAACCCAAAATAATGAAAAATAAATGCAAAACCAACTAAATCAAGTTAGTAGTTCAAATTAACTTTTTAGTTTTATTATTTTTTTTATGGCGAGTTCAACATCCCAGGGTGAGGACTCAAACTTCTCACCTATTAGTCGGTGTTACATGTCAATTATTGTTGAGCTAGACTTATTTTGGCTAATCAGTACAATTTTATACAATATAAAATCAAATGTAATTTGTTGTAAAAAGTGACAATATTCCAAATTTTATTGACATTGAGAAAACACACGCAAAACATTCTAAATGCAAGTAGCCATGTCAATACAGGTATGAGTTAAGACACCTACTTTTTTACTTACTTCCCTTGAAGTTAAAGGTTTATTTCGTTTAGATTGAAGATTTAAATCTCCAATAAAAAATACATGTATAAATAGGGGTGAGAAAAAATATTCCGAAAAACCGATTCGATCGACCGAAAACTGACGAGGTCAGCGAGTCCAATAAGAGTTCAAACCGATTACACCGACCGACAAGACACTTATTTTTTTTATTTTTTTTTAAAGGTATGAACACTTGAAAAGACGTTAGGCTGCATGCAGACTGCTGTATCAGTAATGTCTGCATGCAGGAATACCACATCAATGGTCTTCCCAATGACATTAAAAATATATATATATATATATTCTTTATTTTTATTTTTTTTCTCAAACATTTATTTTAAACTTTATATCCCTGACTCTTTTAGGTTTCTCTCTTCTTCCCTAATCTTCTACTCCCTTTCTCTTTCTCTTTATTTCTATTTTCTTCATCTCTTTTTTCTTTTTCTTTGTCCAGCGACCAGCGACTTCCTCTCCATTTATCTATTTTTTTTTTTTGTTTAATAATCAGTTACGGTTGAATGGTGATAAAGATCAACATAAGTTTTTTATTCTCCTCTTTATTTCTTTTCTTCTCCATTTTATTTTACACTTTTAATTCTCTAGTTCGCCGGAGTCATAAAACCGACCAAATTCGACCGACCGTTGGTGTAGTCGGTCGGTCGACGTCTCCAACTCATAAAAACCAACGACCTCCGCCCGATTAAAACCAAATGGTCTGTTTTCGACGTCAGTTTTGGCCAAAAATCGACTCCGACCGACCGCTGCACACCCCTACATAGAAATATGATTTTGATCCTATATAGTAGTCACTAATTATAAATTTACCATACTTCAAAAAAAAAATTTACCCATTTTTTTTTTTTTAAATATCACGTGGGATAAGCTTATTCAAACCACATACATCTTTATTATTAGTATGAACTTTATTGGTACAAGATTTACCAATCATCTAAATTATATAAAACCATGATTATGAAAAGGAATCTACCACATTTCGATTAAGTATAATTTTCTAAGCTGCCAACAAGAGTTTGACTCAATTGACATAAAGCTTTGGTCGGAGTTTCAATTTTCCTACCCCACATGTGATAAAAAAAAAAAAAGGTATAATTTTCTAAACTTACTAAAAAAGAAAATAGTATAATTTTCTAAACTAAAACACAACCTTCACAAAAACGATTTTTTTTTTTTTTTTTAAAAAAAAAAAGAAAAAAGAAAAAAGAAAGAAAGGAACTAGGTTTTTAAACAGAGAGAACGGCAATTTCCAATAAAAATGTTAACCATCTACGGTAGCCCGAATCGGACTACTGCACAAAGATTTTGCGCAGGCAGGGCGGAGTAAACAGACGTAAATGGAGAAGGTTTCTCCGAAGCTACAAGACGAACCATGGAGAGTCCTCGAATTCTACAGCGGCATTGGTGGCATGGTACTCTTCCCCCCGACGTCTCTCTCTACCTCCTTCTCTATCTTTCTCAGGCTTAAATCTTTACAGAGGCGTTGTCTTTGCATTGAATTTCAACAGAGGTACTCGCTACTGAGTGCTGGCGTCGATGCAAAAGTGGTACAGGCTTTTGATATCAACGACAAAGCAAACGACGTTTACGAGCACAATTTCGTTGATCGTCCATATCAGGTATGACGGAATCTTCTTCTTATCTCGTATCTAGAAAGATTCGCGTTCCATCGCTGGAGTAAATTCTCGCTGCGTCTCAATACAAACAACGGAACTGGTTTTTTCATTCAAAATTGAATGTAAATTATTTTCAGTTATGGTTTAAGTCGATTGAATTTGAAGTTGTCGAATGTTGGAGTTAAGCTTGTTTAGTTCACGAGGAATTAACTCCTGCATACTGATGGAGGCATGGAGTGATAAGCTTGCAATTTACAGCTAGTATGAATTCACAATGTAAACAGACAGTACGATAGCTATATGAAGTGTTTTTGTTGGAATATCTGATTCAAACGACTAGCGTTGTGGACTTTCTTTTGAACTGCCAAAGCAAAAGCCTCCTACAATTTTTTCGACATCGTCTTCTTCTTCTTATTTATTGTCTCGAGAACGATTCCATTATTTTTCTGTCGCGGTAGTAAAGTTTTGCTGCTTCTCTTTACAGATAACAAAACTATTCTGTTCATTCAGAATTGAGATGTCAATTCTTTTCAACTGTGGTTTAACTAGTAGATCGAAGTTGAAGTTATTGAATGTTGAAACTAAGCTTATCTGTTTTGTTGGGAAGTAGTTGCCTCTGACCAATGGACGTATTTCTTTAGAGATAAGATTACAATTTGGAGCTAGTATGAACTCACAACGTCGTGGAGAATATGGTAGCTATATGAAGTATTTTTTGTTGGAATCTCTCATTCAAATGACCAGCGTTGTGGATTTTATTTATTCTTTGAATTTTCAAACCGAAAGCGTTATTCAATTTAGGACATGTAACTCGTGCTAGCTTCAACCGTCTTCATTATTTATTATTTATTTTACATTTTTCAACATTTTTGAGCCGCACTAAAGAAGTTCTTGTGCTAGCCTGATTCTATACTCACATGCTCAGTAGTATTTATCAGTGCTAAAAGCACCGCTACTTATTTAAGCTAATTCCAGTTTCATTTTTGTTTAATTTCATAAATGTTATTTAATCTTTTATTTAACCATTCTTACTTTTTCTTAATTTTTGTTGAAAAATAAAATAGTTTTATTGATATTTCCATGTAGACTGTTTATTATTTTACATTAAACTGTTATTAATGAGTGCACCTCACCCCACTCAGACGGCACCTTTTTTGTTGCCATTCGCATTAAGGCGATTAAGAGACTTGGAATTTGCCATTACATAGTATATTGTGTTATTTGGAACGTGAGAAATAGGAAAAGCGTTTGTAGAAGTTAGCAGGGCAAGACCTTTGGTAGGTGTAGAATTATTTGGCTTTCTAATAACACTGAAGAGTTCTGTAATTGAACAGTTGGAGAGCTATTTTCCCCCTCTTCCTATCCTAGGATTGTGTTAGATCAAACCACTTGTCACCTTCCATGTTCCTTTGGTTGCAATAAATTGACTTCTTGTACATCTGTTCAAGTGGACTAGAGAAGATATGAATGCTTGTAAATGTTGATGTAATGTAATGTAAATGATTGGTTCCGTTGTCTTTGTGCAGTTTTGTTCTTTCTGGAATTGAAACTAACTTTTATTTGGGCTATTATCTTGGCAAGATCAAAACAGAGAATAAATTATCCATAAATTGGCCATATCATTCTTTTCTATTTGGGTTTAATTTTAAGCTGCTTCAGTTCGCATGATATTGGAATAAACTTTGTTCCGTTTTCCAATAAATTGGCCATATCATTCTTTTCCATGCACTTTATTTGGATAGGGTAATATTGAAAGTCTGACTGCTGCTGATATCGACAGCTACCAAGCTCATGTTTGGCTTCTTTCACCTCCTTGCCAACCATATACTAGACAAGGTATGCTTCTGTGACAATTGAGAAGTAAATAAATTATCTATACTTCTGCAGTTTATAATAAAATTTTGCATGCCTGAAGTGCACTCCATGGTTACTAATATCAAACAGTCTTAAATTACTGTATACTCTACCAGTTTCAAGCTATATACCTTTTGCTACTATTGAATTTTTTCCCCTCCAATAATGCACCGTGATAAAGTGAGAAATTTCTACTTGTCAACTGTCGTTGGGGAGCATGCTTTAGAATAGAACTAGCTATAGATTAGAGACTTCGCTTTTCAATTTTCAGAATATTCTTTTACAAAGTTACAAAGTTTGAGTTTATTAGTTAATTTTTGGTAAATTATGATTTATGATTTCCTATTCTCACTTGAACATCGTGGGAATATTGTCTTTAAGCATAAACTATGGGAGCTACATGACAAGCACGGTTAAATCTTATTTTATATATTTCTTTCAATGATGTATTAAGACAAGATATCTAAATATATCTTTAGCTTAAAATATACAAAATCATTAAAACCATGAAATGAGATTGAAAATCTTTTAATATTTTAAGGAGATGTTGCCCATTTTTTTCACACTTCAATTAATTATTTTCATATGTTCCTGCATTTAACTGCTCATGCTTTTCATTCGATACCCATAATAGAGTACTGGTATTATAAAAGGTACCTCCTAAATAGAATTTCATTGATTTATAAGCTGTAGCCAAAAAATATTTGAACCGCGTTTTTTTCGTGTTTGGTCTGTAACATAAGATGTCTGTAACATAATAACTCAAATGTCCATTGGAATAGTGTTGACAGACGCATACATTTCCTACTCATTTTATACATACACAGTACACACATGCGCACATGCACATCATGACTTGGTTTACAAGCCTTCCACTAGAACGATATTCTCCAAATTACTTCCTACATGCATGAACGTCATGCATGTTATAAACTGGAAAGTGGATAATTGTGCACCATATAAATAGGTCTTCAAAAGCATTCTGGCGATGCTCGGGCATTTTCATTCCTTAAAATTCTTGAGTTGATGCTACAAGCGTCAAGGCCACCAGTAATGTTATTCATGGAAAACGTTGTTGGATTTGAGGTATGTTTCTTGAACTTATCTGTGTACTGGAATTTATTTAACTGATTCTTCATCATACTTTAGATGCTTTACTTTTTGTTGCAGACATCTGACACACATACAAAAATGATTGAGATATTGGAAAAGGCTGGTTTTTCTAGACAGGAGTTTATTTTAAGCCCAATGCAATTTGGTGTCCCATATTCCAGGCCACGGTACTTCTGCCTGGTAGCATACTTTCCTCAGTTCCTTTTCTCTCTATTCTTACCTGACTTCTTCTTGTTATCGTTAAAAAGTTCCCTTTCCTATTTAATTTCACCAGTAACACAGTTTCCTGGAGCTTTTGATGCCATAAAAAACATTGCTAGTTTAAATGGCTGTATAGTTTAACTACCTTTGATGATTTATAATTTCAACGTCACATCAAATGTTTCAAGGAAGAACACCGTTTAGTTTATGAGGTTTGAGAAATAATGCAATCTCGTAAGTCCAAAAGGTGACATTTTTACCCAGAAAGTTTATAAAAAGAACATCAAAGGGCCATAGGATCAATGTTCTGTTGTTGATGACATTAAAGAAATTGTTAACTGGCTTCTTAGGCAACTGTTTTAACATGGAATTCTATGTGAACATTTTTTTTTGTATCATTTATGTTAAGTCGTAACCTCCTCCTCCTCCTCATCATAATCCAAACCAAGACACTAGATGTTGCTAATATAGAACTTTTACCTCCACATCTGCTATAGAAATGACCGCCTATTCAATACACCTCCAACCACTTGAATGGTGAATGTGGTGTCGCAATTTCCTCAGTGAGAGTGAAGGAGTTTTAGTCTCTGATATAATGGCAAGCAAGATGAAGAATAGGAATGGAGAGAAGGGGGGAATAGAAAAAGAAAAAATTCCCAGGGATATATTCAGTGAGTGGTTGGCCTACTCGATGCACTCTTAAAATACCCTTGTGCAGTACTCCTGATGACACCAACCAACCGACCAAATACTGAAACTGTTGAATTGTTCCCGTATATAAACTGAAGAAAAGGACTGTGATTGTGTCATCACCATGATTCTCTTGATAAGTGCCTTACTTTTAGCCGTTGCTTTAAACCCACAGTCAATTGCCGAATCATAGTCAAATGCAATATCAAGACTGCCACACACACACACAAAAAAAAAAAAAAAAGATGAAGAAGAAGGAAAGCATCTAGGGAAATAGCTAATTGCAGTTGACAGCTTGAAGAAGAAGAGGGGTGGAGATTCTATCCCTCTGTGTCCCGATGTTGTAGACTTTCTGGTTCTTTAGTAGTTTGTGCCTACTTGAACAACAATGAAGGAGATAATGAAGAACAAGGAAGGGGAGCAGAAATTGGTGTCGTGGTATTTTATTTTGGGACCGGTTCTTTAATGAATAAGCAGGTAAAGATACTGCATGACCCAATAAAGTGGAGGGAAAATAATGTTCTGCCGTGTATTGGAAATAGACCATAGAGGATGCTCTTATCAGAGCTTTTAATTGCTCATCATTTTACTATTAAGATTCATAAATGGCACAACAATCCAAGGACCGTTTATAATCATCTTCTATAAACTTTAGGGTTAAAATTCACTTTTAGGTACAAAATGGAGGCATCTCTTAGAACAAAAGGACTAAGGCATTTTTTCCAAACTTCTATGGATGTGACATCATAACTTCATCACGAGTTCTCTTATAAACCCAATGGTATTTCTTCACTCCATTTTGCACATGAAACTGTGACATTGTCATGCAGCTGTACAACATTGAACATATAAAAAATAATCCTGATTTACACTCAGTTTGTTGAACCATAGGTTCATGCCATAATATGGATCTATCTTATTATTTGTCTGCGAATTAAGTGTTTGAGTGCAGTTCTTATCATTTGTTTTTCAATGTATTTTTAGATTATTGACTACTGAGAAAAAAAAGTGCCTTTCTTACTTACGTATAGTGTAGCTTCTAAATTTATATGGCGTCCTTGTACTTTTGCAGGCTAAAAGGAGACCTTTATCCTTTCAAAGGCAATCATACAATAATCAACTTCTTTGGTCTCCAAGCCCATTACTCGAGAATGATGTCGACTTAGAAATCATTGAAAATCATGGATCACAAGCGATGTCTGATAAGATGCTGCTCTCTTGTGAGCCAATATGTAGGTTTCTTGACAATTCCAGCCATCACAGTGAATTTAGTTTTCCTGATGCTAGCAGTATTCGTGGAGAGGATGCGTTGGAGAAAATCAATGATGCGGATGACCAAGACATTGGATCTTTTGATCAGTATCTCGTCCCATCCAGTTTGATAGACAGATGGGGCAGTGCTATGGGTATCCAGACGTATTTTATGTTTAATTGTTATAGAGTGACCAGTATTGTCTCATCACTAAAACTCACTATAGACTATGGACTAGATCCTTAAAAGAGTTTAGATATTGTTTATCCTGATTCAAAGCGATGCTGCTGTTTTACAAAAAGCTACTACCGATATGTGAAGGGTACAGGCTCACTTTTGGCACCTTTTGAGGTAAAATTTTATCCTTGACATAACAGTTTCTAATATGTGGTCTTGCACCTTTTGTGTGGGGATGCAATAGAGTTCTAATTCCTCCTGAGCCTGGAGCTCTAGAAATGAAGCATGTTCCAAACTTGATGCTGCATGTTAAATAGTAAACACAAATAGTTTATAATTCTCATTTTTAGAATTACAATATGCAAACTTGTGTTAGCCAGCAGTGATGTTCTCGTCTGTCTAGAATTATAAGATGCAAATTTTCTCCCAACATTATCTCTGATTTTTGTCACTGACTGGTAATGCAGGTGGAAAAGATGGGCAAGGCTCATTCTCTGAAAGAGCAGAAGCTCAGATATTTTACTCCCAGAGAGGTGCATGATGATTTTATATCAAAATGATTCTTCGCTAGATCTCATTTTCAAGCTAATGCAGTTTATTAATCCGTAGATTTTGTTTCTTTTTACTTATACTAGGTTGCTAACTTGCATTCTTTTCCGGAAGATTTTCAATTTCCACAGCATATCGGCCTTAGACAACGGTATGTATCTTCAATGGACCCTCGCCCCTCCCTTCCTCATCACTTTACTTGTAGTTTCAACTCTACAGGTCAATCTAGACCTTATAACTAAGGTCCCGGTTGATAACCATTTGATTTTTGGTTTTTAGTTTTTGAAAATTAAGCTTAAAAATACTACTCCCGCCATTAAATTCCTTATTTTGTTATATACCTTGTTTCCATGTTTTCAAAAACCAAGTCAAGTTTTGAAAACTGAAAAAAAGTAGTTTTCAAAAACATGTTTTTATTTTTTTAAATTTAGCTAGGATTTCAAATATGTCCTCAACAAAGATGAAAACAATGGTAAAGAAATTCATAGAAAACAAACTTAATTTTCAAAAACCAAAAACCAAATGATTATCAAACGGGATCGGTTTTCTTTGCCTTCACTTGTACTTTGACCTTTCTCATTAAAATTTCTTTGTCAATGTAAAACGTACGAAATCAGGGCTTTGACAATGTCACCACCCCGATGATGTCAAAATCAGAGTACGAAATCAGTAGTTTGGTCGCTGCCTTCTGAACAGTTGTGTAGTTTTATTGAAGCAACCGTTTCGAACTGCCAAATATAGAATAGAAGAGTGTTTAATCCTAACATTTGGCTCGCGGTTTTGTTTTTCTTTGCAGTTATGCATTGCTAGGGAACAGTTTGAGCATAGCTGTTGTTGCTCCTTTACTCAGATACCTCTTTGCGGAGCCATCTTGATTATATATCCTTTGCTTTCTTTTCGAAGCCAAAGATCACAATGGAGTGTGGGAGCAGTGTCTCGATAGGCCAGCTTATAATCACGGAGCTCTCAAAATTATGAAATAGCAAAATAGCAAAGTTGAAAGGAGACCCTCCCTTGGGACCGACACCACAAACAAGCATTGTCCATCGGAGATTTTCGCCTTTTACTCCAATGTCTGAATTTTCTACCAAATTTGATGTATTTAACTGTTTTACTCGGATTGTTATGTATTAACTTTTCAAAAGTGCAAATGGTATTCATATGTCAAAATTTTAATTGATAACAGTAGTAGTAATATACCAAACACCAAAGCTACTATGACACATCATATAGTGAATTACACAACCCAACAACCGACCACAATAAGCAACCAGGTAGGTCAGCTTTCCAAATTCCAGATGACCAGAATCACTATAAACCCTAGAAGGCGAAGCCAAGAGTCTACTTGTATTAAAGCTAATTACTCGAAAGCATCGTCATCTTCATCAGGAAGAGGTTGTGCAGCAGCTTGTGCCAACTCTGCTTCATGCCTAAAACACAAATAAATATCGTCATAAGTACAGTAATTGGGAGAGACATTGTAGCACACATGCGTAAAACATATTATCACAAGTACGGGACGGTGAACTTAATTCAACCTAGTAAATAAACCTATGATTGCTACTTGTTTTTAAATAAACCTATAATTGTTGTTTGTTTTTTCATACACCTATAATTGCTACTTTTTTTTTCTTCATATTCACGAGTGTCTAAACCAGCTCAAGTGTACTTCAAACGTTCTCATGCAAGAAAGTTGTACAATATTTTTAAGTAGGAGGCCTCTGTGGTTTGAAATCATTCTCCTAATGTATTAAGCCAACCTAGGGTATAGTTCCTACATTTCTAAGCTAGAAGATGATAAACACTAAGGACTTCAAAGCAAAGTCATAACACCAAAAACTCACATGCCATGCAAAAATCTATGTGCAGATGACGCAAAGGGGCACAGATCTAAATATTAATCAGGTAATAGCGAGCTACTTACTGGGCTTGTTCGGCCAAGTTAATTTCGACTTCAGGAGGAGCAAGGGCAGGTGATTCGACGAAGTGGAGCTCAGTATTCCTGCAAGTTTAAATAAAAGACGAATTCGTTTGTCAACGAGTCAACATAATAGATTGTATGAAAGTCAAACAAAGACCAACAAGAATTATGTCAAACCAACACTAACAACTGAACATACCCAGCAAGCTTTCTGGCAAGGTACAAGAAGGGCTTCTCAAAGTTGTAATTACTCTTTGCAGAAATTTCGTAGTACTGGAGATTTTTCTTCCTGTGGAAGGTCACCTGCTTAGCTTTAACCTGTCTGTTTTTCACATCGACCTTGTTTCCACACAATACGATGGGTATGTTCTCACAAACCCTAATACAAGGCAATGCCAACTTTAGAACCAATACAATTAAAAAACACGGGAGTATTATTTATTTATTTTAAATTTTTGCTTAATTTTCCTTCATTTTACAAACATCAAAACTTGCCACGTAAATGTAATTGCCAGCAAATTAAGAAACTAAGAAAGCCCGGGTTTAAAAGTGTTTTAGAGCCTTGGGCTTAGAAACACAATACCTGCAGAGATCACGGTGCCATGTTGGGACATTTTTGTATGTTAAACGAGCAGTAACATCAAACATGATGATGGCACACTGTCCATGAATACTGAAAAGTACCAACAAAAAAAAAAAAAGCATGGTTAGAATAGATACACTTGTTAAAACAACTATAACAGAAGGATAGCAAGGATAAAGCATAAAGAAATATACAACTAAACTTGTCAGACTCAGAACAGAAAACTTAAGAACTAAGAAGTAACAACAAGCAACAATATACACAAGTAAGCTTATCAGAACAGACAAAACAGACGCACAAAGGGCAAAGCAAGTATAATTAATTGAAATCACAATAATACTGAAGTAGAGTAGGAGTGTAGGACACACATGGAAAAACAATCAATTAACTGAAGTCACAAGCAAAGTCACAGCACCCTATCAAATTCTAAGAAAACTGAACATAATTTGAGAATTACACTGTATCTATGTTCAACATATTGCAACAGTAAACTATAGCTTCTGCATTTCAGACTATAACATCAACATTGAAAATACCAAAGGAATAGGGTAATAAGACAATAAATATTTTTTTTTCGGCAAAGCTAGTGAGCATGCAAAGAGAAGCTAGATGCATAATATCATAGCAAAACAATGCCTTTGTCACTATAGTTCATAAAGGAATTCCAATATTTATGACAATTTCAGAAGACAGACGCTTACAAGGAAAAAAATACTCAAAATTATTGATGTCCAAACACACAATTAATGTAACGAATAAATGAAGTATTTCAATTAAAATCCTTTTATTTTCTCTAATATTTTTCATCATGTTCACGTGAAAAAACGAAGAACATTAGAAAAAAATCAAATACTCGGTCTAAAGTTTCAAAGAGTTAAGACTGTCTACTTGGGTTGAACGTGTGAACATGCCAACCAAACTATAATATCATGCTTCTTATATAAAAAGTTAATTACAAAGACACTTGAGACCGTGAAAATCGTCCAGCAAAAATTTAAAGATCTTAAGCAGCAATCATAATGTAGTAAACCAGGTTGATGAAATTCAAAAGGCACATTGGGATCAAATTGTTTAAACATCCCACCCATGGTACTGAGCTATATTTTAGGCTCAACTGGAAGAACTGGATAGACTAGATTGTAATACAATTCCATTGTAGAAATCAAAACCCTCAACCCTCATACGGAAAGCAGAATTTCTGAAGACACACAATAACTTTAGAACGTGCAACTTCATTATAGACTACTAATGGACGCAGCCACAATGAACAAACCACATGGAAAAATACAACTCTAATGATATATACCAGCATATTCAGAGTAAAAATCATTGCCGTGGATCAAAACGCATTTGATACAACACATGAGCACTTACTAGTAACCATCTCTAAGTCCACCAAACTTCTCCTGACCAGCGGTGTCCCAGCAGTAAAACCTTATCTTTCCATAGTTCGTAAAGAAGTCCAGTGGATGAACTTCAACTCCGATTGTCGCTGATCATAATCAAGCCAGGCCAAATATTAATAGAGCTTCAACCTTACAAATATCAACATTGAACGACGAGCAACGATTAATGACATAATTCATTCTTACGTTCATATTTCTTCTCGAACTCTCCAGTAAGATGACGTTTAACAAAGGTCGTCTTCCCTGTATCAGGACACAATCCTCCGTTAGAGGTTAATGACATCATCGCAATAAACAAAAAATCTGTAAAAAGGAGAAATACATAGATCTCTAATCAAGCAATACATGCAAGAATGATACGGCTATCAATAGAAGCCTAGTCCGATAACCTGTTTTTGCAACATTTCCAATCGAATTCATACGCTAAGAAAAACGGAGGAAGAAGACGATTTCTGTTCCACTAAAGAAGCTAGAGTTCAGTAAAACCCGAGGAGCAGCATCATAAAGTTCTAGTTCCTAAAAGCTATACAAACATGGCGAATTGAGCAGCTTACGGAGATATCGAGAAAATGAAACTAACAAATCTATCTCCATACCTGTTCCACCATCTCCGACTATTACAAGCTTGAAGCTAGGGTAATCTACGGTGGCCTGATTTGGCAGCGCCTGAGCAAAACGATGAAACCGAAAATAAGTAGAAGCATGAAAAATATCGAATACTAGAGGGAAAAAGAGAGCAGAGAGAAGAAATCTTACCATCGACAATGTCTATCTGCAACTGAGAATTAGGCGATTGAAGAGAAATGCGTAGAAATTTGACGAACAGAGGTCGGCAATGGAAGGCAGATGGCAAGCACAGTGTAAACGACGGTCATGGAAGCCAATTTATACTCGGTGAGGGGAAGGGGTTCGACTTTTATTCGACGCGATTTTCTCCACCCTTGGATTGAAGTCCCGCTTCAAAAGTCCGCTTGAATTTCAGCCCTACACGTGGCGACGATATTATTGACGAGTTGAAGTTGTGATATTGGGCCTGGGCCTTGGGGCCACCCGCCAAAATTGGGATTGGGCCTAGTAATTGGTGCGCTTTGAATTTGAACTTTTTCCCTTTTTTGGGAAGTTACACTGTATCTCCTTAGACCATTAAAATGAAAAGCAGTCAAAACTTCCATAAATATTTCAGATATATGACTGATTAAATTTTTTCTAGTGAAAATTTAATAATATTTTTTTAGGCTTAAAACGACGACAGATCATTACTATGAAGTTAAAATTGGTATAATTTAGGTTAAAAAACACTTTTGGTCGTGAACTTTCACAAAAGTAACAATTCATAAGCTTTAGCTCGTAACGATTTAGTCTATGTACTTTCAATTTTGTAACAATTTAGTCATTAAACATTAAAATTTGCAACGATTTAGTTTTTTTCTTAAAAAATATTATTAAGATTTAATGAAATTTCGTATCTATATTGATTGATAATGGTAAAAATTGATACTTAATTTTGATTTTAAAAATTTTCACGATAGGGACTAAAACGTTACAAATTTTAAAGTTTATGGACTAAATTATTATATATTAAAGTTTAGGGACTAAATCATTACAAACAAAAGTTCATGGACTAAATTCTTACTTTCATGACTGAACAATCTTTTTTAAACTATAATTTATCCTTGTTTTATCTAGACATTATTTCCAGCTTTTATTCTACAAAAGATCCTACTAAATTTTAGAATTAAGCAAAAAAAAAAAAAAAACCTTGTTTTAAGAAAGAAAGATTTTTCTTTGTTGGTGGTTTTGTTAGAAAAATAGATGTTGCCAAAGGAGGCATTCAGCTCATGAACTGTATTTATATCATGTATATATGGATTGGTAAAATCGAGTCAATCTTTTTAAAAAATAAGTTTTCTTATCCAAACCATAAATTTACTATTCTAAGAAACCATGAGAATCCTACTATTTTAATTCAAAATTTTAAAACCCAGCCTTCAATCTATACACCCATTCAAAATCCAGAACATAAGCCAAAAGCAGACAAATATTTCCTAAACTTTATTTTATTTTTTCTTGAAAAGGAATTCCCTAAACAAAATGTGCATATCCAAACTAATATCTAATATTAGACCATTGTAAGAACCCCTATTTTATTCATCAATTCATTCAAGATCCACTTTCCCAAAATTTCACAATTTTAATCAGATAAAGAAAAACAATAATTAATTGCTTTTGTACTCTGAGATCAGCTGAAACAGTGACAGGTGGACCCCAGAGGCACAGCAACCACAGCCAGGAAGTTAATTTAGATAGAGAAAAAGGAAATCACATCTTTTATTTTTTTATGGAAAAAAAAAATGAATGAAAATAGAATTTAAAATTTAAAAAGAAGAAAAGAAAAGATAAAAACCAAACATATTCATGAAATATGGTAATTGTAATTCATTAAAAAGTAAGTAAAAAAATCGATTTAACACGATTTTTTCCACATCACGATTACAGAAAACCGCTCCCCATTAAAATCACACTATTATATAGAAGCCCTATCCGCATATATATATATATTAATTATATTTTGTATTAATTACTATATATATTTATTTATTAATTTTTCCGCTAAAACCCCTCTTTTCAAGAGCAGAGCTCTTCTTCTCCCCTTGTTCTTCTTCTTTCATCATCTTCAACATTACAAGCAAAACCACTGGTATAAAAATCACAGAGAAGATCGACTTCAACTTTCTTACTACTAGTATATTCAAATCTTCAACCAAATTCTTCCGCTAATTCACCATGGAATTTCTTCTTCCCCTTCACGCCTTGGGGTTTCGAACGCTCAACAATTTCACCTTATCGAGCACCGGCCCGCACAGCGACGAGAAATCATCGCTTCGCATGGTGTAGAATGTGCTCAGGAACATAATGCGCGTCCTCGTCGACTCCGCCACGAATTTCAGCACCGCCGGTTTCGATCCGCCGTTGCCTTTCGACTCGTACGGCACTTTCAGAGTGTTCTTTCCGGCGAAGGCTTCCACGACCATGGATCCTTCGCAGGAGTTGCTCGCATCGCCGACGGTGAACGACAGGATGTACGTTTTTCCCGGGATTGTTCGGACGATCTGAGCTATGGCGCTTTCTTTTCCGGCGACGAGCTCGACGGCGCGCTTCCCGCTGGGAACGGAGAAGTGGTCGGAATCAATGTATTTGACGGCCTTGAGAGACTCGACCATCCAGCCGGGGATCGGAGAGTGGTCGTCTTCGATGTTCGGTGGGACCAAAACTCCCGACGATGCGTTGGGGAACACGTATGGGCCAATTTCGAAATCGCCATTCTTCACCAGATTATCTGTCGATTACAAAACGACGGTATTAATCACTGGAAAATTCCAAAATCTTGAAACAGACCCATAAAGTATGAATAGAACCACCATATTGAAAAATAGGTTGGAGTCATCAATGAACACTGCCCACATGGTTGCAGAGACAATAAATTCAAGCAACTACTTTAATGGAGGTAAAAGTTCAAAATATAAACTGCCTGTAGAATTCCAGAAGGCCTTAAATGCTTTCACAGAACGATTCTCACCTGTAATTTCCTATAAGAATATAATATTCCTCTAATCAAGAAACTAGTTCTAGTAGTCCCCTCTTCAATCCCAAATTCAATTCAAAATTTCTTTACCAATCGAGCAATTAACTCAGTTGCTCTGCAGAAGCCTTAAATGCATTTCAGTTTCATACAAATCAATCAATCGTCAGTATCTCTCTCTAATACTATTCCTCTCATATTCCAAATTCAATTCAAAGTAACTTTACCGATCGAGCAACCTGCCCTGCACTGCAGAGTTTCAGAAGCCTTAAATGCAAAGCAAAATTTCTTCACCGATTAAGCAATTAATTGAATGCACTCTGCATCTAAAACATTCGATAAAACAGAAACTCACCATTGGAGGCCTTGGGAGGGTAGAGGGTCTTAATGGCAATGGCGTCGATGAGTGGGCCACAGGCGGGATCTTCCTCCTCGCCAGGGTTATGGATCAGAATAACGACCTCATCGGACGTGGCTTGGAAGGCCCAAGCGTACAAGTCCCAGCCATTGCTGTTGTAAAGAGTCTGCATCGGCAAAACGCCCCAGTCCGGCGCGACGGAGATGTTGAGCCGCTCCTCTTGAGCGCAGGTTCGGGCGGCGCTGAAGGTTATGGAATAGTAAAGTCCTTTCACCACTTTGATCTTCTGTTTGATCGACGCCTCGTTTCCTAGCCGGACGGCGAACGCCCCCTCCGGCACCACCAGCAACATGTCGCCTTGTTTCTGGCCGGACTTAATGTACTCAACGAAGCCGGAAATTTCCCATTCCGGTATCGCAAATGGCCCTTTCACCACCGTCCCGTTCATGTCCGACGCCTTTGGGCCCCTCTCGAAATCGCCATTTGGCAAATACCCTGAAAAAAAAAAAAAAAACTGTAAAATTCACTATATGAAAAAAAAAAAAGTAAAATAATTAAAATCAGCAATCATGTGGGGATTCCATAGGCCATCAGCCTGTAAAGCGCCAGCGGAGCAGTGGGGCCCAATGGCATACTCAATCACAACCGTCCAAAAGAATGAATTTGTATAAACAACTTTTACGTGTCGGTCTCGAATGGAAGATATTTCGCCATCACGTGACTGACTGGACGGACTGGTCGTTATCCATAGAAAGGAAATTTTACGCGGACGGAAAAAGAATAATTGTAATTAATTTATATTCTGTTATTTTTAATATTGCTTTTTATGTTAAAAACTTTGTTAGAAACTAAAAAGATTGTTTAATGAAGAAAGAAAAGAATGATAATTCCTATTTAAAAAAAAAAAAAAGAATGATAATTCCTCACCCACGAGTACATGGGAGTTTTTAATTTTAATAAACTAAGAGAGAGAGCAATGCAAATCGGGAAAGAGATGTGATCGGGGAGTAACTAACGGCGGTGGTGAGGGAAGCTTACCGTCGACGAGGCCGAGAGTGGGATGGAAGGCGGCGGAGAGAAGCAGGGAGAAGAAGATGACGGCGGCGCGCTGCATTGTGGAAGTTCTCCGGCGGGAAGAGGAGAGAGAGAGAGGGAGAGAGAGGAGAGAGAAAGGGAGAGATGCTGAGAGCAGAGGAGGGGGGAGAGGGAGGTTATATGCATGGAAGGATACAAGGAAGCCCTCGTGGTTGGGGAAGAATAACGGAAGTTGCCATTGGGCATTCGTGAAATCTGAATCTGAGGAACTTGTCGTTTTCGTTTGCTGAATAGTAAAAATAAAAATAAATAAATAAATAAATAAAAGGAAGTTTTTGTGTTATTGGATGGGATGGAAATGGGACAAAAGCTGTTGTTAATCACATGGTTTCCTCTGTCGCCCTCTTAATAAAACCAATCTCTCCTTCCAATTCTTCACTATCCACTCTTTTTAACCCTTTTTTTTTCATTTTCGAAAATAAATTATTAGGAGCTCTTGTACATTGAAACGATTAATTTCACATCGTTTGATGTAAGAGAGATATATTATAAAAGTATATTGAGTTTGTATTTAATTTAAGTTATTAAGAACAGACAAATTTGAAAATGTACATCCGACTGTTAAGATAACTCATTAGTTTATTATGTATTTCTTTCTTTTGTAATTATTTTTGCCCAACGTTTAGTACTACGGTTCCCAACCCTTTATCTTCTTTATATAGTCTAATTTAACAGCATTCAATCAGAGCAGAGGAAATTTCGGGTACAATTTCTTCATTCTTTGATTTTTTTGGAGTTTTTCTCCCCAACCCTTTATATATGGTTTGAATTGTGATCATTCTCATATATAAATGCAAAGGTTTTCTTATGTAATTTTTGTGTTATTTCTTCTATTCCATTTTTGTTGAAAATGTCGAAACCGACAGCTTTAAGGAGGGAGTCTCGTTATACCGAAAGCATCTAATAATTTGTCATTCTCAAGACTAAAGAGTCAATTTTCGAGTTTATTTGTCATTCTCATCAAGACTCAAGAGTCAATTTTCGAGTTTGTGTTTAATTACTCCCTAAATTTCAGCCCATTGTTCAAAATTCACTGACATTTACTTCTACTTGACTTAGGATCATCAATTAATTGATTGATAATTTGTATCTTTATCAAATAAATTATTTTTGGATTAACGATCACTTTCTTTTATCTTCACGTTTAATTTGAACTATAATATTGTTAAAACAAAATTTAATGAAAACTTTTGCGACAAATTCTTTGATGGTTTGAGCTATTCAATTGGTGAACCGATTCTAACACTCATATATTGCATGATTGTTTACTAATATCCTATTAGTATTCAATCTTGTAATTTTTTTGATAATTATTTATAATTATTTAGGCCCCGTTTGATAACCATTTGGTTTTTGAAAATTATGCTTGTTTTTTTCCAATTTTCTTATCATGGTTTGCATCTTTGTCAATGACACATTTAACTTCCTAGCCAAATTCCAAAAACAAAAACAAGTTTTTGGAAACTACTTTTTTTAGTTTTCAAAATTTGGCTTGGTTTTTTAAAACATAAGAAGAAGATAGGTAACAAAATCAAGAAATTTATGTGTGGGAGTATGTTTTTAAGCTTAATTTTCAAAAACAAAAAAAAAAAAACCAAATGGTTATCAAACGGGGCCTTAATTTTTAGTTTTATGTTTTTGAAAAGTAGATAAATATTATTATCATTGACGTGTTTGTGTGTGTATGTTTTTTTTTGAGTTCGTGTTCTTGTGTTTTGTTGTGTGTGTGTGTGTGTGTGTGTGTATATATATATATATGTTATAGCCAATTTTGGACCATCCGACGCGCAAGGAGCTGACGAGGACGTCTGGGCGAAAATCGGGCTAAGAGACCGAGCTCGAGGAAGAACCGACCATTGGCCCGACCCATATGGTTGGCCTCGGCCTTAGGCCGACCATTCGGCCAGCTTGTGCGGGCAGAGCTCGGTCCCCGATGCCTCTAGCCGCCCCGATTTCGCCTGATTTGTCCCGAAACGCCTCCGGATTCCTGAAAACCCTAGGAGCATAAGCAGGTATTTATACCCCTCTTCGCTACTGAAGAAGGGGACCCGAACTCAATTCTCAACTCTCTTCTCTTGCTCTCTAGCTCTCCCTTCCGTTTTCTAACTTAAGCATCGGAGGCGGTGTGGCTAGCACCACACCGGTGTGCAGGTTTTCTCTTTTGCAGGCCACGTCTTCCCCCTCATCTACAAATTTACCGTTGGTGGCACGTGAAGGTCAGGTGAGTTTCCTCTGACCAAAATCGACCATCAACAATATATATATATATATATATATATATTAATGTTTTAAAAGCTTTTTTTTTTTAATAAATGTTTTAAAAGCTTTAAACCAACTTCTATAAAAAAATATTAGTTTCAAAAAACTCGGATTCTATTTTTTAAATATAGCTAAATTTTAAAATATATATAAAAAAATGTGAAACAACAAAGATACATTTAATAATTAAAAAAAAAGGGATAAAATCATTATAAACAGCAAAGATACATTTAATTATCAGAAAATGCAACCAAACATATGAGTGTTTAAATTATAAACAATTTTTTAAGAAAGTGTTTTTTAAAAATTGCATTGTTGAAAAATATTTAAATGAAGTTTTTAAAAAAAATTCATTATTGAAAAACATTTCAAAAATAACAAATCTTAATACTAACGTACAACTAATGTAGGGTCCGTTTGGAATACATTCTAATTTAAATGTTTTTCTTGAATGCATTTTTTTAAAAACATTTTGTATAAAAAATGTTTAGAGTTTAAACACTCATGTGTTTGGTTGCATTTCCTCCCATGTGTTTTTATACACAAGTTATTGTATACTAAAGACTCTTTTTTAAAAAGTTGGTTTCAAGTGTTTCACTCAAAATGATTTATTTATCAATCTCATTTTCTAATAAGTCATTTTTAGTGGTTGCCAAACACTATAATATTTTTCAAAATTAAACACTTGAAAAGTTAAACCAAACACACCCGTAATTACCATTTTATTCAAAACATCATCTGATTTTAAACTCTCTCGTTTCTTAATTAGAAATATATTTTTGACTTTATTTGTTTGTTTTTCTTTTAAAATATATTTATTGACTTTGTTTGACCAAGTGTTTTCTTCATTTCAAAATCATATTCAAATACTTAAAACTGATGTGTAATAAACAGGAGAACCGGAATGATTTGAATTTTGATATATATATATATATATATATATATATATATATATATATATATATTTAACTGCAATGAGTATTTTTCAGTTGAATTTCCAACAATGGAATAACAATGTTCTAAGATAACAACATCTCATTATAAATATATATCTCAAACTTCCATTATTCTTCCACTAAGGAAAGAACCATTCATAAAGTTCTATCAATTTTAGGCATACTAATCAAATTAGTTAAATTACTCCAATAATTTGATTCCAACAATTTTATTTTATTTTTTAATTTCACCATCCTTATAACTTGAATTTAGTTTTAACATTTAATCCCTACAAATTAAAAATTCTTAGTCTGATCTACTTTAGTCGAGCCTCAATAATTTTATCATTATAAATCACCAGCATATTGAATACATGAAATGTTTCAATTCACGTGACAACGATATAGTTTTTTTCTTTAATTTTTCATTAACCATACTAGTAGATTGTACGAGGGTTTAGAAGTGAGTACAACAGGTATAAAGCAGTTTAGGAACAAAATGTCTTAATTAAGTTCATCCAAACTATAAAAGATTAAATTTGAAGCAAACTTTTAAATAAAAACCAAACTTAATCTAAAAAAAAAAATTAATGGTTGAATGAATTATTTCATATGCATGAATATCAAATAACACGTCGAATACATTTCAAAATATTTTGCAATTCAGTTAAATATTTAAACTATATGAATAGCAAATACATTGGCTTTGCTCGAGCACCCATGTGCACTAATAGAGGAGAATTTAATCATCAAAGAGTTCTACACGATTTCCTCAACATAATGAGTTTAAAAAATAAGGCATGAGATTTCAAGTGTTCGTAAATACGAGAGCAACCCCATGTGCATTAATCGAGGAATAATTGCATATTTTAATTTTAATTATCCCTAGTTATCACCTACCCAAATCATAATATACTATATTAGCTCAGTATAAAATACTGTTTTATTTGATTTGCTTTTTAAGCAATCATATAACCGATGCTTAATTTAATCGTGTGTCGAGATTGATTGACCTGTCATTTGATGTCTTTGATTAGATACTAACTTGTCTTTTGAACAAAAATAAATAAATATTTACACATTTTGTGTAGATTTTAAAATTGATATGTCTATGCATGAATATATTTAACAAAAATGTCACTTCTAGATTTGTAAATTTAAAATATTTGTATTATTGTGTGTTGGTCACATGGAAACTTGGAAAGTATACACTTTCTCAAATAGGATCAAGTTTTAATAGACATGATTATATAAGATCAAAAAAAAAAAAAAAAAAATAGACATGATTATAGTATTCAACAAAATGGGTCATTATAAAAAATTAAAAAACAAAAAGATAGAAAGGATTTTATTTATATTATTTTTAATTCAACGATTATATTATAGGGTAGAAACTAAGGCTCCGTTTGATAACCATTGGTTTTTGGTTTTGGTTTTTGAAAATTAAGCTTATAAACACTACTTTTAACTCCAAGTTTCTTTGTTTTTCTAATATCCTTCTTTCCATGTTTTTAAAAACCAAGCCAATTTTTGAAAACCAAAAAATGTAGGCCCCGTTTGATAACCATTTGGTTTTTGGTTTTTGGTTTTTTAAAATTATGCTTGTTTTTTCCCAATTTCCTTACATAGTTTTCATTTGTTAAGGACACTTTTGAATTCTTAGCCAAATTCTAAAAACAAAAACAAGTTTTTGAAAACTACTTTTTTTAGTTTTCCAAATTTGACTCGGTTTTTGAAAACAAGGGAAAGATGTAGACAACAAAACAAAGAAATTTGAGAGTAAAAGTAGTGTTTGTAGGCTTAATTTTCAAAAACCAAAAACTAAAAACGAAATGGTTATCAAACGGGGCCGTAGTTTTCAAAAACTTGTTTTTGTTTTTAGATTTTGGCTAGGAATTCAAATGTATCCTTGACAAGGATAAAAACCCTAGTAGGAAAATGGGGAGAAAATAAGCCTGATTTTCAAAAACCAAAAACCAAAAACCAAATAGTTATCAAACGAGACCTAAATGATCGACCTTTGAAAAAATAGAAGGGACGAGGAAACTTAATGGTTTGTATCTAAAATTTGAAAATGTTTTATTTAATTCACGATTTTTGTGTAAATTACAGTTTTAGCCAACGCTGTTAATTTTCTTGCAAAAATCAGTTTATATTTCGAAAATTTTAACACCTAGCTAACTAAATGTAATGTTAAGCACTAGTGGTTCTCATTTTTCATATAATTATATTAAATATCTTTATATTTAAGCTGGCCAACGTTTGCAAATGAATTTAAAATATTATAAAAGCAACTAAATGTCTAAACAAATTTAAACCTAATTAACTGTTAGAATAAAGTTTGTTTCCCTAAAATATTATTCTAATAAAAATTTTAAATGACTATGATTATTTTCATTTAATAGAAGTTGGAGTATCAAACCAGATTCCATTGTAAATTTCTCTTTCTACATTGACCCTTGATTTTTTTTTTTTTTTTTTTTTTTTTTTTTTTTTTTTTTTTTAAATTTGAACGGTTATTTGGAGATTTATGCAATTTGATCAGATGGAAAATCCAGGGCCCGTTTGGTAACGTTCTCGTTTCTTGTTTCCGTTTCTTCATTTTTAATAAAGAAAAATAGAATTTCATGACCCTACCACCTATACATTCAATAATAATAAACTTATATTCTTATTTATGTTTGGAAAAAATTGGAAACAAGAACAAAAAATGAGAAACTAGTTTTAGTTGTTCCCAAAAGTTCTATTCAAATTTTGGAAGTGTTTCTAAAAAATGAGAAACAAGAAACATACATAGTTATTAAATGCTTAGATTTCTTAATAAAATTGGAAACAATAAACAAAAAACGTTACCAAACGGGCCCCCAGTAACTCGTTCTCTATCTTAAGTTATAGTAATGCATCCACGTGATTCCATTCAACTATTATTTTTAACCCTTTTCCAAAAAAAAACTATTTTTAACCTTTGCAATTAATTTGTATATGATTAATTACAAATTTAGACTCAAAAATTGAAGGTACTATTTGATAACCAATTAGTTTTTGAAAATTAAACCTACAAACACAACTTTCACCTATAAGTTTCTTTGTGTTGCTATCTATCTTTTTTGAAAAACCAAACAAAATTTTGAAAACTAAAAAAAAATATTTTTCAAAAACCTGTTGTTGTTTTTGGAATTTGACTAGAAATGCAAATGCGTCCTTAACAAAACCATTCTTAGGAATTTGAGAGAAAACAAGCTTAATTTTCAAAAACAAAAAACCAAATGATTATCAAACGAGACTTAAAATATTAAAATTTTAGGATTATAATCTCTATAGTAAAACTTTTGTACTGCTAATATGATTATATAAGTAATAATGAAACATGTTGAAACTCAATAATATATATATTCAACAATGATAATTTGATTTGATATACATCTATTACGTAATAAAACGTTAAAAAGAAGTGGACAACTAAACAAAATATAGTTACTAAGTTGTTTAAAAAATATAATAAATACATTTAACACTATACTTTGTTCAATGTATATTTACTTTACTCATTTTTCGATCGCATTATATTTAAAATCAATCTAACGTTATATTATTAGATATATCACATTTCTTGAACTATGTTATTCAAATTTCTACCGATTTTAAAAGAATATATGAGAAACTAATATGAAAATTTAAAAGCCAAGCATGAGAAAAGCTTTAGAGCAAGCCAAAACTTAGTATTGTTTCCAAATGGAGCTGAATTCAAAACCCCCCAAAAGAAAGGGGAAGAGAAATTATTTAAAAAAAAAAAAAAAAAAAAAAGAAAAGAAAGAAAAAGCACACATCTCGAGAGATGGATTTATCCGGAAAATTTGGTGGAAAGAAGAGGTTGAGATGTGGAGGTTAAAGAAAAACAAAGGAACATAGCACGAGGAGTGGTGGGGCCCAGAAAATGACTTAATCCCAATGAGCATGAGAGCTCCATAAGTTCGTGGCTGCTTCCTACTGGGCCTTCTCCGCAACCCAACACGTGGGCCTCTTCATTTAATTACACAATTTACCTTCTTCAACTGGGCCGGGTCGGGTCGGATTGGGTTCCAGTCTCGTCTCTTTCTGCATGTGGATCACCGGATTCCAAGCACCGCCCTTCTTTCCCCTCACCTGCCAATCCTTCAAATATTCTGTTTTTTTTTTTTTTTTTTTTTTTTGGACTTTTCTACTTCTACATCGCCTCTCTCTCTTCCTCCTCCTCTAAATCTGACTTGGGTTTAAGTTTTAGTTTTAACATAGAAATATCTGAATTTTAAAAAGCGTATTTAATAAAAAAAAATTTAGGGCCCGTTTGGTAACGTTCTCGTTTCTTGTTTCCGTTTCTTCATTTTTAATAAAGAAAAATAGAATTTCATGACCCTAACACCTATACATTCAATAATAATAAACATATATTCTTATTTATGTTTGGAAAAAATTGGAAACAAGAACAAAAAATGAAAAACTAGTTTTAGTTGTTCCCAAAAGTTCTATACAAATTTTGGGAGTGTTTCTAAAAAATGAGAAACAAGAAACATACCTAGTTATTAAATGCTTAGATTTCTTAATAAAATTGGAAACCAGAAACAAGAAACGGGAACGTTACCAAACGGGCCCTTAACTTTGAATCTGATGTTTGAAGTTAAGAAGTGTATTTCGTATCTGATAGGTGAATAACATATCCAATATTTTTCAAAATTTACGAATTTATTAGCGTAAATTTTATTCATCAATTTTGTGTTTAATGGTTTTTTAAATATTAAAGGAGGTTGGAAGAGGATGGAAATCTATTAGACACAACTTTCTTTACAACACGTGGACGGGAGATTTGATCTCTAACTTCTTGATCAGGAGTAACAGTTGAGTTATGCTCATACAAAAGTTTGTTTGTGGACCTATTAGATGTTTTTAATTTTCAAGAACCTAATAGACACCATCTTGAAAATTCGATCACTAAGGTTGCATTTGATAATTTAACTTAAATTGTATTTAGTTTCAAATCTCACTTTTGAAAAAAAAAAAAAAAAAATCCTAGATATATACTAGGTAATCTGCCCTTGTTTCTATTTATTTTTCAAAAGTTCCTTACTTTTTCACCTGCCAGATTTTTCTTATATATATATACTTATTTATTTTTATTTTTTTGTCTTTAGATATGTGCTTCAAATAATCTTTGATTATCAAAGTTTTCTGTAACCAAAATTCAAATTTCCTTAATTTGTAGTTGATTTGGAGTTAAGATGGAAATTTTCAAAGATTAAAACGAGGAAAATTGGTGGAGTTTTAATAATTCAAAGTTGGAGTGGCATTTTTTAAATTAAGGTGAAATAAGAGCCAAGTCCAAGCCCATTAGGTTTTTATATTACTATGCACGCAGCCCTAGGTCAGACTTTGTTCATCCCTTCTTCTCTTTACCCAACCCGAACAGCAGCCTCAAGACCACCATCTCCGACGGCGTTTCACTCCGGCCAGCAGCAGCGCCTTCAGTCATCTCCTCCGGCGAGCAGACCCAGTCGGTGTACGGCGGTGCGTGCGTGCGGCTTCAGCGGGTTTGACGTGTTCGGGCAGGCGAGGGGTCCGTGACTTCCGGCGGCGTTCTTCTCTCTTCAACAGCAGGTCGCGGTGGCGCTTGGTTCGGGTTTTAGCGGCGACGCGGCGTGGTGGTTTCAGTTTGCAGCCGGCAGGTTTCTAGCTCGAAAAAAAAAAGACGGTTCTTGCATCTTTCCGTTGGCTGTACTGTTTGGGTGCGCGGACAGCAGTGGTGGGTGGTCGTTTCCTCTATTTTCCCGGTGTTTAGTGTAGTGGGTAAGTGTTTAAAAGTTGTTTCTTGGTTGAGTAATAAGTTTAATTGAATACCCACTGATTTTTTGAACCTGTTCAGCAAGTTCTTGGCGTTATCAACGAGTTGGAATAGTGGGTCTAAGAGTTTTAGCGTTTGTGAGCGATTCCGTCTTTGGCTTGCCAAAGACTTTGAATCAAGAAATTTGAAGAGGATTGATTTGGGTGATATAGCTAAGGTAAGTGAACTTACGATTGAACTTTTTGACTTTTTGATTGGGTGCGTGTATTTGATTTTCTAAAATTCTCGTCAAGTTGTTCTTGAAAGTTATTATTATTATTAAAAGCATGAGAATTGTGCATGGAAAATTTATTATTTTTAATTGAGCATGTGTTTATGAAAATTGTTGAAAGCATGAAATTTATTATTTTTGCTTGCATTTGTTGATGTTTGAAATATTTGACTGGTGGTCTCTCAACATTCCATTAAAGGAATTATTTATGAGTTTTATAAGTGTACATGAAATTGATGTACAGATGCTACACAGGACTTAGAGACATGAAATTGATGTACCTAAGTCCTCGAGGTTTTGTGAAATTGGCGGCCTCCGTAGGAGACACATGAAATTGATGTGTCTAGGATATGCATGAAATTGATGTATATTCTCTCTCGTTAGAAAGACATGTCTAAGATATATATGAAATTGATGTATATCCTTAGTAAGTTTTAAAATAAAGTTTAGAGCCACCAAAATTATATTTGTTGATGATTTTTAAAATGTTTTTAAAGCGTGACTCAACCTCAATAGTAGGGTCACTTACTGAGTATTTAAAATACTCATTCTTTTCAAAAATATTTCTTTTTCAGGTAAATGCAAGAGCAGAAGGAAGGCGATTGATGAGAATCCGATAGACAGCCATGAGAGGACTTGAATTTCATATTTTATTTTTCTTTCCGCTTTAAGAACTCCGTTTTACTTTATTGAGTTGTAAATTTGTTTTGAGGTATTTTCCAGAAGCCATGTACATTTATATTTTAGAAATTATTTTTAGCATACTTAAAACCTTTGGAATTAGGGATCCCGAATAAAAGTTTTGTTTTTAAAGTTTTTACTTAAATAAGAGTTTATATTTCGAAATATTTTTATTTAAAAAGGCCTCCAAAGTATGCATTGACGTAACGGTCCCTTAAAGGCTGATTAAGAAGTCGGGTCATTACATTTTCGTTGTCCAAAAATAATTGATATGTATCATCGACCAAGAGATTAGAGATTCGAACTTCCGTCTCGAAATGATGTTGAATTAAAAAAATATATTTTGATTATTGTTGTTATTTATCTATTAAAATCGAATTTCAAAATGTACTAGAATCACATAATTTAGTTTACATGAACGTTAGATGAGCTGATTGTAAAAGTACTCGAAATACTAGGGAAATTTTAAGGTCTATACGAAATTTTAACCTTTGAAATATTGTACTTACCCTTTGTTTTTCCTAAATACTTGCAACTTGAACAATATTAATTTGAACCTCATAATAAATTCATTCATACTAGTTTGGGTTGTATGTATGCATATATATTATATTATATAAAGAAAAAAGGTCGAATAGTCGAACTTGTAGATAAAAAATAATGTATTGAGAGAAAACATATCATTAACATCCAAGCACCAGACATTCTAAATTCTAAGGTCCTGTTTGATAACCATTTGATTTTTGGTTTTTGGTTTTTGAAAATTAAGCTTAAAAACAGTACATGCACCTACAAGTTTCTTTGTTTTGTTATCTACCTCATTCCCATGTTTTCAAAAACCAAGTCAAATTTTGAAAACTAGAAAAAATAATTTTCAAAAACTTTTTTTTTTTTTTGAAATTTGGCTACGAATTCAAGTGTGTCTTTAACAAGGATGAAAATCATTGTAAGGAGATTGGATGAAAACAAATATAATTTACAAAAACCAAAAACCAAATGGTTATCAAACGGGGTCTAAGTTATTGGTTTTGATTTTCAAAAAAAGGTTATTGGTTTTAAATATAAAACAATATTTTGGTAGACTATGAAGAATGATTTATGAATTCTCAAGGAAAAAAAAAAGTTTATCAAATATTTTATTCTCAATAATGCTACGCCTAAAGCTATGACATTCAATAATTAAGGGCCCGGTAACGTTCTCGTTTCTTGTTTTTTGTTTCCAATTTTATTAAGAAATCTAAGCATTTAATAACTATGTATGTTTCTTATTTCTCATTTTTTAGAAACACGCCCAAGAATTGTATAGAACTTTTGAGAACAACTAAAACTAGTTTCTCCTTTTTTTTTTATCTTGTTTCCAATTTTTTCCAAACATAAATAAGAATATAGGTTTATTATTATTGAATGTATAGGTGTTAAGGTCATGAAATTCTATTTTTTTTTATTAAAAATGTAGAAACGGAAACAAGAAACGAGAACGTTAACAAACGGGCCCTAAATAAATGCACAAAGTTAAATGTTCTTTCCCTTAGGGCCTTAGACAAGAAAATTCTCTAGTTCAAGTACTTCCCTTTTTCAATGGAATTTTATGAGAAAAAGGAAATTTCCAACTGTTTGTTGAGATTCTATTTGACAAAGATCAGTCAAACATGAAAGAAAAAAAAAACGATAATTCTAAAAGGTTCGATCGTCATTCAAGTATTTAAATTATTTAATCAATGGGGCTCGTATATATTATCTTTTTAAAAATACTTTTCTTATAATTTGTTTAATATAGGCCAAATTTCACAAACACAATTTTTTTTAAAATATATATATTTTTAATTATGTATAAAAAAAAACTTTTCAATTTTTTAAAAGTTGATTAAAACTATTTTACTTCAACGTGTGGAGCAAGTATTCGAACTTCCGACTTTTTGGTCAATGATATATGGATTAATCAACCATCATTTGAAACATTATTATTTTTGTTAAAAATGTAGAAAAAAAAAATATAAACACAAATAACCATTGTTTAAGTCATTTTATGTCTTCAACACAAATAACTATCATTCATATCATAATATTTAGAGAGTCATAAGTCGAATTTCTACTCCATGTGGTTCTTGAACTAAAAAAATATAAAGAGACATAGTTTCAACTGAGTCCCAATACCTATAGTTTTAAAATTATCAATTTAATCCCTATTATTTGAGCGATTTAGTTGCTCAATTTATCATCTCTAGATTGTCTTTCGTTCATCCAAAGAGTCTAACCATTCTTTTTCCTATTTTTTACTTATTTGTAAACTTCAATAAAGTTAACTAATATAGTAAGCCAAATAAAAAATATAAACTTATTTTCATGTAAAAGTACGTCTTACCATTTTGGTATAATGATTTGACCATAGAGATTACAATAAAAATTTTAAAAATCAGATAGACAAAATTTCAAACCATGAATACTAAACTGATGTGGTATCTAAAGTAGAAAAAAAGTTGCCTTTGAATTTCTTTTTATATTAATAATTTCTCAGATTTACAAATTTAGGATAGAGGAGATATTTTTAAATGTTACTTTTGATATAATTCTTTTAAAAGTAAGATAAACTAAAAAACTTATTATTTGTCAAAAAATAGAATGAAACGAAAAAGGGAGAAAGAAAAAAACTTATTAATTTATTCTTCTTTCTTTGCTTCATCCATTGTCATAAATATATTTGGAATTTTAAAATAATTTAGAAGATAAATAAATTTAATCGATTTAAAGAGAAAAAAGAAGAAGAATATAAAACGTTCAGAAAAGAAAAAAGAGTTTTGGATAATAAAGTAAAACTTTGTCTTTTGCAAGCAAAATGGAGAGAAGATTCAAGAGCGATGGGTTATGGAAAAAATGACGAAGTGGGCTCTCCTTACTGCTGTTTCATTGCATGGCCACCCAAATCCAAAACGGTGGATCATATTGTCGTTTTCATGTTCTGTAGAACGCATCGCCTTTTATTGTTATTTTTTAATTTTTAATTTTATTATTATTATTATTATTATTATTTATCTGCACTGACTCACAGCACGTGATTGACGGCTTCCTGCTCAGACACTTTTTTTTTTTTTTTTTTTTTTTTTTTTTTTTTAAATAATAATATTTTTCTATTTTATACTCTATAAATGGAGACATTTTTAAGAGACAGTCCTAACTTATTTAAAAAAAAAAAAAAAAAAAACGGGGAGACATTCCTAAATCTTGATTTCGTAGTTCGTTAATTTATATTGATTGAAATTATTAATTTGATTCTTATTGATTTATTTCATTAATTTTCATATTTAGTGTATTTTCAATCCTAAATCTTAGAATAATACTTTCTTTTGAGAAGTTTTGAGTCTTTTGACCCATGGATCAAAAGAGAGACGTAGAAAGAAAAATAGAAAATAAAAATTTTGAGTTCTTTTTTTTTTTTACTAATACATAGTTGTTAGATTTTTATAGTGACCGATCATGTTCCTACCACTAGGAGGGAAGTATTGTTGTAGATTTAATGTATTTTTCAAATGATTTACATGTGTTTGTGTGTGTTTTTTTTTTCTTTGAAAAATACAGGTGTGTTTAGGGAGATGGTTTTATTGTAACTATTTTGATTATAAGTAGCTTTAAAAGGAAAAACTAATTATATTTTAATGTTTCAATTATTATTATTATTATTTTCAATTATTATTTTTGAAGAAGATGTTTCAATTATATGCTCTTAAAAGATCATTTTTAATAAACACTTAGGCTAAAAACGGTCCACAACAACTTTATGATAAAACACTCTGAGCGTCACCAAGATGAGCATTGTTCAACGATAATTGGCATGTACCTTCGACCACGGTTTGAACCCCCACCCCAAAATGTTGATATACTAAAAAAAAAACACTTGGGGTGTCTTTTACACTTACTTTAAAAAAAAATGTATTATCCATGATGAATCTAAGTAGGATTTTTTTCCCTAAGGGTATTTAGGACTTCATTTTGGTAATGGCAAAACTGTTTTGAGTATAGCTAAAAACACTTCTAAATATAACCAATTAATTATATATATTATATATATAGAGAGAAGATAAAAATTATTAATGCTTAGAACCCGTTTGGAATACTTTTTAGTTTAAATGTTTTTCAAGAATGTATTTTTTTAAAACATTTTGTATAAAAAATGTTTAGAATTTAAACACCGGTATGTTTGGTTACATTTCCTCATAAATGTTTTTATACACAAGTTATTATGTACTTAAAAAATCTTTTTAAAAAAAAATCTTTTAAGTGTTTCTCTCAAAATAACTTATTTCTCAATCTCATCTTTCGATAAGTTATTTTTAGTGGTTGGTCAAACACTATTTTTTTTTTCAAAATTAAACACTCAAAACGTTAAACCAAACATACCCTTATTTATATATGGGACATAGAATCTGATTAAATGGATAATGTGATGAAAAAGAAAACATATTTTTTCTTGAAATAGGAAACCTACCATATGTTACCATTCCCCTCCCTTTAAATGATTGCAACATGAGATTTGACCTGAATCTCTAAAGTGATGGCCAAGGAATTAAATATTGACATCTACATAAATGGAAAATCAAAATATAACAATGAATCTCCCTACATATTTCATTAAAATTGACAAATAAGAAAGAAAAATGGAAAAATTGATTTAAAAAAAAACTCTCATAATTGTCAACACTTTAGTGGTGGTATATAGAGAAATCGCTTCATACCACAGACAAGTATTTGAAATTTGAAATGGTTAACAACTAGATTTGATTTGATATATATATATATATATATATATATATATATATATATATATATTCTATAAACTAAATCAACTAACTCATACTATTGTGATCAGTCAAATCAATTCGATTTGATAAGCTTCGTCGATCAAACCAAACGGGATTGCTATCTCGATCTCGATATTCAACTCTTTCTAATTTATAAAAACATGAATAGAAATTATAATTTGTGAGGAGATTTAGGGAAATATATGATAACAATTTAATTTAGAATTGATAGATGGGCATGTGCCTTTGCTGTGGATTTGGAATCCCCACACATGCATATATTTATTGCTATTTCGAGTACAGAGGTCCTTCTCTCACCACCGACTAATATTTTATTGCTATAATTATCATTATTTAGTTTTTCAAAAAAAAAAAAAAAAACAATTACTTACTTAATCTCGAACTTTCAAATTTTATCTATTTGACCTTTAAACTAAAAAAGTATCGAATAAACTCTTAAATTTCACTTTTTATTAGCCAGTCTATTAAGTATAAAATTAAAATTTATGTTTCATAAGACTCTAAACTTTAAAATGATGTCTTGTAAATCTGTGCATTTTTTAAAATTTTGAATAGTTCAATAACTTAAGCTACAAAATTAAAAGTTTTATGATTTACTAGACATTCTTTTAAGCTTATGAATTTATTGGACATAAAAGTTTAAAATATTTATGAGATAATATTATTGTATATGTATACATTACAAAATTGAAAAAAAAAAAAAGACAAAATCTTTCTTAAATTATTTAAACCTAGCAATAACAATAACAAGAGGGGAGAAGGGTGGCCACGTGTAACTGTCGTGACACGTAGCTCTCAAGGTCAGGCCTCCCAATAATGGCGGCTGTCAGGTGCAGGGCCGAACTATTGGGCCTATGGGCCCAAAGTCGGTGGGGGCCTCGAAAATCATTTGACGTTTCGGGTTAGATCCGAACCGGCTGAGTTGGGCCCATTAAGGCGTTTTAATGACTTACAAGCCAACCGACGTGATTTCGTTGGTTAGATCTAGCGGTGATGCGACTACCCACGTGTTCGTGTGGCATTAATTAAGGTTGTCTCAAGATAAGATTACCAAAAGGGATGTGAGGACTACTTGGAAAATCCCCCAATATATTACACAGTATTATTCAAGTTCCAACCATGTTTCATGTCGTTTCATGCTTATCTTATCTTTTTTTAACCTTTTAAATCCTCGAGTTTCGTTTTAATTAGTTGAGTAAAGTTTAAATCTCTAAAAATAAAAAAGAACAAAAATAATGACATTTGGCTTATTTAAACATAAATTGATTTAAGTAATAATTTGTTTTTAAGAGTCAAATATTTAAATTGTAATACTTAAGATGGGTATTGAACTATTTGTATCTTTTAGCATTTAGTTTCGATATAAAACTTCCATAAAAAAGATCAAATATTAGGTAAAAGTGATCATTATTAGTAAATTCTGGAAAAAATACTTGAGTTTTGGGGAACAAGTGTGTTTGGTTCTGGAGTTTTCAAAATAGACTTTTTTAGTCCATGAGTCTTGAGAAATAGATTTAAAAGGTCACTAAGTTTTCAAAGTGAATCTTTTTAGTTCTTGAGCTTTGAAAAATATGCTTAGAAGTCCCTCCTATTGCTTTTTCAAAAATTTTAAATCAATACTTTTTAATTTTTTTAATTTAAAAAATAATTAAAAATATTAATTTAAAAAAGTTGAAAAAATAATGTGAGAGACCTTTTAAACCCATTTTTCAAAACTCAAGGATTTAAAAGGTCAATTTTGAAAACTTAAGAACCTTTTAAATCTATTCTCAAAACTTAGAGATTAAAAATGTCTATTTTGAAAACTCAGAGACCAAACATACCTATTCCTCAAAACTTAAGGACCAAAAAGATATTTTTTCCTAAATTCTATGTTACGTATGCTAGAGTAAGGTCTAGTGATCTAATAAAAAAAAACATTTATCTAGACTCATGATCAAAAGGCGTAGGAAGGTAGGATGTACATACCTAGTAGAATAATAAGTATTATTTATTTATTTATTTTTTTAGAAAAGCTAGATGAGATAAAACTGATGGTACTCCTTGAAAAAGAGTTAGGTAAAATGAGCACATCAAACTCAACAAAGGCAAGTGCTCTTTTGAGTTAGGTGGGATAGCTAGCTAGACATAACATGGTAGGCAAGAGCTCATACTAGGTATGATGTTTAACTTTGTGTCTAGCTAGGTGAGGAACGAGTGATTCCGATCTCTTAAATTTACTGGCTTAGCTAGGTGTCCAAATATGCTATCGAGGATAGAGAGACTAACAAGATCTCTTACTCTAAGACTTGACACGTCAAAAAAAGATGCATTCCCCTAGACATTATAATATTATTTTTTTCGGTTAGACATTAAAGTGACATTGTAAGTAGCGTTACTCTTCTTCTATAAATAGGTGTGAGATATCAATATATATAGAGACATATAAATGTTTTTCTCCCATCTCACTACTAGCTCAAGGCTTTATCTTAGATATCAAATGGGTTTGATAAATACTACATTCTCTCCTTTTTTTTCTTATAATAATTTTTCTTTTCTTTTCTTCCCTTCTTGTTTATAGGTAAATAGTCTCAAATCTCCATAATCTTTTCTTCAATATTCCTATTTATGGCGGAGGTTAAATCAGACCACACTTATGCAAAGCATGTAAAGACCAACGCCATATTAAACTCTTTACCTTTTTTTTTTTTTTTTGAAAAGATTAAACTCTTTACTTCAAAGTTAGGGTCAAATCTATTTGTTACATACATATTCTTTTTAACCAAAAACCGAAGTAATAAATGTGATTGGTTAATATTCCATTTCGGTCTCTGTACTTTTGGTCTCATTCTATTTTAATCCCTCGTATTTTTAAATGTCGAGATTAGTCACTATATTTTCAATGAGTCTTAAAATCAATAATTTGTTCTTAGTTTGAAGTCTATTTTCATCAAAATTGATTAAACAATAATAATAGTTTTTTTTTTAAATAAACAATAATAATAGTTTTCATAAATAAAATACCATATAAATATGTATCCAAAACTTATAAAGAGAAAACTAATAGTGACTATTTTTTAAAAAAGTATATAATAATAAATTAGCCGTAGAGACTATTTTTATGAATTATTAAAGGTATGACAACAAAATTTAGACATTTTCAAAGGAAAAAGACTAAAATAAAATAAGTCTCATAATACGGAGACTAGAATGATATTTTAACCTAAACAATTAAAACGGACTTATAAAGAAAGAAAAGGGCAATAGATTGTAAGTAAACAAACAAGGTAGATCAAAAGATTTATAATAATTATCAAAGTTAAAAAGAAAAAAAAGCAATAAAATGAGAGATTTGGCCTCACCACCAACTGACATAGCCCACTTCCAAATATATATATCCCCTGATCAGCTTTTCTCTCACACCCATTATTGATCAATTAAAATCCCCTCTAATTTTCTCCCTTTAATTTTACAACAAACACATGGAAATTGAAAATGAATGAAAATTCATAGTAATCTGTTGAGGATCCCACAATCTTTATAAGATAGTTGTTGATGATCAAATTTCGCTAGGTAAATTACCTTCGCTCCACGTGATAATCGACAGTAAATTTGTTTGAGAGCAGGGGAAGACGTGACCTGCAAAAGAGTAAACCTGCACACCGGTGTGGTGATAGTCACACCGCCTCCGATGCTTAAGTCAGAAAACGGAAGAGGAGAGCAAGAGAATAAGAGGAGAGAGTCGAGAGTTCGGATCCCCTTCTTCAGTGGCGAAGAGGGGTATATTACCTGCTCATGCTCATAGGGTTTTTAGGAATTCGAAGGCGTTTCGGGACAAACCACCGGGACGGCTAGAGGCTACAGGGACCGAACGGAGTTGGAGGGACTCAGCCCATGCGAGGCCGAGCATGGGGTTGGGCCAAAAACCCGACCCCTTCGGTCTTAGGTCGTCCCACTTGTCGGTTTCGCCACTGGGGTTCATCTCCTAGTCCTATTTCTGTCCGGTTGTCCCCGTCAGCTCCTTGTAAATCGGAGTGGTCTGAAATTACCCATAACAATAGTTATTTTCAATTGATTTTGAGATGAAATCCCGTGTTATCTAGTAAAATCAAACTAGAAAAAGAAAAGTGGGTTTTCGTAATTGTATTGAAATCACAGTTGTTCATTTAAGAAAATGGGTCTTATTTCACATGCACTGTCCATTTCCAGATTCAACTTGCTCGGAAATTACGGCGGCGGATCTGAACACTCCGGCCGCCGGCCGCCGCCTCGGCCGGCTGTATTGATCTGACTTAAAACGACGAAGATGGATGTGGAAAACGACAGAGGGCAATTGCCCGTGTACACATTTATGGTCGAATCGTCTGCGTCGGATCCAATATTTGTGGTTGAGAAAAATTTTGGAGGAAAAAAAAAAAAAGAAAAGAGAATTCTATTTAATTTTTTTTTGAAAAAAACTATTTAATTTAATTATATTTATGCTTCAATAGCATCTGTGAGTAAATAAGTGCTCTCTGACTTTGGTTTTTAAGGTCATTAAATAAATTATACCGCATGTTTAATTGTTCAATTGCTGTCCCGTAGATCTTGAATTTAATTTCCAAATTGTTATTAAAATAATTATATATAAAATGTTTATTATTATTATTATTATTTTAATTTGTCAATATTGTTTTTACGAGTAACATATATTTATAAAAATGATAGAATGTTCATTGACTTAATTGGGACCAATGTATCAAATTTCCATCGACATTTCCACATGTCCATGGATTCGACATCAATATGCGGGGTGAATCGACATTTCCATTATATCGTAAAGAAATTGATAAAATATAAACAAAATAATAACAAAATGTAACTAATGTGTAGATAATATTTATAATAAGTATTTTAACTCATTTTTAAAATGTAAAACATTTATTTGTTAATTTAAATATTTTTTTTGAATTTTATTATTTTAAATATTTTTTCAGAAATATCTATCGACATCGACATTTCCATAAAACTGAGACCTCTACATTTTTGTTGGCATCAACATTTTAACCGATTTATATAATAGTAGCATTTCCTTATAGGTCAAGGTGAAACTCTTCTTTTAAGTTTTAAGTATGATTAGACTCTAGTGTGTACAACCTAGCGAACGAGTATACTACTTTCCAACCTAATGTGAACTTGCTTCTTTGGTCATCTCATCTAATCTAATCACAATATTCTAATGACTCTTCTATATAATATGCCTAAGTCCAAAGAATATCTTTTTACCACGATTATTTTTTTGGCGTTATAAAAGGTTGGTTAAATTACAAGTTTAAAACATGAACTTTCAGATTTGTGTCTAATTGATATTTGAATTTTAGAAAAATGTCTGATAAGTCCTTAAACTTTTGATTTTATATCTAATATCTTCTTGACATATTCAAATTTTTTTAAAAAAAATTAAATGTTTATTAGATACAAAATTGAATTATATGTCTAATGAGAGAGCCTAACCTTTGATTTTGTGTCTAGTAAGTCTTCAAATTTTAAAAATGTTGAAAATGTTAATGGGATCTGTTTAGATACAAAAATGAACATTGAAGTATCTATTAGAACACAAAATTGGAAGTTTAAATACCTATTAGTCACTTTTTAAAGTTAATGAGAGACATATTTGACACAAATTGAAAGTAAGTTAACCAACTATTTTATATACTTTTACAAAACTAAACATGTAATGTCAATAAATTTAAATAGAAGGAAAAAAAAAAAAACGAAACCTTTGTTTTTTCTCTAGGGATGGAGTGGTTAGAGTAAATATAGTTAAATAATCTATTTGAATGTACTAATGATCGAGAGGTTAGAGGTTCAAATCATTTCATCTCCCATTGATATTGAACTCAATGCCTTGAACAAAAACATTTTTTTTTTTTGAAACACATGCATTTTGATTAAATGGTTAGTGAAATTATCTTTCAAGAGGATTTTGGAATGACATCCAAAAATATTGTCCAAAAAATAATTTCAAGAGAGCTATGACATGTTTAAAGTATATCTTTTAAAAATTTCTATTCGAATTTACTTAGTAGATTAAGGGCTTATTTGGATTGACTAAAACTTTTTTTTTCCTTACTTCTTTTTCATTTAAAACACTTTTCTAAACACTTAGAGAGTCATTCCAAACAGACCCTAAGACATAACACTACCAAATCCTTGAATCTCCCCTCCCACATTATTAAAAAATTTATTTTAGAAAAATTGTGACAAATAACAAAAAAAAAAAAAAAATAGTTAAGATGAAAAATAGCTAAAAGATGTGGTATTCATGATCATGGCTAGAGTTTTTTTTAGGGGAGAAGGTGAATAATTTCCATTCTCGTAATTAGATTTTTTCTTTTAAATCCTCAACAATTTTGCACTAAATTTGACTTAGATTTTGAAATTGGTTTGATACATTCAATGTTTAGAAGCAGAAATGGTGATAGATGTATGTATATACCTCGCGAATGTGATAGATGTGACGATAAAGTTGAGATGGACCAAATTTAGAGTATTCAATTGAGGTTGAGGAAAATGAAGATTCAATTGAAGATTGAAGGGAATCGAACACGCGGGAGGGTTTCAAATCAATTAAGTTCATTTAGAAAGATGGAGAGTTTCAAATTAGTTAATTAAAAGGGGCAGTTGCATAGGTGGCAAATTAGACAAAATTAATAACAAATATAGCAAAGTTTCAAACTAATTGCAAATATAGCAAAATTAATTGTACAAGACCAAAAAGCTATTGTCGAATTCTATCCGTGTCTATCACTGATAGACTCTGATTATTCAAAGTATATCAGTGTCTATCACTGATAGACTTCGATTAATCAAAGTCTATCAGTGACTTCGATTAATCAAAGTGTCACTGATAGACAGTGATAGATTTTGATTAACCAGAGTTTATCAGCGATAGACACTGATAGATTTTGAATAATCGAAGTCTATGATAGATTATGATTAATCAGAGTCTATCGATGATAATCTCTGATAATCGAAGTCTATCAGTGATAGACACAGATAGAATCTGATGATAAGTTTTTGGTCTTGTACAATTAATTTTGCTATATATGCAATTAGTTTGCAACTGTGCTATATTTGCTATTAATTTGGTTAAATTTGTCATCTATGCAACTCTCCCTATTTTTTTTTCCTTCTAACTATTTTATCTCTCTATCATTATTTTCTCTCTCTCATTTTTTATATAACAATATAACAAAATGGGAGAACGAGGATTTGAATCTCTAAGGAAGGAATACATATAAATTACGCTCAACTGCTCACTTTGACAACTCTCTCATTTTTTTTTTTAACTTTTTATAATTTATATTTTAAACTCTATTCTCTCTCTAATTTTTTTTTTCCTTTTTTTCCTTTTTTTTTCTCTTCCAATATTTTCTTTTTTTTAAATCTGTCTAACTTTTTTCTTCTTGATTCTTTTTCTCTCTTTTAAGGTTTTTCTTCCTAAACTTTTTTATATATCTAACTTGATTTTTTTTTAATCTTTGAATTTTTCTCCTTTTGATTTAGTTGTCCCACTCTAAAATTTATGCTCATTGTCTTTAACATTTTCTTTTTCTCTCTAAAACTTTTGTCTTTTTTTTTTTTATTATTATTTTATTTCCTTCATCGTTTTTCCTCTTGCTAACTACTCCCTAATTTTTTCTTCTGAAATGTAATACCATTTTTAGTAATTTGATTGTTTTAAAACCACTAAAAACAAACATTCATCACACTTTTAATTTAATCAAAATCTCTTTTAGAAGCATTGAATAAATTATTAAAATAATGTATAAATAAATATTTTGACAAAATTAATTATGATTAAACCATTTAGACTTAAATAACTTATTTTAAAGTCACTTCAAACCTATCCTTAATTATTGAAAATCTCTTTACAATCATTTTTAAAAGTTTAAAACCAAATATTAAAATGATTATATGAAAATTAATTTTAATTAATCACTTATAATGAAATCATTTCAGCCAAAATTACTATTTCTAAAAGAAGTATTTTCACCCTTAATTAGTTAACCCAAATGTATTTTTTTTTTAAAAATGTTAACCCAAATGTATTTATAAAAGAAGTATTTTCACACGGAAAAACACTTTTCAAATGTCATCCCAAACTCATCCTTATTTTATTTTAGGCTCTATTTGATAACAATTTCATTTTTTGTTTTCTATTTTTGAAATTTATACTTGTTTCATCACAATTTCTTTACTATGGATTTCACCTTTCTTAAAAAAAATATATTTTAATTATTCTTCAAACTCCAAAAACAAAAACAATTTTCAAAATTAATTTTTTAGTTTTCAAAATTTGGATTGGATTTTGAAAACATTTTTAGAAGGTAGATAACAAAACAAAAAAACCGGTGAAAGTAGTGTTTATAGATTTATAGTCTTTAATTTTCAAAAACCAAAAAGAAAAAATCAAATGATTATCAAATGAAACCTTTTCAAAATGTCTATTTTAGTACATAAGAAAAAAAAAAAGAAAGACACTATTTGCTCATTGCTATTGTATTGTTAATTTCCATCCCACCCATCTCTCACTTCAACCAATCTATATAACTTCTATATGGGTTCACTTCAACCTATATAAATTCCACCCCCACTTGTTAAAAAATTAACAAATATGACCAAAATGAATATTTCTTTTTATCAAACAAACATTTTAAGTTCCATTTGATAACTTTCGTTTTTTTGTTTTTGAAATTTATATTTGTTTTCTCCCAATTTTCTTACAATGATTTTTATCTTTGTTAAGGTCACATATTTTGAAAACTACAACCTTACTTGATGACCATTTGATTTTTAAAAATGAAACTTATAAATACTACTTCTACCTATAATTTTTTAAATAATTATTTTGTTATCCATCATCTTCCTAAGTTTTCAAAAACCAAGTCAAGTTTTGAAAACTTAAAAAAGTAACTTCTTAAAACTTCTCAAATATGTCCTTAAAAAAAATGAAAACTATTGTAAGTAAATTTGGGAGAATAAACAAAATTTTTCAAGAACCAAAAACCAAAATGTTATTATAGGACCTACAATTTTTTAGTTTTCAAAACTCGCCTTGTTTTTGAAAACATGAGAAGAAGGTAGGTAGAAACAGTGTTTAAACTTAATTTTCAAAAACCAAATAGTTATCAAATGAGACTTTAACTTTTTCAAATAATAAATGAGTGAAGAGATTCCGACTCTTGTCGAGATCTTTAAACCAGGACGGGATATTTACCAATTATGAACAAGCATTACTTTAACTTGCAAGACGTTATGATCTTATAAATTTACAACAAACAAACAGAGGAAGAAGAATACAAACAAACACAAAACCAGTACCTTGTTTTTATTTTTTACTTCAACTGTCTGCACATAAAGCATGAAAGTAAAATCTGAAGTAAGAAAAAAGAAATGAAATATATAGATTCTATATTTCACCATGTAATTATAGTTAGTTAAAAAGAAAAACAAAAAAAAATGAACCAAAAAAATAAAGAATAAAAAAACTACAGCTTTACACACATCGAGTTCCTTGCAACAAGCAAGTATTTAATCATTCTGTCTTTCTTAATCTTCTCATTAACCGATCCCCAACATCCTCACACCTCACTCTTTTGTTGTAATAATCAAATAAATGAATGACTGTAAGCTTATGGATTTCTATAAAAGCTTTTCCTACTGTAAGTTGAATAACGTCTTAAATCCTTGAATAAAAATCTAATATCTTCCTTTCTTTCATGTGTATAAATATAATGAATCGGTTTATGTAAAATTTCCATGTCTTCTTTGAGTTAGCAGCCACTGTATGAGAAGAAAATGTGTTTCTGTATACTCTCTTATATTGATCGTAATCGATCGTCGTAATCGTTATTGTATTGAGCTCGAACAAAGACGACTCTCTTATCCTATTCGTCTCCAACTGCTTCATTGTAATCGATGGGAATCTTCAGGATGAACCTGAAATTCAAATGTCAAATAATGTGTTGAAGTTAGCAGAAGGATGAAATAACTGGTGAGATAGTTCGAGGAAATGAATTCTAGTTTTCAAACCTGAAAGAACCTTTCTTCATTGAAACTTACAGTTCTAAGCTTCAATTCTCCTCTATGAGTCGTCATCTCGTCTAATATCTCGGCATCGTAGTATTCTTCGTTACTCTCGTCCGCAACTGAATCTGGTGGCTCCTTTTCCTGGGCAGACAATAGAAGCAAAAGTTCAAAATAAGTTTCTTGAGGGAGCGCTGCTGTGAGATGTTTTCAAGACAACTTAAACTCAAAACTAGACTAACCGGAGCTGTGAGATTCACGGCGCGACGTCGAGCACCAGCAATCTCCTCATACTCTGAAGCATCTAGCTCTTGCAGATGGTTGTGCTGGAAGAACTTGGGAAGTATATGCTCTCTTATGCTAATGAGGAGGAAAAATGGCAGTGGGAACAGGATCCCAGCTACAGGTATCCATGTTACACCAAAGCACAACAAGAAATATGCAAACTGAAGGAGGGTAAACGAAGCAATGGTCTTGAATGGCACCGATTCGACGAACGATAAATGAGACCCCTCCAAGACCCTGTAGAACACGAAGAAACATAATATTAAGTATGTAGTAGAATCCTAATTATATTTAGATGAACTATAAAGCATGGGAATTTAAGACAAGTGCCAGAACCTTAAGAATCATTCTCGAGTTTGTTTTCTTTAAGGAGCGAGAAAAAGAAATTCTAGATCCCTTAATCAACACATTTATAGGTTGCGATGACCTACGATAGAACTAGCAGACTAAGTTTAAGTAGACTTACTTGAAACGCCGGCTGGGGGTAATGAAGAGCAACAACATCCTTTCCCAGAACTGATTTCCTGGGAGACTATCAATGGCCATATAAGCAAAGTATCCCCAAAGAACTGAAGTGGGTATCATTTTTATTACAGGGATAGCAAATATTGATGCGGCCACAAGGAAGGACTGCAGCAAGTTGCTCATTCTTTGTTCATTCACACGAACAGGCAAATAAGGATCTATATTTTTCTCAGCGTCGAATTTTCCCTTCCTATCACCTTCATCGGCGTTCATTACTGCCTTCGTCAAGGTTTCTAGCTCTTTAGGCTGTAATAAGAGAAAATAAGGTGCATGAGATAACCCATTCTTGGAGTAAGGAAAAAGGGAGACTACAAGGTTAGAGCATTACAGTTGGAGATGCGTCCATTTCAATGAACACAGCTTGCATCTTTCCATAAATTTCAGAGTTGCTCGCTTTTCGTTTGATACATTCCCTTGCACTCTTTACCATTTTTCTTCGAATTAGCTGCAAATGATAGAGCAATATAAGAATCCACGAAGAATGGTCTGAATATTGAATAGAACTTGTGAATTTGTTGGCATGCAATGCCTACACACCTGCCGTTTAAGCACTGCGAGACTCTTGGTGTGCATTGGGGACTGTGGGAGTACACCGTTAGAAGGAGGCAATCCAAGCAATCCACAAATCAAAGTCTGTAACAACAAAAACACAGCAGCTCGTGATGCCGGGGAGAGAGCACGGTTTGGAAAAAGGATAAATACACGAGGTGTAAAAGAAATCAAGTTTTAACTCATATTTACCATAATCCCGAGCAAGAAGACATCATAATGATATGCAGATGGATTTTGAAGATTAAACTCTTTTTGTTGTGCCATTTGTGATGCAACACTATGGTCAAAAAAGTATAGGCCTGCTATCATCACGGCTGGTAGACAAGCAGCAAAGATGTAAGTCAATGGAACCTTCCCCATGTCCTGCGAATTGGGCACATCAAGTGGATTTTTAGTTTCGAGTCATTGGTATAAGTAAATGGATTGGATTAAAAAAAATAATAATAAATAAAGCTCTGATTACCCAAAAGAGCTCAACAACTGAGGGGAAATGGGCATAAAGCTTAAAGTAGAAAAGAAACCTCACCTTGACTACAGTCCAGTGGTACAATGAGGCCGGCTCCCAAGGTAATGGACAAAAGAGTCTCCTTGGAACTCCATCTGGAACCTTGCTGGGAACTCCATAAGACATTGCTGTCCATAACACGACCATAAGCGGAACCCCGTAGTCAGCAATGAAACTCCGAAACCAGCCTGCACACCGAGATATCAAATAAGTAAAAATGATCCCGAATTGAACTTTATATTTTGTAGATGTTAGTTTCCTAAATCGAGTTTATACCGGTGCCATATTTCCACGATCTTGCGTGTCTGCTTTTCAGGGCAGTGAAGAGTAGACCGACGGAAAAAATGATAGCAAGCAACCCATTTGCGTACAACCATTGAAATTGGTACTCCAATAGCTTTGGATTTTCTGACTTGGGAATCGTGAACTCGCTGATCAATCCCTGTGATTAGGCTATTTAGTACGTCTCACTCAATCCTTCTCCTCCTCCTTTTGTAATAAATGTCAATCAATAATACCTTTATTGCCTCTTGAAAGAAAAGAACAGCAATAAGCATGCCAAATAATTCCCCCGCAACTCTTGTAAATTTGGTGATGACGGAGCAAGCATTAAAGATCCCAAGGAGAATCAGGAAAAATCCTGACCAGATGCACACCCTACGAAAGACATATGAAGAAATTAAGTATAATCCAAAATTTGTAACAAAACATGGGAATATTATCCGGAAAACTGAGGGTCCATTTATAAGTGCTTAAAAAACACTTTCTTTACACTTAAACAAATATTTAAGCACTTGGAAAGTCACTTCAAACAAGCCCTAATTCACTTACCATCCAGCCCAGGCTAAAAAGAGTTCGCCTCCTAACTCGGGTCGACCTTTACAGAAAGTGTACAAGTAAGTGTACATTATAACTGTTGGTTCTGCCACTCCTAAAATCAGCAAAGGCTGTCCCCCAAATATGGAGTGGATAATTCCACACACCGCAGTTGAGGCTAATGTTTCCACTGTGCTCAAACTTCCACCTAAACATGATTAAGATTTGAAGGAAAAAAGATTGAATTAAGAACCCCAACTCCAGTTTATCGAATTGAAAGGCAATGTTTCTTATCTACATTGCACAGATAAAGACGCACCTGTATCCCTGCTAAGTTGCTCTCCGAAGGCAATAACAGGAAGAGCAGAGGCGAAGAAGATGTACATAGTGGGAGCTAAAATCCTGGGACACACAGAAAAAAAAAACATCACGGCAGATTAGAACATTGCAAGACATTCAAGGCCTTGTGTGAAATTTGTTCTTGAATTGGCTTTTCTTTTCAAGGGCGGGAAAAAAAAAAGCACCTGACGCCTGAACATAGTGCACATATCCAATCCTGCTTATAGCACGCAGCCCTCCCCTTGATATCGCTTACTATTCCCTCGAATGGAGCCCCCATCACTGGAGCCAACCGAAGCAACTACGAGAGTTAAAACTTACCTATCAATGCAACTGCCAGTTTTTTGACATTCATAAATCATAAATCACATTACAAGAAAGAACCATCGAGATCCAAGAAGCCATATATATAGAGATATATACAGCCCCCTGAAGAGGCAAAAGGACGGAGAAGATCGAATAAAACAAAAGCTACCGATTTCCAATACCGCGTGAGATTCTCACGAGACAACGGAGAAAGAAACAAAGGAAAACGTTTCAAACTTACCACATTCTTTGAATGACAGAATATTGGTGTGCATGTGATGTGGTTAGAAATTCATTAATTAGCAACAGAGAACAAGCAGCATAATTCTCCTTAATAGAATACCAACAAAAATCATGAATACAAAAGATTTGACTAATTAAAACAATCATATTGATCTCACTCGGTAGGGCCAAAACGCTAATTCCATACGATGAACTGTCAGCGATTAATTAACCTTTTTAAAAAAGTTAAAGAACAGAATCACAGTTCCTTCACGTTCCACCTATTTCCATTTAGCCAAATACGATGCCTTCTATCTGGTCCGGCATTCCATCACACATCTCAAACTAGAAAACTCCATACGATCGTCATCTCATCTTCTTGCATCATCGAGAAAATCAACAGAACAATGTGGCATTGCCATGCACAGATTAACAAGAAACGTAATAACCTAAAACGGACGGTTTCAATGATACAATGAACGAAAAAATCACCTCGAGGCTGGCGCCGGGAATGAGTATCAAGAAGGAATAATGTCCGTCGGGAGGGTGAACACCGGAGTTACCAGGCGGAAGATGACCGGCGGAGACGGAGGCAGCGAGAGGCAGGTGGTAAGGTAAGTAAGTTTTTTATTTGTTTGGATTAAAAAATGGAAAAGAAAAATTCTTAATAAATTTGTCAATGTTGTTGTTGTGTTTCGTTTGTTTGTTTGACTCGGCGATTTGGTTTCTTTGCGCGCTCTCTCCCTTGCGAGAGAGGTGCGGTAAAGGACGGATCTGCAAGCGTTCGCCTCGGGGTTTTGTGATGACCGAAACCAGGTCTTCTAAATGTGGGGCCTACAATATCGCAACGCAATTACTCGGCGCGAGGAATTTGGTTACTGGGCCCGGTTGTTTCGGCCCCTTTTATGTGATGATCTGGATTCCGCTTCTCACCGTCCCTTCTTGCCTGCCGAGGAGAACTCAAAAAAAGCGTCTATCCACTGGATCGCCTCCAACTCGTACATCACCAGCCATCGATCACCCCGTTCGTTGTAAACTTTTTTTTAATATTTGAAAGTGAGGGATTCGAACCTCTAACCTCTCGGTCCATTTGAAAGTAGGGGATTCGAACCTCTAAATTCTAGGGAGTACATATCAATTACCGTTGAATTATGTTCATTTTGACAAATTTTAGAGTTGTGTTAGTTAAATTATATATTTATATTTAATAGATTCTTGCTATTAATTCCACAAGTTTGGGTTTAAAAAAAAAAAATCCACAAGTTTCTTATGTATGTTGTCAAACACATAAACATATTAAAAATCAACCAATCGTTTAATTGCAATGTCACATGAGCATTAAATCAAAAAAACATACAAGAAATTGAAAGTTAAAGGAATTTATTAAAAAAAAGTTTAGAACATAATGAATAAACAGATGTGAAATCTTTTAGAAACTTTTCATACGTTTAAAAATCTAAAAAGAAAAAAAAAACATGTAATTAATTTAATTTAATTTAATTTTTGCTAACCATTTATGATATGAATGCATTTTTCTAAAAGGTTAAAATACACAATTAGGCCCTCAACTTTCATGGTTGTATCAAATAGTCCTCGAACTTTTAAAAGTGTCAAATAGGTCAACTTTCAATTTTGTGTCGTCCCTATCGATAACTTTGTCCAATTTCATTAGTTAAATGTTTATGTGGCATTGCTGACAAATGCACCGATTATGTCGCCAATAAAAATAGCCACATTGGATAAATTCGGGACAGGTCTAAAATTGAGCAGGTTTTAGGATTTTAGATTTTACAATGTGGCAATTTTTATTTGCCACATAAATGATATATTGCAATGACACGTAAGCATTTGACTAACAGAGTTGAACAAAGTTAATGGTAGGGACCCATTTGACACAACTATGAAAGTTTAGGGATGAAATGTGCATTTGAAGAATTAAATAAAAAGTGAAGCCAAGACTCATAAAATGACTGTGAAGCCGCCAATCATGTTGCAGAGTTGGATTCCATTGTCATGATTTTGCATATGGCTATAAAATGAAATGGAAAATCATTGATTTTCTCCGCGTTTTTTTTTTTTTTTTTTTTGCGGTGGCCAGGTGTAATTTTTGGCTGCATTCGTGACAGCTAAGCAGAATGCAGAAGGAGGCGTCGTGTTTCCGCCGGCGATCAGTCGCTCCACACCGACAGGTGGGAAACCTGTCGTCTCGTCAACGGTCAAACCAGCCCTTGTTCCTTTATTCATACACCGACATTCCAAATTCCAAATCAATTGAACGTGGATTTGGATGATGATAATATATAACAACGCTCACCAACTAATTTGGAATTTCCGGCCTTATTTTTCACATTTTTATACTTTATTCTAAAAAAATGAAAAATAGTAATCGTACTTAGTTTCATCTTTTTAGGTGCTTTTGCATTTTCAATTTGCTTCTACCTTTACCAATGTCTAATCAATGGTTTTCTCTTATAATAGTATATCACAAATGTTGATGCCAAAATCTGAACAGGAAAACCTAACCTTCACGTGATAGGAATGATGATTTTATTTGAAGGGAGAAGATGTGGATTGCAGACTGCAAGACAAGAGAAAACTGCATATCGGTGTGTTGTTTGTCATATTAAGTCAACCAAAAGGTTATGAAGTGTGACAAATAGAAAATAAGACGAAGGAGATGAGTTCAAAGTTGGAAACCCCCCTCCAAGGTAGAAAAAAGATAATTATACCTTGGTCTTACTCGTTTGAAGACGGTCTAGGGCTAGCAACGAATTGAACCAAGCTAAGGGTAGGGCACCATTGGGCCTATGGTCGGCATCGACAAGGGCCGAGGTTGAGGATTAAGGCTAAGCCCAATCTTCTTGACCTTTTTCTCCTCTAGGTCCGATTTCTCGTTGACTCCCTAGGTTGGCATTGTACTTGCTTAGTCTGTTCCTTGATTTTTGAGATGGTGCAAAATTATCTGTAACAAAAAATATTGTAAGAAGAGATTTAAATTGAATTTAAGATTTATGAGAGAAATATTAATGTTTTGACTACTTAAGTTATGTTTAAACTGACAATATTTAGTAAATGTGTATAAATTAAACTATATAGTCAGATAGGATAAAAGATAGAATAATCTACATTAAAATGTCAAAAATATTGACTATTTGTATAGACAAACTATATATAAGAATGATAGAATTTGTGAAAGGAAAAAAAAAAAAAAAAGATAGAATTTGTATGAAAAATTTAAAAAGAGAGAGAGAACACTAACATTCTTGAATGTCCAAAATCTACGCGTGTGAAAAAATATAACAGTGAACTTAAAGTTGAATTAACATCGCCAAAGTAAGCTTGGCTCAGCGGTACGATAATTGACATCTATTCTTGACCATGAGGTCAGAAGATAAATTATTAACATTTTTGTATTTGCATAAAAAAGTAATCTCAAGAATAATTATAAATTACATCAATTAAGATATGCCGTAGTAAAAAAATAAATTAAGATGTGTATTTTAGATTAAAAAGTTAGAGATTCAAATTCTTTCATCTCATATAATGCTAAATTCTAAAAAGAATGGTTGTAAGATATTTTATTTATAAATCAAGATATTTGATTGTCATTAATCATTTATCTATTTTATTATTCTACTACAAAAAATATTTATTTTATAAAATGTTATACATATAGGTTTTTGTTTTTGTTTTTTTTTTTTTTTTTTTTTTTTTTTTTTTTTTTAAATTATACATATAGGTTTTTTGTTCCTATAGGATGCTAATCATATTTGATATGATATGAAATATATGTATGGTTTATTATAGATTATGATTATTATTATTTTAATTTCCACATCACACATGCAAATATGATCATGTTATGAGTCAGCTTTATCATTCCAAAATTCGAGGATAAAATGTTTTATTTTGTACGTGTAAAGTTTTATTATTCCAAATTGGCTAAATTATAAAAAATGCACCTGAACTATGGGATTTGTTTCAAAAATGCCCTTGAACTTTGAAAAGTTTCAAAAATACTTCTGAACTTTGAAAAATGTTTCAAAAATACCCTTGTCGTTAATTTTTGGAGAAAAACCATTTAAGTTTCAATTTAAAAAATACCCTTGAACTTTTAAAAAAATTAAAAAAAAAATACTCTTATTGAAAAATTCTTATTCTTTTTTCCTCTTCTCACCATAAATTCTAACAGTTTCCATCCAAAAATTAACGACAAAGGTATTTTTGAAACATTTTTCAAAGTTCAGAGGTATTTTTTAAATTTTTCAAAGTTCAGGAGCATTTTTGAAACAAACCCCATAGTTCAGGGCTATTTTTTATAATTTAGCCTTCCAAATTACAGTGGACCAAGGTCAACTGGAGCTCTTACTTGTACGGAATGTTCTACATGCTCTATTTTTAGTATACAAAATTTATTGTTATTATTATTTTATTGAGAATAAGGAATTATTTCGAATGGCGAGGATTTTTTTGGGGAGCGCGGTGACAACTGACTGGTGACTGACGAAGTTTAATCGATGACGTGGTGCCAGTTGTAGTGTTCACATCATCCACGTGACCTCAACCCTTAAATTTCTGATCTTTCTGATTAAAATATAAGTTTGGAGTTGGTACTTTATATTTAGCTTAAATCATTAAAAATATCCACCAACTGTGAATTTGGTTTCAATTATATTTTTAAACTTATAAAAGTTTCGTTTTAATCTTTAAAATTTGAAATTTGTTTCAAAACGATTATTTAAAACATTTTTAGTTAAATTTATTAACAAAAAATGATGTGCTTGCACGTGTGGTTTTTCTTTTTGTTTTTTTTTTTTTTTCCACGTATGTGTTCAAATCTATTTACATCAGTAATAATATTAAATACACATATGCAAGCACGTAATTTTCCATCTATGAATTTAATGAAAAAAAAGCCTTTGAAGATTGTTTTGAAACAAATTACAAACTTCAAGGGTTAAAATGAAACTTTTGAAGATTTAGAGGTACAATTAAAACCGACATCATAGTTCAAAGGTATTTTTTATAATTTAACCTTTTATTGGAGTTTAAAATGACAATTAGGTTTAGTTTGTAATTGATGTAGCTTTTAAAATAATTGCAGTAAATACTGAAGTTAATCTTTGGTAAAGTTTAGTTTTAAAGAAAAAAAAATGTTAAATTATTTGATAAATTAATATTAAAATTTTAATTTAAAATAAAAATCGATGATGGATGGTGAATCATATCTAAAAGTATGGGAAGATAAACAGTTTGTTAGTAAATCCACCCAATTTTTAAGAAAGCTAATTTGAAAAGCTGTTATTAATTGAATTATGCCAAATTAAGCAATTGAAAAAAAAAATACTTTTATTAAAATTAATTTATAATCAATTTTACCGAGCATTAAAATGATTAAAATTTATTTTATAATCACTTTTATATAGTTTTCAAAATCAATGACAGATATAGTCTTAATATTTGGAGAAATTGTTCTAAATAGTCAATGAGTTAATCTGACCATTAATTGATTAATGGAAAGATGATGCGACATTTATATTATTTATTTATTTAGATTACGGGTCCGTTTGAAATACATTTTAATTTAAATGTTTTTCAAGAATACATTTTTTTAAAAACATTTTGTATAAAAATTGTTTAAAATTTAAACACTCATATGTTTGGTTGCATTTACTCACAAATGTTTTTATACACAAGTTATTGTTTACTTAAAAAGTCTTTTTTAAGAAGTTGGTTTCAAGTGTTTCTCTCAAAATGGTTTATTTATCAATCTCATTTTCTAATAAGTCATTTTTAGTAGTTGTCAAACACTAGAATTTTTTTCGAAATTAAACACTTGAAAAGTTAAACTAAACACACCCTACATGGCTTTTAGATTTTCACTTTATCTATCTCTTCTCTTCTCTCTCCTCTCCCTTACTTTTCTTGTTCTTATATCCATGCAACCAAAACTTTTAGCTTCTCTTACTTGTAAGGATGTAAAAATTGTCAACAATAGTATTACAATATTTTTGAATAATTTCTCCTTATGATTATAGAACTAAAAAAATACTTGGGCCAAATTGAGTATAACTCAACCATAATTGGTATGTATCATCGATTAAGAGGTTAGAGGTTCAAAAACCTCTCAATCCCAAATGTGGTTGAACTAAAAAAAACTCTCTCGATATTATAGCTTCACAGCAAGTAGGGAAGAATCCAAATCAAGCTCCACAACTAACAAACCAAAGACCCATTTCCACCATTCATTATGGGGAACCCTGCAAATCCAAGAAACCCCACATAGAAAAAATCAAAATCTATAAAATCTATTCAATGTACTAAAGATCCCTGCTTCCTGGGTTTACAAAAACCACAGCTTGGAAAAGAAGAAAAAAGAACAAAGAACAAAGAAAAAAGAAAAAGGAAAATCTAATTGTTGTTTTGTTGCAAATTCCAAGCCATCATGCGCCGGAAAAAAAAAAAATTTCAATAGTTTTCGTAACGCATTTGAATTTTTAACAAAATTCCAAAAACAAGCACAAATTTTTTAAAACTATTTTTTTCTTTTAAATTTTAAAAACTGACTCAATTTTTGAAAACACGTGAAAAGGTACGTAACAAAACAAGAAAACTTACATAACAAAACAAGAAAACTTATAGATGTAAGTAGTGTTTATAAACTTGAGTAATAAGAACCAAAAACCAAAAACAAAAAATCAAATGGTTTTCAGATGGGTTCTTAGTTTTTTTAGGATACAAGGTCCTTAGTTTTTTTAGGCCCCGATAACAATTTGGTTTTTGGTTTTTGAAAATTAGGTTTAAAAACATTACTTTTACCTATAAGTTTCTTTGTTTTGATACCTATTTCATTTCCATGTTTTCAAAAATCAAGTCAATTTTTGAAAACTAGAAAAAGTAGTTTTCAAAAACTTGCTTTTGTTTTTGAATTTGGCTAGGAACTCTAGTGTGTCCTTAACAAAGATGAAAACTATTTTAAGTAAATTGTACGAAAACAAGCATAATTTTCAAAAACCAAAAACCAAAAGCTAAGGCCTCGTTTGATAACCATTTGGTTTTTGAAAATTAAGCTCAAAAATACTACTCCCACACATAAGTTTCTTGATTTTGTTATCTATCTTTCTCTTATGTTTTCAAAAACCAAGCCAAATTTTGAAAACTAAAAATGAGGTTTAAAAAATCAATAAAAATTTAAAAATGCAGCAATAATTTTGCATAAAATTAAGGTTCTTAGAATTTATGTCAGAATTTTGTAAACAATGATAATACAATGAATACCTTTTTATAGTATATAAAAACTAAAATGTACAATAACGGAAAGTACAAGAATTAAAATGATAATTTTGAAGTGAATCCAAACATAACTTATAAGATAAGATACTAATTACTACCTCAAAAGTACATTGTTCGATCTTCCATTCCGTAATTGTTGAACTAAAAAAGATTATCTTAAAAATAGAATACAATCCAAAAAAAAAAAAAAATCAAAGAAGTTAGGGAACCAACAAGATTTAAACTCTTAAGATAAGAGAGAAATATAAGATTTAACCATTTTATTCTATGATATATATCATATATATGACACCAATTCTCAAAGCCAAACCCCAAGCCTCACACTTATTACACAAAACTACTAAATCAATACTATTGCAATTTTGCAAGCACTGCCCCACGAACTAGGAAGAAAGTCGTTACATTACAAAACGAAAAAGAGAGCATTATTATTGAGTACCATGCAAAGTAGGAAAGCAATAACAATTAACAATTAACAATCTTAGGCCGCCATTTCAACATGGCCTGGATGCCTATGCCTGGCCCCGGCTCCGTTCTCGATATCATACTTAGAAGCATCCATCTTCTCGCCCTGGCCCCAAATGGCATAGGCCTCTTCCCCATGGGCGGCCTCGTCGCCGATGGCCATATCGTCCTCGGTCATTCGGAGCGGGACGATGTACTGAAGCAAGACGCATATGATGCTGGTGACGATGATGTTGATGAGGGTGACGAAGATGATTCCGAGGAGTTGGACTCCGAGCTGTCGGAAGCCGTATTTGACTTGCCCGGACTTGAAGCCGTAGAAGAGGCCAACGTACTTCTTGTAGTCGCCGTAGTAGACATAGCTGAGGCGGGGCTCGGCGAAGATGCCGCTGAGAATGCCGCCGAGGCTGCCCGCGATGGCGTGGGTGTGGAGCACGGCCATTGTGTCGTCCACCTTTTGAAGGATGGCTGATTTCTTGTGGACCACCATCATGGTGAACCATGGGATGGACCCTGATAGCATTCCCATTATTATGGCTGCCCATCCTTGAACAAGTCCTGAATTTGAGTTGAAATACTGTTTAATTGATATGTCTCAAACAAAAATTGAAAAATAGATGTAAAGTTCGACTAAAATATGGGATCAAATTAGAAATTTTGGAACCATAAACATCGAATTAAAATTAAGTCAGTAACAAAATAAATAAACAAAACTAAGTCTAAATTTCTAATCAGAAAGTAGCACAAGATCTATCAATTGCATTATATGGGGAGAAAATGACATTACGGTAGTCATCCCTTTTAAATATCATATATACGTTAAATATATTTAATTTAAATTGTTCAATAACTAATTTAAATAACTTTTTTTTTACAACATGTTGAGTAAAAAGATTTCAACTACAGACTTTTTAGTCATTAGTACAAGTTTTATGTTTGTTGAACTTTGCTCATATTTAACAACTAACTCAAATAATTTATTAACATAGTCAAATTAATTAAAGTATATATACTCTCCATCATGTAGGTTAGTTACTTTATATGATATTTTTACAATGGTTTACGTAAATTAGGTTAAAATTGCCTAGTCCTTTATATTTTTTCAAGAGAGTAAAAAGAGTGTTAAAAAAATGGTGGCGGCATTGTCAAAAAAAAAAAAAAAAAAAAAAAAAAAAAAAATTTATTACAAATTTAGTCTCTAAACTTTCAGAATTGTATCAATTATGTCCCTAAACTTTTGATTTTATGTCTAATTAGTTCCTGATATATTTGATATTTTTAAAAATGAATCAATCTACCATATATAAAATTGAATTTTATGCCTATTGAGACTTTAAAGTTTCAATTTGGTATCTAGTAGATTTGTAAATTTTAAAAAATGTTGAATAAGTCAAGGATTTATTAGACACAAAATTTAAAGTTGAAGGACCTATAAGATATAAACGTAAAAGTTTAAAGATCTCCGAAATACTTTTTAAAGTTCATGGACTTATTAAAAACAAAATTATAAGTTTGAAACTTTTTAAATTTTTAGGGATTAAATATGTAATTTAATTAACCAAAAAAAAAAAAGAGGGGGTCGTTAATAAGGAAGTGACCTGCGGCGGGGGTGATGCAAACGAGGCCGGTGATCATGCCTTGGACGGCGCCGATGACGGAGGGCTTTCTGAAGAAGACGATGTCGAAGATGAGCCACGTCAGCAGGCTGGTGGCGGTGCACACGTGCGTGTTCAGAACCGCCAGTGAGGCGTCGACGTTGGCGGCGTACGGGTCTCCGCCGTTGAACCCGGTCCAACCCATCCACAACAACCCGGCTCCGGCCAGCATCAGAAGAATGTTGTTTGGAGGGAAGCTTTCTCTGTCTTTCGCCAGCCGTGGCCCAACCTGACGACACATTTTCCATTTTTAATTTACAACTGCAACCCATTAATTTTTTTAATTAAATTATAAATTTCATCCTTACCTGAAAAAAAGTTAAATTTTATTCCTTATCGTTTTAAAATTAAAATTTTATTATAAAAACCTCATTGAATGGTTTCTACTACCGTATTTAATCGGTTAGAATTTCGTATTTGTTACTCAATCTGTTAGTGACTCCTAACATTCACCTATTCAAATCATAGGGATGAAATTCTAATTTTAAAACCATAGTAACTAAATTTGTAATTTAATCCTCATTTTTAATTATTCTTTCATATGATATATTTTTTTTTGATACATTGATGAAATGAGAATTGATTGTATTAGTTAGCCATTAGGGTGTGACGAAGTTATGTGGTAATGCTAGCACTTGTCTCTTTTGGTGTTTCTTTATTTCTGTTTTATGTTTTGAGAACTATATGTCTGTTTAATTTTCTCATTTTATTATTGTTATTTATTTATTTATTTTGTACAGGTTGATTATATAATGTTCAGAGATTAAAAATTTTCATTTAATTTTTATTTCTTGTTTCCTATTTTAAAGTTATTGAAATGTTATTGTTTCAAGTTTTTACAATCATTTACTTTTGTTTTTAATAAAGAAATTAAAGTATCTCTTCTCTATTCCCTCCCCAATAAATATTATTTGAACAACAACAAAATTTGGCTGTATACCGGTAAGTAGAAATCTCTCTATACACTCCATTAAAATCTTGACAACTAAGAAAGAGAAAGGTAGAAAATGAGAAAAAAAATCTTGAACAATACTTGCTTCTTCACCCATTAATAGTACATTTTACTGACCATACTATTATATTTTTGACAAAGAATATAGGTTTTTTTTTTTAAATTTTTTTTCAAAAGAGTATATAGTTGTCAAATTTTTAGTAACAGTGAGTTGGAAGATATCTACTAATTAATTAACTTGTAAGTAGTTAAAAATTGTAGATATTATTTTAAAAAGTTTAGACCCAAAATGAAAAAAAATTCCCTTGTTGTTCCTATTGTCCACCATTAAAATTTTGCCAACAAAAAAGGAGAAAATATAAAAGAAAGAGAAGAAATGACATTATTTCTTTTCAAAATAATAAATAGTCGTAGAGTTTGAATTGAGGTTAAAACTTTTTGATGCTACACGAGTATGATTACTCATTCTGTTCATTGTCTGTCATGTTAGTATCACCTTAGATAAATGGTATGAAGTCCACTAGTTTTTAAAATTTATTTCTAAAATTAAAATTGTAGTGTAAAACAAATGGAGTAAATACTAGTAGTGAAAGTCTTTGTCTATAAGGGCCCGTTTGGTTTAAGGTTTTATAGATGCCTGGGAATACATGATGCCTGGGAATACTATGCCTGGGAATAAGATTGCTGGGAATCAAAGATAACTGTGTTTGGTTGTGCATGGGAATGTCATCAGGATTTTATGTGAACAAATTATGTCTGTATTTATTTTTTAGAATTAATCAGGTAAACTTTATGTAATTTTAATAAATTAATCAATAAAATAATCAAAATTAATTCAAACTATTAATAAAAATTAATGAAATAATAATCATGAAATGATTTTAATGGGATAAACTATGTTAATTTAACAAACTAAAATTGTTTAATTAATTTTTTAATAAATATCTTTAACTACAATTATTTAATATATTGTATCCATAAAAATTAATTAGATAAATATTTAATAATAATATGATTATTTATTTATTATAAGGAAATTTAAAAAAGTAATTAATTGATTATAAATAATCTATAAGTAATTAATTATAATTATTGAAAAATGAATTTTTATAATAAATTCATTTAAATGATTTTAATTCAATAATTAAATATATTTTCGATAATATTGACTAGTTAATTATAATTTTAGTAAATATGTAATTACATCCCTTTAATAAACTTGGACTAAGTATTTGTTTAAAAGTCATAGAAAAAAGTATTTGTTTAAAAAAAATGAAATTCTTGACAAATTATTATTTAATCTAATTAAATAATTTATTATATTATTTTTAATTTAGTATCCATTAGTTAATTAATTAACTATATTCAAAATAAAATTGCATATAAAAATAAAAAAGAAGAGATGGGAAAGGAGAAAACTCATGCTTTTGCAAGGGCATAGAAAACCCTTGCTTATGGGCATAAATGATGCCTGGGAATGCGTTATTTCCTGGGCCCACCACAGAAATCTTGAAACAAACAAGGGTATTAGAAACCCTTGCCCATTCCCATCTCCAAAAACCTTGTACCAAACGGGCCGTAAATGAGTATCGTTTTCAAAAGTGACTAAAAAATTTCTAAGGGCCCGTTTGGTAACGTTCTCGTTTCTTATTTCTTGTTTCTAATTTTATTAAGAAATCCAAGCATTTAATAAGTATGAATGTTTCTTGTCTCTCATTTTTTAGAAACACTCGCAAAATTTGTATAGAACTTTTTGGAACAACTAAAACTATTTTCTCCTTTTTTGTTCCCGTTTCCAATTTTTTCCAAACATAAATAAGAATATAGGTTTATTATTATTGAATGCATAGGTGTTAGGGTCATGAAATTCTATTTTTCTTTATTAAAAATGAAGAAACGGAAACAAGAAACGAGAACGTTACCAAACGAGCCCTAAATTTCCAATTTTTTTCTAGTAGGTCTCTCACAAATTTCGAACATTTTAAAAAAAATTTCAAAATTAACTAATCTATTAAATATGAAATTGGTTAAAAATCACTTTTAGTCCGTAAACTTTCATGAAGGTAACAATTTGGTCTCTGTATTTTGATTTGTAACGATTTAGTCCCTTTACTTTGAATTTTATAACAATTTAGTCTCCGAACTAACAAGTAACAATTTAGTCCCTATACTTTCAAATTTGTAACAATTTAGTCCCTATACTTTCAAATGTGTAACAATTTAATCCTTGTCACAATTTTTTTTATCAAAATTAAATGTCAATTTTCATTATTTAATTATGAAACTTTGTAACTTATAAAAATATTGGATCCCAAATTAGTTTATTAATCTATCTACGTAAGAAATTTCATTAAATCTTTACATTAGTTTTTCACGATAGGAACTAAATTGTTACAAATTTGAAAGTACAAGGACTAAATCGTTACTTATTAAAGTTAATGGACTAAATTGTTATAAAATTGAAAGTACGGGGACTAAATCGTTACAATTAGAAGTATAAGGACTAAATTGTTACAAATGAGAGTTCAAGAACTAAATGGTTATTTTCATGAAAGTTTAGAGATCAAAAGTGATTTTTAACCTATAAAATTGTATATATATTTGAAATATTGAATTTTATATCTAATGTAACCAACCTCAAATTTTGTATTGAATAGCCAACCAAACATAACTCAACTGGCATAAAGTTGTATTAATAACCACGAGGTCTGTGGTTCAAATCTCTCACCCCCATGTTGTCAAAAGAAAAAAAAAATTGTATTGAATAAGACCTCTCAAACATAAAATAAAAAAAATTGAAAGTTGAAGAATTAGGGTGGTAATTAAAGAGGAAAAATAGAATTATAATAGTGAAATAAAACGTACCCAATAGGCAGCGGTGAAGCCGGCAACTCCAGAAGACAAATGAATAACATAGCCACCGGAATAATCAATAAGTCCTTTCTTAGCGAAAAAACCCGTAGGACTCCAAATACTAAACGCCACGAAAGTGTAAGAAAACGTCAACCAAAGCGGCACGAACAGCATCCAAGCGTAAAAGTTCATCCGCCCCAGCAGAGCGCCCGCGATCAGAACCAGAGTAATCGCCGCGAACACGAACTGGAAAAACACCATTGTCGCCGACGGGAACTTCCCGCTGAACGCCGGATCCAGCAGAAATTTCTGGTCCAACGCCGTGTTCAGCTTCCCCCAGAACGGCAGCAGCTTATCCCCGAACGACAGCCGGTACCCCCAGCACACCCAGCACACCAGCACGCACGCGAACGCGTACAGGGCCATGAACGCCGAGTTTATCGCCCATTTCTTCTTCACCGCCCCGCCGTACAGGATTATCAGACCCGGCACGCTCTGCAGCCCCACCAGCGTCGCCGCCGTCAACTGCCATGCGTTGTCGCCTTTGCTCAACCAGTCCGGACTCGCCACATCCGTTAGGAGGTTCGACGGCAGTGGGACTATGATTGAAGCGTTGCTCATTTTTATTTTTATTTTGAAACGATTTGGGGATTCCATTGGCATTGGGTTATAAATTGAGAGTTGGGACTTGGATTGTCACGATAAGCTGTTCCTAATTTATTTATTTTTATTTTATTTTTTAGCCATTGGGTGAGTGGATTTTGATTATTTGTGTTTTGTTTTGTTCTTGGAATTTGTTTGTTTCTTTTAGCTAAAATATGTGTAAAATAGAAAAAATTATTAGGTGTTTCGGTGTAATGAAGCATTCTTTTTAAAATCATAAATCTTCAAATTTGTCTCTGCCTAATAATGGATATAAAATCAAAGTACTTTTGTTATTTCTCTCTCTTTCATCCAACCATGCAAAACTACGAGTCTCATTGCACAGGAGCACCTGAAAATTTCTCGTAAAATATATTCTCTCATATTCTCAAATTTCTCGATGGTTTTTATCTTCTATCTTTGTATGCATTTAATGAATATAATAATCTCTGGTAAAAAATTCACAAAGCTTGGAAGAAAAATGACCTTAGAATTAATGTTAAGTTATGCTCACTTTTGACACATTTAGATGTGTTTGGTTTAACTTTTCAAGTGTTTAATTTTGAAAAAAAAATTCTAGTGTTTGACAACCACTAAAAATGACTTATTAAAAAATGAGATTGAGAAATAAACTATTTTGAGAGAAATACTTGAAAGCAAATTTTTTAGAAAGAATTTGTTAGTATATAGTAACTTGTGTATAAAAGCACTTATGAGTAAATGTAACCAAACATATGAATGCTTAAATTCTAAACAACTTTTATATCAATGTTCAAAAAAAAAAAAAAAAAAAAAACAACTTTTATACAAAATGTTTAAAAGAAGATGCATTCTTGAAAAACACTTAAACTAGAAGGTATTTCAAATGGATGCTTAATTTTTAAGTTTTTGAAAGTTTATTAAGTTAGTGTATTGGTTGATTTTAGTTTTATTTAAGGTTTGATTTTTTTTTTTTTTTGAAATAGTAAGTTTTACGAGATTTTTCACTTTATTCTTGGTTAAAATTAGTGGTTGACCTTAGACAAAATTGAAATATGGTAAAAATTGCTACATTTTTAAGTTTAGGTTTGATAAAATTAAAAGTTTAGAGTGGAAATTGATATGTCTTGGGGATTTTTTTTTTTTTTTTTTTTTTTTTTTTTTTTTTTCTATTTTCCCCTAAAAAAATCAATTGGGATGTTTTGTATGAAAAAAAATTGTTAAAATGAGAAATTATTGGAGGAGTGGAACTACACACCTAGTAATTTTTAATCATTGGATGTAGGAGAAAAAACTTACACTATGTATAAGTATAACCAATAGTAGTTATAAACAATGTATAGATTTCAATTTTCTTGTTCAAAAAAAAAAAAGATTTCAATTTTCAATTATGTATTTAATGATTATTATGGAGTGACCACATGGCAATAAATTTTTTTGAAAAAAAAAAGATTTTGTTGATGAGCCAATCAAATTTGTTGATTAGAGGGATGAGCTTCATGTGTCAAAAATTGGCATCTTAATGACATGTCATGTATGCATCTCAAAATATATCAATAAAATAATAATTCAATAAGTTGACAAAATTTTAGGAAAAAACATGATTGAAAATTTTAATATATATTGAGTAAAATTAAGAATATTAAATGATCAAAACAAAATTGAAAATTTAAACAACTCAAACATATAACTCAATTAGTTAAGGCACAATATCCGTATAATATCCTTTGCAGAAAGGACGTACACATTAGATATCATTTTATATATTTAGTTTTTTTAGAGAAAATTTTAATTTTATATATATATATATATATATATATTTGAGTTCAATAATATTTAGGGGTGAGAATTCAAACTTTTGACCTCTTGGTCGAGGTCATATTCATATTATGAGTTGTGCTAACTTTGGCAAATTATATTTTGGAGTTAGATTTTTTTTAGACAAATTATTTAATGAAACCGTCAAAATGTGGATGTCTCTTTTGCTCCTAATAATCAATCTATTTTTGCAATTTCTCTTTTATATCTTTAATGGTGTAAAATTACTATCTTTATTGTGATAGTCTTGTCGAATAATTTCTTTTTTTAAAGGTTGGATGAGACAATTTGACGTGCGATCCAATTATATGCAGCGATATCGTCAAAGATTCAGATGAAGGGAGGGCAAAGTTGATAGGCCATTGATGAACAAAAGGATGTATACATAAACAGAGTACAACCAAAAACTTTGTTAATGTCGCAGCCTCAGATTCTCATAGAAAACAGATGAAAAGTTTCGAGCTCTCAGCTCTGTTTTTTTAATTGCCTAAATTTAAAAATTGGTTTCTGTCTCTATCTATATATATTTATTTAGTTATCAAATTTTTAAAAGCTTCACTTTATATAGTTTTTGTTTTATATTATACGAACCAAATGACAGAAGATGATGTGACTTGTATTATTAAAAAAAAAAGTGAATAATGAAAGAAAGGGAAATAGTGTATCAAATTCCAATTAGTTTTATTCAAAAAAAAAAAAAAAAAAAATCCAATTAGTTTAAATTTTGTCTATATAGTTTAGTTAAATCTCATAAGTCATTCGTTCCTAAATAGTGTTTTACCTATAACTTTAACCTTTTTTTTTAATAGTTCGTACAACTTTAAATCTTAATATAGTCAACTAACACAATTACTCAAATAAAGAATTGTTATGTGAAAAAAAAATGGCAGTGTGAAAATGATTCACAATTTGTGGGATTTGATTAAACTATATAGGGACCAAATTGAAGCTTTTGTAATCATAGAAACTAATTTGAAACCAAGTCCAAACTATGAACCAAATTAAAAGTTTTCCCAAGCCATAGTGACCTAATTGTAATTTAACCTTCAATTAATTAGTTAGGAACCAATAATTAAGATCCCATTTGACAACCGTTTAGGGCCCGTTTGATAACCATTCCGTTTTCTGTTTTCTGTTTTTGTTTTTCATTTTTTAAAAACATGGGTGTTTGATAACCATTTCTGTTTTCTGTTTTCTGTTTTTTAAAAACGTTTTTGAAATTATAAGTAAATTTCAAAAACCAAAAAAAGTAGTTTTTAAAAACAGATTTCTGTTTTTCAAAATCTCATTTTTCTTCTAATGCTTACTTTTCTCCTCTTTTACCTCTCTTTCCAACAAATTTCTTTCTCTATTTTTTTTCTGTCTCTAAAATTTATTTTTCTCTCTCTAAAATTTTCTCTCTCAAAACTTTTTTTTTTCTCTATAACTTGTCTATTTCTAAAAACTTGTCAATACCTTTTCTCTCCTCAATAAACATGTTCTAATTTTTCTTTTGGAAAAAAAAAGTCACCAAAATTTTCTATCGCTACAACTTTTCTTTATTTTTCTAATTTATCGTTAGTTCTTTAGTATATCTTTTACTCTTAACTTTACTATCTCTCTAAATTTTATTTTTTTATTTAATTTTTTTAATCTAAAATTTATCGCTTTTACTCTAGGTTGTTTTCTATTTTTTTCTCTAACTAATATCTTTTCTCGAGTCTAACTAATATTCTTTCTCTAAACATTTTCTTTCATCTCTCTAAATTTTCTATGTTTAACATTTCTCTCGTCTTTTCAAAAAAAAAAAAAATCTCTTGAAAACATTTATATTTGTGTCTCTAAATTTTTGTTTCAACGTCTTTACACATTTTTCTCTCTCTAAAATATCTTTTCATCTTTCCAATTTTTAAAAAACTGAAAACCAAAAACAGTTATCAAACAAGATTGGTTTTCTGTTTTTTAAAATCAGAAAACAAAAAACAGTTATCAAACATATGTTGTTTTTGTTTTTAAAAAACAGGAAACCAAAAACCAAAAACCAAAAACAGAAAAACCAAAAACAAAAAACTGAAATGGTTATCAAACGGGCCCTTAGTTTTTGGTTTTTCAAAATTATACTTGTCTTCTCTCATTTTTATTACCATGGTTTTCATAGGAGACATTAGAGTTTTTAGCAAAATTTCAAACAAGTTTTTCAAAACTAATTTTTTTTTTCTTTTCAAAATTTGACTTTTTTTGGAATCAAGAGAAGGATGTAGATAGCAAACTAAAGGAATGTATAGGTGGAAGGAGTGTTTATAAGCTTAATTTTCAAACACAAAAAACAAAAACGAAATGGTTAACAAATAAAGCCTAAAATATAGAGTTATTTCTTAATACATAAATTAGTTGTTAGGATTTTAATTCTTTTTTTTTAAAAAAAAATTATTTCGTTTTAGTACAGTTGTCAAGGAATTCCATTAAACAATAATAATATATATATTGGAAAATACTGTTATTGGTCAAGTATGTTCTGTATCTAAGAACCAAGCATTAAAAATATGAGAGTGAATAAACTCCTCATTTTCTCGCATTTTTTCAGAATATTAATGGAAATGAATTAATCTCAAATAATTTATCAGGTCCAATCAAATGCTACCTTTGAAATTGTTCTAAATTCTTGACATTTAGATCACAGATATTATTTAATGAGTAATGAGTATAGATGTTAAACATTTGAAAGTTAAGCCAAAGCGAGCATAGTTCAACAGTAATTGACATGTACCTTCGACTAAGAGGTCAGAGGTTCGAATCCCCCATTCCAAATGTTGATGTACTAAAAAAATATATATTTGAAAGTTAGACCCTGTTTGATAACCATTTGGTTTTTGGTTTTTGGTTTTTGAAAATTAAGCTTAAAAACACTACGAGTGTGTTTGGTTTAACTTTTCAAGTGTTTAATTTTGAAAAAAAGTCATTTTGAAAAAATTTCTAGTGTTTGGCAACCACTAAAAATGACTTATTAAAAAATAAGATTGAGAAATAAACCATTTTGAGAGAAACACTTGAAACCAACTTTTCTAAAAAGAGATTTTAAATATACAATAACTTGGGTATAAAAACACTTATTAGGAAATGTAACCAAACATATGAGTGTTTAAATTCTAAACAATTTTTATACAAAATGTTTTTTAAAAAATGCATTCTTGAAAAACATTTAAATTAAAATGTATTCCAAACGGACCCGTAAAACAAGAAAAAAAAATCTCATATCGAATTCAAAGTGCCATGCTATTATTACTTAATATTCATATTTTATATGGCGAAGGCATAGTTTTCTTTTTTGTCTCAAAAAAAAAAACTCATTGGCGCCGAGCGTGAGGGAATGCTAGACGTTTGGTAATTTCTCCTCCGACCAGAATAAAAGATCCCATTGAAGCGGCTAATCCCATGCATATTGTCTGTACATCTGGTCGCACAAATTGCATAGTATCATAAATAGCTACTCTGGGTATATACATCTACTACTAAGTTTCTTGGTTTGTTATATACCTTCTCCCCATGTCTTAAAAAATCAAGTTAAGTTTTGAAAATTAAAAAAAGTAGTTTTCAAAAAATTGTTTTTGTTTTTGGAATTTAGCTAGGAATTCAAATGTGTTATTCACAAACATAAAAACCATGGTAAGGATGTTTCAAAAAAAAAAAAAAAAAAACCATGGTAAGGAAATTGATAGAAAACAAGTTTAATTTTCAAAAACCAAAAACCAAATGGTTATCTAATGGAGCCCAAATGTCTGAAATTAAAATCTCAAGGATAATAAATACTTGTGTTTAGATATGTATTTGTTTTATAGGTTTTGCTCATGGAAAAAGAATCTAAATTATTGGATCTAATTAAAAAAAATAGTCTAATTAGTTAAAATATTTATATTGGATGATAAATAAATAAAAACTAAAAGCAGTTAAATTTAATTTAGATATTCAATGAGTATTTTTTTTTTTCACTCCACCCTCCTATTCATCTTCTAAGAAAAAAAGTCTCTATCTCCAAAGACAATACAATCCCATAATTTATGAGATATTTTTACCCTAAGATAATAACTACCAAAGTTCTAAAAAGTAAACATTTTTTTTTTTTGATAACATGTGGAGGTGGGAAGATTCAAATTAACCATAAAATGTGGAGAAAAGCATCAAATGTGGCCTCTTGCAACCCCTTTTAGCTGGCCATTGAGAGGACATATTAATAATATTCTAAGTTCTTTCTTACCTTACAAAACCTGAAAATATATGGAGAAATTTAGACTTTGCAGACAAGTTTGACTGGCTATCCATTTACATTATAGTCAGATGACAAGAACAGTGGGATAAAGAACTGAACATCTTTCTTTCTCTGTGTGAATGTGTGAGAGATAAGAGTTGTAAGAACTGTTTACAAAACAGGGAAGCAAACCATTAAAAATGGCACAGACACAAGATGCAGAATGTACAACAAATTGATACCTAAAAGTGCTGGTGCTAGCTCTTTGGTTAAGTGAATCTCAACTGTTGGAATACTTCACCTTCAGCAGAGACTGAGAGATGGAACTTCTAACACATCATGAGTAGTGCTTCACGGGGGCGGCCGAGCAGGCTTAATGCCGTTGCAGCTATGTGATTTCCGGTCAACCCGGCTAGGGAGAGCTGTTCTTGTGGAGATGCCTGCTCTATGTAATTATCTGGTAGAACTATCGGTCGCCACTGCAGATGAAATGGTTTCAGAAAAGTGGCAAAAGACAGCAGGATGATGGAGATACAAGTTCTATATATCTAAACCAGAATCAACAGCATAAGATCGAAGAACCAACTTTTCCCTCTTAGGCTCGGTTCGTCGATTTCATATTATTTTTGTAGCGAGGTCATAGACTTGATTTTGTTCCTCGTATGTGGAACACATTTGGCTCTTGTTTTTATTAACTCTTCCTATTTCAATTTGATTTTTTAAGCAAATACAAGCCTATGCCTTGAACAAGCAAATAAGAAATGCTTTAAAACGCACCTTGGTTCTTCCATCTAGCCGTCCATCAAGAGCGATGAATTGTGCTACATGAGATCCAAAGCCTCCAATCGAACCTTCCTCAACTGTGATTAGAAATGCATGGTTATCACAAAGTTGTCGGAGAAGCGCTATGTCGAGTGGTTTGCAGAACCTTGCATCAGCAACGGTAACCTCAACACCGAACTTTGAGAGAAGGGCCCGAGCATTAAGGCAATTCTGAACCATTGCCCCATACCCAAGCAAAGCAACATCCTTGCCCTCAGCAAGAACCCTCCCTTTTCCAATCTGCGTTGATTACAGTGTCAGATGGACAGAAGAATATTTTCCATTTTGTATTCTCAAGTTGCATGAAAATAGCTTTTGGACAAGTACGCTAGCATCCACTATTTTGATATTTATACATTTGTAAACCCATCACAAATTAATTAAAGGAAAAAGAGAGCAAAGTGATTACTTCAATGGGAACCCCTTCAAGGGCAAGGTTGTCAGTAGTGACAATGGAGCCTCTTGGATATCGAAAGCATACTGGTTGATCATCGATGCGTGCTGCAGTGGCTACCATGTTCACTAGCTCATTCTCATCTGATGGTGCCATGACAATCATGTTTGGCAAGCATGACATATACGTTATATCGAATGCACCACATTGCATAGGACCATCAGATCCTACCAATCCAGCGCTAGTAATGACAAAACGTACAGGAATTTTCTGCTGATCAACATCATGCACCACCTAAAATACGAAATCCAAAATTTGCTAATATTAGATGCCTGATTACTCATGTGGTGACTGCATATGTAATTGCATGAAGGAGCTTACAAGCCAGAAGAAAAAGAGAGAGAATCACCTGATCGTATGCCCTCTGCAAGAAAGCCGAAGGAATTACACAAAATGGCTTCAATCCACCACATGACAAACCAGCAGCAAATGTAACTGCATGTTGCTCAGCCATACCCACATCAAAGAACTTATCAGGAAATCTTTCCCGAAACAATTGAATTGATGGCTCCATCTGCATCCCAGCATGCACTGTCACAATGTTTTTGTCCTTCTCCGCCTCCACGACTAAAGCCTCCACAAAGCAATCACTATACGTCCGAGAACCAATTCCATACATCAACGAGTCTATGTTATACAAACCTGGAGTTACAAGTAAGAACCAGAGTGAATTAATCAGAATAGAACTTGCTTTCTTATTTCACAAAAATAGAAACAGTAAGGCTTGGAAGCATCTTTATCTAAATTAAATATGCCAAAGGTCAGTGCATAAAAACCAGTTATTGAATAAGAAATAGTAGATTTGAAAATTCTCCATCAATTAGCATGAACATTTCTTAGGGCTCTTTAAGAAAAGTCCAGTCACCGATACATACTAGAGTAAAAAGTTGAGTTGATACCTTCTAGTTGCTTGTCTGCACCCCTCTGACAACCTACTGTATAATTTTCTTCAGTTATGACATGCACCAAAACAGGACCCATCGAATCAAGTGATGCGACTTCTTGTAAAACACAAATAAGGTCCTCCATATTGTGGCCATCAACAGGGCCTATATAATAAAGTCCAAGTTCTTCAAAAAGGGTTGATCCGGAGGGACCCATCATACCCCGAGCATATTGGTCAACCTTGGCAGCTAATTCATGCATTCCCTTACCAATTCTTTTAGTTACACCCTAATCACAGAAAAAAGTATGAAGCTAAGCACTTTTCAGATTAAAAACAAAAAGAACAAAGACCAACATCTCATCCACATTATGATGAAAAACATCCTCCAAGTGTCAGATCAATTAAACGGAAAATCGGCAAAATACCTTAGCAGCTTCACGAAACTTTCGAAAGGATTTGCTGGACTGCAGCCTGCTGAGGGTGCTAGACAAAGCATTGACAGATGTCTTAGAGCCCTCATCAAGTTTTGGGTGTAAAGAATGCCGACTATCATTTAAGATCACTATCATATTTGAGTCCAAATATCCCACATTACTCATTGCTTCATATATTTGCCCCGCCATAGTTGACCCATTGTTAATTACCGTAACTATTCTTTCACGCTTACCTTTTATATCCCGTGCTACTGCCATGCCTAAGATTAAATGAGATCATATTAAATCTGTTTCACAATTTCCAAGTAATTCTAAGAATGGAGGACATAATTTTTAAGTGAACAAACAAAAAGAGAACGCTTAATGCTGGATGTACATACTAATTATCACATGTGGACAAGAATGATCAGCAGTACCTTCTTATGGTAAAGGTTATACAATGTGCTATTAAAAGCTGAAATTTCAATTGATTTCATTTATATGTCAATAAGAACAATAGAAAAAGGATTTTTATAACCTCCCCAACCCCAAAAACAAGGTTAGCAATCAACTGTACCAAGTCCAGCAGATACACTGTTGCAGCCATGTGCAGAACCAAATGGATCAAATTCACTTTCAGACCGAGATGTTGACCCAGAAAGACCATTCTTTTTACGCAATGTACTCATGAGAGATCGTCTTCCAGTAAGAATCTTGTGTGCATATGCCTGCCAAGAGACAAAATAAATCAATAATGTCTATTCATTTACTGGACACTCTCTCCTCTGGCAGATGATGATTACATGCCCAAGTTTCAGAAAGGTATGCATAGTCGTGTCCACATTCTACTTCGTGACAATTTCAGTTCCAGAAGAGAGTTTAATGATATTGATCATAGGAAAAATAGTCCTACCTCTTCTCCTGCATCCCACAGTATCTTGTCCACTGGAGCATGGAAAACATGGTGTAAGGCAACAGTCAGCTCCACCACTGCCAAACTGGCCTTATAAGACTTCTGTAAGTTTGAAAGATAGGAAGACAGCTCCGAACGAATTTCATCAGCTAACTGTTTCAATTCCTGCAACAATTGTTGTTTGGTGATTTTAGAAGCCATATTATCTTTGGAACCCACAAGGAGAAATATCTGTGAAATCATAAACTGACCTTAGGCGACAAATTCTTCAAATGGATAGGATTCTCAATCACATCAAGGATGGGCGTTGGAACTTTATCCCAAAAGATATTATCAATATCAGGTAAACAACGGATCTTATAAACTAGTGACTGCATCGAGAAGATTATGTTACAATCAAATTTTAGAATGTAACGATCATACAATGTAACTAATTACTACCAAAATCTTGATCAACAAGTATGCAAATTCAACCTCGTGAAATGGATTTGGATATCCAAAACATTATCTACAACTCCAAGGCACCAAAACAAATAACGAAACACCATTGATTTTCATCATCATATAAACGTGAAGCAAAAGAAAACTGGTTTGAAACTTTGAACATTGGTAGGATTTGGTAATAGTATGTCACTTCTCACTCAATTATGAAGCGAAACCATTGTGAACTTATCTCAGCACAGAAAATTAATGATTATCACTTCATCCACACAGAAACCAACCAACTGTGCATAAATTTCATCACAAAGAAAAAAGATTAGTGTTTCAATACCTTGGAAGAAATATTGAGAACAGAGCCCGAGTGCGGATTGGTTCTAGAAAATTCACCGTGGAGAGGGAAATTAGAGCGCGAAAATTCCAATTTATGAGACGAGAAGGCAGAGTTTCCATTTGAATGGACAGCGATTCCAAATGGGTACCCAGTTGAAGCTGTACCCATGAATGAAACAGCAGCCCAACTCAAGAAGATCGTAAAATATGCTCCCCCAGTAGAAGAAACCAAACAAAATCTCAAGGGTCAAGCGGGAATAACAAATAGACCAAGAACCCAATTTCGATAATGTTCTAAAAAGAAGATCCAAGAACTTCCCAGTTGACAATATCAGATAAAGATGAACTTTGAAGCACCACAGAAGCAGAATCAGAGGATTCAAACCCAGAAATGGTTGAGAGTTGAAATCACAAAGAAGGAAGCATGTGTGCCAAATGCAATACCATGTATTGACATAAGTGGAATTGGATGTGACTTCAATGGAGAATTACAGAATAACTTGTGGTGTAGAATGGTTTCTCTGTGCTCTCAACCATGGCAGGCCTGCAGCCCAAAAGGGCCAAAACATTATCGTGGACTGTCCCATCCCATGGCCTTTTCTGCAATATCCAGAAGTTTCTTGACATTTTTCCAAATTCTGAAATTTTAAACAATGTTGGTTTTTCTGTGAGGGTGAGAATTTGAAACTTTGACTTTTTTCCGTTGAGGATATATACACCGTTATGAGATCGATTTGCAAGTCTCAAAACACTTTAGTGTAGATCTCAGCTGCCCGATCTGATCTTAATATGCTCGACTAGATTTTTGCATCAACATATATCTTGTTGAGTTGCACGATTAGCCTTTTATATAAAAGTCATTATTTGGTAGAAATGAGTTCAAATGCTAGATAGTAATATTCAAAAAGATATATATCATCAACCAAGAGGTTAAATAAAATGTTAAATATTTGTATTATTTAAAAAAAAAAGATAAATTTTGTCGCACTAATATTTTTAAGAAAAATATAATATTATAAATGCATAGGGAAATTTTAATTTTTTTTAGTCTAAACTATATATAAGCTAACATTAATTAATTAATGGTTAGCTTACAAGTTTAATCCATGAACTTTGAAGGTTGTATTGTTTTGGTCCATAAACTTTAAAAAGTGTCTAACATGTTTCTAAACTTTTAATTTTGTGTCTAATAGGTCTTGAATTTCAATTTGTTTCTAAAAGATCCCTGACATATTTGAGATTTTTAAAAATTAACCAATCTATTATATGTAAAATTGAATTTTATGCCTATTGGGACTTTAAACTCCCAATTTTGTATCTAGTAGACTTGTGAATTTTAAAAAAATGTTGAATAGGTCAATAACTTACAATAATGAAAGTTAGGACTTTTCCTTTTCGACGTCATCCACTTTTCCTTCTGATTTGAAACATTTCTTGTGCTGGTGAAGTCTATTACTTGTGGATTCCCTCTATTCTGATATGTACGTATTCCTTACTTGATTCTCATGTTTGTTGCTTTGAATTTGTCCAGGTAGTTTAGATCTTTAGGAATAGGATCGTCCTTTGGGATTTTGTCTGGGTTATAAATTCTGAGGTTCCTATCGTTCCACATCGCCCATAGAATCATTGAGAACGCTTCCAGATCTGCTATGGTTATAGAATTTCAGGAGCCCTGCAAGATAAATGAAGAATATCGGTATAAATGAGGTTTAAAAACTTACTTGAAGGATTCCATTTTTTTTTTACAGCTCCAAAGAGTATGAATCTCCGTCTCCACTTTGCACTTTGGGCAATAGGATAGAGACGTAGAGTTTCCACTTACTTTCGCCCTAGATTAGAGAGTGTAGGCAACACATTATGGAAAGCTCTCCACATGAAAATTTTAACCTTACCAGGGATATGAAGCTTCCAAAGAGTTTTCCACCATTCCAATCTTGAGGATGAATTGGATGAAGAGGCTTCCGTGATTGGTCCTTATGGCTAGTTTGTAACCACTTTTGACTGATTACTTCTCCTTTTTATCAAGGGGGTGTTTTGGATAATCATGCTATCCTCTTCATTGAAGATATCTCGTTGATTAACCAAGTATCCCAACATGCATTTTCTGTAATCAAATCCTTAACCTGTCGACATGTTAGCGGCCTTGGTCTAGAAAACACTTTGAAAGTCGATTCTCTCAGGATCCAAAGATCATTATATATGTCTATATTCGCGAAAGTTAGGACCTACTAGATACTTTTTAAGGTTTAGAGGAAACAAAATTGAAAGCTCGAACACCTATTTGAAACTTTTTAAAGTTTAGGGACTAAAGTGATATACCATCTTAATTAATTTATTTTACTTAAAAAGAATTAATTATGTTATTCAATAATTGTTGTTAAAAATGTTGTGCTAATATGATAAACCAGGTAAAATGAATTACAAAAATTTCATATCCAAGTAGGCTTTTGTCTGGAATCAGTTCCATCTATAGATATTTTTGCTAATCACTAACCCAAAATATTTCATAGCTAAGTTGGCTTTTGTTTGGAATCAATTCAATTTATAAATATCTTTACTTTACTAGCCCAACAAGTTGATAAAAATAGGGAAATTGTAATGGGTAGCAAAAAATATTAGGACATTTGCAAATTTAGCTATGTTTTTTGAGATTTGCAAATATAGCAAAAATTTTAAAATCTGATTTTCGCTTTTTTTATTATTCCAGTTTTACCCTTATTGGTATATCAACTGATATATTAGTAGTATATCAGACGATATACTTTATATTTATTGATAGACCAAATATAAAGTATATCAGTTAACTGATATGCCAAATTTGATATACTCGAATGAATACAATTATATATCTAATATATACTTGATTTGATAAATGTAACCTATGATATACCTGAGTATTGATATAAGAATGATATATCTGATATATGAAATGTTACTTTTCTTTACTTATATTTTATATGTTTCATTTTCTCTTTATTGAATTGCGTTGTGTTATTTACGTTTTTTAAACGGAATGTTTGTTTTTATAACATAAAATGTTTGTCTTATATACTTGTTATGAACATTGATATACCATTGATATACCTCTTTTGTTATACTACTCAAATAATTAATAACATTGATATACTTGATTATGACTGAATATATATCAATGATAGACTTTATTTTGTAAAAAAAAAATGATTAATATATTTTTAATTATTAGTGACATACTTTATTTTAAGTATATTTCTTATATTGAATATGAACTGCTGATATACTGTTGATATATATATCAGAGTATATTAGTAGTATATGTAGTATAAAATAACGATATACTATTAATATACTTCATATTAGGAATATCATTCCACTAATATACCATAGTAGAGTATATCGGTTGTATATCAGATATAATTCATTTTAAGTATATCAGTAGTATATCTGATGTATTTCATTTTAGGTATATCAGTAGTATATCAACAATATATTTGATATACCACTGATATACTTCATAACAGTAAAACACGGGAAAATTTTGGAAAGGGTATTATTGACTTTTTCTATTCACGTTTTGGGCTGGGCTGAATTTTTTTGCCATAATTGCAAACCTCAAAAAGTGAAGCACGCTTGCAAATAGAAATTCCCCTTTTGCTATTGTTGCAACCACCCCATAAAAATAACTAAAACTAAATCAAATCATTTTGTACCACATGTAAGTAACTTTAAGATATTTTTAATAAATATATACAAATTATTCAGGATAACTCATAAATCGATAAGTGGATTTATCTAGAATTTTTTTAATCATTGATCTTTTTTAAAAAATACAAACTTTATCTGATAGATTAATGGTTTAGTATATATCTCATCTTGATTTCAATTAAAATATCATTTCGATCTTGAATTTTAAACTCATTTTATTTGAGTGCATGTTTCAAATGTTCAGATTTAATTTTGTATTTTTAATAAATCCTAAAATTACCATTTATTATTATTTTGAAGTTAAAATTGATCTAATTCGGTAATATAATAACAATAATTTATGTAAGAAAAGACTTCATGTGAATATATTTTTTTAAAAAAATTATTACACAAAGATTAGTAGAGATCGTTTTTTCTTTTCCCAAAAAGTTAATCATAAATTGATCATTGGGGTGATTGTTTTAAATTTTGTTAATCATTCAAAACTAAATTTGGTATAGAAACTAAAATAGAATAAATCTCAAAATACAACGACCGAAATAGCATTTTAACCAATATAACAAAAGATTGATAGAGAGAATATAAAAATGGAGAATACTATATGTATAGTGGGGAATAGAAATTTGGTAAGAACTACTTGTTTGTTAGTACAAGGAATATATTGGTAAATCAACCAAATCGTTTTTGAAACAATTCACATGATAAAAAAAAAAATGAAGACGGCCAAAGCAAGCTCAGCTCAGCGGTAATTGACATGTTCCCTCGACCGAGAAGTCTGAGGTTCGAATCCCTCACCCCCAAATATTGATGTACTCAAAAAAAAAAAATGAAGACAAAAAATAAAGTAATATTATCTCTGAATAATGAGAAAATATTGGTTTAAATTTCATTTGGCTTAGTGCTTCTAATATTTAGTTCATGAATTTTAAATAAGACCAGTCTGTTTATTCATGAATTTTCAGAAAGGTTTGTATTATTTATGCGTACATATTGATAAATTAATACACATATATTTGAAGTCACATTATTCGTGTGTATTAAACAACTAATGATAAAATAATATTGAAAACCAAAAATGATTATTTAAAAAAAAAAAAAAAAAAAAAAAAACTAAAAGTTGAGCCTCCATTTGATAATCATTTGAAATTTGGTTTTTGATTTTTGAAAATTAGGCTTGTTTTTTCTCAATAAACTTATCATGAGCTAGTTTTATCTTTGTTAAGGACAAATATGAATTCTTAGTCAAATTCCAAAAACAAAAACAAGTTTGTGAAAACTATTTTTTTCTAATTTATAACAAAACAAAAAAACGTATAAATGAAAGTATGAAACATGAAAGTAGTGTGTTCATAAACTTAATTTTCAAAAACTAAAAATCGAAGTCAAATGGTTATCAAACTGGACTTATAATATACCTTTTGGAATATTTGAAGGACTAAAAGTATTAAGAACTAATTAAAATAGTCATTTTAATAATTTATGGACTAAAATAAATTAATTAATTATAATAAAAGTTCATTGGAATCAAGATAAGGTTTAACCTTTCTTAACAAGATCAACTCAGAAAGAGCTAATACTTCCAAATGGTTTTTTATTTTTGCCATATACAAGGATTTCCCAAGAACCAACCCCACCTTATATATTGATTAATAAAAGCATTATGTCAACTATTTTTGGGCCACAAGCCTAATAAGTGGTTAAGATATTATTAATATTTTAAATTATACTCTATTCTATGAATTTTTGTTAATTGTAATTAGATCGCTGACGTGAGCATAACTTAAGTGGTTAAGATATTATTAATATTTTAAAACCTTCCAAAAGGTGTGTGGCTACAAGATTAGCACGGATGAGTTCGTTTGAGAGTTTAAGGATAATTCTCCATGCAACAAACACATAGCTTACTAAATCAATTGTGACACTGATGAAAATGTATGCTTAAAAAATAAATAAAGTTGAATCTTAGAGGTTTGAATCTCTTTGTACTAAAAGAAATGATAATTAAATTATGTAAACCTATAAAGTAATCCAAAAAAGAAAGAAAGAAAATGATAATAATAAAAAAGAAAAGAAAGACCATTAGGAAAACGGGAGGGATATACATAAAAGATAGCTTTGAAGGTAGGAGTGGGATCGAAGGTGTAAAGGAAGAGAAAAGAAGTCTATCCATTCATATTATTAATTGATTCCAATGCAAACAGACCATTGGAATTTTTATTTTATATATCATCTTAATTTTATACGCTAAGGAAATACATTGCTTACAAGCAAATAACCAAACCCCTTCTTCTTCCTAATTGATCTCTTGGGCTATATCTCTTTTACACTTGATAAATACCTCCATAAAACCCCCTCTAATTGTCTCCTAATCCATACAATTACACTTTTATACTAACCGTCACATTTTCGGTTTCGAATTTCGGTGGGACTCCTCGAGTGAATTTTATATATCCCTGTCTTTTAAGGTAAGTCATCTCTATAGCCCCGTTTGATAACCATTTGGTTTTTTTGTTTTTTGTTTTTGGTTTTTAAGCTTATAAACACCACTTCCAACTCTAAGTTTCTTTGGCTTTTCACCTACTTTCTTCCCATGTTTTCAAAAACCAAGTCAATTTTTTAAAACTAAAAAAAGTAGTTTTCAAAAACTTGTTTTTGTTTTTAGAAATTGGTTAGGAATTCAAGTATATCTTTAACAAAAAGGAAAACCATGGTGAGAAAATTTAAAGAAAACAAGCCTAATTTTCAAAAACCAAATGGTTATCAAACGGGGCCTACACGTTTCATTTTTAGATTCTCTATATCTTAAATACATATTATCAGGGTGGTAGCTATATTATCAGGGTGGTAGCTATTGAAAGCATAATATAAATCTCACATAGGTTGGGTTTATATATTAGTAATATTACCAAAATGAGACATGTCAAAACTTTTGACCCATAGTATATGAGATGGAAGGATTTGAAAATGTCTAACGTAACCTCTTGATCGAGATATATACTTTAATTAGTTGATTTACTAGATATATTTGAGTTTAATTCACAATCATTTTAAATATATACTAATAAAGAGACATGGGATTATTTTCCAAATCTAGCTCAATGGATGAGACAGCATTGACAATATATCCAATTTTGGTTAAAAATCCAAAAATAGTTATTACCAATAAAAGCTTCCACAACAAATGACTCAGAGGGTTTTCACTTTAAATTCCATCAACTTTCTCCTTCTCTTCCACTTCATCTCCAAAATCCAATACATTTGTAAGCTATATTCCTCTCTTATTTCGATTTATATATATATTTTTTTATCATTATTATTTTTAAATTTCTGTATCCATAATTTTGTGAAATGCCACGTCGTCACTGTCGACCGCCGGTGGGGCCAGCCGAAAACACTGACCTGACGTGGCATTTCCCTGAGCGGGATCCACACGCCGAGTATTTAAAAAAGCCGCCCACGTCAGCCGAACGAGTGGCCGGCAAATCCACTGTGTCCTCATCTGATTGGACAACTGTTTCGGTGGCCGACTGGATTCAAAGGAATCGAAGAAAAAATTAGTTCTAGAATCTGAATTTTAATTTAATTATTTTCCAAAATAAGAATTATTTATATATTCGCTGAAATGAAATCTCGGAGTAGGTTTTTTTTCAGATGAGAGGAAAACGGATTCCATTGCCTCGAAATTTTCAAAATCCGACTCGTCGGCTTTGGCTCTGAAAATCGATCTCTGTTTTTTCTCAGGAATCGAACGACATGTCGAAGCCTCTGTTTCTCTCCAAATTCCTCTTCTCCGTCGTCTTCGTCGCTCATCTCTTTGATCTCTCCCATGGAGATGTCGGCACTGCAACGCATTACAGTCCTCCGTATTTACGTAAGTTGTGTTCATCAGATGCACAGCATTTGCATCAACGCTCTTGAGTTTTGTATTTCTTCTTTAGCAGTGATGAATGAATGAATGAATTTATTTTTACGCAGCCACCGCGTGTGCCGGAGGCGATTTGTCGCAGTTTCCGACGAACAATCTGTTCGCGGCGGCCGGAGAGGGGATATGGGAGAACGGAGCGGCTTGTGGAAGACAGTACCTGGTGAGGTGCTTGAGCGCCGCCGTGCCGAAGTCGTGCGTTCCGGATCAGACGATTCAGATCACCATAGTCGATCGTGCGATTACGTCGGTGTCGAAGGCGGCGAGGCCGGATGCGACGATGGTGATGTCAACGACGGCGTATAAGTCCATCGTTCAAGGATCTACGCCGTTCGTGAACATCGAATATATGCAGTGAGTGGTTTAGACATTTTCAAAATTTAGATTCGGAAAGGGATTTTTGTAGAATTTGGTGAAGTTGAGTGGAATTTCTGTGGATTTGCAGGACTTGAAAATTCATGAAGGAAGGCTGAAGAATAATTGCGTGAAAGCAGATGAGATTCATGACGTACGTAACGTATGTTAGTTTCAGAGTGGTTCAAATTCTCGAACTGTGAGGAAGATGAAGTCCATGTGTTCGGTTTCCGCCATTGACACACGCGCCTAATTTCTTCTATACTTTTTAATTTCTCCTTCTCAAATCTGAATCCCACCCCAAATTATATTTTCTTATATTATTATAAATTGTATTTCAAAAAGGAAAAAGAAAAAAAAAAGTAATTTTTTAAAAATTAATAAAGAAAAAGTAATGAGCTTCTATTGTCTTTCTAACTTAAGAATTGATTGTATACATGATTATTAATTATATCGGTCAACGTTGTACCATGAGGTGCTATTAGTTTTTTTTAGTTTAATAATATTATGCTTTTATCGATGATATAAATTAATTATTATTAAGCTATGCTCACTTAAGACCAATTTGAGACCAAATTGCTGTATAGAGTGAGAACACTACCATGAATAAGAGATGACAATGCAAAAAGAAATAGAAAATGCAAAAGGAGGATGTGAGAATTAAAACGTTGAAAAATTAAAGTAAAAAGACGAAAAATTTAAAAAGTTAAAAGAGGAGAAAATAAGGAGTAAAAGAAAAGTTGAAATGTGACTCAGTTACCTAAATTTCGAGTTTGATGGGGTATAGTTCAATTTTAATTATTTAACTTTTCCTTTGATAATTTTTGGTTTATTACGATTTTTACTTAGTCAATTTAGTTTTCAAAATCACTATACGGAGAAAACAAGTATAATTTTAAACGAGAAATGAGGAGAGGAAGTTTAACCAAATGTAGGAACATTTTGAAGTTTATAAATATATTGAACACAAAATTCAATTGTCCATTACTAATTAAAAGTTTGAATATAATTATTTATTAAATTTATTAAACAACATTTTAAAATTTAAAAGTTCAGAAATTTATGAGACAAATTAAAATTAAGAAACTTGTTAAATATTTTTAAAGTGAATTGATGTGAATTGTGAGGTCACATGCATGTATTCACATAGGGTGCCAAAACCAAATTTGATAGCGAAAGTAATCACGAGATCAGATCATAAAACGTCAATCCTATTGGTATTCCCAAGAAAACAAAACAAAGTCAAATCAAAATTTAACTTTTAATTTATTCATATAATAATTTCTTTTAATCATTATTATTATTATTTTTAAAAGGTTCCTTTTAATTATTTTTTCTTCTAAACTCGAATGGAATTTCGAATACAACATAAAAAGAAATTTATTACAGTATTTTTTGTTTTCAGAATCACAAAAGGTACGTAATAAAATTTATGTCTTATATTTTAGAATTCACTAAATTCAATAAAGACATGATTTTGTGATATTGACCATTGAAATTCTCAAAATAACAATTTTATGTTTTAATTTTGAATTTGAAATTTTAAAATGCAAGATTTTATTTAAAAAAATAATATTTCATGTTACAAATTCAAATCATTTTTGTTAAATTAAAATAGATATAATAAAATATTATAAATTTATGATATCATAAAATAATAATTATACAAAATTTATAACATAAAACATGTTCATAAAATAATAAATAATATTTTATATTCAACTTTATATTTATTCGGTGACTAAAACTAGTTTTATAATTTATAAATAGGCTAAATTATAAAAAATACCCCTAAACTATGGGGTTTGTTTCAAAAATGTCCCTGAACTTTAAAAAGTTTCAATAATACTCCTAAACTTTACAAAATATTTCAAAAATACCCTTGCCATTAATTTTTGGATGGAAACCGTTAAAAATGTTTCGAAAATATCATTGCCGAAATCTAGTCAAGCTCTTGGGATGATGTGTTGAAAGAAAAGGAAAGCTCCTAGTTTATGAATACATGAAAAATAGGTAAAACTTCTCATGAAAAGAATTTACAGTGAGAGAAGAAGGAAAAAAAAAAAGCATTTTCTAATAAGGTTATTTTTTAAAATCTTTTGAAAGTTAAAGAGTATTAATGAAATTGAAATTTTTAATGGTTTCCATCCAAAAATTAACGACAAAGGTATTTTTGAAACATTTTTTAAAGTTCAAAGGTATTTTTTAAACTTTTTAAAGTTCAAGAACATTTTTGAAACAAACCCCATAGTTCAAGGGCATTTTTTATAATTTAGCCTTATAAATATATTATCAAACACATTTTGAACAATTGTTTATATTACAGTCAATTCTAAATTTGCTTTCAAACACATATCTGAAAAACATAAAATATCATTCTATTTTCATTAAATCCATTATTTTCAAATCATCAACCAAAGGCACCTTAAAATTTTCAACACATTTTTAGAATCAAGATTTTAGGTGTCAACTTAAAAGGAGGATCTCAATTGAAGTCTCAATTTATAAAAATATCAATAGAAATTTCAATATTAATATTTAAAAAAAATTACAAAAATAAAAAGCCCCTAAAACATATTTAAATTAATAAATAAGTATTTCACTCTTTTTGAATGAGTTAAAGTTTCTAATTAATAATTTTATGTCTACATTAGTTATATTTGTAGATATTTTCCATCAATTTTTATAGCATAACAAAAACATCGATTCATCCCTTATGTCATCGTTTAACCCATAGATACAAAAATGTCAATGTTTGTGAAAACATATCATATTTAGAACGACTTTTAGAAATAGAAAACAAAAGCAACGTTAGGAAAAGAATAGCATGAACAATTCATTTGCATATATATAATATAAAAGGTAAATACTTTATTATGATAAATAAAAACACTTTTTCTTTTTAAGATTAATTTACATTGACAGAAAAGAGTGTTGGCTAAATTGACACAATACAAAAGTTTGATCAAATAATTTATAAACGAGGGGGGATTCGAACCTCTGACCTCTTGGCCGAGATACATGTCAATTAGCGTTGAGTTATGCTCGCTTTGGCTATAAAGAAGGTTACTAATGTATACAGTGTACACCAATTGAATAATATTTTGTAACGGTCACGAGAGACGACTATTCCTACAACAGCCAATAGACAAATATTACTGGGAACACAAATCCAAAACCAGTTGCAAGTTGAGGATCATTTATATTTATAGTTAGCCGTTGGACAAAAAAAGAATTGGACCAATGTTGTTGGGTGTTTTTCTACACATAGCATTTAAATTGAGCTTTGAAAATAATGTGAATACATTCTACTGGATAGTGGGCAGCTAATTTGTTTTGGTCAAGCTAATACGCTAATGGTTGTGGGGATGGGCATGGCTTACGCTCAGCATTCAGACCTATGAGGATGACAGTCAAAGAATTAGTTTGTCTTTGCTCATATCCAAGTACAGAAACTGTTTATCCCTTCATCTAAATAGGGTTGCGGATTGCGGAGAGTTAGTCGGACGGCGCATGTGAGCACGCAAATCTCCTTAAATTCAAGAGAAAAAGACTACTACTAATGAGCCAAAATTGTGTCATCAACTCGATGGAGACAGCTATCACGAGGTAGAAGCACGCTACGTATTCGAGTTGTAATGTATTAGATTAGTACGACTCAGATTTCATGTGATAGGTCATGGGATGGCACTACGAGTAGATTGAACCATGAACAGATGTTGAGCTAAAGAGGCCAACGAACCTATACAGTTACTTTGTCTAGAAAGTGAGAATTTTCCCAAAAAATGCAAAGAGAACAAGACGACTTTGGATGGAACTTTTTTAGAACTAATAAAGCCAAAAAGGGTTTCTTAGAAGTTCACTTTCACAATGAATAAGGCGTGATTGATGAAGTAATTATCACTGCTTTCCTACTGGCTTCATGCTGGTTAACACATTCTCTAAGACCAATCTCAAAATTTTCCCATTTGTCAACCTTTGTATCTCTAAAGATGCCTATTACGGCAGAATATTCCACCCATAAAAAGAAAAGGGCAAGAATGTCCTAAAGACAAAAGTTGTTTATAAAATGCTACAGATGGATCCCAAATCAAGGAGAATGTACTAATACAGAAGTCGCTTTATGATTCCAAGATAGAGAGTTTTAATGATCTTATGAGGCATTTGAAATAGCTTTCTTTTTAAACGGAGGAAGTTAGAGCCAACTAAGCTAATAACATGTAGCTTAAATTAGTAGGTCTATCTAAAGATTAGAATCTAAGTCTAGGTACACATATATTCTAACAATAATTTTCCTATAAGCCTATAGGTCACATCGAAAAGCCACTTTAGTTGATGTTTTCCTCAATGTGCTTGTCCACGATGTTGTCATTGCTAATTGCTAGGATACTGTCTTGCCCTCCATATTAATCTAACCATCACAATTGAAGATTGAGTAACCTTCGAGCGAGAGGTTTAAAACATTCTCGATACATATTGTTAGATTCTCTCCATTAGAGTTCTTTAAAAATACAAAACAAAAAAGAACCCCCACATTGGCTAAAGTCTCCTGTCACTGAATAACACCTACCTAGAAGTTGTGTATTTGAATCTTCTGATGAGTTTAATAAGGAAAATCCTCGACGTCTCTAAAGCCTGGCTTTGAGATGGACAGACTCTTTAAAAACCAGAAAATAAAAAAGTATTATCAACAAATAGGTACACTAATTAAATCACTGCCAAATCAACAACCATCAAACCTTATTCCATCACTCTATTAAGCAATCCACAAAAAATAACAGCCAGTTACACAAACAAGGGGGACGACAAATTCCTTTGCCTCCATCCACTAGAGGTTCCTATATTTCCTCTTCATTTGCTATTAATGAAAACCAAGAATTTGGTTTTCATAAACCAGTTAATCTCCAAGGAGTTGGTTTGGATTCCTTTCATACTAACTAGTAAGGAGTTTCACAATACAACACCTCCTTTCATCCCTTTCTAATAATTATGAATGCATAATTAATTGATTATGTAACAATGACATTGATATCAATTGACTATCTTACACCTTCAAATCAATTCGTGGTCCCTTCCCTTGTATGATTTTCTTTTTCCCTCTTTCTGAGGGTAAAAAATAATCAAACAGTTAAATTTACTCTAGCCTAACCACCTAAACTTCTGAATGTCGAGATAATTTAATACCTTTCTCCTCCACAAGTATTAAAATAGTATCCTAATTAAACAATGGCAACATTTCATATTAAGGGTGAAAAGTAACCATCATTGAGGCAATAAATAGATTTAACTTGTTCTTAAGATCTTCAAGAAGCACACAGAAAGATTTACTCAATTACCAGATAGATAGGACAAAATTTGCATGTCAAAAAGCCCTCTAGCTCCCATGATATTAAATATCAAATATCCATCGCGACCGGAATTGACTAACTCAATTCACAGGGAGGAAAAAGAAGGTTCAAAACAATTTTGTAGGACACAACTCAGGAATGAACTCAAAGTTGAAAGGTTACTTCTTGGTCTGAGTTTGAGTGATTAACTTGGTAAGAACATAGCAATCTGGCGGGGTAATGTTTGCATAATAGTTCTGAATGGTTTCTGTAATCTCAAATCCAAATTTCTTATAGAAATTGATGGCGTCATCATTATTCGTCTGAACATGCAAATAGATTTCAGTAATGTTTTGCTTTGAGCAGAGATCAAGAACATGATTTAACAGTCTACTACCTGCATAAAACCCAGAACAAAAAAAGAACAAGCAACTAAAATCTTCCATAAAAAAGAACGAAAACTTTTCATTTCAATCAAATTCTTTACAGAAAATTTATATATATGTGTGTGGGCGTTTCAACCCACTATGATACTTCTGATAAATGATAATTATTTTATTCTTCAACTTTTCTAATCACGAATACTAGCAAATCCCAAATAACCTAGGGGGCAATGATCCAACATTACTAACAAAATATTAGAAGATCTCTTAAGAGGTGGTAAAATGCTTCGAGAAGACCATAAAAGGACTTCTTTCAGAGAGGTACCAACCAATATCAGGGCATCCATCTAGTTAGTTGGAAATGGCTGCTCTTCCTCTCTGTTTTGGTGGTCTAGTTATTGGGCTTTGAAAGAAAGGAACAATGCTCTCCTAGTTAAATGGGTGAGGAGATTTACTAATGAGGAAAATGCTCGTGGAGGGTCATTAGCAGCAAATATGGACTTCAACTGAAAGATTTGTGATCGAAAATCCAGAACTGCAACAAAGGATACTGCCATTGGCCTGATATTGGAACAAGAACGGCAACCTCTTCATATCTTTTCTAAGGTTTAAGCTGCAAAACCAAAAAAGAATCAAATTCTGGGAAGATGTACGGGTTGATCCCATCCCTGCAACCTCTTTCCTGGACATTTTTGGTATCTTGAACAATAAACAAGCAGTAATTACAGTTGTTGGAATGACAAAAGCTGTAACTGGGATTTGCATCTAAGAAGAAATCTATTTTACAAAGAAATTTGAAAGTTGAGTCCATCTTAGGGAAAAAGTGAACTCAGATCTTCCAAAGACGGGATGGTTTGGCAACTAGATAAAATTTAGAATTTCGCGGTTAAGTCAACTTTGTGAACAGTTTCTCAATGTCACAAAAGTTGAAGAAGCTTTGAGTCAATCAAAACTGTAAAGGAAAAATCTCAAAGAATGAAATATTCCTTCAGCGGTCTATTGCCTATAGAAGTCTCAACACTTGTGAAAAGCTCCAAAAGAAAAATCCCAGCCGACCCATCTCCCCAAACACTAGATTGTCTATTTTTGCATTACCTATTTACTCTAGAGGATGCTTTTTTTTTCGGGTTAAAATTTTTAATACCTTCTCTGTTTTTCCGGATAAACTTGAATTTTGGCTTCCTAAAAGGTCTCTGGTTGGTGGCTGTAAGATAAAGCTAAAGTGTATCATAACATTGCAGTTAGAGATTTCTTATGGAGTCTTTGGCTAGGAGAAAACCGAAGGATAGTCCAAGTCAGAAAAATCCTTATGAACCTTTCAGTGAACTTGTAGAATATATAGCCTCAAGTTGGAGTGCCCTTCACAAGAAGCTCTTTTGTGATCACGATTTCTTTTTAATATTAATTTGGATGGGAGATCATATCAGCAGATTGTAAGCCTTTTCTCGATAGGGTTTTTCTCTTCCTCAGCCATAAAGGTCGTTACCTCTTTCTTTTTTATTTTTTATTTTTAATATACTCTATCTCTTATTGAAAGTTGATATTAAGGGAAGAAAATGCAATAAAAGATTTGAAGTTGGTACTTACCGATGCCTAGTCCACGGTATGGTGCTAGAACACCCAGGGTCATGATGTAGACACGTACAGATCCATTTTCTTTCTTCTCAAGGCGGCATGCAATGGAGCCAACACATATATCACTGTAGTATGCTGCGAAAACAATAAAAATGCACAGTTTTAGCCTTTTGGAATACAACCTATTAGCACAATTGAAAAGGGAGTTTTACAGTTAAAATTCACAACAATCATTGTAGTAAGGTATATAAAAATGATAATTAATAATCCTTATACTGATTCAGCTTTTAAATATGACACAGGATTTAGAGGATAATCTTATTTCTGAAGTTACACATTTAACATTTAAAAACAAACTGCACTAGGCATGCCGCAGCCTGCAGACTATTAATCATCAAATTACAAAAATGCTGAGAGAGAGATTTTAAAAGGAAACTAGATTGTTCTTTTTCCTAGGTTATTTTTAGCGTAAACTCACAAGTTTGCAATGAAAGACCAGTGCAATGGTCAAATTGAAAATAAATAAAGCAAATGATGGGACGTGAGAGAAGCAACGTCAAAATGATAGATGAAGAAAGTGAATTATCATTGAATGGAAAAGGAAGTGAAAGCCAAAAAAGAAAAGGAGAAATAGAACTTTAAGACATAAGTGTGGTATGTGGAGACCTAAGAAGTAGCATAGTCATGAAACACCCACAAACAGTTTTAACTTTTCAAGCAATGTTTTAAAAGGCTATTGAGGCGAAGCTCTAACTTTTAGCCTCGAGACTTACGCCTTCTTTGGACCATAAGAGGCTTACGCCTCTCACAGGAGAGGCTTACACCTTTATAAAAACGCACTGAGGCCTAAAATCTCTACGCCTCATATAATGGTTAGAAGAATAGTACTAATTTCCCATTCTTTAAAAATATAAAGGTTTGAGTTGTTACAATTTAAAATATTACTACTTTTACCACTTAGGCTTTAAAAACATTGAAAATAAAAATTTATAGAATAAGTCAATCGTATAAGTGATAATAGTAGTGATGATAAAGATATACTTGTAGAATTTTTGTTCGAGTAGCAATTCAAGGGGTGACTTTTTCTATACTTTTATATAAGTATTATGTTTAGCATTACTTGTTCACACAAATTTAGGATTTATATAATGTTTTTAATTAAAATTGAGGCTTACGCCTCACACCGCCTCGAGGCTTGCGCCTCGCCTCTTCAAGAGGAAAAGCCTCGAGGCCGCTTTTAGCCTATTAAAACATTGTTTTCAAGGGAATTGGTGAATTGACAAGGAAGATTTTAACTTATTTGTAACACTGCAAACAATCAGCGAAGTGCAAATTTGTATTTTATTAGTTCTGAAAAGCATGAAAACCATATCTACAAATTAAAGGGAAATTGGTATAGGGATAATAAATATTATGAAACTAGGAATAAAAACCATACACGCCATTGAGAAAAGGATCTCAATTTACAAAGTGTTCAGATAGATTGACTTGTACACATTCAAAAAATTACAAAGTTCACATGATAAAGTAGTAAATCCATTATTCATAAACCAATAACCACCATAGATGGACCCCGTGATCAAGTAGATCCGCTGAAAACAAAGATAATTAGAGGTCACAGGTTCATGCTTGACATGTATCCCTAGGTTCAGTTTTTTCTGGGTAAAACTTATAAGTTTATAACGGATGAAGGTAATACAATCAAGAGTGGAGATCGTTCCAGAAAGCATCCATATCATGCTGCTAGTGTAATCATCAACTGTAAAGCATATAAGGATCATTCCTACTATCCTTGATGAAAGATCAAAACATTCATTCCAACAAGATTTCCATTTAGGGAAGCCTCTGGAAATAGAAGAGATACAATGATAATATAAACTGGAAAATGGATTTCCAATGGACCAAACGAATTTCTTAAACCATCAACAGTTGTTGAACTTACTAACCAACCAAATGATGGCTCCACAGGATCAACCCAGCAAGAGAAAAATACTAAATATATAGACAAAACCCACAGTTAAAAGCGAATCAAGGACATAACCCTTTCCACACCATAAAAGCAACAAGAATTGAGTCAATTGACCACCTCACAACAGCAACCAAAATCATAATCCATCCAGGGACAGCTTCAATGGTCTGAGAAAACTACCAACAGCAGTCAATGGGTATCTTCTAATTTTTCATACAAATTATAATATAGTTTAGATTAATAATTCCTACCAGGAGCTGGGGACTCAAATGGAAATTTTTCAAAGAGAGTGTCTGATGGCAGATAAAATTATCAAGCATCAGTGCCTAAATTCCTTCATTTGTTTACTCTCAAGTCTCAAATTCAAAAAACGTAAATCAATTAAAATGCCTTCATTCCTTTAGAGCCAGACACCTGCCTATAAATACTCGTATAAACAACCCCGAAAACTTAAATATTAGCTCTAAATAAGTTGGCCCTCAAAACCTCTTGTTTGAAAGGTAAGCCCACCTGGGCTGGTCTATTTTTGTTGGTTTCCAATAGTTTTTCTCTTATAGCTTATAACGAGCAGTAATCTGTCTTTTGAAGTCTGCAAGCTAGAAATGCTAATGAATAGAAATTCAAAGTCGTATACAATATATAATGCTTCAAAGAGCATCCAAGCAGAAAGGGAAAAGAAAAAAGGTCAAATCCACAGTTCAAACAGTTTAAGACTCCAAAAACCACCAAATAATCGAACTAAAACCACATAATTCATAGTAGAAACCCCAGGAACATTCTTATCTCTTCTCAAATAAGTAGCAGCTAAATCCAAAAAGATCATCGGGCTGAATCACAAGCAGCAAAGCACACAAGGCAGAATAATAACGAAAACAACAAGAGTGCTTGAAGAGATAAACATAGAACCCATAATCAAAAAATCAAAAGAACGGAGAAGAGAAGCAGATACAGCAACATGAAGTCGATGGAAGAAGTATCAGACCTAGCTTAGTGAACTCGCCAGAGGCAAGGACGTCGGCATAGTACTTTTCGTTATAGCGAACAGGGAAGAGGGCTGTATTGAGCTTCTTGAGCTGCATCAAGTTCTTATCCCTCACTCCGTCGAGCGAAATTGGGACTTCGCGCCCCGCCCCCATTGTTTTTCAATGAAGAAAAAAAGAAGTTTCAGAGGGAGAGAGCTACAGAAATTTTCTTTGGCGGAGACGAAGTGGGAACCGCTCGTATCAATTGGAAATGATGTAGAAATTTTCCCTTCTCCAATACGGTCAATTGGGCCTTGATCCGATCGTTTGTTTCGGCCCATTCGTCCAACGTAGGAAAATTTTCATGAATTCCTCTTGTTTTATTAGTTGAACCTAGTTTAGATGACCAGTTTGAACCTTTAACCTTTTGGTCGAAGGTATGTTATCGTTGAACTATGTTCGCTATGGTTCATGAATACCCCATTGATCACCATACTGTCATTGTCCCTATCATTTAACGTCTTCCATAAATACCTTACAATGTACAACATATAACCTAAACATAGTGTTGATGCAAGAATCTTGTCACAAGTCCATGCACATAGTGAGTCAAGCTGGCAAGACGAGTATTCGAGTTGACCTACAATGAATTTTACACTAATGTGGTGTTATGTCCAATACACTCTGATATTTAAGTCAGACTTAAATCAAAGTGGTGTTGAGCTGAGTAATCTTACATATGTTGATAATGTGATAGGTTCTAGTATTTATATAGTTTCCAGTCATCTCTTAGCACATCTATATCTGACATGGCAACGAAGATTCCACTGATGACAATAGGCACCTCACTCGATTAGGACCGAACTAAATAGGTTTAGATAGTTCTTTGGCTTTCGAGCTCCATATGTCTGCTTCAGAAGGCTCTTATACGTCTTGCAATGTGGCACCCACATGGGTCCAAAGGGGAAGTCCACATGGACATACTAATCCTATCTCTAACACGTAGTTCAATCAATTAAGGCTATATTTTTCTACTAAAAATAATATTCAAATCTACAATTTTTTTTCAAAATATGTAAAAAGGAGAAACTACAACATAAAATAGATGGCTACTATATAGAATACCAAACATAGAGTACATACGTTAACGATTTTCAAACGTAATTTTAATGGAGGGTCTAAAATACGCCAAGTTAATAGCCAAGTTGACTAGTGTGGTTGACAAATCATCACACCATTTCATCTTCTAAGGAACATGGTCGAACCCAGTGGCGGTTCCAGAACTTTGTGTCAGGGAGCTAAATAGAAATAAGGAAAAATACCAATTTTAACCTTGAACTTTCAATCTCATTCAATTGCATATTGAACTTGAGTTACAATATTTGTCTAAGTTCAATGTCTGAAGTTGAAAATTTATGGTGAAAATTGATACAACTTATCAAGTTTAAGGTTAAAAATGGATTTTTTTTTTCTTCGCTAAAGATAATTTTGAACACATTTATATTAGTTTATGTATTTTGATATTAAATTAGTTAAAATATAAGTTTTGTCCTTAAATTTTCAAGATTATGTCTAATAAATCTCTAACTTTAAAAGATTTCTAATAAGTCCATAAATTTTCAATTTTTTTTGTAAAATAAGTTCCTAAATTTTCAATCTTGTATATAATAAATTCTTGGTTAAAAAAAAAAAGGTTAAGAATCTATTAGCTAGGCATCAAATTGAAAAGATTGAAATCTACTAAATACACAAGTATAAGTTTTTAAACCAATTAAATTACCTTTTAAATTTAGGAGGCTACTTTAGGCAAATTCTCAAAGTTCATATATCAAACTTATAATTTAATCAATTAAGTTTGTTCAATAAGAAATACAAATAAAAGTTTTTTTTTAAATAAAAATCTAAAAGAAAAATAATGAAATTGAAATATTACAAGTTAGATTTTTTTTACCTCTCACAAAAATTATACATTCATTTCCTACAATTAGTTTTTTACAAGATACTTTACTAAATAGGAATAATTATATTCATTTTCATGTATATTTGATTCAATAAAAAAAATTTAAATTCAAAGATAAAATTGAAACTGAAACAAAAATGATAATATTACATTGAAAAATTAATTTGTAAAAAAAGAAAGAATATTATTGAAGAAAAAAAAAGAAAAAGGAAAAACAAGCATCCTTAAAATTGAAGCTAGAAAAATAATTTGTAAAAGAAAAAAGAATAATATTAATTAATACAACAATCGATGCGCAATATAAGGGCAAGAAATCATGGACTTTTGGACTACTAAAGTCGAGTTCCAAGCACTATGAGTCAAGAATTTGCTTTATGACTTCATGGGCATTGGGCAAGGACTTTCTCTTGAGGTCTCCACCAATCTTTTCAATGTGGGAAAATATCTGTTTGGGTTTAATGGGCTCTGATACCATATTAGATTATATGGGCTTCCATCTCAAAACCAATTGACAATGAGTGGAGTGACCCTTGTAGCTTATATATTGTGAGGTCTCCACCAATCTTTTCAATGTGGGATCCTCAACATAATTGACGTCTAGCTCGTGTTGGATGTTGTACATTTTTTTTTGTCAAACAAGATAATATATTAAACTTACTTCATCTCGTCTTCATTCTCGTTTCTCATTTAACTCATTTCAATTAGGTCTAAAATGATTGAGATTGTTTTTGAGACTATTTTTGACATGGTAGAACACTTTTCTCTCTAAAGCAAAAAGAAACTACAAATTTAAGGGTGGAAACACAAACCTCCTAACTATAAAATAGATAATAATATATTAATAATTCAACGATGTTTAAATAGGTAAGTTAGGAAGTGCTTGGATAGTGTTTTATGAATTGTGTGTGTGTGGTCCACCTAGGCACTTCATTGAAGTCTGATTGGTGTGTGTGTAGTCTACCTAGGCACTTCATTGAAGTATGATGGGTGTGTGTGTTAGAAAGTGCTTGCATAGTGTTTTATGAATTTTGTGTGTGTGTGTTAGGAAGTGCTTGCATTGTGTTTTGTGTGTGTGTTAGGAAGTGCTTACACAGTGTTTTATGAATTTTGTGTGTATGTGGTCCACCTAGGCACTTCATTTTGTGTGTTGTCCATCTAGGCACTTCATGTGTGTTAGTCAATCCTTCCTAATGTTATCCCCACGCTGCCGCCCGATTGTTCCACTGGTGCCGGACTCAGCCTTGACCCTCTCTCTCAAAGGTTCCTCCATTCGTGGCTTTCCCGGCCTGAACTCTTCCTCGAATCCATTTTGCCTCTTGCAACAGAGCAGGTCAGAATCTCTCCCTATTAATCATTTCTTGGTATCATTATTATGTTGATGTCTGATCTTGATCGATAGTTTGGGAAAATCGTTCTCTGTGTGTGAAATTCGAAAAGAATGTTTTGAGTGTTAGGAAACTTCCAATAAATAATTGTGGTCGGATGGTGATTTTTGCGTTATGTATATGATTGAAATTGGATTTTTGGAATCAATCTTCAATACAGAGTTTCATTGAACAAGAAAATGTTATATTACAATGACATCGATGAATTTCAATAGAGTAATCTTGATTCTTTCGTCCACCATGTGTTTGAATAGAATCGAGCAATCGATGGAGAAAGCAAGAGGGGACGGATTTTGACTAATGATGAGAATTTCAATTTCAGAGCAACACATTGGGCTGACCTCCATGGCCTTCTATACAATGAGCTTCCAACTGATATATTTCTTTGGGACCATCTTTTTCTTTCTCTCTACACATCTGATGACAAATCATCTGTGAAAATATTAGCAAAAGTTCTGCAAACTGATGAAATCATTGAAATAGTTGGGGATTTGCTTGTTGCAGCTGATGGGTGTCTCTCTTCCATACGTCAAACATTTATTCCCAACTTCAAGTTGAGGTCTGTAAAATGAAGATGGAGAAGTTTAAATCCTTTGCTTCCTCGTTGATTTCGTACATTTGTAGCGTTGTTTCGTCGCGAACTTGAGTTTCATTGTAGATATTCAGGTTACTGTGCCTGGAGAGGGGTTTTTGATTTCTCAGAGAATGAGAATTCAGAGACTATGATGAATATCCGTAAGGCATATCCTGAAATTGGTAAATGCCTATATTTGGACTTGGCATCTGGAACTCATATTGGACTCTTTGAGGTTCCAAAGAAGAAGATTAACTGGATTTGATATGTTAATCAACCAGAACCCAAACTCAAGGTAATTGTCTATTCTCATTGAATGCTTACATTCCGTCAAACTCGACATAGCTTATATGGTTAAGCAATAATCTTCGACCAAAAGTTCGAATCCCCTACCTCACATATTGTTAAACTTATTGAATGCGTACATTCCTTTTGGAACCAATGCAATTGTGTTGTCTGTTTTCTGTTTTCTGTTTTCTGGTTTTAAGTTCTATAACGCAGGCTCTTTAGTTTATTTATTGGTGTTTGAAACCAATGAGCATACAAATGCAGGCTAGATCAATGACCATGAAAGTCGACGAGGAGATGGTGAGGAAGTTGCACGAACAAGCGGACGAGGCTTGGGTCCCTGAGTTTGCAAGAGTCGTTAAAGAAACGAAAGATCCTTTCATCAATGTAATCTATGATAGTGATCCATTAGAACGACTAGTTTGGGATAATGTGGTATTGGTTGGAGAAGCAGCTCATCCGACAACTCCTCATTGCGCGAGAAGCACGAATATGTCGTTATTAGATGCAGCTGTTTTGGGCAAATGCCTTCAAAAGTGGGGAGCAGAAGGTCTAAAATTAGCCCTTGCTGAGTATCAATCTATCCAGCTGCCTGTCATTTCTAAGCAAGTCCTGCATTCCCGGCGTTTGGGTCGGATAAAGCAAGGTTTCACGCTTCCTGACCGTGAACCATTCGACCCGAATGTAGCTACTACTACACAAAACTTGCAAGAGCTTCAAATGAGAAATACACCTTTCCTTGATGATGTTCCTCAAGTGATCGATCTGAGCTAGCAATCTATAGTCTACAATGTCTGGAAAGCCAAAGCTGAAATATGTTCAATGGACTACTGAATTGTGAGTGAAAGATTTGAGGAAGGAAAAACCTTGCTTTTCAAAAACAGTTGTATTGTAAAACATCAAATAAATTATCTGAAAATATCTTTATTAGGGCTAATTTGTTGTACTTAGTAGTTTAAAAACAAAATTTTATATGATAGTTTATTTCTCAGCAAGTAACTCCCATTAATTTGACCATTTATAACAATTTTCTAAACCTCAAAGTCTAAAGCACCCTTTGATAAATTTTCTTATTTTTTATTTTTGAAAATTAAGTTTATAACCGTTTCTTTGATTTGTTATCTATCTTCTTTTCACATCTTCAAAAACCAATTCAAAATTTGAAAACTAAAAGAAATTGTTTTCTTAAAGTAGTTTTTGTTTTTGAAATTTGGCGTCCTTAATATAAATGTAAACTATGGTAAGAAAATTTGGAGAAAATAAACCTAATTTTCAAAAACCAAAAATAAAAAATCAAAATGGTTGTGAAACGGGTCTAAGTGTCCCTTTTAAAACTTGAAAAATCAAATGAATGTTAAACTCAAAAGTGAAGTAATCAAAACTATTAGCATCCCCAGGTTCCATCTTCACAAACACTTGAGAATTCGAAACTAATTTAATGGATAAGAAAATACATCCTCAAGATATTGAAAATCCAATCTTTGATCCCTACCTTTTATAAACTAAAATAATTCAGAAAAAGAAAAAGGAAACCAGACATAATATCAGATTGCACAAGCCGCACGTGCCAATTTTCAACGATGAATGAGAAGAAGGGAATCCCCAAAGCAGTCATCGTCGGCGGCAGCATAGCCGGAATTTCTTCCGCTCACGCTCTCATCAACGCCGGCTGGCAAGTTCAGATACTCGAAAAATCAACCACTCCCCCTACCGGAAGTTCCACCGGCGCCGGCCTCGGCCTCGATACTCTCTCGCAGAGCCTCATCCAGTCCTGGCTTTCCCAGCCTCAACTTCTCCTCCACTCCACGCTCCCCCTTACAATCGATCAGGTGATTTTCGAATCAAATCAAATGTTTCAAAGAGTTTTCGAATTTCTCCCTTTCGAAGAATTTTAGATTGGATTTCTGTGTTCGGTCAGTTCTTGATGCATTTATGAACAAAGTTACTTGTGTGTGTTTGAATAGAATCAAACAACTGATGGGGAAACTAAGGCCAGAAGGATTTTAACTAGGGATGAGAATTTCAATTTCAGAGCAGCTCATTGGGCTGACCTCCATGGCCTTCTCTACAATGAGCTTCCATCTGATATATTTCTTTGGGGTCACCATTTCCTCTCTTTCTGCACATCTGAGGATAAAGCTTCTGTGAAGATAGCAGCTAGGGTTTTGCAAACTGATGAGATTGTTGAAATAGTTGGGGATTTGCTTGTTGGTGCAGATGGGTGTCTCTCTTCTGTACTTCAAACCTTTCTTCCTAACTTTAAATTGAGGTATATGGAAATGGAAATTGAGTAGAATGCTAAATTCTTCTCTATCCATTGATTCTCTTAAAATTATGTCTACTCATACTCACAACTTCATTGTCTTGTGTAGATATTCTGGTTATTGTGCTTGGAGAGGAGTCCTTGATTTCTCTGAGAATGAGAATTCAGAGACAATAATTGGCATCCGAAAGGCATATCCTGAACTTGGGAAATGCTTGTATTTTGACTTGGGATCCGGCACTCACATTGTGCTCTACGAGCTTCCAAAGAAAAAGATCAACTGGATTTGGTATATCAATCAACCAGAGCCCCAACTCAAGGTAATTGATTGCCTAAATGAGATTACGATGGCCTTTTTCTGAGCAAAGCTCTATACCATAGTGTTTTTTTTGTTTGTCTTGGTTGACACGAACGAGCAAAACAAATGCAGGGCAACTCGATGACCATGAAAGTACACGACGAGATGGTGAGAAAGATGCACGAACAAGCAGAGAAGGTTTGGGTTCCTGAGTTTGTAAGAGTCATCAAAGAAACAAAAGAGCCTTTCATCAATGTCATATATGATAGAAATCCATTGGAACAACTAGTTTGGGACAATGTGGTATTGGTAGGAGATGCAGCTCATCCCACGACGCCTCATGGCTTGAGAAGTACAAATATGTCAATATTAGATGCAGCTGTTTTAGGCAAATGCCTTGAGAAATGGGGACTGGAGAACTTACAATCAGCCCTTGCAGAATATCAATCCATTCGGTTGCCCGTCAGCTCAAAGCAAGTCCTGCATTCTAGGTATATGGGTAGGCTAAAGCAAGGTTTGGCTCTTCCTGACCGCGAACCCTTCAACCCGAAGGTAGCTACGCCGGAGAACTGCCTAGAACTTCAACAGAAAAACATTCCTTTCTTCAATGATGTTCCTCAATTGATTGATAGGACCAGGAGGTCTATATAATCAACAATTTCTAGAAAGCCAAAGCTTAAATGCATTCATGACTTTGCCATTCATTACATTATAGGTTTTGGGTTGTAAGTCCAGTCTCTTTGGCTGCATTTAATTGTACTCAGACACATTGAAGGTTAAAAAGTATAATAAATCATCTATATGAAAGAAATCAGCTTCAAATCCGGCCTTTGCATCATTAATCAGGAATGAGTTTTGTGGAAACTATGTACATAACCAATGAGAGTTCTATTATCAAGTTTCAACTACTCAGCAGCTACCCAGTTTTTGCATCAATTTGATTGTAGGGAGGCTTAGATATAAATAGCTGCCTGGATTGGCCATACTCCTGTATTAGATTCAAGCCTAAGTTTCCTCGTTATTGAATCATCGCATCGTGAATATTTTCCTGTGTTTTTTTGCAGGACATATGATAGTGGCATATCCTACCTAAAAAGATGATCTTCAATTCGGAGAGTATTATCCAGTAAAGGAACAATAAATATAAAGATAGCATTGGTTTTAAAAGGATTCAAGAAGTGAATACAAGCAGATTTTGCAAGAAAATATGTTACACACGCCCAAAAAAAAAAAAAAAAAAAAAAAAAAACAATCCTACTACATTGGCTTCCCCCTGCAACTTATTGAATATTTCCAGTGTTTTCAACGAACCAGAACAATATATAAAGGCGTTTTTCCATCAAAAAGAAGGCAAAAAGGAAATTATTTAATACCAACATCAAAATGGTGAAATGGTTCTCCAAGGGAAGAGGATTGAAACCCAAACAATTAAAAGACGCATACAAACTTCCCACTCTAGCTTTTACAAGAATATCATTATCTATTGAAGGGGCAAACTACAGTGCTCAAGAGTAGAAAAACAAGTTACCCTCCCCACCATATTTGAACTTTAACATCTCGTGTTTGAAATCCAAGAGGCAGATCAACCTGTCTTTGCAGGCCAAGAGGCTTGAGCTGACATAATTATCCCAACAATCACTCCGAACAACCCGAGTGCACTGCCAAAGATCTCGATTACAAGAATCTTCACAAAGAGAGAGGAATTTTGGGCATCTGATAATGCACAGCTGCTTCCAATGATTCCCACGCACAGCCTTGAAACAAAGCATCAGAAAAGATTCAAAACAAACAATCAAAATGAGAAGTAAAAGAACATTGAAAGAGCCAAATTTAAGGATTTTGATTGAAAAAGCCAAGTAAAAGAGAAGATATCAAACCCGCAGACAAGGTTTGCAAAGCCAACAATGATTCCAGATGCAAAAATTGCATATCCTGCTCTTAGAGACTCAGGGGAATATATCTGAGATGCTGATACACTCTCTAACTTGGTCTGTAAGATAATGGCAACAATAACACCGTATATAGCAACAGCTTCACAGAAAATTACACTGAAAGAACACAACATTAAAGTTGTTATAATCAAAGTAATCACCAGAAAGATCTAGCTAAATACTCAGGGTCAGCATTGAAATTTTTTGGACCAATGAAAATGGTGGAGACAAACGCTAGAAGGGTATTCTAGAAAGAAACTTACAATAGTTCATTCAACAGTTTTTTTTTTTTTCAAAAACACCGGGCTCGTGCTCAATTCTGTTCTAGTTGGTTCAAAAGTAAAACAAAGTAATAAATCCTTCGAGTTTCGTGGTTCTTAGTAGTATCAGTCCAAGAATTTAGCAATAAGAATCCCAAATTATACATTCCGACCCGATCATCTTAAAACTGGCAATCCAATCAATAGGAAAATGAACAATTCATCAACCAGAGTTAGGGCTTCACCTAATCAAGTTCTTCGAAGTAATACGAGGAGCTTTAATCGCCGCACCAATCAAACTGCTTCCCGTTATGTAAATTCCCCTACCAAATTCGCAACCGCGCAAATTCTCATCATTCAGAAAGGAAATTAACAAAATAAAGATTGATCAGGTCAAATACAAAGAGTACGTAATAAGATAGGGTTGGGATGGTACCAAGCGGCGCCGAGGACGGAAACACCGATGGCGATGGCGATGCCGACGGCGGAGAAAGTGTACGGCGAGATATTGACGAGGGCGCGAGACCAGGAGCTAGAATGTCCGATCACGGCGGCGCTAGACATGATTGTGTATCTATCTCCGACCTAGATTCTGAAATCGACGCAGTAATTAGGAAGAGGGATTCGATTTGATCTGAAATCCGCCGGTCTGAACCCTGGAGGAATAGAGTTCCTGATCTGAAAAGTGTGGAGATCGACGGATGAGTATCGAGAAACATCCACGCGCGCGTGAGAAAATTGAAACTTTTATTCCTGTACAATATCGTAATTTCAAAGGTTAAATTAAATTATTAAAAATACCTCAACTATATTGGTTTCAAATTATACGCTCGAACTTTCAAAAAGTTTAACATAATTGTAAACATGTTTCCTTCGTGTTTTTTTTTTTTTCATTTTTTTCTTGAAAGATAAGATTTCTATTTGCATTCTATACGAGGGTTTAAGGGTTTTTTTTTCTCACAACATGTAGCTGGATGATTTAAACTTCTGACCTTTTTGTCAAAGTACAAGTTTTATGCCAATTTAAGCTATGTTCTTGTTGGTTAAGTTTTATACGATAGTTTAAATTTACCGTGTACAAAATAAAAGGAAAATGAGAGATGGTTTTTAGGTGGATATATTTAAAATAAGTTATGAAATTTACGAAATCGCTCAAATATAAATTTGAACTTTTGAAACTATAATGATGAAATTGAAAATAAACTCAAGTTATATGAATCAAATTTTAAAATTTTAAACTATAGAGATAGATCCTTGAAAATAATGTGTTTTTCTCTCTTTTTGTTTTTTTAGACAGGGTAAATATAAATTCAAACAGAGATTTAAATTCCATATTAAGCTATATTCTATTTGACATAGCTGATCAAATTGACCTATGATTATATATATAAAAAGGGAGAAAAAAAAAACTTTCCCTCATTTGATTTGTTTTTGTTTTCTTATGTACTAAATATGTGTATATTAGTGTGTGTGAAGGGAAAAAAAATCAATTTTTACACCTAAGGTTGGAGTTGCATCGATTTTTACTCTGAATTTTCAAATCCAATAAATTGGACCATAAACTTAGATAAGTGTTGGCAATTTTAACCATTTATTCAATTTTCACTATTTCAACTAGTAATTTTAACTAGAAAATAATGCAAAAACCTCAAAAAAAAAAATTTACTAGTTTAATGAAAAGCAAGTATGACACAAAATTAAATTTGATTGATAGAAAAAATTTTATGTAACGTGAATAACATTACTTTTTTCAATGTCAATTTGAGTGTAGCTCAGTGAATAAATACCAATTATCAACTTAAGTGTCAATGGTTTAATCCTCCAACCTTGTAATTATTCAACCTAAAAACCCTTTTTTCAACAATTCTTCCAACCAAAACATACCATAAGGGTAAATTTTGTAATAATTTTTAAAGTTTAAAATGAAAACTTTAGTCGGAGCATCGACTTCCTCCCAAAAAAAAAGGGGAAAGAAAAAAGACAAATCCCATCAAGGAAAAGTTCTTCATCCAATGGGTAGGGCAAGTGGGATAAGTTGGGCTGGACCAAGGCCCATGGGCTATCAAGATTTTGACGGTTAGTGGCCTACAAGAATTTGATGATGGGTGCAATTTTAAATTACTAGTTTAAAAACACGTGCGATGCACTTTAAATTTCACTTTTTAGATTGAAAATTAAAAAAAAAATGGTGCCTAGAAGTCTAAAACTATATATTATATTGTTCTATGTTCATTTACAATAATAAATATGAAATATTTTGCACGTGGTTTGAAATCTTTGGAATATATTTTTTTACGGTGAAAGTTAACTTTTGAATAAATATATTTTTCATCTAGTTCAAATAGTAAATATTTGACATTAAACTATAATGTAAGAGGTAGAAAAAATAATAAAAGATATATAATTAAAATTAAAATACATATAATAGTTGTAAACTAAATTTGATAAAACATAAAAAGTGGCATCATAAAGATAGTTTATTATCTCATGGATAATTCATCGATGGACTTCGAGATTGTATTCTGGAGAAAAAGAAAGAAAGAAATATATTTCATAAGAATTATATAAGTTGATTTTTTTTAAAAAAAAAAAAAAAAAACTAAAGTATTTAATAAATAACCTCTTTGACAATAACATTTTTTTGTATGTTTGGATGACAAATTTTGATGTTCAAGTGATTTGATAAGAATTTTTGTATTGACATTGAAAAAAATTGTTAATGTGAAATTACATATTTAGAAATATATTTTCTAATATTCAGAACAATTTGTTCTTGTGTTTTGTTTAATGTCATCGCACAACATAATATAACAGGAAATTTGTTTCCTTTCGAACTTGAATGGATATCATTTTGTGCCATTAGGTGGACTTAATTAATGGAAATCATGATATCAAAATGTGTTTCCCTGTTCTCCCATTACTACTTCGACAATTTAAACATAGCTCCTATACATTTTCTTGAAGAACTTTCTCCAAATAGGTAAATATAAATTACATAGGACTTTAAAGAAATGGTACAAAGATTGCAAGGAAAAAGTTATAAATTTAAGAAAAAAGAAAAAAGAAAAAAAGTAATTGCATAATAATTTGACCATTAATATATTGATACCAAAAAAAAGTTTATTAAAATTTAGGATAGCAATGGTAACAATCGCTATATTTTATTGGTGTTTTATGCATTTTTTTTTGTTTGTTTTATATAGATTTTGATACAAAAAATCTATACATATCAAAATAGTGATGAAATTAGAGTAAAAAAATATGTAGAAAACTCAAAAGTTAATATGCTTTTTGGAAAGACATGACTAATGACCCCTTTTTATTGTAAGATATATTTTTAATTTTAATCCACGAATGGATGCATCTGATGTGTAACTAACTCTGCTTGAACAATCACGTCTCATCAACAAAGATTGAAGGATACTTTAACTCAAAGAGTTGTGTCTCTTTAACAAATATAGAAGGGCAAAATGGACATTTATTAAAACTATAAGGGCAAAAGAGGAAAGCAAAGATTCTCCTCCGTAAAAAAATATGTAGAAAACTCAAAAGTTAATATGCTTATTGGAAATACATGACTAATGACTCATTTTTATTGTACGATATATTTTTAATTTTAATCCTCGAATGGATGCATTTGATGTGTAACTAACTCTGCTTGAACAGTCACGTCTCATCAGCAAAGATTGAAGGACACTTTAACTCAAAGAGTTGTGTCTCTTTAACAAATATAGAAGGGCAAAATGGACATTTATTAAAATTATAAGGGCAAAAGAGGAAAGCAAAGATTCTCCTCTTAAGCCCCTTTTATATATAGTAAGATTTATTAAAAAAATTTTAAAAATTAAATATTTGTAGTTATTTACATGGGCAACAAGATAAACGGTCCTATTTAATTTGTCGTTTTGAAAGAGAGTCGTTTGAACTTTTCTTTGGATAAATAGTCAATTGCCAAATTTAGAAATATTCTAAACAAAAATTATGGATTAAAATGTCCCGGGAAGTCGTGAATACTTACATTAAAAAATCGCATTTAAGCCCTGTTTGATAACCATTTGGTTTTTGATTTTTGGTTTTTGAAAATTATGCTTGTTTTCTCTCAATTTCCGTTTTCATTTTTGTTAAGTAGACATTTGAGATCTTAGCTAAATTCCAAAAATAAAAACAAGTTTTTGATTTTTGATTTTTTATTTTTTATTTTTTATTTTTTAATTTTGACTTGGTTTTTGAAAATATGGGAATGTTGTCGATAACAAAACAAAAAAGTTGTGGGTGGAAGTAATATTTATAAGCTTAATTTTCAAAAACCAAAAACAAAAAACGAAATGATTATCAACCGACCTTAGGAATTTAGAAGATAAAGTAATGTTTTGAAATTGAATTTTGAAAGCTACAATTTGTGTGAATCAAGGGAGGGAACATGTAATTAAAAGAAGGGTAAAATACCCTTTTAGTCCCTCATGTTTTAGGGTCGTTTCCAATAGGTCCTTAGGTTTGAAAATTGAACAATCAAGTCCCTACTGTTTACAAAATGCTTCTATTGAGTCCCTGGACCGTTAATTTTTTTAACGGTGATGACATGGCAGTAACGGTGCTGACGTGGCATATTTTAAAAATATTAAAATATTAATTTTTTAATTAAAATAATAAAATATTAATATATTGAAATAATAATTAGTTTTTTTTAAAAAAAAAAAATACTCTTTCTTTCTCCCCCACCCACCCTTTCACCCGAATCCCCTTCCCCTTTCTTTCCCTTTCTTTCTCTCTCCTTCTCCCCTCCCTTCCTTGCCGGCGATGGACGCGACGGTGATGGCGACAGCGACAGATTTGAAGAAAAAAAAAAGGCATGGGGTGGGGTGTTAGGATTCTGTTCTGTTTTGGGATTCATCGAGGTGAATCGCTCGATTCAAAGATCAAGAGCGAAGCTCTGAAGATGGAAGATGATAATCTGGTCGTGTGTGGGACCGAGAGGTTGGGGCCGGCGCCGGAAATCCAGGGACAAACACCACAAACCCCAAAATCAAAACGAACAAACACTTGAAATTCAACTCCTTACGAACTCTACAAAAAGCAATCGAACATTCACCACACAGAAACCCAGAAGAGTCGCCACTCTGAGCCACCTCCCGACGCTGCTGCAGTGGCAGATTTTGCTCTTCCCTTTTCCCCATTTGCAGAGCATCTGTAACAATCACTCTCTGAAAACAAAATCGGACTCGAAAACACACACTCAAGAACAAATCCCCTTGTGGGTTCCTTTACAAACAGCCAAAATTTCCCAAACTGAATTCGAACAGATGGTCTTTTTGGGGCAACCCAACGTTGAAGACAAGCAAAGGTGAAAGAGAAGAAGGGTAAAGGGGAAGATGGGAATAAAGAGAGAAACCCCACTTGATGGATTTAAAATAACAAGAAGAGAAAGGGGTTAAAGAAAAGTTTCTCCACCAACAAATGGAAGATGCAGGGGAACTCGGCCACTCGCCTTCTGCAACTCTTCTTTTTACTGTCCATTGAATTGAAAATGGGTATTAAATGGATAAAAAACGGCAACTCGCCGGCAAGGAAGGGAGGGGAGAAGGAGAGAGAAAGAAAGGGAAAGAAAGGGGAAGGGGATTCGGGTGGGAGGGTGGGTGGAGGAGAAAGAAAGAGTATTTTTTAAAAAAAAAAACTAATTATTATTTTAATATATTAATATTTTATTATTTTAATTAAAAAATTAATATTTTAATATTTTTAAAATATGCCACGTCAGCACCGTTACTGCCACGTCATCACCGTTAAAAAAATTAACGGTCCAGGGACTCAATAGAAGCATTTTGTAAACAGTAGGGATTTGATTGTTCAATTTTCAAACCTAGGGACCTATTGGAAACGACCCTAAAACATGAGGGACCAAAAGGGTATTTTACCCTTAAAAGAATCAGTTAAATGTATCTTGAGGAGGATAATCAAATAGTGAAATAGGTGTAAAATAGGAAGAAAATTCAAACTGAATCTACAGTCCAAATACGATTTGACAAATTTTCATTTAAAAAATCTGTTTGACCATTTTTCAAAAATATCAGGATTTCCCTTCTCTATATTTAACTTTAGGGAAAATTTTATTTTAGATGATTTTTTCTTGTTGTTGAGAACTTTGTGAGGGTTTTTTTGCTCTTATCTAAGATTACGAAAGCAAAGAAACTTTTGAGGTTTTTTATCATCAAATATTTGTTGGTTTTTTCTTGTTGCTAAGAACTTTGTGGGATTTTTTTTCTTATTTTTATTTTTTATTTTTCTTGCTAATTAGAAGAATGTACAAATGTAGGAAACAAAAATAAAGAATTTTCGAGTTTATTATTTCTCATATTTGTTGGATTTCTCTTGTTATCAATAACTGTGTGATTTTTTTTTTTTTGGGATAATAATGAGAATAATAGTTTGGGATATTTGATTTCTTGAAGAGTCTTTCCAACAAATTTCTTACAAAACACTAACTCAAGTGCGATGTGAATTAAAAAAAAATGGAAATTTTCAATTACATGTTTTAATAGCAATTTAAATGAAAAGTTGACCAAAGGTTTACATTGCAACATTTATGCAAGTTTGAAGTTTAGATTGATACAATTTGTTAAGCTTGAGGTCCAATTTGATAAAGTTGAAAGTTTAGGGTTAAAATTGATACAACCCCTAAGTTTAGAGGTGAAAATTGATTTTTTCCCCTAATGGTTGGACTCCCCCTCTCCTCCCGTATTACAATTCGGTAAGAAGCTTTGAACGTAGACTTATAAAAGATTGATTTTTTTTTTTTTAAGTCTTTTAATTAGTTGGACTGTACTGTTAAGGGGGAAAAAAAACAAGAAAAAAATGTTGAACTGTACTTAGCTAAGCAATTTTATACCAATCCAAACATAATATAATTTGTGGTTGGGATTGCAAGGTATAAAATCTACTATTGGTCGTTCAAAAAAAAAAAAAAAATCTACTATTGGTGTTCTTTAATATTATTATTTGTCAAAAGAACAACTTCAATTATTAAATTAGAAGCAATGACATCAAAACACCAAAATTTTGATCTAATCCTACAAATTAATGTGTATGTAAAATAATTGGAGAAATTTGTTCACTAAAAACGTCAATCTGAACAAGTTAAGACACATGTGTCTTCGATCAAGATGTTATAAGTTCAAAATCTTTTGACCATATTTATCGTTGTAAAAAAAACTTCTTTACCAGGAACGAGGAGTTTAAGCTACTATGAAATATTCTCATTGTACTAAGATTGCCGGTAAGACTAGTGTTTGTAGGCAACGGGAAAAACACAAATTTTTCAATGGGAGAGTAAAAGCTTTGCATTTTGATTTGGCAAAAAAAATTTCTAATTCTACAAATTTAGGAAAGTAAATTAAAGAAAGGAATTTTAAAATCAACTTGTTACATGAGAGAATTATAAAAACCACTCATAAACTCTCAAACTTTCAATTTGATCAATCACCTCTTAAACTTGCAGATATTTAGAATTAATCTCTTAAATATTGCAAAATCATAAACAACCACAATTATTAGGATTGTTACAATTTAACTCAAATTTTGTCTACTCTATAGAATTTGAGTACAATAATTCTACAAAGTTGAGTTTGACTGTAACCGTCCTAAAATTCAATGATTTGATTAGAACAATGATGAATCACAAGTGTTTCATGCATTTTGTTAAATCTAAGAATTTAATTCCTAAAATTTTCATAAGTCAAACCAATGGTTAATCAAATTGAAAACTAAAATGTATGATCCTAGTGTTCCTACTTTTTAGAGGTGGTTTTTGCATATTTTGTATAAGACCCCCTACTCCCTTTTTTGCTTCACTTATAACCTTGTAGATCCTTAATGACAATGAGTATAGTTAGTTACTAAGATCCCCTTTAATAACCATTTGGTTTTTAAAAATTATACCTTTTTTTTTTTTTTTTTTTCTATTTTCCTTACCATGGTTTTCATGTTTGTTAAAGATCTATTTGAATTCCCAGGTAAATACCAAAAACAAAAATAAGTTTTTGAAAACTTTTTTTTTTTTTAATTTTCAAGTTAGATAACAAAACAAAAAAACCCTAGGAGCATGCATGTATTTAAACCCCTCTTCATTCATCACTGAAGAGAGAATCTCGAACTCTATTCTCAACTTCTCCTCTTGCTCTCTAGCTCTTCCATCCGTTTTCTGACTTAAGCATGAGGTGTGGCAAGCACCACACCGGTGTGCAGGTTTTCCCCCCTTACAAACAAATTTACCATTGGTGGCACGTGAAGGTCAGGTGAGTTCCTCCCAACCAAATTTGACCATCAACAAAATATATATATATATATAAAAGATATGAAGAATAAAAAAATAAAGAAAGGATCTTACTGACAAATAGATTGTGGAGGTGGAAAATTGGATGGACAGCTACGTGTGATACGAATGGGAAACCCCCAGCTGGAATGCTGGATCCTTTACCCCAAGATTCCCTGCAGAATCCTTTATGCCCCAACCCATCATATTCCTTTGTCCCCACATTTCTCTCTGTTTTTTTTTTTTTTTTTTTTTTTTTTTTTTTTTTTTTTTTTTTTACTACTTTTATTTTTCCTATATCATTTTAAATCAAATCACCCTCTAAAATATCTCCAAATCTTGGTTTTTTCTTAAACATATCTAAGATTGTATCTACCAACTCTTATTTGTTTATTTCTTATGCTTTCTTTATTGTTTTCGATTACCATCAATTTTCCAAATGGGACATTTTTCAACTGTCAAACTATTATAAAATAGGTAATTAATTGCTTTGTCTTACTTTAGTTTAGTAATAAGGCTTCCGAATTGCGCATTAGCTAGATATATGTCAATCTTTTAAACATGCTATCATTTTTTTCATATCGTGTGTTTAAAATCTCTCTTGTAATATTTTATTTTCTTTAGTCTCTTATGTTAATGTGTTGACATTTTTTTTTACATGGGAAATTTGAACCACAAATCTCTAAAATGTTAAGCTATTTATTTTGTGTGTGAGTATGGAGGGATAAGAACAGGTTTTCTAAAGATGAGTTGTAAAATAAAATCTAAAAGAATAGAAAATTGTGAAATTTATGGATGATTTAAGAAAAGAAAAATGTCCCTAAACTCAATATCTCATTCATGGTCATATCTTTTTTTTTTTTTTTTGACAATATGGGGTGGGGGATTTGACCACAGACTTCGTGGTTATAGTACAACTTTATGCCAGTTGAACTATGTTATTGTTGGTCATGATCATATCCCTTTAACCATTACATTTAAAAATAATAATAATAATAATAAAGAAACATAACACTCCAAGACCAAGAGATTGCACGATATTTACAATTGAGTAAATCTTTTATTAATATTCAAGTTGGAACAGAAATAAACAAACTGACATTGTACATTTTGATATTTGTGCAAATATTACCTTTTGTCGCATTTGCTTAATTTTAATAAAATATTGCACAAACAATATTCACACTCAAAAAAATAAAGTCAATGTAATTCAGTAAATAGAATATACCTTACAAGTTCAGTTTGAACTGTGTTGTAAAATAAGTTCTTGAACTTTAAAAAAAAATATTCGATAGATTTTTTAACTTTCAATTTTATGTCTAATAGATCATTAAGTTCAATTATCAATAAAAAGAAAAACATAAAAGTTGAAGAACTAAGAGCCCTATTTGATAACCATTTGGTTTTTATTAACCACTACTTCTCCCTTCAAGTTTCTTTGTTTGCTATCTACCTCATTCCTATGTTTTCAAAAATCAAGTCAAGTTTTGAAAACTAAAAAAAAAATAGTTTTCAAAAACTTGTTTTTATTTTTTGAATTTGACCAGGAATCCAAAATGTGTCCTTAATAAAGATGAAAATAATTGTAAGGAAATTGAGTGTGAAAACAAACATAATTTTCAAAAACTAAAACGCAAAAAACCAATGCCCCATTTGATAACCATTTGGTTTTTTATTTTTGAAAATTATACCTTGTTTACTCCCAATTTCCCTACAATGAGTTTCATCTTTGTTCACACATTTGCATTCTTAGTCAAATTCGAAAAACAAAAATAAGTTTTTGAAAACTATTTTTTTAGTTTTCAAAACTTGACTTGGTTTTTGAAAACATAGGTAGAATAACGTAGATAACAAAACATAAAAATTTAGATGTGGGAGTAGAATTTTATAGACTTAATTTTCAAAAACAAAAAATCAAATGGTTATCAAACGAGACTCAAATGATTATCAAACGGGACTTTAAACTTGAAATGTAATTACATGACAGTATATATTTTTTATTTAGACAGAAACTACAAAAAGAAAGTAAATAGTTTTTTCTTTTTGGAAGCTAAAAAGAAAGTAGATACAAAGCAATATCCTGACACTGAAATCATACGAACATGCAACGAAATACCAGGACGAAGCAGCAAGAGATGTGGAATAAATAGAATATATATTTTTAAATAAAATAAAAAAAAAATCACGTAACCTTACCACATTAGATGCATGTACCATAAATAATGATACAAGAGATATAAAAATATTTATTATAATAAATGGATTAATTTCGATGAGTTGGGTTAATTAAAAAATGGTTGACTATGGACCGACCGATCTTCTCCGGATCCGTGGGGATTTTGTACCCGTTGGGGCAATATCATCATTCATCCAAATAATTAATAATTATAATGTTCGGTTCGTGTTTTATTTTCTATATATATATATATATTATATATTGCCTCGATAATACTAATACTGTGTCGTTTTGGTTATTACTAAATAGTAATTTCCCTTATCGGAAATCTTTTTGAAAAATAGAACGCATCCTACCAAAGTCAAAAAATCAAACTTTCCTCTGCTTCTCCCAATGAAGATAACTTTAAAAAATGATTATTGTCAATAATAATAATAATAATAACAACTCTAAAAAATGGGTATCTAATTTATTTGACATTCTTTTAAGTTCACGATGATATTGGACATAAATTTGGAAGTTTATAAATTAAACTTGTAATTTCACGTTTTAAATTTGTGGAGTACTTTACACCTTAGTTTGGTTTATTTCTATAAATTATAAAGGAAATATTTTATTTAAATCTATAAACATTTTTTTTAGATTATTTAAATCTATAAACTTTATGTATAATAAACCAATTTGAGTTATTATTGATAATTTTTATAATTTTTTAACAAACAATTTAACGTGTTTATGTCGTTTCATTTCCGAGCAAATGCTTATATGGATGAATATTTGGTGGAGAGTGTTAGTTTTTGAAAAAATATTAGAGTCGGTGTTTTTGGGAATGGTTTTGGAATGATAACACTCAAACATATCTTTTGTAGCATAGGACTATTATATTTGAAGCGTAAAATAAATGGATAGATTTCAAATCATATAAAGAAAAATACTTAACTACATACCGGTATATGATCATTTTTCCACAGAGTTATACTTATATTCTTATTTTTTTTATTTGTTATGATTAAAAACATTTTTTTTAAGTCGGAGAGATAATTTTGTGTAATAGTAATGTTATAAACAAAAGAAAATTTAGGAACAAAAATATATTTCAAATCTTTTATCAATTCTTAATTTTCAATATTTATATATATATATATATATATAAAAGCTTAATTGATTAATAATATATAGGGTGTGTTTGGTTTAACTTTTCAAGTGTTTAATTTTGAAAAAAAAAATCATTTTGAAAAAATTTATAGTGTTTGACAACCACTAAAAATGATTTATTAGAAAATGAGATTGATAAATAAACTATTTTGAGAGAAATATTTAACACCTACTTTTTCAAAAATAATATGTATACAATAACTTGAGTATAAAAACACCAATAAGAAAATGCAACCAAACATATGGGTGTTTAAATTCTAAACAATTTTAAAAATATGCATTCTTGAAAAATATTTAAATTAAAATGTATTCCAAACGGATCCATATATTTGTTCAGGTAATGCTGTTTAGCCGACTCCGCTTCTCGAAGCAAATAACTTCGTATCTGGGTGAGGCTTTAATTCCGTCAAGTTATTTGTTTAATTTTCCATTAATTTTCATTTTAATTTAAGATTTTGTCATTGGATTTTTTTTTTTTTTTTTTTTTTGAAATCCAAAGTCATTGGAATTAATTTAATTGAATAAAATACAAATAGTTTTCATCGATTTTCTACTTGAATAAAATACTAATCGTAAAATAAGCATTGTGATTCGACTAAAAGGACTATCCTATGTTGATCTGTACGAATTTGTGTACGAGCCAATTTATCGATTATTTATTTATTAATTTACATATTCAGGAAAAAGGAAAATAAATATTAAAAAAATAAAGTAAAATAAAATTAGATTAATTTTGGTACGGTATCGCAGCATGTGAGTCATGTGGGTGAGTGATTTGTTGAATAAAAATGGATGAAGTATGAAAATGGACAAAGCAAATCCCGTGAATTTTCCAAATAATGCACCATTTTTATTACCATTTTTTTGAAATTACTCTCTTGACTATAAATAATAATAAATTCCGACACTCATATACAGATTAATTGTTTTTTTAATAATTACCAATTTCTGTAATTATACTTCTGAATTATGATACATTTGTGGACCTTTAACATATTTCATTCAATATAGGTCTAGGCTTATCTGAGGATTGACAGGATTTAGGTTGGGGTGATTGGGTAGTGCATTTTTTGGTTGTGTGTATGTACATCTCCTACTAAATTGCTTATCTTTGTTGATGTTTAAAATGCTTTATTTGGGTGGTAATTTTGTTACAGGCCTAAAGTTGCGAGCTAGTACGGAGCAAACTAGTAGTTAACTTGGAGTTAAGATGATGGAGGATTTGGAAGGTTAGCTGAAATCCAGATGAAATCAATTGGTTGTCTGCTTAGTTTCAGTACACACTCTCTTTCGGGAGGGGGATAGTGCTGCACTCTGGCTGGCGAGTTTGGCTTGGAGTGAGGATGTCTCTTAGTGTGTAGAGAATTTGTTTTTCCTGTTTTTGTCCTTCTATAATGTTGCTTTTGAGCTGTTTTCTTGGTTCGAATGAAAGGTTGATGTTAAAAAAAAAACATATAGTTAAGACACATATATATCTCGAAACTCTCCACTCCCAAATGTTGTTGAACTAAAAAAAATTAAGACATATACTATCATCGCCAACAAGAGCATAGCTCAACTGACATAAAATTGTACCGATGATCACGAGATATGTGATTCGAACCTCTCACCCCACATATTGTCAAAAAAAAAAAAAAAAATCATCAAAAGATCCAAAAGTTCGAAACTTCCTACTTGCCTTCTTATTGGACTTAAAAAAAAAAGTGTCAACACATCTTTTTAATTGTGTACTTCAAATGCATTTCTAAAAGGCTTGATTTTAAGAATATTTTCCTATAAAAATAAATGGTACGATAGTACATATCTACTTTTAATCTAAGATATGAACATAGTTCAGTTAACATAAAATACATATATATTTTTTTATCAAGAAGTACTTGTACGATAATATCTATTTTTTAATAGGTTTTTTACAAAAATGTTGCATAAAGTTATTTATATTCCGTAAAAGCAAGGTGGAGCTAGTAGAGAATGAAAATAGAAGGAAGTAGAGATAAAACTTTTAAACCTCAAGACTCCGTTTGATAATCATTTTGTTTTTTAAAATTAAACTTATAAATACTATTTTCACATATAGTTTTCTTGCTTTATACCAACGTTTTAAAAATGTTGTTAAAACCCAATTTGATTTTATTTTGAATTTTGACTCATAATTCAAATGTTTTTTTAAAATGGTGAAAATCTTAAAACTAAAAGTGGGAAAACAAATATATAATCTTCAAAAACACGCAACAAAAAGTAAAATGGTTATCAAATTGAACTTAAATGTTTTTATATACTTTTCTTAACTTAAAACAAGCCTTCTCTCTTCCCTAGAGAAAGATTAGATCTAAAATTAATAGAGAGAAGACTAAACACGTCCTTATTATATTGTTATGATTATAACTAAGATGTTCATATGAGGATTAACTAAGTTAAGACACATCTACTTATTCATTTAGTTTAAATTTTCATCTTCACTTTTTTTATGATAACATGTGAGGTGGGGAATTCGAACTGGAGACCTCTGGATCATTAGTATAAGTTTTATGTCAATTGAATTATACTCATGTTGGCCGTTAATATTTGTTATATAAAAAAATTGAGATTTTCTTTTCTCGTCATGGAACAAGTAATATTTTGTAATTTTAAATTGAAGATTTGAATTCCAACTTTCAAGGAGGACACAATTATGGATTATGGTCCACTCTATTTCTTGGGAACCGTTTGAGGAGTTCCATTTGTACACAATTGGATATTTTATGACCCACTTGATAGATAAAGTTATTAAATATAACTTTATTTTTTTATTATTTATTATAAAATAAAATTGCCTTCAAAAGATTAAAAAACATCCACTTTCCATTTTGGAATTCAGAAAATTTACTTTTTAAGCAATAGAAAAGAAAATTAATTTTACAGCCTTTTGCAACTTATTTTTAAATACCAAGGGCTAATTCGGGAACATTTTTGTTTTTTTAATATATATATATATATTTATAATGCACTTAATTTATTTTTTGAATTCATCGTACTAATATATTTAATTATTAAGTTGTGAAAACCATGGAAAGTGAATATATGCCCGAGTTGTTTTCATAAATTATATAAAAAGAAGTTTTTTTTTTTAAAAATAAAAACATAAATCGCTATCCTAGAACTAACCGTTCAAATAAGGTTTTTTTTTTCCTCTCAACGTCCATAAAACTTACAAATTTTAAAATTTAAGTATAATCTTTGTATTTGTGCGTACTTTTCATTGTTATTTTCTACTATTTAAAAGTTTAATTTATACATCTTAAAAACTAGGCAAATTTTAGAATTAAAAAAAAAAAAAAAAAACTTTTGGCAAATTTTCATTCATATTTTTTCTATTGGAAATTTGAATGTCTGACCTTTTGCTGAAGGTTATAATACTTCAATGGAACTACATTCAAGTTTGTCACTCATATCTTAACCACTCTTATTCTTATCCCTTCCTTTGTCCATGTACTTTCAGATTTAATTCATTTTAGTCGTCCACTCGAACATGACTTATCCTGACTAAGAGGTTAGATGTTCAATCCTCCACCTCTATATGTTGTCAAAAAGAAAAAGAAAGGTTAAATTCATTTTAGTCATGTACTTTTTAACTAATTTTAGTCTTTATACTCTTACAAACATCTATTTTGATCCTTGTACTTTTAAAAAATGACTCTTTTAGTACCTCTATCTTCTATTTGATATCATTTTTCGTTTCAATCACAATTTCATCACAACACTACACTTAATAAGTTACTTGAAACAACCAAAATAGGCATTGTTAAACAGTAAATAACATGTTACTTACTTCTTCACTTGAGGTCGATAGTTCAAATCTCTATACCCCACATTTATTGTTCTCAAAATAAATTACTCAAAACATGACCTTAATTTTATATTAAAGTAAAATCAACATTTAAATTCAAAATAGGATCCAAAGTTCAAATCTACCTTATTCGACAAGATCTTAAAAAATACATACATATATGTATATGTATATATATAAACACACACAAAGTTGAGTAAAAACTGAAAAACTTGATTTGAGAATTAAAATATTTGAGATCAAATAAAAAAAATTAAAATATTTGAGATCAAATAAAAAAAATTAAAATATTTGAAGAATCTGATGGGAATGAGATTGACTTTCTTTTTCTTTCTGTTGCTGATCAAATCATATCATTGAAGCACATGACCATCATAAAACGCAACATACACCATTATTGGAGCTGACTCTTCTTCTTCAAATATCTTTTTTATTAATTTTATTCATCACTTCCATTCTCTGAACCTATATAAATCCCTTCTCTGTCTTCCATTTCTCATCATCAGAACAATCCCAGACAAGGAACCCACCGCCATTGCCCTCCAACTTCATCATGCCTACAAATCCAATGGATTCCTGAAGTTTCCAGAGGACAACTCCATCCATTCTCTTTGCGGACCGGCCATAGCTACAGAGCTCGCAGTGGAAGCAGAAGAAGCAGTTTCGAGGAATCTCGGCCATGGAAGTTTTCTCGAGGTCCTCGTGCGGAGACGACGACGAAGAGGCTCTGAAATGGGCTGCGATCGAGAAGCTTCCGACGTACTTACGGATACGGAGAGGGATACTGAAAGAGGACCAAGGCGAAGCCAGGGAGATCGATATACGGAATCTTGGACTGTTGGAGAGGAGGCACGTTTTGGAGAGGCTCGTCAAGATTGCTGAGGAAGATAATGAGAAGTTCCTGTTGAAGCTCAGAGACCGGATTGAAAGGTTAGTTCGTGATTTGGAACAAGTGATTTCTTCACATTGCTATTTTTGTGCTCTGGAAGGCTTCAAAGATTGAAATCATTGAAGCTCAGGCAATTGATAACTTTTTTCTGTTTATAGATTGTTGATTATCATTTATTTGTTCTGTTTTTTATCTTTTAGAACATTATAGAAATTGTAGTACGTATAACTTTTAGACTTTGACTAAAATTTTAAACGAATTTTCAAAAATAGACTAATGATTGACCACTACATTAAATTATTACTCAGACTCCAAAACTGAAGTAGTTAATTTAGTAAATTTGATGTTCCAATATATTGCAACACAGAGTTGGTCTAGAGATCCCAACAATTGAAGTTCGGTTTGAGCATCTCAATGTTGAAGCAGAAGTTTATGTGGGACGAAGAGCATTGCCCACAATGTTCAACTTTTCTCTTAACATATTAGAGGTAATCAAATGAACTTCCAGATTAATATAATTATGTCTTAAAAATAAATCTCACTTGCTACACGCTTTCTGTTCCCTGCAGGGTTTACTGAATTATCTTCACATCCTTCCAAGTAGGAAGAAACCCCTATCAATTCTTCATGGGATCAGTGGAATTATCAAGCCTAAAAGGTAAATGAACGCAGGAACGTGGTTTAAATTTGCATCATAAGATTGTCTGCCACTGTCGCCTTCTCATAATGCTGTTCTTATTCTGCAGAATGACATTGCTTTTGGGTCCCCCAAGTTCTGGAAAGACCACTTTACTATTGGCTTTGGCCGGAAAACTTGGGAAAGATCTCAAAGTAAGAATCGAATCCTGAAACTTATGTATAATCTAAATACTTGGAGACTTTTAATGCCACAGTGTTGAGAGTTCTTGTGGGTTCCAGTTTTGTGGGAAAGTTTCATACAACGGACATGGAATGGAGGAGTTTGTACCGCAAAGGACTTCAGCCTACATAAGTCAACATGATCTGCATATAGGAGAGATGACTGTAAGGGAAACATTGGCCTTTTCAGCAAGATGTCAAGGGGTCGGACCAAGATATGGTGAGTAAAAAGCCAAGATGCCATGAGAAAGAAAAATCTAATTAGATTATAATCTGAAGATGCTAATTACTTGCTTGTAATTTGGAAAAATTTTCAGAAATGTTGGCAGAACTTTCGAGGAGAGAAAAAGCTGCAAATATTAAACCAGACCCTGATCTTGATATCTACATGAAGGTTTGAATGCAAGAAGCACATCATAATGGAAAAGAAGTTTTCGGTCTTTTACAAGTTCTGTAATCTTTGGTTCACAACTTGCAGGCAGAAGCACTAGAAGGGCAAGAAACTAGCATAATAACAGACTACACACTCAAGGTACGAACTCAATTGGAGATACCATTGCATAAACTCTCTCTCTCTGTTTTTTTTTTTTTTTTTTTGATAATGTCAATTTGCAGATTTTAGGGCTTGAGATGTGTGCTGATACTATGGTGGGGGATGAAATGATAAGAGGTATCTCTGGAGGACAGAGGAAGCGACTTACAACAGGTAAAATCCAGAAGGAATCGTTTTTTTGGAGATATTTCAGTTGATGTTTCAATCTTATCCCTTTCAATAAATCCAAAATTGTCGACATGTTTTTCTTTCTCAAATCTCTGGTCAATAAAAACAGGGGAGATGCTAGTTGGACCAGCTAGGGCCCTCTTCATGGATGAAATTTCAAATGGTTTAGACAGTTCAACAACGTACCAGATAGTGAATTCTCTCAGGCAATCAATCCATATACTGAATGGAACGGCTGTTATATCTCTTCTCCAACCAGCACCTGAGACATTTGATCTTTTTGATGATGTAATCCTCCTGTCAGATGGGCATATTGTGTATCAAGGCCCAAGAGAAGATGTTCTTAGCTTCTTCGCACACATGGGCTTCAAATGTCCAGAGAGAAAAGGGGTGGCTGATTTTCTACAAGAAGTAATTCCCTCATTCGCACCTACAATGGTTTGTTTCAGGAGGCCCCGTACCTTGCATTATTATAATATTGAATGTTCTTCTCTTTCATGCTAGGTGACTTCAAGAAAAGACCAAGAACAGTACTGGGCAATTAGTGATGAACCATATAGATTTGTTTCAGTCAAAGAATTTTCTGAAGCATTTCAGTCATTCCACATTGGTCGAAAACTGGGAGATGAACTTGCCACTCCTTTCGATAGGTCCAAATGCCACCCAGCTACTTTAACAACAAAGAAGTATGGTGTTAGCAAAAAGGAAGTGTTGAAAGCCTGCATATCCAGAGAACTTCTGCTAATGAAGAGGAATTCTTTTGTATACATTTTCAAAATGTTCCAAGTAAGCGTTATTTAGCCCCGAGATTTTGGCTTTAGATACAGAACATGAGATAAATGTTTAGTAATTAAGCCAGTAATAGTTCGTGCTCTTCTCATTTCTAACTTCATTAACCTGTTTTTCCTTTCAGCTTATTATAATGGCTTTGATAACGATGACTTTATTCCTACGAACTGAGCTGCACCGAGATACTGAAATTGATGGAGGGATTTATATGGGTGCCCTGTTCTTTACTCTTATTGTAATCATGTTCAACGGATTCTCTGAACTTGCTATGACAGTCGTGAAACTTCCTGTATTCTATAAGCAAAGAGACCTTCTCTTCTATCCTTCTTGGGCATATGCTCTGCCGACATGGATACTTAAGATCCCAATCACCTGTCTAGAAGTTGGCATCTGGGTGGTCATGACCTACTATGTCATAGGGTTTGATCCAAACATTGAAAGGTAAGTACATATAGCCAATTTTACAATTCAAAACCAAGTCTTCATCTGGTACACAAAAGGTGAAAGAACATTCATTTGCAGGTTTTTCAAACAGTTCCTTTTACTTTTCTGTATCAACCAAATGGCATCAGGATTATTTCGCCTAGCAGCAGGACTTGGAAGAAATGTTATTGTGGCAACCACATGTGCGACATTAGCTTTACCAGTAGTCATGGTGTTGGGTGGATTTATCGTGGCTCGAGGTAACTTCTATGTTTATTTTGCTTTTGCATATGGCCCACGTAATATATTGAGATCAACATTTCTGATTGGCAAAGAAAAACTAATCTTTTCTTTCTTATTAGAGGATGTACATTCATGGTGGCTGTGGGGATATTGGGTCTCACCAATGATGTATGGGCAGAATGCTATAGCAGTAAACGAATTTCTTGGGAATAGCTGGAGGCATGTACGTATTAATATTATCTTTTTGATTCATAGATGGAAGAATGTGAAAAAATTTCATCAGCAAAACTAATAAACATGTTGAAAACTTGAAATGTGTGTATGCAGTTGCTTCCCAATTCCTCAGAACCATTAGGTGTTTCAATCTTGAAGTCTCGAGGGATTTTCCCAGAAGCTTATTGGTATTGGATTGGAGTAGGAGCTACAATTGGATACGTTTTGCTTTTCAATTTTCTCTTCACTCTGTCCTTGCACTACCTAGATCGTAAGTCATTCACCGTGTACAATTTTGACATTATAATTTGTTCACAGTACTGATAGTTTGATTTATTTCCTGCAGCCTTTGGTAAGCCGCAAGCAGTACTATCTGAAGATACCTTGGCTGAGAAAAACGCTAACAGAACTGGAGAATTCGAACCACCAACAAAGGCAAATAGCTTCTTTGGTGGGTTATCAAATTGAGACCTATATATTACCTAGCTTTATCCATAGCAATAGCATAATGAATATCTTTATAATGCAGAAAGAGAGAGTCAAAATATATCGTCCAGGACATTGTCTACAAGAATTGGGAGAACCAGTGAAGTTAACCAGAATAACAACCGAGGGATGGTTCTTCCTTATAAACCTCATTCTCTCACTTTTGATGAAATCAGATATGCTGTAGACATGCCACAGGTATTTATTTGAAGAAGTTCAGTGGACCATAATACAAAATTGTATACCATATGATCATTAGAGTAACACAACGATATTTTCTCAAGAGGGAACCGTATCAAAATTGTTGACCTTACATTATGTTCCCTTCTTTCCAAATTGGCATCCATTTAGGAAATGAAAGCACAAGGTGTCGTTGAGGACAAATTGGAATTGCTTAAGGGCGTCAGTGGTGCTTTTAGGCCAGGTGTTCTAACAGCTTTAATGGGCGTTAGTGGTGCTGGTAAAACGACTCTAATGGATGTGTTAGCTGGAAGGAAAACTGGTGGATATACAGAAGGGACCGTTACCATATCTGGGTTTCCAAAGAGGCAAGAAACATTTGCTCGCATTTCAGGATATTGTGAGCAAACTGATATCCATTCTCCACATGTTACCGTCTACGAATCATTGATGTATTCCGCATGGCTCAGATTGTCCCCTGATGTTGATTCAGCCACTAAAAAGGTATCAAACTTTATTCTCTCTTTTTCTATATATATATATATATTGCAAGCGGTGGTTTTCTTTTATTTTATATTCTTAACTGAATCATTGTGCATTCCAGATGTTTATTGAGGAAGTCATGGAACTCATGGAGTTAACCCCATTGAGAGATTCTCTAGTTGGATTGCCTGGAGTCAATGGACTTACAACCGAACAGCGCAAGAGGCTAACTATAGCAGTTGAACTCGTGGCTAATCCATCTATAATATTCATGGATGAGCCAACCTCTGGCCTCGATGCCAGAGCAGCAGCAATAGTCATGAGAACAGTGAGGAACACAGTTGACACTGGACGAACTGTAGTCTGTACTATTCACCAACCAAGCATTGATATATTTGATGCTTTTGATGAGGTGAATACTCTTTCATTTGAGAAGTTGTTGACTATTTGTTTTTCTTCCTTTTATACTGGAACTGAAAGAACTTGGAATGCTTCATTATAGCTATTTCTCATGAAAAGAGGAGGAGAAGCAATATATGTTGGTCCAATTGGTCGCCACGCTTCCCACTTAATTGAATACTTTGAGGTTAGGATAATACATATTTGTGGTTGAAATTAATTCCATGTTTTCTAGAATAATATCTAAAAAGTGTGATATTTCTTCATCAAGGGAATTGAAGGAGTTCCAAAGATCAAGGATGGTTACAATCCTGCAACTTGGATGTTAGAGATCACTTCAACAGCACAAGAAGCTGCTCTAGGGGTTAACTTCACTGACATCTATATGAACTCAGAACTATATAGGTACAATCTAATTATGTTCTTCTTAATCATAGACCAAAATTTTACACCACCTGTCCAAAAGAGTAAAAAACAGGATTTCTTTGTGTCAAGTTTGTCTTATGCAGTATATATCTGATGACAGATGGAAAAGATGGCATTAAATCGCTTTAGATTAGTTTATAATATATAGATACCTCCATTACACAGGAGAAACAAAGCCTTGATCAAGGAACTGAGCATGCCTCCACCAGGTTCGAAGGACTTGTTGTTTCCTACTCAATACTCTCAATCTTTCCTTAACCAGTGCATGGCATGTCTATGGAAACAGCACCTCTCCTACTGGCGTAACCCACCATACACCGCCGTGCGACTTATATTCGCAACTTTTGTTGCCATTCTATTTGGGACAATATTTTGGGACCTTGGCTCGAGAAGGTAAGCAGAAACAGAGAGTTCTAGTGGCAAATAGTTTGGACAATTTTACTTTCTTCATAATCTCTTAAATGTCTAGTTGGCTTTTGCAGGAAAACACGGCAAGATCTCTTCAATGCAATCGGTTCCATGTACGTCGCTGTTCTCTTCATTGGGACACAAAATTCCTCATCAGTTCAACCAGTTGTAGCCATTGAGAGAACAGTGTTTTATAGAGAAAGAGCAGCAGGAATGTACTCAGCATTGCCATATGCATTCGGACAGGTTACATTAACATTATTACTACTACTGCCCCTTAAACTTGGAGATTTCATCAATGCCACAAAGCTAACTCTTTACAACGTCGTTTTGGCTTTAAAAATAAAAAGTAAACTGAAAAAGAAAATGTGCCTTGCAGATTATCATTGAACTCCCATACGTCTTCATCCAGACAATCATTTACAGCGTCATCGTGTACGCCATGATCGGTTTCGAGTGGACAGCAACCAAGTTCTTCTGGTATCTATTCTTCATGTACTTCACCTTATTGTACTTCACTTTCTATGGGATGATGGCTGTAGCAATTACACCCAACGACCAAATCTCAGGCATAGTTTCCGCTTCATTCTATGCAATATGGAACGTTTTCTCGGGATTCCTCATTCCTCGAACAGTAAGTTACACAGATTACCCAATACCACTTCTTTTTTTTTTGGGCTTTTGGTACAAAATTTGCAAACTTCTTATATGGACTAAATTCATGGCAGAGGATTCCCATATGGTGGAGATGGTACTATTGGGCATGCCCTGTCTCTTGGACCTTATATGGATTGGTTGCTTCCCAGTTTGGAGATATTAAGGACACTCTTCAATCAGGTGAAACTGTAGAAGAATTCATAAGGAATTATTTTGGGTACAGGCAGGACTTTTTGGGTGTTGTTGCAGTAGTGCATATTGGAATGTCACTGCTCTTTGGATTCATCTTTGCCTTTTCAATAAAGGCATTTAATTTCCAAAAAAGATAGAAAACTCATCACACGTCTCGTCAAAACGACGTAGTTTTGTCGCAAAATATAGGTACACTACACAATTACAAAGAATGTCCATTCAAGGTCTATAGTCTTCATGTTTAAATATCTTTTTTGTTCAATAGAGAAAAAAAGGAAACAGAGAGAAAAACAAATGTATTTAGATCATTAACAGAAAGGTCATTGCATTATGTAAACATTTGTTGATTAGAATTGAAATGAGAATCACAATACCATTGTTTAAAAGCCAAGTTTTCTTCTTCTTCTTCTTCTTTTTTCCCACAAATATGGTTGCAAAAAAAAAAAAAAAAAAAAAAAATCTTTGTTTAATACACATTCTACAAATATCTACAAGAAGGGAGAAAGAAAAAGAAAGTCAAATTTCCACGATTTAATTTAAAAAATGTTTAAAAGCGTGTAAAATTGAAATATACTAATATCTATCTAGAAAATATCTAATAAGTCAAGTGTTCTAAAAAGATAAAATTATGTATCTCTAATAAGAGTTGGGATTGAAGCCAAAATGAGACATGACTGTTCTGTCCTGCTCTAAAGAAAAGCCTTCCCAACACGCGTCTGCATAAGTCTTCAAAGACGGCAAGCAACCAATCCTACCCTACCAGGCGACAAATTATTTGGTAGCGATCATAATTTTACACCATTGAATGTATAAAAATAAGCATACATGGAATAATAGTTACGAAAACAATAATCACGTTCCAAAATCATATTTAATTTTTTTTATCTTTTCATGATAAATTTTATTTTCATATAATTTCATTTTATTCAATAAGACAGTCATAATACGAATGATATTCCATCTTAACAATTCGAAATACCATTCAATTTATCAATCACATTGTTTCAGACTCCTCAAATAATTTCTTAGGAAAATGATAACCCAGGGTCCGTTTGGTAACGTTCTCGTTTCTTGTTTCCGTTTCTTCATTTTTAATAAAGAAAAATAGAATTTCATGACCCTAAAACCTATGCATTCAATAATAATAAACCTATATTCTTATTCATGTTTGGAAAAAATTGGAAACAAGAACAAAAAAGGAGAAACTAGTTTTAGTTGTTCTCAAAAGTTCAATACAAATTTTAGGAGTGTTTCTAAAGAATGAGAAACAAGAAACATACATAGTTATTAAATGCTTAGATTTCTTAATAAAATTGGAAACAAGAAACAAGAAACGAGAACGTTATCAAACGGGCCCCCAAATTCCTAATTTCTAAAACATGTTTATAATTATTGGATAAAAACTAAAAGTGGATCAAAACACAAAATTTAATTTCTTTGTTGCTTCCAACTATATAAAATTGTCAAGCAAAAGATTGTTGGAATCAGCAATTTCTGACCGACGCAGGGCTGTTCCAAACTTCCTGGACTTCCTTTGCCGTCTTTCTCAACTAACCGTGAGCTGACCAACAACCTCCGACGCCACCTCCTTCTTCTTCTTCTTCTTCTTCCTCTTTTTAACTTCTCCATATCATTTCTCTCTCTCTCTCCCCAAATTCACAGCTCCCATAGAAACAGATCAAAATGGCCATGGCCACCACCTGTTGCCTCAACAACCTCAATCCGCCGCCACCGTTGCCGGAAAAGTCCCACTCTCTTTCCCCCACACCCACCCACAATCAATTCGTTCCATGGTAAGTATAAAGTTGCCACATTTATGAGCTTTCAATTTTCATCTTTGGTCTTCTTTTTTCTACCCGGTGGAGGATTTGATACTTTAACCTCTTTGTCTTTGCAAAATTATAACAGAGTCGAAACCTTTTTAACACAAATTACGACTACATTTAAAGAAATTTATGATTGGGTGGGCAGGAACAGTAATGGAAATGAAGGATGGTGGCAAAAGCGGTGCGTTTTGGGAATGGCCGGAGCGGCAATGGCGCTGCAAATAATGGTTGGAGAAAGCGGTGGAATAGAAATGGGAAGTAATATTAATTTTGTTGATTCGAGAAAATGGAGCGAAGAAAGAATGTGTCCACAGTGGCGGCTCAATTCCCTCGAAACCATCGTGCCGGAGAATCTTCCGAGGCCGGCCGGCCGCCGCAGATGGGAGCCCGCCGCCCTTCCTCACACGGCGCCTCAACTTCGAACCACACATATAATTTCCCCTTCTACTCGCTGCTTCTCCATGTAATGAACAAACACACAATTCACCAATTGTTTAATATCATTTTACAATATTACATTCCAATAAAGGATAATATATTTTTTTATGGTAAATTGTAAAAATGGTAGTTGTAATAATTACACCCCTAAACTTTTAAATGTAAAAATTAAATCTTCAAACTTTCAAAAGTGTAAAAATTGGATCTCTCAACCAAAATGAGCATAACTTAATGGTAATTGACATGTATCAGATGTCATAAGATCGAATCTCTCCACCCTCAAATGTTGTTAGAATTAAAAAAATTTGGGCAAATTGCAAAAACCACCCCTAAACTATGTTGATTGTTTGGATTCCACCCTTCAAATTTTAATGGTAAAAATTATACCCTCCAACTTTCATATGGATAAAAATTAGGTCATTTTGTTAACCATGGTTCACAAATATGGATGAGAGAGAAATGTTTTTAATTTTTTTTTTTTATTTTATCTCTCACCATTATCTTCCTTCTCAAGGAATTCTTTTTTTTTTTTTTTTCTTCAAAAAAATCTCTTCTCTCCACCAGTAAACCCTCCCCTCTTCCCTTTTTCTCTTCCGCCGCATTTCTTTAACTCCAAACACTTCATGAAAAGTCTAAGAATGTAATCAAATGTTCTGTTCCAAGGTGTCAACGATTTCAAGCCCTCAACATGGCGGCAGTGTCACAAAATTTTCTTCCGATACTTGAAAGATTTTCAGCCACCACCAGCGAAGGAAAAAATCGACGTCATCCGCTCAAATTCCGTTCAATCTCCGCCAGAATCTCCATTTCCCTCGACAACTCTGTCGTGAGCCCAACAAATCTCTGCATTTTATTCACTCGTCTGTCCATTTTCTTCCATCTGTATTGCCAACCAAACCAATCGAATATCGTTCTTCAATGGGTCTCTAACGAATTTTTCAAACTCATGAAGAACAAGATCCGAACATTTGGCCCCGAATTTTGCGATGTATTGGAGTTCTTCGACGATTTCTTTCAAGAAAAGCCTCATTAGGAATTGTTTCGTCGTTCAAATTTTGTTTTTGGATTCCTGTTGAATTTGAAGAGAAAGAAGGAAGAGAGAAGGGATTTTTTTGAAGAAAAAAAGAGAATTTCTAAGAAGGAAGAGAATGGTGTGACTTGTGAGAAGGAAGAAAATGGTGTGGGATAAAGTAAAAAGAAAAATAAAAATTTTAAAAACATTTCTCTCTCATCCATATTTGTGAACCATGGTTAACAAAAGGACCTAATTTTACCCATATGAAAGTTGGAAGGTCTAATTTTTACAATTAAAAGTTGAAGGGTAGAATCCAAACAATCAAACATAGTTTCTCATCAACAATCCAAACAGAGTGTTTAATCAACGAAAATCATTTTGCTCAGTTATTTTACTCAAAATATTTCTTATTATGCTAAAAAATAAAAACTTTAGTTTCTCACCAACAATTCAAAAAATAATAATATAAATGAACATATAACATAACTCTTTTGAAAAGTTTCAAACTCTAATTTGTTTGTAAAATTATGAGCATATAAAGACTATATGGGTAGGGAAAAAACTTTATTACCCTTTACTTGGTGGTGAGTTATAAGAGAAGAGAAAACAATGAAGTTGTGAAAGAGAATCTTCTTTAAACTTGTGAATTAGTAGATAGAAGACAAAGAAATCATAAAATAGATGAGAGAAACGTTTAAAAAGATATATAAATAATAAAACATACTTATAAAAAAAATATTTTACATAATTTTAAAATAAATCTAAAGAATAATTGCATAAATAAACATATTATTAAAATTTTATTACATTTGATAAATATTTTGTAGATATTCAAAGTTAATTTGTTTCTTTTGACAAATGTGATTGACATGATATGATTGTCATTTTTCAAAAAATTTCTTAAAATATATCTGATGGAAAAATAAATAAGGTTTAATTTTGATCATAAATATTATTTTTGTGTTTTTTCAATATATTATGTTAAAAATTCTATATTGTGTACCTATGTTTTCTTTTCCAAACAAAATAATTAAATTAAATTAAAAATTATATAGTTAAAACAAAATCGATGGTTAATAAAACAAACAAAATAAAAAAAACAAGATATACATAGTTTTGACTTTTGAAAAAAAAAATACTTAATATAAACTTTCATATTCATTATAATTTTTTTAACTGATATTCATTATAAATTAACTTAAAAATCAATGAAATTTCACGTGCACGAGTTTGCACGAGTTTTTAACTAGTAGGGTATAAAAGCATAGTCATGAAATAACCATTTCCTTAAGAGCACAAGTCAGCCTCCCAACAAATTAACTTGGGGAGAGAACAAAATTTTAACATTCATGTTCACACCAAAATTCAACCAAAAATTACTAATGCATCAGTGGGAATAAGATGAATTTGGAGGCACGCTGGCCCAAGGTAATTAAAAGGTGAATTTACCTTAGGGGATATCTCAACGCGATTTCATTAATTTAGTGACATGCTAGCTCGAGGTAATTAAATGTTGAATTCACCTCAGTATCTATAAATAGGGAATACTATCAATACCGAATACACTATATAGTGAATAAACCAATTCCTTCCTATACCTCTATAGGAAAAATAAACCATTTTATCAACGAGAATTAAGATTGACTTATAGTATTCCATAACCGTTGGGAGAAAAATGAGGAGAGTCCACCAAAACAAAGAGCATTTGCGAAGTCTTCTCGTGGTTACTGAGTTTAGCTAAGGCTGTGAAAGCAAAGAAGCCCATTAACCCAACCGAAAGAACATGGAACATTAGAGACAACTTGGTTTGAATTTGGATTGAGGCAATGGCTATGACAATGACTGAGGCCAAGCAAAATGAAAGCATCATGTTTTCCACTGAATCAACAACTGCATCACTGTGGTTCGCCGCTGCTGTTGGTGGTCGGTTTCTACTTCTGCGTCGCGGTTGGGTTCAGATTGGAATAATGTTGTGCTGGTATTTGTCATCCATGTGATTGTTCTCGAGAGGGTTTCTAGAAAGAAATTTTTAATGGCACTCACGACTCTCCTCATTTTTCTTCCAACGGTTATGGAATACTATAAGTCAATCTTAATTTTCGTTGATAAAATGGTTTATTTTCCCTACAGAGGTATAGGAAGGAATTGGTTTATTCGCTATAGTGTATTCGGTATTGATAGTATTCCCTATTTATAGGTACTGAGGTGAATTCAACATTTAATTATCTCGAGCTAACGTGCTACCAAATTAATGAAATCGCGTTGAGATATCCACAAACGTGAATTCACCTTTTAATTACCTTGAGCCAGCGTGCCTCCAAATTCATCCTATTCCCACTGATGCATTAGTAATTTTTGGTTGAATTTTGGTGTGAACATGAATGTTTTTTTTTTTTTTTTTTTTTTGAAAATTGGTGTGAACATGAATGTTAAAATTTTGTTCTCTCCCCAAGTTAATTTGTTGGGAGGCTGACTTGTGCTCTTAAGAAATGGTTATTTTATGACTATGCTTTTATACCCTTATAAACTCGTGCAATGCACGTGAAATTTCATTGTTTTTTAAGTTGATTTATAATGAATATATTGTTAAAAAAAATTATAATGAATATGAAAGTTTAAATTAAGTATTTTTTTTTTCAAAAGTCAAAACTATGTATATCTTGTTTTTTTTAGTTTGTTTTTGTTTGTTTTATTAACCATCGATTTTGTTTTAACTATATAATTTTTAATTTAATTTAATTATTTTGTTTGGAAAATAAAGCATAGGTACACAATATAGAATCTTTCTAACATAATATATTGAAAAAAAAAACAAAAATAATATTTATGATCAAAATTAAACCTTATTTATTTTTCCATCAGATATATTTTAAGAAAATTTTTTAAATATGACAACCATATCATGTCAATCACATTTGTCAATAGAAACAAATTAATTATGAATATCTACAAAAAATTTATCAAATGTAATAAAATTTTAATAATGTTTATTATGTAATTATTCTTTAGATTTATTTTGAAATTATGTAAAATATTTTTTTTATTAAGTATGTTTTATTATTTATATATCTTTTTTAACATTTCTCCCGATTTCTTTGCCTTCTATCTACTAATTCACAAGTTTAAAGAAGGTTCTTTCTCACGACTTTATTGTTTTCTCTTCTCTTCTAACTCACCACTAAGTAAAGGGTAATAAAGTTTTTTTTCCTACCCATATAGTCTTTATATGCTCATAATTTTACAAATGAATTAGAGTTTGAAACTTTACAAAAGAGTTATGTTATATGTTCATTTATAATTATTATTTTTTGAATTGTTGATGAGAAACTAAAGTTTTTATTTTTTACTATAATAAGAAATATTTTGAGTAAAATAACTGAGCAAAATGATTTTCGTTGATTAAACACTCTTTTGTATACTTTTTTTTTTTTATACAACACTTTGTTTGTATACTTAATGTAACGGTTTTGTCAAAAAAAAAAAAATTTATACAACACTTTGTTTGAATTTTCCTCTCCCACTTCAATTTTTTTTATGTGATTTTATAGTCAAAATTTCCTGATGTACACACTTTTAATTTTAAAACATAAATGTACATTTCTTTTAGATTTGCCATTATTCCGCAACAACACCTCGATCAATTAATGTCTAATCACCACTATCAACGTAACCTTCATCACCTACTCAATCCATTGACAAGTTTCAGATACTGGAAAGCTAAATTTAGGTACGCTATACTTTTCATATTGCATTTGCATGGATAAATCAAATTTTGTGGTTGAAGTTGGTGGGCGATGAGTGATCAAGGCGTTTGAAGCGAAATGTTGGAGGGAAGAATGAGAAAGAGTATTGTGAGATTTCAAGAAAGAAGATGCAAAATAGAAGAGTTTTATGAGAGTTTGATGTAGATATGTAGTAAAAGCAGTCGCAATTTTTTATGATTATATTATAAGCATTTCGTCTGTAATCTTTACCAAGACCCTCCATTAATGATCTTATTTTCCGAATCCTTGAATCCATCACCGTTTCTCTTCAAATATCCCCATGCTCTTGGATATTCATGAGCCCCAAATGTAAATTCAATTCCATGAATTGCATCAAAATCCCATAGATTTCTATGAAAAATGACTAAATTATAATTCAAGAACAAAGGACAAAAAGCCTTTCTTGTGTAGGAAACCAAAAAGCCTCAAAGTTTGGTTAATTTTCCTTCATTTTCTCAACAACCAAAACAAAACCACGATTGTCCAAGAGTAAATTATGGTTCAAGAACGATCAGAGTGCACTAAAATTAAAAACCTCAAATTCATTCCATTCCAAAATTTTCTAAATTTGATTAAATCTTCTTATTATTTAAAAATTTGATTTTGGAAAGAATTCAAATTAAAAGTTTTGTTTTGTTTTGTTTTTTTTTCTCTTTTAGATTCTAGACATACTTCTATTTTGAATGAGTTTAATTATCTCATAATTTTTAGAATTTGGTTATTCTGACTTGATTTATTGATGGGTTTTTAAATGTCATAATTATAGGATTTTTTATATGTTTTTAAATACATCATAATTTTAGGATTTGGTTGGAATTGTATTATAATCAATTAGGTTATCTAAATTAATTTGTCAAAATACTCAAAATTGAATGAGTTTAATTATGATTTGATTTTTTATCAGTTTTTTTTTTAAATATGTCATGATTTTAGGATTTTTCTTTTTTGATATGTTTTAAATACACCATAATTCTAGGATTTGGATTTGGTAGGGAGGGTATTTTAGTCAATTATATTATCTCAATTGATCTATTTATTTATCGGTCATTTAAATAGCTCAATTGTTATCCTTATATTCTAATGTTATTGGTTAAGCTATTTTTTAAATTTTAATTCTTTTAGTCTTTAAAACTTGACAAGCATTCTAAAAAAAACCAAAATACAAAGAAAAGCAATTATGTACAAAAAATCTAATGTTAAAAAATTAAAAAAAAATAATAAAAATAAAGAATTATACACGGTGCAGCCATAAAATCACCGCTATTTCAATCATAGGTAACAACAAAAATACAATACAAAATCACCACTATTTCAATCATAGGTAGCAGCAAAAATACAATATACAATTAATATGAAAAAGGAAAGGAAAAGAAATTCAACTGACGAGGATAAGAACATTTCTAAAAACCCACATATTTTTTCTTGGAGAAAATGGTGATTTTCATTGCCAAATATAAGATATTTAAAGAACTAACCTTATTTAGTTATTTGCGAAAACTAACTTATAGCTTCTTTCCTTCGTACCTCGTCCACTATCCGAAAAAAAAAAAAGCATATTATTACTTTTAACTAGAAAAATATACAAATTGTTAAGTAAAAACCAACTAACAATACCTATATGGTTCTCGTAGCTGATGCTTATAGGATTAACTGAAATTCAGATAATCTCTATTTGATCACAATTATAATCCTAATGGGTAGAGATAGAGATAAAAGAAGTTTAAAAAGACCTTAAAAAAATTAAAAATTAAAAATAAACAAAAACTAACCCACCTAGTATAGAGATTGAAATGAACTAAAAAAATAGAGAAATAGAACATAAAAAGCCGTGAAATGAGAAAACACAAAACAAAGATCGAGGGAGATTTGGACGGAAGAAAAGTATGAGGAAGAGCTTGAGTTTTTTTTTTTTTTTTTTTTTTTTTACCAATATGTGGAAAGGAAGATTCGAATCACAGACCTTGTGGTTGTCAGTGCAGGTTATGCCAGTTGAGCTAAGCTCTGGTTGGCGAAGAGCTTGAGAATTTGGAGAAAATAACAAGAGGACGTTTCTTAAAATAGCATTTCACTTAACCTTTGCATGCATTTAAATTAGTTATTTAATTAATTTCGCTTGCACGCTTTCTGCTTCCACAACACACAGAACAAGTTTATTTTTTCCTTTCTTTCTTTCTTGAGGAAACCGAAATTTGATTTGAAATTAAGATTTTGATATGAAATTTGATTTGAAATTAAGATTTTGGAGATATGAAATTTGATCTGAAATTAAGATTATGATATGATAGGCTTGAATTTGGGATTTGCTTTCAATTTGAACAAAATTTGGAATTTGATTTGAGCCCACGTTAAAGATTTTTGCTCAAAATAGAAATAATAGGAGAATTTTATCCATATTTAAATTGTATTTATCAAAATTGAATTTGAAATTAAGATTTTGAAATGAGAACTAATCTTATTTGAAATTAAGATAGGTTTTATTCCCTATACACCCATTAAAATCTTGTTTGAAATCAAGATACTACTAGAATGAATGGGCCTCCGGCCCAATGCTATATTGGGCCAAAACCAAGCGTCTCTATGCCTCGAACTGGAACAAGCCAGAATCATTTCTTTTATTTCTTTTTTCTCTTTTTTGAAAGAAATTCCTTTTTCTCTTTATTCTCTTCTCTTCTCAATTTGTTATTCCATCCAACAAGGTGTTGGATTGTATTAAATGAAAAGGTAAATATGAAGTGGCATATATTATTTACTATATCTTAATTCAAATTTAAAATATTACTCGGTTTTAGTAGATGAGATGGCACACAACAACAATTTTATTTTATTTTGAAAAAGGATTGAACAATTTTTTTTTTTTTTGTTAATTGTTCATGAGCTTTTTTTTTTCTTTTTTTTTTTTAAATTAATTGTTCATGAGTTTTTAAATACCATTCTTTCTTTGTTTCAGAAAAAAAAAAAAAAAAACATTATTATTGAACGCGTTTTTGTACTAATTGGGACAGCAATAACACATCATTTTTTTTAAAGAAAAACACAATTTCATTGGATTATGAAGGGAAAAGCTCGTGACCTATAACAGAACTCTCAAACAGGTAATAACCATTTGGTTTTTTTTTTTTTTTTTTTTTTTAATTAAACTTATTTTCTTTCATTTTTCTTAGCATGGTTTTATCTTTGTTAATAACACATCTGAATTCCTAATCAAATTCTAAAAACAAAAATAAATTTTTGAATTTTTTTTTTTTTTGAGTTTTCAAAACTTGACTTAATTTTTGAAAACATATGAATAAGGTAGATAACAAAACCGAGAAACTTATAAGTGGAAGTAGTGTTTTCAAACTTAATTTTTGAAAAAAAAAAACCAAAAATCAAATAGTTATCAAACATTCAATTTTCAATCAAATCTTTTTTCAGTTTAATTAAATCTTTATGGAATAATATCGTTTACATAGGGAAAAAAATGGATGATGTAACATTTTAAAATATTACTTTATATAACCATGATATTTTCTTAATTTTGAATATCCAAATCATCATATTTGAAAAGGTTGATTAGTCTTATATGATTAAAATATTTTTGGGAGGCTTTGCACAGATAGCAAAAACCGGCAAAAATATTGCAAAAATAGCAAAAAAATAAAATTATTTGCGGAAATAGCAAAAAATACGTTAAATTACGAAAATACCCTTAGTATCTCCAATAGTCTATCAGTTTCTATTATTGATAGTCACTGATAGACTTCGATTAATCGGAGTCTATCAGTGATAAATACTGATAGACTTTGATGATAAGCTTCAATTAATCAGAGTCTATTAGTGATAGACACTGATAGACTTTGATTAATCGAAGTCTATCAGTGTGTATCACTGATAGACTCTGATAATCATAATCTATAAGTTTTTATAGTGTTTAATTCAAGCCTATCAGTGATAGTCACTGGTAGAAAACAATTTAATTCAAGGCTATTAGTTCAGTTTAATTCAAGGCTATCAATTTCTATCCATCAGTTTAATTTAAGTCTATCAGTGATAATCACTAATAGAAAACCGTTTAATTCGAGGTTATCAGTTTCTATCACTGATAGAAATCAATTCAATTCAAGACTATTAGTTTCTATCACCGATAGAAACCAATTTAATTGAAGTTTATCAGTTTCTATCATAAATCAATTTAATTGAAGTTTATTGACTTGTATCACTGATAGAAATTAGTTTAATTCAAATCTATCATTTTCTATCGAGGATAGAAATCAGTTAATTGAAGTCTATCAGTTTCTATCCCTGATAGAAATCAGTTAATTATCAATTAATTGATGTCTACCAATGATTGTTACTGATAGAAATCAATTTAATTGAAATCTATCAGTAAAGTACTTTCCATTGCAATCATCTCGGTAATTAGAAACTCATCCAAAATTATTATACTACAATCATAAATTGAACAAAAAATTAAAGTCTCTTGTGGTAATTAGAACATAAAATCCAAAAATAACCATTACGAACAAGCGACTCTTAATCAACAATATAATTTTTAAAGCCTAGCACACAAGCTCCGTGACCACCACCATAAAACTGTTGTTCTTGTATTCTTTGTATTTCATTATCTATCAATTATAGTCCGTGATAGACTTTGATCAGTGATAGTTAGTGATAGACTACGATTAACCGGAGTATATCAGTGATATACTTTGATATATCTATACAAACACTCACCAAAATTGCTATTTTTGTATTCTTGGCATTCTTGAATGAAAAAGAAGGCCAACAAGAGCTTAGCTGAATTGGCATAAATAAAGTTGTACTGATAACCACAAGATTTATGGTTCGAATCCCCCTCCACACATATCATATTAACAAAAAAAAAAATAAAAAATAAAAAGAAGAAGAAACAATCATAACAATACCTCAACAACAAAACAGAGGGGAAAAAAAAGCATATTAATCACACAAGAACTCCAACCTCATAAATGCACAGAAAATACAAAATTAAAAAAAAATTGTGCGGTAGAAGAAATGGTGCAAGGGAAGAAATAAAGAAAAAAGACAAAAAAAAAAAAAAAAAAGAAGAGAAATGGTGCGGCAAATAAAGAAAAAAGAAAAGAAAAAAAAAATGGTGCGGCAGAAGAAATGGTGCTGAGGGAAGTAAGGAAAACAAAATGTTGTTTAAGGGTAAAAAGGGAATTATTAAAATGTATTCTAATTTTTTGCCATATTTGCAATTCTTTTTACCTTGGGCTAAATTTGCTATTATATATAATCAATTTGTCACCCACTGCAATTACTCATATTTTTTATGTCTTACATAATCTTTTTAATTAGGTGTGGTGATTGGTAATGAAAATATTTAATAAGATATCATCTTTATGAGAAAGAAAGTTAAAATAAAATATGTACTGTATGTTCTTTTTTTTTTTTTTTTTTTTGAGTACATCAACATTTGGGGGTGGGGGATTCGAACCTCTGACCTCTTGGTCGAGGGTACATGCCAATTTACCGCTGAGCTAAGCTCACTTTGGCATATGTACTGTATGTTGGAATTGTAGATAGAGTTTTGCATGATGAGTGAAAATAGCCAAGAAAATTACTAATACTTGGTAAGAATAACATGGTCATTAATATATAAAGTTTTTTAAGGTATTATTTAAAACTTTTTTTTTCTAGTATATGACAAATGTGAGTGCGAAAATTTTTGAACCTCAAATCTCAAAAAAAGGAATAGGTAGGACCTTTACCGTTGAGCTATGATAATATATAAAATTAAAACTATTCTAGTAAACATTAAGGAGGGCAATAAAAATAAACTTGGGAAGTAATGGTGTTTATGAAACGCCTATCATGTCTAACAAAATAGATATACTAAGCATTGAGTATAGATAAAGGGGACAGTTGCAAGGTTAGCCAAAACCTTTTGGTTAATGACAAGGATTGCAATTAAACTATGGCAACAAAATTTAGTCTAGTTCAAAACACAAATAGAAAAAGTCGAAAATAGGATCTTCCCAGCGTTTTTGTGGGTTTTACTATTATGAAGTATATCAAATATACTGATTTAAATAAATTTGGTATTTGATTTAAGATTCTTGGTTTTAGAAGGTTTGAGGCTGGCTCAAAGATTGAATATTATAAACTTGACCATCAAATCGGATTCCTTATTATGCATTCAGATGATTGACAAAGAATGTGAAATCTTCATTCAAAGATATTGAATTTTTTCATACATCGCGCATGGAGAATAAGTTGGCGGATGCCTTAGCAAAATGTAGCGGACGAAAGGAAACTATGTTATGGTCGTATCCTTTTCCATTTTGGTTACAAAATTGGTAGATTCCAATTCGAGTACTCTTGTATGGTCCTGAGCAATTAATTTTTTTTTTTTTTTTTTTTTTTTAAGATTTTAGATAGTAGTTTAGGTGAGGGGTAATTTGATCCATTATTTATTTCTAGATTCAATTTAAAATTAGTGATTAACCATTTTTCTAATAAAAGACAAATTTAGTCTTTTTCAAAATGACAGTCAAATATTTGATCTTCCATTCTGACGACAACAATTGCAATTGTCGTTTATACTGTAAAAATCCAAATAAAAATAAAAATCCACGTTGATTATTGTGAATGGAAAATATTACAAATGGAATTCTTGCATACTTTATTATATCCAGAAATAAAGTATTTATATTACATGGAATAACAAACCGGGTGTTAACAAACTAACTACTTGATATAACAAAAATATAACCATCTAAATAATCTCTAATAGAAAAGTCAACCAAAGTCACGAATTTCATCACAATAATTTGATTTAATATGGGTTCTTGAAATTGTTCATTAAATTTTAAAAGGTTATAACTTAACTCCTATGACTTACAGTTCATTTCAGTTTGGTTTTAATCATTTAAAAAGTTTCTTTTTTTTGTTTCTTTAATTTGATTAAATTTCACTATTGACCTACTCAAAATCCATCAGTTTTCCCATTATTTTCTTTTAGCTCAATAATGTCTAAACAATAGTGGAATGGAATCATTAGCTTATTTCCACATTAATGAGAAGGATAATTTATAAATATGCTCAAATCATCCAGACTAAATTCATAATTTAACTGTATGGATAAATATACACATTGCTTTTCTTATTTAAATTATATGTTTTGTTAATGAACTTTCAAAATTGTATCTATTTAGTTCAAATACTTTTGAAAAAAAAAAAATCTAATAGATTATTCTCTGAATTTTAAGTCCATATCTATTTAGTGATCTTTATTAGTTTTTTTTTTTTTTTTTTTTTATATACAAAAGATCTAATAAATCCGACTTTTAATACATTCCACTTTTTAATTCCATTAGTTTAATGTACTTGAAATCAACCCACCATTAATTGATAAAATACAATCAATGTGCAACAAATATACATTAGTCTAATGGATGAATTATCGAGAAGACATTAAAATTAACTTTTTAATGTACTTCAAAAGATGATAGACAAAACTCAGAAGATTATAAAATTTATCATTAAAGAATATTTAAAATACATAAACTAACCATTCAAATTAATTGGTGACAAATATTAGGGGGAAAAAATAAAAATAAAAAAAAAAAATTTATTTTATGCGCAGTTTGTTGGAAAGTCGAAGTTAAAAATGAATGGAGACAGATAGGAGAATGGGGGTTAAAAAGTGAAGAGGGCAATTATCTTGGATGTTCCCATTTATTCCAGATTTTATTAAACATAAATATTAATATTATATAAGAAAAACATAAAGGGAAAAATTAAATGTGGTGCAGGGTTATATAAATTGGACCTTATTAATTTTTAATGTCCATTCAATATAATAAAATTGAGGAAAGAGAAGAATTAAAGCTTTATATTAATAGTGGTAGGGCCAAATCGTCAATACATGCATGGGGATGGAGCAATGGAGCTTTGCCACGTGGAATATCCATTTACTACCATTTACATTTCTCTAAATATCTTCGTACCATTTTAATTATATATACAAGTTGATAATATATATATATAAGTAATAACAATAATATTAAAAAGAAAAAAAAAAAAAAAGAGTGCATGTGTGAGAATTGAATGAGGCATTATTAAAGGGGATTTCAGGAAAATATTCATACACGGATTGCATAATTATAATGCATTTAAATGCATATAAGATTCAGCAGTTTCTTTTACGTTGGAGATATAATATAATGTACTTTATTTGTTGTAGGGTACCAGAAAGCTAATTTTCCTTTATTTGCCCATTTTTGCAAACCAAAAAATCCTTCATATAATAACATCTGATTCCTTTCAGGAGACAAACCTCCAGCTTTTGGCCGCAATTTTACACTCAAATATCTACTTTGTCTATACCTCTTTGTGTTCAATTATGCAACATATAAGCTTTCCAAATCTATTTTATGACATCGATGAATTCGTAATTCATATTTGGCCGGGTTCGTCTTTAACTTTTATAAACCCTACTTGTGAACAAATGTTCGCTCGTAGTCGTTTTTGCAATTCGTTTAGGATATGATATGCATAAACTGTGAATAATTCTAACTCTATCACACCCGAATGAAATATATAGTTGGGATGTCACAATTTAATCTAAATTGATTATAATCACTTGTGGTATATGAATCACATATACATGTAACATAAATTATAGATGAAGATGTAACTTGTAACTTTGGCCACATGTCCATGACAAGCCGTTCATCCTACCCGTGATTTCATTTATATGTATTTTCTTTTTATCGCTTATTTATTTTTCCTATATTTGTTGAGTGTATGACTCTTGGTCTCCTCGTGTATTTTGATGTCCAAGTCTGTCAAAGGCACAATGCTTTATAATATACTATAGGAGGTACAACTAGTTGTCAATCCTTCCTGTCCGGAGTTGTGTTTGCTATCAAGTTTGTGGTTGTCCCTTTTGTCTACTTGATAATCTGCAACAAATATTCTTTCAAAATGTTTTTAACCGTTTTCCAAAGCTTTTTGTTCTTTAATCCCGTTTTCCAAGAACAGGGGTGGAGGTTGGATATAGGCACGTGTTGTGCCACCGACGATCTGAAATCGAGTTGGCTGACTTACTCCTGGACGAGAATAAGTGTTGCATAATCGATTGCGAGTCTCGACAGAACGCGATTGTGACAGTTGAATGTGATTGCCACATATACGTGTAACATAAAATTATAGATATGAACCTGTAACTTGTAACTTGTGGTATATTTATTCGTAGTTGTTTTATACATATGTAACTTGTGATATATATAGACCAACATTCAATAATTTTTATTTTAGCTCAGACAAAAATATTCAATATGAAACATTATTTTGTATCTAAAAGGAATGACAAATAAATGACACTCAATTAATAATAATAATAAAATTGATATGATTGCATACAAATATATATCTTTAATTTTTTTTCCCCCTTTAAAATCTATAGCCATGCATACAAACATATCTGCGTCGTCCTTTTTTGCACTTACTGATGTTGGAAAAATTGGCCTTATAACCTTATTGCATTTTAGCTTTATCGAAAGTCCTCCATGCAAATTTATTATATAAAATAAGTCACGATAAATGTATACGGCCAAATCACCTTTATGTATAGTTATATATCTTTTTTTTTTTTTTTTGAGTACTATGTATAATATATCATGAGTATTATTAAAAACGCCTTAAATTTTTTTTTTTTTTTCCGTAAATGCAAATAAGGAGGTGGATTTTTCAATTGTAAAAGAGTTTGCCTATATTTTAATAATGTGAATTATACTATAAGTTTGTTTGCCCATTTTTGAAACAATAATTATACTCAATATAATATGACCCACCTCAATAGACTATTATAATGAATATAGTATAATTCATTCGAGGAATATCAAGTTTCTTTCATTACCTTTACACATTTAAAAAATTAATAAATAAATAAAATAAAGAGCATTACATTAGAGGAATATCATTTTTTTTTTTTTTTTTTAGGAAAGAGCATTACATTTACTTTTAGTTGGATAGATTTGGGAAAATAATTACTAATTTGATGAAGTTATCAAATATACTATAACATTTAAAAAAAAAAAAAAAAAAAAACAACAACAACAACAACATCTTAGTTTACTTTTTATTGTATTAGTAATAGTGAAAATTTTTCACATTTCTTTAATATAATATAATAAGAATAAACCAAAGGAAGTGAACGATTAAAAAAAAAAAAAAAAAAAGAAGTACCAACACTCTTATTTATATAATGCAACCCCAAGTTTTCTTTATTTTTTTAAAGAAAACAATTTTCTTGCCAATATTTCTAGTAACATTTTTTATGTTTAGTTGAGTTAGGCTCATGTTAGCATATACATACATTTAAATTGGCACTTCCTTTACGTACTCAAATCTAGCTACTTTTTAGTTACATAGAAAAATATAGATACCCGTAAAATAAACCAGAAATATCTAAACTCGGTTCATTAAAATTTTAAATAGGTTAAAATATCATTCTTTCGACACTTTTTCTATTTTGGTTGATGTGCTTTCTTCAAATGTCTAATTTCTTTTTGATCAAATTTAGTAAAAACATAATATACTTTCCATCACTCTTAAATCTAGTTATATTTTTAATCGAATTTGATAAAATAATAATAAAATTTGTCATTTCAAGAACCAATGTGAACATATTGTTTTTCAAAATTTATAGAGTGATGACTAATAAGTATTAGAAACTAAATCGTTTTGTACCGAAAAACTATTTTAAGATTTTTTGAAAGCACGATGACAAAATTTGGACATTTGAAAGTACGTAGAAAAATTAAAATAGAATATGTATCAAACTACCCTAACCAAAATGGTACTTTTTTTAATCATCTAAATATTAAGGGATATTCATAATTTATTAAAAAAAAACTACAATTGCATTATTGTATCTAGGAAATAATTCATACCTTTTTTCTTTTTTAGTACAGGGATAATTAATACTTATACGTACTAATATTCCAATACAAAGGTGGCCAAATTAGATTAAAGTTTGTAGCTTCACTAATTACTTTCGCGTACCTATTGATTTTTCATTAATAATGGTCATTATGACATCTAAAAAGTGGTAAATAGCTCATTACCCACATTATTTCAAATTTAAAAGAAATTAATTTTACACAACTATTACATCTCTTTTTTTAAGTTAAACAATGCATAGTTGGAGATTTGAATCTTTTCACTCAAGGTGAAAATATATATTTACGTAGCATGGTAATCTAATTTAATGATTTTTTTTTTCTTTTTTTTGCAGAAACCTCTAATTTAATTTCTTGGGAAGGCATATTAATTGCTTATTTATAAAATGACTCAGTTATATATGTATATGATGGTACGTACAGTCATTTAATTCATATTTACCGAATATACACAAAATATATATACTAGTAATATTGTTGTGAAAAAAATATAAGAAAATACTTCATTACCCATTTATTTCTAATGAGATATTAATACCGCCAACCTCTATAATTCCAATAATTGTTTCCTTTGTTTGGATGAAAAAAACGAGTGCATTATTGAATTAAAGAGACAATAATTTGCAACTGTGAGGAAGTTGACAATTATAATTATATTTATAATGTATTGGGGCCAACTATGCTTGCTACTCTACTAAAAAGATATACCCAATATATATTATTCAATTCAAAAGGAATTTCTAATACAAAATTCAACCTTAAAATTTAAAACCTAATAACTATTTTATAATAATTAACATGTAATAAAGTGTGATGAGTATAATAAATTGTGTGTATATGGAATTTAACTTCCTAAGTAATTTTGGGAGTCTAAAAATGTTCTCTAAAAAACCCTTTTGAAAAAATTAGATGGATTAGAATTGATTTTTTTCTTTAGAATCACTTTAAAGTTACGTTGATTTTTTCAAAAAGTGATTAACTAAAAATCACTTTAAAATCAATTTACTTGAACCCCGTTTGATAACCATTTGGTTTTTGGTTTTTGGTTTTTGAAAATTAAGCTTATACACACCTATTTCTACTTATAAGTTTCTTTGTTTTAGTATCAATCTTATTCCTTGTTTTCAAAAACCAAGTCCAATTTTGAAAAAAAAAAAAAGTAGTTTTCAAAAACATGTTTTTGTTTTTAGAATTTGACTAGGAATTCAAATGGATTCTTAATAAGGATGAAAGCTATGGTAGGAAATTTAGGAGAAAACAAGCATAATTTTCAAAAACCAAATGGTTATCAAACGGGACCTTGGTAATTTGACGTGTGTAGAATTACTTTTAAATCCAATGCAACCAATTAAACTTATAATTAAAATCGTTTTTAAGTAAATGTAATCTTTAATATATAAAAGTGTGTACATTAAAATGGTAGCTAACTTAGTGTATGTATGTCAAAATGAGCATAGTTCAGAGCTAATTGTTATGCATCATCAACCAAGAGGTCAGAAATTCAAATTCTCTTACCCCAAATAAATATGTTAAAAAATTAAAAAAAAAATAACTAGGACCCCGTTTGATAACCATTTGATTTTTTTTAAACATGAAAAGAAGATAGATAACAACATAAAAAAAAAAAATATCCAAATGATTATCAAACGGGTCCGAGTCTTTGTATTAATAAATAGAAAATGAATAATAATGAGGAAGAGGAAGTGAAATTTTAGAAAATTTAAGCAAGGAAAAGGGTGAAAAAAAAGTGCAATAAATGGAATGATAGAGAGGATTTGATGAGAAGAAAGAAGGGTTCATAAATATAATAAATATTCATTTAGTAAAATTAGTTAGTTTTATGGAAGAAGTAGAAAATGATTGTATTGCATGCAGATATATACTATCTCTGTGACTGACACCATCTTCTCTCCCATAATATTTTATTGTCCATCCTCTTTTAATTTGCCGTCTCCATCCTTCTCTCGCTTTCAATTCTCCTCTCTATTTAACCTAATTTTTTTAATATGCAATTAGTCATTACTAATATTAAATGTAATTATGATCAAATGATTTTTATTTTAAATACACGATAGTTTCCAAAATCCCTAATACTAAAAAATATATATATATATATTCAAAAAAAAAAAAAAAAAAAAAAGTGAAAGAATCCTACAGATATCGAGGTCTGTATCTATTCTGGCCATTGTTTAAGGATTTTTTTTGGAACCTTTTTATTTGTTTACTCTGCATTTACCATGAGGCTGAGGTTTGGAGACTTTGGAATGAATAACTTCGTTTATTTATTTATTTTTTCATGAGTAATGTTTGTTTTCAAATTTGCTTTTAGAATCATCCAATTGTTGAGGATCGTCCCACGTTATTGGAAAGATAAGTGAAGATCTTACAATTTATAAGATATATGGGTTACTACACTCATTGCGGCCAACTGGTTTTGAAATGAAACCTCATGTTATCTAATATGGTATCAGAGTCCATAAAACCCAAACGGGTATTTGGTCCCAGAAAAAAAATGGGATCCGATTCAAGAATGGTGAACCCAAAGAGACACCAGGGGCATGTTGATGTTCTCACATTGAAAAAGTTAAGTAGAGACCTCACAATTTATAAGATGTATGAGTTACTCCTCTCATTATCAATTGATTTTGAGATAGAAACCCATGTTATCTAATACCAATGGCTAAAAATAGTATTATATTCGAGATTAGAAAAAAAAAATAGGTGGTGGTTGACAAAAGTCATATGGAGAGAAATAGAAATTTAAAGAGGAAAAAAGAATAGAAAGCTAGAGAGAAAAGTTTTAAAGAGAAAAATTGTTAGAGACTGAGGGGTAAAAATTTCACAGAAAGGAACAAACAATTTAGAGAAAAAATTTTAATAGAGTGAGTGAAAAATTAAAGATAGAAAAATAAAGTTAGAGAGGTCGGCATACAAAATTTTTGGAGAGAATGACAAAAAGTTTAGAGAGAAAAACTTTAACGAAGGAGAAAAAAATATTAATTAAGAATTTGGGACAAAAAAGTTCAAGAGCGAAAAAAGTAAAATCTCAGAGAGAAAAATGTTAAAGAGATAAAAATTATAGAGAGAAAAAATTTAGAGAAAAAAGTGAGAGAAATGAAAAAAAAAAATTGAAAAAAGAATAAAGTTAGAGATAAACATTTTTTCGAATTAGGAGGGCCATGTGGATTCCCTTTGAAGCTCTTCTTGGTGTCACATGACATGATGTGTGGCAAGGAGATTGCTTGAACTAACCTGTGGTGTGTGGAGACGACTAAAGATTTACTCGAACTTATTGAGCTCGATCCTAGTTAAGCCAAGGTGTAGACCACCACCAGCAGAATCTCCACTACCACATGTCAGGTATAAAATCCAACTGAGAGATACGATCACAAGGTATGTGATATACTACTCCAAATCAGCTCAACATCACTTTCATCTAAGCACTAACTTAAGCATGCATAAGAATATGTTTGGCATAAGGATAATGTTCACAAGGTGGGACAAGGATATAGGAATGGCTTTCTCATCCCCATTTCCATTTCCCATTTAATTCCTTGTCCTTGCGATGTTCCCTCGTAGAAAATTATTCTCTGTTTACAATTATTATTTTCTTAATCTTGATTAAATAAAATAAAAGTATTTTCAAAATTTTGTGTTTAAGGAGGGAATTTGTTAATTTTCTAATAAAAATGCAATAATATTTTATAAAAGTTCGAATTTAGAATTCAGGGTAGGGACAAGGACGGAGAATACCATCTTCGTCCCCGTTTAGCTAATTAAACACTCTAGTTGGACATCCCTAGTTTAGACATAGCATCGCATTAGTGTAAGATTTCCCTATTGTAGGGCCAATTCGGCTCTTCGTCTCGCCACCTCAGTCTTTTGCTTATGTGGGGGGCCTTGTTCCCTACCGAGAGAAAGGACATCCTTGGTTGGACAAAACACTAGGGATGTCCACCGAATGGGGGAGGGACGGAGATGGCTTCCCCATCCTCATCCCCGCCCTCTATTTTAACCTTCATCCCTGAATTTCACGAGAAATGGGATAGGGATTTCTCGTAGAGAATTTTTTGTCATCTAGTTCCTTTTTTTTCTCTTTTTCGAATCTCAATTTAATCAAATAATTATTTTGTTAAATTGTGAAATAATTAACATTTCATGGGAAATTTTTATTGGTTTTCAATTAGATAGTTAACATTTCATGAGATGGAGAATACAATCCTTATCCTCATCCTCGTTTAACTCGCAAGGAATTTCTTTCCCCCACTACTCCTTCCCCCATTCTCCACCTCATTAGGGGTTGTTCCGGTAGGACAATGGACATCCCTACATAACACCACACCAGTGAGAGAGCTTTTCTGCTACAGTATGAACTCTTGTCTCACATCCTCAACCTTTTGCTTTATGTGGATCTACGATTAGATTCTTCCATCAATAATAGAGATTTGAACTCTGACATTTTGGTCGATGATGTTGTAATATCTTACTTAGTTGAACTATGTTCATGACGACGCTAAAACGATTACTCATTAGATCCATTTCGGGTTTTCATCGAAAGATTAAAGTGAAAAAAAATATATTGTTAATCTCTCTATCATATCAATGTTTTTTATCATTAGAAAAAAAAAACACACACACAGACTGACACACACGCAATCCAATTTCGAATTGTTTAAAAAAAATACTAGTTTTTTATTTTGATTACATTAAAATTACAAATTTGGTTGTTGACTGAAATTTCTTATTTTGGTTGAATACATGCATGAATTAGAATATCGTCATTCCCTTCCCTTCCCTTCCCGGACCCCACACGTCTCGCTCCTTCTCCCTACTATAAATAAACCCACCCACCACTACTCCCACAGACAACAAACCAATCCCCGATCCCCAAAACCTCACATCTTTCTTTCACATTCTCCCCTTACACTAAGATGGAAGACTCCTTCAGGCGTATAAACGGTTTGCCCATCTCCCACTCACCTGACTCCGACAACAACAACAACCCCTTCCTCGACTACCAAGTGAAGTGCAACAACAACTCCACCGCCGCCGCAGCCACCACCACCACCACCACCGCCGGCGTCAAGCGAACCCTCCGAGACCACAACTCCACCGGCACAATGAGATACCGCGGAGTCCGGCGCAGGCCCTGGGGCCGTTACGCCGCCGAGATTCGAGACCCACAGTCCAAAGAAAGAAGATGGCTGGGCACCTTCGACACCGCCGAGGAGGCCGCACGTGCCTACGACTGCGCCGCACGCTCCATGCGCGGCCTCAAGGCCCGCACGAATTTCGTCTACCCTTCCTCCCCACCCGCCGCCCACTCCCTCTCCGATTACCTAATCCCTCACTTCAATTTCCCCAAACAATCATCCCACCACCCCTCCTCCCTCCCCCGTCACCTCGCCCTCAACTCCTCCAATTGGCCCATCTTCTCCACTCCCAATCGCGCCGCCGACTTCCTCTGGTCCGGCGCCGCCGCCGCCGCACAGAGGACGATCAACACCGCCTCCCCCACTCTCGACATGCTCCTCCTCCGCGATTTCCTCAACTTCCCTTCTTCCAATAATTCCAACCCCAAGCCCACTAATTCGCTCAACCCCACGTCCAAAATCACTCCCACAGTCCTCCCCAACTCTCTCACTCCCCTCCACGACTGCACCGCCGAGTTTCTCCCCAAGGACTCCCCCGATTCCGGCCTCTTGGAAGAAATAATCCACGGCTTCGTCTTCCCCAAGTCCGATAAATCCGACCCGGATATCGCCACCAACTCCCCTGTCGCCGACTCCGCGAATCTGGGTAATTTGGATTACCCGGATTGCATTCACGAGCAACTGGAAAACTTCAACGCCGGGTTTGATTCGGCTCCTCGGGGGGTGTTTGGCAACGAGGTTGGGCTGGGTCAACACGCTGATCAGAATTTGAATATTCTGGATGATATTTTCCAGTGCCCGGAGCTTTTAAACGCATTTGCAGCTAAAGTTGAAAACGCTTGACGATTTACATCCGAACCCAATGCTACTACAACATTAAAGCTAAAAACTTTCGCAGCTTTTTCATTTTCTTTTTCTTTATTTTATTTTCATCATCAGTATAACAAAAAGTTATAATAATTTCCTGGAATTGCTTGTTCATGTGTCTGATCTCCTTCGAATTCGTATGTATATTCTGAGCGGATGACTTTATTATGAAATATAGATTAATTCTCATTTTCTTTGAAAAAAAAAATGTTGATTTTTGTTTTACTGTTCAATATCTGATGAACTTGAAGCGAAGAGAATAATAACGTTGGGTTTAGGGTTTGGTGGTTAGGGTTTTGTGAAGTCCAAAGAAGAAATTTCCTTTGTCAAGGACGTTGACTTTTTTTTTTGTTTGATACAGTCACGTGTGTTGGAGACATGGTATATTATTTCAACTGAGTGCATGTTTGGAAGTGATTTTGAAATGGCTAAAATCACTTTTGTCACGTTCGAAATCATCTCTAAACATACCTTTAATTATTCAAAATCAATTTCATATTTAATTTTACACTTTTAAAGGTAATGTTCATATCATCAAAATTGATTTTGAATTATTAAAAGCATATTTCGTGGTGATTTTGAATTTGACAAAAGTGATTTTAATCATTTCAAAATCACTCACAAACATGCACTTAATCTATTTTACGACATTTAATTAAGTTGGACCAAATCTTATCGCTAAATTAATTAATTTCTTCAATAATATATGATGGTTTTTTACTTGACACGTTTCGCAGTTTTATCAGCTTACGTACGTATTTTATAAGTTGAGATGATCACGAGTTGAATTTTATAGGCCCAGTTGTTATATAATTAAGAAGATTTTACTCCATCAGATTTGTATATTGGAATTAGCTTGTGTGATCACAATTAGGGATTCTTTCAGCAGTTATTATCATTATTATTGGAATTAGTTGGTTGAATATATATTAGTTGTTGAGCTATATTCAAGATAGTATTTTAACAATTAATTTACTCTTTATGTATAGATCAGATTTATTCAACAACACATTTTAAAACATCTACAAACTTATGATTTATTGCATGAAGAAGAACAATTCTAATTAGTTTAAAACATAGATGACTCATGACACCAATTTTATTTCATCTCAAAACCAATTGATCCATTCGTTTGGGTTTCATGGACTTTGATACTACATTAGAGAACATGGGGTTTCATTCCAAAACTAATTGGCAATGAGTGAAGTAACTCATGTATCTTATAAATTGTGAGATCTTCACTTATTTTTTCAACGTGTGATCCTAAGCACTAAAATAGCTCTTTCAGTTGAGATGGGATGAAGAGTAATTTTAATTATTTTTACAAAGGGAGCCATCTTACATTCGATTGAAAAATGGGTTTGTGGTTGTTTATAAATAAAAACAAATAACTTTGATCTCTTCACCATGGTTTACGAAGCAAGATATCCAGATAGTATCAAAAGTCATAAGTTAACGCAATGGACTAAAAGAACAAAACTTGCTTGCATACCGGTATGTAGGGATCTCCCTACCTACTCTATTAAAATCTTGACAGGTAAGAAAGAGGAAGGGAGAAAATGAGAATTTTTTGTTATCTCTCTTAGTTGTCAACGTTTTAATGGTGGTATGCAGGGAGATTCCTACATACCGGTATGCAGGTAAGTTTTTTCCGGACTAAAATAACTAACCCTTCACACAATCCTATATTAATTAATGAAAAATATTTGACTGCATACTGATATGTAGGTATCTCCCTACATACCACCATTAAAATTTTGATAACTAAGAGAGATCAAAAAAAGTTTTCTCATTTTTTCTCTTTCTTAGTTGTCAAGATCTTAATGAGGTATGTAAAGAGATTCCTACAGGCAACCTGAAAGAGACCGGTTAATATATAAAAATGAGACGTTTTTTTTTAAAAAAAAAAAAAAGAAAAGAAAAGAAAAGAAAAGAAGATGAATATATATTTATAATATACATGAATGCATAGATGTTGGTGCATATATAATACAATAAAATAAAATAAGTTAGAAGTAGAGGCAGAAAAAGAAAAAGAAAGAGAAGGCAAAGATGGAAATAATGGAGAGAGTGTTTTGTGTTAGGAAGAAGTTGCATTGAAGAGTGTAATAAAAGCGTGGAGAAAGGAGAGTAAAAGAAAACTTATATGGAAGCGTATGAAAGATAAGAGTTCATTTAATACAAAAAATTGCTCCAAAATTCCATTATATAATATGGACCACGCAATTTTCTTGTTGCATTTATGGCAAAAGCCTTTCATTTAAAACCCTCTTGAAAATAATTCAATTCATGCCTCAACCTCACCCACGAGAATTATATAATGCAACTTTCGAGGGAAACTAAAACTCTCTTTTAAGTTTTAACTACTACGCTCTCCACCACTGCTACTAAACTAGAGTTTCACTTTCATTTTTTATTTCTACCACCGCCCTTAATTCCCATGCACATGCATGCATATACATATTTTATTCGGTTCAAAATCACTTTTGGTCGTCTCTCAATTTTCATGAAAGTAATAAGGCTAAATTATAAAAAAATACCCCTAAACTATAAGGTTTGTTTCAAAAATGCCCCTGAACTTTGAAAAGTTTCAAAAATACCTGTGAACTTTGAAAAATGTTTCAAAAATACCCTTGTCGTTTATTTTTGGATGGAAACCGTTAGAATTTACGGTGGGAGGAGGAAAAAAGAAGAAACATTTTCAATAAGGGTATTTTTTAAATTTTTTTAGAAGTTCAAGGGTATTTTTTAAACTGAAACTTTAACGGTTTCCATCCAAAAATTAACGGCAATCGTATTTTTGAAACATTTTTCAAAGTTTAGGGGTATTTTTGAAATTTTAACTGTTTCCATCCAAAAGTTAACGGCAAGGGTATTTTTAAAACATTTTTCAAAGTTCAGTGGTATTTTTTATAAGTTAGCCAAGTAATAATTTAGTCCCTAGATTTTGATTTTGTAACGATTTAGTCTCTGTACTTTAAAATTATTCTTAATGATTTAATTTAATCCTTGTCGCAAAAAAAATCATCAAAATTAAATGTTGATTTTTATTATTTGATATGATTAGACTTTGTTGTTTGTAAATATATTGGGTCCCAAATTAGTTTATTCATTTATCTATGTGAGAAATGTCATTACATTTTAACATTAATTTTCATGATAGAGAGTTAAATCGTTACAAATTTTAAAGTATAGAGACTAAATTGTTATATAAAAGTGATTTTTAACCTATTTATATTTACAAATTGCTTTCTTCTTGCTCTTGCCTCGTGTTGGCCGACTACTATTTAATGCTCTACAATTGCTTTCATTAATCAACTATTAATACAAATTACTTTTTAGTACCATATACATCGGCACTTGATATTTGGTAATTACTTTTAAATATTGGTAGAAAAATAATACTTGGTTGCATACCTAATATCCCTACATACCACTATTAAAATGTTGACAACTAGGAAAGATAAAAAAAGTTTTCTCATTTTCTAACTTTTGTCAAAATTTTAATCGAATATATAAGAAAATCCCTACGTAGCGGTATGCAACTAAATTTTATTCATAGATACACCAAAACAAACTATGCCAATTCTAGATAGGTTTATTAGATAGGGTTTATTTCTAAATTGCTTTTAAAGTGTTCAATAACATATCCTTTAACTTTCAATTTTGTGTTAATAGGTTTCTAGCATATTCAATATTTTATAAGGTATGATTATATAGATTTTATTTAAAATTGAAATCCGTGTCTAACAGAATCCTATACTTTTTTAATTTCTTACCCAATGAATTTTTAAAATTTAAAAAATATCGAATAGATACGAGACTTTTTAAACACTAAATTAAAGTTTAGGGATATAATTAGACACAAAATTAAAAGTTTAGAGACATATACATAAATTTGAAAGTTTAGAGACCATCATATACATAAATTTGAAAGTTTAGAGATCTACTATATAAACACAAACCTAAAATACTAAACTTATAATTTAATGTAACTTTTACGAGGTAGCAAATGTCAAATTGAACCAATCAGTCCTCAATCTCTTGCAATTGAATAGAACTTGTAAGAGCCAACAAGAGCCTAGCTCAACTGGCATAAAGCTGTACTGATAACCACAAGGTTTGTGGTTCGAATTCCCCACCCCAACATATATATTGTTAAAGTTAAATAAATAAAAAAAATAGAAATCGTAAGAATTCTCGCATTTTTACTTAATAACTAATTTGGTTAAAAATATATACTAATTAAAGGAAATATTAGATGAACATTTTACTTAACCTCGAGTACTACAACATCTTAAAAATCATCAATTCCCACACTTGCATCCATTTTTTTTTATCATCTAATATAGTAGGAAGATAATAAGTAACCAAAAAATTAAAAATATAATTTGTTATATATATATATATATTTAAAATAATATAATTTGATATTATGGATATGAAAAGAATGTGGAGTAAATAAATAGTATGAGATATAGGTGGGAGGGTGAGGGCGGCCCACACATGCTAAAATGTAAATACTATATATCTCAAAAGCAAATTACACTTCCCTCCTGCTAAATTCATAAATTAGACTTATTGAAAAGAAAAAAGAAATCCTAACCTAGATTTTTAAGACTATGTTTGATGATGTTTTAAGGTCCGTTTGGAATACATTTTAATTTAAATGTTTTTCAAGAATGCATTGTTTAAAAAACATTTTGTATAAAAATTGTTTAGAATTTAAACACTCATATGTTTGGTTGCATTGCCTCATAGGTGTTTTTATACACAAGTTATTGTATACTAAAGACTCTTTTTAAAAAAGTTGGTTTCAAGTGTTTCTCTCAAAATGGTTTATTTACCAATCTCATTTTCTAATAAGTCATTTTTAGTGGTTGCCAAACGCTAGAAATTTTTTCAAAATGATTTTTTTTCAAAATTAAACACTTGAAAATTTAATCCAAACACACCCTTAGTTTTTGTTTCTGATTTTTGAAAATTATGTTTATTTTCTCCCAAATTTATTGCAATGGTTTTTACATATCTTTGTAAAGGATACATTCAACTTCATAACCAAATTCTAAAAAAAAAAAAAGTTTTTGAAAATTACTTTTTTAGGCCTTGTTTGATAACTATTTGGTGTTTGGTTTTTTGTTTTTGAAAATTAAGCTTGTTTGCTCTCAATTTCCTTACCATTTCATCTTTGTTAAGGGCACATTTGTATTTCTAGCCAAATTCCAAAAACAAAAACAAGTTTTTGAAAACTATAGCCTCGTTTGATAACCATTTGGTTTTTGGTTTTTGAAAATTTAAGCTTATACACACCTATCCTACCTATGAATTTCTTTGTTGTAGTATCTATCTTCTTCCTTGTTTTCAAAAACCAAGTCAAATTTTGAAAACCGAAAAAAGTAGTTTCCAAAAACTTGCTTTTGTTTTTGAAATTTGGCAAGGAATTCAAATGGTTCCTTAATAAAGATGAAAACCATCGTAGGGAATTTGGGAGAAAACAAGCATAATTTTCAAAAACAAAAAACAAAAAACTAAGACCCCGTTTGATAACCATTTGGTTTTTGGTTTTTGGTTTTTCAAAATTATGCTTGTTTTCTCTCAATTTCCTTACCTTGATTTTCATTTTGGTTAAGGAGACATTAGAGTTCTTAGCCAAATTCCGAAAACAAAAACAAGTTTTTGAAAACTACTTTTTTTTGTTTTCAAAATTTGACTTAGATTTTAAAAACATGGAAATGATGTAAGTTCAAACCAAAGAAATTGATAGGTGGGAGGAGTATTTATAAGCTTAATTTTCAAAAACAAAAAACAAAAAACGAAATGGTTATCAAACGAGGCCTAAATGGTTATCAAACGGGGCCTTCATTTTTTGTTTTTTGTTTTTAAAAATTAAGCTTATAAACTCTACTTTCACCGACAACTTTCTTAATTTGTTTTGTTATCTACAACCTTCTCATGTTTTTAAAAATCAAGTCAAATTTTGAAAAAAAAAAAATAGTTTTCAAAAACTTGTTTTTGTTTCTGGAATTTGGCCAAAAACTCAAATGTCTACTTAACAAAAATGAAAACCATGGTAAGAAAATTGTGAGAAAACAAACATAATTTTCAAAAACGCCAAATGATTATCAAACGGGGCCTACATTTTTTAGTTTTCAGAACTTGACTTAGTTTTTAAAACACGGAACAAAGTTTATAACAAAAACAAGAAAATTAATGGTGGAAGTAGTGTTTTTAAACTTAATTTTAAAAAACTAAAAACCAAATGGCTAAGGACCTTAGCTTTCAAAACTTGATTTGGTTTTTGAAAACAAGAGAAGAATAGAAATAACAAAACAAAGAAACTTGTGTAGGTGTTGCATATGAAAATAGTGTTTATAGACTTAATTTTAAAAAACCAAATGGATCCTAAATTTCAACGTTCAATTTTTGTCTCATTCTTTGTTTAAAGATCGAGCTTCATTATTTCTACGGTCTCTCAAGCTAAAAAGCAATAGAGTGACAATAATTGGAGTTTTTTTTTTTTTTTTTTTTAATTTTATTTTATTTTTAGAATATCATCATTCTTAGAATTGCAAATAAAAGCAAATGAATTTGAAATTTGATTATGAATGCAAATGTCGAAACTGACTTTATCTTATATAATTCAATCTATATATTCATTATTCTCTATTCTTTTTCTGCATTACTAAGGAGCCGTTTACGCTTTGTTATTATTATTATTTTCCTTATGAAAATTTACCTGACTTCTCTTTAGCCGACATTGGATTGGTGCGCAAATTAAATCAGAGTTTGCTTTAATGTCTTTCATTGTAAGAGAATATCATAAGGGAATTTGTTATTTATAGCCAATCCTTGCTAGGTTTTCCATTTATTTTATGAAGTGAACAAAATATATACTCATTTGTTTTTCTTTAGTTAAATAATTGTGGGAGGAAGATCGATTATCAAACTTTAAGATGGTACTTAGGTACTTCATTTATTAAGCTATGTTCGGATTATTTACAAAAATATTGAACTCTTAATCGATATCTTTTGTGTATTCATAAAGCTATGTTCGGATTAATTACAAAAATATTGAACTCTTCATCGATATCTTTTGTGTATTCATAAAATTAAGGAAAAAGTTTAAAATTTTACAGGTCAATGAGTAAATTTTAATCTTCAACTTTCGATTTTATCAATTTAAACCATACACTTGAATAAAAGTACTTGTACAATTAATAACCTCAATTAGTTTAGGCCCCGTTTGATAACCATTTCGTTTTTGGTTTTTGGTTTTTGAAAATTAAGCCTATATAAACACTACTTTCACCCACGACTTTCTTTGTTTTGTTATCCATCATTCCCATGTTTTCAAAAACTAAGTCAAATTTTGAAAACTAAAAAAAAAAAGCAGTTTTCAAAAACTTGTTTTTGTTTTTGGAATTTGGCTAAGAGCTCAAATGTCTACTTAACAAAAATGAAAACCATGGTAAGGAAATAAAGAGAAAACAAGCATAATTTTTAAAAACCAAATGGTTATCAAAACAGGTCTTAATTTCTACTTTTCTTTATAAGATTTATAACTCACTATAGGCATTCATATGGTTTGATGAAACCATTTTTGTGGGTATTATTGGGTAAAAATTTCAAGAAGGAATATGTTCTCATCATTGTCTTTGGAAGCGCCGCACACAATTTTGAAATGGGAGTTGCCGTAACACTTTCATTCAAAGATTTGATTGTAACAATACTTGTAGTTTCATCCTTTGTGCAATTTTGAGTTTTTTTTTTTATTTATTTATTTTTATTATTATTATTATTATTATAACAATATCTAGGGTTGGAGGATTTGAATCATAAACCTCTTGTCATTAGTACAACTTTATGCCAATTAAGTTATGTTCTTGTTGTCACCTCAAATGTTTAATTTGATAAAATTAGAAAGTTAAAGTTACACTTACTCTTTTTCCCGAAACTAATTATCTTGAAAATACACATTTCATTAGCGTTTATGTAGTAGTCTCTATTTATTCAACTTTAGATTCTTTTAAGAATTTGTTAACAAGAGCATAGTTCACCTGCATAAAGCCTATACTAATGACCAAGAAGTTTGTGGTTCGAATCTCCCACTCTCATATGTTGTAAAAAAAAATCTTTTAAGAATTCGTAAATATTTCTATATTATATTTGCACTCTTGGTGAGGATTTAGAATTTTTCATGGAGAGAGGATCAACCGTAATGACCCTACATTTCATGACTAATTCCTAGGGTCATTACCACATGCATTACCTACTTACTTTTAGAGAACGATGATGAAAACAACATATAACGAAAAACAAGCTTAGTTAATTGAAAATGACCTTTCGACCTGGGATCCCAGTTAAAACAAAAACGTATAAAATCTAGTCATTTCAAATAAAAATCTCAAATGCAAAACAAGTTCTAAAATAAAAACATATCCAAATGCAAGGAAGGAGTTCAGAAACATTGTAAAGTGGAAGTCTATGGTACGAAGTTCCATGGCTCATCCAGCAACGTTCCGTCACGCGTTCTGTACACCTTTGTCTTTTCTTACATAACCCATGACTTTTAATATATATGAACTTTCAATTCTACAAATTTAGGAGGTAAGGATAAGTTTAAAATCTTAAAAGTTTGATAACTATTTGGTATTTGGTTTTTAAAAATTATGCTTATTTTCTACAAATTTTCTTACCATGGTTTTCATCTTTGTTAATGACACATTTGAATTCCTAGTCAAATTTCAAAAACAAAAACAAATTTTTGAAAACTATTTTTTTTAGTTTTCAAAACTTGACTTGGTTTTTGAAAACGTGAAAACAATGTAGAAAAAAAACAATAGAAAGAATCTTAGATGTGAAAGTAGTATTTATAAACTTAATTTTCAAAAACCAAATGGTTATCAACAGCCTTAGTTTTTTTTTTCTATATACAGTTTTAAAATATTAAACAACTAAGATGAGGCAACCCTCCTTTCTCTGCTTCGCTCCTGTACGCTTTAAATATATCATCCACGACTACTCTAATTCTCATGAAAATAAAATTTAAAAAAAAATCTCATGAAAATAATGGTACATTATTTACGAGCATTAATATCAAAATAATGTATGCAGCCTTTTTAAAAAGTATAATTCATTCTTTTTCAAAAAATAATAATAATAATAATAAAAATAAAAATAAAAAGTAACATTAACAAAAAGTAGAAAACTACATACTGTTCATGACTTAGGCTATACACCTTAATTCACCAGCTTGAAAAAAGTTTTAAATTTTAAAATGTATCAAACTAAAATCAAAAGACACAAGAAAAGCTGGGTGTACAATAACGATTATTTAGACAGAGGACCATCGAGTAGAAAAACTACATACTATTCATGACTTAGGCTACACTCTAATATCAAAATAATGTATTCATACTTTTTAAAAAGTATAATTCATTTTTTTTCAAAAAAAAAAAAAAGTATAATTCATTCATTAAGAAAAGTAGAAAACTATATACTATTCATGAATTAGGCTACACATCATAATTCATGTCCTTGTAAAGAAGTTTAAAATCTGTAAAACTGAAAGCAGAAGACAGAAGAAAAGCAGGGCGTACAATTACGATTATTCAGATAAGAGGACCATCAAGAAGACAAAAATGATGGACTGGACATTATTATCATAAGCTTTGTGAATCTATCAAAACAACATATTCTAATGTTCAGTTTTCAACATGTTCTGTTTCAAATGCAGAGTTTGGAAAGTGTCTTCAATGGAGAATACACAGCAGATTGCCAACAAATATATTCTCAAAGTGGAGATAGATTCTATTCTATCAGCACCTGTTGCAACAGGACGATCAGCAGCTGCTTCAACGAAGAACGAGTTGCCTCTGCTCTACGACCACCTGTGCTGGCTCGTCTCGGTGCAAGCTCCTTCCCTTCCTCTATCTCCATATCCAGAATATCAATTCTGGCTGCAGCCATTGCCAAGTTATTTTCCTTGCTGACAGCCTGACACGGTTCAATCTTTGATGGAAATCATTTTCACTGTTGTTACCTACAATATTGAAGTTCACACACCACTATTGCCATGTTTTAGTCTCACAGGGAAGCTTAAGTACCAAAACAAAGAATAATCTCACATAAGAACTGAGTCATTTAAATCAGAATTGAAATGCTGCATATGGACCAATGTAAATCTAGATTCCAAGTTTTCTGCTCTTGGCTAGTCCAAACTAACAGCTTACTTACTACAATACACCTCCCCCATCAAAACCAGCAAAGTTTCAAATACCACAGGCCTTTGAGAATTGATAATGTTACAAAATGAAGGAAATTGATTTGAATTGAACAAATAAAAAATGGATCAAATTATGACTTGATGAGCTTGATTCTCTCATATCACCTACGAAGTTAAATCTTGGCCTAGTTGATATGTACTATCGTACAAATCTAAGAGCTACTGGCTTTGTTCTCTAATGCATTACTGCATGCGAAGGGATGACCCCATCCTCGACATCATTTATGTATGCATGCTCTGCAATTGCCCACCGACTCTGAAGCATTGTCCATTCTCTTCTACACCGTTCACTTACCTATCAAAATTGCCATAAGATATCAGTCGATACATACAATAGTAAACAATCATTATGATGATGAGATTTTGTTGGTTGACACAAACAACTACTAAGAAAAACAAGAGAATTTCAGCCTTATAATGAGACGTGGAGAATTTCACATACCCCTACCCACGGTGCCTTTCCATTTTGTGATTCTCCCTACCGGAAAAGGGAAATGAGGAGGTAATTAGCAACTAAAATTTCTACTCTGCAATACTGAACTGTTATTTACAAGGAAAATGGGGGAGGGTAAGGTGACCAATTATTTTCCTTTACCTGGCTTCCAAGCGAAGGCAAGCCTTGGTGAACAATCCACTGGGAATCTACAACTCCAATCTTTTCATGTGCAGGCTGTTTGTAAAGAAATAAATTTTAATGGAGATACAACTAGAATCCGCCAATGACGATATTCGAAGAAAAGAAAAAAACTAGAGAAAATTAGGCTACTCACATCCACACATCTTCTGAGGAGGAAGTCGAGACCCCATCCATGGACCAGATCATTCTAATGCAAAAAACACAACGTAAAATGTCTGACAAATTACAGTCAAAGAAAACAAGGAACTACTGGAAGAATTTAGAAAAGGAGCATTAAACCAACTGAAACCTGTAACATATGCCAAATACAACGCCATGCCTCACGGGAAAAAACTGGAGCCATGATCTCGACAAAACTGCATTAAGTAAATGTCAGACATAAGAAGCCTACAACTTCAAGAATCAGATCATTCAAATAGAGAATTGCAATGACCGGCAAAAACTAAAACTCAAGAGCGTATCTTACGCAGCACAGGGAGGCAAATGAGGATCAGTGCACCATCCTGGTCTTTCGTCTGTCTCTCTGAAGGAAATTCAGTGAAATAAGTGGCATATACAGTCAATATAATTATTCTGAACTGAAAGAAAAAGTTCAATCTCAAAGCCCCTTTACTCTTACTTGTGAACTTCACTTCCATCTCTTCTCCTCGTCATTCGCCACGTTAAACCTTTACTTGGTTGCAAACCAGGCTGTGAAATCTCTAATCCATACTTCCGAACTAGTTTTATATATCTGAGTTGAATTATCTGTGTTAGTTAAAACACAAGATAGAAGTAGGACACAGAGAACATAATCAATCCAAAGTGTGGCAAACTCACTCTTCTGCATCAAAACGATCTAATCCGAGGTCTTCATCCCAAATAAAAATGTAGTCAAATGGTGCAACAATGTCAGGGTGCAAAAATCGTTTGGCATACCACCTTGGCAGAATTTCAGAAAACTAAATTCAAAACATAATTTAAACATCGTCCTGAACATGAATTAAATTCCCTCTAAAAACCATCATCAAAAAGAATATTGGCAATGGTTCCTTACCATTTGGCCTGCTTGCGAGCACTAACATGAATAGCCCGCTTCGACCATTCAAATTCATCCCATTCTGATGTTCGTCCATCATAATGAAAGAGAAGGATTACGAAATTATCTGAAAACTGTTGAGAAGCATAATCAATCTCTTAAATACATAGACACACACAAATAGACACACACATATACACACCTTTCTGACTGCTCTATCAATATTGTATCTTTGGTTGAAACCAACTGTAAAAGTTACAAGATACTGCGGCTTGGTGGTCAGGTCCTGCAAAGGTCATTTTGATCAGTCTTTAACTTTACATTAAGACTGGACAGAAGTATTGTTGAAATTATTTACTTGTTTTTTACTCACATATGCTGTAATTAGTTAACCATATTTCTTACTTGGTTAATTATGTGAGGGTCTTTTCTTGCAATGGATTTATGAAACCGAATTTGGTTATCAGCTGGGTTATTATCGTGACATATTAGCTGAAGAAAGGGCATATATATCTCTGTAATTAGAAAGTAGGGGGTGTGAGCGATAGAGAAGAATTTGTAACTTCATCTTCTGATTGATTGCTTCATCTCTAACAGAATTCTCTCTGGTTCTAAGAGTTGATGTAGGCATTGCCGAACCACTATAAACCCATTGTATACTTCTTCATCTCTTGCTTCTGATCATTCTCTTCTATCGAGTTAGTTTTTCTATTCTCTCTGTTTTTTGTACTTCAAGTGGTATCAGGGCCATGCTCCCAACTTAGCAATGTTGGTAGAATCTTCGGGTGCCAAACAAAGAAAGTTACGAGTCTCAAAGAAGTAGTCATGATGGAGAGATCCGTGGTTGAACTCTATTGGGCAAGCGGTATACTCTGAAGAAGAAGAGTTTTCTTGGATAAGAGCAAACTCTCGGTAAAGCGATAAAACCTAGAGAGTTGGACAGGTACATGTCTATTTGAGGGGAGGGGAGGTGGTACTTTGTTCGAGAGGAGGATTGTTGGAAATGCAACCAAAGTCTCACATTAGCTAGATAAGAGGAAGATCATGGGTATATAAGAGGGGATAACTATCTCCATTGGCATAAGACCTTTTAGGTGAACTAAAAGTAAAGTCACGACAATTTATGTCCAAAGTGGACAATATCATACTATTGTGGAGATATATGGAGTGTCATTGTCCCTAACAAGTATATTAATGTATAAGCTAACACAAAGTAGCTTTTTCTTTTTGTTTTCTCCTGCAGTATACTATAACAATGGACAGATATGTCTAACTTTTGCCTAATTTTTTAATTTAACGTAACTATGCTTTGTAGTATCTTAAAACAAACCAGTCATTATATAAAATTAGTCACTTTTACGATTCCCATTATGTGATCCTAATAATAGCAAAGGTATTGGACATGGTCATTAAGCAACAATTTTTAGCAAATTTAAACTTGTATGATATATCTATTGGAAGAGTTTAAAGTTGAAGTCACATAAACTTCATAATTCGCAAGTATACGCACCTCACTAGGATTACCCCACAGTCTACGTGCATACAAATCTGATTCAGAAGCAACAATTTTTGGAGGTAGACTTTCTGCACCTTTAGGATTTGATGGGTCCCAAATCTGCAGAAAAATTGAACACAAGATGCTAGTGAATAAAAATATAGGTAGCAATCACATTTCAATTAGTTTCCACATAAGAATGCTATTCAACTACCATCTAAAACTCCATACTAAGCGAGTAAGTAAACCATCAGACTGACAAGGTGGTATTTAAGCAACAGTAAACCACACTGCTTCGTTTCTGTGATGATCCATTAGATCTATTCTACCTAATTTTTGCCGAACTTTTCTGTAACACTCGGGAATATAGGAACTGCAAAACTATAGAAACCAGTCAAGAGTCAAGACATCCAAAAAGAAGGGGAAACATGGGCTCTAATAGGAAATATCTTTATTTTTTGGTATGATGCCCTAAGTCAAATCTAGAAGAATAAGTCAGATAAAAGATAATTTACGTACTCAAGTATTTACAAGTTCACCCTATCAATTTAGACATCAAATCCCACCTGCAAGCAATAAATAAGCTCAAATGCTTTCCCATCAAAATCATGCCTCTATTTCCCATCAAAATCCATTGAAAGAAAAGTATTTAACTATAAAATTTAGGGAAATGATATCTGTCATAATTGGAAAACTTCATTGTCTAGTTGAGTGAAAACTGTAATTCAATTTTTCAGGAGTTTTATCGTTTAGTTTTATCATTTCTAAATTATTTTACTCTTACACCACAAATTGCACTAGTGTCCATACCTTCCACAGAATCCCTTCAGTAAATGACTATACGAGAATTACACAATGCAACATATACTATTTTATTTACAAAGTATGTCAAGCTCTTCATATTAGTATTGATAATGCCCATTACTAAACTTGCTACATGTAAAGGTAGAAATATTCAATGCGCACATGAATCTACTTCCCATCTGCTATTGATACCAGACATGAACTTATTAAGGTCCCTAATTGCATCCAATTTATTGTGAGATATGTAAGCAAGCAGTCGTGGATATTTTGTTAGAGTTATGGAATGACCTTTGATGTTTTGTTCAAAACTGGTGTTCGGTTTGAGTTGCTATTATTATTCTTCACATAGGGCCGACCATTGAGAAATAACTCCCTGGAGCGGTCTGAGCTTCTTCCATCAATATACGCGAGACCAACAGTTGGAAGAACACTGGATGGAAGATTTAGCTGCCAAATTAATAACAGTAAAACACATATAATTATCTAAGAGAGTGCTCAAAAAGAAAAAAAAGAACTTCCAGAATTTAGGGAGTAGGTGGAAAACCAGTAGAAAAAGCTTTCATTCCTAGAGAGGAGGAAAGGGAAGTGTTCATACTTTACTTAATGACAGAACTGGAAATGACACTCCAATGGAGAAGCCAAATACTACTCCCACAAATGTAGCAACGATAAGCTTCATGGTCAAGGCGCTATTGGGTACTCTGCTGACGGGACTACAACCAAAAAGAGGCAAATCCCATTAAGCTTCATACTCGAAATACAACATAAATGATCTCCACTGGGAAAAGACAGAATTCTAGACCTGCGTGACGGATTGGCCATATTAACATCCAAACCTCCGTCCGTCAAATTCACATCAAAAGTCTATCTGCAAAATCGACGAACGACTTCAATCGAAATCCAAGTATTAAAGCGGTAGAAAATTCAAATAGAAAAATTGGAAACCCCCTTCTACCCAATGAGAAGGAAGTATAGAAGTAAACTGAAATTTAAAAACTCCTGAATGTTGCTAGAGAATTCGAACCTGTAAACTAAAGAGGCCCACTCGTTCAGTTAGCCGAAGACTTCACAATTTAGGAAAAAGTAGAAAATTCATCATTTCTCAGCAGAAGCATAGAAAAGCTAATTGAACGAGCTGAAAGGGTAAACGAATTAAAATCAAAGATAGAAATAAATGAGGTTAGACTAACCGAGACTAAGAAACCCAGATAAACGGAGCAAGATCTGGAAGAACTAAGAAGTGGATCACTTTGAAATCTTGAAATCTCGAAGAAAACAACTTTCCGAGATCTTTCAGACCTCTTTTCAGTTTCCGATGGCCTTTCTTCGAAAGCCAGTGTGGACACGGTCAACGAGGTCCTGAAAGTTAACTGCGATCATTAATTTTTCATAAAATTATGAAAAAAAAAAAAAAAAAAAAAACTTAAACTGTATCAAATTTTACCATTAGTCATTTGTATTAATTTTAATTTTAAACTTTGAATTTCAAGTAAATTGTATCAATTTTAACTCCAAACTTGTATAAGTGTTGCAATGCAGATCTTCAATTACTTTTTGTTTGGATCACTGTTAAAAGCATGTAATTAAATATTTCCTCACTTTTCTTTTTTTAATCCACATTACACCAAGTTGGTTTCTTGTAAGAATTTTATTAGAAATTTTTTTTATTTGAATAAACTTTTGCTGATAAGAAGTTGTACACAAGTTTCCTCTTCTCATTTTGTGTTTGTGGGTTTTTTTGTTTTTTTAACTACTTAAAAGAACATGCAATTGTGAGATAATAGGAAAGTAATTTTGGAGTTTTTTCTTTTCATTTAGATGACGTTTTCTTGTTGTCGAGAACTTTGTGGATTTTTTTTTTTTTTTTGTGTCAATGATTACAAAAACAAAGCAAATATGAAGCTCTTTTTTTTTCCCAAATGTTTGCTGGTTTTTTCTTGTTGTTAAGAACTTTGTGAGTTTTTTTAATTCTATTTCTGTCCTTTTTTTCGTGCTAATAGAACATGCAAGTGTAGGAAACAAAATCAAAACAATTTCAGGGTTTTTTCCTCATATTTATTGAATTTTTCTTGTTGTTAAGAACTTTGTGATTTTTTATTGGGAGATTAATAAGAGAAGAATGAGTCTGTTTTATTTCTTCAAATAAAAGTTTCTCCGGGTGCAATGTGGTTTTCTTTTTTTTTTTTTCAAAAAAAAGGAAGAAATTGTAAATGTCATGTTTTAATGACTATTTAAATGGAAAGTTAACTAAAAGTTTAGATTGCGATATTTATGCAAGTTTGAGATTGTATAATTAATACAATTCTTCTAAGTTTTTGAGGTTCAAATTGATGAAATTAAAAGTTCAAGGTTAAAATTGATACAACCTCATAAGTTTAGGGTTAAAAATGTTTTTTTCCCTAAAAGTATTTAAAAATCGATGGGTTATTTGATCTCTTAATATATATATATATATATTTTGAAGATAATATCTTTAATCTAATTAATATAGATAATTGTGAAATGCAATTGGAAAAAAAAAATTGAAATTACCACAACTTTGTCTCTATAATCTTATCTCTGTAAATCTTGATGACATATTCCGTTGTCTCTTTTCTTGAATGGAAATTTTTCTTCAATGGAAATTATTATTATTATTATTATTATTATTATTTAATAAAACTATCACTAAAATCTAATTTTAAGATTTATTAAAAATATAGAGAGTAAACTGAAATATTTGAAATATAAAAATCTAAACTACATTTTAACCAAAATAAAAATATAAAAACATGATTGCACGCCCAGTGGGACTCGAACCCACAATCGCCTGATTAGAAGTCAGACGCCTTATCCATTAGGCCATGGGCGCTTGTTGGTTAAAGTTATGCATAGTTAAATGAATTAATCTGTAATTAAATTTGAAAAAAGGAAAAAGTATTGGCTCTGTCCCAACGGGCAGCGCCTGAACTGTGTTTTACAGAATTTACTTTAAGCAGTTGGCTCACAGTCTTCAAAGCCGTTGGAGTGTTTCTCTTTCGAAAAACTCCGGCAAGAAGATGAGCGATGGACCCTCTGCATTGCGATTTACCGACTCCTCTTGTTGCCTGAAGCGCAAAAGACCTCCCAAGATCCAGATCCCTAACGTCTTACAAGAGATTCATGCCCAAAAACTTGAAGACGCCACTCCCCGAACCGATTCCGTCTCTTCCGGTGGGAATGCTCAACTTCAATTACTCTGTTTACTCCTCAGCTTTCTCCTTATTGTGCCATTGCCTTTGCAAGCTTGAGTTATTGGCTAAATTTTTTTGTTTGCAGATTTTGCAGATCGTGTGGGGGTTTTCTCCGTCAAGGGCAAGAAGAGGTTCATGGAAGATACTCACAAGATCGTTCCTTGCTTGAAAGGCCACTTAAATGATGTAATTGAGCTTTCATTCGTTTTCAAATTCCAGCAGCTTAATTTACTTGTGCCATGAATCCGAATCGTCTTTGTTTTTTTAGGCCTCTTTTGGCGTTTACGATGGCCATGGAGGCAGGAAGGCAGCGAAATTTGTTGCAGAAAATTTGCACAATAACATACTTGAAGTGGTGGGCAATTGCTCGGGATCTGCAGAGAAGGAGGAAGCAATTAAAGCTGCTTTCTTGAGAACGGACCGAGACTTCTTGAATCTGGTAATTACAAATAGAGCTATACATTTTCTCCTTACATTAAAAGTTCTTGTCTATTTTGAACTACTGTTTTATAAAAACTTCCATAATTTTCTAGGGTGTAGCGAGTGGTGTCTGCTGTGTCACAGCTCTGCTACAAGGAGAAGAAGTTGTTGTTTCCAATTTGGGAGATTGTAGGGCTGTTCTTTCTAGAGGTGGAGTAGCTGAAGCAGTAACAAAAGACCATAGAGTTGAACAGGAGGATGAGCGGAAAAGAATAGAAAACAAGGTACCAACTTGTTATATAGTGAACTTGATTATCATGGCTAGAAATGTGGTGATGGTATAGAACTCTAAATTATGATGTAGGGTGGATACGTTGAGATTCATAGGGGGGCATGGAGAGTTCACGGAGTTCTTTCTGTTTCTAGAAGCATTGGAGATGCTCATTTGAAGGACTGGGTCCTGGCAGAGCCTGATTCAAAGGTCCTACTTCTTAGTGAAGACATGGAGTTTCTTGTTCTAGCCACTGATGGGCTATGGGAAAAGGTATGGATGGGTTTCCTAGATTTTCTTAAGTCCCTCCGAAAAGAAAATATGCACACAGATATACATATGCATTGGTTATTTGTTTAAATTGTGTCCTTACAAAAGTTGTTTGGGAAATAAAATATGTATGTTGGAAACAAATTTGAAATTTGTGATAGTTTGAATAAAATCGATTTTAAAAGATTATTTCATTAAATGAAGTATGAAGTCTTCTTTTCCAACGATGAGTTTAAGAGAGAATACAATTTGAAAGAAACCAAACAAGTTGAAACCAGCTCTTCAAAAGATGATTTAAAAGAATCCACTATAAAATAAAACCAAAGAAGTTGAAGTATCTCTTCAATAGATGATATCCGATGTCGTAATAAAATCATTTTTTGAAAAGACATGCATTAGGAAATAAGTTCGCTAACTGTTCTATTTCCAAAATAACTTTTTAAAAGGAAACATTAAAAGAATATATATATACTCACATATTTACATCTGTACTTGGTGACCTTATCTTTTAGTGATATTCTGCAAAATGCATCACGTGAGAGTATTCTCTGTGGACCATATGTTAAAGTAGGTTGAGTTATTAGGGAAAGTATAGCATAATGAATTTGTGTCCTGAGATGATAGTGAAATACTAAATTAGGAGAATAGCGGATTGACCTTCAAGTTCACTTACCAGCAATGAAACCTGATCCCCTAGGACATTAACAGTAAATAAACTTGATCATAAAGATGAAGTAGATGTGAGTCTTAAGAAATATATTAAGTTATTCAATCACTTCACTTCTACATAGGGAGTTGTTTAGTAATGGGTTAACCTGCTCAAAGAGGAAACTAATTTTTTTAATATCAAATCAATCAGTGGATAGATGATTGTGTTGTTTTGGTAATTGATATTAACTTTGAAGTTGACAAAATTCTCATAGGTTGGAAACCAGGAGACTGTTGATGTTGTGACACGATTGAGGTTGATGGATAAAAGTTTTGGGCAATCAAAAGGTTCCTTGAGAAGCATTAGCCATGCCCATTGCTCTGTGAATCCAAGTCCATCAAAACTACGGAGAGTTTCATTAGTCACGCAACCAAAAGGGGGGGTGGGCCAGTCTCCAATCTGTGAGAAGGCAAATGATAGCTGTGAAGAAGGTGAATACGACTATGCTTGTGAAATTGAAAGTCCTGGATCAAAATCAAGAAGAATATCATTGGTCAGACATAAAAAGATGAAGACAGAATCTTCACCTAAGGAGAATATTGATGATTGCTGTAGGAAGAGACCCACTTCCAGTAGACTTGTGGCTGCTTGTAAGGAACTTGTAGATTTAGCTCTGAGTAGGGGTAGTCTGGATGACATTACCGTAATGATAATCGACTTAAGCCACTTTAGGTGCAAGAGTTAACCTGAGAGTTCTTGTAACTTGTAAGTTTGTTTGATCTGGCATTAGCGCTGGGATAATAGATGACTTTCACCACTGTGGTATTGATAACCGGAAAACATGTACAAAAAGCAGATTTGATTATTTCATTTTTAGTTATCCCAGAATAGAACTAGCCAGGTAGATTCTGATTCTTTCTACTACTAATCAAATGCCCATCTTTTTCTTGAATTATGCCCTTCTTTTAGGTTACGTAGACTTTTTGTATTTTTTTTCTCTTTTTTGAATCTTTAATAATATTTTGAAATTGGTTAGATGATGAGGGGGCCAAGCTTATTCACCTAATTAAATTGACTATATATGTTTATTGATTTCTGTTGTCAATAATTTAAGAAAAAGAAATATCTACTTTATTCAATGTTGGTGCTTGTGAACTACACCAATTAAAATCCAATCCCACCACCCCCTTTTCAGTAATGCTCCGTCTTTTTCATTTCCATTTTGTTTTACAGTTCGAAAGTTTGTGCTCACAGCGAATCTAATACTGATGCTTTGTAAATCATGAAGATGATCAATGTTTAAGCCTTGTTGTTTTAAGTGATTATTGTAGCAGAACTGTTGGGTCAATTATACTTGACAAAATTATAGGATCAGGTTGGAGATAACTCTCGTGGAGCTAAACATCGACCAAATTCAGAAGGAGGCAATGTCTGAGGGGAGTACGCTAAATAATATAAAGAATTTCGTCGATTAGCCCCATCCCCATGTTTCATTGGCTCTTATTCAACATAATAATTTTAACTTTGGTTAGTCACACACAATGATTCACAAGTCATTCAAATATAGGGAAGTTGAAGCTATCTGATATTTTTTTGGTTTTTCTCTGTATGCTTCATGTTCAACTGCAGACAAGTGGGGTTATGCTTTATTGTTTTCTACTTTCAAAGTAATCCTACTTGTTGTTACTCATACAGTGAATACTGAAGCTGGACCATTTCCTCTGCTACCTAAACTACAGATCTTTTTACATTTCCACATTATCTATATTACAGATTCCTTGCCTAGTCACTTTTCCCAACAGTTCCACTGCAAAGTTCAAACAGTGGAGGAGAAACCCAGGTGAAAAATACAAATCTCGAACACATTAAATTATTAGATTAACATCTGCCCACATAGTAAACCTAAATGATTTTCAAATTTTAATGAAGTTTATCTTTTTTTCTCACTCACTCACATGCTTGTGTACCTCAAAGACTGCCTAAAATCTTTCCTCTTCTATGAATTCTTTTCCCCCCTTTTTTGAGGGATTTTCACATTGGATGAAATGGGATTTGTCTGCTTTTTACCGTGCATGAAAAAAGTTTAGATTTATGGAGATGGGAGGCGTTAATACCCATTATTGAGGCCAAATCACTTGTACAGCAGAAGAAATAGTTTTATTTCTGTAGTCTTCTTTTTCTTCTTTTTTTTTTAAGGAACATGGAAATGCTCAACACAGCTTGCAGAAGGTATTTTCCATTATAAAATGTGTCCAGTTCTTTCTTCCTCGTCCCTCTCTTTCCACCTTCAGAGCTGCCAGTTCAGATAATGGGTTCTCTCCTCTTGCTAATCACAAACTGCCAAGAAGTTCTCTGTCAGCATCCATGAAGTAGATCTCTGGGACGGTGGTAATGATATTTTAGTTCAGATCCTCTCTCTCTCTGCCTGCTTCTTTCTGCTTTCTACTGTGATCATTTTCAGCTAGTTTAGCCCGAACTCCATTTCCAACTTCTAGACACAATTTTCTTTGTTGGATCATACCAAGCCATGCATGATTCAATTGGAATTCCTGCTTGCTTCTCATTTGGGGAGAGGCCAAGTAATGATCCAGCTTCAGTAATCAGGTCAGGCCAGAGTGTGTTTATGTCAGTGTATCAAACAAAGATCGTTGGTCAGTGTCGCCTCATCACAGTCACTTGGTGTAAGAATCTGTTACTTCATGGTCTTTCCATCTGTGTTCAAGGACCAGAAGGAAACCAGCAATATCAGTGTAAGGTTGAGATGAAGCCATGGTACTTCTGGAGAAAACAAGGTTCTAAGCATTTTGAAGTCGACGGTCGAGCTGTGGATGTGGTTTGGGACCTCAAGAGTGCAAAATTCAATGGAGAGACAGAGCCACAGTCAGATTACTATGTGGCAGTTGTCTGTGAAGAAGAAGTTGTTTTACTTATTGGGGATCTCAAGAAAGATGCCTTCAGAAAGACAGGTTGTCGGCCAGCTCTGATTGAGCCGACTCTAGTTTCAAAGAAGGAACATGTATTTGGCAAGAAAATGTTCTCCACCAGAATTCAGTTCCATGAGAAAGGCAAGCTCCACACCATCTCAATTGAGTTCATCAACGTCAACACAAATCCCAGTCTTTCTGATTCATTCGATCCAGAACTGGAGCTGAGGATCGACGGGCAACCAGCAATCAAGATCAAGCACCTTCACTGGAAGTTCAGAGGCAATGAATCTGTATTAATCAGCAGAACAAGGTTAGAAGTTTACTGGGATGTTCATGATTGGCTGTTTGGTTCTGGTCCAAGGTACGGCCTTTTCATATTCAAGCCAATGTCATCATGGTCTGACTCTCCATCATCATCACTTGCATCAACATCGCCACCTGCTCCACCCTCTTCTTTAACTCCAACAGGAATGTCCATTAGAGAAGTGATTTCCACTTCTGGAGAGGTTGAAAATGCAGGTGGATCTTCCAAATTTTGCTTATTTCTCTATGCTTGGAAGATGGAATGAAGAATGCTGAATGGAAATGGACAGATATGGTAAAAACAGAAGTGGGTTCTGCAAGTTTTTACAGATTAAAGATTGATGAATCAGATTTAGCTCCCAATTCCCCAGAAAGAATACAAGAGAGAGAGAGAGAGAGAGAGAGAGAAAAAGAATATTTTTAGAAGATTGATGAGCAACAAATGGACCCATGATGAGAGAGAAAGAAGTGGTAAACAAAGAGAGATTGAATTATAAAAGGACAGGATTAGACATGCCAGATAGGAGATCATCTTCATGCCCAATTATCATACCTATCTTCATTGCCCATCACCAGTCCATCATAATCTCACAGTGACGGGTTTGTTTTCTCTCTCTTTTATTTTATTTTTTTTTATTTTTATTTTATGTTTGCTATAAGTATAATATAAGCTTGAATTGCAATGTCTATGTCTACCATATGAATATATATATCTCAGCAAATTTCATAAGATCTATATCTATCTACACATCTTTTTTACTGGTTTACTTCTCTCCTTTTCTTTGGTCCTTTTTGTTTAATTTTTTTCTCTAGATTAATTCCCAAGTTTAGTTGACATGATAAACATTGCTTAATGTTTTTTATATATATATATTTTTATTTTTCGTAACATATAATGACAAAAGAAAAAAAGAAAAATAGAAAAGGTTGTGTGAAGAAAATTTAAGGGACAATTCTCTAATGAGTGCTTAGTCAAATGCCTTGCTGGATGACTTTCACTTCTTTATGAAAAGCATCTTTGGCTTGGCGAATGACTTCCTTTGAAAAGAGTTCCTTGGAGATTTTTTATTGCTTTGTTACGTACAGAGGTGAAAGTATTCGATTTAATTTTTTCAGAAATAAAAACACTTTTAACCTGTGAGATTTGAGGAAGGATAAGGGATGGAAAGGACCTAAAAAGTTTTGGGTTATACAAAATCGACTCCTTTTCTTGAAAAATAGTTTTTATGATCCCATCTCTTCTTTCTTGATTACGATCTCGATCGAGAAGGTGACTGGAAAAAAGTCCTAAAGAAACAATTGTCAACGAAGTCTCGCTTTTTGTTTCCCGAGTTACCTTCCTCGTCGGGATCGTGACCAGGAAAAATGGCAGCAACGTGAAAAAACGTTGCTGCCATTTTCCCTTTTCTTCTTCATGTTCTCTTTTTCTCATCATCAATTTCAAGTTTTAGTTCAGGTAGAAGAGAACTCACATAAATTTGTACCTTTATTTAGAAGGATATATAGTATTTGGGAGAATCTCAAAATGATGTTGCCCTTATTTTGTTGAACATGATTCTTTTCTAGCAACTAAAGGTCATTTTGTTTTGAGATTCTATTGAACCAACAAGATTTTGAGTTTTGGGAGATTTTTAGCACGATTCTCATTCACATTAAAAAAAAATTTGATCACGATCCCAGCTTGGAAGATAGAATAGGGTCATAAAAACAATCTTTTAAGAAATGGGTTAGTTTTCTATAACCCAAAACTTTTTAGGTCGTTTCCATTCATTACACTTTTGAGGAAGGTGTACATTATTTTTTATTTTTTATTCACTAACTTCTATGAGACTGTATTCATATCTCTAACAATCTTTCGGTTGAATAAAAGAGACTTATTAAATGTTTGATTCTCATTAAATCTCTATGCTGTTAAGAGTTTTCACTTGTTTGCATCTACCTACTCTCTTTACAACATATATTGTACATCCAATCAAAATCAAATATAGATTGTACAGTGTAGGATAATTAATGTCAACTACTCGTTATTTCTCCCTTTAATAATCTTTCCATCAAATAAGAACTCAGTGAAGATTAAGGAAATTATGAAATTTGACTCAAGCATTTAAAACAAAGATAACTTCCTTGCCATTATGGAGGTTGGAGAAAAGAAGTCTATTGAAAAAAATTAGTTAGGTGGATGATATTCTTAGATGTAGAGCAAAAGGTGGTGAGTCAAATTACGTCACTAATATTAGAATCATACTAGAGTGCTATAAGATATGTTACACGCTTTCATTTGAAAAAAAAAAGTCCAACTGCCATATTCAAATTGATGCTTGGGAATCATTTCACCAAACAGGTCCTAATTTTTCCATCTCCATAATTAACATAAATTTTATTTGATTATCTTATTTAGTGCATAATTTTCATATAGATATGTTCCATCTACCAAAATAAATAATTAGATAGTTCAGTATTTTTTTATAGTAAGATTCTCTTGCTCATGTCTGGTCACATCTCATCTTTCTTATTGCATTATATCTTTCACCTAAAAGAGATGCTTTGTTATCTCAATTCCAAAATGACTTTTGATTTTGATTAAGTAAAGCTTTCTTCCTAAAAAGAAGATATTTAATAAATAAAAAGACAACATTTTCTTTTGTGATTACTCAAATTTGAGCAAACAATCATCACTGACCCAACATCAATTAAATTCTTCGTTTGAGCCCTGTAATAATGAAAACCAATGTAAACAAAAAAGTCTGTTTGAAAATACATTTTCTAAAGTCATCATTTTTTTTTCTAATTGTCTTTAAAGAACATAGTCAAAGGAGTAATAAATGTAAGTGTTACCGTTGAAATCACCATTCCAAAAAAAAAAATGGTGCAGAAAGCCATTTTAAAACCAGCTCTCCAACAAGCTCAAAAAAGTCAAACAAGTAAACAAAAAGATGAATGGTACAGCTTGGGTTAAATTTGATAATATCCAATCATTGGAACAACAATTTTGACAATTTTGTTCCTATGGATCAGGCAAGAAAAACAGCAGTTTATAACATCTTTCACGTGCAAATGAATCAACTTAGATTGACATGTCCATGTGCAAAATGAACCAAATTAGCTGTATAACACAGAATGACTGTTACAAGAGGGAAAAAAAAATTAAAATAAACTAGGGAATCCCAACTGTCTGGTTATAATTTGAGTCCTAACCATAATACAGGCTCCTCAATTTCAACAAAAATAAGAAATAGCGATTTTACATAGTTTGAAAGGGTAACAAAAGTTTGGCACCAGACCAGCCAGTAGTACTCTCGCTCAAATTTCCAGAGCTCAAAAAGAGAGAACCATTGTAAAAGGTGAGACCAATGTATTATTAGCTTCCAATACTCAAAAGAAGATCATAAAATCAATGGTATCCACAAAGCAGCTTGCTTACCATCTATCCCTCGACCTGGAATAAGAACACAAATGCCATATTTGAGATTCAGAATGATACATTTCACAAGACTGAGTAACTTGGAACAAACAGAATAAACGAACAATTCGAGCTTTCTATGAACAAGTGCGAAATTTCAAAATATTACCCCTAATTTCTGCAGCACCCTTGCGCGATTAAGAAAAGGTGTTTTATCCCAAGTATAAAAAACTAATTAAATATTTTCAGATATGTGCAATTCATATTTCTCGCAAATGAAATGACAATATTAAAACGTTTAAGAACCAAGAATCAACAGAGAGGAACAAAATGACAGACGAATCCAAACCTCTCCATGTCTCTGTTGCCCAAAAATCCTCTATCTCTGGCACCTTGGATTGGTTTTCTATCATCAGCAGATCTACTCCATACATCTGCAGTGCCAGTGCCACGTGATCGAGGCCTGTCTATAGACTCAAAACTTCTGGACTCATCAAAGGATCCTTGAGAAGGTGGTCTTTCTGGAAAGACGGCAGCCCTACCTGCTCCAGAGCCAGGTCTCTCAGTGGCTTTCTTCCCGAAACGAACTTTATCATCCAAATCAAGGACCAGTGTCTCCAGTTCACGTTCTTTTTTATTTATTCTGTCACGCAGATTTGGTATCTCTCCAGCAGATTCTTGCACCGATTCTTTGTTATTATTCAGAGATAAGCCTTCCTCAAGTTCCTTTCTTAGAACATCAATTTCCTCTTTCAACATCTTTTCTTCTTCTGTTTCAGGCCTGTGGTAAAAGAGTAGACACAGTTAAGAGAAGAACCACCCCAGAGGCTTGAAATTCAAGCAATTCAGAGCATACTAATAAATATTTGTTTTTGATATTTTCACCTAATTCAATTGAGGTGATACGTGATAGATAAGTAAAGCTACACTTCGTCCAACCGGTTTATGAAAAAATGCCTACATTCGCAGACTAAGCCACCAAGGGACACAACATATGACCTTTATCAACTTACGTTAAACAAAACCTTTTCATCTTTCTTTTGTTTAAAAAGTAAATATGTATTCAATAAAACTTAAAGTGCACAAGATAGAAAGAGAATCTCTCCAAGATTCCTGGTACAGAAAAGAAAAATAATACACTAGAAGAAAAACCTACTGTTATAATTTCATGTCATAGTGATTCAACATTCAGTCCCTGTATTCAAATTATAAGCAAAAGAACATACATTTCCTAAAATCTAATCATCAACATATTGTAGGGTTTAGAGAAACTACTTTCTCATGGTTGATCTTTTGCATCCAATTATTTAACAGCTCAGCATTTAAAGGTTTTGATTCCTTTACAACCTTTGCTAAAAAGAATCTAATGATCAAAATGTACAAACATAATTTAGACTGGGATTGAGGATGCCTTATCCCTCTGTCCCTTAGGTTGTTTTGTTTTGGTTTGGTACTACCTTGAATGAAAGTCACTTGTTTCTTATTTTAAAATAATAAAAATAAAAATAAAAGGTACAAACTGTTAGAAAACTTTCTCATGATACATTGTCATCCATCCCTTAACTATTCCATTGCTACACTATTCCATTGCTACAAATTGAAAAACATGGGAGTTGACCACCTGCATATAAATTAGCATTGAAATATATACTTGAGGCTTGTGGCAGCAAAGTATACTAGATGTAAGTTGTAACAGACAAAAGCAAATGTCGTGACCACATCATAGCACAACATAGAAAGATACTTGAGGCTTGTCGTGCACATCTTTTAAAAAAATATCAGTTTCCTATTAAAAAAAATTAAAAATAAATAAATAAAAAGGCTGTGCACAACAAGCTCTAAATGCTTTTCACATGGAAAGTTTGCTTTGGTTTCATGTCCTAGAGAATTTTTGCTAGATAGAATTCTCTATAATAGAGAATTCCATGTTTAAATCCTACTTTCTAAGTTTCACACTTATTTCATATGGGTGATTATGCTTCCAAATATTCTAATTTGGTGACTATGAATAAAAATCAAATTTGGTGTTTATCACTAAAATTTAGGGTGTAGCCCTTTTCAAAACATTTAATTTGTGCTGGGTCATTCCCAGGAGTTGTTTGGAGGAATTTTACCAGCTTATACATGAGACTTTCTTTGGAGGCTTAGCTAGAACTCTTTTTGAAGGCATTTTAATCTTCTAACCCAAGAAGATCAAATTTCTTCATTGGGAACATAGACGATGCCTCAATAATTATGATATATTACAGAGAAGGTGTCCTTGGTTCACACTTTCTCCAAATTGGTGCTTTGTGTAAAGAAGCAAATGAATCACAGGCACATTTTTATCCACTGCCCTTTCTCCTCGAATATTTGGGCCAATCTATTTACTGTCTTTGATTGGAGTGTGGTTCTCCCCTATCAAGTCTTTGACTGGATGAATTTACCCCTCAAAGACCATCCATTCAGACAGTCCAAGAAGATTTTGGGGCTTCACATCACAAGAGCAAACAATTGGGTCGATTTGGAATGACAGAAATATAAGAATTTTCTAAGGTAAAGATCAAAGTCAGACAGTTTTCTTCTATTTGATGCTCTCTTCATATTGACATTTGTAATTAAGGTTTGATGCAAATTTATGCTAACTGAGGGTCTTTAGTATGAAAGAAACAAGAGGATCTTTTAGGGAAGTGATTCTTTTGGTGATGATCTTCAGCATCTAGTCCTATTTCATGCTCTCTTCATATTGACTTTTTCAATTAAGGTTTGATGCAAATTTATGCTAACTGAGGGTCTTCTTTGTAACCCCTTGACTAGTTGGGGATATCTCTATCTTCATTTTTGTATATCCTCTTTCTTGTATTTAATCAATTCGTTTGTGCGTACATGTGTGTGTATCTCTAAATTTTCAAATTGCATTTATTACAAGCAAATTGGTGTGGCATTATGTAGACTTGTGCTTTAAGCTATATTTATTAGTCTGATGGTTTAGAAATAGGGGGCCTCAGGTTTATGTCAAAATTCAAAAACAATATCAAAATTTAGCGGCAAATAGCAAATAGCAAACTTCATAAATCAAAAACAGAAAACATAAGGACGAAAATAAACTACATACGAGAGCTCATGTGGCAAATAGGATTTAAACCAAACTGAATGTCAAAAACTCTAAAGCAAAAGTGATCATATTAGAAAATCATCTTCTGTCATTTCTTCTTTTGTTGTTTCCTGATGATAATCATTTATTAGGCAATGACTCCAGTAGCAAAATAAACAAGCTGGATGGAACTGTATAACATATATGTTCACTCAAGTTCCAATTCTAAGATTATAGCTAGGTCATCATTTCCTAGTCCTTGATAATTTTGTTCCATAGGTCCTAACAATAGTTTTTAACATAAACATAAATTACTAGCAAGTTTACTCAAAAAATAGCTCTACTCAGCTAATGACATAGGCAGCGCGCTGTCAGAACCTTTGCAAAGTGAAAAATCAAGTTAAACCTAATCCTCAATAGAACAGCTCCAGCTAGCTTCATACCGGAAACATTTGACTCCAAGAACCAAATAACAATCAGAAAACAAAGAAATTATCCACTGCACCTAAGCATAAGAATAAGAGAGAGAGATAGAGATTAACAATGTGAAAAGTGAAATCAGGACCTGTCAACAGCACGATGCTCAAGTTGCAGATCTATCTTTCGCCAGTCCTTGCCACGTTCCTCCAGCAAAACTTCCCTAGGTTTGGCATCCCCAAATGGATTGACTTTTGGCCTCGGCTTCACCACATTTTCTACGCCCTGTATTCCTGGACCCTCCGAACGGCTGGATTGAGCACTCGAAGGCCTGCTAGAGTGAGCACTGGTTGGCCTACTGGTTCTTTTGGCCTCAATTTCTGTATCCAGCTTCTTCCAGTCCAACCCCTTCTCAGCCAAAACCTCCTCTCTTGGCCTTGCTGCTCCAAAAGGACTTGGCTTGTTCGTCCTTGTTGCTTCATTTGTAACGACATTACCTTTGGGTGGATCCAGTACTAATCGGGGTCGTTCTGTGTCACTATCACGTGAACGGCCTCTAGTCCAGCGATCGGGCTCATTCGCCTCACGGTCACGGAAACCAGAACCAAATGTGGAGGATCTCGATGGAATAGGCTTCTTCGCACTTGCCCAGTTATCGACCTCGTCTGCCCTAGATGCAATCCCACCACCACCAATCCCACTCCCACCCATGCCACCGCCTAGCGACCCATACCTGTTTTGTCGCCCTGAATCCAATGTGGGAGATTTCTTCGTCATTGCCCAATTATCCACCTCGTCAGCCCTCGAAGGTTGATCGAAATTGGAAGCCCTAGGAGGTGGACCTCTGCGTTCCTCGTCGAACCCACCATACGATCGTCGACCACCACCCCAAGACCCATCGCCTTCATCACGGTCTCGAAACCGACCAGCAGGCATACTTTGCCGATCATAACTAGGAAATCCCCCACCGAGCCGGCCAGACCGCATTTCCTCATCCGAACGGTCTTTGGGACCAGTCGGAAGCCGAAGCATCTCCTCCGGCGTCAATCCCTGACTCTCCGTTTGCCTACTGCCGGCGCCCGGACCCGTCAAGGTCCCCATAGTGAATTCCGAGAGCGTCATCTTCTTCTTCTTGGGCTTGGTGTTGACAGCTTCCCTAAGGCTAGGGAAATTCTTGGATTCAGCTTGGGAGGCGGCGGCCGCAGCTTGCGCCTCTCGTTCCTCAGCCTCGGCACGCTCGGCATCAGCAGCCCAGGCTCCGATTCCGCCCCAGGGTTTTGACATTCTGTGTCGTTGGGTTGATTAAACTCGAGATCCACAAATCGCAAGAATTGAAATAGTAGAAGGATTAGAGAGATCTAAAGGAAGAATTGGAGTTTGGGAATGAGCTAGGAGGCTCCGTTAATGGAGCCGGAGCTCAAAGAACATGCGACGGAAATAGGAAAGGGAAACGGTCGTTGTGACTGTGAGAGAAGAGGCCCAAAGGATTTTATAGACTCTCTCTTTTCCCATCTTTTTTCCGTCTTCCTTTTATGGTTCCGATTTGGAATTCAAGGCGGACTCTGAGTGGGAGTTTGTGTTTCACGCGCCGAGCACGAGAGTCATCAAACTCCCCACTCACACTGGCCACGTGGACGATCATCAGCTGCGAAGCACAGGATTACTGTTCCTTGACTTCAACATATTGGACGGTCAGGATGCTTTGTGACCTCCACTTATTTATATCGACAGCCACCATTCCTAGTGTGTATCAATAATTTGGAATCGATGCGATGCTCTGTATCATATCTCTTCTCTATAATATCAATTTTTAATTTCTTCTTATTATTTTGAAATATAATTTTTTATTCAATCTAACCTTGCTTTTGTTTCAAAATTTTTATAAGGATCATAGTTTAATTCGTCAACGTATTAACGATTTCTTTTCAAATTTGTGGGATGGGATTTTCTCCCATGTTTAAATTATAATGTTAAAAATATATGTTGTCACTTACTTTACTTTGTTTCATCTTTACCATTTTATATTTATTTTAGTTTAGTTTTTAAAAAATATTATATCTTATCTATTTGGTTCATGAACTTTAAAAAATATCTCGTATGTCCTTAAACTTTCACTTTTTGTATCTAATAAGTCCTTCAACTTTCAATCTTGTGTCTAATAAATCTTTAACCTATTCGACAATTTTTAAAATTAACAAGTCACACAAAATTGTAAGTTTAGGGTCTCAGACATAAAATTCAAATTTCTATTTAATAGATTGATTAATTTTTTAAAATCTCGAATAAGTCAGGAACTATTAGACACAAACTTCTCAAAAAAAAAAAAAAAAAAAAAAAAAAAAAAACAAAAAACCATTAGATACAAAAATGTAAGCTCAGAGACTTGTTAGGCATTTTTAAAGTTAATGGACCAAATAGACACAAATCAAAAGTTGAGGAACTAAGCTTGTAATTTAACTTATATTTCAATTATCAATTTCCAAATATTCTATCTAGATATATAAATTTTGGATAAAAATTATTTTACTTACTTTGGATTTTTTTAATGGTTTAATACTAATTTAAATTTGTTTTGAAACTTGACTTTCCAACTTTTTTTTTAGAGATGAAACAAAACATTAAAGATCATAGTCCAAGACAAGAAAATCAGTGACCTCATTTGGCCCCTCCTCAAGCCACACCCTATTTAGAGAACATGTAAATTGCCACTTGTGCTAAAGTATTAGCTACTCGATTACCCTTCCATGGAATATAGGATGCTATAAATAATGGGTCATCTTGAACTAGAAGAAGAATAACTCACACTAGAGCACCTACTTAAAAAATGTCCTCCACTTTGCCCTGAAGAATCTTGATCAGACACAGCGAGTCAGACTCAACCTGAAGACCTGAAAAACCCTGTTGTATAGCAAGCTTCATACTCTCATACATCACCATCCCTTCGGCCATATCCATGTCACGACAAATGAGGTAAAAGCTTAGCGGCTACCATTAACACCTGACCACCCCATTTCAGAGAATAAGACCCCCCCCCACCTCACCGGACCTCCACCATGCCTAAAAAGTTGCATCTTAAGTCAGTTTGTACGCCTGCCTAAGTGGTGGTGACCACCGACAACTATCCCGATTAGGACGAGAAGCAGCATGGTCAGAAGAGGGGGTGGATAGATTTGTGCGATATGCTTAGATATAGGTAGTAGCATAAACACCCAAATCCTGATCAAAACCATTGCCAGACCAACACAATCGATTCCTTGCATTTCAGATCACCAATAGGAATACAATCAGTTCTTCAAAGTCTGCCCACTCAAGCTTTTCCTGAAAATACTAAACCAAACTAAAAGCTCAAATGGTGAAATTTCAAAATTTCCCAAGAGTGACTTTACAACACCAAAACAGATGGACATCATTCTCCTCAAACCGTGAACAGAACACACAAACTCGAGGATAGTCCACTGCACATGCAAGGCATAACCTCCATAAGAAATGCTTTATTTTACTTGATACCTGCATTTTCAGTATCATAATCTCCCCCATAATCTTAACCACGATTAAAGGAGCCACTTGCGACTGGTCGACCCCATCCACGTCCATGACATCCACCTCGACCCTCAAAATCAACATTACCCCTGTTCAACAACATCTCTCTACCCCTGTCGAAACGGTCCAGGATGAAACCAATCCCCATACGAAAAGTTCAATCCAAAACCTCTCTCTTGCTCAACAATAACATAATCCCAGTGTGAATGAAAAAACGCATTATAGTTGCAATCCATTCGTCATCGTTTGCTCCAAACACTTCTTCAACCATGTCCAAGGCGCCACCAAGATTTAATGTCATGTCATTAGTAAGGCGGTTCAGTGGAACATTAAGGATGTTAACCCAAAAATTACACTATGTAAACTCCAAAGCCAAAGGATTATCAGTCCCTGCAATGAAACAAGGACTAACAGTGCTTTGTCGAAAGTCCATGGACCCCCTTTCATAACCCTTAACTTCTTAGAAGGATTCCAAAATTTGATAATGAAAACATTCTCACCAACATGTTCAATTCACATTCTAGATAAAAACCATTACATTACAAAATGCCTCAATATTCACTCTCCTAGAAGGAAGAAGCTTACCAACCACACAAACCTAAACCTAGCCTCGAATGGAAGAGACGAACCAATCGAAACAACAATCCTCGTCGTCTCATCCTCCGTGAGTACCAAATTTTCCCATCACACAACCAACTCATCCATTGCAGCCTCCACACAAGTCCAAGAACTGTACCTATAACTGTAGCCACCACCGTAAAACCACTCTCATATAAAGAGAAAGAATCGTACTTGACAGGACTTCGAATTAACGACTTTTCTTTCTTGCCACATTCTACTTATTATTATATCTTTAAATACTTGTTTATTTAGACATTTACTCGTCGGATGGATAAACAAAAGCGTGTAATTAGATTGAATTTTTTGTTAAATGATCTATAAATGGTTAATATAAATTATTAAAATATATTTTTCTTTTTTGTAAAGTTCACAAACTCAAACATAATTGAAGGTATGGGAATAAAATATAATAGGCATAAAATTTAAGAATTAAAATAGGATATAATTCTTTTTAATCTTGTCTAACAAAATATATTTTTAGTATTTAATCGGTTAATTGATAAAAAAATTTATTTTATTTTGATAGAGATATGACATTTCAACTATTTAAACCTCAACTACTTAAACTTACGTGTCAATCCAAACATAACTCATTGGATGAGACACAAATTACCATTGTTGATGGTTCAATCTCTCATCCCACAATAGTTGAACTCAAAAAATAAAATAAAATATCATAAAAACTTAAACATATATAGCTAAAGTTTCCTAACATATATTTTTCATTTAAACTTACGAACTCTTCGATTCTTCCTTCTTATTTTTGTTTCCTTTTAAATATTTCACATTTAAGAAGAAGTATACGTTGACCACTAAACTATGATATTATCATCTATTTCAAATCTCTTGATCCACTTCTCTAAATATGATTTTAATTAACAATAAAAGTAATTAATTAGGATTTCATATATGAATTAAGATGAAATCTATAGATTGTGAAAAAAAAAAAAAAAAAAAAAAAGAATGAACAGTATAAACAAGATAGAAAATGCAAGAAGAAAGTGAATCAATTGTGTTCTACTACCTTGAAAGTGAAAACATTACACGTATTTGTAGGAAAATAAATGATCAACCACTAACCCGCTAACTATACCATTGACCATGAAAAATCTTGTAAATCAACTTTACTAAGCATATTCAACGAGTTCAAAATTTGGTGGCTGATTTGTTGGCGCGGCGAGCAATGCTTAATAGAGTTTATGATATTTGATTTTCAGATTTCCCGAATTGACTACTAGACACGATAGAAAGTTATGCGAAGTTTCAACCTACTAAAATCATCTTGATGTATTTCTTCCTTCTAAAAAAAAGATCACGTCCCTCAAAATTAGGAGGTGCTACCCTAAATAAATGCACTCATTTTACCTTATATTTTAACTTTTTTATTGCAATATTATTGTAACATTATTAATAACTATGATTTTTCTTGCCTTTAACCTTAAAAACATAATAGTTTTTTTAGTACAACATTTAGGGTGGAAATTCGAACCTCTGATCTTTTAGTCGAGGATCTATATCAATTACTGTTGAGTTATACTCACCTCCACCGATAATATATATTTTATCAATTAAATTTATATTCAAAGTGATAAAATTATTCTAGTGCTTAAAATAAATAAATATAGACACTATAATAAAAACGAATTGTTAATTGAACAATTACTCTGTCAGATCATTGCATGTAATTTTATCTTTTTTTTTTTTTTTTTTTTTTTGAAAAACATGTAGTTTTATCTAGGATAAAATACTTTTTTGATCCCTCATGTTTCGAGTCAGTTTCTAATAGGTCCCTACGTTTCAAAATCGGACAATCAAGTCCCTACTGTTCTGGAAATGTTTCTATTGAGTCCCTCTAGGGCTAACGTGGCAATTTAAAATAATAAAATATTGATTTTTAATTAAAATAATAATATAATAATAATAAAATAATAAAATTATTATTGTTATTATTAAAATATAATAATAATAATAATAATAATAATAAAATAAAAAAATTAATTATTATTATTAAAAAAAACTTGTTTCTCTTCCATCTCCGTCTCCTTCCTCCTTCCCCTTTCTCCTCTTCACTTTCCTTTCTCTTTACTCCTTTAATGGTTGTCGTCGTCTGCTGGTCCGCCACCGTCGTCGGTGCTTCTGCCGCCGTTCGTCGGCGCCGGATACCCATTAACATTACGGTTACCATTAATCCCTCTTCCTTTAAACCCACCACTTTCCTCATCAAAATTCCCAAAATTCAAATGCCTCAGACTCGCATTCCCCAAAAAGAAATCCGAGTGATTAAAACTCGACCCCCTCAGCGTCGGATTCCTCGAAGACTGCAAAGAGTAAATCTCCGCATTCGTCAAGTTCGACGGCTGAGGCGTCAACGAAACCCCTCTACCGCCGCCGTGCGACCGCCGCGAGAAAACCTCTGATTGAGAACTCGCCGACTGAAAGCTCCCAATTTCACCAATCTGCAGAGCAAGAGGTTCAAGGCAAATGAATTCAATTAAGAGGAATGAAAGACCAAGCCCAGAAGCACATAAACACAAATAAAATTCAAACCACAGAGTTTTGTCAAATTCAAAACCCTAAAAACTTTTAAGCATTCAATTGCCTCCAACCCACAAATCAAACACAAAACAAAGATGCAATAAACAAAATAGCAGCAAACAGAATCAAACCCAATGGAAAAACACTCTCAAACCAAAAACACCAAACACAAAACAGAGATGCAATAAACAAAAAAAGAGCAGAAGAAGACGTATTGGAAGAGGGTCCCAAGAGGGGATTCTCCTTGAGAGGCTGAAACGAAAATCGCCCAAGAAAACCGGCCACACACTTATCTTCAAAACCCAAGAGGGGTTTAGGCGGTTGCACACACGAGAGGAAGAGAGGGTGAGAAGAAGAGGGATTCGGATTTTGAAGAAGAAGGAGCTCCGGCGGCGACGGGGAGGAGCTCCGGCGGCGGAGAGATAAAGATAGAAGGTGGGGGATGAGGGGCGGCGGGGAGAAGAAGAGAGGGAAGTGGGGAAAGAGGAGAGAGAGAATATTTTTTAATAATAATAATAATTTTTTATTTTTATTATTATTATTATTATATTTTAATAATAATAATTTTTATTTTGTTGTTTTATTATTATTATATTATTATTTTAATTAAAAATCAATATTTTATTATTTAAAAATGCCACGTCAGCCCTAGAGGGACTCAATAGAAACATTTCCGGAATAGTAGGGACATGATTGTCCGATTTTGAAATCTAGGGACCTATTAGAAACGGACTCGAAACATGAGGGACCAAAAAGGTATTTTACCCTTTTATCTATTAGAGAATATATTTGACAAAAGTTATAATGCAATAGATTTTTTTTTTTTTTTTTAAGTTGAAAACAATTATAATCCAATAGACTTATATTTAAAATGTTGCAGCTGGCATTCTAGTTTATATCTGTGTCAGCTTTCTTTTCCCTTTTCCAGAAACTGTATCAATTTATTTCTATCCTTTTTAAAAATGATTTCATTTTACATGTACTAAAAATACAACATCAATAATAATAACAATAATAAGTTTCTCTTTATGGTAATCTCCAGTGCTGTCTTTTGTAGTTTCTTTTTCTTTTTTTTTTTAAAAAAAAAGAAATTGGAGATTCCTATTTATTTTTTGAGGAATTTGACAATTTTGACCCCCTTAACTTTTTGTTTTTTAAATTTAACCCCCTCAGTTTTTATTTGGTTTTTTAGGTTATTTTATTTTTTATTTGGATGTGAAATTACGGAAATGCCCCTCTCAGATTTTTAAACTTTTCTTCTCCCTCAGTTTCCCTCTCGTTCTCCCTCAGATTTTTTGCTTCTCCTTGGTTAAGGCTTCATCGATTTCTTGCTTCTATTCGGTGTAAAAACAACTTAGGAGAACGATTTCTAGCTGTAAGGTATGTTTTTTTCGTTTTATTTTACTGTTTTCTAGGGTTTAGAAACGTTTGATGTAGTCTAGGATCGTTTGCCCAAATTTCTTGTAGTTTAGCATGATTTTATTGTTCAAAACGTGTTTTCGGCGCTTTCTGAATGTGTTGTGATGTGAAATGGGGCCGGATTTCGTACGGGTTTTCTGGGTTTTTGAGTTGCAGGCGATGAATCCCGGCCGAGATGCATGTTGGGGCACCGGGAAATGGGCCGGGAATAGATATTTTGAATCCGAAAAAACGCGATCTCGGCCGGTCGGTTCGGCCGGAAGCCAGGAGAGTTCGGGCGGGCGACCCGAACGAGACGGACCGAACCGGACCGAGATCCAATTTTTTTTTTTTTATTTTTTTTTTTAAATTTTGATTTTTTTTTAATTTTTTTTTTTAAATTATTATTTTTGTTTTGTTTGTACTTTTTTGATTTACTCAGGCATTTTGGTGTTGAATTTATAATTTTGTACCGTGATTACTTCATAAAAAAAATTTTCTTTTTATTTTTTTGAAATTATGGTTAATTTTTTTTTTAAATTATTATTGAATAGGATTTACCATCATGGCATTGGTACCAAAGATTGCACCTGCTGACTACTTTCCTGCTGCTTTGACATGTTGTTCACATCTCGGAAAAACCGTTAAAAATATTAAGGACAAATTAACTGATACTCAATTAGGAATGTTTAGGCAAACATGTTTTGGACATTTCTTAGATACGTCCTTGATGTTTAATGGACAACTTATTCATTATTTTCTTTTGAGGGAAGTGAATGAGCCTAGGATTGATGTTATTAGCTTTGAGATTCTGGGAGAGAAAGTTTCATTTGGTCGGAGGGAATTTGACCTTATTACTGGAATTAGGCATAGAACCCAACATGTTAGGGGTAATGTATCTAGTACTAGACTGAGAAGACTGTACCTTAACGATAGCATCAGCATGAAAGGGTTTGAACTAGATAGATTATTCCCTTCCATTAATTTTGAGAGCGATGAGGATGCTGTGAAGATGGCCATATTTTATTTCATTGAGTTGGCTATGATGGGGAGGGAGAGAAAGCAGCAGATGGACACTAGCCTGCTCGGCTTTATTGATGATTGGCAAAGGTTTTGTAATGAGGATTGGAGTAAGTTAATTTTTGATAAGACCATAAAGGGACTCAAGAAGGCTGTAGGTGGGAAGGCAGTGTCCTATAAAGAGAGGACGGATGGCAAACAGGAAACGTACAGTCTATATGGCTTCCCATACGCGTTTCAGGTACGTTGGTTTAGAGTGATTGATAGTGTATACATTCGCCGTATATATTGTATCTCTAACAATATACTTTCTTTACTTACACAGGTATGGACATACGAGACAGTATCTTCTTTGACCGGGCGTGTGGCTAATCGCTTGAATGACAATGCCATTCCACGCATATTAAGATGGTCATGTAACCACTCACCTACACTTGCAGCGCTGAGTCGGGAGGTGTTTTCTTCAGATATGGTATGTCGGATATATTTTATATGCATTCATTCAATTTAACTTTAGTAGGTTTATTTTATAATTTTCCTTTTCCGTGCAGGCTCGGGTCACAACTGAACTTGTGGCCTCAGAAGAGGAGATCCAATTTATGGATCGTGTGATGCAGCCACCTCGAGCCCCATCTCCACCGCCACCGCCACCTCCACCTCCACCTCCACCTCCACCTCCGCCCCCAGCAGCTTTGGGAGATATTCCAGTTGAAGATAATATCGTTGAGGATCTCGGGACTGAGAATCCAAATGAAGTGGCAGAGGGTGTTGGGACGTCTGGTACGAATGACAGAGTCTGCAAGAGGTGCAAAGTCCTCGAAGACGAGGTGAAGGTGATTAAAGACGATGTGAAGGAGATTAAGGAGGATTTGAAGGTCATTAAGTCCATGGAAAAAGACCTGAAGGCGATAAGGAAGTTCATGCGTCGACTTTCGAAGGTATGTATAGTGATTTATTACTCGCTTTTATTAGCGTTATGATGTTTAGTTACTGATACATTGGTTTGACAGGGTAAATTCGTCGACGCCAGCAAGTACATAGAACCAGATGACGGTACAGACGATGGTGGTGGTGGATCTCGACCACATTCAAAAGGTCAGGATGATGGTGGTGGTCCTGATCCATCCGGGTCACAAGGAAAAGCAGATGACAACACCCCAATGGCTGACCATGAGGATCCGATGGATACAACAGCACAACATGGTGGTGCTGAGGAAGTAACTGAAATAGGAGAACATGTAAGTGCAATTTAATAGGAACTTTGTTAATTTATGTTATTAGTGATTATTGGTTATTTTATTGTTTTTTTTTTCTTTACCCATTAATAGGAAGTAATTGAAATGGGCGAACATGTAGAGGCCCCGATAGAGGGCGTGGGAAAGGATATTCCTGTTGTCGAAAGTCAACATTCTCTGGTAAGCATTCATTAGGGTTTAGTATATTTATGGTTAGGGTTGATAGTGGTATCTAGGGTTAGGGTTAATGACTTTATTATCACTTTCCTTATTGTACAGGGTGTCCAGTCCATTTCTGAACAGAACGAGCCGATAGAAAGACGGGGGACTCGTAAGAGGAAGACTGCATGGAAGTTGAGAAGTCCATGGAAAGACACACGGGAAGAACGTAAGAAACGCAAGGCTGTGAAGTACGATCCTCTTCCCCAGATCCCCCACGATCTGGATGCTCCATTCAAAAGATGGCTTGACACTGAGGATCCAGAAGATAATGTTCGGACAACTGCGTATGCTGTCCGAGACAAGACGTGGTTTCGTGATCTTATCACTCCATCGAAATGGATGACCGATGAGGTATGGTTTGATTACTGACAATAATGATGTTTAATTGAAATATTAACAATCTAACTACGTGTAGGTGATCGACTCGATTTTCATGTTCGTCCAAAAGAAATGGGGAGAACGACCAGATTTATGCCGCAAGAAGTTCACCATTGGTGACCTATGTGTAACGGTACGTACCATTGGAACATTTTGTTAATATGTTTGTTTGATAGTGTTCTATAGGGTTCTTATGTTTGGTATCTTCTTTTCATCAGAATTTTTTCAGACGCGAAGATGGCCTATACAAGGAAATGAGTAGCGGCATACATCCCCGAGACTTGACGTACGATTGGAGCAAAGCAGGCAATATCTTGAAGTACGGAAAGGGTGAGCTTGCAGACCATAACATACCATGGAGCACGATTGATTTGGTGTACATGCCGTATAACATCGGTGGGCTGCATTGGGTCCTCATATGCATTGACCTCGAGGTGGGGGAGGTCGTTGTATCCGATTCCATGGTGGTGTTGAATAAGGACGAGGTGATTGAGAAGGAGTTAAGGATCCTTTGCCAAGTCCTGCCAGCTCTGCTTTGGAAGATCGGGGTCATGGATGTGAGGAAGAATCTTCCCGTTCAAAGATGGCCTCTGCGTCGGGAATTGTCTAGGCCGCAGCAGGATAGTAGTGGCGACTGCGGTATGTTTGTATGTAAATTTTTTGAATATGATGTAACTGGGTTGCCGTATGACACCCTAAGTCAGGATAATATGATTTATTTTCGATGGCAATATGCTGTACAAATATGGGCGAATAGACCCTTCTTCTAGTGGATTATATTGATTCAAGTGTTGTTGTGTGATAAATTATTAAGTTTTTATGGTTTATCATACTTCCATGCAAACCATGCAAATTCTCATGCAAACCATGCAAATTCTCATGCAAACGCTCAACAATTGTCACAAACCAAATACTCATGTAAAAAAAATATCTAATCACTTATTACGAAAGAATGAACGTGGAATTTGTAAAGGAAACCAACCAAAAACAATTATTTAAGATGTTATTTAAGACTGTTAATTTTCCCGGGGGAGGGTCTCGGCCGAGCCACACCGGGATTATACACAGTGAGCTCTATTACATGCTAAACAACCCAACAGTCTCGTTTGAGGCTCTCGGTTCGTCATCCCGGCCGAGCCACGACCGAGAAAAATAACAGTGAACTAACTTCCCCTTATAGTCTCTCAAATGTCTCGTTTGGTAATCTCGGGGCGCGGTTCGGCCGGGATCGGGCCGGGAAGACACACAGTGACTGATAAAGCTCCCCTTATGACTCTATCATCTGTCTCGTTTGAGAATCTCGGTCCGCGGGTCGGCCGAGATCGGGCCGGGAAAAAACACAGTGGCTGATAACCTCTAGTTAAAGTGGGGAATTCATGTCTCGTTTTGGATCTCGGTGAGTAATTTCGGCCGGGAAGTTAGCGGGAAAAAAATCAGAGATTTATTGGTACATGCATTTCAACACAAACCTGCACGCAGAAAATAACAACATGCATCTGAATATTGAACAACTATTCTAAACAAACATTAGAATATTAAAATTACATTATATAAAATACGTTCATAGATACATTATATAAAATTACATAAAGAAAAAAAAAAACTGAATACTATGCGGTGTTGAGTGGTTGGCGGCATGTTTTCCTGTTATGACCTCTCCCTCCACAGCGAGTACATTTGTGAACTTGTCTAACCTCTCCCGTCGATGGTATCCTCAAGGTTTGTCGTCGACCAACTCTTGGAACCCTCTTCGGCGGCAACACTTCAAAATCCACAAAATTTTCGGATGTTTTCCACTCCGACACATGACCTACTGGATATATGGGTTCTGCGTACGCAGCAAGGACTGCCTCAACGCGGTAGCATGGAGAACAAAGATCTAAGTACGATCGGTTCCGGTAGATGCAGGCAGCGATTGCATGGGAGCACGGAAGTTGGAAGACGTCAAATTCACGACAAGTACACGTCCTCGTGTGGATGTTGACGCGACCACCCAAGTGTCCATCGTCGACTTGGAATTCGTACCTGGCAATTGGCGTAACCACATGCCTTCTTGCATTATTCTCCGCTGCTAGAACAATCTCTTCACCATATTTTGATATCGGTGCATCCCATTTCGCTGCATCGGTACGACGGTCGTAGTAAGTGGCTTGCAACCATCCCCTAATGTAATCAAGAAGACCTGTTATTGGTAACTCTCGCGCATCTTTCAGGAGGGAGTTAAAACTTTCCGCAATATTCGTGGTCATTTGATTGTATCTCATCCCACACTGATAAACACGTGACCAATGTTCAAGTCCAACTTCTTCCAAGTATTTTTGGACACGTATTGGAATATGGTTCCAAAATTCCTGAAACTCAGTATCACGAAATGCCTTCGCTGCTTTAAGGTAGAGTTGAATAAAGCCGTGATCCTTGAACTTTGTTTTCAAGTTTTCTTGTAGATGGTGGATACAGTAAACGTGGGATGCATCGGGAAACACAGTGTGTATTGCCTTCAATATGCTCTTGTGTCTGTCAGAAACAATCACTAGGGGATTAATGTGACCAATAGCACGCTCGATTTGTCGGAAAAAGTAGGTCCATGATTCATCGGTTTCCCCCCTCCCAATGCCAAACCCTACGGGGTATATTTGGTTGTTTCCATCGATGCCTACTGCAGTTAGGAGCTTACCACTGAACTTTCCTCTCATGTGGGTCCCATCTACAACCAAAATCGGACGAATAGAGTTCAAGAACCCTCTAATTGTGGACCCAATTGCCATGAACACATGCTTGAAGTAACCACCATCTTCCACTTCCAAGTCGAAAAATGAACCAGGATTTTCAATTTTCAACGCTTCTCCAAACCGTGGTAACTGTCTGTAGGACTCTTCAGGCGAGCCTCTGGCAAGGACCAATGCATGTTCTCTAGCCCTCCATGCCTTGTCATAACTCAGATTGACCCCGAACTTTTGCCGGATATCACTTATGATGTCCTTTGGTCTGTAGGAACGACCAACCTCCAGAAACGTTGTCTTCACAATATTGCCAACAACCCAACTTTTGGCCTGACTATGTTTGTGGGTTAGCATCAAGTGTTTGCACGTGTGATTGTTAGAATACTTGGTAACTGTAAGGACATCGGAGCCTTTCAGTACCGTAGCTCGGACCCTCCATTCACATTCCTCAACAACACACCGAACCTTGAATATTTTCTTGTCAGACTTCTTAACCCTAAACTCAAAGTTCTCTCTCATCCCTAAAACAGACAGTCTCATCTGCAAGTCCTTCTTAGACAAGAATATCTCTCCCACTTCTATATCCTTGTAATTAGAGTACTGACCTGGCATTACTGCTGAATTAGATGCACGAGTTGTCGTAGAAGGGCCAGGTGCCATATTAACGGCCATAGTAGGAGTATCGATATTTTCTGCAGTTCCAAGTACCTCCCGATGAACCCCAATATTCTCCTGGGCAGTTACATCAACTTCGTACAGATCTTCCTCGCCACTCTCAAGTACCTCTTCTCCGTAATCTCCCCAATCCTGAAAATCACTGTCCGGGTTCACATCCTCTCCATAGTCTCCCCAGTCATGGAAATCATTCTGTGATGTAACGTAGTCAACATCATCCCCAAGGTTATATGCCCTCTCGTCGTCACGTATTGGACTCAGTGACATCGGGTCATTATACATGGGTGTAAATGGCATGTGTGTGGAAACGGGGGGGATGTGTTGCTCTTGCTCTTGCTCTTCTTTGTATGGGAAAGATGTGGAGGTCGAGGGATTGTGATGATCTTCATTGTGTGGAAAGGGTGTGGCTCGGGATGGTATTTCTTGACTCATGTAATGTGGAGTATATGGTGGGACAGACGTGTAATGGTATGGTTGATGATTTGGATCCATATACGAAAAGTACTGCACTCCCATATATGGAGTATTTGGTACAGTATATGGAATGGGATATGGACGAAACCCTTGGTGACTGGACTGGGGGGATGGTTTCGGCACGGTGGATACATAAAGGGGACTTGCAGACACTAACTCCCAAGTCAAAAAACTATGCAAATCTACCTCGTTCCTAATCACAAAAGCGGGAGATTTAGACCTCAGTTCAAGCAGACACCTCAAAACAATGTCGTTATCATTCGGACTTATACTACTTATTTCATACACTTGACCTAAGAACTCGTTATAAGAAATTCCCACATCCACGTCTAAGGCCCTCACCTCTCCACCATCATACTCCTTTTCACTCTCCTTCCACACACCACCAAAACATACCCAAACACGAGGCATCTGCACAAATACAAAAGAATATATAAACAAATGTATGCAACCACCAGAAATTCAAAAAACTTAAAAAAATTTAAAAACCAAACAAAAAAACAAAAAAAAAATCACTGTTCTCGGCCAAATCTCGGTGACGGTTCGGCCGAGAAAAACGTGGTCCGGTCGGGAAAATATCGGTTCGGCCGGTCTTCAAAATGTATGAATCCCGGCCGGAAAAAAGGGTGGTTCGGCCGGGATTTTCAACCTGTCCGGCCGAGATTGGACCGGGTTCGACTCAGGATTGACGAAAAACCATTTCAACACATTCTATTGGATATTTTTTAAACAAATACGATAGAATAATCAAAAGTAACGTACCTTCTTTAAAAAATGAGCACTTGTTGTGGATCAAATGCACTTTAGTGAACAACTTGTTGTGGATTCAAGAGAGAAGATGAGAGGTTGGGTGATTAAAAGATGTTTTTTTTTTTCAAAATGAGTTTAATGGAGGGTTAAGAGTAATGTATGGTAATTATGGTATTGGAAGTTGGTGAAGGTGGGTGAAAAGTTGGTGAAATAATTAATTTTAGTGGGTTTTAATGACTTGAGGGTATAAAAGTAAATTGCTATGCATGCTTACATCATATTCATCATCAAGGGGGTCAAAAAAAACTTTTTTCTTATAGGGGGTTAAAATTTTAAACAAAAAACTTGGAGGGGGCAATTTTGTAATTACCCCTTATTTTTTCTCAGTCCAATAATTGCCTTTTGGCACACTTTGTCCACTTTCTGCACTCTTTTGTTTTTTTGTTATTTGTTATTTGTTTTTTTTTTTTTTTTTTTTTTGGTTTCTATTGTCATGTCTTTTCTAAAATAACTTAGTTTCTTCTTTTTTTCTTTTGAGTACAGAAATAACTTAGGTTCACTAGAATGTGTTTCTATCAATTTCAGCATAACTTAATAATATTATCTATTTGCCTAAAAAAACAATATTAACTATGTTAAAGGTTAAAACTTTGACCTTTAAAAAAAAAAAAAAAGTTTGAATCTCCTTTTCCCACCAATCTTCAATTTTTAAAAGAATGTTATGTTTTTTATTGGTTAAGAAATAATAGCTTATTACTTCTTTTTACTTATTGTTATTAGTATAGTTTTATGTTATTTTCTATTTTTCTTTAAGGTTAGGATGAGTTTGGTTTAACTTTTCAAGTGTTTAATTTTTTTAAAAAAAAAATTTATTTTGAAAAAATTTATTGTGTTTGACAACTACTAAAAATGACTAGTTTTAAATTCTAAACAATTTTTATACAAAATGTTTTTTAAAAAATGCATTCTAGAAAAACATTTAATTAAAATGTATTTCAAATGGACTTTCACTCTCTACTTTTCAAAAATAATTTAAACTTTCCAATGATTTTTTTTTTTTTTTGGAATAAAAACTTTAAGTCTACTTAGAGATATTTTGAAAACTAACCTTTTGTTTTGTCTTTTTTCTTTCCTTCTTTATTTGTAAATTTTTTAAGACTTTTATTTTATTTTTTGATTTTTTGAAATGGATGGACCCCTATTGACATGATTTTGATTCCTGAAATGATAAATGTAAGGTAAAGAAGACCTTAAGATATACAATTATCTTAAATTTCTTTAAACAAAAAACAACTATCTTAAATTTAAAGATTAATTAAGAATATGCCTAGAATAGAATATGTTTTTTTTTTCTTTAAGTATATACTCATACTCAATGAATCAGAAGTTCAAATCTACAATAGGTTTTTTTTTTTTTTTTTTTAACTTTAGAAAGTAAAAAAAAAAAAAAACTTGGGTCAAAGAAAATATTGAATTTTAATGAATGATATTAATATTAATACTATCAAAACTCTTCCAACCGAAAGAAAAACTTTGAACATGAACTAGCCAAATTCAACTCAATTATCAAAAAGGTATATATAAAGTATAACCTAAGGTTTAATGATTACATGTTATACAATCAAATTTAGGTACCTGTTGAGTGTTGGTGTGGTCAGATTACAGTAGCCTTTCTAGAGATATAGAATGATTAATTAATTTACTCTGCTGCTTCTTCAAACTTCGATGATGGCGTTGACACCATCAGCGATGATGAACAGTGCTGAAGATTAAAGGCTCCAATGGCGGCTTCGCTTCTCTCCTGGACACCAAAGCGTTGGTCCTCATCTGCATACTCATCAACACATTCTGCCATGTATTAACCCTAGATATCGCTTTTCCGTGCAATCCAACATTCACGGCCTCCAAATCGTCGCTCCTCACCTTCATAACCTCCCACGGCTCCGCACCATCCAACATCCAGATCAAACACGAACAATATCCCTTCGCGATCTCCGAATCGCTATCCGCTTTGAATCTCATTCGATCGAACTCGTCGATTTTCACATCCAACCACACCTGTGTCGCGCATCCTCTCACTCGATTCTCCGGTAGTCGAATCGGTTCATCCGAGGGATCAAGAATCGCTGCGTAATGCAGCAGTCGTTTCACCCGATCAATCGGCTCCAAAAGTGACTCGAATTCCAAAACAAGCCGATGGAGCTTATCGGCCACTAATTCGGACGTATAAACCGGAATTGCAATCGCATCGAGATCGCAGTTAGGGCGTCGACGACATACTTTGTCCGAGGAAGATACAGTGCATCTCACGGATTTGGATGCGAGAAATCTCCGATTAACTACATTTTGAAAGCGAATTTGTTGAGGACGGAGCTTCGAGGAATGTGAAAACTGAGCGAAGCCAAAACCAGAAGAAGTAATTTTAGGGATTGAGGTCATGATTGGATGGAAAGAAGAGGAAAATGGAGCAAGAAAGTTGGAAAATTATTTAATAGGAGGAGATTGAAAAGGGATGTTAGCTAGCTATGTTTGAGCAAATGAAAATGAAGATCCTGAAATTTCGCCCAGGTCCATCACTCCCATAATTCAGCTCCTCGCTGCCTGTAAATCGAACGACCAAACTGCACCAGTATTTATATTGCCAACGGAGGAGGTTTCGGAGCAGAGCAATTGGGCTTGGTGGGCCCATAGAAGTGCGTCGAATTGAAAGGCCCAAAAAGTGGGGCCTTTCTTTCTCTTAATTATTGAATAAACGCAACTTGCACTTAAAATAATTGAACGAGAAAATAATTGAAACGTCATCACTTACGAGGATCAAACCATGAATAAAATAACATTTTTTTAGAATAAAACAAAAAACAAAAGGTTTAAATCTCATCTGTTTCCGAACTTTCAAATTTGTTCTATTTTAGTCTTTTAAACTTTCAAAAGGTCTATTTTAATCCTTAAATTTTTTAAAAATACTCATTTTGGTCCTTGCTGGGTTACTTTTCTACCTTAAATCTGCTTTGCTCAAGTTTATTCTAACTTATTTGACTTGAAATCATGTTCATATTAGCATCCTAAGACACATACTCAAAGTTCACATACTCAAAGCTACGTCTTTTATTCGTTAAAATTGAAATAATGTGAGGACCATTTTTTTTTTTAGTTCGAAGACTAAAATAGATATTTTAAAAGTTCATGAATCAAAATAGAACAAACTTGAAGATTTAGATACTAAAATGAACCCTTTAAAAGTTCAAGGACCAAAATAAAAGAGAGTATAGTTTTATTTTTAACGTGAGAAATTCGAATCATAGACCTTTTAGTCATTAATACAAGTTTTATGCTATGCTTGTGGGAAGGAGAGTATAGTTATTACCCTTTTTTTTTTTTTTTTTTTGAGTACATCAACATTTGGGGTGGGGGGATTCGAACCTCTGACCTCTTGATCGAGGGTACATGCCAATTACCGCTGAGCTAAGCTCGCTTTGGCATATAGTTATTACCCTTGCTATGGAGTATGGAGTGACAAAATTGAATTTTCTTTTAGGATAAACGACATAAAACAAAAAAATGATTAAAGCGAAGCTGCCCATGTATTTCCGATTTCGTGGGCACGGCGGCTGCTTTGTTTATAATTAACTACCAACTATATTGTTTTAAATTAACAGAAAAGAGTACTATTGTAGTGGATTATCTTTTCCATTGAATGAGGACCACTTTTATTTTTAAATAAATAGAAACATTCCTCTTGGAATAGTGGTAAAGAGAGTATTAAAAGATATATATAATATATATATATTAAAAAAACTCGTAAAAAGGAAAATAGGTATTTTCAAATAGGAAGAAGAATATATTTAAATAAACCTTTCAAATATCATTTTATTCCATGTAATTTAGATTCTGTTCTATTTTAGTCCATGTACTTTTAATAAATCTTAAAACCGATTTCTACGGTGACTTTTAATAAATCTTAAAACCGATTTCTACGGTGAGTTTATTGTTAATTTTTCTTGTTTGAGTATGAAAATTGTTATTATTATTTAACCAATTTAGATAAAAATTAACTTTAAACTTATGAGATCAATTTTAAGTTTTATTGAAAGTACATAAACTAAATTTGGATATTTGGGAGTACAAGTACTAAAATGGAACAAAATCCAAAGTACATAAATCAAAAGAGTAAGTTAGCCTCAAATAAATTATAGAGATAATAACGAGTTTGAATTATTTTAAAACAATATTTAGAAATCAAATACCTTTGAGAAAATAGTAATTACATTGAGAGAAAAGTTAATCCAAATCCAGTTGAATCATACTTCAATGTAAATCACTGATCTGAAAATTTCCATCCTAAGTTTAGGTTTAATTTTTATCACGCATTCATTGAACTTTTTTTTTAGTAGAGATTAAGAAATATGTTAAAAAATGGTGAGAAATTGACCTCAGTCAAACATATTTGAATAACATGATAATGACGTGTGAGGTCATTGCTTAGGTTTGCGGATATTATCGAAATAATCATTTTAAAGTCTTTAAATTAGGATTTTACTTATTTTAAAAAAAAAAGATTTTAAAGGGAAATATATATATATATACACACTTTCTTCAAACTTTTGCTTCAAATACTCGATGGAAAAAAAAACATTTTAATATAGTAAACCATCAATAATAATAATTATTAATTTTACAATACTTGAAGATGAAAGGACTCGAATCACAAACCTTTTGATTATTCATATCAACTTCATGCCAGTCAATAATTAATTAACGTTAAAAGTTTATGACCTTTTCTTTTTTACATTACACGTGGGGTGGAGGATTTGAACTACGCTTTTCTTGGCTTATAGTTAGTTCTACCGAGTTTCATTAATCCCATTAAAAGAAATTACCAGCATTTTGCCTCTAAAATGCATTTAACCAGATTATGCAGAGATGCAGCCCAGAGACCAGCCAGCTATCCCACCATTTACAGTCTGATTATGGCAGCTAATTTAAAATCTTCATTTCCACACTGTTTAAGCATCAATAGCAAGTTTTTTACTGGGAAAGAAGAGAACTTGGATTGAAGCGAAAAGGATCAAGTACATATTTATGAATACTCCAGGAATTTGTTTCAACAAGTAACTTACATCAAGGCATCGCAGCACGAAGCTATCTGTTCTTCGGCTATCAGCGCTATAGATATCGATGCTTGAAAAGAAAATGTAAGCAAATTCCAGAGTTATTAAACTGCTATCATAATGCAGATGAACTTAGCAACAATTGATAATAAACAGTGCAGAACCATGCCTTTCAACTGGTGCTGCTATTGACCCTGAGATCACTCCATAGTCTTTTCCAGACCATTCCTCTCTGCATTTACAGGAAGTCAATTTCTTGCCTGGAAGTACCTCGCCAAGGTCTGAAATCTTCGCTGATACTACCGTCTTTGCATTGTTCAGATTGAAGAAAGCAAGATATATCTCACCTAAATAAGATCAAAATGTTATGTTAACAGAAGAATGCTAAATCTATATGGAAAATCCAATTCAAATCTCAGAGATACACCAACCTCCTCTTCCTGTTGCGACCCAAGATCGAACTCCAGTCTTAGTAGCTTTAGCTGCAGGAACGGTGTTCATGAAGGATCATATTGGTAAAAGAATCAAGATCTTTGTAATTAGTCGTTTAAGAATGTAAGTCGATCTCGGATTCTTTACCTTGGTTATACTTCACAATTGCACAATGACTGGAATAATGGTTTGAAAGCGTCCCGTTAGCGTTTAAATCCCACTTCTGTTATAATCAGAGTGAAAAATCCAGGAAGAAAATATGAACATCAAAAAGATAACAAGGGTGAGAAAATGAACATATGCAGAGATGTTAAGTCTAGAAAAGGACTATTTTCTTCATCCTCCCATCAAACAGACATCTAGCCAATTAATGATTAAACCCGAATACCCGAATACGAAGTACTGTCATAAATATGACTAGATTGCTCATTAATGCAGCTATGCACATTGATTGTCATAAATAGGGAAAAAAAAAAACAAGAGCCAAAGCTTAACCTGGTTCTCATGTCTTTTACAGGGGAAAAATGACCCCCTATTGAACTCTTCAGAACTACGCTTTCTTTTCAAAGTAGCATCCAGGCAAACGTCCACCGTGCTAGTTGGCAACGATAGAAGTTCCACTTGATCATGACGAGTAGTTGCCTCTTTATCTCTGCAGCAGAACATAATTTTTGTGACACTGCTAGAGTCGCAACAAAATCAAAATTTGAGACAGCCAAATAAAAGTAGAGCATCAAACCAATTACATTGCAACTCGAGATCCTCTTTTATATAGACATAATGGTGTTTGATATTTGTGTTCTGGATTTGCCTTCCAACATATTTTTTCGAGACCTCGATCAAGACTTTCAGTAATCCAACCAGCTGCATTTGAATCTGCGCATTTGGTGAGACCCAATATAGGTGAAACTGATGCCTCCAAATCTCTGGAATGCCATTTCACAATCTGCTCTCTACTGTTTGAAACCTTTGTTGTAGCAATTTTAAGAAACTGTAAAGGCAACAACAATACAAAAGAAAAATGTCGATATCAAGAAAGTTTTTCCCAACTTTCAAATTTTAAAAATAGAAAAAGCTTAACTTGCCTCCATATTATTTGAGCTATAGGAGTTAATCTCCAGTAGGGTAGGATTCGTGATGAGACTATAAGTCGTATCGTCAATATTCCTCAAATCTCCTCCAAACATAATTGGAGACTTGGACATAGACCATAAAGTCATCTGAAAAATAAGTTGAACAACATTTCTGCGTCAAATGAAAAGTATTAAGATAATATACTCTCTCTCCCTCTTTTAAATAGGAATGTACCTGCGTTCTTTGTTCATCTATATTAAGGTTGGTTTTTCTATGTGGGCCTTCGTTTGAACCTAAACATTTTACAGCACACTATTAATTAACATTTAAACAAGCTTAAAATGAAACGTTATTTGGACTTTGTAGCTGCCAAAATAATGGTTTACCCAATTCCATCTATTTTACCCTACAGCCCGGCCGCGAAAGAGAAAAAGGAAAAAATATCTTATATAGTTATATAACCTGGATCAGTAAGCCACCCCAGTGGGAGCATATCTAAATCAGGCCATGATTTACCCAGCAAGCCTGTGGTACCTATCATATTAGCAGTAGAGAAATCCCTAAAGAAGAGATGAATCAGACCACGTAATGTAAGTACCGGTCAAGAAGACATCGATATCAAATGATATGTACTTAAATCTCTTGAAGTGAAATATAGCTATTTAATTTACCGGGTAACATCGAAGTGGGAAACAATGTCGTTCCAAGTATCCCAATCATCACCTGTTATTCTATACATGTTAGCCAGCCCACTTACAGCCTTGGCCATGGCTGGTGTCACACTTGTACCAGGAGATAGAGAATACAATATTGGGCGGTTAAGTTGTTTAAGAACCTGTGTGTACTCAATGAATTAGCGTATGTGTAACAGGAACGTGTGTGTATGTGAGAGAGAGAGAGAGAGAGAGAGCATACATCTGAGACAAAGGTTATTTCAGGTAAATCCAAATCATCGCCGAAGATACAATCATGTTTCACTGCCAGAAAAAAAAAAAGAAAAAGAAGGTTATGAAGAATGATAATTTCAGGTTAGTATCCAGGTTCCAGGAATGGGTATTTCATATTTTCTAAATACGAGGTACATTTTCTCAGCAGTTTTGGTGTATTTGAAATCTATGATCATGATCAACACACTACCTAACTTTGTATCAATGAATAATGCATTTGCCACAGGAAACCAACCATGAAAGATGGCTAGATCTACTTCATTCAAACTATTAAAAGAAGTAATTAAATCAGATTTTTCAGACATCTTATGTGCTCTTAAGAATAGACGTAATCGGTCAAAACGTTAAAGTTGAAGAGTAAAATGAAATTCTTCACAAATTTAAAACAATCTGTCAAATACTTCTACAAAGGTATGTAGGCATGTAAGAAGTGACCTTGCTTTTAGTTAATGACAGTCAACTTACCAAAATCAACACCCCAATCAGCATATTGTTGAAAAAGGGACCTTAAGAAGGCCTTTCCAGCTCCTGAATTAACGTTTACACTCATGAAGCCGTTACGCATCCATCCACAAGCCCTCGACTTGATCCCTATATCACTTGCAAACCATTTTCTCCCGGATTCTACATAGGCACCTCCCTAAGGAGCAATTAAGGACAAAATTAACAATTCTTCTATGTTTTAGGGCTGACTATTTATCAATTCTCATTTATGTAGAAATAAGGGAACTTGCACAAGATACCTTTGAAATGTCCAATATAGGAGTATTGGCATTTACTGCTTGTGTACTTATTCCTCTCATGATATGAATTCCAAACTTCAACCCCATATCATGAACTTTCTTAGCTACTTCAGAGAATCCCTTCCCACCTTGAGAGGAAGGCCACCGAACCGGGTCCGGGACCATCCTCCCCCATTCATCAATCACATCAAATCCAAGAGAATCAGTGTAAGCACCAGGAACCTTCTTCCTATACCAGAGGTAATCCACAACCACATACTGCATCAATCAAATAAACCAGAGACCATCAATCTTCTTACCAGCATTTTAGTTCATTACATTAGATCATAAACGACCAATGCTACAAACAAACTCGTCAGCCAGTTACCAAATTCCTACCTCATAACCCTTGGAACTAAGCCGCTTGGCAACAATCTCTGCATTGTTTAGGAATTCCTCTTCAGAAACAGTCCAGCAAAATGAGTCATAGGAGTTCCAGCCTCTCGGCGGGAGGGCGGCACGTTCTGCTCCAGTTTGAGAGGACGCCCTGCAACAGAAATAGAGGGGAAGAAATTGACTCCATTAAGATTAAAACAAACGAAGTGGGGCCTTGGTTCAATCACTAACAAACCCAGTTTTCACAGACAATTCTTTACTAAATATGGAAATCGAATTCTTTAAACAACAATCCAAGCTACTAGAAGTAAAAGCGAGAGAAAGGAGAGATGAACAGACCAATTGAAGAGAAACCCAAAACAGAAGAAGAGGGAAAAGCAGAGAGAGCTGAAGAAGACGTCTTTCTTCATGATGAGTCTTGTCTTTGTCCACAGCACTGGCGGTTCTCAGCGATCAAATTAGAAGTAGACCATAAAACAAGGTGATTTGCTTTGATTGGTTGATATCTTTTTATACCTTCATCAATGGAAAATATTGAGTTAGAACTTAGAAAATGAATTTATAAATCGAAAAACGATAAAGACCCTCTTCCATATTACGTGGGACGGCATTAATTAATGCATCCTCTTGGTGGGTTGTCAACATCTCATGTTCGAACCTTTTACTTCTTGATCAAGAATATATGTCAAATATTAGCTGCTTTTTGCTCATAAATGAAAGATTTATATGAGGAAAGACGTGTGCCAATGGCAAGGGATAATTAGATGCTAATATTTACTATTTAGATCAAAGTTTTTTTTTCTTTAATAAACTATTCAGACCAAAGTTAGTAAGGAACTTTATGAAGGTTTGATCTTTTGTGTATTTTCTTTTTTTTTTTTTTTGGCTAAACAAAGTTGAGATCACATAGAAAACTAAAAGCGAATTGCAAGATAAGGAAGTTTTACATTAAAGCTAGTTCAGTTTGATGTGGAAGATTATCCACTTCCACCGAAATTCAGATTTGGTTTTTATTTTATTTATTTTGAAAATTAAGAACATTTTAAATGTTTTTCGAGAATGCATTTTCTAAAAAACATTAAAAATTGTTTAGAATTCAAATACTCATATGTTTGGTGAAATTTCTTCATAAGTGTTTTTATACCCAAGTTATTACATACTTAAAAACTCTTTTTAAAAGTTTGTTGTCAAGTGTTTCTCTCAAAATGATTTATTTCCCAATCTCATTTCTTAATAAATCATTTTCAGTGGTTGCCAAACACTATAATTTTTTTCAAAATAGTTTTTTTTTTTTTTCAAAATTAAACATCTGAAAGGTTAAACCAAACATACCTTAAATTTATAAACATTACTTTTTTTTTTAACTTATATCTATGAGTTTATAAACATTACTTATATCTATGAGGTTTTTTTTTAATCTATATTTTATAAATGGTTTTAAAATTCAAGTCAATATTTGAAAACCCACAAAAAGAATTTTTAAAAACTTGCTTTTATTTTTAAAATTTAGTTGGAAATTCAAATGTTTTTTAAAGAGGATGAGAATCATTTAAAATAAATTGTAAGGAAAACAAGCTAACTTTTAAAAATAAAAAACCAAGTAGTTATCAAATGAAGTCTCATGAGTGAATAAATCATCTTCAAAGATATATATTATAAATATAAATATAATATTGCATCGAATCTCACTATTTTTATATGCAAAGAAGATGTCACTTCAAAGATTATAAAGAAAAAAAAAAAAAAAAAAAGTCACTGAAACCTAAACCTTGCCTAGGAAATATCTCAATACTCCAAACAAAGCAATAATTAGCCATGCCATTTTTTTTTTTTTTTTTTTTTTTGAGGATAAAGGCCATGCCATGTATAAGTATATAGATATATATATTTTTATGACAACATTTGGGATAGAGAATTCGAATCCCGAACTTCTTAATTATTAGTACAAGTTTTATGGTAGTTAAACATAGGCTACCATGTCATGTATTGTATTACTACCTAAAGAGCGAAATTCAATGTAATCTAACCATATGCATGTATGTTGAGTTGTTTCTTAAAAGGGTCAAAGACTAATTTAGGTAGAAATGTCAAAGCGAGTATAACTCAGCGATAATTGACATATATATTCTAGACCAAGAGGTCAGAGATTTGAATCTTCCACTCCCAAACATTGATGTACTCAAAAAAAAAAAAAAAAATTAGGCAAAGATAATTTGATTATTAAAATTATTGCATGCATGCTGAGTGGGTACTAAAATTTGATGGTTGGGAAATAATTTAGGTAAGAATGTACTGATTTTGGGCAAAATAATGATACATATTAGAAATGAATTGCTTAAATGAAAACTAAACTTTAACAATCTATTAATCCCTAAGCTTCTACCCAATCAAAAAATACAAGCAAATCTACGAAAAGACCTGATATAAAATATTAGACTGAGTTTTGTTCAAAAAAAAAAAAAAAATATTAGACTGAGTTTTCATCAAATTAGATATCTTTGTTAAAACACACCTTAACATTTTCTAAGAAATCATGTCCAAAAATCATTGAGTTATACTTACTAATAGACATTTTTTTAAAAATTTTAATATCTCCTCTTCAAATCAACAAACTAATTCATCCAGATTAATCTCTTCGACTATATCACTATATCATGAGACTGAAACAATTAAAAATGAAACGAAAAACTTTATTCTGTAAGGTTTTTTTTTATAATGTGGATCTTGAGTTCTTAACTCATTTCTTGTTCTTTCCTCTCACAAATTGATCTACTTGTCAACGGGTCATAGCTCTAATAATTCTTTTCTTATTTTTAAAATTGGTTTGTATGTAGTACTCATTTCCACAAGATCAAACCATATCTAACTTATGAGAGATTATCATGCAAATTTAGAGTATCATCGGATACAAATCAAAGGTCTGAATCAAAACTCATGTGTAGGCAAAAATAAATACATCTAAGTTGCCAACCTAAAGATAGTTCAATTGGTTAAAGCGACATATCTATATTTTTTTTTGAAAAAAGCGACATATCTATATTTATAGTATATATAAAAGCTGCAATTGAAGAGAAACTTTAACTCACTATTTTGTCCTAATTTTTTTTAACATGTAAGGAAAAACAAAAAACAAAAAACAAAAAAAAAGAAAGAAAGAAAAAGATAACTAATTTCATAAATTTGAGCAATGTGTCAATAGATAGCAGAATAGCAAAAGAATGACAAAAGAATATAAGGAAATAAATAACTAATTTCATAAATTCCAGTAATGCATGAATAGCAAAATAGCAAAAGAATATAAGGAAACAGATAGCTAATTTCATAAATTCTAGCAATGTGTGAATAGCAGAATAGCAGGCGTGAATGGGGAGGATTAATTTCATCGAATCTTTTTTACTAATTTAGCAGAGTAGCAGGCTAGCAAAAGAATATAAGGAAAAAGATAACTAATTTCATAAATTCTAGCTGTTTTAGGTAATTTTGGACCACTCTAAAACGTAAGAAACTGACAAAGACAACACAAACACCAACCCGAAGACACAACCAGTGAGCGGACCCCGAAAGAGATAGGCTGAAGGGATTGTCCAATCTCATGCTCAGCCTCGGGCCACTTGTGTGGGTCGAGTTTTTCTCCCTTCACTTGGTTCCTAGTGTCCTTGGTCAGTCCGGTTCGACTTGGTTCAACCCAATTTTGTCTATAGATGCCTAGAAACCCTAAACACAGGAGAAGGTATATAAATCATTCATCAACTTGAAGAAGGGATCTGAAACTCTACTTCTGAACTCTCTCTTCTTCCTCTTGCTCCCTAGTTTTGCTCATCTTTGTTCTCCTTGCTGACTTAAGCATCGGAGGTAGTGTGACAAGCACCACACCGGTGTGCATGTTTACTTTGTTTTGCAGGTCACGTCTTCTTCCTCTTAAACAAATTTACTGTTGGTGTGGTCAGATGAGTTCTTCCTACTCAAATTTTGACATCAACACTAACCATGTCTGAATAACAAAATAGCAAGCGCGAATGAGGAGGATTAATTTCATCGAATCTTTTTTACTAATTTGACAGAGTAGTGAATAACAGAACAAGAGCCCATATTTCTTCCAATTTTGAGATGGTGGAAGACAATCGGTTGTTTGCTTCTTGTGAGCTGGTTGTGGTTGTGCGGGAAAATTTCTAGTACTATCGTAGTACCTACTCTCTCCATTCAATATTTGACACGTCATTTAATGAGCATTTAATGATATAATATTTTATTGTATGGGTCCCACACCATTCTTAAATACTTCCTACATGGCAAATAATGAATGGAGGTAGTATGAAAAAATTTCCATACTACTGTAGTACTAGAAATTTCCTCGTGGTTGTGCTAAACACGTGGCTAATTGTCGGACATGTGGCTGATTGTGTGGCGCTTGTTAGTTATGGCTGAGTTGCCATTTGTGAGTGTATTATTAATTTTAATGTACACAGTTAATTTTAAATGTTTACTTTTAAATTTATAAAAAAATCATTTTAAATGATATTGATTATTAAAATTTCATGATAGTTTCTCATTTCATTTTTAATAAAAATTAATTATTAGTACAAAATAACTCTTTAAATATAAAATACAAACAAAAATATTATAGCCAAAGCGAGCTTAGCTCAGCGGTAATTGACATATACTATTGACCATGAGGTCAGAGGTTCGAATCCCCCAATCTCCAAATGTTGATGTACTAAAAAAACCAAAAATATCATAATAATCTATATTCATTATATTAAATTATTATTTTTTAATTTATAGGCAAGATTATCATCTATTTTAAATTTTAAAATATTTACATTTTAAGATTAAAAAACTCATAATACAATGCATAGTTAATTTATTATTGATGACAAATCTATTCTCTATGATTTGGTTGAAATTCTATAAGCAACATGTTTTTTTTAGTAAAAAAAAAATTCAATTATTAGATAATAAAATTTTGAAATTTACCGCTTCAAACCAAAATTCGAAATTTAGGGATGAAAGATAATTTCAATACAACTTAAAAAAAATAAGATAACTACTTTTTTTTTTTAATTTTAAATTTCATACCTTCATAAGATCATTTAAAAACATCACTTTTTTTTTATTCCATCAAATACCTTTTCAATAATAATAATAAAAAAAAAATAGCATTTACTATCATGAAGTGCAAGTATGAAAATTGAACGATTGTAACACTCTAAATAATTTCAAAAGATGTTGTATATTTTGATTTTACTTAGAATTTTTTTAAAAAATAATTAAAATTTTAAGTTTTGGTAAATAAAATATCGAACATTGTCAAATGGAGAATTGAAATAAATATATCATAACAGAAATATTAAATTTCTGTTACTACTTACAAGATACATGAGATCGTTACAAAAAAAAAAAGTGGAGTATACTGCAGTAACACACTTAGTCTTTTACTAATATCTTCATTAAGAGAGGTCAAAGGTTTAAATTTACACCCTACATATCGCTGAACTTAAAAAAAAAAACATTATCTCAAAATTATTCTCTTGATTGTTAAAGAAAATATTAGCTTCAATTTGTAACAATGTGGCTAGGGATGTTCAAAAGGTGGGGCGGGGACGGAGAAGCTTTCCGCCTAAATCATTCTCCATCCCCGCAAAATTATCCATTTAATTTTGCATTTCTTTTGTTTCATGTAGTACTCCACCATTTTTTTTTTGAGTACATCAACATTTGAGGTGTGGGAGATTTGAACCTCTGACCTTTTGGTCAAAAGTACATGTCAATTACCGTTGAGTTAAGCTCGCTTTGGCAATACTCCACCATTTTAGGCTACTATATATGAAACATGATATACCAAAGTGAAAATCTCTACACACCTACACACAAAACGATATTAAAGACATATGAAACATATTAAATTTAACATAACACGTTTTTTTTTAGATAATCATAACACGCTTTTAAATCCATCATCAACAATCTTTCACACAAACCAAAAACATTTTTCTTTTAAGTTTAACATGAGCGGATAGATTCGAACCTCAAACCTCTTGATCGAAAATATATGTCTCAATCAAACCAGTGGAGCGAGCTATACTCCATTACATGCAAGAAACCGAAAACTGAAGTTAGATATATAGAATACCAATTCAAAAAAAAAAAAAAAAAGATAGTGAAAACTTGTTAGAATGAGAACACAAAGAAGGCAATGGGCAAGAATGTATATTACCAGCAGAAAAATCAGAAGGACTGAACAGGAAGCGAAGGGGATGAAGCTCCAAGTGAGTGCCCCAAGCAGTTAAATAGAAGGGTCAACGAATAATTCCAACTTCTAACGCATAAACCAAAACTTGAAGCTCCCAAATTCCCAGCTGACACATATTGTAAAACAGAGCCAAGGATTCTCGGGTAAGGTTGAAACAGAGTCCACTTTGAATTTTACTTTCTTTTCCAATAAAAAACTAAAGGAGAGAATCCAAACGAATCAGATTTTGGACTCGTTTGGAATACTTTTTAGTTCGAGTGTGTTTTTAAGAATGCATTTTTTTTTTAAACATTTTGTATAAAAATTGTTTAGAATTTAAACACTCGTATGTTTGGTTACATTTACTCATGAGTGTTTTTAAGAATGCATTTTTTTTTTAAACATTTTGTATAAAAATTGTTTAGAATTTAAACACTCGTATGTTTGGTTACATTTACTCATGAGTGTTTTTATACACAAGTTATTATATACTCCAAAATTCTTTTTGAAAAATTTGCTTTCGAGTATTTATCTCAAAGTGGTTTAATTCTCTGTCTCATTTTTTAATAAGTCATTTTTAGTGGTTGCCAAACACTAGAAAATTTTTCAAAATGGTTTTTTTTTTTTTTTCAAAATTAAACACTTAAAAGTTAAAACCAAACACATTCTTCCATTTCAGTGCTAGATTAAATGCATGTTTGGGAGTTATTTTAAAATGGTTAAAATCACTTTTGTCATATTCTAAAAATCACTCTGAGACATGTCTGATTGAGAGTGATTTTGAAATGGCTAAAATCACTTTTGTCACGTTCGAAATCATTCTGAAACATACATTTAATTATTCAAAATCAATTTCATGTTTGATTCTATACATTTTCATATCATCAAAATTGATTTTGAATTATTAAAAACATGTTTCAAAGTGATTTTGAATATAACAAAAGTACTCCCAAACATGTCCGATTCATGATTCAAAATCAATTTTGGTGATATGAAAATCACGTTTAAAAGTACAAAATCAAACGTGAAATTGATTTTGAATAATTAAAAATATGTTGTTGGAGTGATTTTTAAACGTGACAAAAACAAAAGTGATTTGGATTTTAGAGTTGTTGCTCTACACGTGTGAACCTTCCCACAACAAACTGCTTAAACTGGATACTGGACCAGCTGCATGTCGGCATTCCTCTTCCTTCACACACTTTGCTTCTTAAAATATTGCGTCATCCTTTTTTTGAAAAAAGAAAAAAAATTAAAATGGTCGTCTTAAAGAGTGTAATCCTAGTCTCTCTAAGCTACTACTTAAATATGTATGTGTTCACACGAGATTTCAACTGAAATTTAATTTGTAAGATGAACTTGTGTTTGTACTAATTTATATGAGTCTTAGTGTACAATTTGTCTCGAGGGTTTACAGTTTATTCTCGAGGTTGAATCTTTGACTTATCTTCAAAGTTTTTAGGTCTTCGAATTTTTTTGTTATCTTCAAAGAGTCCTTAGATCTCTTAAAGTTTTATGATCTTCAAAATGTTTTTGGTGTTTAGAGAGTATTCAATCTTCAAGTTTGAAGAGCCTTCAAGTCTTTGAAGTGTCTTTTGATCTTTTTGCTTGTGGAGTTTATTTGGTCTCTTTTTTAGAGTTAATTTTCTAAACAATAGTTTTGAAGAGAGCTCCTCTATTCGTCGCTTTCTATGGTATGTCAATTTGGATTTTAATGGTTTTTGGTCTGAATCATTTGGAAGGCTTTATTGGCGTTGGGGCTACCCTTTCAAATTTGGGTTTTGTTTGAATTTAACGATCCAATTTAATCGAACTTAATTTAATTATTTAATCAAAGAGGGTCATAATGAAGACATGTGGCCTTACATTTTTGGATTGATCAACTTTGTTTTCAAATTAAATTTGGTAGACATGTCAATTTCTTAAATTTAATTATTTGAAAATTTGTCATCAATGTAGAGTAATGACTTGACAATTTGTGATTGACCAAAAATTTCTCATTCAACCGTAGCTATTAGGAACAAGGAACTCTCCGTATTTGAATAGGTGTTTACTCGAATAAAAGTAGTTGGATGAATGATTATTATTATTTTTTGAATGCCAGATGAATGATTATCTAAAAGTGGTTGGTTAATCAAAGAGGAAAAGCATGGATAGATAAGTGAAAAAAATATTTTGAGTGAAATTAAAAGTGAATATACAATGACTTATGTCTAAAGTAAACATATCATATTGTTATGAAAATATGGAAAGTTCGAATGTTCTAAAGTGTCTTCATTTGCGTTATCTTTCTCTTTTTAATCTTAGACCAATGCTTCATCGTGTTTGTCACTAGCTTAAAACTAGTATAACAGAGGTCGGAGGCTTTATAGTTAGGAGTAACAACAACTTATTTGTCTTTTCTTTCTTTCTTTCTTTTTTTCTTTTTCTTTTTTTTTAATAGACATTCAATAAAATAAGCTCAACTACTAGAATTACAAAAAGCCTCCTCGATTGAAACAGAGGAGATCGACCCAGGCAAAGTCGAGACCCCAAAAAATACAAAATCCTCCACGAAGGAAGATGAATTCTGCACACAAAAGAACAGATCCTCACAAGCAAATCTAGACAATAGAAAGCGCATCGAACCAGATTCGGTGGCTTCTTGAGTAACAACAACTTGTTTGTCTTTCTTCTTTCTTTTCGATATGTTTGGATCATTTGAAGGGAATACATGAAAGGCAATAAAGTATCGAAAGGATTACTTATGAAAGATAGCCTTCCTTCTGTTTCACTATCGTTAAATTCTAAAAAAAAAACTTTGTACAATTTTTTTTTAGAATTTAAAGATAGTTAAGCACAAAGAAGGCTTGGTTGCTTCAAACTTCCAACCAAATCGTAGAATTAAATTTTGAAAAGAACTAACTAATTAAAATTAACCATCTCTTTTTCAAAGAAAAAAAAAATAAAAAAAAAAATTGAAAGCAGGCACCAAAAAAAAAAAAAAAAAAGAAAAAAAAAAAAAGATTGAAAGCAGGCACCAAATAGCCTAAATCTCCGCGATCGAGCGATTTGAAGCCTAATTTCTCTTCCATTTGTTGCGATCACTCTTCGTTCCTGTCGGTTTCTTCAGATGATCGATGGATTCGGTAAGAATACGTTTGGTTTTCGAAGAGGGGCACTTGCTGAGGAAATCGCAGAGGAAAAATGGACTGAAACGGAGCTGGATTCTTCTCAAATCCCACCTCCATTCCATTTCCGACTTCTCTTCCTATCTTCTCGACTTTTTCCTGCTTCGCGATGCTTGTCCTGATGGCCTCATTCTTTCTGTAAGTATGTCTCTCTCGCTTTCTGGGTTTCATTTTTCCATGCATGTTATGCGAGGGAGAAAGGGGGAGGATTGGAATTCCAGGAAGAACTCTGGCTTTGATGATCCCCAGATGAACTTAACTGCTCCTGAATGTACCTGTTTTGTTTGGTTGTTCTTTGTTTAGGCACTTCACAGTGATATGCTTAGCTCTTCTTTTCCCTCTTACAGATGGATGGTTTTGTTCTACCACCTTTTGAGCCTACTTCTGTTTTGAAGGATAAAGATATTGTTAGGTCAGTTTGTGAGCGATATTTGCTCTTTAGATAATTCGTCTCTGTAAAACCAAGTGTCCCAGTTTGCAGCATTGTTCTTCTAACAGGGTGAAGAAGAAGGAGGACAATGTGACTGCGGTCGACAAGATTGCAGACATGGTGGAGGGTCAACCTGCTGATATAGATGTCCAGCTTCTAGCCCACGGGGAGCTTGTGAAGGAGTGCAGTGGCTACAAAAATGAAGCCGATGAAGATGAAACTTATGATCTGCCGCATCGGTTGGAAGATACATTGGATGCGGGAAGCAATAAGGAAACAGTTTGCAGGAAGAGGAAGGCACTGAAAACACTTCAAAGCTCAAAGTATTTAGCACCAATCTCTGTCAATACAAATGCTAAAGAACCGTATAACATTATTTTTTATACGCAGGCAACAAGCACCATAATATTCTTGAAGGGACATGATACCTAATTGGTGCTTGGTGCTTATCTGTTGCTTCTGGTTATGTTACCTATTTCAATGTGAATGATGCCATTTTCTAAAATGCAATTTATGGTTCTAGTAGGATGAATCCAAAAGTGTTGTTAAATTACTATATTTCATTTCTTTGTAAACAAAATTCTTCTATGTAAAACTAGGACCGGGATGTAAGAGTCATGCATTTGTTAGTTCATGCTGTTACTTGACTTATTTTTAAAGGATATTTATCATAATTAAATATTTAAGTTTGATTGATTTGTGTTGTGTAAAATGGGTTCTGGTTGTTCATTGATCACGTCACACCTTGACCATGCAACTTCTGTCAGTCAATAATGAATGAGCTACAACGAGGTGGAATTTTATTTTTATTCCCCATCCTTGGTCTTCATATGAGGCTCTCTTTCTATACTAGATATATGGTCAATACCCACATACTAGTTTATAGAGCATTTTTCATTAATTTTGGTGAAGTTTCATTCCTTATTCAATTGTATTGCATGGTCATGGTTGTACCTTGGATGAACTGTCAAATTTTCTTTTTCGAAATTGTAGGATGAAGAAAAATAGATCTGCTCCAACTGCCAAATGCATGCTTGCTCCATCAAATCTTCAGCAGATTCGAACAGAGCATGATCGAAGATGCCAGCAGGAAGTTTTTCTTTCGGAAAAGAGTCTGGTCAAGAAGCACAAATCATACAATGGTCATACTGATATAGATGAATCCAACAAGCAAAATGCTAGCAACGTAATAGTCTTTTTGAGGATGCAATATCTTGTTAGTGTACTTAAATTGAAATAATGAAGGCATTTCTTTTAGAAAACCTCTGTTTTAAGGGTTAAAGTGATGTTTTGGCTGTAGATGTAATGATTATGTGACAGATTCCAAGCTTTGCAGCTAAGGGATGAGTTGAATGATAATATATCTTTCCTATTGGCATAGAAGATCCCCATTTTTAACCAGGGGGATGGAGAAAATAGTTCATTGTTTTATTTCTGGGGATAATGTTCCTTGTTCCAACCCCAACTCTGACCATTCCCCATCCCCAGAATCAGTATTATTTTAAACTCTTAGAATGGTACTATGTAGAAATAGACTTATTATATTAGGTAATAAAAGATTACTATGAAATTAGTCATTAAACTATTATAGAAACTAGACATTAATCTAAATCTTCTTTAGTTTCTGATATTCATAACTTTCTAAGTTTTTACTATTCTGTTAACTTTTTGATATAAAAATAGTTAAATATATAAAAGTTAACTCATTGTAATTTTTCCATCTCTTTCAGCTTCAAACAATTTCTTCTGTGGAAAAGGATAAAAAGCGATTGATGAGGAAACAAGTTAAAGCTCAGAAGGAAAAGGTACACTAGTGCTCTGGGTGCCTGCTCTTGAAAAGGCTTACCTTTCACATATACTAATGGAGTTGACATCCTGTTTCAACGTCAACTTCACATTCTATTGGATCTGACCTATATGCACATACATGGGTAAAATTGATTAACTACTGTGTAAGTGTTGGGTTATAAGACTGGATGGACATTTGGCATACATTTTTAGCCATCTACAGATGAGAGTGCTTCAATTACTTTGAGTGATATTGATTTACTGGGCATTCTGCAGGTACAGCAACGAATGGTTGAAAAGAGTAACGGTAAGTTACCTGATGAGAATTACTTTGAGGACAATGAACAGCTAGCTGGCAGTAGCGATGATGAAGAAATTGTCCCTGTGGTAATTAGACCAGGACATGTTCGTTTTCTGCCTCTTGGACAAGGTCCGTTTGTCTTTCTTATTATTTGAAAATGCAACAACTTTATGCTGCTTGGTGAAAGGGAGTACTAGTAGCCTTGGAATTTTGTTTGCACCTAGGCTGTTGATATCCTTATTTCTTGCAGATTAATGTTCATGATGTATTAACTTGTTGGTTTAAATTTGTGTTCCAGTAAAGGCAAACCAGTTTGTCCATCCAGCGCAAGCTTCGATGGTATTATCCCTGTGCTTAGATTTCTTTGCAGTTATAGTCCTGCCAAGTAAACCAAGTTCTTTGACATTCGAAATGAGTGTTTCAGGACACCTTAAGCTTGAATGGGATAACAATTAAGAAAGGACAGAAATGGGGTAAAGGGAAATCCTCTTCTGGGATGAGTAATTGCAAGAACTGTGAAGGACAAAGTTCTAAACCGAAAGCTAAAAAAGATTTAACGACTCTGAAGGGCTCAATTGACTTCAATAAACTCAGACCTTGTGCTAGCTTGCCCAAGGTTTGTTTTGACAATTTTTACTTGTTTATGTATGAATCTTGCATATCTATCCTAATCTGGAATTAGCTTCTGTTGCTAGCATGTGGTCTAAATTGACCCTTGTTTGGAATTGGAATCATCTCAGCTGTGAACTTCTATGTTGCAGAGAGGTGATATAATTGCCTATCGTTTAATTGAATTATCATCATCATGGACTCCAGAACTTTCCTCCTTCAGAGTAATAATTTCTTTGGCTCCCCTTATGATATAAATGTTTTAGATGAGGCATATAATTATACCTTGCTCAATGCCTGTTAGGTTGGAAAGGTATCGTGGTGTAAACCTGAAGCAAATAAGATAATGCTGATTCCTGTTCCAAAATATCCATTTGTCTTTAAGAAGGCAATGAGTGAGGAATCAGCCAAACAAGTAGACACTTCTCCATATGCGGAAGATGGCTCTTTAAAGGTACTCAGACTACCCATCGTCTTTCCGATATTGGAATGGCTAGTACTCATGGTCTCAAACAAGCATCGACCAATGTTGGGTTTAGTGGTACTTCGTTATCCAATATATTTATAGTTCCATTGTTCATACTTAGTTACTTTGTGTTGTGAGAAGAAGTCATGGATAGTTGGACCTTTATCTTTCCCAGACTTTGATATAGATTCCAGATTTGGTTGTTTGTAACCATTTAAGCTAAAAGCCAGTTAACAGTTTTCATTTAGCTTATTCACTTGGAGTTGGAGTTATTCAGATGATGTCACAAGTATGTCACTAGGGACAATCAAAATTAGAGCATCTTGAACTTCAACTAAATTACACATTCCAACTGCCTGTTTTCTGGTGTCTGATTAACCTCTGCTTCATAATCATGATTTAATTGTATAGATGGCCAAGATGGAAACTCTAAATAATGCTCTTAGTTAATTCCTAGGTTTATAGGCCTTCAAGCATAACACAGCATAGCAGTTGCTAATTGCTACTTGGAAGAGATTGATAAGTGGAGCTTTAATTAATGCAGGCAGATTACTCCTCACTTGTTGACATCAGAATTGTTGAGCAGAAAAAGTCAAAAGGTTTTGAAGCAGCTGCTGCTAAAATTAGTGAAGCATCTGGTACAAAAAAAAGATGGAACAAGTGGGAGAACCATTCCAGTGCCCCAAAACAAAGCTGGAACAAATGGGAGAACCAACAAGCCAGTGCACCAAAACAAAGCTGGAAGAAGTGGGAAAATCATACAAGTGCACAGGGTATAGAAGCTACTTGTGTTCTGCGTTAGGAATAAGTAAAGCTGGTCTTACAACAATATTATTTGCTCAACTTTCTGTCTGTTGTTTCTGGTCATTTCAGAAAATGGAAAGGAAAATGCATGGGATGAAATTATCCAGGCTTTGAGCGCTAAAAGAACTAATTTGTCCAATGATGTTCGATGGAGAAGAGGGGAGAAGAAAGCTTGGGAAGGAGCTCATGGTCCATGAGAAATTGCCTATGGTGGGGCAGGTTTGCTATCATAAAGTCAAGCACCGCAAGACCAAGTTATTTACCTTTCAATTTATGCAATTTTGTACAAAATTTTACTACTTGCTCTGTTGAAAGGTGAGAAGGAAGATAGGCATTTTGTTTGAGCGGTGAGGCTCAGTTCAGCCATACCATAGGATCGAAGTAATTTAATTTTGCTGTAGAAAACGTCTCTGTCATGATGGAACACTAAAGTACAACAGAATAGGAATGCGCTTCGCTTCCGTCCCAAGATAGAATATTCCAGCTACAGAAATGTACTGTTTTTTGCCTGCGGGAGAAACATAAATATAAATATAAGGTTTTATTACAAGTTTACGCCTTCGATTAGGTCTTGAATTTTAAAAAGAATCTAATAGGTCTTTGAACTTTCAATTGTTTAATAGGTCTTGACACATTCGAGGTTTTTAAAAATGAACCAATTTATTAGATATAAAATTAAATTGTGTGTCTGATCTCGAATTCACGGAATTTAGTGAATATACGTTTGACATATGTGCTTCATAATCCAAATAGTGGAAATTTTGGAAACATCTTTTTTATATTTTCAGTGTATCTAAATTTAAAATTTAAAAATTTAAAATGTAGAATTAAATTAAAAAAGATAAAAATTTTAATAAATATAGTATTTCATGTTATGATTACATAATGTATTATAAATTATATGATATTGTAAAATAATAATTAAACAAAATTTATAACATATAAATATATCATCAAATACATGTTGAACAATTTTTAAATGTACTACCAAACACATCATTAGGGATTTATTAGACACAAAATTGGAAGTTTGAGAACTTATGTGACACTTTTTAAAGTTCAAGATCAAACTGATATAAATTTGTTTTGCACACTCAATTGACTAGCACATTACTTCTGGCCTAGAATTGGTAGGTTAGGCTGAATTGATTCACTAAACTTTAACTTTTGCGCTTTAACTTTTGAGCTAGACTCGGGTCAAATCCCCAAGTATTGGTTCTTTCTACTGCAAGCAACTTTATAACATAGAATCAATATTGTACTTCAAATTTTGGTGCCATTAAATGAAATCCGTAATTGGAGAAACATTTTTTTTTCCCTTACCTTAATTTCTGTAAACTGCATGCATGTGCTGCACATTTGCTTCAGCTTTGGCTTTATAAAGTGACATTCTCTTTGTCTGAGCCATCATTCAAAGGAAAAATGTCTGTCTCTCCTGCCATTTTTAGCGGCCCTTCCTGCTTTTCTTTTCTTTTTCTTCTTTCTAGTAATCTACCGAACTGTAGAGGCCATAAGATGAAACTTGTAGTTCCAAAGACAAGTTCGCTAGAGATATCAGCAAGGCAAAGTTGAATCAAGATCCCCAGTTGGCAGCTGCTTTTATAACTGAACTAGATCAAAAACTTCATCTTTCCACTCTTAAAGAAAAAGCATACATTCTGATAAGCCAAAGAAATATCCATTATCTTAAACCTCTTTTCACTTTTATAGTAATTTAAACCCCCTTGGAAGCAAGGTAGAAATTCATCACAGCTTTTGATCTTTAGTCCCTTTTTATGCTTGTATATAAGGCTTCAACTCAAAACCAAAACCATCCTAGATCCTGACAACCCAACTGTCCTCCTTTCTACTCACTCTCCCACTCCATCTTCAAAAAAGAAAACTATGTCTATTGCAACATCACGTAAGTTGAGTCTCATCAAACCAGACCGCCAGCTATTCGCAGTAGCTGATGACAATGCCTTGATGAAGCAAGTTTTGGCCACTCATTCCGAGGAAACTCTCGAGTTTCTTGTTTCCCCTTTGCTCAGTCTCGTCGAACAAATTTTCCTTCGAGCTAAACTCAATAATCAGCAGGCACATACATATGCTTTAACCATTGTTTTCTCGCATATTCACCACTTCAAATCCAACTGAATCATCTCTTTGGTTGAAAAGGATATTCAAACTTTTCGCGTAAACTTTGCTCATTGATTGATTTTGTCTCCAGGGAACAACACAAGCTCAACTGGAGGCAATCGAAGACAATTCTCCAAGCCCAACAGACTTGCTGGACTTGCTGGACTTTGTATCATTCACTATCCATAGAGTTTCCAATGAGGTGGTTGTTTAGAGTTTCTTCTTTCTTTTGGGTATACAAAAGTCCATGCCTTTCCAGAATTCATTTTCTTTGCTTGGTTCAAATGATCACAGATACAGTACAAGTGTTCAGGAGCAGGGGATCCCCATACCGTGACGATGGAAGTGTTGAATTTGCTATCAAACTGGCCATGGGATGCTAAGGCGGTGCTGGCCTTGGCTGCATTTTCCACCATCTATGGAGAGTTTTGGCTATTGGTTCAACAATCCTCAACCGACTTACTCGCCAAAGACATCTCGCTCCTAAAGAAACTCCCAGAAATATTCGAGAGAGTCGACCTTGTGAAGCAAAAATTTGAAACAATTGACAGACTCATCATGGCACTCATCAGTGTGGCCAAGTGCATTGTTGAATTCAAGATGCTTCCTCCCAATTACATTACTCCAGACACGCCTGAAATGAAGAGTGCAACCACTCTTATTCCAACAGCTGTTTATTGGTTAGTCAGAAGCATTGTCGCCTGCGCTGCACAGGTTGCAGGCCTCATTGGAGTTGGCCATGAGTATGCCCTCATCTCCTACTTTAGATAATCTAACTTCATATATACTCAGCTAACTAAACATTCTAAGTTTCTTCTCTGCAATATTTCTTCAGGTTTTTAGCATCAGCATCTGAGACATGGGAGCTGTCTAGTTTGGCTCATAAGATCGACAACATTCGCAAGCACCTTGAACAACTGCTTTTTGCTTGTCATCAGTACATAAGTGAGGCTTCTGTTTCTATCTAAACTTGATTATAAACAGGTAGTAGCCATAGAATGAGAGACAGTTGAGACTGAGTTAACTCTTTTCCCTGTTTGTGACTGATGAACAGATGAGAAGATGCACCAGGAAGCTTATATGAACCTGGTCCGCCTTTTCGAGATACCCCACCTTGATAACAACAAGATTCTCAGGGTTTTGATTTACTCCAAGGATGATAAGATGCCCCTCATCGATGGTTTAACAAAGGAAAAGGTCTGTACTTTCCCCTTTTCTTACAAACCTTCTGCATATAATTAGAATGTCTAAACGTTTCAATACAATTCTTCAACTACCCTCTTTCAAACTTTACCTGGGTCTTCTTGAATCACATCATAGGCTACCCTCGACGTGCTGAGAAAGAAAAATGTGTTGCTGCTCATCTCTGACCTGGACCTGTCCGCAGTGGAGCTTTCAATGCTGGACCAAATCTACAGAGAATCGAGGCAGAACAAAGGGAGAGCAGAGAGCGATTACGAGGTGGTGTGGATGCCAATTGTGGAGTCCCCATGGACAGACGAGAAACAGAACAAGTTCGAAGAGTTGTTGGGGTTGATGCCATGGTACTCAGTGGCACATCCTTCACTGATCGAATTGGCCGTCATCAAGTACATAAGACAAGTGTGGCACTTCAACAAGAAGCCTCTGTTGGTGGTTTTGGACCCTCAAGCCAAAGTGGTCAACACCAACGCCGTCCATATGCTGTGGATTTGGGGAAGCTTGGCCTACCCTTTCACAAGCGCTCGAGAGGAATCACTTTGGAGAGAAGAGACTTGGAGGCTTGAGCTCTTAGTGGATTCAGTCGAGCCCCTCATCTTTCACTGGGTAACTTAATGAACTTCAATTCACTTTTCCACTAACCCCAACTCAAAAATGAAAGCTGATTGGGTGAATTTTCAGATGGAAACAGGGAAATACATATGCCTATGCGGAGGGGAAGATTTGGGATGGATAAGAAGCTTCAGCAGAAAGGCAATAGAAGTTGCAAAGGACGCGGAGATAGAATTGGAGATACTGTACGTGGGGAAGAGCAACCCAGGAGAGAAAATCAGGAAGAACATAGCCGCAATCTTAGCAGAAGATGTGATCCACACACTGGCAGATCCAACCCTGATTTGGTTCTTCTGGGTCAGGCTGGAAAGCATGTGGTATTCAAAAACGCAAAGGGGAAACAAAATCGAAGACGACCCCATAATGCTAGAGACAATGACGATGCTGAGCTTCGACAGCGGCGACCAGGGGTGGGCCCTGTTCTGCAAGGGCTCAAGCTCAAGCGACATCATTCGAGCCAAAGCCGGAACGATAACGAGTGTGGTGGATGGGTATGAAGATAGTTGGAAGGATAATGCAAAGGAGGAGGGGTTTATGAAGGGCATGAGAGATTACCTTAATAACATTCACACTGCCGAGCATTGCAACCGACTCATATTGCCTTCTTCGAATGGCACCATTCCGGAGAAGGTGGTTTGCTCGGAATGTGGCAGTGCCATGGAGAAGTTCATCATGTATCGCTGCTGCACCGACTGATCGAGTGCCGCCGCTGACGGTGGTCGGTGGGTGACCCTAATCGTGGAGGTTGAATAGTATTTTGTGTTATAGTAAGCGTGTGAGGAGATCGTGGTTTGCAGTGGTTTTGTTTTGTAAAATAAAATGTTTGATTCCATGGATGCATGGAAGTGACGTCTGTTCTCTAATTTTTTTTTTTTTAAATACTGTTCTGTAATTTCAGTATTATCAATTATGTATCTTTGAAATGACATTTATAAAATAGTATGACTGTATTTTCAGAAACAAAAAATCGTGCGCTCGTGTTTTTCTTCAACAAAAATTACACTTTCACCTTTTTACAAAAAAAACTCCAACCTTTTGATCGATGATACATGTCAATTATAATTACCAGTTCGTTTTGGCACAAAATAAATAAATGAAATTAGACCATTAACCCTTTATTTGCAATGTAATATTGTTATTTCAATATATGCTCATGAAAATACTTAAATCCGGGTAAATGAGATAATAATTGCAATTTACAAAAAAAAATTGGGTAAAACAAGTACCTTTCAAAAAAATTAGGAAAAACATGCTAATTTTTTGTTTTATTGGAATCCGTGGCTTGTACCCACGGATTCCATTTAAAATTACACATCCCAAGGAAATCATGGTTGACTTGCCAGCCCCTCTCCAAATTCAGATTTTTTTTTTATTTTTTTTTATTTTGTATCTTTTTTTTCAATTAATGATGGTAAAATTTGCTTTTCCTTTTTCATTTTCTGACTTTTGTTTTTTTTTTTTTTTATCTTCAAATTTTTATTTATTTATTTTTTCCTAATGACTAAAATGATGATAATTTTTTATTTCTTTTTTATTTTTTCAACTTAGTGGAAAATTGATTGGAATCATTTTATTGATTTTTTTATTTTTTTATTTGGTTTTAATTTAAAATTTTGTATTTTTTATCGAATCGTGATAATTGAAAAATGATTACCATACTATTAAAAGTTATTATTATTTTATTCTAATTTAATGAATTTTATTTTTTCATTTTAGTGTACAACTTTTTTATTAAAGTTGATTATTCTAAATTATGAAGTGAAAATATTTTGTGGTTTTTAAAAGTTTGAAATTAAAAAATATATATATATATGGCCACAAATTGTAAGATTATTGATTTTTTATTACAAAAGTTAATTTAAAACTAGTAAAATTATGAAATTACATCTTTATTACGAATTTTAAAATTTTATATTTGTTAGAACTAAAACTTTCCTTTTAATATTTTGTTTTAAATTTGGATTTTGTTTTTCTTGTATAATTTACAAAAAAATCAAAATTTAAATCAAAATGATAATAATATTCCAATCATTCGATTTATAGAAGAAAATTTAAATCAAAATGATAATAATATTTCAACCATTGGATTTATAGAAGGAGACAAATTACAATTTAAAATAAAAGATTAAAATGAAAAATTTAGATCTAAATTTTACTAGTTTATAATTTTTAGCATAAAAAATCTATAATCTCATAATTTGTGGCCATAAATTTTTTTGTATTTATACATTTATTTCAAACTTTTATAATTCACACTCAATATTTTAACTTTATAATTTTGGGTAACAAAATTTTGAATTAAAAAAAAACTCTATATTAAAAGGAAAAAAAAAATCATTAAATTAGAATAAAATAATAATAAATTATCACAATTTGAAGAAAAAAATACAAAATTATGAACTAAAACTAAATTTTAAAAGAAAAAAAAATCAATAAAAATGATTACAATCAATTTTCCATTGGTAAGTTGAAAAAATAAAAAAGAAAAAGAAAATTACCATAATTTTAATATGAAAAAGAAATATAAATTTGAAAATAAAAAAAATAAAATCAGAAAATGAACCAGGAAAAAAAAAGCTTACATGATTAATTAAAAAAAGATTAAAAAAAGAAAAAAAAAAAGAAAAAAGAAAAACAGATTTTGAATTTGGAAGATTGACCAGTCATTGGGAAGTGTAATTTGAAATGGAATCCGTGGGTACAAGCCACGGATTCCAATAAAAACAAAAAATTAGCATGCTTTTTCTAATTTTTTTCAAAAGAACCTGTTTTACCTATTTTTTTTTTAAATTGCAATTATTATCTCATTTACCCCTTAAATCCCATTCTTCCAACTTTCTACCAAAGGAGGGTACTTTGTGCATATTGCATACGTATTCTTTTTTAGGGAGCATACGTATTATTAAATAATAAACATAGTGCTAGTTGATTTTTTTTTGGGCAAAATACACTTTTGGTCCCCCAAGTTTGAATTTAGTGTCTATTTGGTCTTTGAGGTTTCAAAAACGACACTTTGGTCCCCAAGGTTTGGTAAATAATTCTAAATGGTCCCTGGACCGTTAGTTGACTAATGGAAAATGACGTGGCAGTTAGGTTGCTAATTGTGTGTTGTTGAGTTGGCAAATTTATTAATTTAATATTAATTATATGGTGTGAGGTGACAAAACTTCTTCTCTCTCATTTTCTCTTCTCCACCTTCTTCACCGGTGCACCCTCACCTTACGCACTCACTATCACTATCCCAGCCTCTGCCATCCTCCACCATCATCATTCATCATTCCAAGGCTCTTGGTGCACGAAATCAGCCCATCGACACCACCGCCAACGTCGTTGATGAAACGACCCAACCCAGGTCTTTCTTGGCGGTGGAGGGCGAGGAACAAAGAGGCTTGATGACAGAGGAAGAATCGAGAACATTGGGGGATTTGATTTTCATAACATTGTTATAAGAAAAAGTAGAGATTTTTCCTAAGCCCATGGTGTTGGGATTTGGAAGGGGAGAGTTTGGGAGAGAGGGTGTCGATGAAGGACAGGAAAAAGTGGAGATTTTTTTTGAAAATCTGACGGCCAATATTGATGAATATTCCTCCTTCAGCTTTCAATACAAATGTCTGAACCACACAGAACCTCCAATTTCGAGTACCGAAACAGCTCAGTTTTGGTGGTGAACTACACGAATTACCGAGACTGTATCGTCTCGGATCCGATTGCGAAGTTCGACAATGGAAGCGGCGGCGGTACGATTTTCCGATTGGATCGAGATGGATATTTCTTTTTCATCAGTGGAGATACAGAGCATTGTGTGAACGGGCTTACTGGCGGTGCAAGTGATGGATGATGATGAAGATGAACCTGCGCCTTCGCCGGAGGGAATGGAGTTGTGGAATTGGGGACCGTCGTCGCTGAATTCGACGGTGAAGGCGATGTTGGCGTCGTATTTCGCGACGGCGATCAAAGGTTTTTTTATTGTTTTGTATTTGCTCAGTTAGGAGTTAGATTAGGGATTTGAAATTTTGTTTGTCAATCGGTTGTTTGTGTGATTAAAGTTTCTTCAATACAATCCATGGTTTTCACTCTTTAATATCCATTTTATAAATTCTTTTATCTTATTTGAATTTTGAATGTAATTTAATATTATAATATCCATTTTGTCTGATTTTCAAGGGCCCTTCAATCACAACAATCTCAATCTGGTGACTAGAGAAGGGGCGTGATGGGTGGCGGCGAAAAACTTTGCCAGAGGATGGTGAGAGTTTTGTTGGAGGTGAAGAAGAAGGAGAAGAGAAAATGAGAGAGAAGTTTTGCCATATCACCAACATATAATCAATATTAAAATAATAAATTTGCCAACTCAACAACACACAATTAGCAATGTTAACTACCATGTCATTTTCCTAGTCAACTAACGGTCAAAGGACCATTTAGAACTATTTACCAAACTTTGGGGACTAAAATGTCACTTTTGAAACCTCAGGGACCAAGTAGACACTAAATTCAAACTTGAGGGACCAAAAGTGTATTTTGCCCTTTTTTTTTTTTTTTTTTTTTGAGACTAGTGTTAGTTGCTTTGGTTAGCATCTAAATAGTCTTTTTCTTCACTTTTTTTTCTTTGGAAAATCCTTCTACATAGTCGAAATAAAATAACTGAATTGAGAAACAGACAAACAAAATTAAAAGAAAAACCAAAATTATGGCCAAACTCTAATTAAAAGTAAAAAGTAACAAATTTGAAGATTTACATTCATGGTTTAAAAAAAAGAAGCCGTTTCAAAAAAAAATAAAAAATAAAAAAACCTCTTTGCACCGAAAAACCGAAAAACCTAATAATTTTTCTAAAACGTGCCTATCACATGCCCATTTTATATATAAGGACACCATTCATGTCTTAGATCCTTCAAAATCAACCTTTCCTCCACGTCATCTTCCACCATTAACGAGCATCTCCAAAAGCTTAGAGAAAACGAGTATCGAAGTATGTCATATTGCTCATCTTTATCGGCTTCTACATCCATGTCTTTGATTACCAAGTGCAAATTTAAGTTCTGTCAATAAACCTGTGGTCATCTCCATGAATTCTCACTTCAAAGCTTCCACCATTAACGAGCATCTCCAAAAGCTTTTGTACTTTCTTTTAAAATAGCATCCATTGCAATGAAAAAGATTGTGGATAATAACATCCTTGCTTTCGTTGTTGATTTTATTTCAATCATAAAATTCGAGATTTTCAGTTATATATCTTTCTATTAGGATAACTTAATCCGTTTGGCCATTTCTTATTTTAAAAAAAAGCTGGTGGGCGATTTTTCAAAAAACCCATTTTTGCCGTTGTCCCTTTTTCTTTTTCCCTTGGAATCAGCTTTTTCTTCAATTAAACACGAGTGTTTTATTTGGTTATAAATTCTTTTCTTCCCTCTTCTCCTTCCTTTACAATATATCCCTTCCTTGTTTGAAAAACATACCTTGAACGAGAGAATTACAAATGAGGGAGGAGGATTTTTAGGTATAAGAAAAAGGGCAGGTGCAGGCATTTTCCAGTTAATTTGATTGAGTTGTTGATTAAAATGGACATTCCGGTTTTGAAGGTTCGAAGAGATATCTAATTTGTTCTTCCCGGCATGCGTCCTTTGAGCTTCAGTTGATTTCAAATCATTCATTTTCCTTATAATAACTGGATTTCCTTATCGAATTCTTCCATTGAGATGTTACCAAAAAAATTTAGAATGAAAAGGAGACAATATCGTTCAATGAACATGATTGCTGCAAAATTTTAGGGAAAATTCGGGACCAGAAAACTGCTAAGAACTCAAACTTTAATTGGAGAAAAACATACCCCAAGAGGTTGAATATGTTAAAACAATAAGAAACAAATTACGAACTAAATCAAACTCCCTAATCTTCAAAATGAAAACCAATAGGGCAGTAGAGAGGCAAGGATGAACATCGAAAAAAGGAGTGTACCAGGAGACAGGTAGCAGAGTGCAATAGGATATAACACAGTGCTGTTTAATACTGGCAAATTTTATATCAATTTATGCTTCGGAAACATGAACATCCCCCATTTAAATCTGGGAGAGTTCACCAGTAAGAAGCAACATTTTAGCAAAGAATTCAGGAGTGACAAATTGATGAACCCTAGATTTTAAAAATGGCACAACGTCAAACCATTGAAGCTACGAGTCACGAAACGACTCATACCTTGCCTCCGATTGAAGCGAAGACGATTAGGTTTGAAGAGTTGCAGTTAGTTTACGCCTCCGTTGACGCGTCCATCTGGATCTAAAACCCGCCGATGAACGCAACGCCTATCGAAGGCGACATTAAAATGCAAAAATTTTAAAGAAAAACGAGAACAAATGCAGACATCAACACAACGAAGACAAAGAGCAAAGGAGAAGAGATGCAGACGCTGAGAATTTTGAACACAGCCGAAACGAATAGCTTAAGCGAAGCTCCCAAGTGACGAAGGCCGCTATCGATAACGTTTCGAGATTTAGGGTTTTGGAGTGCTTTATTTATAGGCAATTGGGGAAGCATTCAGGCGCTGACGAAAATGCCACTGACCGAACCCTATTGGTGTTTTGGGCTTGCTGGTTTTCTAACCCGATCCGGCCCAATTCAGTCGAGTATATAAGAGAAATGACTAATTTTAAATACTAAACCTATTCAACTTTTTAACTATAGACAAATACAGTTTTTAACAAAATCTTTTGAGTTGCATGGGGAGAAAAATACTCGAAAAGAGATTTACATTTTTAATTATTGTAGATTGGCTAAAAAATTATTTAAATTCTAAAATTTATAAAATTGAGAGATAATATCTTGTAATTCAAAATTAAATAAATTAATCCTTAACTACCAAACAAGGTGTATCAGAAACTATTAGTCAAGCGCTCACGTGCCTTTGCCATCTTTATAAAACAACAAGCAAGAAAGTTGCCCATTTTTCAATAACAAAAAAGAAAAGAGGGGTCAACTATTAGAATATTGGTAAATGCGCTTTAGTCTATCATATCTCTCGATATAGGAATAGGTCTTTTCTTGCTCATTAACGCCCCCTTACCACTAAACAAAAAGGTTTTTCATAAAAGTAACTTGTGTACGGCTTTTGAAAACCTTACTCTTACTACCGATAATAATGAAAGGGCTTCTTTCTTCAAATATCCTATAAAAAAGTTGAGGTTAAAAAGCTGAGTTTAGGGGTGTGTAGGTTTGGAACCCTGTACAAGAGGCTTTTCCTTTCAAATGACATCATGTTCTTGTTGCAAGGGTGTTGCACGAAACCAATCATAATTTTCTTGGAAATGGTAAGTAAGAGGAGATGGGAGTAAGTGGACGTTCTATATACTATGAAAAATCTTTTGCATTTCTTTCATTTTATAGAAATTTGTGATGCACTTCGATAACCTTTCTAGTGAAGTTCACTCCTTTGGCATTGAAACAACTATGATTTTAGTAGTAGAAATGTCATTCTTTTTTACTTCTACAACATAAATCTTCCAATCAGAAGAAACTCCCTATTCGACTTTGAAGCTATATGTTATAGGTAATTTCGGACCACCCCGATATGCAAGAAGCTGAGAAGGACAACGCGATACCAACCGAAGAAGACAACCAGGAAACCGGTCCCGAAGGAAGAATAGGCCAGAGGGTCAGACCAAGGCCGGAGGGATCGGGCCTTAGCCCTACCCATATGGTTGGCCTCGGCCCAAGGCTGAGGTCGAGCTCTTTCGCCTCCGTTCGGTCCCTGGTGCCCTCGGTCGCCCCGGTTTCACTTGGTTCAGCCCGAATCGCCTCCGAACGCTGGAAACCCTAGAGCAGGAACAAGTATTTAAGCCATTCTTCATCACTGAAGAAAGGATCCCGAACTCTATTCTCTGATTCTCCTCTTGCTCTCGCTCTTTTGCTTCCCAACGTTCTGCTTGCTGACTTAAGCATCGGAGGTGGTGTAGCAAGCATCACACCAGTGTGCAGGTTTTACTATCTTGCAGGACACGTCTTCCCCCCTTCAAACAAATTTACCGTTGGTGGCACGTGAAGGTCAGGTGAATTCTGCTTGACCAAATTTGACCATCAACACTATAGAAACAAAAAGGCTACTTACTAGCTTTTTGATAGGAGTTTGTGCATGGGCCCAAGCTCTATAGGAAAGAAAATAGCATTGGCATCGCAACAGCCACTCTTTTGCACTAGGAGTTATGTTATTGCAGTTTATTTTAGCTTTCAATTAGGAGTGAAAAGGAACATCTTTATGAGATGAACGTAATTGATAAATCGACTTTATTTGGTTAGGACAAATTCAATAGCTTGCTTTAGGGGCCTTCACATCCGAAGGAGTCCTCAAACTGCAATAGATAGAGGAGGATTTATTCAATCACATAGTTTGGCCTCCTAGAATAGCGCTTACCATGAAGAAAGAAAGATATCGCTTCTCTAGGGGACCTTATATTGATAGGCCTAATAAGAGCGTATGACTAGCCTTACACTCACAGAGAGTTTACATTTAGTCTGCAATAGGAGAGATTTGAAACATCTAAGAAGGCATTGAGATTGCAATAACGATAGCAACTAGGTGGGAGCTTATAATGGCTTGCATAAGGTCAAAGCACTTTACTAAACTAAGCTTTTAGAGATTTTAGCACTTGATTGACACTCAATGTAACGCTTCTTTGGGGCTTAACAAGGGCTGCAAGCTTGATCCCAAAAGATCCCACTCAACTTGAGACGCTTACCCCTTTCTTCTCCAACTTCAACTATATAGGCTTATCCTAGGGCTTCCAGGGGAAAACGCCATGGCTTATAGGGGGATTTGTAATCTTCTTTAGTCTAGTTTTAGATCTCAAATGTTTATTTTTCTTCTTTATCTCTCCTTCCTCATCGATGTCCATTGAGGCGTCAATATTTGTTTTTATAGTGATTAACAAGAAAAATAGAAGTGGAAGAAAACAATGTGGGAGATAAATATAAAATACAAAGGTTTGGGAGAAGATTTTTATGTTTGGATGAACTTTTAAAAAGTGGAAATTGATTTGACAACGAAACAAAACGAACATTGGCGCTGATTTCTTGATCAAATACAATTGTTCAAGGTCGTGAATATGTGGATTTAGGATTTAAAAATGAAAAATCCAAATATTGGTTAATATTTAGGAATTTAAAAGACAGAAGCCATTTGTTCCAATGCAAAGGAAAAAAACGTTGGGAGAAAAATTTGTAATGATATTTTGTTGACGCTGTTACTGGTCGCGCAACAGAAAGAAGCTAAATTTTTAAAAAATAAAGATACCCCCCATGGAGGATCGAACTGCAGACCTTTAGTTTACAAGACTGACGCTCTACCACCTAGCTATAAAGACAATTTTGTTAAAATTTGAAAGATATTAAAAGGAAAAAAAAAACATAGAAGAAGAATTTTTTGAAAAATGAAAGAAAAAAATTCTGCTCAAGGTCAGTTTACAAGACTGGAGCTCTCCCATTGAGCTATAGTGCAATTTTGCTATACTGAAAAAATAAGCCAAAGAAAAAGTTTATTAGCAATTGAATAATATTTTTAAAAAATAAAACAAAGAAAATTGCCTCCATGCAGGATCGAACTACAGACCTTCAGTTTACAAGAAGGTGACGCTCTACCACTGAGCTATGGAGGCAATTGTGTTACATAACGAAAAGAAATTAAACACAGGCCAAAGTTTTAGCAAAAGAATTTTATTAAAATAATATTTATAAAATTGCCCCCATGCAGGATCGAACTACAGACCTTCAGTTTACAAGACTGACGCTCTACCACTGAGCTATAGGGGCAAGTTGATGTAAATTAACCACAAATAAAATATAAAAATGATCACAAAAAATCACAATTACCGAGGCCCCCGAAATCGGACGTACAGGAGGCAGGGTGCAGATTCGGCATGCGTAGTTTCGTAGCGTCGGATCATTTCTCGAAGAGATCTCTTCCCCTTTTGCATCTCAAACTCCAACTTCAACTCCAACTCTCGGCCTTGTTCTCCTGCGTTTCTGCGTCGCGTTTTATCGATCATTTTCCCGAGTTGAAGAGAAGAAGATGGTGAAAGTGGCGACGTTCTTTGCAATGTCGTTGGGGGCCTTCGTGTTCTGGCAGTCAATGGATAAACTTCATGTTTGGATCGCTCTCCGTCAAGACGAAAAGGTTCTCAGTTCTCATTTCTCTTTCAATTTCTCCCTTCAGATTTCTTTAATTGTCATTTCATAGTCTTATAGTTAATTCTGGAATTGATCGCCGCTTCTCCATAGAAGAGTAGGAAAAAAATAAAAAAAAAAACCCTAGGTGGCAGGTCTACGGCAGCTTAGAATGCGTTGTTTATAGAAATTTTGTTGATTAGATTAGAAATTCGCGATCGAAGTTTAGGCAGCTTATTTGGTGGTGTTTTTTGAGCTTGCAGAACGTTGGAATTAAATTCTATTGAATCTCAATACAATATCTTGGGATGTAAATTGTAATTATTTATAAGGTGTCTCTGTGTGTTCCACTTTGCTGTTTCAGAAAGAGAGGTTGGAAAGGGAAGCAGAGATCAGAAGAGTCAGAGAAGAGCTACTGCAACAAGCGAAACAGAACGACTCTCTTGCTTGATTTTTTATCGTTTCTACACCGGTGGCCTTCGGTTCTCCTTTTTCTTTGTACCTTCTGTTGCTGTTATCGGCATCAAATTGATAAGTTCAGACTCTACACATTTTATAAGTATCTCGTCTGTTCTAGAACAATGATAATGGGATGGCCTATAAATGGTTGATTGCTCATTTCTTTAACTGCCCTGGTTATCAAAGTAAACAATGCTCATTTCAATTTGGAGCTATGCGTTTTGAATAATTGAATTTGCATCATGATTCAGTATGTCAAAACTTGACTCCGTGCTGTGTTTTTACCTTGTCTTTGGATGAAAACTTGCTTGCTTCTATCTCAAATTTATATGTTCAGGCTCTTTGGGGTTCAGGAGTATCAATTGCCTGTTCTAGCTGAATAGCAGATAGATGCAGCTATCTAAAGGTTGTTTTAAAGTTTCCTTCTATTGAGCTCACTTTGCTTCCTTGTAGAAAAATTGCATCTGCATCTAAGATTCTCTATATAATCTTGTGCTCCTTTTAGTTTCTTATTGAGATAAATGAATACTCATTTTGCTGCATGCTTATTTTGACCCGGTTGTTGTGTTGACATGCTTGTAAAGTTTTTATCTCTATATTTGACATTGGATCAGTACTTATTTGTTTATCCATGTTAGAGGATAGTTTCTTGTGTCTTGATATCTTTTCAAAGTAGAATGTCTTCAGAAAAATGTCATGGAAGTTTATTGCATATCAACTCGACACATCATAGAAGATGGAATTATTTGACAATTTTTGTTGAAAAATAGAATCATTATCAACTTTCTACTCTATAAGATTCATTATCTCTAGGTTGAGTTCAAGTTTCCTATGCTGCTATGGTCATTAGGGATTTGACCCAACAAGATTTCCTAAAGACATTTCCACAACCTTTATCTGTAATGCATTTGATGACTTAAGATTGCAGATAGAAGAAGAATTATCTTGTTTCTTAATCTCCTAGAAGTTTATTGCATATCAGTTCTTGCCCTGGAGGTTTGTGTCATCAAAGCCCTGTTATAACTGTTCCTATATTGTATGGTGGGTGTGGGTGTGGGTTCTTGTATGATCCATATGAAAAAACTTTAGTAGTTGTCTCTCATATGATGAATTTAGAAGCAAAACATAGAGATTGAATATTTTGCAATCTGCATGGTGTTAGTTCTGTGCTTCTTTATCCCAATCATGACTGGATGACATGGTTTCATTGGTGCACATATATAGAGGGCATATGGGTTGCAAACTGTGTAGGAGAAACTACTCGACCATACCTTGGAAAGAACAGTACTTGGTTGCATAGTGGTGTGTAGGTATCTTTCTACACCACTATATAAACATTGACAATTGAGAGAGAAAGGGAGAAAGTGAGAAATTTTTCTCTCTTAATTGTTAATATTTTAATGGTACGTAGGAAGATACCTATACACCATGTTATAGAGCCAACTATTATTTTCCTGAAAATGGATGATATGTAACCCAAAAATAGTCTCGTTCGTCCTCAAGAAGTAATTGCATCTAGCTCTTGTGAACTTTGAAAGTTACACTATGGTAACATCTAGCTGAAATATGATGGAGAAGGAAAGATGAAAGTATAACTATTTGGTCAGCTGCCAAGCTAGGCGTGTGGAAACAGGAGAAATTAGAAGGTGGGATGAGAATGAAAACATACAGATGAAAAGACGGTTACTGGCAGCTGCCCGGTAGAAGTAAGGGCTTAGGATGTTTACTAAAGCTTTTAGTCCGACCGCTGAGTGGAAAGAAATGAAATTTTTTCATATCTTCATCCAAAGGTTGGAGTGTTCAATATCCATATGTGATAGGAATGTAGGTAATGTGTAATTAGAAATATTGGTATGGGTATATTAGCAGTTAGTTAGGGAGTTGTTAGAGTATAGAGTTATAGATAGAGAGAGTGGGAAAGGGGAAGATAGGGAATGAAGTCAGTGAGTTGATCTTGAGTGATCTCAAGAGAGGGAGGGCCAAGTACCTCAAATACTTGGGTTTATCGTGTGGTACTTTACCTTTTATATCGTAATATATTGTGGTTTTATTTTGATTTCTTTCAATCTGTTGACTGGTGGGTGGGATCTTAATACTACGGATATGCAAAAGAAAACCATTACCAAAACTATGTTCATGCTCAACCCGCATAAAACGTATACCCTTACCCTTGATCAAATAGGTTAGAGGTTTGAAATCTTCCCCATCGAAGAAAAAAACTATACTCTTCTTCCTTCATTGATGCCCTTTATCGGTTGCATCATTTCAACTCCTCTTTCTTCTCCCTCAACACAGCATTATAAGATCTATTAAACTCATCTGAATTTGCACAGAAATTTATTTTTCATTGAGTATGGGTCTCTGATGTGCTCGGGACCTTGTAGTACATGGATTTTTTTTCATTCATTTTGTTGATTAATAATCCATCGTGTCTAATTTTAAAGTTCATATCGTATGTATGGTTAACACTTTTTTTATTTTATTTTATTATTATTATTATTATTTATGGTTAACACTTATGAATGTTTAAATGTTTCTTTTTTTCACTGCATTCATATACATGGTGAACCATGTAATCTAAATATTACCAATTTAAGCTTAGCTGGAGTGGTTAACTATTTGTATCTCTCCCTTATGGATGGTAAGTCTGAACTCTCTCCCTTCATTTGTGATGAACTATTCTTCAAATAATTTTTCTTAAAAAGTATTTGCACTATAGTTTTGAGAAGAAAAATGTCTCTCCGATTTAAAAATATTATTACTATTACTATTATTTTATTGATATGTAACATTGAAAAAAGATATGTTAAATTATTAAAAGTACCATGAACTATGAGGTTGGTTTTAATTATACCTCTCGAGCTTAAATATTTTCATTTTAACCACTATAGCTTGAAGTTTGTTTCAAAATGACTTTTGAATACTTTTTTTTCGTTAAATTACAGAAAAAAAACATATTTGTATGTGTTTTTTTATTTATTTTTCTTTTTCATGTATGTGTTCAAATTTGTTCATATAAGCATTAATACACATGCAAAAACGTTATTTTTCGTTCATGAATTTAACGAAAAAAAATCTTCAATGGTCATTTTGAAACAAATTTCAAACTTCAGGCGTTAAAATGAAACTTTTCAAACTTTGGAATTATAATTGAAAACAATATCATAATTTAGTGGTATTTTTAATAATTTAACCAGTAAGATAACGCTCCGACCATTTTAAAGTCCATATCGAGGATAATTTGTAGTATCCTTCCCATTGCTGAGAACTCCTGGTGGAAAAAAAATGAAGCTGAATAATGGTATCCTTCCAATTGGGTATGGTATGCATACTCTAATATTTTATTAGAGGTTTGAATTTATACTTTCACATATTGTTGAACTAATTAAGATTTTTAATAAAGCATGAACTATGATTAAACAGGACCAATCAATGCTGAAGATATGTAATGAAACTGTATGATTGAAATGAACGTTTACAGGAATAAAAAAAATTCAGAGTTTGATATTCACCACAAGTAAAAATAATTCTCGACTTGTGAATGCATACTAAATTAGAATTTTAGAACAAAATTTCTTTCAAAAGGTAAGGAACCCAATTTCTAAATTTATGAATTCTAGGTTGAAAGCTTGATTGCAAGAGACAAAAACTTCCTCCATTTAGCATCTGATACGTTATTTAATATTTTATTTTATGGGTTCCACACCATTCTTAAATGTTTATTTCATGACAAACAATAAATGGAAGTATGAAAAATTTTCCATACTAACGTAGTACTAGAAATTTTCCCCTGAACTGAAAAAGAAAGCATGAAAGATATGTGATCAACCTGCCTAAATTTTGCATGGGTTTAATTCCTTCCTAAAACCTCCTTCCATCGTTGATTGAATAGTTGATTACTGCCTATCTCTATTCACTTGAATGCTTAAAAGTTTCATATTAAGCAGTAACTGATGTAAAGATATACTTTCTACTCTCTAATTGAGACATTAGAATTTTTATTTATATTATTAGAAATGAGAATAGTTGCATTTTGTAATAAATCACTCACATGATGGTTGAATTTCCATCTTCACCTCATTCAACAACATAAAATGGTGAGAGATTCAAACTTCTTACCTCTTAAATGAGGGGTATATCCTTATCAGTCGAACCATGTTCAAGTCAATCTACCTTGAATGAACTAAAAAAGTTATTAGAAGTATTTTTTAAACAAATACTTTACCAGCCTAGCATACAAGGACAAACAAAAACGGATTTGAGAAAAATGTGGATAAATTAAAAATATATATATATATATATTTCCAGCCTAGCATATACAAGTTACAACAGAAATGGATTTGAGAAAAATGTGGCTTACTGAAAAAGGTAGTGATTCATCTATTTTGCCGTTTAGTGAAAAGATTTCTGTTTTGCATTAAAAATGCAGTCGCAACTGGGAGGAGGATTTTCATTATCCACACTTTTTTATAACAGTGGGATGGGAATATCACATAATGTCTCCTATGCATAAAACATTAAACAGAACAAGGAGCCAAAGCGAGCGTAATTCAACGGTAATTGACATGTATCATCGACTAGGACGTCAGAGGTTCGAATCCTCCACCCCCAAATGTTGATGTATTCCCTTAAAAAAAAAAAACAAGGAACAAAGCTCACACGTCTCCTTAGTAATTATGCAGATATGATATACAAAAATTCACTTCAAACTAATGATAGAGATCAAGTTTAAGTTTTGCTGGAAGTACAAGGATTAAAATAGAATAAAACTGCAGAAGGACTAAAAGTGAAAACAACCACAAGCCATATAAAAAGGATCCTTCTCAGTTCCCAATGAAAAATTCCCATTCTGAAGATACACAAGCATAAGAGTCAAGTTTCCACATTTTCTGGCTAAAAGTTTGAACTGTTTGGCAATCAAAGTTGCTTCATTTACAACCCCAAACCATCCCACCATATTGCACGTATATATTATATTCAAATCTTCCTCTGATTGTGAAAAATACTACTAATTCTATGTCAAAAGATATATCTTGTTACAAGAGATTATAACAAACTAATATGGTGAATAGCACCATGTACATAATATATATGAGATTAAATGCTAACCAAATTGTATCACTACAATCAAGAAAACCCCATCACCATATCTTTATTAACAGAAAAGGTGATCAAGTTGGTCGGATTATGGGTCCAAATTGGTCCACTTGATCAATTTCTTGCACCAACATCGAGTCTATATAAGCTGCAAAGACATGCATTGCAATATCAATTCAAGCAACAACAGCTTTACTTATCCATAGTACTCCTACCCCATTGAACCAGTTTTCAAAATCACTATGGCCATTCCCAAATTTCTTTTGGTTTTTCTTCTTTTGATTGTTCTGGTTTCAGGATTGGCCAAGAGCTTTGAATTTGATGAGAAGGAGTTAGCAACGGAAGAAAGTCTATGGAAGTTGTATGAGAGGTGGAGTCACCACCACACAATATCAAGAGACCTAAAGGAGAAGCATAAGCGTTTCGACGTATTCAAAGAGAACGTGAACCATGTATTCACAGTGAATCAAATGAACAAACCGTACAAGTTGAAGTTGAACAAGTTTGCAGATATGTCCAACTATGAGTTTGTGAACTTATATGCTCGGTCCAATATTAGCCACTACAGGAAGTTACATGGTAGGAAAAGAGGAGGTGTCGGTGGATTCATGTATGAACAGGTTACGGATCTTCCAGCAGCCATTGATTGGAGGGAAAGAGGAGCTGTCAATGGCATCAAGGAGCAAGGCAGATGCGGTAAATAATGTTTAATTTTGGCGTTTGTATTGATTGAGGGTAAAAAAAGTTTATAACTAAAAACAACATTTAATAGGTTTGAGTGTTCTATCCTACTAGATTAGGACGAATTACTGCTTACAATGTCAATGAGAAGCACTAGAATATACTTTAATTTTGAAATGACGATTAATCAATAACTTTGAAATATATTCTAGGTAGCTGTTGGGCATTTTCAACGGTGGCGGCAGTTGAAGGAATCAACAAAATCAAAACCAAACAGCTATTATCTCTATCAGAGCAGGAGCTGCTCGACTGCAATACAAGGAACAGTGGCTGTAACGGAGGATTCATGGAGATTGCTTTTGATTTCATAAGGCAAAATGGTGGAATTGCCACTGAGAACAACTATCCTTACCACGGTGCAAGAGGATTTTGCCGCTCATCGAGAGTTAGTTTTAGAATTCATCTAACTTCATGAAGCAATTCAAATCTAAAATATCATTCATCATTTCGGAAATTATCAAACTAAACACATATTTATTTGATTTAGCAGATCACTTCACCGATAGTTACAATTGATGGATACGAAAACGTACCTATAAACGAGAATGCTCTGATGCAAGCCGTCGCAAACCAACCAGTGTCAGTCGCCATCGACGCCGCAGGAAAAGATTTCCAATTCTACTCAGAGGTTAGCTCCTAGATTCAGTTTCACAGTTGATCGCTTTCACTGTGAACTTGCATCATATCCTAATCGAAAATTTGTGGCTAAATTGCAGGGGGTATTCGATGGAGAATGTGGAACAGAGCTTAATCACGGAGTGGTGGCGATTGGCTATGGAACAACTGAAGACGGAACAGATTACTGGTTGGTGAGGAATTCATGGGGAGTCGGTTGGGGAGAGGAAGGTTACGTGAGGATGAAAAAAGGAGTGGAGGATCCCGAAGGAATGTGTGGAATAGCCATGGAAGCCTCTTATCCAATCAAGTTCTAAGCCTCGAAGCCTAAAACCAACCTTCTATTTCTGTATTTTAAAACATTTAAAAGAAAGGGATGAGAAGTATTGACTATTGAGATCCCTGCTATTGTGTTTGATGATTTTCTTTCATAAAATTAAAATAGTATTGTCCTACTATTAAGATAATTTAGTTTGTTTTTAAATGCAGAAACTACTGATTATAAAATTACAATATTTTATCATATAACATATGAAAAAGAATCAACCTTCAGCGTAATTTATTATTGAATAAAACCCAACTTTACCAAGTTCTTCACTGCCAAATTCATTAACATGGTTAACATATACTCTTTAGTGGCAGCCTGAATTATGATATCAATTCAACAATAAACCTACTGAAACATAGAATATACATGTGACTAAGTTTGAAAGAAAGGTTAAATTAGAAGTTATAATGTATAGTATTTAAAAAATGTCAAATTAGAAGTTTGAGTTCATAGACTTTTAGTGTTATCTATTCAGTCTTAGACTTTAAGAAATTTGTAATTAGACCTAAAACTTTCAAGATTGAATATGCCTAATACTTTTGTTTTGAAAAAGTTGTTAGCACGACATAAACTACCAATTTTGCATCTTCAAGTGTTAGGATTACATAAAAGTTTATATTTCAAGTTAATTTAAATGTTTGATGGTGTTAATATTAAATTGCTTGAATTAAAGATAATTATCTATTAGACAAAAAAAAAAAAAAAAAAAAAAATTGAAAATCATAAAACAAACTTGTAACTTCACCTAAAAACTAGAAATCTAATAATGGGTTAAAAATGAAGAGATACACAAAAATGTGAAAAAATATATATATATATATAAAGAGAGAGGGACAGATGTATATATATTACGACCCGGTTGAGCATAGTTTGACTTGTTAAACATATACCATCAACTAAGATGTCAAGATTTGAATCTCCACCCCACATATTTAAACTAAAAAAAATGCAAATGTTATCATGGATTCTGTTTTTGTTTTTGTTTTTTTCTTTCTCCTCCATTTTTCTGATTTATTTGTAATTTGAATTTTGTATTTCTTCTTTATTTCCTCAACTTATGGCACAATTATTATATTTTCTAACTCGATGTCTTATTTATTTATTTATTTATTTCCTTTTCAAATTTAATTTTAATTTAGTTTTTAGTTTTTTTTTTTTTACTTTCCTCAACTTAATGATGAAAAAATGATTACATTTGAATTACATTTCTTATTTATTTATTTACTCTTTTTCCTTTTCAAATTTAGGTTTAATTTTATATTTTTTTTTCTTATGATGATGGAAAAATGACTACCATACTATTTGATTTCTTTTTCAATCATTTCTCTACTACAATTATCTTTTCACTATGAATTTATCCACCAAAAGAATTGAATATGACAGAAATATCAAATCAATTAGTATGTTAAACCTTAGATTTTAAATTTCCAAGAAAATATTTTAAAATCTGTGTTATTGATGCTACAATTATTTAATTTATAGAAGAAAAATTCAAATAAAAAATTCAAACGAGTAATTTAAAAAAGAAAAATAAAAATTAATATTCGAAATTCATAATGAAAATATAATTTCATAATTTTACCAGTTGTAGATCAACTTTGGATTGAAAAAATCTATAATTTTACAATTTGAGGTCATATATTTTTTTATTTTTTTTATTCCAAATTTTTGTAAGTTATACTTAATATTTCCGCAACTTTTGAATTAAAAAAAAACAAGATTCTAAATTAACAAGAAAAACATAAAAATCATATAATTAGGATAAAATAATAATTATTTTTAATAATTAGGTTTTAAAATAAGTAATATAATTTTTTTTTGAAAAAAAAATAAGTAATATAATTATACTATAACTATTTCCAAATGATAATGTTTAGGAAAAAAAATCGATGAAATAGTATGATAATCATTTCTCCATCATTATGATTTGAGGAAAAAAATAAAATTAAAAAGGAAAAATTACCTTTTTGGTCACTAAGTTTTGAAGAATATGTGCATTTGGTCCGTGAACACTTATGAATGGTGTGGACCCATAAAATAAAATAATATATCATATAATGACCATGCGGACCCATAAAATAAAATAATATATCATATAATGACCATGCCAATTACTGCTGAGCTAAGCTTACTTTGACAACAACTATGTACTACACTATTATACTTGAAACTTTTTAGATATCTCTCTTGTTTTTTTACATACTCCTCTATTCATAGTATAAAACTTATTTTATTAATTAATATTTTCATTTTTTTAGAATATTATTTTAATCTTGTTGGATCTCATATCATTCTTAAACGATTTCCTCAAAAAAAAAAAAAAAAAATATCATTCTTAAACGATGTTGATATGGCTAACAATAAATGCATCTAGTGTATAAGAAAATTTTCACTTTAAAATTTCCCTCTCCACAGCTACCCAGCTCACTCACTCATCCTTCATTAGCTAACAAGAAAGCATGTCTAATATTTTACCTCGACTATGAGGTCAGAAGTTTGAATCCCCCCACCCCCAAATGTTGATGTACTCAAAAAAAAAAAAAAAATTTACTAGCTTATAAAAATTTTAATTTCATCATATTATTTCATAATTTTGCATTAATACCTTATTAGTTACTTCCTTTTTAAGAAATTTTTTGATTAATTGTGTAAGTCCATTTCTACTCGGATGATGCTAACTTTGTAATTATCCTTTTTTAGATGTGGTTTTTGGATATATATATATATATATATATATTAAAAATCATATTTATATTTGTATTTAACTCAATATATAAGTCGATGTTATCATATATATACACACACATAGTTCCAAGTGATGAAATTAAGTTCTTTAGAACTCAATCGGTTAAACTATTCATAAATCCTAAACTTGTGAAGAAGAGTGTGCAATGCAAACCATACAATATAATCTTAGAAAATTTAGAATAATTTTCTCCTATTATTTCTTTGGAGAACAATTCAAAAGTTGAGAGGAAACAACTTAGTAGGCACAATCAAAACAAAGGCAATCAAATCTAAGCAAAAACAGCCAATAGACAGCATCTTGAATTTCAGCCAAACCTTCAATTCCTCGATCATTCATGGTAGCTCCAAACTAGCTACTGGTTTTGCTCCAAGCTAACACATTATCAACACGAAAATCAATCCCGAACTCAGAATGTAGGCCTGCAAAAGGTACCATCAAATAAGGCATTTAGCACATGACAATCAACAGGGAGAGAGTACTTTAAGAATGGATAACATAAGCAAATTAGCTCTATCAATTCACTCCCAACCTAACTCTTGCAAAACCTCATGTAAGCCTAAACTGAAATGATATGACTGGAAGAAATTCAGATGTTGGAGTATCATGATCATAATCATGCGCAACAAATGCTGAAACTTTTGCCTAAGAGAAGCTACAGATTGTTACATGATAAGAGACAACTCAAGACTTTCCAGGAGGGGTCTCGCGTGTGTGTGATAGACCTCTCCTAAAGTCGCCCCTAATAGTTCCGGAATGGTTTATAGGGACCCTCCACTTATCTTCAACTACACTGGAAATAAGGCCTCCCTTAAGAGACTAAAAGACCCAAATTAGTGAGCATTCACAAACCTAGATGCCTGAACTCGAATTTAACCTTGGTTGGCCTAAGGGAACACACTACATGTGGTTCTTTTTATCCCTAATCGCACATGATTTAGCAAGCATACTATCCTCATTAAATAAACAAGGGTCTCTCTCCCTCTCTTTAAAGGATTTAAGTATGGATTCCCAAGTAAATGAAAAAAATTAAATTATTCGGGATGTGCTTATGATTTTTAAAAAATAAATATATAATTTTTAACGTAAAAAATGACTTAGTCAAGATGAAAATTTTGAATGAAAGAAATAAAAAAAAGAAAAGAAAAAACAGAAAGAAAGAGAGAAGGGACTTTTTTTTATTAATATTATAATTTTTTAAATTTATTAGAATAATAAGATTATATAGAAACTTATTATTTCAATATTGTTGTTTTTTTTTCAGCTGGATAGGTCGTCTCTTGAGAGACGACCTATCCACGTATCAACTTTCGATTCCTTTGTTTTAAAAAAAATATTTTTTTGGTAGGTCGTCTCTTGAAGAGACGACCTACAAACGGAATTTAAAAAAAAAAAAACGGCAAAGCAGGTCGTCTCTTCAAGAGACGACCTGCACACAAAATTGAAGTGTTATTGGATTTAGCACAGTGGCAAGGGAGTGCAGTTGGCAACAACCTACTTTTTTTTTTCCTCTTTTGTTTTTTTTTTTAATCGAATAGAGTAATTCTCGCAACTTTCTTCTTTTATTTGTTTTTTTAAATAAATTAGTTACATTTTTTTTAATGTTTTAAGCACGTTAAATATTATATTGCAATTTATTATTTTTTTAAGAAATTAAATTTTAATTAAGTGCTAATTGTTATAATTTTTCACAATTTAATGTTACTTGCTGTTATTTATTTGATTTGATTTTTTTTTCATTTTCTTTTTTAAGCATTGTAATTTTATTACCGTTACTCATACATTTATTTCTTGATTTTATTTTACTACTTTTCACATGACTTCAATTAAAGAAATTAGGAAAAAATTAATCAAAAAATTAAGGAAATTAGGAAAAAAGAGAGAAGAATTAAATTTCAATTGAAAAGAAAAAAAAATTAAATGAAGATAAAAAAGAGAGAGGCAAAGGAAAAAAAAAAAGAGATAAAAAAATTTATACACTCAGTAGGACTTGAACTCACGCCCTCTTGGTTGCCAGCTATACCCCTTGCCATTGTGCTAAATACAATAATACAACAATTAGGTGTGCAGGTCGTCTCTTGAAGAGACGACCTGCTTTGCCGTTTTTTTTTTTTTTTTTAAATTCCGTTTGTAGGTCGTCTCTTCAAGAGACGACCTACCAAAAAAAATATTTTTTTTAAACAAATGAACCGAAAGTTGACACGTGAATAGGTCGTCTCTTCACTGGAAAAAAAACAACAATATTGAAATAATAAGTTTCTATATAATCTTATTACTCTAATAAGTTTAAAAAATTATAATATTAATAAAAAAAGTCCAGAGAGAAATGGCTAAATCCGGAGGAAAAAAAATATATCGCTTAGAAGAAAGAGAGTGGCTATTCATTATGGTAAAAAACAAAAATATATATATATATATATATATATATATATATATTGAAATTGAATCTAATAGAAAGAATAAAAAAAAAAGTTAACCACGATAATTACCCACGTGAGTTAACGAGCCACATGTCACAAATGACTTGAATGGAACTTCATTGTGTTGTTTCCTAAGCTAGCTTTTAAGAAGCTAGAAAATGGGCTACAAAATTAAAAGTGGTATTTCTATTTCTATAAAAAGTTCTCATTCTCTTTTTCAAAAAAAAAAAAATAAAAATAAAAATAAAAAAAAATAAATAAATAAAAATAAAATCTCATTCTAAGGATGAGAATCATCTCACCTTCTATTAAAAAAAAAATGCATCTCACCTTTCCACATTTTTTTTTGCCAAAGTATGAAGCTTCCTTCCGAATCAACCAAGTTCTAGAAATAATTTTAAATCCTATAATTTGAAATTCAAAAATTGATTTTAAATTCTTTGGAACGAGAAAGATTTGAAAGGAATGTATTCAAAACTTTGTCTTTTGATGGTAACTGCAAAAGAAAAGAAAATAAAAAAAAAATACAAATATAGACTTTAATTTTTAGTTATTAATAGAACATTAAAATATTATAAAGCTAAATAAGTGATTTAACTCTCAATTCTATGAAATCCTGCAAAATTCAATAGTTTAAGTTGAGAATATATTTTTTAAGTAAAAACACGATTTGATTTCAAATAACAAACAATTGATTTCATTTTAAATCCAATATGATTTGAAATCTCTAAAAATCAGATTACAAACACAACATTAGGAAATCAAAATTTGCCACACCCTCAACCCAAAAACCCATCCAAATATAGTTTAATTTTTTTTTTTTTTGAGTACATCAACATTTGGGGGTGGGGGGATTCGAACCTCTGACCTCTTGGTCGAGGGTACATGCCAATTACCGCTGAGCTAAGCTCGCTTTGGCTCCAAATATAGTTTAATTTGGGAGACCAAAATTTGATAATATTTTGAGAGCAACGAATTATATTATATAATATTGTATCAAATAAAGTTATATTATATTATATAATAGAAATGTTTGGTGACGAGATTTTCTAAGCTGACATGATAAAAGGCTTGAATTAATTAATATTAATATTATTATCATATAAGCAGCAAACTTAGCCAAATCAATTAGCTACACAATTTTTTTTTTTTTTTAAAGACTAAAATAAAAATGATTTTTTCTTTATACATCTACATGAGATCATCTGTTGTTGCGTAACAAACTAAAAAAAATCTTAACAAATTTGATAAATTAAGGGAAGAAAATCCCAAGTGATGTGGTGAATCAAGAGAATGCTCAATATTAGAAAAACTACTGAGAATCATATGGGTAAATACTGACTAAATAATTAAAAAATAAAATAAAATAACTACTTACCAAATTATATGGCTACGATTAATCCAAAAAATGGTAGCATGCCTATATAAGGACTTCCACATTGCCAATACATTCAAGCAAAAACCTTACTTATCCATATTACCCAAACCCCATTTGAACTAGTTTTCTGAAAATCCAATCAATCACCATGGCACTTAGCAAATTTCTTTTTGTTTCTGTTGCTTTGATTCTTCTATTTTCAAGCATGGCTGACAGCTTTGAATTCGATGGGAAGGAGTTGGCATCAAAAGAAAGTCTATGGAAGTTGTATGAGAGATGGAGTAAACACCATTCAATCTCTAGGGACCCAAAGGAGAAGCATGCTCGTTTCAAAGTGTTTAATGACAACGCGAGATATGTGTTCAGAGTGAACCAAATGAACAAACCATACAAGCTTAGGCTAAACGAATTTGCAGATATGTCCAATTATGAGTTTGTGAACTTGTTTGCTCAATACAATATTAGCCACTACAGCAACAGAAAGAAGGAAAGTGTCACTCCATTCATGTACGAGGAGACTGCATATCTTCCACCATCCATTGATTGGAGGGCACTGGGAGCTGTCACTGGAATCAAGCAGCAAACCAGCTATTGTGGTATGATGTTTGACTAAATAAATTTCTAGAATAATAGTTATTTGAAATCACAAATAATGAATCATTTTGGGATGTATTATTGCAGGTAGCTGTTGGGCGTTTGCAGCGGTGGCTGCAGTTGAAGGAATCAACCAAATCAAAACGAAACAACTATTATCTCTGTCAGAGCAGGAGCTGCTCGACTGCGATTCAATGAGCAATGGTTGTATAGGAGGAGACGCGAATAATGCATTTGAATTCATAAAGGATAATGGTGGAATCACCACTGAGACCAATTATCCCTACGTTGCCACACGAGGATACTGCATGTCATCGATGGTCAGTTTTATGATCCAATTGAATAGTAATTCAAACCTAAAATATCACATCGTTTAATTTTTCATTTTGAAAATTATCAAACTAAGTATTATATTGGTACGTTTGATTGAGCAGATGAATTCGCCGAAGGTAACCATTGACGGATACGAATATGTTCCGGCATATGACGAGAATGCTCTGATGAAAGCTGTGGCGAACCAGCCGGTCACATGCACCATAGCATCGGCAGGAAGTGATTTTCAATTCTATTATCAGGTAAGAATAGAATGTAACATATTAATTCATCTCCTTTTTTTAATCAAAAAAGTATTATTGTTAATCAAAAAAATATTTGCAGGGAGTGTTCGATGGTTATTGTGGACCATCGCCTAATCACCAACTCGTGGCCATTGGCTATGGAACAACTGAAGATGGAACAGATTATTGGCTCGTGAAAAATTCATGGGGAGTTGGATGGGGAGAGGGAGGCTACGGAAGGTTGAAACGAGGAACTGAGAATACAGGGGGAGTGTGTGGATTAGCCATGGAAGCTTCTTATCCCATCAAGTTCTACTAAGGGTTTATTATTTTTTTTTCTTTTCTTTTTATTTCCATTTCTAGTTCATATAGGGAGTTTGAAGTAGTCAAACTCTAACCATAGTTAGTAGCTAGGCAAGTTGCAAATTCCTCTATTATGTTTTTATGAATTACTTAATGAAAATAAAATAGTAGTATTTTCTTATTAAAGCTCCACCTGCACATTTGGATTTGTCAATATAATAATTTATAAATAATTTGATCCACGCAACTTCCAAAATAATTTATGATATGAATTTAAACAATAAACCAAAACCAAAATGTTATCAAACTTTTTTTTTCGTATGAGCAACTTCAATAGATTAATTATTTGGATTTGTCCGCAGTTAATTATTTAATATTATTTTAGTTAATTGTTTAATTTCTTTTTTAAAAAATTATGAAAATATATATATTTTGAGAAATAGGTTTAAAGGTTTCTACATGTTAGCATGGATATCTATTTTAAAAATTCCTTGCATATTAGTTTTTATTTTCTTCTTGGGTAAGTTTTTTTCACATTTAAAGTATATTACTAAGTTTCATATTTAGATTTTTTTTTTTCTTTTAGATCAATATAATGAATTGTTTTATATCAAGTTTTCTAGTTTCAAAAATATTTTCAGACCTTACATTTTTATGATTTAAAACACGTTTGAATGCGAGATTAGATTGTGTTTACAATCTCTATAGCAAAGTCTTAGTTTAATGTTTAAAATATACTTGCTTAATTGAATTTTTTATGTATAAAAAAAATTGAATTTTATAAATTAATTTTAGTTACCTTCAAATCTAAATTTTATCGAAAAAATGACTAAATTTATTTTTAAATTTGATGTTTAATTGTGACTAAATTTATTTTTAAATTTGATCGTTATAGTGGTAAATAATCTATTTATTTTTTGGTTTTTTTAGTACTTATATTTGATTATATTTTGAAATTGTTTTATGGTTTTGAATTTACTTTGATTTTGTAAATTATATTTTAAGAAAACTTATTCTTTTGGAGTTGAAAGACACGTACATTTTTTTTTTTTTTTTTTGGTTTTATTAACCACTAATTTTGGAAGTATTTATAAAATTATGTTGAAACTTTATTTGAATTGTTTAAAATTTTGTGGATAAATTATATATGTTATATCTCTAAAATAAATCTTATTTGATTTGTTTTGAAGAAAAAAAAAAATCATTTATATTTTTTATTAGATTTATTAGATATTTTGATATAAATGTGTTATGTCAAATGTATTTTATAAAAAAAATGTCATATCAATATAAGAATTTAATGCAAAGGGCTGCAATTGTTAAATTTTTTAGTAAGAAGATTTCATACAATGTTATTCATATGTGAATAAAAGATTAGTATGTGAACACAATCAATCACATGAGTGTCTCATTAATAAATATTTGGCCTAGAAGGCAGTAGTATATGCATTGGTCTTCCCTATGTGGAATTAATTAGCTAGGTGGTTAACCATTATTATGTGATTTGTTTAATCTTCTGTGTTTATTATTGGAACATTTAGGTTAGAAAAGTGTTTTGTTTTTACTTTATTCGATATTTTAAAATAAATTAAATAATTTGGTTAATTTTAGGTATGAGAATTAGGGATGTCCATTTGCCCCGCGGGGCCGGGGCCCCGTGGGGACCCGCCCCTAATGGGGCGGGGAATCCCCGTTTAAGCGGGGAATGGGGGAGGGAGTGGGGGAAAAAAATTCTCCGCGAGCTAAACGGGGACGGGGACGGGGAATGTATTCCCCATCCCCGTTCCCCGCTCCCCGCCCCGCTCACTTTTTTTTTTTAATTATTAGTATTATGTTATTATTATTTCTCACTATATATAAATTTAAAGTTTTATTGTTAATGATTTAGAAAATTGGATTGCTTTGAATTATATAGTTTAAATATTTACATTATATGTATAGATAATTAGATAGTTTCATATGAAATATTATTTTGTTTATAATAGGAGATTTAAGATTTTTTTTTTAAAAAAAGAGATTTGTTGAAGAAATTTACTATATAAATGAAGAATTTATGTGAATAATTAACTATCTAATAGAAAATTAATGAACATTTTTCATGCAAAGTTAACTATTTTGAAAATTTATCAAAAGAATATTTGATTTAATGAAGACAAAAAAAAAAGAAAAAAAAATTAAATGGGGAATAATTCCCCGCGGGGAACCCGATCCCCGCAAATTCCCCGTGGGGAATCCCCGCCCCATTCCCCGCAAAATTTAACGGGGAATTTCGCGGGGATGGGGATTGAAATGGGAGGCGGGGATGGGGACGGGGAAGCCATCCCCGTCCCCGCCCCGCCCCGTGGACATCCCTAATGAGAATGTCCAATTGTCAGAACACCATCACCTGAGCATTAATCTGGACACTATGTCCGACCTAATAATGCCATTGATCTAGGTAATGTATATGCTTAGAATTTGATGGTATATTTTAGGTAGTAAAAACAACTCATTAATGTGACACAACTCAAAATTATCTCCAACCTTAAGTTGTTCTACCTACTCCAAAGAAAAATTCACCCTTTAGAACAGTAACAAAAAATCCCTCCTTGAGATTAATAAAATAATACACATTTTCCGCTACTCAATCTCTTCGAAATCAATGGCATGAGGCTTGTCCTAATGATCGAAAGATCCATGGTTCGAATCTCCACAACCCACATGTTGTCAAAAAAAATCTCTTCAAAATCAATCTTATACATTTACTTTGTTATTCGTTCTTAGTATATATGAAATGTGACGAAATACTTTAATTTTTATTAAAAAGTAAAGTTTAAATTGCATCACTTATTTAGATTTTGGGTTCTATTGATGAACTCGAACCTTAAAATTAACCTATTGAGATCTCGCTTTGACAAAAGTAGCTTTTTTCTTTAAAGTTTTTGTCTATAAATAGTGTATGGTTCTAATTAGTTAATCCTGTATACTTTTTAAAAATTGTAATTTCATCTCTGAATTTAAAATTATAATTATTTTATGTAATTTTTCTTTTAATTTTTCACTAAATGATGGTATGAAAAATGTTGTAATTCTAATTAAGACTGACTTTTGATGGTCAATGCTCTATATATTAGGATTTATTTTTTATCTTACTAGTTAGCATGTGCGTGCAGTGCACACGTTTTTTTTTTAAATTTAAAAATAAAAATTTGAAAAATTAATAAAAATAAAGACAATAATAATATTAATAATTAATTTTGAAAATAGTTTGTCATTATATTTTTTTAAACGGCCTTTTTCTTGAAAAAAAATATTATCATTCTTAAACGGTGTGCTATGAATTTTAAAATGAAAATAAGAGGGATACTAGAAAAGAATTTCGAGAGTAAAAATGGGTTGGAAACGGTTATCCCTTAATCCACAATCCACATATATTAACGAAAATAAATTAAAAAATGGCAAAATGGAAATATAACAAATTACACTTAAGAACTAAGAGAAACAAAAACGAGTACTCAAAAAAAAAAAAATTATCCTTAGAAATGTGCTTTTTTTTTTCGCCATTCCATATTCCATTTAAATTCTGTCTTCAAGAATTATATAAACAGTTTCAAATTTAGATCTAATAATTAATAAAAGGAATAATGATAAAATAAATATATATGAAAAAGGTTTAGAAGAATATAAAAATAAAATACACTTTTTTTCATTTATTATAATAGAACTTTACGTAATTCCATATGCCAATTTCTTGAACCCATCATTATTTCTTATTATTTATAGTTGCATGAAGATTGGGAACACAGTTTAAAAGATTTTTCTCGAATATGCATCTTCATATATATATATACATATATACATACATATATATACATACATACATACATATACCACAGTAGCTTTAAATAGACCTATCAACTTTATGCTAATTATTGTTGTAACCACCCCCACTTTTTAGTCTTGATACGTAACCAACTTTATACGTCTTAATGACTAAGAGGTCTATGGTTCAAGAGCTTAGCTCAACCGATACTAATAATCGAGAGGTTTGTGGTTCGAATCTCCACACCTGTATGTCAAAAATACTTCATCAACATCTTTCAACCTATTCAAACACGAACACAATTTCCATATCAATTGAATTAAAATCACTTCATTGATACATATGATATTTGGAAAATTTAATTGTTTTACTAGTTTCGTTATTAAGCACAATTTTCCTAGATTACTTATAACCAAATTAAATGCCTATGCTAAAAACATTTTTGTTTGAATGTACTATTAACCATATATAGGCCGGATTTGAGATTGATTTTGAGAACATTAAAGGTGAGTGGCCAAAACGAGCTTAGCTCAGCGGTAATTGGCATATACCCTCGACCATGAGGTCAGAGGTTCGAATCCCCCACCCCCAAATGTTGATGTACTAAAAAAAAAACATTAAAGGTGAGTGTAAAATAATTTTAACTGCTTTTTGTGGTTTGAAAGAGGAAAAAAAAAAAAAAAACTTTTGTGTTTTGTTAATTAATAAATCTCTTAAGATCACTTTTTAAAACACAGATAATTCACACACTTTTGAAAATTTATTTGTTTTCTACTAGCTTTTAAAAATAGATTCCCATAAAATTAAAGGACACTCCTTAATAGATTAATTATAATTTTAACCTTTCAATTTTATCCTTCTAAAGTTTAGGAATGATTTTAAATATCTGAGATATTTTTTCACACAATCAAATTATATCTCCTGATTTTTCGAATTGATTAGTTGAATGCAATCTAAATATGAATTTAAATTGAAAACACGTAACATCTTAAATAATTATTAAAAAATTATAAATACAAAATACAAATTTTGATAGTATGTCTATTTTTAGTTATTATAACTAAATCGCAGCAATTAAATACTATTTACCCAACACTGTAATCTGCGAAAATTTAGAAAACACTGATTTACTTCATAATATTCAAATAGAACGGCTTTTACTTTTAATTACTTTAAGTTTTTTTTTTATATTAAAAAAATGTATTCCCATTTCAAATCTACTTTGATTTGGAGGGTAACTGAAAAAGAAAAGAGAATAAAAAGAAATTTACTATTAATTTTCAGTTATTAATAGATTATTAAAATTTGATGAGGATAAATAAGTAATTTAACTCCCAATTTGCCTCACCTAAAGTAGTAATTATAGTATGTTAGAATAAAATATTAAAGAAAATAAATCAATACATAATTTTCAATGTTTTTTATTGATTTTTTTTAGACTAATATTGATTGTATTAATCAATATATAATTTAGTCAGTAAATTACCCAATGACTATTATATAAAATAAAATTATATCAATTACCAATAATTATGGTAATCAATTGTTAATAAAATTAATAAAAAAAAATTGCTACCTTGGTAATTATTTTTTAGAAAATATATATTTATGATTTGTTTTAAGAAAATACATGTTTATAAAAATTTAAAAATGAAGCTACCGATTTAAATATCAAAAGAAAATCATAAAAATAAATATGTTCAAGCTACGTAATCACCTTTCTAAAAAATGACTACAATTAAAAATATATATTTTTTTTTTCTTTTTATAAAATTGTTGGAGGCCATATGTATATTTTGAAAAATATTAGAAATTTAGGATGGTTTCCCTATTGTGTATTTATAAGAGATCATTTGTTGATGCATAACTAACTAACAAAAAAAAAAAATCTTAACAAATTGATAAATTAATGGAAGAAAATCCCAAGTGATGTGGTGAATGAAGGGAAGAAAATCTCAAGATAAGAAAAACCACTTAGCAAATAGTTTAAAAAATAAAATAAAATAAATATTGACCAAATTATATGGCTACGATTAATTTAAAAAAAAAAAATAATAATAATAATAATCGTACCTACCGTATCAGAAAAAGTATACGGTTGAATTCAGCATCAACACCATGCCTATATAAGGTTGCTAAGGCCTTCCACATTGCCAATCAATCCAAGCAAAAATCCTTACTTATCCATATTACCCAATCACCATGGCAATTACCAAATTTCTTTTCGTTTCTGTTGCTTTGATTCTTCTATTTTCAGGAATGGCTGAGAGTTTTGAATTCGATGGGAAGGAGTTGACATCAAAAGAAAGTCTATGGAAGTTGTACGAGAGATGGAGTAAACACCATTCAATCTCTAGAGACCCAAAGGAGAAGCATGCTCGTTTCAAAGTGTTTAACGAGAACGCGAGATATGTATTCAGAGTGAACCAAATGAACAAACCATACAAGTTGAGACTTAACAAATTTGCAGATATGTCCAATTATGAGTTTGTGAACTTGTTTGCTCGATCCAATATTAGCCACTACAACAACTTATACGGCAAGAGAAAGAAACTGCGAGTCCATTCATGTACGAGGAGGCTACAGATCTTCCATCATCCATTGATTGGAGGGAAAAAGGAGCTGTCACTGAAATCAAGCAGCAAACCAGTTATTGTGGTATGATGTCTGACTAAAGAAATTTCTAGAATAGATCTTTGAAATCACAAACAAGGAATGATTTTGGAATGTATTATTGCAGGTAGCTGTTGGGCGTTTTCAGCTGTGGCTGCAGTTGAAGGAATCAACCAAATCAAAACGAAGCAGTTATTATCTCTATCGGAGCAGGAGCTTCTCGACTGCGATACAAGGAACTATGGTTGTGGCGGAGGATTTACGCCTTCTGCTTTTGAATTCATACAAGAAAATGGTGGAATCACCACTGAGAGCAACTATCCCTACTATGCCCAACAAGGATACTGCATGTCATCGATGGTCAGTCCAATTGAATAGTAATTCAAACCTAAAATATCAAATTGTTTAATTCGTCCTTTCGAGACTATCAAACTAAGTATTATATATTGGTATGTTTGATTGAGTAGAGGGATTCACCGAAGGTAACAATTGATGGATACGAATATGTTCCGGCAAATGACGAGAATGCTTTGATGAAAGCCGTGGCAAACCAGCCGATCTCAGTCGCCATAACATCGCAAGGAAATGATTTTCAATTCTACTGGCAAGTAAGTGAATCTTACTTATATTAATTCATCTTCATTTTTAATCTGAAAAAGTAAGTAATATTGTTAATCAAAAAAATATTTGCAGGGAGTGTTCGATGGATATTGTGGATCATCACTTAATCATGCAGTGGTGGCGATTGGCTACGGAACAACTGAAGACGGAACAGATTATTGGCTCGTAAAAAACTCGTGGGGAGTTCAATGGGGAGAGGAAGGCTACATAAGGTTGAAACGAGGAATCGATGATCCAGAAGGAACGTGTAGAATAACTACAATACCCTCTTATCCCATCAAGTTTTAGATCTAGTGTTTATTTCTTTTTATTTTAATTTCTAGTTAATATAGGGAGCTTGGAGTATTAAGCTGTAACCTCATAGTTATGGTAGGTAGGTCGCAAATTCCTCTATTATGTTTTTATGAATTGCTTTAATGAAAATAAAATACTTAGTTCCTTATTAAGATAATTTAGTTGGATTTGATTGTTTGATTAAAGTAGTAATAATAAAATTACAATATGTTATCACATAGTATGTGAAAAACAAGCCAACTAAGAGTAGCTAAATGATATATTAAAGCTCCACCTGCACATTTGGGTTTATAATTTATAAATAATTTCATCCATGCCAAAACACATACTTGAAAACGTTATAATCTTTAGTTAATTTCAAACATATTCTTTATTTAAACTTTGAATTTGACTATTTGAGGGACTAATTTCATGTTAATTGAATTGTTTGATTGTTAATAATAAAGGGTTAAATGGATGGAATTAACAACAATTACCTATTAGAAAAAAGGAATGGAAATGTGAAAAGCATCTCTGCAAAGGCAATGGAGTTTGGAGGAGAGAAGTATTTGACATTTGCCATATTTAGTAATAAACTTGCTCGCCTCCCTATATTTTTATTTTCACTCAATACTCCCATTTTACCAACTACAGCTACCTTACTCTAAATCTTAATTTTATCATATATCACATTTCATTCATACCTTATTACTTACTCTTTTTATATATATATTTGTATTTGGTTCCATAAGTCTCTGTATTTCATGAAAAGTGATGAAATTAAGTTATATATTCAAATCCATAGATCGAAAACAAAACTATACATTGTGTCCATAAACCCTAATAGCACAAAGCAAAAACTTTCAAGCATTGCACTAATAGCACAAAGCTAGCCTATTTGATAAATAACAAAGTTCTCTTCTTCTTCCTTTGAAAGATTCAAGTATGGATAAACAACCAAAAATAAAAAATAAAATAAAAAATAATAGTGCATAGAGCTTCAAGCAAGTGAAACTTCTTTCTTCTTTCCCTACACAAACCCTTTTAGCTTGTCTTCCTCGTTTTACTAACATATTTATCACCAGTTAAGACAACAAGAAAAATACTTGACTACACACCGGTGTAAGAATCTGCCATGTCTTTTTCTTAGTTGTCAAGATTTTAACATTTTACCGGTATGCAGCCAACGATATTCTTTATAAATCCCAACTCACACACGTCTTGCGCCTTCTCAAGCTGCTTTAGCTTCCGACCATTTTAAACAAGTTCCATTTTAATATCAACGAAAAAGATCTTAAGTAATGCCACCATACTAAAAAAAACTAATTTAATTAAACATATGATAAATATACTAGAAAACATTTAAAAAAAATTCTCGAAAGAAAAAAAAAAAAAAACATGGACAGTTCCACCTACACGACCTCCTAGACCACCATAGAAATATCAACAAACCCTCACCTCAAATCCCTATGCAAGAGAGAGAGAGAGAAACCCCATCTCCTCTCTCACCTGGCTAAAGCAGAAAGAAACCCTCATGAGAGAGAGAGAGAGTTAGAAGTGATGGATAGTCAGTTAAGGTGACCTGAGGCGAGCCTTGTATGACGAGATAAAGACGGCTCCCAAGCTCCAACGCTGCATCATTTTGCTTTCTGCTGCTTGTGATTTTTGTTTTGTACAGTTTAGTGCGGCCGTGTGGTGGTTTACACACACACACATAAGCTCTTCTCCAACCCATATTAGCCATTAGCCATCTTCTCATCTTCAGCTTTCTTCTTCCTCCTTACTACCATTATCACCACTGCCACCCACCAGTGCCTCGGATTTCTCTGCGGTGTCAGATGGGTGTCCTCCTCCATCGCTGCCATCTTCATCTGCTGATGTATTAACATTAACACCACCAACATGCAGGTTACCGGCGAGGGCAAGAGGCTCCGTCAGTTGAATGCCGTCTCGAGGAGGCGAGAACACCACCGGCAATTCATACTGCTCCATCTCCCTTGGAAATTTGGAGTTCCTGAAATGCTCCTTCAGTGCTTCTAACCCCTACAGATCCAAACCACAACGTACTTTTAAGATCAATAACTTTGACAGATTAATCAATTAGGCCAACCAAAAATGATTATGACCCACCTGAAGTCTGGCGTAGGTAACTTGGCAGATCTTTCTGGAGTTGAAAACTTGCCAAGCTTGAAGATGGAAAGCTTTGTACAGTTTCCAAGCTCCTTGGGGAGAGGTCATATTCACGAAGCCATATCCCACGTTGCATTTATTGCTGAAGTTTGGGATAGAAAATCCAAAGAAACAAAGAATTTATACATTAATTATTATGAAAACATTTGGGCTATGAAAGTAAGAACAAGAAATAACAGATGAAGAAAGAAGATAGTCACTTGAAGTCAATAGGAAGATATACGAAATCATAGGAGGACAAACGCAGGTCCTTGCCATCGTTGGCTATCTCCTCGTTGCACTCCATGCAGTGCTTGTCCAGTGTCTTCAATAATAACTTCAGACTGCCAATTTTATGTTAATTTCCATTAGTCTATCCCTTCTGCTAATTACTTTTGTGAAAGAAATTCTACTTTCAGTCCAGTTCAGAAATCAATCTGTCGTTTGTTTTAAAATAGAAACAATTCTTCTGGTCCCTAATGTTTGACTATGGGTCTGAACACGTTTTTAAAGTATGTACAGGAAAATACTTGGCTTGTTTCTTTAAAATAGACATATACATAAAGAATGGAAAAGAAAACTCACCTGTACTTGTTGGGTATGTTCTTGATCATAACAGTGGTTCTGGAATCTCTGCAATCGGATGCTTCTTCTTCCATGGCCTTTTCGCTTATCAAGAAACAAGGCTCAGATTTCTTCAAGAAATTGTTTTTCCTCGACCTAATATTAATCCTAGGTTGAGAAAATGCTTCTTCCTTTGAGCTCGGTGGCGATTGCCTATTGATGATCTTCTTTACATTTATTCTCCTCGAAGTCCCGATTGAATCCCTTCTTTCAATTCCACTTCCTGTACTTCCACTGCAATTCAATGGCTGCAACTTGTCCAGTTTATCAGCGTAATTTAAGCTTCGGTCACTCATATATTGGACCTTTTTGGGGGAAAATTGAGGTTGCGGATAGAATGAACGATGTGGGTCGTTGAAGCGACCAGATAGCTTCGAAGGCCGAGCGGGAGGAGGCTGCTGATGGCGTCTAGCGCCCAGTGCTTTAGTGGCGATCATTGGGTTGAAGAACTTCCGGCCATGTCCACCGGGGCGGCTGAACTCAACGGCGACTGGCTTCCCGTGAATTTCCTTGCCGTTCATCTCTTTAACAGCCTTCGCGGCATCTCTAACATCGAAAAACTCGATGAACCTTTGATGCTTCTTCAATGGTGTCTCCCTGAACTCCTTCACGGGACCTTACTCCAAAGAAAAAGGAATCACTAAAGCGAAATAGGAAAGGAAAAAACAAAAACAACCCCTCCCCCACCAAAAAAAAAAAAACAACAGCAGAAGAATTACTGTATCATCATCATCATACACCTGACAGAGACCATAAAGTGGGGGAAAGAGTTGGAATCGGATTTATTAACAAGAACCCCACAAAAGACCCCACCGAAACAAAGAGTCTCGGAAGAAAGAAAATTACCAAAACGCTCGAAGATTTCCTTGAGAGTAGAGGCGGAGACATCCAACTCCAAATTGAAAACAACGACGGTCCCCTGGTTGTTCCCGTCCGGTACGACGGAGTTACCCGCCGGAACAACGAAATCGGCCCACACAGCACAGCCGCCGATTAGGGCACGAGCCAACCGCGGCGGAGTGTCGAAATTATTCTGCAAAAACCAAGAATGTTGATTGCGAAGTTGTTTTTGACGCATCAAATATTGGTTCCTCATCTCTCGAAAGGCCCTCTCTGCATGCCTCAGATCGTAAAAATGAACGGTCACGATTCCATCCCTGATTCTCTCCATCTGAACCCCTCTCACATCTCCAAACCCTTCCAAATCCCTACGCACCACCGACTCGCTCACGTCACTCGGCACTGCACTCAGTAACAGCGACCGAGTCGGACACGACGACAGAGGCGGAACCTGCGGCACCGCAATTTCCTCCACTGGATTCGCAAACGCAGGATTAAAATCAACTGGAAAATTAGGAGAATACGCGAACGCCGAATTTCGAAACGGTTCCAGTTGCAGTTCGTTCACCGGCGGCGGAAACGGAGCGGCGAACGAATAGTAAACATGCTGAACCGGCGGGCCGAACACGGCGGGCGTAACTGGCGTCGGATGAGCGAAGTTTCCAGGTCTGAACTCTTGGGCAGCAGGGTCCAAACTTCGCCGAAGCCGGACCACACCGATTTCTCCCATGGCGGACTGGAGGGCTTATAAAACGAACGCCGGCAGATAAAACCGGCGGACAAAAGCCGAGGTCAGTCACGTCGTTTTCCGACGAAAACCCGTCGTTCCTCTCTGATAAAAAAAAAGAAAAACCCTAATGATCAATTGGGGTGGACAAAAGCAGAGGAAGAAGAAGGTTTTGGTTTGGCTGTTTCCTGTTTCGCCACATCCATTGTGAAGAAGAAGCAGAAGGTTGCTAAAAAGAGAGCGATATGGAATGAAAGCGACCCGAGAGGAAATTACGGAAGTGCCCTTGAGAAAAAGGGACCGTACGAATGTTTGGGAAGGGCAAGGCGAGGGACAAAAAGGTGGGAGCGCCACGTAGGAAAGTCGCGCGTTTGCCGAAGACGAGACGGAATAATAATTGCGGGGTTGTACCCTTTTTAATTTGCTTTCCTTTTTGTTTTCTTTCCCTTTATATATATTTTTTTTTTTTTTGTTTCTTAGGAGCACCTCGTAATTGCTTTGTTTTTTTTTTTTTTTTTTTATTTCCTTGTGTTTTGTTCATACATTAATTTCATTTGTCCGACTCCTCGTTTTTCTTCCCACTCTCCTTCTACAACTTTCAAGGCACAAACACAAACACCTTCTTTATTAACCCAATTTTATTAATGAGTTCTAATAAAATGGTTTTATGTGGCTCATATTTAATATGTTTACATTGTATTGATTTAGTTTTGGACACTCTCTTTCTTGTAGTTTAATAAAAGAAATGCATGTAGATTTGAAAAATCTATTGTTCGATCAACTTTAAAAGATAGAGGATAATTGAGTTCTCAAAAAATATCTCCAATTATATGTTGAATAAAGAAAAAAAAAATTGAGATAGATGAAGTCATGTCGAATAGAATAGACCACATTTGATATACACCTTAACAAACTTGACTAAACTATTGACATCATATTAATTATCTTCTAAGAATCCTAACTAAATAATGTTCAATGAGCTGTCTTAACACGATATTGGTGTTTGTGGAAGTTACTTCAATAATCAAATCGCAACATTTTTGTGAATGACAAGTAGTGAATGAATTCAATAGAGTTTGTATAGTACAAGCCTAAAAAGGGCCATGCATATGAAATCTATTAAAATGAATCTCTATATCTTTCCTTCAATTATACATGACAAGTTAGTTGAGTTGTTGAAGCAAGGTTTTGAGACTAGTAGAATGAATTGATTTGACGTAGAAAAAAGACATGTCACGAGCTAGAAGCACACATGTCCAAACAAAAGCATGTCTACGATTTGATTTGAGTTAAACTATGTCAAACAAATACAAACGTTTATAAGAAAAAATACCTCTCGTCACGTATATCAAATGTAGATCAGCGCATACAATTCAATCAATTTTAACTCGGTATGGACACTCCATGACTAAAAAGAAATTCACAAAACTTTACGAGAAAAGCACAAAGAATGTATTATAGAAAAAAGAAAATGTATATATGTGAAAAGGGAATTAAGTGTGAGAAGTGAATTGAAGAAAGGGGTACATGGCCCTAGGAAGGTAGGGCACTTTTTTGGAGGGTATAGGGGAAGGGGAAGGGGAAGGGCAAAGGGGTAGCTATGCTAATGCTAGTGAAAGGGGACAGATAGCTATGCTGGAATGGAAGAGAGGGGTTTGATCCTCATCTGTCCATTACTTTCTTTCTTTTTTTTTTTTTCTTTTTGTGATCTCCTCTGCCCTCTGCTCTGTCCCAAGTTGGATTGGAATTTGGATGGACTTCCACTAACCTCCCCACACCTTGTCCCACTACCCCACTATTTTTTTCCATCTTTTCATTTTCTCCTATTTTCTCTCCATTTTTCTCTTTTTAACTTTCTCTTAATTTCTCTCCTTTACATTCTTACTCTAATAAATATCCCAACATGGTTACTAGCATATATTGATTCGACTACGTCATAGTTCAACGACAATTGATATGTATTCTCGACTAAAAGATCAGAGGTTTGAATCTACATCTCAGATATTGTTGAACTCAAAAAAGAAAAAAAAATACTTTTAGGAATCAAAGTTTAATTTTTTATTTTTTACTTTTCCTTTTTTATATATAGGATAATGATGGTGAGACGAAGATTTAAACTTTTCATATACAAGAGATGTTGTTTATGTATTCTTAACTGTTCATTCCCTTATGGATTTTTAAATTAATCCAAACCCAACATGGGACTATCGATATTGGTTATGGAGGGAATTACATAAGTTTAAATAAGAGATTTTTTTTTTTTTTAGTTCAATAACATGTATAGTGGAGATTTAACCTCCTCTAACCTATATATTATCGACACTTTTTTTTTTTTTTTTGTCAATTTACTTTATAAAACATACATTTAGATTATATATATATATAAGTTTTTTAGTTTAACAAAGATAAATATGAGAAATTAGACTTTCTTGAAAGTTAATACCAATAGAGATCTTATCATTGAGTTGTACTCGAATATGACCGTTTGAGATCGAATAGAAACTAATTTGAAGTTGAACTATTGTTTGCTCTATTGTTTTTCGATGCTTCACCTCCAAAATATTATTTGTGTGTAAAGGGAAGTTATTGGACTAAGTATATATACATTCTTTTAATGTATTAGACTAAGTATTTATTTTGAAGTCGTCAGGTTTATTGGTGAACCTTGTAAAAGGACATAGACTAGAAGACATAATTACACGAAATTTTGATTATTCCATTCACAGGTGCACTTGAACAAATTTTTGAGTACACAACCAACCACGAAGTAATTATTTTATTCAATACTCAAATCTAAGTTTAAATATTTATCTTAATTAATGAACTCAAAAAAAAATTATATTAATTAATACTGCCCATACCTGCTAAAATTCTACCTTGAAAAACTGCAAAACATAGAATTTTTTTTTTTTTTTTTTTTTTTTTTTGAGAATATCAATTAGCACCTGCTTGCTGAAGGGTTGCGGATGGAAATAAATCTGACACGATTTCTATGATTATGTGAAAAATATATGTACCTTAAATATATAGTTTCGAACATCGACTTGTTTTATATTCCAATAATTTTTGCCATAGGTGGTGATATTGAACACAATAGTGATCAAAATGAAGGGTGGAAATAGGAGAGAGTGTTTGTGACAATTGACAAATGATCAAAGGATTCATAGGAAGAGTGTGTGATTGAGTTAGACCCCATTTGATAACTGTTTGGTTTTTAAAAATTATGTTTGTTTTCTCTCAACTTCTCTTAGATGATTTTCATCTCCGTGGAGGCCAAATTTCAAAAACAAAAATAAAGTTTTTGAAAACTTTTTTTTTTAGTTTTCAAATTTTCATTTGGGTCTTGAAAATATGGGGAGAAGATAGATAGCAAAAAAAAAAAAAAAAAGAAATTTACAAGTAGGAGTAGTGATTATAAACTTAATTTTTGAAAACCAAATACTAAGGTCTGTTTGATAACCATTTAGTTTTTGAAAAATCATGTTTGTTTTCTTTCAACTTTCTTACCATTATTTTCATCATTGTTAAGGATACATTTGAATTTCTAGCCGAATAAAAAAAAAAGAACTATTTTTTCCAGTTTTCGAAAATTGACTTGATTTTTTGAAACACGGTAAGAAAGTAGATTAAAAAAAAAAAAAAAAAAAACTTAAGGTGTGAAAAATAGTTTTTGTAAGCTTAATTTTAAAAAACCACATAGTTACCAAATGGGACCTAAATAGTTATCAAACGAGGTCTTAGTAGTTAAGGTGAACCTAGAGATGCCTAAGGCTTAGTTTGAAATTGTTGTAGCTTCTAAAATAAATGATGTTGATTGTGCTTTTAAGAAAATCAGTTGTATTATGAAGTAAATTGGTAAATTTTAGTTTCATAGATGAAAAAGCAGGTTAAGGTGTTTGGTAAATTAATATTCTAAACCATTGCAAATTAACTATTTTTTTCAATAAATAAATTCAATGTTGAAATTTTATTTCAAAGTTTTATAAGATAATTTCAAAATTATTTTAAGATAATTATTTTTTTGAAACATATAAGATAATTGTTTTAAATTTCATATGATTTAAAATATAATGTTTTGTTTAATCTAAAATGTTTTTATATTCTGCTACTTGTATTAAAAAAAAAATATATTATTTCAATTTAAATAAAAAATAAAACAAATAATTTCACTTGAGTAAAAAATTAGACAATAGAATAAAAACATTTAACTCAAATTAAGAAAAAAAAATGATTGACATGAATCAAGTCTAAAAAACGTGTAAGGAAGATAAGGTAAAATAAATTGAAAAGCTACAATTATTGGATTTTGCAAATCAACGTACTTAAAAAAATACTTTTATAAAAATTAATTTATAATCTATTTTATCTTAAGATTTTTTTTTAATCACTTCAACCTCCACGCCAAACCCATCCTAAGTATCAAGTGACGCGTGATGTTTAAATTCTAATTTTAGATAAGGATAATTAGTTTGAAGCAATGATGCTTTGATCATAAATAGTCTCACTTTCAACTACCCATTATTCTCTGACAATGGAAAATCATTAAAAAGAATCACAATTCACACACCATCATCCATCTCACACTCTATTTTATGTGAATGTAATTAAATAGAAAAAATCGTAATTAATGTGAGTAATTAGAGTGTAACTAATAATCTGGAATTGAATTAAGTGGAAAAATAAATTGTTGATGATCAAATTTCGCTAGGTAAATTACGTTCGCTCCACGTGATAATCGACAGTGAATTTGTTTGAGAGCGAGGGAAGACGTGGCCTGCAAAACTGAAAACCTGCACACCGGTGTGATGCTAGCCACACCGCCTCCGATGCTTAAGTCAAAAAACGGAAGGGAGAGCTAGAAAGTAAGAGGAGAGAGTCCAGAGTTCGGGTCCCCTTCTTCGGTGGCGAAGAGGGGTATAAATACCTGCTTATCCTAGGGTTTTCAGGAATTCGGAGGTATTTCAGGACAAACCAGACGGAACCGGGGCGGCTGGAGGCTGCAGGGACTGAGTGGAGTCAGTGGGACTCGGCCCGCTCAGCGGGCCGAGCAGGGGAGTCGGGCAAAGTGCCCGACCCCTTCGGTCTTGACCCGTCCCATTTGCCGGTTTCGCCTCTGGGGTCCATCTCTCAACCCTATTTCTGCTCGGTTGTCCTCATCAGCTCCTTGTACCTGGAGTGGTCCGAAATTACCTATAACATAAATAAATGTAGTTAAAGAAATAATATTAAAGAAAGAAAGTGGTTGGCAATTTAGCATGCTGTTCTGTATCTGTGTTCCCCATTAACACTATGAACGAGAATTAATTTAGGTGATGGGCCACGTGTACTCTCTCTCTCTAAAAAGGTACGTTGCTTTTGTTCTCCACCCACACCCTGTTTTCAGGAGCTTCATGGCAACTTACAACTACACGACAAAATTAATATTTAATTTTTGTGCCCCACTTAGAACCAGCATAAGAACAATGCCTACCCAAAAACTATATAAAAAATTGCAAAAAAAAACAATTTTGACCCCTAAACTTAATATGTTGTATCAATTTTAACCCTAAACTTTCAATTTCATCGAATTTAACCTTAAACTTAACAAATTGTATCAATTTGAACCTCAAACTTGCATAAATGTTTCAATGTAGACCTTTGGTCAACTTTTAATTTGAATTGCTGTTAAAACATGTAATTGACAAAAAAAAAAAATAAATTAATTCACATTGCACCTGAATTAGTGTTTTGTAGGATTTTTTTTTGGAAAAACCAGAAGAAATCAAATATTCCAGATTATTCTTCTCACTATTATCAAAAAAGAATCACAAAGTTATTGGCAACAAGAAAATCTAGCAAATATGAAAAATAAAAAAATCGAAATTTCTTTATTTTCGTTCCCTACATTTGTACATTCTTCTAATTAGCAAGAAAAAAAAAACTGTAAAAGAAGAAAAAGAAATCCCACATAGGTCTTAGCAACAATAAAAAAAAAAAAAACCAACAAATATTTGAATATGAAAAACTTCCAAAGTTTCTTTGCTTTCATCAAATTTAAACTCACAGTTAAACCAATTTAGGTGCAATGTGAATTAAGAAAAAAAAGGAAGAAATAAGCAATTACGTACGGTGGTTCAAACAGAAAGTTAATCAAAGATATACATTGTAACACTTATGCAAGTTTGAGGTTAAAATCGATACGATCTGATAAGTTTGAGGTTCAATTTGATGAAATTGAAAGTTCGGGGTTAAAATTGAAACAACTTGTTAAGTTTAGGGTTCAATTTGATGAAATTGAAACACCAGGGTTAAAATTGATACAACCTCCAAAGTTTAGGGCTAAAAATGATTTTTTCCCTAAAAAATAATATTAATGAGTAACATATCTTATTTCAAAAATAAATAAATAGATAATAATGTGTAACATATCCTATAATATGCGATCAACTCTATAGAACTTTATACTGCCTGCCTCCCATGGCATTGCATGGCATGGCTGCTTCTTGCTCTTTTAAAAATTTTACCAAATCTTCTCCCAAAATATATACACACACATATAAGTAAATATTTTTTTCAGTGAAAACTAAAAGTACTATAATTTAGGGGTTTTTTTTATTGCCTTATTTGCAAATATGTTGAATTACAAAGTTTCGTCCATGAAAGTTGAGGTTTTTATCAAACACGTTAAATTTTATGTCTGGTAGGTCCTTAAACTTTTTTTACTTTTGTGTCTAATAAAGTTTTATTGATTTTTTTTTTTTTAAAAAAAAAGTGAATTTTAAAATGTATAGTAGGTATTTGCACTTTCAAGTTTATGCATATAATATAAGTCCTTGACATATATATTCAATTTCTTTAAAAAAAAGTTAATTGATCAATTAGATATAAATTCAATTTTATGTCTGATTGGATAGTAAACTTTCAATTTATTGACCAGTAGGTTTGTGAATTTCAAACAATGTCAAATAGGTCAATAACCTATCAGACACACATAATTGGAAATTTAGGGATCGTCAACATAAAATTAAAAGTTTAAAGACTTATTAGACATACTTTTTGAAATTCATGGACTCATTGGACCAAAATTGAAAGTTCAATGACGTTTTATTAGATACAAAATTCAAAGTTTAGAGACCTATTAGATATTTTTTAATGTTTAAAGAAACATAGATACATACCTCAAACTTAACTTATAACTTAGTGAGGAGTTTCATTTTGTAAACATGACAATTTCTTTTTCTTTTTCTTTTTCTTTTTTTTTTTTTAAAAAGAGGTCTGCAGATATATTTTAGACATTTGTACATTGTGCCCATTCGTAGATCATCAATAGATGTCGATATGCATACATCACTTATAAATGTATATTAATGAAATGTTTAAACGTCTATTATTGTAAATTAGTGATAACAAACGTTTATTACTTATAGACTTATCACTGATAAACATAGACATAAAATTAGTGATAGCTGTGTGGGATTGAGAGACGTCGTGTGAGAAAGAAGTTACAAAACAAATTAACGGCTAGTTTAGTCATTTTTTAGGGTGAGCTTAATTAAGCTGAACTTCTATTTCTTCTTCACTATCATCATTTTTTTTGACAACATGTGAGGGTGTGAAATTTGAACTATAAACTTCATCATTAGTACAAGTTTTATGCTAGTTGAACCATGCTCGTGTTGTCATCATCATGATTATTATACTATATTTGCAATTTTTGTAATTAATTAGTTTTGCAATAAAGGCGAGAACCCCCTGTAACTTATATTATTGGAAAAAAATATATAGATAATACATAATCAAGTTGTGATCTTAAATATACAAATAGATTTGTAAATGTATTTCATTGTATCCATTGGTATATATTTCTTTGTTAAATAAAGTTTTGTAAACTTATGTGAATTTATGAATTCAAATAGGTAATATCATTTGAATATCATCATTGAAGAGTCCAATCAAGAAGAGTGCTTGTTTAACCATTAGGGTAAGTGGGTTTTTTTTTTTTTTTTTTTTTTTTTTTTAAATTTTTTTTTTTAATTTGTTTTTAATAATATTTAATTACTTTATTTTTTAAATACTTATTTTGGGAGTTTCTGTTGCCTCAAAATTTTAAATGAGACTGCTTTATCTATTAAATGCAATAAAAATATGTTAGGTTTGAAAATAAAGTAGAGCACATACTCACACACATGTAATTAAATATTGTTATATCCCCATTTGACATCCATTTGGTTTTTGGTTTTTAGTTTTTGAAAATTATACTTGTTTTCTCTCAATTTCCTTATAATGGATTTCATCTTTGTTAAGTACACTTGTACATTTCTAGCCAAATTCCAAAAAAAAAAAAAAAAAACCTGAAAACTACTTTTTTTTTAGTTTTCAAAACTTGACTAGTTTATTAAAAAATGAGAAGAAGTTAGATAACAAAACATAAAAACTAATAGGTAAAGGTAGAGTTTGTCTTAATTTTAAAAAACCAAAAAATAAAAAACCAGTTGGTTATCAAGAGAGTTAGTATAATTAGCATTCAATGGGCACCCTCAACTCAAATTACAACTTAACTCTCTATATATTAAAAAAAAAAAAAAAAAAAAAAAAGGGCACCTCATCTCAAATTACAAACTTAATTGAACATGGAAAATTTTTTAATACTACCATGGTATTCTTTTTGTTCACACTATGACTTTGCCTTCATACATGTATGTAGGTATCTTCTTAGAAACTATCATTAAAATGTTGACAATAACTAGGAAGGTCGAACAAAAAAAAACATATTCTTCTATCTTTTACTCTGTTATATTTGTCAAAATTTGAATGAAGTAAGTGTAGAGGGATCCGTATACAATATGTTATGCAGTGAAATATTGTTGTATCATTAATGGAAAGAGCATGGTGACTTATCAAAAAGCATTAAAATTTGTATGGAAAAAGAGGTGAGTAATTTGAGAATGGAGATGAGGGGTGCATGGAAATCCATGCACGTAGGGTTAGGTGGGTAAAAGAGAAGGGGGTTCCAAAGGCAAATAGAGTTGACACATAATCGTAATTATTCCTAATTCCTAGGGGTTGAGTTCTCGGAGATCCCCATGTGCTAACTTTAACTTACATTGCTGATTGCTGCAGCGCTCAGTGCAGTGCAGATAGAGAGAGAGCTTCCAGCTATCTGCAGAAATAACGTTTAAAGGTATGCCTACGCCCTCCATAGCTGCCCCCCCACCTAACAAAATGTAACACTCGCTTCCAATTCAACTTCCTTTACTCCTCTTATTACTATTTTTGTATCTAATCACTAATCACAATATATATATAAAACCTAGACCATAAAAAGGAAACAAAATCATTTTATACTTTTCTTTTTTATATATATAAAAAATCATTTTATACTATATTAAATAACATGGAGTTCTATCTCAAAACCAATTGGTAATGTGAGGTCGATTTTTACTTTCAAACTAACGATTGGCATAAAGTTGTACTGACAACCACAAGGTATGTGGTTCGAATCCCCCTCCCTACATATTGTCAAAAAAAATATAGTTAAATATGTATACTTATGAAAATTATTCAAAAAAAAAAAAAAAAAAAAAAAAAAAAAAGGAGAAAATGAAACATTCTGAAATTAACCCTCACTTTATTGTTTCCTTTTTATTCCAATTTCCATTTCACGTTCAATCGTAAATGAGCACACAACACACAATGAATAATCTCTCGCACACTTAAAAGAAGAAAAAGCCGGCAACGGCCGCCACGGCAGCGACGGCGGAGAATTTCAAAGCAGAGGCACCGCTCTGGGGTGATTCAGCAGGGACAGAGCCAGCTCCTGCAGCGCCAGGTCCACCGACTGGGCCTTCAACGACGTCGGTGCCGCCGCCGGGAGCCGCAGCCCCGTCGGTGTTTCCGATCTCGTTCTCGGCGCCGGGAGCCAAGAGAGCTCCGACTTCGGGGTTATCAGCAGCCTTGGGAGATGTGGCCGGTGTGGCGGCGCAGGCGAAGCCGACGACGGCGAAGAGGACGAGAGCAACGACAACGAATTGGCGGGCCATTTTTGTGTGTTTGGTTGTTGGTTGTTTTTTTTTAGATTATTGAATGAAAATGCAGTTCTGTGAAATGAAGATGAAGAACTGCAAGAATGGTGAAGGCTTGAATTGAAAGTGGCGAAGGGAGGTGGTTTTATAGGTACGAATTGACGTGAATTACGCTGAGGAATTAGGAACGGTTAGCGATTTGTGCGAAACAGAAAGCTGCGAATTGTAAGGGGAGCCATGGGATCGTAATGCGATCGTAATGTTTGTTCAAAACTTTGCTAATTTATGTTAATGATCTCACCGCCTTTCTCTCATCTTTTCGTTTTGCTTTTTTTCCAATGATTTTCTAAGCTTGAGTCTGTTCTTAACTATTAAAAGAAAAAACAAAACAAAGCAAAATATAGATTCTTCATTTCCCGCATGTTATTAAATTATCAAATAACACTTCTCAAAAAAAAAAAAAAAAATTAAAACCTTATGTGATATTAAGGATTTTACAAGGAGAGATATAAAGATTTTTTATTTTCTCAATATATGTATGATATTTTTAAGAAAAAAACTTTGTTGTAGGTAGGGATCTCCCTACATACCACCTTAAAATGTTGACAACTAGGAGAGATAAAAAAAAAATCTTATTTTCTCTTTCCTCTTTCTTAGTTGTTAAGATTTTAATGGGTATGTAGAGAGATCCCTACATGCAGCCAAGTTTTGTTATACTTTTAATGGGGTCAAAATATGTAAAATGCTAAATTATAAAAAATACCCCGAACTATGGGGCTTGTTTCAAATAATGTTTTTTTTTAAGAAAAGAAAAAAAAAACATTTTTCAACAAGGGTATTTTTTAAAATTTTCTCAACTAGTATAGTTTTTCATTTATTTTCATGGAGGAAGAATTTACGTTAAGAAAAACAACATTTTTTTTCGAGGGTATTAATGAAACTGGAACTTTAACGATTTCCATAAAAAATTGTATTTTTTAAAGTTCGAAGGTACTTTGGAAACTTTTTAAATTTCATAGACATTTTTGAAACAAAACTCCATAGTTCAGCCTAAGTAAAAATAGCATTAACAAATTAAGCATTATCTTTACATCGTCTTAAAAAAATCATATTTAAGCATTGTCTTTAGATTTTATTATTACTAGTTAAACAATACGTGCAATGCACGTGAAAGGTTATTGTCTTAATTGAAAGTTAAAAAAGAAAGTGAAAAAAAAAACTATATATATCTGATTCTAAGTTAACTTAGAATAAATATGAAATACATTACATGGGGTGAAATTTAAATTTTGAATGAAAAATATCTTTTGTTGAATTTCAATAGTAAATATTTGACATGCAATCAAAAAGCAATGAAAAAGATAAAAATGATAAAGAAAAAAATAATGATTAAAATTAAAAAAATATATAATGTAATTGAAATTGATATTGGTAAAAGAAGAATCGCTTTGATAAACAACATCTTAGACACATCTCCACCATTTGATCATGATGTTTTACATCTACAATTTGGTTCACACCTATGTGAATGTATGCGTCAATTTGATGTTTACCAACCTCCACTTGAACAACTGTGTCCATCTAGCATAAATTGCAACTATTATATTATTCTCTCAATCACTACAAGAAAAACTGCATTACTTGACACTTGAGATTTTATATTAGTTGACATTTTCTAAAAAAAAGGTCAAGAATTTGCATTTTTAACCAAAAAAAAATGTAAAAACACGGAGTTTGACGGAGTTTGACGGAGTTTTTCGGATTTTTTCACGCTAAGGAAGACTTGATATTTCTAAAATGTCAAGAATTATGAGATTTCTTTTAATTTAATATAGGGTTAAAATCAAAATGAGGGCTTTTCACTTCAGATTTTTTCATCGCGCGCCTCACCCCTCGCGAACCTCAGCTGCCCCTCACAAACCTCAGCCGCTTCATCTGTTCTCGCGCAAAGGTACTGCCATAGACACCTAGAAGCCGACGGCGACACACCCAACAACGGCGGCGAACAGCTTCACACAACCCAGTGACGGCGACGTTCGCGGACGGCCTCACTCGCTAATCTCCAGCCGCTTCGTCTCTGTTCTCGCGCGAACTGCCACACACAGCGACAGCCGCTTCGCCATCGCCGTCAGAAATTCATCTATGGGTTTCTTTTCCATTTCATTGTCCCAAATATCTCTTTGTTCTCTGTTCTCTCTTGAAGAGGTAGGTACTCCATCTCTATCTCTAGGTTTTTCATTCTCGTTCTTGATATTTAAAAAATATGGTAATGGAATTCAATGGTTTATTTGATTTCTTTTCAGGCATCTCTGATATTTGTGTTTGGCATTTTGTCGGCTGTAATCGTCTTGGAAGTATAGATGCGCTTGATACTCAATTTGTTCATGACTTTGAGGTACCTTATTTTGGTTTGAGAGTGGTTTCCCTTTATGTTTTTTATATTTCTTCAGATTTTGCTGGGAATTGGTTTTTTCTTGTTGGAATGGTGGGAGTGGTTGGAGATTAGCGAAGAAATTCATGAAACCTTGCGATTTAGATAGTTAAAAATAGGCCGGTTGTGATATTAGTCTCATTTGAGATGGTATATGCTATGATTCTTTCTATCTCTTGTGGTTTTGATTGCTTAGAAATTTTCCATATTTGGTAGTTTGTATTTGCTTGGATGATTGGAATTTGGATGTTAGAGTTGGGGTTAGAGTGGATTACAGTATACATCATTTTCTATATGATGAAAGAACAAGTTAATAGAAGAAAAAGCTCAGATTTACCGAACAAAATACCTTGACCCAACTAAAGTTTTAAAGTGAGAAATTTTGAGGTTGGCATTCAAGAATTTAATTGGAAATTTCAGATGATAACGATGACCTTCTCCTTTTGTCTTCACTCTCTGCCCTTTTTTTCTCTTTACTTGGTGTTTTTCCTCCACTCTTATTAGGTCATTTTGATCTCTATGTTGCTCGTGGTGAAGCGTTTTGATAATTTTCTTGATTAATACATCAATAATCACTTTATTTATTTTATTGTCACTAGTTGTCAATTTTACTCCTCTTAAATAATACATGTCGATTTGTGTCTAATTATGCTCTATGGGTGTATGTCGATGGCTTGAACATTTCTATTTATTTCTCTTTATTCTAACAGTATTTTGAATAAAAATATACTTTGAGTATGTTAGATACTTCAACAGTTGGAAAAAAAGCTTTTCTTGAGCTGGAAGATGAACGAAAACAAAGAGAAACTAAACTATAATCATGCATTTCACATGGCTAGACTATAAAATTAAGTTCTTGGAGAAGGAATCATTGTTTTTTTTTTTTCTCCTTTTTTCTTTTACTAATTTGGAGAAGGAATCAGTTGATTTTGTATTATGAATAAATAGTTAGACAAATTTGAAGTTGAAGTTTAATTCTATAAAGTTTATTGTGAGAAAATGATATACAAATAAGAATGCCCTACCTCTTTGAGGTGCTGCTTGATGGATAAAGATACAGAACCTCATATGCTGATGGAAGCAAAGATCAACCTCATGCATAGTACTACTAATGCTGGAGTAAGAGCACTAACCATACTGAAGTTGAAGAAAAGCAAAGATCAACCTCATGCATAGTACTACTAATGCTGGAGTAAGAGCACTAACCATACTGAAGTTGAAGAAACTTCCCATTGAGTATCAAACCTAAGTTAGAAAAAGAACTGAGAATACATTGGATTCTATTGAAATTTCAGTAGATCATGAGTTTCCTAAGACTCAACGCTGATTTTGGTTTTGCAAATTCTGATAAAAATCATCATTAGCTGTATCCACTCTAACGCTTGCTTCATCTGAGCAATATGGACTTATCTCTTCGTTTGGTATATTGTCATCACCTATAGAGCTCGCCCCACCCCTGAAATTCCCTTGATATTCCCACTGATTCCTTTTCTGTAACCAAAGGAGGGCCAAACTTTGTATTACGCCACTTTTGCTGCCTAAAGTACCTTCTCCCCAAATCATAAGATGATTCCTTTGCCCGTTTCAACATCTGTTGGTTGTTTGATAGAATGCACAAATCCTGTTGGTAATTAGTACTTGTACTAGGAGTGCTTTCTTCTGAGAAAGAAGTTCGAGAATCATGGCTGTTGACCTGCCCTTCTTGAGCAGATTGTTCTATAAAGTTTATTGTATTCTTTAAATTCTATGTTTCTAAGAAAAAATTGTTGTTATGTTTGAGATTCATGTTTTGATTAATACTTAAAACTGTATTTAGCAATGAGAATTTAGATACAAAAATCTTCTTGTTTTGCTTAGTAGAAAGATAAAATGGAATCTTCTAGGCTGATGGAATTGAAACAGTAGTCACTCCCCCTCAGTTTGTCTTTTGTGCTTAAAAGCTGAAGAAACCATGAAGCATCTTTTTTTGAATTGCCTGTTTGCTGTAAATGGGTGGGGAGGGTCAATTGTTCTTGATTAAAGAAACAATAAAGACAATTAGTAAACTATTGAATTTGAGCTGTTGCTGTAAAAAAATGCTGTCAAATATCCTTGCTGCCATGATATTTGAGTTTTATTGTGAGGTATTATCTTAAGTTTAGTTGGATTGTCTTGTAGGAGTTTTTTTCTCTTCTTTTACAATTTTGAGTTAAATTAATAACTGACTAAGTGCTTCTTCTAGAAAAATATCAATTTTACTTCTGTAAAGTGTAAACTACTCAGAACATTCTAGTTATCTTCCATTTGGAATGAGACTTGAGGTTGCTGTGAATGGGAAAACTGAAAATTTATCTGGTTGTTAATGCATCTTTTTACTTTCATAGTGCTATATATTCACATATTGTTGGAATAGCATTTAAGCTTAATCAGTTCCAGAAACAAATTTCTATTTGGAGCTCTCTGTCTTTCTATCTAACCACTTTGTGTTACTATTATCTTCCTTTTCTTTTATTCAATGATTAAAAATACTTTCTTTTCTTACCTAATATCTCATACTTCCTTCAATTTGAAGTAGTCTTCTTAGTGATGGTAAATGTCCTCTACAATTTCCTTTTGTTCCTCTCAACCCCATCCCTCTGATTTCAAATCTCAGAAAACAATTGTGTCCAAATTTTCTTTCTCAAACTGAATGTTTTAGAGTTCTTAGATCTTTACGATGACGGAAAGCTAAAATTGGAGAGTTTGTTTATGGTTTGGTGTATGGATTCAATTAAGCGACAAAATGGATTAGTTGTCTTGTTTGCTTAAGCACTTGTTTTGAAATTGTTTAATTGGAATGTTATGTCATTGATTTGATATTTTATGTTTCTGAGATATTGAAGAACATTTCTATAAGTAAATAGTTTCCTTGGCTAGCTCCAACCACTCATAAAAAATATATATATACATGTGACATTGTAATTTATTACTTAATTCTTGTTGTACCTTTTCATTTGAAAGTTTACTATTAGCTAGGCACGCCTATTTAAAGTGACAAGTTTACTGAAGTTGCTCTGTTATTTCATTATTGGGGTAAATCTAGCTTTCTAGATCTTGTGCACGTGTTTTTCATCCCGCTCTTACCTTTCCCTCCCTTAGAAACTTCGTGTTAGGTGTCAACTTCCAATTGGACAATGGAAGCTAGGAATTATATAGGAAAATGCGAGGAGGTATCTATCATGCGCTCAAACAAAAAGGTAAGTCTGTAAGGTTGATTTTTTTTTTTTTTTTTTTTTTTATAGATTCTTAAATCTTGTTTGACCCAAAAAAATTGTTGATGCTAAATGTATGATGTTCCAAAGATTCTACTAGTTGTTAAGAATGAATTACTTTAGATATCTATTGTTTTTCGAAGGTATTCAAATTTGATAAGTTGTTTAAGTTTTGTATTTATGTTCAATTTGATAACTTTAGTTGTTTGTGTTAACTTGATGAGTATGGTTGTTTATGATCATTTGAGTATATGTTGTTCATACTTCTAATCTTAATTATCTTGATTAAATTATTTGCATTTCTTCTTATGTATCAGATTTGATCATGTTGATCAATGGCTTCAAGTACAAATTGCACCATATTCGATCAACCTTCAAAGAGTTATGTGAGACTTTTTTTTTCATTTGCTTTTATTTTTGCAAGTGAAATTATTGCACTCGACAAATGTCATAATGTTATGGAAATTATATGTGACCATTTTACACTTACTTTATGGTGTTAATAGGTGTTGGAATTTTAGAATTGTTCATATTGAGTTGATAATTCTTGAAATTTTGGAATTGTTTATAAGATTGATAGTTTGGTGATGTTGAACACATGAACTTTGTTAATGTTATTGGTGAGCCCCATCTACCCTTCCTCCACTGAACTTCTATTTTATACATCAATCAGAATTATTATGTTATTCTTTTTAACATGTTTTCTTTTTTGGCTCAGGACTAGCTCCTGAAATCCCGGAGGATCTTTACCATCTCATCAAGGAAGCTGTTTCAATCCGAAAGCATTTGGAGAGAAACAGGAAAGACAAGGATTCCAAGTTCAGGTTGATTTTGGTGGAGAGCAGGATCCATCGCCTGGCCCGGTATTACAAGAAGACAAAGAAGTTTCCCCCTGTTTAGAAGTTGTAAGTATTTTAAGGCACGGAAGCACATTAATTATTTAATAGGTAGTTTGTGATTTTGAATATATGGTGGAGATAGGTATTATGTAATTTTGAATATACGGTGGAAATGAGTGTAAAGTTCTTCATTTTGGAATAGTCCAAATAGAGTTGATAGGTCCTGTAATTTTGTAATTGTTCATGTGGGTCGATAGGTCTTGTAATTTTTGGAATTATTCATATGGGGTTGATAGTTGTAATTTTGGAATTGCTCATATGGAGGTTGGATACTTTTGTAATGTTGAAGATATGAATTTTATTGAAGTTATTGGAAGAAATTTGGTTGATAGATCTTGAATGTGTATTTGCTTATTTGGTTGAACAATATATCAAATTGTTGGAATGCAATGCAGGAGATTCAAGATAATAGGGAACAACTATTATAATTGAAAAAAAAATTACCAACAAACTTGACATGTAAAATGTGTCAACAACTTTTTAAATTGACATTTCTAAAATGTCAAGATAAAGTACCATTTGACATGTTAGAGCTGTCAAATTTTAACAAATATGATATTTAATAACTGTCAAGAAATCTATATACATGACGCTTTATAAGTGTCAAAAATTTAATATTCTTGACGTTTCATATATATCAAGTAAAAGATGTCTTGACGCTTCTCGTTTGTCACATTTTCGATACCTTATTCTTGACAGTGGTTCTCTCGACGCTTTTAAAAGCGTCAAGAGTATTAATAGTTGACATTCCAAAAGCGTCAAGTAAGTCAATTTTTCTTGTAGTGAATGGACGACTCAACTTAAAGAGTAGCGTATTGTCAGCAAAGATTGAAGGACAAAATAGAAATTTGTTAAAATTGTAAAGGTAAAAGAGGGAAGTAAATTAAACTTTTTCCTCTATAGTCTCATGAAATTAAAAAGAATTTAAATATATAAAAATGATAAAGAACACATAGATGATTAAAATTAAAATAGATAACATAAGTGGAGTAAAAATTGTAAATTGAAATCGATAAAAAGAAATGACAATAATAAGATAGTTTATTTACTTCACAGGTAATTCTTTGGTGTTCTTCGAATAAATTGATTTCTAGAAAAAAATAAATAAATAAAAATTATTTAACAAACCGAACTTTGATTATATAGAAGAATCTCTTTATAATTATAAACAACATTTCATGCACAACTTTATGGTTTGAATCATACCTGTAGGCTGTAGGTGAATGGACATGTTGATTCAATGTGTAACCACCCCACCCAAATAATCATGTCCCTTAAGCATAAATATTCAACTATTTTCTCAATAGATACCTCAACTTGAAGAGTTGCATCCTGTCAGTAAAGATTGAAGGACAAAATAAAAATTTATTAGAATTCTACGAACAAAGGAGGGAAAAAATATGATATTTACATCTATTTTAAGATATGATATTTTAAATAAAATTTTGATGACTTTGAACAATTTCTTAACTTTTTTTGTTGGACCACATGATTTTTACGTTTTCTTTGTTCCTATATTTAGATGTACATCAGATGAAAGGAAAAAAAATACATTTTAATTTCAATTCTAAAGTTTTTTTTAATAATTAAAAATAGTTAAACAAATATATAATTTATAATAGGGAGAAAGAAAACTTATAATGTATTGAAATTCTTTAGTGTAATTTTAAATAATTAATTTTGTTGAAAATATAACTGAATCCAAATGGATACAAAATGTAAGATATTTGAGATTTGGAAACACAGTGTAATCCTTCTAAAATTATATTTTCCAGAAGGAATTTACGATTTATCAAAAAATATACTTACTGCAAGCAATTAATGTAAACTGTAAATAACATTTGATGGATATATATATAACATTTATTGACATAAGAAAAAAAAAATGATATACAATAAAACCTCTTCGTCGAAAAAAATGAGTTTTTGAATTCTCAAACTTCATTTTGACACAATTCAATGTTTCCTTATGAAGAACATAAACTTTTAATTTCCATTCTTTTTGGAAAACTTTGAATTCTTTGATAAAAGGAGAACGTTTGCTATAATGACATGATATTTTGATAGAAAGAAATAAAAAAATGTATGTATTGACAATCATGTTTGTTTCTTTTTATACATGGATCATACCCATAGGATGCATCAATTCATATGTAACCACCTAAGAGTCGCACCTCGTCGGCAACGTCTTTAGATTATTAAGATTATTTTTTTGGTTGACAATATTATCTTTAGATTTTACGACGTCTTTAAAAATCATATTTAAGCATTATCTTTAGATTCTTTACAACGTCTTCAAAATCATATTTTATCACGACAAATAATCTTAAACCCAACGTCCACATTTTTTTTTCAATAAGCATATGATTTTGTAGCTGCCACTTTAAACAAAAAATATATATTCCAACGATGCTTTAGTTCATTGTGAATTGGATCATAAATTAGCGGATCATAAAAATCAGAAGATATTTCATTTTTTTTTTACCGTAGATATGAAGTAGGTAGATTTGAACCTTAACTTCACGGGAAAGAGTATGTGACAATTATAGTTAAACTATGTTCATTGCTCACTTTGACTATTTTTTTTTTTTTTTTGAGAATAAGAACATCATTACAAAAGAGCAAAAGTTCCTATCAGGTATCACTAGTGGGACAAGATCCCCCACTAGTGTTTTGAGTACATCTTGTATCCATCAAGGTTGATATTTGATTCCCACCTCATATTCGTTGAACTTAGAGAAAAATAAACTCTATCAATTTATTATTCCATTTACTACGCATTATCCTAATTTAACCAAAAAAGTATATTATGAATATACACACCATCTATTTAGTATACTAAACAAAAACATAACAAATTTAAAAAGCCAATTGACAAATGGTAAAGATTATAAACTAAATAGACAAATAAAAATGGATTAACTTCAAGGATAACTTAATTTTAGAAATAAAATTAAAAAGTTATTTCAACTCAAAAAAAAAATAAAATCATTGGGGACTCAAACTCACCCAAACTTGGTGTGAGAATTTGCCACCAGCCAAAATAACACATTTTTGTCCTTAATTTGAAAACAATTATATTTTTAAAATTAATTTTTAAAGCGGGGTAACTACACAAATGGACCAAGCCCATTTATTTCAACAGTGCCTATTTTGTTATAATTTTACATTTTTTTCAGCTCACAAGGATATTAAAGGAGTTTAAGAAACTCATTTACATATTTGCTCTTACCGGTTGACAGGAAAAAAATATAATATTAAAATAAATTAATAAAACAAGAGTTACCAAATTAAATAAGGGCATTTAGGAAAAAATAAAAATTGAATTAAATGCATGAAATCTTATAAATTTAGAAGATTTAGACAAATTTGAAATTAATGGGTTAAATGAGCCATCACCATAATTTCTGTTTATAGTTCACTGTATGTAAATCATGAATCATTGATCCTAATGAAACGAGGTTAGCCGAATTCCAAAATGGGGAGCACAAATGGGCCGAGCTGGCATCACGAGGCCCAAATTTCTAAAGCCCAAAACGAAAGGGAAGCCCATGAAGGGGGGAGATGGATTCAATTAGGGCTTTCTGAAAGGAGGGAAACTCTAAAACCCCTCCCGCTTCTCTCGCTTCACCAGTTCCATTTCCAGGAGCTTCTGCGATTTTTCTTCTTTCTTCCTACTTCACTGTTGGAGATCCGTTTCATAGCTACACGATTTGGAACTCCTTAATCCGAGAGCGAAGCTGATCTCCGCGTAGTCATGGCGCTCGCTTTTGATGAGTATGGGAGGCCATTTATAATCTTGAAGGAGCAGGAGCAGAAGACCAGGTTGAGGGGTCTCGATGCTCAGAAGGCTAACATTGCTTCTGGCAAAGCTGTCGCTCGCATCCTCAGAACCTCGCTTGGTCCCAAGGGCATGGACAAGATGCTCCAGAGCCCTGATGGCGACGTTACCATAAGTCAGTATCGCTCATTCCTTCTCCTTCTCTCTTCCAGTCTTGTAGTTTTCTTAATTCTCGCTTTCTTTTATGGAATTTTCGAACCATGAGATTTGTCCGTTGTTTGAATCTGGAAGTTGCATCTTGATGGGTTGTAAATGATACTCGAAAGTGGATATGTTATTATACTTGGCATTTCAAAAAGAATATTCGTTGATCTCCTATTAGTACTTTTGCTCGTTCTTGCTGGTCCATAACTTTGGGATGTGCCGTTTCTGAATTCTAGTGATTATAGGCAAGCAAATAATGTAACTAGCTGAGGTATTGTCCATAAGTAATGGGAGTTCGAAGACGGAGAAATGAGTTAGACTATGTAGACAATTTCCAGTGGAAGGTGACCTTGGTGTAGCACTGCAGTGCTTTGTTGGTGTTTCTCCCTCGCACGCCCTTTGACACCTCAAATGCATACTATTATTTTTCAAAAGAAAAAAAAAAACTTTGAAAGGTTTAGCTTAGATTTAAGGGAAAGCACTATTTCCTCTTGAAGCCCGGAGCCTGGATATCGTGTCAGTGTTTTATCAGAATAAAATGAAGTTTATGCAATTTGTTCTAGACATCCTTTTTTCCTTTTTGTGGATTTACTTTGAGCCCTAGATGAATCTATAGATTGTCTTTCTGTTTCCACTATAGATAGCCTTTTCCTTTTCCAAACATCTTTCTGTAATATACTTTTTTGATCTGGTATCAGAGATGTAATTGTAAACAAAACACTTTTACTTTATAGTTAATAATATTTTCTTCAAATATATATGGTATTTTGTATGTTGTGTTTATTAGAGAATTTTGGTAGTGTTGTAAGTTCTGTTTCATTTATGTTGTTCAAGTTAGTTTTCTTTGAAATTTGAATTATATTCTATAGTTGGCTAATTTTCCAGTAAATTCCACTTGTTATCTCTTTATCAGCAAATGATGGTGCAACAATCTTGGAGCAGATGGATGTTGACAATCAAATTGCAAAATTGATGGTTGAATTGTCTCGAAGTCAGGATTATGAGATTGGTGATGGCACCACTGGGGTGGTTGTAATGGCTGGTGCACTCTTAGAACAGGCTGAGCGATTATTAGAACGTGGAATTCATCCTATTCGAGTTGCAGAGGGTTATGAACTGGCCTCGAGGATTGCTGTTGACCATCTGGAGCATATTGCCCAGAAGTTTGATTTTGGAGAGAGAAATTTTGAGCCTTTGGTTCAAACTTGCATGACTACTTTATCGTCAAAGATGTACGGCGACATGAATTTATATGTCCAGTTTACTCTCCTGTTTCAAAATTGCACCAGCATTCATGACTTTTTTAATGATGTTGGATGGATAAAATTTGTTGGTGTTGTTATGTTTAAGCGTATCTAGCATAATATTGTGACCTTTGTCTTATTATAGTTAATAAACATTGCATATATCTTGTATGTGCCCCCACACATGCCATTGTAGTATCATTAATTTGGTTACCATAATATGTAATTTAATTGATTGCTAAGTGTATTGGTTTGGTTATTTGTAACATGAACATATGAAAATTGTTAAACCATGGTTTACTCCTAATTTGGTTGCATCATGAATGTTGCATCAGTGATCAGATTAGGAACATAGAAAAAAGTGATGGTTGATGTCTATTTATTGTGATCTACTGTGACTTCGACACCTTTTATAGCACTTTTCCTGATCTTGCAGTGTGAATCGTTGTAAGCGCAATCTAGCAGAAATTGCTGTAAAAGCAGTTGTTGCTGTGGCAGATCTCGAAAGAAGGGATGTTAACCTAGACTTGATAAAAGTTGAGGGGAAAGTAGGGGGGAAGTTAGAAGATACTGAACTTGTATATGGTATTATTGTTGACAAGGACATGAGTCATCCCCAGATGCCAAAGCAGATTGAAGATGCTAAGATTGCCATATTGACTTGCCCGTTTGAACCTCCTAAACCCAAGACAAAGCATAAGGTTGATATTGATACAGTGGAGAAGTTCCAGACTTTGAGACTACAGGAACAGAAGTACTTTGATGACATGGTGCAAAAATGCAAGGTAGATTTGGAAATACCTAATGTGGTTTATGATGTTTTCTGATAATGTAATATTATCTTCTATTTTGTGGTCTTTTTGGGTTGAGAGAGGTTATTAGAGAATAGAAAGGTTTCATGGAAGAGGTCTGGAGTTCTGCCCTTCAATGAATTATTTGGACTTATATTTCTATCTTATGGGATATTTCCTATGTAATTTTGAATTACTGTGGTTCTTTTTATAGTTCTCTTTAGTATAGTTTTCTCTTTTCCATTGACTTGGTTCTTGATGTCTTTTTGGTCTTTCCATTGTTATCAATGAAATTTATTTATTTTTTCCTCCCGTTCCCCTCATGAAGATTTTTTTGAGGCTTGTGCTGATACATGTTTTGTTTCAGGATGTTGGTGCTACATTGGTTATTTGTCAATGGGGGTTCGATGATGAGGCAAATCATCTGCTGATGCACCGAAATTTGCCAGCTGTGAGATGGGTTGGTGGTGTGGAGCTAGAGTTGATAGCGATAGCCACAGGTTTAACTCAATTATTTTACCAGCATTTCAGATTAGTCATAGTGACCCATGGGGTTGAGCTCAGTAGTGAAAGCCCTTAGATTCAACTTAGCAGCCGTGGGGTCCAACTCCTGATAGTGTTGCCTTCTTGGGACATTAATTTTTCTCACGAGTTTTGTAACTACTGAACATTATGAGTATTTTGACCTTTTATTTCTTATAAAAACGTGGATTTAGACTTTTGATTGTCATAGACTCATAAGTCAAGTGGCACTTGTTCCTGACTGATCATTTAATTCGTTTAGGACCTTATACAGGTGCAGTGGGGGGGGGGGTGGCTGAAGAGCAGAAGGGAACAATGGGATTGGATGGCTGAGGCAAAGATTTAAAATGTTATGATTTTAAATTGGACTTAGAATTAATTGACGTTTTAATCATTGTTTTCAATCCAACTTGCTTAGGTCAAGAAACTGAAATAAACTTGGTTCTGTTTGTATCACTAGTTTTTCAATCATTCTTCATCTAGAGTAATACCATATTCTGTTTTACTTCTTTGTCTAAATTGTTGTTTTATTTACTTTATAGGTGGCAGAATAGTCCCTAGGTTCCAGGAATTGACAACAGAGAAACTTGGGAAGGTATGGCTGATCACTTCTCGTTTATCTTTAGTTTAATTCAAGTCATTTTAAGCATTTCGTAATTTCTTTATTTTGAGTTTCATTCCTGCGTGACACGTATATATACTGTTTTTGTTCTAAGTAGAAAAATATATGCTTCATGGTTGATAGGCAGGGATATGCTGTCTAATCCATTTGGAGTTTATCTGGAGGAAAAAGGAATTTTAACTAGGTCTTGTGAGTTAAAAAACCAACTGATTCCTCTTCTGTGAACTTCTTGGGGGATTTGGTGAAATAATTAAGTATTGGTTACTTTTAGCTTATGTTTGCTACGTTTTTGAACCATCTAGCAGCTTGATTTGCATGAGCTCATTTTTTCACTGCTATATATCAAGCAGCTCTAACTCACAACGATATTTCCTTTTCTTTTCTCCTCATTTAAAGGCTGGCTTGGTTCGAGAAAAAGCATTTGGTACAACGAAAGATCGGATGCTATACATTGAACATTGTGCAAATTCAAGGGCTGTGACCATTTTTATCCGTGGAGGTAGGTAGATCCTATGTTATTCTGTTCCTTCTTCAAATAATTTATTTTAGCGTTTTTGTGCTGATTGTGATTGATAGATTAGGTGATTGAATTTGACAACTGGTTAGAGAAATGATGTTACAGTCGAATTTCACTTGTTAGTTAGGCCTTGTCACTGCCAATGGTGTTAAGTTTAAAACATCATGGCAAAAAGTGATCTGAGTTCATGACCTCGTGGACTTAAATTGGGTAGCAGAGCAGTATCTAGTTTCAAACATAAATAGGCTGATAGGCTGTTGTTTATTAACAAGGCAGAAAAAATGAACATTGAGATTTTTCTCTTGCATGTTTGTGTATCATCAAATAGACATTGTAGCCTTTTCTTTTCTTTTCTTTTCTTTTCTTTTTTTTGGAGATATCGTGGTCGTGATATCTGGATTGAGCATAGATACTCGATGGTTTATCATTAACCTGCCCAAAAAATGTAAAATATGAAAGAGCCAATAAAATTTAAAAGATAGAAATGGAAGAGCACAAGTCAAAATCTTGATTCAAAGACCTTTGGTGATTACAAGCTCATGCGTTGCATCATGCGATGATTTGTTTTAGGTAACAAAATGATGATAGAGGAGACAAAACGCAGTATCCATGATGCTTTATGTGTAGCTAGGAATCTCATCCGCAATAACTCTATAGTATATGGCGGTGGCTCAGCTGAGATTTCTTGTTCAGTTGCTGTTGAGGCAGCTGCTGATAAATACCCTGGAGTTGAGCAGGTATGAGGCTTTCGTTTTATCCCTAGCTTTTCTAAATGGACAAACGATGTTGAATATTTTTTCCGTGTCTGCAGTATGCTATTAGGGCATTTGCTGATGCTCTGGATTCTATTCCAATGGCTCTTGCCGAGAACAGTGGCTTACAACCAATTGAAACACTTTCCGCTGTAAAATCTCAGCAAATTAAGGTAAGTGGGACTACTAATAGCTATCTCAAGTCACCTACTCTTAGATTTAATATCTGTAATTTCAAGCTTCAACTTTGTTGTATGAAGGATTCATCATTAATTTGGATTTAATATGCAGGAAAACAATCCGTATTGTGGAATAGACTGCAATGATATCGGCACAAATGACATGCGGGAGCAAAATGTATTTGAGACTTTGATCGGTAAGCAACAGCAGATTTTATTGGCAACTCAGGTTGTGAAGATGATTCTGAAGATTGATGATGTCATTTCTCCTTCTGAGTATTAATGTAATTGTGTTTTTTGCTGCCTCACTTATGTGCCATGGCTTTATAATGGCTGGCATGGGTCAGTGACGTGATAGACTTTTTTACTGTTAGTAAAAGTAGGGAGGTACCTTAGAATTTTGCTGGCATTCTCAAAATTTTCCGAGTGTATGGTTTTTGGGACGATAGATTATTGTTTATGTGTGAATGCAAGGGATGAGCTCATTATAAGCCTTCTCCATGTCGTCTGGTTTATTACATGAGCCATGTGACATCAACTCTTTTGGTGCATCTTCATTTTTCTGGGATTCTGATATTTCATCAATGGATGGAGGAATATTTTGTATGAACCGTCTTCATCAACCATCCCTCTGCTCTGCCTATTCTCCTTTTCTCAATTAATCATCTTCTTTGTCCTTTGCTTTAAACTAGAGAATCTTGATGATAGAATTGAATCCTCTACAACCAAACAGCCGCCGAGGGCCCTGTGTTCTTGAGAGTGTTCTATTTTCCTTTATTAGGTCTTTTTGTGGGGTTGGTTCTTTTAAAGAACACAATGTTTTTGGGTATTTGGATTGAGAATATTTGTATGGTTATTGTATTTTTGTATTGTCCTTGTGTAGCATATATGTAATGTGATGTATTTTGTATTATTACATCATAAATACGTGCTAGAAAACTCTTTAGGAAAGGGTTAATACATGAACAATACATTTCTATGTTTAATTGGGTAGATCGATTTATCTATTAAAATTTTGTGTTTCAATTTATTTACCTTTAAATTTTTTAGTAAAATATCAATTTCATATTTAATTTATTTATCGAATTTGGATGTTAAAAAAATAAATGATGAGAAATAGGAATAAGCGATACAAATTAAATATTGGGGAAAAAAACTTGTGGGTCCTTACAAACTCTGTTTCCTTCTCTTAAGGGGTTTCCAAAGCAAGGGAAATAAGAATGCAATTAAGTTTAGCTATTGGTTTTTATTATATATAATTTAGAGAAAAATACACTTTTGGTCCTTGAAGTCATTTTGGTCCCTGAGTTTTCAAATTCAACAATTTAGCCCTGATTCATTACGTTTTTAGTCCTTCCGTCAAATTTTCTGTCAAATACTAACATATGGTTTTTAGTTCTTTGGTGAAAAGAAGAAAAGAAGAGAAATAAAAGAAAGGGGAAAAGAGAAAGAGGGACTAAAAACGTAATGAAAACAAAACCAAACCTTAAGGGCTAAATTGTTGTTGGGTTTGAAAACTCAGGAACCAAAATGAGGGACTAAAAGTGTATTTTTCTCTATAACTTATGTCAGAATAAATTTCGAAAAATGGGCCACTGGAAAAGACAATTTCATCGGCAGGCAAGTTCTACGGTTCGGATTTACTACAAACGAATCTTTTGAATTCTCTACTGTCCTCAATTACTTATTCATTTCTAATATTCTAAAAACCATTTTACTATTGCCACTTCTTTCATTCTTTTTTTAAATTGTGAAAATAGTAAATATTGTTAATAGTAACGATGATGGTTGTTATCTAAAACATAAACATTTTTGTAGTTAAATTTTAAAGTTTGATTTTCAAGTACTCCAACAAAATTATGGCTGTTGTTGAATTTCAAGTACTCAAAAAGACTTGTTATTCTAAATTGAGATAGACTTAATTAGAACTGAATCTAGAGTAAAAAACACAGTCACTTAAAAAAACTATATACTTGTTATGAAAATCATTAAATAGATTTGAAGATAAGTATATGAATATGATGGTAATAAATGAGGGCGTGACAGACAGCATGTGGGCAATGTGATTTATGGGGCATTGCATTGCCTCTAAAGTCCACTGGGCGATGTGTGTTTTCTGCTTCTCTTTGCTCTGACAGGGAACAACATCTATCTCTATTCATTGTGTCTCTCACTTACTCTCTCCCTATTGCTTTCCCCCTTTGTGCTAAATTCTTCCATTCTATTCTCATTTATTACGGGTTAAATCGCAAGTTTATTCCCTAAACTGATAGGTCGTGTTTGGATCTAGTCCCTTTAACTTTCAAAGGTTATATAATAGCGCTAAGTCTCAGAACTTTCAATTTTGGGTCCGATAAATTCTCGACATATATTTGAGATTAGATATAAAATTGAATTTTATGTCGAGTGAGATTCTAAACTTTTGATTTTGTATCTCCTAGGTTCGTGAAATCTAAGAAATGTCATATAGGTCAAGGACTTATTATACACAAGAAAATCCGTAGATCTATTGAACAATTGAAAGTTTAAGCATCTATTAGATATTTTTTAAAGTTCAGGGACCAAATAGACACAAAAGTGAAAATTTAGAGACTAAACTTGTATTTTAACCTTAATATTGTTTTATCTTTCTTCTCAATTTTAATTTTAGAAAGAAACATTTACATTTTCATTGTTTATATATCCTATATTTTAGGTCATTCAAACTTTACTTTTACGGTTTTACCTTCTAAATAATAGAGTTGTTTTTTCTTTAACATTTGTTTGCAAGCTTTGGCATTCTTATAGTTAAATCATACTATTTTCATTAGTGTAATTTTATCATCTTGAACATCTTTTTAGTCGGAAAGATGATTTTGAGTGGGCTTAATTTTAGTGTTGGATTTGTTAGTTGGATTTTAGGTTATTAACTAGTTCATTTTTAGATAGTTTTTAGTTTGGTTCTAAAGAAATTTTGCCATTCATTTAAACTTATAAGTCGTCTTAGCTAAATGCTTTTGATAAATAATGAACTTTTTCTTTATTTTGTCCCTCTTGGATGTCCCTTATATGTACTTTATTTGGTACCCCATAATTGATCAAAAGGTTCATAATTACATCATTGATCAAAATGTTCATAATTTCAATTGTGGCCTTATCCTATAATTATTGAGAATCATTGAAGCATTCCTGTTTTGAGAGGGAGTAACTTTTTTTTTTCTTCACGTAGTAATATTTATATTATATGGTAATTAGACCGTACAAATGGTGGGTCACTCACTTTGCCAACCTCAATTGGTTAAGGCAATAGAAATACAACTTTTTCTTAAAAAAAAGAAAATGTTTTCCTGTTGTGACCAATTAAGTAAGACAAAGTAAAAATTACTATACAAGAAGATCCCCAGATCTCTCCTTGCTTATCTTGAATATACTATTGTTTTGGTCCATTAATGTCATTATTGACAGTGGCTCAACTAGCATTGAGAGCCCTTTCTGCACTTCAAAACTCCCGATCCCGCTGTCATCGAACTGACCAACGACGATGACTTTGCACTCAAGCTCGATGCCCTCGCATAGCTGGACGACGATCCTGCACCAGACCTTGTGAAGAATGCTCCATTCAACATCAAATCTCCCTCCGATCTCCAATTCCAATTCTTCCATTTGCTTTGTGGTGCATCCTCACGCTTAGTAACCTAAACCCATCAAAAAATTAAAACATATGAGTTACCGTAAATTTAATCTTTTATTCATATACTTTAACATTCCTCCAACTTCAATTACTTCTAAATCTAAAAGACCTCATTTATTCTCACCTCTTTTCTATCTTGGTTATTGGGAGCAAGGTATCTATTTCCTTGGCTGTTAATAGTAGGAGATGCACTTCCTCCAATGGCATACATTATCCAATGAGTATAGTCATTATTCACCACATGGAAATACCCATGTCGGCATCTGCCAAAAAAATAAAACAAAAATCCATAAATATAAATTCATACTCCACACAACAAAAACAAACAAAACAAAAAAAAAATCACTAAATAAAATCCCACATAGCAAATTCGTCTAAAATTAAGTTTACTTTCTCACATCGTTATTAAACGGGACCTAAACTTTTCGATTTCAGAGTACATACCGCGGCATTCTCTGGACGAGGCCCTCACCAAAATGGTTAAAAGCAATGGTGACTTGCATGTTCTTGTCTTGAGTGTAGGAATCACTATGTCCCAAAAGCATAACTTTGTTATGATGGGTCATATAATTGTTGGAAACAGTAATGGCCGTCGACCCATGAATCGCATCGATCAACCCATCTCGGCAATTCGACAGAGAGCAATGGTCGATCCAAATATGGCTGCCTCCAAATATGGAAACTCCGTCGCCGTCCGACAGAGTCCTCCAACCGTAATGCTCCGGCGAATCTCTCACGTACCTGTTCCCTCCCTGCTTGCAGTCGTGAATGTTTATGCCGTGGATTATGATGTTCGTCACGAACTGGATCGTTATGCACGGCCCGCCGGCGATGTGCACCGACGCGCCACGCCCGTCGATCGTCTTGAACGAGTTCATGAGCAGCTCTGCTTTCAGCTTTATTACCATGTCGCGTTTGAAGGTGATCCACAGCGGTTCGTTTTGGATTACGGCGTGCCGAAGAGTGCCCGGTTTTGGGTTCACCACGTCGCCGTCCGATGGGTCCGTCACTACGTAGAATCTGCCGTTCTTGCCGCCGATGGCTCGCTTCCCGAACCCAATGGCGCAGTCCGCCAGCCGCTTCCGGTTCTTCTCCCAATTCGGGTCGCACCGCCAGCAGTCGTCTATTGGGTTTCCGGTTCCGCACGACAGGAACCCCAAGTTCCTCCTTGTTGTTGCGTTGTTGATGCTCCTGAAATTGAAACCCATCAAAAAAAAATCTTTACAAAAATGGGCTGCATTTTGTAATAATCCAATGCCGTCAAAGTTGAGAGATTACTCCGACGGTTGGAACAATGTAACTGACGATTCTACAACACAGTTGAACAGTTAATTGTGTTCCATCCCACCACCCAAAATGTACTGAGATGGGACGGAGAGAAGACAGTCAAATTGTGGCAGACTCGTTCAAAGTTGGGATTTTGAAGAGGACTTACGAGAGAACTTCTTGGACGACGAGTTCGGGATCGGAGACGGGAGACGAAGAAATGAAGCACATTTGGAGAAGAAGGGCGAAGGTTACTAGTAGAAGAAAGATTTGATTTTCCATGGCTAGCTGTTGTGTGAAGCAGAGAAACAAATTAAAGCAAAGACAGAGGAACAGAGGATTAAGTTTGCTGATGATGGTGAAGAAAGGGATAAAGAAGGCTGGTTTTATAAAGCCTCACAAATGGAGTTTTCCTTTTTAATTAATTTTCTTAAAAAAAAAAATGGAAAAGATTGTTTTTTTTTAATGCAAAATCTAAGGTCGCATTGATCCATGATTTCAGTTGGGCGCAAAGTAGTTGGCCGTTAAGTTAACTGGGTTCTCCAAGAAAGTCAATTTAAATTACTTATTTTTCTAAATATGTTCCATGTTCTTAAGTTTGATGTTTATGTTTAATTACTATAGTATAAGACAAGCATTTCGTTAATAATAATATTGATTAAAAGAATATGGTATAAAATTTACAAAATAATTAAACCTCAAGAAAGTTACAGCAAATTTGCCGACACTTTCCAGTTTTCAAAATGGATGTCGGCGTCATCCTCAAAAATCCAATTCCAAATTATATCTATTTTTCTAAACAAATTCATTTTCTGAAGTGATTATTTTTTTTTTAAAAAAATAATTATAATCATATAGAAACTATAGTCTATAACGTACATTTTGTATTTAACTAAATATATTTTAGAAATAGGTTAAAAAAGAAAAGGGAAAAAGCAATTAAAATAAAAACAGGAAATGCCACATGGGAGGTTCGTACAATCCGTCAAGAAGCTGACGTGGTCATGTTTTTTGTTTGAAAGCCACGTTCTCCCATGTGGGTCTTGTTCAGATTGCCCCACCCCTTCATCATCGGCTCCATTAAATCTCAGCCGTCCGATGCTTTGACCTTTGAATTTTATCTCTTTCTCATCGCCGTCAGATTCCATCCTTCTCAGCCAAACCAAACACCAGAATTTGTGGATTATTGTAACACCGATGGTGGATAAGATACTACAATTATAAATACATAAAGAAAAAAAAAAGTAGATAATTAATATTTGATTAAGTGTACTTTTAATTATAGTTTCGTAGTACGAACAAATTGCGTGGATTGGCCTTAAACTGCTGCTTGGGTTGCGGGAATTTCAGTTATCCCAACTGGGGTTTACATTATTCCAATCCCCGTTTTCATACTCCACCTTATTATTCCACAAACATTCAACTCCACACATTATAATATAATATTATTCAATTACTTAGACTTTCATTCTTTATAATTCCCACCGACGCCTTCCACCATTATAAACCTAAACCTTCATAATACATTTTTCTAACTACCCATTTTCTTTTCCCTAAATATATATGTTTAATATCAATTTATGATATCTTAAATATCCCAGCTATCCCTAATTTTCAAAGTAATTCTCAATTTGATCCTTTATGTATTGGAATTTCTCGATTGAGTCATTCTATATAGAAATGGACAGATTAAGAATAATTAATTAAAAGACTTAATTGAAAATTTTAAAAAATTAAGGACGGATTAAAATTGATAAAAATTCAATATATTAAAGATGATTAAGAATTTTAAAAAAAATTAAGAAAAATGTGGATAAAAATGGAATCCATTTTCTTAACTCCTTCTAAATTAGCTATGAAATTTACTTCTCCATTGAAACACAAAGTTGGGAAGTTTCAAAGCATGAATTAGAGAAAAACCATGAAGAAAAAAAAAAATATGACCTTAAAAGATTCTTACTAGTTCTCTTTAATGCACGGACAATAAAGATGATTGCTAAAATGAATATTGATATGAGTCAACATTTAATTCGAAAAAAATATGAACTTAATCACGGATTGATAGAAGTTAATCACCTTACACTTTATTATATAAAATAAAATATAGCAAAATTTTGAGAAATTATCATTCAAATTGTGATGAAGCGATGACTTATAACTTACAAATTAGAGACGTAGATACATGCGTTTATGTTTAATTATGGGAGGGAGAGAATATGGATGGAAAAGGAAATCTTATAATTTGAAAATTAATTAATTTATTTATAAAGAAACATTTTTTTTTTTTTTTTTTTTTTTTTAAAAAAAGAGTGGAATGAGGAGGTGGATGGGGCTGGAGGGTGGTGATTGCGGCTTATGAAGCAAACCCCACCTCCATTATTGGGGTCTCTGGTAGCTGTAGGGCACCGCAGATTGCCCTAATCAAGGACCCTCTCACCTTTTCTTTTAAACACTATTATTCTTTATTCTTTTTTTATAAAAACAAAATTAAAATTATCACAACTTTGAAAATTTTGTTTTCATATAGTATTTTATTGGAACAATCTCTCTAGTCTCTTCAACAATAAAATTATTCAACTATTTTTTATATTCATCATAAAATCATATTTTCAATTCACACCACACATCCGTTTTATATGATTGAAGTTCTCACCAACATTTACTATAAAAATATAACTTCTAAATACATCATTTCATATTCTTAAATGATTTTTTTAAGTATTTCTAAAAAATTCTCTCTTTTTGCCCATTTGAACACTCAATTGAACACCGTGTATGTATATTTCTCATATTTGAATTCAACAATTTATTTGTGAGAACTATTTTTTTTTTTTTAATATCTATGAGTGTACGGGCCAACTTATGATCAAGGATTAAAATGTCGATGTTGACGGAAATGTTCGAGATCTTAATTTTATAGAGATGTCGATGGAAATATCATCAAAGCGACTCCTTCTTAAATCCAAACGATCTTTTCCTAGGCGTTTGCCCCCGATTCAATCGGGGAATGGGGAAAGCATTCAAAATGTATGAACTCAACCCATGTGAAAGAGCTTGAACAGACAAAACGTTAACGTCGATAGATACTTTTGGAAAAAAATTTAAAATAAAAAATTCAAAAAAAAAAAAAATTTAAATTAACAAATAAATGTTTTACATTTTAAAAATAAGCTTAAATACCTATTATAAATATTATTTCTACATTAGTTACATTTTGTTATTGTTTTGTTTATATTTTATCAATTTCTTTACGATATAATAATGGAAATGTCGAATCACCCCGCATGTCGATGTCAAACCCATAGACATGTGAAAATATCCATGGAAATGTCAACATGTCGATGGAAATTTAATACATTGCTTATGATCGAGTACCTCAACTAATCTCAGGACACAACCATTTGACCCTAGGTAGATGACCACCATGCATGTATTGAACCTATTCTCTCTAAACATGTTTGCTTGAGTACAATATATATATAACTCATCTCTCTTCTCTTAATATAATGATTTTCATCGAGTAATCAACATATTATTAAAAAAAAATGTTTTCTAAGTTAGCTAGTTGTAAGTCTACTACAAATTTTATTTTTTTAAAAATTAGGTCAAACCACAAAATAATGTTGACTCTCTTCCACATGCATCTAGAAGGTAGGAAACGCTCCTAATTTTGGTTCACATGCCTCAATGCTTATACCAAATGGTCTTAATTGGCTAACTGTTTATATAACTTAAGGTCTTTTTTTTTTCCTCTAAAAAAAATTATACTTGGTTTTGTTTATGTAGAAATTATGAATTGTTCAAACAATTAAATATAATATTTTAAACATTATAAAAAAAAAATATAATATCTAGAATAATAATAATATATTTACATGAAACTCAATATACAAATTCAAGAAAGAAAAATAATTAATTGAAAAATGAGGGATAGTTGAAAAAAAATATTCCCAACATTCACATGGAATATTGAGATCAGCCATGTGCTCCACTTAAATTCAATGATAAATGATGTTTGATAAATTCCCTATGATTGCTGAGTTATCATCATTAATGTTCCATTCTCCACTGCTAATATCTTCTTAATTACTTGCTGTTTAAAAACTATAAAATAATTTTTACAAATTTCATTTTCATCCATATTTCCATAAAAAAATTTTGATTAATTAAAAATTTTGAAAAAATATTTAAAATATCCAACAAATTAACATATATTATATTTATTTATTGAGACAAGCATTTATCACTAATTTGAAAAATACATAATTATATGATAGGATTGATTTATATTAATTATGTCACTAATAATTTAATGAATTATGTCAACCCCAAACTAGTGGACCTTGTTTCCACCAAATAATGAGTTTTTATTAACAGAAAGATAAGATTAGTCAATAGTCACTCATGATGATCATTAATTATCACTTATATAACATAAATGCGATCATAGAGTTTTTTTTTTTTTTTTTTTTTTTTTTTTTTTTTTTTATTATTAACAAATTTCAATATAAAAATTTCACTTGATTAAATAATAATGCATTTATTATTTAAGTGTAGTTTTGAATTCATTTAAAAGAAAAGTGTAGGTTTGAATTAAATGCACCAATTATTCGATCATATTATTAACTAATTACCACTTCGACGAACATAACTACTTCTTATATTCATAAAATATTATTCTAATTTGACTTCTATAATTAATTAGGTACATAATACAAATATTCATTCTTGCTTCAGTTAAATTTAACTCGCAACTTCCATTTAAAATTGTAAAGAATAATTATGTTTTTTTTTTCCCCACAAGAAGAATAATTATGTTCAACTAGCTATAAAAGAACATTTTAAAGTAGGTTAAATATCTTTCTAGTTAAAGGAAAAACTCTCCAATGTATTTTCATTCTCTTTTTCAAGGTTAATATATTTCCATTCTCGAGAATGATATCTTCAAAACTTGGAGTTTTGACAATAAAGATATATCAATCTTCGTTCGTGTCCTTTATCTAATTATAAGTTTAGATCGTTCAAAAGATTTCAAATGAAATTTTCTTTTATGGATATGTACGGACTTCGCTTGACTTTATATCCTTTATATCATTGATAAGTAGTATTAATAGTACACCTACAATGCTTAAACATAAAGGTAAGAAAATGTATAAAAAAAAATATATGTTCAAACAAATTGAAGATCAAACGAAAGTTTATCAATCGCAGTCACGGAAAGAGTTGTTATACCAATCATAGAAACTTTATTTAAAAGTTACCAGCATCAATATGTATTTAAAAACAGAATATTAATAGAATTAAGAATATGGTGAATGCATGTGCTAATTATACCTCTACTCCATAACTTGGCAATTAAAAAATTTAAACCAGTGGATGAAAAATGACCAAGACCCAATTAAAGAATTCCAAATTTTCTTCAATTAAAAATAAATAAATAAGAAGGATGTGTTAATGATTGAATCATGTGCTTGGTAAGATGTGAGAAATAATAAATAAAAAAAAAAAAAAAAATTTAAAAAGTTTTTGTCTTTTTTTTTATTTATAAAAATTTACTTTTCCCACCTTATCGAATTCTACTAAAAAGTCCAACTTCCATTATTATCACGTGGCTCTCTCTCTCTCCATGCAGAGTTTGCTTTTGTTTCTTGGGGATCACGAAGATTGTTTATGTTTTATTTTAAATTTTAATAATATAAAACAATCAATTTTAAATGATTTTTTTTTGTTGGTGGGTTTTTATGAGAATAATATATTTTATAAACATAAAAATATAGCTCAAAATTAACATAATAAATAATTACCACTAGAGTTCTTTCTTGTCTTCGTGCATACATTACTAAGTTCTTAAAAAATAATAAAAACTATGGAAATTGAAGTGCTCCCTCAAATCAAACAGGACTGCGTAATGGGCCATTTGTAGGTTCAATTGGGCCGAAGACGAAGGCTTGGCCCACTATGTTAATGAGCTGTGGGCTTTACATTATTGACTTTATTTTATTTTGAAATTTTCAAGTGAAAATCTGAATTATATGACATGATATGATATGTTGTTGGGAATTTAAGAAGGAAGACATGAACAATGATTACTATGACTTTGAGGAAGATTTTGTCCTTGAAGTGAGGAACTCGAAGTATTGTCTTAGAATGTGTAGTAAAGAAATGTATATTAATAAAAGATTACCAACGTTTGTTAAAAAGGCTAAATTATAAAAAATACCTTTGAATTATGAGGTTTGTTTCAAAAATATCCCTGAACTTTAAAAAAAAGTTTCAAAAATACCCCTGAACTTTACAAAACGTTTCAAAAATACCCCTTGCAGTTAATTTTTGGATGGAAACCGTTAAAAATGTTACCTGTTGAGGAGCTTTCCATTTTACCATTTTGCATTTGGTGTCGGGATTCTCTCCTGGGAGAAATTGACATGCTTGAGAATATGATGCTTCAGTTTGAGGAGATGTATGATGTATGCTGATTTCTCAAAATTCTCTTGTAAGATAATCAAAATAGGATAAGATTGTTTGCCACCAAACAAAACTTTGCGGGGACACTAGACTTTTTAACATCTTTTTGTAAAGAAATTTCTTTGTACATAAAATATAATAGATAAGTTTTCTTTTTTAGTGGTAGAATAATTTCTTTGTCCATAGCTCATGATTAATAAGTTCAATAATATGTGAAAGTATAAATTCAAGATAAATTTCTAAATTGACATATTCTTTTGATAGCAACTTGCCTATTATTTTATTTTCATAGGAGTAATTCATAAAAACATATAATAGAGGAATTTGCAACTTTACCCTAACTACCCTAACTATGAAAAGTTAGGAAAAAAAAAAAACTCCAACCTGAACTAGAAATTAAAATAAATGAAAAAAAAATGATAAACTAGTTGGACTTGATGGGATAAGAGGCTCCCGTGGCTATTCCACATATTCCTTCTGGATCCTCGATTCCTCGTTTCAACCTACCGTAGCCTTCCTCTCCCCATCCAACTCCCCATGAGTTTTTCACGAGCCAATAATCTGTTCCATCTTCAGTTGTTCCGTAGCCAATCGCCACTATTTGATGATCAAGCCATGGTCCACAATATCCATCGAACACTCCCTGCAAATACTTTTTTGATTAAAAATGGAGATGAATTAATATGTTACATTAAGCATTCTTACCTGCCAATAGAATTGAAAATCACTTCCTCTCGATGCTATGGTGACTGAGACCGGCTGGTTCGCCACGGCTTTCATCAGAGCATTCTCGTCGTTTGGCGGAACATATTCGTATCCATCAATTGTTACCTTCGGTGAATTCCTCTGCTCAATCAACAAACGTACCAATATAATACTTAGTTTGATAATTTTCAAAATGACGAATTAAACGATGTGATATTTTATGTTTGAATTACTATTCAATTGGATCATAAAACTGACCATTGATGACATACAGTATCCTTTTGTAGCAAGGTAGGGATAGTTGCTCTCAGTGGTGATTCCACCATTTTGCTCTATGAATTCAAACGCAGCAGACGCGTCTCCTCCTCCACAACCATTGTTCCATGAATCGCAATCGAGCAGCTCCTGCTCTGACAAAGATAATAGTTTTTTCGTTTTGATTTGGTTGATTCCTTCAACTGCAGCCACAGCTGAAAACGCCCAACAGCTACCTGCAATAATACATCCCAAAATCATTCATTATTTGTGATTTCAAAGATCTATTCTAGAAATATGTTGGACATCATACCACAATGGGTGGTTTGCTGCTTGATTTCAGTGACAGCTCCTTTTTTCCTCCAATCAATGGATGATGGAATATCTGTAGTCTCCTCGTACATGAATGGAGAGGCACTTTCTTTTCTCTTGCTGTAGTGGCTAATATTGGATCGAGCAAACAAGTTCACAAACTCATAATTGGACATATCTGCAAATTTGTTTAGCCTCAGCTTGTATGGTTTATTCATTTGGTTCACTCTGAATACGTATCTCGCGTTCTCGTTGAACACGTTGAAACGTTGATGCTTCTCCCTTGGGTCCCTTGAGATTGAATGGTATTTACTCCATCTCTCATACAACTTCCATAGACTTTCTTTTGATGCCAATTCCTTCCCATCAAATTCAAAGCTCTCAGCCATTCCTGAAAATAGAAGAATCAAAGCAACAGAAACGAAAAGAAATTTGGTAATTGCCATGGTGATTGGGTAATAAGGATAAGTAAGGTTTTTGCTTGAATTGATTGGCAATGTGGAAGTCATTATATAGGCATGGTGTTGATGCTGAATTCAACCGTATACTTACTTTTTCTGATATCTACGATTTTCTTGATTAATTGTAGCCATATAATTTGGTTAGTAGTTATTTTATTTTATTTTTTAAAACTATTTGGTCAGTATTTGAATTTTCTTCGGTTAATTTATAACATTTGTTAAGATTTTTTTCTTAGTTTGTTACGCAGATCTCTGTTGTAAATATAGGGAGCCCCTCCTAAATTTCTAATATTTTGGTTTTTTAAATATACATATGACCTCTAGCATTTGTATATAGTGAAAAAAAAAATCATTTTTATTTTAGTCAATTTTTTTTTAAAAAATAATTATGTAGCTATTTGATTACCATAAATATTGCTAATTGATACAATATTATTTTATATAATAGTTATTAATTAATTTGCTAACTAAATTATATATTGATTAAATATAATCAATAAAAAGCATTGATTAAATTATATATTGATTATTTTAATTTCTTTAATATTTTATTCTAACAAACGCTTTATGTATTCTGCTTGGATTTGTATTTTCTAAACAAGTATTTTAGTAATTTTTTAAATCTAAATTATGCTAAGTTTGCTGCTTATATGATATAATATTAATATTAATTAATTCAAGCCTATTATCATGTCAACTTATTTGGGTGATCTCCTAAAAAAGAAAAAAAAAAAAAAGCTTATTTGGGAAATCTCACCCACATTTCTATTATATAATATGATATAATTTGTTGCTCCCAAAATATTATCAAATTTCTATAAAGAAAATAATATTATCAAATTTTAGCTTTCCAAACTATATTGACATTTTTTTTAAGTATATTGGGATGGTTTTTTGGGTTGAGGGTGAGGCAAATTTGATTTTTTTTTTTTTTCTTTATGAGGATTCACCAATCTCTTTCTTTACAGTCTGTATCTTTTTTATTTTTCCTCAGATTTTGCCACTTTTCTCTTCTGATTTTTGTTTGTTTTTTTTTTTTTTTTTAAATTCAAGATTTTGATGTTGTCTAAGCTTTTTTTACGCTAAAAAATTATTTTTCCTCTCATTTTGGTAATTCATTTTTTGTTTGATTGAAAAATATAATGGTTACTATTAAAATAATTTGAATGTTGTTTTTCAAATCACTTTTTATACATTTGTTTATCAAATCAAAATTTAATAAATAAAATATTATTATGTCTACCAAAAACAATATTTAATAACTTGTTTAGGTGTCCAAAATCAAATATTGCAATTAGCTAGAATGATATTTAAAATTATAGATAGAGCAAGAATATTATCTACAACAATAACTTACCATTATTTTCAATAATAATAATAATAAGTTACTATGGTGAAAATAATTGTTGTGATCCAACATGGTAAAAATATTTGGAACAAAAATGAAACAAATAATGGCGAGCGTTCAATTTAAGAAGGAAAAATAATTGTCCTTTCAAAATTAATCAACATTAAAATAAATAAAAAAAAAGTTTTAATGATATTTTAAATTCAAAGTTAATTAAACTAATCATGATAATATTTAGGATTAAAAAAAATAAAATTCTATAGGAATAGCAAAAATAGAACTAAAGATTCATATCTTTGAAATATTCATGTTTAGCATAATTTTCAAGATTACAACAGAAAAAATGGTTGAAATTAATATATAAAACGTTAAAGTATTATTAATTAATTATTAAAAGCTTCCAAGACTACTAAGTTATTGCCTCTCAACTCAATTTGAGGTTTTTTTTTTAAGGAGAAAATTATTCTAACCAGAGCCAAATGCTCGAGGATTGTTTCTATACCATATGTGGTTGCCCGTCTTCTTCTATTAAGTTTAGAGCAAATTTCTCATTTAAGAGAAAAACATATTTACAAAGTTTAGGGTTTATGTAATTTAACAGATTGATTTACACCATTACTGAGTAGGCATGGTGTTACGTTTTTTTTAAAAAAAAAAAAATTAATTATTTTATTTTATTTTTGGAAACTATTTGGTCAGTATTTACCCCATATTAGATGATTATGAGTGGTTCTCTTGAGATTTTTTCTATTAATTCACCACACCACTTAAATTTTCTTCGGTTTACTTCACCTCATTAGCTTGAGATTTTCTTCTGTTAATCTATCACATTGGTTAACAAAATTGGGTTAGTTTGTTATGCAAATGATGTTTGTGTACTAAATTTATAATAGATATTTTTAAAAATGTATATAAAGAACTATATCTAAAAAATAAATTTATAAAAGAAAAAAAATCAGTTTTATTTGTACTATTATTTTTTAAAAAAGTAACTAGCTAGCTTTTAAGTTTTTTACATTTTTATAAACGTCTTAAAACTAATGGTAAATATATATTTTTTCTAAAAAACAATTACTAATATAACATTTTGTTAACAAAATTTATGAATAATTGATTAACTTAAATACCGGTAACTGATCGTAATTTTAATTTATATAATAGTGTCATGGATGAACACACATGGTGGATTAACTTAGATATTGATTAATTCACTAACTAAATTATATATTGATTAACTATAATAAATAAAAAAAATATTGGTTAAATTATATATTAATTATTTTTCTTTAATATTTTATTCTAATTAACATATACTATAATAACTATTTTATGTATTCTGCTTTTTATTGAATTAGTCAAGCAACATGTGCAATGCACGTGAAATCTTACGGTCTTAATTAAAATACAACAAAATAGTAGCTTTTTTTTAAGTATATATGTAATGTAATAAACAAAAACTATATAATTCTGTTTTAATTACCTTAAACTTTTGAAAGTTAGTGATAAAAATAAAGGATTTCTAATTATATAGTATGTATATAGACATTATATTAGCACACAGGTGCATTGCACATATTTTTTAATTTAAACTTTGAAAGTTTTAATATTTATCTTATCAAAACTAAAAATACATTAAAAATTAAACAATATGAAATTCTACAAGAAATTAATTTTTATTTTATTTCATCCCAAAAAAAGTCATTTTCTTTTTATTTACATGGTCTGGCCTGGTCAGTACTAGTCGGGTTTTTTTTTTCTCTTTCATGAATCGTACATAAAATTATTTATTTGATTTTAAAACACAATTTTTTTAAAAAAAAATAAATTCAACTGAACTTGAATTCAATTGTATAATTATTTGATAGGGTAGGTACGATTTTCTTCATTAATGGTAGCCATATAATTTAGCGAGTATTTTATTTTATTTGTTTGAAAACTATTTACCCATATTATGTATACGATTCTGAGTGGTTTTTCTTATCTTGAGAATTTGTTCGGTTAATTCACCACAAATCACTTAGATTTTCTTTTATTAATTGATCACGTAATTACAATTTTTTTTCGATTAATTTATCACAACAATAGATGACAAATGTAGTGAGTCCCTCCTAAATTTATAATATTTTTTAAAATATACATACACTACAAGAAAAAATGGTTCTGCCGACGAACTCTTTCTCGACGCCAGCAGATGGCGTCGCGAGAACCTATTCTCCCGACGTCGAAAAAATCACGTCGGGAGAAACATATGGTGGGATGACTCTCTCTCGACGCCGTCAAGATGGCGTCGAGAGAGATGTCGTTTCTCTCGACGCCGTCAAGATAGCGTCGAGAGAAACGGCATCTCTCTCGACGCCATCTTGACGGCGTCGAGAGAAACCTGGACGAAAAAACCCTAATATAAAAACACTTAATTTTAGTCTTTGCCCTCTGCCGACGCCGTTAGTGACGGCGTCGGCAGAAATAGTCTCTCTCGACTCACTTAAAAACGGCGTCGAGAGAGACGACATTTCTCTCGACGCCGTCAAAATGGCGTCGAGAGAAATCTGGACGAAAAAAACCCTAAAATAAAACACTTAATTTTAGTCTTTGCCCTCTGCCGACGCCGTCACTAACGGCGTCGGCAGAAATGGTCTCTCTCGACGCACTTAAAAACGGCGTCGAGAGAAACTAACTCTCTCTCGACACTGTCTGACGGCGTCGAGAGAGAGGTCGTTTTTGCCGACGCCGTTACTAATGGCGTCGGCAAAAAACTGGGCAAAAAAGCCCTAACTTTTTCCCTCTTCTCATTTCGCCTCTCTCTCTCGATTTTGACAACCCCCTCTCGAGCTCTCTGTTCTCTCTCCGTCGTCTTGCCCTCCATCGCCGTTCGCCTCGTCGTCCGTCGCCGTCGCATCTCGTCGTCCGTCGCCCTCCGCCGCCTCACTCTCTTCGTTAAAGCACTTCATTTGGGTTAGTTTTTTTTATTGATTTCTTTGTTAACTTAGTTCTTAGATTCATGTTCTTATGTCAAGCTATTAGTTTAGTGGTTAATATAAGGTTGGATATGTTAGGATAAACTTATTGTAGTTGTTTTTTGAATTTGAGATTGTTTGTTGGAAGTTTGGAGTTTAAAGTTTGAGATTGAGTTGTGTAGTTTGTGGTTGTGAGAATGTTGAGAAAAATTAACTTAGTTGGCGATATGTTTATGGTTTGAGAAGATGTTATTGGGTTCTATTGAATTGGGTTGAGTTGGTGCCCTCAATGTGTTTGATGTAATGCTTGAATGAAACCTTCTTTGAGTTTTGAAGCTTATTTGTGTGATTAGAAGTGTGCTTTGGATGTTATTTATATCATTAAACTTCATTTTTGAGTTTTTTTTTTTTTTTGTGATTAAAATGTGATTTATAGGTTGTTTATGTGATTAAATTTCGATTTTGAGCTTCTTGTATGATTTAAGTATGATTTTAAATTTACTTGTGCTGATAAATTGTGTTCAAAGTGTGATGTGAAACATGTTTGTGTAATTAAAACATGAATAAAATGTGGGGGGGGGGGAGTCTTTGTTGTTTTTTCACTTTACTTATGTTTTAAAAAGGGAGATGTTGTTTCATTTATCTTTTAAGTAGAGTTAGTAGTGAGAATTGTAAATGTGGTTTTAGTGGAAAGATTGATAGTTTTTACGTCCATTAGAATTTAGTGAATGTAGTTGAGAATTAGGGAGGGAGGTTAATGTGTTCGTTATTGTGATCTTACTTATGCAAAGGAGATTGACTTGAGAGTTCTAGTTAATAGGATTGGCTTAAGTCGAGTTAGGGGCCGGTTGTGTTCTTATAATTATGTTCTTCGAGAGGTTTGTTCGTTTCTTATTTAAGGTTCATCATTCAATGTCCATTGGAAGTTTGGGTGTGAAGTGTACACAAAATGCTTGAATGTGTTTGATGTATAAAAGGATATGTTTTTGTTTACGTTTATTTTTGTTTATGATAGTTCATTGATGTTATGTTTATTATTTTTTAAAGGTTTGAAGTTTTTGGTTGTTTTTGTATATATGTTTTCATCTTAGACTTATAAAATTTTGATTGTTCATTATAGTTGGCGATATGTTTTGTTTTTAATGGTTGATGCAATGGAAAAAAAAAAAAAAAACCTTTTGAGTAGAGGGTTGATGTTTAGAGATTGATTTGAGGAGGGGTGAGAAATTGCTTTGAGTGTAGGGGGTGGGTTGTTGCTTAGAGAAATTGTTTATAAGTTTAAGTTTTTATTGTAATGTTCATTGAGATGGATTAATTGTAGGTACGTATATATATGGATTCATAGGATGAAAATTATTGTATGGTCTAGATTTTTTCATTGGGCTCATAGATGTTTTTTTATGTGTTTAAAGCAGAGAAGAAAATATGTGTTTGCTTGGCGAGACGTTCGAACTAAGTTGAACCGAGATTTTGGGTAAGATTATGCCTTTTGAATGCTCTTTTAGTTTCAGTTTATATTGTTGTTATCCTGCAGCTATGGTAGCAAAATATATTGTAGTTAGTTTTTTAAGCTAGAATTGTTTGTTCAATTTCTTATCTTTAGTTAGATTGTTCTTAAATGACTTTAACTTTGTTCTTAGATGACTTTGAGTTGGGGGTGAGGGTGTCATAAGTTTGACATTTGTAGGACTATGTTCAAGTTTAGATTGATATGTTTTATGAGAGTTTGATTGCTTGTTAGGAGTAATTTGTTGGTTCTTACGTTCTTTGTTGGTTCTTAAGTTATTTGTTGGTTATATTATGGTGATAAGTTTTTAAATTGTTTGTTGGTTATATTATGGTTCAATCTTGAGGTTGAGAGTTTATAGCTATTGTGTTTTATTAGTTGGTGGTAAGAGAGATAAACATGACTATTTTATAAGTTCTTAAGTTCTTTGTTGGTTATAATTATGAGATAAGTTGAAGGTTGTTATATTTTTTGGTGGATTATGAGTGAGTTTTGCTATGTGTTTTTCTCACTTTTGATTGGTTTATGTTATTATGTTATTAAGTTTCAATATTGAGATTGATATACATTTTTAAGAAGTTAGGTTCATTATTGTGTTTAAATTGTTTGACTACTTATATTAACATAATTAACATCTCTTTTTTCTTTTATATAGGTGATTAGAGTGGATGGTTGGACACATGTGTATCTTTTGGAGTCCACAAAGAGCTCGTTAAGTGACGAAAGGCTTTTTACGCACTTTTATTTTTCATTTAATAACTCTTTAATTTTTTGTACAAACTTTTGTATTTATGTATTTAATTTATGTGTTCATTAGGAATCATGTATGAACATATGTATTTTATTTGTGGAAATAAATAAAATGCAATTTTGTTAATTGTGTTTTTTAATTAAATTAATTATATATATATATATATATATATATTTAATTATTTTTAAAAAAATCACTTTCTGCCGACGCCACATGGATGGCGTCGGCAGAAAGTAATCCGGATGACTTTCTGCCGACGCCGTAAAATGGCGTCGGCAGAGACCCCGGTTCTGCCGACCCCGTTAAAAGTGGCGTCGGCAGAGGTTCTGCCGACTACCTTTTTTCGACTTTCTTCCCGACGCCATAAAATGCGTCGAGAGAACCTTTGCCGACGCGAAAACTGACTTTTGCCGACGCTTTTGCGCGTCGGGAAAAGGTGAATTTCTTGTAGTGATATGGCCTCATAGTTTTTATAAAAAGAAAAAAAAAAATCATTTTTATTTGTAGTCATTTTTTTTAAAAAAAAAAAAGCAATTACTAAGCTTTTAACATATTTATTTTTAGGATTTCTTTTTAATATTTAAATAGGTAGCTTTATTTTTATTTTTTTATAAACATGCATTTCCTTAAAACTAATGATAAATATGTCTTTTCTAAAAAATAATTACTAATGTAGCATTTCTTTTTCTTAAAATTAAAAGCCTACATTTGTAATTTTCTTTTAATTTTCTCTTCCTTTTCGATTACCATCCAAATCATAGTAGATTTAAAATAAGAATACATTTTCATGTGTGTTTTTTTTAAATTTAAATTTAAAGTAATTAAAAGTCAAAACAGTTCAATTTAAATATTTTAAAATCTAATATGTGTATATATATAATAAAAATTAATAAATATAAATATATATAAAATAAGTTAATTTAGTGTCTTTTCAAATTTAATAAAAGATAATTTTAAATATTTTGAGAAATTTAATAAGTTATATTTTTAAAAGATAAAAAGGAAAATCTAATTAAAAAATAAGGGTATAATTGAAAATTGTTAACCATCGTAATAAAATAAAATTGAAATATTTTAAACAATGCAAACTAAATTAAAAAACAAAAGAGAAAAACAAAATAAAAAAACTACATTGGTCAAAAATCAAAGCTAGGATGGCCAAAACAATGTATACTCCTCTACCAACAAAGCAACGAAAAATTATATTCTAAATAATGAAAAGTCTAATACATAAATATAATTCAAAAATTGAGTCCCAACGTACGTAAATCTGCCCCTCGTGAGAAGATGATGCAAAAATAAGAGAACTCTTCAATAATAAATAGAAAAGAAGAAGTTTGAAGGAATCTTGATGGTTAGGGATTGATAAAAACAATGATAACACGTTATAATGTTAAAAATAATTAAATTTATTCATTTCCAAATTAAAATTGTCCAATTACACTTCACTGTAATGGTTGATTTAAGATTTCTATTTGTAACTTAAATCTCTCATTTGAGATCTTTGTATGGAGATTCTAATTATCTTTATGCAATTAAATGAAAGGGGATTTAACACGTTCAATCTCTAAGCAAATAACTTAGGCCCCGTTTGATAACCATTTGGTTTTTTGTTTTTGGTTTTTGGTTTTTAAGCTTATAAACACCACTCCCAACTCTAAGTTTCTTTGTTTTTCCACCTACCTTCTTCCCATGTTTTCAAAAACCAAGCCAATTTTTGAAAACTAAAAAAAGTAGTTTTCAAAAACTTGTTTTTGTTTTTAGAATTTGGTTAGGAATTCAAGTGTGTCTTTAACAAAAATGAAAACCATGGTGAAGAAATTTAAAGAAAATAAGCTTAATTTTTAAAAACCAAAAACCAAAAACCAAATGGTTATCAAACGGGGCCTTAGGTTTTTATCTCTAATCAAATAACTTAGGCTCTGTTAAGCTTATAACACTACTTTCACCCACAACTTTATTTGTTTTATTATATATACAACTTTCCCATGTTTTCAAAACCAAGTCAAAAATTGAAAAAAAAAAAAAAAAAAAGTAGTTTTCAAAAACTTGTTTTTGTTTAAGGAATTTAGCTAAAAACACAAATGTCTACTTAACAAAAATGAAAATCATGGTAAGAAAATTGAAAGAAAGCAAGCATAATTTTCAAAAACCAAAAACCAAATGGTTATCAAACGGGGCTTTAAGTTTTTTAATTTAATTTAATTTTGTTTATTTAGCATTCACAAGACAATAAAATTTTAAGAAGTGTGATTAATAATTCATCCATCTGATTTGGAGATTTGATTTGATTTTATCTTTACTTCTAAGTTTAATTTAGTACTTCAACATTTATTTGACAAATGAAATAAAAGAGTAATTTCCTCCTAAATACACTAAATGGTTCGACATATAGAACAATTTTCACTACCAACTCAATAATTCTATTTTTTTTTTTTAAAAAAAAAAAAAAACGCAAGTTGTCTATATATGAGAATTAACATCTCAAATGAAAAGATATGCTTAAGATATGAATTTTGTTGTTTTTTTTCGACTAAAGGTATATCTTAGTTCTTATTGTGTTATGGTGTCTTGATTATTATATTTGCACTCGCCTCTCTCTTTCTTTAGATTTTTTTTTTCACATTTTTTTGTTTCTCTTCCTTTTCAATGACCCCTTGAAAGATTTTTAGTTTTTAGGTGAAGTTACAAGTTTGGTTTATGATTTTTATTTTTTTGTTTGTTTGTCTGTCAATTAGGTAACTATCGCTAATTCAAACAATTTAACATTAACTTGAAACCAACTTTTATGTAATCCTAATACTAGCTTGTAGATACAAAATTGATAGTTTTTAGGTGAAGTTACAAGTGGTATATGAGGCATTTTGGGTGGAACCAAAAGCAAAACCATGGAGTGGACAATATCATACCAGCATTGTGGTGGAGATTTGGGTAGTCTCCTACAGATAGTGGAATTGATACCATAATTTAGGCTGCAATAACGGAGTATATGTTAACCAGTAGTCTCTACATTTAAAAGCCAACTAATTATCTTATACAACTTCCATAGACTTCTTCTCATCGAATTCATAGCTCTCAGCCAATCCTGAAACTTGGTAATGGCCATAGTGATTTGGAAAACTAGTTCAATGGGGTATATGAGTGAGGGAAAATTTCTAGTAATTTCTAGTATTATGGTTCAACATTTGACCCGACCAATTTTCCGTTAATAAAGATATGGTGATGGGGTTTTCTTGATTGTTGAAACAATTTGGTTAGCATTAATGAAGCCTCATATATATTATGTACATGGTGTTCAGTTAATTGTTTTTTTTTTAATCTCTCTTTCGGATGGATCGATGCTATGGTTATCGACTTTTCCTTCTTGGTTATCTGAGATTGTTTGTAATGATTTACATTTGTTTGTACCCCTACGGGGAGATTGTTATTAATGAAATTGCACTTTGTTATTAAAAAAAAAAATTGTTTTTTTTTATTATTCTATTAATTCACCATATATATCCGTTTGTTATTCAGCAAATAATCTCTTGTAACAAGAGGAATCTTTGGACATACATACGTGCATGGTTGGAGAAGGATCATTTTTATGCGGATAAAATGCACTTTGACTTCCTTTGACTTCCTTCTATTTTAGTCCTTACTTTGAGTAAAAGTTAAAATTGATTTGAAGTAAATTTATTTTTTAAATTTATCAATATTTATAGTATTAACTAGAACGGTTCAACTCATTCCTACAACATTGATTGATCCTATTTGTTCATAGTTCATGATTAATAAATTCAATAATATGTGAAGTATAAATTCAAACCTCACATTTTGATCAGTATATATAGTAGGTTTTGATAGCAACTTGGCCTATTATTTTATTTTCATATGAGTAACATAAAAACATATAACAGAGGAATTTGCAACTTTAGCCTAACTACCCTAACTATGAAGTTAGGAAAAAAGAAAGCTCCCTACCTCAACTAGAAATAAAAATGAAAAGAGAAAATAAAAAATGATAAACTAGTAGGACTTGATGGGACAAGAGGCTCCCATGACTATTATTCCACATATTCCTTCTGGATCCTCGATTCCTCGTTTCAACCTGCCATAGCCTTCCTCTCCTCATGAGTTTTTCACGAGCCAATAATATGTTCCATCTTCAGTTGTTCCGTAGCCAATTGCCACTATTTTATGATCAGGCCATGGTCCACAATATCCATCGAACACTCCCTGCAAATATTTTTTTGATTAAAAATGGAGATGAATTAATATGTTACATTAAATATTCTTACCTGCCAATAGAATTGAAAATCACTTCCTCTCGATGCTATGGTGACTGAGACCGACTGGTTCGCCACAGCTTTCATCAGAGCATTCTCGTCGTTTGCTGGAACATATTCGTATCCATCAATTGTTACCTTCGGTGAATTCATCTGCTCAATCAAACGTACCAATATAATACTTAGTTTGATAATTTTCAAAAGGACAAATTAAACGATGTGATATTTTATGTTTGAATTACTATTCAATTGGATCATAAAACTGACCATCGATGACATACAGTATCCTTCTGTAGCAACGTAGGGATAGTTGCTCTCAATGGTGATTCCACCATTTTGCTCTATGAATTCAAACGCAGTAGCCGCATCAACTCCTCCACAACCATTGTTCCATGAATCGCAATTGAGCAGCTCCTGCTCTGACAAAGATAATAGTTGTTTCGTTTTGATTTGGTTGATTCCTTCAACTGCAGCCACAGCTGAAAACGCCCAACAGCTACCTGCAATAATACATCTCAAAATCATTCATTATTTGAGATTTCAAAGATCTATTCTAGAAATATGTGGGACATCATACCACAATGGGTGGATTGCTGCTTGATTTCAGTGACGGCTCCTTTTTCCCTCCAATCAATGGATGATGGAATATCTGTAGGCTCAAGACGTGTGTGAGTTGGGATTTATAAAGAATAACGATGTCTAATATTTGGTTGCATACCGACATGTGTAGGAATCTTCCTACATACCTTTATTAAAATCTTGACAACTAAGAAAGAGACTAGAAAATGAAATAACTTTTTTGTGTAGTCAAGTATTTTTCTTGTTGTCTTAACTGGTGATAAATATGTTAGTAAAACGAGGAAGACAAGCTAAAAGGGTTTGTGTAGGGAAAGAAGAAAGAAGTTTCACTTGCTTGAAGCTCTATGCACTATTTTATTTTTTTTAATTTTTATTTTTGGTTGTTTATCCATACTTGAATCTTTCGAAGGAAGAAGAAGAGAACTTTGTTATTTATCAAATAGGCTAGCTTTGTGCTATTAGTGCAATGCTTGAAAGTTTTTGCTTTGTGCTATTAGGGTTTATGGACACAATGTATAGTTTTGTTTTCGATCTATGGATTTGAATATATAACTTAATTTCATCACTTTTCATGAAATACAGAGACTTATGGAACCAAATACAAATATATATATAAAAAGAGTAAGTAATAAGGTATGAATGAAATGTGATATATGATAAAATTAAGATTTAGAGTAAGGTAGCTGTAGTTGGTAAAATGGGAGTATTGAGTGAAAATAAAAATATAGGGAGGCGAGCAAGTTTATTACTAAATATGGCAAATGTCAAATACTTCTCTCCTCCAAACTCCATTGCCTTTGCAGAGATGCTTTTCACATTTCCATTCCTTTTTTCTAATAGGTAATTGTTGTTAATTCCATCCATTTAACCCTTTATTATTAACAATCAAACAATTCAATTAACATGAAATTAGTCCCTCAAATAGTCAAATTCAAAGTTTAAATAAAGAATATGTTTGAAATTAACTAAAGATTATAACGTTTTCAAGTATGTGTTTTGGCATGGATGAAATTATTTATAAATTATAAACCCAAATGTGCAGGTGGAGCTTTAATATATCATTTAGCTACTCTTAGTTGGCTTGTTTTTCACATACTATGTGATAACATATTGTAATTTTATTATTACTACTTTAATCAAACAATCAAATCCAACTAAATTATCTTAATAAGGAACTAAGTATTTTATTTTCATTAAAGCAATTCATAAAAACATAATAGAGGAATTTGCGACCTACCTACCATAACTATGAGGTTACAGCTTAATACTCCAAGCTCCCTATATTAACTAGAAATTAAAATAAAAAGAAATAAACACTAGATCTAAAACTTGATGGGATAAGAGGGTATTGTAGTTATTCTACACGTTCCTTCTGGATCATCGATTCCTCGTTTCAACCTTATGTAGCCTTCCTCTCCCCATTGAACTCCCCACGAGTTTTTTACGAGCCAATAATCTGTTCCGTCTTCAGTTGTTCCGTAGCCAATCGCCACCACTGCATGATTAAGTGATGATCCACAATATCCATCGAACACTCCCTGCAAATATTTTTTTGATTAACAATATTACTTACTTTTTCAGATTAAAAATGAAGATGAATTAATATAAGTAAGATTCACTTACTTGCCAGTAGAATTGAAAATCATTTCCTTGCGATGTTATGGCGACTGAGATCGGCTGGTTTGCCACGGCTTTCATCAAAGCATTCTCGTCATTTGCCGGAACATATTCGTATCCATCAATTGTTACCTTCGGTGAATCCCTCTACTCAATCAAACATACCAATATATAATACTTAGTTTGATAGTCTCGAAAGGACGAATTAAACAATTTGATATTTTAGGTTTGAATTACTATTCAATTGGACTGACCATCGATGACATGCAGTATCCTTGTTGGGCATAGTAGGGATAGTTGCTCTCAGTGGTGATTCCACCATTTTCTTGTATGAATTCAAAAGCAGAAGGCGTAAATCCTCCGCCACAACCATAGTTCCTTGTATCGCAGTCGAGAAGCTCCTGCTCCGATAGAGATAATAACTGCTTCGTTTTGATTTGGTTGATTCCTTCAACTGCAGCCACAGCTGAAAACGCCCAACAGCTACCTGCAATAATACATTCCAAAATCATTCCTTGTTTGTGATTTCAAAGATCTATTCTAGAAATTTCTTTAGTCAGACATCATACCACAATAACTAGTTTGCTGCTTGATTTCAGTGACAGCTCCTTTTTCTCTCCAATCAATGGATGATGGAAGATCTGTAGCCTCCTCGTACATGAATGGACTCGCAGTTTCTTTTCTCTTGCCGTATAAGTTGTTGTAGTGGCTAATATTGTATCGAGCAAACAAGTTCACAAACTCATAATTGGACATATCTGCAAATTTGTTAAGTCTCAACTTGTATGGTTTGTTCATTTGGTTCACTCTGAATACATATCTCGCATTCTCGTTAAACACTTTGAAACGAGCATACTTCTGCTTTGGGTCCCTAGAGATTGAATGGTGTTTACTCCATCTCTCATAGAGCTTCCATAGACTTTCTTTTGATGTCAACTCCTTCCCATCGAATTCAAAGCTGTCAGCCATGCTTGAAAATAGAAGAATCAAAGCAACAGAAACAAAAACAAATTTGCTAATTGCCATGGTGATTGTGATTGATTCGATTTCTCAAAAAACTACTTCAAATGGGTTTGGGTAATATGGATAAGTAAGGATTTTTGCTTCAATTGATTGGCAATGTGGAAGTCATTATATAGGCATGGTGTTGATTCTGAATTCAACCGTATACTTACTTTTTCGGATATAGGTACGATTTTTTTATTAATTGTAGCCATATAATTTGGTAAGTAGTTAATTTATTTTATTTTTTTAAAACTATTTGGTCAATATTTACTCATAAGATTTTGTTCCGTTAATTTATCACATTTGTTAAGATTTTTTTTTTTGTTAGTTTGTTACGCAACTACAGATGATCTCTTGTAAATGTAGGAACCCCTCCTAAATTTCTAATATTTTGTTTTTTAAATATACATATAGCCTCTAGCATTTTTATTAAAAAAAAAATTTATTAAATATTGCCAATCGATATAATTTTATTTTATATAATAGTCATTAATTAATTTGCTAAGTAAATTATATATTGATTAAATATAATCAATAAAAAACATTGATTAAATTATATATTGATTATTTTTCTTTAATGTTTTATTCTGACATACTATAATAACTGCTTTGATTTTTATTTTTAAAACAAGTATTTTAGTTTTTTTTTTTTTTTTGAGTACATCAACATTTGGAGTGGGGGAATTTGAACTTTTGACCTCTTAGTCGAGAGTATATGCCAATTACTGCTGAGCTGAGCTAAATTATGCTAAGTTTGCTGCTTATATGATATAATATTAATATTAATTAATTCAAGCCTATTATCATGTAACTTATTTGGGAGATCTTCCTAAAAAAGAAAAAGGAAAAAGCTTATTTGGGAAATCTCACCCCACATAATATTAATATAATATAATTTGTTGCTCTCAAAATATTATCAAATTTTAGCCTCTCAAACTATATTGCATTTTTTAAAAAAGTATATTGGGATGGTTTTTTGGGTTGAGGGTGATGCAAATTTGATTTCCATAATGCTTGTTTAACTTTTTTTTTTTTTTTAATTTTCTTATAATTCTTTCTACCAATTCACCTATATTTCTTTTTTCTTTTGTTTTTTCTTTATCAGAATTCACCTCTCTTTCTTTTCAGTCATCTCTTTTGTACTTTTCCGCAAATTTTGCCACTTTCTCTAATGTTTTTTGTTTTTGTTTTTTTTTAAATAAAAATTATGATTTTTTTTTTAAACAAATAAAAATTAAGATTTTGATGTTGCCTAAGTCTTTTTTTTTAGGTTAAAAAATGATTTTTCCCCTCATTTCCGTAAGTCATTTTTTGTTTGATAGAAAAATAGATTAAACTAATTTGAATGTTGTTTTTCAAATCACTCTTTATACATTTGTTCATCAAATCAAAATTTAACAAGTAAAATATTATGTCTACCAAAAACAATATTTAATAACTTATTTAGTTGTCCAAAATCAAATATTGAAATTAGCTAGAATGATATTTAAAATTATAGATAGAGCAAGAATCTTATCTATAACAATAATTTAACCATTATTTTTTTTTTAAAAAAAAAAACAATAACTTATCATTGTAATAGTTCATAATAACTTGCCATTGTAATATATATATATATATATTGATTGAAATGAAATAAGTATAAAAATATTTTCAAATTACAATTAATACGTATATACTTACCATATGACAATGACTAAAAAGGGCTACCAAGTACCAATTATCAATTTAATCATTTGAATAGATAATTTTATATGAAATGTTATTTTGTTTATATTATGAGATTTAAAAGTTCTATCTTTAAATAAGTATTCTTTTTTAAAAAATCAAGTATTTGAAGATTTCATGTCAATAATGAACTATCTAATTAAAAGTTAATGGACATTTCCCATCAAATATTAATCATTTGAAAATTTATCAAAGAAATTAGTTGATTCAACTAAGATAAAAAGAAAAAAAGAAAAAACCTAAATGGAGAATAATTCCTCACGGGGAACCCAATCCGTGCAAATTTCCCGCGGGGAATCCCTGCCCCATTCCCCGTGAAATTTAATGGGGAATTTCACGGGGCTGGGGATTGAAATTGGAGGCGGGGAAGGGGAAGCCATCCCCGTCCCCGCCCCGTGGACATCCCTACAATTACCAAACCAAATTGTTTCAATTTTAAACCGAACCGAACCGAATCGAATTCCTTTTTTTAAAATGTGTGTGTGTGTCGTGTGTTTGAAAATTGGGATTTGAGTTTAATTTAATTAAAAAAAAAATCGAACAACTCGGTGACCTGACCCAACCCAAGGGTTGGGTTGGATTGCTAATTTTATTCGGTTCTTTCGGGTCGTCAACCCGACCAACCTGAATTTTCGAATTGTCCAAAAAATCCCCTCAACCCAACCCAACTCATGTACACCCCTAAATAGAGTGCACAAAAAAAGTATATCAACTTAAAACGATCATTAGTACATTTCATAAGTCATCTTATAAAGTTTTGAAATGATTAAAATTTTCATTAAAAAAAAAATAAAAATAAAAAATTCCAATCCTAAACTGAACTTTTATCTAAAAACACAAATACGAGAGTAATTGTTAAGGTCCTATTTGATAACCATGAAAATTAAGTTTATAAACATTACTTCCACTTATAAGCTTATTTGTTTTATTACCTACTTTCTTTTCAGATTTTCAAAAACCAAGTCAGTTTTGAAAACTAGAAGAAGTAGTTTTCAAAAACTTGTTTTTATTTTTAAAATTGGATTAAGAATTCAAATATACCTTTAACAAAAATGAAAAACTATTGTACGGATATGGAAAGAAATGGTTATCAAACGAATCCTAGGTAATCAAGAAGAGTTCCTAAAAGTGAGAAGAAAAAGAATATAGATCTTTTATCAGTTTATGTTAGGACTTAGGAGAATAGGGCTAGCTCCCTCAAAAGCCTGTTCTTTGTAAATGGAACCATTCTTTTGAAGCTGAAGATGGTTGAACTTCAAAATTTATGTTCAAAGCTCCATCATAGCTCATCATTCTAATCAAACCCACATTAAAAGAAAGGAGAAATCCATCTATTTTTAGTCCTAGGTCAATCAGATGTATAAGAACCACAAACAATCATGTCAGGTGAAGGGATAGTTGGAAAACTCTAGTATCTGCTGCAATAATAATTCCTTATTTGGTGTATTTAAACTCTAAAAACAATCCTAGTACTCATCTATATTGTACAGATTACAAATTACATTCCATGTCATTCGACAAGAGTACGCCAAAACTCCAAATCCTGCACCTTGATCTATTATGGATGAATAAACTCAGAAACCGAAGTGACCATCACGAAAAAGAAGTTAAACTTCAGCAGTATTCGTAATACCTGCGATGGAATTCTTCACGGTATCGAGCTATGCGAAACAATTGGCTTTCCTGCCATATCATCCATGTGTATTAACCTGCTGGCTTGTATAATCATAACACTGTCTCTATCTTCCAGTAACGAGTTACTCTATTTGATCTTCTCCATTTAGTTTGGCATCCTTGGCCACACCGGTGAATACTCCCTGAAATATGTAAATGTTTGGCATTTGATGATGAATTTCAAACAAGAAAACCTTTACAATTGATATATTACTGGAAAATGAAGAGAAAAAAAATGCGAGGAGTTATACAACTAACGAGGATTTACCTCGTCCTGAGTTGCACTTGGCAGATGATCACTTGTACTGCCAACCTCGTTGTCCACGTCGGTTCTATGCATAGTAGATGTGGATGTGGAGTTTTGATCTTCCTTGACATCCTGTCTAGAAAGACTGCCATTGACAAAAACTCCAACTGTTGCACTCTTGTCACTGTCATTTATTGTCTGAGATTCAAGCTTAGCTGCCTCTTCAGCTTTCCTTTTTTCTTCTTCTCTTTGCTGTCTTATCCTAGCCTCTTGCTCCTTTATCTGTTTAAATCTGGAAATTATCAACACATCAAAAACCACAAACATATAATCATAACAAAACCTGACACTTGTTTTCGGTAAGAAATGACTCCTAACCTTTCACCAGGTTTTGGCCCTTCTGCTGTTAGCTTCTCTTCTTGTCTGGCTGTGGCTACCGTGCTCCTTGAGACTGAGTTTAACTTGGGTGCTTGGCTCTGGACACGGGCTTGTTCTTGTTTGATGATTTCATCGATGAACTGTTTGTCCGGGGCTTTTGCGCCACCTAACTTTTGAAGCCATGCTTGCTGAGCTGTGCTCAAGATGTTATTGGTAAGCCTGAGTTATAACATCTGACAGATATAAGAGACAGGCCGAAATTCTCAAGAAGATTATGGTAGAACAACTAGCAGAACCAGAAATGATAAATCAATCTTGTCTAGAGCTGGTTCTGATTAGAAAAAATTGCTTACCAATAAAGACTTAGACCAGATGGAACTGAAAGTGCAAAATATCCAATCATTAATGGTAGGAACTTCGTTATGGCTTGAGAATTCTTCATGTTTGGATCATTACTCTGGATGTCATAAAATTAAGTTAAATTAGATAACCCAAAATTAACCGACTATAACTGTAAACTACAATTTTTCTCAGACTATAACTACAGGTTGTAATAATGACCTTGGCTATTAAAGATTTAAAAAGGGAAAATTCATGTGAGTTTAAAGCTTCAAATTTTGTATAGTACTGTTAACTGTAAAAAGAAATCTGTCATCACTATTAAATAGTAGTTGAAGTTCTCAAACGACCATTGAAAACAGTATTCATTTTCAAAGAAAGATTATGATGTGATCTAAGAAGATTTGAGAATTAACATAAATGAATATTGGTCTAATGCTTCACAAGACAGGCCAAGCTACCTAGACAGACACTAACACTCTAATAAACAGCAAGAAACAACTGACCTGCGTTGATTGCATAATTTGAACAGAGATGTACTGCGAGACAACCAGCAACACGGGCAAGACAAGATATGCCAAGGTATCTGACCACCCAAGTGGTGGATGACCATCCTGCTCAGAAGTCAAAGCAACATAACATAAGAATTGGCACTCGATCCATGTCTTACATGATATTGACCAAACATTTCCCATAAATCAAGTATTGCAACTCAAGATGAAAGAGAAACCACGCCATCCAGGTGTGCAGTAATGTAGCTGGCAGACTTATAGTTCTACACCTTCTACAAGTATCTAAGACTGCCAGAAAGTACATATCCCTGAATGTACTAAGGAATGGAAGAATATACATAAAATTCCAATAAATATATTTTTGGGTAGGAAGACTGGGAAAAATGACTTTCACAAAATGGATTGTTATGTCAAACTAAAGCACTTACAACAAATGGAAAGAGCCAAGAGATACCACTCCCATTTTGTCGAGAAGCAATTGTAGTTGGACCAGCCAGAGAGGGTATCCAGAAAAAACCTTCCGTGAGGAGACCCTTAAGTTTGGGCAATCAAATCGGATTAGGGATATGTGTTAGTGAGAAATCACAGGCTCCAAATAAATTTAAAGTAAAAAATATAGCACCTCGTTGGCCACATTTGAAAGAGCTCTGTATAGTCCAATCCATACAGGAATTGTAGCCAATGTGGGTAGGCATCCTGAAAGCCGAAACAAAATGACATGTGATATACCAAGCAAATGACAGCTTAACATAAATAAATACAATGAATTCAAACATTCCAACTCTCCACTGGGGCAGAGTGATATTTCATGAATACAAGAACATACTTGCATAGATTTTATTGTCAAAAAAAAAATACTTGCATACATTTTCAGGCAAAATCCAAAAGGTGGGTTTTTCTAATGGCTTTTTCACCAAAGTTCCACAAACATATTCTCCATATAAAAAAATCAATGACTGTCCATCAGAAGAAAATCTTATTTCTACAAGAAGTCAAGCAGAACAAATACAAATGAACAAGTTTACCAATTCCTATAACTAAACAGCATACATGAACAAGGAGGCAGTGTCTAACTACTACTATATTTACTAGAGTAACTATGGCTTTAAAAACAGACACAATTTGAGTACCTGCAAGTGGGTTTATGCCAGCTAATTTGTACAGCCGAGCAGTTTCAAGTTGAATCCTCTCCTGCAGAAAGGTTAAACATTTTGATTTGATCATAAAATGAAGAAAACTCAATGCGATCTTATTTAGATTGCTGCTGTTAAAAAGGTGAAATTATTAGAAGCACACGTTACAAGGTGGCTATCACTCTCACGATCATAACAAGTAGATCCATGGTTAAAAACTATTTTTCCTTTTCTAGAAGGTAGGTTACAAAAACATTTATTACGGACCAGAACTATCGTAATCATGATGCCACAAATCCAGAAGACAATTCTAGCTAGCTATCAACATCACCAGCTATTATGCTATAAGCATAGTTTCATAAAGTACATTAGTACTAGAAACAAATATTATGAGTAAACTCCCTCACTGTTATTCCAGAGATGCATTCTATACAGCAGGAAAGAAGTTTCAACCTGATCCCCAGCATAGCGTTGTTGAACAGCCTTTACTTGCGGTTGCAAAGAACGCATCGCCATTGCAGATTCTACCTGAGTTCAACAGAATCAAGAAGTTAATAAACTAAACGAATCAATGAAAAATATTCACCTACAGTTAACTCTTAGTTCAGCAAAGAACCTGCTTCTTCGTCAAAGGAAACGTAGCAGCCTTAACAAGAACCGTAAGGAGTATAATGGCAAAACCATAGGCATAAGGAACATGTAGAGTAGAAAGTCCATCCTTAAGAATCTGCAACAGAAACTCAACAAGATTAAATAGAAGTTCAATTCCATAATTTCATCCACGTTTTATGAATCCAACCCTAGTACACCAATTCAAAGAGAAGTCATTCATTCCGTTCTCTCTGCTTTCTCGTTTCAAGGAAACTAAATTCAACAATGATGTTCACAAGTGATAATTAGCTAAACATAACGTACTTTAAGGACGCTCTCCATATAATTGGTAATCCCAGTAAACCAATCGTCAGTTTGCTTGGTGGTGGTGGTGACATTCTCCGGCGAAGCAGACACGGCGGCGTCGGCAATCGTGTAAAGAACGCTCTCAGCTTTGTCGAACAACCCCCTAACAAAGCCCTCGGCGCCATCCGGGTCAGGCAAGAACTCGGGTTTAAACCCGAATCTCGCCACCGCAAGGGACCCACGAAGGAAAGGCTTATGGTGGGATAAACCCCGGAATTGAACTCCATGAAATAGAGGATTTGAGGCCGGAACCCGGTTCGGAAACGAAGAGAAGACAAAGTTTGGGCGGTAAGGAGATATGGAAGCCATTTTTATGGAGCAAAGAAGACGAAATGAAGCTCAGAGGAACCCCCAAATTGAAGAGAAAGAGAAGGGGGTTTATGGGTCAAAGTTCAAGGAGAAAAGCAGTGAATTTGCAGAGGTAGCATGAGAGTAACAGGTCGATTGGATTGGACGATGGGTTGGGGGATTTCAGCGATGAAAGCTTAAGATTTTCCAGTGGGGTTCACAAAATTGGTTGCTTTCGTTGCTTCTTTGGTAAAAAATTCAAGTATCTACAGTGAAGTATCGAAATCGGAGTTCGTTTTGGGCAAATTTTCTTCGATGTATTGGTCGCGTGATTAATGGTTGTAGCCACACAATGAAGCTGGGATTATTAAAACGTGGAGTGCTGCTATAAACCTGGAAAGTTTAGGACGGTGAAAGAGCTTTATTTTATTTTTTATTTTTTATTTTTTGAGAAGATAATTTTTATTATAATTTTTATTATATTTTTTAAATCATTTTGAAAAGGCTAAAAGCTAGGGTTAACATGTTAGAGGGAAATGTCGAAGCCTCAATTTTATGAAAATGTCGATGGAAATATCGACGAAATATTGATGTTGATCGATATTCTTGGAAAAATATTTAAAGTAATAAATGAATGTGTTACATTTTTAAAATAAGTTAAAATACTGATTATAAATATTGTCTCCACATTAATTACATTTTGTTGTCATTTTAATTGATTTTTCTACGGTATAATAGAAATGTCGATTCATCCTTTGATGTCGAACCCATGGATATTTGGAAATGTCAACATGTCGACGGAAATTTAATACATTGGCTGAAAGTGCTTTTTAGTGATTGCAAAAAAAAAAAGTATTTTTTAGTGGACGTAGCACACTGTACACATTATCTCTCATTCCCTGTCGTTGGATCAACCACCAAGATTGGATGGGAAGTGATAGAGTGATGAAACCATATTCGTTTGCTTGGAAAATTTTCTAGCATGGATTTTTTTTTTTATAAATATATGTTACAAGAAATTCAAATTCTCGATCTTTTGATGAATGATACATACTCTATATGACAGTCGAACTATACTTTTTGTCGAACTATGCCAACAAGAGCATAGCTTAACTGGCACAAAGTGGTACTGATGACCACAAGGTCTGTGGTTCGAATTCCCAAAAAATTTTGAAACTTTCATTCCTCCTCTTCGTGTTTATTTAGAAGTCCTAAGAAAAAGGTTTTTTTTAAGGTAAGTTTATGGTGGTTTTTGAAACTTACCATTGTTGATTTTGTATCTTTTATATCATTTTTGACAATATGTCAATTTTTATTGACAAATATAAACAAATTTAGTTGGACTTTTGCTATTTTTCTTTTTTAATATTTGACACTTCAAAATGTTTCGAATATATAGTTTTTGTTACTCTTCCTACAAAATTTATGTGATTTTTAAAGCAGGGTACGGACATACAATTCTTTGACACTTCAAAAAAGTATATCATGTATTCTTGATAGTTACATATTTGATTATAAATTATCATGTGATCTTAAGTGTTATTATGGAATAATATTTAAAATTTCATCTCATAGTTTTAATTGATAAATAATAAAATTGTGAATTTATTAGGGAGCAATTTAAGATTGCAAAAGAAAAATGACAATTCATGAATGAATCGTACACAAAATTTATTCACTAATTTCAGTATAGCTCAATTGACAAATATCCATACTTTAAATTATATATATAAATATATATTTTTAGTTCACAAGGATATTAGAGTGAGAATTCGAATATCTAACCCTGGATAAAAACTATAATAAATTAATCAATTAAGATACTTAGATTGGCTCAAGTTTAAATCTCTTCTCTCCCTTTGTAGCTCAAGTTAAAATAATAATTTTAAAAAAACAATCACTTTATGAATCTAGGTTCTAATCTCTTCCTTTCATTTGGATCGTTGATGTTCCTTATAAGAATTTTTAAAAATTAAATAAAACATTAAAAAGAAAAGGAGCTTATTCAAGTGATAAGAAAACTAAAGTGGGGTAGGAAATAAGAGATCTATGACTCACATTCCCACCCATGGATAAGGAGAGAATCCACTCAGCACAATTTTATTGGTTGGCATTTGCAAGACTTGGCTTCTCCTCTGTCTTGCATCTCCTCATCTCATCACACCCAACATTTTTGCCATAACCCAATCTTTCCAACTTCACATTCTGTATCTCCCCTACCTGCCAAAGGCCATCAAAAGCTTAGTTCAACAGAAACAAGCAAATCAACTTCAATGGCAGCAACCATGGCTACAATGGCAGTGCTCAGTGTCAAGTGCACAAGCATCAACTCCACCAAAAACCCCAACACCCCAAAGCCGATCCCCAAACCCATCTCGCTCCTCTCTCTCCAGAACCTTCCAACAGGACTGATCTCATCAAAAGCTAATGAAAATCCCAACCTATCAACCTTCCTCTCCAGCACCGCCATCGCCGGAGCTGTCTTCTCAACCTTGAGCTCATCAGATCCTGCTTTTGCAGCCCAACAAATTGCAGAGATAGCAGCCGAGGACAACCGTGGTTTAGCCCTTCTGCTACCCCTTATTCCTGCCATAGCATGGGTTCTGTTCAACATACTACAGCCAGCACTCAACCAGCTCAACAGAATGCGCAGTGACAAGGGTGTGATAATTGGGTTGGGATTAGGGGGATTGACTGCATCAGGGTTTATGTACGCACCTGATGCTTCGGCCAGTGAGATCGCCATGATCGCTGATGCTTCTTCGAGTGATAGCAGGGGGCAGCTTCTGCTGTTTGTCGTTGCACCCGCCATTCTTTGGGTGCTGTACAACATTCTACAGCCAGCTTTGAATCAGCTCAACAGGATGAGATCCGAGTGATTCCAAATTTTGAGAAATGTGGTAGCAAACAAATGACCTGTAATTGCAGATTATGTTAATGAATCTATTTCAAATAGCAATCATTATCTCTCCTATCATCTGAGCCATTAGCTAGATCTTTCCATGTATATACATGTCTTTGCAGTTAGAGTCCCTTTCTAACTTTGTATTGGCAACCAGAGAAAGAGCTAGCTGCTTAACATTTTCAACTTCAATAAATTTCTAGTTGTACGTAATAGGTCTAACATCCAACAACTTTAAACAACGTTCAAAAGTGCTTAAAGAAGTTTGTATAGAGTTTGGTTCACCGATCATTTACTTCAAAATAAGATTTTTGCATATATACTACAGAACAGACCAGCATGGAATCATCATGCAAGTCAAAGGAGCTCAAGGATTTAATTTCCTTGTGAATTCTCAGGTTCACAAAATTTATCTGATATCTTGACAATCTCCATTAACAAACTTAGACAGGCACACGACGGTGTTGGCGATGCCATCTAGAATATTGCTCCTGGATTAGGTACATGACAAAAACGAACTAAACATTAGCCTGACTGTCTGGAACAAAATCGACAGGCTGGCTTTCAGTATCCTCTTGTTGTAATTGAGTAGCTGTGAGCTTTGCCTTCTTATATCTACTTGAACTTCGAAGTATTGTGTCAAGGGTCATATTCTCAGTCTCAGGGCTTGAAGGGCTGTACAAGGTCACCAAACGGTTACTGGTGAAGATTATAAACTCTAGTAGAAAAGACAAAAACATTGCACTTCAAAGAAACTATGAAAGAGAACATTTTCTTTTGTTGGAAGTCAACATGGAAAAACTAGGGAAAACTGAATAGTACTCAAAAATAACAAAGAAAACATCTCAAAGTAAGAAGGTGGCATATGTAATTTCTATTTTAGCATCTCTACAAGTGAGGACCCTAAATGTATGCACAACATTTCTGAAACAATTTTTAAATAGAAGCATAGATGAAGCTCTTTTAGGTAAACCTAAACTTAAAGCAATAGCATGAATCATGATGAATCAATAAGTCTCTATTGTAAATATATCAAAATTAATAAAAACAAATAGCATCTCTACAAGTGACAAAAATGTTGCACTTCAAAGAAACTCTGAAAGAGAACCTTCTTTTTCTTTTTCTTCTTTTTTATTTTATTTATTTTTTTTTTTTTTTTTTGGGGGGGGGGGGGGGGGGGGTTGGAAATCAACATGGAAAAACTAAGGAAAACTGAATAGAACCCAAAAATTACCAAGAAACCATCTCAAAGTAAGAAGGTGGCTTATGTAATTTCTATTTTAGCATCTCTACATGTGAGGACCATAAATGTATGCACGACATTTCTGTAACAATTTTTAAATGGAAGCATAGATGAAGATCTTTGTAGGTAAACCTAAACTTAAAGCAATAGCATGATGAATCGACGAGTCTCTATTGTAAAGATATCAAAATTAATAAAAAAAAAATAGCAATAAGATCTCCAGAAAACTTTTCTTTATTCATATCTGAGTAGAGAAATCAGCTCTTCATTCAGTTACTCTGGATTATAGGATGGTGGACCAGTGTAGTTCATGATGACAATAATGAGATACAAAATCATTAAGGCAAGAAAATATATATATACACATATATAGACAAGCAACGTCATTTTCATAATTAACTTACTCTTTCTTTCTACTGCTTCTTCTACGGATGTTTGTTCTTTCCAAGTCAACAGATCCTGAGACAAAATTCAAATATTAGCTATAAGAAGCCAATAACATGATTGCATAAAGAAACAACGAGAAGGGGGAAAAGAAAGAAAGCAAGTTCAGAAGTTGAATAGACTCGTCCAATTATCTAAAAAGCAGTAAGGAAAACAAATGCAAAACAATATAATCTTAGAATAGCTAAAGATCCTGCACTACTATTTTCTGATGAGTTGATTTTACCATTGCTTTCACCATCTGAGAAGTCAGATGTTAGTGAATTATCTGGAGATCTGGTACTGGCATCTGAATCAGCAATTCCACCTTCCTCCTCAGAACTATCACTGCTGGCATCCTTAAATATGCCTCCTGATGTAGCCAATAAGTTCTTTTGTTCTGATTGAGTAACATCTTTCTTTCCAATCAGAGAAGATTTTCGTCCACCCATAAGATGGCCAATACCAGTAGATTGACGCCCCATATGCTTTTGATCCTGGTGAACCATATTTGCTGAGTTTTTTGACTTTGATCGTGTTCTCGGTAAAGCAGAAGTTTCATTGTACATCTCAGTACTGTCCCGAGAAGAATCGACAACTTTTTCCCTAACCCTAGTTGCTTTATTAGAGTCAGACATTTGCTGTTTATGCTCATTTCTAGGCAGGGATTTAACCCCATCTCTTGAAATTTTCTTTAGTTTATTGTCAACATGAAGGGTCCCATCACATTTATCCTTTGATGATGATCCATGAAGTTTGAGAGCGCTAGAGTTGCTAGTTTGACAATGTCCCCCTGTGGCTGTGTTCTCATCTGACTTCTGTGTGTTCTGCATACTTAAGGAGGCTGCAGAAGAGCATGCACCTGGATCTTTCTTTTTTCTTTTAGCTTTCCCACTTTTCTCTCTACTCAACTTGTCAACAGTCAACTTAACAGATTCATGCTGGACCCCATCAGCTTTTTCCTCAATGCCAACTTTATCACTTTCAGAAGGAACTTCACTGCAATTATCAACATTAACAGCAGTACCATCTTTAGTGGTGTTGGTACATCTATTTGCTTCAAGAGACCTCTCTTCATGGTTGCCTTCAGAAACGTGAGATGGATTTAGGGTGGACTCAACTGTCTTAGACTTCTTGCAAATGCTAGGACTACTTTCAACCTCAGAAAACAGCGTAGAGTCCAAATTTGCTTCTTCAATTTCATTCCTCGACTTCACTTTTGAAAACTTGGTTTTCTTTGCCGCTATAGACACGGATTTAACTTCCCTATCACTTCTCTTTGATGGCAATGAATCATCATTACCTATACTTTCTTCTTGAAGATCTGATGTACTTTTCATTGAAGCCACAGGTCTCTTCTTAATTTTCTTTCTCACCTGCCCATCCATGTCTTCTGCTCCTGCTTGAGTTTTGTTGATTTGCAGCAAAGGTGGAACCTTACTTATATTTTTATCTATATCTACGTTCCCAACATTAGCCAATATAGAAGCAGTAGTTGTGTTTTCTCCATTCATTAGAGAAACATTGCTTTCTCCCATCTCAGCTTTAGCACAGGAATTATCAGCTAAAGTAATACTTTGAAGCTCAGTTGGAGGAATGTTGTGTGCAGAATCTCTAGCACCTGTGGTAACTAAACCAATCTGTCTTTCTTCTACTAAAGCCCTAGATTTTTTAGTCTTCTTTTTCTTACCATGCTTGGCATTTTCAGAAGTTCCCTTTAAATGCACTAATTCAGAAATATGAGTAGCTTTAGTGTTAGCGTCAGTACCATCCCAGCTCGATGAGTGGCAGTTCTCTACCATTGAGGCTTTTGTAGCAGCGTTCTGCAGAGAATCTCTTTCCTCTGGAATTGCAACAACCTTTCCAGTTTTGCATGTAAGATGATTGCTTTTAACATTATTGGTGTCCACAGATGTACTAATACTTTTCTGGAGATCGGTGGGGCCCTTGCTTTTAGAGGGAAGATCCTTTGAATCCAAGATTCTTTTTACTCCTAACTCAGCTTTATCAGACTCCTCTCTTATGCTTTGTACATCGCCAAGTTCCATGTTGTTCTTATTACCACCTACAACAAGAATATAAATCAAAATCAGAACCAAACATTTTTTGGACTAGTTTGTGAACCTGTAAATATGATCTTTCATGTAACATACAACCACAAGCACACACAAATAATGCTGAAAGAATGTTTGAAGAAAAACATACAGGACTCTCCAACCAGGGATGATGCAAAATTTTCTGCAGTTTTATCAATGGAATCCTGGTGCCTTTCCTTTACAGATGTTCCAATGAGATCAGGAATTGATGCCTCCTCAATATCTTGACTGGGGACAGTTGTTATATCAGATCCTCGACTTGCATCCTGTTTATCATCCCCTACCGTAGATGAAATCAAACCAACAGCTTGATTTGGACAAGCTGACAACTTAGTTTTCCTTTTCTTTTTCCTCCTTTTCACATCACTTGAACCATCCTCGAGCAGGCAAGCATCAGGTTCAGTAGACGAAGTACCTAAAACAACTTTGGAAGTTTGTTTCTTATCTGACAAGTACTCTGAAGTGACCTTAGGTGTCGATGTCACTTTACTAGAATCAGAAACCAAATCCCTGTTTCCTTCCACACTATTCATTACTCCACTTACTGCCATTGTATTCTCATGCATCTTTTTCTCGGTAGACCCAGCCTGTGCAGCAACTTCTAAAGAAGAATTGTCCATCAGGTGAATTGCATTTTTGGGATTATCATTTTTGCCATCAACTTCAATTTCCTCAGATAAATTATACTTTCGCTTCATTCCATGTTCAAATTCATCACGTGTATTAGAAGATGAAATCTGACCATGTTCAACTACATTGGATTTGCTTTCCATCATTGGAAGATCAGAAACTTCATTAAGTGTATAATCTCTGAATTTTTCACTAGATCCAACGACTTGCTGCAATGGATTTTGATCATTATCATCACTGGTACGATTAACAACTTCGTGTTCATTGATCAATTTTGGTTTTCTCTTCTTACTTTTATGATTCACCTTCACAGTAGGCAGAGATTCCAATGTTTCGTTAAGGCCATCACAACCATTCCTTGTCCTGGCCGATTGATCTTTGCTGCAATTTTCAACAGAATGAGTAACTTCTGCCTTCTTACTCATTAAACCTTTTCTACTAGTATGACATGAACCAAAATAAATATCAGTAGGGGCTTTCTCATTGACATATTGTTGAATCACATTGTCTTGCAATTGTGGAGCATCAAAGTTGGGTTTCTGTCCACAATGGTTATTTCTGGCAAGCTTGATTCCATCAACGGAGGTATCATCTGCCCTTTCAAGATAAGTTGAAAGATTCCCAGTATTAGGGTCGGTTGAGTGACCATCAACTACTGAAGCATCAATAGAAAGAAACCAACAGTCCTCGTACCCAACAAATGCACTTTTCAAATACATGGAGTCAGAAAGGTGATAGAAGCACCCTCTGCGCATTACCTGTCAGTTTAATTTCCCCGTAGCTGTAATTAATAGAGGTATATACAATCAATTGTGCTCACGCATACAGAAAAATAATTTAAGTACCTTAATTGCTTGAATTTTTATGTTCCCGAGATAAGGAAAACACAGTGAATGTTCCTTCTCTATCTTCTCTGCGTGCAAAAGCATAAAAGTGTCATTTCAAATGTAAAATTATAAGTCATCCAAATACTTAAGTGCGGTTTGATAACCATTTGGTTTTCGTTTTTGAAAATTATGTTTATAACACTACTTCCACCTATGAATTTCTTTCTTTTGTTATTTACTCTTACAAATGTTTTTGAAAAACCAAGCTAACAACCAAACATCATGGTTGTCAAACCGACAAAACTTAAAAAAAAACAAACACTTTCAATCATGTCTGATAGATAGATAGATAGAATTTAGTGAAAATGCCGACTCAATTTCACTTGAACAAAGAAAACAGCAATAACACTGGAGAAGAAGAATTAGTACGGTCCTATTGAATGAGGATGGAAAAGCTTGCCACAGAATTAGTATTACTGAAATTTAAATCTCCCTGTCACTGAAAATGTCTCTTTCGGAATGTCAGACAAGATCAGAGAGAACTTCAAACAACCAAAGGGGAAAAAAAAATCTCAGCTCACAACTCTTTGACATGAAAATATAGCTCTCATGCTTAGTCTTCGCATCCCAAAGACTTCGAAACTCATTCAAATTTCAAACGAAATACAAGCTTCGTGCATCAGCTTTACCCCAAAATCAATTAACCAAAATATAGCTATACTGATCATGACTGCAATGATAAGCTCTACAACAGTATACCGGCGAAAAGAGGGGGAAGAACAGTAAAGGGAGATATCGGAAGTTTACCTTTGACGTCGGAGACGGTATCGCAGAGTGAGACGGCCATGGCCAAGTGAGTATTGAGGTTGGTGTCGATGAAAACAGTGTTGTAAGACGCCGCAACGTTGAGGGAACCGGTGGGAGAATCCGGAATCGCCATTGTATTCATTTCAAATGCTCAACTACAAGCGCAAAGCGATGAGAAGGGTTCTTCTAAAGGTTTATTGCTCGTCCACTCGTGGCGTTGGTTGCCGTGAACACAGAAATAGAAGAAGCAGAAACCATGAGGGGAGCCGCAAGGAAGCGGCGAGCAAATGGCTGAAGCCAGAAAGAGGAGCTTTTGAGAGAAATTGAAGTCCGCTACAAGCCACCACTTTACATGTGAAGCGCGAATGTTGCAGGATTACTGTTGCGAAATTTTCCGACAGTTCAATTTGGCCCATTACTTTTTATGGGCCGAAACGAATTTACAGCCCAATTTGAATATTCTGCTGGCCCAACTGACCCATTCCAAATGGCCCAAAAGTGTACATGTGGGTGAAAATTCCTCACAGAAGTCACGCTTAGTAGGAGAGTTCCGCAGGCACTTTATAGTTTATTCTCCCTAACCAATATGAGTATAGCTCAAATCACATAAGGCTTGTATTAATGAGTCAACGATTCGAATCCCCTCACTCCTACATGTTGTCAAAAAAAAAAAGGTGGGAGATTTACATCTTTAGTGGATAATTTATTTTTTTTACGTCAACATACCAGGGTAAAGATTTGAACTTCTAATCTTTTTTGTAGAGAATATAATATTTTAATCTTTTTTTATTTGAGTTCAACGATGAATCGTGCTTGAGTGGTTTTTTTTTTTTTACAACATGTAGGATGGAGGGATTCGAATCACAGATATCTAGTACAAACTTTGTCAATAAAGTTATGCTCGTGTTGACATGCTCGAAGTGGTTGATGTCTTAATTTGTTAAGTTAGGTTCAGGTTGGCCAATAAATACTTTTAATCAAAAAAGTTATGCTCAACTAATGTCAACATAACTCAACTGACATAAAATATGTCCTTTAGACCACTAAGTTAGAGATTTAAATCCTCCACCCTATATATTATGTAAAAAAAAACACCGAGTTTATCACTTTAGATATCATTAGCAAGTATTAATTTTGTTCATGTTAGATGAATTATGTTCAAATTGTATTTCCAATTCACTTTTTAATGAAACCATCTCTTTTTTTTTTTGGGTGGGTTTTTTAACTTTTTTTTTTTTTTTTTTTTTGACAAGATGTAAGATGGGGACTTGAACCTCTAACCTTTGGTCGATGGTACACCTTTATACTAGTTGAACTATAGTTCTTTTTATTTTGTCCCATAGACAAATATCTCCAATATTACTAAAAAAGGAGTACAATATTTTCAAAATATCATTAAAATATATAATACATGGAAAAAAAAAAATCCCAAACACGGTTGTGTCGAAGTTGTTGCTGTATAATAGAGTCAATGGATATGAAATATGTTGAGCAAATGGAAATGACCAGTCACATTTCAACAGACGATATCATGTCTGACTAGCGACATCAACAAAACTTAATTTCTTCAAATATTATGAAAAGCAATTTACAAAATATTGTTAAAAGTATATAACATTTAAAAAATAGGGGCAGTTGCAAGAATAGAAAAAAATAATATGGAATTTGCAACCATGTCATCAGTTTTTTAATGTTGCAAATATAGCAAAAAAATGTGGGTCCGCCTAAACATTAAAGTTAAAAAGTCAAAAAAACCCCTAAAACACGCTGGAAGTTTAAAAAGTATATCAATGGTGTTATTGATATATTGTATATCAGGTACATCATTCATTTATTTAGTGTACTGATATACTAGATATTGGGTATATCAATCAACTGATATACTAAATATATAGTATATCAGATGTATATTTTGTGAATATAATATACTTCATTTATGAAGTATACACATGAACTTTCATTAGTTTAGATATCTTTGATATACTTCATCAATAGAGAATTAGATATATTAGCTTTATTTTGGGACAATATGTGTGGTAGGAGATTTAAACCTCTAACCTTTTGGTTGAATGTGTATATCTTATGCTAGTTGAGCTATGCTCATGTTGGCAAATATGACATCAATATATTATACATCATCTTAATAATATACTACTGATACAATATTGATATACTTTAAATTACATTTTTAGTGAGTACTAATACACTAATGATATACTTAAAATTGCATCTTATTGATATACTTATAAAAAATTTTGCATTCCACGACCTTCATAATACACCAACAATTAAAAATATATATCAGTGATTTTTTTCAATAACAAGTCTATCATTGATGTATTTAGCTACTCATAATCAGGTATATCAATGTTATTAATTATTTGAGTAGTATAAAAATGAGATAAGTTCAAAAAGAAAAAAAAAAGAGGTATATCAATGGTATATCAACATTCATAATAGGTATAGAAGACAAACATTTCATTTAAAAGATGTAAATAACACAACATAATTCAATAAAGAGAAAATAAAACATAACAAATATAAGTAAAGAAAGTAACATATCAAGTATATCATTGATATATCAACATTTAATCAGGTATATCAAATGTTATGCTTATCAAATCAAGCATATATTAGGTACATCATTGTATTCATTCGAGCATATCAAATTTGGTATATCAGTTAACTGATATACTTTATATTTCGTATATTAGTAAATATAAAGTATATCAGATATACTACATATATACCTGTTGATATACCAAGGGTAAAACTGGAATAATAAAAAAAACGGAAATCAGATTTTTAAAATTTTGCTATGTTTGCAAATCTAAAAAATCATAGCTAGATTTGCAAATATCCTAATATTTTTTGCTACCCATTGCAATTTCCCTAAAAAATAAATAAATAAATAAATAAAAAATAAAAAAAAAATAAAAAAATCTCAAACATTGCAGATATCAAATGGGTAAGAAGTTAAAAGACTGTCAAATGGGTTAATGGGGTATCATAAGAACTGTCACACATCTAAGTTTTAAGATAAGAGGAATAAATGGAGCACATCATTATCTTGTTCTTTTTTCCTTTCTCAGGAAGAATATATGAAAAGGCTAATCTTAAATTGAAGAAATATATTGAAAGGTCATCAAAGAAGAATAAAACTAAAAACATTAAAATCTAGCATGCTTGTGCTCCAAACTTCAACAAAGTAGCTGACACTAAGAGGAAAGGTTCTTTTTCTCCATAAATTAGAACTAAACATCTTCCTACTCTTTCTTCCTCGAGTCTTTGAGTTGACCTCTCTTTCTGATGCCAAGGCAAAACTTCAAACGCCAAGCATCGATGACGGACTCTGGCAACGAGTACGCCAAACCCCAAAGAAGTTGATGGGGCCAATAAGGTGTGCAGCGAGGCTCGTGTCCAATCCAGCGGAGAGCTGCTGCTGCATATCCATTCGTCGAAGGAACGAAGAAGGATGATCTTCGAATGGAGGCCATCTTGGTAGCAACATATAGCGGGACCTGCATCAATCAAGTTTGTTAAATGAAGGGCTCAACAGATTTCCCATATTTTCCTTTTGTTGTTCAAATCCATTCTTCAAAGTAAACAAGATTAGAGACAGACAATCTATCAACTGCAGTAGAAAACTATTATGCTTTCACGCATCATGAACTTGATGACCGAATTAAGGCGTTAACAATGACTTATAAATCGTCCTCTGTTAGAGAAGAATGCAAATGACAGACAACAAGCTTCCAATGTTCTTATATTGGAGATGTACCAGACAGCATATCTCAAAGGATAAACCTATCTACTTTAACTGGAAAACAGAAGAATGTGGCAAATTGACAAGCCATTTGAATTTCTATGCATCTGTAATATTCAGTGTGCTTAACAAAAATTTCCATGTCTTCCCATTACCTGAAAATCTATCTTCATTTCTTCTCAGGGTCATTTAATTTTTAGGGAAAAATCAATTTTCATCGATAAACTTGGCAAGTTTATCAAACTTCACCCTAAACCTTCAATGTCATCAAACTTAAACTTAAACATTTGTTGCAATTTTTCTCCTATGTTCAATTTCCGCTAAATTCACTCGCTAATTTTAACAAAACGTAAAGTAAAAATCTCTTCGGACTTACTAGTTTCAACAAAAATCAAGCCCGATACAAGTTAAGCTTAATTGATGCACATTATTGGCAATTAAATAAATCTTTTAAAACTCAAAAATTTCAATAAAAATTCAGTTCTAATGGTTTTTTTTTAGTTTCACAACATTTTGGGAGCGGGGAATTCGAACCTCCAACCTCTTGGTTGAGAGTACATTACAATTACCATTAAGCTATGTTCACTTTGGTAGATCTAATGTTGTTTTCTTTGAAGTTTTACTAACTTCATACTAAACATATGTTTATATTCATTATTTGCACATTAGAACATTTTTGTTGACAATGTTTCAAACAAAAGTTTAGAAGAGGGTAAAAATTGCATAATTCATTCCTAAAGGTCACAAGTTAAATCCTAGAAAGTAATACTTTAGAGATTCTTTTGAACTAAAAAGAAAAGGTAAAGATTGCGGCACTTATCAAAGTTTAAGGTGCAATTTGATGAAAAAATTGAGAGTAAAAATTGATACACCTTACCAAGTTCTTTATATTTTCCCCAACTTTTAGTACCATCATTTTACAGTTTTGTGAAACTATAGTAGGGGCACAGAAGAGGTATCTAACGACTATCACCATTGATAGAGGCCGATCAGTGAAAGTGAGGAGGTCTTGTTTCACCATTTTTCTGGACCATCGACTAAGTGAGTTTGGGATGATTCTTTAGAATACTGTTTATAATTGAGACTCTTTTTCTTAAGCCCGTTTCAAAGAACCACTCATTAGGTGCTTCTTCTAAAAACAGTATGTTCGGTATAGCTTGTGAAGTAATGTTTTCAAGCGAACTACTTTTCTAACCAACCACTCATTAGGTGCTTCTTCTAAACCAAAAAAACTTTAACATACTTGTACACATTCTTTTAGTTTTCAAACGTATTGTTAAACAAACATGATAACAAGTAAAAACACTTTTTACCATCAAGTCATGTCAGACTCACACTAGAGTTCATTATAACAGAACAACTTCCTCATCTCAATCTCAACCAGAAACCAACAACAAGAGATATCAATTATTACCTGGCATTGCACATCGATTCCACTCTTCTTGTACTCCACATACAGGCACCTCGAGAATTGGTCAATGTACCTGAAATTACAACAATCATCAATCTTCCATCAACATACAACACATCAAAGGAATTAAACAAAAGCTATGGAGAAAAAAGAAGCAAAACTTCCTGAATATGAACAAATGAATAAAGGGGTCTTACGCTTTAGTGGCGGCATAGACAGCATACAGGGGATCTGAAGGAATAACAATGGCGGCACCAGAACCAATATTAACTATGGCGCCTCTCTTCCTCTTCAACATTCCAGGCAAAACAGCTTGAGTGACCTTCGTAGTGCCTTCAACATTGACCTTGATCAAGTTATTCAGAAGCTCCTCATCCACCTCGTGAAAGAACCTCCCGTACGGATACGAAACCCCAACGTTGTTAATCAAAACCCCAACATCCAGCCCTTCAATCGCTTCACTGATCCTCTTAATCCCTTCTGAGAGATCGCCGGAGAAATCGACCACGACGCTCTTTATCTGGACGCTGCCGTACTTAGCGACGATTGAATCGGAAACGTCCTTGAGTTTCTCAGGGTTCCGACCCACCAAAATCAGATTGAGCCCTTTGCGAGCCAATTGAAAAGCGAAAGCCTTGCCGATTCCATCGGTGGGGCCTGTGACGAGCGCCCAGGAGCCGTATTTCTTCAGGTTCTTTGGGGGTCTGAGGAAATTGACATAGATCCATCTCAGAAGGATTACAGAGAATTTCAGAGCGGAGAGAGAACCCAATGCGAAAAGCAAGCAAACCCAGAAGGGCTGGGATTTAAGGTGCTCGATGCAGTGAAGCTCCATCTTTGAATTGGAAGATTTTCGGGTGTGGAAATCTGGGTTTTAAAGGAAGAAAAGGCACATTTCTCGTTGAAAAGAAGAACAAAATCAATCAAGGTGTAATAAAATAGCTTTATAGGAAGATGGAGAGGGTTTCATTTATGAAAACGGATGATGGGTAGCTGAAGTAGATGAGCAAACCATCTCATTAAAATTTTACCAATGGCTAGGTGAGATGTGCAGAATTTAGTGCAGTTTTTTTTTTTTTTTTTCCTCCTTCCTTCCCAAAGCATTGGAGAATTTAGTAAGAATTTAAGTATTAGTATTACATATATCATATTTCCATTGTGTTCCCATCCCACCAAACTAGAAGAAAGTTGCACTTCCATAACAACTGGACGGACCAAAGTGAAGTTCTCCTCCTCACTCTTCAAAAGATTTATAAATGTCAAACAATCCGACTCCACCATCATTCAAGGCAGCACCATCTCACTAATAGCCAATACCCCAACCCAAATTGCCTCCATTTCTAACATCATCACTCCGAGGGGTCCGGTAAGAAGTTCACAACATGCCCTAATTTTAAAAGAAATGAACAGAGAGAAATTGTCAACGTTGTACGAACTTGAATTTTTCGGTAAAGGAAATTGGATTAATAGCCTCCAGAATCTGCGTAGGATTCAAGGTCTCAGATTATGTAGAAGAATAACCCATGAATATTGCAGGGAAAAAAAAAAAAGTTAAGAGTGTCGCTAGACTAAAATATGCTCTGATATCATCTAAAAGAAATGATCAAAGAGAAATAAAAGGAACTCATGGGTGATCACAAAAAGGTCTTTCTCAATTGAATAATAATCAACATCTATAGGATACTGAGAATACAAAATAAACAACCAATACAACTGAAAACTAACAATAACAACTATAAGAATAAGTTGTAACAAAATAATAAGAATATATCAATGTGCTCTCTTAACACTTATCACATCTCAAGCAGGGTCCCACAACACCCACTCCATCATCATTTAGCCAAGTTGCATCACAATTGGGAGATCACGTATTCTCAAGGATGGGGGAGAAGGGTCCAAGTCACCACCGTATTCGATTCCACTGTCCCATTTGAGGCCAGGCGATATCCCAAGAGTTGCACGAGCCGTCGAGGGAATAACCTCCAAATAGATGTCTGAACAGACTCTTTCATATTTCCTTCTTGTCACGTAGTATTTTTTTGAAAAAAATAAAGTAAACTCAGTCAGCATTAAAGAAATATTTATAAAAGTAAAATTATAGTTTGAATAAAATATATTATTTTCTCATAGTACCAAAAGGTTTTCCTAGAATTTTGGGTGAAATACACCATTAATTAAGGCCCCGTTTGATAACCATTTGGTTTTTGGTTTTTGAAAATTAGGCTTGTTTTCTTTAAATTTCCTCACCATGGTTTTCATTTTTGTTAAAGTTACACTTGAATTCCTAACCAAATTCTAAAAACAAAAACAAGTTTTTGAAAACTACTTTTTTTAGTTTTCAAAAATTGGCTTGGTTTTTGAAAACATGGAAAGAAGGTAGGTGAAAAACCAAAGAAACTTAGAGTTGGAATGAGTGTTTATAAGCTTAAAAACCAAAAACCAAAAACAAAAAACCAAATGGTTATCAAACGGGGCTTAAGATTTTAATACTTTATCCACATAATACTTTTTTTTTTTTTTTTTTGAAGAAATTATCCACATAATACCTTATTATTATTTTGGAGTTTTTTTTTTTTTTTTGGAAATACTTTTGGAGAAATTGTTGAATTATGAGTTTAAGCATTTTATCTTGGAGTTTTATCACTTTTTTACTAATTGATTGTGTGGGGTCTTAAAACCGTTGAATTGGGACGTTTTTGTGTGATTTTTTTTTTTTTTGTTTAATGAATTTTGTGCATTTATTGTTTGGTTTGTTATTAAATTTTCTAACTTAAGTTTGAGAACGGTATTAATTTGTTTTTTTTTTTTAATTCAACTTGATAAATTAAAATGTTTTACGTTAAAATTGACTCAAAAGAGTAACGAATGAGAGTAGTGTAGAGATGAAGTGTTGTAGAAAAGATTTAATAGATGAATGGTAATAAAAACAACATTGTCTTTAATATTTAAAATTTATTATCACACATATATTATACGGGTTTTTTCCTCAAAAGTAGGGGTGGAGTTGGTGAATAAAATTCTGTTAGAAAAGTTGGTGAATGTATAGAAAAATGCAAATAAAACTTATATATCACCTAAAATTTAGGGCCCTAAAAAAAATCTATCGATAATAATTTGATTTTTAGTTTTTTTTTTAAAAATAAGCTTTATAAATCATTTGTTTTTGTTTTTAAATTTGATTAAGAATTTAAATGTTTTCTTAAGAAAATGAGAATCATTGTTTTTCTTATTCCAAGTTTTTTTTTACAACATGTGGGGTGAAAAGATTTGAACCACGAACCTTGTGGTCATCAGTACAACTTTGTGCCAGTTAGTTGAGTTATGCTCTTGTTGGCTTCTTATTCCAAGTTTGTTAGAAATGACTTTTGTGGTTTATTATTATCATTCTTCTTTAGGGGGAAGGATCATTTAGTTGTATTAATAATTGCACACTATGCAAGTGCTTCAAAAGTTCAATGCTCATACCTATACAGACCTACAAATTAACTTGCATATCTACAAATTTAAATATATTCAGTTAGTTAGAGTGTTATAATCTCAACAAAGAAGGAAGAATATTTGAATCTTGGTTGAAGATACATGGCAATTACCGCTGAGCTATACTCACTTCAATAGGTAAAAATTTACTCAAAACGATAAAAAATTGATAGAAATTGTTCATTCATATTTAAAAGCACCATGGCTTAATTTAAAATATATTATATATTTCTTAGAGAAAATTAGGAATCCATAAATCTCGGTGACATAATTACAAAATTCAATTATGAGACATGGCATATTAAATATCTTTGGCACAACCATCACTTGGTAGTTGAGCCGCTCGCCGACCAATTAGTTCAGCAAATCACCATCCTCTCAGCTGCCACCGGCGCGGCGGCTCCCTCTCATATTAGAAGCAAGTGGCCCACATTTTTATTAAGATGTCAACAAAGTGAAAAACATACTTTTAAAATTTTGATTAAATTAAGTTTGTAACAAACCTTATCAATTTGGTCTCTGAACTTCAAAAAGTGTCTAATAGATTCCTAAACTTTAAAAATGTCTAATAGGTCCTTGAATTTTCAATTTTGTGTCTAATAAGTCTATGGCATATTTGAGATTGTAAAAGTTAACCCATCTATTAGATATAAAATTAAAATTTATGCCTATTAAAACCCTAAACTTCCAATTTTGTATCTTGTAGGCTTATGAATTTTAAAAAAATGTTGAATCGGTCAAAGACTTATTTGATACAAAATTGGAAGTTGAAAGACCTATTAGACACAAAAGTGAAAGTTTAAGAACCTACGAAAAATACTTTTTAAAGTTCAAATATCTATTGGACACACAAAATTGATAGTTCAAGGACATATATGACACTTTTTAAAGTTCAGGGACCAAATTGACACAATCCTAAAAGTCCAAGGACTAAACTTGTAATCGAACCTAATTATTTAAATAAATATTTTGTCTACTAAACTATTTTCCAATTGAGAAAAAAAAAAAAACATAATCAATGACATTAAAATATTAACTTTTTTTTTAGATCAACAACATTGAGAGGTGAGGGAGTCCAAACCTCTAACGTTCAATCAAGGATCATATATGCTAAATACTACTAAGTTATGCTCATTTGGCAAAATATTAACTCTTTGTAATATGGATTTAAGAGTGTCAATGTACATTAGTTGCACGAATCAACCATAATCCATCGACATTAAGTACATCAACGTGGGGAGATTCGAACCTCCGACCTCTTGGTCGGGAGGATATGTCAATTACCGCTGAGCTATGCTCACTTTGGCTTCAAATTTACCTTCTTACTCGTTCCTTTTGGGTTAAAGAATCTTTATTTTTTTCGAATTAAAAAGTATCTGTCTCTAAATTTTCATAGAAATAACGATTAAGTCCATATACTTTCAATTTTGTAACAACTTAGTCCATGAAGTGTAATGTATAACAATTTAATCCTTAAACTTTAAAACTTGCAATGATTTAGTCCCTATCGTGAAAAAAATATTATTAAAAACTAATGGAATTCCTAACATATGTAGATTGATAAACTGATTATGAATCAAATGTGTTTATAAATTATAAAGACCAAGTCATTACATAATAAAAATTGACACACAATTTCGATGAGATTTCTCATGATAGGTAATAAATTACTACATGTTAAAGTTCAAGGACTCATTGATTACAAATTTGAAAGTTCGTGGACTAAATTATTACAAATTGAAGTCGAGAGACTAAATTGTAACTTTCATGGAAACTCAAGGATCAAAAAGCATTTCTTTTAACCTTTTTTATTTTAATATCATAAAGATTTGAAACCTGTTGAAGAAAAGTTATCAATGCTTAATTGGTTACAAATGTTTAAACTGGCTCCCCAGTCCTCTTTTTAGTTTGAAAACCTCCAATAAAAAGAAGAGATAGATATGCACATGCTAGAAGTTGAGATGTACTTTTTGGATCATGTGGTTTCGAAGAATCTAGGTGAGTTTAAGGACCTCAACGAATAATATTGATCTACCGACTCGTCAACAAGAATCTTTATACTAACTAGTGATGAGGGAAGTATTTTCCATCCGAATGGATAGGATTAACTGCGTTTTTCCCCCCTTTTTCTACTTTTAAAGTTTAGTTAGCTAGAAAAGTAGTAGTTCTAAGAATGAATTTGTCACAAGCCACAACTAATCTTTACGAGCAAATATCTATTAATCAATAAATTATTTATACGGTGTATATATACACAATACACTTCAGGACGTGGACCAATAAGCTTTCAGTTCGTATTGATCGTCTTTAATCGTCACGATTCTCTAAAGACCTTGATTCGTAGCGCCACAGAATTCCTCCAACTAGATTGTTCAATGCATGAGAAGCCATCGGCACAACGATGCTGGAGGATTCGACAGTCGCATAACCATATGCAAGTCCAACAAAAGTTGCCCTGAGACAAAAAAAATGATCGAATGGAACTTTAAAGAACAGGAATAATCAAAATTTTGTTTTAAAGAGTAAAAAACAGTTTTTCTACACCATCTACAAACAACCCTGTGCTATCACAATCGATTAAACATTCAGCACTCCAAAAGCAAAAGCAAACTCAGGTTCTAGTGGGATGGAAGGTAATGTAGAAAGAAAAAGACAAGGAAAAGTAAGCAATTTTTAACTATCAGCACAATTCCAAGAGGAAAGGCAGATGAACTTCGCAAATTTTTCCTTTTCCAATATCCGTGAGTGTTTGAGCCAGATTGCACACACCTTGATTAGAGACAACCGTCTTGACCCGTTTCATTTGGTTGTCTATGTAACTAATAGGATATTATATCCTAGATAGGTGGCCACCATAGCTCGAATCAATTTCTCTAAGCTTTTATGTCACTAGGTTAGGGCCAATCCATGATGGTCCATATGAACTATGCAGTTAAAAAGGATTTGATTCACGACCTATTGCTAAGATAGAATTTCTAGCATATCATATGAAGTTTAGATAGAGATATGGTTACCATATTGCAAATGAATACTTCCGGCCACCACCCAAGTGTAGAACGCCAAAAATGGCGGCTGTCACCACGACACTTGCCCAGTTGAATCCCAACAGCGGTATCAATGCGCCACGGAAAAGTAATTCCTGATGCCCAGAGAGGCATATGCATGTTACTTGAAAAGAAAAAGGATAAATGGATGATGGAACAAATAAATGTAGAAGCAAGGACTTATGCTTCGAGAGTGAGAACAACAATTAGATCTAAAAGAAAACGAGAATGTGTTGATATACTTTGCTCACCTCGCTAATCCCGGGCAAAAATGCAACTACCCCATAATCTAATGGTTGAAGAGAAGTGAGCACCTGCACTGGGAGTTATGGAGTATTTTCGAACGTTAGAAATCATTATTAAGTCTGCGGTAAACAAAACTTTCAGCTCTTGCTGTCTCTAGATTTACAGATATAAACTAAAAAACCAGCTGTACCTGTCGATTGGCCGCTTCACTGGACTTGGCAAAGTCTGGCCATATCTTCAACAGTATATATCGAGATGAAGATATTAGAACAACCAGTCCTGTAATCAACTGAAGTTGCTCCATCTCAAAACTAACTGCCAGAATGGAGTACAGAAGTGAAAGATAACAGTCCTTCAGTCCATATCTACGAAATCCAAAAGAATTTAAAAAAGAAGGCCTTTGTTGTTCCACATTCTCAGCAATTCTTCCAAAGCACACAAAATGGTTTTCTATTCAATAGCAAAAAGCTATAATCTTTTACACGGTAATACTTTTTAACGATCAATGAGTTGATAAAAAAAGACTTGTACACAGAAAACCTATTAATATCAGAGCCAAGCATGATTTGTAGTTTTACAAGAAATGAGAAGTACAAACTTGATCGCCATGATGTTAAGGTGCACCGAGAGGGTCACGTGGATAATAAGTTAGTTCATGAAACTCTTTATAACTAACCTACAATCAATATCAGCTAGAAGTTGTTTTGCTTCGGCAATCTTTTGAGATGGACAATCTTTCTCTTCAAGAGGAATAGTAAATTAGCAAGAAGGGAGAAATGAACTTGGAAGTCCTACATGATACCTCCGAGGTGCAGTCAATCACTGGCAGTCCCTCTATCGATGCAACATGAGATACCTGAAACATACAATGTTGAACCAGATCTTAGAATGCATTTCTTTATCGTGCAAGATCAGGAAAAATGTCACCAACAGTCTTTCCTATACGTTAGGACACTAAATATCTCCATAAAGGCAAGTAATCACAGTTACACAATAAATCTACAGCTGTGTCATAAGGAATAGGTCTTAACTTTTAATTTTGTTTCTTCAAATCGATGAGTAACAATATACTACATATCACTCACAGAGAGATTTCAAATGTGTATATCTTTTTGCCACAATGAGATTAAAGAATATAACTTATGACCCAATTTGATTTTGCGTTCAATTTGCAAGTGCTGTTCATGAACTCATGTTCCACTTTCCCTATTTGATTAGACTGACTATCCTAAATCAAGAAACGAACAGCATTAAAAGAATATATGATGAAAAGAAAAGTTTCTGTTTGCCTGAATATGCCTCACCTGTCGAATTATTACACCCAGAGCAGCAATCAAACCAGAAGTAATTGAGCAAGCCTGAAGCACAGAACTCCTTGAGGGGATATTAATCAAGCTGTTCTTGACAGAACCATCAGAAGAGTTCATCTTCACATCTTCAGCATTGTCATCAGCAGAAGAGGACGTTTCAGAAACTTCCTCACGCGTTCTTTCCAATTTCCTCGCGGATTTCCGCCTTGCATAAACCTTTGGCTTTACATTCGACCTCTTCACCCAAAAGAAAAAGCTAATATCTTAAAGGGCATAAACATATAATCAGAGAAAACGAACATTGTAAACCAAAATTGCAAATCTTACACTGCATATTCCTGTGGGGAAAACCCTTCGTACATTACAGAGGCCAATTCCATTCCTTCCTAACGAAACACAGCCATTTTCAAACAATTAAAAGAAGGATGGAATCTTTACAAATGAAACCAGCACGATGCTAATCGCCATTGATTCAAGAATATGCGTACGTCGATTGAATTGTCAGCTGATTTAGTGATAGGGCTGGCGCTTTTATTGCAGAACAAGAGCGGCGAAGAAGGAGAGAAAGGGACTGAAGTTAAGTTAGCAGACTTACTCGTGAAAGTAGAATTCCTCCATGGAAATGGATTGAAGCTGGAAGCAGCGTTCGTTGATTTGTATCGACAGTTGCTAGTGAGCAAATTCATTGCGGATTGAAGTTTCCAGTTCTGGTTGAGGCTGAATTGAACTGGATTTAAAAAAAAAAAAAAAAAAAAAAAAAAAAAAAAAAAAAAAAAAAAAAATTGAACTGGATTTATCTATACTGAACTAGAGGATAAAATGACGAAGAAATTATACTATAAACATTAGCCAATGAAGAAGAAGAGAAGAAAAGGACACTTAGATCAGTTCTTTTCCAATTTTATTTTGTATCAATATAATGTTTTTTTATAAAAAAAATCACTTTTCATCCCCAAACTTTTATGAAAATAACAATTTGGTCCATAAACTTTAATTTCTAACGATTTAGTCCCTATACTTTCAATTTTATAATGATTTAGTCTTCGTATTTTCAATTTTATAACAATTTAGTCTCTATGTACTTTCAAATATGTAACGACTTAGTACATATCGTGAAAATCAGTATAAAAATTTAATAAATTTTCTAATCATAAACTAATTTGGGATTCAATATCTTTATAAGCTACAAAGTTTAATCATTAAATAATAAAAATCGACATTTAATTTTGATGAATTTTTCTTACAACAAAAATTAAATCGTTACAAATTATAAAGTACAATAACTAAATTGTTACAAATTTGAAATACAATGATTAAATTGTTACTTATTAAAGTCTTGGGATTAAAGTGTTACAAAACTAAAAGTACAATGACTAAATCGTTATAAATCAAAATTCAGGGACCAAATTGTTGCTTTCATGAAAGTTCAGGGATCAAAAGTGATTTTTAACCTTAAAAAGGTTAATACAAAAATCTGCAAGTCGTTTTTATTGGTTTAACTTTAATTCAAAAATCAAGTATTTAAATGCTACATAATCCAATTTACTTCATGTATATTTGTCTTCTTTTTTGGGAAATTGGTACTTCTATCAACAATTTAGATTGGAGTTCCAATTATATCTTCATCAACCTATGCTTTTGAAAGTATAAATGATATTTTCAATTTTGTGAAAAATCAAATAATGTTATCTATATGGTTAATAGTGTTAGTTGTCCGTATTTTTTTTTTTTTTTTTGACAATGTGGGATGGAGGTTTTGAACTAAAGACGTTTTAGTCATTAGTACAAACGTTATGGTAGTTGAGTTACGCACATCTTGACATGTATTAAAATTTTAGGATCAAATAAAATGTGAGAAAATTAATGAGTTATCAATTATGTAAAAATCAAATTATGAATATCAACCTATAGATCTAATTGAATTTTCAATAAAAATTTAACTAAATTATTGGGACTAATTAAATTTGATTTTTTTAAAATTATATAAAAACAATTTTGAAACTATACTAAGTTTTTATTTAAAAATAAAAATCTATAGAAACTAAATTAAAAGTCTTAAAACCATCTAAACCAAACTCCAACTAGAACTCCAAAGAGGTGTAATTTATGTCAACATGAGCATAGCTCAACTGATATAAGGTTTATACTAATGACCAAAGAGAACTGTGGTTTGAATCTCAATTAAAAAAAAAAAAAGACAAAAATTTGGGTTTGATGGTAACAACCATGCAGATGGATGGTTGTTTTTGGTAACAATCATAGTTTAGGAGTGGTTTGTACATTTTATAATATTTAAGGTATGTTTGATTATCATTTGGTTTGGTTTGTTTTCTCCTAATTTATTTATAATGTTTTCATATGTGTTAATGAAACATTTTAACCATCTCCATAGTCTAAGGGTAGTTTTATTTTTTAATTTATTTTTTAATTTTGTCTAAAATTAATTTGGTTTATGAATCAGTCCAAAAATAAATTTAAATACATTATAAAAATTAGAGATTATAATTTTTTTCATTAAAATACAAATTAGGTGGGAGATGGGCAAGTCCTTGACTTTTTGGTGGGGGTTGCCCTTCTATGCAAATACTCCAAAACAGAACATGTATTATAAGAGGGGTCATTTTCAACTTTTTGTTAGGCTGCCCCTCTATGAAGGATAATTAATTATAATAACATTCATAAAGTAAAAGAGAGAAAATTAAACTAAAAATATACAAACCAAATTTATTGCCTTGAACAATTCAACTAACAAACACTCATTAGTTTAAGTTATATATATTGGATGTAAAAAAAAAAAAAAAAAAAAAAAAAAAAAAAAAAAAAAAAAAAAAAAGTTATATATATTGGAGACTTGAAACTGATTTACCTTTCATTTAAAAAGGTGATTTCTTTTTTAGAAAAAGATTTTTTTAAAAAAAATTGAAAATGTAACACTAAGTGCATGTTTGGGAGTGATTTTGAAATGGCTAAAATCACTTTTGTCACGTTCGAAATCATCTCGAAACATACCTTTAATTATTCAAAATCAATTTCATATTTAATTTTACACTTTTAAAGGTAATTTTCATATCATCAAAATTGATTTTGAATTATTAAAAGCATATTTCGTGGTGATTTTGAATTTGACAAAAGTGATTTTAATCATTTCAAAATCACTCCCAAACATGCACTAATAAAATCTTTGAGAATGACTTGTGCACTAATAAAATCTTTGAGAATGACTTGTTTCTATTTTGAGTATAAGAGGAAGAATTTTTTTATGCTCCACTAATAAAAGATGTAATATTTAGTATTCTAAGATAAAAACAAAATTAATATAATTTGAACTAAATGGAATGAGCAAGAATGAAAAAAAAAATTTGAAAATTAATAGTACATAAATGAGATTCTTAAAAAAAATTACATGAATTAGACATTTCATAATAATAAAATTGTGTTTTCAAAATAAAAAATAAAATAAAATAAAACCCGACCACATGAACTCATACTTCAACCTTAGATATCATATTCCAAAAAATTTATTCTTCATAACAATTTTTTTTTTATAGCGTAGAGGTAGGGGATTGAATTTATGACCTCTTGATTGAAGTACAAACTTTATACCACTTGAGTTATGTTCTCATTGATAAATCATTTATAATTTTTTATCTATTTTAGACGTGGTTAATTTCAATGAAGAATTTATGATATCCACATTAATAAACGGTTTTAAATCTATTTATTTAAAATTTCAACGTTTTATGGACCCCAAAGTTCAAGATTAAAAAAGATGAGACAACTAAAAAAAATACCTTTCTAATGGCCTATAGTTTGAATTCAATTATTACCAAAAGAAAAGATACATATGTTATTTTAATGATTTTATTTTTTTTTTAAAAAAATACAAGGCTACAGTCATCATTCACATTATTTAATTCGAGAAGAAAACATAATTACAGAAAATGATGGTTTTTCATTATCTTTATGAGTAATTTTGAAAAAGTGGAAACCAACTGCTCAAGTTGAAGCAGTGAAATGAACAACAATTTTGAAAAATTTACAGATAAATTGGGAAAAAGGAGAAAGAAGAAAGAAAACAAAGCATCCCACTCTCAGACGGCGTTGCTCCTTCCTTATCGGCAATCGCCGGAGGATTAAAGCGCTTTTGATGAAAGCATTCCCGAGGAGCTTCTTCTTCTTCTTCTAATGAAAGCTGAAGAACCAATTCTTCATAGGTTGCTTTCTGTGGTCGTTTTGCTGAAAACAACTTCGTGGGGGATTCGAAGAAACCCGAACCACCAAATTTCTCTTCTGGGTTTCCTTTTCTGAGCACGTTCTCGAAGAAAAGAATTTCGTGGGTATTATTTTTGGGGTTTTCGATTCAAAGAGAGAGAGATACAATTCGTCGGATTATGTATTATCGGCTATCGGGGTCTTCTAGTTCTTGTAAGGATTCTCTGAAAATCCTCGAAGAAGATGTGAATCGCGCTAATGCTTTGTGAGTATCCCTTTTCCCTTCGCTATTTATCTTCTCTGTTCATAGAAAATTTGATGAATAGGTTTGGTTTTTGATGAAATTATGGTGGGAAGTTTGTATGATCTGTTTGTTTATCTGATTTTTCCAATTCTGGCTTCTGGGTTTACAGGGCTGCTGCAATTCCAAGAGCTAAACATGGTTCATATCTCCAAATGAAATTGGTTTACAATCAATTTGCTCCACTCTTTCTGTTTTTGATGCAATGGGTGGATTTTTCATGCACTTGTATACTTCCCAGATACCTAAATTTCTTCCACATACTTGTTTACAAGGCTGGTTTCTTCTTTCTAGACTTGTTCAATGTTGGGTCATTTGTTTGTTGGAGATGTGGCTTTGTTTTTCTGTTTATATACATATATCTGAGTTTGTCTTTGTTCTGTCACATGATGTCTGTCATTGGCTTGGCTTTGTTCAGGTTTACACAGATGGAAGGCCTAATATATCAGCACATGGAAGAAAGGCAACTATCAAAGATTTCTATGGTACATGTTTGCCTAATAAGAGTCTGTTTTGGAGTTTGGTTTTCAAAATAGTTCTCTATTTCCATTTACAAAACTGTTTTCAAGGACTGAAATTGGGTGGTTATGGTTTTAGTGCAGTTTAAACACTTTTATATACATCCATGATTATAGGAGGAAGAACATGAGTTGTTCTAACTAAGAAAAGAGGACAAGAGAAGAAACGCAAAAACAAATAAGACTTTATGCTACGTTGCTTCATTCCAAGTCTAGGACTTAGGCCAGACTTCTCAGTCGAGCAGTTAGGAAGCAGTTGAGTCGCGTCTCTCGGTTATGCCGCTTGCATGAAATCATTAGGCTTTGTCTATTGTTGTATTGACATTGTATGATTTGGAGTTTATGAGCTTTGTTTATAACAAACTTCCTACTTCAGCTGTCATATTGCCATCCCTTCAACGGCTCCAAGCGAACGCCGAGGAGTTGGATAATGCTAAAGAGAAGCGTGTCAAGTTCGATAATTCTAGTGAGAGAAGAGTCCAAGGAGATGGAAAACTCTCCAATAGTGATTTAGAGAGAGAAGATGAGTGTGGGATTTGCTTAGAACCTTCCACAAAAATGGTGTTGCCAAATTGCTGCCATTCAATGTGCATCAAATGTTATCACAATTGGTAACTACAAACCTTCTTAGAAATCATCACTTTCCCATTCTGGGTTCGATTGCTTTAACGTCTTGACTCATGAATGACACTTGTAGGAACACGAGATCGGAATCGTGCCCGTTTTGCCGGGGGAGCTTGAAGAGGATAAAATCAGAGGACTTGTGGGTGCTAACTTGCAGTGAAGATGTGGTTGATGCTGAAAAGGTTTCAAAGGAAGATCTGTCACGGTTCTATCTCTATATAAGCAGCCTGCCAAAGGAATATCCAGATGCTCTTTTCTTAGTTTATTATGAATACTTGATTTGAACCAAAGCCAACCAATTTCTGTACAGATGACTTGAAAGCCGACCGTTAAATGTAAACAGAGTTCGGTGAAAAATACTTCTCATTTTATGAAATGAAATGGTTCGTCCTTTGACATCCCATGTTCACAATCTTGTTTAAAGCCTTCCATTTCGATGTTTTGAAGGCTACATTGATCAAAATCTTAGTATTTTACGAATGATTAAACTATAGTTTTAGTTCCGGAGCTTTTCAAGTTTCGTCTAATAAGTTGCTAAACTTTTAAAAATGAACGGTAGATCTTAATAGGTCGTGAACTTTCAATTGTGTTTAATAGATTCTTGTTGTGTTTGGAATTTTTTAATATTCATGAATATATGAGGCACAAAATTGATTTTTTTTTTTTTTTTAAGCTTATAAGACAATGATCTTTCATAAAATCGATTCATGAGTTTTAAGATTTTTTAATACAATAGTGACTTTTTAGACACGAAATTGAAAGTTTATAAATTTATTAGACAAAATTGAGAACAAAGGAATTCTTTGTAGGCTTGTAGCCAACTTGAAATTCAATTAGTTAAAACATTACATCCTCGATTAAGAGGTTTGAATCTTACTCTCATATGTTGTCGTACTAAAAAATATTATTGATTGAAATTACAATGTTTTAATGAATTGAGTAGTGCTCATGTTAGCGAGAACCACTTTGATAAAAGTTGTAATTGAACCTTGACCAATTATGCGATGTTGTAAACTTCTGAAAAGTCAAAAGAGAGGGTAGGTAAAAGATTGCTTTTTGAGCAAGCTTCATTTTATTATTATTCTTTTTTGTTGGGTAAAAGTAAAACGTAGGTGGATTTTTTTTTTTATTAGAAAATAAGGTTATTTATTATTTTTTTTTTTTATGGATAAGAAAAATAAAGTTGTTTTGAGAATGGGAAAGATATTTTAGATATTAATTAGTGCAACAGTGCATGTAAAAAATTATTGGAAAACTTTTTTTTTTTTTTCAAAAACAATGATCGAAACACATTCTTATATAAATGTGTTCTAAGAGAACAAATAACTGTTTAAAAATATTATTAAAACAATTTCAAAATCTCACATCTTCTACTGTGGATTACCTATATAATTAAATTCTAAAGAATTCCAAATTCAAACAAAAATAGTAAGGTTGATATGCTAGGTGAGGGATTCAAATCTCTGAGCTCTTAGTCAAGAGTACACACTTTATACAGTTGAATTATTTTTTTGTTATCTAAATGCCGATAACCTACTAATACGGATTAAAATAAATGAATTAATCAAACCCTTTAAAATAGAGTCAACCCATAATTAATTCCAAACCTTAAAGTAAAGAAAAATAACTCATAATTAATTCCTTTGGCTTTATGGTCACCTTTTTTTTTTTTTTTTTTTTTTTTTTTTTTTTTTTTTTTTTTTTTTTTTTTTGACAATGCTATATGGTCACTTTTACTTTTAAAGAAAAAGAATTTTAAAAACACAGATTATTTTTAGGAAAATTTCCCCCTTCTAAACAATCCCATTATCAAATTTACCCTTAACCTGTAAACATTTTCAAATTGCAAATAAGTTGCTAGTTAGAAGAAATAAACTTTGCTGGTTGGTTGCATTTAAAAAAAAAAAAAAAAAAAAGAAGAATCTGTTTTTGTTTCTTGGAAAAATGGTTAATAGCATAATATGTTCCAAGGCAGAGAGGATTCTCATAAAATTCTTCAACTCAATAATTAAAGCTTAGGTGATCGGACAATTTTTATTAATATTATAATTTTTAAAACTTATTATTAAAATATAGTAGTTTTAAAACTTATTATTTAAATATTGTTGTTTTAAATTTGAAGGTGTAGGTCGTCTCTTAGAGACGACAGGAAGACGTGGCATAATTTAAAAAAAAAAAAAATTCGTGGAGGTTGTCTCTTCAAGAAACGACCTCCATGTTTGCATAACACAAGTTGGATGGTTGGCACGGTGGTAAGGGAAACCGTTTTTCTCCCTGAGTTCCTGTGTTCGATTCCTAACGAGCGCATCTTGATTATTATTATTTTTTTTTTTTTTGCATTTTGAAAAATTCCAGCACTTTTTTTTTCCACTTTTCTTTTAATATCGAAATTTATATACCAGAAATTTAATTTAATATATAAATTGCACTTTTTTTGTATTTTTTTTTATTTTGAATAATAAAATTTTATAGGGCAAAATACACTTTTGGTCCCCCAGATTTGAATTTAGTGTCTATTTGGTCCCTGAGGTTTCAAAAGCGACACTTTGGTCCCCTAGGTTTGGTAAATAATTCTAAATGGTCCCTGGACCGTTAGTTGACTAATGGAAAATGACGTGGCAGTTAGGTTGCTAATTGTGTATTGTTGAGTTGGCAAATTTATTAATTTAATATTAATTATATTGTGTGAGGTGACAAAACTTCTTCTCTCGCATTTTCTCTTCTCCACCTTCTTCACCGGTGCACCCTCACCTTACACACTCACTATCACTATCCCCGCCTCTTCCATCCTCCACCATCATCATTCATCATTCCAAGGCTCTTGGTGCACGAAATCAGCCCATCGACACCACCGCCAACGTCGTTGATGAAACGACCCAACCCAGGTCTTTCTTGGCGGTGGAGGGCAAGGAACAAAGAGGCTTGATGACAGAGGAAGAATCGAGAACATTGGGGGATTTGATTTTCATAACATTGTTATAAGAAAAAGTAGAGATTTTTCCTAAGCCCAGCCCATGGTGTTGGGATTTGGAAGGGGAGAGTTTGGGAGAGAAGGTGTCGATGAAGGACAGGAAAAAGTGGAGATTTTTTTTTTGAAAATCTGACGGCCAATATTGATGAATATTCCTCCTTCAGCTTTCAATACAAATGTCTGAACCACACAGAACCTCCAATTTCGAGTACCGAAACAGCTCAGTTTTGGTGGTGAACTACACGAATTACCGAGACTGTATCGTCTCGGATTCGATCGCGAAGTTCGACAATGGAAGCGGCGGCAGTACGATTTTCCGATTGGATCGAGACGAATATTTCTTTTTCATCAGTGGAGATACAGAGCATTGTGTGAACGGGCTTACTGGCGGTGCAAGTGATGGATGATGATGAAGATGAACTTGCGCCTTCGCCGGAGGGAATGGAGTTGTGGAATTGGGGACCGTCGTCGCTGAATTCGACGGTGAAGGCGATGTTGGCGTCGTATTTCTCGACGGCGATCAAAGGTTTTTTTTATTGTTCTGTATTTGCTCAGTTAGGAGTTAGATTAGGGATTTGAAATTTTGTTTGTCAATCGGTTGTTTGTGTGATTAAAGTTTCTTCAATACAATCCATGGTTTTCACTCTTTAATATCCATTTTATAAATTCTTTTATCTTATTTGAATTTTGAATGTAATTTAATATTATAATATCCATTTTGTCTGATTTTCAAGGGCCCTTCAATCACGACAATCTGGTGACTAGAGAAGGGGAATGATGGGTGGCGGCGAAAAACTTTGCCAGAGGCAAAGTATAGGCAGATAACAGAGGACGGTGAGAGTTTTGTTGGAGGTGAAGAAGAAGGAGAAGAGAAAATGAGAGAGAAGTTTTGCCATCTCACCAACATATAATCAATATTAAATTAATAAATTTGCCAACTCAACAACACACAATTAGCAATGTTAACTGCCACATCATTTTTCGTTAGTCAACTAACGGTCAAAGGACCATTTAGAACTATTTACCAAACTTTGGGGACTAAAGTGTCACTTTTGAAACCTCGGGGACCAAGTAGACACTAAATTCAAACTTGAGGGACCAAAAGTGTATTTTGCCCAATTTTATAATTAAAACCTTTTAATTAAGTCAACATTTTTCTTGAAAAAAATATTTTTCTTCGTTTTTCCTTTTCTTTTTATTTTTTTCAATTTATTTTAAATAAAGATATTGACGATTTGATTAAAGCTTAGATAAGTAACACCAACAGTTTTTTTTTTTCTCTAGCTTGTCAATGTAGTCGAATAGTCGATCTTCACTTGGAAATTTAAAACTACGATATTTATCCAATAAATTTCAAAAGTGATATATTTTAATAAAAATTTCTAAAAGTTTTATATAAAAGGAAAATACTTAGTTAACTGAGAGAAAAGAAAAATACCTTTAAAAAAAAAAAAGAGAAAAGAGAAATAAAAACAAGAAATAGAACAGATGAGGTTGATGTGGAAACTTTCTTTAAAAAAAAAAAAAAAAGAGTTGATGTGGAAAGAGGTGTGTGTTTTGGATTAAGGAAGACAAATCAAAAGGTCAATATATTTGTTTCAAAAAATAAAAAACTAAAAGAAAAAAGAAGAACAAACTACATTTTTTCAAAAAAAAAAAAAAAAAAACACGTGTTGAATTAAAAAGTTGATTATAAAAATTTTATAATTCAAAATAAAAATATACAAAAAAAAAAAGTGCAATTTCTCCATTAAATTAAATTTATGGTATATAAATTTCGATTTTAAAAGAAAAGTGGAAAAAAAAAGTGTTGGCATTTTTCAAAATGCAAAAAATAAATAAATAAATCAAAATGCGCTCGTTGGGAATTGAACACAGGAACTCAAGGAGAAAAATGGTTTCCCTTACCACCGTGCCAACCATCCAACTTGAGTTATTCCAACATGGAGGTCGAAGAGACGACCTCCACGATTTTTTTTTTTTTTTTTTTTTTAATTATGCCACGTTTGCATGAAGAGACGACCTACACCTTCAAATTTAAAACAACAATATTTAAATAATAAGTTTTAAAACTACTATATTTTAATAATAAGTTTTAAAAATTATAATATTAATAAAAATAGTCCTAGGTGACCAACCAGATTTTTTTTTTTTTTTTTTTTGAAACAACCAACCAGATCCTTTTGTTGAATATGGAAGGCTGACTTTTTCTAAATGGTTGACCATTATAATTAGCCCAACTAAATGTAGCAGATGTTTATTCAATTTCTTTTTTAATTTTTAAAAATGAAAAATCTCAAATGATATGGTCCAGGTTTGGAAGGTCATTCGAACAACAACAAATTATGGTGGATGGGCTCTTTTAATCCATTAATTTCAAATTTGTCTAAATCTTCTAAATTTATCAATGGTAAGATTTCATGCAATAATTCAATTTTTATTCTTTCCTAAATGTCCTTATTTAATTTGGTAACTCTTATTTTAGTATTATATTTGTTTTTTCTGTCAACCGGTAAGGGCAAATACGTAAATGGACTTCTTAAACTCTTTTAATATTCGGTTGTGAGCTGACAAAAATGTAAAATTATAACAAAATAGACACTTTTGAAATAAATAAATGGATTCTGAGATTTCTTTAAAAAAAAAAAAAAAAAGAGTTTGCTGAGATGAGAAAGACCCATAATTTATCGGTGGGCCCAAAGTCAATGTACTAGTGGACTGAGCTCAAGCCCATTGCTTATGGGCCAAAGATTCTAAAACCCAGATCATTAGACGGACAATTGGGCCATTGGGCTTTTACAATACAATAGTTTTGGGAAAAAATCAATTTTGACCCAACCTACTGAGGTTGTATCAATTTTAACCCTCAACTCTCAATTTCATCAAATTGAACCTCAAACTTAGTAGATTGTATCGATTATAACCTCGAACTTTAAGTGTTTCAATGTAGACTTTCGATTAACTTTCTATTTGAACTGCCATTAAAGTATTGATTGACAATTTTCTATTTTTTTTAATAAAAAAATTCACATTGCGCATGAGTTAGCTTCTTGTAAGAGACTTGTTGGAGAAACACGAAATGAAATACTCCAGATTGATTTTTCTCATTGTCAATAACCTCCTCCCAAAAGAAAAAAAAAACTCAGAAATTTATTAACAACAAGAAAAATCCAACAAATATGATAAAGAAAAAATTGAAATTGCTTTGTTTACTATATTTGCACGTTCTTCTCATTAGTAAGTAAAAAAACAACAACAAAGGAAGAAAAATACCCATGAAGTTCTTAGCAATAAGAAAAACCCATAAATGTTTGAAGGAGAAAAAAAAAAAACTCCAAAATTGTTATGCTTTCATAATCCTAGACAATACAAAAAAAAAAAAAAAAAAAAAAAAATCTCAATAACAAGAAAAATTCATCTAAAATGAAAAGAAAAAACTCCAAAATTACTATTCCATCATCATAGAGTTACATGTTCTTCTAAGTAGGTAAAAAAAATGCAACAAAACTCACAAACACAATAAGAAAATGAGAGAAAACTCATATACAATTTCTCATAAACAAAAGTTTTTCTTCAATTAAAAAGTCTCTCCAATTTTTTTAAAGAAACTAATTCAGGTGCTATGTGAATTAAAAAGAAAAAAAAAAGTCAATTATATGCTATAACGGCGATTCAAGAGGAAAGTTAACCAAATGTCTACATTATAACACTTTGTTGGAAGCCAAAGTGAGCATAGCTTAACGGTAACTGACATACACTCTTGATCAAGAGGTCAGAGATTCGAATCTCTCACCTCAAATGTTGTTGAACTAAAAAAAAAAAACATTTTTGTTTGAAGTCCAAATTGATACAATCTATTAAGCACCTGTTTGGGAATGTCTTTCTAAGTGTTTAAAAACTTTTTTTTTTTTCACTTAAAAACAATTTTTTAAACACTTAGAAAGTCATTCCAAACTGGCCCTAAGTTTGGGGTTCAATTTGATGAAATTAAAAGTTCAGGATTAAAATTTTGATACAACTTGCTAAGTTTGGGGTTCAATTTGATGAAATTGAAAGTTTGAGGTTAAAATTGATACAACAGACCAAGTTTTGGGTACAAAATCATTTTTGTCTCAATATTTTTTGAGAATTTGTTAACATGCGAGAACTACGTTTTTATCCTGGATTATTTTTTCTTCCCTTTTTACCCTTGTTCCCTCCTCATAAATAGTTTTAATTTTATGTGCTTTTTTTAAAAAAAAGTTTTTAAATAAGTCACAAATAGTTAATCTTGTTAACTATAGCAAATCTTCAAATGGATCAAATTGAAAAATGGTAGTAAATGGTTGAGTGTGATAAATTTTTTATGACTTTTATCCTTTATCCCCCCCCCCCCCCCTCTAATTACTTGTGTTCTCTTTGATAGATAGTTTTAAATTTTTATAAATCTTTGGATCAAACCTTTAAATTCATAGGAGGTAATACACGTCTTATTTATTGAGCTATGTCGAGTTAATTCTACACACATCTTGTTAGTTCAATAGGTATTTATGTATTTCTATGATGATATGACACTATTCACTTTGATTCAGTCAAGATAATTTTGCCATTAGATTCCACCAGAAAATAAAAAATAACTTATTTCAATGCTAGTCTTTAATTATATATATTTAAGATCTTCTCTACTTTGAATTACCAAGAGATTATATATATGTTTGTGCCCTCAACATATATTCTTTCGTTAATTGTAGCATATCTTCATATTGAAAAGTAGTAATGAATCATTGAGCAAAATAAATATGATTCATTTTTTTCGTTGATTTTTTCCTTTTTACTTGTGTTCTGTCTTGACAATCAATTTCTCTTGGAAGGCAATATGAGTCATTGTTGAGTTGGTTCTATATATATTGTTAGTACAATAAGTATTTATGTATTTCTACAACGATACCATATTATTCACTTTGAAACTAAGTGAAGATAATTTTACTTTTAGATTCTACTTACAAAAAATAATAATAATAATAAAAAAAGGAACTTTTTTCAATACAGATGATGGTCTTTAATTATATATTTAAAATCTTCTCTACTTTGAATCTCCAGGGAGATGGTATGTTTGCATCCCTAACATATCTTCTTTTGTTAATCGTAGAACATCTCCAAATTGATCAAATTGAAAAATGGTAATAGATGGTCGAGCGATATAAATTTCAATAATTTTTTATCCTTGATTATATTTTTTCCTATATTATTTTACTTGTTTTCTCTCCCGAAAAAGTTCTAATCTTCCGTGCTTCTTTTTTGAGATCAAACCTTTAAACTTTGAAAAGATAATATGTATAACCTTATTTATTGAGCCATGTCGAGTTGATTCTAAGTCTTATTATTACAACTAGTATTTATGCATTTCTACAATAATGTACGATATTATTCGCGTTGAGACTCAAAATGGGACAATTTTGTTTTTAGATTCTACCCGGAAAACAAAAAAGGATGTATTTGAATATTTAATGGAATTATATGTTTGCATCCCCAATAACATATATTCTTTTGTTAACTCTAGCATATCTTCAAATTGATGCAATTGAACAGTGGTAGTAAATGGTCAAGCAAGATAAATCTGAATCAATTTTATCCTTGATTTTCTTCCCTTTTCTCTCTTGCAAATAGTTTTAATTTTCCATGTTTTTTTTTTTATCAAACCTTTAAACTTGAGGAAGGTAATAATATGTGCTTTATTTCTTGAACTTTGTTGAGTTGATTCTATACATTTTGTTAGTATACCACGAGTATTTATGTATTTTTACAATGGTAAGATATTATTCACTTTGAGACTAAGGCTAGGGATAATTTTACTTGTTAGATTCTACCAATATAAAAAAGAACTTATTTTAATGCATACGATAATTGTCATGTGATTATATCGTTTGCATCCCCAACATATACAACAAACTTTAGCATAACTCAATTGGCTAAGACAATATATCATTCACAAAAAGTTAGAGGTTTGATTTCACACCTCCATATGTTGTTGAACTGAGGAAAAAAAAAAAAAAAAGTCTTCCTTGACTTTCTTAACCTTTTTAACTTGTGTTCTCCCCAAAACAAAGTTTTAATTTTCTGTCCATCTTTTTTGTCGAACTTTTAAACTTGGGGAAAGTAATAGGTGTCTCATTTATTGAGCCATGTTGAATTGATTCTATACCTCTTATTAATACAAGGAGTATTTATGTCTTTCTACAATAGTATGATATTATTCATTTTGGATGACAAAGGTAACTAGGACCAATGCAATCGGTCACTGGGAACCACAAGGTTGCAAGGTTCCCAACGAGTTTTGGCTTTTTGAGTAGTATCTGTCATTCTCGACCTATTGTCGCCAACGATACCATTCCTTCACACTCGAGATGCTCACATCGTCAGTTACTGCATCAAAACATGACGAATCCCATTATACAGATGACAAGACTAGAACTAATTAAAGTCAGAATAATTTCGCTTTAATACAGATGATAGTTTTTAACTATATATTTAAGGTATTCTCTACTTTGAATCGTGGATTCCGTTTACATCCTTAACATATATCTTCTTTTGTTAGTTCACCATATCTTCAAATTGAGATTAGATTGAAAAGTGGAAGTAAATAGTTTAGCAAGATAAATTTGATAATTAGCATGATAATACATATATAAATTCTTTTTAGAAGTAAACAAGAACAAAACCCATTTAATTACTTCCTAGTTGAATTAAAAAAAAAATTGCTTTAAAAAGGCATAGCCAAGGTAAAGAAAGAGAAAAAGAAATAGATATAAACTTGAAAGAGAAAATTAAGGGAATAATTAAACAGGTAAAGAAAAACAGCTAAGGCATATATCATAGAAGAGCATTAGGCAAAACCCATATTCCAACTTTAGATAAACTAATATAAAGGTGACTCCACTTGGAGGAAGTTGCATTAAGTTCATCCTCACAATCCCTCTTCTTCTTTTTTTTTTTTCTTTTTTTTTTCTTCCTCTCTCTTTTCTCTATAAGTATATTTATATTTTATTTGACATAAAGAATTTGTTAGTGGGCATTTCCTTTTTAGAGCCATTAAAAGAGAGTTTTCTCTCACTACAAAACCCTCTCTCTCTCTCTCTCTCAATACTCCACTATCACCAAAAGGTAAAACTTTTAACTCTTTGTTTGTGGAAGTTGAAATCTCACTTAATTAACAGTCTCTTTTTAAATAATTCTTGAAAAGATTAGTGGAAAGCAACATTTAATCAATATTATTATTTTTCCTATTTGTTTGCTCCCATTGTTGAGGGTTAGGTGCCAACAACAGCACAGTTCAACTGGCATAAAGTTGTACTGATGACCACAAGATCTGTGGTTCGAATCCCCCTACCCCACATATTGTCAAAAAAAAAAAAAAAAAAAAAAATTGCTGAGAGTTAGGTGTACTCAGTGTATGGCCTTAAATAACACTCCCACCCCCCTTAAAAATTGGTCTTTTTCTAAAATCTTTATGAATAATAATCTCTACCTTTTTAGTGGCATAGCTTTAGTGAAAAATGAGCACTTTTTAAAATATAGAGCTTGGTTTGGTTCACTTCCAACTATATAGAGTAGGATTATTTTGTTCCTCTTTGGCAAATAGTTTAATTTGCTAACTTTATGAGAGGTTAATTTTTGTAATTTTTTAAATTTGGAAAAGAAAAGCTTTTGCATCTTTCACGCATTGAATTAATACTTATGCGACCGATTAGTTTGAATGTCATATGATTAGAGGCTCCTTATAAGTGACTTTTAATTTTTAGTTGGGTTTTAATTTTTCTTTTTAGTGGGGGATCAGTACTTTGAACAACATGACTTTTGCATATTAATCATCCAACACAATCATGTCCACACCAATCTCATATTCAAATTCAAAAACCCTACTTCTAATTTCCACTAGAACAACTTGATTTATTTATTAACTTATTTTTCACTTCAATAAAACTGTTTGCTTCTCACACTCAACCATCACAAACCAATGGCTTCAAGACAACAAACACACTTTATCTAGTGTTTGAGCTTCTTTAATCCCTCTATCTTTTTGGGTTAATATTTAATAACTTACTAGTTTCGATATTGATATTAATATCGACCGCGAGTCGAGGATATTGTTGATAATTTCGCCGATAAACTCGATTTAATTATGTGTTGTAATGATAGTTAATTAAGAGTTGAGAGTATATTATAATACATGGAAGTGAGAGGAGGAAACTTTAATCAACTTTCCCAAGTACATAAAGATGAGAATTAATAATATAAAGTTGAAATTATTGGGCATCCATACAAACAAACAGACAAGCAAGCAATGGGGTTGTCTTAAAATGCTTCCACTTTTAATATTTAAAGAGTTTCTTAAAAGACTATATGTGATAAGAACCAATCTAGAGGAGTTTGACTACATGTGAACTTTCAATTGGCCATCACTGAAATTGGTCAAAAGGGAAGAGAAAACTAAGAAGGATTCTTACTGTTTGACTTATCTTTAATGCAACTGTTAGTCTTCTTCAGGTGATCTTCTGCTTTGGCACTTGGGCTTCTGTGCTGCACAATTTGCTTCTTTTTGGCCTGACCACTTCTCTTTTTAAAGCCTAACTTTTTGTCTTTGCCCTTCAAATGGAGTCCACGTGCCTGCACCACCAACTTTTTCATCTTTCAACCTCAATGAACTTGCTACTGTTTTCTCCATTTCTGCTCTTTACTTCTTTTTATATTCAACAAGAAAGAGACAGCTTTCTTCTCCTCTGTTTCTTTCTTCTTCTGATTCATCTTCAAGCCCATGAGCCAAGAATTTGTTTCTGATGCTCTTCATCTGCCATTGTTAGTGCCTTTAGCCCTTCTGTGAAGGCCATTTCAGCAGGCTTTTGAGCTGCAATGGCCACCCCAATGGAGCTATGGAGGGGCATTTTTTTTCCATATATAGTAAAGACTAAAAGGTTACAAAAAGTGGCTGCTGGAGCTGATGGCCTATGGCTAGGTTCCTTTGCCTTTGCCTTTGCTAGCTGATATTCAATAACAATATTGGATTCAAGATTATTCAATGACAGTACAAAACAAAAATGCACAAGTTTATGGTTCAGTTCAAACATGGAATAGAAGTCCCTGCAGGTGACTTGAAGGGAAAAATAAAAAGAAAAGTTGGATTTCCCACTTGGAATGCAAATGTGCAAAAGGGAATTTAAGTTGAGCAGATAAAAAGGCCTCCCCACCTTCATTTGTTGGATTGTTGCTCCTACTGTACATTATAACTGCTCCCTGCTAATATATTTCCATTTTTATATACTTTTATTCCTTTTCTGCACTGTCTTTGATTAATTATTATATAGTCATTTCAATGCTTTTGTATGAGGGAAAAAAAAAATTATATGGAAGTTGTGCTTCAACCAAGCAGGTCCCTTGTAAAGATGCCTTTTTCCCCTATCTGATATTCTTTCACCTCTTTCATCTGCTGAGGGAGTTACCTTTCCCTTATTTTATTTCTCTGTTTTTCTGGCTTGATTTGTAAATATATAACATTCTCTGAATCTTTTGAAGGGAACAGTTAGGCGCTTGTATTAATTGGTTCCTCTTTCTCTCTTTCTCTCTCTAAACTTGGGGCCATTTTTAAAACCCAGGGGAGAGTTTTGAAGTTTTTAAGGCTCTTTCCTCAGAAACTGTTACAAACTCACTGTTCATTTTCTCCTCTCTGATCTCCACCAGAGCTCTATCCTCATGGAAAATGGCTTCGCTTCTCCTCGAAGTGATGCGTTTCCTGTCGGTCTTCGTGTTCTTGTTGTTGATGATGATCCAACATGGCTGAAAATCTTGGAAAAGATGCTCAAGAAGTGCTCTTACGAAGGTTAATTTACAAAAAGAAGTCTCTCTCTTTGTTAATTTGTTGCTTGATTTTGAGCTTTTGGTATTACTACAAGTTTCGAGGCTGTGAATTCTTTTGTTTTTTTCAACATAGAACTGAAAATGATAGAGCCCATCTGAAAAAACCCCAAGTTTTTCATTCATATTTAAAGTTGCTTTGGCAGACTAATCCAAAGTCCATCTGCAACTGCAACATCTCATGTGGTTTTGTGGTTTCTTTATCCTCTTCCTTCCATCCATCAAAAGAACCAGGCTTGATTTTTTATAGTAATTTTGGAGGAGGGAAGAAGAAGAAATTTGAATGGAAAGTTTGCTAAATTTGAAATATACCCAAGATGCCCTCTTTCTCAGTGATCTTATGCTGAGCATTCTTCCCTGGTTCTGTATTTTGCTCTGCTCTGTAATTAAAGTTAGAGCTCAATGATGAACCTTGAAATCTGCGAGAAATAGGATCTTAACCACGGTTTCTAAAGTCAGATCAAGATTTGTTTCTTTGTTAACATGTTTTCTCTCTTCATTCACTTGAGTTTTCAATCATAGCTGAAGCACAAGGAATTCAATTCTAAATATCTTGAAGCTAGGCACTTTTATGAGTTCTAATCCAGCTAAAGCTTGGAAATGAAACTGAAAATGTGTGTTTTTAACTGTTTCTGACCAGTTCAGTTAATCCCATTTCAGAATCTAGCTTAATTTAGTTGAATCAGATGAACTTTTTCAAAATCAGGCTGAAACGCTTTACATCCTGTGTTGCAGTCACTACATGTTGCTTGGCAAGGGAGGCTCTGAGCCTGCTTAGGGAGAGAAAAGATGGATATGATATCGTAATCAGCGACGTAAACATGCCCGATATGGATGGTTTTAAACTCCTTGAGCATGTGGGATTGGAAATGGACCTGCCAGTTATCAGTCAGTGCTCTGCCTCCCTACCTTCAAGATTACCTTCAAGATTGTTTTGAATGCATAGAATGTTCTCATTTTAGCAGAGTCCTCACTTCTAACTTCTGAAACCTATCTTATATATAAGTTCATCTCCCTCTGTGCAGTGATGTCAGTAGATGGAGAAACAAGCAGAGTAATGAAAGGGGTTCAACATGGGGCTTGTGATTATCTTCTAAAGCCGATACGAATGAAAGAACTAAGGAATATATGGCAACACGTATTTCGAAAGAAGATACAAGAGGGAAGAGATATTGAAGGCCATGATGTTATTGAAGGCATCCAAATCCTAAGAAATGGGTCAGATAGGTATGATGATAGCCAGTTCCTAAGAGGAGAGGAACTATTTTCAGTGAGGAAAAGAAAAGATGTTGATAAGCATGAGGACAAAGACTTTGGGGACACTTCTTCCACAAAGAAAGCCAGAGTTGTTTGGTCAGTTGATCTGCACCAGAAATTTGTAAAAGCAGTAAACCAGATAGGTTTTGACAGTAAGTATAAAATACAACTTTCCCCTCTAAAACTTTTCTAATTATTCTTTTACAGATAAATGATTTTTTATGTCTAATTTGGCAGAAGTTGGCCCTAAAAAGATTCTTGATCTGATGAGTGTCCCATGGCTCACTAGGGAAAATGTAGCTAGCCATTTGCAGGTTAGGCATATCTAGCTTCATTCTTCACTCTTCTGTTTCTTTAGGATTCTGATTGACAACCTTTTTATGTATGCAGAAATATCGTCTCTATTTGAGTCGACTGCAGAAAGAAAATGATCCAAAAGCTTGCTTTGTTGTTGGGATGAAACATACTGATTCGAGTTCGAAGGATGGAGATGGAAACTTGAGCCTCCGTAGCTCATTAGCCGTGCCACAGAATGATGTCACAAATAGCAGCTTTAGTTTTTCAGGTGATAACTTCCTTCTTCAGAATGTAGATTCCATAGGCTGCGAAGTTGATAGGAAAAGGATTGTTCAAGAGCACACATCAGAGCCAAAAAGAGCTGCTGCTAGGAGTGTTCCTGAACCGGTAAAGACGCGGTGTACACAAATGAAATTCAACACCTCTTTTGCCTCCGTTGAACCTGAAGGGAAGTTTGCAGCATTTGATCCAAGCAACCGAACATGTTACCCTTGGGTTGAAGCTCCAGAAATAAAGTTCAAACAAGAAAGCAAGCCACTTGTCCATTTAGAAGGAGATTTCAGACAGTTCCCTCCAACGGTTCCGCCACATCAAGTTCAAATCGACCAACTACAATCGATTTCATCCATTAGTTCTGGACGGTCAGCAACAGAGAAAGATATAGCAAGCTCCATTGAAAGTAAGCCGCCATATTCTGAGGACTGTAGTCAACAGATGGTCCATCTAAATCTACCAAAGACTCCTACTGATTCATTTTCTGGGAAGGCTAAGAGTTTCAATGAGATGAATGACCATTTTGAGCCCATTTCAACTACTACCACTCCATTGGGCATGAAAAACCAGAATTTCAATCTCAGCTGCATTTCAACTGATTTGGGAAATGGGTTACCTTTTGCAACCTTTGATGAAGACTTGCAGGGTTATTTGCTTCAAGATGGTTGTTATCCAAAGAACCTTGAACATCAGATTATAGAGTTTCCAGATTATGGTGATCCAGGTATCTTCAATGAAGTTCCTACGCACCTTTACGATGCAATGAGGTTTGGCTATGAGTATTCCTATGACCCAACTGAGTATCCGGTGATAGATGAAGGCCTATTTATTGCATGATTATGCTATTTACACACCCCCGTATGCAAGGAAAAATGATGTCTTGCTAATAAGTGAGTTCCTTAACTTAATGGATTGAATATTACCTTCCCAACCTATTGGGATTTGGATTTTGAAATGTGTATATAGAAGTAGTAATGAAAAACTTTTTCAAGCATATTAATAAGTCAACTTCACATCTTTATCAACCAAATAGGCATTAAATTTACTGAAGTTCCTACACATGTAACGTATACCGATATCGCACGTAACCTATTAGAGAATGGTGTGTAGATTCATGACTTATATAAGATGTTTAAATTGATGGGTTAAATAGTTCTAATGGATCAACTATTAAGTCAATTTCACATCTTTATCAACCAAATAAGCATTAAAATTACTTAAGTTCCTAAACATGTAAAGTCTACTAATACCACACATAATCGGTCAGAGAATGATGTGCAGATTGATGACTTATATAAGATGTTTAATAAGTTCTAATGGTCAAATCAAGGTTGTAATCAAGGACAAAATACAAGATAGATGGGTGCTTTTGGTTAGGCAACTAATTTGTAAGTTTTGGGCACAACATTTTTACATATATTGAAGATATAAATTTAAACTTGTACAAAACCTACCAAGCCAGGTAATATTTCTCATTTAACTACAAAATTTCTGCATACTATATAAGTACCCCACAAACAATCAGAAAGTGGCCTACACATAAGCCAACCTTTTGGTCATTTGAACAGCATCTCCTCAGGACAGATATAGACAACTTACTTTCTAACAACTTTCTTTAGTTTCATGATGTGTAACTGTGCAAGTGCATACAGCTATTGAGGGAGATTGATCAACTCTGGATATTTGGAGAAAAGTTTTCACAGCCATTCATTTTCTTCCCAAGAGAAGTGACTGATTGAGCAGTGCCTCCGTACCTCTTTCTGGCGACACTCTTGGAATCGTCGGAAGTGACTGAAGAAGCCCTCTTTGGAGGCAGAGAGCTAATATTCTGGACCGCACTACTGCTTGCTGGCTTCCTCCCTAGTTTGGGTGATCGAGGTCTCGTGACAGGGATCTGTAACATGACATTGATGTATTCTAATGAATAATAAGAAAATGTTAACAACATATGCACAGAACTCGATCACCAGCCACCTAGTTATTCAGCAGGGGATGGGGGGTAGTAATAACAAGTCTGTGGCGCGCATCTGATGCACTTACAAGATGGATAAAATACCTTTTTAATGTGATCGATTGGCGATTTTGATCCCTGGTTAGAATCTTGAGTTGCCTTGAGTTCAAAATTTCTGCTTTGACGTAATTTGGTAATGTCATTCTTCTTTCTTTCCTGTATAATAGAAGATGACTTCAGTGGTTTTACGTTACAAGTTAAGAGTAAAATGATATTTTATCCATCTTGTAAATAGATCAACCTGCAGTTGCTTTTGCCCTATCTCTTTGGAATTGGCTTTTTCTTCAAGCTTTTGAAAGAACTGAAAAAACAGATGAGAAAAGCATTGAAGATGGGAAAAACTTTAACCGGCCCGGAGAAAATGAATGAGAAGTAAAGCATAATCTTGCCTCTCTCCTTTTTGCCACTCTTTCTTCACTCCTGAAGCTGAAAGGAGAGCATATAAGAGGAGGCCGTTCTTTGCTTCCAGTGCCACTTGCATTTGAAGACTTCAAGCATCTGGTATACAATACAATAAACTTACATTACTACATTAGAAACTTGAAAAATCTTGTGTGATTTATAGATATGGTAGTTCACAATGTAGGCCAAGTTCCATGTCATATGAAGGATTTCAATCTTCAATCCATATGAGCTCCTCAAATATTCAAAATATACAAGGATATTCAGAAGCTAAATATACCTTTTATTTTCTAATGGGGGTTTGATCAAAGGTTGCTTTAAGAATCCATTGACAGATGCCTGCAATTGGGATAAATAAATCATCTTAATTCAAACAAATGTTAAATAGGAGAATAGAAAAGCTCAAAAAATTCAGTCATTGTGCAAAAGTATATTGAGATGATTAGTGAGGACTTCATAATTAGAAGTGCCTACCGCTACCCTATTGGCAATCTTCTGAGGAGGTGCTGAAGTTTCTTTGGATGTTGCAAGTGAACTCATATGTGTCCTCTTTCTTCCTATCTGTGGAAGGTATGGAATCGTTTTACCTATTTCTTTCGGGCGGGGATTAAAATGCATCGACATGTGGACGGATTTCATAGTCAACTTCTCAACAATACTCCCCACATGTTTCTTACTCTTTGGAGTGGCATTACCCCTGTGTACGGATTGCTGACTAGAGGTTGTTGCTTGTTTGGCAGGAGACGATTGAGACTTCGATGAGCAACTTCGAGCGAGAAATTTGGAGGAGTAATTCCTTAATCTTTTCAAGCTCCCCCCTGAAGACCTAACCTCCATTTCAGCAGCTGGCTGCAAGTATTGACAAGATAGAACATTGAGGTTAAGGAGAAAAATGGTTAACGCTTCCATGTTGCAATCAAGGCAGAGAAAAATATTATCACACTTACATTAACCGGTATTTTGTCATCTTCAGCAACCGCCATTTTGCCGTGGTTTTCATTCTTCTCATTCTGGTTGGCATTTTCAACATTAGGAGCAGTTTCCATGGAATTGTTCTGCACAAGAACTTCTTCCACCTTGTCTGTTTCCACCATACTCTCATCATTCATAGAATCATGTGCATCGGCATCAGTGGGATCAAACTCAGCATTCTGGACAAAATTCTTCTGTTCACTAGTTTCAATCACTTGGTTACTCGGTCTCAATGGTTCTGAGTTGACGCAATCAATCACTTGGTTATTTGGTTTCAATGGCTCCACCGCAACGCAATCAATCACTTGGATATTCGGTCTCAATGGCTCTAAGTCAACACAATCAATCACTTGGATTTTCGGTTTCAATGGCTCTGAGTCAATGCAATCAATCACATGGATATTCGGTCCCAATGGCTCCAAGTCAACGCGATCAATCGCTTGGTTATTCGGTCTCAATGGCTCTGAGTTGACGCAAGAATTGGTGCAACTTTTATCCTCGGTTTCAACTTGAGTAATCACTGATACAGTGTTTGCTTCCTCAAGCTCAGCTGCTGCTTTTTGTGCAGCTTTCCTCTTGTAGTGAGCCTCAAAATATGCCTTCTTCTGAGCAACAGAACCCGGTTTGGAGAACTTTTCAAGTTCTTCCTGATAGCGGTTATGAGAGAATGCAGACCATTTCTCCCAAGCAAGAGACTCTGACATAAACCTTCCAAACGAAATGGATTCTCCAAGAGCTCGAAGAGGATCTCCCTGTTAAAAAAAGCACATTCCCACTTACAAACTAAAGACATTATAAGACACAAATCACAAGAAAACCATCAAACCAAGGGCATGAAAATGAAGGAACACAACAGAAATCCAGAAGAATTTGCAACAGCCAAATCCAACCCATCATTCCATATCAAGATTCACACCAATCCATTTCCCATCAATTCTAAACTTACAAAAGACCAGTCGAGCACATAAAAAAACGAAATCCATTGAAACAGTAACAATTAAAGAAACCCAATAAAAGAGAAAGAAGACCATTTCATTGAACCAACCTCTTTGGCCTCCCTCGAAGCATCAGAAGGATGAGAGAAGGATCTGAGAAGACAAGCTGATTCACCCATATCGCTACACTCCACAAGAAGAACGATATTCCCAAAAAAGAACAAAACCCCAGCTCTCTGAGCTCTCTAAATCACAGGCTCTCGTAAATTTCTTGGCTTCAAACTTGAATCACAGGCTCTCTGGGCATTAAAAGAAGATGAAGCTTGGATTGATTAGGATATTTTCGAGCAGAAAGAAGAGGGATATTCTTGTGTCTTTGTAGCCCCAAGATTTTCTCGGAATGAAATTTGCAAAATTTCTGTGTCCGCTGCTGCTCTAATCTAGTGGGTCTGGGAGCTTGAAGCGAGAAATTGGGCCCAACAAGATGATTGGCGAAATCAGAAGCTTTTGCAACGTCTAGTTTTTGTTTTCAAAATTTTCAAAGGAAGATACTTTATTAATTGTGGACTGATTTTCTAATGCTTAACGGTAGTAAAGGGATTTGGATTTGGATTTATGGAGAATTTTAATTGGTTTATTTTGTTCGGATTTGCATAAAATTATCGACTAATTCGAAGAAATTTAAAAATTTATTGTCTTTGGGTTATGTGTATTATATGTTTGTTACTGTTTTTGAAAAGACAAAAAAGGAAAGTTTTAGGTGTATCAATATTTAATTAATGAAAATTAAAAAAAAATATGAAAAGATTGGTTGATTAGTTAAGTAATTTAAAATTAAACAAAGTTTAGCGATTGGGCAAGTGGGCAGATAAGAGAGGAAGGACAGAGGCTTTGTCCACGTCACCAATAATGGAAACTATTGCAACGGCTAACTCTCTGCAGTCTATTGAAGTTGTCCGCTCCGCTCCACACCTAATTTTTAAATAAAGTAAAATTAAGAGCTTTCGGTGTTATTTATGTTTAGAATTTTTTTTTTCTTTTTTTTTTTTTCTTGAGGATTTGCAGTGTGTGGCAAATAAGAATTATATAATTGCAAATATAATACAATGTAAAAAGAATTGCAAATATTGCAAAATCTATCGGAGTATATTACTGATAGACATTGATAGACTCTGGTTAATTAAAATCTATTGATAGACTTCGATTATCAGAGTTTATTAGCGATAGACTCTGATTAATCCGGATCTATCATTCTACTGATAGACACGGATAGAATCTGACACAGATTTTTGGTCTTGTACAATTAATTTTGCTCTATATGCAATTAGTTTGCAATTGTGCTATATTTGCTATTAATTTGGTCCAATTTGTCATCTATGCAACTACCTTTTTTTTTTGGGAAAATTTCATTTTTAACCCTAAACTTTAGGGGTTGTATCAATTTTAACCCTAAACTTTCAATTTCATCAAATTGAACCTTAAACTCAACAAGTTGTATCAATTTTAACCCTGAACTTTCAATTTCATCAAATTGAACCTCAAACTTATCAAATCGTATCAATTTTAACCCTAAACTTGCATAAGTGTTACAATGTATACCTTTGGTTAACTTTTTTTTTGAACCACCGTACGTAATTGATTATTATTTTTTTTCTTAATTCACATTGCACCTGAATTGGTTTCTTATAAATAAAATATTGAAGAAACTTTATTTTAGATTATTTTTTCTCGTTGTTGAGGATTTTATGAGAGCTTTTTTTGCTGCTACTTAAGATTACGAAAGCAAAGAAATTTTGGAGGTTTTTTGTCTACAAATATTCGCTGGTTTTTTCTTGTTGCTAAGAACTTTGTGGGATTTTTTTTCCTTCTTTTAATGTTTTTTTTCTTGCTAATTAGAAGAATGTACAAATCTAGGAAACAGAAATAAAGAAATTTTGAGTTTTTTATTTCTCATATTTGCTAAATTTTTCTTGTTGCCAATAACTCTGACTTTTTTTTTTATAATAATGAGAAGAATTGTATGAGATATTTGATTTCTTAAAGAGTTTTTCCAACAAATTTCTTACAAAACACTAACTCAGATGCAATGTGAATTAAAAAAAATAAAAGGAAATTGTCAATTACATATTTTAATAGCAATTCAAATGAAAAGTTGACAAAAGGTCTACATTGCAACATTTATGCAAGTTGGATGTTCAAATTGATACAATTTGTTAAGTTTGGGGTTCAATTTGCTAAAATTGAAAGTTTAGGGTTAAAATTGCTACAACCTGCAAAGTTCAGGGGTCAAAATTGATTTTTTTTAATTAGAATAATTGAGATCAATCAATTCTCGCCAAGTGGCAATTACCATAGTATTAGACATTCTCCCAAGCCTTTTCTCTCCCCCACTAAAATAAAAAAAAATAAAAAAAATAAAAACTTTCATTTCCCTTTTACTAAAAATAAAATTCTTTCCTCTCTTTCTCTACATGTATACAAATAAAGTGAAGTAATTCAACGTTTAGATAGAACTTAGAAGTAGAAAATTAGTGTACTCAAAAAAAAAAAAAAAAAAAAAAAAAAAGGAAGTAGAAAATTAGTTCAATTTTATGCTAAAAAAATAGTTCAATTTGATCAGAAGAGTTCATCATGGATAGATTGTCTCTTCTGCTCTCTTTTATCGTAATGGTAACTTTTAAATAATTTTTTTTTTTTATTTGTATACATACATATATTCATATTCCTAGTTACATTTTATGGTTTTTTTTTTTTTTTTTCTTTTCTTTTGATTTTTAAGTTCTAGTCTCTTCTTCTCATTCATAATATGATATTGTTAAAAAAGAAAAAGATCTCAATTATCATAGAAAAGTTATTTTGGTCATTCCAAAAAATCACTCTTGATTTTGTAGGCATTAAAAGTGATTTTAGGAAAATTTTACCATTTAGTGTTTGGTAATTAATTATAAATTGATATTAAGAAAATCACTTTTTCAATTATGTGTAAAATCTAACTAACCATGATGTTTGAGGTTGACTTCTCAAAGTCTGATGTCTCTTCTAACCAACTTTTTAACATTCTCATTTTATTCTACTTTTTCACTTTTAACTTTAAAATTTATCAAACACTTAGAATGCTTTTGGTTGATGATTTGAAAATAAGAGATTCAATGAAATCGACATTGTATTTCATGTTTTCAAACACGTATTTGGTAATATATTTATAAATCATAAACTAGTTGTAGTAATTAATTAAATATTAAGTTGAATATAAACTATTATTAATTAATTTATAAACCTGTTTTATATTACAAATTTTGTATAATTATTATTTTACAATACGATATAATTTATAATACATTATATTATACATATTTAAATTTTAAAAAAAATAACTGAATTTATAACAAAAAAAAAATTATAGTTTTCAGAATTTTCACCACTTCAATTATAGAATCCAAAAACAATTTTAAGAAAAATATATATTTGCTAAATTCAATAAATCCAAAAACATAAAACAAAAAAGAAAAAAAAAACATATATTTGTTGAATCTAATGAATCTGAAAACATAAAATAGAATCTAGATTTTATACCAAATAGGTCCTTATTTACCTTATATTACAACTAATTTTTCGAAGAACACTTTTGACAACAATCATTTTAAAAGCTACGTCGTGCTTCTAAATTAACCTTCTATGGCGTCCTGCAGTGAGACTTACACATTGCTTGTAAATTATCATTCTTTTTGAGAAGAGAAACGAATTTCATTGATGAATGAAATGAGGAGAAAAACTCCGGTCACCAAAGGGTGAATTACATAAAAGCTTTCCAATTGAAAATCAAAAAGGATAAACTATAATCAGAGAAAGGGTGTTTACATTTACACCAATACAAAGCTCGTAAATTATCATTCAATGTCCTAAAATTACTTTACACTAACTAAAGATATACTTTTCAGAACTTTCATGATAATTAGAAGCCCATCAGAAAGTAATTTCAAGGAGCTAATCAGTGTACTTTCTTCCACTAAAAAGTGTTTACAGGAAAACTGTTTTACTTGAAAATACTATTCCAGAAGCACTCTCAGGTGAAAGCATCAGCCAGAGATTAGAAATGTAGCAGCAATTTGAGGGTTTAGCCAGCATTACAAGACAAAATCAAGGCCATTGCATTATGTGAAAGAATGAAGTGTGTACTTCTACTCAGTCAGAAAAACAAGATTTGCGAACAAAAACCATCAGTGAAACTTGTGTACATTACCCTGCTGTATGTTCATCAAACATACTGTATAAAGCTCCCTAATTTTTCAGCTACGTACATTTTGGATACAAAAAACCTTGCTAGTACACCTTTCTATGTACCTTTCGAAGCTCTCCGGTTTAAGATGTTCTTTGTGATGCTGCACTTTCCAGTAAAGCGACCACTTTACTCTCAAGTTTTAACCCTGAAAATGTGGATTAAGGAATCACTTTACCACTTTGAAACTCATTTTTGAAGATTGTAAAATGTTGATCGCAACAATGAGAAGGTTCTTTGTAAGCGGGAGGGGGAAGGAACTGCAATATTCTCTCTTAATGTCAATAGCACAAAAGGGAAGAGAAGTATTTAGGCAGTAATACTCACTTAGACTTCTCTGTAGCTGTAGAGTTCTCATCTGACTCATTTTCGAGCGAACCTAGTGCAGTGAGTTTTCCGAATGATTCCTTTGCATCTCCAAAGAAGTCTTTAACTTTATCAAGAACTGTCTTCAGCTGGTCTTGAGTTGGAAGCTAAGATTGATTCAGAAGTAGACAATGTAAGGGCACTAGATGATCTAATGGCAAATCTTACTGACCGACACAAGTTACGACGGAGACAGGTTCGATTTTAAGATTGTGGTACCACCACATAGTGTTTAAGGATTTTCTTTTTCAATCCTGTACTTGTAAGATTCATTCTTACCTCAATTACACCAGTGGTAGAAAGTGCGGATCTCAAATTGCCATTTTCCTGCATGAAAGTATATAATTAACATTACGTCAAAACAGTTGTTCATCAGTTAGGCAGTACAATATAAAATATTGTCCTCATGAATCATAAATAAAGGTGTGAAAACATTACAACAATCTTGTAGCCATATCTGAATTCTGTTGCTGTCCGCAACACACGAAACTGTTTAAACGCCGTCTTCTGTATCTCCTTTTCATCCTGTTGATTGGTAGATCGACTGTTAGTATCTTAAAGAAAGTTTAGAAATAATTATTGTTCAAGGTTAGAAAATTGAGTAATTCGGCAAAAACAAACTGAAAAGACAGTATAAATTTAACTATTGCTCTCGATGGATAGAAATAGTGGCAACCTTTTCCTAAATTAAAAATCAACGCCAAGTCAAAACTCTAAAGTTCATCAGATGTCAGATTTTCAATCAGACGCAAGCAGTGTGTCAATGGTGAGAGCATAACAAATACTAGATATGTCATGCATTGCGTTTTTCAAATAACTAATAATAAAACGATGGATTTTTATATTTTTTTTTTCTTTTCACTTTGAAATTTCCAAATCCTAATGATTGGTGATTGCAACTTGCTCCAGGCCTCCAAGAACTCTCAAACATTCAACAATCTCACATGTGCTGATTTTTTTGATAAGAAACCAAGCTAGGAACAATGAAAGAATACACGGGCATACAAAAAAGGAGCCCACAAAAGAGAGGCAAACTATAAAAAGGTCTCCAATCAAGCAAAATAAGACCTATAGTATAATTACAAAACGACTTCCTCATTGAAGCCCAGAGAGAAACAATTTCACATGCATTGATATCAAAGAAATGCACTGTTCCTTCCCTTCTTTATCTCTGAAAAACACACTCGCTTATCGAAGTACAGGCTTTAACTTCCCTTTTATCACAAATATAAAGTTTTAGAAAAATATCATTATATTCACCTTTGAAATTAAATTAAAAGTTTTAACTTCCATTTTATTCACTTTATTTGAATGAGCGTCTTATGACAAGACATCAAGAACAAGATATGGAGAAAAATATCTTCAATAGTCATCTACATCTTCTCTGTTAGACAGTAACTTCTTTGCAGATGAATTAATAAAATCGATGATAATTGAACATTACCCGGTAAATAACAGCAGCAAGATTCCTGGCCAGAGTATCTTTATAGATATATTTCCCGAGAAAATTATCTTTTGCAGCAACCATGATTTTGGCGGTCGTGCCACCATTTATAAGACTCAGCGGGTACCATAGATAAACCTGCAAAATAAACGTAAAAGTGGATGGTGATAAAGATATGGTATTCCCAATAATTTTTTGCAATACACTGATCTTCACGAACATGATGGAAATCCTGTTATTCAGAAAACCCATTTCGGAATTTTGAGTTAATAATAACATCTTTTGATGGCATATCACACAACAATATCTCTGAAGAAAGATATTATAAACAACAATTTAGATGGTAAAATACCGTCATGTTGGGAGTGCAACCAAAGTCCCACATTGGCTAGATGAAGGGATGATCATGGGTATAAAAAGGAGGACAAATATCCCTATTGGTATGAGGCCTTTTGGGGTGAACCAAAAGCAAAGCTATGAGGGTTTATGCTCAAAGTGGACAATATCATACCATCTAAGAAGCACGGACACGGGAACACGTCATTTTTTTTTAAATTTGTGTGGACACACGGGTCGGACACGGACACGCTAGCCAAACTAAAGTGTCTGTGCTTCTTAGCATACCATTATGGTGGAGTGTCCGGTAGTCCCTTAACACGCCAGCTATTCAATTAGTGGCCAATAACATGTTCTTTGTAGCTCCCAATTTCAAGGAGTAGCTGGAAGTTTAAGTAGTAGTAACTTAGAAGTGTTTATGGATGGAAATTGTCAATTCAGGTAGGGAAAAAAGCAAGAACCTAATGCAATTTTACTGTCCAATTCACTTCACATTGAAGCTCGAGTGAAGATCCGCAAACATAGTATACAGTCTACACATCCAAATCTCACCATTCTACGATGTCCTCAGCAACAAGAACTCCAGAGAGGCAGAGAATCAATCAACAGAAAGAAACCACAGCGAAAAGTAAAAAAGAAGCTGTAATCAAAAGGATAGAGAGAGAACAAACATTGGCCATACGGATGAAGATAACGAATTTAGGGTTGCCGTCGTCTTCAATCTTGGGCAGCGGTGGAGGCGAAGCCCTTTGAACCTGGCGAGCCTGCATCCCTCTTTTGCCCTTCGCTTCGACCAGAAAAGCTTGGCGATGCCTCTGGTCGGGCTTCTGCATGGTCCTCGCGGAGAAGAGCGAGTGGCGGAGCAGGGCATCTTCGTGTGGCTTGGAATTGGAAAGGGGAAGTCGAACCAGAGCGTTGAGAGACATGGCGACCTCCATTATCACGATGGAAGTAGCTCAGAGTTGGGATTGAAGTGGATTGGGCATTGTAATTGAATTGGAAGGATGGTCCTTCTCGCTGATTCTTATCCACCAGTATCGCAGTAGGGACAGCAATCTCCACCCATACGCTTGGCAGATCCTCAAGCATGTAAACATTTTTATTCTTTTTTTTTTAAGAAAAAATATTGAGATTCGGACCACACATCTCTGTCATAGGTACAAACTTTATACCAATTGAGTTATGTTCTTGACATTTTTTTCTTTTTGAATATGACTTTGAATGATTTGTTAGTTGAATTTTGGATGATTTATTAGTTAGTTTGTTAAAATGTTGAAATTTAGTTTTGAGACGATGATAGGAATGATTTGTATTATTATGATTTATGAGAATAGGATATTATTTACAAATATCCTTTTAAAAATTTAGTAGCTTGCAAAATTTCAATTATAAGTTGTTGTTTGAAGGGAATAAACTTATGGTTAAAAAAAAGGATTGAAATACACATTTTTAAAATTCAAAGGCAAAAATAGAGTAAATCTTAAATTTTACGAACAAAAAATAAACATTTTAAAAGATTAGGGATCGATTTTTTTATTTTAAAAAAATCTTTAAATTCCAAGAAAAGATTTAATGAAATAAAAATAAATATTTTGAAAGTTACTAAACTAAAATTTATAAAAAAAAAAAAATTAAAAACTATAAATTCCAAGGAATGGATTTTCCTTTTTTCTTCTTTGAGTAAGATGTTTATAAGAAATCATGAATTCTGCCATGAAGGCTAATGCACATACAGGGGAATTTAGATCATCAACGATATTCCGATGTGAAAATCAGACTTTCATCAACAAGAGAAAAAAGGCATACATTTTCATTCTAACATGAGTATGACTCAACTGACATAAAACTTGTATTAATAACCAAGAAGTTTGTGGTTTGAATCTTCCCACCCCACATGTTATAAAAAAAAAAAAAATACATTTTAATAGAAAAAATATGGAAAAAATGTGAAAATGTGAAACTTACATAAGTAGGGGTAAAATTTTACATTTTCCTATATAATTTTCTTAATCCAAAATAAACTGAGGCGGAAGAATTATTATATTAGTGAGAAAATGTGAAAATCTAATCTAAGACTAATTGAGAGGGTGACAATACTTTGAAGCTAAAGCTTGAGCAAAATTATTGGAAACTCTAGAAATATGTACAAAATTGAACCAATTGAAACTTCTTGTGATGAAATAGATCTCCTCAAGTTAGGGCCCAATTACAGCCAAACAATAATCCCTTGTCTCTTTGAGCATATATATTGTTGGAAATAATATTTAGGGAATAGAAATTTCTGAAATAATCAACATAAATATATTAGTAATTAAACACCAATAAAATAAGAGATAAGAGGGAAGGCTATAATATCTGGATTGAGACACGTTAATAAACGCTGTCCATAGAGAAGATGTGCCCCCACTAGCACTGAGTTATCTGGCACTCCACCCCGAAGATACAACAATCCTTCAAGAGAACTTGTGTGCAACTAAGCCAACAACACTCTGGTTTTACAGAAAACTAACAGCCAAAAGATCAACTACAAGAGTGAACTGATCGAATTGCAACAACACTCTCCAAGTTTCCCTTTATAATAGGGAGACTTGTCAGTCAAGTCTGTTAACAACTAGCTATCCACCCCCTATTTAATAGGGAGAGTGAATTGACTAGTTAAAAATAGTAAACTAAAATAATAAAAAGTAATAAATTTAAAATATCTTTAAAATATCCAACATATATCCCTTACAAGGAGTTTGATTCCACTCTAATAGAGTGTATCCCTAAATTTAATCTCAAGCTTCAATACTTCACAAATAGCAACACTTTCTGCATAAAAAATTATTATTTAAATATTGATATGATTTTTCTCTTCTGACTTTAATTATATATAATTTTCAATTGAATAATTTTTAAACTTTACAACCACAACTTCTTTTCTAACATTACAAATTACGAACAAGAAGACGTGTGACTGTTTATTAGTTTACATAAAATTGTTGTCATGTTTAACCTTGTATATACACATCTTCTTTTGAAACCACAACTTACTACTTTCACATTGTTGGAAATAAAATTGTTATAGGTATATAGTTTTTTTATTCACTAATTACATTTGGTTTTAGACCAACACTTTGTATACTTATTTTTAAATGCCTCGCCTTTTACTTCTTCAGAGTTTTATTTCTAACATTGATCCATTAGAGACTCTGAGCCAAGAAATGGATCAAGAGGTCAAAGAAACTCAAAGAACTGAGTTTCAACCTGACAAAGCCTAAAGACCGAAGAAAATACCACAAAAGCCATGAGGCTAAGGCCCATCGGCCCATGGCCATTGAGGCCAACCCCTACAAAGCCTTGGAGGTTTAATAAACCTACTGAATTTGTTATAAGTTGTTATTCAGCAGTTTTATTAACTGCTTTCTTATTCTATATATTGTATTCATTGAGGGTTAATTACATTGTAAGAAGTTCAATATCTGATTAATAAAGTCGGACTCCTTTCCCCTCATACCGAGTATTATGGTATCAGAGCAAATTTTTCACGTGCGCCCAAATTAAGAGATTTTCTTTCTCTTCTTCTTCAAGCCCATTTCCCATTTTTTCGAGTATTAAGGTTGATCCCTGAGGGGATCGGCCACGACCTTGGGGGTCGGGTCTATGAGGGTCGGCCATGGCTTTGGAGGTCGACCCCCATGACCTTGGAGGGTTGGCCAAGGCTCGCATGGCCGACCCCATGGTTTTAGAGGCCCAGTACTCTCGAGAGGGTTGGCCATGCATGTCCGCGTTGATGATGGAGACCGAACTCATGACCATCGACTATAGGTTGGAAGACTTAGGAGTCTAGACCTCTAAGGGTTCTATGGATAAGACATTGGTAAGACCAAGCCCAACGACGGTTACAGATTCGTTGGCATCAATTTAAAGAGACTCAAGAATCAAGACGAGATTCTTGAGCGGATTAATGCCAGTCGTTTTACTATCCTACTTCCTTACTATAAATAGAATACTCGAAAAGGAAGGAACGCCCAAATTACTTACTTTATACTGCAATCTAAGCTCTCTCATTGCTTTTAGAACCATATTCTAACTTAAGCATTATTGGAGTGTGTGACTTAGTATCACACCGGTGCTAACTTATTTTGTTGCAGGCATACAATTGGTTCCCCTCCATTACAAGTTTATTGTTGATCCGGCGATCCAAATATCGGTACCAACACGTACAATACATATTATTTTCTTACATAAACTTCTATTTTATACCTTATGCTTTCACCTCGTTATCTACTTATCTCAAAGATAATGACAATTGGTTGATAGAGAATTAATGTATTAATCAATTGAACTGCTAAATTAGGTGAAGAAAAAGTCAAGCTTAGACGAAGTAAAACAATGGTTAAGTCAACTTTCTTACACTAAATTAAACATTTAATCAAAAAAATTAGAGAAGTAACCAAATGTATTACCCCGGTAACACGAAGTTGAACCCAATCATTTTTTATTTTTTAAAGAAGCTTCAACACTAATTATTGCACATTTGTCCAAAAAAAAAAATTATTTCAGAAAATCAAAGTATCAAAATATAATATTTTTTGGTAAATTAATTTTACACAGTATATATGGTCAAATGATTGTAATATTCAAATAAAAAATATTTTTTTATTGTAACTTGATTAGAATTCTACCAAAATCCTTTCAAAGAAATAACTAAATATCAAAACAATATACTGATATTTATGCTTAAAATGCGATAATTAGAGTGGATTATAATTAAGACTATTAGCCATTATACATATGTTCATTGGACAATAATTTTTTTTTTTGAAAAGTGTTCATTGGACAACAATAATGTAGCCTTACTTTTGTCGTTCTTAAAATTTCGTTTATTCTATTAAATTTAGTCTAATTTTTTTTAAAAAAAAAATCTTTTTTTCTTCTTATTTCAACAATATTTGAAGGTAGGAGATTCAAATCTCTAACCTCGAAGGTAATAGTTGATTTTCACATAAACTCACTCTCACAAAATGTTCATTTTATATGCATTAAAAAAACAATCATTTTCATGTGTGAATTCATGATTGTTAAAAAGACAATCATTTTAGTCCGTAAAATTTTTAAAAGTCTATTTTAGTCTCTTAACTTGTAAAAAAAAATTATCTTGATCTTTATTATCATCTACCATCAAAATTTTTCTCACTCAATGTCTACCTCAACCAATCTATGTACGTTTAATACATTTCACGTCAAGAATTTAATACATATATTCAAAGTCACATTATCCATATGTAAAAGAAAAATAGTGTCGAGAATAAAAAGAATTAAAAGTTCATAGACTAAAATCAGACCAAAATAAAATAAAATTGAAAACTCAGGAACGACCGAAATAAGAATTAAACATAATATTTAATATCCTTCACAAAAAAAACCAATCCTTCACAAGTTCACATCCCATAATATTTTTTTGCCAAATTGATCTTGTCGTCATTAATCTTTTAACACAATCCCTAAATTTCAATTAATTTATGTGGTTACCCACAATCACAAGTATAAGATAAGTATTTATCAAATAATGCTTTCTCAAAAAAAAAAAAAAAAAAAAGTATTTATCAAATAATAAATCATTCATCATGGAGAAAAAAAAATATAATAACAATGTTCAAAAGATCGGTGGAAAGATTATATCATATAATTTGACCGATTTTACCAACTTCCTCGATTTATATAAACAAACAATCTCTCCCTGAAATTAAATATCAAACTCAGAAAATGAAGCTTGAAGTCGAAGTAGTTTCAGAGGAATTGGTCAAGCCTTCTTCTCCGACGCCGGCCAATCTCCGCCGTTACAAACTCTCGTTTCTCGATCAAGTCACCGCCGATGTCTACAATCCGATGGTCTACTTATACGAACTCAACGGAGATCCTAAATTCACCGAACTCGAAATCAGAAACCGCCTCAAAAGCTCCCTCTCCGCCGTGCTGTCGCACTACTATCCCCTCGCCGGCCGAGTCGATTACGCCGATTTCGTGATCGATTGCAACGACGACGGCGTTCCGTTCATAGAAACTCGCGTCAAATGCAAACTCCACGACGTCGTTTCCAAGTCCTTCCCCGAGGATCTGAACTGCCTGGTCCCGTTCGAATTGGATCGACTCGACGAAATTTCCATGGGAGTTCAACTCAATTTCTTCGAATGCGGCGCGATCGGCCTCGGTATTTGCGTTTCGCACAAAATCGCCGACGCTCTGTCGTTTTTCTCGGTCGTGAATGGCTGGGCCGCCGCGGCGCGAGGCGTGGTGGAGGATCTCGGCCGGCCGCATCTTGTGGCGGCGAGGCTGTTTCCGCCGAGGAACGCGGCTCTGTATAATACTCGGAACAGTATCGCGAGAGATAGAGTTGCGAGGAGATTTGTTGTAGAAGGTTCGAAGGTGGAAGCCATTAGAGAGAAATATGCAGAGAGCGCGGCCATGGAAGGCCAGAGGCGTCCTTCGAGAGTTGAGGCGTTATCGGCTTTCGTTTACGGCCGTTTCCTTGCCGCCATTAAAGACGAATCCTCTGCTCAAACTGATCGGTAAAATGTTTTCCTAAATTTAAACTTAAATCCCTGATTTTTTTTTATTTTTTATTTTTTTTTACAATATATGAGAGTCGGGTTTCAACTACAAACCTCGTGGTTATCAATACAACTTTTTGACAGTTGAGCTATACTGCTTAAGATCCTTAGATTATCCTTACTTGTTTGTTGGCTAAATTATAAAAAATACCACTCTAACTATGAGTTAGTCTAAAAAAAAAGTCTCTCAAGTTTAAAAATATCCCTCAATTTTAAAAAATGTTTCAAAAATACAATTGTCATTCATTTTTTTTATGGAAACCGTTAAAGTTTCAGTTTAATTAATACCCTTGAAATTTCAAAAAATTTCAAAAATACCCTTATTGGAAAATTCTTCTTCTTCTTTTTTTCCTTTTTTTCCTTCACTCTAAATTCTTCCTCCATGAAAATTAGTGAGAAACTTTATTTATTTGTCATGTATTCATAGACTAGAAGTTTTCCTTTTCTTTCAACACATCATCAGCTTGACTAGATTTTCACCTTGAAACTTCAAGATGCGTTAGACTTCATTTTGTTGGTATTCTTTTCAATATTATTTCCTCATCAACCACTCCCCATTAACTTTCTCTATATTTATTTTATTAAAAATAAATGAAACTATTGTTGTATACTGGTTCTAACAGTGCTTAAATATTAATAAGAACAAAACCATATATTTTGATTAATTAATCTTGTAAACTGAATCAAACCCACGGTCTTATAAACATTTTTTTTTTCTTATCACTGACATAACACAAACAGAGAGAGAAAAGGAAAGAATATATACATGTTGTTTTTTCCCACTTATCTTCTTTACACTTTTTAAAAGAGAAAACTTGATTTCAAAGTCTGTTTTCATTTGATATTGTGTTGCACACAACATTTATAAGCAAAGTTTTGCATTAATTTTCATGGAGGAAGAATTTACGGTGAGAAGAGGGAAAAAAACATTTTTCAATGAGGGTATTTTTGAATTTTTTTTTTTAAAGTTCAAGGGTATTAATGAAATTGAAACTCTAACGGTTTCCATAAAAAAGTTAACGACAAGAGTATTTTTGAAACATTTTTAAAGTTCATGGATATTTTTGAAACATTTTAAAGTTAAAAGGGCATTTTTAAATCAAACCCCATAGTTTAGAGATAATATATATATAATTTAGCCTTTTTTGTTTTTTGTTTTTCCAAATTAAGCTTACAAACACTATTTTTATCCACAAGTTTCTTTCTATGTTATCTACGTTCTTTTCCATGTTTTCAAAAACGGCCAAATTTGAAAAAAAACAAAACAGAAAAGTAGTTTTCAAAAAGTTATTTTTGTTTTTGAAATTTGGCTTGGAACTCAAATATCTCCTTAACAAAAATGAAAACCATTGTAAGAAGATTGAGAGAAAACACAATCATAGTTTTCAAAAACCAAAAACAAAAAACAAAGGGCCCGTTTGATAACCATTTCGTTTTCTGTTTTCTGTTTTTGTTTTTCATTTTTAAAAAACAGGGGTGTTTGATAACCATTTCTGTTTTCTGTTTTCTGTTTTTTAAAAACGTTTTTGAAATTATAAGTAAATTTCAAAAACCAAAAAAAGTAGTTTTTAAAAACAGATTTCTGTTTTTCAAAAACTCATTTTTCTTCTAATGCTTACTTTTCTCCTCTTTTACCTCTCTCTCCAACAAATTTCTTTCTCTATTTTTTTCTCTCTCTAAAATTTTCTCTCTCAAAACTTTTTTTCTCTCTATAACTTGTCTATTTCTAAAAACTTGTCAATACCTTTTCTCTCCTCAATAAACATGTTCTAATTTTTCTTTTGGAAAAAAAAAGTTACCAAAATTTTCTATCGCTACAACTTTTCTTTATTTTTCTAATTTATCGTTAGTTCTTTAGCATATTTTTTACTCTTAACTTTACTATTTCTCTAAATTTTCTTTTTTATTTAATTTTTTTAATCTAAAATTTATCGCTTTTACTCTAACTTGTTTTCTATTTTTTCTCTAACTAATATCTTTTCTCGAGTCTAACTAATATTCTTTCTCTAAACATTTTTTTTTATCTCTCTAAATTTTCTATGTTTAACTTTTCTCTCGTCTTTTCAAAAAAAAAAAAAAAAATGAAAACATTTATATTTGTGTCTCTAAATTTTTGTTTCAACGTCTTTACACATTTTTCTCTCTCTAAAATATCTTTTCATCTTTCTAATTTTTTAAAAATTGAAAACCAAAAACAATTATCAAACAAGGTTGGTTTTCTGTTTTTTAAAAACAGAAAACAAAAAACAGTTATCAAACATATGTGGTTTTTGTTTTTAAAAAACAGGAAACCAAAAACCAAAAACCAAAAACAGAAATACCAAAAATCAAAAACTGAAATGGTTATCAAACGGGCCCAAAATAATTATCAAACATGATCTTATTTATTTCTAGTTAAAATCTGATTTTGGTCCCAATATTTTGGTTTCATTACATTTTGGTCCCATGCTTTGTCCAAAATTTATAAATTTGGACCATGCATAAATCTTAAATTTATTCTTTCAAGTTATTTATTTGTTTATTTTTTTTAAACAAAATTGGTTAAACAATAATAATTAATTTTCATGCAAATACATCATATAAATATGTTTTTAAAACTTATAGATCAAGTTTTTCAAAAAAAAAAAAACAACCCTTATAGATCAAGAAAACTAATAGAAACTATTTAAAAAACAAAATCAACAATCAACTAGGATGTAGTATGTACTATATTTAAGATGTATTGAAAGTACATGTAATAAACTTGAATATTTAAACATACAAGAACTGAAATAGAACAAGACTAAAGTATGGAGATCAAAATAGTCTTCTAACCTTATTTCTTTTAATTTTTTAAAAAATTAGTAAGCTTCTATTCACTTGTGGCTTCAAATAAGAGATTTTGTTTTGGTTTTATTCTAAATGTTTTATTAAATTTAAAATTCAATGGATGAAAATTCAAAAGTATGACCTTTTTTAGCTAATGTTATAATACCTTGATTAATTTTTTTTAAAATAATATCTTAAGCAGTTGATGTTTTTGTTATAAAATGCAACATTATAGCTATCGAGATTTTAACATATGATGAATTGATAGAGCATATTAATTACTAAACCAAACTTGAATATAGTTTAACTAGTTAAAATATTAACATTAACATGTGTTCAAAAGAGAGAGTAAAAAAAGATAAAGCCAATAAGATTGAAAAGAGATCACATAAGATATAAATACAAATTAATTTTAGTCTCGACTTGTTATATCACATTCAAAAAAAAAAAACAAAATAATTAAATTAAATTTTAAAAATCACATCCCAGCATAGCTTTTTGGAATCACTGTGATTTGAAAGATCTCAAAGTATAATAGATTTAAAATGAATCTGGTTGTTTGTTATCTCCAGAGAATGATGATTTGAAATCTAAAATGAATTTTAAATCGTATTTGTTCAAAAAAAAAAAATCCTACTAAAACTATCGAATTTTGCAGGATTTCATAAGATTGAGAGTTAAATAACATTATCATATTTTAATTTTCTATTAATAACTCAAAATTAAAAGCCTATATCGGTTTTTTTTTTTTTTTACTTTCTTTTCTTTTCTAATTACCATCCAACCAAAAATTTTTAAATACATTCATTTAAAATTTTTCTCATTCCAAATGAGACACAAGATTTAAAATCATTATTTCTTGAATTTGTAAAAGTCCATCTTACTATTTATTTTGAGGATTTGTTTCTATTCATTTCTCTCTCTTTTTTTTTTCACATTTTCCAATAAATATACCTAGTAAGCCAATTCTATCCTTCTTTTTATCCTTTTAACTTAATATTAATTTGGTAGAAGTATTATACTTTCAACTAAAGCTACTCCTCAAAAAAAAAAAAAAAAAAAAACTAAAGCTTGCCTAAATACAATGAATAAGTCTAAAAAAAAAAAAAAACTCTTACAAATTTATTATTATGTAGTTTGTATGTATTGGCCTGTTTTTATTGAACATAATAAATAAGTAGACCCACTAATATCTTCAAACCACTTATATTAAAAACAATTCACACAAAAATTAATCTATATGTCTTCTAAATAACTCGACGTTAAATAGACAATATTGTTGGGAAAAAACCCCCAATTCACCGCAGGAATAAGCAGAAAAATAAAAGAGAAATTAAAATAAAGCAACAAAATAAGAAACACAAGAATTTACGTGGAAACTCCAAAGTGGAGAAAAAACCACGGCTCACAGAAAGAAATCCACTATGTGAAAAATTATTACAATCACAAAGAATTCTCTCCCCGACTCCAATTACAAGAACACACTCTCTCAAAGCTTTATATCACTCACACTACTAGAGTATACAAGCTTCAAGTGATTCTGAAATGGGATGCTTTGAAACCAAAGCCATAGGCTCCTTTTATAGTACTTGGAGCCCATCACTTCCTTGAACCTTTCCGATGTGGGACAAACGCACTTCTAATATTTTGCCAAAAACCCAACAAATTCCACCTTGGCAAGATATTTGAAGAATCCACAACTTTTGCTACAAATCATTGTCTTCACCGACAATCATAATTCTCATCTCAGAGAACTATAACCTACCCCACCATACAGAGTAGACCACTTGGAATGTCACCTTCCAAGAATTTTTCTTTGTCACATGTCGATAAATCCTGCTAAAATTTATGGTGCAACTTCCACCTACTTGGCTCACCTGGAAGTTCTTCAGCCATCGACATAACTTCCACCACACACCTTGCATAACTGCCAAGCCAATGCCCGTGTGCAAACTTGTGGAACCGCTAACATCACATCCTCTATCATGGTAAAGCGGACATACCATGAGGATGAATTCTATCTTTCTTCAGAGGAATTCACTGCCTCCCCTGACAAGAGAGACAACGTCAGCATCCGACCCAGAGCCCTTTGACGAACCTGCTCTGTTAGGACAATCCTTTTTCATGTGTCCAGACTGCCCGCATTCCCAGCAACCTTTCTTCTGCATGGACTCTTTCTTCTTCTTCCAATTGCTAGCTACTAGCGCTGAATCCTCTTGTGAAGTACGCCCTTCACTCTTCAGCCTTCTTTCTTCTGATAAGAGTTTAAACTTAAAGTTTCCTTCCCGTACACCAAGATTGGCTTCATGTGTTCATAAGAAGTTGGAAGTGACAAGATAAGCCTGAGTGCCTTATCCTCATCCTCTATCTTAACTTCGATCACCTCCAGCTCCGAAATGATGCCATTGAGAACACTCAGATGATCTGAGATTTTCGTACCTTCCTCCATTCGCAGCGTGTAAAACTGCTCCTTCAGGTACAACCGATTCGAGATGCTCCTTGCCTGATACATTGCTTCAAGCTTCTCCCAAAGCTCTTTGGCTGTCGAAATTCCATGCACATTTGCAATAATGTTCTTAGCCAAATTGAGTCTGATTGCACTTGCAGCTCTCAAATCCATTTCCTCCCAATCTTCATCACTCATGCTGGACTTCTTCGAACCTCTGCTGGAACCGCCACTGGACTCCACTGGACCACCTTCACCGCTTTCAGAAGCACCATCGCTTGGTCTTCCCTTCAAAGCCTTGTGTAACCCAGATTGTATCAACACATCCTTTACTTACACTTGCCACAAGCCGAAGTTCATCCTTCCATCAAATTTCTCCACGTCCATCTTCACTGGACTCATGAAGCTTGACATTTCTGCTTCACTCCTAGCTAATCTGCAAATAGTGAACAACCCACACTATTCACAACACCCAAGTTAATTTCTAGAATTCTTTTCTGATGTGGAAGGTCAGACAATGCTGCAACCACAGAGCATACTCAGAAATCAAGAAACTACAAACCTAAAGCTCTGATACCACTTGTTGGGAAAAAACCCCCAATTCACCGCAGGAATAAGCAGAAAAATAAAAGAGAAATTAAAATAAAGCAACAAAATAAGAAACACAAGAATTTACGTGGAAACTCCAAAGTGGAGAAAAAACCACGGCTCACAGAAAGAAATCCACTATGTGAAAAATTATTACAATCACAAAGAATTCTCTCCCCGACCCCAATTACAAGAACACACTCTCTCAAAGCTTTATATCACTCACACTACTAGAGTATACAAGCTTAAAGTGATTCTGAAATGGGATGCTTTGAAACCAAAGCCATAGGCTCCTTTTATAGTACTTGGAGCCCATCACTTCCTTGAACCTTTCCGATGTGGGACAAACGCACTTCTAATATTTTGCCAAAAACCCAACAAATATTTGGCATTATACATTAGTCCACACACACACACACACACATATATATATATTTTAGTTCATCAATATTTAGAGGTGGGGATTCGAACATCTGACCACTTGATCCATGATACATGCCAATTATTGCTAAATTAGGTTCGCTTTGGCATCTCCATCCATACAGTTATTTATTTATTTTTATTCTTTTTACAACCTCCCTACATACAATTAATCACATTAATGAATTAGAATTATTATTGAATGTAATAATATAACAAATGCAGATTATTCCTTGTGTGCCATACCGTGAACATACGCCATAAACTAAACCCACCGCTTCCTCAAAACGCGTTCGGAAATTACTACAGAAACGCCATGACTCTCCCTTCCGCCGAAACACTCGCCGATGGCAACTGCTCCGGCCTTGTCAACGAGGTCAGACACCAGATCGCCAAAATCGACGCCGAGTTTCTCAGGCAGTTCCAAGAAGAGAACGCGCAATTGGAGATCATCAAAGCCACATCAGCCCGATTCGTCAAAGGCGAGATCGTGTCCTGTGCCTTCACCAGCCTCTGCCGATTCCCTCTTTACGACGCCGACTTCGGCTGGGGATCACCGGCGTGGGCCGCCTCGCCGGCGCTGCCTTTCAGAAACCTCGTGGTTTTTATGGACGGGAAGTCCGGCGACGGCGTCGTTGAAGCTCTGGTTCATTTGAAGGAATCGCACATGGAGAGGCTTGAAGCCGATCACGAGTTTTTGGAGTTTGCTTCTACTACTGGTTCCGATTGAAATATTCTGAATGATTTTGGGTTTGGTTTTTGTTTTTGTTGAAAATCCGAAGGGTTTCGATGATTATTTTGTGGTGTGTTGTTAGATCTATTATACTTTTAAGTTGCGTCGATTTTGTTGTTAATCGGTTGTGTTCATGAATTTGATCATTATTATTTTGTATTGTTTGAGCTTTTGAAGTTTGTATTTAAGTGGAAGTTCAATTTGAATTGTGGATATAATGTTAAGAATCTTTCTTGTGGGTTGAAATTAATGTTCAAACTTTTATCAGGTAATTTGCAATTTGGTACTTAAATCTTTTAAAGTTTTTAATTTTACCGCACCTAATGTACGTGGTCATAAACTTTTTTTTTTCTTTTGAGAAAATGGTTATAAACATTTTTTCAGAAGGTCGTTTATGTTAAAAAAAAAAAAAAAAAAGTTAAAGAGGAAAAAAAAACTAGTTGATATTGATAGGTGGTTTAATTTGATAAGCATTTGACTTTTTATTTTTTTATTTTTGAAATTTTGAGTTTCTATTTCAACTTTTAAGTTTTTTTTTTTCTTTTTTTTTTTTTTCGATCTTCTTCTCATGTTATAAAAAACAAAGCCAAATAGTTTTCAAAAGCTTGTTTTTGTTTTTGAAATTATTTGATTAGGAATTCAAATAGGTTTTTAACAAAAATGAAAGCCATTGTAAGAAAATTGTAAAAAAACAAACATAACTTTCAAAAACAAAAAACTAAGACCCCTCTAATAACCATTTGATTTTTTGTTCTTGGTTTTTGAAAATTAAGTTTCTAGGTTGCTAGCCATCCACTACAGTTGCTTCCAACCATCGTCAATGACCTTTGTTGGCCACCTGCTGCTACTTCCAATCTCCAGCGACTGTCGTCAGAAATCTTTTTACCTTTTTTTTTCCTTCTTTCTTCTTTTTTTCATTTCTAAAAAAATAAAAATAATGAAAAGAAAAAAAAAAGAAAGAAACAAGGAAGAATAAATGAAGAAGAAAGTGGGAAAAAAGTTTGGCGATGATCAGCGGCAGTTGTCAGAGATCGACAGTAATGGCTTTAGTTTGATGAAAAAGATGATGAAGATGGAGGAATAAGGAAGGAAAGGAAGAAAAAGAAAAAATAAATATATAATAATAAATTATTTTAAATTATTTTTTATTTAAAAAATTTAAAAAAATTAGTGTCACGTCATAAAAAAGTTTACGAAAAAATAAATGGGACCAAGGGTGTAACAAAATTCAAACCTCATGGGTAATGGGTAAACGTTCTTGAGTTTGAAAACTCATAAACCAAAATACTACCTATCTCAACTCTCTTAGGGACCAAAAATGTATTTTTTTCCCCTATATTTTTTTTTATTGACAACTAATTCCTTGCTAGGCCCTCTTTCTATATTTATTTATTACTAGGCAATTGTTTATAGACTTAGGTCCAATGCAAAATAGTTTAAAGTATATTTAAAATATCTTGAGTGTCTTTTTCAAATACATATATATATGTGTGGAGTGTCAAATTTCATGACCTTTATTTTATAATTATATAGCGTAAGGACGTGTGGGTTTATATATATACATGCATGCATTTCCAAGTATTAAGTTTAAAAATTTACAAAAACAGTGTAATTTCAATAAACTCAAATTCAAATGTAATAAAAAACACAATAAGAAAGTTACACTTAATATGCTATATTTGAAGAAAATAATGAACAACGAAAAACATAACATATTATTTGATACTATATTAAATTTCTATTATCTAATTAAAATTTTCAATATTTTATTAGAGTTATTTATTTTTTTTTTAAAGAATATTTTATTAGAGTTTTGGGTTGATTGATTGGACTTTTTAGGCCATCTTCAAATTTATTTTTATTTTATTTTATTTTTTGAAATAATAAATTCATTAAAAACTCAAGGAGGGACTGAGAGTGTAATTAAATCCAAACCTTAGGGGTAGTTTTGTTGAGTTTTAAAACTCGGGGACCAAAGTGCAACTTAACCCAAACCTCAGGGACCAAAAATGTATTTTTTCCAAAAATTAATGTAGATATGTTCAAAAAAAAAAATAAAATTAATGTAGACACTAGTACTAATTTTGAATATTCAAATTATCCGAATATAGACAATCAACAAGAAGACAATGTCTATTTATCAATACCTATCTAATATTCAACAAAACTTAGCTGTTTGTAAGAAATAAATGTCGCAAATGTAAGTGTTCAGTTTTTAAGTGTTTAATAAATTTGAAGATGGCCTCTATTTCTTACAACAACTAAGTTTTGTTGAATATTAGATAGGTATTGATAAATAGACATTGTCTTCTTGTTCATTGTCTATATTCGGTTAATTTGAATATTCAAAATTGGTACTAGTGTCTACATTAATTTTTTTTTTTTTTGAACATATCTACATTAATTTTTGGGAAAAATACATTTTTGGTCCCTGAGGTTTGGGTTAAGTTGCACTTTGGTCCCCGAGTTTTAAAACTCAACAAAACTACCCCTAAGGTTTGGATTTAATTACACTCTCAGTCCCTCTGTCTGTTAAATACTAACAAAATCATTAGTTTTTAATAAAAAATATATATTTTTATTAATCTCTTAAAATAAAATAATATAGGGGAAAATACACTTTTGGTCTCTGAGGTTTGGGTTAAGTTACACTTTGGTCCCTGAGTTTTAAAACTCAACAAAATTACCCCTGAGGTTTGAGATAAGGAGCAATTTGGTCCCCGCCGTCCATTTTGTCGTTAAATACTAACGGACTGCTGATGTGGCCATATTTTTAATTAATTTTTTTATTTTTAAAATAAAAACAATAACATATTATTATTTTTTATTATTTTTATTTTCTCTTTTTTCTTTTTTCCCCATCTTCTTCCTCCCATCTTCTTCTTCAACCTTTGTCTCCGTCTCCTCCGTCTCCTTCTCCGGCTGCCTCAGTCTCCGTCTTCGGCCGCATTCGCCTCATATATGAGTTTTTAAGATATAATATTTTTATTCCATATATGAGTTTTTAGGCGGATGCGGCCGGAGAAGGAGACGGAGGAGACGGAGACAAAGGTTGAAGAAGAAGATGGAAGGAAGAAGATGGGAAAAAAAAGAAAAAAGAGAAAATAAAAATAATAAAAAATAATAATATGTTATTGTTTTTATTTATTTTTATTTTAAAAATAAAAAAATTAATTAAAAATATGGCCACATCAGCAATCCGTTAGTATTTAACGGCAAAATGGACGGCGGGGACCAAATTGCTCCTTATCTCAAACCTCAGGGGTAATTTTGTTGAGTTTTAAAACTCAGGGACCAAAGTGTAACTTAACCCAAACCTCAGGGACCAAACGTGTATTTTTCCCATTAAGGTGATTGATTAAATTAAAAAGATGATGATGAATCATTCTCTACGGAAAAAAATTCCAGTACTACGGTGGTGCACATACTCCTTCTATTCAACCTTTGATACGTCATTTAGTGATATAATATTTTTATTCCATAGGTCTCACAGTATTGGAAATTTTCTATACGTGTCAAATGCTGAAAAATATTATATATCAATAAATGATCATTAAATGACGTGTCAAATGCTAAATGGAGAGAGCATGTACTATAATTTTTTCGTATGTATGTATGATACGGAGAGTTTTGAGATATAGTCAAAGCGAGCATAACTCAACAGTAATTGACATGTACCTCGACCAAGAGGTCAAAGGTTCGAATCCCCCACCCCAAATGTTGATGTACTTCAAAAAAAAAAATAAAAAGAGTTTCGAGGTATTAATTAAGTTGCTTTGTCATATGTTGGTATTTGGTAGATACGACGACGACTCATAAATGAACCATAATTCTTCCGATAAATTAAATTTGCTGACATAATACTAAAATTATATATATATTTTTTGACGAAAAACAGAAATATGTATTAATCCATTCAAATGCATAAACTTGAATTTAAACAAGGAAAAAACTTGCCTGCATACTAGTACGTAGGATCTCCCTGCATACCACCATTAAAACGTTGACAACTAAGAGAGATAACAAAAAATTCTCATTTTCTCTCTTTCTCTTTCTACTTGTCAAGATTTTAATGGGGTATGTAGGGAGATCTCCCTACATACCGGTATGCAGGCAAGTTTTGTTCTTTAAACAATTTAGGCCTATGCATTTTTTTTATTACTATTCTTGGTGACCAAGTTCGAAGAACGTCCTAACAAGAAGAAATTAGTAAATGAGGCATCACAAAACAAGGATTGATATGCTGCACTTACTTGAAGTAGACAAACATTTATTAAAATCTACCTTCGATGATTTTAAAGAGTTAGTCGTGTGAAGATCTCACTGAATAATTTGTCTGTAACAACTGTGGGAAAAAATTAAAATCTTACAACTAAAATAAGACAAACGATAATGACATAATACTCATTAATATCTCGTTGATCTTTTCTCATCATGCATGCATGTAAAATAGATATATAGATACGTACCTCCATGAATAAAATCCAACACATTCAAAATCATCAACAAATTCCCCAAACTAACAACTATGAAGCTTGAAGTTGACATAATTTCTGAAGAGCTCATCAAACCTTCTACTCCAACTCCTCCCCATCTCCGCCATTATCCGCTCTCATTCATCGATCAGATCACCGTTCACATTTACGCTCCCGTCCTCTACTTCTACCGGTCGAACGACCCCGAAGATCTCGATTTTGCTCTCGCCTTCAAAAACCGCCTCCGTAGCTCCCTCCCCGTCGTCCTCTCCCGCTACCCTCCCCTCGCGGGCCGCCCCAACTACGCCGCGTCCTTCGTCGACTGCAACGACACCGGCGTCCCATTCCGCGAAGCCCGGGTGAACTCGCGACTCGCCGACGTGGTCCAGTTGGCCCGGCCGGACGACCTGAACCGGCTGTTCCCGGTCGAGCTGGACCGGTCCAACGAGGAGCTGATGGCGGTTCAGTTCACGGAATTCGCGTGCGGCGGAGTGGTGTTGGCGTCGTGCATTTCGCACAAGATCGCCGACGCGATGACGCTGTTCTCGCTGAACAACAACTGGGCGGCGGTGGCTCGTGGGGCTAAGGGCGGCGTTTGGAAGCCGCACATGGAAGGGGGTAAGTTGTTTCCGGCGAAAACGATGTCGTATGACACGTCGATGACGATCGTGAGGAATAGAGTGGCGAGGAGGTTCGTGTTCGAGGGTTCGAAAGTGGAAGCCATTAGAGGGAAATATGCAGAGAGTGGAGCTATGGGAAACCAGGCTCGACCGTCGCGAGTCGAGGCTTTGTCGGCGTTTGTTTACAGTCGATTTCTCGCCGCCGTTAAAGATGGTTCTTCTCAGCTTCCAACCGACAGGTCTCATCGAAACCCACGAACTTAATTGCAGTAAATTTTGGTTAAATTAAATATTCTGAATTTTGTGTTAATTTGCATGGCTTGATCGGCTATTATTAGATTTTAATTTAATTCTTATAATTTGAGTTTTATTTTTAATTTTGATTTGGTGGTTATGATTTGAAAAGTGTCAATCGTTTGATGTGATTTGGCTTCCATGGTTTTAAACGTTATGTTTTGGTATCTCTTGTTTGAGCTACTTTTCAAAAGTAGGTTCTCCCCCACGAACTTTTTGGTTATTAGTACAAATTTTATGTCAATTAAGTTATTGTTGATGCCAAAATCCGGACAGAGGACTCACCTGACCTTCACGTGACACCAACAGTGAATTTGTAAAAACTGGAGAAGACGTGACCTGCAAGACCAGCAAAAACCGCTGCACACCGGTGTGGTGTAGGCCACACCGCCTCCAATGCTTAAGTCAGAAAACCGAGGAGAAGCTAGGGAGTAAAGGAAGAAGTCGAGAATAGAGTTTCGGAACCCTTCTTCAGTGATGAAGAGGGGTTTAAATACCTACTCGTCCTCCTAGGGTTTTTAGGGATTCAGAGGTGTTTCAGGACGAACCGAGCAAAACCGGGGCGATTCGGGGCATCTAAAACCGAAAGGGGGGTGTCCAAGGTGAGGGCCGGATGGCCGAGGCCGACCATATGGGTTGGGCCATGTTGGCCCGACCCTTTGATCCGGTCTTTCTCTGGGTCGGTTTTCTGGTCCTACCTCTGTCCGATTGTCCTTGTCAGCTCCTTGTGCATCTGTGTGGTCCAAAATTACCTATAACAGTTATGTTTATAAACAAATTCATAAGATAAATACTTTGCGCTCCTACCCACTTTCTAACGTGACATTTTTTTTATTAATTCTTTCTAATGTGACATTTTTTTATTCATTTTCTTGTTGAATTTAATAAATAAGTGAATCTCACATAAACTTTAAAATTAATAAGATCGGCCACACAAATTAGGAGTCAAAAACTTTGACAGGTGTGTAGGGGGTAGATATACATATATGAACAAAACTTGACTCCATGTCACTATATAGGGATCTATCCCATTAAAATCAACAACTCAGAAAAAGGAAAGGAGAAAATGAGAAAACGTTTTTTTTTATCTTTCCTAGTTGTCAACCTTATAATGGTGGTATGGGGAGATCCCTACCTACCGATGCAATCAAGTTTTTTCCCATATCAATTAGTAGAATATCCTACCGTCTTTTTATGTGATGTATTTTTATTTCATCTCATCCACGAGTGATGACAAATATATCTTTTTTCCATAAATCAATGAACTTTCCTTTTTTTTTTTTTCTCTCTTTGAAGTGGTAACTCAAGCCTCTAACCTCTTCATTCAGCATTCATGTTTTATATCCACTGAATTATGGTCTTGACAAGTTTGTTTGACTATTATGAAACAAAAATCTCATATTTTTGAAAGACACGTACAGGTCATATCTAGTGAACTACACAGTAAATCTGCGTCCAAAAATGGAGCCTCCACTTCCTCCAGACGCCTTCGGCAACTACTACTTCAACGCCATGATCTTCCCTTCCCCGGACATCCTCAACGACCCTCTCTGCTCCGGTCTGGTCAACCAACTCCGACAGGAAACCAACAAAGTCAACGCTGAAACGGTCAACCGCATCCTCAACCAAGACGACAGTCTCATCCAGACCGTCAAGGACCTTGCCTCCAAGTTCGTCAAAGGAGACATCATTTCCTGCGCCTTCACCAGCACCTGCAGATTCCCTCTTTACGACGTCGACTTCGGCTGGGGCCGCCCGGTCTGGGTCACTTTTCCGGCGCTCTGGTTCAAGAATCTCGTCGCGTTCATGGACTCCAGAGATGGGGAGGCCATTGAGGCCATTCTTCAGTTTGAGGAACACCATATGAACAAGCTTGAAGCTGATGAGCTGTTTCTTCAATATGCTACTCCTACTGGCGGGCCGCTGTGAGAGATCAAAAATCAAGTCCACTGCTTCATTGATTAGTGATCTTTAGTTTGTGTTTAATTTCTTCAAGTGTTCTGTGTGTATGTGACTTTAATTTGTGTGTTATTCTAGTACTTTAATTATTACTTCTTCTATATAAATATAAATATATGAATGTGTGTGTTTGTAATGGATGAATATGTATATGTGATGTTTTATTATATATATGAGATCTAAGGTTGATTTAGGGTGTCGTTTGGAATACTTTTTAGTTTAAATGTTTTTCAGGAACGGATTTTGAAAATTGTTATCAAATGGTTTGGGTATAGACATTTTCATAAAATTATGTTTTTTTTTTTTTTTTTTTTTTTAAAGAATGAATAATTTTGAGTATATATGAAAATGTTGAAAATTGTTAGATTTGAAAATTAGTAGAATCATCAATTTAAAATTTCATAAGTCTACAAAAAGATGGATCTATGAGTAGATGGCAAAAATTATATATATATATGCAGTTTTAAAAACTGTTGTAATAGACCCGAGTGAATAATTTTTTTTTTTTGTTCCATCTTTGATTCCAGCAGTTTTTAGCCATTTTTCATAATTTCCCGAAAGAAAACTCTAAATTGTGAGGTTACATGCGCCTCACGACCAAATGGGGTATTTCTGCTCTTGAAGGGTGTTCAAAACCTTCTAATCAACTGGGACATTGTGAGGAATAGCTAGAAAAAAATTACCACAATAAAAAAATGGCTAATAACGATATTTGGAATTACGACTTCCATGATTTTAGGAGAGGAGAGTGATTAGTTTTCATTCCATTTATAATCGGGTATATATTCATATCCACAATCAACCTTCACCAACCGCATATTAGATTTCTTTTTTTTTAAAAAAAAAAAAACTCGATATTCTCTCACTGTCTCTCACTCTATTTGACTCACATTCTAGATTTATGCATTTTTGAGTTGTCATTCATTTTAAGATTTTCTCCATTTTCAAACATATTCCCTTCCACAAGTTGGATTGGGTTTCTCCTCCCACGACTGCAATGACTTCATGGCTCAAAAATGTTGTGATTGGGCCACCTTCTCTACAACTTGTATTGGGCTTACGAATATAATGATGGGGCAACTAGATAAATGGCAAAAAAAAATAGCTGATTTGAAAAATGGCCAATCGTATTTCCAATTTGATAAATGGCCAAATCCTATTTTTAGTAAACTATTTTGGCATGAAATTGGACGAAAATACTCTTTAACAAATCTTAAATCTGAAAATAAAATAAAACAAATACACTATAAATAAGGGAGAAAATCTAGCTTCCTTACCCATTGATTCATCTAGCAAATCAAAACTAACAGAAATTCAAATGAAATGGAATATAAATTGGCAACCTAAATTTAAAACAAGAGATTTGAATTCAAAAAAAGAGAGAAAAAATAAGTGGACTTAAATTTAAACAGTGTATATCAAAAGAAAAAATGAAAGAACAACTTCAATTAAAAAAAAAAATCCAGATTCAAAGAAGAATTAAAATATAATCAGAATTAAAGTATAATCGGAAAAAAATCTAGATTCACCTAAAATATGGGATGAACACCTAAAATATCAGAATTAAAGTATAATCAGAAAAAAAAAATTGAAAAAATTGATACACAATTTCAAACAATAGCTTCCTTACCCATTGATTCATCTAGCAAATCAAAACTAATCGAAATTCAAATGAAATGGAATATAAATCTGACAACCTAAATTTAAAACAAAGATTTGAATTCAAAAAAAGAGAGAAAAAATAGGAGGACTTAAATTTAAACAGTGTATATCAAAAGAAAAAATGAAAGAGCTTACCAAATTCAATAACAATGAAGAACAACTTCAATTAAAAAAAATTCCAGATTCAAAGAAGAATTAAAGTATAATCAGAAAAAAAAATCTAGATTCACCTAAAATATGGGATGAACACCTAAAATATCAGAATTAAAGTATAATCAGGAAAAAAAAAATGAAAAAATTGATACACAATTTCAAACAAACCTCTGGATTGGTAGCTTCTTGGAAAAAACCCTAAGGCATAATTACTCTCTTGGGAACAAACTCACGTTCCAAAAAAAACCCTTTCCCCTTCCTCATTTCAAACCCTTCCAACTTACCGTTCGCGAGAGAACCCCTTCCCCTTCCTCCATCATTCGAACCTCTGAGACAAACCCTTCCATCGTTCTACCATCAGTCTTCTTCTACATTCATTGATTCTTCCATACTTCTTCACAGACGCCTTCAAGCTTCGTCTCATAACCAAGATTCTCGACAAGATTACACTGTATCTACATGAACAGTCGAAGAACATTTAGAGAAGCTCGAGTGAGTTTTGTCGACATCCAGGATGCTTCAATTTCTGCTAATTTTTTCTGTTTATATAGATATGGAACATTTTTTACTTACAACTAGGACCCACCGTTGAATAATAAAATGAAAAACGATAAAGTAAGGATCCTTTTTCTGTTTATATAGATATGTAACATTTTTTACTTACAACTAGGACCCACCGTTGAATAATAAAATGAAGATGGAGAGAGAGATGATTGTGTAACTAAAAATCCCTTGATTCATGGAATGAGATGTTATAGATTATTTTTGAAAAAAATAAAAAATAAAAGATACGGCTGCACAAATATAGGATAGACGTGGGGGGTGGCTGAGGGCAAAAAAGTAAGTTTATATAACACGAAAATAGGCTAGGAAAACTGGTTTGGCCATTTTTCATTAAAAAATACGGTTTGGCCATTTTTCGAAATTACGTTGTAATTTCTGGCCATTTACGAGGATTTCCCTATAATGATGGTGGGAAATCCCTATAAATGGCTAAATAATAGACCATGTATTTATGAAAAATGGCAAGCGAGTTTTTTTTAATGAAAAATGGTCAAACCGTATTTGTGGGAGAAGATTCAATTTGAATTTTTTTTTTCGATTTTACTCCAATTAAATTATTCTCATCCACCCCTATTTTCAAGTTACATGTTAACCAATTTTATTTTATTTTTTTAAAATTTCAAACTTTCCTCCATGGATTCATGCCTCTTGGTTGATCACAATTGGTTGTAGTTATCTTCCTTCTCTCTTTTGTATCCAAAATTTTAATTTAAAAAATTAATCTTTTAAATCCCTAACTTTTTTTTTATTATTTAAATTCGAGACACTTTTCTCCCTTGATTCACGCCTCTCGTTTGATCACGATTGGTTGGTTTTTGTTATCTTCTTTTTCTTTCTCGTATGTTTCAAAATTCAATTTCAAAACATTGATATACAAGTTCCTTGCAAAAGGTCTTGAAATCTTGAGATGAATAATGACTTTCTTCTTCTCATATTCTTCCTCCCTAGTATTGGGTTTTTTTTTTCCTAAAGTGCTCCCTTATCTCCATTCAATTTGTGTTATTGTACACCTTATATTGCTTTGATTTCTTTGATGCTTGTTTCAACATTGATCTTTGAACACACATATATGCAAAAATTGGTAAGAAAATCTTGTTTGGAAACATTCTCCTATGTGAAAAAGTTCAAGTATATTGTTCTCGTACTAGAAAGTTAATTAACTTCACAAAAATTTGCAATTTGGTCATTAAAACAAGAATTTTCACACAAAATTTCCCTAGTTACTTGCCTAAATTATAGATGAAGGATTTTTGTAGAGGGATATATATAGGGCTCGTTTGGAATACATTTGAGTTTAAGTGTTTTTCAAGAATGCATTTTCTTTTAAACATTTTGTATACAAATTGTTTAAAATTTAAACACTCATATGTTTGGTTGCATTTCCTTTATAAGTGTTTTTATACCCAAGTTATCATATACTAAAAAAATATTTTTTTAAAATTTGCTTTCAAATGTTTCTCTCAAAATGGTTTATTTTTCAATTTCATTTTTTAATAAATCATTTTTAGTGATTGTCAAACACTATCATTTTTTTTTCCAAATTAAACACTTGAAAAGTTAAACCAAACATACAAATTTGCAAAATTTTCATGGCAACTACTCTTGAATTTTGAACTCAATATTTTTTTTAATCCCACCTAAACTTTTTGCTACTTGAAAGATCTCAAATCATGTGAGAAAACTACCTTAAAATTCAAAATATTTTGTAATTTTTGAAATTAGCATAAATTTGAAAATATATTTATTTTATTTTTTTTGAAGTTCAACAACATGTGCGGTGGAAATAGACTCATTTTTTTATTATTATATGCCCATTTGAATCTATTATCTACATGTGAATAGACTTTCACAACTTGGTCCTTCAAAATATTTTTTTGACCAAAAAGCAACCTTAAGTTTTATTTCTTCTTGCTTCATCATTGAACCTATTATTATTTACATCAATAATTTATGTTTAGCATTTTAAACATTGAATGATTGCTTATACCAATAAATATATTTAACTAAATAATTTATTTTCCTTTTCACTATTTTCCCAACTAGCCATTGAAAAATTATAAAAGATTGGACAAAGGTCTATATGAAATTGATACACTCCCTAAATAATAATTCTTTAGAAGTTGAAATAAAAAATTAAGATATAAATTTGGAACATTAATGAATTATTATATTACTTATAAACAATCTTACATTATCTCCAATTTCCTACACTTGTTGAAAAATAAAAATAAAACTTGCTACCTTTTCAATCATATGAATAAAAACTACCCTCAAATTTAAAAAATATTAATTAAATATTAAGGACCACTCTCTAAATAATATTTTGCCAACTTATAATATATTAAAAATGAGATGTCAATTTACAATATTAAAAGAAAAACCCTATCTACGCTATATTATAGTGTATGATATTATATTGTAACATCGTGGTGACAAAATAGATCTTCTATGAAATCAATTCTTTTGTACCTATATATACATAGGTTAATAAGAAACTTATTTCTCTCATTAATTAAGTATGAATTAATTTTCAATTCCCAACAAAAGTTGACATTTAAATATTTACAAATTGGAAACGAACAATTTTGTTAGGTTCCATGGACCACTATTTCTCTATTTCTTAAAAAGAATAATAAAAAAAAAAATTATATTAAAAATAAATAAATAAATAAATAAACCAATTCTTCATGAACTAATTGTACGGCCCTACATTCTTTATTAATGCCTAATTAAACTTAGATGACATCTTTTTAGCTTAGCTTTTGTGTATTTTAATCTGTCCCTTCCATAAGAAATTTATATTAGGGTTGACCTAATTTTTGTATAGGTTCACATTGTTTAAGATCACATGCATAATTTGTTAGGACATTGCTCAATCAAAATTATTTCTTATATATATAATATTTATTTACTTGTTTGTTTGTCTATTCGAATGTTCGAAGTTAATCTATGCACACTTCGACTACACTTTTAGGACAACGGCTTGATCTTACAACATTTAGTTACAAGATTTTTAATAATTCATCACTATTTTTTTTTTTTTTTTAGTACATCAACATTTGGGGTGGGAGGATTCAAACCTCTGACCTCATGGTCGAGAGTACATGTCAATTACAGCTGAACTAAGCTCGCTTTGGCCACTAATTTTCATTTAAATGCATGATATTAATGATAGAAATCCATATATGTATATATTTATTTATTTTGGTATTCGTATATAATCAATTTTTTGTTTATGGAGATATAATTTAGTTAATGAATAAAAAAAAATTAGTAAAAATCACTTATTTATTATACATAACATATATTAAACAATATATACCTAAAAGAAAATGATTTCATGACTAATGAAATGTATAGTAAAAGTGAATGTTTTTTAAATCGCGCACTATAGTGAAGTGATGATTAATCATTGTTGCAGTGGTTGTAATGTCAAATCATTAACATCAAATAATAATAATGATGATAATAATAATAATAATAATAATGATGTTGTCTTTTGCTATTTTTTTTTCCAAAAGATAAATTAATCGATTATATATTTTACACAAGAACAAAATTTTTTAATCTCTCCTAATTGTCAAGATTTTAATGGTGGTATTGTTTTGTTTCCAATTTACGTCAAGTTTTTTCCTTTACACAATGCATGATCGACTAGCTTTGTATGCATGTATATATCCATGCATTGCATGCATGATAGTTTCATATTAATTAGTTTCTTCAAACTTTTATATAGCAATCTTATTTCATTACAATAATTCTTCAACACAAACAAGGATGATAGTACAATTAAACCAACAAAACACAATTCAACTTCGAATTGAAAATAAAAATATTTATTGACATTGAAAATTTTCAAAACTTGAAATTCAATTGGTATAAAGGGGTAAATTTTTTCCCCTCATTTTTTTTACCATTCTCTCATACCGACGTATAGAAGTTTTGCAGACTTATGCCTTAGCCACTCAACTACGGTTCCCTATCAATTTCATGTCTTTCTCCTTCGTCCGATTTTGCTTCACAAGGTGAGACCAAAAATAACAGAAGCAAGATTTTAACTGGATATGCAGTAAGGATTTCTACTCAACGTTATCGTTGTTATTTGTAGAATTGACACTTGGGTTGAAAGAAGCAAAAGCAAGAAGCTCCTCATTGAGCTGAAAGGCAGCCATTTCCTTGTCTTCCAAGCTGATCAAAGCTTCGATTCCGCCGCCATTTTTGTCGTCCAACATCATCACTGTGTTCTTCAGCTTGAACGCCGCCATTGTCACCCAAGCCGCCGCTCCCCACCCGAAATCCACTTCATAAATCGGAAATTTACACCCACTGCTACACCTATAAACCAATTGATTATTTCCATTTTTGCTCAAAATTGCTCTCGATTCACTTAAACGCATTTTTATCAATTCAAGCCACTGTTTTGTTCTGTACTTTCTGGCGTATTTCTCACAGAACTCTTTCATTTCCTTTCTCATTATACCCACCAGCTCATGTAGCTCCGCGGCGGCGGTACCGGCGGCGGCCACCGGGAAGAATGACACTAGGCTTCCCACTGTACTCTCCGGCAGCGGCGGCGCCACTCTTGAACGCAAATTTAGTGTCTGTAACAGTACTGTGGGGTGGTTTTTGGGATTTGAATTCGAATATTGCGATGCTGATATTATGGCTTTGTAAATCAATGCTGACACAACTTCCACCCGCGTTGGATTCTCCACTTTGTCTGAAATTGTGTTCTTCAGGGCTTCGATTTTCGAACCTTCGAATACCAACCTGTTGAGAATATGAATAAATATTTATTAAATTTAATCTTATTTGATGTATTTAAGATCTCGTTTGATAACCATTTGGATTTTTGTTTTTCGTTTTTGAAAATTAAGCTTGAACACACATACTTCCACAAGTTTCTTAGTTTTAGAATCAATCTTCTATCTTGTTTTAAAAAACGTAACCAAGTTCAATTTTGAAAAAAAAAAGTAGTTTTCAAAAACTTTTATTTTTAAAATTTGGTTAGGAATTCAAATACAACCTTAACTGGGATGAAAGCCATGATAGGAAATTTAAGAGAAAACAAGCATAATTTTAAAAAATCAAATAGTTATCAAACTGGCCTAAACTTTTGAAATATTAAAGTTGATGTTTTCTTTTGCCTCGATTAATACTAATAACCACTTGTTGGAGAGTTTTAAGAAGAATAATACTTGCATATAAACGGGTTAATAGAAAATTTATGGTTGACCACAATTTATTTTTTTAAAAAAAGAATTTTCTTCTCTCTCTTATGTTTTCTTTTTACATTTCTTTCTCTTACTGATCAAAATTTTAATGGTGGTTTGAAATCTCTTAGAGTAGGTAGAAATTTTCTAAAGATTAAATTTAGATTTCTTGAATTTTAAAGTTTTCTATGGTATTCTTTTTTAAACCTAAAAAATAACTATTACTTTGATTTTTGCTATAATTTTCTCTCTTTCTATTCTTTTTTTTGTTCAACTCATATCAAAAGATTCGAAGCTTTGACCTCTTGATCAAGGTACATGACAATTACCAAAGCTATACTCTTTGACTTAACTATTCCCATGCACTCACTCATGGAAACTTTTTTCAAGGATTAGAAATAAAATAAAAATAAAGAACAAAATAGATATTTTTCTAATATTGTAACTAACATAGACCTTAAAAAAAAAAAACATAGACCTTAAAAAAAAGTGGAAAAGTTTAAAGAAACTTTAAAATTAGGTTTTTATTTTTTTTAACGGTAGTTTAACCCAACCGTCCTAGAAGATGGACATTTTTAGGGTTAAAATACCTAAAATAAACCTTTTAAAATTTCAAAAAACAAAACAGAAAAATTCTGAAAACCTTAAAACTACAGCTTTTTTTAGTTTAATGGTAATTTAACTCAACTACCTGTTGCACGTGAAGTTTCCTTCTTCAATCACGGCGCCGGACATGGCGGGTAAATCGCCGTGAGGGAACAAATCCGCCGACACAAATAGCGGCTTCACAATTTGTTCACCAAAACCGCTATCTCGAGTCATCACAGCCCAGTCTTGTACGAACTTCACCAACGTCGCCATATCCCCGAGCTTGTGAGACAGAAGAACGCCAATGGCGAATCCTCCACATTCAAACAACGTAATCTGAATCGCCAACAAAGGCCCCAATTTGGAGTCTTTCCATTGCAACCCATCAACAAATAACAGCTCCACTATCTCACTTCTAGGGTTTTCCAAAATCTCCGACAACGTCACGGTTCCGAGTTTCGCTTCCAAGAATGTGGCTCCCTCGTCGTTACAATCGATCGAGACGTTGTCTTTGATCCTACCCGCGAAAGGGTAGTACCTGTCGAGAATATGAATAAAATTAGGTTGAGTCTTTTCAACACGAAATTTTTGTTGTCCAATCAACAAAACAGTATCAATAATTAATATACTTTTCCTGACAATAAAAAAATCCAACTATCTATACCACTAAGTTTTTGACAAACAGGAGAGAGAAACATAGAGAATAAGGGAGAGAAGAGAGATTGCTGGACAACAGAAAGAAATTCATGTCGTCCAACCAACAGGGAAAGTAATATTCAATATGGAGCTAATCAAAGGCAGGAATGACCAAGATTCATCATCCTTTGTTTTTTCCTTTCCATTCACTCAGATCTTTTCTGTTTCATCGATTTTCTCCAAATCCTCATTTTCTTCCGAAATAAGGAAGTCGGTTTGAACAAGATACGAAAACGTAAGAAAACATCGAGAAATCAACAAGGATATCTTCTGGAATAGGTCATCAACTTCAGTAATGAAAACATAAAATTTACTGCAACACAAAAACCTAATTATCTTCAGAGTATGGCAACAATATAACGATACCGAGACAGAGTCATGGAGAGAGATTGTCGGAGCAATTCCGATCTATCGATACAGCGTCCACCACCCGAACCACCATCGCGGTCGCGGAAGAAGAAGACGAGAGGCACGTACATGTGGGGAGCGAGCTGATCGAAGAGGGAGAGGGTATGAATGTTGAGATGAGGAGGAGTTGGAGAAGAAGGTTTAATGGTTTCTCTTGAAAGAATTTGAAGCTGAATGGTGATGGTTGCCATTAGCTCTTCCTTTGAGAATAATGTGGCTCTCCATCTTCAATTTATCTTCACTTTATAACATTGAATTGGCTGAAGAACAGCCAAAAAAAAGAAAATTAAAAAAAAAAAAATAAAAGAGTTTATTAATTAAAATTTTGTGAAAATCAATCATGAATGATATTGCGTTAGAGACGACAACATGGCCCTGTGGGGGACCAAAGATTTGTTGCGTAAAATGGCGCAATATATACTAGCCCCTTGTGCCGCCTATGACTCTACTATCATTATTTTATTTTCATTCAACCTTTTAATTTATTCATACCACAAATACATATTTTATTTTATTATTTTAATTTACTCCCTATTGTTTAAAACATTTCAATTTAGTCCTTTTATATTTTGAAATTTTTTTATTATACCCTTTTTCTGGATGTGCAAATTGACTTATGATAAATTTAACTTGACATGATATATTAGAAGAGAAATTAGAACGTGTAAGAAAAGAAAAGTGAAATTTTGATCTGCTTATAAATTTAAGGTTTTATTACAAGTTTAGTTCCTAAATTTTCAGGGTTATATCGATTAGGTATCTAAACTTTAAAAAGTTTAAGTCTCTGAACTTTAAAAATATCTACTAGGTCCTTGAACTTTTAATTTTGTGTCTAATAGGTCCTTTATATATTCGATATTTTTAGAAATTAATCAATATACTATATATAAAATTGTATTTTATGTCTATTGAGACTCTAAAATTTCAATTTGGTATCTAGTAGGCTAGTAAATTTTAAAAAATGTTGAATGGATCAAGGACTTATTGGACACAAAATTTAAAGTTGAGAGATCTATTGGACATAAAAGTGAAAGTTTAAGGACCTATCAGATATTTTTTAAAGTTCGAGGACCAGAAAACAAAATTGAAAGTTCGAGGACCTATTTGAAACTTTTTAAAGTTCAAGATATTATTGAATTACTTTCGATTTTGATTCAAATAATAGATATTATTGAATTACTTTTTTTTTAAAATAATTATTGAATTACTTTCTACCTTTCAATCCTAGAGATTTAATTATTATTATTATATATATATATATACAAATAACATTATCATATAATGAAGCACTAGAAATTTGTTTTAACCATGTTTTTTCCATTAAACTATGACAGTTTTAATTATATCAAATTTGTCTCCCAACCATTTCATTACTTCGAGATTAGCTGTCCTTTTTCCTTTTAATTTAAGTACGATTTTCACATTCAAATGGTCAACAAATTTTATGTATGGAATCTCCACCAAAAAAAAATAAAATAAAATAAAAAAAAAAAATTTATGTATGGAATATTAAATAATTATTTTATTAAATAAATTACTCTTTCAGTCCCTGATTCTTTCTCTCTCTGTTTTTTTTTTAATTTATTTGGTTAATTTTTTAAATGTGATTTAACCTCTATGTTTGGCAAAATAATTCCATTTTACACCAACATGAGTAACTACTCTAGCATAAAGTTTATATTCTCAACTAAGAAGCCAGATGATCAAATTCTTCATCCCACATGTTGTAGTAAAAAAAAAAAAAAAAAAAAAAAAAATCCAATTACCCGAAAAAATTTAATAAGAGAAATAGCAACTAGGAGAAAACCTTTGTCATTATGAGCCCGTTTGGTAACGTTCTCGTTTCTTGTTTCCGTTTCTTCATTTTTAATAAAGAAAAATATAATTTCATGACCCTAACACCTACACATTCAATAATAATAAACCTATATTCTTATTTATGTTTGGAAAAAATTGGAAACAAGAACAAAAAAGGAGAAACTAGTTTTAGTTGTTCCGAAAAGTTCTTTACAAATTTTGGGAGTGTTTCTAAAAAATGAGAAACAAGAAACATACATAGTTATTATATGCTTAGATTTCTTAATAAAATTAGAAACAAGAAACAAGAAACGAGAACGTTACCAAACAGGTCCTATATTTTCGAAATCTCACCAAATACAAAGAAGGGCAGCTATACTTAGAGGTAAAAAACTCCTAATAGCAATACACATGGCCACAACTGATTACAACTCAAATTAATAACCACAAAGGAAAATATTTGAAAACAGAAATACATCAAGCACGTCAAGACTTAATCAGAACTATTACTCAGTCAACCTTTTAGAAGTTCCACAAGCTGAGTAGAAGGTGTTGAACACAGAGCTTCTTATTAAGAACCAAGTCCCGAACAAAATAAATGTTTAATTCAACATGTTTAGTCTTCGAAATGCAATATTGGATTAGCACTTAAATGGATAGTGTTGAGGTTATCACACCACAAGATAGGTTTCAGAGGCAATGAAATACACAAGTCAGCAAATAAAGAACTGAGCCATACCAATTCAATAGCTGCAAGAGCCAGACAGCGATATTTAGCCTCAGTGCTGGACCGAGATGTAACAAACAGCTGCTTCTTTAATTTGAGCCCCAAATTATCAAATTCCCTTCAAAGAAGACACAAAATCCAGACGTCGACTTACAATCATCCAGGTCAAATGTCCAATATGCATCAATAAATCCATCTAATGAGAAATTAGATGACTTTTCAAGCAGTAAACGATAATTATAAGTATCTTTAAGATACTTTAAGATCCGTTTAACCAACTTCCTATGAAGAGAAGTAGGAGCATGCATAAATTGACAAGCTTTTATTCATACTAGATGATATCTTGGGACGAGTAAGAGTTGCATATTGCAACACACTTACCCACACTTCTATATAGCCGAACATCATGAAAAAGTTCTCCTTGATGTGTAGAAACCAAAGGATCATTGACCATCGAAAAATAGAATAATACATCAAACACGTGACAACTTAACCAGATATAAAGGTTAGTAAGGTGTAACAACTAACAATTAAGTCTAAGTCCTAAATATTAAACTAATCCTAAACTATGACAGCGCTATTGCAAATTTTAACCTTAAAACTTATAAGTTTTTGTAATTAAACTCAATTACAATACATATTTTCAAATTAAAAGTTGGAAAGGGTAATTATTATTATAACTCTTGTATATATATTTTTTTTCAAATTAAGGTAGTTTTGGTCATTTTTATTATTAAATTTAGATTAGTTTACAAGTTTGATTTTTAAACTTTTTGAAAGTTATGTCTAAATGGGGCTTAAACTCTAAAAAAATATCAAAGCGAATTGATAACTTTCAATTTTGTATTTAATAAGTTTTTAGTCTATGAGATATGATTTAAAGTTCAAAGACCTTTAGACATAAAATAAATGACTCATGACTTATTTAACACTCTTTAAAATCCAAAGACTCGATAAGGACTTTTTAAAGTTTATAGACTTATATTAGACATAATTGTAAAAGTTGAGGAATCAAACTTAGTTTTCTAAGTTAGCCATTAATTTGAGGTAATGTAGGATGTCCAAGCATCTTGAGATATCAAAGCATCCTAGGATGCCCACATCGGAGACATCTAAGAAGATTTTGATGCCCTCCCTAATACATGAGTTTCTAAGGACCTGTTTGGTAAGTAATCCGGATTCTGTTTTATGTTTTCAGATTCACTGAATTCAGTGAATATGTGTTTGGCAGACGTGTTTTTGAAAACTGTTTTCGGATTCTGTGATCCAAATAGTGGAAATTCTGAAAACAATCTTTTTATGTTTTTAGTGTATCCAGATTTTGAATTTGAGGTTTTTAAATGCAGAATTAAATTAAAAAAGATAAAAACTTTAATAAATATAGTATTTCATGTTATAAACTCAATTTAGTTTTGTGAAATTAAAATTTGTATAATATAATGTATCATAAATTATATGATATTGTAAAATAATAATTATAAAAAATTTATAACACATAACATGTTTAAGAATTAATTAATAATAGTTTATATTCAACTTAGTATTAATTTAGTTGATAACTACAAATAGTTTATGGTTTATAAATATATTATCAAACACATTTTGAACAATTATTTAAATTGAGATCCAATTTCTGAATATGCTACCAAACACATATTTGAAAACATGAAATACAACTCTGTTTTCATTGAATCCCTTGTTTTCAAATTTCTGTTTCTAGATCACCAACCAAACGGACCCTAATATTCTCATGTTGAAAGAATCAATTATTGACCTTTTTGCCCTGTGTTTTTCTTTTACTTATATTTTCTTCCTTAAATCTTCTTTATTTTTCAATTTTTTATTTTATAATTAAAATAAATTAGTGTATTCATTCACATAAATAATTATATGAAATTAATTATATTTGTATGTGTCAAAGTGAGCTAACTAACTTAGCAATAATAGTGACCAATTGGTCACAGTCTCAAATTTCCTCACTTTGAAACATTGTTGAACTTAAAAAAATAAAAACTATATTTACCGATGAAGGAGAAAAATGAACCCAACGTGAATCCAACACACAAACTTCTAATCTAGAGTTAGTTGCAATACCATTGCTCTACACTCTATAGATCCCTTGATTTTGAGAAAATGAAAAATTAAAAAAAAAAAATCATTTCTCGAATGAAATCGTGTAATTTCTTTTTAAAGAAATTATATACAAATTATTAGGAATTTTGTGTTGTTCCATATAGTTCCTATGATATAGGCTAATGTATGATTTTAAAAACTCCAACGCATGATTTTTTTTTTTATTTTTTTTTTTTTGAAATAAACTCCAACGCATGATTTAGCTTCACACTTTACTTTTACTTAATGAAATTCACAAGATAGGAAATGTGAGAATTTGACTTGATTTCATTACTGGAGGAGCAATACATTTATACACAATAGTGAAGATAAGAAAGGAAAGTGTGCAACAAATTTACAGCAAATAATTTACAATCAATGGGTATAAATTAGAGCATAAATTAAGGCAATCAATATAGGAGTGATATTCTCTGATATGCCCCTTCAAACTGAAGACTGAAGTGAAGTCAGAAGTTTGTCCCTGAAGAATAAGAATGTCTGAGAGGACAAAGGTTTTGTGAATAAGTCAGCCAACTGATCTTTAGAAGAGATGTAGCGGATAGAGATGTCTTTACGAGCAACCTTCTCACGAACAAAGTGATAATCAATCTCAATGTGTTTTGTGCGAGCGTGAAAAACTGGATTATTTGCAAGAGAGATGGCTGAGACATTGTCACATAGTAAGGTTGGAGGGACTGATAAAGTGACATGAAGGTCACGAAGAAGCTGACGAAGCCAATAAAGATCTGCTGTAGTGGTTGCAAGAGAACGATATTCAGCTTCGGTGGATGAGCGAGAGACTGTAGATTGCTTTTTGGCTGACCAGGAGATTGGACTAGAGCCAAGAAAAGCAATGAAGCCAGATGTGGATCGACGATCAGATGTGTCACCGACCCAATCAGAGTCACAGAAGGCAGTGAGAGACAAATTTGCTCGTCGAAACATAATTCCAAGTTGTTTAGACCCAGAAAGATATCGTAAGATACGTTTAACAACCGAAAAATGAACAACTGTAGGTCGATGCATGAACTGACTCACTCGATTTTCTGCAAATGAAATGTCAGGTCGAGTAAACGTGAGATACTGAAGAGAACCAACCAGTTGGCGATAAAGTGTGGCATCATGGAATAGAAGTGTAGAAGTATGTAGATCAACAGAAGTAGACATGGGCGTTAAACATGCCTTGGCAGAGGACATTCCTGCAGTGTGAAGTAAGTCAGTGAGGTACTTAGCTTGATTAACGAAAATACCATCTGATGTGTTATGAACTTCCAAGCCAAGGAAATATTTCAATACACCAAGATCTGATATCTGAAATTCAGTAGCCAAGTGTTTCTTCAAGACTGATAGATATGAAGAATCTGGTCCAGTGATAATTATATCATCAACATAAAGAAGCAGATATGTCAAGGAAGATCCAACTGAGCGTACAAATAAGGACGGATCAGCAGCTGAAGCAGTAAATCCCAAAGTGAATAAATAAGATGTAAAGCGATCAAACCATGCTCGAGGAGCCTGTTTTAGACCATAAAGACTTTTATGAAGTCGACAAACATGATTTGGATTGCTTTTGTCAAGAAATCCAGGAGGTTGAGACATATAGACTTCCTCTTTTAAGGAACCGTGCAGAAATGCATTCTTGACATCCAATTGATTGAGTGACCACTGATACTTAGCAGCAAGAGCCAATATAACCCTGATGGTGGGCTTCTTGATAACCGGGCTGAAAGTTTCAGTGAAGTCAAATCCTTCAACCTGATGATAACCTTTGACAACTAATCGAGCTTTATATCGAGCAATAGTACCATCAGTGTTATATTTGGTTCTAAAGACCCATTTGCAACCTACAACATTCATGGAAGGTGATCGAGGTATTAAGGACCACGTACCTTGTTCCTGAAGAGCATTAAATTCCTCACACATAGTTAATCTCCATTCTGGATACTTTGAAGCAACAGAATATGAGATAGGATCTGTCGGAACTGAAGAGGTCATGGTTGAAACAAATGCCTTTGGCTTGAAAATTCCTGACTTAGCCCGTGTCTGCATAGGATGATTATTAATGGTATGTTCTGGGATTTGAACATTGTGAGATGTTGAACTCTCATGATTTTGCTCGTCGGCTGGCAAATCTGCAATACTGGAAGGTGAAACATGCAAAATCTCTCGTGGAGAGGAATTAGTGTCAACAGTGGATAATTGGGTAGGTTGGGAAGGTGAGGGTGGGGATATATGTAAGAGAGTGAGTAAAGGTGTGACGTCGGGAGGGGTAGGTGGTAGGGATGTAGGAGGAGCTAAAGGTTTGGCAAAGGGAAATATTGTTTCATGAAATAGAACATGACGAGAAATAATGGATTTTTTGGTAATAGGATTGTAACATATATATCCTTTATATTCAAGGGTATAACCAAGGAAAATATGTTGAGAGGTTTTAGGTTCAAGTTTATGCTTGGTGTAAGGTTTTAACAAAGGGTAACATGCACATCCAAAAACTTTTAAATGATGTAAATCAGGAGTGTAACAAAAAAGTTTCTCAAAGGGAGATAGCATGTTAAGAGAGGTAGTAGGCATACAGTTTATTAGAAACACTGCAGTTGAGAAGGCATAGGGCCAAAACTCTAGAGGAACAGAAGAGTGAAAAAGAAGAGACATTGCAGTTTCAACAATATGACGATGTTTACGCTCAGCAACCCCATTTTGTTCAGGAGTGTATGGACAAGATTTTTGATGTAAAACTCCTTTAGAATTAAAGAAAGAAAGAGTAGAAGAATTGCAAAATTCACCACCACCATCAAAACGAAAAATTTTTAATTTTGTAGATAATAAATTTTCTACAAATGGAACAAATTTGAGAATAATAGCATGAACATCAGATTTAGAAGAAAGAGGAAAAAGCCAAGTAAATTTGCTAAAGTCATCAATAAAACTGACATAATAACGATATCCATTAATAGAAGTAATAGGGGAAGGCCCCCATACATCACTATGAATAAGTTCTAAAGGGGAAATGGAAAATGAAAGAGACATAGGAAACGAAAGTTTTGACATTTTAGCTTTCAAGCAACTAATGCATTTGCAAGTAGAAAGGGAAGTAGATAAAGAAAGAAAAGAGTGAAGATAAGGAAGGAAAGTGTGCAACAAATTTACAGCAAATAATTTACAATCAATGGGTATAAATTAGAGCATAAATTAAGGCAATCAATATAGGAGTGATATTCTCTGATATTACTTTTATCATTATCATATTGACACTTTTTTTTCCATGACAAAGAAGTACTTTATAATAATTATTATTATTTGAGTGTATTAGATTTTACATTTTTTTAATACAAATGGAAAGAAATAAGTAGATTTTTCGATGGACAAAAATGATTTATTAATGATTTGTGAGTTTCGTCAACTATAGAAAATAAATTGAAACCTTTAAAATCATAAGGACCAAATTGATTCAAAGACTAAATCATAAAAATTATATTGAAGCTACATGCTCAAAATATAGAGACTAGACTTATAATTTAACATAAAACTCATGCATATTAGTGAGTTATTTCACTAATTTTTACATTTTTTATCTTCTCAAAAAAAAAACAATAATTTTTACATTTTTTAGAATATAAAATACCATTTTAGTTCATATACTTTGGGTTTTTATTTCAAAGATCGTAAAATGAAGTAAAATAATCTTCATAAATTATTTGAGTATTTGAGTATAAAATGAACCCGACGTGAATCAAACACGCAACCTTCAGATCTGGAGTCAGACGCGCTACCATTGCGCCACGGATCCTTTGTTTCTAAACAAATAAAATCTAACTATACATAATTACATATTATTCCATGGTCCCATCTCATGGGTGGGTTCATGCACTCTTCCTTGGACCAAGTCATCTAACCCAAATACTCATTTCCTATCCAATTGGACCCAAAGTTCGCCCAATTATTCAATTGGGCTTTAAAAATCCCATTACTTTACTTTTACAAAAATTGTGGTGAATTGACTTTTTTAACCCATTAATTTTAAATTTGTCTAAATTTTTTAAATTTATCAATTGTAAGATTTCATACATTAATTCAATTTTTATTCTTCCCTAAATGCCCTTATTTAATTTTGATATTCTAATAAATATTGATTTGTTTTTTTAATCAACCAACCAGTTATCAAATTTGGTAACTTTTATTTTTTCAATTTATTTTAGTATTATTTTTTTAAAATATCAAACATTTCATTTCTGTTTTTTTTTTCCCTTACCTTTAAGGATTTCATTTTTGTTTTGTTTTTTTTTTTAATTTTACAATATTATTTTGAATAAAAGTTTTTATGATTTTAAGATTATATGAAAAAGTAAATCTTCTCAAAAAAAAAAAAAAAAAAAAAAAAAAAAAAAAAAAAAGAAAAAGTAAATCATCAAATGAATTACCTTGTGGGGAAGACAACAACATCTAGCAAAATGTATTCAATTACCGCCAATTTGAGCATAACTCAATGGTAATTGGTATGTACGCTCAGCCAAGAAGTCAAGATTTGAAACCTCCCCCTCCAAATATTGTTGAACTAAAAAAAAATGTATTCAATTTTAACATATACTAATACAAAAGATAATATTGAAAAATATCAATAGGCATATATAAGATACTGAATTGAAACTAAAATACATATTTATAGTGATTTTGAAAGAACCAAAATCACTCATAGGATCATATGTTTAAATTACATTATTTAATATGATTAAGAATGATTAAACGCACATCCAAGAGGTACTTACGAACATAACAGAAATAAATGATAATTTTAATCATTTCAAAACCAGTCTCAAACGCATATATCTTTAACCGAGGTGGCAAAACGAAAGAAGCTCTTGGTTTCGCTCGAGCGCAGCCATCTCTTCGGCGTGCAAACTGACCAACGCTTCAACTCCGGCGCCGTCTTTGGAATCCATCAAGATGATGACATTGTTGTGCAAGATGACTGGCGCCGTGACCCAAGCGGGCTTGCCGGAGCCGAAATCAGCGTCGTAAAGTGGGAGTCTGCAACAGCTGCTGCATGCATACAGAACTTGATCGGGGCGATTGCTGAGCCACTCCATGGATTCTTTCATGTGCAATTTGAACAGAGAAGCCCAGTCTTCACGTACGTTGTTGTTCTTCAGCGGCTTCTTCCAATTTGCATTTTCTTGGATATTTGTTGCAGAAATCTTCCACGTTTGCTTTCATGTTGCCAACTAACTTCCATACCTCTATTTCTCTTTCATCCTCTCGCGTTGATGTTGCTACGAAAGTATGTTTCCTGTGTGTAAAAATAAGATCCTGACAACTAAGAAAAAGAAAGGTAGAAAATGAAAAAAACTTTTTTATTGATCTTTCTAGTTGTCAATATTTTAATGGTGGTAATGTAGAGAGATTCCTACATACCTTAGCTACGGGTATGTAGCCAAGTATTTTCCTTTTCAATAAACCAACCAAAACAATACTTGGCTGCATAACAGTCTTTCTATACATCTCACTAAAATCTTGACAACTAAGAGAGAGATAGAAAACGGAAAAAAAAAAAAGAAAAAAAAAATTATCTCTCCTAGTTGTCAATATTTTAATGATGGTGTGTAGGGAAGTATTATCCAACCAATAATGTATTTTTGAGTTTGTGTACTAATTAATGTGCTAAGCTTCGTAGCATGAGTATAAAATATACACCTGCACACACCGGTCAGTGGGAGCTCCTATTGACTTTTTATGTAGAGTTGTTTTAATTGGTATATTTCTATGGCATTTAATAGTCAAGAGGATCCTACAAATATGTTTGAGCTAAAAAAATTAAAAAAAAAAATCACTCCTATTCATGATGGAACTTTCCAATTATTCAACATAGGTGTTTTAAATTGAGAAGAGAGATAAGAATTAGTGGTGAGTGGTAGTATTTACTGCTATGCAATCTATAGGAAAAAAGTATTATTGTTCTACAAAATTATAAGCGAGAGAAGAGAAAACCAAAATGTTTATTTTTTAAGGAAAAATTAAAATACAAGAGCTTTCGTACGCAATCTGTTTTAAATTTTCAGTTCTTGAGTCAAATGATTAGGCAAATGTCGGTTTGGCAAAATTGTTTTTAGATTTTGTGATCTGAAATAGTGAAAATTATGAAAACAATAATTTTAGAGTATGTTTGGTATCAAATTTAGAAATTGGATCTCAATTCAATAAATAGTTCAAAATATGTTTGATTAGGGGTGATCATCGGTCGGTCGCCATCGATTTTGGGCTCAAACCGACACCGACTACCGACACGTCGGTTTGGAAGAAGTTGGCTACACTGACCAACCGACTACACCGACGGTCGGTCGGTTATGGTCGGTTTAAAAACTTCAACGAAGTGAAAGAAGAAGATCAACAAAAAAAAAATAAAGGTAAAAGGAGTTTGAATCCGCCAAGAAAAAGATAAAAAGAAGAAAGAAAAAACGGAGAAGAAAGGAAGATAAAATAGAAAGAAGAAAGGAAGAGAGGAAAACAGAGAAGATTAAGAAGAAAAGTAAGAAAAAAAAAGGAGAAGAAAAGAAGAAAAAAAGAAAAAAAGAAAAAGAAGAAGGAAAAAACGGAAAACTAGAAAAGGAAGAAGGAAGAAATGAAAAAAAAAATTGGAGAGAGTAGAAGAGATGAAGAAAAGAAACATAGGGAGAAGAAATGGGAAAGGGGAGAAGATGAATCACATCACACAGATGGAGTGGAGAAAATTTGAAAAAAAAATTATTTTTTTAATAAAATCTTGGGGCTGCAAGCCCATTAATGGGATGCAGTGTGAATTGATGGTTGATGTGCGACTGCGACGTTACTTTTTTTTTTAATTATGTCTATCGATTTGAGCGGTTTTCGTTCTTTTGGATGAGTCGACCGACCGACAAGTCGGTTTTACCATGTGTAAAACCGACCCCCGACCACCCTATCAAAAAACTAACCAACCGACGTCGATTCGGTCGGTTTAGGTCGGTCGGCTCGATTTTCGAGGTTTTTTTGCTCACCCCTATGTTTGATAATATATTTATAATCAATAAAAAATTGTTGTAGTAAAAATAAGAAATAATTATATCAAATTAGTTTTTTTTTTTCATTAAAGAATGGACTTTAACAAAGACATATTAATCTGCATTTTCAAATCTACCATCAAACACAATTTTCAAATTTTGAATTCTAATTTAAGGTTTTTAAATTAGAACCAAATATGTTTTTAAATATAGTAAAAATAAAGATTTTTTTTTTCTAATAATTCTTTGTTTTTCAAAAAAAAAAAATCAGATTATAAACCAAATGGGCTCTTATATTTCCACTGCACAAGTTTTAAATTTGAAATTTTAGAATGAAACATTACATTATAAAGATAAAAACTTTGATAAATATAGTGTTTCAATTTAACTCATTTCATTTTTGTTAAACATAATATATTATAAATTATATAAAACATTGAATAATAATAAGACATAATTTATAACATTAAACATGTTAATAAATTAATTAATAATATACTTGAGCTTCATCAAATATTTAGTTAGGAACTACAATTATGTTTATTTTTTTTAATAAATATATTATCAAATACACCCTGAACAACCTGTTAAAATGGAGATCTAATTTCTAAATCTAAACATATATCCGAAAACACGAACCATATCAAATACAATTTTGTATTTTATTGTTTTTAAATTTTTGTTTCCAGATCACTAACCAATCAAATGAATATCTTCATGATGACAGAGGTTTGAGTAGTTCCATTTGGTTATTAGATTTTAAAATTTTACACTTTTATCTTCGAGATTTAAAAAATACAATATTTTAGTCCCTATAAGTTCTGTTGGACTAAAAAGGTCATATATCCTTAAAAAAAAAGGTTTATTGACCCAAAAAAGGGTTATCTTTTAAAAAAGAAAAAATCTGAAAAGAAAAAAAAAATCATTGAAAGTTGATAACTAAAAAGATAACCCGTTCCATTAAAATCATTGAAACCAAAGATGAATTTAAAGAACAAAACTTGTTGCATGTCTATCCGTTCTATTAAAATTTTGACAACTAAAAAGGAGGAAGTGAAAAAAAAATATATATATATATATCCTAGTTGTCAACATTTTAACGGTGATAGGTAGCAAGTTTTTTTACAATTTAAAACCACAATTGCTTTACTTATTACACCTTCTTCCCTTTGCCTTTACCTGACACTGTCTCCGGCAACGGCGGATCAGTTTTGTTTCGCAGATTGACAGTCTGCAGCAAAGACGTCGCCGGCCGCCGACCACCGGCGGAGCAGCTCGATGCTGCAGAAATGGCGGCTTTGTAAATCAGCGCAGAGAGAACCTCCACGCGAGTTGGATTCTCCACTTTGCCACGAACCATATCCTTAAGAGCCGCAATTTTCGAAGCCGTAAACACAAATCTCCTCGACACAATGTTTTCATCTCGTTTCACGATTTCATCGTCGTACTCGCCATCTGGCCGGAAAAACTCATCTCCATTGAAGAGAGGAGTCGGCGGCGGAGGAGCGCCGCCGCGCGCAATGGAAGCCCAATCGTTCATGAAGTTGACAAACGTGGCGGCATCCGCGAGTTTATGCGACAAGAACACAGAAAGGGCATGTCCCCCACAGTCAAATTCCGTCAACTGAACGGACAACAAAGGATTAAATCTCTGATCCTTTCCATTCAAATCGTTAGAACACAACAACGCCAAAATAATCCCATCGTCACTTTTCAAATTCCCCATAACTTCCGACATCCCACATTGGAGTTTCGCATCCAAGAAGGCTGCGCCGCCGTCGTTACAGTCGACGGAGACGCCGTCTCTGAGGCGGCCGGCAAAAGGGTAGTAAGAAGACAAAGCCTTTGAGAGGCTGAGCTTCAGCTTGTGGCCAAAGCTGCCATTATTATTATTATTGTTCTCATAGAAATAGAGATACTGCAAATAAAGGTACGGCGCTTTCTGGTCAAAGAAGGAGAGGCGGTGGCGCCGGAGCTCCGGTGGGCTCGGCCGGAACGGCTTAACGATTTCTTTGGAAACGATTTCGGGCTGCATTTTTTTTTTTTTTTCTTTGTAACAAAGGATATTGCAGAGACCACGGCAACAAATATCACATTTAATAGCATTTTCGATAGGGTCGGTTGCAAGGATACCAATATGGACGAAAGTAATTGCAAATCTAGCAGCCCACAAAAAATTGCAAAAATGGCAAAATCTGATGGTCTATGAGTTGCATTTACTAAAATACCCCTCCAGATTCTCTATCACTATAGATTCTAAAATTTTCTATGATTCTATTAGAAATTTTCTATCCGTGATAGAAATTTTCTATCACTGATATACATCTATCAGTGATAGAAAATTTCTATCACTGATATAAACTTTTTTTATCACTAATAGAAAGTTTTTATATCAGTGATAAAAACTTTCTTCTATCAGTGATAGAAAGATAATTCTATCAGTGATAGAAACAATGAATATATCAGTTATATTGATAGATTCTATCAGTTCTATCCATGATTCAAAATTCAAATTAAGACATGTTACCACTTTTAGAACTCACTCCCGAGTGAAAAAATGAGATTGATCCATAATGAGATTGTTACATTTAATTGAACAAGGTTTTCTATCGTATTGTTTGGTTTCTGATAGAAAAGCAATCAGTAATAGAAGAGTTCTATCACTGATAGAAAGTTTTTTTATCACTGATAGAATCTATCAGTGATAGAAAGAATTTCTACCGGTGATAGAAAGATGAACATTATGAACTGAATAAAAAAATTTACTTGAACAAGGTTTTCTACCGTGTTGTTTGGTTTCTGATAGAAAAGTTTCAATCAGTGATAGAAGATTTCTATCGCCGATAGAAAATTTTTTCTATCACTATAGAATCTATCAATGATAGAAAGATGAGCATTATGAACTAAATAAAAAAAAATATTTGAACAAGGTTTTCTGTGCTTTCTGATAGAAAAGTTTCAATGAGTGATAGAAGATTTCTATCACATATAGATAGTTTTTCTACCACTGATAGAATCTATCAGTGATAGAATATTTCTAAATTTTTCTATTAGTGATAGAAGATATCTATCACTGATAGATTCTATCAGTAATAGGAAGAATTTCTATCAGTGATAGAAAGATAAGCATTATAAACCAAATAAAGAAATTTACTTCAACAAGGCTTTCAATCATGTTGTTTAGTTTTGTAGAAGATTTCTATCAGTTTTTCTATCACTGATAGAAAGATGAGCATTATGATTTGAATAAAAAAATTTACTTGAACAAGGTTTTCAATCGTGTTGTTTGGTTTCTGATAGAAAAGTTTCAATAGTGATAGAAGATTTCTATCACTGATAGAAAGTTTTTCTACCACTGATAGAATCTATCAGTGATAGAAAGATTTTCTATCAGTGATAGAAAACTGATAGAAAATCTTTCTAATAGATTCTATCAATAAAAATAAAAAAAAAAAACGAAGAAGATGTGCGCACCAATGCACCATAAAAATCTCATACGATATATATATATATATATATATATATATATATATATATATATATATATTTAACAAAAAAAAAGGTATCTATGAACACTACAATAAAAATCTCATACGATAGCATTCAAAAAACGCTATCGTAGACCTATGATAGCATTTTTGGAAACGCTGTCATAGCCAACGTTATTGAAAGTATCGAACTTTTAATAGCGTTTTTTACCCGCTATAAAAATATGCTATAAAAAGTCTAGTTTTTATTGTATTATTTTAATGCTATGGAAACCTTTTATAGCGTTGAAAAGAACGCTATGATTTCTCTTTCATATCATTTTTTATAGCAGTGAAACGACGGTGTAAAAGACATATAATAGCGTTTTTTGTCATGCTGTCGTAGCCAATGTTATTGAAAGTTCTTGATTTTCGATAACGTTTTTTCAACGCTATAAATAAAGCTATAAAAAAATCTTTTTTTATTACGTAATTTTTAATGTTATGGAAGCATTTCATTGCATAAGCAAAAAAACTATAATTGATCTTTAATAGCATCTTTTATAACATTACTTTTAGTCTTGCTATGGTAGACACAATATTTACTTGTATTTACATTTATACCTTTGTTTTAAATTTTATTATATTGTAAAATCAACTTAAAGTAGTTTATAATGTAATTAAATATATCTTAAAAAGTAAAAACATAAAGTGTAATTTTTATTTCATCAACATCTACAACCACAAAGATACACAAAAAAATCTTCAACTTCTCACAAAGGTACACAAAATCTTCAAAATTTAGGCCAAACACAACCTATACAAAAAAGTGACGTCCAAATATAATAACTCCATAATGTCCTGGTTTAAATATGTAGAACTCATAGAACAAACTAAAATTTCTCAAATAAACTTAAAGCTGAAAAATAAAAACGACAAGTCTCGTAAGATCCTGCTCTTAATTATCGAAGAAAAACGATTTAAATAGACAAGAAAAATGACTCGTCATACTTGTCGTTGAAGTTTGTCTTAACAAATAGAACATATCAGCAAAGGTATTAAAATTAAGCTCTACACAAGGGTACTAGCCAAGTGTTACATTTGTTTTAAGTGTCCTAGTAACCTTGATATAGCTTCTAGGATCCTGTTGAACTCCAACTTATCTTCATTCTTTACGGTTGTCAAGCACAAAACTGATGCAATCTTTTTATGGATAATATCTATTAAAAATAAAACAAATTTCAAATAATTGTCCTTAGGATTTGGAGAATTGTAAAATATTTGTTAGGAAAAGGAAAAGGTGTTTTTTCTTTCACAATGCGATATGTAATTTCCATCTTCTTGCACAGATCTAGGAGCCAAACAACCAACTCAATCGGATCCACACATCATGTGCAATCACAACAAGTTGTGCCTTGGCAAAGGCAATATGTGCCACTTGACTCCTTGAATGATGTGCGTTATTGCAAATAAAGACGACAAATATAGGATTTGCAAGGATTTTGAAACATGCAAAAAAAAAAATATATATATATATATATATATATATATATATATATATATATATATATATATATATATATTACAAATATAGCAAAATAAGAATTATATATTTGTAAATAAGAATTATAAATAAGAATTATATATTTGTAAATATAGCACAATGTAAAAAAAAAAAATTACAAATATAGCAAAATCTATCCGAGTATATTACTGATAGACATTGATAGACTCTGGTTAATTAGAATCTATCTTGATGGATTTCGATTAATCAGAGTCTATCCGCTCGGAGTCTATCAGCGATAGACACTGATAGATTTTGATTAATCGAAGTCTATCAACGATAGACATTGATAGACTTTGAATAATCAGAGTCTATTAGTGATAGACACGGATAGAATCTGACGACAGCTTTTTGGTATTGTACAATTAATTTTGCTATATATGCAATTAGTTTGCAACTGTGCTATATTTGCTATTAATTTGGTCCAATTTGTCATCTATGCAACTGTCCCTATCAATATATTAATCACCTTTTTTCCAAGGTTTGGGTTCCTGCTAAAACGAAAAACAAAAAAGCCCAAGACTATTCGAGGTGATAATTTGTCTGAATCTGATGATGCATGATCGTAATCTCTTCCAGACCTCAGTAGAAACCTCACCTTCGATAAAAGAATTAACATCATTAACAAGTCCTCCTCAACAAGAGATTATAAATATGTTTTATGGCAAGAAGCCATAGCTGGCCCTATTTCATGGGCAAGAAGCTGCTCAATTTCTTCTAAATATGTTTCACTAGCAGTAAAGTAGTTCACTAGGGTTGTACATAGACTTATGTTATGCAGCTCAAATAAAACATACTTCCTATCTAATTCTCGAGCAACAAACTAATTATAAGATTCCAGAGTACGAAAACTTCTGATTAGTCTTTGTATACTATAACAAAGCCACTGGTTCGTTCTCCTACAGGATTTTATCAGTTCTAAATGGAGATTCAACCCCGATATAAAAATAAAATTCTTATGGACCTTCAGGCTCAGAGATCTAAACATCTGTAGTAAAATTCACAAAATTATAATGCACGCACTTCACAACTTTCTCGTCTTTCAACTGTTTTAAAACTAGGCAGATGTACGTCGTGCAAAAGTTATAGTCCAACAGTGTATGCAACGGAGGCAACAAAAGATTTAATTCTACTAAACTAAATCCATTTCAAGGAACACTTCAAAGATGTTAGAGCTTTCAATTGACTGGTAAAAACTATTTCAAAAAGCCTCCATTGAAAGACCAATAATTTACTTCTCGTAACACCTTGTACAACGCCTTTAAGAAATAAAGAAGGAACAGTCTTAGAAACTTAAATAAAGACCAAACCACACACAACCAAATACCTTGAACCGAAAACAAATAACAAGGGCCCCGTTTGATAACCATTTCGTTTTTTGTTTTTGGTTTTTGAAAATTAAGCTTATACACACCTACTTTCACTTATAAGTTTATTTGTTTTAGTATCAACCTTTTTCCTTGTTTTTAAAAACCAAGTCCAATTTTGAAAACAAAAAAAAAAGTAGTTTTCAAAATCTTGTTTTTGTTTTTAGAATTTGGCTAGGAATTCAAATGAATCCTTAACAAGGATGAAAACCATGGTAGGAAATTTAGGAGAAAACAAGCATAATTTTCAAAAACAAAAAACAAAAAATGAAATGGTTATCAAACGGGGCCAAGATGAGAACAAAATGAGAACTTTTGTGAACCAACCAACTTTTACAAGAATTAGGAAGAAAAACAAATTAAAATCCAGCCCAAATGAAAAATAATGAGTTAACTATAAACATAATAAACTAATATATTGATGTTTAATAGTCTAGGAACTACCTTAGTGAATAAAACTTGAGCGTTTTTAATCAAAAGCTTCATATCCAAAAAGTATATCAGCCTTGCATCTTAAAAAAAAAAAAAAACAAAAAAAAAAAAAAAAAACAAACAAACTTCTTAAATAAAATATTGAAATGTCTGTGGAGTCCATGTGCTAGAGTGTGATTGTCCCCCAATAATTAAACAAAAATAAACATATTATAATGTGTAGCTACATTATTGGGCAAAAATTGAACTATTTTATTGCCTTCTACAAAACAAACTACTTACTTTATTATGGGTCAATGTCTCATATCCCTGTATACTCTTTTTCTTTTCTTTTCTTTTCTTTTTTTTTTTTTCATTCCTCTTGTTTAATATACTTCTTGTTCTCTATCAAAAGGTGGAGGGGTTACTTTTTAGAAGGAAGTAACTTTTAAGAATATTAAGAAGCTAGACTGGATGGATGAAACATGGTAGTATCCCTTTGTAGAAAGAAGCAACTTTGAAACATATTAACGACAAAGAAGGTGAATAAAGTATATTAAGCATAGGAGGCCACCCCTCTATGGAGCTCGTGATAGGCATATAAGTAAGATCCCCCAAATAACCGGCCAAGAACATTAAGCTAAAAAAACAAAAGAAAAAAGGGGCAATTGCATAGATGACAAATTGGACCAAATTAGTAGCAAATATAGCACAGTTGCAAACTACAGTTGCAAACTAATTGCATATATAGCAAAATTAATTGTACAAAACCAAAAAGTTGTCGTCAGATTCTATCTGTGTCTATCACTGATAGACTCTGATTATTCAAAGTCTATCAATGTCTATCTCTGATAGACTTCGATTAATCAAAATCTATTAGTGACTATCACTGATAGACTTTGATTAATCAAAGTCTATCAATAATAGTTATTGATAGATTTCGATTAACCGGAGTCTATCAACGATAGACACTGATAGACTCTAAATAATCGAAATCTATCAGTAGACTGATAGATTCTGATTAATTAGAGTCTATCGCTGATAAACTCTGATAATCGAAGTCTATCAGATAGATTCTAGTTAACTAGAGTCTATCAGTATCTATTAGTAATATACTCTGATAGATTTTGCTATATTTGCATTTTTTTTTTTACATTGTGCTATATTTGCAATTATATAATTTTTATTCGCCACCCACCGCAAATTCTCAAGAAAAAACTAACAAGTTAACAACAAAGAAAAAAAAACTACATCAAAACTTCAAGGTAAAAAGATGTTGGCCTACAAAATATTAGGAAAGTCTGTCAAACAGAAACCAACCAAGCTAAAGCTGAAAACATCCCAATTCAACTTGAAGTTACAAATTCTGCCCATCAAGTCTTGAAATCCATTGTGGAATTGCTAGTTATTGCTACTCACTATGACAAAGGAGATAATGAATTACACCTCATTGAAGCCCTAGTAAATTTATGGAAAGGTAATCAATCTCTTGATGAGTTTCTCAAAAAATTTAAAAGCTTGTGTGATTAATTAGCTGAGTAAAGAAACCTACAAATGATTTAACTAAGGTAATGCATCTAGCTAGAGGTTTAGGAAGTATAGAGAACTCAAAACAATATCGTTGCCGCCACGTGCGTGCAACGCAAAAAGAGAAAAGAAATTAGAAAATAAGTTTAGAAATAAATTTAAAATGAAAAAAGAGAATTTGAAAACATTTAACAAAAAAGAAACATATAATATACAATATTTATATACAAGCACAATAAACAAATTACAATTATGAAACAAGTAAATTAACATAATAATTAATGCAATAAAGAAACAACCAATAGTATATTAATTATGTTAAAATTTAAGAAAACATATTGGAATCGATCTCGGACTCCGAAAGATCGACCTCTCACCTCGGAAAAAGTAGGAAATCAGACTCCCAAATATTTCTAGATTCTGTCGTCGGACATTTTTAATAAAAAGAAATACGAATTAAAGATTTAAATCACATTAACAAACAACAAATATATATATCAAATTAACTAACATGGTGAATAAGAAAACAATTCATTTAACTACATAATTTATAGCATGCTAACAATGGAATACAATACTTAAATAAAGTAGGAAATGAAAGAAAAAAAAAAGAATTATATGAAATGAGAAGACAAAATAATAAACCCAAAATCATTGAAAAAAAAAAACAAAAGTAAAAGAAAGAAGAAAGGACAAATAAGATAATATCTAAATTTATAAATAAAAAAAAAAATAGAGAAGTTGCATCAGTGAGCAGGCTGCCCAATGACGTGACCATTCACCTTTTTTGAAAAGAAGTAAGTGATGGGTGGCTAATCAGCCACCCATCAAACAAAAATGAAAATAATAATAATTTAATAAATAACTAAAAATAAAACTAAAAAAAACATACATTTCTTCAAATTATTTGGGTTTCTCATTTTTTTTTGGTCCCACGCTCTTCTTTGTTTTGTCTCAATCTCATTTTCTTTTGGGAAAAATACATTTTTGGTCCCTGAGATTTGGGTTAAGTTACACTTTGGTCCCTGAGTTTTAAAACTCAACAAAATTACCTGTGAGGTTTGAGATAATGAGCAATTTGGTCCTTCCATCCATTTTTCTGTTAAAAAGGTTAACGGAATTCTGATGTGGCATTATTTTTTTTATTAAAAAAATTGTTTTTTAGTTTTTTAAAATAAAATAATAAAAATATATTATTACATTTTTATTTTTTCATTTCTAATTTTCTTTTCTTTTTTTCTTTTATGTTTCGCCGGTAACTTCTTCTTTTCTCCAGACCGCCGGCAACTTCTTCTTCTTTAGACCACCGGCGACCACCTACGCCGGAGCCGTCGTTCGCCATCTCCGATCTTCTTCTCCGGCGGGTTCTCCATCTCCGATCGTCTTCTCCGGTTCTCCATTTCGACAGTTTCGAGACCCACAACGAAGACGCGATTTCGACCCAGCCCACGCAACAAACACGAACACTCTCTTTCCCACGATTTCGACCCAGCCCACGAACACTCCCTTCCCTTCCCTCTCCAAACGCGAGACCCACGAATCCGCCAACGCTGTTTCGGATCTGAACGCGAGACCACGAATCCACCAGCCACCTGAGTCTTACTGAACAGATCTGAACGGCATGGGTTTTCTTCTTCCTCGAACAGCCACGAGGGCGTCTTCTTCTTCCTCGAACAGCCGCGAGCTGCCACCAAGCTTCCACCGAACAGATCTGAACAGCCGCGAGCCGTCGCCTGGGTTTTCTTCTTCCTCGAACAGCCGCCTGAGCCTTCTTCTTCCTCGAACAACAAACCCCCTTGGTCAGTCGCGTGGAATCCCAGATCTGTTTTCTTCTCTCTCTCAGTTGGTCGCATGGGTTTCTCTCTCTCTCCTCGTCGCCGGCAAGAAGTTTCTGCCCGTTCGAGTTTTGGTTCCGTCGTTGTGATGATGGAGTTCAAACAGGGGAATGGAGAAAAAAAGAAAAGAAAACAAGAAAAGGAGAAGAAAGAAAGGAAGTGGAAGAAATTTAAAAAAAAAAAAAAAAAATCTCCGCCAGCGAACGGCAGCGGTGGCCGGTGATGCCGCCGGTAGTTACAGATGGTGGTTGGGTGATGGCTGGATGGTAGGTGGATGGTGAAGAAGAAGAATAAGGTAGGAGAGAGAAAAATTAATTAAAATAATAATAGAATAATAAATAATAATAATATTTTATTGTTTTTATTTTAAAATTAAAAAAAAAAGAATTTTTTTAATTAAAAAAATATTGTCACGACAGCAGTCCGTTAGTATTTAACGGCAAAATGGATGGCAGGGACCAAATTACTCCTTATCTCAAACCTCGGGGGTAATTTTGTTGAGTTTTAAAACTCATGGACCAAAGTGTAACTTAACCCAACTTTAGGGACCAAAAGTGTATTTTTCCCTTTTCTTTTTCTCTTGTGTTGTTCAACTCTTCTCCCTCAACAACAGTTGTATTTATTTTCTCTTGCAAACATAAAAGTTTAGCTCTTCTATCAAACTAAAGGTATGTATTCTCTGTTTTTTTTTTTACTTCATTTTTCTTTTCTGTTACACTTTTTTTTTTCTTTTCTCCCTTTTTTTGGTGAACAAAACTAGAAAGGAAAAACAAGAACAAAAGTAAAACATAAATGAACAAAAGGCAAATAAGCTAGAGCTCACATAATAACAAGTAAATATAAATGAACAGAATGTAAATAAACAAGAGCTCACAAAATAAAATAACAGTAAAAGGTGATGAAAAAAAATGAAAAAACAGTAAAATGTGTACCTTGGGAATTTTCTTTTTTTTTTCTTTTTTTTTTTTTATTTTTTATGTTTTGAACTTTGAATAATAACTTCTGACCTTCACTTTTAGAATGGTTGATAGTATCAAATATTAAACTATGTTACCATGTTCAGATGAAAAGAAAGGTGTAAAATTATTTGTATGGAAATGTATGTGTTCACAACAAACCATCCTAGAAAATATAGATGGAATTGTTGGGAAGTGAATAATATTTGGACTTTGCTAAATGGGTCCATGGCCATTGGGTGGATGAGTTATTTCCATTGGGTGCTTTTATGGATGTGGTCAAATATTGGCTCATGGCCATATCCCCCGTTACGGTTAACTACAAAAATAGACATAAAAAAATATCATTTTTGAATAATAGCAACTCACCGTATTATTTAGAAAAATGACCAAATCATTTTTTTGAATTTAAAAATCCCAATTAGCAACTTACCGAAATACCCTTTGGATGAAAAAAATACATACAATTCCGATTACAAGGTAGTTAGACGAATTACACGGTAGTTTCAAGAAATCTTAAATTCAAATCTGTTTGAAATTTCCTAAAAATTAGGAGTTGATGATGATTAAAAAAATCCAAAAATACAAAAGAATTTTAAAAATAATCGAATTACATGTTGAAAGAAAATTATTATTTTATTCATATTCAAACTCATGAACTTCTCAATAGATTATGCCTATAACGTTTTTAGATCAGACTCCAGGGTAATGGCAAATCAATTCCTACCAGCCTTTTGAGGTAGGATTACTTTGTATTTTGAAGCAAAATCGACTGCATTTTGAGGTACGATTACTTTGTATTTTGAAGCGAAAATGTGAGAAACTCTACAAATTCCTCCATATATTGCTAAGGGAGCTTTCTGTCCCCAAACATGGCGACAACTTCTTTCGCCTTCCTCCTTATCTTCTCCCCTTCTTCTGAAACCAAACCAAACCTTCTCTCAAAGCTTTGGTCATGGCTTTTCCACTGAAAGCCGCCCCATCCTCCTTTCTTTCAACTTCAATTCCAACTCCCTTCTCTACCAAAAGACTTGCACACAACGGTTGATCGATTATAAACGACAACATTACAAGACAAACCCCAAATTACAAAGCTTCAATGGCAGATCCCCACCCACCATCAAACAGAGACACCTCGATCGCTGGATGTCCCAAAATCTCCATTGGCAGCGCCCACCCCATACTCACAATCCCTCCCTGCACTGTCCTTTCTCGCAATCTAGCCGGCAGCACGTGGAAATCATCCTCTATCGCCCATCTCTCGGTCATTCATAGACCACAAAAATCGTCTACACTCACGGCTGATCTATTATAAAGGGAAATATAATATTTTTATTCAAAATAAATCTAGGGAACATAATCTATATAAACAATTTAAAATTAAATTAGGAGAGAGGAATGATTTAAATACACAATCCTTATTTTTAGGATGAAAGAGGTTGAAGATTCAGTCAAGGGTAAAAAAGGAACTCTAGGATACAAATATATCCATGTGATTCTCACGTTTTGGCCATTTTCCTCTAGTTTATTTTTTGTCTATCTATCTAAATTAGTTATTTTATTTGGTTATTTACAAGGATTTCCCTATCTTTACTTCCATGCTCCCCTAGTCCTCTCCAAACACACATATATATAGTTGATCTAGATTGAGTTTCATTTTCTTGATAGATTTTTTACTCGTGATATGAGCTCTAAGACCCAATTTTTTTAGCTACTGAATAACACAAATTTTCAACCAATCATAGCTAATTGAAAGAACATATGGACCACAACTTCAAAACATTCATAGCTAACTAAACAAAGTAATATTAAAAGAAGCAACAATGGAATGAGATTTCTTCAACTAACAGTCCAAGTATGCCTCACCCAACAGCTTTCAAGTACTATAAATTTGCATATAGCACAATCTTAGTTTTCAAAAGTTGTTGAATGCTTTCAAAAAAGAACCCATAAAGTTTTTCTTACAAAACAAACAAAAGAATGTGAAACAAGATGAGAGAGTCAATCATTGATTTTGAATGATTTAAAAGTATGTTTGGAAGTGATTTTGAACCCTTTCAATATCGCTTCCAACATGTCCTAAGACCATTCCATCAGGAGCAACTGAGCAAAAATGCAAGTGAGGTCAAGACTATATGTGGGTTGCGTTCATTAAAAATGGACTAACTCTTATCTCTTCCAAATCTAATAGATTATCGACTGAGGTTTGTGGAGCCTCTTGTATGTTTCCAAGCTATTCTCTAGACATAGATTTTCAACACATGAAATAAGTTCAACAATATTCAATATCTCTTGATAAATTAGTGGAGAGACTTTGAAAAGAACAAATTGATAATAATCAAGTATTCAAATCTAAATTTGTTTTAAAAACCTAATCTTGAGTGAATCTTAAAACCAAATTAAATAATAAATTGTTTGCTTCAAAAATATCTTACAAATAAGAACTCCACAATACCTATATTATACAAGTTTGAGGATATCTCCACTACGAAACACAAAGACTTCAAAAACAGACCATTAGACTTCAAACATTTTTTCCCACAATCAAGGATATGGAACTTCCTTCATAGATAAAAAGCCCAAAGAGGGATGAAACTCAAAAGAGATGAAAAGAGAGAGAAGAAACAAAAACACAAAGGAAAAAAAAACAAACGCTACAAACAGAAGTTGGAGAAAAATACACTTTTGGTCCCTGAGGTTTGGGTTATGTTTCATTTTGGTCCCTGAGTTTTCAAACTCGACAATTTAGTCCCTGAGGTTTGGATTTTGTTTCATTTTAGTCCCTCCATCCACTTTTCCGTTAAATCTTAACATTTGCTGACGTGACACTTATTTTTTTATTAAAAAAATTATTTTTAGATTTTAAAAATAAAATAATCAAATATATTTTTTTTAATTTTCATTTTCCCTCCTATTTTTCCCCCTCTTTTCTTCTTCTTCTCAATCATCCTCATCTTCTTCCTCTCAACCACCACCCTTCTTCTATAACCTATCATTTAAAATAGGTTAAAATACAATTTTAGCTCCTAAACTTTGAGTTTTGTATCTATTTAGTCCTTGAACTTTCAAATATGCCTAATAGATATATAAACTTCCAATTTTGTATTTAATAGAATCCTGAACTTTCATTTTGTGTTTAATCGGTCCCTAAAAATAAAAAAATAAAAAATAAATAAAAACTAATTGATCTATGAGATATAAATTTGAATTTTATGTTTAATGAAACTCAAAATTTTCAATTTTGTGTCCAGTTAATTTGTGAATTTTAAAAAAATTGAAAGTTAAGACTAAATTTATAATTTTGAAAATTTAAAACCAAATAGAAAAAACCTCAAAGTTAAAAGAAACTAAATTTGTAATTTGAGATTTAAAATACTAAATTATTATTATTATTATTATTTGATAAAATAAGATGATTATTTAAATAATAATAAATAAATAAAAGACGAAGAAGAAAAAAGAAATGCTACCAAGGAACTAACGAAGGCTGCGAAATAGAAAATTTGACGATATTAATCGGCGTCACATGAGAGATGAAAATGGCCAGGGGTAAAAATGGTAATTCGGAATTGCTTCCAATGAGATGAAAAAGGGTAGGGGCAAAAATGGTAATTCGGAATTGCTTCCAAAAACTGAACCCGACGTGAATCGAACACGCAACCTTCTGATCTGGAGTCAGACGCGCTACCATTGCGCCACGGATCCCTTTTAGAATTTTAATAGATTATTTTTGTAAAATATATATTTTGCGCAAAATTAATACGGAATTATGACTTGTGACTGTAAGCCATCGTTTTTTTTTTCTTTTTTTGACAACATGTGGGATGGGAGGATTCGAATCACAAACTTTTTTATCATTAATACAAGTCTTATGTCAGTTGAGTTATGCTCATGTTGGCGACTGCAAGCCATCGTTACTATAAATGAGGAGAGAAAAAATAATATCCCGAAAAAACTCGAACATCTTTCTTAGGATTAAAATATCATTTTGAATCTACTTTTCAAATATCTTAAAATTAGTTTTTACTATTAATATTTTCTCCATAAATTTGGAAAGATATTTACATTACATTTTTTTAATGGAAATTATTATTAGTAGTTTACAAAATTCAATAAAAGTTAAATGGAAATGCTATTTTAACCCTTTTTTTTTTTAGTTTAATAATATGTGAGATCGGAGACTCAATCTTTTAGCCATGGTATAGAATTAAGTTAGGCATGGAAAAATCCAAGAGTTAAAATTATAATTTTTTGAAGATGTAGATATAAAATTTGAAAACTTACATATAGAAATTAAATAATTTACCCTCTTTTTATCTAAGGTTCCATTGGATTTTCATAGAAGTAGAACGGACAAAGAGAATATAATGTGTGGCGAATCCTATGTGATAACCGTGTTCAGTCACGCATACATAATAGAGAATATTATCGAATTTGTTTGGAGAGAATTGCTTATTATGTTTGTATTTTTTGAAGTAGGGTTGCATTTAAAATTAAATTAAAGGCATAAATATGGAAATTCTGTACTGATACAAGAATTTTTTGTATCTATGTTAATCATTTTCTAGTCTGAATAAAAATATTGTTTTACTTCTTACTGGCAATTTTTAATAAATCATTCAATGTAAATTTGATGTGACATGTTCGTTTAGTCATTTGCCTGGACAATGGATATTGTGTACATCATATTTAAAAATTTACCAGCTAAAGATGGAGACTTCCTCAACTTTACACTGGACCAAAATCTTTGTTTGACTTGGAGAAGTATTATTGTGTGGGAGAAAGAGGTCTTAGTCAAGGGCTACAAATGAAAAGTAGACAATGAAGGTCTCATCACACCTCGACAAAGATCCTTGGATCGATAGAAGTGAGAACCGAAGCTCGATTTGGGTTAAGGAGGAGCTGAAGAACAAAATAATTGATGAATATCCAAGGTAGATGGGAGGAAGAGTCATCGGAAGCAAGAACGCCATGGATGAGATTATTTGAAGTAATGATCCCAAGGGCGCTTTCTCTGTGAAAAGTGCTTACCATTTAGCTTAAGTTGTTTTTATTCTATTTGAAGGGACTTTTGGAGGTGGAAAAAAAAGGTTGAACAAGGAGGAGCTTTCAAAACGAATAACTACTATGTGGTGTATTTGGAACTTCAGGAATTCTCTCATTTGTATCGTCTATCAAGTCCCTTAGAAGTTGCTGCTATATCCTTGCTGGTTTGCACTCGATCAAGCACTTGCCTAAAAATCATCAACTGTCGTCGATCGTTGAAACGAACTCGTTCAATGTCGCTACTACCCTGTACAACCCAGAGATGGATCTCTCTAAAACTAAGATTGTTTTGGATGAAATTGGATTATCTTGCAATGTTGTTGCCCACTCTCTTGCTCGGGCAGCGCTTTTGGAGTCGTCATGTTGGACATCTTTCTCCACTTCGGAGAAGGACTCGATCGTTTGGTATTCCAACTTTCCCCTTTGGATTAGGTGTATCTTTATCGAGGATAGTTGTTCCTCTCTAACTTAATGCATTTTGTTGCCTTCAAAAGAAAAATAGTTATCAAAATATTTTCTAATATATGAGAGAAATGTCACACTCCTTTTCAAGAAAGGAAATGATTTAGAGATTTAGTGAAAATTTCCGAGTCAAAGATCTTAAAAAATTGAGCCACCATCGTCTAGTTCCACTTTTTGATTGTGATTACTGTAGTATATAAGGAAACTGCTCGTCAGGGTAATGTGCACATGGTAGCAAAGGTTCACATTAGGAGGGAGGGAGGAGAGAGAGAAAGGAGTAGTATCTTTTTCTTTTTGCAAAATCAACATTTTTTTTTTTTTTTTGAGAGAAACAAACTCCCGTGCCTAATGGCAGATTACATGTAATTTTTCCAATTTAAAATCAAAGAAGAAAGACTATAAGATGGGAACAGGTGTTTACATTTACACCAATACAAAACATGGAATAGAATCTTATTAAAAAAAACATTCAAAGGTAGAGAAAACATCCCTGAAAATTCTGTCATTATGCTCATTCCAAAGGAACCAGAAGAAAACTCTATTAATGGCAAGCCACAAAGTCTTCTTCGCTCCATGGAATGGATGACCCACAAAAATGGAATTAAAACTCAACAATTTAACCGTCACATTTTTTTTTCCGTATAAAAGATAAATGAATATTGGATCTAAAAAAAAAAAATTAAAACTCCCCATCGGTATTATGGGATGTCAAGCTGTCAACTATCAATAAAAATTTGTATTTTGATATTTTCAACAGATTACTTCTTTCTACTTTCTTACCATAAAGTTATACTTTTATTCTTCTAATAATAGGGTTTGGTATGTGACATCTATTTGGATCTTTGTTTTATATGTCTCTTCCATATGTCAACTTATTGTAGCTAAAGATGATCCTTGGGCAGACCAGCTGTTACGATCATCCTCATTCCTAAGCATAACTCTATTCGTAAAGATATTGAAATACCAACTAAGAAGCAAAGCTTTACAGACTCGACAAGTCACTTATAAAATGTCTGACCGCTAAGTATAGACATCCCACCTCATTGGCTAGGAGAGATGAGATTTATAAGGCCAACCAGATTAGTTAACTCATCATCACAAACTCTATCATCCTACGAGGAACATCACTAGGTAATCTAATAACACTAGTATCAAACAGGAAACCATATGAATCTGCTATTTCTATTCACCAAGGACTGGAGTTTCCTACTTCAACAAGTATACACACGACCTGGTAATTGTCTTGAGAACTCAAGGGTACGGAGGTAGAGAAATAGAACAAATCCTGTTCAAGGTCGTCTTTCTAGTATTTGTCTTTTGAACGTTATCCAAAGTTTGACAGATAATATACACAGACGAGTAATAACTGTACAATGCTTGTCAAACATGCATATCTGACGGCATTATTTTTGTGCAGGCTGCCAAATAACTAGCACAACATATTGCTCAATAATCTATAAGGTATGGACCGGCTACATAAAGGATTTTTAAGAATAGCACGCAGAAAAAAGTTAAGAATATGCATAATGGATTATGGTTATTGGACAGAAAAGAACCCCACAAGATATTATCATATAGCAGGTGACAAATCAACGATCCATGGATATTTGACCTAAACTATATGCTACTACAGCATATTTCATCCCAATCAACAAGGTCGGGTAAATGGAAGTAAATATCTCTTACTCTCACTAAACTGATGCTGTCCGAGTGGGTAATTTATGAGGAACAAGCACAGCTTCATTACTTGCAGCTTTCTTTGCAGCAAGCTCTTCTAAACGTTTCCATGTGGCTTCTCGTTTTGCTTTTAGCTCATTTTCCTTCAATTCGTCTTCCTGAAACTTGACTAAGCATTCCTTGAGCAGATCAGGATCAAGATCATAAAATATCTTCCGGACATTCAAAGTCAAGCTATGGACAGCCTGATTCCAATGATTCCTGGCATTCTTTTCCAGAGCTGGAAAGATTATGGGCAGTATGACCTTGCGGTTTTCCTTGATCAAGTTTTCAATGTGATCATTATTCCACAAGAATAGCGCCCTTTCTGCTACCTAGGAAAGCAAAATGCTGCATTAGCGTAGAATTCAAGAACATATGGAAGAGTTCACACCCCTAGGCAACATCTCTAAATCAAATACTTCATTCCAGTCTCCACATGCCAAATACTCGTTGTAGTAATGCCACTACTCCCCAGAGTGAGTTATGTTTTTCTAGGGGAAAAATCCATTGGAACATTTGGAAAAATAACAAAAAAGAGGAAAGAGATGATCTTCTCACAGCACTATTGCCTAATTTGACAATCTCAAACATTCAAACTTCATATTGACAATCCTCGTCCTCTCTTTCCAAACCTTTTATTGATTTCTCTTTACAAGATATGCCTTTATAACTTTATTGTTCCATTGTAATTTTATGTCCTGTCTTTCATGGTTTTCTATATTGCTTTCTTTTATCGCTTTGGAGTTTGTATCCTTTAAGGATTAGTCTCTTTTCATTATATCAATGAAAAGTTTTGTATCTTGTTTTAAAAAAAGAACTTCATGCTGACAAGTGACAAGTTACAAGCTTACATATATATAACCAGGTCTGCCTAGAAGTACTGACAGCATAGCAAACAATATCACCAAAGCATAAGACCACGCAACAGAACAGAAACTATTTGAAATATCAACAAGTAAAATCCGAGCAATCAATAAAAACAACTGGTACCTGAAAATGTGAACTATTTAGACACCGAGCAATCTGGCGAAACAGGGGTACCATGCAGCGCTGGAACTCTGGAAGTTGAGTTGCTTCTAATACTTCTTCCAACTCACCGAGGAACATGACTTCTTTTGAACTATTTGTGACTGGCCAATACTTCAATAAACCTCTTATGACTGTATCAGCAAGCTTGCAATCTTTCTCTACAAATTGTGTGATGCAGTATGATAACTGCTGATGGTACATAGCTAGACATTTTGGTTTATGCAAAGGGATCAATGCACGAACAAGGAATAACTTGTGTTCTTCTTTCAGAGGGAGAGCAAACCCATTGATGATACTTCCCAAAATTTCCAAAAGCTCAGCAATCCCATTATGCTTTTCAGTCTCAAATATAAATCGATAAAATATGTTATTTATGGCTTTTCTAATAAATGGCCGGTGTACCATAAATTTCCCATAGATCCGGTGCAGAATAGTTTTCAAGTATTCTCTTTCTCTAGGATCTTCGGAGTCAAACAAATCCAGCAATTTCAGAATGAAAGAATGATCAATATATCTTTTAGCCAATTTTGCGTCCATCTCAGGTGAGGCCACAAATCTGAGAAAGAATTCATACACGATTTGCAAATGAGGCCATGCAGGATCCATTGAAGGCTCCTCCTCTTCCAAATCAAAACCTTCCACAATTTTGTTCTCACGTGGTTGAGGGCTCATAGTTCTAAATAAATTTAGGGAGACCATTTTTATAACTTCCTGAATAACAATTTCCGTAAATTTACTATTGACAGAAGTTACATAATCCACAATCTCCAACAAAGTTTGTCGCTTGATCTCCTTCTCTTTAAGGTGCTTTGTTGGGTCACTGAAGTCAAACAGAAAGCAGCATAGATTTAGCTTCTTAACAAACAAATTCTGCTTCTCAGAGCTTGGAACCTCTCTAAATCCAGGCAATGGCTCATATGAAGACGTGGGAACTCCATTCGGTTTCGCATTCGCACCTTTATTAGCCTTGCTACCATGATTTTGCCCCACATCTTGAATAGAGTTCATAGCTGGAAAAGATGAAACCAAATTTGCCGACTTGCCAGATGCTAAATCATTACTTCTCGAACTGGCAGAAGCATAGGCAGTAGAAGGTGCCATATTGCTTCCACCATGTTCCCTAGTCTCAGCACTCTTCGATGATTTTCGGGGAAGCTTACTAAATATCTGTTTGATCATAATTCATATAAACCAATAAAGTGACACTCTCAAAAAAGTAAAACGCTCTTTTCCTTAGCCTCCAGAAAGCTGTTGAGAGCTACTACAAATCCATCAACAATTCAGAAAGCACTCCATTTCTCCCGTGTAAACCGGAGGGAGCAGTGATCATAGCAGGCACTTTACCAGCATCAACGAAAATGAACAAAGCAAACCAAAGCCACCCTTCTCGTCTAAACAGTAAGCAGACTCATTTCTACAACAGATCAGACAAAAACCCTGTCCTGAACTCATTTGATTCAACAAAACACCAAGGAGCAAAATCGAACATATATAATCTGCTATTCCGGAAAACCTAGTCAGCGGATATTTGACCCCAGATTTGAATTCAAACACCCAAACGCCCGAAACACTCAATACCAAAGATCTGAAATCCCGCTCTGAATCCGATTCTAAAAACTCCCCAGTCAAGAAAAAGACAGAATCAAGCAAAAATCAACACATATCCGTCCGAATTCTTCCGCCCAAATCACTCTTAGGGTTCAATTTCAAATTGAAAAAACACAAAAAGAAGGGTCAGGATTTCGAATGGCGAAGAGAAACAAAAAAACGCATGCGATAATACAGAAACGGGAGTCCCAGAATCCGATAAAAGGAAGGATTGTGAGGGAAAAAATATGGCTTTCGCAATACTTACAGAGAGAGATTACTCGGTCTCTGCTCTCCTTTTTTCTCCGTTGTGGCTTCGTCTGTTGACTGATATTTCGAATCAATAAATAGACCCCTTTTTTATTTCTAGTGGTGATGGCCAATGGCAATGGGCCTCTTCCCTAATAAATTAAGGAGAAAAAATCAATTTTTACCCCTGAACTTAGCAGGTTGTATCAATTTTAACCCTAAACTTTCAATTTCATCAATTTGAACCCTAAACTTAACAAATTGTATCAATTTGAACCTCAAACTTGCATAAATGTTGCAATATTGACATTTAGTCAACTTTTCATTTGAATTGCTATTAAAACATGTAATTGACAATTTTCTTTTCTTTTTTTTTATTCGCATTGCACTTGAGTTAGTGTTTTGTAAAAAAATTATTGGAAAAAATTTTTATCAAAAGAAATCAAATATCTCATACCATTCTTCTAATTATTATCCAAAAAAAATCGCTAAGTTATTGGCAACAAGGAAAATCTAGCAAATATGAGAAATAAAAAATTCGAAATTTCTTTATCTTCGTTTCCTACATTTGTACATTATTCTAATTAGCAAGAAAAAAAACAGTAAAACAATAAAAATAATCACACAAAGTTCTTAGTAACAAGAAAAAACTAGCAAATATTTAAAGATAAAAAACCTCCAAAGTTTCTTTGCTTTCATAATCTTAGATAGCAACAAAAAAGCTCTCACAAAGTTCTCAACAACAAGAAAAAGTCATCTAAAATCAAGTTTCACCAGTATTTTATTTACAAGAAACTAATTCAGGTGCAATGTAAATTAAGAAAAAAAAGGAAGAAATAATCAATTACATACAGTGGTTCAAACGGAAAATTAACCAAAGTTATACATTGTAACACTTATGCAAGTTTGGGGTTAAAATCGATACGATTTGATAAGCTTGAGGTTTAATTTGATGAAATTAAAAGTTCAGGGTTAAAATTGATACAACTTGGTAAGTTTAGGGTTCAATTTGATGAAATTGAAAGTTCAGGGTTAAAATTGATACAACCCCAAAAGTTTAGGGTTAAAAATGATTTTTTCCCTAAATTAAAGAATTTGCTGTATATTCCCTTCTTTAGGAATTTACTTTTGAAAATTCACCAGAAAAAATAAGGCACCGTTTGATAACCATTTGGTTTTTGGTTTTTGGTTTTTGAAAATTAAGCTTATAAATCCTACTTCCACCTACAAGTTTCTATGTTTTGCTAATACTTTTCTTTCCTTGTTTTTAAAAACCAAGCAAATTTTGAAAACTAAAAAAAGTAGTTTTCAAAAACTTGTTTTTGTTTTTAGAATTTGGCTAGGAACTCAAATGTGTCATTGGCAAATATGAAAACCATGGTAGGAAAATTGGAAGAAAACAAGCCAAATTTTCAAAAACCAAATGGTTATCAAACGGGGCCTAAATAAATTAATTTATGTTTTCGATTCTCAAAATTTTATTATATTCAATTTCAATCTAAAACCAATTATAATGTTCCCGTTTTTTAAGCATCAATTATAATAATCAATGAGCAATATTGGGACAAAATGAATATAACTCAACGATAATTGACATGTACCCTATTTAAGAGGTGAGAGGTTCAAATCTCTCACCTCCATATGTTGTTGAACTAAAAAGAAAAAAGAAAAAACAATATCGCCCGTGACATATTGTTGAGTTCAATAATATGTGGAGTCGGAGGATTTGAACTTATGACCATTGGACTATGTCAGATTGATCAATCATATTTTTTTGGTAAAAAGATTCTATTGGCCATTTTTTCAATTCCTAAGTTCAATAATTGTAGAGTGGAGATTGAACCATCAACCTTTGAAATGGTGTCTTATCTAGTAAGGTAGGTTTGGATTGACTATTTAATTTTATTTTACACATTAGATTTGTTTTAAAGAAAACTTTTCGATATAAATAGAAACAAATGACGCTTTTATATAAATATAAAGTATTAATTTTTTAATATAATTTTTTGTAGTACAACAATATAGGGAAGTGAGGGAATTCGAACCTTTGACCTCTTAGTCGAGGGTACATGCCAATTACTGCTAGCTATGCTCACTTTGACATTTTTTTTTAATGTAAATTGATGTTATAAAATGTTGAGATTGAATTATTTAATTGTTTGAAAGGTTAGTTGAAAATGATAATAACAATTAGAAAACCAACGGTTGTCAAAAAAAAAAAAAAAACGTTGAAAACCAATGACAGAACGTTAAGTTTAAAAGTCTAAATTCATATATGACATTGTTGGCGGCCAGCTTTTTTTTTTTCTTTATTTATTAATTTCATCCACTTTTTTCTGCCAAAATCAAACGGATCAACTTTCAATTTGTAATTATAAAATGCATTAATTAATATATGTGTTGATTGGTTAGGGCTTTTGAATTTTGAACCAATTCAACCCACCAAAGAAAAAGAAACTTCGTTCTTGTATGTAGGAATCTCTCTGCATATCACCGTTAAAATATTGACAACTAGGAGAGATAAAAAAAAATTCTCATTTTCTCCCACCTTTTTCTTAGTTGTCAAGATTTTAATGGGGTATGTAGGAAGATTCTTATGGGTATGCAACCAAGTTTTGTTCAAAGAGGAATGGGACTTAGTTGATTCGAGTTCTTTGGATTATTTAATAGAAAACATATAAAAATTAATATATTCTCATAGCTTATTTAATATGCTGATATATAAAAATAAAATCGTTATCCATATGATAAACTTGATTTTTTTAAAAATAGTATTTCAAAGATATAAATCGATATTCTGACTTCGTAAAAAAGAAACACCAAGTAAAATGGGTACAAACTAAAATAATACTGTAACAACTAAAGCATTTTAATTAAAATTAATGAATTTGAGTTTATTCAGATTAATTTTGCAAAACCATAATCAGAATCAATTGAAAATGATTCTATTTATTTGAATTGAACCAATCAAAGACTTTATTTATCTCACTCAAACAGTTTTATTTATTAAATACAAAAAGGAAATTTGTTTTTCCCCAAATATTTTTTTTTCCCTCGAGATTGAATTAAACAAGAACCTATTGAAGGAAAAATAATCTTCAAAATATCTCATTTTAGTTTCAATATGACACCACAAATAGCTAATACACATGGACCATTTGTAAATTAAGAAATACACAAGCCTTAAAATAGAAAAGGGGCAGATAAAAAACATGGTTTAGCCTAAAACCAAGTGTGTGAAAATGAAGATGGCTTGTGGAAATTCAGTTTTGCCTTGAAAATTTTGATGAGTTCAGAAGTCATTTTTTGCTCATTTCCTTCTTTTTATTTATTTACTTTTTTTCCACCAAACAAGGAATGAACTACCAAAAAAGAATAAATAAAAATTAGCCCAAAGAATGGTTCCACGTAACAAGAAATGGTGAGAAATAGCCTACAATTTGACAAACAGGATAAGAGATTTAAACCTTTGACCTCTTGTTCAATGGTACAAGATACAAGTTGTATATTTGAGTTATGCTCTTATTGGCATTTGACCAATATTTATTAATTCGTCTTGTTTTGAGGAAATTTACAAATATGGTCTTTTAAGCGTTGTCGACCCAAAGAAAAAGAGTAGATTTTCTTTTTACTTTTTATGAGTTTTATGCTCCAATCTTAATAGGATATAAAAATCCTCTCGAAGTAATGGCAGACAAAATATGACAATTAATATTGGAAAAAGAAACACAAGCCAACTGAACCTATGTGTTTGTTGCCGTGAAAGTTGAAACTAAACTAGCACAATGCACTTTTGCTAACTTTTTTCAACTTAGGGCTCTTCTGCAATTGGCTGATATAGATACACAAAAGCTACTTTTTGTATAAATGTCCAAAATAGACGTCAAAAATGGAAAACCCAGAGAGGAAGCAAGACCAAAAAAAAAGAATTAGAAACAATTTTTAACACCCCAAAGTAAACTCAGTCACGATTTGACAAAGCAAGAATTGGATTTTTCAAATAGATTAAGAAAAGGGCAAAAAAGGGGGTTGAAAGAAAGAGAAATTGAATATGCAGCTTTCTAGACCTCAGTCAACTAGCCTTATTTGAACGGGCAAATTGATTTTTTTTCTTTTTTCTTTTAATTTTGTAGAGAAGAAAAAATGGACATGGGGGGACAGGGTCAGGACATATTCTTCATTACTCATCTTTAAAAATGAACAGAGAAAGTGACAGGTAAAGAAATCATTGAAGAAGGAACCAAATTTTAAGTGAGGGCTGCAAAGAGGAGTGAGGGGTACCATCTTTTGTTAGCAACAACTTTGGAGTTTTGTCATTCCCTTTTGGCTTTCTTCCTTCCCCATGCATTTATGAATTGGGTTCTCTCTTCTGCCTTCTATCTCTGATTCATTTCTCATGCAACGTGTCGACTGTTGAAGGGCGGGGCATCTCATTTGAACCAAGATTTGAGAATGGGAAAGTTTTGGTTGATGGGCAGCATATTAAAAGAAAAACCAAACTTTGGTTTTGGCAATAACTTTTTCTTTTTTAAAAATATTGCCTTACAAACTCAAAGTGAAGTCGAGAGAAGATTTTAACCTGTACGGTTTAAAAGAGGAGTACTAAGTGTGTGTTTGGTTTAACTTTTCAAATGTTTAATTTTGAAAAAAAAAAAATCATTTTGAAAAAATTTCTAGTTTGGCAACCACTAAAAATGACTTATTAAAAAATGAGATTGAAGAATAAACCATTTTGAGAGAAACACTTGAAACCAACTTTTTTAAAAAGAGTTTAAGTATACAATAATTTGTGTATAAAAACACTTACAAGGAAATGTAACCAAACATGTGTTTAAATTCTAAATAATTTTGATACAAAATGTTTTTTAAAAAATGTATTCTTGAAAAACATTTAAATTAAAATGTTTTCTAAACGGACCCTAAGTTAATGTTCAGATTGGTTTTTCAACCATCAAACGCTACTATGTGTGAAATTCGAAATTGAATAGGGATTTCAAAATACTTTTTTCTAAAATTCAAAAATCATAATAGCTAAGCTTTAATACAAGTTTAAAAAAGATAATAAAACTACATAGTTATCAAATCCACCCTTAAGTTCTTAATCAACTATAAACAGTTGTATCTACCAATAAGTTTCATATTTGCCAACAACATAGCCTAACTGACATAGAGCTTATACCCTAAACCAAGCGATTAAAGGTTAAAATCTCACATCCCACATGTTGTAAAATATATATATATATATATTTAAACAAATGACCGTCATTCAATCTCATTCATAAGCCATCAAGAGCTTGACTCAATTAGCATAAAGCTTGTATCCCGACCAAGAGGTTGGAGGTTCGATCCCCCACACCCACAATGTTGTCAAAAAAAAAAAAAACTCATTCATAACTAACTGCCATAAAAATAAATAAATATAAACCTATCCAGTATCCATCTTTATTTACTCATACACCATTGCAGGAAGCCGGAAGGGGTCAAAAACCAAATAATAAATTCGAATTCAACTGAACTGGCTGTTGGTTCGGACTGATTATACGATTTATAAAAATCAAATACTCTTGGATCCATTCCCACCAAATTGAAAATGTCATCAGCCCATCAGGCTACCAGAAAAACGAATTTAGATTAATCCTAACTGGAAGATATAGTCGCCGATGGCTGACTGATACCATAAACATTCACACTTCAGATTTCACATTAAGGAAGTTTCAAAAGGCAGATGCAGCTAAACTCTAACTTTGACCACGTGCTTATGTGCTGCTAAATTGAAAGGAAAGTGGAAAAAAGATGTTTAAAAAAGAAAACATGTTCTCCGTCAACAATCTGAAGGCCATGGAAAAATATTACCAACTAATTTCCCCCGGAAAAACGAAATGGTATTTAATAATATGAATTCTATCTACCTAAACTAATTGAGTCATTCCTACGCGCACAGGATAACCATTAAGGGAATAAATAAATAAATATGATCATGATTTTGGTACAAAGATGTGTCCATGATAGAACAAACAAAATTGCAGAACGCTGAGTGAACTTCTTTCTGTTGTAAAAAGAATGGGAGGAAAGAAGTTACCAAAATTTCTTCAGATTCACAAGCTATATTCAGCCTTAGTGTCAATAAAAGCTTGAATTGATGGTTCTCTACCAAGAAAATCTGATAGAATATCAATTGGTTCTTTTGCACCTCCCGGAGCCAAAACCTGCCAGATTAGATAGGTAAAAGGCCATTCAGTCCTTCTGGATGATACCGTGTATAGGTCTTTAGGATAGTGTGTTAGACAATGCAGTACTATTTAGCATATCAACTAGTTAGTTTTTTTTCTTTTTCTTTTCCTTTTTGGATATATGTGAGTGTTTGGACGAGTTTGCACACACCACAACCATTCTCACGGGACAATCGTCTAACTCAATTATATTTGGTTGCCAAGGTAACCCGTAAGATGTTAAATCATAGGTAGGTGACCACCATAACTTGAACTCATTCCCTATGAACCCTTTATTATTTACATGGTTCTTATTGACCACTGGGTGAACCGATGATGGTTAGCATATCAACTAGTTTGTATGAGTTAGTTATATGAGACAGTAAGAATATGTCAGAGTTATTAGAGAATTAATGGCCGACTGTTATAAACAGAATCGCTAAGGTTATGGCTTAGGTGCATGGAGATTGCTCAAGACAAAAGGGTATGACCAAGTGGGCCTTTAGCATAAAGTGATGGAAGTGACACCCAAGTGGTGGTAATAGGCTTAAAGAGGGTGGTGAAGATGTACTAGATGTAGGACTTGTTTGGAATGACTTTCCAAGTACTTAAAAATTCTTTTTTAACACTTAAAATACTCCTTTTTAAGCACTTGAAAAGTTATGCAAAACAAGCTCATACTCTACCTTGGAAATCTGATGATTGGTGGAATTGTTCCATTATTAGCCAAATTAGCTACAAAATCTGCATTTGAAATATTTGCTGAGTACTCTTAATTGAAGGCCTTCCTTTCCACGCAAACACATATTTTGCCCATGCCATTGGCTATTGTTGCTAAGTCCATTACATGGATTACAGACCCTCATAAAAACCAGTATATTAGTGGTGGATGAATACTCAGGAGGTTAATGGAGGAACAATTGGTGTTTGAGATAACAATACATTCTGGAGTACAGAGAATATAATCAGGACTCTATTTAATCTAAAACTTCAAGTAGAAGGCCAGAATATTGGGTGTGGGAAGCTGAGTTAAGTTTCGGATCTTTTGGCCTAGCCCAGCATTTATTTGGGTTTCTGATATTTCACTCTAAAGTACTACCCACTCACAAAATTTTTTAGAAATGTTTGGGGTATACTTCAGTGATAAACTATGGCCAAATCAACCTTCAAATGTGTCTGCCAAATGCCAATGAATACTATTTTTAAGGAAGTTCGTCAATTATATTATATCCTCAGGTACCAGCTGCAGTTACAGGTCGTTGAGGTTGGTTTTTGGGTTAAATATGGATCTGTGCTGGGCATGGTCTCCAAGAAGCTATAACCAAGGTTTATGAGAATTCACCAATTATCTTTAGGTCGGGTAAGGCCAGGCAGTAAAATATCTTAGCAATGTTTCCAGCATTGTGAAGGTTAGTTGTCTTGCACGGTAAGTAATGTTAGGTGTTTGGATATAGTAAGAATATTGAGTTAGTTATATGGGGATTTAGATTTTATTAAGAGTTATTAAACGGAATTAATTGTTGGTGATTATAAAAAGAGAGGGGAGGTAAGATAGGTTAATAATGGGCAGGATATTACAAATAGTTTGGAATTGGGAGTAGAAGAGGCTTCTTGGATTTCTTCCCTATTTTATATTATTTTTCTTATTTTAATACAAATATCAATTTAGATCTGTCAAATAGACATGTAAATAGAAACATCTAGATCTTACTATGGATTTGGGAAGACGAGCAAAAAACAGGCACGGCAACCAAATTTGAATTGGGTACCAAATGAATGTGAGAAATTTTACTCTAGTAACATTGCTTTGACTAAACTGAATTGAATGGTGACATAAAATTGGTCCAAATGACCATCAAAGTTTGATGCATAATGCAAATTTATTACCTTGTTTCTGAACTGCAAGCCAGTATGCTGGTTCAAAAGATCGCCGCGGAACTTTGAGACAAAAATATCGGCCGAAAAAACCTGCAACAGTTAGGTTGCTGCTCATGTTTTATTTAAACAAAGATGACAATGCTCAGTACAGAAATGCTCATGAACACCTCGCCTTTCCATTTTTGCACTATGATCCAATTATTACATTAGTGAACTACTAAAAATTTCTGAAAATCACAACATGTTAAGCGTAGATTTATGAGTAAGCATATTCCAAAAACAATTTACGTGCTTAAAGGCAATGTATACCTCACTCCATACACGACTGTAGCAGGCAGCTTCATAACCGATCGCACTACATGGAAAGCATGAAGCAGGATTGGTTCCTTCTAGCATGGGCAAACCTAGCATTACCTGGGAAAATGCCGTTACATGAAAACCTAGCATGCAAAACTCAAGTTAAGAAATAAATACTTTAAAATATTACCTTTGAATGGAGATGCTTGAATAATTCAACAATGTCAACATTTTCAGCACAATGTATAATTTGATCAAAAAGACCTACATACAGACATTTCCCAAGTTATACAATGAACAAGAACGCATCTGATGGATAGAGTGCAAGAAGAATGTGGCTCACACATTGGGATGCAAATATGAAGGTCTATTATCTTACTGAGGAAGCCCTTTAGGAGGTGGTAATGGATATGGACACTTTGTGATACAATTCTCTCAAGTCTTTCAACGTATTATACATCCTTGTTTCTTTTACCAAGGAAGGTAGCTCAAACTTAGAAAAATAAGGAACTTCGTTTCTAAAGGAAATAATGAAGGGAAATTGAGGCATTTGATCAGTTGGCATATTGTGATCTGACCAAACCTATTGAATGTGGAAGCTTGGGTATTGGGAAGTCAAAGAAATAATGAAGCCTTATTTGACAAAATGATTGCTAAGAAGTCCAAAAGAAACATACGAGTTGTTGCACCAGGTGATGATGTATTCTTGAAAAGTATGAGTATACTTTTTCAAAAAAAAAGAAAAAAAAAAGAAAGAAAGAAAAGTATGAGTATGCATGGACTACGGAAAATAAGAAATCAGACAGCATGATACACTTAAGGAACATATCAAAATTTTAATGTTACGCAGAATTTATTAACCATTAGAGTTAGAGATGGGAGGATGCTAATCCTTCCTTTGGAATGACATTTGGGGAAACCAACCTCTTTTGTTAAAATTTCCTGGGTTTTATGTGATCTAAAAGCAGAGAAATGCTTCGGCATTATGACGTTTGAGACAAGAAAACCCACTCTTGAAATGTTGTTGCTAGAAGAAATTTACATGAGGAAAAAAATGGAAGAGTTAAGCACTGTGCTAATTCGGATCAAAGATTTTGCTATTGGAAGGAGGAAAGACAAAAAGCTATGGAGATTGGATCCTTCAGGTTGCTCCACAATGAAGTTCCTATTTAAGGAAATAGTATCATTCCCCTTTGAGCTCAAAGATCTCTAGAAAGAACTATGAAAAACAAAAGGTCCAAAGAAAGTAAATGTTTTGGATTGGATTCTTAATTGGGTTGTCTTCATATGGCCAACAGAGTACAAAAAATGACATAATAATGTTCCAAGTTTTAATTGTTGTGTGCCAATCATTAAGGCAGGGAGTTTTTCTTTTTGCGGTTTGGTTGTTCTTGTGCTTTTGATTCATCTCCAAAGGACAGCATTAGTTAGTTTGTTGGCGGTCATAGATTAAAAAACAGGGCTAAACTTCTTCGGGTCAATGCTGTCAAAGCAATCATTTTGAGTCTTTGGAGTCTTTAGTGTGAAAAATTCCGAATAATTTACCAAAAGGCACCAAATAATATTTGAAGGAAAATGCACTTAGCAAAAAATCTTGCTTCTTCTCGGAGTGCTTTATCAAGCTCTTTTTGTTCTTGTTCTCCTAATCTAATGATGGGGTGCATAAATGTAAACCCCATTGGAGATGCTGCATGTCTATTACTGTAACTTTTGGATCATTCGATGAAAAGATTTTTCTTGTTTCACCCAAAAAAAAAAAAAGAAGGGAAGAAGGAGGAGGTAGACAGAGTACAAGAAATGTCATACAATAAAGAACTTCTTGCTTCAATTTCAGCGCAGAAAAAGAATGTCGCCATTTTTTCAGTGATTCACACACTTCATCCTTGATGGGCACTGTAATATCCTAAACATTGCACAAATAGAAAATATGGCTTCATACTCACAATAATAAATACTATAAAACGTAACTCAGGTAAAATATAACCATCACAAATGGCCTTGACCAACTTATCAGAACAACAGAAATTTGAAGTTTTAAACAAAATACTTTTTGATCAGTCATTACGAGGTTTTTCCAACATTAGAGCTGAATACATTGAGATGCACCAGACTTGCAAATAATGAAACTAAAAGGAAGTGTTAATATAAATGCATTACCTGATGGAAACCTGATAACAACTTCAAAGAAACACTTTCATAGCACCTACAAACACGAGTATTAATAGGTGGATGCAGTTTTCGAATAAAACTAAGGAATATTACAATTCATCAGCTACCAGTTTTCTAGGATCTGAGCAGGGATCTCAACAAAGTCAGGATCCACACGCAGCCCTGAGATCCTAGTAAATGATGCACGATTGCAAATATGTTGAACCTAAAATTTCAGTCAACAAGTTGAGGAAAATACATTAAAATCACAGAAATATGTAATGCTAAAGATTTAGAAAACTGTACCTTTTACCTCTGATGTTAGTTTTCAATTAATACTAACAGAGAATAATGTAACATGGTGTTAAAGTATAGATATTATTAAACCTGTCTCATCCCATCCATTTAAGTTTTCAGGTTGAGTGGTGATTTAACATAGTATCAGAGCAAGCAGTCCTGGGTTTTAACCTCTGTAATGTCATTTCCTTCCCAATTAATATTGAATTTCACTTGTTGGTCCTTCTACAAATTTCTAAGCCTACAAGTGGGTGGGAGTGTTAAAGTGTAGATATTGGAGTGCCCAAGATAGAATTTTTTGCAATTATTCTGCTGCTATGATCAACCTTTAATGGAAGGCTTTTTTGTAGCTTCTTTTTTTTCTGTCTAACATGTAGGTGCAATCGAGCAAGGGAGGTCTTGTTCCAGTTAGGGGCATGGCCAAGGCCAATGACCACAATACATATTTATCACAAATCAGATTCTAGAACTTAAGGAACTTGCCTCAATTTAATTCTGACCATCTTCCAGTGTCAAACCACAATAAATTATCATCTTCTAAGTTCTAATTGTTTGATCAAATTGGTCTTGGTCTGAAAGCAAGTATAAAAAAATATATCATACCACATGGCCAAACTCGTGGAAGAGATTAACCACTTCAGTGAATCGCATCAACCCAGCATGACCTCCAACATCCTTCTCTAACTGAGATATCAGTAATGCCACTGGTATCTAATCAAAGAAAAAAAAAGATAATTTATGAGGATACAATTTGTCTATAGAGTTATCATACAAAGAACTAAACGTCTCAACTTGTTCCAAGTACAATTTTCTTCATACATGTTGCACACGTGTATCATGTAAGTGACAATAAACATTGGGTTTCTAGGTATATGAGATATAATAACCAATAAACATACATTCTAGGTATATGATACCACATGTATCATGTAAGTGACAATAAACATTGGATTTCTAATATATTTCTTCCTTGTCAATGACAAATAAGTTGCCTGGCAGAAAAAAGACGAAATGAATTCATGATGCAGATGCAAATCAGATTCTGGTCATTAAGGTCCAATTCAATTAGGAGTCCAGTTCCCATTTCTTATCATTTATATTTTATTCATGTTTCCATTATTTTGAAAAGAGAGCTAGAAGTCAACAAGAGCATGGCTCAACTGGCATAGTGTTGTATTGATGACCAACAGGTCTATGGTTCGAATCTCCCTACCGCACATATTGTCAAAAAAAAAAAAGCTAGAAGGTATTAAATAATTATTTAATTTCCAATTTATATACCAAATTAGGAAGAAAAAAGTGTCCTCGATAACAATTATGTGTTTCAGTGACTTATTTCTTTAAATGGATGATTTTTTAGCATGTATGTATGTATGTGTAAAACCGAACTTTCATTAAAAAAAATGAAAGGGAGAACGAGGGCATATAAAAAACAAGCCTCAAAAACTAAATACAAACCTGCTAAAAAAAACCCCAAAAACTAATTTCATATGATTTTTTAAAATATGAAATCAAATTGAGATTCTTTTTCCTTTTGATAAGAAACAGAAAATCAATTTGAAATTGTCAAATGCACCTGTTTGAGAAAGGAGCCCAAGTATTATTAATTCATAAACAAGAGAATGCCCACATAAAATAAATAATAAATAACAAAAAGGGGAGAAACCTCAAGAACAGTTAAAGAAACCACAATAATTCAGCATTAACATTTAAGTATATTACAAATATTACCTGCCGTGTACCATTGGATAGCAATGCACCGTTTTGAAGGGCCACCACACACGTGTGAATGTATTTTCCCTCCCTAACCAAGTACAAAACATAATTTCACCCACCGATGAAGAAATAATGGCAATGTCAATTTTATAAAAAGTTTGAAGTCCCGACCAAACCTTGTGTATAGATCAAGGAAGAAGTAGCCAATTAATTCACCAGAGTTGAGATCAAAAACTGAGTATAACTTGACGTCATAATGCCAAACCTCAGCGTCTATCACTTCCTCAAACCTTAAACCTGATGAAGCAAAAATTCAAATACAAAATTGCCATTGTAGTACTAAGTTTCTATGGCAAAAAGAAAAATTAACTTCATGAGTAAAGGCGGTAGGATCATGCCCTTCAAAATTTTTGCAATGGAAATGATTACCGAAGAGGTCTTGCATTATCTTGAAGATCCCAGATAAAACCAGAGAGACTGGAAAGTATTGCTTAAGAGTCATAAAGTCCAGGTTCAATTCTTGATCCTCAACCTTTTTGACATAGTATAATAAATCCTCAATGCCAAATGGACTTTCTCCTTCCTCTTGCTTCTGATGTCTCAAAAGACCCAAGTAAGTGACATGAAACCATGTTATGGAAAAACATTTGACTGACTGAGCTAACCTTTAAGTCCTTCAAGCTGGCCAGTTCCTTGGCAGCCAAATCTGTTAAACTATCAGATATGTTCTCTAAGAATTCAAATACCTGAATAAACATTCAAGTAATTACCAGCCTAGAAGTTGACAAATAAATTGACATTAAATTGAGAATTAACTAAACTAGTTGGTAGTTCTTCTTATGTTAAGGTTCAATCAGAACCTAAAAGTGAAGTGATGGCTAAAAAAAAACTCTTTTAATCCCATTTTGACTTCCTATTTTTTAAAAAGTCATAACAATATTAGATCAACGAAAAGAACTGGCGTCTCTGAACAACCTTAGAGGACGACCTTGCCATTCTATAATGAACAGCATAGTCCGCATAGTTTGAATAGCCTTGTAAACGTGCAAATTTGTGTCGCAGAAGAACCTGAAAATTTAGAAAGAATGGTAAACCGCAACTTTCTAGAAACTTCCACGTAAGCAAGATCTGTTCATAGTGGAAGGCATTTGGAATGTGAAAAACTTTTTGTGGAACATAAATTAGCATAAAGAAACATTGTCATGTTATTTTACATTATTTAGAATTGTCAATTTTCCATCTTTTAACAATATTTACTTCTTTCATATTGATCATATCACTATAACAAACGTGAAAAATCTTAGGAAATAGGAATATTATTATTCATAAACATAGTCTTTAGAAACAGGAAATATCATTTGTCAAAGTAGATTATGGACCACCAAATCAAAACTTGCTCACTAAAACCAATAAAAAGAAAAAAAAAATGGATAAAGAAATCACGACAGCTTGCCCTCTAATCTATACATGTAATACATTAATAGGAAGGATATGGTGCAAGGTTCAGTTTTTAATATTAAAAAAAGAGATTATCCATATAAAACCATTTTAAGAATTGGATGAGAAAGTAAAATGATGGCTTCCCTTATAATCTAAATACAAAAGTTAATGGGTCACGCAAAGCTCAGAACCAAGTAACCTATTTGAAGTTTAAATTAGTTCATAAAGAAGAGATAATCAGGTTAATTACCAAATTTTCTAGAATAGAAAGATTCACTTCTCCACACCTCTTTCCATATGCCATTGCCACCATCCTCCTTGTTGTGCCTACCTTAAATCAGGCAGTGTTGATATTGTCAGTACACATTTCTCCTTTGAATCTATGGTAAGAACTTCACAAATAATACCCAACTCAAAAACTTCAGTCATTGAGTTTGTATGCAGAAAGTTGCATGATATGACTTTCAATTAAAGCTAGATGTTTGCCCTAATTTTTCTAGTTGACCTATATTTTGTTTGAGCTCTGGATTTTTCTCAATTTTCAATATATTATGCAAAATGCCTAAAACTAATAGTTAACTTTCTAGGGTAACTATTTCCAAAGAATTCCAGCATCAGGTTCACTAAGGACTAAAAGCTCCCAAACTTTACTTCTTCCTTCCATTAAAAGTTTACAAATTAAATATAGACAATAATATGTGTATTAAGATCTCGAAGGTTACATGGATAACTAACTCTGTGGAGTAGTTCAAATTGAGAACAGATACAAGATAAGATAAAATACCAAGATAGAAATTATTACAGAATAAAAATGAAAGAAACAAAATAAGATAACATGCAGGACTGAATCTGATTAAGGCATTATTAGATTTGGAAAAAGAAAGATACAAGATACAAATAGGTTGAGTCGGAATTTGAACTAGTTGGGCGGTATTCCTAATAGCTTTTTGTTCAGAAGAGCATACCTTGCAATGTTCTAATACTGCCGCAATGTGATGGCTTCTCAAGATCACCTTAAATTTACCATTTTCAGTTTTATCAAGACTCTGGACGGAGAAGAGATAGTACATTAGTCGATGGTATGTGGGAATAAATCAATCAAAAAGTTATTTTGCAATAAATCAGAGTAGTTCCCAGTTTATAAAGTAGATTTCATATTAGCGAGGTTAAATCATTGGTCCACAAATCAGAGTGATCAAATCCTTCAAAATTTTGGTAACGCTACACTTATTCACAAACACTGATCCACAGAAATCTTTGTTTATAACTTCCATTTACTTCATTGCCAACATCATCCTTATTAAATTTCCACTGACATTTCTACATGTCCATTGATCCCACATCGACATATCGACATTTTTATTATACCATATAAAACAACATATCACTAATTTCACTAATGTGGACATAATATTCATAATAATGAAGTTTGAATAATAAAGCATATCATATAGCTCAGAAATAACTTGGAACATCCAGTCACCCTCAGATCTACACGTACAATCAAATTATCTTGAGCTATGATGAGTAAAGACTTTTCAAACATATACAGGTGAATTAAACAAAAGGAAAAGGTGATATGATGCCACCAGAAAGAAAAGCTAACAAAAAGGATTTTTATAGGTCAGTATCTAATTTGTGTGAGTGCATTAACGTAATATACACTTAAAATACATAATACGAGAAGAAGAACCCAAACCTCAAAAAATTCTTTTGGTAAACCATCCAATTCAGCCTCACTAAGAGGAAGGAATGTACCATCATCGTTCAGATTTTGGATATATCGCAGGCTTAGCTCTTCAATTTGCACCATCAGTCGCAGCAATTCCTCCCTCTTTGTTGAAGTAAGGTTTAAGCCATTTCGCTCAAATTCTCTCACCTGTCACTGATTGAAAAGAATCACCACAGGTTTTAAGCAATTGGAGCAGACTAAAATTCAAATCTCGTCAAAAAGAACAAAAAATGACTAAGGTAGTTTATTCTTTCTAATATTTCAGTTGCAGATTCTGGTGATTAGATTGTAAAAATGTGGATCATAAAACCAACATATGCAAAATCCGATACTCTTGCCTCAATGAAATCAATGTCCTTATCTCTTGAACTATGAGGAGCGGTTTGGAAAGTTTTCAACCAAAACACTTTTTAAAATTGATCAGGTTCTTTTTAAAAGTGATGTTGCGTTACATTTGTGATCAATCTATATTTTTAAGGAATAACTTCAGTTGTTCACGAAATCAGCCATCCTTTCCTTGGAAAAAGTACAGAACAAGAAGTTCAAAAGAACGAAGATCTGAATATGTTTTCACACACACAAAGCAGGGGAAAAAAATCTTTTTAGTTCAACAAATGTGGGGGCGGGAATTGAACCTTCAACCTTAGGGAAGGTATATGTGCCTTGATCACCCACGGTCAAATTGGCAACATAGAACAATTTTTTAAGACAAACTGTTTTTAAGCTCAATGCCCAATTAGAGTCTTGCCATCTTGGTTCTTTATAAGTTAAATTATAGACTACATTGCATTCTATGCAATTATCTTAGTAGTTATCCTTCTTATTTGAAGAGAATGTACATATCATTGTATTCAGGAAAAGAAAGGATAAGGATCTCCCTATATTACGACCTACTATGAGTTCATACCAAGCATTGGATAAAACACTTCTGTTCTGCACTTGTCTGCTCCCCTCTAGTAGAAAAAGCTTTGACAACACGATACACATCTTCACGTTTGCTGTTCAGCACACATAGAAAAAACAATGAGTTCTTTAATTGACAAGGGCATGCAATTCTATCATGCTCTGACGTTTGCTCACGCTGCAATAAAATAAAATTTAGAAAAAATGGTTTGGCAGGGACATAGCCTTCAATTTTACAAAATTTATTCGTTGTTTCTTGTTCAAAAAAAAATTTACAAAATTAATTCCTATAGCATTAATTAAGAATCCAGGTACATAATTCGCTTCATTTTGTTTCTCCTCCCTATTGTGGCAAACAATATGCATCTTTTTGAAACATGGATATGCCAGTAGTGGGGGGAGAAACAAGGTGCAATCAGTTTAAGGCTTCAAGAGTACCCTGCTGCATAATCTACGAAAGCTAACGAATGTAACCTTTCACGAAAAGATGGAAATTATTGATACCTGCACATCTGAACATGAGCATCTATTCTCCGCTCTGCTTCAGCACTTGCTTTGCGCACATCATCTGAAGTAGATATTAGTTTTGGAAACACGCATGATTGTACTAGCGGAAATTGTTCAGCCTCTAAATCAGCTAGCGGTGAAATTACATTTGAATATGTTACCTGCAAGCTTCGGTTGAGGTATTATAAAGAGTAACTACGAACATATCAGAAATCAAATTCAGGTTGTAAGGAAGATAAGGATTTGTGATATAACACTAAACACAAGCGGCCTTATTCTTATGTTTACTTCCAAATTATCGTTGACCAAATTCCAAATCGAAGTGGCGGCATTTATACTGTCATCTGTTGATCGCATATGTAAAACTAATTCCATGACAGTGGACCACTGATTATGCGTCCAGACTTCCTCTGAATCATAACTAGTTATCAAGAACATTATTCGATTAACCGATCCACATCCTTCACTATCTGAACTGATCGTAATTGCAGATGCGTGTCTTGGCATAATGGATAAAAAAAAAATGAAAAGAAGCAAATACAGATAGATACAGAAGTTAGCAAGTAAAAAGCAAGATAGCCGACACCTTGTTAGGAGGAACCGACGCAACAGCATCATGAACCTTCTTCGACTTCGCAATAATTCTGTCCGCTAAATTCAGAATCTCAGATGGCGAAAGGTTGACGCGTAGCTCAAATCCTGGAAGGTCTGTACATCAAAAACAATCAAATCAACAGTACGACAATGGTACCGACGCAATCTTCACTGCATGTACATGCCAGATGCGAGTATTTTAACATGCACGGATGTGTTACAGCAAACACTGAAATGCAAGACGGCTCGAAAGTGAAGTGAGGAAGCGAAATGGAACTGTGTGGAGTACCTTTCTTCTTCTTCCGTCTGCTGATAGCGACGATTGCAAGGTTCACGGCGACGGCGAGAAGAGCAGCGCCTCCGGTGAAGACTAGCAGCTTACCTTGGCTCTTCCGTTTGTCCATTTTCTCACTGTTTCCTTGAATCTCTGTCATTTTCTCTCGCCTTTCTGAATGGCCGAGCGGAAATTGCGATGGAGGGAAATTTTGTGCATCTCAAGGCGGAAAGACAGCTCCGCCAAAATTCAAGATATGTCGAGATTTAATTAACATAATTCCAATTTCCATTCAATAATTCGATATTACTTTAATTATAGGTGAGTCAGACGGTAAGTAATCGTCAGTCTATATGCAATGATGGAAAGTTCTTAACCTTAACCAAAAAAAAATAAAAACATTGTTTCTGATCTTTTTTTTTTATTTTTTCTTTATTTTTTATTTGAAATTTTTATATTTATTTTAGTAGAAAATACAAAAGTTTAATAAACCTTCGTACATGTATCCATTTTTACCTTAAAAAGTGTTGCAATTTTTTTCTAAGAAGTGTAATCAAATTTACTTTATGATAAGCTTTTGTATGAATAATACACTCTACGCAGTCATGTGATCTCAAAATCAATTTTGACCTTGAGCTTAGTGCATGTTTGGGAGTGATTTTAAAATGGTTAAAATCACTTTTGGCATATTCAAAATCACTCAAAAACATGTCTTTAATAATTAAAAATCAATTTTAACGGTATGAAAATCACATTTAAAATGGTAAAATCAAACATGAAATTGATTTTGAATAATTAAAAGTATGTTTCGGGATGATTTTGAACATGACAAAAGTGATTTTAGCCATTTTGAAATCACTCCCAAACATGTACTTAGTATGTTAATATTGATTTTAATCATAAATTTTAATTTCATCAAATTGAACCTCGAACTTGGTAGGTTGTATCGATTTTAACCTTGAACTTTCAATTTTATCAAATTGGATCCCAAATTTGTATGAGTGTTGCCAAGGATAAAAATATCGATATCGGTACCAATATCGGTAATTCAGATTTACGGATATATCGACGGATATTTGAATATCGATGGATATTCCGGGAAAAATCACGGATATTGTGGAAATTCATAAAAATATTGTGATTTTCTTTTTGAAACTTTAAAACAAGTTTTTTTTAGTCATATACTACTACTTTAAGCAAATATATCAAGAATTAAAAGTCAAATATATACATTAATACAATAATATATAGTATTGAAAGCTGTAAAATAAATATAAACTTGAATAATTTATATATAAAACAATTTTGGCCAACAAGTATATGATTCATAACTCAATAAGTTAAACATGTAACACAAATCTTAGTAGAATAATTTACATGTCAAGAAATGAACATAAATTTAATTAATTTACTCGTTAATAGCAATGTGAATACAATTGAATACGTTTAACAATATTGCAACTCAAAATCTTGTATTAAAAGTAATGCAAAATGAAATAAGAAAAATATAAATTATATAATAAAAAGTTTGAAAATTAAAGAGAAGAATAAATACAAGAGAATAAAGAAAAAAAATAAAGTTGAATAAAAAATAATAGTGGGAGAAACGAAAAAGAACAAAAATTTAAAACTTTAATAAAAAATAATAGTGGGAAAATGAAAATAAAATAAAATTATAAATAAATATTAAATCTGCAAGAACTAAGAATCGAACCCACGTCCACTACTATGGTAATTACCGCACATAGCCAGCTGCACCAAACATAACCATTACGTTTGAATTTCCACGAATAATATATATTTATTTACAATAAATTAAAATTAACATAAATATCGCCGAAATATCGGCGATATCACCGATATTTCCGATATTTCGGCGATAAGGGGGTAAAAAAGATTTTACCCCCTCATATCTGTGTCGGTATCTCCAAAAATCCGATATATCGACCGATATCTCCGATTTTTTCATCCTTGAGTGTTGCAATGTAGTCATTCAATTAATTTCTCGTTTGAACCACTGTTAACACACATGTAATTGACTTTTTTTATTTATTTACATTACACTTGAGTTGGTTTCTTGCAGTGAATTTATTGAAGAAACCTTTTGTTTGAATAAACTTTTGATGTTGAGATGTTGTTCGTGAGTTCTATTTCATTTTATTTTTATTGTGTTATGTAGGTTTTGTTTTCCTTGTTGATAAGAAATGTGTACATTTTTGTTCATGTTGTGTGCGTGTGTTTTTTTTTTTTTTTTTTGTTTAATAAACTTGTTGTGTTTTTCTTTTGTTACTTGTAAAAACATGGAAGTGTAGGAAACAAAAGCAAAGCAATTTTGGAGAGCTTTTCTTTATCCTCATATTGGTTGGATCTTTCTTCATGCAAATACATTTCGTGAGTTTTTTTTTTTTTTTTTTTTTTTTTTATTTCTCTTTTATGGGACCAATAACCATAAGAATAATTGTGAGTGTTTGACTTACTCCAATCAATAGTTTCTCTTACAATTTCTTAAAAAAAATGTTTTAACTACTATTCAAATGGGAAGTTAATTAAAGGTTTACAATATAATATTTAGTGTAAAAATAAGCTTCAATTCGATGAATTTGAAATTTCGAGTTAAAATTGATACAATCGACTAAATTTAGGGTCAATCAACGTTTTTGTTTTTTTCCCAAAAACACGTGCTTCATACAGATTTGACGAGAATCGAGTGAATTAGGACACTGTAGTTTGATTTCCCTATTTCCCTATTAAAGTTGGTGGCTTTGTAAAATTTGTATTCAAGGGTCTATTTGTGGAAAACTTGATATTCCTCAAAAGACTCAAAAATTTTGAGATTTATGAAATTTTTAGATTACGTTTAGTGGGTGAATGTAGGATTTTAAGAAATACGAGTTTAACATTAAAATAGGATTTTTAAAAATATATTAGTTTCACATTGAAAAGAAATTGACTTTCTATACAATTCTGATGGTAGCATTTGTTTATGTTTTATGGTTTTTCTAATTAAATCTTAACGAAATTGTTTTTTTTTTCTTTTTTTTTTTTTTTTTGTATTTTAGTCGGAAAAAAGAAATATTGTATTCATGTTTCTTTTTCATTTCCACTGGAGTTTGGACACATCTTTGTCATCAATCCCCACTACCTGTGTGGATAAATATTTTAAAATTGGTGTCTGATAATTAATTTCGTCATGGGTCTCTATCACCATTCCTAGATTTATATTTGAATCGACTAAAACAAACTTACTTTAATGTCCCCGTAAATGAGGAAAAAATAATAGAGAGAAACATTACGATAAAGTTAAACTATCATTTTTTTTTTTATTCTAAAAAAAAAAATTGGGAAAGATACCTTTTTGGTCCCTAAGTTTTGAGAAATATGTGCGTTTGGTCACTGAGTTCTCAAAATATACATTTTTAGTCCCTGAGTTTTGAAAAATAAGTTTAAAAGGTCTCAAAGTTTTCAAAATAGACCTTTTTAGTCCCTAAGTTTTGAGAAATAAGTTCAAAAGGTCTCTAATATTATTTTTCAAACTTTTAAATCAATACTTTTTATTTTTTTAATTTTAAAAATCATTCGATATTAAAAAATAATACAAAAATATTAATTTTAAAAAAGTTGAAAAAATAATATTAGGGACCTTTTAAACCTATTTCTCAAAATTCAGGGACTAAAAAAATCTATTTTGAAAACGTAGGGACCTTTAAACCTATTTCTCAAAATCCAGAGACTAAAAAGGTCTATTTTGAAAAGACCAAATGCACATATCCCTCAAAACTGACCAAAAAGGTAAGTTTCCCTTTTTTTATATATATTTTTTTTAAAACTAAAACTAGCATATTTGTTAAGTACAATCAAGTGGGGCATGATGATTATTAATTATTAATTATTAAAAAATAATTATTATTATTATTGGTGAGCTACGCACACTTTTGACAACAAACATTTAACTCTATGATTATAGATAATTTGCAAAGTTGAAACTGTCCAACACAATTAAAAAAAAAAAAAAAAAAAAAAAATCTGCATTTGAGATTACACTTTTTTTTTTCTTCTTATTCCACATTTTTTTAAATTAGATGATTGAGGCGTGGAGGATTGAATCACAACCTCTATAATAATTGTCTGATTAGCGTATTGTCTATTCAATTATGTTTGGATTAACTTTGTATTGTTTTAATTTTGAATACAGTAAATAGAGAGAATTGACTTAGATCACCATACCACCATAGAGTTTTTTTGTTTTAATGATAAATTATGCTATATAGCATAAATTTGAGAAGAGTCGTTGTGAATCTACTCGTTAGCATCACGAAATTTTATTATTTACTATATTTTTCACTTTGTCTATGTATAATTCATTTACTAAATATGCAATTCATTAAGTTTGTCTGCTAGAGTGAGTATAGTCCAACAATAATATTGACATGTGGTTAGAGGTTTGAATCTCCCAACATAAAATCCACTAAAATTCTCGAGTCACTGCAATGCTCTCATAAAGTGGCCGAGATACCCACTGATACATAATTAGGCAAGTTTCCCCCTAAATGTAACATGTATAATAAAATGAGTTGTAAGTTTTTACTTTTACTAACTTACGAGTTTAGTTCACTGACTTTTAATTTCGTATATAAAATATTTCTCAACTTTTAAAAAGTGCTATTGAACTTTAATTTTTGTGTTTAATAAGTCGTCATGACATACTTTAGATATTAAAGATTAACTAAATCTACTAGATACACATCTTATGTCTAATAAAACTCCAAACTTTCAATTTTGTATATAATAAGTCCATGAAGTTGTCTCTCAAAAAAAAAAAAAAAAAAAGCCTATGAAGTTGAACAAAATGTCAAATAAGTTGTTATTATTATTTTTTAAGTAAATAAGTCAATGACCCATATACACAAAAATTAAATTTTCAAATGCCTATTGGATATAATATTAATTAAAATTTCAAATGTCTATTAGATATAATATTGAAGTTTAAGAGCACAATAGATAATTTTTTTTTTTTTTTTAAGTTTGAGACTCATTGGAGACATGCTTATGAAAATTCAAATGAGTGATTTCATAGTGCAGGCCTCGTTTGGTTCGTGATATGTTTTACAAAAATTTAAAAAAACACACAAGAAAAACAATGAAAACGTGTTTGGTATACTTATTTTCAAACACATATAAGAAAAAAAAAACTAACAAAATAACATATTTTAAAAAACGATAAAAATGTTTTTTTTTTAAAATGTTGTTTTAAAAATAATGGAAACGTGAGACATTAACTTTAAGAACACAATACTTTTCATCAAACAATGTTGTGTTATCTATAAACAACACATTTGAATGTTGAATGACTATGTCAGTAAATAATATCTTATGAAATTTACCATCGTGTAAACAATGTTCGTGGTTAAAAGCGATATTTTGATATGTTAATTTTTTCCATTTTCTTGTCATAGAAAATTTATTTTATATTTTCTTATCGGAAAAAATATTTATTCTTCCACTATTTTGTTGAAAAAAAAAAGTTGTATTTCAAGAAACCAAAAAATTTATTTATCCCACCTCATAATTGACTATTTTACGAGAAGTCAAATTATACCCTTACACTTGCTGTGCCGTTGACGAAATCACTGCCTTGAAAGCAAAAGGAAAATGAAGCCCATGCCCGAGCCGAACAGTGGCGCATGTGTGGGTCTTGGTCTTGGCTTACATCACACATAAAGTTTATAAGCTCAATACATAACAAGTGATTTTAAACAAACTTTCCAAGAGTTACGCTTTTGATGTAGGACAAAAACTATTTGTCATTCCCAATAAAAAATCGATTGATGGTAATGTTTTACAATTATTATTATTTTTATTTATTGTACCAACACATCTAGGTTTTCTCTATTCTACCACCATCCACACTTTCAATTTCACAAAATTATTTAACTATATTAAATCAAACTTTTTATTAAAAAATGAATTTCACCAAATACATATTAATACCTTGATGCAATTTCAAAAACCAAATACAGTTTCAAATTTAAACCTTTTAAATTAGAATCAAGCATGTGTTTTAAATCACACTGAAAGTAAGATTTTTAATTTTTTCTTTTGACTAAAATTTTCATTTTAAAATCACGAACCAAACAAAATATTCTTCCTCACTTTTTCAAATTTAGTACAGCATATTGATTTTTCTTAATATTCTTATATTATATTTTTTGAAAGAAAGAATATTCTCATATTATATTTGACTTTAAATTTAATTTGTATTGTGCTATACAATATTGAAAAAACATATGTCAACAAGAGCTTAATTCACTTGACATAAAGTTGTACTGGTAGCCACAAGGTCTGGTTCGAATCTTCCTCCCCACATATTATAAAAAAAAAAAAATCTTGAAAAAACATATTTATTCTACAGCATTTTTTTTTTAAAGACCTCCTAATATTATCAACTTATTATTATTATTTTTTAAACAAAATATTATCAACTTAAAATTCAGAAACAAACAAACAGAGTTCTTATCGACTCAGCAAGAAGACAACAAACAAACGCAAGTTTGAAGCGGGAAGTCCAGCTGGAGATATCCATCGTAATCCAAAAGTACCTTTTTGAACTCATCATCCTCTCTGGACCGTCCGATCAAACCACTAATCCAACTCCTCATCAAGTCCAAAGGGCCCACATCACACCCAAAATCAACGCCGCCCGTCCGATCAACATCCGACGGCCACAAAACCATCGTCGTTGAAATCAAAGCTGCAACGTATTAGATTCCCGCTCCCGCCACAACACAATCACTGGCATTCATTCAACACGTGTCATTTTCTCCTTGACTTTCTCTTTTAATTTCCACAATTCACCGTTACACTTGAGTTTCTCCCTTATTTTATTTTTCTTAATTTTTAATTTATTTTCTTGAAATTGTTTTTTTTCGTGGTAATTCCATTTCTAATTTATTTTCTCGCACTTTCCTGCTCTCTGTCTCTCTCTCTCTCTCTGAACTCGATCGGCAGGTTCCTTACCCTCCATTTTTTCTCTCTCTCTCTCTTGGAGTCGAATTTCCTCTCGAGAAAGATAATCGTTCTCCTCCTTTTCCGTGTAAAATTCCTTTCCGGGAAAAAGCTTCGTCGTTGAGGAATCGATTCCAAGAGATCCATTGTTTTGTTTATCGATTACTCCATCTGTGTTTCATAGGGTTTCGTTGTTCATCGCTGTAGAAATCACTTTGATTTTTGTTTCCTTTCCGGTCATCACATTCTCAGGTTTTCCTTCTCCTACTCTCTTCGTCAACTGTTCTGGTTACGGCTGTTGTTTTTTCTTTCGTATCTGTTGGTTTATTTGGCTCTACAGAGTTCTGATTGTGTTGTTGTAGGTGGGTATAGAACGATTGAGAACGATAGATAGTAGAATTAGTTTGAGTTAATTTCAAAGCAAACAAAAATAGTCGTTGTTTCTTATTATGTAGATAATTTCGACGCGATTGACAATCGTTCTTTTGTCTTTCCCCTTTTTTGTCAAGCTAAGAAGGTTTTTGTTTTTTGTTTTGGCAAGAAGCTCTAAATTTCTGGTGCGTTGTTTTAGTTTGCCATCCAAAATTGAGGGTTTTCTTGTAATTATTCCTCACGATTTTCTTCTTTTTTCTTCTCTTTCTGTTTCGTTTCCCATTCCTCTGACCCTTTTTCTTAGTTTCTTGGTGAATATAGGGAATTTAGGGTTGTAGATTTAGGTTGGGGTAGGTAGAATTTTTATGGCTCTTAATTTTTCTCGTCGTCCTATCTTTCCCCTGCACCTTTCTGAGGACAATTTAGTTTCTCCAATGAGGATTGCCAATGGTTACATTGTCGATGGCATTCCTGAGAATAATGCCGAAAGCTGTGGAAAGTCATGGCATCGTGGCCGGGAGGTGGATGCTTGTTTTGATCATGGAAAGGATATATGTTCAGATAGCTCGCAAGACCCTGTCTCCAAGGACATTCTTGATGTTTTACCTGCTGATCCCTTTGGCATGGATATAAGTACCACTTTTACAGCAATTACAGGGTGGCTTGAGGACATGGAAGTGGACTATGCTGAGTGTGTCAGCGACAGGGGTGGTGCTGGCGAAGGGAATAATATCGAGTTATTTGCAGGTCTGAATTTTATTTGGAACAACGCTTTGAAGTTCCAAACGTTTCCTGAGATTAAAGGAATTGTTCAGAAACCTGATCCTATGTGTAGCTGTGATGGGTGTTTGGATGGAAAGGAAACTGGCGATGTGACCTGCTCTTGTGATTTTGGATCCATTTGTAGTATGGATGAAGTATCTTTTGCTAATGACGATCCTCCTAGCTGTTGTGGGCAGCAGGCTGCAGAATGTCAGGAGCAGAATTGCATCTATTCGGAGGTAGATGGAGGAGCTCCTCATGCAGCCTTAAACTTTGCCCTTTACTATCTGGGTGTTCAGGATCTACTCTCTGTTGGAAGGGTTTGCAGATCTCTACATTCAGCAGTACAAGAAGACCCCCTTTTATGGAGGAACATTCACATAGATCAACCATTGAACGAGAAGATTACTGATGACATTCTTTTGCAATTAACTAATAGAGCTCGAGGTAACCTGCAGTGCTTGAGTCTGGTGGAATGCCCAAGGATTACAGATGAGGGTCTGAAGTGCGTGCTTGAAAGCAATCCTAGGCTTACACAAGTAAGTATAACTTGTTCCAATTTTGGCTATTTCATAATTAGCTGAATGGTTACCTAGTTTACATTGGGGTAAACAGTTTATTGTCCTTTATCTTGGCACTTGAATATGTTACCTAGTTTAGTTCCTTTGCGCTTTTAAAGAAATAGCTTGATGTTATTAATCATACCTTGACTATAGTGCCTTGTACATACTATTTGCTTTCTGTTATCTGCCTTCGTTTGTAAATTTGAACATTGTCTGAGTTTAGTTTCGTTGCCTCGAAGAGTAATACAAATATTGGGAAAGCATATTACTGTTTGGAAGTTACAAATACTATTCCAAGGAGGAATAGTCTTTGAATTGGATTACTAATGCTAGGCTACTGTAGTTAGGATGTCTGATGCTAATAGCACAAAGTCACTCATGTCTACAAAGCATTTACTTATACCCAGCAACTTACCATAAAAATTAGGACAGGGATATCTTTGACATGCGTTTGACCCTAACATTTTGTGCGTGGGCAATTTCTTTCCTAGCACATCATACTTATCACTTACCAACTGAGCATGTTACTAAAATATTTGTCCTCTGCATGTTTTTGCAGTTGTCTGTTCCTGGATGTACTAGACTCAGTATTGAAGGTGTTGTTTGTAGCTTGAGGGCTTTCAAGTTGACTAGTACCCAAGGAGTGAAACGTCTAAGAATTGGTGGATTATATGGGGTAACGCAAGAGCATTTTGAAGAGTTGAAGTTCTTATTGGGAAGTGACTGCAGCCATATCCAGCAAACTTCTTATAAGCCACATTTTTATCACAGGGGAAACTTTTACGTGTCTTGTGATGATGAACGTGCTATTGATATTGAAAAATGTCCAAGATGCCAAAACCTGAGGCTTGTCTATGATTGCCCAGTAGATGGTTGTCAGGGAAAAGAACATGCAACTCAGGCATGTAGGGCATGCACGCTTTGTATATCGCGGTGTGTCCAGTGTGGTCGATGCATTAATGAGAGTGAGTATGTGGAAACATTTAGTTTGGAATTGCTCTGCTCAGATTGCTGGAAGCCATTACTGAAGTGTCAAGAGAAACGGGATTGGAGGGATCAGTCTGCACCATTTTATTTTGGGGAACAGCAAGATGATTTTTATCTTCATGGCTAGAGGGGCAACGTGGGCTGACTTCTAGTTAATTCGTATGGACGTGAGTCTGCTCAATTGGCTTCATGAAAAAAAAAAAAAAAAAAAAAAAAAGTAAAAAAAGAAAAGCTAAAATCATTCCAGTTTATGGTTCGGTTCCTGTTCTATTTTAATCTTGGCTCTTGAGTCAGCTTCCTTCAGGTTCTGTTTTTGGCAGGCTCTGCCATGTTAATCATCCAGTGTCGAAGGGGAAAACTTTAAGAGAATAAATAGGAAATGCAAATTAGTGAGGCAAGGAATAAGACAACAGTCTCTTGTGCTGCAGAATGTATAGTCAATCAAGCTTTGATGAAGATTCTATTTGTGTGTAGGATCTAGGATCTTAATCGTACTGTTAATGATGAGTGGTGTATATATGGGAATTCTCAGCTCCATAATTACCATTCTTACCTGGAGGCTAGAAGGGGTCGAGATTCATAGAAAACAAAACGAGGATGTCATTTCTAATACGGTGTCTATTCTACAAGGTTACACTCTGTCCTGTCAAACCTCAGCTCTGAGGCCATGAAAAAGGTAACACAAGCTAATATCGGTCCAATTTCCGTTTTCATTCCTGGTACCTGTATAGTGTGGGAAGTTTGACGTCTCTGTTATCGTGGTATCCTCATGAAGAAAGCTGCCATCGGCCTACGAGGTTCTATCGGATGCAATTTCTTCCTGGCCACGTGCATTCTCAGGATTGACCTCTGTAATAATCGACCGCATGGGGATCAGTTCCCTATCATGTGCTTTACTCTGTTTATCAAAGTTGCTTCAGCGCCCTGTTGAGCCATTTGCTAGACCTCACCTCAACATTTTGAATTGATGCTTGTATCCACATTTCTTCATCCGGCAGTACTTTTTCTTGTTTTGTCTACCCGTGGATGTGGACGGGGAATGAAATAAACAATAAATGTTATTGTATCTGTGGAAGTTGTGTGCTTCCTCTAGCTAGACCAGTTCTAGCCTAATTATCACCAGGAAACTTTCTCAGGCCTGTTTCTTATTGTTGTGATTTATAAAATTGAACATCATGTGGCCTGTTTACAGAAATGTTTTTTAGATGTCAACCAGCCAAAGAACTTCATTATCATGAACATCAATACAGAGACCAAAGACACAGGGCTCATACCAATCATAGGTTAAAATTTAATGTGTATTAAATATTATCGTTCATGAAATCATGGAACAAATATGTGGGAGGAATTGGAATATTCCTAGACAGAGAAAGCCACAATACAATACACCCAAACCAAAAATCATCGGTAAAATTCAACATGCCCAGCTATCTCCCTACACAACAATTTGGCCTCGCTTGCTAATTTAATGCTCCTAGCAATCGCCAGTCCAGTCTGCTTGTGTGTGGATGTCGGCTTATATGACTTGACCTCTTCCTCCCTTCCCAACGATAAAGCCTCCCTCGCAGGAACAACATTTTCCCACCAAAATTCCTTCAACATTTCACGTATCAATTCCCAATAACCACGTTCCCTACACACGCGAAATATTGTGCTTCCATTTGGTGTCCAGCAATACAAATCCGCCCACTCTCTGTCCATTATCTCTAATTGACCTTGTACCTGTGGCATGTAATAGAAAGGCATGGTCGACCAGGGCAGTCCCTTCTCGGGCTTTCCCTTGTTGTATGGACATTTTACTTCAAGGATCCCACCTCCTTGAAAGCATCCCAATAGGCCGTCGGGGGAGGCGCCGAGCCAGTCGAATTGCTGTTCTGAGTGAGTTGCAAATCCTAACAAGCTTACATCTCGGCCTGTGATGCTTTTATACCGATCGATGGCATTTGCTTCATTGAGCACACCCCACTCCATGGCATGCCGCTGTGGTGCTTCTGGTTTTTGAATCTCTGAAGGAAACACTTTCTCATGCCATAGCTCAAAGCGGCGGTTTCCTTTCCAGAAGCCTAAGGCTGTGCTGAATGTGCTTGTAGTCAGTCTGTCTCTCCGTAGAGCAAACCATTCTTCTGAACGCTGAGGGGCGTCCGATGGGGTGACCTGGGAAGCCAAAATCAAAGCCGAGGGTAAACGGATGACCAGGGGGTTGGTTATGGAGCTAGATGGTGAGCTGCATGTTGATAGGGTTCTTGAACCACTCCCATGTTTTCGTTTTGAGAACAGCCCTGCATTTGATCTAGGGTGTCTGCAGCAGATTCTAGCAACGGAGGTGTTGCTCATTGTTGACATAATGGCAGTGTCGACTGAAGAGTTACTTTGATGAAGCGTCCTGCAAAAGTCACAGACTGCTAGAAGTTCAGCTAAAAAATGTGTAGATGAAGTGAAAATGACAAAAATAACATGGACAGTTTTTGCTAGTAAAACATTCAAGAAAATACAAACAATTGCTGTAGCAATGGTCTTGATGAGCTTGTTACCTTCTGTCAAAGAAAATAATCAATTTCTACCCTTTTTTTAAGCGACAAGTGACTTGGTATGCAAGGAAATAATCTAAAAGAAGGAAAGGAATCTTCTACTACAGTAGCTAGGAACAACACTTCAAGAAATGGCCTTCAATTTTGGATGCCGTAAGCAATCAACTTTTTACCAAATGTGCTAAATCCTTCCAAGTATAACGCAGAGCTTATAAATCAATTTCACAGATGATAGTTCGAGATATGCATTTTTCTATTTTCCATCCTCGATAGAATTCAAGGAATCTGTATCTTCTCCTCAAGAAGACATGAAATGAAAATTGATCACCTCTTCTACTTATTTCAACTTCCAAATTACAAATGTGCTGAGTAAGCTGAGTTAAGATTATCTTACATTATATGCATTTGGGGGCATTGATTGATTAATGTCACTGAGGTTCAGAGCTTGTTAATCCACATGGAACCTCAATAACATCAAACAATGAATGCCCCTCAACTGCATAGAAGCAAACTCAACAAACAACCGCAGTAAAATTTTCTTAATTCAGCTTGACTTAGCACAATTGTAACCTGTAAATTGAAAACCAAAATAGTTTAGAGAAAGAAATATACTTAACATTTTCTTTCTGTTTTTACAACATTTGAGAACTTTGGGAATGATTTTAGGCACATAATTGGACGGACGAAACTGACGATAACAAAGTTAAGTTTCACAAATAGAAGCTTAATGTAGCAATGCTGAATCAGAAGAAAAACTCGTTCCTTATCTCCAAAAGAATAACGAACAATCCAACAGCACGAAGAAGAAGAAAATCCATTTCAGTATTGAAACGGGAACCCAATCCTAAGCCCCAAACAGAATAAAAACAAAGTAGCAGATGAGGTGTTTGATAAATTACCCAAAAGAGAAGTTGAGCTGAATGCATCAACTTGTCGAGCTGAAAATGAAGCGACGCGCGGCAATCGATTGAAAGAGGAACCCCCATGAAGAAAACTCCGAGACGCTCCAGCTTGAGAGAAAGAGACCGCAGCGAGCTTCATCTTTTAATTAGCAGTTCATAAAATAGAAGACAGAGGCGCCATAGAAATGAAACTTCAAGTTCGAGCTGCTGATTGCGTCAGTGGTGGGAACAGGATTGAGGGTTTGTTCCGCTGGTGCGAATGGAATCGGCTCCACAGCTCCAGAGGAAGAAGAGAGCGCTGGCAAAGATGAAGGAGATGAGTTATCTTAAGAGTTGTGACTCATGAGAAAACCAGGCTCGGGCCCCTTTTCCATACAAATTCTTAAGAAGTTTTCAGAGTTTTGGGCCGTCTGCAGAAACTTGCTTGGGATACTTGGTTTGAAGATAGAGTTTCCAATATTCTTTAAAAAATAAAATAATTCTACGATTTTATTTATTTATTTTTAGAGTTCCACCTTCTATCTTAGGACATGTTTGGGATTGATTTTGAAATTGTTAAAATCACCACGAAAAATATCTTTAATAATTCAAAATCACTTTTTGATGATATGAAAATCACGTTTAAAAATACAAAATCAAACATGAAATTGATTTTTATTAATAATTAAAGGTATGTTTCGGGGTGATTTTGAACGTGACTAAAACATGATAAATGTGATTTTAGTAATTTCAAAATCACTCCAAAACATACACTTATACAAAGGTAGGGATTCGAACATCTATCTAAATTTTAAGGTAGATTTTGATGTTGTGTTTGCGTGATTGTTAAAATAAAAACAGTTAGTCTAACACATTAATAGTATAATGACGATCTCTTTTAGTTGTTTGTATTATAATATTCTATTTTTTAATTGTAATTAAGTTTTACCAAATGTTTAATTAAAGTTTGAACATATTTAAAAAACCAACTAATAAAGTTGCTCTATTTTTGTGAGGTTTGACATTGACTCTCAAAAACGTCAAATTCAAAAAAACCATTAGTCTTGTGATCGTATGATTTTGTTCATTTAAAGTCTAAATTTACATCGTTCGAGTCTAAATATGTCAATCCAGTAAATGATTGAAATTCAATATAATAATGGATTATTCGAGCATTGACGATTCATACTTTCAAACAACACAACTTTTTTTTTTTTTTTAATCTATTTGTAAAATGAGCTAAGAAAGAAAAGAAATAACGAGAAAGAAAAAGAATGGCAAGATTCAAGGTCAAAATTTGTATACCGTTTTTTAAAACTCAATTTATCTAAACTCACACTAGAACATTTTTTTTTTCTTTTTAAAGAACAACCATTTTTTTTATCACGTTTTCGCACAACTCTAAATGTAAGTTAATAGTAAACGAAAATTGTTCTTTTTTGTTCCTTAAAAAATGTAAACAGTCTAAATATAGGGATTGAATATTGATTCCAATCCAATTATAAAAAAAAATGTATGGTTCGAGCATCGATGATACATATATTATTATTATTTTTGATAAAAGATGTATATTGTTATTATTATTATTTTTAATTATTAGTAAAGTAATTAAGAATAGGAAGATTCAAAGTCAAAATTGATGTTGGAGATCAGAAACAACCTTTCCAAATCGCATATACATATCTATATATAAAAACCATTAATTTAAAATCACACTAGTCAATTTTAAAAAAAAGGCCATTTTTTTTATCGTCCAGAAAACTCTAAAGTCTAAACGTTAATTAATAAAATATAGTTTAAAATACTATTTCAAGGTCCATATAGTTTTTAAAACTTCAATAAATCAAACTCATTTTAATTTTAATTTTTCTTGAAAAATCAAACTTCATTTTAATTTAGTCCTTACTCTTTTATTTCCATAATTTAGTTAAACATTACCACTCAATTTTCATAAAATGACATGCTTTGTATGTATTTTCAATCAATTACATAATAGGTCTGACTTAATCATACAAATTAATCTAAAATTAGAAATTAAAAAACCCCCCGAATTATAAAGACCAAATTGAATATGTACCAAAATCATACGACCAAATTTACCCTAAAATATAAATCTAAAAATTGAAAAAAAAAACAAAGGTTAAAAATCACCCCTAAACTTTCATAAAAGTAACAATTTGGTCCATGAACTTTGATTTGTAACGATTTAGTCCCTGTACTTTCAATTTTGTAACAGTTTAGTCCCTGAACCATAATAAATAACAATTTAGCCCATATACGTTCAAATTTGTATCAATTTAATCCCTATGACCCCGTTTGACAACCATTTGGTTTTTGGTTTTTGGTTTTTGAAAATTAAGTTTATAAATCCTACTTTCACCTACAAGTTTCTTTGTTTTTCTAATACATTTCTTTCCTTGTTTTTAAAAACCAAGCAAATTTTGAAAACTAAAAAAAGTAGTTTTCAAAAACTTGTTTTTGTTTTTAGAATTTGGCTAGGAATTCAAATGTGTCATTGACAAATATGAAAATCATGGTAGGGAAATTGGTAGTAAACAACCCTAATTTTCAAAAACCAAAAACAAAAAACTAAGGCCCCGTTTGATAACCATTTGGTTTTTGGTTTTTGGTTTTTGAAAATTATACATGTTTTCTCCCCATTTTCTTATCATGGTTTTCATCTTTGTCAATGACACATTTGATTTCCTAGCCAAATTCCAAAAACAAAAACAAGTTTTTGAAAACTACTTTTTTTAGTTTTCAAAAATTGGCTTGGTTTTTGAACATATGGGAAGAAGGTATTAAGAAAACAAAGAAACTTGTAGATGAATAGTAGTGTTTGTAAGCTAAATTTTCAAAAACCAAAAACCAAAAACCAAATGGTTATCAAACGGGGCCTAAATGGTTATCAAACGGGGCCTATACTTTCAAATTTGTAACAATTTAATCCTCGTAAAAAAAAATCCATCAAAATTAAATGTTGATTTTTATTATTTAGTGATTAAACTTTGTAACTTATAAATATATTGGATTCCAAATTAGTTAATTAATCTATCAAAATAAGAAATTTCATTAAATCTTTACATTAATTTTTTACGATAAGGACTAAATCGTTACAAATTTGAAAATATAGGGACAAAATTGTTACTTATTAAAGTTTAGAGACTAAATTGTTACAAAATTGAAAGTATAGAGACTAAATCGTTACAAAATAAAAAATACAAAGACTAAATCGTTACAAACCAAAGTTCGGTAGCTAAATTGTTAAGTTCGGGAACTAAAATAATCCTAAATTCCAAAAGAGTCACAAAAATTCATAATTTCCCAATTTCTCCTTTTTATCCGTACAATTATTCCCTGTTTCTCCGGCATCACACGCGACCTTCGTCTCTCTCTCTGCACCAGCTTTGAACCCTCAGACTTACGGCCCTGCGAATAAAAGGACTCAGTCTGAACTTACAGTCTCAGAAAGAGAAAGAAAAAGAAAAAAGAAATGGAGAAATGAAAATTCAATCCACTGCTCGTACATCCTAAGCTGTGGGCTCGTCGTTCATACTCCGCACGCTCGCCCTTCCAAGTCCCATCTTTCTCCAAATTTCACGCAATCCTCTGATTCTGAGATATGTACTTGTCTGATAAGCCTCGCCCAATCGATATTTACAAGGAAGAAGGTAGCAGAGAGATGATGATCGAGGTCGCCTCCAATGGCGACCACCATATTCAACCTCATCAGCAACAGCAGCAGCAGCAACAGACTCATCAGCAGCATCAAATGATGCTTGGCGATAGCAGTGGGGAGGATCATGAAGTCAAGGCTCCGAAGAAGCGGGCGGAGACTTGGGTTCAGGACGAGACTCGAAGCTTAATTGCCCTACGACGGGAGATGGATGGCTTGTTCAATACCTCCAAATCGAACAAGCATTTGTGGGAGCAGATATCGGCTAAGATGAGGGAAAGGGGATTCGATCGCTCTCCGACTATGTGTACTGATAAGTGGAGGAACTTGCTTAAGGAGTTCAAGAAGGCTAAGCACCATGACAGGGGAAGTGGCTCTGCTAAGATGTCGTATTACAAGGAGATTGAAGAAATTTTGAAGGAGAGAAGCAAAAATGCGCAGTACAAAAGCCCCACGCCACCCAAGATTGATTCATATATGCAATTCTCAGACAAAGGTAACTTTCGATTCTTTGCTCTGGGAGGGTGAATTGGGTAGTGTAACATCTAGCTCTCTAAGAAGATAAAAGAAGCAATTCCCAATTTCCCATGAAAGAGATACGACTGAGAGCACAATTTCAATATTCTGGAGAATTCATTAGCCACATACCTTGACGTTATGGTTCTCGGTAAACTTATTCTTTCAAACATGTAGTGTTCTGATTTATGAGCTATAATAGAACTAGGCTATTAGCACTAAAGGGTTCGCTGTATGAATGGTGATATCTGGATTTGGAAATGATATATTCATCCGAAGTTAGTTAGTTATGTAGAAATTTTAAACTGGTTCTTTATTTTGTTGTTTTTACTCTTCTCGGGGGGTGGGGAGTTATCTTTGCTTTCTGTATTTGTTCCTTAAACAGGTAAAATTTTCAAATTGCTATTTTTGGTGCCTGCATTCTTTAAGTCTGTTAGGTACGTGAAATATGATTTGCAAATAGTAGGTGCAATAGAGTTATGATTAGTCTGGCTCTGGGGTCACAAGAGGACTGTGACAACCATTGTAATTTTATCCCAATGCAGGAATTGAGGATAATGGTCTATCGTTCGGACCTGTTGAAGGTATGACATGTTATTTTTTGTTATTAAGATGTTATTTGTATCAATTTCTTTCTTGACAAAATATTTGCCCCTCTTGTAGGAAATCTGAGTTTTTTGTGGCTGATGATAGTTGCTAGCATTCATCATTCAACTTTTACTTTTCTCATGTTATTTACTGTTTGTACACCAGAGGAAGGAGTGGATTTGCTGTTTAATTGTGGAGGGAGATTCTTGTATGCACCATACATAATTATAAAATTGCTTGTGGAAACTTAAGTTTGTTAGTTTGGTTTTTTCTTTTTGGGATCGTGTCATTATGTAAATATTGAATTCTCGTCGTGCTAGTAAGAAAGTAAAGATTGACTGTACATCAGGAATCATATTAGCGGCTGTAACCTATCCAAAGGTGGTGGATCTGTTAGTAGAATCGTGTCCTGATTACAACACCTATGATTCTGTATGGATATTGAATAAACTCAATTAGCTGCTTTAGAACATGATTGAACAAGCCATATGTGAGCAATCGATTTCATGAGTGCACTTGGAATTGGTTCCTATGTCCTGGAAATAATTTCAGTTTATGAAACTATGTTCAACACGTCTCGCTTTGTGGAGCCTGTTGACTGAGGCAGCTGCTTGGGGAATGTCAATTAAGTTTTTATCAGACCACTGTCTAATTTTCAGGCCTATTTTGCATATTGCATCATCCCTGCACAAATAAACCAATATTTTTTTTTTGTCTTACCAGTGAAAATTTTATTTTTAATGCACCTGTGACCAAATTGTTTGTTTTAGGATTAGAGAACTGTTAAGTTGCATCCGTTCATCTGAGTTTCTTGTATTTCCTGTTCACCTGGAAGATTCCACCGTGTTCTCTTCTTGGTGCAAGCACATCACATATCTTGTCTTACCCTGCCCCAAATTGAGTATGTACTCAAGATCTTGTATTGCAGAAGTATAGTATCAAGAAATTAAGAATAACCTCTAGTATGAGTTCATTTTCATGTAATTCATAGTTTCCAATTATGGATTGCAAATAAGCATTTTTTTTTCTTTATAGTGGCAATTCACTTTGTATACCATGTTCTTCTTAATATTAAAGACAAAAAAAAAAAAAACTCCATCTAAGTTTCCTTGCATGCAGCTGGTGGCAGGCCTTCACTCAATCTTGAAAGACAGCTAGATCACGATGGACATCCTCTTGCCATCACAGCAGCTGATGCAGTTGCTGCAACGGGCATTCCACCTTGGAATTGGAGAGAGGCACCTGGAAATGGTAGTGGAACCACAATTCAACAGTTTTGAATGTTTTGGAATTTATGGTCATATTATGTTGACATTACTTTCTAGATTATGAGCCTTTTAAGTTTAGGCCTTGTATTTAAGCATCAACAATCTTGGTATTAAGATTCAGCTTTGCATTTCAGTCAAAAGGCTTTTATATCAAAGTCACGCTCACTTTTTTATTGAGATGCCACTCATAATTCACCAGCTAATTGTCTGTAGTATTTCAGAGGCTACAATTTTGAATGCAGAGGAACGGATCCCATTATGTGATGACACATAATTTTGTAGTTGATGACTTTACTCTAGTTATTGGTTTGATCCATCATTTCGATTATGCAAATATGTTGGTATTAAAATTCACTTCTGAATGTCATTCAAAGGGCCTCACCTAAACCAATCCTGCCTTTATTTGAGATGCATGCTGCATATCAATCTTTAATAGCTTCAGTTTCTGTCTATTTACCACCTTCTTTGGCAGGTGGGGAGAGTCAGGCATTTGGCGGGAGAGTTATATCTGTCAAGTGGGGGGACTACACAAGAAGAATTGGTATTGATGGCACTTCGGATGCCATCAAGGAGGCAATCAAGTCTGCTTTTAGGTTGAGGACTAAACGTGCATTTTGGTTAGAGGACGAGGACCAGGTTGTCAGAAGTCTGGACAGGGACATGCCTTTAGGAAATTACACTCTTCACCTTGATGAAGGTACTTCTTTTTGTGTTTCCATTGGTTGTTACGATTCTTGTAAAGATTATATAACCAAGCTGCTCATTTTTAGGCAAATTAATACATGTAAGAGCAGTTGAACTTCTAATTTCAGGGTTGGCTGTCAAAATCTGCGTCTATGATGAATCTGACCACTTACCCGTACATACTGAAGAGAAAATTTTTTACGTTGAAGATGATTTCCGAGATTTTTTAGCTCGTCGGGGCTGGACATGCCTTCGGGAGTTTGATGGGTATAGAAACATCGATAATATGGATGATCTCCGTCCTGGTGCAATATACCGCGGTGTAAGTTGAGCAAGTGCACAGTCACGCCAATATGTTAACAATTTTGGCTTTAGTGCCCTTGGTTATGGGACTTGGTTTTAGTACTCCATCTTTACTTGTAATCCATACACTAAATCCATCCATGTAAACAAATATGACCTTTGTGCACCTCTGCATATGAAAATAGGCCTTTGTGCGCAGACTCTGCTTATGCATTTTTGACAGGTTATCTTCTCTCTGTATATATAATATGGATTGTTGGCTGTATTGTCTCATCTGTACAGTGAGTATGCATGTTTTCAAAGATGTCTATAAAATACATAAATGTGAATAGTGATATCATTACTCATTCATTTTTCCTTAAACCTAGCTGAAGGCTACTGACTAACATTTGGTACACATCTTTGGAATATAACAGCTTATTAGCAGATCATTATGTTATCATGGTGAAACTACCATATGCATAACGTGCTTATTTATCTTTGAGAGATTGTTTGTTTGCAGGGAATTTAGATACACTCAACATCCAGATGTTTGGAACTTATATTGTTCACTATTTTCTCAGATGAAAGAAGTTCGGGGAAATGTTAGACGGTCGGGTTTGGTTTCCCTCGTCAAAAATAAGGATACATCATGCCATAATTTAGAAAAATATGAGCTTACAACTCTGATATTCTAGATGAGTGGTACTTCATCTGTTTTTTCCAGCCATAACAGAAGAAGCATATATGATCAGTTTAAATAGCACTTCATTATTTGGAACAACTCGACTTCTACATCGACAACAAATTCATCAGGCGATCAACATCTAGTTTCAAAGGTCAGTAACAGAATTGTATTTAGTTTGGATCTGAGAAGAATTTGTTGATGGAAGGCATAATCTGAGGGGGTCTTGTTCTGAGGAACTTCCTAAGGCCATGCTCTGCATACTTCTCACCTTCTTCAAAGTTGTCAAGAATTCCTGCAGCTCTCTTCTCTTTGATAACCCTGCCATGTTCATTCAGAACAAATCAGAAACTTTCCCTTATTCTTTTCTTGATCAAAACATTAACATTTCCATTATATAGACATATTCTTCTACAAGCTTAGAACATTTACCTGACTTCAGGGTTGGTGGTTATGTTTCTAACAAGCTGCATCCCACAGATTCCAACAGCCACACCAACAGCAGCAAAGAGAGGATACACCTGCAAATATACATTCAAGGAATTCAAGTTTTGATTGGTAAAGTTCATGTTTTTCTCAGCAGCCAAACAGAAAGTAATGGAAAGTGAAAGGGAAAAGAGAGGAAAAGAAAGAAACCTCAGGCTTTAACCATCTGTTGGCGGTGGCCATGGCAGCAGAGAGAAGAGAAGGGCTGTGGTTGTGGAGAAATAGAAGAAGGATGAAGAAAGGTGCAGCGGCGGAGGAATGTTTTGATGTGGAAAATTTATAAGGAAAGGGAAAGAGAAAAGGTTTAGAAAAGGAGAGGTCAGAAATTAGGGGCAGCCATAACCATAACCATTGCCGTCTAAGTTGGCCAACTTATTTCCTTCCTTATTTGGCGTCTCAATGCCTAATATTTTTTTTGACTTTTTTTTGCTGCCATTCACACCATCACATACCCTTTTTCAAATATAAATTTGACCAATGTATGGAAACGTTTTTTTCCTGAAAAATTCATCAAGAAAGAACGAGATGCCGACAAGAGCATAGCTCAACTGACATAAAGTTAAAGTTGTACTAATAATCACAAGGTCTGTGGTTCGAATCTCTCCACCTCACATATTGTCAAAAAAAAAAAAAAAAAAAAGAAGAACAAGATTTGAACTTTTTTTTAATAACACTTGAGGCGGAGGATTTGAACCTCAAATCTCCCAGTCGCGTGGGAGATACTAATATAAAATGTGTGTGTATATATTACATCATAAATGGGAAAATAAACATTTGAACTTCCATTTTATAGACAAGATAGTTTTAATTGGCCAAAGCGAGCATAGCTCAGCGGTAACTGACAGGGACCTTCGACCAAGAGGTCAGAGGTTCGAGTACCTCACCCCCAAATGTTGATGTATTCCAAAAAAAAGGATGGTTTTAATTGGTAGAAGATACTAATATCTAGTCATTTATGCTTATTGAACGGTTACTAATAGAAAATTAATATTCTATTTAAGGTGTATCAGTTTTCTTCTCTCTTCTTGAATGACTTGATTTACTTTCAAAGTTCTATTTTTCTATTGGATAGAAGCAAAAACCATGTGAAAAGTTTTTAAGGGACAATCATAAGAGTACACCAAAAAAAAAAAAAAAAAAAAAAGACATAGAAACTAGAAAGTCTGTGTGGATTTGTTGAAGAGTGGTGAAAGCTCTAGATCCAATGTCACAGAACTCAACTCAACCATGTGCTGCATCCAGCCTTCTTTATCATATCTTTTCCTTTCACAAAAAAAAAAAAAAATAAAAATAAAAAATAAATTCACATGATTGAGGTGAATCTCTTCTGTTTGTTGATATCTGGAATGGAACAAAAAGTGTTTAAATTACAGAATTGTTTACATTTTTGTAATATATGACATGAAATCACTCTATATTACAGAAGTATTTAAAGTTTTTTTTTTTTTTTTTTTTTTAATTTAAATTTTATTTTTCTATTTATTAAGTCAATTGGTCTTTATCATTGAAAATATCCAAGGCCATGGGATTGACACTAATTAGTGATTTTTTTTTAGAGTAATTAGTGAAATTATGATACAATGTTCAAAATGAAAATTTCAGCTCATGATTTTAATTATACAAAGGTATTTAAAAAATAATAGCATCTTTATCACAAGATTGAATATTTTGCAAAAATGGCATAAATGTAGGAATATATATATCAATCGTATATTTTATATCATATACATCAACGATATATTTTTATCGATAATACATAAATGATATGTTAGTGGTACATTTTATATTAGAAATATCAGGGATATACATTAACAAACCACATTGGTCACTAAAAAAGATTCTAGATTCCATTTTATGATTTGGATTATATATACATTTTATCCATAAATCAAACAACTTTCAAAACCGTTCTTATTTGTAAGAGGGAATCGTATTAAACATAAGTTAATCAAATAATTGCAGAGTGGGACTTGCATTTGAACAACTTTTTTCTTTTTGCCCTTTCTTTTTTTGCTATTTTTCCCTCTACGGATATCAATCATCAAAATATGGACAGCTTTTGCAAAGTAATCATAAAGCTCAGTCCTGCATTCTTGCAGTTTTTCTTTTACCTCTTTTTTTCCTTTTAAAATACAACCGACCTCATGTAAGTTTTCATTTTTAATTCTATTATAAAATAAAAGAGAGAAATAATAATAATAATAATAATAATAATAAGCACATGCATGGAGGCTTGTAGGTGTGATTTGTGAGTATTATTTTAATATTTTTTAAGAAAAAAAAATCAATTTATACCCATAAAATTTTATGGAACTCAACTTTAATGAATCAATTTAGACTCTTTATTAGTAATTCATAACCATTTTTACTTTCTATTTAAAAGCAACTAAATTTTACTTAAATAACATTGTTATTCTCTCTAAACCCAATCAAAGTAGGAAAAAAAATGTAATTCTTCCTAAATAAGTTAAAAAAAAAAAAAAGATAAAGAGAAAATGAAAAACCACTCATACTAATGAAAACTAATAATACCCACTTGATTGGATAATTGTTGGAAAATGACCCAAAAAGTTTTGGGTTACAAAAGATCGACCCCTTCCTTGAAAAAATAGTTTTTATGATCCTATGTCTTTCTTCTGTCAATCATGATCCTGACCGTGAATGCGACTGAAAATTTGTCCTAAAGAATTTTTTTTCAACAAAGTTGTTTTTCATTCACCTTTTTAATCAGGATCGTGACCGAGAAGGCAACAACAAGGTGAACTCTAAAGTTTCCTAACCACACAAATAAGAATGAGGTCATGATTTTTTTTTTTTCCGATCATGATCTCGATCAGAAAGAACATATGGAATCATAAAAACTATTTCATAAGAAAGAGGTTAGTTTTCTATCATCTAAAACATTTTGCATCATTTCCAATAATTATCCCACTTGATTCCAATACTTCTCTTTGATATTGATTTAGTCTCTACATTAAAAGAAGTCATACTCTTACATGGGTGAGAATTATGCCTTAACAATTTTAAAATAAAACACCAACAGATGGTCTAGATTTATTCATTTTTAAAGGTTTAGAGTTTTGATTGATACAATTATTGGTCAACATGAATATAGTTCAACTGACATAAAATGTGTACTAATGAAAATTGAAAACTAAATATTGCTTAAATATAAATATTTATACTTTTCCGCTTTTCTTTTAATTTAAAAACTATTTGAAAATATCAATTTTTAATGTGCACTTTATTCTTTCCTCCACCAAAAGACTATTGCCCTTTTTCCCTTGTCATCTTTTCTTGAAAATGGCTCACAGACCATTCTTCTCACCACCATAAAATGTCATAATAGTGAGTTCTTCAGTCTAGCAATCAGCAAAGCCATGGCTGCCCCACCCTTCTCCATCTGTCTCTGCAGAATCTCAATCAGTGTTCATCCCATTACCATTACCACTACCAACAAGCTTCACATTTTAATTCCCTTTTCAAAAACCCATGAATCATTCCTACACCCAAAACCCAAAAAATCAAACACAAAAGATTGATTTTAATCTCTAATGATGGCTGGTTTCTGGTAGCTGTCTGTTTGTCTTCATCAACATTAGCGGTTGAACAGTTGAATTTGAATCCTCTCTCTCTCTCTCTCTCTTGCTTCCTTTTTGTGTTTAATTTACTGCTCATCGTCACGAGGCAGGGGAATCTTCAAAGGCATTCGAGGCATCATTTTCTCTACTTTTCATTTCCCACTCAAATAAAAAGCCTCACACTGTCATTTTTTGTTCGTTTCTAACTTTCTACACACTGCGCAATTCTCATTTCTCCGCCATTTCTTGAGCTTCTTGGCTTCATTCGACGAGATTTGGCTTCATCCTTTTCTCCGCCAAGTCCTCCAATCCCTTTGTTTTGCTTTTTATCTTAATGGGTCGTTTCCTTTTCCCCTTCTTCTTGTTGTTGATTCGATTCTGATTCACTCTTTCCAAGATTGCTTGCCTCCAGTTCAGCTAGCTGCTTCAGCTTTTCCCAGAATTCCCTTTTTGGAAAGGAATCCATATTTGGGCCTTTTCTCGTGTTCCTCTGAAAATTTCACTTTCTGGGTCTGTTTCTCTTTTCGATTTCATCTCAAAAAATTTGCAGGTGGGTTTTGATCAGAATGCCTCCCTCGATTTTCCCTCTTCGTTGGGAGAGCACAGGCGAGCAATGGTGGTACGCCACTCCGATTGATTGGGCGGCGGCCAATGGGTTTTACGACGTCGTTAGAGAGCTTCTCCATTTGGACACCAATCTTCTCATCAAACTCACGTCTCTCCGCCGAATCCGCCGCCTTGAAACTGTGTGGGATGATGAAGCTCAGTTTGAAGATGTGGCAAAATGCCGCTCTTATGTTGCCAAAAAACTCCTCCTCGAAGGGGAGCTCAAAGGAGGTAAGAATTCTCTCATTCGTGCTGGCTATGGCGGTTGGCTTTTGTACACAGCTGCCTCAGCTGGGGACATAGATTTTGTAATGGAGCTGCTGGAGAAAGACCCTCTTCTGGTTTTTGGAGAAGGAGAGTATGGTGTTACTGATATTTTCTATGCTGCAGCCAGGAGTAAGAACTGTGAAGTTTTTAGGCTTTTGCTGGATTTTGCTCTTTCTTTGAGATGTTGGCCAAATGGAGAGGGAACAACAATGGAGGAGGGATTGGATGAAAGTGAAATGGAAATGCCTTTGGCCTTCAGATGGGAAATGATCAACAGGGCTATTCACTGTGCTGCAAGAGGAGGCAATTTGGTGATGATGAGAGAGCTTATTGGAGACTGCCCTGATGTTTTGATTTACAGGGATGCTCAGGGATCCACCATTCTCCATACAGCTGCTGGAAGAGGACAGATTGAGGTTAGATCTTGGAGTTTTGTTTTGTTTTGTTTGTGCTTCTTTTCTTGTCAGTTGCTTACATTGTCTGAAAGTTTTTGTGTTCTGTTTCTTCTTGTCAGTTCCATGGTTTGTCTGAAACAATGTTGAGTTTACTGTCTTTGATGTTCTAGATTGTCTAGTCTCATGTTTATGAAGAAACCAGTTTCTATCTGCTTTTTAGTTGACATGTTTTGAATTTGCTTTTGGTTGCATTGTGTTTACAGATAGTGAAGAATCTTGTAGCTTCCTTTGATATCATCTCAAATACTGATGGTCAAGGAAACACTTCATTGCATGTGGCTGCATATAGGGGTCATTTAGCTGTGGTGGAGTTTCTGATTCATGAATGCCCTTCTTTGACTTCTCTGTTAAACTACTATGGAGACACTTTTCTTCATCTGGCTGTGGCTGGTTTTAGAACCCCTGGATTTAGAAGATTAGACAGGCAGATTGAGCTCATGGAACGGCTAATACACGGCGAGTTGATGAATGTAGAGGAGATCATCAACATCAGGAACAACGATGGAAAAACCGCGCTTCATGTGTCGGTAACAGAGAATGTTCAGTGTGATCTGGTGGAGCTGCTCATGTCTGTGCCATCAATAAACTTGAACATTACTGATGAGGATGGCTTGACCCCTCTTGATCTACTCAAACAACAGCCACGATCGGCGTCTTTGGAGATTCTTATTAAGCGATTCGTTTCGGCTGGAGGGATCTCGAGTCATCGTGATTACGTGACGTCAAATGCTGTCTTTTCCCATTTGAAAGTGCAGGGCATTGGGAGCAGTCCTGGAACTTCTTTTAGAATTCCAGATGCAGAGATATTCTTGTACACAGGTATTGAAAATGTGTCTGATGCAACTCGTGAGCAAGTAGACGAGGACTTCGATTTACGCTCGGACGACAATGGCGAATGTGATTCAGTGGATTCATTAGACAAGAAGTCAATCTCTGTAAATCATACGGCGAAACGCCTGAAGTTCTTCCTTCGCTGGCCTAAGAGTAAAGAGAAAAAGCCTACCAGAACAGACTGGATAGATGATGATTGTTCAGGGTTGTTTGATATATCAAGAACTTCACAACCCAACCCAGTTTCACTTAGACATCAATATTCAAACATTTCATGCCTTCCACACAACAGAAGAACACTTCCAGCCATCAACATTCCTCCAAGCCCATCAACCAAGAAAAAATTTGCTGCTGGACTGATGCACGGCGTAATCCAAGCAACGCCGAAGTTAGCAATTCCAGCCCGATCGCCATTGAGCCCCTTCTCGGGGTCGCCCATATCATCTCCAATGTCAATGGACTACCCAGAAACAACTGGCATTGGTGGAGTCTCTTGCTCCAACAGGAAAGTGCCAATCACAAAGTTCAGACAAGATTCCTTCAACAGAAAGATGTTGATGAACCAGTACTTCTGTTTCGGCGCACAAGGTCTCGCAGTCGAAGACCCAATCAGCTGCAAGAGGGCAAGCCAGAATGACAAGTATTTTGGTTCTCTGGTAGCTTGATGTTAACTGACTTGTACATAGAACTTGCAAAACACAAGGGTAAGTTTTTTTCTGATTTTGGGTATTGATTGTATTACTCATTCATTCAGCTGAACTTACAAAGTCTTTAAAGTGTTTTGCTTCTTTCTTTTGTTTTCATGGTGTTGAATTGTATGTTCTCTTTATCCTCTAATCAATTTAACTCACATTTATGGTGTTGGCCAAGAACTTGAAGAACCATATGAGAATGTGATTCCAATGGAATCTATACTCCATTCCAAGGAAACAAAAGCAACCATAACTAATGGCTGAGATTGCAAATGCTTTGCTTTTTTTTTTTTTTTTTTTTTTTTTTTTTTTTTTTTTTTTTTTTTTTTTTTTTTTTCTGTATTCTATTTTTATGCTAAATTTGCTGCTATCTTCTAACTCCCAGATGCTGATTGGGCACTGATTTCTTTTTGATGAGCAGAGCATACAACTTTTTGTACCAACTCAAACTCAAACTTCAAAGTTCTTTTTCATGAATCATGACGTGTATGATGTGACCTTTTATGTCATACATCACTAAAAAGCTTATAAATTTACGTTATTTTTTTTTTTAATTAAAAATCATTTTTGGCCAATAAACTCTATTAAAAGTTAAAATAACAATTTAGTTTTAGTGTGTAATAATTTAGTCTATATATATATATATATATTTTTAATCTTGTAACATTTTAGTTTCTATATTTTAAAATTTGCAACAATTTAATCTCTATTGTAAAAAATATCATCAAAATTAAATATCAATTTTTATTATGTAATAACGTAGATGTAATTCATAAACACATTTGAACCCTAATTCGATCTACATAGGTAAACGATTCTATCAAATCTTAACAACATTTTTCATGAGAGACTAAATTGTTACAAATTTGAAAATACATGAACTAAATTGTTACAAAATTGAAAGTACAAAGACTAAAGTCTCCTTTAATAACCATTTGATTTTTTAAAATTAAGTTTACAAACACCACTTCCACGTGTAGGTTTATTTGCTTTGTTATCTACCACCTTTTCATGAATTCAAAAATCAAGTTAAGTTTTTAAAACTAAAAAAAGTAATTTTCAAAAACTTGTTCTTAGTTTTGAAATTTGACAACAATTCAAATGAAAGAAGATAAAAAACAAACATAATGTTCAATTTTTTTTAAATAAATAAATAACAAAATAATTATCAAACAAAACCTAAATCTAAGTTCGAATTAAATTGTTATAGAGACAAAAGAATAGTGTATTTTATTTTATTTATAGTTAGATGAACAAATATAAATTCATATAGAATAACTTAGCTGAGTACCCCACAAAAACTTGATAGAGGATCTATCGTCCATTCCTACAGCTGGACTTCTTGGCCAAGGTTGGTGGCTCAGAATAGGATTTTTGTATTTATTTATTATAGTGAACTATTTCAATTAGCCCTCACGTGAGCACAGTGAAACCAAATAATTGACGCATAATATTAATAACAGATGATGACCTGTGCATAAAATGAAAAAGAAAAGGCTGAAACTAGCTGGCCAAATTGGAATGCTTCCATTGATGAGGTGTCGTTTAACAGCTCAAGGGATGTTTGTTTTGTGACAGATACATCAATTTAGAAAGTTACTGTAAAGCTACTCTAGATTCATAAGCAAAAAATAAATAAATAATGGAATATCAGCAGTTAAGTTGACATTTAGTGTAAAGTCGGACCTAACGACATTCGGTCGAGAGGTCAGAAGTTCAAAATCTCCCACCCATGTTGAACTAAACAAACTAGATTATAGTTAGATACTACACATAGAATAAAATAAAGAAACCAGTGCCCTTAAAATTAGCTTGTTTTGATGCCAGAAATTTCGTGGTAACTTAAATTGTAATTATAAATTATAATTGCAACTCGAAGTGCTTCAACAAAATCTGGGGTTAAAAGACAGTGACAAAAAGCAACATGTATCGTTTGACAATAAAACCAAAAACTAGATTATATGAGCATGACATATCTAGTGAAAAAAAAAAAAAAAAAAATCTGCAGTTTCATGGCCATTTAACCTAAACTCTGAACTGTCTCCCTCTCATGAGGCTTAGTCGTGCAAACTTCATCCACAATCGACCTACATAACCATCCCGCCATCGATGGTGAAAACCTACAGAACAAACATGGATGAAATGAAGAACTCTTACTCGTAATCATGTAAAGAGAAAGAATATTAGCTATTTTCTCCTTTTTTTATTTGTTTATCGGTGAATGTTTGGGCCAACTAGCACACACATTGGCTATTCTCACAACCAAGGTGACTCATGGATATTAAATTCTACATAGGTGGTCATCATGGCTTGAACTCATTTTCTTTAATCCGTTTATTATTTACATGAATCTTATTGATCATTAGGTTTGACCATGGTGGTTAAAAAGCATATTAGTATTGCTAGAACAGTTAATTTATGAAAACAAGAAAAAAGAAAATGGAACTTTCCGTACCTGTCCTGTAATGTAGCTAGCAGCAGGGTTAAGAGCCAAGAATTCAACAAGTCCAGCAACTTCTTCAGGTTGGCCATACCTCGCTGAAACAATGGGGAATTGAAATATAGTTACAATCATCATCATTTTTTGACAAAAGAACTTATTATGAATCAACAAAATCACCACAGACGATCATATATGAGTTTCCCAGACTCACCCAAGGGGATGGTATCCAGAATTTTCTTCTCAATCTCTGGCCCGAGCTTGGCAGTCATGTCAGACGCAATAAACCCAGGAGCAACAGCATTAACCTGGAAGAATATTTCATTATGATGGTTAACATTGTCCACTAGCATTCAGCATTATACATTAGAAATCATTCTCATTAAAGAAGTTGGAAACTGCAGAACTCACGTTGATGTTTCTGCTTGCATATTCCTTCGCAACGGTCTTTGTCAGACCAATCACCCCTGCCTTTGCAGCACTGTAGTTCGCTTGCCCAACATTTCCAACAAGGCCGACAACTGATGCTATATTGATTATTCTTCCCTGAATAAAACCTCTCAAAGTTAGTTGGACATGTCCATCTCTCCCTTTTCCTTGGAGAGAGAAGAAAACATTTGCACTTCAGCTTAGATGGACATTGACAACTCAAAACTAAAACTGGTTAGAGAATTGGGAATATATTTTTAAAAAAAAATTGAGATATTCTAATAGGAAAAGATAGAAATTAAAAGCATATTGTATCGTAAATTACAGAAAATTTGTATTAGCTCAGCTGTGTAATTTAGAAACTACAAAGGGAGCTTACCTTCTTCTTTTTCATCATAATTTTGGATGCTGCCTGCAAAAAGGAATAAACTCTGTTTCAAGAACAAGATGCTTCAACCAAAAAAACTCTTTGTTAAAGCAAAAGTTTCAACATAATCATACCTGAGTACAGAGATAAACACCAGTAAGATTCAGATCAATCACCTCCTGCCATTGAGCCGTCTTCATTCTCATCAACAAACCATCGCGAGTAATTCCTGATTTCCACGAAAGCATTGGTAAAGGAAACTGAGCAAAAATGCCAGGAAGCTGGAGAATTGTTAAAAAAAATTCTAGATACCTGCATTGTTGATCAATATATCAACAGTTCCCCAAGCATCTATCGCCTGCAAAAATCAAAACCATGCAAGTGAGTAACAAGTGAATCGTATAAACTAGTTTAGTTAGAAAAGGGCAATGGCTTACTGTCTTAATCATTGAATCTACATCAGCCTCCTTTGACACATCTCCACCAAAAGTAAGAGCCTGTCCACCAAACCCCTCAATCTGCAAGTAACAAAACAATTTAATTATCAACTTTTTCAAAATGATTCATCAAGTCACCACCAGAAGAAACTGAGCGGCAATAATTGTAGCTCTGGGAAATAGGACCCTTGCACAATATGAATGTCCTTAAAATATTTATTGGCATTTTATTACGTTTAGAATAATGAACTATTTATTTAGTTTCAAAACAAAAAGCTGCGATTGTACGCATCAGAAAGAAGAATAATCTTCCGTAGTAGCCTAGCTAAACTGAAGGCAAAAGTAACATTATAAAAAAAAATGCTGTCAACAAAAATAAATGGAGTCAATGAAAAGTAGGAGCTAATTGAACGGTGTCTATTCATAAAAGAATTGTTTCATGTTTCAGTAGTGAAATCTAGAAACCTTTGTGATGGGACTCGAGTAAATGAGTATTGGGGCTTGATAAGTAATAGGTTAATTAATTTGTTGGCATAGCGTCGTCATATGAGATGGTAGGTTTGTTTAACTATTATACAGATTTGCACAAGCAAAGTGTTATTTCAAAAATTAAAAATGAGGGAAGTGAGTGAGGAAGGCATATACTTCACTCACTTCCCTCTCAAAAGACTACCTACTTCAACCTTTTGTAATTCCCTTTTCTATGGCCAAATTTAGCAGTTCCTATCCTTTACAGAATCACCTATTAGGCAATCACAAGAATCGAATGCAAATTATCAAACAAATACACGAGCTTCATATTTGAACCTAAAGGCGTGGCATGCATAACTCATTACTATGACCAGATTTTCCATCAGTCTAATAACTGTATGGAAATTTCAAAGTTGCTTTGGCGTCTTTCATCTTGGAAAAACAGTCTCCAGAGGGTCTATAGAGCTTCACAACATTTTTGGAATGACCAAGTGCAATTTGAGATACAGATTGAAATAGGTAAATTATTTACCTCTTTGGAAACTTCCTCGGCCTCCTTTGACGACCTAGCATAATTAACCAGGACCTACAATTGTTTAATAAAAAATTCAGAATTAATAATTCGCAACAGATAAAATGATAACGAAATTGACTGGACAGATGAAGTCTTCAGAATACAAATCATAAAAACTCCATATAACTACTAGATTCAATACGAGAAAACTTTTTTCAAACATTTTTTTCCCTAAAGTGAATGCGAGCAGAAAATCCGCAACCAAGGACCATAGTTTTCAAATCTGATTTTGCAGCTAGTAGAAACAGCGAAAGAGAGGTACCTTCTTAACAGGAAAACATCTGCTATGTCACGGAAATAGAAAATGCGAAATCCTAGGAGTGGAAACTGATAGAAATAGAAATAGCTTACCTTACAACCCGCCTTTCCCAAACTCAATGCGATGGCTCTTCCAATTCCTCTCGAGGCTCCAGTCACAATGGCCACAGGCGCTTCCACTTGTTGGCTTTCCTTAATGCTTGGCTGCTCCGCAGTAGCAACCTGAGCTTTGATTCCTGCGTATCCATTATAATGACAAGATCGTAATGCCAAAGGCATTAGCAAAAGTTTCTGACACTATCTTTCCGAAAAGCACTGATAACAATTAACAACAAAACCTCAAACAACGAAAACCAGGACAATTAAGAGTTTCAAGACACGTCAAGCATTGGCACTCACTCGCCATGACGAACTATGAACGTACTCCCTCTCATCTCACTTCTAAATCGCTCAAGCAAACACGAATATAACTAAAACAAAGTAAGCAGTAATACCTGTAGAAGCAAAAGCGCTCTTCGATCTTAACTGGAGGCCAAAGCGACCTCGAAGCTGATTCGATCCAGCTCCACAGCAAATCGGAGACCATTGCTGAACAGAGCCGGCTCTCCGATCAACGGAGCCTTCAAATTTACCAACGATTCCAACCTTACTAAAAGCAACAGCGTTCGAACCGGTGATAGCCGCCATGAAAGCTCCGGGAGGTCTCCGCAGAAAGAAAATCGCAGAAACAGAACGAAATCGCGAAATTGTAGCCAGAAATGAAAGCGACGAACGGATTCAGTTCTTATAAAGATGAAAGAACAAGAAAGTGAATACCTCGAGCGGCGGCTTTGGGATCTCAGGAGGAAATGTGTAAGGAATGAAGTGGTGATGAAACCGAAGTGAGAGCAGCCAGTGGAGGAACTGTGAAAGAATTTAGTTTTGGAACAGCTTGAATTTGATGGAGGGTTAAAGATGTAAATTGACGTGGAATATATGTTAATTACCATAATACCACTGTACGATTAATGGTTACTTCGAAACGGCGTGTTTGGGAGATCGGTTAAATGGTAATTGTGTAATGTTTGGAAAGTGAGAGTTCGCTCCACCCAACCAGCGTCCCCAAACCAAACCCACCACTTTTTTTTTTCCCATTTTTTCCAAATTTCTTTACTAATTGGAATTATTTTCTACGCGCATTTAATCGCTTTTTCAGTTTAAATTTCTTTTATTTTTTTGACCTTTTTTTTTCAGTTTAATTAAAGTTGTAAAATATTTATTATAATGTTAAAAATCACTTTTAGTCCCTAAACTTTCGTGAAGGTAGCAATTTGGTCTCTGAACTCTAATTTGTAACAATTTAGTCCCTATACTTTCAAATTTGTAACAATTTAGTCCCTATACTTGCAAATTTGTAACAATTTAATCCTTGTCGCAAAAAAATTCATCAAAATTAAATGTCGATTTTTATTATTTAATGATTAAACTTTGTAGCTTATTAATAAATTGAGTTTCAAATTAGTTTATTAATCTATCTAGGTAAGAAATTTCATTAATTTTTCATGATAGGGACTAAATCGTTACAAATTTAAAAGTACAGGGACTAAATTGTTACAAAATTGAAAGTACAAGGACTAAATCGTTACAAATCAAAGTTCAAGGACTAAATTGTTACTTTCATGAAAGTTGAGGGACCAAAAGTGATTTTTAACCTAAATATAATTATGTCTTCTTACAATGCTCTTAAATATTAGGTCTGAAAGCATTAAATAAATTAATAACATATTAAAAGAATTTAAGTTCAGTTTAAAGTTCTTTTATTTTTTTGACCTTTTTTTTTAGTTTAATTAAAGTTGTAAAATATTTATTTCTTTCCTAAATATAATTATGTCTTCTTATAATGCTCTTAAATATTAGGTCTGAAAGCATTAAATAAATTAATATCATATTAAAAGAATTAAGCAATATGGGAGTTGGGGGATTTGAACCACAAACCTCGTGGTTATCAATACAACTTTATGCCAGTTGAGCTATGCTCTTGTTAGCTTAAAAGAATTAAGTTATAAGGTCACATCTGATTTTTTTTTTCGGGATAACTACATAGTTTTTTTTTTTTTTTTTACAATATGTGGGGAGAGAGATTCGATATGTCAATTGAGTTAAGCTCTTATTGGCGATAACTATATAGTTAGCCTATAAATGAATCATATATTTCATTTTTGTTTAAATTCACCATTTTTTACACAAATAGTCTAAGAGCCTAGAGTTTTTACTTATAAGTTGTTCAATTACTTTTATGTCTTTTTCCACAATTATTAAACCAAATATATATGTGTGTATATATGCATACATATGTGGAAATTAGGTGAAGAGTGAATGACTGAGGTTAACAAGATCAACATGTTACTGAAGGTAATCGAATAAAGAGACTACAAAATCGTCTCTCTTACGAACTACATGGAAAGTCGAGATGCCGCTAAATCAAGTCAAACCACTGTCATTAAAGACAAGGAAAATATCAAATCACTCAAAACATTCCACTTCAATTGCTTTAGCAGTTCCAGGATATGATTATGAACTTAATCAACACTCAATATGGTGGATCGACTCAAAACTTCCTCTTGTACTCCAAGTTGTACACTAATGAATATTAATCATTGAAGTTTCAACAATTCGACAAGAATGACAATCACAAGCAACATACTACTTACTTTGTCGAGACAAGCGAAAATCTGGATAGAATCCAAATTCTACTCAATCAAAAATTTGCCTCAAATCAAAATTTGGTCATATTCCAAATAAAAGTTTGAGTAAATTAAAACCAAGGTGAATAGAGTTCAAAATCTATTCAAAGTCAAAATTTTAGTAAAATTTCTAAAAGCAAAATTTGGGTATACTCCAAGTTTTCTTCCAAATTTGATTCAAATTCAAATTTCATTACAAATTTAATCCAAGATTTGGATAGAACTTATTATCAAAAAAAAAAAAAAAAAAGATAGAACCCATATTTTATTTAAAATCAAATTCTTTGGTAGAATCTAAAATTTGCGTCAAATTAAAGTTTGGGTAGGATCCTCTATTTATCCCAAATTGAGTAAAATTCAAATTTAAATTCTACTTCAATTAATTCTACTCCAAATTGGGTAGAATCTGAATACTACTCGAAATGTAATTTAGAAATTTAAATTGAAAGTTGTTGCCAAATAAGAAAATCAAAATTGTAACCAAAATTCATATTTTGGTTAATTGGCATAAGAAATGTGTCAAATAAAAGAAAATTAAAATTTAAAACTAAATTCAAATTTGGATTAAATTGACACATCAAATGAAACCAAAATTAGAAACACATATCTAACATTTTGATTTCAGATTATCTTTTTCTAGATTCACTCACACATACTTTGCATAAATTTCGAAAAATGGACTTTGTTGAATGATAAATTTCAACCCGCCATGAATTGTCTCATCATTATGACAAAGTTGCATATTATTAATTTGTGACCAATGCATGGAAAATTGACAAATCAAATAATGCCACAAATATTGGTCTTTCATACGATTTAAGCCAATCCAATCAAACTATACTTGGCAGTTGGACTCGAAGCTAATTTCACCCGAGATCATTAAAAAGGGAATTGAGCCAAATTTAAATAATCCAAGCTTATTGAAAAAAATTGGATTAAGCCCAAGTCAAAACCTAAAAGTTGGGTTCAAAGTCAACTAAGTCCAAGTCCATGCAAAGTCCATCAAACCCTATAGGAGGTCGCTCTTCATTTGAAGAGTTAGAAGCTAGATAGTCTAGGATTTAAAAAAAAAAAAAAAATCCAAGATTCAGATTTCAAAAGATTAAGGATCCGTTTGGAATATATTTTAATTTAAATGTTTTTCAAAAATGCATTTTTTAAAAAACATTTTGTATAAAAATTGTTTAGAATTTAAACACTCATATGTTTGGTTGCATTTCCTCACAAATGTTTTTATACACAAGTTATTGTTTACTTAAAGTCTTTTTTTAAAAGTTGGTTTCAAGTGTTTCTCTCAAAATGATTTATTTATCAATCTCATTTTCTAATAAGTCGTTTTTAATGGTTGCCAAACACTAGAAATTTTTTCAAAATGATTTATTTTCAAAATTAAACACTTGAAAAGTTAAACCAAACACACCCTAAGCCTTGGAAGATTCAAAGACTAGAAGACTTCAAGAAAATTAAAAAACCAATAGACCAATCTAAGAAAACCAACAAGCCAAATGATTCATCCTCCAAGAAGATCAATAAGCCAACTGTTTATATATTTGTAAGAAAGAATTAGTGGATAAACATTAAAGATTATAACACTTATACAAATTCAATAAAATCAAGTTTATTTCCATAAATTAAATTTATCTTTCTGAAATTTCAAGTGAACATTAAAGAGATACAGAGAACATATAACACCATTCAACACAACTTGGATAAAAATGGAAATAGATGATGAAAAAACGGGGCCATATGATCTTCATTAAAGAGATACAGAGAACATACCATTCAACACAACTGCCCATAGGTGATAGGACTCACATGTTAGCAATTTTTCACTTGTTTTTGTGCTGGTTTCTTGGAGTTGTTCTTCCGACGTACCTTCACTAAAGCTTTGTCCAAATCCTACACAAGGACGAGAACAAGATATCAGTCAAGGGAGTTGCCTCTTACTCTTATTTGGTTCAGTTCCTTGAGTCAAAATTTTACTCAATATATCACAGCAGCGGCAATCAGCAAAATGCTTGGTAGAAAAAGGCACAATTTCATCGGTCTTGTCTCCCAGAGGATAATTGTAGGAAGGGCCGTTCAGATAGTTAGGAATCACCCTACCGGAAATAGTACACTGTAGGTTAAAATACCATTTTGGTCACTTTACTTTGGAATTCATTCCAGTAGCTTAAAATTGGTCTCTCCTGTTAATTGTTACTTCAAATTCTGTAAAGGCGCATTGCATAATTTTTCTTGCAGTATATCGTGAGGCACTTGTATTTCTTTCTTTCCAAAGAAACCACTCACAAATGAGAGTTATATAAAGAAGTTGCACTCAAAACTAGCACTAGACTTCTTCCCCCCTTTCGACATTTCCTCTCTCCTTTTGTGCTTCTCTCCCGACTTTTTAGGTCCTAAAAGGGCATACATTCAGGGCCAACTTTTCTAAAAAAAAAATTAGTTGCTATTAACCTTTTCTCTGTAAATTTTGGAAATATGTTCACATTGTGTCTTTTATTGCATGAAAATTTACTTCAAACTAACAGTGGGGAACAATTTTAAGCTTTATTCAAAGTACCATGACTAAAATTGAACATTTGAAAGTATAGGGACTACAAGGTAAGGAAACCCAAAGTACAAGGTCCCAAATTGTATTTAACCTACATTGAATTACACATTCAGAGAGGGATAAAATGACGGGGTCCCCAACAGAAAAGCATTTAGCCAAGATCGTCCAAACCTTTAACAGATAGTAGCCTAATCAATGCCTACGAATACTGGACACAATGCACCTAGTCAAGGGCACGAGCTAGAAATTTGCTGTATTATTGTGAGGGTATGGTTGTAGATCCCTATGTAGTCGGTCTTTACTTAACTTGGTGCTAAATTGTGAGGGTGTGTTTGTAACTCCATATGAAGTTAGTTTTTACTTAACTCGGCCCAATTTAGCACCAAGACCAAATAGCTCTTACTGTCACTGCATCTAAAACCTTAAGCCACCTATCTCATAACCATTATTTTGATTTAGCCCGAACCAGTGCCGGGGTCAAAAGAAACTAAAAAAAGGAAAGCCAGCTAAGACCATCCAAATGCTGGGAAAGAGAAGAACGGTTTCCTTCACCAAGCTTGTTGCCGCTGAATTAGGAGGTCAATATCTCATGCCATATTTTGATAGGGAAAGTTTCACATTCAAGCATCATTCAGCACTTCATCACAAACGTACCTAAAATGTAGATTACTAACCACGACTATGTCTTCGTCTCTAAAGCAAAGTTACCAGTGTACATTTGTCACCTCTAAGTTTAGCCTATCCTACCATTTCAACCACCTAACCCAAGGCTTAAAATGCAAATGTACCACATGAAGGATTAAATCATGTTCCTTGGATTTAAAATTTTAAACAGAAGAAGGTTGAAAAGAAGCGCAATAGAAAATATGTCCAAGTATGCTCCTTCCCTCTATTTTTTTCAAGGGCAAAAGAGAAAAGCAACAAGAATTCACCTGAGAAGAGTCATTTTGTGGTGTCTCGGTAGACCAAAGGCTCTCCAGATTGTAATAAGTTCTGGCGTTCTCATCAAGGGCATGAACAACTACTTTACCTAAATGAAAATATTCAAAGACAAATTATAAACGCATTGGTAGCAATCAATTAGAATATCAAATTAAGAACTTTTCATAAAACATGATTAATATATAGATAGTTATATTATTAAGACAAGCCTATGGCACAAATTTTTGTTAATCCAATACTACTATAATTTTCATTATCATTATCCTCTCTAGTCTCTAGAAAAGCCTATGGAAGAAATTACTAGTTTAACGAATAATAACTAATTTAAGACGTTGCAAAGAGCAGAAATCACAGTATAAACTCTATTGAAACGCCCGCGGAGAGGGCTAAGGGGCAGAAGATCAACACTTCAAAATGTGTGGAACTGTGGATCGAATTAATCCGTAGTGTTCCGTTAACGTGTAGGCTAGAAGAATACTGACAATTGGTTTATGAGCAAGAAAGTTTCCTACAAAGTTCAAGAATAAGAATATGCATAGTACTCATTGAAGAGAGTAGCACGGACCAGAGTCGATGACAATCCACTTTCCATCTTCTTGCCCTTCCACACTAGGGAGTACTAACTGTTTAGCTCCTTTCTGCTTTTGCTTGACCTGTTGATTCAAATAAAACGCGGTCACATATTAAGCCACAATATTCAGAAACTTCTCTTCTTCAAATCTAACTGAATATCAGAACTATAAAATCAGACAGAAATGCAAAAGAAGAAACATGCCTTGTAAATTAGGGCTTGAGCAATGTTCTTAACATGCCAGGTAGACCTACCAGTGGCAAACACCATGTAATCAGCCCAATCACAGTCTTTGCGAACTGGTATCACTTTGATATCGTCTGCCTTCACGTTATTCAGAATCGTCTCGACCTCCTGAAGATCAAGTAAACCTTTGTTGCTGGAGCTAGCGGTGGAGGAAGATAGAGTATGATTGTGAACAGAAACGCCTCTGTTCCATAGTTGAAGAGAACGAATCGTGGAAGAGAGGGCAAAAGAAGATCGAATTCTTTGCGCCGCCAACATGTGATCTCTCCGGTGCGGTGACTGCCGGTGTCAGCCGTGAAGATCGAGTTCTCAACTTGGTCGCCCGCCGTCGTCTTCGAAATGGAAGCCGGAGGTTAACGATTGGAGCGACGAGTTTATTGCTTGGTCTGTGGATCAGCCCAACTTGCGGAGTTGGGCTATTTCAAATTTCAATGGCCTTTTTTATATGTTTTAAATGTTTTTAAAAAATTAAAAAATAATAAAAAAAAAAAATCTAACCTAAGCATAGAAATTATTTTTTTAATTATATAGAATTTTTTATAACCATTTGATTATAAACTTTATAAAGTGTCTTACTATCCTTGGTAATGATTTGATTTTTTATTTTTGAAATAGTTACTTTATAAAGATTTCTAACTCAAACTAGTTTTTTGTCCTAAAAATATAGATAATCTAAATTAGTTGACACTTTAAAATTTTTTCTCACTATGAAATACGACTATTAAAATTTTAGGACTAAACTTGTAATCTATATATATCGTATATTAATTTATAATTTTTGTCAATTGTGGTTCTTTTCTAGATACATTTTGTCCATGTGGGTTAATATTCACTAATTTTGTAATTATTATATATTTTGATATGCTTCTTGATAATATTAATACTACTGTGAAATCCTTAAGGTGCACTTAATTTCATATTAGATAGTAAATGTCATCATTAGAGATTTTTTTAAAACAATTGGTAATAGTCTGATTTATAGTTATTTTTATTAATTTTTAATTTTTTTGAGTAAAAAGAAACCAGAAATCAAAGGAACAAACTAAAAAGTAAGGAAGATGGAGTGCATCTTTGTCGACGATCTCTTGAACCCAAGGTGGATTATCTTCCCACCAAACTTCCTTATGTAGGCATGCATTTACAAACATGTGAAGCGAGAGTATGAACGACTTATTTAAATCTCTCGGAGTGTGTGCAGGAAACCCTTTATAAAACCTTATCGTTGTTTGTCAACAAAAATGATTAAAAGTTATGGTGCATTCATTTGGAGATAGATATAATTGATTATTTACTTTTGAGTAGTATAAAAGACATTGATGTAGATAAATATTGTTGTCCATCAATGGTTAATGTCATCCACAATCTATTTGTTGATACCAAACTTTATTATATTGTCAAAATATTTGTTAATGACGCTCCACTTGTTAATCATTGATATGTCCTGATAAATTATTGATCAAACATTATTTATAGACATAATTATCCAACTATATATTATAAAAATATTAGCAAAATGTTAGCAAATATCCACTCAAGGGCTGAGGGGGCACAACAATTATTCCATCAGAAGTTTTTTTTCCATTTAAAAGTGACGTATTTACTTAAATGTAGGTATAGACTATACCGTATAGTTATTAACTTGGTAACTTAAAGATTTTTTTTTTTTTTATTAACTTGGTATTTATAAATATGCTCACTTTTAAACAAATGTATTGGGTGAAGAGTACGTAGAAGCACAGGCTCTAGTTGATGGAGTCCATTTACCTTTGGACACGGGTATTTCCCTAATTTGTTTAATGATCAAGACCACCATGTATAACGAAATTTGTATGTCTAATCCATCATCTGAAACATTTTTCGAAGACCCATCATCTAGAGGGATTCCTCTCCTAACTTCTCGAGACGGAAACAAGGGTATATATATGTTGGATACTCATGCTCGACAAGCAAGATAATCTCAAGTTTGGATAGAAGACTATCTTTTGTGGGTTCAACGCATCATTAATCAAGAGATGCATGCCAACCATTGGTGTTTTTTATTTACCTTGATTTTTTTTTTCTTTTCTTTTCTTTTTTTTTTTTTTCTTTTTTGTTTGTATTCCTAAAAAAAATCAAAACAATATTTGTATTCACCACTTTCTTGTCCTTAAAAAAAGAAAAGAAAAAAAACTCAGGTAATGTTTGTCAACAACAATCGTATGAGTGGGAAGTCAAACTATATTGCCTTTGGGTAGATTTTTTCGACAAGGAAAGGGAGAGGGAGTGGAAGGAAAAAATTTCCCGTGAGCTAAACAGATTACACTACTTAGTTCAGACAGGTTGATACCATGTTTTTTGGGGTTGTAAGAAATCTAAAAGGCTATAGAGAGATACATAGTTTAGCTCAAACCGGTTGCACCACAACAACACCGTTAACCCTCTAGACATTCTGCATCACTAAAAGGCCTATCTTACATGGACTAACATGGAGGAAGTATTTATATATACCTATGGGCTTTATGGTCAAATCATAACAACATACAATTCAATCATAGCCAAAAATCTCCAAATTAAGTTCGAAGATGGGCTGAAAATTATCTCGAAGTTTACAAAACAACAAATAATTCACAAGTGACACACGACCAAGCCAGAGAAATGGGAGTTGAAACTCTTTGGTATCCACCCATAGAGGATTTTTTAGAAAAAAAAAATATAAATAACATAGACGTGACAATTTCAGAACAAAATCAAGTAGCAGGGGTTGGTATTGTGATTCAAAATTCTTATGGACTATTAGATAACATGGGGTTCCATCTCAAAACCAATTGGTTTGGTTCGACTACCCGTTTGAGTTTAATGAGCTCTGATATCATATTAGATAACATGGGGTTCCATCTCAAAACCAATTGGCAATGAGTGGAGTAGCCCATCTATCTTATGAATTGGGAGATCTCCACTAATCTTTTCAATGTGGGATCCTCAACATGGACAAGTAATTCTCACTTCATCCAACCTACTCCCTCACATTTAAGATGTTGATAGCGTCGACGCTCCTTAAAAACATGTATTTGACCTATAATGTTTGGAAGTGGATTCCGGTCGTATCTTCGAAATTTTCACATCTGAGTTTGACAATGTTTTCGGAAATTCGATTTCAAATTAGGCTTTCTTAAAATATTCACACCACATTGGATTGTTGAAAATGAGCTTAGTGAGACGATATTGTGATATTGTAACATAACGAAGTAGATCACCTCATTGAAAGATTAGGTTTCAACATGATGGAAGAATTTGTGTGGTTGGAAGATTGGCTAGTGGAAGTAGCTCCGGCGGTCCTCAAGGAGCTATTGGGCGGAGCTATTGGGAGATTTTCCCCTTTAGTTTCATTTTTTTTTTTTTTTTTCTTGTTCTGCTTTTCTTTTGTCTCTTTAATACATTGATACTTAAAAAGAAAAAGAAGAAGAAAAAAAAACTAAATAGTTGTCTTTATGAAAGTTCATGATCTAAAATGTTTTTTTACCGTATTTTCTTCACACGATTATGATCATTCAAGACAATAGAAAACTCAAGAGGCGATAAAGTTAGGAATGTCCATTTTTATAGGGACGGAACCTTGTGGGAACCCATCTTTATTTAGGTGGATATGGCCGGAGCCCGGAGGGAGTGAAGGAAAAAAGTTAGTTCCTCCGAACTAGATGGAGATGGTGAATATCATCATCATCTATTATTATTATTATTATCCTATAATATTTAAATTTAAAATTTTATTGTTTAATGACTTAAATAATTTGATATATTTGAAGTATCTAGATAACTAGATAATTTAATAGTTAATATTATTTTGGTTATATCTAATTTACAAAATAATAATAATAAATAATAATTATTATTATTATTATAATTAGCTCTTTAAATGGAAATTCTCCGTGACAATTTAACTATTTAAAGGGAGATTTTCAATGGAAAATTGACCACTTAATTACAAATTTTCCAATATAATTTATTTGATTTAATTGAATTTTTTATAGAAAAAATTAAACGAAAAATAATTCTCCGTAAAAAAATCGATCTCTGTAAAATGTAATAGAGAATTTCGTAGGGACGGAGAATAAAAGGGAGGTTCCCATCCCCACGCCATGAACATCCATAGATAAAGTTATGGTTTAAAATCGCTTTTGGTCCCTGAACTTTCATGAAATTAACAATTTAGTCCATGAACTTTGATTTGTAATGATTTAGTCCTTATACTTTCATTTTTGTAATGATTGAGTCCCGATACTTTCAATTTTGTAACAATTTAGTCCCAATCATGAAAATTAATGTAAAGATTTAATAAAATTTCTTATATAGATAGATTAATAAACTAATTTAGGACTCAATATGTTTATAAGCTACAAAATTTAATGATTAAACAATAAAAATCGACATTTTATTTTGATTATTTTTTTGTGACAATGATTAAATTGTTATAAATTTGAAAGTACAACGACTGAATTATATTGTTACTTATTAAAGTTTAGAGACTAAATCGTTACAGATCAAAGTTCATGGACCAAATTGTTATTTTCATGAAAGTTCAAGAATCAAAATGATTTTTAACCTAAAGTTTTCGAACCGTTGTTATTATTGCTAACCAATGTAGGAAAATGACATTGAATATATATTTAAAGATATTTGTGCGACCTATTGACTTTTGAAGTTTTCATAGCCTTTTTTTCTCTTTTTTCCCAAAGTATTCATCTTCCTTTTAGATCTTCCAAACTTAGTTTCATAAATCATAGATATGTGTTGCTTAATTAAGATAGGGTACTTTGAAGTCGGACAACTTTGACTTCATTAACCTACTTAATTCGGCTGGTAAAGCTTTGTTTTGTCATAATTATCTAATGAAATATTTAAAAAATCAAAAAGAAAAAAAAGTCTAAAAAGACTACTACTTAGCTTCATTCTTCCATAAAATGTACTTTTTACTGTAAAAATTTCACACATTAAAATAAAAGAGGTTAAAGTTCGTATAAAAAACTCATAACCAATTTGAACATAGTTTAATTAGATTAATTAAGACTGATATATGTATATCTTCAATTAAGAGGTCAAAAATTCGCTCTTATATATTGTTAAACTAAAAAAGTATAAAAAGATGAAAATGTATAGAAAAGTACAACAAAACACAAGGATAACCATTATAAACTGATTATAATTATTATATTATGAACTGTAAAATAACAGGTTAAAGACATTATTGAATCTTTTAAAAAGTTTATATACTGAATATATCCTTGATAATTAAAATTACAATTTAACTATATAAAATATTAGTCCATCTTATTTCAAAATTATATATATATATATATATATATATATATATTAGTCCATCCGAACATTTCTTTTAAAGAATTGTTGAACATAACATTAATCAATACTTTTTTTTAGGTTAAAAAATTCAAATCTTCGTCTCCACACAATAATTTTATATTTTATTTTTGAAATCTCAACAAATCTAAAATTTCAAATTTAGACTAATAGTTCATGAACATATTTTATTGAGTACTAAAAAAACATACTTTATATTTTAATTAATTTCAGTTTTATAACACAAACATTATTTTAATCTGTCCAAAAAAAACATCATTTTAATTTAGATGTAAATAATAGAATCGTTGAGTAAAAACCACCTCAATTAGGTGCACGTTTATAATTTTAAAATTATATGGAGTATAACGAAAATAAGTTTAAAAATAAATTTTTATATTTTTTTATGATATAAACATAATTTATGTTTTTTTTTTTTTTTTACAAACACGTGGGAGGTGGGAGATTCAGACCACAGATCTTTTGATTATTAGTACAACCTTTGTGCAAGTTTGAGCTATGTTCGTGTTGGCATAAATCATGTAATTCGGGCGTCGTTTGAAATCATTTGGTTTTTGGTTTTTTAAAATTATACCTATTTTCTCCCAAATTTCTTACCATGGTTTTCATCTTTAGACACATTTAGATTCTTGGTCAAATTCCAGAAACAAAAATAAGTTTTTGAAATCTGTGTGTTTTTTTTCTTCAAAATTTGACTTGTTTTTTAAAATATAGAAAGGATATAGATAACATACGAATAGATAAATTTTTGGGTGAAAGTAATATTTATAAACTTAATTTTCAAAAATCAAAAACAAAAATCGAAATGGTTATTAAACGGTACCTCATTAATTAAAATTTAAAAAAAAAAAAATACATAGCGGCACTTTTTTTTTTTTTTTTTTTTTTACCTTTTGATTCGGTAACAATAACAATAACGATTATTAAAAAAAAACAAAAAACAATAACGAACTACATTCTAATTTCTAGACAAAATTAGAAATTTACTAGGCATTTAATTTTTTTTTTTTTTTTTTTTTTGAGACATACTAGGCATTTAATTAGTTGAGTAGAAATTAAATGCAATTCATAATTAGTTGGAGGATCGGCTGAAAATCTACTTTTTTGTACTTTTAACCCCAGCTTTTCACCTAATCCCACAAAATGCACGCTGATGCACTGACTCTCGAGAGTTGAATGTCAACGGGCAGAAACGGGCCACACGTGTGAACTGGAAAAAGGCGGGCAGTATGTCGCGTTCCGTTGCCCGAGGGAACATTATTATATTAATCAATATATATGTTTTCTTTTTCCTTTTTCTTTTTTAGATGGGCTTTATTTGTATTTTTAAAATATTCTAAAAGAATATTTATTAATCGAGAAATTGCGGCACATTTGAGGTTGTGGAGTGGCCGTCGTTGTTTCTGAACCCAATTGTTTGAACTGTCTTTTCATTGCATTTATGACGTCTTAACTCTCTACGTCCAGCAAGGTATTTTTCCAGTTTTAATTTGGAATTTTCTGTTTTCTTTTTTTTTAAAAATAAATAACTATTTTTCTATTTTTCGAGCCAAATTTGCCATATTCATATGGACGGAGAGAATTAAATTAGAATCTGTTGTCAAAAATAAATAAATAAATCAGAATCTTGATGGAAGTCTTCCCTTATTTATTTTTAACGAATTTGATCTCATTTTTTAAATACTACTACTCTGGGGAAATTTAATATATAAGAGAAATTCGTTGGACTCATAGAGAAAAAAAGGAAACATGTAAGGGAATTTATGCCTTCACATTTATAATAAGCTTTATTTTTATTTTTGAGATCACAAACATTAGTTTTTTTTTTTTAGCATACATTTTAAATATGGGTTTTGGAGGGTTTTTTTTTTTTTTTTTTTTTCGTCAAGTAAATTAGAGGCCTTGGTTTTTTGAGTTCCATTTGAGGACGGGAGGATTTGAACCTCTTACCTCTCGGTCGAGAATACATGATAATTATCGTTAAGCTACGCTCATTTTGACAATTGCATGTGTGTATATTAAGTTTTATGTATATAGTAACTTTTTTTTATACATGGATTTAGTGACTAGTAAGTTTAGCAAATAGGGAAATATTTAATGAATAAAATTATATACTAAAAGTATATATATATTTTTAGTTTATATGCTAAAAGTATGTTCAACTTTACAACAATAGCTAGATTCAACCAAACATACACATATTAGGAGTTAGGAGTATGTTTAAGAAAAAAAATATAAACCAACATTCAAGTCGATATTTTTGAAAAATCGAATCAATCAATCAAACTATATAAAAAGAAAAAAAAAGATTAACTAAATCAACAAACTAACATGAATAAACCAACAAAAAGTTCTAAACACAAGCCACATTAATTAAAATCTCTCCTCACATTATACTCAAATTTTTTTTTCAAAAACAATTGGACATCTAAACTTTGTCTTAAATCTCACGTTTAGAAAATACCACATAACATTTAAAAAAAGAAAATACCACATAACTGACAACCAAAAGTCCTAAATACAATAAAGCAAAGAGTGCATCTTCGAACCCACTTTCTCTCGATCCATCGCTATACGATAGCCCTATTTATCTCAAAATTTTGACTTTAGGCACCATTTTTAATTACCCCATCCACCCATGACATAATTGCTACACATTCATTTGGTAGAATGTGAAAGGAACAATAGCATTTAAATATTGTAAATTGGGATGGTAGAGAGGAGGAGAATAAAACAAAAAGAATTCATTGAAATAATACATGCAAAAATTAAATCAAATATTTATTATTATTATTATTATTATTTTAAAGTGAGTATTAAAATATACTTATTTGACGTTGGATGGGAAAGCAACAGTTGGATGATGATTGCAATAAAATCTTTACTACAAGTCTTGAGTGAGCACCTACCAATTAAAACGACATCATTTTGTATCTTTCCCTTTTTAAATTAAATTAAATTAAATTAAACTAAATTAGTTTTAATTTTAGTTTTTAATTTGGAGCTAGCAGATTAGTTGTTAATCCTAATCTAGTTGTTGTGTTGACCCTATTAGTTCTCTAATCCCTTTCCATGCCCCACTACCCCTACCCTCCCTCCCCTTGGCAGCCTTCAAATCAAATCAAATTAAAGTTGCCTTAAATTATAAAGATAGTTAATCAACTTTTTTTTTTTTTTTTTTTTGAAACAATCAACTTTTAGTTTGATCTTTATTTACTTTGGTTTAAAAAAAAAAAATAAAATATTTTAATTATGCTTGGTATTATGATGTTTTTTTCTAACATCATTGATGAAATGTATTATTATTATTGCCAACTTGGGCACAATTTAGACATTACTAAGATATTTTTTTTTCTAAAAAGTATGTATTTTTTTCTTTTTTGTTAGTTCGAGAATATGTGGAGTAGTGGGGAATTCAAATCTCTTACCTCTTAGTTAATGATATATAATTTATGTCAGTTGAGGTATGCTCATGTTGATTAAAAAGTCGGAAGTTTGAATCCAAACTTCCACTTGTGTTATTGTAATATTATAAAAGAAAAAAGAGAAAATTGCAAATAACTAATTTGATTAATAACCATCTAAAGTTATGGAATTTTATAATTTAGTACTTAAATATTGCAAGATACACAACTAGAAGAACTGTTTCAATAAAATTCTATAGCCGGAGAATTGTTAGAACTTTCCTTTTTTAATTCGGTAAAATTTGAAAATTATAATATTAACCAATTTTTTTTAAAAAAATTGTTGTTTAAATCCATGTTGAGTTTTCTCTTATTTATATATATTTTTGAATATATCAATATTTGGAGGTGGAAGGACTCAAACCTCTGACCACTTGGTCGATGATACATGTCAATTATCACTGAGCTATGCTCGCTTTGACCCATGTTGAGTTACCATATCGAATTAAGGAAACAAAAAGACTAATATAAATAAATCGAGTGATACGGAAACGACCGATATTATTATTGGGTAGTGTGTTCGTTTTGTTATATAAGAATTTGAAAGTTTGAAGGTGTAGTGATAATAACTCTTATAGGTAAATAGGTGATATTTCTCTCTGGTCCAAATTTGAACATAATTTAATGGTTAAGAAAAATCAGTATATATATATATATATATTTTTTTTTTTTTTTTTTTTGAGAAGGAAATCAGTATATATTGTTAGCATGTCTAATTGTTCAACATGTACTAATTCAATCAAAATTCATCTAATGGATGTGATATTTGTTAACAATATCGATTAGATAATAACTAGAATTCAATATTCAATTGAGTTCAGACACTTAGTTTATAATTTAACTATAGTACTAAAAAAACAGTTTTATGACAGACTTTGGTTTCCCTTCAATTTAATTTAATTTACAAAAACTACAACTTAAAAAAGAAATTGTCTAGCCTTATTTGATAACCATTTGATTTTTAGTTTTTTTATTTTTGAAAACTATGCTTGTTTTCTTTCAAATTCCATACTATGGTTTTTAATTTATTTTTTTTTTAAGAAGACATTTGAGTCGGCCAAATTACAAAAACAAAAACACATTTTTTAAAATTCTTTTTTTAGTTCAACAAGTTTGGTTTTTTGAAAACATGGAAATAAAGTAGATGAAAAAAAAAAAAACTGATAGGTGAAAGTAATATGCTTAATTTTTAAAACAAAAAAACCAAATGGTTATGAAATGAAGTTTTAAATCCCCACATTTATAGTTTTTATTATTTTTTTTTAGTATATTAACATTTGGCAGTGGGGAGATTCGAACCTCTGACCTATTAGTCGAGGGTACATGCCAGTTACCGCTGTTCTATTCTCGCTTTGGCCATATCAGTAATTATTTGTAGTAAATAAAAAAGGTATCGGTAATTATTGAACCATCCGATTAACATTAAATTTACTTTAAATAAACCCGACAAGGTATATCTCATATAACGAATTAGAATATGAATTGCTAATTTAATAATTGTTGCTTCCAATTTTAATTGAAAACACAAGGCTACAAATAATTACACAAATTATTGAAAAATGTTAAGTGGGGTTTTCTATTTTGTAATTATAAAATACAATAATTGCAAATGAAAAGCCATGTATAAATCCTGTCATTTCATAAGGTTGGTGGATTAATTTATAGTATAAAGTCTTATAAGAAAATTAAATTTTTGATAAAATGGAGATGGATTGAAGTTGAAGCTTTCTGCCAATTTAAAAGTACAATGGAACCATCACTCTGCAAAGGTTCAATTTTTTTTTTTTTGTTAAACATTTTAAATAGCAAAGGTTCAAAATTCAAATAAATATAAAGGGAAAGTAAATCACCGCCATGCATATCTTAATTTATTTCTAAAAAAACAACTCAAGTTTATGTAAATCATGGCATTTATTGCAAAATTATTATTCCTTTATTATTTATTTTATAAACCAAAATTTAACACTTTTTTTTTTTCTCAAAGACCAAATTTCAACACATGTTTTTTTTTTAATACCAAATTAACACTCTTTCAAATATTAGTTTTGCCCTATATTCAAATCACTACAGATTAAATAACATTATTAAACAAAATTTTGAACACCCATTTTTGTTTTACTTGACGTCATTAAAAAAAAACCAATTTATTTAATTTTCTACTCCTTTAAAAGTTATTTAAATTTTCAAAAAATATAAGTTCAGAGAAAAAAAAAATCATGGAACCATAATTATTATTTTTTAAAACAAGGAACCATAATTATTTTAAGCATAAGTCATAAAAATGATTTTATGCCAATTGTTTTTAATGCTATTAGCAATTTTTTTAATCTAAAATCAAAATTTATGTTATTTTTCGAGGAATACATTAATAGTTATTCCCGATCAAAGATTCAAGGATCGTCTCTACCATTACAAGGTTATTTACAAACGTGTATATATATTTCCTAATCTAAACTTAATTAAACTGGTCAGGACACTATAATATTGATAAAGAACAAAAAAGATACAAATTCTTATTTTTCGATATATATATTTTTTTTACCTCCATGTATATTTTTTTTTGAGATCATCAACATTTGAAGTGGAAGGATTCAACCGTCTAACTTTTTGATAGGTTACATTTTTTTTAGTACATCAACATTTGGGGGTGGGAGGATTCGAACCTCTGACCTCATGGTCGAGAGTACATGCCAATTACCGCTGAGCTAGCTCGCTTTGACCTTTTAATAGGGTACATGCTAATTACCGCCACGTATTGTTGAATTCCCATATATTTTTTGTGTTTCTTTTTTTAGTAAGAGGGATTTGGGAATTGGGGAGGGAAGAGGAGAGGTATTGACAAAAGCACTTTTGAGCTGAAATCTAGAGGGAGTGGCATTATCGTAATAACGGAGAATGGTAAAGAAAAGGAAGAAGGAAGGGGAGAAAAAGAGAAGAAAAAAAATGAAAAAACAAAAGAAAATATCGCCAGCAGCAGCAAAAAGAGTAACTGAGGAAGCAAAAGGAAAATGAAAGCTTGCAGCCGAGGAAAGAAGCTAATCTAAACGAGATTACAGAGGTTAGTTACTCTGCCAAAATTTTCACTCTCTCCACTTATTATTTCCTTCGCTCATGAGAAAATGCCGGAAAATTCTTTCAGGTCGCGTTGATTCATGGTGGATCTCTTTCTTCTCCGATCTGTATCGCCACCAACGCTGTAGATCCGGGCCTCAACCGTCCGTACATTTTCCAATTGCCTTTTCAGCTTCCCAGGGCTGAATTTGAGATCTTAAACACCGTCAGCTGCCTACTTCACTATCCTTCATGTACCTTCTTCACTTGGAGAAATTCAGTAAGTCGTCCACTTCCGAGTTCTCTATCAGATGATGAATTCTTGCTTTTAATCCCAACTTCGTTTGGTTTTTGTTGGCTATGGAGGGTGGATTTTGAGTAACTATTGATTTATACCTTGCTCTGGGATCTTTTATTGAGACTAGGGTTTAAAAAGGTCGCATTACATAGCAAGGATCTCAATTTGTTGCTTATCTACTATACGGGGCTTTGAATACTGATGCTTGGATGTTTTGTGTTTTTTTTTTTTACCTCGACGTTTTTTTTTTAATGTGTGCATTCGAGCATTGGTTCGGGATGATTTGGTCTTTGTTTGACTTGGCCGGCCCGGGCGGAATTATGTTAATTACGTGTATTTAAAACGATGGATTTTCGTAGCTCGTTTTGGATAGAACAGATAAGCGGCTGATAATAAACATGTTTTCCTTGGTTCTACAGGAATTAGGAAACGTTGCTGATTTAGATTCTTGATCATTGTTCTTCTGGGCCATGTGGATTAGTTGAGTAACAAGTTTAGGCTGTTGTTGGGTGGATGATAATGCCTCCTTCTCCAGCATTGAGAAGCTCTCCTGGTAGAGAGCTCAGAGGCAGCAATCATAAGCGAGGCCACAGCTTTGAGAGTGGTGTGCGCATAAGAGAGAAAGATGACGATCTTGCTTTGTTTAATGAGATGCAGACTCGAGAGAGAGAGGGTTTCCTGCTTCAGTCGGCAGAGGACTTGGAGGACTCATTTTGTAATTACGAGCTAACTCTATTTTATCACATAAGCATTTTGTGCTGCCAAATATAAAAGCCCGGCAGTTTAAATTGGCTATCAATGCTGCACTTTTTCATAAACTATTCGATTGTTTCTGCAGCTACAAAGTTGAGGCACTTTTCAGATTTGAAGCTTGGTATCTCCGTTCCTGCTCGTGGAGAGAATAGTGACTTACTTAATAATGCAGAAGGGGAGAAAAACGACTATGACTGGTTAGTGGCCTTATTCCTGTTCCTGGTGACTTACTGTTAAATTACCAATTGCTTATAATTATTAAGAGTGTTTGTGTATGTCCTGTGTGTTTGTCCGTATAAATTCTTACTAATTTATATCTGTGGTGGATTTACCTATTTACCTTTTCCCAAACTGGCTTGTAAGAATTTTTTTATGGTTGAAATAGAGTACTTATTTTAACGGCACTGTACTGCTACTTATTTATCGTATGGTTGTTTGAATCGATCCCCATTCTCTTTTTTCTCACAAACATTCTGTATTATCAATTTCAAGGTTGTTAACACCTCCCGACACCCCTCTCTTCCCTTCATTGGATGATGAGCCGCCTCCAGTTACTATTGCAAGCAGGGGGCGACCTCGTAGTCAACCCATTTCCATATCAAGGTCATCCACGGTATGTGTGATTAAACTGTTTATATGGTAAAGAATTGTGTTGCGATCATTCTGGATACAGTATCTAAAAGGTGTCTTTTTACAATTGAGCTATTTGATGTTCTGTACTTCTTTGCTGAAACACTGAAGAGTATTGTTTTCATAGATGGAAAAAAGTCACAGAAGCAGTACGAGTAGGGGTAGTCCAAGTCCTAATCGTTTAAGCCCATCTCCTAGGTCAGCAAACAGTGTGCCTCAAATGCGGGGAAGGCAACTGTCAGCCCCACATTCCAGCCCAACTCCGAGTCTTCGACATGCTACACCTTCCAGAAGATCAACTACCCCAACAAGAAGATCTTCACCTCCTCCAAGTACGCCATCGACATCTGTGCCAAGGTCTTCAACCCCAACTCCCAGGAGGTTGAGCACGGGGTCCAGTGGAACTGCTGTTACATCTGGGGCAAGGGGAGCTTCACCCATAAAGTCAGTCAGAGGAAATTCTGCCTCACCTAAAATCAGAGCATGGCAAACTAATATTCCTGGTTTCTCTTCTGATGCTCCCCCTAACCTCCGGACATCTCTGGCTGACCGGCCAGCATCATATGTGAGAGGATCCTCACCAGCTTCCCGAAACAGTAGGGACATTGCATACAAATACGGTAGGCAATCCATGTCTCCAACTGCTTCTAGAAGCATCAGCTCATCTCATAGTCATGATCGAGATCGTTATAGCTCTTACAGCCGAGGTTCTGTGGCCTCATCTGGTGATGATGATTTAGACTCCCTGCAGTCAATTCCTATTAGCAGTTTAGATAATTCATTGTCAAAAGGAGGGATTTCATTTTCAAATAACAAAGCTCTGGCCTTCTCCAAGAAACACAGAATAGTTTCTTCTACTTCTGCTCCTAAAAGATCCCTTGATTCCACTATTCGACAATTGGTATGCATTTTGTTTTTTTATTTTTGAATGGTGTAATTTGATATATTCGGAACTAACATTTTGGTTTAAATAAGCTGTAAATTTTGTTTTTGTTTTCTCAGATTAATTGTTGCAATCACGTGATATACTCTTATTTGGACTATTTGAATATAAATATTTTGAAATTTGACATGGTTATCTTATCAACAATTTGAGAAACTAGAAATATACTTTCAACTCTTTTGTTGTCTTAGTGTGTAATTTTTTTTTAAGTACAATTGATCGTGTGTTTATGGTGCTATTTCCGAAGTAAGTTTGTGTTAGTAAATAATTAAAAGATTTGGAAATTGGCAGAAAATAATAGGATTTTTCAATTTCAATCTACTTTACGGACTTATCTTAAATTATCGCATTTCTTCTTTTCTTGTGCTTTTTATAGTTCACCGGAGTTCACATGTCATCTAATGGTACCAATGCACTTCCTTGTTTTTCTCCAGGATCGGAAAAGCCCGAATATGTTTAGGCCACTTTTATCAAGTGTCCCCAGCACAGCTTTTTACTCGGGCAAGGCAAGTTCTGCACATCGTTCTCTGATTTCCAGGAACTCCTCAGTCACAACTAGCAGTAATGCAAGTTCTGATCATGGTACAAGTATTGCACTTGATACAGAAGGGAGTGACCACAACCAGGATGATATGGCAAATGAATGTGAGAAAATGCCATATCATGACAGTCATGAAGAAATATTTGCCTTTGATAAGATGGATATTGTTAATGAAGATCCAATTCATGATATTAAGTCACTTGATAGTGGCTCTGCACCCGGTTGTGAGCCGGTTGTCACTGGAGATAGCAGTCACCAAGCTCTTATCCCAGACATAAGTTCCACTTCTGACTCTTCTCATGTTCAGGGAGGTGATTTTTCAGAGGTTGTTTTCCTTGAAGATGATACAGTTGTGTGTTCCAGATGTGGTTGCAGATATCGTGTTATCGACACAGAGGAAAATAATGCTAATCTTTGTCCGGAATGCAGCAGGGAAGAAAAATATCTAGGCATGGCCCTTTCAGAAAATATGACTTCAGTTACTGAAAGCTTGTCAAGGTTGTCTTCAATAAAATATGAAGCAGATAACCCTATCAATAAGGTGGAGTCAACGGTGATATTGCCTGACTCTTCCCTAGCTACTACTGATTTGGGTGAATCTAGGATTTCCAAGTCGGTGGACAATGTTGAGCAAGATCAAGCATCTTATCCTGAACAAGGCCCGAGTTACCTGAAAGAAAACTTCCCCTCAGAAACACCAGTGGAGGAAAGTCATCAGCATAGCCTTGTCAACCATTTGGAGATGGGCCAATCAGCTGTTGGAGGGAACCAGCCCAACACTGAATCCGGATTTCAGCAACCTCTTCAGCATAACGACTATCAAACTTTGAGATTTGATTCATCAGAAGGTGCAGGCATTTCTATATTGTTAAAGAGGTCAAGCAGCAGTAAGGGACCTGTTGTACAAGGAAGAACTTTTACTGCAAGTACCATATCTTATGATGATCTATCTTTTGCTAGAGATAGCATGAGCAGTTTGAGAAGCTCTATTGGACACAGCAGCTTTTCTGCATCATCATCGGCTGATTTTAGCTCATCCAGACAGATTGAAGCCCGAATGCAACGACAACTAAGTTCAAGGAAAGGGGATGTGGAGAACAAAAAGGGTGAAATCAGCGTGAAATCTCATAGCTCTGAGGTATCTTCTTCTGGAACACCTGCGAATCCTCATCTTGCATTAAGTTTTGAAACTTGTAAGCAAGAGGAAAATGTGGATTTTTATGTGGGCAATTCAGAATGTTTTTCAAGCCTGGGAACTACTATGTCTTCTCAAAAACCTGAACTAGCTTCTGAAAATGCCGAAGCAGATGATACCTCTTCAATTGTGGTAGCTGTTATAGAGGAGGATAAATTTGAATGCGACAACTATAGAATACTGGATACTTGTACCTCACAATCGTCTAGGTATGCCCTCAACATGAATTTTGAATTTTTTTTGGAACATTCTATTCAAAATGGTTTATTATGCTTCATATATGAACAGGGAGGACTTATCAGGTGGTAGGAGTGTCTCAGATAAAGAAGCATCAGTTACAACTTTTGACTGTTCAAAATTGGAGGGACACAACATGCTTGATGGTGGTGATTTTGAAGATGAACATACAGAACTTCCCACTCATTCAATGACGACAATATCTGAAACAGAAACAAAGCAAATAGTTCAGTTGATAGCTCCTGATTCACAAAATGATTTGTCAATAATATCAATGAATCCCTTGGAGGAGGAATCTGTGGTTCCTAGTGGATCCGACCAGGATTTAACTCCATCTGTTAATATTACTGAAAAATCTGATGGCATCCTAGGTATGCAAGTTTCTTAGATGGTGAATTATATGTTATTGTTTTAAATATCTCCTTGCATAAGTTCCTAAAGTTGTTTAATACTGCGATCTTGAAATTATTTGACTGATCCTGGTTTTTAATCATGTCCTCTTCTAAAATTACTTTGAACTGCTTTTGATGAATTTTCGAGCTGGCTCAGTTCCCTGATAAAACTTTCTGTTTGGCAGAAGAATCAACGGTAATTGTCGATTATCAAGGCAGAACAAAGGTGGTAAGAAGCTTGACACTTGAAGAGGCAACGGATACAATACTTTTCTGTAGCTCCATTGTTCATGATCTAGCCTACTCGGCTGCTACCATAGCAATCGAAAAGGAAAAGGAAAATGAGGTTACATTGGAAGCCTCACGACCAATGGTTACCATTTTGGGGAAATCTAACACTGACAGAAGTGATCTGCGCCATAGAACAGGTGGTAAACGTGTTATGAAATCACAAAAACCCAGACAACGGCATGTCGAAATGAGTACAAAGCCCCCTATTGCTAAGACAGAGAATGACGAGAACACGGATGAGTCCACCATTCGAAATGTAGGTCTTCCTAACCAAGTGGACAGCATGAAACCTCCAAAGCTGGAATCCAAATGCAACTGCAGTATAATGTGATTCTAATGAAGAGTGCCCTTGCTTGTCCATCCTTCCCATCTTCTACTTCCTCAGACAACGAGAGCTCACTACCACATATATTTAACCAAAAGACCTTGTGTTCTACGGGGCTTATCTGGATAACTGTCACTTGGTTTCAATCAAATCCAGTTTAATGTATAAGAAATGCCACGACATGTTGGTGACATAAATGTAAAGTTCTTTTTTGCTTCTCTTTTTTTTTTGGTTTTCTGATTGTTGTTTAGGGCTGATATTTACTCGAGAGGCCGTAGGGATTTCATTTCTTCACAGTAGTTTGCTCCAGTTGCCACATTCTTGTTGATTATTCTTATTTGATTCAAGTGCTCCGAAGCAGTGTTAAATATAAAGCCTCTCATTCATATTCATTTCCATATTGTAAAGTATAACTCTGTTCAAAAGTAACCTCTGATTTGGTTTGTTCTATTCATCTCAATCTCATTTGATGCTAACATTTCTTCTCTTTCTCTCTCTCTCTCTCTCTAATCTTTTCAGGTTTCAATCATTGACAGAGGTTTTGTACAATTGAGAGATATTTGACTCAGTCAAGCTGATGCAGCAGTACTACCATAGCCATGGTGCTGCAGTGCTGTCTGCTTACTGATGCTACTGGCTGCTCCAACAGTTTGTAAAAACTGGGTCAAGTATGTCTCACACTGTCACAATATCATTTATTAGACCTAACCTAATTGTAGTACAAACATCCAATGTCAGCCCATCTTGCCCATGTGAAAAGGGAAAATAAAGAAAAAAAGGGGAAAGGAGAAAGAAAGAAAAAGAGGCCATAACTTAAATGTCCCACCTTCAATCTTACTCTCAATCATCATTCTTGGCATCCAAACCTACCTAACATGCTGCTCCCCACTTTTCCTTTAAGAAAATATATTTAGTAACACGTGGCAATTAACCCATACTTTATTGACCTCGAATTTAGATTACTTACTCTTGTTCGACCTTAGAATTGAACGTTTAGATTTATCTCCCGTCTTTCCAGCGCTGTGCAGTGCCGTTTGGGCTTGAAATCGCTCTAATCTTGTGACTTTTTTTTTTTTTTTTTGGCCTTAAACCCAAGTAACACGTGGCAATTATGGATTCAACTGATGATCTATAGTAAGTTGTAAATTTGAGCTCTGATGGTCCGACCACCTGAGAGCGTCTTCTTAATTTACGAGTTCAAATCACGATGATTGATTAACTTATGATGCTGAATAGTTTGTGTATAGAAAAATAAATGACTAACAAAAGTTGTATATCTCTCTCCCATTGGTTGCTTTTTACCCCTTTTTTTTGGTGTCAGTGAGTTAAGATTTTCGTAGCTGATTGAATTTTTTTAAACTAAACCGTGGTTCATCTCTTGGATTAGTCGGGTCAATCGGTGGATTGATTTTAATGGGTCAGGTCTGCCCGTATAATTTAGAGTTGTTTGCACAAATAGCAAAATAGACTAAAATAATTGTAAATATAGCAAAACTAAAACTATTTGCAAATATAGCAAAATTGAAGTCTATCAATGATAGAAGTCTGTCAGCGATCGACTTTAAACACAAGTGTAATTACTGTTGATTGACTATTTTATCAGTAGTCTATCAATGATGGACTACATGCATTGTTATTAAAGTCTATTAGATAGATTTCTATCGCATATATACTTGTCAAAATTATTTGCAAATAGAACATAATTAAAGTCTACCAGTGATAGAAGTCTATCAATGATAGAGTTTAATCACAATTGCAATTATTTTTTATAGGCTATTTTATCAGTGATAGTAGTCTATCACTGATAGATTACATTCGTTGTGATTGACCTCTATAAGTGATAGATTTGCCATAATTGTAAATTTTTTTAAATTGCTATATTTGCAAATAACAAACCTTAAATGCAATAACCCTCTAATTTGTGACCGAAGGCGACAGATTGGATCAAATGGGTCCAAACAAACTCATGCTTTGGGCTCAACCCATTTTTATTGGGCCCACACCCTTGGATCATTTGATGGCCCAATTACCTCATGGACCAGTTTTACAATTAGCTTTATGCCATTTTTGGAAAATGGGAACGTTATTCTTGCGATTGCAACGGTTCGTTCTGGCGCCTATTTAATTCCTTGCATGTTTTTTTTTTTTCGGTAACATTTGGGAATTCAAATCTGACCTCAAGAATAGTATGTGTGCGTTATTGTTGAACTATGTGTTAGTTGTATGATTTTTTTTTTAGTTCAACAAATGTGGGGTTGAGATTCAAACCTCTAACTCGAGGGAAGAAAATTATATATTAACCACTAAGCTATAATGTTCATTTCTTAAACGGTAGTGTTTTAGGTTACAAATTTGAATTTTCCCAATGTAATATTAAAAATATATATTATGTTTTTCATGAGCATTTATTCATCATTTAAAAATCTTTTCAGGATAATGTTTTTATTACATTCAAATATGAATTGTTGTGACTGTAATAAACAATGTTGAACCACCAAGAATAATCTCGGTGAACCCAAAAAAAAACTTATTTTAATTGTTTTTAATCAAATATTGAATCCAACACTTTTTTCTTTAACATAAAAAGACAATTTTAAACTCAGTTTTATCACTTTCAAGAATTCTTTCATGGGAGTGGGATAGATTCTGACTGGTTTGCAGTTTGCACCCCATGTGAATTGCTCAGTGAAAAAAGTCCATCAATTCCCATGCAAATTCATTTTCTTTTTTTAAATTCAGTTATTCTCTTGGATTTACTTGCCAAGTTGCCACATATTTGCTTGTTTGTCTCCATTCCCAACCAGCCCCCCCTCTTTTTTAATTCCTCTCCATCATAGATCTGCAACTCTCAGCTTTTCAATGCTTTAAATTTACCATTCACCATAGATTTTAGCTCTTTCAAACCAAACCCACCAGCCCCTTTTGATTTGATTCTCTCTTCAATGTTGTGAAGGTGTTCTACTCAGAGCCTTGCAGCTTCTACTTCTGCAAATCATTACATTTGTACCCTCTTCCATTGATTTCCCTGCATTTCTGAGTCTCTCTGCTATGGAAATAACACATTTCTTTACTCTTGAGTTAATTTCTAAATGTACATGGCTTTACCTTTACTGCTTCAGATGGGTCCCTTATCTTCTTCAGTGACGTGAGTTTCAGCATTCAGACATGGTGAGGTTCTACTTCTTGTCGGGTTTTGTTGTTTTCATTTCCTCATTAGTCTTCTGAATGCGAACGAAAAGTTTTCTCAATTCTGTGGGCTTTGGGATGTCTCTTTCGGCTGCTGTTTAAATCTCGATACTGTTAAGTTCTTTTCAATAAGTTGTTTCTTCGGATGTTTATGGGATATAGATCTGTTTTTGGTTTGCATTTGAAGTTGGGGTCCAGTGTTTCTGAGTGATCTTTGAAGTATGCACGCCATCTGTTTGATGGTATGCGTGTGAGAGAGTGAGAGAGCTTTTTTTTGACCAAAATGAGGGGGAGAGAGGATAATGGGTATCACAACAATGGATCAAAACATGAAAAGTCTATGGGGTTTGAGTTTCAAAGAGGAAATGGAACTAATGGCAGTTTTCATCGCCGGGTAGCCACTGCCAAATCAACTCCATCGAAATGGGACGATGCACAGAAATGGATTTTTGGGTTGCCAAAAGGAGGAAAAGAAGAGTCTAAAATCAAGCATAGAAACTCGAATGCTGATGACTTGCGGCTTATAGCTGCTGTGCCACAACAGGAGCATGAGTATTTGAGCGGTGGAGATAAAAGGACTGAAGGGCAAGAAGAAAATGGAGGCTTTGCTTCTGCAATGAGCAGTCAAAGTGAAGCAGAAACAAAGAAGATGGAATGTGATGAACCCATTTGGCAAATCAATAAGCCAGTGGAGAACTGCAAGACGGTGGTTAGGTCTGTGTGTGTGAGGGACATGGGGACAGAGATGACTCCCATAGCGAGTCAGGAGCCTTCAAGGACGGCTACCCCAGTTCGAGCCACGACCCCTGTGCTTCAGAGCCCTATAACTTCCGGATCTTCCACTCCAGCAAGGCCCCACCATGAAATGCAAGCCATTGAAGATCGTCAAGCAGGTTTTGCTTCCACTGCCATGGTGGTGAGAAACCAGAGCTCTGATCAAGCTGTAAAGATGAACTCCATGGAAACCAGAGCAATGGCTTGGGATGAAGCAGAACGAGCCAAGCATATGGCAAGGTAAACCTTTGATAATGTTTTGTTTTTGAAGTTCAGGAAATTAGTTGTAAGTTTTGAAAGCAACCATTTTGTGTGACTTTTACTTTTTTTCCATCTATAAAACTCAAAACAGAGAAATGGGACATAAATCCTTCCAGACAATCAAAGTGGAAAACTGAAATGATTGAATGTCTTCTCTCCCATTGCAATCCTTCTTACAATGCATCTAGGCAACTTAAAGTGCTAGATTTAACTTGGATGTTCATGATATACTGATCGCTTTGCATTTCTAGGTATAAACGTGAAGAAGTGAGGATACAAGCATGGGAAACCAGCGAGAAGAGGAAAGCCGAGTCAAAAATGAGAAAAATGGAGGTACTTTCTTAGCCAGATTTTTACTTTCTTCCAAATTGAATATGAAGTTGAGCTTGATTTCAATCTGTCCTGTTATTGTAGTCCTATAGTTAGGTTAAATCTCCTAAAATGTATCTTTGGTTAGTTTTCTTGTGACACATTTTCTTTAAATGTGCGAAAGAGAGAAAATGGAAAGATCGGATTAGAGATTTTAAAGGTGCAGTAAGGCTCACCCATTCTATGTCTAGCTCAATTTTGGAAAACTTACCCTAGTCCAACTCAAATCGTAAAACAATTGATATTCGTTCATACCTTATACTAAATGCGCACTCTATCTCCTCTCATACATCCAATGGTATAAAACTATCGATAAACAATTTCTCCAATCTCTCACATCCAAACGAAACTGGTGGATAAATGAATTGTTAACATTTGATAGCAAGAGACGTTCCGAAAGACTCGACAAACCCATAAAAGCCATTACAAAGCTCAAACTATAGAAACTAAAACAGTAATTTAACCACCGAACTACGACGCAGTGAACACAAAATCTATAGTATCTTTCTACTATTTTGAATCCTATGAACAGTTGTACATGTTTTGTTGATTGTATGAACAGAAAAAGGCAGAGAAAATGAAAGCTTGTGCGGAAGAGATACTGGCAGATAAACTTGCATCCACAAGAAGAATGGCTGAAGAGAAACGTGCAAATGCAGAGGCAAAGCTAAATAAGAAATCTGTAAGGACTTCTGAAAAGGCTGATTATATTAGGAGGACTGGCCACTTGCCTTCTTCTTTCTCCTTCAAGTTGCCTTCTCTGTGCTGCTGGTAGCATCATTCAATATTTTCCTTTTCAGGCAAGCTGCTTTTAAGTTTCATCTTATTCTAATTAAAATCAGCCTCTTTTTTTTTTCTTTCTTCCTTGAATATCTGTAAAATGCATTTACCTTAGAATTGTTATAAAATATTGAAATTTTGAAGTGAATTATTGTCTGTTCTGGATTTTAGTTGCTTGTAGTGTTCTGTTGTCTTTTTGTTGTTTTTGTCTTATTATTCCATTGTGGAGCAACTTTTGGAACTTGGCATAAATTAGCAACAAATTTGTTATCATACAAATTAATTGGTTACTATTTATAACCCATGGTTTTGTTTGTTCTTAATAACATTACAAGACTGTTTTTAAAGTCAGAGCGAGCATAACTCAACGGTAATTGACATGTACTCTCGACTAAGAGGTCAGATGTTCGAATCCCCCACCCCAAATGTTGATGTACTCAAAAGAAAAAAAAAAAAGTAGTTTAGCTATTTTGAGAATGCTTCTTTATATGCATATGTTCCATCCAATTAATGATGATTAAATATATATATATATTTATTTATTTTACGACATGGGGGTGGGAGGATTTGAACTACAGACCTTGTGGTTATCAGTATAACTTTATGCCAGTTGAGCTATGCTCTTGTTGGCTAATTAAATATATTTTATTCTAATTTTCTTCTTATAAATTATATTGCTAAATTAATTTTTTTCATGAAGAATTTTTTTTTTGTCCATTTTAAAATTATTAACTTCCAATACGTTCAAGAGAGAAAAATAATAAAAACTCACCGTGACACTATCAACTTATTATTATTACTGTTTTTTTTAGTTCAATAAATACGAAGTGATTATTACTGTTTTTTTCGTTCAATAAATATGGAGTGAAGATTGGACTTTCGATTCCAACTGAGAAATGCTCGTATCGGCATTATATCATATAAAATTGATTTAAAAATGTAGGGTAATCTAAAAAGTAAATTTGGTACGTTATATTAATATTGGATTCACGTTTATAAATCTTTTGATTTTTATATTTGTAAGGAATACAACTTTTTTTTAGGGGAATTGCAATGGGTAGCAAAAAATATTAGGATATTTGCAAATTTAGCTATGATTTTTTAGATTTGCAAACATAGCAAAAATTTAAAAATCTGATTTCCGTTTTTTTTATTATTCCAATTTTACCCTTGTTGGTATATCGATAGGTATATTAGTAGTATATCTGATATATTTTATATTTACTGATATACGAAATATAAAGTATACCAAATTTGATATACTCGAATGAATACAATGATATACCTAATATATACTTGACTTGATAAGCATAACATTTGATATACCAATGATATACTTGACTTTTTTTTTTTTTTTTAGAATACTTGATATGTTACTTTCTTTACTTATATTTGTTATATTTATTTTTCTCTTTATTGAATTATGTGGTGTTACTTTCATATTTTAAATGAAATGTTTGTCTTTTATAAAATAAATGTGTCTTCTATACCTGTTATGAATGTTGATACACCATTGATATACCTCATTTGTATTTTTTTTATACTACTCAAATAATTAATAACATTGATATACATGATTATGAGTAGCTAAATACATCAATGATAGATTTGTTATTAAAAAAATCATTGATATATACGCATTCAACCAAAAGGTTAGAGGTTTAAATCCTCTACCACACATATTGTCCCAAAATAAAGCTAATATATCTAATTCTTCATTGATAAAGTATATCAAAAACATCTAAAACTAATGAAAGCTCATGTGTATACTTCATTTATGAAGTATATTATATTCACGAAAATATACATCTGATATACTATATATTTAGTATATCAGTTGATCGATATACCAAATATCTAGTATATTTTACCCTTGTTGGTATATCGATAGGTATATTAGTAGTATATCTGATATATTTTATATTTACTGATATACGAAATATAAAGTATACCAAATTTGATATACTCGAATGAATACAATGATATACCTAATATATACTTGATATGTTACTTTCTTTACTTATATTTGTTATATTTTTTTTTCTCTTTATTGAATTATGTGGTGATACTCACATATTTTAAATAAAATGTTTGTCTTTTATAAAATAAATGTGTCTTCTATACCTGTTATGAATGTTGATACACCATTGATATACCTCATTTGTATTTTTTTTTTAACTTACCTCATTTTTTATACTACTCAAATAATTAATAACATTGATATACTTGATTATGAGTAGCTAAATACATCAACGATAGATTTGTTATTAAACAAAATCATTGATATATACACATTCAACAAAGAGGTTAGAGGTTTAAATCCTCTACCACACATATTGTCCCAAAATAAAGCTAATATATCTAATTCTTCATTGATAAAGTATATCAAAGATATCTAAAACTAATGAAAGCTCATGTATGAAGTATATTATATTCACGAAAATATACATCTGATATACTATATATTTAGTATATCAGTTGATTGATATCCCAAATATCTAGTATATTTTTAGGGTTTAATATACTAGATATTTGGTATATCAGTGGATGGCGAGCTGAGGTTATTTTAGTCTTTTTGCGTTATTGTTTGGGCCGGGCCAAACTTTTTTTGCTATCTGCAAACCCAATAAATCAAAGACACGCCTGCAATTATGATTTCTTTTTTTGCTATTGATGCAAATGCCCCTTTTTTTTAGTCCTCAACGCTACCATTGGTCCCCCAAACAATGTTGGTTCTGAATAAAATCTACAAAATACAAATAGTTATTTTTCCAATGACGTGGACATTCACATGGCACAAAATAATTTATGCAACATTGTTTTAGTGTTATAAAATGTTACGTCACGTTAGTTAATGACTAAAAATAGAGAACCAACATGAAACATACCAGTGGTTAAGATATATATCTTCAGATAAAATATTTGAATTTTTTCATCCCTACATGTTGTTGAACAACTTAAACTAAAAAGTAATAGTAATAATGGAGACAAATGCATGTATTTTCTAAACATATGTTTCTACGCTTTAACTATTGAGCTAGGTTGGTCTTCTCGTACTAAAAATATGTTATCAAAACATAATAATTGAATTGATCAATCATATGCCAAATTATTGTACTCAATAAAAAAAAATCATGTGTCAAATTATTTAAAACGTTCTTGATTTTTAACTTGTTTACATTTTGCCCCCACACAATTTAAGGCCCCGTTTGATAATCATTTGGTTTTTGAAAATTATACTTGTTTTCTCCTAAATTCCCTACCATAACTAATTTCATCCTTGTTAAGGATCCATTTGAATTCCTAGCCAAATTCTAAAAACAAAAACAAGTTTTTTATTTATTTATTTTTTTTTCAAAATTGGACTTGATTTTTGAAAACAAGGAAGAAGATTGATACTAAAACAAAGAAACTGTGGAAATAGGTGTGTATAAGCTTAATTTTCAAAAACTAAATGGTTATCAAACGGGGCCTAAAATTTTGAATTTTACTTCTAGAGAAAATCTTCCTTCGACAATTTTTTTTTCATTGTAATTAAAACTTTTCAAATCATCGGAAGAAGATTTTAAATAGTATCCATTGAGTTGGGTTCATCTTGGCAAACTAAAAACATGTTGTCACAAAAAAAAAAATAATAATAATAAAATTAACCATTTATTATTTTATTATTATTTTATCTAAAAAGTAAGTCAACAGACATTTTTTTTTTAGTTCAAAAAAATATGTGAGGATGGAAGTTTGAATCTTTGACTTTTTGGTCCTTATGAGCTATTGAGATATCCTCAAGCCACTTAAATTCATGAATGGTCAAGATGAGTTGTAAGATCTATTTTTTAAAAAATTAAATATATAATATAATATTTTATTCATAAGTCATGCGTTGAATTATTCAAGACGCTATTGATTTTTAGCTTGAATTCAAGCTGCCCTCCACAGTTTAAAATTTTGAATTTTACCCTAAAACCCTCCTTCAACAATTTTCATTAAAATGAAAGGTATGTTTGGTTTAACTTTTTAAGTGTTTAATTTTGGAAAAAAAAAAAACATTTTGAACAAAATTCTAGTGTTTGACCATCCCTAAAAATGACTTATTAAAAAATGAGATTGAGAAATAAACTATTTTGAGAACAACACTTGAAAACAATTTTTTTTTTTTTAAATTAGTTTTTAAGTATATAATAACTTGGATATAAAAACACTTATGAGCATTCTCAAAAAAAAAAAATGTAACCAAACATATGAGTGTTTAAATTCTAAACAATTTTTGTACAAAATATTTAAAAAAATGCATTCTTGAAAAATACTCAAACTAAAAGGTATTCCAAACCGGCCTAAAACTTTTTAAACTTTTGGGAGAAAATTTAAAATGGAATCTAGTGATTTTTTTTTTTTTTTTTTTTTTAATGGAATGCAGTGAGTTGCGAGCAAAATTAAAACCAAATAAATTATATGATGTTACCATGTATGTAACTGATTTCAAATTTGCCTTAACAAATTTTAAATTAAATCCCTAAGACCCGTTTGATAACGATTTTGGTTTTTTATTTTTGAAAATTAAGCTTATAAACACTATTTTTACCCACAAACTTTTTGTTTTCTATCTACGTCATTTTCCATGTTTTCAAAAAACAAGCCAAATTTTGAAAACAAAAAAAAAAAAAAAAGTTTTCAAAAACTTGTTTTTGTTTTTGGAATTTGGCTAGGAACTCAAATGCCTCCTTAACAAAAGTGAAAACCATTGTAAAAAGATTGAGAGAAAACAAGTACAATTTTCAAAAACCAAAAACAAAAAAACGAAATGGTTATCAAAAGGGGCCTAATTTATATAAAAACCTCAACTAGTCCGTTTATTAACAAAAAAAAATGTTAAACATTGGCATAAAAATGAATGTATTGATAATTTTTTTATTACATCAACATTTGGGGTGAGAAGATTCGAATTTATGACCTCTTGATCGAAGGTACATGTCAATTACCCTGAGATAGGCTCGCTTTGGTTAATAAATTTTTGTTTTATTACCATATTTGGACTCGTGAATAAATCAATTAGCACATGAAAACCTAACTCACTCATCAATCACATTTGACCCACCAATTATTCTTCCAAGTGTCATGTCTCACATGTCCACAGGCAAGTTTAGACGGGGTACATATACATTACCTTTCAAATCATTTTGAAAATAAATTATATCAATAAATATGTGTGTTACCTTTCAAATCATTATTACCATGTCGATTTGAGCATAACTTAATTGGTTAAGCTTAAAACAATGGTTCAAATATTTGTCTCTCCATTTTGTTGAACTGAAAAAATATTATGCTAAATAATATTAGTTGATATAATTTTGTTTTACATGATATTAAAAAAACAACCATGCAAAACATCAAGTTAAAAAATAGTAGAACTACTTGACTTGTCGATATCCAACGAATCCAAGGGTGTACCTAAGTTGATGTGATAGTTAATCATTAACACAAATGGATGATTAACTATAATCATAAGATTTATAACTATTAATCTGAACATAACTTAAGCTGATTTAGACATATATCAAGATTCATAAATTCAAGTCCACATCTCACTCTAAAACTTAAAAAAAAAAAAAAAAACTATAATTATAACAAATCATTAATTAAGTTATACATTCAACATTTTTTTTTATAGATTCACATGTCTGAATACATTGAATCACTTTTTTTTTTTTTTTTTTTTACATCAATATTTGGAATGAGAGAATTTGAACCTTTGACCTCTTAGTCAAAGGTATATACCAATTATCGTTGAGTTATGTTCATTGACACATTTAATCAGTTGTTAGTTATCTTTCCACTAACAAATGTTAACCATTTTTTCCATGGAGTTTCATAATTGAGAATTTTTAATAAACTAGTGTTTTAGCACGTGCATTGCACGTGTAATTTTTTAAAATTTTAATATTTATAATTATATATAATTCGGATAAAATATTATATTCAATACAATAATTTTTTTAAAATTACTTAATATAAGTTTTATGTAGTCTTATTTAGTCGGTCACATATTTTTATAGTATAGGATATGTCTAACTGTTTATTCAATTCAATCACCATTGTATAAAATGTTTTATTTTAGTAATTTATGTTTTAATATTTTTTTAAATTTATCTTTAACAAAACAATAATGGCAATTTGAATTTTAAACGATTTAGTTTAGCTTGAATGAATCAACATGATTTTTTTTTTTTTTTTTTGATAAAAAATGAATCAACATGATTAAATGATTAAATGATCGTACTTACTCGATTGATTTGATTCAACGTGTTAAAAATCAATTGATAATTACTTTTAAAACTAACTATACTTAATATCAAATTGTCATTTTTGTGTTTTTGATTCATTGGATAAAAAATTGTGAAGGAAATAATTTTTTTGAAAAAAAAAAATCATACATAAACAATAAATACAATAAGAGGGTTAATTATAAAATAATATGAAAACATCTAAAATATATTGATACCTCTTCATACGAATATCTGATAATAGGTTCATCTTTGATTGGTATTTGAGATCAATCCATTTTTCAAGATACAACGACGACATCTAATACAAACAACACTGCATTGCAATTCCCATAACATAGTTTGTTATACCAATATGCAATGCATTCTTTTAAATCTAAAAATATATGAAAGAACTAATAGAAGAAGAAAAACAAATCAAAATGAGCAAGCTAAATTGTTGTAGAAACAAATACCTTTACATCATACAACTTTTATGAATACCAAATAAAACTAACTTTAATTTTAAAACTATCGAAAATTACCTTAAAAAATTTTAAATTAAGGATAATAGTGTTACATTAGTTATTAGGATTAGAATAAAAGAAAATCAAAGAATAATAATGTTAGAATGATTTTTTTTTAAAAAAAAAAAGTGTTAGAATGAAAACATATATATGTTAGAAATAGATACCTGTGTTGAAGATCGTTTTGAAGTATCTTCGTCCTTTTTTGGTAGTTAACACAACTTTGTAATTCAAATAAACTAATAAACTTATAGAGAACAAAATGGAGAGGAAAAAAAAAAGACTAAAAAGAGGATACCCAAGTTTGTGTAGAAGAAAGCAGGGAGAGAGTTCTTTATATAGTGGAGTTGAAGAATGTTACAAAACTATTGCAATTCCAAAACCTTTAAAATCCCACTATTGATTGTAATTAAATTTGAAGTTATAAAGTTTATAATTAATTCATAGAAATTTAATGAATAAAACCTTTTATATTCAAACTCTTCACCTACCAACTTTTCACATTCTTATATATACCTTCATTCTATAAAAATATATATATATATATATATATATATATATATATATATATATATATATATATATACATACCTTCATTAAAAAAAAAAACTATTATTCTACTAATTTATTATATATAAAACTTGATGGTGTAGAATTTATTTAAATTATAGTTTTCTTATAACAATGGTTAAATTTTTTCCTACTATGATTTTATCACTAAAAGAAGGCAATATAAATTTTGTGAAATAAAAATATCGTCTTTTAAAACATTTAATATTCATTTTAGTACATTTAATATTCATTTTAGTTTTATTAAATAATTAATAATGAATTCCTATTTATCCATATCCATTACTTTATTAAATATTTGAATGCAATATCGGTTTTTATAGTTATATAATTATCACATTTAGATAAAAAAAAATTATTAAATAATTAATAATCAATTCCTATTTATCCATTACTTTATTAAATATTTGAATGCAATGTCGGTTTTTATAGTTATATATAATTATTGTAGTGTTAAATAAATCGCAATGGCACATTTGTAATTATGTAAAAAAATGAGAGGGTAAATATGTCCAAAAATGTTTTTTCAAGATCCTGGCTTTTTATATATTAAAGATGGATATATCTAGCAAAGCAATGAATACAACTACACTAGAAAGCTAAGTATATCAACTTAAAATGTATGAAACAAACAAGTAAAATCTCGACTCATCAATTCAAACATAGCTAATTACACCAATTACTATTTCAAAATTTGATGGTTGATCCTCTACCTATATTATTGAAAAAGGATAATAGGAAAAAAAAATCATTTTTGACGCAGAACTTTTCAGATTATATCAATTTTAACCTCAAACTTTCACTTTTATCAAATTGAATTGTAAACTTAAATAAACACTTGAATTTTACCATCAATTCAATTTACACTGATTCACCTGTTAATTGTTACAAAAAAAATATATAAATCTAACTCATTAATTTCAATAAAATAAAATGTTGCACAAAGATAAGTTTATAACGCATGCATAAATTAACCATTGAATAACTTTGTCATAATCTATAAATTCAACAAAAGAATCTAACTCCAATGTCGTCTTTCTCTAAAATTTTATCAATTCATACAGTGTACATACATTTTAGGCTTAAAATTGCAATACTAAGCTTGAAATGTCATTTGACGAGGTAGAAAGTATAGATCCAACATGAGCATAGCTTAGTGTGCATAAGACTTATACTAATGACCAAAAGATTTATGAATTAGGGTAGAGTTTGAATCCCTTACAAGAAAAAAAAAATATATACATAGAGTTCACAGTAAAAATTAATAGAAAATGAGAAGGGTCCAAATTGATTTTTTTCCCTCCAAAATAATAATAAAATCCCGTTTGAAAAAGGAAAACAAAAAATTAAAATCAACCACATTATAATTTATGAATACGGTTCATTAGCCAAAATTATAGTTTTTTTTTTTTTTTTTTTTTAAATAACCAAAATTATAGGGTCTTTTTTGTTTGTTTTTTTTTAAGGTTTTATTACAAGTTTAATCTCCCAACTTTCATAATTGTATCAATTATGTTTCTGAAAAGTGTTTAATTGGTTCTTGAACTTTCAATTTTGTATCTAATAGACATTTGACATATTCAAAATATTTAAAAATTAACAATCTACAATAAATAAAATTAAAGTTTATGTTTATTGAGACTCTAAACTTTAAATTTTGTATTTAGTAGGTTTGTGAATTTTACACAAATATCACATACTTCCCCCTATAAATTTATTGGTTTTAGTATCAATCTTCTACCTCATTTTCAAAAACCAAGTCCACTTTTGAAAACACAAAAAAAATAGTTTTTAAAAACTTGACTAGGAATTCAAATGCAACATTAAAAAAGTCATGGTAGGAAATTTAGAATAAAACAAACCTAATTTTCAAAAACAAAAAATAAAAAACTAAGGTCCCGTTTGATAACCTTTTGGTTTTTGGTTTTTGAAAATTAGACTTGTTTTCTTTAAATTTTCTCACCATGGTTTTCATTTTTTGTTAAAGGCACACCTAAATTTCTAACCAAATTCTAAAAACAAAAACAAGTTTTTGAAAACTAATTTTTTTAGTTTTCAAAAATTGGTTTGGTTTTTTAAAACATGGGAAGGTAGGTGAAAAGCCAAAAAAAACTTAGAGTTGAGAGTGGTGTTTATAAGCTTAAAAACCAAAAACAAAAAAAAAACCAAATGGTTATCAAACGGGACCTAAATGGTTATCATACGGGACCTAATTTAACTATTTTTTTTAAATCTCAAACAACATATCGTTTATAAAATTGAGGAGCCATTCTAATTTAACTATTTTTTTTAAATCTCAAACAACATATCGTTTATAAAATTGAGGAGCCATTCTAATTTAACTATTTTTTTTAAATCTCAAACAACATATCGTTTATAAAATTGAGGAGCCATTCTAATTTTCCTCCTCTTTTCGCGTAGCGATCACGTTGGCTTCGATTGAGCGAGGGATTTCTCTCCCCCCTCCGGAAGCAGCGTTTCGCCGTCTTTTGTCATCCCCAATCAATCTATCTCAAAACCCTTTTCTCCAAATCAGAGATCAGGAATCTACCCAGTTTGTACTTCTCTTCTCAGTTTCTGTTAGGGTTTTATTTCTATCGAGTTGTTTCTTAATCATATTTTCCGTACGGGAACCGGTATAGAACGGAAATTCTAGGTTGAATTCTTATTTGGAATAAGCTCGTCTTGTTTGCACAATCCGCTTTACGTATGGTCTTATGCCTTGTGTAGTTTGATTTTGTAGTTTCATTCGAGGGTTCGGTCAAAATTTGTACTGAATTTTGACTTCCGAAGCTCGAAGGCAGTTCTCGAGTGTGTTTGCGGTTCCGCTTGGAGCTTACAGTTGCTGTGTAATCATGGCAGCTGGGCGACATGGGGGTTACCGTGATAACGAGTTCAGGGACCGGGAGACCAATTTTCATGTGTCGAGGAGGTCGTTTGGCAGCGCCAGGCAAGAATTTGAAAGGGTTAAGGTCAGTCATGATGATCGTGGTATTCGTAGGAGTATAGCGCGGGACGTCAGAGATAAGGTCAGGGTAAGGCACCAGGATATGAAGGAGAACGCTGTTGTTAATGGGTATTATCATTCTTCTTCCAGTAAGAGCAATTCGGTTAATAGTGATGGTGGTGTCAGTGGCAGTGATCATGGCCCGATGCAAAATAGGGTTTCTGGTGCCATCGATAGGGAGCCGGGTGAGTTATCCAGTGAGAGTGGATCTGATGATGCCATTGAATCTGGCTTGAGGGTTAAACATAGCGAGGTTTCAAAGGTAGTCGTAAATGGGACTTTATGTCCTACGGAGAGGAAGAGAAAATTTTCGCCTATAGTTTGGGATAGGGACGACAACAAATTGAGTAATCCATCCCGGAATAGGATTGTCACAACTGTGACGGGTGTTCCACGGCCCCAAAAGTTGACTCGCCAGTCTCCTAATATTATCTCAGACCGAGGTGAACATACATCTTCAGTTAGGAATAGTGATAACGATAATTTTTCATCTTCTTCTGAATTTAAATCTCCTTTAGTCTCTGGACATGAAATGTCACAGTCATTAGCAAGGTCGTCTCCTGTTTTAGGAGAGCATTTACACCAGAATTTAGAAGTAGAAGTGTTAGATAATGAAGATAACGGCCCAACAAGGAATATCTCATTTTCACGATGGGTAGGTGGAGATACCTCTCCAGCTGATGAAGATGAGGTTCTTCTAGATGATAGAGAAATACCAAGAAAAAAGAAAATACTAAATACTGAAATTCAGGAAACTGAGGTACATCGCAAAACCTCGTGCGACTCATTTTCTGAGGTTGGGGACCTCAAGAGCAATGGTTTCAAGTCCAATGAAACGAGAGTTAGGTCGTCTGAATCTAATGAACTGGGTGCCCATTGTAGATTTTTGAGTGTGGATGAGTATCCCGGTGGTGATGTGGAAAAGGATGAATATATGGAGGTTGATGAGAGGCATGATATTAGTGATGCTTGTTTTAGTCCGTCAGATATTGATTCTGATGATGATAATGACCTTTGTGCTACACGGGAGCCTCCAGCCCCCACTCAACGAAGTGTAAACATGCTTCAGGGATGTAGAAGTGTTGATGCATTTGAGAGACTAAACAAGATTGACGAAGGCACCTATGGTGTTGTGTATAGAGCCAGAGACAAGAAGACTGGGGAAATTGTGGCCTTGAAGAAGGTAAAAATGGAGAAGGAGCGGGAAGGGTTCCCACTGACTGCTTTGAGAGAAATAAATATTCTTCTTTCATTCCATCATCCTTCAATTGTTGACGTGAAGGAAGTCGTGGTGGGGAGTAGTCTTGATAGCATTTTTATGGCGATGGAATACATGGAGCACGATCTTAAAGGACTCATGGAGGCCATGAAACATCCTTTTAGTCAGAGTGAAGTAAAATGCCTAATGATTCAGCTATTAGAGGGTGTTAGGTATCTCCATAGTAACTGGGTGCTTCACAGGGATTTAAAGACATCTAATTTGCTTTTGAACAACCAGGGTGAATTGAAGATTTGTGACTTTGGATTGGCTCGTCAATATGGAAGTCCTTTGAAGCCATATACACATTTAGTTGTTACTCTTTGGTACAGGTGACTCCTTCTATCTTACGTCTCCCATCTTTTCATTCAAACAAATATCAATGCACAGAAGGCCATAAACATTTACTGTGTACATATACGAATGTTTTTGGACTAAATATAACTATGTTCTTGTCTCGTTACATTGTAGGGCACCTGAACTTCTGTTGGGAGCAAGACAGTATTCAACAGCAATCGACATGTGGTCCTTGGGCTGTATCATGGCTGAACTTCTATCGAAGGAACCTCTTTTTAATGGGAAAACTGAAGTTGACCAACTTGATAAGGTAATATGTCGTACTATGATTCTTTCTATTTTTGGTATTTTAATAGTGATTGGAACTTTTGCATTGCAATAATGAGCTGCTTCTTTTTCTTATTATTCTTGTTATTGGCATGACTTGACAGATTTTTAGAACTCTTGGCACTCCAAATGAGACTATTTGGCCTGGATTCTCCAAGCTACCTGGTGTTAGAGTCAACTTTGTCAAGCATCAGTAAGTTTTAAATGCCTCCTTTATATATATATATTCCACCCTTCAATGTTCTAGCTTTCTTATTTTCCCACCTTTTTCCCAGGCTTCCAGCTTTGGGTGATTCTGGTCTGACTAGCTGGCCTCCGTTGGTGAACTATAGTCCCAGGTTTATTGTAGTATTGACTATACTATTTTGTACCTTTCAGGTTCAACCTGCTTCGTAAGAAATTCCCTGCCACATCATTTACTGGCTCTCCGGTTCTATCTGATTCTGGGTTTGATCTGTTGAGCAAACTTCTAGCATATGATCCTGAAAAGGTAACTATTAATCAATCTAAGCGAGCTTTATCCTGTTATATTTGTATTTGCTTATTTGAATTTCATGATCTTTTTACAGAGAATATCAGCTGAAGAAGCTCTTGAACATGATTGGTTCCGCGAAGTGCCTCTCCCCAAGTCTAAGGAGTTCATGCCTACTTTCCCTGCTCAGCATGCTCAAGACAGGTATTATTCATTGAGGAATTCATGCCTGCTTATACTTCCTTTATGGGTGCAACAAGCCAAAATTGAAAAATCTGGTTGAACCAAGTCATTTTGGATGTTTTGAGAATATGTGTTATGGGTGGTTCCTATCGGTTTGATGTTTCAAAAAGTCAATTTTGGCATTAGTTTTATTTTTCTCTTAGACTGATTATATTTCGGTGTTGGCCAAAAATCAGACCAAAACGACCTGCTTTTACCCCTTTATCCTGTTAGTAATTCCTTGTCTATCTTATGTTTAGGAGAATGCGAAGAATATTGAAGAGTCCAGATCCCCTTGAAGAGCAACGTATAAAGGAATTGCAGCAGCAGGAGTTAGGAACTACTGGTCTCTTTGGTGAGAGATGAATTGTTAAGTGATGGCTGAGGCTCTGTCTTCCATTTATTATATAGAATTGCTATTTATGAATTTGGTGGGGGAGTTGAACTGGATAAGAGGAAGATAGCACGGGTTTTCACAAGATTGGTGCTGGTTTTCCTGGGGCACGTCCTGTTTGTTAGTGAAAATATGTATATTGTACCTTCAGGTCAACTTTGTTTTCAGGCCTTGACAATCATCTGGAACTGCATGTGTAGCACTTACATCACTAGTTTTTGCATATTGCCTTTTCAGGAAAAGAAACTTCTGCTGTACAATGTTCTTGTAGATAAAATGGAAAATTGTTGGATTTGAATTGGGCTTTAACATTGAGTTATAATTACTGTTTGTATTGTTTTACATTTTCTAAGTTTACCTTTAGGCTACGGGAAACAACTGGGTTTAGTAGAGGCCAGAGGGAGCATCCTTGTCTTTAATCAATAAAATTGGTATTTAACCATGATACTTTTGAATTGGAAGGTAGCATTTCAATTTTGGTATATGTGGAAACCTTTATATTTCAAAAGGCATCATAAACTTCAAGCATGCTCAGGATCATTTGCAGCGCCTTGTCTTGTGCTACAGGTTTCACTTAGGTGCTCACCCCTGTGCTTTGTGCACCTTGTCCAAAATAAGTTATCCACTCATGTTCTACCTCTACAAAAAGCCCCCAAATTTTTAGTAATTACATTTTATGAGTAATTACGGAAGGAGGGAGTTAAAAGGAACTTTAAAATGAACAATTAAATCTGGCTATTTCTAACTTCTCTTCCTTCATCGTTGAAGACTCCTTCATTTCTTTTGTTTCATATACCCCAAGGTTGCTTTTACTACATTCAACCAGGTGATCTTAGCCTTTTTAATTTTTTGAGAATTTATGATCAAAAGCAGCTGGTTTGAATTCTCCTTTGTTGTCAAGTTGGAAGTCCACTGTAGGTTAGGACTTTGTAGGCTGAGGTTATAACATCTCCTGAAGTAACAGTTAAAGAAAATGTGATATTGACTTTCCTCTGCGTTCAAATTCTCATTTCTTTTCTCCTTTTCTTTATGTATGTGTGTTAAGTCCCCCAAAACACAAGGTCTTGATATGAAACATTTGCCTTTTCTTGTTCTGTCAACCTTCCCTTATTGCATTGTAGAGAACTTTGCAAAGACTTGGGAGGAAGGTAGGAATGATTGGGGAAGTATTTGACTTCTTCATTCAAAGTTGAATCCAAGTCTTTTTGGATTTCTTTTGGTGTAGGATTTAGTGGTGGAAGAGTGAAAATTGAGGAATTTCGATGCACTGATTGTGTGTTGAAGATGGAAAAAACAGTGAAGAAAAGGGCCATGTATTGGAAAAAAATTTTAATAGTGGGAAAGAATGTTTATTTCAGAAGGAAGAAATTTAGAAGGTTGAAAGGGTTTAAAGGATTTGGTTTGCCATTCTTGAAAGAGACTCAATATAAAAAGGGGAGCGGTGTGAGGTGGTGAAAGGATGAAGAATGAAGCAGGACAGAAGGAAGACAAAATAGAAGAAAGATAGAAGGAAAGAACACTTGAAGTGGGAGGAAACTGTGCTTAAAAAAAAAAAAAACAGAGAGAGAACTTAAAAGATGTGCTTCTGAATTGTTGACTTTACAGAGGATGATATCCAAAATACTCGATGCAATTCAAGCATTAAACAACAAGTTTGATAGAAGAAAATATGGATTAGTTGATGTATCAGTATGACAATGACCTTAATCACCTTTCTTACATTCTCCTTTTAATGGAAAAATAAGCTTTCATTAAGATACATTCTTTGCATTTGCATTGAGTTATGCATCAACTTTTTGTTAGTACTTGTGAAATTTATGGTATTATGTCTTCAACTAGCTTGACTCTAGACAAACTTGGCCATTTTCTTTCATTAATTTACAAATTTGGATTGAAAACCGTACTTCTATGGAACTAGCTCAAGACAGGAGCCAAGACAAAAGGCAAAAGCCTCCACAAAACAGGGCTCCAACTGTTCAAAACAAGAAATAAAGGACAATTACAAAATTCTTTAGTTACAGAGACCCAAAGGAAGGTGTTGAACCTCAACAAAGACCAAACCTTTTTCGAAGACATTTCTCCACCCCTAAAAATACTCCTAGTTTCTTATGTTTGATGTAAAAAAAAAAAAACAAAGTTAAGGTCTTGTTTGGAATGACTTTTTTAAGTGCTTAGAAAGTCACCCCCAAATAAAAACTCTGAAAAACAATCATCCACCACATCTCCCTTATCTCTAAACGGAGGATGAAACATAACCTCCTCCACCCTCGAACAACAAATACCTTGTAATATTGTATTATGTAGTCTCTACTTTCCTACTGATTTTCATTTAAATGGTTGTGTATTGAATCATGTTTAATATGTTATACTAACTAACTTGTGGACAATTGACAGATACTTTCCTTCTTGCACCACAAGACATCACTTTGTTTCTTTTCAAATATCAGTGAAAAGATCTTGTTTCTTTCAAAAACAAAAATGGTATTATAGACTGCATCAGTTTATTAGCTTGGAGTTTTTCTAGTGTATTGGCTTTCATTTGACCCCTCCAATTGTGTTTGTCAAGGCAGTTGCTTTCAATAAGAAAGAAAATTTTATTAAAATAGGGAGGAACGTGTGAGATCAATGGTATACGTGTCCTAAAGATCTATGATGTCTAGAATATTATTAGGAAAGAGCTGGCTCAAAATCATGTGAGTTGATGTCTGTAACATTTTCTTACAGGAACCTGTGAAATGCTTGCCAAGATTGGAGCAATAATTGTTTATTAAGATAAGTACCTTGAGCTTTGTTACAAATACAAATTATGCATTGAACATTGGTGGAAATGGGATGTATTCTTATTCATTGTTATTGAGTTTGGTAGACAGTTCGGTGATAAAATTGGCTCTTCGTTATGTAATTCCTTGCCTTGGATTTTTATGCTCTCATATTCCTTCTAAGAATTTAAATTCATTTTCAAATGTAATCAAAGTAATGTTCTTTGCTGCATTTCATGTGTAGAAAGTCTTGTAACAAACAGCTTTGTTGAGATTGCCTGTCTGGAAGTTTTGTAGTGGAGTTAAGTAAAAGTGAATAGAATGTTTTGATGCCCATTCTTTTGTTTTTTCTTTATTTTTCTCTTTTATACTTCTATGAACTTGTTATGGAAAATTCTTCCTCAAGGATCAATAAGCACGAATGGTTAGAGCCAATTGCTCACATCAACTCCTTTCTGGGAAGGCACTTGTACGCAAATCTCTTGCAGTATCAAAGCGAGCAGGTAGAAGACAACTGTGAACTCTGGATTTCTTAAAATAACTGCTTATCCATCATGTGAAATAAAGGTAATGTAGTTCTGGGTGTTTTTCTAGTGTTGAGTACGGCTGATTTTTTAACGTGCACAAATATCATAATACTTCCAGTTCTGCTGCATTTTGAAATAATAATTTTCATTTTAGATCCGTCTATTTTTGTTTGGACAATACTCGGCTGCATATCCGTGTGTAGGGATCTCCCAAATGTTGACAATTAGGATAAATAATTTTTTTTTCTTCTCATTTACTACCTTTCTCTCTTAGTTGTCAAGATTTTAATGGGGGGTATAGGGAGATCCTACACACTAGTATGCAACCAAGTATTGTTCTTTTTGTTTTGCATCCGTTTGAAGAGAATGCCAATGTTTTTAATTCAAACGAATGCAGGTTTCCAATTGTTAATCATGTTACCTTGTTCAATCCTGTATTTAGCAGTCCTTAAATGGGTTGGAAGAAGATTTGTTCTTTAAAATCTTCAGGTAAGTGGATATTAATTTGGCTAGGGGGTGAAGGTTTTCTGTTATATGATGTGTAGATATGCCTGGTCTACATAAGTAGGAAGAAATTTAACCTCAAGGAGGTAAGCTCAGTTCAATTTTAGATGTAGTTTATTAAATATATATATATATTTTTTGCTTTTGCATGTCTTATTTATTTTCTGTCCTTCATGTAGGGTATTTTCATCCCTAGCAATGGGACAATATTAAAGAGCCATCTTGTTGGAGTGTTATAAGCCCTATCCTTGGACAATGGCTTTGGATGTTTCCCTTGGAAACATTTTCTTTGAAGCTTTTGCGGGCGTCGGTCACTAGAGTTTTGTAATTATGATCTTGGTCTTGTTCTTTTAGATTGAAGTCTTTTTTTTTAGTTTTTTTCGGGCTCTTGGGCTTGTTTTTTTGTATATCCCAGTATTCTTTCATTTATTTAATGAAAGTTCGGTCTTTTTTATAAAATAGTTATTAACTTATAACCCTTAAATATGGTGTTCTTTCAGGTGGTTGGGTGGCCTCATTGTCTTTCCAGCAAAACACTTGAAAGGTCCCTGGAGCCCCATTATTCAGTTACAAAACATAGTGGCTCAATTTTTAAATGTACGTAGTATGTATGTATTCTATACAAAGCGATACTAAGCTTCGTATGTATGTAATTCTATCCAAAGCGATACTAAGCTACGTATGTAATTCTATACAAGGCGATACTAAGCTATTGATTGGTTCGATCTCAAGTTAATGTTTGGACATTGATGGGAATTCTATCCAGATGCCCACCATGGTCTTTTCAAAATTGAAATTGTAGGTTCGTTGAATCTCAGTTACCTGTTAACATCAGTAGCTTTCATGTCATGTTCTGACTTTCTTCCTTGCATATTCATTGACAGGGAAGCATCAGGCATGTTCTTAGGCGTCTCACAGGTGACTCACCGCTCTCTCATCATTTCTTTGGTCAAAACCCTGTTATTTGGTGCTCCCAACTGATCAATCATCGAGTCATTCCAAGAATGATGGAGAACTTTCTTCGTCAGCCAGTTGTCGGGTTGTGATTATAGCCGGGGAAGATGGTATTTGCAGGATTATCTGTTTGGTCTTAGTTGACTTGCAAAATCGTGACTTCTCATCGTTTGTTCTGACTCACATTTCTCAGGGTGCAAAGCTGTAATCTTAGAGGTCTTCTCCACTTGATTGATTTGGAAATTCTGCCTAGACACCAAATGGAACAGATCGGTTCAGTTTTGTTTTTTACTCTTTGAATTAGGTAGTAGATTTGATCGAGACTACATGCGTCTAGCCACCTTTCTTTAAAGAGAAAGAATCCCTTATTTATATATTACCAAAAAAAAAAAAAAAAAAATCAAGAAACATATTATAAGCACCTTGTTGATGCTGCATATCGCACGCTTTGTTTATATATATATATATAAGTATGTATATTAAATAGTTCTAACACTAAGTCCCAATCAATTAGTTCCATGAAAGTGTAACATGAGGAGTATTCTTTTGTTCATCTATTTTTCAGAAAGTGAACTTAATGCATGAAGTATTATATTCACTTAGCTCTTAATCAATAGAGTATTGTTGATCCATAAATTCATCTTACGCCTTCACATAATGTCGAGATTAAAAAATCAACTTTTAGCTGTGAATGGACGACATTTATACACTGTTCTAAAAATAAATTCATTTCAGTTTTTAGAAGTTAAGATTGCCCGTTTATCTTTGCTTTCTTAAATTGTTCGAATGTGACATGAAAGGAAGCACAAAGCCTTTTTAGGAAGAGAGTGACAAGGAAAGTAAGTTGATTTGAACAACATCGCTTTATAAGCTTTATACGAGACGACTCAGCTGCCCAAATCGAAAGGGAATGAAAATACCCCCCAAGAATATGGATTGAAGCACTCACAAATGAATAAAAAAACATGACGAAATACAAAAATACAAAATTGCTTGGGACAATTTACATTTTTGAAGGAACTTGAATGAATGATTTTCCCTATATACAAGTATGTATGATATTTGGATTTGATGTGTATTACAAACGACACCGTTTGGGCAACTACTGAAATTTGTGATACTTCAGGAGAAAACTATCGTCTTCCCAAGCACGAAGGTGACCAGTGTGAGTTCAATAAAGAAGATGGTGTTTAACAGAGCTCTGTCAACTGTCCACCCAAAAATGGTAATGCCTCCAGGATTCATCTGCAAATACATAACTGCAGCATGGAGAGCAAGTTAAGAAGTCGTTGACAGCACGAAAGACGTAAATAACAGTATTGTAAAACCACGTCGAGTTCGAGCAAACTTTTGAATGCACAAAAAGAATATAAACTAGCGAGGTTCCTACAGAGTTTTGAAGATCCTATTGAGAAAAATATTGATTGAATTGAGAATATGCATAGAAAGTAACTTGAGTTGAGGAATATATCTGAGTTTCTTACCAAATGCTTGTCTTTTATGATAGGAGGACATATAAGAAGCTAGCTGTGTGGTTGTAGGCATTGTGACAATGTCCAGAGACTCCAAATCACTTTCAGAGTAAGCACTAGTCATTGAGTTCAGTCTGCTGGGAGTTTCCGAGTTCCCGTTACCGTTTGGATACCGAGGTTGAGATAGATCGCCTGGACCGCAAGTAACTAAAGCATGCCATCTACTAGCCACTGATGCAATTCCTTGGGCTCTGTGGGAAATCTTTGTTGCTCCATGCAAGCAAAGAATGACTCCAACCACTTGAACAATTGCAGAGACCTATAAGTTGAGAAAAAAAAGGAAGGAAAATCAAGCTTTAAAGAATGAGATTCGACTCGACATATTGCTGAAAAACCAACACGAAACCTTGGATATAACCAAGTCTCAAAGTCTGAACTCATAAAATGATCCACAAGTATGTAAGAAAGATAGTTGCAGATAGAGAAAAATTGTTGAACTTACTGCAAAATCACCACCATTTATGAGAGTGACCATTGCACTGTATCCCGTTGTCTGGAACAGAGTCATAAATTGGCTTGCAGTTACAACCAAGAACTCTAGAAGAAGAAAGATTCGGAATCTGTGGCTTATCTTGGACAAATGATAGCGTAGGAAAATATGCTCCTCTATTAATAACAAAACTTCAGACTCTGTTTGCAGCAGCTTCGCATAGTCATCAAAGTGGATGACTTGCAAATTGCACATCAAATGAAACACAATGGCAGCTGATAGAGAGATCAAGCTCAGATAAGTCCAGGATATGGTCATAGCCAGTAAGACAGCAACAGATAATCCCCACGATACACGTTCCGCATATAATATTCGAATTACCTCTCGAGCTGTCTTCAGAATGAAACATGGAAATGCCCACAAGAGAAGCAAACGCATCGAACCCTGTGGAGATAGACAGTCAAATCAAGTTCCTTCTAGTACACAATTCAAAGTTACAAGACAGATTATCCAAAGAAGTGAAAATAAGCACTTTTGAACTTCGAAGTACTCTGTCAAAAGGTACTGAGTTTCGATAAACACCTCATGTGTTCATGAACCTGTTTCAACTTCACTTACTGTACATACATTATTGATTGGAACTGACATAGCATCAAACTCACAAATGCACACACATTACAATTATATCATCAGATTTTCATTAATAAAAATCTCTCCCCTGCCCATCTTTATGCTTCAGAAGAATCACCAAGCTTCCCTGTTTGGTTTCCTATTGAGCAAAGAAATCTAAGCCCCATTTGATAACCATTTTGTTATCAACTCTCTAAAAATGTTATCAAAATCCAAGCCAAAATTTGAAAACTAAAAGAAGTAGTTTTTAAAACATGTTTTTTTCTTAGAATTTGACTAAAAATCCATACTCCTCTTTAAGAAAAGTGAAAACCATACTGAAGAAATAGTGAGAAAGACAAGCATACATTTCAAAAACTGTAAACGAAATCGTTATCCCAAAGGATCATAAAGTTTCTATTTTTCAAACAGCAGATTAAGTTTCACTAGAAGCTCACCAGAATCTTCTTGACATAATCTTTACGAAAGCGAGCCAAGGAGCTGGTCTGCCTATCAACAGTAAGGAACCTCCTTATGCCATATTTTCTGAGATTATGAGAAAGACAGAGCAGAGACACAGCTGCAAGACAAGCTTGCGAGGCCACGATGTCAAGCTCAAAATCCTTAATCTGATACTTCTCACAGGCGGCGCAATCAGTGAGTTCCAGCACCACAACAGGCAGAACAATACCGACAAGAACAAAACCAGACCAAGACACAGCACAGCTCAAAACAGAAGATTGATGGAACCCCAAAAAGCCAAGCAATGCGTCGAGCACTTTGAGGGCACTCTCCAAATGGGCTTCTTCGTCGTCTTCCAGCCATGTCGGTTGTGAGCTCTGATTCTGATTTGACTCAAGAAGTGGAATATGAGCTTGAGGATCTTCAATGTCCACTTGATCACGCAGCTCAGCCATTGAAGATGAAGATCAAAGTTCTTCAAACAACACGAAATTTGGAACTTCTCTTGTTTTGGTAATGGGATTTGGGGAAAAGGGGTCGTGATTAAACTCGGATCATTGGGGATTTCCATAAAAGAAGGATGAAAGTCAATATCTTATACAAAACATCGAACTCAGTTCCCATAAATAAATATGTCTCGAATCAAACAGACTGCAGACAAGTATAAAGAATTCAAAATTCATCCCGTGTGTGAGGCAATTGCAGGGAATATTTGGGGTCTGGAATTTTAGCCGTTGGTTTGAATCAAATTGTTCGAGCCATGAAGATTTTGATCATCAGGACCGTTGAAATTCGAAGGAACAGAAATCGAAAAGAAAATGGCGAACCAGGAGAATTTGATTTTACCTTGGCTAGATTTTTGGGGCAATTCAGCAGAAGAAAAAGTTCGATCCATATCGTAAACTTGGAATCTCCTTTTTTTGGTTTGTTATTTCTCTTTATTCTCAAGGAAAATAAATGTGAACATTGCTTCAAATCCCGGCAAAAGACATTTTAATTACATTCAATATTAGCTTTTTTTTTTTTTTTAAAAAAAAATCCATCTTATTAAAAAAAAAAATTCCAATTTGGTAAGAAATCACTTTTAGTCCGTGAACATTCATAAAAATAACAAGTTCTTGTACTTTCAATCTTATACAATTTAGTCCATGTATTTTCAAATTCTTAACAATTTAATCATTATCGCAAAAAATTTCATCAAAATTTAATGTTGATTTTTATTATTTAATTATTAGACTTTGCTGCTTATACATATATTGGATCCCAAATTAATTTATTAATTTATCTATGTAAGAAATTTCGCTAAATCTTAACATTAATTTTCACGATAAACTAAATTGTTACAAATTTTAAAGTATAGGGATTAAATTGTTCCATATGAAAGTTTAAGGACTAAATTGTTGCTTTCATATTTTCAAAAAAAAAAAAAAATGTTGTTTTCATGAGGGTTCAGGGACTAAAATTGATTTTTAACCTTCCAATTTTATTGGTATAATAATTACATTAGACTGTTTTTAGAATACATTCTATTTCAGTTTCTAAATTTTCATATTTTTTAGGTTTAAATTTTATTTTAGTTTTTGAATTTACAGAGTTATTTGGCCTTGATCTTTAAACTTTAAATATTCTATTTTAGCCATAAGGTTGAGGTAAATGGTACTTCTATCAAGTAATTTATAAAATTAAATGTACTAAAAAATTATAAAATGTCAAAGACTAATAAAATAGTTTTGTTTTTTTTCACAAAAAGTTCAAATATTATTATAGATTCTTTTTTTAATTTAAGAACACAAAAAGGATAATCACACACTAAGATTGAAATTATACTTTTCTACTAACAAATTTTAATTTGGATGGTTGAAAATTTACAAAATTATACTTCACTTATAATTTATGAAAAGTTGGTTTAAAATCATATAAAGAAACAAACTCAGATCCATAATTCACTTTTAAAAGTTGTTGATTACCATAACCTATTTAAAATTACTCAATATTATATTATCTTATATTTTAAAATACAGTTAATGATGCACAATTATTTCGTAGATTAGCATGTTTTCATCAACACTTGATTTTATGATTGATAAGTTTGCTATGGAAAGTTCACCCAATAATAATTTTCTTTATGAAAAAAAAAAACAACTTTAAATATGTGTTGGCATGCTTACAAAAATAATTATAAATATGGCATCTAAAGAAAAGTCAACGAAAATGACATGCTAACGATATACTTGTTCACGGTAATAATAATTGACATTTAATTTTGTTCTTTTTTTTTTTTTTGACTCAAACATAAATTACTTTATTTTTTTTAGTTCAACAACAGTGGAAAAAGAGATCGAATCATCGACCTTTGGAATGATAACTGATACCCTATCCACTAAATTATGTTTGGATTGACATTTAAGAAAATAGAAAAATTGATCCACTTACATAAGATACTTTTTACTCTTTTTTTTTAATGTTAAATATTAAATCTCCCACTCCATTAAAGTTAAAAAAGAAAAAAACAATAACCAAAAATGAAAATCATGTGAAATGATAACATATGTTTATAGTAATACAAACAGATAGCGACACACCGAACATCTTTTCACGATTTAATTTTGGAAAACTCACTCTGCCTTTCAAAATTCAATCCCTCTTCCCTCTATTTATTATTATTTTTTTAATTCTCTTCCCTCTATTTATATTCTCATATCCTGCCACCCATCAAATCTAGGAACTCGTTATTATTATCATTATTGTTAAATTAAAATAGTATTTTGATCCATGTAATTTGAATTTTGTTTCATTTTAGACTCCGTGACTTTCAAATTTTCCATTTTAGTCCATGTCACTTTCAATAAAACTTGAAACTAATTCGGTTTCCAAAAAAAAAAAACTTAAAACTAATTCCTAAAGTGAGTTTATTGTTAATTGGTCTTTAAAAAATGTTTTATTAAAGTTTAGTTCCCCGATTTTTAAAAAGTTTCTAATAGGTCTCTAAATTTCAATTTTGTTTTTAATAAGTTCCTGGACTTAATGTCTAATAGGTCTCTAATTTTTAATTTTGTGTCTAATAAGTTCTCGATAGATTTGATATTTTTAAAAATTAACTAATCTACTATATATAAAATTGAATTCTATGCCTAGAGACTCTAAATTTCCAATTTTGTATCTAGTAGGCTTGTGAATTTTAAAAAATGTTGAATAGGTCAAGGACTTATTAGACACAATTAAAAATTGAAAGACTTATTGGACACAAAAGTAAAATTTTAATGACCTATTGGAAACAAAATTGAAAGTTTGAGATCCTATTTGAAGCATTTTAAAGTTTAAGGACTAAATTGACACAATCCTAAAAGTTCAAGGACTAAACATGTAATATACCCTTAAAAAAATTAATTTCTATTGGCCTTTCCACTATAAAATTGAGAAATATGTTAACATTCCATCTTTTTTTTTTTTTTGGTATGAAAATTATTGTTGTTGTTTAACCAATTTCAATAACTTTAAACTTAAGATAGGGAACAATTTGAAGCTTTATTAAAGATACCGGAACAAAAATGGAACAAAAACTTAAGTCTATTGATGGGACTAAAATAGTATTTTAATCTTATTATTATTTTGGGAAGAAAAACCACTAGATTTATCTTAAAAAACTTTTCAAAAGCAAATTCCAATTTCGACCTTCAATTGTCAATTAAGCCCTTGGGGATGGTGTGAGAACACTATTTGTAATACTACGATTTTTTTTTTGACAATATATATGGGTGGAGGGAATCGAACCACAAACCTTTTGGTCGTGTTAGTACAAGTTTTATGTCAGTTGAGCTATACTCGTGATGGCCTATTTGTAATACTGATTCCTATGACTATTTTGAAATCATTTCAACAATAAAGAGGACTACTATTAACTATGTCTGAAACAGAAATCAATTTTCAAATTTAAAATTGATAAAGAACCAAATAAAATGTAGAGAGAGAAAATAAAAAGTAGAAGAAAAAACCAACCAAATGGAAGAATGAATGACATCTCAATACTCTTAAGAGGAAAGAATTGATGAAAATGATTCTCCCCCACTTCAGCACAAGATCCACAAATTTGAACATCACTCCCCACAATTACTTTTTAAATCAACATACCCATTGATACCTTTCTTTGATTTCTTTTTCAATCTATCAAATGTGGATTCAAACTTCCCTAGTGCCGCTGCTCACTTCCACTAAGATTGAGCTTAATAGCCATATTTAATCGTGGAAGTGCCATATCAAGTGCACCTATTAGAATCAGAACATACCAATTACTAGATCCACCTATCATCCCGACCTTTTGGCCAGGGTTATAATGTCTTAATCAATTGAGGTTGGCATACTTTTGCTTGATTTTCAACCACTTCCTTCCAACAACTACATATCATATCTACAATTATGATCTTTAAAAAGTGTGCCAACCTCAATTGATTAAGACATTATAACCCTGGCCAAAATGTACAATTATGAGTTTAGTCCTTTAACATTTGTGTCAAATAGGTCCTCAAACTTTAAAAAGTATCTTGATGAGTTCCAAACTTTTAATTTTATGTCCAATAGTCTCTGAACTTTCAATTTTGTATTTAATAGGTCCTTAACATATTCAACATCTTTAAAAAAATTCACAAACATATTGGACAAAAAATTGAAAGTTTAATGTCCTATCAGACACAATTTAATTTTATGTCTAATAGATTCTTTAATTTTAAAAAAAAAATGTTAAATATGTCAAGGGCCTATTAGACACAATTGAAAGCTAAGGAACTTATTTGACATTTTCTAAGTTTATTAGACAAAATTGAAAATCCAATGACCTATTAGATACTTTGTAAAACTCAGGGACTGTATCAAAATGAAATTTCAGAAATTAACATTATAATTTAACTTAACCAATAAAAACCTAATAATGTTGTTAAGAGAAAATATTGCATTTGGTGATCTCTTCAATATTTGTTAATTTCTTTCTCCTCTTACAAGAACAAGCAATCAGTTTCATACAATACAACAAGCTATAATTATAAAATTTCCTAGAATAATTTCATTCAGAAAAGCATAATCTAATCCTAAATGTGCTATACTTGTTAGAAATTAACACGCTATTCTCCAAGCCACAACCGCTACCTCTACAATACTTTAAGAGGGATGCATAAACAGTTTTACCTTTCTAGTTAAGCAAGGTTTCAAGTTTCGTATCTACCACTTGCAGTGCTGCGAATTTAGAATTTTTTTCAGAGGGTAAAGCTGCAGCCAAACTAACAAATTTGGAGAAGTCTAAGAAAACTTAGCTTTTATAATACTTCAGCATTATGGCCGAATCTCGTCTCCGTTCTAGTTTGTAGCCATTGGCCGCACTCCAGAAGCAAAAACACTTGGAATCTGCAAGACCGTTAGACATTAAATTCCAGAGGCAAAACACTTCCAATCTAGATAAAGATATATCTGTTAACGTTTATTGCAGCTAAAGGCTTTGCAGAGCAGGGAAACATCAGCTAGAGAAAAAAAAAGGACAACAATCCCAATCCGCAAGAGGATGCACTTACCAGTGTCTTCCACAAGCTTTGATGAAACTATGGAAGACTGGTGCGTGGACCCGAAAAGGGAGCAAGAAGCACAAGAGCCACAAGTGTAATCAATTTGCTCATGTTTCCCGGGCTCTACGGTCTTAGAGAAATAACTCACCAGCATGTGTGAATCCTGCTGTTTGATCACATAGCTTGGTATCATTTCTTCCCTTTCCGTGCAAGAAATCGTTCTCGAGCAGCCTGAATTTTGTTTTCGTGGCCATCAAGAGTTGATGTAGTGCTAGCATCCTCTTTCTTTGGAGAGCTTTTGACGTTGCCCTCTATTGTCTCACTTGTAAGATCAACACTGCCTCCACTGTTGAGGGAAGAGAAAACTACTGAGCTAATTCATGAGCAAACTGGAAAAAACCACTTGCTTGACAAAAGATGGGTATCAAGTGAAACTGTTACCTTAATTTGTTTACATTTAGATTCTTAACCTTGTTTAAAATGGGCATAACCCAATCAACCTGTACTGCACAGACATTGCGCATATAGGGTCGCGATGTTGTAATCAGCTCATGGTACACAACATAGTCAGCAAATTTTCCCTCTTCATCTGCCTTCATAACGGATGACGGATGCACCTACAACGGAAGTGACTTTATGTTTAGATAACTTTCAAACAATGAAGCTAGAATTGGTCGAGTGTTCGGTAAAAAGAATACTTTAACCAAATAAAGGAAATACACCTTGGTGTCTAGTGTTAAGAAAACATGCACTGTATTACAAAAAGTACACTCCAATATTGTACCTGAACGACTTGGGGCTTAAAACTAAGAGTTCGATAGCCATTGTGATGAATCATTCTCTCTGCAAGTTGATTGGCATAACCTACACATAAAGCCTTCCTCAAATTCCAGTACTCTAGTTGACTCTCTTTTTGGTTTCTCGTCCATACGTCTAATGATCCTGTGTTTACAACTAGAATAATTAGAAAATGGGAGGGAATCATCTCAATTACATCTCTAGAAGAAAAGAAAATAAGAACTAAACAAAATAATAATCCTGATATCATGCCAATTTCCGATGTCCTTAAACAGCCACCCAATCCTAGGGGGCCAAAAGAGAATTTCAAAACGTTACACCAAGGCTCAGGTTTGGCTGGTTCCCATGCATTGAAAATTGTGGTAGACAGCCTAGAATTCAACCAAACGATATGCAGTTCAAAGCCCATTAGGTTGAACCAGCTACTTGAGACATTAAAAAGTCCAACTTCTCTAAGATACTAAATAGCCAAAGGCAATAAGTTTCTTGAACTGATGCAGTAACCCCACATTTCAACCTTCATGAACTTGGAAAGGTGGTGGGCGGTTTCTGGGTATTGGAGGAAAACAAAATGCCAAAAGACTATTCGATAGTAGAATTGCTTGCCAGATATCACTATAAAAACCCAAGTCAAAGGAGTTACAAACAAGTTTCACCAATTATTATGTAGTTCTAACTAATGAGGGGGAAATGAGAAAAATGGCAAGTGTGTAAATTTCATTCTAGAAAACTCCATATAAATACACATCTTAAGTCTAAAAATAGATTCCACAATGTTAGCAACTAATCCCACTAACTCCACAAGAATAGCAACTTAGACTTGACTACAACTAAAAATAACTTCAACTATTTCCTAGAAACTAGGAATTGACTAGACCAACTCAAAAACTAATTTGGAGTTTTGAGTTACTAACATTCTCCTCCTAACTCAAATACTGCAAACACCTAACTTACTCCTAAGAGCTTGAAAACAACCCACACAAAAAGACTTAGTGGACATATCAGCTATTTGCTCTTCTGAGCTGCAATGTACCAGCTGCACTTCTCCTTCCTTCTGCATCTCTCTCATAACATAATGTTTGATCTTAAAATGTTTGGTCCTTCCATGAAAAACTGGATTTAATGAAATGGCTAGAGTGGCTTGATTATCCCACAAACACCTTCACACACTTTTCCTGCTTCAGATGTAAGTCATGCATCAATTTTTCAACCAAACAACTTGGTTGACTGCTGTTGTCGCTGCAATAAACTCAGCTTCTGCAGTTGACTGAGCCACTATATCTTGCTTTTTTGAACACCATGAGAAACACCCTGAGCCAAAAGTGAAACAATAGCCAGAGGTGCTCTTCATATCATCTAATGACCCAGCCCAATCACTATCTGAGTAGCCTTGCAACTCAAAATTTTCAACTTTACAAAATTTGATCCCAAAAGAATGTGCCTTTTAGATATCTCAGAACCCTTTTTCCAGCAACCATATGATTCTTGCTTGGACAGTGAAGAAATCTAGATACGACACTTACCGTGTACATAATGTCAGGCCTAGTGGATGTGAGATACATGAGGCATCCAACTAGACTTCTGTACACATTCTCATCGGCAGGTTCCTCTCCATCATCCTTTTGCAACTTCTCCTTCTGAATCATTGGAGTGTTCTCACTCTTACACTCCTCCATATAAAACCTCTTCAATATCTCTCTTACGTACTTCTTCTGACAAAGGAACATTTCATTCTGCCTTTGCTGAATCTCCATACCTAGGAAATAATGCATCAGACCTAGATCAGTCATCTCAAACACCTTCATCATTTCTTGCTTGAATATCTCTATCTGAACATCATCACTCCCTGTCACTAGCAAGTCATCTACATAGAGAGATACAATCACAATAGCAGTACTTGATTTCTTCACATAGAGTGTGGATTCACTCAGACTCTTCACAAAACCCAGGTTTAGCAAGTGATCATCCATCTTGCTGTACCATGCCCTAGGAGCTTGCTTCAACCCATAGAGAGCCTTCTTCAACAAATAAACCTTCTGCTCTTGTCCTGGTATAATGAATCCGTTTGGTTGCTCAACATAGATCTCTTCTTCTAACACTTCACCTTCTCCCTGCTGCACTCTAGCTTTCAATGCCCCCTCAATACTTCCCATTTTCTCATTTCCCTCTCATTAGTTAGAACTACAGTGCTATCAGAATGCAAGACTACATGGAGGGTTGTGATTATTGGGAAGCAATTGAGCAAGACTATGAGATTGCTCCACTTCCTGATAACCCAACAACACATCAGATCAAGACTCACAAGGAGAGGGTCACCAGGAAGGCAATAGCTCGAGCTTGCCAATATGCAGTTGTGTCTCCCGCCATATTCAACAAAATTATGGCATTGAAGTCGGAAAAAGGAGATCTGGGAGTTCCTCAAAAGTGAGTATGAAGGTGATGAGAGGATTAAAGGCATGAAAGTGTTGAACTTGGTGCAAGAATTCGAGAGAATGCAAATGAAGGATTCCGAGTCCATTAAAGAGTACTCAGATAAGTTGATTGGGATTGCTAACAAGGCAAGAGCATTAGGAACCAATTTATCTGACAATAGATTGGTTCAGAAGATTCTAGTTTCAGTACCTGAGAGATATGAAGCAACCATTGCTTCCTTAGAAAATACTAAAGACCTCTCAAAACTCAAGGTGATAGAAGTAGTTAGTGCTTTGCAAGCACAAGAGCAGAGGAGGTTGATGAGACAAGAAGGAAGCATTGAGGGGGCATTGAAAGCTAGAGTGCAGCAGGGAGAAGGTGGAGTGTTAGAAGAAGAGATCTAAGTTGAGCAACCAGACGGATTCATCATACCAGGACAAGAGCAGAAGGTTTATTTGTTGAAGAAGGCTCTCTATGGATTGAAGCAAGCTCCTAGGGCATGGTACAACAAGATGGATGATCACTTGTTGAACTTGGGTTTTGTGAAGAGTCTGAGTGAATCCACACTCTATGTAAAGAAATCATGTACGGCTATTGTGATTGTATCTCTCTATGTAGATGACTTGCTAGTGACAGGAAGTGATGATGTTCAGATAGAGATATTCAAGCAAGAAATGATGAAGGTGTTTGAGATGACTGATCTAGGTCTGATGCATTACTTCTTAGGTATGGAGATTCAGCAAAGGCAGAATGAAATGTTCCTTTGTCAGAAAAAGTACGTAAGAGAGATATTGAAAAGGTTCAATATGGAGGAGTGTAAGAGTGTGAACACTCCAATGATTCAGAAGGAGAAGTTGCAAAAGGATGATCGAGAGGAACCTGCCGATGAGAATGTGTACAGAAGTCTAGTTGGATGCCTCATGTATCTCACATCCACTAGGCCTGACATTATGTACACTGTAAGTGTCTTATCTAGATTTCTTCACTGTCCAAGCAAGAATCATATGGTTGCTGGAAAAAAGGTTCTGAGATATCTAAAAGGCACAGTCTTTTGGGATCAAATTTAGTAAAGTTGAAAATTTTGAGTTGCAAAGCTACTCAGATAGTGATTGGGTTGGGTCATTAGATGATATGAAGAACACCTCTGGCTATTGTTTCACTTTTGGCTCAGGGTGTTTCTCATGGTGTTCAAAAAAGCAAGATATAGTGGCTCAGTCAACTGCAGAAGCTGAGTTCATTGCAGCGACGGCAGCAGTCAACCAAGCTGTTTGGTTGAAGAAATTGATGCATGACTTACATCTAAAGCAGGAAAAGTGTGTGAAGGTGTTTGTGGATAATCAAGCCACTCTAGCCATTTCATTGAATCCAGTTTTTCATGGAAGGACCAAACATTTTAAGATCAAGTATTATGTTCTGAGAGAGATGCAGAAGGAAGGAGAAGTGCAGTTGGTACATTGCAGCTCAGAAGAGCAAATAGCTGATATCTTCACTAAGTCTTTTTGTGTGGGTCGTTTTCAAGCTCTTAGGAGCAAGTTAGGTGTTTGCAGTATTTGAGTTAGGAGGAGAATGTTAGTAACTCAAAACTCCAAATTAGTTTTGGAGTTGGTCTAGTCAATTCCTAGTTTCTAGGAAATAGTTGAAGTCATTTTTAGTTGTAGTCAAGTCTAAGTTGCTATTCTTGTGAAGTTAGTGGGATTAGTTGCTAACATTGTGGAATCTATTTTTAGACTTAAGATGTGTATTTATATGGAGTTTTCTATCTTCTAAGGGACAAGGACATTATACAGATCTCCACAATTGTATGAAATTGTCCACTTTGGGCATAAGCCCTCATGGCTTTGCTTTTGGTTCACCCCAAAAGACCTCATACCAATGGAGATATTTATCCTCCCTTATAAACCCATGATCATCCCTTATCTAGTCAATGTGGGACTTTGGTCGCACTCTCAACAATCCTCCCCTCGAACAAAGTACCATCGAGCCTCCCCTCAAATAGTCATCTATCCGTCCATCTCTCTAAGTTTCACCGCTTTACCGAGAATTCTTGCTCTTATCCAGGACGACTTATCTTCTCCGGAGTATACCCGCCTGGCCAGAGCTTAACCACGGACCTTCACCATGACTATTAAGACTCACAACTTCTTTGTTCGGCACCCGAGGATTCCATCCGACATGGCTACCTTTGGGACATGGCTCTGATACCACTTGTAAAGGACTACCGAACACGACACAGATCTCCACAATGGTATGATATTGTCCACTTTGGGCATAAACCCTCATGGCTTTGCTTTTGGTTCACCCCAAAAGGCCTCATACCAATGGAGATATTTGTCCTCCCTTATAAACCCATGATCATCCCCTTATCTAGCCAATGTGGGACTTTGGTCGCACTCCCAACATATTAGATAGTAGTTTTGGATTGTTTTGCTAGGTAAATATAGGAGGGTCTTCAAATCTAGTTGTTTGGGTAAAATCGTATATTTAGTTGCTTTGGGATCTTTTACTTGGTTTACATTTTGTTCCATGTATTGGTCCTTTTTCCATGTAAGCTCTCGCTACTTGTAATTTTTTATTTCAAGAATGAAACATTCTGTTTCTTAAAAATAAATTTAAAAAAAGAAAAAAAAAACAACAAATAAACAAAAACAAACACACTTCAACAATTGAAAATTTTTGTTTCTGCTTGTGAAAAAACTCAATAATTTCCCTCTAACCCATTCAACCGTAAGATCTTGGCTCTTCCATAAAAGGGATGAAATCAATCTGAAATTTAGGGCGAAATCGTGCTGGAAAACCTGATGATAGAAATCGAAATGAAGGTTTGAAAATAGAAGGGCGAAATCGAGCTGAAAAAACTAGTGGATGATACTGAAAAGGGATGAAATCAATCTGAAATTTAGGACGAAATCGTGCTGGAAAACCTGGTGATAGAAATGGAAATGATAGAAATCGAAATGAAGGTTTGAAATCGAAACGGTGAGAGTTTAGGGTTTAGTGTTTAGGAAGGGCATTTTCGTAAATTAGACGCTCAGACCATAATTTTTTGCCATTTTTGCAAATATTTTTGCGAGATGCTTATTTGCAAATACTTTGGCCCATTTTGCTATATTTGCAACCGGCCCACATCTTGTTGAACTCAAAACTAGTGGTTTCCAATTATTAAATAACAAATAAAAATTCATGCACTGGTTTTGATATGAGCTTCATCATATAGTTAATGAATTGAACTTGAAACTATAATGTGTTTTTTTTATAAGAAACCATGCTTTCATTGAGAAAAAATGAAAGAATACAAGAGGACATACAAAAAAACAAGTCCACCAACTATAATGTGTTGCAATTCAGTATCAAATAACATTTCATTACACTGATTTAGATATAGCCTTCACTGTTTGATTAGAAAATCAAACTTGGAACAATAAGGCATCGCATTTCATACCATCCTTGTCATCCTTCCTAAACAAGAAGCTGGAAGCCAATATTTTCACATTAAGTTTCTAAACATGAAACTGGAAAAAAAAAACACCAACCTTTGGCTATTTTCTGCATTATTTGACACAGTTGTTTTCGTACATCTTTGACAAACAACATCCCTCTTACCTGCAATAGTAAGCTCTGACTGTTAGTTTCCTACCATTAATTATTTATTTACGTTCATTTTGTTTTGTTTTGTTTATAGGGAACGACAAAATCATTAGTAAGAGAAGCCATTACAAGAAGGTAAACACTCCAAATAAGAAGTCCTAGTTTATTGCCAAATCCATGTGGGTATTCTGTTATCCACTCATCAATCATGGATTTGCATAGGGATCAAATCCATGGGAATTATAACCCACCCATGGTTCTTAGGTTTTGATATGGAAGCACACAGGACCATTAAGGAGAGAAGCCTCCCAATTCCTCTACAAATAGACTCCCTTCCTAAGGTCGTACATGAAAAATGAAGGGTACTTGGTACAATGCTATCACTCACTTTATTCTCTTAATGTGTTAATTGGTTTTTCTTCCTTCTCCTTTTTTTTTCCCGATGAATTTCTCATGTATTGAGAAAACATTTTACGATAGTAAAAAGAAATTTTGTTTGTTCTTATTATTGTAAGATGCTCTCTTGTCCTATGGTGAACAGAATTTTCACAAAGGGCTTTTGGTTTAGAGACACTAGCTACCTTGTTGTGACTTCAAACCAGCCACTAGCGCTACCTTCAGCAACTCCATAGTGTGATGGGCAGTTTTACAAGGTCCATGAAAGAACTCGCTGTTGTTATGCCTGACTGGGGATTACTAGCTTTGCCCATAAAATTTAATAGGCAGATCTTGAGCATTAGAAGGAGAAAAAGTTACACTTTTACTCCTAACAAATTTCTTGAACAAATCTTTTTCTTCTAATACAAAAATCCATTCTGTCAAAACTAATATTATTTCTTGCCGATCACACTTTTCAAATAAGTTCCTATGAAGCTCATCTTCAAAATTACGAATTTCCTCTCTTTTTTTCCCTTTTCTAATTAGATGACCAAAGAAAAGTGAGGATATTCCTTAACAATTCCACTGCCGTAGCATGTACAAGTTATATAGTTTGATTACTGTTGGTCTATCTTCTAGATAACGCCTAGCATGAATATGATTTCAGAAATAGAATATTCAGACTTGCCTGCAAATCATGGTCTTTGCACCAGTTGACATCATACTTCCTTTGATCCCAGAGCTCAAATATCTGTAGCAATTGGATGTGGTCACCCCAGCCTGAACCATCAGGAAGGTCCAAGGAACTGTGCTTCCTCTTCTTATCAGTATTCTTTCTACAGGAAAAAGCATGTATATCATCAATGACAGGTCCACGACCAGACATGCTCATTTCGTTAATGTTGTGTAACCAATGATTATAGGAATATGGCACGAGGCTAAATACATAAACTCACACATTCTATTGCCAATGTATAGGTTCTATTTTATACATTGAATGGATAAAAGATGTAGGGATCAGCACCTATCTGAGTTTTAAGAAATCACTTCAAGAAAATAGAAAAGTTCATAGTCTCACATAATTTTATGTGGGGAGGTTCTCAAATAATGACACTTGAAAACTATAAGGAGCATCCATAAACAGTGAAATGGTTCAGATTTTAATGGTAGGAAACAGTATAATCAGAAACTGATCGGTATATATCGGTATAAGTAGTTCCACACAATGATAGTTATTGTTCTAAGTTGTAATGCAATGGCAGAGAGATAAATTCTGAGGTTGTAAATCATTTTGTTAATGCTACAAACTAATCTGTATAAAAATAGTCCATAGAATTTTTACATATTACAGGACAAAGAGAAGATAAAAGTAGGTGGAAAAATAAAAATATGAAGGATGCATATTTGCTTCTAAATAAACTATGAAATAAAATATGAATTACGTCATAGAAAGTTAGGGACTTCAAAGCAACTCAGATCAACAGGCTGTATATACCCTATGGTAATAATTCTACGCAAGGACAGAATTCAAATAAATTTTGTACTAAGAATATTATTAAAACCAGACTTTCATTGAGCCAGCACCTGCGACCAGGAAGCAAGGTCGTCTCTGCTGATAACATTGCAGCAACAGTCAAAGCCTGGGATATACAACCATACTCATTTGCCTCTATCAAGGTTCGTGAGAGTGAAGGTTCTAATGGAAGCTCTGCACAAGAAATCATACAAAGTTGCACCAAAACTGATTAATTGTTTGTCCTACATTTTTTTTTTATGAAAAATTGTTTGTCCTACATTTAGATATGCAAATAGAGTTGATAAGAAAGAGAATAATGCAACTATTACTTTTTCTTTTATCCTGTAACATCTATCAGTTACCGAACAGAAAGAACTCATTTACCAAAAATCTAACATAACGCATTGAAGTTTGCATGGAATCTTAATCCAACGATGAAAAGAACAGATACAAATATGAACACAATGTCATCCATTTCAACAGAACACCCACACCTAAGTTTCAGAATTGTGATTCTGCTGCAATCATCATCATGGATAAGAATGTATGGTTTATGAACTTCATAAGCATAAAATGAAGTAGTAAGGTAGTGGTAGTTATTAAGAGTATGACTCAGATATAAGATGAGAACTTAGTACCAGCCATTGTCCGCCCAATTCTAGTAATAGATCCATTTTCATCAATAGCATCAATAAGATATAGCTGCTTCAATGCATCTTCTAAAGATTCATCTGCCAAATCCGGCTAGATTTAATTATCATATTCAGGTGCATCCAAGTAAGATTATAGAGCTTAATATTGATACTTACAGGTAGGTGGATCAAGAAAATCAAATCTGAGAATATCAATATCTGGAAGGTCCAACGATTTTAAATAAAGAACGCTGCCAGCAAGAGAAGATCGTTGTATTTCAGGAACCGTCACATCCAAGAAATCCTCTTGATAATCCATGGAAGTGTACAACCTATAGCACTTTCCAGGACGTGTTCTTCCAGCTCGCCCAGCACGTTGATTTGCTTGCACTCTACGCACAAGACATAAAGATGCTGAGATGAAGAAACCAATACATGATCATGTGCATGAATCCAGCAAATACAAATTGTACAAAGTTTACTAATAGCAGGTATTATTTCTCCAGTTAGTGAAAAAGGAAAATGCTCTCTACTCTCTCCTCTCTCCTCTCTCCTCTCTCCCTCAGCCCCTAGCCGGTAACATTCCTTTTTGCCGGCAACCTCCATGACTTCTCCTTCAGCCTCACTCCCATGGAACCATCCTACCCGATCCATTTCCATAGATCGAAAAACCTTCTCTATAGCTTTTGATGAATACTCACGTGGAAGTAAAGCAAAAATCACTGAAAAAGGTAGAAATTTCTCCAAGTCTCTGTCTCTCACTTGGAAATCCCTCAACTGGTTAGCCTCCACTTTCAACACCCTTGCCAAAGAACCTTGTACGTACAAATTCTTCTCAGAATTTCGTGGGGATGAATATATTCTTTGTGTTGAAAAACTCAACAATAAACATGGATACTTTGTGGAGATCAACCAACTGCAGAACTCTGGGAGCAGAATCAGCATTCTCATCCCTTCCGAAAGCAACAAACAAGGTTGGTTTTCTTTTTTCTCCTTAATTTCAGATTATCCAAAGGAGTTCAACCACCAGACATCAAAGCCGCAATCACGATCGTATAAGGAGATCCTCCAACAGAAGCAACCAAAGGTTTCCCATCCACTGAATACTTCTCCTCCAGATTTGGTTTGGACAGATATAATTGTTGTGCAGAGGTTCTATCAGCGTGATGATTGGCCATCCATTCGTTCATCAATTCTCTCCTCCATATCCAATCGATGCTCTATTAATCCCTTCCAAGACAACAAAGCTTTGCTCCATGTCTATGATCGCAAGACAGCCCTTGAGTTATGCAAATCGACTGAATGGTCTCAAATTGGAAAACATCGGCTGAAATTCTACCCTTTGACATCGAAAGCATATAAGCAAGATAATTTCACTGTTTCTTATGGTGGTTGGATAGAAGTTCGAAACCTCTCCCCTGTCTATTGGTCTGAAGATGTATTTCGATTCATTGGTGATAGTTGTGGAGGCTACCTAACAACCTCAAGTCACACCGATAGGATGATCAATCTCATGGAAGCTCGTTTGAAGGTCCGACAGAATTCCACAGGCTTCATTCCATCATCGATTGCCCTCCCTATTGCCCTAGTCGGCGAAGAAATTACAGTCCAAATTCGGGGACTTACCGGAGAGACAATCGGACGGGAACAATTTAATGAGCGGCACCAATTACGGAAGGGAAGTTATGAAGTAGAGGAGGATAAATCGGAATCAAAAGATTTGAATTTAGAGGAAAAAGAGAATACACAAGTGATTGCCCGAGAATCTTCACCGATTCATGAGAGAGAATCACCGATTATGGAGCAGCCACCATTTAATGAAGATTCAATATCGGTTGATTTTCCTAATTTAACAGATTCCACAAAATCCTCCAAAGGAAAAGAGCCATTAATAATGGAAGAGTCATCGGTGGAATTAAAAAATAACATATCTCTTCCTGTGGCCCTACGAATTTGAAAATTGGTCAAAAGGGCTCAACATCCGGTCTTAGCCCAAAATTGGTTATTGTAGGCTCTGATACTGAAGCTTATTTATCCAGCCCATCTCCAATCAATTCACCTCATAAGATTAATTTGGACCCACCCCCCACACACGATTTTGATCTCACCATTTTTAACCCTGACCAACATCATCTTCCTTTAGCCATTATGCCGCCAGAATCAACAAATGCTGGCCAATCAGCCATAAATAACAAAGTGACTGCTCCAGCTCCAGATATTTTAACCAACCATCCCCAACCAGAAACACCTCCCATCAATCAGCCAATGTTTGCCCTCCCAGAATATCTCCGTCATATAGCTCCAATTCTTAGTGAGCATGGGTTGTGTATCATGGCTATCCCTCCATTTCTACCACCTAAAAGGAAGACAGTTACTACTACCGGGAAGAAAACAAAACTCCAGAGAGAGCTTGATAACCTAAAAACTACAGTGCATTATGATAAAACTGCTTCTTTGGCCTTAACAGAGGGAGTACAGGTTGATCGATGAAATTTATTTCTTGGAATATTAGAGGTTTGGGCTCATGGAAAAAAAGAGCTATGATAAAAAAGACTATTCAACAGCAAAATCCAAGCTTTGTCTTGCTTCAGGAAACAAAAACGTCTAATATAGACAATCATCTGATTAAATCCTTATGGAGTTCATCTCATATTGGTTGGTCTTCTCTCGATTCCGTTGGAGCATCAGGGGGCATCCTTATTATGTGGAGTGAACCAGACTTCACTATCAAAGAGACAATTCAAGGTCTTTTCTCTGTCTCTATTCATGTTTTTATGGCTGATGGTTTTTCTTTTTGGCTTACAAATATTTATGGCCCCTCTCGACGAGAATTTCGTATTGACTTTTGGAAAGAATTACATGATTTGGCGGGTCTGGGAGGTGATCGTTGGATCCTTGGAGGAGACTTTAATGCTACCCGATGGTCATGGGAGAAATCTCATGGTCGTCACATCACTCGGAGTATGCGTATTTTCAACCAATTGATTGCAACTTACAAGCTTCTGGATATCCCATTACAAAATGGTTGTTTCACCTGGTCCAGTTTTGGTGACAATCCGTATCTCTCCTTAATAGACAGATTTTTTATTTCCAAAGATTGTCTGAATAAATTCGGGTCTTCTCATCTTCTTCGGCTTGACAGAATTACTTCAGATCACTACCCTCTTTCCCTTACTTTTGGTGATATTAATTGGGGTCCTGGGCCTTTTCGATTTGAAAATTCCTGGCTGCAAATTGCATCATTCCGTGAGGTGTTGGATAATTGGTGGAATCACAATTCTCTTCAAGGTTGGCCGGGTCATGCTTTTATGATGAAATTAAAAGGGCTGAAAAATGAGCTTCGAAATTGGAATAGATCCCACAGTTTGGCATTATCACAGCTTCCATCTCTGATTACTCGGTTAAAACGATTAGATAACCTTGAGGACAATGGTCTAACTATGTCTCAAAAGGAATCTAGGCGTATTCTTCGAGAACAGATTGAAGATTTAACTGCCCAGGAGCATATCCAATGGAAACAACGTTGTAAACTTAAATGGCTTAAAAAGGGTGATGAAAATACTAAATTCTTCCATCGCATCTTGGCAGCCCGTAAAAGGAAGAATTCGATTACTGAGGTGTTATCTCGAGGTGGGGTCAGTTTGGTTTCAGCCAATGATATTGAAAAAGAATTCGTTGATTTTTATCGGCTTTTGTTCACCAAAGATAATCGTACTCGTTTTCTGCCAACCAATGTTGATTGGTGCCCAATTAGTGAAGCTCAATCGAAAGGTTTGGAAGTTGCTATTTCTGAAGAAGAAGTTTTTAATGCTCTGAACTCTCTTGGTTCTAGTAAGTCTCCAGGTCCGGATGGTTATACAGCTGAATTCTTTAAATTCTCTTGGAACACTATCAAACAGGATCTAATGTCTATGATTCAAGATTTTTATAATACTGGAATTATTAACGTGGCTCTGAATGAAACTTATATTTGCTTGATTCCAAAGAGGTTAGACTCCAAATCTGTTGCTGATTATCGTCCCATTAGCCTAATCTCATGTGCTTATAAGATCATTGCTCGAGTTTTATCTAATCGTTTGAAGCATGTATTGTCGTCTACCATAGCAGATAATCAAATGGCTTTTGTTGCTAACAGACAGATTTTGGATGCTTCTTTAATTGCTAATGAATTAATAGATGATTGGCAAATTTCCTCAAAGAGAGGGGTGGTTCTTAAATTAGATTTGGAAAAGGCCTTTGATAAAGTAGACTGGGATTTTCTGGATGCAGTCCTACAGGCAAAAGGCTTTGGTTCAGTTTGGAGAAAATGGATTCGTGGTTGTATCTCTAGTGTGAATTATTCAATCATCATTAACGGGAAACCTAGAGGTAAAATTATCCCTTCTCGTGGCATTCGTCAAGGTGATCCTCTGTCTCCCTTCTTATTTATTCTGGTTTCAGATTGTTTGAGTAGACTCCTTTCCCACAGTGCTAGTTTGGGTAAAATTATGGCTCATCCAGTTGGTGCTTCATCTTTTAGCCTGAATCATTTACAATTTGCGGACGACACACTTTTATTCTCTTCTTTTGATTCAGAGGCTTTGAACAAGCTTTTTGAAGTTATCAATATATTTGAATTGGCTTCGGGTCTAAATGTCAACCTTGCCAAGAGTGAAATCTTAGGGATCCATATTGATGATACAGAGTTGGAAGAAATGGTTGCTAAATTTGGTTGTAAGCGTGGTTTTTGGCCTAGCACATATCTTGGGCTTCCTTTGGGTGGTAACCCGAAAAACTTTGTTTTCTGGCAACCAGTTATTGAGAAGATTCAACATAAATTACATAGTTGGAAATATGCCTTTATATCCAAAGGAGGAAGGCTTACCCTCATCCAAGCTACTCTTTCGAGTATGCCGACGTATTTTCTGTCTTTGTTTAAACTTCCAAGTAAGGTTGCTAAATCTCTTGACAAGTTAGTGCGAGATTTTTTCTGGGCAGGTTCTCAAGGGGATGGTGGTATGCATAATGTTAATTGGGATAAGACTCAGCTTTCGAAATTACTGGGAGGTCTTGGCATTGGCAATTTTCAGCTTCGAAATATAGCCTTGTTAGCTAAATGGATTTGGAGATTTTTGCACGAAGAAGGATCTCTTTGGCGTAATCTCATTATTGCTAAATATTACAACTCGGAGGATGTTAGACATTGGCCTATTCCCATTCAAAGGGGATCTTTCAAATCTCCTTGGCGCTTTATTTGTACTACTATCGATAAGGTTACTAGTCGTATTCATCGAATTATTGGTAATGGTTGTAGCACATTTTTTTGGAAGGATTCCTGGCTGAATGGAGTGATTCTCTCAAATCTCTTCCCTCGCCTTTATCGGTTAACTACCAATCCAAACGCCAGGGTTGCAGAAGTATGGAACTCTATAGAATCAGCATGGAATCTGAGTCCTCGTCGTCACCTTAATGAGTTTGAGATTATTGAATGGGCAAATTTATCCTATCTTCTGTCTCCTATTCGACTTCGGGATATGAATGACTCTTGGTCTTGGCCCCTTGAAGCATCCAAATTATTCTCTGTTAAATCCTTGATGGTTGACCTTTTGGGTGGTTCTGATACTATTTTGAATAATTTATATTCGGTGATATGGAACGATAATTATCCTAAAAAGATAAAAATCTTTCTATGGGAGCTTAGCCTTGGGGCTATCAATACAGCGGATCGTCTTCAACGTAGAATGCCTCATTTTTCACTTTCGCCATCTTGGTGTGTTATGTGCTCATCAAATATGGAGAATTCGGGCCATCTATTTGTCACTTGTTCTTTTGCTACCAAGTATTGGAATTTGATGCTTGAAGCTTTCGGTTGGCATTTACCGATGTCGAATAACATTCATGACTTTCTGGCGTCTATTTTTGTTGGTCATCCTTTTCAAGGAACAAAGAGGATTTTATGGCTGGCTTTTAATAGAGTCTTCTTTTGGTTTCTTTGGAACGAAAGAAATGGAAGAATTTTTAGGGATGTATCCTCAACCTTTGATTCTTTTTTTGAAAAGGTTCTTTTCTATGCGTTGTATTGGTGTAAATGTCAACACCCCTTTGCTTCTTATAGTCTTTCTTCTTTGATTGCTACTTGGAATAATTTCTTGTAATCCACCTTTAGGTGTGTATCCTTATTTCATTTATCAATGAAATTATGTTTCTATTCAAAAAAAAAAAAAAAAAAAAAAAAAAAAAAAAGTTTACTAATAGCAATCCCCATCCCAAGTTAGGGGGGAAAAGAAGTTCCAACAAAAAGAATTGTTGAGTCTACACCAAGTGGCAGCTGGAAAAACAGTTACAACTGCCAAAATATTTAAAAGTTTATTTCCAAGAAAAGAATTATTGAGTCCTCATATGGAAAAGCTCTTTTGTTTATTTTATTCCAAAATATTTAAAAGAAAAGTTTTAGCCAATGGAACTTAGCTCTATCCAGAAAGAATGTTTGTCCTCCTAAGAGAGCGTCTGGCAAGGTTGGAATGACGCAGGGTAAGGAGAAAAACAACCAAAATCACCCAGAAGGTAATTCTAGAAGTTGAGGGCCATGGGCAGCAAAAAAATAATAATAATATCAAGTTTCTGCCATTGCACATAAATCAGAAGTGTGTAGGAATGCAAAGGTTTTAGGATGTTTGTCCTTCCACACCCATTTGCAAAGATTCTCAGAATTTGGATATGCTTGATGTCTTCAAAAAGAAACTCGAAACTTAAGGAACTAGAGGTATCACAATTCCAGTTCATTAGTTTTCCACATGTGTTAACCCGCAAGAGAGGTCATAAGAGAAACCCAATCTTGGATTTTGAGATCATTAAGCTTCGAGAGTTTAGTTGAGGAAGATTTGGAGGAACTTCACACTTGGCTGATCTTTATACCTTTGCTGTTGGATATTGCATTGAGACCAGGGAAAGCAGTAGAGAGGGATTCATAATTTGATCTTTCACCGGTCCCCACCATGATCTTGACACTAGATGGCAAAACCTGCTTGCAGTTACAAGTAACTTTCTAGGGCCCTATGGAGGAATTAACAATTGACTGAGTAAACCAATTACCCAAAGTGACAGCAAACTTTATCACCAGGCTTAAATTATACAAATAAATCGATAAGAGGGAATTTTAAAAGGATAATTCCTGGAGGATTATATTTTTCTTCTATTTCTGAGGTAGGATAAGGTTGGAGATATAGAGTTCATATTTTCAAGCTATGGAAAAGGTTTGGAAAGAGTACGGATCTTTTGAACTCAAGGACACAGTTGTACAACCTATAGAACAGATCACGTTCAAATGAGGTCGTGGAAAGAGTACAGATCTTAGACACAAATAGTGCTTAAAATTTTTCGTATCTTTTGCATCCACCTCATTCAACCAAATTCTAGCATCAAACACAGTCAGCAAAGAGTATAGAGAGGCAAAAAACAATGACAACTATCAAGAGCTAACTTTAAAACATTCCAACAAGATAGCTTAATAGTCAGTGAAGTAGAGTACATACTTGCTAATTTGTACAACATCAAGGGAGTACATGCCAGTTGATGGATTGTATTGTCGTTGCTTTACATAACCAGAATCAATGACATACCTATAATTAATACATGCTTATCATTGTGATGCAGATTAAAATGCATTAAAAAAATTAAAAAAAAAAAAAAAAAAAAAAAAGTGAGAGAGAGAGAGAGAGAACTTCCAAAGAGATTTAACTAATTTACTTACACCACACCATCAACAGTCAAAGAAGTTTCAGCGATATTGGTTGCTGCAATAAATCTCCTACAATTTGGAGGTGGACGACTGAATACACGCACCTATAAGGTAAAGATGATGCATCAGACATCAAGTCCCATGAAAACTCAATGGCTCCTACGTGTACATCTACATCCTTTCTTCTTATTCTTCTCTATTTTTTAAATAAAAATCACCGGACATTTCATCCAATAAATGTCATACATGATGGCAACCCCCTCAAAAGCCAAAAGGTTGTCCAAATGGCATGAATGGCAGAAAGTCTATATCCACAAAAAGAATGATGCGAGGAGCTCCAAGACGAAGAGACAAAAAAATAGCATCTTACAACTCACTTAAAGATCTTTTCTCCCCTTACAAAAATGTATTCTTTCTTTCTAACTAAATTTCCCACATAAAGAAAAGCTCTAAATGTGTGTTTTCATCTTGAAGGGTGTCCACATAAAACATTGGAAACAAAATTAGACACCTAGAAGCACTGGAAGAGAAACCAAAGGTCTACCAATTTATATGCCAAATACATGAAGAGAAATATCACCATGAGAAAGTTTTTTTCAGGAAAAAAAAATGCAAAACCGAACTCTCAAAAACGATAAGCCCGACATAAAAGAAGCCAAAAAAAATGTTCTCCTAGGAAAAGAGTCCACACTCCAAAACTTAAGGCCAAAAATTAATACACCCTAGTCAATTCTTGTCCTGTATATTAGGGCCAGCTAGGAAAACAGTCCACAAGAAGAACCTAAGATTTTGAGGATAACATAAATTCCAAAAACAGCCCGAGGAATCACTCCCTTAGCCGAAGACAACTCCTTGAATAAGGATTTGGAGGAGAATATACTAAGATTCTGTTGTTAGACCTCAAATAGTAAAGAGAGAAGCAGGAGGCAGTGGGGACCGTTAGTAGCATGGGATCGTGTGTAGTACGGATGTCTCAGAAGGAAGGAGCTTTTTGTGGAGGATTGCAAGCCAGGAAGGGGTAGAGGATGTTTTCAGTAGACTTGTGTCTAAGGAGAGTCTCCAACCTCTCGATAAGCTAGAGTGTTTGTTCTTCTTCTTTGTTTTTATCTTATGGATCTTGTTGTGTTCTGTTTGGACTTCTTACGGGTTTAATGAAATATTCCCCTTGTGATTGAAGAACTATCAATTGATCAAGGCTGGAACTTCTCTTATTACTGTGTTATTGCTTGTGTTGGGATTTTTTTGAGTGTTACAGGTGTTATTAGTTGGAAAATAGTTTGGATACCTAACAAATTGGTATCAGAGCACGTTAATCATGGGGAGAACACGCAAAATGGCACAGAAACAGCTGGAGGATCGTGCTGAAGGAACGAAAAAGGAAATTAGTGAAATGAAGGAATCAATGCAAAGGGTTGAAAAAAGTGTAGAGACGTTGATGATGATGATGGCTAACTTAATGGTGGGAAAAGGAAAGGCTATATCCACTATTATCGAAGGGTCCTTTCATAAGGACAAGACAAGGGATGAAAGTGAAGAAGTCATTAACAAGTCGAACTCAGAGGACGGGGAAGCCCTGCAACCCAAAACCGATGAAGACCGCAACAAGTTTAAGAGGTTGGAAATGCCTATCTTCACCAGAGTTAACCTTGATTCATGGCTTTTTCGAGCAGAACGCTACTTTGAAATTCATCAGTTATCTGAATGGGAAAAAATCACAACAACCATTCTCAGCTTTGATTAATATGTAGTGGATCGATATCACTGGAATGAGTTCTTAGACTTGTTTGGCTTGCAGTTTTCCAGGCACAGAGGCCTTAGGAGATGATCAAGGAGTTTCTTCCCCATCCTCCTTTTTGAGATCAAGGAAAGTTTTTGTGGCAAGCTAGGATTTGTGCTATTGTGTGGGGGTTATGGGAGGAGAGAAACGATAGGACCTTTAGAGGGTTGGATAGGGATTCAGCTGATGTTTGGTCCCTTGTTAGATATAACGTTTCTCTTTGGACGTTGATGATGCGTTTATTTTGTAATTATCCTATAACTCTCATTCTTCTGGATTAGAGCCCATTTATCTAATTATCTAATGGGGTGTTTTTTGTGGGCTTGGTTTATTTTGTTGGCCCCTGTATTCTTTCTTTTTTTTCTCAATAAAAGTATGGTTCTCTATCAAAAAAACATAACACACCAAGATGGAGAATGAAGGAAATAAGGCATGTCTTTGAAGTAGATCAACCGTATAAATAGCTCCAAGACTAAGCTCCCAAAGAAAGATTTTTATCAAGATAGGATTAGAGGCACCGACCATATCTCCCATAAGAGATTTGATTGTAAAAGTATTAGATGGATCAATAGGCCAAGACCAAGTGTCACCATTAGCTCGTAGATTGATCGAAGAAAGTAAATGAGAAAGATTTGCCCATTCATTTGTCTCCAAATCATTTAGGTTACATGGGAGGCTCAAGTCCCAAGCATCATTCAGTGGAACCCAAAAGTTGGCAACCTTACCATTTGGACGATTTGATAATCTATAAAGGCGACAGAAAACCAATGCTAGGACCCCACAACTCAGCCAAGAATCATGCCAAAAAAGAGTAGGACGACCATTGCCAAGAAATCTCTAAATACGACTAGCTACAAGATCAATTATAGAACAAATAAACTGCCAAGGAGATTTGAAGGATCCTCTCTGGATACGTTGTGGCCAAATACAAGCATTCTTTAAATAATAATAATACTTAGCAATAATAATTTTACGCCATGGGGTATTGTCTTCTTGTAAAAACCTCCAAATCCATTTTGATAAAAGAGCCAAATTGCAGTGATGAAAATTTCCAATGCCAACTCCACCCATAAATTTAGGAAGTTAAGTGGTCTCCCAATTTACATTGTGCATGTTGCCGCCACCTCTAGAGCCCTCCCAAAAAAAGTCCCAAATTAGCTTATCCAGAGATTTTGCAACCTTGGTGAGTAACTTGAATAAAGATAAGTAGTATGTAGGAATCAACCTTGGTGAGTAACTTGAATAAAGATAAGTAGTATGTAGGAATCTATGAGACCTCTGATTACTAAGACATATAGTAGAAGGGGTAAAATGGGTAGCACAGCAGGAAACGGTTAGGAATGTTGGAGGAAAGGGGACCATAGTGTGAGAATGAGAGCTTGGGGACCACTTGTACGGGGAATGTGAGTATTAATGGTTGAGAGTATGTTTGTAGGGTTGTTTTTTGGGGTAATTTTGGCTTGGACGTGAGGTCTAAGAAGGAGAGCACCAGCACTCTCGAATTGCTGGAAGTTTATCTTGTGTTTGGCTATTTTGAGTGATATTGCAATAGAATAACCCCTCTGCTCAAAGAACTTTCTTTGGAGCAGAGTTGGTTCCTTGGATTGGTTTCTGTGTATTCTCTTCCTTCTTTTCCTTGTTGTTTGGTTCGTTTGGTGCAGGAGGTCGAGGAAGAAACCTAACAGAATCCTTGAGAGAGTAAATTGAACGAGGGTATGCCTGCAATCTTTGGAGATAAAAAAGTATTTCCAATTATGAAGCTTATGTTGAATTCTTTCAATAACAGGCTGCCAAAATTCAGATCCTTTTGAATTGCCTCCCAAAGGAAGCCCCATATATGTAGAAGGTCAAGCACCTTGCTTACATCCAAATTTTGTTGTCAACCTTCCATTTTTTTAATCTACAATATGAATCCCCAAGAGCTCACTCTTGGCAAAGTCAATGTTCGATCCAAATACCATCTCAAAAAGTTTAATAATGTTAAAAAGATAATCTAAAGCTTTCGAATCATAGACAAAAAATAGAAGACTATCGTCTGCAAATTGCAAGTAGGTCCAAGAAAGACAATAATTTTAGAGGGACCGAGAGACATCCTTGTGAGGTTTGGGCTGATATTACATTTTCTATTTCTTTATGGGCCTCAGTTTCTAAGGCTTTTTGTAATTACCCACTAGGTATGATTTTGATTGACTGGAAACCCTTTCTGTAATTGGTTTCCTTTGTTTGGGGCTTGGTTTTTTGGATGCCCTTGTATTTTTTCATTTTTTTTCTTAATGAAGGCTCGATTCTTTATCCAAAAAAAAAAAAGGACAATAATTACCAATTGGATGAGATACAATTCTACCCAGTCTTGAGCTATGCGATAACCAACGATTGAGACAATCAGAAACCAAAATGAACATAAAAGGAGAAAAATGATCACCTTGGCAAATACCACGAGACGAGATAATTTTTCCTCTAGGTCTACCAGTAATGATAATTGAGTAATTAACACTAAAGATGCATCCACAAATCCATTTCCTCCAAATTAAACCAAAGCCCTTGACTTGTAGAACTACATCTAGAAAAATCTCAATCTATCTTATCAAAGGTCTTTTCCAGATCTAATTTAAGAACCACACCTTTCTTGTGAGAGGTAACCCAGTCATCAATCAACTCACTGGCCATTAGAGATGCATCCAAAATTTATCTATTAGCCACAAATGTCAATGGATTATCCACTATAGTGGAAGCCAAAACCAACTTCAATCTATTGGATAGAACACGAGCAATGATCTTATAAGCACAACGAATGAGGCTAGTGGGACAATAATCTGTGACAAATTTGGAGTCTAGTTTCTTAGGAATTAGACAAATATATGTTTCATTTAGAGTCACATCAAGAATACTTGTCATGACCATAGTCATAACATCCTGTTTAATTGTATGCCATGAGTGTTTTTAAAGAATTCAGTAGTAAAACCATCTGGACCTGGAGATTTACTTGACCCCAACGATTTAACAACCTAATAAACTTTTTTCCTCTGAAAAAGTCATTTCCAATCCAATTGACTCATTATTATTGATTGGATTCCAATCGATGTTAGTTGGAGAAAATGATGACCATTGTCTTTGGTGAATAATGACTAGTAGAAACCAATGAACTCCACCTCAATATCATTCGTTGTGAGTAAACTGACTCCATCTCTAGAAAGTACCTCATTAATAGAATTTTTCCATTTACAGGCAGCCATGATACGATGAAAAAATGTATTATGTACTAGTTATATTGATTCATAAAGGAGTAAAAGAATGTTTTGAGTATAGAATTGACACAGAGAAAATCCATGTTTCCATCTTGTTAAATATGAGATAGAATCTCTTCTACTTAAAAAGGGAGGACCAAGTAACGGGCAGATACGAAAGAAAAAACTTTCAATGACGGCAAAATTCCTTTGGCATTATGGAGTGAAGTTATTTGAAGTATCTATGGCCTAGGAGAGACAGGTTGGTTCACAAAATCTAAGAAACAAGGAAGCTATTGAAGTAGTTGGAGCTACATCCTGAATTCAAAACCTCTAATTGGACAGAATCTTAAGTTTAAGATGGTCTCTAGCATTCTCATTCCAAAAGGCCAAAATGTTTGACTAGGATAACTCCAGAAACTAGCTATGTCATGAGCCAAACAGTAACTCAAAATTGGATTTACGTCTCTACTGCATAAAAAGCATGATATGATATCAAAATGCTATAGGATCAAGTAAACCTTGGGATAAAAATAATAAGAAATCCAAGAATGATAGGAGGTAAATGCTAGCAGTGGAGGTACAAACTTGCATGGAAAACTAAGGTCAAGAAAATGAAGGCACATAGGCTTTTTAATCTCCAACCTTTTTCCCTAAAGGAAAGGTTAAGGATAGAAAACTAAGTATTATATCAACTAATAGATATTTACTAAGATGCAGGAGAAAAAGAAATTCTCTATGAAAAATAAAATTACATAGTTACTGCCTAAACAGAAGTACCGAAATTTGGGCATGTTTGGGAGGTTTTCCCCAAATTATTTTTCTTTTTGATTTAAGAACTTTTTAAAGAAGGTTGAATGGGTAGCTTGTAAATGTTCTACTATGAACTTAAAATCAATATTTACAAGTTCATGATATTTGAAAAAACTTATGGAATGAACCAAGAAAAAACAATCCAATAATAACTTTTAATGAATAAACCATCATGGGTTGGTCCTAGTGGTCAATAAGGGCCATAGAAAAAATAAAGGCTTAGAGAGAATGGGTTCAGTCCATGATGGCCACCTACCTAGGATTTAATATCTTACGAGTTTCCTTGGCAACCAAATGTAGTAGGGTCAAGCGGTTGTCCCGTGATATTAATCAAGGTGCGCGTAAGCTGGCCCGGACACTCACGAATATCCACAAAAAAAAACTTTTAATGAATAACTAAACAAACATGTTTATAGTGTTGTTATATTTAAAATATATATATGTACAAGTTTCGAGAACTACACTATAATGGCCCATAATATTTTTGTTTGTAGACCAATAATTAATAAAGAATTTAACCTTGTCCCACCCAATTTTCCAAGTGAAAGAAAATAGTTACTTGCCTGCAGTTCCGGTGGCAATGAACCATGAAGGGGAAGAATTATAGCATCCATGCAAGATCCTTCTTCCAAATTATATACTCTTTCCTCTAACTTTGATACTAACTTCTCTATATCATCCTTCAAGATTGAATTGTTTTAATGAAGAAAAAATGAGCTGAAAATAATGCCAGATATAGTTTCAAGAAGAACTAACTAAAACATAAAGGTACCTGTCCAGTCATGAAAATGAGAACATCCCCTTCTGGTTCTTTGGTATGTATATCTAGCAAATAGATAGTACAATCTCGTCAGTATTTAAACTTGGAAAGTCTAGGACTGGATAGAAAGGATTGATAAATGGGAATTTGAAACCTACAGCCCTTCTATAACTTTTTATTGAGGCAATTAACCCATAAAACTGCTGGGGATTATAGTAAGTAACCGACCCATTTTATATAGATACAATTTAAATCATGATATAACTAGATGAAAATGCTAATCATACCGATGGCCATTTTTAGACATGATTCAAGATAGCTCTTTGGACGTTCATTGCTATACAATATCTCAACGGGATACAACTTTCCAGGAACTGTCAGCACAGGGCAATCGAAAAAGAACTTGGATACTTTGTCCCCGTCAAGAGTTGCTGAAGTGATAAGAACCTTCAAATTGGATTTACGCATTCTAATTAAACGTTTCATCAGCCCCATCAATATGTCTCTGAAAAAATCATGAAAAAAATTTCGCCATTATTTAGGTAAAAGTCTGAGCTAAACAAATGACTAACTACCAACAGCAAACAATAAAAAAACAAAAACAGAACAAAAAAACAACAACAACAACAACATTATTGGACCAAAAACGAAATGCCAAAGAACGAGGTAGAGGATGGAACTGGAATCTGAAATTCACAAGATGCAACTCACGTATTTAAGCTTCTCTCATGAGCCTCGTCCAATATGATGACTGAATATTGACCAAGCTCAGGATCAGAAAGACTTTCGCGTAGGAGGACTCCATCAGTGAGGTATCTGAGCAGTTTACAATCCTACAGTCAGTTGCAAGAAAGCTTGGAATCAAACAACAGAATACTTCACTAACTTCAATGCACAAAAGTATATTTCAGTTACTTGATTCGAGTTCTTTCCGAACTTCTGTCCTCAAAACGAATGGCATATCCTACTTCCTCGCCAAGATGAACACCTAGCTCCTCTGCAACTCGTCTGCCAGTTTAGATAGTCAACAAATCACAACTAATTACTTCCTACAGATATCTTTTCACAGATCACAATCTATTACTTCCTTCACATCAACAGCCAGTGCCAAATTCCGTGTTCTATAACAAGTAAGCAGATTAGGACTGTACCTAGCAACGGAGACGGCGGCAACTCGGCGAGGCTGAGTGACACCGATAACACCGGACTTTGTGTATCCTCTCCGGTGGAGCATTTGAGAGAGCTGAGTGCTCTTCCCTGAGCCTGTCTCTCCGATTATGACTACCACTGGATTCTGCTCCACTGTTTCGATGATTTTCTCCTCGAATTGGAGAATCGGGAGCTGCGCCATTGATAAGTCTACTCTGGTGCTCTCCTCGACTGAGTATGAAATGAACTATGAACTTGTAAAATCGCAAGGGCGGCACCAAATTACAGGTTTAAGCCTCTACTACAGCGGTTTTTTTTTTTTTTTTTTTTTTTTTTTTTTTTGAAAAAGCTGCCACGATTCTTCTATCACGGTATTGAGCTAAATCCTGGACATTTTTGTATATGATTCTGAATTTTATTGTTTTTTTTTTTTTGAAAAAATCAATTTTGACCCTCAACTTAGCAGGTTGTATCAATTTTAACCCTAAACTTTTAATTTCATCAAATTGAACCCTACACTTAACAAATCATATCAATTTATTGTCAACAAAAAAAAAAAAAACAAATCATATCAATTTGAAACCTCAAACTTGCTTGCAATGTAGACCTTTGGTCAACTTTTCATTTGAATTGCTATCCAAACATGTAATTGACAATTTCCTTTTTTCCTTTTTTTAATTCACATTACACCTGAGTTAGTGTTTTGTAACAAATTTTTTGGAAAAATAAGAAGAAATCAAATATCTCATACTATTCTTCTCATTATTATCCAAAAAGGAATCACAAAGTTATTGGCAACCAAAAAAATCCAGCAAATATGAGAAATAAAAAATTCGAAATTTCTTTATTTTCGTTTCCTACCGTTGTACGTTCTTCTAATTGACAAGAAAAAACCGTAAAAGAAGAAAAAAAAATGTGACGAAGTTCTTAGCAACAATGAAAAACCAACAAATATTTGAAGATAAAAAACCTCCAAAGTTTATTTGCTTTCGTAATCTTAAATAACAACGAAAAAACTTTAACAATTAAAGTTCTCAACAACAAGAAAATGTCATCTAAAATAAAGTTTCTCTAATATTTTATTTATAAGAAACCAATCCAGGTGCAATGTGAATTAAGAAAAAAATAATAATAAATAATCAATGATGTACAGTGGTTCAAATGGGAAGCTAACCAAATGTATACATTGTAAGACTTACGCAAGTTTGAGGTTAAAATTGATACAATCGGATAAGTTTGAGGTTCAATTTGATGAAATTGAAAATTCATGATTAAAATTGATACAACTTGTTAAGTTTAGGGTTCAATGTGATGAAATTGAAAGTTTAGTGTTAAAATTGATACAACCCCAAAGTTTAGGGTTAAAAATGAATTTTCCCTTGTTTTTTTTATTCATATAATTTTTTTATTTGGTTAAAAATAACTTTTTTGTCATGTAATATTATTTTTATTTGGTTAAAAATAACTTTTCTGTCATATAATTTTCATAGGATTACCAAATTTAGTGTTGGACTTTGATGTGTAACGATTTAGTCATTTTGTACTCTCAATTTTGTAACAATTTAGTTCTTGAAGATTAGTGAATAAGAATTTATCTCATGTGCTCTCAAAATTGTAAAAATTTAATCATTGTTGCAAAAAAAAAAAAAAAAAAAAAAACATCAAATTAAATGTCGATTTTCATTATTTAATGATTTAACTTTAAATCTTATAAACATATTGAATCTCGAATTACTTATTGATAATGAGTTTTATAAACATATTGGCTCTCGAATGAGTTTTATTGAATCATTGCAAATTTCAAAGTATATTGACTAAATTGTTATATATGAAACTTTAGGAACTAAATTATTATAAAATTGAAAGCAGACGGACTAAAAATGATTTATAACCTTATTTAAAAAAAAAATGGTTTATAACCAGATAGATTATAAAAAGTAAGGTGATTTAATTGAAACATGTTTTTCCCCTAAATGTTGGATAGTTTATATAAAATATAGGGACAAAATACACTTTTGGTCATTGAAGTTTAGGTTAGGTTTTATTTTGGTCCCTTAGTTTTCAAACTCAACAATTTAGTCACGAGGTTTGGATTTTGTTTCATTTTGGTCCCTCCATCCATTTTTCACTTAAATCTTTAACGGTTTGCTAATGTGACACCATTTTTTTTATTAAAGAATTATTATTTTTTAATTTTAAAAATAAACTAATTAAATTATATAATTTTTTTAATTTTCATTTTCTCTTCCATTTTTCCTTCCCTCCCTCTCCTTCCCCTTATTCTTCTTCCCTCCTCCTTCTCCGCAACAACCATCACCACCACCCCACTGTTGTCGCCGACTTCCGACAAATTTTGTTTCTCTTATTCTTCCTCCTTTTTCCTTTTCTTCTTCTTCCTCTTTGTGTTCCCTCCTCCCTGTTCCTCTCTCTCTCCCCATCTCCCTCCCTTCCTATCTCTTTCCCCTGCGACTAGCAACCCCCATGGGTGTTTTCTTCTTGTCGTATCCCCCAGATCCAGTCATTTCGTCGTCGCTGAGCTCGCGCCACCGTCCCCTCCTATCGGCAGCAAGCTTTCGAGGAACCCATACTGTCGTCGTCGTTTTCTTTTTCTATATGCATCCGTTACACGAAACCCACGCTGCTCGTTCCGCTTTAGTTTTCTCTTCGCATCGCCGCCGTACTTCTTCGCCATTGCACCCTCGCGCCGCCGCTGTCCCCTCACTGCGCGACGCTCGTGATTGTCGCCAGCAACAAGAAACCTGCAAAAGAAAAAAAAAAAAAACGTGATATCCATCTATTCCTCCCGTTGTTCCCATCGGTAGTAGCCCCCAGCCACAGTACCACGTCGCTTCGTCCCTCCTCTTTAGTTGTTGGTCGGCATAAATCGATACCCACTCACAACCAGTGGCGGATCCAGAATTTTATGTTAGAGGGGCACAAATCTATTTTTTAACAATAGTCTTAAAATGTATTGATGCATAGTGTACTTGCTTTTATACATAATATTCAAATGTTAAATTACAAATTTAGACATTTTAAAACTTCAATGACCTATTAGACACAAAATTGAAAATTTAGAGATTAAGACAATTTTTAAAGTATAGAGAATAAATACGACACCAATCCGAAAGGTCATTAAACTTTTAATTAAACCAATTCAAATAAAGTAATATCAAATATCAAACTATATAACAAAAAAAAAAATAGTTTGATATTAGTTTGTTAAATATAAAATATACTGAAAATATTTATATAAATATATCAGAAACGAAATTAAATTTAAAATATTTAGTATTTGTTTAGTGTAAATTGATGCTTCTTTGATTGGATTATAATATTTATGTAATTAAAAATTTTAAATAAAAAAACTAGTTTACTAAAAAAAACTATTAAATTTTAAAACTAAATTAAAGTTTTATAATAAAAACATATTTTTATTTATTTATTTTTAAGGAAACAGATATATCAACATAATTATAGTTAAATTAAAGAAACAAATAGTTTACTAAAGAAAACTATTAAATTAAAAAACTAAATTAAAAATTGATAAAAAAAACTGAATTAAAATTTGAAAAAAAAACGATATTATAATAAAAAATTAATGTAATGGGTATCAATGAATTGAACCCAGGACTTGTAATAATAATAATCAATAATAATAATAATAAGATGATAAAGCACGTTGATACCAACAGGACAGAAAGGGCACATTGTGAAGTGAACGGTAATTTTAATACTAATTATTAAATTTCAATTTTCACTGTGTACCAAAAAAGAAATACTCGATAAATTGAGGGGGCACGTGCCCCTCCGACCCCTCAATAGATCTGCCCCTGCTCGTAACATAATAAGAATAAAATAGAGGGAAACAAACAAACAAAACGGAGGGAAAGAAGAAGAAATGAAAAAGAATAAGAATAAAGAAAGAATAAGAAATTATAAAATAAAAAAAAAAACAAAAAAAAAAACAAATTGTCACCGCCCGCCGGCGACCACACAAGTGGTGGTGGTTGAGTAGAAAGAAGAATAAGGTGGTGGGTGTGAAGAAAAAGAAGAAAAAAGAGTGGGAAGATTGAAAGGGAAGATGAAAATTTAAAAAAAAAATATATATAAATATTTTTTAAATCATTTTATTTTAAAAATACTTTTTTAATAAAAAAACACAAGTGCCACATCATCAAATCGTTGAGAGTTAACGGAAAGGTAGATAGAAGAACCAAAATGAAACAAAATCCAAACCTCAATGACTAAATTGTCGAGTTTGAAAACTCATTGACTAAAATAAAACATAACTCAAACATCAGAGACGAAAAGTGTATTTTCCCTAAAATATAACTAAAAACGAATGACATGTAAAATTGCAAGTTTGACACATACATTCTCAATTTAATGGAAATATTGACAAAATATCGACGTCGATAGATATTCCGGAAAAATTTTCAAAACAAAAAAATAAAAAAAAAAATTCAAATTAACAAATAAATGTTTTACACTTTTAAAGCAAGTTAAAATATTTATGATAAATATTATTTTCACGTTAGTTACATTTTGTTATTATTTTGTTTACATTTTATCAATTTTTTTACGATAAAATGGAAATGTCGATTCACCCCGCATTGATGTCGAATCCATGTAAATGTGGAAATGTTTACATTTTATCACATACCCATGAAAATTTAATACAGTGCTTATATATTTAATGTTGAACATGACATTTAAAAATTAGGATTGATCTACCCACATTTTAGTATTTACGTGTACCTCTTAATCATCACGAAGCACAGTTCAATCTCAGCCGTTCGATGGCCTGCTTTAAGAAACACTATCACGATCAACAAATCTCAACCGTAGTTCTCGTTTACTAGAGATCGCCACTGGCCGGTTCGTCTCTGTACCCTCTCACCCCCTTTTCTCTTTCGTTTCTGCAAATCTCCTTCAATCGCCTGCGCGTCTCAGGATTCTATTCCATCTGAAGCAGTTCATGCTATGGTAAGAAATTTCTATTTCTTCAGTTCCGATTACTATTTTCTCATGTGTTATCTGTCGCTTGTTTTTTAGTTCGAATTTCATTTCCAGGTCGGTCTGATTTAGTGTATGAATTTGAATGTTTCGGAGAAATTTAGACGGTAATCTGTTTTCTCGAGCGCTCTTGATCTTGCTATTTGTAGAGATCGTTTTAATTTTTCTCTCTGAAGTAAGCTATTCGACGAGAGGTTTTTGCGTTCTTGAGCATCCGTTTGAAAGCTGGCATTAGGTTTTTGAATATTATCACTCATGGTGATTTTTTACGTGCATCCATCTTTTCTTCTTCTTGTTGTTATTTTTTCTTTCCCCATTTAAACTGTTGTCGTGAACTGGGTTTACATATGAGTGAATTATCAAAAATTATTCCATCAACGACCTAATATATTGATATGCATTCTTATTTAGGCACCTTTTAGGGGCATGCTCTATCTTCAACGAACAGCATTGGCAAGGAGTTATACTGATAAATGGGGCATAGGGTTGAGAGCATTTAGCAATCAGGGTGCAGCAGCTACTAGCAGTCCTCAGCCTCCCCCACCTCCCCCACCTCCAGAGAAAACTCATTTTGGTGGCTTGAAGGATGAGGACCGAATCTTCACCAACTTATATGGTTTACATGACCCCTTTCTCAAAGGTGCCATGAAACGTGGCGATTGGTATAGAACTAAAGATTTAGTACTGAAGGGTGCTGATTGGATTGTCAACGAAGTCAAGAAGTCTGGCCTCCGTGGTCGTGGAGGTGCCGGATTTCCATCTGGACTCAAATGGTCATTCATGCCCAAAGTATCTGATGGTCGCCCTTCCTATCTTGTTGTTAATGCTGATGAAAGTGAGCCTGGAACCTGCAAAGACAGGGAAATCATGCGGCACGATCCACATAAACTGTTGGAAGGTTGTCTGATTGCTGGAGTTGCAATGAGGGCTACCGCAGCTTACATATACATCAGAGGTGAGTATGTGAATGAACGAAAGAACCTTGAGAAGGCCAGAAAAGAGGCTTATGAAGCTGGATTATTGGGAAAGAATGCATGTGGATCTGGTTATGATTTTGATGTCCACATCCACTTTGGTGCTGGTGCTTACATTTGTGGTGAAGAAACAGCTCTATTGGAAAGCCTCGAAGGGAAACAAGGGAAACCAAGATTGAAGCCTCCTTTCCCTGCTAATGCAGGTTTATATGGATGCCCTACCACTGTTACAAATGTGGAGACAGTGGCTGTTTCTCCTACTATTTTAAGGCGTGGACCAGAATGGTTTGCCAGTTTTGGAAGGAAGAACAACTCTGGTACCAAATTGTTTTGTGTATCGGGACATGTGAATAAGCCATGCACTGTTGAAGAGGAAATGAGCATTCCTCTGAAAGAGTTAATTGAAAGGCACTGTGGAGGGGTTAGAGGTGGATGGGATAACTTGCTTGCTGTAATTCCTGGAGGTTCTTCGGTTCCATTGCTTCCTAAGAATATATGTGATGACGTACTTATGGATTATGATGCACTAAAAGCTGTCCAGTCTGGATTGGGCACTGCAGCTGTAATTGTTATGGATAAATCAACAGATGTTGTGGATGCTATTGCAAGGCTCTCTTATTTTTACAAGCACGAAAGCTGTGGACAGTGCACTCCCTGCAGAGAAGGTACAGGGTGGCTGTGGATGATAATGGAGAGAATGAAAGTTGGAAATGCAAAGCTGGAAGAAATTGACATGCTACAAGAGGTTACCAAGCAGATTGAAGGGCACACCATTTGCGCCCTTGGTGATGCTGCCGCTTGGCCTGTGCAGGGTCTTATAAGACATTTTAGGCCTGAACTTGAGAGAAGGATCAGAGAACATGCAGAACGGGAGTTGATCCAGGCCGCTGCATAGGTATTCTCTTTCAGTTTTATTTTGAAACTTATCCACACTAATTTGATCGCCAAAGATAAGATGAGCTTGTTTTAGTAGCTTTAATTTGATTCTTGTAGCCCAATAATCATCTCAATGGTGAAAACTGCTGTCTGATATTCATTTGCTGGTGCAAGTAAACATGTAAGATCTGAATGGATCTTTTAATTTGATTCATGATCCTCTTTTCTGAAACGGGTATAAATAATGGAAGAAAGATAAACCACCTATGGGAGAGTTGATGATGTTAGAAACCACTTAAAATTTCGTATTCAACTTGCAATGGTTTGTATTTCCTATCTCATTTAAGTCAATTTGCAGAACATGGTTCTTTTCCTGCTCTTCATAGATTGGAGAGCAGGCGAACTCCCGATGCAACTTTTCGAACTTGGAAATTCCTATTGTAGTCATTACTGATAAAACGTTCTTGTAGTTTTTTTTTTTTTTAATAACTATCTTCTTTTTTGCCCTGATATTGTGGGTCAAACAAAGGGCACATGCAGAAATTGGTGACTAATGAGCATGAGCTCTCGATGGTGCCGATCATTGGACGTTAAGTAAAGAGGTCACTGAATTTTGATTCTCATATTAAAAAATAAAAGGTTTTTGAATACTTTTTTTTTTCCTCTGACTTGGTTTTTGAAAATATGGGAAGAAGGTAGATAACAAAACAAAGAAACTTATAGATGAGAAGTAGTGTTTATAAGCTTAATTTTAAAAAACCTAGAACCAAATCGTTATCGAATGGGATTTAAAATAAACCAATTGCATTTTAAGTGGTTTTTCTTTTCTTTTTTCTTTTTTTTTAAAGATTTTATCTATCCAATATGGTTAGATATTTTCACTTATTCTGGGTGATTCTTCTCTTCAGTTAATGATACAAAAAAGAGGGTGTCAATTTTCTGCCCAATTCTGTAACACTGATGTGTAGAGGTGTGAACTTTGTTTTCACTGCTGGTCAAGTATTATAGAAAATATTTACATTATGATACAATATACTGAGCACTTCTTGATCCTATGCTATGTAGGGAATTCCAACTTTGATGGGACTTGCAAATAATGAAACTGCCCCAGATATTTGGATGATTAGTGTGATTCAAGCGTCTGGAGGTCATGTCTGCATTTTGTTTGCTGTTTCAAAAATGACATTAATGTCCCTAAGAAACTCGTTTTTATTTTTTGAAGCTGTCTTTGAGGCTAGAATTATTATAAATTTTTTCTTCAGTTTCTCTTAACACCATTTGATGGTCGATATCTATGTTACTTTTATGTTTACTCATCTGAACAGAAATTTCATCTCCCTGTGGACATCAATAAAAGGGAAAAGTTAAGCTATTTCTTCAAATTTTCTTAGATCTAACCCTAAATATACTTAAGTTTATGAGATTCAACTATTGTGAACCTGCAGGGGATTCTAAAGGAGACGTGTTTGAGAGTTTTTTATTTATTTTACTTTTAGAAACAATAGTGGAATACTTTCTTTCTTTTTTATTTTTTGGTAGAGTTCTACAAAATTGGAGTAGAGGGATTCAAGCCTCTAACTTCTTGGTTGATGGTAAAGCTCAATTATCGTTGAGCTATGCTCATTATGGCACGAAGTACTTACTGTTATAGAAGCATATTGGTAAAAAAATTGGTTAAGGCTATGTTTGAGAGTGATTTTGGCATGGCTAAAATCACTTTTTCCATTGCCAAAATCACTTTTCTTCGAAATGATATAGTTTGGCAAAGGGATAAAATTGATTTTTGAAGCATTAGTTGGTAGGTGATTCTTATTGGGATGATGGACTCACAATCACCTCTAACATGTATCCTAATTCTATTCAATTGTGGAAATACCAAAATTGCCCCTATATTGAAGAAGAAAAATTCAATCCTAGATCATTTTTTCTCTCGATTGGAAGTTCTTGCTCGACTAGAGGCTTCTCTCTCAGTTGCACGCCAACGTTTCTCTCTCGATTGCAGTACATTTCTCTCTCTTATTTGGTTTCACTTTTGTTTTCTGTTCTGTTTTTGTTGGGTTTATCCTTTGTTCATCTAACTTAAGAAATATAATTTTGGATTACATTACAAGTGATCATTTGGAATCTCCCGCTAAATAATGTCATGGAACTTTTATATGGACTGTATAAATAAGTAGGTTTGATTTGTATGTAATTCGATTTCATGTGACCACTTTATTATTAAATTTCTTGATATTTTACTTTTTTCTGCCATAGTTGAAGATGAGTTCTTACATGGGGTATTCACAGGTTGAGTTTTTAATTGTACACAAATGAAATTTAAACCTATTAGATTCAATCAACTTTCCTATTCATGCTGGAGTTTCATCTTTTCAGTAGGTATTGGAAATTTTGTTTATGTTGTCATTAACCACAGTAGTCAAATTTTCAAATTTTGATAAATTGATTTTCATCCTTTTTTGTGAGCAGAGTCAGATGTAGGTGAGATTTGTCATGAGATTTTGGGTTTTTTTTTTTTTTTTTTTTTTTTTTTTTTTTTTTTTTTTTTTGTGAGAAGAGAGTATTCCCAAACCCATCTTGGCAATATGTATGGTTAGCCTAGCACATAATTTTGTCAGTCCACCATTGTTTTACTCTGTTTTCAGTACAACAACATTTGGAGGTGGGAGATTCGAACCTCTTACCTCTTGGTTGAGGGTATATGTCAATTAGAGCTGAGTTGAGTTCACTTTGGCATTGTTTAACTTTGTTAACGAGACTTTTGATGTCTTAATTCTATTGCTACTATTTTTCTTTGAAGATGAATATTTTTTTTTTAGACGTGAAGATGGATATTTTTCCTTAACAAGAAACGAACTCTTTATGAATAGTTGAAAAGGTTACAAAAAAATATCAAGAAAAACAAGACCATGGTTTATGAAGTATTTGATCTCTAGGTTTTCTACTTTGTTGTTGTCATTTATGCATAAATGATAAAATTTGATGATGGTTATGTCTAGGTGGTGTGTGTATGGATTCTAAACCTATAGTTATATTTAACTTATCAATCATCATTATTGAAAAGTTATTAAACTAAATAATAACCCAGTCTTTGTCTAAAATTTCTCTTTTGCATAGGGAACTGATTTTTCGTCCTTACAACAATTACATCACCGCAATAACTTCCATTTAACAAGACTATTTAATATTTAACCCCTCTCATCACTTGTCAGTGAAGTTGAAACTATTGGTTTTTTTTATTTAATCATTTACTTATCTCTAAGGGGCCGTTTGGCCCACGGGTTTGGAATGGATTGGAAAGGGATGCCCATGTTTGGTTGCCCGGGAATGGTGTGGGTTTGGAATGAAATGGTGGGCATGTGATTCCAACCCATTCCCACATTTTTGTGGGTCCCACTATTTCTCTCTCCATTTTTCTTCATAATTTTGATGGGACCCACCATTTCTTTTTATATTTTAACCATATTTGGTGGGTCCCACTATTTCTCTTTCCATTTTTCTTCATAATTTTGATGGGACCCACCATTTCTTTTCCTATTTTCCTTATAATTTTGGTGGGTCCCACTATTTCTCTCTCCATTCATTCCAACTCAAATCCAATGCACCAAACATAGGCATGGGAATCATGATTCCAGCAAAATATTCCCATGGGCATCAGATTCCATTCCATTCCATTCCAAACCCATCCAATTCCGGCGCACCAAACGGCCCCTAATAGAAATTGTTACGAGTTCTTCTTTTTTTTTCTTTATTAATTTTTTTTCCCGCAAATCATTCTTTTTTTTTTTTTTTGCAATTCTTATGGCTATTATTTGGTTTTGTAAATATCTATTTTCCTCGAAGAAATCTCATTTTTTTAACATAAAGTTAGCATCATTTAAAAGAAAAATGAATTTTATTTCAAAAAATATAAAATGTTAGGTCCCGTTTGATAACCATTTGGTTTTTGGTTTTTGAAAAGTAAGCTTATACACACATCATTCCACCTATAAGTTTATTGATTTTAGTATCAATCTTCTACCTTGTTTTAAAAAATGAAGTCCAATTTTGAAAACAAATTAAAGTAGTTTTCAAACACTTGTTTTTGTTTTTAAAACTTGGCTAGGAATTCAAATGCAACCTTATCTAGGATGAAAGTTATGGTAGGGAATTTAGGAGAAAACAAACCTAATTTTAAAAAATCAAATGGTTATCAAACGGTGCTTTAATTAATTAGATAGATTTAGATATAGAATAAAAGAATGATGACTAATCAAGACAAAAACCAATCGTTGCATGTCTATGAATGTAGATTATTTTTCTTCGATAATTAAAAACTCAAGTTAATGTAATTTCAGAAATTAAGACAAAATGGTACACAATTTAAAGAATAAATTTTGCACCAAAACGGTCTCTTATTATTATTTTTTTTAACAAGAAAAAGGTAGTGGTTTTTTAAAGAAAAAATAAAGTATATCCAATTAAGTTTTTTTTTTTCAAACTTATATCCAATTAAGTTGAGGTAATGAAAATATAAAATTTAGATTTAACTGTAATATTTAGTTTATTTAAAAAAATAAATTAAAAATAAAACAATCTGAAATGAATTTAAATGGCTAGACAAATTAAAATTTCAAGGATGATTAAAATCATACATATTATTGAAAATTAACATAAATCAGAAGGAAACAAAGGAAAAAAAAAATCTATTAAAGCCCCAATAAATTTCAATATGTTTTTTCTCTCTCTTTTTAAAAGAAGGAAACCCTAACAGCTGACGCCACTCCTTCTTCACCTGTTTCCTCCTCCGTTTCAGCAGCTCAGTGCCGCCACCGCGTCTCTCCCGTTCACTGCTGCCGCCACCGCCGTCGTCTTTCTTCCGCTCGTGCCGCTGCCACCGTCGTCTTTCTTCCGTTCGTGCCGCCGCAGCCTCCCTCGATCTTCTACCCCTTGCTGTTACTGGTATTTTCCCAACCTCCATCTATGTCTTTCTGCTTACTTGAAAAATACAAAGTTTCTCCATATAGCCACTTTTATATATAGTATAGAATGGCTGGCTTGGCTCTCTCTCTTTCTCTGTCAATCTTTACAGATTTCCTTAACCTCCTTTGCTTGATTTAGGTGTAGTATTTCTGAAGGGGGAGATATTCTCAATGGCGAAGAAGAGGAAGCATAGCGAGACTTTGCCGATAGTATCGGTTAAGAAGGATGTCAGTGCCACCGAGAGACCCAAGCGGACGCTCATGGGTTGGAAAGACAAGGAAGGTGCGAAAGAGAGTGAAGCTGGTTCTCATCATGCTGTTTTCCGGAATAAAGAGAAGGTTCTTGTCACTTGCTCCCGCCGAATCAACTTTAGGTATGAAATATAGCCAGGACAGTTTGAGTTGCATACTTACATTCCTAATGTTCACATTTGGATCATTAGAGCTGCTGATAGATTATAAGAGAACAAGCTGATGTGTTGTTCTAGACTTATCTATAAATGTAATTTTTAAATTGATCATTAATTTAATAATATGATTGGCAATGTTCAAGAAAGGAAGAAGTGGCTGAAGTCCTTTGAACTATATTAATTATTACGAAAACTAGACACTGATTGAAGAAAAATTTTGGGTAAAAGTGGGATTAAGTACAAGGGCGTGGTTTTGGAGGGAGATGTGGATAGATGATCAACCATTTATGAAGAAATTTTTCTAGTACTTTTTTGTTTTTCAACCAAAGGACATTTGGGTAGCGATACGACTCATGAGAGGAAAAACAAAATCTGGACAATTATAACAAGAAGACACCTACCAGATGTAGAAGCTAATGAATATGGAGAATTGATGGGATTGCTAAGTTATGTAGTCAGTTTTTTGGACGGAGGACATGAAAGTATGGAAATGTTGAATAAGAAATTTCTTGATTGACTTGGAAGGCTCTTGTGCTTAAGAAGATAACTTTTACTGCTGGGGTACTTGTTTTGAGTGTTTAGACAGGTGATAGGATTTAGAAGAGAATCCTTTATGGTGAATTTGCTGCTGAGTTGGTGTACTTTGTGTTGAAAAGCTGAAGATACTGTGAGATATCTAGTTCTAGTGTTTATTGTAACTGTATTTTGTAGTATGAAGTTCTGGAGCTCTTTAGTTGAGTATTGATTTCCCTGCAAAAAGAACACAGTTCGAATGTAATGTGGAGAAGGTTTGAGAGGAAAACCAATAACTATTTCGATAAATTCAATCAAAGCTTTTTATGGGCTATGTGATTAGAAAGAAATTGTTGTACTATATATGATGATAATAAGTATAGACATTGGGAAGAAGCTTTTTTTTTTTTTTTTTGGGATGAATGGAAGGAGCTTTTTGATTTGGCTAAATTTCAACGGTGTTCACTGTTCAGCTACACCTTTCTGTAATTGCATCATTTTAGTTAAAACAAGTTGGTGTAGGTTTTTGTAAAATCTATTAAGAGATACGTACAGGGTCTGACAGTTCTGATGTAGCTTTTCACTCATCAATAAACCTTTGTGTTTGATCAGGTATCGGCATTTGATGTTGAATATGGTATCCCTTTTGCCACATTGTAAAAAGGATAACAAGGTGGAGTCGAGGTCCAGTAAGGGTGCAACACTGAATGAGCTAGTTGAACTCAAGGGTTGTTCTTCCTGCCTATTCTTTGAGGTTAGAACTCTTGCTTTGCACTCTGTCCATGTCTAAACTTGGAATTCGATTCATAATCTGGAATCTGTGAGGTACTATGTTTTTTTATTTTTCTTTTTGATTAGATTTAGGATGATAATTTTTGGTTTTGTTGTGGTATTAAAATGTATTAAGTATCCTCTTCTTTTTGTTTATTATTTATTTACCTTCATGCCTTTTCATCATGTTTGTACAATTTGATCACATTACTTATTTTTGCACTTGTTCCATCGCATTGACTTGGAATTCGATTTGTGTACTTGATTCTAACTGGTCCTTTTGTCCCCTGGATTTTGTTCCTGCACAATCAAATGAAGCATTTTATTCCCAAAGCTTATTGCAAGATTTTTCAGTTCCTTTTCTTTTTGTTTATGTAATTATTTCTATCATTTTACATGCAATATGGCATTTGCATGAGCTTACTTATTGATCTTTTTGTCTCTAATTTCAGTGCAGAAAACATAAAGATCTATATTTATGGATGGCAAAGTGCCCTAGTGGGCCATCTGTAAAGTTCTTAGTTAATGCCGGTAATTTTAACTTGTAATCGAATCTTGTTACTGGATTTTGTGACTGAATTTATATTGGATTTCTTAAGTAAATGCAGTTTGCTTACTTTTCCATTTTTGTTTTCAGTGCATACAATGGAAGAATTGAAACTTACAGGGAACCATCTGAAAGGTTCTCGTCCTATTTTGACATTCTCGTCGAATTTTGATAAAGATGTCCACTGGAAACTTCTAAAGGAAATAATTGTTCAGGTATCAATTAGAAAGTTCTTTTAAGATATTCTTTTATGCAATTTAACTACTCTCATTTCTTAGTGGAATGGCTTCTTGTAATTAACAATTGACAGGATCTTTTGTAATCATTAAACCATATCAGTGAAATGCTTTTTGTTTCCTATCAAACAGAAAAATAATTCATCCTCGAAAATATTTTTGCTTCTTACCCGTGAATGTATCAAATATCAATTTCTGTCTTTCTCCTTTGAATGCTTTTTTTTCCTCATTCCGTCAATCTAAAGTGAACAGTGAACACAGTATGAAATTGATTAAATAATCTTTGCACGACTACAGTTCAATTATCAACTAGAATCCTATGATAGGGATTTCAGTCATGTTATGTCATGAATTTTTGTATGCAGGCTCCTTTGTCTCAGGTTTTTTTTTTTTCCCCCCCAAAAAAAATGAATGATCTTTCGCCTTTCACTTTTCTGAATGGAAGTTGGTTTGCATGTCAAAGAAAAAAGAATATTTGACAATTCGCTTCTTTAATTTAATGTGCTCTGACATAAGAATTTGGATTAGTGATTTCTTGTGCTGGACTTCACATTTTTATGCTGATACCTCAATACTATCCCTCTCTATTCATGTTGCATTTTTTCATGTCCTAGTTTGGGTGGTTATATAGTTTGATTTGATGCCTATTAGCTATGTTACAAAAAGTAATTGTAGATCCTAGTTGCTTCTCCAATTAATGGCATTTTTCCCTCAGATTTTTGGGACTCCGAAGGAGCATCGACATTCCAAACCATACCATGATCATGTATTTGTTTTCTCCATTGTTGATGACCACATATGGTTCCGAAATTACCAGGTATGCCTTATTATATTTCTACTTTTTACAGAATTTTGATGCTCTCAACTGTGGATAGCATCCAAATGCACACTTCTACTTGACATCCAAATCATGTACTAGATGTAGTCTTTCTTTTAAATGTTTGCTTACCACATTTTCCGAAAAGTGGCATTTGAAAGCAAAAAAATATATTCTACGTCATGTTAGGCAAAGACATTGGAAAAACTCTGTGTATTATCAGTTTCTGTATAAATTTCAAACATTTTTTTTTATGTTATTGGAAGTATATTAATCATTAGCCGAGGAGTTTGTCGATCAAGAGTTGCAGTTCATAGGAAGACCAAGATAAGAGCTTGGCCATGAACCGGTATTGGAGCTGCAGAAAGATGCCTAAACCTCTTGTGAAGAGTCACAATTATGGTCCAATAGCTTAGACTTTCTACATGTATTTCATATAGAGACCCGGGAAACAGGAGAAGTAAAAAAAGAACTAGATGAGAGGACTGTCTTTTCAAATACCTCTAGAAGCTCTGAATCTCCCTCTTGGTTTGCCGTTGGTTTTGTATCTTAGAAGTTATAGTATACCTTGTCCCTTTTTCTTGAAGACTTTTAAAGGTTATGACCAAAGCTTCATCCAGATCACGAACAGTGGTGGAAAAAAGAAACAGTGCTCTATTTTGAGAGTAATGATCAAGGCTTCATTCAAGGAACCAACAATGGTGGTGAACGTAATTTAAAGAAGATTATGGCCATTTTGGATATGACTAACGTCAGAACCCTCAACTTTTGGGGGTGTGGATGGTGATGAGAGGATTTGCACTTCATTGATGCATTATGGGTGGGACATTATGTGTTAACAAAATGGAAGAAATGTGATTTGGGCAAATGTACATGCAATACAACCTCGTCAACTGAATATGCAAGAACTCCCACCCCTGCTGGATCGGTTATATTTGAATTCTCATGATCTCAAAACAAGAAGTCTGTATTTGACATAGGCACCACTTTTTTTGGGGGGGGAAGGGGGAGTAATCTTTAGAAATACTACCAGGATGAATATTAGAAGTATCCTTAGGATATAAGGGGTATAATTGTCATTAGCTAAGGAATTTATCGGGGTCATGAATACAATAGGTTGTGGAGGGGTTTGAGATTGAGCAAATTTGGGGAATATTTTTTTTGGGAGAGTCTAGGCTTCTCGAGGTGGTTGAGATCCTGTCATTTTTCTTTCTCAATAAATTTTTTATTAATTTCTAGTTCAATTTCTTCTAGTTCCTATCAGACTCCTTTTACTATTTTCGTATGACTTTTATCCCTTAAAATTATGTGTTCACTTTTGCAAGTATTTGTCCTTGTTTGGGATTTGTGTGGGTGTGATGTGATCTATTCCCCAACTAACCAATACTTAATGATATGGCGTTTGTCTTGTTTGTTTGGTATGATCAGATAACTGTTCCACATAACGAATCAGATAAAGTTGCCCGAGGAGGACTAGATAAAATGACTCTCATCGAGGTTACTATTTTTCCTCGTCTTTCTTAGTTTATAAATGAGTTTTTTCACAAATTTTATTGGACTTGATTGATTTGGTTTTTTTTACAGGTTGGCCCTCGATTCTGTTTGAATCCAATCAAGATATTTGGTGGCAGTTTTGGAGGTCCAACCCTATATGAGAACCCGCTTTACGTATCACCAAACCAGGTTAGATGACTCTACATTTTTTATTTTTTTTGAGTTCACATAGGGTTGTCATAGCAAAAGCTAATTCATTATTTTTTTCAATTCAAGGTTCTTTGAGAAATGATCTGTTCATCTAATTTATTATCATTATACTTTTGGTACTGTCTTTTTCACGGTTCAAAACCCAAAATTGCAATGTTGTCTTGATACTCCAGAGAACGCTCACATCGTACAAATTAGAGACTTTAACTGATGAATACTTTTGATCAACCAATAGTTGAACCGAGTTCTATAATATGAACTTCAACAATAGGATATAGACCTGCTCATGTTTATCATGTCTCTCCCTAGATTCGCGCCTTGGAGAAGAAGCAGAAGGCCGGGAAATACTCGAAGAAAGTCAAAGCAAAAACGAGGAGGAAGATGCACGAGCTATCGAATCCACTGGAACCAGACGAGTTTGCCGATATGTGGAAGGAATAGTCCTTCTATGGACTCAATTTTGTCTAGACTCAAAACTAGAGTTACTTACCTCCAGTATGAAATAGGAATTTGTTCTATAATACTGTTATCTGTAGTGCAAATTTTGGCCTTGTTATTTATCTAAACTTGAATCTTGTTTCTGTACTTTCAATGTTTCTGTTTAAAGATTGGATATCAAAGTCCTCAGTTAATGAGTTTACAAGATAAGATATTATTCATATTTGACTATGTTACCAGGAACGGTTCTGAAAGAAAAGGCATATAGAATTTGGCTTAAATTTACAAATGATGTCATCTTTCAGTTTTAATAAATTTAATTGGAAATATGGTAAAAAAAGGTAGGAATATGAGAAATATGGGAGCTTAAATTATCTATTTATTTCTAGAAATTAATTCTAAAATTTTATGATTTTGCATTTAATTAGAATTAATAATTCCTTTGAAAGGTTAATCTGTAACTTATTCATATAATCCATCCAATATATAAAGGCTTCTACTGTTTTCTATAATGATTTAGGCCCCGTTTAATAACCATTTGGTTTTTGGTTTTTGGTTTTTGAAAATTAGGCTTGTTTTCTTTAAATTTCCTCACCATGGTTTTCATTTTTGTTAAAAACATACTTGAATTCCTAACCAAATTCTAAAAGCAAAAACAAGTTTTTGAAAACTACTTTTTTTAGTTTTCTAAAATTGGCTTGGTTTTTTAAAATATAGGAAGAATGTAGGTGAAAAGCCAAAAAAACTTAGAGTTGGGAGTGATGTTTATAAGCATAAAAACCAAAAACAAAAAACAAAAAACCAAATGGTTATCAACCGGGGCCTTAGTTTTTAGTTTTTTAGTTTAGAACATTGCAATGCAATTCACATTAGTGTAGCACAATAACGTTGTTTGTAATTGATCTCAAAGACAAATAGGTCTCCTAAAAAAAAGCAAAAAGATAATCGAATGGTGTAAATGTATCAATATCTAATAGGCGTTTTTATATTATTTTATAATTAATTATCTTATTGTTTTTATGGTTTAAACAAAATGTATGGTCTTTTTTTTTTTTTTTTTTAATATTTTTCATTATATATATATATATATTAATCTAATCAGTCATATGCCATTTTTTCACATGTCCTCCAACTATAGAAAACAACTATTCTTTTCTTTATTTTTAGATTTTTTAATTGACGTTTTTAAGTATTGAACAATAAAATATTAACTAAAATAAAATGATCAATCGTTTTAGAAATATATATCTGTAATCTATGTTTATAGTAATAATGATAACGGTTATTTAAAAAATAAAGAAAAAGCAATGATAATAATATAATACAATATATTAATACAATATAGTATCTATATCTACAATAGCTTATAGAGGGTGTTTAAAAAAAAAAAAAAAAAAAAAAAGCTTATAGAGGGAGTATGTTTGAAAAACATTTTTTTGATTACTATGATCCTATTTTAAATTTTAAATTTACAAATATGTCATTTACATTGATTATTAATAATGAATAAATTTTAATAAGTAAATTATTTTGTAATTGTTTTATGTTTAAAAGATTTTCCATTACTACAAAATGCAAACTGGTTAGAATAATAGAAATTGATAAATAAGGACTGGTTATTAATTATTTAATAAATATTTATCCAGCTTTGATATTTAAACAAAAATAAATATAAAATGATTTCAAAATATGATTTTTAGTTCATAAAATTTATATATTTTCATTTTTTTTTTTGTTTTAAAGATAAAATTATAGTATGGAAGTTTAAGTATTATTTGCAAACAATAGAATAACGAATAGTTTTTCGATTTAAATAAAAAAGCATTACTAATGAACCAAAGTTACTCGATTGGTTCAATTCAATTTATAAGTATTTTTTAGTTTTATACATATGAGAATATTAGAACACGGATTGATTAAAAATATATATATATATATATATATATATATATATTAGAACACGGATTAGTTTTAAGACATGGTAGTAATTTGACCAAACTCTTCTATAAAATAATCCTATTTTTTTAATAAAAAATAAATAACTTAAAAAAGTTGTTTGATATTTTTTTCAAAAAAAAAAAAAAGTTGTTTGATATTCACAAATAAATATTACATAAATTAATTAAGCAAATATGTGTTATTATAAAAATGTTATTATTTTTTAAAAAAATTTCAGACATACTATATATAAAATCGAAAATTTAAGGTCTCATTAGACATAAAATCCAACTTATATATAATAGTTTGGTTAATTTTTTAAAAATTTGAACATGTCAGATATTAGACACAAAATTGAAATATCAAGAACCTATTAGACACTTTAAAAATTTAAGAACCTATTAGACACAAAATAAAAAATTCATAAATCTATTAAACACTTTTTAAAATTTAGAGACCAAATTGACATTTTAATGCCTAAATTCATTTTTTTTTTCTTTTGAGAAACAACCATTCACTTTTTATTTTAGATAAGTGATAAAAGATCAAAAGAAAAAAAAGAGAGAAAAAAATTAAGCCTATATGGCTATATGTTCAAATTTTTTAGGTTAAAAATCACTTTTGGTCTCGAAACTTTCATGAAAGTAACAATTTGGTCTCTGAACTTTGATTTGTAACAATTTAGTCATTGTACTTTCAATTTTGTAACAATTTAGTCCATGAACTTTAATAAGTAACAATTTAGTCCCTATACTTTCAAAATTATAACAATTTAGCCCCTATACCAAATTTGTAACAATTTAATCTTTATCGCACAAAAATTCATCAAAATTAAATGTCAATTTTTATTATTTAATGATTAAACTTTGTAGCTTATTAACATATTGGGTCCCAAATTAGTTTATTAATTTATCTAGATAAGAAATTTCATTAAATCTGTAGATTAATTTTTCACGACAGAGACTAAATCGTTACAAATTTGAAAGTACAGGGACTAAATTGTTACTTATTTGTTCAGGGGCTAAATTGTTACTTATTTGTTCAGGGGCTAAATTGTTACAAAATTGTAAGTATAGGGACTAAATCGTTACAAAATTGAAAGAACAGAGACTAAATCGTTAAAAATTAAAATTAATGGGCTAATTTGATAAAAGTGATTTTTTATCAAATTTTTATTTTTTTTAAAACTTGTCTGATTTCGCCCCTAAATCAGCCCAGTTTTCTTTTGCTCAGCCCACACTCTTCTTTAGAGAAAAAAAAAAAAAAAAAAAAAAGAGCCCAGTTTGTAAAACAAAATAAAGAGAAATAAAAGAAAGAGAAAACCTAAAACCCTAGTGTTCAACCTCCCCTCCTCCTCTTCTTCTTCTCATTCGCGCTGTTTCCTCATCCGTTTCAGCAGCTCTGAGGTGCTGCCGCCTCTCTCCCGTTCACTGCACAGCCGCAGCCGCAGCCGCCGTCTTTCTTCCGCTCGTGACTCCGCCACCGTTGTCTTTCTTCCCTTCGTGCCGCTGTAGCCTCCCTCGATTTTTTACTCCCTTGCTGTTACTGGTACTTTCTCAATCTCCATCTATGTATTTCTGTCTACTTGAAAAACACAAATTAGAATTTGTCTAATGAAATAATAGAGTAGTTGTTTGATTTTCTTTTTTGTAATAGCAATAGCCGAATAGTAAAAAAAACGGGAACAAAAACGGGAGACTGTTCTCGAGGGCACAATTGGTACATATACGATGGAAAGATGTTTTGAGACACTGCATTATTTTGTTTTTGTTTTGTTTTGTTTTTTTTTTTTTTTTTGGTGACAACATGAGACACTGCATTCTTGGCAGAGAGAAAAGGAATTGGATTGATAAAAAAACCAAACCAGATCGAAGGTAGTGCATCTGTTTGTGAATTGTTCTCCCTTCCATCAGGCAACTTAGGACTTAGTTTGATGGTAGATTGTAATAGATGTTGATTAGTTATTGGATTAAAATATTTTGCAGGAAGCCAAGAGTCGTTTTTTCAAAATTGAATTTGTCTCTTGAAATTTTCTAAGAAGGGTGCTTGGAATGAGAAGAGTCCATAGGTTTTCGTGTAATAAAAAATAAGATTATAATAGATGTTGATTATTTTGCAGGAAGCCAGGGAGTCGTTTTTTGAGAATTGAAGTCGTCCCTTGAAATTCTCTAATGAATGGTGCTTGGAATGAGAAGAGTTTGTAGGTTTTTATCTTATAAAAATAAGATTATAATAGATGTTGATTATTTTGTAGGAAGCCAATGAGTCGTTTTTTGAAAATTGAAGTATGTCTCTTGAAATTCTCTAATAAATGGTGCTTGGAATGAAAAGAGTTCATAGACATTGAACCTTTTTTTTTTCTTTTTGAATATTATAGATATTGAAACTATGTACATGTGAAGCATGTGACCAAAATTTAATACCTGGTATGTAATGTGGCATTTATATATTTTTTTTTCATTAAATTTAAAATGGATAGTGATTTTTATTTAACGGCAGAACGATATTTTCACTTTATTATTGTTGTAATCAATTAAAGAAAAATATATTTCAACAAATTAGGGTATTTTAGAAAAACTATATATAATTGGTGCCTAAAACCCTACTTTAGCTGTCGTTTGATTTCTCTGGGCTTTTTGAAGTCTGAGTGCTGGTATTCTTCCCTTCTCCACTCTCTAGAAATCTCTGAACCGACTCAAATACGGTGAAGAAATTCTTCACTTGCCAGGTCTCTCGTTGATTTTCTCTAATTTCCAGTACTTTTTGCATCTGTTTCGTTGTGTTTTCAGGGAAGGTTATCAAATCTAAACATTCGAGTTTTCTGACATATCAAACAAGAAGAACGAAATCAAGGTTTGTGTTGGTTTTTTGGAGTATGGTTTCTGCTTTTCCTCTGCTGCCTTTATGATTTGTTTGAGATTAGCCAACAACTCGATTATTGGGGAAAATTTTCTCGGGTATAGGAATATCGGGAATCCAACTAATTTTATCTGAATGTTCCGTTTTTTGTAGAGAATAAGCCGTATTATGGTGATAATGTTGCTTTTGGGTATTAAATATGATTTTTCAGGCTTTGGTATTTTGATATTGCGTTGTGCACTTTTCATCATGTTTGATATGTCTGACAAACTTCTTGCTGGTTGGGGATCTCATTATTCCAATCTTAGATTCTAATCTTACCTTACTTTTAGTGATTTCTCTGCTCATTAAACCGATTCCAAATTCAAAACTATATTTATGATTGATTTCTTGTAGTTTCTACTTTCTAGACGATATCTTTCAGTAATAGTTATGGAGGCTTTAAGTTGTAGCAATGCTTGTTTTGTTTTGTTTTTTTTTTAATAAATTAAATTAAATTAAGTTATTTCTATTGATACATTTCTCTTTTATTTTAGATATACGAGAACTATTTTTTTCAATTTGATTTGAACAACTGTAATGCTTGTTGCAGGGTAGAAAATGGTGCAGTATAACTTTAAGAAGATTACTGTGGTGCCTAATGGGAAGGACTTTATTGATATTATTCTCTCCCGTACCCAGCGACAAACGCCCACTGTTGTCCACAAGGGTTATGCCATATCTCGCTTGCGCCAGTTTTATATGAGGAAAGTAAAATATACTCAGACAAACTTCCATGAAAAGCTTTCTACTATCATTGATGAATTCCCTCGACTAGATGACATTCATCCTTTTTATGGCGATCTCCTACACGTTCTGTACAATAAAGATCATTATAAGCTTGCTCTTGGACAGGTTAACACTGCAAGGAACCTCATTAGTAAGATTGCTAAAGACTATGTGAAACTGTTAAAATATGGTGATTCACTCTATCGGTGCAAGTGTCTGAAGGTTGCTGCTCTTGGAAGGATGTGTACTGTGATAAAGAGAATTGGGCCTAGTTTGGCTTACTTAGAGCAGATCAGACAGCACATGGCAAGACTTCCATCAATTGACCCTAATACTAGAACAATCTTGATTTGTGGGTATCCTAATGTTGGTAAGAGCTCATTTATTAACAAGATAACTAGAGCTGATGTCGATGTTCAACCCTATGCTTTCACTACAAAGTCACTCTTTGTGGGTCACACTGACTATAAGTACTTGAGGTACCAAGTGATTGATACACCAGGGATTTTGGATAGGCCATTTGAAGATCGTAACATCATTGAGATGTGTAGTATTACTGCTTTGGCTCATTTGAGATCTGCCGTTTTGTTTTTCCTAGACATATCTGGGTCTTGTGGTTATACAATTGCTCAGCAAGCGGCTCTCTTTCACAGTATAAAGTCTCTGTTTATGAACAAACCACTGATTATTGTCTGCAATAAAACTGATTTGCAGCCACTGGATGGTATATCAGAGGAAGACATGAAGTTAGTCATGGAAATGAAGGCTGAAGCTATGAAAACTGTGATGGGCCAAGGAGATGATGCTACCAGTGAAGAGGGGGTGTTGCTTACCATGAGCACTTTGACAGAGGAAGGTGTTATTGCCGTTAAGAATGCTGCCTGCGAGAGATTATTAAATCAGAGGGTAGAATTGAAGATGAAATCCAAAAAGATAAATGATTGCTTGAATCGGTTTCATGTAGCAATGCCAAAGCCTCGGGACCAGAAGGAAAGACCACCTTGCATACCTGAGGCCGTGTTGGAAGCTAGGGCAAAACAAGCTGCAGAGAAGCAAATTAGGAAAACTGAGAAGGATTTGGAAGAAGAGAATGGTGGTGCTGGTGTCTATTCTGCTAGTTTAAAGAAGAATTATATCTTAGCTAATGATGAATGGAAAGAAGACATTATGCCTGAAATTCTAGATGGACACAATGTCTCTGACTTCATTGATCCAGATATTTTATTTAGACTTGAAGAATTGGAAAGAGAAGAAGGGCATCGACAAGAAGAAGAATCTGAGGTTGATTTTGAGATGGATGGTGCTGAATTGACTCCTGAGGAAAAAGAAGCTTTGGCTGAGATCAGGAGAAAGAAAAGTGTGCTTATTCAACAGCATAGGATCAAGAAGAGCACTGCAGAAAGTCGACCCATCGTACCTAGAAAATTTGATAAAGACCGGGAATACACAACAAAGAGAATGGGGAGACAGCTATCAGCCTTGGGTATGGATCCTAGTTTGGCAGTTAACCGAGCACGAAGTAAGTCACGAGGGCGCAAGAGGGAGAGATCTCCTGACAGAGGAGATACCATTGGCTCTAATGCTATGGATGTGGATGATGAAACACCAAATAAGAAGCTGCGTATGAGGTCTAGATCCTTGTCAAGATCTAGGTCTAGGTCTCGGCCACCAAGTGAGGTTGTCCCTGGCGATGGATTCAAGGACTCAGTCCAGAAGGTTAAGGCATTAAAAATTGCAAAGAAATCTGTGAAGAAGAGGAATAAGAATGCTCGTCGTGGTGAGGCAGATAGGGTGATCCCAACATTGAAACCAAAACACTTGTTTTCAGGAAAGCGTTCTACTGGAAAAACAGACAGGCGTTAAAATGTTTGAGGTAGATCTTACGCTCTGTTTCCTTTAACTTGGTTTGCGTTTATTAGGATAGGAGACTCTGAACATTCGGCTGTCTGCACTTTTTGGAGTTTGACTTGCTTTTATTTTGCCCTTTATCTTATATCATGCATCTTAAGAAGAATAGACCAATTCTTTTAGACTATAGAGATTTCAAGATCTCCCTCTCTCCTTAAGCCATTCTAACCAAAAAGATACCTCCCTATGCTAGAGCTATATACACATATATCCCTCTCACTACAATATATACGTGAATCAATGGGGTCAAACACTCAACTTGGTGATTGTCGATAGATGCATGTTATGTTCAAGTTTTGATCTTCGTAATACGTATTGACTAGAATCCCAAAACAAAGCATTTCTTATATGAAAAGACGTTTTTGTTATCTTACAAGTGCCCACACCTTCTTTGATTGGTGATAATTCCTGCAAATATTAGTCTTAAATAAAGTTTCATATTCATATAGTTTTAACTTCAATGTCTGTTTTCTTTTTTCAGGGATACATTTATTTGCAACCGTTTGAGATCTTGTTTTATTGTTGTAAAAGGTCTGATGGAGATGTAGATTGCATTGCCATGGGATCAGAGTTATCTTATTTTGTAGCCTTAGTTTTTGTGCAATTTGGAATGATTGTTACATTCAAATCTTTGAGATGTTATATTCTTGGGCGTGTCTTGTGTCTTACTGCAACAAGTTTCAGTTGGGTATTGCACACGATGCCAGAAAATTTTTGCCTAGGAGTATTAAAATTTTATTATTTTCTCCTGCCCTGCCCTCCTTTCATGATAATCATATGCTTAAATGAAGTTATCTCTATCGATCTAAGTTCTCTGACTTTAGATTCTCCTCCTACTTATTAGGGCATATTTGAGATGCCTTTTTGATCAGTATTTAATTAGTGTTTCTTCTAAATGGGTTCAAAAACTGTTTGATAACCTTTCGGTTTTTAATTTTTTGTCTTTGGAAATTAAGCTTACAAGTATTATTTTCACTCGCAAGTTTTTTTGTTTTGTTATCTATTTCATTCCCATGTTTTCAAAAATCAAGTCAAATTTTGAAAACAAAAGAAATCATTTTCATAAACTTGTTTTTTATTTTGGAATTTAGTTAAGAGTTCAAATGTGTCCTAAACACAAATGGAAATCATGAGAAGAAAATGGGAGAATAACAAGCACAATTTTCAAAAATAAAAAATAAAAAATCAAGACTTTTTGCTTGAAAATACTTTTTTCAAGAGTCATTCTAGATCTTGGTGATTTTGGCTATATAGGAAAGTTTGTATGTGCTAACATATGAAAAGTTCTAACAAATATATTCTAGATACAACCATATTAGTAATGCAACTTATATCTTTTTCTCGAGCCAACAAGAGAATATATTTGTTGTTGGATTAAGTTTATTGATTGAAAGATATGTTTGGTTTAATTTTGAAAAATTTTCTAATGTTTGACACAACTACTAAAATTAACTTGTTTAAAAAATAAGATTGAAAAATAAACTATTTTAAGAGAAATCCTTGAAAGCAATTTTGTTAAAAGAGTTTTTAAGTATATAACAACTTGTGTATAAAAACGCTCACGAGGAAATGCTACTAAACATACAAGTGTTTAAATTCTAAACAATTTTTATACAAAATGTTTAATAAAAAAATGCATTCTTGAAAAACACTTAAATTGGTCCTATGCCTTCAATATTCAATATTTTCCATTGTGATTGATAACAATGATTATTATTATTAGATATTAAAAGACATGATGGTGGAGTCGGCATGTCTCATTATTATGTCAAATTGTAAATGTCAGTCAAAGTGGATTCATCTAGTACAACTAAAGAGTGTAGAATTTTGTTTTCTTGCCAAAGCGAGCATATTTCAACATTAATTGACATGTACCCTCGACCAAGAGGTCAGAGGTTCGAATCCTCCACCTCCAATTGTTGTTGTAATAAAAAAGAAAGAATTTTCTTTTCTTATTTTGATTCTAGATTTTGAATTGTGTGATTGAATGTGTATAACTTGTATTTAATTTACAAATATGAGTTTTAAGATTTGGTATTTGTGTAACAATTAATATGATAGTTTATGTAACTCATAGAATTATGCAACAAAAATAGATTTGACGTTTTAATCTCAAGCTACGGAAACTTGATTTGTAATGAAAAACATCTTCAAATCACACAAATCTTCCTACAAAGATTTTTCATTTATTTCATTTTAGGATATTTTTGGGTTAGTTTTAATAAGTTTGGAATTTTAAGTTTGGATTTATGAGTCTATAGAGCTTGTATGTGGCGTTCGTGAAATAATGAGCTATAAAAATCTAAGCTCAGGTCTATGATTCGTGCAAATACATATGGTATAGAAGGTAAGTTTAGAAGCCAAATGTAAGTTAATATAAATTAGATTCATGTAATATATAAGATGATCAAATTCATAATTTAAGATAAGAAAATTCACATATCAAATATAAGTTCAACATTTCAAGTACGAGTAATACAAATATAACCTATGAACCAAACGTCTCTCTTGATGCTCCATATTATGTCGAACAATTACCATAAATCACATATATCTAAAGATTCGATTAGATGAAGAAAAACAGGAACTTCAAAATACCTATATTTATTATTCTCAAAAAAAAAAAAATACCTATATTTATGGAAAATTTACTTGTTTAAAATGGCCACTTCTTTAAATTGACCCGAAATGAAAATGACCTCAAAAGAGTGGATGAAATTAAGGGATGAGAAACAAAAATATATGAAATAATGATTGAGAAAAAGGAAATTTTTGGTTTGAAAATAACAGCTGAGAAGAAAAATGGGAGAATATAGGAAACAGAAAGGAGAATATATATTTTTTCTTTTTATTAACAAATAAAATGTCAATGTCAATGTTGCCAAAGCGAGCTTAGCTCAGCGGTAATTGGCATGTACCCTCGACCATGAGGTCAGAGGTTCGAATCCCCCCACCCCCAAATGTATGTACTCAAAAAAAAAAAAAAAAAATAAAATGTCAATGTCACTCAAGCCTCAATTCATCCCCTAAGAGCAAGGGTCATTTTCAATCTTTTTTTTTTTTTTTTTTTTTTTTTTTTTTTTTTTTAAAAAAAAAAAAACCCTAGAATATCCTACATTTTAGTTTACTTTGACATCATCTTTATACTTATATAAAATCTTAGTCAATAGTTTGTTTTTTTTTTAAAGAATATAATGATTTAATTTCTAACCATAAAAACATTCCTTTAATATTAGAAAAAAAAAACATTCCTTTAAGAAAAATACAAGAAAGGATAGATAATTAATACACCAATAAATTCATTGATTGGTTTTATTTACTTATCTCTAAGAGGATTTTTTTTTTCTTCAATATTTGGAGTGGAGGGATTCAAACCTCTGGCCTCATAATCGAAGGTAAGTAAGTTTGTTTTAGCATCCCTAAGAGGTTTTTTTAACTTGTATAGTTTGTTTATATATCTTAGACTGAAAAGTTTGAAATTTGAATTTTCATGTATATTATTTTTTTGAGTTCTAACAATCGTGAAGATGGAGAATTAAACCATCGACTTTTGGAGAAGTAATTAATGTCTTATCTACTAAACTATGTATATCTATATATTGTTGAAATGAAGAAAGTTGTAGTCTAAACATATAACCATTTTTAACAACTTTATAAAATGAATTTGTGCAAAATTAACCACAAATTTTGGGAGCAAAAGAAAATTTTGATGTGAAGTGAGCATAGTTTAATTGACAGACTCAAATCTTACTTCCAAATATTTTGAACTACAAAGAAATAGAGAGAGAGAGAGACGCAGAGTGCAAAAATTCAAACAAGGAAGAGCGAAGAGGAGAGAATTTCGGTCAGAGACGGTTTCTTTTGCTTTAATGGTGAATCCGCCATTTCATTTGGTCGCCATAAGCGTTTCTTGGAGTTCTTGGTTGCCGATTCATCTTACAGGAACCCGCATTCCCGTCCATTGAGTTCTCCTCTGTTGCCGCGCGATGAGGGAAACTCTTCCGCCATTAAACAATCTTTTGCTAAGCATATGAATACTTTGCGAATTGTGGAGTTTCAATTCCTCTCTCTCTCTCTCTCTTCATTCGATGCGAAGTGATTTCATGAGCTTTTGATCGGTCTTTTTTTGCGATTTACTCTTGGAAGTTCTCCGAGGCGATTGAGGATTTCCGCTGAGCTTTTTACCAGTCAAAGGTACGAAATCTTCAACTTCAAATGCGAACTGTGATCAGAGTTCGTCGACCTTTTGAATCAGTGGAGAGAATAATCCAATTGACAGAATCGATGAAAAGTTCCGTCTCTCTGTGATGATTCTTTGATACTTTTGTCTACTAGCATTCAAATAGGTTTTGTTTTGTTTGAAGTACAAATTGGAAGCACCTGCGACTTAATTTCGCGAAATCTGTTGAATCGACAAAATTCCTTTGTCTTTTACTTTTGATAGCTAGGATTTGGGGCTTACGTAACAAATCATCTTACACGACGATTCTTTTTTAGCAAAACCAGTACTGTTTGTTTTCTTTTGTGAAACATTTTCTTGTTGCCTCTCCGAGAAGTACCAAACAAGGCGTTTTCAGATGTACGGTTTCATCAAACAATTATAAAAAATTGAATGATTGATGTACAGATGATAAGAAAATACGAGAATAATCTTCGTATTTGCCTTCCTAAGCATTATGATTCCTTTCGCATAGCAAACAGATTGTAGTTACGCACAGAAAAAGTTGATGCGAGTAAAATTAGTTTGAGAATAACCGAGGCTCTAGGATTTGAAGATTGTCAAATCTTTCGCACTCTTTCCAAAAAATTATTTGATATGAATCTCTATCTGTTCATTCTCGTTGATCTTGCGCAATTTTTTTGTTGTGTTTTCAAAATCTACAGGATGAGTTCTAGACGACGTCCGTTGCACACCTGTGGCGTTTCATTTCTGACCATAGCTCACAACACCTGCTCAAGAGCCCAGAATGTTGATGGACGGTTGGGTTCAGCAACAAGAAAGATGGTCCGAATAGCCAAGCTCGCGAACCCTTTGATTTTCGTCCTACAATATCAGTTCCTATTGTTCCTCTCCTTGATTGATGATGGTTTACTGGCAACTGCAAACATCGTGGAGAAGATTTATCCTTCATCCAAACTCGTTTTTGATAAGATCGACAACCTTCTTCCTCTGATTGAAACTTTTCCATCAAAATTCGATGATGCTGTTGACGAGCTCCCCTGCTTCAATCAGGATTTCCTAGAGTGGGCAGTGACCCTCGCCATATCTTTGCTCAAGTTCATGATAAACATACTGATGAACTGGGGGAGAGATGGTACAGGAGAGAAGGAAATTTTGGTGGATATGAATTGCAACAAGGGTCTTAATGGATCTGAATCAGCCGATAGCTCCGAGTGCTGCTCAGAAGCAGCCATTTCATCTGTGTCTGAAACACAACAAGCTGCCATGGATGAGAAAATGAAATCCAACGCCATCAAGAGCACTTACAAAGAAATTCTGAAAATGGGAACTTTCAAAAGAGCAGAAGAATTCAGCAACGACGGGAAGGGCACTGCCAAAGAAGTGGATGATGAGAATGATGAGAGACAGAAGGCTAAAATGGAAGAAGAATCTGTGCAAAAAGCAGAAGAAAATGAAGAGAATTCAGATCAGAGCTATGAAGAGAATTCAGAAGAGAAGGATGAGAAGGAAGAAGCAGGGCTGGTGGAGTCTGAATATGAAGAGGCAAGCAGTGGAAGCATAGAGAATGAAGATAACATTTTGGAACTGTTCGAGACTGCTTGGCTCATGAAGCCACCACCAAAACAGGAGAAAGGAAATTTGATGCCTCGTTCAGCTTCATTTGTGTAAAAGATCTGACAACTTGGCCAAAAATCTTTGCAAGACTGGGTTTGTAAGTTGTATATTTTTGTGTATAGAATTCCTGATGTTGTGTTGTATAAATGAAATTGTTTCTGTTTCTGGTCTGTGTTTATCTTTACACAAGTTTTGAAGATTTTGAATAAAGATATATTTAATTCAAACTTACTTTTTTTTAGGGATAAAAAAGTTCTCATTTTCTCCCTTCTTCCTTCTTAGTTGTCAAAATTTTAATGGAGTATGTAGGGAGTCCTACATACCGCTATGCAGCCAAATTTTGTTAAAACAAATTTGTTGTTATCATTGAGAATAAAGGATTTTTTTATTTTATTTATTATTATTTTTTTTTAAATCTTTGAGTTCAACAATTGTGGAGATGGAAAATCGAATAATAAGATTTGGTATCATTGATTTTACTTGAAATATTTACTAAAGTTTGGAAAAACTAATTAACAATTTATTTCAAGAAGACATCCAATCAATTATTTATTTATTTATTATTTCCTAAATTAATACAACGGGAGGAAGAAAAAGAAACGCACCTTAGACTTTAGTTGATAAGTTTACCAGTTTTTTAAATGATCAAATTCGAAAAATCTAGGATTGACAAGGGCAGTCATTGAACTTTCCTTTTGTGTCGGTTTGATCTATGAATTTAAAAGTGTTTAATAGGTTAAAACTTTTAGTTTTGTATCTAATAGATTCTCGAATTTTCAATTTTGTGTGTAATAAATCCTTGATGTATTGGACACTTTAAAATCAATGGACCAACTAAACACAAAATTTAAAGTTAGGATACTATTGCACATAAAATTCAATTTTCAATCTAATTGATCAATTTTTTTTTTAAATTTTGAATATTATAGATAACTATTAGATACAAAATTGAAATTTCATAGACTTGTTAGATGTTTTAAAGTTTAAAGATGATTAGATATTTTTTAAAATTTTGAATATGTTAAAAACTTATTAAACATAAAATTGAAAGTTTAGAGACTAATAGTTATTTTAAAGTTCAAAGATCTTTTGGTAATTGAAGTTTGGACTTAATTTTCTATTTTGGTTATCGACGTTTCAAAAGTGACACCTTAGCCCTCCCGACCTTAAGAAACCAATCAAAACAAAGCTTGCTCAAGTGGAAGTGACCTTCAATATCTTGTGGGCTTTTTGAATTTTGTTCAATCATCCAAAGCTTCTGCCTAACGCATGCGGCAAATAGTAAGGCTTCCAAAAAAAACCAAATCAAAATCTTGCAAAAACTGATTTTGATAAAAACCAGAATCCATCTTCTAAGTTCTGTCCTAATTAAATTTCAAATCAATCATCAAATTTATTAAATATATATGGTACAGGTTTCAAATTGGTTTATAATTCAAGAGTTCCACTGTGGAAGAGATGTATCCAAAGATGGAAGAAAATCAAGTAGAATAGAACAAAAATGAACAATGGTTTTAATCTTTGATATCAATAAAGGAGTAGATGTTTTTATTTATCGAGTCTAACCTTAAAGAAGGGAATACATGTTTTTATTTATCGGTTTTAAAATAGTTTTAGGATACCTATAAATTTTAAAATAATTGTACAAAACTTTACTTTTAGAAAAATTTAACTTTGAAATGAAGTAAAATAGTGTTTGGTAAATTTCAATTTTAATTTAGAAAAAACTAGTTACGAATATACAATGGTTGGTAAATTAATATTAAATTATTATGACGTAATTTTTTTTTTTTGAAACATCAATCAGTATACCAACAAAAGACAAAACGTTCCGACATAACCAATCAAAAGAAGAAGGATAATCTAAACAAGCAACCAAAGGCCAACAAAAATAAGACAAGTTAAGACTTTCCAAGAATATTCTCGAATGTGTGTGTGATAATCCTCTCCTAAAACAACCCCTAATAACTCGGGAATGATTTATAAGAACCCTCCATCTATCTTCCCCCTACACTGGAGTTAAGGACTCGCAAAGAAACTAAAAGACCAAAATAGGGTGCATCCTCAAAAAACCTAGGAACCTGAAAGGAAATTCGTTATCAAAACCTTTCGCAATCCATCACAATCTTATAATGCAGGATACTAGTTTTCACACTGCAAAGCAGAAACCCATAACCCGAGATTAACTCATGGTTGGCCTAACTGAACACACTGCAGGCAGCTCTTTTTACCCCTTAACGTTCATGAATAAAACAAACATATTTCCTCGGAAGATAAGCAAGGAAGAATATAATTTTAAATTTCCATCTTGAAGCTCAAACACACATTTAACCATGTAACTCCTTTAGCAGGCACATTCTTTTCTAGACCTAGGCTAGAAAACACACACTAGTTTTGAGACAATTAGAAAATCTAGCTAACCCTTACACCTATCGGGATGACAACAGATTTAAGGACCTCATAAAGCAAACCCTTACACATATTATGACGTAATTGTAATGACCAAAATAGCCTTGTTTTTCAATTATTTTGATGTTGATATTTAATTTATAATTTATTATAAGATAATTATTCAAAATTTATATGATTTAAATTGTATCTTTTTTTTTTAAAAAAAATGATTTAAATTGTATCTGATTATGTTTAATTTCTTCCTCATTGTTATAGAAATTAAATCAATCAAAATTTTATCGTGTTTTTATTTACTGGTTTGGATAAGGCTTTTCATTCGCAAGTTTTTATAGAAAGCCTCCGATAAAAACTTTTTATTAATTTTTTCCAAATTTTTTTTTTTTAAAAAAAAAAAAAAAAGGAAAAAATCGCCCACCGTGGGGCTCGAACCCACGACCACAAGGTTAAGAGCCTTGCGCTCTACCGACTGAGCTAGACGGGCTTGTTGATAATTGTTTAACCATTTTTGTACTTAAACCATTAATACTTTCAATTAAAACTTAAGCATAAAAATAGACTCCTAAATCCATATTAGAAAAATAACAGATATTTTTTTCCTAAGAGATCTATGGAATATGTCATTTTCATGATTTTAAATTCAAACTCTTAGACAAGTTAAATGATAAAATTGGTGTGATTTTTTTTAAGTTGGTATTTCATCTTCACATTTTGGAATGATTCTTTCTGCTATGTATCACAAAAGAGTTGGGGGAATTAGAAGCCAAAACTCCATGAATTAATTACAGGTGGCCTGTACATCTCATCTTTCAGATTAAATGAAAACCCAAAAGGAAAATGAAAAGAAAAGAAAATTAAATTTACATCACCAATGAGCCTTTTTTTTTTTTTTTTAGCATTGGTACACTGAATAGCTTTTGCTTTTCCATAAAAAGCTTAAAGCTTTTGCTGTTTTTCTTCTTGAAATTGACTTGCACAGTGGCTTTGATTCCGCCCCAGGCATGGATGTCTCGCTACTCTCTGATTGCTCGGTCGGTGTTGGTTTCGGTTGCAGTACCAATGTCGGTGCCGGTGGCTCCCGTTGTCGTTGCTCCCTGAACAACATTAGAAGCTTTTGAGCCTTCTCCTTACCTCTCGCTGTCCCATTCACAGATATCGACACCAACCCGGGAATTACGCCTTCCTGTAGGACCATCTCACTGCACTTCTCATTCCCATTGCACAGAATCAAGAGACATGCCACTGCTTGTTCCTGCTCAATGGGTTCACCACTGTCTAATATTGCTGCCAAACCACTGATCAGTTCTGGAGTAGATGACATTTGATCTCTACCTGATTCACTTGAAGCCAAATTTATCAAGATGGCTATGCACTTTTCGGTCCATGTTCGATCGAGGGAGGCTTCAAGAAGGGATTGAAGTCCCCTGATGATTCCAGAAGAAAGCAGGTTGGGAATATTGGAGGGCACAGTTGAGAGATTGTAAAGTGTGTGAAGTGCATCAAGCTTGCATAGTGTCTCGGTATTAGCGTGGAGGAGTTGAGTCAAGAACGGGACCGCACAACTTGAGCCGATAATAGTTTTCGCTTCTTCCAGGCAGGAGACATTGAGGTAGAGGGCCGTTGCATATCCGTGGGAATTTGGGTTCATAATCATTTCCTCCAACAATGAAATCACCCCTTCTGCCAGCATTATTTGCTTGTTCCTGAGAAAATATACTTCCAGACATCATATATATATTACACAACATAATTTTTAAATTCTAGATCAAAAGAAATGCACTTGCAAAAAGGTACATGTTATGGCACAAAAAAGCAAGTCCAAATAAAGATGCATAGATGATTCGGCTTCAATAATTAGCATTACTTTTGTCAGGTTAATAAAAGGAACTCTTCTTTTTTCCAACTTTTTTATGCTAAAAGACAATATCTATTTGTTGATAGGCAATAATGGAAGTAAAAGGAAAGTACATAACCAGACTAAAATACACTGAGCAGTTAAAGACCAACAAGGATCTGAAGCATTTCAACGTGTCCCCCTCCTTTTCCTTCCGTTCGAACATTACTGGTTAATCATGTTAAATATATCTAGTTTTACACATTTTCTAAGTCGAAGAAGGTTTTGGAAAAAAGATAGAATTATGCTCATGAAAGAAACTAAAATGTTGCGTACCTTTTTAATTACTGAACTGCATGATGTTTAGTAGTTTACATAGTTTAATTAGAATTGTAACTGCTCTAAAAGTAAAGGTAATTATTACCAAATAAAAGAAGCATAAGTGAAAATCATTGTACTACACATATATGCCACCTTACAACTATTGCTATGCTGTGTGTAATATATAGCAATAAAAAATTAACTATAGTTTCTAGAATTGAGGCTAAAGGATTGGGAAGGCTACAAACCTATCGTTGTTGACAGCAAGGTTGAAAAGAGCCATTGCTCCACTTTCCTGAGCCTTGACATTTTGTTCTCGTACAGCTATCTCTAAGTAGCGAAGAAGTCCCTGGACAAATCCATTGGCTCCCATAAAAATCCTCGCCTCTTCATCATCCTTGAGCAACAGTCTTATTTTCTCCACAACCGCCGACTTTTTCCTCAAGTCAGCTTCTTCATTCAAGACTTTCAAATACTGTTCGTATGTAAGCATATTTATGTCGGACTCTTGGTATTCAGTAGAGTTATCATCCACTACATTTCCTTTTATCTCCTCAGTTATTCCATTTTCTTCTAGCGGAACAACTTTAACATCTTTTAATTTACAAGAACCAAGAGTGTCAGTGTCCATGGGTGACGAATTTAGAGACTCTGATTCAGATAACGCAAGTCTCCAGTAATTGAGGTCAAGACTATCTGGAGGCCCATCAGGAATAGGAACTCCATACTGTTCACACCAGTTTGCAATCAGCCCCTTGACACAGTAATTCGGTGTCAGTGAAAGATGAGAGAGTGTCTGTTGAGTTTTTGGGCAGGTGTTATGGCCATCATTTAACCACTTTTCAATGCAAATCCTTTCATATGTTTGCCCGGAAGCAATTATGACTGGATCATACATAAGCTGTAATGATATTGGACACCTCAACTCATCAGGTGGAAGGGGAATCTGCTCCAATCTGCGATTTTTGGGCTTCAAAGTAAAGGAACCAAGCTTCGTTAGCTGCCTTTCAAAGGCTTGACCATTTCCACCAGGTCCACTGTCCTCAAGAGAGCTCTGAACAGTGGGTGAACAAGGTCCAGAACCCTGTGAATCATTGTCATCTGATACCTCACTTCTAAATAACTTGGAGTACTTTCTCATGAGATGCAAAAGATATGCCACAATTGATTCCTTCCTCTTGTCCTCTTCATTGCGAGACCGGTCGATTAGTTTCTTTAGTGCTCTTCTCTCTGCAAGAGCTGCTCTTGAGGAGTTTATTCCAAGTCTAATAGCAGCTTGGTGAAACGCTTCAAGCTCATTTTTGTCAACAGTGTTGTTAAATGTTCGTCCCTGTTGGAGCAATAAAATAATGTCATCGCCAACTTGCTTCTCCAAAGGATCTAGGAAAAATTGAGTACTCCCCAGTTCCTTCATAATCTCCTGAACCTGCACGTAAATTAAAAGGGTGTCAACAAAGCACAATATTCAAGTAATATTTCCTAATAAGATTTACTAAGAAAAACTCGAGGTTATGGTACCTGATAGCCAATTGACTGTGGAACAATATCTTCAACACGTTTAAGACTATCTTGTAGAGCACTTTTGACCTTCTCAAACTTTGACAGTACAGAGTCCCCAGTTATAGCCTACAACATGCAAAAATAATGTTAAGAACCGGAATTTTAAGGATGCTGAAAAGCATCATAGAGTAGTAACAGAAAAGCTCCATAACAACTTCATCATCAATAGTGTTGAAAATGAGTGCTTCTGTAGGAAAGTTGTGGCTCTAAAAAACCATAAAGCCAGCTATCCTGAATACAAAAATTTAAGGGATACAATTATTGTACCAAGTAAAGTTTGCTGCTCTCTGTACAATGTTGGAGAGTATTCTTGGCTTTTTCAAGTGCTACATGCAACGAACATAATGCCTGGATACCAGATCTGCTCCGAGGTCGTGCAGCTTCCAATGAAGGAAAAATTGATAATATCTTACAATATATTGCAGAAAGAGTCTTGCACATTCCTCCATGTAGCTACAATAAAGAACAAAACTAGATTACTTACCTCGTGCCATATTATCAATATTGATTGAAGTATTAACTTCTAATAAGAACAAGCTAAAATAAATATCTGCCAAAGGCAATTCTTATTGAACAACTTGAATAATCATTCTACAATATACTGAACGTTTACTCAGTTTTCCAACCACACTTTTTGAAGGCGAAATTTGTTGTCATTGTATATGTGGAAGAAATTTCAGATCATCATGAACCCAACACATACAAACAAATGAAACATGTAATTACGCATTCAACAAAAACCAAATCAAACAAGCCTAGCCACAGTAAAAATTACAGTTAAATATTCCTGATTCCGTGAAAAGTATTTATCAAACCCCACACACCACCGTAGATTAACAAAACGATTCATGAAAACAGGACAGAAGATATTAAAAGAAATTATAGAATGAGGTTGTTACTGATGCCTAGATCTGGGATAAATGGAAATTTTATCGATAAGACCTTTTCAATTGTAGCCAATATCTTATTACGAATAATTCCGACAACTTCCGGGGAAAAAGAGGCATTCACCTATTACAGAGATGGTGCGATTTGATTTTTTTTTTTATTTTCTTTACCGCTCTACGTCTTAGTAGAAAGACACATTATTCGGGATAGAAAGAAAACAATAATTGAAATAAATCTACGCTTCTTCATGCCAGTCAGAAGGTAGGAGGGTTCAAGCGTTTAAACGTAGCTTAAGAAAAGGAGGCAAACCTTTTCAGAAGTAAAATACTACGGGCGAAGGGGAAGGAAGAAAAACCACGACATACCAACTTATTTTCTCTTGTGAATGAATGACTTCTGAACACAATACGACCTTAAAGTTTAGTCCATTCTACATACCTTGGCATCACTTGCAGCAAAATGATTTTCTTCAACCTCAGTAATATCCATTGTTCAAGCTCACTGTTAAAATCTATACAGAAAGTTTATGTCATCTGCAATGCAAGATAATTATAAAACAATTTTAGAGAAGGCAAAATGAAATTCTCTACGGATAACAGACACAAAAGAAAAAAAAATGATAATAAAAGCACATCATTATTGCTTTAGCTAATATAATCCTCCTTTACTTTTATTGACAAGCAAATTAGAGAGCCTATGAGTCAACCTAAACCTTTTTAATAATTGAAATTGAGACGCCACAAAAGACTGCTTAGAAGGATTGGTGTCGCATAAAAATTGTCCTAGCTACACCTCAATTTTTGAGCTAAGGTGTGGAACGAGATTCACAGAACACTAATCTGAAGATAGAACGGAAATAATTTTTAAAAAAAACAAAAAACAGGATAAATAGCAACTCGATTATCCATCTAACGACGAATAATTAAGGAAACGCCGACTGATTTAGACATTTTATCAAACTCCAAAGGAGACAAAATTTGAGAGGGAAACATAAATTAACAAACAACTCGAGACCGCGATAATAGACAATAGAGATTCTGATTTAGACGCATCTTCAATCAGCTCGAATTGAAGGTCGAGAGACGGTATCTACAGAGATAGATACGTATTACCGAACAGTAAAAGTCTCAGAATCGGAAAAGGAGCATCTACATACAAGAATTTCGAAAACGACTTCCTCGGCGGAGATCTTAGCCAAAACAACAACCATCGCACAAAAGCATTCAAAAATAACGAACAAGTAGAAAATCAAATCCAAACCTCAATTACAGGAACCAGTACGCAGGAAATCAAAGGACGATGAGCCTCAAATCTTGGCCAAAATGAATGGAACGAATTCGAAAATGGAAAAGGCAAAGAATCGAGAATCGAATGGGGAAATCAGGGGGTGGAGAGTGAAGAAAACTAGATTTGGAACAGAAAAAACGTACCAGAAAAAACAGAACCAACCAAGGAGGCTTCATAAAATAGTATTAATCACAAATTTTCTCAGGAAACAAACAGAATCAGAGGCTCCCTATGATCGGCACATTTTCGTTCCATTAATCATCATTCATCTTCATCGCCACACACAAGAAAATCAAAATACTTTTCTTTTTTTAATTTTTAATTTTTTTTTTTTTAAAAATGTTTAAAATAGGTAAGCAGATTTCTCGGAACGGAGAGAGAAAGAAAGAGGAAAAGAGGATTTATGCTTTTTACTTCCCGATGGCAAAACACAGTTGAAAAAACAAAAACAACAATTAAAAAAAAAAAAAGGAATAGAATATTTTTCACATATATTCTATTTTTATTCGTAAACTTTATTAAAATCAATTTTTAAAAAAACCCTAATGGTTATTAAATTACAACTTTAATTTTTCTCGGGTTCAATCATTTCAAGTATGAAATTGAACTATCTACTTTTAAGAAAGATTATAAGTGCCTCATTCATTGAACTATACTCAACTTCTTTTATATATATAACAAAACAACAATTTAAGCATTCAACATAAATCCCTAACCACGTAATTTCTCTTGTTGTATTTTTCTTTTTAGTTATATAACATATGTGAGTAGCCAACACGAGCATATCTCAATCGACATAGGTCTATGGTTCGAATTCCTCCATCTGAAATGTTACGGAAAAAAAAAAAAAAACATATGAGAGTAAAGAATTTGAATCTCTAGTCTCTCTGTCAGGAGTATATGTCTTAACTAATTAAATTATATTCAAGTTGACAATCAATCGTGGATTAGTTTTGATTTTAAATATGTATTGATGACAGACTTGAACATATATTAAGGACACATGAATCGTTGAAATATGAATTGAGTAAATGACTTAAGAGAAAAAATAATAATTGTAATACAATAACTAAAATGTTTATCTTTCTATGGTTTAGAAATGAAAATAGTTTCGAAAAAACAATTATATACTAAAATAGTAATATTTTTTAAGTTGAGAGACTAAAATAGATGCTTCAAAAAACTTAAATATTTGAATTTCTACCACATCCATTACCAAACAAAAACATGAAATTTAAATTTAATAAAAAAAACACGTAAAGATGGAATATTTTTTTGAAAAAAAAAAAAAAAGTGAAGCAATCGATGCTAAAATTAAATTAACAAATATCTGTCAGAGCGGGACACAATTTTTTTTCTTTTTTTTAATGAAACGGCCTTCTTTTAATTATTTAAATATATTATTTTAAAAATATGTACAAAATTTTTGTTCCCTAAAAAAAAAAAAAAAAAAAAAAAAGACGACGAAAATTTTCTCCACTGTGTCTCTCTTGGTTCACAGGCCGACAGTTGCCTTGCCGACCATCTGGTTTGTCGGTTAGCAGATCTGTAATAAATGAGACGAATTGACCAATCTGTCCTTTAGAACAATTTTCCATTTTAATTACGCAATTGTACATAATATAATTTTACCAGTTTTGTTGAATACAAATCTGAGTCAAATTTTATTTCAAACGTTTTTTTAAAATACACAAAAAAAAAAAAAAACTATTTTTTTCTTCTGACCAATTTTTAACAAGTGGGTACTGATATTTGTGTATAGAAAATAGAAATAAAATGTGAACGTAGATTATATATTCTTCTAATATTGTATTATGTTCAACAATTTAATAATAGTTTCAATCAGTGAAAATTTTAATTGAAAATTATTGAAATAATAATGATGGAGACCCATATGTTTCAAATGTTGTAATTATTTGAGCCAAATATATACTTTTTAGTTCAAAATATTGAGGACCGTCCGAAGTTTTTACGCAAATTGTTAAAATTCGTTGATAAAACTAAAAAGTGACATTGATATATTCTATTGGTTGACTTGAAATTATCTCATACTTCTATTGAATAAATATACATGTAATTTTTTTTTTTTGAGAAAAAATATACCCGTAAACTTGAACATAACTCAATTGGTCAAGATATTATATAATTGTCCTAAATGTTAGGTGTTTCAATTTTCAGCTCCACATTGTTGAACTAAAAGACTATTAATATAACATCTTCCACTTGTAAAGTAAAAATCATATACATCACCCGTGTCATACGACCTCACAAATAAATCAATATTTGACATGAAATGACTTGTTCTCTTATATAAAGTGATTTGGTTGAAATTTCATGTTAATGTATTTCTTTCTTGGTTCGAGAAATGAATTAAGTGTGAACTTTTGAATGTTTAACTTTCAAAAAGTTGTTTGTTGAGTTATGTTTAAATTGATTGAATGGTCTACTATACAAACACAAATAACCAGGTGAAAAAAAAAAAAAAAACATTTTAAATGGAAAAATATTAAAACATTTTACATGAGTCTTAAAAATTATGTATTTCACCAATAATGTTTAAAAGAAAATGGAGGAGGGGTATTATGGTAAAATCGTGAGCCGGTTTGATTTATATTGGCAGCAGGTGTCTCCAGGCAGACACAGTGGGGAATAATGGAATAGGCGGATTTACGTGTGATTAAAAGAATTGTGGGCTCGAACTAGCCACGTGGTCGTGTTTTTAACCCGTGATTTCAACCGGCCTAGCCGGTTTCCGCTTCCCTAATCCCGGTTTCTTCCTTCTCTAACTTTTACTTTTACCTTTCCTCCTCGTTTTTACTGTGGAGAAATATATATATATATATATTTGCCTCCGCTTGTTGCGCCACGTCAGCACGCAAGTCCAGTATTGCAGTCAACGATTTGCTTTGACTGCTTCCAAGTCCGAAATCTGATTTTTATCAACGCGGTTCCCACTTGGCTTTGTTGAGTGGTTGAGAAACTACTTTGGATCGTGATTATAAAATTTTTTAAATATATTTTGTTGTTACTTTTTTTTTTTTTAATTATGTCATAAACTATGAAAAAAAAAAGAAGAAAAGAATACGTCACACTTATTAAAAAAAAAAGAGATAAACTCATTGTCAAATGGGTTGACTAGCCTCTCAAAATTGAATTGGAGTTTTTTCCATTCGAACAAAATTCAATTAGTTAGACAATATGTTCGAGATTAAAGATTTGAATTTTCTCATTCTCACATATTATTTGAAATAAAAGAATTTGAATGAGAGTTTTAATAATAAATAAATCAGAATGAGTTGATTTAATGATCGTTGGACTCAATCATATGGAAAAAGAAAGGACTTTGGTGGACTACTCAAATTCAAATTTCATTAAGTTTAACTATTTAAGATGTTAATTCGAAATTGTTGAACAATCAAATGTTATAACACCAAGCAATTGTGCAATAATTTTTATGAAATTGACCTTTTTTATATTTCAATACTTTAGTCGGCTATTAAGCATATGAATATTGAAAACTTCGAATGACGATTATTTTTTAAAATAACCAGTCGCAATATTCTAAAACAAAATGTCTTTAAGATTACTCATTAACCAAAAAAAAAAATCACTTTATACTAATTTTCTATTTATATACTAACTTCTATAAGTAGTACAACTAAACAAACCTATTGTTTAAACCACTTAAAAAAAATAACTAAACAAGTGTAAAAGATTCCAATTAAAACCATTTTCATTGAAAATATATTAAGAAAAAACAATATTTAAAAAATGTTTAAATTACAATATACGCCAAACTCATACCAAATCTCTTTATATCTATAATATTATATTATAAATAAATAAAATTCCACACACCATTGAACTGGACATTAATTAGAAAGAGACATGCTTGATGATGCTTGGAAACTTTTTTTCCGATTATTTATTTATTTATTAACGATGGTTCGGTGTTTAAGAACACAATCCAACCACAAATAAAAGCGGGACCCACATAAATAGACAATTAATTTTTTTTTCTTAAAAAACGGGTGATTTGTTATTTATTAAAAAGAATATTGATAATTATTATAATAAAATATGGCGTATGTTTTGGGGAGCACTAAACCCCAAAGAAAGGGGTCACGTCATCTTTTTTTTTTTTTTTTTTTTTTGAAACCTGGGGTCACGTCATCGAGTCAAAAGTCATGTTTTGGCAAATGACAAATAATTAAATGCCAAAACAACTAATTAAATTTAATTAGTCAATTAATTTACTGATAAACTCCATAATGATGTCGTGTTCATGATTACGTGGCGTCCTCCAACGGCCGTTTTGACTATTATTTTAAATTATTTGGTCGCTATCATGGTCGATATCGTTACAATTAATACCCTTAATAATCAGCCTGCAGCCTTATATGAATGTTTGGCTTTTTTTTTTTTTTTTTTGGTATTTATAGAGTGTACACAAACTTAAATTAAATAATGTATTTTTTTTAAATTGTTGATAATTGTCATTCATTAAATAAGGCTGTACTTTTTTACTACTTTATTAAAGAAAGAAAAAGAAAAAGTTATGTATGGATATTAAAAATAGAAAGTTGAATAATCATGTGATAATTTAATTGTCAGTGTCAATTGAATTAATTTGATTTTTTTTTCCAAGTTAAGTATTCATTTGTCAAAAATGATTTTATGAGTACACATTGGAAATCGGTTACCTTCTTTGACAAAATACAAAACAAGAGAAATTAGATATATCAAAACCGTGATAGTTATGGGTGAAGTAGAGGATAATTGGTCGAATTGAAACTAACTAGTCGATCGTGACATGCTATGTTTGTAGGTTGAATAGTCGATAACTTTGGAATATGCATGGTTTGCGAGAGATATTTTGGAGGTGTTCATCAGTTATTTAACATAGATATCTTATCCAAATTGAGTTGAATTTGCCTATATCAAAATGGAATTGTTGGCGATGTAATACTAGTATCTTTAGTAGTTTTCTCACATTGTCCATTCAAAAGTTATAGCTCATGCTTGACTTTAAGGAAAATCTCCCTAACTGTTTTTTGAAGAATAAATACCCAATTGACTTTCGTTGTGATTTACAAGCAATAGGTGCAAAATAAATATCATCCTCATTTTTGTAGTCAACGTATACCTTAACTACTATTATTATTTATTTTTTGTGTCAATTTGGTATTACTTGTCTATCTAGTCATCGATATATACTCCGCTATGCTATGGTTGCAAAATAAAATAATAATAATAATAATAATAAATCCCAAGGAAGCAAAGCCGAAAGAGGTTATAACTAATTTAAAATTGAAAACAAAATATAAAACTTAGAAAATATCGTTAAAAAATATATATACAATGGAGTACCCTAATAATGAAATGTCATGATAGATGTCTTCCAACCTAACCTAATTTAAGTCACATTATTAAATTTAATTAACACGTGTCATTATTACATTGGTGTTTGGACTTTTTTTTTGTTTCAGACAATCAAATAACACTACATCTTAGGATGTTTATATTTAATTTAATTTAAACTGTGTTGGGTTTTGTCAGTTTGGATAAAGTTTTATTTTTCTTTATAATTAGGGATGATTGACCTACCTATGTCTATCACTATTAAAAAAAAAAAAAGGAAAAAAAAAAAGCTTCTATACATATTGAAAAATGGAAAGTTTTTTATTATTGGACGACTTTTGACATATGGAATGGTAGGAAATGATTTTAATAGTAGAAAAATGATTTTGAAAATTATGATAGTAAGTTTAACACAATTGATTTAAGCATTTTTCTAAAAATTGTTTTCATAACACTTTTGGTAAAAATTGGTTTGAATTAAAACACAAATGTATTTGGTATAGAATTATTTAAAAGCAAACACCCTAAGGGTGTGTTTGGTTTAACTTTGCAAGTGTTTAATTTTGAAAAAAAATCATTTTGAAAAAATTTCGAGTGTTTGACAACCACTAAAAATGACTTATTAGAAAATGATATTGATAAATAAACCATTTTGAGAGAAACACTTGAAACCAACTTTTTAAAAAAGAGTCTTAGTATACAATAATTTGTGTATAAAAACACATGTGAAGAAATAATGCAACGAAACATATGAGTGTTTAAATTCTAAACATTTTTTTTTATATAAAATGTTTTTTAAAAAATGCATTCTTCAAAAACATTTAAATTAGAATGTATTCCAAAGGGAGCTTAAATCACTCCAAATTTAGCCAACAAAAATATTGAAAAATAAATTTACATGTGGGGAATTCAAACCCGCCCAAAAAAGAAAATAAAATTACAAAGATACCCCTTTTTCAGTCATATTTGGGTTGGGGTTATTTATATATATATAGAGTTACTGAACTAATAAATACATAAATATATATATGTACCCTTGAACTTTCAAAAGTTTTTCATTTTAACCTTTGAAATTTGTTTCAAAACAATCTTTGAAGACATTTTTTAGTTAAATTTATTGACAGAAGATGACATATGCTTGCATTTTTTTTTTTTTTGACAATTTGGGGGTGGGAGGATTTAAACCACAGATCTCGTGTTTATCAGTATAACTTTATGCCATGCTCTTGTTGGCCATGCATGTTTGCATGTTCATTGTTGTTTTTGTAAACATATTTGAACATATACATAGAAAAAACAATAAAAATACGTGCAAACACATCATTTTTCGTTCGTAAACTTAACAAAAAATGTCTCTAAGGGTCGTTTGAAATAAATTTCAAACTTCAAGGACTAAAATGAAAATTTTGAAAGTTTAGAAATATAATTGAAACCAATCCCATAGTTAGAGGTTTAACTATATATAGGTACTGTTATTGCCGGTGGAAGGGCAAAACTGCAAAAGTGAAAAACAAGTAAATTTATTTCGCGGTTTGGGGCACGATTTATTAATGATCTTAAAGTACGGCGAGGATGATATTGCAAAATTCCAGTTTAAAAAGTTTTCTTTTTGGTCATTCATAGAATGTGGTTCTTCGTACTTCTTGTCTTCATTGTATTAACTATATATATTTTGAGAAATATTAACTATAAAAATTACTGAAATTTTCTTTCATTATTTCATTCTCATTCATTTATATTATTTATTTCGGTTTAAAAATCCAATAAAAACTTCATAATCACGTATATATTTTAAGTTGTTTGAATCACATATATATATTAAGTTGTTTAAATTGAAAAATAAAAAACGAACAATCTAACCTAAATCCACATCATGAATAATGATGTTACCAACTCGCAAAGAGAAAATTTTCACTATCATATTATAGGGATCTGATACGAAATTGAGATGTGATCGATAGTGCGTGAATATATAATCAATTCAGATATAACATAAAACACAAAAAAAAAAAAAAAAAAAAAAAACTTTGAATTATCACTATGAAATCATATATGAATTATTTAATACCATTTTTTTAAAAAAACTTTCTTGCATTATAAACGCCATTATTTTAAGATCATTGAACTAAATAGAATTAGACCTTAGAAAACATTATTATTTCGTGTTATTGTATAATAGAAATGATATCGAAAAGGGATATGATAGATGGGGGATTTATTAATTGCATGTGACATCAAAAGTTTTGGCAACGTCCACATTCTTTGCATGAAAACTACTAGTGTGTATATTGCAAAATAAATAAATAAATAAATATTTTAAAAAAGATAAGTTGGCTTCATATCGTAGAACTGTTCATTTTCCTTCTAAACTTTCCATACATTGAATTGCTCAAAAAAAAAAAAAAAAAAAAAAAAATCAATTGCTTCTCTCTTTCCTTATATACAAACTCATTGTTGATGTCAAAATCTGGACATGGAAACTCACATGACTTTCACGTGCCACCAACGGTAAATTTGTATTAGGGAAATACGTGACCTGCAAAACAAGGTAAATCTGCACATCGGTGTAGTGCTTGCCACACCGCCTCCGATGCCTAAGTCAACAAGGAGTAAGATGAAAAAGCAAGAGAGCAAGAAGAGGAGTAGAATTCAGACAATAGTTTCAGGATCCCTTCTTCAATGACGAAGAAGGGTTTGTATACCTTTTCCTGTCTTAGGGTTTCTAGGCATTTGGAGACGATCCGGGGTTGAACCAAGTTGAATCGGGCTCACCAGGGACACCAGAAACCAATCGGAAAGGGGAGGAACTCGACCTCGATCATAGGGGGTTGGGCCAAGGCCCAACCCTTTTGCTTTGCCTTCCCTTCGGGGTCTGCCTCTCGATCGTGTCTTCAAGTAGGTGATGGGCTGTCCTGCTTAGTCCTTTAATTACAGAATTGTCAGAATTACCTGTAACACCCACTATAACTTGCCCTTTTTAATTATTAATGTTTTTTTTTAAAAAAAGTTTCATGAGTATCTAATTGGACTTCTTAACTAACGCAATTTTGGATGATTCTACATTTTTTTAGGTTCGTTTAATAACTATTTGATTTTTTTATTTTCATTTTTGAATATGATATTTGTTTTCTCCCAATTCTACTGTCAAAATCTGGACAGAGAAACTCACCTGACTTTAAACTTGTCTCTAATGACCAGTTTTCTGTTGCCCTTGTGGCTTAATAAAGAGGTTTTAATTTCAAAAGAAAAAACAAACAAAAACATTTTGTACACCAACTTCCTCCTTCTAAATCGAGGAAATCCACCCAACGATAATCTCATCCCTTCTGATCGATTCCCCTCCCACGCTAAGCGAAGAAGAACCCTCCCAAAAAATACACAAAATCTCTACAGAGAGATGAAGCGTGTGCAATTTTGTGGGTCAAAAAATTGTCCTCTCTTAGTCATTTGGAGATCAAATAAACCACATGCGCCTTTGCCGCTAGCTCTCTATCGGTAAACCTTCGAGAATGGCATTTGCTTCCAAAAATTTGATTGCTTTGCACCTACTGATTTGTTTGCCTCCAGCCCCGTTTAGAGACCCTGTCGAGTCACGAATGACCTAGCCTACCCCTCCCTTCTTGGAGTTTTCGCACCACAACGCATCAACATTTCTTACAATAGTTTTCATCTTTGTTAATGAAACATTTGAATTCTTAACCAACTTATAGAAATAAAAATAAGTTATTGAAAACCATTTTTTTTAGTTTTCAAAACTTGACCTGGTTTTTTAAAATATGAGAATAAGGTATATAACAAAACAAAGAAACTTGGAAGTAGAGTTTAAACTTGACATGTTTTTGAAAACATGTTATTTTTTCAACGTGGTAATGAATTATATTGATGCTATCTATTCGACTAACTTTGTTAGTCGATTGAATTAAAGTTTAAGAGCACGTAAAAAATAGAAGAACACAGGTGGATCTTTTTGGGTAAGCAGAACGCAGTTTAGGAAGGACTTCTACTAGTTTAACAAAATCGAAACAACCAAACTAAAATTAAGCTTAAATCATAGGAAATGAATTGAAACTAAATTGAGACTAAATTAAATTTCTAAAATTATAAAAACCAAATTAAAACTATCCATATATTAAGGGATTAAATTTGTCCTTAATGATCAAATTAGATGAAGAAAGTTGGGTTAGACTTGGGCAAGAAATCCCTGAGGCCCAATATGGTACGATACGACCATCAAAGTTAGCTGGAATGAAAATGTGGGCCAAGCCCATTAAGCCCGTTGGTTTCCTGGAGGACAAGAACCTGGCCTTCATCCTTCTTTCAAGACAAATTTTGTTTTTTACTTCAACAATATTTGAGGGTTTTTTTATTTTTTATTTTTTTTATTATTATTTAATTTTTTTTTATGTTCAACACTTGCGGAGTAGAAGATCGAACCATCTACCTTTAGGATGGTAATTGGTGACTTATCCACAGAGTTAAGTTCGGATTAGTAACAATATTTAAATTTGGGTGTGGAGATTCAAATCTCCAATCTTTCAATCAAGGAAATAATGATTAAGGTATGTTTAAGAGCAAATTCATTTTAATGTTTGGTTTTACATTTTTTAACGTGATTTACATACCATCAAAATTGATTTTGAATGATTAAGTGCATGTTTGGGAGTGATTTTTAAATGGTCAAAATCACTTTTGTCATATTCAAAATCACTATAAAATATGCCTTTAATACTTCAAAATTAATTTTGATGGTATGAAAATCACTTTTAAAAGTGTAAAATCAAACATAAAATTGACTTTGAATAATTAAAGGTATGTTTTAGGGTGATTTCGAGCATGACAAAAATGGTTTTAGTCATTTCAAAATCACTCTCAAATATGCACATGTAGAGTTGATTTTGAACATAACAAAGTTATTTTTAATAATTTCAAAATCACTTATAAACATGTTCTTCATTAATTAAACTAAAGGTGTGTTTGGTTTAACTTTTCAAGTGTTTAATTTTGAAAAAAAAAAATCATTTTGAAAAAAAAATCCTAGTGTTTGACAACCACTAAAAATGACTTATTAGAAAATGAGATTGAGAAATAAACCATTATGAGAGAAACAATTGAAATCAACTTTTTTTTGTTTAAGTTTTTAAGTGTATAATAACTTGTGTATAAAAATAAGGAAATGGAACCAAACATATGAGTGTTTAAATTCTAAACAATTTTTATACAAAATATTTTTAAAAAAATGCATTATTGAAAAACATTTAAATCTTTAAGGTATTACAAGTCCGTCGAACCATTTTATATTAGAGTAGCACGTTTTCGCTCTTTTTTATCCTTTGAATTCATATGTGATTCATGGTATTACATTGCATATTGGAAATCAATGTCTATATCGTTAGGGTTTTGATTATTTGATATCGATATGTTTTATTAGTTGAAAATTGATTGCATTATGATGATTTTATTGATTTGTTTTGATTTATGGGAGAACTTAATGAGAGGTACCATGATTTATATTATTATATGATTCTATTTTTGACGGTTAAGGAGCTTATCTATTTTTTATTTATTAATAAATAACTTCATTCAGGAAAAAACATATTTCCATTGGATACAAACAAAAGCGATAATCTTTCCATCCACTCAGGATAGTTTCAAGGAGTTTATCTATTTATTATCTTCTCAATGGTATCAAGGAGTTTATTTATTTATCTTTTCAATTCTCTTTTTTCTATTTTTTTTCAACTAGTTAATATAGTTTACATTAACCGGTTGAACTATGCTTTCTAAGGCAAATTTAATAATTTCAAAAACATTTCGATTACTCTTTTAAGAAATGTTGGTTAGTAATATATATATATATATATAAAAGGAAATGACTTTAATATTTTACAAAAAAAGAAAAAAAAATCCAACCAAAACCCCAAGGAAATGAAAGAAAACTCTAGAGTTTGATTTAATTATAAAATATATTTTGTTGAATGTTATTTAAATTATTAAACTTTTTTAATAATTTTTTGTAATCTTTTTTATCCTCCCATTTTTTTTCTATACTAGTTGATTTAAAAGATGAGAAACACAAATTGAAGATATATATAGACACACACTGTTAGCTTGTTTTAGAAAAAAAAAAAAAGAGAAAAAAACTTGGGACAGTTGCATATATGGCAAATTGGACCAAATTAATAGCAAATATAACACAGTTGCAAACTAATTGCATATATAGCAAAATTAATTGTACAAGACCAAAAAGCTGTCGTCAGATTCTATCCATGTCTATCACTGATAGACTCTTATTATTCAAAGTCTATCAGTGTCTATCGCTGATAGATTTCGATTAACCGGAGTCTAACAGGGATAGACACTGATAGACTCTGAATAATTGAAGTCTATCAGTAGATTGATAGATTCTGATTAATCAGAGTCTATCGCTGATAAACTCTGATAATCGAAGTCTATCAGATAAATTCTAATTAACCAGAGTCTATCAGTAATATACTCTGATAGATTTTGCTATATTTGCACTTTTTTTTACATTGTGCTATATTTGCAATTATATAGTTCTTATTTGCCACCCACCGTAAATTCTCTAAAAACTTAGGCCCCATTTGGTAGCCATTTGGCGTTTAACTTCTAATTTCCTTAAGATGATTTTCATCTCAGTTAAGGACACATTTGAATTCCTAGTAAAATTTTAAAAACAAAAACAAGTTTTTGAAAACTATGGCCCCGTTTGATAACCATTTGGTTTTTGGTTTTGAGTTTTTGAAAATTCTGCTTGTTTTCTTCCAAATTTCCTATAATGGTTTTCATCTTTGTTAAGAAACCATTTGAATTCCTTGTCAAATTTCAAAAACAAAAACAAGTTTTTGGAAACTACTTTTTTTGGTTTTCAAAATTTGACTTGGTTTTTGAAAACAATGAAGGAGGTAGATACTAAAACAAAGAAACTTATAGGTAGGAATAGGTGTGTATAAGCTTAATTTTCAAAAACCAAAAACCAAAAACCAAATGGTTATCAAACGGGGCCTATGTTATTTTATTTTCAAAACTTAACTTGGTTAAGATAGATGAAACAAAGAAACTTATAGGTAAAAATAATGTTTATAAACTTAATTTTTAAAAACCAAAAAACAAAAAATGAAATGGTTATTCAACATAATCTTAATTAGTTAGCATTGAGAGAATTTTGAAATATAACCCTTTTAAAAATAATATATTTTCAAATAAAATCAAACGTTTTTTCTTTCCGTCGCAAAAGGTGTTATTTCTTGTAGTGACAAAATTGTTGATCATATAGCTAATGTTCATGATTGTACAACATCTCAATGTTTATCCACAATTTTTTTTAAAGAAGAATCCACAATATTTCATACATCTATAGTCACATTTTCAACATATAGATTAATTGAGGTGCTATGCTACCCAATCCAAACATGATGTCCTGTCACAAAGATATCAAGAGATAAAGCTAATCTATTCATTGATAAATATTGCTCTATCTTGCCTACTTATGTGATATTGGCTATTCATTAAGCATGGTTGCCCATAGTTAATTCCATATTTAAAAAAAAAAGTAGCTATGAAAATTAGACCTCCAAATCTTATTATACAAATAAAATGAGATTTGCCCCTTTTAGTATATGATTATAATTCTCATATGCATGTGTATAAAACCAATCTTTTCCTTACCAACCAACTTAATGCAGCCATCAATAGAGGCCATTTTCTCATCAAAGTGTGATAACTATCAATCAAATCCTTACCACAAAATTAAGTGCAATAGTCAACTCAAAGTTGATTAAATTTACATATATGGATTCACATTATATTTTTAGCAAAAAAGTTTTGAGTGCCAATAGTGGTCAAATATAAAGATTTGGCTTTTAGTGGTTAACTTTATCCAAAATTAAATTCTATTTCCATGGTGTACTTTTAAGGTGTCTATTTTTGAAAAGTGGTTGTTTAGGTCCGTGTTGACGTCAATCTAAACATAATTTAACTGGTTAAGGTTTATATTTTTGTATCAAAAGATTAGGGGTTCGAATATCTTCATATCCCACATGTTGTTAAAAAAAAAAAAAAAAAAAAAAAAAAAAAAAAAAAAAAAAAAAAAAACTCGTTGGCAAAATAGTACCACAAATTAGAATGTAATGTTGTGTCAAAATTTTATGAATTTCTTACCTGGCTAATTGACTTAAATAATATGGACATTGGGTTTAGTTGGTGCTGGTTTGGATCGCCGACATGATTTTTTTGTTTCAGAGCAGAGACACTCTTCTATGCTGGAAGGTTTCGGTTGTTTTTGGCCCTTTGACTTCCCGCCCTTTATTTCCTCCATTGTTAGAGAGGATTTTTGTACTGATCAGATTTTCTTTGGTGGTTAATGAACTTCTTTATTTAAAAAAAAATAATAATAATATCTTGATAGAAAGTTTATCTTTATTTTAATGAGTACCTTTTTTCTAAAATTAAAAAAAAAAAAAACATAAAGGAAAAAAAAAACAGTAGATTTTACATGAGGATGAATAATGGAAATTGGAAACTCAAAGTGTTACACTACCTAGCATAAAATTAATGGAAAAATACACTTTTGGTCCCTGAGGTTTAAGTTAGGTTTCATTTTGGTTTTTGACTTTTCAAACTCGACAATTTAGCCCTGAGGTTTGGATTTCGTTTCATTTTGGTCCCTCCATCCATTTTTTCGTTAAATACTAACGGATTGATGACGTGTCATTATTTTTTTTATTAAAAAATTCTTTTTAAATTTTTTAAAATAAAAATATTATTATTATTATTTTAAATTTCTTTCTTCTTTCTTTCTTTCTTCATTCTTTCTTCTTCCTCTTTTCTCCTTCTTCTTCAAACCCTAAACCATCACCATAGCTGTCGGCACCGACTGCCGCCGTCGCCGTCGGAGATTTTTTTCTTTTTTTTTTTCTTCTTTCATTCTCTATCCCTCTCTTTACCCGTTTTAGTCGAAGAAGTGCTTCAAAAGGCGACCCACACGATTCCTCAACCTCCGACTGTGATCTCCGACCAGTACCCACGCTCCAGCAACGTCGGATTCGCACCCCACGCAAGATCCACGAGGTTCACGCTCTAACAACCTCTGGGGGTGATCTCCTTCTCCCAGATCTGGGCTCGAATTAGAGAGGGTGAGAGAGATCGAACGAGGGAGAGGATCCAGCCTGAAGAACAACGAAAAATCCATGGGGTTTCGTTCCAGATCTGAGTTTCAAGCTAGAATCGGTGCGACGCGACTTCAGGCAAATGACAGCGAAGGTACTGCTCTGCTTCAGGCTCGGGTTCGTGATCAAGAGAGAGAGAAAGTACTGCTTTGCTTCAAACGATTCCAGCGACGAAGGTACTGTTGTTCGTGACCAAGAGAGAGAGAAAGAGAAGAAAAGAAGAAAGAAAAGAATAAGAAAGTTAGAGGAAGAAAAAGGAAAAAAAAAATAATTTGTTGCCGGCGACAGCGAGCGACAGTTGCCGGTGGTAGGTTGGTGATGAGGTGTTGAAGGAGGAGGTTGGTGGTGGGTATGTTGGAGAAGATGATGAAAAGAGAAATAAAAAAATATTAAAATTAATATTTTTATTATTTTAATATATTTATATTTTAAATAATTCAAAAATAATTTATTTAATAAAAAAATAATGTCACGTCAGCGAACCGTTAGTTTTTAACGGAAAAATAGATGGAGGGACTAAAATGAAACTAAAACCAAACCTCATGGGCTAAATTGTTGAGTTTGAAAACTCATGGACCAAAATGAAACTTAACCCAAACTTAAGGGACTAAAAGTGTAATTTTTCCTAAAACTAATATATATATATTTTTTAATTTAATTAAATAGGTACTTTGATAAATAAAGTGGAAGTCTTCATCAACAATAATGGACAATTTCTGTGGTAGAAAACTGCTTATTATATGCATGTTTTCTCGAAGTGGGGCCATCACATCACACATAATTTTGCTTTATTTAAGGTTTTTTGGATTCCAAATCTCATTTTGCTATTTTTAACCTTTAAAATGTGTTTTTTAGGCCCCGTTTGATAACCATTTGGTTTTTGGTTTTTGGTTTTTGGTTTTTGAAAATTAAGCTTATAAATCCTACTTCCACCTACAAGTTTCTATGTTTTGCTAATACTTTTCTTTCTTTGTTTTTAAAAACCAAGCAAATTTTGAAAACTAAAAAAAGTAGTTTTCAAAAACTTGTTTTTGTTTTTAGAATTTGGCTAGGAACTCAAATGTGTCATTGGCAAATATGAAAACCATGGTAGGAAAATTGGAAGAAAACAAGCCAAATTTTCAAAAACCAAAAACCAAAAACCAAATGGTTATCAAACGGGGCCTTAATGTTTTAAATTTTAAGTTTATTTCATATTGGTTACAAAATTTGTAAGTATATTTATTTTCATGCCTAAACTTTTAAAAATGATTTAATTCTCTCGTCATAATTTTGCTTTTGATAAATGGATAACATGACTTAGATATGAATATTAATGTGTTGGTATGGATATATGTAATGAAGAAGTTACATAAATTATTATTATTATTTTTTTTTTGTGACATGGGAGTGGGGGATTCGAACCACAGACCTTTTGGTCATTAGTACAAGCCTACAGTTGAGCTATGCTCATGTTGTCAGTTACATAAATTAGTTTAAATAAATATTGTCATTTTTTAATAAAAATAAATAAATATTGTCTTTTTGGTCTTCTCAATTTCGTCGTTGGTTTGTCTCGCTTGAGGAAGCTTGTAAAGACAATGCCAACTTGAGCATAACTTAACTGTTTATTGATCAAGGTGTCATATTTTTTAATTTTCCACCTCCATATGTTGTTGAAATATTAAAAGAGTGAGAGACAAACCTGAAATAAACAAGAAAAATTCATGTAAAAAATAAGATTTAAACCATATTATTCCTATTAACTTCTCAAATTGGTAAAAATGTCAATCACCTCGTAAACCCCCATTTTCAATTTTGGATTACTTTTATTTAATAAACGTCTATTTAAGTTGTTGTCTCTTTACACCATGCTAAATTCAACCATGATTTTAAATTTCCGTTGACACATTTTCACATGTCCTTGAGTTTGATATCGACATGAGAGGTGAATCAACATTTCTGTAATATCCCAAAAAATTGAAATATAATTAAAGTATCACTATTTTGGCTCAATATGAATAATAAGAAATTTAAATTTATTTAAAAATAGTGAAATGTTTATTTGTTAATTTAAATATATTCTATAAAAATTTTTATATTTATAATTTTTTCAGCAATATCCATCGACACCGACGTTTTATCAATATTTTCATCGACATTTTCATAAAATTGAGACTTCGACATTTCCATTAACATCGACATTTGAAACCTTAAACTCAACCAAAATTTTTAGAAGTTTTGTATGTTTACAAAACTAAATTTATAATGCAACTTTTTGAGTATATATAAAAATATTGATTCCTTAATTTTGTCCTTTTGTGGTCGACCAAGCTATTGTTAATGTAAAATGCTTTGAATTATATTCTTCAATCTTTTTTGAGTCAAAGCAATAAGCCAACTTTCACTTGGCTTAGTCCAAGTTTGACTCATAATCATAGATACCTCAAATTATATATATATGGTCCAAATGCACTTGCTTTAACCATTTTTGCATTTGTCATTTTCAAAAAAAAAAAAAAAAAAAAAAAAAAAAAAAAAAAAAAAAAAAAAAAAAACCATTTTACATTTTTCAAAATTAATTAAAGAGATATATATACTAATTTCAACCCATTATTTAACTTTTATGTGAATTATTTTAATGTGAAAAAAAATGTTGGACACATTTCATAAGAGTCTCTAGTTTTTAATAGGGATTTACACCCCAAACATATTTTGAAATATGTCTAGTCTACATCGACGAGCTATATATTCTCTAATATTAATAAAAAAAAAAAATATTCACCTAACAAAGGATATTCTTGAACGCCACTTTCAAGCACACTGGTATGTCATATTTTGTTTTATATAATAAGAAAATGGGATATCATGTCATTATTTTATAAATGTAATATTGGCTTCATAATCATTATTCCCACTAGCTTTAGGAGTGTATAGAGAATGATGTATCTACATTGAGATAAGTTATAATTATTAGTTCTTTTTGTCCCACTAATGAACTTTAATTAGGACCAAGAGTTTAAATGTAACGAGGTTGTTTAGGAAAATGTTAATGAAAAATGTTGACATCAATGAATATGTAAGGAAAATAATAAAAATCAGTAAATTCATAAGTTTTAAAAAACTTAATAAAAACATTTCATAGTTTTTAAAAATTAAAATTTATTATTAATATTGGTTATATTTGATTAAAAAAAATTTAGCTGTAGGATGGAAATATCACTTCACTCCTTATGTTGATAGTGAACCTACCGACATTTAGAAATGTCAATTGAAAATATTGATCATCGATGAAAATTTCATATCTTGATTAGTACTGATCTTAATAAGACCGACCTTTACACTACTTTGTTAAATAGCATTTAGTGGGATTAGCTCGGTATGTTTTGAGATTCTATTGGCATCTTTTTTCCAACTTATCACTATTGAAAAAAAAAATTAAGCCACCATAGCCATCAATAATTTATAAAGAAGAAACGTGAGGAACATGAAAACAATAGCTTTAATGGATAGAGCACAATTTGTTGCACATGTATAATAATAATTAAAATTAAAAAGAAGTTCGTAACGTGAACATGGCTCAACTGGTATAAAACATGTATCATTTACACCATCGACTACAAACATCAAGGTATATCTTTAACCATATATTTAATGGTTTACATTTACATTACAAAAGGTATATATAATATTCTGTTTTTGTATATTTCACAGCAAATTTATGCTTTTGAAATTGGAAGTGTACTCTTCAAAAATGGCTTCAAAACCCTCAGTATTATATCCTGCAAATGAATCCAATAGATTAGAAAGAGAAAAATAAAACTATGGATTGTTAGTGAAATTTCAAAGCTTAAATAATGGATCGGTTACAATATGATTAATAAAAGATAATTGTTGGGAGTGCAACCATAAAGTCCCACATTAGCTAGATAAGGGGATGATCATGGACATATAAGGGAGGACAAGTATCTCCATTGGTTTGTGGCCTTTTGGGGTGAACCAAAAGCAAAGCCATGACGGTTTATGCCCAAAGTGGACAATATCTGATTACTTACTCGATATATTCGACGTTTAATCTGGCATTGGGGAGGCGAGAGATAGCAGTGTAGGCCTCTTTAGACATGAGAAAGGAAGAGGGGCAAGGCGACTTCGTGCAGAAGTTGACCACTTGAACTTCGATGATGTCGGCCTTGCACGGACGGTTTCGACCGCTCAAGCATCGTAATCTATATCGTCGACCACAGGCAGCACCGTTGTCCCACAACCCTTCGCTAACTGCTACGAAGAGGTTACCAGGTGGGAATTGATTGATGTTGTTCCCGTCACATCGAGTGGCTGCATCGCAAAGCAATATGTAAATTGAACGTCATTGTTTGTAATCAAAATCATCGCTATGTACAACTATATACGATTGAAATGTGAAAATATATATAGATATGTGTTTTTAATGTTACACTTACGAAGATATGGAGGACCATACGCTGTGGCAGTGCCAATGTCTGCAAGAGCCATGAAAATGTGTGTGAAGAAGAAGATGAAGAAGAAAGCCATTGTTGTTGCCTTGAGAATTGCCATGAGAGTTTGTTGTGTGTTTGTGTATGAACTTATGGGAAAAATTGGATTTGGTACTAAGTTTATGCTTGAGTTTGGGGCAACTCTTTTTAATGCTATATCTTATCTATTTATAGTAAGATTTTGGACATGACATATATGGGGGAAAGTGGAGAAGGTGCATATTTGATTTTTGATTTTATCACATGTGGGGTTAGCAAAAGTATGTGCTACAAATCATGTGAGGAATGTAGTGAGATTGGATAAAGTTTGAATCATATTTGTGGTCAAATTTTCAAATAGAAATGAGATTAGAAATCTTACCAACAATATATTGTACTATGCTGAAACGAGATTAAAGCTCATTTTTTAAACTTTCAAACAAAAAAATATTGATTACTTTTAGGTTTAACATAATTAAAACAAACTAACATATTTTGGATATTTTTAGTTCCACAACATGTGGGGTGTGAGATTCGAATAACCTCTGACCGCTTGGTCAAGATGTATCCTTTAACTAGTTTGAGATACTTGGATTAGATGACATATTGTATAGTCTGTGCATATATCATATTTACAAATTATTTTTCAAATTAGTTTTTTTTTTTTTAAATTTCTTTTTACACTAACTAAGATAGGAGATTGGACATCAGGTTACATATTAGAGTTCAGGGAGGGTTCAAGCTAAGCATCACGGAGACCATGAGCGACCAAGAAATGTTGATGACTCTCACTTAACTGTGTGGATACCACCACCCCAAAACCAGTTCAAGTTGAATGTGGATGTAGCTCTAGCTAATGGAGAGATGGGATCGGACATGATCATCAGAAACTCAAAAGGTGAAATAATGATGGCAGCTGCAGAAAATTTTAGGAGAACAAGTTGTTCAGTAGAGTGGGCAGAAGCTCAAACACTTGTAGAGGGTGTTCGTTTAGCTATGGATTCAAGATTATCACCAGTCTGGGCAGAGATGGATTCCAAAATTGTTTGGAATCTACTTCACGATCGCGACCATCATCATAATGAGATTGCTCCCCTAATTCACCAACTCAAGCTCTTGGTCATAGATCAACAAATCAGTGGTTTCTTACCAACCCCAAGGGACAGCAACAAAGTAGCACACCATTCTGAAGTTTGGCTTGAAGATTATCTTCTTTAGGCTCTCAACATTTTAGCTCAAGACATGTCTCACACGGGTGTTCCGACCATTTCTTTTGAATCGTTGTAATTTTTTCTTTCGTTAATTTGTTTCTTCAAAATATATATATATATGGTAAGCTTTAATTAGCTGTGATGTACATAGTTAAAGGTAGGGAGAGAGGGAGAAAAAAAAACAAAGGGAAAAATACACTTTTGGTCCTTGAGGTTTGGGTTAAGTGACACTTTGGTTCCTGAGTCTTCAAACTCAACAAAAATACCCCTGAGGTTTGAGATAAGGAGCATTTTGGTCCCTACCGTCAACTTTTCTGTTAAATTTTAACGGTTGCTGACGTGGCACTATTATTTTAATAAAAAAATTATTTTTAAAATTTTTAAAATAAAAATATATTAAAATAAAAAAAAAAGTATTATTCTTTTAATTTTTAATTTCTTCTTCTTCACACCCGCCAGCTTATCACTTTTTCACACCACACCCGTCGGCTTCTTCATCACCACACCCGTCGACGGCAGCCGGAAGCCGGCGACCGTCACTCGCCGGCCGCGACAGCTTTTTTTTTTTTCCTCCTTTCTCCTTTCTCCTTCTTCTCCAACCTTAAAAAAAGAAAAAAAAAAAAGGTTGTCGCTCAGATCTTCTTCTCCAGCTGACAGATCTGAGGAACCCCCTTCACGACGCACAGATCTGGGGTTTAAAGAGAGCTGCTCGCGAAAAAACACAGACACGAGAGGGAGAGAAAGACCGAGAGTTAGAGAGAGATCTGGGGTTTAAAGAGAGCTGCCCACGAACTGTCGAAGCTCGCGCACGCCGAAGCTGACCCACGTCGCTCATATCTCCCGTTGGGAAGGAGAACGCAAGCTACCGACGGCTCGTTGCTCGCTGCCAGATCTGGAATGAAACGGCTTTTTCGGGAGGGAGAACGCTCGTACCGACGGCTTGTAGCTGTGTCGGACAGTGGCCAAATCTGTGGGTTGTACCGTCGCTCAGATCTCCAGTCGGGAAGGAGAACGCCCGTACTGGCGGCTTGTTGCCAGCTGCCAGATCTGGAATAAAACAGCGTCGTCGAGAGGGAGAACGCGAGCTACCGGCGACACGTAGCTGTGTCGAGGAGAGGAAGAAGGTTGAAGAAGATGAATAAGAGAGAGAAATAGAAATAAATAAATAATAATAATAAAATAATAAAATATTATTATTTTAATATTTTTTATTTAAAAAATTTTAAAAATAATTTTTTTTTATTAAAATAATAGTGCCACATCAGCAACAGTTAAAATTTAACAGAAAAGTTGACGTCAGGGACCAAAGTGCTCCTTATCTCAAACCTCAGGAGTATTTTTGTTGAGTTTGAAAACTCAGGGACCAAAGTGTCACTTAACCCAAACCTCAGGGACCAAAAGTGTATTTTTCCCAGAAACAAACATGCAATTGTTGACCCTTTCTTTCTCATTATCTTAGATTAAAAGAAATATATAAAATTAAAATCTTACTTTTTTTAAATCCCTTTTTAAGTTGTAGAATTAAAACATTATAATGTACTAATAGTTAGATTTTTTTTGGGCTCTGAAAACCATAACCATCAAGTATAAAGTCGTGTTTTTTTTAGTAAAACTATAGAGTCGTATTAATTTAATGAATAAATTATGGAGTTAGAGTTAGAAAGGTAATATAATCTAAAATTTTATATTTTTTTTAATATATATAAAATAACAAAAAGTAGTGAGAATGCACAATTCATATTTCAAAAGAAAAGGTGATGCACATTCACAATTCATATTTCATAAGTTAAATATCATGCTTCCGTTTTTATTTCGTTTTACTTATTTCTTTTTTTATCTTTGACCGCCTTGTGCAATAAATTATAGGGTTTCTATTTTGTTTTTTAATTACAAGTTTAGTCCCCAAATTTTTAAGGTTGTATCAATTAGGTCCTTGAACTTTAAAAAGTTCCAAATAGGTTCTTGAACTTTCAATTTTGTTTCAAATAGGTCCTTGAACTTTAAAAATGTCTAATAGATCTCTGAACTTTCAATTTTGTGTCTAATAGGTCCCTAGTATATTTGATATTTTTAAAAATTAATCAATCTACTATATATCAAATTGAATTTTAGAGACTCAAAATTTTCAATTTTGTATCCAATAGGTTTGGGAAATTTAAGGAATGTTGAATAGGTCAATGACTTATTAGATACAAAATTAAAAGTTGATGGACCTATTTGACACAAAAGTGAAAGTTTAAGGATCTATTAAATACTTCTTAAAGTTCATAGATTTATTGGAAACAAAATTAAAAGTTTAAGGACTAAATTGACACAACCCTGAAAGTTCAGGGACTAAACAAGTAATTTAACCTTTTTTTTATTAAAAAAAAAAATTGAACAAAATTAGTCACTCCTTAATTCTTATTTCTCATACAAAATTATATCACATCATTGAGTTGGCATTGGCAAAACCGAGAATCTAAAACACATGGTGAGAATTGTTTCAAATGGACAGTGAAAATGTTAGGTAGAGAAACCAAAAACACATTTTCATCCGGTTAAATCATATAAAAATATATTTTAAACGTCGCAAGCTCAAGTGACATAAAGTTTGTACCTTCTATCACAAAAGACTAAGTTTAAATTTCTCATCCTACGTGTAAAAAAAATGTAAGTATTAATTATGCTTTTAGATTTTGAAAAAGTTATATTCAAACATTAAATTGTGAAATTGTTTTTTTTTTCTAATTATTTAATGAAACTGATATATGGATATTAATACAACAATTGATTTATACAAATTAAAAACATATTGCAAAAAAAAAAAAGAAGAAGTTACCATCCAAAATCACTTAGAAAGTTATGTCAAAAATCAATTAGGAAGTTATGTCAAACACACTATGAGTGGATTAATTATATCTAAAACTTATGAAACTGAAACATAAATTAAGTATATATCTCTAGACATACCCATAAAAAATAAAATAAATACTTAAGAAAGTAATTAAATTCATTTTTCTTTTTTTAGCTTAACGTGTGTAACCTCTTGATCAAATACACATGCCTTAAACAATTGAACTATAGTCAAGTTGGTAAATAATTAAGTGTAGAAGTATAACTAAGTAATTTATGAATCGTTTGATAACCATTTTATTTTATATTTGTTGTTTTCTTTTTTCATTTTTAAAAAAATATAGTTGTTTGATTGCTAATTTTATTTTTTGTTTTTAAAAACGTTTTTGAAATTGAGTAAATTTAAATATATATATATAGTTTCTAACAACATAGTTATGTTTTTTTAAATTCTCGTTTTTTTCTTCAAACACTATTTATTTTCTCTTTGAGGTATATTTGTTTTGAAATTTTTATTTGTTCTAAATTTTCTCTATCTAAACTTTTTTTCCTCTAAAAAAATTATTTATTTTTAGTAAATCAATATTTGGAGGTGAGAAGATTTGAACCACTGACCTCATGGTACATGCTAATTACCGTCGACCTATGCTCGCTTTGGCCAAAAAAATTTATATTATTGTTTCTGAAAACTTGATTTCTCTAATACTTCATATTATTATTTTCTCTTCCAAAGAGATCTCTCACTTTTCTCTCTATATTTTTAATTATTTTTTCCAAACTTTTTCTCTATAACTCCTAACCTTTTGTTCCTTTTATTTCTCTTCCCCCTTCGAACATAACTTTCTCATTTCTCTCTCAAATTTGATTATTTTTTTTTTAATTTTTCTCTAAAATTTCTCAAACATCTAAAATTTTCTCTCCCAAAACTTTTTTTTAAACATTTTGTCTCTTTCTCTAACTATATATTATCTCTCTAACACAACTCTTATTCTTTAACTTTTCTCTCTCTTACATTTCTTTTTCTTCCTCTAATTTTTCTTTTCTAAATCTTTCTTTCTAATCTCTCTAAAGTTCCTCTCTCTACAAACTTCTATTTCTTGGTCTCCACATATTTTTCTCTCTCTAATATTTCTCTTAGGTTTCAACTTTTTAAAAAATAGAAAATAAAAAATAGTCATAAAATAAAATATATGATTTTTATTTTGAAAATTAAATAAGTGAAATCACTGAAACTATGTCCAAATTATAGGTACCAAATTTGTAATTTAACCTTAATTTTTATTAGAAATGAAATTAGATTGAGAGAGTTGGGTTAAACTTGGGCCAGCAGCCATGAGGCCCAATACTTATCCCCATCAAAGTTAGCCCAAATCAAAATGTGGGCCTAGCCCATTAAGCCCGTTGGTTTCCTGGAGGACAAGAAACTGGCCTTCGTCTTTCTTGCGGCATTTTTCCCTCCATTCTGATAATTTCCTGCGACGTTGTGTATATTTGCTTGGTCTAGTTCGCGTTTTTGTTCTCCCGTTGCTCTTGATTCTAACTTAAGGTAAAGTTGAACTAGTAAGATTTCGCTCTTTTCTGTTCTTGAGATTCATATGCGGATTCATGATACATTGTATATATGAATCAGTGTTTATCGTTAGGGTTTTAATGTCGACCTATTTTCTTAGTTGAAAATTGCTTGCATTCTGATAATTTTCCGGATCTGTTTTGATTTCTGATAGAAATTGAGGAGAGGTACCAAGATTTCGATTACCTAATTATATTTTTTTATGGTCAAGGAGCTTTAAGGGCCTTTTGATGTCGAATCAATTAGGATGACTATCTGGGTTTGGACGAGTGCTTTGGTAAATTTTTCAGGCTGGGTGTTCTAGATTAAGTTTTCATTAATTTTGTGAAATAGAACTAGCTCAGTCATCGGCATAGTTGGGGGTGTTTCTTGGGATTTTTTTTTTTCGAACTTTTATCTTGTTGTGTGGATAACTTCTTTGTAAGACGAACCCTGTAATTAAGCTTGATATTTGGTCATAACAGGAGTTGAAACATGAAGCTCGATACCAGTGGTCTTCAAATAACTGCTCCGCTGTTTGGGCCAAAAATGGAGATGCTGGAAGGGTTTTCAGCTGCTCCATCCTTTGAGATCCCTAATTCCAGTGACGTAATTTGTAAATCATTTCTCATAATGCTTTCTGGGCTGCATACTATTTTGTAGAATTGCTTTTTCTGACTTTGATTTTCTCCATATTTCAGTTTGATGGCTTTCAGAAAGAAGCCATTCAGATGGTGAAGCCAGCAAAAGGAACAACCACACTGGCTTTCATTTTTAAGGAAGGAGTCATGGTTGCTGCAGATTCGCGTGCCAGCATGGGAGGCTATATATGTATGTTTGCTTTATTTCATGTGTTCTTCGAACAAATTTAAGATTTTATTTCTAGATGAGTTTTGGTTTGGATACATGAACTGCAAAGTGCTATTCTAAGTTACTCTATCCCTTTTAGCGATTAGAGGTTTGTGACCCCCTAGATAGAATGCTCTGTGCAGTATGATGCATTTACTCGCATTTTCCTGTTTAGCTTTATATCGGTTGTCCTCCCTCCCCCCACCCTCCATTGTATTGTAAGTTATTGTGTTGTGTTATTTGAACTAAATATTTGTTTTTAAATCTGTTCAGCATCACAATCTGTGAAAAAAATTATTGAAATCAATCCTTACATGCTTGGCACAATGGCTGGAGGTGCTGCTGATTGCCAGTTTTGGCATAGAAACCTCGGTGTCAAGGTAATTGGCCAATATACAATTACTTGTAGAACTATCAGCTTTTATTGAGAATGGGTTATCCTGTATTACTATCATTGTGATTTCGTTATGTCTAATTTTGAGAGTTTTCCAGTCTCAACAATTCAACTTCTAAATGTGCAATCGGATATTTTCCCATCTTTATTCAATAAATTGTACCTTGCCGAAGTTGATATATTCTCATGTGGTTAGCTGATCATAGTGTTTAACATGATTTAGTGCCGCCGACATGAATTAGCAAATAAGCGCCGGATTTCAGTTGCAGGAGCATCAAAATTACTGGCCAACATTCTGTACTCCTATCGTGGAATGGGTCTCTCTGTTGGGACTATGATTGCTGGATGGGATGAAACAGTAATAACATATTTATCTATTTTTATTTTCTTATTTTAAAATGAAAATTGCAATGACATTTATTTATTTTCATTTTCTTATTTTATTATGATCTATAACTTACCTTCTTCTGTGCATATTAGGGTCCTGGTCTATATTACGTAGACAGTGAGGGAGGGAGGCTGAAAGGAACAAGATTTTCTGTTGGATCTGGTTCACCTTATGCCTATGGTGTCTTGGATAGTGGGTAAGTGTGATTCTTCATTATCAGGCTGTCTTCAATATTTCTCAATCCGGTAATTTTATTGTGCCTTATGCCTATGGTGTCTTGGATAGTGGGTAAGTGTGATTCTTCATTATCAGGCTGTCTTCAATATTTCTCAGTCGAGTAATTTTATTGTGAACTTCTTATCACATGTTAAGCTAAATAATGTTATTTTGTGAACCACCATGATTTGGCATGAGTTGGCCTGGTAATATTGGGGCATGCGGAAAAGAAAAGAGAACTCCATGGTGGCCATAAATTTGTAGAGTCCTAGGATATTTTATTTTAAAAAAAATCAAACGAACTGCCGACATTTTGGAAGAAATGTTTTGTTTTAAAAAGAAATTTTTTTTTATTGTTATTATTTTTATAAGAAACATGACTTTTCATTATCGAAAGAGATATGCAAAAAAGGGGAAGATGAGATATCCCCAGACACTAAAGGATTTCAAAAAAGCCTCCCAACTGGTAAGTAATTGAGCTATTATGGTATAATTACAAAATAAATTAGAATGGAAAGCCCATGTAGAAGCAAAGATTTCACAAGTTCCCAAAAAAAACTCCCTGTTTAAGCTTTGATCATGAAACACCCTCCTATTCCTTTCCAACCAGCAACCACACTATTGACCCGTAAAATTCTAGCTTGACCCTTAAAAGGATGACCATCAAGAAGCTGAAGGAGGACTTCTAAAGCACTGGAAGGAAACCATCAACCCCTATTGAAATAATGTTCAATTGATATGGTGAAAAGTTGTCATTGTCCTGAGGTAGCTAGTACAAAAGAAAGAAACAGGAAAACTTTTAACTCCCTGACTAAACTAATAGCAAATGAATTCGACACCCCTTCTCTGCAACATCTCTCCTTGTAAAAAGAAACTCAGTAGAAAGCTACATCCCAGCTTGTAATTGGGATTATATTTCTTGGTCTTGAAATTGCATTATTCCATCATCGAGGTAATAAACCACTTTGCCTGACCTGATGATGTTGGTTCAGACATTTCTTCAATATTCTTTCCTCTTACCTCTCATTTTGAAATAATTCATGAGTACTCTGTTGTGTTACAAAACAGATATCGTTATGACTTGTCTGTTGAAGAAGCTGCTGAACTGGCTAGACGAGCTATTTATCATGCAACTTTCCGAGATGGAGCTAGCGGTGGAGTCGCTAGCGGTATCCCTCTGTCTACTCTAGATGTTTCTTTGTGCTTGTAAAACATACATTTCTGTGCTTGTGCAAATCCTCTCCTCTCACTCGTAACTTGAATGTCGTTGATCAGTCTACTATGTTGGACCAAATGGATGGAAAAAGCTTTCTGGCGACGATGTAGGAGAACTTCATTACAATTACTATCCAGTGACGCCAACTACAGTGGATCAGGAAATGGCTGAAGTAACCATCGCTTGACAATCCCATATAAGACATGAGCAGGTTTAGACATTCTCTCCCTATTCATTTGTGCTACGGGAGGTACTGATTCTAAAGAGATTCTCTAGATGTGGACTTGTTGAAGTATATGTGTACACTCGCAGATCCTTAAAAAGTTTGATTGGATGTAGGTTTGGAAACTAGTGCTGCAAGGATCTTTCTGTCATGTAATTCGAGTTATGGCTGCTTGCTTTGAGGACATTGTCTATGTTGCCTAAATTTTAAATCCAGTTCTTCATTGGACTTCCTTTGTTATCAATGATTGTGTTTCCAGTTAGTAATATGGTCCTTGTATAACTAGAAAGTTGGTTGTTTAGTTTGTTTTAGTGATCCACTTAGTTTTTGTTAGAACAAATGAAATGAATCTATTATTATTTTTTAAAAAAAAGAAACATAGACTTTTGATGGTTGATGTACGATAATCTTGAATTTTTTGCAAGAGCTGGACTGGTTTTGAAAAGAAAAATAGACATGTTTTTAAGTCGGCCTCCTAAGTAAGTTTTGTGTGACGAAGGAGTAATCAGCTTCATTGGTATCCATGGAATTCATCAATCTTTTGCCTCCTCTCCTTCTCTTTCTCTTCTTATTCCATTTCAATTATGAAAATGCAAAAAAAAAATATGAGATTTTAAATGTTAATTAAAAAAAAGCAACAATTTGTTTAGTATTCTTCATTGAGACTTTTTTTTTTTTTTTTTTTTTTGGGATTAAACCTTCGAGCTCTTGGTCGGAATACAAGTTTTATGCCAATTGAGACATTTCGTATCCTCGTTGTTTGCATTGTATTGTTCTTTTTTGTTTCGTTATTGATTCTTTAAAAATAATTGCAGCCCGTTAAAATTAATATTTTAATTGTATTTATACTTTTTAGGACAAACTCTTGCTTTAAATTAAATGACAAAAAAAAGAATGAAAATCAAATATTTTCCTTTCTAGGATTTGAATCTACAATTGCTTTCCAAAAGTAATCTCACATCAAACTCAACAATTGCTTCCCAAGCAAGTAATCTCAGATGACAAATTTTGATCCACTTTGCAAAATACACATAATAGTCCTTGATCATTTGGGCAATTATCGTCCCTACTCTATTAAAATCTTCAATTTTATCTTTGATATATTAAAATTTTTTTATTAAGTCATTTAAAAAAGAAAACCTTAACATTTGTCAACAAAAAATTGATATATTATTAAATTATTATTTTATTAACATTTTTTTTTTAGACATATTTTATTAACATATTTAAACTCAAGGATGTGTGAATGTTATTCAACTTGACAATCAACAAAATTCTAGGAAAAAAAAAATCGTTTGTTTCAAACTTTCAAGTGACATGTCCACATGTCCAAATATGTTAATAAAATAATAAGAGACATTCTTTATCACACTATTTTTTCCAATAACCTTATTGAGGATTTTCAATATATTGTTACATTGGAGTAAAATTAAAAATTTGAAAAGATTAGCTAATAAGAATATAGCTTAACTGGCATAAAGTATATGTTTATGACCAAGAGGTCATGAGTTCGAATCAGATTAAATATCAAATTGATGATTCGCTAAAAGATGAAGGATGTTATTTAATAAAAAAAATGAAGAAAGTTAACAAATATAAGAGGTTCAAATCCATTCTTTTTAAAAAGTTGAGGTTAATAATTTCTTTCACACCCGTATATAAATTATAAATTATAGATTATAGTTTCTCAAAAAAAAAATAAAAATAAAGTATAGATTATAGATTATTCTATAATTTAAAATAAACCCTTTCACTTTTTTTAAAAAATAATAATATTACTTTTAAAAAATAATAATAATAATAACCCTTCCACTCAATATTCATTTGTAAAAGAATAAAAATCCTCGAAAAAAATTTGGGCATCGTTGCGACTCGTCTGAACAGCGGAATCATTCGTTAATTGACAACCGGAGGAAAGTTCTCACTCAGAAGTGCTTTTGCTCGCCGCTGCTCAAAGCCTCGGCTGTTGGGAGGTCAAGAAGTTCCTTTCCTCCCGTTCCTTCGTTTTTGAAGGATTGCGATCTGAGAATCTTCTGCAACTTGCATCGGACCCGCTCTTTCTTTCCCTAATCGCCATTCTGCACCTTCGGTAAGTATTCTGTGATTTGCTTGGATTAGTGTTTTCAATGCTATCGGGTTTCAGCGCTGAAGATTTAGTGGAATTTAGGTTTGTGGATTAATGGGTTCGAACAGATTGCTTCTTGGGGTGTTGAGAGATTCGGATCTTTGTTGGAGAAAGTTAATGTTTTAACATTGTTGTCCATCCCCGATTCGCAAATCAAATTCGAGGTTTAGTTCTCCTGATTTTAATATATATCAGGAACTACATTTTGTAACGGTCCAGAGATAGTTTAGTTTAGCTCTCCCAAAACCTTACTGGAAGCTTCAGAATCGTGTTATGGCTTTTGTAAAGTCGAAGAGTCTAACTTATTTACTGTGAAGTTTTCAAATTATCAGGAGGATTTGTTGTCGATTCGTGATTTAAGTTGTAATCATGGTTAATTATGGATGTGTCCATGTTGAACTTTATTTCGTTCCAGTCCTAACTTGATTTTAACCTATTTCTAGATTGAATTGAAAGTGAAGATTGTTAGCGTGGATAATACTTGGCACTTTGAACATGGTAAAGGACCCTTGTCTTTGGTGTTTGGACTATGGACATCTTCATAGCTTAGATAAATTGGAGCTACTAATCACTAACATGGCTGTTCTTTGTTTTTCAGTCGGCGTTGTTCAATTTTCATTCGTTTCTGACAGTAATCCTACTGGGAATTTGTACCTGTACTTATGTGAAGATGCATTTTCCTGCTATTCTTGAACAGAGAAATGGGTATTTTCTTCATGTCTCTTATGCTATATACTGCATTGAGATAAATATAGATAATCAGGGCTCGAGCATGTTGGCTAACTGTTTTGATATCCCATTTCATGATGCTACTTTCCTTTTCTTCTCTGTATTTGATTGGAGTCAATTGGATGCTTGGATAGACCATTTTTTTCCTTACTTTGTATATTTGAATTTCCTATACAATGTATAATATGTCAAGGTTGATTTATGTTAGAAAGATGTCGTTGGGTGTGCAAAATCACTATCTCTTATGTCCAAAATACGCTTTTAAATTCTGTATCATTTTTAATTGGGTTGTTCATCTGACAGGTTCCGTGGCTTCTTTTGGAAAGCAGCCAGAATAGGTAGGATTGTTGGTTAAATTTGCTTAATGGCTCTTAAGCATGAATCTTTTGCTGGAACTCTTTTTTTCTTCTCCTCTTTGGTTCTTCCAGCATTCCTTTCTCTTTATAGGCTTGCATTTCTGATGTTAACAATTATACTCTGTGATTTAATCACTTGACTTCCATTTCTCTCAAACTTTATCATTGGCCAATAAAATACCTTGGAAACCACTCTTTTAACATTCGACCATAAGGCTTCTTTGGGAGCTTGAAACCTGTTCTGGCAGGGTCCAAGTGTTTCCCAAATGTATTTTCTTTCTTTATTTGGCGATTTCCTCAAAAGTGAAGGGTTTGAACGGCAAAAAAAGTATTTAGTTTCTTTATTATTAAAAACAATTATCAGTAGTGTGTCAGCCTTATAGATTTCAAGTGATCAACGGGCTGTTGTTGTCCATATTAGTATTTATATACACAAAATCAAACAAAAGGGGAAATAGAGGAAAGAACTAAAATCTTAGTTACACATATGAGGATTACTATGGCATAGATTTTGTTGTCATTTGCCAATTATATCATTCATTATTATCTGACAGGGTGATGTCTGGTTTGTGAATCAGGTGAACGTTTGAGTCCTTGGGTAGCTGTGGGATGCTTCTCAATGGGAGTCTCAATAATTTTCTTCTGAGCTATGCCTATATTACTGTTTTGTGGCTTATTTAGCATGTTGTGCCTAAGAGTCTTATTTTAGCAAAGAGGGTCTTTGAAATTAGAGTTCTGTAGTGACATGGTTGAAAGCTATTTAAATCCATTATAAATACACGAGCATTCCATTACAAATTGTTTTGTTTGTTATGCAGTCTCAAAAATATCAAAGAGGAAGATAATTGTTGTGTTACTTTATCATTCTTTTCAGAAAATAAAAAAGTTTGTCATTGTTGGTTGGTCTTTTGATAGACGGACCATATATGGAATTGTGTTACGCTGAAGTTCATTTAGTGCTTTATACTTCTACTTAGACACATACCATTGATGATCTATCACTTGATTTAGACAGTAATCTAGATAGTTGTTGTTGTTGGGGGGGGGGGGGGGGGTTCTCGATTTCGAAGACTGAAGCAAGTTGAATATGACCAAAAAAAATTTCCTCGACTTCCTGCTGCTGGTTTCTATGACCTCTTTTCTCCAACTTAAGTATTTTCTTCATCTCATATCATAACTCCCTTAACGAAAGCTCCTTCCTCACATCTCATATCACTTGTCCGATGATTGCATAATGGAATGTCGATCTACTTCGACTTTGGCCTTTAAGTCAGGGACTGGAACTTCAAAGAGCTATTAGAGATGGAGTGTTGTAGTAGACATTTTATCTGCACTGTTGATGCTAGCAATGCTGGTTTGATATCTTTGATTATAGGTAGTGAACTGGAGATGAAAATGAACCAAAATCGATCTTTGAGAAGGGATTTGTCAAATGGCTTTTCTCATGAAATGGATGTTGTTGAACATTCATTCTCATTGTTGTTATTCTTTGTTGGAGCATGAAGCAGGAATAGTTTTGGCCATCTGCTGCTGCATATCATCCACAAAAGCAGGTCAGTGTCTAAACAGATTTATGAGTTAATTCTATATGCAGTTGATCTATGTATGCACACTGCGTTTTTTCACCGAAAACCTTTGTTTGATAGCATGAAGATTGGATTGTCTGAATCATGAGTCAACTATACTGTTACGATCCCCTCATATTGATAAAAAGTCCAAAGAACCATTTGAAATGGAAATCAAGAAACAATTTCTGGTCATAAAAACAGAAAGGCATAAATTGCACAAGAAGTTCTTTCAGTTAAAATATTGTGCAACTCGGAGGACATAAGATTGATTTGAGCAAACCAAAAAGATTTTTTGATAGAATGTTCCTACCCCACCATGCATGTCCCTTTACCTTACCTTAAGAAGAAATAGGGGGTGTATGAAACGTGGAAAACAATTCAAGAAGTGTATGACACTATAGGTAATCTTAAGGAGTGGCGGCAAAGCTCTTGATTGATCAACGTGAGTGAACTGTGCTTAGACGCTTCGTAAAACTGTATCGATCTACGTTGATGGATGAGTAGACGTCCCCTTTTGATTCATGAAATGTAATTTGGGACACGATAAAAGTTTGTGTGCCTCAATAGGAAAGAAATCAACGGAATATAGCACAAGATCGTCTTTTCTTGTTGCCATGGGGTCGACCTGTAAACAAGGTAAACCCAATGGGAACCAAAAAAAGGGAGGGTACCGCATTGGACAGGAGACGATCCAAAAAGCAAAGGGTCGTCCTTATTATTAATACTCACCCTAAAAAAAGGAAGAATCTTTGGCATAAAGATGCCTTCTTATTAGAAAAAAGAGCAACCTATCTTACTAATAAGAAAAAAGGGGTTGAGATAGGCGACATGTAGCTTGCTTCCAAGCCAGTCTACACTCTACCCTAATGTTCAAGTGTTTTTTTTTTTTTTCAATTTAATCTCTTATTTTTAATATTTTTCAATTATATTCTTTTCATTGGTAAAGTTTAAAATTAATTGATGATAAGCTCACAAGACGTGAAATATAGAGAATTGGTAGAAATTTTATAAGAAGAATTAAGCTATCCAAGATTGGAAAAGTTGAAAATTTTGCCAACATAGAAATTCCAAAAAAGAATCGTAAACTTTTTCATTTTAGGTGGTCTAATTTCTTCTCTAAATTTCTAGCAATCTTCTCTAAATTTATAGCAACTTATTGAATATCATATAAGTTTATGATCAATCAATTTTAACATTAATCAAGGAAATTGGTATAATTAAATACTAATAATTAAAAAATATATATATGAGAGAACGTTAAAATTTTTAAACAAAAGATTTTAAATTGAAAAACAACGTACGTACAAAGGAGTAAAATATATATTGGCTAAATTATAAAAAATGCCCCTGAACTATGGGGTTTGTTTCAAAAATGCCCCTGAACTTTAAAAAGTTTCAAAAATACCCCTAAACTTTGAAGAATGTTTCAAAAATACCCTTGCTGTTAATTTTGGATGGAAACCGTTAAAGTTTGAGTTTCAAAAATACTCTTGAACTTTCAAAAAAAATTCAAAAATACCCTTATTGAAAAATGATTCTTCTTTTTTCCTCCTCTCTCACTGTACATTCTTTCTTCATGAAAATTAATGCAAAACTTTGCTTATAAAGGTTGTGTGCAACTCAATACCAAATAAAAAAAAAAAGACTTTGAAATCAAGTTTTCTCTTTTAAAGAGCGTAAAGAAGATAAGTGTGAGAAAACAACATATATATATATATATATATATATATATATATATATAATTTCATTTTTTGCTCTCTCTTTATTTGTGTATCTTAATGATAAGAAGAAAAAAATGTTTATAAGACTGTGAGTTTGGTCCAATTTATAAGATTAATCAATCAAAAGTTTTATATATGATTTTGTTCTTATTGATATTTAAGAATTGTTAGAATCCTTATACAACAATAGTTTCATTTATTTTTCGTAAAAGGAATATAGAGAAAGCTAGGAAATAATATTGAAAAGACTACCAACACATGTAGAATTTCAAGAACAAAACAAAAATCATCTTGAAGATTCGATACAAAAATCTAGCCAAGTGCTTTGGATGTGTTGAAAGAGAAAGAAAGCTCCTAGATTATGAATACATGACAAATGAGAAAAGTTTCTCATTAATTTTTGGAAGAAGAGTTAATTTACGGTGGGAGAAGGGAAAAAAAGAAGCATTTTTCAATAAGGGTATTTTTGAAATTTTTTTGAAAGTTCAAGGGTATTTTTGAAACTCAAACTTTAACGGTTTCCATCCAAAATTAACGGCAAGGATATTTTTGAAACATTTTTCAAAGTTCAGGGGTATTTTTGAAACTTTTTAAAGTTCAGGGACATTTTTTAAACAAACCCCATAGTTCAGGGGTATTTTTTATAATTTAGCCATATATATTTAGCTAAACATAAATAAAATTAGATAATTTCATCAAAACCCAAGTATATGACTTTCCAGGTGGCAATTCCCAACGACCAACAAACAATGCTTAGTTGCAAAATCCAATAAATAAAAACAGTAGAGAACCGTTGCCAAAATTGATGCTCAAAATGTGGCGACGTGTCTTTTATTTTGGAAATTATGTTCTTTCGGTAATGGGATTTTTTTTTTCTTTTTTGAAAAAAAAAAAAAAGAAGCGTTGACTTCTTGGATTTGTCATGCATTTTATGCTACTAGGGATTTGAGATTCATTAGCTTTAGCGATGTTATCTATTTGCACCAATTAAGTAATTTAGTTATGTTGCAAAATTTTATAAGGTCAAATTTTAATAATTTTACTTATTTCTTTTTTCTTACCTTGCAACATTTGGTCGTCAAACTATCCACTTACGAAATGAGTTAGTCAACTTATGTTGTTAATTTGACGAGTTAAGCCAGAAACTCTATGTTAAGATACGAGGCTACTCTTTTTGAAAACTTTGTAAGAACTACTTTATGACGATAACAAAACGACTCTATTAGAACATTTATTGCCTCGTAGTAGGTAAATTGGTTGAGTATGAGTTGGTGAGTCAAAGAAAATCCTAATGCTTTTTCTTTTGGAAAAAACTTCCCTGCATACCGGTATGTAGGGATCTCCTTGCATACCACCATTAAAATGTTGACAACTAGGAGAGATAACATTTTTTTCTCATTTTCTCCCTTCCTCTTTCTTAGTTGTCAAGATTTTAATGTGGTATGTAGGGAGATCCCTACATACCGGTATGCAGGGAAGTTTTGTTCTTTTCTTTTTGCCCTTTTTGTGCAAAAATTGGATGGTTGAAACCCCACCTACAACTACAATTTTCATTAGAGGAATGTATTTAAATAGTAAATAAAATATTTTGAGTGAGAAATAAAAAGAAAACTATTATTAGTCAAACAGTCTCGTGGATGCTTATTCATGGCGTGCTTTGACTTTCAAATTACTTTGGTGGAAGATCATTACTCATTACCATACGTCCTTAACCAAGAGATCATACATTTGAATTATCAATTTTACGTATCGTTGAACTTAAAAAGTAATAATAATATACAAATATAGTAGATGAATTCACCCTTTTTAACATATTACCATATTTACATGTTATGTACAAATCTATCTTTTGTGCATCATGGAGTAGCTTCTAAAAGCTCATTCCTGCAGCAGGGGTCGGATATTCACACCAAACATCAATCTACGGACATATTCTTAATAAAGCCATCACTTAAAAGATTCTAAGTTTGAACCGAAAGGGCTTGTATAGCCGACGACCGACCAACCGATTACCCGGTTCGACAGACATCTTCGACATCATTCGACGTGATTTGATCGATCAGCAGACAACAATGTTGCTTTCAACATTGTCCAAGACAACCCTGTTTGCTTCATGAGTGTCTATCTGGATTCCAGGCTTGTTTTAAAACATCATCAAAGTATTGATTCACCACTAGATCATTTAAGATGAGAATGATGTTGAGCAAATGATTGGAGAAATCATTCATTGTCAGGTAATAAAAATTGAGAATGAATTAGAATCTCTGCTAACAGATAAAGTCAACTGGATAAAAAGTTACTGGCATCCCCAACCATGGGACTGTCTTTCACTCTAAAAATGACTCTCCATTGTCAAACCTTGATGGTCACACTGCACAAGCACAAGCCAGATGGTTTAATGTCTGAAGTTTTCCACTCTGAACCAGGAGCTGCATTTGGATCGTACAACAAAGTACGGTATTCAGGTTCGTTCTTCAACGAAAAGAGCAACAGCTTCCCATCAAGTATGCCAAACCGAAATCCGATGCTGGAGCTACCAGTTAATGGAACTGGTACCATCTTCCATGAATTATCCTCTGGATTGAACATAGCTAGCTTCCGTTGGTTCTTCCATTCCATACAGAAGAGTTTCTTACCTACCACAGCATGAGCAGTGACCATAACACAACCATTTTTCATCTCGCACCAACTATGCCTCTTGGGATTGTACACGTCCACGAACTTCGAGTTTCCAATCGTGAAGCTAGACCTTCCACCCATGACATACAGCTTACCATCAAATCCACACGCAAAACAGCCAGATCGAGGACGGCGGAGGCTTTCAATTAGAGTCCACTTGTCAGTTTCGGGGTCATACACCTCAGCACTCGATAGATTGTCGCCTTCTACTCCATAGCCTCCAACCACATAGACAATTCCATCAACAGCAGCACAAGCAAAATCATATCGAGCTACATTCAGATTGGCCAGTTTGCTCCACCTGCATTCACATCAAAAGAAGTCACGTAACTCTTATCAAGACAACTCTATTTTCTCTGTAGCAAGCTGAGAAAGATTACCAGGCAAATCATAAAATAAGTTTGGAACTTTAAATGATCAATTTCGGACCGAAATGATCCTAAAAATAAATAAGGGCCTGTTTGGAATGACTTTCTAAGAGCTTAGAAAAAGTCATTCCAAACAAGCCCTAAAGGTTCCATTGTATCAATGGCATTTTGGTTTTACATGGGCATGCATAAATTCTATATTGAATATCCCTCTCATGTAGAATCTCGGATGAATGGTCAAAATCTGGCAGCCTGAAAGCGCTCCCTAAACAGCTACTAAAAATTTGAATTGAATATCACACGCGTAAATAGAAGCTCAATCCACTATAACTACGAGAATAAACTATCAACTTCTTAACAGTTAACACTAACATAAACAAGGAGAGCGTTGAAATTAATAGCAGCTCATATTTCAAAATTCAATCGACCTAAAACTTGACAAAGTCATAGTTTAAAAGACCATAAATACATAGTCCAGGACTGTTTTGTTAAGGAAAACCTAAAAACCATAATGCTCCTAACTCGCCTCAAACAGAGCAGAGTCCACAGAGTTCAAAGATCAGAAGATGATCCACATATGACTAAAAGGGAAGTAATAAAGGGTAATTAGAAATGAGAATTGGATTTATCAACCAAAACAAGTCTAATGTTAATCATAGTAAGTATAAAAGCAACTTCTTGAAACATATATTTCTATAGTAAAATGGATAACGGACCTGTTAAGGCAAGAATCATATTGATAAACATCTGATGAGACAGAATCAGTTCCATCAGCAATGGAATAACCAGCAATGACAAGAAGCTTCCCGTTCAGAACAACCACTTCGAAACCAGCCTTCACTGCCCCAGGCATTGGTGGAAGAATTCGGAATTTATGTTCCACACAATCAAATACTTCCCAGTGGCATTCCTTCCTTTCAATATCCATAGTTAAGAAGTACAGCCACTCCTCAACTGCACCAGCTAATTTCCTCTCGGTTATAAATTCCTTGCCTTTAATGAATGACCTCCAATTCTTGCAAACACCGGCCATAGATGGATGGCTAGACCGAGGAACGAGGGCAAGGCACAGTTTTGCTACATCATCAGGCAAGCCAGGAAGTAGAGACTTGTCAGACTCGTAATCGAACTGAGAAGCAAATCCAGTTTCGCTTTTTGAATGGCTAATTGAATTCTGTTTAACAGTGTTGATGATGCACATGTTTGGTTCTGTGAACCTCTTCTTTCCAGAAAAGAATCCAGGCATTATACAAAGAAAAGTAACCAATTAAATCATGTACAACGATGACTGTTTTTCTTCAACAGTATCGCTCAAATAGTACAATAACTTATCTGTGACCAACTTCAATTAAAGAAATTCGTGATATCCTTCACCAATTGGGATTCTGCAAGACCAAGGCATAAAGGAAGTTGCAGAACGGATCACTTGAGCAGCAAATACAGAGGACTTTCTGTGCCTTGTCCAGTCCGATTCAAAGTCCATGCCAGAAAATTCACGCTTATGTTTACTAGATATGGCAGTATGAGTGATGTTCTGCAACTTTATAGAGCTCCCTCTTCCTCTGTGCATTGCCAAATTACCTACACATCATGCAGCATAAAGCTTAAATCTAGTTTTTGTGAAAGTGGAAGCTGATGAGCATATGCACAGCGTCGGAATTGAAGAGGAAAGACAAACATACCAGTCAATGCCATAGAACTTGCCAAGTTAGCCCCCGACAACTTCCATATCAAAAATGGGAAACTGAAAGTCTGAAAAAAAGATCATAAATGAGTTGGGAAAACTAAATCCCAAGATTACACACTTAACATCAAAGGGAAATACAGATTGGCTGACTGTTACTTTAGGTGCACATATCACAAGAATTATGGAGTCTAAGAAAAGATAAGACTTAAAAGGATACAAAAAGAATGTAAAACCAAAACCAGTTCATATCATTTATGCTTATCTTTCAATAGAGTAGAAAGAGAAACAAAGAAAATAAAAGATAATAGACAGAAAAATCACACGCATAAACAAGCAGGTGACACGGGCATGGACAAAAAAGACTCGTCCATCGCCCAGTACTGAGTTCTACACGTTCTCTTATTCAGTAATTAATGGGCGAGGGTATGCATGTATGTACGGGGAGGATCAAAATTTACAGGAAATAACTCAGCAGCTTCTTCATAATGAAGTAGAAGCCCAGGATGGCAAAAATATGGAGGGAAATGCAAGCAAAGCAGCCAACAAATTGGATCCAACAGTCCCCTTCAAGAGGGTACAAGGAAAAAGCTCTTCAACCGGATCTGGAATCAATTAATCTTTCACACAGACACCGAACTCGAACTTGAGCAAAAAGTAAAAAGAATCCCTCAACATTGTAGCATCGCGGAAAGCAAGATGAACCAAAGAAGTTAAGCCACAGAATTCTCAGAACGAAAGCAGCTTCATACAGTTCTCCAAGACTAACAAAAGTTCCATTTCGTCAGAATCACAATCAGCAGAAACGACAGACATAGGAGCTCAATTACCAGACCAAAAATGAGCCGACAATTAAAGAAGCTCAAAAATCGACACCCATAAACAGCACAATCCAAAGCAAGCAAAACAATGGCATATAGCACAAACAGTCACAGAAACACAACGACACAACATTGCAGAGGATTTAACAAGCTGCACAAGTACAAAGAAGCCAATTCACACAACCCCACCTACCAAAAATTCCAAACAAGAACCACGGAAATCTAAACTCCAAGGATGCAAAGAAACAACTGAACTGAACTTAAAGAGAACAAGAAAGAGAAGGGCGGCAGATCTGCAGCAAACACAAACCCCAATCGAAAGGGGAAAAAACACAATGAAAAGAGCAGATTGAAGATCAGAAAAAGAAGATTACCTGCAAGAGAAGAAGTAGCAGAGGGAGTTGTTGAGAGATTTGAAAGAATTGAAGAAGGTGTGGTTGGTTTAGGGTGGGATTGAGATTGAAGGGGATTTATAGAAACCCAAAAATAGGAATGGCGAAAAGAAAAGGATAAAACTGACAGAACCAGACCACGTCAGAAGGAGATTTTCCTCGCAACTGCTTACCAAGAGACGAAGGAGACGATAATTGTCGTCTTTGTGTTCCCGTAATTAAGGAATTGCCAAAATAAAAATCACTTAATTAATTAATTAATAATTAATTAATTGTTTCTAATTTTATTCAATTTAGTTTCTTTTTAAACTCAATTTTCAAATTTGTAATTTGCTTTAAATTTTATGTGTTGGTGGAAACATCTGGTCGGGTTGTCCCGGTTCGGTCCGAGCACCTAGAGATTGTCCGAGCTAGCATTTAAAAAGATTTGTGGTACTTCAACACACTCTGATACTTATGTTAATTCGGACACACCCCTCGACTAGACCTCGACACCCAAGACTCCAAAGGGCTGGCTTTTTCGTGGCCTTGGACCTATGGGTCTTGCCCTAAATTGGCTCATGACACTGTGCCACTCGTGATCTAAAGTAACATTATTTTTTTTAATTCAACAATGTTAGGTGTGAGGGATTCAAACTTGATATATTTGTTGACTCGATTTGATATAATGTGATTTTGTATAATTTCAAATCATTATATTTGAAAGGGTAAAAATAAAATTGTTTAATCATTTCAACCTTATTCAAATTTAAAATCATCTTAAAATCTTAAAAATTAATCTGACGAGATTTTCAAATTTATTTAATCATAAAAAGGTTTTGCTTTTATTTTATTGGTTGTCTTTAAATTTTCAAAATATTTATTTTAATTATAAAATTTTTAAAAATAATTATTTTGATACATGAGTATTAAATTGTAGTCTATAAACTTCCAAATATTTAACTACTTTTTTCGTTAGTTTTATTTCTCATCTAATATTAACCTACCTAATTTCATGTATGTGCGCTTGTTTTTTTAAGAGGTTGAAGATTTGAAAATTTAGATGCTAAAATGAAAAAAAATATATATATATAAAAGTTGAAGATACAATAATTTAGAATTTTTAAATATCACCACAAATTTAAACTTTTATTTATAATTCTATACAACCTGAATTATTTTTTCTATTACTTTTCCACGTGAAATTGTTTTAGAAAATAAAATAAAAATTTATATGGGCTAAAAATTAAAATTTAGGGTGGAGAGAGGAAAATCATTGGGGTCGATTCTTCCGACAATGATATATGTGTACTCCAATTTTCTTTTTTTTTTTTGAAAGGTGTGTACTCCAATTTTCTATTTGCATTTATTTGGCCATTATTCATATATATATATATATATATATATATATATATATATTGTATTATTAATATGTTGGATTATTTCCCAAAAAGTCTATGTTGAAAAGTATGACAGTTTTTTCAAAATTAAAGATATAACTTAAAAATAATTATAAAATTAAATTTTGTGCAAAGTTCTATATTTGTCTGAGTGGGAGATAATTTAGTTGAAATAACATAAAGTAGATGCTCCATTTATAATATGAGAACAAATTTGACTATAATATACACATATCTTTCTAAAACAAATTGACTATACAAGATAAATGTAGATGATAATGACACTTAATAAATATTGTAGAAAATTTACTTTCCTGTTAAGTATATAGAGTTTGAACCTCCCCAATTCAGATCAAAGTCTCAAATTATCTATCTAATTTTTTAAAAACAATATTAGAATAGCATAATTATTTATTATATTTATTTGCGATAGACTTATTTGACATGTAATTTATGTAAGATCTACTAACAAACTAAGAAAAAAGAGATGAAATTGGCCCTGAGTTTATTATTATTATTATTATTATTATTTTTTAGAAAGGCCCTGAGTTTATCTACTATATAAAATAAATTTAAAAAATAAATATATATTAGTGTTTTTCGTTTAATTTATCTCATTTAGCTATTGGAATTAAATACATACGTATAAACATTATCCTCATGGAATATTTTGCTCTAACCCATATAACACAAAAATAAAAATAAAATTATAGTCTATATTTTATTTCTTTTATAATTCTAACTAATTGCAACTCCCCTTCAACTCAAACCAGTCTAGGAATTCTCTTGGTAGTATAACAATAATTAAGAAAAATGTTTTTTTTTTTAACTAATAATTAAGAAAATCGTTTACTTATATATATTCTTTTTTTTTTTAATCATCAAATCTTAAGTCAACCGAGTTCTGAACTGATTAAGACATATGTTTTTGTTCCAGAGATTAGGAATTCGAATCTTCACACATGAACTCAAAAAAAGTATAGTTGAATCTTAGACGAAAATCTTAAACCAATAAAAAAAAATTCATTGCATCATCTTTTTAATTGGATCGGTTTCGGTCTAATAATTCTTGAAAAGGAAACATTAGGTTACGAAATTATTGAAATACCACTTTAAGAATTCTTCTCAAGTGGAAATAGGGGGGCCAAGGTTCGTAATTGTCCACACGACAATCACAAGCTGATATTTTTTCATCAATAATTGAAGGATAAAATTACAAAATTGCCCCTAACTCAATTTCAACAAATCTCATTCATGATGGAAAAAAGTCAAAAAAAGGAAACGAAGAAAATAACATATCTAATGTCAAGTTGGTTGATAATTACTTAATTAGAAAATAATAATCAAAGTTCATTTATGGCTTCAACGATTTACACCTACAAAAAGGTGGACTTTCTTCCTTAAAATATACTAATTATATTAAAGCAAGCACCATTAATTTATTTGATTTCATGTGTACTTTATTTAATGAATCGATTTAAATTTTAAATTTTTTTTATAAGGGGTGAAATCAATAACTTCAATTAATCAATTACCTCCCATTTTTATTTTCAAGAAATTCATAGCTATGAATATAAGGGTAACAAATAACTACTTTTGTGAATATTGATTTTTGTTATTCTATTCGATAGGCATCTTAATTTTATCATTAGCTGCTTAGAGAAATTTTCCCACATTGTTTATTAATTTTAGAAGAGATTGATGGAAGATACTTTGCTTGATGAGGCCAACAAGAGCATGACTCCATTGACATATAAAGCTTGTATTTCGACCAAGAGGTCGAAGGTTCAATCCCCACCTCACATGTTGTAAAAAAAAAAAAAATACTTTGCTTGATGAGGCATGAGGTTGGTATAATAATAGTCACTCGGGACGAGTAAAAGACTTAAAGAAAATGAATTTAAATCATGATGGTGGGAACCGAGAGAATAAGTCTATGTGCATGAAAGTTGTTCCGAACACTTATGGATAAAATCAATTTATACCCCTAAACTTTGGAGTTGTATCATTTAAAATTCCAAATTAATAATTGTTTCAATTTAAACACTAAATTTTTACTGGTGAATATTCTTCTTAAAAATTAACTAATCTATTAGATATAAAACTGAATTTTATGCTTATTGAGGCCCTAGATTTTAAACTTTATATCTAGTACGTCTGTGAATTTTAAAAATGTTGAATATATCAAAGACTTATTAAAACAAAATTGAAAGTTGAATGACCTATCTTGGACACAAATGTGAAAGGTTTAAAAACCTACACGATACTTTTTAAAGTTCAGACACCTACGGACACAAGATTGAAAGGACCGACACAAGATTGAAAGTCCAAAGACACAGTTGATACTTTTTAAAGTTTAGGGACAAATTGGCATAACCTTAAAAGTTCATAGGCTAAATTTATAATTAAAAAAAAAAAAAAAAAAAAAAAAAAAAAAAAAAAAAAAAAATCCCACAAACACGATTTCACTGATCACAAACGGACAATCCAGCTTGTAATATCCTGGCCAATTGATTCGCACGGATTGCATTGCCACAAGAAATGACAGAGACAAGCGATTTTGCTCTTTGCGAATATTGTTCAGAGGAATTTCCACAAACACTTGGTGGGCATTCTGTTTGCAGATTAAACAAAAAAAGAACAACAGAACAAACAGGATACATTGCAACTTGTGGAAGCCATTAGCCGCGCTAGTCTTAGAACAACAACAATCAAACTCTACCTGGAATTAACTCGTATGGTTGGCTGCAATTCCGTGAACCTTGGACCTCGGACTTTTCTCTTGAGGCGAAGAATTACGAGTGGAGAGGAAAAAGAGCGCGTCAATTTTTGTTCACAGGCAGAAGAAAACGGCAGTGACACTGACGCAAATGGAGGTCAGGTTCGATGGCTATCGGTGCTGGAGAGTGGAGTGGTGGTCGTGAGGGGAAGGGGCGACGGTCGATTCAAAATTGGAGGGGAGGTTCGGTGGGGACTGAGTTGAAATTGACGGCGTATGGCGTGGATTGTATAATAGCGAAGTGGAGGGCCCCGTTCAAACGGCAGCGACCGCCATTGATGGAGCTCGCTAGGGCTTTCTTCAAGGCCCCATTCCTTCGACAGCGACGAGTGCTTCGCCCCCATACTCTTCAACATTATTATTGATGTCCAGTTTTCCACAATTGGACATCGCTTCTATTTTGTTTAAATCTTATTTTGTTCTCGAACTTTCTTCTAAATTTATCTGTGCTCGTTTTTTTAGATTTAAATACTATTTATTTTAACTTTAGCTCGCTTTTTTCTTTAATTTATATTTTAGTTCATTTTGATCTCTCTAATTTTAAAATATTTATTTTAGTCCACGTACTTTTAAAAAATGATAAATTTAGTCTCTTCGTTTTCAATTTTTCCTTATTTTTTCATCATAATTTTAACCTCACATTTCACTTGCTAAAGCCCCGTTTGATAACCATTTGGTTTTTGGTTTTTGGTTTTTGAAAATTAAGCTTATAAATCCTACTTCCACCTATAAATTTCTTTGTTTTGCTAATACCTTTCTTTCCTTGTTTTTAAAAACCAAGCAAATTTTGAAAACTAAAAAAAGTAGTTTTAAAAAACTTGTTTTTGTTTTTAGAATTTGATTAGGAATTCAAATGTGTCATTGACAAATATGAAAACCATGGTAGGGAAATTGGTAAAAAACAAGCCTAATTTTTAAAAACCAAAAACCAAATGGTTATCAAACTGGGCCTAAATTTCTTGAAACTTAGTTATAAATTTAATAAAAGAGTTTCCATTGTGCATAAAATTTAAATAAGGATTACATTGGTTGCTTTTTAGAAGTACAAAAATTAAAATGAACATTTTGAAAATACAAGGGACTAAAATGAACCTTTTAAAAGTATATGATGAAAACAATATTTAAACTTTTTTTTTTATATATATAACATCCATTTTAATTACTATGACCATTTGATTTGCTTTTGTTAAGATTCTTACCAAAATTTTATAAATATTTATTAATTATAGCGTTGTGTCGAAATTATGAGGGTAAAAGTGAAAAAAAAATAACAAATAAGAAAACAAAGAAACTGACGAGATTATTTTCCAAAAAAAAAAAAATACAAGGAACAAAATATAAATTAAATTATGATGTGAAGCTTAAAAATTATTTTCTTTAGATTTATTAATTTTAAAAAAGAAAAGTAATTTGATTTTTGAAATTTTTACGGATCTATTAATTGTACTATTATTATTTCACTTAATATCTACCTGCCCAAATTTTAATTTAGGTAACTTCTTTTTTTTTCCTCAAATTTTTCAAAAGGTAATTATTTAAACGCCGTCTGTGGGGATCGAACCCACGACCACGTGGTTAAAAGCCACACGCTCTACCACTGAGCTAAGACGGCACTACTCCTTGAAACTTAATTTAGGTAACTTCAATACATGTTAATGGGACTTTTTTTTTATTATTATTAAAATTGCAATTTTTAAAAGTTATTAGGAAAATATGATGTTTTTGAAACTATTTATTTGAATATTGTAGTTTTTATTCCCGCTGGATGGGTCGTCTCTACTCGTCTCTTGAAGAGGCGATCTATCCACGTGTCATCCGTCCATTCATTTCTTAAAACAAAAATTCCGATGGTGGCTGACCACCAGAGTTGAAGAAGGAGATGGGGAAGGAAGAAGGAGATGGATGAGAGAAAGAAGAAAGAGAAGAAAGGGAGAAAGAATTAAAAAAAATTTAATAAAATAATAATATTTATATTATTTTAATATATTTTTATTTAAACAAATAAAAATTATTTTTTTAATTAAAATAATAGTGCTACATCAGCAGCCCGTTAGTATTTAACGGCAAAATGGATGACAGGGACCAAATTGATCCTTATCTCAAACCTCAGGGGTAATTTTGTTGAGTTTGAAAACTCAGGAACCAAAGTGTAACTTAACCCAAACCTAAGGGACCAAAAGTGTATTTTTCCCAAAATTATTGGAGAACTTTTTTTATCGGAAGAAACTTTTGCTTATGAGAAGTATACATGAGCCTTCTCTTATTTTCTTTCTATTGTGTTTATAGTTTTGTTGATTTTTTTAACTATTTAGAAGAACGTGCAACAGTAGGATGATAGGAAATAAATTTTTGGATTTTTTTTCTTTTCATATTATTTTAGATGACTTTTTTTTGTTATTGAAATCTCTGTTTATATATATATATATATATATATATATATATATATATATATATATATATATATATATATATATATATATATAATTATGAAAGCAAAACAATTTTGGAGGATTTTTTTTTCTTTAAAATGATTGCTGGTTTTTGTTTTTTTTTTTTTTTCTTATTGCTAAGAATTTTTTCGGTTTTTTTTTCTTTTGCTTTTCTTTTGTACTAATTTTGAGCATACAAATATGGGAAACAAAAGCAAAGCAATTTTAGGTTTTTTCTCCATATTTATTTGCTATATTTTTCTTGTCACTAATAACTTTGTGGCTTTTTTGTTTCTATTTTTGGGAAAAATAGGCTAATAACAATGACAATAATCAGTATGGAGTATTTCATTTCTTCCAATAAGCAGTTACTTCAACAAATTTCTTACAAGAAACCTAGGTGCAATGTGAATCTAAAAAAAACAATCATGAAATTGTCAATCATATGTTTTAATGACAATTCAAATGGAAAGTTAATCAAAGGTCTACATTGCATCACATATGCAAGTTTGAAGTTAAAATTGATACAATCTACTAGGTTTCACGTTCAATTTAGTAAATTTGAAAGTTCAAAATTGATACAACCTTCTAAATTTGGGTCCAATTTGCTTTTTTCCTTCATCCAAAGTTGAGAATATAAATGGATTTTTTTTTTCACTTTAACAAAAAAAAAACAAAAAAGGAATGGACGACAGCTTGGAGTAGTTATCGTTGGATTGGAAAATTTCGAATAAAAGAATAAAGTGATATTTTCTGGAAAAAGATAAAGAAGAAGAAGAAAAAAAAAAGTAGAGATTTACAATATGGATCGTCGAAATTGCGTATTGGTAGGTTTTTACCTTTTTTTTTTTTTTTTTTTTTTAAAAAAAAAAATCCTTTAAATTGTTTATAAAAAATGATCTGTCTGATCCATTATCTAATGATGCTATTCTAAATTTTAATTTATAAAGTTGATTTCATCATCCTTGCTATTTATTTGGTCTCTCTTTTTTATTTTTCCTTTTATAAAAAGAATTAATTTGACCATAAGGATATAGGTGGTTTTAGATAAGTTGACGAATTGGATCCACCTCATCGTTTGAATTTCAAAATTTTCAAAAACAAATTAAATTTGGGCAGGTGACGTATTGAAATTACCACAACTCATATGTGAAACAAAGAATGTATAAGTGAGATGTGAGAAAAAAAAAAAAAAAAAAAGTGAGATGTGAGAGAATGGACATCTCATTTTGAAAAAATAATTAAGCTTCAAAACTATTTTTTCTTGGTTTGTGTCATTTTATTATCATTTGAAAAATGAGATGGAAATCATTAACATAGATACTTGGATTGGTCGGTGTTAGTGGATCAGATTAATTTTGGTTAAATTGACATGATTTGACAAACACTTGAATAATAGGCATGTCACATAAGTGACGCGATAACTGAATGTGATCATGATTCAAAGTTTAGGATGAAGATAATACTATATTTTTTAAATTTTAATAGACTCAAAATTTAGCGTTATTGAAATTTTACAAAAGGCAATGAATTTTCTTTTTCTTTTTAGAATATCACATTATAAATATGGAATAAGAAGATCTAGGGTGAAGAGTAGAAATTTATTTATTTATTTGAGTACATCAACATTTGGGGTGAGGGGATTCGAACCTCTGACCTTATGGTCGAGGGTACGTGTCAATTACCACTAAGCTAAACTCGTTTTGGCTTTTAGTAGAAATTTATCAATGAATGAGATTTTCATATTCAGATAAATGGGGTTTAATTTGAAAATTTCTACTAATGGATAAAGATAAGGAAGGGAATGGCCAACAAGAGCTTCAAGTGGCATAACTTTGTTCTGATGATAACCACAAGGTTTGTTGTTCGAATCCCCCTCCCCACATATTATGAAAAAAAAGAAGGGAATGGGCAACTGATTTATGATATTGTAAAGTGTTTGGTTGTGGAAATAAAACTTCAACACCAGTCAACGGCTTGCCTTGTTTATTTACATATCCAAACACGATCTTTATCCGCAGGGTTCACACGGTTTCTTTTATCGGTTTATCTATATTCCATAGTATCTATTTAATACATCCTTCAACTTTCCATTTTCGTATCTAACAGGTCTTTAAATTTTCAATTTTGTGTTGTCATTCACTTATTTTACTTTTTTTTTTTTTTTTTAATTTATGGACTTACCATACATAAGTCAAAGCTAATGACGCCATTGGATATCAAATTCAAGTTTATATTCAATAGATCCGTTAAATTTTAAACATTTTGAATATTTCAAAAACTATTAGATGCAAAATTGAAAGTTTAAATGATTTATTTTTTACTTTTTAAATTCTACATATCAAATATAGACCTGAAAGTTCAGGAGCCTTAGCAAACAAATATATATATATATATATATATATATATATATATATATATATATATATATATATTATTTACATGATATTTTCACCATCAATCCCAAAAGATACAAAATTTTAAACAATGACCAATCTTGCCAACATGTTTTTTTTTTTTAAAAAACAATGACCAATCTTTTTTCTTTGATTATTATTTACATGCTTTTTTTCCACCCACAATCTCATTACTAAGGTGAATTCGCCACGAACGTGGAACTTGAAGTTAAAAGGTCAAACTTATATTCTAAAACGTTAATCTGCTTATTATAGCCAACAAAATTATTAAATTAGTTGACTACATACACATATTGCTTATGAAACTTAGTTTATGCACCATATTTTATCAACTAAACATAAATTATAAAAACTCAATTTTTAATAAACTTATTCCTTCGTGTAATACAATCACACATTATAGAATCTAAAAGTCAAATTTCACAATTCTAAGTTTTTATAAACCTATGTTCATTAAAAAAAAAAGTTAAAGATAATACAAGGAATAATGACAATAACATTATCAATAGCAACCCCATAAGTTTATTTATATTATTCTTAGTTGAATAAAAAAATTTTAACATACTTTAAAAAAAAAAATCTGAATTAAATTGACCTCTTCAAGAAGAAGAAAACCCGGTTTTCAACAATGGCTGTGGCTCCACGAGTTCCGAGAAGGTATTGATCCTTGTTCTTGGAATGGTCAAAAGAACATAAACAGTGATAAAGGCTGAACCTTAAACCTCAATCCAAAGTGGCTTTCTTTTTTTAAGCAACCCATTGCCAACCAACCAATGTGACCTTATCTTCATCCAATTGTTTTTTTTTTTAAATATTGGTGAGTGTTCGGTGTAGCTTGTACGCATCTGAACTGTGAGAACCGTATGATCTTATTTTAGTTGGTTGCTAAGGTCCCGTTTGATAATCGTTTGGTTTCTTGTTTTTCAAAATTATGTTTGTTTCCTCTTATAATTTCGTTACAGTGGTTTTTCATTTCGGTTAAGAACACATTTGAATTCCTAGCCAAATTCTAAAACTAAAAATAAGTTTTTGAAAATTACTTTTTTTAATTGTAAAAAATTGGCTTCGTTTTTTAAAATAAGCGGAGGATATAGATAACAAAGTAAAAAAATTTGTGGATAAAAGTAGTGTTTATAGACTTAATTTTCAAAAACCAAAAAACAAAAAAAAATGAAATGATTATTAGATGGGGTCTAAATAATTTGTAGGATATTAAATTCTTGGTTGTTGATGACCATAGTTTGAAGTTGTTGTCTCTAAATCCGTTATTTTTAGAATTTTAATCTATAATTTATAATTTTTGACAAAAGATAGAGATATCTAACCATTTAAACTATTTTTAAGTGGGTTGTTTTTCAAAATTAATTTAAAAGAAGGAAGATTTTGGTATGTAATTGTTAAAAACATTTAAGTAGTGAACGTTATCTTTTTAAGGTTAAAGTATAAATATAGTCCTTGAACTTTCAAGTTTGCGTTTAAAAAACCTTTAAACTTGGTAATTGACATATATCATCCATCAAGAGATCATAAGTTTGAATGTTCCCACCTCCAAATGTTGTTGAGTTAAAAAAAAAAAAAAACTTTAAAACGTGTTTAATAATTTTTTTTCCTTTGAAAATATGTGGGGTGAGATATTCAAACCTTTAACTTATTGATTGAGGATACATGTTTTATGTAAGTTGAGATATATTCATGTTGGCAAACGTGTCTAATAAATTCATAAACTTTCAATTTTGTGTCTAATAGATTCTTCAATTTTTAATTTTGTATCTAATAGGTCCTAACATATCCTAAATTTTTAAGAATTAATTGATCTATTAGATGTAAAATTGATTTTTGCAACTAGTAAGTTCCTAACTTTTAATTTTATGTTTGGTAGGTCTGTGAATTAAAAAAAATGTCAAATAGGTAAAGAATCTACTATATACAAAATTGAAATTTTAGGACTTATTAGACACAAAATTTAAAGTTTTTTTTTTTTTTTTAGTAAACGTGACGTCCCACTCAATTTAAAGTTTAAAGACATATTAGACAATTTTTAAAGTTCAATGATCTATTGGATATAATTTGAAAATTTAAGTACATATTAAATACTTTTAAAAATTTTAAGGACCAAATAGATACTAAACTCATATTATTGTCAATTTCAATTACTTTCTTTTATATTTATATTCCAGATAGAATTAAGTGAAAAACAACTTTTTGTAAAATTATTCAATGTAGCCGTCACTTTTATAACACCATGATTCAATCAATACATCTTGATTTGTTCTAATAAATCAAAGCCATTAAACCAATAAGAGCTTAGCTCAACTGGCATGACCTTGTGCTAGTAACCACAAGGTCTATGGTTCAAATCTCACCCCACATATTGTAAAAAAAAAAAGAAAAAACCATTAATAATATACCAAACACATTAAATGATTTCTCTTCATTTTTTCCTCATTTTCCCATTTAATTTCACATAGCTGAGATCTCACATATGGAGAATTGTGCCACAGAATGCAAGCAAATGGAGACCCATCTCTGCAAAAGACAGGGTTGGGCCTCTATGGGAAAGACTGAAGAGACCCCATAAAGTAATGGGCCTGGCCCATCATTTAAAAGTGCTAAAGGATTGGGCTTGGCCCGTTATGGTCCAATTTGATCAAACGACAAGTAGTTTTGGACAGGGGGCGGTTGCAAGAATAGCAAAAAATAATATGGAATTTGCAACCATGTCATCAGTTTTTTAATGTTGCAAATATAGCAAAAAAACGTGGGCCCGCCTAAGCATTAAAGTTGAAAAGTCAAAAAAACCCCTAAAACACGCTGGAATTTTAAAAAGTATATCAATGGTGTTATTGATATACTGTATATCAGGTACATCATTCATTTATTTAGTGTTCTGATATACTAGATATTGGGTATATCAATCAACTGATATACTAAATATAAAGTATATCAGATGTATATTTTATGAATATAATATACTTCATTTATGAAGTATACACATGAGCTTTTTTTAGATATCTTTGATATACTTCATCAATAAAGAATTAGAAATATTAGTTTTATTTGGACACAATATGTGTGGTAGGGGATTTAAACCTCTAACGTCTTGGTTGAATGTGTATATCTTATGCTAGTTGAGTTATGCTCATGTTTGGCAAATATGTCATCAATATATTATACATCATCTTAATAATATACTACCGATACACTAATGATATACTTTAAATTACATTTTTAGTGACTACTAATACACTAATGATATACTTAAAATTGCATCTTATTGATATACTTATAACAAATTTTGCATTCCATGACCTTCATAATACACCAAAAATTAAAAATATATATCAGTGGTTTTTTTCTTAATAACAAGTCTATCATTGATGTATTTAGCTACTCCTAATCAGGTATATCAATGTTATTAATTATTTTAGTATAAAAAAATGAGGTAAGTTAAAAAAAACAAAAAACGAATGAGGTATATCAATGGTATATCAACATTCATAACAGGACATTTCATTTTAAAAGATGTAAATAACACAACATAATTCAATAAAGAGAAAAGAAATCATAACAAATATAAGTAAAGAAAGTAACATATTAAGTATATCATTGATATATCAACATTTAATCAAGTATATCAAATGTTATGCTTATCCTATCAAGTATATATTAGGTATATCATTGTATTCATTCAAGTATATCAAATTTGGTATATTAGTTCACTGATATACATTATATTTCGTATATCAGTAAATATAAAGTATATCAGATATACTACTAATATACCTGTTGATATACCAACAAGGGTAAAACTGGAATAATAAAAAAAACGGAAATCAGATTTTTAAAATTTTGCTATGTTTGCAAACCTAAAAAATCATAGCTAGATTTGCAAATATCCTAATATTTTTTGCTACCCATTGCAATTTCCCTTTGGACAGAACGACAATCAGCTCCGCTTCGTTATTCAAGGTTGACCGTCAGATTCACACTGAAATGCCTCCTTCTTCGCCAGCAAAAGCAGCAGTTGCTCTAGATTCATCAACGACGGAGATGAAGATGGCTTGAATTCTCATTCTCGAGTTGATTCTGAGATTTTCTAGCAGGGAATTCGTTCTAGTTTCTGATTTTGTTCAATCTCAGAAGTTGATATCTGAATTTGTTGGTCACTTTCATGGCGATTGCTTCCATTTCTATGCTCCGCCACCACACCGCCGCCATCGCCGCCACTGCATCAGTTCCGGCCTTCGGCAATGTTATCCGGCGATTCTTCAACTTCCGATGCCTCTCAATTGTTGCCAAACAGCATAACCCTAACAATGTATCCAATAAGCCTCCGCCGAGCAAGAATCTACTCCGAGCTAAACACACATTCAAGGATTATTCATCTCTTGCACCGGTTCTCTCTCCACAAGACAATCCTCCTCTCTCCGAATCTCAAGCCATCGGCACCGTCGCTGCTGCCCAAGCTAATTTCATGCGCGTAATCGTCCAGTCGCTTCCTTCTCAACTTTCTGACAGTTCGAGCGACGATTCGGAGCTTTCTGGAAGCTTAGAAGGCGATTCTTCGGAATCTTCTAGGCTTGGAGTTGAGTTGCTGTGCGTAGTGAAGGCGGTGCTGAAGAAGATAAAGAGGAGAGTGTTAGTCGGGGATAAGGTGGTTGTTGGTTCCATTGATTGGGTGGACCGCAGGGGAATGATCGAGAATGTCTTCCAAAGAAGCTCGGAGATTCTTGACCCTCCGGTGGCCAATGTGGACCATTTGCTTGTGCTCTTCTCCATGGATCAGCCGAAGTTAGAGCCGTTTACACTTACGAGGTTTCTTGTTGAAGCAGAGTCTACCGGAATTCCACTGACGCTGGGCCTCAATAAGTCGGAACTCGTTGATGAAGAGGTTGTAATTAAAAATCTTATACTTACTAAACTCTCTAATGATAACTATTGAATTCTTCTTATGATTAAGAGTGATGTTGCAGAATGTCATGCATTAATGATTTTTGAACATCTGAAACTCAACCAAAGCTATGAAGGTTTAATATTGTGTGAAAAGAAGATACACAGTCCATGTTGTACTCCTACATAGCTATGGTAACTTAGCAATTTTTGTTCCTAGTTTGGAAATGTCGAGGAAAAATGAGCTTCCATTAAAGCATGCTCTGGATTACTTATACCACGAGGCACAAGTATGTTGCTTAATTGTCAACCTCAGTCATGTTCTAATTTTGTTCCTTCGCTCTCTATTATTTGTCATGGATGCTTCTTTTTGTTATAATACGATGCCTTAACTTGTAACACAAAACTTAGTCCTTGCATTGCTTGTCATATTGCATATTCTTTAGTATTGGCAACTGCCTGAATCTCTCTAGAAGAGCAGTGATTGTTCAAACTTTCTTGTAATTATGCGTGCAATTCCTTTCTTAATGCTGACAGTTGTTGGTAATGGCATATGGCAGACACTAGTCTCCTGGGAGTCCAGACTGAGTAGCTGGGGCTATGACCCCCTTTTTTGCAGTGTTCAAACCAGGATTGGACTTGATTCCCTTGCATTTATTTTGAGAGATCAAACTACAGTTATTGTGGGTCCAAGTGGAGTTGGGAAATCAAGTCTGATAAATGCTCTGAGAAACAATAACCGTGCTGCTGATGCTGTAGAGGGAGATAATTGGTTTGATCCGGTGTGTTTGATTATTCTGCCAATTTTATCTCTATGTTGGTTTTGTTGGTTAATATGTTAATTCTGGGACTTTCTTGATCACTGGGCTTATGAGAGTTTCTATATTTTTCTGGCCTGCTTATAGATTCTAGGTAGCAAATGGTTCGAAGATCAGCGTGTTGCAGAAGTTTCAACAAGAAGTGGTAGAGGGAAGCATACTACTCGTCATGTTTCTCTCCTACCATTGTCGGGAGGGGGTTATCTGGCAGATACTCCTGGTTTCAACCAGCCCAGTTTGATGAAAATAACCAAGCAATCTCTTGCCCAAGCCTTCCCGGAGGTTTGTATTACTTTGCCATGTCGACATGATTACAGACACTTAAATTTTCTAGCGTAAATTTCAACTTCTGTGGCGTTTCTTGGGTTCAACTATATTTTCTCTACAGATCCAGAAAATGCTTCTTGCCAGTGAACCGGCTAAGTGCTCTTTTAATGACTGTTTACATCTTGGCGAACCGGGATGTGTTATTAAAGGAAATTGGGAGAGATACCAATATTATTTCCAACTTCTTGATGAAATCAGAATTAGAGAAGAATTTCAGTTGAGAACATTTGGAACGAAAAGAGAGGGGGATGTAAGGTATGTTCACATTAGAGATGGTGAATTTTGCAACTTTGATCTGTGCTTGAGGGGCTATGCATCTCTTTTCTATTTTAAACAAATTACAACACTAAACAATGAGAGGCAATGTCTGAAAATGTTTGTTAATGTGCCTTTGATCTATTGACAACACCGGTATCCTAATAATTTTGAGGATACCAACATAAACATAGCTCAACTGGTAGAAAGTTTATACAAATGACCAAGTGTTTTGTGGTCAACGTGGTATAAATCAACTTGGTATCCTTATAATTTTGAGGATCTTGTGCATCAATGATTACTAATTACATTTGATACGACAATCTGATTGCAGTTTTACCATGCATTTATATTTATGTAGCATATCTGAAGTCGTCCTAGTGACCTTGTGCTATTTATTTGCTTATATGTATCATGAATAACAATATTGTTTAGTTGGTTCGGGATCCTTGTATGCATGCCAAATCCAAAACCATAATGATGCAACTTTTCTTTACAGGATTAAGGTTGGAGATATGGGTGCTCAGCAAGCAGAACCAAGATTGGAGCTCAAGAAGCATAGGAGACAGTCTCGTAAGAGAGTGAACCAGTCGATACTTAACGAGTTGGACGAGTTGGAAGACGAAGACGACTCGTTGGAGGAAGACGATCCCATTTTGAGAGCAATGAGGAATGAAAACCAATAGAGAGAAAAAGCCATCTGTAGCATATTGCATATAATCCTCACAATGTATATATTTTCCTTTTGCCCCTCTTTGACTTCCAAGTTGAACAGTTTTCACCCGTACAGAGTTAAGCAAATGAAATCTTTGAATAAACTTGTTAAGAAAATTGGCCACAGAGTTGTCATGGCGATTTGATACCCAAATCCATTTAGAACAAAATTCTGATGCTAAATGTCATGTTCCATATTTCTCACGTGATTTTCAGCTCTTTTTTCGTCTATGAATGAAAACGGAGAATCTGACAACATGAGCATAATTCAACTAATATAAAGTCTATACTCATGACTAAGAGGTTTGTAGTTCAAATCCTTCCATTCTTCAATAACACATAATGCTCGCCAGAGTATAATTTTGAGTTCAACAATTGAGAGGGGAGATCCAACTATTAGTATTTAGAATGGTTAATGTCTTTTTCTTTTTTAAAGAAAGTGGTTAATGTCCGATTACAACAATTTATTTATTATATATCGTAGGTTAAAATAAAGTTTAACCTCTTTTTAATAAGTTTTTGAAATACGTTGCTTTCAACTCTAGATATAAAATCACTTTTGGTTTCTAAACTTTCATGAAAATAACAAGTTAATCCTTATACTGTGGTTTGTAACGATTTAATCTTCGTACTTTCAGTTTTGTGACAATTTAGTCCTTGTAGTTTCAAATTTGTAACAATTTAATCATTGTCGCAAAAAAAAATCATCAAAATTAAATGTCAATTTTTATTATTTAATCATTAGACTTTGTAGTTATAAACATATTGTGTCATAAATTAGTTTATTAATCTATCTATGTAAGACATTTTATTTAAATTTTAACATTAAATTTTACGATGTGGACAAAATCATTATTACAAATTTAAAAGTACAATGACTAAATTGTTAGTTATTAAAGTTTAGGGACTAAATTGTTACAAATCAAGGTTAATGGACTAAATTGTTACTTTCATGAAAGTTTAAGAACCAAACGTGATTTTTAACCTTATATTTAATACATCCTTGAATTTTCAAAATTTCCACTATTTACATAACAAGACCCAAATATTTCAAGTTCACTCAATTCAGTCCATCCGAAAATAAACATGTTTCCGATGAATTTTAAAAAACAATTTTACTTCTTGGTTGTCTTCAGCTCTTTTATATTCGGGCAGTTGTACTTTTTTTTTTTTTTTTTTTTTTTTTTTTTTTTTTTTTTTTTTTTTTTTTTTTTTGAAAATAAGATAATTCATTAACTAACCTAACCAAAATGATTTACAGCCAAAATCGATAATAGCTAATTTGGGATTCCATGGTCCCTTTCCGTCGTTCCCACTTCCAGAACAGGGGAATATGATCGACCAAAAACCAAAAGAAAATCTCCATAGATATTAGCTGCTCAAGCAATATCATGCGCCAACAAGTTACTTGATCACGGGCATTTGGAGAAAGAAGAAACATTTTCTCCATCGACAATCTCTGAAACAGCTTTGCTGATCAGGTAAGTCTCAGATAGATCGTCCACCTCGCCTCCGATATCCTTTACAATTTCAATAGAATCGGATTCAACAGCAAGTGGTGGCCTGAATCCTCTTCCCCCAGCTTCAGTGGCTTTCAGGTACGCTTCCATCCCTTCTAAAATCGCCCTCCCCTCAAGGTCGGGCAGTTGTACCTAATTTCAGCTTCTTCTCCGGCCCGAGCAGCAAGCAACCCGCGAATCCCCTCTCTCTGTTTCGTTTTTTTCTTCGGCCCCGGCACCCGCGAAACTCGAGCAGCCACTCGAGCCACGAGATTTGACGATCGCAGCAACGTCCAGCAGCCTCGGGTTCCTCTGCCGGCGACAACACGCGCGTGGCATCTCCCTTTCCCTTTCGTTTTCTTCGACCGCAACCCAGGAACGTCGCGACCCTGCTCGGATAAGCAACCCGACGCACGACCCTTAGCGGCTCGAGGCTTTGGCGGCGCGAGTTTCTTCCTCCAGCGGCTATCAGACGCGATTTCTCTCATCCTTAATGATTCCGGTAAGGTTTTGGCATTGGCCCATGCTTATTCGGCTTCGAAATTGAGTTACCCATTCCTTATCGACTCTGAATTTGCAGGTCTAAGCCTTCTTTGAACGCAACCAGCGAGCGTTTAGGCTTGAAATTGATTTTCGACGAATACCCACTACCTGAACGGCCTTAAATCGAGTTACCTATAACTCGATGGCTTGGGATCTTGGTTTTTGGGTTAATTCGAACTCAAACCAGCAGCACTTTGAAGTTATTCGGTAAGTTTCAGACTTAGACCTTTAGAATTCAATTAAGTTAGTTTTAGAATAGCCTATAACTGTTGGGTGTCCTCTAGTTTCAGTGTCGACTCAATTTGGATCCCGGACAGCACATATTCGAGGAATTTCGGTGCTGATCGGTAAATTCCAGCAAGCATCTCACCTCGTTTAGTGTGGTTCGGTAAGTTTTCAGAACCTTTTAACCTTGTTCGATCTCTTGTTACACTCTGTTAGTTAGTCCCTAATGCTAGGAGTCATTTACTCGTAACTTTGGACCGTTTAGAACTACTCGAGTAATTTCTAATAAGGGACTGATTCTGTTTGGTGGAGTTTAGTAGGTAAAAGTTCTCTTTAGACTCCTTCAATCATGTTTAAAGTAACTTGGGTTAGTCTTATGCTCAAATGTTCTTATTTTCAAATTTCGAATTGGTTCCAAGGGGTAATCTAGCCTTCAAGTTTGGTTTTAGGTAAGATAATTCTTCCTTAAGCGCTCTGTAGTTTAATCATAAGGTTGTTGGGCTCAATTTTGACCTTTGGAAGTTGCTCTTGCTATTTAGAAGCTTTTCAAGTTCTTTAGGAGCATCTTAAGCAAGTAAGTGGATTTCTACCTGTTGGGTCTGTTCGCTTATGTGTTAGCATGCTGCGTTCTTTACCTGTTTACTTGTTTTGTATATGTATATGTGTTGTTATGTTATTGATAAGTTTTGAGCATGTTGAACTAAGGTGTTAAACTGTCGTGTTGAGTAATGTTGAGATGTTGTGATTGAAACTTGTTGTGATAGGACCGTTGTTTTATTGTGGTTGTCTGGAAATACATGAGTTGGTATACAGAGATTATTGGGTTAGAGGACCTTGAGTTTTGATAAGAGAATGTCAGGGTCTCGTGTATAAATAGTCAAGGACTGACATTGAGTTAAAAGGAAAGTGATAAGGATATCAAGACCTCAGGTATAAATTGTCGAGCGATGATATTGAGATAAGTAAAACAAACAAACATCGAGCTGCCTGAATACAAAGGTCGGGGGTCCATATTTGTAATTGTTTACAACAAATATTGAGGCGCCTGGGTACAAAGGTCAGGGATCTATACTTGTAGGTATATTGAGAATATTGAGGTGCTGGATACAAAGGTCAGAGATCAATATTCTCTTATACCAGTATTGGGGTGCCGGAGTACAAAGGTCAGTCGATACACAGAGAAAGTTATATAGTGAAGTATGAACATCGAGGCGCTTGGGTATAAATGTTGGGGATCGATATTCATATTAGGTTGCAACAAATATCGAGACGCCTAGGTACAAAGGTCAAAGATTGATATCTGTTGCAAGTATATGGAAGATATTAGGGTGCCTGGGTATAAAGGTCAGGGGCTAAAATTTCCATATACAGGTATCGGGGGACCTGGGTGCAAAGGCTAGGAGTCGATGCATTAGAATGTAGAGTAAGTGAAGCTCTTGTCAGTTTGAGAGGTGCGCTAGAATCGGGGTCTTGAGTACAAAGGTCAGAAACCATTCTATATCGGATTTCTTATTGCTTTTGCTGTCAAATCACCGATTATACCCTTACATACATGGTTACCCGACTAGTTGGGCTATGTGATTGTTGGATTTGTGAATAGTTGAGAATGATTTGATAGAATTGTGTTGATGGTGTTATGATTGACCTTGAGATGTTATTTGTGATGTTGTACGTGATTATGACGTTATGTGTGATTATGATGTTTGAAGTGAGTATGGTACCTATGTTATTTGTTCTCCATGTTTAAAGAGCATGAGTTCTGCCTTATGTGTTTGTATGTTGTTTGATGGCTCTCAGGTGTGAGCCACTTACCAGTAACGTGGTTTGTACTGACCCACCACTAGGTTTTGTAGGTGATGAAAGCATATTCAGACTTGGTGAGTTAGCTTGAGTTTTGAATTTTTTAAATCCCTTGGCAAAATGGAACATGGAAGTAGGGCTGTTCGCCGAGGAAGAAGGCTTGGTCGAACTACCAGAATAAGATTCTCATGTTTGTTTTTAACGCTTACAACTTCCTTCTTGTTGTATTTGGCGGTCTTTGGCTTAAAGGTGAACTTTCACGGTAAACTTCCATTCCCTTGTTTCTGTTTTTGTATCATGAAATTAGCACAATTATACAGTTTTAGAATGTAGTTGGAAATAAAATTCTCTCTCTTGGGCTACAGTGGCAAATCAGTTAGAGGGCTACTCTTAGTTCTTTATCCATGTCAGTGCTAAGTAAGTAGAGTTGTTTTAACTGTCTTATTCTAGTTATAATAGTTCCATTTTTTTAACTTATGTTTCGTGACTATGGACATCACTAGAGCCACATCAGACAATCATGACTGGCTTTTTTCTTAGGCATAATATCAAAATGGTATATAGAACACAAAAAATTTGATGAATGCACAAAACCAGAGTCAAATAGAGGCTCAAACCACAAAAATCAGGTATGGATGGATTTATAAACTAGAAAATCTATCCCTCTTTCAAAATAGTTTCTCTTCTTGATAGTGTTTGACCAAACTTAACACTTAAAAGAGGATGAGGACAAATCAGTGAACAAATATTTTGGCCTCTCACATGGCCTCATGTGCCAATGTGTAAGAATTGAGGCAGAAGCTTTGGGTGACGCATGAACTCTGTCTATGATGAATTTTTGGCTGCTAGAAGTTGTAGAAACATCGTTCTGTGGCTATGACTAAAAATTGAACAAAAGAAGCTTCGAATAATGCCATCTGTTTGGCATAATTTCAATCTTCTTTTCCTTGCAGACATGCTGTAGAGAGACCTTGAGAGAGATTTGGATGAAAAGACCCCATCCTTTTTCAAATTCCAAACCCAAATGTCACAGTTTTCATTGAGGGCAGTGCGTTAGAGCCTTTAATAATCTAGCCCAGTCTTCAATTTCCATTTCTGTTAGGTTTCTTCTTGGCCAAATGTTACAAGAACCTGAAGAAGAAATCGACAATTTTGCTTTGGATGCTTCATTCTTTAAAGAGATCGCTCATAGAGAGGGAAAGTTGTCTTTTAGAACCTCATTTCCCATCCAAATGTCTGACTAAAACAGATTGGTATCATCCATACCAACCCTACAACTGATGTGTTTGTAGACCGAGTCTTTGATTTTATCAATGTATTTCCAAGAACCCTTTGCAGATAATAGGGATTGGATAATGAGCCTGGTTTAAGTTCAAAATAATGGGTGCCATATTTCTTTGCTATCAACTTCCTCCGAAGTGCAAGGTTTTTAATTGTGAAACCTCCAAATCCATTTTGCCAACCAAGACACTTTTCTGTTTGAGGCCAACAATGCCAAGACCTCCTTCAATTGGGAGCTTTACTTTTTCCCAACTGAGAAGGTGATATCCCCGTCTCTTTGCTGCCTTTCCACAAAAAGTTACGGCACAAGCACTCAAAGGAATCCGATACCTTTCTTAAATTCTGTAATTGTTTGTAGCATTGTCTTAAGACGCTTATTGGGTAATAAGCGCCCTCAAGGAACCTTTCTTATCTGAAGCAAGGTGGCCTCACTAAGCCACACGATGCCCTTCATAGCTTTATTAAATAAATTCAAAGAATATGTTAGAATAACCCTCCTCTTTTAATATTTTATTATCTTATGATTCATAGTACTACTATTATAAAAAAATGATCCATACTACTATTTTTTCATATATTAAAATTTTATTTATGTTTTCAATTGTGCATCTCACAAAAAAAACCATTGGTTTTTCTTTTTGAACTTGGTGGTATTGGTCAGGGACCAAGGTAGTATGGGATGCCTTTGTCCCACATTGGAAAGGACTCCTAATGGGGTATATAAGTGGTTGGTTCTCCCTCCCCAATCGCCTGACTTTTGGGGCGTGGCTCTCCAACTACTTAGATACCTAACAATTGGTATCGGAGTCGGTGGTTGACGACTTCGGAGAGGAGTGGCTGACCAGAACCAGTCGAGTGAAGCGTTGCAGTGCACAGCCGCCGAGACGTCGGCTTTCCGGGGAGGGGCAATTGTTAGGGACCAAGGAAGTATGGGATGCCTTTGTCCCACATTGGAAAGGGCTCTTAATGGGGTATATAAGTTGTTGGATCTCCCTCCCCAATCGCCTGGATTTTGGGGTGTTACTCTCCAATTACTTAGATACCTAACAGTATTTTGCCTAAAGCTGGCTATAATATGGATGCAAACAAGGCAGAAAAAGAGTTTTGGTGCACTCAATCTACCATAAAAGAGGCACTATAAGAGATGTACACAAACAAGACTACTTTGAACTCTATCATTGTGCTATCTCATGAATCCAAATATAAATTTATGCAATACCTAGTAATACCTGGAGCATTCCAGGGTTAGATCCATAAGGAATGTCTAAATAGTTCTCACGCGTTAAAATGTATTATCAGCAATGTGATGTGCGAACTTAGGTAACCAAGACAAATATAGTTTCACAGTGTAAAGTAAAGGTACAGGTGCAAATGAAATATAAAGAATAGATGCTTACGAAGGCGAGAATTAGTGAAGTTATGCGATGGAATAAACGCTCAAGACTTGGCCACAACTACCTCATGCTATTGTTTGTTACTATGTAGTTGACATGCATCAACGGGAGTATACTCATGAATCTAAGTAGGAAATCAACATGCACTGCCCTTCTGCTATAGCATGTCACATTCAAGAATAGTAATATTCCTACGTGCTACTCTTGTTCATTTTATCAATTATCCCATTTACCTTTGAGCTTACAAGTGGTTGAGTTATTCTTAAACCAACTTAATGCGTTAGACACACTCTTGTTCTACTTGGATTTTTCCACATGCCCGACCCTTCTGATGCCTAAACATAACCTCTATCGGTTGGCCAAACAGATAAAAGCAATGGAAGAATAATAAACATTCAAACAGAAGATTCATGAAATGTTTTCCATTCAATACATGTCATAATAAATAACTAGAATAAAATGGGTGCCTTTAGCATAAATTTCACGAAGGGCTTGCAGACTGGGGCCCACATCCAAGAAAACACAGCTTTCAATCGGGACGATCGGCGCACTGCACGATGGTCCCCGCATGCACCTGCATTAGATGTCAGCATTGAGCCTTCTAAGTGTACGATTTGCAACATGCTCCACTAATTTGCCTGACAGTTTTTTAGGCGCATATACCTAGATGTCTTCGAGAACATGCGGGTCCTATGTCGCACTACTTTGAATGCCCTAAAATTGTGGCATTAGAAATAGAAACAAGGCATTTAACACTTTTAAGGATGTTTCATGTTAATATTACTCTAGATAGTGTGCCTCACTCTTCGTTTGCCCTTTCCTTTATGCTTATGCCCAATTTCTTTGATTTTTGACACTTTAGCGCGCTGGGATTTGTTTCTAGGCTAAATTTGAGTGCCTCATAACTTGTTTTCAAAAGTTCTCACTTGGCACACGTGCACTTTAATGCACTTCACTTTAGAAAGAATTGCTTCATTTTATTTGATAGGTAATTCTATTTCTAACTATACTTCTTTCCTGATTACCTTCGATGGGAAGTTTTCTTTAAGCTCCTACTAGGTTATTTGATCTTGTTTGTGGCTTTTTTACATCAATGAAAAGTGTGTTTACTTTTGAATTAAAATCCATGATATTTCTTCTTCTCTACTTCTAAGTTGTAGTGTTGAATATACCTAGTTTCTTCTTCTTTACAAGCATGATATTTCTTTTTCTTCCTTGTTTTAGAATTGATTTATGACGTGTATTCTTCCTGAATCTAATCACTTTTTTATAGATAAAATTGGAGATAACATGTCAGTGTCAGAAGTACAAGGAGAACATTTGGCATCCGGAGACCAAAACCCACCTACTAGCAAGCATCGTCGTAAGCAACGTGAGTATTCTTGGCTCGTATCCTTGCATTTTCACGTGTGCATCCTTATTGACAGTAGCATAGAACTAAATGTCCTCCTTAAACTTGGGTAAGAGAGGTTACGTCAAATTGTCCAGGAGGCAAAGAATAGAAGAAAGAGGAAGTTGGAAAAACCTTTAGAAATTTTAGCACTTGTAGAAACATTGAAAAAAATAATATCCATTTTTCTGATGGATTAGAAAAATAATCTGTGTAGAATACATGGAAGGCAAAAGTTTATTTATTTATTTATTTTAAGAAACAATTTGATTGATGTATGAAATTTACAAAAGAGATAGATTATCCATGTGAACTATAAAAATCTTTTCCAATTAATTAAAAGGGAACCATAACTATATGAAGTAAAGATTTTGGAAGATTTACACCATGAGATAACATAGTAAAAAACAAGGTCGATGAAGGCTTCAAATGATTGTTCCTTGCCCATGAAGACTGTTGGGAGTGCGCTAAAGTTCCACATTGGCTAGATAAGGGGAAGATCATGGGTATATAAGGGAGGACAAGTATTTTCGTTGGTACTAACCGCTTTTTACAAGAAATGGATAACAAGAGAATAGAGAAGAAGACCCATAATTGCAAGAGAAAACCCTTTGCTTTCATATATGGATTGATTCACTCTTCATGTCATATATAAAGGCCTGGGGAGAAAAACTCTTACAAATACAATTCCAGAACCTTCATAAGCTACCCTAATTTACACGAAAACAATGAAGAAGAAAGGGCTGAGAAATTGGGCCGAAAACATTGGGCCAATAATAACAGAATTACAAATGAGACTTTTTAGTGGGCTATCTTAATACCCCCTCGAGCCAATGGCAGTAGCATCACGAACATTGAGCTGATTGAAAGTGGATGCTAATTGCTAACAATGGTTTTGTAAGGATGCCTGCAATCTGTTCATGAGTTGGAAGGTGCTGAATAAGTACCTTCTTTTGGAGCAAAAGATCTCGCACAAAGTAAATATCAAGTTCAACATGTTTAGTTTTCGAGTGAAGAATTAGATTAGCACTTAGATGAACAACACCTAAATTATCACACCACACAAGAGGAGGTTTAGGCAAAGAGATATGCGAATCAGTGAATAAAGATTTAAGCCAAACAAGTTCAGTAGCAATACTAGCTAGGCTACGATACTCAGCCTCTGTGCTCGACCGCGATATGATGCTCTGTTTCTTTGAGCCCCATGTTATCAAGTTGCCACCAAAAAACACACAAAACCCAGTGGTAGATTTACAATCATCGAGATCGGAGGCCCAATTGGCATCCGCAAAGCCAACTAAAGATAGATCATGGGATGGCTTGAGAAGAAGCCCATTAGTAATAGTACCTTTCAAATATTGCAATATTCTTTTAACCAATTGCCCATGTATAATCCTTGGGGAATGCATGAATTGACAAGCTTTATTCACACTATAGGAGATCTCGGGTCTAGTAATAGTAACATATTGCAATGCACCAACAATACTTAGATAAAGATAAGGATCAGTAAAAGACTCACCGTAATGGGCAGAAAGGATGGATTCACTAACCATTGGTGTTGCAATAGAACGAGCATCAAGCATTTTTTCCCGATTCAATACTTCTATAATGTAGGTGGATTGACATAGGAACATTCCACCAGATTGAGGATAAGAGACCTCGATGCCTAAAAAATAACTCAACTTTCCCAAGTCTTTCAAAGAAAATTGAGCATTCAAAGAAGAAATTAATTTCTCAACCTCAGATGACGAGTTACCCATGACAATTATATCATCAACGTATATCAACACATAGCAGCAAAACTTAAAAGTATGCTTAATTGTGAGAGAGGCATCAGCCTTGGAAGTGATAAAACCAAGAGATTTAAGATAAAGGCTAAGACAGTCATACCATGCCCGAGGCGCTTGCTTAAGACCATAAAGAGCCTTGTTGAGTTTGCACACCATATTCTGAGTACCTGCAAGACTTTAAAACCTGTGGGTTGCTCCATAAAAACAGACTCAGTTAATTTGCCATGTAAAAAAGCATTATTGACATCAATCTGACGAATGGTCCAGCCATATGTGAGAGCAAGAGTTAATAGAACTTGTATAGTGATTGGCTTGACAACAGGACTATAGGTTTCATCATAATCAATATCAGCAGTTTGATGAAAACCTTTAGCCACAAGACGAGCTTTGTATCAAGAAACGAAACCATTTGCATTATGCTTGATACGAAAGACCCATTTACTGCCAACAATTTTCTTATCATTTGGAGGAGGAACTAATTCTCACGTCTCATTCTTTTGTAAAGCGTCATATTCCTCTTGCATAGCCTTACGCCAATGAGAGAATTTTAAAGCCTCCTTTACATTCGGTGGTTCAGAATTATCATACCCAGCAGTAGATTCAGAAACATATACCTTGGGTTTGAAGATACCACTTTTGCCTCGAGTAACCATAAGATGATCATTGCGAGTGACAGGAGGGGAAGGAGAGGCATGGAGAGAATCATGAGTAACTTCAACCAATGGACCTGGAGATGGGGAAGTAGGTGTACTAGAAATTGGAGCAGAAGCCATACTTAACTCATGAGAGGTAGTGGAAGAAGTTGTTTCCGGAAGCATTGATCCAGGAGCCGGAAGTAAAATAGAAGATGGAGACTTGCTCAGAGATAGAAAGGAAGATTGAGAGTAAGGAAAAAAAGACTCATTAAAGATGACATTCCTAGAAATATAAACACGACCTTCAGAAGAAAAACATCTATATCCTTTATGTGAAGGACTGTAGCCAAGAAAAGTGCAAGGAATAGACCTGTAGGATAATTTGTGAGAGTTATCAGGACGGAGATAGGGAAAACATTGGCAATTGAATATTTTAAGAAAAGAGTAATCAGGTTTGGTTTTAAAAATAGTTGCTGAGGGGCTTAGACCATGAAGAACCATTGTAGGTAGCCGATTAATTAAAAACACAGCAGTAGCAAATGCTTCATCCCAAAATTTTAGAGGCATCGAAGAATGAGAAAGCAACGCAAGACCCGTTTCTACAATGTGCCTATGTTTACATTCAACAAGCCCATTTTGTTAGGATGTATGAGGGCATGAAAGCCTATGAGTGATTCCATGGGATTCTAGATAAGATCTAAATGAAAGAAACTCACCACCATTGTCAATTGTAAAATGGATAAGCCAAGAAGTTTTTCTATGTGAGTTTTGAATTTAACAAAGGCAGCAAAGGCTTCAGACTTAGATCTTAGGAAATCCAGGTATATCGACTAAAGGCATCAACAAAACTAATGTAATACCGATAGCCATTCACCGAGGGAATATAGGTAGGTCCCTATAGATCAGACACAATTAATTGGAGAGGTGCAGTATAAACAGTAGAAGAAGAAGAAAAAGGTAATGTATGATTTTTTCCCATCGCACAGTCATTGCAAAATTGAAAACTATCATTATTTATAGACATTTTTGGTTTGTATAACCTTAAAACATGTTTGACAGTGGGAAGATTTGGATGGCCTAAACGCCTATGCCATATATCTAATTCAGAACTCTTAGAAACAGAAAAAACAGAGGTAGAAACATTTTGGAAAGGAATGGTGGTGGAGGAATGAAGTGCTTGAACTGCTGATTTTTGAGACAGCTGATGAGAGATAAAGATCAGTGTTTTCAAAGCACAAGACGCACTTTAAGGCAACAAGTTTCATAATCGCCTCAAGGCGAGAGGCGACAAAAAAGCGTCGCCTGAGTGAAGCAAGGCGCATTTAATAAAATAATAAATAAATAGATAATATGTATAAAGTATGGGTAAAACCATTTTCTGAGTAACTTAAATAATTGAAGAAATAAAGATATAAGCCTTCAAATATATGATAAAAGATTTAATAATCACATTCCTAAACGGAAATTTAATAAATATAGCATAGTAACTGAAATAAACAAAAACTACTTTAAATATAGCACTAACAGGAAGTAGAATTAGTAATACTGCCATCTGGCAATTTTACTACCAGATGGCAATTTTACTAGCAAGCATGCATGTGAGTGCTACTGACTTGCTTGCTATACACACCATTCTTCTTTAGTGTTGCTGCATGAAAATGTTAAAGAAGGAGAAGACATGCAGCGGTTGAAGCTAAGAAGACAGGTTCTTCGATTTTCCTTTTTTTTTTTTCCTTTCAAGTTGAAAGCTTCAACTTTGATGCTTCTTTGGTTCTTCGATTTTCCTTTTTTTTTTTTCCTTTTAACTTTGATTCTTCTTCACCTTTAGTTTTATTTCTTCAATCATCTTTGATTCTTGAACACACCCAAAAAAAAAAACAAAGAAAAATCTAACTGATACTAAATAATTACCAGGCGCTCGCCTTCACCATGGCAAAGGCGCATACATGCGACCAAAGGCGCCATCGGGCAAGCGCTTGGTTGAAGGAGGTCGCTTTTGCTTCCTTCCAGGCGCAGCAACCTCAGGTTGCCTCGCCTCTCGCCATAGGCGAGCGCCTGGGGTCACCTTGAAAACACTGATAGAGATATTGAAACGGTAAAGCCCTTCATGGAGAGTCCCTTGGAGCAGAACCCGACCAAACGCTTGATCCTTCACATAACACAAAAAACACACCATTATCCCACGCAAATTGACTCACACTAATCAGATTCTTTGTTATAGAAGGAACATGAAGAAGGTTATTCAAATAAAACATACGATCAGCACAATCAGGAGAAGAAAAGGAAGAGTATCCAAAATTAAGTAGGGGCAAACCTGTTCCATTTTCTACATGGACTTGATTCCCTCCACCGTACTCAGTTCCAACAGAGAACAGTGAGATTCCAAATCGTAACCCTCAAGCGCAAATTGAATCTGAAACTTCTACGAAAGAAAGTTATCATCAATAAGTTTAACAATTGAAACCTTATTACCAGGGCCTCCATTGCAGCGCTGGCACCACTCTGAGATGACATGGAGCTGGAAAAAAAAAAAATTAGGGCAGACGCTTAGTCGTTAGACTCACGCTCTGATACCATAACAACATTTCACAAGAAATGGATAACAAGAGAATAGAGAAGAAGACCCATAATTGTAAGAGAAAACCCTTTCCTTTCATATATGGATTGATCACTGTTCATGCCATATATAAAGGCCTGGGGAGAAAAACTCTTACAAAAAAAACTCATAAAATGAATACAATTCCAGAACCTTCATGGGCTGCCCTAATTTACACGAAAACAATGAAGAAGAAAGGGTTGAGAAATTGGGTCGAAAACATTGGGCCAATAATAACATAATTACAAATGAGACTTTTTAGTGGGCTATCTTAATAGGTACGAGGCCTTTTGGGTAGAACCAAAAGCAAGGTCACGAAGGCTTTTGCCCAAAGTAGACAATATCATACCATTGTGGATATATGTGAAGTGTCATTGTCCTTAACAAGTGGTATCAGAGTCATGCCCCGGACGTAGCTGTGTTGGGTGGAATCTTCGGGTGCCGAACAAAGAAGTTGTGAGCCTAAGTAGTCATGGGGGAAATCCATGGTTGAGCTCTGGACAGGCAGTATACTTCGGAGAAGGGGAGTTGTCTTGGATAAGAGCAAACTCTTAGTAATAGAGAGTTGGATGGACTTTGGTAAAGATAGATGACTATTTGACGGGAGGCTCGGTGGTTTGTTCGAGGGGAGAGTTGTGTTAGGTATCCAAACTTAGAAAATACCAAACACTATTATATTGCAAGAACGAAATAAAGTTACAATATAACTGGTAATGGCTAACTCTATCCCAAAGTCCCACTATGAGACTACACTCAAAATCCCCCCCTAAGGCTCCCTAACTTCCCTATTTATAACCAAGGGCACAACCAAGGCTCCCTAGCTATTTACTATTATACCCTTACTACTCTTCTAATACTATTCCCCAATTATATCATACTAGTACTCTCACATTACTCCGTCTTTCAAAGACACCTTGAGACAAGGTATGCTTACAAAACATACTCTCAAAATCAGAAAACTATTTTTTTTTTTTTTTTTTTTTTTGAGATTGAACACATAACCCAACACCCTAGGTGGTCAATGCTCCAACGCACCAGTGTGGCGATGGTGGTGAGGTCCAACCAAAAGTCAGAAAGAAATTGTGGGGGGAGGTCCAAGCTACTCACTGTTACAAGCACATTTAAACTTTTTCATGTTAAATTTATGTGTCTTGTCTATTTTGAAGTATCAAATCTGTGAGTATATATACATATATTCTTTAAGAAAAAAGTTATCCCCAAATATTCTTTGAGAAAAAAATATCTCCAATGTGTTCATGTCCATGCTTCTTAGATCCTGATGTACACGAGGAAATAAATGTTGATCAGTATGACATAAAATCTCTAATCTTATTAGATAGTGTTCTTGTACATTATGGCATAGAACCATAGAATAAGATTGACATCGATGTCTGTCACATTATGACAGTGTTCTTGTACAAGTTGAGCATCCCCTTTATCTTATTAGATCTCGGTTTAAATATTTACCTTTTCAGTCTCAGTACTTTGGGTCTCATTTCATTTTAGTCCCTGTACTTTCAAATTTCAAATTTAGTTCTTGTACTTTCAAATGTCGTTTTTTTTTTTGAAAAGATCAAAGGTCCAAATTTAGTCCTATAATTTTCATAACTCTTAAAATTACTCCTCATGGTTAGTTTGAAATTATTTTTTATCGAACTTGGTAAAATAATAATAATAATTTCCATTCTAGAAAGTCACTGTGTTAATATGTTTTCAAAATTTATGAAGAGAAGGCTAATAGAGACTTAATTTGTTTTGGAAAAGTTAACCATAAACTAACAATAGAGACTCTATTTAGGGATCCAAATGGTATTTTAACCTTAGATCTTTAATACATATCTAGCTTTAATTCATTTATATTTTATCACAACAATCATTTTTCAGATTTACCTTGCGATGTTGAGTTTGCGGAGTCAGTTAATTATCTTGTGGAACCTGAGGGCTTCATGAATGTTACTCAATTCTCTTTAGAGTTCATAGAGCGCGAGGAAAAACCATCTCAATCCGATTTATATAAGCCTAGATTTGGAGGACATCAAACCCTCAAGGAAAGAGAGAGATCCTTCCATTCAACAAATCAAAAACTTCATTGTGGTTTTATTAAAGGACCACCGGGATACCCAAGTACTGGATATGATTTAGACGAAAATGACAATGCATACATGAAAATATGCAAGGTTGCAGTTTCCTCGTGCATTTTTGGGAGCTCTGATTTTCTGAGGAGGCCTACTAGCAAACAGGTAAGTTTATTGTCCTTTATTAAATCCTTTTACTGAGATGTTTGTAAGACTTGATGGCCATTTTTTCACAAAAACGAAGTGATGGTAGAAACTCATTGGACAATCTACATCTAATGGCTTTTTCCATTTGATGTATGTGCGTGGCTTTTTAGGATAAGATGCAAATATCACTTCGTACTGAAATGCGTGGAATTTGATTTGCTTTACGTTCCTTTTTACTTTTTCTAAATGTATTTTGTGCTGTAAAAATGGTTTAGTGATATTTTTCATGGTATGCTTTTCTAGTCTAACAGATTGCCGGAGACGTGTCTGTGCATGGAGAAATAAGAATGTATTTTCTTATTTCCAAAATACAAGAGGATATATTACAAGGGAAAATATAGAAAAGGAAAGATATAAAATTAGAACAATATCTAATTTAAATGAAGAAATGATATTAGAATGAAATAAATCTACATTCTCTCCCAAGCTGGATTGTATATAGTATACAAGCCAAGCTTGAGCTTGAGTTCTTCCCAGCTTGTCCTTGGTAATACTTTAATGAGTATGTCAACAACTTGACGACGAGATGGAACATAGTTCAATTTCACTATGTGACTATTGACCTTCTCAAATATGAAATGTCGATCTATCTCTATGTGTTTTGTTTTGTCATGATGAACAAGATTCTTTGCAATGTTGATGACTGATTGACTATCACAAAACATTTTAACTGAGTTCTGATTACCAATCTTTAGCTTTGTCGAAAGTTTCTGAATCCATATTCCTCCATAGATTCCCAAAGCAAGAGCTCTGCATTCAGCTTCAGCACTACTTGCTACAATGACTTGTTTTTTTACCTCTCCAAGTGACTAAGTTACCTCAAACATAGGAGCAATAGCCATTCGTAGATTTTTGATTCGTTAATTCACCAGCCCAACTAGTATTATTATAGAATTCTACCCGTCTGTTTGAAGACTTTTTGAACAATAGTCCATGCCTTGTAGTGCCTTTCAAGTATCTCAAAATCCTATTCATAGCTCCAAGTTGACGTTCATTAGGATTGTTCATATATTGGCTAACAATGCTAACAAATTATGTAATGTTTGGTATAGTATGTGATAGATAAATTAACTTCCCACAAGTTTTTGATACATGCTCCTGTCAATTGAAATAACATTTTCACTTTGGTGTAGAGATAGATTTGGATCCATGGGTGTTTTTGCAAGTCTACACCCAAGATTTCCCATTTCTTCCAATAAATGTACGATATACTCTCTAAGAAATCATAATACCATTGTTGGATCGTGGCACTTACCTGCCTAGAAAATACCTCAAGCTTCCTAGATCTTTGATTTCAAACGATTCTTTTAAGGTTGAGAATCTCTTCTAGATCATTCCTTGTAATGATGATGTCATTCACATATACAATCAAAATTGAAATTTTGTTATTTGAGGTTTCACTAATAGGGTATGATCAGCTTAACATTGGTATAGTCACTCTTAATGAGTGTTTTAGTGAATCTGTCAAACCATGCACATGGAGATTGTTATCCATACAGATATGTTCTCAACTTACACACCAAGTCGCTATTAGAATTATCTTCCATGTCGGGGGGGGGGGGGGGGAATTTGCATATAGACTTCTTCGGGGGGGAATTTGCATATAGACTTCTTCGTTAACAGCCCGAGACAACACACACACAATATTCAATTGGTGCAAATTTCAAGATTTAGTAACTGAGAGAAGCATACCTAGATATAGAGTATATTTCTTGCCTTTCTTTGCATTTATTTAAATTATTTGTCCCTGTTTCATGGATAAAAATGATAGGTAGCAAATTGAAAGCATTTTGCACTAGTGGGATAATCATGTAGAATGCTTATGATAATCCTATTGAATTTATTGTTCTCTTGTACACTTATTGTATGGAGATGCTTGCCCATGCAACATGTGGATGTAGCCGTTAAGTATCTGAAATCAGAAAACACAAGATACTAATATAATATATTGCAATATCACTATCTCTCTCCCAAAGTCCCACACTAAGACAATACCGAAAAATATCCACCCTCTAAGGCTCCTAATTCTCATATTTATAATCAAGATCCCTTAACTACTTACCAAGGCACCCCTATCTAATTACCACTATGTCCTTACTAATTTTCTACTACTATCCCAAATATAATAGTGCTCTCACAGTAGTATTATATATGAAGTGTAAACAGGATGGTAGCACAATGTTTTCATTTTTCCACCACCTTAATTATCTGTTAATAGGGGTTATAACAGGGATTGCCTTATTCCTTGGCTCAGATCAGTGAATATTCCAAGAAGAATGTTTGTTTTGTCATGTTTGTGGATGAGCAAACACTATTGAAATTATCAGCTGAGGGAAATATTCCTGATGATAAGGGATACATTGGGCTTTGGAAGATAGTTGTTGTGAGGAATTTACCATACGAAGATATGCGCAGAACTGGAAAGGTGCCTAAATTTTTGTCACATCGGCTCTTTCCTTCTGCTAGGTAATCCTCTGATATTCTACTAGTTATATGATGGAAGGCATATTGATTACCTGTATGGATAATTTTGTTTATGTTTGTTAGTCTTCAATGCTTTGTTTCGAAGGTATTCGATATGGCTCGACAGCAAAATGCGTCTTCAGATAGATCCAATGCTAATCATTGAACATTTTCTATGGCGAAAGAAGTCGGAGTATGCCATTTCAAACCACTACGACCGCCATTGTGTCTGGGAGGAAGTACAACAAAATAAACGTCTGAACAAGTACAATCACACTGCCATTGACGAACAGTTTGCTTTTTATCAGTCTGATGGCCTTGTCAAGTTTGACTATTTTGATCCCAAGACCCCTCTTCCGAGTTGTGAGTTTTACATGCATTTTACCGTGGAGTTCTTCATTTAGTAGTATCTGTAATTTATGTTTATGGTTTCTGCATTCGTTTTTGTATTTATTACAATGCAGATGTTCCGGAAGGTTCCTTCATTGTCAGGGCGCATACGCCGATGTCGAATTTATTTTCATGTCTTTGGTTTAATGAAGTTGATCGGTTTACGTCTCGTGATCAATTGAGCTTTGCATATACTTACTTGAAACTCAGGAGAACAAACCAAGACATACCATTCAACTTAAACATGTTCAAGGTAATTCACCTTTCTATTTTTTTAGCTGCAAAGGATTTTTTAAAGAACATTACTTGTGATAGACCCCAGTTAAATATACGTAAGGGGATGGGAGGACCACTAGCTAGTTATTCTGTTATAAGATAGTTAGTGTGGTTATATCTGTTAGTGATCTATCTTGTATATACAGTACGTGTAAGATGGGATGGGTACCTTTTTGGCTAAGTGTTGTTAGGTGAAAGGATGGAGAGATTGGGAAACTCGAATATTTCCCTGGATGTGTAGAACTTGTGATCAATAATAAGAAGGTTCTATCAACTTGGTTGCATATCAGTATGTAGAGATGTCCCTACATACTCCATTAAAATCTTGACAACTAAGAAAGAGAAAGGTAGAAAATGAAAAAACTTTTTTATTTCTTTAGTTGTCAACATTTTAATGGTGGTATGTAGGGAGATCACTATATACCGGTATGCAGTCAAGTATTTTCCTTTCTTAAAAATCAAACAGATTTACTGCTGCGTGTTCGTGGAAGCTGTGCACTAACCTTTTATTTTATTTTATTATTTATATTTTTTTTTTAACATTTTTGGTAAACTTTGTCAAGGACTGTGAACGGCGATCACTAGCCAAGCTTTTCCGTCATAGATCATTTCCACCTCCAAATATTGATTGATGAATGTGTTGAAGGTTCGAGGTTTGAGTTGTTACTACAATTTTCTTTTTGTAATTACGGGACATTGTACATGACCAATTGGGCCTCTTTTTTTTAAACCCTTTGGTCTTGTGGGGGATATTTCATCTCCCCATTTGTATGGATTCTTTCTTCAATATAGTATCAGTTTATTATTTTTTAAAAAAAAAATCTTTTTCATCATGTTCTGGATATCATTGTCTTTATAGAGTTTAGACTTCTTCCAAATCTTCTTCTTCTCTATCATGTTTCTAGTATCATTGTATTTACAGAGTTAGACTTTCAGGACTCGTTTGATAAGTTACTGTTTAAGAAACAGATATGTTTGATAATCTATCTTATTTCTTGTTTCTAAACTTTTAGAAACGATTCTAAAAATGGAGAAAAATTTGAGAAACTACATCAGAATGTTGTTTATGTTTCTTTTTATTTTTTCCCCTCTTTGATGCATGTATCCCAATTTCTCTCTCTCTTCATACACACATCTCTCCCATTTCTCTCTTTTACATCATGAATTTTTTGCTAATCATTTTTTTTTCATTTATTTATTTCCCTTCTCTCTCATTTCCTTTTTCCTTTTCTTCATTTTTTTTTTATATATTTTCTTTTAACAAGCCTTTAGTCATTATTTTCTATTTAAATGTCTATTATTTTTTCGTTAATTTTGGTAGAGTTTAAAATAAATTAATAAGATATTTCATGTTTTCCATTCATTATTAAAAAAAAACTCTTTCTCATTTTCTAATTATACTTTCTGTATAATTGACTAATGAGAGAGATGTGCATCTTTAAGCAAAAATAAAAATAAATTTTATTATTGAATTCAAGAAATTTGAATATGTTCAATTGTTTAACTTTACACCAAAAAAATAGATCAATAGCATACTGTGCAATAAATCAATGGTCGTTGAAAATTTACGAAGTTTATCAAATAATTTACAAATTAATCTAATTGAACTAACTCGTGCGAGACATGATTTAAGGTGAATTGGTTGGTGTTGAGATATGAAATAGCAGATATTTAGATATTATGTATAAAAACACTTCATATTAAACAGTTTAGAAGCCTATTTGATACAAAATTAAAAGATAAAAGATCTATTAGATAATTATGAAAGTTCCAGAGTACTAAACTTGTAATTTAAACATTTAGATAATTTAAACAAGTACATTCTACATCAATACATTCAAGATTATAGTTAGTTAAAAACAAATTTGTGGCGCCTATGACAAAAGTAATTGAAAGTTTAAAATCATATTAAACATTTTTTTTAGTTCAACAATATGGGATTGGAGGATTCGAAGAACTCATGACCTGAAGTCATAAAAACATATTTTATGTCAGTTGTGCTAGGCTCTTATTGGCATTTTTTTGAAGGATCTGATTGGAGGATTTGAATTACAAATCACTTATCATTAGTACAAACTATGACAGTTAAGTTATTCCTAAGTAAGTTTTAATGTTAGAGAACTATTGGATACCAAATGAGAAAAATTGAAAACTCAAGCATTCTTTTAAGTACAGCCACATTTGGGGAGGGAGAGCCATGCTTACTTCGGCATTCAAATACACACTTGTGAGTTGGAAGGCCAAATATACACCAGCTCAAAAGATTAAAAAATGAACTTGTAATTTAAACTAAAACCTATCATAACCTTCGTGAATGGATAATTTATTTCAAAGATCATACAAGATTAATTGTTTCAAATATCCTTTTCAAAAATAATACAAGAATAATTGTTTCAGATTAACAACCGTTTCGAAACCCATCCGATCCGCTCTTACGAATTTTTTTCCCAAAAACCCACCTCCAAAATTAAGATTACATTAGAATAGCATGATGCCTAACAACTTGAATTCTTGGCAACTGATGCGGGTAAATAGTACCAAACATAACACGGATGATAGTTGCAATTTAAAATATCCCCTTCGTTAAAGAATCAAAACGGTGGAAAAGAAAATGACTTCAACACCCCATCACTAAATGTTACAAAAGTAGGTGTATCGGCACTGTGTTCTTACAGAAATCAAAATAGACCCAAATTACACATGGCTAGAGAGCAGTATAACCTTTGGTGATACACTTTGATTTTAAATTATGCTTGTGAGGAGAGAACCTAGAGGAAGGACCAATGACCTACCATTCACTCAACTCCAGAACCCGACTCGGGAGAGTTCTTTCGTTGTTATTTTAGCAGAAGTAAATCAATAACGATTGTTGGTTATGCCAGGGGGTTGTCAGATAGAATTATGAAATAAAACCAAATACCAGAATGTGATTGCAACTTGCAGAAAATTGAACTAGAAAAGGTTCCGAATATGACATGTCACACAAAACATCTAAATAATAATACTCCGTTATATATGGTGATCAATAATTAAACTCACTTCAAAAAAGAAATGGCACAGCAAAACCCACAACAGAATTTATACTTTTTCCATTCAAGAGGAAGAACCACTACGGATAGCTTGACCTTTCTTTGGTTTGCCAGTCGCCAGCTGAGTCTCGGGCTGTAATGTCAAGAACAATGAATAATAAGAAATACGGATAAAGCAAATCTATCCTTTCCAGCACATATGTAATTAGGCAATTTCAGATTAATACCTCCTTCTTCACAGGCTCTTCCTTTTCAGACAAGATCAGCTCAATATGGCAAGGAGAAGACATGTAAGCTGCCAAACAAAAAAGAAAGGAAAGGGACGGGAAGGTCAGGCTGGATGTTGGATGCAGACATCCATAGTAAATTAAGTAGATTGTTGTTAGAACATACGGTTGATTCTTCCATGTGCACGGTAGGTACGACGCCTTTGTTTCTGAGCTTGGTTTACCTGGATGTGAGATACGTGGAGCAAATCAACATCCAGACCCTTAACCTGAAAGAACAGATATAATTATGAGCAAGATGGAAGAAAAAAAACTTAACTATTCAGGGTGAGACCAAAAAGGAAATACATACTTCAGCATTGCTCTCGGCATTCTTAAGCAAATCTAGAATAAACTTCGCAGATTTGACAGGCCAGCGTCCTTGGCCATTGGAATGCCTGTTCTTTGCCTGAGCAGTCCGTCCAACACCACCACAGAAGCGACGGAATGGAATGGCCTGTTTGTGGGCAAGTACATCCTCTAGGTACCTCTTGGCCTTAGCCAGTGGCAACTTTCTGATGGCAAAGGCAGTTTCCCTTGTGTTCTATAATATGAAAGAGAGACGTGTTATTGCAAGTCTAAATAACAACATACGGTACTGAAATAAGCAAGTTAAAATACAAGCTAAAATATGTAGCATCATTTACTGAACCTTCAGACACTATGGGTTACAGAGGTTCACCCAATAACAATGCATATAATTTCCCTGAAGTTTACGAGAGCCCTGTTCACAGAAGGCAACAGAGCCCTGCTTTTATCATCAGGTTACACAGAAATATCAAGGAAGGTCATATGTATAGTTAATGTGAGTAGCTAATAAGAGAAGGGTGTGACCAGCATTAGCCTTCAAGCCTGGTAAAGGCGAAAGCTCTTATATAGCAACTGCGATTGTTTTGAGAAACTAGGCTTAGAAGATGTAATCATTAACAAACAACCTAAAATATTATCACTTAAACCAATCAATTACTTGCACCGAAAAAGGGTATACGTTCTTGGATCAAACACTCTATACATCGGATAGAGGTAGAAAACTGTTCATAGGAAACTCGATAAGAGAAATCAAAGAAAACAGAAAGTTGTATGCCTAACACCACTACGTGCGTCAAGAACATGCATCACTCCTAACGAGAAAATTTAGTTCCTAGAACAAAAATGCTAAGTCTAATCGCTACTGGTGCAAACCCTAGTTCGTAGAACTTCTAATCGATTGGCATTTTAAAGGATTGCAGACTCAAATTAGTGAAATAAACCCTACCTTAAAGTGAACTCTGAGGTCCGAGCCTCTGGCTTTGCAGGCTGAAAAGAGAAAAACAGGGCGTCAGTTCAAGTTGAAAATATCACTGTTGTCAAAAAATTCAAGCGGATAGAAGATAGACAAAACGAAAGCAAAGATGCAGACAGAAATCAAACGAGATCCATAAGAAAAAGTGTAGAAAAAGAAAACATACACTTGGTGGGATTGTCTGGTTCCCTCGAATACTTCACCTGCAACAATGAACAAAAACGGGGAATTGAAGATTGATCGCTAACTTAAAACTCAGAAGACATTGTTCCGAAGAATAAATCAAGAAGATAGAAGACGAACCATGGCGACGGCTGCAACTTCGGCTTGAGAAAAAAAGTTGGATTTGGCCGTGAACAGAGGAAGAGAAATGCTTGAATTAGGTTTATAAGCAGAGAGCGACAAACTCCACAAAACCCTAAAAAAGTCAAAGTGGGCCTGAAGACCAACCCTATTTCTGGTTTGGGCTTGGCCCATTTGTATATTTCTCCCGGCAATTGTAATTGTTATTTTAACAAGAAAAAAAAAATCTGATTTTTTTTCAGAAAAAAAAAAGTATATTTTCGAATTGTATATCTTCGTATCTAAACAAGCAAAAAAAAAAAAAAAAAAAACAGAAAACAAAATGGTATATCTTCGCCCCATTTGATAAGGTTTTTGGTTGTTGATTTTTGAAAATTAAATCTACAAACTCTACTTCTACGTATAAATTTCTACGTTATGTTACGTATTTTTTTCCATGTTTTCAAAAAATCAAATCAAGTTTTGAAGACTAAAATAAATAGTTTTCAAAATGAAGTCCATTGTAAGGAAATAAATAGTTTTCAAAATCAAATCAAGTTTTGTTTTTGAAATTTGGTTAGAAATGAAAATGTGTGTTTAACAAAGATGAATTCCATTGTAAGGAAATTGGGAGTAAACAAGGTATTATTTTTAAAAACCAAATAATTATCCAATGGGGTCTTCATTGCAAATTGAATCCCACATTTCGATTGAAACAATTTTAAAAATTCCTTGTGATAAATATTTTCGCCTTCAAATTTAATTTAGGTTAATCACTTTTAATCCATGAACTTTCACTAAAGTAATAATTTGGTCCTAAACTTTGATTTTGTAACAATTTGGTTCATGTACTTTCAATTTTATAACAATTTAGTTCATGAACTTTAACAAGTAACGATTTAGTCCATGTACTTTCAAAATTATAACAATGTAATCGTTGTCGCAAAAAAAAAAATCAAAATTAAAGGTTGATTTTGATTATTTAATTATTAAACTTTCTAGCTTATAAATATATTGGGTCCCAAATTAGTTTATTAATCTTTCTATGTAAGGAATTTCATTAAATATATACATTAATTTTCACAATAAGGACTAAATTGTTACAAATTTGGAAGTACAAGAACTAAATTGCTACTAATTAAAGTTCAGGGACTAAATTGTTACAAATTTGAAAGCACATGGACTAAATTGTTACAAAATTGAAATTACATGGATTAAATCATTACAAATCAAAGTTCAGAGAGTAAATTGTTAATTTCATGAAAGTTCAGGGACCAAAAGTAATGTTTAACCTTTAATTTATAAACAATTATTGAACATTTTTTTTTTAACTTACAGTTGTTGGAGGTAGGTGGTCGTCGTCGTTTAAGAAATTTTTTTTTAATACTATATCACTACCTCCCTTGGTTCATACCATGTTTTTGTCTTTATAAATATTCTTTTAATACCAGTGTAATAAGTATTTATACTCCTATAGTACTAGAAATTTCCCCCAAATTTAGAAGGTCCTTATGTTTTTTACTAAAATGGTCCATTTTGAAAATTTAGAGACATTTTAAACCTATTTTTCAAAATTTAAAAACTTAGGCCCCGTTTGATAACCATTTGACTTTTTGGTTTTTGGTTTTGAAGCTTATAAACACCACTTACAACTCTAAATTTCTTTGTTTTTTCACTATCTTCTTCCATGTTTTCAAAAACCAAGCCAATTTTTAAAAACTAAAAAAAATAGTTTTCAAAAACTTGTTTTTGTTTTTAGAATTTGGTTAGGAATTCAAGTGTCTTTAACAAAAATGAAAACCATGGTAGAAAATTTAAAGAAAACAAGCCTAATTTTCAAAAACCAAAAACCAAAAACGAAATGGTTATCAAACGGGCCTTAGGGATCAAACACACCTAATTTTTAAAACTCAAGTCCAAAAATATATTTCTCTATTATTTTTTCATTTCATTCATTTTCTTACCGATAAATGTTTGTCCCTACATATCTATACCTAGATAGGGAAAGATGAAAACAGCAAAATTACTTAACTAGTCTCTCTTCTCTTTTCATTTTTTTAAGCCTCAATTAGCCATTTATTATTTTAACATTTTATAATAATAGATACATTTTAACCCACTTGGTTCCTAAGATTTCTAGAAAGTTAAAATTTAAAACCGAATTTCTTCCTAATGATTTGACAAAACCTCATTAGATAGTCCCTATCACATACTCAATTCGTTAGAATCTCATCCCTATATTGTCACGTACTCAATCCATTAGTGTCTTCTAACGATTAAAACTATTTAATTTTAAAACCATAGAAACTAAATTCAACCTTTATCTCCACCATAAAAAAAAAAAATAAAAAAATAAAAAAATCCAAGCATAGAAGCAAATGCATTTTAGTAAAACAATGTGTCCATTTCAAAAACAAAGAACAAAAATGTTTTTCAAGTGCAATTTAGCATATTGATAAAGCTTAAAAGACAAAGGAAAAACAAGTGAACTTTGCCACATTCTTCAAATCATTGTTTCTAAAACTAAAACACTGAAAACAACTAAAACTTCTCAAATCTATAATCACAGCTATCCTACAATCAAACTAACCAAGCTCTTAAATACCAAACTTTCCTAAAATTATTTGGGTAAAAAACCTATGAGCCTGGTTGGATGGAGAGGTGGAAGATCTGCTCTTATGGAGAAAGGAGCATCCAATAAGTAAAACCCGAACCCGATCAGCCATAACTCTTGTGGAGCCATAGCAACCGAGGCGAGGACGATGAATCAGAAGGTATAAGTAGACATGAAGCTGGAATAGGCAACGACGTCCACCCATTCTGGGAAAAGACTTTTCAACTTCTTTACTTCATTTGTCAACTGTTGATCCAATACAGCAACGTTGATTCTCAATTCTTCCTGACTGTTAGCCTGCATTTTACAGAGAGTTGAGCATGAGTCTCATAAGCAGGTATAACACACCTGCATCTTCAAGCGACTTTCACTCGATGGCTCGTTGTCAAGCACCACTACCGTATTAACAATTTTTGTTCGGTATTATGCTGCATCATCTTAGAATGTAAGCAAGATTGTGCAGCTAGCCGGGAAGAAAATATTTAAGCGCAGGGAGAAGGTGGCTAATTATAAAATATTGATGAACTTGCTATAGTGAGAGTTTCTCAATTAGAACAAGTGGTCTCATTCAGTTTCTGTGGTGAAGAACGTGTATTGGCAAAAATCCTTGATTACTATGTATCTTGGTTAAATGCAAAATATAAGGACGGAATGCAAATGCGACCATTACAATATGTGAGCTTGTACCTCTAGCCAGAACGTCCAGTTTTCGTGGCTGGCTCCGCTAAGTCTACATATGTAAGAGGGTGGCCCACCATTGAGTGTCTCGGGAGCTGTTCCAATTTTTAAGGAGAACAATTCATGCCAAAAAGAAAATGGACAATAAGATGCAAGACGAGGTCCCGAAACTAACCTGGAAGCTTATTGTCTGCAAATGACCAATTTGATAAAGGCCCAGTGATGTTTAGAACTGTGACCCAAACCTCCTCCAAGGAACTAGAAGAAAGATCAGCCGTCAGAAACAAAACAAAGCTTAATATCAAAAGAACTAACACACTTAATCCACCCAGAAGGTATTATGGACAAATTTTATTTTTGCTCTTTTATATACGAACACAGATTTCCAACCCTATATGATATGAGACTCCTTGTGCCTATACGGATTTTCCATATTGGATTATAAAAGCAAAGGGATTTTAAGAAACAAGCAACTTTTTTCAATGATCTTAGTTCATTATTATAAGGAACAAAGAATAAATAAGAACATGTTCCCAATTCATTGATGGTGCATATTGCCGTCTAGGGTCAGCTGATATTATGTGCCATATATTAACCACGTAAATTATATTTCAAACTATAAAGGGAGCCTGGCTTCTTCCAGCCTGGAGTAACAAAATAATTGAGTTACATACCCTAGAGAAAGTTCCAAGTAAACCCTTCGAGATCCATCATCTGAAATTGTTTGTGGCTTACTGGCAATCAAATAAGGGAAATATAAATCTTGCTTTGAAGTCGATTCTTTTGCAGGGAACTTCAAACTTCTTGAGAACATGAAGGAAACTGGAAAAAGTGCCTGCGGAAGGAAAACAGCTCCAAAATTTCATACCATTCACATCAATCCTAAGGCACAGTCCTGATAACGATTTCATTTCTTGAATTTCTTCAAAACTGTATTAAAAATAAACTTATGAAAACTATTTGGACCTATGCTTCCTTTGTTTAAACTTTTTACATTTTTTAAGAATAAGTTCAATTACAATTTACAACCTTACACCTTAACTTTCATAATTTTATCAAATAGGTTCAACTTCAAAAAGTGTCCGATAAACTTTCAATTTTATGGCCAATAGGCCGTTAACCTGATGGACATCTTTTAAAGTCCACAAATTTATGACAAAAAATTGAAAGCTGGACACATAAATTGAAGGTTTAAAGACCTATTAGATACTTTCAAGAGTTCATAGACACAATATTGAAAGTTCAAAGGCTAAACCTATAATTCAACCTTTAAAATACTTCTGAAATCTTAGCAAAATTACAAAAACAAAAGACAGCTTTTAAGAAAGTACTTAATTGAAGTGTGCACGTGTTTGTGAAACCCCCTGTATTTCACAGGCAACCATGCTCGTCAACAATTTTCATTGATAGAATAAACTGACAAGGAAAGAGGATACAAACCAAAAGAGTTACAGAAAAGCTCTCAAGTTGGGCAGAAGCAGAAGAGAGAGGATAGTAATGACAATGATCTTCAAGCGTTGAAAGAAATTATTAAAAGAAAAGATATGAAAAATGCAGACCAGTTAATACCCTAATGAAATGAATTTCAATATGGAATCCAGGGCAAAAGATGAACCTATTGAAAGAAAGATAATAGAAGTCCGAAAAAAAGTCAAAATTTATTTCCCATATTAGACCAAGCATAACTTATGCATTGAGTGAAATCAGTCGCCAGTTACAGCTTAAATAGCAATAGAAAGCAATTGCAATATTATATACTAGGACAATTGAAGACATCTCTAGATGGACTAACTTTATTTCAGAAAATAATCGTCTTACTTTTTGCAAATTGCACGTTGATCTGAATTTATTCGTTTAAATAATATATATGATTGGGATTGGGTATCACATCTTTGTGAGATGTAATCTCGTTACTTGAAGAAAGGGGGAAGAGAAAAAAAAAAAGACTACAGCCAGTTCAAGCAGAATTTATGGCCTCATTACAATGAATCTATGAAGTATTATGGATTACAGATTTTAAAAATGAAAATGAACCTAATAAGGCATATTGCCACACCTACAGAAGCACATGCAGAAGAACATGACAAAGAAAACCTAATAGTACAAAATCCAATTTAAGATTAAATCAACAAACACTATTGATTAGACGTGTTGAAATCAATAAAAATTAAATCAAAGAAAAATTTGGAATTGGTCAAACTCCACATTACTAATGTTGTTGAGTTGACAATTAGTAAACATCTTCACTAAAAGGGTTTAAACTAGAACTTTTGGGTGTTCAATTTATACTAGCAAGTTAGCTTTTAGAGATTATGCTCCAGTTTGAAAGAAAGGATTGTCTTATATATTTTCATTTATTTATTTATCATAACGGGTTGGATTCTTCTACTTCTAAAAGAGCTCAAAAGATTATTTAAAAATAAAATCCTTCCTGACATAAAGTAGCTCGATGCATCTTATTATTGACCCTAAAGCAGCTCAACTAAGAATAGAGTATATTATTCTATCGGACTTTACCTTGTTGACTTATGAGCCTCCTTGTATTGTACCCTAGTACAACCAAAACTCTAAAACAAGGTTCAATAAATTGTTATTCGTATAGTTTTCCCTCCACCGGGTAATTTGGAAACTTCCATGGGTTAATTCCATTTCATCATATCTCTAAACAGTGAGATTCAGCCAAACTCATATATTAAGTTTCACCCAGAAACATACAAACAAAAATCAATTTAATTACCAGAAAATAGATGGTAAAAATGATACCCCCAAGCATCAGTGCATTTGACCCTCATTTGGGTGCTGTGTGAACTGTTTGTTATTCAGAGGGTCTGAATCAATCTAATTTCAGTATAATTTCAGACATGTAAAAGATGAACTCCTGAAAATCGAACATATTATTCCTTTCTAATGTACAGCAACATACCAGCCAGTTCTCTTGGTGAGACAAATTTGCAGTTTCAAAAGACAGATCTAAATCAGTCTGCAATTCCTTCGCCACATCAGGAGCATGTTTCAAAAGAAAGATTAGAGAATTAGAATCCACCACAGAGAGCTCATAACTGGAGTTCTCGAGACGATTCGGACCTGTGACAAAATATAGTACCCATTCAGAAAAACTAGAAGCAGCAATTTCTTGTCGACAAAAATTTTAAAAAAAAAAAAAAAAAGAGGAAAAGAAAATCCTACTAAAGTTATAGATTGCTAATAATTATAAATTAGCTATCAAAGTTTGTTAAAATTTTGAACAGAAATGTTATCTCTGAAGCATATAAACTTCTTGAACTTGTTCTCTTAACATCTACAACATTTAAGCAAAGCAACATAGGTCAAGTAGAAAGTACAGGGGACTAAAGAACTTCAAAACTGCAATGAGAGCGGGCTTACAAAATGGGAAACGCAGGAGTAGTTTACAATTCCCAAAAATTTTAACACATACACACATAGTGACATAGAGACTGTAGTAGGTAAGTTGAGTTAAGAAAGGAAAAGACATTATATTATAGGTGCTACTCTAATTCATTCACATTTCTCAGTCACGTTGGCGAATGGTGAAGGGTTTAAAGAATTTATGACAAAAATTTATAGTATGAACAAAGGGAGAGTATACAGTATCGGAGTACTAGTACATTTCAAAATTCTGAGAGAACATTTCAAAAGTGTGCAATGTATTCATCAGATTTTGTCATCAATCTTAAGTCTTAATACCTGAAGTAAGATAAGTTTGCTGAAGAACTACCCTCTTTGGAGCAGCCATACTATATGGAAAGAATTGTGAGGAAACAGCCAACCCAATTACAATAAACTGCAATAAGAATTGCAAGATGGATGACCTAGCTAACCAATGTCCACAAACTGGAATTAGAGGGCCAATGCACACACTAGTTACAACTCCAATAGTAGCTGCCACTACAATATCTGGAATGAAATACCCTGCAAGAATCTTTGATCATTATAAATTTTCTATTTTCCAGTGATAATTGGGATAGCAGGACTAATTTTTTGAATGCATCTTTAGCATACAGTGCCTAGTAGAAAAGTTCCAGATAATAAGAAATAAACTTACGAGATAAGACATCAATATACACAGTAAAGAAACACCTTTAAAGAACACCTCTTCGATTGGAATCTTATGTTTCTATTAAAATATGGAACATGATGGCAAAAGTTATAGAGTTCCTGATCCTCCGAACCTAAACACACACACCCAGAAGATAAAAGAAGTATAAAAAAAACATAAAATAGAAGTTAAAGATAACTATGAAAAAAGTAAAAAGTTGCCTCATGCAAAAAAATTGTCGAAGTATTCTAATATTGAGAAATAACAATATGAAGACTCAAGGTCCAGAAATTGGAATTTCAAAAAAGCTGTTTATAACTTATAAGTTACAAGGATGGTGGAACTGAAGACTGCGATCTCATTTGATGATCATTTTACAATGTCTCCTGCCAGGTAACACGTGAAATAGCAGTAGGCATATCCCAGTTAATAAGATATGAAGACCGTGTTTTATTTTTATAATGTAAGATATGAAGACTGTTGAATGGGCAACACATTTAGAATCCCACAGGCCTTCGTGCATTAAAACTATTTTGGTCAGCAAAGCAACAGAAACAAAAAGGAGAAGCCAAACTAGATATTGGATGGAAAAGTATTCCAGTTCAGGATACTGACCATATGGAGGTGGAATGGAACCCATCATGCCCGTCTTCTCAATTATAAATTGGGCAAGAAAGCCTCCAAAATAAACAGAGTATGCAAGGTATGGAACCATGGGCAACACATAAAACAATATTGACCTAAAGATAAATTTTGATCAGACTACTAAATACATAACAAAAGCACTAACAAGAGATTATTGTTCACGGTGGAAATCTCATTCAAGTGGAAGAAAAAAAAAACAAATACAAGGAATAAAACCAACGGATTCATCAGCTATATGTGGATAAGAAATGGAAAAAAGAAAGCTTATCTACCAGCTAAAAATCTAATAATAAATTGATTTACATCAAATCAATAGATTCAATATGAATCAATAAACTAGCAATTACCATACTCCAAAAAATCTGTGAATCAATAAACTGAAACAAGCATACTCCAAATCCCAGAAAGAAACATGCCAAAAACTATATTGATTCATGCTTGCATCTGTTATACCATTGGCAAGGGTGAACAGTCAAATTAATTTCCTGATTTACCAGTTCATGTTGTTTGGATGGCATAGATGTGTCTTATCTGATGTAGTAAACAGTAAACACTGTTACTCCCAACACATGAAACGTGCACATGAGTGTAAGTATTTATTACAATTTATTTCAATATAGGTCAGGCCAAAACACACTTGGGCACTCTGGATGCAACAAAAAATGGAGAAAACTATTAATATTTAGAAAATACATTGGGCAAGAAGATATGACAAGTGGTGGAGGCCTCTGTTTCATTGGTGTAGATGATAAAGATACGGAGGATGTAGCAAAAGATTGTTGAAATGGAACTTTATAATTTGCTAGATTTGTTTTTTAAGCATGCAATTGCATATACACAATAGATATTAGATTCACTACATTGACATATGCTTCAAGATTTTTCCAAATATTAAGTGGAACCTTGGTGCTTATTAACTTTATTTTGTTTATTACGTGTCCTAATATTTTGAACAATAACATATAAATGTATCCAGGTCATATTATGGTTTGTTAGATATTCCAGGTTGAAAAACTCATACTGATTTTTTTGATAAGAACAGATTCATACTAATCAAAGTAGGATCTTAATCATATTCTGACCACACCAGTAATAAAGAGGAAGGTTCTATTTAAACGATTAGAAAAACCTCAGGTAGAAACCTTTTTCTTAGAAATCATATCATTAGCATCAAGAAGTCATAATTCAGAACCATAATGTACAAATTACAACCTGAGAGACCTGTGGCCATAATATTTAGCTGCCAAGGAAAATGACAACCAGGCAGCAAGCATAGAAATGCACATGAAGAAGGTCAAGAAGCCACCACTAAGCCCTGCTAAAAGATATGCCTGCATTTAGGAAGCTGCTTAGAGCAATCAATTTTTTCAAATTAAAAAAATAATAACTACAATAAATAACAATAACATTAACACTAATTCTTCCTTTACAAGCCCGTTTGCAATGGTGAAATGGTTATCTTATAGACCAAATCTTTCAACATACCATTGTCAAACTGGAAAAGAATCCAAATGCACCCCAAAACCTTGCTTCATCAGACACTGCCTGTGAGATTAAAATGTGAAATTAGACCTCAATAGGTTACAAGAGGTACATGATGTCAGTATGATTGATGTTACACATTCATTTTATGCCAGAGGTTTTAAAATTTTCAACTGAGAAACCCAAATGAGCATTCCAAAGGTTGCACATTATAGTAAAAAGCTTTCTAGTTCAACCAAAAGAAGTAAAGACATGGGTGCACCAAATTGTCAAATGTCATAGGATCTATAACCCAACCAACATAAAGAAGTTGATGGTCTAAAGATATTTTCAGAACAAAATTAATGATACTTGCATATGTATGCATGCAGCTTCATGGGACAAAGTGTCACCACTCACCATATAGGCATGAATGCTAAAATGCATGTATATTAAATATGTTGCCCTCTGTAGCAATATGTTTTCTAGAAAGTTCCCCTTCCCAAAGAAATCACAATGTAAATCACATCAAGACGGAACCAAGAAATTTAGAAGAAGAGTTTTTGAAAATGAAATGAAATGAATAAATTATCTGCGTTGAAGGAAATCCTAAAGCATATATGTAGTGTGTATAAAGATAAATTCACTAAGCCCATGGAGAAAACGCATAGAGATTTATCTTATTAAAGATAAAAATGCAAAACCAGTTCACCAGTTTCATATCGTTGCACTAGCCGTACTGTTGAGGATCCCACATTGAAAAGATAAGTGGAGGCCTCACAATTTATAAGATATATGGGTTACTCCACTCATAGCCAAGGTTTTGAGATGGAACCTCATGTTATCTAATATGGTATTAGAGCTCATAAAACCCAAACGAGTATTTGACCCAAAAAAAAAAGATCCAATCCAAGAATGGTGAACCCAAAAGGGCACCATCTTGAGGGACATGTTGAGGATCCCACATTGAAAAGATAAGTGGAGACCTCACAATTTATAAGATATATATGGGTTACTCCACTCATTGCCAATTAGTTTTGAGATGGAACCTCATGTTATCTAATACGTACACTTTACATTTACTGAATTGAAGATAAACTTAAAACAAATATTAAAAGAATAAAGAGGTCCACTTGCCTTGCCGATTCTGATATAGAACCAAAAAAAAAACATAAAGAGCATTACATATCGCTCATCTTCATTTTCCTTTTTTCTTTTTCCTGCACTACTAATGTACAACCGTTGCAAGCATCTCACAACTCTCGCCGATGCAGGAAATGTCCAGCATTTTAAACACAATTTTAAAGCAAATAATTCCGTGAAAAGTATTACTACAATATCTCATCAAATTTTAGCCTGATATTTATCATTCAGTTGTAACGCTGAGATGAAGGAAGAAGAATGAACGGATGAGTTAATTGATAGTCAAGTACATCCAGCCACTAGGAAGGAAAAAAAACTCTAAAATCAGAGTTCTTAAGCATAAGATGTGATTAACAGGTAAAACTCTACCAAAATAGAATTTCACCTCTTTTGAGGTCTGAAGAACCGAAACATCTTGGGAGAGAGGAAAGCAACTCCAAAAAGTTCTTGGAATCAGAAGACCAACTAGTGAGCAGGGGATGAACATCAAATAAGCCAAGTATGGATGTGAAAACCTACATTTATGTTCAAAATGTCAATGAGAATATAAACATTTCTTCAATGTCATCAAATCAGACCATGGCCACCAGAAATGTCCTCCATGGGTTATTTGTGTTACTTTGACACCACAGCAGCAGTAGTGAAATCTGACTACACTATTTGTTAACACATCAAGCCATAAAATATCTGTATCCATATCTATATATTTATATATAGATAGAGAGAGGAGCTAACGGACATGTAAAACAGAGAAAATACTCACCAGTTCATGGAATAATTGGTGAATAGCAATCTTAGGATGGAAAACATAATTGGAGAAACAATTGCAAGAAACACCCCAAAGGTATGAAACAAAAATCCTGCAGATCAAAAAATAAACAATGTGGATTCAATGGACACAATTTTTGCATGCTTTCACGAACTTTAGATTTTATGCAAAATGAAAAATCAAAACATTAAAGTTGAGGTATAATAGAAAAGCAAAGCAGAGGAGCAGTTGAAGAAGTTTTTTAATAAAATAATGTGAGCAGAAATTATTTTACCTTTTGTCAAATCAGAGAATGTTGCCAAGCATGAAGTCAGGCTAAAATTCCGTAAGTTCAAAAGGAATGGCATTACTAGGAAGACAGCTATTGGAATTTTGTGAAGTATCAGAGCCAACCTTCTAGAATAAAATACCTAAAATTCATGGCTAGTAACAGCAATCATTAAGTTCATACTTGTAAAAAAACCGAAGTGTAACAATATTCAAAACATACCATAAACCATGAGAGGTAATCAAAGAAAATAGCCCCATCATCTTTGTCCTGATGGATGGTAAATTCAGAAGATGCTTGCATATAAAAATTTTGAAGCATTGAAGAATTTGCAAAGCCCTTTATTATGCTGAACAAATTGTCTCCTCGTGCTTGGACACTTCCAGGTCTATAGGCAATTGAATGTCTCAGAAAAAATTGAAGAATAAAGATATAAGGAAATCCAAATCATGTATCTGTACCAAAACAGCAGATGTAATGCATACAATAGTCTCTCCACTGTATCAGATGAGGTATGGTAAAAGTAACCACCCAAAAGAAAGATAATATCCAGGCCAGGTATGTTGCCGTAATCCTGAGAAAATATCCTATAATCTGTATCTCCGGGAATTACTGGAAACACATCCTGCATGCCAATTAGAAAAATCCAATAATCAGTACACATGAAAAAAATACAGCACTTTTATAACTGGATGCACAGCCTCGAAAAGGAAGTTATTTGACCTGGTAATTAAAATATGGGAAAAAAAACAACCCTGTTGCCTCAACAGGGTTTTTATGGAGATGTCTAGGGATGAAAACAAACAAGTCATTATAATTTGAAACTAAGATTCTCCTTTGCAATACAAAAATACAAAACTGGGGAAGAATAATAGTTGAAGAAGAACCTGAGCAGCACTATGTGCCATGGGGTACACAGCAGACTGAGCATAAACACGTGAAGGCCAAGAGCCAGGTCCAGATTGACAAACTAAATCTATTAATCAAAAACAACCAAATTAGAGAATCAATTATGAGGCACGACATGCAAGATACATTGAAATTTAATTTTTTTCATTAGAAAAAAGTTTAAGTTTTCTCTCGATCATACATTTCTAATTAGTTTGCAAATAAAATTTGAATCAACACGTGCTTTGTCATAACTCATCAGTGTCAACAAGGACCTTCTAATTATTTTGAAGGTCCAAATATTTTGTACGAAAACACATAATTCAAGCATCATTTTCATTATGTTCTGTAGGTACTCTGTTTTCTTCGAGTTCAATTGCTGAATAAAGTCATTTGGTAGTCCATTGTCTCTTAAAATCTGAAACTCATCTATAAACGAACAACACTTCAGGATTTCTAGTACCATAACGATCAATATGGATTATTTCTTACCTAAACCTCCAGTACCAGATGCTTCGACATTTACAAAAGCTCCAATTGTATCATGCCATCTATGTTTTTCCATAAATCCATGTGCACCCTAAAACATTATACAGCAAAAGTCAAATGCTCGCTGTCAACTAGACAACATCACAAATTGCCAGACCAATACGGAAGATTGTTCAAAACTGAAATCATAACTTCTGAACAAAGCTAGAGCCCTACATGAACTTCTAGCATATGTCTGTAACTAATTCAAATCAAAATGCTCTAAATTCAACACCTAACATAGCAGCCATCATTTTGCAGGATATAAGTAAGCAAACAGAAAGAAAAAAGAAAAAGAAACTAGTGTCTCTTGTACAAATTATGCTTACATCTAAAAAACAAATTATAATCATGAAAGCTGCGTCGAATTAAATAAAAAGAGGAAGTTACATTCTATTTCTCAGTAAGAACAAAAAACTGAATTCCTACCAACAAAAATAGCTCTTCTGCACCGTTGAAAAGAAAAATAAGAGGACGAGGAGGAACCCATCCAGAGTCTACAATAAGTCTAGCAACTTCTAGCATTGACGCTGTAATAGTGAATATATGATAAGAGAGTGTCATCATCAATCCAAAGAATGCTAAGTTACTCTTTTTTGACAAAGGTTTTCCAGTACCCACCAACACATGTGCCGCAATCACCAGCACCCGGCGAACCAAGTGGACTATCAAAATGGCCATTAATTAGAACTGATGGGTCAGTGTCCCGTGAATCCACTGATGCAATTCTGCCATCCAACAAGAGTGAAGTCATAGTACATCAGTAATACTACCTGAATAAGCTATGCTTTGCTATTCGCAAGTTGGAACATGAATCAAAATACATGAATGGTTGATCCCACAGCACGTACACTTTTTTGGTTCAGAGATAAAAGATGATATAAGCCGCTCCCAAGTCCCAGTCAATTATATATTTAACAATTAAACATCAAATATACCTCATTAAGATATTAGTGTGATTTCGATATCCCAATGATATGCTGTGACCCAGAAATATCATACTGAAGGAACCATCAACAACTGTCTCCTCGATCTCGATTCTGTGCAATAAACAACTTCAGCAATACAGCAATCAAAATTCTACTAACAGAAGCACAGCACATGCAAGTATGACGTAGCGGACCATTTCATCAGTTTAAAACAATAGAAACAATCATCAAAAATTAAAAAGCTTTATTGGTTGACATGAGAAACTACGCTGACCGAAATTTATCACTAGCACGTTCCTTCATCATCTCCAACTGCCCTTTTATATACCGAGCAGCTACTCTAAGACCAGGACGACCCTCCTACAGAGAAAAAAATATATAAAATACCCAAAAGTAATTCTCACAAAAACATTAAGCTGTTTATTCATCAAAGTTGACAAAACTATCAAACGTTTCTTCCCTAGCACGCATTAGTGGTTACCAAATGAAAGAAACAAAGCTGGAAAAACTCAAATCATCATACGAAATGAAGTTTCCATAGTAGAAACAAAGTAAAATGCATGCGAACGCTGGCATACCTGGCGACCGTCGATCTCTTGAGACAAAATTCGCACATGCTCGACCGCTCTGGCTTCAGAGAACCGATGAAGAGGCGCATCAATTGCGAGCGGCTTGACAAACTTCATGTGAACAATGGAGTGAACCAGCATCGACATGAGGCCATACATGACGGCTAAACAGAGCAACAGCTTAAAGCCAGTGGCATCATCGGAACTGAATCGGAAAGCCATCTCGAACAGCTCGACGATCTGATCTGAACTCTGCAAAATTGGCGCGACGATGTCAATGTGAAGAAATTTTGTATAATCCAATTTCTTCTTGCCGTTCTATTTATACACTGTGATTAAGGTGAAGATTAAGTGCAAAATCATTGGTTAATCCCCTGGATGAAACGACGCCGTAGTGATGGTTTTAGGGAAGGATGATTCTGTACTACGCGTGTATTTTGAGGATGCGTGTGGATTTAATCGTAGTCGTTTAAATGACATCATACGTTTTTGGATTTTTGTGAACGGTGACGATTGCGAGATCAAAAAGAGACGCTTGGAATTCGGATGCATCCAAATAAAGTCGGTAAGTGGATTTCGACACTAATTCGTTTTCTATTTTATTTTTCAATTTTTTTTAATAGATTCCCCGCGATTAAATGTTTTTTTTTTTAGTTTTTGAAAATGATGTTCGTTTTCTCTCCATTCCCACTAGGGGTGTTCATCTTCAGACCGAAAACCGATACGACCGACCGAAACCGACAGAACCGACGACGGTCGGTCAGCGTCGGTTCTTACATTGGGGAGGTCGGTCGGCCAAACAATTTTACACATAACCGACCGACCGACCGATATATTTATATATAGAAAAAAAAAACTATTTTTTAAAAAAAATACACATAACCGACTGATGTTACACATAACCGATCGACTGCCCAATATATTTATATATAAAAAAAAAACCATTTTTAAAAAAAAAACACATAACTTACCGACCCCGACCGAATTTACACATAACCGACCGACCACCGTTCTTCATCTCAATTCTCATGATCTTAAAAAAAAACCGACCAAACCGACCGTTCCGTCGGTCGGCTGGCAACACCCATCGAAAGTCGTTGGTTTCCAGATTTATGAAAAATCGACCGACCGATGAACACCCCTAGTTCCCACGACTTGATAAGTTTTTCAAAAAAAAAAAAGTTTTTCAAATTATTTTTTTTTTTAGTTTTCAAAAGTGACGTTTTTTTTTTAAGTATAAGATGATTAATAAAATCAATAATATCATAGATGGAAGTATTATTTATCAATTTAATTTTAAAAAACCAAATATTTATCAAACAAGACTTTTGTTTCTTTGTTTTTTTAATAATAATTATATTTAAACGTTAAACATAAAAATTGAAAATTAAAAAAAGTATCAAATGAGATCTTAATTTTCAAAACTTGATTTAGTTTTTTAAAACATGAAGAGAAACTATATAACAAAACAAACGTGGAAAAAATGTTTATAAGTCTAAATTTAAAGAAAAAAGAATTATTATCAAATTTTTATTTTTTCTTTTCTAAAAACGAACAGTGTTCTCATGCGTAATTGATAGTAATCGACGGCCTACAATCATATGTCAGTATCAATTTTTTTTTTTTTTTAGAAATATGTCAGTATCAATTTAGTTTTAATTGCATGTAATAAACGTATTTAGATGGACGAACTCAAAAAGAAAAATAAAATTAAAAAACAAAAAAAAACAAAAAAAAAATGAATGCACATATGGGATGTGGACGGTTGCTTTTTCTTTTTCTTTTTTCCTCTTTTTTCTTCTCGTTTTAAATGTATTTTATGAAATGTCACATTTCATAAGATCAAAACTCCAAGCGTGTATGTTGGAATTCCTGAATTTGGAAGAATTTCAAATCAAAACGAATTTGAAATCATTGAATTTAGAATGATTTCAAATAAAAAATATATATACACTTGAAACGTAAAATGATTTTAAATCTTGTCTTGATAAAAATAAATTCCATCTAAAATAGATCAGCTTTGGCCGGATTTTAAATTAAAGTTTATCCCATTTTATTTTATACTTAGTTGAGTCGAAGAAACAAAAGGAATAAAAAGAAAAAAAGAAAAATTGAAGCATGCATATTTGTGTTAAAAATAGGATTGTTTGTATTTAGTCTTTTTTTGTTGCTAGTCTTTAGGTTCCTATTCTTTAGGCTAGTCTTATGTTTTTGTTTGGGTGGTTAGCATGCTATTTTTGATGTATCTTGAGCCTATGTAAGGCCTATTTGCAATGGAATTCAACACACTGAGTTTTTACATCACTCCCACTCTTCACTAGTTCTCTCTATTTTTTATCTACAAGTGGTATCAGAGCCAAGTTGTGGCATCTTCTTCTTAGCCATTAAACCAATTCCCATTCCTTTATCTTCTACAATAGCTAGCAAGCATAAACAATGGCCTCAGACAACTATGTGCAACCAGCAATTCCTCGCTTTGATGGTCATTATGATCATTGGAGCATGTTGATGGAGAATTTCTTGCGGTCCAAAGAGTACTGGACCGTTGTTGAAGCAGGAGTGAATGAACCAGCTGCTGGAGTTGTCTTGTCAGAAGCTGACCAAAAGAAGCTAGAGGAACGAAAATTGAAGGATCTCAAGGCAAAGAATTATTTATTCCAAGCCATTGATCGTGCCATCTTGGAGACCATTTTGCAAAAAGATACCTGCAAGCAAATTTGGGACTCCATGAAGAAAAAGTATCAAGGCACAACGAGGGTGAAAAGACAGCAACTCCAAGCTCTTCGCAAAGAGTTCGAGATTCTTCAAATGAAGCAAGGTGAGTCCGTGGATGGGTATTTCTCACGGACCTTGGCTATAGTAAACAAGATGCGGATCCATGGAGAGAAGATTGAAGATGTAGCTGTGGTTGAGAAGATTCTTCGGTCGATGGATTCTAAATTTGCATATGTGGTTTGTTCAATTGAGGAATCAAAAGATATTGATACATTATCAATTGATGAATTACAAAGTTCTTTACTTGTGCATGAGCAGAGAATGACATCAAATACAGGTCCAACCGAAGAACAAGCCCTGAAAACTTCAACTCATGGTGAAAACTCTACAGGGAGAGGATCAAATAGAGGACGTGGTCGAGGTCGTGGAAGGTGGCAAGGAAGAGGACGAGGTGGTGGACATGATCAACACAAGCAAACATCCAACAACAACTCGAGATTTGATAAGTCCAACATTCAATGTTATCGTTGCCATAAGTTGGGTCATTACAAGTCTGAATGCACAACCAACTTCAACCATGAAAAAGGAGAGCAGTCCAATTTTATAGAGAAAAAGGAGCAAGAAACACTATTGATGACGTGTCACCATAACGAGGAGCTTAGACCTAACATATGGTATATAGACACTGGTTGCAGCAATCATATGTGTGGTAACAAGTCTCTCTTTTCTCATTTGGATGAAAGTTATTATTCTACCGTGACATTTGGTGATAATTCTAAAGTAAATGTGGTGGGTAAAGGAAATATTCAAATCAAGACCAAAAAAGGCAATGTTGAAACCATATCAAATGTCTTTTATATTCCTGATTTGAAAAGCAATTTATTGAGTGTTGGACAGCTACAAGAGAAGGGTTATGTCACAACTATCAAAGAAGGTGCCTGTGAAATATATGATCCAAGAAGAGGATTGATAGCTCGTGTTGAAATGGCCTCGAACAGGTTGTTTCCACTCAAACTAGAAGGTTTGGAGTTATGTTTCAAGACCAATGTAGATGAAGACCCCACATGGCTTTGGCATTTGCGATATGCCCATTTGAATTTTAAAGGTTTGCAAGTCCTTTTTCAAAAGCAAATGGTGGTTGGTCTTCCCCAAATTTCTCCTCCCATAAAAGTATGTGAAGATTGTGTTGTTGGCAAACAACATCGTGAGAGCTTTCCAAAAGGCAAAGCATGGAGAGCACGTAAATCCCTGGAGTTGATTCATTCTGACATATGTGGTCCATTAAACCCAGTATCAAATGGGAAGAAAAAATATTTTATTTCTTTCATTGACGATTTTTCCAGAAAAACTTGGGTTTATTTCTTGCAGGAAAAGTCTGAAGCATTCTCAATTTTCAAGAGCTTTAAAGCGGTTGTTGAAAATGAAATTGGGAGAAAAATCAAAACCATTCGAACGGATCGTGGAGGAGAATACATGTCACATGAATTTGTGAATTTTTGTGCTCAGCATGGAATTCGACATCAGTTGACAGCAGCCTACACACCCCAACAAAATGGTGTTGCCGAAAGGAAAAACCGTACTATCCTCAACATGGTTCGAAGTATGATTGCAAATGGGAGAGTTCCAAAAGAATTTTGGCCAGAAGCAGCAAATTGGGGTGTTCATGTTTTGAATCGAAGTCCCACTTTTTCGGTGAAAAACATGACTCCTCAAGAAGCTTGGGATGGGCGTAAACCATCAGTTGATCACTTTAAAGTGTTCGGGTGCATTGCATATGCACACGTTCCTGACGAGAAGAGAAGGAAGCTAGATGACAAAGGTCAAAAATGTGTCTTTCTTGGCATTAGTGAGCAATCGAAGGCTTACAAACTGTTCAATCCAATCACAGGTAAAATTGTAATTAGTCGAGATGTTATATTTGATGAACTAAACACTTGGAATTGGACAGAAGATACTCTAGAGCAACAAACAGTACCTGTGAACCTTGAGGATAGTGATGAATCTTTGACACCTCAACTTGAAGAGCCAGTACAACAATCAGTTGAGCTTGAGGCTATTGAGTCTCAAACAGGAGGTGCAAGTTCTTCAAGATCACAACGAGTTAGAAGGAGACCAGCATGGATGGAAGATTATGAGGTTAGTGGTGATCTTTCTGATGAGACATTTGTCCATTATGCTTTATTATCAGAATGTGATCCATTAACTTTTGAAGAAGCTGTCAAAGATATAAAATGGAAGCAGGCCATGGATGAAGAGATTAAGTCGATTGAGAAAAACAACACTTGGGAGCTATTAGAACTTCCTAGAGGGCAAAAACCCATTGGTGTTAAATGGGTTTACAAAACGAAGCTGAATAAAGATGGCCAAGTAGACAAATACAAGGCTCGTCTTGTCGCAAAGGGGTACAAGCAACAAATTGGCATTGACTACAATGAAGTTTTCGCTCCGGTTGCAAGACATGATACGATTCGAATGGTGGTTGCATTGGCAGCACAAAACAATTGGAAAATTCTTCAAATGGACGTGAAATCAGCCTTTTTGCATGGCAACTTGAATGAAGAAGTTTACATAGATCAACCCCCTGGATATGTTCAACAGAGTAATGCAAGAAAGGTATATCGCTTGAAGAAGGCTTTGTATGGATTGAAGCAAGCTCCTAGGGCTTGGTACAGTCAAATTGAGGCCTACTTTATTAAAGATGGATTTGAAAAATGTCCATATGAACATACTCTCTTTATTAAATTCCAACATCCAAACAAGATTTTGATAGTATGTTTGTATGTAGATGATTTGATTTACACAGGAAATGACTCGGTTATGTTTGAAGAATTCAAGCAGTCCATGATGGCAGAGTTTGAAATGACAGATCTAGGGATGATGCATTACTTTCTCGGCATTGAGGTAAAACAATCAGTAGCGGGAATTTTCATCAATCAGAAGAAATATGCACTGGAGATCTTGGACAGGTTTCAAATGGAGAATTGCAACTCAGCCTCAACTCCAGTTGAACCCAATTTGAAGCTCACAAAGGACCATGAAGGAAAGAAGGTCAACAGTACTCTCTATAAGCAAATGGTTGGAAGCTTGATGTACTTAACAGCTACAAGGCCTGATATTATGTATGCTGTAAGTTTAATTAGCAGGTTTATGGAATCTCCAACTGAGTTTCATCTCCTTGCTGCCAAAAGAATCTTACATTACTTAAAAGGGACTCCTGATCTAGGCATACTTTATCAAAGAAGAGGAAAATTAAACCTTGTTGGTTTTAGTGATAGTGATTATGTTGGAGATTTAAATGATAGAAAGAGTACTTCAGGGTATGTTTTCATGCTTGGTTCAGGAGCTATCTCATGGTCTTCCAAGAAGCAGCCAATTGTCACATTATCTACCACTGAAGCTGAACTTGTAGCAGCAACATCATGTGCATGTCAAGCCATTTGGTTGAGGAACATTCTTGAGAATTTGCATCATAAGCAAGAAGAAGCATCTATCATTCATTGTAATAACACATCAACAATCAAGCTCTCAAGGAATCCTGTCTTGCATGGACGAAGCAAACACATTGATGTAAGATACCATTACTTGAGAGATCTTACAAATGATGGAATTATCAACCTAAGCTACTGTAAAAGTGAAGATCAAGTGGCAGACATTTTAACCAAGCCTCTCAAATTAGCAACATTTGTGAAGCTTCGAAGCTTACTTGGGGTGGTTTCCTCTACTACTTTAAACTAAATACTAAATTGCATAGTTTTAGTTTAAGGGAGGGTGTTAAAAATAGGATTGTTTGTATTTAGTCTTTTTTTGTTGCTAGTCTTTAGGTTCCTATTCTTTAGGCTAGTCTTATGTTTTTGTTTGGGTGGTTAGCATGCTATTTTTGATGTATCTTGAGCCTATATAAGGCCTATTTGCAATGGAATTCAACACACTGAGTTTTTACATCACTCCCACTCTTCACTAGTTCTCTCTATTTTTTATCTACAATTTGGAGTTGCAACATAGAGTGAAAGGAAAAAAAATATTAGAGATGGAAACTGGTGTTGGGGTGTCAATTTGGAAAAGAAATTATATCGGTGAGGTCAGTACAATGAGACTGGTAATTTTACATCGTTGGATGTAAGAGATAAAATTTGTAAAAAAAAAGATAAATTTGAAGATGTACATTCGACAGTTTTAAAAAGACAGTTATATTATAAAAAGGGACATAACAAAAATAAAAAATAAAAAAAATGAGAAGAAAATATATAGAGAGAAAAAATCATGCCAACAAGAGCATAACTCAATTGGCATAAAGATGTATTGATAATTACGAGATATGTGGTTCGAATCCTCCACCCCCATTTTGTCAAAAAAAAAAAAGAGAGAGGGAAAAAAATTCAGTAACTACTGCCCCGTAGTGGCTCTAACTAAGATTTAGAGAATGAAGATGGAAAAAAGAAAAAATATATATATAAATATAAAAAAGTATCTTAAATAATTTTTATTTAAAAAGAACATTTGTGTCATGTCGTAATTAACAGAAAATTAGACGTAAGAACTAAAATTAAACCAAATTCAAACTTCAACAATTAAAGACAGCCTATTTAAAACCTTAGAGACCAAATTTTTTTTTTTCCTTTGAAAAATAAAAAAGAGGCTTCTTTTGAAAAAAAAATGATAAATATTGTTAGTTTTTTTTAAAAAAAAAAAAAAATTCAACTTAATCAAATAAATATTGTTATTTGTCGTACCTAAAATATAGGTATCGGGTCGGAGTTACTCCAATAATAATAAATTTCAGGAAAATAACCAATAAACATCTCCACATAATTTTCTTTAAAAAAAAAAAAAACAATATCCACATAATTTTTTTTTTCCTTTAAAAAAAAATCTCCACATATTTTTTTTTTGGGGCTTTGCACAGATAGCAAAAACCGGCAAAAGAATTGCAAAAATAGCAAAAAAATAAAATTATTTGTGGAAAATAGCAAAAAATACGTTAAATTACGAAAATACCCTTAGTATCTCCAATAGTCTATCAATCCCTATTATTGATAGTCACTGATAGACTTCGATTAATCGGAGTCTATCAAAGATAAATACTGATAGACTTTGATGATAAGTTTCAATTAATCGGAGTCTATTAGTGATAGACACTGATATACTTTGATTAATCGAAGTTTATCAGTGTGTATCACTGATAGACTTTGATGATCATAATCTATAAGTTTTTATCGTGTTTAATTCAAGCCTATCAGTGATAGCCGCTGATAGAAAACAATTTAATTCAAGGCTATTAGTTCAGTTTAATTCAAGACTATCAGTTTCTATCCATCAGTTTAATTTAAGTCTATCAGTGATAATCACTAATAGAAAACCGTTTAATTCAAGGTTATCAGTTTCTGTCACTGATAGAAATCAATTTTATTCAAGACTATTAGTTTCTATCACTGATAAAAACCAATTTAATTGAAGTTTATATGTTTCTATCAGAAATCAATTTAATTAAAGTCTATTGACTTGTATCACTGATGGAAATTAGTTTAATTCAAATCTATCATTTTCTATCGATGATAGAAATCAGTTAATTGAAATCTATCAGTTTCTATCTCGGATAGAAATCAGTTAATTATCAATTAATTGAAGTCTACCAATGATTGTTACTGATAGAAATCAATTTAATTCAAATCTATCAGTAAAGTACTTTGCATTGCAATCATCTCGGTAATTAGAAACTCATCCAAAATTATTATACTACAGTCATAAATTGAACAAAAGATTTAAGTCTCTTGTGGTAATTAGAACATAAAATCCAAAAATAACCATTACGAACAAGCGACTCTCAATCAACAATATAATTTAATTTTTAAAGACTAGCACACAAGCTCCGTGACCACCACCATAAAATTGTTATTCTTGTATTCTTTGTATTTCATTATCTATCAATTATAGCCCTGATAGACTTCGACCAGTGATAGTCAGTGATAGACTACGATTAACCGGAGTATATCAGTGATATACTTTGATATACCTATACAAACACTCACCAAAATTGTTATTTTTGTATTCTTGACATTCTTGAATTAAAAAGAAGGTCAACAAGAGCTTAGCTCAATTGGCATAAGGTTGTATTGATAACCACAAGGTCTGTGGTTCGAAAAACAGAGGAAAAAAAAGAAATCGTAATAGCTCATTATAAAAAAAGAAAAAAAAAATCATAACAGCTCATAAATGCACAAAAAAAAACAAAAAAAAAAAGAAAAAAGAAGAAGAAGAAATCGTATACACAAGAAATGAGGGTAGAAAGGCTCATAAATGAAAAAAAAAAAAATCGTATACACTAGAAATGAGGGAAGAAATGGTAAATGGGAAGGGAGAGAAAGGGAAGGGTAAAATGGGAATATTATAATTTTTTTGTCATATTTGCAATTCTTTTTACTTGGTGCTAAATTTGCTATTATAGATAATTAATTTGCCACCCACCGCAATTACTCTTTTTTTTTCCTTTAAAAAAAATCTCCACATAAATAAACAATTTCCACCTTAAATGAACACCACTATAGCAGACAATTAACGTCAATATAATAATTTTCATGTCAACATAAAACTTGTATTTTAACCAAGATGTCAGAGGTTCAATCCTCCACCTCTATACATTGTAAAAAATAATAGTAATAATAATTAATTTTCATATTTTATTGTTTTAAACTACCTTTAATTTTTTTCTAAAAAAACTACCTTTAATTATCTCAATTAAAGATATCAAATAAAACCAACAAGAGCATAGTTCAGCTTGACCAAACAGTGGTTCAAAAGAAAAAAACATCAAATAAATGTATATTTTTTAAAATCTTATGAGCCAATAGGTTAAGGTATCTACTCCTTTTTTTAGGTCGAAGGTTCAAATTCATATATCCACATTTTTCATGGTACTAAAGTAAAAGATGATTGTGATTTATGTGATTGGACGTTTTCGTTATTGTAGATGGGTGATTAAGAACGATTATTAAAAGAAAGCATTTTCGGATGATTAATGGATAAACAACTTTCACAAAAAAAGAACGAAGAAAAAAAAAAAGAGATGAATGTACTATATAATAAGACAATTAACTCCAAAAAATCGTTTTTGGTACATGTCACACTTTACTTGTTTCTCCAACCTTCATTAAATTATTTTTAAGATACATCTTAGAATAAGTCAAAGCAACACAATTTATCCTTTGAAACAAGACCCTATTCGGGGGGATGAATCAAGGTTTTATTGTAATACGACGATTGAATTAAAAAAATCTCAACATAAATAAATGAAGAACAAAATTGGAGAGAGTTAACTCCAATATAGTGGTTTTCATACCTACAATCTTTTACTTAAAATTCGAAAACAGTTTTCAAAAACACATACTTAATCCAAAAATATAACACAGAATCCGTGTTACCAAATATTTCACTATTTGAAGTGAAAGATATGTTATAGGTAATTTTGGACCATCCCGGAATCCAAGGAGCAGACAATGACAACACAACCAGAAGATGGACCCCAGAGGGAAATCAGGACACAGGGTTGGGCCAAGGCCGAAGGGAATGGGCCTTGGCCCAACCCCGCTCGGCCCGCTTGTGCGGGCCGAGTCCCCTCCCCTCAGCTCGGTCCCTGGAGTCCTTTGGTTGTCCCGGTTCAACCTGGTTCAGCCCGAATCATCTTCCGACGCCAAGGAACCCTAAAAAAGGCAAAGGTATATAAACCTTTCTTCAACCTTGGAGAAGGGATCCGAAAACTCTCTCTTTTCTTCCTCTAGCTCTCTGGTTTTGCTCATATTCCCTCCGATTACTGACTTAAGCATCGGAGGCGGTGTGGCAAGCACCACATCGGTGTGCATGTTTCCCTTGTTTTGCAGGCTACGTCTTCCCCTTCAAATAAATTTACGGTTGATGTCACGTGAGGGTCAGGTGAGTTCTCCCTGTCCGGATTTTGGCATCAACAAGATACTCCACTCATGCCCTTCCCAACCAATAAATGGCCAAGAGCCTATTTAAATATTTAAAATGTAAAACTATGTAGATATATGTAAAGTCAATAATTTGAGTTAACCCTAACGTGGATCTGCCTCGAAACATAATGATAAGTAATTAACTTAAATATTGATTAACTACAATCTTATTGTAAATATGAGCATAGTTCAATTGGTTAATATATTATAACATCAATCAAGAGGTAAGAGACTAAAATCTATTAAAGGCTCAAATATTTATCCCCACATATTGTTGAAAAAAAAACCACAATGATTGCTTTCAACGATAGTGTCAACAAAGTTTGTTGGATGTGTTGAAGAAAAATGTTGAATGATGAACAATAATATTAGGGCCCAAATCACAATGTTATAAATATCTTCTATTCCGCTAAACAAGTTAATAATAGTCAGAAACAAAATAAAACTAACTCCAAAAGCTATACTGATTCGCCTCAAGCTTGAGGCTACATCTATTATTTTGCAACGACAGGTTCTACTATTATTGGGAGATTACAAGAAGCTCTAATATTTGCATTTAAGAGCCGCCTTTAATAATCTAGCAAAAGCTATTGACTTTGGGTTCGTTTGGAATATATTTTAATTTAAATGTTTTTCAAGAATGCATTTTTTAAAAAAACACTTTGTATAAAAATTGTTTAGAATTTAAACACTCATATGTTTGGTTGCATTTCCTCATAGGTGTTTTTATACCCAAGTTATTGTGTACTTAAAAAGTCTTTTTAAAAAAGTTTGTTTCAAATGTTTCTCTCAAAATGATTTATTTATCAATCTAATTTTCTAATAAGTCATTTTAGTAGTTACCAAACACTAGAAATTCTTTCAAAATGATTTATTTTCAAAATTAAATACTTGAAAAGTTAAACCAAACACACTCTTTCAAGTATCACAACTCAAAGAGAAACACCTTTTTCCCTCCAAAATCTCACTACCGCACAATACACACATTGTGTATGTAAAACTCAAAAAAAAAAAAAAAAAAAAAAAAAACATCAATTTATCCACACACTGCGGCATAAGAAAAACATGTAAATATATATGCTAAATGTGCAAATGACCTAATTCATGAATGAGTATGACTCCCGTAAACTTAACGAACTCCCACTTTGAGACAAAATAATAATATTGTTTCTCACTAGAACGAAACTCTAATCATCTTGATAAATTCAAGACTCTACTCTCACTGCAATAGTTATCTTTGATCTTCTTGGAAACTTCAAGACTAAAAAATACCTAAAAAACAACAAACTCATAAAACAGGCAACCATCAAAATATAATTATAACTAATTTGTGCTCGTCTCGAGGTATGAGCTAGCCATGTGGATTTGTTTCCTAGACGAGAAAAAACAAACAGATACTCCCATTTCAACTAAGTGCTGATACCTGACATCTTCTTCCAATCCGAACAATTGTCCCAAAATAAGATACACTATGTAAAATGACCTTGAGTCCTCTATTCAAATTTGCTATCAAGCTAGAGATCTGACCTTTGACATTAACAATTACTTTGGCTTTCCACTTCGATGTCTCAACATGCCTAGGTAACTTATTCAATCCGTTCGAGCGTCTAACAGTTGAGGGTTCACAATAGTTGTCAAACTTTATCTTCTTGACATCCCAGTTGTTTATAAATTGAAGGGTCTTGATCTGACGAATCGAAATTGACTATCCTTGCTGTGGGCTCAACTGTATCTCTATAACTACTATTTGCAATTTTATAGACATCTACCATCTATTTGATCCTTTGGCAACATTTCAAACGACATCTATACCATGCAACTTTCTTGTGACCAACTGCCACTATTTGGGATCCTAACTTGAGTTTACACTAGCATCTGTCAAACTCACACTTGTAACTCTTATTTGCAAACTTGCCAGTAGAATAATAATAGTCTTGGACGAAAAATAAAAGAGATATGAAAAATAGAATAATGTTAAAAGTTATACTGGTTCGTCCCAAGATCGGGACTGCGTTCAATCTTCTACAACTACAGGTTCTACAAGAATTAGAAAATTACAAGAAACTCTTAAACTTGTGCTACAAAACAACACTCACTGGCCCAACAAAAACTATTGACTTCTAAGTTAAGTACCTATATCTAATAGGATCTTAAACTTTTAACTTATTAAAAGTCCAATGACTTATCAAACACAAAGTTGAAAGTTTAAGGACATATTTTAAAGTTCAAAGACCTATTAGATAGGGGTGAGAAAAACGAACCGAACCGAGTCGGTTCGATTTTTTACATATATCCAGATCGAACCGAACAGAGTCGGTTCAGTTCTCGACTTTGACTTAAATAGAAAAGTTAGGGTTTCCTTGTTTCAATCTCAGCCGCCTCCTTCCCCTCTCTCTTTCATTCTCTCTTTCCCACGAACGGTGTCTCCTCCACCACAAATCTCAGTCGTCTATTTTTTATCTTTTCCTTGTTTACTCAGTCACCATCTCTTCCACCACGAAGCACGAATGACGTCGACTCCTTCCAACGTCTCTCTCGGTATCTCTCTCGATTTGAATTTTTTTCTCTTTATTTTGGAATTGATTTTCCTTTTAATGGGTTTTGTTTCTTCTTCCGATTTTTTCATGTGGGGTTACATTTTTTTTTTATCTCTTATATAGTTTGGGTGATTTTTCTCTTGGATCTTTTAATGGGTTTACATTATTCTTCTTCTGGGTTTTGCATTTTTTTGGGGTTTTTCTCTTCCACCATTGTCAACCTCGCTCCGCCACTCCCATGAAACAACAACACAATCCACCGCCACTTCTTTCTCCCCTTTTTGCCGCCCTGTTTCCGACCCTGCTGAAGCCCTTAATTCCTCCCCTCCACCGCTCACTTTGTCACCGACCATTGCCCTACCGCTGTTCCATCTCTGAACCAAATCAACCTCCAATTGTAATAGGTAGAAAACGATTTGATCAAAGAAAAAGTGACTCGACCCGATCGGTTCGAGTCAAGTCGGTCGGTTTGTCCGTACAATCAACATGTGTCGGGTCAGTCGGTTTGTTTGTACAACCGTCTCGACCCGAAATTTTTACATCCCTACTATTAGACACAAAATTGAAAGTTTAGTGACCTCTTTGATGTTTCTTAAAGTTCATAAACTAAATTTGTATTCTAACTTTTTTTTTTTTGGGAAAATTACATTTTCGGTCCATAATGCATTTTGGTCTCTAAGTTTTTTTGAATTTAACTAGTGAGGATTTAAACCTCCAACCTGATACTTTAGTTATACTCGCCTTGGTAACTCATTAATATTAGTAGAAAAGAGAATTAGAATATTCAAGAAAAGAGAATTAGACTTATCTTATATAGAAACAAAACTCAATCCTAAATTATAGATTGTCAAATTTTAAAATTTTCTTTTTTGAGTAGATCAACATTTGAGGGATTCGAACTTCTAATCTCTTTGGCCGGATTACAATGAAGTATGAGATTTGATTCATATATTTATTTATTTATTTTCAGAAATCTTGGTTTTTAATATTGGACAGGTATTTTTTTCTCAAAAAAAAAAAATATTGGACAGGTATTACTTACATTGCAAATAACATTAATAAATGTACTAAAGAAAAAAAAATTCGTTTCGTCGTTTCAACGCAACGGAGAAACGAACCGCCTGGTTAGAAGAACTGAGAAGAACTCGGTTCAGAGAGAAATTGTGGCCGACGACCGCCGGAAATGTATCGAAAAGCTATATTCTTCCTCGTTTTCTCTGTCATCTTCTTCATTTCTTGTTCAATTCTCGTCCGAACCGTCGATGTCAGATCGTACTTCTTCCCTCTGCTTCAGTCTCAGCCAATTTCCCCCTTCCCCTGTGCCGCCGACCCTCCTCTCAGAGTCTACATGTACGACCTTCCCCGTCGTTTCAATGTCGGCATACTCAATCGCCGGAACTTGGACCAGACTCCGGTCACCGCCTCCACTTGGCCGCCATGGCCCAGAAACTCCGGGTTGAAGCGGCAGCATAGTGTGGAGTACTGGATGATGGGTTCGCTTATACACGAAGGTACTGGCGATGACAGAGATGCGGTTAGGGTTATGGATCCGGAGAATGCCGATGCCTTCTTTGTGCCGTTTTTCTCTTCCTTGAGTTTTAATTCACATGGACGCAATATGACCGATCCGGCCACGGAGATTGATCACCAATTGCAGGTACCTTGCGCTTCATTATACAGTTTTAAGTTCGTGGCTCTTCTGGAATTCTGTAATTTTCTTTTAGTTTCTTGTTTAGACTTTGGCAATGCTCTCTATTTGACTTCATATCGTTGGGATTGGGAGGGCTTTTCCGAGCGAGATTCTTATATGATCCTCGAAGGCACTGAATGCTTTAACTGTAGCGTGTCTAGTAGGTTTCAAATTGATTGTGCTACGTTTAGCTGATTCTATTGCAGTTCTTGGATTGTGATGATAGTCATTTTCCTTTTACACTTCGGGTCGCGGCTTAACGATAGGTAAGTGGATGTAAAGGGGGAAAGCTGTATTGTATTCTTACCCAGAATTGAACTAGATCCAGTTTAACCATCTCAGGCTGAGTGAATTTTCAGATCCAAGGATAGACATGGTAGTTTATATGAATAGGGATTTGCAAGTTTTGTCAATTTCTTGCTTCTTATTAATCTATCGCACTAGCTAAACTACGGTAGTTGACTTTTCAGTGAAGGGGCAATGAACTTGTGGATCAACACATCCACTATTTAGGAAAACTGTTCATCTGATCACGATGTCTTCCTACATTTTGGTACACTCCAGCAATTGCTTAATGTAAAGTAGGTTCCATCCCTAGTCATTTTTCATAAGAAACATCCGTTTGAATTCTCACCTCAGAGACTTATAGATTTGGGTTTACTTTTTTCTGTATTCTTCTGATTGTCATCATCTAACTTGTCTTACTATTGGAATTTTCTTGTTTATAATTTTATATTCTCAGTTTTGAAAGCGTCGAAAAGAGATGTATGAATTTTTATTTGATGTGTCATGTAGATAAAGTGAATTGTACTTCAGTCAGTTGACGGGCTCTGATCATTTGACTATGTTTCCTCAGATTGACCTTATGAAATTCTTGAGCGAATCCAAGTATTGGCAGAGGTCCAAGGGCAGAGACCATGTCATTCCTATGACACATCCCAATGCTTTCAGATTTCTTCGACAGCAGGTGAATGCCTCGATTCAAATTGTAGTGGATTTTGGCCGCTATCCAAAAACCATGTCAAATTTGGGCAAAGATGTGGTAGCACCATATGTTCATGTCGTTAGTTCTTTCATTGATGATGACCCTCCAGATCCATTTGAGTCTCGCAAAACACTACTATTCTTTCAGGGAAAGACGTTCAGAAAAGATGTGAGTTGATTAAAGTTTCATGACTGACACATACCTCACGTTCTAAAATCAGGGTTATTTTTTAGGGAAGTAGAAATGTGATTTTAAGTGTAATTGTTAGTAACTGAATTTTTTTAATCAACATGTTTCAGGATGGCATTATTCGTGTCAAACTCGCAAAGATATTAGATGGTTATGACGACGTTCACTATGAGCGCAGTCCTGCAACAGAGAAAAGCATAAAATCGGTATGATGTGGGCACAGTTAGCTTATTTCTTTTCTATTTGATTATTTGCATTGGGAAAACTTTGTGCATCTACTTTGCTGCTTTAAAATCAGTAAACTAGATCATACCTTATTATCCAAACCAAACGTCCAAACCGTGTTTCTTATCCAAACTTTTTTTTTTAATTTATTTTTGTATGCTTTGAATCAAAATCCCGTAATCCCCTCTCATCTAAAAATATTGTATAAATACTCCTGAAAAAGTACAAGTTGGTTTTTCCTTGGGGTCGTTTTGTATAGTAAGAAAAAATATTAGAGGTTCAAGAAACAAGATAATTTTGTAAAACATATATTATTTTTACTTTTTAAATTTCAGTTCTATGGTATCTAGGAGCCCATGTTCTTTCTATGCCCCTCGCTCACTAAGACAATGAACTCTTTTTTTTTTTGAAAAGAAGACAATGAACTTTTTGAGGAAGAAAAGTTTGTTTTCATATGGATACATTTGTCTAAGGTTTGATGGTAACACTGTAAATCTAGTGTATCTCATTCTTTTCTCTTCTTCTGATACTCCAGTCTTCTCAAGGGATGCGGTCATCAAAGTTCTGTCTGCATCCCGCAGGAGACACTCCATCATCTTGTCGGCTATTTGATGCTATCGTGAGCCACTGTGTTCCGGTTATCGTCAGTGATCAAATCGAGCTGCCATTTGAGGATGAAATCGACTATGCTCGATTCTCGTTGTTTTTCTCCTTTGAAGAGGCACTGCAACCTGGTTACATGGTCGATAAACTCAGGCAATTTCCTAAAGAGAAATGGATTGAAATGTGGAAGCAACTAAAGGATATCTCCCATCACTATGAATTTCAGTACCCTCCTCAAAAGGAAGATGCTGTCAATATGCTATGGAGACAGGTGAAGCACAAGCTTCCCGGGGTCAGACTCGCCATTCATCGAAGTAGACGCTTGAAAATCCCAGACTGGTGGCGAAGATGATGAACACTGGAGTCGTATTTTTTCCTGGTCCAGCATCTCTAAACTCTCACCTTCCTAACAATTCACAGTAAATCATCAATTTCCCACTTCTTATTTTCTGATTTCAATAATCTTCCTCATCTCCAGGTTCGTTTTATACCAAATTAGGTACTACTCACTGTTATAATAGTCGATCGATACTCGGTTGTTGTAATTTCACATTCTTCAAAAAAATTAGAGCACCCTGTCAAATGGCTCACGAACTCAAGTTACCTGAGTGTTCTGATTGTGGAGGCTTTGTACAGACATGTTGAGAATTTTTGGCGATTTTGTTTTTTTGCTGGCTGTTTGTAATAGGAATTCTTTGTATTTTCATTGCTTGGATCTTGTCATTGTCGTAAGATCCAAAGTGGTTATAGATATTGTATTCTTCTTGCAGTTATACAAAGTGAATTGGAACCTTCTGTTTAGGTAGAAAAATGTTAGCATCATTAAGCTGTACTTGCTTTTCATTTGCCTTTAACTGCTCCACGTATGGAAAACATGTATCGTACTTATGTTTACTGTAATTATTAGAAAGTAGTTAGAATCGTTTAATAGCATTTAATATTAGTAAATTAATTTTCGCATCAGTTTTTAATAGGTTAAATTATAAAAAATGTCCTTGAACTATGGGATTGGTTTCAATTATACTCTAACTTTAAGTTTCATTTTAGTCCTCGAAGTTTGTAGGTTGTTTCAAAATGACCATTTGAAACATTTTTCGTTAAATTCATTGACAAAAAATGATGTGTTTGCATGTGTTTCTATTGTTTTTTTCCACGTATATGTTCAAATCTATTCACTTAAACAACAATATATATGCAAACACATCACTTTCCGTCTATGAATTTAATGAAAAAAGTCTTTAAGAGTCATTTTGAAACAAACTTCAAACTTCAAGGACTGGAACTTTTGAAAGTTTAGAGGTATAATTGGAACCAATCTCATAGTTCAGGAGTATTTTTGATATTTTAACCTTTTTAATAACCATTGAAACTTATTGTTAACAATACATACAAAACAAATGACATTGTGATTGCTGTGTGGATTACTAAAATCTAATGTTAACTATTTTATAAGTTGAATTGACAGTATGAATATATATATTTTTTCTTTTTGAGTACTCGATTTGACAGTATGGTATTTGTTAATATTTTGGGGGAAAAAATGTATTTGGTATTAATTGTAGAGATTCCAACGCTCAAATCAGATGGTTGACAGCAACAAAAAAGTAAGGAAAGCTTCAATTTCATGGAGAATATATGCCTTAATAATTGTAAGGTTCCTCAAATTGTTGGAAAGATTAGACCGAAGATGCCCATATAATTTTACTTATTTATGTGAGATCTTTAACATAAAAAGGTGTAATGGGTAATTTGGGAACATAAGAAAAAGTTGTAATGCGTAACTTTATTATTCTTGCCTAAATTTATTATATTTAATTGGTTAAATATGCAAATTTGTATCTATTAGTCAATTTTCAATTGAGTCCTTATTGTGTTAAAAAATCTTTATTTAGTCAATCAATAATAAATTTGTTAATAAAAATTAGATATATTAAATTATTGTTTTATTAACATGTTTATGTTACTTGACACCTAAAATCCAACCACATCAACAAAATCTAACCCATCAATTAACAAAATTTACTTTTCAAAAATCGACGGTCCATGTCATCAAATATGTTAATAAAACAATTAACATACCCTTAGATCCGTTGCACACAACAATACCCATTGAGCAAGCAAAATGTTTTCAAGTGTCAATTCGTTGGTTTCAGTTCTGTCTTCTAAGTTCTTCAAGCTGTGAAGTCACTAACCTCAACGTCTTTATCAATCCATTGAGTCCTTCACACTCTTGGTATCTCTAATCTCTCTCCAGTCCTACTTTCAGCCTTCTTCCAGAAGATTGACTTTGAAAAAAAAACAACAAATAACAAACAGAATCAACACAAAAAAAGGGCAGAAAAATGTGCAAACAAACAAACCTAATATTAGAAAATTGAGGAAAGTAAAATCTTGTTTTTGCAGCAAACAATATAAAGCTAGTTAGCTCTGGTTCAAAGTAACGTAGATGAAAATTTTCTTATGTAAATACAAGTCGGAATATAACCAACAACATTTGTCTCACTAAACATATCCTGGACTTCAAACCCAAGACAACGATTTTACTTTCAGCCAAAAATTTGTTGGAAACATAACTTCCAATAAAAACCAAGCTATTATTTTGTTCATTTAAGGCTAGTATTTTGCTTGAGAATCAAGTTCTGGAAAATATTTGCCTCTTTTTTTTTTTGTTGTTGTTGTTGGGAGATGGGGGGGGTGTAAAGAGATGTAGGAGTGAGAAGGACTTGGAATAAGAGAGACCATCTTATTAATGGAGGAAGACGGAGACTTGCTGTCTTAATAGTTAATAAAATGGAAGAAGAAATGATGGAGGAGGGAGAAGAGAAAGGGAAAGGGAAGGATAAAGCTGAAGAGGTAAGATAAAATGGCGATCCTTGAAACTAAAGCATACAAGAAACGCACCATACCCACCCATACACCCTACGCTTGTCGTTTAAGCAAAAACTAAAACCCACCTTTCTCTTTCTCCAACCCACTTTCAGCTTTTTTCCTGTACTTTCAGTTGATTAACTCTAACTTTGCAGGCTTGAGGTTCGGGCAAACACTCCAATCCAAAGTTTCAAGAAAATATGGCTTCATTTCAAAAAACCCCAATTGGAATGCGAAGTTCCACTATGCTTGAAACTTCGTGTGGATATCTACTTCAGGAGTTGCAGGCATGGATATGGGATTTGTTTGTTCTTTCTCTATTTCTTTGTTTAGTTGGACATGTTATATCCAGTGGCATTAACTTAAGTAAACTAATGATAACAGATGATTTGGGACGAAGTGGGAGAAGATCAGTTTGACAGAGAGAAGGTTCTTCTGGATTTGGAACAGGAGTGTCTAGAAGTTTACCGGAAAAAAGTTGATGGTGCAAATGTGTCGAGAGCTCGACTTCATCAGGAACTTGCAGAAGCCGAGGCTGAGTTTACACATCTCCTGTTGTCTCTTGGAGAACGTTCTCTTCCTGGACGGGTACGCAATGATTATCCTGTAAACCTGTTCCATCAGTTCAAATCAGAACTTAGATTGTTTAACTATCATAATATAATCATAACATCAATCATTTTTACTTGTAATATGATAATTTCCCAAGTTCTCACCCAATTGTATACGTTGATTGGACTTGTCTGATCAGCCAGAAAAGATGGCGGGAACTTTGAAAGAGCAGCTTGATTCAATAACTCCAGCTCTGAGGGAGATGCGGCTGAGAAAAGAAGAGAGGATGAAACAGTTCAGGGCCGTACAAGGACAAATCCTGAAAATTTCTGCAGAAATAGAGGGTCAATCTGATTGTGATGATTCGTCTCCTATTGTCATAGTGAATGAGAATGATCTTTCTCTGAAGAAACTTGAGGAATATCAGAATGAGTTACAAAGACTTCACAGTGAAAAGGTGCTAATTTGAGCCATATATTTAAGATTCTACTATAAATGGAAACAAACACACACATGCACATAATATTTTCAACTTCCAAGTTCGTTTACGTACCAATTCTTTTCGATTTCTTTGGACAGAATGAGAGGCTTCAGAGAGTGGAGAAATATATAGACACAGTCCACAAACTGTCTGCAACATTGGGGATGGATGCTTCCACGATTATCACCAAGATTCACCCAAGCTTGGACGACCCATTTGGAAGATCAAAGAACATTAGCGACTCCATTTTAGAAAAGCTTAAACGTACGGTGGAGTCTCTTAAAGAAGAAAAGCAGCAACGGCTTGAAAAGGTGATGAAACTTATACTTACCAAACAACATATTTAAGATACATCCCAAAAACAAAAAGTTTGACTGCTAGAGCAAAATCTGATCAGTAGCATAGTTTTTCAAGGGTATGGAAAGCATAAAATCATCACATCCTAGTGAAAACAAACTGTTATTGTTGTATCAAAAGAATATAAAGGTCACCAAAACCAAGTGAAACCAGCAGTTACAGTATACCTACATTTAAACTAATGGTTTGAATCTTGAAATGCCAACTGCTCCATCACTGTAAACAGAACACTATTTGATAAATTTCTGCAATGTTTTCTGCAGCTTCACAACCTTGGGAAAGCATTGACAAACTTGTGGGATCTTATGGATTCACCTTATGGTGACCGCAGATTGTTTTCTCATGTAATTCGTCTGTTATCAGTCTCATCACCTGAAATATCTGATCCTGGGAGCCTGGCGTTATATATAATCGAGCAGGTACAACAAACTTGAGATAAAGGTAAAAGGAAGATTTAATGAATTAGGTTCTAATTTTGTGAACAAAAATTTTAAGGCTGAGGCTGAAGTCAAGAGACTTGATCAACTAAAAGCAAGCATGATGAAAGAGCTATTTATCAAGAAACAGAAGGAGCTGGAAGATATATGTAACAAATCGCACATGGAGATACCTTCAAGATCGGAAATGGAAAAAATAATAAATCTTATTAATTCTGGTACGTGTGTGATGGCATCAATGTTAGAGAATATCATGTACTTCATGCAAATCTATAGTAATCCAGAAACTGACTTCTATGTACTGCAAAAGGGGAAATTGACCATGCCAATCTCCTCACAAGCATGGATGAACAAATATCAAGAGCAAAGGAAGAAGCATCTAGCCGGAAGACTATAATGGAGAAAGTTGAGAAATGGATGTTAGCATGTGATGAAGAGCGCTGGTTGGAAGAATATAGCATGGTTGGTAACTTTCCTGCAAGCTATACAAGAAAATTACTTGACCGCAATCTTAATCATATATATTAATTATAGATATTGGCTTTCAGGATCACAGCCGATACTCAGTCAGCAGAGGTGCTCACAAGAATCTCAGACGTGCAGAACGAGCAAGAATAGCAGTCAACAAAATTCCAGGTAAAATCAGCAATATTTTCCATGAACTGCAAGGAAGGCTTTAAAGATGGGTTGTCTTAAATTGGCCAGACCATCTTTCAGTACAATATCTTTCCAGGCCAAAGAGATGTGAGCTTCTTGAATTTGAACATATAACTAGGATTTTTGACTTCACCATCTCTCTCCTCTTGAAAATGATGTAAACTGCAGCTTTGGTGGAATTGCTTTTGGCAAAGACTAAGAGTTGGGAAGCAGAAAGAAGTAAAGTATTCTTGTATGATGAGGTAAGCTATATAATTGCCTTCAACAACGCTGTTGTTGTCATGTGCTAAACATCATTTGAGAAAATGATTCTAAATTTCATGAATGATCTTCTAAAAGTATGCTAGTAAGAACCTAAAATAGTGAGATATTCAAGGTTGGAAAAGAAAATCAAAACCAGAGACATGCCAATTGAAGTACCTTCCCGGGCAATTTCAAATGAAATGGATGTAGTAGATACACAAAATTGCCAAAATATAAGCATGTAGAGCATCCGCGCCTTCTCCATTCAAAAAAAAAAAACAAAACAAAAAAAAAATACTGATTCTTCTTTGTTTCTCCCACCTTGTTAAAAATACAAAGTTATCTGTTAATTACGAGAAAACATGTGTCCTATTTTCAGGTGCCTTTGCTAGCAATGTTGGAGGAATATAATGCCCTGAGACAGGAAAAGGAGGAGGAGAAGAGGAGACTAAGGGTAAGTACAATGTTGCTCACTGACAGACTTTTAAATGTGAATCTATAACATGGAACATGGTGAAAACGGAACTCTCTTTCCCCCATAACCATGTCGCCCAATTCCAAAAATATTCCCTTAATTTTAACTACTCTGCTGCAAAATTTTTGTACTAATTGTCTGTGGATGGTTTGGTTTCAAATTATGGTTTTTCTAGCAGGATAAGAAAAAAGTGCAAACCCAAGTTGTAATCGAGCCAGAAAACTTCTATGGATCAAGGCCAAGCACCAGCAGTCGGCGTCTCTCAAATGCTAGCATTAATGGCGGTTATGTCAATGCCACAGCTTTGAACAGAAGGCTTTCTCTGGGAATCCAGCAATTGGGATCAAACAGCATGAATTCAGCAACTCAATGCAACTCTTTTATAAAGGAAGGCAAAAAATCACCTGGACAAAATATGACTCTTCGACACAACCTTGTTTCTCAGGTCAGAGATGAAACAGCTTCAGTGGTATCCACATTTTCTGGCCCAATATCTCCATAGTGTCCACTGCATGACTTCAAGTTCAAGTGTCATTCAAAAAGATAATCCCAGAGAATAAAGTTTGAGAGAACCATTCTAGGCTGCGAATAAGCTTATGTCTTAACAGAAGATAGAGAAGATACTCGAGTATTTATTCTATCTTGAAGTTTCTTTTTAATTCCAATTAATCTTTCCTGTACAAACCTCATCTAGGCCCTCAAAATAATGTTTATAGATAGAAGTGAAAGTCAACCACCCATTTTGATTGTATACATTGTATCGAATTTCATCTTCATTACATCTATTCAGTATTCATGGTTTTGAGTTTTTCCCTTCTTATGCGATATTTAGATGACAAATCCTTGAAATGAATAACATAATATTTATCATGTAATGTTCAGTAACAAACAAGATTTCTCGCCTAATGATAAAATATGAACTTGCTTGCAATCAAACGCTAAAAAGTAAATCATAAAATGTGCTTGTGAGCTTTTTCCTGTTGAAGATTGAGCGCCTATGACTCATTGGTCTCCGCCGACGTTGTCTTTGCTGACCGGCGAAAGAAATCATCGATTCGACGGGTTCCTTCAGGAGGCGCTTTATCAACGACAGTGCGAGGGCGATTCTCGTCCTTCGCCGGAGCATCCGACGGCTGAGGTGGAAGAGGAAGCGAATCGAGGAGAAAATCACTGATCGATCGATGCCTTTTGACGGCGACTCGAATGTGTTCAAGCTTCACGGTCTTCCGTTTCTTCTCGACGGCAACTTCTGCAGATTTTTCAGCGAGAAGCTTGAGGAAGAGCTCGGTGGCGCATGAGACGAGAAACAGGGCTTCTGAATTCACTTTGCCGACGTCCTTGTCGATCTTCATTATCTTCTTCACTCGTCCTGTCGGAAATTGCGGCCGGATAACCTCTCCGGATTCCTCTTCGGCCATGTCCGGAATCTGTACGAACTGCAAGAATTCGACGGCTGAAAATGGCTTTTGGTTTAGCACAGATGATATGATCGGATCGATGAAAATCTGGTGATTTGCAATGGCGGGAAGATGATGCTCGAAATTTTTATATGACGAAAAACCCTGAAGTACTGTTTGGCTCATACAATTCGGGTGGGTCTTTTCGCAGGGGTTCTTTGGACATTTACTCGGCCTTCGTAGGGTTTTTCCCGCCAGGATTTTTTTTTTTTTTTTTTTTTTTGAGATACCTTCACGATAATGTCTTTTTTTTAGGGAACAAAAAAAAAAAAAAAAACCAAACCAACCACGTTTGATTTTTTTTTTAAGACAACGTTTGAGTTATAAGCTATGCTTATGTAAATTTTCTTGTAATACAGTAGTATGAATACTGTCATGTTATTTTTAGTTAGCTCAACATCATTTAAAAACGATATGGGATCCAATAATATATAAATACATTTTTTTAGTTAACAACATTTAAGGGTTCGTTTGATAACCATTTCAGTTTTTGGTTTTTCTGTTTTCTGTTTTTCGTTTTATGTTTTTTGAAAACAAAAACCAAGTATGTTTGATAATTGTTTTTTGTTTTCTGTTTTTTAAAAACAGAAAACAATAATATTTACCAAACAATTTTTTTTTTTTTAAGTGAAGAGAGAATATTAGTTAGATTTCATAAAGAAAATATTATTTATATGCATGTCAAATTACAAGTTTAGTCCACTAGCTTTCATATTTGTGTCTATTAGGTCCTAAACTTTAAAAAAATATCAATAATAGGTCATGAGTTTTATACTTTATGTCTAATAGGTCTTTGAAATTTTAAGAATGTCAAATAGGTCTTTGAACTTTCAAATTTGTATCTAACTGGTCCCTAACATGTTCAACATTTTTTAAACTAACGAATCTACCAGTTATAAAAATTGAACTTTGTGTCTAAGTCATTAACATTTCAATTTTGTGTCCAATAAATTCGTAAATTTTAAAAATTGTCGAATAGGTCAAGGACCTACTAGACACGAAATTGAAGACTCTGAGACTTATTAAAAACAAAATAGAAAGTTTGGGTCGTTTGTTATGACTTTTTAAAATTCAAGAAGCTATTGACTATTAGACATAAAGTTGAAAGTTGAACGACTAAACTTATAATTTAACAAAAGTTATAAAGATTGAAAATTTTAGATTAGATAAAAATAAATTCAAGATTGTTTGACTGAAATGTTTGAATTTTTCTACCGCTGGACAATTCCTTTTACTATGTAATATTTGAGTATTTAACTACTTATATTTATTATTTAATCAATTTTTTTTCACAATTATTTAATCAAATATGATATGCTCCTCAATTAAAAAAAAAAAAAAAAAAAAAAACAAATTGGACATAAAAGGTGTTAATTACATGTGGTCCACTTAAGCAAAATTAATATAATATATTAAAAATACCAAGCAAAAGTTATATTGTAATAAGAAAATAAATTAAGAGAACTCAAAAAAATAAAAATATATATATTGAGAAAATCGCAATAAATTTTCCCACGTCCCAGGCACCCCTCAGCCTCCTCACTCCCAACTCACGCGCATCATTCCTTATTTAAAAAACGGAAACCTGTTTTTAAAAACAACAAAAAAAAATTGTTTTCAACTTTTCTTAACAAAATTTAAAAACGTTTTTTAGATTTCAAAATCAAGAAAATGAATTGGTTATCAAACACACTTGTTTTTTAAAAACGAAAAACAAAAACATAAAACCAAATGGTTATCAAACGGCCCCTAAATAATTGGTTGTGAAACAAAATTCTTAGTGTGAACATAGGGGTATGTTAAATAAGTGTATATATATATAGGTGTATGCTATGGAAGTAAAAGACGTTTTTAAATGAGAGACTTATTTTATTAAAATGTGATCTCTTAGTTGTGATGCGGCTTGGCTAAACAAATAAGGAGTGGGGGGGTTTGTGTTGAGTGTTGCGGGACCCTGTTGGAGATGTGATCGGGACGGGGTGCGAACCAGTCACGAGGCTCTTCAAGGGTGGTGATGCTGTAAATGCAGGCGATTCGAGCTAGGTTATTGGGCATTGGCGAGATGGTGTTTGCCTCGAATGATGGTGGAGTCAAATTGTTTGGCATTTATAAACCTTTTGAATGACAAGGAGGAGAACTTCACTTTAGTCCGTACAGTTGCTATGGAGGTGCATAAACTATCTTGTAGATTGGTGGGGACAAAGTTTTAAAGCATGATAAGAGAGCAACAAAATTGGTGGTTGATGTGTTGGCGCGACGATTAATGATCAATGGGGTTCACGCCACTTGGTTTTCAGAGTTTCCGAAATGACTACGTGAAGCGGTTGAAGTAGACAAGCGAAGTACAAACTTACTCTAAATCTTAATGTGTTTGTTTTTTCTAAAAAAAAAAAAAAAGGATAATTTTTAAATTTTATTAGTAACATACATGATTTCTTAAAATTATTATTTCAATAATGTACTTTCTATTCCACAATCGTAAGTGTCTTCTATCACAATTTAAAACTTATGAGAATTAAAGTTTTTTTTTTTTTTTTTTTTTTTTTTTTTTTTTTTTTTTTTTGAGAATAATTAAAGTTTGTTTAAACTTTTAAAAGGAATATATATATATATATACATACTTTAAGGGTTGTGTATATATGCACATATTGGCTTTTTTTTTTTTTCTGATTCTTTTTTCACTTGTCTAATTTGAATATTGGAATCCCTTTTGACATTTATCACATGTCTAACTAACTATTAAGCTATTGTCAAAAAAAAAAAAAAAAAAAAAAAAACTATTAAACTATACCTTAAAAAAAAATGATAATTGAAAAAAAATATATATATACCTTTTTAGAGACAATACGTGATAGCAACTATCGAACGTTTCTAAATTTATTAAAAACATAAAGGATCATTCCCTTGAAAAAAAATCTAAAAGAACTACCAAATTATAATAACAAAAATAAACTACAATAAATGAACTTATAAAAGTAATTTCAAAATAAAATAAGTTCATAATTAGACATCAAATGGTGTCATGGTGTAGTTGGTTATCACGTCAGTCTAACACACTGAAGGTCTCCGGTTCGAGTCCGGGCGACACCATTTTTGGTTTTTTTTTAAAAAAAATTACAAATACAATCATTATTTTTAAAATTGTTTTAAATACTGAATAATCGATAGTTGGACACAGTTTCCAGTTCGATTCCAGGCCATATTTTGTATTTCGCCATTTTTTTAAAAGAAAACTAAAGTCATTATTTTTAAGTTTATTTCAAATATTATTCAATCAATATACATGGTTTTTTTTTAAAAAAAAAAAAAATAGTCAATATAAACTTAGTTGGGTCCCATGAAACAAAAACACAATTATTTTCGCTATCAAACAATCCATTTATTTATTTTAAAAAAAAAAATCCTCTTTAAAAACTATTTAAATTGAAGTTACGGTTTATATGGTTTCAACACAATTTAAATTGTCAACAATAACATAGCTCATCCTATCCCTATAGGTATATATAAGGTTTATTTTTCAATCGTCACTACGAGTTCTCTAGATTTGTTCAACCACTAAGAGTGTGGACACTTGTATGTTAGATAGAGAGAAAAACTAGGGTTTTTATGTTTTATTTTTTTCATTATTGTAAGTTGTAATCATTTGGCTCATAAGTTGATGTTTTTATACTCGAGTTTAGTTGCTACAATTCTTTTCGTTTAACTATACTGTATTGATTCATTTGGTTTAATATGAATTCATTTATCACTTTTCTCCAGTTTTGTTATTTACTTTATGCATTTTACTTCACATATTTCTTTAAAAAAAAAATGTTAAATTATCAAAAATACTCTTGAATTATAGGATTATTGGTTTCAATTATACCCATAAAACTTTCAAAAATTTCATTTTAGCCCTCGAGGTTTGAAGTTTGTTCTAAAATAACACTTGAAGGCATTGTTTCGTTAAATTTATGGACGGAAAATGACGAGTTTGCATACATATTGTTGCTTATGTGAACATATCTGAATATATATGTGAAAAAAAAAAAACAATAAAAAAACATGCAAACACATCATTTTTTTGTCCATGTATTTAACGAAAAATGTCTCTAAGGGTCATTTTGAAACAAACTTTAAACTTCGAAAGTTAAAATGTAATTTTTGAAAGTTCAATGTATAATTAAAACCAACCCCATAATTCAAGGGTTGATAATTTAACCAAAAAAAAAAAAAAAAAACCAACTTAGATAGAATATGATTTTTTTTTCATTTTTATGGAAGAAATTGTCAACCACATGTTTTAATGGTGATTCAAATGAAAAATTGACGGAATGTCTATGTTACAATATCTATGAAGTTTGAGGTTAAATTGATACAACGGACTAGATTTAGTTTTCAATTTATAAATTGAAAGTTTATGGTTAAAAAAGATGTTTTCCCTAAAAATTTTATGGTTAGAAATCATTTTTAGTCCATAAGCTTTTTTTAAAAAAATAACAATTTAGTCCATGAATTTTCACTCGTAACGAATAACGATTTAGTCATTGTACTTTTAATTTTGTAACGATTTAGTCCCTACACTTTAATAAATAATAATTTATTCCCTGTACTTTCAAATTTGTAACGATTTGGTCATTATCATGAAAAATCAATGTAAAGACTGAATGAAATTTATTACCTAGATAGATTAATTAACTAATTTGGGACCCAATATATTCATAAAGCTACAAAGTTTAATCACTAAGACCTCGTTTGATAACCATTTGGTTTTTGAAAATTATGCTTGTTTTTCTCTAATTTTCTTATCATGGTTTGCATCTTTGTCAATGACACATTTAACTTCCTAGCCAAATTCAAAAAACAAAAACAAGTTTTTGAAAACTACTTTTTTTAGGCCCCGTTTGATAACCATTTGGTTTTTGAAAATTATGCTTGTTTTCTCCCCATTTTCTTACCATGGTTTTCATTTTTGTTAAGTAGACACTTGAATTCTTAGCCAAATTCCAAAAACAAAAACAAGTTTTTGAAAACTACTTTTTTTGTTTTCAAAATTTGACTTGGTTTTTGAAAACATGGGAAGGTTGTAGATAATAAAACAAAGAAATTTGTGGGGGAAAGTGGTGTTTATAAGCTTAATTTTCAAAAACCAAAAACCAAAAACAAAATAGTTATCAAACGGGGTCGTAGTTTTCAAAAATTTGTTTTTGTTTTTGAAATTTGGCAAGGAATTCTAATGGTTCCTTAACAAAGATGAAAACGGGAATTTGAGAGAAAACAAACATAATTTTCAAAAACCAAAAACCAAAAACCAAATGATTATCAAACGGGGCCTTAGTTTTCAAAATTTGACTTGGTTTTTGAAAATATAAGAAGATGGTAGATAACAAAATCAAGAAACTTATGTGTGGGAGTAGTTTTTGTAAGCTTAATTTTCAAAAACCAAAAACAATAAACCAAATGGTTACCAAACGGGACCTAAATAATGAAAATTGACATTTAATTTTGATGATTTTGTTTTTGCGGGAGGGATTAAATTGTAACAAATTTGAAAGTACAAAGACTAAATTGTTACTTATTAAAGTTTAGGGCCTAATTTGTTATAAAATTGAAAGTAAATGACTAAATTGTTACACATCAAAGTCTACGAGACTAAAAATGTTTTTTTGAAAAGAAAAAAAAAAAGAGACTAAAAATGATTTTTAACCATATTTTATTTTATTTCTTCAATATATATAGGTTTTGGATTTCTGACTTGCCGTTCGTCGTCGTCTCCAGTCAGCTGGTGAGTCTCTGGAGTAGTTGGACGCGCTCTGTCGCCGCGAAAGTGAGAATTTTCAAGAGTTCTCTTATCATAATCTTTGCTATAGAATGTAAGTCTCTCGTAAGTCAGATTTCTGGTCGTCTTTCATCAGATCGTCACTTTAGGAAATCGAAATTTTCGCATCCATGGGGCTAATTGTTGAGGCTTCACTCTATGGCTATAATTGCGATGCCCTAATTTGTGGTGCGACAGGAGGGCTTCCATTAATCGGCCTCCGACGCCCGAACCGGAGGATGATCGAGAACAGCAGCCTACCTTTCAAGAAACAATCAACATCAAGGTCTGCAGTTTTTACGGTTCGTTTGTTTTCTGTAGGATCTTGATTCAATTTCCTTGTGTCGTTGTGCATAGCTGATTGAAAGTGGCGAAAAAGAGCGGCTTAAAGAGCTTTTGAGAGAGAGGCTCATCGAATGCGGCTGGAAAGATGAGATGAAAGCACTTTGCAGGTTTCCGCTACCCACTCTCTTTCGTTTTCATTTAATTAGTTTATCGATATCGATATTATTGTTTCGATTTTTTTTTCGTTGCTTCAAATCTGTGGCTGTTCCCTGTGCCGTTTGTTCGTTGTCAAGGGGTTTAATTTATTGTCAGTTTAGGTAATAGTCATTAATTAACGAGAAATTGTTGAAAGAAAAGTCACCAGTATGCCCATTCTTGGTCAGTAGAGCTAGTGATATTGGAAACTTTGTCCAAAAAAGCTGGAGTGCATTGCTTGACGTGAAAAGATAGCTCTGAAAATAATTCAAACGGCAATTTAGAACTGAAGTAATTCTAGATTTGTCTGATTTAAGATATTTTTTGCGGGTCTTTTATTTACAGTCTTGCAGCTGGAGCTCTGCTATATGCTCATCTTAGTTATTTCATTCCCGAGGCTAAGACTTTTAAGTTGTATCTTCCTATCGTTTCTCCAGGGCATATGTAAGGAAGAAAGGAAGGAACAATGTTAGTGTTGACGACCTTGTGCAGGTCATTACTCCGAAAGGCAGAGGTTGGTTATCACTTTCCATTTTAGTAGTGGTTGCTGTTGGTGGCATTTTTCATAAATGTTCTGATAACTCTCTATCATTCGGCCTGACACCTGAGATTAAAAGATTGGTTGAATTCTTGTATCTAAAAACTTTAATAACAGTATAATGCAGCAGACAATTCTAGGGTTCTAGCATTGCAATAACTCCTCCCACCCATCTGTATTACATTATCAGCTTCTTGGACCAATAACAGTAAGTTGCTTATTCTGGAAGTTGGGGTTTTAGTACATCACGTTACCCCCTTTCATGGAAGTGAGATCAATATATCATTCTACTCCTAATACTATACATGATCTATAAATAGGAAATTATTGCTGATTTTCCACTTCTGGTCCTTCTTTTCTTTTATGGTGGAAAGTATGTGTCGTTCTATATGCATAATGTCATATTGAGCACTTGAAACCATGAAAATTGTGAGAACCCTGTTCTTTTGGTGATCATGGTGCTCACTTTCGATGTTTATCGTATTTATGTTTCTTATGTGGTGAAAGATTGGGATCCTATTTTTGCTTTATGCTGATAGGTGCAAGAGTTCTCGACTTTATTTGAACTTGGATCTATACTCAACTGTTTAATGTTTATTTTGTAGTTGTATACTTCTTAAAATAAAATATGATAGCTTGCTACTAGTGATTTAGATACTGTGGATTAACTATGTGGTTGATCTCTTTCCCAGCCGAAAGGATCCTTGATATGATACACCATCTAAAAATCACTACGTATAGTGCAAGAAAACTTCAAATTTGTGTATCCTAGAAAGGCTCCAAGCTTTAGTCCTTTTATGACACAATATGAGGTTTAATAAACTTCATCTGCATGACCTGCCCCTTTAAGATTCATGTGCTCACCACATTCTTCGACAACTATCACCCCACATGCTTGAAGTACACTAAATTGATGTTATCAAGTAAGAGGAGCCCTTCTGAATCAATGCATGAGATCATAGCTTTCAACCTCATGAAAAGTCAACAACAATGGGAAAGCCTTTACATTGGAAGAGTTCCTTTAAATAAAATCAAATTACAAGGAGGCAAATAAGGTTTTAGGGCTCGAGAATGATTGATTAAAAAAAAATCGACTAAAAAGTTTTGACTAAAACAATAGACCAATAATATTGTCTGTCTTTTATATAGCTGATGAGTATGCTTGGTTGATATGAAGTAGACATAAACTATTCGAAAATCGAACCTCATGGTGAATTTCATTTCTTATAAATGATAAAGGTAAAGTCCAGTTTTATATAAAGTGTGTGTACACGTATGTATTTCATTTTTGAGGGATGTTTTGCAAACAAGTTAATAAGAATTTAAAAGAAATGTGAAAGTGAGCATAGCTCAATGGTAATTGACGTATACCTTTTGACAGGTTAGAGGTTTGAGTCATCCTATTCCCAAATTTTGTTGAACTCAAAAAAGAAAAAAAAAAAAAAAAAAGGAAAAATTAGAAGAAATGCACCTTAACACCTACCTAAGTTTGATTCTCACACCATTCCCAAGAACCAGCTTAACACTTCGAAGAAAAAATTCAAGTCATCAAGGGGTTTTCACTGGTTCTCATGAGGGACAACCCTAACAGTTTTAGAACTGCATCCATTATCTTGCAACCAGTATGTATTTTTAAATTGCATCTAAAGAATCGACCTCAAGAGGAGACCTCCATACCCATTTGCCCATTAAACCTCCATAATATTCCGGTTGATTTTGTGCTATTCACGTTACAAAATCTTTCCTATGAACATGAATTGCATGTCATGTAAAATCTTTCCTATGAACATGAATTGCATATCATGTCAAAATGTACTCGCCATAACATTACTTGTCTTGCACTCTTGGTTTACTTTGATTGCAGAGTTTTGTTTTCATTCATCATCTTATCTTATTCAATTGTGCTTCTGGTTCTTCTTGCCAAAATCAATGCTGACTCTAGTTCAAATGGTGTCATGTAGCCTCAGTTCCAGATTCGGTGAAAGCCGAGCTGCTGCAGCGCATCCGATCTTTCCTTGCATCAACAACCATCTGACTTACACGACGATTGCAAGCAGCCGAAAAGTATCTCCTTCATCTCCTTACTAAACCAGCTAAAACCAATTATTCTACACTGTATATGGAATTTGTTTGGACTGTTTATCAAATTAGGTTGCTTCTATTGGAGAATCCAAGTCAAGTTCCAATTTCGGGGTACGGAGGATGTCGCATTGTGTAAACTCGCTGTCAACAAAATCCTGATTGGTGAGTGTTTTGTTGTATAATGCAAGTGAAAGGATAGCTGTGTGAGTTTTATTCAATACTCTGGACACTGAAACACATGATGATAAGTCTGTCTTACCAAATATTTGGTCAGTTGCAACTCTTGATTGGGGATACTTTGATGGTGTATTATATCTTTCGATTTGTTCAATTGCTTGCAGGTGCATCTGTCAACATCTTATCTACTTCTCTGCTATTGTTTATGGGCCTTCCCTATATGAAATTGGTAGATGCTGTGGGTCCCATGTTTTAGAATTATTTTTCTTCAACATATATCAAACATATTTTTATTGTTTGTTAATTGATTTTCTTTTTCGAGCTTAACAAAATGTGGGGTGAAAATTTTGGAATTCTGACATTTTGTTCAAAGATATACGTCTTAATTAGGTGAGTTATGCTCAAGTTGTCCGTTATTGAGTTTGAGCACTTCGAAAAGTACGAGGTTATATTTATTTACTCAAGGGATAATGGGAATAAAATACCAAGAATTTTCAGGGTCATTGTTTACTAATTTTAGGATTGAGTGAATGATTATTTTCACTTGTAGGATTTCGACAAAAATAAGGCATATTTATGGCATATTTGTATTGATTGATTCCTCGAAGAAGGGTAGAAGAGGGTCATTTTTATTCCCTCAGTTTCGTGGTTCTTGCTATATTTATTATCTAAATTTAATTTACAACTACAAGTATGATATCAACTATACAAAATAGCCAATTGACATGTATCCTCGACTAAAATCAAGGGGTTAGATATTTGAATCCTTCCACTCTAAAGTAACAAAATGAAGAATGATGACTAGATCGTTATCTGCTGACATAGATGGATTGACGTAAATCCCTTTAAGTAAAAGTTTAAATAGCTTCAAATATATATATATATATATATATTTTAAATCCTTCTCCATTGTGACCTAGCATCCCTTTTGCTATCCAACAAGTCGAGTCCTATAGCTCAATTGTCGATGGTCATCTGTGGTCGACTTGTCTCCTCTCGTAGATCAACCTATTATTTTAATCATTTAGGGAGGAGAATGGAGTGAGGGTCCTAGTGCATTTTTTGATACGTTAATGAATTTAAGGAGTTGTTTCTTGTAAAGAATTCAGCATTATTGTGTCTGTTGTATCTTAGTTGTGCGAAAAGGAATTTGTTGCAAATGGATGGTCTTTCTTTTAATTAAAACAATACCGATTTCCACCATTTTCTTAATTTGAGTAGTTTTGAAAAGGTTTTGTGATACCACCTAAAAGGGCATGAAGTTTGATTATTTTGAAGCTTTCTCCTCATAAGAAACTTTTACTAACAAAGATTCCCTCTTCCTCTCATTCTAAATTTCAAAAAATTCAAATGGTAGGTTTGATGATGTTGGTCCAAAGAATCCTTGACTATGAGCGGCTGGCGATGATGGATGACCGAGTAGTTGGATTATTTAGAATCTTTTTGCAAACCTAAGGACTAAATTATCTCTTTTTTAACCCGTAGAAACCAAATAGACATCAATTTCAAGCGCTAGTGTCCAAAATTGCATTTTGTCCTAAATTTTTTTTGTCCATTATTTTGTTGTCACTTTCAAAGTCAATTACTCAAAATTATATTATTTCAATTTTACCCTTTTTTATAGGAGGATTGTTAGTAATTTTAATAGTTAATTGATATTAACATTTTTTTTAATTTTTTTTTCAAATTAAGGGATAGGATAGGTAATTTTGGAAATTTTTATTCACCAAAAAGATGTAACATAAAATTCAAACAATATAATTTCAAGGTACATTTTTTTTAAGACAAAATATAGTTTAATGGATTAAGATATATATTTAGGTTGTCAAATTGAGCATAGTTCAACGTTAATTAACATGTACCCTCAACCAAAAGGTCAAACATTCAAATCCTCATCCTCAACCAAAAGATCACTAGGATCAATCTAGTTGATCTTTTAGCATGTTTATAGCCTATGTACAGCCCTTTAAATAGAGATTTATTGCTGTAACATTCAAATCCTCGTCTGTATATACACGTATATACCAGGGGTAAAATGGGAAGAAAAAACTGGCTGGTCGTTCCTTGATTTGCGACAGCCACAACCGAGAATACTAAAGTTTTTTAGCTAAAAAATTGAATGGCTTATTTTTTTCTAGCCATCTAGCACAATTTCCCTTTTGTTTTCCTAAGTATCCCAAATTCTGGAGTCAGCCTAACACAATGGGCCTGTTTTGACGAATTTGGGCCCAAACAGAAGCTCTGTGGCATGGAATGGAACCCTACTGGTCGTATAGTCGTGCCAATTGCCATCTCCAAACTGAGTCAGACACAACATTGGGGGCTCGAACTGGTGCGCTCTCTTCTCTGTTCGTCTTCTCGGAGCTCGAATCTGACTTCAACCATGGAGTTTTCTCAGGAGGATTTTGATCGCCTTCTTCTCTTCGAGCACACTCGAAAAACCGCCGAAGCTAACTACGTCAACAACCCGCTCGATGCCGATGTATCTCTTTCTTCCTTCCTATCAATCCGTTTCATGTTTTCTTATTCTGTTTTCATCTGATTTTACTCGCCGCGGAACTTGACATCCTTCTTCGCCAGTTTCCGTCGTGTTTATTTGTTCTTTCGATGTTTGGTTTATGAGCTGAATTTCCGTTTCGAGGAATGGGATGGATATCACTGGGAAATTGATGTTATCATTGAATTTCGGCTGTTGAAAATAGTATACTGTCGTCGTATCGTTATGTTCATGTATTTTTTTTCAGAATTTGACCAAGTGGGGAGGGGCGCTGCTTGAGTTATCTCAATTTCAGAATGTTTCTGATTCAAAAGATATGATCAAAGGTACTTTCGTTGCCGCTCTAAATGATTAAGAATCTGCTTTGGTTGTAATATGCCACTAATGAAACCAAACTGAATCTGATTGTGCAGACGCTGTTTTGAAGCTGGAGGAGGCTTTGGCTATTAATCCCTCGAAGCATGATGCTCTCTGGTGTCTTGGAAATGCCCACACTTCAAATGCATTTTTGACTCCCGACCCAGATGAGGCCAAAGTCTATTTTGATAAAGCACGTGAGTGTTTCCAGAAGGCAGTAGATGAGGTGATAAATGTGGATATTATTGAAGTAATCTGACATTCGAAATTCTGTAACTTTTATTGATTCTAAGCTGTTGGAATTTTTTTCCTCAGGATCCTAGTAATGAACTTTATATGAAGTCCCTGGAAGTCACTGCAAAGGTGATGATATAATATTACACTATTATTTGATTCTCAGTTTGCTTTGAAATGCACTTGTATAAACTGCTCGGAATCGAATTGTTTCGAAGATTCAATGAATTGTGCAACATTTTTTGGTTTCTCTGAACTTGATAGGTGTTGTAGTTGGGATTATAGACAGTGTGATGTTAGTAACTATGTAGTCCACTTCTTTGAGCAAGTATTCTGATTCTTACTGTTAGTTTTCCTTGCTTTAGGCATTGGGGTTTGTTGCCACATGCATAATAGAGTTAAGATTGGATTGAGGATGACTTCCATTAAGATGAGGTAGGTTGTGCTTATGTGGTCTAATCCTCTCCCTTCTCCCCCTACATTTGCATGTTATTGTTCCTAGAGTCTATGGAAATTTCCCTTGCATAATTAATGGATTTTAAATTTAGCATGGTTGAAAGCATGCCTTCAATCATTTTAGGGTTTTCATGTTTTTCAACATCATCTGTCTGAAAAGAAATTTAATCAGTTTATTTTGGAAGTTCAGAGTCTTTTTAAGTATTGTCACTTTACATAAGATCAGTGGCATGTAACTATGTTCAATCTAAGCTTGTGTTTTCTCTCTAGATTCAATATTTCCTTCTTCAAACTTATCTACTCACTGTCTTTGCAGAAAAGGCTTAAATTTTGTGGGCCAGTGTTACTGTCGCTATACTTTGGTTGGGTAGTCTAGTTCGTTTGATAGGGGTTCATGTTTGAAGAAAATTTGACTAGAATTGGAAGAAACTGTTGATTTTTTTTTGGCTTCTAGATGGTGCTCCTTAATCTTTTTGTTACTGAACTTCTTAGATGGTTGTACTTGTCTAGAATTTTGTAGTTGTACTTCTTTTGATTCATATCAATGGCAGAGCCACGGATCAATGTGAATTTGTTTCTTGTAAAAAAAAAAAAAATAGAGAATCAATGGTAAAAAATGTTATATGGAGATGAGGAATGTGAACGAGACATGGATATTTACTCCCATCTATGATCGAGGAGTTGCCATTCTTTGTTGTATATTTTCAGTTAATTAGTAACTGACAGTTTCTACAGGGATGCATAAATTGGAAGTATGACCATTACTAGATACCTCATATCTGATCGTTCTGTTGTCTCAGGCACCCGAGTTTCATTCGGAGATTCACAAGCATGGCATCGGTCAACAGAGTACGGGGCCTTCAGGCGGGGGATCTACTGCTTCTGCATCTGCTGCTTCAAACCCAAAGGTCATTTATCTTGGATTTTTTTCTCTATCCTCATGGTAAAGCATTTGATCTTCTTGCTAATAGGGGTTATTTGTTATTTTCTTTGTTGTGGTACAATTTACAAACACCAGAGTTCCAAGAAGAAGAGCAGTGATCTCAAATATGACATATTTGGATGGATCATCCTTGCTTTTGGAATTGTTGCATGGGTTGGAATGACGAAATCCCACCTTCCACCCCCTCCTCCTCCGAGGTGAGACTTTTCGGTTCCGCAACTGCGAAATTGTTCTTCTGAAAAGTCTCTTTGCTGGAATTCCCCCCATGGAAGTGCTCAACAATATTCAATGAAGAAGAATCCTGGCATTGTAATGCAGAATGCCTACCTCCTGGTATTTTTAACTTACAAGTGCTTCTCATTTCTAGTATGTGCTAGGTTAGCTTTGATATCATTTTTGTTTAGTCGATAATCAGCCAAAAACTCAAATATGTTGTAGCGGTTTTTGATTAAAGAAGGAAAAGTAGAGAAAATATTTGCACTTTGTTGTAGTTGATCGAATGATGTATTACCATGTTGGTTCGGTTCGATTCGGTTTTTAGCCATTTTCTTTTCAGAATTCCCGCGGTAATAATAGCCAGCCTGACTATATCTACAATGCTTACTGGGAAAAAGTTTCCCCGTTTTTGTAGTTTTAGAACTTCTATTTGCATTTTGATGGCTGGTTGGGTTTGGCTAAAGTTGATATTAAAACAGATGCTGAAACCAATCTTTGCTGAGCATGGAATTGCATAGATCATGATTCATGAACTTGAGCTTGTATCGAGCTAAATACATAATCTAAAATTTTAAATCTATTCAATCTTGGTAGTCCCTTCAGCCCAAAGAAGAAACAATGTTCACGTATGGAAAATATTGTTATTATTAGTTTTTTTAAGAAATTGTGTTTGAAATCATTTATCAATCTTAATCTTGATTTAAGAAAGAATATTCATGTTAACCATGCTTTAAGAAATAATAATACTTACTGATTTTTTTCAATAATAATAATAATAATAGGTATTGATTAGATTACTATTATATATATTTTTTAAGAAAACTAGGAGGGATAAAAAATAAGATAAAATGAGAGGAGAGATTTTTCTTTTTCAAACAAATAAATAGCTATCAAATTGACTCTTGAATCATGGTTAACATCCAGAATTGATTTGATATCTCAAATAGGTTAAAAGTCACTTTTAGTCCTTTAACTTTTATAAAAGTAACAATTTGGTCCATGAACTTTGATTTGTAATGGTTTAGTCTCTATACTTTTGATTTTGTAACGATTTAGTTCTTGTACTTTTAATTTTGTAACAATTTAATCCCTGTACTTTCAAATTTGTAACGATTTGGTCCCTATCGTAAAAAATTAATGTAAAGATTTAATGAAATTTTCTTACCTAGATAGATTAATTAACTAATTTGGGATCCAATGTGTTTATAAGCTACAATATTTAATCACTAAATAATAAAAATCGACATTTAATTTTGATGGATTTTTTTGCGACAATGATTAAATTGTTACAAATTTGAAAACATAGGGACTAAATTGATACAAATTTGAAAGTATAGGGACTAAATTAATACAAATTTGAAAGTATAGGGACTAAATTGTTACTTATTAAAGTTCAAGGACTAAATTGTTACAAAATTGAAAGTACAATGACTAGATTGTTACAAATCAAAATTCAGAGACAAAATTGTTACATTTATAAAAGTTTAGGGACCAAAATTGATTTTTAACCAATACAGAAAAAGCAAGTTTGACACAATTTTTTGTTCAAATAATAACAATGTTTTCTTACTGTTTGTGTTTTTTTTTTTTACAGCGGGAATAGCCATAAAAATAGTTGATTTATTAAATGGTCATTAATTAAATTGGCATAATATAGTTAAACATGTCCCTTTTCTTTTTCGCTCTTTTTAATGAACTATCGGAAAATATCCCTTATCTAGAAAACCACAATGTTACATAAAATGTCATTTTCTTTCTCTTCTCTTAGAGTATTATTCTTTGATATGATTTCAACACTTCTTATATATATTTTGAAAAAAAAAACTTCTTATATATATTTTTTTTTACAATACACACAAATATTTAATGTTTACTATTTTCTTATTTGTCACCCCGCACGTGATCTATTATCTAAAGCACTAGATTACGGAAGCTAAATTTAAATTATAACCATTTTTTAAATACCATTTTATCTATTCATAGAACAAAAACAATCTAAACAAATTAATAAAAAGAAGGCTAAATTATAAAAAATACCCCTGAACTATGGGTTTGTTTCAAAATGCCTCTGAATTTTGAAATTTTTTAAAAATACTCCTGAACTTTGAAAAATGTTTCAAAAATACTCCTACCATTCATTTTTGGATGAAAACCATTAGAATTTATGGTGAGAGGAGGAAAAAAGAAGAAACATTTCTTAATAAGGGTATTTTTTTTTTTTTTTTAAGTTCAAAGGTGTTTTTGTTTTTGAAACTGAAACATTAACGGTTTTCATAAAAAATTAACGCCAAGGATATTTTTGAAACGTTTTTCAAAGTTTAGGGGTATTTTTGAAACTTTTCAAAGTTCAGGAGCATTTTTGAAACAAATCCCATAGTTCAAGAGTATTTTTTATAATTTAGCAGAAAAAGAAAATAAAAATAATAAAAAAAGAGGACGTACGTGTACATGATCTGGCCCAACAACAAGCCTACCAATAATTGCCCATATCGACATGAAAGACGATCTGATCCCTACACGTGGCGAACATCCACGTCGCCACGTCTCCCAGATTAAATTCAAAAGTTTCTAAACGAACGGCCGAGGATCTACCGCAGAGTAGCTTCGTGTTTCTATGCGGCGCTCAATTTTTGAAATTTCAAAAAAGATTCCTCCAACGAGGCAATAGTTGTACCAAATTTTCACCGTCAGCCCCTCTACTTTTCCATATTCCCAAATACCTCCACAACATTTTCTCTTTATTCCCAAATACCTCCACACCCATAAACCAAGACACAAACACAACATAAAAGAAATCCCAGTAGTAAATAAATATAATTTCAGAAAAACAAAATTAGTTTAAAAAAAAAAAGAACTCTAATTTTTATAAAAGATAAATTTCTTAAAAACTGGGTAATTACTAAAAAGGGCCTGTCTTAAATATTCAGGAAATTGAGGTCCCTATCAAAGAACACAAAAGTCAAATTCTCAGAGCAAAATAAAAAAAAATAAAATTGCCAATCGAGGTCCATTAATGAAGTTGTGGATCCAATTCTTATTTGATGCCACGTGGCAGTAAAAGCGAGCGAGTATCGTAATTTTGACGTCAACCGCGAGTAGGTAAATAGTCTTGAAAAAAAATATTAAAAAATAAAAAAATAAAAATACTTATTTATCTTCTCATCCTTTTGTCCGAACGAAAATAATTTTCGATCCCTCGGCTTTCCCTCTCTCTTTTCGCTTTCATTGGAGGGAAAAAACCTCCAAACTTCCAAAATCCAAACCTCTGTTTTCGTCTCTGCTCAAACCAGACTAGGGTTTCTTCTGATTGCTCGAGCTTCAGCTCGATCTCTCGTTCAATGTCTTTTTTGAACTGATATTCTGCTTCTTTTTCCGCTTCCATATCAGTCAAAGTAAGCAAGCTGCTTCCCCCGCTTTCTGTGATCTTCTTCTGGTTAAATTTTTGCCTCAGGTGCTGTTTAACTTTGATTTTGTGGCTTTGAGCGTTGTTGTATGTTGTTTCATTCTGCTTTCTTTAGCTTTCTTAAACAGGAATTTTGGTATCGTTTCTTGACTCTAATGATCGCTAGCTTGCTGCGTCATTTTTGATGTTTCAGAGAATGGATTGTGGGTTATACTCATTTGTAATCACTGTGTTTTTTATGATTGTTTGTTCAATTCGAATCTTGAGGATGTGTTAATTGATAATCTTCTGCGGATTGTACTGAAGTTGGTCGTATTTGAATGTTCTTGTCGTAAACCCTAAAACATTTCCGAATTTAAATTTCTTCGATTTGGCTCTTTGTGTCTTGCATACTCTCAATTAGTCTGTCCTATACTTTGTTAAGAGTTTCGTTTTAAATTTACAAGTCTGCAATTGCGTTGGTGATTTGTTTCTTGCATGATACGTGATGTATAACTGAGGGTTTCTAAATGATTTTAAGTTTGATATGTGGCAAGTTCCATAGTATGTTGGTAATTTCCAGGTTTAATATTATTAATTATAGTGATAAGTTGTTTGTAAATCAGTTTCATTCGGATGTCTCTTTGTAAACATTGTTCTTTAGATAGATGTATACAGAGCTGAGAGTAGCTAGATTTTAACTTTGATGTCATGTATACTACTCACTAGTGAATATCTACTCTGAGCTTGTAACTTTTGCTCGATATTTCATTATAGTAAGCTAATACTCAATTAACGTGGACTATTTTTTTTTCCAACCTTTTTTTTTGTTTGTTGGTTCTTTTTAACTACCTTCAGCAATCTTTACTAATTGTTTGTGATCATTCATTAGCTAATTTATTGATTGTTGCCGAATTCAAGTGGCCACTCATATTGAGTGACTTCTTGAGATTGGAATTTCTTCCCAGCAATTTGGAAAATGCAGACGAAGAAAAAAAGTCATGGGAGGAATGCTGCTCGAGAGCTTGTCAGTCCCAAGGTTTTACGATCTCAAAGAAAATATTCTGAAACGATACAAGTTGTTGAAAAGAATATTGCTGAGCTAATAACATCCTCTGCTAGAAAACGTACTGTTGGTAAGCTACTAAATTCATGTCTACTCAAAAGTTCTTTTACAAGAGTTCTTCTTTTCTTGGATAGGTGGAAACCTGTATATGTCTAAAGCATCTAATCTTGATCGAATTAGATTGCATGTCTCTTTCTCCATTGCTGAGAAGTATTGGCTTCTCTTAAACATTCTAATTCTCTTGTCATTTGGTAACAGAGGAAGCTTCATTATGTTGTCTGTCACTTTTGATTTTTTTTTAATTTGTTTTTCACATCGTATTCAATTCAATAGTAGTTGAGTTGCTGTGTAAATATAATTAAAACGAGTTTAGCCATCTAATTTAAACTTGTTTTCGTCAAATAGATGTATCATATTTATTTCAGATAACCTTGGCTTTGACCACTAATTTTATTTTTTTTGATTATTTTATAAAATTTCTACCCTTAGCCCCTGGAAGAAAGCAATCTAATTCAAATGAAGTTTATTTATGGAAGAGTTAGAAGTGCCAATTTTATTTACGAGTTTCTCTCATTTTCAGGTGGTTTGCCATCAAAAAATAATGGAGAAGATGTTTTAACAGATCTAAACATTAAATATGATTTTCTACGTAATGAGACTTCTGGTGCCTGTTTGGACCATGATGCAGCTGATGGTGCTACCTTGGGCTTCAAGGTAAATTATTCATGAATCACCTAGACTGACGGACCTACATGCACGTGTAACTTTACATTGAGGATTATTTCTTTTCTGGTTTTGGTGGGGAGCATAGTCTCACAGTTTATTATGGATGGCGTTGCATCTAATTCATTTGGCAGGCTTATGATGATGACATTGATAACTCCGCATCAGAAACAATATTCTCTCCTACTTTTCATGTATCTGCTCATGCTGGAGGAGAAGCTCACAATGGAGGTAGACGATGAAATTAGTTCATGGAGAACATTATTTTTCTTTGGAAAACTTATTCTGTAACACGCTTGGATTTTAATTTAACCTTTTCTTATTTCTTGTCAGTCGAGTTTATCAAATTCTTTCAAGGTGGAGATCAAGTATTCCATTCTGATAACAAACTAGATAACTCAGAATATGTTGTTCATGGCGATCAAGATAAGAATTACAGTAAGGCCTCATTTGCCTTGACAAATATGAGATTTTATTAGCTGTGTAGAACTGTTAGGTTCAAGAAATTCGTTTCCGTGATGCAGATCTAGAGGATGCAGGTCTATCATCTGAGGTATCAGCAATATATCTTGCCATGAAGAACTCTAAGCTGGAGTGTGTCGATGAGCATGCCCATGATACTATAGCAGCTGAAGTTCACGTGCAGGATGATGAATATGAAGAAATAGACGATTTTGATCCTTATTTCTTCATCAAGAATCTACCTGATTTATCAGCAGTTGTCCCAACTTATCGACCTATGCTACTACCAAAACAGACTCGGAGTTGTCCTCCCACGACTCTTGTTTTGGACTTGGATGGTAACAAGTTTAAACACCGATATGGTGCTTGTTTCATATGATGAATATAGACTGGTTATTGTGGAGGTTTTTCTTAAAATACGCCCACTGGTTTCTTTTTAACTAGTGCTTTAGTTAGCATTTTCCATTTTTTACCATGCAATTATAAGTGGTGGGTAGTTAAAGTTTAAAATATCAAGGGTTTTTTTTTTTCCATTAATTAATCCACCCTATTCTTTTGTGCTGACGGTAATTGACATTCCTTTTTTCATTATTTCCTCAGTGGGGAGCCAGTTAAATGTTCATGTTCTTAAATTTAACCTATTAAAATAACCCACCGTGTACCTTCGTTTTGCAGAAACTCTGGTGCATTCTACACTTGAGCCATGTGTTGATGCCGATTTTACATTCCCTGTAAATTTCAACCTCCAGGAGCATACAGTTTATGTTCGATGCCGGCCTTATCTCAGAGATTTCATGGAAGCAGTTGCCCGACATTTCGAGATTATCATATTTACAGCTAGCCAGAGTATTTATGCAGAGCAGCTTCTGAATGTTCTTGATCCAAAGAGGAAAATATTTCGGCATCGCGTTTTCCGCGAATCATGTGTTTTCGTGGATGGAAACTACCTCAAAGATTTATCCGTTCTCGGGCGTGATTTGGCTCGTGTTATTATCGTCGATAATTCTCCACAGGTAACCATGACTGTCTTACCATTTCCAAGTTAGAACGCCTGATATTCTGTTGGCCTGTATTCTTTCTGAAGGTAGAAATGTTCTTTATGTTGATGTTTCATTTCAGGCATTTGGATTCCAAGTGGACAATGGAATACCAATAGAGAGCTGGTTTGACGATCGTTCGGATAAAGAATTGCTTCAATTACTTCCATTTTTGGAAACGCTGGTGGGAGTTGAAGACGTCAGACCACTTATTGCAAAAAAGTTCAACCTTCGACAGAAAATAGCAGCTGCTGTTTATCCTTCACTGAATTCAAATAGAGATCCCTTTGAAAGGCAAGCCTCTAATATGTATTAAGATTTTGTGAAGGTTGTTGGAATAAGAACTAACAATATTCTCCCTATTTAACTCATTTGCTTTCTTCTTAGTGTTTTTTGATTTTTTTTTTCCCAATCAACAAGGAAAGGAAAAAAAAAGTTATTAGGACATTAGTATTAATGAAAAAAAGAAGAAAGGAGAAAAGGAATTGAAGAATGTTTTCACATTTTTTTTTTAGTTTTACAACAATTGGAGGTGTGGGGATTTGAATCTCTGATATTTTAATCGTAAATTTGAATTTTCCTTGGCTCAAGGGCTTATTTGTCATCAAGATCCTTGAATTATTGGGTAATGTGCTGGTTCATTTTCAATTTTATTTTAATTCCAAAACCATTTTAAAGAATTATGATTGGTTAAACTTTAATCTTCTTGTGTGTTAAAATTATTTTTTAAAAAACTGCAAATTTTGGAGGAAAAATAAGTTAACAGTCATAAGAAATTGTTTTAAAAGAAAGTGATTTTAATATAGTTTTGTTCAGCTTTGTTTTAAGAATAAAAAAACAAGTTATAACTTATTATTATAAAAATTGTTTTCATACAAGTTAATTAAGGTGAAAGGAATTTTGAACCTAGGTCTTTCAACCTCTATTCAATTATTGCTTTCGGGTGGCTAAAGTGAGTATAGGTTAGTGGTAATTAACATATATTCTCGATCAAAAGGTTAGAGGTTCGAATCTCTCTACTCTCAATTGTTGTTGAACTCAAAGAAAAAAAAATTATTACTTCAGGTGTTCATTGAATCGATTACAATTCAATACACAAGATATCTATTACCATTTCCATTTCAAAGATCAAAAAAAGAAAATTTTCCTTTAGGGGTTTCTCTCTAATAATTCCATTAACCATCTTGGTTGTATTTTATACTAGAAACTTTGGTTTCAATAATACTTGGAGCATGCTGATTACCAAAAAATTGATTTAAGATATTCTTTCAAGTTACAAATTCCCATGAAAGTAGTATTTTGATAACAAAATGAATAATCATTAGCAAAGTGAGACATCCAATCGATATGAAATTAAATATTTGATAATATCAAAGTTTAAAATTCATGAAATATCTTTTCTCCAAAAAAAGAAAAAAAAATATGAAATATCGATAAAAATAGTGTTGAAATGTTGCTTTACATTTTTAGTTATTTCATCGTTGGATATATATTTTAAAACTAATACCTATCAGTAAAGAAAAAAAAAAGGAAAAAGAAAAATATGATAAACTAATAAAATTTGTTTCAAGTTTTTAACAAACAAGTAAAAAACTGAAGACCTGCAGTTAGCGACCGTAGGCTTAGTAAACCAAGGCTGGTTAATTTCGTAACCATGGTTAAGATTTCTAAGCCGTCTATAAAACAGTATCCATCATCTTCATCTCCCGCCACATTTCTCATTCATTTCCTACCATTTCAAAATTTTGAAACCGATCTCTCAAAGGCATCTCTTCTCTTCTGCTTCTCCATTTTCCGTTGGAAACACTGAAAACATGGTGATTTGAACAAGCTCTCTGAGAATCATATTTTTCTTGCTTGATCATTGTTATATCTCTGCATTTCGAAATTGCTTCTCACTGGCTCTTTCTGAAACTGATATTTTCCTCCAGGTTGTTGCACAGAAATTGAAGGAAGCAGAGATCACGGAGCAGGACTCTCTTCTCCTGGTTAGTTCCTTTGAAACTTAATTTATTTCATAAATTCATTCTTGTGTTTTGGAGATGGATTTGAAGTTTCTATTGCGGATAATTGCCTGAACTTGAATCTGTTTGTTTGACTTGTTGTTGAATGTAGCTTGCGCTCTTCTCGTTAATCTGATACACTTTGTTTCCTAATTTTCAACTCCTGCTAGACTGCAATAGCAGTTATTTCAATATTTTAGTTGTATAGACGAACATGGAAATCGGTCTTGAAGTGTCTATAAATTATGATATCATATAAAATTTTCTGGAGATCGTTTCCTTGCAAAAATTAGAAATGAAGATTACTGATGCCATAGAGAAAAATAACTACATCTCAATTTCAGTGAAGTACATTAGGCTGCAATCCACACTTGAAAATGCCTGCTCAACGGATCAAAAATCATACGATGAAACAAATTACTTCAAATCTTTTTCAATATTTTACTTTAGGCGTACGAAAATCTATTGCGTAGTATTCGACTTAACTTGCGAATCGGTGCTCTGTTCTTCCTTGCCGAATGTTAAAAAGACATAATCACTCTTAGTACGTGAATCAAATATCAATAGCCGATCATATAAACTGGGATCCGTTTAACTTGTTTGTGTTTTCTGGCTCTAGACGAGGAATCTACTGCGCATCGCTATATTCAATATCAGTTATATCAGAGGTCTTTTTCCGGAAAAGTATTTCAACGATAAATCTGTTCCTGCTTTAGGTATGCCGATTTTACTAGTAGGTTTCTTCTGTTTTTATCAGTTCATACGATCAAATTCTTATTTGATAATAAGATCGCCTGGTTAACAGAGATGAAGATCAAGAAGCTTATGCCGATGGATGCGGAGTCTCGAAGATTGATTGACTGGATGGAAAAAGGTAAGTCGAGTTGAGCCTTATCCATGATATTTTATGCTTCTCAGTTCTCAACTTCGAATCTATGGTTCACTATCTATTTTACGCTTCTTCAGGTGTATATGATGCATTGCAGCGGAAGTACCTTAAGACGCTTCTATTCTGCGTGTGTGAGGCGGTGGAAGGGCCAATGATTGAGGAATATGCTTGTAAGCTCTCTGAATTTTTTTCTTCCAGCATCTTTAGATCTTCTGTTTGATCCCGCTAAAAGAGACTGAGTTTTGATTGACAAAATCAAATGTTTATATCTTTTATAGAAAAAACTTATCGTTGTTCAAGTGAGTTAATGTTTAGAGATTTTCGACAATTCTTAAGATTGATACTTGTTAAGTTCTTGGCTGCAGTTTCTTTCAGCTACTCCAATTCTGACAGTCAGGAGGTCTCAATGAACGTCACTCGCACTGGAAACAAGAAACAGGGAGGAACATTCAAGTGTAACTCCACGGCCGAAATAACTCCCAACCAGATGAGGTATAGCTAATCAAAGACAAAATTTCGCAATGCAAGTCTTTTTATATATTTTTTTTCTTAATACTGGCAGCGTGATATGTGAAAATAAGTTGAATTTCAGGAGTTCTGCTTGTAAGATGGTTCGTACACTGGTTCAATTGATGAGAACATTGGATAAGATGCCAGACGAGGTAAATAGCAAAACAAATTCGTAATTTGAATGAGAGCGTTGAAGTTACTAGAATGTGAATTTCCTTTTAAGTATTACGAGATAGCATGTTTGGTATCAACATGATCGATTCTTTGTCTCAGCGCACCATATTGATGAAGCTCCTCTACTATGATGATGTTACGGTATGTTTCTTGACATGCTCTGGCTCTTCTCCAAAATTATTCAGCGTTTGTTTCAATCGTCGGGGACTTTTGTACTTCACATGCTATTATGATGCCTTTTTCTTGTCCATAACCATCAATATACTATGATGATTCTTTGTTAGCTTGTGGTGCTACGTTCACTTTCTTGTGACTGTAGGAAAGGATATTTTCTCCTTAAGAACAAAATCTTCGTTCGGAGAAATTAGTAATTGCGATTATGTTATTGCAGCCAGTCGATTATGAGCCTCCATTCTTCAGGAGTTGCTCAGAGGAAGAGGCACATCATCCCTGGAACAAAAGTCCATTAAGGATGGAGGTTGGAAACGTCAACAGCAAGCATTTTGTATTAGCTCTCAAAGTAAGGGATTGAAATTTATGGAAATGAAACAATATTTATGCACATGAGTGATAACTGACTTGAAGTTATGCTTTCTTGTCAAATTTACAGGTAAAGAGCGTGCTTGATCCGTGTGAGGATGAAAATGATGATAATGAAGAGATTGAGGTTAGCTTAGGAGGTGACTCGGAACAAAGGAACGGGTTTTCTGAAACTGACAGTGAGGTGAAATGATCCTAGTCCAACCTAAATGGCCGATTCAGAGCTAAATTTTTTTAACTTAATTTCAAGGTGCTCCAAAGCACCTGACAATATTTTTCTTTCTTCCATTACCAGGTTGACCCTTCCCCAGAAGGCGATTATATTGTGGCACCAAGAGGTTGTGGCACGAACATTATTGTTATCGCTTCGTCCTCCTGTTATTTCATTTCTAATATTCATTCTAGTTGTTACTGTAAATAACTAACATTTCCTTGGCAGAAAAACTACAAGAACAAGATAATACTAGCAAAGTTGATGAAGGTAAAATGTAACGTATGCGTGCTGATTCTTTTGGTATAAACGTCTATACATTTTATGTTAGATCATCAGCTGGAAACAAGAAGCGGAAATGGTATGGTAATATGTGATACGAAATTAAGAAAATCTGCGAAATGTGCCTCAAAGTATTTCGCGTAGGCCGTAACCCTTCACATTTTCTGCATTTAACAACTCTTCTTTCGGCAATAAACCCTTCCAACAATGCGGTGTTTCCCAGCTAATCAGCCTCTCTCCGGAAGAATATTTAGTTAAAAAGTTATATCGTGTGCAGATGATACTCAGGATCCAGAGGAAGATGAACAACAGCTAGCCAGGGTGAAGGACTGGATCAACAGTTACCAAAATGACAAATTAGAAATTACTGATGTTCTTTCAAATTTTCCGGACATCTCGGTGGCAAGAACCTTGTTTCTCAAACTGTCTGCTCAAATAATTGTTCATGTACTTTGAAATGATATTGGTCTCTTTTTCTTTTTTACTGCAGGTTTTAACAGAAGGTATAGGAATGCCTACCTCGTTAAATTTATTAATGGAGAAAGCCTCGAATGTGCCGAGCATGTATTATTAATATAGATTTGATTACAAACATATAAATCTTTTGATTGCATTTCAGAAATTATGGACAAGCTTGTTAACGAGGGTGCTTTATCCAAGACTGGAAGGGATTCTTACAACATTAACAGGCAGAAGGTTGTTATCCAACTCCCTTGTTGTTTATCAGTGCGTCTTTATGATAAACTCGTATACATAGTCGATGACTGAATGTGAAATGCCCATATTTTATTCTTTTTTGCTCCTTATTCTGTTGCGATCATCAATGGTATCAGGCGTTTGATTATGAATTCGACTTGGTGAAAGAAGAAATTGATGGTCAAATAGACAAAGTTAGTATGAAAGCCACCACAGTCCACGATCTCATGTATATCAAGGTAGCTAAACTGATCTCATTCGACCATCCTCTGAAAGAATCTATTTCAGTACCTGCTACGACACTGGATAAAAATCATAAGGACATTACTTTTTTAATATGTCACAACTGTTCCCTTACAACTTTAACTCTGTTTTGATAATTTCTGACCTGAATTAATGGAATTTGAAAACGTCATATATCCACATCTAATTTTGTCTCTTAACTTCTTATTTCAGGCTTTATATCATACTCTTCAAATGAGTTATGTGACAGTTTCAAAGCTTCAAAACAAGCTTGAAGGAGAGGCCAGTCTGACCACAGTGCGTAAAATGATTGATAAGATGATTCGAGATGGTTTTGTTGAAGCCAAAGGGAGCCGAAGACTGGGTACGCACCATCTTGAAAATTCCGAGTGTTGGCTTTATTTTAAAGCATCTCAATACTTGCCTTAACTAACGAGCAATTCATTATTTCTGTTTGCACAATTAGGTAAACGCGTGATCCACTCAGATTTGGCTGAAAAGAAGTTGAAAGAAGTGAAGAAAGTATTGAACTACGAAGATATGGTAACAATTCAAACCCGAGTTTCGACCTTAGCCACATGCCCGAGCTACGTATGAATTTTGTGTTCTCTCCTTTTCAAATCTCTAATCTTTTTCCAGGAAATCGACTCTTACGAACCACATGGAAAGTCCAACAACAACAAGATGGGTTAGTGACGACAGACTTTTTGGATACTTAAATCTGATTCCACTAGAAATGGCCCTACCAATGCTTACGTTAACAAAATATGACTTTGTTTTCTCAGATAGCAACCACAAGGACATGTCCACTTGCGGTATCCTCCGTTCCATTGGATCAGATTTAACGCGCATGAGAGTGACATCAGACACAAACCAAAATGGTTCCAAATCAAAGGACCTTGGAAACACTCCCACAAGCACTCCTGTAGTAAGTGCTTCTGAAGCCTTTTTCTCAGTAAAGAAAAAAAAAATTACACACCAACAACTACGGGAATGCCATTTATTTTCTTTCCATATTTAACAAATACACATTATTACTAAACGTGCAGCCAGCTGCCTCGAGAGAGAGTTTTGTGCCAGGAAATGATAATATTAGAGTGAATGGAAGTGCAAACCACCTTGATGAGATGGACGTCGAAAAATCTACTCAAGATAAACGATCCAGGAAGACAAGCACGGTACTTATTACTAATTTATTAATTCAAAATGTATTTCTGACATGGCATTTGAAAGAAAATTTGAAATCTTCTTGTTCTTGCTGAAGGTTAAGGATCCCATCCTTCAGTACACAAAGCGACAGAAATCTCAAGACCAGTGAAAAGGCTTTAAAATATCAGACTGGTTCAACCGTATTCTCTTATTAAACTGGTAATTCTTGTAACGGAATAAATTTATAATCCTTGATGAACGTATCATTATCCTTGGATTATTAACATTCCCTTTCTCTCTTAGGTGATATTATGGAATACATCTCACAGATTCTTATTTTGCACCAACCCGACGTTTTCAGGTAGATGGTGAAACAAACACGGAATCTGTGAACTTTGATTTGTTCCTTACTAGCTGTTGAATGTTAATGTTGGAAAATATTTCATATAGTTCGAACATTTTATTATAATTCCCTTCCTTTGTTCATGGCAGTCAAGAGTTTAGAACAAAATTGCCTATATGAGTTTAGAACATTTGATTATATTTCGCTTCCCTTTGTTCAGTGCATACTTATTGTAACTCTTGTTGTCAATAGACGTAAACAACAGTTTCAAGACATCTCCTCCAAGTGAAAAGGGTGGGGCCTTCAGGAAATCTGGCACAGGGAAAAAGTGGCAAATTTCCATTAAAATAAACCGATCGATGGAAATCTGGCATAGTAAATCCTTTTAGGGTTTACGCCTTAATGGTCCTTGAATTGAAGGAAAACGTATTATTGAAATTGGAACAAAACTAACCTTGAATAAATCATTTGGAATTGTCGTAGCTTTGCTGGAGGAGATCATCATAGGGGTCCCTACGACCAGGCACGTGACTGATTTGAGCATCCCAACGGAGCTGCGAATTGTGGCGCTCGAACGTCCAGAACCCATAAGGTCGCAGCGGGTAACTCCACATTTCCTTGGTCTTCTGGCACCGATCTTTCACCGCAAACAGGTGCTCTCTAAATCTTTTATCTCTCTCCTTCGGATCCTCCATCATTCTCAATATTAAATTTTCTGCAAATTCCCTCACAATCTCCATCTCCCTCTTCTCTTTCTGATCAATCTCAACCTCAAACCAAAACACAAAAAGCCAGAGAACGAGAGAGAACGTCAAAGCTATACCTAAATCAAGGGCCGGGAAGTAGTGAGTTATCTCGGCCCAATCCGGGTAGTGAACAAGTCCTTACATAGCCCAACGAATCCTCACCGCTCGCTGGCCCAAATCCTTCACAACTGTCAGCTTCTTTCTCTATCTTCCTTTTTCTCGTAGCTCACACCAAAGAATACTTGACTGTATAATGGTAGGTAGAAATCTCCCTATACATCCCATTAAAATCTTAACAATTAAAAGAGAGAAAGGTAGTCCGAATTTGAACGGTGATATGGAGTGAGGTATCTATGTATAGAGTCTAAGTCTCCATTTAGTAGGAAGAGCCAGAAATCTTTATGAGGGTAGAACTTTATGTTTACATTCAACCTTTCCATTTTTTAAAAAAATAATCGTAGGTAATTTAAAAGAAAAGCACTAAATTTAAATTTTTGTGTATATTTATTTTGTGAATCTGAGACAACGCCCCTCAAGTTCAACCCTGCCATGGTTAGGTGTGCAGAAAGAAATCGAGAAAATAAAAAATTAATGACCAACGGACTGATTCAGCTGATTTCAAGGAATTATTGGTTGCAACTATCCTACACCTTTTATTTAGAACAGAGAGAATAAGAGAGTTTATTGGTATTCTTTTCTAGACTAGGTGTGATAGTCAGATCGAATCCTAATTATCTATAAATGAGTGCTGTCATTCATAGGTTAGCTATGCTTTTTCGGGCATCTTATTGAATATTGAGTACTTTCCATATCATAGGCTAAACTTCTTCAAAAATCTTACATTCAAAGTCACTATAATACTACTAGTAAAATTAGTTATTATTTTTTTTTTGACAAGAAGACGAGAAGGGAGATTCCCATTTCCCGTTCTCAATTGAATTTTAATATCTTTAATAGTAACAAAATAGAAAGATCGTCAACCTGAATGTAGTATACTTGGTTAAAAGAGTTCAAAGATTCAAATTTCTTCCCCACACGTTGAACTCAACAAAGAAAATACATTAAAAAAAAATATCTCTAAAAAAGAACACGAAAGAACTAGTAAGATTTTATTTTTTTTACTTTTTTAATTCAACATTATGTGAGGTGAAGATTCGAGCTTCCGACCTTTTTGGTCAGATTATAATGCCTAGACAATCAAGTTGGTTAGTAATTTGTTTTTTCAACTTTATGGTATTAAATTTGTCTAATATATAGATGGGTAGCAGGGTGGGTACTTGCACTAAATCTCACCCCAAATGTTACCCAGTAAAACTAGCAATTGGCAAATAGCCATACCTAAAAGTACACATCCAAATTAAATGGAGAAAGAAAAAAAAAAGGAGAATAATTGATGGTGAAAAAGACAGAATAAGTGCACCCCCATGTCTATGTATCTAATTGTTATTTATTTATTTTTTATAATGCCCTTTTTCTTTATTATAATTGATTTTGAGGAGGAAAAAAGCAAAAGATTAGCAGAGGACTAGGTCCTCCACTTGCAAGTGTTTCTGTGTGTGTCTTCCCACTACTTTCTTTTCCTTCTCTTTTTTCCTCATTCCCTTTTTACTTTATTTTATTTTATTTTCCCTCCCCCTTTTACTTGAATCACTTAAATGCATTTGACCCTCAAAAGAGCAACCACCATGATCTCAAAAGCTTCAAAAAGAATGTTAGAATAATTGCTTTTTTGTTTCTCATATGTGGTTGCCCTCTATTCTCTCCTCTCACATGCTCTTTCAATTCCCAAATCTTTCCCTCCACATTACTCTTACTCCCTTGATTTGACCATTTAATTGGATAATCTTTTTTTTTTAAAAAAATAATGTATTATATTTCGTGATTTTTCTATTTTATAATTCATATTTATATATTAAATTGTCTTAAAATACTTTTGGACTAATGAAGATAAAAGGTTATTATTTGAAAATACTTAAAAGTGCTTTTATACCTACTTCACTTAGGACTCTACCCCCAACCCAAACCTAATTTTAACAATTTTAAATATTTTTAACTTAAATCACAAAGTAAAATTATCTATTTTAAATATGTAGTCACTTTTATAATTTTACCGGAATGACATTTTTTTTAGTATGACATAAGATTTTATAGTTAGGTTTTGCTTCTATATTTTATTTATTTAAAATGATGTAATATTAAATATTTTTTTATTTTTCTATTCGTATAGTTCCTCCTTCATACAGTTTCAAATTTATTACAAGTCTTTGTTTGAATTTCGTGGAAGATGCATTTTCTTACTCCCATTAACTCACACGCAATGCAATGAAAAAATTATTTCCAACCCCTTTTCTGCATCATTCATTTTCAATAATCTCAAATATCACATAATCTGTTCTAAAATGCCTCGGTCTGTTTTAGACATTCTACAAAATTTAAGTTTCCAAATTACTTACAAGCAAAGTTGGTTACTATAATTTTTTCCAAAACAATAATCAGATTGGTTTTTTTTTTAATTAAATACAAAAGGAAATCAATCTTCCTGAAAAGAAAAAATTCTCAAAACAAAAGCAAACGAATAATTGTGATAAAGGATATAATACAATTAGAAAACTTTTAGAGATTCTGAAAATCTAAAAAAATTAGAACTTTAATTACCTAAGATCGAAGATGACAATCGATGCACTGTACTCTACAAAAATTATATTAACAAAAGTAAAAAGAAAAAAGAAAAAAAAAGGTGGGGGAGATGGGATTTAAGCCTTTGTGGAGGGATAGGCCTTGTTTTGTTAGGTAGTCCCTCTTTTCCTCTTCCGTTACAAGAACCGTTACTCGCCGTTTAAATTCCGTAACCCCGTAAAAAAGATTCAGTCTTCACCTCCGTTTAATTTAACTCTGTTCTATTACATCCTCCTCATCATCATTCTCATTCAGAACGCCACCGTCGCCGTCGGCTTCACCACCTTCGCCGTCATTTTCCGGCCAAATCTCCAGCGGCGCACATTCCGCTTTATGCTGCAGCTTCCAATCGAGCGCCTGACAGGCACGTGAGCAGTAGTTTACGATCCCACAAACCGAACACCGACGAAACTCATGCCTCCTTGTCTCCGGCCGCCCACACCCCACGTGCGAACACAGCCTCAGCCCCGACCCCGGCGCGCCGCCGCGTAAGGCGAACCACTCCGCCATAAACCGGCTGGCCGGATGCGCCTCCGCCGCCGGAACATTGCACCCAAAATCGCTCAGCAACGGGCACTCGGAGGACCCCACCGCCGTGCGGTGGTGCGCGTGTGGATTGCACTTGACCCAAGAACGCGCAGCACCGCCGGTGGAAGCCGCCGCCGTGGACGAGAGCACGGCGGCGACGGCGAGTTCCCTTGCGTTGGCTTGGACTAGAAACCGACGGCCCTCCATAATGTTCTGACAAACCCCATAGCCATCTTGAAGGCAATGTCCAAGCTCCCTTAAAGCATCGATATGGCCCAGAAAGGCAGCTCTGGCGCAAAGGGCCACCCCGGCTCTCAAATCCTTATCGTTCTTCGAGCCGCCGCTGCCGTTGAACTGTATGACGGCGAGTGAATATAACGCCGGCGCGTGGGAGCTAATCGCCGCCTTCGCCATTAGAGAAGCTCCACTCCCTCGGTTTTGCAGACAGTAAAATCGAATCTGAATTTTTTTTTATAAAAAAAAACCCCAACAAACAAACAAACAAGAAATTCAGACACCCAAAAACAAGAATCATCAAAATTTTGCTTCTTTCTATAGAGTTGGTCGTGATTTACCATTCCGAGAATATAACAAGCCTCAACGTTGCCGGCGTCAACGCACTGTTTAAGGAACCGATGAGCGGATTCCGACCAATTCTTTGCTCCGATAGCCAAAGTTCTTTGAGAAGCTTTGGATAACACAAGCGAATGACGCCCTAAATTGTTGAATCTCTTGCATCTGTAACACCAAATTCAATCAGCCAACCCAAATTCTTTAAAACGAACAAAAAAAAAAAAAAAAAAAAAAAAAAGAAACACAGAGGACGAATCGCGTACGTGATCAGAGCGGCGACGAAATCGGAGGGCGAGGAGGCAGTGGAGCTAAGTTTAGAGAGAATAGAAATGAGGAGGTCGTCGGGCAAGGAGTCAAAAAAATCAGATTTTGGGATGATGGGGTGGTGCGGGGAGAAGCGCTTTCTCTTGGGAGAAGCAGAAATGGAAGGAGAAAAAGAAGATTGTGTATGTGTAGGAGCAGCAGCGTTCTTCTTCATGTTGGTGTTGAAGGTTCTCATGGGGGCCTGACCTGACACAGTCAAACGCAGAGGGAAAAAGCAAGTGAGAGAGAAGAGCTGATATAAAAAGAAAGACGAAGAAGAAGAAGGAGAAGGAGAGAAACAAGGAAGAAGGGGAGACTCAATTTACGAAATTAGCCTCGAGGTTGTTGTCGTATTCAAAGGTCAAAATTGGGTTGACCGAAATGGGCGCGAGGGTCGTCAGGAGGGCAGCTTTTCGGAGTGCTCCTCTGTACTACTAGAAAGGAAATATTAAAAGATAAAAAGAAAACTTTTTTTTTTTTTTTTAAGTTAAATTACTATGTTTAACCCTTAAATTTTAGAGTTGTGTCATTTAGTATTTAATCAAATCCTAAACTTTCAATTTTTGTATTTAATAAGTTGTTGACATATTTGAGATTTTAAAATTTTAATCAATCTATTAGATATAAAATTGAATTTTATACTTTTTTTTTTTTAGTAAACCTCTGACCTCTTGGTCGAGGGTACATGCCAATTACCGCTGAGCTAAGCTCGCTTTGACAACTTTATACCTATTGAGACCATAAACTTCCAATTTTATATGGCAAAAACTTGGCTGCATAACTATGAGATATATAATATTTTTCTCATTTTCTACATTTCTCTTTCTTAGTTGTCAAGATTTTAATGGGTTATGTAGGGAGATCCCTACACACCGGTATCCAGTCGATTCATTTAATATCAAGTAGGTTTGTGAGTTTTAAAAAATGTCAAATAGGTCAAGAACTTATTAGATACAAAATTGAAAATGAAAGAACATATTAAATACAAAAGTGAAAGTTTAAGAATCTAACGAATACTTTTAAAATTTGGAGACTTATTAGACACAAAATTGAAACTTCCAGAATCCATTTAACAAGCGGTAAAAATGTAGGACTAAACTTGTAATTTAACCCTTTTTTTTAAAAAAAAAGAGAAATTAAAAAAATTCTCTCACCTGAAAAATGATGTGTTTGTAATAGAGGAGAGAGAGAAAAAAGGGTTATGGTTTTGGTTTCAGTTACAGTTTCGGTTCGAAATTAATAATGTTTGTTGGGAGACAGATAGGATAAAGGGAAAGGGTGTGTGTAATAAATTTGAAATAGTAGTGAGTATGGTGTTTTGTTTTTGTTTTTGTCTACGTAGAAGAATTCAATTAGAAACGCTTTTTTTGGGGTTTGTTGTTTGTTTTGAAAAGCGCTTAAATATTTTACTTAATTATAAACTGGCTGCCTATAGGCTTTGGCAGTAAAACAAAACACAAAGTGAGTTGGCAGTGGCCATTGGGTTTGGGGTTTGGGGTTTGGGGTTTGGGGCTGAGTCTAGGGCTCTTCAAATTGCTTCCAATGGGTCCTATCCCTAACCCTAAACCCCACACATCACAACCTTCACGTGAAAATTTTTACTTCTCTACTAAAAGCCTAAAACTAACCCCTTCTATTTGGGATTTGATACCTCATTAAGTGATATTTTATTGATTAAGGTTTCGATCATCATTTAAGTTCCGTTTAATAACCATTTGGTTTTTAAGCTTACAAACACTATTTCTAACTCTAAGCTTTTTTGTTTTTTCATCTACCCTCTTCCCATGTTGTAAAAAACCAAGCCAATTATTGAAAACTAAATAAAGTAGGCCCTGTTTGATAACCATTTCGTTTTTTGTTTTTGGTTTTTGAAAATTGTGCTTGTTTTCTCTCAATTTTCCTACAATGGTTTCATTTTTGTTAAGGAGACGACATTCGAGTTCCTAGCCAAATTCCAAAAACAAAAACAAGTTTTTGAAAACTATTTTTTTTTTTTTTTTTTTTTGAAAATTTGGCTTGATTTTTGAAAACATGGGAAAGGATGTAGATAAAAAACAAAGAAGCTTGTGGGTAAAAATAGTGGTTATAGGCTTAATTTTCAAAAACCAAAAACCAAAAACGAAATGGTTATCAAACGGGGCTGTAGTTTTCAAAAACTAGTTTTTGTTTTTAGAATTTGGTTAGGAATTCAGGTGTGTCTTTAACAACAATGAAAACCATGGTAAGGAAATTTAAAGAAAACAAACCTAATTTTCAAAAACCAAAAACCAAATGGTTATCAAATGGGGCCTTAGTTTTTGAAAATTAAGCTTAGAAAACACTACTTATAAGTTTCTTTGTTTTGTTATCTACCTCATTTCCATGTTTTTAAAAACCAAGTTAAGTTTTGAAAACTAGAAAAAAAAAAAAGTAGTTTTCAAAAACTTGTTTTGGTTTTTGGAATTTGGTTAGAAACTCAAGTGTGTCATTAACAAAGATGAAAATCATTGTAAGGAAATTGGATGATGAAAACAAACATAATTTTCAAAAACCAAAAACCAAAAACCAAATGGTTATCAAATAGGGCCTAAATTACGAGTTTAGTTTTAAAAATTTGTAATAGAAATTTGAACTTTAAAATGTGCATGAGGTAGATATTTTTTAATTTTTAATTTTGTGTTTAATAGGTCTACGTTGTGTTATAAGTTTTGTCCTTACACTTTTAGATTTGTGTCTATTTGGTTCTGGAACTTTAAAATGTGTTTAGGAAGTGTTTGAATTATGAATTTTGTGCTCAATAGGTCCTTGGACTTTAAATAATGTCTACTACGCTCTTAAACTTTCAATTTTGTGTTTAATAGATTCTTGACCTATTTAACATTTTTTTAAAAAAAATCATGGACTCACTAGACACAAAATTGAAAGTTTAGAATCTCATTAAACATAAAATTCAATTTTACACCTAATAGATCGAGGAATTAATTTCTTAAAAAATTGAATATGTCAAGGACCTAATAGATACACGAAAATTATGGATTTGTAATTTAACCTATTTTTATTAAAAAAAAATTATGGGTTTATTAGACTAACATTTGCACCTATAAAATCGTGAATTGTGTTAAATGATTGAATATGACAATGACTTGTTAGACATTAAATTGAAAATTTGGATACCTATTAAATATTTTAAAATTTTTAGGAACTTATTAGCGAATTTTTTTAGACAAACAATTTTGTTTTTTGAGTTCAACAACTGGGGTCGAGGATTTAAACCTCTGACATCTTAGTTGAATGTATATGCTCATTAACGTTAACTATGCTTACTTTGACTTTTACACAAATAATTAGACAAGCGGAGTACTAGAAACCAAGTTTCACATTTCAAAGTCAAAGCGAGCTTAGCTCAGCGGTAATTGGCCATGAGGTCAAAGGTTCAAATCCCCCCACCCCCAAATGTTGATGTACTAAAAAAAAAAAAGTTTCACATTTCAAATTCCAAAAAAGAAAAAAGAAATATCAAATAATTTAGGCCCCGTTTGATAACCATTTGGTTTTTGGTTTTTGGTTTTTTAAAATTAAGCTTATACACACCTATTCCTACCTATGAATTTCTTTGTTTTAGTATCTACCTTCTTCCTTGTTTTCAAAAACCAAGTCAAATTTTGAAAACAAAAAAAAGTAGTTTCCAAAATCTTGTTTTTGTTTTTGAAATTTGGCGAGGAATTGAAATGGTTCCTTAACAAGGATGAAAACCATTGTAGGGAATTTGGGAGAAAACAAGCATAATTTTCAAAAACCAAAAACCAAAAACCAAATGATTTTCAAACGGGACCTTAATTGCCTCTTTCTACCGATTGAGAGGTAGGACCACGAGGACGTGTTATCTACCTTTAATTAATTAAAATTAAAATTGCAAATAAATATATGTAATGTTGTATTCTCTAATGTTTTTATCAATTTTGTATTTTTTTTTCCTTATGGGTTAAGAATTGCCATCCTTTTTGTTTAGTTAAACCATATTTGAGGTGGGAGATCCGAATCTTTAACTATTTGATCGATTTTACATGGTTTATGTAAGTTGAAGGTTGAACTATGCTCGTATTTTCTAATGTTAAAGTTCATCAACGTATAAATAATGTGATTTTAAAATGTATTTTTATTAAAGTTAGAACTATATGTAAGTTTTAATTTTGAGAGTTAGAATTAGACCTATCTACTTATAAATTAAAAAGTATATATTTTATAGAACAAAACTTGGTTGCATAGGGTCCCTGCATACCCCATCAAACTTGACAACTAAGAAAGAGGAAAGGAGAAAATGAGGAAACTTTTTTTTTTTTTATCTCTTCTAGTTGTCAACATTTTAATGATGGTATGTAGGGAGATCCCAACGTACTAGTATTGCAGCTAAGTTTCTTCCTATTTTATATGCTCATTTAAATGACTTGATTCATATAGTATTTTTACTCTGAGCGGGTTGTATACTTTAGAAATTGAACCTGTTACAAATGTTAGTAATTGACTACTTCGTCATTAATACATTTTAAGAAAATGAGTAAAAAGAATAATTTTTACTCTAAACTTGTTAGGTTGTATCAATTTGACCTTTAAATTTCAATTTCATCGAATTGAACCTTAAACTAAATAAGTGTTGTAACTTTTACCTTCCGATTTAATTTTTGTTAATTCACCCACTAATTTTTAAAAAAAAGATCTTGTAAAGATCTTCATAAATTCATTAATTTCAATAAAATAGAGTTTTGTACAAATATAAGTTTATAACTAATAAAAATTAACTATTGAAAAACATTACCAAAATTCTTAAATTAAAACAATATAGCTTTAATTTTGTCTTTCTCTAAAATCTTATTAATTAATTTCATTCTACATATATTATTTACATAATTCGTTAAACATATAAGAGAAAACTTTTTATAAAGACATTTGGAGTGAACTTATTAGAGAGTTGAAATTGCAACATTTTTTTTTCTTTTTTAAATTTAAGGTTAAGATTGCAAACACTTATCTAAGTTTGAGGGTTATTTGAAAAAATTGAAAGTTTATGGTGAAAATTGATACAACTTAGCAAGTTTATAGGTAAAAGTTGATTTTCCCCAAAAAAAAAAAAAAAAAGAAGTTGATTATTCATTGTAAAGGCTGATTAAATTAAAACATAAGATCAAATTTGATTCTTTTTTTAAATGGAATTAACGTAATTGAAAAAAAAAAACATGTTATATCAGAGATATAAATTATACATTAATAATTCTTAAATATATATATATATATATATATATATAAACACTTTAATATTTATCTGAATTTTTATCACCTTTCCATAATAATTTTTTTTGAAACACCTACGTCTTTGTTCATACTATAATTTTTTTTTTTGAAATACATACTATAATTTTATTTTCATTAAAAAAAAATAATGTTAATATTGCATCATTTTTAAAATAATACTTATATAACAAGTAGGGAAGGAAAAAATGTCTATTTTCCAAAGATGACAGTATGAGAATATAGTTTTTTCCTTTCATTTTCTAACTTTTAGGTGTACTTTACAATTTATTTAATTATTTTCCCAAATACCATTAGTTAAAAATTGTTACTTTTAGTTCAAATTTCTTTAACACCACACTTGTACCATTTCAAAAAAACATTAAATTTTTTTTTAGAGGAAATTCAAAATAAAAAAAAAAAACATTATATAAAATCAACTAATCAAACATTCAAAATCATAAAAAGTTAATTAATTAAAGTTAACAGTCTATGTGACTCGTGAGTCTGAATTAAAATATTATAATACACATTAATCAATATCTTAACCAACATTCAAAAAGAACCAACTTAGATAAAATCTTGGACTTCACTTTTTTTTTTTCTTTTAATTTTTAATTTTCTTTTTTGAGTTCTTCGCATTTCTAAACTTGCAAAAAGAATTATATATTATTTATTTATTTATTGATTTATTTGTGTGGTTGTGATTAATGAACAAATGGACAAATATAATAGACAAAAATTTATTAGAAATCCGACAAAGCTAGTGGCATAAGCAGCAGTTGGAGAAGAGGAAAAAGAAAAAAATTAAAAAAAATTAAAAAAATTAAAAATGAAAGTAAATTAGAAATAAATGAATGGCTGAAAATGCATAAATGTTTGTCAGCATGGGTTCGGTCGGCGTCTAACCCTAACCGAAGCACCGCCGGCCGATGGGATTATTAACTTTTAAAGTCAATCCCACACCCCCTCTCTCAACCACTCCTTGGCTACTTAGGGATGTTCTAGAATATCATTTCAATAATTATATTTGGTCGAATATATATGTTTTAGTCTTCAATGTTCGGTACAAGTAGCGTTGCTGTTGTTGAGCGTGAAGGTGGAATAAGTTTAGCTGCTATTATATAGTCGTGCAGGGAGATCCTGGACCGAACATTGAAGACTAAAACATCCTAATGGGAGAGGCTCTGCTCTGATACCATCTTCTTCCGTCTTGGTTCGTCCCCGAACCACATCCTAATGGGAGAGGCTCTGCTCTGATACCATCTGTAACGCCCTAGGCCCAGGATTCGGAATTCGGATTCGGCCCTTAACGGCCCCGGCATTCCCCTACGACCTGGCAACGCCACCATACTTGTCTGATACTACTTCTAAGATTGAAGACTGTCCCCACAAACCAACAAGGTGCACCTTCCTTTTCGGTGGCATGTGACGCCCGAAGTTAGGAGGGGTACATGAATGAACCGAGATCACATCCGAATGAGAGAGATCCTGAGGACATGAAAGTATGGTCAAGATAAGCTTAAAAAGAATTGATAGATACTACCTATACTAACAAGGTGCACCTTCTTTTTCGGTGGCTCAATCATAGGAACTTTGAAGTTAAGCGTGCTTGGCTTGGAGAAGTTCTATGTTGGGTGACCTCCTGGGAATTTTCCTAGGAAGCATGTGAGTGAGGACAAAGCATCCTAAAAGGACCCCGTGTTGGTTTGTGGGGACAGTCTTCAGAGCAGTTTCAGACGAGTATGGTAACGTGGCTAGGTCGCAGGGGAATGTCGGGGCCGTTAAGGGTCGAATCCGGATTCCGAATCCTGGGCCTGGGGCGTTACATGTTTAATCAATAATTTTTTTTTTTAAAGTTCAACCACAAATAAAAACATTATTTTTTGGTAAATTTTAAAAACATCCAAAAGATTAAAGAGTAGTACACATATTTAACCATTATATTTTTAGTTTAGATTACCATTTGAATCCTTATACATGGGGTGGTTTTAATTTTAAAATTTTAAATGCTTCAATTTACTCTTTATAATAATTTTTTAATTATGTGACGATATGTGTTTTCTTTATACACTAGCTCGTTATCTCTTTTTGCTATATCTAAAAAAACATGTCTTACATTTAAAAAAAAAATGTGATTTACAAGAAAACTATTAACATTTGGTAATTTAGAGACCACGGTAGAAAATTTAACTAAAATTTTACGAAATTAAATTGAAAATTTTAAAATCATAACGGTTAAAATGCAACCAACTGATTAAGATTTTTTCAAAAAGAAAAAATAGTCATTTAAAGTTCATTAAACACTGCAAAAGTTTCCTAAAAGTTACTTTTAAAAATAATTGCAATATAAATTTGTTTATGAATTTCTTTTTGAAACATTTTTATGAGAATAACTGTTGAACAATCCTTACTTTTGATGTTTTATAATTTAATGGTATACTTTTGAGAGTCTCTTACATGAGCTGATGCTCTCTCAATATTTTTAAATTTTAATATTTTCATATTTGTCAGAAAATTTTCCTTTTTTAAAAAAAAGGAAAATAACTTGTTTGAATAGTGAATTTTTTAAGATTGTTTTCAGATACTTGACAGGAAAAACTTTATGGTGATAGAGAATACAAAGAAATGAAATAGTTTAATATTTGAAAGCCTGTTTGAATATATAATTAATCTTTTAATATCCTTTTCAATTGAATTGTTCTCAGAAAAAAAAAAACAAAACATTAAATTTGTTTTCTCCTTTAACTGCAACTTTTTTTGCAAAACTACTAACTTAAATTATTCTTTGGTCCAAAAAAACAATGTGAATAATTGTGATTTTAGATGCAGGATAAGCTCTAACTTTAAACCTACTAATTATAATTTTTAAAAAAAGTTTTATTACAAGTTTAGTCCCTGAATTTTCAGGATTGTATCAATTAGGTCTTTGAATTTTAAAAAGTTTCTAATAGGTCCCTGAACTTTCAATTTTGTTTCTAATAGGTCATTGAACTTTGAAAATGTCTAATAAGTCTTTGGACTTTCAAATTTGTGTCTAATATGTATTTGATATTTTTAAAAATGGAAAATTGCAGTGGGTGGCAAATTGGACCAAATTAATAGCAAATATAGCACCATGTATCGGAGTCTATTTGATAGATTTCGATTATCAGAGTTTATCAGTGATAGACTCTGATTAATCAGAATCTATCAGTCTACTGATAGACTCCAATTATTCAGAGTCTATCAGTGTCTATCGCTGATAAATTTTTTGTTAATCAAAATCTATCAGTGTGTATCAGTGACTATCACTGATAGACTTTGATTAATCGAAGTCTATCAGCGATAGACACTGATATACTTTGAATAATCAGAGTCTATCAGTGATAGACACGGATAGAATCCGACAACAGCTTTTTGGTCTTGTACAATTAATTTTGCTATATTTGCAATTAGTTTGAAACTGTGCTATATTTGCCATTAATTTGGTCCAATTTGCCATCTATGCAACTGCCCCTTTAAAAATTAACCAATCTACTATATATTTAGTAGGCTTGTAAATTTAAAAAAAATGTTAAATATGTCAAGAACTTATAATACATAAAATTAAAAGTTGAAAGACCTATTGGATACAAAAGTGAAAGTTTAAGGACCTATTTGATACTTTTTAAAGTTCAGGGATCTATTGGAAACAAAATTGAAAGTTCGAGAACTTATTTGAAACTTTTTGAAGTTCAGAGACTAAATTGACACAACACTAAAAGTTAAGAGACTAACGAAAAAAAAATGTCTTTTTTTTTTTCTCTATTATTTCTTTTTGTGCTTTCGTCAATCTTGATAATTTTTTTTTTTTTTGAAAAGATCGTCAATCTTGATAATTAATAAGCTAACTTAAATAAGTTATTTGCAGTGTTGCATTATTGTCCGATTATACATAATAAAGTGAAGAATTTTAAGTTAAATCAATTCTTTGATTAAGACCACTTGTAATTATTTAATGAAGTAGTTAAGCTAATTTACGTCGTCGCTCATGCCCCTAAATTTCTGTCTAATATTCTACCTATATGTCGCATTCGTTATAATCACAAATCAACCTTCTCTCACTAATTAAATTTATTTTCTATGCATTATCAATTCCAAAAAAAAAAAAAAAAAGGTTCTTAAATATTTTTAGTTTATGACTTTTGGATAAGTTTGATTTAATTTTTTTTAATAATTATATTGAATTCTCCTAACTTCTAAACCAAGTTGGTATTTGATGTTAGCAATTAATAAATAATGAATTAGCATATAATGCATATTTGTTTGCTATTTAATCACTTCATTTCTTCTCAAAAAAATCACTTCATTAAATGGCTTTTAATTAAAAATGACCCCTTTTATGTTAGGTAGGAAAGGCTAATAATGACCAGCTAATTTATACAAAATACATCAAATTCAACTAATACTCACAAAAGTCAGATTTTTTATTTATTTTTTTATTTTTTTATTTTTTTGATATCCGTGAGTGTCCGGGCCAGCTTACGCGCACCTCGACTAATCTCACGGGACAACCGCCTGACCCTACTACATTTGGTTGCCAAGGAAACTCGTAGGATATTAAATCCTAGGTAGGAAGTCAGATTTTTTAATTAATATGATAATTTTTAATAATTGTGTTTTATATATATATATATATATATATATATATATATATATATATATATATATATATATAAAGAACTGCCGTAGTTTGTCATGAGGTGCCAAGTTAATCGGGAAAATTGATTTTAGGACCTTCAAAGAAAAACGATTTTAAAAGTACAATTTTACTAAGTGAGCATAGATAATTGGTATGTAAACTTGATCAAAAGGTCAATGATTTGAATTCCCTCACTCCAAATATTGTTGACCTCAAAATATATATATATATATATCTATATATATATTTACTATTTGGTTTTTTTTCTTCTAAGCCATAAAAAAAAGGAAAAAAAACCAAATTAAGGAATGGTTAGATTTGGAGGGTTATATTATTTATTTATTTATTTATTTTGGGAAAGGGCATTGATTCTCCTTCGAACAATACTACATAACGGTCCCTAGACACCTCATTAAAATCTTGACAATTAAGAGAGAAAGATAGAAAATGAGAAAATTTTATCTCTCCTAATTGTGTGAACATTTTAATGGTAGTGTGTAGGGAGGTACCTATGTACCTTTGCATCCAAGTATTGTCCTTCTCCTCCTGAAGTAGATTGTTTGAATGCAATAATATTATAAAAAAATATATTATATTAGTTTTCTTTTACTCTCATATATGTTTATTTCTGATATATTATAAAAGTTTTTTTTTTAATAAAAAAACAACAACAACAAAAGATAATTCGATCACCTAATGTTAGGATAGATTCTTTACAGATAGATTCTCTTTACATAAAATAGAGATGAATGGTCAAGAACAATCTAATTTGATACAAAGTTCAAAATCATCAATCAAATATTAATGGGAGGAAATTGTTATGGGTAGAAACAGGACTTGTCACATGACAAAACATCAGAGGACACGCGTGTGTCTGGGCTTAGGCTTGAGACACATCGTACGTGGTGAAGGTCAAGCAATGTCAAGGTCATTTTCGACATGACATGAAGCTCATCTGCCAAGCATGCCTACCTAAATATAAGGTCGAGAAACCAATTGTCCATCAGGTACGAACTATCAGACATGTGGCAAAAAGGCTATGGCGTGTATTCCCCTCCAAAAGGCAGAGCCATTCACTTCCCTGGGGATGACAAAAAAAAAAAACTTCTTCTAAAAGGTATGCAATCTTATCCCAACTTACCTTGACACTAATTCTTCGAACCTAGCCCTAACTTGAACTTTGAAGTGTAACAGACCAAATACCACATCAAATGCGAGATTCTGTTTGCATGTCAAAATAATTTGTTGAATGAGATATCCAACTCAAAAAATGCCACGCCAACATCATATACCGAGATTGAAATTGCACATCAACAAAAACAATATATTTTGGATGAAATAAGATGGAAAAATATCGTGATTCATAATGATAAATGTGTAGCTTAAAAAAGAATAAACTAAAAGATACATGAAGACATGTTTTGAAATTCACCATGTATATGATATATTACTATGCCTAAGCATGTGTGGTAAAGAAAAAAAGGTTTTCTCAAAGAAAAGGTAAAATTGCATTATCATAACTCCAAATCTTTCAAAAAAAAAGAAAAAAAAAACTCCAAAAATTATCTTCATTAGAGATTATTAATTAATTTATTTATTTTAAGCCAAACATATGAAATAAAACTCTTGATCAATAATATTTTTATTTTTTCCCTTTTGTTTTATGTTTCTAACCTTAATATGTTTTGTTTTTCCAAAGATATATAAAACTATGAATCAAACATGGTTTAAGAAATCTTACTCCTCGATTTTTCAAAAAAAAAAAAAAAAAAAAAAAAAAAAAAAATCTTACTCCTCGATCGATATTTGCCACAAATTAATTAATTAATAAAATCTAAGGTAACTTCTTCATCTCTTTCTAATTATATAAAGTATTAAACTAATTTGACTCACCAATCCAAACGTAACTCAACAGATAAAGATAGTTATTATTGTCAACATGAGCATAGCTCAACTGACATAAAACTTACACTAATGATCAATAGGGTCTATAGTTCAACAGTTTTCGGGGATCGTATTGAAATTTGTTGAGGATCCCACATTGAAAAGATTAGTAGAGACCTCACAATTTATAAGCTACAGGGGCCACTCCACTCATTGTCAATTGGTTTTGAGATGGAACTCTATGTTATTTGATAAAATTTGACCTACATTTTCAGAATAATGGAAAATGCCGTCTTGCTAATGTCACGTTCCCGCTCTCACTCTTTCATATTTTAAAATATTCGGTTACTTAAAATAAAAAATTCCCAAAAAAAAAAAATAGCTATTAGCTTTTTTAAAGGTTAAAGATTCAATCTCTTCTTCCGTCTATCTTTCATATAAAAAAAATTAGATTGACTTAAATTTACAAAATACATAGCCATCAATGGATCACGTACGTATCTTCAATAGGAAGCAATCAGAAAGAACTGTACAAAAAACATCCTCTGTTTGTAGTAATAATAATAATAATAATTTATAATAATAATAATAGCAATAATAAATATCATTATTATTATGAAAATGAGAGAAGGTTGACCAATGACTGCGATATGGGAACAGAAAATTTAAAGCAAAATGACAGTATCATAGACTCCCAAGCTTCGACCGACATCCTTTATTTTATTTAGATCACCAATTACAATATTTATTTTTTTCAATTTTTGCCTCTCATTTTTTTTAGAGGTCTATATTGTATTTACGATTAGAAATATGTTCAAAATAAGAACCGAGTAACACTAGCAAACTGATTACACCTTAATTGGATACTGACAATTACAGTGTAAATAACAATACAAACACTGTATATATAACAAATGTTGCAAACATATTGACAATAAATAGTCGAGACACGCTTACAAAATGTTGTCTTGAAGACAATTATTCGCTTTGCACAGGTTGCAAGCATGCTACAACGATCGTCTCAGCGAGATACAACGACTAATTCTGGTAGAACAGCAACCTCGAACTACTCGGATCTGGCAGAACTCTTGGATACTTGCTTTCAACTCGACTCAAGATCAGAAAAAACAAACAAAGAAAGAAGAATGCTCCAAATGGAATGAGATGATTCAAATGAAGAAACAAGTTCCTGTTTATAAGCTAGCAACTTAGTAAACTCCAAAGAACATAAATAAATAAAATGGAAAGAAAAATATAACTCAATTTGAGTTATATCACCAAATTTAACTTCTATATGTTAAATTTGTAAATGAAACTTCAAATTTAACTTGATGTTTCAATCCATTTTGAAACTCTTGATGAATTGAATTTAAACATCACTTTCTTTCACATTTTATTTATAAAATATCCAACATTTTCGTAGGTTCTTTTATTAATATTATACTTTTTTTAAAGAGACGACCTATTGACGAGGCAAATCATCTGTCACTTTTTTGCAAAAGAAATAAATTTTTTTGTAAGTCGTCTCTACCAGGCTATTTTTAAAAAATAATGCGCTAATATAGGTTGTCTCTTCGACCCATAAACGTGCATTTTAGAAAGAAAGAAAGAAAGAAAAAAAAAACAGTTCTTACTTCTTAATGAGTATCGTTTCTATACGCAAATGTAATACAATTTCCTATTTGATACATTGGTTACCTGATTTATCTAGAAAAGCGAAGTTAATTTTACACCCATTAGAACTCGAATCAAGGCCCTTTTAAAATATTAATGGAGAACTCACACCTACCCCGGTTTTATTTTTTAAAAAATAATGCCTTTTCTATTTAAAACATGGAAAGTTGGAAATTTGAACTTATGACCCCTTAGTCGAGAGTACAAGTTTTATATGAATTGAGTTATGTTTTTGTTAGCAAAACATTGCCTTCTTAAACTTGCAAGAAGTGCACTAAAAAAATTAAATTTAAATCATAAAAAATTTAATTGTTTAATACACTGTCATGATCTCAAAAGGAAAAAAAAAAAAAAAATCAACCCAACTAACCGTTTGGATTGGGTAGTCCGAGTTGTTCGGGTTGTCGGATTTTTTTTGTACACACCTAATAAAGATTAATCTTAAAATTTAAATTTAATTGAATTAAACTCTTAAATTTGAATGAGTGGTGTGATTAATTCATTAATTAGTCCACTTATCTATGGTTAGTTTGTTTTGTAAATTAGAATCATGTACAAGCTATATAGATATTTGATTGTTTAAAAAAAAAAAAAAATACAAGATTCCCTTATCAAAAAAAAAAAAAAAAAAAAAAACTTAAGAGTATGGTGCAGTATTTTTTTTCTCCAAAAAAAAAAAAAAATCATATGGCTTTTGAAGGGATTGGAAGAGTAATGAGATTAGGTATTTATGGTGAAGCAAACGAAGTAATAGATACATTATTAAATCACATTAATTAAAAAGGGTCGGTATCTAATCTCTTTAATTATGATTACGACTTCTCCAAATTTCTCTATTTTTTCTTCAATTAAATTATTCATGTATATTTTTGTTTGAAATATATGCAAATCTTTTTCTAATGAATTAATATGCAACTTATTGCGACTAAGTTATGTTTGGCTAATAATAAACTCTGCAATTTGTTTCAAAAAAAAAAAAAAAAAACTCTGCAATTAAAATATTAACTTTCTTTTTTCCAAAAGCTTTTAACTCAAGCAGTAAAATATTTTTCAAAAAAAAAAAAAAAAAAAAAAAAAAAAAAAAGAGGGTAAAATACCTTTTTGGTCCCTCATGTTTGAAGATCGTTTCCAATAGGTCCCTAGGTTTGAAAATTGAACAATCAAGTCCTCACTGTTTAAAAAATGCTTCTATTGAGTCCCTGGACCGTTAAATTTTTTAACGGTGATGACGTGGCAGTAACGGTGCTGACGTGGCATATTTTAAAATATTAAAATATTAATTTTTGAATTAAAATAATAATAATAAGTTTTCTTTTAAAAAAAATACTCTTTCTCTCTCCCACCCGAACCCCCTTCTTCCCCTTTCCCTTTCTTTCCCTTTCTTTCTCTCTCCTTTCCCACTCCCTTCCCTTGCCGGCGATGGACGCGACGGCGACGGACGGCGGCTTCTCCATCCTCCCCCACCACCGAATCCTCCCTTTCTTTCTTTCCCTTTCTTTCTCCCTCCTTTCCCCTCCCTTCCCTACCGCTGTCATTGCCGATGACCCACCACCATCGCCGTCGGCGGCCCACTGCCTCTACAACCCTATCGCCGCCGATGACCACGCAACACCGCCACATCTTTCTTCTTCTCCTCATATTTTTCTTCTTCTTCAAAATACCCACCCCCTTCCTTTTCTTTTTCATCTTCTTCAAAACCAAACCCACCCCCACCCACCCCTTCTTTTTCTTCTTCTTTAATTTTTCCAAATCAAACCCACCCCCTTTCTTTTCTTCTTCTTCAAAACGAACCCATCCATTTATCTTCTTCTTCCTCTTCAAAACAGTACCCAACCCCACCCTTCTATTCTTCTTCTTCAAAACCGTAAACCCACCTCACCCCTTTCTTCTTCCTCTTCAAAAGCCGAACCCACCCCACCCCCTTCTTCAAATCAAACCTCAAAAACAGAATCCTACCACCCCACCCCCTTCTTCTTCAAAAACCCAACCCCATGCCATTTTTCTTCTTCAAATCTAAACCCAAAAACCAAAAATTAATAACCCACCCCACTTGAAATCTAAAAAAAATAAAAATTCAGAAGAGAAGTTGGCGGAAGAAGTAGATGGAGAAGCTGCCGTCGCCGTCGCCGTCGCGTCCATCGCCGGCAAGGGAAGGGAGTGGGAAAGGAGAGAGAAAGAAAGGGAAAGAAAGGGAAAGGGCAATGACAGCGGTAGGGAAGGGAGGGGAAAGAAGGGGAAAGGAGGGAGAAAGAAAGGGAAAGAAAGAAAGGGAGGATGGAGAAGCCGCCGTCCGTCACCGTCGCGTCCATCGCCGGCGAGGGAAGGGAGGGGGAAAGGAGAGAGAGAAAGGAAAGAAAGGGAAAGAAAGGGAAAGGGGAAGAAGGGGGTTCGGGTGGGACTTGGGAGAGAGAAAGAATATTTTTTTTAAAAAAAAACTTATTATTATTATTTTAATATATTATTATTTTAATTCAAAAATTAATATTTTCATATTTTAAAATATGCCACGTCAGCACCGTTACTGCCACGTCATCACCGTTAAAAAATTTAACGGTCCAGGGACTCAATAGAAGCATTTTTTAAACAGTGGGGACTTGATTGTTCAATTTTCAAACCTAGGGACCTATTGGAAACGACTCTCAAACATGAGGGACCAAAAGGGTATTTTACCCAAAAAAAAAAAAAAAAAAAAAACCCAAGCAGTAAAATAAAATAAACTCACTCGTTTCTACCATAACTATTTTGTTTGTTATTTTCATTTTTTTCTTAAGAAAACAATTGTTTTAGCACAATATTCTACATCTTTCTTTGTTTGGAAAGACATGTGCATCTTAATATTGGTGGAGTTGCCTCAATCTCGCAAGCAAGAATGCCAAATGAAAGTGAAAAAGATTAAGGAAGGCTAAAGAGTACTTTGCTTAAAATTAAAACGAGTTAAACATTGAAATGAAATGATACCTATCAAACAACAATTTTGTTACTTTTCTTTTTTTTTTAAACAAACCTGAAACATTTCATTACATCACACAGTTACATGAAACATTACATTTGCAATGAGTAAAGTTACTCATTGAGACAAGCTCTTGGGGAAAGTTTTCCAACCAAAGCATAGAGCTACCATGAGAAAGAGCATGTTTCGCTAAATAGTCTGCTTTCCTATTACATTGTCTAGACACATAATTGAAAGATAAAGACTCAAATGATGCACGCATCTCTTTGATTTGTAATATCCAATGATACACGTCGGATGTAATTTGAATTTCTCCTCTAATCATCTTGATTGCAATAGTTGAATCCGAAAAAACACTAGCACGAGTAATTTGCATGCGTTGTAATAGTCGTAGACTCTGCATAAGAACATTCACCTCTGCCGCAATTGGCGTATGACGCGTTGAATCAAAAAATTTCATAGCACCACGAATTTGACCATTAAATTTGAACCAAGTTGAGTAAATAAAATTTTTACAAACTTTGATAGTGATTGCGCCTTTCTTTAGTTATTCAAAAGAGTGTATTGATTGCATTTATTGTACATTAATTGAGGTCTAGTACACCTTGGTACCTAGTAGGGTATAGTACTATTTGGTTGCTTAAGAACATGTCACCCCTCAACTAACCCCGAGAAATTCCCAAAGGTTAATCAGTCACCATGCCATAATAGTCGATCTATTGAAATGTCAAATTTAGCTCACGCTTCAAGGAGAGAGCATGTTATGTCTCTCACTTAAGAATAAGGAGATAATGAATTGAGATGGGCTCATGTCCTTGTCAAAATCTCTTTAGCTGATCTTGATCACTTCTTATGCCTTTTCATTCAACGAGTTTTTTTGCCGTGTTGAGCTTCTTTTGCTCATCACCTCTTTTACTTTTTCTTATTATGTCTCATTACATATTTTGTATTCATTCTTTTCCCTACTCTTTCTTGAGATAACAAGTCCAGTATCCCACCAAACTCGACCCTCCCTCGTTCTATGTCACTTCCTTTTACTCAACTTCCAAATAAAAAAAAGACCCATATTAATTAGACATTAAAGAGATCTTTGGCATAAAACTAAAAAAAAAAAAAAAACGTCTCCATTAATGCAATATCCTTCTGGAGAGAATCCAAAAACAAAATGAACCATGAGAGCATAGATCCAAAATAGTCAGTATCAAATAAACATAAAAATATGAATAAACTCCGTCACAACACGATGTTGGTCTAATAATCCACTCGACGTCCCTAGATGACACGTCAGCACATAATATTTTATAATTCCACCCATAACCCTACCAACAACAACAATTAACAAGATTCAAAAGGGAAGAATTCAAAGCATTCAATGAAGAAGTCAATGCAAATAGAGAGAGAGAGAGGAAAAATCATTGGCCAACAACACTGTCCCCAACCTCAATGCATGCCTCTGCCTCCCACAGTTGAATAACTTTCAGACTTGTGTGGGACAATCCCCTGCACCAACACCTTCAAATAATTCCTCATTTTTACTCCCATAACTTCAAGATTTGCTTCATTATTGACCTCTCGTCTCGGACCACGTAACCGAAAAATTTCTAGTATCGTCGTAGTACTTATTTTTCATAGTAAATAATTTTTTGAAAAATTTCAAAGACCACTCTTAAATGATAAAGATTGTTCTTTTTTTTTTGTTGTTCAACAATTATGAGGTGAAAGATTGAATGACCGATGTTTTGAATGGTAATTAGTGTCTTATTTGATGAGATATGCTCGGATTGACCAATTCTAAGGATTGTTAAAATCACACTTTCAAATATTCAATTTGATAAATCTCTCTCTAAACTTACAAAGTTATTATAATTAAACGCTTGAATATAAAAAAAAGCACAAATTCCCTTCATGAATTTGTAAGTATTATTTCAATAAAATCTTCGAACTATAGGAGTTATTAGAATCACATCTAAAATTTTCACATTAATTTTTTGTTTCTTTAAATCAAAATGGCGCTCAACATCGATCTAAGAACCAAAACTTTTAAGGGGTCAATATTACAGTTTTCAAAGTTCAAAAAATAAAAAGATCAAAATTGGGTTAACTTGTAACAACCCTATAGTTCAAAAGTTTAACGATAACAATACTTATTGTTCATCAGTAATGTATGCATTTTGCAATATTTTAAAATTTAATTGTAACAAATTTTTAAATCTAAAAGGAAAATTCCAGTATTTGATTGTAAGGTACCAACCATCCATAGCCATACAAATCAAAGATAGTTTTTGCAAGATTATCACAATCTTTCAACATTTTTAAATTTCACATAATTCTTAAACCCTAAACCCTAAATCCTAAACACACAGTATCCATCGTTGCCCCGCAACGCGGGAACCGGCCATGTGAGGGATCAATAATGAAAAGCCGCTGCCAAATCCGAACGAAAAAAGAGATACACACAAGTAGAGAGGTTTGATAATTCCTTAGAGGGGACCAACACCAAATCCGTTTGCTTTGTCTTCTGGCTTCCAAATTGTTACTGTGAATTTTGTTATTTGTGGTAATAATAACCACCAAATGTCACTGCAAGCACTTCAGTTTTCACAAGATCCCATAATCATTTCATTTGCCTCTCACTCAGATCAGATCAGATCAAATCCTCTGTGTGTTTTGCCTTCAATTCTTTTGCTTCCCCTCAAAGAAAACTTGGCTCATTTCTGTCCCCAAATGGATGCCAACTGGGTCTGCTCCAAAAGCTGAAGAAAGTGCTTTCAAGGTGTTTGTGAAAAGTCCTCAATGAAGTCTACTCTTCTTCAAGCCCTTGCATGATTGCCCACATGCCAGAAAGTGCTTTCTAGGACAGGATCCATGCTCAAATTCCACTTTTTTTTTTGGCCCTTTTCAAGATTTTGTTTGTTGATTGTTAGTGTTATCTTACCAAACCCTGCTGTTAATCTTTTGATATTTGGTGGAGATTTTGTGTAAAGAAGTCATTTGATTGAATCATAATGCTATGATTTGTAGGCGTAAAAACTACAGTTTTGCTTTGCTTCCTTAAATCCCACAAATTTTGGTTTTTCTTGGTCGGTGTTATGAATCTCTAATCCTTTCGTTGTGTTGCATAATCATTAGCTAAATCTGTTGTGAAATCAAATCCACCTCCCTTGATAATTGGGAGTTCGTTTTGTATGATTGTGTAGTTTGAGTTTAAATTAAGCATGTTTTTGTTTTTGTTTTTGTAAAAGTAGAAGAGAGAAGAAGAGATTTATTAGTAATAGACTTATAATCCAGATGGGTTTTGAGATGAATTGAGAAATGAAAATGGATTTAATAATAAGATTTAACTAGTCTTTAAAACCGATCAAACCAATCCAATCGAGTCAATTTATTTCGTTGCTAAGGTCGTGCAATTGTGACTAATATTAGTTGAGTTTGACCGTCTAATCACCTTCATGTGTCATGAGTATTGAAATACTGTTATCTTGGTGACATGTATTATGAATACTTATTCTAAATATTTCGAACATGGCTTTTTTTAGTTCAATAATTATAGAGTGGAGATCGAACTAATTGACTTATAAAATACTGTCTTTATTTCCTAAGTTATGTCGGATAAAATTAACTCTTTTTTTTTTCTAACTGATCTGTTAACCTAACATTTAAAAGCAAGTATCAACTCATTAATGTACTGTCTAATAAAATGTGGCATATATATGTACTATAATTCATTGAAAAATGGAGCTGCTGCTGCTGGCACATTCAAATGAACTGACAAGCTCATCAATGGAATCTGATTCTTGGTTCTGCCCAGGTGGGCTCTGCTTTGACCCACTGTCAAGTGTCATGAGAGAAACAGCGGAGGTATTTAAGAGATTTCCAAAGTTAGTACAAAGGGGTAAAGCTGTGAAATGAGTATAGCTCAATGATAATTGTTATGTATCTTCGATCAAGAGGTTAGAGGCATGGCCGTCCTTTAGCATGTGTGGGATGTGATCTATCACGGGGTCCAAAATTTAGGACCCCAAATTGAAAAGGTTGCTTAAACATCAAACTTTTAATTTTCTCCTTCGAAAAGACCACCAAATTTATGGGGTTTAACAGAAGAAAAAAAAAACTTATTTATCCTTATTCTAATTTCAATCTTTCTTCAATTATACGATGAATTTTGATATTTTACAATTTTGTCTTTTTTATAAAATATTTTAGGGCCCCATTTTAAAAAATATCACAGGATCCCATCTCATTTGGGAAGGGCCTGGTTAGAGGTTCGAATCTTCCACTTCTAAATATTATTAAACTCAATGTAAAACAAATTTACAAAGATTTAGCTCTAAACAACCTGTAAAGTACAATGATATATCACATGAAAATCAAACGTACTTTTAAATTAGAAGTATTTCGTTTTTGTCAGTATGATTAGTATAGTTTAACTATTTAAGACATATATCATCAATTAAGCAGTTAGAAATTTGAATTCTCTCATTCTCACATTTTGTTAACATGAAAGATCACCGTAAATGTTAAATTGTTATAAATTTTAACTATTGTTACTAAATAATTACATACACATTAAATCATTATAAATTTTAAATCAAACAAATTAACTTGCTATACATACTATAATTAATAAACTAAATATTTACTTTAACACTGTGGTTAGTTTCACCACTGCAATACAAGCATTTGTCTGGTTGAAATAACCAACATGAGCTAACCTAGCTCGATGTGGTCTTAAGTTCAAATCATCTCCACATGTGATGTAATATTTTTAAAACAAGTCTTCGGAACTTTTCAAAATCGACGGTTAGGTTGGGTAGCGGATAGCTGCACGGTGATCGGCCGTCCCCTTCCACCGCCGCCGCAACTTCTACACGACATCCGACCCGACCCGGAACACGACCGGCACCCGGCATCTCCATCGGACCACTTAGCGCACAGACACGTGACCCGACCCGACCCGTTACACGTCGGGCACCTCGGCATCGGGCCGGCCATCGGCTTCTGTTCGATGACGGACTTCACCACCACGGCGCCGGCCAGCACGCTCAGGCCGGTGGCAATCTGGCTCAGCGCAACCGGATCCATAGTGAATTTCTGAGAGTGAAAAGAAACGGTTCGTTTAGATCGGGAAGAAGATATTGAGAGGAAATGGAACGAGATGAACGGCAAAGAGCAAAAATGGCGTTTAAATAAACACAAAAAGAAGAAAGTTGGAAGAGTTTTGGAATTGGAAGTTAGCGAAAGAGGAATAAAAAATTGGTTAATTCGTTAGTTTTTCCTTTGGAGTGGATCTTCAACGAAGGAACTTTTGAGTTTGAATTGACGGTTTCCATTGAAAAAGAAAACTATGTGTTGAATGGATTTGAATCACGTGTCGAAAATGAGCGAAGACGGCGACCCAAAGAGTCAAAATTGAACGCTTTGAATATTTTGCATTTTCCGATTCCGACAGAGAGAGGGGTCCGCCCTTGCCGTCGGCGGACGGCGGTGGCCGGTGATGTGATGTCGACGGTGGAAATTTCAATTTGAAGATCAGAGGATAAGTCCGGCGGATTAGGACTCCAGCAAATTAAGAGTGTCCAGAATGCATCTTATTTTAAACTTTTTTTTTTTTTTTTATAAAAAATGTTTAGAATTTACACTTGGTTACCCTTGCTGTTTTTATACCTAAGTTATTATATACTAAAAGCTCTTTTAGAAAAATTTAGTTTTAAGTGTTTCTCAATTTTTTTTTTCAAAATTAAACACTTGAAAAGTTAAACCAAACACACTCTAAATTACCGGCATAATTTTTAAAAATAAAAAACAAATTTCTATCAAATAGACCCTAAGCTAACCATCCTAAAAACCAAAGCAAAAAATTATGATTATATCACAAGTTTAGTCGATAAATTTTCATATTGTAAATATGGTCCATGAACTTTAAAAATTGTCTAATAAGTCCATGAATTTTTCAATTTTGTGCCTAATAGGTGGCTAAAGGATTGTTTGGTAGGCAATCCAGATTTTGTTTTATGTTTTTGGATTCATTGCATTCAATAAATATGCGTAGATGTGTTTTTGAAAATTGTTTTAAGATTATGTGATCCAAATAGTGGAAATTCTAAAAACAATTATTTATTTATTTTTTTATTTTTATGGGTTCGTGTATCCAAATTTTGAATTTGAAATTTTTAAATGCAGAATTAAATTATAAAAGACAAAAATGTTTATAAGTATCGTATTTCATATCATAAACTCAATTTATATCTTTTGAAATGAAAATTTGTATAATATAATGTATTATAAATTATATGATATTGTAGTTTCAACAAAAAATTATATGATATTGTAAAATAATAATTATACAAAAATTATAACCTTTAACATTTTTATAAATTGATTAATAATAGTTTATATTCAACTTAGTATTTAGTTGATAAGTACAAATAGTTCATGGTTCATAAATATATTATCAAATAGATTCAGAACAATTGTTTAAATTGAGATCCAATTTTCTGAATCTGTTACCAAACACATATCTGAAAACATGTTTCATTGAATCTCTTGTTTTCAAATTTATGTTTTCACATCATCAAACATACCCCTATATTTGAGATTTTTAAAAATGAACTAGATATAAAATTGAATTTTATGCCTAATGGGCCTTAAACTTTCAATATTGTATCTAGTAGGTACGTGAATTAAATATATATATATATATATATATATATATATATATATATATATATATATATATATATATAATATGAAAGTTTTTTTTTTTTTTTTTTTTGAATTTCACAAAAGTGAAAGTTTAAGGAGTAAGTGGATACTTTTTAAATTGAGAGACCTATTGAACACAAATTGATAGTTTGAAGATTTATTTGACACTTTTTAAACATAAGGGACTAAATTAGCACAATAAATTAAAGTTTAACAACTAAACTTGTAATTTAATAAAAAAAAAATATTTTGAAAATGGTTTTAAAATAAACTTTGGATTTCCAAACTTCATAATGTTGGGCTTGAGTTGGAGTTTTGTGGGCTAAGGGATGATCATGTGAGTTGGGCCTTCTGCAATTTCTGCAGCTGTGGACCTTTCAGCAACATTGGGGAATTAATCAAATTTTATCATATATATATCTTGTTATTTTAAGTAATTTTCAATATAGTCCATGATATTATTTTATTTTCAAAATTGACCAGTATATTATTCTCAATTCTTTTTCTTAATTTTCAATCATAGTTTTATGAAGAAAATGAAAATTTTAAACTTTAAACCGTAAAAAGTTATTTGTGTATGAAAATATAAACCAAATTATTTTTAAAAAAAAAAAGAAAATATAAACCAAATTAACCACATTTGTTTGATCTTGTATTTGTTGAATTGAAAGAGGGCATATATGAAAATATTTATTTGCAAATGGTAACTTTGAGAATGAGACAATACAAAAAGATACGTACCAACAATTAATTAGGTCTCGTTTGATAACCATTTCGTTTTTTGTTTTTGGTTTTTGAAAATTGTACTTGTTTTCTCTCAATCTTCTTACAATGGTTTTCATTTTTGTTAAGGAGATATTTGAGTTCTTAGCCAAATTCTGAAAACAAAAACAAGTTTTTGAAAACTACTTTTTTTTGTTTTCAAAATTTGGCTTGATTTTTTAAAACATGGGAAAGGATGTAGGTAAAAACACAAAGAAGCTTATGGGTAAAAGTAGTATTTATAGGCTTAATTTTCAAAAACCAAAAACCAAAAACGAAATGGTTATGAAACAGGGCCTTAATTATTTATTATTATTTTTTTTTATGCACTTGTCTTATGATTACTTCAACAAAAAGTACTTAAAATAATCAACCTTGGTGTGATTTGGTTATAACGCATTTATAAATAAAATCGATATAGATTAAAAAATGAAATAAATATAATTTTTTGTGTTTTTTTTTTCCTTTTTGTCGTTCTTCACTCAAGCCGTTGAAAAAAAGATAAATTATCAAGTTGTTTGCAAGAGTCAACTTAATCCTCTTTTTCTAAGGAGAATCCCAAACAAGCTACCAACCTCTAACTACGGTTCATTGTATGATCCATGGTACTAAATTTAATTCGTTTGTTCATCTTACCTCTTTCTTAAATAATTTCTAGACGACTAATATTTGACTTGATGGAGCCTTCTAGTGACAAGTTTTAACAATTTTTTCCGCTATTAATTACTTAAAAAAGTGAAAGAAAATATGCACACAAAAACTAGTCAAATAAAAATGCTAGTAAAAGATAAGTTGGTGAAAGAAAATGTGAGGTAAGAAATTGAGTAGGTGAGATAATTAAAGTGTGTGCTAAGATGAATTTGAATATATGATGTGTGTGTATCCCATAGGTTTTTTTTTTTTTTTTTTATCCTATTTGTGGACAACACAATATTTATGTCTTTTTTTTTTTTACAATATCATGAGGTGGGAGATTCGAACCTACTATGACCTCTTGGTCGGATACATGTTCTATGTCAATTGAGCTATGCTCTTGTTAGCAACAATTTTTATGTTCTTTTAATTGTTTTGGTTGCTGGTTTTATACTAAGCCTCTTGGTTTATTTGTGCCTTTGATGATGTATTAGTCTTTCTGTTAATTCCAAACACTTTGGAGTCTATTTAACGATATGTGTACTCACTTGTCTGTTTTTTTTTTTTTTTTTTGAAAACTTTTCTTTGGTCTACTAATAGTTGGAAATATAATTAACGACATGTTTACGAGTGATTGTGGAATTGTCAAAATCTTCTTCTTTTTTTTTGTATGTATTTTCACTAAAGAAGTTAGTAAGAAAAATGCCAACAAGAACATAACTCAACTGACATAAAATTGTACTGATAACCACAAGGTCTGTTGTTCGAATCTCCCACCCCACATATTGTCAAAAAAAAAAAAAAAAAAGTTAGTAAGAAAAACTATACACGTACGTGTTTGAAAAAAATGAGCGAAGAATAATTTAGTGAAATAAAGATATTTCAGAAAAAAAAATAATTGAAATAAAGTAAAATGTAGATTGTGATAAATTAAATACAAAGGTTTGAGAAAAAAAAATCACTTTAAAAAATATTAGTTAAAATATTAATACAATCTCTTTTATTATTCGTCTTTTAAAAATTGGGTAAAATGTTTTTCTTGGTTCGATACTATTTTAATAGAGATTTCTCAATCGCTAAAAAAAAGTTCTTGATTTTATCAAAAGTGTGAGACTCTACCTACTAATAATGTGAGATATTGTGTCATCTCAAAATCTAGTTTGTCATCTTTTATGTCTATCAAATTTACGTAGATTAAATTTTCATGGACTACATTGATCATCATATTAATTTTTTTTTTTTAAAAAATCAACAATTTACAAATGAGGGGAGGACATTTTAATCAAATATTTAATGGTTACGAAAATTGTGGTGATAATTTATACGTAAAGAAAAAACTCATTAGTAAACATAAAAGTGGTGGTTTGTTACATAGAAAATAAATACATACGTAAACTTCTTCAATGATGTATGTTCTTTTCATGTAAGATATTTTATCAAAATTAATTTAGAAAAGGAAAAGATATTTCATGGAAATTTCTCTTCTTTTTTGTGAAATATGGAAATTGAATTTTATATGGACATCCTACTCTTGTATTATTGACATATATGACATTAATTTTCATAAAAGATTATTGTTATGTGTCTTCAAAAGTAGCAATTGAATTAATTATATCCATTAATATGATGATTTCTTATTGGTGGATGCATCGATAATTTTGATGATGATGTTGATTTAGCTTTGTAGTTCATTCAAACATATATATTGTAGAACTTTGGGGCAAGTTATTAACATTTTTTGCAATGTGGTTTAGATGTCATTTTTTGAATTGTGAGTGTGACAAGGCTTTAGTAAGACAGTCTGCAATTTGATCATAAGAGGGTGTATACCGCACATCAAGAGAGCCACGAAGTACCTGGTCACGCACAAAATGAACGTCTATTTCGATATGCTTTGTGCGAGCGTGGAATACAGGATTTGCAGCAAGGGCCCCGACACTCACATTATCACACCATAGTATTGGTCGAGAGGATGATAAACAACTGAGTTCAGTGAGAAGCTGCTGTATCCATATGATCTCAGAGGAGGCATGAGCTAAGGCTCGATATTCTGACTCGGTGCTTGAACGAGCGACAACAGACTGTTTCTTGGATGACCACGATACTAAGTTGCTACCAACAAAAACACAATAAGCTGCTACAGACCTTCGATCATCTATGTTCGATGCCCAATCAGCATCTGAAAACGCTGTAATAGATGTATTCGCACTTGGTTGAAACAACAAACCAAGATTTTTGGAGCCACTGACATATCTCAACACTCGCTTCACCAGTTGCCAATGTACATCAGTTGGTGCTTTTAGGAATTGGCTCAACTGATTCACTACATGAGCAATATCAGGTCGTGTGTGTGTAAGGTATTGTAGAGCACCAATGGTGCTTCTGTACAAGAAAGGATCCTCCATGGCTTTTCCATCGGTCACAGAAATACGTTTACCAACTGTGCTGGGAGACGGAGCAGGCTTAAGATGATTAAGATCAAGCTTAGACAAAATATCATCCACATACTTGGCTTGGTTTAAGATCAACCCAAATGGCATATAGTGAACTTGGATTCCTAAGAAGTAACTGAGCTTTCCTAGGTCCTTAAGAGCAAATCTTTTATTCAATTCACCTATTAGCCGATTTATGGCCTTAACATTGTTCCCCGTCAGTACCACATCATCCACATACACCAAGAGAAGAATTAAGGTAGACTGAGAGCGAAATATGAAGAGAGAGGAGTCTGACCTTGAATTAGTGAACCCCCACGACAGCAAGACTGATTTGAGTGCTGTATTCCAAGCCCGTGGGGCCTGTTTGAGCCCATAAATCGCCTTTCTAAGTTTACATATATATGTCGGATAGCTCGGATCAGTGTAACCCGGTGGTTGCTTCATATAAACATCTTCAACCAACACGCCATTAAGAAACGCATTGTTGAAGTCCAATTGTCGAAGAGTCCATCCCTTTGACACAGCAAGACTAATAACCACTCTGATTGTCGACGCCTTAACCACCAGACTGAAGGTTTCAAAGAAGTCAACTCCCGGATATTGATGAAAACCCTTGGCAACAAGTCGAGCCTTGTACCGCTGAACAGATCCATCTGCGTTTTTCTTGATCCTAAAAATCCACTTGTTCCCCACCACATTGTAAGTAGGAGATGGAGGAACAAGAGTCCATGTCTCGTTTTTCATCAAGGCTAGGTATTCGTTGTCCATTGCTTGCTTCCATTGAGGAGTGGAGATGGCATCCTGAACCCGAGTAGGTTCAGTCAATGACCAGTCAGTTTCCTTCTGAGTAAGCCAGGCTTTAGGTTTAAATATGTCTGCCTTACCTCTTGTGATCATAGGATGTGTAGGTTGGTTTTGAGAATTGGCTGCAGACAGTGGTTCAGAAACTGGGGCACTGGACGAAGATAATGAAGGACTGTTATTGGCTGAGGAGGGCATAGGCGACTCAAGGGTATGAGAAGGAGAATGAGTAGGTGAGTGTGTTGGATCAGTTGGTGATTGAGGCAAAGAAGGAGATAAATTTGTGGCTTCATTTGTTTGAGGACTGAAGGGTTGTGAGGCTGGGGACCGAAGTGAAGTGTCTGTGGGCAAGTTTAGAGGACTAACATTTGTGGTTGGCATGGGAGAAGGACTTGCTGTTGGATGGTTAACAGGATGCGACAGTTGTATATTTGGAAACCACTGCAGAATTGCTGGAGAGCCAGAGGACGAGGTGTCGGGTAAGGACTTGCTGCCAAAACCAGAGGCAAATGGGAACTCACTTTCATTAAAACGGACATGCCTGGAGATAAACACCCGGCCTTCTTGATTCATGCACCTGTATCCTTTGTGAGAAGAACTAATGCCCAAGTAAACACAACGTTCAGTATGATAATGAAATTTATGTTTATGGTAAGGGCGTAAACAAGGATAGCATGTGCATCCAAATATTTTCAGCAGTTCAAAATTCATCTTTTTTTACCACATGAGCTCCATAGGAGACTTACCTCGTAGTACCTCAGTTGGAAGTCCATTGATTAATTGAGTAGCAGTTACAAAAGCATCCCACCAGTGGCACAAGGGCATAGAGGCTTGTGCAAGAATTGTCAACCCAATCTCAACGACATGCCGGTGTTTTCTTTCGGCCCTACCGTTTTGTGCGGAAGTGTATGGACAAGACAATCTTGTTGTGATGCCCAACTGACTGCAAATATTATGTATAGGAGTATATTCACCCCCATTGTCTGACTGCACAGATTTTATTGTACAACCAAACTGTGTTTTAATTACTGAAAGTAGATGATTGAAAGCATGAACTATGTCACTCTTTTGTTTCAACGGATATAACCACAGATAGCGACTATGATCATCTAAAAATAAAGCATAATATCTGTATCCTTCAACTGACGGTATGGGCGCAGGCCCCCACAAATCTGTATGTATTAGATCAAAGCGCTTAGTAGCTCGATAATTCGAAAGAGGAAATGGAAGTGCATGTGCTTTGCCAAACTGACATGACTCACAAAACTTGAACATCTCATTAGATTTAACTTGAAGTTTACACTCTTTAATTAGAAAATCCAAAACTCTAGCAGATGGATGACCCAGCCGTCTATGCCATACTGATTTAGACACAGCCACATTGACAAGAGGCTCTACATTTGACACAACATATGCAGTACTACTACGAGACTTATTCAAACCACTGGAAAGCAACGAAGAAGCACTCCTTGCATTAGCATCTTGGAGTTGATATAGTCCATCTTTAAGAACTCCTCTCAGCATTATTCTGCCCGAAGTCTTGTCCTTAACAAGACAAAAATGTCCATGAAATTCAATAAAGACATTATTATCTTGAGCTAATTTAGACATGCTAACTAAATTCTTTGCAATTTCAGGAACACATAAGACATTCTCAAGATTCAAGACATGGCAACCATCAGTTAGCACAGATTTTCCTACACAAGTAATTGACAGTTTATCTCCATTACCAACTGTAACACAGTCCTTACCTCCATATTCTGCTGCATTGGTAATATTCTCATAATTGTTGGTCACATGGTTGGAGGCTCCACTGTCCGCATACCAACTGGGATCAGCAAGAGTTTCAGGAGTTGCTGGTTGTTGTGTAGTCATACATACATTTTGTTGCTATCCTGGCCCTCGATTTATAGGAAAGTTGCTATTCCCATTGTTCCCATTGTTTCTGTACTGCATAGGTGCAAATTCTTTGTCAAAACGATGATAGCAAACTATAGCAGAGTGTCCTACCTTTCCACACACTTGACAGGTAGGTCGATTGTTGAAATTGTTGTAGCCTCGGCCTCTTCCTCTATATCTATTTCCATTTCCATTTCCATTCCCTCGCTGATTTCCATTGCTGTAACCTTGTCTACTGCCACTATTGTTGTTAGAAAACTGTTTAGGAGAGTTATTTCCTCTGTTTACTGCCATATTAATCGTCGCATTGTGGTTAAACGCCACTGAGGTTTTGTGAGATGTTTGTAACTCCAATCTTTTCTCGAACACTAGGAGTTCAGCCTGTAATTCAGACCAGGAAACATTTGTTCTTCCTTGCACCATTGCAACAACTGCATTATATTCCTCATCCAGACCTAACAATACTTGAGAAACTAGATTTCTATTTGAAATAGGACTACCAGCCAATCCTAGATTATCAGCATGTGTTTTCATAATTCTCAAGTAATCGGCCATTTTTGAATTACCTTTTCTGGTTTGCTGAAAGGTTTGACGAAGAAAATCCTCTTCGGCTTGCGACTGCACTTCAAACAGGTCTTGTATTGCTGACCAGAGATCCTTTGCGTTTTCTACTCCCATCACTTGAGTAGCTACTTCGGGAGTCATGGAATTATACAGCCATCCTAATAAAAGTTGGTCCACTGCCAACCATGCTTCATATTTGGGATTCATTATCATTACAGTCTCAGAGGATGAAGCATCGCTTACCGCTATTCCTGAGCTCGAGCCTCCAGCTGCAACTTCAGCTGTGGTAGTCAGATTAGTTGTCCCAGTCGCTTGAGAAATCATCATCGGTGGGCACGGATCGGTTCCTAGTAGGTGTCCTTCGAGTTTGTAACTCCTGAGGATCGGAAGAGCAAGATTCTTCCACAATAGAAAATTTCCTCGATCAAGTTTAATGGACGTGATTTGGTTCAGAAGTTGATTCAGCGGTGGACTACTGAATGTAGTAGTATTGTTGATCAAGGTGTTGCCTGTGATTTGATTGGCGTTGGCCATGTTGCTCTGATACCAAAATAAGAAAGAGTAGACAACGGATATATCAAGGTTTCCCTTAGGAATTTTTCTCATTCATCACTGTAGCAGCAGTCACCTATTTATACAATCTCAGACCCTTAGTGCTGGAAGGAAAGAATGTAAATTACATGAGAAATAATTTGGACAGGTGTCCATAAATATAGAGAGAAATAATTTCATATAACATAATCAGGTAATCGGTCATTCTAAAACTATCTGATTTGTTCATTTGCTGAGTAGGTGACTGAGTTGGCAGCTGACTGTAATTTGTTTTCTGACTTGGCTTCTTTATCATTCTCCTCTGTTTGACCAATCTCCTTAACACCGGTTTGATAACCATTTCGTTTTTGGTTTTTGGTTTTTTGAAAATTATGCTTGTTTTCTCCTAAATTCCCTATCATGGCTTTCATCCTTGTTAATGATCCATTTGAATTCCTAGCCAAATTCTAAAAACAAAAACAAGTTTTTGAAAACTTTTTTTTTTTTTTTATCAAAATTGGACTTGGTTTTTGAAAACAATGAAGAAGGTTGATACTAAAACAAAGAAACTTATAAGTGAAATTAGGTATGTATAAGTTTAATTTTCAAAACCAAAAATTAAATGGTTATCAAACGGGGCCTTAGCTTTTCAGGTTGTGTTTATTTGGCACTCGAACTTTAAAAAGTATCAAATATATAGATCCTTAAACTTTTAATTTTGTGTTCAATAGGTCACTGAAATTTAAAAAGTATCCAATAAATCTATAAATTTCAAATATAATGTTTTTCAGGGTTGTGTCTATATCCAATTTGTATATTATAACATTTACTATTGACCATATCAATCGAAAACATTTACCACGATAAATATTTATATTAAATAAAATTAGTGATTATATAAGATATAGAGAAAACTTCACAGTCAACAAACTTCAATAGTCATATCTGTTCAAAGAGAAATTCTAGTCGATCACAAAAATGTCACGTCATTATTCAAAATTAATGACGAAATTATAAATAATTAAATTTGGGACTAATAATTATAAGTTGACATGTATCCCAAATTTAAGTTTAAGACAGGGTTGACAAATCTTAAATTGAAATGCAACAAGAGTCATTTGATCAAATAATAAAAGTTTAATTTGATCAAAGTTGGGTCATATGGTATTTGGGTTATACGGTATTTAGGTTAAATTTAAGGGGTAACTACAAAAATGGGCCAATAGTAGCCCATTTATTCCAAAAGTGTCTATTTTGTTATAATGTTACATTTCTGTCAGCTCACAACTGGATATTAAAGGAGTTTAAGAAACTCATTTACGTATTTGCCCTTACTGGTTGACAGAAAAGAAATGAGCTTGGAAAAAACGACAGTTGACTTGAAAAAAAAAATTGAAAATGAAATCGCTAAAGGTAAGGAAAAAAAACATAAATGGAGAATGTTTAATATAAAAAAAAACAATACTAAAATAATTTAATAAAATAAGAGTTACCAAATTTGATAACCGATTGGTTCACGAAAAAACAAATCAATATTTATTAGAATATCAAAATTAAATAAAAGCATTTATAGAAGAATAAAAATTGAATTAATGCATGAAATCTTACCATTGATAAATTTAAAAGATTAAGACAAATTTGAAATTAATGGGTTAAAGGAGTCCATCCACCACAATTTCTGTAAATTTAAATCAAACCCAAATATAAATGACTAGGCCCCAAGTTAGTAAAGCCCAAGTTCAAATGGCTTGGCCCAAGATCAATAAGTTCAAGTTCAATGGGACAGGTCCAAAAGTTAATGAAGCCCAAACCTATGTCTTTGCAGAACTCTATAAACAGGGAAACTCTCCTTATTTTGGGAGTTTAAAGTTCGAAATCTCATAGAATAACTCAAAGAGAATTGAGAACCCAAAACACTAAAAAACTTTCAAAAGATCAAAAGACTCTTTGAAGCTCTCGAAGCCCTTAAGACAACTTCAATCTCAAGAAGTCCTTGAGACAATTTCCCTCGAGTGAGATACACACCAGAGATATAATCAAAGGATTACATATTAGAGATTGTACTGCATCCACAATATCAATACAAACACAAGTTTATTCCACGTGTTCCGTCTCTTTGAAATTACGTGTGAATAATACCTATTCAATAATCTTTAAACTTTAAGAGTCAATCTGAATATAGCTCAACGGATTAAGGCACATATCTCGACTAAGAGGATAGAAGTTGAATTCCCCACTCCCATTTGTTGTTGAACTAAAAAAAAAAACTTTAAACTTTATGAAGATCTAACATCTTTACACTTTTAATCATAATTGAAAATGTGATCCTCATCGTCAATCTATATTAAAAAGTCCGTTTTCTGTTTTAGAGACGGCTAGGGTTTACCCGCTCCGATACCAACTAGAATTTTGGGAATAAATTAAATAATTGTATTTCTTCTCTATATGTGAATCAAATACAAGGTCTTCTTATATAGAAGAAAGACCAATCTACCAATAAGGAAAAAATATGATAAATATACACCTAATATACAATTATTATTACAAAAGATTATTGAATCGTAGTAAAAAGAGAATTGCGTTGCATGTGTCACAATATCCTCTTTTTTTTTCTTTTTTTTTTCTTTTTTTCTTTTTATGTTCACAATATCCTTATTTAGTTAACAATATCGACGACAAAAACATATCCTTATTATGTTTTAATGCCCTTAAAATTTAAAAATTATTTAATAAGCCTTTAACTTTGAATATTCAAGAACAATATTTAATTTAAAAAAACATAATTAAAACTTGTACTAAAAAACATAATTAAAACTTTTTAAATAAACTAAATTGATTTTTTAAAAAAAAAAAAAGACATAAACTAAATTGATTTAACCATCAATCCTCACAAAACTAAATTAGAATTCTTGCCTAATAACTTATTATTATTATTATTATATATAAGGAGTTAGACAATCCAATAATTTATTTTGTAAACACCAATAATACTCCCGACTAAAAGTTTGAATCCTTCCTTATATTAAAAAGCCAAAGCGAGCATAGTTCAGCGATAATTAACATGTACTCTCGACCAAGAGGTCAGAAGTTTGAATCTCCCCACCTCCAAATGTTGATGTACTAAAAAAAATATATGTTTTATGTATAAAAAAAATGTCTACCGGCCATTAATGCATATGTTCTTTATTGAAAAGAAAAATGCATGATTTTCTTTAATTAGAATGGAATTCACGTTTTATTCTTGAAGAAGGCGGTATTTCAAAAGTTTTATCTTCCTTATTATTTTTTTAAAAAAAAAAATATTTTTGTAAAAGTGCTTTTTGCAATAGCAGCACTTTCTGAAACTACTTTACAGGGCAGAATAAGCTGGGCCTTATTTGTTGTGGTGTCCAGAAGGTTTCCTCCACACAAAAGCCCATTTGCCATTTGTAGAGAGAGAACACAGAGGAATTGAAGAGAGAGAGAGAGAGAGAGAGGAATTGAGGTTGAAAGCAGCCATTGCCGGCAAGTCTTAGCATCACATTCACATACTTAAAGTGGCCTCGGTTTCTTCTTCCATTTCGAGGGCGGCTCCACTCTTCTTCTTCTTCCTCTTCTCTTCAGGAACCGTTTTCCGACGACCTCACCGGAATTACAGAAGCTTCGTTTCGGAACCAGTCGGAAAATGGCGCTCAAATTCCATCCTCTTACCTCTCAATCGCCTAAGTTGCCGTCCTTTGCGATGCCGCAGCTTGCCAGTCTCAGATCTCCTAAGTTCGTTATGGCCTCCACTCTCCGCTCCACCTCCCGGTAGGTTCTTTTTCTTTCTCATCGTTCTTCTTCTATTGCTTTTCAGATCTTTGTGAGTTCTGTGTTTCGTTGTTTTGCATTGTTTATCCTTCCGTTAATTTGTGGTTTTCTTCTTTTTTTTTTGCATCTCGTTGTTTCCGTTCGTTATGTTGATTGATTTTTTGTTGCGAAAGAATTGATTCGATTTGATTTCGTTGTTATCGCCTCGGATTGCGGCTTAATTGCATGGTTGGCGCGTTTTGTTCTTTCGATTTTTGTACTAATGTGTTGCTTTTTTTTTGTAATTCTCTGCGCATTTGAATGTTGTGGTGTTCCATTTTATCTTCTTGATGCGGTTCCCTCGAGCTCGAGTATTTGGTTTTTTAATAAATTGTTGTGGTTCCATTGGAATTTAATGGATTTTCTTCATGTCGTTACGTTTTTTGGCGATTGCGTTTGGTCTCTTTAATTCAAATGGAGAGTGTTCTTGAATGGCGATGAATATGGAGCTTTTTCAATTGCATTATTTTCGTTTTCTTTTACATATCACCTTGACTGAATGATGCTGGCTCGTTCCTGCTGTTACAAACAACAGTTTTCTTCCTTATTCTGTTGTACTTCTCGAAAATGAAAATAGATGTTCAATTTTCTTTTTCTGTTGGCAGTAAATTTGAGCTGTGGTTAATTGTGTGGTTGCATGGTTGTCCATTTGGTATTCTTTGGTGTATTCGCCAGTGTTCTGTTCAATGCTCTGTCTTGTTTTGAGTGTTCTGGCTTGTTTTGGAGGCTTCTTGGTGCAGGTCTGTCCTTGGAATTTTTCGGTATTAACTTGACAGTTTTTCTTTATTATGTGGCATCACCGTGGGCTCTTGATGTCCCAACTCATTTACTCTTTCTGATCTTCCGCTGCTCATTTATCCATAATCTGAACTTTCTCTGCTTATAGGTTTAAAACCTTTAAGAGATCAAAATTTTCTGGTGTAAATCTAGAATGTAAACCAATTCTTTATTCGTCATGGCTGCTGGAAAAAAACATTCATTCAGAGTAAAAGCCTAGAAGGATTAAAAATTTTGTTACCTGGTTAAAAATTGACATATGAGAAACATATACTTGAGATGTCTTAAAAACGTATGGTGTGACCATTTTGTTGTGCAGTTCTGTTCTCCCCATTATCAATTCCAACAGGCCTTTTGTACATAATGCCTTCGGACAATATTTTAATTCTCAAATTTCTCGTTTGCATTAAGGAAATGTTTAACTTAATTGTCTAGAAGTTCTAGAAAGCTACTCTACACTATATAATCTACCTATGCCGTGATTAGCAATCTTTTGTTCATTGACTATTTTGCTTTTTTTTTTGTTTTTTGTGTGTTTCCTAAATTTGCCAGGGAGGTCGAGACCCTTAAGAAACCCTTTATGCCTCCTAGGGAAGTGCATCTTCAAGTAACTCACTCGATGCCACCACAGAAGATAGAGATATTTAAATCTTTGGAGGATTGGGCTGAAGAGAACATTTTGGTTCATTTGAAACCAGTGGAGAGGTGTTGGCAACCACAGGATTTTTTGCCAGATCCGGCCTCTGAGGGATTTCACGAGCAAGTCATGGAGCTTAGAGAGAGGGCAAAGGAAATCCCTGATGATTATTTTGTTGTTTTAGTTGGAGACATGATTACAGAAGAGGCCCTTCCTACTTACCAGACAATGCTGAATACTTTGGATGGAGTCAGGGACGAAACTGGAGCAAGCCTCACTTCTTGGGCGATTTGGACAAGGGCTTGGACTGCTGAAGAGAACAGGCATGGTGACCTACTAAATAAATATCTTTACCTATCTGGGCGAGTGGACATGAGGCAGATTGAGAAAACAATCCAGTATTTGATTGGATCGGGAATGGTGAGATCCATCTAAAACCATCAAATTTTCTTTTTCCTCATAGCATTACTTTGACAATTGTTTTTTTCCTTCACACCCATGAATTATAAGAGTACAGTATGCACATATAGGCGCATGAAGGCATGACTGCACACACACTCCCCTAGTATGCTATAGTTAATTCATCACATCCTTCAAAATTTCCGTAGCATTTTGGAGTATTACATGCACATTCGATTTGAAAAACCAGTTTATTTTGTTGGGTCAAGTATGTTTTCCAGAAAGAATTTTTTGGGTAGAATTTTCTGTCCTCTGCCGGATAATCAGAATGCCCATATATACCATAACTTATTCTTGCAACTAGTTTATATTGTGAAATTAGTTGGTATTCAAGTAATTGTTATTGGAGGTACCCTGATTATTCACTGACTTTTTGGCCCTCTCCATTTTTCCATTGATCCTGATAAGTTATTAATTTTTTTTATGATTCCCATGGATTGTGTTTATAGGACCCAAGGACTGAAAACAATCCTTACCTAGGATTCATCTATACCTCATTTCAAGAGAGGGCAACCTTCATCTCCCATGGGAACACTGCCAGACAAGCAAAACAGCATGGAGACATAAAGTTGGCTCAAATATGTGGAACAATCGCCGCAGATGAGAAGCGACACGAGACTGCATATACAAAGATAGTCGAAAAGCTCTTCGAGATAGACCCTGAAGGAACCGTCCTAGCTTTTGAAGACATGATGAGGAAGAAAGTCTCAATGCCAGCCCATCTGATGTATGATGGCCGTGACGACAACCTCTTCGATCACTTCTCTGCAGTTGCACAAAGGCTGGGGGTTTACACAGCCAAGGACTACGCAGACATATTGGAGTTCTTAGTCGGGAGATGGAAGGTGGACCAACTCACAGGACTGTCAGCCGAGGGGCAGAAGGCTCAGGATTATGTGTGTGGATTACCAGCAAGAATTAGGAGGCTAGAAGAAAGAGCTCAAGGACGGGCGAAGGAAGGTCCTACCATTCCGTTCAGTTGGATTTTCGATCGGGAGGTCAAGCTGTAGTAGGTGCAAGGAAGAAGAAGAAGAAGAAGAAGAAGAAATGTATGGAATGTCAGAGGAGTTAATAGGAAAAACCGAAAGAGGAGAAATGATCATTTGGTGTACTTTTTTTTTTTTGTTTTTATTGTGTTTTAAGAACAATGTTAGTTATGATCTTCCTTGGTCTATTTTGAAGAAGGAAAAGGAAAAGGAAAAGGAAAAGGAAGAAATTTGTGCGTGGTTGTGTGTAGATACAATATTAGAAATAGAGGTAGGAGAAGGTCGGTCGAGTCTGTGTGTGTGTGTTTTTGTCATTTCACTCTCTTGTAAAATCTGTTTCCTCAGTGTAACAAAACAATCTACAATTTTGATCTTAGATCCCCACTCTCTCTCTCTCTCTCTCTCTCTCTCCACATTAAATATGTTCATATATGGCTTTTTTAGGTCAAACAAAGGTGGGGTGGAATCTTGATCTTGGAGGTAGTTCCATTTATTCCAACATTCAACCTTTCATGAGTCGATTATAACTTTGTTTAGGATATATATTATATATATATCACATGTAAAAGATGTAACACAGTGTTTCAAAAAGAAAAAAAAAAAAAAAAAGATGTAGCACAAGGGTGGAAGAACTGAAAACCATGAGTGATTGTACTCATGTCGGCATGCCTTTTCCCAGTTGCCTAGCAAAATATTATATAGAGTTTCCTAGCAAAATATAGATACAAAGAAAATTTTGTATATATCTATAACTTCCAATAACTTTTAGAAAGTGTATTGTTAAAAAAAGAAAAAAAAAATGTTGTAATTTTTTTTTTTTTTTTTGAAATAAGAAATTGTTGTAATTTAAACACTAATTTTTATTATTATTATTATTATTATTTTGAGAAAGAACACTAATGTCAATTTTGTCGTGTTCAAAATCATCCCGAAACATACCTGAAATGTTTAATTTTATACTTATAATTTTCATATCATCAAAATTCATTTTGAATTATTAAAAGCATATTTCATAGTGATTTTAAATTTTGACAAAAGTGATTTTAATTATTTCGAAATCACTTCCAAACATGCACTTAGTTTTACTTCAAAGGTATTAAAACAAATTTCTTAGATATTGTAAGAACTATATAGCATTTGTGATATCATCAAATTGATAACTTTTGAAGAAAAATGACGTTGAATTTTAAAAAAGTTGTTCAATGATTTTTTTTTTTTTGGTTAAAATAAGTGAGGCAAATATTGGACATGAGAGGTTAGGGTTCATTTGATGAAATCAAAAAAATTAGAACGAAAAGATACCTCCTCCCAAATTTAAGTCTAAAAATTGATTTAATATATCTTTATTTTTTTTGAGGAAAAATTGATTTAATATATCAATATCAATAGTGAGGAGAATAGTATTTGAGGTTGTAACGTTTTTTGTTTTTTAATTCATTTTCTGCAGATTAAAATTCAAATGCAGTTGGATTCTTGATTTAATTTCTAGGAAACAAATTCTAATGTTCGTGAAATTGAATGTGTAACTCTAAAAAAATAATTACTGGATATCCATCAGATTTAATTAATTTAAATACTCTTTCAACCTTCTAATACTTCATTAATTTCCTTCACACTGAAATTCAGCTTAATCGTTATTAAAATTTCCATTTAGCCATCCAGATCTTGAATATTGAATTTCCTTCACATTTTTAATTTCCATATCATCTTAGATTTATAATAGAAAACAAATCTGATTTTCCAATGAAGAAATGCATAGTCGCCATTCCTTTAATTTCACGGTAGAAATCATTTGGTCCATAGATATGAATCAATCCTCATCGCATTCTATTCCAAGAGAATATCTGAGCATAAAAGGAGAATCTACAAGAGAACTGCCAATAAAAGAAAAATCTCCATCACGAATTCGCTCACAGGTTCACCTTCCACTTGATCCTTATTTCGATTCATTTCGTTTCTTATCAGAAAACTGCCATCGACTAAATTCATTACAAGAAAGTAGAATCTACAGGAGAGAACCTTAACAGATCCATTGAACAACAAGGAAATTCAATCGCAGATGAACAAAGAGAGTTTTCAATCGACGGAGAAAAGGTTTGAAGAAATTCAAATAAATTCAACATCAGCGTTCTGAAAACGTATCAAATTCAAAAATTAACAAACATCGCGAATTCTTAAGATCACCAACTGAACTCTCGACTAGCGGTTTCTCCTTTCGAGATCTTACTTCCAATGGCGAAAAAAAGAAGCAAAAACTTGAACATTTCGACAGATCCAAAGACTAGAGAAATACCTTTCTCCAAGAAGATTTACTCACAAAAAACAGAAAAAAAAAAAAAAAAAAAAAAAAAGGAACAGAAGAAGATTGAGAGATCGAATGAATGTAGCGACTTGTTCGAGGCCATGATCAAAACAAAAGAAAATTTGACAGGCACGGAGAATCGCTAACGTTAGTATTGCCAACCTTCAATGCAATTCACGCCATTATAAAAATCGACGCCCTTGCTCTGCAAATTGGCTTTCCTCCATTGATCTTCTTCCATTCATGGAAATCAAAAATCAAAAGGCAATTCTATTTTTTTTCAAAAGAGAGATGAAGAATAAAGGAACAGACCATTACGAAAGCTGTAACTCTATCAAAACCCTAGAAAAAACAATGAGAACTACGAAGAAGAAGAAACCCTAGAAATTGTAACAGAGAGATCACTGCAAGCAGATTGTGAAAGATTGTGAGGCTGGGGGCGGCTATTTATAGGCTCTGAAGAAGATGAACGGAAACCCTAATCCCACAAGATTTGAAATTACAAGTGAGCCCAATAGATGGGCCTGCTTTCTAAACGTTCTCCATTTATCGGACTTTCGAGCCCAATAACTTGTGTAGTTTTGAAAAATGGCCAATAACTTGGGATATCCTTAGAAATGGCCAAAAATTACAGTGTAGTTTTGAAAAATGGCTAAACCGTATTTTTTAATAAAAAATGGCCAACCGTTATTTTTTACCTATTTTCGTGCAATTCAATCTTCCATTTTTACCCTAGAGTAATTTCCCACGTTTACCCCTATATTTGTTCTGCCTGTATCTAATGAAATTAAAAAAACAAATCGTTAACCTCCAATCCCATGAATCAAGGAAAGGATGGTTAAAGAATCAATCATCTCTCTCCCCATTTGTAATCTGGAGAACTATAGATTTTTACAGCATCGATCCTCTCTCTTGATCATCTTTTGGAAGAAGGTTGATCGATTTGTTGGTTCACGGTTTCTTCCAACACCATTGGTTGATCATAGGTATGGTTTGCATGATTGTATTCATTTTTTTAAAAATCACATTCATTTTTTTGCTCATTAATGTAATCATTGTTCTTTCTTTTCAAAACTAGATGTCTTCTATTCTCCTTTCTATATGGTACGATGGGTTGTGGGATAATTGTAATCAATACACTGGATTCAAGGTGTCAAAAGTGTGTGTGGATTCAAATTGTTCATTCGAACAACTCATCGATGGCATAAATAGTAAGCTTACATTTCAGAATAATGGAAAATTTAATCGTCTCTCATTTATAGCAATATTTCTGGTAAACCGACAATATTTAGGCTTTGTGAGGATAGAGACGTTGCCCTACTAGAATTATTTGCATGTTGTCTAGTAAGTTAGTTAACTTATATACACTGTATTTGCATAATTTGTTTACTGAATACACTGTATTTGCATAATTTTTCTTTTTATAAACTTAATCTTTTTTATTGTTCTAGTAACATTTGTGAGCAATGATTTGGGCAATTGAGCTTTATGGACCCCTTTGATATTTCATTTGTAAAAAGGGGCCCTTTTTTAAAATCTCTTATTTGGGGACTCCTTGGGCTGCGAAAATACCATTTTGCCCTTTTCTCACTCCCTCTCACGCTCCCAAAGGTCTCTTTCTCTTCTTATCCCTCTCACGCTCGACAGAATCGATTGTCCAAGAATTTAATGAATCCCAATCGAATTTTGACAAATAATCATGCAACCACGGACTAAATTCGGCCAAAATTAATGAATCTCGACCGAATTTAGTAAATCCCGGTCGAAAATGGTTGGGATTCATGTATTTTCGGTCGAATTTTGGCCGGAAATCATGTAAATTCGGCCAAAATGATGAATCCCGGCCGGAAATAATGAATCCCGGCCTGGATTCATGCATTCCCGGCCAAAATTCGGCGGGGAATGCAAGGATTCATCTTTTTTTCTTTTTTTTTTTAATTTTAATTAAGCGGCAGTGGCCAGCTTCATCCTCCTTTTCTTTTTTTCTTTTTTTTTTTTAATTAAGCATTAAGCGGCAGTGGCCAGCTTATCTTTTTTTTTTTTTTTTAATCAAGCATTGCGGCAGATCTTGTTTTCTTCTTCTTCTTTCTTTTTTCTTTTTTTTTTTTTTAATGTTTTGAATAATTAAAAGTTTCTTTATTATACTTAAAATTTATTTACTTTTAACAAATTTGAAGAAAAAATTAAATGTGAGTAAACTTGGATAGAATTTGTTGAAATTTTAAATTTTTGTTGGTTTAAAATTAATGGATATAAAAGTTTTCATATAAGATTAGAATGGACATTCTGCATGGTTGTTGACATCACAAAAATCAACCAGGGGTCCCCAAATAAGAGATTTTAAAAATGGGTCCATTTTTACAAATCAACAATCAAATGGGCCCATAAGTTCCAATTGCCCCAATGATTTTTCCCCTTTTTCAAGATGATTGAAATTATCTTTACTGAATACATTTTGAAGTTAGGTTATTGAATACCCAACGAGACAATATCTAGTAAAGGTTTTGGAAAAGAAATTAGGGTTTTGTGTGTAAATGAATTTAATTAGTAATTTAAATACACACAAATTAACAGATTCTTTTAACTCTACAACTCTCTCCCTTGATTCATGCTATTTTGGTTGATTTTTGTTATCAATCAACTCTCTCCCTTGATTCACCTTATTTTTAAGGTAAAAGTTCAACAGATTTTTAAAAATATATATATATATATATACAACTATCTCCCTATTATTAATTTATACAGTTAAGCTATTTATTTGTTATATTTGTTAAATTTGAATTTGATTGATTTTCAATGTGTCATTAAATTAAGTGTAAACCCTAGATTTTCTCTACACTTACGCTGTATTTGAATTTATAGTTCTAGTAAATATAGACAAATTAACAAATTTCTTTTTAACTCTACAACTCTCTCCTTTGATTCATGCTATTTTGGTTGATTTTTGTTATCAATCAACCCTCTCCCTTGATTCATGTTATTTTTGAGGTAAAAGTTCAACATTTTTTTTTAAAAAATTCTACAACTATCTCCCTATTATTAATTTATACAGTTAAGCTATTTATTTGTTATATTTGTAAAATTTGAATTTGATTGATTTTCAATGTGTCGTTAAATTAAGTGTAAATCCTAGATTTTCTCCTACATTTACTCTGTATTTGAATTTATAGTTCATTGGATTTACGTTGTATTTGAATTTATCGGTTCACTGGATTTAGATTTCGTTCAGGGGTATTTTCGTCTGATTCGTTGTAAAAAAAACCTACTAAAAATAGTAATTGGCCATTTTTCAAATGAAAAAAACATATGGCCATTTTTCAAAATGCTCAATTAAAAATGGTCATTTATCTAGTTGCCCCTTAATTTTTCAAGTGTTAATTTAAAAAAAATAAAAAATAAAAAAATAAAAAAATAAATCTAGTATTTGGCAACTACCAAAAACGACTTATTAAAATGTGAGAGTTAGAAATAAATCATTTTGAGAGAAACACTTAAAAGCGAATTTTTTAAAAAGAGTTTTTAAGTATATAATAATTATGTATAAAAATATTTACGATGAAATGTAACAAAAAATACAAATTTTAAACAATTTTTACCCAAAATATTTTTTAAAAAATGAATTCTTAAAAAATATTTAAACTAAAAAGTATTCCAAACAGACCCTACATCATATATCTGAATTCGGTCCAACTCAAATAACCTTATTTTCCAATCCAACCTCATTCAACACAAGGGAAATTAAATTTATGAGGATAGCTCGAAAAAAAAAAGGGTTGTAATGAAAAACGGCTAAAAACTAGAAATCTCCGGAATTATGGCTACCTACCATAATTTTAGGATAAGAGAGGGAATAGTTCTCGTTCCATTTATACCTCTCGTATATACTCGTATTCACAGTCCATCTTCCCTAGCAACAAAATAGATTTATTTTTCAAATATATATATTCATATTCTTGATATTATACTTTCTCTCACGTAGTTGACTCATCTGCTAGATTTATGCATTTCTAATGGTATTGGTTCTAAAAACAGTTTCTTTGATATTAACAGTTTTCATCGTAATAAATAGTTGGCTCATAATATTAGTTGCTTGATATTATTTGTGGTTCGGAATATTATAAACAGTTGGCTAGAAATAATAATTTCCTCGTATAAACAATTGGCTTGAAATATTGGACATTTTTTATTAATATTATACTTTAAAAAACTTATTAGCAAAATAAGGCTCTTTTGAAACTTTTTATTATAATATTGTGGTTTAAAATCCACGTTTGCAGGAGAGACGACCTGCTGACGTGACATAGAATTTGAAATTCGAAAAACACGCCAAACGGACTTTAAAAAAAACGTGGTTGCCTTTCAATACAAACATGGACTTGAAGATATTGGTTGTCTCAATGTAAATAGTTACCTAGAAATATTTGTTGGTTCGATACAAGTTTCTCTGATATTGAAGCTACCTTGATATAGATAATTGTTTTAAAATATTGGTTGCTTTGATGAAAGTATTGGCTCGAAATATTTGTTTCAATCATCTAAATTTAACTCGTATTTTGTTTCAGCTGGATTTAAATTAAAGAAATTTTATTTTTTATTTTTTGAGTTGTCTTTGATTTGGATATTCTTTTATAAACTTCGAACCATTTCACAATTTAGCCTAGGATCAACTTATACATTTTTTGCACTTTTAACAAAGACCAATTATTTTGTTGTCCAAAAGAACGGTTTAGCCATTTTTCATTAAAAAAATCGGTTTGGCCATTTTAAAAAAATACAGTGTAAATTTTGGCCATTTTTAAGGATTTCTTTTTCTTTTTCTTTTTTCCCCAAATTACTCTGTAATTTGTTGGCCCATTTAGTACCATTTTCAAAGTTTTTATAAAGGAAAATTGCAGTGGGTGGCAAATTGGACCAAATTTATAGCAAATATAGCATCATGTAAAAAAAATTCCAAATATAGCAAAATCTATCGGAGTCTATCTGATAGACTTCCATTTTCAAAAAATTGCAAATCTATCGGAAACAGTGCTATATTTGCTATTAATTTGGTCCAATTTGCCATCTATGCAACTGCCCCTTTTATAAATCAAGGTGTCAATAGAATTCATTGACTGATAATTATAAGACTAATATAGGTTTTAGATTTGAGTGTGTTTATTAAATTTAGTGCCTACTTGTAAAACGTTTACAATCTATTCATTTATGTTTTACATTTTTCAATTTAATCTCTCACCACCGGTGAATGGTAAAATTAGTTGAGGGTATACTTGTATAGTATAATACTCGGTGAATTTGCAGAAATTTAGAAAGAAAACCGTATCTAAATTTCAACCAATTCACTGAGTATATTATGTCAAGTTCACGATCAACAAATCTAAACACTCACCATCAATGAGAGAATGAATTGAAACGCTAGATTAAATTGAAAACTTTTAAATAATAGCAACTAAATTTTTTCTAAAATTAGGTCCATATGAAGAGGGAAAATAAAGATTTAGCATATGCAACATTGATTGAGTATATGTAAAGAACTCTACATCTTTTCTGAAGAGAGAGAAGAAAAGGCAATGATATTAGCTCACAATTTTTCTTGAGTAACTGATCCAAGCAGTCATCCATTTCAACATGCTACACTGTTAGTCTACTTGGATCAACAATCAAGATCAGAAGAAGGGGCTTTCGAGTTTCATCCACAAGCATTATGTACTGCCAGAAAACCTTGCTCTATGCCTCAGAAAGATCTACACCCTCACTGACTGGAATTGTTGCCTCGGGCGGTCTGTTTTGAATACCTTCATCGACCGAAGGCTGAGATTCGTGCTTCGCAGCAGCCTGCAACACCCTGTTTTGAACATCCGAGGAGGAAGGAGACGTCGGTAGTCCAATGCCGTTCGTCTCCAGTTTTCCGGCAGCCCACGATAATGCCTGAGCTCCAAGACTGACTGGAGTAAACAACAGCCTACAAGAAACCATAAGATGGGAATAGTTAGAGACTTTCGGTGCATAAATGGCTAGAAAGCAAGTGAAAGTGATCAAATAGAACTGATCTTAGGTAGTTAAACTTCACCTGACATCTTTAGTTAAATCTTCAGCATCTTCATAAGATGTAACTCGCCGATAAATTGTCTGGTGGAGTTGGCATAACATATCAATTTAACGGTAGAGTAATAGTACTTCTAAAGTAGGCAGCATAACAATATCGAACAATACTTAATTGCATAATGGTGGGTAGAGATCTCTCTACACACCACTGTTAAAATGTTGACAATTAAGAAAGAGAAAGGTAGAAAATGAGAAATTTTTTCTCTCTCCTAGTTGTCAACATTTTAATGGAGGTGCATCAGGAGATACCTACACATCGGTATGCAGCCAAGTATTGTCCAACTATTTCAACTTGCAAATTGGAAAAGTTCGAGTTGCATAAGACAAGAAGTACCTGACCAAGGCCAAGGATGGCAATTATTTGTAATGACGTCTCCCACTCTGACAGACAAAAATTTTCTTGTCAGAAAGAGATTATATAAACCCCTTCAGGATACGACATATGATCTTATCATTCAATGAGCTAAACCGTACCTATAAGATTCATTAACATTACACTAGAAGATATATCGACAAGTATCCAAACGAGACAGAATGTACCGACTTTAACCACAAAAAAATCAGTGTCTATTTTGCCATTGAAATCGATGAGGATGTGCAGGGTTTCAGAAGAGAATAACAACTATACAAAAGTAGTTGTATGATGTTGGACAAAGACCACAAAGACGCACCAATATTGCTGCACATTTTAATTTTATGGTAAAAATTTGCCATAATGTACAAATTTGCCACATAAATAATATCAACAGCATAATAAGGCTTATAATACTAGAAAATGAAGGATTAAAGGACTTCCATTTCACTTGAGATTGAGCTACAGATGCATAACACATTTGTAGAAAGATGGGTAATGAGTATTAAAGTTTTGCTCTGTTAAACCCAACTGAGAGATTTTATGCAAACAGTAGATTGTAAATGAGACTTGCATTACCTAGTAAAGCATATAAAGTTGCAGCGAGACCCTGCACAAAATAAAGAACCAAGTTTAGAGAAAGATGCACATCAGAACAACCCCCCCCCCCCCCCCCCCCCCAAAAAAAAAAAAACTGATCCTAGCAAATGAGCATTAATATAGCTGGACTAGGACAAAGTGAGAGAAAATACATTACATTTGGAAAATTTATGCTTAGAATTACTTTTTAAATGATTATTATTTAGTCTATCTCTCCAATTGTAGTGCATCACTTACCAAACCATAACCCAGAACTTGCACGGGAGATGGATTTAATTCCTCCAGGATTGCCTCAGCTTCCTGAAATGATTACAGTTTGCTCAGAAGAGAAAAAAAATCCAGATTAAACGTTGAAAGAAATTTCAACAACAAGCATATTCAATGGTTTTCATGAAAAAAATGGGATCACTTCAACGACAATTATGAGTGTTCCAAGTCAAAGTAGATGAAGAGAATGAATTTAGTCCAGTAAGGTTCAAAACAAACATGCATATTCATGGTCGAAAAAGGCAGAATTTCTTCCATGAGAAGTCCAAAAACGTTAGATACCTCATTAAGTATGCTAAGTGCTGTTTCAGATTTGAGCTCCTTGATACGGAGGCCCTCTTTCACCCAAGACTGAAATCCACCTTGGATCAAATATGGTTTCTGTCAAGAAAATATCCAAAAGGTATTGAGTCTTGAGCAATTTTGAATGTAAATAACATTCAATTACAGGATTTGTAAGAATTCTTTTGGAGAATTACTCGAAATGATAATGATAATACTATAATATTAAGATATTGGTAAGTAATTCAACAGAACATTTGTTCAGGTAATAGGGTATAGGTGGGGAAAAAAAATTAGATGAGCTAACATTACCTACAGCTAAATTTACCAATCAAGCTGTCTCTAGCATGTAATAAACTTCTCATGATCAAGCGAAGTTTGAAATTGTTTCTACATTCTGAAAATGAATGTTCGGAATATATACTTGCCTTGACCCCAAGTTTTCTCAATGATCTAGCAATGTTTTTAGAATTTGTACCATTGGCATCCATGACGATAACCTTGGACCTGTCCTACAGAGAGCACAAGCCAATAATCACATCATTAATCAAACCAAATCCTATTTTCTAAGAAATGAATAATCACGAGAAAATTCAGATTTAATATCAAACAATATATTAATACAGACACGAGTCGCCAAAGTGACATATTCATGCAACTCGGTAATTGGCATATTTATTTGAATAATTTGTAAAAAATAAAAGGTGAGGAAATTATCTAAAGCCAACTACTATTAGCAACAAAAGAAGAAACTAAAGAAAAAAAGTCTGCAGTTTCAAACATAAAAACAATAAGTAAATAGTTTTGAGCTCCATGGCTTTATTACTTTCACTATTAATCTTTTGAAAATGGCCAAGTATTCTAAAACCAACTACCTCGACAATCTTTAAGTTCCGGATGACAGAAGCAAGTAAAGTGTCATCAAGGTCTCTTCCACTTGTTACTAACTTCCGTATAGAGCCATCAACCTGAAAATTAAGTGCAAAAAATTAAGCTATAAGAAGAAGCATGGGGTAGAATACAATGCTTGTTTTCAGTGTCCGCAAAAAGCTTATAATTTATCTGGATACTTCGAAATTGAAACAATGCACACAAACCAACCTCTGGTAGAGTTACACTTGCATAGCGAGCTCGTGCTCTACGTCTAAGATCAGGAATGCCATCTTTTTCTCTCAAATCCTATAGAAAGAAAGGGAAAGAAACAACAAATTTAAATTTTGAAACTTGGTACTAAAAATTTTCACGACTTCATTTTGGAAAAGTCTATATTTCCTTACTGCCAGATTGCATCTGGGAAAAGTCAGGAAAATAGTAGAATTCAGAACAGTAGCCAAAATACAAGGTTTTAAATGAAGTGCCTGCTTTCTTTCCCTCTCATTCCCCTTCTTTTCTTTGATCCAGGATCACGATGGAGTTCATTTTCAATAATTTATACTACATATTTCATGGAACAGTAGAAGAGTAGGCTCGAATTAAACGTTCAACACAATAGTTATTTTGTGGAGAAATAAGGACTTAAACATGCTCAATGCTGTGAATACAAAGGCCATGAAATTTTACAGTCTCTTGCCTCAGGCCGGACATCAATAAGAACAGCATTTTCTGATCCTTTCAGAAGCACCAAAGTTGATTGAGGGGATAAATCTCCAGAATAACCACCATATGTCCTTGTCCAATAGAAAACCCTGCACAAATCTGATTAAAAATTTAAACCTCAAGCAATGGATTCTATGTTAACCATAATACAGCATAATGAAGATATGCTCAAGCTTAAAGAATAATCATACCACAGAGTGACAGAGCTTCCAAGAAGGAGTACAAATGGAACAAGCGGATCACTTGGATCTAAGCCAAGGATTTTCTCCAAACTCTCAACAGTGAGGTAAATCTGTTTTCCAAAAATACATTTGATGTATAATATATCATAATTGGGTTGCTCATAACATGTTAATATACAACTTTTAAAACAATCAAATAAGACATGAATGAGATCTTAAATTTTTAACTAATACCTGTTGAAAACCAGTCCTGATAGGGCTCAGGATTTCAGCTGCTTTTTGCTCAGACGAACTTAGAGCATTCCTGATCTCAGGAGGAAAGAGTTCCTTGACTGACCCATATGAGTAGACAACAAATGAAGTTGCATTTATCAGAGAATTCTCAATTGCAACAACTACTTGTCTCAATAAGTCGATTGCAGAAACAGAAGCTTTAATTGAGCCGTCCTTGAAACCAGCTGAAAAGTTCGTCAGTCCATTACGACCTTGTTCCCCAATCTGATCAACAGATGAAAATACACCATTGAAGGCATTGTCTACACTTTGATTGGCCTGTTTAATCAAGGTTGATATGGATGAGTTAATTGTATCCAATGATTTCTCAATAGCGTTTTCCCCTTGTTGTATAGAAGCATTAAAGGACTCATTGACGCGATCCAAAAAATCCTCTGCACTTGCTTTCACATTCGATACTGAATTGTTATCCACATTTAGGGAGTCAGACACAAAGAGCATTTTCTCGGATGCATTGTCATCAGTTAACACGGTTTCAGGCTGTACAGGTAAGACTTGAACTGATGCAATTTCACCAGGTTGTCCAGAAACATCGAGGAGTGTCTCTTCTCCTGCAGATAAACTGGAATTCTCTACATATTTAACTCCACCTGTCAGAATGTTCTTCATTTATTGTTACAACTGTACAACTAGCAAGGTTTCTACAATCTAGATCATTTGATGCATTTGGAGACCAATAGCTATTGTTACCTATGGATAATGGCTGTTGAGCGCTTGTAGCCAAATTAGAGAAAGAAGATCTTGTGGCAAAAGCTTTAGGAAAACCTCCATGGCTGCCAACATGAATATCCTTTTGGAATGGGAGCAAGGGTCTCAGGCCACCATGGAAAGTAATCTGCAGGTTTATTATTCCAAGTCAGAATGGTTATGCATACAGTTACAAATGATTGAATCTCCAGACATCAAACAGTTCTTTAATGCTCAGAAACCTCCGAGTAAAATTTCACCGGTTAGATCAACACAACCCCAAATTAAGAAGGTGCCATCAACTAAATATCAATTGATTGATTCTCCAGCTGAGCACTATCATTAATTTTGAAATATTTATAGCACTGAACGGAAAATAGTTCAAAAGAAGAAGAATGGAACGAGCTCCCACCTTAGATTGAGAAGAACAGCCAGGAGTCGCCGAGCAAACCGACAACATTGTGAAATGAATCCAACTAATGATGATAACGAGGGGAAAACCTTCAAAAGCGTTTCATCCTGTAACAAACGAGTAGAAAACTCAGACTAAACAAAAACCTCGAAATCTGAACAAAAATGCAACGAATTCAGATCAAAACAAAGCCAAACATTGCCGATCCAAGGGACAATTACATATCAAGAAGCAAATGGGCTAAAATCATTCTTGAAGCAGCAAAAACAATTGAAAAAAAAAAGATGAGCGGGGGAGTGCGCTGAGCTGAGGAGAACTTACATGGAGAATCTGAAGGAAGAATATTGAAAATATGGGATTGGGTCAAGGAAGTTGAAAAAGAAAGTAGATAGAACAGAGAGAATCGTGTGGCTTATTGGAGGCGCTGGCTTGAAACTTCATCTTCTTCTGTTGATCTTTGCCTCTCGTTTTGCCATTGGTGGGGCGAGACAAATCTCGTTCTTGAATTTATGTGGTTTTGCTCGCTGCCTCAGATTTTACACTGAATTGAAGATTTTGCTCTGTCGTTTCGACTGATCATTTTGATTTGATTGATATTTTACGTCACATTTCAAGTTAATTACATTGGATTAGAGATTTATTTGCTGCCTCGAATTTCACTTATTTCTTGTTCTTCGCTAATCATGTTCTCCTAAATATACACTGTTTTTATATTTTTTATGAGCTCTGTTTTTTTTTTTTTTTTTTTTGAGTTCTACGAGCTCAGAAGTTTTGGAAGCTAGAACTACAGTATTTGGATTTTTTTTTTTTTTTTTTTATTGTTCTCAAACTTTTAGAAATTTAATTAATTAATGTCTGTGGCTATTGCACTTAAGATTTTGTTGATGTCGTGATTATTTTTGCTAAAAATTAGTGTGGCATTTGATTAAAATTAAAAAAATAATAATAAAAATAAAAATTTGAGGATAAATTGTCAAAATCATTGTATCTTCTTTGGATTTTTCCAATTCCGATAAGATTTTTTTTGGGTTTTTGGGATAATTTTCTGATAAGATTTGGAAAATCCAAAATAGATATACAATATGTTTTTAACCATTAAGAGACGAGTTTCAAAAAAAAAAAAAAAAAAAAACATTAAGAGAGACGGATAAAAAAAAATATTGGAGAGAACATTTTAAGAAAATAAAATTTGGAGAGGAGAATTTAAAAAATAAAAGAAGAAAAACCTATTTTATGAGGCCCGGTTAATTCGGAAGAGAATAGAACATATATGATTTTGACCATTATTAATTAAAATATATATATCAATTTGATAACGAAAATAATAGCCAAAATAACTATTATTTTTCAGTATTTTAATAAACTAATCGGTCAATCCCCCTCACATGTAAAAAATAATAATAAAAAAATATATAAGACTACAATCAAAATGGCCTCAATTGGTTTCACTATATACTCATTCCGATTTCTTTTTATTTGACAATTTCCAATCGAGAAAGGAAAAGTTAAACAACAATAATAACTTTTTTTAAGAGAAAAACACAATAATAATAACAATATAATTATAAAAAATAAATACATAACACATACAAACTTACAAATACATAATCTTTTATTCTTCTCCATAAAACCCTAAAACATCTAAATTACAACAATTACAACAATTGCTTTTCAAAAAAAAAAATATATATTACAACAATTGCAATATTTTCTAAATTTTTTAAATGGATTAAAATGACAATAAAAACATATTGTTCAAAAAACAAACAAATATTTGTTAAATGGATTAAAATTACAGAATCACCAATCAACAAAATATATATATATATACACCAAAAAAATAATTAATTCCTCTATTTTGTCAAGATTAGGTCGCTATCAAACATCACACAATATATTCAACCAAAAACCCAACATATGAAAAAAAAAGATGCAATTGGCAGATTATTGTCCAAAAAAAAAAGATACAATTGGCAGATAAATGAACCAAGTTAACATCTCCATTATCCAGTATCTCAAAATTGAACTTTGCAAATTAAAACTAGGAACACTAAATATCAAGAAAACACTCAAGATAACAGAAACTCTTAAAATTCTGCAAAATCGCCTCAGGGAGACTCTGAAAAAATAATCTATGCATCTCCTCACATAAACTAAATGGGTTTGTAATGATAGAATTGGATGAAATACAGTTTGTGTTACGACTGCAGCAACGAGTTGAATCACTCTTCGTCGTCTTCATCGTCATCAGCTCCAGCAGCGGAATTCAATGCATTCAAACGCTCGACCAACTTGGCCTTCCTTTCTTCATATGTGAGCTTCTTCAAGTTAAACCTATCAAACAAACCGCATAAGGATGCAAAACCAGAAACTAAAACGCTAGTTCAATCGTGAGAAACAAAAAGAGTTTCGCCATTAACCTCTTGTGCTCCTTTGGTGGTTGCTTCTCAGTCTTCTTTGACAACGGTTCTGCACGGATAGCAGAATGAACTTTTTTCAACAACTCCTCGATGTTGTCGGGCTCGATCCCTTTCTTGATATATTCACTGAATTGAGATTGATACTTCTCCGGCTCGTCCTCCATCAAGGACTGAGGAATACAACTCAAGAATGAACATGATTTTTCATGACTGTTCTAATTTGACTATGCTTTAATATTAACTTCTGAAAGTTTACCTTCATATAGGCAGCAACGTGGCCTCCAAATATGTATTTGCGATGAACATCGGCGTCGAGCTCCTTGCTGTCCTTTGAAAAACCAGCAAACCTCTTGACACTGTGTGGAACATCCAATCCACCATCTAAAGCTCCCTGTGTGACGTGAAAAATACATAGCTTCAGTCTCCAAAAACACAACGGTTTGAGAAAAGATACCAAGAGCCACAAACATTATGAAGAACGTGGATAAATATATTAGATAAAACTGTCCCAATTGTAAATTTGTATTCTTTAATTATATCACGAACAAATACTGCAATGAACTTCTCATCAAAGCTATAATAAGCAGATAAATTGTAACGAACATTGAAGCTCAAACATGGAACAGACATTAGAAAGATCAAAATACAGAAATATGTACGTGTAGACACACACACACGTACATATCACATAAATGTATAATTGGTTTAATAAGACATGATACTCCTTTTGTATCCAGCCATGGTTTAAAAAATAAATAAAACCACTCATGTAACATTCCACGAACCATATAAAATATATTGTAAATAGCAAAAACAACATGATTTCTTTGAGGGCATCAAATATACCTTCAGGGCACCAAAAACACGATTTCCTGTTGTTGTTCGGACTAGACCTACGTCAAGGAGGGCTCTGAAAGGCCTTCGGCTATCTGTGGGCTCCACGGAGTAATCCTCTCCAGTAACCTAATTATAGAAACTTTAAGTGGATAAAAGTTTTAATGGAAGGGGTAAGCCATAACAGAACAGGTGAACTTCGTTTTATTTTTCTTTCATTTTCTTCTTTGTTATAAGATGATGGTGGAGGTGGATAGAATACCTCAAGATTACCCTCATACTCATCATCCATCTCAAGCTTCTTCAAGACACGGCGTGCCAAGAGAAGTCCAGTGCTGTAGGCTAAACAGATTTCATACACCCATTCCAGACAAATGAAGATAGGGACAGGAAGTTAGTAAACGATCAAAAAAACTCAGGCCATCGAGAGACTTCAGTGCAAAAATAGTACCTGCTGCATAATTTGTAAGACCAACTTCAAGACCGTAATGTGGCAGCTCATGAGAATAAGCGGCAGCAAGAACCATGTCACCAGCAATGCTAGAAGATACTATTTGTGCTGTAATATCCTTATTAGTCTAGTTATGAACGTTAAGGTTGCCATTTCTCAAGTGAACATAAATAGAGCTCACCATTAATAACAAAAAAAAAAAACTCATAAAAAGTAATTATAGATATTAACAGAATGTCAAATGTATTCAAAGCCTTCTCAAAAAAAAAAAAAATGTATTCAAAGAAAATTACAGAAAACTCAGGTCTTGCAGGAATCTTAATGAATCCTAAACTAAGAAATTTAATGGATAAAATTACCACAGAATATTACAAGGCTGCCTATCCCAGCTTGCAAAATAAATCAACGAACCAACCCATAGATGTGATCCTAATGCTCACAGTGTATTTGATGGTCGTGACTCTAAGTGATAATTGAATGATGCATCCAAATACAAATTCCTATTGTTGAGGCAAACATACAGATCCCTGACATTAAAATATACATGGGGGAAAGAGCGAGGAAGATCCAAACCACTCATTGCAAGTTCATTAAGAAAAAACTGGAAAATGAAACAAAAGATCACGAGCACTACTTAGCCAACTGTGTGAGGATACAAATCTAATGACAAAGCGGTACTTGGGAGTGTTGTACTTGTTCTTGTCTTGATTAATGAGGCGAATCCTAGCCCGGTAATCAGTCTTGCCCTCTGCATATTATCAGGAGGATAAAACACCATCAAAAACCGACAATTGACTTTTTGAGTACACTCCTTAGGATAAAACAAAAAGAAATTGGAATACCTCTTCTTCTCTTGAACTTAACCTGGTATCGTTTGAAGTAGGCTTTCGTCTTTTGAGCTTTCGCGAAAGCCTGCCAAAAAATCATTAAATTGTGTCTGATTACTCGGAGCAACAATAACAATAACATAGATAACAAAATTAAGCGAAACGATGCAGTTACTTGCTACAATCATTCCCAAAACGCTTGGAAAATTCACATATAATATCGTCAGCAAGAAACGAACATATAGAACAGTATATATACGACTCAGACTTACTATACTTCAACTATGAACTCAGAAACAAGTATAAAAAGTGAGAAACAACATTCTTGAAACAATATCAATTGAATGCAAGTATATTGCTAAAATAAAAGCGAATGCGACGTCCAGATCAGGGTGAAGTAACAACAAGTATACAATGCAGCTAATTTCTGTACCATTGTCTCAACTGAATGCTAAAATTCAGCTGAAGTTCAAGAACAATGGAAAATACAGAGAGTGTTCTTCAGGAGTTAGGGCAAAAAAACTCACCATCTTGGAAGCTGAGGCCCGAAGTAGACTGAGAGAATGAGAGACGCGGAGACGGCCTAAGCAATCAGAGGAGTTTTTCAGTCGAAGGATCTGCTATTTGTATAAACCCTAAGACGACGTGATCAACGGTTGAGATCATTCTGGTGTTATTGACATTTTAGGGGGGTAATTTCTCGAATAATGTAATTTAAAAAAAAAATGACAAATCTAATGTAGTTTTCAAAATAAAAATATTAATAATGCAATTAAAATAACAAATTACAAAGGTGGGGTGAAGTTTGAAACTATTGACAAAATTAGGGTAGTTAACAATCGTGTACCTTGGACACGATTTCCGTTGGATAAAATCGTGTACGTGGTACACGATTCCAGTAAGCATCGCGTACCAGGTACACGGTTTACGTGGTAACAATCGTGTACCTGGTACACGATTTTACATTAAACTCGTGTACCTGGTACACGATTTTGCATTGAACTCGTGTACCAGGTACACGAGTTTACTTTTTTTTTTTTTTTTTTTAATTTTTTAATTAAGTATGCAATTTTGTATACCACATTTAAATATTTTCATATTTAAAATTTATTTCGAAGTAAATTTTTTTTTTTTTTAATAATTAATGTAAATAGATATTTTTCTAAAATTTCACTGACAACAATCTTCTGGAATAATTTCGTCTTTTACAAAAACTAGTACAAAAAATAAGTAAAATCCTAAGTGCCACAACGACGTGGTCTTCTCTGACGAGCTCCACGACGAGGTTGAGGCGCTTCCATGTGTGATTGGTGATGAATCACATCATCAATATCTTGTTGAGTTATGTCACCATGTCCAGAACTTGAAGCAATGTCTGTCTGATCTGCTAGTGACTGAACTTGATGAGCTAAAGTGTCATCATCAACTATAGGAGGTTCTTCATCTTCATTCTGCTGTGGAATGTCTGCAGCCTGTTGTCGACGGCGTCTACGACGAGCACGTGTCCGATCAGTGTCAGCAACAGTAAGTCTCCTAGTTTGTTGAATGATATCAGTTATGTTCGTGACGTATTGCTCACACATAGAACCTAACTGTGGTATATTTTGCTCCACAGAAAAATGTTGCACATCTCGAACAAAGTTATTCTGCAAGAAGAAAATAATTAAAATAATAAAAATATTTGTAACTGAAATTCAATAATAACAAAATCAAAGTATATACTATACCGTGCAAGCATAATAAGCACCCTCACGCGTGATATACCTCCTCGTGATTGAATCATACCAGTGTAAGTAGTCATCCGACACAACTGGCATGTCTACTATGTCGCCCAGGACACAATGATCACGGCGTGCACGCCACAGTGATATATATGATGCATGATGATGTCGCCAATCGTGATCATGCTTACCTCGCAAGTCTAACTGATGTAACTCTATGACTGTATCGCAAAATGGCGGCACCATTTGTCGCATTCCAAATTGTCTTAGCACTCGATTTGGGTAATGCCACTCTACAATATGAAAACATATGAGAGGGCTTACAGTTAACCAAATCTCTCGTCCATTACGACAATAGTCTGGTAGTAAGGCCATAATCTCAGGTGTGTATGGTGTCCATGTGATCTGAAATTTATAAAACAATAAATTTATTAATGTACATTTTTTTTTAAATAAGAAAAAATTTGATTACTGTTTTACCTGGTTGGGCATAAGACGGTCAAATGTAATACGATATATGATCAACAAATTTGTAGTTTGCTCAGATGCAGCCAAAATCCCATTCCATCTACATTCAATACAATTAAAGCATACTTTTATGCAAATTTATGATAAATTTTAATTATACGTAAATTTAACATACCGAGCACTAAGTGGGCGTCCAGCATAATGACCAGGGGTCGGCAAGTCGTGTAGTGGTCGGACAATAGAAAACCGATCGAACGCCCAAACTTGTAGTAGTATTAGTGGACCGGCTATCTCTAATGCACTGGCACTACTAGCTCGACATAATTCATTACAAAATCCATTACAAAATCCATTGCACGAGCTCCATACCTGTTGATGAAATTTAACAAAATCAAATTCAATTCAATCAAGCAATAATAATGTTTAGAAATGAAATTTGAATCAAAATAAACCTTCTTCATCCGGTTGAAGATGAAGCGCCGCGAGTTGGACAAGTGCGCTTGTTATGGCCTTCTCGCTTACACAAACCACAACGCACTTTTGTACCAGCTTCTCGCCAATCCATCTCATTATGAATTCGTTTAGATTTTGGTCTTCCATGTTCCCTCAACAAATGCTTGTTTGGACGAAGTGTGTCAAATTGTACCTCTGGCCAGTAATCTCTATGTTGAATAGGATGGAATTGACTTTCATAGCATCGCTGGTATTCTGATAGTTTGTATGTTTCATCAACAAAAGGTAAGTGTGCCAAATGAATGTGGTTACAAGCTGCAATTACATGGGAGCAGGGGATCTTGTAGATCTGCCACTTGTTACAGGTGCATGAGTTATCTTTTAAACAAACAACTTGTGTTTGTTGACCTTTATATGGAGAAACCATACTTATTACTGTTTCAATTTCAAAACTTGAAGTACTTCTATCAACAGACTTCACAGTATGTGCAACAGCTCTTTTTTCCCACCTCCTGAGTCTATTTAAAGCATATCGTGTATACGTTTCACCACGATCAAGTGCTTCACTGATTTCTTCTCGACGTTGTTCAAAATAATGGATTGTCCGATACCAAGTGCACTTAACCAATGCCGTGATGGGCAACATTCTAGCTCCCTTGAACACACCATTAATACATTCAGCTAGGTTTGTAGTCATCCATCCATAGCGATACCCATTGTCATGTGATTGTGTCCACTTTTCAAGATTCATGTGAGTGAAAAATTCAAGACAGTCAGGATTTAATCGCTTTAACTCTTTCATACATCGATTGAACTTACGCCTTTGGTGCTGACGTCCTGCCCTATAGACCAGGTCTTTGAGCTGCTTCGATTTATACTTTTTATTAAAGTTACTTGCCACATGACGAAGACAATATCGATGGTATGCTCTAGGTTCACTCCAACCATTTTCTTCATCATTCACAGCAGCTAATATGCCTCCATGTCTATCAGAAATTAAACATATACCATCCCTTTGTGTAACATGGGCACGTAAGGCACGTAAAAACCATGACCAGCTAGAAGTGCTCTCCTCTTCCACAACTGCAAATGCAAGGGGAAATATATGTCCATTTGAGTCAACAGATGAAGCTATCAATAATTTCCCTTTATACTTGCCATAGAGGTGTGTACCATCAATCTGAATCATTGGTCTACAGTATTTAAAACCTTCTATTGCGGGACCAAAGGACCAAAAGACTCGTCCAAGAATTAAATTGTGTGGTACCTCAGTAGGAATGAAGTCCCATTCAACCCTAGATGTTGGATTGTAGTGTAAAACAGCCATCAACCAATAAGGAAGTTCTTCATATGATTTTTCCCAATCACCAAATACTTTTATCAAAGCTTTTCGTTTAGCTTGCCATACACGTCTATAATTAACACTATAACCATAGTCTTTCTTTATAGTTTCTTGCAATAAAGATATAGAAACTCCAGGATCACTTCGAACAAGATTTTGAATTTCATTACACATAAAATCTGAGTCTAGTTGTGAATGGTCTTGGGTGAGTTCTGGATATAAACACGAGTGTTCCCCTTCAAGCTTCGTAATTTCGAACATTCCATGAGTTTTTCGCCGACAGGCACGAAGTCTCCAATTGCACCCTTCATCCCATTGTTTGCACTTCACATACCAAATATCTTGATTTGATTCCACCACAGTAATCTGGTAATGGTTTTTCACACAATATTTTTTTACGGCAAGTTGTAGATCCTTTTTATTCTCAAATAATAATCCTTTGGTAATTATATCTGGGTTCATTTCTACACACTTTGCCCCTTCTTCCAATGTGGACCCTACTTCACATATTGAATTAGTAATCTCCCAATCTATATGTATGAACATATCTGACGGTGGCTCCTCATTTGGCTTTCTAGGGGGATGATTAATATTAACATTTTCTCCAAATAATTCATCAACTTCTGTCTCTATATCACTATCCCCACCATTTCCAGGTTCAAGAATCACTAACTTCTCACGAGCCAAAGACATATTTTACCAATTTGACTATAACTGAAAAAATTAGAAAAATATTAATTAAATTTTATTTTTTTCAACAACATGAAAAATATGTCACACTAATCCGGAAAAAATCAAAAAAATAAGTAAACAAGTCTAAAGAGGTTCAACAAAGTATATCTAAGTCCAAAAGATCAAATCAGTCCAAACACGATCCATAACAGTCCAAAAACGACCCAAATCAATCCAAAAACAACCCAAATCGGCTTCAAAATATACCTAAAGTAATATATATCTAAGTCCAAAACTCAAACGGCCCAAATCAGTCCAAAAACAATCCAAAACAGTCCAAAAACAAACCAAAATCAATTAAAAAAGGACCCAAATCAGTCCAAAAACAACCCAAATCGGTTCAAAATATACTTATAAAAATATGTATCTAAGTCCAAAACGCAAACAGCCCAAATTAGTCAAAAAAACGACAAAAATCAGTCCAATAACAATCAAAATCAATCCAAAAACAACCCAAATGGTTCCAAATAATACATAAATGTTTGAAAGCACTAAAACAGTCCACAAACTAAAAATCTATCACTAAAATCATCCACAAACTAAAAATCTAAACTAAAACAATGTTTTTATATGAAAGAAAGAAAAAAAAAATATACCAAACGGCGTTTTTCGGCGACGGCGGCGTGAACGGCGGCAGCAGCGACGTGAACTGAGGCGGCGGCAGCGGCGGAGATCGACGGTCGGCGACGGCACAGGGAACGGCTGACGGCGGCGGAAGAAGGAGCAGAGAAGAGAGAAAAACCGAGGGGGGGGGTCGTTGCGGCGCTTTCACGAGTGGGGTGGGGTAGGGTTTGAGGGACCACGAAATCGTGTACGTGGTACACGATTTCATTAAGTTAATCGTGTACCGGGTACACGATTTCATTAAGTAACTCGTGTACCTGGTACACGATTTCGCTGGCGTGCGACACATCAGCGCCAAATCATCGCCCAACCTGGTGATGTGTGCCTTGTCAGCGTGCCAACATGGAAGTCGTGTACCTGGTACGCGAGTTATCCTTGGAATCGTGACCACGGCCCACGACTTATGGAAATCGCGGCCCACGTACACGATTTATCTACCCTATTTTTGGAAATACTTTCAAAACTCCTCTAAATTTGTTTTTTTTTTATTAAATTACATTATTAATAAAAAAAAATCCCATTTTAGGCGGCTGTGTTTTTAATTTTATTTTTTATTTTTTTATTTTTTCCGCGAAAATAGACATTCGACATGAAATGGGCCGATCCGTTCGGGTCACATGGGGGATGGGCCTGGTCTCGTTTATTATCGGGCCGAATGCCCAATTTCCTTCAATCGGACTCGGCCTATGTTCTTTTTGAGTTTAACCCACGCGTGTGGTACAGATTAGAACTTGGGGCAACAAGAAATATGGCTAAAAATAAATAGGTGGCTTGAAATATAACTACAAACGTTTATAAATTAAATAGATGGCTAAATGATTTAATGATTAATAAATACCTATTTGTAAAAGACAAATATGCCCCCCAACAAACTGTCTAACGTATTCTTAACGTTTAAAACCAAAATCAGAGTTTAAGAGAGATAAAATATACCCCTAAAAATAAGTTGGAGACATTTTAGGAAGTTTGAAATTAAAAAATCTAAGAAATAAAACTAGTTTGAAAATCTAGGTGTATCATATTGTTAACTACTGGAAAAATTTGCTTCCTGGAAAAAGTTGCTTCCCGGAAAAAGGAGTCAATACCTTTATTGGGGAAGGAGTACAAAGTTCAACCTCCCTCAGTAGAGAGAAACACCTTCGGAATGCATTAATTGGAAAAAAAGGTCCTCTCAATCCGAAGACATACTACCTGCAACTAAGAAGATCAGAAATTAAAAAACAAAAAATAAGAACAAGTTGCTAATTTCCCCAGAAAATTGAATAACCTAAAAAGACTACCTCTCATTGAGAGCATTCCACACCCTCGAAACCCCCATTCCACACTATTCCCCACCGCCACCACAAAGTGTATATCGCTACCTACCTCTCATATCACGCCGACGAACCACCTCCGCCGTGCCAACCACCTTCATCCGCCGCGTCGACGACCATCTCTTGCTTGCTCAATCGATTCTCCCCCTACGCGACGACTGTACCAAAAAATTTGAACTAGGTAACAGTTTCATTTCTCTTCCCTTATATTTGCAACAAACAAATACATTATCCCAAGATTTTAGGGATTTAGTTTATTCCCTTTGAAACCGTATATTTTCGGGATTCATTTTTTCCTTCCAATTCGCGATTATACCGGCCTATTGTAAGACAAAAAGCACGGGCGTGGGGAGGAAATGCATGGAGGCGGTTTTGGTGGAGGGTTTGTGTTGATTTGACTTAAATGTTGAACCCGTCAGAGTGGTATGTACTGATAAATACCATTTCATCGTTATTGCAACTTCTCTGGAAAAAGTGTGCTTGTGGTATACTCATATGTATATGTGTGCATACACATTGGCATGTCTAATAGAAAAAATGTTTTGATTTGTCTGTACTATTATATACATCCATGGAATGGTCTGATGTGTCTACTTTGTGTGTGTATACACTTAATCCCCCCTGTATTTGAGTTAATCACCCCCTGTATTGTGTATGTCTGGAATTCCCAATAAAAATACACTCTGTCTTTGTCTGTGTTGCTATATGTAACCATAATAACCCCCCATACCATGTTCACCTGAATGCAAATACCTGATGAATGCCATAACTGATATATGTCTATAGTATTACATACATACGTGTTCCGCATGCATCCTGTGTGCATGTATGCATACTTACCCCAGTCCCACCCCCCATATGAGTTATATATACGCTGTAGTTTATATGCACTGTCATCTGTCTGTGTGTACTACTACTTACGACTTTTATTGTTGTCCTTTTGTAACATGGATAATGAGGGACAAAATGTGAGGGATAAAATTTTTTTTACCGTTGGAAACGCGGAAACCTGAGCCTAAAAAATAGGTAGATCTTTTTATACACTTGAACACAACCCGCCAACTGAACTCCCTATAAATCGGGATTCATCCATCCAGAAAAAAGGGGGGAGAAACTGAATGAAAACAAAAAAAATCTGTTAACGGCGTTTGTCTATAGTTGTATATACTAGGGTAAAAATGTCAAAAAAAAATCTAGAAAACAGTTCCTGAAAATGCGGTAGCCACCCCTGCGAATTCTGAACATTTGTAGCCAAAAAACAAGAAGGCTTTTTTTCTCTAGCTATTTAGCACAATTCCCCTTAGAACTTCTTACTTCTTGATCGATAATTTATGTCTTACTAAATGAGTTATGTACAGGTTGACAACTCAACCTAAGTTATGCACATTTTTTAAAAAACTTTTTTAGTACAATACGTAGGGTGGAGGTTCGAACCTATGAGTTTAGTTATCTATCTTTGACCAAATGTCAGATATTCAAATTCACACTCTTACGTGTTCTTTAACTAAAAAAAAATCATGAATACGATAATGTTTATTTAAAATATATATGTGAGTGGATATTAAGTTACAAACAATAATAAAATAATTATTTTATAAGAATTTTAAAATTATATAGAAAAAATAAATTATTTTATACCCGTTAATTTGACGACTGTATCAATTTTTACCGTAAACTTTCAATTTTCATCCAATTGAACTTTATACACATACAAATATTGTCATTTTTACCTTTTTTTTTTTTAATTTTTGCCAACTATCCATCAATTTTGACATGAAGCATAAAAGCACTCGAAACTTGTTAATTTCAATATAAAATCAAATTTTGCCCAAAAATAAATTTGATGAATATACATTATCAACTCTAGAATAAAACCCTCTCAAATTATTTATAACAAAAATGAAACTTAAACAAAAGTCGATTTGATAAGTTGGAAGACATTAACTAAACCCAAATAATAGAGGGTTTAGTTGAGGTTTGAACAAATTTGATCTTTCAACCAAGCAAGCGCACTTGAAGAATTTTGAAATAACTACATCCACTTCTAGTTCATATCCTTGAAGCAAATTAAAGTATTGTCTATAGAGATTTATTTCTCAAAATTGGAATAGGGAAAACAAGGGTAGAGGATCATTGTTTAGGTCGATAATTGGTTGCAATACGAGGAAGCTGTTGAAGCATGAATGACCAATTTATTGGTGTATATATAAATTGATGGATCCCAAAAGAAAAGTCTTTTTGGATGTTACACCATTGTAGACATATTACAAACAATATTAATCAGTAGTTTGATGACAAACGTGGAATAATGAAACATGAGGAAATTATGTGACTTATTCTCTAAGGTGGATATGTAGTTGATTATCAACATCCCCTAACAAGAATACTATCGACCATTTTATTGGCATTATGACAAAAGTAGCATGTTGCTATAAAGTGACCCGAAGTGGGATGAGGTTGGGGTTAAACTATGTCGATAAAGATCAAGATCTTCTTCTAAAGGGGTTGCCTTGATACGCCAACACTAACTACTAAGCTCAATCTTGTGAGACGAAATTGGTTGAAGACGGGACATGCTCATGGTGTAAAATTGAAATTTATGCTTTGTGGTATTGTGAATCCATAAAAACTCACTAGTCTCGATATAGTATAATAACTAAAATCTTACAAGTTACACATCTTGGTATTATCTCTCTCTTTTGTAGGGCTCAAGAGGGACTTCCTAGTGGACCTTCAAGTTTTTGCCATAATTTTGTGTATCATGTAGAATCAACGAAATTTTATTGTTTTCAATAAAGAAAAAGATTGTGACGACTGATCTTATTATATTGTCAAATCTATAGAGTATGACGAGGAATGTAGATAGCCATAAAAGGGAAGGTTGTCGATCCAACATGGGAGACAATAATCAACCAACCACATTTGCACGATTATCAACCAACCATATTTGCACGATTAAACAACAACATAGATAGATTGGAAGCTCCAAAACCTCGTAATTACAAGATAAACACGAGTGCGACTCTTGTCAATAGGCAAGTTGACTTTCTAATTTTCATATGTTAACTTGATATAGATGTAATGTTAGTATTTGGACGTTGGGGATTGAAGTTAGCATAAAAGTTTTATTCATTTAATAATTTATAGTTGAAAATTACATCTATATCATCTGTTATTCATTTAATAACTTGATATAGATGTAATGTTAGTATCTGAACGTTGGGCAAGCTTTAACATCTGCTAACTTTATAATTTATAGTTTATAGTTGTTAAATATCAACTTATTATAGTTTAATTAAGTCGTCACAATAAAAGTTTTATTCATTTAATAATTCAAACATTTCCATTAGTTGTCATAATTTTTTCAAAATTTTCGTTAACATCAACATTTCAATATATATATATATATATATAAAATTTTACTCGTATCGACGTTTCTATTCACATTTACATCTAAATATTGTCTTAGGTTTTTAGATATCATGATTAAAAATAGTCAACTATAATCTAATTAAGCTAAATTAAAGTTTTATAGACCAATTCAAACATTCTCATTCTCGAAATGTCAATCAATATTTTAATTTCAATAAAATTTGGATCTCAACATCGATATTTCGATCATGGCTAGTGCACTCCTTCACTTTAGAGAGTTATATTGTGTTTCATCTTTATTATAAGCAAATAAATAAAAACTCTTGAAACTCGTAATTTATTTTAAAGAGTTCAATATCATTTTCTTGAAACATAATGAAAAAGATCTTGAGGATATGAAAGTATGGTCAATAGCTTAAAAGAATTTATAGTAACCGAAAGAGAACTATACCAACAAGGTGAGAACTATACCAACAAGGTGTACATTCTCCTCCTCCTCCTCGTTTACAAAAATTTAGTTTTCCTCTTTTACAAAAATTTAGAAACTAAAAAGTTCAATTATAAAAAATACTCCTAAACTATGAGGTTGATTTCAATTATACTCTTGAACTTTCAAAAGTTTCATTTTAGTCTTTGAAGTTTGAAATTTGTTTCAAAACTACCTTTGGAGACATTTTCCGTTAAATTTATTTGTCAAAAAATGGTGTATTTGCATGAATTTGTATTGTTTTTTCCATGTATGTGTTCAAATCTATTCACATAAGCAACAACACATATGCAAACACGTTATTTTCGGTCTATGAATTTAACGAAAAGAAGTCTTCAAAAGTTAACTTCAAACTTCAAGGATTAAAATGAAATTTTTGAGAGTTGAATGATATAATTCATAATTAATATTATTATTTTTTATTTTTTATAATTTAACCAAACTAAAATAATTCAAGGCAAAAGTGGAAAAATTGAAAAATTCAAGCCGGAAATAGAATCAGAACCAAAGGAATCTTTAGAACATCGAACTTCACTGCGTTGGATTGGATTGGAAGGAGAAGAAGAATGGCGCCTGGATTGTCTGTGATGTCGCCCGAGTCCCACCTGTTTCAGAGCTTGAATGGCCTTAAACAGCTAGCCGAGACGCGTCGCTTCAAGGTAATCTGCTTAGTAGTGTTCACTCATAATTTGATCGTATTGGATTCTGATTTTTCACACTTCATTTCCTTTCCAAACCGAATCAAAGGTTGAATTTCCTTTGAATTTGCACCAATTTTGATGGCGTTTCTTGACTTAAAGCTTTTACTGGATCAACAGCACTTTCTTAACTGAATGTTTCCGTCCCTTTCTAACCGAATTAAAGGTTGAATTTCTATGTCCAATTCAATTGCGTTTCTTGACTTAAAGCTTTTACCGGAATAATAGTTGTTGAAGTTGAAGTGGAGAAGTTTACAGTGTCTGTTGAATTATATTCATGGACTTCGTCATAGATGTAAACGTCTATAAATCTAATAAGTTCAAAATTTTTGGTTCTGCAAAAGCTTGGCGATGTAGTGTAGTCTAACTTATCTTTAAATGCTACGACGTAAGCCACACATTTGAGTGCTTCTTAGATGCTTCAATTTTCAAATGCTATGTTGGAGTACTTTCTCGTGAGATTGTGATAAATATGCTGGTGACCGTGCAGGCATGGTTTTTGGATCAATTTGGAGTTCTGCATGATGGAAAACAGCCTTACCCTGGAGCTGTTGTAGCGTGTGCGTTTCCATTCATTCAATTAGCACTTTGGTGACTTGACTTTAATTGAATTTGTTAGCTTCAGTACAATAGAGTTTGAACCACGCTAATAATTCCATAACTTGCATTGTGACGCAGTGGAGAAGTTGGCAGAATGTGGTACTAAGATGGTTATTATAAGTAATTCTTCAAGACGCTCGTCGACGACAATGGAAAAATTGAAGAGCCTTGGGTTTGATCCCAGTCTATTTGTTGGAGCCATTACAAGCGGAGAACTTACCCATCAGTACCTGCAAAGGTTAATAATCTTTTCTTTCAACTGTGTCAAGCTGTTAGTCTTGGTATTTTATACTCGTAAGTCTAACACAAACACTATATCATCGATTTTCGCCAAGTCTATTTGATTCAGAGTAGTTGGTTTTACTCTGAAGAACATCATGTACACTGCAACATATAGTATATCTCTCTTACCACCATTGACTGTTTGCAGTTCAGTAAATATTTCTCTATTTTTTTTCATCATTAGAGCAGTTTGCCTTTCATCTTGTTCATGATTGTACCACTTTTAACATGCAGAGTGCATGCTTGTTATCTAACATATTGATATTTATCATCGTCCCTAGCAACACTGAGAATACTTAATGGACAAAAAGAGTGAAAAATTATGCATACTTAAGTGCAGCAGCTACCTCCACGTTTTATATTTAAAAACTTAAGTCTTTCACAATTACATTTGTTTCTTCGAGATTGAACTTATGGGAGGTCTTCTATTTTTGTGAACTCATTTTATGGTTTCTGCTATTAAAAGGAGGGATGATGCGTGGTTTGCTGCTCTTGGTAGATCTTGCATTCATATGACTTGGAGTGCCCGTGGAGCTATATCACTTGAGGTTCAGTCAGATATGTGAATGTTTTGGTGTTTCTGTTGTTGTTGAGTTCTTTTTCCTACAGTCGACCCCCTGGTTACACATGTCTTCTGGTCTGTGGTCGATATTTGGACCCCCCCCCCCCCAAACCAAAAAGAGAGATAGAGAGAAAGAGAGTGCTTGAAAATTACAGTCTTACGAAAGGATAATCAAGCGCTTTCTCAACACAGTTGTATTTGCAGTCTAGTTTGTTCTGACAATCTATTCTCAGTAATTTATATAGGAAGTGAAAAACTGTTATAAGTTATAATGGGAAATTATCACTAGCTGAGGACCTTAGAACCTGCCTTTCACAATTTTTTTCCCATATATTTGACGGTAAAATGAACTCTGAATTAAAAGTGAGATACCTGCAGGCTAGTGCTACATTTGATTCCCTTATTTTTCAACTTTCAAGGGACTAATATGTATGAGGTACAGGAAATTGTGAAAACTCTGAAGGCAGGTATGTGAAGAAGTGAAGGGGAAACTTGTAGTGAACTCTGGATTTTTCCTGTTTGTAGGGTCTGGGCCTAAAAGTTGTGGACAATGTTGAAGAAGCCGAGTTTATATTGGCCCATGGTACTGAAGCTTTGGGGCATCCTTCTGGTGATTCACTTCCAATGACACTCGAGGAACTAGAGAAAATATTGGAGCAGTGTATAGCCAAAAAGATTCCTATGGTCGTAGCTAACCCAGATTATGTGACTGTCGAGGCTAGAGATTTGCGTGTAATGCCTGGTAAGAAATGTTTACTTGGTTGCTTGGGTGGAGATTCATCTCCTCACCTTTTTTTTTTCCCTTCCCCAATCTGTATCTCCTTTGTTTTGAAATGAATTTTTTTCTCTCTTATCCAAAAACTGTTCACTTGTCCATGCTAAATCAATGTAGTGAAAGCCTGCTTGAGATTCAGAAAGTATTTGATGCAGGAAAATGTGTTTATGATAACTCAGTTCCTTAGTTCGTAGGGCTCTTTTTACAGAACTATTTACGTGATTTGAATTGTGTAGGACAGTGAAAAGATAGATCTCAAATTTCATAAAAGGAAAAATCTACGAGCATCGCTTTTATTGGACTTCTAAAAATTGCTCTGGAAGACGTTAGGCATCTCATTTCACAACCAGAGTTAGAATACATTATACAATGCGAAGAAATTGCCAAAAGAATTTCTGAATGCCCCTTTCAAAAGGGAAGTTACAAGCCTTTGATATAGTAATTCTTGACTTTCTGGATAATTCAGATATAATTATCCTCTAAAGTTCTCGAATAATTATAATTACTTACTGTAAATTCTTGAACATGGATGCTAAAATATTCACATTAAATATCCTCATCAAACGCTTAAATTGCCATAGTATTCCGTAATAACGACCATTTATTTCAGAAAGGGAAATCCCAATTAAGTCGATTATCATCCAAAGTATGCGAAATTAATGTTTTAGCCTAGATGCCATTTCTTTCTTACTTTGATAGCATTATAGTGGCTGTCACTAATCAGAGGAAATAGGTAACGTCACTATATTACATTATTGTGCCTTAGGTCTGTCCAAGTACCGTCAAAAATATTTTGTTCAGGACCTCAGGTAGTTTAAATTCCTCTCTCCATCTGCCCCTTCGAATCTATATACTGGAGATATAGAACACCAAGTCTTTTTAATTATCCTTGCATCATGCATGTCATAAGAACTTGTTGTGTTCGCAGTTACACTTGCATCCAAATATGAAAAACTTGGTGGTGAAGTGAAATGGATGGGCAAACCTGATAAGGTGATACTGATTATTATAATACGTTTAGCCTTGCAATTCGTGTTGATTATTACATACTTGCCATGACCTCTCCATCTGCCTTTTGCATTGAATAAAATCATCTGAGAGTATTGCTTGCCTTCACATAATTGTGTGAGAATGTGTGAGAATGAATAACTATTTGTTTAGAATCATTTAGTTTTTGAAAATTGTGTTTTTTTTTATATCCGTGAGTGTTCGGGCCAGTCACGGGACAACTGCTTGACCCTACTACATTTGGTTGCCAAGGGAAACTCATAGGATATTAAATCTTAGATAGGTGGCCATCATGGATTGAACCCAAATTGTGCTTGTTTTCTGACCCTTTTTTTACATTGGTTTTCATCTTTCTTAAGGAAACATCTAAATTCTTAGCCAAATTCTGAAAACAAAAACAACTTTTTGTTAGATTTCAAAATTTGGTTTGAATCTCAAAAACATTTGTAAAAAGTAGATAACAAAACAAATAAACTCATGGATGGAAGTAGTGTTTATAAGCTTAATCTTCAAAAATCACACACCAAAAACCAAATGGTTACCAAATGAGGCCTTAACTTTCCGTTTTCTATCTATGTTGATTAAGTCGATGGAATCAAAACTTTAACTTGGAACAAATTAGTCTCAGTAGTTTGTAAAAAATTTGTCTTTACCGTAAAAAATCCAATCCAAGATTCGGTCTTATAGAGATACGAATGCCAATTAGTCGAATTGGTTGGATGTGAACGTTAGTAAATAGTGACAACTATCTGAATTTTCTTTAGCCAATAGAATTTTCATGGATACCATTGTTGTAGTCATCATTTTCCCCTATGATACCAGATTATCTACCAATCTGCAATGTCTATGGCTGGTGTCGATGCCTCTGATTCGATTGCTGTTGGCGATTCACTCCACCATGACATTAAGGGTGCAAATGCAGCCGGAATCCAATCAGTTTTCATAACTGGTGGCATTCACGCAACCGAACTCGGACTCGGTAATTTTGGAGAAACTGCTGATTTAAATTCTGTCAAAGCTCTAGCTTCAAAATATGATGCTTATCCATCTTATGTACTGCCTTCATTTACATGGTAGAGTTCTTTTTCTCCGTATCCATTCTCTACTTTTATGCATTTCTTTTACCAATTGAAGCTTCAGAGTATTTTGGTGGCATGTCGACTCGTAGATGTCGTTAACAAGCGATTCTTGTGAAATATATGCATATCTTTTTAGTTCAACAACTTGTGGAGTGGAGATTTGAACCTCTGACCATTTGGTTGATGATATATACCTTAATCAGTCGAGCTTATGTCATGTGGATGATTTTTGTGAAATATATTTGTGGTTGAGAAAATGAGATTTGATAGGAAATAAAAAATAACTTCTGTGATAGTGTCATGAAATAATAATCACTTATTGAAGTTTTTTTTTTTTTTTTTAGTTCAACAACATATGAGTGAAGGGATTTGAATCGTTGATCTCTTGGTCAAAGGTATATGTCAATTATCACTAAGTCACTCAGTGAAGTTTTAATGTCAAGGTTTCAAAATGGTTGCATTATAATCATTGGGTTGTTCGGTTGGTAAGAGAACATGAATGTTTAAGTTTTTTTTTTTTTACTATTTTTTGGGGGACAACATGTGGGAGTGGGAGATTCATACCACATATCTTGGTCATTAGTATAAGGTTTATGATAGTTAGCTATGTTCATGTTGGCCATGAATGTTTAAATTTGAGGATGTAATGTGTAACAGAATAGGTGGCTGTATTTAGGGTTGAGAATGAAATTTGTAAATGTGATTTTGATTTTTGTTTATTCATTATTTAAAATCTGGTCATATTTCTTTTTAATAAATTGAGTAGCTGTTTAGAGCTTAACTAATTTTATTGGTTTAAATTTTATTCGTTATAAATGTAGTTATATCCTTTATTTATTTATTTATTTTTTCTTCTGATTATAGTTTCAGCACAATATTACAATCAATAGATCTCTAAAAAAAAAAAAAAAAAAAAAATTGTATGACAACATTTAAAAAAAAAAAAACTAAAAAAAAAAGTCATAACAAAGAGTAAAAATTTGTGTTAAATTTTGCAAACAATCAACAAACTAGCTATTTGTTAAAAGTACAAGGATCCAAACATATTTTTGTTTTCAAAAATAAAAATGGACAAAAGTAGTCTATACCTAGATCAAAATAGACCTTTTGAAAAATCAAGATGGGGACTAAAGTAGAATTTAACCCTATTTTTTTTAGTATAGTCCTTAACGCTAAATTTAAAATTAATAGTTTTGGATTAAATAATGATATTGTGGTCAATAATTGGACTTTGTGTTGACATTTTTTTGGTGAGTTTGGCATGTCGGTGTTCAATAATGGCAAGAGTTGAGAAATCCACTCTTGATCTCTTTATTGCTGCAATACCAAGCACCTCTAAGTGACTTAAAAATAGTTTTACTCCTTTATTTTTTTTTCAGCTCAAAAAATAAAAATAGCGGTCAAAGTGAGCATAGTTCAACAATAATTGACATGTAACCTTCATGCAAGGTCAGAGGTTCGATTTCATACCTCTAAAGGTTTGTTGAACTCAAAATAAATAAATAAACAAATAGTGTATTCTGTATTGATATAAGGGTAATTGAAGTGAGAAGTGCTATATAAGTTTTTTTTTTTTTAAAAAAAAAAAACAATATGTGGGGTTGGGAGATTCAAATCACAAACCTCTCGGTCATTAGTACAAGTTTTGTGTCAGTTGAGCTATGCTCATGCTGGCAAGTGCTATTTAAGTTACATCGTTCTTACATTTTGTTTTATTGTATTTAGTGATGGTGCGGTGTTGCCTGTTTATTTAAACAAATATTCTTTTGTATCAAATTTGAATTGTATTTTTTAATAATAAAAAAATGGTAACTACTTCATTAATTTTTTTTTTCCTATTTTGAATTCAATAACATGTAGAAGTGGTCAATTCAAGCATCGTAGTACACTTAGTGCATGTTTGGGAGTGATTTTGAAATAGTTAAAATCACTTTTGTTATATTTAAAATCACTCCAAAACATGCCTTAAGTAATTCGTAATCAATTTTGATGATATGAAAATCATGTTTAAAAAGTGTAAAATCAAATATGAAATTGATTTTGAATAATTAAAGGTTTGTTTTGAGATGATTTTCAACATGACAAAAGTGATTTTAGGCTTTTCAAAATCACTCCCAAACATTTACTTATTACCATCCTAAAGGTGAATGGTTCAATCTTCTACGGGTCATACCTTACAATTGTCTAACTAATAAAAAAGAGCAATGTGTGGGAGTTGTGATTTAAAACTTTGATCTTTTGTTCGACGGATTGGTTTAATCACTTGAGTTGTATTCAGGTTGGTCAATGTTGTTTTTTGTTTCGATATGATTCATCATTATATTTATGTTAAAATACCGTTTTGGTCTTTGTACTCTTAAATGTCCAATTTTAGCTCCTACTTTGAATAAAGTTTTTTGTTTTTTGTTTTTTTTTTGTTTTGTTTTGTTTTGTTTTTTTTTTTTTTTTAACACTTTGAATAAAGCTTAAAATTGGTCTTTGTCATTAGTTTGAAGCTAATTTCTTTTATCGAAATTGTTAAATAGTCATGATAATTTTCATGCAACAAAAGACACAATGTGAACATATTTTCAAAATTTATAGAGGAAGAGCTAATCAATATTTTTGTAAGTTAACAATAAGCCAATTGTATGTACTCACTTTAAGGTTATAAAAAAAAAATACCAAATTTAAACTTTATTCAAAGTACACGATTAAAACTGAGATAGCCAATGTTATGACGTTGAGATGACCAATGTTTTCTTTTTCTTTTTTTCTTTACAACGAACAAAGTTATCCATTGGCTTACGAATATATATATTTTTAAAATGGCCAGAAAAAAAAAAAAAAAAAAAAAAAAAAAAAAACTCACATAAGTAATACAATCAACATAGTTTTTTTTTTTTTTTTTTTTTTTTTTTTTTTAAGGAACAGTCCACACAGTTATTTATTATTCTATGTGTGCATTTTTTTAAAAGTAATTACTGTTTTTTTTAATTAGTAATTACTGTTCTAATTTTAGCCTAGTTTACTTGAAATATTACAAAAATAGCAGGCCAAAAAATGCAAATATTACAAAATTCAGACATGTGTGTGTTTTTTAAAGCAATACAAACAAATGTTAGTTTCTCAAAATATATACACACAACTTTCAGATTATAGTTCTTTTTTTTAGAGGTGAGGAATTCGAACCATTGACTTTTCGGTCATTAGTATAAGTCTTATGCTAGTTGAGGTATGCTGTTCTGAGATTATAGTTAATCAACATACATATTAATAAGTCAACAAGAGTTTAGCTCAAATGACATAAAGTTGTACTGGTAACCACAATGTCTCAAATTCCTTACTATGGTTTTTATGTTTACTAAGGACACATTTGAATTTCCAACCAAACTCTAAAATCAAAAACAAATTTTTGAAAACTATTTTTTTTAGTTTCCAAAATTTGACCTGGATTTTTAAAAAGGGAAAGACATAGATAACAAAATAAAGAAACTTGTAGATAAAAGTAACGTTTATAAGCTTGTTTTTTTTTTTTAACTAAAAACAAAATGGTTCAAACGGGACCTTAGTTTTTAAAAAACAACCCTGAGACTCTTTTTTAGTTCAACAACAATACACGAAAATAAAAATTCAAACCTACAAACTTTTGTCCTAGAATATAAAGTTTTACTACTTGAACTATCAAGATGGTAAACTTCATATAACAAACTTATATTTTTAATACAACACACACTTTTATTAACTCGTTTTAACTTCCTTTCTCTTGTCTTCAACCTGAATATAACTCAACCTACCCCGATCAAAATATAAAAAATTCGAATTTCCACATGCATGTTGCAAAACTTAAAAAAAAAAAAAAAACATTAAAGGTAAAAATTCAATGACAGCATGGAAAACAATTCTTTTATATATTTAGCAAAAAATATATTCACAAAACCACATTCACTTTAAAAGAAAGAGAAAAAAAAAAAAACAATTTTATAAATTAATTTCAAAATAGAATGCATCCAAAAAAGAAAAAAAAAAGTTAATGCAACTAATTAATTAACTAATTTGTTCGTTAGTATTTATTTATTTATTTTTCCATCCCTGTGGGAAATGTTGAGTTCTCTGTTAATTATTAGAAGATAAAATATAACTTTACAACGAAAAAGGAAGAAGAAGAAGAAGAAGAACAACGAAGAACGAACGAATAAGGGCTGCGGCAACTTTTATAAGTAGGGACGGTCAGATCAGATCCATTCGATTTCTTTTTCAATTTTGACCCAAATTAAGCTCTAGGGCTTTAGAATTTTCAAATTCAGCTGGTAAAAACGCCAATCAATTTGACAATCCGGCTCAGTTTTAATGGACGACGGAGGAGCTTCTCAGCCGGACGACACCGTCATGTCGGAGGCGGCGGCTGTTCCGCCGCCGCAGCACGACCCGGCGGCGCACCCTCAGCACCAGCCGCCGCCGATGGGGATGGAAAATATCCCGGCGACTTTGAGCCATGGAGGGAGATTCATTCAGTACAACATCTTTGGTAACATCTTTGAAGTTACGGCTAAGTACAAGCCTCCCATCATGCCTATTGGCAAAGGCGCTTACGGCATCGTCTGGTCTATGCGATCCCTTTTCTTTTCTTTTTGTTTTGTTTTGTTTTGTTCTGTCAATGCTTTGGAGTTCTGTCTTCGTTTGTGTTTTTGTTTGCTGTTGTTGATTTTGGGAGTGCGGTTTGATTGATCAGTTCTGCTCTCAACTCCGAGACGAACGAGCACGTGGCGATCAAGAAGATTGCTAATGCGTTTGACAACAAGATCGATGCTAAGAGAACTCTTCGTGAGATTAAGCTGCTTCGACACATGGATCATGAAAACGTCAGTGAGTGATTATAAGATATGCGAAATGTTGTTTCTTCCACCTGTTATTGTCTTTTATTATCTGGAAAGTTGGAAGAGAAGTAATTTTTTTTGGACGTTTAAGCTTTAAAAACTTTCATCATATACATTGATTGGTGTTATTGCCTAATTGGTAAATCGCATCCTTTTTTGTTATTAAAAAAAAAAAAAAAAGAACTGAAAGCTGGCATCCCTTCTATTTTCCTTCCTCAATCTGGTGCATGGGTAGAAAGAATTATTCTTGAGGAGTCCCTGAGGAAACAATAATCTCGAGACATACATTAGAAAAGAAAAAAGAGTAGAATTCCTGTATGATTTTGGGCTTTTTGGCACGAATGATTTTTCCTGCTTTTAAGTTCTCACTTTTGTATCACAACCAACGGTTATTATACAAGGAAAAAGAAAAAATTATGCTGTGCTCAAATCTGAATTGAAAACCAGAACTCCTAAAATATGTAAGTTACTGGGGGACAAGCCTTTTCATTCTAAATCCTCACTGGTTTTTCCATAAACTTATATTGTAGCATGAGACAGTACTATGTTGTTATATTGCGTAGAAGAGTTTTTCTCTTTTATTTTTTAATGGGAAACAAGACGTTCTCCAAGGAGAATGAAGGTGTAAGAGAAATAGGAAAAAGCAGGCAGAAAGAGATAACTATTGGTAAGTTTCATTATCAAATGGTATGAAAGAGGACAGAAGAAAGGTGAAACTCCTTTTGCCTTTGTTACAGGGAAATTTGAGTCTGTAATTCCACAGTGAGTCAAAACCAAGTAAGTTCTTCCCTAGCCTTTCCTGCTCTTTCATTACAAACACTCCTTGTGACTGAGTGGTCCTTTTGCTAACGACTAAGAGGCTCTAAGTGTGTACGCTCTTGTTGCTTCAATCAAGTACTAAACTTCCCTCCATTCCTCCCTGACTCATCTAGCTCCAACTTCAGACTTTTATCCAACTGTCCTTGCTGGCTTTTCCCTCATTCAACATAAGTGCACAGCTTTGGAGGTCTATGAAGAACACACACACATAAAGGTCCCATCCCACAGACAAATATAGTACGTTTGTAACTTTATCCTTGGTTGTTATGAATGAACATGGAGAAGTGGTTTGTTCAGTCATAGAGGATCAAAGCAGAGCATAAAAGTGTTATATATTCCAGAATTTCAAGATATTGATACCTTTGAATTCAAAAATGCATCTATATCTCCCTATTCAAAGTTGTTGACATGGGAAAGGTGTAACCAAGTGAGGTATCTTCTCAAAGTTGACATGGGAAAGGTGTAACCGAGTGAGGTATCTTCTCTGTGTCTTTGAATTTCAATTCCCTTTCATGGCAAGCATTAGAACTTTTTTCTAGAGCCTAGACGTGTTGTGTTTTAGGCCAAAAAAAGAGCGCTGGATCCTTTTTCTTTTGTTTGATGCGATGTGAGTATTTTTTATTTTTTAAATTTCTTTCATTTTTAATTTAAAAGTTAAATAACATCAAGGGAATAAATTTAAACTAAGAGTGGAGTTAAGCAGAACCACCATGGGTTGGTTTGCTAGTCAATAAAGAACAACCTAATTAATAAAGGGCTCAAAGAAAGTGAGTTCAAGTCATGGTCCTACTTACCTAGGATTTAATATCCTATAAGGATAAGGATAGAATTAGGAATATTATTAGGGTATTAAAGGTATATTTATATATCTTTTTTGAGTTCAACAACATTTGGGGTGGGGGAATTTGAACCTCTGACCTCTTGATTGAGGGTACATGCCAATTATCATTGAGCTATGCTCACTTTAACTTAAATAGAATGAGTGAGAAAGGGTGAAAGTAGACAATTGATTTAGTTGGCTTAGGCTTGAGTGAGTATACTCAAGAGAGGGGAAGTTTCAAGTATTTCAAATACTCGGGTAACTTGTAGTTCTTCTATCTTCTATATTTCAATATCATACTAGTTCCTTTTGGGTTCTATTAATTTTCTTGGCAACCAAATCAATGTAGTAGGGTCAGACAATTATTCCATGTGAGAATAATCGAGGTGCGTACAAGCTGGCTTCACTCATGGTTATAAAAAAAATGGAGATAAGTTGGCTACCTAAAGACCTAAAGGAATCTGAGAGAGATTGGTCATAAAAAGAACTATAAATGATACACCGTATAGAAGCCAACAATCTATCTAAAATCTCCCCGTCTTCCAAAATTCTTGGATTGAGTTTCCACCCAAATCTTGGAAAGAAAAGTTTTTAGATGCACACTCATATTGATAAGATACAATGTACTCAACCAGTAAAAAGGAAAACAATCTAGAGGCCAGGGGTGAAGGGAACCTTGCGAAGGAACTACTACAAAAAATACCTTCAATCAAGGTCAATAGAAAGAAACACTGTGGTTACAGGAATTTTATAAATCACACTCCAACATGAGGTCATTTACTGTGTAACACATAGAAACTCCACAAAGTCCTTTTTATCCATTAGGGAAGATCCTCCAGTTTCTTCCTTTCCATTCACAAAAGTCATATGAGAGTTCTAACTGTACATCTCCATATGGGAAAATTATTCAATGTGGTAGCCACGCTTTCTAAATCCTTGGATACATGGTGAAACTATAAATTTTAGTTCCTTTCTCCTATATCCAACCATATAAAATCCTCCTTGAATGATTTTTCCTCCACATGTCATTTGCTTTGTCCGTCAATCTCCACTCTAAGATGGCTTTAGGAAGCCATTCGTCACTTCTCTTAGGTGAGTAGAGTTTATTCTAAAAATGTCCAACAAAAAAGATCATTCCTAATTGCAAATGGTTTTTGTAGTCTCTGGTTAGGAGCAATAGGTCCACGTTATTTCTTTTTAATTTTTTCCCTCTTTCCTCTTTTGTCTCCAATAGGGGAGCATTTCTATTACTATTGGGCCGGTAGGGTTTTCCCCCTCTTTTTATTAATTTTCATGCCGTTAATTAATTTGTTTCTTATAAAGAATACTAAATGTAATTAGGTGATACAATATAGGGTTTCGTAGAGTACACAAAGGAATCAAATGAGAAGGTACAAAGTGGAAAGAGAGAATACTCTACTCAAAAAACTTGTTGTATGTTCGGTTCTATTATAAACTTTGTTTGGATTCTCATCCAAGGCTATAGTTATTGAGATAAGGATCACAAACCAAATACATTTAAAAGAAATCAATTGGATTGTATTATTTTTTTTTGATATCCGTGAGTGTCCGGGCCAGCTTACGCGCACCTCGACTAATCTCACGGGACAACCGTCTGACCCTACTACATTTGGTTGCCAAGGAAACTTGTAGGATATTAAATCCTAGGTAGGTGGCCACCATGGATTGAACTCATTCCCTCTAAGCCCGGATTGTATGATATTTCTTTTGCATGAATTCATAACATAATAATAATTCATAGGAAATGTAAAATTATCAAGGATAAATTGCAAATTACATCTTTGCTTACCAGTCTACTCATAAATATTATCTATATTGAAATCATAAAATCTTGTATGTTAAAGGTCGTACATTGTTACCTTTAGATCCAACTTTATTTGTTAATACTAACAAAAAATAGTCTAATCTGGTTGGGTAATGTTTGCATGTGAGTTAAACTGAGAGAGTAGGTTTTGAAATTTATCCTAGATTTTTTTACTTGTCATTTTAGCTTGGTTGTATCAATGAACTGTGTACCTTTCTAAAGGATTTATGATTTAAAAGCACGTAATGCAAGAGGCTTTTAAATTTTCAGTTCAAAGACAACTTAAGAAAATTTTACAATAATGAAACTAATTACTTAAACACGATTTATTGCGTAGCAAATGTAAATGCAGATATACTGAAAATCCAAAAATCACAAAAAACTAGTAATTATGTATAAATTCCCCCTTCATCTAGCGGTTGCTATCCTGTCTATCAAACTAGGGTGTAAATTAGGGAATTTTTTTTAATAAGAATTAAGATATAACTCTACCATATAAATATCTCTTTTAGCGAACTCATTAAAACTAAGATTATATGAAAGAAAGTTGCAATTTGCAACCCTACATCCTCTGCCATCAAAACTATGGTAGGATGTCAATGCTTTCAAAGAAGAGCCATTTGGTTAATTTGGATATCATCACAATATATCTTAACTATGGAATGCTATTACTCTGATCTCCAGAAGAATCATTGGCGATATAATCTTTTAAATGTTTAAAATTTAATTTAGGTCTATTACATTGGATTTTTTCTTTTCTATTTTTCTCTTAACTATAAGTATTATTTTCTTAGTTTGGTGGTAGTTTCTGTACTAGCACAATAATATTCTGATAGTTATGTACCTGACTCTGAATTGAATTATTGTACAATTACATTTGATGTTTTGATTTAAGGGTAGTCAATATAGCTTTTAGTTTAGCTATGCTACTGCTTGAATGAGATGAGTTATAGTGTTTTTGAAATGTTGGTTTAATTTTATTTCTGTTGATGGTGATTCAGGTTGTTGCAATTAGGGATATCATACCTCCACCTTTAAGGGAAACATTTAATGATGTTTATATAGCATACGAGCTAATGGATACTGACCTTCATCAAATAATTCGTTCAAACCAAGCATTATCAGAGGAGCATTGTCAGGTTACATTCTGTAAACGTACTTGTTGGTGGATTATTTCTGCATTTTAAAATTTATTCAGATATCAATCCTCTGGATCATTTGGAATGTATACGTTCTTCCAATTATTCTTAGTACATCTTCAGAAACATTAATAAAGTAAGTTAGGAGGCTAAGATTGACCTAGAATAATCTTTTTTGGTTGGCACAGTATAGTTACCATGCTTCTTCAAAATCCTGAGCCAGCTTTAAAAGATCAAAACAGGATACTCTTAGTAGGGTGGCATAGGCCTTGTTTCAGATGAGATTATCACAAAGATGGTTGAGGGTCTATTGAAAAAACTGTGTTACATTATGATGCGTTTCCTTGGGTGAAAGTCACTACTTTTTTTTTTTTTTTTGTTCTTGATCATAGGTTTTTGGTGGATGCCTAGTCCTCTAACTTGCAATCTTTTCCTTTTTTCTGTTTTCTGCTTAGTAGCTTTGGGTATTTGTTTTGTGTGTGATATTTTGTGATTTTGTCTTTTTTTTCTTATCTTTGTTGATTTTATGAAAACCTATCTTTTTTACTTGTCTGAAAAAGCTTTGTAGTGAAAGTGGCCATTTAATCTTTCTTTCTAATCAGCTATTTTGGTGAAAAGTTTGGTGTTGAATATTTCATTGCCAGTTTTTGTGATATCAGGTCATCTTTCTTTGTATAGGGATGTTGATGGTATTTGTAAAATTTCACTTTAAATGCTATTACTTTCAATAAATGTGCTCAAGTGTTATTCCGTTGATGATGGGATGAAAGAATGAAACTTGGGAACTTTTGGCACTGGATCTTTTAAGACTTATAAATTCGTGGTTGGACAGATATTGATCTTGAAGCAATTGATCTAAGCGCAGGTAGATATCCTTGGATAATGGTGCTCTGCTAAAACTTTGACAAGTAATGTAAATCTTTAAGGGTACTCGATTTCTAAGTTTAGACTGGACGAAGAGGGTAATATCTAATACGAAGTTAACCATAATGGTAAGAAGAACTACAAATTTGGAAGATATCTTTCAAGTATTCTTCCATTGGGCCAAGCAAACTGGAGCTTCTACTCTAGAAGAGCCGTTGGGGATCAAGAGCTATGGAAATGAAGCACTCTAGTTTCAGTAATTGAAGGTTTACAGGCTGAGATGTAGATATAATAGGAAGAGGTGTAACCTGGAGATCTTGGGGTTATATTCACCTAATGAATCTATTTCAAATTCATCCTTTATCTTTGAGAAAGGGATGGCAGAGAGCACTGTGAAGTTGAAACTCCAGAAAAGGTCAAGTTTTTCAAATAGTCTGGCTATCAAGACAACCAAATTTAAGAGAGTGTTTATTGCCTAGTAAACTGGAAAACAACCAGGTTTTCAATGGGAAGTGAATGTTTGGTGGAACTTAGGAGAAAAGTATGATGTGGGTTATCCTTTTTCCAATGCTTATCCTAGATTGTTCAATCTTGTTGACAGGAAATACCCTCCCCTTCAGTCTATGTGGAATGCAAGACCGTGTTGAAACCTGAACTTTAGAAGATCTCTTAATGAGAGAGAGGAAGTAGAGAACTCAGATTTAATACAAATACTGGAATTTCTTGGACAATAATTCAAATATTGGATCGTGGTCAATATTTTGATTATGAAAACAATTCTGTTTTGATGCTTTGGATGGATAACGAGATTTAAAATCATTTGAGGATGGTGAGAACTGACATTGTAAAAAATGCATGGAACTTTTTTGTCTTCGTACGAAATCCAATCATGCTTATAAAATAACGTATGACCATGATGAACATCCTTTAATGAGGGCATTACTATTAGCTTCTACATCAAAATAATTAATATCTTTATGTATCATGCAGTACTTCCTGTACCAGATTCTTCGTGGGTTGAAGTACATACATTCAGCAAATGTTCTGCATAGAGATTTGAAGCCTTCCAATCTGCTATTAAATGCCAACTGTGACCTGAAAATATGTGATTTTGGACTTGCTCGTGTTACTTCTGAAACTGACTTCATGACAGAATATGTGGTTACAAGATGGTACCGTGCTCCAGAGCTCTTGCTTAACTCATCTGATTACACAGCAGCTATTGATGTCTGGTCTGTTGGTTGTATTTTTATGGAACTGATGGATCGGAAGCCCTTGTTTCCTGGTCGAGATCATGTTCATCAATTACGCTTGCTTTTGGAGGTACTTTCTTAGTCACTCTTGATACTCTTCATGATTCGGTTCTGAAGAGGAACACAATCGTCTAAATTTGGTGGTTGCAAATAATCTCTATCACCTCATCTGAAAAAATTCATTTCAATGAAATAGTTTCTTATATATAAATTGAGTTGGCTGTTTTCACCCTCAGTATGCATATATATATATATTTGCATTTGAATAGTATCAGATGTAAAAGATACCCCCAGAAGCAACTCTTAGGAAATATATCCGTACTTCACAAACAATTCTTGTTCTCAATAGTATTCATGTGTTTACCATTTTGGTCTGCTCATCTCTATCATGCAGCTGATTGGCACTCCATCAGAGGCTGATCTTGGTTTTTTGAACGAGAACGCTAAAAGATACATACGGCAACTTCCTCATTACCATCGGCAGTCATTCACTGAAAAGTTTCCACATGTCCATCCTGCAGCCATTGATCTGGTGGAGAAGATGCTAACATTTGATCCAGGGCAGAGAATTACCGGTGAGTTACTATTGCAATTGTTTGCATGGCAGTCTTGTTATGTTCCTGTCAACTGCTTCATAAAATTTGATGAAAAGAGAGAATATATTTTTGAAAATTTGATGAAAAGAGAGAATATATTTTTGAAGTACAAAAAAGAAAAGATAAGAAAAAAGAAACCCCATCAAAGATCAAATTGTCAATGGCGTAATTGTCTCTAAATAAAAATGTCTCACAAAATCCAGACATTGTAACCTATCCTGTAGTCTGATAATAGGACAGTCATAATTTATTGATTTCTTCTTTTAAATTTAAATCCTAATTAGGTTACAGGCAAACTCTAACCTGTCTACACATTCTGATTGATTTTCCTCATTCGGGTGCTTGAATGGTCTGATTTCTGTTAGTTCACTGTTTGGCTTTGAACGTTTTTGTATATGTCGGTTTCTTTTTTGTTGCTTGATCAGTTGGAAAATTCTAAAAGAATCTCACTTTCAAATCAAACATTGTTATTCATGGAATGGGCCAACTCTGCATGTAAGATTTTATTTTTCTACATTCAAAATGTCAGGGGATCATGTAAATTTGACCTGTATCTGGATGGTGGCATATATGCTAACTTTTGATTCTTTTAATAGTCATTCTTAGTGGTGTGTTTTATTAACATCTATCCATGTTTTTCAGTTGAAGATGCTCTAGCTCATCCTTATCTGACTTCATTACATGACATTAGTGATGAGCCTGTCTGCATGATGCCCTTCAGCTTCGATTTCGAGCAGCATGCGCTTACCGAGGAACAAATGAAAGAGCTGATCTATCGAGAGGCACTCGCATTTAACCCCGAGTATCATCAGCAATAATGAGCTATGTTATTTACTGGAGGATTGTTTGATCTGTATGATCCCTTTATTCTGTATGTTCATTATTAATTCCTTTGTGTATATTAACTGCATTCACGACTGGATGGGCTTTGGAATCAAATTTGTCTGAGTATGGCCAGAATTAGGACTGGAAAGAAGAATCTTCATGAAGTTGTATCTGCCTTTTCTACTTCTACTACTGCTTGTCATATTGTTCATTAATTTAATCAAGGTTGTTCATTTGGAGTTGGAAGTGGAATCACTTTCCCTTTTATTCATCCTGAACTTTGTACCAGGTGCCTTGATTCAAGGCTTGATTCTACCATTCTGTTTACCTCCAATCAGCTGGATTTGGAAGACAGAGGCTTCTGAAAACGTAAGGACTTCGTCTTTTTTATCACTAGAGAATGAATTTGTTGCAAAAGTGAGTTGATAGAGATACCAAATTATTTGAGTTCCATTATCCATTCTCATTGTTGTAGATTATTTGATGATAATTGTTCTTAAGTTGAAGTCTTTGGAATCTTGGGGGTGATGGCAGTGAAGCCAAATGATGCCAGGTTCGTATCGACGACGAAACTTAATCGTGGCTTGAATTACCTTGACCATCTATGGTGTTTTCGGAATTGAAGTCATGCTCGGATCATCGTTGCCACTGCCATCATTGCAACTACAACCATCGAGGCAAGTCTTTATTACTTCGTGTTGTTCAATGGTTGGAGATGCAAGTATAGTTTCACACCGACTAGATAGGATGAGAAGATACATGTCAATCTGAATATGCACCAATTATCATTTTAGAGGTTGATGGTTCAATCTCCTTTAGAAAAGAAGGGGAGAAAAATACATGGTGCATAACTGAAATATAGCAATGGTATGAAGGTTTTTTTTTTTTTTTTTTAGTTCCTTATCATGGATAAGGATGACCTTAATCTTTACAAGTCATAAGCAACTATTCTAGAGAATAATTTGAAAACAATCGCAGAAAAGTTGTATGGAGTAAAAAAGATTCTACTACGATTTTAGAAACGAATTAAGACGAAGGTCTAACAGAAAAACAATGTTCTTACATATGAATGGAAACAATTGCATGGATGACCCATTTTGAGAGGCCAAAATGAATCTTTTTAAAATAAGGATATATGCCTTATTGCTTATGTCATCATCTTAGCAAAATTATCATTTTACATTATATGAAAACGCGCATTTAAGACATTTAAGAGTGAGAGATTGGAGCGAGAGCGAGATTGAAGAGAGAAATTAGAGAGAGAGTAAGATGATAATTTTGCTAAGATGATGACATAAGCAATAAGGCATATATCCTTATTTTAAAAAGATTCATTTTGTTAACAAATTTTGTAAAATAAAGACCTAATTAATCGATAATTTTATAAGATCAAACCAATTGATAATTAGTCTATTAGGAGAGAGACTGTTGCATATATTTTGTCTAAAATTTCGTTGAAAAATAGAGAATAAAAATAATACATTTTGCCTTATCAAACAAAAAGCATCATATTTACGTAAAGAAGACAACCACCCACTAAATTAATATGTGAAATCAAAATTTTTTCTTGAAGAGATTTAATAATGTAGATAATAATAGATATTACTTGTTCTATTTGATTTGAATCTCTAACACTGTGTATTGTCAATATTTGTTTATTATTTCAATGTCACATCAATATGAGTGCCACATTATTATATATATAACTATTATTATTTTAGACTTTTTTTTTATTATTTTAAAAAAACTATATTATTATTTTAGAATGTCACATGGGTGCCACATAATTATTTTATCTAAGTGAAAGTGAAGCCATTTATATTTGAGCACCGAGAATTCTCGAATTCTCTATGAAAAAGTTTCTCATACTACTCTAGTTTGGATGATCAATATTTAGATAATAAATATTTGTGTTTGGATATGCAGGATAATTAATTGGGGTAACTACACAAATGGGTCAATAGAAGCCTATTTATTCCAAAAGTGTCTATTTTGTTATAATTTTACATTTTTGTCAGCTCACAATCGAATATTGAAGGAGTTTAAAAAGCTCATTTACATATTTACCCTTACCGGTTGACAAAAAAGAAATGAGCTTGAAAAAAAATGGTAGTTGACTAAAATTGAAAAAAAAAAATGAAAATGAAATTGCTTTTTGTAAGGAAAAAAAAAAAAAAAAAAACAGAAATGGAATGTTTAATATACAAAAAGTAATACTAAAATAAATTAATAAAATAAGAGTTACCAAATTTGATAATCGGTTGGTTCATGAAAAAACAAATCAATATTTATTAGAATATCAAAATTAAGTAAAGGGCATTTAGGGAATAATAAAAATTGAATTAAGGGGTTTTTACAAGAATGGGCTGAAACCAACCCATATTTTTCACTTTTGTCCAAAAAGTTTATAAACTTCATTTCAGTCCAGCCCATCTTTTTTAATTGTGGCCCATTTACGAAAATAACCCTCTGATATTAAAAAAAAAAGAAAAAAAAGAAAAGAAAGTACAGACAAGGAAAAGACATTAGTATAAGGAAATTCAAAATATTCCCCCAAAACACGATTCTTCATTCCGGAAACTACCATATTCTCTCATCTTCTCCATTATTCTTCCACTGCTTTCGTCTTCTTCCTTCCGAAAACAGGTGGGTTTCGGCTTATCTCGTCTTCTCCATTGTATCGTTAGGGCTTCACGCGCAAAGAGGTGGGTTTGACGGTGAAGAAAGGTACTGATTTTGGGTTCTTTGGTTTATGATTTTTGCTTTATCGGTTTATGATTTTGGGTGGTTTTCGGTTTGCATGTCTTCTCCATTGCTCTGTTTTCTCACTTAAAAAGCATGTTGAGCCTTAGACTGTATGATTTTGGGGGTTTCGGTACACAAAAATCTCATACCTTCCTTACTTTTCATATGGGTTTTTCATACGGGTTTCATACGAGTACCTCACTTAAAAAGCATGTCGAGCCTTGCACTGTATGTATTGTTCTAGTCTTGCAATTTTCGTACGGGTTTCATACTTAAATCAACATATTGGGATTTTTTAATTTTTCCCCTATTTTGGGGTTTGGGCAGTGATTCGAGAAACTCCACAGTATTTTGGGGTTTGGGCAGTGTTTGAAAATTGAATCGGGCACTTTTCATACGGGCTTCTCACTTAAAGCATGTTGATTGAGGTAGTTTTCCCCTATTTTGGGGGTCGAGCAAAACAGATTTAATACTGAAACATGGATGAAGAAGACTAAAAGAAAATTTAGTAGAATGTTGCACTCATACCTTCCATAATTTTTAGTTGCTAACTCTCTGATCAACTGGCAAAATTCAATACTTATAAATTGTTGCACTCATACCTTCGATACTCTTTAGTATCTCTGTTGCATGTATGAAAAAACCTTGGAAAATTTAGTTTAGTATATCTGCTGCATTTAGATGCTCTGTATGAAAAATATGTGACCTTTTATATACATGGATGAAAATCTTTATGATGTATATATATGTGTATGATTTTACCTCTGTTAGGAGGGAGACGGAGGGAAAGAAGAGTTGTTCTTCCATCGAAGTACGATAGGTCTCCGTACACTTCAAAGTTCGGATTGACTGAGGAAAAGAAGAAACCAGGAAATTTTGAAAACACCCAAGACTTCAATGGCCCAACCTTCAAAATTATGTCCCAATTGTAGGTTTAGAAAGTATGGTTTATTCTGAATGTTATAGGCTTTTAGATTCTGATTTTTGATTTGATATTCATAACTAAACTTCATATGCCTTAGTCTATTTTTGGATGAATTTAGATGAATGATTATGACTGGAACGAGCATGTCCCAAATGGTATTGTTTTGGGTTGATGAATTTTGATGAATGATTCTCAGTTTTGAATGAAAATCTGAGTATGAATGATTCTGCTTTGATGAATATTGTGATACTAAATGAAATCATGTGTATGAAAGGATTTTAACAATTATGCACGGGTGTATTTTGTTCATGTTTTATTACATATAGACAAGTATGAAACATATATGACCTTTTAACAGGCTGCTGTTTAAAAATGGTTACCACGCAAAAATTACTATAAAATTCTTCCTGCACCATGTTGATTTGTTGCAAGATAAAAAATGGAGATTGATTCTGCTTGGATGATTATTGTGATACTGAATGAAATCAGGTGTATGAAGAGATTTTAACAACTATGCAGTGTGTATTTTGTTCATTTTTTATCACATATAGACAGATATGAAACTTATATGACCTTTTAATGGGCTGCTGTTAATGAGAATCATTGGCATGAGCATGTGTTTAAAAATGGTTACCACGCCAATTAGTTATTTTGAGCATTCCACTAAACTTGTTTAAAGAGGGTGGAGTGAGCTTTGCATAAAGTTTTGTTTGGTAACGGTACCTATATGGTTTGTGTAGCAAATTGTTGGTATTTAATCAATCTATATACTGTATGAAAGCAGGTATGAAAAACATGATATTGATATATACCATACATAAACATATATGAAACTTGAAAATTTATAAAATATGATCGAGTCTTAAAAAGACAAACAACAGAAATAGACAAATAAGTTCATAATCTTCATGCTAACAATGAATGGGAAATAAATCCCATTTTGGGACTGCATGGAATTTCACAAACCAAAAAATATTATAACAATAAGCATGAAAATCGAATTTGAATATTACCAAATACATAAGCAGCAGCAATGAAAAAATAGGAAATTCATAATTCCAAAAAAGAAATAAGCAGGCGGCAATTAGGTTTTATTTCAAAATAATAATTAGAAGGCAATGGAAAAAAAAAAACATTCCATATTAATTCCATATGGTTGCCGGCTGTAATGTAAAAAAAAAAAAATATTTATTATAATTATATAATTAAATAAGGGCAATTATGGAAGAAAAAAATTGAAATAAATTAATGAAATCCTACAAATGAGAAAAACACAAGATTATGACAAATATGTAATTAATAGGTTAATTGATCCCATCCGCTATAATTTCTGTTGAATTAATGCATGAAATCTTACCATTGATAAATTTAAAATATTTAGACAAATTTGAAAATAATGGGTTAAAGGAGCCCATCCACTATAATTTCTGTAATTATAATATTTGAGAGTTAAATATTTATATTTGTTTTATTTGCTTTATTTATGAAAAAGATAATTTTATTTAATTAAAATATTTATATTAGATAATAAATAAATAAATAAACAATAACTTAAAACAATTATGATTAATTTTCTCTCTTCTCTTCTCTCCATGGATAATAATTATTTTAGTTTTTAAAAGTAAACACTAAACATCAATAAAACAAACATGACTATACTATATCATTACCAAAAAATCGATCTCAAAGCCAATTAAACAAACGTGACATAAAGGATAGGTTAATGATACTGTTAATCAAATGAGTGGGGATAGTTTCGTACTACAATAATACTAGAAAATTTTTCAAGATATTTCTTTCTTTTATCTTAAACATGTGGCAAATTAATTTGGCCAATTTCAACAAATAAAAACAAAACTTTTTAACGAATAAGGGCCATTTTATTTTAAAGAATTTGGGTATTTGTAAATTTTAAATAAGCAAAATATTTGCTTTAGTTTTTTTTTTTTTTTCATTTACCTTCTATTATTTAAAATTTTTTAATCTAATATCTTATGTTTTAACATTTTAAATTTAGACCCTTAAATCAGTCAATAATGTTTAAATTGATTGATGTAAATACTTAGTAAATTGACGACAATATTTTCAAAAAAAAAAAGTAAATTGACGACAATCCAGAGGAGAAAAAAAGATAATTTAAAAAAATAAAACTCTAATTTTTTTTTTTTCAATTTCTTAGAAATTTAGAAGAGAAATTACAATTTCTCTTAAACGACATTATTTTAAGTCTAAATAATATCGTATTATTTAAGTTTATTATCAACCAATTTTAACATTTACTAATAACAAGGAATGAAACAAGAAAATATTAAAACATAAGAGATCAGATAAAAACTTTTTAAATAATAGAAACTAAATTGAAAAAACACTCAAGTTTTTAAAATTAGGTTAAATGACAAGTTTAGCCTTTAAATTTCAAGTTTGTATCTATTTGGTCCATAAACTTAAAAAAAAATATCTAAGAAATTGCTGAACTTCCAATTTTGTGTCTAATAGGTCCTAAACTTTAAAAGTGTCTAATAGATAGATCCCTAAACTTTCAATTTTGTGTTTAATATGTCCTTGATATATTTGCGATTCTTAAAAATTAGTTGATCTATTAAATAAAAATTGAATATCATACCTAATGGAACCTTAAACTTTCAATTTTGTGTCTAGTAACATTGAGAATTTTAAAAAATGTCAAATAAGTTAATGACCTATTACATACAAAATCGAAAGTTGAGGGACCTATTAGACAAAAAAATGAAAGTTTAAGAACCTATAAGATAATTTTTAAAGTTCAGGGAACTATTTGACACATCTTAAAGTTTAGAGACCAAATAGACACCATCTTGAGAGTTCAAAGACTAAACTTGTAATTTAACTTTAAAATTATTTGAATTAGTCTCTAATCGTCAAAGTATCTAATTTTAACCCATGAACATTCAAATATATTAACTTTTGAAATGCGTATTTTAGTTTATTGGCTTCAAAAAACAATCAATTGAATTATTGTTGTTAATTAAATAACAAATAAATGATGTGGTCTCTAAATATAACTATTAACGTGCGGGCATGTTTATTGATTGGAGTCACATAAAATGATCGAGAAAAATTATCGGGTGAGGAGATTTTGAATGACAGACTAACGACAAAGACTAAAATGATTATTTTTTTAAAGTTCAACGATAGAATTAGACCAATCAAAAGTTTTAGTATCGAAATAAAATAAAGTTAAAAGACTACAGAAAAATAGAGTGCACTTGAGTTTTATAAACCAAAATAGAATTTGGTATTTTTCATGCAAAAATTATAAACTAAAATTAAATATTTACAGAATTCTAAAATCGCTAACAAGAGTTTAGCTCAACTAACATAATTTTGTATTGATAATCACAAGGTCTGTGGTTCGAATCTCCCACATATTATAAAAAAAAAAATACAAAATTCTAAAATCAAAAAATAGAAACACAATGCTCCTATTTATTACAACACAATCAATATTTTCCTTTTGAAAATTCCAAATCTTACACTGTTTTCTGACATTAATTTAAATGATATGCTCTTCTCAAAAAGCAAAAAAAAAAAAAAAAAAAAAAAAAAAAAAAAATGCAATAAAAACATTTGTTTTATATAAATAAATGGACAATTATTACTAAAAAGAACTAAATTCAAATCTTCAAGAATTTGGTTCTACAAAATTGAAAATTCTAGTCCCAATACTTTTCTTATCCAATATAATATTTATTTAATTCTGGGCCCGAGCAGTTTTATTTTTATTTTTTAAAAATATTTTTTTTATATTTTTATTTTTTTAGTATCCAAACACATGATTCACGACTTTGTACTTGGACTTGGACGTCGACGTGGATTTAATTTCAATATTCCTTTTGATTTTGAAACAGAATTTCGATTTTTTTTTTTGAAAATAGATTTCGATATTTTTTACTAAAAACAAATCTTCAGATTTGATCGTAAAGGTATGTTTGATCAGTGTTCTTCTTGAAGATGTTTGATTAGAGATTTCTAAAATTCAAGAACTAAATTAGTATAGTTCCGTTTGATAACCATTTGAATTCTGGTTTTTTATTTTTGAAAATTTTATTTGTTTTCCATAAGATGCTTTTCATTCGGGTTAAAGTCTCTTTTAAATTCTTAGCTAATTTAAAAAACAAAAACAAGTTTTTAAGGGCCCGTTTGGTAACGTTCTCGTTTCTTGTTTCTTGTTTCCAATTTTATTAAGAAATCTAAGCATTTAATAACTATGTATGTTTCTTGTTTCTCATTTTTTAGAAACACTCCCAAAATTTGTATAGAACTTTTGGGAACAACTAAAACTAGTTTCCCCTTTTTTGTTCTTGTTTCCAATTTTTTCTAAACATAAATAAGAATGTAGGTTTATTATTATTGAATGTATAGGTGTTAGGGTCATGAAATTCTATTTTTCTTTATTAAAAATGAAGAAACGGAAACAAGAAACGAGAACGTTACCAAACGGGCCCTAAAAGCTACGACCCTGTTTGATAACCATTTAGTTTTTGAAAATTAAGCCTATACACACCTACTTACACCTATAAGTTTCTTTGTTTTAGTACCCATCTTCTTCCTTGTTTTCAAAAATCAAGTCTAATTTTGAAAACAAAAAAAAGTAGGCCCCGTTTGATAACCATTTGGTTTTTCAAAATTATACTTGTTTTCTCCCAACTTCCTAATCTTGACTTTCATCTTGGTTAAAGAGACATTAAAGTTCTTAATCAAATTCTAAAAACAAAAACAAGTTTTTGAAAACTAGGAATGATGTAGGTTTAAACCAAAGAAATGGATAGGTGGAAGAAGTGTTTATAAGCTTAATTTTCAAAAACAAAAAACCAAAAACGAAATGGTTATCAAACGGGGCCGTAGTTTTCAAAAACTTGTTTTTGTTTTTAGAATTTGACTAGGAATTCAAATGGATCCTTGACAAGGATGAAAGTCATGGTAGGAAATTTAGGAGAAAACAAGCCATTTTAAAAAACCAAAAATAAAAAACAAAATGGTTATCAAACAACGCCTACTATTTTTAGTTTTCAAAACATGACTTGGCATGTTTTGAAAACAAGGGTGTAAGTAACGTTTATAAGCTTAATTTTCAAAAACAAAAAACCAAATGCTTATCAAATAGAGATTATATTTTCACGAAACTTCAAGAACAAAAAGTGCAAATAAATATATATTTTTTTGACGACATATGAGAGTGGTGGAATTCGAACCATAGACTTTTCGATCATTAGTACAAAGCTATGCTGTTGTTGGCCAAATAAGTACTTATTTATCAACTACTTCTGTACACCATGATTTGAAAATCAAAGTGGTTTTCACTATTATAAAAGCATCCCAATAGGACAAAGACACTTCTAAACATAATTCAGAGTGTGTTTGGTTTAACTTTTCAAGTGTTTAATTTTGAAAAAAAATCATTTTGAAAACAATTTAGGATCCGTTTGGAATACATTCTAATTTAAATGTTTTTTAAGAATGTATTTTTTAAAAAACATTTTGTATAAAAATTGTTTATGATTTAAACACTCATGTGTTTGGTTGCATTTCCTCACAAATGTTTTTATACACAAGTTATTGTTTACTTAAGAAGTCTCTTTTAAAAAGTTGATTTCAAGTGTTTCACTCAAAATGATTTATTTATCAATCTCATTTTCTAATAAGTCATTTTTAGTGGTTGTCAAACACTAGAAATTTTTTCAAAATGATTTATTTTCAAAATTAAACACTTGAAAAGTTAAACCAAACACACTCTTAGTGTTTGACAACCATTCAAAATGAATAATTAGAAAATGAGATTGAGAAATAAACCATTTTGAGAGAAATACTTAAAACTAACTTCTTTAAAATGAGTTTTTAAGTATACAATAACTTGTGAAGGAAATGTAACCAAACATATGAATGTTTAAATTCTAAATAATTTTAATACAAAATGTTTTTTAAAAAATACATCCTTGAAAAACATTTAAATTAAAATGCATTCCAAACGAATCCTCAATCACCTATGAAGACCAATCCGAAATTATTGAACTAAATAATAATAATTTAAGTTAAAAAGAGATTAATATATATATATATATATTATTATTATTTTATTTTTTTCTTTTTTTAAAAAAAAAACTCCCCTGTCTGGCACCATTCTTTTAAGAACTTCTTCAGCGAAGAAGAAGAAGAAGCAGCAGCAGCGGAGTTGAAGAAAAATGGAGAAAGGCGACGATCCACATATTATTCTGTTTCCTTTTCCATCACAAGGCCACATAAATCCTCTACTTCAATTCTCAAAGCGCCTGATCCCAAACGGAATCAAGGTAACATTGCTCACAATCTTATATGTTAGCGAGAACTTGAATTTGCAGGGCACTTATTCCAATTCGGTGACGATCGAAGTCATTTCCGATGGCTCTGAGAATCGTCAAGATACCGATACGATGCGCCAAACTCTGGATCGATTTCGAGAGAAGATGTCCAAAAACCTCGAAAATTACTTGCAAAAAGCGATGAATTCTCCCAATCCGCCTCGGTTCATTCTCTATGATTCCACCATGCCTTGGGTTTTGGAGGTCGCCAAGGAGTTCGGACTCGCTAGGGCTCCTTTTTACACTCAATCTTGTGCCCTAAACAGTATCAATTATCACGTTCTTCATGGTCAATTGACGCTTCCTCCTGAATCTCCGACCATTTCGTTGCCTTCTATGCCTCTGCTTTCCCCTAACGATCTTCCTGCTTATGATTACGATCCTGCCTCCACTGAAACCATCATCGAGTTTCTTACAAGTCAGTATTCTAATATTCAAGATGCGGATCTGCTTTTCTGCAACACTTTTGATAAATTGGAAGGCGAGGTATGTATTGCTTTTGAACTCTTGATGAATTCGCATCCGTTGTTTGATCGAAATGAAATCATGTCTCTGAATTTACTGACTGAATCTTTTGAATCGTCAATGGAATTTCATATCAAATCCGTTTTCAATCCTAACCGTATCGATCGCTCTCTTCTCTTTCGACTTTCTTTTCCTTTTCTTATTGATTTTCTTTTTGAAACTTATCGATTTATTATTTTCTCTCTCCCTTTCTTATAGACCAGCAATCTCCATTTTCCTTTTCTTTTTTCTCTTTGTTCATTTCTCACTCCTAATTGTCAAAAGATTCGATTAAAGGTTGAGTCCCGAACATATATGTCTACGAACTTTAAAGTATTTAAGGTTTTTTTTTTTTTTAAATAAAAGTATTTAAAGTTAAATTTTTATTTTCGTGTCAAATAGATTATTGAACTTTTCTAAAAGAAAAAAAAGATCACTTAAATTTAAAATGTGTTTATTAAGTCTCTAAGACTAACCATTTGGTTTTTGAAAATAGGCATGTAACACTCATTTCACGTATGAATTTCAAAAGAGGTAGTTTTGAAAATTTTGTTTGTTTGTTTGTTTTTTTTTTCTTTTGGAAATTTGGCTAAAAATTCATACTTTTCTTTAAGAAAGCGTAAATGATGATGAAGAAATTGTGAGGAAACAAACACAATTTTCAAAAACAAAAAACTAAAAACGAAATTCTTATCAAACAAAACCTAATCTTTCAATTTTTGTATCCAATAAGTCTCTAAATTTTCAATTTTGTGTATAATAGATTCTTGACTCATTTTATATATATATTTTTAAAAAAATTCATGAATTTATTGGACACAAAATTAAAAGTTTAATGTCGTATTGGACATCAAACTCAATTTTATGTTTAATAGATTCGTGAGTTAAAAAAAATGTTGAATATGTCAAAGATCTATTAGATATAAAATTGAAAGTTCAAGGACCTATTAAATTTTTTATACCTATTAGATATAAACATGAAAGTTTATGAACTAAACTTGTAATTTAACATTATAAAAATTATAATGAACGTAAGAGATACTTAATACTTGGTGAGAAGGTAAATATTATGTTTTAAAATAAACTTTTAAATTTCATGTGTCTTCAAACTTCAAAAGTGCATGTTGATATGGATGCGTATTGGAGGTACATAATTTGGTTTAGACAAATATTAGATGAAGCAATATTAAGTGACAAAATAATAATAATAACTAAAATAACTTTTTTTAAAAAAATTATAGATTAGACTAGACATTTTCAAAGTTTATGAATTAAAATAGTTGATGTACCCTCGACCGTGAGATCAGAGGTTCGAATCTCCCACCCCCAAATGTTGATGTACTCAAAAAAAAAAAATAGTTATTTTCTAAAAGTTCATGTATATTTTGAAAATTTCGAGATTAAAATGAAAATTTCTTGAAAACTCACGAATCCAAAATAAGATTTGAACAAAAAAATTAAGTGCCCGTTTGGTATCTCATCTAGATTCAATATTGTTATTTTCTTTCATATTTATTAAACCAAATAAACTTTGTAAATTATCGTTTGCTAAATGTTTTCAATATTATTGGTTCTAAATACGCTACTAAACACATCCTGGAAACATAGAATACAACTCAATGCATCGTAAAATACCCCACTTAATGGGAAAATCTAGTTTGTTTATAATTTGATTTAGAAAGTACCAATGTTATTGATTATAGAATGTGATGATCAGATTATCAAATGGATGGAGAGCTTGGGGCGGCCAGTGAAAGCCATAGGGCCAACAGTTCCATCAGCATACTTAGACAAAAGAGTCGAGGACGACAAACACTATGGTTTGAGCCTGTTCGAGCCTAACCAGGATGCCTGTCTCAAATGGCTAGATAGCAAGCCCCCTGGTTCTGTTCTATATGTGTCTTATGGAAGCCTTGTTCAACTAGGAGAAGAGCAGCTCAAGGAGCTGGCTCATGGGATCAAGGACACTGGCAAATTCTTTGTGTGGGTTGTGAGGGACACTGAAGTTCAGAAGCTTCCTCCAAACTTTGTGGAGAGTGTTGGGGAGAGAGGTCTTGTGGTCAGCTGGTGCTCCCAGTTGGAGGTCTTGGCTCACTCGGCGATCGGCTGCTTCTTCACGCACTGCGGCTGGAACTCGACGCTCGAGGCGCTCTGCCTGGGCGTCCCGGTCGTCGCCTTCCCGCAATGGGCCGACCAGGTGACTAATGGGAAGTTTTTAGAAGATGTTTGGAAGGTTGGGAGGAGGGTGAAGCTTGATGAGAAGAGGTTGGCAAGTCAAGAAGAGGTAAGGAGTTGCATTTGTGAAGTGATGGAGGGAGAGAGAGCTAGTGAGTTTAAGAGCAATGCCATGGAGTGGAAGAAATGGGCAAAAGAAGCTGTGGATGAAGGTGGGAGCTCTGATAAAAACATCAAGGAGTTTGTGGCCATGATCAAGCAAACTTCTTGAGTCTTTTAGTTAGGTGTCATGAATTTTGGGAACATCCCCAAAATCCAATAATATGACCTTGATCATTTCTTGTTTTAATGTTTTAGGATTTAGAAGGATAAGTTGAAATTGAAAAACTTTTACAAACTTAATTGAATTAAGCAGGTACGAGTCGATTAGTTGAATAAAAAAAAGATGTTGGAATCGATCTTATCTATTTGGTCAAAGTTGGTTTTCGTTGGAATGTTTATTCAATATTAAATGTTCTTATTTGTTTCTAGATAAATTTTAAATTTGTTAGATTTTGGTTGGAATTGGTTAAACAATTTTCTTATTCCATTTTTTTTTTCATTACCATTGGTAATGAGAATGCATTATAAACGAAATAGCTAAACCTAATTAAAGAAATGCGAAAGTCCTCAACTTCCTATTGCTTTTGTTTTCGAAACAGAGAAGATACTTTTATAGAAATATGACTCTTAGTTCTAGAATTTTACTCGATAACTCCATATCAATAGGTTGATACTCTTGTATCGTGGTCAACTTGAACATAACTCTTTAAATTAGATGTATGCCCTTCCTTATTATAAGTTATATGTTTGAAAGTTCACCATTTCATTTACGCATGATGAGTATATATATTCATTAAACATAAAGGTAATTACTAATCACACCCTTTGATTTGCTTGTTCTACAAATTATCCTCTTATTTGTATAAATGATTCCAAATATCCCTTCACTTGCAAAATTTGGGATTAGTCTATGCTATTTCCTTAACCTATACCACTATTTTTTACAAGTTTAAAACGTGGTTGATTTTTGTTGGCTAGATGTACCAATTTTATTACAATTAGTGGGATGGAAATATCGATAAAATATCGATTTTACTACGGTATAATGGAAATGTCGATTCACTCCTTGTGTCGATGTCGAACCTATGGACATGTGAAAATATCGATGGAAATGTTGACATGTCGACGGAAATTTAATACATTGATTACACCTACCTTTAAAACTATTTTTAAAATATAAGGATACGATTTATAAAATAGCAAACAAAATCAACCTAATCCACATGTTTGACACTTTATTTACATATGCAATTGATGCAATTGGTGCAATCACGTGGTTAATTCATTAGTTAATTAAAGATAGTTTAATAATCTATAAGTTTTTAAATATTCAAAGACAAGTCAAAGCGAGCATAGTTCAATGGTAATTGGCATGTACCTCGACCAAGAGGTCAGAGGTTAGAATCCCCATTCCAAATGTTGTTGAACTCAAAATCAAAGGCAAAAATAGAAATTTTTTAAAGAACCAAATTAGAATAAAATCAAAGTTCATATATTAAATAAAAATAAAACCTAAATAATTCTTTTCCGAAAAGGTAAAAGATTAAACATTGTTTATTTCAAAAATAAGAAAAAAAAAAAAAAAAGAATAAACATTGTCGTGTTTCACGTGTTCGGGGTACGAACCATGAGGACAGTGGACGTTGGTAATGCTTTCCACATATTTAGAAGTTTCTTATATCGATTATTTATTTTTTAGAGGCTATATACATATATATATATATATATATATATATGTTGAGTATTTTTCCAATTTTTTTAAGGTCCAAAAATTCCAATTTTTTTTTTAGAATTTTAGAAAATAAATGAGATTTTTTTTTGGTAACCTAATTATTTTTTCTATTTTTCTATCAACTCACTTTTTGATGCATATGTGAGCTTATAAGTGGACAAGTAAATACATGTCAAAAAAAAAAAAAAAAAAGTGGACAAGTAAATAAATCATTTACGTCCCATTTTAAAAATCATTTCATTTTTAAAATTGTGATTGTTTCTCCCCTAATTTCTTAACTAAAGTTTTTATCTTTCTTAAGAAAATATTTGAATCTTTAGTCAAATTCGAAAAACAAAAACAAGTTTTCAAAAACTATTTTTTTTTTAAGAAAAAGAAAATTAGAACATAATCTGGATTTTGAAAACATTTATAAAGGAAACTAATAAAACAAAGAAGAAATCAATGGGTGGAAATATCATTTATTAACTTAATTTTCAAAAACTAAAAACCAAAAATCAAATAGTTATCAGACCTAAATTCTTACCTTATTTTTTTTTTTTAAAAAAAGATATCTATACATTGATCACGGGTTAATTGGAAAAAAAATACAGTTTAAAAAAAAAATTGGCAAAAACATGGTCTTTTGAAAAAAATTGGGAAAACCAGGTACTTTTTTTGTCCTTATTTGAATCCGTGGGTTGAAGCCACGGATTCAAGTGCTGACTGGTCAAATTTGACCAGTCAACCCTTGAATCCGTGGCTTCAACCCACGGATTCAACTTTTTACGTTTTTTTTTTTTTTTTTTTTTTTTTTTAATTTCAGATTTCATTTTCTTCTTTTATTTTTTTATTTTTTTTTTATTTTTTTAATTCCATTCTGCTTTTTTTTAAAAGAAAATTCTTGGCTTCATTCAGTTTTTTCTTTTTACAAATTTTGAAAATTAATTTTTATTTTAATATTTTGTTTTTTTTGTTTTTTAATGATTTTATCCTATAAATCAAATTTTTGGGATAAATAAGTAAAAAAATCTAAGAATAAAAACACTCTCATTTCTTCGAATTTGAAAATTAGGCATATAGACACTATTTTTACATATAGGTTTTTTTGTTTTGTTATCTACTATATTTTCAAAATTCAAGTCAAATTTTGAAAATTAAAAAGAAAGTAGCTTTCAAAAACTTGTTTTTTGTTTTTTAGAATTTGACAATAAATTTATATGTTTCTTAAGAAAGATTACCATGGTAAAGAAATGAGAAGAAAACAAACATATTTTTTAAAAACCAAATAGTTATCGAAATGATAGAGTGGTTGTGGTCAAGTTTTTTTTTTCCTCATTAATTTGAATAAAAATCTTTAGTCAACTTCTGTTAGTTGAGCCATCCGTAGCTGTATTCAAAACTGATAGTAGATATACAGTTTAATAACAGTTGATTAATTAATCATAAAAGTATTAAAAAAATTAGTAAATATGAAAACCAAACAATTAATGTTTGAAAGGTTCGTGAATTCAATTTAATACATTGGAATTTTATCGCCTTCTTAATTAAAAAAAATCTAATTTTATTCTTATTTATCCCAATTTTTCTTGTCCCACTAATTTTTTATGTATCAATTTTTATTAGTATAATTTCTTAAAAAAAAATAGTTGGTAAAAATTACGAATCGAAATGTGAAGTGGTTGAAAATATATCAATAATGTTGTAAATTTAGAAGGATAATTTTCCAATTATAATTATGTTATCAATTATAATATTCCAATAATTTGATTTATAGAATAAAAACATTAAAAAAACAAAAAAAAAACAAAATATTAAAATAAAAATTAATTTTCAAAATTTGTAAAAAGAAAAAACCAATAAGAAATGAAGCCACGGATTTTCTTTTAAAAAAACAGAATGAAATTAAAAAAAAAAAAAAAAAGAAGAAGAAAATGAAATCTGAAATTAAAAAAAAAAAAAAAAAAAAAAAAAAAAAAAAAAAAAAAAAAAAAAAACTTATAAAGTTGAATCCGTGGGTTGAAGCCACGGATTCAAGGGCTGACTGGTCAAATTTGACCAGTCAACGCTTGAATCCGTGGCTTCAACCCACGGATTCAAATAAGGACAAAAAAAGTGCTTGGTTTTCCCAATTTTTTTCAAAAGACCATGTTTTTGCCAATTTTTTTTTTAAACTGTATTTTTTTTCCAATTAACCCCATTGATCACTTATATGTTTTTTTTTGGTATATTTGAGACAAGAAACAAATAGAAAATCATTTACAAGGGTACTTTGATAATACTCATATGTTACTCCTTTTCAATTTTAGAAACAATGGAAACTAATTTTTTATTTGTTAATTTCGTTTCCACACATAAATAAAATCATTATTTTATCATTTATTTCATATAAACTGCTTAATAAATATATTTTTAGAAAAAATACACTTTTGGTCACTAAAGTTTGAGCTTGATGTTGGTCCCAAGTTGAACTTGATGACTATTTGGTCTCAAGGTTTCAAAAGATACACTTTAGTTCCTAAGGTTTGGAAAATAGTTTTAAATGGTCCTGAGTTAATTTGACAATTGACTAATGGATAAATGAGGTGACATATTGAGGTGACAAATTTTAAATGAGATGGAATAAATTTTGTTGTCTTATATTAGTTTTTTAGATTACATGGTCTTTCTTTTTTACCTTCTCCATCTCTCCCACCCTTCCTTTTCTCCTCTCCTTCTACTCATCTCCTCTAATTTTAATCTATGAGAGCTTTTTTCACCTTTGTTTTTCTTCTCATCTTAGACGATTTGCTAAGTTGGACTTGTTTTTAATCTCGAATTAATGTTATGCAACCCCAATTTTCTCATTTTAGAGAGATAAAGCCTTTTAGAGAGAAAAGATAGACACAAGCGATACACTTTGAGAGAGAGAGTGTTTTAGGAGGTGTAGGGAATTGCGCTTTTCTCCCGTGGTTTTGTTTGAAAGCTGTAACAAAAATTTGATTTTCCCCTTCTCTTTGTTGATTTTTCCAACATGTTTTTTGGTTTGAAAAACAATTGATAGGATTCCAACTCCAAGATGTGGTTTTTATTAAACCAGGGAAAAAACTTCCCTGCATACCGGTATGTAGGGATTTTTCCTGCATACCACCATTAAAATGTTGACAACTGGGAGAGATAAAAAAATTTTCTCATTTTCTTCCTTCCTCTTTCTTAGTTGTCAAGATTTTAATAGAGTATGTAGGGAGATCCCTACATACCGGTATGCAGGGAAGTTTTGTTCTTAAACCAGAGAGTAGTATGGTAGATTTGGCTTTTTTTTTTCTTTGCTGTATCTTTTGGCAAAACGAAGTTCATAGATGATTGAAGGTACAACACCAACCTAAAAAGATGAAGAGGAAAAGAATGGATAACATGAAAATGAAGAGTAGGGAAGGAGAACGGAGAAGGGATGAGAGAGAATGAGGACAGAGAAACGATGAAATTGTTGTTCATTTCTTACAAACTTTATTGTTACGAACTTTATTGTTGACAACTACCTTTTATATATATATTTGACATCGGGTAGGTGTGGAGATTCGAACCATTTTTCATGTAAAATTGATATACTTTTTAATTTACTAAATTTGAGAAAAATAGTTACCAAATCGGAGAGAGAAAGAAACAAAAGTATAGGCGTCTGTAGACTCCATTACAGTAGAGTAAACCAATTCCGACCAAAGAGGCCGATCCGGAACCGCCGGCGAGAATGAGCAGCACGACGGCGAACGGCGGAAGAAGATCAAGCCATGTGGTGGTGTTCGCTTATCCGAAGCAAGGCCACATGAGTCCAATGCTCCAATTCGCAAAGCGATTGGCCTCAAAAGGCCTTCGAATAACATTTCTCACAACTTCCTCTGCAACTCAATCGCTCGAAATCGATCTTCCTCCGTCGTATCCAATCGATCTTCGATTCATCTCCGACGTCCGTACCGAAGCGATTCTGACGCTGAAGGACGAGCACGAGAGCTTCGAGGCCGTCGTATCCAGATCGTTCGGGGATTTCATCGACGGAACCCTAGGAAGTTCCGATTGCGACGCTCCGAGCTTCGTCGTCTTCGATTCTGTTATGCCTTGGGCGATGGATGTGGCCAGAGAGCGAGGGATCGATTCGGCGCCGTTCTTCACCGAATCTTGTGCCGTCAATCACATTCTGAATCAGGTCTACGAAGGATCGTTGAGCATTCCTCCGGCGGCGGCGGCGGCGGTTTCAATTCCGTCGTTGCCGGTTCTTGAAACAGAGGATCTGCCGTTCTTCCCGTACGAGCCAGAAGTGGTTCTGAAATTCATGATCCGGCAATTTTCCAGTTTCAAGAATGCGAAATGGATTTTCGTCAACACTTTCGATCAGCTGGAGATGAAGGTATGCGAATGTGCATTGAATCATGTTTGATTTGCATTATATTTCTCAAAATTTTCCTTTAATAATTTTAGAATCTAGCATATCGGTTCTTTTTAGATATTTTTGGGAGAAAAAAAATCTAATTTTATTTCTAAACTTATTATTTTTTTTTTGGGGTTTTATAACATTCCATTTCATCAAATTACATTTTTTTTGTTCAGCAACATTTGGAGTGGGGAAATTCGAACCTCTAACCTGGTGGTCAAAAGTATACGTCAATGTTATGCTCACTTTTTCTTTTTTTGGAAACAAATGTTATCCTCACTTTGACTTATCAAATTACACTTCAAACTTACATAAATGTTACCATCTTAACCTTAAATTTGAAAAATGTTGCAATTTTGTACCCTTTGATGAGTTTGAAAATTCATTAAAAAAATATATATTTTTTTTAAAAGAAGATAATTCTATTAATCCAATCAGTTACAAAATGTAATACATTTATAATGGGTAACAGCTCCCATTGATAACAACCATGGTGGGAAATGAGACAGTCACAACATGGAAAAAAAAAGTATTCTTTAAGTTTTCAATGTATTATAAAATGTGTTTGGTATAAAATTGCTAAGATTTAAAAATTAAAAAAAAAAACATTAGAGCTAATTTTTTGTTTTAATTTGTAGGTTTCGATCAATTTATTTAATGGTTAATTCGTGCACTAATCAAACTTAAATTCAAGCAAAACTTTTTCAAAAAAAATAAAAATTCAAGCAAAACTTGTTATTATTGAAATTAGTGAGTTTACAGACATTTTTACCAGACTTTTTTTTATTAAAATTAGTGGGTAAATTAACATAAATTAAACAAATGATGGATGGATTGCAACATGTTTTTTACAACAGAACATTTGACCAAATCTTGTATCCAAATGTAATGAAATTATTGAAAGTTTAAGGTAAAAATCAATACCACGTGATGAGTATAGGGGTTGAATTAATATCAAACAATTAACTTCGAGTTGTTTTGTTTTTGTTTTTGTTTTGTTTTGTTTTTTTAATTCAAAATCAGGTTGTTAATTGGATGGCAAAAAGATGGCCAATCAAAACAGTTGGACCAACGATTCCCTCAGCATATTTGGACGGTCGCTTGAAGGATGACAGAACCTATGGTCTAATTCACAAAAATCTCAACAACAATGCCAAGATCTTGGATTGGTTAGATTCAAAAGAAACTGCTTCAGTAATTTACATTTCATTTGGAAGCTTGGTTGTCTTACAAGAACAACAAGTGAAGGAATTGACCAATTTCCTCAAACACACCAATCTTTCTTTCTTATGGGTCCTCATATCACAATCAGAACTTGAAAAACTTCCCAACGACTTTGTTCAAGAGACCCCTCACAGAGGCTTAATTGTCAATTGGTGTTGTCAGCTACAAGTTCTGTCTCATAGTGCAATACGTTGTTTCATCACTCACTGTGGTTGGAACTCGACGATCGAAGCTTTGAGCTTGGGGGTGCCGATGGTTGCTGTTCCCCAGTGGGTCGATCAAACGACGAATGCCAAGTTCATCGCTGATGTTTGGGAAGTTGGAGCTCGAGTGAAGATTGATGACAAAGGGATTGCAACAAAGGAAGAACTAGAAGCCTCAATTCGATGTTTTGTTCAAGGAGAGAATGAGATGAAACGAAACTCAATCCAGATGAGGAAATTGGCTAAAGAAGCTGTAGATGAAGGTGGCAGCTCTGATAAAAACATTGAAGAATTTGTTAAGGGAATTGCATCTATGTAGTACAATTTATAATCCTATCATCTTCTAAATGAGTGAACTAGATTCGAGTAAAATTTGTCAAAGTGAGCATAGTTCAGTGGTAATTTTATCTTTCAAATGACAAAACTGGATTCGAGTAAAAAGAGTCAAAGTGAACATAGTTCACTGATAATTAGCATGTACTCCTTTTTTAAAATTAGAGTTCAAATCTTCGTACCTCCCATTGGTTGTATTGAAAAAGTCCAGTAGAAAGGATCTTCATGATTGACAACATGCCAATTTTTTTAGTATCATGTCATATTATATTTCAATCATTTAAATGATTTATTTTATTAATTTGCTTCAAATGACGTGAACAAAATGTTAGATCTTGAATAAAATATTGTTAGTTTCAGACTCTAGCTCAAACTTGATATAACGTGTTTCACATGTTAGCAACTTTGCATATTATCATAATATTTAAATTCTAAGAATTTAAAAGTAGAGAATTAGAAAAAGAAAGAGAAAAATATTTTTGGTCCCTGAGTTTTGAGGAATATGTGTATTTGGTCTCTAAGTTTTCAAAATATACCTTTTTAGTCCTTGAGTTTTGAGAAATATGTTTAAAAGGTCCCTAAGTTTTCAAAATAGACTTTTTTAGTCCCTAAGTTTTGAGAAATATGTTCAAAAGATCCCTAATATTATTTTTTCAATTTTTTAAATAAATACTTTTTAATTTTTTAATTTAAAAAACCATTCAATATTAAAAAATAATACAAAAATATTAATTTTAAAAAGATGGAAAAATAATATTAGGGACCTTTTAAACCCATTTCTCAAAACCCAGGGACTAAAAAAGTCCATTTTGAAAACTTAGGGACCTTTTAAACCTATTTCTCAAAATTCAGGGAGTAAAAAGGTCTATTTTAAAAATTCACGAACCAAACGCACATATTCCTCAAAACTCAGGAACCAAAAAGGTAATTTTTCGAAAAAGAAATGTTGAATATGAATTCTATTGTTCATAAACGGGTGACTTGATGTCAAGAATACGGTTTAATTCTTATGAAAGTTTAGTCATTAGAAAAATAATAAATATACAAGTTTAGAAAACTAATTGAGATTTAAAATTATGATGTAAAAAGTAGAGTCAGTCAGCGTGACTGTGGAGACAAAAATACCGTGAAGAAGTACACACAAGAGCGAGAACAACCTGGAAATGGAGATTGATGAATTGATACACGAATGGAAAAAGTTCAAGTTGATAGAAGAAGAGAAAGAAGCCTGGATTACCTTAGAGCCAGAGGAAGTAACAAAGATTGAGAATCACATAGACCACAATCTGGTGGGAAAAGTCCTGACAAACAGAAACATATCCAAGTTAGCTATCAAGAATGCAATGTTGGGAGCATGGAAAACAAGAAAGGATTTTCACGTAGAGACAGTCAGCAAAAATACATTTTCATTCAGCTTTGAAAGTAAAGATGATAAAGAATGGATAAACAACAATGGTCCTTGGTTATTCGATAGAAATCTTGTTGTTCTTGAAGCCCCAACAAAAAATATAAGGATTAACGAACTGGAGTTCAACAAAACAGACTTATGGCTGAGAATTATCAACCTACCAGTAGGTTTCCGGAATGAGTTCATAGCAAGGAAGATAGGTAACATATTGGGAACTTTTCAAGACTGGGACAGCGACAAAAATAGCTCAGCCTGGGGCAATAGTCTTCGAATCAGAGTAAGACTAGACATATCCAAACCTTTGCGAAGAGGCTTTATGCTCCGAACGAATGATATTTGTAAAGACTGTTGGATTTCAATTAGGTATGAAAGGCTTCCAGATCTGTGTTTTAACTGCGGAAAGATAGGACATGTTGCCAAAGATTGCTATGGAGATAAAAATGCTGAAAGGACGCAAGAAAGGAATTTCGAATATGGTTCTTGGATGAAGTTTCAAGGCTTCGCCTCTTATTTCAAGGAAAACTATGCAAACAAGAGCAATGGAGATGAAACTGAGGAAGCCCAGAAGGGAGATGAAAATACTGAAGGTGAAAAGAGACAATGGGAGGGACTAGATGTAGATCTGAACCAAGCAAGTCCAATAAATGAAGAAGTTGATCTATCATTCAGTCAGGAGAAATGGAAAGAATTATACACCGATGTATTACCAAGAAAAGAAAGGATTGAGGAAGAAATAAGAAGGAAAGCAGCCCAGTTGAGAGAAAGTATCAAGGAAATTGAACCCGTTGAGAACAATGTTGATCCGAGTAATGAAGCTTCTGGGAGCGCTAGTTCATCAAAGAAAAGAATGAGTTGGAAAAGGAAAAAGTATATGGAATTAAGACCTACAAGCTCAAAGGATAGTCTGGGATCTCAAAAAAGGAAGGCTGAGGAAATCAATGACAATGGAGGGAAAAGAAGGAAAGAAGGAGCAGATGATGAGATGGAATTGGGACCTTTTTCTAAAAATTTGGCAGTGGCTGGATACCAGTCCTGCCCTGATCAATGAACACAATCAGTTGGAATGTCCGTGGGTTGGGGAACCCAAGGACATTCCGTATAATAAAAGACCTTGTTCAATCAAGGAGTCCCCAAATCTTGTTCCTTTGTGAGACTAAATGTGATGTAAAAATCACAGAGAAAGTGAAAACTGCTTGCAAATTCAGTGGCTGCTTTACAGTGAGAAGCAATGGTGCTAGCGGAGGCCTTTGTATGTTATGGAAAGATCAGTGTACGGTTCTAATCAAATCCTATTCAAACAATCACATAGATGCAGAAATTACATGGGAAGGTGTTACTTGGAGATTCACAGGAATTTATGGATTCCCAAGGGCAAGTCAGAAGCACAAAACGTGGGAATTAATTTGTAGCTTATATCTTCCAGATGAAAGGCCCTGGCTATTAGGAGGAGATTTCAATGAGGTTCTAAGGGACGAGGAGAAAATTGGAGGCATTGCGAGAAAAAGCAGATGCATGGAGGATTTCAGAAAATGCATGGATGAATGTAACCTAAATGATTTGAACGTTCAAGGAGACATTTTCACTTGGTATGGCAATAGGAGGGGAGAAACTATTTGGGAGAGGATCGATAGGTTCATTTGTAATCCAAATTTTGAGGCTTCTTTCAAGTTTATAAAGCCTAGAAATCTGGATTGGAGCTTCTCAGACCACAGACCCATTGAAATTAGCCTCAACAATAAACACGCAAGGAGGCCAAGAAGATATCAAAAACAATTCAAGTTCGAGGAGCTGTGGACCAACTATGAAGAGTGTGGAGATCTCATATCTAAGAATGGAGTCTGGAAAGGTAATCTATCCTCCTCTATTCCTCTTGTTTCTGATTTAAAAAATTGTTCTTCTGCCTTAAGTAAATGGGGTAAGAATATTAATGTTTTCAGGAAAAATAGAATAGCAGAATGCAAAAATATGTTAAAGGAAGCCTATAATAATGGTTTTTCTGTGGATTTTAATTTGATTCATGGCTATGAACTAGAATTAGACAAACTATTAGAAGAGGAAGAAATCTATTGGAAACAAAGATCTAGAGAGGATTGGTTAAAACATGGGGATAAAAACACGAAATGGTTCCACAAAAAAGCAACCATGAGAAAAAAACAAAATGAAATTGTAGGCATTAATGATCATCATGGTTGCTGGACTGAGGACCCTTTAGAAATTGATAATATCTTCATATCTTACTTTGAGAATCTTTTCAATTCTACTAACCCCTCCCAGGATAATCTAGACAGAGCCTTAGATGGTATCCCCTCAAAAGTTAACCAAGAGATGAATAACATCTTAATGGCCCCCTTCACAAGGAAAGATATAGAAATAGCCATCCATCAAATGTTCCCTACAAAAGCTCCGGGTCCGGATGGTTTTCCAGCCCTTTTTTACCAAAAATTTTGGAATACAGTAGGTAATAAAACAGTAGATGAATGTCTAGCTTTCCTTAATGGGGATAAAAATATTGAGAATTGGAATTCTACTAATATAGCTCTAATACCTAAGATTCAAAACCCAAAAACAGTAGGGGACTTTAGGCCAATAAGCCTTTGCAATGTGAACTACAAAATTATTACTAAAACCCTAGCTAACAGAATGAATATTATATTAAAGAATGTGATTTCAGATTCTCAGTCAGCCTTTATAAAAGGTAAACTTATCACAGACAACATTATAATTGGAACTGAGTGCATTAACGCTATTAGAAAAAATAAATTTGGAGCTAGGAATATGGCAGCCATTAAGTTAGACATTAGCAAAGCTTATGACCGGGTAGAATGGGCCTACTTAAAAGAAATTATGTCTAGATTAGGTTTCAATGAGAGATGGATTTCTTTAATAATGAAATGTATATCTTCAGCAGAATTTTCAATCTTAATTAATGGTGAAAAAAAAGGTAGTTTCAAGTCCTATCGAGGGTTAAGACAAGGAGACCCCTTTCCCCCTATTTGTTTCTCTTAGTTGCTGAGGGGTTATCTTATCTTATATCAAAGGAGAACATAAAGGGTACTATAACAGGGCTTTCTTGTTCAAAAGGTCCGATTATTTCCCACCTCCTTTTCGCAGATGATAGTCTCATTATTTGTAAAGCTAAAGAGAGTGAACTTTTAGCCCTTAAAAACATCCTGGAAATCTACGAATTAGCATCAGGAGAATCTATTAATTTTTCAAAATCTGCTATTTTGTTTTCTACAAAAATTGACAAAGATAGATGTGATTACTTAAGTAATATTTTAGGGGTCAAAAAGGTGGACGATTTTGGAAAATACCTTGGGGTACCCTCTGTTTTTTCAAAAAATAGATCAAAGGACTTTAGGTATATCTTAGATAAGGTTTGGAACTCTGTACAAGGCTGGAAAAGGAATTTTTTTTCTATAGCAGGGAAGGAAATACTAATCAAAAGTATAGGACAAGCTATCCCAACATATGTTATGAGTGTATTTAGGTTCCCTAAACATATTTGTGATGAAATAACTAGAAGTTTTTCAAGATTTTGGTGGGGTTCTAATGCTTCTAAGAAGAAAATTCATTGGATGAAATGGGATAAACTTTGTCTTCCTAAAAGTTTGGGTGGATTAAATTTTAGAGATATAGAGGGGTTCAATAAGGCTCTCATTACTAAACAAGTTTGGAGGATCTCTAATAACCCTGACTCTTTAATTTCTAAATTCCTTAAAAGCATCTATTTTAAAGATTCAAGTATTTTAGAAGCTGATGTTGGCAAAAACCCTTCTCCTCTGTGGAAGAGTCTTATGTGGGGCAAAGATCTTTTGTCCAAGGGTATTAGATATAGGATTGGTAATGGTAAATTAACCAAAATGTTTTTAGACCCTTGGATCCCAAAAGAGATTACCTTTAAACCTACCTGCACTAATCCAGAATCCTCTAATTTGAAGGTGGCTGATTTTATCCTTCCCTCGGGTTGTTGGGATTCACAAAAATTAAAAGATAATGTTTTAAGTCCTGACTATGAAGCTATTAGGAGTATCCCTATAAACAAAAATCTTGAAGATAAGCTAATATGGCACTATGACAAAACGGGCTCCTATACGGTTAAAAGTGGCTATAAACTATTCTCCAATCTAAAAAGAGAGGGAATATCTTCAAGCTCTAACAATATGAGTAACATTTGGAATAATCTTTGGAAGTTAAATATACCAGCTAAGATTAAGCATTTCTGTTGGAGATCCCTAAATAATATTATTCCTAACAATGTAAATCTTAACAAAAAAGGAATAAACGTGCCGATTGTTTGCCCTATTTGTAATGCTTCTCCTGAATCTTCTGATCATTGTTTGTTTACATGCAATAGAGCTAAAGAAATCTGGAAATTGACTTACAATGATGTTTTTCTGGGCAAGGACCTAGGTGATTGCCTCGCGGACAGATGGTTTCTTATCAATTCAAAATCTTCAAAGGAAGCTCTTGGTTTGGTAGCGGTGACTTGCTGGGCCATCTGGAACGATAGAAACAAATACATTCATGGTGAAAGCATCCCTCCAGTTCAATTAAAAAGCAAATGGATTTTAGATTACCTCGAATCCTACCGGAAAGCGAACGAAAGGAACCCGAGAGCCCAAATTGGTAGTCAACCCTCTATGTATCTTTCGTCGAATACAGATGAATGTTGGAAACCTCCTATCAGAGGCGTCTGGAAATTAAACACTGATGCCGCATGCATTTCTTCTCCTCCAAAAACGGGAATGGGAATGATTTGCAGAGACTCGAAGGGGGAGATTATGGTGGCTGCTGGTAGGTGTGTGGATATTGACATGAAGGCCCATTTGGGAGAACTTTGGGCTATTTTTGAGGGCCTCAAAATAGCCAAATCCATGGGCTGCTCTAGAATTGTTGTTGAGTCTGATAGCAAGCTGGCTGTTCAATTTCTCAATAAGGAGATCCAAATTTGGTGGGAAGTGGAAGCCCTGGTTGAATCCATTTGGAGCATAGTCCCTTCTTTTAGAAATATTTCTTTCTGTTATATTCCAAGAAAATGTAATTGTGTAGCTCATGAAATTGCTCAATTTAGTAAAGTAAATAGCTATCATGAGACTTGGGTGAGGAATTTCCCAAGTTGGCTGTGTAAATGGGTCGTTTATGACCAATCAAATTTTGCCCAAGTGGCGCAATAAATTTTTTGAGGTTTTTTTCAAAAAAAATTATGATGTAAAAAGTATTTTATTGTTAAATTGATGCCTTTGGATCGATTCACAAGACTAGAGATGTAGGTCTAAATTCTGGATTTATAATGTAAATAATGTTCACACCTGTGTTTGGATTCGGGAGTTGAAGTCATGAAATTTGGAGTTGTTTTATTTTCGGAGTTGGAGTAAAGTTAATAAGTTTGTGGGACCCACGTAAAGTGTTGGAATAAGAGTTAATAATTTTGTGAGTCGCACGCTATGTAATTGGTTAATAAGTCCGTGGACTTCACAATTGGGTGTTGTATATATTCGGGTCAAACAAGGTGTTGGATGGAGTTACACACCCAACTCCTCAATCCAAACATCTCTTTCATAGTTTTTTTTTTTTTTTTTTTTAATTAACTATAAAAGTAAGAGATTCGAACTTTTAATCTTTTAGATTAAATTACAATATTTTAACTACTTGTCATGATGAAACTATCCTTTCATGATTTTTCCATTGGTGAAGGATTGTTCAATAAATAAAGGAAGAGAACAATATTTTAACATAAAATAGGAGCATTTATGGCAAAGACATAAATGTAAGGCTAAGCATATTAAATGCCAAATGGTATATACTCTTCTTAGTTACTTCTAAATTTAGGTTTTTTAATATTTTAAAATCCTGAAAATTTATCTTCAATCTATTAAAAATTCTCAATTGAGTCCTTTCATTAAACTAAGCATATTTGTGTTTTTTCAAAAAAAAAAAAAAAAAAAAAAACTAAGCATATTTGTGGCTAATTGCATTATAATTTATTTGTTAATGTACAATAGTTTTTAGGAAAAAAATACTTTGGTCTCTGACTTTTGAGGAATAAGTGTGTTTGAACCTCAAGTTTTTAAAATAGACATTTTTAGTTCCTGAGTTTTGAGAGATAGGTTTAAAAGGTTCCTTATATTGTTTTTCAATTTTTTTTAAATTAATATTTTATTTATTTTTTTAATATTGAAGGGTTTTTTAAATTAAAAAAATAAATAAAAAGTATTAATTTTAAAAATTTGAATAAATAATATGAGAGGCCTTTTAAACTCATTTCTCAAAACTCGAACTAAAAAGATCTATTTTGAAAACTTAGGAATCTTTTAAACTTATTTTTCAAAACCGAAGGACTAAAAAGATCTATTTTGAAACTTCATAAACCAAACACACTTATTTTTCACCTTTTGTGTCTAATAAGTTTTTGACCTATTCAACATTTTTTAAAATTTACAAGCCCACTAGATATAAAATTAGATGTTTAGAGTCCAATAAGTATAATGTTCAATTTTATATCTAGTAGATTGGTTACTTTTTAAAAATCTCAAATATGCTAGAGATTTATAGACACCAAATTGAAAGTTAGAGACTTATTTGACATTTTTAAAGGTTAGAGACGAATTTGACAAAATTAATCGAGTTTTGAACTAAACTTAGTAAATTAATCACAATTAACATAAATAATTGGAGAGAGAAAATCTTTTTTTTTTTTAGACAGAGAGAGAAAATCTTTTAAATGATTAAACTTCGTCTAATCTTGGATATTTGGCTCTACCCTCATCAAATACGTTTTCTCCATTCCTCTCCGACGAAATTCAGCCACACAGAAACTAATTCTCGCCGAAAATGGAGAAGACGACGGCGAACGATGGAGGAAGGACGAAACAGAATCACGTAATCGTCTTCCCTTTCCCAAGGCACGGCCACATGAGTCCAATGCTCCAATTCGCCAAGTGATTGATCTCCAAAGGCCTTCTCGTCACTTTCCTCGCCACTTCCTCTGCAACTCAAACCCTAGTTTTCAACCTCCCTCCCTCGCCTTCTCTCCGTCTCAAAATCATCTCTGATATTCCTGAATCCAACGACATCGCCACTCTCGACGCCTATCTCCGAGCCTTCAGAGCCGCCGTTACCAAATCCTTGGCCAATTTCATCGACGAAGCCCTAATTTCAAGTTCCGATGAAGTTCGTCCTAGTCTCATCGTTCATGACTCTGCTATGCCTTGGGTGCAGAGCGTCGCTACAGAGCGAGGTCTCGATGCGGCGCCGTTTTTCAGTCAATCGACTGTCGTAAATCATATTTTCGATCTCGTGTATGGCGGATCTTTGAGCATTCCGCCGCCGGAGAATGTGGAGGTTTCGCTTCCTTCGTTGCCGATTGGTCTTCAGCCGACGGATCTGCCAGCCTTCCCCGATGATCCTGAAGTGGTAGTGAAATTCATGACCAGTCAGTTCTCCAATTTTTAGAATGTAAAGTGGATTTTCTTCAACATGTTTGATCGGCTCGAGTGCAAGGTAATCGATGCTCCTTCAATTGAATCTGAATATTATTTTTCCTGTTTGTTTTTTTTAAAAAAAAAGTTCAAACCACTTTGGGATGGAGATTGAATTGGTCAATTGAATGAGACTGCAAAACAAAACAAAGGCCACCGAGATTCCTTCATAAAAAAAATTATATATATATAAGCCACCGAGATAAATTAGCGCTTTTTTTTTAAAATCAATAAAATATCGAGGTCGAACCTTTAACCTCGTGTCAATTATCTATAAACTATGCTCACTTTGAACATAAAATAATGATTATTATTTTATTATATAAATAATATATCCAATAATCATTTTATGAATTTAATAACACTAGTTAAACAATACGTGCAATGCACGTGAAAAGTTATTGTCGTAATTGAAAGTTAAAAAAGAAAGTGAACAAAAAAAAACTATATATATCTTATTGTAAGTTAACTTAGAATGAATATGAAATACATTACATGTGGTGAAATTTAAATTTTGAATGAAAAATATCTTTTGTTGAATTTAAATAGTAAATATTTGACATCCAATCAAAAAGTAATGAAAAAGATAAAAATGATAAAGAAAAAAATAATGATTAAAATTAAAAAAAAATATATAATGTAATTGAAATTGATATTGGTAAAAGAAGAATCGCTTTGATAAACAACATCTTAGACACATCTCCACCATTTGATCATGATGTTTTACATCTACAATTTGGTTCACACCTATGTGAATGTATGCGTCAATTTAATGTTTACCAACCTCCACTTGAACAACTGTGTCCATCTAGCATAAATTGCAACTATTATATTATTCTCTCAATGGACGGCTCAACTTAAAGAGTAGCGTATTGTCAGCAAAAATTGAAGGACAAAATAGGAATTTGTTAAAATTGTAAAGGTAAAAGAGGGAAGTAAATTAAACTTTTTCCTCTATAGTCTCATGAAATTAAAAAGAATTTAAATATATATAAAAATGATAAAGAACACATAGATGATTAAAATTAAAATAGATAACATAAGTGGAGTAAAAATTGTAAATTGAAATCGATAAAAAGAAATGACAATAATAAGATAGTTTATTTACTTCACAGGTAATTCTTTGGTGTTCTTCGAATAAATTGATTTCTAGAAAAAAATAAATAAATAAAAATTATTTAACAAACCGAACTTTTTTTTTTTTTTGAAAAGTTTAACAAACCGAACTTTGATTATATAGAATAATCTCTTTATAATTATAAACAACATTTCATGCACAACACTCTATGGTTTGAATCATACCTATAGGTTGTAGGTGAATGGACATGTTGATTCAATGTGTAACCACCCCACCCAAATAATCATGTCCCTTAAGCATAAATATTCAACTATTTTCTCAATAGATACCTCAACTTGGAGAGTTGCATCCTGTCAGTAAAGATTGAAGGACAAAATAAAAATTTATTAGAATTCTACGAACAAAGGAGGGAAAAAATATGATATTTACATCCATTTTAAGATATGATATTTTAAATAAAATTTTGATGACTTTGAACAATTTCTTAACTTTTTTTGTTGGACCACATGATTTTTACGTTTTCTTTGTTCCTATATTTAGATGTACATCAGATGAAAGGAAAAAAAAAATACATTTTAATTTCAATTCTAAGGTTTTTTTTTTAATAATTAAAAATAGTTAAACAAATATATAATTTATAATAGGGATAAAGAAAACTTATAATGTATTGAAATTCTTTAGTGTAATTTTAAATAATTAATTTTGTTGAAAATATATCTGAATCCAAATGGATACAAAATGTAAAATATTTGAGATTTGGAAACACAGAGTAATCCTTCTAAAATTATATTTTTCAGAAGGAATTTACGATTTATCAAAAAATATACTTACTGCAAACAATTAATGTAAACTGTAAATAACATTTGATGGATATATATATAACATTTATTGACATAAGAAAAATAAAAAATGATATACAATAAAACCTCTTCGTCGAAAAAAATGAGTTTTTGAATTCTCAAACTTCATTTTGACACAATTCAATGTTTCCTTACGAAGAACATAAACTTTTAATTTCCATTCTTCTTGGAAAACTTTGAATTCTTTGATAAAAGGAGAACATTTGCTATAATGACATGATATTTTGATAGAAAGAAATAAAAAAAAATGTATGTATTGACAATCATGTTTATTTCTTTTTATACATGGATCATACTCATAGGATGCATCAATTCATATGTAACCTCCTAAGAGTCGCACCTCGTCGGCACCAGTTACACCCATACAAAGTGATACACTTGAAGAGTTGTGTCCCATCAACAAAGGGCAAAATAGGGATTTAATAAAAATGTAAGGGTAAAAGAGGAATGCAAAGATTCTCCCCTCTGAGCCCATTTATATATATTAAGAATTAAGATTTGGGATAGGAGGATTCAAACCATCAGAATTTCAAATATGTGTTTGGTAGTAGATTTAAAAATTAGATTCCAATTTAAAAAATTGTTCAAAATGTGTTTGATAATATATTTATGAACCATAGACTACGTTTTATTTATCAACTAAATATTAAATTGAATACAAACTATTATTAATACATTATATTATATTATATATATATATATATATATATATATATATATATATATATATATATATATATATATATTAATTTTTTAAAAAATTGAATTGAGTTTATACCTAAAATATTATATTTATTAAAGTTTTTATCTTTTTTTTTTTAATTTAATGACACATTTTAAAATTTTAAATTCAAAATCTGGATACACGAAAAATATAAAAAAGTTTTTTTTTTTTCATAACTTCCACTATTTGGATCAAAGAATTTGTAAATAATTTTAAAAAAACACATCTGCAATGCATATGAACTAAATTCAGTGCATCCGAAAACACAAAACAGAATTTGGATTGTCTACCAAACAGACCTTTTAACTTTTTAGTCAAGTATGCCAATTATTTATAAGTTATACTCATTTTGGTATAATTGACATCTACCGACAGGTTAGAGCTTCGAATCTCCTATTACAAATGTTATAAACTCAAACAATAATAATAATAATAATAATAATAATAATAATAAGAGAAAAAAAATCATTTTTGACACGTTTGATCAATTTTAACCCTTAATTTTAACAAATTGAATCACAAATTTCGTAGAGATTTGGTTACTTTGTGTTTGAACCACCACATAATTGAATATTTCCTCATTTTTCTTTTCTCATTTTTATTTTATTCACATTACACCTATGTTGGTTTCTTGTAAGAAGGTTATTGGAATAACTTTTTATTTGAATAAATTTTTGTTGCTAAGAAGTTGCACTTGAGTTTCCTCTCATTTTCTTCTCATTGTGTTTTTGTTCATGTGATGTCTTTTTTAGGCACTTAGAAGAACAAGCAACTATGAAATGATATGAAAGCAAATTTGAAGTTTTTTTTTCTCATTTATATGACTTTTTCATAACTATGGTTTTTTTTTTTTTTTTTTTTTTTTAAATTGTTGTCGAGGATTACAAATGCAAAGCAATTTTGGTTGGATTTTTTTTTTCAAATGTTTGTTGGTTTCTTCTTGTTGCTAAGAATTTGGTGAGCTTTTATAATGTCTTGCTTTTTATTCAGTGCTATATAGAACGAACATGCAATTATAGGAAACGAAAACAATAGTAATTTTAGGTTATTTTTCTCATATATTTACTGGTTTTTTCGTGTTGCATGCTAATAATTTTGTGATTTTTTTTAAGGTTAATAACAATGAGAAGAATGAATCTCTAGTGATTATTTTTTTTCAAATAAAGAGTTTTTCCTATAATTTTCTTCTAAGAAATCAATGTTAACTCAATGCAATGTCATTAAAAAGTAGGAAATTGTCAATCACATGTTTATATAACGATTCAAATGAAAAATTAATCTAATATCTACATTGGAATACTTATGCAAGTTTGAGGTTAAAATTGTTATAATCTATTAAGTTTGGAATTCAAATTTGAAAAAATTAAAGGTTTAAGATTAAAATTGATACAACCTGCTAAATTTAGAGTTAAAAATAAAATTTTCCCTACAAATAATAATCCCTCTCCGCATTCACATGATTCACGAGAAAACAATCTACGAGAATCTTTCGTCTTTTCCATTATTTCTTTTTTTTTTTTTTGATAAATTCTTTTCCTCTATTTATTTTTTTTACTCTCTCTCCCTCCCTCACGAGTCACGAGATTGTTCCACGTGACCCTCCTTCATATATTTTTTTTAAAATAAAAACTTTATTGCATATTTAAGAATGATTTTAAAACTGTTAAAATAATTTTTTTTATCATATTTACCCGTTTGAAACACGTTTTTTATGATGTTCTATCATATTTAAAAGTGTAAAATCAAACATGAAATTGATTTTCAAAATAATTAAACATGACAAAAGTGATTTGAGTCGTTTTAAAATTACTCCCAAACATGCACTTACGTGCACCCTCCCTTAGAAAACATGTACTTATCATTAAATTTCTAAATCTTTATTTATGCAAGAAATTAAAATACTACCATTTTGGCTATTCTCTTCCAAATCCATTGGAAAATTGACTGCACAGACTCAGCTGGGCATAAGGGCCGGCGAGATTCCTTCCCCCTCGAAAATCAGCAAACTAGTGTCCGGATGGGGATGGGGATAGAAATGACTTCCCCATCCCCATTTGAATCTTTGTCCCCCACAAAATTTTCCATTAAATTTTGTGAGGATCGAGTCAGAAACTCCTCGTGAAAAATTCGAAGCATTGGGTTTCTGTGGGGAGTTATTTTTCATTTAGTTTTTTTTTTCTTTTTTTTTTTAAATCTCAATTGAATTAAATAATTATTTTAATAAATTTTCAATTAGATAGTTAACTTTAATTTTCATAGAAAATATTCATTAATTTTCAAACAAATAGCTAATTATTTATTGGAAATCTTCATTTAAATAGTTAATTTTCTACAAAAGATCTCTATTTAAAGATAAAACGTTTAAACCTAATAACAGAAACAAAATAATATTTCATATAGAATTATCTAATCATTCATACATATAATAATATGACTAGATTTTTTTTTTCATAATATAAGGGATGAGAGATTTGAACCTCTAACCTCTTAATCGAAATATTACTGGATTTTGATTGTGTCATGTTCATAATTTTTCTTCACACTACTTTTGCAATATTTTATGTAAATAATGTTAAATTTTCAATTATCCTCAATTATTTCATTGACATCAAACAATATCAAGTTGTTAATTGGATGGCCAATCGATTGCCCATCAAGACAGTCGGACCAACCATTCCCTCGGCATATTTGGATGGTCGATTGGAGAATGACAAAGCCTATGGTTTGGATGTTTTAAAATTAGATCATAAGAAGAAGCCAATGCAGTGGTTAGACTCGAAAGAAACTGCTTCGGTTGTTTATATTTCATTTGGCAGTTTGGCTAACTTATTCCAAGAACAAGTTCAAGAACTGACATGTTTTCTTAAAGACACCAATCTTTCATTCTTATGGGTCCTAAGAGAATCAGAACTCAAAAAGCTTCCTGAAAACTTCGAACAAGAGACATCAGAGCGAGACCTAATTGTCAACTGGTGCTGTCAACTAGAATTTCTGTCTCACAAGGCTGTAAGTTGTTTTGTGACTCACTGTGGTTGGAATTCGACGTTAGAAGCTTTGAGCTTGGGGGTGCCGGTGGTGGCAATTCCACAGTGGGTCGATCAAACGACGAACGCCAAGTTCATTGTTGATGTTTGGGGAACTGGAGTTAGAGTGAAGAAGAATGAAAAAAGCATTGCAACAAAGGAAGAACTAGAAGCCTCGATTCGACGTGTTGTCGAAGGAGATGGAGAGAATGAGATCAAACATAACTCAATCGAATGGAAGAAATTGGCTAAAGAAGCAGTGGATTAAGGAGGCAGTTCTGTTAAAAACATTGAAGAATTCGTCAAATCATTTGCATCATTCTAATTACAAGATAGATGTTTGTTCTTACACTCTTTTGTCTTCCAAATCGCATAAACCGACATAAATCTTGTAGAAAGAAACAATCTTCCTTGATTGACAAATGACAACCTTGTCTTCTATTATTACCAGGAATCATCAACTAAATCCAACATCATTCTTTTGCAACAACAACTTATCTTCCAATATTGCGATTTGATAACCATTTGATAGTCATTTAGTTTTTGTTTTTTAAAATTAAGTTTGTTTTCTCCCAATTTCTTTAGAATACTTTTTCATCTTTGTTGAGAACACATTTACATTTCTAACCAAATTCCAAAAACAAAAACAAGTTTTTGGAAACTATTTTTTTTTTAGTTTTCAAAACTTGAATTGGTTTTTGAAAATATGAGAAGAAGATAGATAACAACACAAAGAAACATATAAGTGCAAGTAGTGTTTGTAAGCTTAATTTTCAAAAACAAAAAACTATATAGTTATCAAACGAGACCCAAAAGATTATCAAACGGATTCAAAATCTTCCAAAAAGACAATCTTCCCTTCTCTTATGGGAGCCACGTTGAATAATTGTCCTGTTTTCCCCTTTCCATACCTGAAATTCACCCTGTTTTAATCATTTTTTCTTCTTAATTAATTTCTTTTTTGCAATACCAAATATTGCAATGTGTCAATCCTTAAACACCACAGCACACATGTCTACAAATACACCTCCAACACTTTTATTTCAATTTATTTATAACCATACTTTTTTTTTTCCTTGAAAAAGAGCATTCATTAATGAGAAAATATAGGTACAACTACATTGTTCTTTTCTTTCTTTTTTTCTTTTTTGGTTTTGAAATTACATTGTTTCTAATGAATGACAAAACTCAGAGGGGTCAGAGGTCCAAAAAAAAAAAAAACCTCATCTTCTTCCCACATGGAAGAATGTCCTTTGATCTAGGTGTTGAGGATCCTACATTGAAAAGATTAGTGGAGACCTCACAATTTATAAGTTACAATTTTCAATTGGTTTTGAGATGGAAGCCCATGTTATCTAATATGGTATCAGAGGCCATTAAACCCAAATGAATATTCGGTCCAAAGAAAAAAAATTGAGATCCGATCCAAGAATGGTGAACCCCAAGAGGCACCATCTTGAGGGGGCATGTTGAGGATCCCACATTGAAAAGATTAGTGGAGACCTCACAATTTATAAACTACAATTGCCAATTGGTTTTGAGATGGAAACTCATGTTATCTAATACTAGGGGTGTTCCGATTTTTTACTAGATTCGGTCGGTCAGTTGAACCAAAAATGACCGACGAATATGATATATTTAAAAAAAAAATTGCCCATTGTACATCATGCACAATGTGTAAATACTTCTTTTTACCCGGTGTACATCACTAAATGCACACACTGTGCATGTCTTTTCAGTTTTCAAAACCTTTCAAATCTCCTTTTTCAAAAAGTAATAATTACTTTTTTAATTATTAATTTTTATTCTCCTCTCTCTCTCTTATTTTTGTCTTTTCCCATTCCATCTTTTCTTTCATTTCACTTCACCAACTCTCTCCTTTTCTCCTTCCCTCACGTGAACTCCCTTTCTCTCTCTCTTTTCTTCTTTCTTTTTTCTCTTATCTTTTCTTTCTTCTTCATCCAATTTCCTCTTCTACTCAATTTCTTTCTCTCTTTTCTCCTCCTTTCTCCTTCTCATTCTCCGGCACGTCGGCGGACTTGGCACACCAAGACTTCTTTCGTTTTCTTTATTCTCTCTTTTCTTTTTCTTCCTCACTAACCTCTCTTTCTTCTTCTTTCCCTCTCTTTTTCCTCTTTTTTCTTCCTATCTTTTCTCTTCCTCCCATGCTTCGAACCCTCACAAAACCAGAACAAAAATCTCATCCCAAGTCACGAAACCGACAAAATCGACCGACCGACCGTGTATTTGGTCGGTCGGTTTCAGAGAACGTTAAAAAATTTTCGATCACAGATCTCGTGGTTATCCATACAACTTTATGTCGGTTGAACTATGCTCGTTGACAATCCTTAATGACCTTCGTGTCCTTATAATTGGAGAGAGAAAAAAAAATCTTTTAAATGATTAAAGATCTTAGATATTGGGTCTACTCTCATCACATACGTCTTCCCCATTCCTCATCCTCTCCGACAAAATTCAGCCACACAAAAACCAATAGCCGCTCGTGAATCTTCAATCGTGTCGGAGATGGAGAAGACGACGGCGAACGGTGGAGGAAGGACGAAACAGAATCACGTAATCGTCTTCCCTTTCCCAAGGCACGGCCACATGAGTCCAATGCTCCAATTCGCCAAGCGATTAGTCTCCAAAGGCCTTCTCGTCACTTTCCTCGCCACTTCCTCTGCAACTCAAACCCTAACTCTCGAACTCCCTCCCTCGCCCTTTCTTCGTCTCAAAACCATCTCCGATCACCTTGAATCCAACGACTACGCCACTCTCGACGCCTATCTTCAAGCCTTCAGAGCCGCCGTGACCAAATCCCTGACCAATTTCATCGACGAAGCCCTAATTTCAAGTTTCGATGAAGTTCGTCCTAGTCTCATCGTTCATGACTCTGTTATGCCTTGGGTGCAGGACGTCGCTACAGAGCGAGGTCTCGATGCGGCACCGTTTTTCACTCAATCGGCTGTTGTAAATCATATTCTCGATCTCATGTATGGCGGATCTTTGAGCATTCCACCGTCGGAGAATGGGGAGGTTTCGCTTCCTTCGTTGCCGATTGTTCTTCAGCCGACGGATCTGCCGGCCTTCCCCGATGCACCTGAAGTGGTTGGGAAATTCATGACCAGTCAGTTCTCCAATTTGGAGAATGTAAAGTGGATTTTCTTCAACACGTTTGATCGACTCGAGAGCAAGGTAATTGATGCTTCTTCAATTCAATCTGATTTTTCTTATTTTTTGTTTTTCTGAAAGTTCAAACGATTTTAGGGTGGAGATTGAACTGGGCACTAATTTACATCCATCGGCCATTTTAGACACAGAATAATAATAACAATAATTATATTATTAAATTATTAAAAATACCGGGATTGGCTTCAATTATAGTTCATTTTAATTTTTGAAGTTTTATTTTTATTGTTTTTTTTTTACGTATTTGTTCAAATTTATTCACATAAATAATAATATGTATGCAAACAAATCATTTTTCGTCTTTAGATTTAAATGAAACTCTTGAAAATGTAGAAGTATAATTGAAATGAGTTAGAGAGATATTTTTTATAATTTGACCTAATAATAATAATCCCTCCCCGTATTCACGTGATTCACGTGTAAATTATGTACGAGAATCTTTCTTTTTTCCAGTATTTATTTTATTTCATTTTATTTACTCTCTCCTTCTCTCCAGTCACGAGAACGTTCAGGTGAATCTCCACTCTTTTTTTCATCCCTCTCTCTCCCTCCCTATATTTTCTTAAATTAAAAAAAATAAATAAATAATCAATTTTTTCCTCATTTTTTTTGGAAAATAAATTTATTTTTACCACTTGACCTTACAGAGTAAGATTTATCGATTTTTAACCGAGTTGTAAATTTCGTCCGACACAGCGTCCACATGTCGCAAATTTTCCTTTTTTCCTTTTTTCGTTGGAAAATTTCGTTTTCCTCCTTTTTTTTTTTCTTTTTTTCTTTTTTTTTTTTTTGAAAAATTCTCTTTTTTCTTTTTTAATTTTATTTATGTTGAATTTGGGATTGAAGTAGTCTGAAGATTGTGAATTTGTGTGCCTGTTGTGACAAACAGCAGATGACAGTTGTATTTTATTTTATTATTATTTTTTTAATTTTCTGCCATTATTAACTTTTTCCTTTTTGTCGTTTTTATATTTTTATTTGTATTTTTTACCTTTTCATTTAATTAATTGTCATACTAAAATTCCATCAAATTCACATTAAATTTTACAATTTTTCAAACATTTTGTATATGATAAACAACAGTTCTCAAATTCTTTCAATTTATTTTTAATATGATAATAAAAATGGTTAATGTTTTAGTTTAATTCATTATAAATAAAGTTTTATTTAATGATTTAAACCATTTATATTAATTGATATAACTTTTCAAAATTTTTTATGGAATCAATATTTTTATCGACATTTTGATATAAATATTATACTTATATTTTAGATATGATTATTCGAAATGATCAATTATAATATAATGAAATCACAATTAAAGTTTCTTTTTTTTTATCGGCGTTCAATGAATTATAAAATATATATCTTCAACAAGATTGATAATATTTTAGAGTGTAGTGACAACAAAGCTAGTTTTTTTTTTTAAATATGTGTGAGATTTCATTGAATTATTTAATATAGTTGATTTTGTGTAATGATTCAAGCTTAATTTTTTTTTTAATATAACTAGATCCTTTACACTACTTTTGCAATATTTATGTAAGTTATTGTTAATTTTTCAATTATCCTCGATTGTTTCATTGACATCAAACAATATCAGGTTGTTAATTGGATGGCCAATAGATTGCCCATCAAGACAATCGGGCCAACCATTCCCTTAGCATATTTGGATGGTCGCTTGGAGGACGACAAAGCCTATGGTTTGGATGTCTTAAAATCCGATGATAAGAAGCCAATGCAGTGGTTAGACTCAAAAGAAACTGCTTCCGTTGTTTATATTTCATTTGGAAGTGTGGTTATTTTATTCGAAGAACAAGTTAAGGAACTAACATGTTTCCTTAAAGACACCAATCTTTCCTTCTTATGGGTCCTAAGAGAATCCGAACTCGAAAAGCTTCCTAAAAACTTTGAACAAGAGACATCAGAACGAGGCCTAATTGTCAACTGGTGTTGTCAACTAGAAGTTCTGTCTCACAAGGCTGTAAGTTGTTTTGTGACTCACTGTGGTTGGAACTCGACACTAGAAGCTTTGAGCTTGGGGGTCCCGATGGTGGCAATTCCGTATTGGGTCGATCAAACGACGAACGCCAAGTTCATTGCTGATGTTTGGGGAGCTGGAGTTAGAGTGAAGCAAAATGAGAAAGGCATTGCAACAAAGGAAGAATTAGAAGCCTCGATTCGACGCGTTGTCGAAGGAGATGGAGAGAATGAGATCAAACATAACTCAATCAAGTGGAAGAAACTGGCTAAAGAAGCCGTGGATGAAGGAGGCAGTTCTGATCAAAACATTGAAGAATTTGTCAAAGCAATTACATCATTCTAATTACAAGATAGATGTTTGTTCTTACACTCTCGTCTTTCAAATCGCATAAACCTATAGAATCGTGTAGAAAGAAACAGTCTTCCATGATTGACAAATGACAACCTTGTCTTGTATTATTACCAAGAATCAACAGCTAAATCCAACATCATTCCTTTGCAACAACAACTACTTGTTTACCTATATTGTGACCCGACAAGATGCCAATGAGAGCCGATGGACCACTCTCAAGGCCATTAGCTAAGTCTTCCAAACAGACAATTTTCCCTTCTCTTATGGGAGGCAAAACAAAATCCAGATACTTAGGATATAAATGCAAGTAATCATTCATAATAAACCCTTCTAGACGAACACGGTTCCCTATAGCTCGAATCAAATTATAAACACCTTCAGGCCTGTCTTTATTGAACTCAGATACCATCCCACACAAAGCAATTCGGCCATTCCTCCTCATATTAACCAGAACAGCATCCAGCATTTTCCCTCCAACATTGTCAAAGTAAATGTCTATTCCTTCAGGGAAGCATCTGAGCAAACAATTATCCAGCCAAACATTTTTACAAAGTCAATGTTCAAAATTGGTAACAGCTCTACTGAAATATGAACAGGGATTGCTAACCTTCTCAGAGTAGCTTCCAAGTCTTGCTCTTCTTTGTAGTTAAAAACGTCGTCGAATCCAAGTTTGTTCTTCAGCAAATCAACCTGATTATGACTGAGATATGAGAATTTTCTTTTATCAAAAAAAGGATGGGATGTCCTAAGTTATGTGATGTGTGATGAACTAGTTGCTTTAATTGAAAGATTATGCACAGGTGTTGGGACATAGAAGCTGGAAATGCCATAGAGAATCAGCTTGTAGTTTAGAGACCTTCACTTTGCTGCCGGCACAGCCAACAACATAACATCCCATCAACTTGGCGAACTGACCGACAAGCTGACCAACTGCTCCAGATGCAGCTGAGACGAACACATATTCTCCTTGTTTAGGACAGCAAATCTCGAAGAAACCAGCATAAGCAGTCATCCCAGTGACACCTACGATTTAGTCAGTCAAATTACACATGAATAATAATGATATTCTCGGGAAAATGAAACATGAAAGAAGAAATTAAACAAGAGAAAGAAGTTTCAGAACAAGAGATCATGTGGGGAAACAAAGAATACCAAGAATTCCAGTGTAGTAAGAGAGGGGAACGTCGGTGTGGTCAATTTTAAAGAGAGATTCTGCTTCTGAACTCGAAATCAGAGAATATTCTTCCCAGCCCGTCGTCCCCCACACAAAATCGCCTTTCTTAAATTTCGGATGAGCTGAATCCATAACTTTCGCAACTCCATATCCCCTGATAGGCTGGAAAAATAAAACAGTAAAACAACAGAGTTAAAAGAGCTTGAGAATCTGAGATAAAAACAATAGGAAGAATCAAAGAGATGAAAAGAAGCGAGGTCGTCGTCTCTCCTACCAAACCCGGAGTGAAGGAAACAATATCAATGGAGGGATTTTCGATCTTGTTCATGCAGGCATGCATAAATGGATCACAGGAGAGGTAGAGATTTTTTAGGAGAACTCCATTGGAGCCATGGGGAACCTCCAATTTGACGGTTCTGGTGGAGATTACTTCGAGATCAGATTCTTTGGCGGAGCCTCCAGTGACATAGCTTTTCAGAATCACCTGTTTGTTGATTACTTCGCCATCGACGCCGTGTTTCTGCATCATCTTCTCTGCACAGTTGCGATTATCAGTCTCCAAAAATATTAGGGGGTGTAGCGTCGGTTCAAGCGACGAGAAGAGTGTGGAAGATGGAGATGGAAATGGGGTTTTTGATTGGACAAACATGGCATAAAGCTATTGGAAAGAAGACTTTTGAATTTTGAGCCAACCCCACTAAAATTGAACTTTCATAAAGGCAACCCTCCAATCACTCTTCCCAAGCAGCCTTTTTCTTGAATACAGACTTGAAAGTTATATTCCAGTGGCCGATTCAATAATTAATTCAGGATCGTGTCGGGATGCCATCAAAATCATATAGAAATATCGCTAACAGGAAGCAAGATCTTTATGATAAATGGACGTGGCATTGTGACTAAAGAGACGTAGATATTATGACAAAAAGTGACGTATGTAGTGGGATAAGTGGCTAACAATTATATATTTGGTCAAAGCACTATGGAACATCAACGAAGCAGGCAATTCTGGAATCTCGAAGTTCCATAAATAACTAGAGATCTTCATATGGCTTCCGACTCGTGAAAATTTTAGCTCAGAGAGGTGTGATTCCCCTCACCTTGGTGCCCTATATGCAGGAAAAGGCCAGAAACAATGGATCATGTTCTTTTTTTCCGCCCATTCAAAATCTAAATGGAACATCATTCTACCAGCTGCATTATCAGACAGGAACTATAGAGAAATATGGTTTGTTGGAATTGGAATTGATGAATAGACTCACTATCTCAGATTCAGAATAGCTTGTGCTACATATTGAGCATTACGTAATAACAGAAACAACATTCTCAACAATAAACAGGTCTAATAGGTTAACTCTAATTTGTAATTACCTTGAAGATTGGTTGAAAGCAAAGGCTCTACCGGAATATGAGGAGTCGCAACAAAGAGCGAGCGATAGAAGAACAAACTAAATGTTGATGCAGGTTGAAACTCTTCCAAATCTTGCACAGGAACAGGAGCAATAATCAGGGATCAAGAACGGGGGAATCAGAGCATCGACGACAAACAGAATTGGAACCCTAATAAAACTAACCTCATGAAGCGGAAAATGCTGGCGATTCTTGAAGGTCTTCAAATGGCGCGATTCAACTTGGGTCGTCATTTGCTTATGGTGGAATCTGATTCCATTGAAACAGTCAAGCTGGATCCCCATGGATTGAAAATGTCAAGACGATGGCAACAGATTCTCTGGTGTTGATAGAAAGAGGCAATAAATCAACACATGATGAACCTGCTGCTTTTTTGATGAATTCTGATTTCATTTCTCGCGATCAAATTCCAGTTTTGCCTTTTGAGTTAGCAAAAGAAGAGAATAGCTTTTGAGTTTGCATGTATCTCGTTTCTAACATGTGGAGTGGAAATTCTAGCTTTTTTTTTTTTTGAAAATAAGTGGAAATTCTAGCTTTTGATGTATATATGGTCCAAGAAAAAAAAATGGGGATTTAACTCTCAATGATGAATCAAAGATCAAATTTTAAGCTTAGAAATCAAACATAACACTTCGAAATCCCAAGTGCTGAATAGAAACTAAATTCAAATTTCAAAGGTTTAGGTTTCGTTTCATAACCATTTGGTTTTTTGTTTTTTAAAATTAAACTTATAAACATTACTTTCACCAATAAGTTTTATGGTTTTGTTATCTACTTTCTACTAATCTTTTAACAAATCAAGCCAAGTTTTGAAAATTAAGAAAAATACTTTTTAACAACTTGTTTTTGTTTTTTGAATTTGCCCAAAATTTCAAATATTTCTTTAACAAAAATAAAAATCATTATAAATAAATCGTGAGAAAACAAACTTAATTTTCAATGACTATCAAATGGGACCTAAAACAACATGTTAGTTTTGAAAACTTTAAGACCAAATAAAAATTAAGCAATCCCAAAGACCAAAAGTGTAGTTTACCCAATAAATAATAAGATGGGGAAAATTGTCGATCCAACATTTGAGCAGGATCAGCTTTGTTTTTTTCCTACCTTCGAATATTCTTCCTCACATTGTAATAAATATTTCTAAATAATATAAAACATAATTTTTTTTTTTTTTTTGAAAGATTTTGCCTTCCAATCCATTAAAAAAAAGTGACCTTAATTTTTTTTTCATATTAGGCTAGATTATATATTTTAGAAAAAAAAATGGTTGCAATGCGAACGTTTGTGGCAGAAAAGATAATTTTTTTATAAAGAACCAAGCTTTCCTTCAAAAAAAAATAATAATAAAAGAATGCACGGTCATACAAAAAACCAAGCCTATAAAAGAGAATTCATTAAAAAAAAAAAAAAAGATTCAATCAAATAAAATAAAGCCTAAAGAATATTTACAAAACAACTACGTCACCCACGTCTAAAGAGAAATAGAGGATCTAACAAGGGACCACACATCACTAGGGTCACTCTCAAGCCCTCTGAAGGTCCTATTGTTTCTCTCACTCCACAAACCCCATGAGACAGTGCAAACCCTGCCACAAAAACGTTCCCTTCTCCGAAAACAATAGACGGAGAGAAACTCCTCGATCATCTCCGGAATAAGGTAGCATCAGGTGGGTCCTGGTTGATCTAACACCTTCATCTTACCTTGCTTGTCAAGCTCAAGCAACATTAACTTGGGGAGATGGAGGTGCAGGAATGATTCCCCACTTAGCCCGCACATCATCCAAATCCTCGTGGAAGTGTCGCTCATAATATATGCACAAGAGATCTGTGCACTGCACGCCAGCACGAATGGCCCAAGGGAAGTAGTGCTGGAAGAACAATTTCCTCTGCTTATCATTGAACCTTGCGGTGCCTCCCAAAACAGACAGCAGGCATTTGGAAGCTGCATTTGCTCGAATTCAATAACCTTCAATGCTGACTCGCCAATCAAGTTTGTGGGAAGACCAAAAAGAGTGTGCCAAAAGTCATGAACCTCGCGAGCTCGCATGGCAACATACTCGAGTTCGTCAGTATCCATGAATCGAACAGGAGGTCGATCATCAGGAGAAAAGTTCCTGGAACCCATAAATTTGGCATATGCAGCTCCAAATGTGTTGGATGGAAGGTCCCAGGCATGCCCAACTTCTGATGATATGACACGTGGTCGCTTCGACAACACTGCCTGTAGAAGAAATTTCTTTTGTTTTCATATTCAAACGAACGATTCACATTCACGAGAGCCAGTACATGTAAAAAGGAGTTTCAAGAGAGTTGCAACAGATGGGAAATAAATTTAGCAAGCTGGAACCAGAAACATCTTTATAGACTTCATTTGGGACAAGTGACATAACAGAAAGGAAAGAACGGAGCCAAAATGACGACATCTCACAACAAATTTAAAATTTGTGATGGCTTCCATATTAGCCAACTGGAAAAATGGAACGATTTAACTGGGGCAGAACAGGTGATAAAAGAAACTAAAACATTGATTTTAAATGGTAAGCTGCAGTCTGCAGGATCCAACTTAGTTGCATAGTCCAATCTTAACCAAAATTTAAGAAATAAATATATTTAGATTTTGTGTTTAATCATAATATGTTTTAAAAAGTCGGATGCTCCAAATCTTATGTTCTGGTGCATTTCCAACACTAACACTTTGGTTAAACTAGTGTTTCAGGTATGTATTTCCAAGGGAGAAAAGGAAGCCTTGACAGGGACGAGCAAGAAATATGAAACGTGGAATTACATAATTAAAAACTTACTCTGCCTTCTGCACTTCTTTTCATCCTTACAAGAACCCTTTCAAAAGCAGGCTTTCCAGTTGTCTCCCCAAGAGCTGCTATTAGATCTGCTCGCCGTGGATCCAGTAGGGCACCTACTGCTGAACCAAGTGCAACTGCTGCTTGCTGCCATCTATTGAGCGGGATACGTACACCTCCTGCCATATCTGATAATACTTTTTTCCTTTTTTCTTTTTTCTTTCTTTGTGGGAGAGGGGGGCACAAATCAGTTCTATAAAAAAGCAGAATGCTGACTTTAAGAAACTAAGCAATTTGCAATGATAAAGATGACAAAAAAAAGCCTACGAAATTGCTCTATCATTGAAGACCATAACGAAACCATAAAATGTAATTCACTCAATAAATCCAACTCACAAACGATGCCTTTAAAAAATGGCTAACCTTCTCCACCTAAAGTTCTGAACAATACTTCAACCATCAAAATATAACAATACCCAGTACCAAATATTAAGTAATTTTTGAACTAAATAGAGGCTAGCTAGACAGAAGAGACAACATCTCTAGCCAAGAGAGAATGACTATAAGATTAAAAACAGAAGTAATAGCCTTTAACAGAATTTGGCTCTTTTGGAAGCATTTCTCCTAACACTTACTATACAAAAATCTCAAAACTACAAGACAAGTAAAAGAAATGTACTGAAGTACAGAGAAAAAAGTGTAATATGTTGAGAGGAGTGGGATTGTAGCAAACATCATGGGAATGTTTTTCTTTATAAGAAACCCAACTTTAGGAAAAACAAGAGCATACAAAAAAACAACTCTACCAACGACCCCCCCCCCCCCCCACCAATTGCATAGATGGCAAATTGGACCAAATTAATAGCAAATATTGCACAGTTTCAAACTAATTGCAAATATAGCAAAATTAATTGTACAAGACCAAAAAGTTGTTGTCGGATTCTATCCGTGTCTATCACTGATAGACTCTGATTATTCAAAGTCTATCCGTGTCTATCGCTGATAGACTTCGATTAATCAAAGTCTATCAGTGATAGTCACTGATAGACACTGATAGATTTTGATTAACCAGAGTTTATCAGCGATAGACACTCTGATAAACTCTGATGATCGAAGTCTATCAGATAGACTCCGATAGATTTTGCTATATTTGCAATTTTTTTTACATGGTGCTATATTTGCTATTAATTTGGTCCAATTTGCCACCCACTGCAATTTTCCAAAGACTAAACAGGCACTATATGCAAATGGTCATAGAAGTGTTCAGATGTATTGTCCTACCTTTGAAAGAATGTATATTGCAGCAAAGGCCTACAACACCATGTAAACTCAATATTTAAAACAAAACTACGGGTAGAAAAGTCATCATCTACTTTCTTTTTTTTTTTTGCAATTCAACAACATTTAGAGATGGGAAGATTCAAACCTCTGACCTTTTGGTCAAGGGTACATGTCAATTATTACTGAGCTATGCTCATTTTGGCCCTCATCTACTTTAGGATCAAAATTAATTTTGTTTAAACGAATGCCTAACCAAACCACAAACTCTTCTCTATGTATAATGGAGTTATCTCACGATAAGGCTATGAGATAACTAAGAAAAACTATAGGCTGTCTCATTTCAATAGACTCCATGAGTCTATGACTAATGGTGGTCACAAACAAGAGAACACCATCTTAAAGCAGAAGAAAGAAAACCATTTTGTCAGGAACAACGGACCCTCCACATATCTCCACATGGTATGGTATTGCCCACTTTGGACATGAGCCATCATGCTTTGCTTTTGGTTTCGTCCAAAAGACCTCAGACCAATGGAGATAGTTGTCCTCACCTATATACTTATGGTTTTCTCCTTAGTCCAGTGAACTTTGATTTAGTCAAACTAAGACCGATTTAAACAAACTACTTGAAGAGGAAGAAATCTTTAGGAAATAATGCTCCCATGAAAATTGGCTTAAGTGGGAGGATCACAAAACGAAATTGTTTCATCACAAAGCGTCCTCTGGACAGAAAAAGAATGAAATCAAGGGTGTTATGGATGATTCAAACATATGGCAGACTGGGGATGAGGCCATTCAATTCCTATTTCTCTAATATCTTCAATTCATCTAATCCTTCTGTTGCAGACATTGATAAAGTCATTAATAAAGTGAATAGAAAGGTGACAGACGATATGAATGAGTTCTTGAGTGCTACTTTTTCAAGGAAAGAGGTGGAACAAGCCCTAAGTCAAATGTTTCCTACTAAAGCTCTTGGTCTCGATGGTTTTCTGGCTTTATTCTACCAAAGATATTGGTGTACAGTAGGTAACTTGACTTCCTTAATGGTAAATTGGTAATATTTCTATCAAACCTTAGAATCACACTAATATTGCTGTTATTCCTAAGGTTAAGAACCCTACTCAAGTTTCTGACTATAAGCCTATTAGCCTCTGTAATGTTGCTTACAAATTAATCTCTAAAACTTTAGCTAATAGGTTAAAGATTTTTTGGACAAAATCATTTCAGAATCTCAATCAGCCTTTGTTCTGCTCTGGCCTTTTTTTAGCTCATGAATGCATCAATTCTTTAAATAAAAGGAAAGGTCCCGCTGCTCTTGAAATAGACATTAGTAAGGCCTACAATAGGATTGAGTGGTCTTTTACTTTTTTAAAAAGAATGATGGAAAAACTAGGTTTTAGTAATAGATGGATTAATCTGATTATGAGTTGTATTACCTTAGTTTCGTTCTCATTACTTTTAAATGGAGAGGCTAAGGGTAACGTAACATCATTCCAAGCAGAAGTCTAAGACAAGGTGATCCTATCTCTCCCTATCTTTTTCTTGTTTGCTCTGAAGATTTATCTTCTATAGTTCAAGAGGCTGAAAATAGAAACCTAATATCTAGTATTTGTTTAACAAGACCAGCTCCTTCTATTTCTCATATATTTTTTTGTGGATGATAGTATTTTCTTCCTTAAAGCTTGCAGGAAAGAAAGTTTTACTATCTTAACTATTCTTTAGAACTCGAGGACACAGTTGTACAACCTATAGACCAAATCTCATTCAAGGTCATACTATCTTAACTATTCTTAAAGACGATGGCCCAATGTAATAATTTTAATAAATTTGCTCTCCTTTCTCCTAATGTTGATAAAGATTTTTAGGTTTCTCTTCAAATTCTTTTTGGAGTCAAGGTGATTGAAAACTTGCCACTACCTTGGTCTTCCTTCAACTTTCTCTAACAAAAAAGGGGATGATTTTAACTTCATCAAGGAAAAATTTGGAAAGCATCCCAAAGCTGGAAACAAGCTTTCTTTTCATCTGGAGGAAAAGAGGTGCTTATTAAAAGCATCGTTCAAGCTATCCCAACCTATACTATTGGTTGTTTTGAACTACCCAAGAAGATCTACAAGGAAATTACAAAAGCAACTGCTCGTTTTTGGTGGTGGACAACTGAAAAAAAAAAAAAGAAAAGAACTCATTGGCTTGGTTGGGATATTATGCGTAAACCAAAGGAAAGGGGAGGTCTTAATTTCAGGGATATTGAAAGTTAATAAAACTCACCTCGCTAAGCAAGCAAGGAAAATTCTTACAAATCCTCACAGTAAGCCAGTAAGGTTCCTCGAATCCTAAGGCCAGATATTTTCCTAATACAGAGTTTCTTCAAGCTGAATTGGGGAATAACCCCTCTTTCTTTTGGCGTTGTGTGTTATGGGGCAGAGATTTGCTAAACAATGGTACTTGTAAAAGAGAAGGAAATTCATGTTTCTTCAGATAAATGGATTCTTAGAGAGAGTACTTTTAGAGTAGTTTCCAGGCCTACGAACAACATCAAAGACATGAAGGTTGCTGAGCTTATTGATCACAATAATTCTTGAAATGTTTCTAAGAGGGAGGATATTTTTCTTCCTGAAGATATTGAGGCTATTAAATCTATTCCTTTAAGTAAATATCCTCTGGAAGATTCTTGGATGCGGCACTAAGGATGGGTTGTATTTAGTGATTTAGTCAGAATTGGTTATAAATTAGCCACTGATATTAGGTTCGAAAGCAATTCTTCTGATGGTTTCCTAATAGAGCAGGGCTGGAAAAGCCTCGGGAAGATGAAAGATCAAGCATTTTATATCGAAAGCTACTAAGGACATTCTTCCTACGAAATGCCGCCTATTCTCTAAAGGAAGCGATACTCCTACCTTCTGCCCTGTTTGTAATTCGCAAGAGGAAGCAACTGCCCATACTTTCTTCAATTGTAAAAGATCTTTGAATATTTGGAGGATTTTGTTACCTGAAGCGCTGAATTTCCCCTCAATGCCTCCCCATTTTGCTGGATTTATTGGTCGGTGAATTTGAAGAATTCAGATTTAGAAGAGGCGAGTTTAATTTGCTGGGCCCTGCGGAATGATAGAAACAACTCGATCCATGATTCTCAAATCCCTGATGTTAATGGAAAAGTGGTTTGGATTTGGGATTACCTGAAAGAGATGAAATGTTCCTTTGCTTCTGTGAGCTCCCGACGGCTCATGGAGATTCTTCATCTGACTCTTCTTGGATCGCCCCCCTTCAAACTGGTTCAAACTCAACAACGAATGTTGCTTGGTCTTCTTCTACCTCTGTTGCTGGCGTTGGAGCAGTGCATAGAGATGATAAAGGTATTCTAATTGCGGTTAGAAGTTTCCTTTGCGCGCGATTTTTATTATTTTCTTTTGGTTAAATTATTAAAAATGCCCTAAAACTATGATTTATTTTTTTTTAGTACATCAAAATTTGAGATGGGGAGATTCGAACCTCTGAACTCTTCTTCGAGGGTATATGTCAATTAGCTATGCTCACTCTAGCAACTGTGAGTTTTGTTTCAATCATACCATTCAACTATCAAATGTTTCATTTTAACTCTTTTTTTTTTTTTGGAATAGTTTCATTTTAACTCTTAAGTTTGAAGTTTGTTTCAAAATAATCCTGGGAAACATTTTAGGTTAAATTTATGGACGAAAAATTATATGTTTGCCTGTTTTTTTTTAATTGTTTTTCCTAGGTAAGTTTTCAAATCGATTCATATAAGCAATAATACATAATGCAAGCACGTCATTTTTCGTCTATGAATTAGACGAAAAAAAACCTTAGGTTGTTTTGAAACAAAATTCAAACTCTAAGGGCTAAAATGAAATATTTGAAAGTTAAGGGGTATAATTGAAACTAACTCCATAGTTCATGGGTATTTTTTATAATTTAATCTTTTCTTTTAGGTTTTATTACAAGTTTACTGAATTTTCAATATTATATCAATTAGGCCCTTGACTTTTAAAAATGAGGTCTCTTGACCGTTAATTTTGTGTGTAATAAGTCATTTAACTTTCAGTTTTGTATTTAGTAGGTCCATGGCACATTCAAGATTTTTTAAAGTTAACTCATCTAATAGATATAAAGTTGAATTTTATGCTTATTGGGACTTAAACTTCCAATTTTATATTTAGTAGGCCTATGAATTTTTTTAAAAAATACATATGTCTAATAGGTCAAGGACTTATTAAACACGAAATTGAAAGTTGAATGACCTATTGGACACAAAAATAAAAGTTTAAGAACCTACTAGATACCTTTTAAAATTCATGGACCTATTAGACACAAAATTGAAAGTTCGATGGTCTATTTGACACTTTTTACAGTTCATGGACTAAATTGACACAACCCTGAAAGTTCAAGGACTAAATTTGTAATTTAACATTTTTATTAAATACAAAATTAGGGCAACTTTACCATTTACTTTACCTAGCAACACACGTGGACAGAGCAAAAGTAAAGTTTTAGGTAAAAATAGCATTTTGGTCATATATTTTATGTTCTATTCGATTTTAGGTCATCACCCAATTTTAGTCTCTACACTTTGAATAAAGCTTAAAATTGGTCTCACCGTTAAGTTTAAAGTTAATTTTTTTTTTTAACATTAGTTGAATAATCATAATAATTTTAATGCAAGAAAATACACCATGTAAGTATATTTCCAAAATTTATAGAGAGAAGTCTAATAGAAACTGTTATAGGTAATTTTGGACCACACAGATGCACAAGGAGCTAACAAGGACAATCGGACAGAGGTAGAACCAGAAAACCGACCCAGAGAAAGATCGGATCAAAGGGTCGGGCCAACATGGCCCGACCCATATGGTCGGCCTCGGCCTTTGATCGAGGCCGAGCATAATGGTCTGCCTCGACAAGAGGCCGAGGCCGACCATCCGACCCGTTGGGGCGGGCCGGACTTGGACACCCCCTTTCGGTCCCATATGCCCCGAATCGCCCCGGTTTTGCCCGGTTCGTCCTGAAACACCTCCAAATGCCAAAAAACCCTAGGAGGACGAGCAGGTATTTAAACCCCTCTTCATCACTGAAGAAGGGTTCCGAAACTCTATTCTCGACTTCTTCCTTTACTCCCTAGCTTCTCCTCGGTTTTCTGACTTAAGCATCAGAGGCAGTGTTGCCTACACCACACCGGTGTGCAGCGGTTTTTGCTGGTCTTGCAGGTCACGTCTTCCCCAGTTTCTACAAATTCACTGTTGGTGTCACGTGAAGGTCAGGTGAGTCATCTGTCCGGATTTTGGCATCAACAGAAACTAATTTGTTTTTAGAAAAATTAACTCAAAGGTAGGTGTTGAGGATCCCACATTTTAAAATATGAATGGAGACCTCACAATACATGGGTTACTTCCCTCATTGTCAATTAATTTTGAAATGTAATTCTATGTTATCTAATATGGTATCAAAACCTATAAGAAGCCAAACAGGTATTCGATTCAAGAAAAAAGAAATAGATCCTTCATTCCATTTTAGTCTTTGTATTTTCAAATGTTCAAATTTAGTCATTGTACTTTCAATAAAACTTAAAATTGGTCTATAATGTTAGTTTATTATTATTTAAAAAGAAAAAACTTAGTGTATGATATGTCTTATATATTGGGAAATATGTTCACGTTGTGTCTTTTCTTATTTGGAAATTATTACTATTGTTTTTTGTTAAAAAAAAAAAAAAAACATTTTTGGTCTCTATACTTCCATAAAAGTAACAAATTAGTCCCTAAACTATTGTTTGTAACGATTTAGTCCATGAACTTTTAATTTTGTAACAATTTAGTTCATGAACGTTAATATGTGACAATTTAGTCCTGTACTTTAAATCTTGTAACGATTTAGTCTCTGTCTTGAAAAAATTCATCGAAATTAAATGTAAAATTTTATTGTGTAATGACACAATCTTTGTAGTTTACAAATACGTACACATGGTCCTAATCAAGTTATCAATCATTATGGATAAGAAATTCTATTAAATCTTAATTATATTTTTCATGATAAGGATTAAATCACTACAAAATCTAAAGTTCAATGACTAAATTGTTGTTTAAAAAAAAAACAAATACTAAATTGTTACTTTTATGAAAGTTCAACAACCATATGTATTTTTTAACCATTAATTTTTTAAAACTAATTTTGATAAAAACTAACTTTCCAAATTAATGATAGGGGCCAATTTTAAGCTTTATTAAAAATACCATGACTAAATCTATACATTTAAAATAACGCAAACTAAAATAGAATGAAATCCAAAGTACATGGACCAAAATGATATTTTATTTTAAACCTATTTTTATTTTTATTTTTTCTACGTGTTTGAATGTTTGGGTTTCATCTCTTCTGGATGAAAAAATAATAATAATAATTATGCTCCTGACATAAATTAGAGTATAAATTACTAATGGTTTACTTTCATGCGATTCACATTCACTTTTTACCCATCAATGGTTAGGTCTATTTAGGTGAATGATGATGTTTTAAATAATGTAGGGTGTGTTTGGTTTAACTTTTCAAGTGTTTAATTTTGAAAAAAAAAAATCATTTTGAAAAAATTTATAGTGTTTGGCAACCATTAAAAATGACTTATTAGAAAATAAGATTGATAAATAAACCATTTTGAAAGAAACACTTAAAACAACTTTTTAAAAAAAGTCTTTAGCATACAATAACTTGTGTATAAAAAACACATACGAGAAAATGCAATCAAACACATGAGTGTTTAAATCCTAAACTATTTTTATACAAAATGTTTTTAAAAAAATGCATTCTTGAAAAACATTTAAGTTAAAATGTATTCCAAACGGACCTGTAATTTTTACATATATTAGTTGTGATGTCAATTCTTAACTGTCATTTTAATGAAAAAACTCTCCAAATGTTTTTTTAAAATGATTTCCAAGTTCAAAGGTTAAAATAAAAATTTTCAAAACCTAGGTGCATTGTTTACTTTAAAGACTATAATTTAGTCTTTATATTACATTTTCTACAATTTTTTTTTCTCTCTCTTCCCTCCATCACACTCACATATTTCACTCATGAGACATCTCATGCCATGCCACATTCCCTTCTCTCTCTCACCTTAACCCTTTCTCTCTCTTCACGGACACATCCATGCCACGCTTTCTTCCGCTCTCATTCATGCCATATTTCATATCGTTCATTATTTTATTTCGTTCTCTTATTACACTTATTAAGTCCGATGCATCGTTAGAAAAAAAAAAAAAAAAAAAAAAGAATCAAGTGAACAATAGTGTAAATGACCACCAACTCAAACATAGCTCAATTGGTTAAAACATATATTCGATTAAAAGATCATAAGTTCAAATCTCTCACATTCGCATGCAGTTAAATTGAAAGAAAAAGAAAATAAATTTTTTTAAAAAATGTAGCCAACATCTCACTACTTCTCTCTATTTCAAATATATTTCATCTCTTAACTAAACATTTTAAAAGATATATTGAAATTTTCCTTTAAAGTATACACTAGATTGAATGAAAAGGTTTAAATAGATTTTATTTGTTTGGGCTTCAAGACTATGGTTTATAAATTCTAATATTCGAAAAGCCTAAATGTGTATAATCTATTTGGATGGTTGATATCAGTAATAAAAATTTAGATTTTATAATCCAAGTAAAGATTTGTGTATTTATAATTTGTAAGTGCTAGGATGTGATATAAAAGACGCATATTATGAAAGTTTGATTTATATAACAAGAGTTTATCTGTCCAACAAACTCATGCTATATATAATAATTATAAATAAATAAAAAAAAAACTCATAAACTAACATAAATTGACTTTATAATTTCATATTACATCAATTTTATAAAGAACAATACTTGGCTGTATACTGGTACGTAGGGATCTCCCTACCTATCCTATTAAAATCTTGACAACTAAAAAAGTGATTATTATTATTTTTTTTTTTTTTGAGAAAACTAAAAAAGTGAATGATAGAAAATGAGAAAACTTTTTTATCTCTCTTAGTTGTCAACATTTTAATAGCGGTATATATAGAGACCCCTAGAAAAATTTAGTACTACAGTAGTATCATACTTCCCTTTATTCATCGTATAATTTTACCTTCATAAATATATTTTTAATGTCGGTGGGCTTCACATCATTTTTTAAAAGGATTATGACGTGGCAAACAATAAATGGAAGAAATATCCATATTAGGGTAGTACTTGAAATTTTTCTGGAGATCTCTCCATAATGATTATTGGTAGAATTTTTCTTGATCAATTTATTTCATAGAAAAATGAATTGGGATCTCCATGTATTTATTAGCAATAATGGGGTCAACTCAACAATCTCCCAAAGATAATGAATTTGGATTTTTTAATATTTAAACATAAACATTAACTGACCATGCTTTCTTCGTGCTTCCCAGTTTCCATGGGCAATTTCTTATATGGAAAAGAAAAAAAAAAGTATTTAACCTTTTTTTAATTAAATAAACGGTCTTCCTAATGCAAGTTGGCAAATTTTTATTTATAATTATATTAACCTCTTTATTACAATTTATTTTATCTTTGTTATTTAATATCTGCATGAATCATGGTGTCTATTTGTTTCATTTTTTTTTTGGAGGAATGGTGTGTAATATTTTATTATTTTGCTTTTGATATCCAAGATCTAGGAGAAACCCTTTTCTTTTCTTTTCTTTTTTTTTTTCTTTTCTTCCATTTTAGAGTTTTGCTAATTTTGTAAAACTATTTTTTTTTTTAATGTCATCTTCATTCATCCTATTTTAGTTCATATACTTTTAAATGTCTAAATATAGTCCATATATTTCTATAGATCTTAAAATTAGTTTTTATGGTTAGTTTGAAGTTAATTTTTCTCAAAAGAGTAAAATGATGACGATGAGAATTTTTATTTAAGAAGAAACATAACGTGAATATATTTCCAAAATTTTTAGTGGGAAGACTAATAGAGACTGTGTTTTTTAAAAATAGTTAACTATAAATTAGTAGTATGAGAAAAATTTAAAAAAAAAAATTACATTTTTGATCCTTGAAGTTTGAGTTAGGTTGCATTACGTCCTTCAGTTTTCAAACTCAACAATTCTACCTAAGTTTTGAATTTGGTTTCAATTTTTTTTTTTTTTTTTTTTTTTTTAAATGTAGCCATTTGGAAGTATAGTGAACTAAAATATGACAAGTCTCAAAGTATATATATTTTTTACAACATGTGAAGTGAAAAGATTTGAACTACAAATGCCAAAGCGAGAGCATAGCTCAGCGGTAATTGGCATGTACCCTCGACCAAGAGGTCAGAGGTTCGAATTCCCCTAACCCCAAATATTGTTGTACTCAACAAAAAAAAAAAAAAAAAAAAAAAAACATTAACTACTTTGTGTTCTCAAAAATAAATAAAATAACTTCTTTGCATTGAAAGAATAAATAAATATTATAATTCCTTTAAAAGTTTTTTTAAGTTCAACAATATATTTGAATGTGGGGTTTGAACTTCATTCGATCAAGTGTACATACCAATTAGAGTTACGTTCACTCAGACTAATTTTTCTCCAAGTTAGAAGTTTGAATATTTACCTCCATTATTTAAATTAAAAGAGATACTTAATTGTATTTGTCTATTCATTTGTAATTTATTACATCTCAACTGTTATAGACAATTTTGGACCACTCCGATGTACAAGAAGCTGACGAGGACAACCGGGCAGAAATAGGACCGAAAAAACCGACCCCAGAGGATGGACAGAGCTCTTCCGCCTCTGTGCGGGCCAAGCTCTTCGGCCTCCGTTCGATCTCTGCTGTCCCTGGCCGCCCCGGTTCCACCTGGTTCAGCCCGAAACGCCTCCGAATTTCTAAAAACCCTAGGGCAAGTTCGTCACTGAAGAAGGGATCCCGAACTCTATTCTCTACTCTCTCCTCTTGCTCTCTTGCTCTCCTTCCGCTTTCTGACTTAAGTATTGGAGGCGGTGTGGCAAACACCACACTGGTGTGCAGGTTTTTCTGTCTTGCAGGCCACTTCTTCCCCCCTTCAAACAAATTTACCGTTGGTGGCACGTCGAGGTCAAATTTTTTTTTTTTTTTTTTGAAGAAACCATCTCAGCAAAATAATTACGTGTTTATTAACCAATTATCCACCATAACAAAGAATATTATCTTTTGGAAAGTTTGAGAATCAAAATAATAAATAACAAATTGAAACTTTGGCTTTGTACCCATTTTGACCAAAACAGGATAATATTGAAATTTGAGACAAAAATGGGAATTAAAAACTTTTTTTTGGGTTAATTCCACTCGACTTAATAATAATAATAATAATAATAATAATAATAATAATATATATATATATATATATATATATATATATATATATATATATATATATATATATATATATGTGGACTAAAACGTGAGCTTCAAATCTCTACCACATGACCAACAAGAGTATAACTCATCTAGCATAAAGTTGTACGGATGACCACGAGATATGTGGTTCGAATCCCCAACCCCACATATTGTAAAAAAAACTCTACCACATGTGATATTCTTACAAAAATATAATGAATAAATAAAGAAAATAAAAAAAATCTTTAAAATTTGAAAATTACATAGGCTAAATATTTTTTTTAGTTTCTGGTTTTTTGGTGTTTTTATTTTGTTAATATTGTTTAAAAAGTATTTTTTTTTTTGTTTTTTTAGAATAATAAGAAGTAATTTTTTGTTAACGTATATATCGATGTGAACGACGATTCTTCACTTACGAAGTTCGAGAATAATTATATTTGGCTAAATTATAAAAAATACCCTTGAACTATGGGACTTGTTTAAAAAATGTCCTTGGACTTTTAAAAGTTTTAAAAAATACCTCTGAACTTTAAAAAATGTTTCAAAAATAGCTTTGCCGTTAATTTTTTTTTATGGAAACCGTTAAAGTTTCATTTTCATTAATATCATTGAACTTAAAAAAATAAAATTAAAACCCTTATTGAAAAATACTTCTTTTTTTTCCTCCTCTCGCCGTAAAATTATTCCTCCACGAAAATTAATACAAAATTTTACTTATAAAGGTTGTGTGCAACACAATACCAGATGAAAACAAACTTTGCTCGTGATTTTGTTTTTATTAATATTTAAGAATGATTAGAACCAATATACAACATTAGTTTCATTTATTTTTCATAAAATGAATATAGAGAAAGCTAATGGGTAGTGGTTGACGAGGAAATAATATTGAAAATGTTACCAACAAAATGAAGTCAAACACATGTATAGTTTCAAGAACAAAACAAAAGTCATCTTGAAGTTTCAACACAAAAATCTAGTCAAGCTCTTGAGATGATGTGTTGAAACAAAATAATAACTCACAGTCTATGAATACATGACAAATAAGTAAAACTTCTCGTTAATTTTCATGGAGGAAGAATTTACAGAGAGAAGGAAGAAAAAAAAAGAAGCATTTTTCAATATAAGTGTATTTTTTAATTTTTTTTTTAAAGTTCAAGGGTATTAATGAAATTGAAACTTTAACGGTTTCCATACAAAAAATAATGGCAAATAGTATTTTTTAAACATTTTTTTTAAAGTTCAGGGGTATTTTTGAAACTTTTTAAAGTTTTTTTTTTTTTGAGTACATCAACATTTGGGGTGGGGGGATTCGAACCTCTGACCTCTTGGTCGAGGGTACATGCCAATTACCGCTGAGCTAAGCTCGCTTTGGCTGAAACTTTTTAAAGTTGATGGGCATTTTTTAAACAAAACCCCATAGCTCGAGCTATTTTTTTTTTTTAATAATTTAGCCAATTATATTTTAATAAGAAGTTAACAAAACTATAATATTAATTAATTATTAATTAATAAATAAAAGGGAAAAATACATTTTTAGTAGTTAGGTTTCATTTTGGTCCCTGAGTTTTCAAACTCAACAATTTAGTCCTTGAGGTTTGAGATAAGGAGCAATTTGGTCCCTGCCATCCATTTTACCGTTAAATCTAACCGGCTGCTGACGTGGCACTATTATTTTAATTAAAAAAAATTAATTTTTAATTTTTAAAAATAAAAATATATTAAAATAATAAAAATATTATTATTTTTAAATTTTTTTTTCTTCTCTCTCCTCCTCTTCTCTTTCTTCTTCTTTTTTTGAAACAACCTCTTCCCCTTCTTCTTATTCCTTCTTCTTCTGCAGATGGCCGACGGCCGGCGACCACCGCTAGCCGGCGGCTGGCCGCCGGCAGCAAGTTTTTTTTTTTTTTTTTTTTTTCATTCTCTTCTTTTCCCCCTTTTCTTCAACCTTTCTCTCTGTCTCTTTTTTTTTTTTTTTTTTAACGTGGTTTTAAAAACCCACGCTAGCTTGAACGAAACCCATAGAGACCGCCGGTTCATACCTAGATCTGGAGGAGGCGTGGAGGTGTTTCAACCTAGATCTGAAACGAAGGCGTGTTTTGTACCCAGATCTGAGCGTGGCGTTTCAAGCTGAAGACGTGGGTCTTCGGAGCAAACACAGATCTGGAAAACGGGCTCGTCACGAACGATTTTGGCAGTGGGTCTTTGGAGCAACGATTTCGGCAGTGGGTCTGGAAAACAGATCTTGAAAACCCACGCGTGTCACGAACCCAGGCGTCTCCTTCTCCGGCGACAGACGTTGGTTTCAGATCTGGAAAACTGGCGGCATGAACCCAGATCCACGAGTCCCCTTTCGTTCGTTTCAGACCCGTTCGACTTGCCAGATCCGCGAATCCCCTTTGCTCATTTTCAGACCCGTGAAAGGCATGCTAGATCCGTGAGTCCTCCTTCGATCGTTTCAAACCGATGAATTTCAGTTCTACAGTTTCAAACCGGCGAATTTCAGTTCTTCGTTCGTTTCAATTCGTTTCAAAAATGAATTTCAGTTCTTCAGTTTTTTTTAAATAAAAAACAGAAAGTAAAGAAGGGAGAAGGAAGGAGACAAAAAGAATGAGAAGAAGAAGAAGGAAAAAAAAAAAAAAGGTTCACCGCCGGTGACCGGCGACGGCCGGCGGCTAACGGCAGAGTTGGAGAACAATGGTCGACGGTCAGAGCTAGAAGAAGAATGGTGGTGGTGAAGGGGTTGAAGAAAAGAAAGAAAAAAGAGTTAAAAAAATAATTTAAATAATATTAAAAATAATAATATTTTTATTTTTAATATATTTTTATTTTAAAAAATTAAAAATTAATTTTTTTTTATTAAAATAATAGTGCCACGTCAGCAACCAGTTAGATTTAACGGTAAAATAGATGGCAAGGACCAAATTGCTCCTTATCTCAAACCTCAGGGGCTAAATTGTTGAGTTTGAAAACTCAGGACCAAAATGAAACCTAACTCAAACCTTTATATATATATATATATATATATATATATTGAAACTGATATATATATATATTCAGATGTAATAGAAAAGTGATATAAATAGGCATCTCTCTGATTCAGAGAGTCAAGCGAGCAGAAGCAGAAACGCCCACTTCTTCTTCTTCTTCTTCTTCGTGTCGCTCCTTTTCATTTTGGTTGATAATGGCCGCCTCAATTGCTGCTCCAGCTCAGGGCTTGGTTCATCGTCAAAATCTGCCGCTCGCATTCTCCAATTCCAACTTCAATCGCACTCAACTTCAATTTCAGGGGCCAACTCCTGCAAAATCTCAGTCCCTCTCCTTTTCGTCGCAATTGAAGCTTTCCGGTGATGCTTCTCCTAGAAAGGATCACCGTTCCTCCTTTGCGCAGACGGCCGCCGTTCGCCACATCGTCGGTTCTCTTGCCAAAGCCGGTGGCCTTCGCTTTGCTGTGGTCATTTCTCTTTCCCGCTCTTTTTTTGCTGTCTTTTTGTTCTTCTAATTCTTCTTTATCTTCCTTTTCGCTCCTGACATTTTAATGTCTGGAAGTTCTGTTCTTGCGGTTACTCGAATGGCCTTCTCTCAGAAATTTTGGTCCGAGTGGTTTTTCTTTATCGTCTATCTTGAAAGTTGTAGTCTAGTTGAGAAACATGCTTCTAGATGATGCAGTCTCGTAAGAAATTTTTCGCTACTGAGAAGCGTTCTTTTGATTTGTTGCCTGCATCCAGTTCGAAGGTTATGGAAGTGATAGTCACATTTGTGTCTGCCACAATGAGTAATTTCTCGGCATGGCTACAATGAATACCTGTGTATGAGAATTTGATATTCTAGGGATTGGATTGGGACGGTTTGTTTGTGTATTCTTGTGATGTATAAAGTTGAATTTCTTACTAGCCTTTTTGCTGTCGCCGTCGGAGCGAATTCTGTTATAACAAGTCTAAACTGAGTGTTTTTTCCCTTGTCATTTTTAACGATGGACTCGTAGGATTTAACCATGACATCTATGTTTTTTCATGCTTGCATATCCCTTTGATGGGTTTGTCATTATTGAAGACATCTTTTTGCTTTGGTGAAGGTCGTGGGGCGGTTCAACGATATTGTGACAAGGCCAATGCTTGAGGGAGCTTTGTCTACATTTAAAAGTTATGCAGTTCAAGACGAGGATATTGATGTAAGTGTTTCAATATACGACATATGAAAATCAGATCTTCTAGTTTTTTACTAATGTTGGAAACTGAGTTTCATTCACCTTAATTGATCAAAGCAGCCAACATATTTATAACAGCATTAAGCATATGGCGAGCAAGCTTGTGAATATAATAAATATGTTCTGGAACTCGATTCTCGTTGATGCCATGAGCATAAGTAAACAAATTTAACTAGATATCATGGGTTTATTAGAGTAGGGTGAAAGAATTTGATTGACAGACAATAAGCAGAATCTACACCTTTCATCAGATTTGCATGAGAGAGAATGTGTATCTGACCTCTGCTTGTTGACTTGCAGCTTTAACTTTACTGGGCATGTTGACTTTATTATTTACCTCACTATCATATCAGGTTGTCTGGGTTCCGGGGAGCTTTGATATTCCTGTAGTTGCCGAAAAGCTTGGGAGATCTGGAAAGTACCATGCTATCTTATGCATTGGAGCTGTGGTATGATTTCCCGTAACATATATCAGGTCCTCTTATATATTCTAGTCTTGGGTGCACTTATTAATATCACGAACCACTTGTTTATGATAGATTAGAGGTGATACATCCCACTATGATGCCGTTGTAAACTCTGCTGCATCTGGAGTACTTTCTGCCGGTTTAAAGTCAGGTTGGTTTTCTTGTTTTGGTGGTTTAGTGGAATTTTATATTTTTTTACCCTGTTAATTTAAGTTTTTACTACAAATTTTTGTTCTGTATTGCTTCTCATTTATAAGTTCAATCTCAAGGGTTGACCATCGAGCATATGGTTAAGGCTTTTGAATCCAATTGATATGTTCAAGAATTTTTGGGGCATCATATCTTGAGATATTTATGATCGTATGAGTTTCTAAATACTAAATATTGCAGTGAAGTTGACTTAATTGTTCCAGTTTTGACATCAATGAACCAAGAGGGGCTAAAAAATTTCAGGGTACTGGTATGGAAAGAAAAAGAAGAATCTGGTTATTATAGATTCGTAAGTTGATGCAGATAGATATAAATTGTGCCATGACATGCACATTCCTAGCTCTTTATAAAAACGTTGTCTCCAATTAAAGCTTATATTTCTCCCTCAATTGCACGCTTATATTATTCTCATAATTAATTTGATATGAAAATGACAAAGGCCTTGGTCATCAGTCAAAATTTCTTTTTTATTTTTAATGGAATAGCATGATTATAGGTAATATTTCAGTGGAGCGAGGCCCCTTTTAGAGCATTCCACTAGGCCTTGGTTATAGTTTGATTTAGAACAATAATGGTTTTAGGTTTAAGCTGTAGTGAACTTTGTTTTTGTATAACATATATGAGATTTATCTTTTACTCTTTATACGTGCAAACCTGTATTGAAATTTATCGATAGGCTTGAATATTGAAGTGTTATGTGTTGATAACTACAATGCAAGTAATCTCTGTAACCATCTTTTCACAGAAATACCATTTATATCAATGTGGTCATTTTAGTTGTACTCTTTCTTCATCCTTTAGTTGACGCCAGATGAAACTTAAGCCATTATCTTATGCCTATGTAGGAGTTCCATGTGTATTTAGCATCTTGACTTGTGACGACTTAGAACAGGTAAATATGATCTAAACTGACTGTTAACAAGTATCCCATCTAGAGAATTGTTTTCAAAGAAGCTATATAATTTCTGATCATTATGTATTTTCTGCCACCTATTTTTTTTTGAAGGCTCTCCATCGAGCTGGTGGTAAAGTCGGAAATAAGGGTTCTGAGGGTGCTTTGACAGCTGTAAGTTGTTTAAGTTAGTTTATAGTAGAACTTGTTTGTGTTTCAGTTGGTGAATTATTCTTACCTTCCATTTTTTATTCTTTATCCTAAATGGCTAAATTTATCTGCTTGATTTTTTTTGGCTAAATTTATCTTGGAAGGTCTTCTAGAAATTTTTTGGAACATCAATTTGATAGAATACAGCCCCAACCCTTCCAGCTGCCAATTGATTGAACAATATATTGCTTTCATCTGGTTTCCATGATTGTTTTATGCTTCTTTATCATTTTCACTTTTGTGCTTTCATAGCATCTTCACAAGGTTTCTAACCAAGGGTTTTGTTCCATTTTTGTCTTTCATTAGAGTCAGGAATAAATTCCTATAATCTTTAAAAACATAATAAGCTTCCGGGAGATCATGTCAGAAATTCTTACTTTGCTTTCCTCTTTTCTCAGTCACACATAGCACATTCAGTGGGTGGTCAAATATCTGTTTGGCTGACATCATCTTCAATCATGGTGGCTTTAGTTTAGACAGCATGTTTGCCTTTTGCTTTTGATATCTCTCTATGACATTTTGACACTCTCAGTTAGAGTTTCAATCCTCGTAAAAAGAAATGGACTGATTATGAACATATTTAGAGTTTAAACGGTTGGACAAAGCAAAAATATTTTGGAAAAAATGACAAATATTTGGATAAAAAACATTGATTATTATTATTATTATTATTATTTTATTATTATTTTTTTTTCATGTGTAGATATAGGTTTATATTTGAATTTGAATTTTCTTTTGCCATGTGGAAGTGGTAGCCCTTGGAATTATCTTTATGAACTAATTTTTTTTCCCAATTTAATGGCTTATCTTAGCTTTTCAGAAGTGATGTTTTCTCTATTTTATCCATTTTGAATGCCCTTATCATGGTAAAAGAATCCAAACTTCATAATCTAACCTGTAATCATACTTCATTTATATGTATCCACATCCATGGATGCCTCGTATCTGCGCATCCAAGGATTTTTGAAAACAATATCACTGAAGCGATATTGTAACTTCATGTCTGCATCCTTATCCATGGACCAAACTCCTTGAATTAGCATATATTGCAAGGAAGATAGTGTGGTGTACATACAGGGGAGAACGTGCCGCAGTCCAAGATGCTTATACTCATGTTTGCCTTTTCTTTTCATTCGTTTGGATCATCAATTGTTATAATCATCATAGTTAAGGGTAGTTTGGTTATTCTGTTTTATAGAATTTTCAATCTGAAGTGAAGATCACAAGTATCCCTATACCCTAACTATTTTTGTACGTAATATTCGTTGCCCCGATGTGTATTCATGAGTCAATTCCACTTTTCCTACAGATGGAGCTGGCATCGATGTTCGAATACGACCTGAAATAGTTCGAAATAAGATCTAACGATTTCCATCATCTTTAGTGTTGCGGTTTTTTGCGGTCTTGGTGATTTCTCTGATGTTTATGCTAATGGTAGAATGCTTCATTGAATTGCAAAATGCCACATGATGTCTCAGACTGAAGTCAGGTAATAACTGGTGGGTGGGTTGGCTTTGCTTTCCTCTCAAGGTTAGAGGTTCTTTTGCTGAAACTGCTCCAGAGGAATTACTGGTTTCATGATTTCAATTCTCAAATTTTCTCTGTCTTTTAACTGTTTATGAAGGATTCTATGAGGGTGTTCACTTGTGGCATTATGTGATTTGTGCAATGAATAAAGATTATATTGAAGAGGCCTTGTTATTTATAACTGAATGTTGAATGCTCAGTTACTCTTTAGTTGCTGCAATTAATGCAATTTCTGCTCTGCAGATCTTGTTTTCAGTAGATTTGAAGGCTGACCCATTTTTGTGGGTTGTTAGTAACTAATATTGTGTATGGCTATTAATAGATTTTATGGGGTTGGAGTAGCTACGGTATTTTTTTTTAGAAGAGAAACAAATTTTATTTGTGAATGAAATAAAATGAGCAAAAGCTCGAGCACCTATAGGTGAATTACAAGAAAGATCTCTAGTTTAAAATTAATGAAGAAAGATTGTAATCAGAAAATGGATTACATTTGCACCAATATGCAAGCTATCAAAAGATGAGAAAGAATCCCTAAAAATTTGAATATTCCTTTTGCTCCAAAGAAAGTAGAGGAAGACCCTGTTTAATATTAGCTATAAGATTTTCTTCGTATCTTTGAATGGATGTCCCACAAAAATGGAGGCAAGAGCATCATAAATGTTGTTTGGCAAAGGCAAGGATTAATTAAAAGCATGTAGGATTGTCGACCAAACTTTAGAAGCAAAGGAGCAATGAATAAATAAACGTTCAGGATCTTTCAAAGTCAAAAGAATACATAACACACCAAGATGGAGATAGATTTAAATAAGGCATCCTCCTTTGAAGTCAATCAGTCGTATTAATAGCTCCAAAACTAAGCTCCTAGAGAAAGATTTTTATCTTTTTGGGATAAACATCTTTCTATATCACCTCATAAAGATTGCAAGAGGTAGGATCAGAACCCCAAACATATCTCCCATGAGAGATTTTGACAGTAAAGGTATTAGATGGATCAATAGGCCAAGACCAGGTGTCACTATTAGGTTGTAGATTGACTGAAGAAAGTAAATGAGAAAGATTTGCCCATTCATTTGTCTCCAAATCATTTAGGTTACGTCAGAGGCTCAAGTCCCAAGCGGCATTAGATGTAACCCAAAAGTCTACAACCTTACCATTTGGACGATTTGATAATCTATAAAGGCGAGGGAAAACCAATGAAAAGACCCCACAACTCAGCCATGAATCATGTCAAAAAAGAGTCGAACAAACATTACCAAGACATCTCTGAATACGACTAGCAACAAGATCAATGGTAGAACAAATAAACCGCCAAGAAGATTTGAAGGATCCTCTTTGAATACGTTGTGACCAAATACAAGCATTCTCTGTGTAATATTACTTAGCAATAATAATTTTACGCCATAGGGCATTATCCAAATCCATTTTGATAAGAGAGTCAAATTTCGATGTTGAAAATTTCCAATGCCAACTCCACCCATAAATTTAGGAAGCTGAGTGGTTTCCCAATTTACATCGTGCATACCACCGTCACCTCTAGAGCCCTCCCAAAAAAAGTCCCAAATGAGCTTGTCTAGAGATTTTGCAACCTTGGTGGGTAACTTTAATAAAAATAAGTAATATGTGGACATATTTGAGAGAGTAATTGAATGAGGGTATGTCTGCTACCTTTGGAAATAAAAGAGTATTTCCAATTATGAAGCTTATGTTGAATTCTTTCAATAACTGTCAGAATTGAGATCCTTTTGAATTGCCTCCCAAAGGAAGCCCTAGGTAAGTAGAAGGCCAAGCACCTTGCTTACATCTAAATTTTGTTGTCAACCAATCCATTTTTGAATTTGCAATATGAATCCTCAAGAGCTCACTCTTGGCAAAATTAATATTCAAACTAGAAGTCATCTCAAAAAGTTTAATAATGTCAAAAAGATTATTCAAAGCTTTCGAATCATAGACAGAAAACATAAGAGAGTTGTTCACAAATTGCAAGTGGGTCAAAGAAAGACGAGAATTACCAATAGGATGAGATACAATTCTTCCCAATCTTGAGCTATGTGATAACAAACGATTGAGGCAATTAGAAACTCGAGTGAATAGAAAAGGAGAGAGAAGATCACCTTGGTAGAACTGCATCTAGGATTCCCAATCTACCTTATCAAAGGTCTTTTTTAGATCTAATTTAAGTACCACACCTTTGTTGTGTGAGGTAACCCAGCCATCAATCAACTCACGCTACAATATGATTGTCTATTTTTGAACCGTTGGCTTTTTCTTATATATCTAATAGTATAAAATCAACGATTATATTGTTATAGTTCCTAGAATAATTCTTTTTTCATGATTAGGATAGGTTGAGCTTTCACTCACCCTCCAAATGCCCTCCAAAATATTATAGTCACCAAGGCACCTTTTTTTAGTAGCACAATCTATCCACTATTTGCATTTACATTCTAGTTCTAGAGATACTTGGTATTCATTTTGTTTCATTTTTAATTGTGATATGGAATGGGGATGAAATAAGTATTCACTTTGGGAATACATTTCAAAGAAGAAGGAAGTTTTCACTTTGGAAATTGCTTCTCCAAAACCAAATAATAAAATTTAAAGTAAATTATACCTGTGGTCCTTAGTTTTTACAGAAATTATGGTGAATGGGCTCCTTTAACCCATTAATTTTAAATTTGTCTAAATCTTTTAAATTTATCAATGGTTCTTCATGCATTAATTCAATTTTTATTCTTCCCTAAATGCCCTTATTTAATTTTGATATTCTAATAAATATTGATTTGTTTTTTCATGAACCAACCGGTTATCAAATTTGGTAACTCTTATTTTATTAATTTATCTTAGTATTGTTTTTTTATATTAAACATTCCATTCATGTTTTTTTTTCTTACCTTTAGCGATTTCATTTTTCGGTTTTTTTTTCCCAATTTTAGTCAACTGTCGCTTTTTCCAAGCTCATTTCTTTTCTGTCAACCGATAAGGGCAAATACGTAAATGAGCTTCTTAAACTCCTTTAACATCCGATTGTGAGCTGATAGAAATGTAAAATTATTACAAAATAGATACTTTTGGAATAAATGGACTACTATTGGTCCATTCATGTAGTTACCCCTAGTTTTTATCTTTATAATTATATGGTCTTTAAATTTTCAAATCTTACTTTAAACCAAGTTTTTAGAAATAAACAACGATGTGACCTCTTAAACTAAAAAGAATTTGAGTTTATAATTTTTTGGGTTAAAGAACGCAGAACACTTTTGATCACTGAACTTTTATGGAAGTAAGAATTTTAGTCGTGAACTTCAGTTTCTAAAGATTTAGTCCCTGTACATTCAATTTTGTAACAATTTAGTCTCTAAAATTTATTATGTAGCCAATTAATTCCTCGTAAATTTGTAACGATTTAGTTCTTGACGCAAAAAAATATTGTTAAGATTTAATGAAATTTCTTGCATATAAAAATCGATAAACTTCTGTGTGTTTATAAACTACAAATACTAATCTGTTACATAATAAATATTAACACTTAATTTCAATGAAAATTTTCACAACAGGGATTAAACCATTACAAATTTAAAATGACAGATTAAATTGTTACCTATTAAAGTTCTGGAACTAAATTGTTACTTCCACAAAAGTTTAAGAATCAAAAGTATTTTTTAATCTTTTCCTTTAAAAAAATCGTATAAAAATACCCTTATGTTGATATACCCTTTAAATGACTCGACTTCTTTAGCTCTAAATTACACGTGCATGTTCACAATAAAATCTGTCTTTCTTACATTCTTTTCCAGTTGATGTAGCTTTCCCCTTATAGAGCCAAATCAAATTCAATCATGCTCGATGCATCTAGGAATATGAAATGATCTCAACCTTGAATTTCATTATTAAAGCAAGATCCAAAAGAACAGAACATTCTTACTGGCCTCTGAAACAGCTTTGACCAAATCCGAACACATTACGTACAGAGTGAGACTAGGTGAACGTAGCCGATACTCAATAACGCGATATTAAGTTTCCTCATTTATCATTAATCCACAAGAGCATAGAACAGAAGATGTTATATACCACTAATGTACACATCGTTCAGATCGAACCTTCTAACAATGGTTGCTCCACATCCTACATTACATAGCATCATGTGCATTAACATAAAATATGACGAACCATCCATTCAAAACAGTGTACCTATCTCGAAAATAACCAGGCAGACCAACTGCATAGGCTAGAAAGAAAAATAGGCAAACCGCAAATGCTTCGCGCTATCCCGTTAAATTGAATTTCGATCACATTTCACAATGCTATCTTATGCATTCTCTTTTTCGATCTTCGATTCTCTTTTTTCTTTTTAACGGGTGGGAAATGAAAGATGCAATATGAAAAGTGTTGCTAAGTAACCTTGAACTTGTGAAGCAAAAATGGAGGAAGATGATGCTCCAAAACAGCCAAGAGCTCCCTGCCTTGGCTCACCTCTTCTAACGTCCCGCCTCCAAGCCTTCGAGCGGCTTCGACCAGCTGCCCCCTCAGCTTTTGTGAAAACAAGTATCCGTTCACTTTTATACATTCCCTGTACAGCGGTAAGTAAGCTATTGCAACCCTCAAGGGCGCTGGGATATCCCTCAAGGAAATTGGAGATCCACCCCACCTCAAAATCCGCACAAAATTTAAGTAATTTTCTTGACCTTGTCTCAACCCATCCAAGTAAGCTGCCTCCGACCAGTGCTCCCGAAGAAATGCCCTAAGCTCAGGAGCAACAGACTCGTCGCTCGACTTGGAGATACTGTCTGCAACAGCATATGTCGCAGAAGGATCACCAAGAAAGTTGGAATGAAGGAGAAACTCCACACCATCAAGAGAACCACTACTCCGTTCCCCAGCAGCCTTAAGAATTTCAATGCTAAGGGCAGCAAGTACGTGTTGAGGAACATGGGGAAGAAGATAATCAGCGACGTTAATTTGGCTGCTAGACGTGGCTGCTGTGAGGGCCAGGCATAGTTCCATGTCCTGACAGCCTCTTTTCACAAACCACTCAACAACAGGCAAACACCCCCTTTCAGCTGCTCTCATCAGAGGACCCAAAAAAGCTATGGCGTTACCCTCTTCCACCAAGCACTCCATTGTGCCAATCTTACAGTAGTGAGACGCAAAACCCAATGCCAGGTCGACATCAACGTCCAAGCTGTTCCTTTGGGCAATCTACACACACATTCCGCAAATCAGATAAAAAGAAAGACATGAGTGTCAGGTTAATGAGAAAGAAGTCATGAAGATTCTTTTTGCTTATTGTGCTATGCAAGGTTCTTCAATCGATGATAAATAACATTCCGCGAAACAAATAACTATTTGTATTGTAGTTTTTTACTTCTACATTGCATGCATAATTCATTTTTACAAGCCACAGTATTACGTCAGGAAGTGGCCACAAGCAATCATCAAATTTGCGGTAGAAAAATATCAACTAACAATTAACATAATATCAAACTTAATATTAATATAAAAAAAACAAAGGCTAGTAAAAAAGTACACAGACCATCAATCGAATGAAACAATCGTGTGAATATTAGTAAACTAAATGATGAAGGTATGGAACATTATGCATATGCATGAGCTAAATGCAACATTCAATATGGAGCAAAACGTCAACATATACGAGTCATATATTAGATGTGACTTGGGGTTCACATAATCAATTTATATTTGTATATACTTCAAGAGACAGCTTCAAATCTTCAAAAAGTAAAGTAATCTGGAAGTCCAAGATCTTTATTCTCGTCTTTGGGTTACTCGTACTGAAGAATTTATTTTTCTGGATTTTATTTTGGGTTTGATCTCAGATCTAATTTAAATATTTTAATCCACAAAATCTTTCAAGTGATATATTAGGGTCTAGCAAGCTCAATTACAATACTTTGATGTTTTCGTTCATAAATAAGAAATTATCAGCGTAATTGCATCTTTTGCAAACGTACAGCCTCAGATATGCATTGATCAGATGAAGGACCTGAAACTAATTTCAGAATGCTCACCATAAAAAATAGTAAATCTGATATTTCTCAACAAATAGGAAGCTAATATGAACGCCAATTTACTGTACCTGTAATAAAATGCGAACAAGTTCTGTGCTTCCAAAGCGAGAAGCTTCAAGGAAGCACTGGTTAACATTGTCAGCACCACCCTCCACCAGCAAACATAATAAACCCTGGATTGCCGTTGCTGATATTCCGGTCGCCCATCCAGGATCAAATGAACTAGAAAAGAGAGTGAGTGGGAAACAAGCAGCATCAAAGGCCTCGGTGAAATCTTTTCCAGTAAGTTGATTGCCAGCAAAATCTAGGAACATTTTGAAAGCGGATAACTGAAGTTGGATCTCAGCAGCTGAGCTTTGAGTCACTCGGTCCTTGCTTCCGTGGCACCCAGAATGAAAACCTATGCATTTCAGAGCCCACTCGGTAAACTTTTGAACTTTAGTACCAGCCTCTGCCTTTAAGACCTCATCTCCATTGCACTCTTGGAGACGCTCACGCAACCTGCAATTAATGAAATGTCAAGCATAGGATATATACATGTCTAATGTGCCATGTAAACTTATTGGCTCATCACCACATTATAAACATTTCGATTAAAAAACAAATTCAGTAATATTAGAATTAATAATACAAAAGAGGAATAAAGAAATTATCTACGATACAAGCCTGCCTGCGGAAGTTGAGATCAAAATCACCAGCAGGAGTTAATAAAGAGAAAATAAAAATTATTATGGAAGATGAAAATGATGAAAAATATACAATTTGTACTAGACTACGAGGAGGAAAAATGTATCTCGCCATTGCCAAACACCTGAAGAGCACCCCAATCTAACAGAACCAACGTACAAAGTTTGTTTATTTCTACGTAGTTATAAGTAAGATGATTCAAAAAAACCAAATGAAAGATATCAATACTTTCTAACTTCACATAACTAGTTGGGATAAGTGAACAATGTGAACTTAAATAGTTAGAGTTTAAGATTCAACATGAAACGCAATGAAATATTAAAGGGCCATTTGCATTTGAGAAATAGTAAAGCAATTGGTTACGGGTTTGTACCCAGGGAATCCCCCCTTCAATGAATAATAATTGAACTCCACATATAAAAGTGCTGTTTGTTAAATTGAAAAGAACTTTAGAGCCTAACTATGGAATTAAATGAAATCACCAATTCGCTAAGATACTAGAAGGATAATACATGATAACTAGATCGAGAGATATAGCTAAAAGTGCTGTTTGTCAAATTGGCTATATATTTGGACAGGCCTTTCTTTGTACTGCATTTTCTCTTAATGGAAGTTTTATCTTTCTATCCAAAAAAGTTAAATATTTTAATACTTATACTGTCAGCCCTATACTGTGACTTGTTAGTTATGACTGGTTTCCCCCTCTCATTTTTCCTGCATCAAACAATCCATTGCTTCTTGTTTTTTTCCCTTTCTTGTTAGGGTGCTGGGGAACTTTCTGGATAATAATTCTGATGGCTGTAAATAACTGTTCCTAAGAGAGAGAGAGAGGCAAGCAATTCCTTTTTATTGTCATGAAAACAAACAAATGTAGCAATGAGAATTTATGCTTCACCTCTGTGCCATGACAGTTACAGTATCTGCAAGACTCATTGTTCGGCTCTGGCAGGCAGAGACACACGAAGCCAGAAATGAGGTCCTAAGAGCTGCTCTTGTAAAATCATAAGCTCCGCTCACAATGATATTCTTAATCAATCCAGTTATCCCGTGAAGCTCTTGCTGTGTGCTCAAAAACCAGATTGAATCCAAGGTGATACACAAAGCATCATTAAGAGTCTGAGGATCTGCCAACGCAATCAAACTCTCTGCAAGCTCCCAATCATGTGAGCTTATAGCACCCTGAAACAACCGGCCCAACTCAAATCTGTCTTGTCTGCTAAGTTTCTTTTCATGACTAGACTTCCCTTTCTTTCCGAGCTTAGAATCTGTCACCACAAGCATGGACTTGGGACTCTGTTCACTGGAATTACAACCATGGGCTAGAACAGATTCTTTCTTCACAAGAGGTCCTTCTCTAGAAAATACAACACTGCTTCCCTCACCTTTCTCTGATGCAGGAGCATAAATATCACCCTTCTGAACATCAATCCCATTCTCCTCAGTTTTGGTTTCCATATTCGTGTGGTCGAACATCAAAGCTTCATCTGCCACATTGTCCCTAATCGGAACCAAAACTTCCTTTTCCATCCGCCTGCTTGATTCAATTTTGCTCCGTACCCCTTCTTCCAAAGAGCACACAAGCACCCCGAATCAAACAAAATTAAATATACCACCCTCCTCTTCCGTCATCAACAGCTCAACAACGTATACAATCTCTTCAGCGAACTAAATCCCGAACTCCCCAAAAAAAAAACTGCAAAAGGAAAAAGGACAAACACCAAATAAATCCGAATGTTAAATCCAAAGTCGAAACGAAACACCAAATCAGCCAAACTCAAACTGAACTTCAAAACAATCAAACTCGAGAGGGATTCGCCAGCATACCGTCCAAGTAAAGAATCAAAAAAACCAGAATTTACATAATTCAATCAGCAGAAAAAGCCTCCCGAATACCAGCTCCATACCCAAGAGTCGAAGGCCACGAAACGAACCTAATTCAAAAAACAAAAACAGCATGTAGATGTAAAGTGAGAAAGAAAGAAATGAAAACGAAAATGAGGAAAAGGTGAAACGATCAAACAAAAACCTCAAAGCAGAGTGAAGTAGGAAACGGAAATCAAGGGCATCAGAATCAGAAACAGAAACAAAATAGAATCGAATTGAAGAATAACAAGAACAAGAACAAGAAGGATGAATCGAAGACAAACCTGAGATTAAAGGTGGAGAGAGGAGAATGGAGAAATGGGAGAAGGAAGAAGAAACCCTGATCTTCTCTCCGTGTAAATTTTAGGAACATGAAATCGCTATTTTTTTTTTATTTTTTTTTTTCTATTTTAGGTTTCGTTTTGTTTTTTGGTTTTTTTTTTTCCTTTTTCTCTTTGTTATTAATATTTATTTAAAAAAAGAAAGAAAATATTATATAATTTTATTCCATTCTTCAATAATGGACGGAGGCCGTAGAAGTGTGTGACTGAGAGAGTGAGAACTGATAAAAAAAAAATAAAATTAAAATTAAAAAAATGAATAAAATAAATAAAAATAAATAAAATTTGGAGAGTCATAGTCACACTATCTATATACCATAGAGAGAGAGAGGCAATTATTCATTGGAGGGTCCCACTTGTTAGTAATACTCATGTGGGCCCCACTCATAATGATTACTTTCTCCCTCTAAAGTCTTTTTCTATCTCTCTCTAAAGTCTTAAATCTCAAGTTTTTAAGACAATGGGCTAGTAGTACTGAGGGGCCCCACCTCACCACCTTTTTTTTTTTTTTTTTTTCCTACCTTTGTAATTTTTTTTTAACAAAAATTAGTTTTAATTTATCTTTTGTGTATTAACCATTTAATTGTGGAAGAGTTGTTTTTTTAGGCCAATGAAAGAAGTTATTTAGTATAATAATATATTTAATTGGTCTATTTTCAATCATGATAAACCATTTTAATATGTATAAATTATGATACTTTTAAGTTATATATGAAATGAGTAGGTTTTGGTCTTATATGTGTATAGTTTCTAATTCATAAGGTATCTTTGGTTCAATTAATAGAATGTATTTTGATGTCACATTGTAATTTCGTCTGTTTTGTGGAAATAATAACTTATTGAAAATAAAATCAATAAATTGAAACTTTTATTATATTAACGATACAGTTTTAAAAACAATTGGTAGACTAGATCATATATTTAGCTTGGATTATTTCAAAAAAGTTGTCATTGATTACTTTAGTAGTAAGTTTGGGTTTACAATTATTGTAATTAATGTGATGTAGGATTTTCGGTTGTGATTGTCTAAGTCTAACAATTTGTTCGAGTGTTTGTTTTCGAATGAATAATGAAATAGCTTGTGTGACTGTGCACAAGTCAAACCAACCGTGTTTAAATTGAGCCACAACAGAAATTGTATAGTTTGAGTGTGAAGGGCTTCTCCTATGTATAAAAGCAACTATAATGTTTGCTTAGTTGATCGAGTGACAAGCTTGGCTTGTTACACCGACTATTTTAGGACCAAGCTATCCGTATTTACTGATAAGTGATGATGACCAAGGACTCGAACCTTGTCAAGTGACCTCGCACCTAAATGTTGAGCCTTAGGGTTCGACACTTCATGCTTAATACCATGGTTGAAGGATCCTTCGATCAAGCTTATCCACCCAACTCTCAAGTTAGATCATCCTAATCACCCAATCCCAAGACTTACATAGATAGTTGAAACTATCCATAACAATTAATATTTTAAAGATTTATTTGTAGTTTTTTCAAATTTTGATTTTTGACTTAGTATATGAAAATAAGTTATTTTTATATTCATACACAAAATGAGAGGTTTTGGTTATTAGTATTTTTTTTTTTTTTTTTTTACATGGGTGAGGTGGAAGGACTTGAACCACATATCTTTTGGTTATTCGTACAAGATTTATGTCAGTTGAGTTATGCTCATATTAGCTTGCAAGTCATATATCTATTTGAGCATGTCTTTTGGGATGAGAGCTCAAAATATCATTTCGTTCATTGAGCTTCACTTCATTTTGGTCTTGTACTTTTAAATGTTGAAATTTAGTCTTTGTACTTGCACTAAAGCTCAAAATTGGCCCATACTATTATTTTGAAGTTTTTTTTTTTTTTTTTTTATTGAAATCAATTAAATAATAACAATAACTTTCATGAAAGAGAAGACATAATGTGGAGTTATTTTAAAATTTGTTGAGGAAAGGCTCATAGAGACTTTTTTTTTTGGTAGAAAAATTAACACTAAACTAACATTAAGAACCAATTTTAAGCTTATTGAAATTACATGAACTAAATTTGGACATTTGAAAACATAAAAACTAAAATGAAATAAAACTCAAAATGGACCAAAATGGTATTTTAACCTAAGTTAATAAGATGAATATTAAATTAAATATTTGTTTGGATGTTAATGGGGGAAAAGAAAGAAACTAAGGCCCCGTTTGGTTCGTGATTTGAAAATTGTTTTCGAAAATAAAGAATTCAGCAGAAAACGAAAACAAATTTCTTATTTCCATTATATCTAAAAACATGTTTGGTTCCAATTTAAAAACTTTAAATTTGAATTCAAAATTTGAAAACTCTGTTTGGTTATGAATTTGAAAATGCATGAAAATATTAATATGTGCTTGGTAAAATTAATTTTTTTTAGAAAAAGTTAATTTAATATGATTATTTTTCTACTTGACTTTTATTCATTTGTAGAGAGATTATAGATCAATGATGCTGGAATTGATTCTTCAAAAAAAAAAATTGTTGGAATTGAAATTATAAGGAAAAAAAAAGATATATTATATAGTTGTATTATATGAAACTTTTGATTGTAAAGTGGAGGAGTATATCAAAATAGGTAGAATTATGTAAAAAGTAAAAATAACAACCAAAACATCAGTATCAATCAAATACACTATTTACACAACAGTAATTTTGTATTTTTTTCCCTTTAGAGTCGAAGAAAATTTGGATATCAAAAATAAAAAATGTTGTTTGTAGATAATGCAACATTGTTTGATGGAAAGAAAGATGTATCCTGTGTTTTAAAAGTTGTATCTCGTGTTTCCATTATTTTGAAAACAAAATTGGAAAACAATGAAAACAACATTTTATCGTTTTTGAAAACAGGCCATTTTTTGAGTTGTTTTCGAAAATTGTTTTTGAAAACAAGTTAACCAAACACGTTTTCATTGTTTCCCTTGTATTTTTTATTTTCAAAAACATAAAAACGAAAATGAATCATGAACCAAACGGGGCCTAATCTTCTTTTCCAATTATAAATCAATTTACCATTTTGTTTTTGTTTTTAGTTCAATAATTGCGTGGAGAGAAATTGAATCTTTTAACATTAAAAATGTAGCAAACTTCTTATTCACTAAACTATGGTTAAATTAGCGAGATTTTAAGTTAATTTTATTATATACTTTTTTAAATTAAAACTCTATAAAATGTAATTGTTCTACATTTTTTATACTTAAAATTATGATTTAAAGTCACTTCTAAATTCAAACCCTTTTTATAAGCAACAATACCATTTCAATAATTCCAATGATTGGATATAAAATTAAAGAGAGCAAAAAAGTCAAAGAATTACAAAGAGGAGCCATAATTCATGAAACTATGAAAGAGAGAGATGAAGTCCAGACTAGATAACGTGCCCTCCAAAATTAACAATACTTAGTTGTATAACGGTGCGTAGGGATCTTCCTACATATCCTATTAAAGTCCTGACAACTAAGAGAAAAGTAGAAAATGAGAAAAAAAAAAATAATATCTCCTAACTATCAACATTTTAATGGTGGTGTGTATAAAAATACATACACACCGGTATGCAGTCAAGTACCATCCCTCCAAAATTTCTTACAGAAATCTATAAATGATCCTTTTGTTTCTCACTCTATTACTATGTTATATATACTTGCATATATAAATATAAAAAGAGTACAACTCAACCAATTAAGATATATATCCTCGGCCAAGAGAATAGAGGTTTGAATCCCTCCCGCCACACGTGGAAAAAAAAACAAAAAACAAAAAACATTGCATTAAAGAGCCTGACCTTCAAGCAAAATGGCAACCATAAACACACTAAAGCTGCAAGCATTGCAAATAAGAATATGAAACCTCAAATATTTGATCAATATTTTCCAAAGTTACAAACAATTGAAGGAAGAAAAGGAGGGAAAAAAAAACTGTAAATGATACACTACACTTGGTTTATAAATGAAATTTTGAGCAGCATCCCTTCCCCTTCTGCATCCCTCCATTCAATAAGCCAACCACAAGCAAAGGGTTCCTCTTCCTTCTATCTGCAAGGTTCTAAAACTTCTAATCTTACAAATTCAAATTTCCATCTCTTTACCTTCTCAACAGCCCAACCACTTTGCATGACCGTTGTATATCACTCTACATTTTAGAGATGAGGCTATCACATTCCTATTTTGGCTCTGTCAGAACAGAAAAAATAAAAGATAGCATGAAAGTAACAATTTAATCCCTGAACTTTGATTTGTAATGATTTAGTCCCCATATTTTCAGTTTTGTAACAATTTAGTTCCTGAATTTTCATATGTAACAATTTCGTCCCTATACATGAACTAAATTGTTACAAAATTGAAAGTTCAGAGACTAGATTGTTACAAACTTGAAAGTTTAGGGACTAAATTATTACTTTCATGAAAGTTCACGAACCAAAAGTGATTTTAAAACAAAATAAACTAACTCCTGATACTAATTCAGACCACAGCAGAGCAAATTTAGGTGGAAGAAGGCATGGTGATTGTACCTATCTTATCTTGTTTGGAAATTCAATGTCTTAATGCAGTGTGCAAACACAAGGGCAAAGAAGACTGTGAAGCCAACCAAAACTGCAGCCACAGGGCCCATAAAATCTGGGTGGAACCCATAATAGTGTTGTATATATGATTTGACTGATGTGTCTTCTGATCCTGGCACTTTGATGAGAGTCTCTACATCTCTGTACTGTGATACAATTAGCCCATATACAGTCCATGCCACTGGGCAAATCCAGTAATACCATATCCACCATTTTGGGATTTTCTGAAATTTCAAGAGTGTTAGAATGCATGGTTGCAAGTTTCCCAAACACTTACGCTTACGAAAGTTAAGGTTCCATTTGATAACCATTTGCTTTTTGAAAACTAAACTTATAAACACTACTTTCACCGGTAAGTTTCTTTGTTCTGTTATTTACCTTCTTTCCATGTTTTTAAAGACCAAGTCAAGTTTTGAAAACTAAAAGAAAGTAGTTTTCACAAACTTTTTTTTTGTTTCTGAAATTTAGCTAAGAATTCAAATGTTTCCTTAACAAAGATGAAAACAATTGTAAGGAAATTAGGAGAAAACAGGCATAATTTTCAAAAACCAAAAACCAAAAAGAAAATGGTGGTCAAACGGGGCCAAAATATATATTTTGGCCTCTAAAATTGAGTTGTTTTTATGTTTAAATTTAGTGATAACGTTTTTTTTAGTTATACCATTTCTTATTCCAGTTGGCTAATGATAAGCTTATATAGAATGATACTTGCTGGGTTGACAAAAAATTAGAGAAGGAATCTGGCCAGCTAAGGAGAGGAAAATTTGACATTTATGCTAATTCCTTGGCAATTTGGAATACGGATTAGAAACTTTCTTTTCTTTGGTGGCCTAATTCCTCCCTTACATCTGGTAAGCTTATTATAAGCCTATTTTAACATTAACCAACAGAATAGGTATGAGATTGCATAATGTTAAAATGTAAGGGACCAAATTGAAAAACACTCAAACAATAAAGACTAAAACATATATTTAGACATTTAAAATAGATACTCGGTATTTCTTTTCAAAAAAAAAAAAAAGATACTCGGTATTTATAAAATATACTCACAGGTCTTGGGATGAAGAAGCCAGAGAAAAGATTGAAGAGTGTATAGAAAGCTGCTGCGAAAATGGAGGCAACTTGGTGGTTTGGTGTGACAGAAACTGTCATCATACCATAATATGTAAAGTAGAGGAAAGTAAAGAAGTTGACAAAGAAGAACCAGAAGAATTTTGCAGCTGTCCACTCAAAGCCAACCATTGAATATACAATGAGAGTATAATAAGCCGTCTGGACGAACACATAAGGTATTTCAATTATCACCTGCATTGAAAAAGCGTTGAGAGTTGTTCTTTTTTATTCCACCGGATGTGAGACAGAGGATTCGAACCTCTAGCCTCTTAATCAAATGTATATCTTAACCAGTTGAGCTATACTAATAAGTTTCGAGTAAATGAATTTGTAAGCCATCAACATACCTGAGCAAGGGCATAAGGTAATGCAGAATACATCCCTGCAGCTCTCTCTCGGTAGAATACAGTTCTTTCTGTAGCAACTACTGGCTGTACAGTAGAGCAGTTGTTCACTCCAATAAACAAGACAGAAGCATACATTGCTCCAATAATTGTGTTTAGATCTTTCACACCATCCCTAAGCCAAGTTTAAAAGATGAAAAATACCAAAGAAATGTCAATGCTATGAATAGAAAAACACTTTTCTAATAAGTGGTATTTATGGAAACACGTACATCTTGGAACTGACTTTCCAAAAAATGGTTCCCAACATGAGGGCAGCGGCTAAAGTGAAAAAGAATCTAACAAGATTGTAATCAGGACTTCTCCAGTAGGTCCATGACTGCTTCCACAGACAAGATTTGAACTGCCCCCACATGGATTGGGAGTATTGAGTGGCAAAATAGAGGTCTGTTGATCCTGGTGGTGGTGTGCTCAACTCTTTTACTAATGCCTTATTTCGCCTGTTGATTAGCCATTATCCATATTTTATCAGCTCAGCACATGTAACATCTAATATCTCTTCAAAAAACCTCAAACTAACAATTCTATGATAGCATGAATCTTGACTCACTGATGCAAGGATGATGCCCTGTAATGTTCAGCAAAGTCCATTTTGAGCTGTACTTCAGCTGCTATTGAGCTTACCTCCAGCATCCAGGCTGCTGGATTGTACTTCTCTTTTATTTTTGGCACTCCTGGAATAGCCTATGGATGATTAAGTCCAAAATAAGTCAAATGATTCACTGTTTTGGTAAAAACATAAAGGATTAATACTCCTAAAAATACCTCAAAATATTCAATTAGCTTATGAGAATTGCGCCCCAGAGGTCCTGAATAAATCACTTGTCCTCCCCTTTTCATTAAAAGCAGCTGGGCCAAAATGGCTCATTTCAGCATCACAAAACAGACACAAACAAAGGCAGCAAGAGAAGGAGATAACTTTTTACCTCATCAAAGGCTTCAAATATATCAATGCTAGGTTGGTGAATTGTACATACAACAGTTCTACCCGTATCCACAGTATTTCTTACAGTTCTCATCACAATTGCAGCAGCTCTTGCATCAAGGCCTGAAGTTGGTTCATCCATAAAAATGATTGAAGGATTAGCAACAAGCTCTACTGCAATTGTTAACCTCTTTCTCTGCTCTGTGGACAGCCCTGTTATTCCAGGAATCCCTACTATGGCATCACTGAGATTCTTGAGCTCCACCAGTTCCATCACTTCATCCACAAAAATCTGTGAAAATTAGCCACAGAGAAGCACTTTAAGCATATTTGGGTTTTATATTGTTCGGAAGAGTTAACATAAACTGATGCTCTCACCATCTTCTCTCTGGTGCTAACTTCTTTAGGGAGCCTTAGGAAAGCAGAGTAAATTAAGGATTCTCGAACAGTGACTTGAGGAGAGTGGATGTCATTTTGTTCACAGTAGCCAGAAATTCTTGCGAATGTTTCTTGCTTCTTGGGAAATCCTGAAATTTTGATATCACCTTCAATATAACCGCCTGTTTTCCTCCCGGCTAAAACATCCATCAAAGTTGTCTTTCCAGCCCCACTAACACCCATTAATGCAGTGAGAACCCCAGGCCTAAAAGCACCAGTTACTTCACGAAGTAGTTGGAGTCTATTATCTTTGACCCCTTGGTTCTTCATTTCCTGTTAAAATAATGAATTTTCACTTGGCAGGTCTATTGACAAACTAAGGCCCATTTGATTTTTTATTTTTGAAAATTAAGCTTATAAACGCTATTTCCACCTATAAGTTTTTTTGTTTTGTTATCTACCTTCTTTCCATGTTTACAAAAACCAAGTCAAGTTTTTGAAAACTAAAAAAGTAGTTTTTAAAAACTTGGTTTTTATTTTTAGAATTTGACTAGGAATTCAAATGTTTCCCTACCAAAGATGAAAATCATTCTAAGGAAATTTTGGAGAAAACAAGTATAATTTTAAAAAACCAAATGGTTATCCAATCAGCCTAAATGATCAAATATAAATGCAAAACTTAGAAGAAGTTCAGAAAAGTTAGGCCAAAATCTACTTACAGAGGGCATGTCCACATAGTAATTGACACTATCAAAGGACATTGCAAGAGGAGTGAATGGAAGAACCATTCCTCTCTTTCTATTGATACCATTGCCAAGAGGGGAACTAGTGTCAGTAGATCTGCTGCTCATTCGCCAAATAGTCATTTCTCCTGTGTGAGTTTTTTCAATGAGCAATGGGAAAAAGATAGCTGAATGTGCATGAAAAATTATCAAGTTCATATGTATTTTTCACTTCATACTTGTATTGTTCCCATCAGAAGAAGATAATGATCTAGTCATTGAATCTGTTTTCGACTCTGGTTGTCTCAGAGTCGGTTCTTTTACATCTTGCTCGAACTCCAACTCTTCTGTTGATTCTTCTGATATTATTGCTTGTGGCCTCCCAAAAGCTGTCATGTTGATTTAATAGATTCAAATTTCTGTCACCTCAAATCAAAACCAAAAAGTTTTTGACACCTTGAACAGAAATGCTCCCGAGTCTTACGATTTAAGTACGCAAGGGCAAGCGTGAAAAGGACATTGAAGAGGATGGTGAATCCCAAAAGAGCTCCAGCTCCAATCCAGTACCAATTTCTCTCTTGGAAAATATCGAAGTTCTTAAGCACAGCCAAACCCAACGGGGTTTTATTGTCTGAAGCCTGCAATATGCATAACCTTTTAAGATCCTAGCCATACACAAACTATAATTTTGTTTTTTTTGAAACTCACAAACTAGAATTATTTACAGCAGCAAACGTCAATCAATATTAAGAGAAGAAACAATATGATTGGAGTTCGAACATTGGATCTCCTATTTAGTACTATATTAATTCATTATTAGATTCAAAGACATAAACGGATGGATTAAAGTATTTTAATCATGGTTAAATTACAAGTTTAGTTTTTGAACTTTTAAGTTTGTGTCTAAAAGATCCTTAAACTTAAAAAGAAAGTGTCTAATAGATCCCTGAAGTTTCAACTTTGTATCTAATAGATCTCTTAGCTTTAGAAATGTCTAATAGGTTCGTAAACTTTCAACTTTGTGTCTAGTAGGTCTATAAATTCTAAAAATTGTCGAATAGGTCAAAGACCTATTAGACACAAAATTGAAAATTCAGAAACTTATTAGACACAAAATTAAAAGTTTAAGGATCTAATAGACACAAAACTAAAAGTTCAATGGGATACTTCTTAAAGTTCAAGGATCAAATAGACATAAACTTCAAAGCTCATAAACTACCCTTGTAATTTCATATTCTTCCACGTTGTGTTAGGAGTAACATACCAGCCTGTTCATCCACCTTGGAGCAAGCATTTCGTTTACAGTAATGGCATTGTAACCATAAGTCATTGGTGAAATCCAATAGCCCCAAATCCACCACTTGGGAATCTCACCTGTTGCAGTACACACATCTCTGGAGTGAGTTAGCTCATACATGACTTTCTCTATTTATTTACATTGAAAACATAAAAAGGTTTGTGTTTCTCTATTTTATCAATTAGGAGAATTATAAATTCACCTTTAGGAAGAATGAAACCACCAAGCATGAACACAATTAAGAGAGTGAGAGACCCTCCAGTGTTGGCAATTATCATGGTCCTGCAGAAGCCAGCAATGAACCTAAAGAGCCCAGAAGCCACTTGTTGGAGTAGAAACACCAACAAGAATTGCTTGAAAAACCTGCAGTTTAAGGGCCAATAATATTTTACTACATATCCACCAACAGGAAAAAAACAAAACAAAACAAAAAAAGTTAAAATATCATTTTCGTCCTCATAATGCGGGACTCGTCCTATTCTAGCTAGCTTGTGTACTTCCAAGTGTCCAAATTAATCACTGTAGTTTTAATAATTCTTAAAATTGTTCTCTACTCTTATTTTATGGTTAATTTTTATATTAAAAAAATAGTCTTTATCAGATTTCTTCTTTAAATTTTAGAAATTTATTCTCCTGGTGTCTTTTCTTTTAATGAAAATTATTATTGTTATTATTTTGCTAAAATTAAAATTTAATGAAATTAAAAATATTAAATTTGAGACTAAAATGGAATGAATTTCAAAGTAGAAAGACCAAAATCGTATTTTAACGAGAAAATACTATTGAATTGATTTTCTTTTACTGTGGGGCGATGAAGCCAGCTAGTACCCAAAAAAAAAAGTTTAAGGATTCTAATGACAAAATCTTGTGTTTTTCTTTGCCCCTTTAAATAAACTAATCAAGCAATACATGCAATGCACGTGGAATCTTATAGACTTAATTTTAAATAAAAAAAATAATAGTTTTTTTAGTATATGTAATGCATTAAACATATACTATATAATTTAAAGTCCAAATGGTTATCTAGAGCTAAGCTTTTGAGTTTGTGTCTAATAGGTTTTAAAATTTATTCAATATTTTTTAAAATTCACAAACGAACTGTTAAAGTCTTTTTAGACAAAATTCAATTTCAATAGCATTAGTTTTTACAAAAGGTTGAATATATAAAACTGCACTTGGTCAATGATGTGAAAACAGAGATTTGAAAACAAAGTTGCGTTTCATATTTTTAGTGTTTTTGAACCTATGTTTGGTAGTATATTTAGAATCGAGATCTCAATTTTAAAAGTGGTTCAAAATATGTTTATAACATATTTACAAACAACAAAAAAAAGTTCAAAACACCAACAAAATATTTAGTTGAATCTCAAGAATTATTAATTAATTTACGAACCTATTTTATATTATAAATTTCCTATAATTATTATTTTACAATATTGTGCAATTTAGAATATATTATGGTATCATATTTTAACTTTAACAAAAAATAAAATAAAATAATATACTTATCAACTTTTTTTAACTTAAATATAGTCCTCCTGACGGAAAGCATATAAAAAATTACTTTTAAAATTTTCAATACCAGAACGTTTTTAAATTCAGTACTCTCTATTCACGAATTCGAAAGTTGGACTAAACTTTAAATTAAACGAAACTTACAAAAAGAAGAAAAAAAAAAACGAAGAACAACAATGGAGTGTACCTGCTAGCTTGGGGTGCAAATCCAATGGTGTAATAAGTCATAATCATCCAAACAGTAGATTCAAGCACAGAAAGAGGAAGACGAAGAAGAACAGTCGGGAGAGTAAAAGTCCAAGCCGGATGAAAGAGCAGATCCCTCTGCTTGAAGAACACCGGCAGCCTGGAAATGGTCAAGGCCAGTTCCGCGAAGCCATTGAACATGTTGACGATCATGGTGAAGATCAAAGCCCCAATGTAAACGGCGCCGTCGTCTTCATCGCGATGGTGCATTTTGGTCCGCAGGAAGACAGTGGCGGACGCGAAGCCTACGACGATGAGCTGAACGAGCTTGAAGATGTGGACGAAGGAATTTCGCTTGATGAGAAGCCATTCCTTGTCGGTGCAGGCCTTGAGAAGCGCCAATTTGGAGACCGAGTGCCTCTGGTAGACGAGGGCCGCTCCGTGCCCTAGCGACTTGTCGTACGGGATCGAGAGCTCGTTTCGGAGCTTGGCGCCTGCGTGAAAGCGCTTGAATCGGCTTGCGAATTCTGACACTGTTACGTACCGGTATGGCTCGCTTTTTTCCGCCCAGTATTGCCCTTGGTCCTTCCTTGACGTTACCTGTTTGTTCCCATCACAAATATGCAAAGTTTTATCAATGTATGTATATGTATATATAATGTTACCAAATTTGCAAGATCACAGCCAACAAGAGCATAGCTCGATCAATTGACCTAAATCTCGAACCAAAAAAGGTATGTGATTTGAATCTTTCACGTTCATATGTTGTCAATTTATCATAACCATTAAAATTTGGTTGGGATTGGATAAATAACGAAGAACAAGAAGCTAAAAGTTTACACTAACTTGTTAAAAATTTCAACCATAAAAGTTAAATCTAATCCAAAATAAATTGAAAAATACTTGGTTGCACATCGTTCACACCACCACTAAAACGTAGATAATTAGAAAAGATAAAATAAATTTCTCATTTTCTATTTTTCTCTCTTAGTTGTCAATGTTTCAATGGCTCCTTCCCATCGTTGTTATTGTTCAAATAAATTTTAAAGGACAATACTTAGTGTCATACCAGTGTGTGTATATGTACCTTGCTACACATCGCCATTAAAATGGAGACAACAAAGAGAGATAGTTTTCCCCCCTCATTTTCTCCCTACCCTCCACTTCTCTTTCTTAGTTGTCAATATTTTAACTAGGTGGACGGAGATCCTTACCTACCATCATGCACCGAAGTCTAAGTATGTTTAATTTTAAAAAGACATTAATTAGAGCATACATATCAAAAGTTTGGAGAATATGGAGTAAGATGGTTTGAAAACATAAATAAGATAGGTTTATTCATATTAAGTGCATTTTTCTAAATATTATACCATAAATATCACCTTTCTATTGCAAATACAAGAAGAAATTTTGAATTTCAACTTTTTAGAGGATAAAAAATGTTTTAGTTACTAAGCTATGCTCAAGTCAACCAATCATACATAGTCCAACCATTTGTTTCTTTTTGGACAGAGACATGATGAGTATATTTTAAAATGTCATTTTTAAATGTTTCAAATGTGGTTTGCACCTATTATTTTTATGAATATTTTTACTTAGGTTACAAAATTGGTCTACATAATTTCCAATAGTTTTCTAAGTTTCAATTTTTTTTTTAACCAATAAATATACTACCTGCTATTTCTATAGTTACCTATATTTTTGTTCACTCCATCTGCATGGGCCCAATATATGAAATTGGGCTCATAATTATGGGCCTTAGGAATTCGGCCCAATTGTGTAAGACCATAAAGGGATGGTTTATCTCTCACCTCTTGTAAGAAATCGGCGGTCCCCTTCCTCTCTGGACACTGAAATCCATAGGTTCGAAAGAATTCGAGCACGTGTTCTCGTGGGCCCTGATACACGATCTGACCGTCCGATAAGAGTATGATGTCATCAAAAAGATCGAATGTCTCAGGGGCGGGCTGTAGTAGGGACATCAACACCGTAGCATCGGTGAGGTGCACAATCTGTTGTAGACACTTCACTATTTGATAAGTCGTGGAGCTATCTAGACCGGTTGATATTTCATCCATAAATAAAGCTTTTGTGGGACCCACTATCATCTCACCTATACATGTGTATGCACACAACATTTTAAGAAATTGTTACATGTAGGGGAAAGGGTAAAAAATTTAGGATCTGTTTGGTAGACCATTCGTATTTTTATTTTTTGTTTTTGCATAAAATACCATAGTAGTGTAGGTTCGTGCAATACCATACGCTTATTGACTAGGCAATTTATTAATTATTCTTTTTATTTTCCTTCTCAAAACAGAATTTATTGATTGCCAAAGCGAGCTTAGCTCAGCGATAATTGGCTTGTACTCTCGACCATGAGATCAGAGGTTCGAATCCCCTACTCCCAAATGTTGATGTATTAAAAAAACAAAATTTATTGATTGCTCACAGTAAAATATCTTTATGAAAAACCATATTATAAATTATAAAGTAGACGAAAAGAGTACGTAAACTATAATTGAGACATTAAAATAGTGGTAATTGCAATTATTTGGTTAAATAAAAAAGTCAATTGTAATTATTGAGAGAATCGACTAAACCTGTGGTTACTCGTTTCTTTTGACCTCCAGATATGCCACGTTGCATCTCATCTCCAACAATAATGTCCTTACAAATATCAAGTCCCAATATCTAAAAATAATATTAATAAAACCTGAGTTAGCAAAAAGATTATCAAAATCTTCTCGAAAAATAAAACAAATAATATTCACTCGTTTTATTCCTACTAATATATATATATATATATATATATATATATATATATATATATATATATATATATATATATATATATATATTTTGTTTGACTAGATATCATTTCTAGTGACTCGTTTGAGATTGCTTTTGCACGAATTAAAAATAATTAGGGGAGGATTTTAACTATGCTAAAATTGATGGGCTATTATAATTTAGATACAACCACTCTCGAAAAATTTGTCAAAGCAGACATAATTCAGCAGTAATTAAGATGTACTCTCGACTAAGAAGTTAGAGGTTAAATTAACAACTTTTGAAATCATTTTTTTTTTCTAAAAATCATCCAACTTCTTTGACAAAATTTTAGGTTTAGTTTCATAACGATTTTTTATTTAATATTCTGTTTTTTTAAAAATGGTGTTGGTTTTTTCAGGTAGTTTTTGACTCTCTCAAAGAAACATTTGAATTCTTAACCAAATTTAAAAAACAAAAGTAAGTTTTTTTAGTTTTTTTCCCCCCCAAAATTTGGCTTAGATTTTGAAAACATTTGTAGAAAGTTATTAACAAAACATAGAGACTCATTGATGGAAGTTGTATTTATAAGTTTAATTTTCAAAAACTAAAATCCAAAAATTAAAATCTCGTTTGATAACAACTTGATTTTCAGTTTTTTATTTTTGAAAATTATAGTTGTTTTCTCACCACTTCTTTATAATGATTTTCATCATTCTCAATGAAATATCTTAATTCTTAGTCAAATTTCAAAAACAAAAACAAGTTGTAAAAAACTACAACCCCATTTGATAATCATGTGGTTTTTGAAAATTATGTTTGTTTTCTCCGAATTTCTTTACAATATTATTCATCTTGTTAATGAAACAGTTGAATTTTTAGCTAAATTCAAAAAGCAAAAACAAGTTTTTGAAAACTAATTTTTAGGTTCCGTTTGATAACCATCTGGTTTTGAAAATTATGTTTTTTTTTTTTTTTTTTTCAATTTTCTTAATATGATTTTCATCTTTGTCAATGAGACATTTGAATTCCTAGCCAAATTCCAAAAGTAAAAACAAGTTTTTAGTTTTCAAAATTTGTCTTGGTTTTTGAAAATATAGAAAGAAGATAGATACAAAAACAAAAAAACTTATAAGTGAGAGTAATATTTATAAACTTAGTTTTCAAAACTTGACTTTGATTTTTGAAAACATTAAAGAATGTAGATAACAAAACAAAAAAAGAAACTTATAGGTGGAAGTAGTATTCATAAGCTTAATTTTCAAAAACTAAATAATTATCAAACGATCCTTTTTTTTTTTTTTTTTTAATTTTCAAAAGTTGGATTACATTTCAAAAACATTTGTATCCATCTATTTGAAAAATCAAAACCCTTCTTTTGGCGACTGTTGGTCTATTATATCTTTTCTACCCATCTATTTAAACTAGAATGAAATTTTGATTGATTTGATTTTCCTAGTACCAAAATTTTCCAAAAATATGACCTTTGTGGATTAGAGGAACTTTTCTCAACAAATCAATTAGACAAAATTAAGAAAGCTACAAAACTAGAATGGTTCATAAAAAGGAAACTTTTTGGAAAGACATTTACAAAATAGAAAAGAAAAACTCCAGTGCACAAAACCCCACTTACTTTGGCCAAAGCGAGCTTAGCTCAGCGGTAATTGGCATGTGCCCTCGACCAATAGGTCAGAGGTTCGAATTCCCCCACCCCAAATGTTGATGTACTAAAAAAAAAAAAAAAAAAAAAAAAAAAAAAAAAAAAAAAACTCACTTTCTTTGAGTTCTCCAAAAATAAAAATAAAATAAAATAAAAATCACTTACTTTGAGAGTATAGTCAGTAATGAGACTGCTTTCAACTCCTTCCATTGCTGTCGCCTAAAGCATCCATGGTATAAATTCCAATTAAGGATTAAACATATCTTTAATAATCTAATCATATAAAGTCTAATTAAGGATTAAGAATATCTTTACAAAGATTATTACGAAAAAAAGGGAAGGATATGAAAAAGAAATAATGATAATAATAATAATAATAATAACCTTCATAAAGAGGTCGACTTCGGCCTCGGGGAAAATTCCAGCTTGTTTTTCCCTTCTCGCAAGCTCACTCAATAAGTCTAAATCATCACCATGTAATTAATATGTCATATTTTTTAAAGGAATGGTTATAAACTATACTCGTTTTAAATTTTAACTCGTCTATGGTACAAACCATGCTTTTAAATTTAGAAAAACTTGGTAAGTTGTAGAATTTTTGTTAGTTTAATTCGAAAAGAATTTGTCTACCCATATGTAGAGTGAATTGTGTATAGTTTTAAAATAGGTTAAAAATCACTATTGGGTCCCTAAACTTTCATAAAAGTAACGAGATTTGGTCTCTGAACTTTCAAAAGTAACGATTTGGTCATTCAGTTAAAAATTTTGCTAACTTAAACAAAAAGAAGAATCTTAACCAATTGCAATAGTTTACCTTTGGTATACTTCATTCCTTATATGAGTGATTAAACCAACTTGGTCATAAACCCACAACCCACTATTTCTCTACCGTTGTGGCTTTTAGTTTTGTACATGTGGAACTGCCATGTAGCGCAATGTAAAAATTTTGTTTCTAAATTAACGGAATCTTCGTTCTAAAAAAAAATTAGCTGAATCTTTAATAGAGGGACCAAGTTGTTACTATTTTAAAAGTGTAGGGACCAAATTGTTACTATTTTGAAAGTTCAGGGATTAAATTGTTAGTTTTGAAAGTATGGAGACCAAATCGTCGTTACTTATATGAAAGTTTAGGGACCAATAGTGATTTTTAACCTTTAAAATATGAGTATAATTTATAAAGTGGATAAATGTGGTTTATTAATTATTTATTGGTACTAATATGTTACCATATCGAGTGCCAACTCCTTGACATCGAGCTGAGAAATCAAGCGTCTCTTTCACTGTCATTTCTCCAACATGAACATCATTTTGGCTGATATACGCAGATGTCTTTTGGGGCACAAATTCATTTAACTTGTTCCCGTTATAAGTAATCTCTCCTTTAACCTGTTCATAATGGAGGATAAAATTTGCAAAATTCATCATTTTATATTTTTAAGAATATTAAAAATTTCAACAAAGTAAGAAAATTTCAATCCAAACCTATAAAAAAAAAATGTTATTAATCTTTATCCAACTAAGAATGTGTTTGGTTTAACTTTTCAAGTGTTTAATTTTGAAAAAAAAAAACCATTTTGAAAAAAAATTCTAGTGTTTGCCAACCACTAAAAATGACTTATTAGGAAATGAAATTGATAAATAAACCCTTTTGAGAGAAACACATGAAGTCAACTTTTTTAAAAAGAGTCTTTAGTATACGACAACTTGTGTATAAAAACACCTATGAGGAAATGCAACCAAACATATGGGTGTTTAAATTCTAAACAATTTTTATACAAAATGTTTTTAAAAAAATGCATTCTTGAAAAACATTTAAATTAAAATATATTTCAAACGGACCATAAGTCTTGTCAGATATTTAAATAGAGATATTTATAAACAAAATAAACGAATAAAATTTAATAAAATTAAAGCATCAAAATAAAAATTTCGAAATGATACTACTCAAAAAAAAAAAAAAAAATCAAAATCAAAATGATAGGAAGGAAAATAATTGGGTAAAATGCACTTTTGGTCCCCGAAGTTTGGAGTTCATGTCTATTTGGTCCCTGAAGTTTCAAACGATACACTTTAGTCCTCCAGGTTTGTAAAATCATTCTAAATGGTCCCTGACTTAACTTTAACTTAACGGAATGTTGACTAGACCGTTATATGCTGACTTGGATGGGATGACGTGGCTATTTCATTTGATTAATGGACAAATAAATTGAAAAATTAATTAAGAAAATTAAAATATTAAATAAATTTTTAAAATGGTTTAAACCATATTCCCTTCAAGTGCCCTAGCCGTTCAGAGTTCGAAGACATGTCGTCGGCCTGAGTCATAGAAGAACAGCTTCCACTTGCAGCACTCTCCCATCGGCCGAAACGAGCAACGACCTCAAAACTTTCCTCCTCCGCCGCCGCAAGGCTTCTCTCCGACCAATTTATAAAAATGATTACCAACGAAATCTCATTTGTCCTGAAATTTTCTCATTAGCCAAAAAGAACCCAGAAAAACTTCCCAAGCTTTCTCAAAACCTAACCACTGGGTTATTTCTTCAAATACAAGAACAACAAAATAATTAGATAACAAATGAATTTCTGAAATTTTCTAAGTAGCCAAATAGATCCCAGAAAAACTTCCTAAGCATTCTCATCAACCAACCACATGGGTATATAAAACGAAAAATAAGACAATTACTAATATATAAAACATCATTAGTCATAAAATTTTTCTCAGCAACCAAACAGAACACAAAAATACTTACTGGGAACAAAGACTTCCAAAAATTGAAATCAGTCTTTGGTGCCTCAGCGATCCTCGTCATCCAAGAGACTAACATGATGAGAGAGCCAACAACCAGAGAAAGTGTAGAGGTCAACCGTGGATATGGATACGCATTCAAAACCTTCTTGTTATAAATGTTGAACACGACGTTCAAACCCCACCAGAGAGCGAAATACAGTCTGATCTTCACCTTCTTCGCCGTCGCAGAACAATGTCCGACCCATTAATGGCATTTGCAGATTGACTCAAAGAAGAGATCATGATCGAAAGAAAAAAACAGAGATATTGGGCAAAAATTAAGAACTCTAATCGTTCAAGACTCCTCCTAAATGCGATTGCAAAACGACCCGGAAAGCCAACTTTCTAGGAAAATTATAAAAATTAATTTTTTAATTTATTTGCCTAGTAATCAAATGAAATAGCCACGTCATCCCATCTATGTCAGCACATAACGGTCTAGTCAACATTCCGTTAAGTTAAAGTCAAGTCATGGACCATTTAGAATAATTTTACAAACCTGGAGGACTAAAGTGTATCTTTTGAAACTTCAGGGACCAAATAGACATGAACCCCAAACCTCGGGGACCAAAAGTGCATTTTGCCCAAAATAATTTGTTAGTAAAAAAAACAGTGGAGATTGGGAAACAAATGCAAACCTTTAAATTTGGGTCCAACCTTCCCGCTAGCGCCAAAAGTAAGGTCGTTTTGCCTGATGATGGGGGACCCAGCACCAAAGTCATCCTTTCAACACAATATTTTCCAATTCCGTTATTAATTATTATTATAATCAAAATTTTGATTTTTTTTTTTAAATACAAATTATATGGTTAATTTATTTTTCTTTTTTCTAGTTTTTTGTTTGCTGTTTTAAATTTCCGTACTTTAATGTTCAATTTTCTTTCTCAACATTCAAACTCAAAACATTTATTTTCAAATTTAATATATATACAACTTTTTTTAGTTCGACTACATTTGAGGTGAGAGATTCGACCATTTGACCTCTTGATCGGAGATACATACCAGTTACTGTTAAGCCATATTTACTTTGACAATATGTATGACTTAGAACATAAAATCTAAATATAAAATGAATTACCTCTATTGAACTTCTAAAATATCTATTTTAGTCTCTAAATTTTGTTTGCTCTCATTTTATTGTTAAACTTTAAATTTTTTATTTCTATCTCTGTTTTTTTAAATAACTATTTTTGGGTATTGTCTTATTATTATTATTATTTTTTACCGAAAGATAAAACAAACATTTTAAAAATCTAGAGATCGAAATAAAACAAAACTAAGAGTTTAGAGACATAGACAGAATGATTTCAAAAAAATGAAAATTAAACCAATAATTTCTGTAACAAGAAATAAGAAAAATAAAAAATAAAATCACAAGTTGGTCACTAAATTTTTAAAGGTCGTTTTGAACTTTTAAATATGTGTTTAGTAAGTAATTGAAATTTAAGTTGTCTAATGAATCCTAAAGTTTCAATACATTATTGAATTTTCCAATTTTTATATATAAGCCATTGATTTATTCTAATATTTTTTTTAAGTTACAGACTAACTAGTCAAAAAAATTGAAAGTTTTAGGGTGTTATTAGACTTGAAACTCAATTTTATATTTAATAGACCAATTAATTTTTTTTTATTTTTTTAATATATTAGAGATCTTGAAATCTACCTGACACAAAATTAAGATTTCACATAACTTAAAAAATAGTTTTCAAAAACTCGTTTTTGTTTTTAGAATTTGGCCGGAATTCAAATGTGTGATGAAAACCATTCTAAACAAATTAGGAGGAAACAAACATAATTTTCAAAAACCAAATGTTGAGGCCTTGTTTGATAATCATTTGGTTTTTGAAAATTATGCTTGTTTTCATCTAATTTGTTTTCATTCTTGTTAAAGACACACTTGAGTTACTAGCCAAATTTCAAAAACAAAAACAAGTTTTTGAAAACTATTTTTTCTAGTTTTCAAAATTTGACTTGGTTTTTGAAAACATGGAAATGAGGTAGATAGCAAAATAAGGAAACTTGTAGGTGTATGTGGTATTTTTAAGCTTAATTTTCAAAAACCAAAAACCAAAAACCATATGATTATCAAACGGGGCTTACCAAATGACTTTTTTTTTTTTTTGAAATCTACTTATAATTTCAAAAACATTTTAAAAAAAAATAGAAAACAAAAAACAGAAATGGTTATCAACCAATTTTGTTTTTTAAAATTGAAAAATAAAAAGAGAAAACAGAAAACCAAATGGTTATCAAACATCCCTATACATCTCAAATTGGTTTTTGATTTTTGAAAATTATACTTGTTTTTTCTCATTTTTCTTAAAATGATTTTCACATTTGCATTCATAGCCAATTCTTTTTAACTAAAAAAAAAAAAAACTTACAAGTGAAAGTATTTATAAGTTTAATTTTCAAGAACGGAAACAAAAAAAAGGTTGGTTATCAAAGGAAGTCAAAATCTAAGGTCGTAATTTAACCAAATAAATTTTTTTTTAAAAAAAAAAAGGATGATCGAATACCGAGAAGGTTTAACGATCCCAGAGAGGTCTTTGAGAATGGTGAGTTTGGTAGTCTTCGCCAAATTGATTCCAACCAAACTCAGAGCCGATTCTATCAAATTTCTAGTCACATTCGGAAGACTTGGAATAGCTCTGTTTCCGATTTGGCAATCGGCTTCAACACTCAAGTTTTCGTATCTCACTTCAACAGTCGGTAGCTTAATTCCAACTCTACAAACAAATTTCCAGCCAAAATAACAATTCAGATCAATCAATCCAACAAACATCGCAACTCAATTTCAATTTCGATCTCAATTACTTTAGTCTTTACTTACCTATCGATTCGATCTCTGAGCTTCCTCAAGAACTTCTCGTTATCCTCCTCGGCGACCTTGAAGATCCTCTCGATGAACGTCCGCCAATCGTCCATGTCGAGCCTCCGAACGTCGACTTGCTTGTGAAGAATCGCCTGCGTTTGGCTGCTTTCGATCTCGCCGGAATCGGCGAAGGATTTGAAGATACTTGTTCTTAATCGGTCGTAGGTCGGAAGCTTCTCTATCGCCGCCCATCGGAGAGCTTCTTCGTCTTCTTCGGAATGGCTGAGCCTTCTCGAATTTCTGCCGCCGGAAAACACGTACTCGATGCTCCGGCCGCTTCTCCGGCTAAGGCTCTGGCTCCGGCTGCCCATTTTTCCCTTCTCTAATTCTTCCATTTTCAGTCTCTCTCTCTCTCTCCTCTGTAGTCCGATTGTTTAACAAACTCTCTCTCTCCTCTGTAGTCTGATTGTCTAACAAACTAACTCCCTATATTTATAGGGTTTCTCGCCGCTGCCGTAGCTTTCCAATGCGCTGATTAAAATTGTTTTTCAATGATTATTAATAGTTTAAATTACATGTTTAGTCTCTCAACTTTTAGGATTGTGCCAAATTCGGTATTTGAACTCTAAACAGTTTCAAATAGGTCCTCAAACTTTTAATTTTGTTTCCAATAGGTCTCTGAACTTTAAAAAGTATCAAATAGGTCCTTAAACTTTAACTTTTGTGTTCAATATGTCCCTCAACTTTTAATTGTGTCTAATAAATCCTTGTCCTATTCAACATTTTTTAAAAAAATTCACAAGCCTAATAGATGCAAAATTGTAAGCTTAGAGTCTTAATAAGTATAAAATTCAATTTTATATATAGTAGATTGATTAATTTTTTAAAATATGAAATATATCAAGGATCTATTAGACACTAAATTGAAAGTTTAAGAACCTATCAGATATTTTCAAAGTTCAGAGACCTATTAGAAACAAAATTGAAAGTTCAGGAATCTATTAGAAATATTTTAAATTTTAGGAACCTAATTGATACAACCTTGGAAGTCCAGGACTAACTTGTGATAAAACCTTATTAATAATTTCCTTTTTTCTTGTAATTATTAGTAGACTAAGAATTCAAATGTTTCTTTAAGAAATATATGAAAATCAAACTAAACTTCTGTGTTCAATAAGGGCCCGTTTGGTAACGTTCTCGTTTCTTGTTTCTTGTTTCCAATTTTATTAAGAAATCTAAGCATTTAATAACTATGTATGTTTCTTGTTTCTCATTTTTTAGAAACACTCCCAAAATTTGTATAGAACTTTTGGGAACAACTAAAACTAGTTTCTCCTTTTTTGTTCTTGTTTCCAAATTTTTCCAAACATAAATAAGAATATAGGTTTATTATTATTGGATGTATAGGTGTTAGGGTCATGAAATTCTATTTTTCTTTATTAAAAATGAAGAAACAGAAACAAGAAACGAGAACGTTACCAAACGGGCCCTAAGTCTTTCAACTTTTAATTGTGTGTCTAATAAGTCATTGTTTTATTCAACATTTTTTAAAATTCACAAGCTTACCAGATAAAAATTGTAAGCTTATAGTATCAATAGGCATAAAATTCAATTTTATATATAGTAGATTGATTAGAGTAGACTATCCGGATTGTTTTATGTTTTCAGATTCAATGAATATGGCAGATGTGTTTTAATTTTCGGATTCTGTGATCCAAATAGTGGAAATTCTGAAAACAATTTTTTTTATGTTTTCATTGTATCTAGATTTTGAATTTAAAATTTTTAAAGGAATAATTAAATTAAAGAAAGATAAAAACTTCAATAGATATAGTATTTCAGGTTATAAACTCAATTTATTTTTGTGAAATTAAAATTTTTATAATATAATGTATTATAAATTACATGATATTATTAAAATAATAATTATAAAAAATTTATAACACATATCATGTTTATAAATTAATTAATAATAGTTTATATTCAACTTAGTATTTAGTTGATAACTACAAATAATTTATGGTTTATAAATATATTATCAAACACATTTTGAACAATTGTTTAAATTGAGATCAAATTTATGAATCGACTACCAAAAACATGTCTAACGATATGAAATACAACCATGTTTTCATTGAATCCTTTGTTTTTAAATTTTTGTTTTCACATCACGCCAACCAAATGCACCCTTACTTTTTAAAAATATGAAATATATCAAAGACCGGTTAGACACAAAATTGAAAGTTTTGGGACCTATTAGACATTTTCAAAGTTCAGAGACCTATTAGAAAATAAATTGAAAGTTCAAGGACCTATTAGAAACTTTTTAAAGTTTGGGACCTAATTGATACAATCCTGAAAGTTCAGGGACTAAACTTGTAATAAACCTTATTAATAAGTTCCTTTTTTTCTTGTAATTATTATTTGACTTTGTGTTGAAGATTTTTTTAGGATCCATTTGACAAACATTTGGTTTTTTATTTTTAGATTTTGAAAATTGTGTTTGTTTTCCATCATTTTTTTACTTTGATTTTCATATTTCTTGAAGGAACATTTGAATTTTTAGTCATAGAAAAAAAAAAAAGTTTTAAGAACTAGGCATGTTTGATAACCATTTGATTTTTTGTTTTTGAAAATTATGCTTGTTTTTTCATCTGTTAATGATCAATTTGAAATCCAAGCCAAATTCCAAAAACAAAAACATGTTTTTGAAAACTTTTTTTTTTCTTCAAAATTTGACTTTTTTTTTTTTTTTAAACACAAAGAAAAAATATAGATACTAAAACAACGAAACCTATAAGTGGAAGGAGGTGTATAAGTTTAATTTTCAAAAACCAAAAATAAAAAACCTAATGATCATCAAACGTGACCTACATTTTTAGTTTTCAAAAACTTTACTCAGTTTTTTAAAATATCAATAAAAAGTTATAATAAAACAAAGAAACTCATGGATGAGAGTAGTTTTTATTAGTTTAATTTTAAAAAACTAAATTGCTATCAAACGAGATCTTACTTTTTACTTCTTCTTCTTCACTCAAAAGTTTTAAATTAAAAAAAAAAAAGAAGATCTTATTACAACTTTAGTCTCTAAATTTTAAGGGTTTATCAATTACAACTTTAAAAAATGTCTGTATGCTGTTGAATTTTCAATTTTGTGTCTAATAGGTCTATGAACTTAAAAATTGTCTAATAAATCCTCGAACTTTCAATTTTGTGTCTAATTGGTTCCTAACACATTTGGGATTTTTAAAAAATAACCAATCTATTAGATATAAAATTGAAATTTCTGTCTTTGGGACCCTAAACTCTCAATTTTATATCTAGTAAGCCTGTGAATTTTTTAAAAAAATGTCGAATAGATTAAGAATTTATTAGATACAAAATTAAAAGTTAAAGGACCGATTAGACACAAAAGTGAAAGTTTTAAGGAGTTATGAGATACTTTTTAAAGTCTATGAACCTATTGGACACAAGATTGAAAGTTCAACGACCTATTTTTTATACTTTTTAAAGTTCAGGAATCAAATTGACACAACCTAAAAGTTGACGGACTAAACTAATTTAACCCAAGAAAAACGGTTAGGTGCATCCATTAAGTATTGTCATCAATAATTTTAGGAAAAATTTGTTATCTAATATAACAGCTATATGAGTAGTTGTCAAAAAAAAAAAAAAAAAAAACTCGTGCATCTGAAGACCATATAACAACTACGGGCCCGTTTGATAACTATTTCAGTTTTTGGTTTTTGGTTTTTCTGTTTTTGGTTTTTGGTTTTTGGTTTCCTGTTTTTTAAAACACAAAAACCACATATGTTTGATAACTGTTTTTTGTTTTCTGTTTTTAAAAAACAGAAAACCAACCTTGTTTGATAACTGTTTTTGGTTTTCAGTTTTTTAAAAATTAGAAAGATGAAAAGATATTTTAGAGAGAGAAAAATGTGTAAAGACGTTGAAACAAAAATTTAGAGACACAAATATAAATGTTTTCAAGAGATTTTTTTTTTAAAAAAGACGAGAGAAAAGTTAAACATAGAAAATTTAGAGAGATGAAAGAAAATGTTTAGAGAAAGAATATTAGTTAGACTCGAGAAAAGATATTAGTTAGAGAAAAAATAGAAAACAAGTTAGAGTAAAAGCGATAAATTTTAGATTAAAAAAATTAAATAAAAAAAGAAAATTTAGAGAGATAATATAGTTAAGAGTAAAAAATATGCTAAAGAACTAACGATAAATTAGAAAAATAAAGAAAAGTTGTAGCGATAGAAAATTTTGGTGACTTTTTTTTTCCAAAAGAAAAATTAGAACATGTTTATTGAGGAGAGAAAATGTATTGACAAGTTTTTAGAAATAGACAAGTTATAGAGAAAAAAAAGTTTTGAGAGAGAAAAATTTAGAGAGAAAAAAATAAATTTTAGAGAGAGAGAAAAAAATAGAGAAAGAAATTCGTTGGAGAGAGAGGTAAAAGAGGAGAAAAGTAAGCATTAGAAAAAAAAATGAGTTTTTGAAAAACATAAATCTGTTTTTAAAAACTACTTTTTTTGGTTTTTGAAATTTACTTATAATTTCAAAAACGTTTTTAAAAAACAGAAAACAGAAAACAGAAATGATTGTCAAACACCTCTGTTTTTTAAAAATGAAAAACAAAAACAGAAAACAGAAAACGAAATCGTTATCAAACGGGCCCTACGTTATCTTTCTAAATAAAAAATATATTTTCAAAAGATTCTAATATCTAACTTAGAAGACTATTTTTATTATCTTAACTATGGAATTATGCTTAAATTAGGGAAGTAAAAAAAATCTTTAAAATAGAATTTCAAAATTAGTTTCACATGACTTATAATCCTTTTCTAAGTTCACAAATAATATTCAAGCATCAAATGTTAGAAGAAAATCACATTTATAACCTAAACTTATCTATAGTTACATTTATAGGTAACATATAATTTGATATTCTTTTACAAACACATCAATAACAATAGTAAAACTTTCCTCAAAAAAATAAAAAATAAAAAATAACAATAGTAAAACTAAAATTCAGAAATCACATCGTAATTTCGACTAAAAGATCCATAGCTCAATTTATTAATCAAGACACTATAATCTCGATCAAAAGTTTTAAGAGAAAAAAAAAACTCATAACCCAATCAAAATTTGGAGCAAATAAAATATATTTGGGACTCTTTGACTCCTCCTTTGCTCTACTAGATTATTGCTTTATTTACCACATGTCAAAATTTTGAACCGTACAAAAGAAATTATTGGTTAAATATTTATGTCGGGAATGACCTTATCTTTTGATTTTTTTCTTTTTCGTTAATGGGTTAAGGGCGGGGGTTCTGTTATAAATTAAATATAGTATACCCCAACTCAAATCAACATTTTTTTTTTGTTTTACGCCCTGTAATTCTTCCTCAGCCATGCTTTGGGCAGAATAGCAGAGCAAGTACAAGTATTAGTAGAATAGCAAAAATGTCAGCATGGAGGAGCTGCTCCTTTAATCCGCACTACAACCAATCCTCATTTTCCCCAAATCGATTTATGTTGCTAAACCGAAACCGATCTCGATCGAGAGGGCAACCCCTTTGTTGGTTCTTCGAGACAAAAACACTCATAGGAATGGTGCGACAATGATCTACGTTTCCCACGACACACGACTCCATGGATAGTTTCAATGAGTAAGGAAAGATGTAGGCAATAGCAGACCACCGCATATTTTTTGTCATTCCAAGAGAAATAGACTACTCAAAAATTTATCACATTTCTTTTTTTTTATGCAACAAATAAATTTGCCACACTTTAACACTCTCAACCGTCCTATCTTTTGAGATTTCACATAAGTTTTTTATTTTCTTAAATCAAAGTAAACTCACTAAAACTTGTTAGACAAACCACATATTTAAATTCATATCACAAAATTTTAAGACTTTCATATTTATATATTGATCTGGTTTTACAAACCTAAGTATAGCTAACTAGTTAAGGTATATGTGTTTGTTTTAAATCTTCCACTTTCAATGTTGTTGAATTCTAAAAAAAAAAAAAAAAAAAAAACCAATTATTTTGATTTGAAGTCTAATTTGGATGATAATTAAAAAATGGTATCTCCTCTACCCTAGAACTAGTGCTTTGAATTATAGAAGCATTAGGGTTAGGATGAATTAGTTATTATTGAGAGTATAGCTATTAAATGTTGTTATGGCCTATGAAGCAAACTACCATAAAGTTATTATTTTCCTCTTAAGGTGAGTTACACATTACAAATGGTCAAAACTCAACCCACAATTTCCACTACATTCCTTTTGTTTGGGTTGTCTTTTCCATTTACATAACACCTGTTCTAAATGATTTGAAACCAGGGCCTAATGTTCTCTTGTACTTTTGGGAAAATTTCAAAAAATGTGACATTCTTTTCAAGAGAATTAAACAAAACCTATCTATGCGCTAATAAATATAAGCGTAGAAAATATATTTTTGGTCTTTCATCTTTCATGAAAGTAACGATTTAGATTTCTGTAACAATTTAGTCATTAAACTTATTCTTAGGTTTATAATACTTTAGTCCCTATGCTTTAAAATTTGTAACAATTTAACTTTTGTGAAAAATAGATTAAAAATCATTTTTCGTCCCTTTCATGAAAGTAAACAATTTAGGCCCCGTTTGATAACCATTTCATTTTTTGTTTTTGTTTTTTGAAAATTAAGCCTATAAACACTATTTTTACCCACAAGCTTCTTTGTTTTTTTTTTTTTTATCTACATCCTTTCCCATGTTTTCAAAAACCAAGCCAAATTTTGAAAAAAAAAAAGTAGTTTTCAAAAACTTGTTTTTGTTTTTGGAATTTGGCTAGGAACTCAAATGTCTCATTAACAAATAAGAAAAACATTGTAGGAAGATTGAGAGAAAACAAGCACAATTTTCAAAAACCAAAAACCAAAAACGAAATGGTTATCAAACGGGGCTTTAGTCTTTGAACTTTGGTTTGTAATGATTTTTCCGTCCCTTTCATGTAGACCATGGACTTTAGTATGTAATAATTGAGTCCTTGCTCCTTAATATTTGTAACGGTTTAGTCCCTATCGTGATTTGTTTTAATTGAAGTCCCTATCGTGAAATTATTGTTAAGATTTAATGTGATTTCTTACATAGGTAGATCAATAAACTAATTAGAGACTCAATATGTTTATAAACTACAAAGTCAACATCATTATAATAAAAATCAACATTTAATTTTGATGAAATTTTTTATGATACGGACTAAATTGTTACAATTTTGTAAGTATAGGGCCTAAGTTGTTACATACTAAATTTCAGAGATTGAATCGTTACAAAATTTGAAAGTACAAAGCCTAAACTACTACTTTCATGAAAGTTTAGGCTCAAAAGTAAAATATTATTCAAATTTAATAGAATTATATATATATATATATGATCGATAAAATGATTAGGAACCAATGTGTTTATTATAAACTACAAAGATTAAATCATTACATAATAAAAATCAATAAATAATTTTAATGAAAATTTTAACGATATGGGTTTTAAAATATAAGGATCAAACAGTTATAAACTAAAATTCAAAGATTAAATTGTTACAAATTTTAAACTACATCAATTAAAGTTCAAGAGTACTAAATTTTTAATTTCATAAAATTTAGATAACAAAAGCCTACCTATTAAAAAAAAGGTTTTTTACATGGTTCCATTTTATTGGTCGGCAATATTATTAACTTTAGTAGGTATGTAGATCACATCAATATCTTTTTGATCAATTTAAACATGCATATATAAATAATATGACTTATCATTTTTTTTTTTTTTAAGACTTATCATGCCAAAGTGAGCATAGCTCAGCGGTAATTGGCACGTCCTCCCAACCAAAAGGTCGGAGGTTCAAATCCCTCCATCCTCAAATGTTGATGTACTCAAAAAAAAAAAAAAAAAGACTTATCATTTTTTTTCCCTCATCCACTTGTACTTTTAGGAGGGTGAAAAAGAAGGTGGAGAATGAGGCAAGTGGTAGATTTGGTAGCATTGATTTTAATGAGGAACTTTGAAATTTCCACATATATACAAAAACATTGAGTGGTCTAAAATGAATTGAAAAAAGGGTTGTTTTGATTTATCTCTTGAAAAATACTGATTGAAAGAAAGAAAGATTCTTAATGAGCTAATTGAAGTACAAGTGTGTACAAACCCGATAAAAATAAGGTTAAAAATCACTTTTGATTCTTGAACTTAAGTAACAATTTACGGTGTGTTTGGTTTAACTTTTCAAGTGTTTCATTTTGAAAAAATTTCTAGTGTTTTGACAACCACTAAAAATGACTTATTAGAAAATGAGATTGATAAATAAACCATTTTGGGAGAAACACTTGAAACCAATTTTTTAAAAAAGACTTCTCAAGTAAACAATAACTTGTGTATAAAAACATTTGTGAGGAAATGCAACCAAACATATGAGTGTTTAAACTCTAAATAATTTTTATACAAAATGTTTTTTAAAAATGCATTCTTGAAAAACATTTAAATTAAAATGTATTCCTAACGGACCCTTAGTCTTTATTATGATAATTATTGTTAAGATTTAATGAGATTTCTTAGATAAGATAGATCGATAAACTAACAGTTTTTTTTTTTTTTTGACAATATGTGTGATGGGAGATTCGAACCACATACCTCGTAGTCATCGTCAGTTGAGCTAAGCTCTTGTTGGGCAGGGACTCAATATGTTTATAAACTACTAAACCACGAAACAATAAAAATTATTTAATTTTGATAATTTTTTTGAAGATAGAGATTAAATTGTAACATAATTGAAAGTGTAAGGACTAAATTGTTATTTATTAAAGTTAAGGACTAAATTATTACAAATTTGAAAATATGGAGACTAACTTGTTACAAAAATAAAATTTAGGGACTAAAACGGTTATTTTCACCACCAAAAAGTGTTTTTAAAATCTGTTTCAAAAAAAGAAGAAGTGCTTTTAACATAAAAGACTTGATATTTATTGCGTTTTTCCAATTATTATAATGAGTAAGCAATCATATACATTTTGGGTCGGTTGTGAGTTTGAAAAATGAGTACTAAACTTGATGAATAGGTTTTTGTTATTAATTACACGGAAAAAGACATTACAAGGATTTAAAATTTTGGACCTTTGGTTTTAATACTATATTAAATTATTATTTAAATTTTAAAATTGAAGAATGGATAAGAATATATTTAAGATTTTAGTTGAATTACAAGTTTTAACTCTTAAATTTGTGTTTAATAAGTTCAAACTTTCAATTTAATGTCTAATATGTCTTTGAATTTTAAAAGTGTAAATAGATTATTAAAGTCCTGTTTGATAACCATTTCGTTTTTTGTTTTTGGTATTTTAAAATTAAACTTATATACACAACTTTCGCTTATAAGTTTACTTGTTTTATTATCTCATTCTTCTCATGTTTTCATAAACCAAGTCAAAATTTGAAAACTAAAAAAAGTAGTCTCCGTTTGATGACCATTTGGTTTTTGAAAATTATGTTTGTTCTCTCAATTTCCTTACAATAGTTTACATCTTTGTCAAACACATTTGAATTCCTAGCCAAATTCCAAAAACAAGTTTTTGAAAACTTTTTTTTTTCACAACTTGATTTGGTTTTTGAAAATATGGAAAGAAGGTAGATAACAAAACCAAAAAACTTGTAGGTGGAAATAGTGTTTTTAAGCTTAATTTTCAAAAACCAAATGGTTATCAAACCGGCCATAGTTTTCAAAAACTTGTTTTTGTGTTTTGGAATTTGGCTAAAAAATCAAATGTCTCCTTAACAAGTATATGAAAATCATTGTAAGAAAATTGAGAGAAAACAAACATAATTTTCAAAAATAAAAAACCAAAATTTGGCAGCTAGGAATTTAAATGTGTCCTTAACGAATATAAAAACCATCGTAAGAAAATTAGGAGAAATCAAACATAATTTTCAAAAACAAAAAACAAAAAACAAATGAAGCCTTGGTTTTTGAAAAGTATGTTTTCTCCTAATTTTCTTATAATGGTTTTCATCGTTGTTAAGGATACATTTGAATTCTTAACCAAATTCCAAAAACAAAAGAAGTTTTTTAAAACTATTATTTTTAGTTTTCAAAACTTGACTTGGTTTTTTTTTGGAAACATGAGAAAACACAGTAGATAACAAAACAAAAAAATTTATAGGTTGGAAGTAGTGTTTATAAGCTTAATTTTCAAAAACCAAAAACCAAATTATCAAACGAGAAACTTGAATTTTTAATTTTGTTATGACTGAATTCTTGTTATATTTGACTTTAAAAAAAAAAAAAAAATAACGGATTTATTAGATATCAAATTGAATTTTGTGTCTTAAATTTTCAATTTTGTATTCAATAAATCTATGAATTTTTAAAAATATCGAAGAGGTCAATGACCTATTTTACACTAATTAATCGAAAGTTCAAAGAATTATTAAATACTAAATTGAAAATTAGAGACCTAATAGACACAAAATTGATGACCTATTAAACACAAACCTTAAAGTTTAAACATTTCTTAATTGAGCTAATCCGAACATAACTCAATAGATAAGGTACTCATTATTATTCCAATGGCCAATGAATTAATCTCCTACCCTGCAATTATATTGTTGTACTCAAAAAATAATTTGATCAATTGACAATTAAGTACTTGTCATTTCATAGTTGGGAATAGAAAATAATTTAATTGCAGTTTTTTCTTAGTTCAAATTTAATCGAATAATTTTTTCAAAAAAAAAAAAATTAATCGAATAATTTTCTCCAAAAAAAAAAAATTAATCCAATATTGACTGACAAAAAAAATCAAATATTTTAAATGTGGTTTTGAAGAGAGAAAGAGAGGGAGAAAAAAGTTTTTTTTTTTTTTTTTTTTTTTTTTTTTTGAAATAGAGAATTCATTAATCAAACCGCACCAACTAAGCTACCCTCATAAAGCGAGGGAGAAACGTTCGACAAAAACCCAGGGGCAACAAAAAAACGCCCTAACTCCCGCGAAGGGGAAGACGCTTGGGATGAAACAAAATCGAGATTACAGCTTTGCCTTGCAATGCAGTGGGCTTCTGAATTCAAGGCTCTACTACAGTGATGGAATTCCACAGAGATCAGACGAGAGGCTTGGTTTAGGATAGAATCCGTGATCGCCTTCGTCTCCGAGAGATCAGCAACTACGCCGTTCAGAATATTGATGACCTCCAAAGCATCCGACTCGACTTCAAGAGGAATTCGACGCTGCACACAGGGATTCGAAATCATCTTGATTCCTTCCAGAATGGCTTTGGCTTCCATCTTCTCTGGTTTGAGTATCTTCTCTGGTTTGATATATATATTTCAATAACATTTGAGGTAGAAGATACCAACATTTGACCTTTTAGTCAAGAGTACATGTCAAATTACCGTTGAGCTATGCTCACTTTGATGAATGATATATAACATAGATTTCAGACCATTTTCAAGTGATTCATCCATACTAACGTAATACTAAAAAAAATTCGTCTAAATACCAAACTTGAATGTATATCGAACAATTTCGAAATATCTATTTTAATATATGAATTTTAAAAGAATTAAAAAAGAAAAACAAATTTCAGTCACCTTTGCCATTTTGTAATTAATTATTTAAATCTTGATTGATGCGGTTTCAAATGTACATTGACATTCCCACGTGAGCATGTATTAGAGTTACTTAAGTTGACTAAAACAAATATTAAATGGGTATAGGTGATGATAAGGTAATAATAAAGACCAAAATCATTATTTTTAAAAAGTTATTGTTATAAAATTATTGAATAAACATTTTAAAAGTTCAAACTGTAGATTTATTTATTTATTTATTTTTTTAAGAGAAAAGAAGGTCTGAAATTTTAGAACCAAAATGAAATTTAAAACTAATGTTTTGTTAAATTAAGCTTCCTAGCTACTAGTTTTGATTCGATAAGTTTTTATTCTTCAAAAAAGCACTTTTGGAATCTTACTTACATTAAAACAATTTTTTTTTTTTTTTTACTTTACTTTTAAAAATGTTTTTTTTAGTACATTTTTAAAATGTTTTTTTTTTCTTTGTGAGGTACATTTTAAAAATGTATTAGGAGGACCATAGCTTCCTCACCCTTTCAACAGCAGCAATACTTATTTTAAATTTGAGTATTTAATTTAAGATATGGTTGACAACAGTTTTGTTTTTCTTTGCAAAATAAAACAAATACGACAACTATTTTTCTTTTCTTTTTTTCACCTTTTTTTTTTCCAAATTACAAGGGCATTAAATACGAAAGCCCTTTTTTTAAAAAAAAAAAAAAAAAAAAAATTAATCTCACTAAATTTCAAATGTGTCTTTTCAACAAAATAATGAAATGATCAAATGTAGGAGTTTAAGCAATTTTATCCAATTCATTACATCATATTTATATTAAAATTTTCTACACCTAAACATACTTATGAATTTGACAATATATGAACTTTAAAAAAAAATAAAAAATAAAAAAAAAAGAATTTGACAATTTACGTCTGTATTTTTTTTTTTTATTTTCAGAAAAAAATTACAGACATAAATTGTCAATTTTTTTTTAAGTTCATAAATTGTCAATAATTTATGTCTGTAATTATAAAACATAATTACGTGGCGGACGATAATGCATTAATTAAACTTTTTAATTATAGTAGCATCGTGGCTTTATCCAATTCAACCATATAAAAACATTTTAATATGCATTTTATTTTTCAGAACTCTAGAACACGTGCTTTGAAGAACTCAATTAGCTGTCTCAAGCTCTCAAAGTCAATATGATGACGACGCAAAAATTGAGATTGAATTACTAATAGAAATTAGGTATGCTTCTTAGTTAGTTAGTTTAAATACTTTTAAATTGTTTTCTTTTAAAGTTAAAATTCTTTACCTTAAAACCAACGAAAACATTGTTCAACTAACACAAAACTTTACCCTCGATTATGAAAAGCCAAAACGAATTTAGCTCGGCGGTAATTGACATGTACCATTGACCAAGAGGTCAGAGGTTCGAATCCCCCACCTCCCAATGTTGATGTACTCAAAAAAGAAAAAAAAAAAAGATTAAGAGATGAAAAGTTCAAATCTCCCACAACACGTGTTCATGTTGGAAAAACTTTCTTTAGACACTTCTGTCCTTTATTTGATTTGCTAATTTATAAGATATGTCATTACTGATTAATTATTAATAATAAATACATATGGAATATTAAAAGGTTGGAATTCTACCATTTGTTTTGTTTTTTTTTTTTTTTTTATCATAACTCATAATGGAATTGTAGAAGTTATAGAATTCAAAATGTTTTGTAAATATCATCTCCCACCACTATAAAATGAGGTTTTTTTTTTTTTTTTTTTTCATCATCATTTTCTTCACCAACACTTGAAGTTTCATTCTTTATTTTTGTTCTCTTTGTTTTCTTTACTCTCAAAGTCTTTTCGATCTTCAAAACATCTCAAAGTGCCGGTGTCGTATATTCAAATTGCAAGAGATGCATCTGCCGAATCTATATCTCGAATCCTACACTTATGTTACAACTCCACTATGATGAAGTTGAATAATTGTATTTGTATATCAATATTTGTTAAATGAGCAGATATATTTTAAGAAAGTGGTGTATATTTAGGATCTTGATTTTTTTATTACTATTTATTTTTTTATTGTTCTTTTATAACTCGTGTAGTTTTTTATTAATAATATTTGTTGAAAAATGAAATTGTGTTGCATCAATTACAAGCTCATGTTTCTTTTGTTGAGAAAAAAAATGTGTACCTTAATGTCTCACAAAGTTTTAAATTAATTAATTAATTAATTATCAATAATAAATTAAAAATTAATTAATGAGATTGAACTAAAAATTATGTATCAACAAAAATTTGTATTATTTTTTTTTTAAAAAAAACAAACAAAAATTTGTATGAAATCTAAAGAGTTGGTATACGAAGAGTTTTATCATTTCATTCTTCAAAAAGTTAAAATAAATTGTCTTTAATTATAATTATAATTATAATATAAAATCAAATTAATAACTTAATTGAATACTTATTAAAGTTTGAAACGTTTGCTATAAAACAAAAGTTCTGAAAAATATTTAGAATTTGTAATAAACAAACAAAATAATAAAAAAACGATGATTTCAAATACGGTAAAATAACTTTTTTAAAATAAAAATATGAAAAATAAATGTACATTTTTAATTAATATTTTAAAAACTATAAGATGTAATGTAAAATTCAAGTGTAGTATGAGCTAGACAATGTAATTTAAATGCACCCATAAACATTAAATGAATGAAATTAGGGGTGTAAACTTTTCGGGTCGGGTCGGTTGTACGGACAACCCGACCCGACCCGGTTGTACGGACAAATCGAACCGACCCGAACCGGGTCAGCGCCGACCCCGGGTCGGGTCGGGTCAGTTTCTTCTTCTACTTTCTAGACTGCAGTTCGAAAATAACAAGCCTTCATTCGAACACCCAAAAAAAAACTTAAACCAGACGACAAAAGAAAGACGAAGACGAGGGTCTAGGAGAAGAAGATGAAGATGAAGACGAGGCGATGGCGGCGACGACTTAAACCAGACGGCACAGCTTCGACTTCGACGGTGGCGTTCAACTTCGACTTCGACGGCGGCGTTCGACTTCGACTTAAACGGCGGCGAAAACCCACGAGAGGAGAGCCTCGAACGAAAACGACGGCGGCGTTCAACTTTGACTTAGACGGCAGCGAAAACACACGAGAGGAGAGGCTGAACAAAAAATGAAACCCTAGATTTGTGTGAAACGCGTTTTTTTTTTCTTTTTACAGAATGAAACGCGTATCATACGCGGCGTATGTGGGTTTGGGCAAAGAAGGGAACCGAACGGAACCGGTTCGGTTCGGTTCGATCAGATTAAACTTGGAAACCAAACCGAACCGAATCGGTTTGGTTCGGTTCCTTACACCCCTAAATGAAATATGAAAAAAGTATGAAAGTAAAAGGTTTAACTCCACGTGTGGATAAATTAATTCTAGACCTGCTATTTTTATCTAATTATATTTATTTATAAAATTTGAAAGTTTTTTTTTTAATGTCAAAAATTTTATAATTCTTTCATTTTATTCGACTCAAAATTTGTCTCTTCCACTGATCTACACAACAATTTGAAAATTCTATTTTAAGAAAATTAAGATAAGAAAATCATTATTGAAAAAATAAACAATATTCTAATATAGTTAAGATTTTGATGAAGGGAACGATAACATGAAAAAAATTAGATATGCATAAATTAATTTAGATATAATTTCTTTGTTAAAAAGAGGTATAACTTTCTATTTTCTATGGTTATAAAAGAATCAAAACTATTTAAATAAACCACAACTCACTTTTTCAAAAAAAAAAAAAAAAAAAAAAAAAAAAAAAAAAAACTACAACTCACCTGAGACATTTTAAAATTTTAACTTACTTTATTAATAATATTAATTAATTTTAATATTCTTTTTACAATTACACTAATATTCCATAATAAAATAAATTTATCAATTTGTAATATATAAAAGATTTATGAACTTTTTATAAATTTAAAGTACATACTCATTTGTTAGATATATTTTTTAATGAATATAATTAAACTTTTATACTATAAAATAAAGCAATGTATAACATGTACATTGCACGTGGTAATAAACTAGTGTTTTTGTAAGTGGTTTCGATCTTAACTTTTTTTGGTTGTATAGAGTGATTATACAAATAACTATTTGATTTTTTGTTTTTGAAAATTAAACTTATAAACACTACTTCCACCTATTTCTTTGTTTTGTTATCTACTTTCTTCCCATGTGCTTCAAAAACCACGTCAATTTTTGGGGGAAAAAAATTAGTTTTTAAGAACTTGTTTTGTTTTTGGAATTTGACTTAGAACTCAAATTTCTAACAAAAGGAAAATCTTTGTAAGAAAACTGAGAAAAATCAAGCATAATTTTCAAAATAAAAAAACCAAATGGTTATCAAACGACTCTTTAACTTTTATTAAACTTTGGTCTTGCTAAATTTATTTTTAATTTAGTTAGTGGAAGCTTGATATGATGACATGATTAATTTATGTACATATCATTTTAGGATTTTTTTTTTTTAAAAAAAAACATTGTTGTTAACAACTAATACTAGGCAAAGTGAGCACATGTGGTAGTTGATATATATATCTTGAGGTTAAAGGTTCAAATCCTCCCTATCAAATATTGTTGAATTCAAAAAAAAGAAAAGAAAAAAATAAATAATACTCTGGACAATATAAAAATTCAACAACCCCATATCATAATTAATTAATGAATAATCAATTGTCTAGTTTAATTTATTATTTATGATTACACTTTTTCATGAACTGAAAAATAATTAAATATGGGATAGAGATTGCTTTAAACAAAGTTAAGAGATATTGGATTAATCTTCTTCATCTAAACTCCTATTACAATGTAGATGCTTGAAGATTCCAACCTTATTTTGTGTTTACCACTATTTGTTCTTGTGATAATTAATTAATTACTCCAAATAAAATGGAAAGTCAAATTAAAATAATTTATGAATGGCATCAATCAATTGGATATATTAGGCGGCTTTAATGACCAATAAATTCGAATTGAATAATATAGATAGAACAAGTTGAAAAGAAACTTAAGTAGTTATTTTTTTAAAAAAAAAATCAATAATAATTTGGGGGTGAAAATTGAAACCAAATTTAACAATGAGGTCTATCATCAACTATTTTTTTTTTAATTGCAAAAAGTTCGATAATTAATTTAAAATGTGATTTACAACAAAATCAATATGTTAATTTAAATCAGATTTTAATATTTTAAAACTTTCTTGGGCGCTCTGACGGGTGAAGCCTTCGATTTTTCGGAGACATCGTTAATCACAAATGAAATCAGACACATTTTGGCAGGAGAGCCTGTTTCCATCTCCAAATGCTTGAGAATCTGCAATCGAGCTGCGCATATGGTTGCTAGAGCAACAATCGACCATGAGAATTTTTTTGTATTTTTTTGGGTTGGATCATCCTTTTGTTTTCGAAGGAGAGTTTGTTGGTAGGGACGCCTGTATCCCTTCGTGTTTTCGAGAGTTTCTGAACAGTTTGATTGTTGGTAGTTGATTCTATTTAATGAAGTTTATATTTTCAAAAAAAAAAAAAAAACTTTTCACAATATTAGTGACATATAGCAAAATTGATAAACCATCTTTTTTTTTTTTGGTTCAACAACACATGAGGTAGAAGATTCGAACCTCTATTCACTGACCTTTTGGCTAATGATATATATGCCTTAACAAGTTAAACTGTGCTCAAGTTGGTGTATAAATCATCACTAAACTATAGAGATTGATATGCTCAAACTTCGTACTATAGAATTGAACTCACATGTTTTTCATACTAAAAGATAAAAAAAAATTCTCAATGTTAACTATTGAGGATGAAATTATGGGCTAGACTATAGTTTGAGCCCATTGAGAGCATGAGGTACAAGGATGAGATAAGAGGGCGACGAAGTATGTACGACCAAATCCATTCGACCCAACACAACCTAACCTATACGCCAAGGTCCAAGAGTTCCTGGCCGTGGTCAATAGTTAATGACCAAAAAGAACCAAACCCCCCAAGGTTGGTTCAAGATTCGTATAAGTCTCGATCACTAATCAAGACATAACCCAAGAGGGTTGGCCATAGATCAAAAGTCCGAAAGCTTATTTGGACCTCGATAGGTCTTACGAGATGAAGAGAATTAGCATAGTTGGCGTTGGTCGTGACCAAGAGGTCCAATGACGGTTATAAATTTGTTGCCACTCAGTTAAAGAGGTCCGAGAATCACGACGAGATTCTCTACCTAATTAAGAAAATTGTTTCACCATTCTATCAAGATTTCATTATAAATAGAAAAGTACAAAAAGGTAGTGAGGTACGTCCAAAGTTATACTCACATTTACTCTCTGAGTTACTTACAAATTTGTTTACTGACTTGATTATTGGAGTATAGGTAATTCAGCACCACACTGGTGTTCAGTTTCTTTCTTGCAAGACACTCATCTGATTCGCTTTCAATACAAATTCACCATGGATCCTTTGAACCAAATTTCAATATCAAGATTAATGAATAATATATATATATATATATATATATATATATATTTTAAAATTTAATAATTACAATGTTAATCTTCTATAACAAAAATGTGTGTATATTATTCTCTCACCGATCTTCTCACAAGCTCTTCTCTCTTCTCTCGCTACTCTCTTTGGACGTAAGAATATTGTATGGCACATAGGCCTAATTTCAACTACTCGAACTTCAAATGAGTCTTTTTATTATAATTCAATCTTCTAGAAAATGAGATATGATGACTCGAGAGTTGAATCGAAGTCAATCTTTTTTTTTCCAAGGAGAGACCGTGTATAGACCTCAACTTATTTTGAAAAGATTATGTTGCATATTCTTTGCTATAAAAGGACTTTTCCTTTCCAATTATAGCATCTCAATCAACGGTCATTAGTAGAAGTTTCTTAACGCAATCTTTGTGGAAATTTGAAAAATGAAGATAATGACAAAACTGCTCAAGTCTTCTTTCTAGATACTCACTTCCTCTTCTTCATCAATTCGGTGGGTTCTTTCCATTGACTTCAGGTCACTAGTTTGGTCAAAGGTCAAATTAGTAATTGTGGATATTTAGTCAAGTATAGATTTTACACAATTAATCAATATTTTTTTTTTCGAGTTCAGCAATATTGGGGGGGGGGAATTCAAACCTCTGATTTCTTAGTCAAAACCAAATATTTGTGTCAGTTGAACTATGTTCAATTAAGTCACAACATTGTTCGATCCAATCTTTTCTTAATAGAAATCAAAATATTTCTTAGGAATGGTAAATCAATGATTACTAGTCAAACTGAGCTTTATTGGCATAAATTACTAGTCAAACTGTGCTTAATTTGTAATTTTTTTAAAAAAAAACTTGTAGTTTTGTAAAGGATCCCAAATATAATAATTTTGTAATTTTTTCATTAATTAAAAAACGATGACGTGACAACTTGTGATTACCCTAATTTTCTTGTTCAACCATCACAATCAATCTAATAAATGATATTGGTTTATTGTCACATGAGTAGAAAGTGAGTGTCAACTTGTCCATAGTTCAGCCGGTTAAGATATTATAACTCAACCAAAAAGTCAAAGATACGAACATTCGATCATGTTGCATATAGTTAAACTAGAAAGAAAACATAAAACATGTGACATATTATTCAATGCGGTAACATGTAGTTCGTGTTAGTTTGGAAGTTTAAAAAAATAAATCAGTGAACAGTAGTATTTTAAAGATTTTTTTTTTGTATTTTATTTTATGGAATATAATATTGTAAGATATATCCTAAAAACTAAAACATGTAATAATAATTATAATCTTAAGTAGAACACATATGTTTCCTCAATAAATTTGTGGTTAGTTTGATTTGGTTGTTAATATTAGATTAGAATAATAATAGTAGATGTAGTTGATGGTTGTATTTTATTTCATGAAAGATAATAATATCATAAGAACCTACCTACGCTACAATTTGAAAATTAGTTATATCCGATGAAATGAAATTAAAAGATACACATATATAGATATTTATCAATAATGAATTTTTGTTGAGTTTGATTCGATATAAATTGATTTTCAAAGAATTACCAATGAACCCAACCTATATGTAACCTGACCTTTTTTTTCCTTTTTTTTTTTCTTTAGTTTAACAATAAGTGGATGTTGGGATTCAAACTTCTGATCAAAAGTATATATTTTAAAAAAATAATAATAATAATTTGAACTATATTGAAATTAACTTAATTAGCCCAACATTTTTAAGTATACATATCCTAACCCAACCAAAATAGTTAAAATAAGATTGGCTTGTTTTTTTTTCTTCTCAGTTCAATTAAAAAATCAGAAATTTCTTTAGGTAAGTAAATTTCATGTCATGACTAGTTAAGTTATAATTATGCTGACAATTGATCTTGCTTTTCATATCATTAATTCTTTTCATTTAATTGTCTCATATTTATATCTTCAAATTTTAAATTTTGTTTGTATATAAGCGGTGAAATTTCTTTATTAAAAAAATCTATGAATAAAAAAGAGAGATTCAAGTTTTTTTTTTTTTTTTGAGTACATCAACATTTGGGAGTGGGGGGATTTGAACCTCTGACCTCATGGTCAAGGACATATGCCAATTACCGCTGAGCTAAGCTCGCTTTGGCAAAGAGAGATTCAAGTTGATATAGTATTACATGATAGAAAAATAGAAAGATAACCTCCTTAATTAAAATGGGAGGCTATATATGTAATTTTCATGAACTCAAAAAAATAATTTTTTAGTTCAACAACATTTAAACGTAAGATATTCAAATATTTGACCGATGAAAGATACATATCAATTATCGTTGAGCTATCCTCACTTTTAGTGGGTGTGATTTTTCATGAAAGTTATATATATGTGTGGGCCTTTTAGAAGAAGGCCATTTGTGGGCTCTTGAAAGCTTGTAGTTTAGAAGCCCAAAATACAATTCCGAAGAAAATAATAAATAATAAAAATTGGGGAATTGAAGAGTAATTAATGACAACAATTATCCCTTCATTCCCAAAAATGGTCAATTTTTTTTTTTTTCTAACACCATCTTTCACACGAATTTTTAATTATTAATGATGTAAGTAAACATATGTTAACGCCAACAAGAGCTTAGCTCAACTGGCATAACCTACATATGAGTACATCTCAATTATAAACTATGATATTTAAAAAAATAAGATAAGTTTTGATTTTTTAAGTTCTATTGGAGCTATGAGAAATTATATCCCATTTGGAAGTCACATTTTAAATATTTATTATTATTTAGGTTAATTTACCAATACATCCTCCACCTTCAAAATCATGTGTCATTTAGTACCTTGATTTTAATAAGTTTTATTGTAGGTTTGAGAGTGATTTTGAAATGGCTTAATTTATTTTTATCATGTTTGAAATCACTCTGAAACATACATTTAATTATTTAAAATCAATTTCATGTTTGATTTTACACTTTTAAACGTGATTTTCACATCATCAAAATTGCTCATACTTTTAAGATTGTGTCTATTTGGTTATTGTACTTTAAAATTTTTACAACGAGTTCTTGCACTTTTAATTTTATGTAGCACACCAATCAAAGATTTACGTGATAGGTTGGTTTTAAGCAAGTTGAAGACTTTGGTGACCTAGTTGTTAAATTAATAGAGTTAAACATAATGGCCTATTAGATATAGCGTTTGGATACTTATTTTAATCTTTTTAAAGTACACAAACCGTGTGTTTATATGATCTTGAAAGTTTAGGAACCTATTTAAAACTTGAGGAGGGAAACAATCGAATGTTACTCCTAAACTTTAAAATTCACCAAATTGCACCTTAAATTTTGATAATAATTTTATGCATGTTTAGTGAATTATAAAACATATATTAGGTACACAATCGACGATATCTGAGAGAAAACCAATAGGAAGTTTGATTTTTTGTACAATTTGTGAGTTTTGGGAGATTTGTTCAATTGACTTAGTTCTATGAAAGGTTTGATTTTTGTTGATATTCATAAATTTTGAAAGTTTTTACTTGTTTTTTCATATTAAAATTTACATCATCTTCTTTCAATTTATGTTATGCTTCAAGGTTTCAAAATTTTCTTATGATTTTTTTTTAATTTATATTTTAGAGTAATTGTTTTTTTTTTTTTTTTTTTTTTTTTTTTTTTTTTTTTGTTATTTGATTTCTTAAAGGTCTGAGGTTTCTTTTGAATTCTTCAATTTCATTTTTTTTTATTTATTTTCTTCGATTTATGAGGTTTCTTCGATTTCTTCTACTTCTGGTTTCTTCTTCTTCTTATTTTCTGTTTCTGGTTTTTTCCGATTTCTTCTTCCATTTGTGCAATTTATGAAGTATCAAACTCAAGTCATAATTAAATTGTATATCAAAACTGAAACAAGAACTAGATTTTCATTTTACTGATGGACTCCAATTATCATAGTTTATCAGTGACCATCGGTGATAGACTATTAGAAATACTGAGATAGCTGTTGATAAACTCTGTATAATTCCTTTCTATTAGTGTGACTATCAGTGATAGATATTGATAGACTATCAGAAACAATAAGATAACTACTGATAAACTTTACAATTCTTTCTATTAGTGCTTATCACTGATAAGACTCCGATTAATCGAAATTTATTAGTGATTATCAGTGATAGACGTTGATAGGCTATCATGCTGATAGACTCCGTATAATCCTTTCAATCAGTGTCTGATAGAATCTGATAATCCGAGTCTATCAGTGTCTATCATTGATAGATTTCGATTAATCGAAGTCTATAAATGACTATCATAATTCTTTCTATAAGATAACAGTTGATTTAAAGAGTATTTTTGTAACTTAACGTCACTTTTGGCTAGTTTTAGCATATATTTAGCACTTTTTGCTATTTGTGCACATGCCCTCCTTACCCCCTGTTTGGAACCCCTGGATTTGTGATGATTTCAAATCAGTTAGGATTTAAAAGCGTTTCACGTGTTTGGAAGCAACAAAAAAGTTAAAGATTTGAAATCAAAACTGATTTCAAATCTTGTTTTCTTAAAAAAAAAATTCCATTCTAAATAGCTCGGATTTGACGGGATTTTAAACTTAAAAAATATGATTCCAATTGTAACCTTCAATTCTCTCTTTTATTGGGTAAGCTTCCCATCATATCAACTCTCTCTATCTCTTCCTAGACTCAAAGCCATTTGATGTCATTCACAAGGTTAGAGATTTCTATTTTATTTTTTTTAGTATTTTACCGTTTTTCAAAAATTGATAATAATAATTATTATCTTTTCAATGTAGCTTTTCGATTAATGGAGTTTGTTTCGAGGACGAGTTCAATTTTCTTCTTCATTTGAATAAAGATATTTGTGATTTTTTTTAATTTTTTTTTACTATAATGAACATTTGCAAATTTTAATTTAATAAATTGATTTATTTTTATTAATAGTATGTTTCATGGTTATATGTGCTTACCATTGTTTTTTTTTTTTTTTTTTGAAATAATGCTTCCCATTGTTATTTGATATTAAAATATTTTACAATTGAATAAAATTATTTCCTGCAAATTTATAAGGGTATAACAGTAAAAGGTTTACTTTCTTTTCATTTTCTGTGAGCATCCAAACAAGAGATTTTAATTTTAATGATTTCAAATCAATTTGGTTCCAAACGCAAATAAGAATTTGAAATCATTTCCATCTTTTAAAATTCTGGAATTTAAAATCATTTCTTGCTAATTCCATACGCCAAATGAAGCATTAAACTTTTTTTTTTTCGTTCATGGGACGGACTTACAAAATGGTCAATTAATTCCTAACAAACCATAGCACATGTATAATACGACGTCGTTAAAAGTCGGATAACGTCGTAACGAGGCCATTCCACTGCCTGAAACTCAATTTCTCAACTGTTGTGGTTGCAAAAAAAAGTGCTTCTCATCGCTTCTCCGGCAGCTCTCAGGTGCGTTTTCCGGCCTTCTTTCTTACTCTAGCTTCAGCTTTACTTTTTCTTTCTCCACCATCGTAGAATTTCACATTCGATCGAATCAATCTGCGGTGTTTAACCATATCTCTGTTCGATTGCCGAGAAATTGTAAAATGCAGCCTTGAAATTCAAGAAATTCTTCAACATTTGAGCTTAGATTTCCGTTTTTTAGGCGTTTTTCAAATAATTTACTCTTTGACTCGGCCTTAGATCGTTAGTATTCGTTTGGCTCAGCTCCGCTAGCGTCTCATCGGATTAAACCGTACACATGAACTTTGTTTCTTTTATGTTCCTCTGTCGTTAATTAAACTAGGGATTTCCAGTTCTTTTTGCTTGACGCGATGCTTATTATTCCTTGAGGAAGAACTCGAAGGGTAATACTAATAATAGTAATTTCATTCATTGTAATTTCAGTTGTTCTAGTTGGTTATTCTGGTATTGCCACTTGTAAGAATACTAGGCTATTTATTCAGCCTTTCTATTCAATAAAATCATGAAGGGTTTGTTTACCTTCTGTTATTCGTCTTCTATTATTATTATTTGTGACTTTAAGTGAATTAAGTATAGATGTGAACCAATTTCTCTAAGTGACAGCGGCTAGAATTGCATTGAGAAAGAAATGAGCGTTGGTTAATTTTATGGAAGTTCTTGCTTAATACTTTCTATATAAAGGAAAGCTTCTGAGTTTGACATTAGCTGAAATCAATGATTTTCACTTCGAATCGCTAGTTTTCTGGTTCATAATCATTCTTTGCGTATGCGTGTCATTTGGTATTAAATGATTTGCAATCTGTTTTTTCTGCTGGGTGTTTCTTTTTCTCATTGGCCTTCTAGTAATAGTCAACCTCTGAGCTGAAGCTGATCACACTTTGCAGATGCGAAGATATTTTATTGAGAGGTAGAGGAAGAAGGGTACAATTTTATTCTTTAATCAAGGAACATTATCTACCTGTTTAGCAGAAATGGTGCGGGATTTGTCAATACACGCTCTGACCGCCTTGGGAGATCCTAAGGTTTATGGATCAACTCTTTCGTGGAGGAAGAATTTCAAGCAGATAAGTCAAACCCAATTAACTTCCAGGCAATGCTTTTGGCATCAATGCATGCGAAGCTTTTCCTCAACTAGCCAGCCCTATAGTTTGAAACGAGGAAATTTCAAGGTTAAAGCTGGATGGTTGTTTAAGGGGGGTGGACAAGGGTTGGGTGCTCGTATAGAGCGCAGCGAGAATGCTAACAATGATATCTTAATCTTCTTTTTCCAGCTGGACCTGGCAACAAGAGTACAGGTATAACAGGCTGTTGTTTTGTTATCGGTTTGTTGATATAAGTGACATAATAGTTCTCTCATCTTTAACTCAACAAAATTTTCTTGGTATGGATTATTATCGTGCAGTATGCTTTGAACATTGAGCAGTATGAAATTGCACAAGAATTGAGAACAAAGTTAACTGAGGTCAGGTTTGTCATTTGCTTTACCTGTAATAAAATGTCTTAATCATAACTCAGAAGGGCATATATTGTGAAGTGTCTGTTTTACTTGTTAAAGGTTGAAGCAGAAATCATCAAGCAGCAAGAATCAAAAAGAGGGTTAACTTCAAAGAGTGAAGTTCAAGACAAAGGTTTAAATATGATTCGTCTACGGTAAATTCTCACTTATGTTATACCCATTTTAGTATTTAGGTTATATCCATCAAATTGATCATCAATTCTCAAATTTTTTCTTTATGATTGTTTTTTTTCTCTTTATCTTTCTTCCGATCTTGTGGTACTTTGGCATATTTAAACTGCTTGATCTCAGGTATTTATTGCTTTTTCCTATCTCTTATTACAGCGCAGACTTGCAGAATGCTATTGAAAGTGAAAATTATGCTTTGGCAGCACAACTGCGGGATGAGATTTCCAAACTGGAAACTGAGTCCCTAGCTGCATCTGCAAAAGTTCTGGCTTACGAAAGTGCTGAATATAGTTTTAGATTGGGACAGAAAGTGAGGCACAGAATTTTTGGTATTATAGTTGCATGCTTTTCACACCAGTGTTTCAGCTTTATTTAATTGCTTTGAGGTCAAAAATGTTAAATGTAAATTTTATTGATACAGACTTTAATAAAAGGCATGAATTTACGACCTTACTTGAATAGGATCTGTTCTATAGGTTGTACTACCGTGTCCTTGAGTTCTATAAAGGCATGAATTTGGAGTGATCTATCAAATTACAACATTGGAGTTGAGCCAATCTTGGACTTTTAGATTCAAATGCAGCATTACAGACATAAAAGTATAGTAGGGATTATAGAAGTTAGAAAAAGTAAGAACATCCATGGTATTTTGTAGGATTTTCCACATAGCACATAAAATCAAATAAAGGAAAATCTAATTCTAACTTGCAAAGAAATTGATGAGAGGGTTTATCGCTGTATAGTAATATTCAAAAAGATCATTCTCACCATCACTTGCAATCTCACTAGAATGTAGCTATTAAAATGTTTTCATCCTGGATCCTCCAATATGCCACATTGTTCAGCTATAGTTTCAGCACAGTTTGTCAGTGTCTCTTTCTCGTACTAAAACATTTTTCCTATCAGGATACAGAGGTGTGGTTTGTGGAATGGATCCTGTATGCTGTGAATCAAGTTCCTGGATGGAGATAGCACAAGTTGAAAAACTATCTCGAGGTTCTAATCAGCCATTTTATCAGGTCAGGTTTTATTGACCTTCCTATGTATCTTTCTTCTCTCTCTCTCTCTCTACTTGCTTTCTTTTGATTTTATTTTATTAGGATAAGAAGTAGGATCAAATGAAAACACTGTTTGAAGGAGGATAAGGCATCCCCCCGGAACTAAAAGAAGTTCTAGTTATTGTCATTGCTATTAAAGATGTGAAATGAAAATATTTACCAATGAAACCCATCAAAATGTTAACAGACCCCAATTGTCTCTCTTTCTCTAATAATTCCTTTTTTTTTTTTCCAGGTTTTAGTAGATGTTCGTACAGACCCTGATTTGCTGGTTGCATATGGTAAAATTTCTATTCATGCCAATCTTGATGGCTTTAGATATAGAATTACGTACAAGTTGAATGTTCTTTTATTCCACTGCATGACTTAAGCTCTCTACAATGTGCGTTGTCATATGTCTTAGACCGTTGATGTGGAATTTTCTTCTAAATTCTATGATGCAGTTCCTGAGGAAAATCTTCTTGCTCCTGAAGAACCAGATACGGTGGCTGTCGGCTTCCTTCAATTCTATTATCATTGTTATTTGTATTTTTGTAGGAAATGGTATTTTAATGAGAAACAGTTAGAACTTTGCTTGGATTAGTGTGCTGACTGTGATAATGTGCAGGAGAGGTTTGATCATCCGTATAATTCCTTCTTATTCTATGGAGTGGATACAGCCGGGGATTTCATTCCTATAAAGCAACTGCGGGAGAAGTATAATCGGCCTCGACATGAAGTCCCCTTCGATCCTCAAGATGATGAGCAACAGGGTGATGATTAATCAATGCACATCTTTAGAAATACGTCGTTCAACGCCTTCCAAAATGGTTTGTTCATCTCATTTCTTCCGTTCTGTGGTTAGGTTCCATATTCATTGATTTTCAGTAGATTTGATGAAACCGTCATAGTCGAAAAATCTGAATGAATCAGTGATATACATGTCGTATACATAGCATCTCGTTATTTTCTCTTCTCGTTGCATTGGTACCGAAATTTCGAAGGTGTTAATACTTGAACAGCTGAGTATCAACAAGAATTAATCAGCTAGCTTGATAATGATATATATTGTAGTTCTTATTTGGCTACTTCACTTTGGTTCAAGTTTACTGTTTCTTCAACATAGTTTAATTTGGCAACCAAATTGCAATAGAAGTGGAGGAAAGAAAAAGGGTTTTGAAAAGGAAGCAGTGGAATTTATATAGCCCCAATGGAACTGAAACCTTCTCATCATCTAGAGTATTTAGTCATACAGCTTACATCATCAATTGAAGTTGTTGATATGGAGACTGATATGAGTGCTAAAATGTTGGCTGTCATATAAATTTTATGTGGTTTACATTTGCTCTTATTTGATTTGTTAAATATTATGATCTCTAAAGATGTACAACATTTTCATTTTGTTGATATTCATTGAACATTTTCCTTCTTTAAAGATTTATTATTATTATTTTTTATTTGAAGAGTGGATTTAGCTAATTACAGTGTAGTTTTTTTTTTTTTTTTTTTGGGACAACATGTGAGGTGGGAGCATTTGAATCACTGACCTCTTGATCATTAACACAAGTTTTATGTTAGTTGAACTATGCTTGTGTTGGCAATTAGTATGTGTAGTTTGTTTTGAATAAAGAGTGGCTACAATCATTTATAAATGAAAAACGTGTTAACTCATTAATAAGCATATAAAGTAGTCACATCATATTAGTTATATTTATCTATGAATGTGAGATTCCCCAAAGGAATTAAATTGTTATTTATTTCTATGGTTATGCATTGACTTAATCTATAATGAAAAATATAGAATCTAAGTGATTATTTTAGTACAATATGGGTTTGAGGATTTGAGCCACTAACCTGCCAATTACCATCAAGATATGCTCACTTTGCATAAAATCTAAGTGATTAATATCTTTATTACTAACTTAATTAAATATATGGTACGTATCTTACATGGAACGTTTTAGAAATATATCTTTGAGGAATATATTTTGAAGGTAAACAACTCATGTTATTTATTGATATCAAGTCATTAAGGATCAATACACAATATTTAAGATGTAAAAAATATTGTTTTCCAATGTTTTTTAAATAAAAAAAAAATACACATTAAGGTTTTCACATAAGAAAAAATCACGTAGTTGTACCTGTTTGATTAAGGTATAATCATAACTCATAAGTGTAATTAGAGAATATAAAATGTAATAGATTACAATGTGTATAGTATATGATAAAAATTGGGTTTAGAAGTTGAAAAGGTCTACCTATCTAAATGATGATTATATTCCAAAATATATGACTTTATTGTGCATTTTGAATATAGAGTATAAAATATGGTTGTATGATTTTTAAATTAAAGTTAGTTTAATAAATGACTTTTATGAGTAAAACTCTAGATGAAGATTTGAAATTATAAAAAGTTGAAGAGAAAAAAATGATGGTCAATAATGATTATGTTAAGAAAGTGTCAACATGAAGAGCAATGAATCAGAAAGGAGATTAAAAAAAAAAAAAAAAAAGGTTATTCAATGAAATGTGTGGGACCAAAATTTGACCATAAAAATTTGAAGGAGCTTCAAAATTGGCACATGGATTCAATTATAATAGATTGAAGTTATAAAACTATTAGGTGGTTTTACTTTGATTGCATTGATTAAAATTAAATTATATAAAAAAACTACTTCTTAGCCATTTTTAAAATAAATTATAGACAATAGTATTATATAAACCCATATAATAAAATCTCTACTTTTTCCCCTCTAATTTAGTCTCACAAACTTGATTTTTTTTTAAACTTTGTTCATATTACATTAATCTAAATTTCGTAACTAATCTGAGCATAACTCAAGCAATTTAAGACTCGCCAACAAGAGCATAGTTCAACTGACATAAAGTTGTACTGATGACCACGAGATCTGTGGTTAGAATCTCCCACCCCACATATTGTCAAAAAAAAAAAAAAACACTCAAGTAATTAAGACTCGTTGAACCAAAAAAAAATTTCCAAAATTCATATTAGGTTTAATAAAATTATTTGATTTTGAAGCCCTCACTATTTTTCAGCTTCTACAATATTATTTTTCGTCAACTTGAGTATAGGTTACTGGTTTAGGTTCGAATCCACGTCTCCACATATAGTTGAAGTCAAAAAAGAAAACTATATTTTTCTAATGTTCAACTTTACCCTTAAATGTATTACAATTTTCCAATCAAGGTCCTATCAAATAACACTGCTCAAATTAAATACGAAATGGTGATAAATGATATAGTGGCTCTATATTTCATGATATTCTAAAAATTGACAACTTTTTAAAAGGAAAAGCAAAAACCTTATTTCTTTTCTTTTAGAAACAAGGTCGATTAGTTTTCTTTTTAAAAAGTGAGATGGAATAAAGTGAACATTTAACATTACAAAAATATCAATTCATACAAAAACAACACACACATGTGGTCTCGTGATATGGACTAAATCTTTACAAATTTTGAAGTTTATGAACTAAATTGTTACAAAAAATTCATGGACTAATTTGTTACAAAATTGAAAGGATAGGAACTAAATCATTACAAACTAAAGTTCTTGGACTAAATTATTACTTTCATGAAAGTTTAGGGACTACAAATGTTTTTTAACCAAAATTTTAAAATATTAAAGAATGCTATATACCTTAAACTATAAGTTTGAAATTTGATTAAAAAAAATGTATTTATTTAGGCCTCATTTGATTACCATTTGGTTTTTAGTTTTTGAAAATTAAGCTTATAAGTTATAAGTAATATTTACATTCATGAGTTTCCTTGTTTTGTTATCTACATTTTACTATTATTTTAAAAATCCAAACCTAGTTTTGAAAACCTAAAAGAATAGGTTTTTTTTTTTTTTTTTTTTTTTTTTTTGGAATTTGACTAAGAATTCAAATGTTTCCTTATAAAAAAAAATGAAAACCATTCAAAAGAAATTTAGAGAAGACAACCACAATTTCCAAAAACCAAATAGTTATCAAACGAGACATTGGTTTTTGAAAATTACGTTTGTTTTCTCTCAATTTTATTACAATGGTTTTCATCGTTATTAAGAACACATTTGAATTCGTAGCCAAATTCCAAAAACCAAAAAAAGTTTTTGAAAACTAATTTGTTTAATTTTTAAAACTTGACTTGGTTTTTGAAAACACGCGGAGAAGGTAAATAACAAAACAAAGAAACTTAAGGTAGAATTGATATTTATAAACTTAATTTTCAAAAACCAAAAAACAAAAAGAAAAACAGTTATCAAAGGAGCCTAAACTCTCATGATTGTGTTTGTTTATTCTCTATATTCTAAAAAAAATGAAAACTACTCCTTTTAGTTTTCAAAACTTAACTTAGTTTTTGAAAACATAGATAGAAAGTAGATAACAAAACACAAAAATGAACAGGGGGAAGTAGTATTTATAAACTTAATTTTCAAAGAAAAAAAAAATAGAAAATCCAAATAGTTATTCAACGAGGCTTTAAAACTATATTAGAAAGCACACTAGCACATAATCTTAAAATGAAAAAAAGTTAGTGTGTCAGATAAGTACTAAGCAATAGTGAAACCTAAAAAGAAACAAAATTAGAAGTTGAAAATCTATAAAAAAAACCTTTTAAAAATACATAAATAAATATACATGATCTTAAAAGCATCATGGCTATTTTTTTTTTTTAATTCAAATTTTCAATTCAACAATTGTGGTAACTAAAAAATCAAATCATTAACTTTTGAAAAAGTAATTAATACCTTATTCACTAAACCATGTTCAAATTAACTTTAAATTCAAAAATTGAAAAAAAAAACGTAAACTTTAAAAGTGTAAAGAAATATACTTTTTTAATTCAACAATATTTAAAAATGAAAAGATTCAAACCTCTAATATCTTATAACCAATGATACATATCAATTATTGTTGAATTATACATATTTTTCTTATAAAAAATTAAAGAACAACCTTATAATTTATTTTTTAGTACATCAACATTTGGATGTAGGGAGATTCGAACTTCTGACCTCTTAATCGATGATACATGTCTGACCTCTTAATGGATGATACATGTCAATTACCGCTGAGCAAAACTCGCTTTGACAAGAACAAACTTATAATTTAACGTGTATAGTTCAAGAACTAAAATATATATTTAGCTCGGAGGAAGCGAGCATCTCCCACCAAAAGGTGGGGCCCTTAGGATGTAGTTTAAGAAAATCTTCGACTTTGGAAATCGTCACTCATTTTCCATGAGAGTGACTATGCAAAAGCCTGGGCCCCACTTTCTGGTCGTAACGCTAACGTCCATAACAAGAAAAATGCACCCAAAAATTTATATATATATATATATATATATATATATATAAAGTTAAAATAAATCTGCTTTAATTGTTATGATTCCCCCGACGCTTTGTACTTCTTAATAGGCCACTCATTTATTTTTTTTTCATTTTTTTTAAATATTTTAAATTTCCAACCTTACCCCCACACTTTTCAATTTTTTGTTTCCTTAAATTTTCTTCTAAGAAAAAAAAATCAGAGCTGATGAAAAAAAAAATTACATTTTTCAACATTTATGTGCTAATTTACAAAAAAAGAAAAAAAAAAATATATATATATAGTGTTATTTGTAAAAACCCAACACGTTTCAATATTTTTAATCATTCATTGATTAATATTCTCCCCTCACTTTTTCCTTTTTTTCCCCTTTTGCCACTTAAAGTTTGGAATTTTTATTTTTGTTTTTTTTTTTATCATTATCTTAATGGCCATCTAGACAAAACATTTAGCACTTACTAATTTAATAATTAATTATTTCTTTTTAACACAATATTACATAGTTTAACTCGTTCTCTCTTTTTTTAGTTCAACAATTATAAGATCCTTCTAAAAAAAAAAAAAAAAAACAATTATAAGATAGATGATCGATCCATCAATCTTTGAGATAGTGATAGTAAATATCTTATCTACTAAACTATATTCAAATTAACTTGTTAAAACATCGATAACAATCCTTGAAAGTTTTGTGTTTGAATCTCAATTCTCTGGTTTGAATTACAACATTGAATAAAAAAACTAATTGATTACAACGATATAATTGGTACTTTAAAAAAAAATGAAATTTTCATAATAAAATTTAAAAGGTAAGATTGGAGATTCAAATATTCCATCGATAAACAAGAAAATTCAAATATATCCTCCTTAATATAGATTATTAATTTCTTAATCAGTTGGATTAACTTAATAGTATAAAAAAATGCAAACTTGAACATAACTCAACTAATTTTTTTTAACACGTGAGTGATAGATTTGAACCTCCGACCTCTTGATCGATGAATTGTTAAAAGTTTGAATTCCTTCAACCCGACATGTGATAAACTAAAAAATTAAAAAAAAAATCAAATTAAAATAATTCAATTTCCACCGATGAAATTCAAGTAGAATTTAAAATAGTTTTGGTCGTAGAGACAAAAAAAAAAAAAAAAAAAAAGTAAATTTTCGTTGAAAATAAGATTGGACAGCATCAAAACTGCTGCAAAAAGAGAAGTGCCCACAGTCACCAATGGAGTTTCACTGCCATGGCTGACAGAGGATCAACCAATCACTAAATAAAAAAAAATTCTTTTTTTAAAAAAAAATCTCATTCCCATTTCTGTAATTTTCAACTACCCACAAGGGCATTTTGCTTCATCATCGTAATCCTCATTCTTTCCGTAGTACACAGCAATGGACCCACACCAAATATGCCAATTAACAACTTGAAAATGGAAAAAAAAAAAAATTGAACTTTTTTCAAAATTCTGATCAGTTCCTCCATTAATTAATTGCAACAGCTAACAGGATTAGAAGGATCGTGTTATTCCTCAACAACTGTAATTTAGGAAGGAAGATTTTGAGATATTTGTCCTAATTTGTCCTAGTTTTTCTTAAGTATTGTCTGTTCTTAAAGCGAGGATGGAGAGAATCTAGAAAGAAAAAGAAAGCCCCCATTTGATTTCTCTATCTTTCTTTTTGATTTCCCCTAAAACCCAGATGAAAGAAAGGAGTTCAAATCTTTTATAAAGTAGAAAAATGAATGAAATACTTAAAAAAGAGAGAGAGAGAGAGAATAAAGTGAGACCGGATGTTGACAAATTTCAGGTCACTTCCTTAGAAGTTCGTTCGCTTGTTTGTTGTATTGTATGGAGATTTCTTATCTAGGATCTCTCTCTAAAAGAGGGCTTTATCTTTTCATCTCTCTCTAAAACTTTGTTGTTTCATTTCCAAGAGCGAGCGAGACTGGCCCAGCAGATCGAAATCTCTGCTTTTTTTCTTCAACCCCATGACGATCTAAACCCCCTTTTCATGGCCTTGCAATATTCCCACCTTCTTCTTCTTCTTCTTGTTTTTATCATTCTCCATATGTATTGCTTTATTGTCTTTGATGGAGGGAGTTCGATGAGATTCTGAATTTTCCCTCTCTGGGGATTCTCGTTGATCGTTGAATCCGGAAGCGATTCTTGGAGTGCTTTGATTGTGCGGTGTTTGATTGAGGTAATTTTGTTTTCTTCTTTTGCCTGATCATTTGATTGATGGGTTCTTCTGGTTTGATCGTTTGATTGCTTGGTTTAACATTGTGATTATGGTTTGCCCACTTTTTGGTTGGTTCTGTGATTTTGCTCTGAAAATTGTTGGGAGTTTGTGGCCTCTGTAATTAGCTTTATGGCTTCATCATGCATTTGCTTTTGCACTGAATTCTTGGATTCTGATGCTTCGAGTGGAAATTTTGATTGGTGATTTTGGGCCAATATCTGGTTTGCCTTGTTGTATTGACTTTTGTAGACTTTTATGTTTGTCTTTTTACTGAGAGCAGACTTCTGAAACACAAAACTATCCTTGTGGACTTTTTGGGTATCTCAGAATTCCTGTTCTTCAGCTCCCATTTTCGAACTTCCATTCTATCTGTTATTTCTATGAGACAAAAAGCTTGAGCAGATTGGCTTGCTTTGTCCATTTTCTGTTACTGGAATGGTCCTTTACTTTTTACTTTTGATCAGTTCAACGGAGTTGTTCTTTGGAGTTCATCGTCAAATGTTCACGACGGTTTCCTTTCATTTGAATTGCCACTTTTTGAGCTCACAAGTTACAGTGCTGATGTTGATACTCTCCTTATGAGGTTCAAGTGTATGAATTCTGATGGATCTCGATGCTTGTTCTTTTTCTATAAATCATTTTTGTGAGTTTCTTTGAAGGCATGATTGTGTTCTTGGGGTCTGTATGATGAAGTGTATCATCTGCTCAACTGCATTTTCTTGGACTAGTTTTCTGAGGTTCCTCACATTTGGAGTGTTGTAGTCTTTTTCACAACTTATGATGGAAAAGATAAAGGGGAAAATTCTACTTCACCGAAAAAGCAATCCGTTTATCGGGGACGGAGTGAAGGAGGGGATTGTTGTGTTCGCTTGTATCTGTTCCCTTACCCCTTAAGTTGTACTGCGTTTGGTTCGTGAGTTTATGATTCATAAAAAATTTAATATAAAAGTGGAGTCTCATAAGCCTAAGTTTATATAATATCAGTTTCATTGTTTTTGTGGCTAGTTGACTTTGTATTAGAAAAAAAAACTATTGACTGGTCTTCAATGGAATTCCCTAGTATGCATCTAGAAAAGGAAAGGGATGTTCAGTTCTTATAAATTTGATATGTTAAATGCCTTTGACTTTCAGGAATGGGGACTAAAGTGCAATGCAAAAGTTCCTTGCCAGGATTTTACCCAATGAGGGAACTTAACCATGATTCTAACAGTCATAGCTGGCACCTATTTTATGGTGAAAGAGCCTTCACAAATGCACAATACCACAATGTGGTCTTGCCAAGAGCTAGTGCAAATGGATATCTAGGTGATGATAAGGATGTGGTGAAGCAAAAAATGCTTGAACATGAGGCCATTTTTAAAAATCAGGTATATTTCTTCTATCTTCAACTTTCCTGTTTGGTTCCTGAACTCTTCATTGAATTTCTTTCATTTATATCTTTAATATGCTTGAGCTATAACGCGGATATTATTTCTTCTGCCAAATTGCAGGTGTTCGAACTACACCGCCTGTACAGAATACAAAGAGATCTAATGGATAAAATCAAATCCACAGAACTCAGCAGAAATCAGTTACCTGTAGATTCGTTGCTCTCGTCGAGCCCCTTGACATCTCAAGTTACTTCTGAAGATGGTTTGAGACGTAATCTGCCATGTTTTCCTATGGCTAATTCGTCTAGTGCCAAGTTTTCTATTTCAGGTGTTGAAGAAGGTCATTCTTCTTTGATTTCTGTAAAAGGCAATAGCCAGAAGCGTTGTTTCTTTCCTCCACCAAGTGAAAGTACTACGAAGGACCGGCAGGTTCTTGAGCCCAGACCGATAAAGTTCAGAAGAAAAATGTTGGATCTTCACCTTCCTGCTGATGAGTACATTGATAGTGAAGATGGGGAACAATTCCATGATGGAAATGTGCCTGACAGATTAAGTCACAATCTCAACAAGGATCAAAAGATTGATCTTGAGAGGGATGTCAAGTTATATGCTGATGATGGTGAGAAGACTGGTTGCCTGCAAAATGGTCGTAAATCGGGCGCACGTTTGGAAAAAAATATAAGTTGTTTAACTGACTTAAATGAGCCTATTCAACTTGTAGAAACCAATACTTCAACTTATGTTGATCCTCTAGGTTCTGCTTCTTGTCATAGGGAGACTCAGTGTCCCAATCCATCTTCAGGGCCAAAGTCAGGTCCTGTAAATTTGCAGAGGGAAAGTTCTCTCCATACTGATAAAGGAAGTGATAATGTGACAGGAAACAATCTAAATTTGGATAAAAGCACTAGTAGAGGAGGATTTTTACCCCATTTTCTTGAATCAGGTAGCTTTTCTTGTCTGGTTTGCATTAATATTTTCTATGATTTATTTAACATTTTTTTTAAAACAAGAGTTATGCTAACATTCTTCTATTTTGTCACAGGGCATATTTACAACTACAAGAATTTTTTTTCTCAAGGACTTCAAACTAAAATATGCCCTGTTTCTTCTCAGCCTATGGAAAGTTTTCTCTGTGAAATTCATGAAGCTCCAACTTTTCCTTCAACAGATAAAGGTAGGGTAGAACAGTCAAGAGACGGGCCGGTTTTCGGTTTGCAATTTACCAAAAGAAGTCATGAGATCAAGGGTGAACCTCTTAGCTCGTTCGTCCCTTCTCATACGTACACACCATATCCAGCTGCTCCTGATTTTAGCAAGTCCTGGTCTAACTCCAATTCATCATGGGAAAGTGCAAGTGCTAACTTTCAGAAGTTAACATCCACACAAGCTCAGCAATGTTTGAATTCGGCAGCTACCATTCACAAGAATTTTCATTCCCCGTTTCATGGTGTGGAGAGCTCTGGAGAAAGGTGGATTCTTAGTAATGATTCCCAACTTAATAAAGGATTCGATGGCGAATTATCTTATTGTAACAGAGTCTTTCTTGGGTCTTCATCTGAGTACAAGGAAGAAGTAGGCCACCCCTCATCTGTCAGTTATGACTACTGGAAGCAGGGTAATGGTAACAATCGAGCTTCCATGGACTTAAGTCCTTCCATGTCATTGAAACTCCTCAAGGATTCAAATTCTATGGACATGAAATGTCCAAAAGAGAGAAATTTTAACATGGTGTTTTCAAATAGTTCACCCAATCAAGCAGAAAGGAAGATTGAGGAAAAATGTACATTGTTACCTTGGCTCAAAGGCAAAACTGGTGGAAACACTGAAACTACTAATTCAGGGAGGTTCTCAAGTGCTGAGGAGCTTATTTATGTTAGATCTTCAATAAATTCTTTGCCTGATAAAAATTCTCATTTATTTCGTAAGGACGTCTTCGATGAAGAGTTTGAATCAGATAGGTCTTCTAAGAGTCAAAAACTTCTTACATTATCAATTTCTGAGGGATTGAAGGATCCCAAGAAAGCAATGTCTTCTCTTGCTCAATCCCCGGTCCCATCTGAAACTAAAGAAAGCAGGGAAGGCAGAGTATTTGATATGAACTTGCCTTGTGATCCTTTGGTTGCTGAATCAGAAAATCTACACTCACAGGAACTGAATGAAGCAAAAGTTTCCAGTTTTGGTCTCATTGATTTGAACTTGAGTCTAAGTGATGACGAAGAATCTTTGAGACCGATTCCAAAGTCGACTGTCAGAATGCGGGGAGAGATAGATTTGGAGGCCCCTGCAATTTCTGAGTCCGAGGATATTGTTCCTGCTCAAGAAATTATAGAAACGAAACATGAATTAGCTTCTAAACCACAATGCAAAGCCATAAACCAAGAAGATGGGCTCATGGAATTGGCAGCAGCAGAGGCAATAATTTCCATTTCCTCATCTGTTTGTCACAGCTACTTGGAGGATGCAAGTTGCAGTGCAGCACAAGATTCCATGGACAATCCCCTTAATTGGTTGGCGGAGATGGCTTTCTTATGCTCAAGCGATTATGAAAGTGAGTCTCAAGCAGCATTGGGAGCCAAACCGAGTATTGATGAAATGGAGTCTTCCTTGGAAGGGATGGACTCCTTTGAGTCCATGACATTGGAACTAATAGAAACCAAGGCAGAAGAATATATGCCTAAGTCTCTGGTTCCAGGGCATCTAACAATGGAAGAAAATGCAACTAATGTACTGCAAAACCGTGTTCGAAAAGGTCAAGCTAGGAGAGGCAGGCAACGGAGGGACTTCCAAAGGGACATTCTTCCTGGCCTTACTTCTCTATCAAGACAAGAAGTTACAGAAGATCTTAATACATTTGGAGGGCTAATGAGGGCAATGGGTCATGTGTGGAATTCAGGCTTGACCAAGAGGAACTCGTCGAGAAACGCTGCCTGTGGCAGGGGAAGGCGGCGCTCAGTGATCAGCCCCTCTCCACAGCCAACTGAGAATCTTCCACTGCTGCCTCAGCCGAGTAACACTGAGATGGGACTTGACAACAGGAGCCTGACAGGGTGGGGGAAGACAACTAGACGGCCCCGCCGACAACGAGTCCCGGCTGGTAATCTAGCAGCTATTGCTTTAGTTTAGACATGGTGTTGAGAGAGTCATCAATTTATTGAATGAACTGTCAAATTTTCCATTGTACATTTTTCAGCTTAAACCCTTGGCCTCGCATGCTTATCTCTGCTGTTTGCCAACTCTATACCATATCATAAGATAATAGTGGTACGTTATGTCTTCAACAGATATAGCAGAAACATTACAAGTTGATAGTTTTACCAATGTATATCTCTTGCTTAGATTATACTGATGGATCTACTGGTATCAGATTCTTCCACACCTAACTGGGTTTCTTTTTTTTCTTTGTTATTAGATATATAGATGTTCGGAATGTGATAGTACAGAAATTGTTGCTGTGATTTTTTTTGACATTTCAAACTTTAATGTTTATTTCTGTTCTCTATACTAATGAATCAAGGGCTTGTTGATTGTTTTATTTTATGTACAAGATGTACAGTCAAATCTTTTACATCTTTACAAAATCAAAGTTCAAGCAGATTTGCTGGGTCTCTGATGTAGAGAGATAGAAGCTCAGTCTTGATCTTTAAAGAGACAAACTAGAAGTTTCCATCATGTCGACAGCGATGGCCATGGTGTTAGCCTGTTCAAGATCAAACAGAACTTTAGTTCTGTTTGATGATTAAAGCCCATTGAGGAGTCTTCTACCGTTTCCACTTGTTCTTAGTTCATTCCATAGCCTTTTCTATTATTTTCTGTTTCAATCATCCACTGATCTTTCACAGCAAAATGTACCGTAGAAAAATGCTAAATTATAAAGTAAGATGCCGAATCATTGTATTCTGAATAAAAACTTGTATCATACAATGAACAATGTGGTTGTACATTATTAACTTCTTGAGAAATTCTCTGAAAATTGTCTAAAAACCTATATAAATCTTCTATTTGAGAGTGAGAAGCATCTCCAGCTCCAAATCTGTAAGCTTTCTTACCAAGCTCAATTACACTGTATCCAGGAACCTTTTTCAGCCCTGTACCCTTCATCATTGACCTAACTTTCCCGAACTCATACCATTCTCCCCCTTCGGCGTATATATTCGATAATAATGTATAATATCCAGTATCGTCTGTCTTGATGTTGCACAGTTCTCTTTGGATGTTCTTAGCTATGTCCAATCGCTGGTGGATTCGGCAGCCATTTAGCAGAGCACCCCAGATGCTAGCATCAGCTGGAGAAGGCATCGATTTGATTATTTTGTATGCTCCATCTAGATCACCCGCACGACTAAGAAGATCAACTATGCAAGCAAAGTGTTCTATCTTGGGCTCAATGCCAAAATCCCTCATGGAGCTGAAGAGGAGCATTCCTTCTTTTACACAACCAGCATGACTACATGCTGAAAGAACATTCATGACAGTAACATCATTAGGTTTTATTCCTGATTCAAGCATTTTCGAAAAGAGGAAGATAACCTCACTAATCTGACCATGCACCCCATAACTGGAAAGAAGAGTACTCCATGACACAAGACTCCTCTCAGACATATTATCGAAAACCCGTCGTGCCGTTTGGAGGTCTCCACACTTTGCATACATGTCAACTAAAGCCGTTTCAATATACAGATCTTTTCCAAGACCACAGGTAATAAGCTTGTGGTGGATCCATTTCCCTTTCTCTAGATAACCCAAATGGGAGCAGGCTTGAACCACACTCAAGAAGGCAACTTCCCCAATCTCAAGACGGGTCATATACATCTGATCAAATAAACTGATTGCTTCAGTAGAGTTACCATTCTGAGAAAGTCCACAGATCATAGAATTCCATGTTACCACACCTTTTGGTTCCATCTTATCAAATATCATGTATGCCAAATCCACAAAGCCACATTTCGAGTACATGTCGATTAGCGAATTCAGAACATATTCATCCATGAAAGGTCTCTTGATAACATGACCATGTATTTGCAGTCCCAGCTGAAACATACCCTCATTTCCAGAAGCAGAAAGAGAACTTGCCAGGCTGAATGAGTCGGGCATAAGCCCTTGGTTTTGCATCCTCACAAAGAGAACAAGCGCCTCCTTCAACAATCCCTTCTGAGCATAAACTGAAATGAGCATATTCCAAGCTACAATCCCCCTACCTCCAATTTCATTAAGTATCTTCTCACAGAGATCATGTTTTCCAGTCCCGGCATATAGTTCAAGTAAAGTTGGTCCTAGACAATCAAGATTAGCGTCTAAATCGTTCTTTACAACAACGCAGTGAACAGATCTCCCTTCTCTCAGAAGCCCCAAATTAGCACAAGAACGTAAAATAACCATCATGGTTACAGAGTTTGGTTCAACTTCAGTCTTTTGCATCGAAACAAACACACCTAGCGCTTCCCGGAAGTAACCACCTTGGTTATAGCTGGAGATCATTGCAGTCCAAGAAGAAGTGCTATGGTGAGTAAGATTCTCAAAGATAAACTCCGCACTGCGTAAGCTACCACATTTAGCATACATAAAAATCAACGAACTGTCCAAAGACCTATCATTTTCAATTCCCCTTCTCAAGATATAGCCGTGAACAGACTTTGCTAGCCTCAAAATCCCCAATTCACCACAAGCCTCAGTCACAGTGAGTATTACAACAGAATCCGGTTCCACCCCTTCGGAAACCATACAACGAAAAGTCTCCAAACCTTCATATATCTCTCCATTCTCAACATTACTCGAGATAATGGAACTCCAGGAAACCAAATCTCTCACAGGCATTTCATCAAACACCTTCCAAGCACTATCTAAGTAGCCCAATTCCCCGTACATGCTCAACAACGAGGTGTCCACAACAGGATCCAAATCAAACCCAGATTTAATAATCCTTCCATGAACCCTTTCGCCAACACCCAGATCGCCAAACCCAGAACAAGCTCTTAAAACAGAGGGGAAAATATAGGCATTGAACTGAATTTGTCGGCAGAACATTTGGTGATAGAGAGAAATGGCTTCCTCATAGAAGCCACTCCAGACATGGGATTTAAGAAGCACACCCCACATGAAGGAATCCGGAGAGTGGAAGGTCTGGAAGACGGATTTTGAAGCTTGAAGGTGGCCCATTTGGGAATATGATTCGATGAGCTTTGTGGAAGCGAGTGGGTCTTTGTGAAGGGCGGTGACGAGGAGATGGGCATGAAGTTGAGTGAGCGTTGTCAAGGTGTTGCAGCTCTTAAACAAGGGCATGTAAAGGGTCATTTTGCAGAAACCCTTCTTCTTCTTCTTCGTCTTCTTATATTGCTCTGTGTCGAAACCGCCGCGCGCCAGCTACATGGATGAGCACCCTTGCTTCTTATAATTTCTAAACTTCTAATTGAATTCAATCATTTTTAGTTGGATTTAAGTATTTTATTATTGAGTTTGGATATATATGTGTATGCATTTCACTTATATTTGAATTTTTTTTTAGTACATCAACACTTGGGATGGAGAGATTCGAACCTCTGATCTCGTGGGTACATACCAATTACCGTTGAGCTAAGTGAGTCTTTTGTTTATTGCACTTCCTGTAATTAAATTGATTAGTTTGATTTTTTAATTTAGTTTGATTTTTTAATTTAGTTTGATGATGGATTAATTTTTTATAAAATATTTAAGTTTAGAATTTGATACGTAGAAATTGGAAATTAAGATTAAAATTAACTTAAATTTTTTTAATAGACTTAAAATATATATATATATTTAAAAGAAACGATTTTGTTTATAAATAATTTTTAAAAAGATGATTTAATGTCTTTTAAAATATGTTAATTAATAGTTTAAAAGTGATTTAAAATACATTTAATTTTATCCGTTTGATGTAATGATTTAATCCTTGAACTCTCTAGTACATAATGGTCCCGTCTTTTATATTTTCAAATTTGTAAAATGTCTAACAATCTAGTCCCTATCACGTAAAATGATCTAGTGCCTTAGTTTAAAATGTTTAACAATCTAAGAACCACGTGTGTTTATAAACCGACTAATCTTAACTAATAAAATTCAACACTTCATCTTAATGAGATTTTTTGAAGACTAAATTGTTACAAAATTTAAACTATATATAGAGTAAAAAAAAAAAAAACTATAAAGAATAGATAACATACTAAAGTTTAAAAACTATATTGTTAATTACAACTTTAAAAGTTTACCAAATCTTTGTTCATTATAGACCTAAGCTTTTTTAAACTTTAAAAGCAATTATTATTTCGGTTAAAAGTTTAAATCTTATTCTCGTTCGTGAACTTTTAAGATTTTTTCATTTTGGTCGTTCTTGAACTATCTGACGACTAGCTTATTCTATGTTGTTCTTTAAATTTTGAAAATATTTATTTTAAATTTGAAGAACTTTAGAAAAAATAATTTTAGTCAGTATCTTAATTTTATTTTTAATAAATATATAACATGACTTTCAATATGTGTATTATATGTTAACATGGATTTGTATTGAAGTGATATATAGATTGGTAAAAGACTATTAATATTCTAAACAACATTGTTCAACTGGTTAAAACATTAAAGCGTTGATCAAAATATTAGAGATTCAAATCTCCACTCCACATATTGTTGAACTCAAAGCAAACTACAAGAATGATTAAGATAAGTATTGGGTTTGCAAATGTAAATAGCAAATTAATAATTAACATCAAAATAGCTATTTTTTAAGCTTAAGACTAAAATAAATATTTTTAAAATTGAAGGACAAGAATGAAACAAACACTAAAGTTAAACTAATAATAATAAAAATAAATAAATAAATAGAAATAAAAAATAAAAAATAAAAAAAGGTGCTTCATAGCGGCCATGCAGAATTCATGCACAATAATCGTCCTTTGTATTTTTAATAAAAAAAAATTACTCTATTTTCAAATTAAAAAAAAAAAAAAGTTAAGACTGTTATAGGCAATTTTGGATCACCCGACGCACAAGGAGCTGACGAGGACGTCCGGGCGAAAATAGGGCTGGGAGACCAATCCAAAGGAAGAACCGACCAAAGGGCCGGGCCAACTTGGCCCGACCCATATGGTCGGCCTCGGCCTATTTGGCCCGCTTGTGCAGGCTGAGCTCGGTCACCTCCTCTCGGTCCCTGATGCCTCTAGCAGTCCCGGTTTCGCCTGGTTTGTCCCGAAACGCCTCCGAATTCCTAAAAACCCTAGGAGCATGAGCAGGTATTTATATCCCTCTTTGCCACTGAAGAAAGGGACCCGAACTCTCTTCTCTACCTTCTCTCTTGCTTTCTAGCTCTTCCATCCGTTTTCTGACTTAAGCATCAGAGGCGGTGTGGTGAGCACCACACACCGGTGTGCAGGTTTTCTCTTTTGCAGGCCACGTCTTCCCCCGCTCTCAAATAAATCCACTGTCGATTATCAAGTGGAGCGAAGGTAATTTACCTAGCGAAATTTGATCATCAACCAAGACAAACTTTTATTTTAATATACAAAGTGTACTTTTTTTTCCTCCTTCCTGAATACATATATAAAGTTTACTTTAATTTCCATCCATTCAAACAATTATTTGTGTTTACAATAAATTTTTAAAGTTACTTTCATCTCCTTTCTTAAAAGGAACAATTAAATATAAATAACTTTTTCAGGTTATGCTTCCTTAATCTATTTTGTACCACCACATAACCTCGGACTTCTTGGTCGGAAGTATATGTCAATTACCGCTGAGCTAAGCTCACTTTGACACGACCTCCTGTAAAGTTAAAGGTTTGAATCTTCCTCTCACACATTAATAATGCTATATATACTTTGGTAAGCGGGGGATATTAAGTTAAGGAATTTTTTTTTTGGACATATTCAACCCCATGGTTCAAATTATTCGAGTTTTTTATGAGTGCAAAATAAATATTGAACTCTTTTATATTATAAAAAGAACCATACCTCGAAAGACTAGTTTAAAAGTATTTTTAAAATTAAACCTACAATTTAGGCCATGTTTGATAATCATTTGGTTTTTTGTTTTTGTTTTTTTGAAAATTAAGCTTGTTTTCTCCCAAATTTCTTACCATTTGAATTCCTAGCCAAATTCCAAAAACAAAAATAAGTTTTTAGAAATTACTTTTTTTAGTTTTCAAAAATTGAGTTGGTTTTTGAAAACATGGGAAGAAGGGAGAGAACAAAACAAATAAACTTATTAGTGGAAATAGTGGTTATAGGCTAAATTTTAAAAAACCAAATGGTTATCAAACGGGGCCTTAATGTTTAAAATTTGTGAAATAGTTTCATCTATTAGTTAATTAAATTTAGTAGATGAGACATTGTTTAATTAAAATCTCTATCTCTAAAGTGTAAATTAAAGTCTCTTTTCTTCAACTTTCTCCAAGTCTCTATCTCTCCCCTCCCCATAAAGTCACTTCATTTTAGCCTCTCCCTATAGTTTCTCTCATTCTATCTCAATCTAAAGTCTCTCTTTATTATCTCTATCAATCTAAAGTCTCTTTCTCTCAATCTAAATTATCTAAAGAAAATGAGATGAATATGTTTTCTTTGGTTTGTTATAAAAAAAACTTCAATCAATCACTTGAAAAATGATCATATTTGGATAAACACAACTTATTTTCTCCTTTGTATCCACAAATTTTTAAGTACAAGATCCAATGATATCCACACAAACTGACCCACTACCTACAAAATAATATTAATGCCATATATCTACCTACAAAATTATGCTATATATTATATATATTATAACTTTTTCTTGTGTAAATTCATATATAGATTTGATGAGTGCATGTATTGGAGTGGAGTCCCATCATCTCAATAAATTAAAGCCCTTTTCCTTCAAAAGAGATCAATATTTTATCCTCTTACTATATATTGTATTGTACCCTTTAATACCCAAAACTTACCCTACAACCTTTACTCTTCTTTGTCTCTATATGTCCCTTTGTAGTGTAGTTTAGATAGCTAGCTTCCATTTTATAGGTTTCAACCCTAAAATATTGATTGCCATCAATAATTTAGCCTATATGCTCCTCATTCTCAATCACAATGTTGATCTCATCTTATTTTTAAACCTCTCATTTTCACCTAATGTGTTTGGTAATTCATTGGAATGTTAAATTTTGGTTTTAATTTTGGCCTCAATGTATGTCTTGAGACTTTCAAGTTTATTCCAATCTTTTTAATTTGGTTAAAAGAAAAATGATGATTTTTTGTTATAATTAAAGCTTTTGGAATGTTAGAGGCATAATCGAAACCAAATACGCATAGATTAGGAGAAATTTTGAGACGAAATAAATTATACAAAATACTTATGTTCCCTTATTGAAAGTTTCAATTTTAGCCTCGATCGTTTTTTTAGACATTTATCACGAAGATTGTTAATGAAGGGTTTTCATGAAACAAACTAAAAGATCGAGGGTCAAAAGTTAAAACTTTTAAAGCGTTAAAAAGCAAAATTGAAACCAATGCATTATAAATTAAGAATATTAATTTTGTATAAATTTAGGTCATAGCTAGTTAGAATGTTTGTGGATGATTGCGAGGAGAATACTATGAATTTGTTGCACATGTGGGGTGACCAGGTGGGGGATTCAAATTTTTGATTTCTTGGTCGAGTGTATATACTTTAACTAATTGAATCATGCTCAAGTTGACAACAAGAATTTTTGGTTGATAAACGAAAACCTAAATAGCACATTCAATCTCATTGTGAAGACAGCCCATTGAAGATCGCCTGGTCACGTGTTTTATGTGTGCTTCTCATTATTTGTTTATTAGTTAGTTATCGGTTGGCTGTGATGTGAAATACTCTGTTTTCTTATATTAGAGGAGTTTTAATTTTCTCCCTTTTCATATATATATATATATATATATATATATATATTCATCTTCTTGTAAATGTTGATGATTGAGATGAGTTGAATAAAATCTTGGAAAAGGATTTCTCCTGTATCTCTCCCTAAAATTCTTGAATGTTCACATGGTATCAGAGCTTTTGTCTCGCGACTAAGTTCGATCCATCTTCAAAAAGTTGATTTGTACATCAAAGCTTCTCGATCTTTTCTTCCAATTCAGGATTAGAGAAATCTCAATTTTCTCTTACGAAGAATTCGGTGATTTGAAGGAACAATTATGGATCTCTCAACAAATACTGAGACAAATTCAACTGAAGATTCTGGAAATCAGTCAAGCCAAGTCGTCAATCCTAGTAATAAGATCTTGACTGTTAAACTTAGTAAAGACAATTTTGTTATGTGGAAAGTTCAAATTGAATTCGCCCTAGAAGGACATGATCTGGAAACGTTTATTAATGATGATCTTGAACCTCCACCTAAGAGAATCTCTGTATCGGAAAATTCATCTGCTACTGAAGTAAATCCTGAATATACTAAATGGAAGAAACAAGATCAATTAATTTCCTCTTGGTTACTTGGATCAATGACTGAAAATATACTGGAACAAGTCATTCATAATTGTAAATTCTCTAGAGAAATTTGGAAGTGTTTACTTCAGATCTTTAATTCACGTAATAAGGCGCAAGTGATGAGGATGAAGAATAGACTTCAAACTATACAGAAAGGAGGAATGCCTCTTGGTGAATATTTCTCTCAGATCAAGAAGAAAGGAGGGATGCCTCTTAGTGAATATTTCTCTCAGATCAAGAAGTGTATCGATGCACTAGTTGCAATAGGAAAAACTATTGATGAAGAAGATCATGTTCTATATATACTGGGTGGTTTAGGTCCAGATTATGACAACTTAATAGATGTAGCACTATGACAAAATATTGTCAAAGCAATTTAGTGATTAATGGAACATCGATAAACACAAAACTAACAAATTAACAACAAATGTGAAATTTCAATTCGAGCACAACTTAGTGGATATGACACCAATTACCATACCAAAGGTGGATGGTTGGATTCCTACTTCTAAAATTGTTGATTATATATATATATATATATCTAAGAATATGAATTAAATCTCAAAATCAAAAACAAAATATTTTTCTCAAAAAAAATAAAATAAAAAACAAAATAGCATAACCTAAAAAACACACATATCTAACATATGAATAAAAGTTGTTGCCAGTATCTAGCCAGGGGAAAAAGCGTTTGGCTTTCACGTGACAGTAAGGTAAATTTATTTGAAGAGAGAAAACGTGACCTGCAAGATAAGAAAAGATTGCACATCAATGTGGCGTTGGCACACCGGTTCCAATGCTTAAGTCAACTAAGAGGTTATGAGTGTAGCAAGTAAATTGAAAATAATGAATGAAGACTAAGAGAAAGAACAAGTACTCAGTTGAGCTCTTCTCTTTTTTGGAGTTATACTCTTCTGTTTATAGTTGATCTAGGGTTTCTTATTTCCTTTCAAGAGAAGAAATAGAAAGAGAGTTCCTCTTTCTCTCTAGAAATTAGAAATGAAAGAGATTGATTTAGACCTAATGGGTCTCTTTAGGCCTGTTTCCATTCTGACTTTCTTAAAATTAGATTCAAATTCACTTATAATGACAATAATAATAATAATTAAGAAAAAGTGAGAGGATAAGAGGAAGAAAAGGAAAGGAAAGAAGGACAACATGGGAGTGTTGAAAAACTTTACCCGTGAATGGAATGGAACAGTGGAAGTAACGTAAGAATGAAGAAACAGAAACAAACATCAATATATATATACTGAAAAATGAAACCAACGCAGACGACTCACAGTCACTGTCGCTACAAACTGATTCAATATCATCATCATAATCAGTGGCCATTTTAATAATTTTATTTTTTTAATAAAAAACAAAAAAGGTTTTCATGCAATGCAACAGCTTTAGGGGTTTCTATTTCTACTTTGAGGTAACAAAACAAAAGCTGTAAAATTTTGCTTTCTTTTTTGTTCTTTTTATGCCAAGCTAATTTCCAAACACTTTTCTTAAAGAAAAGACTGACTACTGACTTTGTTTTTTTTTACTGCCACTCTTTCTGTTTTTACGGCACCGGGAATTAGCACAGTGAATTTTGCTGGCTGTTCGATAATTACTGCAATCACTTTGCAGTTGCAATTGCATGGCTACAAGTGGAACAGCAAGAAGTTTATTTGAAGGGAAGAGGGTTTTCTCTGATAATTTTGAGCTATTGGAAATTGATGGGTTTTCTCTTTTCTCTCTGAGTTTCCCGAAAGTGCTTTTTCAAGAAGTCGCTGTTTTCATGATTTGTTTCATATCTATATCATCTCTAAACCCATTTAAATGGACATTGATATGTCAATGTCACCTCCACTCACTAGCTCACTATATCAATTATGATAGAAGAAAAAATAGACATATCCGTCTACCTAAAAATAATTCAATTGGTTAAAATATAAAACTTTTGATTTAGATGTTAGATATTCAAATCTCTATTCTTACCATTGTTAAACTAAAAAAAAAAATGCTAAAATCGAAAATTATTGGTTTTTTGCTTCTTTTAAAAATAAATAAATAAAAAAAGATGAGGTTGAGGCTGAAGTAATTTTTCTTTAAAAAGAATAATAACTAAACATAAATTTTGGATATGTCAATAATGTACTTTTAGTATGAGCCAACATAAAAAAAAATACAGAATTTTCTTTTTCTCGATTTTGAAACTTTAAAACAGAAAATAAAGAAACAAGGAAGCTATTTTTTCTTTTTCTTTTTTTCTTTTTTTTAATCAGAAACAGAATAACTCATAGATCAATAAAATATACAAAAGGAAAGGAGAGGAAATTAGCCATTCACAAGGTCAAAGGAAATTATGGTAACTTTTTTATTTGCAAAGTGAATTTGTGTACAATTTTGAGAGTATGTATAAAAACATTTTTTTAAAAAAAAAGCAAATAACAAAAATAATAAAAAACGGTTAATGCAAACATTACCAAACAGGCCATAAATAATTTTCTTCTTCTCTTTCATTAAATTTGATCAACACATATGCTTTCTAAGATACTTAACCTGATCAAAAGCAATCTCACCAAAAAAATCCTAAAGCTGAAGAACCACATGAACAGAAATTAAAGAAGCATTTCACATGGGGCTCTTAAATTACCACCGCAACCATCAACTCCTTTAATTTACCAGCGTTATATGACCAAGAGATCTATGGTTCGTATCTTCCCACTCCCATATGATGTCCAAAAAATACCAGCATTACACAGTATTAAAGATTCCCTCCGAAAACCACATACATAAATATTTCATTTTCATGTTTGGTAACAAATTTAAAATCTAAAAATATCGAAAGCAAGTAATAGTTGTTACTTACAAATGAACATAAATTCACTAAAGTTATTTGTTTAGTGATCTGAAAACAAGAAACTGAACATGGACAAGAGACGAAACAACATTATTAATTCTTACCCACCAACCCAAAATTTCATCCTAAAAAAATGCCAATTAAACACATTTAATTCAATTTCAATCCATACATACATGGTAGGTACCCCCAATGAGTTAAATCTAAAACAAGTCAAAGAAAATAGGCAACAACCGACAGCCTAATTTCTGATTTGTACAAATTCAAGCCTGCATAAGTGACCATATACATAATTAACCTCCCCCACTTCGGCTTTTTTAGCCAATTACATTAAAGCAATTATTCAATGTGATCGCCATATTGTGGTTGTCTCAACTATGAGTTTTTTTTTTTTTTGTTTCTCCCCTACATCATTCAACGGTACGAAACTACCGACCACAATCGATTAATTCCTCCCTAAACATACAACTTCCAGAAAGCACCATCTCAATAATTTCAATAAAAAATAAGTTATAGATATCTATATAGATGAGGTTAGTGCACGATTTCATACCACAAATTTGGGCTAGTGGCTAGTGGGTCATCTTCTACGCATTCCTGGTGGCACAATATCGCCAAGTAAGCCTTCATCCGAAGGCACTGGCTGTGAGTTTGCTGCCTCTTTCTGTTCAAACGCTGCATTGGATGATGCCATTGTTGGCAAATTCTGCGGCTGGTGGGCATTGGGAGGGTTATTTCTGGGCAGTGGCTGAGCTTCAGGGTAATAAAACTGTGCCATTTGAGGTGAAAATTGAGCTCCAAAAGCAGCTTCATGCGCCATGTTCAGTCCACCTCGAGGGAATCCAATGGTGTGATGACAGTGTTGGCCTTCATATGTTGTTATCACAACCGTTGGATCTTCAGACGACCGTTCTACCCTTTTCTTCACAGTGCATTTGCTGTTTGTGCACCTATAGTAACTCCTGCAAATTGTAAAGTTATTAGTTTGGTAGAAGATGTCTTACCACATACAAGTGATATATAAATATATAATTTTCGATATCCGTGAGCATCCACCGTTGTCAATAAATCCTAAGTAGGTGATTACCATGACTTGAACCCATTTTCTCTAAGTCTTTCATTATTTATCATGTCTTTATTGACTACCAGGTCGACGCGACCCATTGTAGTTAAGAGAAGGAATATAGTATTAGGATCGTTTCTTTCACTGTTAACGAATATGGTTATCTCTTTGTTATATTTTTATGGGACAAAGACAAGACATATGAATCTTTATCTGTCTAGCCATATATTATCTTTTCTTTTGCTTTTGTTGTTTTGAAAGAGATATGTGGATACGACACATAAAATTAAGCTTTTTTAATTTTTGTCTCACATTAATTGTCACGTATTAATGATTATGTGGAGAGCAAGATTGAGGGTTTGTATGTACTTATATCAATAAAATACGTGTCACATTAGTTTGATTCTAGAACTTGCTAAAGTTTCTTATAACATGATTGGAGTACTTGTAAAATAATATCTTAGGGTTTTATTGTGTACTATTAAATCTGGAGGAAAGGGATTGTATTGCGTTGTTTTCATTTTTATTTTTTTGTCAATATCTACATACATCATCTCCAATCAATTTAAAAAATAAAGAATGTCGATTATAGATATTATTGAATTGTGTACATTGTTTTTAATCTACCTAACATATACATAGATCATGCCTGCAAATTAACACACAGCCTAACATAATTAAATTGTACATCGACTAAATTTAAACTTAGGGTAAACTTTCAACCCCATTTAGAAGTTTACCCAGGAAATGAGATTTTAAGGAAGTACAATGTCGAGTTTCAAAATAAACGTTTTTCTAGAATATATCAATATAATCGTGGGAGTAAAGATTCAAACATTCCACTCATAAACTGTCACTTAATTGTCGAGTTACATTCAAATTTACGAATAAGCAATTTCTTATATATAAAAATACAGTTATAATTAATTAGAAGGAGGATGATAGATTACGAACCTAGGAAATGGGCTGTTCTTGACAGCCTTTTGTCCATATTTCCTCCAGCGGTAGCCATCTTCAAGATGATCAACTTCGCTTTTGGTCATGAAAGCAAATCGTGGCTGCCTGATTCGCTTTTGCCCCTTCTTTTTGACCTTCCGCCTACAAAATATTTCACCTACAAATTTGTAAAGTAAAAGCAAAATCTTGAAAATCAAAGCAATTTCACTAACCAACACATTCTAAAACACACATCTAGCTACCAGCTGCTACTGCACAGTATTTCCCTCATCATCATAATATTCATAGCAAATATGTCATTTTTTTTGTAACGAAACTAAAGTATACCCACATGGAATTATACCCAAAAAGAAAAAAGCATCTTAATTAAATTAAGGTATACTCTTATAATCCATCTAATTAAAATTTTCAGTCCATATAGTTGCATGACCACAGAACATTTATTAAATGAATTAGGAGCCTACTTCCTTGAGAGTCAGGACCATACACAAAATTAAATTTATCTAACCTAATTTATGGATTTCAGTATTTTCTCGTCTTTCAAATCTAAGCATAACTTAACTGATTAAAGTAGATTTGAAACCCGACTCTCAAAAAGAGAGAGAAAATTTCTAGGGAAATTAAGACAAATAATGGAGCTAACTAATTAAGGGACGTAACTAAGCAATTAGTTATATATTAATTAAATTAGAAAAGAAAAAAACAAGGTGCATTGTATTAAGCAGAAAAAAATAACACAGGAAATCATAATTCATTGATTATGATGTAATTAGACAAGGGCAAACGATCAATCATTTCAAAGAAACAACAAAGAATTAGGTAACGACAGACCCATATGGACCAGAAATTTAGAGGGCAAAAAAAAATAAATTAAAACAAGATATTTTTCTCAAGTAATATCACATCATAAATCGTAAGTACATGCAGTAAATTTTTTTTTTAAAAAATACAAATATAAATTGGACCAAAGTACACCGTTTTAAATATAGGTAACATTCCATTGATATAACATGAATGAAAAGCACATCGAACAAATAACGCCAACCATCCAAATTTTTAATCAATAATAATAATGTATCAAAGAGCATTATTCTTCGTTAATTTGATTCAGAATAAATCAAATAAAATAAAACAAAACTTGAAAAAAATAAAAGCTAGTTTAGTGATCAGAATTTAGACGTAAAGGCCCTAATTATAGGATCTAATGCTTTAAAAGTTTAATTTTAATTACATACAAAAATTTTAAAGATATTAAATAAAAAAACAAAGAGTTGAAATATTTTTAATAGGAATTAAGGAAGTGTAGAAAAAGGAATAGGGGGAAGGAGAATGGCATTCCCGCCGCAATAACGGCGATGTTGAAGGACTAGTTTTCTAAAAACTGCAAAACGGCCCCTATATTTTAATGCAATCACATTGATTGGCCCCTGCTTTCACCGAATTTACGAAACTACCTCCCCAACTTGCAGGATGAGTTCAAGCAAAAGAGTACTTGCACTCTCTCCGATCCCCTAATTTTTGTGCTCTCTTTTCGAATCGAAACCAAAATATATTACAGCAAACCAAAAACGTTACTAGAACCGCATGAATTCGAATACGGTTCTTTCTTTCGATTAACTGAACCTGTGATTTTTCTTTTTAGAAACAAGAAAAAAAGACAGAAGTTAAATCGCCATTAAACGGAAACACGATGATGAAGAAGATATTATCGTTAATCGATCGGAACTCACGGAATCTCAGGCTGTTTCTCCGGCGGCTCTCCGCTGGAGCTCGACGACAATGAAGGATTCGAGGCGACTGCATCGTTAAGCGATCCGGCCGTAGCAGGAGCGTCGGGGCTCTGCAGTCCGCCGCTGACGCCGTCGTCGATCGGCGGCGCGGAGGTTCCGGGCAAATCGGGGTTGTCGGAGTGGAGGAATCGGGGAGGTTGGAGGTCGTGGGAGTGGAAATTCCATCCGAATTCAGTGAGGATGGTGGATTCTCTATCGGCGGAGAAAAAGTAAGCAGGATCGGCGGAGGCGAGTGAGTTGGTCCAATCAGTGGAGGAATCGGCGGGGGAGAAGTCGGGCGGAGGATCGGGGTCCATAATCGGAGAAGAAAGATCTGGAGAAATCGAGTGGAAATCGGAAGGGAGATTTGGATGAGAGATGAGGAATTAGGGTTTGTGAGGGAGAAGGAAATGGTGAGGGTACGTTGAGAAATGGAAAGGACGCGTAGTTTTTGAACTTTTTGAAAGGTTTTCGAAAGCTATGTCGCGTCAATATACAGTTGCAGAGAGAGAGAGAGAGAGGCGTAAAATGGGAAGGGAATAGAGAGGGAAATAAAAAAGAAAAAGAAAAAAAAAAAGAGATAAGTTAGAAAAATGGGCGTCAACTTCTCAATTTGTACGGGAGGCTGATATTTAAGCATGGAACCGGGGACATGGAAGGAGCGTGGGACCCACGCGCATCTATGGTAATTAGGAAAACACAAAATCACTCTTACATTACCTATCTTGGTTCTCGAGCTTTCACGATTGTATTCGATAGATTCTTATATAGAGTCGTTTCTAATAAGTTTTCTGACTTTGATTTTTTTTTTTTTTTTGTTTTTTCTTGAGTGTAATAGTAGGTGAAGATGAAGATTTGAATCTCTAATTTTTTTGTCGAAGATATAATGTGTTAAACTAGTTGAACTAAGTTTCGATTGGTTTTGAACTTTGAAGGTTGGTTCTGTTAAGATAGCCCTCTAAAGCCCATCTTCTGATTTTTTGTATTCATGATTATTCATGTATTTTGGCTCATTATGTTTCGGCCCAACATTCTTTATATCCTCTTCCTCTCTTTCTCGTCTGTAGAGTTGGTTAGGGCAAAAATAAAATTCCAGAAGAAAAGAAATCGTGAATGGTTTTGTAGGAGTTTTTCTCCCCAGACCTTTATATATGGCTGATTCTTGATCATAATCATATATAAATGCATAGGGTTTTCTCCTGCACATCTTCTCTCTAATTTTGTGATTTTCTGTTATTGTTTGTGATTTTGAAATGATATCAGAGCCTCTTGTCTAGCGACTGAGCTCGATTCTCATCCTTCTTCTCTGCTGTTCTGAATGACGACACCAGAAAGCTCCGAGAGTGGTGTTGTAGAAGATTTAAGCGTGGCTTCGGTCCAATCTTTTAGCCCCGGTAACAAAATTTCAGTTGTTAAACTCACCGACGAAAATTTTCTTCTATGGAAATTCCAGATTCTAACGACATTGGAAGGCTATGGGCTTGAATCTCACTTAAATGATGACCCTCCGCCGAAGTCATTAACAGTTCAAGCGAATACAAGCACTGGCACTGAGTCTTCTTCTGTCGCAACATCAGCTACTGCGTCCGTTCCTAATCCAGCTTATTTTCAATGGAAGCGGCAAAACAAGGTAATTTCCTCATGGCTAGTAGGAACGATGTCAGAAGAAATACTCCACCAAATGATTCACTGTTCTTCAACAAAGGAGATCTGGACCTGTTTGAGTCAGATATTCACAACCAGAAATCTTGCTCAAATGATGAAGATTAAGACCAAGCTTCAGACTATACAAAAGGGAGGTATGTCTGTCTCTCAAAGAATATTTTTCTAAAATACAAAAATATGTAATGCCCTAGCAGCTGTTGGAAAACCCGTAGAAGTTGAAGACCATATTCTCTTCATTTTGGCCGGTCTTGGATCCGATTACGAGTCGATGGTATCTGTAATTTCTGCTAAGGTGGGTCCTCAATCAGTACATGAGGTGATGTCACTTTTATTAACTCAAGAAAATAGAAATGAAAGTAAGTTGGCTCAACCCGAAGGTGCTATTCCTTCGGTGAATCTCACCATTCACTCTAAACCAGTTGATTCTTATCTCTCGAAAACTAATCAATCTCAGTTTTCTCAGAATAATGGAAATGGAAATAAGGGAGGTCGTGGAGGCAGAGGTGGTCCTTCAAACCGAGGGGGTCGCTCTTGGAATAACCGGAACAGAGTTCAGTGCCAACTATGTACCAAATTTGGCCACACTGCAGCAAAATGCTTCTTCCGATATGCTCCTCCATCTTCTCCTTCTCCGATAACTACAGGTGCGTTTCCATCGAATTACAGTCAGTTTAATCGCCCTCCCTCATTTCCATAGATGTTTGCCTTGATGGCCACCCCTGACCTGAATCACGACAACAACTGGTATCCTGATTCGGGTGCAACAAACCACTTAACCCATAATTTCAACAATCTGTCCGTGGGCTCTGAATACGGTGGTATGAATCAGGTTCATGTTGGCAATGGTGTATATCTTAAAAAATTTATTATACATTTATGAACTTTTAAAGTGGTATCTAATGGACTTCGGTATTTTATAGGGTTTTTAATGAGTTTTTGTCCTTAGATTGATTTTTTTTTAGTTCAACAACATGTGAGGGTGGAGGATTCAGACATCTGACCTCTTGATCGATGATATGTGTTGTAACCAGCTAAGCTGTGTTCAAGTTGGCCATTAGATTGAATTAATATTAATTATGTGGTTGGCTAATTTGGAATATGTTTAGTTGTTTAATATGGTAAGCATTGGATTAGAATCCTATTAGACAAACAATAGAGAGTTCAGGGATCGAATAGAAATATTTTTTAGTATGAGTCTTACCCAATTTGAAAAGATGAAGGGCTATTAGAGACTTTTAACTTAATAGGGACCTAATGTATAAAAAGTTAAAATATCATTTTGACTCATATGTATTCTAGATTTCGTTTCATTTTAATCCTTGTAATTTATAAAATGTTCAAGTTTAGTTTGCGTGCTTTAATAAAGCTTAAAATTGGTCAATACTGTTAGTTTGAAGTTAATTTTTTTATCAAAATTGATTAAATAATAATAATAATGTCCATAAAATAAAAGGCACAATAAGAACATATTTTTAAAATGTACAGAAATAAGCTCAATAGAGACCAATTTCTTTTAGAAAAATTAACAATAAACTAGCCGTAAAAATGAATTTTAAGTTTTTATTGAAAGTGCAATGACTAATTCAGATATTTGAAAGTATAGAGACCAAATCTAAACCAGAGGAACCAAAATGGTACGTCTATATAGAATCTTTTTTTTTTTTTTTACAACATGTAGAGGTAGGAAAATTGAAGCCACATACCTCTTGATTATTAGTACAAACTTTATGTATGCTGAGTTATGCTAGTGTTTCCTAGCCAGTTCTTTTAAGAAAAATTTACCTATCCAAAAGTAAAAAATTAAATATTGCCACTTTCCGACAAAGAGAAACACCATGTTTTTCTGTACCATCACGTAAATTGCCTTTGCCTTTGTTTTCTTTTTTCTTTAAATAAATAAATTTTTTTGAAAAGTTGTTTATTGTTATTATTATTTATTTAGCCCTCATTTATTTACATCTCCACGTAAACTTCCTACCGCTCTCTCCTCTTTCTCTCTCATCGTATTTAATTTTACTGAATGCAATGTTTCCCTTTTTGTATTATTTATAATTTAATCCCTTTCTATCTAAAAATAAAAAATGAAAAAAGAGAAAATAATAATTACGTTTTAAAATTGTGTAAAAATATAAAAACAAAACTAGCTAGTTTGATGATATAACAAACTTTCTTATTTTTCATTTCTGATTTTTGAGCAATAATTAGGTTGATGTGTATGTTCTAATTAGTGGAAATATAAAGTTAACAATATTAGTATCTAGTAGAGCGTTCTTTTAAACGTGTTTATTAGTGTCGACGAATGGACATTTTTTTTTTCCAGGGCTCGTCCAATTATAGATCTCGTAAGTGATGTAGCTAACATATATGAAGGTGTGGCTAATGGAGATAGTGCACATGAGTCCAAAATGGAGTTGAGCAAGCTTTTAATTTTGTTCTTTCGTAGATCAAACATAATCATTCGATCATATTGTTTAGGGTTTTAGCTATATATATGATTCTAACGGGAGTGATCTACCTAGAGTTGCACCAAATATGTAATTGTACACCCCAACTACACAAGATCAATTGCAACCTATTCGATGGGGACACAATGGCCTATATTAGATGGTGACCATCCGTGTGAGAGTGCTAGCACATCCCCTCCTGGATGCCACGATGTTGACACTTTGCCGCCTCAGAGAAAAAGTAAAAGGCTATACATATCCTATAAAGCATCTAATGCGACTTTTATCACATGTACAAATACAACATTTATTATACTCATTTGTGAACGACCAAATTTGACCAATATATGTGTCTTTTATACTTAGAAGAATAGCTATAATTACAAGTTGAATTTTGATCTTTGCACTTCGACGACCACATTTATCCTAATTTAAACCTTTCATACATATTTAATATGTCAAGTACTTTTAAGAATGTTAGTTGAAACTTTTTTTTTTTAATCAAGAATATGTTAGTTGAAACTTTTAAATAAAAAAAGAAAAGACAACTAAATTATCATAATGGTATACATTACAAAACTTTTTTTTCATTTTCAAAGAGTGAGAAAAATGAAAAAAAAAAAAAAAAAAAAAAAAAGAAGATAAAATAACTCATAAATTGCTATATTTAAAAATCTATTAATAATTTTAAGTTTCATAATTTGTTATAGAAAATAAGCTAGCTAGTGAAACATGGGAAAGTTTTATATGCATATTTCTTCAAACCATGGCGATCTTCAAGACCTCACCAAAATAATATTGTTTTTATTTCTTTTGTATATGACTACTTTTTTTAGTTATCAATTATGATTTAAAATAAAAGATTAAAAATCCATTTTAATAAATTATTAGAAGTTCCATTCTTAAATCACACACATTATTTAGTTTTTTTTTTTTTTTTTTTTTTGGAAAAGGTATTATAAAAATAGAAGCATTATTTAGTATTTAAAAACTAAAAAAAAAAAAGAGGATAAATTTATAAAAATAGAAGCTTTATAAGCTATACCTATACCATCTATAAATGTATAAAAAGGATTTATCCAACTTATTCTCCTAAAACAAGAAATGAGGTATATGGAATATTTTCATAGGGATGGGATATAGGAATTTGAGAATTGAGAATTTATCCCCAACCTCAATTTGTCTTTTTTTCTTTTTCTTTTTCTTTTTTTTTTTCCTAGCCTACTTTAAATAGCATAGTATTATATGGGGTAGAACTTTATATTAAAATGTGGCTCAATATGTTTATTAGTTAATGTTAGTTAATGGGTCATTTAACTACTACTTATAAGATTAAAAGAGATTATAGAAGCTATATATTGATTATTTTCTCTAATTGTATTGTAGTTTTTATGATGTTTTAAAACCAACAAGGTTTAAGCTCATTTGATAATCATTCGATTTTTAAAAAATAAGCTTATAAATATTATTTTCATGCTTGAATTTCTTTGCTTTGTTGTCTACTATTTCTACAAATGTTTTCAAAGTTCATGTCAAATTTTGAAAACTAAAAAAAAAAAAAAAAGTTTTAAAAACTTGTTTTTGTCTTAAAATCTAGCTAAGAATTCAAATGTTATTTCTAAGAGAAGTGAAAACATGGTAAATAAATAATTGCTAGAAAATAAACATAATTTTTCAAAAGCAGAAAATAAAAACTGAAATCGTTATTAAACGAGACCTTAATGAGTTCTTATCCAATAAAATATGTGCATATAATATGTAATGAAAGTGAAACATGAGGTATTATCAGATTTGTTCTCTATGTTATTTGAGCTTAGTGTTTTTCAATTTCAATTCATATATAGTTTAATCAAACCCTATAAATAGTCTATTTCATTACAAGTCGTAATCATATTGAATATATGTTAGAGTAGGAATAAAAGATTAAATTTACCATAACCTATCAATTTCGATTTTTGGATTCAATAATGGTAGTTTTTTTCTATTTAATTGACCTTATTCACTATTAGGGTTTAGAGTTGAGTTTTTTTTTTTTTTTTTTTTTAATAAGGAGGATATTATTATTATTATTATTATTATTATTATTATTATTATTATTATTATTTTCTGTGAAGAAAAACATTCAATTTGTGAGGTTCTAGCAAATTATAGGTGCCAACTCCAAACTAAAATTGCAACTAAACCAAAACTATAAGGACAAGTTGGTAATTTGACCTCTATTTTAACTAATTTGAAAATTTAGCAATTAATATTTAGACAAAATAATGAAAATTTATGTGGAAAAAAAAAAGATAATGAAAATCGGTAGGACCAATCAAAAATTAAACAAAGCCACGCTGAAAAACACATACAATTAATGCAGAGAGAGCACAGGATTTATATAGCTCTAAACGAGTGGTTGAAAAAAAATTATTATTATAGGTTTGTTTTGGGGTTATTATCGAAATTATTATTATTTCTTTTTTTTTAGAATAAAAAATTATTATTATTTCATTATTCAAACTGTTGAAAATTAAATAAAATTGGTTTATCTTGGGCCACCAATAAAATATTTATTTTCCTTTTGTGGTGTTTTCTTTTTCTTTTTTTTTTGGAGTATCCTTTTGTGGTTTATTGATATAATTAATCTTAAATAAAATAGATTATGCATCTTAATAAAAATGACTTTATATATATAAAACGACGTTGATTAGACTATTTTAGTTGTTTCCCTTGCCCTCTTAATTTTTAAATTTTAATACTTTTAGTCTTTTAATTACATTTTTTTTTTTCAAATACTTAAAATATTAATACACGTCAATTAACGCTGAACTATACTCACTTTGCCATCATTTTGGTTATGGAACTTATTCTATTTTAGTCACGACACTTTCAAATGTCCAAATTTAGTTCATGAACTTTCAACTACTATTATTTATAGTTAACTTTTACAATACAAATCTAGTCACTATTAGCTTTTTGATTATAAATTTTGAAAACACATTAACAGTAACATTGTGTTTTTTTTTTAATGATAATATGAATTATTATTTTACCAAATTAGTTAAACATTAACTTCAAACTAACAATGAGGATTAATTTTCAAATTTATTGAAAGTAGAAATAAGGATTAAAATATCAATGTCGCTATCTATATCTCTTAGTCATTAGTACACACTTGGTGTCAGTTGAGCTATGTTCATGTTGACAACCATAGTCAATTTATTCCTATTTAGAAAATAATTAAAATTTAAAAGGGGCAAAGAATTTATAGCATGGAGAATTCAATTCTTAAATAGGAATATCCAAAACTTGCATCAATTCCTTGTAATGGAAATGGCTCTATTTCATCCTTTCAAGTTTTCCTATTTATACAATTCATTCTCCTATTATTTTTAAATTTGTTTTTAAAAATCCTTGTGAGCTTTGCAAATTAAAAAAGTATATATCATTATATTGTAGTAATATATATACATATGAAGTCATAGGTTAAATCACATAGTTAATCTTTCAACTTTTATGTTTATGTCTATTTGGTTTCTAAACTTTAAAAAGTATATGATAAATCCTTAAACTTTCATTTTATGTTGATATTTAAATTTTCAATTTTTTTGTATAATAGGTCATTGACCAATTTGATACTTTTCAAATTCATGGATCTGTTGGATATAAATATTAGATATAAAATTCAATAAATCGATTAATTTTAAAAATTTAAAATGCGTCAGGGACTTATTTGACACAAAATTGAAAATTTAAAGACTTACTTAACGCTTTATACACAAAACTGAAAGTTTAAGGACCTATTAAACACAAGTTTAAAAGTTGAGGACAACCCTTGTAATTTAATCAATAAAATATAGAAAATTATATTCAACATATATATCAAACCAGATTGTAATTTTCTCTTACAATTATTGTCAACTTTCTAAGAGGCCCAAATTTTGTTATTTTTAAAATTTTTATATTAGCTTAAAATAATTAATTGTAGTAGTAGTTACCAACTTCAACTATAATTTAGAGTAGGCTTTTAATAATTTGATGGTCATTGGGTTGGGACTTGGGAGTATTGTCCCCCAATTTAATGCCCTTAGGCTAAGCATATATTTAATTAGGCCATCAAAATTGCTAATGGCAACCCATTATATTTTTTGCTCTATGGTTCTATTTTCAATCTTTTTATTGCAAATTTATGATTTATAACAATATTTGCCTTGTGGGACATACCTTTCATGATGCTCTATCATATTGTTATGGGTTACGTAGGGCCCATTTGATAACATTCTCGTTTCTTGTTTCCGTTTCTTCATTTTTAATAAAGAAAAATAGAATTTCATAACTCTAACACCTATACATTCAATACTAATAAACCTATATTCTTATTTATGTTTGGAAAAAAATGGAAACAAGAACAAAAAAGGAGAAACTAGTTTTAGTTGTTTCCAAAAGTTTTATACAAATTTTGGGAGTGTTTCTAAAAAATGAGAAACAAGAAACATACATAGTTATTAAATGCTTAGATTTCTAAATAAAATTAGAAATAAGAAACAAGAAACGAGAACGTTACCAAACGGGCACGTAATTGTACGATTCTTTTTCTCGAGATTGTTAGTTCAAATTTTTATTGAGGTTCAACTAAAAGTTTAGTCCTTAACTTGTAAGGTTGTGTCAATTTGATATCCAAGCTTTAAAAAGTTTCAAATAGGTCCTCAAAAAGTTCCTCAACTTTCAATTTTGTGTCTAATAAGTCATTGACCTATTCGACATTTTTTAAAATTCACCGGCCCACTAAATAAAAAATTGGAAGTTTAGGATTATATCTAGCAGATTGGTTAATTTTTTAAATTATTGAATATGTCAAAGAGCTATTAGACACAAAATTGAAAGTTTAATGACCTATTAGATATTAAGTTCAGGAACCTACTAGACACAAAATTGAAAGTTTAGAAACCAATTTGAGTAAAAAAAAAAAAAAAAAAAACTATTTGAGTATTTGACACTTTTTAAAATTTACAAGGACCAAATTGACACACATCCCTACAAGTTTAAAGACTAAACATGTAATTTAACTTTTTATTAATTATGCTTCAAAGAAAAATCCCAAATCTCAATTTGAGTCTAGTTTATATAGATATACGTTTATATCTAAATCTTCTTATTTGTGATGTAATATAAAGAGGAATCGTACTTGGGATTTTACTTTAATGTCCCTTTATATATAGAAATTATTTGATATGTGTGGTTGCAAATTAGAGCTTCCATTATTCCAAAATCCTTGGAGACCAACTTAGCCCTTCATTGTTTTGTTTTCTTAATTTTTTAGGGAAATTTCTTTTAAGCTTAAGAGGGTGTTGTTTTAGTAATTATTATTATTATTATTTTTTTTTTAGAAGTGTTGTTTTAGTAATTATATAGAAGAAAACTAGACCTAACAAGTAGGTATGATATATAATTATTGTTTTTGTTTTAATTATCAACTCCCTAATAAAGATATTTAAATTATAAAAAAAATGTGCCTAAAAATATCAATTGTAGGGCATAAATATTGTATATTAAACGAGATATAAATTAAACCTAACTTCTTGTAACAAGTAATAATAGCGAAAGCAACTCTCTATTTATTAAGGACTTTAAACCTAATTTTTCTATGTTAAAAGAATGCAATAATGAGTAAGTCCGTAAATTTGACTCGATTCTAAACCAACACTATATTAAACCATCCACCCTATGTTTGGCCAAAAACTATATTGAACCAATCTATCGGCATATAATAAAAACTCAATATAATTGACTTAATGAACATAGAATCAAGCGACAGATCAAAACCAACTAAAACGATTGAAACTATCTACCAAATCAATCAAATCCAAACCCAAACAAATTGAAAAAACGACTATTAACCCGTTGATTTTTCATCTTAAATTTGATGAAAAATAATCGATTTACATATATCTTGCTCAAGTTTATTAATATTTGTCTTGTATTTTTTTTTTTTTTTAATTGTGTAGAATGCTTTTGAAGAATCAAACTTAAGCTAAGTAATTAAAAGGGTACATGAGACAATATGTTAATAATTGAAATTAGGCATTGTAGTCACGTGCTTGATTGGAGGGAATATTAGAAAGAGGAGAGAGAGAAGGATAGAGAAAGGGGAACTAATCAGAATCTTTTTCTTTCTTTCTTTTTTCTTTTTTTTTTTTTTTCATCTTTTTAATTAATAAGCTAACTTGATTCTAAAGCAAGAATGTCATTTTCATCCATGCCCCTTGACATTTGCTTTTTTACATTACCAACCCAACCAACCATTTCATTTGCTTTATTTTTTCTTTCTTTTTTAAAAAAATTTTTTTAATCGGCTCCTCGGCGGATCGATGATCATCTACATCCCATCTCGTATCAATCGTGTAGGTTTGTTCTAATTATAATGCGAGAATTATTCTTCATTTTAAGTAAGAATATGATGCCAACGTGAATATAGTTCAACTAACTAATATATATCATCTCTCAACTAAAGTGTCAGATGTTCAATTCCTTTCATCCCACATGTTGTCGAACTAAAGAACAAGTGATCTCGACCAAAATGTCAAAAGTTCGAATCCTTACTCTCACATAAGGTTGAACTCATGTATATGTATGTGTGTGTATATATACGAGTTTTTTATCCCATTTTAATTTCGAGAATGGATAAAATATATATATTATCATTCTTATGTCATAATTAATGTATAAAATTTATTTAATGATAAAAATATATAAAGATACATATTATTTTACAGTTAATAAACACAAAAACCGTATCATATAGTCTGAAACTTGTAATGTCCAAAACTCAAGATTCAAATTTTAAATCCAAGAATCAACCCTCTAAACATTTCTAATAAATCTCCCGCAACATGAACATGTCATTAAACTACATTTAAAATTAGATTTCTTTTTATATATCAACATGGAGAATCTAAAGTTAAAAAAGAAATATTGTACCCCGTTAGTACTCAAGTTCTTAAAAAGTTTTCTCTTACTATAAATTTCATATTTGCATAGTTTCAAAACACCTCTCAGTCTAATGTCGAGTTTGTTCATTCACTCGTCCTTTTGTGTCTAAATGTCTTAGCTAGAATCTTACTAAATAGAATTCTTAGTTTATAAAAAATTTTAGGTAAATCTCCAACCTTGTCCTCAATCTTTTTTCTTCTAAAGTGAGATTTCAAATGGGGTTGGAAAATGATTTAGGGATGAAAAAAAATGATCAAGAAACCTTTACCCTACCTAGTTGACATTTATATTAAAATTTGTATTTACTTTTGGTGTGGGGCCCAAAGCCACTCAAGGACACGTGTTGTATTATAAGCACTACCCCACATTGTCAATTCAAGAGATTTTGGAGATTTCAACTTTTGGTAAGTGGAGGGAAAGCAAAGAGACCAATGCCCATTGCCAAAGACAAAATATCTTAGTTGCTTATCATCATAACTTTTTAAACCCCAAATTATTAATAATTAAAAATATTTAATTACAAGTTTAGTCTCTAAATTTTTATAGGTGTCTCAATTTGGTCGTCAAACTTTAAAAAGTGTCAAATAAGTCTTTGAACTTTCAGTTTTGTGTCCAATAGGTCCCTGAACTTTAAAAAAGTATCCGACATGATTCTTAAAGTTTCACTTTTGTGTCCGATAGGTCCTTAACTTTCAATTTTGTGTCTAATAAATCATTGAGCTATTCCACATTTTTTAATTTATAAGCCTACCCGATACAAAATTGGAAGTTTAGGGTCTCAAGAGGCATAATAAATTCAATTTTATATATAATAGATTGGTTAATTTTTAAAACTCTTGAATATGTCAGAGATCTATTCGACGCGTAATTGAAAGTTCAGGGATCTATTAGACATTTTTAAAGTTCAATGACCCATTAGACACAAAATTGAAAGTTTATGAGCTAATTAGAAACATTTTAAAGTTCAAGGACCAAATTGACACAATCCGAAAAAGTTTAGGAACTAAACTTCTAATTTAACCTTAAAAAAATATATTAAATTACAAGTTAAGTCCATAGACTTTCACGTTTGTGTCTTTGGTTTTTGAAGTTGCAGGTTTGTGTCTATTTGGTTCTTGAACTTTCAAAGTTGTCTAATTGATCATTGAACTTTCAATTTTATGTTAAACGGGCCTCTAAACTTTAAAAAACATCTAGTAGGTGTTCTTAAACTTTCAATTTTATGTCTAATAAGTTTTTCATTTTTTATTTTTGTGTCTAATAAGTCTTGGACCTATTTGACATTTTTTATAAAAAAAAAAAAAAAAAATACATACCTACCAGATACAAAATTGAAAGTTTAGAATCTTATTAGACATGATCAATTAATTATTAAAATTTCGAATATGTCAGAGATTTATTAGATAAAAAATTGAAAGTTCAGTGACTTAACTATTAGACAAAAGATTGAATAAAGACGGCCTCTATTAGACCCTTTGAAAAGTTCTCGTACTAAACTTGAAATCTAACAAAATAACAATAATTTAACTAATCAAATAAATCAAATCTTTGTAATTAGATACTTGATTATATAAATGTTGCACTTTAACAAAGAGGGTCATCAATCCTAAATTATTTTAATGTTAATTAATTAACAAATGTGGGGGTCAAGAAGACCCTTTTTTTCTTTTTTGGTGAAAAGAAAAAATTGTTGCTTTCATAGGTGTGAACAATTATTTACTATTAAAATAGAACTTTATGTATGGTTGGAAGGTCAATATTGGATATAATAACTCAAGATTTCTCTTTTACTAAAAAAAGTAAGGTCTTGTTTTAACAAGTCAGACAATTTTATTGCATTTTTTGGTTGGTCATTACAAATCTGTCCAAAACACAATCATCTCTCTATCTCCAAAACAATAAATTAAAGAAGATGTAAATGGGCCTTTCTTTTGGGCTTTATAAACTTGGGATAAGTCCATTATTATAGAATAACTTCCCCCCATAAGGAGAAATTTTCAAATGACTTATAATTTAAAGACAATAGGTTTTCAAAAAATAATAAATATATAAATAAATAATCCAATGAGAAAACTTGAGACAAGAAAGAACCAAACATTTTAAAAGTACTCGACCCTCTAATCTCTTGGTCGAGAGGATATACCAATTACCGCTGAGTTATGTTCACTTTGATTTCAAATTCTGAATCTTTGAATATCGATCACTATAATAGTGTATAAAATATTTACTAAAAGAAAATTTACACGTAGTAAAGTCTTGGCATGGAGTGTAGCACTAGGATGAGAATAAGTTGGGTTGGTGTGTGTTTGGTGGATGAATGAGAGATGGCAATGGGGCGTGGACCCCACCACCAACAAATCAAAATGACGATAATAAATACCGAGTTTTTTTTTTTCTTCAAATCTTATTTTGATTTTTGAACTTTTATTTTTATTTTATTTTTTAAATGTTATATTTTAACATCTATCCTTTGTAATATTATAGGTAATTTTGGACCATTCCGAAACGTAAGGAATGGGCAAGGACAACACAACACCAACCCGAAGGCATGACCAGGAAACGGACCCTAGAGGGTTGGGCTAAGGTCGAGGCCGAGGCCATGGTCGGTCGAGGCCCATGGCCGAGTCTTCTCCCCTCCGTTCGGTCCTTAGTGCCCACGAGTCGTCTCAGTTCAGCCTGGTACAACTCTGAATCATTTCTGAACACCTGGAAACCCTAAGGCAGATAAAGGTATATAAACCCTGCTTTGTCACTGAAGAAGGAATCCCAAACTTGATTCTCTGAACTTTACTTCTCCTCTTGCTCTCTTGCTCTCCTCCTTCAGCTTTCTGACTTAAGTGTCGGAGGCGGTGTGGCAAGCACCACACCGGTGTGCGGGTTCCTTCTGTCTTGCAGGTCACGTCTTCCCCCTTTTCAAACAAATTAACCGTTGGTGGCACATGAAGGTCAGGTGAGTTCCTCCCGTCGAAATTTGACAATCAACACTTTGTATAGGAATTAATTTGTTTTCATGGTTAATAAATCGGTTTGAAAATCATATATTTGACTTAGTACATATGATAAATTAAATGTATGAAGATTTGTGTGAAAAAAAAATGTTAAAATAATTCAAGGAATTTGAAGTACGGAAAATTTGTTGTTTGATGAGACTATGAGATATTTTACAAGAGGTATCAAAATTATGTTTTTTTTTTTTTAAAAAAAAATGTTTTGCTATTTATTGCATGATTTTGTAGTTGGATGGTCATTTCATTTTGCTATTTGTGATAGAGCTTAAAGCTAAGAAATAATGAGGAAATTAACTTTCTCTAGCAAGTTTCAATTCTCTAGAGGCTGACCTTTCAATTTATTTGGATTATTTTATTTTACAATATCTTATTATTTTATTTACTAAAACTTATCAACAAAAGAAGCATTAGAAATAGTCTCTCATGAACTAAAAACTTGCACTTTCTTTTAATGGTATAGATGAGAGAGAATTCCAATCTAGAATTTTTTTTTTTTTTTTTTTTTTTTTAGATTCTTTTAATGGTATATTTTGTAGGTGTGAATATAAAAATAGTAACAAACAATTTCAAATATTAATAAATTATAGGTTAAAAAAAACTCTGGTCCTAATCTTTCATGAAAGTGACAATTTAGTCCCTTAACTTTAATTTGAAACAATTTAGTCATGTACTTTCAATTCTATAATAATTTAGTCCCTATACTTTAAAATTAGTAACGAAATTTGTGAAATTTTTCATCAAAATTAATTGTCAATTTTTATTATGTAATGACTTAATCTCTATAGTTTATAACCATGCATAGTCCCTAACCAAGTTATCAATCTATATATGTAAGAAATTTCATTAAATCTTTATAATATTTTTCACGACATAGACTAAATCGTCACAAATTTTAAAGCTCATAGACTAAATTATTACATATTAAAGTTCAGAGACTAAATTGTTATAAAAATGAAAGTCCAAAGACTAAACCGTTCCAAACTAAAGTTCAAGGACAAAATTGTTACTTTTATGAAAGTTGAGGGACCAAAAGTGTTTTTTTAACCTAAATTATCATGTTTTTATCTTTTCAACTAACAATTTTGGTACTATTCGCCAATCCGAGTAAAACTCAATTGGTTAAAATACTAAATCATTAATGAAAAGATTTGAGATTCAAATCTCACTAAATCTCAGTTGAAGTTTAAAAATTCCTATTCAATTATGATACTTGTAGAAGTATTTTACAAATTACTCTATATTTCTCTTTTAAAAAACAACCACAATTTTACACAAAACTCAAAATATGTTAATTAGCTTTTGTTAGTTAAACCATCATCAATGAGATCTTTAGATGAGAAGTTTGAACAACAAATGGAATATATGAACTAAATTTTGTCAATTAATCTCATCATTAATCCATATAAAACTTTAGGCCTTCCTCCTTACCAGCTGGTTTTCAAAGCAGATAATTACACAATAAGTGCCTCAAATATAATATTCTCTAGTAATAATCATATAATTCAAAGACTTGACTTTATCTCCATTTTCTTTTTCCCAATTTCTAAAACAAAACATCAACACCTAAAGATTTTGAAAAGATGATGAACAAGAACAGAGGTCCTAGGTATTAACTCCCAATCACCACTCTGCATTTCACTTGATCTTTCAAGCAACAGCAGGCATGTCCTTAAGCCATGGGTCCAATGGCTTCCCCACAGAGTAAACAATGAAACCAATTTCTCTCAGCTTCTCGGCATCGACAATGTTGCGACCGTCGAATACGAATGCAGGCTTTTGCATATTGTCGTAGATCCTCTGGAAGTCGAGCTTCTTGAACTCGTCCCATTCAGTCAGGAAGCAGACTCCATGAGCATCTTTTGTGGCTTCATAAGCATCCCATTCGACTCGTAATTGTTTTATGGCGGTCGGGCTCATTGGCTGAAGATGAATCGGATGGTCCCAATCGAACTTCTCCATCAAAAGGTCCCTTTGGATTTGATCTGCAGAAACTTGTGGATCATATATGCTTAGCCTTGCTTTGTCGCCTAACAAACCTTTGCACACATCAATGGCTGGTGTCTCTCTTGTGTCGCCGGTGTCTTTCTTGAATGCGAATCCGAGGATGGCGATCTTCTTGCCCGAGACAGTGTTGAACATGGACGAAACCACCCGATTCACAAACCGGGACTTCTGATAGTCGTTTATTTTGATGACTTGTTTCCAGTAGTTTGCTACCTCTGGAAGACCATTGCATTCACAGATATAGACCAAGTTTAAAATGTCTTTCTGGAAACAAGAACCGCCGAAACCTACACTGGCATTCAGGAACTTCGGGCCGATTCTTGAATCCGTACCAACCGAATGCGACACTTCAGTGATATCTGCACCTGTAGCCTCGCAGAGTGCAGAAATGGCATTAACTGAAGAGATCCTTTGAGCTAGAAAGGCATTGGCAGCTAGTTTTGATAGCTCAGCAGACCATAGATTAGTACACAGAATCCTTTCAACAGGCACCCAGTGAGCATACACATCTCTGAGTTTCTCGATCGCCTTAAATCCCTCCGGAGTCTCCCGTCCTCCGATAAGAACCCGGTCGGGATTGAAAAGGTCTTGAATAGCAGTTCCCTCAGCAAGAAACTCCGGGTTTGAGAGTATTTGGAAGTTGATCCCTCTGCTGTTGTGAGTCAGTATCTTTTCAATGGCCTCAGCTGTCTTCACAGGGACAGTAGATTTTTCGACCACAATCTTGTCGGATTTCGAAACATCGGCAATCATCCGAGCAGCGCTTTCCCAGTACGTGAGATCGGCTGCTTTGCCAGCTCCAAGGCCCTGAGTTTTAGTTGGTGTGTTGACAGAAACAAACACTATATCAGCCTCACCAACATGTTTCTCAACATCACTGCTGAAGAAGAGATTCTTCCCTCTACATTTTTTCACCACATCTTCAAGCCCCGGCTCGTAGATCGGTAGCTGTTCGCTATTCCAGGCATTGATCCTCGAAACCGAAATATCGACCACAGCTACCTCAATCGAGGGACACTTAAAAGCAATCACTGCCATCGTCGGGCCACCGACATAGCCAGCTCCAATGCAACAGATCTTCACCATTTCTATCTACTTCAAACAGTCAAAAATCCAAACAGCAGATAGAAAATGAAAGCAGATTAGCACCAAAAGCAAATGCAACAAACCATAATCTCCCATTTTCTCATCAATAACTCCACAAATCATCTCCATTCCACAATCCAAACTCCTAAAACCCCAAATCCCAACCCTAAGTGGGACTGTAATGCATTTAAACAGAGAACTAGATCTTGATTTAACAAGAGAAATAAGACCTAAAACGTTGTTAACAAGCAAGTAATTCATTCAACAACAACCAGAAATCCCTCCAAAACAAGAGTTTCCATTACAACATTCGACATTCAACCCTAAAATCCAAGAGAATAATCCACCACGAACGAATAGATTCACCCACCGACCAAATTTCCAAGGCAAAAACAAACAGAACCCACTTATTAAAAAGCACCATTCATCAAATCAAGCAAAACCCAGATCAAAAAAACACAAGAAAACATTGTCGAATCCAAGAAGAACAGCAACAAGACGAATGAGTGGTTTACCTGCTGTCGGTGAATCGATCTTAGAACAGGGCTTATCAGAGAGGAAGAAGGTGAAATGAGATCTCACGAAGAAGAAGAAGAGAGAATGGAGCTCAACTTTTGGAAGTCCCGGAAATTTCTTGCAATGCCAATTAATAACAGATTTGATATATAGCCCACCAGAATTTAAGATCCAAGGCATCAAGATTTTTGTCATTTTACTGACGAAATGTCCCACTTTAGCCTCTGTCCATTACTCCAACCTACTACAAATTTGTCAAATTATCAACCGTTCTTGATTCTCCCCTTCGTGTCCCATTTTGTATTTTATCTATTGGAATTGCACGAAGCCCAACAAATTATTGTCTGATGAAAGTGATCTCTTTTTACTATTAATCACATCTAATTCGGAATTTTCATGAAAGGAATAATTTAGGGCTTGTTTGTTAGACAATCCGGATTCTGTTTTATGTTATTGGATTCACTGAATTCGGTGAATATGCGTTTTCGAAAACTATTTTCGGTGATCCAAATAGTGGAAATTCTGAAAACAACTTTTTTTTTTTTTTTTCAATGTATCCAGATTTTGAAGTATATGATATTGTAAAATAATAATTATACAAAATTTATAACATATAACATTTTATAAATTGATCAATAATAGTGTATATTCAACCTAATATATTTAGTTGATAACTACAAATAGTTCATGGTTTATAAATATATTATCAAACATATTTTGAATCATTGTTTAAATTGGGATCCAATTTTTGAATCTACTACCAAACACATATCTAGAAACATGAAATACAACTATGTGTTTCATTGAATCCCTTGTTTTCAAATTTTTGTTTTCAGATCACCAACTAAACGTGCCCTTAGCCTCTTAACTTTGATTTGTAAATTTGTAATGATTGAGTCTTGTACTAATTTAGTCTCTAAACTTAACAATTTAGTCTCTATACTTTCAAATTTTTAACGATTTAATCCCTATCGTGAAAAGTAATGTAAAGATTTAATGAATTTTTTTACATGGATAGATTAATAAACTAATTTGGAATCCAATATGTTCATAAGTTACAAATTTTAATTATTAAATAATAAAAATTGACATGTAATTTTGATGATTTTTTTTTACGACAGTGATTAAATTATTACAAATTTGAAATTACAGGGACTGAATTGTTACTTATTAAAGTTTGAGACTAAATTATTACAAAATTGAAAGTATAGGGACTAAATCGTTACAAATCAAAGTTCATAGACTAAATTGTTACTTTCATGAAAGTTTAGGGACCAAAAATGGTTTTTAACCTATCTTTTTTTAGTTCAACAACCAAGAGGAAATTCGAACCTTTAACCATGAATGGAATGGATTAAAGGGGGTTTGTGTGTGAGGAATAGCAGCGGGGAAGTGATGGCATTAGCTGTGAGGTTCCATGAATACGTAAGGGACTCGGATTTGGCAGAAGGAAGGACTATGGCCAATGGTTTGAAGTTTGCTGCTGAGATGGGCTTTTTCCCGGTGATGATTGAGACGGATTCTTAGCGAGTTTGCGAGCTAATGTGAGGCGAGAGGGAGGAGCTGTCTGATCTGAAACTTTTAGTTGCTGATGCGTTGGAGATTTGGCCGTCAACATGGCCGTTGCAATTTGTCTTCTCGTTCTGTGAAGGGAATCGTCTGGCACATCATTTGGCGAGATTAGCTTTGCGTGATCAGCTTGATTTTGTGTGGTTTGAAGAAGTGCCTTCATGTGCAGAGAATATTTTGGGCCCGTTTGGTAACGTTCTCGTTTCTTGTTTCTTGTTTCCAATTTTATTAAGAAATCTAAGGATTTAATAACTATGCATGTTTCTTATTTCTCATTTTTTAGAAACACTCCCAAAATTTGTATAGAACTTTTGGGAACAACTAAAACTAGTTTCTCCTTTTTTGTTCTTGTTTCCAATTTTTTCCAAACATAAATAAGAATATAGGTTTATTATTATTGAATGTATAGGTGTTAGGGTCATGAAATTCTATTTTTCTTTATTAAAATAAAGAAACGGAAACAAGAAACGATAACGTTACCAAACGGACCCTTTACTTCTTGATTCTGTTTCTCTGTAAACTTTCTGTCTTTGGAATGCCATTGTTATTTCAAAAAAAAAAAAAAAAAAAAAAACTGTTGAGTTGTAGGCTTAGTGCAAAAGGATTTATTAGTATTTTTTTTTTAGGACACAAAAGGATTTATTAGTAGTGGTTCCTTTAAAGTACTATAGTACTATGTGAACATTGATATTTTAAATGAAGGATAAAATACATTTTTGGTCTCTCATGTTTCACGTTTGTTTCCAATAGGTCTCTAGGTTTCAAAATCAAACAATCAAGTCCCTACTGTTTCGGAAATGCTTCTATTAAGTCCCTCTACTGTTAATTTTTTAACGGTACTGATGTGGCAGTTAACGATGTTGACGTGACAGTTAAAAATAATAAATTTTTAAATTTTAAATTAAAATAATAATAAAATAATATTTTTAAATTAAAATAATATTTAAATATTTAAATAAAAATAAAAGTTTAAATAGATGAGAGAGGTGGAGGGTGGGTTTTTGTTTGAAGAAAAAAAGAGTAGCTTTTTGTTTGAAGAAGAAGAGGGTAACAGCATCGACGGCAGGCGGCGTCGACGTCAAGGGCAGGACAAGGGAAAGGAGGGGGAGAGGAATGGAAAGAAAGGGAATGAAAGGGAAGGGTTTCTTAGGGGTGAGGGGAGGGGAGAGAGAGAGAGATTTTTTTTTAAAAAAAATAATTATATTATTATTATTTATTATTATTTTAAATTTAAAAAATTAATATTTTATTATTTTAATGCGTCACGTCAGTACCGTTAAAAAAAATTAATGGTCCAGGGACTCAATAGAAACATTTTCAAAACAATGGAAACTTGATTGTTCAATTTTGAAACTTAGGGACCTATTAGAAACTGACCCGAAATATGAGGGACCAAAAATGTATTTTACCCTTAAATTAAATATTTCGAAGTCTCCAAATAAAATCAAAATTGAAGGAGAGGAATAAACAAATGTTCTATCTTCGATTATTTCAATAATTGTCTTTTTCTTTTCGAAGTATGTACATGTGATAATCATTTAGAACATGTGATAATCATTTAAAACATGATTTAAAACAGATTAAATATCAAACTCATGTTCTCTTGAATATTCATTTTGCAAAGGACCTTCTTATGTACTTTATTGGACAAAGTAAAAAAATAAAAATTTTCAAGTAGTTGATTACTTAATTCTATAAAAAGTTTTATATTATAATTAATATAGGTTAAAATACCCTTTTGATCCCTGAATGTTGAATTTTGTACCATTTTAGTCTCTACACTTTCAAATGTTCAGATTCCCATGTTTGTACTTTCAATGAAACTTAAAATTAGTCCTTACCATAAGTTTAAAGTTGACTTTTATGAAAATTGGTTAAATAATAAAAATATTTTTTATAGAAAAAAAGACACAATGTGAACACATTTCTAAAATTTATAAATTAAATTTATAAAAGGAAGACCAATGGAGACTAGTTCTTTCTTAAGAAAAATTAACAATAAACTCACTATGAAGACCAATTTTAAGCTTTATTGGAAATACGTGGAATAAAATTAGACATTTGAAAGTATGAGGACTCAATTAGAACAAAATCCAAAGTATAAGGTCTAAAATAATATTTTAACATATAATATATGTTGGAGAGACAAGATTCATGAAAATGATTTAAAATATTCCATGAATATTGTTGAATATCTTTACTTTACATATGATATAATATAACACCTTAGGACAATGATGTGCATGTGCCAAAGAAAAAGAGGCAAAGAATTGATTGTTGATGATGATGCATGTGAAACATGTGATGTGAAGTAGTTTGCTCAAACATCCTATCTACATGCATTACATGTGAAAAAGGTGCCATATATTTGCATTATCTCTTCTATTTGCAACATAATATTCTTTAATAATTTTCAAAAGTAAGTTTAGCCTATAGTTAATTAAATGTCAATTTTGAATTTTAAATAGATTATCTATATCTTATTGGATGAATTCTTTTAATAAACGAAACAATCTTTACATAAAATCATGGTATATATTTATCAAATGTGTTGAGAATCATCATTTATTACCTTGGTATTTGAAGTTCTAGCCAACTCAAATCATGGAGAGCGTTTTTCTTTTATTTGGTTCATAAGTGAGGCCAATTATGCTTTTATTTATTTATATTTATTAGAGTATAGCATCTCAATAGTAGAATAGAGATTCAGACTTTTAATCACTAGAAAAGATATGGATTCTTTAATAATGGATCTTGTTTTCAAAAGAAAAAAAAAAAAAAAGAGAAATTATATAACGATTTCTTTTCGCTATTCAATGTGCAATTTCAACATGGTGCTTGCCATTGCACGTTGTTTTACACCATCACCCAAAGGAAGCGAGTGCCTTATGAAAAGAAATTCACTTCAATTCTTCTTATTCTCTCTTGTTTCACCGCCTGACCCTACTACATTTGGTTGTCAAGGAAACTCGTAGGAAATTAAATATCCTAGGTAGGTGGCCACCATAGATTGAACTCATTCCCTCTAAGCCATTTGTTTTTTCAATGGCCCTTATTGACCATTAGGGCCAACCCATGATGGTTAATTCTTTCGAACTAATTCTTCACTCATTTGATTGAGAAGAATATAAGTTCAAGAATAAGAATCAAAGTTAAAGAATAAAGAAGAAAAATCAAAGAACTTGCCTATGTATAGTTTCAATTGCCTCATTTGTCTAGTGGAGTGTAAGTGCAACCCTTGCATGCTCAGTAGTAAAATTATCATATGGTAAATAAAACTACCACATGACATTATTTCTAATAAACAATACCCTGACTAGTAATAACTAATAAATAACTATCTTTTATTGATGACCATTACGTTTTGACAACCAAAAGGAGGATGCAAAAAGGAAGAGAGAATATATATAAATACACATACATTTTCTTTTTCTTTTTCCAAAAGATAAATAGCTACCAAATTTTTAATGGTGATCAATAAAAAATACCTAACAATGGGTCCATCTGTTAGTCCTGTATCTTTTAAGATAATGGGCAATTGGTCTTATAGGCCTCTTTGATATTTCATTTGTAAGAAGGGGCCCTTTTTTAAAATCTTTTATTTGGAGACTTTTTGGGCTGCGAAAATACCATTTTGCCATTTTCTCACTCCCTCTCACACTCTCAAAGGTCTCTTTCTCTCCTTCTCCTCCTCACTCGACAAAATCCGATTGCCCAAGAATTTAATGAATCTCAATCGAATTTTGACAAATAACCATGCAACCACGGACTAAATTCGGTCAAAATTAATGAATCCCAACCGAATTTAGTAAATCCCGATCGAAAATGGCCGAAATTCATGCATTCCCGGTCGAATTTTGGCCGGAAATCATGCAAATCCGGCCAAATTAATGAATCCCGACCGGGATTCATGCATTCCCGACCAAAATTCGGCCGGGAATGCAATCCATCCTTTTTTAAAAAAAATGGTAGAAAATCGTTTTGTTTTCATGTAAGCGGCAGATTCTGTTTCTTTTTTTTCTTTAAATTTTTTCTTTTTTTTTAAATTTTAGAAAATCCTTTTTTTTAAAGTAAGCGACAGAGTTTGTTTTTGTTTTTTTTTTTTTTTTTTTTAATGTTTTGAATAATTAAAAGTTTCTTTATTATACTTAAAATTTATTTTTTTTAACAAATTTGAAAAAAATAAATTAAGAATATATTATATATGGATGAATTGGTGGAAAATTTAATGTGATTGGTGAGAAAACTAATTTTCCTATTTTGAAAATTGAAGAGAGACTATAATGGACTTCTTACATCTTTTCTGACATCGTTAAAGTCACCAAAGGGTTCCAAAATAAGAGATTTTAAAAACTTAGGCCCATTTTTACAAATGAACAATGAAATGGACCCATAAGTCCCAATTGCCCTAAGATAATTTTGTTTAACTTCAAACAACAAATGTGTTCTATAATATTCTATTTAACTACTATTCTTTTTACGGTTTTACCATATATTTTAAATGCTAATATCTCTAATTTTTTTCAGAGTTCAACCTCTACTGATTTGAGGAATGAACCATCAATCTTTGGGACGGTAACTAGTCTCTTATCTAATATACTATGTTCAGATTGACACTACCTTAATTTATTCTTTTAATTATTTAAGTGATTCAGGTAAATACTGTTATCAATAAAGAAGAGAAAAGAGGAAGAGGAGAATTTTCCTTCAAAAGCAGAAATATATCACTATGATGATCGATAAATATAGATTTTCTCGACATTTTCACATTTATCAGCAGAAATTAAATCGCACAATTAAGGAAACTCCAACAATAATGTATCCACTGACAACAAAACAAAAGCATCAAACTGTGGGATTAACCTTTTTTCAGATTCTGAAACTTCTAAGAAGCCAAGAAATTCTTGAACCATTGAACCGAGTCCTTGGGGTATCTCTTCAGCTTATCCTTGTAATCAACATAGTAAAGCCCAAACCTTGAAGAGAAACCAGCCGCCCACTCCCAATTATCCAACAGAGACCAAACAAAATACCCTTTCACATTGCAACCATCTTCCCTGAAGTGCACGCAACCAGATGGCATTTCAGAAAGAAACTAACCAGACAAGTAAAATCGCCATTGACACTGAAGAAGAAGAAGAAGAAGAAGAAGAAGAACTCAAACTCACTTAATGGCAGCAAGAAGGTTTGTTAAGTAGCCATTGTGATATCTGATCCTCTTCTCGTCCTTCAAAGCTTCTTTGATAGGCTTAAATGGGTCATTTGGGTCGTCCATTCCTGTTATAACCCAATAACAACGAGTCAGATCTTTACTTTTTGTCAAGAATTTTGTGTGTTTGGAGCTGTGTTTACCATTTTCAGTGATGATCACCAGTGGGTTTCCATAGTTGTTCTTGATGTAATTCATCAAACTTCGCATCCCACGAGGAACTATGTATAACCATACAGAATTTGCCTGCAAGTTCATAAACAAAAAGATTGGAAATAGATTAGAATCTATTAACAGAGAGTCCTTGTTTTTCTTATCTTCTGGTTTTACCGAAGATAAGAGCAGAATCCTACCCTCTCTGCAATAGTTTTCAGCCCTTTGAATGCTGTGTAAACAAGAAACAAAACCAGGGGAGAAAATTCAAAAGGGTAAACTTCAAATTCTGATTCAAATATGTCTAAATTAATCAAAAGAGGTGATGTTTAGTTTAAGAGTTCTTACGAACGGTGAAGGCACCAGAATCAGCAATGGTGTCATTCAGGGCAACCCCAATAAGGTTTGAGCGGTTGTGATAAGCGTAAAATGTGGTGTAGTGATTTATGCCAACAAAATCCATAGACCCTTTCACCAAAGCTAACTCTGATGCCGAAAACGTCGGTAGCCGCCCTCCGGCTCTGCTTTTCATGGAGCTCGGATAGTCTCCAAAGATCAACGGGTTCAGAAACCTGAAAGTGAATGAACTTAAATCCCAATATGACCACCATTTTACCAACAGAAATTGGATGAAACTGAAAAGGGATTGTTGTAAGTCATCACCATCCAAGCTGAAAATCTTGAGCTCTTTGGGCTGCTTGAATGTCATCGGTGGAATTCGAACCTGGTTCGAACCAAATAACATCAAGCGAGATTCCAATCACTCCCCTCTGTCTCCTCTGCAAAAAAAGAAAACCCCAAATTTCACACAAATTTTCCACAATCTCAAACGAAATCAAACCACAAACAGACAGAATCTCATCCAAGCGATACGAATTTCAATTAAAAAATATATAATCTCGTTAGGGTTCTTACCTGGTACTTCCTTCTGTAAATATTAGAGACGGTGGCGTGAGAGAGGAGAAGATTGTGCCCAACAATGTAAGGCTCGGTTGCAGAGTTGCCACTCCGACAGGTAAGATGAAGAAGAATGGAGCAGCGCCCCGGCGCCTGGAGACCGACATCGTAGCCCTGCGTAGCGAAGGTATGCGGCTCGTTGAACGTAATCCAATGCTTCACCCGATCGCCGAACTTCTGAAAACACGTCTCGGCGAAAACCGCGAAATCGTTTCTGCAATTTGGAAGGTGCGAATTGGAATCGATGAAGAAAAAGGAGGAATGAATTAGGGTTAGGGTTTAGGGATTTACATGATTTGGGGGTTGAGCCAGCCAGTGTATCTGTCTTCTAGGGCTTGAGGAAGGTCCCAATGATAGAGAGTGACATAGGGTTCGATTCCTGGTTGAAGAAAGAGTTGCAGGATTCAAACTCCATTGAATTTGAATGAGAATGAAAATATGGAAATGGATTTTGAAGATGAGGAAGAAGAAGAAGGAGGAAACATACCATTGGCTAACAAAGCATTGATGAGATTGTTGTAGTGATCAATTCCTGCTTGATTGATCTCTCCACTTCCATCTTATGAAACAAAAACACACTTGTTTCTTTAGCAATCAATTCATAGTTAATTGTAAAGCGAGTTTAGCTCAACGGTAATTAACACATATCATCGACCAACAGGTCAGAGGTTTCAATCCCTCACTCCAAATATTGATGTACTCAAAAAAAAAAAATATTATAGTTCACCATACCATAATTTAGTGGATGAAACACTTTTATTATGGATTTGGCTTTTCAATTCAATATATATTTTTAGTATCGAACTCCTAACCGGTCAAGGTGTATGTCTAAGCTATGGTTATTTTAGCTATTTAAATATGATCGGGTTCTAAAAATTGTTTTTTTATCAATATGTAGGAAAAAGGTTAGAGTTCAAATTTTTTATCTTTTGAATGACATACCATACTTTGATGGGTTGAACTATGCCAAGAAACTCACCATACTACTTATTTAAATGGGTTTTCTTGTGCAAATAGCAAAATAAACCAAAATAATTGCAAATATATCAAAATCTAAAACTATTTATAAAAATAGTAAAATTGAAGTCTATCACTAATAGAAGTTGTTAGTGATAGACTTTAATCACAATTGCAGTTATGGTTGAAATTAAAAATTAAAGGTTAAAATTGATAAAATCGGCTAAGTTTGAGGTTCAATTTGATGAAATTTAATATTCAGGGTTAAAATTGATATAACTTTCTAAGTTTGGAGTTAAAAATGATTTTTTCAAAAAAAAAAAAGAAAAAAAAGAGTCTTTAAAGAAAATCTTATACTAATTAACTTTTAAGTCCTCATCTTAACTTTAGTTTCTTTTTGATCCATTAATTTTTCTGTTTTTTACTATCGTTTCTACTTTATTTTGACATTTTTTTAATAAATTATTTGTTTTGACCTTTTTTTTCAATCAATTCCTTATTTTGACATTTAAATTAAAGTTTACTAAAACATTGATGTCAATTAATTTTTTCTCTATACTTTTACAAGTTTTACCATTGTTTCTACTTTTTTATGTACTTTTTTTAATCCTTTGATTAAAGTTTATTTAAACATCCATATCATAAATTAAAAAAAAAAAAATGGACTAAATTAAAAATGGGAGAAGATGAATTACTTGGGAAAATCCGAGACCAGGCAATGGAGAATCGGTAGGCATCCATTCCCATATCCTTCATAAGTTTAATGTCTTCCTGTTTCCAATTTTTTTTTTTATTATTAACTTAATTTCTTTTTCTCAATTCTTTTAATAATAATTAATAATTTGATTAAGTTTAGAAATATGGTTACCGGATAACGGTGGTACTGGTCTACTGCAACATCTGCATTACTGAAATCAAGCACCTTCCCTGCACCATTTCATAATTTACAACTACAACATGAATAATTTAGGGGGAAAATCATTTTTAACCCTAAACTTTGGGGGTTGTATCAATTTTAACCCTGAACTTTCAATTTCAGCAAATTGAACCCTAAACTTAACAAGTTGTATCAATTTTAACCCTAAACTTTCAATTTCATCAAATTGAACCTCAAACTTATCAGATCGTATCGATTTTAACCCCAAACTTGCATAAGTGTTACAATGTATACCTTTGGTTAACTTTTCGTTTGAACCACCGTACGTAATTGATTATTTTTTTTTTTCTTAATTCACATTGCACCTGAATTGGTTTCTTATAAATAAAATATTGAAGAAACTTTATTTTAGATGACTTTTTTTTGTTATTGAGATCTTTGTGAGGGCTTTTTTGCTGCTATTTAAGATTACGAAAGCAAAGAAATTTTGGAGATTTTTTTTTTAGAAGAATTTGGGAGGTTTTTTATCTTCAAATATTGGCTGGTTTTTTCTTGTTGCTAAGAACTTCGTGAGATTTTTTTTCCCTTATTTTAATTTTTTTTTTCTTTCTAATTAGAAGAATGTACAAATCTAGAAAACGGAAATAAAGAAATTTGGAGTTTTTTATTTCTCATATTTGTTGGATTTTTCTTGTTGTCAATAACTCTATGATTTTTTTTTTTATACTAATGAGAAGAATAGTTGGGATATTTGATTTCTTAAAGAGTTTTTCCAACAAATTTCTTACAAAACACTAACTTAGATGCAATGTGAATTAAAAAAAAAAAAAAAAAAGAAAAAAAGTTAAGGAAATTGTCAATTACATGTTTTAATAACAATTCAAATGAAAAGTTGACGAATGGTCTACATTGCAACATTTATGCAAGTTGGAGGTTCAAATTGATACAATTTGCTAAGTTTGAGGTTCAATTTGATAAAATTGAAAGTTTAGGGTTAAAATTGATACAACCTGCAAAGTTCAAGGGTCAAAATTGATTTTTTCCCAATAATTTATATATTTATAGATTTATTTTACGCTAATTATACGTTTTAATCTCCATTATTTTTTTAAAATTTCAATTTCAACTCTAATGTATTTAATCTTTTTTTAATTTAATTTTTATTGTAACAAGACATTAAAATTGATTTTAAAAATTGATGATGTGATGTGAAAGTACACTTTATTATTTGAGTTAAAAAGTACTTCCTGTTTCCTGTATTAATTTGAAGAAATATGCCTGATATTTTTTTTAAATAAAAATTTGATGAAATATGCCTAATATTCACCTATATAATTTAATTCTTACACATCTGGTATGATTTAGTAATTAGTACATAGTAACTTAGTTAAATCAAAATTGTTTATTATAGAAAAATGACTCATTAAAATGTTGATATACTAATGAAAAACTCATACAAATACCACTTTTAAATTCATTCATTGATATTCTTTAAAAAAACATTTAGTGATCATAATGATTTAATTAAAAATTTATATTATACAAGAGTTGAAATTGATCATTTTAAAATATTGGAGACCAAATTAAAAGTGGAAAAGAAAAACTTTAACACTATAGACTTATTTAGCCTTCATTTTATTTTAGGTTAAATTACAATATTTTTTTTTTCTGAATTTTTAAGTTTGTGTCTAAAAGGTCATTAAACTTTAACAAAAAAATGTCTAATAAATTTTTGTCTAACAAATCTTTGAACTTGAAAAATGTTCAACAGGTCCTCGAGCATTCAATTTTATGTCCACAAAAGTCCTGACTTATACAAAGTTTTTTAAAAAGTAACCATAACTCTAAACTTTCAACTTTGTGTCTAGTAGGTCCGTAAATTTAAAAAATGTTGATAGGTCATATTAGACACCAAATTGAAAATCCAAAAATCTATTAAACATAAAATTGAAAATTTAAATACCTATTGGAGCGTTCTTAAAGTTGAGAGAGTTTTATTTCAAAAAAAAAAAAAAAAAAAAAAAAAAAAAAAAAAAAAAAAAAAAGTTGAGAGACTTCTCATCACAAAATTGAAAGTTGATGGACCTATTAAATACTTTCTTAAGTTAGGCAAAATAGACACAAATACAAAAAATCATAGACTAAATCGGTAATTTTACCTTTATTTTATATTTTTCATTATTTCTATAAATATTAAAATATAATTACCAAATGAATGGGAAAATGTGTCCCAAATTGTGGGTCCCCTTCCGTCCTCCTTCACAGCGCCTTCATACTGTATTCACATAGAGCCCAAAAGGCTATTCAGTTGCAAATTGCAATGTATAAGGTAAGGTTTAATATGTGCTTCTCTCAAAAAAAAAAAAAAAAAAAAAGTTTTAATATGTGCTTTTATTTTTTTTTTCTGATTTATATTTACAAAACTCTAAATTTAATTGTTTTTTTTTCTAATTATAGAATTTAAAGAATAACTTCATATTCATAACATGAATCCTAATTCAACTAATCAATACATTATATTATCGACCAAAATGTCAGACGTTCAAATTCCTTCCTCACGTGTTTTTTTTTTTTTTTTTGACAATATGTGAGATGAGAGATCAGAACCTCTAACCTCGCCAGTTGAACTTGGCACTTTTTCAAAATTACATAAAAAAAAAAAAGTACATGTGTTTTTTTTTTTGAAAAAAAAAAATACATGTTTTTATTGATATTTATCGTGTCTTTTGGTATTATATACCCTACTAACCATACAATATTATTTGATGATTAATTACCTTTAATTTTCGTTTACTGTTACTTCCAAAAAAGAAAATCTGCAATATCAATTTTCTTTATAAAGAAAATGTTTGTGTGACTTCTTAAAATTAAAAAAAAAAATAAAAATAATAACAAACAGAGACTGTTTGCTTGTTTTGAAAAAGTTTCTCAGTTATGATTTTTAAAAATTGCTCCCAGTGACTTGTAGATATTAAAGTAATCATGCACTTTTTGCCAAAATAATAATAATAATAATAATAATAATAATAATAATAATAATAATCATGCAGTTGAATTTGCTAAAATTAAGTTATATCAGAAGCAACCAAAAAACCAAACAAACTCCTTAAGTCGTGCAAGAAAACAAATCAATGTGTTCTAAATGTGATTTAAAAAATCACTCTCATCAATTAAATTTTAAAAGTTTTAATTCGTAATTTAATGGCCTCTGTTCATCTCCTTAATTGTCTCTGTTCTCCTTTGAATTATGAGAATTATATCTCTAATTCTTAAAAACAGAAAGTATAAATATCACAACTCGCTATTTTCGAGTTCGGCAATATCTACCAACTCCCGATTTTTCATCCCAAAATAAGAATAATAAGAACAGAACAAAGAGATTCCTTCCAAAAATAATTAATTAAAAAAGAAAAATGATGATAAAAAAAAGGGTAAAAACGGGAACCTGAAAAGCAGAGGAGGCAGTTCCGAAAACAAATCCTCTCGGAAAACCGCTTCTCGTGATCTGCGCCGAACAAATCTGAATCCCTAACACCACCATTACCACCGCCACGCCGACGCCTGCGGCGGCGCCTCTTCCTCCGGCCACCATCGCGCCGAGAGAGAAAAGATGAAAAAAATAAAAGGTTTAGGAATTCGAATACTCGAGATTTGGCCTATAAAGCCTGGAAGAAATGGAGAAGTGCAGAGAGAAAGAGAGAGTGAAGAAATCGAGAGAGAATGTGAAAAGGAAGTCGGTGGTGACGGTGGTGGTGACGGCGGCGATGGTGATGAAAAGGCGTCAAAGGAATGGCCTCTGCTTTTTAAATTGGGAGCGCCATTGGCTTTATGTGGAAATCCAACTCAGGAGAAGTCGCTCAGTTCACACGCCTTTCCATCCTATAAATATAAAACGATTTCTTTTTTTTTCTTTTTTCTTTTTTTTTTTTGTAATTTTCCACTTTTCATTTTCTTTTTCTGTTTATTATTATTATTTACTTCCATTTTTGCTTCTCCTCGGCCACCACGTTATGTCTGTTTCCATCTTAATTTTCTTACTAATTTTTTATTTCAAACATATCTAATCTGTTCGTTGCTTTTGTTTTAGAACTGGTTTTTTGTTTTTCCTTTTTTGAAGTTTTTTTTTTTTTTTAATTCAAACCTTTGATTATTTGAGATATTTGGATTTTTGTTGCTATTTTGTTTTTGACAAATGAATAATTTGACTTTAGGTATATATATGGTGTGAACATGTATTTGATGAATTGAGTATTAGTGAGTGAAATAATATTTGTAATGTTATAATGATTAATATTGTCAATTATCTTACGTTTGGAAGTTAAAATAAATATTTTGAAAGTTAATGGTGATATTTATTTGTTAAGAAATTCATAAGCTAAAATAAATATATTTTTTTTGAAAAAAAAAAAAAAAAAAAAAAAACTTGAATGTTCATAGAAGAAATCAGGTTTAAATTTGTTGTTACAGTTTAATATTTAATTAATTATTAGTTTTTTAAATATGATTAAAATTTGAGTTTTAGAGGATAATTTTTTTAAAAGGAGAAAATGTATTTTTTTTTTTAAGAAGAAGAATAGAAAAATGTATTAGAAGCTAAAAGAAAATTCAAGTTAAAAAAAAAAACGTATCTGACTACGAGAGTATAACTCAATTGTCATAAAGTTTGTACTTTTAACAATTTAATTTAATTACTCACTTTTGTATTAATTTCTAGATCTAAAATTTTATATAAATATCCATCTTAATTATAAACACTCTCAATACACCATATTTCATTTTTTTTTTCTATTTTCTAAGTGTAATATCTTGGCCAAAAAAGAGGTTATTTGTTGTGGAATAACTTTTAGCTAGATCTCAAATGCATCGTTGTTTGAGCTGTACAACATTTTTTTTTTAGTTTAACAACATGTTGAAGTGGGAGATTCGAACCTCTGACTTTTTCGTCAGGATACATGTCAACATTTTTTTTTTCTTTTCAATATTTACTCCAATTTCTTATCAACAAAACCTCTATAGTATTACAATTAAAACAAAGGTAGTAATCCAAATTTACAACATAAAAATACCACCCAGGTTTGATAAATTATAAAGAATATTCTAATGACTTGATCAATTGAGGAAATCGTAGGTCAACAGTATTGGATAACTTTTCTAGTAGTAGATGAGTTAAAAGTCTCGAGGGATGTGCATTTTTTTAGAAAAAAAAAATATATATATTAATCTTATTAATAAGTTCTTCTTGTGAATTTACTAAAGTTAACAAGAATTTGAAATATGAATATTCATGTCATCTTCAATGTAATCATAGGAATCCTCAAAGATTATACTTTAATTTTAAACACTTACAAACTTCCTAACTAAAATATATCATTAATTGAACCAATTAGTCATCATTCTTAACATGAGTCTATTGAAATGATTGGACAAAGCACATTCTACAATGTGAACATGAATTTATTATTTATGGGTTGCATAGGAGGAAGACCTTAGTTGACAAAAATATTAATTTAATATAAATAATATATGAATTGTCTGTCATATTAAATTTGTTTTTTTTTTTAATTTCCTTATCTTAAATCATAGAGTATGAATATGAACCTAATTAAACCTGTGAATGTATTGGTAACACTCTTTAAAGATGGTAAGTTTCAACTTTCACTCTCATATTTGAACTATAATATTAAAATTTTAGCCAATAATTACCCCAAGAATTTTTCTTTTCCAATAAATAATTTGTCACATTACATTCTTATTATTATAATAAAAATTAATCAGAAAAAAAAAAAAACTAACATGAAACTCAAAAGGAAAACTAATACTAAAGCATCAAACTAAAAATAAATTTGAACATAATTCAATCTTCAGACGTTAGTTTTTTTCTTTCTTTCTTATTAGATTAAAGTTTTGAATACTCACCCCTACCTATACTATACTATCATTTAAAAAGGAAAAACTAACCCAAACATTAATAATTTGTTTAAGTCCTAAATCTTTTTTTTTTTTTTTTTTTGAAGAACATATCTCCTTTTAAAATGGTTGTCGGATTGAGAGCTCCAAATGAGGACACAAATTGGGCTTGGAAGAATTTAAGTCCTAAATCTGAATCATTTTTAAATAATAATAATAGGCTAAATTATAAAAAAATATCTCTGAACTATGAGGTTTGTTTTAAAAATGCCCCTGAACTTTGAAAAATGTTTAAAAAATACTCCTGAACTTTGAAAAATGTTTCAAAAATACCCTTACCGTTAATTTTTGGATGGAAACCATTAGAATTTACAGTGAGATGATGAAAAAAGAAGAACATTTTTCAATAAGGGTATTTTTTATTTTTTTAAGTTCAATGATATTTTTTAAACTGAAACTTTAACGGTTTCCATCAAAAAATTAACGGCAAAGGTATTTTTGAAACATTTTTCAAAGTTCAGGGGTATTTTTGAAACTTTTCAAAGTTCAGAGGCATTTTTGAAACAAACCTCATAGTTCAAGGGTATTTTTTATAATTTAGCCATAATAATAATAATACATTTTGGTCGTTTCAAAATAAATAAATATTTTGGAATATTAGGCAATTGCGTTTGTACATGTCATGGTCAAGGTTCCAGCTGGGCAATAACTCCACTCCACTTGTACAAATAAATTTGGAAGCAATTTCTGGCTGTCCTGTCATCTTCTGCCACGTTCACACTGCGGCCCCGTCTTCCTTTGCTTCACATGCACCGCGCGTGAGATTATCATTGTTCCTTGGAATAATAAAATAATAACGATAATAAATTCAAATTCACAAATCACAAATGACGATTCCAGAGCGTTCTACACGCAACAACTAGGCAAGGATGACGTATGAGGCTATAAGCACTTTAAAGTAAACTCACATAGCCACAATTTTATTTTAAAAAATTAGGCTAAATTATAAAATATACCTCTGAACTATGGGGTTTGTTTCAAAAATGCCCCTGAACTTTGAAAAATATTTCAAAAATACCCTTGCCGTTAATTTTTGGATGAAAACCGTTAGAATTTACGGTGGGAGGAGGAAAAAAGAAGAAGCATTTTTCAATAAACGGTATTTTTTAATGTTTTTTAAAGTTCAAGAGTATTTTTTAAACTTAAACTTTAACGGTTTCCATCCAAAAACTAACGACAAGGGTATTTTTTAAACAAACCCCATAGTTCAGGGATATTTTTTTATAATTTAGCCTAAAAATTATATCCAAATTAATTAACTTTTTTCTTTTTCAAAAGTCCAAATTAATTAACTTTACATTTAAACAAATTTATAACATTCATATTGTTACCGTATATTTACTTTATTTGAGAGGTCTATTTTTTTTTGGGACAATATGTGAGGATGGGGGATTCGAACCACAAACCTCATGGTCATGAGTTCAACTTTATGTCAGTTGAGCTATGCTCTTGTTGACTTTTTTTTTTTTTTTTTTGTACAAACTAGAAGTTTTCTTCCTCACGGTCGGGAGAGAGTATTTTTTATTTTTTACCTCTACTACCCATTGGATATCCTCTTTAATGAAAAAGGATATGATTGTAACTAACTCTCTTTAACTAATGATTTTTTTTTTTTTTGAAAAATGGTGAGGTTTGACCGCTATATGAGTAACTTTTTGAATGCTCTTATACTTTTATTGTTATTATTATTATTTTGTGTACATATTTGATCTATACCTTTCTAAATAAATTAAGACATTTTTTATACCTTTACAATCCATATGAATGAGCAAACTAACTCAAGTAGAAAAATGTTTTTTTTTAATATTAGAAAATGTTTGTTCAATTCTATTTTATTGACATGATGTCACGTCATATATTTACTACGAGGATTTCAATATTATGATTTTTTTTTTGAAATAAAACAATATTATTATGTCACTTGGGCAAGAGAAGAACGATCATGAGTGACCAGCTTGCCTATCCACAGAGGAAGGCAATTTGACCCATAGACAATTACATCTTTCCATTTTTTACCGTTTCACAATGGCATCAGCCACTGTATTACAATCCATTGAAACAAATGAAAAATAGATCTCTTCAAATTTTGAGGATAACTTGTCAAACTGAATATTTATAATGAGGATTTCGATATTAGCAATGATTTATTTGATTATCAATAAAAGAAAATAGGAGAAAAAATTTCATTAGAAACAAGCGTGTAAATATGTAAGATGATACAACTAAAGAAACATCTCTAGCCACATGTTATAACTTATAATGCTTATAATCATTATCTTGTGACTAATATAAATAAAATTAAGGCTAAATTATAAAAAATGCCCCTGGACTATGGGGTTTGTTTCGAAAATGCCCCTGAACTTTAAAATGTTTCAAAAATACCCCTGAACTTTGAAGAATGTTTCAAAACTACCCTTGCTGTTAAGTTTGGATGGAAACCGTTAAAGTTTGAGTTTCAAAAATACCCTTGAACTTTAAAAAAAATTTCAAAAATACCCTTATTGAAAAATGATTCTTCTTTTTTCCTCCTCTCTCATCGTAAATTCTTTCTCCATGAAAATTAATGCAAAACTTTGCTTATAAAGGTTGTGTGCAACTCAATACCAAATAAAAAAATACTTTGAAATCAAGTTTTCTCTTTTAAAAAGTGTAAAGAAGATAAGTGTGAGAAAACAACATATATATGTATATATATTATTTCATTTTTTGCTCTCTCTTTGTTTGTGTATCTTAATGATAAGAAGAAGAAATGTTTATAAGACTGTGAGTTTGGTCCAATTTATAAGATTAATCAATCAAAAGTTTTATATATGATTTTGTTCTTTTTGATATTTAAGAATTGTTAGAATCCTTATACAACAATAGTTTCATTTATTTTTCGTAATAGGAATATAGAGAAAGCTAGGAAATAATATTGAAAAGGCTACCAAAACATGTAGAATTTCAAGAACAAAACAAAAGTCATCTTGAAGACTCGATACGAAAATGTAGCCAAGTGCTTTGGATGTGTTGAAAGAGAAAGAAAGCTCCTAGATTATGAATATATGACAAAGAAGTAAAGTTTCTCATTAATTTTTGGAAGAAGAGTTAATTTACGGTCGGAGAAGGAAAAAAAAGCATTTTTTAATAAGGGTATTTTTGAAATTTTTTTGAAAGTTCAAGGGTATTTTTGAAACTCAAACTTTATAGGTTTCCATCCAAAATTAACGGCAAGGGTATTTTTGAAACATTTTTCAAAATTTAGGGGTATTTTTGAAACTTTTTAAAGTTCAGGGGCATTTTTGAAACAAACCCCATAGTTCAGGGGTATTTTTTATAATTCAGCCTAAAATTAATTATTAACTTATTATTAACATCAAACTTCCACCAAGCATCCTAATATTCTAAGACTTTGTAATTAAACAAATCTCAAAATTTCCTTCTCATATTCTATTAAACATATCTAAATATATATTGTTATTTTGCTGTGCCATGAAACGAAAGATGTAATTATTCAATAAGGAATGTTGTATGTATGGAAGAATATGCCAACAAGAGCATAGCTCAAGTGGCATAAAGTCGTATTGACAATCACGAGGTCTGTGGTTCAAACCCCCTCCCCCACATATTATAAAAAAAAAAAAAAAAAAATGTATGGAAGAATATTATTTATGAAACTATAAAAAAAATCCATGAATGTCAACTTTATGAAACTATAGAATCGTATCAATTTGGTCCCTAAACAAGTGTCTAAAAAGTATATGAACTTTCAATTTTGTTCTAATAAGGCTTTTGAACTTTTAATTCAAGAATTAAACATTAAAATGATGACATGAACACTTCCAATAAATCAATGATAAACCTTATCTAAAAAAAATCAGTTGTGCTTGGAACACTATTTTTAAAATAATTTTCAAACGCCAACAAGAACATAGCTCAACTGGTATAATGTGGTACTGATAACCATGAAGATTCAAGTTTTTTTTAGTTAATAATTGTGGTGCCTTATCCACCAACCTATCTTTAGATTGAGAAAATTTCTATAAGTTTGATTGTCTAAAAACTAATTTTAGAAGAACAATACTTATCAACATTTGGGGGTGGGGAGATTCAAACCTCTGACCTCATGGTCGAGAGTACATGTCAATTACTGCTGAGCTAAGCTCGCTTTGGCAGTTGTCAGCAAGCATTTTAATGATGGTATGCAGGGAGAACCCTACATACCGGTATACAACCAAGTTTTTTCCATTTTAAAATGATTGACAAGAAATCACTATAAAATCACTTATGATAATTCGTTCAACATTTGTTGAATCACTTTGATAGAGTACAATCAAACAAACTTGTGATTAAAATTAATTTTAAGAAAAGATAAGAAAACACCCTTAATTTAATTAAAACAAATAAAAAAAATAGGAACAAAAATATTTTTTAAAAAAATATTCAAATTTGAAGGTATTATTTTTTAAAAAAATAATTTTGTCTTGTGCATGCATATCTACTTTGCTTATTTTCTTTCTATTCTTATAATGTACCGAAATTCGATGTTAAACTCATGATCGATCATTGTCGATTCTCTGGCAGAGAGTTGTTTGTCTTTCTCCAATGGCGGAGATGTGTCCACATGACATCGTCACAACATCTCCTCTATTATTCACCACTTTCTTTAATTCATATTTATTCCAAACAAACAAGTAGGTGTCACTTTGACTACTATTTTCTTTTTAATTTTTAAAAAGAAACCTTATTTATTCAATATCTAAATTTTGAAAATAATCTTGGTCAAATTTTAACAATTTAAATAATATTTTTAAAATAAAATTTTAATGCTTTCACAATTTAGCTAAGATTACAATAATATTTGAAGCCTTCAAGAAAGACCACATATATATATGAATCTCATTCATTAAAAAAACAAAAAAGAAACAATTGGTCATATACTTTTATGGAACTTTTGTTGACTAATATATATACACACATCTACACACAAAGCAGGAAACAATTAGACAATGAGATTATTATTAATGTAGTGCCTTTTTAAAAATATAATTTTTATTTTATCATTTTAGTAAATTTCTTTTAAAATTAATAAATTTATATTTTTCCCTAGCTAAATTTGGAATCCTTCACCAAAAAAGCCTTTTCCCAGTAATCCTTTTCGGTTGGTATGTTTTTAGTCATTCGGTGTTATATCTAGTAGACTTGTGAATATTAAAAAATGTCAAATACAAAATTGAAAATCGAGAGACCTATTGGACTCAAAGTGAAAATTTAAAGACCTATGTACTTTTTAAATTCAAAGACCTATTAACACAAAATTGAAAGTTTGAGAATCTATTTGACATTTTTTAAAGTTTAGGGACCAAATTGACACAACTTGACTAAAATTTTAATTAAACCAAAAATCTAGTAAAAATTTTGTGTAATCTAAACTTTAATAAATTTGTAAATTTTAAAAAAAAAATGTTGAATTAGTAGAATTTAAATTAGAAGTTTTAGCAACTTATTCAACACAAATTTGAAACAATTTATTAAAATATGACTAAACTTTGTAATACCAAAAGTTTGTAAAATATGGCTAAACTTTGTAATACTTTTTAAAATTTAGACGTATTGAACAATTAAAAAAAATATGTCTGCTCAGCAGTAATTGTCATATATCTTTGACCAATTACACGTTCGAATCTCTCCCTCCTAAATGTTGATGTACTTAAAAAAAAAAAAAAAAACAATTAAAAAAATTATGGCTAAACTTTTTAATATCAAAATAGGAAAAGGAAGAGGGCCATTCAAAACCCTAAAACCAGAGATGTCGCTGTGAAAAGGTTTATAGTATCGTCATCTTCATCGTCGTTTGGGCTTCTCCTTCTTTCGGGTCTCTGTTTATAAGGTCGTACATAGAACTTTGATTGCGCTGTTACTTTGTGAGAGACAAGCGGATTGCGGTTCAAGCAAGCTGAGAAATCAAGGCAATCAAGGTAAGAATTCGATCTTTTCTGTCGTTTGATTGTGCGGTTTGATTCTCTTAATTTTGATTTAGGATAATTGTAATGATTTCTCTTCGTGACGAGAAATGGTTTGTTTCCCAGTGGACGGACTTACAGGGTGTCCGACTGAGAGAGAGAGAGAGAGAGAGAGTTTATTTTGTTGCTATTCATGGAGAGATTGAGTTACTTGTTGATCAATTATGAGAAGCTTTGAAGCTCCGGAAATCTGAATCTATTGCCTCAGCACTTCGGCCTTTTGTTTTAAAAATCAAGGGTTCTCTTATCTAAAGCTTTTTCCCCTCTGGCTACAAAGAATTTGTAGACCAGTAACAAATCCGATAAAATTTTGCTTTCTTTGGATCTGAAAGAGTAATCAATCTGAACCTCTTGCTGTCATCTCTTGCCACTCTATATTCTGAATCTATGTAGCTTCCCTGTCCTCTGTGTATTTCTTCATTTAATTTGGTTGGGCTGAAATGTTCATTGTAACTGATCATTATGAGGAAATTAACGAGGCCAGACATTAATTATTGAAAGCCAAGAATTGTTTTATTAAATACTTCTTTTTTTCATTTTATGCATGGAGTTCGACTCATGGTCAGGATTTTGTCTTTTTTTTTTACCTGCTGTTGCTAGGACACGGACACGGCATGGACACGTTTAGAAAAATATATGATATATCATTTTTATACAAGAAGGAAATTCAAAATCAATAAGTTTATGCATTTGTATTCTTGAAAAAATGAATTTAATGTATTTTACTCTTAAAATTTATTATTTTTGACATTTAAGCATTGTGTCTATTTAGTATACTTAACAATGGTTTGAAATGAACCTACAACTAGTGTTTGCCACATATTAATTGTGCTAACAAGTGTTCAATACGTGTCCAACAAGTGTCGGAGTGTCCAAGTGTCCGACAAGTGTTGGACACGGACACGCTAGTCAAACTAAAGTGTCCGTGTTTCTTAGGCTGCACCCGTACAAAGTTTTCTTGTAATTTGTAGTGTTGAATCATATGTTGTTTGTGTTCATTCTTTGATCATTTTTTCTAATGGTTCTAGCTATGTTATGGAATTATCATTATTTTTTTTATAAGAAACAAGTATTCTTACTCGAAGTGTTATTGATATTTATTGTTTTTTGTTTGATTATTAGCAGTTAGGACTTCTCTGCTTTGAGATCTTTGCCTACAAGCTCAATTTTCTCCATAAAATGGCATTGGTTGTGGTCTGTGGCCAGCCATGCAGTGGGAAGTCCACTGCGGCACTCTGCTTAGCTGAAGCTCTCAAGGAATCAAATGTAAAACAAGCCGTTAGGATAATTGATGAAACTTCCTTCCATCTCGATCGCAATCAGAGCTATGCCAATATGCCTGCTGAAAAGAATTTAAGAGGAGTTCTCAGATCTGAAGTTGACAGATCTGTATCCAAAGATAACATTGTCATTGTAGATTCTTTGAATAGTATAAAGGGTTATAGGTATGAGCTATGGTGTTTGGCCCGTGGAGCAGGAATTAGGTACTGTGTTCTTTACTGTGACGTGGAAGAAACCAATTGTAGGAAGTGGAATGAAGAGCGGCGGGAGAAAGGAGAAGCTAATTACGACGATAAGATATTCGAAGATCTGGTGAGAAGGTTCGAGAGACCAAATAGTAGAAATAGATGGGATTCACCATTGTTTGAGTTATTGCCACATAAAGATGGAATAGAGAAATCATCTCCTGTCATTCTAGATGCTGTATCATACTTGACAAAAACAGTGGACTCGAAGTCGCGGGATGTAAAAATTTTACAGCCAACAATTGCGACTCAGAGTTCTCGGTTTTCCGAGGCAAATTCTCTGTATGAGTTGGACAAAGCAACACAAGAAGTGGTTAATGCTATTGTAGAAGCGCAAGCCCAAGCAATGGGAGGACCCCTGAATGGTATCCCTCTAGGTCAGGAGTTACCAACCATTAATATTTCGAGGTCGGTTGGCTTACCGGAGCTTCGGAGGCTACGGAGAACTTTCATTAAACTAACAGGGCAAACTAGTTTAAGCGGACCACCACCACCTTCTGATGCGGAGAGCGCTAAGAGGATGTTTGTCGACTATCTGAATAGGGAACTGGGGACTGCTTGAGTTGAGCCAGATTAACCTGAATGATACTTGGAGTTCCATCACTTGGTGCTGTATACTTGTAGCATATAAACTATCAAACTTCCCCAAGCAAGAGGTAACATGGATGACACTCTTCCTTTTTGCACAACTTTGGCAAATTGTGCATTGTTACTGCACAATATAAATCAATTATTTAAGCTCTCTGTTGTTATCAATGTTTTACATGAAGGTTAATGAAGGATACTCTTTTTATTGTAGCTGACTTCTTTTTTGTAGTTTCGTTTTTTGCAACAACATGTAGAGTGGGGAATTCAAACCTCTAACGTTTTGATCGAGGACACATAACTTAACCAGCTGAGCTATGCTTAGTTTGTTTCTTGCAATCATACTCTTGATGTTTGTCGTCTTTTTTTTTTTTAATAAATGGTCGTGTCACTCACTTGTACTCATCTTTGGAAAGGTTTTGTCCATGTACAAAGATATAATTGGAGTATAGAGTAGAAATGATACATGAAAGTTTGAATTTTGAATTAGTTGGAATTTCAACTCTTTTGTAGAATTTAGTTTGGTGTGAAGATTGAGAGAGGATCTTGGTTAGTTTTTCTTTCCTGTATTTAAAATTACTATTAAATAGTTTCTCTATTGTCTGTTAATTATTAATCTTATAGTTAAATTACCATTTTCTTTTTACTTTTAGGATTATGTTTAATAGATTTTTTTAATTTAAGAGACTTCTACTTATTTGATATTTTTTTTAAGAATTCATTCACATTCAATAATAGACACAATATTGAAAGCTTATTAAATTAATAGACAAGACTAAATTTGTAATTTAATTAAATAATTTATAAAATTCATCCATCACCCAGGTAGATGAGTGGTATGTGCGAGGGTGATTTAAAATATTGTTTTTTCTTCAATGAAATAAACTGGTTGATCTATTAACTAGATTATTGTATCTGTCTTGGTAAAAAAAGAAAAAACATGAAAAAAATTGATAAACAAAAGATAAAAAGTTGTTGATAGCTTGGAATAGTTTTTTTTTTTTTTTTTTTTTTTTTTTTTTTGACACAAGCTTGGAATAGTTAATCTACCACTCGTGTGATCCTATGTGTTGCTCAATTACACAATCCAAATTATCTACAATAATTTTCCATTTTTATTGACTTATTATCAATTCTTTGATAAAATTATAAATCTTGGAGGAATAATTTACGGTGGGAGGAGGATAAAAGAAGAAACATTTTTCAATAAGGGTATTTTTGAATTTTTTTTTAAAGTTCAAGGGTATTTTTGAACTTGAAACTTGTTTCCATTCAAAATTAACGGTAAGAGTATTTTTTAAACAATTTTTATAGTTCAGAGGTATTTTTGAAATTTTTCAAAGTTCAGGGGCATTTTTGAAACAAACCCGTTCAGGGGTATTTTTTATAATTTAGCCTAGAATAATTATCTTTCACTTATGTGTCCATTTTTCTAGGTTGAATGTAGCCCTCGCACTAAAGTTTAAATAATAAATATCATGTATTTCAGCTAATACTTATTGGTTTATTCATTCAATTTAAAGGTTTTTATCTGAAGTTTTCTGTCCATATGGAACTTGATGGCGAAACCTTGGCACAAATTCATCCATCCATGTTCAAATTTATTAATCCTTTTTGCTTTATAGGGCGAAACCTTTCACTAGTCAAATCAAAGAGGTGCAGGTTGACAAACGTATTATTGGAGATGGATAGAATACACGTCCTGAGGTGATTCAATTCTATCTCTCTGAAATTATAATTTCAATGTAAAATTGTTGTTCTCTGACAAGATTGATTTCTTTTTGTCTAATAATCTGAATTTACAAAATGGGTTATCAGGGTTGGGTAATTCTCAATGATACAGCCGAAGCTATCAAGATGGCTCGCATGATCACGATTCAAATGCGTTGGGAAGCAAGGGTGATTGACCTTCAAAATGGCAGTGAGCAGCAGCTACTTGTCTGCCAAAAACCATTTCTGAAAGGATGATAGTGCTTCACATGGCAACTCTGTACATAGCTTCTATTAGCTGTAGTTTGCAGTTCCACCTGGTACGATCAAAGTACGAAAGCATTATTCTAATATCATTTTAACATCACATCACAACAAAAAAACACCAATCTCAGTGATTACTTTCTTCAAGCTAAAGCAATTTACTTAAAAATGCATCAAAACGACGATATAGTCAAAATGAACATAGCTTAGTAGTAATTGACATGTATCCTCAATCAAGAGGTCAAAGATTCAAATCTCCTCACCCCCAATTATTATATTATTTGTAAGCTAGGGCTCAATGTTTTTAATACTTCATAGATATTTGTAGTATTGTGCCAATCCTCTGGTTCTGGTATATTTACTGCTTCTTAATATTTGCAGGGGGAGGAATCAGTTTGACTTCAGGTTCAAGGTGATGTAGTTCTGAAGAATAGTAGAGGCAAATTTGATGAGTAGGTTTAGATTTTCTTCCATGGCAGCAAAGCCAAAATTTTTGTATACATAATGTCAAACTCAAACTCACATCATCCAAGTTCTTTTCAGACCCTGGCACTGCCTCTACCCCGTTCGGAAATGAGAGCTTTAGAAGTATAACCTATAGAACAAATCCTGTTCAAGTAAGGTCGTTTTTTAAAAATGAGAACTTCAACCCGGGATAGTGTAAAGTGGAACTGAATATCACTTATGCACCAATCTTGGTGTTACAGATTTAGCAATATGTTATCATCAATGAAGGGTTAACTTTGTTCTTTGCTGTGATGTGACATTCATAATTTAAGTCAGCTATGAGAATTGAAAACATCCTTACCGCTAACGGATTGGCACTTCGTCACGTTACAGTTACTGATGTTGCCTTTTCAAATCAGTTAAAACATTCTGGGTTCAAGCATCTGCTGGAGAGAATGTAAGCAATGAAACAAACAAATAACACATCAGAATAATGCATTATAAATGAGCAATGGTGAGTCTGAAATAGTATCTCCTCAATCACCTGATCATTTCAACTCGACACAGCCTATATATGTTGCTCGACGATGCCATGAAGTGATTGGTAATCCAATAGGGCATTTCAAATCCCAGACGCCACCGTTGCTCGATTTCTCCTCCTATCTCTGGTGGTCATTTTCTCTCCATATCTCTGAAATATATCAGCCAAATCAACCAATCCAGCTTCTCTCAACCTATTCCCCACCTCTCTAAACATTACCACTCCCTCCTCATTTGAATAGTAATGCAAAAACTTGTTGTAATCAAACCTTGGCACTTCAAGCCCTCTTCTCATCAGTCTCTCCACATACTTTGTGGCCTCCAATGACTTCCCAAACTTCACCAAACCTCCAACAAAAATGGAATCAAAATTCACAAGTGGATCCAATCCCTTCCTCCCCCTTTTCCCTAGATGTCCTTGCAACAACATTATATATGTATGCATTATAGGCTCACACCCTCTTTCTATCATTACCCTAAAAACTTGGGTTGCTTCATTTGCCCTTCTCAACCTCAAAAGTCCCTTAATCAAAGCATGGTACACACTCAAATCAGGACTCTCTATTCTTCCCATGATGTTATAAGCCTCCCTCCTCCTCCCTCTTGCTAAAAGCCCATAAATGAGTGAAGAAGTTGCTGAATTATCAGCTTCAAGTCCTCTCTTATGCATTTCGTCGAACACGACGTAGGCTTGCCTCACCTTGGCTTTGTTACACAACCATCTAATCACAAGACTGTAAGTTGAAGGAATCAAATCATTCATCCTGTTTGATCTCATTGCCTGAAAAAGTTTCAAAGCTTCATCAAATTTGTTGGTCTTGAAAAGAGCGTTCATCATCTCCTCCACAGCTTCCATTTCAGGCTCAAACCCTTCATCAACCATTAAGTTCCACAACTTTGAGGCTTCAATCAAATCTCCCACATCACAAAAACCCTTAATCAACCACTTGTAAGTAACCCCATCAGGCTTGATCCATTCCTTCAATTTCAAAACCAAAAACTTAGCCTCATCCACAAGTTTACAGCCACACAATTTCTCAACTACTTTATTCAAAGTCACTAAACTATAACCAAACCCATATCCATCCATCAAATGGAAAAACTCCACACATTTCTTCAATTCCCTGGCCGCCGCCAGAGTTCTCAGAGCAACAACAAAGGTCTTATCAGTCACCAAACGCCGCCGTCCCATTTCCTGAATCAAACCCCATAAGAGATCGATGTTTCGAGATTTGCCAACAACGTCGATCATCTTGTTGAAAGAGACCGCCGTGTGAGTGAAATTTGGGTCGGTCTCGGTGAACTGGAAGAAGCGGTAAACAGGACGCCATGAGAGAGGGAAGGTGTTGCAGACCTGGAGGAAGAACTCGTGTGAGAGGTTGAAATTACAGGCGCGAAGTTTGGAGTGAAGCCTGAGATCGGGGGAGTTCTGTTGCTGATATAGAACGGTACAGAGGCGGCGGAGGTGGGTCGGGTCGATTGCCGGAGGAATGTTGTTGTTGTGGGGAGCGGTGGCCGGCGCCGCCGTGGGATTGGTGGAATCGGAAGTGAAGGGACTGAAACGTTGGTGAAAGATGAAGCTAAGTGGGAACTTATTGATGACAATATGTCGATATCTAACGACTGCCATTTTTGGCCATGTAAGAAGGATTTGGAGAGAAAATCAAGCTGCTGGAATTTAAACTAGAAGGTGAACTGTGAACAAACCAGATTTGGAAAAAAAAAAAAAAAAAATTGAAAAGAAAGATGGAGATGCAGGGTATCGAACCCTGTACCTCTCGCATGCAAAGCGAGCGCTCTACCATTTGAGCTACATCCCCATGTTGTTGTTAAGCAATTAAACATAAATATATTAAATTCTTAAAATTTTCAAGAACAAGGACTTCTTTGTTTGGTCTTTTTTTTTTTATAAAAAAAATGGTCATTGTTTGGAGGATGTATACTAATCCAAGTATTACTTACCTTTTTTAAAGGTTGGATATTAAAAATTTTAGAAAATTTAGAGATTTTTTTTTTTTTAAATAAGAAAATTTAGAGATATAAACATGCAAGAGTAAGTTTAATTATACAGAAATTATGGTGGATGGGCTCCTTTAACCCATTAATTTCAAATTTGTCTAAATCTTCTAAATTTATCGATGCTAAGACTACATGCAATAATTCAATTTTTATTCTTCTCTAAATGCCCTTATTTAATTTGGTAACTCTTATTTTACTAATTTATTTTAGTATTATATTTTTTTTGTCAACCGGTAAGGGCAAATGCGTAAATGGGCTTCTTAAACTCCTTTAATATTCGGTTGTGAGCTGACAAAAATGTAAAATTATAACAAAATAGACACTTTTGGAATAAATTGGCTACTATTGGCCCTTTTGTGTAGTTACCCCATTATTATATCTTGGTGTTTTTTTTTTTCTCTCTTTTGACGTACAACAATGTTAGAAAGATTATGTTGTTTATATTAATTTAGCTTATTGGGTATGAGAGACTTTGAAGTTTGATGTACTATTGCTGTTAAACAGCTATTTTGTTTCTCAAATGAGAAAATTGACTTTTTTTACAAATGAAAGGAAAAAAAAAAACAAATGTAGAACAATTAGATTCATGAATATTTTATCTTCCATTTGCTTGTAAGAAAAATTTGTTTCTTTCAAATTTATATTTATTTATTTATTTATTTTGAAGAAGTCAAATTTATATTTAATGAATAGAAATCTTTATGAAATACAATTCTAATAATAGATGTAATGTTTGTACGGTATACCTTTGTGGTTAGGACCTCAAAACATGGTCGAAAACTTCACATCGACAAGGCCCATATTTTCAATTCCTTAGTTGTGAGTATTAATATTCAAGCATATTTGTAATTTCCATCCATGAAATTTGTTGGCAACTTTGGTATCCGCTATTTCAAAATCATCATCGACAATCTATGGAATAATGTATTACATTTAATCGCATGTAAAATGTTATGCAAGACCTCATATTTTACATACTTATTCTCGAAAGGGTAAAATAGGAAACAATATGAATGTTAGCTATGAGGGGACACGGGGGACCACTTGATCGTGGGAGTGAGGAATGTGTGCGAGGAGAACGTTATGTAGGGAAGGGTAGGAAATGTTTGGGGAGTTTTTGTCTTTACCTTCTTGTGGAGTGTCCAACTCTCTCAAATAGCTGGAGAACTTGTTATTGTTTGGCTTGGAGAACTTGTTATTGTTTGGCTTGCTTGTTTTCAATATTATCATATCATAACCCTACCGTTCATTGAAGAACTCTCAATGAAACAGTGAAGGGAGTTATCCATCTACTGGTATCTTGTTGCTTTTGTCTATCGTGTAGGTTATTTGATTTAGATACCTTACATGTTATTACCATGAAATTAAATGTTGCTAACATGTCAATACTAGCATAGCTCAACAATTAAAACATTGATTCCTTTGAAGTTAGAGGTTCGAATCTCCCCCATATTTGTTGAACTAAAGAAAATTGTTGCATAAATTATATAATTAACATCTCACCTCCATAATTCAACCGAACAAAATAAATATTTCTATAGTTCATGCCATTACCAAACTAAAGTAATTATTTTTATTCCTTATCTAATTTTTTTTCTTCCAAACTTTGTTGAAACTATTTATTCAAGGGGATGCTCAAATAAACATTGCTTAGCAAGGTACTCAAAATTTATGAACCAAAACTCTGCGCTAAACAAGAAAAGAAGATACCAACAGGTATTTACTTAAGTTTGTAAAAAATATCACAGCATGAAACTGCTTCCCATCAGACATCTGGTAGATCATGATGAGGAGATCACAATCAAGCATCTTCACTCTTTCCTGGTCAAGGAGAAGTTTGTGCATTAGAGAACATTGAAGTACCCCAAGGGTTATTGATTCACTTAAAATGCTATAACCTTTTTATCCGAACCTTCATCGAGCGAAAGCGTATGATGAATCCTAAATTCTCTAAGTGCATCTCATGAAGAAATGAATTTGATGGTGTAAATAATATCAAAGTACCAAAAGTTCCGTCTACATGCCCACTGTAAAGTATACAGAAGCTCTAGGAAAGATCATAGAAAGAACATGTTCGTGATCCGTGAAGAATTCTTTTGATACGTACCATAAGAGAATCTTCCCAATAAGCAAATTTCAAATTGTAAGTGAATGTCGAAAAGAATGTTGAGAGAGAGAGAGGACCCGGATACCTGATCATTAGAGGCTGAATCTTGGATCTACATTTCTAGATTTCCTCTCCAGATGCTTTTCTTGATGCATCTTCTGATACCTGATGCAGGAAGTTTCCGAGCAACCTCTGATCTAAAACCATGTTGGGAACCTAGCAGAACCAAAGTTATTGAGTTAAAAGACACGCAATGCGTATGTTATATATCATGAGCAAAAATACAGAACGTGCCTTGTCCCCAAAGAAAATCTTTGTATTATCAGCAATGGCCTCGATGAATTTAAGCTCGAGAAACTGGGGTGTAAGCTTCAACTTGTTCGCTTCAGCTTCTTTTAGTACACTGATAAAAAGATGAAAATAAATGAATGTTATAACACATTCGGGATCTGTGCAACTGCATTCATTTCTCACTTTGAAAAGTGGAGGTGAGGACTTTGGAAAGCACAGGGAGAGAAGTACCGGTAATAATTGGCATCAGCAAGGCTTTTCTCACGAGCAAGATAGATGTGGTTATCAATTTCTTGCTGCCTCCTGGAACTCTCCTTCTCCATCAATTTCTGTTCCATGAGGATCCTGCTAACATTAGCATTCTTCTCGGCTTCACTAATTGCCATTTTTTTGTTGGTCTCTGCCTCTTTCTCCACTACCCTTTGTCTCTCTATGGCAATTAAAACCTATCCAAATATGTCCAAGACTGCATAGCGTTAGAATTAAGACAAGCAGTAATCTGTATCGATGTCTATTCATATAAATATTATGAACATAAAATATACCTGCACAAGTATTCACGCTAAATATTTTTGGAAATAAAGATGTAAAGTTGGTTTTGAATTAAAAATCATATGAGACTATGAGTATCCAATGATGCTCCTTAATATGTTCAACACTAGCTTTTGTGACTTGTACCTCCTTTGAAAACTCAAATAGAACAAGAAAAAAGTTGTTTTCCCGTGTTAGAGATGCACCTTTGTGCGTTCCACTTCCATGTCTTCAAAGTTCTTTCTGATAGAATTTGGGATGGTAGGTTTTGTTACACGAACACTGACTATTTCAATACCTGGAGCATAACGTGTACAGTCACCTTGGAGGGCATCTTTCATCTTTTCATCAATCTGAACATGAAAAGCAGTCATGGATCATTGATGCTAAAGAAATGCTTGATGCCAAGGGAGAAAGTATCTACGAGAAATTTCATGGAAACTTCAGCTTTTAAAAGCCTTAGAATGGATTCACAGCTGAAGAAAAGAAAAACATATTTGATACAAACGACTACAAGTAAGGCAGTAAGTTGCCAAAATACTTGGAGTGGACAAACTTTAATAGCTAGAGTATATGCTTAGCATAATGCTCTTATCAGCTCTACAGGCTGCTTGTGTAAATAGAAACAATAACGACATTACGCAAGGCTTTAAAAGCACACATTTTAATATTTTATATTTATTTTTACGTACCTGATCAAAGACATCGATATAAACTTGCTGAAGACTGTGAGAGCTACAGAACTGATTGATCTCATGATGAATCTTGTCATATATCCATATGTTATCATAATTCACACCATAGTTGACCAGGGTGTCATACACATATTCTTTGCGGAGGCGATTGACAACCTGAAAGTAGCATCCTTATCAACAAAGATGGAAGAATAAGAAATCCTAACATCGATTATTGCGAAGGAATTTCCAAGTAATTGCACCTCTATTTTCTCGAAGTTGATCATTACACCTCCCTTAGTACCACATGGAATATCCCGTACCTGCCATGTGGACATCAATTAGGACATCTTCAAGATATTGAAAGCCTGAAATTGGCATTAAAAAATGTGTCCCCCAATGGAAAAAAAAATTGTAGTCCTTTTGTCAACATAGTAATAGTAAATAAATCTAATTTACTTGATCAGTCTGGAGGGTCACTTGAACAGGCACAAACTGGGTTAACAGAGGCAACTTCAGATGGAAACCTGAAATTTTAATATGAATAAAAGCAGCAGGACATACAATCTGCATAACCATAAAAAAAAAAAAATAGGGCTGAAAGGAGAGACTTAAACCTGGATCCGTTATGGTCTTCAGAAGGGCACCTCCTCTCCAATATACTCCTACATGACCTTCTGGTACTTGGTGTAAAATAGAAAAATTACTTTTGAAGTTTGATTGAGATGGAATCAGCACCTGCATGTATATAATACAGTTATACAGCCACTAGAATCAATCAGGTCAAGTGCAATGATTTTAAAATTGTTCGCACATTCAAGGGTTCAACAGTAAGAATACCAAACAAGCATGAATAAGGTGATACAATTTCTTGACCAGATTATGTGCCTGTTAACAAGATTTGGACAGAAAAGACACCCAAAAAGTAAAGAGGTTCAATTCTTCACTTGGTTGATTGCCCTAAGAAAACTAATACTGATCCAAATTCTCTTTTATTTATTAAACTTAGCAGACCTGCCACGTGTGAAATGTGGAATCTCTCATGTTTACATAATCTGCTTACTGTCTGCTTCAATTTGCTCAGAGTCATAAGCCAAAGCAAGCATAGCTCAGCGGTAATTAGCATGTAATCTCGACCAAGAGATCAGAAGATAAATAGAATATTTTTTGTTTTATTTGTAATATTACATGACTGAATTTGGCGAGTCTCATCTCTTACGTTTAACGTTTTCATTGATGGCACTAATTACAGAAACTTTTGCAATGGACTCCACACCTATTTTAATCGATTGGATAATCTCTTCGTAACTTCCACAAATGGCACTGAATATGAGTTAAAAACTAGTAAACTAACAATTACAGGCCGATTTGGTAACGTTCTCGTTTCTTGTTTCCGTTTCTTCATTTTTAATAAAGAAAAATAGAATTTCATGACCCTAACACCTATACATTCAATAATAATAAACCTATATTCTTATTTATGTTTGGAAAAAATTGAAAACAAGAACAAAAAAGGAGAAACTAGTTTTAGTTGTTCCAAAAAGTTCTATACAAATTTTGGGAGTTTCTAAAAAATGAGAAACAAGAAACATACATAGTTATTAAATGCTTAGATTTCTTAATAAAATTGGAAACAAGAAACAAGAAACGAGAACGTTACCAAACGGGCCCTACATAATCAAACAATATTAGTTATGAACTTATTATAAATCGAATAATCAGGTTCTTTAGTACATGAAGCCGACCAACGAAGTACGATATAAGCAAAGTATAACTCAAACGTATTATCATTCTAATTTTGCAACGGAGACAATATAGACAAAAAAAAAAAAAAAAAAAAAACCAACGCATTCAGCTCGGGAAAAAGGCTTTGACCTATCAGTTAGGCAAAAAATGTATCAGCAATCGATCATCGAAGACTAAGTCGTAACAAAATGAAATTCAGAAAACAAAACCACCGAAACCTAGCGCGTTTCGCAGCTCGATAAATTAAAGCAATAAGATACCATGGAAAAGATGGCGATGAAAGAAGCGAAAACTGCGAGTATGGATGAGAAACCGCCGCCGGATTCTGGAGGACGAGGCTGCGGAGACGGTGGTCGCAGTGGCTGATTACGATCCATGGCGCTGTCTCACTCTTGAAAAACTGAATCAAATCACGAAGATCTTTGGACGGAGAGTGGAGTTTTGTACTTTCAGCTTCGCAGATTGAATCCAACTGTTTTGCGAACAGAAGGCAAAACTGCTCTAAGAAAGGAATTTCTTACCAGCTAAGTTTCACGGTGGGCTGAAATTAAATAACGATAAAATGTTGGCTCAAATTGTAGTCAACAGCGAAATTAATTTTTAGAGAAAAAATTAATTTTGACCCCTAAACTTACCAGATTGTATCGATTTTAACCATAAACTTTCAAGTTCATCAAATTGAACCCTAAACTTAACAAATTGTATCAATTTGAACTTTAAACTTGCATAAATGTTGCAATGTAGACCTTTGGTCAACTTTTCATTTGAATTGCTATTAAAACATGTAATTGACAATTTCCTTTTCCATTTTTTATTCACATCGCACCTGAGTTAGTGTTTTATACGAATTTTTTTGGAAAAACCAAAAGAAATCAAATATCTCATATTCTTCTCATTATTATCCAAAAAAGAATCACAAAGTTATTGGCAACAAGAAAAATCCAACAAATATGATAAATAAAAAACTCGAAATTTCTTTATTTTCGTTTTCTACGTTTGTACATTCTTCTAATTAGCAAGAAAAAAACCATAAAAGAAAAAAAATTCCCACAAAGTTCTAAGGAGAAAAAAAAAAAAAAAAAAACCCAGCAAATATTTGAAGTCCAAAATTTTTTTACTTTCGTAATCTTAAATGGCAGCGAAAAAACCTTCACAATTAAAATTTTCAACAACAAGAAAAAATCATCTAAAATAAAGTTTCTCCAATATTTTATTTATAAGAAACCAATTCAGGTACAATGTGAATTAAGGGGAAAAAAAAGAACAAATAATAAATTGTGTACGGTGGTTCAAATAGAAAGTTAACCGAAGGTATACATTGTAACATTTACGCAAGTTTGAGGTTAAAATCGATACAATCTGATAAGTTTGAGGTTCGATTTAATGAAATTGGAAGTTCAGGGTTAAAATTGATACAACTTGTTAAGTTTAGGATTCAATTTGATGAAATTGAAAGTTTAAGGTTAAAATTGATACAACCTCCAAAGTTTAGGGTTAAAAATGATTTTTTCCCTAATTTTTATTTTAGGCGTTTTCTATATATATTTTGAGAGAAGTCTGTTTTTTAAGGCTAAGTCTTAAGATATATATTTATTCAAAAAAAAAAAAAAAAAAGTCTTTAGATATATATATATATATTTTGTCTATGTGTGCATGGTTAAATAATAAGTTTAGACGTTATAAAAAAAAAAATAATAAGTTTAGACATAAGTTTGTGTTTAACTAGTATTTTAAATTAGTTCCTAACACCCCGTTTGATAACCATTTGGTTTTGGTTTTTGAAAATTATGCTTATTTTCATCCAATTTCGTTTCATCATTGTGAAAAACACACTTGAGTTCCTAGCCAAATTTCAAAAACAAAAACAAGTTTTTTGAAACTATTTTTTTATAGTTTTCAAAATTTGACTTGGTTTTTTAAAACATGGGAATGAGGTAGATAACAAAACAAAGAAACTTGTAGGTGCATGTAGTGTTTTAAGCCTAATTTTCAAAAACCAAAAACCAAAAACTAGGTTATCAAACGAGGCCTAAATTTTCAATTTTATGTTTAAGAGATATTTGAACTCTAAAAATGTTGATAGAATTTTGAACTTTCAATTTTTTTCTATAGAAATCTATGATATATTTGATTTTTTAAAGATTAACCGGTTACTTAGACATTATTATTATTATTATTATTATTATTATTATTATTATTATTATTATTATTATTATTATTATTAGTCTAATAGAATCCTAAACTTTAAATTTTGTACTAATAGATCATTGAATTTTAAAAAATGTCAAATAAGTTAGTGATTTATTAGACACAAAACAAAAAATTCAATGACATACTAGACACAAAATTCAAAAATTAAAAATAGGGAAAAATACACTTTTGGTCCCTGAGGTTTGGTTTAGGTTTCGTTTTGGTCCCTGAGTTTTCAAACTCAACATTTTAGTCTCTGAGGTTTGCATTTAGTAGCATTTTGGTCCCTCCATCCATTTTTTTCGTTAAAATTTAACAGAACGTTGACGTGGCACTTTATTTTTGTTATTAAAAAAATTATTTTCTCATTTTTTAAAATAAAAATAATAAAATATATATTTTAATATATTTTTCATTCTTTTTCATTCTTCTTCTTCAACCCTTTACCACCACCACTCTCTTTCACCATCCTCACCACCAACCTACTGCCGGCGACCAGCCGCCGGCCACCGCCGTTGGCAATTTTTTTCTTCCTTCTTCTTTTCTCGTCAAAATGCGGGTTTTACCATTTTAACTTGTAGAAATCCATCCGAGAAGCTCTCAAATTTCTCAACCCCTCTCATTCCTCTCCTCTCAAATCCCTCGCTCTCGCCGCTCGAAACCACACCAAGCTGACCCAAACCTTGAAATGGGCAGCCCATCCCCACCCCCCGCTGCCGGTTCCGCTTCTAATCATCGATGTCGCCGACCCCAAATCCATCCACCGCCTCTGCACCCAAACCAAGCTCATTCTCAACTGCGTCGAACCCTTCCGCTGCTACGACGAGCCCGTGGTTGCGGCGTGCGTGGAGGCAGGGTGCGATTACTTGGACATCTGTGGGGAGCCTGAGTTCATGGAGAGAATGGAGCCTGAGTATCATGAGACGGCGGTGCAGAGTGGTTCGTTGGTGGTGTCGGGATGTGGGTTCGATTCGGTTCCTGCTGAATTGGGTTTGAGTACTTGGATGGCCGCCGGCAGATCTCGTCGGAACGCGGAACGGGGAGGAGAAACTCCTCCCACGTTCCAGCATTAAAAAAAAAAAGAAAAAATAAAAGTGAGGTGGGAAAAAAGAAGAGAAGAGAAAAGAATAAGGAAAAAAGGCACCAAAAAAAAAAAAAAAACTGCCGGCGGCTGTCGGTCGCCGGCGGTAGGTTGGTGGTGAGGATGGTGAAAGAGAGTGGTGGTGGTAAAGGGTTGAAGAAGAAGAATGAAAAAGAATTAAAAATATATTAAAATATATATTTTATTATTTTTATTTTAAAAAATGAGAAAATAATTTTTTTAATAAAAAAAATAAAGTGTCACGTCAGCGTTCTGTTAAATTTTAACGAAAAAATGGATGAAGGGACCAAAATGCTACTAAATGCAAACCTCAGGGACTAAAATGTTGAGTTTGAAAACTTAGTGACCAAAACGAAACCTAAACCAAACCTTAGGGACCAAAAGTGTATTTTTCCCTTAAAAATATATTATATACTTTTTTAAGTTCAAGCACATGTTAGTTATAAAACTTAAAATTGAGAGGTCTATTAGACATTTTTTCAAATTCAATGACCAAAATTGAATCAAGCTTGAAATTTTAGATAATGTTTGATAATTATTTGGTTTTTTGTTTTCAATTTTTTTGAAAATTAAGCTTATAAACACAACTTTCACCTAAAAGTTTCTTTGTTATATTACTCACCCTCATCCCATATTTTCCATGTGGGGTGGGGGATTCAAACCACAGACCTCGTGGTTATCAGTTCAACCTTATGCCAGTTGAGCTATGCTCTTGTTGGCATATCTAATAGGACTTAAACATATTTAAAAATTTTAAATTAATGCTCTATTAGACATACAATTTAATAGAAACTTTAAACTTTGTAACTAATAAATACATTGATTTAAAAAAAAAATGTCAAATAGATTGAGAACTTATTAGACAGTGAATAAAGTTTATGTCTAATAGATCATTTAGTTTATAAACAATTTTAATATGTCTATTATAAAAAAAAAAAACGTCAAAGATCTATTAAATAAGTAACTAAAACTTTAGAGATAAATATTAGACAAAAAAAAAAAAAATCATGGACCTATTAGAAATTTTTTAAACTTCAGGAATTATATGGACGAAAATCTAAAATTTATCGAACTAAATTTTTAATTTCATCTAATATGAACTTGTGCCTCTCTAGCATCAAATTTCGGATCTGCCACTGTTTGACGTTTTTGCACATTAAAATTGTTGGTGCTGATTGTGCGTGCTTATTATTTTGTTTCTAATTTTCTATTAGGTTCACATAAGAGGGGATAATTGATCTATAAAATATAGTGTTTATCCCAACAATTTTTATAAACTTAATTTTCAAAAACTAAGGCCCCGTTTGATAACCATTTGGTTTTTGGTTTTTGAAAATGAAGCTTATACACACATACTTCAACCCTATAAGTTTCTTGGTTTTAGTATCAATTTTCTATCTTGTTTTCAAAAACCAAGTCTAATTTTGGAAAAAAAAAAGTAGTTTTCAAAAACTTGTTTTTGTTTTTAAAATTTGCATAGAAATTCAAATGCAACCTTAACTAGGATGAAAGTCATTGTAGGAAATTTAGGAGAAAACGAGCATAATTTTAAAAAACCAAAAACCAAATGGTTATCAAACGGGACCTAAATAATTTATCAAATGAAATCTTAGTTTTCATAACTTACTTGATTTTTGAAAACGTGATAAAGAGGATAAATAACAAAGCAAGGAGATTCTAAATGGAAATAATATTTTATGCTTAATTTTCAAAAGGAAAAATAAAATAAAATAAAATGGTTATACGTTTCCACTTTCCACTAAATTTGTAATTGAAATAAAACAGCCCTTCGTTTGGATTCGGATAGAGCAGACGCAGCAGCCAACAGCCAACAGGCGAACGCACTTGCCCGCGCTTCCGCTAGCAAAGATGCTCGCTCTATCAGTGGGTTCGAGTTTGGGCTTCGCTCCGCAGCTCACAAAATGGAAGAAATCGAAGCGTCCGGGCTTCACCATTAACGAGTTTCCTTCATTCCTTCCCAAAGAAGTCGACAATATCAAAGACCAGTTCGCTCGAAAGCTCGCTACAAGGATTGAGAGGCTACCTGTGAGTTCACAGCTCTTACTTCTCCGGATAATTCTTACTATTTTATCATTCCACTTGTTGTTTCAGTCATCTAATGATTACTGAAATGCTGAATTCTGTCTTTCAATGTGATTTAATTGAAGGGATTTTAACTTTTAAGTGTTCTGAGATTTGCTCTTGCTCTGCATGCAGGTCAGCTTCTCTGATTCTTGTATTATGAGCAGTTGTGTGAAGCCATCAATACAGAGCAAAGAAAGTCCTGTGGTTCTTCTCCATGGCTTTGACAGGTTCTTTCGCTTGTTAGAAACAGCAATCTGACACAATTGCTTTTATTACTTTTTGTTATCTTTTCATCGTTCATCACATCTTATTATTCAGCTCATGTTTAGAATGGAGATACGCATATCCATTGCTTGAGGAAGCTGGTTTTGAAACCTGGGCTGTTGACATTCTTGGCTGGGGCTTCTCTGATTTAGGTCTCTCTAATTGCTTTGTTCCTCTTTTTATTGGTCGCTATCCCCATTATTTCTATCCCTGATTTTCGTAGTTGCATGTGATAGAAAAACTCCCACCATGTGATGTGACTTCTAAACGTGTTCATTTTTATCAGGTAATGAAAACGTTCTGTTTAGATTGTTTTCCAGTTATGTATTTGGGGCAAAATTCTCTTCAATTCCAATTCTGCTATATGATCATAAATCATAATATAGACTCTCCAAGCACTTATCCTGCTTGTGCTCTTTTAATTAATATGCTGACATTCGTATCACTGTTATGAGTTTGTTTTATTTTTCATTAATATCCTGTTCTTTTCTGATTGTCAATTACACTTGTATATTGTCCTGTTATGTTGAAACTAAATGAGTTTTTTTCCATGTGCTGATAATAGCTTTGGAAATCTTATATTAAAAGGCCAATGGTATTGGTTGGACCAAGCCTTGGTGCTGCTGTTGCTATTGATTTTGCAGTCAATTATCCAGAAGCTGTACGTATCTCTCAGTTGAAATTTATTACCTCAAATTTGAAGCTATAGCCTCACATAAATTATAGTGAGAGTTTTCTGTCGAACCTAACAAGATTTTTTCAGGTTGATAGGCTTGTGTTGATCGATGCAAGTGTATATGCAGAAGGTACAGGAAACATGGCTACCCTACCAAGATTGATTGCCTATGCTGGGGTGAGTCTTTGCTCACTTCTGTGAACGTTCCTATCAAGTGTGCTAATGCTAATACTAAGCATTTTTCTTTTGCAATTACAAGCAGAACCATAAACACTCGTGAGACAGGAAAACTTGAAATTTCCCTTCGTCTGTACATTCTTTTCCCATCTATGGAAGATATCGTTATGGCACCACACCACCACAAGCTTTCATGAAAATTCTTCTGTTAAAATCTTCTTGGAGAGAGTTGTTTAGGTTTTCCGGTTGGTTGTATTGTATTATATTGTCTTAACTGTAGTTACTTATTTTCATCAGGTACTTTTATTGAAGAGCATTCTGTTGCGCTTATATGTTAACGTTTTGGCCTTCACTGACATATCATTTGATACCAGCCTGGATTGGGCCAATGTAAGTTTTCCCCTGTATAAAGGACGGTGTTTATCATATACTTGTTGACTTGATGTGTATTTTGTGAAATTGAAGGGTTTAGTTGACATAAAGATTAAATGCTGTGTCCATAACAAACAGACTCACCCTCTGCTCCCTCTGTTTTCCTTCTATCCCTATATGTATTTTATTAGATCGGCCGCCTGCATTGTTTATTACCTTGGTGGGAGGATGCGACTGTTAATTTCATGTTAAGTGGAGGATACAATGTCAGTGGCCAGATTGAAAAGGTTAGCACCTTTTTTTTTTTTATTTATTTATTTTTATAATTAGTTTATTTATTTATTTATTTTTTGTTGCTAAAAATGGTTGATGGAGAATGCAATGTTCTAAGTTTTGATGTATCCATTTATTGCAATTAGAAACTTGTGTGCAAGTTAGTGACGGGTAGGCAAAATTTTCCAATCCTCATCAAGTTATGTCGGCATCTTCATCAAGCAAGGGCTGTTGAAATGATTTTTCTTTAAAATCATTGAATAAATAACTACAAATGTCTTTTCATATTGTTTATTTGCCAATTATCTTATCAACATTTGAAAATCTTTAGGCACTTCTGATAATAGCGTGCATAAGTTTAACAGGTGAAGCAGAAAACACTTATTATATGGGGCGAGGATGATCAAATCGTCAGTAACAAGCTTGGAGTGGTTAGTGTTTATTGCAATCTGAAAAATGATACTCATAAAAATTGAATTGGGTTGCCAGAAAAGACTGACAAACGCCTCATAGCTAAGTATACTGAAACAAAATAGACCCTGAATGTGAATGGCTCTATTGTCTTTGCCTTTTGCATTGAATCATATCTATTTATTGTTAGAAATAGAATAACCTCACCACATGATTTTCCAAAATATGCAATGCAGAGGTTGCACTGTGAACTGCCAAATGCAGCTATTCGTCAAATACCCGAATGCGGCCACCTTCCTCATGTCGAGAAGCCAAATTTTGTTGCCAAATTGATTACACAATTTATTCACGAAGATTCCAGAAAAGAGGTTCAGTATGTTAATAGTGGATAACTTTTCTTTGCACCTGCTTACATTTTTTAGTCTTATTAACGAATTTGCTTCATTCTGTTCATGGGTTTTCAATCATGGCGTGTGTTGTTCAATGAGGCCTGGAAGGTGCTCTACATCTTTGAAATCCAGTAAAATATGACATCAACAAAGTAAAGCAAAAACTCAATAACATCTGTCCTTGATTGTTGTTTTCTTTGCCTGATGATGTGGAAATAATGCCTTCCCTCAACCATTTAGGATTAGTAACCACTAGTGGTCAAGGGGCAAGTTAAAAAAAAGTGAGTGGACATTGGAGTTATGGGTTTTTGGGACAAGTTAGAAAAGTGAAGGAATTTCAGGTCTCTGGATTAAAATTCAGATCATATTAAATGTTGCAAGGTTAAATAAGTATCTCGTCATTTTTATTTTAGTTTTAGTTCAACTAATATTTGAAGGGAGAGATTCAAACATATGTAGTCCAAGAGGTGGTAATTCTTGGTAATTCTTCAGATTCTCACAATTAGAATGTTGTATTTTGTTGGGAAAAGAATCAGATTATCTTGTTTTGATTTTGGGCTAGCTGTGGTGGGTTTTTGAGTCTAATCTTTTAGAAAGTGATGGGCCTTCTTCATCGGATCTTTATCTGGGTTAAAGGCAAGAGTGACTAAATTGAAAGGGCTGAATTGAAAAAAGAACAAAAATATTTTTACAGAAAAAGGGCAAAATTGTTAATTTGTCAAATTAATGAAACTTAACTAAAATGCTCTTGAGGGCAATGAACAAAAACCTCCGGAAAAAAGGGAAGCTGTTTGTCCAAATACTTGATAGATTAGCCTACAGGAGTGCAATCAACCGAGCTACCAGGTTTGAGAATAAGGTGGGAATAAGGTGGGATCCCTAGATCTAGTGGCCAATGAAAGATTTCATTTTTTCAGCAGGGTATATTCAAACAAAAATTAAAATAAAATCAGTTGAAAAAATCTTAATTGAGATTTATTCTGAATAATTGAAAATATTGACATTCTTATAAATCAAGAAAAAGAGTAGAGATTACTTCTATTTGGAGCGACAAATTCTTGGATTTGTGCCTCAAGTAGTAGCTATGCAAGGGAATTAATAGCTTTAAAGGGATTGTAGATAGAAAACGAAGCTCAGTCAAATGATAAGAGGCTTCTAAAGAAGGCTCCGATGACATTGAGGTATGATCAATTAGTTTTTTTTTTTTTTTTTTAAAAAAAAAAAAAAAAAACCAAAATTAGTGTTTTATGTGTATTTGTCTTTGTGGTTGTTATTCGTGTACTCTATATTTTTTGAAATGTGTGACTGATAAGACAGTCGTGCACCTTCAAAATAGGGTGCAAATAGTTCGGACAATGAAAAAACAATCAATGAGGAAGAGTTAGGTGACTATTTTGCAATTGAAGCGAATAAAACATCAGTGAATGAGTCTGAGTCATATAGAAATCCGTATTTGTAATTAAGCATACAATACCTACGGCAAAGAAAAGGACCGAGGCAAAATGAAAGTGCATTTTGTTCCGTACTTACTAGATAGTAATTAAAATGGACATGGATGGTAATTCAATACAAATATGTAGGTTACAATTAAAGGGGATGTAGGAAAGAACAAGAAAATTGTTGTTAAGAGTAGTGGGTCCGCTAAAGCTAGAGCTAAAGCATGACAACATTCAGGGGAAGTGACGGAGGTATCCTATCTACTATGTGAACTTTCTTAGATGTTCTTTAACTGATTTCAAAATTTAATGGTATGTTCTTTTGCATGTGATAGGATAATCTCTATTTAATGTCAGACAAAAAAACCACCACCACTCAAGATAAATTTGCAAGGACTGATATAATTGATAAGATCAAATCAAACCTACCAGAGAGGGCTTTAGAGAGGTTTAGGCAAAGTTGTTTTGGCAACTACTTGGATTTCACCATCACAATTCAATCTTCTTAGTTGTTTTTGCATTTAATTCAGAGACAAAGTAAACCAAAGAATACTTTCGAGCTAAGTTTTTTTTATAGGAGGGAGGGTATTGAAGTTTGACCTTCAGGAATTTGCTTTGATCATGACGCTAAATTGTGGACCAATGCCCCGACATAGATAGAACAAAGATAAAAGGAAACCAACACATTAAATGGATGTACTTTGAGGGTGAGAAAATTGTCAGCCAGAAATATCTGAATATGGCCTTCAATGTAAGCAAGAATGGGACAGAATATGACCTTCAATGTAAGCAAGAATGGGACAGAATATGACCTTCAATGTAAGCAAGAATGGGACAAATGATGATATGCTAAAGATGATATTTTCATATTTCTTAGAGAGCTTCATTTTACTCCGGCAAGACACTGTGAATGTAAGCATGGAACACATTGAAATGGTGGACAATGAGGAACTGTTTAATAGTTATCCATGGGGAGTTAGCTTCTGACTTGCTTGTAGACTACATGCACAAGGTGTCGGTAAGTAAAGAGGCAATCGGCATATCAATGAGGGGCTTCATATTCCCATTTCTTGCATGGATGTATGAGGTCATCCCAGCTCTTAGCTTCACGAATAATTTCTTTGCTCGAAAGATGTCTAATCACATGCCAAGGATAATAAATTGAATGGTAGACACTCAGCCTAAATGGAAAGACTTTGGGCGGAAGGTTTTTGAGTCTTCAAATGTAATAATTTGTTAAATTTGTAGTTTATGCTAGTATTAAACATGCTTGCTAACAAAATGCATTTTTTTTATATGACAGTTAGAGATTTGACTATTACTAGTAACATATAAAGAGATGACTACACAATTTTAGATTTGTATTTTATAGCTGAGTTGACGTTTAACAAGAGTTCACGCACTCCTGCAGTTCATGCACTCATGTAGTTCACCAGCCGGTTCCAGAATTCATACCTCAAACTTTCTTTGCCACCAACGAATGGTTAAAAAAATTGTGTAGTCATCTCTTCATCTGTTGCTAGTAGTGGTCAAATCTCTAACTGTCATATAAAAAAAAAATAATAAATGCAATTTAGTTAGCAAGCATATTTAATACCAATATAAACTACAAACTTAACAAATTATTACCTTTGAAGACTCCAAAACCTTCCACTCCAAGTCCTTCCATTTTGGCTGAGTGTTTGCCATCCAATTTATTATCCTTGGTATGCGATTAGACATCTTTCAGGCAAATAAATCATCCATGGAGCCGAGCGTTGGGATGACCTCGTACATCCATGCAAGCAATGGGAATATGAAGTCCCTCATTGATATGCTCGTTGCCCCTTTACTTACCAATGCCTTGTGCATGTAGTCTACGAGCAAGTCAAAAGCTAACCCCCCATGGGTAACTGTTAAACAGCTCCTCATCGTCCACCATTTCAATGTGTTCCATGTTTACATTCACAGTGTCTTTGCCCGAGTAAAAGGAAGCTCTCTAAGAAACACAAAAGTATCATCTGTAGCATATCATCATCTGTCCCATTCTTGCTTACATTGAAGGCCATATTCAGATATTTTTGGCTGACAATTTTCTCACTCTCAAAGTATAACCCTTTAATGTGATGGTCTCCCTTTACCTTCGTTCTATCTATGTTGGGGATTGGTCCACAATTTAGCCCTGTGATCAAAGAAAATTCTCGAAGATCGAATTTCAGTACCCTCCCCTATAAAAAAAACTCAACTCAGAAGTATTCTTTGGTTTACATTGTCTCTGAATTAAATGCAAAATCAACTGGGAAGACTGAATTGTAATGGCAAAATCCAAGTAGTTGCCAAAGTAACTTTGCCTAAACCTCTTTGAAACCCTCTCTGATAGGTTTGATTTGATCTTATCTAATACACTAGTTCTTGTCTGCAAATTTATCTTGAGTGGTTGTGTTTTTTTTGCCCTTGGCATTAAATAGAGATTATCCTATTATCCCATGCAAAAGAGTATACCATTAATATTTGAAATAAAGGAACATCGAAGAAAGTTCACATAGTATGTAGGATACCTTTGAATGTTGTTTTGTTTTAGCTCTAGCTGACCCACTACTCTTAATAGCCATTTTCTTGTTCTTTCCTGCCTCCCCTTTAATTGCAACTTGCATATTTGAATTACCATCCATGTCTATCTTTAATTACTATCTAATAAGTACGGAATAAAATGCACTCAGACTCATCCGCTGATGCTTTATCTGCTAAAATTGCAGAATGGTCTCCCTAACTCTTCCTCATTTATTGTTTTTTCATTGTCTAAATTATTTGTACCCTATTTTGAAGGTGCACGACTGTGTTATCAGTCACACATTTCAACAAATACAGAGCACACAAATACACATAAAACACTAATTGATCATACATCGGTGTCATCGGAGCCTTTCTTAGAAGCCTCCTTTTTTGGCTCCTTATCTTCCTTTTATTGTCTGCAGTCCCTTTAATTTTCAAACAAGTTCACATTTTGCAATATCGAATAGTCAGTGTATGCACGTGAGTAAATGTTGGTAATTTACTACCTTTTCTGTCTTTATCCTCTTGGGGCTCTTATCAGATTTTCGTGCTTCTGTCCCACTCTTTTTATCCTTTTTCTGTTTTCCCGTAATCAATGAAAGTTATTCTGTGTTCTAAACCTTCACAAAGTAAAAGTTAATCTTACCTCCTAATCGCTTTTCAATTTGATTGTGTCTTCCTTCCTATTATCTTTAACCTTGGGTGTTACCCGCATTTACCCTTGTTTTTGAGATCCCATTCCCTTTAAGCACAACATCTATGTAAATATTGGATTCCATAAATCTCACCCCTATAGTTGGTTTCAACAGTAAATCAACTTTTAAATACAGTAAATAAATACAATAGGGTTGAAAATTTTGAAAATTTAAAATCTATACACTATTTAAGTTCCACACCCCAAAAACGCCTAAATCTACGACTTCTAACCCCATTTAATAACCCCCAATACACAGAAGCTACCTTCGTATGGGTTAAATCCCTATTTAAAAACTCGTCATCTGTATTGAGCCTACTGTCAATGGTCGAAAAAGGGTTGTTCAGAAGCCAAAGTGAGTTTAGCTCAGTGGTAATTGGCATGTACCCTCGACCATGAGGTCAGAGGTTCGAGTCCCCCCACCCCCAAATGTTGATGTACTCAAAAAAAAAAAAGGGTTGCTCAGAAGAAATCTCAAGACGTAAAAGCTTCACGTACGCCAAAAACCCCCCAAGAAGAAACATGCATACCTTCGGTGAGACTGAATGCCGAAGCTAATGTCGAGAAACCGCCACTCTGATAATGAAGGCACCAGCGAGAAGACGAAAGGAAGAAACACATGATAAAGAGGGAGGTAAAAGCTTTGAATGAAAAATGAGGGTTCGGTGGATTTGGGGCAGACAGATTGGTAAGTAGGTTTAATGAGTTTTCTTTCAAATTGTTTCATCTCCTTTGATTAGAATGATTTAGTGCATGTTTGGGAGTGATTTTAAAATGGCTAAAATCGCTTTTGTCATGGTCGAAATCAATTTCATGTTTAATTTTACACTTTTAAAGGTAATTTTCATATCATCAAAATTGATTTTGAATTATTAGAAGCATATTTCGTAGTGATTTTGAATTTGACAAAAGTGATTTTAATCATTTCAAAGTCACTCCCAAACATGTACTTCACGTCTGCAATCGATTTGATATGTGATAGATTCATTTTATTTTGATTTCGGTTTGAATAAACATGTACTTAACGTCTGCAATCGATTTGATATGTGATAGATTCATTTTATTTTGATTTCGGTTTGAATATACCCTACTAAAAACAAAATGAAATTGTTATAGTATTTGAACAAACAACTTCCCTTTTTTTCAGGAGGTTTTTGTTTATTGCCCTCAATGGGCCAGTTTCATTCATTTGACAAATTAACAATTTTGCCCTTTTACCTTTTTTTTTTTTTTTTTTTTTTTAATTTGGCATTTTTCAATTCAGTCTTTTTATTTTGGCCATTTCTGTCTTTGACCTAAGAAGTTTATAGACTGAGTTTGAATGGTTGGATTTTCTTTGATTTATTTTTTTCTTAGATGAAATTTTCTTCACATTTTCATTCTTGTGAATAATGGTACCTTTGATGTTTGGATAGACACGATGATGGTTGATGGACATTTGACCTTCGATATCTTAAATGAACTTCTAAGAAATTAACAACTAATATGAGTATAGCTCTGTGGTTAAGGCATCTCCTTTTCTACTCCATATTTGTTATATTAAAAAAAACCAATCAACTAATTTTGTAGTTAAACTCAATTAATTATCTTATTTCCTACCCCAATTAAAATGCCTATTTGTTAAAAGCATAATTGAGAACGTTTTATTATTGTTGTTTTTTTAAAGTAAGTTCATTTGAGATGAACATCATTAGTAATTTATATATTTTTTAATGGTTTAGATTCTTTTTAGTCCTATGGTTATATTTTAATTCATTAAATTTGAAGTGTTTTTTAAAAATAAATTCAGTCACCCCCCCCAAAAAAAAAAAAAAATGCTTCACATGGAAATAAGGACAAACTAATTAAAAAAAAGGTTGAATAGTTTAAGTTTTGTTTGATAATAATTCTGTTTTCTATTATTTGTTCACTAACAATTTTCTTCATTTAGTTTTAGAAACCAAAAATAGATCAGTGAAATTACTTTTTGTGGTTTTTAAATTGAACTAAAAAAACATTTTAAAAAATAGATTATTCACAAGCCAATATGAAATTTTAAAAAAACAGAACATAAAAAATAAATTTATCATCAAACAGATTTTTAAATAACATTTACTCATCATATTCATGAGCATGAGTCTATTGCAATCAAACAAATAGTTGGTAGGTAGTTCATTAGTCTATTCACAGCACCAAATGTCAAGTATTGTTTGGATGAGTTTCCAAAACACAATTTTTTTTTTAAAAAAAAAATTATATTAATAAACCCATTATTAAAGTTGGGTATCATGTGTTTTCATTCCTTCTCTTGTCCCACCCATGTTATCCTCCATTCACCTCATAAATATAAGTCTTATAAATCCAAAAGTAAATTTATCATCAATTTAGATACCTAATTGTAGAGCATGTAGATTTTAACAAGAGTAACACAACTGATAAACTTTATTATAAAATAAAGAAATTAATAATGAACAAAGAGCAGAATTATTGATTAGTGGGTGCAAAGTCCCATTTAAATTAAGGAAAATACAGCCTCTATTAGATACACAAAAGTGAAAAATATCTAAGAGTATCAGGTTCCATTCCAGTAGAAATCATACCACCACTCAATAAGGAATCAAATTCTCCACCCTTTTCTTTTTTCCACATCAAAGGACATTAGAAAACAAAGTTCCTGGCTTTCCATCCATCCATCCATCCAAACAAATCAACTAATGACCACCATCATCTTCAACCTTGAACCTAACAGAACAGTGACAACCAAAGTGTCACAGTGGTTGTGAAGAAGAACAAGTTAGAGGCTGCTGCAGTCAGGCCTGCAGCAGCACTGCCATCCATGCTGTTCCCGCTACCACCGAGCCCGACACCGCCTGTCGGGCTTATCCCGCTCCCGAACACCGAGGGAGGGGTGGTGCCTGGGGTTGTGGTCGAGGGTGGTGTTGTGGACGGAATTGTGGTGGTTCCTGGCGTCGTGCTGGGCACGGTCGTCGACGGGGTTGTGCTGGTTGGGGTTCCTGTGTTGCTGAAACAGAGAAGGGGAAAGGGAAATGGGTGTTAATTTTTGAATTGTTATAATGTCATTGTCACTCATGGAAACTTGAATGGTAAATTTTTCATTGGACATGAAAAAGAGAAGCAGATATGGATCTTCTAAAGTTAAAGCACATACAGAAGACAGGTGTCTAACAATGAAATGAGAAGAAGAGGGACAGAGATAACACAGAAAAACCATATCAACATCAGACAGCTTGCATTCTTTCAGTGGGCAAGCAACTGTTGAAAGAAGTAGTTTTAGGCATTATTAATGAAAGTAAAGTGAAGGTTAGGCCAACAATTTTTACCCATAAGATAATTTTCATCCCTAGTAAACAGAACATTTTCCATCTAGATTATATTATCAACAATGGTAACTTTCCAAGGGAAAAAGTTGCTAAAGCTATGAACACATCCCCAAAAAGCCAAGCTTGATCATTGAGAGAAAAGGGCTAGGGAATTGGATTCTTGATAGAGGCTTTATTTCTTTTTTCCATCAGGCAGCAGATTCTTACCAACACAAATTCAAAAAGTTGGGGAAAAGGTAACTTTGTGTAAAAGAAAGAGTCTCTTGAAAATTGGGAGGTGCCACTTTCAGACCCAAATTCCCAGTAAAAAGACAATATGAAGATATTTGAGTACAAGGACTAGAACCTTTCCAAATTTCAACTCCTCCCTAACTTTGATTCACAGGTGGAATTTGTTTCTAGTTAAACAAAGCACATTCAACTCAAAACCCAGAAAGCACTATTTACAAAAGTTGAAAGTGAGATCAATTCTTTAAAAACTGCAAGTGGGTAAAGAAATGGAAAATGGTACCTGGGACTGGAAGGATAAACACACCCAGAAGCTTCAGCTGTAAAAAGAAACAAGAAAAAACAAAAGACCCAAGAAAGTTTAAGCAACAAAAACAAACGAGTTGATGAAGAAGATGAGTAAAATGAAAGGAAAACTCTGATACCAGGAGGAGACTGGCTAGGCATGGCAGTGCCTGAAAAATCACAGCTCCCTTGGACCTGACCCTTCCTCTGAAAATAGCTGTTAACAGCATAGCTACAGTGATCTTTTACAGTGTTAGGTTGAAAACAAGGCCCATTTTGAAGAATTGGAGTACAATCGGCTCCAGCTCCACAGGCATAATCGAGAGTTTTCTGAAGGGCTTGATCGCTTTGTCCATCTTTACAAATACAGTAAGTCGCACCTAAAGAAGATTCGAGACGAGGGTTTGTTAGAAGTTTCAAATCATTTTCTGTTTCCATGGTTGTTACTAAAGAATCAGTAAGTGAACAATGAGAAAGAAGATGAAAATCTTCAAAGGGAGCGATTCTTCTGTAAATTCCCCATTAAGTTGCAGAAAAGCTTGAAATGAACAAAAGATTCGAGAGGCTTACTTGAATGGCTAGTGAAGGCCATGAAAATCAGATAACAGAGCAAGAGAACCGCCATGGATGAGCACAGATTCTGAGAGAGAACAGAGCAGAGAAGTGGCAAAACCAGAGAGAGAGAGAGAGAGGAATTAAGTAAGTGGGAATGGGAGTTTCTAGTGAGCGAGAGAATGTAAGGGCGGTGCCAGTATGTCTCTATTCACCTTTTTTCTTTTCTCCTCTTCTATTCCCTTTTTCTGTTATGATATCTTTAGTTATTTTACTTCCAAAAGTAAGAGCATTATTTGCTCAGCAATGAGCTATTTTGGTTCACGGGTTTGAAATTTTGCATAGTTTGGAGTCAGAAAATTGAATTTTGATTCATGGGTTTGAAAATCTATGTAGTTCGAGGTAAAGAAACTTAGGTTTCGTTTGATAACTATTTGTTTTCTTTGTTTTGTTATCTATCTTCTTTCTATATTTTCAAAAATAAGAAGTTTTGAAAACAAAAAAAATAGGACCCGTTTGATAACCATTTGGTTTCTGGTTTTGAGTTTTTAAAAATTAAGTTTATACACACATACTTTCACCTATAAGTTTCTTGGTTTTAGTATCAATCTTCTACATTGTTTTCAAAAACTTGTTTTTGTTTTAGAAAATTGGCTAAGAATTCAAAAGCGTCCTTAACAAGATGAAAACCATTATCTATCTACAAATCTACAAATGGGAGAAAACATGCATAATTTTCAAAAACCAAACGATTATCAAACATAATCTTAAATTTTTATAGTTGTATCGTATGTATTGTTGGCTTATGGGTTGGTCCATTTAGTTAGTAAACATGATTGAAATGAAGAAGATGAGTCTTATAAAGTTTGGGTCTTGATTTGCATTGATGATTAGGAGTAGAAAGTTTTTTGGATGATCTCATTAGTGAACATAATAAAGATTTGTGTGAAGAATAGAAAGAGAAAGAAGCTTAGGTAGGATGAAGCCAAAATGATCAAAATGGCAAAAAATTGACAGCAAGGTTTGAAATTTGAGGTTGCTTTGAAATCACTTCACTTTTCTTTGGTGTCAGTGTTGTAAAGGTGGTTTGAAGTGATGAATGGAATGTGGAATTTGATATTCCCTAGAGATTATAAAAACACACATAACATAAAGTTGGATTCATCCATTAATATAATTACAAGATGCTTAGTAATTTGTACAAGTGTTATAAATATAATGGAGCATGCCTTTAACTAGAGTTGTATAGACTTACGGAATTTGTATTTTTAAATCCCAACTGATTAAGACATTGTAAATTTGTATAAAATATCAGGTATTCAAGTCTCCACCTCCACTTCTTGTTGAACTAAACAAAAAAAATTGATCTGATCAACCATAAATTTGCAGTACACATGGTAGATAAGTCTTGACGCATTCTACCATAGTGGTAGAAGAATGTAGTATCCAGTCCTCTCGTTCTAGAATGAGATGAGGGAAGTCTTCTTGGTCATCGAATTAGACTTTCCATGCATACTACATTTATACTATGTATATATAAATACTGTCCAGTTACATGTCAAGTCCCTTTTTTTGGTGTTTGCACGAGTTCGTGTTTTCATGGGTTTTTAGCGAGACATAAGGGTATTTATGAGTCATGACACAAATTTGATGTTATATATTTCTAAGAAGATTTGTGTTACCTTTATGGACTACTAAAGTTTTTTAGATAAAGATATGTTATTTTGATGGTTGATAATTACTTATTATTTATTATTTTGAAAATAAAAGCTAACTATTTTTATACTTGTGATTATGACCATCTTTTAAGAATTTAGATTAGATTTGTTACGATCTATCTTACCAAATACCTTTTAGATTTTTTTTTTGAATAAATATACCTTTTAGATTTACACCATAATTATCTATTGAGATTGGGGAATGTAAGTGTTTTCTCTTTCATTTCACTTCTCATTATTATTGGTCTTCATACAAAAGAAGAATGATTCTGATTTTATATCAATTTTTGAAAATAATTTTAATAATTGATTTATGTGAAGATTAGGAAAACAGTTACTTTCTTTTTGTTTTTGTGGGTCTCACAATTTCTATGTATATTCTCTCAATGCTACTTTAGCTTCTAGAATGTCAATTATATTAAACTCAATAGTAAAAAAAAATTATCCTTTTTTTTTAAAATGAATTAAAAAAAAATATCCTTATTTACAACTGTGATTCTCTTTCAAATTCCTTTTCAACTTTGATATTTAATTTATAGTAACCACATGACAACATTATTTAGTTCCTTTATAATTATAATCCAAATATAAATTCAATATTTATTTATTAAGGGAAAAAAAGGCAAGTAGTTGCATAGATGACAAATTGGACCAAATTAATAGCAAATATAGCACAGTTGCAAACTAATTGCAAATGTAGCAAAATTAATTGTACACTATCTATGTCTATCACTGATAGACTCTGATTATTCAAAGGCAGTGTCTATCGCTGATAGACTTCGATTAATCAAAATCTATCAGTGTTAGACTTTGAATAATCGGAGTCTATCAGTAGACTGATAGATTCTGATTTCAGAATCTATCGCTGATAAACTCTGATAATCGAAGTCTATCAGATAGACTTTGATAGATTTTGCTATATTTGCAATTTTTTTACATGGTGCTATATTTGTTATGAATTTGGTCCAATTTGCCACCCACTACAATTTTCCAAAAGGCAAGGCAATGATCAAAACACGTTTCGTTGTAACTTGTAATATATATATACCGATCTAAACCTGATAAGAAAAAAAAAATACCAATGTAAATGGTCGATAATCAAAGTAAAATCATTTGAATATTATTCATTTTTTTAAATATATATTTTACTGCAAACAGTTATAAATGATATTACCAAATGTGAAGACATTAATTAATAGATTTATTGTAACATAGGTCGTGATATGTATCCTCGACCAAAATGTCACATGTTTGAATCTCCACCCTCCAAACGTTGTTGAACTCAAAAAGAGAGAAAAAAAGATTTATTTATTAAATATAAATATTGTAAGAACATCTAATCAGTTTATTGTTTCTCAAATATTTTATCAGAAGTTTAGTCTCTAAATTTTCAAAGTTGTATCAATTAGATTTCTAGATTGTTTTAAAGTGTCTGATAGGTCTCTAAGTTTTCAATTTTGTGTTTAACAGGTCGTTGAACTTTTTAAAAGTCTAATAAGTATGAACTTTCAATGTTTTGTCTAATAGGTACCTGACGGCATTCGAGATTTTTAAAATTTAACCAATCTATTATATATGAAATTGAATTTTATGTTCATTGGGACTCTAAACTTTCAATTTTGTATCTAGTAGACTTGTGAATTTTAAAAAATGTTGAATAGGTCAAAGACTTATTAAACATAAAATTGAAAGTTGAATGACTTATTGGACACAAAAGTGAAAGTTTGAAGATCTATTGGATATCATTTAAAGGTAATGGACTTGTTTGATACAAAATTGAAAGTTTGAAGACCTATTTAAAGTTTTTTTTTTACCAAAGACATTTTTCAAAGTTAAGAGACCGAATTGTCATATCTCTGAAAAGTTCAAAAACTAAACTTGTAATTTAACCTTTCTCAAAATGTAACAATTAACTATCCAAAATGTACAATAAATTATTTTTTTTTAAAATAAAATACATCAAAAATCAAACTGAAAAGGAAAAAAAAAACACAACAATTTTACCCTTTATTTGACATATTTTTATCAATTTTCACCATAAACCTTGAATTTCATCCCAATATACTTTTTTGGTTAGCTTAACAATATAAGTGTGAGAATTAGAACTTCTAACATCTTAGTCAAGGGTATATACTTTAATGGATTGGTTCAGGTTGACTCATCAAATTAGGCCATAGACTTAGATAATTATTACGGTTGGACATATCAACTATTACGAATTTTACCTTCTACTCAATCTCAGCTAATTCATTGATTCTAATGACAATTAATGTAAAGATCTAAACAAAAATCATTCATTAAAAAAAAAAAAAATTGCACATTTTTTTTAATTAAAACACAAAACCAACCATGTCCCGTTTGATAACCATTTGGTTTTTGAAAATTATGCTTGTTTTCACCTAAATTTCCTACCATGGTTTTCATCGTTAAGGTTGCATTTGAATTCCTAGCCAAATTTTAAAAACAAAAACAAGTTTTTGAAAACTATTTTTTTTTGTTTCTCAAATTAGACTTGGTTTTTGGAATCAAGGTAGAAGATTGATACCAAAACCAAGAAACTTATAGGTGACAGTATGTGTGTATAAACTTAATTTTCAAAAACCAAAAACCAAATAGTTATCAAACGGGGCCTTAATAATTTTGCCAAAATCAAAGATTTTAAAATTAACTCCAAAGTCCTTTTTCTATTAAAACCTATGAGTTTTGCCCAAACATGTGTTTGTAATTAAATAAATGCATTTGAGAGTGATTTCTTTTAACGATGCTTCAAACAAAAACTTATACCGTACAAATTTGAGGTACAGATTGCAACATTTATCTAAATTTGAAGCGTAATAAAATTAAAAGTTTAGATAAATATTGATACAAAATACAAGTTCATGGTTAAGATTGATTTTTTTTCTTTTTTATGAAACCTTGATCTTTTTTCCCTAAATCAAAATTATTTAGAATATGTAATAAAGGTTCCTTTTACAATTTTTAGAAGAAAGAAGAACCTTTTTTTAAAGCTATAAATGCAAAATAACCTTAGTTCGATTGCCATGAGCATGCCACGTGTTATGGGCAGTGGGCTATTTAGATATTTAGACTTAAAATTGACCATATTACCCTTCTAAACCCAGCCTCTCTGGATGGCTTCTTCTTCGCCTATTGCTCAAAATGGCAAAACCCTAAACAAAGTTCACTGACGCTCTTTCTTCTTCCTCGCCCTCACTGCAAATGCCATTTCTCCAGCTTTGATGCTCCATCCATGGCGTCCAAAATGGCGATTCTCTCTCGAACTCACACTCTAATCAGAACCTCAAGCCTCAACAATGTCTGCTTCTTCAAGCCCATCACCACCTTCACATTTCTCTCTCAAGAACCTCAGCTCGCCAGTGAACCAGCGGACATTCCTTCAACTCCACTTCCTCCGAATCCCGCCTCTGGTAGCCCTCTTTACAACGAGAACTGGCGCAATCCAATCCGTAACTCTTCTCTAACTCCGTCTCTGATCCCACTCGGTTTCCTCAACCAATCCCCCAGCTCTCGCATTCAAGCATTGTCTCAAACGCTCGATGTTCAGAGCTTGTTGAATGTCTTTGCTGATTGGATGGCTTCCCAGCGCTGGGAAGATATGAAGCAGTTGTTTGAGTTTTGGATTCGGTCGCTGGATAAGAATGGCAAGCCTAATAAGCCGGATGTTAACTTGTATAACAATTATTTGAGGGCTAACTTGATGGTTAATGCCACCGCTGGGGAGCTGCTGGATCTGTTGGCTCAAATGGAGGACTATGCGATCTCACCCAACACTGCATCATTCAATTTAGTATTAAAGGCGATGTACCAGGCTAAGGAGACTGAAGCTGCCGAAAAATTGATTGAACGGTTAGATTTTGAATCTTATACGTCATTCAATCTTCAACAGTTGTGACGTCTTCGTTTAACTGTCAACTGCTTCTGTTTCGTGCTTCTCTGGATTAACCTCTTTATTTCATTTCTTTATTACATTTTGTTCGTTGGGAATTTAAAGTTTTACATTTTTTGGGTCTAGCATCGATCATTTAAACTTGAATTAAGCTTTGAAGTTTCTCATACAAAAATAGGAAGTTTAAAGTCTTACGAATATAGTTTAGACTGATAATAGTTTTTAGAGAAGGTTCTTCAAAACTTGATGATGATAGAATGCTGCTGGGTGACAATAATGGTAGTTGTTTCAAGTGAACATCTGCACAACATTTCAATTTTCAGGGAACAATGCCCTATGTTTAGTTATAAACAAAAACTTAACAATATCCTATGCAATGGAAGACTCTTCAGAGATACCTCCATAACCTTTGATGACCTTTTTGACTTAATTCTTGTCCATGCTTTGTATTGGTGTAAAAATTCACACCCTTTCAACAACTATAATCTCTCCACTATGATTGCAAATTGGAGATCTTTATTGTAATTTCTTTTAGGTGTTGGTTTTTTCATACCAACCCTTATTTCATTCATCAATGAAATATTGTTTCTATTTCAAAAAAATACCCTATGTTTAGTTATTGGTCTTGTTCTCATCTTGTTGTTGGAGTCTTGGAGATTAACTGTCAAAATTGCGAACGACTAGGCAGGAACATGAATTTAGTTGGTGACTGTGTTTAACCTTGTGAAACTCTTCATTGTCATTTCTCATTTTCATATATGTTCTCTACAAGGAAAACAGCCTTTATTAAACATCGTTGTCGTAGTTCAATTTGAATACAGTAGCCTTTAAACATCACTTTCTTCCTTGTTATCAGTATGTTGCAGACCGGAGAAGAGTCAATTCCTGATGATGAATCATATGATTTAGTAATTGGAATGCTGTTGTCAACAGATCAGATTGATGCTGCCTTGAAATATATTGATTTGACTTTAAAATCAGGTCATATGTTGTCGTTGAAAGTGTTCACTGAATGTGTGCAGAGCTGTGTGAAAAAAGGCAGGCTGGACACACTGGTGTCCGTAATTGATAGGTGCAAGGTAATGAACCAGTTCAATTGATGGCTGAGAAAAGAATTTTTTTGCTTATTGATTCGTTACTTTTCCTGATGGTGTAACAGACAACTGTTCAGAATAAAGCTCTTTGCCCAACATGGAACTTGTGTAATTATATTGCTGAAGTAGCAATGCAAGAGGATAATAGTAAACTAGCTTATTATGCTCTAGAATTTATGGCCAGATGGATTGCTCGGGGTGAAAATGCAAGGCCTCCAGTTCATCTTTCAGTAGATGAAGGATTAGTTGTATCAGCTATTGGAACTGCAGGTAGAACCTACAGCTCTTCTCTTTTAGATGCAGCTTGGGCAATTCTAAAGCGCTCATTGCGACAAAAGAAGGTTCCAAATCCTGAATCTTACCTTGGAAAGATTTATGCTCTTGCATCATTTGGTAATCTGCAGAGGGCCTTTACTACCCTACATGAGTTTGAAGAGGCGTATAGGACTTCTGATGATGGAGCTGGTGATGAAATGTTTTCTCCATTCACTTCTTTATATCCATTGGTTGTGGCATGCTCTAAGAAGGGTTTTGAAACCCTGGACACGGTAAAACTTTTACCAGTAAAAATTACGAATCTGCAATTTCCATGTTTCTGTTATAAGTTAGTATAAAATAGAATATGGTACCGTGCATTTTTTTATTGGTCTAGCAATGTTTTTACAATATTCAAATAATAGAAAATGATTGATGCCTCTGCAAAGTTCTCTTATATATAACCAGGACATAAAGTCTTTCAATATGATTTAATCTGATAAAAAGAAAATTACTGTTCAAACAACACATTCTTATTGTTTCACTGAAGCAGTCCAACTTGAACAATGAACTTTCAGTACCGATATGGAGTGGTGGGAGACAGGTGGTACTTAAGTGTTGTATAAATTACAGAGTGATATTTTCTTCCAGTATATCATTTCACCTTGAAGAATAATATTCTATTTTTCTTCTTACAAATCGTGGAGATAGCTTTCTTTGTTAGAGCCATCTATGGGCTCTTATTGATAATAAATTTTATTTTTATTGTGAGAGGTCTAGAAGAATATTAACTACTATAACTATGATAAAAGTCAACTGAGGCAAGTTAGTTCAATTGTCTCTCTCACAATGACAAGACTTGCACACAAAAGATTTATGTGATGTGTTTCATGGACTAGATACCTGGCATGCTTCCTTTCTTGAAAGATGATATTCAGTGACTAAATTTAGAAGTTCATAGTTGCTGAGTATTTTTATTTCTTTCCTCTAGTTCATCAGAGTTACGAATCTAATCTTCTCTCCTTTCTTAGGTTTATTTTCAACTGGAAAACTTGAGCCGTGCAGATCCTCCTTACAAGTCTGTTGCTGCATTGAATTGTGTGATTTTAGGCTGTGCAAATATATGGGACCTTGATCGTGCTTACCAAACATTTGAAGCAATTGGTTCCAGTTTTGGTTTGACCCCTGATATCCATTCATATAACGCTCTGATGTATGCATTTGGAAGGCTAAAGAAGGTCAGCTTTTAACATTTTATACCCCTTATTCACGCACAAAAACACACATCCAATTAGCTGCTGAGATTCCATGGACTGAACTGATGATTGGTGGATGAGAAAAGATAACAATTAACAAGTGTTGTTTGAGTTAGATTGCTATGTTTTTGGTGCAAGAGGGGACTAAATGCATAGTAAAGCATTGCTTATTCTGATATTCTCTACACGCACACACACCAGGGCATCAATGCCTGCACAGTTACTGTGTTTCTTATGGATATCTACTGAAAATTTTGCTGACTTAATTTGGTCACTTGGCAGACATTTGAAGCTGCAAGGGTGTTTGAACACTTAGTAGGTTTGGGCGTCAAACCAAACGCAACATCTTATTCATTGCTTGTTGATGCTCATCTCATTAACCGAGATCCCAAATCTGCTCTCTCCACGATTGATAATATGGTAAAATTGTTGTTTTAATTAACTTGTATATATTTCTAGATTTGTGTTTGATTTCATGGTGGTGCTAATTACGTCATAAAACATTGGAAGGTAATTGCTGGATTTGCACCTTCAAAAGAAATGCTGAAGAAGGTGAGGAGGCGATGCATTCGAGAGATGGATTACGATAGTAACGATCGGGTGGATTACCTGGCCAAAAATTTCAAAATTCGAATGGGAACAGAGAATCGTAAGGATATGCTGTTCAATCTGGACTACGGCACCAATTATGTTGCATAGGTAACTTCTACAGCAGGAGCAATACACGCAATCCAAATAACCCAAACGTGATCTTCATCTTAACTAAAAGCTTAAGAATGGTGTAATTCATGGAAATTCTGAAGCTGATTAAATTTAGTTGATATTTTGCAGGCGTACGTTCCTACTTGGAAAATCTGAGCTGCGATAGTCGGTATGCCAAGCCTGCCAAAGTTTGTCTCTTCATAAAGAAATGTTATCCATATCCTATATTTGTAAATTATTAGAGTCTACGAACTTCAATCTTGGCGGGATGAATGTTAGGAACATGCCTTTTTTTTTTTTTTTTTCCCATTTTAGATTCAAATATATTTGTTTGATGTCTTCAGAGAAAATTAGAGAAGCAAAACTTAGTTCAGTAGTTCTGATTTTGGTGAATAATATGGCCAACTTGAATTGATGTCTATGCCTCATCAGCAAAGTTTTCGACGTTTCGATGTCGACTCGACGTGTAGTGCTCAGTTTTCTGAAAATGGGTTGTGCCTTGCAGGATAAACGTTTTAAGTTAAGAATAAGATGCATACAATAGTTTTCGTTTTTTTTTTTTGGCTCAGTAACATGGTAAAAATGAAGCTTTGAAGCTAGAGCCACGACAGTACCAAATGCTATCAGTTCTAGGGGTAGTTTTGGTGCAAATGGTAACTTTCTTTTGTTACAGATGAAATGGTTTGCGCTACCTGCTGCTTTGCAGCAAGCACATCATAACTTATATTTTATGCTACCTGCACAACGCACATGTTGCTTAATTTTGTGCAAGACTGAAAGTTCATACCAAAAGTAAGGTTAAATATATCTGAGCGTCTTTAAATCTTTTAGATAATTCTCAATTTAGTTCTTAATATTCGTAAATTTTCAATATTACCTCTAATATATCAAACATTTTTAATTGAGTTCACAAAAAAATTTGTAGATAAAAAAATTATAATTAGATTATTATTTCATTAAAATATTTGAACACTATGACATGTAACTTGGAAGAAAGGATTTTGTTGACGAACAAATTGAGTTCCATAGTTGAATGTCTAAATGACATGTTCATGTGAGAAATTCAATAATATATTTAGCTTTTTGTCAACAAAATTTAACATTTTTTTTCGAGACTTTTTAATCCATTGCGAGAAATATTGATGAAATTGAGAATCTATATATAGCCTAAAAGAAATAAACGAAAGACATAAGTTTGTGGATATATTCGATACTATCATAGTGTATTACAATAATAGATATGTTATGATTCAATGCTCCACTTAGTCTTACGAATCAGTAACATGAAATGAGGGGAAAGAGAGATGAATTTAACTTGAAACAAAAGCTTGGCAAAAAAAAACTCCAGCTTTCCTTCCAGCTTTAGTTGGACCAAATGAATAAAAATGCCGCAAGAAATTTGATTGTGCAGTCCAATCCCACACTGTAGAGCTATTCTTAAATTCTCTTAGGAAAGAAGTCCAATCTCTCAATCACGTGTAGAGGGGATCTCTCATTTGGCTTGCTGGGCCGCCTAGTAATGAATTATTTTCAAGTCATATCAATTATCAAGAGTACTGAAAAGTAGAAACTGCATTTAAGATCGAAAAGGAAAAGGGCTTTAATGACTTGCCTCAGGTTCAGCAGGCTTGGAATCCTCAGCTTTGAAGTTTTCTTCACCTGATGAAGTTGTCGTTCATAGATTAGTAAATGTGCAACAACAAAAATGAAAACTTTAGCAGACAAAGCCAGTAAAGAAATTCCAAAATGCAGCATTGAAGTGTTGAGCGAGAACCCAAAACTGTTGATGGTAGATCCTGTGCAATATGCTCCATGTAATTGGACAAGCAATAAGATAATATTTAGAATCAATTATGACATATACCGCCATCTTCAGGCAAATCTGAGGTCCAGAGGGTGAGGTTGTCTCTCAACAGCTGCATGATCAGAGTGCTGTCCTTGTATGATTCCTCACTCAAGGTATCCAACTCTGCAATTGCCTCATCAAAAGCTTGTTTAGCCAAATGGCAAGCTCTGCAAGAAAATCTCATTACATTACGAGGGTAAAGGTTTACAGTATTGATGACTGAAAACTAGGTTTAATAATACCTCTCAGGAGAGTTCATAATCTCATAGTAGAAGACAGAAAAATTGAGAGCAAGACCAAGACGGATGGGGTGGGTTGATGGGAGTTCGGTATTCGCAGTGCCTGAGGCAGCCTGTTACAAAAATGGCAATAGGACACCTCAAATAATTGCAGAGGATCCAATGTGATTTACTAGTGCATTCGAATTGCATTGGGTTATGCTGGTTTTTAACCGATTTCATGTCTTGATTTTGACTTGAAAAATTTAATAGAATTGGGTAGGTATCCCAAAGAGAAAGTCCTTGATTTTGGACGAGAAAATAGGAAACTTTTCATGCGTAATTCATCTACAAAGATAAGACATTAATAATGAACCATATCAAGTGTCAATATAGATACGAACTGTTGAGAACTTGAATGTTATAAAGAAAATTAATACCTCATATCCCTTCAACGACTGATCAGCAGCCTCTTTTCTATCTTGATCTGTCTTGAACTCAGCAAGATAACGATAGTAGTCACCTTTCCTGAAATCATGCATGCCATGACATGTAAATACAACATACTAATATTTGCTAAAACACATTATGATCATAATTGTACACATAATATATACTATAAAAAAGGGGGATGGACAAGATAACAACTACATCAAGCAATATTCACCATCAACCTATCTATGGCCTATCTGATAGATTTTGAGAATGAACAGGAGATATATCCCCAACATTGGGGTGTGTGAAGTCTCCCCGTGGTGTACAGGGTGGAATCAAAGGTCACCGATTTCCCAAAAAGAAACACAGGAAAACAAAAATCCGTTAGTATTAAATTTGCACTATTTGAGCGTGTCCATGTCCTGACACGTGTCGTACACTTGGACACTCCGACACTTGTTGGACATGTATTAGACACTTGTTAGCACAATTGATATGTGATAAAGACTAATTCGTACAAAGTCAATATAGATCCACATTAAGCACTTGTTAAGTATACTAAATAGACACAATACTAAATGACAAAAATAATAAATTTTAAGAGTGAAATACAGTAAACTCATTTTTTTAAACATACAAATGCATAAACTTATTTATTTTGAATTTCTTCTTGTATAAAAGTGATAATATTTTAATAAATGTGTCCATGTCGTGTCCATGTCGTGTCCATGTCCTAGATTTAAAAAAAAATGACAGTATCACTGTGTCCGATGTCCGTGATTCTTAGATAGCAAGCTTTTCTTTGTTTCTCTCTAGGTTTCAGAAATACATTATCCTATGATGAAAAATATGCCGAACGTCAAAATTGAAATTCGTTGTAACAAAACAACTCACATCTTGTAGTAGAAAACAGTGGCTTCTGCAGAGGAAGAATGAGGGATTAAATGCTTGTCTATGATAGAGAGAATATCACCACAAATCTTTGAAAGCTCCTCCTCTACTTTCTGGCGGTAACCCTTTATCAATTTTACAATGTTCTCATTCCCCTTAGACTCCTCTTTCTGCTCAATTGAAGACATGATGCGCCAAGAGGCTCGTCGTGCACCTATGACATTTTTGTAGCCCACAGAAAGAAGGTTCCTCTCCTCCACAGTTAGTTCGAGGTCAAGCTTCGCAATATTCTTCATACACTCGACCATTTCTGCATCATTAGACGAATCAACTCCATGAAGAAAAAAATTTCACCTCACATACACGACACATCTTCCAATTATTCAAGAAATCAACAAGGCATTAAGTTAATATCGAGCATCCAACACAGCGATCATGCAGGCCACAGCAAGATCCAATAATTAAATAACTTCTCCTCAAACACAAACGCGAAGAAAGAGGTTGAAACGAATCAGCATTTCAACTACAAATTCGACATCAGAAGCAATGCCGAAAGCTAAAACATAAAAAAAAATTCCCAACACAAATCATAATCCGAGATCGTTAACTACATCCTGATCAAATCGCAGCTCAAGGAAAGGAAGAGAGAAAAGAAGAATATAAGACGGAAAAACAAAGAGAATGAGAAATGCAGCGTAGTGAGGGGTACCGTCATAGCGCTCGGCCTGCTCAGCAAGCTTGGCCATGTAGACCTGGGTCTCTCTCTCCTTCTCGGTTGAAGACATGGTTTTCAGAGAGTTGGAAGAATGGAAGAGGAAAGGGAAAAACACAGAGAGAACCAGAGGGAAAGGGAAGAAGAAGAAGAGAATATAGAGAGAGGAAGAGGGAATGGGAAGGTTTGGGGAGTTAACTGTGAAGAAGACGAGAGGAGAAAATGGAGGACACAGAGAATGAAGGAAGGAACAAGACTCAATCTCAACCGTTGGATTTGTTTCAGAGACCTGCTTGTGGCTCTGGAGCTGGAGAACCGCGAAAATGGTGCTTTCGCCTTTAAATTTTATTTTATTTTTAATTATGCCTTCTTTTTCTTCTTTTCCAACCATTTTTTTCTCTTCCTTTTTTCTATTTCAGGTTTTTTTTTTCTTCTTTCAAATTTTGTGGATCAAATTAATTTTTGTCCTTTCCTCCTCTCTTTTCCTAATTTGCTTTTTTTTTTTTTTTTTAAAATAAAAAATAAAAATCACTTGTTGATTTTTTTGTTTATGTTCAGCTAAGATTAAATTATACAAAATGCTTCTGAACTTTGGGGTAGGATTTAATTGTACCCTTAAACTTTGATCAGTTTCATTTTAATCCTTCGACTTTGAAATTGTTAAAGGAATAGAGAATTTGCAGTGGGTGGCAAATTGGACCAAATTAATAGCAAATATAGCACAATATAAAAAAAATTACAAATATAGCAAAATCTATCCGAGTATATTATTAATAGACACTAATAGACTCTGGTTAATTAGAATCTATCTGATAGACTTTAATTATCAGAGTTTATCATAGATAGACTCTGATTAATCAGAATCTATCAGTCTACTGATAGACTCCGAATATTCAGAGTCTGTCAGTGTGTACCGCTGATAAACTCTAGTTAATCAAAATCTATCAGTGACTATCATTGATAGACTTTGATTAATCAAAGTTTTCTATCGCTGATAGACTTCAATTAATCAAAATCTATCAGTGACTATCACTGATAGACTTTTTTGCTGATAGACACGGATAGAATCTGACAACAATTTTTTGGTCTTGTACAATTAATTTTGCTATATTTGCAATTAGTTTGCAACTGTGCTATATTTGCTATTAATTTGGTCCAATTTTCCATTTATGCAACTGCCCCAAAGGAATACCCTTTGGTGAGTTTTTTCCTTGGCAATTAGTATGTAAAAACTGGGATGCATATATGATACCATTTACAACATTATTCACTTAAATTGACGTGACAATTGATTGTTAAAGTTGATTTTGTAAGCAACATTGCAAAAGATGTCAACAATATCTTAAGTTGTTTAATAACCATTCACAAAAAAAGTTTTGTTATATATGTGATCTTGAATGCAATGTTTTTTAGTTAAACTATATTTGGAGATGAAAGATTTGAACCTTTAACCTCTTGATCGAGAGTACAAACTTGGTGTCAATTGAACTATGCTCATGCTCGTAGAGGTAATCATCTAATTGGTGTTTTATCTTGCACTGACATTTTAGATGATAGAGCAAATGGGCCAACATTTAAAAATGATCTTTATATTTTGGAGTTTAATTAATATCGTGAATGTGATTTTATAGATTTGGATATAACCTCTTGGCGTCTAAGTATCCTTTCTTACCACGATCTAGGAGCACAAAATCCTTCAAACTAAAGTTTGTGTTTCAATGTTGACATGTAGTTTATTGATGTAAAGTACACATTATTTATGATTTATTATCTAAATGTGGGATGGGAATAGTTGATATTCAAACTTTTAAATGGTTGGATTGAGGACGAAAAAAGAAAACCAATAATGTTGATGTGAATTGTATTACAGACTTAGTCTCATATCTATTAGAAGTAGAAATAAGATTTTGGATATAAAGTAAGAGTAATATTTCACATGTTATAGTGAAGATATAGAGACTTGATATAAGAATAAGTAATTGGACAAAGAGTTTGAAATATCTATCAATGAAACACGTGTATATATGATGTGAGTTTGAAATATTCATTAAGAAGATTTAGAACTTGTTTCCAAATCTTATTAAAATCTTAAAAATTTCCTTAACAACCAAATGTTATAAGTACAGTCAGTTCTTCGAATCAGTTTATATTACCAAAATGATTATATCCATCAATGAAACACGTGTATATACGACCAAAATCACTCCCAAACATGTTTTTAGAGAGGGATTTTTCGAATCAGTTTTATATTCGACTGCAAACCTAAATGTAAGATTAAATGAAGAATTACTGTATACTTTTCTAAAATTTGCTGCCAAGTATTATCAAAATAAACAAACACTCAGTTGCTGATATCAAACACCATAATCAAATGACTGCTGATTATAAGACTCATTAAAGACTACAAGGCCATAATCATGAATCTGTTTGCAGATTTGCACCATCCAAGCATGGTTGGATCAACCAATATGGTCAATATGCCACTGAGTGTTGTTGAATTTGAAACAGTTCAACTCAGTTCAAATTAGTCATTACCTCCTTGTGCTGCTCTTTTATGGTTAATGACCACTGGAGTTTAGTCAATCTTCTCATCCATGGGACTGCAGACCCAGTTTGCTCTCCAACAAACAGAAGGAGATAGTAGACGATCCGTTCTCCAACCCGATATCTTCAGCTACACGGTCATGGAAAGGCGTAAATGCAATGGCTATTACAACTACATAGAACACAAAATGATGAAAATATCGTCTTCATGTGGCTGGGAAATTGTGTTCTTATGTCTTAGTGAGTTCAACTCTATTCCAATGTACAGATAATTACAACAGCAAGCTTCAAAAGCATGATTTTTCCCAAACGTTAGAAGTTGGCAAGTAATATCTCCCTTTTTCATTGTTCCTTCAACCAAAGACTTGAGGTTTGAATTTAAACAGGCTTTCTGTTTGTACTCCGCTAATTGGGTAGAACACTTAAACCAAAGGGAAAAGGCAAATATTGTGGGAGTAAAAGCTGCCTATTGGGAGTTTGATTGGAAATGAACCTTAGAAATTATAGCGAGAAGAGCAGAGATTAAGAGTTCATTTGGGCCATTTGCTAAATTTCTACCCTTCTGTAATTAACTCGTCCTGTTGAAGTGGTTTTTTGTAACCTTCTTTTGAGGCAGTCTTTTCTTTTCTCATACAATTAATGAAAATTTTGTAACTTTTTATAAGCAAAAGGAAAAGGCAAAGAAAAGAAAACTTGGCAACTTTTTGAACTTCAGAAACATAAAGAAACTTAAATTTTACCTTTTGAATAAAACCTTCATAATTTTGATCCATCCATGACATACTTTCCAAATGCCTAGATTTCTGATCAGGAACATACGCCATAACAAGTGCATGAATGAATGATTGGAAGATATCATAAGCAGTTGCATCTTTATGCACAACAACACTGATAGTTCCCTTCCCCTCCACTAGTAGGTACTTCTCTGGCAAACAAATAGCAAATGACCAATTTGAGTGAAAAAATACAGCTTGAAACCTAACTTTGGGAAAATATTTAAAAGCATTCTAACCTTTGCTACTGTTAGCACCTGCCAAACGCAACAGCTCCTTCCTGTACCAAAATAATGTTATTACGCCATATATCAGTGCTATGAACTGTGGAAAAAAAGATGGTGACAGATAACCAGACAAAATTCCGTCTTCAAATCCAATGTGTTCTTTAAATAAAAGTAAATGTGTTGACACTTGCAACCGATGTAATATATTGCCTAAATCTCAATGATTAATCACATCTATATTCCTGGATTTTGAATATTTATAGCACAAGAAATTTTTTTTATTGACCTATTTACGGAGTATTCGTGTAGCTAATTATGAAAAAAAATGTAAACAATACATCACTACCATATTTACTAACCATCAATGTAGTACAATTTACAAACGCTTTTATTTTCACTTCCACAAATGCAAGCATTTTGAAGTCTTACTTGGAGTTCTTTAAATACTGTCTTGTACTAAAGCATCAACTTGTCCAATTGAAGACCTTTCTTATAAGTTATAACTCTTTGGCTTAACCTTCTCCTTTATAATTCATTTAAAGCATCAGCTTGTCCAATTGAGACCTTTCTTATAAGTTATGACTCTTTGGCTTAACCTACTCCTTTATAATTCATTTATTAAATAATGTTTTTTTTTATTGCCAACTTGAGCATATCACAACTGGTCAAAGACATGCTCTCGACCAAGAGGGTAATGTTAAACTAAAAAAAAATTGATATTCTTCCCCTCTAAATAATAAGAAAAGAGAAGAAAAAAGTGCAAGCAAGTTAAAAGGTTGTAGGAACAATATTAACCGAAAATGTATCCCCCGCTCCTTTATTATGCATGTTAAGACTAAGAGTGAAGTCCATAAGCTGGTAAGTAAAAGCTCACGTTTCTGTGTGATGAAGTGAAGAGATCCTCGCTCCTAGTCTTACACGTGTATGGATTAACTTAATACTCCTTAAACTCCAGGAAGAAGCCCATGTGGGTAAAACATGCTCCATCTTAGAAACCTGTTCAGGAGAGAGAACTGAATGCAGGTTCAGTCGCAGGCAGTTAATTTTCTTTAACAAGAGATTAGACAACAGCTAATTTTATTTATTTCAGAAAGAAGTAAAATTTAAAAGAGTTTTGTCACATTAATCGCATTTCAACGGGTGTGTGAAGGGACTTTGTACATATATACATACAAATAGCCCCTGAACTATGCACAAAATTAATCAAAATCAGTAACACCAGGAAAGAATAAAGACATGGGCAATCACCTTGACCAGTCTGAATAAAATGCTGCAAAGCTATTGAACACCTCTGAGGGTTGAGTGAAGTCAAGGAAAGGCAACAAACAGCCTTGTAATTTGCTGCACAAAGTTACAAGCAGAATTTTACAAATTGTGACACATCTAGGCACGTATCACATCTGCCATGATTGCATAAACTTATACTCCATCTTTTTTCTCTTCATGGAGACGGATAAATATTATTTTGAACCCAAAAGCCTATTAAGAAGATTTGGTTAAGAAAAGTTGGCAGCATGTTCACAGGAGATGATGGTGTAAAATTTTAAATCTTGTCATTTTCAAAAATTTTAAAATTAAATGCCACATCAATATATACTAAAAAAGCTAGGTGTTTGTTCAAGCAAATAACATATTTATCGCAGACAGGTACTGACTCAGCATTCATCGAAGAACTCACCGTACATATGAAACAATGTGAGGGATAGAAAAGAAAGCCAAATGGCCAGTGGGCATCCCATGGTGATACGAGCAAGAAGCATGCCAATCGCCATGCCTATCATTGTTGCTACTGTTTCCTGACTTCCTTCCTGTTGATGCCAGAGTGAAAATTGTCATTACAATATATCTTAGATCAGAATTCATTCTTCACCTCGAAAGTGGCTTACTCTATACCTTGGCAGATATATCAGCAGCATTATTCTGAAGAGCAAAATGTTGTGTTAAAGCAGCTCTAGTAGCTCCACTTGCCACACCCGCTGATTTGGATTAAAATCTATAGTTAGCATTAAGGATTACATCCAGCTAATTAATATATTAAGTCCAAACAGCATGCTTATCTTCTGTTGAATTGCATGAATTAGTATCATCCATAAGTATGCACGTGTTGATCCTAACCACCAACAACCATTTAAAAGAATTATATGTTACTGAGGGGGAAAAATCATTTTTTTACCCCCGATTTAGCTAGGTGGTGGGACAAATTTAACCTTAAAATACTAATTTCATCACAAATTGAGTCATGAACTTAAGTACATGCAAAAACTAATACCCTCCTTTTCTCTTGAGTTCCCATTTTCCTAAAGTATTTTTGCTAATTGTGGATGTTTTGTTGGCTAGACAAGGTTATTTTTTAGGTATTAGTTGTGGTGGGTGTTTCTATTAGCAAGAATTGAGCATTCTCGCATTAGGGTTGGGCATTTTCTAGTCAAATTCGGGTGTTTTATTAGTTGATCTTTATATGATTTATTGATTGCTTCAAGGTAATTTTCTATTTTGGTAATGAATATGTATGAATTTTACTACTTATCAAAGTTTACAGTTTACTTCAATGAAATTAAACATTTAAAGTTTAAATACTAAACTAACTATGAGCTAAATTTAGAAGTAGAAAATGAATTTTTTTCACATAATATAATATGTTTAACGTAGAAACACGATATCATTGGAAAACTCTCAAAATTTACAAGATTATACCATGTTTACATGGAAATTCTAAAATTTGCAAGGACTTACTGAATGATCTAGACAGGCTCCCCAAGCAAACAATGAGCATAAATGCTGAAGGAAACAAGGGGGAAACGAGGTCCATCAACATACCTGTTTGGTACAGAGTAGGTGGTTAACTTAAGACATAATAGTCAAAGTGCAACATAGTTACTTTCATTAACATCCAATCCAACTTTCAGACAATAGCGTGAACAGAAAAGTGAAAATGCTCGATGTTGTTGTCTTTCTGAAAATTAAAGACGTGTTTACTTCAACAATTCAAGGGCCAGTATTGGCACAATATTCATTAAGATCCAAATTAGTAGTTAAAACAAATGATAATACATATTACATTGGAAACTCTCCACGGAAAAGATGTAAAATAAAATTCAGGAGGTATAGTCTGATACACTCAATATCCATAAGTCTTCATGTACGTGTCCTAGTAAGAGGACTTGTAGGTTCAGTAAAGAAGTGGAAAGATACACATACCAAGATCATTCATGAGATCTGCAACCAAGCGCCACATTTTGGCATTGCTGTCTAGATTAGATCCCTGAAATGTATAATTGTTGTCGCTATGTCATAATCAACAAAGAGAATTCTTAATAAAAATGGTGAACACAATTCTAAACTAACTCTACAAGTCTTGAATTCCATACATATTGTTACTACAAAAGATTGAAATTGATGGAAGACAATTAAGTATAAAATTGTATCTGCATCCAAAACCCCTTCCCCCTTTATTACGCTATTCTGGAACAAATTCATATACAAATTACTATGCAAGTAAATCAAATATAGATTTATCTATGATTACAGAAGAGAATAGCATACCTGGTAAAATGTGAATAAGATACCTCCAAGCATTCCAGTTAGATCCCTCAAAAACCACTGAAGGAGTTGCAACGTTGACAAAATTCATTAACTAACAGCACATTTGTGACAGGTATCTATTTTCTTTCAAGCCACAAAAACATAAGATCAACTGTCAAAAGCTCCATTACAAATTTACCTGAAATGTAGCACCAATGACAGTTGCTGATTGCTCTCCGACCCCAATGGCACTTAAGAGAGCCTAGGAAAGATTAAGCATAAATAAATATTAAATTTAGAAGAAACTGAACTGCACATAAAAAAGATCATTAAAAATAGGCCTTACTTGGGTAGAGAGCATGGTCCTAATGTATGTCGAGAGACCCTGAAAGAGCAGGAAAATCATATCTCACTCATCTCATTGGGAAATATTACTACACCAAACATAAGATTGCCAAATGTTTTTTTTTATATCTTTTTGAGTGTTTGGCGAGCTTGTGCACACATATTAAATCCTAGGTAGGTGACTATCACAATTCAAACTCATTCCTTCTAAGCCCTTAATTATTTACCTTATCACTTATTGACCACTAGAAAAACTTATAGCGGTTAAGATGGCCAAAAGTAATAGGCAAGAAAGTAGTAAATTGAACTTTTACCTGCAATGAGTCCCATATTTGAAAAGGAACATAATCGGGGGTCACACTACTAGGAAATCCCTGCAATTAAACGAAACATTGATAATAAGAAACGGAAATAAACAAAAGGACCCTGCATAGAGTCATACAAATCCAAACACAAGCTTGCCTCTGGTACAAACGCGTCAAAGAATCGTCTCCCCACGAGTCTGAAACGGGAACCAGATCTATAGATTGAAGAAAAACAAGGACATATCAATCGAAAATTTTCAAAAGAAGTGAGTGGAATCTGAGAGGGGAAGGGACTCAGAACAGTGCCTTTGAATGAGTAGAGAAGGAGAAGCGGTTATAGTGGCAGTCTTCCGGAGCTCCGATGAAGAATAACCATTCCATTCTTCCAATACCACCTCTGACTTGAGACTTCTCCGACCCATTTGATGTGATACGAAACTCGAAGGCCGTTGACTCTAACTCTATTCAATCAAACGAATCGCACTGAAACTAATCAGCTACAACTAATCGGAATTGCATCAAAGAAAAGTTTCGAACCTCAGAAAGAAAAGCAAACGAAAACCTCCAAACAATTAAGCTTCTCAGAAATGGAAAATTGAGCTTACCACCAGATTTCAACAACTGTGGATCAGAATTCCCATGGCCTTCGGATTTGGAGCTGCGCCTTTCGTCAATGGTGAGATTTCTACTAATTGGACGAACAAACAGAAACAGTCGCCCCCTTGAACCAATGGGTTTTGTGGGTTTGTAACATTGAAAAAGATGATCGAATTTCTGCTGGGAAAGAAGTTCTGCCAATGGCTTCCATCAACGAGTGAAGAATGAAGATTTTTTTTTTTTTTTTTGATAAAATGAAGAATGAAGAGATGTTCGTCTAGCGATATGGAAATATTACGTCATAAATTAGATTAAAACTTAGATATTTTTTGTTTTTGTTTTTTTTGTTTTTTTTTTTAAGTTCTTAAAACTTGGATAAATCTACAAAACTATCTTTACTTTTTAGATAATTATAAATTTCCTTCATACACTTTTGAAAATTAAGGAGTTGTTTGAGACACTGAGTTGGTTATAATAGCTGAAGTTATAATAGTCTGGGGATTATAATAGTAAGAGTTATAATAGTTTGTGTTTGAGGTATAGATTATCATAGTTTAGGATAAAATAGTCTGTGTGTTGGGGTGCAGTGTTTGAGATGCAAATTATTTTAGTCTAGGTTAAAATAGTCTAGTGTTATCTGTGTTAACATGGGGTTCTGAATCAAAAGTTCAAGCTGACTGTTTTTTTTTCCTGAATTTTTTGTTTATTTTCCTCATACAACTTTGTACGTCAAATATAAATAAAAAAAAATGTTTGGATTTAGTTGTAAAAAAAAATAAAATTTTGGGTATAGGGGTTAAATTATGTGTTTAACATAAAAGGAGACACAAATAACCTAAGGTAAGGGTTGATTTTCTTTGTTTGAGTCATGGTTTTTTCACAAAATAAGTCATTTTATGATTTCATATAGAAAAACCATATTTGTTTCATTTATGTATTTCCAACATAAAAATGGTAAATGCTTATTAAAAACTCATTTTACCTTCATTATCAAAAGAATCAAATAAAATAGAAATCACATAAAATAAAAACTTGAGTAGTATTTTTTTAATTATTATTATCACAGTAAACTTGAATACGATAAGTATAATTTGGAATGAAAAATATGATACGATGAAGGTAAACATTCATATACTTCATTATAAAAAATAATTATGTAATAAAACTCCATATTTATATATGTAAAAAGACAACCTAGTATCTAACTCCCTAGAAATTTTCCGACTTTTCCGACGACCGCCAACAAATTTGCTGGTGACCGAAATTTTTTTCCTTTTTTTTCCTTTCGTTTCTTCTACCTCTTTTCTTTTTTTTTTCTTTCTTTATTTTCGTTTTTATATTTTTCGAAATGAAAATGAGAGAAAAAAAAATTCATTTCAAAAAATAAAAAAAAAAAAGAAAAAAAAAATCGGTCATCGAAAATGTGGCGGGAAAATTGATGGTGGTCACCGGAAAAGTCGTCGGTGGTCGCCAGAAAAGTAGTCGGCAGGTCGTCGACGGAAAAGTCAAGGAGTCACATGAAAGAAGAGAGGAGAGAGTTACTGTAGAGAATGGATAGAATAATCAGGGTGAGTTGAATGGTAGTTACGGTAGCTATAATAACCATCACCCTTCTTCTTTAACTCCGGTGGATGGCGACCGACGACCGCCGTCGGCGACACTGTTTTTTCTTTTTCTTTTTCTTCTTCTCCTCTTCCTCCTCTTCTCTTCTTCTTCTGTCTTCTCCCACTTTTATCATTATTTTTTTAATAAAATAGAGGAGGGAGGGAGGAGAGACCTCCTTCCTCCTCAGTTTCACGCTAGAAACCGGGGAGGAGGGAAGTCCCTCCTCTATTTTATTTAAAAAAAAAAAAGAAAAGTGGGAGAAGAGAGAAGAAGGAGAGAAGAGGAGGAGGAGGAGAAGAAGAAGAAGAAAAGAAGAAAAAAAAAACAGTACCGTCGGCGGTTGGCGGTCGGCAGCCACCGGAGTTAAAGAAGAAGGGTGGTGGTTGAGAGGAATAAGATGGTGATGGTTGAGAAGAAGAAGAAAAGAGGGGGAAAAAGAGGAGGGAAAATGAAAATTTTAAAAAATATATATATTTTAGTTATTTTATTTTTAAAATTTAAAAAATAATTTTTTAAATTAAAAAAATAGGTGTCACGTCAACAAACCGTTAGTTTTTAACAGAAAAATGGATAGAGAGACTAAAATGAAACTAAAATCAAACCTCAGGGCTAAATTGTTGAGTTTGAAAACTCACGGACCAAAATGAAACCTAACTCAAATCTCAGGGACTAAAAGTGTATTTTTCCCTAGATTATTCAATATCTTTTAACTGTGTGCTTGAGTTTTCTAATTGCCCATGCCGCGTAATAAAAGTTTTCTGTTTTGTTTCAAAAAAAAAAAAAAATTGTGTGTGCTTGAGTGACTCTAGAGCATGTTCAATGGTTAGGAAGAAGACGACCAAGAATCCAAAGCTTAATTAAAGCCAAATATTTCTAATAAAATAAAATAAAATAAATCCAAATAAAAACTATTTGGTTTTTTGTTTTTTGGGTTTTGAAAATTAAATTTGTTAACATCACTCCTACCTATGAATTTTTTTTTATTGCTTTTTACTAGTGTTTTAAAAAATCCAACCAAGTTTTGAAATCTTGTCCTGTTTACCAAGTTTAGTTAAGAATTAAAGTGTTTCCTTAATAAAATATGAAAACCATGGTAAAGAAAATGTAAAAAAACAATCACAATTTTTTAAAAATCAAATAGTTATCAAACGAGACCATAATGTCAAGTTTGTTTACCGCGATTCATGAGTTTTATTGTTAATTTTTTGTTTTGAGTTCAACATGTAGGAGTGGAGATTCAAACTTCTAACCTTTGGATTAAATATATTTTGTCTCGGTCAATTAAGGCATGTCAATTTATTCTAAAAAATAATACTATTTATTAAATGGTTATTAGTAAGATTTAATCAAACACAAAATACTGAAAACAAATTGTTAAAATCACAATAACCAAACTAACATGACTACAAAAAGTGTGACAAAATCATAAGTCATTGTGAAAATCATAGAATAGAGAGATAGATACCTTGAATCTGATCTTTTGCAGACGAATAGACTAACAAAAGTCTTAATGAGATCGATCGAAGAGATTGATTAGCGCAAAATATGTGTTATTTTATTAATCTCAAAGAGGGATTTAAATACCCTTTGTTACAATTGTAGAGGGTGAGTTTTGTGGGTTTACAAACTTACTCTATTACCCACTTCTCACCTATAACTAACTAACAAAAGCCAAAAATAAACATACAAAAAACAATTAAAAAATAAACTAAACTAAAATATTTACCAAACTTTCTCATCTTCTTCCTTGTAGTCGGTACCCTCTCCTTGTGAGTGAAGACTGGAGATATTTTTGAGATGACACATGGTTAGTGTGTTGTTTTTCTTAGCTAAAATGTACAATCAAACTCTAAACACATACATTACCTCAAAACAATTACTGAACGTTAGATTGAAAGTCATTTTATATGCCACTAGAATTAAAAATATTCTGCCAATATTCCTCATCTTCCTCGTTAGTGTCAAACTGAGGTACGAAGATCACTTCACTAGTATCTTCATTAGTGGTTATTCCAGGCATGCAGGGTCCATCATTAGTACCTTGATATATGGTAGTATCAGGCACATGAGGCACGATATCTAGATTAATAGTCAAGTCAGGCACTTTGTCTTGATTAATGGTCTGGTCAGGCACGTTACCATTATTAATGCTTAGGTCAGGCATAGTATCCATACTAGTGGCTAGGCTAGGCTCAGTTTTCAATAGCTCCATTAAGGTATCAAAATCAATGGTCACATCAGGCATGTTGTAGACCATTTCAGTCTCAGGTGCCACTTCTCTTTGCTCAGCAGGTTGCGATTCAGTTAGACATCTTTCAGGTGCCACTTTTGATCTTTGCTCAACAGGTTGCGACTCAGTTAGACACCTTTCAGGTGCCACTGCTCTTTGCTCAGTAGGTTGAGACTCAATTAAACATCTTTCAAGTGCCACTGCTCTTTGCTCAGAAGGTTGAGACTCAATTAAACATCTTCCAGGTGTCACTTCTCTAATTTCCTTGGCAGGTTGCGACTCAGAGATCTTAGGTGCTATGATTCTTTTCTTTTTAGGTTGTTGCAACTCACGTCCTTTTTCAGCTTTTCTTTTAGGTCTCTCATTCTTCCTCATTCGACACAAAACATAATTAGGTTCTATACCTTCGCATGCAAGGTCTTCGCGTAAGCTGTATTCGTGCATGATCCATTCACCATGGTGTTCTGGCAACTGGACATTCTCATACCTGAAATTAACCAAATTATTTCATTTTATTTAAAAAAACATAAAATAAATCACTTTTCTAACCTACATGATTCTGGGAGGAAAAAAAATAACCATTAAACTAATCACATAATTAGTCTAGCTAGTAATTAAATATAGGGAAAGTAATGGTTAAGATTGTAAAAATGCGAAAAACAACCTATCTAATTAATTCCACATGACTAGGAAATACCAATAAAGAATAATACTATTGCCTTCGTCTAACCATCACAAGTTTCACAGAATTTAATAATAATTAATTTATCGAAGTTGATCACATAGTTAAAGATTCTGACAAAAACATTGAAAATTTTGAAAACGAATAATGAAGTACCTGAATCGCTTGCGATAACCAATGATTGTTTGATCGGTTTCATTAGGGAAAATAGGGGCAGCGGAATTCTCGCCACTCCACGTGCCATTGGCCAAGCCAATCTTGCGGTTGATGTGGGCGGACAAATGTCCAGAATTTTTGGTGGACCTCTTGAGTTTGGTGAAGAAATAAAGATCTTCGGTGTCATCGGTGCCTTTAAAAAAATCCCAAATCTCCCATGGCTCGGTTGCACCGTAGAGATCACAATCGAAGACGGCACCTTGAAAATATGGGATGGCATGAATCTTAGAGTAAAGATATTGAAGAATCTGTTCATCGGTAGGCTTGAAGTAGACGCCCACGTACTGGTTCAACGGCAATGGCAAACAATCGGAAACTGTCACCATTACTGTCTGAGGATAATCTTACTGAGGTGGTTGTGATTCTTTCAAGATTTTTTTGAAGAAGGGTTTTATGTGAATTAAAATGTTCTAATTTTAACCAACCCTGGTTACCGTTTTAAGGTAGGTTGGTATTTTTTTTTTTTTTTTAATTTGTTTTATTGAAGATTTGGTGTTTGTTTGATTAAAAAAAAATGGTTTGATTATTATAATAATTTAATTATTTTTCTTAAACTTGTATCAAATATTTTAAAATTAATTAAACATAATTAGATACAATTTAAATCATATAAATAATTATCTTGTAATAAATTATAAATTAAATATCAATATGAAAATATATAATTGAAATAATTAGCCTACTTTGATCATTATAATTAAATCTCAACAATTTAGTACTAATTTACCAAACAATGTAACTAGTTTTTCTACTTTAAAATTGAAATTTACTAAACACTATTTTACTTCATTTTTTTTAGAAGGAGGATACTTTATTAAAACCGTATGTAAGAAACATACAGAAAAGAGCTACAAGAAAGCCTTCCAGTTCAGAGCAATGGAAGTCGGATCGTAGTTTGCAAAAAACCTAGAAGAAGAAGCCCAAAAAGCCGCAGTAGCAAGAATATCATCCCAAATCTGAGTAGCGGAACAAAAATAGTTTTTAAAAATACGACAATTCCTCTCATTCCCAATGATCCAAAGAGAAGCCGCGAACAAATTCTGGACGAGAATGCTTCTAAAAGCAAACCAACAATTGTTATTTTAAAAGCTACTACAATCCCAAACTAAGGGCACGTTTGGACTTCCTTTTTAGTTTAAATTTTTTTTCAAGAATGTATTTTATTTTAAACTTTTTGTATAAAAATTGTTTAATAAACACTCTTATGTTTGGTTACATTTCCTCAAAAGTGTTTTTTATACCCGTGGCAGTGTTGGAAGAATGAGGCTAATGATTGATATTTGAGCTTTATAAGAGGCATGCTCGACTAGGAAATCTCTAGATGAATAAGGGTGTGTTTGGTTTAACTTTTCAAGTGTTTAACTTTGAAAAGAAATAATTTTGAAAAATTTTCTAATGTTTGACCACCACTAAAAATGACTTATTAGAAAATGAGATTGAGAAATAAATCATTTTGAGATAAACACTTGAAACCAACTTTTTAAAAAAGGGTTTTTAAGTGTACAATAATGACAACTTGTGTAGAAAAACACAATAAGGAAATGTAACCAAATATATGAGTGTTTAAATTCTAAACGGTTCTTAAACAAAATGTTTTTTTTTTTTAAATGCATTCTTGAAAAACATTTAAATTAAAATAAGACCCGTGAAAATGATTGATGTCATTTGGTTTGGAGATGGAAAAGATGAAGCTATATTTGGACTCTACATCTTGTTTCTTTTAAAAAAGAATAATAAATAATAAAAGAGTAGGAGTGTTTTATTTCGAGAGAATGTATTTCTTTTACTCGTAGCTAGTTTTACAAGCTCCCCTTGTTGGGAATTCAAACATTTTGCTATTGTCGAAGCTTGAATAAGTCATATGGTTGTTTATCTGTTTGCTTGTTATTGAAAATTTGGATCTAATTGTTGATTGTGAAGCACCAAGTAGAAATCATAATATTTGAGATGGTGTGTGTTATAGGTAATTTTGGACAAATCTGATATACAAGAAGTTGACGGCGACAACCCGACACGAGTCCAAAAATAGGACCGAAAAATGGACTCCTGCTTGGCCCGCGCATCTTCCGTCTCCGTTAAGTCCGAAGAACCCTGATTTCGCGTGATTCAGCCCTAAATCGCCTCCGAGCGCTTGAAAATCCTAGAGCATGAGCAGGTATTTAAACCCTTCTTCATCGCTGGGGAAAGGATCCCGAACTCTATTCTCTACTCTCTCCTCTTGCTCTCTTGCTCTCCTCCTTTCGCTTTCTGACTTAAGCATCGGAGGCGGTATGGCAAGCACCACACCGATGTGCAGGTTTTTCTGTCTTGCAGGCCACGTCTTCTCCCCTCTCAAAAAAATTTACCGGCACGTGAAGGTCAGGTGTGTTCTTCCTATCCAAATTTTGCCATCAACAGTGTGTATTAATCTCCTATGGTATTCTCTAATTTTCTAACTAGTTAAGGTCTATAGTAACTTAAGAAGAAGGATATAATAGGAATTAATGCCTTCTGAGTTCATATGCATCATTTTTAAAAATCACTACAAACCAACTTAAATTTTCGACTAAAGGGGCAAGGTTAATTTTTGAAGAGATTGAGTAGTGCAAAACGTGTGTTATTTTATTAATTTCAAATAGGGATTTAAATAACCTTTGTTATAGTTGTGGAGGGTGAGTTTCGTGGGTTTACAAAATGCTCTAACTCTACTACCCCATAGCTCACGTAAATTAAATAAACAACAAAGTTAAAAATAGATACACCACAACTAAACAAGGGCTCCATTTGGCATTGTATCAATTTTAACCCTTAGGAACCGTTTGATAACCATTTCGTTTTCTGTTTTCTGTTTTCTGTTTTTGTTTTTCATTTTTAAAAAACAGAGTTGTTTGATAACCATTTCTGTTTTTGGTTTTCTGTTTTTGAAATTATAAGCAAATTTCAAAAACCAAAAAAAGTAGTTTTTAAAAACAGATTTCTGTTTTTCAAAAACTCATTTTTCTTTTAATGCTTATTATTTTTTCCTCTTTTACCTATTTCTTTCTGACAAATTCTTTTTTATATTTTTTCTTTCTCTAAAACATTTTTCTCTCAACAAATTTTTTTTTTCTCTCTCTAAAATTTTTTCTCTCTCTAAAATTTTTTCTCTCAAAACCTTTTTTCCTCTATAACTCATCTATTTCTAAAAATTTATCCATATATAACTTTTCTATTCCTAATAAACATATTCTACATTTTCTTTTGAAAAAAAAATCTCCCAAAATTTTCTCTCGCTACACCTTTTCTTTATTTTTCTAATTTATCATTATTTTTTCTAGCATATCTTTTACTCTTAACCTTGCTATCTCTCTAAAATTTCTCTTTTTACTTAATTTTTCTATCTAAAATTTATCTCTTCTACCCTAACTTTTTTTCTTTTTTTCTATAACTAATATCTTTTATGGAGTCTAACTAATATTCTCTCTCTAAACATTTTTTTTCACGTCTCTAACTTTTCTATATTTAACTTTTCTCTCGAAAATATTATATTTGTGTCTCTAAATTTTTGTTTCAATGTCTCTACACATCATTCTCTCTCTAAAAACATCTTTTCATCTCTCTAATTTTTTAAAAACTGAAAACAAAAACCAGCTATCAAACAAGTTTGGTTTTCTGTTTTTAAAAAACAGAAAACAAAAAACAGTTATCAAACATATATGGTTTTTGTTTTTAAAAAACAGAAAACCAAAAACCAAAAACCAAAAACAGAAAAACCAAAAACCAAAAACTGAAATTGTTATCAAACGGGGCCTTAACTTTCAATTTCATCAAATTGAACCCTAAACTTAGTAAGTTATTTCAATTTCAACCTTACACTTTTAATTTCATCAAATTGAACCCTAAACGTATCAGATTGTATCAATTTTAACCCCAAACTTGCATAAGTGTTACAATGTATACCTTTGACTAACTTTTTGTTTGAACCACCATACGTAATTGACTATTTTTTTTTTCTAAATTCACATTGCACTTGAATTGGTTTCTTATAAATAAAATATTGGACAAACTTTATTTTAGATGACTTTTTTTCTTGGTGTTGAAAACTTTGTGAAGGCTTTATTGCTACTATATCTAAAATTACAAAAGCAAAGCAACTTTGGGGTGGAGGTTTTTTATTTCAAATATTTGCTGGTTTTTTCTTGCCGTTAAGAACTTTGCGGCCTTTTTTTTTCTTCTTCTTCTTTTACTGTTTTTTTCTTGCTAATTAGAAGAATGTACAAATATAGGAAATGAAAACAAAGAAATTTCGAGTTTTTTTATTTCTCATATTTGCTGGATCTTTCTTGTTGCCAATAATTTTGTGATTTAATTTTTTTTTTGGATAACAATGAGAATAGTCTAAGATATTTGATTTCTTCTGATAAAGAGAGTTTCTCCAACAATTTTTTTTACAAAACATCAACTCAGGTGCAATGTGAATTTAAAAAAAAACATGTTCAATTACATGCTTTAATAAACCTACTTCGGTCTTTATAATTAAATCCCAACAATTTAGTATTAATTTACCAAATAACGTAACTAGTTTTTTCCTAATTTAAAATTGAAATTTACTGAACACTATTTTACTTCATTTCAAAGCCACTTTTTTCTAAAAGCAAAGTTAGTCTCGGACTCGCAAATTGAGAGAGAAGTCATTAATCACTTCTCCAACATCTATGAGGACAACAACTCAGTTTCCAGGATGGTTTCTAATCTCGATTGGAACCCAATCTCTAGGGAAGAAGCGGTTTCTCTAATTCGTTCTTTTTCAGAAGAAGAAGTTCTCCAGAATCTTAAATCCTTGGGCCGCAATAAATCTCCAGGTCCTGACGGCTTCACGGTTGAATTCTTCAAAAAATCTTGGTCCTCTTTTAAGCCTGCCATTATGGACGTGTTTCGTGATTTTTTTGATATAGGTGTTATCAACCGGAATGTCAACGAGTCCTTCATAGCCTTAATCCCTAAAAGAGCCAAATCTCTTTATCTATCGGACTTTCGGCCGATCAGTCTAACAACAGTTTTGTATCGTCTTCTGGCTAAAACTCTGGCTGAAAGAATTAAAAATTCGCTTCCATCCACTATTGCAGAAAATCAATTTGCATTTGTCAAAGGTCGTCAAATCACGAACGCTATTTTGGTGGCAAATGAGGTGGTTTATTTTTGGTCCTGCTCGAGGACCAAGGGTTTTATTATTAAGCTCGATATTGAGAAAGCTTTTGATAAGATTAATTGGGATTTTATTATCAGTATCCTAAGCCTTAAAGATTATCCGGCTTTGTGGTGTAGATGGATTAAGGCTTGTATATCGTCAGTCTCTTATTCCGTCATCCTCAACGGAAGGCCTCGGGGAAAGATTAAGGCTGAACGTGGTATTCGCCTAGGAGACCCAATCTCCCCCTTTATTTTCGTGATTGCTATGGATTATCTTAGTAGAATGATCAAAGCGGTGGAGCAAAAAGGTTTAGTGGAAGGTTGTTCTCTCCCTTCTTGCTCGATCTCTCACATCCTTTTCACGGACGATATCCTCTTGTTCGTCAAAGATGATGACAGAATGCTTGACAACCTTTTCTTTGTGATTAAATCTTTCGAACAAGCTTCTGGCCTTAGCATAAATTTCAACAAGTCATCTATATCCAGTGTTAATGTGGATTCTTCCAGATCGATCCAGGTGGCTTCTAAATGGGGCTGTTCTTTCTCTTCTCTCCCTATTTCGTACCTGGGAGCTCTTCTTGGAGACAAGCCTTCAAAGGTTTCCTTTTGGAGACCAGTGATTGACAAAATTGATCGTAAGTTGGACAGTTGGCGCTTTTCATGCATTTCTAAAGGAGGACGCTTAACCCTAGTTCAGGCCACTCTTAGCAGCATCCCCACTTTCATGTTCTCTATATTCAAAGCCTCTCTATATTCAAAGCCCCTCAGTCTGTCTGTAAAAAGATAGATCAAATCATTAGATCTTTTCTTTGGACTGGATCCTCCTCTAAAGATGGCCTTAATCTGGTTAGTTGGAATAAAGTGGCGGCTCCAAAAAATGCTGGTGGCCTTGGTGTGTTTAAGACTAGAGTTTCTAACATTGCTTTGCAAGTTAAGTGGCTGTGGAGATTTTACATTTGCTTCTGCCCGCCTCTTTTTCTAGTATGAAGAATCCACCTCAGCTTTTCGCATTGATCCTCGGCCTTAACAAACCTTTGGGGCGCGGTAATTCCGAAAAAGATCAAATTCTTCATCTGGACAGTTATTCATCGGCGGATAAATACGGCGGATAGACTACAATCGATTTTCAAGAACTCTTCCCTTAGCCCGAGCTGCTGCATTCTGTGCCATAGCTATTTTGAGACGCTAGACCACTTATTTATCCACTGTCCCCTGGCATCTTTTTTTCGGCAGTCTCTTCATAGTGCATCGGGAGTCCATTTCCCGTCTCAGTCTATGGCGAGGAGGCTTTTATCCTTCAGGGCAATTCTCAAAGGAGAATTCTGATTCAGACTTTATCTGCTGCGATTCTGTGGTTTTTATGGACGGAGCGAAACTCCCGAATTTTCAAAAATGTTGCCCCGCCACCCTCTCCGATATGGGACGATATAGTCGCTACTACATCCTTCTGGGTCTCCTCTTCTAAGCTTTTTACTAACTACGATGCATCTTCAATAGCTTTGAATTGGAAGGCCTTCCTGTAGGCCCTTTTCGTATGCTCCTTACATACGGTTTTTTTTTTTTTAAATACCTTACATACAGTTTTAATAAAAGTATCTCGTTTAAAAGAAAAAAAAAACTAAGCAAAGGTACCAAAATGTTGTTGTTGTTTAAAAAATGTCCTTGAACTTTAAAAAGTTTAAAAAATACCCTTAAACTTTAACAAATGTTTCAAAAATACCATTGTCGTTAATTTTTAGGTGGAAACTATTAAAGTTTTAGTTTCATTAATACCCTTGAACTTTCAAAAAATTTACAAAAATACCTTTATAAGAAAATGTTTTTTTTTTTTTTCGTTCTGTCACCGTAAATTCTTCCTCCATGAAAATTAATGAGAAATTTTACTTATTTGTCATGTATTCATAGATTAAGAGTTTTTCTTCTCTTTCAACACATCATCCCAAGAGCTTGACTAGATAATTTTCGTATTGAAACTTCAAGATGACTTTGTTTTGTTCTTGAAATTCTATATGTGCTTGACTTTATTTTGTTGGTAGCCTTTTCAATATTATTTCCTCGCCATCCACTACCCATTAGCTTTCTCTATATTCATTTTATGAAAAATAAATGAAATTATTGTTGTATATTGGTTCTAACAATTCTTAAATATTAATAAAAACAAAATCATATATAAAACTTTTGATTAATTAATCTTGTAAACTTGGACCAAATCCACAGTGTTATAAACACTTTTTCTTCTAATCACTAACATATACAAACAGAGAGAGCAAAAAGGAAAGAATGCACACACACATGATGTGTTTTCTCCCTCTTATCTTCTTTACACTTTTTAAAAGAGAAAACTTGATTTCATAGTACGTATTTTCATCTCATATTGTGTTGCACACAACCTTTATAAGCAAATATTAGCATTAATTTTCATGGAAAAGAATTTACGGTGAGAGGAGAAAAAAAGAAGAAACATTTTCCAATAAGGGTATTTTTTAAATTTTTTTGCAAGTTCAAGGGTATTAATGAAACAAAAAACTTTGACGGTTTCCATCTAAAAATTAACATCAAGGATATTATTGAAATATTTTGTATAGTTCAGGAGTATTTTTGAAATCTTTTAAAGTTTAGGAGCAATTGTTTAAACAAACCCCATAGTTCAGGGCTATTTTTTTATAATTAAGCCGATATTTTTTAGTTGACACGTGGTTGAGTTGTTTTTACTAGATAAAATATACAATCAAATCCTAAACATATACGCATTTCCTCAAAATAGTTACTGAACATCAAATTGAAAGTGATTGTAAAAGTCATTAAAATCCAAAATATTCCTCCAAGAAAGTAGATTTAGTAGTTTTCTCCAAGAAAGTAGACTAGTTTTTTCGTTTGTGATGATTTGAGGCACCTAGGGTACATCACTGGTGCCCTGATCAGTAGTAATCTCAGGCTTATAGGGCCAATTATCATTACCTTGATCAATGGTCATTTTAGGCGCACAAGGCATATGGTGTCCACATGAATGTGCTGGTTAAAGACACGTTATCCATACCGATTGACAAGTTCGACACAAAAGGTAAGTCGTAGATTATCTCATGTGTCATAACTTTTTGTTCTATGGGTTGTGACTCTGTAAAACATCTATTATTGCTTTTGTCTTAGGTCTTTCATTTTGAGATATCTTAAGTGTCATTATTCTTTTCTTTCTAGGTTGTTGCATCTTGCGCATCTTTTTTTTTCTCTTCTTTTAGGTCTTTCATTCTTCTTCATTCGAAGAAAACATAGTTAAGATTATTAGATTATATGGGCTTCCATCTCAAAACCAATTGGCAAAGAGTGGAGTGACCCTTGTAGTTTATAAATTGTGAGGTCTCCACTAATCTTTTCAATGTGGGATCCTCAACAAAGATTTACACTTTGGTGTATCAAATCTTAATGTAAGCTGTAAAATACATTCACCATGGTATTTGAAAATTGACCCCAAACGTGCAAAGAGGATATGGGCAAATAGACAGTCAGTTGCTAGGTCAGGTACATTGCTGAGCTTGAAGGGAAAGTTCAGACTCTGCAAACAGAGGCAACTTCTTTATCTGCTCAGTTAATTAACCCTCTTACAGAGAGACACAAACGGTCTTACTGCTGAGAACAGTGAACTAAAACTGCGGTGCTTACTTTTATGGTTAGCTAGCTGTCAGAAATTTAGTTGCATTTGTTATTCAAATACCACATTTCCCTCCTCCCTAAAATCTTGTATTTGCCTTCCTCATTCAATAAAATGGAGAGATAGATACTATGAGTTTGTTAATTTGCACGCCATCGAATACACTAACAAAAGTGTACATTAGATCTATCAAAAGAGATTGGTTAATTAGCGCAAAATGTGTTATTTTATTAATCTCAAAGAGGGATTTAAATACCCTTTGTTACAATTGTAGAGGGTGAGTTTTGTGGGTTTACAAACTTACTCTATTACCCACTACTCACCTATAACTAACTAACAAAAGCTAAAAATAGACATACAAAAAACAATTAAAAAATAAACTAAACTAAAACACTATTTACCAAACTTTCTCATCTCCTTCCTTGTAGGAGGTACCCTCCCCTTGTAAGTGAAGGCCGGAGATATTTTTTAGGTGACACATGGTTAGGGAGTTGTTTTTCCTAGCTAATGTACAATCAAATTCTAAACACATACATTACCTCAAAACAATTACTGAACGTTAGATTGAAAGTCATTTTATATGCCACTAGAATTAAAAATATTCTGCCAATATTCCTCAGCTTCCTCATTGGTGTCAAACTGAGGCACGAAGAGTACTTCACTAGTATCTTCATTAGTGGTTATCTCAGGCATGCACGACCCATCATTAGTATCTTGATCAATGGTGGTATCAGGCACGCAAGACATGGTATCTAGATTAATAGTCAAGTCAGGCATTGTGTCTAGATTAATGGTCAGATCAAACATGTTATCCATATTAATACTTGGGTCAGACACAATAATTCATACCAGTGGTAAGGTTAGGCTCAGTTTCCAGTAGCTCCATCAAAGTATCAAAATCAATGGTTACATCGGGAATGTCATAGATCATCTCAGTCTCAGGTGCCACTTCTCTTTGTTCAGCAGGGAGCGACTCAGTTAAACATCTTTCAGGTGCCACTTCTGATCTTTGCTCAACAGGTTGCGACTCAGTTAAACATCTTTCAGGTGCCACTTCTGATCTTTGCTCAACAGGTTGCGACTCAGTTAGACACCTTTCAGGTGCAACTGCTCTTTGCTTAGTAGGTTGCGACTCAATTAAACATCTTTCAGGTACCACTTCTCTAATTTGCTTGGCAGGTTGCGACTCAGAGATCATAGGTGCTATGATTCTTTTCTTTCTAGGTTGTTGCAACTCACGTCCTTTTTCAGCTTTTCTTTTAGGTCTTTCATTCTTCCTCATTCGACACAAAACATAATTAGGTTCTATACCTTCGCATGCAAGGTCTTCACGTAAGCTGTATTCGTGCATGATCCATTCACCATGGTGTTCTGGCAATTGGACATTCTCATACCTGAAATTAACCAAATTATTTCATTTATTTCAAAAACATAAAATAAATCACTTTTCTAACCAAAATGTTTCTAGGAGGGAAAAAAAACCATTAAACTAATCACATAATTAGTCTTGTAATTAAATATGTGAAAAATAATGGTTAATATTGTATATCTAATTAATTCCACATAGCTAGGAAAGACCAATAAAGAATACTATTGCCTTCTTCTAACCATCACAAGTTTCACAAAACTTAATAATTAATTTATCTGAGTTGATCACATAGTTAAAGATTCTGACAAAAACAATAATGAAGTACCTGAATCGCTTACGATAACCAATGATTGTTTGATCAGTTTCGTTAGGGAAAATAGGGGCGGCGGAATTCTCGCCACTCCACGTGCCATTGGCCAAGCCAATCTTGCGGTTGATGTGGGCCGACAATTGTCCAGAATTTTTGGTGGACCTCTTGAGTTTGGTGAAGAAATAAAGATCTTCGGTGTCATCGGGGGCTTTAAAAAAATCCCAAATCTCCCATGGCTCGGTTGAACCGTAGAGATCGCAATCGAAGACGGCACCTTGAAAATATGGGATGGCATGAATCTTAGAGTAAAGATATTGAAGAATCTGTTCATCGGTAGGCTTGAAGTAGACGCCCACGTACTGGTTCAACGGCAATGGCAAACAATCGGAAACTGTCACCATTACTGTCTGAGGATAATCTTACTGAGGTGGTTGTGATTCTTTCAAGATTTTTTTGAAGAAGGGTTTTATGTGAATTAAAATGTTCTAATTTAACCAACCCTGGTTACCGTTGGTAGGGTTTTATGTGAGTTAAAATGTTATAATTTAACCAACTTGGTTACCGTTGGTAGTTTGGTTTTTTTTTTTTTTTTAATTTTATTTTAATATGTTTGATTGAAGATTTGGTGTTTGTTTGATTAAAAAAAAAAGTTTTTTTAAATATTAAAATTTGTATACAAAATGTTCATTTTTCAATCTCATTTTCTAATAAGTTATTTTTAGTGTGGTTGCTAAACACTATAAATTTTTTCAAAACGATTATTTTTCAAAATATTAAACAGTTAAACCAAACACACCCGACCCTAAGTTTGTGTGATCGATCTACCAGTGTTATAATTGGTTAATAAGTTTGTAGGCCTGACGATTGAATGTTTTATATCCTTGAGCCAAACACCCTTTGATAGATCTAATTTAAATCTATGTTGGGGTAAAATATCTAAATTTAAGTTTTGTGATTTAAATCCTCCACTTTTTTTTTTTTTTTTGAGAAAAATACACTTTTTAGTCCTTGAGGTTTGAGTTAAGTTTCATTTTGGTCCATGAGTTTTCAAATTCGACTATTTAGCCCTTGAGGTTTGGATTTCGTTTCATTTTATTCTCTCCATCCATTTTTTCGTTAAATGTTTACAAAATGCTGACGTGACACCTATTTTTAATTTTTGAAAATAAAAAATATTATTTTTTTTTCTTCTTCATCACCTTCACCAACTGTGGTCGCCAGACAGTCGCCACCATTATTCCCCCTTTTTTTCTCCTCTTTTCTTATTATTTCCTCTTCTCCCATTTTCTTCTTCTTCTTCCTTCCCTCTTCCTCCCTCCCCTTTTCTTTCACTGTTTTTTATTTAAAACACACACACACGACCCACGCTAGCTAGAAATTCAAGCTCCTTAATCGAGATCACTGACAGTGTGACAGAGATACAAACGCGGACGCTAAAAAGAGACCCACAACGACAAAGAACAGTCTATAAACCGAGACCCAAAGTCGGCTACTAAATGACCTTTGAACTAAGACCCACGCCCAAACTCACGACCACGGATTTGGAGGGGGTTTCCCCTTCGTTCATTCATTTATTAAAAAAAAAAACAGCGAGAGGTCGAAACGAAGGGATCCCCTCCCCTAACAGTGAAAGAAGAGAGGAGGAAGAAGAAGAAGAAAAATTGGAGGAGAGGGAATAAGAAGAAAAGAGGAGGAAAAAAAGCGATGACAGCGACAACTATCCGGTCAACAACGGCAACTATCCGGCGACGGCAGTTGGTGAAGGTGAAGAAGAAGAACAAAGAGAAAAAAATATATATATTTTTATTTTAAAATATTTTTTAATAAAAAATAGGTGTCACGTCAACATTCGGTTAACATTTAATGGAAACATGGATAGAGAGACTAAATTGAAATGAAATCCAAACTTCATGGGCTAAATTGTCGAGTTTGAAAACTAAGGGATCAAAATGAAACCTAACTCAAACCTAAGAGACTAAAAGTGTATTTTCGCCCCCCTTTAATCAAGACTATTGTTATTTATTATTATTATTTTTTTTTTGAGATAAGACTATTGTTATTTAATTATTTGAGTTGGTTTGTGTGAATTTTTATAATTAAAATGAGTATAAATTAAGTCTCATTTGATAACCATTTTGTTTTTTGTTTTTGAAAACTAAGCTTATAAAACAAATATTTCTATTTATAATTTCTTATCTATCTTCTTTCTATGTTTTCAAAAACCAAGCCAAAGTTTTGAAAACTAAAAAAAAAGTAGGCTTTTTTTTTTTTGAAAAAAAAAAAGAAAAAAAAAAGTAGGCTTGTTTGGTAACAATTTGGTTTTTTTTTTTGTTTTTTTTTTTATTTTTGAAAATTATACATGTTTTCTGCCAATTTCCTTTTCATCATTTGTTAAGGACTCATTTGAATTTCTAGTCAAAGTCAAAAAACAAAAAACAAGTTTTTGAAATCTACTTTTTCCCCCCCAAAATTTGACTCATGGGAAGAAGGTAGATTAAAAAAAATTATGAGTTGGAAGCATTGTTTATAGGTTTGATTTTCAAAAATAAAAAATCAAATGATTATGATGTTTTTTAAATTTGGTTAAGAATAATTCAAATGTATGCTTAACCAATAGAAAATCATTGTAAGAAAATTGAAAGAAAACAAGTATAATTTTCAAAACAGGAATACCAAAAACCAAAGGTCAAACAGTGTCTTAGTTATTCAAATATTTAGGGTGAGATTTATAGAAAGATGTGAAGATTTTCATTGAAAAACTAATCTTTAGGTTTTAGATAATTAAAAAAAATTTAATCTTCACTCGTTACTTCCACCAACAAGTGAAGATTGAAGTCAAAGTGTGCATAGTTCAGCGGTAATTGACATGTACCATCAGTTAAGAGACAAGAAGTTCGAATCCCCTCCCCTCAAAAAAAAAAAAAAAAACGAGTGAAGATCGAAAAGTTGTTTGTTTAACAATATGAAAATATTACGTCATAAATTAGATTAAAACTATATAATTTTTTTTTAGTTCTTAAAACTTGGATAAATCTACAAAAATTAATCCTTAGTTTTTTAGATAATTTTAAATTTCACCCATACACTTTTGAAAATTAAAAGTATCAATTCAAAATAAAATTATCAGTTTTAATTTTTAAATTTAATGTATTGGAATTTATCAAATAAGTAATTTGCTAAAAGTTTTATGGGAAAAATACACTTTTGGTCCCTGAGGTTTGGGTTAGGTTTCATTTTGGTCCCTGAGTTTTCAAACTCAACATTTTTATCCCTGAGGTTTGGATTTCGTTACACTTTTAGTCCCTCCGTCAAATTTTCTGTTATCTTTAACATATTGGTGATGTGGCATGCATTTGTTTTACTAAAAAAATATTTTTTTGAATTTTTTAAATAAAAAATATTTAAAATAATATTTTATTATTTATTTATTTATTTTCCTTTTTTCTATTTTCTTATTCTCTTTCTTCTCGATTAAATTAATAAAAACATTATTGTTATTATTTTTTCTCTCTTCATCTTCCTCCCTTCGTTTCTTCCTTTCTCCATCTCCCACCTTCGATTCTTCTTCTTCCTCGCTGAAACAACAACCACCATCTCCCTCCTTCAATTCATCTGCTCTTTCTCCATCTCCAACCTTCGATTCTTCTTCTTCCTCGTCGAAACCACAATTTTCAAACGCACGACGCAACAATTCTGACAGTCCTTTACGCGAGCACGCATGACGTAGCAGATTCGGGATCTCTTTCGCGTCCTCCGACAAGCTGTGGTGTCAAGGGTGTTCTCCGGCAGTTTCTTCGGCGCTTGCAGGTGCAGATCTGAAACGACTCCTTCGATTCTCTCCTTCCGCAGATCTGAAACGGTGCGTTCTCCGGCGATTCTCTCCTTCACCTCTTTTCTCCAAACAGCGTGGGTTTTGTTCCAGATCTGTTCGTGCCGCCGTGGGTTTCAAGATCTGTTCTAGAGGGCTATTCGTGCAAGAGGGAGAGATTCGTGCGCGCGTTCGTGGGTCTCGCGTTCGGAGAGGGAAGGGAAGGGAGAGGGAAAATGGAGAGAGAGAGGAAGAGAGTCGGCGAGGAAACGACTGGAACAATCCCAGCAGTCGCCAGCGTAAATCGCGAAGGAATCGATCGGCGTGGTGGTCGGCGAGGATAGCACCGGAGAAGAAGGTCTGAGCAGCAAAGAGAACGAAGGGAAGGGGAGAAGAAATCGAGAGAGAAGGGGAAGCTCGTTCACGAGAAAGGGGGAGAGAAAGAAAGAAGAGGGAGGAGAGAGAGGAGAGAGAATAGAAATAAAAAAAATATTTTTTTTTAATTAAAAATAAGAAATGATAATAAGAAATAACAAAAAAATATTTTTTAATAAAAAATAAGGACACGTCAATTTTCTGTTAGTAATTAACGGAAATGTTGACAGAAGGACTAAAATGAATCTAAATACAAACCTCAGGGGTAAAAATGTTGAGTTTGAAAACTCAGGGACTAAAATGAAACCTAACCCAAACCTCAGGGACTAAAAGTGTATTTTTCCCAAGTTTTATTTTCTTCGATGAAATGGTCTGACTACTCAACTATAATAGAATATCGTGCATTAGTGATCACACCCTATAAATTTTGTTTTTTTTTTTTTTTTTGGTTTTTGAAAATTAAGCTTATAAACACTACTTCCATTAATAAGTTTCTTTGTTTTGTTCTCTACCCTCTTCCCGTGTTTTCAAAAAACAATTCAAGTTTTGAAAACTAAAGAAAGTAGTTTCCAAAAACTTGTTTTTGTTTTTGGAACTTGGCTGAAAATTCAAATATACCATTGACAATGATGAAAACAATGGTAAGAAATCTGAAAGAAATTAAAACGATCAAATTTAATTTTCAAAAACCAAATAGTTATCAAACGGGGTCTAAAAGATTAAATTGCTTTTTTTTTTTAAACTGAGATATCATTAAAAAGAAGCAAAACAATCCAAACGAAGCAGGTCTATACTTTTTGACACGTAAATCTAAATGTATTATTTTCCTAAGCAAAATTTGCCTCACCCATAAACAAAATCAATCTATTTCAAGTAACATCTCAAAGAGTATATCCACCTCAAACGTGTCTATACCTTTTTTTTTTTTTACAAAATGGCATCAAGAGAGGTTAAAAATCACTTTTGGTACCTGAACTTTCATGAAAGTAACAATTTGATCCCTGAATTTTAATTTGTAATGATTTAGTCCCTGTACAAGAGAATGTTCGTCAATGATTAAAAGAAAACGACGACTTTAAAGCTTAATTAAAGCAAATAAACATTTGATTATATAGGTCTCCTTTGATAGCTATTTGGTTTTTGGTTTTTTTGTTTTCAAAAATTATGTTTATAAACACTACTTCCACTTATGGATTTCTTTGTTTCTTTATCTACTTTTTATTGATGTTTCAAAAAACCAAACCAAGATTTGAGAACTAAAAAAAAAAATAAAGTTTTTGAATGTTCTATTTTTAAAATTTAGTTAAGAATTCAAATGTTTTCTTAAGAAATACGAAGACCATGGTAAAGACACATGTGAGAAAATAATCACAATTTTTCTAAAATCAAATGATTATTAAATGGGGTCTCAAGTTTGTATACCCCAACTAGTTATAAGTCTATGTTAATTTTTTGTTTTGAGTTCAACAATACGTAGGAGTAGGATATCCAAACCTCCAATATTTTGATAGAATGTTTTCGTTATCGTTAATGGAATTTAGATTTTTCTTTAAAGAAAATCAGTAACCATTTTAACCAACTAAAAAAAAATGTACAAAAAGAATAACTTATTTTCCTCTCTTATCAGAAAAAATTTATTTTTCTCTCTTATTGAAGATATTTCTTATTTTTTTCTCTTGTTAGAAACGATTTATTCTTCTATAGATTACAACTTTTTGTTATTAGACTTTATTTAATTGTACATTTTTTACATACATATATATGTGTATGTAAAGTATTCATTCATCAAGACTAAGGGCCCGTTTGGTAACGTTCTCGTTTCTTGTTTTCAATTTTATTAAGAAATCTAAGCATTTAATAATTATGTATGTTTCTTGTTTCTCATTTTTTAGAAACACTCCCAAAATTTGTATAGAACTTTTGGGAATAACTAAAACTAGTTTCTCCTTTTTTGTTCTTGTTTCCAATTTTTTCCAAACATAAATAAGAATATAAGTTTATTATTATTGAATGTATAGGTGTTAGGGTCATGAAATTTTATTTTTCTTTATTAAAAATGAAGAAACGGAAACAAGAAACGAGAACGTTACCAAACGGGCCCTAAATTAACTTATTTTTAATCAAAGCGAGCTTAGCTCAGCGGTAATTGGCATGTACCCTCGATCATGAGATCAGAAGTTTGAATCCCCCCACCCCCAAATGTTGTTGTACTAAAAAAAAAATTAACTTATTTTTAAATTCATGAACCTATTAAATACAAAAGTTGAAAGTTTAATGTACTATTAGACATGTCAAAGCGAGCATAGTTAACAAAAACTAATTAACATGCTAAAGTAAGCATAATTCAATGGTAATTGACATATACTCTTAACCAAAAGGATAAAGGTTCGAATTTTCTAACTCCAAATGTTGTTAAACTAAAAGTATTATTGTTCTATTAGACATATAAAATTCAATTTTATATCTAATAAATTTGTTTAAAATTATTAAATATATTAGATACCTATTAAACACAAAATTGGAAATTCAAACATCTATTATATTTAAAATTGAAAGGATGTATATCTATTAAAAACTTAATTCCAGAATTTTATTGGAGACTAAAATTGTAATTTAATATTGCTTTTTTTTTTAATACAAAAAAAAAAAAAGAAAAAAGAAAAAAGAGGAGTTATTCAGAAAAGGAAATTGAAATGATTTTTTTTTTTTTTTCTTTTGAGTTCGAAATGAATATTTTATATCTTTCTTTTTCTTTCCTTTTGGTCAATCAATACGCCCATATAGCTTTCCTTAGAAGGATTGTATTCACTAAAACAACAAATCATTTATCTTCATCTTGTTTTTTCACATGTAATGATGAAAGCCACCATCATTTTATCAATTTTTAAATTTATTTATTGTTTAATTACTTTAAAGGAGTGAATTTGAACATAAGACATATATCATTAATTACGAATTAAAAAGTTTTAAAAAAAAATCATTTTGTTTTTAACTCAAATTATTATAATTTTTTTTTACCAGTAGGAGGTTCAATTATTCACTACACTACTGTCTCAAAAAAAAAAAAAAAAAGAAATTATTCACTACACTACTAAAGAAGAATTAAGACTATGTCGTAGACTTGTAGTCTCTAACTTTTGAATATTTTCCAATTTAGTCTCTATAGTTTAAAAGGTCATAATTTATTCTCTTATTATAACTCCACAAACTTTTACTTTTGAAATTTAAAAATACTTGATAAGCATCTAAAATTTAACTTTGCATAGAATGTTGATGCCAAAATTTGGACAAGCGACTCACGTGATAACAACGGTGAATTTATTGGAAGGGAAAGATGTGACCTGCAAGACAAGCAAACACTGCACACCGGTGTGGTGTTTGCCACACCGACTCCGATACTTAAGTCAGTAACGAATGAGATCAAAAGCTAGAGAATCGTTTTCGGATCCCTTCTTCGTGGTCGAAGAAGGGTTTAAATACATGTTACTGTGCTAGGGTTTCTAGGCGTTCGGAAGCGATTCAGGGTTGAAACCAATAGAACTGGGGCGGCCAGGGGCACTAGGGACCGAACGGAGGCGGACGGACTTGGCCCACGCAAGTGGACCGAGGCCGACCATATGGGTCGGGCCAAGGCCCGGTCCCTCTGGCCTTGGCCCGACCTTTTGGCCCGTTTCGCCTCTGGAGTCCGCTTCCCAGTCCTATTTCTAAACTTGCGTCGGGTTGTCCTCGTCAGCTTCTTATACGTCGGTGTGGTCCAAAATTACCTATAACATAGAATAAAGTTAAGAATTTTAAAAAGTGTCAAATAGATCGAGAATAGAAAACTTCATAAACTTTTGGGAATAATACATGATTGCACACGAATAAATAAGTATCTTTTTACACACGACTATTAAATTTTTGTCCGATAAAAATATGTACTAAAAAAGTCTAGTACGCAGCCACGTATTGTTCCCTATTAGACACAATATAAGGACTAAACTTGTAATTTTCTTTTTAGAACATTGTATTTTTTTTTTTTTAAACGACTAAACTTGTAATTTTAAGAATTATTTTTTAAACAATTCAATAAACATAATTGCACGTAAAATAGTAAGAAGAGGAATTTGCTCCGGGATAAGTCCGATCGACGGCGTCAACTCTCCGGCGACGGAAAATCTTGCAATGATAGCGTAAGAACCGGGAATGGCAGGAATCTAGAGATTCCTCATACCTTTCGATTATTTAAAGCTCTTCACCAATGGTTGCTTCTCATCATCCGCTCCAATCGAATTCGAATTTCGAAGAGCCACTCAGTCGCCGATAATCGTCTGCAAACAGTTTCCAGCACTTCAACTTTTGGCAAATTCGATTTCCGATCTCTTGCAGTTTAGTTCTTCTGCAGGTACTTATCGATCGCCTTTCTTTAACCATATCTAATTCTGGTTATGGATTATGATTGTTAAGTTCGCTTTCAGTGTGATTAACTAAGTACTTGAGAACTTGTGGACTTTGACTTCGAAATCATACACTGTCTTCAAGTGGGAGGGATTTTATTTCAGACCAATTTGAACTGCTTTTCGAGCGTGAGGTCAACTTGCAGTGTTTGTTGAATTTTTTCTTGCTGTGGATGTCGTGTTGAGCTGTTTTCCACTTACTGTCATTGCTATGGATTATTTATATCTTCGTTTTTGACAAGGAGTTTGCTAAAATCTTCTTAGCGATTTGATTTCTGGTCTTTTGGTTTAGTTCAGTTACTTCAGATATTGGGTGTGATGAGACCCCTGGAATTTGTCTGCCTGGGAATATTATGGATTCTAGCGACACTACAACAAGTCAAATCACATGGAAACCATCCTCTCTCGAAAATTTCCATTCATAGAACTACATTCGCTCTGAATGAACATGCTAATGTTAAAGCCTCTCCATCGGTTCTCGGATTGAAGGCAAGCTTCAATGCCCTATGTTTGGTTCTAATTCAGTGCTGATCGTGTTTCAAACTCCATAGAAATGCCAATCTTGCTATCTAACATGTTTTTGTTTTAAACGTTGCTTTTGATTGAAAAAGTCTGTTTGCTATTGCAGGGGGAGAATACAGAATGGGTGACACTGGAGTATAGTTCTCCAGATCCGTCCTCTGATGATTGGATTGGAGTATTTTCTCCAGCCAATTTCAGGTTATCTGTCTGCATTGGTTTCAATTAATTTCTGGAGTTTTCTTAGAATTTACTTGTTTATTTTATGCTAGTATGGTTATTTCTGTGATTTAATGCAAAATCTTGTTAATCTATTTCAGTTCTTCTACCTGCCCGGTGGAGAATCCAAGAGTATATCCACCATTATTGTGTTCTGCACCTATCAAGGTCTACTCCACTTGATTTTTATGTTGTTCCACGACTTGCGTCTATATTTAGCCTCTCTTTGCAGTGCAGAGAGTTCAATAATCAACTAATTCTATGATTTTTATTGCAGTTTTTGTATGCAAATTACACAAATCCCAATTACAAAACTACTGGACGAGGGCTTTTGAAACTTCAGCTGATAAACCAGAGAGCAGACTTCTCTTTCGCATTATTTTCTGGTGGTTTATCAAAAGTATGCCGTTTTTATTGGTTTTTTCCCTGCATCAATTCCAAATATCTATGGACAACAAATTTGATCCCAAGAAACAAATATTTAAAAACATTTCTGTGTTGTCTGATCTTATTCACTCTTTTTCTGCTTGGCTGCTTTAGGGTTGTGTTCTGAACTCTTGCACTATCATGCGATTATTTTTTTAATTTAAAAAAAAAAGTGAATAATTGCTTTGTGGATTATGTAAGCCAGAATCTAAAGTGAAGAATACTTACATTTTTGGATTATATTATGTCCATACTTCTGGAATTTGTATTCCTGCCTTTTTCCCTCTCCTTAGAATTGAGCCTCCAAAGTGAATAATGCTTATCATATCATTGCGATGATGGATTTTAATGGGGTATGGACACCTTGAGTAATTAGTATTTTAAATTATTTAAGTTGGCCATGATATATTATTCTATCTTCTAAAATCATCCTTCCTATCGAGTTGATTTAGTAAAAAATTTTCAATAGTTTCAATACTTACCGTGACTCTTTCATCTTAGAAGCACAAGGGAAGTAATAAAACCGCCAATCTGTTTGTTCAAAATTCTGTTTTCATGTAGAGAAGTCAAACAGTATATTCTTGATTGAACATGATGCCATAAAAGCTTGCTGTTGAGGGTTATTTAAACTTTGAATAAAGAGCCTAATTTTATGTTGTTGGTTGATTCAAGGCAAACTGCAGATGAGATGTAATTCTCATACGAACTAGTGTCTCACCGTTTTATGTTGATCTGTCTGGTTTCTCTCGTATCAGTGGCACATATACCAGACAATTTGTCTCAGGCACTCCACAATTTGATAATATCAACAAACAATCATCTGTGCCAGCCGATATTCACCTGCTTTCTATATATATATAGATACTTGCATAATTGCATTTAACCTTGGCATACACTTTGGTGAATTTGTTTGCTTACATTTTATCTTATTATTTCTCTTTTCATATATAGCCAAAGGTGGTGGCAATATCTAACCGAGTAACTTTTGCGAATCCTGATGCACCACTTTACCCACGCTTGGCACAAGGAAAAAATTGGAATGAAGTAAGTATGAGCTAGCATTGTTTCTTATCAGAAAGAAAAAAAAAAAGGATGAGCTTGTGTTCTCATCACTGGTTTTCCTAGCATTAGTTTCCATTAGTTTACCAGCTCTATTGCTTAATTTCATATATACATGACCATGAGATTTGTGATAGTCGCTCATGCTTTGGATTTGTTAGTTAAATCTATATGAAGATGATATAGTTTAACCATCGATACTCAGATGACTGTAACATGGACAAGTGGATACGGAATTGATGAGGCCGAACCTTTGGTTGAGTGGAGCCAAAATGGAAAAGACCTAATGCGATCCCCAGCAGGAACACTGACTTTCGATCGTAACAGCATGTGTGGTATGTGAATTCCTTAAATCTAGATCTGCTACAGCTATTTATAAGAAACATGCAACATTACCCTGCTAAACAATTTAGGAAAATTGCAGTGGGTGGCAAATTGGACCAAATTAATAGCAAATATAGCACCATGTAAAAAAAATTGCAAATGTAGCAAAATCTATCCGAGTCTATCTGATAGACTTCGATTATCAGAGTTTATCAACGATAGACTCTGATTAATCAGAATTTATTAGTCTACTGATAGACTCCGATTATTCAGAGTCTATCAGTGTCTATCGCTGATAAACTTTGGTTAATCAAAATCTATCAGTGACTCTGATTAATCAAAGTCTATCAGTGATAGTCACTGATAGATTTTGATTAATCGAAGTCTATCAGTGATAGACACTGATATACTTTGAATAATCAGAGTCTATCAGTGATAGACACTGATAGAATCCGACAACAGCTTTTTGGTCTTGTACAATTAATTTTGCTATATTTGCAATTAGTTTGCAACAGTGCTATATTTGCTATTAATTTGGTCCAATTTGCCATCTATGCAACTGCCCCAACAATTTAGTAGCTGCTGTTCAATTCCTATGCAGTGTTAAAAACCTATAAGATCGTAATTATTGATCGACATAAAAGGATCGATTATTTGGGGAGATTGGCAATATTTGCTGTCAATATATGTAGTATTATTTTCTAATCTCATGTTTTTTGAAGTACCACACTTGTGCTATTTTCTATTTTTCATCTAAAGATATTTCATCTCATAGATTATATTTTTAGGTGCACCTGCAAGGACAGAGGGATGGCGGGACCCTGGATTTATACACACCAGTTTTCTTAAGGAATTGTGGCCCAACCAAGAGTAAGTTACATCAATCCCGAATTGCTATTGATAAACTATATTAGCTGTAGATCATCCCGTTAAACAGGTCCCAATGTAATAAGATATTTAAGACTATTTATACTGTTGACATTGACAAGCATATGAAAGTTACACTTAGGATCCCGATTATGAGAAAACAACCAGAAAATTATGGATTGAGAGGTACCTCTCTCCCACAATCCACTCACTATGGATTGATTTCCCAAAATTTTAATGACCTTCTCATCTCCCTAACTTCCTCTATTTATAACCAATTCACCTCTAACTAATTTCCAAGTAATTACAATTACATCACTACTAATACTCAATCTTCTGAGAAGTTTGAAGGCTGAGTTCTTCTGTGGGTTGTGAGTTTTTCTACATCCTTGATTATAGTTCCAATTACCACTTAAGGAGATTGAACAAATCTCACAAACTAGGTGGAATTATTTGAATATGATCAATAATTATTTTTAAGGTGCCCTAAAATTTGCAAGTTTCTCTCAGTTTTATCACCACCATTTGGTTAGATAGGTAATGTGCTCACGATTGGTTTATTACATGAGGGCATTTATATTGGCTATTACATACTGCTGAATGTTTATATTTTTATCTACTTACTATACAGGTATACATACAAGTTGGGGCATAGATTAAACAATGGCACATATATTTGGAGCTCAACATATAAATTCAAAGCCTCGCCTTATCCTGGTCAAAATTCGTTACAAAGAGTTGTCATTTTTGGTGACATGGGAAAGGTTAGGATCTTTTGCTAAATTTTTTACATTTACAAGTCCTAGAACCATAATTATGATATGAAGTCACCGAGACGAAGAACTTGTTTTGGTAAATTCTTAGTATACAAAAGATCGCATTTTAGTAAATGTTTCCTAAATGATGGCATGGATACAGTTAGAGCATGACGTGCAGTCCTACAAAAAGGAAGGCACAAACATGCGAAGGCCACACAGAGCCAGACATAGAATTGTGACTCCTCAAAATTTTGATTTAATTAAAATCACAAAGAGTTTTTATGAAAAAGGAAAATTATGCAATCTACGGATTTCTGAATGCTGTAACATCCTTCAGCAAAGGTTCAAAGTGAAATTGGAAATCAAGTATGTTCACTTGTTCATTCAATTATATGCTTAAAAAACAAGTTCAAACAAAAAAGTTTTATAGGGACTATAATTACATTTGCACATCCAAGAGTTGCTTTTCTAGGAAACATAATTGTTTCATTCAATTCATGACCATATAAACGCTTTAGAACTTCCTTTATCTATTACACATATACTACACAGGATGAAGCTGATGGCTCTAATGAATACAACAATTTCCAACGTGGCTCTCTCAATACTACTAGAGAGCTTATACAAGATTTGAAAAATATTGATATCGTTTTCCACATTGGAGACATATGTTACGCGAATGGATATCTTTCACAGTGGGACCAGTTTACTGCACAGATTGCGCCAATTGCATCAACAGTGCCTTACATGATTGCTAGGTACTTCCTCCCCTAAATGGTTTACACATTGTCTGGCAGGCAGTTTCTTGTTGTTTGTTTTATTAACTGATAATATGTTGTTTTAGTGGTAATCATGAGCGTGACTGGCCTGGGAGTGGATCCTTCTATGACACCATGGATTCAGGGGGAGAATGCGGTGTAGTGGCTCAAAATATGTTTTACGTCCCTGCTGAGAATCGAGAAAAGTTTTGGTAATGAAGCTTGTTTTGATAATTTCCCACTAGATTTAACTAGCTTGCTCTACTGTTTTAGTGTTGCGTGCGGAGCTGCTCTTTGATTACACCTGTTCACAACTGTAGGACAATATTTATTCACTGATAATTTTTCTTCTAATATTTGATTATATTAAGTAATTAACTGAATTATACTAATGGCTTTATGAACACATATTTGTGCCATATTTTCATTATTCTCGAGATTTTAGTGCACAATTCCTCAGTTGAACATATATATATCCTATCATCAGGTATGCCACAGACTATGGTATGTTTCGCTTCTGCATTGCCAACACAGAGCTTGACTGGAGAGAGGGAACAGAACAATATAAGTTCATTGAGCATTGTCTAGCGTCTGTTGATAGGCAAAAGCAGCCATGGCTAATTTTTCTGGCACATCGTGTGTTGGGTTACTCTTCTTGCACATTTTATGCTGAACAAGGATCATCTTCAGAACCAATGGGCCGTGAGAGCCTTCAAAGTCTCTGGCAGAAATACAAGGTTGATCTTGCTATATATGGCCATGTGCATAGTTACGAGAGAACATGTCCCATCTACCAGGTATTCCTGAATTTTGTCGCAACAAGTTATTTTTCCCCATGTTTGCCTTTGTTTAACAAGGAAATATACATATATTATTTTTTTATTATCGTGAAAATTTGATCACAAAGGAGGCAGATTCTTCGATTGCAAATTTAAAAGTTGTGACCACCTTGACAGTAGGCCTTTAACAGTGTTTAATGATTCAAGTTCACTTTTCAGTCAAGTGGTAATGTTAAGGTCGGGGTTCAAAGTCGTTCCTCTTCAAATCTAAGAATAACCCAATTCAGTTTGTAACAAAACCATTCATTTTCACTTAGGAAATGTTTCAGTTATGGTAATCAAGGTCTTGTTTACATCTGAAAACAGCTTCATAGTTCTCCACCCCCCCCCCCCCCCCCCCCCCGCCATCAGCTAAAGAGCCTATCTTTCTGTGTTTTCTTTGCAGTTTTGAAGATTGCTTGATCTTTCTAATATTGTAATGCCTTTTGACATTTTAACTTGGTCTTTGTTGGCATGATTGAAATCTTTTGACTTTTGAGAATGATACCAATAGGAGTAATCTTGTGAGAGTTAGAAACAGCAGAGTTAGGCAGTATGAGAATACTGAAGACCAGCAATCCAGTTAGGCCGTTATACATTATTAATCTATTGCGCATGCTTCCTCTGTTTCCCCACCTGCCCCTTTGTTTTATTTTTCACGTAGTTAGTAATTTCAAACTAAGATTTATATGCTGTTTCCATACTATATAATAAAATAAATACAATCATCAACATGCTATAAGAATCGGTTCCCAATCTTCGATTTCTTGCACAGAATATTTGTACCAATGAGGAGAAACGCTACTATAAGGGCGCCTTGAATGGAACAATCCATGTTGTTGCTGGTGGTGGAGGAGCAAGCCTTTCACCATTTATCACACTCAAAACAAAATGGAGTATTTACAGAGATTATGATTATGGATTTGTCAAGCTTACTGCATTTGACCATTCAAACCTATTGTTTGAGTACAAGAAGAGTAGTGATGGAAAGGTTTATGATTCTTTCAGAATATCAAGGGATTATAGGGACATCTTAGCCTGTACAGTTGACAGTTGCCCCAGAACGACACTGGCTTCGTAACACCGCGCTCGACCATTCGATGCAAAGTACAAGATCTCTGCCTACAGTGTACTGGCACCAACGAAGCTTTCATTGTATGCTTATAGATTATATTGTAAGGACACAGCAACTCTTTATATTGGATGAAATGCCATTTTCTGTCTTGGTTTTAACCATAGATGCCTACTTAATGATATTTGAGATGTCTTGTTTTGAGTGATTCACTTTTTACCGAGTGAAATGGAGAAAGTTGAGTGGTGGTATTGATAAGAACCGGAATAGAACTACAATGTATTATTACGATAAATCCAAGTGTTCGAGGTACTTGGACCCTCCCTCTCTTGAGAACACCCAAGAGTAACTCACTGACTACTCAATTCCCTTCCCTTCCCCTTTCCCACTCCCACTATTTATAACTCCAAACTCTAACAACTCCCTAACTAACGGCTAATATACCCTTACTAATATTCCTAATTACACGTTAGGTACATTCCTATCAGGTATTGATTTTTCAGGAGATTTTTAGCTCATGGTTTTATAAACTTGGGAATGTTGAACATAAAGTTGGAGAGCTCGAGTTCTCCTAACCTGTAATGTTTGTTACAATTGAATATGAGTTCTAAAAACTAAGTTTGGGTAATATGTGTTTGCCTTGTGAACTTGTGATTTTTTAAAAGTTTAATATATAATACGAAAGTGAATTTTTTTAAAGACTAAATTCATGTATGTCTGGTCAACATGAGTTCAGTGTCAAAAAGACATTATTTCTTCTTTTGAGATAGATGTTTAAATTTTTACTCCTACACTTGTCGTACTCACAAAAGAGGCAAAAATCAATTTATACTCCTAAACTTGGAGAGTCGTATCAATTAAAACCTCAAGCTCAATTGTATCAATTTAAACCTTAAAATTTTATAAATAAATTAATTTAGATCATTTGTTAGTAATTTATAGCTATTTTCACTTGATTTCATTTAAAATCAACTTGAAATCACCTAAATAAAGTTGGTTTTCTCTCAAAGTCCTATCAAAGTAGTTTGAAAAATTATTATGCAACTCTTTTTAAATAATTAAAGAAAATAGAGGACGATAAGAGGAAGAAACCACACACATTAGTGTAAAAACAGTACTATCTATTTGTAATCTTCACATTTAGGGAAGTTATATACATGTGTGAAAGTTTTGTATTAACAATATGGCTAAATTAAAAAAAAAAAAAAAAAAAAAAAAAAAAACCCTAAACTATGAGGTTTGTTTAAGAAATATCCCTTAACTTTAAAAAATGTTTCAGAAAAAGAGAGAGGCGCAGTAGGATTTGAAGAAGAAGAAGAAAAGAGCTAGAAGGAGAAGGAGAGAGAGGGATTCGAAGAGCTAGATGGAGGAAGAGAGAGAACTGTGAGATTTTTTTTTTTTTTTTGGAAGAACCAGAGAGAATCATGGATGGGGAAGTGGAGGGAGTGTGTGAGATTTTTTTTTTATTTAATTATTATTTTAATTTAAAAATTAATATTTTAATATTTTAACATGCCACATCAGCACCGTTAAAAAAATTAACGGTCCAGGGACTCAATAGAAGCATTTTTTAAACAGTGGGGACTTGATTGTTCAATTTTGAAACCTAGGAACCTATTGGAAACTGACCCGAAACATGAGGGACCAAAAAGGTATTTTACCCTTTTTCTTTTTATATAAAACTAAATGCCCTTAGATATTTGTGAAGTGCTTCTATTTAGTTAAAACACTTCCAAAATATTGAAGATGAAACATTCTCAAATTCACCAAAGATGACTAAAAACTTAAAACAAATTCAATATCACACAAATATGATTTTCACTGAGATCAGCATACACACATATGACATCATTTTCACAGCCTATATTTTCATTTGCAGCTCAATTACAATGGGAAGATTTTCTTGTACCTAAAATAGAATAGAAAAGAGAGATATACAAGGCCACAGGCAATCAAGGTAAAGTAAACTATCCACTGGAAAGAAGTCGAATGGTTGAAGACGTCGTCAAGAAAATTCATGCCAAAAACTGCGGTTAAAGCCGCAAACATCGTAGCCAAGAATGTAGCTGCAGTAAAAAGCAACTGAAATTGTATCAGCTGGTTCTGAACATTGCCCTGTTCATCCACAAAGAAATAAGCTCTCCATTGCATTCATTTTTGCATTTCCATGTGATTAGCTAACCATAAAGAAAACGAAACCGAGCTTAGCAATCAGACTTACCAGTTTAATGTTGATCAGATCTTCTGTGTCATCTATAGATTCTTTGAGCTGCATAATACATGAAAACGTTTCGATATCAGCACATTTGAATGTCATTTCTAAGAGCTATCGCACGTACGGTGCAATACAAGAACCCAAGTGGTGTTTCTAAGTGTTAACAGTGTTAACTAAGGATCACATAGCTAAACTAGAAAATCATGTAAATGGATATCATCATTTTGTGAACCGAAAGAAGTGAAAATCTATCATACTGATAATAATTTACTGAGCATGTCGTCAATGACCACGAAGTATGCCTCGAGCAGCATCTCCAATTGTTCGACATTATCACCGTTGTTCGATGAACTCATCAAGCTGCTTGAGTTCACAATGCTGCTAAAGGCCCTTTGTAATTTATAAGATCCATTGGTAGAACCCACTGGCGAAACAGGAGCTGATTTCGGTAGCTGTTTCCCAAAGAAACTAGTTTCGAGGTACAAGTTACTTCGGATGTTAGCTTCCAACCTTTGTTTCTTCTCTGTCAGATACATCTCAGCCATATCCCCATCATCATCCATCAGATGTTCAATTTCATCATGCACCTGATATTTTACATGATATATAATATACGATGTAATGATGCAAAAAAACATAGTTGCGAAAGATGACGAAAATCTGACATACTTACCTTTTGCACTTGTTGAGTCAAGGTCAGAAGGTTGCCTTTAAATCTTCGAACTCTTTCGAGATTAAGGGTGTTTATTGAAGATGCTAAATCATCCAGCAGAGGGTATATCTCCATTTCCATCCCCTTCACCTGTTGAATCCAAGAATCTCTAGGTATAAGGTTCTGAATGTGACTACTTAATACCTCAACAAACTATAAAGGAGTTCAAGGACCAGCTAAAACAACAGTGAGAATTATTCTGTTTGGCGTGAACGGAATGGACATATCTTCAACAACGCATCATCTTTATTTAATAGCTTCTTGGATTTGGTTTTTTTTAATGCTTTATATTGGTGTAAACGCCTACATCCTTTTAAAGCTCAGTCTTTCTACTTTAGTTTTATTCGGAGAGCTTTTATGTAATCCATCTATGTTGGTTGGGAGTTTTTTTTCTCCCTTTAGATTTCATTCATCTTATTCTGTTTCTCTCTAAAAAAACAGTGACAATTGTTTAGAATATGGATTCCTAATTTAGAAGTACATAACAGCAGCTATGAGCCTGCATAACCCACTAATGGCTGCTGCTAGAGCTTATGGATTGAAAAGGGATTCTTTACATGCTTTCCCTTTAGGAGTGCAAGTGGATCAGTTCTATCTGGTTTTTTTAAGATGTGGAAAGTCAATTTGGTCGGTTTATTTTGCAAAAAAGGTTTCAGATCCATTTTTACTTTCTATATTTCACCGTCTAAACAGACAAAATCAACCATCAAACTGACCAAAACCAACGCAAACCACTTGTGCTCTTTGGCTGTGCATTAATTTGAGGCAAAGAGCATATTATTCGGCACCGTACTTCAAGACGTGCCATGGCTCTCTAGGTCTCCACGTTCATGTCTAACCAATGAAGGACAGGTTTACTTGGAAAAGAAAGGCAACATGTCGCCTCGAGCCGAACTATTCGAGATTATAAAATAGCTGTCTAAGCAGATAAAATTGCTACAAAATATACATGCTGGCAGAACAGTGGGCTGGCCCAAGGAGTGGGTGAAGATTTAGATTCTCTATATGCTCTTGAGACCAAAGGAGTATACACTCTCATGTTTAAAATCTAAAACCTAATTCTTTTTCCATCAGTTGTTTTGTGAGCAGTGGCAAAAATATACCATTTTGACCATTTAGCTGATATCAAAGCACACATGCAATGGACAAATATGAAGAATTCTATGTCTTGATACTTAATTGTTCATTTACTCAGAGAAATACCTGAGTGTCAAGAAATGAGCAAGTCAGTTCCAGCGCCAGCTCCAGTGCCCTAAATTCAAAGGGCAAATCATCTGTACAAATTCGAAACTATCATTATAACTTATAAGCAGCTACCACAGCATTTTCATGGATTTTAAGAGTTTTTTTCTTTTATTTTGAGTTCAAAACCAAATCTAGTTTAAAACTAATTTTCCATTCTTCCAACAGAACACTGGTGGTGGTTTTGAATACTGAAAAAGAAAAGTGAGTTTCCTTTAGCAGACAGATCAATAAAACAATATATTACATCCATCAAAAGTGATAACACTTCAATTTTAATTTCAAGATAGAAAACAAAACAAGCTATGCTTTACTAAACCATATATTTAATCAAAGTCATCATGATTATTTTTATTTTATATATATATATATATGGGGGGAGAGAGTATACAAGGGCATACAAGAAATAAGTCTACAAGAGTCCCAACACCAACTACAAGAACAGACTTCAATCCAATAGAACGAGACCATGCCGATAATGACAGTTTACCTTCACTAGGAAAGTAGGAATATTTTTCTGCATTCCTTCCAAATACAGTTCCCCCTTTTATTGGTTCATTAGAGGGACAAGGGGCCAAGGGAAAAATTTGGAGTCCATGAACCATAAACCTTTTTTTCATTTTTACGATCTTTCAATAACAGGGGGGCCGACTCCTTGCCATCGTGCGTTGAGAATGTAGTTTTCTTAACATTGTGCTAATGGCCGAACCCCACTAATCTTCGAGAGGTTTCACTCACACCAAGGCCAGCTCCAAAAGGTTTAAGTTATTAAATTTTCAATCTAAATGCTCCAACCTAGAACTTAGAAGGTATCTCCAACCCTCTTAGGACCAGCACACCTCTTGAGAGTAAACCATAAACTTGTTATTTGAAATTATCCTACAAATTATATGCTTAATAACCAAATCTCAGAGCATTGCAAAAATATTTGTACGTCGAATTTAATTCGTTACCTGATTGATCTTTATTTGCACGGAGACGCTTGCATAGTTCTGACTTGTACTGTGAAGCACATCCATCTAAGGAGTTCATTAGAATAACCTCATCAGATGTGATTATACACCGAATTTGCTCGAGACTGACAACAATTGCCTTCTCCCTTCCAAGAATTGTAGATGGACAAAGGAAGAGGGGATCTAAAAGTCGCATATCTCTTGAAGGTAAAGAACAATGCTTCATTATTGTAGCCTTCTCAAGTTCCAAAACCTCGGAGTTCCCTTCCTGATCAATCTTTATCCAAGAACGGTTTCCATGGCCTCTCTTCTTTACCCCTAGCACGGTCATATCCTTCTACATTAAGTATTCGGCGATGATTCAAGAATGTGGATTCGGGATAGTAAATCACGAACCTCGTGAAGAGTCCATGGATCGTAGTCCCCTGCTATCAACAGCAGAGAATTGAATATTGAAGTAGCCAATGCCCCAATTGCTTGTGCAGCACCAAATAACGTGATGATTTTGCTAGCTTTTCCTTGGAGTTCCCAATCTTGCCAAAGTTAAAAGGGAAAACCATTGAAGAGATCTCTAGAATGCAGTCCAACATTCAGACTAAACATAAAAGCATAGTTTAAACATTTCACAGCCTTAAAAGTTAGAGAGAGAAGAGATCAAACATGAACAATTAAGATTAGAACTATGACTTACCATCAACAAACTTGGAAACTTTAATTCAAAGATAAAACTAATGGACACTATTTAAAAAGAAAAAATAAATGCAGAATTAGGATAGCTCTCATAAAATCTGGTTAAACTTGAACCAGAAAAATAAAGAAAGAGAACAAAAATGGCAGCAGCGGATTACAGAAAGATTTCACACCAAGCTAGAAAAAGAACTATAAATTACTAAAACCCATAGCTAATGCAATCCAAGATGAAATACGATTACCCACAAAGAAAGTCTTCCCACAAAACAAAGATAGAGTTCAATCAAAGTAAAACTCCATTGAACAAGAAAATTCAACTTCAAGAAGCTCATCTTGGAAACTTACAAACAAAATCCCCTGCTGAACAGTAGAATGAAACAAAACCCAGATAAAAGCACGAGAAGGGGAAGGGAACTAACCTGTTTTCAAAGCAATTGTGTGGACGAAAACACTTGAAACGCCATAACCAAAAGACCCAGATGCAGAAATCAAAGACCATAGATGGGAAAATCAAAATCTACAAGAAATTCCAGATTTAGCTGCGAGATGAGAGGTGGACTGATGGTTGAATAGCTGAGACTGATAGCGAACGGTGCTAGAGGATAGCTTAACACAAGAGAGGTTAGCTATTGAGCGATTTGTGGTGGGTTCGGCTGTTAGATTTTGGTTTTATTTACGGTAATTCAATAATTTGGACTTTGATTCTTTGCAATGTTTTCGGGTAACTGTTGAATTGTAACGATGCATCATCAAAGAGAAAGGGACCCATGACAATTATTGGGGAAATTTTTATTTTGATTTGTGGTAAATTTAACATTGGTTTTATGGAAGAAATAAGAAACGGAGTGAACGTTGGAAGAAAAGAAACCAAAACCGACGACGATTGAGGATGAAAAAAACTAAGAAAAAGCAACGAAGGAAAATAAAAAGAACGCCGTTGCCGGGGATCGAACCCGGGTCACCCGCGTGACAGGCGGGAATACTTACCACTATACTACAACGACTTGTTTGATAGATGAATTTTTTTTATGTATTTATTCTCTAGTAAATAGTACTCAGTTATTCCAACTATTCTCTTTTTCCTTTCTTTTTAAGAACATCACGTTAATGTTTATTATTTTAACTGTCTTACTTTTTAAGAGAGTGCAAATAATTTTTTTTTTTTAAAAAAGCAAATTACTATTACATATTTATATAATATTTTATCTCTGTACATTAAGATTTATTTTACGTTGTAGTTAAAAAAAAAAAAAAAAGATTTATTTTACGTTTAAAGTTTTTTTTAACTAATAAAATAATAATAACAATTTTCATTCATGTAAAGATAGTGCGTGAATATATTTCTAAAATTTATAGAGAAAATACTAATACAGATTAATTTGTTTTTGAAAAAGTAACCATAAACTTGAAAACTAAGTTTAAGATTTACTGAAATTACGAGAACCAAAATAGTCATTTAACTTTTACTAGTAGAAATACCCGTGCGATGCACGTGGTTAAATATTCATTTAGTTGGAAAAGGTTGAAAATGAACTTTATCATCCAAAACATATTCATGAAAAAAGTTATGAAAGAGAAAAAAATATTAAAAATAGATAGGTGAATACAAAAAAATTCATATGATTGAAATAAAAATTGTAAAGTAAAAGCTATAAAGAAAGTGACACAATAAGACAACTTATTACCTCAAGGGAAATTATTTGGTGTTTCTTGAAAGAGATTGATTACTGGAGAAAAAAAATTACACTTCATAAGAATAATATATCTCGATGTTATAAAAAAATTAAATATGTATTTAATTATCCGAACCTTCATTAAAGGAGAATTTCTTTATAAACAACATTCTTTGTATGTCTGGAAGACAAATTTGGATCCTCTAGTGATTTGATAAGAACTTTTGTTGTTGACATTGAAACTCCTCTTGATAATGCAACATAAAGTTGTCCATGTGAAAATACAGGTTCAGGAAGATATATTCCAACATTAGGAACAGTTTGTCCTTGTGCTTTGTTTATTGTCATCGCAAAACATAATCGGATAGGAAATTGTTTCCTTTTGAACTTGAATGGACATCCTTCGTCATTGGGTGGACTTAATGGAATTCGTGGTATGAAAACTTGTTTTCCTGCATGTTCTCCCATTGCTACTTCAGCATGTATTATGTTTTTTCCAAATGATCGACATATCATTCTTGTTCCATTACACAATCCATTGGATGGGTCTAAATTTCTCAATAACATAATAGGACAATTAACCTTTAGTATAAGTTTATGTGGTGGTATTCCATTTGGTAGCAAAGAATTTAAAAATTCTTCCTGATAATAGGCATTTGTATCATCCATTGCCTCATCAAAGCTTCTGAAGGTTTTAACTTCTCCTGGAAAGATATCTATCAAAAGTTCATTCAAATAATCAACATGATCATTTGTTGTAGCTAAAATTGCTCTGCTGGTCATGTATTCCATTGATGTAGCATGAAGTTGTAGATCTGGATATATCTTTCTTATGAATTCCATTTCCATGTTACTTCCAAAATGTGGTATTGCAATTTCTTGAGGCAAGGTAATGATATCATCATTATAGGTAGGTTCTTCTCCATTTCCAATTCTTAAGATAAAATCTGCAAATGCTTTGTCATTATGTACCCTCATATTTTGTTTCAAATGCAATTGATGCATTTTATCCCAAAGATACGATTTTCTCAAGCTAATTGCAACAGTTTGTTGTCTTGTTCCTTTCGGAAGTACTGGAAGTACTTGACGAAAATCTCCTCCAAACACGAATACTTTTCCTCCAAATGATTGAGTACAATCCATTATATCTCTCAATGAACGATCAACAGCTTCGATCGTATATCTTTTTGCCATAGGTGCCTCATCCCATATTATTAGTCTTGCCTTTCGAATTAGTTCTGTTGTAACACTCTGTTTTGACATATTGCACATTGTCGAATCAGTAGCTTGCAATGGAATTTTGAATCTGGAATGTGCTGTTCGACCTCCAGGTAATATCGATGCTGCTACACCAGATGTTGCAGTTGCCAAAGCTATCATTCCATTTGATCTAACTTTTGCTAAAAGTGTCCGATACAAAAAGGTTTTTCCAGTTCCTCCTGGGCCATCGATAAAAAATAGTCCACTTTTATAGCCATCAACTTTTTCCATGATGATATCATATGCAATTTTTTGCTCCTCATTTAATTTTGTTGATGCTAGAACATCTTCTTCATCTACTGTAATGGATTCTTCATCTCTTATCTCTGTCATTGAAATGAAGTCATCATCGAAGTTGTCTTTATGAACTGGAGGGAGATCGAATTGTGAAGTATTTTTCCCCATTGATTGGAGGAAGTAATTTAGGTTTTTCAAAACCAATTGAACTTGTTGTTCATTGGATAAATCATTTGATCGGTTATAGTCTTCTGCCATGGCTTCGAAAAATAAATTCCATAATTTTCTAACTTCTGTAGGTTCACAATATACCAACAAAGTAGCAAATAGTCTTCGAAATGCAAACGGCATCTCAAGCAATTCAGCCTCTTTCAAACAATCAATCAAACTTTCATCAGATTCAAGTAGTCCTCTTATTTGTGATGCTTCTTTAAATGTACAGTACTTTTTCCCATCAACTGTCAGCAAATCATCAAAGGATGTTGGGCCTCTAACATTATTCAATAAGAGCCTTAGATAATACCTTTCTCCCTCAATTGGATTCGCTCCATTTATTCTTGCTATAACATGACCCCTTTTACGTTGTAGCCATTCTTTCAATCTTTTATCCCAGACATAGTACTCAGGAAATTCTTTGTACAATAGTTTTCTCGCATCTTCATCTCTTTGGCATGTATTAAAAAATTCTGTCAACATTGTTTTAGATACATGGTCAAATCTAATGAGTTTCCTTAGATTTTGGTTTTCCCAATAAGAAACAAATTGTTGATTTGGAAGATGTAATTGCAGGTTTATAACTGAAGGAGATATTTCATTTAGTCTGAAATCAAAAATTCTCCACAATGCTTCTGGTGCAGAAACCCACCTTGCATCTTGAAAGTTTTGAATCTCATTCACAGTAACATCTTCACCATCATTTACTATTGAAACGGCTGCCCTATCATGACCTTTATATATATATTTGTACAAATATTTAACCGCCTTGATTGCAGAACAAATTTCAACATTTATGTGACAATTGTATCGTTGAAGAAGATATGGATTAAAAGGAACTACCCATTGATTATTTAACATGGCTTTGCGAATGCATATCTGCGAATAAAATTTTAATATTTATTACTACTATAGTTTTGGAATTAAGAAAAGAATCTTTTCATGCATTGACATATATAAAATTTGTAAATTATGTAAAAATTGTGCACCTGTATTCCATCGTTTGTTCTCCGATATATTGGATACGAATCTTTTCCTTGCATAGTTTGAGAAGAATATGGTCTAGGATAGTGGAATCTGCATGTTCCATTCACCATACATGGGCTACTTTTTTTCAATGCTCCACAAGGTCCATGTATCATGTGTTTGATAACCAACTCATGAAGGAGTGGGTTTACAGCCTTATCAGGAATTTCAGCCGAAACATAGTTATCGTATTGATCTGCACTTGTTATTTTATACCCACTTTTAAAAATAATCAGAATATGAGCATGCGGCAATCCCCTCTTCTGGAATTCAATCACATATACATATGCTCCAACCCTTCCAAAAACTTCTTTTCTAAAAAGTTGGTCTTTAAGGTCTTGTAATTTTGCTCGAAAGATTCGAGAAGTAAGATCTGGTCTATCTTGAGGTTGTTGTCCCTCTAAAAGTTCATCTTTAATTTCTTTCCACTCAGAGTTGCATGTCATAGTAATGAAAAGATCAGGCTTTCCAAATCGTTGTACTAAGGTCATTGCATCCAAATATCTACGTCGCATATCTCTTGGACCTCCAACAAAAGAACCAGGAAGTACTATTCGTTTCCCTACTTTACGTGCATCTACTTCTCCTGAGTTAACGACATCAACCAATCCTTGGTATAACTCTGATCTTATTTGAGACTGTTGTGTTCTAAAAAAATCCAGTCTTGTTGTTTCAAGTTTTATGTACATGTCGACAGCAAATTGTTGAAACAAACGTCCAGCTAAAAGAAAAACTGATTTTGAAGTCGTTCTAATTTGAAACTTGAAGCAATAATATTCTCTGCATGAAATTCTTCCATGTTGTTTCTTTGCTAAACCTGAACATTAGAATTCAAATAATGTTAACATTTTAAAAAGATAAGGCATGAAATGTGAAATTGAAATATGTGAAATACGTTACCTAGATGTTCTCTTAGAAGGATTTGTTCAGGAGTCTGGAAACCACAATTTTCTGAAGTTTGACAATTTATAAATGACGTCATCCTTTTCTCATTTGTTGTGCCACATCTTGTTATTTCTTGGTGCCATCCGGGTTCTCCTTTTGGAAATAACAATGGATATTTTAGGGAGTCATAACAACTAAAATAATGTTTAATCCTATGACGCTTTCCTGAATGGGCATGGATGACAATGTCTCTTTCAAAAGGTGAAGAATCTTGATTTCCCTCAATCCATATAGCAGCTACTTGATTTACCGTAGGTATGTTATAGACTCGTTGATCAACTTTCACATTACTTGCAATTTTTATATGAATATCTTGAAAATGGTCAAACTCCTTCAATGATCGAAATACTTGTGCATAAGGATTGCATTGTAGTATATCAATCAACTTCTGTACTAAACGGTCACTAATGCCTCCATCTTGCATCACACCGATTCTATTTCGAATTTCATTGTCAGTGTCATAAAAATATAATTGGAAATATCTTGGTCTATCTTCTGGGAGGAAGGCCGGTAGATCATGATATATTTGTCCTTGGGCCCTAAATGTGTATACACCTTTTCTTGACGAAGCCAAATTTTTGTCCAAATTCACACCAAATGAAGTGAAAGAAAAAATGCTATTATATGCTCTAATATTCTTTCTAAACATGATTCCATCATCGTCTAAATTCAAATATAGTTTAAGCAATTCATCTGGAATCATAGCTGGCGAAAGTCGAACTTGTCCATTATAACAGCAAAACGTTGGTGTTTCGTATTCAAATCTTGTTGCATTACAATAGGTACATGGAGACATCCTTTTCAATTCATGAATGAGTGTGTTTTCATTGTTCGAAGCAAAATCTGTTTTAAATACGAAACATAATATTTTAAATTATCGATATAATAAAAAAATTTAAATCAAATATATGAAAAAGGTAAAAAAAGAAAATCATACCTACTATTGTCGTTTCGTTTAGCAGACCTGTGTTAGGTGTATTTTCCATTCCAAGATCTCTATTTTGAAAAGTTATTTTTGCCAATGCAATTTTCTTTGTATTGGCTGACTTTAGGATTTTTTCTCTTCGTTTTTCAATTGACAATTCTGCATACTTTTTTCTTTTTCGTGCATTTGCATTTGCCTTTTGTTTCTCTTTTTGTTTCCCTGTATAAGAAATTAACAATCATACGTTATAGGTATAAAACAATTATATATATACATATATTTGAATAATGTTATGATACCTTTTCTTGAAGAACTTCCTTCGTGTTCATAGTTGATGATGGAATTTGGATTAATCTCCATTGTATCTAAAAATTGAAAAACAAATTAAATGTACATTACATAGAATAAAATAAGAATAAAAAATTAGATGAATTAATTTAAAGAATACATTCATACTGTTTTCCTTCAATGAATATATTCATATTATTTTTTCGTTATCAATAATGGTCTTATAAAAGCTGTATTCTTTCGTAGTCAAGATTGATGAATTAATTTACTCTATGAATCTCTTATTTGTTACAATCTTGTGTATGTGATATATTTTTGGACCACCTATACGAAAAAATTATACTTAAAATATGAACCAACAAACAATTATGTTATTTTTTTTTTTTTTTTTGAAATAAAACAATTATGTTACTTATATAAACTTGATTTATAAATCCAATTTTTTGTTTACTTTTGACATTTGGTCCCCATTAACATGCTTGGAAGGCTTTCCTCTAGTCTATCTTTTTTATTTGTTCCATTTCTTGAACGGAGTATCTTCTTTCCTAAAAAAAAAAAAACAAAAAAACCATGCTACTTTTTTTTTTTTTAAATTTACCTATATCTCTCTTGCCTTGTTGATTTATATATAGTTTGTATTTATTTATTTATTTTTCATTATATAAGATTTTATCATTGCCCCTCTTTTGACCTTCTTTTTTTAATTCTTTATTTTGATAGCTTATTTATAAGCAGTTTTCTTCTTCTTCTTCTTCTTCTTCTTCTTCTTCTTCTTCTAAACTTAGTTAGGATATCATAAATTTTGAATCTTCGTTAGAGATAATACAGTCTGAATCTTGAATTATCGAATACGGTAAAATCATTATATTTTGCCTATGGGTATTTTAGTCCTAATACAATATTCAAATACCCTAGCTATATGTGAATGGTCATGTTTACAATATGTAAAAAGTTAAGTCATTTATGAAAATCTATTTAATTTGGCTATTCATTTTGTTTTCCCTTTTATAAATGACATAGCTGGCTTTTTCTTCATTCTTTTTTTTTTTTAAACTTGTATTCCTTCTACAATCTGTTAATGTTAGAATTTGTAAGTTTCGTCTTTATCAACAACTCACTATTTAAAAACGTTTATCAATATATTAATGGTTAACTTAGGTTCACTTTAATAGGTAATTGGTATTTTTATTAAAGAAAACAAAATTTTAAACAAGCCAATAAAGTGAATGAGACCAATCGATTTTACAATTGCAAAGATTTAAGCTATGAAATTTTAAAATCAACGGTTAAATTGATTAAAACCCAAAAATCTAGCCAAACTAAACTGAATGACTATTTTTCAATTTCATATTTTATTAAATCAAGCTAACGAAATCAATGTTTTTTTTTTCTCTTTTATTTTTAAGTGTTCTTTTATAATATCATAGCATAGTAGATTTTAAAATTGTTTAAATTTGTTTTTATATGAAAGATATTACAAAAACAAATTGCTAAAAATGAATGGAAAATAAAAATCTAAAAATGGTTACCAAACATGTCTTCAAACCTAAAAAATGAAAACACAATAGTTCAAAAACCAAAAAATAACAATAGATTATTAAACAACCACTTTATTTTTCAAATACATAAATCTTAACAATTTCAACCATTATTTATCCGGGTAAATCTTAACAATTCTAGTTATTTTTTTTTTAAATAATCACTTATATGTACCTTATGAAAATGGACAACCCAAATTTGATCAACTAAACCAAACATAAAATGCGTAATCATTCACATTTAAGCATATTAATTATTTTTTTTAATTATTTTTTTAAATAACCATTCTTTATATTTTTTTAACGTTACTCAAGATGGCATCCCATCCCACCTATGTTTCTAAAATCAACCATGAGAGCTTCATAACATCCACATTTTTAAATGCAAAACAGCAGAAAACAAAATGAATTTATAAGAATGGGAAAAACCACAACTGGGGTATATAATTGCCAATAGGTAAATAAATAAATATGTTGACTAAAAACGTGGAAATAATATACAGATTCTCCCGAAGCTAAATGATGAAATTCTACACACATCAAACTGTAGGGTAGTCTAGAACTCCATTAATTTAAAAACTTGGAATGAAAAATAGAGGTTATTTGGCATTTCAAGAACTAAGATTATCTCATCGATAATTACCCTAATTTTCATATCAAAACTGCCCGATTCCTCGTTGAAATATAGTTTGCTCATTCCAACATTACAAAAACCCTAGACCTATTTTATCTAACCAAAACCAAAAGGCAAAAACTGAATTAGAAATCTCGATTTAATAGAACCCCAAAAACAACTAAAAATAAAAGATATGATTTGTTTGAAATATTTAGAGAATAAAGATAAAATTAACAATCCATCGATGAAAAAGAAAGAAAAAAAAATCTAAGATAATTTGTTTCAAAGAAAAGAGAGCCAAAGGAACTAAAAAGAAAAGATATGATTTGTTTGAATTCCAAATTAAATATCATGTAATAGGTAAATTCATAAAGATGAAGATACTTGAATCCTCTCATCCCCACATATTGTCCCAAAAAAAAAAAAAAAAAAAAAAAAAAAAAAAAAAAAAAAAAAAGATGAAGATACTTGCAATTCAAACTTACCAATTTCAAGAAATCTACACAATCACGTATGGTAGATTTGGAATGAGAGCGAGAAGCACCCTACACCAAAGATCCATGAACTATAAATTAGAAATTCTCATATAAGGATGAGGGCATCATCATACTATAGTTAAATTCAAAAATGGAAAACAAACGAATAAAAATTGAAGATGAATTTATATATAGTTCGTACCTGAGGAATTTGGTAATGGAGGAACCCAACAAAATTGAATCGATATCTTCAGTTGGAGTTGCAGATGAAACGGCAGAGGAAGAAGAAACGATAGAGGAAGTTATACGATTTTCAATTGTGCCCATTCAAATTGTGATTTCATGAAAAGGTGCCACCTATATATATATATATATATTAATAAAAAATCTGGATTAAAATTTTACTATTATTTTTTTAATCTTTGATTAGTTGAGTGTTTTTTCTAATAATATACTTTATTTAATGTTTTCCAAGTGGTTCTATATTTTTAAATTTAAATTTTGTTTTTGAAGTATTTACACCGTTTGTAATTTTTTTTCTCAAATTTGATAATTACATTGTTTTCTCATTATTATTATATTAGAATCTAATCTCCCAAACCATTTTTTTTCTTTTTAAAAAAGTATATAATAACCAAATATTTTTTTTATACATATAATGTCTAACTAAATCTACAATAGTTGTGAACAAAAAAAAAAAAACGAAATTTACGACGAATATTTGTTTTTGAGATTTTGTTGACGGTTTTTTAGGATTTGTCATTTTTTTTATAGCCAGTAGTTCTTTATTTTTCATTTAATATATATCATAATGTTTTTATATATTGATTATCATTATTATTATCATCGTTACATTTTCTGTTTATGATCGTACAACTAAAATTAGAAAATTATGAAATACAGTTAAGAAAATTAAGAAATTTACAATATAATTGGACATTTCATGCCCACTAAAGATCATTTATGATTATGCCACTCAAATAAGAAAACTACTAAAAAACTAAAAGTAGCAAAGTCGAAATATGATAGTTAACATTACATGTGGATCATTTAAAGTAATAAAAAAAAAGTGAAAAATATATTAAAAAAAACTTTGAAACTATCTTTCTATTTTAATTTTTTTCTTAACATGTAAAACTTCAAGAGCGTCACATTCTTCAACTTGTGCATTATTTATCTCTTGAACCACAAAATACCCCTTTGATCGATCTCCTTCAGACTTCTTGTCCATGCGAATGAGGAACTTGTAAGTTTTTCCTTGTGCGAGGATGAAATTGCGATAAATTTTAGAATCCTCCTTCTTCATCTGAGCTTGGTATACAACAAATATAAAATGTTAGATAAAAGTTTAGAGGGGATTTATTTAAGAAATAAATTCATGTTTCTTATGATTACCTCCAAAATTTTGGTTGCATAATGGGAAACACTACATCCAACTATGACTTCTGCAGCCTCAAAAGCAGTTATATGTGCAGTCATTTGCCCATCAGAAATTATAAGCTTTAGCATATATTTTCTAATGAATTGGACAAGATCGTTGCAATTGTTACAGTGAGTCATTTTCTGACTTCCATTGGGGTAAACTCTATGGTTGCAAAGTTTGCATTTCTCAAACCATGGATTGTCTTTGTTAACTATCTCGACAATTGAGGCAATGATAGAACAATATAAATCATCAACTAACCCATGAATAATATCTTTGATGCTTACTAATTTTGCTCTTTCCATTTTTTAGAGGGAGGAATAAAAGTACACATGTTTGTATGATCCAAAAGAATTTCCCTCCTACAAAAAATAGTAGTATAAATGTATAGGTTAATTTTAGAATAAATGCAAATTTCAAAATTAGAGATATATGGACAAATACCTTTCTTTTAAATCTTTAGAATCTATAAAATTTGGCTGAATTAAAATGTTGCTCGTCACTGTTGTTGTCATGCTTAATTCTCCTAACATAAGAAAAAAAAAAGTTAAATTAAAAATTCTTCTCCCCCTTATATTAATGTTATATCTTACTGTTATATTGAATTTTTAAAGCTTACCTTCATACATATCTACCTTAAGACTGAATGCTAAAATTATTGGGTTGTGAATAATTTGTTCTTCTAATTCTGAACCTTCATTGGTAGCCAAATCATTCCATAGCGTCAGTTTAATTGGCTTGGAACTACAAAATAAATTACCACATGTTAACATAAAACAACCATGAAATAATTAATTTTTGTATATAAAACATACATTGACATAGTTGCTAACCTTTGCTCTATCAAAAATATTTCTCTCTTCATCATTGTTTTATTGTTTGAATTTTTTATTTTTATTTCAACCATGGATCTCACAGAGAACGCAATTCCAACAAAATTTGCACAAATAGGTAGAGAATTAATTAACATGAAAAAAAATTGTATAATATCTAAATTTACTGTAACTTTTTTCTGGAAAAAAAATGTTACCTATCGTTTTTCCTGTCATAACAAAGGATTCCATCTCAGAAAATTGGATGAAATTATACTTCAAATTATGAAGAGGAAATGGTTCTTCAATTTCTTCGATTATCGTCGATGAAGACAGAGTCATTTCAATTTCTTCATTTACATTTGCATATTTGGAATTCACAGTTTTCACATTTCCATTTTCAATAAAATAAGATTTATTCCGTAGAATACCATTTCCAATGGTTTCTATAACTTCGTTGAACATTACTGCTTGAATTTTTGATCCCTAAAAGCACAAGAAATTGAAGAAATTTTAAAATATAATCCAGTAAACTGTGCAGAAAGTGTAAAGTGGAACATGATTTAAAACAGACAAAAAATACTCATCCATGATTTGTATTGCTAAATTTGAATAACAATGGATAAATACTAACATTTGAAGATAAAAATGTTACCTCTTCATCGACAAAAATAAACTTTTGTATTCTCAAAACGTCATTCTGACATGATTCAATGTTTCCTTTACGAAGAACGAAAACTTTTAACTTCCATTCTCTTTGAAAGGCTTTAAGATCTCTTATAAAAGAAACCATCTTCTTCTCATTTGACATTTTGAAAAGAAAGTTTTGGTCAAAGGAAAACAAAATGATTTGTATTTAATGGGTGAAAGGATGTGTCAATGATTTGTATTTAATGGGTGAAAGGATGTGTCAATGATTTGTATTTAATGGGTGAAAGGATGTGTCTAATGATTTGTATTTAATTGGTGAAAGGATGTGTCTAATGATTTGTATTTAATTGGTGAAAGGATGTGTCTAATGATTTGTATTTAATTGGTGAAAGGATGTGTCTGTATGCTTGAAAGGATGTATCTATATGAATTTTAAATTTAATTTACCAACCATTTTAAAATAGAATTAGTTGTATTTATTTTGTGAAAAGATGCGTTTGTATAAGGAATTTAATATAAACTTAAAGAAAAAATTCAGAACAAAATAGCATATGTGAACCAACTAAGGTACTCCCTTAGGTATGAAATCAAGAGTCAGGAGGTGTTTTTGTCATAGTTGACTAACAATGAAGCCTTTCCAACAAAATGGCATATTTGGCTCAGTTACAAGAAGCCTTATTCTCTTCATTTTCGCAGTCGGTAGCTTCATTCTGTCACTTTCGATCGCCGGTTTACCCCTCCCTCTCCAACTGCAATATGTCTCCACGCTTTAGATTTCACATGTTTGAATCCCCAACAGCAACAGTTTCCTTTTTTGTGCATGGATTTAATACATGAAGAAAATCCTCTCCTTCTTCGAGCTGCAGCAATAGCAATTTAAAAGAGGATAAAATCCTTAACTTCTATAGCCACTTTTCTAACAAGATAAGAGAATGATAATGAGCAACAAATAAGCCGCAACCCACAAATTGTTGCAAGAGACGAATAGTCATGCATATTCATCATACGAATTGGTTCTCCAACAACTTCTAACCCGGCTTAGATTAACATTGAATTTCATAAATCTTTAGAACATACGAATCATTTTTGCCTTAGAGTACTGAAAATCATCCATACTTTGACAAACTGGCTTACCTACTTGCACATATATATGAATATGGTCCAACCTACTCACCAGAGAAGCTAAGTGATGCACATTGCAATCTGGCTTTTAAAAATAGAAGACGGAAATAAAAGCTACACAAAAATCTCAATGCAAATACACAATGTCAGTATGCATAGTTTTGAACTTTTTAAGCCACATCTCTCCTTCAGAGCTTCAAAATCAACAGGAAAGAGAGAAAATATAATATCACAATCAAACCAAAGAAACAGTCACAACATTCATCGAAGTGCTTATGATACCATATATTAAATGTCCATACCTTCTTCTTTGAGATTAAATAATCAAACTCCTGAGATTAATGGCTTTACTTTCTCCTCTTCCGCCATTTCTTCAATGCCATTCCTTCCAGAGACGCCATTCGCCAACGCACAGCTTAGCTATTAGCTTCCTTCTTCGTTTTCCTCTGTTTCGTTTGGCTTTGGTTTTCTCAGGTCTCTCTCTGAATCGTCCTTCATGTCGTTCTTTTCCGGTATCTTCCTCGGCGTTGTCGTCGGCGTCGTGCTTCGTCCTTCATGTCGTTCTTTACGCAGCGACAAAACAACGACAAAAGGTTGGTTCGTTTTTATTTTTGTTACGTTGCTTAATTAGACGATCTCATCGTAACTGTACTTTCCGGCACCCAACCCATAACTTAAACAAATCCGAACGGCGACGCCACGCCAAAGCAGAATAACAATGGATCCAAAATTGGGCGACAAGAAGGAAAGCAGAATTGGGCGACGGAACCGAACGCCAACGCCAACGCCATGGAAGCCGATTAGAGGATCCAAAAATTTTATGGGAGATTGATGAAGACATGGACGGATTTGAGGAGAAGAAGAGTTTAAATAGAATCGAAATCTTGAGAAAACAGATCGAAATTGTCTGGGAAATTAGGGTAAAAGGGCAAAGTAGTCAATATCAAAAATGTTAGGGGCAATAAGGGAACGTAAAAATTCTCCCCTCTAAGCCCCTTTTATATATAGCAGAGATAGAGAAGTAGAGATTTTTTTAAAAAAATTATTAGATATTTGATATTTTGAACCCAGAAAAAATAGAAATGTAACTGTGTAAAAAATAAACAATTAATTGATTTAATTACTTAAATTTTAGAACAGCTCAACTGACATAAAACCAATAAATCTATGGTTCGAATCCCCCACTCAAAAAAAATTACTTAAATTTTAACAAATTTTTAATTAAAATGATAAATTCTGCACTTTTTTTTTTTCATAAATGGATTAATTCTTTACTTAGTCTGAAGTAATTTTATCAAACAAAAAACGACAAATATATTTAATTTCATAAAATCAATTATTATTTAAAAAAGAATCATAAAATCAATTAGTTTATAAAAAAAGAAAAAGGCAAATAACCTATATTTTTCCATCCAAACCAAGAATTTCATGAAATAAGAAACATTGAAGAGGAAAGGAGCCATTTTCTGGTTTTTATTTAATAAAAAGTTAATGAATAATCTCTGTAGCCAGCCGAAGTACTATACGGAAGGGGTCACCTCCAATCAAAGTGTGGATCACAAATAGAAGAGCATAGGGCATAGTAAAAGAGAGAGTTATGCATTACTTGTAAGAAAGATCCTTGACAAGACACAGACACAACTTTTTTTCATGAATCCAAAATAAAAATTGATTGAATAAAACCCAACAACACAGCAGCAACCATAGCATCTACACATTGTAAAGCATATCGTCCCGCCACAGTATCATTTTCAGATGGAAAAACATTGCCCCTTCTTCTTCAACATCATATAAAATTCACATAAAATGGATAGTCAAATACGGCTCTATTTAGTTTTTTTGATTTGGCAAAGCTTTCATTTTCCACCAGCACCACCAAACAGATAATCCAGAGAAGATCCACCGCCTGGGGCCGCGTGGACCTTGGTTGAAGGCCGATCCTGCACCCACAAACATACATAACTGATCAATCAACTATATCAGGGGTTCCAGACAAATTTGCTATAAATCCCTTTTTGCAAGTAGCTATCATATCAAGGTGACAGAGCTTTCTTCCTCATTTTTGCAGATATCAATATCAGTCCTCGTTTGTGTTTGTCTGTGGAGTTACAGGAAAGTTGAAGAGATCCGAACATCTCTTCGATTGCAAGTCGAGAAAATAATCATTAAAGATAAGTTATTGATATGATGGACAGTGTCTTCGACCATTCAAAGATGGGACAGGAAAATGGAAGAATTTGTAATCGCCGGTCAAATGTGATCAACAGAAAAATGAGCAACGTGGGGTTATCATGGCAGCTGCACAACGCTCTGTTTATCATTGCGATGAAACTTCTATGGTCTAAAAGTAATTACTTACATCCAAAATCCAAGTAACACATTTTCCTTATTTTCTCCCATGTAATAACATTCAACATCACATCCAATCGAATGGTCACACGATAATTTTTTAGGATAAGCACTAAATGTCATACTCTCTTCTCAAACTCAGAAGGAGATACGGGAAAATGAGGAGAGAAGTAAGGTTTGCTAATTATCAAGTTGTCTAGGTGGATAGAAATATTCGGTTCTAGACCAAGCGAACTGTATTTGTAGTATGTTAAACTAGAACTAGAACGAAATTACTTCTCTGCCAGTCATCAACAACATGCTAGTAGTTGGATTAGACAGGATAAATTGCAGAATAATCATAAAAGTAGCCATACCGTTATGAAATTGCCAGTGTTCTGACCGTCTGCCCTCAAATAGTTGTTTGAGGAGCTACTATGAATACCAGCCGGAATTTGCTTGGTAACATCTGCAGGTGGTGAAGCAGTAGCAGCAGGTTTGGAGGCTGCTGGTTTGGATACAGTCTTCCCTTCGTTAGAAGCTGGTGCTGGTGCTGGTGCTCGGCCACCTTTAGGGGCACCTGCATTGCGAGGTTCTTCATCGCCAAACAGATAACCCAGTGAGCTCTGCCCCCCTCCACTGCTAACTCCACGGCCGCCCATGGCTCTTCGATTTCTTTCAAATGTACAACTCAGAAGCTTGCCTTCCAACCAAAAGAAATGGGAAAAGATAAAATAAATGAAGGTTAGAAGATAAATGGGTGAAAATCCATGGCTGAAGGATCTCAAAAGTATGCTTACAATACAACTCTATATATTGCATATACCCTTATCTGAGTATCAAAAGAAATTTTGAATCTCGATTTACAATGTAAGAAATCAAGCCTCTGCAGAAACAAAATGTTAAACTTGATGTTTGAACATCATATTCAATCCATATTTCCATGTTAATCATTGCTTTGTTATAACTATTTAGGGACTTCTCTAACTTTTGTGTGAATCTAAACACTGCAGTCCTAATTTTCTGTGGTAAAGATTGTCATCTAAATACGTAAGACCCCAACCATAATCAAGTAGATACTAAACATGACCTACGTTGCAAAATAAATAGAAAGTTGCAAAGGTGTGGTGTTCTAAAGAGGATATGCTAAGAGCAATAGATTTCCAAACAAAATGTTGGTCTTAGTCAGTGCAACAAGTCGAATTGATACTAATACAACCAAGACATCAAAATGCAGAACATAAGACATGATGAAGCCATCAGCATCAATTTCAAAACACGACTACCATTTCTGTCAACCTACTACAGTGCTTTTCTATTTATTGACAAAAACTTTCACAGGAACGCAAGAGGCCCATTCCACCTGCCTTCAACCCTAAAAATCCAACTCAAATTTTGATCACGTCGCCTAAAAGTAAGAAACAGTTAAAATGTAGACATATACCGTAGATCGTCTAATACCCTTTGGCACCATCAAGAAACACAAGCACGCGCACAATTTAACAAAATCAGACATGCCAAACAAACCCTATAGTAACGATACATAACCAAGATCTGATAACTGCAGCAACCAAAAGGTAGGGAACGGCGAGGCGAACAGAACTAGGAGAAAATCTCGACCGACAAGCATCAGAACACCTCGATCTCAAATTAAAAGCAAAGAGAACAGTTCCAATCCCATACTTCCGGCAGTAAAAGAAAAAAAAGAACCAAGTAGATCTAGGCAAGGAATGCAAGTGACACACAACAAACAATCGTACATCGCTATGTAATCGAGCAAAAAGGCGGTGAAACAATCAGGCATTGAAATGAAATCCTTGGTTCAATGAGAGCAAAAACATGAATTCGGAAACTGAAATGCGCGCAGAAGAGCGAGAAGAAAGCACAAATCTGAAGGAAGAAGAGAAGATCTAAGTGTAAGGGATTGAATTTGGTGCAAACCTTCCGGCGACGATCGGATCTGAGGCGAACTTCAGAGTTTCAGAGGAAACGAAGAAATGAGTGGGCTGGTGTACTCGTACCTAGCACGCAGTCTGGAAGATACTCGTGAAATTATTTATTTATTACACGCGCAAATTTTTCATTTCTTTTTTTTTTTTTCTTTTTTCAATGAATAAATTATTAAAATTCAATATTCGCTTTTATTTCTACGTTGTACAGTGCTCGATTTTTCCTTTTTTTAGGGGGGGTTATATTACCAAAGACTTCTAAATTTTAGAATTAGAATTTTTTTTTTTTTGAGGAGTTTAAAATGATTTTTTTTTTTTTAGAATTTGAAATTGTTCAAACTAAAAGTACCCTTTGAGATTTTTTTTCATTAAAATGATTGAAAATTGAGGCTACTCCTCAAAAAAAATTAAAAAAAATTAGGCTGAATTATTAAAAATATATATATTCTGAATTATGGGTTCGTTTAAAAAACGCCCTTGAAACTTAAAAAGTTTTAAAAATACTCATGAACTTTAGAAAGTTTTCAAAAATGTCCTTACTGTTAAGTTTTGGATAGAAAATGTTAAAATTTGAGTTTCGTTAATATCCTTGGAACATTCAAGAAATTTTCAAAAATACCATTATTGAAAAATGTTTCTTCTTTTTTCTTTCTTCCTCTGTAAATTATTCCTCCATGAAAATTAATGCAAAACTTTGCTTATAAAAGTTATGCGTAACACAACACCAAATGAAACACAAAGTTCTAAATTAGGTTTTCTCTTTTTAAAAGTGAAGTTGGAAAAAAACATTATTTTTTTTCTTTTTGCTCTCTTAATGTGTGTATGTTAGTGATAAGTAAAAGAAGTGTTTGAAGACTACGGGTTTGGTTCAGTTTACAAAATTAATTAATTAAAATGTTTATATATAATTTTGTTTTTATTAATATTTAAGAAGTGTTAGTACAACTATATCACAGTATTTTCATTTATTTTTCCTAAAACTAATGGGTAATGACTGGTGAGGAAATAACATTGAAAATGTTATCAACAAAATCAAGTCAAGAACGTGAAGAATTCAAGAACGAAGCAAAAGTCATTTTGAAGGTTCAACACGAGAATCTAATCAAGTTTTTGGGATGATGTGTTGAAAAAAAAAAGACTTATAGTATATGAATACATGACAAATAAGTAAAAGTTCTAACTAATTTTCATAGAGGAAGAATTTGAAACTTTTTAAGTTCAGGGTTATTTTTTAAACTAACTAGTTCAGGGGTATTTTTTATAATTTAGCTTTTAAATGACTCGTGACAACAATTTTAATGTTCTACAAAGTTTAAATTGAGGGGTAAATAATGTTATATACAATTTTCACTTTTTACACTCATGTCAATTTGTGTCATTTATTTTGACAAAAATACTCTTCAAGGTTATTTTCTTAAACAATGTCAATGTTCAAAGGTCATAATTAATCAAACTTCAAAGTATAAATGAAACCTATAAAAAGTGTAGAAATATTTTGTATAATTTAACTTTTTTTCTTTTTTGCCTTTTTCCTTTAATTACAAAGTTAGTCCCTACTTTTCGATTATAGTAAATTTTTATTGTTAATGTCGATACAATAATTCAAAAGAACGTGACAACTGATGTCATAAGGGATAAAAGGTGAATAAGTAGATGTTATAGCTACTAATGCATGTCATAAGAGAGTACAACACCTCTGAGGTGAGATTTGAGCCTTACACTACAAGAGAAAACGTTTTAACCTTTGAACTGTGTTTATGTTGGTGATTTTAAATAATTTTTACCATTTTTTTAACATGTTCACCTTATTTTAGTTAACTGTCGTGACCAGTTAAACACATTGTCATATCATCTAATCAATAATAAATAGTCTCATAAACGTATCGTAGTATGATCCAAGACTAATTAGAATCAAAACTAAAAGCATACAATGAGGTTAACAAATAACACTCTCTAAAATCTATGGACTTAAGTGGGTTTGGTATAGTTTGATAATTTTGCCTATAATATTTTCAACATAAATATTTTAATTCTTAATTTTTTTTTTTCAAGTATTTTCAAAAACAATTTTGTTTCATTGCATTATATTACAAAAATGAGTCTACTTATCACAAATATGTTTTTGTTTCTTACCACAAACTATTGAAGTGATTTTCAGTTAACCATTTTTTTGAATAATCCATCTTTCAAGTATTTGTTTAAAAAAAAAATAATACATCAATCGAATTTAAAAATTTCTTTTATTAATTACCAAACACTACAAAAAAAAATCTTAAGAAAACACGTTTAGTCATATATCGAGAAAACTAGAAATTAGATTTTCAAAAAAAAAAAAGAAAACTAGAAATTAGTATTTTTCTTTAAACCCTTTATAGAAAATTTGATTTAATTTAAAACCCCTTTCTTTTTTTACAAATGTCATGCCAAACACAAGCAGACCCGTCCCAAATGAGATGGGACCTGTGTTACTTCTCAAAATGAGGTCCTAAATTATTTTATAGCAAAAACAAAATTGTAAAATATCAAAATGTGATTGTTTCTTAATATATATATATATATATATGAAACTAAGAAAATGTCACCAAACAATTATATAACAGTGATATTTTATTTAAAAAGTGTCATCCTCTGAATTTTTTTTGAATCAAAATTGTCAATAAACTCTTTATAGTCAACACTCTCCAAAATATCATTTTCAATCACTATCAAGGATTAAAATTGAATTTCTAAGACGATAAGGAAGAAAATTAAAAAGTTTGATGTTTAATTTAGCTGGGAATCGACAAGATGAGGAATTAGAAGAGTTTTTTTCTTAGTTGAAGAGGACATATAAATGAAGAGGTGAGGGGTTTTGCTTAGTTGATGAAGAGAGAAAAGTTTGGTCAAGTTTGTTCTCGAGGGATGCACGACAACCACTAAAGAGTTTTTTTTGGTTAAGCAATTTTTTCAATTTGGGATCCTTAAATTTTGGGGTTTGTGATAGGTCACAACCCACACATGTTAAAGGAGACTCTGAACACAAACCTTATAAAAATATGAAGTTAGAATATAAAACTTAATTTGTCAACATGAGCATAGTTCATTTGATATAATGCTTGTATTAATTACGAAGGAGTCTGTGGTTTAAATCTCTTCATCAATATATACATAACTTAATTTAACTATTGATTTAATAAATTTACCATGTAAGTCGTTGTAGAATAATAATGGTGAGTATTCCCACCCGTTACTACAAGCTCCAACAATATTCTAAGTTACTTTTATTTTATTCTCTCGTTTTTTTCTTCTTTTTTTTTTTTAGTTAGAAATGCATTAATAAACCTCAAATAAAGGTACAGAACACTCCTCATCAAGTTACTTTTTCAGGGCTTCAGAACTCTGATTTTCTTATTTTTATTTGATTAGTTTGGCCAATCAAGTCGTTGTAGTATAGTGGTGAGTATTCCCGCCTGTCACGCGGGTGACCCGGGTTCGATCCCCGGCAACGGCGATACCTTCTTTTCTTTTTTATATCTCATTTTCTTCACCATCTCATTCTAGTGGCTACCTACCCAATTACCTCTCCCGTAGAGAATCGTCTGCATTTATGAAAGTTTAGAATTTTAATTGATTCGATTATTAGTTTAAGGTTTTAATTAATACACTATGCTTAGGTTGAATCTCAATAGGTGTGTTTGTCGCATTATTCTCACAATATTTGCAAATATATAAATATCACTTTTTTTTTTTGAAAAATATAAATATCATATTATTTGTTATTTCCAACCAACCTTCCATGTCAAAGAATGAAAATGACTCTCTCCTTGTCAGTAGATCAAAAGAAGGAACTGGAAGGAAGAGGAAAAAGAAAACCATGAAAAATTGAAATGCTAGCCTAGGAACCACTCTAGTTGCAATAAAAACAATGGAGCATTTATTTTCAAAAAAAAGAAAAAACAAAAACAATGGAGCATTTAAGGATTGGTGATATAAATATATAATTGGGTAAGAATAGATATAATTTCATTAACTTTTCTTGTATAAGTTTCAATATTTTTTATTTATGTATTTATTTAGTTCAACGACATTTGAAAGAGAGAAAAAAAATCAAAATTTTGACCTTTTGGTCAAGAGTATACATGGCATTTACAGTTGAACTTATGCTCATTTTGACATATTAGTTTCAATATATGTGAGAAATATAGAACCTCTATTTTTCTCGTTTATTTCAAGAGAGATTTAGTATTATGTTTCGAGAAACAAGAATGTCTGGCCTCTTGTATTTCTTAAAATACAAAGTTTCCTTTCCTTTCAAACTTGCTACAATCTTGAATACTTTTAATTTTCCTTCTATGAACTTAGGATTCAAAATTAAATTATAAGACTATTAAAATGTATGGAAATGTAGTTTGAGTTGTTCTCAATGTTAACAAGGAAAACCTCACCGTTCAAAAATTTACAATCTTCAACTCATTTTCTTTCTTCGTGAATAGTAAGGATCAATATAGATAATAAAACAATTAGAGAGAACAAGTTCAAACTATAGTGGTCATCCACCTAAGATTTAGTATCTCACAAGTAACTTAGGCAACCCAACAATATAGTAGAGTCAAGTGGTTGCCTCTCGAGATGATTGATCAAGGTGCACACTCAAGCTGACCCCAAACAATCACGGGTATGAAAAGTGAGTTCTTTGCCTTTTTTTCGGTTGATAGAGTGGTGTAATAGTGCAACATTCTCTCATGTAAATATAGATAAGTAATTATTTCACAAAAGTAAGAAATAAGAATAAAAACTACGAATTTTGTCATTCTTTTTTCGAGTTGATAGAACTTACCTAGTAATAGTGCAACATTCTCTCAATACAAAAAAAAAAAGTAGTTCTCTCACAAAAGTAAAATTTTAAACCAAAGAATAAGTGGGAAAAAACCAAAAAGAAGGAACAATTGATTCCAAGAAGGATTATTGTTATATTGAAATTATGAGGTCGTAAAACTCAAAATCTATTTCATTTTCTATCATTATTTTATCCCATTGATTTATTATCATGTATCACGTCGTGCTTTATTCTTAGTTAAAAATTAAGAGGTAGGAACTTTATTGCCTAAACTTTAGAATAAATGTATAGTGTCTTAACTTGTATATACTTAATCATCACTTATTAATCAAAATTAACATGTTGTATCAATATTTAAATAATAATATCGATAAATTATTTTTTTTAAAAGAACACAACAATCACTTTATTAAAATTTATAGATTGAATAAATAGGACCATCATTATAATTTGATATTATAAAATAACAATATAGATTTTTTTAGAACAAATAATGTTGTTGTAGTATAGTGGTGAGTATTCCTGCCTATCACACGAGTGACCCAGGTTTCGATCCCCGGCACCCGGCAATGGTGTTTTATTTTTTGTTATTTCTTTGAAATTTTATTGTTAATTGTTTTTCCTTTATGGTTTTATTCTATTTCCAGTATTAAAAAAAACAAACAAACAAACACGAACAATTTCACTTGCTTTTTTCCCATGAATTTAAAAGAAAATGTCTTTATCTAACCCACATCAAACATTTTCTTACGAATTTAAAAGAAATGGTCTTTATCAATACATTACAAATATAATGCGATTGTCTTCATTATTGACTTTTTTCTTTCCATCTTAATTATATCCTTTAAATACTTTAGCTTTCGTATTTATTTAAGTATTATGGTAGTAGTAGAATTTAAAACTACAACCATAACAACTTTTGAAACGTTCAGATCAAAGTCAGACCAAGAAATTACAAAAGAAAAAAAAAAATCAAAGCTAGACAAAGAAATTACAATAATAATAAAACCATTCCCCTATAATAGTTTATATGGTTAGATATTCTCGACCTATAAACGACTGACACGAGGCATCAACGGTGAATACTCGATAAACCATTCGATCAGGGGCACACCAAATAAATAAAGCCTACCCATGTTATTGATCTCAAATTCAATGTTTGGCAGAGAAGGATACACAAAACAAATAACATCAAACATTCTAAGCTTTAAAGTATACTGAAGGGGGAAAAAATATGGCAATAGTAATAAGAAAACTAGCAAAAGACTCATCAAATCTATTGCATCCAAATGTGTTGTTCCCTTCTTCCTTACAAAGCCTATTTGGAGACTTCTCCAGCAGGGTTGAGCTCATCCCAAGCTTCAATCCAAGTTACCATGGCCTCAGAGAGCTTAATGAAGTACGGATCGATGGGGCCGAGTTTCTCCTTCACGAGCTTCGACAGTTCGACGTAGCATTTCTGGACCGTCGTGCATTCTTTCGGGAGGACGACCGACTGGAAGAACGGGATCAGGTCTTCTTGCCAGAAGATCCCTTTGTACTCCTTTCTGAGGTTGGTGAAAGGGTTGCTGGCTTTGCTGTGCCAAATGTAGGGCAGCCCTGTCTTCACTCCCCATCCCAAATGGTCACAAATCACCTGAAAACAAGTTGATCAACCAATACTTTTAGCTCTGCATTTGGCTATAGATGAGAGAAATTGGTCATTTTGGAACTTGGCTTATACTTATATATACCTTCACACACCAACCGGCCCACATATCGTCGTATCGTCCGATCGGCTGGCCATCTCCCATGAGTCCGAAGTACATTGCAGGTCCGATCAGTTCGCGGTTGAATGCGAGATTCATTCCACACATGGGAAACAAGGTTCCCTTGGGAATTGTCAAGACTGCATCTACATACCTAAACAAGATTTTTACAGAGACTATCTCAATAATGCAAGCATGGAAGTTAAGCCTAAAGATTTTGGAACTTCTGGTGTTGAATCACACACCTAGAGTTCCTTTCACGAGGCTTGACGAGCTGTGTAGGAGCGTCGTAGTCAGGAATGTTAAGCCAGAGTCCATGAGAAACCGCGGTCGGGACACCCTCTCGGAGACTGAAAGGGTATCCACGGACAAAATCTGCACCTTCTCTGTATGGATCATACAGAGTGTTGAAGAAATGTGGGGTGGCTGGTGATAGAAGGTTCTTTATGTGCTGCTCGAGCGCATTGATATCTTTGTCCGAGGGGTCCTTAGCAACCTGCAACGACAGATTTACAAGAAACCATCAAAATGTGATCATCTTTTAAGCATATGGATCAAGACATAGATGCAGAATTACTCAGTAAAGATGACAACGAATCACTTTTTCCCCATTTTCACAATCAGTAACAAGGACTTCTCAACTACTTAGCATCAGTCACACTTATATGTAAACCAGATGGTTGTAGAAGGCCAAATCATCCATTAAATAACCATTAAACCCAAAAACTTAAACTGATAATCACAATTCACAGTAAATCAAATCTTTCTAATAACATTGACCAGAACAACATTCAAACAAACAAGCATTTCCACAAGATCTGTTCCTCCGCTAGCATATAAAAATCCAATATCTGTTCATAATTTGCAAGAAAGAGAATGGAGTTGACCAAATAACCCATCAATTTCTCAGATGTCCAATTTAGAACCAAATAACAGAATCATCAAAAAGAATGAACAAGAGAATCAGAATTGACCCTTTTCAAACAGCAACCAGTTGAAGAACTCAGAACTCCGAACTCAGAAAATGAAAGAAAACAAGCCGAACTCAAGTCCAGTCATAACCAAACAAACAAACAAGCAGATCTACAAACCAATGGCCGTCAACAGAGAACAAGCAATTCAAGAAACCAATCACAACAAAAACTCCAAAACAAAAGTCAACTAGCAAAATCAAGTAGATCTTATCTTACAAAGCAATCATCATCAATTGTGAAGATGTACTTCTTCTTGGAAACCATATAGCCGAAGCATCGACAAGCAGAGTCCTTGAAGGAAATGCAAGAGGCCTTCGGACCCAGAATCCGATTGATATCGTTCCGATTGTAGAGTTCATAGTCGAAACCTTCAGGGACCTTGATGGTCTTCGAAGGGTCGCCATCCTGAACGATGATCAAATGGTATTGCTCGAAAAAGGGCCTCCACATCTCCAAGAAATCGAGGTTTCGGATCGTGGGGATGACGATGTCGAGTTCATCTTTCAAAAGGGGAGTGGGTTTGACTGAAGCTTCCGCCATTGTTAAGCAATTGCAGAGTTGCAGAAGCTTCAATCAGAGAGAAAGGGACTTGGGTTAGACTTGGAGCGAAGAGAATGGAGACGACGATTATTTATACAGAGAGAAAAAAGGGGGATTTGTTTGGAGTAAATTTGAGATTTTTCTTGGGGCTTTTGGTCAATTGGTTTTTCTGGATCTGGATCGATCTGTCAAGTTTTATTTATTTATTTATTTTTCCAGTGAAAATAATTATTTAAATTTAAAATTTAAATAAATATTAAGTGTTTGTTCCTTCTTGGCTTGAAATTGAATTGGGAAGTGATGACTAGTGGAGTTACGTTATTTCCATTTAAATTTAAATTGGTTTTTAATGAATTTATTGATTGGTTGAATGTTTTTTAGATCTCCAAAATCTTCCATGCAAGTGTTCAACAAGGCAAGTCCTTCATATTTATCCAAGAATATTAGTCAATTTTAAGGTTCTGTGTTAGCCAAAGACAGCATAGTTTAACGATAATTGACATGTACCGATCAAAAGGTCAGAGATTTGAATCCCCCACTTCCAAATGTTGTTGAACTCTAAAAAAAATCAAAATATAATATTTTATTCAATGGGTCCCACACAATTCTTAAATACTCGTCACATGGAAAAAATGGAGGTAGTCTAGAAAATTTTCCATACTACTGTAGTACTAGAAAATTTTCCCTAGTATGTTGGGATCTGCATACTCCATTAAAATTTTGACAATTAAGAAAGAGAAAGGTAGAAAAAGATATATTTTTTTCATCTCTCGTAGTTGTCAAGATTTTAATGGTGGTATGTAGAGATACCTACGTATGTAGTGTTCTTTAAACACGGCTTAAATTATCATAAATTGATACAGTCATTTGTCTCTTTCAAGATCAAGTTCAAATTTTAAAAATTAAGTTTAAATCGTATGTTATTCTTTTACTGATAATTTTGGTTTAGGTATGTAAAAAGAAGATTTTTTGTTATGTACGTTTAAAGCATTCCTTTTTGTTCTTTGTACTTTTGAAAGCAATTATTTTGATCTTTGATTATAGAACTTTAACACGAATTTTCAATTTTGTACACAATAGAAACACTCTAATATAAAATTTTAGGCACATTTCAAAAAATTCATTGGTGTAATGCTTGTAATGAAATTGTGATTAAAAAACGTTAATAATTTAAAAAATTGAAAGGATTAGAATTGGTCACTTTTTGAGAGTACATGAACAAAATCAACATTTTAAAAGTATATGGGATAGAATACACAAAGTTGAAAGAAAAGCCACCAAAACAGGCACTTACAGCTTTCCGAATTGGATTTTAGCTCTAAATGAGAGTGATGCAAGATATACTCATAACACAAGCGAGGATCCTGTCCTACAAGTGTTATCCCATTGGGAGCTATGGCTCTTTCGTAACGAAGTTATTTCTTCAAAAAAAAAAAAAAAAAAAAAAGCACGTACAAAGGTTGAAGATATGGAGAACAAATGATTTATAAACTTTAGAGCTAAATCTGATTTGATCTTATTATTTCATTTTAGTTTTTAATCTTTTAAACTGTTTATTGTATGCATGAATGACTTCACGTTTATCTATCTATCCACTATTTCCTTTTCAACTCAAGAACTTTCGTGTTTATTTCAATTTAGTCTCTAAGCATTCAAAATATATATATTCTATTATAGTCTCCAAATTCTTTAAAAAAATATCTATTTAGGTTTCACAACATCTTCTAACAAACACCCGCCGTGACTTCAAATACTCTCATTAACGTATTACGTGGACAACGACCAGGTATTTGAGTCTCATATAGTTGACCAAAACAACTACCGAAAGGACTACATACCGAAAACAAAACAATAGTAACATCGAAATAATTAATTATTTCAAATTAAAGAAGCTGAAATGTGGTTTTTCTTTTCTCAATTTGAATATTTAAAAACATGGTTTGAAAATTCAACGACAAAAAACGCTGAAATTAAAAATTAAAAGGAAACCCCCCCAATATTATTGTTTGAAAATGAGAACGTAAAAAATGGTGTGTATCGTAAGTCAATTATGTTGACTATTCGTATGACAGCTAAAACTGGCGTAATAAAAAAAAAGTATTAATAATAATTATTTTATTGGAAATAATAATAATAATAATAATAATATTAAGAAAAAAGAAAAAAAAAACAGCTAGGAGAAGATTTTGAGAGATAAGCGTAGGAATAAGAACGTGTCGGACACCGTTGCCGCAGCCGCAGCCAGCCAGAAAGGGACAAAGGCTTCACGTTGTATTGGAATTTTGGACTGCTCCCTTCCTCTTTCCTCCCACCTTTTTTACGTTTCTTTCTTTATTCTTTTCAAAAAAACCCCTTCCCTAATTCCATCATTGCCCATGTGCCCTCTTATTCTCCTTCCTTCCCTTTTCTTTATTCTTTTTTCTTTTCTCTCTACGTAGATGACCCATTTTGAGAGGCTAAAATGAAAAGTGTTCTACATTTTAAGAATAAGGATATATGTCATTTTGCTTACGTCATCATCCTAGCAAAATTACCATTTTACTCTCTATATGAAAATGAGCATTTAAGGCATTTAAGAGTGAGATTGAAGAGAGAAATTAGAGAGAGTAAGAGATTGGAGGGAGAAATTGGAGAGAGAGAGCGAGAAGCGAGAAGCGAGAGCAAGATTGGAGAGAGAGTGAGAGATTGGAGAGAGAGCAAGAATATGCTGACGCAAGCAAAATGACATATATCCTTGTTTTAAAAAGGTAGAGCTTTTATCATTTCCGCCTATTTTAGAGGGTCATCCATACAAAAATCCCTAAAAATATCCCCCAACTATTCAGGTTGGTTTCAATTACATCTCCAAACTTTGAAAGGTTTCATTTTAACCTTTGAAATTTGAAGTTTGTTTCAAAACGAACATTGAAGACTTTTTTTTGTTAAATTCATGGAAAAATACACTTTTAGTCCCTGAGATTTGAGTTAGGTTTCATTTTGGTCCTTGAGTTTTCAAATTTGACAATTTAGCCCCTGAGGTTTGGATTTCGTTACACTCTTAGTCCCTCCGTTAATTTTTTTTTTGTTAAATACTATCAGATTGCTGACGTGACATTAGTTTTTAATAAAAAAAAAATATATTTTTATTAATTTATTAAAATAAAAATAATATATTAAATACTTTTTTTTCTTTTTTCTTTTTTCTTCTTCCTTCTTCTTCAATCTTCTTCTTCTCTAACCTCTTATTCTTCAAACCACCACACCTCGTCGAAGTTGCAGTCGCCGTCCACCACCGTCGATTAACTCTTTTTCCCCTCTTTTTCCTTCCTTCTTCCTCCCTTTCCTATTCTTTCACTGTTAAAAAAAAAACGAAGGGGGAAACCCCCTTTGACGACGATGCTAGAACAAAGGGGGTTTCCCCTTCGTTCCATATCTGGAACGAGGAACCTTCTCGACGATGGCCCGGGCGAGTGACGACGACGATCTGCGGCTGAGGGAGCGCGACTCTGCGTCTGGGCGAGTGACTACAACCTTCTGTGATCTACGAGTTTTTCTTCTATGATCTGCAACAACAACCTTCAGTGATATGCGACAAAAGGAACGACAACAATTTTTTCTTCTTCGATCTGTGGCTGAAGGAGAAAGAAAAAAAAAGGGAGGAGAGGGAAGAAGAAGAAAATAGGGGGAAATAGAGAGAAAAAAGGAGAAGAAAAAAATGGTTGTCGCCGGCGACGGTTGGCCGCCAACGAACAGCGGTCGAAGACGGTGATGGCTGCACATTGGGATTAGGGTTTGAATGGTGGAGAAGAAGAATATTGGAAGAAGATGGATGAAGAAAAAGAAAAATAATAAAAGAAAAATAATAAAATAATAAAAAATATTTAATATATTATTTTATTTTAAAAAATTGATAAAAACTAATGTCACGTCAGCAATCTATTAGTATTTAATAGAAAAATTGACGGAGAGACTAAGAATGTAACGAAATCCAAACCTCAAGGGCTAAATTGTTGAGTTTGAAAACTCAAGAACTAAAATGAAACCTAATCCAAACTTCTGGGACCAAAAGTGTATTTTTCCCTTAATCCTATTACCGAAACATTGGGGGTAAGGTAATGTGGTTATTGTCAATCCAACTGCTAATCACATCAGACCAACTTAAGGCATGTTTAGAATAACTTTGAGTTTTCAAAAAGTAATATGTAGTTTAAGAGTGTAATTATTATTTTTTTAATTTTTTGTAAGGTTTGTTTAATGTATCTTGCTAATGACAACTGACATAGTTACAATTTATAAAAATGGGACTTGAAATTCAAGGATGAATTGCTCAAATTAAAAGTTCTTTAAGTATGAGTTGTTATAGACAATCTTAGACTGTCCCGATTATCGAGGGCAGGACACAGCCAACATCGTATCAATCTGAGGAAACACGAAGAATCAGGCTTGCAAGGAGAAGAAGGCCAAGGAAATGGGCCTCAACCCATTCCACAGCCTCGACCTAGACATAGGAGTGGCTAGCTTTAGCCCAGCAAGTACTTACCTCCCCTGCGCATCCCCAGGCTGGTGAAGTCTTCTAACAATCCGATTCGATATGCTTCAACCTTAAACCTTCCTCAAATGGGTAAAACTCTAAAAACGGTTCGAGGCATAAATTTCTCAACTCTGATTCCGAACTTCTTCCTTTTGCTCTCTACTTGCCATACTCTATCACCTCTAAGCTAGAGTTGATGTGACAAGCACCATATCAGTGTGCATTTTTCTCTTGTTTTGTAGGCTACATCTTCTCTTCCAAACAAATCTACCGTTGCCACGCATATGTGTTTTTCCTTGTATGGATTTTGACAATAACAACAATTGTTTTTTTTGCCTTTCGGATTAGATCTCGAATCTTACATAAACTATTGCTAACTTAACCATATCTCAGTAGTATAATAGTCGAGGTATCAATATTTGAATCTCCTAATCACACTTTTATTTTTCTTAAAAAAAAAAAAAATCACACTTCATTTTCAATATAATATTAAAAAAAAAAAACAAACAAATCTCACCAGAATTTCAGTTAGCCAATGTTCAATTGGGCCAGTCTCCAGATTCGGCCCAATGACGGCTACCCTTATGGGCCAGCGAAGGAATGGCAGAGGCCCAAAGCCCACAAAAGAGCTCGATATTTTGACTTTTAAGAGCGAGTCGTTCAGAAAAATATCCCAACGCGATCGAGCAACCCACAGAAGCGATTAGTCGAGACTAATCGCCAAAAGGGATCGATGCCGAGCCTTTCGACTCTCTATTCCATTCAAGAAGTCTCACAGCACAGTTCCAACGACGACTGTTGGATCATTGTCGATGGCAAGGTACTTCCCTGATGATTTTCATGGCGTTACATGATTTTCTTTCACAAATTACTCTTCTGTTCGTCGGCTTAATGATCTTCTCTTCATGTCTTTGCTGTATGATTCATGTGGCAGTTTTCTTTCTGCGTTTTTTTGGTTTGTGCTCGTGTTAGTTCTATCTTTTATTCTATGAGATGCGTTCTGGATCACGGTCGGGATTCTTGTAGCACGCCATTGAGCTGTAGACTGAATTCAATTTTTATTGTCGATTATTATCTTGTTAGGTTGGGGAATGGGGAGTTGGAGCAGTAGTTTGACCGGCATTAGAATTCAGCTGTTGCTGAATGAGCTGAATTTGTCATTGTGAGGATGAAAAAAGAAGTAAACGATCTTATCATATTCAGATTGTATGATTTCTGGTTTTCGTTAGGTGAACGGTATTTATCTTGTTGATGGTTTGTAGGTTATCCGTAGTGTAATTGATAAGGATCAAGAGTTAGGTTTAGAATGAAGTAATTATCGGTTAATATAGGTTTTAATTACAAACTTTTTTAAGAGTTGAGATCTTTGAAAGTCTATTGGCTTGATTTTCTCCTCTCCACTCTTGGAGGCAGAGTGGAGATAGCCGGATTCAAATAAAAGGTAAAAAGGATGGAGGATGGATGAAAACCCAATAGCATGGCTCACTTGTGAATCAATAGATTTAATTTAACGCTCAGTTCATTCTCATGTCAAACTTTTCGAATTTACAATAGAAAAATAAGGGGTTCTAGTAATGAATCCAAATCAGACTATATCGTAATAGAACTTATGCTAGTGTTTGAATCTAAGAATTTGGATGATTTGTTGATTTGAAATTCTTGACGTTTTAGTTGCATATTGTTAATTGAAACATTGGCCCTCTATTTCCAAAATCTTTTAAAATTTTTCATGTACATTTTCTTTATTGCAGCCTTTCAGTCAAGTCATCTTATTTGTCAATATTGTGGAACCTATTTTTAAAAAGGAATTGAGTTTGAAGATGTGAAGGATGAGTCCTAAGTCCTGTCATTCCCATTTTTCCTAGTTCACCAATTCTTTGTGGACACTATTCAACATTGGCACCATTATACAACACCTCCACCTCCCCTAACCATTTTATGTGCGTTATCTTCTCTACCGTATTTTTTTCGAGAGAATGCATTCTGATATCGCTTTAAAATGACATACTATCGTTTGTAGGTATACGATGTGACATCATATTTGGATGAGCATCCCGGTGGAGATGATGTTATCGTCGCTGCAACTGGTATGCTTGTACTTTGTAATGGAATACTTCTCTCCCAAATCTGAACAGTGACAGATTTTTTTCCCCCATCAAAGGCAGAGATGCCACAGATGATTTTGAAGATGCTGGTCATAGCAAAGACGCCAGAGAGCTGATGGAGAAGTTCTACATCGGCGTGCTTGATGAATCTTCCTCAGCAAGCCCAGAACTCGAAACGAAGCGACCAGACGGTTATGCAGCTCAGGTTCAGGCCTTGACAAAGCAATACTGGGCGGCTCCTGTTGCAATACTTGGTATTTCTGTAGCACTTGGCTGGTTATACTTGCGCAAAAAGTGATTTCAATGCCATTTGAAGGCTGTTTGGCTTGTTGAATTGAGAGAGTCGGTCACATTTTTTGCTTCTTTAGAAATTTCTAAATTTACTTTTTCAATATTCAGACAATGATTGGTAGATTTTTTTTTTGTTTCTTTCTAGTACTGTATAATAGAGAACTTGTTATTGTTTAGAAGATGCAGGCCAGCCCAGTTTGTTCACTGGTAGGTTTGTGTACTTATTTCCATTGTTTCATTGGATGGGACTAATGTAGCTTCTTTCAGCCCAACAGAGTTTTGACAGGTTGAAGTTGAGGTATTATTATTAGCAAAACCTTTTTAAAGTTCTTTTGGTTTGAATTGCATGGTTTTAGTAAATTCTTGCATTATTAGTATAAATTCAGTCTTTTCTTCTGCTTTTAAAAGAACTTGTTTGAGAAGAGCCAACTTCTATAGTAAATCATTTACCAAAGATGAAAGCTTTTTTCTTGTTTACTTGCTTGATAAGTAGATAATTATATAGGTAAATATTTAAAAATATATATAGTGGGTTAGATGTGGAATTTTGAGTTTGATTTAAATTTTTATTAAATGAATAATAATAGCTAAAACTGCTTTTATCAAAGTTTAGAGATTATGACCATTTAAAAAAGTTAAGTGGTTAGATAAAATTTTGAAAGTTTAAAAAGAAAGTAAAGGTTAATGTATTAATGTCAAAGCGAGCATCGCTAAGCAGTAATTGACATGTATCCTCAACCAAGAGATCAGAGATTCGAATTCGAATTCCTCCACTTTTAAATGTTGTTGTACTCAAATAAAAAAAAAGTTAATGTATTAATAGTATTTATTAGTCCTTAATTGAAAACATTATTAAATGGTTTACTGAAATCAACTTAAACTTTTATTATTATTATTTTTGAAATAAGTCGAGGCGTAATTTAATTAATTAATTATTTTTTTTAACAAAAGTTGAGCTTAAATAATGTTTTCAATTGTGGTTTGAACCTACAGCTCACGTTTTTAATGATTCTTTCTTTTTTTTTTAAGAAAAACTATTGAAGATATTAGTACAAAATTGATGGTTATTTACGAGAATAGCCACCAAGTTTTAGAAGAGTTTGAGGCCCATATTTCCTCAAGTGGCCCAACAACGAAACAAGCCCAATAGGCCCAAAAACAAGACAACAAAAACAGAGAATCACAGAGAAGAAGAAGAAGAAGAAGCTGCTGAAGAAGGAGCATAACGGCTTGTAATGGCGCAGGCTGTTCAGAAAAATACTCTGTACGTTGGTGGTTTGGCGGAGGAGGTGAACGAGTCTATTCTTCACGCAGCCTTCATTCCCTTCGGCGACATCAAAGACGTCAAGACTCCATTGGATCAAGCCACTCAGAAGCACCGCTCCTTCGGCTTCGTCACTTTCTTGGAAAAGGAAGACGCGTCCGCCGCCATGGATAATATGGACGGTGCTGAGCTCTACGGCCGTGTCCTCACTGTCAACTATGCCCTCCCCGAGCGTATCAAGGGTGGTGAACAAGGATGGGCCGCCCAGCCTAGTAAGTTCCCCCATTCTTTAAACCCTAATTGTTTTCCTCTATCGATTCCCTGTATCTTTAAAATTTCGTTTGTGTTACATCTTCTCGTTGTTGATTGCTCAATTCTAAGGCGTATTTGATTACCAGTTTTGATTATGTGCTCTAATTTCATGCTTGTAATAGGAGTCCTTGAAAGTGAAAATTGAATTTATGCAATTCATTCGGCTGCATTGTATATAGTAATGGTTGGCTGTTTAGGTGAATTTTTGTATGCTTGCCATTTATTTAGGTTCGTTTGTTATATTCTAAATGTTCAATTTTCATTCTTATACTTTCAAATGTTTTGTTAGTGCAATACAAATTTTGGACCGGCCGTTTTCTAATTCGATGTCAAATCAAATTCATGTTTCTTATAGCACAAGTCCGGATGCAATACAGAAGTTTAAAAACAAAGACTGAAATTGGTTTTGTTGCAAACTTCAGAGAAGGAACCAAAGCTAATAATATAACAACTAAAATTTGGTAAATGTGAAAGTTTAGGACCAATATTAGATTAAAAACCTTTAAATATTTTCTGGTCCAAAAGTTGAAACCTCAGCACTTGGCATGTATCTATGTTTAAAAATATGATAATGCAAACTTTGGCCGTTTTATACTGCGGCCATGAGATCAAACCATATGATACTATCATTTTTTATATTTTGTGTCCCTTCCCAATCCTTATAAATGGATAAATTTAGTTTGTATTTGAAGTTGATTTAGGAGACTAGTTTGCAACAAGGTTTGAAAATTGCTCTAGGATTTGGACTCGGCTATTTAAGGATTCATTTTGATCATGGATGTGCTTAGAAATGCCTGCGCTAACATGAGCTTAGCTCAACCGTGAAGGCATCTACTCCTTTCCTTCTGGTTGGAGGTTCAAATCCTCTCCCTAAATTTGTTATATCAAACAAAAATTTCTTCCATTCCCTTGATTGATTTTTCCTGTGACCTCCTGCATCATCATCACTACCTGTCCTGTACCTTTTGTGAGAAAAAGTTGAGAATTGAGTGAATAAAGTTTTACTGCATGTTTATTACCGAATGGCTGGCCCACTCTGATTGTCTCATCTCCTTGGAATTCAGAACATATCTTGGCCATAGCGAATTATTGACTGGTGTTAAGGTCTGCTAACTAGAATTTCTTAGCCTTGTTCACTTCTCATAGATGGTCGTATGCTTTGTCTTCCATCATGCCTATGCCTTTTCCAATTCACTAGACGTTTTGTACGATCAAATTGTGTTGCAATACTCATCTTGCAAATGGGTCTGAGTGAGTGAGTTTTCCCCTCATCTTGTAGTAGTCATTACTAAACAAATGCTTTCTTTCATCTTCTAGTTTGGGCGGATGCGGATACATGGTTTGAAAGGCAGCAACAAGAGGAGGAAATGCAACGCATTCAGGCTGAGAATCGAGCAGCTATGCAGGCTGCTGAGGAGCTGCACAGGAAGAAACTAGCCCAGGAGCGGGAAGGGGAAAAAGAAGACGAGATGGACACCAAGGATGATCCCATGGCTAAGGCTGAAGCCGAGGTTTTAAGACAGAACAGTTAAAGAGGCGCACTTCATTCAGATTGAGCTTGCTTCAATCCAAGTGAGAGATAGAGAGAGAGAGAGGGAGAGAGAAGCAGAGCCATTGAAAACCTGCCATTCTCTCTGAGCTTGCCGTTCACAATGCAGAAGTATGTTAAGCTTATGCATCGATCTCTTCTGTAGTTAATTCCATTCACAAAGCATAGTTTGATAAGCTGAAAAATGTTTACCTTTTCTGAAAACTTGTAACTTTATTGGAAGAAGAGCTAGAAAGTTGGAAGGAAGTTTTTATTTGACCTCCTAGTCAAGAACCGGTTGAGTTATGTTTAGGTTAGCTTGGTTTTATGATCATTGGTTGGTAGTTCGGGTAATTCTCTTGTGAATCAGGTTTAAATATGTTTGAGTTTGTGAACCATCATGAGTTGGCCCTAATGGTCAATAAGGACCATAGAAAAAATAAAGGGCTTAGAGTGAATGGGTTCAATCTATGGTGGTCACCTATCTAGGATATTTAGTATCCTACGAGTTTCCTTGGCAACCAAATGTAGTAGGGTCAAGCGGTTGTCCCGTGAGATTAGTCGAGGTGCACGTAAGCTGGTCCGGACACTCATAGATATAAAAAAAAGGGAAAATTACCTTTTTAGTCCTTGAGTTTTCAGCACAAGGTGCATTTGGTCCCTAAGTTTTTAAAATAGACCTTTTTAGTCCCTGAGTTTTTAAGAATAGGTTTAAAAGGTCCCTATGTTAACAGAATCTGTTAAATACAAACAAAAAGCTGATTGTGCTTTTTAATTGCTTATATGGCTTGATGATTGTGCAAAAATGAATGCTGAATCAGACTTAAAAAAAATTAGTTGAAAAATTGAAACCCTAAAATTGAAGTCTTCTTGCGTGATTGTGAAGTACGAACCGAAGGGATTCGATTTGGGGTCTCTTCCATATAAATTTGACCAGCAAGGATTATAATCGAACAATCAAAACACAAAATGTACGTTAAAAAGACGAAAAGATCTCATAGACGAGGGGATTCGATTTTCTGTTTTGAAGCGATTTGATTTTGAATCTCTTCCACATGAATTTGACCATCAAGGATTCTAACCGAAAAATCACAAAAAATGTTAAAAAGACGAAAGAAGAAGGTGAGTGATGAGCAAAGGATCCTTTCAGATGAAGAAGAAGGTGAGCAATGACCAGCAAGGATTTGATTCCATTGGCAATGACGAAACTGCAATTCCGAGCGATTCTGGGTTCCAATAATTCTTTCGTTCGAGATCCTTCCTTCATCTCTTTAATGTAGATTTTCAGTTTGATTTTTAAATTGTACCGCTCACATTTTTGTCCATCTAAGATCCTTTCTTCGTCATTTTAAAGTAAATTTTCTGTTTTGATTTTAAAATCCCTTCAGTTTCCACTTCACACGCAAGGAGACTCCAATTTTAGGATTTCAATTTTTTTCAACTAATTTTTTAAGGCCCAGTCAATGTCATTTTAACACAATCATCAAGCACATGTAAGTAATGAAAAAGCACAGTCAGCTTTCTGTTTGTATTTAACAGATTCTGTTAATGATAGAGACCTTTTAAACCTATTCTTAAAAACTCAGGAACTAAAAAGGTCTATTTTAAAAACTTAGAGACCAAATGCACCTGGTGCTGAAAACTCGGGGACTAAAAAGGTAATTTTCCCCCCAAAAAAAAAAATGTCTGAGTTTGTGAAATTTGAAAAATGTCAAGTTTGTATAACTTGTGAGTTTCTTGGATTTACATATGCTCATGTGATTAAAAATCTATAATTTAGGACAAGTAGATTGCAACGACCCTACTTTTCATGCCTAGATTCCTAAGGCCGTTACTACATGCATTTCATTCTACTTCTAAGAACAGCGTGCAAATAACGTTTAAAGAAAACATACTTAGAAATTTGCGAAAACTTTTCAATCTGGGATCCCAGTTAAAACAGAACAAACGAAACATTTAGTTGTTCAAACAAAACTTAAAGCGGAATAAATCTTGAATCATTCGCAATACAAGTTCAAAAGAGGAATTTCAAAACGTAAAATGCGGAAGTCTATACTAAAGGAGGTCCATGGCTCAGCAGCTCTCCGTCACGCGTGGTGTACACCTTTACCTCTACCTGCAGTTGTATGTAAGGGAAAAGAATGAGTATTTAGGAAAATACTCAGTAAGTAGCCATACTTCAAGACACTCGCAGCAATAAAAGCTTTAATAACTTAGTCGAGTTAAGGGCCTAAGGGTTAGGTCATCTCAATCTCATTCATTTCATTTCATTTCATTTCATTTATCGGCAGTTCGGGTCTCGTGTTCAATTAGTACACCTGTTTATATACAAGCTTGCCAACTCACTGATAGTGCACATGTGGGAGTTTTGGGAGGTCTCTACTCCTACTGATGGTAGATGGCACCCAGTCAGAGGAGCTAAGTCTCATCCCTCAAGGCACTAATGGGCGCGTAGCGCTCTAAGCTACCATTTCACTGGTGAGGCGTTCATGGGTTTAAGTCAGGAATTTACTTCCACAGTTAGTAAATGGCACCTAGACTGCGAAGCCAAGTCCCACCCATTAAGCCCCTCATTTCAGTCTATTACATCTCAGTCCTAGGTGTCTAATTGACACGACCCTCGACTTAGGCACTAGCCTATCCCTTTCTCTTTCCTAATCCTTTCCCTCAAGGTAGATATGATTCCCAAGCCGTCATGAGGCTACCGAAAATTCGGTAGCATAACGGCACACGCAGAGGGAACCCAAAAATTTTTATACACCTGGAAACAATATAATGCACTTCTATAGTCACAACGGGTCAGATGTCACATCCAAACTTCAATCCAAACTCCAACAGACATTTAACCCATCCCCCAATATCACAAATAAAATCCAGAGAAACACATAGCCATCCAAGCCAAACATGCTTTAAAATAAACCAAGAGATGCCAGGTTAACTTTAAGATCCTCGTGCTATCAACATGTCTTATAATGAAGCTTATCATGGTTCCACAATCAAAACTCAAGGCTCAAATCTTATCCATGCTAACATATTAAATTTTCAAAGAAAATTAATCCAAAGCATAGAACTAAATCCAACGGCTACATATATATCAATCGCAAGCATTTCAGTTCATGGCTAACCAAATAAAACATGAAATTCACGGCCTCAACACAAACAAAGAACACTTAGCCCAAACTCCAATCATTCCATAATCCACGCTACCCATTTAATGCCCAAATAATGGCAATCTCAACATGCTCATCATGCTTCAAAAGTTAACCCAACACACTTTACTTAACCTTAAAAACCAACTTGGTTTAAAAATGGAACTTCAATCCAACTATCCACTTTAAATTCCCAATTAACAAACAATGGTCAATTAGTCTAAGACATAGAATTTGAATCCAACTAGCTACTTACCTTAGTGAAGGAGATACTTGATTAACCTCCAAGAAATTCCTTAACTCCAAGGTTCTTAAGCAAGCTACAACAAGGAAATGAACTCTTAATTAACTATGGACTCTAACCAAGCATTCAACTAAGAACCCATTACATTTGGGGTAAAATTAACAACCAAAGCTTACCCCAAACAGAACCACAGCTTGCTGTCCAGCAGTCCTAAATCGCTCAAATTTGATAATTCGACCTCCAAACACCACGGGCACCTTGAAATCGGAAGCTAAACTCAATGGGCATCCATGATTAAACATTAAATAGACCCAAAACACCTTAAATCTCACTTACCCACTGCCGAAATTGCTCAAACACGCTGAAACTTGAAGACCCACTGCTTGAATCGCCGGAATTGAATGGGTACGCTTGCTGAACGGGAGAAAAAGTGAATGGGTAATCGTTTAAATGCAAGAACTAACCCACATAAGCCTCAAATCAACTTACCCAATGCGGGAACTCACCTAAAACAGCCGAAAACACGGAAAAATGGTCCCTCCTCGCTGCTGTCCGCGCCTACAGTGGCGACGGCGACTCGCAGATCGACGGCAGCTCGTGAGTGGGTTGCAGGCGGCGGCGCGTCGGATCTGCTACACAGAGAGAGAGTGGCTGAGAGAGAGATAGAGAGATCGAGGGAGAAGGAGACGAGAGAAACAAAATCGAGAGAGAGAAAGAGATACCGACGGCGACGGCGACGGCGGACGGTGGAGTGCGGCGGCGGCGTCGGTGGTGAGCGTGCGTATGAGAGAGAGAGAGATTGCCGAGAGAGGGAGAGATGGAGCAGAGAGAGAGAGCGATCGTGAGAGGGAAAGAGAGTTAAGATTTTCTTTTTTTTTTTTTTTTTTAATTGGTCAATTGACCGAAAATGTGGGGGGAAATTTTCCCCCCACTTCCCCTTTGACCGGACATTAGCCCACTCCCCTTTTTCCCTTTTTTTTTTTTTTTTTTTTTTTTTTTTTTAGAAAAAGCTGGCTGCTACATCATACTAACCTTAAAAGAACTTTCGTCCTCGAAAGTTGCTAGTACTGGAACAGCTCTGGGTACTTGGCCATCATTTCGTCTTCTCTCTCCCACGTTGCCTCTTCGGTCAAATGGTTTCGCCAAAGGACCTTCACGAGAGCTATCTCGCGATTGCGAAGGACCTTCACCTCTCTGTCAAGAATTAGCACAGGTTCCTCCTCATAAGTCAAGTTCTCGCTGAGTTGCAAGGGTTCAAAGTCCACTCTGTGGGTTGGATTTGTCAAATACTTTCGCAGCATGGAGACATGAAAAACATTGTGTACCGCCGAAAGCGAAGGCGGCAATGCTAGACGATAAGCCACCGGACCAATCCGTTCTAAAATCTCAAACGGACCAATGAAACGTGGGCTGAGCTTGCCTTTCCTTCCAAACCTCAATACTCTTTTCATCGGAGCTACCTTCAAGAAAACATGATCACCCACGTCAAACTCTAAATCTCTTCTCCTTGTATCAGCATAGCTCTTCTGTCGGCTTTTAGCTGTTAACATCCTCGACCTGATTGTGCGAATAGCCTCGCTGGAGGCTTGGATCAATTCAGGTCCCAACAACTGACGTTCACCGACTTCATCCCAATAAACAGGGGACCTGCATCTCTTCCCATAGAGGGCCTCAAACGGTGACATACCGATGGTTGCTTGATAACTATTGTTATACGCAAACTCCATTAAGTGCAGGTGTGCATCCCAACTACCTGAGAAATCCAAGACACATGCTCGCAACATATACTCTAGAGTTTGGTTCAATCGCTCAGTTTGACCATCTGTCTGAGGGTGAAAAGCTGTACTGAAACGCAGCTGAGTACCCAAGGCTCTTTGCAGACTCCTCCAGAAGTTAGACGTGAACCGAGGGTCTCTATCTGACACGATTGATACCGGCACACCATGAAGCTTGACTATCTCTGTCATATATAACTGTGCCCACTTTTCAACAGTGTAAGTAGGCCTCCCAGGGAGAAAATGCGCTGACTTAGTGAGTCTGTCGATAATGACCCAAATCACGGTGTAACCCTTGACCGTTCTAGGCAATCCTGTAATGAAGTCCATAGATATATGCTCCCACTTCCACTCTGGGACACTCAACGGCTGTAACAATCCCGCTGGTTTCTGTCTCGGGGCCTTCACTTGTTGGCAAACAAGGCATTTACTGACAAAATCCGCTATCTCTCTTTTCATGCCCTGCCACCAGTAATATTGTTTCAAATCATGGTACATCTTCGTACTTCCTGGATGGATTGAAAAAGGTGAACTATGCGCCTCTGCTAATAATTCTTGTTTGAGTTCGGCATTCCCAGGTACGCATAAGCGACCCTGGTAACACAAGCCGAGGTCTGAAGATAAGGAAAACTCGTTCACCTGCCCCGCCTCCACTTGACTGCGTTTAACAACAAGGTCAAGGTCATTTGGTTGTTCATCTATGATCCTCTGTCTCAAGCTCGACTTAACTGTCAACTGAGCTAGGCGTGCTGTAACTTCGCCCACTGCAATCATAATCTCTGCACGTTCCAAGTCATCCAATATATGAGCCTGAGTAGTAATCAAAGCGGACGCATGAGCAGTCTTCCTACTGAGGGCATCTGCAACCACATTTGCCTTGCCCGGGTGGTACTAGATGTCACAATCATAATCTTTCACTAACTCTAACCATCTTCGCTGCCTCATATTCAGTTCTTTCTGGGTGAAGAGGTATTTCAGACTTTTGTGGTCCGTGAAGATTTGGATTTTCTCTCCGTATAAATAGTGCCTCCAAATCTTCAAGGCAAAGACCACTGCTGCCAATTCCAAGTCATGGGTCGGGTAGTTCTTCTCATAATCTTTCAACTGACGAGATGCATAAGCAATGACCTTACCATGTTGCATTAACACACAACCCAATCCCTTCTTTGAAGCATCGCTGTAAATAACAAATTCTCCTGAGCCATCAGGTACCGTAAGTACTGGTGCTGAAACTAGTCTCTGCTTAAGCTCTTGGAAGCTTGCCTCACAAGCTTCATTCCACACGAATGGTGTACCCTTTCGAGTCAACTGAGTTAGAGGTGCGGCTATACTGGAAAAACCTTGCACAAAACGACGGTAATAGCCTGCTAACCCCAAGAAACTCCGAATCTCGCTGACTGAGGTAGGTCGAGACCAATTGGTCACTGCCTCTATTTTAGCTGGGTCTACTGTGACACCCTCCTTTGACACCACGTGCCCTAAGAAGGAAACTCGTTGTAACCAGAACTCACATTTAGAGAATTTGGCATACAACTTGTTCGTTCTTAAGGTAGTTAGAACTCTCCTGAGATGATCCTCATGTTCCTCTTCTGTCTTGGAGTAGATAAGGATGTCGTCGATAAAAACAATCACAAATGAATCCAGGAATTCCTTAAATACCCTGTTCATCAAATCCATGAAAACTGCGGGAGCATTAGTAAGCCCAAAGGACATCACAGTAAATTCGTAATGCCCATACCTGGTTCGGAAAGCTGTCTTGGGTATATCGTCCTCTCTAATCCTCAGCTGATGATAACCTGACCGTAGATCTATTTTAGAAAACACTGCTGCACCTTGAAGCTGATCAAAGAGGTCATCAATCCTGGGCAGAGGGTATCTGTTCTTTATTGTCACTTTGTTCAGCTCCCGGTAGTCGATGCACAAACGCATTGTCCCATCCTTCTTTTTCACAAACAAAACCGGAGCACCCCACGGCGAGACGCTGGGGCGTATATAACCTTTGTCCAACAGCTCCTGTATTTGCACCTTAAGCTCTTTCAATTCCGCTGGAGCCATCCTATATGGAGCTTTAGAAATCGGATTAGTCCCTGGCTCAAGCTCAATGCAGAAGTCAACCTCTCGTGCTGGTGGTAGTCCTGTCAGATCTTCAGGGAATACATCTGTGAATTCCCTCACTACCGGAATTGAGGTCATTGATGCCTCGATTTTCCTGGTGTCAACCACGCTAGCCAACAAGCCCCAAGCTCCTTTGCTAATCAATTTTCTCGCCTTCATCGCAGAGACCACTTTAGGAGCACCTTTGATCATCGATCCCTTAAACTTGAAGCTTGCCTCTGACGGAGGGTTAAAGATCACCTCCTTACGATGACAGTCTATGTTGGCATAATTAGAAGCCAACCATTCCATTCCCAAGATAACGTCAAAATCACTCATATCCAGGGCGATCAATGTCACATCCATCGATCGATCAGACACTAACATTTGGCAGGCTTTCACCGCTTCACTAGCTAGTAGTGTTACCCCCGCAGGGGTTGAGACTGACAAAACATAGCCTAGCGGCTCTAGTTCTAGGTTGGCTTGACTTACAAATGATGCAGAAATAAAAGAATGCGTTGAACCCGAATCAAACAACACAAAAGCATAGTGGCCGAGGATAGGGATGGTACCTGTCACTACTGCGTTAAGGTCCTCGGCCTCTTGTCGGGTGGTGGCAAATATCTTGCCCTGATGTTGTGCTGGTCTCGCCCCAGATGCCTGATTTGAACTGGACGGCTGGTCGGCATAATTAGCTTTCTTCTGATTACAATTCGGAGCAATATGCCCTTCCCGACCACACTTGAAACAAACACGGGTCCCTGCCAAACAACGACCCCAGTGGTACTTCCTACAGGTCTGACATAATGGCCTATCCTGATTAGGCCCTGACTGATTTTGTGCTCTCTGTCGACGGTCCTGGGGCGGACCTCGTATAGGGTAACGGTGACCCCTCTGTGTGTTCGAGCTCATCTGATCGTACCTTCGCTTATGACCTGAAGAAGGTTCTGAAGAGACAGCTGACGGTCGTCGATCAATCAGCTGTGCCACCCTAACTGCCATGGCATAGTCTTGGGGTTCATGGGCTGCCACACTGCCCTGAATCTCTTCCTTTAAGCTTGTGATGAAACGTTCCACCTTATCAGCCTCTACAGCTACCAGGGCAGGGGCAAACCGAGACAGTCTGGCAAACTCTGTCTCGTACTCCTCTACGGTTCGGTTTCCCTGCGTAAGAGCCACAAACTCTGATTGCTTCTTGAATCGGGAGGCGGCAGGGTAATATTTCCGAAAGAACTCCCCCCTGAACTGAGCCCATGTGACAGGTCCGTTGCTGACGTCTATAGTCCTTTCAATCGATTGCCACCAAATCAGGGCGTTATCTCGTAACAGGAACACGGCGCAGTACACTTTCTGGTCCTCTGGGCAGTTCATGTGGCGAAAAACAGTCTCGATGGAGGACAGCCACAACTCTGCTACCGTGGGGTCCCTTGAGGCTCCATCGAACGGACATGGGTCCCACTTCCTGAAATCTCTTAAGCACCTAGCCTCCCGTGATAAGGCGGCTTCGTTACTCTGAGGCGCTTGGGCCTGTCGCCCTGCAAGCACGCCCGCAACTGCGGCCTGAACTGCGGTCTGAACAATTGCCTGAATATCCACCGTGACAGGTCCTACCGCAGGCCCCGGCTGTCCACCCGGTTGTTCCACTTGTGGGTTTTCTGGTAGATTTCCTTCTTGCTCCACAGGTGGCACGACTTGCTCAGGGGCTGTACGACCCCTACCACGACCTCTTCCTCGACCTCTTCCACGTCCTTGTGCTCGGGGAGGCATGATCTATTTCACAAAAATTTTATCATCTTACTAACAGGCTTGAATCCTTTAAACAATTCTCAGGCACTAAACCTCATGCATATCTTTCCCACAACATGAATCTTTTCCGAACATATATAACATATAATATTTACAGGCTACAAGGTAATCAAACGTGTACCTGGCGTGACCGGATGCTTGCTGATAAGCAATGGACATACCTAAGGTTTACGATGTAAACCAGTCTACAGAACCTATGACCTAGAGTTCTGATACCAACTGTAACGACCCTACTTTTCATGCCTAGATTCCTAAGGCCGTTACTACATGCATTTCATTCTACTTCTAAGAACAACGTGCAAATAACGTTTAAAGAAAACATACTTAGAAATTTGCGAAAACTTTTCAATCTGGGATCCCAGTTAAAACAGAACAAACGAAACATTTAGTTGTTCAAACAAAACTTAAAGCGGAATAAATCTTGAATCATTCGTAATACAAGTTCAAAAGAGGAATTTCAAAACGTAAAATGCGGAAGTCTATACTAAAGGAGGTCCATGGCTCAGCAGCTCTCCGTCACGCGTGGTGTACACCTTTACCTCTACCTGCAGTTGTATGTAAGGGAAAAGAATGAGTATTTAGGAAAATACTCAGTAAGTAGCCATACTTCAAGACACTCGCAGCAATAAAAGCTTTAATAACTTAGTCGAGTTAAGGGCCTAAGGGTTAGGTCATCTCAATCTCATTCATTTCATTTCATTTCATTTCATTTATCGGCAGTTCGGGTCTCGTGTTCAATTAGTACACCTGTTTATATACAAGCTTGCCAACTCACTGATAGTGCACATGTGGGAGTTTTGGGAGGTCTCTACTCCTACTGATGGTAGATGGCACCCAGTCAGAGGAGCTAAGTCTCATCCCTCAAGGCACTAATGGGCGCGTAGCGCTCTAAGCTACCATTTCACTGGTGGGGCGTTCATGGGTTTAAGTCAGGAATTTACTTCCACAGTTAGTAAATGGCACCTAGACTGCGAAGCCAAGTCCCACCCATTAAGCCCCTCATTTCAGTCTATTACATCTCAGTCCTAGGTGTCTAATTGACACGACCCTCGACTTAGGCACTAGCCTATCCCTTTCTCTTTCCTAATCCTTTCCCTCAAGGTAGATATGATTCCCAAGCCGTCATGAGGCTACCGAAAATTCGGTAGCATAACGGCACACGCAGAGGGAACCCAAAAATTTTTATACACCTGGAAACAATATAATGCACTTCTATAGTCACAACGGGTCAGATGTCACATCCAAACTTCAATCCAAACTCCAACAGACATTTAACCCATCCCCCAATATCACAAATAAAATCCAGAGAAACACATAGCCATCCAAGCCAAACATGCTTTAAAATAAACCAAGAGATGCCAGGTTAACTTTAAGATCCTCGTGCTATCAACATGTCTTATAATGAAGCTTATCATGGTTCCACAATCAAAACTCAAGGCTCAAATCTTATCCATGCTAACATATTAAATTTTCAAAGAAAATTAATCCAAAGCATAGAACTAAATCCAACGGCTACATATATATCAATCGCAAGCATTTCAGTTCATGGCTAACCAAATAAAACATGAAATTCACGGCCTCAACACAAACAAAGAACACTTAGCCCAAACTCCAATCATTCCATAATCCACGCTACCCATTTAATGCCCAAATAATGGCAATCTCAACATGCTCATCATGCTTCAAAAGTTAACCCAACACACTTTACTTAACCTTAAAAACCAACTTGGTTTAAAAATGGAACTTCAATCCAACTATCCACTTTAAATTCCCAATTAACAAACAATGGTCAATTAGTCTAAGACATAGAATTTGAATCCAACTAGCTACTTACCTTAGTGAAGGAGATACTTGATTAACCTCCAAGAAATTCCTTAACTCCAAGGTTCTTAAGCAAGCTACAACAAGGAAATGAACTCTTAATTAACTATGGACTCTAACCAAGCATTCAACTAAGAACCCATTACATTTGGGGTAAAATTAACAACCAAAGCTTACCCCAAACAGAACCACAGCTTGCTGTCCAGCAGTCCCAAATCGCTCAAATTTGATAATTCGACCTCCAAACACCACGGGCACCTTGAAATCGGAAGCTAAACTCAATGGGCATCCATGATTAAACATTAAATAGACCCAAAACACCTTAAATCTCACTTACCCACTGCCGAAATTGCTCAAACACGCTGAAACTTGAAGACCCACTGCTTGAATCGCCGGAATTGAATGGGTACGCTTGCTGAACGGGAGAAAAAGTGAATGGGTAATCGTTTAAATGCAAGAACTAACCCACATAAGCCTCAAATCAACTTACCCAATGCGGGAACTCACCTAAAACAGCCGAAAACACGGAAAAATGGTCCCTCCTCGCTGCTGTCCGCGCCTACAGTGGCGACGGGGACTCGCAGATCGACGGCAGCTCGTGAGTGGGTTGCAGGCGGCGGCGCGTCGGATCTGCTACACAGAGAGAGAGTGGCTGAGAGAGAGATAGAGAGATCGAGGGAGAAGGAGACGAGAGAAACAAAATCGAGAGAGAGAAAGAGATACCGACGGCGACGGCGACGGCTTGCGACGGCGGGCGGTGGAGTGCGGCGGCGGCGTCGGCGGTGAGCGTGCGTATGAGAGAGAGAGAGATTGCCGAGAGAGGGAGAGATGGAGCAGAGAGAGAGAGAGCGATCGTGAGAGGGAAAGAGAGTTAAGATTTTTTTTTTTTTTTAATTGGTCAATTGACCGAAAATGTGGGGGGAAATTTTCCCCCCACTTCCCCTTTGACCGGGCATTAGCCCACTCCCCTTTTTCTCTTTTTTTTTTTTTTTTTTTTTTATTTTTAGAAAAAGCTGGCGGCTACATAGATTCACAACCAGACCTACACTCTACCTACTTATACTCTACTTGGTTCATCAAGTGCTTTTTGTTGTGTTCAACAGTAGGTGGAGATAGATATTCAAACATCCAACCTTTTTGTCGAGTTTATAGATGTGTTAACTAGTGTTGAGCTATGCTACGGTTGCCAAATTTTTTAATTCCTTCGATTCATTGCTCTTCATATCATATCCATTCATATGTTCCCTTAGTACAAAAAATCCGGTGAACTTTAAAACGAATAATACGTCACTATTAATCCCACGATTTAGAATAAAGTCACACATCTAACATCTTGTCGCAACCCATATAGAACACATTACATGAATTTGAATAAGATTGAAAATTAAAAAGTGAAAACCATCCCGACACGCATCTATATAGAGAATAAAATCAGATTATGTTGTTTCAACTCAATAAAGTTGAGAAGCAATGGTATTTTCTTTAACCTCAAATCTTTCAATAAATACCGAATTCAGACACAGAATCATCAAAAGCTAATTAATCAAAAGCATCCACGTGATATTAAACTATAACCAACCAATTCAACATAGTTTTAATCATAAAAAAAAGAAAAAAAGACAATTAAAAATTTAAAATGGTTTGGGAATATTCGATGTCCAACAAACACAAGAAAAACCTTTTTTAATATTTTCCCCACTACATAAATTATATATTTGTCTTTATATATATATATAAATAATAATAATAATAATGAGCCGCCGGCAGCAATGAAACATGGTTTGAATGGTTCACTTTCTTCACTCCCTTTTCACTTCTTCTCAAGATATGATTCTTTTCTGCATTAACTTTGATGTTTGTCATTAAAATAAAGCTTCCTAAGGCTAAAAGAAACCCTTAATTTAAAAAAAAAAAAAAACAAAAATTATAATCTTTGTTTCTCTTTTCATATTTGGTTATTAAGATTTGCATCTTTTTAACTATTTTACAAATCTATTCTAGGTATGTTTCCCTTTTTTGATATGGGGATAGTTTACGAATAAGGTGGGACGGTTTGTCAAAGAGGGGTGATTTCCGTAGTTGTTTTCAAAAGGAAAGTTTGTTGCACTTGCGAGTTGCTACGTTGTTTTATCCAACTGTTTACTTTCTTTGCTATTTATGTGTCATATCAACCAATCGTTTACTTATTAGATATATCAATGTTTAGTTGACTGTATACAACAATAATGACGCAAAATCATAATTTGGAGCCTAAGGGTATAATTGAACTTTTTTGAAGTTCAACAATCAAATGGTTTAAACTTTTTTTTTTTAAGTTTACATATACAACACAATTTATCAAAGAAGATGATTTTGTTAATTGTTTTAAAAGGGAAGTACGCCGCACTTGCCATACAATAGTAATTACTTAGAATCATAACTTCAAGTTTATAAGCATAATTGGAACATTTTTTTTTTACAACATGTGGAGTGGGAGGATTCGAACCACAGACCTTTCAGTCATTAGTACACGTCTTATGCGAGTTGAACTATGCTCATGTTGGCATAATTGGAACATCTTTTAATCAAATGGTTTACTCTTTTAATTGATTTAATCTATAGACATAATGTTGAAATTATCAACCTCTAATTGTACCATTATGTTGAAAGAAGAAGAAAAAACAAAGGCTATAAGTTGACTTGAAAAGGAGACCATTGACTTAGTTTTAAATCTCACAAATTGGAAAAGTAATTTTATGAGTGCAACAAAGTAAAGGGAATCTTTGAAAATTTGAAGCCATTTTTGCCTTTTCTTTTCAACTCGCTTTGAACGGTTCCCTTCTTATCTCTTAAATGTATTTTTGGGGGAAAATTAAAGATGCAAATGTTACACAATTTCACATACAAATTAAGAATTACAAAATCAAGCAAAATAGATATTATTACGTATAAATACGTTCATTAATCTCACGTAAAATTCCTGTTCTTGAAGATTAAATAGAGTTTTTTCTCGTGAAAATTCTTTTTTTTTTTAAGAAAAAAAATCAGTTTCTCGATCAGAGAGTGATATTGTAGGAGGGAATCAGAGATAAAAGATTACATCCCTAACCCTTCATTTTCCATAAGTAAGAGTAATCCATGGACCTTATTATTTTTAATGTTTTGATGATTTATTTTTGTTTTAGGATTTTTTTATATATAATTTTACTTGTTTTATTTTAGTATTTATATTCTTGTAAATGTATCAACCTAACTTTGAAAGAGGTCTAGCGAACAACATGATACATATTATATAAAGTCGATGTGACACTTCAATATATTATATGTTGCATAGTACGAAAAAGTTAGATCTTTATTAATTAAGTTGATCAAGAATATGGTTATGGATAAGTGTATGACATATATATAGTTCAGTACAACGAGTATAATTAATAAATGATAATGTGCATAAGTGCTTTTTACAAATTGAATAATGGTGTGTTTGGTTTAACTTTTCAAGTGTTTAATTTTGAAAAAATTTCTAATGTTTGACAACCACTAAAAATGACTTATTAAAAAATGAGTTTGAGAAATAAATCTTTTGAGAGAAACACTTGAAAGCAAAATTTTAAAAAAGAGTTGGTAAGTATATAGTAACTTGTGTGTATAAAAACACTTGTGAGTAATGTAACCAAACATATAAGTGTTTAAATTCTAAACAACTTTTATACAAAATGTTTAAAAGAAAATGCATTCTTGAAAAACACTTAAATTAGAAGGTATTCCAAACAAACCCTAGGGTGCGTTTGGTTTGTGATCTGAAAACAGAAATTTGAAAACTAAGGGATTCAATGAAAACAGAGTTGTATTTTATATTTTCAGTATGTGTTTGGTAGCAGATCCAGAAATTGGATCATAATTTAAACAATTGTTCAAAATGTGTTTGACAATATATTTATAAACCATAAACTATTGGTAGTTATCAACTAAATATACTAAGTTGATTATAAACTATTATTAATTAATTTTTAAACATGTTATGTGTTATAAATTTGTTATAATTATTATTTTACAATATCATATAATTAATAATACATCATATTATACAAATTTTAATTTCACAAAAATAAATTGAGTTTATAACATGAAATACTATATTTATTAAAGTTTTTATTTTTTTAAAAAAAATTTAATTATGCATTTAAAAATCTCAAATTCAAAATCTGGATACACTAAAAATATAAAAAAGTTGTTTTCAGAATTTCCACTATTTGGATCACATAATCTGAAAACAGTTTTCAAAAACACGTCTGCCAAACGCATATTCACTGAATTCAGTGAATCTGAAAAACATAAAATATAATCCGAATTGGTTACCAAACCGGCCCTAAATTTAATCAACATGTTTAAAGAAAAGATGGTTCAAAATGAAATGGGTGCTCCATGGTTCATTGATAGTGGATTCCTCATGATTGCATTCTCATCAAATTTTTCATAGTTCCACTAATTGCTCTCTCTCATATATTTTGTTGGTGGTAAAACTTCACATAATCTTTGACCATAAATGGAGAATAGATATGTCTCTTCAATACACAATCTCTACCTTTTATAAATAAGATCAAAATTATATTCAATTAAAAAGAAGAGGAAACAAACTTGTTTCATATGCTCAAACACATCAACTTAATGGCATATTAGCTTGATTCAACTTATGTAATAATGATTGAGGATAAAGAATATATTAACTCATATCTTAAATATATGGTCTATAACCCCTAGAGTTGCCACTTATTTCAAACTTTTCATTACTCTTCAAGCCATATAAAGTATAAAACTTTTGGCATCATCATGTATAGTTGAATTGCATTGATTAATCAAAGTAGATTCTCCGAGACGTACATATACTTTTACACCTGACCCACTATAGTTTTTGCAATTCTTTTAGCCAATAATCCAATATATTTTTATACTTGATCTAAGTACATTAAGATTAAACTATTACTTTTGTGCATGTGAAGATATTATGAAAAGAGATCATTCGGTTCATCTCATCTTATCTAAATCTTTGTTTAGATCCTAAATTCAGATCCAAATTTTGTATGGAAAATACAAATCCAAAAGGGCTGTCAAAAGATGTATAAAGAGAAAATGACTAAAAAAAAGGGGAGTGGGAGCAAAGGTGAGAGTAAAGATGTGTATAAATAAATAGGGAAATACTAGGAGAATCAAACAAAAAAAATATGGGGTGGCTATGAATAATTTATGGAGATGAGAATAAATTGATGATAAAGAAAAAAAAAAAGTGAAAAGAAAGAGACTTCCACTTGTTGGGCTACACAAAAAGTGATGGTTTGGATATCCAAATATCATTTGCATCCAAGTTTTTACCAAGGGAGGAAAAAAGCTGCCTACCTTTTCTCCATTACTCCTATTCCTTTTCACTAAAGGGAAGAAGGAAAAATAAAACTAGAATTTCAAGTACTATATATGTATATTTCTTTTTAAAATTGTATTCGAGTTGAATCTTAAAGACTCATTGAAACTATACTTTAACTCGGGTTCGTTAGATTAGGTTTCTGTCAAGTATCTAACGGTCACATCATTATTTTTAGGCTAAATATATATGTTTTAGTCCCTATTTTTTCCAAATTTGGTCTGGATTGTTTTAAGAGTTTTGATTTAGTTCCTTGTGTTTTAATCAGTAACTTGGTTGATAAAAACCTATACAACATGATATAATTAGTGAGTTGATAAAAAAATTCTAGAAGAAATTAGGTCACCGATTAATTAAGGAAAATTTCTAACTCTACATTTCTAAGGAATTGAGACCGATTAATTGAAACTTTTTAAATATTAGGGACCAGATGGGGAGAAAAACGTCAAAACATTAGGGACTATATCATATATTTAGCCTTATTTTTAATTTTCCACTTCTTAGTCAAAGGGGTTTTCCCGTTTTAATTAATTTATGAACGGAGGCACAAATGGAATAAAAGGATTTGATCATAAATACCTTAAACTTTAACCAATCGAACGATCACTGATACACTTATATGCCACCAACTATTTTCTAAATAGGGTATGATGCAACTTAAATTGTCTTAAAGCTTATTAATGATTATAGTTAAACAATAGGATAGTCAAATCAAGGAAGGTTTTTAAATACTCAATATCAATATCAAATACTTAGAATCTTATTTCTAGAGGGTAGGAAAATGAACAATTTGAGAGCATGTATTTATTTTGATATGGAGAGTGGATTCTTATTCTTGTATGATTGGGAAGAGGAGTGGGATCTACATATATTCTTTGCAAGTATCATCAAAAAATGAAAGAAGCCAAGATTTATGCCAAAAACAAAAATTACCCTAAGAATCCAATTCCACTTTCAATTGTTTGAGAATAGCTTCTAGCTCATCATCAATCCAACATTTTTCATTCCTTCCCATCCATTTCATTCTTGTTGTTTTTTTTTAAATTTTTATACTTCCACTCTTTAAACTCAACTAGTTTTTAATAATGGATCAAACTATTATGATAATATTTCATTTATTACTTGAATGATACTCTAAACTTTATACAAACGAGTGTAAAAGTAATGAATCCAGAAATTTAAACATAATCCTATTGACATGTTTTCGGAATATTTCATGTTATATGAATGCAGGAGTAAATGAATTGTATCTACGTTCTTATAAGAGGTAGAAATAACTTAATTGCTACGTTTGTATTTGGCATCAACTCTTTTAATTAAAACTTACCTAAAAGAAACCCTTTTAGTTAAAACAATAATGGTTTTGAACAAAAAGTTTGAATTTTGGATTGATATATATATATATATATATATATATATATATAGAACATACACAAACTATTCTTTATGTTATATTATTCTTAAAAGCCAATCAAATAATACCAAACTAATTCCTTTAGTTTTTAGTTAGTCAAAGACTTAAACAAACCTTGATAACATTAAACTCATCATCTTGAAAGTGAAAGCACAAAGCTTTGAGCTAATGAACTTGTGAGATTGAAAACCACCATTCTTTTAAATTCTTTATGAAAACCAACACTCTCTCATCACAAGTATTGACAAAATGAAGTAACTTTATTGAATTACCAACACCACCATTCCATTTTTCCAAGAGACAACATTTCCAAATGGTCAGTCCAAAGACCATATCATGAGAGAGACATGCATGGACTCAAAACCCACCTACCAAAACCCTAGAAAAGTCATAAAAAACATCCCTTTCTTTAATTCCATCATGTTTAATTAGATTTCCACTTAAGACTTCATAGCATTGATTAGTGCATGAAAACAACCTCACTTCTACCAATCCAACATATAACATTTAAACGTCGACCACCAAATCTCAACATCTTAACGGTAGCATGTATAAGATATCTACTTGTCGATATAGAGTCTAAGTATTGTTCGCGAAGCTAAGTTAGACATAAAATGAAAGAGAGAGAATAAAGAGTCTTTTTTTTCACAAGCATAAGATTCCATTAAGCATCATCAACCACATGGGCTTTGAAACTGACCCTAAAAACCCTAACCACAGACAGAAAAAGACACACACACTGTCATTGCATCTCAACAACAAAACAACACAAAAGAAAGTTCTATCCTTTCCTTCCCTTCCCTTCCCCATTCCAAAAACCAAAACAAACCCAACAACAACAAAAAAAACCCATTTTTATGAGTCCAAAAAAAAAAAAAAAAAAAAAACCCACCCCACTTCCTAACTTCTTCTTCTTCATCTTCTTCAACCAACCCTAGCCACAGCTCTGCACACCAATGGAGTTTCCATTTCCAGGGAGAGTTTAAGGCACTCTGATAAATCAACTCCATTGCTGCCCTCTTCAAAAGGAACCCATTTGAAAGCTTGAAGCAGCTGAGCCAACCAGAGATGAACACTGGCCAATCCCATTGCCTTTCCCGGGCAGACTCTTCTCCCTGCCCCGAACGGAGCCAATCTCAAATCGCTTCCCATCACACTCACTTCCTCTTCCATGAATCGATTCGGCTCGAACTTCTCAGCCTCTGCCCAAACCCTCTCGTCGTGCGTTATTGCCCACATGTTCACCATCGCCGTCGTCCCCGCCGGAATCAGCCTCCCCCCGACGTGCACGTCCGCCACCGCCAGCCTCGCCCACGACAGCAGCGGCCCTGGCGGATGCATTCTCAAGCACTCCTTCACGATCGACTGAAGAAAGGGGAGATTCTGGATGTCGGAATCTGTAATGGGTCTGAACTTTTTTCCGATTACTGAATCGATTTCGTCTTGGGCTCTGGTTTGGATTTCTGGGTGGAGAACCATTCGGGCTAAAATCCACTCCAGAAGTATGGCCACTGTGTCTGTTCCTCGGAAAATCATCTCCTGTGGAAAGATCAATCGAATGTTATTATATGTAGTTGCACTAGCCCAAAAGTTCAGAATCAATCCCCCCCCCCAAAAAGCACTTTTGGATTAAGTGGTTCCGTACTAAAGTTCAGCGACTAAGCAAAAATCATTTCCTGTGAAGACATAAATGTTATTATTTGATTTAGTTGCACCAGTCCAAAGGTTTCAAACCCCAACAAACAGAATTACCCCAAAAGCACTTTTGGTCAGTAAAGTTCAATGACCAAATTGATAAGAAAAGATAAATGTTATTATATGATTTAGTTGTATAGTCCAAAAGTTTCAAACCCAAAAACAGGATCATCCCAAAAGCACTTTTGGTCTATCCTATGTTCAGTGTTAAAGTTCAGCGACCAAATTGACAAGAAAGGATAAATGTTATTATATGATAAAGTTTCAAATCCAAAAACAGAATCAACCCAAAAACACCTTTGTTTACATGAAAAAGTAGGGATGTTAAACTAGTTCATCATTGCATGCAATAAGAGAAACGAAGTTCAGAGACTAAATGGATACACGGCGGAAGAAACTAGAGCAAATATGTGAAAACGACATACCCAGAGAACAGCAATCATGTCAGAATCTGAGAGTTTGTCATGTTCTTCCAAGTCAAGTAAGACATCAACAAAGTCTCTATTGTGTTCTTGGTCAAGTTGTTGTTGGTGTCCCTTGATCTTCCTCTTCATTCTATGTTCCTCAATGATTTTTCCCACAAAAACATTGACCTTAGAAGCCAAACATCTACACCTTTTCCTCACACCTTGCAAATCCAACCAACCCAAAAAGGGAAAATGGTCACTCCAATTGAAAATCCCAAGCAACTCATACCCTTCACTGACCAACTCCTCAAGCTCAACCCCTTCATCCTCACCATTATTATTCCCCATTCCACCAAACTCATAACACTTTCCAAAAACAGTCATCATCACATTATTCAAAGACCCAAAATGAAGAATCTCCTTAACTCTAACTTCCCCTTTGAAACCCATGGATTTCTCAATCTCCCCAATCATTTTCACTCCCACATCCCTTCTAAACCCTTCAAAAGCAGCTATTCTCTTAGGACTAAACATGTAAGTAGCTGAAATCCTTCTCAAATTCCTCCAGTACTCACCGTAAGGAGCAAACCCCATTGCTCTGTGAAAAAGCAGTTCGTAAGCAGATTCCTTCACGGGCCTGTCGGCGAAGGAAGCGCTGCTCAGAATCTCCTTCGCGAAATCAGGGTTGCTGGAAATCACGAACCTAGTGAGCCCAACGGAGAAGGCCATCAGAGGGTGGGCTTTGAATTTCTTGGAGAGGGCGGCCAGGGCTCTGTGAGGGGCGGAGAGAGTGAAGACGTGGAGGAGGCCGATGAATGGGAGCCCGGCGGGGCCCGGGATGGCGGAGGCGGCGGTTCTGGACTTGGAAAGGGCCCAAGCCAGGCCGCCTGGGTGGAGGAAGAAGGCGAAAATGGAGAGAAGGAGAAGGGCTAAGAAAAGGGCTTCGAAGCTTTGGGAAATGGAAGAAGGGAAATGGAGAAGAAGAGAGTTGAAGTTTGGTGATGACATGATGAGAGCCGTTTGGCGCCAAGGAAAGGGAAAACAAAGTGCAAAGGGGAAGAGACGAGAAGAGGAGAGTGTGGGAGAGTTGGGTTAAATAGAAAGGGAGGTGAGAGATTTTTTTAACCATGGTTAGAAGACGAATTAACTGTGGTTAAAATCATTGGGGGAGATAGAGATAGACATAGAGAAAGGGGGAGGGAGAGGGAGAGTGTGTGTGAGTGGTTTGAGTTTTCGGTTTGATTCGGAGTTTAGTTCTTCCACTTTCAATTTCACTTCCATCTGTTGAACAGCTTCTTGAACTTCCATTTCCGTGTTTGGTTGATCCCTGGTAAACTTACTCTGTCCATCACATATAGAATTGGATCCTGTGTTGAGCAAAACCTTGAGTTCGATAAACAATGTTGAATGAGTCAATTAACCCCTCAAACACCAAATTAGAAGTTAAAAAAACCCATCAGACACTTTTGAAAGCCTGGACACTGATCAAATACAAAATTTGAAAAAGAAAATAAAAAAAATATGGATTGAATTGTGTGATGTAACCCTGGTTTTTCAGCAGTGAATTTGAAATTTGAATAGACTGCTGCTCAGTAATTAGTCAGTGTGACTGTCCATCTCTGAACCCCTTACATGATACAGTGAAATCATAAATTATAATAATACTTTTACTTTTTGTCATTGATTTGTTACATTCAACGATATAAAACTGTCAGAGATCACGTGAAGATTTTGCAGAATAGTACAGGTGGATGGGTAGAAGTGAAAGGGCACATCAAGATAGGAATCGAAGGTGAGGTGTGGTTTTGGGGTTAAATCGGATTCGGATTCGGGGAGGCCCACCCACTAACAATATCTTTGTGGCTCTGAGGGTAATTCCGGGAATACCACTAAATTCAATTTTTTTTTTTTTATTATTATTTTTTCTTCCTTTTCTTTCAAATTAATATTTCAATATAGAAAAATCTAGAACTTCATTCTAGAATTTACCATGTCTCAGTTAATTTTGAAGTTAAATTATGGGTTTGGTGATAATTTTAGAGTTATATTTAGATTGATTTGATAATCATTTGGTTTTTTTTAATTAAGCTTAAAAACACTATTTTTATCTATAATTTTTTTTTGTTTTTTTATCTACTTTCTTTTTATATTTTTAAAAAGCACATCAAATTTTGAAAAACTAAAAAAAAAAAAAAAAGAAAGTAGTTTTCAATTTTTTTTTTTTTTTAATTTGACTAGAAATTTGAATGTGTCAAGATGAAAGTTATAGTAAGAAAGTTGGAAGAAAACAAGCTTCATTTTCAAAAACTAAAAATCACATGGTTATTAAATGGAACCTAACTTTCAGTTTTGTGTCTAATAGATTAAGTTTGAAACTATTTAATACAATTTTTGAAATTTTGATTTTGTGTTTAATAGTTTCCTATTTATTGTACACTTTTTTCAAAATTTGTGGACTTATCAAACATGCAATGGAAAGGTTAGGGATTTATTAGGCACATTTAAATTTCAATAATTTATTAGACACAAATTGAAACTTTAGAAAATTAGTATACACTTTCTTAGTGACCTATGGAGTACAATTCTAAAAATTACCAAAATTTTAATACATTCAATAGTCATGAACAAATTAATCAAGAAGTTTGACTCTAAAATTTTGATTTTCAAGCCAAATTTGAGTTTACACAAAATATTGAACTAAAAAAGAGATTTTCAAACAAATAACAAACTTTGTGTTTGTTGAGATTTTTTTTTTCTTTTCCATCCCCTAAAGATTCATAGCTAAACATAATATATCTTTACTTGTTTTTTTTTTTTTCAAAAAATAATATATCTTTACATGTATTAGTCGAAGGCCACTTCTAGAAGTGTTAACATTATATACATTGAATTACCATCAAACTTAAAATCCATTAGGAATATCTAGTGTTTTTCGAGAATGCATTTTATTTTAAATATTTTATATAATTTTTTTTTTTTTTAGAATTTAAACACTCATATATTTGGTTGCAGTTTCTATAAATGTTTTTATACACAAGTTACTATATACTTAAAAACTTTTTTTTTAAAAAAAAAAATGATTTCAAGTGTTTCTCTAAACATTGTTTATTTCTCAATCTCAATTTTTACTAGTCATTTTTAATGATTGTCAAACACTAGAAATTTTTTCAAAATTAAACACTAAAAAGTTAAACCAAACACACTTAAAGTTGTTTGGAATACCTTTTTAAGTGTTTTTCATGAATGCATTTTATTTTATATATTTTGTATAAAAATTGTTTAGAATTTAAACACTCAAATGTTTGGTTACATTTTTTCATGAGTGTTTTTATACACAAGTTATTACATACTTTAAAACTTTTTTTAAAAAATTTTCTTTCAAGTGTTTCTCTCAAAACGATTTATTTTTCAATCTCATTTTTTAATAAGTCATTTTTAGTGGTTGCCAAACACTAAAAAATGTTTTAAAATGATTTTTTTTTTTCAAAATTAAACACTTGAAAAGTTAAACCAAACCTACCTAGTACATCAACATTTGGGGATGGAGGATTCGAACCTCTCACCTCTTGGTCGATGGTACATGTCAATTACTGCTGAGCTATGCTCGCTTTAGCTACCCTGGTACATTATAACATATTTAATCAAGAACTTTAATATAATACTCTTTTCGCTCTGTTAAAGTAAGCATAGCTCAACAGACATATATCCTCAACCAAAAAGTTAGATGTTTGAATTCTTCACCCCTAATGTTGTTGAACTGAAGGAGGAAAAAATAAATTCATTCTCTCCTACCATATTTTTTAAAAAAATATCACACTATTAAAAACTCCTATCTCTCCTACCATATTGAATCACACTATTAAACCTTCTTTTCAAAAAAAAAAAAGAATCACACTATTAAACCTAAAAACAGTTAAGCGATAGGTTATATTTAATCCTATTTTTTTTTAAAAAAAAGGTTATATTTAATCCCCAATACACATTTTTAATAACCCCGTTTTTATTTTAATTTTGTAGGTATACAAGATGATGATTTAGTCAGAAAATTTCGTCAAAAAAAAAAAAAATAGTTAGAAAATTTAAGAATAAAAAAAATGAATTATGGCCAAAAAGTATGTTGATGGCAAAATCAAATTTGTTTGAGAGGGGAAGACGTGACCTGCAAGACAATAAAACCTACACACCGGTGATGCTTGCCACACCGTCTCCGATGCTTAAGTCAGCAAGCAGAACGATGGGAAGCAAAAGAGTAAGAGCAAGAGGAGAACCAGAGAATCGAATTTGGGGGGTCCCTTCTTCAGTGACCAAGAAGGGATTAAATACCAGCTTCTGCTCTAGGGTTTTCTGGCATTCGGAGGCGATTCGGGCTGAGCCAAGTGGAACTAGGGCAGCCGAGGGCACCAGGGACCAAATGGAGGCGGAAGAGCTCGGCCCACGCAAGCGGGCCGAGCAGGGGTCGGGCTAAGGCCCGGTCCCTCCGACCTTGGCCCGACCCTCTAGCCTGTTTCGCCTCCGGAGTCCGTTTTTTGGTCCTATTTTCGAACTTGTGTCGGGTTGTCCTCGTCAGCTCCTTGTACATCGAAGTGGCCCGAAATTACCTATAACACAGTATAAAATTTTCAATAGAGAAAAAGAAAAATAAAATAAAAAATAATAATAATAATTGATAGGGAGTAGGTATTTAGAGGGGGGTTTGTGTATTGCTACTTCCAAACAGTGGGAGAAAAAAGATGGCAGCGTTCACGAGTGTACTAATTTTAATCAGAACATTGATTCGCCAGATCTTTATTTCCTTTTCTCAATTTTATTTCCTTTTTCTTTTTTAACCACAACATTTCTTTTTTCTTTTTCCAGAATATAATGTAACATTTTTTTGGATTTAATAGAATCTCTTTTATACCCTACAGATATATTCAATGAATTTTTTGTCTTTTCTTTTCTTCCATCTTATTTTCTATATAATACTTTCTTTTCTTTTTTGCTTTTCAGTCCCTCGTTGGAATTTCTCTTTCTTTTTTAGCAAATTCAAATTTCCTTAAAATCACCATTCTGTTTTGGATTTCTTTTAGCTTGTAAAACTTGGATAGGGAGTGTAACTGAAATTTCGTAATGTTTATTCGCTTCGAGAAACTACTAAATATTTGTTGATTGAGCATAGCTCAGCGATGATTGATATGTACTATCGACCAAGAGATCAGAAGTTCGAATCCCCCATCCCCAAATGTTATTGTTGTTATCTATCTATGGAGAGGTACACATGAATTAATGTAAAGTCAAGATATTGGTATAAGATGGCAAAAATTACGAAGGATGGAAGGTTTCGAGTATGGACAACACCACTTTCGCAAAGCTTAACTCTCTTTTTTTCAATGAACATCCATCTTTCATCTACAAAGTACAATTTTTTTTTCCACTTTGAAAATGGCTAAATTATAAAATTAAAAAATACCCTTGAACTATGAGGTTTGTTTTTAAAAAAATGACTAAGTTTTGCATTAATTTTCATAGGGGAAGAATTTACGGTGAGACTAGTAAAAAAGAAGTAGCATTTTCCAATAAGGGTATTTTTTATTTATTTTTTTTTAAGTTCAAGGGTATTTAATTAAATTGAAACTTAACGGTTTCCATCCAAAAATTAACGACAATGGTATTTTTGAAACATTTTTTTAAGTTCAAGGATATTTTTGAAACTTTTTAAATTTAGGAGCATTTTTTAAATAAACCCCACAGTTCAAAGGCATTTTATATAATTTAGCCAAAAAAAAAAATTAAAAACAAGTCCAAGAGCAATAATGGTCAACATTGAGGATAAAAGATTGCAAGCATGCCCTTGTTCTTATTCTTCTATAGACAAGGGCATGCAAATGGTGGAAAATAGAGATTTGGAGGGATTGGCATGCAAGACTGATTTTATTTATTCATTTATTTATTTTTTTTTTATTTTTTGTGAAAGGGAGATGTTGAATTGTTGTTCTTTTTGTTAGAAAGTTCTTTAAATGTTATAGCGTAACTATTCTTAAAGTATGTCTGGATTCTAGAATATTTATTCTAAGATAGCTATCGAGGTTTTGCAAGATTATCAACCAATAGAAACAATAACAAATATCATAAAATACACCATTGAACAAGACTTGGAAATATCATAAGCTTATAATTGAATTAAACAGTAATTTGTTTATTAAAAATTATAGTGACATGTGATACTTTTATTATAACGATCGGAATCTTAGAAAGAAATGACGTGGTCGCATAATTTTTTAGAGATATTAAATTAGATTCTAAATAAAGGTGAAGTGGAGAGCCCTCTTATGATAGAGGGGAAGTTTTTGAAGTTTATCATCAAAATGTCATATCAATCAACCTATTACTAAGACCCCGTTTGATAACCATTTGGTTTTCGAAAATTAAACCTACAAACACTACTTCCACCTATAAGTTTCTTTGTGTTGTTAGTCTATATTCTTCTCATGTTTTCAAAAACTAACTCAAGTTTTGAAAACTAAAAAAAGTAGGTCCCGTTTGATAACCATTTGGTTTTTGGTTTTTGGTTTTTGAAAATTATGCTTGTTTTCTCTTAAATTCCCTACCATGGCTTTCATCCTAGTTAAGGTTGCATTTGAATTCCTAGCTAAATTCTAAAAACAAAAACAAGTTTTTTTTTTAAACAAGGTAGAAGATTGATACTAAAACCAATAAACTTGTATGTGGAAGTATATGTGTATAAGCTTAATTTTCAAAAACCAAAAACCAAAAATCAAATGGTTATCAAACGGGGCCGTAGTTTTTAAGAACTTGTTTTTGTTTTTAGAATTTGTCTAGGAGTGCAAATTTGTCCTTAATAAAGATGAAAACCATTCTAAGAAAATTGAGAGAAGACAAGCTTAATTTTCAAAAACTAAAAACTAAAAACCAAATGGTAATCAAACGGGACAGCTTTTCAATTTTATCATTGGTTAAATACTTGAACTTTAGGATAGGTTTTAATTATATTCCTAAACTTTCAAAAGTCTCATTGTTATTTTACGCTTGTTTTGAACTTACCATTTCATCAAATTTCATACTAAAACGAAGAAATAAAAGTAACATGGTAGTGATTAAAAAATAGGGCTACACGTAACAAAGATGGCAAGTTTTAATTATGAAAACGTAGCTTTACAATATGTTTATGATAGTTTCAAAAGATTCATTTTAACATTTAACTACTGAAATTGATTCAAAACAACAATTTCATTTACTTCTTCGCTTAAAATGAAGATGAAAATATGAGGATAAAAGATTGTAATCTTGCTTTTATTCTTCTATAGACAACAAGGGCATGCAAATGGTTGTTAATTCATGGACTCATTCTAAATTTGGAGGACTTGATTGTCTAATTTTGAAATCTATAGACAAATCGACACTTCGTCCAAAGGTCAGGGACCAAAAAGGTAATTATTTACCCTTTATTTATTTATTTTTTGGGTGTGAGGGAGATATTGAATTGTTGTTCTTTTTGTTAAAAATTATTTAGATAGTATAGCTATTCATAAAGTATGTCTCGAATCTAGAATATTTTTTCGAAGATAGCATTCGAGATTTTGTAAGATTACCCACCAATAGAAACCGGTAACAAATATCATAAAATGCACCGTTGAGTAAGACGTGAAATATCAAAAAAGAACATATAATTGAACTAAAAAGAACTTTGTTAATTGCAAATTATAATGACATGTGATATGATTATTAAAGCGATCGAAATCCTAAAAAGAAATGGTGTGGTCGTACGATTTTTTAAGTAATTAAAATTGATTAAAAAAAAAAAAGGTGAAATTGAGAGCTCTCTTATAATAGAGGGAAAACTTTTACAACTTGACCTCACAATGTCATATCAATAGACCATTTACTTGATCTTTCCAATTTTATAATTGGTTAAATTATAGCAACTTTAGGATATGTTTTAATTATATATATTTAAACTTCAAAATTTTTTCATTTTTTACTTTTGAGCTTTAAGTTTATTTCAAAACTATCCTTTCATTAATTTTGTGATTAAAATGAAGACGAAAAGTGACATACCAATAACTTGTAAACAGTGGAGCATGGAACAAAGTGATAGGTTTCAATAAGTTCGTGAATCTTACCATATGTTTCAATTCTATTCTTAATTATCATTTTAAAAGTTTTATTTAAACCCTTTTACTAAAATTCTTTCAAAACAATTATTCCATTGTCTTTCCCACTTAAAATTGAATGAAGATGGAAACTTGAGGATAAAATATTGCTAGCATGCCCTTACTTTTATTCATTCCATTGCAAACAAGGGCATGAAAATGGAGGGAAATAGAGATTTGGAGGGATTGGCATGCAACAACAATTTTATGTGGAAGGAGATGTTGAATTGTTCTTTTTTAAAAGATTTTTAAAATTCTATAATGTAACTATTCCTAAAGTATGTCTCGATTCTAGAAAAGTTATCTTGAGATTTTGCAAGATTATCCACCAATAGAAACTAATAACAAATATCACAAAATGAACCATTAAATGGGACTTAAAAATATAGAATAACATATATTTGAACTAAAAAATAACTTTGTTACTTACAAATTACAATGACATGTGATATTATTACCAAACGATCGAAATCCTAAGAAGAAATGTGGTGGCACAACGTTTGAAAGAGATTAAATCAAATTCTAAAAAAAAGTAAAATTGAGAGCTATCTCGTAATAGAGGGGAAACTTTTAAGACTTGACCTCGCAATGTCATATCAATCGACCATTTACTCATCTTTCCAATTTTATAATTATATATTTTACATCTTCCTTAGATATTTTGATAGTTTCCTTAAAAGTAGACCATATTCCATATATACATGTTACTATGTTCCTTTTTCATCTTACCGATTCATTTGAACAAAATAGTCCTAAAAGTCATCTTGCAAATTTTTCGATTAACTATCATTCAATGAAAGGTTAAATTATTGTAAAAAAAAAAGTTAAATTATACAAATACAGACTTCAAGATAGTTTCAATTATATTTTTGAACTTTAAAAAGTTTCATTATTACCCCTGCATTTCGAAATTTGTTCCAAACAATAAAATTCAAACGTTTTTTAATAAAAATAAGATAGAAATTGATGTGACAACTTGTAAAAACTGGAAAAGTATTAGTAACATTATTTACAACATTATTCATGTAAATTCGACTTGACAACCAATGTTTAAAAATTGATAACGTAAATGTTTTCAACAATATCATATGAGACGAAATAAATTGTGACAGTAATTCTAATATTCTATATGATAGTAAATAACATAACGTCTTCTAATTTTTACACATCAATTGTCACGTCAACTTTCATAATTTATTAACATAAAAGATATTTTTTGGAACAATTTAAAAGTTCAAAAGTATGTTTCATAACAAATTTCAGAGTTTTAAACGAAAAAAAAAATGAAACTTTTCAAAATCTAATAATATAATTTAACCTTCATGGAAACATACATGAATTATTTGTCATGAATTTAAAAGTGATTATCATAAAATAACAATCCAATGAATACATCTAAACAAAGACTTTGTGAGTTTGTAGATAGTTTTTTTTATCTTCAAAGTTATTTTTGGAAACTGTGATAAATGAGTGATATGTACATTAAAATTTCTATCAACCAATCAATGACTTGACAAGAATAACCTTATCTTAAATGAACAAAAAAAAAACTTTAAAGAAAACAGAAAAAACAACCGAAAAAAAGAAAGAAAAAGAAAAGAAATCCATTTTTACCCCTTGTTTTTTCCAAAATTTAGTCCGATCAATATACAAACTCAACCATTAAGATCCCGTTTGATAATCATTTGGTTTTTGAAAATTAGGCTTGTTTTCTTTAAATTTCCTCACCATGGTTTTCATTTTTGTTAAAAGACACTTGAATTCCTAACCAAATTCTAAAAACAAAAACAAGTTTTTGAAAACTACTTTTTTTAGTTTTCAAAACTTGGTTTGGTTTTTTAAAACATGGAAGAAAATAGGTAAAAAGACAAAGAAACTTAGAGTTGGAAGTGATATTTATAAGCTTAAAAACCAAAAACAAAAAACCAAATGGTTATCAAACGGGACCTAAATAACTCTCAAAACTCATAATTTTAACAAAAATCCAACCTTAGTGTCAAAGGTCCATCACTTTCAATATATATATACTATAACTCACTGAACATACATGAGGATATTTTTTTAACAAATCTATAAAAAGACAAAAAAAAAAAAATTGCAACACTGAGAGTCAAGAGGACTAATTTGATGAAACTGAAAGCTCCAAGAGCCCCCACCCACAACAAACATTAACCAAACAACCACCGTTTAGAATATTAAACAACCAGCAAATCCCAAAACTCAAGAACTTATATAATAAGAATACTCAATCTCAGATTCTGAACACAACCTTAACAGATGGTACAAAGATAAACATAAAATAAACACACTAAGTCAGGGAATAAGATATATAAAAAAGAAAACACAAGTGTGAAGTGTGAGAACAGAACAGAACAAAACAGAGACATTTGGGAAGCAGAAGGAAGAGAGGCGTGTGAGGATGGTGAGGGTTGTGTTCCCAATGGGCAGAGACAGAGTACGGTAGAGACCAGATAGCTGAAACCCTAGAAGCAAAGGGAGGAGGAACGGTATGGTAATAATGGTAATGGTATGGTCAGATTTCAGAGAGTGAAAAAGTTATTTCTGTGGATTTCTTTTTCTTTTTCTTTTTCTTTTTCTACGGTGCAGTGGAAGTAAGTAAATAAAGTGGACAGTGTGGAAACATTTACACTACACTTGCACACAATACCCTTTACGGCGCCGCCCTACTTTCCTGTCTCACTTCTTTCTTCGTCTCGCCTTCTATTCAATTTTCCCCACTGTATTGTGTGCAAGTGTATGGAAGCAACCCATTCAGACTTGGATCATAGATCCATCCTATAGCCTATAGGTATCAATTTCAAAAACAAATATATATATATATATATATGTATGCATGCTACTTAGCCTTTATCATTAAATCATCACTGCCACTAAATCTGACTTTGTATGTTCTATTTTTCTCACCTAGACATTGATTTGATTATAATATCTCATAAAGTACCTATACTTAATAGAGGGGAGAGTGTTTTATTGTGAGATGGCCAGATGGGAGATGTTTTTTATGGGAAGGTAGTTCAAAGAGAGAGAGAAGAAGCCTTTTCTATCAAGGAAGGTTGTTGTTGTTGTTGTTTTTCTATTGAATAGTATTAAGGAAGGTTGTTAAAAGAGACAAATGACAATAAATCTTTCTAATATTTATGTAATATCTATTCCCTCTGTTAATGTTATAATATTTCTACACTTTTACATCATTTTTTAATCATTCTGACACGACTAATAATAAATGATGGTTGCATACTACAGTAAGGGTGAAAATCTCCTGATAAAGATATACTTGCTTAGAAGAAAAGTGTACTAGAAGAGAAAGTTTTCTCCTTTTTCCAAGAGAAATGTGTTTCCTAGTTTTTGTAGACCCAAGAATACTCCCCCAAAATATTCCGTCCTTTTCTGTTTATTGTTTTTTATTTTTCTTCTGATAAGCTGTTTATTGATTTTGTAGTGAAAAGTATAGAGTTCTGCTACCTCTCTAAATAATCTCACCATTAGGTAGGATTTTATTGGCCAAGCACTTATTTTTTAAGGACTGACTAATCCAATTTAGATATGTTGATTTTCATACCAATCAATAGAGAGGGAAAGATGTTTTTAATAGTTTGTTAAGAGAGAGATTTTTTTTTTTAGAGAGAAGTGTAGTAAAGGGACAGGCTTTTTAGAGAGAAGTGAAAAGAAAGACTTTTTTTTTTTTTTCTTTTTCCTTTTTTGAGGAAGAGAGACCCTCTCATCATATGAAATTTTTAATGACATTGTAGAGAACACAATCTTCCATTTATACACATTTGAAGGTTGGATGTTTTAACTTAACCTTTGTAGGTGCAATTATAACCATCACTGTAGTTCATTTATGAATTACCAATTTATCCTTTTTTTTTTTAATTATTTAAATAGAATGTTTATCAAATTATAACCAGTGAGGGGTAACAGGTTGTGCCATACTGTTCAATCTCAACTAGATATTTTAAAGAAATAATAATAATAGTTTACATTAAGAAAAGAATCAATGAGTCGTAATATAGAGTAAATATTCAATACTACAAATATTCTCTACATTTGGCACAGAGATATAGTGCTCAAGCCTATGGTCAAAAATGCACAAGCCTAGAGATTAAATTTGCTCGATTAAAAATGTATGACGTTGGATCGTCTAAAGTTAATAATGGCTGTTACATACCTTAACAGGAGAATATTCCCATGACATCCATGAACGAAGTCAGCATCAAGATGGATGGAGATGAGCTGGTTGGGCTCTTATGACCATACTTTGCTATGGATTATCAATCAGGCCTATTGTATGTCAAGATTTAAGACCCAAAACAGTTCAGACATGTAAGCGGTTGCAATGTGAACGTTAGCAGCAGAAGGGTAATTACGTAAGGTAGCAACTTGCAAGAAAACAAGATATGGGTGGGTTCTGGTTGATTTAACACCTTCATCTTACTTGTCAAGCAACGTCAACTTTGGGAGATGGAGGTGCAGGAATTATTCCCCATTTCGCCCGCACTTCATCCAAATCCTCGTGGAAGTGTCGCTCATAATATACGCACATGAGATCTGTGCACTGCATGCCAGCACGGATGGCCCAAGGGAAGTACTGTTGGAAGAACAATTTTCTCTGTTTGTCATTGAATCTTGCTGTGCCTCCCAAAACGGACAACATGCACATTGGGAGGTGCATTTGCTCAAATTCAATAACCTTCAATGCCGACTCGCCAATCAAGTTTGTGGGAAGACCGAAAAGGGTGTGCCAGAAGTCATGAACCTCACGAGCTCGCATGGCTACATACTCCAGTTCGTCAGTATCCAAGAATCGAACGGGAGGCCGATCATCTGGAGAAAAGTTTCTGGAACCCATAAAATTAGCATATGCAGCTCCAAATGTGTTGGATGGAAGGTCCCATGCATGCCCAACTTCTGATGATAAGACACGTGGTCGCTCCAACAACACTTCCTGAAGAAGAAATTCATTTTGTTTCATATCCAGTCATCCAACAGATGAGAAATAAATTCAGCGAGCTGATACCAAGAAGATCTTGATAAAGTTCATTTGTGACGAGTGATTTAACAGAAAGGAATGAACTGAACCAAAATGACAACAACATCTCACAATAAATTTAAACTTTATGATGGCTTCCATATTAGCCAACTGGAAAAAATGAAACGATTTAACTGGGACAGAGAAGGGAATAAAAGAAGCAAACACATTCATTTTAAATGGTAAATTGCGGGCTCCAACTTAGTTGCATTGCACAATCGTAACCAAATTTGAAAAATTAAATATATCTAGATTTTTTATCGTAGTATTTTTTGTTAAAAAAAAAAATAGATGCTCCAAATCATATGTTTTGGTCTATTTCCAACACTAACACTTTTCTTTTTGTGTTTCCAAGGGAGGAAGGAAGCCTTGATGGAGAGGGGGAGGAAGGAACACATGAGCCAATTACAAGATCCAATATGAATATAGAAGCAGATCAACTCAATAAATTATGTCCCAACTCATACTCAAATATGAATTTGCAAAAAAGCAGACAACCAATGTTGTTTCTGCAGCACTCAGAAAAAAGTAATTCCAACATTTATACAACACAAGATAACCGTTCTATTCTTTTCTTTTCTTTTCTTTTTTTTCCTTTTTTTCTTTCTTTCTTTTTTTTTTTTTTTTTTTGAGAAAAGATAACCGTTCTATTCAAAGATAAAGAAAAAATTCTTTTTATTTTATATTCTTGATCATCTTACATGTAAGCATATTAAGTTTTTCATTTTCATTCCTTGTGAACACACTTGCAAATGACAAAGAAATATGAAACATAAAATTACATAATTAAAAGCTTACTCTGCCTTCAGCACTTTTTTTCATCCTTTCAAGGACCCTTTCAAATGCAGGCTTTCCGGTTGTCTCCCCAAGAGCTGCTATTAGATCTGCTCGCCGTGGATCTAGCAATGCGCCTACTGCTGAACCGAGTGCAACTGCTGCTTGCTGCCATCTATTTAGCTGGATACGGACGCCTACCATATCCACGCGGTACTTCTTTTGTTCCTTTTTTTTTGGGGGGGGGGGGGGGGGGATGGCGACTTTAGAAAACTCTGCAATTGAATAAGAAAAACTATAAACTGCTCAATCATTGAAGACGATAGCAAAATAAAAAACAATAATTTACTCAATACTTCCAACTCACAGACAATACCTTTAAAAATTGGCTATTTTCCTCCTAACACTTCATATACCAAAATTTCAAAATTACACAAGTAAAAGAAATTTATTAGCAAAATACAGTGAGAAAGATGTGTCATATATTGAGAGTAGGAGTTTAGAAAAATATCAAGGGAATGTTGGCATCAATAATATTTGGACATTATATGTTTATGATAGTAGCAAAGCTTTCATTGAGAAAAAATAAAATACAAAGGGAATGAAAAAAGCACCCAAAAAGTAGAGCCAAAAACAAACTTGATGTCCTAACAAGGTAACAAGGGGCTACAATCAGAAATTATAAGACTGAGAGAATAATTACAAAAGTCTTTTGAAACAGATGCCCAAAAAGAGACATTAAACTATTAAGGACAACGGACCTCAACATATCACCACAATGGTATGATATTATCCACTTTAGTCATGAGCCCTCGTGGCATTGCTTTTGGTTTCACCCAAAAGCCCTCATGCCAGTGGAGAATCGATAATTGTTCTTACTTATATACCCATGATCATCCCCTTATCTAGCCAATATGGGACTTTGGTCGCATTCCCAACAATTCCCCCCTGAACAAAGTACTATCAAGTCTCCCTTCAAATAGTCATCTAATGTCCCGCTCTTATTTAGGCCAACTCATCTTTTTTTGGAGAACACCAATAGTCCAATAGAGCTCAGCCACAAATCTCCACCATGATTACTTCTTCGAGACTCACAACTTCTTTGTTCGGCACCCAAGGATTCTACCGACATTGCTAAGTCAGTGACATGACTCTAATACCACTCGTTAGGGACAACAAACCTTCACATATCTCTATAATAGTATGATATTGTCCACATTGGACATAACCCCTCATGGCTTTGCATTTGGTTTCACACAAAAGGCTTCATGCAAATGGAGATAGTTATCCTCACTTAGCCCCTAAGGAAATTGGCTTAGAAAAGATGAGATAGGGAGGGCCCTGCCTTGGATGATTGATTGGTACCGGTTAATGATGTGATGGGTCCTAATCAATGTGATTGGCATAGTTCACTTTTAGCCCCAGCAACATATAGCACCAAGACCAGTAGTTGCATTTGACCGAGTTGAAGCAGTAGATCCAACCAATCCTGGGTTCCGTTGACCAAGTGAAGGTTGTATATCAAGTCACCACTGTGGAGCCTTATAGCATGCTTCAATTTCCTAAATCTTTTCCAACTTGTTCATCCCTTATCTAGCGGATGTGAGACTTTGGTCGTATTCCCAACATAAACTTAGCAAGACACTTCCTTCCAAGACCTCTCAATCCCTACAAAAGTTCTCTCATTCCTCTCCAACCAATGCTCCATAGAATAGCAAATAGCAAAGAAACCAACCTGCCAAAGGGTTCATCCCTTATCTTGAAAAAGGCCAAAGGCGAGTGGAATAAGACCTCCTCCATCATGAGACAACAATCAGTGTTATGGGCCAAGCACACACCAAAAGTCTCCCAAAAAGAATCCCAAATTGAGATGGCAAACTTGCATTTCTAGAAAATATGACCTAGATCCTCAAACGCCTCCTTACAAAGAATGCACATTGTGGCCCAAGCATAAAGGAGGAATGTCTTTGAATGCAATCCAAGGTGTTGACTCTCCCAAGTAAAACTTATTAGGCAAAGAACTTGACCATCTTGGGGATTTTACCATCCACAACGACGAGAAAATAGGATTTCAAGTAAGGTTATGGTTACACAAGTGGAGGAAAGAACGATAAGAAAACCCTTCCAATGTGGACGACTGGACGTCATATGTAAATGGTCATTGAAGTGTTGAGATTATTGTCCTACCCTTAAAGAATGTAAATTGCAGTAAGAGCCTACAACACTTAGGATCAAAACCAATTTAGCTTAAATGAATGCCAAACCAGATCGCAACCTCTCTCTCTCTATGTATATTGGCACAATCTTGGGAGATGGATCAAAAGATGACTGAGACAAACTATAGGCCGTTTGATTTCAATAGACTCCATGCTTAAGGGTAAACAAAAGCAACAGAACACCATCTTAAAACAGACGAAAGAGAACCATCTGCAAACATACTTTGCTCCTACCTGAATATCAGCGACATCATAACATCTCGTATCTTATCTTTGCAACATAACGACAAACTACCAACATGCTTGTAAAAACTTTTCTATAGAGAGAATTCCACTACGTTCGCCATCGATCTGGTCTTAGTATCCAGGATTTCTCGAATCAGCAGTAAGAGTAAATGAATCATTATTACGTACGGGATTATAATTAGCCTCTAGAAAAACACCGATATTTAGAAATATATTCAAAACTCCAGGTATATTCCCCTAAATCAACAAGGAAATCGAAATTCAATTGAGAAAACTATGATATCAGAGTCCGACACTATCTCAACGCTGGGAATTGCCAAACGAAGGCCGCAAAACATTCAACCAAACCAAAATCAAGTAGAAAAAACCGAATCAAATCGAATGATGGACCAAGTAATCATGTGATTGACTCGGTTGAGCACGCAACACCAAATCTTACTAACGCAAACACAGACGAGCAGTTTCAGAACGAGGCTTAATTCAGAAATGACGATTTAGAATATTATCAACGGATAAAACATCATTATAAAGAAAGGAAGAGAGAGGAAAGACTGCAACTAGAATTTCGAAAACGAAACGAAACGTGATTACCTCTTCTGCGAGAAATTCTTCGGATGAGATTCGATCAGAGCACGGAAAATTTGAAAGCGGATGTTCCTGATCGAGAGTGAAAGCGTAAAGGAAGGGAGTAGAAGCGATACTGCGAGAATCGAAGAGCGCGAGGTCCAGAGCGAACAAATGCCACCAAGCGAGAAGCGGGAAGGAACTGAGAGACCGTGCGAAAAAGCATTTTCGGTAAAAAAAAAATAGGTAAAAAATCATTTTTAACCCTAAACTTTGGGAGTTGTATCAATTTTAACCTTGAACTTTCAATTTCATCAAATTGAACCCTAAACTTAACAAGTTGTATCAATTTGAATCCTGAACTTTCAATTTCGTCAAATTGAACCTCAAACTTATCATATCGTATCGATTTTAACCTCAAACTTGCGTAAGTGTTACAATGTATACCTTTGGTTAACTTTTCGTTTGAACTACCGTACGTAATTGATTATTTGTTCTTTTTTTTTTAATTCACATTGCACATGAATTGGTTTCTTATAAATAAAATATTGGAGAAACTTTATTTTAGATGACTTTTTTCTTGTTGTTGATAACTTTAATTGTGAGGGCTTTTTCGCTGCTATTTAAGATTATGAAAGCAAAGAAACTTTGGAGGTTTTTTATCTTCAAATATTTGCTGGTTTTTTATTGTTGCTAAGAACTTTGTGGGATTTTTTTTCTTCTTTTACGGTTTTTTTTTCTTGCAAATTAGAAGAATGTACAAATGTAGGAAACAAAAATAAAGAAATTTCGAGTTTTTTATTTCTCTTATTTGTTAGATTTTTCTTGTTGCCAATAACTTTGTAATTCTTTTTTGGATAATAATGAGAAGAATAGTCTAAGATATTTGATTTCTTATGGTTTTTCCAAAAAAAAACTTACAAAACACTAACTCAAGTGTAATATCAATTTAAAAAAGGAAAAGGATATTGTCAATTGCATGTTTTAATATCAATTCAAATGAAAAGTTGACCAAAGGTCTACATTGCAACATTTATACAAGTTTGAGGTTCAAATTGATACAATTTGTTAAGTTTAGGGTTCAATTTGATGAAATTGAAAGTTTAGGGTTAAAATTGATATATTCAATGGTCCAAATTGATTTTTTCCCAAAAAAATATTTGTCCCGAATCGATTAGATAATGGGAAAAAATCATTTTTGTGGTATCAATTTTAATCCCAATTTTTTTTTTTTAATAATATTTTGGGCGGAGGATTCGAACAACAGTTTTTTCAGTCATTAGAACAAGTTCTATGTCAGTTGAGCTATGCTCATGTTGACGATTTTAATCCCAAATTACACAGACATTCCTATTCAAAATAATTTTGCGGATCGCATATTGCGGTTAGCAAATCAATTGTCCCAAGACAATTTCGAAAAGACTTGTATTTCGTATTGGGCAATTTGGAATGATAGGAATAACGGATGTAATGGCCATCATATTCTTGAATGGGTGGATAAATGTGAATGGATAATTCAGTATTGGAAGGAAGTGAGATGTAGTGATACTAATCATTTCATATCCCATGTGTCTGAATTGGAAATGACAGATGCGACCAATACCGAGAGGACAGGAGTGCACATTTTTATAGATGCAAAATACATCCTCATAGTTGGAATATAGGGTTTGGAGTGGAAATTGAAGATAGTCAAAGGCATATACTTGCAGCGATGTCGATGTCCGATGGTGCTCCGTTGAGTGTTTTGGTAGCAGAGGTACAAGCAAATATTACATGGCATTAAATTGCTGATCCGAATGGAAATGCCTCATGCGAGGTTATGTTCTGACTCTTTAATTGCCATCCGAATGATCCATGGTGGTGAAGATACAACTGTGGAAGTGCATCATTGGATTACTCAAATTAAAGAGCGGTGTAAGCAATTTACAGAAATCAATTTCTATCATATTTCTAGAAATAAAAATGGAAGGGCTAACCGTTTGGCAAAGGAGGCTTTACGGCATGGAAGTCCTATGTTATGGTTGTCAAATTTTCCTGTATGGTTAGTTTCAGAGGGTAATCCCCATTGCAAATGTATCTCTTGTAAGTACAGTTGTTAACGTAATGAAATTTTCTCTTTCAAGAAAAAAAAAATCAATCCCAAATTCTCAGTTTCATCAGATTGAACGTTAAATTTAATAAGTGTATCAATCTTGATCTCGAAGTTTCAATTTTATCGAATTGAACCTCAAACTTAGTATATTCTATATATTTTAATTCTAAATTTGCATAAGTGTTGCATTTTAGATCTTCAGTTGACTTTTCGTTTCAACCACCATTAAATCACGTAATTGACTTTTTTTTTTTATTCACATTGCACCTAAATGGGTTTCTTGTAAACAAATAATTATTGAAAAAAAAAATGGAAGAAATTGTTGCTGCTAAAAAGTTGTACGAGTTTTCTTTCTTCTTTTCTTTTCATTTTAAATGACTTATTTTTTGTTATTGAGAACTTTTTTGTTTTTTGTTTTTTGTTTTTTTTTTGGTCTTGGATAACGAAAGCAACACAATTTTGAACATATTTCTAAAATTTATATACAAATTTTATCGAAATTAGTCAAATAATAATAATAATTTTCATACAATAAAATACACCATATGAACATATTTCTAAACTTTATAGAAGGAAGGTTGATAGAGATTTTTTTTTTTAATATCAATAATAAAACTCACTGTATGGACAAATTTTAAATTTTATTGAAAATACAATGATAAAATTTTGACATTTGAAAGTATATTGACTAAAATGGAACAATGCCTAAAGTATTGTTTAAAAAAAAAAACAATGCCTAAAGTATAGGGACCAAAATAGTACTTTAACATTACTTTTATCATGTTTGATTAAAAGAAGAAAAAAAAAATCAAACTAACAACTACTTTTAAGACTTGTACATTAAAATTATACGAACTAAAATTAAACAAAATAAAAAATATATAAGAACCAAAATAATATTTAAACTTTTAGATTTTATTTATTGATATTTTTTAAACTAGTCTCATGTTGCAGGTAAATGTTAAAATGAGTGGATGATAAATGCATAGTGTGAAAAAAGTTATATAAAAAAGAAGAAAACTCGATTTTTTTATTATCAATTTCTTACCATTTTAAAAGAAAAATGAGAAACTTTTAATTTTTTAAACGACTTATTTTCTCAACAAAATGTTTGTTTGCTAAGTTCAGGGCGTGAGATTCGAACTACAGACCTTTCGGTCATTAGTACAAGTTTTATGCCAGTTGAGCTATATTCATGTTGGCTCGAAATCATAATTTTTAAAATTTCATTATAATTTTTTTATTACATTTTTATGTATATTGTGCCCCTATATAAAATTTTTGAATCCGCCACTGGGTAAGTTCATCATCAGCCATCACAAAATAAAAAATCGTAATATAAAAGAATAATCTAAATTTTTTCAACCACAAAAAACCAACAATGGAGGATTAAAAATGTCAATCCAAATATAAATTAATGTATAATGTATAATTATCATCTCAGAAGTCGATGGTTCAATCTCTCCCTCTAGTAGGATGTCTCTGAACTTTCAATTTTGTGTCTAATAAATATCTGAACTTTAAGCATGTCTAATAAGTCCCTAAACTTTTAATTTTGTGTCCAATAGGTCTCTCACACATTCACGATTTTTAAAAATTAACCAAACTTTTAGATATAAAATTGAACTTTATGTCTATCGTGACTCTAAACTTCAAATTTTATATCTAATAGACTAGTAAATTTTAAAAAATATTGAATGTGTGAGGGACTTATTAGACACAAAATTAAAATTTCAAAGATCCATTTGAAACTTTTTAAAGTTCAAGGACCAAATTTACACATCTTGAAAGTTTAGGCCCCGTTTGATAACCATTTGGTTTTTTGTTTTTGAAAATTAAGCCTTACACTACTTTTACTCTCAAGTTTCTTTGTTTTGTTGTCTACATCTTTCCCTTGTTTTCAAAAACCAAGTCAAATTTTGAAAACTACAAAAAATAGTTTTCAAAAACTTGTTTTTGTTTTTAGAATTTAGCTAGGAATTCAAATGTGTCCTTAACAAAGATGAAAATCATGTAAGGAAATTGGGAAGAAACAAGCATAATTTTCAAAAACCAAAAACCAAAAACCAAGGCCCCATTTGATAACCATTTCGTTTTTTGTTTTTGGTTTTCGAAAATTAAGCCTACAAACACTACTTTTACTCACAAGTTTCTTTGATTTGTTATCTACATCTTTCCTTTATTTTCAAAAACCAAGTCAAATTTTGAAAACTAAAAAAAATAGTTTTCAAAAACTTGTTTTTGTTTTTAAAATTTGGTTAGGAATTCAAATGTGTTCTTAACAAAAATGAAAACTATGTAAGGAAATTGGGAGGAAACAAGCATAATTTTCAAAAACCAAAAACCAAAAACCAAATGGTTATCAAACGAGCAAAAACCAAAAACCAAATGGTTATCAAACGAGACCCAAATGATTATCAAACGGGACCTTAGAGATTAAACTTGTAACTCAAAAAGAGTCAGCCAACTATTTGATGTATTTGACAGAAATCTGAAAAAGATTATTTATTTTAAGAAAATTTGAACAATAACGGGCCTATAGAGCGATAGCGCAATTTCACTCTAATGGATGGAAAACACCAAGAATTGCTTTGAGTATAAAGCCCAACTTGTAACTCAAAAAGAGTCAGCCAACATTTTTTTTTTAATTAAAAAAAGCCCATGGGCTTTGGAATGGGCCCATATCACACACTTATGGGCTTGCTCCAGAATATTTGGGATGTGTTAAAAATGTGAACCTTTTAACCTTATTCGAAAAGAATATATGTTTCAAATAGTTGAGTTTGGTATGTTAAGACAGAAATTATTAATTTGGATCGACAAATTTAAACTTTAAATGAAAGTCCTTTTATTCCAAGTAATTTTAGTAGATTAGATGGTTCACATGGGACGACCTATGAATTTATTTGCGGTTAAATTAGTTCAACTTGTATTCCTAAATTAAATGTATCAATTGAAAAACATCATTTATTTATGTATTTTTATTTTTTATTGTGTATAAGTTTCATTTTGCTCAAAAAAAAAAAAAAAAAAGAAAAGAAAAAAGGTTATAGCTCTTTTAGCATTAGTTTTATTTGGGAAATGATGTAAGAAGTTGGATGTTAGGATAAACAAAAAAGAAGATGTGCATATTGAGATGAACTTATTGAAATTTATGGTGTTATCTTCTTTTAAGTTTGCAATTATTTTTATTTGCTAGTAAGAGAATATAATGATTAACATTTGAGTATATAAATAATAGTAGCATATATCTTCATTGATATAGATAATAGAGATTATAAGAAAAAAAAAAAAGTAAAATCATATCAAAAGTGAACAAATATCACATCATTATAGAAACTATGGAAGGATTCAAATCTGAATAGACTCAGCGTAAAATTTAAATAAAGAAAAAACAAAATTTGAAAAACTATGTAATTTACTTAGCCAACTTAGCATAGTTACTTTTCCTTTCTCTCTTGATTTAATAAATTCTTTTTTCATTTTGAGGATATAACCTTACAAATGTAGGAAGGGGATTTGATTCTAACACATGAGAATGATGAAAAAAATGTTAAAAAAACATTTTCAGTCCTTGAACTTTCGTGGATGTAACAATTTTGCCCATAAATTTTAGTTCGTAACGACTTGGTTTCTGTGTTTTCAATTTTATAACATTTTAGTTCTTAAACTTCAGTGTTTAATAATAGAGTCCATGTACTTTAAAATTTGCAACAATTGAACAAGCACAATCAACCTAAACATTATAACATCATATTCATGTCTTACAAAGTAAGATGTTAGAATCCCTGCTCCCACGTTAATAAATCAAAACCAAAACATCCACTCAGCATAGAAAATAAGAGGTTAAAAAAAACTTTTGATCCCTCAACTTTCATGGAAGTAACAATTTAATCTTTGAACTCTGATTTGTAACAATTTAGTCCAAATACTTTCAATTTTGTAACAATTTAGTCCTTATACATTCAAATCTACAACGATTTAACCCCTATTGTGAAAATTGATGTAAAGATTTAAATGAAATTTATTATATAAATAGATTAATAAACTAATTTGGGACCCAATATGTTTTATAACCTACAAAATTTAATCATTAAATAATAAAACACAAACATTTAATTTTGATGATTTTTTTTTTTTTTTGCATAAGAATTAAATTGTTACAAATACGAAAGTACATGAACTAGATTGTTACTTATTAAAGCTCAGCGACTAAATTGTTATAAAATTGAAAGTACAAGGATCAAATCGTTACAAATCAATGTTCAAGGACCAAATCATTACTTTCACGAAAGTTCAGGACCAAAAGTGGTTTTTAACCGAAACAAAATTAACCACAATGAAAAATAATGGGTGCAAAAGACATGATGATTTGTCCTCTTTTATTACACACCTTTTAACCTCTCTATCACTCTTTTTTTTTTTTTTTTTTTAAATAAAAAAAATGTTAGTGAAATTCGTACAATAAGCTTTTTTAAAAAAGGATTGGGATTAATTGTCCGCAAATCAAGGCCCAATAACACGTACCATTGCCTCCACCTTCTTTATTTCTGAGTCCGAATGAAAACAAAAAAAGAGAATGGATTTTGTCAATTTTCAATTTAATATGTCGGCATATCAATATTATAATATTCCTTATTATTATTTATTATTATTAATATTATTCTTTTATTTCCTTTCCTTTTGGACCCTCCACTCACTTTTAAAATCCAAGTGCATCATTACAGGGACTTTTCCTCTTCCATTATCCCAATCTTAATTTAAACCACTAGCCTTTTACAACAAACATTTCACTCCTTTCTTTTTTTCATTAAATTATACTTTTCCATCTTTATACTTTTGGATTTTTTTAAATTCAAATGTTTTTGCCAACGCCAACTTAAATGTAGTTCAGTTGGTTAAGACATATACCTTCGAGTCTCCAACTAAGAGTTAGAGGTTCGAATCATTCAATCTTTTATGTTGTTATACACACACACACTCTAAAAGGAAGATTCTTTAGACCCTGCACTACCATATTGACACTGTTAGTGTTGTTCATGCTTCGTTTTAGGATTTAAGGTTGGATAAAAAATAATAGAAGAAAACATGTAGATTCTTCGGGAGGCAGAAGACAGTTTAGGGTTGCATTGTGAAAGTTTAACCAATAGGGATGAAGTTGAAAATGGACTTAAATAATAGTGATTGAATTAAAACTTCTAATACCATAAGGATCATTGAGAACTTGTTCAAGCCATAGAGGCTAAATTTATGATTTAATGTATTTTTGTTTTGTTTCTAACATAATGATTAAGTTATTGCACTTTCATGAATGTAATATTTGAGTAGATAGATTTATATATATGTGAAAATGGACAAGTGAAGAATGAAGTAGTAGACCAATTTTCTAAACTTCAAAAAACAAAATTTAGTTTAAACATTTGCTCAATCGGTTAAGGTATACTTTTGACTAAGAGATCAGACGTTTGAATCCTCTCACTTCACATGTCGTTGAACTTTATTTTCTTTAAATATAGTTTAAATATTTCCTAACTTGATTTCAACAACAAATTTTATATAGAGTAGAAGATCTAAATCGTTACAAAAAGAAGCATTAAAGATTTCAAAATGTTGTTATTGGGACCTTAGAATATGTTTTTTTTTTTTTTTTTTTTCTTTTGTTAAAGGCTTGGGCTAATTGTGCCCACCTTTTAATATAGGCATGCAGCCAAATGATCTTGAACTTCCTTTCACACATCCACTGCCCACTGACATTTTTTCTCATTTTTGTCTTCAATCATAGGGCCATTTCTTTTCTTTATATATTATTATTATTAATGTCTGCCTTCCCAACTTTTACTTTTCATGTATGGATTTCTAACCTAAAAAGAAACATTTAGTGATGTCTAGTTAGTTGTGAATTGTGGTTATAAGGTACAAGATTTTAAGTTCAAATTGTCTCAAGGTTGTTTTGAGTATTGTTCGTTCGTATCAAATATTAATGTTAAGTAAATATGAAATTCACCATAATTTATAAATTATGAACGAAAAATTAGTGAGTGATTGTTCTCATAAATGACATAGTCAAGACAAATAATTGTTTTGTTAGCGTTATTAATCAAATAATTGGATTTTTATAACTTTTGTGTAATGTCTTCATGTGGATTTAATAATTAAATCGGATACTATATTAGTGATTACTCTACTTAATGACCCTCTATGTCCTTAAGTTTTTATGGGTGGATTAAAGCATATATGTTTTTGGATGATACCATTCTCACAAGATTTGTGGCATTTTAGGTATAATAAACGCATCATGTAAGAAGTATTATATTGTAGGTTTATTTTAAAAAGAAAATCACCCTATAATTTTTTTTTAATTAAAATTCACTCTCATAGAAAGAATGGAAAATACTCGAGAAACTTTTCGAGACAACCGATTCTTTTTGTTGAAAAAACAACTACCTATATAGATCTACAGGTCAACATGTGTGATTTTTATACATATAGTGTTCTATAAAGTGGATGTCGACTTCGTTTGTTAAGTTATCAATAGTTTATATAGGGGATACTGACTTCCCACATTAAGTTATATCAAAACGACAATATAATGAATTTTTTTTTTATTATGAATTCAATATTTTCTAGTTTGAAGAAATATCTTTCCCTTCTTTGGTTGATTGATATTATGTGGCTAAGATGGAAAGTAGTTTAGCTGGAAGATATGACTTCCCCTCTCTCTCTCGTTTGATTGACGTGGTTAAGATGTGCCTCAACGACATCTAATCTTCACCAGCAAAATTATTTTCTTAGAAAACACACATGTCCATTTCAAATTTCAAATTATTTTGAAATGTGTGAAGAGAAAGACGGTGCGTGAAAGTGACCATCATAATACAGCGTTGCTATTTTTTAATATTTTTATTTGGTTTAAGGCTATTATATATCATACCATTTTTGAAAAATGGGGACTCTAGCTAGCATGTTTGGTTAGCAATAATAACATGTGAGTCTTTATCTTATTTTGTAATTATTTGAGTTCAAGGTAAAGAAAAGTAAAAAAGAGTGGAAATTATATATTTTCTGTACGGAATTACATATTTCTATGCATATGCTTTTTCCTTCATGGGCAAATTTCAATTCTAATTGTTGGATTTCATAATTCCAATAATCATTATGTGGAAAACATATTTGATTAACAATGATTCCACATATTTATTCAAAAAGAAAAAGAAAAAAAGATGAAAACAATTGTACTATATTTAACCAATTTAATTAAATTGAGCTACTTTAATTAACTTCATTAATTACCCAAATTCCAAAGTATTTAGGAGTATAGTCTAAAAAACTTTAAAAAAAAAAAATAGTAGAGTTACAAGCTTTAAATTCAATGTTGCAAGTTGATCCAAGATATGTAATGATCATACGAAATATTAGTGTTGGATTATTTTTTAAAAGAAATGTAAGTTTATGATTATTTATCTTTTAAACGTCTTTTTGTTTTCGTTTAGATTGAGTGAGTTTAAGTTAGATTTTAAAATACTGGTAAAGTAAGACAATTATTCTCATTTACTTTTGCAGGTGCAATGTTTCTTTAGTTAAATTTTGGCTGACCCACATCTTCAGTGATTTGATTTGAGATGTCTCACCATGCGACATTTAAAATTAAAAGAAAAGCTAAATTTTGTGGTATATGTTGGTAGAAAGACTAAATGTTGAAAAAAAATTATAACCACACTTTTCAACATATTATTATACTTATACATTATTATTTGATTTCAAACATTTGAATATAATTATGGTAGTAGATTCCTTTCCTCTATCCATGATCTTTTTCAAAAGGGTTTTCTTTTTCATTTTTTTCCCCATAACACATCCTCCCATCCTCCTCCATTTCACTTCATTTTCTTGCAATCAATCAATCACACCAAAAGTTCATAGGAAATGGGTTTAGAGAGATAATGCTGCATTGTCGTCAAGCTACATTACATTGTAAAAATAGTGTTGTTAAACTTGAATACAGTTCAATTAGTTATGATATATATATACTTAATCAAGAGGTCGGAGTTTTGAATTTCTTCACTCCCACGTGCTGTTGAACTTTAAAAAATACATTGCAAGAGAATCGAAAGTTTTTAATTACAAATCTCATTAAAACCAATCCTAATAGTCACTCCCCTCTACAAAACAAGTGATTTCTCATTTCTATTCCACCACTTGCTCATTAATCTTGGTCTAAAAAAACCCTTAGAAAGATAGAGAGGAAAAAAAAAAAAAGCCCCAAAAGCTGCACAAAAACAAAACCCCAAAACAAAAAATGAACAAAAAAACATAACTTTTTTCTTCTTCTTCCATCTCAACAAACACCATTAGAGACTGAATTTCTTCTCTTAATGCTATCAATATCAGTAGATTCATAAACAGGCAAGCCATTGGAGTAATAATCCAAATCATAAATCTGTAACTCAAACAAATCAGAGCTTGAATCAGATTGATCTCCACCATCATCATCATCATTATCATCAATAATAATGTCATCAAATTTTCTCAACTTCATTTCTTGATCAGCTACCAATTTTTCAACCCAAACCCTATCTTTCTCTGAAGAACAATTGTTATTCAAATTCTTCATCTTTTGTTTCTCCACAACCCCATCTCTTAGCTTCCATTTCTCCTCCCCTTGATTATCTAATTTCCTTGTTCTCTTGTCATCCATGGCTGGTTTTTGCAAGGCCACGGCCGACTTTACGTGTCGGTTGAACTTCGAAAACGACAATAGTTCCTTGTAGCTTTTTGTCGGGGTTTGGACCTGTGGAGGTGGCGTTCTGAAGCCTGTGTTAAGAATACGAATGAATGATTAAGTATGATGTGATATGCATTGGGTTAGAGTTTATTTTGAGTTTAGTGGTAGTTTAACGACTACCTGAATTATTATTGCTGGGAGATGTAGAATACATGAACTTTGCATCTGTTGCGGCGGCGTTCGAGCTTCGAAAATGGCTGATGCTAATCCTTCTCTTTGACGTTCGGCTTTCGTCTTCGACGTCGTCCATGGATTGTGCAAAATGTTTTGACTTCTTCTTCTTGGAACTTGAATGGCTGAAGAGAGAGTTCAGAAAGCTTGCTAGTCTCCCACCAGGAGAGCTTGGTTGCTTGTACTTCTTCTCCTTTGTAACTTGCTTTTCAACACTGTAAGAATGTTGGGGAAGATTGAGAATGTTCTTCACCTGTAAGTTTGAAAATATGAATAAAAGATTAAATTTACCGTAACTCTATCGAAGATGGATAATTGCTCAAACTTGGGAGGTAAGAGGAAATGCTATAATAAGAGCGGAAATAAAAGATTAAATTTATCGTAATCTATCGAACCTGCATGTCCAAGCTTATTCTTCCTTTAATCCACCCTTTGTCTTTCTTCTTCACTTTCTGACTAAACTTCGCTCCGAAACTATTTGCAGCCGAAGTTTCATTGTAATCCGAGAAGTATCGAGCAGCTTCGAACACCTCGAGCTCCTTCGAAGCTCTCCGATGGTGGAACATCTTCTTGTCTCTCATCTCTGAGCTTGAGAGAGACATGACTTTCCTTTTACAATCAAGGGCTAGTGAAAGCTGCTTCTTCAGCAAAAAATAAACTTAGTGAAAAGTTATATATATGGAGAAACTAAGAAAGGGGATAATGGAGCACAAGGGTTTTTTTGGGAGATATTGAATTGAAATGGAGAAGGATTTTTATTGAAGAATGTGAGATGAAGATGAATTAAGAGGAAGACCCACATGAAAATGAAAGGGAATTGTGCTTTAGGAGGCATAGATGAAAGTGTGGGGAAGGGGGGAAAAACAGCCTTCCCTTTGCCCTTATATGTGAACTATTAATGGTTGAATTGAGCAATAATAATGCAAGAGGGTTTTAAATTTGTTGAGGGTTTTGGCTACCTAGGATTCTATTAGTGGGACTCCCTTTCAAGTGGGTGTGGGCTATGAACATATATATATATACAAAAAAAAAATTAACATCATAAAACGAATGACGCTATATATTCCACATGTACTATAACGATATTTTGAAAAGGATTCTGGCGTGATGGGATCGGTACTGGGTCGAGACCTTTTGACTTGTCAACTTCGATTCTTAATTTATGTGTGGAAATCACTACATGACAAAAGATTATATATATACACATCGATTACATATCTTTAAGATGTTGATCTCATTATATAATTAACATTCTAACCAATCAGCTTTTACAAAAAAAAAAAAAAAAAATCATCATATTGTGCAATTATATTAGGATTATTTATTGAATTTATTGAGTGCCCCTAAAATTATGGGGATTATGAGATCCTTAGGATCTAACATTATTCATATATATACATAGGATTACAACCCCTAGCTAACAATGCACCATACACTCTATTAGTCAAACAACGTGTCACCTATTTTAAGCCTAAGATGCATAAAAATTGAGGAAGATATTTCCATTATTCGTGGTTGTGGACCTCTTCTACCTGAAGGACAACATCAAGCTGACCGATACACAGGTTTCAGGTCGTTTTTGAATCGGATTAAAAATATGTAATATCTCCAAAGTCCAACCAGGTAATCTATGTATGACGTTTTTTTTCCACGAAAAAGTTGAAGTCTAGGGTAATAGGCCTACAAAACACAAACATATAGGGAATTGATGTAAAGGGGGGAACATGGGAAGAACACAATGTAATGTTTTGTTGAAGAGAGCATGGGGGGGTTGGATATGTCTTTAATGAAAAGGAAAGTTGTGTTTGTTGGGTAAGTAATCTTTGACGCATAAAATGGGAGTGGCCCCACTCATATTTTGTTGCTCCTCTTTAGGGGTTGTTTGGCTATGACCTCTTTTTTAGCTTTCTTTCTTTCTTTTTGAATTCAATATAATTAAAAGATTATTTGGATTAATTGGAATTATTTTCCCCCAAACAGTCCCTTCTTATAGCCCTAGTGCCCCTACCACATGCCCTTGCCCATCTCTCTCTCTTTCTCTCACCACCATATATCATTGTATTTGAGAGATATTGTCTACAGATACTTATCCAATTCGTTATTTAAACATATTACAGTGTAGATCGTAAGGTGTACTTATTTATTTGAGCAAAATAAAGAATATTATAATTCGAACTCAATAGAAATGTTGTTTCCTTAAGACAATTTTGTTCCCTCCATGGTGTTCAAAGTATCACGAGTAATTACCTCCCAGGATGGGACAGATTTATCGTAATATTACTAATATGTGAACGCAACACTTCTACTACATGACTGATCAACAAACATTAGTACATGAGAGATTGTAAAAAAAAAGAAAAAGAAAAAGAAAGAAAGAAAGGAGAAGAGGACTTTATGGATTTTTTTTTTTTTAGCGCAAAAATCGAAAATGAACAACGTATTTATAGAGACTATTCAAAATTTGAATTTCTAATTAAAGAAGTTGATTTTTTTTTTTTTTTTTTTTTTTGAGTTCAACAACGTTTGGGAGTATGAGATTTAAACTCATGACGGTCATAAACACATACTTTATGCCAATTGAACTATGCTCTTGTTAGCAAAATGGATCCATATTGATCAATTAAGTGATTAGAAATATCTATGAGGATGCAAATGAACAATATATAGAATTTTGTCTATGGAACAAGTCAAGTGCATAAAGTAATGCCCTAAAAAGATATATGGTCAACAACTTTTCGACATAATTACACGAGTTTGTAAGACATACATTTAGCGTTAAACTTTTTCTTTCTTCTTTTGAGTTCAACAACATTTGGAGTGTGACACCTGAGGATATGAGAGGTAAATGAATGAACCGAGATCACATCCGAATGAGAGGAATCCTGAGGACATGAAAGTATGGTCAAGATAAGCTTAAAAGAATTGATAGATGCACCTTCCTTTTCGATGACTCAATCATAAGAACTTTGAAGTTAAGTGCGCTTGGCTTGGAGAAGTTCTATGTTGGGTGACCGCCTGGAAATTTTCCTAGGAAACATGTGAGTGAGGACAAAGCATGCTAAATGGATGACCCTGCGTTGGTTTGTGGGGATAGTCTTCATTCTTAGAAGCGGTTTAAGACAAGTATGGTAACGTGACCAGGTTGTAGGGGAATGTCGGGGCCCTTAGGAGCCGAATCTGGATTTCGAATCCTGGACCTGGGGCGTTACATGGAGTGAGGAGTTTTGAACTTTTGACCTCTTTGTCGAGGGTATATGTCAATTATCGTTGAATTATGCTCACACCAGCATGTTGGACTTGTTGTGGAAGAATCAGAAATGCTTATTGCCTTAATTACTTCGAAAACTTATTCCAATCTTACCGATATGATTTTTGGTAATTGATGGATGAATTTATTCTCTTTTCTTGGCTTTGACTATGATTCATGGAAGTCTAGCATCCATAACCATGGCCTATGAAGTAAGCTTTCTCAACTTAAGTGATCCATTCTCTTGGGCCTTGTTAATAATAAAGTTGGAAACCCAAAAACTTGGGGCAACGAGATATATGGCTAAAATAAATAGGTGTGATTTGAAAAATAGCTAAAAAGGTTTCAAAACTAACTAAATGACTAATGTGATTTTAATTAATAATTTCCTAAATTAAGAGGACAGAATTGCCCCTAACAAAACGTCTAAGAACTTCCTATCGTTTAAATCAAATATTAGGAGAGAGACCTACAGCTAAAAAGTTGGAGATTTATTAGGAAGAGAGAGAAATATAAGATTGCAACACCCTAACAACCTATTTTGAATTTCCTACGGCAAAATCTACCATCTGGGAAAAAAATAAAATCATGCCCCCGTTTAAATAAACACATCGTTCACAAAAAAACAAAAAAATAAGAATGAGTAGACAATAAAATGGGATAACGGAATACACATAATGAAACACTCAATAACGTATTTACATGGAATTACCCCACGAAATTGAACTTTTAGCTTAATTCTCATGTGTAGTATGAAAAAATGAATAATCAATGTAGGTATTTAAAAAAATGAATTTAAATCTCACCTCATTTATTGCATGTCAAATAAGCAAACGACGTGTATACCAGTAATTGCATGTATTGAACCTGTCATTTGAATCAACTTCATGGGTGGTGTACGTACCTGTAATTTTAGGCAGTAAATATCATTATATACTATGACATAATGTTATAAAATGACAGTACAGATGGTAAATACCTGGATTCCTTTCGATCAACCTGGCAGCAAACGACAGAATTTGCGCATAAGACTCTTCAGGTGATCCTCTAAACTCATTTAACGCCTTTTCTCTACCCCTCCATGCTTTGTCATAACTGATATTGATCCCGTGCGTTTTCCTAGCATACTCTATTATGTCCCGAGGTGTACAGTGCATCCTGTTAGTTATCCTCATTATAGTCTTCGCATACTCACATGCAACACTCGCTGTCGCTTGCCTGTGATCATTCTGAACGACATCGAAAGAACAAGTGTGGTCGTTGATAAACTTCCTCACAATCCACAACTGCCCCGTGCAATAGGTAGATGCGCGCATATACCATTGCATGAGTCGTCTATGCATGCCACTGTATACTGTTTGCTATTGGATTTAATTGTCTTGAATTGGAAACTCCCTTTCAGAGCCAGTGAAGAGACTACCTTCTTGAGATGTTCTTTGCATGAAAATACGCACCCCTCTGATACAGATACTATGTCGGTCAATGCATCAATCCCATCTGAGTTGACAAACTCAAAATTATTCTCCCCCGGGATGAACTTGCAACTGCCCCCCCCGTTGTGTATACCAGTATCTACCCCCTGCACGTCGACAACTACACAACAGTCCCTATACGTGCCATTCTGAAACCTGTTTACCATCCAAAAGACATCCCTGTCTTTTGAGAGGACTATATTTATCGGGTTGCTTGACCAATTCCTAAAGAGTGTCAACCTGCAGATACTACTACTGTCAGCCAAATTGAGGTAGTTCGCAGCACATACCTTTAGTTGAGAGAGGTTAACATCACAGGGACATGTCACAATGCCGGACTTGAACCCATTGTAGACTCCCGCCACATCCCAAACACCCCCGAACAAAATCATGATTTGATGTCCAGCCATTTTGTGTTAATGGTAAAATTTTTGAAAAAAATATACCAAACACTATTCCACCCCGTGGTATAAAGAAGACCTAGAATAAGATATATATTTGAATTAATTGAGAGAGGTTGTACAAATTGAACATACCAACAAAACCACGATTTTTGCTGTTAGATGGAGAAGAAAACGGGATCTGGTGAAATCAGTTATATGAAATGAGAGGATCCCATAAAATGTGGAACAAAAAAAACGTTGTACATGTAACGGTGCAGTAAACGGCGTCTGTATATGCACGGATATACCCAGGGGTAAAAATGGAAAAACACCTCCCGTCTGCAGGTCCCTTGATTTACGGTAGCCACAAACGAAAATATGAAAGGTTTTTAGCCAAAAAACTTAATGGCGTATTTTTTTCTAGCCATCTAGCACAATTTCCCCAAAAACTTTCTAAATTAAACACATGTTATGTTATTGGGCTAAGCTTTGAAAGTGGATTTTCAAAGAGGCCCAAACTCATGAAGACCTCTCCTTTCTTTCAAGTTTCTAAGTTGGAACTTTATGATAGGTAACTTTTTCTATTTGATTTTTAAAACTTTTTTTTTTTCATTTCAATAGTTTAGTTTAATATTTAGCTATGTTCAGATTCACATGGTTGACTATTTTAAAAATTTATATATTTTGTATTTTTTTTTACCATACCAGACATTATAGCTACTAAACTTATTTCTAGCAAATTTGTCTATATCCATAATTTTATTTCAATTGTTTTTCTAAGTCTCCATCAACAAAGAAAAATTTCAATTAGTTTTTTTCATTACTGTTAAAAAAATTTAGCTTAAATAAAAGGCAGTTGGACTTGGAAGTAAACAAGAGTACAATCTTCGTAGGAAAAAAGTTAATACATAAATAATAAACAAAAAATTTAAAAGACAAATTAAGCATGAAACATATAATCAAAATTATTAAAATAAATAAATATAGTGAAACTGAATTAATAGAGTTAAAAAAAAAAAAAAGAGTAATTAATTAGGTACGACTAACTCCCACTTAAAAGAAAAGAGTCAATTTCTTCAACCAGCATCGAAATCTTTAAGAGATCTGTGCTCTCTCTGTTGAGGACCTCAATAACGTCGCTGAAGTCTGATTCTACTACCAATGGTGGCCTCTCTCCGATACTTTTGTAGAAGCGATATTTTTATCCCTAGAATTTCATAAATATTTTTTTTTAATTGAATATATATAACAATTGATTAAATTTTTTAACAGTTTAATCTTTACCGTTATTCTTGATATTGTTCATCAAATATCCCAATTATTTATTATTATTATTTTTTTACAAAAAAAAGATTCCAATTATTTGGTTTGATATTTTTCTATTGATCATAAAGTTTTGTTGGATATTTATTACATAAGTAGTGTACAAAGATGAGACGTTTTTTTTTTTTTTTTTTTTTTTGGTTTGAGAAAAATAAGACGTGTTTTCTATTCTATTACATAATCAAATAAGAAATTCAATCCACCTATCTAAATAAAATACAAAAAAAAAAAAAGAAAAAAGATAATTATTATTTTGATGGTTAAAAATCACTCTTGATTCCTAAACTTTAATGTAAATAACAATTTAGTTCGTGAACTTTGATTTGTAATGATTTAATTTCTGTATTTTCAATTTTGTAACGATTTAGTCATTGAACTTTAATAAGTAACAATATAGTTCATCTACTTTCAAATTTGTAGCAGTTTAATCATTGCCGCAAAAAACTTCATCAAAATTAAATGTTGTTTTAATTATTTAATGATTAGACTTTGTAGTTTATAAACATATTGGGTCCCTAATTATTTCATTAATTTATCTATATAAGAATTTTCATTAAATGTTACAAATTTTTAAATACATAGACTAAATTATTACATATGAAAGTTCACGAACTAAATTGTTACAAAATTAAAAATACAAAGATTAAATCGTTACAAATCAAAGTTAAATTACTAAGTGTGTGTTTAGTTTGACTTTTTAAGTGTTTAATTCTGAAAAAAAAAAAAAATTATATCTTTCGACAACCACTTGTTAAAAAATGAGATCGAGAAATAAACCATTTGAAAAAAAACCATTCGAAAATAAATTCAATTTTTTTAAAAAAAAATTTAGGTATATAATAATTTGTATATAAAAACAGAAAATGTAACAAAACATATGGATATTTAAAATTTAAATAATTTCTATATCAAATATTTAAATAAAAATACATTAATTGAAAGACACTTAAACTAAAAATATTCCAAACGCACCTTAATGGTTATTTTTCGTGTAAATAAGTGATTTTTTTGAAAAAAAAAAAAAAGATTTTGAAGGTATATATTTTGATTTATGAATAATTATTTTGGGAGTTGAACTGAAATTGAGATATATTCGGTGGAGACGTGTCGATTTGTGATGACAGCTGTCAGCTGGAGTGGAGCATTGGCTTCTGATGAGAAATCAGGTGGGCCCCGCCTTTGCCTACACCAAAAGTGTCTGACTTTGACGCTCAGCCAATCACCACTCGACACGTTTTCTACACCTAATTCCCTCTAATGCCCACCTCTTTATGCTTTCTATTGTCCTCATCCTATTGCTCTTTCGTCCTCATTTTTTTCCATATTAACCAAAATACCATGATTTTTTCCTCCCATTTATTTAGGGAATTTGCATCGAATGACAATTAGTTTTTTTTTTTTTTTTTTTTTTTTTTCTCTTTCGAATTGCAAATGTAACAGCACAATGTAAAATTAATGGCAAATATGACAATTTTATTAGAATAAAAATTCATAATTCTCGTTTTACACATGTTTTATTTTGAATTCTCGCACGAACCTCTCTCTTGATCGTGTGACTTATATTTGTTAATCGGAGTCTATCAGTGTTTATCGCTGATAGACTCCAATTAATCGCAGTCTGTCAATGACTATCAGTAATAGATACTGATGATCATTTATATCAAATAGTTGTTTATAGAAAAGGGTATTTTTGTAATTTAACATCACTTTTTTCTATTTTTGTAAATAGTTTTAATTTCTGCTATTTTTATAATATGTTTAGTGTTTCTTGTTATCTGTGCAAATGTCCCACTTATTTATTTATTAGATTATTAGATTGCGAGTTCGGTTCTTGAAATTACACCTGCAAGATGGTGTATCTATATTTTTTTAGCATGTGAGAGTGTGAATTTAAACTTTGGATCTTTTGATCGTTGACAAATGCCTCGATTCAACTATATTTAAGCTTGTCAAGTGGTATATCTACTTTTAGTTTATATATATATATATATATATATATATATATATATATATATATATATATATATATATATATATATATATATATATATATATATATATATATATATATATATATATATAAATGAGTGATTCAACCTTTAGTTTTGTATGTTATAGGGTTTTTACTCAATTTTGTTATTTCAACTAAAATTTGAATTGTCGGCTTGGTTATATTATTTAATTAAGATGATGTGGAGGCCAAAGCGAGCTTAGCTCAGCGATAATTGACATATATCATCGACTAAGAGGTCAGAGTTTCGAATCCCCTACCCCAAATGTTGATGTACTCAAAAAAAAAATTAAGATAATGTGGAGAGCTATATAAAGTTAATGACAAACACTTATTAAATTACATGAAATTAAAAGTTTAAGAACATTATGTAATGTATATTTCAAAAAAAAAAAAAAAAAGAACATTATATAATGTATTTAAAATTTTAAGCACTAAATATAGATATTATTTTCTTTTTGAGTTTCATATTATTGGGAGAGACAATGTTAAGCATTTTAACCTCATTTCATTTCACTTTGAGTTCAACATGTGGTGGTGAAATTTTCATAAATTTTATTGAAATATCATAAAATAGAGTGATTGAGGCTCCATTTGATAACCATTCGGTCTTTTATTTTTGGGTTTTGAAATTTTATAAGCTTACAAAACACTACTTTTACCCATAAGTGTTTTTGTTTTGTCATCTACATATTTCTCATGTTTACAAAAGCCAAGTCATATTTTGAAAAAGAAAGAAAAAAAAAGTTTTTACAAACTTGTTTTTGTTTTTGGAATTTGGTTAGTAACTCAAATGTCTCATCAACAAAAATGAAAATCCTGGTAAGAACTAAGAAGATCGAGAGAAAACAAAGTTTCAAAAGTCAAAAATCAAAAGTCAAATTAGATGGTTATCAAATGGGGCATAAATAGACAACTTACGGAGTTTAGAAACTTGAAATTAATAATTTTACCATATTTTCCTTTTCTTGGCAAAGTCAGTTTTCATTTTTAGGCTGTTTGAAGTTGCTAGATATTTCTTGAGCAAAATTAGAAAATATTGTTGGTTTTATTTTTGGTAGTTACTAAAGTTTTGGAAATTATTTGCAGCCGAAACTTTAAAAAATTGGAAATTTTGGCGAGTGAGTAATATACTTATAATGGATGGATGATTTTATTTATGATGTGATTTAAAATTAATGGAGGAATAATAATTAGGGGAAAAAATCAATAATTTGTATCCTTCAACTTGAAAAGATATATCCATTTTTACATTCTCTTTAGCTCATCACATTGAAAAGTATTGCAATTTTTTCCTAACTTTATTTTAGTGTTGCAATTTTTACCTTTTCATTGATAATCATTTGAATTTTTTTTCTTTCTTTCTTTTTTTTCCTAAATATCCTTTTATGCATTTAATGAATTGTAAAAAATATGTCTAACACAAAATAATGAGACTTGAAAAAAAAAAACTATAATTGGATTTTGGTTGAACTTTATGAGTTTTGAAAGATTTGTTCAATGATTGATGTCATGTACTGATCAAGCTCGATTTTTTGTTAAAATTAGCGGTCTTGGTAGATTTGTACTTGTTTTTTTTTTGGGCTAAATTATAAAAAATACCCATGAACTATGGGGTTTGTTTCAAAAATGAACTTTGAAAAGTTTCAAAAATACCCCTGAACTTTGAAAAATGTTTAAAAAATGCTCCTGTCGTTAATTTTTGGATGGAAACAGTTAAAATTTACAGTGAGAGGAGGAAAAAAGAAGAAACATTTTTCAATAAGGGTATTTTTAAAAAAAAATTTGAAAGTTCAAGGGTATTTTTTAAACTGAAACTTTAACGGTTTCCATCCAAAAATTAACGGCAAGAGTATTTTTGAAACATTTTTCAAAGTTCAGGGGTATTTTTGAAACCTTTCAAAGTTCAGGGGCATTTTTGAAACTAACCCCATAGTTCAGGGGTATTATTATTATTATTATTATTATTATTATTTTATAATTTAGCCTCTTTTTTTTTTTTTAAGATTAGGGGAAATTTTTAATGAAAAATTAAACATGATGTGAAAATTGCAACTCGTGTTTAAGTCTAGGGTATAGATCAATTTGATGCAATTGAAAATTTATGGTGAAAATTTAGACATCATACCAAGTTAAAAGTAAATTATTTAGTTGGATTGTTACTTCTACTCTCTGAATCATTTTAAATATGTATGGGAAATACTTAAAAATAAATTATTTCAAGGTAATTTTTCAAGTAAATAAGTTGTTAACATTTTCTTCAAGAATATTAATATATATAAATATTTCAAGTAAATAAGTTATTAACATCCTTCTGGAAAAGTTAATATGTAATTTGTACTTTTAATTTCATCAAATTCAACCTGTATAAATAGGGAAATAACATCTCCTAGAAATAAAATGAGAGAATTATGCATTGACCAACTAAAAAATCACAAAAAAAAATGTCAATGAAAAATATTATAATATAACCACAAGATCAAAATTGAAATTCAACACCAATATGGCCAAACCCTGGTTTAGGAGCAACAAACTAAGGGTATATGTTTGGTTTAACTTTTCAACGGTTTAATTATTTAAAAAAAAAATCATTTCGACAAAAATTCTAGTGTTTAATGACCAATAAAAATGACTCATTAAAAAATGAAATTGAGAAATAAACCATTTTAAGGAAAACACGTGAAAGCAAATTTTGTAAAAAGAGTTTTTAAGTATATAATAACTTTGATATAAAAACACTTATGAGTTGTAACCAAAGACACAAGGGTAAAAATTCTAAACAATTTTTATACAAAATGTTTAAAAGAAAGTACATTCTTGAAAAACATAATTTAAACTAAAAGATATTCCAAACGGACTCTAAAAGAAATTAAACTAAAAGATATTCCAAACGGACTCTAAAAGAACTACAATATATCCTTGCCCATCTATATATATTTTAGTTCAACGGTTCAACAATTGTGGGATAGGAATCAAAGTATCGATATTTGAAATGATTAATTGGTGCCTTGTCTAATAATTAAGTTGTGTTCGGATTGGTCATTGTTCACCTGTATGAATCTTCCAAAATAGAGAGAGGACAGATCAGACATACGAATGAAAGGTATTAATTTTAATGAGTAGTAACATTTTATGAAATTAAAACTTTAAAGTTAATTGTGGCTCACACGCCTAAACATTTAGGACACGTTCGGAATACATTTTAGTTTAAGTGTTTTTCAAAAATGCATTTTGTAAACATTTTGTATAAAAATTGCTTAGAATTTAAACACTCATATGTTCAGCTACATTTCCTCATAAGTGTTTTTATACACAAGTTGTTATATACAAAATTCTTTTTGAAAAATTTGCTTTCAAGTGAATGATTTATTTCTCTATCTCGTTTTTTAATAAGTCATTTTTAGTGGTGGCCAAATACTAGATTTTTTTTTCAAAATTAAACACTTGAAAAGTTTAAAACCAAACATACCCGTAGTATAAGATTTTTTATTTATTTATTTTTTTTTTTTTTCTAAAAGACATTTATAAGCATTGAACTACAAAAGAAAGGTAGAACCAATTGAGCTGTTATTAAAGAAAAGCTGAACATAATCATGAACTGAAGTTTGACTAGAAAAAAGAATAAATAAAGAGATCAAATATGCCAAAATTAGCATAACCTAGTTGTTAAGGTATTATAAAAGAAAATTGTAGTGAGTGACAAATTGAACCAAATTAATAGCAAATATAGCATCATGTAAAAAAAATTGCAAATATAGCAAAATCTATCAGAGTCTATCGGATAGACTTCGATTATCAGAGTTTATCAGCGATAGACCCTGATTAATCAGAATCTATCAGTCTACTGATAGACTCCGATTATTCAGAGTCTATCAGTGTCTTTCGCTGATAAACTATGGTTAATCAAAATCTATCAGTGACTATCATTGATAGGCTCTGATTAATCAAAGTCTATCAGTGATAGTCACTGATATACTTTGAATAATCAGAGTCTATCAGTGATAGACACGGATAGAATCTAACAACAACTTTTTGTTCTTTTACAATTAATTTTGCTATATTTGCAATTAGTTTGCAACTGTGCTATATTTGCTATTAATTTGGTCCAATTTGCCATCTATGCAACTGTGCTATATTTGCTATTAATTTGGTCCAATTTGCCATCTATGCAACTGTCTTCTACTTTAACTCAACTGATTAAAGTCATATATCTTTCGCATCAAAAGGTTAGAGGTTCAAATTTTCTCCTTCTCGCTCACATGTGGTTGAACTTTAAAAAAACAATATTAGTGACTTACTCTAAATTCAAAAGTTTAAGAGTTCTTATTCATCAATTATGATTTGAAAAGAGATATAAAGAAAAATCTTAATACTAAATAAATTCTAATTAATGAAATCGACAAGAGTACAACTCAACTGACATTAAACTTCACGATCAAGAGATCAGAGGTTCAAAACTCTCATCCACATGTTGTAAAAAAAAAAAAAAAATCTAAATAATGAACCAAATTAGCTTATAGCATGCAAAGAAAAATGTAGCATGTGACATATATAAATATATGCTAGGAATGATTTGTATGGAAATGGTTTAAATGCATGCATGAAAAAGATTAGACCTTTGAACAATGAACTAAACAAGATTCCACTTTGAAAGTCCCACATCACTAGGATATGTATATGAGTGGCCTATACTAATTAGGGCACTATTTTTTAGGGCTATTTTATAGAATGCTTTGAGCATACATTAAAAAAAATCATCATATAAAATCAACCAATTTAACATTTTAAAAGTTGAGTGTACAGATGATTTAACACAACATCGGAATAAAATATTAAGATCTTCATAATTTATTGTAAGGGACTACCGAACACACTCATATCTCCACAATGGTATGATATTGTCCACTTTGGGCATAAGCCCTCATGGCTTTGCTTTTGATTCACCCCAAAAAGCCTCATATCAACGGATACTAGTCCTCCCTTATATACCCATGATCATCCGCTTATCTAGCCGATGTGGGACTTTGGTCGCACTCCCAACATTTATGGACTTCAATTTTGTAGTGACAATTTACGGAGTGGGTCTAGTCAAGGAAGCATCTTTAATAGTAATAGTAAAGTTCTATCGTACTTTCTCGTGCTAGGGTTGTCTAGCGTAGTGTGTGTGAGTCCAAAAACCTAAACACATGAAGGTCTTGTGCCAATTTTGTGTCAAGACATTGCTTTTTTACAAGGTCTTTTCTTTGCCTCTAGTTTGATGCAATGAAGGGAAGAAGCCAAGAAATGGAAAAGCAAAAAGCAAAGGATAGAAAGTAAAACATGAAAATGGGTTTGTTTCATTGAATTTTTATGTATTATATAAATTTATTTTATCCTAAAATCTTAATGTTGGATTTCTTTACACCAATCAATCTTTATCGGTTGGATTTGTTGTCTCTCTAGGACATTCGATAACTATTTGAACTGATGTGATTATGTACTTAAACTATGTATTATACAGTAGTTGCACAATATAATTTCTCAACCTTTTCTTTTGTAACAACATGTACAAGGTGCGAGATTTGAACCACATATTTCTTTATTAGTTTAATGTTAATTTGCAAATGTATAGTATTTTTCTCTTCGATTTAACATAAGACAACGATTAAATTATAAATCTAGTTTTGCACTGTAATCAAATCGTGTCTATGTAGTCTATGAATTTTGAAAGCTTATTCAACCATGTTCCTAAATTTTGACTAATATAATTATACTTACATTTAGTCTTTGTCATGATATGTTGAAGTAGCATGTCCCATAATTATGTCCACTTAGGACTACAAGCCATAAATTTGAAAAAGATCAAACAAATCACTTGAATAATAACCCTAGTTCAATAAATTTGAATTACCTTTTTTTTATGCAATACAACTTTATAAAAACGTATGAAATTGAAAATTCATGATTTTGTCAATCAATCTAAAATAAAACTGAACCCAATATCAGGTTACTAACTCGTTACACACTTTTAGGTTATGCTATGAGATTTTTGTACGGATGACCCTCTAAAATAGGCAGAAATGATAAATGTCCCACCTTTTTAAAACAATGATATATGACATGCATTTTGCTTGCGTCAGCGTCATAGTAAAATTGTCATTTTACTCTCTACTCTAACCTCGCTCTCTCTCGCTACTCTCACCAATCTCTCACTCTCTCTCCAATTTCTCTCTCTAATCTATTGCTCTCTCTCCAATCTCGCATCTCGCTCTCGCTCTCTCTCTCCAATTTCTCCCTCCAATCTCTTACTCTCTCTCTAATTTCTCTCTCCAATCTCTTGCTCCCTCTCCAATCTCTCTCTCGCCCCAACCTCTAGCTCTTAAATGCCTTAAGTGTGCGTTTTCATATAGAAAGTAAAGTGGTAATTTTGCTAGGATGATGACGTAAGCAAAAGGACATATATCCTTATTCTGAAAAGGTAGGACATTTTTCATTTTGGCCTCTCAAAATGAGTCATCCACGCAATTGTTTCGTTATGCTATATACATATATACAACATATCATGCAAACTCAACTCAAATCTATCAAACGAACATGTCATGTCAACATTTCGTCAATAATAATATGATAACAACAACCGGGACCAAATAATAGAATTGAACATTATTGAACTTTTGATATATATATATATATATATATAATGTTTCATATGATAAATGTGACACATTAAATGAACTTCCTTTTTTTTTTTTATGTAGTGATATAGGATAGGAGATTGAGAATCAAAACATTATCCCAAAGTGGTGCACTATTAAGTCTTGACCTAGTTTTATTTCTTTTTCAACGTCAATCACTCCAAAAGGTCGAATTTGGAATGGGATCGAAACATGTAATGCGAATTTACCATCTACCCCCACTTCTCTTCTCTTCTAAAACCACCCAAAATGCCATGTAATATCAGGATTTTCCCGGGGTATGATGGTCATTTCTCAAAAGTAAACTGAGACAACATATAGTGGCACAAGGGTCACCACCACTCAGATGTCGACACGTAGTGACCCAAAAAGTTTCAAAGGGTTCCTCAGGATTAGGGCTACAACACTGAAAGAGCTGACAGTGGGACCCCTTTTTTTAAAAAAATGGAATTGTTTTTATTTTAATATCTTGTTTTCTTAAATAGAAAGAATTTAATGTATTTCACTTATGACGTCATAATACCCCCTTTTTTTTGTTTTAATTTTTGTTTCTTGTTGTTGATGTAGTGTATTTCATTTTCATAAATAAAATTATTGCTATTTGTGATTATAATCCTAGGAATAAAACTCAAAACTATATATATAAAAGAGAGATTTAAAAGGAAAAGTGGATCTAGTTTTATGAGAGTTCAAATGAATTGAATAAAAATGGGTTATTTCATACATTAAACTTTTATTTTTTTTTTTCTGAAAAAAAACATTCGATATTTGTGGAAATCCAATCTCATCCGATCATTTAGGGGAGATAAGAACATCTTAACCATTGAACATAGTTATTTCATATGTCAATTTAAAATTTAATATATTAGATGTAATTATTATTTGTTTGTTAAGAACATAGTTATTTCATATGTCAATTTAAAATTTAATATATTAGATATAATTATTATTTGTTTTTGAGCTAGCTATAGCTAGGTCGTATCTTAACTTCTGAACTATGCTCAAAGTCACCCTTCTCTAATGTAACACACGACATGAAGATACAAGACAAAAACAAGTTTATTATATTCAAATAACAACCACTCGAAGACTCAAAATGTGATACAAATCAAACCATCGACTTTAGGGTTAGTAATAGGCGTGTCTTATCTACTAAGTTATACTCAGATTGATTTATATATAAAAGCGTTAGAATTAAATAAAGATTGCGACACAAAAGGGGACGGTGACAATGTATTACAACCTACATAAAGTTAAAGGGGTTATGAGTTGTGAGATTCTCTCTCTATGATTTTTTTTTCTTTCTCCCTCTAGGGTTTGGGAAATGAGAGAGAAAGAGAGAGAGAGAGTTATAAATAGGACAAGTGTGATGAAAATAAAATTAAAGAGATTGGAGAGAATTATTTAAAAAAAAAAAAAAAGAGAAAATGGGAAGAGGAAGAGTGGAGCTGAAGAAGATAGAGAACAAAATAAATCGACAAGTTACCTTCACAAAACGAAGAAATGGACTTCTTAAAAAGGCTTATGAGCTCTCCATTTTGTGTGATGCTGAGGTTGCATTGATCATCTTCTCCACTCGTGGCAAGCTCTATGAATTCTCAAGCTCCTCCAGGCATGTCTCAATTCAATTCTCTCTCTCTCTCTTTCTCGTTCCGTTCGTCTGTCTCGAGACAGAGCGAAGAAAGAAGGATCGGTCGAGCAATTTCCCTCCTCGTAATAGTTTGATAGATCATCGAAAATTTTTATATATACAAGAAGTTAGAATAATGTAAAATTTTGCACGGTTTTTTAAAAAATTTCTAGCTCTGTCCCTGTCGGGTTTTGTCTCTCGACTCAAGAGGGCTTTCTTTTTGAGTCATTGCAGTATAGCCAAGACGTTGGAGAGGTATCAAAGGCATAGCTATGGAGCATTGGAAGCCTCCCACCATCCAAAGGACACTGAGGTCATTTGCTTTTGTTTTTTTTTTATTATTATTTTTTTTACGACGACTTGCTCGTGAACTATAGAGATAGTGTCAATTATGTCTTTGTCGTTTCAAAATTTTTATTTTGATTATTGAGACTTTAAGTTGTGTCGAAAAAAAAAATCCTTCGTTTGTTTGTGATGTCACCAATTCTGACATTTGTTTGCTCTAGTACAACCGTCTTCTCTAAACTTAATAAGTTGTTGCTATTTCTCGACATTTTTCAAGCTTTTGTCCTTAATTCATGTCGGTGAATTATAAGGGACTATGTATGCAATTTTTAACGGTAGATCATGAGAGACAAAGAATTAAAAGAAAAACAATACCCATTTCTTATTTCCAACTTCAATGGTCTAAATTACCACTAATCTAAATATAATTCTACCAGTTAAGTCATATATCATCGATGAACCGGTCATAAATTCAAATTTTTATCTCATATGTTGTTGAATTTTAAAAAAAGAATCTTAAGTTTTTTCTTCTTTGTCAAGATTCTCTTTTGATCCAAGGGAAAAGTTGATAAATGGCTTTAATTTATTTTTGTTAATAGCCAAATTAAATTTTAATATAAAACCTCTCCATAATAATTTTGAGGCACTTTATATAATATTTAGTTTAAATGGATTTGAAGAATTATATTAGTGAATATTTTTGGGAAACAGAGATGGTACCAAGAGTATTTGAAGCTGAAAGCAGAAGTGGAAGCCCTACAGAATTCACAAAGGTCATTCAAGCTTTCTTCATTTACATTTAAAAAGTAAAAATAATAAATTAAAACAATTTTCCCTTTTTGTTTGTTCATTTATTTATTTTTTTTCTGATTTGTATTTTTTTTTTAAACAATTTTTTCTGATTTGTGTATTTTGTGTTATGCTCATGCATGTAGGCGAATTCTCGGGGAAGAATTGGATAATTTGGGGACAAAGGAACTCGACCAACTTGAAATTCAGTTGGAAATGTCTCTAAAACAAATCAGATCCACGAAGGTATATAAATAAATTATGTCAACCCGATCATAAGTAATATATGCTTTCAAATTTTGACTAAGATGACAGAAGTTTGAATCCTCACCAGCTTGTTGAACTAAAAAAATAAATGATAATATAATAATAAATTATATGATGGGCAATAATTAAACTATGTTTATAAATAAAATGTGTATAATTAAAGTTGGGTTTTGATTAATTTTGTTGAATTAATGAAATTTTGCAGAACCAAACTATGTTTGATCAGTTATCTGATCTCCAAAAAAAGGTAAATTTTCTTTTACCTTTGAAATTAAATGTAGAGATTAATCAAATGGGCTTAATTTTCTCCACTGATTTTTTAGGAAGAATTACTGCTGGAAACAAATCAAGCTTTGAGGAGAAAGGTATGGAATAATTAAGTACAAAAATTAATTTATTTAATTACCTCCTCTTCTTCTTCTTCTTTTTCTTCTTTTTAATTAATATGAGATTTAACTTTGGACTCTGTTGAAAAAACTTATAATCCTATATATATATATATACAAATAAATTTAAGATTTTTTTTTTTTTTGGAATACATCAACATTTGGGGGCGGGTGGATTCGGTACATACCAATTAGCTAAGCTCGCTTTGGCAAATAAATTTAAAAATTTAATGCTAATTTACTCTCTTTTTTAATTTATAGAATGGAAAGAATTATATATGTGTATAAAAAGTTAGGAGGACATAAATTTTGTGAGCTAGCTGTACTCTAGGCTTGATATTGGTGCATATAATTAATGATATATATATATATATATATATATTTTAGCATTTGGAAAAAAAAAAAATTAATGCATGATTAATTCATTTAACAAATATAATACACACATAATTAAATTTATTTATTTAGAGGCAATATAATAGTCACTACAATTGAACCGAAAATTGATAATAATTCATATTATATCATGTATATTTTTTAATATTCATATTTTATAACCTTTTTTTTTTTTGGGTTCAGTCATTTTTTTTAGATTACATGTTATAAATCTTTTTTTTTTTTTTTTTTTGAGGAAATACATATTATACATCATTAAGGAATTATGAGAGTGGATAAAATTCACATATTAAATATTTTGGTTAGTTTATTACCAAAGTGGATATAAATGATAGAGCGAACTCATCTTTTTCTTAACATAAATGAAGCCTATGGTAAATAATCACCCCTAAGTTCCTAACATTCTCCAAAAGTAATAATAATAATTATTATTATAAATCCCCGCTAAAATTGAAAGGTTAAAAGGCGGTCTGATAATCATTTAGGCCCCGTTTGAAAACCATTCCAGTTTTTGGTTTTTGGTTTTTCTGTTTTTGGTTTTTTGTTTTTGATTTTCTATTTTTTAAAAACAAAAACCATATATGTTTGATAACTGTTTTTTGTTTTCTGTTTTTAAAAAACAGAAAACCAACCTTGTTTGATAACTTTTTTTTTCGTTTTCAGTTTTTTAAAAATTAGAAAGATGAAAAAATGTTTTAGAGAGAAAAATGTGTAGAGACGTTGAAACAAAAATTTAGAGACACAAATATAAATGTTTTCGAGATAAAAGTTTTTTTTTTTAAAGACGAGAGAAAAGTTAAATATAGAAAATTTAGAGAGGTGAAAGAAAATGTTTAGAGAGAGAATATTAGTTAGACTCGAGAAAAGATATTAATTAGAGAAAAATAGAAAAAAAGTTAGAGTAAAAGCGATAAATTTTAGAAAAAAAAAATTAAATAAAAAGAGAAAATTTAGAGAGATAGTAAGGTTAAGAGTAGATATGCTAAAAAAATAACAATAAATTAGAAAAATAAAGAAAAGTGGTAGCGATAGAAAATTTTGGAGAATTTTTTTTTCAAAAGAAAAATTAGAATATATTTATTAAGGAGAGAAAAGTTATTGATAAGTTTTTAGAAATAGATAAGTTATAGAGAAAAAAAAAGTTTTGAGAGAGAATTTTAGAGAGAGAAAAATAAATTTTATAGAGAGAAAAACGTTTTAGAGAGAAAAAAAATAGAAAAATGAATTTGTTGGAGAGAGATAGGTAAAAGAGGAGAAAAATAAGCATTAGAAGAAAAATGAGTTTTTGAAAAATAGAAATCTGTTTTTAAAAACTACTTTTTTTGGTTTTTGAAATTTGCTTATAATTTCAAAAACGTTTTTAAAAAACAGAAATGATTATCAAACACCCCTGTTTTTTTAAAATGAAAAACAAAAACAGAAAACAGAAAACGAAATGGTTATCAAACGGCCTCTAGTTTTTTAAAATTAAGCTTACAAAACATTACTTTCATTGTGGTTTTTTTTAATTTGTTTTGTTATCTACTTTTTAACTAAGTGTTTTCAAAATTCGGAGTCAAGTTTTGAAAACTAAAATGTAGCTTCAAAATCTTGTTTGAAAATTGTGACTAAGAATTCAAATTTTTTCTAAAGAAAGATGGAAACTATATGGTAAGAAAATTGTGAAAAAACAAACATAATTTTTAAAAACCAAATAATGGTGGTTATATCAAACTGAACCTAAAGTTAATTGATTTAACCCCATACATTCAACCTTCTTGCTTTGTGTGTGAAACCACCTAAATTAGCACAATGTTTAATATATTAATTATTTATATGAAATAAGAATGAAATAAATTGCTAAAGTAAGCATAGTTCAACGTTAATTAGCATGTACTTTTGACCAAGAGGTTCGAATCTCCCACCTTCAAATGTTGTTGATTTTTTTAGAAAAATAAAATAATTTTTAGAAAAAATAAAAAATCAAAATCTTTCTTTTTTTTTTATTTGAGTTCAACCGGGTTGGGGGATTCGAACCTCTAACCTTCTGGTTGATGGTACATATTAATTACCGTTGAACTATGCTCACTTTGACAAAACCCAAAATCTTCTATGTACCAAGATAAATTAACTCTAAATTAAATTAATGTTGACTCAAGTTTTTTGATCTCATGGTTAAGAGATTAAACCTTATTAAACTTATCCCAACCTATAGATTTATCAATCTCACAAAATTATATTATTAAGATAACCAAATAGTACTTTTTTTTCGGGTCAGTCTGAGCATAGTTTAAGTTCAACAAACATGAAGGTAAGAGAACAAACTTTTAAACTCTAGAAAACGCAGTTAAATGTCTTGTCCACAAAACTATACTCAAATTGGCACAAATCACAAACCTACCCAACCAAACACACGTGCGTCAAACAAATCCAAAATCTCTATAACACGGGAAATCATTTCACGAACCTAGACTTATTAAAACCGTGACCCGAACATCCTTGTAAATAAATTTGATGTGTGTTTTTTTCACAATTGTTTTGAATGAGGGGCAGTTGGAAGAAAGTAGTAGAGCTGTTCATTCATCATGGGAAACTTCAGAGCCTAACAATTTGCAATACTGCCGACAAGCTCAGGCCTTTCTTCAACGCAATAACATTGCAATGGAAAATAGGTAAAATTAAATTATATATTCCAATTATTATTATTTTTTTAAAAAAAAAAACCCCTTTAATTATAATTTATATATCTCTCTAATTTTTGTCATATTTTTTTAGTTACAATCCTGCAGAAGTTTCAAATCAAGAAAATGTTATAAACTCTGAGCCAGAAGGTAATGGCTTGCCTTCACATTGGATGATGCTTTGATCTTCTCTAAATTACAAAAAAAAAAAATTAATCTATATACTCTATTTTTAACTTATATTATTCAATATATTGTAACAATAATAATGTATGTAATGATATATATGAACCATATCATGATCTAGTGGATACTCATTTTCATTAGTATATAGTTTATTGCTCTTAATTTCTAAATTTTTCATTTGATTTTGAGACTCGTACTTCTCGTTCGGTTGAAATGTGGTTGTTTAATTTAATCTTTGATTTCTTTTGTTGAGAACATATATAGTGAACAGATTAAAATATCTTATGATATATCTGACGTGTCTTTTAAAGTGTTTATGGAAGATTTCACTTTTTAGTAGTGGTTTGGAAATTTCTAAACATTGATAAAACATTTAATTAGTTTTTTTTTTTCTAAAATTGTTACATTATTCTTTTGAACGTTTATTTTTAGCAAGTTGAAGTTTTTTTTTAAAAAAATTATTTCTCTTTTTAACTTTTGAGAGGAGGGGAGAGAAAAAATGTTTTTCCAAATGAAAAGTTGAACGATTAAAATAGATATTTTGAAAGTATTGAGACTAAAATATAATAAATTTGAAAGTTTAGATGTTAAAATTTGAAACTGCTTCTCTTGAAAATTAAAAACAAAAATGAGATATAAACCATTGCTTTATTGGAAATCTCTCAATTATAAATTTGTGATGGAAATAAATGTGTTTTTTTTTTTTTGGATAAAAATGTGTTTTTTTTCTGACAAATTTAAGATCATACCCTATTTTTAATCCATGTATAAATGGGACACTTGGAGATTAATTACTAAAAATTATCGTCTTGATTTTAATTTCATGAATTTTTCAATTTTATAATTCCAAATTAATTACATATATCTAATTAAATACCAACCTCATAATAGTTTTTTTTTTGGGTTAAAGCATTAAGTTCTCGATCAAAAAAACAGAGGTTCGAATCACTATCCTCACATATTATTGAATTAAAAAAAAATCATGAATTCTGAATTTATATCACATACCTCGACGGTCACTAAAGAAAAAGGTCCATTAATTAAAAGGACTTTGGGCAACTCATTTTTACTATAAATGTAGTCGAAACCTTCAACAATAATTCAAGAATCCAAGGCATTATTTAATAAGGGATAAAAAAAAATTGGTTCCACCATGTGTAGGGCATGGTATATATAATGTCCTAGTAAATATAGACTTAGGGTTATGAGCTTTGTAAATGTAGAGACTTTCTCTTTTGTCTTTATTGCCTTTGTTTTATGTAATAATAGAGTATTTTTTAAATACTTTTTATGGTATTCTTTATAAATGAATGCACCCTTTTGCTACCAACACTTTTAGCTAGAAAAATAAATTATGCTTTCATATGGTCATAATTAATGGCTTGCATCATATTAAATTTTTATAATGTGAGATATATCAAAAGTTAAATCTCTATTTGGAAAAAAAAACCTTTTTTTTTGTAATGTTTTCATTGTATCCAGATTTTGAATTTAAAATTTTAGAATTAAATTAAAAAGATAAAAACTTTAATAAATATAGTATTTTTATAAACTCAATTATTTATTTTAAATTAAAAATGGTATAATATAATATATTATAAACTATATGATATTGTAAAATAATAATTATAAAAAAATTTATAACATATAACATATTTATAAATTAGTTAATAATAGTTTATATTCAACTTAGCATTTAATTGATAACTACAAATACTTTATGGTTTATAAATATATTATCAAACACATTTATGAATCTGCTGTATACCAAACACAAATCTGAAAACATGAAACAAAACCTTGTTTTTGTCGGAATCCTTTGTTTTTAAATTTTTGTTTTCAGATCACCAATCAAACGCAGCCTAAATATTATTTTCTTTTCGTTTAAGTTAAGACTTCGTTGGTTTTATGGCCTAAGAATTGAAACTCGTTTTTTAACACTATACGTTAACTTTTACAAATTACTATTTCACGAACCTAAAAATCAAATTTAAGATACATTTCAGATTCATTATTTTAAAATTATTTTTTTAAAAGCAATTTAAAATGAAATTTTGATATAAAATAATCCAAATACATGAATGCTCTACAAATTCATTTTTTTTTTCCCTCCAATCTTAGACTACACAAATTTGAAATTTGAAACCTATATGCTCAAAAAATGAGGGGCTTTGAAATGCTTAAAGCACTTTATTACACATAGCCATTAGCCAAACATTTTTAAGCAAACAAAAGCACTTTTTAACATTAAAATTATTATTATTATTTAAAAAAAAAAAAAAAAAAAAAAAAAAAAAAAAAAAAAGTCACCAGGCATGAATTTAATTTTCCCTAAAACTAGGCTACTATTTTCTTCTTTGCTACATGTGCATTGATCTACCTTCCACTTGTCTGTTACCAATTTAAGGAAACCACATGTGTATAATTTAATATGAAATTTAATTCAAGTCTTTGGTCAAAAGAAAAAAAAAATCAATTCTCTACCACCATTTTAAATCTCCAAATTTATTATTATTGTTGATGGCCAAATTTGGACAGGAATAACTCACCTGATCTTCACGTGCCACCAACGGTAAATTTGTTTGAAGGGGGAAGACGTGGCTGCAAGACAAGGAAATTAAACCTGCACACGGTGTGGTGCTTGCCACACCGCCTCCGATGCTTAAGTCAGCAAGGAGTAAGATGGGAAGCAAATAGAGAGCAAGAACAAGAGAAGAGAATTCAGAGAGTAGAGTTCTGACCCTTTTCTTCAGGGTGGAAGAAAGGGTTTATATACCTCTTTACTTCTTAGAGTTTCTAGACACGTGGAAGTGATTAAGGACTGAAACAGGTCGAACCGGACCGACCCGGGACACTTGAAGCCAAACGGAGGGGAAAGGACCCGACCCACTGGAGTGGGCCGGGGGTCGGCCTCGGCCCAACTCCTTCGGTCTTTCCCTCCTCCAGGGTCGTTTCTTGGTCATACCCTCAAGTTCGTGCTGTGTTGTCCCTGCATGTTCCTTAGATTTTGGAATGGTCCAGAATCACTTTATAACAATTATTATTATTATTTTGCTTGAATATGCATAAATAAAGCATAAATTTTCAAAGTTTTAAGGAAACTTTTTATAAATACAGCTGTTATGGGGGATTTTGGTTTGATTTTTAAGAGAGCTGAAAATAAAGTGAATTTTTAAAGGTTCATCATCTAAATTGATCCAATTTTGAATAATTCTGAATGAGTTTGTGACTTATTTATTTTGACATCAGTTTGTGACATGATTATTGGAAATACTGAAAAGCACTTTGAATTAAATAAAAGTATCTATCCGAATTAAAATGTGGTTCGTTTAAATATACCACTCACCATACAATCGTATGTGATTTTTTAAAAGGAAAAGGATGGGCTGAAATACGTTTTTGGTCCCTCAAATTTAAATTTAGTTTTTATTTGGTATATAAGTTTTCGAAATTGATACTTTTGAATTCTTGATATTTGAATTTAGTTTTTATATGGTCCTTTAAGGTTTCAAAAGTAGGGCTCGTTTGATAACCATTCCGTTTTTGGTTTTTGGTTTTTGAAAATTAGGCTTATACACACATACTTCCACCTATAAGTTTATTGGTTTTAGTATCAATCTTCTACCTTGTTTTCAAAAACCAAGTCCAATTTTGGAAAAAAAAAAAGTAGTTTTCAAAAACTTGTTTTTGTTTTTAAAATTTGGCTAGGAATTCAAATGCAACCTTAACTAGGATGAAAGTCATGGTAGGGAATTTAGGAGAAAACAAGCCTAATTTTCAAAAACCAAAAACAAAAAACCAAATGGTTATCAAACGGGGCCTAAATGTTTGGTCTTCAATGTTTGAATTTGATGTTTAGTTAGTCTCTAAAGTTTGAAATTAGTTTTTAAATGGTCTCTAAGTAGAGTTAGTTGGTGGTTGATAATATGCATGATAGAATGATTGCATGTCAATTAAAATATGTTTGCTAGACTTTGTGGATATGGTTTTTAAAACAAACATAGTTGATTTTTTTTTTAATAACTTTAAACTCATGGAATAATTAGAAACCAATTTCAAACATTAGAAATCAAATTTAAATCTTGGGTACGAAACATGTCACTTTTGGAATTTTTAAAGACCAATAGAAACTAAATTATAAATTCAAAGACAAAAAATGTTAGATTTGAAAATTCGAAGACCAAATAGAAATTAGGTTAAAAAACACTTTTGGTCCCTAAACTTTTGTGGAAGTAACAACTTAGTCCTTGAATTTTCGTTTGTAACGATTTAACTATCATTTTACTTTGAAATTTCTAAAAACAATTAGTCCTTGTAATTATTAGATAAACATGGGGATCTATCTCAAAACCAATTGGCAATGTGAGTGAATTAAGGGCCCGTTTGGTAACGTTCTCGTTTCTTGTTTCTTGTTTCTAATTTTATTAAGAAATCTAAGCATTTAATAACTATATATGTTTCTTGTTTCTCATTTTTTAGAAACACTCCCAAAATTTGTATAGAACTTTTGGGAACAACTAAAACTAGTTTCTCCTTTTTTGTTCTTGTTCCCAATTTTTTCCAAACATAAGTAAGAATATAGGTTTATTATTATTGAATGTATAGGTGTTAGGATCATGAAATTCTATTTTTCTTTATTAAAAATGAAGAAACGGAAACAAGAAACGAGAACGTTACCAAACGGGCCCTAAGTAACCCTTTCCACTTCTCTTTTCAATCCTCAACATGCCCCTTCAAGATGGTGTCTCTTGGGGTTCACCATTCTTGGATCGGATCATTTTTTCTTTTTTTGACTGAACACCCATTTGGGTTTCATGGGCTTTGATACCATATTAGATAAACATGGGAATCCATCTTAAAACCAATTGGTCATCTATCTTATGAATTATGAGGTCTCCACTTATCTTTTTCAATGTGGGATCCTCAACAGTAATTTATCGTGTAACAATCAATTAGTCTCTACCATGGAAAATTTCATTAAAATTAAGTGTCATTTTTTATTATCTAATAGCTTAGTTTTTTTAATTTATAAACATATATAGTTGGTCCCAATCAATTTTATCGGTATACATATGTAAGAAATTTCATTTAATCTTAACAATATTTTTTACAATAAAATCTAGATCGTTGCAAATTCTAAAGTACAATAATAAAATTGTTACAAAAATGGAAAATATAGAAACTAAATCATTACAAACTAACATTCCGAGACTAAATTGTTACTTCCATGAAAGTTCAGGGACCAAAAATTGTTTTTAAACCTAGAAATTGAAAGTGAAGAGAGCAAGAGTGAGCAAGGAAAATGAAAGTGAGAGATTTTGAGTCATAATTGAAAAGAGAAGATGTTTGTTGGGGAAAGTGACATTTGTGGGGATTGCTTGCATTACAATATATGTAGGGTACACAAATGTTCAAACAAAATTAATGCACTTTAAAAACTAATATATTAACTTTTCATTCACTATAATAAATGATATATAAACACAAGAGCAACCATAACAGCAATGTGCATCAGACAAATTTTTATGTCATCTTTAAAAAAAACACTCAAAATTCATATTCTTTTCATGGAAATTTATTTATTTTAATTTCATTTGAGGATATACATACATAGTTAAAAAGGAAATTAATGATATTGCCATGAGGTTGAACAAATAATTTCTTATTTTCATACTCTAATATAATGTTCAAAATCTTAGACTAAATTAGAATATATTCAATCTTTTTTACATACATCCTTAATTAAAAAAATATAATGGGAAAAGAAAAACACTCAAATATGACAAATTTTCAGCTTGAAGCACTAAAAAAAATGATGAGTTCATTTAAATTTATACACTTTCAATTATGTGTGGGTGCCTTTCATTTAGGGGGGTCGCAAGTTTATTCAAAGGCAATAAAGATGTATATATTAAATCAATAAAAAATTGACATACATGAATTTAATTAAATTATAGTACAAATGTATAATAATTTTGTACTAAATGTTGGTGCATGATTGTAAAATAATTAAATTTATGTTTCAAAATGTGTGGGTGATACCTCATAATGTAGAAAATTCGAAAAATTTATTGTTTTTGACACGTTTGATTATACTTCTGTATTTTTAATTCCACGACACGTGGGAGTGTAATCAGTTCAAATCTCTAACCTCTTGATCAATGATATCCACTAATTTTGTTTTTTATTTTCTAATTGCTTCTTAACAGTTTGTGACAAATGATATATATGTATGTTTTTTCAACGTTAAATTAAAGTTGTTATTAGGTCGAAAGAAATAATGAGTTGAAAGTATATTCCCATTCCCATGTTTATTACAAAATATACCTAAAACTTTGCCACATTAGTGTTTGTTGCATTGCAAATATATAGTGCTTTCATACAAATTAGTAGAGTTTGAAAAATAAATCTCAAAATCCTCTCTTCTTCTAACCCTTCAACATAAAAACACATTTTATTTTCTAAGACTTAAGAAAGATTATCACTTTGGTCTAATCCACACTATTAAGACTAAAGAAAAATTATAACTTTAGTCTAATCCATTATTCAACTATAAACTTAGATACCTTCAAAATCATATATATGTTTCATATTTCACATGTGATGATCGTCTACTCCTAAGTATATGAAACTTATGAGGCCAGACCAATTCAAACATGGTTTAGTAGATAAGACAGCTATTGTCATCTCAAAGGTCGATGGTTTGATCCTCACCCAACAATAATTGTTGAGCTAATTAAAAATAGACTTTTTGAGGCTAAACATATAATTTTATTCTTTAATACACATGCCCTTTTTTGCTTATTTCTTAAAGGTTCGAGTTTTATATTTACTTAAATTATGAGTTTAGTTTCTAACCTTTGAAGGTCTTCTTTTATATAACACCTCTTCCATAGCATAAAATTGGAAGGTCTCTCCTTTTAACCTTTGTATGTTTTTCACATACAACCTAATTATAAAGTATCCTTTTTTCGAAAAACTTTTGAATTGTGATTCTGTCGTACGTTGGTTGGTGGTTCTTATTGTTAATAAATGTTAACTAAATTAGAGTTATAACATGAAATGTTATTGAATGACCAAGTAGTAGAATAATAAAGTAGACATAATAGGACAAAATAAAGAGACATAGTATACAAAAAGAGATTTGATACGTACGTTTGTACATCTCAAAACTTGATTTCGTTCAATTATTGTTTTTATTATTTGTCTCATCTACATGTAACTAAAGCACGTTTTACTTTATTTTGAATCGAGTATTTAATACACTTGTTGGTAAATATACTTTTGCAGGAAAAAAAAAAAAAAGATTTTTATATTTGGTTTTGAGAGGCTTGCATTCAAAGTGGGAGAGTCTAGTGTAGAGTTGGCTAATTAAGAAATATTTCAATTCAATTCTATCCAAACTATTAATTTTGTTTCATTAAAGAAAAATAGCCCTAATCAGCCAAATAATAGCAAAAACAGCAAACCCTAAAACTATTTACAAATATGACAAAAATGAAATCTAGCTCATATAAAAAGACCAAAAACCGCTCCTATCACTAATAGGAGTCTATCACTAATAGACTGCAATTGCGAGTGAAGTCTATTATCACTGATAGATTTCGATCATAATTACAATATTGTTGGTCAGATGTTGTTGTACTAGACCATCAGTGATAGAAGTCTATCACCGATAGACTACATGCATTGTGATATTGAAGTTTATTAGTGATAGGAGTCTATGTCGCTAATAGACTTCAATGAACATGTGTTGTGATTGAAATCTATCAGTGATAGACTTCAATAAATGAAAATATCTTTTTAAAATGTTGTATTATTTTGATGTTTAGCTGATAGAATACCATTGTAAGTGAGATCTATTACAGTAGTGATAATAAGAGAAATATCAATATAAAAATAATAGTGACTTCAATATGTAGGAATTAGCGTCCTAATTGATGATAGACTTCAATATATGTTACCTTAACAATATCCTTCATTGTCTCACTTAAACTCTTCCCCTTGCCTTTAGCATCCGAAGTTTGGCCCTAATTGATATTTAATAACCATAATTTGAAATTACTACAAAAAAGAAAAAAAAATCACTCAATATATTAGTATATCGGCGATTGATTTCAATATCAATCCATCATTAGAGATTGATGAATACAAGATTATCAGCGATAGACTTCAATATGTGATATATTAAAGAGAAATATCAATTTATCGGTGATGGACTTTAATATTTAACTGAATTTATTGTTAAAAAAAATAAAAATCATGAACATAATATCAGACCGGTAAACAATCAAAAAACATATATAGGATTGATAGAGGAGATAGACTATATATTATATTCTATCGCTTTTGGGTTGTGAATGAAGTTTGTCACTGATATAGATTGTAAGGTCAAAATAGAAATAACAAAATCTTATTTTACAGTTTTGTCATATTTGTAAATCTTTCAAATAAAGAATTCTAGTTTGCTACTCATTACAACTTCCTTTCGAGGTAAAATCCAAATCACACAAATGATGAACTAATATGTCAGCATTAAGTGGTTAATTAGGTTTCAATTTTATCTTCAAATCCTAACGAATTTCAAATGAATTCCTTTATCATCATATAAAATAGAATCACATTTTTACATTTAAAAAAATCAACAAAAAAACCGATTAAATCTGATAGAGAATTACGAAGTAAATCACCGATGTAACTTTGTCATGTTTTAATTTTCAACTAACAAACATCTAAACAAGAAGGGATAAAAAAAAATAAAAAAAAAAAAACCATCCATTCTCAAATCGTCCTCGTCCCAAACAAATCATTCCTTAAATCTCAAATCATCTCGAAGAGTATCATATCTCGAACTTTTCGTTTTCATTTCTCGAACTTTATTCCAAACAAAGAACGTTTTAATGAAAGGAATTAAAAACCTAATGAGTAAAAAATAAAACCAACCACAAAAGGATACAAATACTTTGTATATAATTTAACCCTATGTTAAAGTTTGATGGTCCATCCAAATAAATATATTTCTCCATTATTATGGGTTTGTGGTCTCTAGGTCTTATACATAAACAGGCGCCGTCAACGCAAGCCATAAACGCCACACACTATAATGGAAATGGAAAAAAAAAAAATAATAAATAATAATAATAATAAAAATAAATAAATAAATAAATAACAAAAAATAAATAAATAAATAAGCGACCCCCACATCTTGCTCAATAACGATTCAGCCAGTGCTTTCATCCTATCACCTCTCGACAGCACTTCTCCCAATCCAAAACCACTTTTTTCAAAAGCACTTTTCTCTCTCACTCATCTCATCATCCCCTTCCCTTTCCTATATAACAACTGCCTCCCAAAACCTAACCCTTTCATTTTACAATCCCCTTTCTTTTTTCTTTCTCTTCTTGTGATTAATTACTGTTTTTTTGCCATTTTCTTGAGTTGTTCTGTTTCTTCAGCCTGTTTTGGGACCTGGGGTTTGTTTGAAAATAAAGAAAGAAGAAGCAAAAGAGAAAAAAAAAAGTTTTTTTTCTTCAGGGGGTTTAGAGAAAAAAATGGGAAGAGGTAGGGTTCAGTTGAAAAGGATTGAAAACAAAATAAACAGGCAGGTTACTTTCTCCAAAAGGAAAGCTGGATTGCTGAAGAAGGCTCATGAAATCTCTGTTCTCTGTGATGCTGAAGTTGCTTTGATTGTTTTCTCCCACAAAGGAAAGCTCTTTGAATACTCTTCTGATTCCAGGTCACTATTATATTATATATATATATATATATATATATATATATATATTCTTATAATTTTTATTTATTTTTTTTAATTTTCAAAGTTTCATTTATTGTTTTTTATTAGGGTTTTTATTGCAACCCCATGTAATTTTTTTGCTTGTTTTTTGACCTAGAATCCCCACATGTGTGACAGTTCTTAGATATCATTTTCTCTCTTTTGAACTTTGGTTATAAGAGTGTGTTGATTTTTTTTTGGATTTATTTATTTTTTTCCTTTTTCCAAATTCAGAATGGCCCCAAATATAGCTACTTCCTCTGATTTTCTGACTTCTCACTACCACTTAACTCTCACTTCTTCCCTCTTTTTCTTTCTCCCATTAGGGTTTTCTCGATTCGGAGAATTATTGTAAGCTGTTGAGTTCAGTAGTGATTTAATCAGATCGATCTGAAAAAATCATAAAAATTTTAGCTTTCTTTCTTCAACCCACAAATTTTTTTTCACTAGGGTTTTCTTTATAACGGAGAAAATGTCCTGATACGAATTAGACCGTAACCTATTAGCTTCAGTTTTTGAGTTTAGTGGTGATTTGATTAGATCGATCTAAAAAGTATAAAACGTTTGGCTGGAGTTCTTCTTCGACTCGATTGATTCGTTCTTGTTGAATTCGATCTTCTTCCTTTTAGTTTGGAGATCGAGATCAAAACATTTTGCAATGGAAAAAGTAGGGTTTTTTTTTGTTTGTTTTAAATGGGTTGTTTTTTGTATAGTAAATTTGATATTGCTCCTCATAAATCAAACATAAGTTTTTGTACTTTTGAAGTGGTTGGTTGCAGAACAAAAAAGCTTGAAACTTTTTTTGTATCATGAAAATGAAGATCTAATCTAATCTATTCTAAATCCAACACAGTTTCCTCTAGGCATTTATTTGTTTGCATGTGCTGTTCATATATATAGAGTAGTTAGACAGAAAAATACTCAGAGGGAAAATAAAAATTAAAGCTTGAGAAATATTAACCTTTATTTGATTCTAAAACTGTTTTTGAATGACTTGTGATAAAAATTATCATGTCTTTGAAGTACTTGTATGTTTTGGAAGGTATGGTGAAGTCAATTATTCTGAATAGGGTGTAAAAATAAACTGTGAAAAAAAAAAAAGATGAAGTAACCTGAAAACAGAACAGTGACCTAGTTATCTAGATATGTTTTCATTTAAGTTTTCCTTTTTTAAATATGTGGTAAATTTTTGTGCTCTATAATATTTTCTTTTACAAAAATGAAAATTTCTCATTTGAAAAGTAATTTATTTTCTAAAATATTACAAAGTTTGTGTTGGTTTTAGGTTTTCAATTGTGATGTTTGTGAGTATTTTTAAAATAGGGAATTTATAATGTTTTGAAATATTGATCAAGGGATTTTTGGGTGATTTTTTATGTTTTTCGTTTATTTTTGTTCTTTCTTATGTGTAATTAAATTAAAGAATGAGAGTTTTACTTGAAAGATCTGGAAATATGAAGATATTCGAATTTATTATGTCTTTATTCACACACATATTTAAACTAAAAACAAATAACACTAGCTACTACTTTTATTAATGGTTTTGAAAATTGAAAAAATGAAACGATGAGCTAAGCTCCATCTGATAAACATTTGATTTTTAGTCATTGGTTTTTGAAAATTTTGCTTGTTTTCTCACATTACCTTGGTTTTCATCTTTCCAAATAAACATTTGAATTCTTAGCAAGATTTCAAAAACAAAAACAAAACTGTAAAAACTACAAGTTTTCAAAACTTGACTTGAATTTTGAAAACATTTGTAAAAGTTAAAGTAGATAATGAAACAAAGAAACTCATAGGTGAAAGTAGTGTTTAGAAGTTTTTTTTTTTTTTTGAAAAAAAAAACAAATAGTCATCAAATCGGTCTAACATTTCTTACCATTTTTTTTTTTTTTTTTTTGTATATTTTTGCAAAATTTCTTAAAATTTAGAGAAAAAAATGTTATCACACCATACATTCTTCTCAAACACTTAAAAAGAAAAAATAAAAATGTTACTAAACCATCCCTAAGCATTTTTCATTCCAAAATGTTTTGTATGTGTGTGTGTGTTTCATGGGACCATTATAAGCTATTACTTTAGGCATTTATTTACCCATATTGATTGCTTATGATCTCTATTTATGTATACATGAATTATTTATCTCTGAAATGTCCCATAATAGTTTAGTCTTTACCATTTTAAGCTTTTTCCCCCATGTGACCATATGTTCATCCTTTTTTTTTGTTGAGTTCAACGACCCGTGGATCGAGGGATTCAAACCACCAACCCTAAACCAGCTGAGTGATGTTCAAATTTACTCGACACTTTATGCATCTATCTATCACATTGATTGTTCGTCATCTCTAAAAACATACATGAATTAGTTTATCTAAATTTGATTGTTTTTCTTTTCCCTTTTCACCTCAAACCTATGGTTTTCTCAAGAACAAAACAATATTTTTTTCAATAGAAACATGAAAGGAAATTGAAGAGGGGAAGATAAACCCTAGCACTAAATAATGCATTCATGAGTGTTTTAATTGAAATAAATACACAGAGAAGTTGAAAATTTTCCCAGAAAAAAAAAAGGGGAGAGAGATGATTTGATGGGAAAGTTGTTATTCTTGTCTAGGATAAGACATGATATAAAACAGTAACACTTGGTGTTTATATGCTTGAAATCTAGGCCCTAACTTTCAAAAAGTCACTTTGTTTATTCCAACTCCTTTAATTATTATTTTTTAAAAAAATTTTAAAATTTATATATTACATATAATATTTGGCTGTCAACTCAAATTAAATCACTTCAAATTAACTTCAAACAGTGGTTGGTTGATGTACTATATTAATGGTTGCTTCTTCTGTGAGAGATACTCAGAGATTGAATTGATAGAGAGAGAGAGAGAATTTAATTGTGAGATTATTGTTGATACTGTTCATATAATAGGAAAAAAAAATTAAAGTTGAAGATTTTATATATATTATTCAGCTGAAAATTGCCCTGTCTTTTCCTTTCTTGTCAAAAAAGAATTGTTTTTTTTTTAGTACATTTGTGACTTAACATACTTGTAATTCCAAATTCATTGTGCTTTTGTCAATCTAGTTTCATGAATAGTGTAATGTTTGCACTTTTCTTGTTTGGGTGAAATTCTTTTTATGTGGGTTGGAATTTGTTTTTGATATTGCTTTGAGTTTTTTTTTTTTTTTTTTTTTAATTATTATTTTTAAGAATTATAATTGAATATAGTTTTTAAAACTAGAAAATTTTGGATTAGGTTTATATGTAGTAGGTTTATGTGAATAACTTTGGGTTTGAAAGGTAAAAAAGCTATGAACAATAAATATGTCATCAAGTGAGGCCTAAATTAAGGGGAGAACTTAGGGTCCGTTTGATAACGTTCTCGTTTCTTGTTTTTTGTTTCTAATTTTATTAAGAAATCTAAGCATTTAATAACTATGTAATTTTCTTGTTTCTCAATTTTTAGAAACACTCCCAAACTTTGTATAGAACTTTTGGGAACAACTAAAACTAGTTTCTCCTTTTTTGTTCTTGTTTCCAATTTTTTCCAAACATAAATAAGAATATAGGTTTATTATTATTGAATGTATAGGTGTTAGGGTCATGAAATTCTATTTTTCTTTATTAAAAATGAAGAAACGGAAACAAGAAACGAGAACGTTACCAAACGGGCTCTTAGTTTTCAAATTGGAAAATAGATTATAGAAGTTTGAAGAAAACTCTTTTGGTTAAGTTTCCCTAGTTTCACTTAACTTAGATAGGTTAATTAAAGTTGTGTCATATGTTCGGGTTTTCACTTGAGAGGTTTTCTTAGTAGTGGTACGATGATTCCAACATTAACTTTTATGACATGTATATAAGGGTTTAACCGGAAAGACTTTAGTTCTCGATGATAGTTTTATCTGCTTTTTGGATACATACTAGTCTGATAAGATTTTATTCTAATTTAAATTATAGGTTTTTAGAATAGGATGATGACTCCGCTATAGTAGACCACAACTAAACTCCATGATTTAAACTAATATTTCATTAATACAAGGTTGAACAAGTAGATTAATATTGAGTGTATAGATAAATCAATTTAAATCACCCATGTATTAAGTAAAACTTAACCATTTCCATCAACATATTCTTAACTTAATCCGCAATGAGATTGATTATGAGCTTTATTTTGCAGCATGGAGAAAATTCTTGAACGATACGAGAGATATTCTTACGTGGGCAGGCAACAACTTGCAGCTTCTGAATCCGAATTTTCTCAGGAAAATTGGACTCTCGAATATTATAGACTCAAAACCAAAGTCGAACTTTTACAAAGAAACAACAGGTACATCTATACAAAGGTTATAAGAATTTCGATGTTGTAAAAACGCCGAAGCCTCAATCTTATCAAACTTTAGATTAAACAAGTCAAAATTTCTCATTATCAATATCGAGTTCAAATTATCGCTATTTTGTCGACATTTTCTTACGACGATGATATCGACACGTCCATAGAAATTTCATACGTTCGTTACGGAATTGTATGGAAATTAAAATTGTTGACATTTTTTTTGTTTCTGTTGTTGTGGTAATTGCAGTCATTATATGGGAGAAGATTTGGATTCATTGAGTGTCAAAGAACTGCAAAACTTGGAACAACAGATTGACACTGCACTTAAACATGTTCGTTCGAGAAAAGTAAGGATGTTTTTATGGTACCATGTTTTTTTAATTTGTTTATTTTAAGTGTTTTTTTAATTAATTTTTTTTGTGTTTGTTGATGAATTATATTGGATTTTTCAGAACCAACTCATGTATGATTCCATCTCTGCACTTCAGAGAAAGGCAAATTTCTTCTCTTACTCTTTTTTTTTTTTTTTTTTTTCTTTTCCTTTAATTTTATCTTAATCTTTTAAACAGATATTTTTTCAATTTTTCTGATTGATTTACTTCACATTCTCATATTATTTATCTTGCAAATGACAGGAAAGAGCAATACAAGAGCAAAACGCCCTACTCGCTAAGCAGGTGAGTAATTGAGTTGCCTTTGGATCGGCATCTCCGTGTTAAATTACCACTAAACTTAAAAGCTCGAGATAACTTTAGTATACTTTTAGCTTAAACACTTTTCTTAAGGAACATTTTTCTTAAAATTAACCACATTTTTATATGAAGCGATTTTTAATAAAAGTACTTTTAAGTGTTTGGTAACATTTTTATTAAAAGGGATTTTATTATAAATTTGTTTGGTTGCACTGACAAGTGTTAAATTACCCTAAATTAATTGATCCTTAATGATCTCAAACCATTATTTTAGATTATTTTTTGGATAATAGCTTTGAAATGCTAGTTAAAAAATGTGTTTTTAAATCAATTGTAATTCTTTGTAGAGTAGATTTTAGAAGGAAAAACAACACTTTTAGATGTTACATATTTAGTAGAGTATGATATCGAAATAGAAGGTTTTATATTCGAACCTATGTTACGTTATTTTCTCTACGATTAATATTGTTAGTCACTTGTCAGATCTTCTTCTAATTATTTCTGAACTCATCAGTGAAATAATGTGAAACGTTAAATGTGACATAACCTAATAGCTTAAGCTTTTGATATCAACGATATTTTGAAAACTCGATTATAAGTTACATTTTATTTACCAATCTGTGAAAACAAATAAGATCAAGGAGAAGGAAAAGAGTGTAGCAATGGCTCAGCAGGCAGAATGGGAGCAGCAGCAACACCATGGTTACAATGCCTTGTCTTTCTTATTCCCACCAGCTCCTCATCCCTCTCTAAACATTGGGTAATCAACCAAAACCTATGGCTTCTCTTCTTCTTAGTATTTTTTTTCATTCTATAAGTTCGGGATAGATTTTGAAACGGTGCAAAGTGCTTTTAGAAAAAGCACTTAATTAGTGCTTCTTCCAAAAGTACTTCTAGAAAAAGTGTTTTCACTTAAAAAAAAATATATTGGACTATATGAAGCTATGATTATGTTACATATTCTTTGCGTTTGTACCAAACAGGCTCGCGAGTTTCGATGGTCACCAATGAATCCCGCAGCACGTCGGGAGACCGAGCGGGGAAGGAGGAAGAAGATGATGGTGTAGCTAGCTTAAATAATGGAAATTCAAAGGGAATTAGTTATAACCTTTATGTGTATTGCATGGCTAATATATGTGGAGGGTTTTCTATATGGAGCTTTTGTTAAGTGACAAAGACAACATATGTGAAGTACTTTTGTTGTGTTTGTGATTTTCTGCTAAAACTTTAGTGGAATTCAGGTTGCTAATATACTACTTGAATGGAGCTGGCTGTTTTGTTCCAAAGAAAGTGCTTTCTGAAAAAACTAGGGCTTTTAGGGTTTAATGTACGTGGAATGACTTTAGATTGTTCATTCAACAATGCATGCAACAGTTTTTTGTACTGTCTAGCTAGGGTTAGGGTTTCCTCCTTTTCTTGTATTAAAATCATGTAGGGTTTTGTAAGCTTTGGATTTGGATATTTGGACCATGTTTTTAAATTTCATGAGTTTAACCTAAGAAAGAGATCATATTATTGAGTTTTGATGACCTAATGTCGAATGTAATTTAAAAAAAAAAAAAAAAGCAATTGATTTTTTTTTAGTTTGACAATATTTGGGATTGAGGGATTCAAATCTCTAATATATTGATCGAGGGTATATATCCATCACTAGTGATCAGATATACTGTACTTTTGTGTTTTTACAAACATGGATCTACTTTATGTTCACTTCTAGCAAGAACAGTTGAGGAAAACATCAACATGAAATTTTAACATTTATTAAATTGCAAGATAAATTATCATGAAAGATGACAGTGAATGCTAATTACTTAAATGTGTAGGCTCCGATTGATAACCTTTTGGTTTTTGGTTTTTGAAAATTAACCTTATACACATCTACTTCCACCTATAAGTTTCTTTGTTTTAGTATCAATCTTCCTCCTTGTTTTAAAAAACTAAGTCCAATTTTGAAAAAAAAATGTTTTCAAAAGCTTGTTTTTGTTTTTTAAAATTTGGTTAGGAATTCAAATGGGATCCTTAACTAGGATCAGAGACATGGTAGGGAATTCAGGAAAAAAAACAAGCATAATTTTCAAAAACCAAATGGTTGTTAAACAGGACCATAGTTACCAGAGTATAAAAATAATTTCTTTTAAATCTGTTAGATATCATAGGTTTGATTTTTTTTTTTTTTTTGACAATCATAGGTTTGATTTCATCATATTTGATTATTTGATTTTAAGATGTTTTTAATGGGCTCTCTCCTCCACCCAATCTATGATTTTGGATAATAAAGGTTGGTTTGGGGATCAAGTTCATTATATCAATAAATAAAATTTATTAATGTAAATAATAATAAATAAAAATGTCAGTTTGATCAATATTGGGTTAATGTCAAAATAGTTTAGCAAAAACAATTTTGTTATTATTATTATTCTTTTATTTCCACCTTCGTCCGTCATCTCCCATTATTTATTTTATTTTTTTTTTTTTGAAAAAAAAAATCTCCCATTATTTATTTATTTATTCATTTCTTTGTATATATATATATATATATATATATATATATATATATATATATATATATTTTTTTTTTTTTTTTTTTTTTTAAAGTGTATATATATATTTTTAAAAAAATAGATAAAAACCGAGAGGGAAAACATATGCCAAAAAAAAGCTATCAACACTTACGACATCTATCGTAGAATCTTTGCAAAATTGTCATATATAATCATAGTTTCAAAACATGATATAGATAACATACAATTAATTTATTAGAAAAAAACATACAATTAACCCATAATAATTTGATGATAACAAAAATCATTAAATAAATTATTTATAATTAATTAGTATAAAATTGACCTATTTAAATGTATGCTCTATTGCAATTTGAATATACCATAAACAATAACAAAAAGTTGTCAAAGTAAGCATAGCTCAACGGTAATTGACATGTATCCTCGACCGAGAGGTCAAAGGTTTGAATTCCCACACCCCAAATGTTGATGTACTAAAAAAAAAAACAGAACAAAAAATTTTAGGCCACCCATTGTAAAATACTTATAAGTTTACCATAAATCAAACCCTAGTTATGCTTAATTCCTATGGAAAAAGAGGAAAATATTTTTCAAAATAACTATATATAAGGACGTTCATTTTCCCTCCAACTTGTTCCTAAGACGAAGAATGAGGGAGGGAGTAGGGGAGGAAATTCCCCACGAGCTAAACGGAGATAGAGAATACATGTTTTTAATGATTTAGATAATTAGGTATGTTTGAATTATATGATTAAACATTTGAATTATATATATTATTTTGTTCTATTAAAGGTTTTTAATTTTTTTCTTCCGAAAATTAACTATTTAAATGAAGATTAATGGTTAACCATCTAACTAAACTAATGAATATTTCACACCAAAACTTACTAGAAAAAATTATTTAGTTAAATTGAAATTAAAATAATAAGAAAACAAGAGAATAATTCTCGTGAAATTTATCAGTAATTTCATAGGAATGGGGATTTAAATGGGGAAATTGTGCTAGATGGCTAGAAAAAAAATAAGCCATTCAATTTTTTTGGCTAAAAAGCTTTCGTATTCTCGGTTGTGGCTGCCGCAAATCAAGGAACGACCAGCCAGTTTTTTTTCCCATTTTACCCCTGGTATATACGTGTATATACAGACGACGTTACAACGCCATTACAACGTCGTTACATGCCCGATCATTTTTTCCAAATTTCATGGGATCCTTGCCGTTTTGATTTCCAACTGAATTCCATAGATTCCGTTTTCTTCTCCATTCTAACAATCAAAACACAATTTTCTTTATATTCTCATTTTTTTCTCCTTCTCCAACCGTCAAAAAGGTTTTTATCTCTCTCAATTAGTGTTTAAACCTCGTTCAAATATATAGCTTAATCTAGGTCTTTTCATAACACGTTGGAAATAGTGTCTCTGTCATACTTTGATTGAAAACTTCCCCAATAACACAAAATGATGGTACAACAGATTACGATTATGCTCGATGGTGTCTGGAGTGTCGCGAGACTCTATAGTGATTTCAAATCTGGAACTGTGACGGTTCCTTGTGATTCTAACCTCTCTCAAGTCAAGGTATGTGTTGCGAACTACATAGATCTGTCTGATAGTAATAGTATCTGCCGGTTAACACTCTTCAGAAACTGATTAAGCAACCCGGTCAATATAGTTCTTTCAGAAGATAAGGATGTTTTTTGGATGGTCAGCAGGTTTCAGAATGGTACGTACAGAGATTGTTGTGTAGTTGTCGGCGTGCAGGATGTAGATATTGGTATACACAACTGGGGGCAGTCGCAAGCTCATCTCGGGGGAGACAAATTTTTAGTTTGTTAACTCAAAATGGTATGTACAGGGATTGTTGTGTAGTTGTCGAAGTGCAGGATGTAGATACTGGTATACACAATCGGGGGCAATCGCAAGCTCATCCTGGGGTTTTACTCGATTTGACATGCCATCAATAATGCGTCGGGTAAGTTTTTAAATTCATTTTTTTTATACCCAGTTTGAACATTGACGTTTTGGTGGGGGGATTTTCCCACAGTCATGGTTTTAATTTGGAAGTTCAAAGGTTATACAATGTTTACACAGCCATGGGTGTAATTCTTTGTAATTATGCTATTGAGTGATGTATTGTGATTATTCCATTTGTCATTTGTGGTCATGTAGTTGAGTGTATTCATTCTTCATTTTGTTTGTAAATCATTGTTTCATAGGTTTTTTTTTCTTTTTCTAGAAACTAGATCTTCAATATTGGAAAGACGCTAGAGTTTCATGTAGGGTTCAAATTAGGTTGTTAGGATTCAAATTAGGTTGTTAGGTTGTTGCAAAAATATATTTCTCTCTCTTCCTAATAAATCTCCAGCTTTTTAGTTTGTATTTCTCTCTCCTAAACTCTAATCTAAAGGACTTTTTAGACAGGTTGTTAGGGGCAATTTTGTCTAGTTTAATTAGGAAGTTATTAATTAAAATCATTATTTAATTTCTAAACTTTTTTAGCCATTTTTCAAAACCCACCTATTAAATCTAGCTATTTTTCTCGTTGCCCCATTTAAATGCTAGGCTATAAGTTGCTATCGCGTTTACATTCACGTGGGCCGCCCGTCGTTCTGGGCCTGGTTGGGCCACATTAATTCGGCCCAAATCACCCACTACAAATGGGCCGACGATATTATTCAAAGCCCAATTAAAAGGTTAAGCGACCAAGTGAGTACTGAATCCGAAATCGGCCCCGTCGCCTGAAGCGTTTGATTTTGGCAATGGCGGCTTCCACCTGAAGCTTCGAAAGGTTTAAGTCCAGAGCTTTCTTCTTCAGCCAAAACCCTGCACTGCATAAACCCTAGAAGCACCTCCCATCGAATCGTTTTCTTGGTGAATCAATGGCTAAGCTATCGAGCCTTGGCTCGGGCAACGATGATAAGAAGAACAAGAAGAAGAAGAAGAAGAGTGCTGGTCCGAAAGCCTTGGCGATGAAGGTCAGTGCTCCGAAGGCGAATCCATTCGAGAGCATTTGGTCTCGTAGGAAATTTGACGTCCTTGGAAAGAAACGTAAAGGAGAAGAGCGCCGTATTGGCCTTGCTCGTTCGCTCGCCATTGAAAAGGTAGTGTCTCCTTTGATAATTCTTGTGAATTGATTGATTTCTTCCGTTGGTTTGATCGTTAGGGGTTTTCTTTTGTGCGTGTTTTGTGAGGCAGAGGAAAAAGACGCTGTTAAAGGAGTACGAGCGAAGTGGAAAGGCTACGGAATTTTCCGATAAGCGAATTGGGGAACAGGATGAAGAGCTTGGGGAATTTGATAAGGCTATTTTACGTTCGCAGCGCGAACGGAAGGTGAGTACATTGGTTTGCTTCGAGCATTTGATTCTAGCATGTTTTTTTTTTTTTTTTTTACTTTTACCTGTTCTGATTGCATCATTCTTTAGCTCAAACTGAATAAGAGCAGCAAATACAACTTATCTGATGGAGAAGAGGATGATTATTTTGGAAGCCAAAATCTTGGTGCGTTACCTGCAAACGACGATTTTGAGGACGAAGTAATGCCGGACGACGATGACGATGCGGCAGCTGCAGGAACTAAGAGTACGTCTAAAACTTTTGTTAATGTATATCCGCCCTCCCCCCCGAGTGTCGTTTTATCGTTCAGTTCATTATCTGGAAAAAGGCTACTGGACTTAGTTTCTTATTATTGCAAACTCGTCTCTTTTGTTGAACTCGGAAATCTATTAATGTTGACGAACACTTATTGGAATACTAGTCCTATATTAACTTATTCTTTTGTTTCTTTGAAATCACATTAATACCGTATATCGTACCATGCAGAAGGGGCTTATCATGATGCACTGCATCATCAAAAAGGTGGTTCATTAGAAGGAGAGGAAAATGTGAGATTCCTTGCCATCTAATTTTTCTTCATTGTTATGTTATCATATCTATATGAACAAACTTTTGTTTGAATTTTCATGTTTGCAACACACATGAATGCTGTTTGATTTTGCGTTTTCAGAAAGCTGTAGCTAAAATTTTACTTCTCTCCTGTCTTAATTCCAAAGTTATCCCTTTATAGGGAGGGAAAAATGTGAATGCTTTATTGTCTTCCTGTTGTAGCACACTCACCCGTACAAATTTATATCACATGATTGCCTTTTAGGCTATGCTATAGGTTTGTAGGAATGAATGTATTTGGATGTACAACCTTGTTGCAAGTATGTTTAAGCAAACACATATATGTATATCTATACATTTTTCAAGGCATTGAGTATTTTTGAAATCAATGATCTTAATTTACAGAAACGCAAAAGCAAGAAGGAAGTGATGGATGAGATTATTGCAAAGAGCAAATTTTTCAAGGTGAGGATTTTCTTTTCCAGTACTTAGTTACAATATGTACAAATTTTGATGATTTTCTTTTTCTTTCTTTTTCCCAAGTCTATTCTTTTAATGTCTCATTTTTTTTTTCTCAGGCACAAAAAGCAAAGGATAAGGAAGAAAATGAACAACTTATTGAAGAATTGGACAAGAAGTTTGAATCGTTGGTCCAATCTAAGGCATTGTTATCTCTCACTAGTTCTGGTAACGCTAATGCCTTAAAGGCTCTTGTTCAAAAGGGTACAAATGAGCATTTAAAGAAGGATAAATTGCCTGCAAATTTTAATCAGGTATTACATTGTAGGTTGTCTGAATTCCACCAAGTTGATTTTCTTATTTAGCAAACAGCTTCAGGACTTCATTCTGTAGTATGCATTCATTTTCCTTCATTGGTTATGTTTCAATCTTCCCAGTCTTTGTTATTTAACTATGGACTTCCTCTCTTTTTTTTTTTTTTTTTTTTTGAATTATGACCTTTTTCATGTAATACTGGATTGTTTAGAATATTGTATGTGTCAGAAAATTATGTCTTCTTTCTGCATGATGCAGGAAAAACCAGATGTTTTTGACAAGCTTGTCAAAGAGATGGCAATGGAAATACGTGCACGCCCCTCTGACAGGACGAAGACACCTGAAGAAATTGCTCAGGAGGAGCGAGAGCGGCTGGAGTTATTAGAGGTTTTTACTTTTGACTATGTGATGTATTCCTAGATTTCCGAGTATGAACTTCCTTTTTTCCAGCTTGTGTTCTCCTTCCATTCATGTATAGGTGAAGGTGGTATCAAGTTCAATTTTTGTTTAGGTGAAGGAAAGAAGAGTATTTTAGTGGTATCAACTATCAAGTGGGTTAATATTAGTGAGTATTTATGTGAATAACAGAAAATGGGTAGGTAATCTTTTTTATTTTACTGGCAATCGAACAAGTACCCTTGATGATGTCCTATTTAATATGTGATTAAAATTAAAATTTATCCATTATGAATGCGTGTATGTCTGTATGAACATTTTCTAGCTTCTTAAAGGATTGTGGAATGTAAAACAAGTTTAGTCATTAGTAAGCGTAGCTGTTCATTCTATCTTATGGATGATATGTATTACTATCTGAGACATTGAATAGCTGATGTTTGAGAAGTTTACATTTCTGCTTATTAACTTCAATGGCATCGCACTTTTCAGGAGGAAAGACAGAAAAGGATGCTTGCACCAGATAACTCTAGTGATGAAGAAGATGACGATGCTGAAAATGCATCTGTACAGAAACGAAAATTTCTCTCTGGGGATGATCTTGGTGATTCATTCACACTTGATGATGAGCGCAGTCATAAGAAAGGTTGGGTTGATGAGATTCTTGAAAGAAAGGATGCTGATGGCACAGAAAGTGAAGATGATGATTCTGCTGATGATTCAGACAGTAGTCAAGATGATGCAGATGGGGATTCTGATGATGAATCCGAGGAAGATGATAGCACTCCTGGAATGAAACATTCTTTGAAGGATTGGGAACAGAGTGATGAGGATTTTCTTGACACTAATTCAGAAGAGGATGACGAAACAAGTAAGGGAGAAAAAGAACAGGATGAGGACAATTCTAAAAAGGCACACAAAAGTGCCATTGCTAAAGGTGGTAAAAGTGATGGAAGCTCTGAAGATGCAAAGAAATTAGAAAAGGATACCAAGCGTCAAAATAAACCAGAACTTCCTTATATAATTGAAGCACCGGAGAGCTTTGACCAATTTTTGTCTTTATTGGCTGATTGTTCAAATAGTGATGTAATCTTGATTATTGGTCGAATTCGGGCAAGTAATGCTATCCAGTTAACAGAAAAAAATCTGGAAAAAATGCAGGTATGTTCTTATTTATATTTATATGTTCTCATAATGCATCAACGTCTTTGTTATGGATGTCAACTGATTTATACGTGTTTGGTTGAACCAAGTTACAGGGAATAATATCTTCTGGGAGTTCTCTCGTTCAACTTGTTTATCAGAAGTCAGAAACACATTGAAAGCTATTAATATATTAAAATGACATATAAAAGGTTTATTGATTTAAACTACTTGGGAGTGTAATTTTAATCTGCTTTCATTTCTCCTATCCTTTTCTTTTTTAATTCAGGCTTCGGGAGTTACCCTAAACCCTAAACCCTAAACTATAAAGGAATGTTCTTTGTATCTGGTGCAATTTTTTACTTTCATTTCTTCCATATTCTTTTTAGTCCAGGCAACTGTATATGGAGGTTCTTTATTACCTAGGTATTTACTAGGAAACAAGTTCAGGGTACACTGAGTTTTCTGCTCATTTATTCTACTCAGTAATTAGGTGCCTGATCTTGCCTTCATTAATCTGTTGTGGATCTTACATGAAAATACTAAATTTCTAGAAATCTGGTGTTTATTAAAAAACGAACAGCCTTTTCCACGAGTCATGAATATGGTTTTGAATGCATCTTAGTTTCTATTGCTTTTATTGGTCCACTTATTGAGAATTAGGCTCAGTTTGTATGTTAAGATCAAATTCAGTTGTCAGCCTTTAATATAAAAATTATTTTTTCTTGGGAAAAGGCTGCACATTCTTCAATTATGCCCTGCTCATTTCTTGGATGCATGTTATGAATTTCTCCACTCCAACAATGCATGAGATTTCTCCTCCCTTTCGTTTGGAATATGTTAGTACATTCTCTTCGTTATTGGGTTGATTTCTAACCATTGGTATTGATATCCCGTTCAGAGATTCTATGGCATACTTTTGCAATATTTTGCTGTATCAGCAAATAAGAAGCCATTAAATGTGGAGCTACTAAATTTGCTTCTCAAGCCATTGACGGAAATGAGTATGGAGATTCCTTTCTATGCTGCAACATGTGCTAGGATGAGGATATCCCACACTCATCAACAGTTTTGTGTTCACAATAAGAATCCAGGTTACTTTTATGAAACCAATTATTTCCTTGGTCCTATCGGTAGATGCACTTAAATACCTTTGTATATAACTGAATTTCAATTGTTCTTGCAGAGAATAGCTCGTGGCCTTCTTCCAAAACTCTGATTCTCTTGAGGCTGTGGTCAATGATATTTCCTTGCTCGGACTACCACCATGTGGTCATTACACCAGCAATATTGTTGATGTGTGAATATTTGACGCGTTGCCCCATTGTGACGGGTCGGGATATTGCAATTGGCTCTTTCTTGTGCTCTCTGCTGCTATATGTACGTTAAGTTAATTAGTAACTTTTTTTCCCCTGTTTTATTTTTATGTGAATGATCCAGGCTAAGAAGCACGGACACTTTAGTTTGGCTAGCGTGTCCGTGTCCGACACGTGTCGGACACTTGGACACTCCGACACTTGTTGGACACGTATCCAACACTTCTTAGCACAATTGATATGTGACAAACACTAGTTGTAGAAAGTCAATATAGGTCCATATTGAACGACTTGTTAAGTCTACTAAATAGACACGATACTAGATGAAAAAAATAATAAATTTTAAGAGTAAAATACATTAAACTCATTTTTTAAAGCATACAAATTCATGAACTTATTGATTTTGAATTTTCTTCTTGTATAAAAATGATATATATTTTTAAAAATGTATATTTTACTAAACGTGTCTATGCCGTGTCCGTGTCCTAGATTTTTAAAAAATGGCGTGTCACCGTGTCCGTGTCGTGTCGTATCAGTGTCTCGTGTCCGTATCCGTGCTTCTTAGGATCCAGGTTACTTCCCCTTGAAGTCTGGTTGGTATACCTGCTTGGGCAAAGTAGTTATTCTCTTGCATTGCATTATACAATAAATGTAGCTATGTTAGTTACCTTAGTAACTCCTTATCGATTTTGCAATTGTTGCGTGATTGTGTTATGTTTACCTATTATTTTTCAAGGATGACCTTTTCTGCCTTCATCTAAAATGTAGGTCGCCAGACAAACTTTGAAATTCTATCCTGAAGCAATAAACTTTCTCCGGACTTTGTTGGTTGCAGCTGTTGGTAGAAGGTCATTATCCTCTCAAAATCCTCAGGTATAAAGTTCACACCATTATTTTTTGATCCAGTCTTTCCTCCGCTATCTAAGTATTTCCATTTGCTTGATAGATTTAACTCTATGAGAAGAGGTCATTATCCTCTCGTTTGATAGATTTAACTCTACTGAAAATGATCAATATACAAATTTGTTTTTCAGCAGATTTGCCATCTAGTGGATTTACAAGCACTTGGACAGTTGCTGCGTATACAGAATCCTACAAACGAGATTACCCCCCTGAACTTCTTCTTTATAATGGAATTGACCGAAGATTCTTCCGTTCTTAGCTCCGACAATTACAGGTACCTTTTTGCTGTTGTTTTTCCCCCTTTTCTTTGTTTTAAAAAAGTTAATTTCTTTTTACGAAGAAAATGAATAGTAATCACTATTTAAACATGAAGTGGGCTTTACACTTTGCTGTAGCTGTAGTTGCATCCACATTTCACCTTTTTCTCTCATTTTTTGTTTTTTTTGGGGGGGGGGGGGAGTGGAGCAGTTCTAGCGCTTTATCGAAATTGGTCTGAGAGTGAATAGAATCCCACCAAATCTTTGTCAGAAGGAACATAAGCAAATTGCAGACGTAGATATCATAATAAAGGAGAAAGAACCTAACACAAATCGAACACTTTTTGGCAAAGGAACAAAGTGATGAACGGATGGGATCGTTCTCTAGTATAGTAGATGTGTCATTGTGGGAAAAAATGCATGGAATAGAGTGAGACGTCCTTTTCGGCTCCTACAATGTATATGGATTTCTTGACCTACTTTCCCAAGTTTTAAAATCACTATTTAGATTTTTATCGTGTGATTTCTATTTTTGTTTGGGATTGATGTACTTGAAAGAATCAGGGTGGAGATACTTTTTCAATGAGAACTGAATATCGGTTGGATTAAATATGAGAACTGAATATGCCAAAGTGAGCATAGCTCAGCGGTAATTGAGGTACCCTCGACTAAGAGATCAGAGGTTCTGAATCCCACTACCCCAAACTCAAAAAAGGAAAGAAAAACGAGAAGAGAACTGGATATCTGAATATCCATTTATACGTTTCTTATAGAAAAAAAATATTTGAATATGATAGTGATGATATTTTGTGTACTTAGTTGGGGTAGTATCAATATCACGTCTAAAGGTTTGTTCTTTGAAACTGCAGGGCTGGGTTGCTGTTGACAGTTATTGAAACTCTCGATGGATTTGTTAACGTATATAGTCAATTGAAATCCTTCCCCGAAATATTCTCGCCAATATCGACAATTTTACATGAATTGGCACAACAAGAGAACATCCCAGACGTATTACTGGATAAATTCAGAAAAGTAGCCAATGCCATTGAAGCCAAAACGGAGGAGCATTATATGGAGCGGCAACCTCTTAGAATGAGGAAGCAAAAGGCCGTGCCGATCAAATTACTTAATCCAAAATTTGAGGAGAAGTACTTTTCTTTCTTTTATTTTGTCTTTATCCTACGTTAGTAGTAGGAACCTAAAACTGAGCACTAATTGTCGCAATTCCTTGTTCCTACTTCTTCCACAGCTTTGTTAAGGGTAGAGACTATGATCCAGACCGCGAACGAGCCGAAAGAAGAAAGCTGCAGAAACTTTTAAAACGTGAAGCTAAAGGAGCAGCCCGTGAACTACGCAAGGATAACCATTTCTTGTTCGATGTAAAGGCGAGAGATAAGGCACTGCAGGACGAAGAAAGAGCAGAAAAGTACAGAAAGGCGAGTGCTTTCCTTCAAGAACAAGAGCACGCCTTCAAATCGGGGCAGTTGGGAAATGGAAGGAAGAGAAGGAAATGAAATGTTGTTTGATTTGCATTTCATCCTCTCCAAGAGGACAAACAAAGAACATCATATACTGCAGAGGAAGCGGTCGACCACGAAGAAAGAAAGCAGCCACAATTACAATTCGATTCAACCCGGTCGTATAGAAGCGATCAAAATTTTGATACGAGCTAATATTCATATTTATTGTATTTGTTTCTCGTCCACTTCAAAATTTTGTGCATGTATAATTATGGAATATATAGCTTCAACCCTAGTAGAGTAGAACTGAGATAAATGTATGGGATTGGCAATCATGAGATAGGGATTATTGGGATGATAAGTGAAAAATTCTTTCCATTTCACTTTTGGAGCATACTGACATCTAACTCAAATGTTCTAGCTGCAGATTTTCTATACTGACCAACTTTTTTAGTTATTTGCTTATTTTATGTCACAGTTCCAATTCTGTGGATACTAACTATTTACTTTTTTAAAAATAATGTATCTATGTATACATGTAATGTAATATAAAGAGTTTCAAGTGCCACTTTTGTAATTTCAACTTGTCCACCGTACTTTTAATTTCAAAATTATGGTTACATTTGAGAGAGATTATTTGGTATGGTATTATATCAAAATTGTGATTAAAAAAAGATAAAAGAAACAAAATGTCTAAAACAAATTCCTTTTCAGTATAGAAGTGGACATTTTGAGAATACATGGATCAAAATAAGGTAGTAAAAAATCGAAGTATTTGAATCTATTAAAAGAATACATTTTGTAAAAGTGAGTTGGTTTTTTGTCAATTATGTATTTCATAAATCAAGAGGTCAGAAATTTGAATTATCCACACATATTGTTGTTCTAAAATGAGTTGGATTTGTTTAAGAGTATGATTATCCAATAAAAATAGATATCTATCTCAAACCAGAGATCAAATGTGTCCTTATTTTTTCCTTCCTTCCTTACCGGAGGGATCTCCCTTCCTCTTGCTTAGTTATCAAGATTGTAATGGAGTACGTAGGAAGATCCCTACACACCGATATACAGTCAAGTTTTGTTTCTTAAAGAATCGCTTAGAAAGTCATAAAGATGAATCATTCAGTTACTCTAAAATAATCATCTAACAATCCCTCTACAATTATCAGCAGACAAAATCTGCAAAAAGGAATCCACCAACTTGTTGTCAATTCCTACAACTATTCACCAGAGAGAAAAATAATAATGATAATAACAAGAAGTTTATATGGAGCCTGCCTATAAATTTTCTTTGCCTGTGCGAACAACTAAAAACATATAACATTTGCCTAAACGATATCAAAATAATTTAAACGCAAAAAAAAAAAAAAAAAAAAGGGTAAATTCAATTACAACTTTGTTAGCACGTAAATTTTTTCTTCATGTGAGAAATAAGTTTAAATTTTTCCTCAGCCTCCACCTGCTGGCGTATGTCCGTCGATGATACTCGATCTGGATGAAACTTAAGCAACGCCCTTTTATATGCTGCTTGCACCTGAACCACAACTAGAGTTTAATTCACTTGCAATTTGCAACAAATTATATACTCTAATAGGAATTGTTAGTGAAGTAAGAGTCTCTTATAATCAGAACCCAGAAACCAGGATAGAGATGGCTAATACAAATAATCTCTGATAACGAAAGAATTTATCGTACGAGGCACACCTAAATGAGCTCATGTATTTCACAAGATCACAGAAGACTTGGAAGATTGAGGAGCTTTTATTCATGAGTGTTTAGACCAACTTCCACACATCTCGACTATTGACAAATTAGGGAGGATTCTTTGATTTCCCTCTCTTATCTATAAAAGGCTATAGGTAAGCTCTACTTGCACACTTCTAAATCACTTGAGCTTTGCCTTTCAGCCACCGTCCCAAGAGAGCTTCAAAGTGAGAGAGAAATCAAACTTTTCCAGCAGAAGGTCCAACCACTGGCAGCAAAAAGAGGCTGTAAATAAACCGATGATTTAGACCTCATTTGATAACCATTTGGTTTTTGGTTTTTGGTTTTTGAAAATTAAGCTTGTTTTCTTTCCACTTAGAATGTTTTTCATTTTTGTTAAGGACACATTTGCATTCCTAACCAAATTTCAAAACAAAAACAAGTTTTTGAAAACTACTTTTTTTGGTTTTTGAAAACATGGGAAGAAGATAGATAACAACACAGAAACTTACAGATGGAAGTAGTATTTGTAGGCTTAATTTTCAAAACCAAAAACTAAATAGTTATCAAATGGGCTCTTAGAGTTTCTTAGAGTTTCTTCTACTTCTTGAAGAAACAAACAATCATTAGGGGAAATGATTAAACTGGGTTCCCTATTTTCTGATTCGTCGAGATCCTCATGATATACAGACCAACAATGGAACTCGACTCTTTCAGACCTTCTTCCTTTACAAACTGCCCATGAGAGCAAGCCTTTGATAGCTTCATAATTCTTCTTCTTTTTTCTTTTTTTGATAAGAAAACCTCATAGATAGATTAAGCCAAAACGAGGAGAAACAAGCTTAGGGGAAGAGGGCTCCCCTACCCAAGGAGCTACATACAAAAAGCCCTCCAATCAAGAAGGAACAAATAGAAAGGATAATTACAAAAGAATTTGCTAAAGCTATAGCACCACCAAGAAACATTAACATGATCCCAAAAAATAGCAAAAGACGCCTATATCTTCAAAGATCCTTCTATTTCGTTCCAACCACAAGCCCCATAACAAGATCTCGAGGCAAACATCCAATGTATGTATGTTATAGGCAAACTCCCTCAAACCAGTTCCAATTTGGCAGCCCCATATTTTGACTTGAGCAGCTCAACATTATCACCACAAGCTACTGATTTTTCCCAATCGATTCAGAGGACCAGAGGCTATTAGAAAGTGTCTTAGCACAGTGAACATATTATCAATATTTCCTTGCTCATCACCATAAAGTAGATCGCACCATTTGCAAACTTATGGTGGGTTTAAATATACTTGTATTTATCTTTCCCTGACTCAAAAAACCCTCAAGAGATAGTCCACCATCTACTCGATGATTCAACATTCCATTTAGCTCACTGTGCATAACAAGAAGTATGAATGCAGATAGATAATTCTCTGGTCTCTTGGTGATAATATACTCTTTCTAGGTTTTCCATTGAGATCTATAGAAAAGTTTGGTGCCTGGAATGCAGCAACTTTTGATCCACTTCATCCATCTATGCTCAAGTCCTTTCCTTTCTAAAACTACGGACAGGAACTCCAAATCCACCACATCATACTGCCTTCTTTTTTTCCACCATCTCATTTTCAGCAAGAATCAAATCCATTACTATTTGTCTTCCTATACCGTGTTCACTTAATTGAAAGAAACCATGAAAGTGATCTCTTTCCGCGTAACATCTTAGAAACAACTTTATATAATCCATTTACTAGGCCGATTGATCTAAAACCAATTACTCCATTTCCCCTTTTCTTAAATCTGTGATCTGAATTACATTATTTGCTTCACCAAGGAATGGAATATGGAAAGCTGATTCAACTGAGTTGAAGGAATGGGAGTCACTCATACCCCCCAAGTTTTTTTTTTTAATAAAAAAATCTCACAATTTACTAATATGCACTGAGCATAATGTTTTCAATATTTTATGGATAAAATGAAATACTCACTGATGATGTTCGTACTCGCTAAAGAGAGAATTATAAAATATACCTCTTGTGACGAAGGATGTAAGCCACTTCCAACTTGAATTCCCAAGCCACGTAACAAGGAGGCCATATCAGTGCACTTCATTTCCAACTGACTAAGCTCTTTTCTCACATCCACACGATGTTGTTCCTTCAAGTTTATATTTTCCTCATCCTGGAATAGCCAAAATGTTATATGAGAAGAAAGCATCCTTTAACAAGCTGTCATGAATTCTGATAGGTAAATGTAATCAGGTTGCCCTGACTTGATTATAGACAACCAGCATGAAAGATTGAAAAGAATAAACCATTTGAATAGCCTTCCTTGATTGATTTGGAAAGGGAAATAACAGTCGAAACCGATGAAACAATAACAAAGAAGAAAGAACAAGAAAAGAAGAATGGAAGACTAGAGAATTATAGTGGTCCAGCCGTCCAGGTAGCAAATTGATTTGGAAAGGGAAAATAACAGACGAAACCGATGAAACAAATCTGGGCTAGAAGTCTAAATCAACTGGGTTTTCCCATTTCAAAAAGTGACCTCCTATCATACTAACTCAGTTCCATAGATTTTTAAGAATAGTGAATTTGAAATAGCACCCCTAAAACCGGAGGTATAGTTTAGAGAAAAGATAAATTAGAACACTTCCACCACCCAACATTGCATGATGGTTGAAGTCTAGCCAGAAACCAAAAAGCTAAAGAACAGAAGAACAGGTTAAATGTAGAAAGCATAACAAGTACACACAAATACCTTCTTTTGCGTCTCTCTCACTTCTTCCAAACGTTTCATTTGCCTTCTTTGCATGTCTAATAGCCGCATTCTATCCGCTTTCCTTTTTCTACGTAATCTTTGTGCTTCTTCAGCCTGTAAATAGTGGAGGGTAAAATTTAAGGGCTATTTTGGGAAATTTTCTTCATAACAAGAACTGGTTTTGACCTTCTAAAACATAGTATTGCCTTTTTTTTTTTGCTAAGAAACAAGAACCACTTCATCCCCCCCCCCCCCCCCCCCCCCAAAAAAAAAAAAAAAACCCAACTATAGAACCAAACGGCAGAGGGACAAGGAATTTCTCCCCAAAACAACAGGATATACAAGAAAACCTTCCAAAGAATGGTAACTTAAAATCAAAAGTCACGAGCCTATTTTCTAAAGAATGGTAACTTTGTTCTGACATATATATATATATATATATATATATATAAATATGAGAACAAAAAATGGGGAAATTCATTTTAATAAATAGTTATAAAGCATCTTTTCTCTAAAAGACAAACATTTTTAAATTCAGCTTCTAAATAGGCCAAAAGATAACAGACATACTCATGCATAAATGATATTTCAGGATCTCATCCTAATTCAACCTGTAACATAATCAGATAATTTATTGTTGTTATAATTAGTGCAATGCCAATTGTAGAGTTGGTGAGCGTTGGAAGATGTTAAAAGCGGAGAAGAGCCTTTAGAGGGATTGATGCAGAAACATGTCCTTAACAAATGACACAAAATTTTGGCGGTTAGTCAAGGAAACAATGTAGCGTCTCCTCTACTAGATAACTTCTTAACCAATTTGCCTGCCATGCATAAATAAAATTACATATATCCTTTACCACAAACTTCAGATTGAGACGTACGCTGAGCAGCTGATTGATGAACTATCTAATATCATGATAAATTTTTGCTACTCTCTTTACCTGGGCAAAGAACACCTATCTTCCAAAATGTAAAGTTAATGTAACCCAACATCAAAGAGCCTAAACTCGATTAATTCTCAGCTACGTGTCCTTATTATTATTCAAAAGTCATCCTAGTATACAAGGGACTAACCCACTATTTATAAGATCCTAGTCCACTAAGTAAACCAATTACTAACAAACAAACTAACTAATAACCAGAAAAGCTAACTAAAAACCATTTAGCAAATAAAAGCTAACAAACTCAAATTAAAATTACAATATTTCACTGCATCAAACAGTGCTGCAAATCCCTTGATTGTTAGATTCTCTTTAGTTTGTAAGGTAAATGTCATTAAATTCTATATAAGAGGGTCAATTCATTCCCAGACCTGAATTTGTAGCTGTTGTTGCCTAGTTGTCCATTCTTCTTCCATTGCTCGCCTGTATTCATCAGTCTCCTTCAGCCTTTCTCGTTCACAAATTAGATCCTTCACAATGAGGGGTGTAAGAAGACTATTTTCAGCTGAACTGCTCTTTAATTCAGTCAACAAACAACAGCCGCCATTTTCAGCATTTTCAGGACTAGAAGACGCTTGTACTTCAGATTGCTGCTTCATTTGATTTTTTACATCAAAATTTGTATCGGAATCACCACCATGAGAAGCAGAAGCCTTATCTTGCTCATCTACTGTGAAGTAAGCACTGCGGACGTCATGCTTTCTCCTCAGAGAAGCCTCTTCCCACTGTTGTCGAAGTTTGTCAAAAGACCCTTCCATAACTTCACAATCGGAACTATCACTATCTGAGGAACTGCTGTGAGTATTGATATGTAAACCAAAATGATTTCTTGCAGGTGCTTTCTCATAGTTGCTTCGCCTACACTTTCCCATTAAAAATGTATATTGTTTTCGGCTCTGTCGACCATCTAACTCTACAAAACGTCGCTGAGAGGATGAAGGAAAGGTTCTTGAAGGTGAGAAGGCATCCTCATCCGAACTGCAACCATCTACATATATATATAACGGGCTCTTTCTCCTTTCTGTCGACACATTGGGCCCTTGAAATTTGTTAGTTACACATTCAGTATCATCAATGATGATGACATCATCCAACCTATAACTCTCAACGTCTATAAAAGCTGCATTTTCATGACTGCCCTTTGCCATGTTTCCACTGAATTGATCCTTCTCCTTCACATCATTTTGCATTAACGACACAGCCCCTTTCCTGATAGAAAACAGGGAAAGCCCTTATCTTCTGTAAAGCAAAACAACGTTATAAAAGAGAAGAAACTTTAACAAAATAAGGGATTCAAAATCCAATATCAAAAGGGAGCACTGAATACAAAAGTCTACACCAGGGAAACCAGATTTTTTTTCACCACTATTCTTTTACCTTATGAAAGAAATAAAATTGAACATCATAATAGAATACTATGGATTAAAAAAAAAAAAAAAAAAAAAAAAAAAAAAAAAAAAAAAAAAAAAAAAAAACAAACTATCAGAAGTTAACGAGCTATATTACTCTCTCTCTCTGTGGTACAGATTACTGGATGAAACCATGAATACAATGAATCGTGACATCATTTCTTTCATGCTAGATTTCTATAGTATTCTAAGAAACGGGTCCTTTACTCTAACTTTCTCTTTAATTCAAAGAAAATTATCCAAGGAATTATCAAATAGAACTAGAAAGAAATGTCCTTATTGAACCAATGCAACAAAGAAACAACTGAATACACAAAATTATTGCTAAAAGGATCATAAAAAAGATATGCAATACACATGCATAAGTTATAGGTTATCATCCAAAAACACTATTCCAAAGGATGGATTCAAAAGGCTCACCTATATGACATCCAAGGATAAGATTAATCCATCCACCCTACATATAAAGATTTAAGGACAACATGCCAATCATGGGTGGAAACATCTTAAACCCTAGGGACATCTAGCAAAGTGAGGACCAGTTGATCAAAAAATTTAGTTTTAAAGGATATTGCAGAAGGCATCCGTCTAATAGAAAACAAAATATTGCATAACGTTATCAAGTCCCCTAGTAGTATAATAACAACACGGTGTCCTCCAAACATCATCTGCAATGTTTATATCCAAACTCCCAAATACCTAAAAGTAAAATCACCATAAAATTCCATCCTCATCATCACGTGTATTCATTAGATATCCACAATTCCCAACCCCCATAGTCTCTAGCAACTACAGCCTAGACCAACAGAAACGGGAAACCAACAGAATCCCACGTCGATGAATCCGACCTTGGAATCGCAGTCTTGACCATCCAATTCCCACGGACGCCTTAAGGTTTTCTTTCCCTCGAATAATTCCATACACGCTAATAGAAATTACAAAACAATATGCAACAAACATCACAATCAAAATACGGAGGGTGGGAAGAAGAAAAGAGACCCAAAGAACGAAAAAAATCAAGAACTGAATCAGCAAACAACGACCATCGAATATCGATGGGGAAACCCACAAAACAGGAAGGGATTACACATCCACACAAACAAGCATGTAGAAACCGATGCAGATTGAGACAGAACGAACAGATTCAAGAAATTAGGTCAGATGGGCAACTCAGAAAGGGGAAAAAGAGGGGAAGTGTGCGATTGGGCGATACGCATACCTGAAATTGAGGATAGAGAGATCGAGAACTGCCGTCGACGGAGAGAAGAACTGGCTGTGATGGTGGGTTGGCGACGGGAAGATTCAACGTTAAATATTTCTCCGGTGGCGGTGGGTGGGACAAACCCCAACAATTATTCAATTCATTCGTGAATCGTGTTGTGAAAAATTGACTGACTTGAAAATTTTGGTGGTGAGTATATTATGAGTTGGAGTGGGATGAGAAGATTGTTGAGGAAGAATTGGGTTTGGATTCGGTTCTTACTTGGACGTACTATCAACGTTAAATCATAGATTTGTTGTCTAATTATTTCAGCTTAATATCCGAGTCCTTTACATTTTTTTTTTTTTGGTAGTTCAACGACATTTGGTGTGTGGACTCGAACCTCTGACCTATCGATCGAAGATATATGTCGTTCTTTGGCAAAGTAGCTTAGTTTGAACTTAGTCCGGTAAAGTAACTATGACAATGTCTGAATCCCTTACATTTGAGCTTAGTTTTAATTTTATAGTTGAATTACGGATTTGTCAAAGTAGCTTAACGGTGATTGGCATATACCTTCGACCAAAAGGTAAGAGGTTTGAATCTCCCACATCCAAATGTTGATGTACTAAAAAATTTAGAAATTTAGTTTCGAACTTTCATGTTTGTATCTAATTGATTTTTGAGATTGTTGTAACTTCTAAAATAACTATATTATCAACTATACTTAAAAAAAAAAAAAATAAATAAATAAAAATAAAGACAATGAGTTAGTGTTTGGTAAATTTCAGGGTTAAAAGATGAAAAAACAAGTTAAAGTATTTGGCAAATTTGTTATAGGTAATTCTAGACCATTTTGGAATTCAAGGAGAAAACGAGGACAACATGACACGAAACCGAAGACACGACCAAGAAATGGACCTTGGAGGGGAAATAGGTCATAGGATTGGGCCAAGACTGAAGGGGTTGGGCCACGCTCGCCCTTGTTCATAGGGCGAGGCTGAGGCTCGTGGTCGACCCGCTTGTGCGGGTCGAGTCTCCTCCCCTCCACTCGGTCCCTAGAGTCCATTGACGGGCCCGGTTCAACTTGATTCAGTCTGAATCGTCTTCCCACGCCTAAAAACCCTACTATGCTAACTCAGGTATAAATACCCTTATTCACAACTAGAGAATGGTTCGAAACCTTAATTCTTGTCACTCTTAACTTCCTGTTTGGCTGACTTAAGCATCGGAGTAGGTGTGGCAAGCACCACACCGGTGTGCAGTTTTTGCAGGTCACGTCTTCCCCAGCTTCTACACGTCTTCCCCAGCTTCTACAAATCCACTGTCGGTATCACGTGAAGGTCAGGTGAGTCTTCTGTCCAAATTTTGGCATCAACAAAATTGATGTTAAATTATTGTTCCTTAAACCAAAATAACATAATATTTTTTTTTTTGAAACATAATAACATAATATTTTAATAATGCAAGATGTAGATTGATATTTAATTTCAAAGTTTTTATGATATAATTAATTTAAATGACATTTTAAAAAAATAAATAAAATACAAGATTGTGTTTAGTCTAGATATTTTTATATTTTGATAAGGAAAAACTGCTATACAAAATCATATTAATTAAAGAATAATATTTAAATTAAAAAGGTAAGACAGAATAAATTCAATTGAATAAAAATAAGACAATAGAAGCTATAAATTTAAATTTAAGAAAAACAATGAAATATGTTACATCAAAAGTTAGTATTTATTTTTTAGTTCAACAACGTTTGAAGTGAAAGGATTCGAAAATTTTATCTCTTGTCCATGTATATATGTCAATTATTGGTGAGCTATAATCAAATTGGCTTATGGTATATTATTTTTATTTTATATGTTAAGAAATAAATAATACTCATTCTTCAAATTGAGCTAATCATTATAAATTTTCAAAAACTCTAGTTTTTTTTTTTTTTTCTTTTTGGAGTTCAATTAATACTCTTGGTTCACTTAACTAAATCAACTTACTTCTTTTATTATTAAAACACCCTATATTTTCTTAAAATTCTCATCAACCTTTTTTTAGCATAAATTTATCATAAAAAAAAGAGAATAATTTAAGATATTTATTAAAAAAAAAACTCAATCTTGTACAATGTTGTATTCTAAAAAATTACTAAACTTCTAATTATTTCAAGACTCCATGAAATTTATGCGTTGGGCTTAAGTTCAGTTTGAAACCTGGGCCACAGTTTACATATCTGTAACCGGCCCAATATCTAAGGAGGGCCCATTATGTAAACAAGGCCCAGTTCACCTTCCAGAATTAAACAAAAAACAAAGGGAAATCCTCATAAATGCCCAGAAATTAAACGTAATTTCGAAAAATGGCCAAACCGTATTTTTTTAATGAAAAATGGCCAAACCAGTTTTCCTAGCCTATTTTCATGCTATATAAACTTACTTTTTTGCCCTTCAGCCACCCCCACGTCTATCCTATATTTGTGCAGTTGTATCTTTTTTTTTTTTCAAAAATAATCTATAACATCTCATTCCATGAATCAAGGGATTTTTAGTTACACGATCATCTCTCTCTCCATCTTCATTTTATTATTCAACGGTGGGTCCTAGTTGTAAATAAAAAATGTTCCATATCTATATAAACAGAAAAAGGATCCCTACTTTATCGTTTTTCATTTTATTATTCAACGGTGGGTCCTAGTTGTAAGTAAAAAATGTTTCATATCTATATAAACAGAAAAAATTAGCAGAAATTGAAGCATCCTGGATGTCGACAAAACTCACTCGAGCTTCTCTGAATGTTCTTCGACTATCCATGGAGTGAGCTTCTCTGAATGTTCTTCGACTATCCATGTAGATACAGTGTAATCTTGTCGAGAATCTTGGTTATGAGACGAAGCTTGAAGGCGCCTGTGAAGAAGTATGGAAGAATCGATGAATGTAGAAGAAGACTGATGGTAGAACGATGGAATGTCTCAGAGGTTCGAATGATGGAGGAAGGGGAAGGGGTTCTCTCGCAAACGATAAGTTGGAAGGGGAAAGGTTTTTTTTGGAACGTGAGTGTGTTCCCAAGAGAGTAATTATGCCTTAGGGTTTTTTCCAAGAAGCTATCAATCCAGAGGTTTGTTTGAAATTGGGTATCAATTTTTTCATTTTTTTTTTCTGATTATACTTTAATTCTGATATTTTAGGTGTTCATCCCATATTTTAGGTCAATCTAGATTTTTTTCTGATTATACTTTAATTCTTCTTTGAATATGGAATTTTTTTTAATTGAAGTTGTTCATTGTTATTGAATTTGGTAAACTCTTTCATTTTTTCTTTTGATATACACTATTTAAATTTAAGTCCTCCTATTTTTTCTCTCTTTTTTTGAATTCAAAACTCTTGTTTTAAATTTAGGTTGTCAGATTTATATTCCATTTCATTTGAATTTCGGTTAGTTTTGATTTGCTAGATGAATCAATGGGTAAGGAAGCTAGATTTGATTGTTTGAAATTGTGTATCAATTTTTTCATTTTTTGTTTCTGATTATACTTTAATTCTGATATTTTAGGTGTTCATCCCATATTTTAGGTGAATCTAGATTTTTTTTCTGATTATACTTCAATGTTGTTCTTTCATTTTTTCTTTTGATGTACACTGTTTAAATTTAAGTCCACCTATTTTTTCTCTCTTTTTTTGAATTCAAATCTCTTGTTTTAAATTTAGGTTGTCAGATTTATATTCCATTTCATTTGAATTTCTGTTAGTTTTGATTTGCTAGATGAATCAATGGGTAAGGAAGCTAGATTTTCTCCCTTAAGTGTATTTGTTTTATTTTATTTTCAGATTTAAGATTTGTTAAAGGGTATTTTCGTCCAATTTCATGCCAAAATAGTTTACTAAAAATAGGATTTGGCTATTTATCAAATTGGAAATACGACTGACCATTTTTCAAATCAGCTATTTTTTTTTTGGCCATTTATCTGCCCAAAAACAAATTAAAATAAAAAGTTAATCTTCAAACAGAAAAACAACATTTAATTCTCCAAGTAAGTTAGATAATCTGATCAATATGATTAAAAGAACTTTAAATTCCCACATCAAACAACCTTAATACAATTTTCATATCAATTAATCCAACCATTTCAAAAACAAACATACATATTTTATAGAACAATATAAAAGAATAGTGAAAGCAAAAACCAAAAAAAAAAAAAAACAAATATAAGATGACGATACAGGGGATTACAAGTCGTTTTGACCAGGTTTATCAGTAACATTCTGCTCTACGACGTAACGAGCTTCAAACAACGATGGCAATACAAGGGGCGAAAGTAGAGGGATCGGATCTCTACAAAGAAAAGATACATTTGACGTTGAAGAAAAAGAAGAACTGGTGTTGTCGTTAACAGGTGACTTCGATGCACCACCGCACGAGGAAGAAGAGGTGGGATGTGGTAACTGGAGAGAGAGGGGAGCACGACGCTGCAACCGAGTCAACGACCTCTTATAGACGACGTCGTCTTTGTGAGCAACATTGGTTTGGAAGCCAGGAAACTCAGCTGCACCAAAATCCTCCATTCCTAAGCTTGGCTTTGGAGCTCTTTGTTGAAATAATCCATTTTGCTTCCATAAAACAATGTCAAACTTATTAAAGAAAACCCAACTTTGGCGTAGGACTTGGAGCCTCATTTATTACTCATTAATTTGTTTATACAATTCAAACCCCTTTGTAAATATATATATATATATATATATATTTTGTTTAAATCTCATTTTAGTCTCCGAACTTTCAAGTTTGTTCAATTTTGGTCTTTAAACTTTCAAAATGTCTATTTTGGTCCTTAAACTTCCAGGTTTCTTCTATTTTAACCCCTAAACTTTCAATACATCTATTTTAGTTCCTAAACTTTTTAGAAATAATCATTTTGATCCTTGCTATGTGGCTTTTCTATCTTAAATCCGCTTTGTCCGAGTTTATTTCTAACTTATTTGACTTGAAATCATGATGATATTAGCATGCTAATACATATACTTAAAGTTTTGTCTTTGATTTTTTAAAATTGAAATAAAAGTGAGGATTAAAATAGTTGTTTTCTTGAAAGTTCAAGGACTAAAATAGACATCTTTAAAGTTCAGGAACCAAAATAGAACAAACTTGCAAGTTTAGAGGCTAAAATGGACAATTTAAAAGTTCAAGGACCAAATTAGAATAAACTTGAAAGTTTTGGGACTACAATAGGATTTAAACCATTTTATTTTTAATTTTAAGATTTAAACTTTGTTAATTCAATAATTCACGTATTTTTGTAATATTATAAACAAGAGTGAAAGATTATTTACTCAATTGTTTGAATTATCCTATAGACAATGAAAACTCACATTTTTTTTTTGAAAAGAATGAAAACTCACATTTTTAAGAGAATAAGATTGTAACTAATTAAATATAAAATTAGTGTTTTTTTTTTTTTTTTTTTTGAAACAAAATATAAAATTAGTGTTGAATATTGAAAAATTTTGAAGTATTAACATAAAAAATTATTTTAAAGTTAAATACTAGGGTGGTTTGTAAAATTTGGGAATGGTATCATTCAATTAATTGGAATGACCAGTTACAAACCAGAACAATAATTAAAATTAACAACAAGAGCATAGTTCAGTTGACATAAAACGTACTTTTGATCCAAATCCAACAGGTTAGAGGATCAAATCTCCCACCTGATGTAGTTGTCAAAAAAATTACAAGGGTATGATTTATAAATTTTACGAATTACGATAATAAAAGTTAAATATTTTCAATAATAATAATAATATCAATAAAAGTTAAATCACATACTTGGTTTTTAATAACATGTGAGTCGAGAGATTTAAACCTTTGACCTTGGATCGAAGGTACGTTATTCTATTTTAATTATGTCAATTATATTATTAACTTTGGAAGAGATAAAATAATTATATTATTAACTTTGGAAGAGATAAAATGATAACATATCACACTAATGTATAATATTTTAGATGATTTAACATGACCTAACAACCACCATGCATCTCTCTCTGTTTTTTTTTTATTTATTTATTTTAATGAAAGACAAATTTTGATAAAATAGCACAAAGTCAACAATAATTACACTGCTTTTTTTTTTTTTAGATAATTACACTATTTTAATTCTAACTCATCTCTTTAGAAATCCAAGCTTCAAAATAATCCTCTCCTTAGCAAGAAATTATTCGAGGAGACTGATACAATATAAATAACAGTCTTATATCACGGTTCCACCATACGTCTAAGAATTTAGAGGGAACAATTCAAGCTTAAGATGTCAAACCTGCATCCAAATTACTAACATCCTAAAACAAACCTAACCCTAATTCGTCTCTTCATTTATTCGAGACTAAATAGACACAATATTCTAACGAATCCGAATCAAAATTTGTGATCTAATTTTGCAAAAAAGAAATTAGGGTTGCATGTAGCGAGTGATGTGCATATTTGACATTATGACTTTCTAAATTTAGGTATGGTACTTATTAAAGAACTGCCCCAAAACTGGATTCTCCATGTGGGACAAGAATCAAAGCACGCAAATGAATATTGATAGGTTTTTATATATTTATATATATTTTTTGTTTTTTCCAAAAAAAAAAAAAAAAAGTAAAACGCATCGTTTTCAGTGATAAGAAACTGCAGCAAGCACATGGCTTGCCTTGCCTTTTCTTTACTTTTGAGTTTATATATGTTTCATGATTTCCCCATAATTGTCTTTATTTTGCACCATTTCCTATATATGTGAATATTAATTGTATGGTTAAATTATTAAAAATACCTCTGATTTTTTTTTTTTTTCAATTATATTCCTGAAGTTTCAAAAGTTTCATTTTAACTTCGGAAGTTTGTTTCAAAACGACTCTTAGGGACATTTTTCATTAAATTTGTAAACGAAAAATGATGTGTTTGTCATGTGTTTATATGCAAATTCGTCCTTTTCCATCCATGAATTTTACGGAAAAAAAAAAAAGGTTCAATGGTCATTTTGAAACAAACTTCAAGAGATAAAATAAAAATTTTGAAAATTTAGAGACATAATTGAAACTCACCTCATAGTTAGGAATATTTTTAATAATTTAACCTTAATTGTATAGACATGCATGTATTTGAATTTTCATATATATATTATGCTATATTATATATTATTTCTCTAACATTTTTTTTTATTTATATTAAGCTTTTTTTTTTTTTTTTTTTTTTTTTTTTTAAGGAAGAATTCAGCTAGGTTAAATGCATGGCATTTTTCACCATTAATGTGTGTCAATTTCATCACTATATTTTAAAATTTTAAAATTTAATTCATACTATAATGACTTTTTTTTTTTTTTTCTATATAAACTTACCTGATATTAGTTTTGAATTATACTTAAAAGATTTCATACCAAGGTAGTAACTATCGAAGATTTTTCTAACTTGATGCACAACTAGAAGACTAGATCAACATATCCCATTAGTCTTTAAACTCCTCAACATAAAGCTTACCTTTTTTTTTTTCTCTCTCTCGTTTTTTTTCTCCCTTTTAATGGGTGATAAAGAGATAGAAATAAACTCTATTTTTTTCAAAAGAAAAGAAAAGAAAAGAAAAACTCTAATTCTAAACCCAAAACAATCTAAATGTATCTAGCTAACCTTCATCTTTATCTTCACAAATACTTTCTTCTTATTAATTTGTACACTCACCTTCACCAAAAGGAAGTATTTATGTCACCTCGTTGCATCTTGAGACAAACTCGTCATTATATCCATTACTGTCTTTTTTGAAAAAGACCTTCATTAATTAGAAATAAGAATTTGATACATCAACACCATTATCTTTGATTACAGAGGAAAGTCAAAAAGACCAAATAGAATCTCCACAAAAATAAACTCTTCTAGCGTGGAAGAGGGGAGCTGCTCAAAAACGCCATCAACGACACTGGACGACGACAACAATGCCGACCAAGGAGAAGTCGCTACCCTAGCAAGAGTATACACGACTTTGTTGCTTGACCTTTGACATTTGGAGAAGACTATCACACCTGCTTTCTTGGCGTTATCTTCGACATCAGACATCACGATTTTAGCTTCCGATAATTCTTTGCATTCTAAAATTCAGGGTCTATTAATTTCTATTGTGATATATAAACGGAATAAACTAAAATATAAGAGCATTAATTATAAAAAAAGTATATATAGATAAAATTGATACATAATAATAGTTGGAGTATAAGAACTCAAATGGTAATCCAACAATAACTTTTAAGTTAAATTAGAAAGTTTAGTTCCTAACTTTTAAGTTAAATTACAAGTTAAGTTTGTTTCAAATACATCCTCAAATTTTAAGAGTAAATTTTAAGAGTATATGAGGATCAAGTCCTTAAACTTTCGATTTTTTGTCTAATAAGTCTCTAAACTTTAAAAAGTGTCCAACAAGTCTATAGATTTTCAATTTTATATCTAATAAGTCAAACTTTCATTTTTGTGTCTAATGAGTTCTTGACCTACTTAACATTTTTTAAAACTCATGTACCTATTATACACAAAATTGTTTTATTAGACATGAAATTCAACTTATGTCTAATAAATTCATTAATTTTTTAAAAATGTTAAATATGACAAGAACCTATTAAACACAAGATCGAAAGTTCAGAAACTCATTTAACATTTTTAAAGTCGACCTATTAGACACGAAACTGAAACTTCACAGACCTATCAAACACAAACGAAAAGTTCGGGGACTCAACGTATAATTTAACCTGACTCTTAATCGAGACCATGAATTCTTTTTGTATCTAGAACATTTTTCTTGATTGATAAGGTGACCTTCAAGATGGGATTCATAACTCTCGATTCTCTTGTGGAGTTTGAAGTCTTAGAAGTAAAAGAATGAATTTTTGATACATAAAGCTTCTTTTATATTCTCATCTAGCAACTACCATCGAACATTTTTCCACAAAAAAGGGTTCATCTTTAAGCTTTCTTCCCATAACCAAATTGCTTTTTCCCATTCCCCTTTTTTACAGCTAAAGATATTCAAAAGCACTTTGGGCAAAAGCTTGGAATTTATGGAAAAAAACGTATTGGGAAACTCCCAATTGTCTCAATTCTTTCAAAATGTGATCAAAATAATCACGTAAAGGAACCACAAAAATATAATACCCATTTTGAATCCACTCATCTCGAAACTATCTTGGATTTATTGTTTTTAGGAAGACAAATTGACCCATAAAATCATCTCTTGAATTTAAGAAATGATATTAATTTTTTTTTTAAAAAAAAAAGGGAAAAAAAATCAATTTATACTCTTAAATTTTGCAAGTTCAATTAATCAAAACGCTAAAGTAATACTTTCGTGTTTAATAAGTCATTGACTTATTCGACGTCTTTTAAAATTCACAGACCTACTAAAATTCAATTTTATATCTAGTAGATTGATTAATTTTTAAAAATCTTGAATATTTGATTAATTTTTAAAAATCTTGAATATGACAAGGACCTATTAGAAAATTATATTTAAAAAAAAAAAAGACACATGTAAAATTAAAAGTTCAAGGATCTATCAGACACTTTTTTAAATCCAGGGACCAAATTAACACAATTCTAAAAGTTCAGGGACTAAACTTGTAACTTGACCATAATTTTAAAACAGAATCCTAGTTCGGATCATAACTTGTGAAAGTTTAGGTATAAATTGATACAATTATAAGTTCAGAGTTTTAATTGATTCAATCTACAAAGTTTAAGAAGCGAGCATAATTCAATGATAATTGACATGTACCCTCGACCAAGAGATTAGAGGTTCGAGTTCCCCAAATATTATTGAACTAAAAAAAAAAAAAGTATAAATGAACCTTTTTCCCTTAAAAAAATCCCTCGATTAAATATATCTCAAAATTTTCTTGATAAAATTGTCTTTAGATCTAAGACAGATTGACATAGATTTGCATAAACGTCACATGTGGCTACTTTTAAGAAGTCTTAATCAAAATTACTTCCTTTAATGGTTATTTTAAAGGAAAAAAAATGTTAATGTCATTTTTGAATGAAAAATCTAAAAAAAAAAAAAAAAAAATCCTTAAACAAGTGTGTTCACAACCAAACTCATATATTAGGTGTGTGTCTTGATCAGAAAGTGATGTTAAAAAGGGCACCATCATCAAGTCTCTATAGACTTTGTTTGATAATTACCAAAAACTTCTCAAAGTTCAAACCACTATTCTCATTCCATATTGGAGGATAGAAAAGGTCAAGCTTCCTTAACTTTCAAAGTCTCCTTTAAAAATTAAACAAACAAAAAAAAAAACAAAAAAACAAAAAACAAACAGTTAACAAGATCCTTCCATGTTGGTTCCTCGACCTTTGCAAATTTCTGGAATTTTGAGCTCAATTCCAAAATAAATGTCAACCCTTCATTCTAGCCATGTTACCCCAAGCAAATAAACAAACATAATGAATAAAGATAACTTTTTTTTTTCTTTTTTTGAGATTTTTTGAGAGAGAAGGCTGCTGTTCTTGTCATGTGGGCAATGGGAAATTGAGAATTTTGTTTCCCCTTTCATTTTTGGGTTACATCAGAAAAACAAAAGCTAAAAAGAAAAAGAGACTAATTCTTGTGTTTAGGGAATCTACAAGAAGGAAGGAGCTGATGCTGCTCTATGTTTTTGTTCCTATGTTGTATTTATGGTGAGGTTTGGAGTTTGAGAGGTCATTCATTTACATGGTGGATGGGCTTAAGTCAAGTTCATTAGCAATATGTTTCTCATGATTAAGACCTTATCAACCCAAAATTTACAAAAGATCTAGATCTAAAAAGACCTCCAAATAAGAATCTGGTTGGTGAGTCCTGAGAACCTTGTTTTTGTTCTTTAGGACTGCCTTTCACTTTCAGTATTGTCTGCCCGATCAATTCTCGGATGGAATCTATCGTCTTTGAATCGACTGGATACCCCGACGCATCGCGAACGTAGAACGTGTTAATCGCCTTACCGGCTTTCGTTGTTACCTCTGCTCTTGTGACAGTCAGGCTGTTCTCTCGAAAGATGCGGGTGACATCAGAAAGAAGGCCTACTCTGTCTGTTGTGCATAACTCAAGCTTCAAGCCCTGAAACAAGATGGAACAACAAATTAACAATTTGAACAAAGCGAAAAGATCGAACGACTGTGAAAAATCTTAGTTAGTTTCGAGGTTATGATGGTTCTTCACTCACCTCAGACACTCTTCTCCTGATAGCAGCTTCAAGACATTGAATTACCCTTTGTTTCTCAGCATCAGACTTAACAGGAGATCCATCTACGTGTCTAATGTAATATTCCTACAAATTCAGAATAGAGATCATAAGCCTAAGAAACCAATCCACATTATCTCTAAGTTGCTAAAGAGGCAAGTGATTGTGTTTTTACCTGGTAGGCTTCTGGCCCTTCAGCTACTACATTGGCATGAAAAACCACATATTGCATATCTGTCAAAGTGCAAACCGTGTCGAATAGAAGTTTCGGCCGATCTTTGCTCCGAATGGTAACGACAGAATAGTCTATGTCACACCAATTTACAACCTTGACATTTGGTCTTTGATTCTCATCCATGGCATCCTCATCGAGAAGTTCATAATCCCTATCGGCAAACATCATTTGATGAAGCCTTCTCTCAATGTGAGTGACTCCATGAGACACTACAGTCTTCGCTCCATTGGACCTACTATTGTTGCTTCCCCTCAGTACGTTACAGAGTAATCCCTTGATCCTAGACAGCCTCTCAAGATCAGTAATCGCAGAACCAGTTTCCTCGTCTGCAACGTGCATTACGGCGGCCGCCCGTGTGTTGTGAGTCCACACCTCAGCGTGCACAACGTTGCATTTGAGATGAGTGAGGACTGCACTGACTTCAGAAAGTAACCCTTGTCTATCATTGCCAATAAGCTCAATTACAGTGTAATCAACAGATGGTTTTACACCCACAGATCTCATGGAAGATGCAAAAAAAGAATCCGACTCAAGCGACTGGAAACAGAAAAGAACAAAAAAACACCGAGTCGAATCAATTGAATGAAACACAAAAGAAAAAAATTACAACAAACAGATAGAAACAGACATATACCCTTTTGATATAGTCTAAAACCCCTTCATCTGTAACTTTGTTTCCATCTTGATCAGTGACATTGAAAACTGTTCAAGAAACCACAAAACCACATGAAAATCCTGAAGGGGAGAGAATCAATATAAGAGAGAAAGTTGGGAAAAAGAAACTTACCATCCATGAACCAGCAACCATCAGAAGAAATATAGGCTTTAGTGACGATAAGATTAAGATCAGTAAGAACTTGAATGACTTCAAGAAGAATCCCATGTTTGTTGGCGCTATCTACCTGCAACAAAATAGTTGAAATGAGTACACAGCAGACCAAATGGAAGACTTCAGCAAACAAGAAAAAGAGTTCAACACCATACCCTTATTACAGTAGCATCCTTACAGGCTTCATTGTCAATAACAACCCTGGAAAAAGACAATAACTTAAAGCTTATGTTTTGTACAGAAGAAAGTTGTGTTCGTTTCTTCAGAGAGAGAGGGGAAGGAAATTATGAACCTGGGTGGATTCATTCTTCTAATCAGCTTCACATATTCATCATCAATATCATGGGAAAAGTTCATGTTGATTGCTGTAAGAAGAGAAAAGGGGTAAATAGACCAGCAAATAAGAGCCGCCAGGGTAATTTTGAAAAGCCAATCAGAAAACAAGTATCAAAAGCCATGACCAGAGAGAGAGAGAGAGAGAGAGATGAAAATGATAACGAGGAAAAGAGAACAGTGGAAAGAAACCCAAACAAGAGAACCAGAGAAGATTAAAACCCAAATAAGAAACAGAAATCGAAGAACAGAGTAAGGGGAAGGCAAGCCAAAGAGCAAGAAAACAGAAGAGAACATACCCATTTGCGATCTCTGAGGATTTTGTAATCTGTTCAGAATGTTGAAGGTTTCTTCTCAGTTTTCTCTGAAACGCCGCAAACAAGGTTTGGTATTCAACAACGAGAAAGCAAAGGCGAAGATTATATACACAAGCCAAGGGGGATCTCGGACTCACTTTGGGAAGGTTTGAAACAAAACAAAGTATTTTTCAAAAATCAATTCGTTTTTTTACCAAAAAGATATTAGTAAAAAAATAAGACCTCCCGACACGATACTCCAAAACCTGCAACTTGAAAAAAGTACAAGAAAACACAACACTTCTTCCCCACTTCCCTCTTTCTCTTTCTCTCTCTGTCAACCACTTTTTTCCGATTATTTATTCATAATGGAGATTTAATCTTCATTATTTGGTCTCTTTGTCTCTGTGTTTACACTTCCAATCTCAGTCATTCTGAATCAGTACATTCACATCATCATACGAGGAAATTACCCCAAAAAAACAAAAGCCCCAAAAAGAACCAGAGGACTCTGGCCGGCGGGATCTTTGAACGCCGGCGCCGGAACCAGCACACGTGTTGCTGCGGGTTTAAAGCTTTAAGCAACTCCAAGGTCTGTGGAGCTGAAACGAACCCGACCGGCGCCAAATCTCCCCACAACTTGCGGCCAATTTTAATGTGTGTTAACGCTCATAACTGTCTTTATGTTATTTTGACAAATTGAGTGATAACTGAGGATGCAATAATAATTATAAGTTCTAACTCATTGAAAATTGTATAAAGCTGACAGCTTCCATTTCATTTAATTACACAAGTTAGGTCAATACTCTACTTCAGTAATTGTTCATTAAAATTAAATTGAGCCTTCAACCGAAGCCATAAATTAATTGTACTTAGTCGGTTTTATTTCTTATTTGGAATTATTATTATATCACAAATATAGGAATGAAGATATGAATTTACTCAAAAAAAAAAAAAAATTTAGATGTATTTCATCCATTGTTATCCCAATGAATTTTAGAATATACTAATATCATTGGTATAGAATGATGAGAAGATTCTTAGTATCGTATCCAATTTGGATGATATCACAATCCATTCCAAGTAATATATAACATTTTTTTTCTTCTAATATTTGTGAGTGTCTAAACCAACGGTACTAGTTTCATCAAACAACTGTTTGACTTTATCATCGTAAAATATTAAAGCTGGAAGTAGGTGACTATCATAGTTTGAAACTCTTCCCTTTAAACCCTTTAAATTTTCATCTTTTAACCATATAAATTACCAACAATGACAATTTTTTGCATCACATGGAGAGTTCAACAACGACTTGGCCACTGTAGTCCTGAGGGGTGATAAAACTTTTTGTTTGAGTTGGATTATCGTCACACCTAGAATCCTAAACCCTATTGTCATTAATACCAAATTGTCATCGAGTGGTCACAAAGTCAAAATAAGTTCACGTTAGAAATATGATAAAAGAAACTAAATCTACCCCAACCTAGTGACTAAATTTTTTTAAACCTATTCATAATTTAACATAAAACTCAAAACAAGAGATAATTTAGCTCCCACAACGTTTCTTCCACATTTCATATAATAATAACTTCATATTTAAAATTATACTGTAAAGATTATATCCACCCTAATTGGACTCAACCAACTAGTTTGATAAATGGCCATTCATTACAAAAAGTTGTGCATGCGGCATGCCTATTACTTTAATTGAACAAACCCAACAAAATAATTTCCCATTAATGAATTTTGACAAACTTCATTTATATCACCCTTAAAAAATAAAAATAAAAATCAAATCAAATCAATGGACACATACATACATACATTTAATCCCTGGGAAAGAGTGAGTAGGACTAGAACAAGGAACAGCCAAAATACAGCTCGGATAGCAATAAACATGAGACATAAACCAATCAACTGCCAGAATTTCAGTGTCTAATCGAACCCATTCAACGTAATGTACGCAATGGATTGCTAATAAGATAATAAGATAATAGTTTATGGAGGGGATGTTAGTTTAGTGGTTTAAGTACTATTTTAGTATATTTTATTTGTTTCGGTTAATTTCATAGGGTATTTTTCCCGTTTGATAACTATTAGATTTCTTTGTTTTGTTATCATAAATGTTTTGAAAATCTAAATCAAGTTTGGAAAACTAAAACCCCGTTTGATAACCATTTGGTTTTTGAAAATCAGACTTATTTTCTTTTCATTTTTTTACCATGGTTTTCATCTTTGTTGAGGACACATTTGGATTCTTAACCAAATTCCAAAAACAAAACACAAAGTTTTTTAAAACTACTTTTTTTAGTTTTCAAGAATTCAGATGATTTTTTTAAAACATGAGAAGAAAGTAGATAACAAAACAAAGAAACTTATAGGTAGAAATAGTGTTTATAGGCTTAATTTTCAAAAACCAAAAATAAAAAACAAAATGGTTATCAAATGGAGCCTAAAAATATAGCTTTTAAAAACCTGATTTTGTTTTTAAAATTTAAGTAAGAATTCAAAATTTTCCTTTTTTATTTTTACCTTTGTGGGTAGAATGTGTGTTACAAAGGATCAAATCCATCGTATTTTTTTTAGTGAATACACCAAAAATTTTGAGAATATGTAGGACAAAATAAACAAAAGCTAAATGTATAAGAATTAAAATAAATGGTTTGTGTCTCTTCAAACATAGCACAATGGATAAGGGCAAATCATTCAATGAGGTCGCCACAACATAACTATCTCTTTAAATACGTCAGATGTAGATGTTCAAATTTATATGTCCTTAATAATAGCCTAGATATAAAATTGATGTACTTTTACAATTTCTCTTTCTTACATCTAACAATACAAAACTACCAATTTCATTGTAGATAAGGTACTAATTACTATCCTAAAGGTCGATTGTTTTATTTTCCACCCTCGCAATTGTTGATCTAAAAATAATAATAAATAGACGGTTCAAAAGTAAAAGGATCTTATGACCAAAATAGTAAGAAAAATAAATTTAGTTGAGCAATGGGGGTTTATTTTAGTTAGAGAGAGGAAAAAAAAAAAAAAAACCTACTCGTTTTGGCATTTTGTCAAACAGTTGATGTGAATTAAACTAAGCTTAGCAGTGTGGATTTTGATTTATGGTTAGGCAAAACAAAAGATTACAAAACAACACACTAACCTGCTGGTTTTGGCATTTTGTCAAACACTTGGTGCGCGAGCACACACGCGTGTCTTAAGGCGACTGCCGGCCAGCCTCGTGGTGCTGTCACATGGTCCCTCATTCTGAGCCCCCCAATTTCTACAATCCCTGTTTGTGCGATTTAGGGCAGACTCTCTCTCTGTCCTTCTGCACACCTACCTGCTGCTGCATTTCAATTTCAGGCCTATTAATGGCGTAGCCGACTGGACCAAAACAGAGATGCTCACATTATAACTCATAACTTTTTACTTACAGAATGAACGAACGAACGAACGATCGATCGCCAAAATACTGTGCTGCCTCTTGCGGTTTTGTGGCGCACTTTTTCCTTCACGATCGCCAGGATTTGATGCTTCTGTTGCCTCTCCGTTTTTTGATGAACATTGTGTTTTGATTGATGGTAATGGATCTTCTTCGGGCTTTTCAATGGCGAATCGGATTGCTTTTGGATGTACGATTGTAAGTTTTTGAAAAGACGAGGCGTTCGACGATGGTGTAGCGATCTGAATCTCCTCTGTTCATGTAGTGATTTTTGGATTTGAGAAATGAAAATGATTTTTAAAATTGACAAATTCAACCTCTTTTAAAATTGACAAGTCTACTAGATACAAAATTACAAGTTTAGAGTTCTAATAGGTATAAAATTCAATTTTATATTTGGTTAATTTTTAAAATTCTTGAATGTGTAACGACCAATTAAATACAAAATTGAAAGTTCAGGTACCTATTAGACATTTTTTAAGTTTAAAGACTTGTTAGATACAAAATTGAAAGTTTGAGATCTATTAGACACTTTTTTTTAAAAAAAAAAAACTCTTATTAAACATTTTTTAAGGTTCAAGGATATAATGCTAAAAGTTCAATTAACAAACTTGTAATAAAAGCTAGGGAAAAATACCTTTATGGTCCCTGAGTTTTGAGAAATTGGTGTATTTGGTTTCTGAGTTTTCAAAATAGACCTTTTTAGTCCTTGAGTTTTGAGAAATAAGTTTAAAGGTTCCTAAGTTTTCAAAATTGACCTTTTTAGTCCTTGAGTTTTGAGAAATATACTTAAAAGGTCTCTCATATTATTTTTCAACTTTTTTTAAACTATCGGATTTTTGTTATGGTTGTGGCCAGCTGGGTCATATAATTAAAGAGTGCGAGGAAGACAACTGCACAAATGAAGAGGATATACCATATGGACCTTGGCTTCGGGAACCGTTTAAACTAAAAACCTGTAAAAGGAGTGATAGTGTAACGGTTGGGCTCTAATCTGTAAAAAGAGTCAAAAACATTTTCAGAAATTATGGTGGATGGGCTCCTTTAATCCATTAATTTCAAATTTGTCTAAATCTTTTAAATTTATCAATGGTAAGATTTCATGCATTAATTCAATTTTTATTCTTCCCTAAATGTCCTTATTTAATTTGGGAACTCTTATTTTATTAATTTATTTTAGTATTATATTTTTTTTCTGTCAACCGATAAGGGCAAATATGTAAATGAGCTTCTTAAACTCTTTTAATATCCGGTTGTGAGCTGACAGAAATGTATAATTATAACAAAATAGACACTTATGAAATAAATTGGCTATTATTGGCCCATTTGTGTAGTTACCCGAAACATTTTTATTCAAATTCCCAATAGGCGCTTGGGGGGTGAAGTATGTCGAGTTTGATCAAACCAGGGGTCTATTCTATAACTCTTTCCTTTTTATTTTTGCAATTAATTTAAATTATTTATTGCATGCTTTAGTTTTTTTGTTATTTGTTTGTTGAAATTGATAAAATTCAATTCTCATACTTTTTGTCTATCTTATTTGTTGCATTAATTGATTTTTTTTATTATTTATAAAAATGTATTAATTAGTTTAATTGGGTCAATTTAGAAAAAATTTAATTAAACCTTATTCATCCCTCTAGGGTTGCCATACCGATCCAGCATTTTGAAAACTCGAACCAAATGCACATGTTCCTCAAAACTCAGAGACCAAAAAGGTGTTATTCACTGAAAGCTAAATATAATTTTATCTTCCAAATTGTAAATGTGAGTAGATTTTAATTTTTAGATTTTCGAATTTTAGAGTTGGATGCGTTTTATAATTTTTACCTTAGGTGTAAATTCGACTAACTTACTAGTTTAAACCCAAAAAGGATGAAAAAAAACTTTTAAAACCAACTAATTTGAATAAAAATGAAATATTGCACAAAATCAAGTCAACACTTGAATAACTCTATTATAAAACTCACAAATTTCAACTTAAAAGTAGTTTTAATGTCATTCTCCTCTAAGTTCCGACAATTTTCCATCAAATATAAGTTTTATACTTCTGTAAACGCATATATAAATATTTATTGATGGTTGTTAAATGGAAGATTTTTCAATGATTATGAAAGTGAGGATTCGACATAGACGGATATGACATCCCTTATGTGCATTGATGTGGCAAACGAATGTGTATAGTAATACTAGAATTTGAAGTTACTTATATTGTCACATGTTAAATTTTGAAAGAAATCAAGGTGAGTATTTTACTTTTAAAAAAAAATCAAGATTTCTACCAAGGGTGATAATTTTAGGAAAAAGTAAAAGTAAAATAATTTGTTTAATGCAAGGCCAATAGACTTAAAACAACTTTTTTTTTTTTATCTAAATAAAGCAAAAGATTTTGAAAATTCAATTGATACAACTAATTATTTAAAGAAAGTGCGATCATAAAGGATGAGAGTATTCCTCTCTAGTTTGTATCGGCCTTAGTCGTGAACAATAATTCTGATTGATTTTTATGAAGCTTTTATTTATTTCTCAAAAGAAAAAAAATAAATTATCTAGTTAAATATAAACCCAAAATTTTCCCTTTGATCTAATCTAATTAAGATACCTAAAGGCTAAAGTTGAATTGTCCAAGTCATTAAAAAAGCCAATCCAACAATTTAAAGGCGTGCTCAAAACTAAAAAATATAAAATAAAATATCTTCCTCTCTTGAAATCGACACATATATTCTTTTAATTTAATAAAGTCCATCCTAATTAATATTGTATTTATTAGACTTTTCTCCACGGGAAAAAATCTTCTCTCGTGCTCCATTAATTTTAAAATACCTTATTAATTTTCTAAATACGTAATTATTAAATTAATTACGAGAACTAATCGCGATTAGTGGACGCTAGTCTACGTCTATTCCTATATATAGTTTCCCGACGTAGGAGTGGGGCCCACCGTAATTTCGACGGTCAAAGGATTTGAACGGAGAGTTTCGATATTATCACGCGCTCACGTGGGACCTGCAGATAGTGCACGTGACATTAGGGGCGGCGCCACCGGCTGAAAGGAAAACGACGTCGCAGAGACTGGGGAGGGCATTTTTGGAATTTTTGTTTCTTGAAAGTAGGGTCTTTTGGAAGTTGGGAAGGGTCGTTTTTAGTGCATCGTCTTTGCCACGTCATCGGTCCACGTCAATTGGACCAGTGGCCCACTTTTCATTTTAAATGAATTATTATTTATTATTTGCGTGGACAGGTTCGAGTTCCCATGAGCACGTTTTGAACCCCCGTTTTAAGGAACGCCATGCATACGTGTCGGGTTTTGACTGGGTATTTTCTTTTTCTTTTTCGAAAATTTGAAAATATATTTTCAATACAAAATAGTTAGAATTTTTTACACAAAATAATTATAAAATTAATGCTTAGTCCCTTAAAAAAAAAAAGCTAAATGGTTGGTGATATTTACTGTTATCGACATCATACTCTCACATGTTTCCTTGATATTTTCTTGATAGTACGATATTGTTCATTTTGAACATAAACATTCATGTCTAAATCTTACTCAAGAAATCTCATCGAATGAATCTTACTTTTTTGAACAACGTGAATTTTGGTTGTATTGACACTTATATATATATATATATATATATATATATTTTTTTTTTTTTGACAATATGTGGAGAGGAGGATTTGAAACACAGACCTTGTGATTATCAATACAACTTTATGTCAGTTGAGTTAAGTTCTTGTTGGCTATACTTATCAGAGTATATATTAATTGGTTAGATTGAAAGTTCAAATTTTCGTCTACATATTTATAGTATTATACCCTACAAGAAAAGGTAAAAAATTATCGACGAGTCTCGTATTGAAATTTATATGTGATTGGCCTTTTTTTTTTTTCATGCAAAATATTTGGTTGGTAGTTTTGTTTCGTAGGCATACTTAATGGAAGGAAGTTGTGTCATAACTATGTTGAAACATGATCATAAACGAACGAGCATTATATGTCCTGATGTCTTTTGATATCAATATAAAGATTTAACTCTCGATTTTAAAACTTTAAAAGATAAAGAGCATTTCCAATATCAAATAATCATTTACTGTATCTAAAACTAAAAATTCATTTCTTAGGTCTAAAATTTTTTTATCAAGAATATAACTCAATTGGTTAAGATATATACCTTCGATCACCACTCATGTTGAACTCTAAATAAATAAATGATTAAAAAACACTCTCTAGTCCTTTTTGTAGGATAACTTTAATTGATCCCCACTTCTTGTCTGAATTGTAATATATATTTTTCAAAAAAAGAGTTGATCCTTACTCTTTTTTTTTTTTGAAAAAATGTTCTCACATATAGAGAAAAAAAAAAAAAAGAAGGGACAAGAGGAACATGTTTCCTGCGACCATCACCTCCTTGCTTCCTCACGTACTGGTCTGCCCACCAGCTGATTGGCCCACAAAACCTAACCTTTGGCCCAAATTTATTCTAAAGAATGTCTACGTACACTGCAATTTCATCCCAAAAAAAGAAAAAAGAAAAGAAAACTCACATTCATATGTAAAGATCATTTTCCAGGTCATAGCTTGGCACAAAAGCCAAACATACAGGATGCTTTTTGCCCACTTGAGCTAACTTAAGAAAATTTTCCAAGTTCTAAGTTTTCTCCTACTGAAGTTCTAAATCTCCTTTTTAGGCATGGATGATAAGAATGTCTATCCTAACTTCCAAGTGTTTTCATTTCCAAAACAAAGCACTCAACATCGAAATACATGACTCTGCTAAAGTTAATCTTGGCTACTAACAATGATTTTGCATGCATGGAGCAAATCCAAGAAGCGAAAAATGAATTTAGAGCTCGATATCGGGCACCCCTGACAGGAATGAACCTGGATCGTCGGAACCAAGTAGTGGCATGTATTCTGATCCTCTAACATGAACACTGAAGCAAGCTGCAAGAGTAAGTACAGGTTAAGATCATAGGGAACTGAAGAAAAATGACTTGTATGATAAAATATGTTCTGCTAATAAATCCAACTACATGCATCAGAAGGAATTTAAGTTTGTCATCTCCAAAGAATTGAATCCTTGATAACCAGATAAACTATTTTAAATCGCCGGAAAAATCAAATTGATTTTTTTTTTAAATTTATATCCGTGAGTGTTTAGACTAGCTTGTGCGCACCTCAACTAATCTCACAGAACAATTGTTTGACTCTGCTACATTTGGTTGCCAAGAAACAATCTTAGGTAGATAACCATCATGGATTGAACCTATTCCTTTAAGCATTTTTTCCATGATCTTTATTGACCACTAAGCCAATCCATGATGGTTTAATCATCCACAAAAGACAACAGTAAATTTCGATAGTTGTGAACCCAAGGATTTGTTAAGGAATTTGATCCTGCTGAGTCATTTTACTTTTTGCAATCGAATTGATTTTTTATTATTATTTTTTTTTATATCCGTGAGTGTCCGAGCCAACTTACGTGCACCTCGACTAATCTCACGATACAACCACCTGAGCCTACTACATTTGGTTGCCAAGGAAACTCGTAGGATATTAAATCCTAGGTACTGGATTGAACTCATTCTCTCTAAGCCCTTTTTTATTTTTTCTATGGCCCTTATTGACCACTAGGGCCAACCCAGCCGGCCCACCCATGATAGTTAATCGAATTGATTCTATTAAGAGTGCAAAAAGTAAAATGACTCAGCACGATCAAATTCCTTAAAAAATCCTTAGGTTCACAACTACAAATTTACCGTTGTCTTTAGTGGATTGATGGTTTTTCAGCCCATTGCTCGTCAACACTGCTTATAGCTACATGAATGAGAAAAATTCTCATTACGTAGATGGCAGTATCAGAATTTCTTTTTCTTTTTTAATAGAGTATCAACTGGCTCTTTACAAGTTCCTATAACTACTAGTTAGAAACATCCCTGATCGATGTGTTTCTGCCTTCCAATGCACAAATGAAGTAGGTCATGCTTAGAATGTCAGAGAGATGAGCATTTTGAGAAATACCATTTTCAATCTTCATCACACTCTGAAGCATGGTATCCATCTTCATTTTCATGTCCGAATTATCATCCATATGTGGGACTAATAGAGTGAGCTCACGGTAAATGTCACGAACAAATCTGCATATCTTCTGAGCAAACTCAAGTTCACCGTCTGATATTCGACCAATTGCCAACCGCATCAGTTCTCCAGTCAAATCCGCAAGCTGTATGAAGCATTGATCATTTCTCATTCTAAATAGGGGCTTAACATGTGTACTAACAAAACCATTAGTGAACTCACTTGTTTATCTGTTTTCACTGGTAGTAACAATCAGTTGGATTCTAGAGAAACTGACCGATAAATACATATCACAGAGTGCGCTACTGATCTCTCAGTACGTAATGTATTTTAGTCCTATTCATTTTGAACAAAACTATGCCATAATAAGAAACTGAATTTGGATACTAACCCCCAAGAGGTAGTCGAGATTGTTAATTTGCAAAGGCTCGAGTGATGGATCACTGAGGGGTAACAATATAGCATTTATCTCATCCAGACTCAAAAGGGTTCCTGTTTTGCAGAATTTACATAATGTTGCAGCTTCAACATATTCTTGCACCTGGAGAAGCCACGCTAAGCAGATCAACTTAACATTTAATTTCTGGCCTAAAAAGGTAAAAGATAGAAAGGTCACCCCTGGTGAGTATGCTCGCCTTAGCTTCCAGAAATCGGTTCCCTGTAGTTCTTTTACAAGTCGGGACACATGTCGAGTTGTCACATCTGCCAAGTCCTTTTCTGCCTTTTCCAGAACTTCCTCTTTGTTCTGTTTACTGATTCTGTTTTAATAATCACACTACTAAGCCACATTCTACATACATATAATTATATTAATCATGAGTTCATAACAACAACTAGAACATGGATTGTCTAAAAAAAAACTTGAACATGGAAATCCAAATTGGATAAAAGTGAAAATTTATATAGATTGATGTGCTCAGCAGTTCAAGATTGCCAATGGTTGAAAACAGAAGAAAACAAAATAATATTATATATTTTTTAAAAGAAAAAGAAAAAATACTAAGAACAAGTAGATATTAACTGAGCGGCAAAGTCCTACCTGTGTACTTGAAAAATGACCTTTTTGCTGTTCATTGTAATATCACGGCTTGCCTTCACCACTCTTTCCCGCTTATCGTTCTGTAGATTAAATCAATTGAATAGATGAACCAAAAGAGTAGAAAAGAAGTATCAATAAATTGATGCAAACTCAGGCATTATAGCAAACTATTCTACCCCGACCCTATGACTAATTATCCACAAGAGCTCTCGATGCTGAATGTTCAATTAATGGCTTCACAACAGCAAGCGCGAAGTCAGAAACATCAGCTAAATCAACTACATTGCATTTCAACGGCAGCAATTCAAGCCAATAAGCTAGTTATCCGACAAAGGAAACAAACTAAAGCAGCCCACAACGATAACAACAACAATAAATATTCAATTCCCAAATTAGTTTCCAGCAACAATCTCAAATAGGCATTCGGCCCATTGCCAACTCGTCAGAGATAAAGAGAAGTGAAGTAATAACGATGGCATTCGGCTGACTGGTGTATATATACTCAAGAGCTAATAAGAAAAACGAATAACTTACGAGGTTATTAAGGTAGTCGGCATACTTAGCAAAGGCGTCTTTCATGGAGGATTGAGTGGATAATGTCCTCGCCCTTTTCGGTGAGCCCTGCACTGCTGTCCTTGCAACTGCGCACGATTTGAAATTGTAAGAAGAGACCAGAAGAATCTGAAAGATGATGATACTGAAATGGAATTGCAGATTTCAATCGGATTGAATTGCTCTAAACCCTAATTCACAGAGAGAGAGAGAGAGAGAGATTACTTTTGTGAAGTAGCTGGGGTTTTGGTTTGGAAGCCATGAGAGCGGCCTTGTGAAATCCGGTAGCATAGAACATCTGTCCCTCAGGGACACCTCACTCCCAATTCCGCCGCAGATTACATTAGAAATAGAATTATAAAGTAATAAATTGGGAAATTTTATTTCGGTTAAATTACAAGTTTAATCCCTAATTTTTATATGTGTCTAATATATCTATGAACCTTAAAAAGTAGCTAATATATCAACTACCGATCTTGGATCAAATAGATTTCTGAAATTTTCAAAGCGAGCTCGATCGAGAGGTCAGAGGTTCGAATTCTCCAACGTCAAAAGTTGATGAACTAAAAAAAATAATAATAATAAATAAAATTCTGAAATTTAAAAATATGAAATAGGATCTTTTATCTTTCAATGTTGTGTTAATAGATTCATATTATATTTGATATTTTTTTTAATTAAACATAAATTTAATTTTGTGTCCAATAGGACATTAAACTTTAAGTTTTGTATCTAATAAGTCATATATTAACAAAATGTCGAATATGTTGGAGACCTAATTATACATAAAATTAAAAGTTTATAGACTTATCAAACATAATATTGGATATTTAAGGATTTATTAGATTAGACATGTCAAAATGAGCACTTAGCCGTAATTGACATGTACGTACCCTCGACCAAGAGGTCAGACATTCAAATCATCTTTGCTCCCAAATGTCGTTAACTTTTTTTTTTTAAAAAAAAAAACTTATTAGACACTTTTACAAGTTTAGAGACTTGTTAAACACGAAGTTGGATGTTTGTGGCGTGTTTGGCATGCAATTTGGATTATGTTTTATGTGTTACGAATTTATTGAATTCAATGCATATGTGTTTCTCGGATTTGTTTTCATATTCTCGGATCAAAATAGTGAAAAAAAAAAAATTAAGCATTTTTGTTCATTGAATCTATATTTTGAATTTAAAATTTTAAAATGCATAATTAAATTTAAAAAGATTAAAAAAATAATAATAAATATAGTATTTTATGCAATAAACTCAATTCATTTTGTGTTGGCTTAAAACATGTATGATATAATGTATTATAAATCATATGATATTGTAAATTAATAATTATACAAAAGTTATAACCTAAAACATGTTTATAAATTAATTAATAATAGTTTATATTCAACTTAACATTTAGTTGATAACTTCGACTAGTTTGTGGTATATATAATATGAAACACATTTTGAACAATGATTTAAATTGGGATCAAATTTCTAAATCTATTACCAAACATATATCTTAAACACATTAAATACAAATTTGTTTTCATTGAATCTCTTGTTTTCATATCACCGACCAAATGTACCCTTAGAGACGTTTTCCCTTTTTGACAACATGTGGAGGTGTAAGGATTTGAATTACAAACCTCTTAGTCAGTAGTACAGACTCACTAAACATTGTTCACAATTTAGAAATCTATTAAATACAAAATTTAAAATTTAAAAACCTATTTCACATAAACTTGAAAGTTATAAACTAACATTGTATTTTTAACATTTTATTTTTATTTAATTTTTATGGTGTGAAATGAATTTTAATTTTAACTTTCAGTTTTGTTAGTATTAGTAAATAATAAAATTGAATAAATAAATCACACCAGATTCAACCGATTCCAATTCAACACATATACTCAACCTTTTATCCTGTGAGTATTGAGATTGGTTATAGAAGATAGAAAAAAAAATATAGCTGTCTAAGGGATGAAAATTTCTAATTATTCCTTTAAATTTTTAAAATTTTTGTAGCTTTTAAAACAATGGCTAGCATAATAGTGTCGTGATTTGACCATAATGACTAAAGTAACATACTATTTTTTACCACATATGGAGTGAGTGATTTGAACCATGAATCTCTTAGGTCCCGTTTGATAACCATTTGGTTTTTGAAAATTATGCTTGTTTTCTCTTAAATTCCCTACCATAACTTTTATCCCTGTTAAGAAATCATTTGAATTTCTAGCCAAATTCTAAAAATAAAAACAAGTTTTTGAATTTTTTTTTTTCAAAATTGGACTTGGATTTTGAGAACAAGGAAGAAAATTGATACTAAAACAAAGAAACTTATAGGTGGAAGTAGGTATGCATAAGCTTAATTTTAAAAAACCAAATGGTTATCAAATGGGGCCTTAGTCATTAATGAGAGTTTTATGCAAATTGAGCTATGTTCATGTTGACAAGTAGCATGTTATTTTATTTATTTTTTAATTTATATTTCTACACCAAAATTATTATAAGATAATTATTTTAAAATTTATATAATTTAAATTGCCAATAAACTTGTTTAATCTAAGTTAATTGATTAAAAAAAAAGGAAGAACAGCTATTATATAAAGAAATTATTCAATTATAGAAAATAAATTATTATCAAAAAGTTGAATCAGTAGATATAAGAGAATAGGCCAAAATGAGCATAACTCAACACTAATTTACATATATCATCGACCAAGAGGTTAGAGGTTCAAATCATCCACTCAAAATGTTGTTGAACTAGGAAAAGAAAAAAAAAGATATAAGATAATAGACATGAAAAAAAAGACACGTAATATAGATTTGGAATTTCAGAAAAAAAAAAAAAAAGATTTCAATTTTTTATTTTTTTTGTTCAGATAAGTGATTTTCAACGTTGGAGTAAATTGAAAAATGATTTTAGATAAGGATTAAATGTGTAGATAACCCATTTGAAGAGTCCTAAATGAAAAACGTTGAACATTTTCCATTTAAGGTTATATGTCATTTTGCTTATATTATCATTCTAGCAAAATTACCATTTTACTCACTACATGAAATTTTTTTTTCTCTCATCTCATTTTTCTCATGTTTCTTGTTCCGTTTTTTTTCTTCTCACTTTTCTCTCTTACAGAGAGCACACAACGAGAGCAAGAGTTGGAGCTGAGCGAGATTGGAGAGAGAGATTGAGATGGAATGAGAGAGAGCTAGACTGGAGAGTGAGAGATTGAGAGAACGAGAAATTGGAAAGAGAAAATAGAGAGATCAAGTGAGAGATTGGAGAGAAAGCAAGAGTAGGGAAAGAGGAAGCAAGCTTCGACTAGAGAGTAAAATGGTAATGTTTTGTCTATTTAAATGCGTCATTTGTACCCAAAAAAAAAAAAAAAAACATTTTTTACTGCTTAATGAGTCCATAAATTTTTAATTTTACGTCTAAAATAAACTAAAAATAATGAGTTTACCAAATAGTAAAACGGTTAATATTATTCGCAATCGCTTTTTTACTGCTTCAAACGTAACGGAGCGTTAGTGGAAGAAAATTCTCAAAGAACGAGTAACAAAGTTACAGGCGGCGTACAGAGGCCAAGCCAACACAATGTGGGGAACAGCTTGCCGCTGCCATGCCACAGTCGTCAGTGCCAAACCAAACGTGACACGGGGCCGCCGGAAACATCCCAACGCCTGCAGAACAGCCACAAGAATCGGTTGGCTGCTGCGCCCATAGAAATTCCATTCGCACCTTCAAAAGCTCCATCGTTCTGCAACACCCAATTCACAGACACAGCAACAAACAGACGACCATGGTGACGCTGGTGGTGGCAACGACAATCGATCCGGCCTCCATCAATCCTGCAAACGAGCTCCTCGCCATGCCCGGCTGGCGCCCCGGCCCTTCTCTCCAGGTTTTCCCATCTCTTCCCACCCATTTCAATTTGAAGCGTTTCTGTTCTTCCCTTCGGTTAATCCGATTCTTCTGTTGATCAGGATATGAAAAGCTTCGCCAATCGAGATGTGAGGTTGCTGCAGCATGACAAGAGCATTGTGGTTGAGGACGATCTCGATGATCGGTGGGAGGAGCTCACCGGCGAGGTGGTGGACGAGGTTATTTTCTTCAGCCGGCATACTGCCGTTTCGAATCGTCCTGCTCTTACTGTTCATCCGATTGGTACGATTCCTGTGCTTGTTTACTCCGTTTCGTAAATGAATTGGAACCTTGATTTTGAGTTGTGAATTTTTGTGTTGAAAAGGGGTTCCTCATCTGCGGGATGGAGAAGTTCCGCTTCAAGGAGGGAAGCCTGGATGGGCGGCGCCGCCGAGCCCTCGTATAGGCCCCTGGCTCAGGCTCTTGAAGAGCATTGCACAATCCCATAACCTAGTGCCAGAGTTCGAGGTTAACCATATTTCTCTTCTGTTTCTTTGCTGTTTGTTCTTTGGTAGTTCGTCATTTGCTGATCAAATGTGAACTCTGAACTAATCATGTGAGTTTTAGTTTTAACTTCTCTAGAAACTGAATGTAGATTACGTTGGAGGGTACTCATCATGGACCTGTGACAAATAAACCAACCCTGTTTCTGGAAATTGGTGAGTGTTTCTTCTTGTTTTATGTATCATGAATCTGTGGGATTTTAGAGCTTGGTTTGTTTTTTGTGCTGCTATTTGTAATATCTTTCTTGATTGATTGAGATTCAGACGAGTTGGTATTTAATTATGTTACTGTCGTTTATTTTAGCTTATAGAACTTTGTTATGGCATCGGCATGTAAATGGGGATAATTTATCCTTCCATTATGAATTGTTGTTTAGTACATTGTAGATTTGAACTTTGGTTTGCTCATGTTAACTTTAGAGCTGCTTATATATTAAGAAAGCTGGCTTATAATGAAATTTAGAATGGAAGAGAGTTCGTCTAGCATTATTTTGGACATTTGAAACTTGTCAGAGTCGTTTTGCCTGGATGTCTGATCTTCTTTTCCATTTAAATTCAAAAGAAATTAATGATGTGGCATGAGTCACCCAGGGTTTATTCGAGTTATTTGGGACACATATTTGATAAATGTTATCCATTTGTTTATAATGATGAACTAATATCAGCCACCACGGGTTGACCTACCAATAAGGATCATGTAAATAATAAAGGGCTTAAAGAGAATGAGTTCAAGTCAATGGTGATCACCTATTTGGGATTTAATATTCTGCGAGTTACCTTAGCAACCAAATGTAGTAGGATCAGATGGTTGTCCCATAAGAGTAGTTGGGGTGCACACAAGTTGGTTAGGACAATCATAAATATTAAAAAAAAAATCAATTTCTTGAGGGCATATATTGAAGTGCCAACTCGGTTATTTGCTTATGAAATAGATTATTTTACTTCTGGTCAAAATGAGTTGTTTCTTTCTCTGATTTTGGTATAGGTAGTACAGACGAGTATTGGAGGAGGCAAGATGCAGCCCAAGTTGTTGCTCTAGTTGAGTAATCCTTTCCTGGATGATCATTTATAAATCTGTATTGGTTATTGTTAGTCCTCGTTGTTTTTGTTATCATCATTTTCATGACGTGACATTGACATTATTCCTTATGAATTTCCATTTTTTATGCTTGCAGCTAGTCTGGGAAGGACTTGCTATTGGAGGAGGAAATGATGTAGGAAACTGGAGCAGGTAAATTGATACAAATACAATATTTAGGATTGCTTTTTTACTACTTTTTATTTTATCCTAAAATTTACCACTAAATTTCGATCATTTTTTTCAACAAGTCCACCTGATTTGTGATTGAAATTCAAATGTCTAGCCTTTGTTCAGCTAGTTAGTTCTGTGATCTTTCCAACTTCTATTTAATCCTGTGATCGCTCTATCTAGGTGGCAGATGTTACATAACATAGTTTCCTGCTAAGATTCTAAATTACTAGTCACCCTTGATCTAATAGTTATGTTTTTTAGGATCAGTGATTCAGTATTAACATGTCACAAGAGCTGATTCTTTATCTTTGTATTGTCATTTCCTCACCATTGGTCTGCATTATTCAAAATAAAGTCTAATCCCACACATGGAAGAGATGTCTAGATATGATATAAGCAAACAATGACCTAACTCTTGAAGTTTTTGAGCTTTAGGAGTTGGTATCAACAGCTTTCTAATTTCCATGCCTGTATTTCATCCCTCCTTAGAAATGGTATTACCATTTCCTCAAAAAGAATATATTGTCTTCTAAATGTTTCGTGTGTTGCATAATTTTATATTGTCATCATGAAGCAGGGAACATACCAAAAACAACAAAGTCCTTCTTGGCATCGGGGGCGGACATTATGCACCTCGCCACATGGACATAGTTCTGTAAGTATTAGTCAGTCAGGCTATCCTTTCAGTTAATGTGCTCATTTCTTAAGCCTTCATACTTTTTATACGCCAGTAATTAGTGTTGCCTTTTATCTATGCACAGTTTTATGTTGTTTTTAACAGCAACTTGCATAAATATGACAGTGATAGAGTTTGAGACATCAAACTCAGAGAAACTTATTTTGGTTTTCTCCTTTACCGTTATGTCTTGAGTATGTTTTAGTTATGAAGGCAAAATGCCATCTTCTATGGAGGCTAGATACAGATAGCAATTTGGTTTTTGGTTCTTGGTTTTTGAAAATTATGCTTGTTTTCTCACCATTTTTTTTCAATGGTTTTCATCTTTCTTAATGAAACATTTGCATTTTTAGCTGAATTCAAAAAACAAAAACAAGTGTTTAAAAACTACTTTTTTTGAGTTTACAAAACTTGACTTGGATTTTGAAAACTCTTGTAAAAAGTAGATAACAAAACAAGGAAACTCATAAATAGAAGTAGTATTTATAAACTTAATTTTTAAAAACAGAAAACCAAAAATCAAATGGTTATCAACCCGGGCCAAAATTACTTAAATTTTGAAGCAATGACCGCATCTTGGGGGTTATCTTCAGTCCTCAAACAAATGCACTTTCGGTGGAAGTAAGCCATGTTCTCATAATTTCTCTATTGCAATCTGTACATGATACAAACACATATGTCTCAACACTTTGTTGTGTGTGCTTTAAACATCTGAACAAAGAAGAAAAAGACACTTTAGTCTCAAAGTGGATGTATTGTTTTTTCTAAGTTCAAATGGTTTTCTTTCAATACTTTCAGAAAAGATGGAGTTTGGGTGAGCCACTTGCTGTCTGGATATTCCTTGCCAATGGAAGATCCGAACCAGTCGAATGGCGATACACGCGACAAAGGTATTGGCGGGAGCTGGAAAGAAGCGATTAAAGCATCATACGAGGCTACTAAATTGGCTTTCCCTGGTGGAGAGATCATAGCACACCTCGATCACAAGTAAGTTCAATTGGTTTCGTAAACTCGAACTTATGGCTTTTCGTGCATCAGAACTCTGTCTCTGAGAGTGATAAGCTGTGCAATCTAAGTATTTGATTTGATGATCTACTTCTGGTGTTGAGTTGCAGGAGTTTTAAGGGCTGGCAGAAGAACGCCATAACAGGGTTCTTGGGTGAACAGGGCATTAAAGTTGGAAAACCAACTGACTTCTACTGAGATTCATTTTCTGAAGAACATCTCTCAATATTAGCTTCAAGGCTTCAGTTGATCATCAGTTCAGCATTTGGTTAGTGAAGGAAATATTTACAACATTATAATAACATTAAGCATTCAATACCATCCTACTTTAGTGTATTCTTGCTTAAGCGAGGGTGGAGGATTTCAACCTCCGACATGTCTTCACCAGTTGAGATATATTCAGATTGACTGGTCTATTCTTGCTTGAATAGAAATGGTAGAAGATTATTAAAAATTGATTTCCAATGTACGAAAATGGAATATAATTTTGGTTTTTCATTCTTGTGAACAATCAACTAATTAAAATCATTTTAGATGTTATTTGGTTACATAGTCAATGAAACATAACGAAACAATTTAATCCAAACCGGAATGGTATTAGCAACAACAATAATCAATCATATTCAAGATTTGACTATTTCGTATCGATGCAACATTGAATTCAGGGATGCTATTTAAGGGATGATTTTAATGCAGGTGAGACATACCTTTCTATTACAATTAATCCCAAAACCATAGGCCATACAATTGAATTGGCTACCCAAAAAAAAAAAAAGGTATTTTTAGACATCTTCAATTGGGGTAGGGCTCACCATTTTTCTTTCCCCTAAAGTTCTTATATTCTAAAAATTTAAGGGTAGGCTGACCCTCAAAATTTTAGGGGCCAAGCCAATTGGACCCCCCACTTGCCAATTGGAAGATTGAAGCATGAAAATGCCAAATCTTTGTTGCCCAAACAAAACTTTCCTTGTCCTTTGAGGTTGTCTTTGTCATTTATTTAGGGTCAGCAACCCCATTGCTTTAATTATTAAAATTATAAATATCAAACCATGTAAAGTATAATAAAAGTAAAGTATGTAACAGCTTTAATTTATTTGGTTCTGTTATTTAAAAATACCATTCAAATCTTAGTTGTAAAATAAAGTTTAAAATAATATAAGTTTAATTGCCGGACTTTTAGAATTTTGTCTAATAAGTGTCTAAATTTTAAAAGGGTTTTGGTACGTCGGTGAACTTTTAATTTTGTTATATATTTTTTAAATGGTTAAAATATTATTTTGGTCCATATACTTTGGTATTTATTTTATTCTAGTCCATATTCTTTCAATAAACTTTGAAATTAGTGTCCACTATTAATTCATGGACTAAAAAGAATTAGTTGTTATAAGTCTTTCCTTTAGAATTGTCGGGACATATTTTCATTGTGCCTTTTCTTAAATAATAAAATATTATTTTAACTTCGACTAATCTTAAGATTTATTAAAAATTCAAATATTAAATTTCGACATTTGAAGTTAATGTCTTATTAAATATAAAATTCAATTTTTTATTGAGTAGACTTATGGATTTTTTTTAGATCAAAGACTAAATTTCTAATTTAACCTAAAATAAAAAAATAGAATGATTTATATATCTATCAATTTCATGTTATTTATTTTCCCACCAATATATTTGGATTTTTTTTTTTTTCTTGCATGGAATTTGGTTGAGAAGAGTGACAGCTAATGAGCATTAAAATTTAAAGAAAATCAAATCAAACTCTACCTTCCTTAGGCACATATGCAAATTGGCCATAATAATACTTTAAATTGACATATGAAAAAGCTTGTAAGAAAAGAAAAGGCTTCTTTTAAACATCTTTACCTTTGACTTCAATCATAAATATGTACTTGTCTATATAATTTCTTTTTTTTTTTTTTTTAAATTCAAACACCATGTATTAAAGTTAAATATTATGTCAAGATCATTAGGTTGGACTGAGTTGTTTTTATGCTATAAATTACTAAATCTTAGGGTCCAATTTATCAAATTTGTAACTTTAAATTTCACATCAAAGCTAAAATTCTGGATCGTTGATAAAGAAATATAAGATTCTAATTTTCATCGGTACCTATCAGAAAATATTTACATATATATAAATTTCAAGCGTCGAAAATGAGAATAAAATAATTGCAATAGACATCGAATTTCAAATAACCTATAGAATCATAAAGTCTTTATTTATAAGTGTCTTTTTCATCTTCTGAAATTAAAATTGAGAATAATTTAGGGTGTATTTGACATGTAATTCAAATAAAATTTGTTGTTTTCAGATTTGTTAAATATCTTTTTTGGTTAATTTGTTTTCTTTTTTATGGTAAAGTAATTCATTCTTAAAATTTTTAATAGGTATAAAATATGTTAATAAATAAATTAATAACATTTGAAATTCAACTAAATATTTAGTTGGTAATTAGTATTTTATCAATAAACACATTAACCAACTTTTTAAATTAAAATATAATTTCTAAATATGCTATATTTTCTATTAAAGATTGAACTATTAACATAAGAGGATAATCAGTGTCTTTTGTTTTCAATATTTGATATTTTATCCAATAAATTATATTCGAATTGACTTACATACATCTTTCTAAACACAAAAAACACTGATGTCCTATCCAATAAATTATGCTTGAATTGACTTAAATACATCTTTCTAAGAGAAAAAACATGAAATCTAACTATTTTTTTTTTTCGAATTAATTGTTTTCAAATTTCTATTTTCAAATTGTTGTCGAAACTCACGGACTTTTTGGAAATGCAAGGTACTAAATAAAACAATTGGGAAAAAACGATGGAATATGAAAGAAATTGGAAAAAGCAAGTGTCGCGCCTCTTCAAGAGGCGCGACATTTTGTCGTTCTGTGGGTCGCGCCTCTTCAAGAGGCGCGACATATGTGACGTGACTGCCAACCAGCATATAACTAAACGGAACTGAACGAAACTGAACGGAACCAGACGGAACCAGACGGAGTTTGGGTCTCTGTACTGTCGCGCCTCTTGAAGAGGCGCGACTGTGTTGGAAAGGCGCGCCGTCAGGAATCTCTGTGCAGCCGCCGTCGTCACATCACTGCTGCGAAATGACTGGTCGTCGCGTCTTTTCGCGTTTTTGACCATGCGAAATGACCGAAATTTAAAAATTAGGTGGGGAATTTAATATCCGTTGCTGCTCCTTTAAAATCGAGAACCATTAAGGGAAAGAGAAAATCACGTAGCATCTGTGTAGTGTGTGAAGAAAAAATTTGAGAACCATCCTTTGCCAAAAAAGAAAGAAAAAATCCGAGAACCATTCTTCATTTCTTCCAAAATTCCAAGATCAGTATACAGTCACTTAGAAGATCGGTATTTTTTATTCTCTGTATTTTCTTCTTGTTTAGTAGTCTTAATATATATTTTTTATTTATATTTATTTTTGTTTTATAGGAAGAAACTTTACTAAAAAAAATCACATAGACCTTGGAGGGATTCGAACGAAGTCACATTCAGAAGATCGGTATTTTTTACTACATCGTGATTTTTGTCCTTGTTTTTTTTTTATAATTATTTTGTACTGTTACTTGTTTTGTTATATGTATACTGATTTTTGTTTTACAGGAAGAAACTCGTAGAGTTCAATTAGACGTTGGAAAAATTCTAATAAAGTTGCATTCAGCAGATCGGTATTTTTTATTACATTGTAATTTTCGTTTTTTTTTGTAATGTTACTATTTTTTTTTAATTATTTTTAATTATGTTGAGTTTTGTTTTACAGGAAGAAACTATATATATAAAAAAATATTCACGTGGACGTTGGAAATATTTAAATACAATTGCATACAAGGTTGGTTATTTTTTCGAATATATAATAAAGAATATGATTTTTTTTAATAAGTGTCCACACAAGTTTAGAGATAAAATGAAAAAAAAAAAAGCATAAATATTGAGTTCATTTTAGACTCTCCACACTAAATATGTATATGAAGTGAGCATGTAGCTATTTTTGAACCCTCATATATATTATATTGATATATTTGAAGTGAGCATGTAGCTATTTTTGATATGCTGAGCCGTCTGGGTTGTTGATTAGCTAAAGACTTAGGCTTGGCCATATATTTCTCCAATTAGTCAAAAGCATTGAAATTTTCTAAATATTCTCTATGGTGGGAGATTCATCATCTCGTTATCATAATTATACGTGTGATTATTATTTTAAAAAAAAACAAAAACTCAACATAATTAAAAATCAGTAGTATAATAAATATGTATGATTAAAAAGTATCTATAAACCCGAGTTTGTAAAAAATGGTTAAAATTGAAAAAGATTTAAAAAAAAAAAAGAAGAAAGGTTAGTATTTTACTTTATATAAAAAATAGTATGTTTTGTTTTTTTTTTTTTTGTTATTATTTTATTTTTATAGATGTCCACAAGATAAGAGAAAAAGCATTTTAAAAAAATTATACAACATACCATATATTTTAAAATACTACTTTTGGAATTATTTCAAAAAATTCTAGAAAATGGGGACTTCGGCAATTATATATAAAAAAAAATCATTAAAAAAGTAAGAATTTGTGCACAATTTTGTCTAAAATTCATAAAAAAAAAACGTATTTGTGCAATGATATTAAAATACAATCATTAAAAAATTCATTTTATTAATTATCCAAGGATTCCGAGTAAGGATAGAGACTGTAGTGTGTACTTTGAAATGACTATTTACAAGTTTGTAATATTGGTTTAGAAAAGAAGGAGAAAAGTAAGGAAACCGTTTTATTTTTAAAACCTATAAATCTAGTTTTGTGCATTCCCACAAATAATAAGTCCAAATATTGACTTCTTAATTCAAAAAAAAAAAAAAAAAAAAAAAAAAAAACAAACAAACAATACAATACAACACAATATTACATTATTTATCGTTGTATAAGCATCACTTAATCTTGTTTTAGTCCATTTATTAATTTATTATGTTGTTTGTGTGAGAATTAGCAATATACCATTTAATGTTCATTGTTTTATCGTTGTATAAGCACCACTTAATGATTTGCTAGATTTACATAATGTATGATTCAAGTAAACTATATATGTTTGAGCTAAACCCTAAAAACTTAAAATCCAAAGAGAAGCCTAGGAATTTATTAATATATAGTTACTAAATTAATAAACCCTAAAACACCAACACCCTATTAATTATTAAACCCCCAAAACCCTAAATCTAGCCATAACCCTATAAATTATTAAACCCCTAAAACCCTAAACCTAGCCATAATCCTAAAAACCATTAAATCCCCAAAACCCCAAATCTAACCCTAAACCCTAAAAATCATAAAACCCCTAAAACCCTAACTCAAATAATAAACCCTAGAAATCATTAAACCCCCAAAACCCCAAATCTAACTCTAAACCCTAAAAATCATTAAACAAAAAAAAAAAAAAAAATCATAAACCTAACCCTAAACCCTAAAAAATCATTAAATCCTAAGTCTAACCATAAACCCTAAAAATCATTAAACCCTCCAAACTGTAAACCCTAAAAATTATCAAACCCCCAAACCATAAACCCTAAAATTATTGAACCCCTAAAACCCCAAATCTAACCCTAAACCCTAAAAGTAATTGAACCCCCAAAACCCCAAACCCAACCATAAACCCTAAAAGTTATTAAACCTAGACATAAACCCTAAAATTATTAAACCCTAAACAATATTAAACCCCAAATACCCTAAACCAAGACATAAGTCTAAAACTAATTGAACCCCCAAAACCCCAAACCCAACCATAAACCCTAATAGTTATTAAACCTATACATAAACCCTAAAATTATTAAACCCTCATAACCCTAAACCCTAAACAACATTAAACCCCCAAAACCCTATTAAACCCCCCAAACCTTAAACCTAACCCTAAACCATAAAAATAATTAAACCCCCAAAACCCCAAACCCAACCATAAACCCTAATAGTTATTAAACCTAGACATAAACCCTAAAATTATTAAACCCTAAAAACCCTAAACCCTAAACAATATTTAACCCCCAAAACCCTAAACCTAGCCATAAGCCTAAAAATTATTGAACCCCTAAAACCCTAAACCTTATTTCGGACAGACACAAGGGTATTATCTCAGCGATTCGAACTGAGGCGAACGGTTGGACAGATGCACACCATCGATTTTGTTTGCGGCATCTTGCAAGCAACTTCAACGAACGGTACAAAGATAAAATGTTAAAGAAGTTGGTGTACCGAGCAGGTTCAAAGTTTAACGTCGATAAGTTCAAAGAATGCATGCAGGAGCTTCAAACAATTAACAAAGACTGCATGAGATTCTTCACTTCCCTGGATCCCGTACAGTGGACACAGTCACATGACGATGGACACCGTTATGGTTGGATGACCACGAACGTCGCAGAGTGCATTAATGGCGTTCTGAAGGGAGCGAGGAAGTTGCCAATCACTGCACTAGTGCAAGCAACATTCTACCGTACAGTTCAATATTTTGCCACTAGACGACATGAAATTAAAAAATCGTTGGAGGCTGGACAACTCTTCACAAGGTAAACAATTTCCATAAAACCACTATGTTCATTCCTACTGCTCTATGAAACTCAATAATAATTTTTGTCCAATTGTTAGGTATGTAATCGAAATGTTAACTCCATGGGAGGCAAGGGCGAATGGTTTCTCAGTCAATGTGTTTGACTATGATTTGGGTATTTGCGACGTCACGACTTCAATAGACCCAATATCAATGAAAGGTGGAAAAAAACACCACGTGAGGTTATATGAGGAGTCATGTGTTTGCAATAAGTGGAAAACATATCGAATTCCATGTTCCCACGCCATCGCTGCTTGCAAACGAATAGGCATCGATTACATGAAATTTGTTCAACATCACTATGCCCTACCAAATTATTTGGCATGCTATGCACCACAGTTTACCCCAATCCCCGATCAGAGTTGTTGGCCTGATCCAAACTTCCCGAAAGTGTATCCTAACGTCGAGTTGATGAGAGGGAAGGGTCGACCATGTAGTTCTCGTATAAGAAACGAGATGGATTGGAGGGAGCCAAGGGTTAAAACACGATGTGGAGTATGTAGGCAGGAAGGGCATAATCGAAGAAATTGTCCGCATCGTGCAGCTAGAAGTCCACATTAGTATTGAACTGTTGTTTACATTTTTGTTCATTATGTACAAGATATTTGTAACATACGTACTAAACTTTTTTTTATATATAAAGCATATTATTCATTCTATGCAAAGTTTTCTTTTCTTTTAATATACGTGTAACTAATTCTTACTCTTAATATACTTAAATGTCAATAGATGGGAGATGATATTACTACAGGTCCCTATGACCCATCTGTTCTACACCTACAGCCCAGTCATCGATCTGAACTGGTTTGGGATGATGTCTACTACAATGCCATGCATTGTAGACGTCATGAGGCTGTCCTCAAAAGGTTTTCCAGCCCAGACCCCCGGATTGATCCATATCTACGAGCATCCGGGTTTTATGGTGTGTCACGTATTCAATTCATCCAGCTGGATTGGCACTTAATTACTGCGATGGTGGAGCGCTGGAGACAAGAGACGCACACATTTCATCTTCCACATGGGGAGTGTACTATCACTCTACAAGACGTTGCAGTACAGTTTGGCTTGCCTATTGAGGGGAAGGCGCTAACAGGGTCAGTAAACAAAGACTGGCCAGCTATCTGTCAAGACCTAATGGGGGTTCATGTCCCCAATAGGGTATTGGATGGAGCTCGTCTGAGCCTATCTTGGTTAGCTGCTCAATTCAATAATTTCGTCCATTTACCAGACGACGCCGAGGAAGAAGACCTTCGACGTTATGCCCGAGCATATATATTATCATTGATCGGAGGCATGTTATTTACCGACAAGTCTGGCAGTAGGGTGCACCTAATGTACCTACCCCTATTGGAAGATTTTGATGAAGCTGGGACGTATAGTTGGGGTACAGGATGTCTGGCGTTGTTATACAGGAACCTCTGCAAGGGTTCAGTTATAGATGCCAGAGAGTTAGGCGGATCACTTATCCTGCTTCAATTGTGGACGTGGGATCGGTTCCCTACAGTAGCTCCCCGACGACGGCACCGGTATGAAAACCATCTAGGAGACCGGCCATTGGCAGTTCGGTAAGAACCTTTTCTCAATATAACTACTTCCTGCGTTTCAACTTTGTTACAACAAAACTAATATTCAATTTCACATGTTTGTAGATGGAATGATGAGTTCTCTGTGATTAAGACTCCAACTCACATCTTAATCCAATACAGATACATGTTGGATACGATTTCGCAAAACCAGGTATATAGAAGTTCAAATAATGAATAATTTATAATGTTGTGGAGTTTACTCGTACCTTTGATTTTCAAAATTAACCCTATGTTGAATAATTGTACAGATCATATGGGAGCCATATGCACACTTGCTCCATGTATTGCCCAACTATTGTCTCGTTGGTCAGGACATTTGGACCACTAGAAGTCCACTGATATGCTTTTTTTATAGTGGAGTGGCATTTTCCTGATCGTGTAATGCGACAATTCGGGTGGGTGCAACACATACCTATACCGTGTAATACAGATATGGTGTTGCACTCGTACAACTTACGGGGTCGACATGAGCGAAACTGGACAACGTATTTGGCTCCATCCATCCAGATCTGGGAAGGCCGACTTGCAAATGTAATACTCGGCCAACCAATCGAGTTCGGTGTCGACGTCAACCCAAATTATGATCAATGGTATGCAGCGATCAGTAGACGATTCATCACCAAAGCAGGAGCGTCATTCTATTACCTGGTAATACTTTGTTAAATAAGTTGAAATAAAAAAAAAAAAACAATCTAATGTAATCTTATACATTCAATTGATTTTTTTTTTTAGAACAACAAGACCAATAACACAAGACTCGATAGAATCGCTTACCAACATATGGCCTCGATATATCAAATCCTTCATGAGGACGGGGATGCACCATTTCCAAATGAAGAGGTCCCTGTTGAGCAACAAGATGCTCCTGCTCAGCAAGAAGATGATCCACCTGAGCAACACGATGATCCAGCTCAACAACATAATGATCCACCGGAGCAATACGGTGATCCATTACAGTATGATTTCCCGTACGTGCCTCAACCACCATCACCTTTTCAACCGTCATACCCAGACCCATTTTTCTCTCCTGGCTTACTGATGCAAACTCCTCCGATGTTTGCATCATTTCCAATGACTTCTCCATTCGACCGTCCAGGATTAAGAACGATGGAAGAAGGTCAATCCTCACATACTTATCATCCTCCTGGAGATCAGTATGTGACATATAGAAACATTAGTCAGGATATAAACATTAGGGATCAGGGTGATACTGGAAATATTAGAGGTCGAGGTGATCGAGGTCAATATGTGACTCATCGATCTAGAGCTAGGCAGAGTAGGAGATCATCTTCTAGTCAGGACTCATAAGGATGATATTTGTAATTGTAAATTTCATTAATATTAGTAAATTTCATTTTATTAGACTTTTTTCACATGTGATGCACGTGGTTTTTTCCTTCTTAATATTAACAAAAAAAAAACATAAAAATGAATAAATTAAAAATAATTAATCTTTCTCAATTAGAGTAAAATTTAAAATCTACCTTGAAGAAGAAATAAACACTATCATTAAAGGAAAACATATTAGTCAATGAAAATTCATAAGAAACACATAAACTTATTCTTTAATTAATGAAATTAAAAATTATTTGAATCTATCTTAATCTTAATTTCAAAAGTTAGAAAGAGAGTTTTGGAACTTCAAAATACATTAAAATGCTTATTGAATTTAATCATTTAGTTGTATTTCAAAATTTAACAATAAATATATTAAAATTTTGAATTTTCATTTATAGTATTTTATTTTTTATAAAGTGATTCATTATTTTACCTTGTGTTTATTTTAACATGTAATGAAATGAGTCGTCGAATTTTCAAATTATCAAGTGACTAGATCTTTGAAACCATGTATAATACTTGGTGTACACATTTGAGTAAATTCTAGTAGAAGTGGAGTGCATATTTGTATTAGAATTTTGATTTTGCTTGTGTTGGATTTGTATATATTTTGATTAGTTATGCAAACTTTGTTCGGTTTAATTTACTAAACTAAACACCAAAATGATATACCTAAAACTTATTCTAAAAAAAATATGATGTAGGTAACACCTATTTCTTATCCAACATAAATTTTCTCATTTCTCAATAATAATAAAATGAGAGAAAAAAAAAACCTACCCATCATTAGTTGTGTCAAAATCAACCACCTTCTTCAAAACCATCTTAGGTACTTCTTCAATCTAGAATGCATTATTTTCCTCAATTTAGCTAGATTATGAGTAACATGATTTTCTTCTACAGGTGAAAAAAAAAATTTTCAATTTGAATATATTTGTTCTATCCCACATGGCTTCTAGCACCATTCTATTATCAACTAATTATATATATTTTATTAATCCCAATACTTCTTCATCTCAAATACGTCAAAGAATAAAAAAGAAATCATGCATATATATAAACATAATACAACATAAAAGTACAAAAAAATTTCTATGCAAAGGTGTTCAATTCCAATCAATTCGTTCAAGACCAATTTATTAGAGAAAAACTTGCAAAATAACATATTTATCAACAAAAAAAAAATGCAAGTAAACAATTGCTCATAGAAAAAAAAAAAAAAATATAGACTAGATGTTGATGAACTAGAAAAAAAAATTTGAAACCATTGTTTTTACACTTTAAAATCAAACAATTCTTCTAAAAAAAAAAGAACCATTAAAGGCCATTAACGTGGTGTGTAGGATTAAATAATGCATGTAATTGTTCATTAGGTTGGTTGTGTGTAGGATGACATTTAAGCAATTGCAAAAAAAAAAAATGTTTTTAAAGTGTATTAAAAACATGACATTTAAGCAATTGCCAAAAAAAAAAAATAGAAAAAAACATTTAATAAAACAGAATTGTGGGTTTGATGAGATAAAATTTATACTTTGAAATTATTAAAAAAAAAACATAATTATTATGTTATGATAAGCATTTATTACAATGATTAAACAAAATAATTAAAATTTACAAAAAAATCTGAAAAACGGAAGAGGCGTGACATGACCGGTATACTGTCACGCCTCTTGGGGAGGCGTGACAAGAGCAGGTCGCGCCTCTTGAAGAGGCGCGACACATGCTTTTTCCAAATTATTTCAAAATTCATTGTTTTTTCCCAATTGTTTTATTTAGTACCTTGCATTTCCAAAAAGTCCCGAAACTCACTCATATTAGTCAATTCTCCATTTGTTTGATATTCATTTGCATAATTACAAATATTTAATTTTTTTTTCTGAATTAAATCAAAATTAAACAATTTTTTTAAACCACTCATTTATCAACACTTAAATATGTTTATTTCCACGTCAGAGAAGAATCGACGGCTGAAAATTGTTCAAAGCAAACACAACTATCCCGGGCCCACCAACATTACGTCATCATTCGTCATATTGAAGTTTCCATGTACTTCGTGTCTTGCAGACACGTGTGAGCCAAACAGCCATCCCACGCCACGTGTCCTACATAATCAAAACAGTCGCCCTCGACTCACAGATCATGTTACAACGAAGATCCAACGGCCACAATTCCGCGCTCAAGATTTCAATTCTAGGCACGACCGTACCAAATCAGCACCCCCTTTATATTTTATGATTTGTTTTACGAAGGTCAGAATGGTGGGATCGATGAATCTATAGATGTGGGCCCCACTCGGATGAATTAAAAAAAAAATTAAAATAAATCAATTAATTTAAAAAAGAAAAAAAAAAGTGCATATTAAAGCATTTGGCAACGAAGAAATGGAATTCTGAAGCTGCCACTGCGGCGGCCGTTTACAAATCGCCGGAGTTGCAGTGATTTCCGGTCAGTTGAATTTTCCGGCGAGAGTCGGTAACAGATTCCCGGCCGGAATACGACGTCGTATTCGAATTCGTATTTGATTGGTCAACACCTGAAGAATTCTCGAAGAATTCAGTCACCTGAAGTTCACAATCACGAAGCTTCCTTCAGTTACGATACAAACCAAAGCGACAGAGGATCAGAGAATCGGAGAGGAACAGAGGACGGATTTCCGATTGTTCTGTTCCGGTGATCGGCGACGCGGATTACGGCGGAGAAATTCCGGTGAAGAAGAAGGAGGAGGAGGAGGAGGAGCGGATTACTGATTTGGTAAGTAATTTGAAGTTGAAAGAAAAGAGCGGGGTTAGGTTTAGGGTTATTGAATGGAATATAATTGAATACTATACCTGCGGAGTATTAATTTGGGACCGGAGTGGGTAAGGGCATTTGTTTTTGTCTTCCTTTATTAATTGCAATGAGAGAGATAGAGAGAGGGAGAAGTTCTGCGTAATCTGCCATGGCAGGTGAGCTTTTTTGAAGCTGATAACAGAAATAACCAGTTTCTCTCTCTCTCTCTCTCTCTCTCTGTCTCTCTGTGACTCTGCTCCACCATTTATTCAAATTTCACACTCTCTCTGTTCCATAAATTCAACTACCAAACTAGGGCGCGCCTTTAGTCCCTTTTCTACACTCTTCATCTCGGTGAATTCATTTTATATTATCAGGGGGTTTCTGTTTCAGACCCTCCCATCTGTGCTTTCAGAGTTTTATATGGAGGTTGATAATTTTGTTCTTTACAATTTTTCGTTTAACTCTCTATTATATTGTTGTTTGAATTCTTTTTACTTTCCTGTCTGCATATATTTCTTTTTCCTGTTCTCTGATGTTTTGAATTCTTTCTGCTCGTTTACTTTTTTTCTCCTAAAGATTGAGGTGGAGGTTGGGGGTTGGGGTTGATTTCATCATTAGTTGAAGATAAAGGAGAATGGGTGGGGGAATTTTGATAAAGGGGGATTCACGAACCTTTTTTTTTTTTGTTAATCATTTTAAGTTATGATGTTTCTGTTGAAAGTTTTGTTTGCTTTTGAAAAGTTCTTCCGACTTTTTTACCACTCGTCTTTTTCTCTTTTTATTTTTGAGTATTGGTAAGTTGGTAACAGGCTTTGGATTCCCAGCACGTATAGCCCAGAGAATTTTTTTATTTATATTTTAAAGCAAGTTATCATGTAATAATGACTTTTTTTGTGCTCTTTACCAGAGGTTAAATTTGGTCTAGAGATTTCTGATTATTTTTCATTTGCTTAGTTAAGCTTTCTGTGTTGGGATTTAGCTTATTTTTCATGCAAAATTCACTGTTTTTTTTATAGTAAATTGCGTATGTTAGTCAGCTGATTCTATATTAGTTTAAATGAGTGATTCTGGAGGGGCCGGACCTCGGCACCTATTCAATCACCTAGGAGCTGACATGTTATTCATTGTATGTAACTGTTGGAATAGTTGGGGGGGGGGGGGGGTCTTCTTTTGGCTTTTGGCTTTTGCCAGTTTGAACTCAACCTTTTCTCTTTATTATCATTAAAATAGATTTGCCTGTTCTGGTTCAGAATAATTGAGATATTACAATTTATGAGGAGAATATTTAGGAGTTTCAATGGGTCACGGTCACAGATGACGATTCATTACTTGGAATAACTACTGTTCTTCACTCTGTTTAAGTATCAAACTGGCTATGAAATTGTTATGTTTGATTGCCAATATTATGGTGGACTACAAAATTTATATTTTTCTCTTTATTTTAACCTCAGCTTCTTTTCTTCTTCGTCTTCCCATTCGTTTACAAAGTTGTAGAATTTCTGTTTCGATAAATTGATGTTTTTTGGCAGGTTTGCTTAGGTTCTGCTGACTGTTGCATGTTCATGCTATCTTTCCTGAAGTTGGATTCTTTTGAAGGTCCTTTTGTCTCCATGATTTCTATAAACTATGAAACTGGGTAACAACATGTTCTTTTGTCTTGTATTCTACTTGAAAGCTCTGCATTTTAATTACTGTTATTATTTCCTCTTTGCTTTTTTTTTACCCAATGATCGTATGATGTTTAGTACAAGAAGAGATTATTTTGTCCAATTTGTCAATCTACTGCTTTTTGTCCAGTTTGCGGTTCTAACTTGCATCTGGTAATTATATATCTGCAGAAAGTGATCCTCCATTTTACCATTCAATGCCCAGCCCAAAGTGTGTTCCAGAATCTCTCGAATGCAATTACAGTACTGAGTTGCAACACCAGGTCATGAGTAACAATCCTATTGGTCTCTCATGTCAAGAGAAGATAAACCAGGAGGATGCGATTAAATCTTCGTATTCTACTGAAGATGGGAATAGTTGCATGACTACTAAAATTAACTGCTCGTCTGTATATGGTTTTGATGATAATGCTGATGGTATTAGTGCATTTATGGCACCATCCAGTAAGAAAATTTCGGACTCATATGTGGACAAAAGTGTCATGGAATATCAAATGTCAAAAACGATAGTTTGTGACAAAGAAATTAATGTCAATGATGTGAAGGACATCTGCGTTGATGAAGGGGTGTCTTCTTTGGGCAATTTCTTCCTTAGGAGTACGGATGAGAAGTCAATCTGCAAAATCCTGGTTCTGGAGGAAGACCAAAATGAAGGTTCTATAAAAGAACAAGAGAATTCTTCTGAGGTGGCCAAGTCCATCGCAGATGATAAAAAAATCTCTTTAGAAGATTACTTTGCCATGGACTGGACTACTCATAATGATGATAGGGATTTGAATCAGATAGAGGAAGCAAAACTCAATCTGAGTGAACCACAAGTTTCAATGCAAAAACTAGTTAGAAAAAGTTTCTCTTCCGAGTCTTTAGACAACATGGGTGTCCAGGTATGCATATTTCTGGCCAAGTTATTCATCATGTTCCTCTTGCACTTCATGTTTGTTCTATTTTTATTCTGCATATTTTGAAGGAAGCTCGTTTTGAATCATAACTAATGCAATAAATAGTAGAATGCAAGGGTGTCCTTTCAGGACAATGATGAAGGATATATAAGAAGGATAGAATATTAAAGCCATTTTAGCTCAAGTGATTCAGAACTTCTCAGGTTTGATGCTTTTCACTTCAGTATTTGTTGATGTAAATTCGATTTCTTTTGATTGCAGATCTCTGGTGAAAAAGCAAACAAGGAAGACCCTGCTTCAGCTTCCAAATCTGTTGAACCTTGCAATGGCAATTCTACTCTGGGTTCTGCAGCAGAATCACCAAACAATAACATCCCAACACATCCTGAATTTGAGAATGGAAGTATTACATTTAATTTCAATTCAATCTCTCCCGTGGCCAGTGGCGGAGAAGATCATGGAAATACCAACTTAAACTATCCAGCACCCATGTCCAGTAGTGCAGGGACGCAGGAGTGTCATGGAAGTAGCGATTCTGCAACTGGACCCCAAGTTTCAACCAATCTGGACTTGAGAACTTCAGATAGTCGATTAGTTTCAAGTCAGACCCCGCACGACATTGGCGAGTCTAGTTTCTCTGCTGTAGATCCATTAGCTAGTCTTGTTACTTACTCGGGGCCAATAGCTTATTCTGGAAGCATCTCTCTTCGATCAGAAAGTAGCACAACAAGCACACGGTCTTTTGCCTTTCCCATGTAAGTTGCAATCTAACTTCACCTCCCAAGCTTCTTTTTTATCAATCCTTTTCTAAATTGTAATCTAAGGTAATTTATATTTGCTATCTGGGTTTACAGATTACAGTCAGAATGGAATAGTAGCCCGGTTAAAATGGTGAAAGCTGAACGGAGGCATTACCGGAAGTACAGAGGTTGGAGGGAGGGCCTTCTATGTTGCAGATTCTGAGTGGTTCTTTGCTATCAGTAGAGTTAGATCCTGTTTGTGCATCATCAAAATTTATTTTCACACATGTAAGTAGATGTATTGTTTACTGGAGGCTGTGCATTTCATTCATAGTCATTCTTTACAGTTTGGCCTATTATGTGAAATTTAAGTTACTAGTAATACATCATCTCTTTCTCTCTTTCTCTGGCTTCTTTCTTGTTTCCAATCACTCATTCATGTTGCTCTGTGATGTGTATAAGAATGATGTGACATGGTTGCTCTGCTTGGAATGATACTATGCCCATGAAAATGAATACAAATTTTCTTGTTTTGAAACTAGGATGATTTTTTTCTCTCAAGGAATCCCATTTCTTTGTTGAACCTTTTAATTTTTAGATTATACAGGCATAATGGGACTTTAACCTATCAGACTAGCAATTATAGGTCATTGTTGAGTTTGAAGCCCTGTTAATTGGGAGAACCAAAAGTAGTATATTTCAGGACTAGGAAAACCACAACTACTATAAAACTTCAGATGAAAGTCAATGAAAAAGAAAGCAAACTAAAACTTGATGTAAAGAAATAAATCAAACCAAAATTAACCATTTCATTAAGTGTGGCTTGCTTCCTTTTTGATTATTTGTGTAAAAATGTCAAAGTAGAGGCCAAATTTGAAGTAGAAAAGGAGAAAGTATGGAAGGGGGGGGTGAGTTTTGAAAGAGGAAAAAGATGGAGTGACAAGACAAGACAGAGAAATGGAGGAAAGTGATTGGAGAGAAGAGAAGAGAAAGAAAAGTGGTGAAGCAAATTTGAGAAAGTGAAAGATGCAAATGAAAAAGGATAGAGAGAGATGAAATCTAAAAAGTTGAGATTAAAAAAACAGAGTTAGGAAATCTTAGGAGAGTGTGCAAGAAATTAGTATTAATGTTGGATCACAGCTACTTCTAAATTTTATTCTTTCCTTTCTGATTATGATTTCCATTTTCTTGTCTATGTATAATGTTTGAATTCTTCTTGCTAATTACTTGTAACTTGATAGTTTAAATCTCTTTGAAAACCAATAAGTTCCAATTACTTTTTCAGGAATCTCTCTCTTTTTCTTTTTTCTTTTTTAGTGTATATGTATATATCATCACTCTTCTTTCTTTTTGGACTTTTTTAACACAAAATGAAGAAACATATAACAATGATGAAGTGTATAGAATCAATGCAATATCATTGTGACAAGAAATAAAGCTAACTTGGTGTCATCATTGGTTGAGAAAACCCTTGAGTTTAACCTATAAAGCTAAGTTGATGGTTTTGTAATTTCAATTTTGATATGTAATTACATGTTAATTTATGGTGCTTTATGCCTATTTTCTTGGCTCCATCATTAGCCATCAAATCAAATTTCTTTTTTTCTTTTTTGAGGTGATCCTATGAGTACCATTTGACGTTTGAGATGGGTGATCATTTAACATTCGAACTAGGTACGTTATTCTTCGAACGAGGCACTTTCAGGAGATGTCTCTATTAACTTCCATCTTGTCGAGCACATCAACTCGAACAAAGTAGCATGTGTCTATCATAACATCAACTATCCCTCAATTCAATTACAAATTATAAATCATCACAAAATCTTTCAAAATAGTTCGATTTTTATCACGTCTCTTCTATGAGACAACTATCTCATTTGATATGAGGTTATTCTCACCAGAGCATACTTCTTTTTTTTTTTTTGTTATCCGTGAGTATCTGAGCCAGCTTACGCGCACCTCGACTAATCTCACGGGACAACTACCTGATCCTACTACATTTGACCATAGCATACTATTAATAAAGACTTTCATGACTATATGAAGTATGTCTCGTTAAGTGATTACATCAAAAATCTATTTCAACTCTATCTTATAAACGTTCTTTAGAACTGTTTCCATAAACATTACACTAAAATTAGTTGAACCGATAAATCAATAAGTAGACACGTCTCTTCCTAATCTTAGCCAATGTCTCTGTTGCAACCTCCATCACAAACTAAACAGAAAAGCGCTTTTTGAAAAAGGAAGTAAAGAAAAGAATATTGCATGGTGGATGATGCAAACATTTATCAGAAGTATTCTCTATGTTTAGGGAAGTGACAAAAACAACACAAATGGTGTGAAGTCCCTAAAAAGAATAAGAATTCTCTATGCATTATTGCTACTTGTTCAGATTGGCTTTGTCTTCACAAAGATATAAAATCCAAAGAGAAGCCATAGCTATAGCACAGCTCTGTCATTGCAAACATGGCTGTTGTAGCCATAACTATGCTATGTCTTCTATTCTCCAATTTACAGATGCAGTCTCAGCCATTGCACAATCCCCGAGGTTCGACATACTATCTTAAACTTTTAAATTTAGCGGTAGTTTCAAACTTGTTGGTATGCAATTCGAATCCCTTTTTATGTCAAATTTGTTGAATTAAATGGATTTAGTGAATATCTATTTAGAAAATTTGTCAAAACATATATATCCTTAACTAAAAGATTATAGCTTCGAATCCCTATCTCACATGTCATTGAATTTTTAAAAAAAAATAATGAATTATAATTAAAGATTCAACCAAAAGTTTTATTGTTTATAAATGCCTTTGCTTCTCATTGAATCTTTTCCTTGTTTTTCAAATATGACTAACCAAATCCACCTTAATCATCTTCTCCTCTCTCTCGCCAACCTGAACTTAGCTCAATTGACATTAAGTGTACTACCGGAGGTACATGGTTCAAATCTCACATCCCACATGTTATAAAAACTTTCATTTTTTAGATTAACTGTGTTATTAATTTCCCGAGTCAATTGCAGAGCTTCGGCAATGGCTTGATTTAGAACTGCCCAGGAAACTCAGAATCAGAGAGGAACAGCCTGTAAACACAAATCCAACCAAAACACTTTTCTATATTTTTCCAACCCCATTTTCTTGTTATGGTTGACAATGTTGTTTTGTGATGCAAATTTTGCAGAATAGAGTAGAGAAAGGAGAGGAAGATCAATTTTCCAGTGAATTTGCATATCAAGGCAATGGAGAGTGGACTGAGGATGATCCATTGGAGCATTTTACTATGGATTACACCACTGTGAAACGACGCCGTCCCATACATAATATGTCTACGCAAAATCCTTAAAATTTGCACATTAAAAAACAAACCCTTTTGGTCAAAGTTCATTGCAATGTTGTTATGATCAGATCAGACAAATTCTCTCACTTTTCTCTCTTATATACTGAGACTAACAACAGCTTAAGATATCTGAATTTGTTGTCATATTTACATGTAAAAGAAAGTAGTTCATTGGTTGAAAACTAAACTCAAGAAAAAGGAATTGTATAGTTTGTATTTAAAAAAAAAATATGAAAATGGCCACAATTCATGAAAAAGTAGATACATTGAATCATTAAAAAAAAATAAAAATGAATAACATGGACAAAATTAATTAAAGAAAATAATTATATATACTGCTATTGAGGAATTTGCACAGTATATATACTTAATTATATACTGTTAAAATACATGGTTATATATATATATATATCAAAGGAAATGAATCATAAATGGATATCTTTGATATAAAAAATAAATAACCATGTTTTATATATAAATAATAATGGGAGAAAAAAAAAAGGGTTGGAAAATTTAATTAAAAGTGGAAAAAAAAAAGGCGGTTGTTAGGCTGAGGACTACCCAGAGGGTATTATTGGGCCTAGGAGAACCGGCCCGGTATCCTTCCACCGACAGGAGCGGGAGGTTACGCTGCTCTGTGAACCCAGCCTCACGCGGTTTCCTCCTTCTCTAAGGGCAACAGACTATGGGCCTTCGCCCAAAGCCCAAGGCCCAACTCCCTACTTGGAACGGGCGGGCCAGTGAATAACTCTGAAGGTCCTACTCAATGGGCCGAGTCAGCCTTCAACCACCTTAATACCCCCATTTGGGTTACAAGCCCTCATTACTGAGCTCGGCGGTACATGGTGTTGATAGCCACCTTATGAAGACTACGTTCAATTGCTAATCTGCCGATGTGGGACTATTCTCAAGCCATGAAAACAATTTTTGAGGTCTAAGAATTCAATTTGTTATATATGTATTTTTTGAGAGAGCGCTTCAATTTTCAAAGAGTGGTTTAGAGGTTTTGTTTTATATGATTTCCACTCAACCTGTGGAAAAACCTATATTTGTATATTGCATTCAAATTGCCTCTTAGATTTGATTTGCTTTGAACGTTTTTCATATCGTGCTTTGTGAAAACTATGTTGAAACTCCAACCAAATGTGTTCATTGCTGAACTATGTGTTTTAATAAATCCTTTTGTTTTGAAATGAAACTTTTCAATATGTTCTTGAATTCTTTGACAAATTTATTAGAATTCCTTAAAAAATTCGATACCAGTTTACCTATACCTTCCATCGCAAATTCAGTATGTAAAATTGAGATTAGAAAAGGGAGATTCTTGTATGTATCTAGTAAGGTCTCGGTTAATAACCATTTACTTTTTTGTTTTTTATTTTTGAAAATTATGTTTGTTTTCTCCCAATTTCTTTAGCATGGTATACATATTTGTTAAGGACGGGTTTAAATTCATAGTCAAATTCCAAATACATAGAGTTTTCAAAAACTACAACCCCGTTTGATAACTATTTAGTTTTTTTTTTTTTTTTTTTTTTTGAAAAGGAGGTTTGTTTTCTCCTAATTTTCTTACCATTTTCCTACAATGATCTTCATCTTTGTTAAGGACACATTTGAATTTTTCACCAAATTCCAAAAACAAAAACAAGTTTTGAAAACCTGGAAAGAAGACATGTGAAAAAACAAAGAAACTTATGGATAGGAGCAATGTTTATAAGCTTGATTTTAAAAAACCAAATGATTAACAAACAGAACCTCATTCGATATCAAAACAAAGAAACTTATAGATGGAGTGAAAGTAGTGTTTATAAACTTAATTTCCTAAAACCAAATAGTTATCAAATTGAGATTAGAATAGGGGAAATACTTGAAATGGAGAATTTTTTATGAAAGCCTTCTATTTGCTTCTCCTCCATGGAAGTTTTATTTCCTTTAAGGGCCCGTTTGGTTTAAGGTTTTATTGATGCCTGGGAATACATGATGCCTGGGAATACTATGTCTGGGAATAAGATTGCTGGGAATCAAAGATAACTGTGTTTGGTTGTGCATGGGAATGTCATCAGGATTTTATGAGAACAAATTATGTCTGTATTTATTTTTTAGAATTAATCAGGTAAACTTTATGTAATTTTAATAAATTAATCAATAAAATAATAAAAATTAATTCAAACTATTAATAAAAATTAATGAAATAATAATCATGAAATGATTTTAATGGGATAAACTATGTTAATTTAACAAACTAAAATTATTTAATTAATTTTTTAATAAATATCTTTAACTACAATAATTTAATATATTGTATCCATAAAAATTAATTAGATAAATATTTAATAATAATATGATTATTTATTTATTATAAGGAAATTTAAAAAAGTAATTAATTGATTATAAATAATCGATAAGTAATTAATTATAATTATTGAAAAATGAATTTTTATACTAAATTCATTTAAATGATTTTAATTCAATAATTAAATATATTTTCGATAATATTGACTAATTAATTATAATTTTAGTAAATATGTAATTACATCCCTTTAATAAACTTGGACTAAGTATTTGTTTAAAAGTCCTAGAAAAAAGTATTTGTTTAAAAAAAATGAAATTCTTGACAAATTATTATTTAATCTAATTAAATAATTTATTATATTATTTTTAATTTAGTATCCATTAGTTAATTAATTAACTATATTCAAAATAAAATTACATATAAAAATAAAAAAGAAGAGATGGGAAAAGAGAAAACTCATGCTTTTGCAAGGGCATAGAAAACCTTTGCTTATGGGCATAAATGATGCCTGGGAATATGTTATTTCCTGAGCCCACCACAGAAATCTTGAAACAAACAAGGGTATTAGAAACCCTTGCCCATTCCCATCTCCAAAAACCTTGTACCAAACGGGCCCTAAGGGTGTAATTGCATGTAAATATGTAAAATTTAGGTTAGAAAAGAGTGAAATCAGCAGAGAACCACTATATTCATCAACTGGAAAATATATCCCCTCTTTAAAGCTTTGTTTGGGAGGTTCCCATTTATATGTGATACAACTACAAACATAGAGTACAAAGCAATGGAATCTGGAGAATCCTAACACTGATGATCATAGCAATATGAGTTTGAAGAAATTGTATAAAAGGCCAACGAAGATGAAAGGCGAATCTGTACAATAGACATGACATTCAAATTCACATTAAAAACGGTAATCGCACGGGGTAATAAACCGGAGACTCGAGATGCCAGATAATCATGTCCTAAGCCGCTTTTTAGCTTGATCTGAGTCATCTCCACTGCCCAGGTCCCCTACATGTGCCATTGCTGGGTGGCCGGAGGGAGGATTCCCAGTTTCCTGCTCAGAAATTGAAGAGCTTAATCCAGTTAGTCTTAGTGAATGTGATACATGACCAGTGACTTCCAGTAACATCTTATGAAATGGGACAGAGAATATCCAGTTTTAGGAGATTCATGTGAGATGAGAACTGAAGAAGAGGAAAACAAATCCCACACCATAAGATTTTTTAAAAATAACATAATGGAGCTTGGAAAGGTATTATCTCATATATATTCAACTTTCTCCTTTGTGGTGTTAAGTGTCACTTTTTTTTTTTTTCCAACAACATTTGGGGTAGGGTATTCAAACATCTAATCTTTTGATCGAGAATATATGCCTTAACTAGTTATGCTCAGGGTTGGCATGATGTTAACTTAACGTTTTCAAAATCATCGGTCAATTTTGTCACGACAAGTTTCTCGGATTGAATTTCTAGTTCTTTTCTCTACATCCGTTATTATTATGATCTCCAATCTTTTGCCCGCTTCCACTACCATAGGGAAAATATCAGGAAAGACACAATATAGAAATAGCCTGCCTTATCAACCAAACAGCAGAAATTCAAGAATTGAGATTTCAACTTCATACCTTAAAAATAGGCGTTCCAAATGGCATTCCCTTGTTTGCTCTCTTGCCCAGATCAATCTGAACGGAGATACTAGCCTGTGACAAATCCAGTCCAGTATTCTGCAGAGCTTGAGTCAAGCTGTTCAATAACCTGCTCAGCACCAAGTTCCAGAGCTGTTACCAAATCCTAGGAAGAGACCATGCAAATGAACGCCTCCAAAAGCAACTATTCAGACATCTTATATGCTGGGGTTCAACCACGCTCTACTAAAGGTCAAATCATTATTATTACTATATTTATAAAAGAGAAAGAAGAAACCTCATCAAGAAATATCTAAACCAAGTCATGGGACCACATAATGGATAATAAATAATTGTTTGAAGTTTTAAAATCTAATACAGTCATTACAAAATCAGGCCCCAGAGTTAATATTCCAATGAACTTGGTAAAACATCTTTCCAGAAAAATGAAATGTGTGTACCAAACGCTGAAAGAGAAAGGAAGAATAATAGATGAAGCAACAATTAAATGACACAAACACGTTAACGAGACTTTTAAAAGCTCATCTTGTCATGAGAATGTCAAGGGTATCCTCCACCAAAGACATCACACTCCCCCTCCCGTCCCAAAAGCAACATTAAATTTTAAATGTTAGTATATCCCTTTATAAATAAGTTGGTGCATGAACTTGTCCATTGTAAAATAGTGAGTGAGCAGTGCACGATCAGAGTGGTAAGAATAAGAACAAATGTAAACCAAAAAACCAAAAGCAGTGGAAACCCGATGCAGGATCTAGAAGAAACAGTATGGTGGTTAAAAAAAGTACGATTTTTTTTTCTTTAAGAAGATATGCTTTGTATATTGTAAATAATGAGGTGAAAAATAAAAACTTTTGCTCATGGAATCTCCATAAACCTACCAAAATACTTGAAACAAAATCAGTATAAATATCTTACAACTGACCCTTCTGAATAAAGACTTGAAACGCTTATTGTCCCCCCTTCAATAGCCATCTCCTCTGGTTGGCTTGATGCATTGTTGGTGATGGGACACTCCGTTGTCTGTGCATCAGAAATGGGAATGTGGAGAGATTGATCAAGAACACTGTCACTACGGATAGAAGCAAGTATATTTCCTTCCAATGACAAGGGAAGTGCAACTTTATTTGTTATGTCAGCATCTTGTAGCATATCTCTGCCTGCGTGGGACTCAAGAGGGTTTTGTGAGCTTGCAAGCATGGCTGGTGAAATTGAAATGTTGTTGTCATCAAACTTCCCTGAATACGTTGGTCCTGAAGCAGAACCATTTTTGACAGACTGTGGATGGCCAACAAAAGTCTGCATGCGCCAATGACTATTTCTCTGTATAACACAGTAAAGTTTAGAATACTAACCAAAGAAGTGCCTCAGCAGAAAAAAAATCCTGATTGAAAGAATTATACCATGAATCCTATAAGAGGTTAAGAAAGAATCCACCACTACAATACTTCTTCTTTATCCAAACCAAGCATATGAGGTTGAATAAGATAAAAACATTATCAAGCGATCATTTAAAATTTATTAACTTACATATCAATGTCGGACTCACAAATTATAGAATAAAAACAAACATTATCAAGACCTTAGGTGTACTTAGAGAGAGCCCCGAATTCCTCTCTCAATGATATTTTTATTAATTCCCAGAAATCATCCAGATTATCCTAGCCTCCTAGGTCAAATGGAGCCTAATATCAAATATAAATAATATTGTCATCAAGAGATAGGCAAGATATTTGCAGGTTAGTGGCGTTGAGGGATTTTGAACACTGACTCCAACGTATGTCAAATCCGAAGTCTTTGCCTCTATACCCAGACTTATTTTTGCCTAGAAGTTTAAGAGATAACAAAAAATCCTTTTCACCCCACTAGAAGTTTACAAGAAGGTCCTCCAGATTGAATTAATTACAAATGGGGTATAAAAAGTATTTATAATTCTCTGGCAAACGTTATTGAGAAGCATTAACTCAACACTTCTCTACCACCTTGGTCTCCACCCAAGGCCTCTACGTTAAATATCCCATTGCAGCCACAGCTACCATATAACTGTTGATAGATCATAGAATGACCCATACAATCTTTGTCTTCCTGTTGAAACCACTCCCACACAGTAATGGTGGGACATTCCACACGATAGAGGCATGACAACCCATGGCCATTATTGAAGATTAGATGAACCTAATAACTACATTCAAATATATTCTACCATAATTGCAGTGGAAAGCACAAGCAAATAAGTCCCATTATTTTCCCTGCATAGTACTAATCTAATCAAAGAAATCATCCAGTTGGGGCACCACCTTTGCAAATTCCCCCACCCCACCAAACAACCCCCACTGGCAACATTTAATGGTTCAAATCAGGTGGTCCACGGGAAAGTATTAGTTTTCTTCTACATTTTTCCTTTTGGCACCAAATTAGTTACATTCCTATCAAGATCTAATGCTAAATCTGTGGGCTTAATAAATAAATTTTTGGTTAAGAAAGATCCAAATTGGCATAGAGTCCAAACTCCAAACGATTATCTCTTGCCATTGGGGGGATACAGTTTTTACTAAAATGCTTAATTTCCTCTCCCAACCGACTTCTTTGGCAACCCTCCACCTCCTTATATTCATCCCAAAAATCCTTCTCACAACCAACTTCGTCCACATTTTATGAGCTAAGGAATATGCTTTTTAGAGGATAATTATCTTCCAATACATCATTCTTAAACAATATGTTGATTCCATTTCTCACCTCCAGTTACAATCTAGTGGATGTACTTTATGCCCAACCCAACACTGGAAACTAAATTAATTTCTAATTGGAAGAAAATAAAAACAGAATAGATAATATGAAATAAAAAGGAACAGAGAGGATAATAAAGCGTGTTACAAGAAGCTCCACAATTAAAGATCTGACGGACAAAGTGCCCGTGTTGTCCCACCAACTAATATTTTTCATGCTTGAAAACTTTCACAGCTAATATTATGTAATGTTATTACAAAATAAAAGCTGACAAGCAAGTTAGTGAAGGACAACTCCCAAACAAAAAAAAGGAAGAGCATTAGGCCTTTACCCATGGTATTAACTTAGTAGGTTCCCCACTCCAATTCTGATACGAACCCTCATACTTCTGCACCTTTTCCTGTAAATACTGAACATACTCAATCACCTGCATAGAAAGAATAATTTTAGTCAATGGAAGATGAGCAAATATGTCACAGTAGCACAAGAAGAATAAACACTCTACAGCTTCAACATTATCCCAATTTCGATAAGCCAATGTATACCTCCAACAAGAATGATGCAGTATCTCTCTTTTGATCACTGTGAGGTATAAGATCTCTCAAAATCTGGAATCTGAAATGAGATAGAGGTTGGTCAGAGGCTGTACATTTAATGTTAACAGCGTTAAGAGTAAGACAGAAATTTAATTGCAACATTCAGGCCTGAAAATTGGGGGTGGGGGGTCGGTGGCTTAGGAATAAATGGAACACATAACGCAAGACTCCACCAAAAAAGGAAAATCCTTATCGGATTATAGATAAGTAAGAGGCCCATATATTTTCTACAACATGTTAACCAACCATAGAGATAAAATCATCATGCAGAATGATGCACAAACACTAGAACAAATAGACCTGCCAGTTGTGATCACCATAATATCTCTAACAAACTTAAAACACCTGAATGACTGTGTGTGGAGATTACCTCTCATTTATCTTGCTTCTTCTGCGCTGCTCCGTGACAGAGTGCTTCGATCGTATGGCACTAGCCTTATCGTTGTTCTTCGCATCTGATTCCAAGTTCAATTACAGTTAAAATAAATAAATAAATAACTTAGATAAAAACAAACCAATCCCTTGAAACGAAGATTCCCTGATGTCGATATTCAAAATAAGAGACACTAGAATCAGAGGATTTCGAATTGATTTCCTTGATAGAATTACATAGATATGATCAGAAGATAAAACTTATATATAGGGAGAATGACATAGTCAACTGAAATCCACAATTGAGAATGGAATCGATAAAAACCAGAACGTGAAGTAGCAGCATAAGAAATAAACACCGAAATAAGAAGGGGAAAAGTACGGGCATGTCGGCATGACATCGCCCAGCATCAGAAATCGAAGAATTGGATCTAGTATGGAAAGAAGCAACCTAGCGAGCAGAAACAAGATACCTTTGCTGTTTCCGATGCTACTATTAGCGTTGGAAGTAGAAGAAGGCCCCTCTCTTTTAGCAACCAGCTCGTCCTCCTCGTACTCTTCGTCTTCCTGATTGCTTTTCCCTGTTCTCATACTTGGATTCTATTCAGGTTGGCCGGTCCAAGCCTCCAATCCTTCTGTACCGAGACTTCAACTCCCTGTACAGCTCCTGAAACAGAAGAATCACGGAATTGCACCAATTCGAAGACGCTGCCAAGCACCAAAATCGAATTGCGATGTAATTTGAGGACCAGGAATGAAAAGAGCAAGGAAGCGAAGGGAAGGTTGTGGAACTTGGCTGAGATTTGATGTTAAAGAATAGCAGCTGTAACAGCCATGGCCGAGCAGCAGAGCCGCCGCCACCTAGAGGCGGTTATCGGTGAACGGAGCCGCCGTGGGGGCGCCTTAGACCGCCGGATTTGCCTGCTGCCGTAAACGAACGAGTTTCAGTGGGTTGCATCCGTCAGGAGAATCCCATACAGCTGAGCTCATGCTTTGCTCGTGACTTATCTCTTTTTAGGCCGATCCATTTGGAGCCCTCACTTGGGCCGGCCCAAATCCGTGTATAAACAAGTTGGGCTCTCTATTGGGCCGATATTTGGATCCTTTAAGCCCGCGTTCTCGTCTTATGTCCATTAATCTTCTTTTTAATTTTAAAAGTATTTTAAAGTTTTATTTTTTTTTATTTATTTATTTAAGAAATTTTGAAAGAAATATCCATCTTAAGTTTTTTTTTTTAGTTTCTACTAAATTATCTTATTGTTTTAATTAATTTAAAATACTTCTATGTTGTACAAATTTTTATACAAGTTAAATTATTGAAAGAGGTTGGAATAATGTGACTGATAATTTTATACGGTTGGAAGTTTGAGAGATGTAAATGAGTCAATCATGATGAATTTTTTCAGGTTAACTAAAGTAGCTTCTAATAAAAAAATTTACAACTTTGTACAATTTTTTACTATCAAACAACGACAACAATTCTAATTCTAATGTAAATTGAACATTTGAGATTATCAATAACTACATGAACTTTAGTCAACATGTGCATAATTTGATTTTTCTCTCTCTCTTTTTTAATATCTCTTTTTCTTTTTTTTTTTTTTACAATATGTGGGGAGGAGAATTCGAACCACAGACCTTGTGGTTATCAGTACAACTTTATGTCAGTTGAGCTAAGCTCTTGTTGGCTTAATATCTCTTTTTCTACGAATTTGTTTAAAAGTATATAATTTAATCCAAATATTCTTAATTAATAAGTTCTCCTAAAAATATATATATATTCGTAATTAATAAGTTGGTCTAACTTATTCTCTTAATAGGATGACGCATGACATGATTAGTAGGACTCTTCCCATTGAAATCTTAATTAATTAATTATTAATTTATTTACTTATTTTTAAATTGATGGAATATTAGTATGGGACAAAAATTTTATTCCCCTATCTCTAATGCAATTTTAAACAATGATTGTCTATCCTTTGAAAAACTCCCTCGCTCCTGTTTCTTAAATTTGTAATTAAACTTTAAAAAAAAATTATTTATTGGTAAGAGGATGAAATAAAAATTAGTATTTACACGACAACTCAAATGAATTGTATAATATTATCACAAAAACCCAAAAAAAAAAAAATATATTAAATGTTAATATTTTTTCCAATTTCCAATCCGGCTCCCAATTTTAATTATTTTATTTCTCTTTATACCGAAAATTTTGAAAGTAAGTGTAAATGTGGGGTAGTTTTAATCCACCTAAATCATACAATTGTCGATTTGAACATAATACAACGGGTTAAAATATATATATTTGATCAATAGATCAAAAGTTTAAATCACTTCATCTCTATACACAGTTGAACTCGAAAAAAAAAATTAAAAGTGATTTATAAGTCTAACTTCAAACTATTTATACAACAAAAGTGACTTAATTTCTAGTTTTTTTTCTCCTTCTTTGAGTATGTTTCATGTCAACATTTCCATCTACATTTCCACATGTCTATGGGTTCGACATCGTCATGTAGGATGAATCGACATTTCCATTATATTGTCAAGAAGTTCATAAAATTTAAACAAAATAATAACCAAATGTAACTAATTTGGAGATGATATTTATAATAATAATTTTAATTTATTTTTAAAAGTTATAACATTCATTTGTTAATTCAAATATTTTTTTGAATTTTTTATTTTAAATATTTTTTTCAGAAATATCCATCGACATCGACATTTTGTCGCTATTTTTATCGACAATTTTATAAAATTGAGACATCGACATTTCCGTCGACATAGACATTTTAACCCTTGGCTTGGGTAAAACAAAATTGGGACATCTTCTAAAAACGACGAGATCCTGTCTTGAAAGCACGATTTCAATTTATATAAGGTCTAATTTGTCCACTTGGAATTAAAAGCCATTAAATTTGTCATAAGACAATTTCTCTACAACAAATGCCATCTCGCAAAACTAAGTTTATTTTGACATATAATATTTATTTTGAACTTATTTATATTAAAATAATATAAATATACATAATTTTATATTTAATTTAGTCTTTTTTTAAAAAAAAATAATAAATTAATTTAGTCATTTTAAAGTAACATATAGTTTGCATTTTATTTATTATTTAATAAAATTAAAAGTACAAAAACTATGAAAATTTGCTGCCTATGTAATTCTATGTTCCAAAATTTTCTTTTCTCATGAACCATGTTTTTTTTTTTTTTTTTTTTGTCTCAATAACTACTTTAATTTATAACATTAGGTTTAATATCATTATTATGAATTGTTGTTTTGAATTTAAAATTTGCATGTGAATCCATGGAAAAAATGACCAAACTTAAGCCCTCGTTTAATAACCATTTGGCTTTGAAAATTATGTTTGTTTTATCTCAATTTTCTTAGGATGATTTTCATCTTTGTTAAAGACACATTTAAAATATTAGACAAATTCCAAAAACAAAAACAAGTTTTTGAAAACTATTTTTTTTTTTTTAGTTTTCAAAACTTTTTAATTTTCAAACGAGACCTAAGAATTAACACTGTTTTCTGATTCTCAGGCTTTCAAATCCGCCAGAACAAACCCCATAAGGTTCTAATTCCTAAACCATGGGCCAAACATGATTATGTCAGTTGAGCTAAGCTTTTGTTGGCTCCTTAGTTTTGTTTCTAATAAGTTTTTAAACTTTACAAGTATTTAATAAACCTCTAAACTTTCCATCTGTGTCTAATAAATTACTAACATATCAAACGAAATTATTATAAAATTGAGGGTGTATAGTTGAAATGAGGAAGACAATAACAGATATGGTCCAAAATTTAGAGTATAAATAAACACATCATTTTTGTGCATGAATTGAATAGAAAAAAATCACAACTTCAAAGGTTAAAATGTAACTTTTAAAAAATTGAAGTAGTTCAAAGACATTTTTAATAGTTCAACCTAGTATTAATTTTAAAAAAATCATGTCAACATCAACATAAATCTTTAACTAAACAATCAAATATTAAAATGGACAATACTTACTATATACATTTGAAGCGTTGATATCTCCTTATATATTAGAGTTAAAATGTTGACAAATAAGATAGATAAAAAATTTATTTTATTTCCTATCTTTTTCTCTTAGTTGTCAATATTTTAATAAAATAGATACGAAATTCTTACCTATTATTATACGGTTAACGGTTAAGTATTGTTCTATTAAAATCTCTCGTCACACGTGTTGTTAAAAGAGTCCTCATACAATGTGACAAAGCACCTCGTTTAACGGTCCAGATTTGCCAGCTGTGATCTTCCGGTTCCTTGACGTGGCAGTGGGGACATCACAGCGGAAATCAAAATCTCCCGCCGCAACAGTAGAGTGGATGCACGTTGATGAGCGTACGTGCGGCCACACGTGATAAGACACGTCCGCCACGAAAACGGGAGGCGCAGCCCCCGGGGAAAGAATCCCATGTGCGAGCACCCACTGGAATTGGAATGACGTGGCCATATGTGTCCGTACATTCACAAGTTGCAGAATCTTTTTTGTCCCTTCCCCCATTATTTCGGTACAATGAATTTGCTATTGCTTCACTTTTTTTGTTTTCTTTTTCTTTTTATTTAATTGTTTTTTTTTTCTTTCCACTCCATTTTATTTATTGGATCATTGCGATATTCGAGCTGTCTTTAATAATATAATGACACTTCTTTTTATAAAAGAGTAATAATTAAAGAGTAAGTTGGTAGTATTCTCTTAGTTTAAAATCTTTTAAAAAACCTATGTGTTGGTGTTAATTTATAATCGATTTAAATATTGTGATAATATGTGAACATTGTTGAATCCCAATATTTTAAATTTCCTAAACTTTCAATTAGTTCAAATTCTAAAAAGTAATTATTTTAATTCTTATTATTGCTTTTTTTAAATATTATATTTTGAATGGGAATTTGGCTAGGTGTGTATTAGATTCATATGTAATAATTAAGAGAAATATTGGATGCATAAATATTATGTAACATTAAAAATAAATCGTAAATGGTATGTTATCAAAACCATGTTTCGAGAACTAAAATAACTATTTTGAATAAATTCAAGCATAATTCAGTGAATAATACACTTATTATCATGTTCAAGATCAATGGTTCAATTTCTCATCTTACAATTATTGAATAAGAACTAAAATGAAATTTTGACTTAACATCATAGAAAATTTAAATATTTTTCAATTCTTATTTTTTTAATATAAATTGAGAGAATAAAAAGCATAAAGCATTAATGTAATCAAATGGGACCTAGAAGATTAAAAAAAAAAAAAAAAAAAAGCAATTACACATTTGTTGACATATGTAATAAAACTCAAATTGCTGAGATTTTCATACCAACTTGATTTTGCTGGTTGAAACATCTCTTTTCAATGTCATTTGATAATTTTTTTTTTTTTAATAATATGTGGAGAAGGGAGATTCGAACCACAAATCTTATAGTTACCAGTACAACTTTATGCCAGTTGAGCTAAACTCTTGTTAGTCATTTGATAATCCATTTGTTTTCGTTGAAATTAAGCTGGAAATTTAGTAGAAATACAATTTTAAATGTGTGTTTTTACTGCGTTAATTACTTTAATAAATAAATTAAAACATCTAAGTCGGGTAAAATAAAAAGGGTAAGAGGCACTAGAATCCAAAACCATATCTGAAAAAAAGAGGACAGGAATATATATTTATTAATTATTATTATTTTCTTGAAACTAAGAGGAGAGGAATATTAACAAAAGAATATTTTTAGGGATAATAATTCGATGGCTATAATAACCTGTGTCTCCCTCCAAGTTCATGACAGTCAAATAGAAAAAGTGCGGTGGGCCTATCATCTGATGCCACGTCAACCCTAAATAAATTGGACGACTTTTTTTTTTGAAAATTATAAATTGGACGACATTAGTTAGGAGGCCTGTCCCGTCAATTTTTACTAAAGTGGAATATTGTGGTAAAAGTTTGAGTTACCTTGACAGAACAAAATTAACCTGACCATGGTAAAAGTAAAACCTTTCGATCCTAAAAATTTCGAACATTCCATGTAAGATTTTTAGAAAATTATATATCATTTTAGATGTGACGGATTGCTGACTTGTCAATGTTAACATTCCAACTACTAAAACCATATTTATTTTCACGATTGTCGGAGGAGGAGAATTTTGAATATTTTAGACCATTTTAATTTTTACTCGAGGAGGTTAATTTTTAAATTAATCTTCTAATTTTCCAACCGATGAAACAAAATAAACATGTCACTCACGTTGTAGATAATAGTAACCCAAACCAAGGGTTGGGTTGAATTAGGATTTTTTTTTTTTTCGATTTTGGTTTGGGTTAGAATTTTCTCCGATTAGGGTTGGGTTAATTTTTTACAAAACCGAAAATTCGGTTCGGTTCACGTTGTTGAGGATCCCACATTGAAAAGATAAATGGAGAACTCACAATATATAATACATGAGTTACTCCATCTTGAGGAGGCATGTTGAGGATCCCACATTGAAAAGATAAGTGGAGAACTCACAATATATAAGATACATGAGTTACTCCACTCATTGCAAATTGGTTTTGAGATGGAAGCTCATGTAATCTAATACATGTGTTTTAAAAATTTTGGTTCGGTTTAACCTGAACCGAAACTAAAGCTATATATATACACACATACACATTCGGTTTCTTCGGGTAGCCAACCCGACCAACTCAAATTTTTTTGTTAGTCCAAAAAATCCCTCCAACCCAACTCGTGTACACCCCTATTGTAAACTGGAAAATATTTATTATTCTTAACATTACACAATTTCACTAATTGTGTCTAATGTCAGGAATTCATACATACATTCAATATTATATATTTTTTTACATGTTATTTTTCAAAACAATAATTTCATGAAAACAAAATAAAAACATTATAAATGCAATTGTGAGAAATTCACACATTCTAGAATGTAAAACAATCCATTAATACCTAATCAATTTATGAGAAAAATAAACAATGATGGAAGACGCAAATTTGAATTAGATGCAACCAAAAAAAAAAAAAAAAAGTTTTAAAAAATAATGTTTTCTAAATTTACCCTTCCCAAATTGTTAGAATCAAAAGGTTGTAAAAAAGAAGAGAGAAAAAACTATAACATTTTGGTCCCATCTTTAATCAATTAGACCATGTTGAATTTAGCCATAAAAAACTTAGGGTAGACATCTTGTAATGTGTAGCTAATATAAAATAAGATTGGATTATTATGATGATTGTTTTTTGTTTTTTGTATATATATTTGTTGGAGTTTTATGAAAATAATAGGTTAAATTTTATAAATAAAGTTTTTGAACTTTCAACTTTGTGTCTAAGAAGTCTATGACTTAAATATATTATTCAATTTTAAATTTTGCAGTCTATTCCGTCATTAACTTTAAAAATGTCTAATAAATCCTGAAACTTTAACTTTTGTTTCTAATAGATCCAAAACATATTAAAAATTAAATAAAATTTAGTAGATCTATTAGATATAAAATTGAATTTTATATCTACTATGACCATAAACTTTCAACTTTATGTCTAGTAGGTTCATGAGTTTTAAACAACGCATAATAAACTCGTTGAACACAATATTTAAAGTTAAAAAACTTATTTGCCAATTTTTAAAGTTTAGGGACCAAATAGATTCAAACTTAAAAATTCATGAATCTATTAGACATTTTTTAAAATTTAGGGATCGAACAGATTCAAACTCAAAAATTCATAAATCTATTAAACATTTTTTTAAGTTCACAGATCAAACAGATGTAGACCTAAAAATTTATGAACTAAACTCATAATTTTTTTGAAATAACATAATCGCATAATAATAAGTGTATGTTTGCAGATTTGTTTGACCAAAAATTTGATATGATTTTGGGAATTAAATATTTAAATTGGGAAGTAGAGGAGCACGTGGAAGGATGATGGTGAGAATGGATGAGGGGTCAGGTCACGTGCAATTGCCAGATGGCGGAGTTTGATTGGAGTAAGAATAGAATAAATGAAAATGAAAGGGCCGGAACCTAACTCGGATAAAGCTGCTTCAAAACACAACACAAATCTTAACCGACCACCGGCTTTTGTCCCCCTCTTGTCAGATTAATCTACCTCGCCGTGGGTCCCGTTTGGCTTTTGATAATCTCAATTAATTAACCACCACTAGATTAAACTAAAAAAAAAAAAAAAAAAGATAAAATTATAAATTCCATAGTCATGTTCGAAGCTTTGAAAAAGTGTAAGATGACACTCCACGATCCCGATCAGACTCAAAAAGTGACGGTTGGGAATGCGACCAAAGTTTCATATAGGTTAGACAATTGAAATATCGTGAGTTTATAATGAAAGACAAGTATTTACATTGGTATAAGGTTTTTTGAGTGAAACCAAAAGTGAAGTCACGAGGTTTTTATGTCCAAAGTGGACAATATCATTACATCCTGGAGATTTATGAAGTGTTCTTGTCCCTTACAGAGACCTAATCTAACTTTTGTTTTTTCTTTTCGTTCACCTTGACTCAATTGAGTCAGGAGGTTGGAGGTGTGTGAGTAACTCACCTATGTGGACCTTTACGTATCATAACTCTAGCATGTAACAATCTAATCAACAAATTAAAGTATATTAAACAAAAAAAAAAAAAAAAAAAACTCAATATGTCAAACTCATAACACTCATTTGTCAATTTCAAATCCAATTTGACCTTAATTGCATCTAATTAGTCGTTTATAATTTGTCAAACTAACTATTAGTTGCACTATCTCGTCAAATCTCATGTAATAAAGTTATATATCAACATTTCATTCATCAATAGTAACGATAGAGACTAAAAACAAACATAAAATTCCAAATGATGTAACAAAAACTTTTTTTTTGGAAGAATAAAAAATTTATTAAGCTATAGACTATAAATGTCAATTTTTTTTTTTTTTTTAAAAAAAAGACTATAAATGTCAAATATAGTTCTAAAAAAAAATAAAAATAAAATAAATGTCAAATATATAATTTGACCTAATTATTTTTCATCATTCATTGACGAGGTCCCTAATTACAGTTATACCCTCCACTTTATCTTTTCTTCTTTGGTCAAACATTCGTCTTTTACCAGAACGGTCAAGATCCAACTAGAAATTAAATGCTGACACTTCTTTATTTCATATTTATTAACAAATTGTTTAAATTTAAAGAAAAAAAATCTTCACCGATAATGATTTTCAGTAACAGGGAAAAAATAATTAAAAAATTATTTTGACACGTAGCTAACATGTTGTGTCTTGTATTTATTTAGCCCATAATTATTATAAAATTAAAGCGATTTAAAAAATAATAATAAATAAAGCGATTTGAAAAAGCAGAAGAAGCTTCCCAAATCCCACCGCCCATCCCATAGAAATTAGGGAAAAAATCATTTTTAACCCTAAACTTTGGGGCTTGTATCAATTTTAACCTTAAACTTTCAATTTTATCAAATTGAACCCTAAACTTAACAAGTTGTATCAATTTCAACCATAAGCTTTCAATTCAATCAAATTGAACCTCAAACTTATCTGATCGTATCAATTTTAACCTCAAACTTGCATAAGTGATACAATGTATACCTTTGGTTTAACTTTCCATTGGAACTACACACGTACATAATTGATTATTTTTTCATTTAATTTTTTCTTAATTCACATTGCACCTGAATTGGTTTTTTATAAATAAAATATTGAAAAAACTTTATTTTATATGACTTTTTCTTGTTGTTGAGAACTTTAATTGTGAAGGCCTTTTCCTTGCTATTTAATATTACGAAAGCAAAGAAATTTTGGAGGTTTTTTATCTTCAAATATTTGCTGGTTTTTTATTTTATTTTTATTATTGTTGCTAAGAACTTTCTGAGAGTTTTTTTTTCTTCTTTTGCAGTTTTTTTTTTCTCTCTTGCTAATTAGAAGAATGTACAAATGTAGAAAACGAAAATAAAGAAATTTTGATTTTTTTTATTTCTCATATTTGCTAGATTTTTCTGGTTGCCAATAACTTTGTGATTCTTTTTGGGATAATAATGAGAAGAATAGTTTGGGATATTTGATTTCTTCTTGTTTTTCCAAAAAAATTCTTACAAAACACTAACTCGTGTGCAGTGTGAATTAAAAAGAGGAAAAGGAAATTATCAATTACATGTTTTAATAGCAATTCAAATGAAAAGTTGACCAGAGTTCTACAATGCAACATTTATGCAAATTTGAGGTTCAAATTGATACAATTTATTAAGTTTAGGGTTCAATTTGATAAAATTGAAAGTTTAGGGTTAAAATTGATACAAGCTGCTAAGTTCAGGGGTCAAAATTGATTTTTTCCCTAGAAATTAATTAAATAAGATAAATCGGGGGAGAAATTTATTAATAAATAAAGAGTTTTATCCATAATATATATATATATATATATTTGGAAACAGAGTTTTATCCATAATTCAAGTTAAAAAATCAATTTTTTTGTCAATAAAAAAAAATTATTTTTTTCTGAAACAGAGTTTTATCCATAATTAATACGACAAGATCATGACCGTTGCAATAAAATAAATTCTAATTTAACACTACAATTCAACATACATGTATAACGGTTGTTTTAATTTAGCACAAATGTAAGGCAACCCATAACTCTTAATAAATTATTGAATTATATTATAATATTATATATAAAAAAAAATACTATGTTGTTTTTAAGAAAAAAAAAAAGTTTATTATGTTAGTTTGTTGATGATGCATATGCATAATTTCATACCGTGTCATCTTGATGCTAAAGTGAATATAGCTCAACGGTGACATATATCCTCAACCAAGGAGTTAGAGGTTTGAATCTCCACCCTCGAATGTTGTTAAATAAATAAAAAAAAAAGAATTTGTTGGCATAGAAAATTTTCTTCAAGTAATTGTCTAAGTTCGTGAAATTAAAATATGCTAATTTCATGAAATTAGATTGAATTGGGTTCAATTTAAACCCAAATTCATTAAGGTAATTGGGTCAGAAGCCCAAAGTTTCAAGCCCAAGCCCGTGGATGAGCCCAAGTACATTTCAGGCCCAAACCCATGGATGGGCCCAAATGCAACCAAGCCCAAGCCCAAGCCCACGAAGGCCTTTGGGAAACTCTATAAATAGGAGGCATGACTTCTCATTTGGGGGGGACGGCAGAAAGAAAGGAAGAAGAGAAAGCTCTCAGAAGAAACCGAAGATTGAAGCTCCTTCTGCAAAACTGAAGATCGAAGCTCAGATCCTCATCAAATCCAACTGCAGAACCGAAGAACAAGACTCTGATCATCTTCAAATCCCGACACAGAACTGAAGAACGAAGTTCAGATCCTCTTCAAAACCCACTGCAGAATCGAAGATCAAAGCTCAGATCCTCGCCAGATTCAGCTACAGAACTGAAGAACAAGGTTTCGATCACCCTCAAATCCTGCCGCAAAACTGAAGAACGAAGCTAAGATCCTCTTCAAATCTCGCAGCAAAGTGAAGATCAAAGCTCAGATCCTCTCCAAATCCTGTCGCATAATTGAAGAACGAAGCTCCGATCATCTTCCAATCTCACCACAAAACTGAAGATCGAAGTTCAGATCCTCTTCAAGTCCTCCTACCAAATCGAAGACTGAAGCTCTGAACCTCCTGCAGACCTGAAGACTGAAGTTTACCTCGATCCATCTAGAAGAATCCAAATCCTTCTGAAGAACAAACCTTCTAGACCGAAGCTTCTTGAAGGCTCTGTAGATCAAGCCAACTTGAAATTGTGAGAGAAAGCATCAAAGGTTGTAACTAGAGACTGTAATCCACTACACTTATACAGAAATCAATACATACAAGTAGTTTCACGAATCAAATTTCTCTCTCCGAAATCTCGTGTGAACAGAATTACATTATCTTTATATTTTATTGGTCATGCTTCGATATTATCCAAATGTCCACTACATAGGCAATATTTATTTAAAATTTTGAGACGACTTAAATATTGAAATGTAATTGGCTTACACGGTATCAATATCTATTACCTTTTGATTTATAGGTGTTATTTAACGATATTCATTTTTGTATAATCGATATCACCAATCCACTATGACGTGCGCTTATTATATACATATCTTTGTGAAATATAATAAAACATGAGAGGTTGAACTATAAATACTCCACATACATTAAGGTTATGTCACAGAGGTCCTTAAACTTAAAAAAAAAAAAGTAGTTAAAAGGTTTATAAATTTTAATAAAAAAATCTAGACTTATTCGATTTTTTTTTTTTCTTAATTCATGGATATGTTAGGTACACAATAGGAACCTACACTCTTTAAAGTTCACATTTTTTGTAACTAATTAATTTGATAAAATAGTAATAATAATTCTCATTTAATAACAGATCCAATGTGGCAAAAAAAAAAAATCAAATTTTATAAAAGGACTGACCTAGAGTAATTTGTTTTGAAAAAATGTTAACTATTATAAATGATTGAAGTCAACAAATTTAAGATTTATTGAAAGTATGAAAACTAAATTAGATGTTTGAAAATACATAAACTAAAATAAGATACGCCATATACTAAAATGATTGTTTAACTAAATTATTAACAGAAAAAAAGGAAAAAAAAAATCAAATTTGACCTCTAAATTTAGCCGATTGTATCAAGTTCAACCCTAAACTTTCAATTTCATCCAATTGAACCCTAAACTTAACATATTGTATCAATTTGAACCTCAAACTTGCATAAGTGTTGCAATGTAGGCTTTTGGTCAACTTTTCATTTGAATTGCCGTTAAAACATGTAATTGGTTTTTTTTTTTTTTTTTAAATAATTCACATTGCAACCTGAGTCAGTGTTTTGTAAGAAATTTATTGAAGAAGCTCTTTATCAGAATAAATGAAGTATCCCAGACTATTATTCTCATTGTTATAAAAAAAAAAAAAAAAATCACTGAGTTATTGGCAACAAGAAAAATCTAGCAAACATGGAAAATAAAAAACTCAAAATTTCTTTGTTTTCGCTTCATAATACATTATTCTAATTAGCAAGAAAAAATATAGTAAAAGAAGAAAAAAAAAACTCATAAAGTTATTAGCAACAAGAAAAACCAACAAATATTTGAAGATAAAAAACCTCTAAAGTTGCTATGTTTTCGTAATCTTAAATAGCACAAAAAAAAACCCTCACAAAATTCTCAACAACAAAAAAAAATCATCTAAAATAAAGTTTCTCCATTATTTACAAGAAACCAATTCAGATGTAATGTGAATTGAGAAAAAAAAAATAGTCAATTACGTATGGTGGTTCAAATGTGAAGTTAACCAAATATTTACATTGTAACATTTATGCAAGTCTGTGGTTAAAATCGATACGATCCGATAAGTTTGAGATTCAATTTGATGAAATTAAAAGTTTAAAGTTAAAATTGATATAACTTGTTAAGTTTAGTGTTTAATTTGATGAAATTGAAAGTTAAAAATTAAAATTGATACAACATACAGAGTTTAGGGTTAAAAATGTTTTTTTTTTTTAAAAAAAAAAAAATCATCAATAAAGTGAATTGTGGGAATGCTTTAAGGAAAAAAAAAAAAAAAAGTGAATTGTGGGGTTGGAATTTAATTTACTAGAGTTATTGGGATGGAAGTTGAAAGTCAAGAATTTATAGAGGTGGGCGGCACGTGATTTATTTATATATATATATATATATTATATAAATAAAAAAGAAAAATATCTGATGCTTTTGGTTTATTTCTTGTATTATTCCTTGGACCAACCATTTGGACTTTAGTGTGCACTTACATTAATTATTTTTTATTTTTTTAAGTTCAATTCTCATTTATTTTCCGTTTCTATATTTCTAAAAACATATATTTTATCGCTAGAAAATAAATTTTCAAATGCTTTATGGAGTAGTAAAAAGCGTTTCTAATAAATTTAGCTCATGTTTGGGAGTGATTTTGAAATGGTCAAAATCACTTTTATCATATTTGGAACTACTTCAAAACATGTCTTTAATCATTCAAAATCAATTTTGATGATATGAAAATCACGTTTAAAAGTGTAAAATCAAACTTGAAATTGATTTTGAGTAATTAAATGTATGTTTCGAAGTGATTTCGAATGTGACAAAAGTGATTTTAGTCTTTTCAAAATCACTCCCAAACGTGCATTACTTTTGAAAATTCACCAACTATTAAAATAAGATTTAACCAAAAAAACATGGCCAATCAAATTTTCAAAAGTGTCCAAAATTCAACTACAAAAATATATCAATATTAGATAATAAACAAACAAAGAGGTAAAAACATTAAAATCTAGCTAACAAAAAGTATTAGCCTTTAAATATTATTTTGGTTTCTATATTCTTTTTTTTATCTCACTTTTTTTAATCTTAAAATGTAGTCATAATTTTATACTAAAAGACATTCATCATGTATAGTATTAGAATTTTACAACCAGTGGCCAAAGCAGACTTTTTAAAAATATATAGACTAAAATAAAAAAAAATTTGAAGGTAAAAAAGACTAAAGTAAATATAATATCAAATTACAAAGGACCAAGAGATGACCTATAAAACTTTATAAAAAAAGTATATAAACTAAAATAATATATGCACCAATAATTATTTATAAATTTGAAACTAAGAAACAGATAACTTTGTCATTTATTTTAGGTTAAATTATTAAAAATATCTCTCAACTATGTGGTTAATTTTAATTATATTTTTGAACTTTAAAAAGTTATAAGTTTGAAGTTTGTTTAAAAAGAAAAAAAAAAAAAATTGGAGTATCTTTCATTAAATTTATAAACGAAAAATGATGTATTTGCATGTGTTTTTATTACCTTTTCCTCATATGTGCTAACATATGTTCACATAAGCTATATATATACAAATTTCAAAGGCTAAAACAAAACTCTTGAAAGTCTAGGGTATAATTGAAACCAATGGGGTATTTTTAATAATTTAACATTTATTTTATATTAAGAAAAGAGAGAACAAATGTTGAAGAAATCCATTTATAAAGGGCCCGTTTGGTAACGTTCTAGTTTCTTATTTCTTGTTTCTAATTTTATTAAGAAATCTAAGCATTTAATAACTATGCATGTTTCTTGTCTCTCATTTTTTTTAGAAACACTCCCAAATTTTGTATAGAACTTTTTGGAACAACTAAAACTAGTTTCTCCTTTTTTGTTCCCGTTTCCAATTTTTTCCAAAACATAAATAAGAATATAGGTCTATTATTATTGAATGTATAGGTGTCAGGATCATAAAATTCTATTTTTCTTTATTAAAAATGAAGAAACAGAAACAAGAAACGAGAACGTTACCAAACGGGCCCAAAGAAACCAGTAGCTGATATGCCATTTTGTATTGTACGAGTTTTTTTTTTTTAATTATTTATTTTAATTGTATAGTACGAGTTTTTCTTTTTTCTTTTTTATTATTATTATTTTTGAATATGTATAGTACGAGTTTATAAATCTAGGGGCAGATGCAATTAAATGTCTCATAAAGTAACAAACCAACCCCACAAAAGTCAAGCCCTTGGGCTCAGTCATTTTTGTCTCTATTTTTTTGGGTAAGATTTTCAAATTGGTCCCACTCATTCAATCTCTTTCATAAATAAATTATTTATAGCGACCGCTACAATATAACTATATATGTTTGTCACTAAAGGTGGAAGTTGTTCTATAAAAGAAAGTTAAAGTTCCTCCTCAAACGGTTGAGAGTAAGGTGGTGTTTGGGGCACTGAATAGGTTATAATAACCTCCTTTATTATAATCTATTCAATGTTTGGGCACCAAAAAAAAATAAATGGTGAGGTAGGTTATTTTTACCTCCAATTATTTTATCAACCATCATCCAACCTACCCGATTATTCTATCCATTTTCTACAGTAACTTTCTCATCTCTTCTTCTATGCGACTCCTTGACTTTTCCGACGACCGCCGGCTGCCGTCGGCCGGCGAAGTTTCAGGCGACTTTTCCGACGACGATCGACGACTTTTCCGGCCACCGATTTTTTTTTCTTTTTTTTTCATATTTCTTCTCATTTTCATTTTGAAAAATATAAAAAATAAAAATAAAGAAAAAAAACATCGAAGGTTGCTGGAAAAGTCGTTGACAACATCGAAGGTTAACCAACTTAAAAAAAAAAAAAAGAACATTCAAACGAAATTGTATTTACCACACTCAAGTTTATTTCAAATGATTTTATTGATTAAAAAAAAAACTAATATGATTTTTGAACTAAACATTTACAATTTTTATTTTGGCAATACTAAAAGTTAACTGATATGATTTTTCTATACAAAATCCTAAACTTTTTTGTTTTGTAAAAAAAAAAAAAACATAACCCTAAATCAAAGTGAATCATATATCATAAAAATAAAAAAATAAAAAAAAAAACTAGAAAAAGAAAACAGTCAGTTTGAACCTTTGATTCAGAACCCCATGTTAAAACAGATCAACACTCCAAACACAGACTATTTTATCCCAGACTAAAATAATCTGCATCTCAAACACAGATTATTTTATCCCAAACTAAACTAATCTGCACCTCAAACACAGATTATTTTATCCTAGACTATAATAATCTACACCCCAAACACAGATTATTATAACCCCCAGACTATTATAATCCCAGATTATTATAACCACCAGATATTATAACCAATTTAGCGCTTCAAACAGCCCCTAAAAGTCCTACTTATTCTAACATTGACTATCGAATAAAGAATATATCAAATATATTTATCACAATGACGTGAAAAAATTGTTAAAGGGACAAGTTAGAGGCTGATAGTGATTAGAAGATTGATGGGAGTAATTGGTGGTGGTGAGAGTGACGGAAGAAAATAGATGACTTGGACAATCTTCGAAAAGTACGTTTAGCTCTTTTATGACCGTCCAGTGGTTGGTTTTGAAATTATCAAAACTTAACCATTGACGTAAGTTCGATTAGTTAAAACCGTGATGATCAATTTTTTAGTTTTTCTCTTCGCCTTTACTGTCACTCTCCTGATTGAACAATGAAGTTGAAGAAAAAATTAAAATAAATTTAAATGAGTTGAATATGAATTTTTAAATATGATTCAAAATGCAAATTTCAATAACTAAAAATATATATATATATATATATATATATATATATATATTAAGCAAAGTCAAGTTTTTTTTTTAGTTAAAGGATGAATACCGTAAAAACCCTCACTCTCCTCAATTTTTTTAAATGTATTTTTAATCCTAAAAAATAGTAAAAGTTTTTTTTTTTTTTTTTTTTTTCACTACAAAATATATATAGTTTTTTTTTTTTGAGAAATATATATAGTAAAAGTTGTTTGACCGTTGTCGTGAAAAACGACTTTTACTTTTTCTCAGACATTATGCGAAATAAAGGCTAAATATCTTCTTTGATCCGAAATTTTTGGATTTTATTTATTTATTTATTTCATTTTCGTTCTTTAAAAATTTCAAGTCCATTTTTAATGTATGGAAAAATTTTAGTTAAGAGTCCTTATTCCCACATAAGGTAATTAACTTGAAAATATCAAATAGGTCAATAATATATTAAACGCAAAATCAAAAGTTACATACAATTTTTAAACACAGAATAAAAAATTGAAAGATTAACTAGTCACTTTTTGAAATCAACATGTCTTAAAATTAAAAATTCAAAGACTTATTAAACACTTTTTAAATTCAAGCAATTATTAAAACAAAAATTTAAAACTTTAAAACTGAGCTTGCAATTCAATAAAACATATATTTTGTTGAAAAGATTTTAAAAAAATTGTTAAAATATCATTTTGGTTAGTGTACTCCGAGTTTTATTCCACCTTAATCCATGTACTTTCAATAAAACTTAAAATCGGTTAAGTTTAAAGTTAATTTATATCGAAATTGGTTAAATAATAATAATAAATTTCATACAAAAAAAAAGACATCACGTGAACATGTTTCTTAGAATGAAACCAATTTGGCAATGAAAAGAGTAGCCCACACCACCTACCTTTTCAATGTGGGATCTTCAAAATGCCCCCTCAAAATGATGCTTATTTGGGTTCACAATTTTTGAATCATATCCCTGGAGTGACCCTTGTATTTTAGGTTTCCACTAATTTTTTCAATGTGGGATCCTGAATACCCGTTTGAGTTTAATGGACTCCGATACCATATTAGATAATACAGGGTTCCATCTCAAAATCAATTGACAATGAAATAAGCAACCCATTTATCTTATAAATTGTGAGGTCTCCACTTACCTTTTTAACGTGGAATCCTTAACAAGTAGAAACTACCTTTTAAGCTTTATTGAAATAAAATAGACTACATTTGAATATCTAAAAGTATAGTGATTAAAATGAAATAAACCTCAAAATATAGAAAACAAAATGATGGGTATATTTGGTTTAACTTTTGAAGTGTTTAATTTTGAAAAAAAAAATCATTTTGAAAAAAAAAAAAGATATTGTTTTTCTACCACTAAAACTTATTTATTAAAAAATGAGATTGCAAAACAAACTATTTTGAGAGAAATACTTCAATTTTTTTTTAAAAAGTTTTTGAGTATATAATAACTCGTGTTTAACACTTATAAAAATGTAATACATATGAATATTTAAATTCTAAAAAATTTTCATACAAAATGTAAAAAAAAAAAAAAAAAACATTATTGAAAAACATTTAAACTAAAATTATTTCAAACCATTCTAAAATTAAAAAAAAAAATCCAAACCGGCTCGATATTTTAACGAAAAAAACGTTGACTGAGGATGTAAAATTCACGAAATGACAGGGTCAAATCAGTAAAATAAAAAAAAAATAAAGAAAAATCTCCCCCGATATTAAATTGATTAATACGTGTATTCAGCTGATTCATCGAACAATAAAAAAAATTCCCGTGCTACTCGCTGACACCCAACATACTCAAGCCCCATTCGCCACTGGGTCCCACGACCACTTCACCCATCCAATACTTCTCCCCCACGTGTCAATCTCTCCTGCCCCACAACCGATTCATCTGACGGCCGAGATTCGCCCTCTGCTCCACCGGCCCCATTTTGCTTCTTCTCGAGTCTTCGAATCACGAAGCACAGAATGAACAGAGAGAGAAATTTTGGTTCGAAGTCGTAACCAGACCAGAGTTTGAGATCTAACCCTAGCTTCACGCGTTAGGTTAAAGAGACGACCGTGAAGAAGGCGACTCCATAGACACACAGAGATTCACCACTGAGCTTCTTCAACAACTCAAACGGTGGACGGAGAACGGAGAACCGAGAAGGTTCTGTTCTCACTTCTCAGCCCCATTTCCAGAACCTTCTTATTCTTCTCATGCTCTTCCTTCTTTGATTTTCGCGCTTCTCTCAGATCTCTAGTTCCACTGTGAGTTTCTCGTTCCGATCACGCTCTGTGTTTGTTTTTCTTTTTTGAAGTTCGGTATTGGATTGATCAATGTGTTTTTGGATGGAATTTCATGTTGTGGTTCGTGGTCATTTCTCTTGAAATTTGGCGATGGTGTGGGGATCTGATGGACAAGGAATGAGGAATGAGGAATGATTGTTTTTGCTGCATTGCGTGTGAGATGAGACTGGCATTATGGTTGTTTTTATAATTCTTTCTTTTTTGAGTCTTCGGAGACCAATCTGGTCTGGGCTTAGACCGACTTATTGAAATAAGTGAGCCGCAAATTTTGCGTTTTCTTTACTCTGCCTCCATTGCATTTAATTCTGTAGTGAATCAGCTTTCGTGATGACTTGTTTTGGTGTGTCTCAACTACCAGGGGCTCGAAATGTTGTTAAATGTACCGATCTGTGGTATTTTATGTTCATTCAGACTAATACGATGGAATTTTGGATGAATTGTTGTCATTTCTTGCCCCTGAGTTTTGGAACAATCCATTTAATTAAGTTATAATCTTGCTTTCTTTCCCGGAAACAGTCAGAAAGGTCCTATTTTTGGTTGAAATTAAGTGAACCTTTTTTTTTTTGCTCTGATGTTGTGAATACAAGGGGCTTGCGCCGTACCAGAATTTATACATGGTTGGGGTCTAGTTGCAATGAATTAACTTCTTGTAATAAATCTGATATTGTGTTTCTTTGACAGATCCTGGGCTCTGCAAATCCTGTTCAATGGGTAACTGGATGTAGTGTAAAGTTTTCAGCATCTGTCGCTGGTTTCTTGTGGTTGTGGGCATCCTTCACCGAGAATCTTTAGTGGGATCTCATTTCTGTGTCGACCGATTAATGATTTTTAGGGTACAAGAATTTGTTGTAGCTCATTCAGCATCGGCTATAGAGTTGGGCATTTTTCTGGGAGAGAAGGAACTCTCTTCCATTGCCACCTCTTTTGCCTGCTGCCAACACTGTCTGTGCACATTTGTAATTAATGCATCGTAAATTGGATAGCCCTGTCCAGACGCAGATGGCAGTGGCGGCAGCCTTTAAGAGTCCTCTCAGTGGAGAGTATGGCGGGAGCAAGAGGATGGAAGGAAAACAACAGCCTACAGGGAGGAGAAGGGTCTTTGTGCAAACCGATACTGGTTGTGTCCTGGGGATGGAACTGGATCGGAGTGATAATGCTCATACTGTGAAGAGGAGGTTACAGCTTGCGCTCAATGTACCAACTGATGAGAGCTCTTTGACATTTGGGGATATGGTACTCAAGAACGACCTTAGTGCTGTACGTAATGACTCCCCCCTTCTTCTTACACGAAACATTTTGCACAGAAGCTCATCAACTCCTTGTCTCTCGCCTACTGGAAGGGATATTCAACAAAGGGATCGGAGTGGCCCTATTGAGATATTAGGGCATTCTGATCGCTTTATTAGGACAAAACAACTGGTTGGTGAGATTATAAAAGCAATTAAAATTGGTGTAGATCCTATTCCTGTTCATAGTGGACTTGGTGGTGCATACTACTTCAGAAATAACAGAGGTGAGAGCGTTGCGATTGTGAAGCCTACGGATGAAGAACCTTTTGCACCGAACAATCCAAAAGGATTTGTTGGTAAAGCTCTGGGTCAACCTGGGTTGAAACGATCAGTGCGTGTTGGGGAGACTGGATTCCGTGAGGTTGCAGCTTATCTTCTTGACTACGATCACTTTGCTAATGTGCCTCATACTGCCCTGGTGAAGATTACCCACTCAATCTTCAATGTCAATGATGGAGTAAATGGTAACAAGCCAAGCAAGAAGAAGTTGGTTAGCAAGATTGCATCGTTCCAAGAATTCATACCACACGATTTCGATGCCAGTGATCACGGGACTTCCAGCTTCCCAGTAGTGGCTGTGCATCGTATAGGCATACTAGACATTAGAGTTTTTAACACAGATAGGCATGCTGGAAATCTTTTAGTTAGGAAACTTGATGGTGTTGGGAGGTTTGGTCAAGTGGAGCTCATTCCTATTGATCATGGACTCTGCCTTCCCGAAACATTAGAGGATCCATATTTTGAGTGGATTCATTGGCCGCAGGCATCGATTCCGTTTTCAGAGGATGAGCTCAAGTATATCAAAGATCTCAATCCATTTAAAGACAGTGAGATGCTTAGGATGGAGCTTCCCATGATCCGTGAGGCTTGTCTCAGGGTTCTGGTTCTCTGCACTATCTTCCTGAAGGAAGCTGCTGCATTTGGTCTGTGTCTTGCTGAAATAGGCGAGATGATGACTAGAGAGTTTCGTAGTGGAGAGGAGGATCCCAGTGAACTGGAACTTATATGCATCGAGGCCAGGCAGCTGATCGAGGAGAGGGAGGTCTTATCTCCCCGGGCTGATATCAGTGATGAGGAATTTCAGTTTGATATAGACTGCGATGAAGTGGAGTCAGGTTTTACCCAAGAGATAGAAGCAGATGATTTTTTCCCTACGACACCATTCCCCTTCAGCGTCGGTGGTATGCATGGACGTTTTCCTCTTCGTAAATTGGAGGAAAGCATCGAGGAAGAAAACGGTGACGAAGACGAGCGAGGGGGCTACGCCGATCTGTTTTCTTCCGAAAGGATTCCAACTATTTCAAAGCTTTCCATGTCACTGAAGAATACCAGTCTGGGTGAGAAGAATAAGAAACATGCCAAGTACTTTGGAACAAGACCTGAGAATGGATACATGATGACCAATACATCCTCTGGGCACAGGAGTGCAAATGAACAGCTCCCAGCCAGTGTAACCTTTGTGAATCTAGCAGACATGAATGATGATGCATGGTCATTGTTCTTAGAGAAGTTTCAAGAGCTACTTCACCCGGCATTTGCGAAGCGAAAATCCACAACTCTGGGTCAGAGGCAGAGGCAAAGGCTTGGTACTTCTTGCCAATTTTGAGATTGAGCAACCAACCTGTTGTTATGATAGATTGAGCCAAGAAGAGTTTGATCAATCAAGCTTTGATGCAAAAGGTTTTCTGATTTCTCTCCCAGAGACTGCATTTAGAAGAGGGTCAGTACTTAGGTTCTATTGTAAATAATGTAGCATCAACTTAGTAGATTTGGTTTTAGTATATCCTTTTTTTTTTCCTTTCTTGAAAATTACTTTGTTCTTCTAGCTGCTACCACCTTGTTATATAAATAACTTGTAGAATAAATCTTAAGAGGAAAAATTATGTAAACAAACAGGGAGATGTGCCAGTTTTTTTTTATTATTTATTTATTTATATCTGCCTCTAATGTTCTTTTCACTGCTGAACAGATGTGATTTGGGTCAAGCTTTGGATTGATTGAAATATGCAAAGCTTTCAATATCTTTCTCACTCTATTATTTGAAATTGACACAACAAAATCTCATGAAAGATTCTATATCACATGCAGAAGCATTAAAAAGGAAGCAAAATGGTTGAGGAGACCAGCCAAAAGGGTGGTTGGAAATGATTGGAATTCATCATCCACTGACTTTGTGGAAACATTCATAGCCATAAATTTTGGTCTTTTATCCCTCTCTTCTTATTTGATACAAGTTGGAGGAGAGTGACAGATTCATAGTGGATTAAATGGTTGTCTCTGTTTCTAATGAAACCATAAACTAAGCTCTCAAATAGCTCAAAGTATTTTGGTGGTTGTTAGATCAAGTTGTATTAGATATTTCTAAAGTTATGGTTAGGATTTTGTGAATATAATTGAATTGTTCTTACCTAATCATAAGTGGTAAAGAAAATTAGAAGTGATATGGCTGTGCACTCACAATGTTTAAGATCTAAAAGGAATCACCCGTTCACCAGGAAAAAAAAAGGTTTATATTTTTAATCAACATGAATCTGTAAGTTTGAATCGAAAATGTGGGAAAAATGACAGATGTATGACTTCTTAATCAGCTGAACTATGTTTAGATTGATTCAATTCATGAGTTTATGATTTGTAAATGTTAGTATCTAGTAGTACTAGATAAAAGTTTTATATTAATAAGTTTATATAATATTGGTTTATATGACGAGTGAGATTAACAAGTCCATATATAACTAAGAAAAAGATAATAATCTTCATCCCAAAATATAGATTTGGTTTCTTAATTTAAGTTACACAAACTTAATTGGTAAGCTAAGAAGGTTCTAAAAGAGAGTAGTAGTTAGTGGAAAGCCAACTCCCAATATTGAAATGAAAAATTATTAATAATAATATTAATATTAATATTATTGGGGTATATGACACAACTTGTCTTATATGTATGACCCCCAAAAGGAGGAACTTGTCTCTATAGTGGGGATTTCTCATAAAAGAAAAAGAAAGTCTTAATCACAACTTGCCTTTAGAAATTAATATAATCTCAAATATTATTGAGAAGGAAGGTTGAAGTTTGTAAAGAATAATATATATTTAAAATAATTAATAAATCTTTTTTTAGTTTAATAATAGGAAATTTAAACTTTTGACTATTTATTTAGTTAAAGATAATATCATTAGAGTCATGAAAGATCAAGAAACTCCCTAAAATTGAAATATACCAAATCCAAAACATGTTCTTTCAAGTATTGAGAGAATAAAAACGTAAAATTATTAGAAGTTTGAATCCATTTAAATTAACGGATTAAAATCTTTCCAAATCAGATCTAATATTTAAAAAATTATTGTAAGGTTTTCTTTTATTATTATTTTTTATATATATTTTTTGACAATATGTGGGTGGGGGATTCGAACTACAAACTTTGTGGTTATCAGTAGAACTTTATGACAGTTGAACTATGTTCTTGTTGCCAAGGTTTTCTTTTATTTGAAAGCTATCAATACAAATGAATTGGAAAATGTATCTAAACATATTTCCATGTGAATAATGATAATTACCATAATTAGTAAATTAACATAATAACATGATTATATGTCAAATAAGTGATACTGGAAAAAAAAAAAAAAAGAAATATGGGGTATTTTGGTCAATATATAATATATATTTTGGAGGGAAGGTCTAAATATTTAGTAGTTGGACCATATTATATTTTTTTGGGTTTCCTGGTATATATTTGCTACTATTTTCGGTTACAATATGTACAATATTGGGCCTCCAATATACATTGGTCTATAGAATATTAAAACCAAATCATACAATTCCATATTATCATATATATATATATATATATATATATATATATATATATATATATATATATATCCAATATTGATCTCAGAGGTTGATTTTAGAAACTGAACTCATGTAGCATATTATCACAAACAAATTTGCACCTATTAAATAAAAGGCTAATTTCACAAACTAGATCATACAGACTTAACATTTGAATTGAATCAATATGCTAGTCAAAGTGAGCATTGTTTAGCGGCAATTGACATGTATCATCGACCAAGAAGTTAGATCATGTTCGAATCTCCCACCCCAAATGTTGTCAACTAAAAAAAAAAAGATCGAACTGCCTAAACCGCACTCAACTTGGTAATCTACATCTATATATTTACTTTTGGTGTAAAATGAAAGTTGCATATGTGTAAAAGTTACAATAATAACTAATTACATCTTTGATCAAATTCATGAATAAAAACCTCAAGCCACTTCCTTACTTAGGGCCTCTAGATCTCTTCCCAAAAAAAAAAAAAAAAATGTAAGATCTCATATTAAAATAGACTTTATCGAATAAGTATATATCATGCATTATCTAATGTAACAACTAGTAGAGAGACTTTGCAAATCGAAAAAAAAAAAAAAAACAGATAGAAACTCAATATCACAGATATAAATGTATAAATTAGAACAACACTTTCACTGAATCACTATTACAAAGAGAGATGCACGATCTCCATTACTACAACGAGAGAGTTCTCTTTTGATTATAAAATGTGTAAAAACTCATAAATATTAGACAAAACTAAAGGCTCTTTAATTTTGTTGATTACATATAGTGATATTACTCATATAACATATATTATAAGGAGAGGAAAATTGGATATATATATATATATATATATATATATATATATATATATATATATATATATATATATATATATATATGTTCCATATAATTAAAAACAAAAACTGAAAACCAAAGGCTCTCTTCAAGTTCCCATCAATTATGTTTAGGTGGGTGATGCATATGAGTCAAATAATCAGCATTGTTATAAACTAATTTAGATCCACTCCCCAATTTCTTTCTTTCAAACCTTGAAATTTGCTTCTTCTTTTTGCCACTTTCTTCATTATTAATGGAAGAACTTGAAAAAACCATCTTTGAAATCTTCTCTTTAGACCCACTTTCCAATAGCATAAGCTCTTTCACTCCTAATCTTCTTCCTCCAATGTTGTTGCTCAAAAGCTCCTAGAGAGAGAGAGAAAGTTTGAGATGATTGATGAACATATATTATTAATTTTTATGAAAAATTTGTATGAATTCACTTACCTTTTCAAGTGAAGCAAAACTATCTTGAGTTGCATGTTTGTCTTCTAAACCTAAAAATGAAAAAAAAGTTATTCAGTAGAAGTGGTTGTAAAAATCATTACACACACACTATAGTGATTTAGATAATTCACGACAAGAAAACATGTCTAACCGTAGCGGTCACAAGATTGCAACAGTTCCTAACAACATATAAGTAAATGAAAATGAAAAACGGATATCTTATAGTGATTTTTAACCGGTTGCGAAGTTTATATACAAAATCGAGTGGTTATTTAAACAAATAATAAAAAAGAAACCTACCCAATTCAATTCCCACCCCATTTAGATAGTTGAAAACAAGTATCAATAAAGTAAAAGGAAAATGAATGATATAGAAAATAAACCTTGATGAAACTTGATTATGGAAAGTGATGTAACAGGAAGAGCAACCAGCAAAAAGCAAGCAAACCTAACAAAGGCCATATTGATGATGAGAAATTAAAGTTGTGTAAGAAACAAATCCAAGATGATAATGTATATATAAAAGGATTTAGGGTTTCTAATTTTGGTTTGTTTTTTGTGATCAAGAGAAGTTTTAGAACAAGACAAGAAGGATATATATATATATATATATATATAGAAAGGAGTGAGATTAGCTAGGGGTGGGGTTGAGTCAAATCTATGGGACTGTTGTCTCCAACATCCCTCTGTTTTTCATGCTTTGAAATCCAAAAAATTTGCACATTCAATTCATTTCTATGAACTTTTAGAAAACCTCAATTCTTTTTGTTATTGGTATTGGCATCAATGTTGGTGCAAACCCCATGTGTCTTTTCTTATTGTGTATTGATTCGAAAAGGTTTATAGTTGCGGTGTTTAGAATTATACAAATAAAGATCTATGATTTACAACAGGACCAAATCAGATTGCACTGAGGGTTCAGACAACTAATCCAGGGTTTCTTTAATTCGTTTGTTGTTATCGTTATTAGAAAAGCTCTTAAAATACTTGTAAGTCGGAGAGAATCAGTTAGTGTGGTTTTTGAAGTAGAAGATCAGAGTAACTCATGTATCAACAATGACCTTTGTACTTTACTGTGGTGGTATATAAATCCGTCTCGCAAGATGGTGACAATATTAGAGAATTTTATCGATATCGATGAATTAGGTTAACGTGGAAAAGAAGGTAAGTAGTTGTTGTGCGCTTGTCTAACGTTGTGGGATGAACGAGGGGAGTCCTTTTTCATGGATCCAAACAAACTAGGGTGGACTTCCAAAGCTAGGTTTTCAACGCCCTCTCTCTTTTATTTTATTTTCTCAATGCCAAAGTTTTGTTTTATTATTTGTTTTTGTTTCTTGGCATTTGTATAACTTATATATTTTAATTTCAACATGTTTCCCTTCTTCTCTTTTTAGGTACATGTTGACCATATCAAACATTTGGTATTGTGTTAAAATTAGGTATAATCTCAACGGTTTCACTCGTCGAAGTCTCAAAACTAAAACCCTAAAATTCTGGTAGATAACCATTTAGGTTTTTGGTTTTTGAAAATTAAGTCTATAAACATTACTTTCACCGGCCATAAGTTTCTTTGTTTTGTTATCTATCTTCTTCGCATGTTTTCAAAAACCATGTCAAGTTTTGAACATTAAAAAAAGTAGTTTTCAAAACTAAAAATAAAAAATATCAAATATAGTGGTTACCGAACGGAGGCTAAAGTTCTATCAAAACAAAGACTTTAAGACAACTCACCTAGGTATATATATAACTCAACTAGTTCAAATATATATCATCAATTGAACGGTGAAACTCACATTTTTTTCCATTCCCACACATGTTGTTTAGCTAAAAATTGTTTAAAACAATCGATAATTAAAATAGAGAGAGATTAAGACTACTAATAAAAAAGAGAAGAAAAACAATCAACCTTAACACAGTTTAACAATTAAGATATCGATAAATTTTTTCTATAATGTACCGAAAGTTCAAATATATACACTTTTAGAATGATAAGACTATACTTCAAAACTTATATAGGTTGAATGTTTGAATTTCCACCCAACATTGTAATATAAGTACTACTTTAATATTCAACATGAATTTAGAAAAGGTATATTAATTATCAAAGTTCTTTTTTCAATTTTAAATTTTTATAAAAGTAAAAGTTTATTGGAAGTATCTAAATCCTAAATGGAATGGTAAATCAATTAAATATTGTCACTTCTTCTAATTTATTAAAATTAAATAAACATAAGAAGTAGATTTTTGTTTGTAGGAAATATTTTTGTAGGTGCCAACATGAGCATAGCTCAACTGGCATAAGACTGAACTAATGACCAAGAGATCTGTGGTTCAAATCCCCCACTCCCACATGTTGTCAAAAAAAAAAAAAAAAAATAATGAAAAAAATTGGAAACAAGAACAAAAAAGGATAAACTAGTTTTAGTTGTTCCCAAAAGTTCTATACAAATTTTGGGAGTGTTTCTAAAAAAATGAGAAACAAGATACATACATAGTTATTAAATGCTTAGATTTCTTAATAAAATTGGAAACAAGAAACAAGAAACGAGAATGTTACCAAACGGGCCCTCAATTAACATCTTTTAATTTTTTTTTTTTAAATTGATATTCTTTTTTGAGCCAAAAATTGATATGCTGAAAGGTGTGCGTATTATTTTGATCCTAATGGGCAAAATATTTCAAATGTATTATGGTAAACAAACTAATTTTTGTAAAATATTATAAAGAGATAATAATTTAAATAAAATCTTCAATTAGTATCATTACTTGACATTGAATTGCTTAAAGGGCATATGTTGAGAGTGATTTTGAAATGATTTAAATCATTTTTGACGTATTTAAAATCACTTTGAAACATGCCTTTAATCATTCAAAATCAATTTTGATGATATAAAAATCACTTTTAAAAGTGTAAAATCAAACATGAAATTGGTTTTAAATAGATAAAGGTATATTTCGAGGTGATTTCGAACATTACTGGAGTAATTTTAGTCATTTCAAAATCACTCACAAACATGCACGAAGTACAACCAGATTTTCTTTATCTAATACTCACCTTCACACACACTTTCAATTTCACAAAAGTATTTGGTTGTATGAATTAATATATTTTATTAATTTATTCTTTACCTAATTTTGATTTTCAACACTTGGACTTTATACTCTGAATTTACTAAATTTTATTTTATTTTTATTAAAAAAAGCTATTATATATTTTTTAGAATAAAAATCTAGTGAATACACTTTTAATTTTAATAAGACTATACTTCAAAACTTATATAAAAAGGCCAACTAGAACATAGCTCAATTGACATAAAGTTTGTACTATCGACCAAGAAGTCAGAAGTTCAAATCCCTCGATCCAGATGTTGTTAAAAAAAAGAAAGAAAGACTTATATAAAAGGAAAAAGTAATAGAATTAGTTTAGAGTTCCCAAGTTCCAAGATGGCTTTGAATTTGGGTAGGCAAAAGCCAGCCTACCCACTGCCTCTAAATTCTTCCTAATTTGATTGAAATCTGAGTTTTCACTTTTCAATGTATATTTGGTTTCAATTCTTGTAGTTATATAGCCAATAAGAACATAGCTCAACTGGCATAAAGATGTACTGATAACCACGAGGTCTGTGGTTCGAATCTCCTACCCCAATATTGTCAAAAAAAAAAAAATAAATAAATAAAAATAAAAAATTCTTGTAGTTATATAACACAAGGAAAGCTACACCTACATAAAAGTCTTTGTTTTCTTCCCAAACCCCACATATTGTAATACATTCGTATCCCGATATAAGGATGTTAGTCAATTAAAAACTTTCACACATTTCTTATATTGAATATCAAAACTTATGGTAGCCATCGCATTTAAAGAAAACGTGTCGCATATAAAATTGTCTTTAACTAACTTGAAAGTATCTGAAGTCTCTAGGTATATGTTTAGGAGGATTGTTTTTATTTTCATAAACTACATAGTTAATTATTATGTGTAGTCATGTACATAAAACAATTAACGACTATATATAGTATCTTACTTATCGAAAAAAGTTACGATTTTGTACACTTGAATTCAACATTTATAAATGTGTGATTTTAGAAGGAAGGAATATCAAAGCTGTTATAGAGTACATTAAATCTTTAGATGGGTGAACTCAATCAATATTCATTTTAATTTACAATATCCAAACACTTCTTAGAGTATTTTAATATAAAATAGTGAAAAAGTATATTATAGAAATTTGAATTTAATAACTTATTATCCCTTTTATACACATTATTTGAATTTAATAATGCAAACATCACAAGAATTATGTTAACATTTTAAACTTAGAGAGTATTTAATCATTAATACACTGTCAACATTATTTATTCATTCCTTATTAAAAACACAAGGAACTTAAAATTGTTTGTGATTATTTACTTTACACACCAAATCCATCTAGAGCTAGCCTAAACCACTCCACTAACTAATCTTTTCTAATCTCCCCCCCATTTTCTTATTATAAACATAATCTTGATATCTTTATGAAAAAAAAAATGGTTAAAAGAACAACATAAGAAAGCAAATATAACATATCATGAACTTAATGTGGGATGATTATTATATTTATATACTGTGGGACACATCAATACCTCTTCCCTCTTCTAATAGGGTAAAATCCAACTTTTTTTTTAGTGCAACAAATTTGAGAGTTTGAGAATTCGAACCTCTGACTTCAAGTGAGGTAGTACATGTCAACTACAGTTGAGTTATGCTCACTTTGACATAATCTAACAAAAACTATGCTCTCCCTCTCATAATATGGCAAAATTTAACTCACACATTTAAATTTTACCAAATAATAATAATATAATAATAATAAAGTTCAAGATACTAATATTTTCCTAACAAATAAAGAATATAATAGAAGTAACTTTATTATATATGTATATATAAATATTTGAGAGACAAACTTGATGATGACATAAAAATGTGTTCTTTGAATCAAATAAAGGGGAGAACCCAAGACACCATTTGGGATTATTTACTTTTATAATGAGAAGATGTTGGTGTAGCATATTGAGAGAAAAAAAGGGAACTTTTTCCCCCTAAAATAGCAACATTTGAATGTGGCACTAAACATCACCACCAATTGACCTTTTTTCCCCCCAAAAAAAAGCTAGAGTTTATAGGGTGGTTAATTAGTGTGCCCTACCCATTTTCTTTTAAAAGAGAGCAATGCATTCATCAACTAATTAAGCAACAAAAAAATAAATAAAGTCTAGAGTATGGAAGATAAGCAATCAAACTAGCTAGTAGCCTTACATAGTAGCTCAGATTTAGATCACGCTCAATAACATGAACAAGCGAAAAGTTAGGAGAACTAGCAAAAGGGTCATAAATATTCTATGAAATAGTCTCCATATTTGAGAAATTCAAGGAAAATTGATCAGCCTTTTACTAGAAAATTGCCATATTCTTCACTTCTCCACGTCGCTTAGGCCGAGGTCCTAGCCCCTACTCTTGTCACTCTAACATACCACACGTTGAGGTAAATATAACCACATATTAAAATGAGAAATTTTTGAAAGAAAAAAACGAATAAAACACATGATTTCAGATACGACGTAACCCCTCTTTTTTTTTTTTTTTTAAGTCAATTTATCCGTAAAATAATATCTTTGAAAATTCATAACTCAGAAAGTATCCAACTCTAAAATTGAACAATAACATTAAAAAAATGTTTGAACTACTTGTGGAGCTCATGGGGACAAGTCATTTGAAAGTCGAAATATCAAGAGAGATTAGGTAAAGATATGGCTCCAAGAAATTAATAATGGGAGATGTCCTCTTTGATGTTTATTTATTTACTTTTTTTAATTTTTTTTTTTGAAAATCCTTTTTTTTGAAAATTTGAAAATCCCTTTGGTGTTTATTGGGGGTTAGTCCCCCACCCATCATTTCTTCACTTTTTTGTGCAATGGACTTTTCTTGCTACATTGGCCCTCCATTTCTCTTAATTTGCCTTTCCTCATTAACACATTGGAATTGCCACATAAAATTAACTTTCAAAAGAGGGATAGATGATGATTTTGGAAGATAGTGAATGTTGATGATCAAATTTCGCTAGGTAGATTATCTTCGCTCCACGTGATAATCGACAGTGAATTTGTTTGAGAGCGAGGAAGACGTGGCCTACAAAACGGAAAACCTGCACACCAGTGTGGTGCTAGCCACACCGCCTCAGATGCTTAAGTCAGAAAACGGAAGATGAGAGCTAGAGAGTAAGAGGAGAGAGTCGAGAGTTCGGGTCCCCTTCTTCAGTAGCGAAGAGGGGTATAAATACCTGCTCATGCTCCTAGGGTTTATAGGAATTCGGAGGCGTTTCGGGTCAAACCAGGTGGAACCGGGGCGGCCAGAGGCGGAAGGGACCAAACGGAGCAGGACAGGCTCGGCCTCGGCCCAAGGCCGAGGCCGAGCAGGGGGTCGAGCCAAAAGCCCGACCCCTTTGGTCTTGGCCCGTCCCACTTGCTGGTTTCACCTCTTGGGTCTATCTCCCAGCTCGATTTTTCTCCGGTTGTCCTCGTCAGCTCCTTGTACATCGGGGTGGTCCAAAAGTGCCTATAACAGTGAACTTAATTGATTAAGAAATTATTTTATAATAACATTTGAAAAACACACTTCTTTTTGTTCTTTCAAAAAGAATGTTAAGAATTTTCTCTAAATTCTTGTTCTAAAAAGTAAAAATTAAAGTTGTTTGAAAAACAAAGTTATTGAAATATTAGCCAGCTCTATAGGGAAGCTTGGAATATTTGTATGGATATACATATTTAGAAAAAAGAATCCTTTGTCCTACCAATCAATGACAAATATTTATCAACCACGACCTATTTGTTGACGTTGAAAAAAAAAACCTATTCATTAACTATTTTGTTGTTTTCGATTTTTCTTTTAAAGTAGGTTTTTTTTAGTACAACAAGTATAGATTACGTGGTTGTAAAAAAAAATAATAAAAGATTAGTGAGATTTGAACCTCTAATCTCAAGCAAATAAGTAACTACTTTAATTGTCTCTATTATGTTAGTTGTGATTTTTTGTTTGACATTATTTTAGCTAAGCACTCGGGGCTTAAGGGTCTACGGTTCTTAGTAAACATGCTTTTTCAGCCCATATTTTCCCACCTACGACACATGAGCTTTCGAGAGCCCGGTATGGATCTAAACGATTTTATATGTATGTCTGATGTCTTTCAGTTCAACGAAATCCAAAAAAAGACAGACCTACCTATTCAAAGTAAAAGTTATCTCAACAAAGAAATTACCAACAACCAATTCTATCCGCCAACGAGAGCATAGCTCAACTGACACAAAGTTGTACGGATGACCACAAGGTATGTGGTTCGAATCCCCCCACCCCACATATTGTCAAAAAAAAAAAGAAAGAAAAGAAAAGAAAACTAATTCTATCTTTCAAAAAGAAAGTCCAAAATCAAACAATTAACAAACCCTAATTATTACAATTATTTAGTTTTTGAAATTTACACAATAATTAACATTAATGGTAGAGCAATCTAAATTAAATTAGTGGAGAGAAATCACATCACCCGATTTAATTCCTTAAACGACAAGACCCCAACTTGATGTTCTTTTGTTTAATTGCTCTTTAGGGGTCCCCTTTCTCCAATCAATTCAAATTCAATTTTTTTTTTCAATTTCCCTTTTCTTAAAAAAAAAAAATAATAATAAATATAAAAATCAATCAATATGGTTTCAAATATGGCTTCTTTTGATCTGTATTTCTCTGTGTATCATCCACTTCGCCGCTAATCACTCCCCTCTGCTTTTAAAAACACTCACCAAAAAACACAGGAGCAACTTCCAAGTTCATCATGCAACAATAATCCCACCAAAAACTCGACAAAAAGCTCGAATCTTTCGCGAATGGGATCTGCAACTTCCTCGATGGCTGCCAAGTTCGCGTTCTTCCCGCCCGATCCACCGTCGTACAGGTTCGGAGTTCGAACACAGAACTTACCATGTTGAGGTTTAGACCGATGAGTTATGGTAAATTTAATCTTTTGTTATATATTTTTTTTAGCGTGTACTCCGACGAGGTCGTCGGGAAACTGAGGATCTCGGGCGTGGAGGAGAGGGAAAATGTAGACGTGTTGAGGACGAGGACGAGGAGAGGGAATGAGATTGTGGTGATGTATGTGAAGAATTGTTGTTCTTCATTGACAGTGCTTTATTCCCATGGAAATGCTGCAGATCTTGGCCAGATTTACCATCTTCTCATTCAACTTAGTTTTCATTTGGGTGTCAACATCATGGGGTTAGTCAAAATTCTTCATAAAAAACCCTACTTTTTTTTTTCTTTCTTATTTTTCTCTGTCAATTCATGTTTTTGTCGTGTGTGAAATAGTTAATTCACTAAGTTTTAGATCCGTCACATTACTCGTATTTTTTGATTTTAGGTTCGATTCATTGCATATATGAGAATGAATTGAACCGAAACTAACGATAAGTGAATTGATGATATTATGTCAGTATGATTATGTTGAAATAAATATCAATTGAGAATTGAGCGTTGTCGATTTTGGTTTAGAATTGAACTAATGTAGTTAATGGATTGAGATTACTCTATTATTATTATTTTTCCTAATTTTGTAAAACAAACATACTCCCCCCTCCCCCCCCACAAAAAAAAAAAAAAAAAAAAGCTCAAATTATGAAATAACCTTGGCAAAAGTTATGTGGATTTTTTTTACTATTATTATTTTGACATGGAAATTCTAATAACTTTTGTGGTGTGTTGTGTAGATATGATTATTCTGGCTATGGACAGTCTTCTGGAAAGGTATATATATATATATATCTATATATTTTAGAATACGGAAAATATATGCCTGCATAGAGTGTGTAGGGATTTTCCTATATACCAACATTTAAAACGTCGACGATTAGGAGAGATGAAATAAATTTATCATTTTTTACCTTTTTCTCTCATAGTTGTCAATATTTTCATGGGTTCCTATACATCGGTATGCAACCAAGTGTTCTTTTTAGTATAATATTATAAAGGAAACAATAGTGTCAATATAACGACATGGACCATTTGTGAAGTTCAACTAAACTATAGAAATCAATTTGAAATTGTCAAAGCGAGCTTAGCTCAAGGGTAATTGGTATGTACTCTCGACCAAAAGGTCAGGGTTTCGAATCCCCCACTGTACTAAAAAAAAATCAATTTGAAACCATAAAGACTAAATTAAAACTTTGTTAAGATAATCACAAGAACCAAAATTTTAATTTATGCTGATCTGTTTGGAACCTCTTGATTTTGAGAGATTTTAAATTAAAATTTTTCCAACTAAAACTATTGGATTTTGTAGGATTTCATGGAAGTGAGAGTTAAATTAAAAATAAAATATGATTAATTACATATTTATCTTTATCATATTTTAATTTTCTATTAATAACTCAAATTAAAAACCTGTATTAGTAAATTTTTTACTTTCTTTTCTTTTTCGATTACCATCCAAACACAAAATTTCAAATACATTCATTTAAAATCTTTCTCGTTCCAAGCGAGACAAAGAATTTAAAATAATTTCTCAAATTTCAAATCACAAAAATTTAAAATCATTTCTTGAATTTTCCTGGTTTCAAACGGAGGGTTAAGCTTCTTATTTTTAATTTATTATTTATTTGTTGAAATGAGTAAAACATTAAAAATAACATTTAATATATACACTATTGATTATTCTTAAGCAACAAATTAAAAAAAAAAAAAAAGTAAAAGGAAAAGTGAAAAAACATTGTTAGTTGTTGTGTTAGGCAAGTGAACAAGACACGTACGCCGACATAGAAGCAGCCTACAAATGCTTACAAGACACGTACGGCGTCAAAGAAGACCAGACGATTCTGTACGGACAATCTGTCGGAAGTGGGCCCACACTCGAGCTGGCCACGCGGCTGCCGGCGGCGAGGGCCGTCGTCCTCCACAGCCCAATTCTCTCCGGCCTCCGCGTCCTCTACCCTCCTCTCAAGAAAACCTTCTGGTTTGACATTTACAAGGTCATCTCCTTCCTATTTTTTTCTTTTTTGCTTATATGCCCTCCCTTTTACCCTTATTTGCAATTTGTGTCATCTCGACGCTCTCTCTCCTTTGCTTATTTTCCAAATCTTACTCTGATATATGTGAGACCATATCATTGTTGAGGAACTTATATTGAAAAGATAAGTGAAGACCTCACAATTTATAAGATAAATATGTTACTCCACTTATTGCTAATCGGTTTTGGGATGAAACCCATGTTATTTAATATGGTATTAGAGCCCACGAAACCCTAATTGGTTTTGGGATGAAACCCATGTTATTTAATATGGTATTAGAGCCCACGAAACCCAAACGGGTATGGAATCAAATCCAAGAATGGTGAACCCAAAAGAGACACCATTTTTAGAGGGAATGATGAGGATTCCACATTGAAAAGATAAGTGGAGATCTCACAATTTATAATAATCGCTAAATTTAAATCTTATTTTGATATGTGAACTTTTATAATCGTTTTCATTTGAATCTGGTTAATGGTTAATCTTAGTATTGTTTGTTTTGTATTAGTTTTTATAACTTTTTCATTTATATATTGGTTAAATTATTATTTTTTTTGGAATGAAAATCAACTAGGATTAAAAATATAGGTTAAATTATTATAAACAATCCTCAACTATGAGTTGGTTTTAGTTGTACCACTAAATTTTCAAAACTTTCATTTTAACTCTTGAAATTTGAAGTTTGTTTCAAAATAATCATTCAATAAGTTATATCCAATTTTTTGTGTTGATCCATCGAATATTGATGACTCTATTTATCCCTAAATTTTACCTAAATAAATAGTTCAATAATCCTTGATTTTTATTAATTATTTTGAAAAAAAGTTCCTTTTTTTCCCCTTTGAAATCCAACTTCAGATCCATGTGTACTAGAATTTAAATTCATTTAATTTCAAAAGAATTGGTACAAGTGAGGCAAGTTGAATAAGCCATGTTCAAAGTCTTCATTAAAATTTTTATTTTGGGGGGTATTTATAAATTATAAGATGGAATTTTTCATTTTTGTTTTCTTGTTGCAGAACATTGACAAGATTCCACTTATTGATTGCCCAGTTCTGGTAATTCATGTGAGTTTTTTTTTTTTAATTATTTTTTTTGGGAAAGCAACAATAATATTCAAAACAAAAGCAAATTCCTTTTGTTATTATTTTTAAATTTTTTACATTTTTTTTTTAAAATTTATATTAGGGAACTGAAGATGAAGTTGTTGATTGTTCCCATGGAAAGCAGCTGTGGGAGCTTTGCAAAGAAAAATATGAACCCTTATGGCTCAAAGGAGGAAATCACTGTGACTTAGAACTTTATCCACAATACTTAAATCATCTCCGCAACTTCATATCAGCTGTACACAAACTTGGTCCAAGGAACAACAACAAGCTCGACGACAAGTCGAGGAACAGCACGGATCGATTGCTAAAGGTTCGGAGCAACACGTATCCTTCAGAGAGAGCACGGAATAGCTTTGATCGGTAAGTCTTAATATATATCATCGTCACACAAATACAGATCAGTGAGAATTCGATATTACGAACGAACTCTAAATATCTTAACCATTGAACTATGTATTAACGATGTGATATGACAGCTTGGGAGATATCGTGAGGTCGGTTGGATTGTGCAACGTCGACTGTTTGAAGCATGCGACCGACGAACCTTGAGATGGGAAAGTGTAAATGGCTTTCTTTTGTTGGTTTGTGAATATTTCTTTCAGTTTTTGGCTCAAACCTAGTTTAAATGGCTAAAAGTATGTTTGGTTTAACTTTTCGAAGTGTTTAATTTTGAAAAAAAAATTCTAGTGTTTGACAACCACTTAAAATGAATTATTAAAAAATGAGATTGAGAAAAATAAATTATTTTAAAAGAAACACTCAAAGCAAATTTTTTAAAAAGAGTTTTTAAGTATATAATAACTTGGGTATAAAAACACTTATAGGAAATGTAACCAAACATATGAGTGTTTAAATTCTAACAAATTTTATACAAAATGTTTTTTTTTACAAAAAAAATACATTCTTAAAAAACATTTAAATTAAAAGACATTACAAATAGACTTTAAGTATAAAGCATCACTTTAATGTTTGAAATTGTTTTCTTTCTCTTGTTTGATAATTGTTTCCATGCACTAGAACACATGTAGGTAAAATGTTTCTAATTTGTTTTTAAATTTTTTCATACTACTATCACTCGTTTTTAGTCGTATTATTTACGTTGTATAGAACCGAACGGGTAAAATAACAAAAAAGATAATGATATGATTGAATATGAATGGTAGTCTTATGAAACGATTCCGTACTATAGTGCTAGAATATATGATATACCAAAAAAATCTACGATCTAAATTTATGTGATAATGGAAAGGTTTGGATTTTATAGTTGAGTTATAGAAACTTAATTTAAATTTAATAGCATATGTTTAGTTAGGTGAACTTGTAATGTATTTTGGTATGATGTCTAGAGAGATGACCTTTACTTGATCTTGATGTTCTTTTGTTGAATTGCTTTAAATGTTGTATTTTTATTGCTTGAAGAATTAGTAAACGTACATTTAACGACGTTTTTCACATGTCAGAGTGAGTATGACTTGTTGCAAAAGTTGTTTACTATAAATGTATGGATCAAGTTTTAATATGGTGAATAAATTAGAGCGTCGTCCCTCAAAACTGGTTTTCTAGTTCACTTGAGAAATTAAATCAATGAGTGAAAATAAAACTAGATTAGAACAAACTAAAAATAATCTCTAGTAAAAGAATCAATGGAGAAAGGTCTTAGAAAGTTGAATTCACTAAATTAGGCATACAAATCAATTAATTAATTAACCAAGATCGAGCACACGATTATTCCATAAATCAAGAAGTCACTAATAAAAACGGTCTCTTACCAAGCACAACTAATTCTCTTTCCTAATTTAAGAAATCAATCTTACTATTCAATTTCAATAACAAACAAAGGCCTTAAGTCTTTACTTTCTTTTGACAACTTCTAAAACAATCCTAAATCTCTCCGATCTTAGAATTACTTCCGTTATGCATTTAGGGCCCGTTTGGTTTAAGGTTTTATAGATGCCTGGGAATACATGATGCCTGGGAATACTATGCCTGGGAATAAGATTGCTGGGAATCAAAGATAACTGTGTTTGGTTGTGCATGGAAATATCATCAGGATTTTATGAGAACAAATTATGTCTGTATTTATTTTTTAGAATTAATCAGGTAAACTTTATGTAATTTTAATAAATTAATCAATAAAATAATCAAAATTAATTCAAACTATTAATAAAAATTAATGAAATAATAATCATGAAATAATTTTAATGGGATAAACTATGTTAATTTAACAAATTAAAATTATTTAATTAATTTTTTAATAAATTTCTTTAACTACAATAATTTAATATATTGTATCCATAAAAATTAATTAGATAAATATTTAATAATAATATGATTGTTTATTTATTATAAGGAAATCCAAAAAAGTAATTAATTGATTATAAATAATCGATAAGTAATTAATTATAATTATTAAAAAATGAGTTTTTATACTAAATTCATTTAAATGATTTTATTTCAATAATTAAATATATTTTCGATAATATTAACTAATTAATTATAATTTTAATAAATATGTAATTACATCCCTTTAATAAACTTGGACTAAGTATTTGTTAAAAAGTCCTAAAAAAAGTATTTGTTTAAAAAAAATTGAAACTCTTGAAAAATTATTATTTAATCTAATTAAATAATTTATTATATTATTTTTAATTTAGTAGCCATTAGTTAATTAATTAACTATATTCAAAATAAAATTGCATATAAAAATAAAAAAGAAGAGATGGGAAAAGAGAAAACCCATGCTTTTGCAAGGGCATAGAAAGTCTTTGCCTGGGAATGCGTTATTTCTTGGGCCCACCACAGAAATCTTGAAACAAACAAGGGTATTAGAAACTCTTGCCCATTCCCATCTCCAAAAACCTTGTACCAAACGACCCCTTAAATTCTAATCTAAATCACCTCTCTTGAGTGTAAGATTCAAATCAATTAATAAACAATTAATTTGTGATCAAGAGATTAAAAGCATTACACAAATAAATGCATGAATGAAATAAAAACAATCAATCAAGGTAATCAACGAATTAATTCATAAAATTTTAATGGCTACATCAATCCATAAGAGAAGAGTTTAGCTACTCACATGTTCATAATTCTCAATATAGAACTCGATAAAAATCCCACAAGAAAAATACAAAATTCAAAGGGGAGAAGATATAAAATTGATGTCCACCATCTCAAGCTCCAAATCTAACTCTTGAAACTCCTTCCTACTCTTAAATTCAGGTAGTTATCGAAACTCGAGTTCGTTTTCTCCAAAGGTCTCCCCCCTTTATAGTTGGAAGAAGCTATGCATATATTTATATTGTATCAATGTAACATCGAGACACTAGGGATAGCGTTAAAAAACGTGTGGAATAAAAATGGAAAGCACGCAGCATTGAGACACTATAGGCAACGTTGAGATGCCACAGAAGGAAATTACCCATTTCGAATGCGTGCATTTTTTCCCTTGACGATGCTTCAAAAATTTTTAGCGTTAAGTTGAGACGCTCTTGATAGCGTTTCAATGCTACCGAGACGGTTCTTGAGGCTTGTTTACACTAGTGCTGAGATGTTGTGGACTAGAGAATTCTTTTTTCCATGCTTCCTATTGGCGTTGAGACGTTGGACTGGCGTCTCAATGCTATCTTCTCGGTTTTTAGGCTCCTTTTTCTCCTTTTGAATACTTTGCTTCATTTGTCCAGTCAACTCAATTTTCTCGATAATTCTTTCAAAGTCTGGGTTCCACTCCAAAATGCTCGATTCCTACAAAATGTAAATAATTACACATGAAAATAGATAAATAAGTATCAAGACTAACAATAAATCCATGATATAAATAACTCACAGTGTATGCTATATCATAGCTCAATGTTAATTGAGCTCTACTTCTTCTCTTGAGATTAGAGGTTCAAATCCTCATACTATACATTTATTTTAAAAAGAAAAAAAACGCTTTCCACATATTCCATCCATTTTCTTGGAGAAAAAATAGGCTATTTGAAAAAAAAAAAGTTTTCTAAAATTTATTTTTTATTTTTGTAGTGGTGGTTAGAAGTGCTATGGCATGAGTGTCAATCCAAGCACAACCGATAAGACATTAATTATCATTCTAAAAATTGATGGTTCGATCTATCACTCCCACCATTGTTGTACTAGAAATAGAGACCTATCCTCAACCACAATGAGAAAAATATACTTTACCCTATTATTAATTAATAACAATAATAGTTGGTTTAATTCTTCGAATAGTTGGTTTATGCCCCTCAATGAGGTTGATATTGGCGCAGTTAATCACACTGATGGGGGTTCTTGTCCCATAAATGTTATTTCATTAGGAGCTATTGCTCCTTCTTAATGAAAGTATTTATTTCTCAAAAAAAGAAAAAAACAATAATTCAACGATATTAAAAATTAATTAATTAATCATTATCATAATTATTAACGTGGTTAAAAGCTGATTTACTCTATTTAAATATTGTTGGATTTTCTGTAACTATTCTTTTTTTTAAAACAAAAATTACATTTTAAAATTGTTATAGCCCCCTAGTATAAGTAGTAAGTAGTAGTAACACCTAACTAGAGATATAAATACAATTTATTTTCTTCATAACTTTGGCAAGGCCATAAACACAGTTGAGGATTATTATATAAAAATAATAATAATAATATAAAAAAAAACATAATGAAGGATGGTTAGGATGTAAGTAAGGAGATTATCTTTTCCAATGCAAACACCAAATTGACATATTGGTTAAACAAAGGTAAAGAAAAGTACTATCGAAAATCGATCAAAACTGAACTGAACAAATTGAAATTTGAGGAAATTCATCTCAATCGAATCACCCTACTATTATTATTATTTTTAATTTTAGAACTAAAAAAACTCAATTGACGGATATGAATACTTCAACAATCTAATAAACTCAATTCAATTGATTTCGCAAAGAAGATTGTTTCTAGATACACTTTTTTTTTTTTTTTTCCTTTCTATTCTTCCAAATGCTCTATTTCTTTTTACCATTCGGAAGGATTTCTAAAAAAACCAAAGGGAAATCCTTGTAAATGGCCAGATGTACGGTGTATTTTTTAAAAATGGTAAAACGATTTTTTTTCAATAAAAAATGGCTAAACCATTTTTTAAACATATTTTTACGTTAATTATTCTTCCAATTATACCCTCAAGCCAATTTTCACGTCTCATCCTATATTTGAGAAGCCCTAAAGATTTAATTTTTTTAAAAAATAACCATAACAAAAGTGTTAATCCCATAAATCATGGAATCCATAGTTACAACTTATATCTTCTCTCTCTTATCTATTTAGATTTTTATTTTTTTAATCAACAAATCATATCTTCATCATCTTTTCCACCCGTTCTCAACTTTGATTATTTATTGTCTTTACTTCTTTCCAACACCGAAAAAGCTATTGATTATAAGTATATTGCCTCATATTCGTATTATTTCTTTTATTCTTATTCATTCTTTTATTCCCGTAAGTAATTTTAGAGGTTTAGTTAAGAAAAAAAAAGAAACAAATAAAATAAAGTCCAAACCCTATTTCTTCTGAACCTAATTTACTATTTATTTATTATTAAAAAAAAAAAAAAAAGGGGAAAAACCAACCGCAGCCTCCCCATTTAAAGATCATGAACAGATTAAAATAAGTAGACAGACAAATTGAAAATGTTGTCCAAATTGTTTGCTGACCCAAAATCATTAATTATCAAATTAAATACACAAAAGGAAACTAATCAAAGATTCAATAAGAATAAGCAAGAAAGAAAGACTGTCCTCACGGAAGCACAATACCCACTTTTCAGATCTCTCAGTTTGTCTTCGATTCGATACAACACCCATTTCTTCTTTCGTTTTCTTCTTCCCCGACTCCCTGATGTTCAAGGTTTGACCTCTCTTGATGTGAAAATGTTTCTTAATTTTCACTATTTCTTGTTTCTATGCTTCCAATTTCGATCAATGGGACTGCACTGCACCCACCTGTGATTGTGGCTCTATTGCTGTGTTTTTGATCTCTGATTCTGTTCTCTAGTTGTTTGTGAAGCTCTATGATCGTTGACTTTTTCTGGGTTTTGTTGATTTGTGATGGATTTTGCAGTTTGGGATATACCCATTTCATGATTTTACTGGATTCTGAAGTCAATGCTCAATTGTTTTGACTTTTCTCTGTTCATGAATGTTTTTCTTTTGTTTTCAATCACACACAATTGGTTTGGTTTTGTTTGGTTTGGTTTTCCCATTTGTGATCAATCAGTTTGGTTAGTTTTGCCTGCCTTTCAGTGATGTCATCCTTCTGAAGAATGAAGAGTTTAGTCTAATTCTGAGATCTCTTTTGTTAGTTTATGGATTGTTACTGCATTCTGACTTTGATGATGAAGGTTGTACTTGAAATGTGATGTTTGAGTCTGAAGTCATAGATTCACCATAGCTTGGATCTTTTAACCATTATATGGAGATGCCCTGAATTGTCAAGGACTGTTTGTTATGTACATTTATTTTCTCTAAAAATTGCCTTGTTTCTCACTGAAAATACCACTGTCCTTTTAGTTTTGGTGTCAAATTGCTCAGTCCACCTTCTCTCATTGCACCTTTTTAGTTTTGATATTGATTCATTCCATACTTTTACATATGTTCACTTCTTCTCCGTCCTGTTCGGAGACTGCATCGTATAAAGTAGGAAGCTTGCTTGGGAATTGAGGGTTATATCTGTAGAAGAAAGCCTCATTCTATGGCAGAACTCACTCAATTATGTTCCATATCAAGATTTAACTAGAATTCACCATACCTTTCAGGTATTTTACTTAGAACTACCTATAGGTTGTCTTTTATGATGCAAACTTGGAATATGATTGTGGCTTCCAGGCCAAAGAATTATATACCAAGACCACTTCACCTGAAAATGACTAGTAGACATTTGTGAAGGGGAGTTTTAAGATTTAATCCTTTAGCATAGAATATAGAATACGTACCATTCCCAAACAAAAATTGTATGTAAGAATTTTTTTTCCCCATCATATATCTAGTTCCTTCTTCCTCACTAGAATCTCATTGATCTCTTAGCTAACAAATGATGTAAACCCCCTTCTTCATTCTGTTTGTTGGCAGTGAAATGTTCTGTGGGAATCAAACTCTCCTCTCAAGTTGTACACTGTAAAAGTGATCTGTCATACTGGCTCCGCCTCACGTATCTGAAAGACAAACTGAAAAGTTTTATGGATTATTTGTGGTTTTCGATGCTACTATAGTTCAGAAAACTCATCCTATAATGAATTTTGAAAGTTCTTGATTTGGATCTCACGAATAGCTACTATGATTGGGAGGAAGAACAGTGGACAGTCTTCCCCACTATTTCTGGTTCTCTTGGCTCTTGCTTTCTTCTTTGTAACTTACAATTTGGTGACAGCTATTATTCAGTATGGATCTGTGGGAAGGGAAGTTGGACATAACTCACTCAATGGGTTATCGACTGACCCCATCATTGAAATGCCAGAGAATGTGAAAAAACGGAAGACAAAGTCTCCTTACCATGTTGCTTTGACAGCAACCGATGCTCCTTACAGCAAATGGCAATGTCGTATTATGTTTTACTGGTACAAGAAGAAGAAAGATTCGCCTGAATCTGAGATGGGAGGATTCACTCGAATTTTACACTCGGGAAAACCCGATAACCTAATGGACGAGATTCCTACTATGGTGGTGGATCCTCTTCCTGCTGGTATGGACCGGGTGAGGTTTCTTTAATCTGATTACACTTCCTTCTTTGCATTCTCTTTACTTGCCACTAGTTACTTTGAAATGTTCTCATTGTTCTTTTTGCATGAAATGGAATGTCTTGTTTTCAAATGAGTAGGATTCTGTCGTTTTTTCATAAAATTGTATATTATGTTCTCAGGGCTACATCGTCTTGAACAGACCGTGGGCCTTTGTGCAGTGGCTGGAAAAGGCTACAATAGAGGAAGAGTGAGAATCTTATGTAAAATCATTGAAGAATAGAACTTTTCATAAATATTACTATTAGAATTCTTGAGTATCTAATTCTCTTTGATTTTTTGTTTGTTTGTTTGTTGCAGATATATATTAATGGCAGAACCAGATCATATATTTGTTAATCCGCTTCCTAATTTATCTGATGGAGGTTATCCAGCTGCCTTTCCATTTTTCTACATCAGACCTGATCAAAATGAAAAAGTTTTGAGAAAGTTTTTCCCTAAGGAATATGGCCCCGTAACGAAGATCGATCCAATTGGCAACTCCCCTGTAATTATCAGGAAGGTGATTTCTCTCAAAATAATTTCACAAAATTAAGACCTGGATTAAGATTAATACCCTGTTTTGCCTGGCATAATTCTTTTTTTCCTGCCTAACTCTGAATGGATGTGGCAATTTACTACATTTACTCTATATTAAGAAATCTTACTATATCAAGGTCACAATCACATTGACTATTTTTTAACATGTCATTTCTTATTCTTTGTCATTTTTGCAGAATCTTTTCCCTGTTGTCATTGTTTATAATTGTAAATCATCAATAAAAGGCTCGTTTCTTTTTACTGACTTGACGTTTATTGTTCGATGTGCCAAATGGGTTCTGTTTATCAGGATTTGCTGGAAAAGATCGCTCCTACCTGGATGAATGTTTCATTGAAGATGAAAGAGGATCCAGAGGCGGATAAAGTTTTCGGATGGGTGCTAGAAATGTAAGTTTTGGGAAACAAGAAAGAAACCTTGTGTCTTCTATATTAGGCCACTCTAGAAATTCCAAAATCAGTAGTGAAATGTTGTCTTCTGAAGCTCCCTTTTTCCCTAAGGTATGCTTATGCAGTTGCTTCGGCTTTGCACGGCGTGCAGCATGTTCTTCGGAAAGATTTTATGTTGCAGGTATGGCATCCATTAATTCTAAAGTGACAGATAGCTTGTTCTACATATTTGAAACCAATCTTGAGATTCTTTCCTTTTCTTTTCTCACTGGTCAGCCACCATGGGACTTGGACATTGGTAAAAAGTTCATTATACATTATACTTATGGATGTGACTACAACTTGAAGGTGAAGCTTCTTTGCCTTTGTTCCTTCTTTTCGATTTTCGGAGTTCAAACATCGAGCGTGGATTAAAAAAAAGTTGTTTACAATTCCCATCAGAGTTTTCATTAATCATATCTTATAATATCTATTCTTTTTTCTGTCATCTCATGAACACTCTTGCCTGAAAATTATCAGGGGGAATTGACTTATGGTAAAATTGGTGAATGGCGATTCGACAAGAGGTCGCATTTACGTGGACCTCCACCGAAAAACATACCTTTACCACCTCCAGGAGTTCCTGAAAGTGTGGTATGTTTCTGGAAAACCATTCTCCTTGTGTTCTTCATCTATTGCCATTTGCCATTTTGAGAGGAAGATTTCTGCATGAGTTATTTGCATTTGAAATCTCACATGTCTGCACTTTCATTACCTTAGCACAGCAAAGTACATATAAATCTTACTGTTGAAGACAATTTCAATGTTTTTCGGTTTGTTTCAAACTTCGTTTTCGTCCTTAGCACCCGAGAAGTAGGTTTTGATGTTGGCCTTTGACCATGCCCTTGGCCACAATGACATAGTCTAATTACTTTAATCCGGAGTTGCTGATTGAGTATAATTCCTTGGATCTCATTAACTCTATAGACAATTCAACAGAATCAGGCACGTTTTATCATCGTTGTCGTCGTGTAATCTTCCAGAAGTTCAAGTCATAACTAGGGAAAGAAGCAAGTAGAAACCATGTTGAGGATGATTCAGTTTACTGTTTGGTCATATTCCTGCAGACTAGGGAATTGCATAAAACCGAAAAACCGTACCAAACCATGCACACTCCTAGCAGCAGACTCCTGCTTTATCTGGTTTTCGACATAGCGAAACGAAATCAGTTTTTATATATGGGTTTACTTCTAAATAAGTTTCTCTGAGCCTTCTTCTTCTCTTTTTTTCCCATTGTTGGCAGGTAACCCTAGTAAAGATGGTGAATGAAGCAACTGCAAACATCCCCAACTGGGAGAAAACATAGTTATAAAAATGTCATATTCAAAGCCTGTGCTCTAAAAGTCATGTCCTTTCTTTTCATTGTTTTATATTAATATCACATCTCATAAATTTCAGAATAGACAAATTCCATCTTGGTTTGAACAGGTTTTTAGTTTTTTTTTTTTTCCCTTTTTTTTTTGGGATTTTAGAGGGGAGAATAGTAAAAAGGAGGTGCCTGAAAAAGCTTTGAGGATATTTTTATAGATGTTTGAATGAACCATGATTTTGTTATTAAAAACCTTTTTTTTTTTTTCAAATTAAGGGAAAAAACATGGTGGTGTGCTAAGTTGAATCTTTCTTTTTTTTCTTTTTGGGATCAAATCTATATTTGTGGGCAAGTTGGAAATTGAAAAAGTCAACCAAACCAATTGGATTAAGTCAGCTTTATTGGTTTGACAAAATAATAATATCGGTAAGTTTGGTTATACAATTTATAAAATTATTTATTATTATTATTATTATTTTTTGACAACGTCAAGAGACGAGGGATTTGAACCACAGAGGTTATTAGTCAGTTGAACTATGTTCATGTTGGTTTAAAAATATTTTTGTTCACTTTAGTTTGGGTTGAATTTTAAAATCAATCTGGTCGGTTCTTTACTTGGTTTAGGGTGGGTAGGAATTTTAAATATTTTAAACATTTCAAACTTACTATTTGTCGGTTGTGATTTGTGTGGTCGATTTGGCTTTTAACATAATAATCAGTCTCGAATTTTAGTTTTGAGAAAATGATATGTCAATTTTGACTTCTAAATTAGTTTGATTTTCCAATGAAAATTTCATACAACGGGAATGAAAGTCAACTTTAAAAATAATTGTGTTGTATAATAAGAAAACAAAAAAAAAAAAAAAATTTATAACTTAGTGGTAATTGGCCTGAAGTCTCGATTACAAGGTCAAATGTTTGAATCCATGTATCTTTCAAATGATGTTATCTATTCATATTTTAGTTGACATGTATTGTCCCCCATTTTGTGTGTGAGGGTGCAATCATACAAGTTTCAATAAACAAATCAATTATTGAATTTGAAATAGACAATTATTATTCAATTACCATAGTTCACCCACAATTTGTAGATTAATTTTTCTTTAACATAATCTTTTGACTTTGAAGATCATTGAAAGATACACTCAATATTCCAAAAATAAAAAACAAAAACCCAATTCTTTTTGGTACATGTTTGAGTCATTATATTAATAAAATAAGGCTAAATTTATATGGCTAGAGGTACTATAAAGCCTATGAAATTAAACTTGTGTTTGGCCTAAAATAATAATAATAAGAAAAGAGATTTGGCATTTGACTTAGTTTATTTTTTTCCTTGACACGTACCACGACGAAAAGGTCAAAATGTTTGAATCCTCCACCTTCAAATGTTGTTGAGTTGAACTTAAAAAAAAAAAAAAAAACAAAAAACAAAACAAAACGATTTATAGAATCTCATTTCTCGCCCCACCTTTTATATCATAAACTAATTTTTACAAGTAAAAAGAACTTGATTAAATTACAAATTCAGTTTATGAACTTTTCAATTTTATGTCAAATATGTCTTTGAACTTTCAATTTTTGTCTAATAGATCATTGAATTATACCAAGTATCTAATAAGTTTCTAAACTTTCAATTTTGTGTCTCAAATTTTTTTGACATATTCAACATTTTTTAAAAGTCACAAACCTATTAGACATAAACTTGAAAGTTTAATGTCCTGCTAAACACAAATTTTAATTTTATGTCTAGTAGACTTGTTAATTTTGAAAAATTGTGAATATGTCAGGAACCTATTAAATACAAAATTGAAAGTTTTGAAGATCTATTTAACGATTTTAAAGAACATGGATTTATTACACACAAAATTGAGAATTCTATTAGATACTTTAAAGTTTATGGACCTATTGCACACAAACATGAAAGTTTATGAACTAAAATCATAATTTAATAAAAAAAAACTTATCAACCAAATACATGTTACATAAATTCACATTCTATAACTCCTTTCCCTGTACAATCCAAATACAAATTACACAAATCCAAACTTTTAGACTCTAGATTTCGTAAACACAACCAAAATGAACATAGCAGCAGTAATTGGCATGTACTCTCGACCAAGAGGTCAAAGGTTCGAATTAGAACTACAAATAAAAAATACTTTAGTATATTTTTATAGTTTGTAAATTTGAATGTGAATCTTATCATTTCAAGCTATATAATAAAAATCTAATTTGTGAACCACATGCAACTCAATCTTTTCAAAAGGAAAAAGTTTAGAAAATTGGGATTTTTTTTTTTTTTTTTATGTGCTTTAAATGGATGTGGAATATTTGACTATCAATGCGTTCACACTTATTAGGAAATTTTATTTGAGATTTTTTATTTTAAAATTCCATCCCCATGAGCCTACAGCTTGATTTTAAATGGATAAGTTTTCACTTTTCTGTTCTTATCTATTATTTTCTAATTCAAAATCTCAAATATTTTAATAATTTAAATAATTCTCGTATTTAACAATTATTAGACGACTTTATTTATGATTATAATGCTTGAAATAGCTCGTTTACAAGTCAAAGTTATGCGACTTAAACTATTAAGAGTCCTTTGAAATTATTTAAAAAAAAAAAAAAAACATTTTTCAATTTTTCAAAATATAAAAATAAAATAACCATAAAGATAACCAATTTATTTCCAAATACTGGATTTTTTTTTCAACAAGGCCACTATAATGAGTGATGACTTTGCACCATTAAATATATGAAAGATAAATTGTAAAATTATCTCGATTATGTATCTAGTGGATATTAGGAACATCTAGATTTTTGAATCCACACTCCAAGTTATTGTGACGCAACTACTCTTGAGTAATTTTTCCAAAGACGGTGAATAAACGTTAAGAAATAGAAAATTTATTTGAGTGATTTTATTTATTTATTAAAATTGATTCGATAGAGTTGGAATAATGCGACCTGTAGTTTAAAACAGGTGAGTGTACTAGAGGTAATTTAAAAATATTATTGTATAACCATATCCAACTATCATTAAGACAAACAATCTTTTTAAAAATGTATCAAACAAATATAAAAAAATGTTTAAATTCAATCAAAAACAAATGTAAAAACAAACTATGTATAAACTAACTCCACCTAAAGTCCTGAGAAAAGTGAAAAGGACTTAAAGAAAATGAGTTCAATTTATAATGGCCACTAACCTAAGATTTAATATGCTAAGTATTTTCTCAAATGCACAATTAGAATATGTATATATATGTGAAATTTAAGAGAGTAAAATAGAGAAAAACTTTAAAATTTTATTTTTCAAAAAAAAAAATTAAAATTTTAAAATTTTAATATAATTTTTCAAGTTAAGACAAGTCAAGGGGAGGACAATCCTTCGCCAGGTTGCTCCGGTATAAATAATAACTTTGCTAAATTCCTGAAAAAAAAAAAAAAAAAAACTTCGCTAATATTATTAATTTAATAATTTAATATTACAAGTTTGGTTCCTTAACTTTTAGGGTTGTATCCATGAGTCTCCGAACTTTAAAAAGTGTCTAATAGAATTTTCAATTTTCAATTTTGTATTTAATAGGTTTTGAACTTTAAAAAGTTCAATATGTCATTGAACCTTCAATTTTGTGTTTAATAGGTTATTGACACATTTGAAATTTTAAAAAATTAACAAACTTGTTCGATATAAAATTGAATTTTATGTCTATTGAAGCTCTAAACTTCCAATTTTGTATCTAATGGGTTTGCCAATTTTAAAAAATGTCGAATACGTCAAAAATTTATTAGATGCGAAATTGAAAGTGGAAGGACCTATTGGATACAAAAGTGAAAGTTTAAGTATCTACTTTTTAAAGTTCAAGAACTATTTGATACAAAATTGAAAGTTTGAAGATCTATTTGATACTTTTCAAATTTGAGACCAAATCGACACAACTCTTAAAGTTCAAGGACTAAACTTAAAAGTTGAGACTGACAAAATCAAAGATATCAAGATTAAAATTAATCTATTCATGCGTATAAAACGATAGAAATGAAGCTTTCATTCACAAAATCTTTTTTTTTAAGCAATTCACAAAATCTTTAATCATTCACCATCAATCAAATAAATTCAATTAAACAAGTTTCTTTTCTTTTATTTAAAAGTAAAACACTTGTTTTATTTATTTATTAAAAAAAAAATCCATTGAAAGTTTGAACGCACAATGTTTTAAAAAGATTCCAACGAACAAAATACAAATTCGTCTGCTGGAAATTTATGGACCCCACTGCCCCTCCGCCGTCGCCTCCATTGCGTTTCCACGTCGAGGTTATTTTCGTCTTTTAACCCTCTCCTCTTCCCACCAAACCCTCCGTCCCATTTCTTCTTCTTCTTCTTCTTCCTTCAATCCAATTCGATTCAGTTCAAATTCCCTTCAAAATCCTTAATTCCTCTGCAAATCCTGATTTCTTCTCACTCAGATTCTTCATTTCGATTCGATTCCATTCCATTGAAGTCGCTGAAGATGGAGGTGAAGCGCCGTACGGCTTCCACTTTAGTCTCTCGTCTCAGCTCCGTCTCCGAGCAAATCCGGTGCGAATCCCTGTCGGAGCTCCGGTTGATGACCAAGAACGACGCCGACAGCCGATCGCTCATCGCCGAAGCCGGGGCGATTCCGTACTTGGCTGAGACTCTGTATTCCTCCTCTCACGCCGCCCAAGAAGACGCCGCCGCTACGCTTCTCAATCTCTCAATTTCCTCCCGCGAAGCTTTGATGTCCACTCACGGTCTCCTCGACGCGATTTCTCATGCGCTTGGCCATCATAATTCCTCTTCCTCCGCCGCCGCCGTCCAGTCCTGTGCTGCGACTCTCCATAGTCTCCTCGTCGTGGATGAGTACCGCCCGATCATCGGTTGCAAGCGTGACATAATTTATTCTCTTGTTGATATTCTTAAATTCAGGAAATCTCCTCAGAGATCGATTAAGGATGCTCTGAAAGCGCTGTTCGGGATTGCGCTGTACCAGCCGAACCGGTCCACTATGGTTGATCTCGGAGTGATTCCTCCGTTATTCTCTTTGGTTGTGGTCGGTGGCCACGCCGGGATTGTTGAGGACGCGTCGGCGGTGGTCGCGCAGGTGGCGGGATGCGAAGAGAGCGAATTGGCATTTCGCAGGGTTTCCGGATTGGGGGTTTTGGTGGATTTGTTGGATTCGGGAACCGGTTCGAGTCTGAGAACGAAGGAGAACGCGATATCGGCGTTGTTGAATTTGGCGAGATGGGGAGGGGAGAGAGCGGAGGAGGATGTGAAGGATTTGGGATCTGGAATCTTGAGCGAGGTTGCGGATGTGGCCATGAACGGCAGCGAGAAGGGGAAAAGCAAGGCAGTGGAATTGTTGAAGGTGATTGCAAGTGGCGACATCGACGGTAATGTATTCGAGGATTTGCAATTGGATCGTTTGATAAATCAATGCTCTGAATAGCCTGTTGTTTCATCTTCCTCTCTTTCTCTTTGATTGATTGATTGATTGATCTCTCCACCATATTTGTATCAGATCAGATTGATTCATTTTCTCTGTTTGAACAAATTCCATGTACAAATTAAACATACATGTATCTGTAGGTGATAGGACAATATCAAAAATCAACAAGTTTTCATGTAAACTCACATTGTTGTGTGGCTGGCTGGCTGGCTTTTTTTTTTTCTTGACAACATGCTGAGTGGGAGAACTCGAACCACAGTGATTTTGGTTTTTAGTACAAGAGTTATGTCAGTTGAGCTATGTTCGTGTTGGCGTGACCGATCTTTGATCTGTAATCTCTCTTCTTCTAGATTTGTGCATGAAGTTGAGTTGGAATGAGTGAATGGATAGACTTTGAAGCATCATAATCAGGATGCGATTCTGTACCAATTTGCTACTTTGTGCTTGTCTTTTGTCTCTTGGTACTCACCTTATTCTCCAAATCTTTTATCCGTTCCCATTTGACTTTTGCCAAACTTTCAAATCATTTTTCTACCATTAGAATGACGAAACTTTAGAAGTATTATGGATATGCATCCAGAGAATATGAAAAAGGAAATGAAAATACTATTGATTGTTGTTTTGAGAAACTATTTGAGGTGGCTGCCGCAATGTGGCTGACGTGTCGGGTTTGCAATGTTGGAGGAAGAGAGATAAATTGTAAAAGGATCTGGATTTTGTATCCCATAATTAGGGGTAGATATATTTTAAATTTTACATCCAACGATTTTAAAGAGACAGTTAGGAATGTGATGACCTTATTGAATGATTTGTTCGAATGTTGAAAAGCGTTTTGTTTGTTGGGATGGTGTTTGAGTTCAGTCATGAAGGCCCACAACCCATTGTGGGCAAAAGAGAAAGAAGGGAAATTTTGGTTTAGGTTTTCTTTAGTTGATGGTGTGGTGACTCAAATATTTGACCTATGATAAAAATATCGTTGAATTACTAGTTTAGTCTTTGAATATAATCGTGCCTATTTAGTTTTTGAAGTTTAAAAAGTGTTAAATAGAACTCTAAACTTTTAATTTTGTTTCCAATAGATATCTAAATTTTGATTTTGTGTCTTAGTTTCTTAACGTTTTTTTAAAATTCATGGATCTACACAAAGTTGAAAGTTTTAGGTCTTCTTAGACATAAGGTTTTATTTCTTATTCTATGATACATTTGATTTGTCAGCCAAATTTTAAAAACAAAAACAAGTTTTTGAATTTTTTATTTTTTCAAAACTAAACTTGGTTTTTTAAAACATGAGAATAAGGTAAATAACAAAACAAAAAAACTTATAAGTGAAAGTAGTGTTTAAAAGCTTAAGACTGGTTTTTAATTAGTTTTTACAATTTGAGTCTAAATTTCTTTTTTAGGGAAAAATACACTTTTGGTCCCTGAGGTTTAGGTTAAGTGACAGTTTGGTCCCTGAGTTTTCAAATTCAACAAAAATACGCCTGAGGTTTGAGATAAGGAGCATTTTGGTCCCTGCCGTCAATTTTTCTGTTAAATCTTAACCGTTGCTGACGTGGCACTATTATTTTAATAAAAAAAATTATTTTTTTATTTTTTTAAATAAAAATATTAAAATAATAAAATATTAATATTTTATTCTTTTTTTATTCTTTTTTCTTCCTTTCTCTTTCTTCTTCTTCTTTTTCTCCATCTTCTCCATCTCCTTCATCTTCCTTCTTCTTCTTCCTAACTCCGCCGACCGGCGGCCACCGCCCGCCGCCGGTCGCCGGCGACTGGTTTTTTTTTTTTTTCTCTTCTTCTCTCTTACCCCATTTTTCTTCTTCTCTTTCTTTCTTTCTTTTTTTTTTTAATATACAAGAGGGAGGAGGGATCTCCCTCCTCCTCTGTTTCCGGCCGGAAACGAAGGAGGAGGGAGATCCCTCCTCCCTCCTCCTCTGTTTCCTTTTTTTTTTTAAAAGGATGAAAAATGGGGTAAGAGAAGAAGAAAGGGGAAGAAAAAAGAAAGAAAGAAAGAAAAAAAAAAAAGAAAAAAGAAAAAAAGTCGCCGCCGACCGCCGGTCGCCGGAGACTTGGAGAAGAAGAAGGTAGAGGTAGGAAGAGATGAAGGGGCCGAGTGGAGAGTGAGGATGAAGAAGAAGGGAAAGGGAGAGATTAAAAAATAATATAATATTATAATAAAAATAATAATATTTTTATTGTTTTTATTTATTTTTATTTTAAAATAAAAAAAAAGAATTTTTTTTAATTAAAAAAATGTGGCCACGTCAGCATTCCGTTAGCACTTAACGGTAAATTGGATGGCAGGGACCAAAATGCTCCTTACCTCAAACCTCAGGGGTATTTTTGTTGAGTTTGAAAACTCAGGGACCAAACTGTCACTTAACCCAAACCTCAGGGACCAAAAGTGTATTTTTCCTTATTTTTTAAAAAATAATTTTGTGTGGAATAAGTGTTTAATTTTCGACAAAATATTTGGATTTTTTTTTTGCAAATAATCGATATCTCAATTACCGCTCAGCTATGAATGAAGCCACAAAACCAACTACGTAAATAAGCATATAAATAAATAAATAAAATTTTTATAAAACAAAAATGTATAGAATTAGGTAAAAGAAAAGGTATTGTCTACCCAAGGGAGTAAGAATGGTTTATTATTATATGTTAAAATATCATTTTAATTCCTGTCTTTCGATTTAATTTTGTTTTAATCCAATATAAGTCTATATATTTTCAATAAATCTTAAATAAGTCATATCTTAAATCACTTTTTTTTTTAAGTTCAACAACATTTGGGGTGGGGATCCGAACCTCTGACTCTTGATCGATGATACATATGCTAATTACCACTGAGCTATGCTCGCTTTGACATCTTAAACCACTATGTATTATTAGTTTGAGGTTAAAATTTTAAAACTTGATAAAATAATGACAATAATTTCCATGAAGAAAAGGATACAGTGTGAATATGTTTCCAAAATTTATAGAGGGATGACTAATATAGATTAATTTTGTTAGAAAAACTTTACAATAAATTAAAAATGAAAATGAATTTCTTGTAAAAAAATGATGAATTTTAAGATTTATTGAAAGTATATGGACTAAATTTGAACATTTGAAAATACGAAGATTAAAATATAACATATCTCAGAGTTGGTTTAAAAAAACAAGAGTCAAAGTATATGGACCAAAATTGTATTTTGTGGAAGGTTTGAGTAGTTAACGAACCTAAAAAAAACTCTTGTCTACCATGAGTAGTTTTTCTTTTCTTCCTTTCATGGGTTAAAAAATAGATCTTTTAGTCAATAATACAATGTCTTGGTAAGTTCATATATTAACTATGAATATATGATTAGGTTGGCATGAAAAGATGAAAATGCTTATAATTGATCGTTTCTTAAATTTAACTTATTAAAGCCCCGTTTGATAACCATTTGGGTCCCGTTTATTAACTATTTGGTTTTTGGTTTTTGGTTTTTGAAAATTATGTTACCACACAAGCATAATTTTCAAAAACCAAAAACAAAAAGCCAAATGGTTATCAAATGAGGCCTAAGTTTTCCAAGTTAAGTTAGGTTAAATTACAAGCTTAGTCTCCAAAATTTTGGGTTTATGTCTATTTGGTTTTTGAATTTTCAATTCCATGTCTAATAGGTTACTAAACTTTAAAATGTATTATTGAACTTTTAATTTTGCGTCTAATAGATCTGGACATATTTCAATTTCTTTAAAAAAAATTGGAGTCTAGTAGATATAAATTTGAATTTTATGTGCAATAAAACATAAACTTTCAATTTTGTGTCTAGTAGGTGAATTTTCAAAAATGTCAAATAAGTCAAAAACTTAGACACAAAATTGAAAATATAGTTCATTAGACATAGTTAGAGACCAAATAAACACAAAGTTGAAAGTTCAATAACCTATCATACACTTTTTAAGGTTCGAGACTAAGTGCATGTTCGAGAGTGATTTTAAAATGACTAAAATCACTCTTGTTATGTTCAAAATCACCCTGAAATATACCTTTAATTATTCAAAATCAATTTCATGTTTCATTTTACACTTTTAAACGTAATTTTTGAAATATTAAAGACATGTTTTGGAGCGTTGAATATGATAAAAATGATTTTAAACATTTCAAAATCACTTCCAAACCTGCACTAAAATTGGCCGTATAATTTTAAATATAAATACTTTTTAAAAAAGTTAAGATCAAAATGAAAAATTCGAAAAACCTCTCAAATCAAATGGATATTGTGACTTTTTTTTTTTAAACATTGTGACTTTTCTGTTTAGCTCTTCAATTGTCGGGATGGAGATCAAATTATAGATGTTTAGAACTGATAATCATCGTTTGATTCACTTAACAATGTTGGGATGAATAAAGAAGAGGACTTAGAAGGAGTAATTCGAGGCAATTCGATCTGGGTAGCTAGCGACGTTGTCGATTTTCGCAGCGCCCAAGCAACGAACGAACCATATCCATAATCCAGCGCGGAAGATATTTCCCTCGACTGCAAGTATTGAACCTCTCCTAATCGTAAATGGCTCTTTTACAACCCCCCAAAACCCTTCAAATCGCCTCCACTCTCTTCCCCATCTGTAATTTCAGCGCCATTCGACCTTCCATTTCAATTCCTCTCTCGTCCTCCAAAACCCATCAGCAAAATGCGCTTCTTTCATCATTCAGCAGACCCTTCTCACTCTCAACCACTCCAAGAAGGATTCTGTGCGAACCCCCCAAAGGAAAGTACATCCACGACGATTATCTTGTGGTACACTTGCCTTTTCTTCTGCTGGGTTTGCTTGTTTTCTTTGATTTTGATTGTTGAAGTTTTGAGGTGTTTGTTTTGCAGAAGAAGATGACGGCTGCGGAAGTGCAGGAGCTGGTGAAGGGGGAAAGAAATGTTCCGCTTATAATCGATTTCTATGCAACTTGGTGTGGACCCTGCATTCTAATGGCTCAAGAACTTGAAATGGTATGTCTAATTACATACCATTTTGGTATGAACTCACATTTAAATGGTGTTTCTTTGCCATAGAGGGGACTGACTAAATGCTTCATTTTCATGTATGGGACCTATTAGCTTAAGCTTTTGGATTAAGTGGTGAATTGACGACTAAACTAAACATGATATCTGTAGGTCTCGTGTTCAATTTTTTATAATGTCATTTTCTCTTCAATTTATATTGATGATCATTGTTGAGCTTTGTGCCAATTAAACCTGTAAGTGGGAGGAGTTATATATATATTATAAGAGATCAAAGATACCAACTTATTGACTTATGCTTTCAGGTTTAGTGGTGAATTAACGTATGAATCTCATTTGATTGTAATTTCAAGTATATTGTGGATTTAGAAATGCCAAAGCCTAATCTAGTATAGTTCACATTTCCCCTTTTAGTTTTGACTTGGATGAGCATGAGCTTCCATATGATTTTGGTGAAGAAGAGAACACGCATGAAAACTACTGTATTAGTTAGTTTGGCTAATGGTAGTATCCTTGTGATTTGGGCTATTTATTTACTTCGTTCTGTAATATAGTGACTGGTCTCTTATGGTGGTCTAGCCTTGGCGTTGCCTAGCTCGGAATAAGAAACCATTGATTTCCGACTGTAGGAGGAGACAATCTGTGTGGCTAGTTGATAAATTCTTTCTCCTCGCATCCAATCGGTTTATCTCATACTGGCAATTGTATCTTTTGTTGAGGGGGAAATTCCTAGTCCATACGATCCGTTGATCTTCATTCCTGCTAGTGCTCAATCATAGGTGGAAAGTTTGTTTTTCTTTGGAATAATTGGGGTAGTTGATTATTAAGCTTGCTTGTTGGAGAATCAAATCTTTGTTTGTAGTCTTAATTTGCCAGAAAAACATGTGGTTTTAGCAGATAGTGAGTGTAGAGCGATATTTATGTGATCGTAATCACATACAAGGCTTGCCTTTTTGGGTGTGTGCTCCTTTCTTTGTCAAAGAAACTGTGGGTTGCAATCAGTTTATCCAACTTGGGAGGAGGAATATTAGAGTTTAGACCTCCGATCCGTCTAGGGGCTTCTCTTGTCTTCCCATTTTTTGTCCTTGTCCCTTTCTCCCGCCTCCCATGATGCTTTTTTGAGGCTTCTGTTTTGCCATACTCTAGAAGGTTAAAATTTCTAAGAAGGTGAGGTTTTTTGCTTGACAAGTCTTACTTGGGAAGGTTAACACTTTGGATCGTGTTCAAAGACATTCTTCTTTAGTCTTGTACTACAATGGTGCATTCTTTGCAAAATGCATGAGGAAGATTTGTATCATTTGTTGTGGGAGTGTCAGTTTGCTAACTACCTTTGGGATCGTTGGAGGAGCTCGTTTGGTGTCAGCAGGAGGCATAATAGAGATAGTGTTTTCTATTGGAGGAGGTGCTCTTGCATCCTCCCTTCCGGGAGAGAGGCAAGGTGTTGTGGTTGACCTGTTTTTTTTGCTGTGTTGTGAGGAGAAAGAGAAATCAGGTGAGGAAGTTTGGGAGGTTATTAGTTTTAATACTTCCCTTGTGGGCGTCGGCCACTAGACATTGTAATTATTATCTTGGTCTTGTTCTTTTGGACTGGAGTCCCTTTTTGTACGTAGTTTTTTACTCTTGTTTCTCTGGGTTTTTTTTTTTTGGTATGCCCATAGTTGGACTGGTGATAAGATTATAGTTCTTTGCATCTTTTTGTTTATTTATTTATTTGTAAATACTGGATAATGTTGTGGTTTGCAACCACCATGGGTGGTTAGTCTAGTGGTCAATAAGGACCATGTAAATAGTTAAGAGCTTAGAGGAAATGCGTTCAAGTCATCTAGTGACCACCTCCTAGAATTTCATATCCTACGAGTTACCTCAACAACAAAATGTGTAGTATCAGATGGTTGTCTTGTGAAAATAGTCGAGATGACCTCAATTAGGTCGAGACACTCACATGTATATAAAAAAAAGGTCATGGTTTTGTTCAAGCAAAATTCTTGATGGACTACATCAGAATACAAACCATTGATGCCTGAACTAAGGCAGTTCTGCAGCAGCTGCTAGAGTAGGAAAACTCTTGTGAGCGATTGTTCAGAAATGTCTGTTACATCTTGTGCTCCAATTAAAGAAACACTGCAACTCTCTAGGTGGTCTTGAAACATTACAATAATCTTTTAGATGTCATGTTGGGGATGTTTTGCTCGATCAAGATCACAATTACAACTGCTTCGAGTTTTATTTCAGGTGGTAGATGTTATGAAAATGGCAACAAATATAAAGCTGCACCATTTCCTTGTGCCAAGGATTGTTTGGATTGTCATGTCCAAGATTTTACTATGCTTTGCTATTGATTTTTGTTCATGATGGGTTTGGTTTTACCATTCAATTTTGTTGTGGTCTAATAATCTCTTCAGTCCCTGCATCAACTGCCATAGTATTCATAATTTGCATTGCCTCTTGGATCTGTTAATAATTGATGACTTGTAAAAGGCTTTGTTTGCGTAATGTGTTGACGCTCGAGACAATTGCTCGATGTTCATGGCATTATCTATTAAGTATGAACATAGATTAACATTTGGAGTTGTTGGATGAAGCTGTAACTATAACATGCTTTTACTGATTCTTTCATTCTGGAAATCATGGATACAATTGCTAACTTGTAGCTCTTATCACAGCTCGCTGTTGAGTACGAGAACAATGCAATGATCATCAAGGTGGATACAGACGACGAATATGAATTTTCACGCGATATGCAGGTAAAAACACACCACTCCTCTCTCCCTAACCTATTTGCTTGGTCTTTATACTGCAAATTTGTCCCAACACAGCATTCTCATCTACATGCTCTACTAACTCATCGATTATCCGCGAAACCGGTTGCGAAAGATATTGTCTTTGTCCTCACGCATATCTATAGGGAAGTTAATCTGAGTTAAATGCTTTGTTTCAGGTGAGAGGACTGCCTACACTTTTCTTCATTAGCCCGGATCCAAATAAAGAAGCTATCCGCACCGAAGGTCTCATTCCGATTCAGATGATGCGAGATATCATCGATAAAGAGATGTGAACTTTAAAGAAAGGAGCACCGGGCACATCTCTCATTGACACTGCTGAAAATGGGGGTCTCGAAATCCGTATTAGACCGTGTTCTTTCGAGCCTTCCATGGAGTTTATCGGCCTCCCGTAAGTCATTTTAACCAATTTGATAGGAACAGGGAGATTTGAGTAGCAGAAAATCATGATAGTAGGGTAGAAACTCTTCTAGTATTAGTATGCTCCCACCATTTTGTAGTGAAAACAGAATTATGTATTCTATAGGAAGTATCATCCTGTAGTAACAGTTCAACCAACATAGTTTTAGTTTTTTTATAAATTTTAATCATGGGTTCAAAATTTTCCACTCTTGGACCATAAAAATTAGAAACGATAGGAAATCTAACAATGTTATGATATAGATCTAGATCATCGAGACGTTGTTGCTTGGTTTGGCAAGCAATCTAGTTCGTTTTCAACTCCTCTGACATTGAGTTGAATAAATCTACCAATACTCAAATATCAACTATGTGATCTCGTGATCTCGGGATCTCGGGAACTCGTGTTGGAATTGTTAAGAGGGAATCTTGCCTTTGAACAATCGTCAAACAAGAGTGTATTATTTTAGATGTGATTCCTTGCTCTCTTGCATTCCCAATGGTAAAGATTTGCATGGCAAAAGGAAACTAAAACAACTCTCAAGGTAAGAAAGAACAAAAGAAAAGCAAAGAAAGATGTAGCACAAGCTATACAGTTCATGCAATGAGGAATATCACAAAGAATAAAGATGGAAATCAAAGAGAGATATAGTAAAATAAGGAAAAATTGCACATGGTTCATTAAGTAAATGGTTTATGAGGAATAAAATTTCCTCTCCTCTTTTCTAAAAGAATTAATTTTGGATGCTTGCATTTCAAGTCTACTCTATCTTTTGCTTTTCCTTGCTCATATATAACTAACTATATGTATTGAAAAAGCAAGAACAAAAATTTTAGACAACGATATAGTTAGTGTTAGATACGATCCATTTTATCGACTTTTTTTTAAATCAGTAATATAGTGGTGGGGATTTGCTCTATTTTCTTGTCAATCTATGACATTGAAATGACAGTAACGACATATTTATTCTCGATTAAAATATGTTTACTTGTAAAAAAGAAGGAAAGAAATTATAATATGGAAGAAAATTGAGAATAAAACAAGAATATAAGACAAGTGAGTGTAAATTTGCAACCGACATATCATAAAGTGTTACATGGGGTTGTGGGCATTTCAATTCTAGCTGTGCATCTTATGCAATTTTACAATATTTATTAGTGTGGGTCAAGATGATTGCAATAATAATACCAACAATAAACTCAAAAGCAGATTCTTGTGTGTGTATATATATATATTAAATATAAATGCTACTTTTAAAAAAAAAAATAAAAGAATAAGGTAGTTTTAAAACTTATTTAAAGGATTAAGGAGGATTATAGAGTTGTTTTTTTTAATTTTATATAATTTAAAATCATCCCACAAATTTTAAATATACTTTTTTTCTTTTTATATAATTCAATATTATCTCTATACTTTACTGGTTAATTTAGTTATTCCTACAAGCCCTTTGTGCTCTAATATATTTGCAATGTCAATTTTTGATTGCATTTAACATTTTTTTTAGTTCAACAACATGTGGAGATGTAAATTCGAACTTCTGACTTTTTGATTGACGGTATATGTCTTGACCAATTGAACTTTGCTCAAATCGATCATTAAGATTAACAAATTGAAATACAAGAACGAAGTCATAAATTGGCATAAATACAAAAGTGTGGGGATATACTATTTATATATATATGTTTATATATAAAGCTCACATATAGATTCTATACTTCTACCCACACATATTTTGAAGAAAAAAAAAAAAAAAAAAAAAAAAAAAAAAAAAAAAAACACAGAGACTTGTATTCTATTCTTCCTTTGGTGTGGGGCAAAAAAGAAGCAAAAATAGGGCTCTCACTCTGAGGTTGAAAGCCTTCAAATATGAGAGGAAGCTTCTCAAATTCAAGCCAATTTCATCACTTCCACACTCAATCTCTCCCAATTCTCTCCTCTTTTCTTCTCAATTCAATCCCCAAATCACTACCAATCAAGCTACTTCCATGGCTTCCATTTCCCTTCTTCTTCTTCATCTTCTTCTTCTTCCTCTCTCTCTTTCTGCAAATCCATCCTCCATAGCCACTCTGCAAAACCTCCCCCTCAAGGTAATCAAAACAAACACTATTCCCACTCTATAATCAAACCCTCCATGGATTCTTCCTCTTAATTTTGCTTTATAAACTCTCTTCAAAATCATAAAAAGACCCATTTTTTCCCCAAAAGAAACAAAACCCAGATGGTTTTTTGTGAAAATATTCATGGGTTTGATGAAAAAATTTGATCTTTGGACAGCATTATGTTGTTTACATGGGAAGTGGGGGAAGCAACTATGAGGAAGATGACCAAACAGCTGCTGAATTGGATTACCTTCAACTGTTATCCTCTGTAATTCCAAGGTTTTTTGTTTTTTTGTTTTTTTTTTTTTTTGGGTCATATTATAGAATTAAAAGGGTTGATTTCTTCAAAAATTAAATTATTTTAGTGAGAATTAAAATGGGTTTTTGTTATTTTTTTTTAATAGGAAAGAGAAAGAGAGAGGATCAAGGGATGTGGTCCACCAATACCACAATGCTTTCAAAGGGTTTTCAGCAATGTTAACTGAGGAAGAAGCTTCTTCTTTGTCTGGTAATTTTTGCTTCTTATGTTTAAACCTTTCTCATTAGCTTTGTGTAGTTTGGTAACTTCAAAATTAAATAAATAAATAAATAAATAGTGGGGACTAATTTCACTATTCAAGGAAAAGAGCTGTCTTTTGTTTGACATTACCTTGTCTTTCCTATTCAATTTCATGGCAATAAAATATGTATTGTTCTGTTTCGTTTCCTGACTCAATTGACATAAAACTTGTACTAATAATCAAAAGGTCTACAATTTGAATCTCTCCATATTCCACGTGTCATCAAAATATACATATATAGTAGTTAGACTCATTTTTGCAATATTACTTCTCACACTTTTTTAAAATCTTTTTTATAAGAATGTCACCTTGTGTCATTACACATTTGGCTACGATCCATAAAAGGGAAACACTAATGTGATACTCGTAAAGACTTTTAATCTTAAACAATTGTTTAGACTCGTTTGATAACCATTTGATTTTTGGTTTTTAAAAATTAAGCTTATAAATACTCTTTTTAAGTTTCTTTGTTTTGTTATGTACCTTCTTTCCATGTTTTAAAAAATCAAGTCAGGTTTTGAAAACTATAAAAAGTAGTTTTCAAAAATTTGTGTTTGTTTTTTAAATTTGGCTAGGAATTCAAATGTATTAAGATGAAAACCATTATAAGAAAATTGACAGAAAACAAACATAATTTTCAAAAACAAAAAATCAAATGATTATCAAACGAGGGGTCTTAGCTACAATAATTTCAACCAACTATTCCCTCAAATCTCATTTTATCTTCGCTTCCTCCGTAGTCATTAGACAAAGTTTATGGTGGTAATGATAGATTAAATTTTAGGGTCTAGTAACCATTTAATATAATATTAGTATTAGTTGTAATCTTGAAGTTCAATATATATATATATATATATATATATATATATATATATATATATATATATATATATATATATTAAAATGAAGTTCAAATTCTTGTTATATTATATTTTTCTCATTTTATTTCAATGGTATTTCCTTTCTAAGATAAATCAATAATATTCACATGTTGATTTCTTCTATCAAATTAATATATATGAACCATATGGGTGTAAAGAGAGGAATAATATATAGATTTGTATTGGTAGTATAAGATATTAAACTTAGCATTTGTTTGTGTATTTTTCAAGGCTTTTTTCCACATGGGTCCACTAGTTTATCTACCATTGTTTTTATTCCATTTATCATTGGTATGTGTGTGGTATGTAATTAATAATTATTATAAGGTCAATTGAGAGACAAATAACCTATATTTACAAAGAAAATTTTAATGTGGAATAGTACAATCATAGCACATGGTATCATGATCATACACACACATACATGCATTTGGTTTATACAAAAAAAAAATGAGTACATTAAGCTAGATATACTTCAAGATCATATTAAATCTTCTAGATCTCCAAACTTATCTAAACTATCATCAAATTTATCTAAGAGTAAATACTTTAAACTTTTAAATTTAGCAAAGAATTTCCGGTTTATCCAAGTGAAAAAATAATAATAAATTTGACGAAGATTTTATGTGTTAATTAAATAAAAAGGTACTAGATTCGTATTATAAACACGACAATTTTTAAAGGTTGAATTTAACATTACTTTTGATAAGGATAAAAACTTGGTAGTTTTTTGTCTCTCTTTTCATATCATTCGTCGTGATAGAGATTAATTTCTCTAATTTTTTTTTCTATATGATGAAGACTTTTATCCTTTGGAAAGATAAATTAAACTTTCCTTGGAAGTATCAAAAAACTAAAAAGAAAAAAGTAGCAAGGATAAAGAACTTGATTCCTTTAAAAAAGAAGATTGGTTCTTCAAGAATATAGGATGGAATCCCTTTCTATAACATGAGATAAAATTGATAAATATATGTGCATTTTTTGAAAAATTAATAATATATAAATAGGAGAGGTTTTAAATATTCAACTTATCAAATTAAATATATATAGAAAAAACTTATAAAACTATAAGAAAAAATATTGATATTTGACTACTTGAACTATAGTTAGGTTTGACTAATAGATATATTTTGAGTAGTGAAAAGGAAGAAGAGACAATCAATTAATTTTTAAGGTTCACTTACAAAAGAAGGAAAAAAATGTTTGTTAAGTTTTGTTCTTATTGAAAAATATTCCAAACTTAGTTGCTTTGATGAATATATAATTCATCTCATGAATATATATATATATATATATATAATCAACTGTCTTTTTCTTCTAAAAAAAAAAAAAAAAAAAAAAAACTGTCTTTTAAAAAAATATATATATATCAAATACTAGTGAAACTAATGAGCATAGTTAAACAAACCTCAATTTTAGTAATAGGTTCATGAGATATCTTACAATTGGATCCTTCCTTTTTCCAGCTTTGTTAGACTTAGGCATGATGTACTTTTTAGTTATTGGGAGAATCCTAATACTCTCTTCCCGGTCTAGGAAACAACTCTCATAGAATTTTTTTTTTCCTTTTGAAATATACAAGAGTGAAACAATCAACGAATGAATGTTGGAAGAGCCATAAGATTTTATGCAGTACATATTTGTCCTAAATATTAGATATTCAAATTCTCGTCTCCACATTGTGGACTAAAAAAAGTTTAGATATTATACATTTGTTCCAAAGATTGAATGTTAATCTTCATTTCTCACACTTTTTTAACTAAAAAATAACTAATAAAACTTAGTGGATTCAAATTCTCTCACCATCCATTATTTATGTGAAAGAATATATATAAACTTTTTTTTATAATTGACGATAATTACAATTTAAAAAACAATTGAATTGTCCTAGAATTATTAGTTTTTTTTTTTTTTTAATTATCATATCAATTCTATTATACAAATAATAAAAACACCAAGTGTATAAGCCAAAGCGAGCTTAGCTCAGCGGTAATTGGCATGTACCCTCGACCATGAGGTCAGAGGTTTGAATCTCTCATCCCCAAATGTTGATGTACTCAAAAAAAAAAAAAAAAAAAAACACTAAGTGTATAATTCAATATTTATTTTTCTTTAAAAAACCTATGATTATAAAAGCATAAGTAATTGCCAACAAGAGCATAGTTCAATTGACATAAAGTTGTACCGATAACCACGAGGTTGAATCCCCACTCCCACATATTGTAAAAAAAAAAAAACATAAGTAATTTAAAGATTTATTACATTATTTGGTATAAAGTTTCTAATTAGAAAAAAGGAAATTTTGGAAAAATGTGGAGGAAACAACAGGTGTTGATGGAATCGTGTCGGTGTTCCCTGATCCGACGCTTCAGCTCCACACTACACGTTCTTGGGATTTCTTGGACTCCATCACCGGCCTCCGCCCTCCGACGCCGCTGCCGCCGCCGCATTCTTACCTCAGTTCAACGGATGTCATCGTTGGCGTCGTTGACACTGGTAATTTCCACTTTCCTTTTTTCATTACAATTCGAATCATGGGTTCTTGAAACTTCATCGTATTCATCGCATAAAGTTATAGAAATCCTTCGCTCCTCGAAAGAGACAGTGGAAGAATCGTTTTGGTTTCTGGATATTGGGAAATGGATTGGTTCTGAAAGAAATTTGAATTGTATATTTGTATGTTGTGGATTAGGGATTTGGCCGGAGTCTCAATCTTTCAATGATGAGGGGCTTGGAGAAATTCCTTCAAAATGGAAAGGAGTTTGTATGGAGGCGCCTGATTTCAAGAAGTCCAATTGCAACAGGTCATAATTATTGTATAAACTCTGTGACTGACTGACTGTGATTACCTAGACAGTTTTTTCTCATTCATTTTCGTGGCTATATTGTGTTATTTGAAATGCTTCATTCAAATCATTCATCTCAAAGAAAGTGTAATTGAAACTGGAAAGGCTCCTGATGGGATTAAAAGTTTGTGTTTGTAGGAAGTTGGTTGGTGCAAGATACTACAATGCTATAGAGCCCAATGGGAATGATAGCCGTGTGGGCATGCCAAAGGGCACACCGAGGGACTTGCTCGGCCATGGGACACACACTTCGTCGATAGCAGCTGGAGCTAGAGTCCCCAATGCAAGTTACTTTGACTTAGCAAGAGGGACGGCGAGGGGCGGTGGCACTGTTTCCACTAGGATTGCAAGTTATAAGGTTTGTGCTGGTGTTGGCTGCTCTGGTGCTGCAATTCTCAAAGCCATTGATGATGCAGTTAAGGATGGAGTTGATATCATTTCGATTTCGATTGGAATTGGTTCCCCTTTGTTTCAATCTGATTATTTGAATGACCCAATTGCCATTGGAGCATTCCATGCCCAACAAATGGGAGTTTTGGTTGTCTGTTCTGGTGGAAATGATGGCCCTGATCCTAACACTGTGGGGAATATTGCTCCTTGGATTTTCACTGTTGCTGCTTCTAATATTGACAGGGATTTCCAGTCCACTGTGGTTCTTGGCAATGGCAAGACTTTTCAGGTAAGATATTTTCTTTTTAATGATTTCTAAAAATACGTCGAATGTGAATGGAATGCTATAAAGGAAAATACGACCTGAAATAGAAGTTTGATTTCTATATATATATTGAAGTTTAGGAAGCTCTTTTCGAATTTCATAAATCTATCTTGTACTATTTTCCAGGGGACTGCTATAAATCTCTCAAATCTTACTACCTCAAAGACTTATCCTCTTGTATTTGGAAAGGACGCTGCTGCTAAATTCACACCCATATCAGAAGCAAGGTTCGTAATATTTTAATCACTTTTGGCATGAAACGTTCAAACTTTCATACTGTTTGAAAACAGTGTTATGCTTTATAGAACAAAATTTGATCTCTTAATGTCGTTTTGATTGTTTTCATTTATGAGTGGCCTATTTCTTGAACAATTGAAGTTCTTCTTCTTTACGAACTTGTAAATTGGGATTTTAAATGCATGATGATTTTACCTGTAAAAGCCATCCACAACCGTTCTTGAAAGCAAAAGCATGCATCTATTCTTCAAATTTGCTCCCAAACAACATTTTCCCCTTTTTTCTTCGCAAAATAGATAAATACTAGGGATGGTAATGGTTATAAGTTCATAAGAAACTGGCATGTCCCTTGCCTTTTAACCATTCCAATTGCATTAGCTAACCCTTTTCTTCAATACATTGATTGCAGGAATTGTTATCCAGGATCGCTAGATCGATCCAAAGTTGCAGGCAAGATCGTCATTTGTACCTCCGATGACTTCAGTACTTCAAGGACAATAAAGGAACTGGTTGTTCAAGATGCTAAAGCCATGGGATTAATACTGATCAATGAGGCATCAAAAACTGTGCCATTGGATTCAAACATTTTCCCATTTACACAAATTGGGAATTCAGAAGGTCTTCAGATTCTTGAGTACATTAACTCCACCAAGTAAGCATCAGATTGAGCCTTCTGCTTCTTTTCCTGATATGTTTAAACCTTTGTTCTCATTTCTTCGTCTCTTTTTCTTTCATTATTTAAAAAAACGCAGGAACCCAACAGCCACAATTCTCAGAACAGTGGAAGTTCGAAGACTCAAACCTGCTCCAATGGTGGCTTATTTCTCATCGAGAGGGCCATCACCGCTTACTGAAAATATTCTCAAGGTCATTCTCCTTCAGTACATCTTTCATTGAAGTTAGTACTATCATTTAATAATGCAAATACTTCCGTACATAAAGTAAACGATGGACTTTTAATTTACAATGCAGCCCGATATCACAGCTCCAGGAGTATCCATTTTAGCAGCTGTTGTTCCAAAGAGTGATGCAGAGAGCGGCCCAATTGGTAAGAAGCCTTCTGATTATGCAATGAGATCCGGGACATCAATGGCATGCCCACATGTAGCAGGCGCTGCTGCATTCGTCAAATCGGTCCGTCACAATTGGAGTTCTTCCATGATCAAATCTGCCCTCATGACAACAGGTTACTTTTCTAAATCCCGAGTTCTATACATTTCTAAAATGACAAGCCTGGATGACGCCTATACTTTTTGGATTTCATCGTGACAAAAGATGCTTGGAAATGAGGTTGATTCTCTTTTCTTGATGTATATGTCTATTTACAGCAACTATATATGATAATCAAAGGAAATTCATGAGAAACAGCACAAACAACCCTTCAAATCCACATGAGATGGGAGCTGGAGAAATAAGCCCCATAAAAGCTCTTAATCCTGGATTAGTGTTCGAATCTACAAACGAAGATTATCTCCGTTTCCTCTGTTATTATGGCTATTCAAACAAGATCATAAGATCCGTGTCGAAACAAAACTTCAGCTGCCCGAAAACTTCGAGTGAAGATCTTATCTCCAGTGTCAATTATCCATCCATCTCCATAGGAAAACTAGATAGAAAGCAAGCTGCTAAAGTAATAGAAAGAACTGTAACAAATGTTGGAGCCCCAAACACCACTTACATTGCCAAGGTTCATTCTTCCGAGGGTTTACTAGTGAAAGTGATCCCAAGTAAGATTGTTTTCTCTGAAAATGTAAAGAAAGTGACTTTCAAGGTCTCATTTTATGGCAAGGAGGCTCGCAGCGGCTACAACTTCGGGACGATAACATGGCGAGACAGTGTACATTCTGTTCGTACTGTTTTTGCTGTAAATGTAGAATAATATGTTAGGATTATATATATGCTCCCTCTCCCACAGGAAATAAGAAATAAGAAATATGAGTGATAGTTGTATAACATTTTGTTTTAACACCCATTTGTATGATTTCTGATGTTTGGTTTGTAAAATCTATGATGGTAAAAAAAAGGTTTTCTCATTTATATTCAATAAAACATGGAATTCATATTCATTATGAATGATTACTTTCTCTTGGGTTTGTTTGTTTTGGGATACTAGCTTGATCTTAGGAAATCATAGAGCTCTCATAAACTAGAGAGAAATGTATCATGGAGTTTATTATAGAAATAATAAAAATGAAAATAAAATGTATCATTCGAGAACAAGGTAGGAATTACATTTTCTCTTGTTCACTACTAAAACTTTTTATACATAAATAGGAGGCTGGAACATAGAGAGCGAGAGAGATATAACTTAGTGATGGGTGGTAGGGGTGTTCATCTTCAGACCGAAAATCGACACGACCGATCGAACCGACGGCGATCGGTCGGCGTCGGTTCTTACATTGGGGAGACCGGTCGGTCGGCCAAAAAATTTTACACATAACCGACCGACCGATATATTTATATATATAAAAAAACCATTTTTTAAAAAAAACACATAACCGACCGACCGAATTTACACATAACCAACCAACCACCCAATATATTTATATATAAAAAAAACCATTTTTTTTAAAAAAAAACACATAACTTACCGACCGACCGACCGATTTTACACATAACCGACCGACCGTCGTTCTTCATCTCAATTCTTGTGATCTTAAAAAAAAATCGACCGAACCGACCGTTTGGTCGGTCGATTGGCAGCACCCATCGGAAGTCGTCAGTTTCCAGATTTCTGGAAAATCGACCGACCGGTCGGTGTCGGTTTTCCCCCAAAACCAACACCGACCGACCGATGAACACCCCTAATGGGTGGTAGGAATTTATTGTCGAGGAAGCAGAAGTATTGTTATTTAACTAATTAGGGACAAAAGTCGATCTTTAAGTAGAAGAAACATGTTAAAAATTACCATTGCATCCCATTACTAATATTTCTTGATAATCAATTAGCTCTCTACACCAAAATAATTAACACGATTACTTTGTAAACGAACTAATAAAAGTCAAGATTATGAGAAAGAGGCTTTCGGGGGGGTGGAAGTTTGTTGTATTTTGTATCGGAGGGCGGAGGAAGTTCTAGATCACATCCTGTGGAGATGTGGTTTTTGTCGTAATGTCTGGAGTATGTTTTTTTTTAAGCATTCAGATTACAGGATAGAAGCTTCAGAGATCACAAGAAGACGATTGAGGAGTTCCTCCTCCATTCGCCATTTAGAGATAAGGGGAGGGAGTTATGGCTTGCAGGCGTGTGTGCAATGATATGGGGTTTGTGGGGAGAGAGAAATAATATGGTCTTTAGATTTCATGTTTCTCTCAGTTACGAAGGTCTTTTGTAATTGTTCGTTAGGTCTTATTAATCTTGATTGGAGCCCCTTCCTTTAGTGGGGTTCCCTTTTGTGGGTTGTTTTTTTTTTTTTTTGATGCTCTTTGTATTCTTTCATTCCTTCTCAATGAAAGCTGGTTTTATTTCTAAAAAAAATAATAAATAAAAGTCAAGATTGTACATTACTTTTTGGATCAACGAGAAACAAAAAAGACCATAAGGTTAGAGACGATGCACTAAGTTTGCGTACACATTTTCATCAATATTTTCACATTGGGATTCGATATCGATATGAGGGGTGAATTAACATTCTCATTATCCAAAAATCAATAAAGTATAAACAAAATAACAATAAAATGTTATTCGTGTGGAGATAATATTAACCAAAAGTATTTTAACTTATTTTAAATATGTAAAACATTTATTTATTAATTTAAATATAGTTTTTATTTTTTATTTTTTAAATATTTTGCCATTAATATTTATAACATTTTAATAATAGTTCAATCGACATTTCCATCCTTGGGTTAGAGATTTGATTTTTCTTTGATGAACTCAAAATTTTATTGAAAATTTAACTAATTTCATTTAATTTTTAAATATAAATAAAAGCACTATAAAAATTTATAAGAAATTCTAAATACAAATTACACAATATGTATTTTGAATATATTCGAAATATTGTTTTTTCATGTTAAATTTGCAGAGATTTCTTACGCAGCAATGGCCGTCGAGTCAGCTTAGCTCCGGTACCGGAATTTCTTCAACAGAGTTTTCCCTTTCTGGTTCTGATTCTCTTCCTCGATTCCGTAGCATGATTGTGCCTCTAGGGTTTAATAAGCTTCTCAATTATCGAGCTTCGATCGCTTCTTTTTCTCATTGTCCCAGCGAAATCTTTGAGTTCTTATTGTGTAATTCAGAAACTTCCTGCATTTTGAAGAACACAAGAGCTTTCAGCCATGGATCAAAGAAAACATTTCGAAACCATGGTTTCGAGCCCAAAGCTTCTCTTTCATTCTTCCGAAATATGGGTGCTGCGCGAAAGAATGTCGTGTTTGTCGAGCAATGGAATCCTTCCCGTAATGGCGTCAATGGGTTTGCGGCCGTTGTGGGGTATCGTTGGATTCATTCAGATAAGTCTGTCGGGCCTTTAGAGAAAAGTGAGGGGAAATCTGCTGTTGCTTCTGCTGATGGAAGTGGTAATGAGGAGAAGAAGAAGCCGAGGAGAAAGTTAAAGGGTAAGAGAGCAGTTGTAAGGTGGCTTAAGTTCTTCAGGTGGAAGAAGAAGAAAGAGTATGAGAGAATGACATCAGAAGAAAAGATTCTGTACAAATTGAATAAGGTATTTCACTAATTTAACCTCTCTTGATTGGTTCTTGGCTTGACGTCTGTAAGGTGTTTGTTAAAATGTCTAAGTGAAACCATATGCTATTTCAATGAGAAATAACTGCATGCAGCATATGGTAGAGAATAGAGAAATTATTCCTTATCGATGAAGATTTGATTCAGCCAATTCCCGGTAAATGCTAACTCGACCAAAGCTTCTTAAAAGGTTTTGGCTTGTGTTGGGGATATGGTTTACGCTTGGATTGATTGATCTTTGTGCTGAGTACTCAATATGGCCATTAAATGATTGCATTGCATGAACCTGAGCAAGGAAGTGGCATTCGTTTTGGAAGTCTCTTGTTGCTGAATAAGATGATGATTTACATGTTCTAAGAAAAATGACTGGGTAGTTGGGAAATTCTCTCTGCTTAGGATAAGAAGATGAAAATATAGAGGTCAATTATACTGAATGCATGAATAATACTATTATTTGAAGAAAATTTATGAACATGGATTATTAATTTAGAAAAGATGAAGTAACATTGATTCTGAGTTATCCTAGAATGTGAGAAATAGGAATAAACTATCATAAAAATTTTTGGTTTGTGATGATATTAGTTTTTGGGGCCTTGTCTTGTGGGCTTGTATCTAGTTTTCGAGCTTGTTTTTTTATATGCCCTTGTTCTCCCTCTCATTCTTCTGAATGAAAGTTCGGTTTCTTATCAATATATATGTATTAAACGTTACTGGAGGTTCAAATCTGGCACATTTTAATGCTCCTCTCTTAAAGTCCTACTGCATCCATCTTCATAAAACCCCGTGGCCTAGTTCTTGGAGAACCTCATTTATTTGATCAACTTTAAGGAAGATAGTTTTTGAACTTTTTCTTTTTTGACTAATTTTCAGCTTCACTACCATAGTTTTTGAACTTTTTTTTTTTGACTAATTTTCGGCTTCACTACCATAGGCACGTAGGAAAGAGAAAAGGCTTGTTGAAGCTCTAGAAAAGATTGAGCCTTCTGATTCATCAGGAACAACCCATGATCCAGAGATATTGACACCAGAGGAACACTTCTACTTTCTGAAGATGGGTATCAAGGGAAAGAATTACGTGCCTGTTGGAAGACGAGGTATATACCAGGGTGTAATTCTGAATATGCATCTTCACTGGAAGAAGCATCAGACTGTGAAGGTAGTTGTGAAGACATTTTCACCGGAAGAGGTCAAAGAGATCGCGGCTGAGCTAGCGAGATTGTCCGGAGGGATGGTGCTTGACATTCATGAAGAGAATACTATAATTATGTACAGGGGGAAGAACTATTCACAGCCACCAACAGAGATAATGTCGCCAAGGGTCTCTCTCTCTCGGAAGAAGGTTTGTATGTGTATCTCTATCTACTATTTGTTCCTTTAAAGAAGGGTTGGAAGAGCATTAAACAGTTCGACCCCGAATTCCTCAAAGAGATCGAAAAAACACACTGCAAGTTAACTGTTTAATGTTTATATTTGTTTTGTCTCATCATCCTCTTTTTTGTTTCTTTTCGGACGTGCAGGCTTTGGATAAATCTAAATATAGGGACGGCCTTCGGGCAGTGAGGAAACATATTCCAAAACTTGAACAAGACCTCAGGTTATTACAATCACAGGCTGAACTGAACTGCAAGAGCAATGGTGATTCTATTGAACATACGCCAGAAACCGTCAGTGACACAATTAAATCCAACGCTATTTCAAGCCTCAACTTGGAGAATTTGGGCGACTCGAAGGATGCCGAACACTGGTCTGATGATTCTTCTACTATGGATACAGGAATGAGTTCAGACTCAGAGGACTTGTCGGATATGTTTGAGACCGAATCTGATACAGAAGCCGATCAGAAGATGGAACAGCCTCTATATTTGAAAGAGTTTGAAAATTTTGCAACAGAAACTGAAGGCGAAACAGAAGATCTTCATGACCAACTTAGACAGATATCCATGGACTCTAAACAAGCCAGAGTATTGGAGAAAGATGTCAATTCACCCGAGTTTGACGAGGTCGATCGATTGTTCTTGCGTTCTGCATTACTGTTAAAGAAGAGAAGAAGATAGATGAATGGCTTGCCCAATCTAATATGGTTAATTGATAGTTATAATGTTGTTGTTTGAGCACTATTGAATAGAATTAAACATCAGGAGGCACAGCCTTATCCCAACTTTTTCAGAAGGGGAATGAAGATGCATCTGTAAATTGCCTCTTGCAAGAAACAGAGAAGGCTTTTGTAATTTTCTGTTGGTTTCTTTGGCCCGTTTGATAATCATTTTGTTTTTGGTTTTTGGTTTTTGAAAATTAAGCCTATAAACACTATTTTTACCCACAAGTTCTTTGTTTTTTATCTACATCTTAAATCAAGCCAAATTTTGTGGGGGAAAAAAATGATAAAAAAAAATAAAAAACTTTGTTTTTATTTTTGGAATTTGGCTAGGAACTCAAATGTCTCCTTAACAAAAATGAAAACCATTAACAAAAATGAAAACCATTGTAGGAAGATTGAGAGAAAACAAGCACAATTTTCAAAAACAAAAAACAAAAAACGAAATGGTTATCAAACGGGGCCTTTGTTATTGGTTTGAATTATTTCCTTTTTGTAACTTTTGTCTTCGATTACCTAGAGCTAATAATATATACATACATGCCTTACCATTGGAAATAAAGGTTTTTTTTTCCAGTTGTATTTTTGGTTAAAATGTTGAGTACAATAATAATATAACTGTTGGTTTTAGTTCTTATTGCATAATATATAGCTTCCAAGGACATGATTAATAGTTGGATTTAGAGGAGGATCAGTCACATTGAAACTGAGAGATGGCTCAAACTCCTATGGAAGATAGCAGTGGGGAATTTTCTACAATGAGTAAAGTCGGATTGAGTAATGTTGTGTGAAGGTACCTACAGGTCATGAACTTTTCTCGGTGAATAAACAATGACAGTTTCTAGAGAATAAGCATCGACTAACTCTGTGTTAGCAATTGTAGTAATACATAGGATGGAAGCATTATCTGAAATGATTAGTTTAGCTGCTTGTGAAGAAATAGATCATATAGATAAATGTGATCATGGATACAAAAACATTAAATAAAAACCAAACTTCTCTACATTTTATATTTTGTATTTTGAATGAATTTTAATAGTAAACTTCAAATTTTTTATCTCATTGTGAAAAGAGAAGTGGTGAAATTGATAACTTCCAAATGGTTTTTTTTTTTTTTTTTAATAGTTATCTATAATTAAATTTTAAAAAAAATTTCTTAAATTTTAATCACGAAAATAACCAAAATTAGTGAAAATCAATACCACCAAAATATATTAAGTCATAAAAATGATTTTCCTCAAAAAAAAAAATAATAATAAAGGAAAATAAAGGGTCATAAAAATGCTTATTGATTTCACCTCTCATTGAAGTCTAGAATTAAAGTCAAAATTATAGTAGAGGTATTATGGTAACCTCCCAGCAATCCCTTTCTAATACACAAGTAAAAAGAAAATATTTTTTTTTTTTTATTTTGAACTTGAAAAGTTGTCAACCTGAACACATCTCAACTGATTAAAGCATATATACTCGAAGTTTCGAAGTTAGAAGTCCAAACAAGTATAAGTTTTTACCTTAGATTTTCAATTTCATTCCATTCGAACTTTAAACTTAAATATATGTTACAATTTTTACCTCATGGTAATTATTCATACACTAATTTTGGATTTTAAAAATAAGTAAAGTAAAAAATTTTCAAAACTTGATAATTCGAATAAAAATTAAACTCTTGAACGAAATTTGTTGCACAACATCAGTCATCAACAACCGAACAAATCTTTCAAATCTCATAATTTTTTTTTAAAAAAAAAAACACCAAACAAACAAACTCTAGTTTTTTTTTTTTAATAATTTGAAGGTTCATTGATCTCGTACTTAACATAAACATTATTTTTTTCAAAAAAAAAAAAAACATAAACATTTTATATATATATATATATAGCTCTTAATTATAAAAACACATTTTATGTTAGTTGAGCTACGCTATTGTTAGCCATTCATTTTATATTCATTAAATACTAATACACATGATAATATCTTTATAGATGATTTTTCATACCAAAGTCTATTAGAAGGGTAAAAATAGTAACACTTATTCAAATTTAAAGTAAAGAGTGTAACAATCATTGAAGTTTAAGATGCATTTTAATGAAATCTAAAATTGAGGATAAAAAATGATACACCTTGCTCCACCCTTCAACCTCCATATCAACAGGGAAATTTTCCTCGACGATTTTCCATACTATTTTTTTTTTTAGTACATCAATATTTGGGGGTAGGGGATTCGAACCTCTGACCTCATGGTCGAAGTTATATGTCAATTACCACTGAGCTAAGCTCGCTTTGACAGACGATTTTCCATACTAGCTCATTCATTGTTTGTCCTGAAATAAGTATTTAAGAATGATGTGAGACCCATAGAATACAATATTATATCAGTAAATGACGTGTCAAATACTGAATGGAAGGAGTATGTATTGCCGTAGTAAAATTTCGAATCTCGATACGTCACATGTTAGTTGAACAATATAGCCCTTTATTAAACAGTTCAAACTACAATAGGGGTATTAGGGTCACTTCACACCTCCCTCCCCCCTTGACATTAACTCAAAAAGTCCAAAGCCGATTTAATTTAAATTTTAATTTTAAAATATTTTTTCAATTTTTCCCGCGGAGCCCGGCGTGCCTTAACCAACCCTGTCCCCTTTGCCCCACCATTTGCCACCAAATTCCCTCCTTCCTCCATTACTCTTCTTCTTCCTCTTCCATTTCCGTTATGTCCTCCGCCGATCCTCCTTCCGCCGCCTCCCCCGCCGGCGTCGGCCTCGGCTACGGCATTGCCATCGCCGTCAGCATCCTCGTCTTCATCTCCACCATCATGCTCGTCTCCTACGCCTGCATTCGCGTCAAATCCACCCGCCCCCGCCCTAGACCCTCCGCCTCTCAGCTCCCTCTCCCGCCTTCCGCCGCCGACAATGTGGTGGTTCTCATGGTAGGATTAGACGGCTCCATCATCGAATCCTACCCTAAGTTGGTCCTCGGAGAGAGCCGCCGTCTTCCCGCCCCCAACCACGGCCCTTGCTCCATTTGCCTCTCCGATTACCAGCCCAACGATTCTCTCCGCTGCATTCCCGATTGCCGCCACTGCTTCCACTCCGATTGCGTCGATGAATGGCTCCGTATGAGCGCCACTTGCCCGCTGTGTCGAAATTCCCCTGCTCCTACCCCTGTTGCTACTCCTCTCTCCGAGTTCGCGCCTCTGGCTTCCAATGCCAGGTGATCCTTCCTCCTCCCTTCATTTTTAGGTTAGGTTTAAAGTTTTTCCCCCTGAATCTGTGTCTATTTAGTCCACTTGCTTTCACAAGTTTCTGATAGATATATGTGAATTTTTGAGATCCTGTCTGCCATTTAGCCTCCATAGTTCAAAAGGTTTTCAATAGATCTCGATCCCTTTAACTCTGTGTCTAATAGATCGTCAATTTCTTTAACACTTGCAGGACTCATTGATTGTGTATTATTCAAGGATTATGTGTGCATAATTCATTGTATAATCCTTCAATAATTCAATTGATGAGTTTTTGGAGTTAAGGATATAGATCTGTTAGACACAAAAGTTAGAAGATCAAGAATTCGTTTGAGATCTTTTGAAGTACAAAGATCAGAAACTTTTGTAAGTCCAGAGATTACACACAATCATCGAGGTTTTAGAGCCGAATTTGTAGTTTAGTCTATACACTGTTGTTGGTATAATTAGAATGGATTCTTGTACAATTTTGATGGAATACTTAGAACTTCATAAACTTCTCATTCAGAGTAGAAATAAAGTAAGTATATATCTAAAATTTTGAATTAAGAAAGAACATGGGTGTGTGATTTGTGAAGATGGAATCTGTAATTCTTGATTGTTTCTCAAAAGGGTAACGTTAAAGAATTGAGTTTGTTGAGTTTGTTGCGGCGATTGTGCGCTGTTGGAGTTAATGGAAGCATGTGATTCCATTGAAACCTGCATCTAAATATTATTTTCCTCCTCAAGTTCAGTGTGTGAAAGTGAAAGTCAGCCGGATTTTGTGCTGCATTGTTTATTCGTTTTTGTTCAAGTTCCAATACTATTTTACTTCTCCATAAACACTTCATTAATTAGGACCTCTCTCTCCTCTCTCCCATTAGTGTTGGGACAGCTTTAAAAAGTTTCTAACAGGTCTTTAAAAAGTTTAGTCTCTAGATGTCGGTGTTGTATCAATTAGGTTCTCGAAGTTTTTAATAGGTTTCTGAACTTTCAATTTTGTTTATAATAGGTCTCTGAACTTTAAAAATGTCTGCTAGGTCTTTGAACTTTCAATTTTGCGTTTAATAGGTTCGAGATATATTTCATATTCTTAAAAATTAATCAATTTGTTATATATAAAATTGAATTTTATGCCTATTGAGATTCTAAACTTCCAATATTGTATTTAGTAGGCTTTGAATTTTAAAAAAAATGTTGAATATGTTAAGGACTTATTAGACACAATTAAAAGTTGATGGGTTTATTGGACACAAAAGTGGAAGTTTGAGGACTTATTGGATACTTTTTAAAGTTCAATGACCTATTGGAAACAAAATTGAAAGCTTGAGGGCCAATTTGAAACTTTTAAGTTCAGGGACTAAATTGACACAACCTTGAAATTTCAGGGACTAAACATGTTATTTAACCATCTTTAAACTTCGAAAAGTGTCTAATAAAAGTCTAAACTTTCAATTTTGTGTTCAGTAGGTCTTTCAACTTTTAAATAGGTTCTTAAACTTTCAATTTCTAGTCTACTAAATACAAAATTGAATGTTTTAGGTCTGTTAAACATTAAATTCAATTTTATATCAAATAGATCAATTAATGTTTAAAAATGTTAAATATGTAAGAACCTATTTAGACACTTTTTGATGTTCAAGACTCTTTTAGACACAAACTTGAAAGTTTAGACACTAAATTTGTAATTTTTCGTAATTTATTTTCCACGGACTAAGAATAGAGACTAAGAATATCAATGAAAATATCAAATGTCTCGTACTAATAGAAATATCATCCTTACTTTTTTAGTAAAAGTCTTTCTCACTTAATTATTGAGACTGAATTCACATCCTAATAGACTTAGACTTAGTTTGGCGTTGCTGTAACTTCTAAAATAATTGTTGTTAACTGTGATTTTAAGAAAATCATATGTATTACGAAGTAAATTAGTGTTTGGTAAATTTTAGCTTTATAGACGAAAAAACAAGTTGAAGTGTTTGGTAAATTAATATTCTAAATTATCGTAGCTTAACTATATTTTTTCAATAAATAAATTTAATATTGATATTTAATTTCAAAATTATTTTAAGATAATTATTTTTTTGAAACATATAAGATAATTGTTTTAAATTTCGTATGATTTAAAATATAATCTTATGTTTAACCTATGATGTTTTTATATTTTGCTAAGAAATATAATTTGCTACTTGTATTGGAAAAAAATATATATATTTTTAATTTAAATAAAAATAAAAACAAATAATTTCAAATGAGTATAAAATAATAGAATAAAAAAAATGGTGAAAACTGAAAAGAGATGGTTTTCATTTGAGGCATTATTTCTTTTTATTGATAAAAATGGTCATGTCTTGAAACCCCATTTTATGATTATGACGATTGAAGGATGATTCGAATCACAAACTTTTTAGTCATTAATACAAGTTTTATGTCAGTTGAACTATGTTCATGTTGGCATTAACAGTACATCTCAAAATTTTGATAATGTTTATTGAGATAATTAAAATTGATTTTGAAATTTTCAACTACAAAACTCTTGCTGAAGAATTGTTGATGTGAAAACAACCGACTACCAAAATTATTTTTTAAAAAAATATCTAAAGTTAAGGAAAGTAATAACCACGAATCCACTATGATTTGTTAAGAAAACCAATGGATTTTTTTTTTAGTTCAACAATATTTGGAGTGGGGAGATTCAAACCTCTAACATTTTGGTCGAAAGTATATATCAATTACGCTAAGTTATGCTCACCTTGGTGAAACCAATTTAACTATTAATTGGCTCAATTTGAATACAAATAATGTTAAAGTAAGAACATAAATATTATCGATCCGAACATAGCTTAGTAGATAAGACATTAATTATCTTTCCAAATATCGATTGTTGGATCCCTAACCCCCATAATTTTTTAGTTAAAAAAGACAAGTACTAATTAAATAAAATCCAAATTAAAAAATTAAGGACAAATAATTTTGTCAATAAAAAGATGGTTAGCCTCCTATCAAGTCATTGCCATCATTGGGCCAACCCCAAAAAAGCACAAGCCCAGCATCCTAGGGGGAATTGATGGACTGGGCCGAGCTAGCCCATTAAACTTTGATATCTAGGTTGGGCTTAGATCCAAGACTTCGATAGCAGCATTGAGGAGGCCTTTTTGTCTTATTCAATTGACGTATTTACATATATATATATATATATATATATATATATATATATATATATATATATATACCATCAAATGCAAATAATTACGAAAAAGGGACAACAACAGTCCTATTTAATAGACCGTTTTAAAAAAATACCAAATAAAATCTATTTTGATAAATGACTATTGTTAAATATAGAACGGAATTTGGAAATACACAATGGACTAAAATACCTTCAATCTTAAATTGATTATCTAAAATAAATAAACATCATGTAAAAGTCAAACAATATTTATTCTCAAAAAAAAAAAAAAAAAGTCAAACAATATTTATTAATCTATACTTCTATACTATATTAAAAAGCAAACATCTTTGAAAAACATTTTTAGACCATCTTATCCTTCTTATTTTTAGTGAATTACGAATATGTCATTTTCATTAACAATACTATCTTTAAATAAGAATTAAAAAAAAAAATTGCAGCTTAACGTTTGCACCACTGAACGTTTCCATTTTTTTTTTTTTACTTTAATTAAATAGCAACTTTAATTAATAAGTTCCTTGGTTTTTTTAACGTTTACGTTTACCAATTTGTAAATTTAAATTTTCCCCCAAAACTTTTCCCAAAAAAAAAGTTTAAATTTGAAAATGATGACATTTTTAATATTTAATAACTTTAATTGAAAAGAATTTGAAAAGTCTGAGCTTACATTACCTAATTATTTGTAGAAACTAATTCTAAAAATTTGATTAATTATAAAAAGTATATTAATTAATAAATAAATAATTATCAATAATAAATTTATAGTATCTTAAAATTGGAATGCTAAAGGTTTTTCCTACCACTTAAATGCTAATTTAGAATTCAAAAGGTTGAAATGCTAAAGGTTTTTCCTACCCCTTAAATGAGTTTTAAAATTCAAAAGGTTCTATAACCCTCACATTGTACTACTATAAAAATGGGTTTTCTTCACCATTTTTTCATCATACCCCTACAACTTTGTTCTTTCTTTATTTTTGTTCTCTCATTGTCTTACTCTCAAAAGCTCTCCAAGTTTCCGAACATCTCAAGATGTTGGCGTTACATCCAAGATGCAAATGATGCATGTGTCGTTATCTATATCTCATACCCTTGGCGTTACATCCAAGATTTAGCTTTCTCATTTTGATTTGTTTTTCTTCATCTATTATAGTTCATTCTTATAGTTTTAGATTTAGATAGATTGAAGATTGCAATGCATATTGGTGTAGTGCTAAGTTGTAAGAATTGCATTGCAAAGTAGTGTTTTTTGTAATTGGATGTCGTTGTATCTGGAAAAATGGTTTGATCTCAGGTAATCGTATGAAACAAAGGTATCAATATCTTATAGATGATTTATGTTATTTTATAAATAATTCTCTTATTGTGTTGATGGTTTATGTATGATCGTTTGTTTTAGAGAAGAGAAATTACATTTAAGAACAAATATCTAACCAAGCTGAAAATCTCTTTTTCTCTCCAAAAAAAAAAGAAAAAAAATTGAAAATAGAAACAAGTCATTTGGGAAAATCAAATTATTTTTTAAATTTTATTTCCTACGTAATTTTTTTATCTATTCTTTAATTTTAATTAAAGTACCATCCTGGTTATCAAAAAAAATAAATTAATTAATTAAAGTACCATCCTGTCCTTTCTGTAATGGTAAAAAAGAAAAAAAAATTGTAAAACCATCCAAATAAATACAATAACAAAGTGATGGTATTACAAAAAAAAAAAAAATCATATTTAATTTGAGATTTTCATTATGCCATTTTAATTTAAATTATTTATTGACAACAATTCTATTTTTAAATTAATTACAATCATAATTTGAAATAAATAGAGTAATAAATTGATAGTGTTAAAAGAAAGGAAAAAAACTAACTTTAATTTATGAGGTTTTGATTTAAATAATTGCATAGTTTTCAATTAATTGAGAATGGGGAGGTCATTGAAATGATAAAAAAAAAATGGTAAATTTACAGAAAAGAAATAGTTTTAATTATTCATACTTAAAAATATATATTGTCAACTTTAACTATTTAAATTCTTCTCAAATTAAAAATATAAATACAATTCAAAGTCAATTGTTTCTTACTATATTGTTTTTTACTATATAGCTCATTGTGATAGAAGAATTCATCCCATTGAAATGAATTTCCAATGATACTAATATGCAAAGCAAGAAGAATAAATGATCAAGTTTTTTGACCGTTATGGAACGTCAACTTCAATTTAGATGAGAAAAAACAAAACTCCAAATCAAATATAGATTCGGTAACTTTATAAATATTTATTCTTTCTATTTTGGGTTGTGAACTTCTTGGGATTAGATTATATTTCTTTTGGTTCCATCCTTCTTTCTTAAGTCATATGTTTTACTAGAGAGTAGTGATAATGACGACTAATAGTGTGATGCGACAGACAAATAAATAAAATTAATAAAAAAAACTTATAATAAAACAACAGAGAGAATGAAAATGTGACTTGATAATATTGAGATTTGAGATAAAGTTATACATAATTAGGGTTTTGAAAACATATTAGCTCCCGGTTACAAGATTTCCATTGAATGTTATATATTTACTTATTAATAAAAATACTACGTAGTTATATATATATTTTGCACAAACTAATTGCATTAACATTAATAATTACTAAATTGCTATTAAAAATTTAAATTTATTTTAATATATGTTTAATTTTTGTATAATAAAAAAAATATAAATATTGATGGTTCGATGTAATTCAACGTAGAACTTTCTTTTAATGGTTTTGTTTGATTTAAGTAGACCAGCATGACTAAGTAACCAAACATACTCAATTGCTTTGATTCAATTTATAAGTTTTTTTTTTTTTTCTTTTAGTTTTATATGTTAGAATTGAGATCATTTTCTAAGATAACCAATTGAAAAAATCTATTGACAAACATAGAGGTAGTAATTCCAAATCCATTTGACCAAAATTGTTTATAAGCACAATATATGGAAAAAATATATATATATTTATAATGACATAAAAAAATTAACCAACTCAAAAAATAGTCTAAATAAAATAAAAATATTTTAAATTAAATAGAAAATCATTATAATTAATATCACTCCCCAAATCAATTTAAATTTCGGTTATTTCAATTAAAAAAATAAAACATGTAATGTAAGATAAAAAAGTTTCTCATAAAAAAAATTACATTGCTAAATAAAATAATCATCTAAAACATTTTACTTCATATTTATGCTTTATTTAAAATAAATAGTATTTTTTTTACAACATGTAGGAGTGGGGGATTGAGCCCTCCGAGGTCAGGAAAATAAATAGTGCACTTGATAAACAAGGATACGTAATTATATAAATATTATATTATTATATAAAACTAATTAATAAATTCATTTATAGGAGTTAATTATATGATTGAAATATCAAAAACCTTTCTCATGAGTTGGTAGTTCACATCTCTTTCATAATTATAATATTATACTAAAAGAATTAAAATTTCAAAAAAATTTATTAAGTTAGTAATATCAAAATTATATCACATAAGATATAATCTGTTACCAACTAAATAAGATTATATGATAAGAACATATAAAACTGATTCTAATTAATTTTTAAAATAAATATATTGAATAGAAACACACGTGCATTGCACGTGGTAAAACACTAGTAATAAAAAATGCAAAGATTACAATATATAAATTTAGCGGCTATTCAAATTTCAAATTAATAAAACAAGTGAAACTTAATACAAATGTTACTGTAATGATAAAAAGGACACAAAAAGATAAATTATGCAGATACAGTTTATTCAATAAACCAACTTCAAAGTGAGCTTAGGGTAGTTGGCATATACCCTCGACCAAGAGGTCAGAGGTTCGAATCTCCTCACCCTCAAATGTTGATGTACTAAAAAAAAAAAAAAAAACTTCAAAGTGTAACTACCCTATTATAGAACATGCAAATAATTTTGTTGTGGTAAATAGCAAATCATTTTGAAAAACAGAAAAAATAATGATTAGTTCAATAATATAGTTATTCTTTTTTTTTTTTTTTTTTTTTAGGAGTAATATAGTTATTCTTATGTCTTAGCTTGTATAAGTTACTGAACTTTAAAGAGTATCTAATAGGTTCCAATATACATAAAATTCAATTTTATATCTAATAATATATTAGACATAAAATTGAAAGTCTAAGAACTTATTAGACATTTTAAAAATTTAGGGGCCTATCAAATATAAAATTGAAAGTTCAATAGTATATTAGATACTTTTTAAAGTTGAGGGACCTAACTTAATACAACATTTTTGCCTCCACGACATTTCCAAACCCTCGCCTCCGTCACGCTTCATCTTCTCGTCTCCACCACGCTTCATCTTCTTGTGGAGGAGAGAAATATAAATATAAATAGAAAAAATGTACAAATTTTAATTTTTTAAAAAATGGTACAAAAATTTTATGAAATAAGATTGATGCTAAAGTAAAAATTAAAAAAGTGCTAATTTCAAATTTTACTTGCTTCAACTCCAAAGTTTTCCCTTAAAAAAAAAAAAAAAAATGAGATTTCGCCTCAAAAAAGCGCCAAACCCTAAAATTTAACCCTAGTCCGCCGTTTTGCCTCCACGCCAAAAGTTTATCTGCAATTTCTCGCATCCACCACAAAGCCATCTTCTTCGAGTAAGGTAATGTCGTTCCTACATCTCTGCAACTTCTTCCCTTCGCCTCCATTCTATTTTAAACCAATTTCTCTAATTTCTTCCCTCTCTTTCTCAATCTCTTGATCAATCCACTTTTTGAGACTTACGATCCCGTTTACCGTTTGTTGCTTATGTATAAAGAATGATGAATTATTAGATGAAATCTTGGAACGACTGATTTCTTTTGAAATTTTCATGTTTAATTAGGGCTTTGTTATGCTATTTTAGTTTTCATGGATAGGAAATCTTGCTGAATCACAGAACAGAGAGGTGGCTTTTCATGTTTCATCCGGGCTTTGTTTTCGATATCTTTTAAGTCTTTCGTAGGAGATTACTGCTGGTCCTGGGTCTTTTTAGTTTATTAGGCAGAACGTTTTTGCTGAATCACAGAACAGAGCTGTGTGAATACCTGTTGTGGAGGGTGGTTTAAGCAATAGAAGTTTGTGCAGCAAAAATTTAGCATTTCTCTTTAAATTGCTATGGTGGTTCTGTTTAGAACCTCAAGCTTTGTGGCATCTGGTGATTGGGTGTAAGTATGGGTTTCATGAGAATGACTGAGATTTTGGTTTAGTTTCAAAGGACACCTTCAGGAACTTGTGGAAAGCAATCTCGCCCCGTATTTCGAGTTTTGTTCTTTTGTCACCTTTTATGTAGGAGATGATGGTAGTTTCATGTTCTGAGATGATGGTAGTGTCATGGTCTCCTTCGTCTTTTGTTCACAGGGAGAGAGGAAGAACATCTTTTGATTTTTTTTTTTTTTTTTGTTTCAGTGGCCCCATTAATGAGAGTTAGCTTCTCTTTTCTTAACGTTAACCAATTTCTTTTTTCCTTAGATACTTAGAGACTGACGTTTATGACCTTTGAATTCTTTTTTCCAGCTTTACCTTTAAGATCAAAGTTATGCATTTAGTTGTCTTGAAAACTTTGCTTTTTGTTAGGACAGTTAGACTATGGTTTTAAATTGTAACTTATGTTTATGAATTTATATCTTAAGCATACTTTTGTTTTGTCTGACCTTTTCTATCCCTTTTTTTTTTTGTTTTCTCAAGGTAATAAATATAACACTGATTTATTATTTTTTTCACTTGTTTGTATATGTGCTATTTTAATTCATTGCTTCTGTATATGTGCTATGTTTGTTTTATAGTAATATGGTTGTTATTTAGAAATTAAAGCTAATTAACTTGCAGGTTCTATGATATTCAAATTGGTGAGTACATAACTAATTATATGGTTTTGTATTCTTTTGTTTTGTATGTGTTCTTATAACTAATTATATTACTTTGTATTAATTTGGTTTCTATGTTTCCTTTATCGTGTATGTGTTATAAGCAGTTAATGTTTAGGGCTTCTGATTGATATCGCTGTAGCTGCAGGGATTGAAGCTGTAGCAACATGGTGCACGTCTCCTTCTATAGGAACTGTGAGTATGCTCAACTCCAAAACTTTCTGGAATTTCATATCCATTGCCATCTACTATGGCCTTTGAAGAAGTGCTTTACATATAGACGTGCTTCATTTCAATGCCCTTATTTTTTTTTTGGATCTTCTATTCTCTTGTGCTTTTCTTCGGCTGTGTTTTGCGCATTTTAGGCTACCTGCTTGATCTTAGGATAGCTGGAACAAAGTGAACTGTCTATTTGGGATTACATGGGGGCTTTATCAGGAATCGTGGAGACTTAGATTCCTAGGATTAAATTTATGGTGCTTAACAATCTTCTCTGATTCCTTTCAAAATTTTGTTCAGCTCATTTGATAGAGATCAATAAATGAAATAGTAGCTGTTACATTAAATTTTACAAAAAATGTTCCTTTACATAATGCCTATTTCTTGGTCCTGTTATGAGAACTGTGATTATTGAATTGTGGGTGCTGTCATAATATAGATGGGAAGACTTTCAAGAAACCTCGGCGCCCTTATGAGAAGGAGCGTCTGGATGCAGAACTTAAACTTGTGGGTGAATATGGGCTTCGTTGTAAAAGGGAGCTATGGAGGGTTCAATATGCACTGAGTCGAATTCGTAATAATGCAAGAATGCTTTTAACACTTGATGAAAAGAATCCACGTAGGATTTTTGAGGGAGAGGCCCTGCTTAGGAGAATGAACAGGTACGGTCTTTTAGATGAGAGTCAGAACAAGCTTGATTATGTCTTGGCACTTACTGTTGAGAACTTCCTTGAGCGTCGTCTCCAAACTCTTGTGTTCAAGTCGGGAATGGCCAAGTCTATCCATCATGCTAGAGTGCTCATCCGACAGAAGCATATAAGGTAGTGTGGCTACATAGTTATCTTATCAGTCATTTGAAGAATTATTGCTATTTCTCACTCCATCAGTGCATATCAATAACTTTCTTTTTTGGTATTTTGTTTTAGGTAAAATACCCTTATACTACGTGATTCGTTCTATTATGTCATTATGGTTTCAAAAGTTTAATTTTAACGGTTAAGCTTTAAGATGTCTAATGAAATTCTGGTTTTACAGTTGAGCTTTAGCTTTTAGACATTTAAGGAAATATAGATAAAAAAACAACTTAATGTTTACTTTCTACAAAATTTAGGGTCTTTCTCAAATTCAATGGGTAGAAATCAGGGTTATGGCTTGGATAATGAAAAGGAATGGTAGCAAAAGAAGTACTAACTCATTTTACGTATAATCAGGAGATGACCGATTGTACTATGAACAAATTCTGGTATTGGACATTTTATGGATTATAACCCGAGGTTGTTTTTTTTTGAGAGAATTGAAAAGCTTTCAATTTGGAACATTTGATCCAGGGGTATACTTGAAACAAACCCCGTAACTTTAGCCGTACTTTAATTAATTTAGCATTATATTTTTCATTAGCTGTTTTTATTTTATTTTGCATCATCTATGAGGTTCTTTGTATTTGATGGTCAACTGCTACAACACCATATTTGTTTCCTGATAATGGGAAAATTTTTTTGCCGCTTGCAAAGTCATAACTATAAGGATATTGTTTTGTTTTCACTTCTATCCTCTGTTTTATCGATATGCATGTTGGGTTTGAAGCTTTCATTATTAATGTTCTCATCTGTTACATTTGTCTCCTTTGCCTTTTTAGGGTTGGGAGGCAGGTGGTTAACATCCCTTCTTTCATGGTGAGAGTCGATTCTCAAAAGCACATAGACTTCTCTCTCACTAGTCCGTTTGGAGGTGGACGCCCTGGAAGGGTGAAGAGAAAGAACCAGAAGGCAGCGGCCAAGAAGGCTGCTGGTGGAGATGGAGATGAAGAAGATGAGGATTAAGTTATTAATTAAAAGCTCATCATCTGGATGGTGAAAGATTAGCTAAGGTTCTCAAGCTACTTGAGGTTAAAAATGTTACATCTTTCAGAAGTTTTGCTTTAATTAATTTTCGTATAGACATCTTGTTTGTTGTTTTTTGGGTGGTGGAACTAGTTTTAAATTATGGACAAGCATCTCTTTGGAAGCCATAGTTTTCATGCCATGATACGAACTTGTTTTTCTCAAAATTCCTCTGCATTATTGAAGTCTGGTTGCTTAGCTTAATTAATTTTCATGCCATGTATCAAGTGGAATTGATTGAAATCTAGTTGCTTTGCTTATTATATTCAACAGGGAGCATGATCCGTAGTAAGCTTTATGAATTTTAATCCCTAGACTCATGAGTGTTCTTGAAGGATAGAACGAAACCATTTGGGTTTTTCAAAATTACACTTGTTTTCTCTCAATTTCTTTACCATGGTTTTCATTTTTGCTAAAGAGACATGATGTCCTTAGCCAAATTTCAAAAACAAAAACAAGTTTTTGAAAATTACTTTTTTTTTTTACCCTTTTTTTTTTTTTTTTTCAAAACCTGACTTGGTTTTTGGAATCATGGGAGGGATTTAGATAGCAAACCAAATAAATGTGGAGGGATTTAGATAGCAAACCAAATAAATGTGTAGGTGGAAGAAGTGTTTATAAGCTTATTTTTCAAAAACCAAAAACAAAAAACGAAATAGTTATCAAATGGAACCTTAGTATCTAATCATTTATGTTTGGTTTAGAACTTCATGATTTTGAGTGAGATGAAATCATAAGAGAATCTATAAACTCTTTCTAACTAAAATCGTTGGATTTTATATATGGTATTTTAATTTTCTACCAATAAATCAAAATTAATAACTTATATCAGTGAGCTTATTTTCTTTTCTTTTTCGGTTACCATTGAAACATAAAATTTAAGATACATTCATTTTAAATATGATTTAAAATCATTGAACTTTCTTAATTCTAAAAGAAGAAATTATAATTTACTCATTAATATATTAATTTTTTTTTTCAACATGTAGGATTGGAAATTTGAAGGGTATAAGCTTTATGTGAGTTGTAAGCTATGGTCTTGTTGATAGACTTATTGTAAACCGTGGAATATTTTACAATTTATAGCATAAAATTATCATCTTTAAATTTATATATGATTATTATTTTAATATTGAGTAATTGAAAAAACTTATTTTAAGTTAGAGAAATTTGGTCTAATAATTTGGAAATAATTTCATTTTGGTTTGTAAGATTTTAAAAACTTCAATTTAATTCTTTTTGTTTGAGAGAAGTTTTAATTTTGGTTATCATGGCTCTTAAAGTTTCAACTTGGTCATTGAATCATAAAAATTACCCCTATACTATTTTTATTCACTTTTTTTTTTAGTTTTCACTTGGCTTGAAATTCTACTATAGTCAACCCTCAGAACATTTAGTTATGGTTGTGTAATAGAAAGTGTGCAACATATCAATATGGATGACTTTGCCAAAGTGAGTACAACTCAACGATAATTGACATGTACCCTCGATCAAGAGGTTAAATGTTCAAATCCCTCACTCCCAGATGTTGATGTACTAAAAAAAAAAATTGTGATGACTTGTGAGATATCAATAGACTATAAGGGACTATATTGAAACTTTCAAAAACTATAGGGATCAAAAGGAATCCCAACTCAAATCATAATAATCAAGTTAAAAATTTTAAAATCACAAAGACTAAATTGAAATTGACCAAATTTGTAATTTAAAAAAACTTTAGAAAAAGGAATTAAATATGATGACTAAAACCGAACAGCAGAAGAGACAGAGAGTTAGGGGTGTACAAGTAACCCGGTGATCCGAACAATCCGGACAACCCAACCCAAGGGTTGGGTCAGGAATTTTTCCGATTTGGGTTGGGTTGTTTTTTTTTTTCAAAACCGAAAATTCGGGTAGGTTCTCGGGTTGGGTTTTCCTGAGTTGGGTTCAACCCAAACCAAACCGAATTCCTTATTTTTTTTTTAAAAAAAAACATTATATATATATATATATGTTTGCAACTTTTTTGGAACTTGTTTTTTCTTAAAAGAAAAATTATTCTAACTTTATTTGTTCACAGATTTATTTAGATTTGTTTTTTTTTTTTACAAAATATTTAGATTTGTTCTTATTGCTGCTTGTTTTAATTTTTTTAAAAATCAATATTCTATTTCTGGAATAAGGTTCTATGATTTGAATTTTGTGTTGGGATTTAGATAGAAATATGTATTTTGTGTTAAGATTAGAGGTAAAGATTAAATTTGGTGTATTTTCAAATTGGAATTGAGATTTGAGTTTAATTTAATTTTTTTAAAAAAATTGAACAACCCGGTGACCCGACCCAACCCAACCCGAAATAATAGGCTTGGGTTGTGTTGGGTTGTCAAGTTTATTCGGTTCTTTCGAGTTGGTCCAAAAAGTCCCCTCAACCCAACCCAACCCATGTACACCCCTATAAAGAGTTGAGGTTTTTTTTTTTCTGGTACCATAGAAACATAATCATATTGTATTTATATTCTTCGAGCATTTCCAAAAATATCAAAATATCAAAATATCTAAGAATATAACCCCAAAATATGTGTTTGTTTCCATGTGAAAAGCTAAAATAGCTAGGATTTTAGCTTAACTTGCTTTTTAGGGATGTTTTCAAAACATTCTTGTCCAAAAGATTAGGGGATCAGCCTTTTGGTTTTGATGAGCACAAGTTTGTGTTCATTTTTTTTTTTTTTTTGGATAACATGTAGGAGTGGGGATTGAACTTCTGACCTTTTAGCTAGGTTACAAGCTTTATGCCAGTTGAGTCATGCTCTTGTTGGCAGTTTGGGTTCAAATTTGAATTGATTTGTTTGTTTTTTAGTATGAGCTTTAATTTAGTTAGTATATGGGGAAAAGGGCAGATGAAAGTTTAAGTCAAGGTGAGTTGGTCATGGCTTGAGTTGTACGCTAATCTTTATTAGTCACATTACATATGGCTAAGGCAATGTGTTGGTGTTCATTTTAAGAGTTACGTGCACGTAACCCTAATTGCATTGCAATTTCATACCTTTTTTTTGGGGTCTAAACTCTGTGGTCCATTTTGGTTGAGAAGCTGAATGTGATAACGTTCAAACCATATTTATTAAGAAAAATGTGGATCATGATTTCAAATACTGAACTAAATGTCAAAGTGAGCATAGCTCAGTGGTAATTGACATATGTCCTCGTCCATGAAGTCAGAAGTTTGAATCCTCCCACCTCTAAATGTTGATGAACTCAAAAAAAAAAAAAATAAAAACCTGGTTCATGTCAATTTATAATTGGTCCCTAATTTAATTATTTATAATTTTGTCATTAATTTTAAATAATGACGTGACAATTTGTGATTGGTCAAAATTCATCCTTCAATAGTAGTTAATTCAAAATTCTTGTTAAGGGACTTCACTTAAAATTTTGTACAAATAATTTACAAGGAAACAATTAAAAACTTGAAAATAAATATATCATAAAGGAAATTAAACTTAAAATTTTCATTATTTACCAAAAATTCAAAAACGTTTTTATTCATTTTCATTTATATTTGATATAAAATGAAATTTAAAAGACAAACTAAAGCAGAATTTAAAATACTTACTTAAATTTAAGAAATAAGCTTTTATATATATTTTAAATGTAAAAATAATGATTAGTTCAATAATATAGTTTTTTTTTTTTTTTTTTTTTTTTTTTTTTTTTTTTTTTATGTCTTAGCTTGTATAAGTTACTGAACTTTAGAAAGTATCTAATAGGTCCCAATAGACATAAAATTCAATTTTATATCTAACAGATTGGTTAATTTTTAAAAATCTCGAATGTGCTAGGTACCTATATATTAGACACAAAATTGAAAGTTAAGAACCTATTAGACATTTTAAAAGTTAAGGGGCCAATCAGATATAAAATTGAAAGTTCAATAACATATTAGATACTTTTTAAAGTCGAGGAACCTAATTAATACAACATTTTTGCCTCCACGACATTTCCAAACCCTCGCCTCCGTCACGCTTCATCTTCTTGTGGAGGAGAGGAATATAAATATAAGTAGAAAAAAAGGTACAAATTTTAATTTAAAAAAAAATGGTACAAAAATTTTATGAAATAAGAACGATGTTAAAGTAAAAATTAAAAAATTGCAAATTTCAAATTTTACTTGTTTCAACCCCAAAGTTTTCCCTCTTCTATTTTAGGGAAAAAACATTGATTTTTAACCCTAAAGTTCAGGGTCTAAATTGATTTTTCACCCATATTTTAAACATTAAAAAGTTTTTTTTTTTTTTTTTTTTTTTTTTTTTTTTTTTTATTATTAAAAAAAAGGGGTAAGAAAGCATGATATTTTGCCTCAAAAAAGCGCCAAACCCTAAAATTTGTTCCCTCTCTTATATTAAGCATTAAAAAAAAAAAAAGAGTAAGAAAGGAAAGATCATCTCTGTGGTGACGGCTCCAACTCCAAAACCCTAGTCCGCCGTTTTGCCTCCACGCCAAAAGTTTCTCTGCAACTTCTCGCATCCACCACAAAGCCATCTTCTTCGAGTAAGGTAACGTTGTTCCTACTTCTCTGCAACTTCTTCCCTTCGCCTCCATTCTTTTTTAAACCAATTTCTCTAATTTCTTCCCTCTCTCTCTCAATCTCTTGATCAATCCACTTTTTGAGACTTATGATCCCGTTTATCCTTTGTTGCTTATGTATAAAGAATGATGAATTATTAGACGAAATCTTGAAACGACTGTTTTCTTTTGAAATTTTCATGTTTAATTAGGGCTTTGTTATGCTATTTTAGTTTTCATGGATAGGAAATGTTGCTGAATCACAGAACAGAGAATTGGTTTTTTCATGTTTAATTAGGGCTTTGTTTTCGATATCTTTTAAGTCTTTCGTAGGAGATTACTGCTGGTCCTGGGTCTTTTTAGTTTATCAAGTTCTTCTTGTAGGCAGAACGTTTTTGCTGAATCACAGAACAGAGCTGTGTGAATACCTGTTGTGGAGGGTGGTTTAAGCAATAGAAGTTTGTGCAGCAAAAATGTAGCATTTCTCTTAAAATTACTATGGTGGTTCCTGTTTAGAACCTCAAGCTTTGTGGCATCTGGTGATTGGGTGTAAGTATGGGTTTCATGAGAATGACTGAGATTCTGGTTTAGTTTCAAAGGACACCTTCGGGAACTTGTGGAAAGCAATCTCGCCCCGTATTTCGAGTTTTGTTCTTTTATCACCTTTTATGTAGGAGATGATGGTAGTCTCATGTTCTGAGATGATGGTAGTGTCATGGTCTCCTTCGTCTTTTGTTCACAGGGAGAGGAAGAACCTCTTTTGATTTTTTTTTTGTTTCAGTGTCCCATTTAATGAGAGTTAGCTTCTCTTTTCTTAACGTTAGCCAATTTCTTTTTTCCTTAGATACTTTTTTTTTTTTTTTTTTGATGAATAACCATGCTTTCATTGAGAAAAAAGTTATGCATTTAGTTAGAGACCGACGTTTATGACCTTTGAATTCTTTTTTCCAGCTTTACCTTTAAGATCAAAGTTATGCATTTAGTTGTCTTGAAAACTTTGCTTTTTTGTAAGACAGTTAGACTATGGTTTTAAATTGTAACTTATGTTTATGAATTTATGTCTTAAGCATACTTTTGTTTTGTCGGACCTTTTCTATCTTTTATTTTTTTTTCTCAAGGTAATAAATATAACAATGATTTATTATTTTTTCACTTGTTTGTATACGTGCTATTTTAATTCGTTGCTTCTGTATATGTGCTATGTTTGTTTTATAGCAATATGGTTGTTATTTAGAAATTAAAGCTAATTAACTTGCAGGTTCTATGATATTCAAATTGGTGAGTACATAACTAATTATATGATTTTGTATTCTTTTGTTTTGTATGTGTTCTTATAACAATTATATTACTTTGTATTATTTTGGTTTCTATGTTTCCTTTATCATGTATGTGTTATAAGCAGTTAATGTTTAGGGCTTCTAATTGATATCGCTGCAGCTGCAGGGATTGAAGCCGTAGCAACATGGTACACATCTCCTTCTATAGGAACTGTGAGTATGTTCAACTCCAAAACTTTCTGGAATTTCATATCCATTGTCATCTAATATGGCCTTTGAAGAAGTGCTTACATATAGATGTGCTTCATTTCTCTCTTGTGCTTTTCTTCCGACTGTGTTTTGCGCATTTTAGGCTACCTGCTTGATCTTAGGATAGTTGGGACAAAGTGAACCGTCTATTTGGGATTGCATGGGGGCTGTATCAGGAATCGTGGAGACTTGGATTCCTAGGATTAAATTTATGGTGCTTAACAATCTTCGCTGATTCCTTTCAAAATTTTGTTCAGCTCATTTGAAATAGTAGCCCTTACATTAAATTTTACAAAAAATGTTCCTTTACATAATGCCTATTTCTTGGTCCTGTTATGAGAACCGTGATTATTGAATTGTGGGTGCTGTCATAATACAGATGGGAAGACTTTCAAGAAACCTCGACGCCCTTATGAGAAGGAGCGTTTGGATGCAGAACTTAAACTTGTGGGTGAATATGGGCTTCGTTGTAAAAGGGAGCTATGGAGGGTTCAATATGCACTGAGTCGAATTCGTAATAATGCAAGAATGCTTTTAACACTCGATGAAAAGAATCCGCGTAGGATTTTTGAGGGAGAGGCCCTGCTTAGGAGAATGAACAGATATGGTCTTTTAGATGAGAGTCAGAACAAGCTTGATTATGTCTTGGCACTTACGGTTGAGAACTTCCTTGAGCGTCGTCTCCAAACTCTCGTGTTCAAGTCAGGAATGGCCAAGTCTATCCATCATGCTAGAGTGCTCATCAGACAGAAGCATATAAGGTAGTGTGGCTACATAGTTATCTTATCAGTTATTTGATGAATTATTTTGTACTGTTGCACTCTATTTCTTACTCCATCAGTGCGTATCAGTAACTTTCTTTTTTGGTATTTTGTTTTAGGTAAAATACCCTTATACTACGTGATTCGTTTCAATTATGTCATTATGGTTTCAAAAGTTCAATTTTAACGGTTAAGCTTTAAGATGTCTAATGAAATTCTGGTTTGACAGTTGAGCTTTAGCTTAGACATTTAGGGAAATATAGATAAAAAAACAACTTAATGTTCTTTACTTTCAACGAAATTTAGGGTCTTTCTCAAATTCAATGGGCAGAAATTATGGTTATGGCTTGGATAATGAAAGGGAATGGTAGCAAAAGAAGTACTAACTCATTTTACGTATAATCAGGAGATGAACAATTGTACTATGAACAAATTCTGGTATTGGACATTTTATGGATTATAGCCAGAGGTTATTTTTTTGAGACAATTGAAAAGCTTCAATTTGGAACATTTGATCCAGGGGTATACTTGAAACAAACCCTGTAACTTTAGCCGTATTTTATATAATTTAGCATTATATTTTTCATCAGCTGTTTTTATTTTATTTTGCATCATCTATGAGATTTTTTGTATTTGATGGTCAACTGCTACAACACCATATTTGTTTCCTGATAATGGGAATTTATTTTTGCCGCTTGCAAAGTCATAACTATAAGAATAACTGTAAGCATATTGTTTTGTTTTCACTTCTATCCTCTGTTTTATCGATATGCATGTTGGGTTTGAAGCTTTCATTATTAATGTTCTCATCTGTTACATTTGTCTCCTTTGCGTTTTTAGGGTTGGGAGGCAGGTGGTTAACATCCCTTCTTTCATGGTGAGAGTCGATTCTCAAAAGCACATAGACTTCTCTCTCACTAGTCCGTTTGGAGGTGGACGCCCTGGGAGGGTGAAGAGAAAGAACCAGAAGGCAGCGGCCAAGAAGGCTGCTGGTGGAGATGGAGATGAAGAAGACGAGGATTAAGTTATTAATTAAAAACTCATCATCTGGATGGTGAAAGATTAGCTAAGGTTCTCAAGCTACTTGAGGTTAAAAAGGTTAAAAATGGTACATCTTTCAGAAGTTTTGCTTTAATTAATTTTCTTTTAGACATCTTATTTGTTGTTTTTTTGGTGGTGGAACTAGTTTTAAATTATGGACAAGCATCTCTTCGGAAGCCATAGTTTTCATGCAATGATACGAACTTGTTTTTCTCAAAATTCCTCTGCATTATTGAAGCCTGGTTGCTTAACTTAATTAATTTTCATGCCGTGTATTAAGTGGAATTGATTGAAATCTAGTTGCTTGGCTTATTATATTCAACAGGGAGCATGATCTGTAGTAAGCTTTATGAATTTTAATCCCTAGATTCATGAGTATTCTTGAAGGAAAAATATATTTTTGAGAGATGGAAGGTATATTTTTGATTGAGGGATTCATGAGTTATTGGATATCATGTGTACATGAAGTTATTTTATAAATTAACTAAAATTAATACAGCGTTACAAATACGATGTGTACGCGAGGCCAACAATCAAAAAGATGATTCTATGGGCTGTTGTTTTTGGTTTTTGGTTTTTGGAAATTAAGCTTATACACACCTATTCCTACCCATGAGTTTCTTTGTTTTAGTGTCTACCTTGTTTCTTGTTTTCAAAAACCAAGTCAAATTTTGAAAACCAAAAAAAGTAGTTTCCAAAAACTTGTTTTTGTTTTTGAAATTTGGCAAGGGATTCAAATGGTTCCTTAACAAGGTGGAAAACCATGATAGGGAATTTTGGAGAAAACAAGCCTAATTTTCAAAAATAAAAAACCAAAAACCAAATGGTTATCAAACGTGGCCTAAATTATCTACCGATTAATTGTTTCCTAGAACGAAACCATTTGGTTTTTTAAAATTATACTTGTTTTATCTCAATTTTTTTACCATAGTTTTCATCTTTGCTAAGGAGACATTGGAGTCTTTAGTCAAATTTCAAAAATAAAAATAATTTTTTTATTATTATTTTCTTTTTTTGTTTTCAAAATTTGATTTGGTTTTTAGAATCATGAGAAGGATTTAGACAGCAAACCAAATAAATGTGTTGGTGGAAGAAGTGTTTATAAGCTTAATTTTCAAAAACCAAAAACAAAAAACGAAATGGTTATCAAATGGGATCTTAGTATCTAATCATTTATGTTTGGTTTAGAACTTCATGATTTTGAGTGGATATGAAATCATAAGAGAATCTATAAACTTTTGCTAACTAAAACCAATGGATTATATATATGGTATTTTAATTTTCTACCAATAAATCAAAATTAAAAACTTATATAAGTGAACCTTTTTTTTTTTTTTTTTTTTTGGTTGTGAAAATAAGAGAAACATTTCATTTCAATCAAGTCAAGAACAGTTACAACGAGAAATACACTTGCAATGAGAACTTCTCCCCATTGAAACTAACCATTGTGGAAAATTTGAGAGCCACAAAATGGAATTGTTGGAGTCTAAAGCTTTCTTGACTAGTAAATCCGAATACCATGTAGAATCGCTTGTACTTCTGCTGCTAAAGGCGAGAACATAATCCAATCATACATGGACATGGCCCCTCGAATGTGGTCATCATCTTTGATAATCAAAATACCATATCCCGATCCCATCTTCTGTTTATCAATCGCCGCATCTGCACATGGACATCAAATTGACTATCTTCTTCTTCTTCTTCTGATTACCATTCAAACATAAAATTTAAGATACATTCATTTTAAATATGATTTAACATCATTGAACTTTCTTAATTCCAAAAGAGGAAATTATAATTTACTCATTAATTCCAAAAAAAAAAATTATATATATTCAATGTTTTTTTAAACTACACCCCCATCCTATTTTAAAGTTAACCCAATATATACTTAATTTGTGTCCTAATAACGTGGAAATTGATTTACATTATCACAACTTTCTTTTTAGTACAACAAATGTGGATATATAGATTTGAACTTTCAACGTCGTCAGAAGAAGTAAATGTCTTACCCACTAAACTAGACTCATGTTGCTATATTTATCACAACTTAATTCAAGAAGGAATATCCACATGTTGTCTAAAAAAAAAGCATGGCTCACTATTTTTAAGGTTTTATGTTTGTATATTTAATGAATAAATAGTGAATCGAAATTGTTCATTGTGGCTAATCTTCAACAACCAAAACAAATACTTTTTTTCCTTCTTTTTTCAGGTAGAAGTTTTTTTTTTTTGACAACATGTGGAGGTGGGAGATTCGAAAATCTCTTAGTCCATAGTACAACTTTATGCCAGTTCAACTATTCTTATGTTGGCGTATTTTTCATAGTTTTAAATGTGCTCTAACTACCTAAATGATTTTGAATGATACATCCTTTTTTTTTTTTTTTTTTTTTTGGAAAAATTGAATGATACACCTTTTGTTACTCTCCATATATTTTTGTTTTGGGACCATTGCCACGACTTTGACGAACCTTTTTGCATGGAAATTATTTGGAATCTTTCTTTTCCTACCATATAATATGAAAATTATATCATTCAAAATATATTATATATTATGAAAATTATTTAGAAAAGAAAAAAAGAAAAGAAAAAAATCACCCTTAAATAGGATGTTCATAGGGTGGGAATTGTGGTAGGGATTCTTTGTAGGAATTATTTTCCATATAATTTTTTAGAAAAACAATTAAATGGTTCTTTTAAGAAAATTTTGGATTAAATAATTAATTCTTCACTATGAATTCTCAATTTTTTTTGACAACATATGAGGATGAGAGATTCGAACCTCTAACCTCTTGGTCTAGGATATAAACTTTATGTGAATTGAGTTATGTCGATGTTGGTTATCACTCCTCAATTCCTCGAATTTTTTTTTCAAACCTCTTAAAAGAAACAAAATAATGTTTCATATTAAGTTTATCTTGTTATTTGTTCATAAAAGTTTAAAATGTTTGAAACATATCAAATTCATGGGCCATTTTAAACAATTAATAAGACTTAAATTTAAACTTTCTAAAAAAAAAAAAGACTTAAATTTAAACATTACCATTCATAATTAATAGTGATTCAATAAATAAATATATATGTGTGCAGTGGTGAATCCAGAATTTTTGTTTAGGGGGGGCTTCACTTAAAATTTCATAAAAGTAATTTTCAAGTATGAAATTAAAAAAAAAAAAATCATAAATGAGCTGAACTACTAATTTCATCCATTCCAATTGTCCTCTACAATTTTTTATATTATAGGATTAATTTTTAAAAAACAACATATCAAAAATTTTAAAATATTTGTATCCATTTCATTTATATTTGATATATAGAAACAAGTTTAAACAATAAGTTAAGATAAAAAAAATTATAATATTATATATTTGTTACGTTAAAAAACAAGTTTAGTTCTTAAACTTTTATGTTTGTGTCTATTAGACTACTGGATTTTCAATTTTTGTGTCAATAGATTTCTGAAACTTAAAATTGCCCAATTGATTTCTAAACTTTCAAATTTGTGTCTAATAAGTTATTGCCATCGGTTTAAAAAAAAAATCTCTAACATATTTACACATTCTTTTAATTTAACAAATACATTAGACATAAAATTGATTTTTGTGTCTAATTAAACACAAAACTTTCAATTTTATAATAAACAAATTCATGAATTTAAAAAAATGTTGAATAGGTCAAAGACTTTTTAATCACAAAATTGGAAGCTCATGAATCTATCTGACGTAAAATTGAAATTTAGACACCTATTAGATTTTAAAATTGTAAATAATTTTTTAAAAATAGAATACAGTCTATAATTTGAATTTAGGAAAATATGAAAAACTTTTTTTTTCAATTATAGAAGTCAAAATTTTAAGAAAAGTGTTGATAAAAAGAAAATACAAGCAGATTTGAACCCGGAAGCCGGAACGGATAAACACAAAAAAAGAATAAATAAAAAATAAAGTTAAAAAAGAAAATTAAAAACGCTTGCGTGAAGGTTTGAACCAGTGATTGCATAGCGGATTGAGGGGGGGCTAGGATTGCCTACACCATCCGGGCAAGGATCCATGTCTGTAATTAGGATGGATTTTGTTATTAATATATAACTCATGGTCAGTTTAGAGGGGGCTCGAGCCCCCCTGGACCTGAAGTGGATCCGCCACTGTATGTGTGTAATTATATATATCTAATGGGACATCCCATCAAGGTAATGGAGAATTTTCTGCTCCCCACCCTCTCTCTCATTCCTCACTTAATCAGGAATTCCACGTCCTGGGTCGAGCAAGATTCCATTTGGATGGGAAAAATAAACATCTCTACTCTTAAATTATATTGGTTATTGCAATATTATTGAAATTTTGGTAGGGGCAATTTCCACCATCCAAATTCATAAAATTTAAGTAATGTATATAGTCCTTGGGGTTTTCAAAATTGACATTATTCCTTCGTTTAAAAATTCTCATTATTTTTTCATTTTTAAACAAACTATTAAAAACATTCTAATCATTTAAAAGATATATATATTTTAAAAACATTCTAAATTCATCTTTTCTCATTTTTTTTTAAGAATGATGTCAATATTATAATCTCTATGCTAAGAAACAACATTAATGATCAATTGAAGCTTGTTTAATTAATTAAAGCATGCCAACAAGAACATACCTTAACTGGCATAAAGTTTATTGTTCACACGTAATATCAAAGGGATGGAATATGGAATAAATTTTGTACTTGTATTGAATTTGTATGAGTGTGAGTGTATAATCTCTAACTTTGATCTTTTGATTCTATTTTTTGTGTGTGAGTGTGTTTCACGAGAAAGCTGAAACGTTTTTCTCGAGTTTGAAACCTCACTTAATTAATCCTAGGAGTCTTGAAATCTTCGAATCTTGAAGAGTGTTTGGTCTTCAATAAGGGACTGTTTGGGGCACTGAATAGGTTATAATATCCCCTTTATTATAACCTATTCAGTGTTTGGGGCATCAACAAAAATAAATGGTGAGGTGGGTTATTTTTACCCCCGATTATTTTATCCATTCTCTACAGTAACCATCATTCAACACACCCGACTATTCTATCCATTTTCTACAGTAACCCTCTCCTCTCTTCTTCCATGCGACTCTTTGACTTTTTCGACGACCGCCGGTCGCCGTCGGTCGGCGAAGTTTCCGGCGACTTTTCCGATGGCCGCCGACCACTTTTCCGACGAATTTTCCGGCGATCGACGACGACTTTTCCGACAACCTTTTTTTTTTCTTCTTCCTTTTTTTTCATATTTCTTCTCATTTTCATTTTGAAAAATATAAAAAATGAAAATGAAGAAAAAAAAAAGAAGAAAAGAAAGAAAACGAGGAAAAAAATTTGGTCGTCGAAAAATTTGTCGGCAACCGCCGGAAAAGTCGTTGAAAACGTTGCCGGCATTAGGGTTAGAAGAAAATGATGAAGATGGAGTTTGAGGTTGAGGAAGAAGATGGAGATGATAATGGAAATGGAGGAAGAAGATGATGAAGATGAAGATGGAAATGGAGGAATAAGATGAAGATGATGGAGATGGAGGAAGAAGATAAAGATGGAGGAAGAAAATGAAAAAGAAGGAAAAAAGAAAAAGAAAAAAGCTATTTTTGGTCATTCCATGTTAGAAACACTTACCAGTTCCTCAGTTGGTCATTCCAGGTTAGAAACACTTACTAGTTTCTCAGTTGTCTTTCTACATGTATAAATATGGAGTTTTATTAAATATGAAGTTTTATTATATAATTTCTTTGTACATAAGCATTTACCATTTTTACGTTGAAAATACAGAAATGAAACAAATATGGTTTTCCAATATGAGATCATAAAATGAATTCTTTTGTGAAAAAATCATGACCCTAAAACAAAGAAAATCAACTCTTACCTTAGGTTATTTTTGTTTCCTTTTAAGTTAAACACATCATTTAACCCGTATACCCAATACTTTATTTTTTTTACAACTGAATCCAAACAATTTTTTATTGATATTTGCAAAATATAATATTTGACATACAAAGTTGTATGAGGAAAATAAACAAAAAAAAAAAAAAAAAGTCAGGAAAAAACCAGTCAACTTGAACATTTGATTTAGAATCTCATGTTAAACATATCAGCAATCCAAACACAGATTATTTTATCCCAGACTAAAATAATCTGCACCCCAAACACAGATTATTTTATCCCAGACTATAATAATCTGCACCCCAAACACAGATTATTATAACCCCAGACTATTATAATCAACAGATTATTATAACCACTAGATATTATAACCAATTCAGCGCCTCAAACAGCCCCTAAGTGTTTAAGTCTTAAGAGTGTTTAAATTGTTTGGTCTTCAAAGAGTGTTCAACACTCAAGGACTTCAGGATTTCTGGACGTCAGGGAGTCTTCTAGTTTTATCCTTTTAATTCTCTTTGAATTCTCTTGTATAGTTCTCCGAATAGACGTTGGTGATTTTTTGGCCTAACAATTTGGACTTAAACTTTATTGGCTTTGGGTCCAACTATTTGAATTTAGGTTTGGTTTATATCTAACTCAAAAATCATATACCCAAATTTGATCAAATTAAATTTTCTATTATTTGATCAAATGGTACATTTGGCCTAAAAGTTTGATAATTGACCAACTTTCTCTTCAAATTAAATTTGGAACATATGTCAATTCATAATTAGTCTCAAATTTAATTATTTATGATTTCATCATTAATTTTGAATAACGACGTGACAATTTATAATTGATTGAAATTTCTGATGCAATACTTTATCGACCAAAAGATCAAAAGTTCAAATCCTTCGTCCATAAAGAAGAAAAATGTTTTTTTTTTCCTAAGGGAGAAGAAAAATGGTTATAGCATATATCTTATTTGAATCTACACCCTTGGACTCAAATACGTGATATGTATGTATATGGTAATGAAATATAAAACTAGATATATATTTTTTTCATTAATTCAACTTCAACTTTAAATACTAAAAAGGAGAAGAAAAAAAAAAAAAGATTTTATCCCAAAAAGAAAAAACTAAAAAGAGTGAACTTAAGATTTATTGAAATTATTCACCGGAAACTCGAGAAGGTCCACCGTCCAGCGACGGAGGAGCCCAAAGATTCTCCGGAAAACGTCGCTAATGCTGCTTGATGAAGCGAGCAATTCCGGCAAAGAGGCGGTCCGATTCGGCGGCTGTTTCGGGGTCAATTTTCAGTGCAATCTTGTTCAGATAGAAGCTATGTCCCATTCCTTTGCTCATCAGAATCTCCACTTCTTTATTCGCCGCCTTCATTGCTTCATAATACTCCATTTCAGTGTCGATGACCAGATCCTTCTCTGCAATACACAGTAGAAACGGCGGCAGATCCAGGCTTTCAAGCGGCGGCGCGTCAGTTCCCATCGGACATGTAATCGGATGATCCTTCGAACTCCCCGCCGGTAATGCGAGGCTCAGAAATTTGTCCACCATATCCAGCGTCAAGAACGGCGATTGCGGATTCTCCATCTCCGATTTGCTTCGTTTTGCTCGGACAAATCCTGGATGAATCGGAATTCCGCCGGCAAGTTTCAGCGGAGCGAGATCGGCGTCTCCGGCTAGGGCAGCGACCGAGTGAACAAGGTTACCGCCAGAACTATCTCCGATTAGAAACACGCGTTTGAAATCCGCGTTATCAACAATCCAAGGCTCGATCTCGTTACCGAGAGCCACCGATCGCAACCACCGGAGAGCGGAGAGGCCGTCCTCAATTGCCGCCGGAAGACGGTGCTCCGGCGCTCGGCGAAGGTAAACAGACACACAGATTGCTTCGGCGGATCTCACGAGGCCGGTGTAAGTATGATAGTACATAAACCAATCCGCTTCGCTGATACAAAATCCACCGCCGTGAAAATGAACAACAACCGGCAGTTTCTTTCCGCCGGCGCATTTCACCTCGGGTAGATAAGTCCGGACACGGAGACCGGACTTCTGATCGATCACCACGTCACGAACGGCGACTCCGTCAATGAACTCTTCGTGAGGCGGCACAGACTCCGCCACGAACTTGACCTCCGGCGGTCCGGTCCAAGTCCGGTCGACGGAGCCGTCGTCGAAGAGTCTGAGCCAGCCAGAGACGTCGAGAATTAGGCTCTTCTCTGTCGTCATCGGATGAACAAAAACAGAGTTTCTGAAGAAAACGATGGAATTCGAGAGAATACAGAAACGAAACTGTGAAGAAGATGAAGGATTTGATGGATAAAAAATGGCGAGAATGGATTCATTTATATAAGAACTGGAAATTGGAATCGGAATCAAACGGAAGAAAGAGGAAATTACAGACGCAATTTCAAGTTATTTCGTCAGAAAATCACTGAAATGTTTCTCTGCAAATCCTTTTTGTCGTCTTCGTGACTTCACTTTTTGTTACGCCAAACTAATGATATCTTTTTTATTTAAAAAAATCCATGTCAAAAAATCATAAAAATTTATGGTTCATATCTAATTTTTCAGGAAAAAAAAAAGTGGAAATTTCAAAGCATAATTCGCTTTTTTTTTTTTTTTTTTTTTTTTCCAACGTGAATGGTGTGTATTTGACCCTTCGATATTTTGGTCGAGAATATAATGTTTCAACTACTTTTTTTTTAGTAAGTTATGCTCAAGTTGGTATTATTGACTTGTTTCTTAATCTATACTATATTAAAAAGCTACAATCTTTGAAAAACTTTTTTGGACAATTATGTCCCTTATTTAATTGATATATTTACAAACATGCCATTTTCATATTTAATAGTGAAGGAATTATTTATTTATTATTTTTATATGCTAAAAGTATAATTATTTTCTAATTAATTACAAATTTATTAAAATTAATATAATGAATTTTAACTATTATTTAATAAATGAATGAGATTTCACTACGATAAATCAAATAATAAGTTTAGCTTTTAAATTTTTTTTACTATTTAATGGATAGTGCATCAAAATAATAAGTTTAACTTTTTTTTTAACATTTTTTATTATTTAGTGTATGGTGCATCAAAATTAGTATTTTTTATGGAAATATGAAATATTTAAAAAGTACATGACGTTCTTCTTTAATTTCTTTATTTATATATTATGTTTTTGAAAACTAAATTTTAAATAGTAAATTCTTTAATTAGTTATCAATAATAAATTGTTGACTAATTATTAATAATAATAACCGCATGTTAATATGAGAGGTTGAATACGAAAGGTTAGTTTTTCATTAATTAAATTTTTAATTATAATTAATATTAGAATTTAAAATGTTCTGGAATTCTAAAAGTTTTGCAACTTTTAATTCTCTACCACTATAAAATGAGATATTCTTCTACCATTTTTTTCATCAAGATCTCTCAATTCCTTACTCTCAAGGGTCTCTTCAAATCTTGAAATCGACTCTATTTTTTACTTGGTAGATTCAAGTTGCAAGAGATGCATGTGATGAACATATAATGATGTTGCAATTACTAAGTGAGTATATCTATTTTAAAGCATGTGTATATGGATACCGTATGAGATATTTTACTACTTTTTTTATTGTAATTTGATAATTAGTTCATTGTTTGTTGTTAAAAATGTTGTGCGCATAAGAAATTTAGCAGGTTAGAAAATTATATACTCTATTCTTTTTATCAATTTATTATTTATTAATTTAAACTTTAACACAAAATTAAAATATTCTCTTGAGTCTATGGTAAAATAAAATGTTATTTGATAGTTTGAAACATTATTTTTATAACATAATAAAAAGAGTAAATTTTAATTAGCAAATAAATATAATAAAAGGTAAAAACTAACTAAATAATCTTTAGAAAATGAAAGCATGATGACTTATATATTTTTAGAGTAAGAGATTAAAATTAATTTTCCTTTTATAAATTTCAAATTAGTTTAAAGTTTATAAATATTTACAATAAACAAATTAGACCTGTAGAAATATTAATTTAGATAAATAAAATTTAAGTACATCAAGGTGATAAATGAAGAGATATGAAAAAATTAGCCTTCAATATTAAAAATTAATTCTAAAATTGGGGTTATTAATTACAAAAATTGTATTCTTAAATTGTTTCAAAAAAAAAAAATTGTATTCTTAAAAAAATAATTACTAAAATTTTGCATGCTAAGACCTTTGCATTTTATAGTTCTAATTTTAATTGAGGTTAGAAAAAAAAAATAATACTACATGATTTTTTAATATAAAAATATATAATTCTATTAAAAGGTTGGTTTGAATGAATGGAATTTATATGCTCCCACAAAATTGATGAATGCATGGAATGTAAAAGAATAGAGTATCAAAAGTTTTGTGGTTATTCCTCTTAATTAATTTTTAATTATAGTTTTGTAACTCCTTCATTCCCTAATAATTACAAAATGATATCCTTAGTCGACTATTCATAATCTCCTCTCTCTTTGCATTTTTTCTTTTTTTTTTCTTTTTTTTTTTTGAGAAATCTTTACATTTTATCTTTGAGGCTTCTAAAGTTAAATTTATATTATAATACTAGCATTTGTAGTTTTTTTTTTAAGTTTTATTGAGTAATATTGTTTAGTGATTAGTTTATAATTAATCTTAAGATTATTATGTTTGATAGTTTAAATGTTTATACATGCTTAAAATTTGTATATTTTATTTTTAATTTTTCTTAGTTAAACTTTAAAATTTTTCGTTAGATTATGTTTTTTTTTTCTTCCATGTTTATACACATATAAACTTTATTTCAGTTTTATTATATATATATATATATATATATATATATATATATAAACTTTATTTCAAATTAATTATTCAAATATTGAAATTTTATTTTAAAGTAAAAATACATCTATTAGTAATAACTTAAAATAAAATATAAATTATATCACATTAAATGTGATCCATATTTTATATTTAGAAATCATTTAAATTGTGGTAAAAATGATTTAACATGAAATAAAATTTTCATTTTATCTTACATAAAAAAAAAATTGATTATAAACCTAAAATATATATACCAACTTTGTCACATACTTTTTCTTTTTAAAGAATATAATAAAATTTATTTATTTTTAAATTGTACAAATTGAAAAACATAAACATGCCCATATCATTTTTATTAATCATCCTACACTTTTATTATCTTTTATTCTTAATTTATCTATAAAATACATTAAATTTCATTAAAAAATAATAAAATTATTTATAATTGAAAAAATAATTGCAACATCAGAACCCATTAGACTAAATAATGGTGGTTACAAATTTACTACTAACTATCACTATTATTAAAATAATAATACATGACCTTTAAAATTCTTACTAAAAAATCTTTAAATTTCCCCAAAAAATTATACAAAAACGCCATCTTGGTAACATTTTTTTTTTCTTTAGTCATTATTCACTTTTTTTAAAATTCACCGCTCACACCTCTCAACTAAAGAACATCAATCTTTATACTATTGAATGATATATACAAGTTCAATATTGTTGTTTTAGACCAAATCATATTGACCAATAAAGAGGAAACCAAATTGACTAATTTTGGTTTGTTAGATTAGTTGTACTCGACAAAGTTCTAGAAAGAATGAGACTGACGAAATAAGGTAATTTCAAGTGGCACGTGTGGGAGAAAGGAGTAGATTAACATGATGCATTATAGAGAGAGATCGAGGAATGAGTGTTAGTAAGCGACTTAAATGTAGAGAGAGCATGTGTAGTATGACGACTAACAAATAGAGAAAATGAAAGAAGTTTAGTATCAATCAACGATGAATGGTGACGACAGACAATGGACATGAAAGATTGAAGTAACAAGATGAGAGAGACGTCGATGGGGGAGAGTTGGGCATTTGTCAACACTGACGGTAGAGAGAGAATGTAAAGGTGAAATAAGACTTGAGAAGCAAAGTTGGAAGTGATTTATTAAGAATGTATACCATCTGAATTTTACAAAATACCGTTAAGACGTAGTTTTATCTTTTTTACACGCTCGCGCGCACACACGGGTGTACAAAAAAACACATTATTTGGAAAAATATACACGTGCAATGCACGTGGTAAAACACTAGTACAACTAAATTATACAAAATATGGAGTTTTAATTTTATCATTAAGGTCTTAAGTTTGATTAAGACTCAAATCAGACAGGTTTGATATTAGTTATTTTAGAATAATTATAACTTTTTTTTTTTTTTTTTTGATAATATGTGGGGAGGGGGGCTTGAACCACAGACCTCGTGGTTGTCAATACGACTTTATGTAGAATAATTATAACTTATTTTAATGGTTGGTTTCACACCTATAAAAGTCATATTTTTTTTTAGTTCAAAATCATTTGGTTGTGGGGGATTCGAACCTCTAACTTATTGGTGGAGAGAATGTTAATTACCGTTGAACTATCACTTTGGCTAGTTAAGAAATTAATTGTATCTTTAGTCAGTTATTTGTTTTGTTATTAAGTTGTATAAATACCCTTAATGGGCTTTATTCATTAATGAGAGACTTCATTATTGTTTCTTTCAAACTCAATACTTAGTGAATGAAATACAAATTGGGGAGAGAGAAAATAGAGAAACAAACAAATAAATAAAAGTAAGAGAGTGGAAGTGACAAAAATGTTAGAAAGGGGAATTTGATAGAAATGGCAAAAATTCAAATATAGAGAAATAAAGTTAGAGAGATATTAGAAAAGGTTAGAAAAGAAAAAGGAAAAATTGGAGAGAAAATAAGTTAGAGAAAGATGTAAAAAAGATCTAAAGAGAAAAGGAAAGTTTGGAAGATATAAAAAAAAAATTAAATAAAAATGTTTTATAGAGTTTTTTTTTGTTGTTGTTTTTTTTTTTTTTTAAAAACTTATGTTTTCTCACCATCAACAAAAATCACTTCTTAAATCATAGGAACCAAAAAAAAAGAAGAGAATTGCTTAAAAGTGATTTTGTATTCTTCCAAAATCATTCATCCTTCGTTTTTAAACATCATTAAATAGAAGTGATTTTAGTCGCACTCCCAAACATGTCCTTAATTTGTCATAGAACAAAATAGACTTTGTTAGCAATTTTCTTTATAAATTTTTGAAAGGTTGGGGCAAAAATTAAATCAAGGATTGATAACATATGTATTTAGTCTAATTTTGTCACTTAATCTTCTATTTTTCGTTAAGCATTTTAGTAGAAATTGCTAACAAAAGTTTTTTTTTTTTAATATATTAAAAGAACGAGGGCAAAATTAAAATTTAGAATGTTAGAGGCAAAATTTGATTCGATTATTTAATTTAGGATTTCTTTTAAAAAAACTTTATCCACAAAAATATTAGTAAAAATGAATTTAATCATGACCGAAATGTCATAGTGTCTTATTAGATGAGTTATACTGGCATTAATCAACATGTTTTATTTCATGTGTAATCGTCAATTTACATTATGGATGATTGGTTGATCATTAATTAACCTGAGGGAAGAATACCTTTTTAGTTCCTGAATTTTGAGAGATAGGTGCGTTTGGTGTCTGTGTTTTCAAAATAGACTTTTTTAGTCCCTAATTTTGAAAAATAGGGTTTAAAAGGTCCCTAAGTTTTCAAAATCGATCTTTTTAGTCCTTGAGTTTTCAGAAATAGGTTTAAAAAGTCCTTTATTTTATTTTTCAACTTTTTTAAATTAATATTTTAATATTGAATGATTTTTTAAATTAACAAAATTAAAAAGTGTTAATTTAAACATTTTCAAAAAATAATAGGAGAGACTTTTTAAACCTATTTCTCAAAACTAAAGGACTAAAAAGGTTCATTTTAAAAACTTAACAACCTTTTAAACCTATTTCTCAAAACTAGGGACTAAAAAGGTCATTTTAAATTTGACCAAATGCACCTACCCCTCAAAACTCAGGGATCAAAAAGGTAATTTTTCCTCAACCTGATATTGATCAACCATAATCAATTATAGTGATTTGACTAATTAAACTTATTTTTCTCGTTAAATTGTAATTGTTTTTTATATACTATTTTCGTAATATTTTATTTTAATTATACAAGACTTTGCAACTACTACTCTATAAAATTGAGCCAGACTATCACAAAAGTTTGTTGGATAAACAACTTTTTTTTCTAAGAAGAAAACTATTTTAAGAAATGTAAATAGGTGGTTTGTAACATGAGATTAATCTAAAACTACTCTCCTTTTCAAAGTTATTCTTAGAAATAGGTCATCTAAATGGGAAGGCAAGTTCTTTTCTTTTTTTCCTCTCTTTCTTGTCTTTTTGAAAAAATAAAGTTTATACTAGTATTTTCTTTTATTAAAAAAAAAAAAAAAACAATGGTGTGTTATTTTTTTAGCATTAAAATTTGTATAGTTGTTTATTTTTTTGGGAAAAAGAAAAAGAAAAAAGTCTATAATCTCTTAACACATCAAAAAATTTAATGGTGTGCAGCAAGAAATTTATACTAGTCTAATAAGAAGGGAATTCCTTTAACAATAGTTTCCAAATGGTCTCTTAATTCATTCTAAAAAGTTGGACGGATTGGATTCTTTTCCTACTCCATAAATTTTCTTCAATTATTATGAATCACATAATTTTCCTACTGTTGAAGGAGAAATTTTGACCAATCACAAATTGTCACGTCATTCCACGAAATTGATGACGAGATTATAATTAATTAAATTTGGGACCAATTATAAATTGACATGTGTCCCAAATTTAATTTGAAGACAAAGTTGGCCATTTAATTTGATCAATTAATCAAAATTAAATTGTTTTGATCAAATTAATTAATTTGACCAATTAATTAAAAATAATAATAATTAATTGGATCAAATTTGGGCCTTTTAAATATTTGGGTCATATGGTTTTGGGTCAAATAAACAAAACCCAAGACTAAATAGTTGAGTCCAAGACCAATAAAGCCCAAGTCCAAGTTGTTAGGCCCAAAAGTCACCAGGGCCCATCCAGCGAGAACTCTATAAATAGAGGGGTTCTCCTCCATTTGTAGGGGGGAGAATTTTGAAGCTCGAAGCCAGAGTTAGAGAATTCAGAGAACTTCATCAAGATTGAAGACTGAAGACTGAAGACTCCCTGAAATCCACAAGTTTCAAAGTGCTGAACATTTCCTGAAGACTGAAGACTCCTTCAAGATTTGGAAGACTTCAAGCTCCAAGAATCCGTTGAAGCTCCAGACTCGAGATCAAGCGTTCCAGCCCTCGAGTGAAACACATCCACACACAAGAGAGAGAATCAGAGGATCAACATTAGAGATTGTATATCCACACGCATATAAATATTAATACAAGTATATCGTTTATTCCACGTGTCTCCATCTCCGAGGTTACGTGTGAACAAATTGGCACGCCGGGTGGGACCATCTCTACCTCTCATCTCTTTCTCTTGTTAAAAGATCCAACCAACGTGATGGCACCAAAGAAAGCTCCCGTGAAGGTTACAACATCAAGCGACTCTTACACTGGTCCTATCACTCGTAGTCGTTCCCAAGGAATTGAGATCAAGGAGGATCATACTCCTCTGGCTGTTGCAAGCAAGATCTCAAAGTTGATTGAAGAATCCTCTAAGGATAAGGTTGCAGTCAAAGACAACCCACTGTTCGAATCTGTCGTTCCAACATCAAAGCAGCCAAAGGATACACTAAATCCTGATGTGGTGTCCGTCATGATGGCTGATGTAGACCAAGATGAAAGAATGGCAGAGATGGAAAGGAAACTCAATCTCTTAATGAAGGCAGTTGATGAGAGAGATCTTGAGATTGCCTATTTGAAGAACCAGCTGCAGAGCCGAGAAGTGGCTGAGTCTAGCCAGACCCCTGCTGCAGGAAAGAATGATAAAGGGAAGGCTGTCGTGCATGAGGATCAACCGCAACACTCCGTGTCAGTTGCTTCTTTGTCTGTCCAACAACTGCAGGACATGATCATGAATTCCATCAGGGCTCAGTATGGTAGACCCACTCAAAGTTCCCTCTTGTATTCTAAACCTTATACAAAGAGGATTGACAATCTCAGACTACCCACTGGGTTTCAGCCTCCCAAATTCCAGCAGTTTGACGGAAAGGGCAACCCAAAGCAACACATCGCCCACTTTGTTGAAACCTATGAGAACGCCGGTACTCGGGGAGATTTGCTTGTTAAGAAATTTGTCCGAACACTGAAGGGAAACGCGTTCGATTGGTACATTGACCTGGAGCCTGATACAATTGACAGCTGGGAACAGATGGAGAGAGAGTTTCTGAATCGCTTCTACAGTACGAGGCGAACAGTTAGTATGACAGAACTCACAAGCACAAAACAGCGAAAGGGTGAGCCAGTCATTGATTACATCAATCGTTGGAGAGCCTTGAGTCTTGACTGTAAAGATAGACTCTCCGAGGTGTCCTCTGTTGAAATGTGCACCCAAGGTATGCACTGGGGGCTTCTTTACATCTTGCAGGGGATAAAACCCCGGACCTTTGAAGAATTGGCGACTCGCGCTCATGATATGGAGTTGAGCATCGCTAGTAGAGGGGGCAAAGATCCCGTAGTCCCAGACATGAGGAAAGAAAAGAAGGAAGTCAAGGGCACTGAGAAAGTTGCAAAGAGTGCCACGAAAGAATCCATGGTCGTTAACACGACCCCGTTGAAATTTTCCTCCAAAGGAAAAGAAAGTAAATCCAGTAAGCAATTAGAGACAGGCGAGAGACGTCGCCTAACTTTAAAAGAAAGACAAGAAAAGGTATATCCATTTCCAGACTCCGACGTTCCAGATATGTTGGAACAGCTGTTGGAGAAGCAGCTGATTGAACTACCTGAATGCAAACGACCGGAAGAGTTAGGAAAAGTCAATGATCCTAACTACTGCAAGTATCACCGAGTTGTTAGTCATCCAGTGGAAAAATGTTTTGTATTGAAAGAGCTAATCCTTAAGTTGGCTCGTGAAAGGAAAATTGAGTTGGACCTTGATGAGGTGGCTCAAACAAATCATGCAACCATAATGGCAAATGTAGGGAATGAAAATCCCCTAATCTCCTCATGTGATTATGAAGAAAGATTAATTCAATTTGGGACCCTTGATCCTGTAGTGGTTCGATTTCAAAAAGAAGCCACAATGAGGGGGCCCCAAGGAAAATATAATTCCGTTGAAGATGAGAACGAAGGCTGGACCCTTGTCGTTCGCAGCAAAAAGCAAAAGCAAAGTTACGCACGGAAAGAGTCCCGCCTATATCGAGATAGTAAAAGAAAAGTTAAGTCTCAAAGGAAGAAAGGAAAAAAGAAGTCCAGGAGGTCAAAGCCTGTCGTGGAGGAAAGTGAAGATTTCTTTTGCCCTCCACAACCCATAACTTTGGCAGAATACTTCCCAATGAGCTTTCTCGATGATAGTAAAGAGGAGGCACTTGAAACTGTCACGTGTCACGTTGTGGACGTGGTGGAAGATGATGACGTCCTCGCTAGCTCCTCGGGAGTGGCGGCAGGTTCTGGAGACTTATCCTCTTTCAGCATAAAGGACTTACTGTCACTTCCTCAGGAAGCTAAAAACGTCCTTATTAACGCATTGATAGAGTCCGATGGTACAAAGATTCCAACCTCTGAGGCACGCACATGTGCTTCGTGTTGCGTGACTATAGGGTTTTCCGATGAAGATTTGCTGCTAGGGTCAAAACCTCACAATAGACCTTTATTCGTCTCGGGATACATCCGAGAACAGAGGGTAAGTCGGATCCTCATCGACGATGGATCAGCTGTCAATATAATGTCTAAGTCAACCATGAAGCAATTAGGCATCTCGATGGAAGAATTATCAAACAGTAAATTGGTGATTCAAGGTTTCAATCAAGGCGGACAGCGAGCGATTGGCATGATACGTCTCGAGCTCATCATCGGAGATTTGAAGGCCGATACTTTGTTTCATGTGATAGACTCCAAGACCACTTATAAGTTGCTATTAGGTCGTCCTTGGATCCACGGCAATGGAGTGATAACTTCTACATTGCACCAGTGTTTCAAATTCTATCAAGATGACATTAAGAAAGTTGAAGCTGACACTAACCCATTTTCAGAAGCTGAATCCCATTTTGCTGATGCAAAATTTTATATGAAGAGCGACAACACAGGGGAAACTATACCTACAGAAATCCCCTTGATAAAAAAAAATGATAAACTCGATTTAGAGCCACAAGCAGATGCAGGGAAGGAAGTTGTTGAGAATGTGAAGGCATCTAACCCGAAGAATGGTGGGGCATCTACAAGCCTTGAGAAATCTAAAGTTGTAGAGGATGAGAGGTGTTCACCTGTTCTACGATACATCCCTTTATCCCGGCGTAAAAAGGGTGAATCACCTTTCACTGAATGTTCGAAAAGCATAAAGGTCGGTGACGTTGAAATTCTGAAGGAAGGTTTCACTATGCCTCTTACAAAGATCACAGAGCAAGAGATTAGGAAACCTGAGGATGATCAGATAAAAGCAATTTTGCCTGAAAAACGAACTAAAGACGGGTTCGACCCGAAGGCATACAAACTTCTAGCGAAAGCAGGTTATGACTTCACAGCTCACACTGAGTTTAAAAGTCTGAGGGTTTTTAATGGAAGATCTGAGCTCTCTGCAACACAGAAGAAGCTTCTAAAGGAAGGCTATAGTCTGCCTACGACGAGAAAAGGACTTGGATATAAGTCGCCTGAACCAGTTCGCATAACAAGAAAAGGGAAGGCGAAAGTGGCAGACATAAATCATATAACAGCAGAGGAGGTCGATGACTCAAAAGAAGAAGAGAACGACAACAAACGAGCTTCTGTTTTTAGGCGCATCAGGCCACCAGTTGCTCGTGCTTCAGTATTTCAAAGATTAATTGTGAATGAAACAGAAGAAGAAAGCGTACAACCTACCAATAACTCCACGCGACCTTCAGCTTTTCGAAGGTTAAATATGTCTGTTGGGGAAGAAGAGAATACACTTTCAATTCCGGATATCACACGACCTTCAGCTTTTAGAAGATTAAATATGTCTGTTGCGGAAGAAGATGGCACATTTTTAAGTCCGGATGTGACTCGACCATCAGTTTTTCAAAGGTTAAGTGTTACCACGAGAAGAAACCAAAAAGAGCAGCCTGCTTCGTCAACTTCTCACCGACTTCAACATGAAGATGTGATGAAAATTGAAAAGATCGCAAAGGCTAATGGAGAAATTCGAAGTGCAGTTCCTTCACGAATGAAAAGAAAAACCTTTGTTACTGTCGATACAGATGGTTCTTTAAAGGTAAAGAGACGTGATGTTGTCATCACCAATCCTTCAGAAGAAGATAGTGACCAGGAAGAAGAACAAGCCTCTTGCCTTCACTTCACGGTTGAAGAAGAAACAGAGGTCGAAATGTCTGAAGTAGATGAGGACGAAGCACCTTTATCACTTGAAGACGGCAGCGAGTCTACAGTTGATGAGCTTAAAGAAGTAAACCTGGGTACACCAGAAGAGCCACGTCCAACTTTTATAAGCACGTCACTGACTCCCGAAGAAGAAGGTGAATATATGAGTTTACTCGCTTCATATAGAGATATCTTCGCCTGGTCATATAAAGAGATGCCTGGACTTGACCCAAAAGTAGCTGTCCATCATCTCGCAATTAAAGAGGGGTATCGGCCGGTCAAACAGGCTCAACGACGCTTTCGCCCAGAACTTATCCCTCAAATTGAAATAGAGGTCAATAAGTTGATAGAAGCAGGATTCATCCGTGAGGTAAAATACCCTACATGGATAGCCAACATCATTCCTGTTAGAAAGAAGAATGGACAACTTCGAGTCTGCGTCGACTTTCGCGATTTAAATAACGCATGTCCCAAAGACGATTTTCCATTGCCAATCACAGAAATCATGGTGGATGCCACCACAGGGCATGAAACTTTGTCTTTTATGGATGGGTCATCGGGTTATAACCAGATTCGAATGGCTCTTGCAGATGAAGAAATGACTGCCTTTCGAACCCCAAAAGGGATATACTGTTACAAGGTGATGCCTTTCGGATTAAAGAATGCTGGAGCTACTTATCAACGTGCAATGCAAAAGGTTTTCGACGATATGTTGCATAAACATGTTGAGTGCTATGTCGATGATCTTGTTGTTAAGTCAAAGAGACGACAAGATCACTTGAAAGATCTAAAAGTGGTCTTTGATCGTCTGAGAAAGTACCAATTGAGGATGAATCCTCTCAAATGTGCATTCGGTGTTACTTCTGGGAAGTTCCTGGGGTTCGTTGTTAGACATCGAGGAATCGAGATAGATCAGTCAAAGATTGACGCCATTCAAAAGATGCCAAGGCCTAAAAACTTACATGAGTTGAGAAGCCTGCAAGGTCGTCTGACCTACATTCGAAGATTCATCTCTAACTTAGCCGGTCGATGCCAACCTTTTCAAAGGCTAATGAGGAAAGGAGAAAAATTCGAGTGGGATGAAGCATGTCAAAACGCCTTTGAAAGCATTAAGAAATATTTGCTTAACCCTCCTGTCTTAGGGGCCCCCATAGCTGGAAAGTCATTGATTCTGTACATCGCTGCTCAAGAAAGATCACTGGGAGCGTTATTGGCACAGGAAAGTGAGAAGGGAAAGGAACGAGCCCTTTATTACTTAAGCAGGACCTTAAATGGAGCTGAGATAAATTACTCACCTATTGAGAAAATGTGCCTTGCTCTTTTCTTCGCTATTGACAAGTTAAGACATTACATGCAAGCTTTCACAGTGCACCTGGTCGCGAAAGCTGATCCTATCAAGTATGTTTTATCAAGGCCAGTTATTTCTGGACGCTTAGCTAAGTGGGCCATCATACTTCAACAATATGATATCGTGTATGTACCTCAAAAGGCAGTCAAGGGGCAGGCATTAGCCGACTTCCTGGCGAATCATCCAATTCCTTCAGATTGGAAGTTATGTGAAGACCTTCCTGATGAAGAAGTCTTCTATGTTGAAATTACAGAGCCCTGGATTATGTACTTTGATGGTGCAGCACGAAGAAGTGGAGCAGGGGCAGGAATCGTCTTTGTTTCGCCTGAGAAACACATGCTCCCCTATAGCTTTGTGCTTGGTGAATTGTGCTCAAACAATGTTGCTGAATATCAAGCGCTAATAATTGGCCTCCAAATGGCCTTGGAGATTGGCATAAGATATATAGAGGCCTATGGTGATTCAAAATTGGTCGTTAGCCAACTTTTACTCCAGTATGAAGTGAAGCATAAAGACTTGAAGCCTTATTTCATATATGCAAGACAACTGCTAGAAAGGTTTGACAGTATAGTATTGGAGCATGTTCCAAGATCAGAAAATAAAAAGGCAGATGCTCTAGCAAATATAGCCACTGCCCTAACAATTCCGGAAGATATGTCGATGAACATCTCACTTTGTCAGAGGTGGATCGTGCCGCCAATAGAAGACCAATGCCAAGAAGTAAATATGATTTCTGTCTTTGCAATTGAAGAAGAGGACTGGCGACAACCCATTATAGATTATCTTCAACATGGAAGACTGCCCACAGATCCCAGGCGTAGGGCCGATATACGAAGAAGAGGTGCCCGATTTATCCACTACAAGGAGATCCTTTATCGTCGTTCTTATGAGGGACTCTTCCTTCGATGCCTTGGAAAGGAAGAAGCAGCAAAAGCATTAAATGAGGCACATTCAGGTGTTTGTGGCGCCCATCAGTCGGGTCCAAAACTCCAGTTTCAATTAAAAAGGATGGGTTATTATTGGCCTACAATGATTCAAGATTCAATGGAATATGCAAAGAAGTGCGAAGCCTGTCAATTCCATGCAAACTTCATACATCAGCCACCGGAGCCTCTTCATCCGACTATAGCTTCATGGCCTTTTGAAGCTTGGGGACTTGACCTTGTTGGCCCTATAACACCTAAGTCTTCAACAGGACATTCTTACATTCTTGCAGGAACAGATTACTTCTCAAGATGGGCTGAAGCTGTCGCATTGAAAGAAGCCAAGAAAGAAAATGTTGTGGATTACTCATATAATCTATCGATACGGTATCCCTCATCGTATTGTGACAGATAATGGAAGACAATTCTCCAACGGCCTAATGGACAAGTTGTGTGAGAAGTTTAACTTCAAACAATACAAGTCCTCTATGTACAATGCTGCGGCAAATGGGTTGGCAGAAGCATTCAATAAGACGCTGTGTAACCTATTGAAGAAAGTAGTCTCCAAGACAAAGAGAGATTGGCCAGAAAAGATCGGTGAAGTGTTGTGGGCTTACCGAACTACTCATCGCACTCCTACAGGAGTCACACCTTATTCACTCGTCTATGGGGTAGAAGCTGTGCTCCCGTTAGAAAGAGAGATTCCTTCATTAAGGATGGCTATCCAAGAAGGGTTGACAACAGAAGATAATGCTAGGTTGCGCCTTCAGGAGTTAGAAGCACTTGATGAAAGAAGGTTAGAGGCTCAACAAGCATTGGAATGCTACCAAGCACGGATGTCTAAAGCCTTTGACAAGAATGTGAAGCTTCGATCTTTTCAAGTTGGTGATCTTGTGCTAGCTGTTCGAAGACCCATCATCACGACACGACACACAGGGAACAAGTTCACACCTAAATGGGATGGACCCTACGTCGTCAAAGAAGTCTACACAAATGGAGCGTACAAGATCGTGGATAAAGACGGATTAAGAATAGGCCCGATAAATGGCAAATTTCTTAAAAAGTTTTATGCGTGAAATGTAATGCTCCATATCGCAGGAGCCTAAACTGCATGATACTCCTGGCCCGCATGAGTTAAAAAGGTGAACGGTCAAAACATAAAAAAAAAAAATCAAATTTGTATTCTGAACTACGTTATGACTTGATCCCGTTTATTAATGGGTACGTAGGCAACTTAAAGGAAGCTTTAAGCTCAGTCCATAAAATAAAAAAAAAATCATTATTCCATTATGCGAAACAAGTATGATAATGAATAAAAAAATCTTGCCTATTACAAAAAAAAATGGAGATGTCTTCGATAAAAAATATAATGATAAAAAAAATGAAGTCTGATTATGGTATCCACTTGTAATTCTTCAGCTCTTCTTGTGCATCTTCCAACATTTCACGAAGTATCGTCAGAGTTTTAGCATCAGCATCAGTAAGAACAGGGGCATCTTCAATGCTACTTATAGTTCCTCGCAGTTTGGAAGCCTCAAGTTGATTTTGTTTTAGAAGATCCTCCTTCTCGATAATCGACTTAGAAATCTCAACTCGCTTAGCTTTCACAGTTTCAAGCCTAGCTTCCAATTCTTCTTCTTCTCGCAATGCTTGTAGATGTTGTTGCTGAAGTGAACCTTTCGCGGTGAGTAGTTCACTTTCACTGTATAGTATCTTCTCCAAGCTAAACCTAGTCTCTTCAAGTTGGCGATTCTTACTCTCCAAAGTTAATTGAGAAGAAAATGACGACTGCAGCTGGTTATACTTCTCTACTTTCTTGAAATACGCACTTACAATTTCTTTAAGAGAATCCAAGCCAGGTACACGAATCTCAGAAATTGTATGAAGTATTTTGACTGCCTCTTGTTTAAGGCGAGGTATTTTGTCGAACGGAGTGCGTATGATCTTCTGGTGTATGCTCTCCCACAGGGCAAGGGAAGATTGTTTCCTATAGTTGGAAATAACATCGTCAGCAAAGTAATCAGAGATCTCAGACGCAGCTGCATGGGTCGTTGTCTTCTTTTGTTCAGGAACTTCATCAATTGCAGGATGACAAGATTGAATCGCGACTCTATCCATTGGCGCTTTGGAATTGTCCACACGCGCAGCTACAGAGTCAAAGACGTCTGGACTCACAAAAGAAGGAGGACTATGATGCCCTTCGACTTCTATAAGGGGATCATTTAAAGGTGACTGCAAAGAAAATGGGGAAACAATGATGATAATAATAATAGTAAAATATTATAATGAAGAAAAAAACAACACTTACCAGTGGTGTAGGGAGTTCAGGAAATTGTGATGAGCTAGGGACTCCATCAAAATATTCATCTTCACATACTGATGGTTGTTTGAACTTTTTAGACCTTTTCCAATGACGATCGTCGCTACTGCTCTGACTACCATCATTATTCTTAGAGCAAAATTCACCAGGATCAAACATGCGAATCCTTTTGCCTCCGTTGTCATTACCAACCTTTTTGGGAAATTTCGGCTTAGAAGGAAGAGGAATAGCACTAGCCACCAATTTATCTCTGCCTTCTTCAAGGTAATTTCCATTTTTTGCCAACCACCAACTCCTGTAGCATTGGGTAATTTGGATGTGTGGCTTCATCGCGTGCGCAGGGAGAAAAACTTGGGACAATGTTTTTGCTCGAACGCATATCATCCAAAGGCGCAATACATTATCTAAGTTGACCTCAGGAACTTCTTCACTTAGATCGTTTGGCACATCTTGGTAAAATCCGAATTTTCGGCTAAATCGACAAGGACTATAAGATTCAATGACCATAGAAGACCCACATCGGGAAGATAAGAAGCATGATCGAATACTTATAAAGAATGAGGAATGCCAAAATGATAGCTGGTCATCATCTGTCAGAACCATGCCTTTGTTGCGGGGAGGGAGATTTGCATACCACGATACATATTTACCTTTATGAATATGTACACGAGCTTCAAAATCATCAAAGTACTTAGCTCCACCCTCTCCGGAAAACTCAACCATCATTGGGCCCCTAACTTTCTCTGGAACTGCATAGTGCGTGTTAAAATAATAAGCAAGCCAAGCGTAAACATAATGCACTGGAAAACAGGCCTCTGAACGTCCTGCCGAAGGAGACGCTTTATAAATCTGGCCCAAGCCATGATAGATATTGGCCAAAGCTGGGACAGCAAGACTAAAAGCATAGCCTTCTGCCATAAGGCTTGCAATTTTGAAGACCTCTGGACGAAGAGAAACCTGCTTATTAGGAAACACAAATACACATAACCAACAAGAAAGAAAAGCAGCCAAGTAAGTCTTTTCTATCAAATCGTCTTCTACACCAAGCTCATGAAAGAACTCGAGTTCTGTCTCAGACCAGTCAGAACATTTGATAGGAACTCCATTTGGATTATGAGTTGAACGAGGACGACTAGCTTTCTTCGCTTTTCGAGAAGGAGGCTTCTCATACTTCAAATCTCTCTTAAACCAAAAAGAAATCCATGAACTAATGGAAATCTGGAAATGATCACGGTTCTGAGAGGCTATATGATAATAAGCAGCAAAAAGATACTCACAACTTTTCGGGAGGCCTTCGTTGTTTTGGTCAGATGACGCTAACAATTCCTTGCAGCAAGGAATAACTTCATCATAGAACTTCCCTTTAATGGAAAGGCCCCCTAATCTCCACATGTCCCATAAGGAGATAGATAATTCTCCAGACGATGTATGAAGAGTATTTGTTGAGGGACACCATGCCTCACAAAAGGCTCGAATTATATCAGTGTTACGATCATAGGTGTATAGGGAAGCCATCACAGCATCAAACAGACGAGCCTTCTTAAGTGTCGGCTCATTGCGAGCAGCCACAATTTCCAACCATTCCCAATAATGGCGAGTGTAACTGAATTCTCCATGGATTTTAAACGATGAACTCCAGCGAGCTTTACCCTCAATAATTTGACGACCTAGTGTTGACTCTGAATTCTGACTTGGCTCTTTATTATGTATTGGTGATGCTAGGAACCACATTTTTTGGGATGATTCACGATTCAAGGACCTCCCCTCTGACCATCTAGATAGGACTCTAGAACTATCTAAGGAAGGCTCCAATGTTCTAAAGTTTCCTTGCACCGCCTCTCCTACATGAAGAATGACTCCATTTTCAACAGGTTGATCTCTATCCTTCAAGATGACTAAGCAGTTCTTCTCAGGATCAGGATGCTCAGTGAAATACACCATGATGGAGATAAGTTTTTCTACACAAGGAAAAAAATTTATGTCAATCTTTTCCAGTAGGCTATGAAAGCAAGAAGGTGCCAATGCAAAAATAATCAATCATAAAAAAAGGGGCAAGTGAAGCTGATGACGACCGTGGTGACCACCCCTGCAGGAAACTACAGTCATCAAAGTGACTGGTCTAGACAGGTGGTGAAATCACTGCAAGTGAAGCTGATGACGACCGTGGTGACCACCCCTGCAGGAAACTACAGTCATCAAAGTGACTGGTCTAGACAGGTGGTGAAATCACTGCAAGTGAAGCTGATGACGACCGTGGTGACCACCCCTGCAGGAAACTACAGTCATCAAAGTGACTGGTCTAGACAGGTGGTGAAATCACTGCAAGTGAAGCTGATGACGACCGTGGTGACCACCCCTGCAGGAAACTACGGTCATCAAAGTGACTGGTCTAGACAGGTGGTGAAATCACTGCAAGTGAAAGCTGATGACGACCGTGGTGACCACCCCTGCAGGAAACTACAGTCATCAAAGTGACTGGTCTAGACAGGTGGTGAAATCACTGCAAGTGAAGCTGATGACGACCGTGGTGTCCACCCCTGCAGGAAACTACAGTCATCAAAGTGACTGGTCTAGACAGGTGGTGAAATCACTGCAAGTGAATTTGGTGACGACCGTTGCATGAAGCTTACACATTCAAGTAAGAAAAAAAAAATTGCAATAATATATGTGCCAAAAAAAAAAAAACAAGAAGATCTATGGCACAATCAAAGCAGTTCATATGTGAGGTATTCAATAAGACACCGACGAAATATATGCATATTCAAAAAATTGGTAAAAAAAAAAATTGAAAAGAAAAGAATATGTATATACCTTTTAGTGGTGGACAAAGATTGATGTTGTATCCTAGGATATCGTCAAGTAAATTTGTTAATTTGAATTCCTATGAAAGAAAGGAATATATTAGGGAAAAAAAAAACATTGAATAATCAAGAGTTTGCGGCTGTGTATGGTTAATCTAAAGATAAAAAAGAACACGAATATATTCTAGGTGCATATTATGGGACGTTGGCTGGCGGCAAAGTTTTATGCTTAAAGGAAAAAAGGCACAACGCATGCATAATCAAATTTTCTAAGAGAAGAGATTTGATGACCTGAGATTTGAATTAAAAAAAAAAGAAGAAGATTGGATTTGTGAATGTTGGGCCATATTTTGAAAAAAAAAAAAGAAAGAAAGACAACACAAACACGACAAAAAAAAAAAAAAAAAATGCAGCGGCAAAATTAGAGACAAAAAAAAAAAAAAAAGAAAAAAAAAGGCGTCAGCAACCCAATCTCACATATATATTATATGTATACATACATCAGCAGGCTTGAATTTTCAAATTTCTATTTTAAAAAAAGGATGGCATTTGTGAATTTATCTCTGAGTGTTTGTTCGAAAAGCAAGAGAAAAAAATTATGACTTGATTTGTGATTTGCAGTTGCGCCAAATTGAGATTTTAAGGGATTGAAATTGTGTAACTTGATGGCATTAGGTTTTAGAAAAAAACTACGACACTCGTGAATCAAACAAAAAAAAATCCAATATTGTTCTTTGACTTACCAACGACGTGACAAAGAGGCACGAAGGGAGATTTTCGCTCGAACTCAAGGCCTGCACAAAGAAGAAAATACATGAGCATTTGAAGTCAAATGAATGAAAGAAAAGAGAAATTGAAGAGAAGTTTTTTTTTCTCCCTTCTCAATACCTAGATTTCTTGTTTGGATGGCTTTATGACTTGACCTATGCAACTTCTTCTATTTATAAAGAAATGGATTAGGTTAAATCCATAAGGAAAAGGTATTATGAGATTTGAATTTAAATTGAATTTTATCTCTAATTGGATCCTTTATTCAAACTCTAATCCAAATAGGATAGCATGAATTTGAGATAAAATTTCAAATCACACAGCAAAATCTTGATGATTTCGAGGATTAAAAAAATTTCTCCAAATTTCAATATTTTTGCTTGAGGAATTTAGTTCGAAAAAAAAATATACACTCTTCAAGCCAAGATTTGGGGGGAAATTCAAATTGAAATTTGGTTGATTTTCCGCTCAAATTGAAATCTGAATTTAATTTCAAATCAAGTCCCAATTTTATCCCGTCTAGATGCAAGTCCATGTGTTTAGGTATCATTTGAATTTCATTCAAAATCAAAATTGGGTTTAAACTCAAATCCAAATTCGAAGTCTATTCTAAATTTAAGTCCAAAATTTGGAACCTTATCTTGAATTAAAGTTCGGGCATAATCAAAATTTTTTATCCCGAATTTTATCAAAATCAAATTCTACCCAAATCAAAATTTGGTAAAATTTTACCATAGGAGTGAACTAGAATTCAACTTTTATTCTAAGTTCAAAACCTAAAAATAGCTTCAAATCCTGCTTTTACTTCAAATTAAAATTGGGGTAGTCAAAATCATAAAAAAAAAAAACTGATACCTTTGTGCCAAGTCATTTTTCTTTCCGAGATTCATCCACACATAATTTGTGTCTAAATCTCGAAAAGGGGGCATTTGTTGAAGGAGAAATTTTGACCAATCACAAATTGTCACGTCATTCCACGAAATTGATGACGAGATTATAATTAATTAAATTTGGGACCAATTATAAATTGACATGTGTCCCAAATTTAATTTGAAGACAAAGTTGGCCATTTAATTTGATCAATTAATCAAAATTAAATTGTTTTGATCAAATTAATTAATTTGACCAATTAATTAAAAATAATAATAATTAATTGGATCAAATTTGGGCCTTTTAAATATTTGGGTCATATGGTTTTGGGTCAAATAAACAAAACCCAAGACTAAATAGTTGAGTCCAAGACCAATAAAGCCCAAGTCCAAGTTGTTAGGCCCAAAAGTCACCAGGGCCCATCCAGCGAGAACTCTATAAATAGAGGGGTTCTCCTCCATTTGTAGGGGGGAGAATTTTGAAGCTCGAAGCCAGAGTCAGAGAATTCAGAGAACTTCATCAAGACTGAAGACTGAAGACTCCCTGAAATCCACAAGTTTCAAAGTGCTGAACATTTCCTGAAGACTGAAGACTCCTTCAAGATTTGGAAGACTTCAAGCTCCAAGAATCCGTTGAAGTTCCAGACTCGAGATCAAGCGTTCCAGCCCTCGAGTGAAACACATCCACACACAAGAGAGAGAATCAGAGGATCAACATTAGAGATTGTATATCCACACGCATACAAATATTAATACAAGTGTATCGTTTATTCCACGTGTCTCCATCTCCGAGGTTACGTGTGAACACCTACTATATAAGAATTTGTTACAAAAGTATATACAAATTAGTTCTAATAAATGTATCTTTTATTTACAAAATTCTAATTATAAGTAAATTAATTGAGAAGATTGATTGAAACTGAAAGTTACATTTGAACTAATCTTGATAAGATCTTTTAAATTTTATCTTCACTTTTCCATTTCAATTTGGTTTGGTTTGATTAAAAAGAATAAGAAAAAAAAAATTCAGCAGAAAAAATCTCAAAATTCAATTAATTATTATTATTTAAAATATTTCAAGTGGATATGGCATGCCTTTTAAAATAGATATATAAAAAAGAGCTTTTTAGTTAATTATTTTTTTTAATCTCATATTTTTTATAATCTCATATTTTTTATAATCCAAATAATTTTATATTAAGCTCTTTATTTTACTTACAAATTCTTAATTTCAAAAATCATACCAAATCTAACATAGTTTGTCAATCTAAACATAATTTAGTGAATGCTTTGAACTTCTTAAACATAAAAATTAAAAATTAGAAGGAAAAAAAGAACAATAATTTTTTTTAAAACAAAAAAAAGGCAATGATTTTTTTTATCTAATAAAGAAAAAAGCAATGATAATTTGTCTGATTTGTTTGCACTAATTAAATTTAGGTTGGATGCTTTGTTTTTGTACACGTCTACCTAATAATTTTACTTTTTTTATTATGCTTTTTCGCACCTGCCTGAATTTTAACTTAAATATAATACTAAAACATTTACTTAAATATTATTTTTTTTTAATAAAATCAAAACTCAGGAGTCAAATTCATAATAATGATAATAATATATTATTATCTTCGTTCCTTAGGATTAATTTTTTTCATGTAAATCGTCAGTTCAATAGAATTGCCCATGAGTTGGCCCAGGTAGGCCTTATTTCTAGTCCACAGGAGTGGACAACAAACTTTCCTTGATTGGTTAACTAGTTTAACGAATCAAGAGCGATCTCTATTTGTATCTCTTTGGGAGGTTTTTCTGTTTAATGAATTCATCTTTTGTAAAAAAAAAAAAAAGATAATAATATATTATTAATATCATTATTGTTTATCTTTTTAACATGGTAAATCTAATACAATTAATAATCAAGTAAAAGTTAGACCATTTTTTTTTTTTTTAAATTGAAATGTTATTCGCTTGATTTAATTAATATTATTAAATATTTTCCTTTAGAAAAGATAGTTCTGAAACGGAATATAAGGAAGAAATACATATATTTTTTAAAAAAATGTCATAGTTCTTTTTCGAAATAAAAGAATAAAAAAAAAAGTTATTAATTGTAGCATATGGATCTTTAGCCCGGGTGCATTTTAGTACAAATCTAACTTAAAATATTAGGGTGTGTTTGATTTAACTTTTCAAGTGTTTAATTTTGAAAATAAATCATTTTGAAAAAATTTCTAGTAATTGGCAATTACTAAAAATGACTTATTAGAAAATGAGATTGATAAATAAACCATTTTGAGAGAAACACTTGAAACCAACTTTTTTAAAAAGACTTCTTAAGTAAACAATAACTTGTGTATAAAAACATTTGTGAGAAAATGCAACCAAACATATGAGTGTTTAAATTCTAAACAATTTTTATACAAAATGTTTTTCAAAAAATGCATTTTTGAAAAACATTTAAATCAAAATGTATTCCAAACGGACCCTTAGTTCAATTACAAGTTTGTTATATGAACTTTGATGTATAAGAACTTAAACAATATATATATATATATATATATATATATATATATATATATATATATATATATCCAGTAAATTACAGAAAAATGGGAGGGAAATGAAAATTTTAAGAAATATTTTTTAATAAAAAAAATAAGTGACACATCAGCAAACCATTAAGAGTAAACGGAAAAGTGGATGGAGAGACTAAAAGCGTAACAAAATCCAAACCTCAGGGACTAAATTGTCGAGTTTGAAAACTCATGGACCAAAATGAAACCTAACTCAAACCTCAATGACCAAAGTGTATTTTTATCTAAAAAGATATATATATATATATATATATATATATATATATATATAAAATTCAAACTCGTCCAAGGAGGGAATAAATTTGCAAGTGATTTAATAAACTTTTCTTTTTCTTCTTTTTCATTCTTTTTTCTTTTTTTTTTTTTTTTTCTTTTTCTCTCTCTCTAATAAAAACCACTAGCATTTTCCAACAACCTTCCATAAATACTCACAAAAAGAAAAAGGAAAAGAGGAAAGAAAAAAAGAAAGAGCCTCAAAATTTCTGATAGATTACTAGGAAATCCTTTGGAAATTGTTCAGAAAAATTGTAAAATAAAGGGGTCAATTGTCAAAAAGCATGGAATGAATGTTCAATAATTTATCATTTTAATAACAATAAAGTGAGCAACATATTCAAAGTTGACCCAAATGATTAAATAATTTAATTGGGTTTCTATACAATTTAAAAATAGAGAGAAGAAAATTCCACTTCTTATGCTCTATATCAACTTTTTTTTTTTTTTTGAAAAATGCTCTATATCAACTTTAAACTTTATATTTGATTAGTTAAATTTTCATCTTTTTGAAATTTTGTAGCTAGTTTTGGTCATTATAGCCTCAATATTATTTTTGTAATTACCAATTTTATCAATTTGTATTTGGTGCATATTTCCTGTAAAATGAACCTAACTCAACCAGCATTAAGCTTGTACTAATGATCAAGAGGTTTGTGGTTCAAATCTTCATCCCCACATGTTGTAATAATTAAAAAGAAAAAAAAAAGTTCCTATCCTCAACCCACAAAGGGCATGTTTGGTTTAACTTTTCAGGTGATTAATTTTGGAAAAAAAAAAACTCTAGTGTTTGCCAGCCACTAAAAATAACTTATTAAAAAATGAGATTGAGAAATAAACCATTTTTATAGAAACACTTGAAAGCAAAATTTTTAAAAAGAATTTTTAAGTTGTTATAAGTAATTTTGGACCACCCTGATGCACAAAAAGCTGACGAGGACAACCAGACAGAGATAGGACCAGACAGCCGACCCGAAGGAAGACCAGACCAAAGGGTCGGGCCAACTTGGCCCGACCCATATGGTCGGCCCGCTTGCGCTGGCCGAGCTCGGTCTCCTCCGTTTAGTCCTTGCTGCCTCTGATCGCCCCAGTTCCGCCTAGTTTGTCCCGAAACGCCTCCAAATTCCTAAAAACCCTAGGAGCGCGAGCAGGTATTTAAACCCCTCTTCGTCACCGAAGAAGGGATTTGAAATTCATCCTCTGAACTCTCTACTTCTCCTCTTGCTCCTCCATCAGCTTTTCTGACTTAAGCATCGAAGTCGGTGTGGCAAGCACCATACCGGTGTGCAGGGTTTGCTTGTCTTGCAGGTCACGTCTTCCCCCTCTCATACAAATTTACCGTTGGTGGCACGTGAAGGACGGGTGAGTCTTCTATCCGGATTTTGGCATCAACATAAGTAATTAATAACTTGTGTATAAAAATACTTATAAGGAAATGTAATCAAACATATGAGTGTTTAAATTCTAAACAATTTTTATACAAAATGTTTAATAAAAATGCATTCTTGAAAAACATTTTAACTAGTAGGTATTCCAAACAGACCCTAAGATTTTCAGTGTCCGTCTCTCTTAGTTTCCTTATTTGAAGTATTCAGATCGGGATCAAAGAATTTTCCATTCCAAGATAGAATATTGATTGAGACCATCAACCTACTTTTTTATATTTTTTGGAACTTTTGTTACTACATTTAAGCCTTTTTAATGGCTTGTCTCAATATTTGATTGAGACAGTAATAAGATACCAAATGGATTAGGATGACTGGAACTCTTAAACAAATTTTAAATGAACTAATTTTTAAGTAGGTTCAATTCACGATTGTAATTTTTTTTTTATTTCATTACAAACAAACAAGATAGTATTAATTATTTTTTATGTATTATTGTCATAATTTATGTATAAACTGATAAATAAGTTACCATTCAACTCAATTTAAGTGATGTGATATCACTTTCAAGAGAAAAAAAATGTGATATCACACTGACACTTTATATCAGGACAAGTCGAGTTCTCAATTTTATGAAAATGTTGATGAAAATATCTATAAAATGTCGGTGTCGACAGATATTTCCAGAGAAATTTTAAAAAATATATTTGAATTAATAAATAAATCTTTTACATTTTTAAAACATTTTAAAATACTTATTTATTATCATCATATTATATTAGTTACATTTTGTTACTTTTTTTTCTTTATATTTTATCAATTTCTCCTAGGTATAATGGAAATTTCGATTCACGCCTCATGTCGATGTCGAACCTATGGACATGTGAAAATGTCGACATGTCAACAAAAATTTAATACATTGAAGAGAACAATAGTTATGATTTATTTAATATTTTTACTTCATTGTTATTTGGAAAAATTAGTCTTTTTTTATCTCCAAGATTTGATTTTTTTTTTTTTTTTTTTTTTGAGTTCAACAACATTTGGAGATGAAAAAATTCAAACCTCTAACCTCATGGTTGATGATACATGTCAATTACCGAACTATGCTCACTTTGACCCAGATTCGACTTAGTTGTCACCTTAACATTAGATTTTTAATATTTATTATTTTTCTGAGTTTATTAATCACATTACCACGTAATCAGTAAAATAAATTAACTATATTATGTCATTATATGATAATTGGGATTTTTCCATTCAGTAATCAGTATGCATATTTATTTATTATAAATTACGAGTTTGCTAATCGTTTGAATTACATAAACTTAGTCCAACCTTCATTATCGAGATAACTTAACAAAATTAGTTAAATATACTAGTCTTGGTCCCCTTTTTTTTTTTTTTGAACAACTAGTCTTGGTCCCCTTAATACTTTAATTTGTAACAATTTGATCATTAGACTTTGAGGAATGAACCGATAAAATTATCGAATTAAAATTTGGATTGAAAATAAACTTTTTCCCTGGAATATAGGCAAAACAAATCACAAACCACATACACTAAAAAAATTAAAGGAGATTTGGTCATCTACTTATTCTAATTATTACAAGGTTTTTAATCAGATATTTCTAAAGTAGTGGAGTTTTTTTTTCTTTTCTTTTTAATCAGAGATTCCTAAAGTAGTGGATTTTTTTGGGAAAAGTACATAGATAGCCCAAATATGAGCCCAATATTTCATAAATGTCCAAGTTTCCAATTTTTTACAGAAAAGGCTTAATGACCCAAATTTTTTTCATAAAAATCATGACCCTTTTACGATTCAGCCCTCATATACTCTACTAACCATTTAAAAAAAAAAAACCAAAAAAGGAAAGAATCGTTTCCTTCATTTTTTAGACCGTGGGTGAGAGAGAGGGAACGAAAAAGGAAATATCGTGCAATTGGGGGGAAAAAACCCACGATTTTTGCTTCCGTTCAACCCAAGATTTTTGCTTCGTTTTTCCGGCGATTTTGCGAAGAAGAAGACACAAGAAGTTCGGGGAGATGACGGACTGCTGTTTGTAGAAATCCTCTGGTATATTTTGAACTTCGGAGGTATATTCTTTAGGTCTAGAAATCGGAAAAGGAAAAAAACTCACGGTTTGAAGCTTGCTTTTGAACCCACGATTTGTACCGGAATAGGCTTCGTTTTTTTCCGGCGATTTTGCGAAGAAGAAGACACAGAAAGCGTGCGAAGAAGACGAACCGCTGGTAGCAGAAAACGTCTGGTATATTTCGAACTTCCGAGGTATATTTCACATAATCTGGTATATTGCTTCGAAATACCTAGTTCATGCGCTGTATTCCCACGGGTTTTTAGGGTTTTTTCTCGCCCACCGTCCCTAAGGCGTCAACACTCTGTTTTTTCATAATCCCTTTACTTCTTCACTGCTGGTATATATGAACCACAAAATATGTATCAGACACACATGGTTTATATATTCATCTGTATATATCATATTTTATATATTTCATTTTTTATATACCATATTCCATAGTATACAGAAATATATACCACATGGTATATATGAAACATAAGTATACTGACATATGATATATATTTATGTATACTTTGGAATATGGTATATAAAATATGATATATACAGATGAATATATACTGACATTAACTGGAATGAGATATCTCTCTAAATATATTAAATATTAAAATTGAAAACGTACCCATCTAAAAACATGTTTATAATGTGTATATATGAAACTGACATTAACTAAAACGATATATCCCTTTGAATATATAAAATATAAAAACTGAAAACGTACCCATCTTCAAAACACTGGAAACCGAAACAGAAAAGTTGAACAAAGTTTGCCAGAAACCTCCATAAACAACCTAAATACAGCAGGGAAACCACTGGAAAAACTACCGGAAACAAACAAACTTTCGATGAACTGTAAACAATCGAAAATCACCGAAATAGAGCAGGTAAAAAAACTTGAAAAACATCGACAATCTTGGAAGAGAAAAAATGAAAAAATGCTGCTGGAAAAGGAAGAAGAAGCAGCCGAGAACCAAAACGAATAGCAGTCGAAAAAGGAAAAAAATTAAACCACGATTTGGGAACATTCCTAAATTTAAGGAATTTGGTGAAAATCGGTTGAGAATAACCTTCCTAAAATGGAGCATATTCGGTTAGCTAATATGACATATAATATTATCATTTATAATATTATTTGAAGAGAGATGATATATACAAGGGTAAAAAGGTAAGAAAATATAGCTGAAATCTAATCTTGAAAATATGCAAATTTTTAGATATATGTGAAAATATGAATCTCAAACGGTCTATCTATCAAAATTTCTCTTTTTTTTTTTGAAATAATAAAGTAGTGGAATTAAATCATCCTAAAAAGAGGTAAAAAGAAAGAATAAAGAAGACTAGCCAACAAAATACTTGTTCATACCTACCATTGACTTGATCCATTTCTTCCTTTTTGAGTGGTAGAGTCTTTTTCAAACAACAAAAACAAGCATTTACTTGTGTCCACACAAAATTTAAAAAATATATATATATATATATATAATATATAACAACAAAACAAATAAAAAGAAAGGACAAAAACTGATATGTTTGTAGGGATGTCTATGGAGTGTGGCAGGGACGGAGACCGGAAAGCCATTTAAATTCTCATCTACACTAAATTCCTTGTTAAATTTCGTGGGGATCAGGTTTCCACATGAATTAGTCTTCATTTAGCCTTTTTTGTTTAATCTCAATTGAATTAAATAATTTGTTCCATAAATTTTCAAGTAAATGGTTAACTTCTCTCCTATTAGTTTTCAATTAGATAGTAAATTATTCATCTTCATTTAAATAGCTAAGTTCTTTATTTAAAAAATAAAAAAGTCTTATTGTAATCTTCATTTATAAAGCTAATTTCTTACGAAAAATCTCAATTTAAAGATAAAATTCTTAAACCTCTCACTAGAAACAAAATAATATTTCATATCAAATTATCTATTATCCATATATATAATTCAAATGTTTAATCATTAATTAAAACATACCCAATTATCCAAATCATTAAAAAGCAAATATTAAATTTAATATATGTGTGTTAAAAAAAAATAAACGAACAAGAAATGAGAAACAGAAATGGAGAATACATTCTCATATTCCCCATCGTCATTTAGCTTGCAAAGAATTCTTTTTCTTCTCATTCCCTCCCCCCCCCCCCCCCCCCCCCCCCCGCCTAAATGGGGATTCTCCACTAACGAGCTGGGTCCCCACAGGACCCCATCCCCAAGGGACAAATGGACATCCCTATGCGAAAGAGAGAAACACCTAATACCAAACACAATAAAAATAGGCATGGTATTTCACACATGTATCCAAATCTGAACTCTCAACCCCACGTGTTATTGAACTAAAAAAACAAAACTTTGTGAACATGACGTTGCACGGTTCAGAGAGCACTTGTGAATGTGATGCGAGAGCAAAGTATGCAGACAAAAAGTTGTCACATAGTTTTGTTGTTTTCAATATGACTATTATTAATTTACCAAGAAACAATGGAAGCTGAGTTAGTTTGTGTCAATATTTATACAGATGTAACAAGAACTCCTAAAATACAAGATGACAAACAAATTATTCTGTGACAGATCTCAGTCCCAAGAAGAAAGGCATTGCCAATGAATGATACAAAAAGGGCGTTACCTTAAGTGCTCCTTTGATGTCCCTGCATTGTCACCATGAACTATTGCTTTGGTTAAACGATACAGAGTTGTCGTCTTACTCTCTGGGACGAGCAAGCCAGAGCGAACTAAGAGCTCGTAGCCGGGAGAAGTAATCATGTATGGCGAGAAGCGCACGAGCAGACTGACGAGTTGTCAATATTCGGTGCATTTGTTGAAGCGTCTGTTGTCGTAGATTGTCAGCCTGGCATTCAAGAATTCAAGTATAATGCAGAGCAGGAGGGAGAATAGTCATTCTACTAAAACTGTAACTGCACGAGACGTAATCGTAAAGAATGCCAAAGAAAAAAGCCCCAAGAGGAGTCCTAAGCTAAAAGGACTGCAATCCAAAAGAACGAGACGAGACCTAACTAATAACTACAAAGCAAAGGAGAGACCGACATGCCACAACGGAGTATTTCCCAAACCTCGCTTAAATCTCTCCACGCCCCTAAAGATCCGACGTGCAGAACAGATCCCTTTATTACCACATTACAGAAGAACAATTTGAAAGAAACAAAAATCAGATCATTTTGAAATGATGCGTTGAACAAATCATGGAAGTGGTTGACATAGAAAACAAGTTCTGGATTCGTTAGTATGAAACAATGGCCTTTACTCTATACTCGGTGGAGCAGTTCCAGGAAAGTAGGGAAGGAGAGAAGCTAGGAAGCAAAGTTTCAAACCTTACCAAAATGAAAACAGGCAAAAAGGAATACACACACATATATATATTGCATATATTATTGAAAGGCTTACTTGGCGTATAAAACCCTCGAGCGTCCCAAGTTTACCCATGGCCATGGCCATTTGACCCATGTAGTTTGCAACGTTCCCTGACGAACCAGAGGAGCCGAGGGATCCGCTCGATAATGTCTCTGCCAGGGACTGTTGCAAGGCCTCCATCCCTTGTGATAATGCATCTTCTGCCTGCTGTGATGATTGCTGCAAGTTTGTGATTCCCACCAACTGCTGCTCTGTTAGAGGCTCCAGTTGATTTACAAGAAGCTGCAACATTATCATTCCATTTGATTGGAGTATATAGTTAATAAGGATAGTTGTGAAATAACTTTTAAAAAAATAAAGAGCATAAAAGAAATGCTCAGTTGAAAAACACACAGCATAAACATCAGTATCATTCTCAAGGAGTTGAAAAATAACTAGAATCGGGTGTTCGTTACAACCATAAAGAAATGCTCGGATAAAAAACACATACGTATCTTTGTAATATCACTTTTAAAAGGTAAAATGACATCAAAACATGACATATCCATATTATCCTTCCATTCTTTTCTTGTAAAATAGTCTTATGAATCCTTTTCTCCGACTACCACCGTCTATATTTTGACGCCACCTACCCGATTTTTTTGCTCGTTTCTTTTTAGAGAGAGAGAGAGAGAGCATTAATCACCTTTAGGAGCTCGGATGAACGAAAACCCCCGAGCCAAAGAAAACATCTTTCTGCTGGTGTTATCCACATGCCTGATAATAAATGGAAAACGTCAGCCTTTGCTGCATTTCCCTTGAGCCTGAACAGCTCATCATAATGGACCAAGATGCCATCAACAACAATACGCAGTTCCGGGTCACTTGCATGAGAATTAACAGCCGATCTCAATTCGTTCAATTGACGGTTGTGATCTTCAAGCCATCGAGCATATTCTGCATCAAATGCCATGGCTCCTGCAAAAAGATAGTAATGTATATATCAGTCCATGTTGCAGCAAAGAATTTAAGAAAATAGGACCAAATTAGAGGAGGGAAAAATCACTGAACACTTGATTCTATTCTTAAAACAGATAACGGGCATAAATTCTCCAGCATGCATTTCTTTTTATAAGAAACAATGCTTTATTATTCTTCCTTCTTCCCCTCGTTCTCATCTTCATTAACAAGCATCTCAAACAAACATTTCAGGATGTGACACAGGCAACCGTGAGTTGAAGAATATTTTGAGCAAATTGATTTCATGTAGTTTCTACACTTCAAATTGAAGGTACATCTTGACAAAACAGAAGCTAACATCTATAGAAGCTTTAGAAAATCTTAACAACGCATTTCTAAAGTTAACTAAACAGAGAGGAGAGACAAATATTAGGAGGGAGAGATGGAATACCATTTCCACTCATTGAATGGGTCTGGTCACCTGAGCTTGATATGAAAATTCCCTATGAAGAGGGAGGTATGACAAAGATGAGCACAGTCAAATACAAGTGCAGTAACCCGACGAGAGTGATTATTATAAAACAATAACATGATCAAAATATCAATATGCATTCGATGGAAAATATAACCTGCTGTCGTGCTCGCTGAAGCTCCTGCTCAAGTTGTGTCAACTTTAAACGACTGCTCTCTAATTGTTGAACATATGCCTGCATATGGATGCGACTCAATAAGGGAAATTCATAATAAACAGGGGATACATGCAACCGAACTCAAAGGCAACTCCATGTATATGTTGATGCAAGATGGAAAAATTTTCAAAACCAATGTTGTCAAATCCCAAAGAAATGCCATTCAATGAACCTACTCCAAGAATCACAGAGCATCTTCCAACAGAATCCTCCTTATCTCAAAAAAGGAAAAAAGGAGGAAAAAAAAAAAAGTTCAATCGATAAAAATCGCCCATGTCATTAGGGTTCTATTTGCAATATATCCCTACCAAACCATGTCATTATTTATAACTTATTCAACTACTTAAAACCAAGGTTATATGCATTCTGGTGAAACCAAGCTACAAGGAGAATAATAAAACAGAAAATTGGATCGTTAAGACCTACGCTAAGTTGTCAATTGATATTTGTATAACTGAGAAAAGAGAAAGTAATACTAGCATAAAATATCATGAAGAATACCATTGGTCAATTTAAATTAGCATCCACCTCAAAGACATAAAATCAAATCCAAATGTTTAAAATATCTTGCAAAGATATGAATTTTGTTATCTAACTGAACCAACCAAGTTACTAAACCATGAGAATGACATAAAGTATAAATTTTAAGCCATACTTTTTTCCTCAATCGGCTTTTCCTAGCAGCCTCACGATTTTGTGCTAGCCGGCGAAGAGTCTGCAAATGATTATCACATTGCTTAGCGAAACATCATCAATACACATCTCAATGAACTCAGGAATTAATTAGAAAATTGATCCAAAGAATACAACCTTCTGATCAGTTTTATCCTTTGATCTGTCACTAGAATCAGAAGCCATAATAAGTGCTTGGCCTCTATCATCAGACTGCAAAATAAAAGGAAATTAAATTATGAAAATGACAAAGATCAAATTTTCATTAACTAGAGAACAAAAATTATCCAGGCCATCTCATAATGCATATCATAAAAGGAATTCTGTATTAATCTCAACAGTAGAGAGTGTCAAATATGAATGTCTGAGCATAAAAATACCATAAACAAAAAAGACACTGAGGATGAAGAGACTGGGTGATGTGAAATGAATGTGAAGTAGTACATTACCCTCCGGCTTTTTTCATCTGTGTCCCCATCTGTTGAGATATCAGTCCTGGGACTGCCCTCAGTAGCCATGGAAGCCTTTTCTTGTTTTTCTATTCTACCAATCAATAATCAATATGGCAGCCTATTGTGATACAACCCTATAACGAACCAAGCTCTGAAACTCGCACAAAAAGTGCAGTTATATCAGGTGAATCTGGTGAACCTGTACACAACTATGGAGTTATGTCAATAAACCTAATAATAATTAACTAAAACACAAAGAGTATCCTCTGGCAAAAAAAAATGTTCATAGTGAATTTGTAGCTTAAAAACTTAGGAGGCCTTCTTGTAAATCCCTAAGCTCTTAGTTTGGGAGATACCTTCTTCCTTGTCAATCTTTTTGTATCCATTTTGTTTAATATATGAAATGTACCTAATTTATTTTTTTTAAAAAATCCAAGACTTCACTGCCACTTGAACTACCTCGACCCTTTTCCAGAAAACACACACACACACATATATATATATGATTTTGTCTTCCATTAAAATGATGATACATTTCTAGGCTTTTGTCAGCTCGTTTCCAGTAAAATGCATCTCAACATTAGAATACATTACACACAGAAATAGTGATCAATATCTACTTTCATTAGAAGTTGAGGAACCACAGATTTGCATTGCTGAAGTGACAAATCATTTTTTTAAAAGCTTCCATAGACCATAGAAACCAAAGATTAGTACATAGTTAATTTGATTGCACTCCTCCTGACATGGTGTTATTCATTAGGTTTCTCGAATCAATAGATAGCATACAGAAGAAACAAATAAGGATGAAGAATACATTTAAAAAGAACCCAAAACATAAGAGTTCCGATCCCAGTTCTCTAAGCAATGCTCGCAGAGAAGCTTACATTAAACAAATCCCTAGGAACGGATGGAGAACCAGTTGGTATAATAGCTTCCTCTAAAGGATAACCACTTGACTTCTCACATGTCCCAAATCAGAAATGCGATAAGAATGGATTGACTGTCTTCCTCTGCAACTGAAAATAACATCCCATCAATTCATGGCTTCATCCGTTAAATCTTAATTGATTTTTAGAGAGACAAATTTCATTAATGAATGAAATCATGGATTAAATCTTAATTGATCTTCCCAGGCATCTTTTGAAGAACCTTTGAGGAAAGAGGTGTCTTTTTCAAATTAAGGGATTTCTTTTCATGCTTCCAGCATAGTATCCCATAATGGTTTTTGCGATTATGCCCTGAATATGGTTATTTTCGAAATGCCTTGTGTGTACTTGGGACTAGGGGAGATTTCTCACCATCCTTTCCTTTGTATTGTGTTTCAAAGATAAAATATGTCATGCAACCACAGAATGCTTAAATATAACATAGATTTAATAACCTCATGTAGCTCAAATATGTCCACTCCATACAGATAATGTGAAATAAAACCACCAATGAAAACATGTCATCAGACAACAAAACGCTTAACATAAAATATCTATCATATAAAACCCATGTTACTCAAAGAGGTCAACTCCATTTACACAATTGAAAGAAAGGAAAATAATAACCAAGGGAAGGAAAACATAAGCCAGTGATAGGCCTCCAATACTCAAGTGTACATCCAAGAAGAGAAGGGAAAGGCCGAAAGGGCGTGATGGGGGGATAATTTGTGTACAACTTAATTGTCTGTAACTCTTGCAACTAATAGTTGTAACAGAAGAAGGGAGGGAGTGGAGTGAGTGAGATGTAAGGGGTAAGTCGGTGAAGGAGTCATATAAGTGATGCCTATGATGCAACTTTCAGGAGTCAGATTTCTGAATCTAGTTGTTTGTCGAGTTTCCATGGTCTCTAGAATTAAGCTGGTTTCTATTGGTGAATTGGATCTATGGCTCAGATAAATTTGTCCATGAGGACAGGACAGAAAATTGAAGAGGAAGAAGCAGTTCTTAAGAATTTTTGGAAATTAAGGAACTTCCAATCAATGAATCAAATCAAATTCACATTAAGATATATTTGAAGTATCATAATTTTCCTGTTTAATACAGAAAAAACAGCAAAATATATACTGCAGTTATCAATCCCAGGAACCTAGAGAATCCTACACAGAACTTCAGAAAGGACCAAACAAGAGAAATGTATAATATATTTTCATGTATAACATCTTTTCTTCTATTTCCTACTTGTCTGATAGTAGAAGGATTGAGATACCAAAATAACAAAATATTAGAACAAAGTTGCAATATTCAGCATATATAAAAAGAGTAGTTAACATAAAAAGGGAACTTGAAACAAGTTGAAAAAACAAGAAGTTTGAAACTAGCAACAAAATACAGAACATGTTTCAATATATGAAAAGTTCCATCAAACAAAGAAATTTGAGAAATCCTCCCGCCTTCCAAAAGCGCCAGCATAAAGACTCTTCAACTAACAGCAATTTCAAAAACAAAAAATAAAATAAAATTTAAAAAGAAGCAAGAATGGAGAAGAATAAGGAAAATTTAGCTGAATAACTCTATCTAGAAGCCAAAAAGAAAATTAAATCTAGGATAACTTGGCATCTCTATGCTTGGCATACATCAACTTTCAAATTCTATTCTAACCTCAATCCCTGAAAAATAGCCAAAACTACATTGGTCCACGAAATTTTAGCTTTACCAATAAAAGACTAAGGCAACAAACTGCAGTGACATATGACACAGGTAAGAGAAGATCAACTAAAGAAAATACAGATCCACTCCAAACATTACTCCAGCCATCAAAGTGAACAGCAAGCATTCGAATCTCAAATAGCACAAAAACGAAATTCAGTACTAACAAAAAGATAACCAGATGCCAGGAAATCAGGTAACACAACAGCTGAACTACAGAAACATTCAAGCGACTTCTTAGCCAGTAATCACATCAAACCAACCCAAGAAACTCAGAGAAATCAAACAATTAGAACGATTGAATCCAGTAAATCGTCAACGGGGCTACAAAAAAGACCAAGTTTCATACCGACTTTTAAACTCAGTGGCTGTTCTAACCCAAAAAAAGCAGTGGCACCCACGATTCCCCTCAACACTGCGGGTCAAATAGAAGTAATTTCAGAACTGAGTGAAACCCAGATACCAAAAATCAACAAGACCCCAAAAGAATCTACCACTGAACATGGAAGTTAGGCATTCACCCAAAATGACCAAAATCAGCTGAAATTTGCAGCTCACTGAATCAAAGACCTACTTCTAAACTTGCTAATGATTGCCAGTTTCTTACTCGAACTCACCTGGGTTACTAAGGAAGACGATAACGCTGCTGGGTCCTTAGTGGCATCTGTGTGGGTGAATCGTAAGAGGGCCTAGGGGTCTTGGGGGGTTTGTTCAAGGCCACGCCAATCTCCAGACGAACCGTTGCGTGAAAGTGTTCCACTTTTCAAGGACTAATTGCCTGTAATTACTGTTTTTTTATATTTGAAGGATTAGTCCCTTTTGACGTGAATTGTCTTTTAGCCTTCGAAAGTTTTTACTTCGCCTTCGACGGTGTCAGAAAGGCGAAATTCAGAAAATTGGGCGACGCCCATTTGACGACACTCCATTTTTGTTTCTTAGTTTAGTTTACTGTCAGTAAACGACCGGTAATCAAATCATTTTGTGCTTAACATTGTGGAGCCATTATCGATGAGCACTGCCCAAATCTTCATGGTTTGAGCAATTTTTTGCAAAGTTTTTATTGTGTCATTCAGGGAGAATATGACCCAGTTTGAAAGTTTACATTTTTTTCTTCAAAGAAATTAATTATTGAGAGTTAAGTTGTTGGAGTTGTCGACAGAAAATTATTGTTCCTCGTATGAGACAAAATTGTGCAAAGTTTTAATTTTTAGTTTAAGGATACAAAGCATTCAATAGTGAGTCAGAATCAACTTATCAAATTAAAAATTTGTGGGAAATGGATGGATACAAATGGAGGTTTCAAATGTATGGCATATTCAAAAAATATTAATGGCAATAAAAGTTTTACTTTCACTCTACCTAACTTAACAATTAGTTGGCAAATTTAAAATTATTGAATATTAGATAAAAATTAAAAATTGCGATAGATTATGCAATGGTTAGATAAGGGATAGTCTCATACTCTCAACTCCACATTATGTTCTTACTAAAAAATTAGGTTTCAATCACTATAGGTTGTTGGAGTGAAAGTAAAAGTAAAATAACATAAAATTAAATAATCATATTTTAACAAGCACCATAAAACTTTTATTTTAATTTTTCTAAAAGTAGGTTCGTGGTTGAAAATTCTAGTATAAAACTTCTTTTTATCATACTTTCCATATTTCTCTCTCTAAATTAAAATAGTTCAACACATTTTTGTTGATTCAATATTCATCGATTAATAATATATATAACCATGTATAATTACTTATATATATATATAACCATGTATAAACATGAGACAAATAATATATTTAAATCTATAGAAAATGGCAAATTCATTTTATATGAATCAATTTAATAGTGTTTCATTTTTCTAAACAGAACTTCTAAAATCATTTCCAAAAGTATTTTAAATTAATTTTTTGATTGTTATAGTTAAATAATTATCAAAAAAAAAATTGTAAACAATTCAAGTAATTGACAATCAGAGTATTGTTTCAAGATGAGATTTTGATTATACTGTGTATAATTAAATCTTATTTTAAATACCAGATTAAAAAATAATTGTAAACATACAAGAAGAAGGCACTTGATGGAATTTGTTTATGATCATGAATTTCTTTTACTTTTTTTATGATTTTATCAAACAGGACCATAGTTAAATGGATCAAATGTATCAATGCAAAAATTTAAACCTCACTTTAATATTTTAAACAAAATTTATATTTACAACTTGAATTTTATCGTATGTCCATGTTAAAACCTACAGGTCTGTTCCGGCCTAAAACAATTTGGAGCATCAACCAATAAACCTCGAGGCCAAAGGAGATTGTTCAATTTATCTACATCGAACCGACATCATCATGGATAAATAGAAAAATCATCCAAAAAACTAAAACTGTGTGACATGGAAGAACTGGCCTGTGCCAATTTTTTGATTCATCCCCAAGTACATAGAGGAATGACATGTAAGTGATCCGACTTCTAAATGAAGAAGAAATTTTGAAAGACATTTGTAAAAGCTTCAAAGAAGCTGAAATGGGTGCTTATGTAAGTATTGAATATTCCCTCCGAATTAAAAACATCAGGGGTCAGTAAAACGGAAGTCTATAAATGAGCAACCAAAACATTGCCTATGTAATCTTGAACATCAGTGTTAGTTCTACTACTTCTTCATGATTGATTGACGAAGGGGAAAGGGGCTCTAAAAAACAATCCTCAAAGATTCGTTAATATGCACCGTACTTCGTAACGTGCATACATGGTTTGGATGTGAAGATTCAGAGTTATTCATCATTCATATTTTCTGCACCCATATTTTCTGCATGCCATTTGTTGAAACCAATGACAAGGGCATCCCTCATCCACGCGTGCCTGCACTTTTCGACTGCCTCAGGTATGGTCACCCAACTTCTGTTTCTAGTGTTCTGTTCGGGCCATGATTCAAGCTCCTCATTGACAAATAAAGCATACATTGCTGCTCTACACAACCCATCTGGACTAAACTCATCTTGCTGTGTTTTACTCTTGAAATGATAGTCTCCCAAGAAACCCTGAAATCCAAGATTTTACAAGAGAGTTGGTGTCAATGAGGCAAAAAAACAAACAAACAAAACGAGAAAGAAATAAGAGAACAAGAGTGGTCTCTCCAGGAGAGAAAAGACTCTCATTTTAAATTTTTAAGCAACAACAGATCTAGCTTTTAGCAACCACACTTTTATCAACCAAGATTGGAGGCCCTTTTGTTTGATTTCACCCCATGGGAAGACTCCTTGTCCCTATGGTCTGGCCTTTAGATGTTTTGTTTCTCTTTATTGAATATTTTTCCTATTTTCAAAGGAGGAAAAAAAACAAATCTTCATTTACAATTTCTTTTATAACCGAAGAATTATTAAATTTAAAACAAAAATATATTTTTCAACCTTACATACTACTAAAGAAATGATCTTTAACTGAGGTCAAATACTACTAAGAAGAAAAATGATTGACTTTCCAAAGAGATAAACTAAAGGAAAACATATACATCCCAAGCAAGAGAAGTAATATAAAACCTTAGCAAGCACTTCCCAGCCACACACATCCATTGACATGTTACCCGTCACAAAAAAAATGAAGATTCAGAAAAATAACATAACTAAGCTTATTCTTCCTTATTTTTCTCCAAGTTGGACAATTAATTAACATAAAACCACAACAAAACATTAAACATTAAATGAAATCAGGTAACGTTGGTAAGCATTTATTGAACAAATATAAGTTCTACTTTAACATCCCATGTAAAGTCGGTAATCATTTATTGGACAAAATATTAGTTCTACTTTGACCTCCGAGAGTCATCTTTATATCCGTTAACCAACCCCATATGGTTGGATTTTGTCAATTCTCAAAGCATGATCTACATAACCTAACTCATATCGGCCTGAATAATATAATGCTGGTTTTCCTTGTTTGATAAGAAATAATTTTATCAAACAAAAGAGAAAGATACAAAAAAGAGAAAAGGATGAGGCAATTCGCCCCTCAACTAAGGAAATATAAGGAAATACAGAAGGAACATGGCCTTTATTGTACCTAAGTTGGCATAATGATAGGCAATAATGTAAATAGTTTAATTAATTGAGATAATTGCATGACTTACAACATAAAACAATTTATGTAGCATAGTTTATGTTGATAAAAACTATTGTACGATAAGTTTAATATAAACTAATCTAGAACCAAAAAAAAATAAAACAAGGAAAAATAAAGGAAGAATGACAAACAAATTACTACAATTGGGTAAACTTTCTACCTTTTTTCTATTACTTTTGTCTCTTATGGATGAGGAAAGGCATTTCCAGTTCAAGTATTGTCAACTCCTTCCTTATCTTTTTCTTGTTTAATATTTGTGAGTGTCCGGGCCAGCTTGAGCAGATCTTAACTAGTCTAATAGGACAACCGTCTAATCCATTACATTTGGTACTCAAAGTAACTCATAGGATATTAAATACTAGGTAGGTGGCTACCATTTATTATTTCGGGTCAATAAAAGAGATAATATCATAACAAGTTACCAAATAAAATATATTTATGCAAGATGATGAATCTTCTTGTGATGCCTTTGGTAAAAAATATCTGCTTCTAGTTCCTAAAACAAGATTTGTCTATATCCAATCATGTATTACTTGTCATGTTATAATGTAAATATTTTATTTTTGCAAGAAGCATACTTTCAATTCAAATGAAGAGGTTAAAAAGGAAAAAATGAAACAAACTTACTATTAACCAAAGGAGTCTACAAAAACCTAGATTAAAAGGGGTTGTAATCACAAACAAATCTATAAATCTTATTATCTTCCAAAAATTCTTTGTCCCTTCAAAAACTATACCATTTCTTTCCAACCACAACCACCCAAAAAACAGGTTTCAATACTTCAGAGAACTTTTTTCAGTGAGAAAATAACTCTCCAGTCAGGGTGAAGCCACATTTATTTTAGCCATGATAATAGACTCAAGATCCTACACGACGTCCACTTCATTACTCCTTAGTCCTTCCAAATCTAAATTGACAATGGCAAAATAGTTCATGGTGTTTCTAATGCTACTTCTAGCAGAAAAATTTCCTTCTTTACAAGAAAAAAATAAATAATTTTCCTCTACGGGAAGTAGGTTTTTTTTTTTCATTAAAAAAAAAATGAATTTTTCAACTCCTTTGCAAAAAGAGCATATCTATCAAACCCTCCATTTCCAAATCGAAAGGCCCCAAAAAAAAAGTTTTGAACTGTCTGCTGACTCATTAATTATAATTTACAATGTCCTTTCATCTGGAAAAAATAAGGGTTTAAATAGGTCTAAAAAGACATGGATAAGTACTCCTAACTTCTTATCTTTCATACCAGAGCAGCAGAGCTTTCACCTTTCATTATCACCTTTCCTTGGTTCATTGTTTTATGCTTTTGAATTCAAAGACAATGCTTGACCTTCCATTTTATGGTTTTCGTCAGCTAAGAACATGTGCATTTTGCCTAAAGGAAGTTAAATTCTTCAAATGGGAACTCAACTAGCAAGCTGCATGCTGATTTGATAAATTGTAAAGCCAGCTCTCCAATTTCTCCCTCTTGCCAAGTTGGTGCACTCTTTACAAGAGGGACAGACTTGGGGAGTCACGAGGTCATATTATCCTCACATGTTCCTCTGCGAGCGGGTTTTGGTCTTTTATCAATTTGAGCTTCAAATTGGCACTTAGCAGACAACTCTCTCTCAACATGTCAACAAGCTCCGATGTTCTATATTGATCAGACCCTTTCAGGAATGAAAAGAAATATGGGTCCAATTTATCCAAGCTTTCTTTTGGCCTCGATGACCTGAAAGGAACTCGATACTTTTGATAACTTTCAATTCGTAGAAATGTTATACTCCTTTCCACAGCTATATTTGGCAACGCTCTTTGAGCAAATTGGTTGATCTTTTTTTTGAAATCTCCATTGGCTTGGGGTTAGGCTCTCCTCCCTTTTTTTATAATCTTGTACCATCTATAAAATTGTTTCTTAAAAATAATAGTAAAAATCTGTAAAATTCAGCTCGACTTGGAGGCCAGTAAATTATCGATGAATTAACGGAAATACTTTCACTAACTTCAGTCTTCCTTCTAAAAGCCTAAAGAAAAGACTTCCCAAAGAAAATTTTGGATCGACCTAAGCATGCGAGCCTATAGAGATGGATTAATGATACACTTTGAATTGTGATTCATAATCCTCAATTTCTGCATAGGCGCACCCCCGTGTCTAAGATTTTATCAACCCAAAGAACAACCTGAGTTCCTTGTTTTCCTAAAAGAAATTTCTGACTAGATGTAAACAACACCAACACCTTAAAGTAATCACCAACGAGGCTTCTGTTGGCTTCGGAATTCTTATTAAAGTATTGGCTTCTGTTGAAACCAGATTTTATTCGACTTTTTGAGGAGTTTTTCCATCATGGTCACCTCAATGCGTGTATAAAGGAGAATTTTATATGTTTAATTCAGAAAAAGGAAGCTGCTGTCCGTATAAAAGACTTTAGGCCTATAAGCCTTACCACTTCATTGTATAAAGTTATTGCTAAAGTCCTTGCTGAAAGAATGAGAAAGTGTTGGGGAAAGCTATTGTCTATCTTCAAGCTCCAATGGGTTTAGGATCAGTCATTCAAAGAAAATGTGCAGCAACTTTTAATTGGTCCATCAGTTAAGCCGGTCTCTGAATTGCTTTGGTCTAATGGGGTCAAAGCAGTTTTATCAGAACTTTGGTTTGAAAGAAATCAGAAAATTTTTCATGATATTTCTCTTCCTTGGGTGGATCGTTTTTACTCTGCTCGGCTCAAAGCTTCATCTTGGTGTTCTTTGTCCAAGCTTTTCTCAGGATTCTCCATTCAAGATATTTGCCTCAACTGGGAAGCTTTTATTTTTCCGTCTTAGTTCTGTTGTTTTCCTTCTTTTATGATGTTTCTTTATCTTATTCGGTCTTTTTGTTTCTTTTCTCCTTTGTACTTTGAGCATTAGTCTCTTTTCATCTCTTCAATGAAAAGTGTGGTTTCCTTTTCAAAAAAAAAAAAAAAATCACCAACGAGGCAGCAAACCCTAAGTCTTGAAAAACATGATATAGCTCCAACTATCGGTTCTTTAAATGAATATTGCTTCCTCTAGATTTTTCATTGAAACTCACTGAAAATTCTGTGCTCAGTCCTGACAATACTAAACAATTCCAAGTTGCCATCTAGTCGCATCAAGCTAAAGACAAACATGACAGAAGGGATTGAAAAGGAGAGGAGAAGATTAAGACCTGGGTGGCACTAGGCCTAACTACCCTTGGACTTAAACTTGGTGACCATAGACCATCTAAATTCCACGACTATTTCACTAGATTAAAGAAAATTGCAAGTTTCATATGACTCGAGGAAATACTGTTGAAATATCAAATGGTTAGCCAGGAAGTCCATGGTATACTAGTTCAAAAGAAACAAAAAGTTAATTAACTCCAATAGAAGCATCAAATAAAAATTATTGTGATAAAGAAAGATATACGAAGTGCATAAGAAGTACTCCATCTTCTAATGAACAATTATGGTGTCAGTCCCTCAAATATCCCAATTGCAGTCAAGCCTTCTCCAAATTTGGAAGCCTCTGACTTTCCCATTTGCTGCATTACAAGTTATTGGTAGCCTTAGTTCCTTATCAGCAACAACCCCAGAGAACTTTTAGTCTTTAACCTAACTCTATCCCTTCTACTAATGATGAGTTAACAGCAATCATCACTCCACAACAACAAAAACAACCCAAAAAAATGAAAAAAGAAAACAAGAAGTTGCATAGTTCTAAAGAAAGCTATTAAAAATATAATATACACCCCTCAACACTCTCAAGCATTCCTATTTCAACCATATTTTCTTTATATATGTTCGATGAAAAAACCTTCAATTTTCACAGAAAGCAATGAGAACAAAACTATCACTGTCATAGAGTATCATCAAAATTTTAAAGCTCAAGAAAAATCATTAAGTATTAAAGTACTATTTCACCATAAGTTCACCACGAACACCCGCTTCTTCCATAGCTTCCCTTACAGCAGCCTCCTCCACTGTCTCGTCATTCTCCCAGCCTCCCTTTTAGAGAAAATGCTGATGTTAGAGATAAAATAAACTTGTATACTTTCTTCATATGAGAGAAGCAAAAAAGCAGAAATTACCTTTAAGTTCCCAACACATATAAACCAATATAATTTTTGGAATAACTAATAAGTTCTCATAAAGTTAAAATGGAGAAGGGGGGGAAGGACTTCATACCTTTGGGAACAAAAGGCCCGGTCCACTAGGTGTGTCAATCATAAGCACCTCCACTACTTTATCTGAAATTTCATCACTACTGCCATCGGAACTTCTATACCTAAATGGAATACACCTACAAAAGAATAGCAAAATTAGCACTCACAGATAATGCAGGAGAAGCATTCCTAAACTATATCTGCGACCACATAGAGTGATCATTTGGTAACCTCCTGACTAGACATCAAAGTTATCATACAGGCATCAACTTCATTCCACTAGTTTAAAATAAAACACTAACACTTTATGAATTGTAAATAATATACAACATCATAGGGAAATGTACAGGAGCAGCCCCGAAGTATATAATGCAATGCAGAAAGCAAATTGAGATAAATCTTAAATGAGCCATCACTTATTAACTACAAGTATTTAAAAAAGTATAAAAGGAGAATGATTCCACTAAGTATGCTCAAAGAGCATGATGCTATTCCAGTTATGCAGATTTATTCTTTATTTTTCTCACGTTTTTTCTACATCAAAAAGACTCGGGATGAAGGGGGAAGAAATTATTAATATCTTTGTAGAACGCTTATAAATGGCCAACTTTCCATCAAGTCATCAAGCATATGATACACTTTAGCCAAAAGCCAATGCACTAATCTCAAGAATCATGAATGAGCTACCATTATCTATCACTGCGAGTTGTGAAAGATAAAGGATATCATGTTTCTAGCATATAGAAACTATCCTTCAGACTTCACATACTCTTTTTAAAAAAAATAATAATAACCTTGAGCTTTCATTGAGAAAAAAATGAAAGAATACACGGACATACAAAAAGAGAATTCCACAAAAAAAAGGGCTCCAATCAATCAAAATAAAACCTAAATGGTAATTACGAAAGGGCTTAGACACCAAGGTCAGAGAGAAACATAGAATCTAACAAGGGACCAAACATCGCTCTAAGAGCTCTCACGTCCTTTGAAGATTGTTTCCAGTTGGTGCTAATCCAACCATCCTCTGTCCACCCATCCACCATAATCAACCACTAAGAAGTCCTTTCTCAAAAGATTAACATTCTAGATACCCAAAAACGAATCAATAACCTGGCAGAACTTCTGCTCCTAGGTCTTGAGAGAAAACTAAACTTCAGCAGACCTATAGGAATGTAGTTTAAACCTAACCACTACAAAATTCCTAAAAATTATCACATGATCTAAATGACCCCGCTTTGACCCCACTTGATCTCCCTGAAATACAATGCGTCCATAACGAAAAAGTCAAAGAATCCGTACAATAGCACAACTTGAAAAACACAAACGTAAATCGCTAATGCCACTGCTCTATTCGAAAATTTCTTCAACTTCTGTGGTAATTGATTATTTATCTGCATCTCTTCGATGAACTTACAGCCAATTTCGTAGTTGTTTGATGCGCAACAGTCTCAGAAACGTATAAATTAGGACTCACCAAACCAACCAATCAAATTCCCAGTATTAGACGTCATCTATCAAGAAACTCCCCGATCCAAATCCAAACTTCTCGAAACCCCTCATCGATAAAACTAAGAGAACCCACCAACAAATCACAAAACACTAATACCCAAACGAGAACAACAGTGAAAACCAAAGCAGTCAATTTCCATTAGGTAGTCAAAAAAAAAAAAAACGTAAATGACAATGCCGACAACCTCATTTTTTTTTCACCAAACTTTGACAAGAATGGTCCACGAAAACGACTAAGAAGCAACGAGAGACACAGAGATACAAACATCAAATCGGTAGAGTCTACGAATCTTAAAAAATATTGGTGGGAATGTACCCAGCAATAAGGCGACAACCGGCATCGTACCGCTGCTGATGCCGTCCAGTGCGGGCCACCAAATCAGACATGCTAAGGAAACAAACACCCAATAAATATATAATAAAAACTATCGTCCGTCTGGTTCAGAATTCAGAGACGAATGCAAAATCCTGCACATCGCTACAGCAGGAGACAAATTCCGCCATTGTCCATTTCTCTCAGAACAGACGGTTGAAGACGATCTCGAACTCCATCGAACAGTGGCGATGAATGTCGATCGTTAGGGTTGGTTTGCAGAAAGGGGAGAAACCCAGATGGAGAAGGTTGCGGCTGAAGCGGATCTGGCGGTGGGGTTGGGTCAAATCAACAGGGGAGGGATTTGGATTGATGGTCAAAGGAAAAAAAAGAAAAACAGTGGGTCCAGAAAGGGGAAGTTTTCGGGAGAATCCGGTGGAATCAGCACCAAGGAAATATATATGGACGGGAAGATGACCGTTGAGATCAACGGGTAAGGGCAAAATGGTAAAATGCGAAGGAGCTGTTCAGTTGGATGGAAATGCGAGAATTTGGGTTAAATTTCATGGCGGGGTTGGTTTGAACTTTGAAGTAGTCATTTCTCAATGGGATTTTTCAAACGCTTCCATTCCTACCCCACATTTTTTTTTTATTTTTGTTCTCTTCTCGAATTAAGAATAAAGTTTAACTAAAATATTTAATGTGAATATGGTCTATTAAATTGGTTGGCATGATGTGATGGATGATAATTTTTCATTCGGAAATGAATTTATAAGGAATTCAGTTCATACGGTTTAGTGGATAAGACATCGATATCGTTCTAGAGGTTGATGATTCAAACTCGCACTCTCACGATTGTTGAACTAAAAAAAGAAAAATATTGGTCCAATTGATGATATATACGAGGACTCAAAAATAAACTTTGATTCAATTAAGGATGGAGATGATATGTTTATATGTTAATAGAATTTATCAAATATTTGTTTAAATGAATGACTAAAAATAATAAACAATATAGTAAATTTAATTTATTTGAAATTGAACTATAAGATGTGTATCGTTTTAATGTTAGTTGACACTTTGACTTTTTTTTTTTAGAAGTAATTTAAAATGTGTATTCTTAATATTCATATACTTGCAAAGACATTTGTGATGTTGTAAGTGGTTGTATTGTGTCATTGTTAGCATATAGGATAAGTCAACCTTACGTTGTATGTACAATGACATGATATTGATTATATTATGGCGAGCTTGTTTCAGTCTAGTTCAAATGTTGAGGTGCACTTTTATTAGGTTTCGTCCTATTAATCTCATATTATTACAATTTGTCTGTTTCCTTAAGTTAGAGTTCGAGCTTTTGGTTCTTACTTAAGCTACAAGTTTGGTCTTACTCAAACTACAATCTTAAGCTTTCAGAGACTTACATAATAATTTTGACCTAAGGCTCTTGGATCTCACCTTGTAGCACATAGGTTATATCATGGATTTATGGGTCTTACCCCTCATATGATACCACAATGTACTTTACAATATAAGCTTGCTTGATCTGACCCAAACTACCATTGTAGGTTTATAGGTTTCGCCTTGGAAAAGTTTTCAATACTATCGACGAATATTCCTTTCAATTATTGTTTACCACATCAATATTAAAATAATATGGAATCCAAAGCATTCAAAATATATTTATAAAAGTAAAATTATAGTGTGAGGAAAGAGTATGGAATTTTTTCATTTTATCTTGTAATTTTGGTTTTAAACTTTTAGTCCCATTGGGTCCACATAATTACAAGTGTCCAATGTTCATATCTCTGTGGTTGGATCTGACAGAAAAATCTACCCCACCAAATCCAATAATAATATAAATGGAAGGATTTAATCTTCTACATCGTATCCTTTGTTTAATGAGAAATGAATGGAAAAATAAAAAATAAGACACGGCTGAAAATAAAGTTTTGAAAATATTAATGTATTTTCAAAAATGTCTATTTAAAAAATTCATGTATTTTCAAAATGTCCGTTTTAATTATTGTACGGTAAATGTTTGTCCATTTTAATTCGTATACTTATATATAAAATGGAAATCCCACTGTACCAAGTTATGCTACATTTCAAAGAAAATAAAAATGGTTGTGCAGTGATAAAAAAAAATAAATAAATAAACGGAAACAGCCCTTCTTTGAAAATACAAGAACTAAAACATACATTTGAAAAGTATAGAGAATAAAACTAACAAGAACTAAAAATATAAAAATCAAAATAAACATTTTGAAAGTACATAGGTCAAAATAAACCAAAGTTGCAAAGACAGGGATCGGTATTTGAGTCTTTATTCTAATAATTAACACTAAAATAAATATAACTCAACAGTAATTGACATATACTCCTTTGGAAATTCAAATCATTATAGATTATACCCACCTTTGTTGTCCTAAAAGATAATAAATAACATAAAGTCGGAAAAACCAATGACCGATAATTCTAGATCGTTTTTTTCTATTGTGAATACTTATTATTATCCCAAAGGTCAACTGAACTTACAAAATGATAAAAAATAAATAAACAATCCTATTGCAATCATGTTTATTTCCCGCAGGATGCGTGAAATCCACCCATGAAAACTCAAGTTACTCACACTAAATAGGAAGACATCAAATTCCAGCTAATTCTCATATGGGAAGGCATTCTTGCTACAAAACGTAAGAGATCTGAGTTCAAGGTATTAGATACCGTGTACTGGCTGACCGACCTTTTATCATCCAAAACACGAACGAACTTTGCAATATTGGGAAGAACAAGCTCTCTGCAGTGAAGATGTAACAAGGGCACCTTGGATAAAACACTACCCTTCTGCACATCCAGCCCTTCTGGCCTCCGCAACTTATACGGCTTCCCACTTATCGGCTCAATGTCGACTCGGGGCATTTGTTTCCACGTCCGATGTACAAACCAACCGTATTTGTAGTCACCAACAATAGGCGTGCCCAGAGCTTCAGCACAATGGATCCGTAGCTATGTACAAAATGAAGTTACTTTAGAATAGGAAGGAGTATTTACCTCCATAAAGAATCACTCGAATGCAGATTAATACCTTCCTTCACAGTTCATAGGATCAGTACTAAGGATGATATAGTTAAGATTTTCATGCATAGATTTGCACGAGCTTGTGCATAGGAGAGAGAGAGAGAGCTTTAAGTACCTGATGCTTTCGGCTAGTACGTGGGCATAGTTCAACCCACGAACAACCATTTATTGTGGGACCAAGCACACGATATTCAGTGATTGCCTCCTGAGAAGCTTCCAAGGACGTTCTGTTCGCCAAGACAACCCTCTCGGTCTTCCCATCATCAAGAAGCACCTATAATCAATTAGAACACAGTTGAGTGACACAAGCTAATCCTAAAAAGAAACTTGTTTGACCCATAGTTACAAGTTCTAGAAGATATATTGAACAGTTTCTAAAGGCAGAGTAACTGTAACTACATGTAAACCAAGGAGCGAACCATTGTACCGCAGTACAGGATAATATTGATCTATAACTATTAACTACTACGGAGTACATTACCACCTGCAAAGATTGAGAATCATGAACATTGATCCCAGAGAGAGAAGGAGAGAGAGAACCTTTGACAAAGGAGCGGAAATTAAGCCTTCTCTTTCTCTGGGACAACCAATTACTAACGCCCAATACTTCTGATATGTTGCATTACATGCCTCGTCCCAAGCCTAAAATCATTGTGGAGCATATTATGAACTTCAACAATTAAAAATTCTAGAACATTTCTTAGCCATAGTAACTAGGTAACTGTCATTAAGCACCTTACATGAAGATTTCGCATTTCTTATATTGCTAAATAGCCATTGCAGGTGAGCTATACTCTCTTTTGTTCTCCCCATCAAGAGAATCCCGCTGCTCTCTCTATCCAAACGGTGAACCTAAATGAGCAATCCATAAGAATAGATAGAGGAAGAGCACTAGATATAGAACAAGGCAACCAAAGATGCCACAGCAGATGAAAAATGAGAGAACATACTAGCTTCCACGTCCTTATTTTGAAGGAATTAACACAATTTTCTTGAAATTAAAAAACAGGAAACTTAATTTCTATGTAACTTCTTCAGTTGAATGAAAGATCTCTTTGCTAACGTTGGATGGATAATATTTTCGACAAAAACCCAAGCTTCGGCCATACAAAAAGAAGAAAAGGCCGCTACAAAGGAGCTTTATCCATCCAAATTTATCCCATGTCTAGGAGACCAATACCTCATAATTGTTACAACTTAAAGCAAATACTTTTATCATACATTACCAAAGCTTCCAACTGAATCACAACGTAATCGCATAGCCACAGTATCAACCCATCTTATTCCCATCCATCAAATACATAAATACAGAGACTTTAAATAACAATATCTACATAAGTTACTTAAATGTAAACAAGAAGCTTACCAACTTGGGACCATCATCATAATCATAAGATAATGCTGCAGCCGCCAAAGCATCCATACTATTATGAACGGGAAGATTCCCCTGACAATACCATAGTTGTTTCAAAATATCAGAGCACTTACTATTACCTCCCGCCTGACCGGCCCACCAACCACCAGAAATAAAATAGAAAAATGAAAGAGAATAGGAGCTAAACCTTGACAGGTAGTTTGGGGGGTTTATTTAACACGATAATAGCAGAATCCTGAAATTTGCAGAATTAACAATCAAATGAAATCATGTCTATCATAAAACAGAAACCATATGCCAGGGTAAAATGAAGTAGTGGGGAGAAGGAAATTAATTAATCATCAAAACTCAACCAAGGTACATTGTACATAAGAAAATGAGTACATCTATGTGGATCTTTCCATATCAAGTATATAGTAACTACTTCTAGTTATATAAATGGGTAAAACACTGGTAGATTCATTAATTGCAGGAAACAGCAAAGAGGAGAATGCAAGTTAAACTCAATACTCGCCTTGTACTTGACAAGTCTTTGCAAGTACTTGATTTCATCAGCGTTTGGGTACAATGTGCCACTTGGGATAGTGTCAAATCTCCTAGAAATCTTCATCTCTGCAACTGACACAGGTATATGAACTCGTGCCCCAGTTTCCATAATCTCATTACTCCTAATCTGAAAGTCATCAGGTAATAAGTTAATAGACCAACAACGACCTCAATAACAATAAGTAGATGAAACCAGATATCATGTATGCATAAACAACAGATCAGGAGCTTCTAAAAAATGACCACATTGAAATTTCAAATAAATCATAAGATAATAGGCTATTTATTCAAGAAACAATACCTTTCTCATATGTTTCAAATTTCCTTTTCCATCTGAGCCTCCTGATCGTGGACATTCCACCTGGACCTGGAAAAGGAAGATAAATTTAAACCAAAAATTGATTAGATAACCATCCATCTTTTTTTTTTTTCTCTTTTTTTTGAGAGAGAAAGAGAGAGGTCAAATTCATAAGCAACATTGAAGTTGTGATAATTCCTTGAGCATCTATTCACAACAAGTCGTTACTTAGGTCTTTCCCTCCAAGATATGAAACGAACACCAACTGAAATTCTATTCTGAAAGAAAACAAGTCCAATGTACTTTTTTCCCACAGCAGAAATGTAAGTTTATTTATAATAATAACTCAAGATAAGTATGGAACTTGATTTCTTTATCAAACAAAAAGAGTTTAAGCTCCCGTTACTAATTACATCTTACAAGTTAACACAGACCTCACTGCTCAAAAAGATGAATCGGGATTCTTGACATGACAAAAGTTACATGAAGCTCACAAGACTAGATATAAGCATAGCAGGAAAAAGACAAAAGGACAAAACCAATCAGCTAAAAGAGGAGCGAGTAGTTCGTACTTACAAGACCTTTTCTGAAATGGGACTGAATTACAGAATCGTGAATTTCATCAAAGTAATGTTTGACCCATTTTATGGCAGTGACATGATGAGATGACTCCCCAGAAACACCAATCTGATTCTTCCCAGGCAAAGGGTAACCAGGAAAAGGGGGCAACGATAGGAGCTGCCGGGGCTTTGGGCCCTCTTTAGGACTGCCCAACTGTGCTATGTTGTTGGAAACTCTAATGACAGGCTTAGCATAGGCAGGTGATGGAGGAGAAATTCTAGAGTAGAATCTGGTTGAAAGTAGAAAATGTCTTCGTATGCTCTGCCGCATAATCCTGTAATCTTTCAATCAAAACAGCCCCTGATGGCTGCAGACGGCAATTATAAGTAGGTTTTTTTAGAAAAATTAAAATAAAAATGCACCCCTCCCCATGCACTTTTTGAAAATACCTTCAGAGCAGAAGGTTCACAAGCAAATAAACAGGAAAAATAAAAATCAATATTGATCCTAAACTTGTCAAGTTGTATTAATTTTCACCCTAAACTTTCAGTTTCATCAAATTGCACCTCAAACTCAAACAAGTATTGCAATCTTTAACCTTAAATTTCAAAAGTGATGCAACTTTTAATCCTCTAATAAGTTCTCGCTCCAAATATCTATAAAATGTTCTCTTATGCATTCAATGAATTATAAATCATATGTATGATATGAAATTGATAAAATTCTAGAGAAAAACGACATTCGAGCTTAGATTTTTTGTTAAATTTATAAACTTTGGCAGAGTTATCAATGGTTAATTTGTGCATTGGCTATAAACTTATCTTTGTGCAATACTTTATTTTATTACAATTAATGAGTTTATGAAGATTTTTACATTGTTCTTTGTTAAAGTTAGTTGGTGAATTAGCCAAAATTGAATTGAGGGTAAAAATTACAACATTTATTTAAGTTTAGGGATAAAGCAGATGAAATTGAAAGTTTATGATGAAAATTGATTTTTCCCCAAATAAATAGTATATGGTCTTGGTTGGGAAGAAAGACGCTCAAAATGCCTTTGAATATTTGTAGCTTAATCGATTTCCCTCTGTTTCAAGTGTGAGTTTTTTTTTTTCACTTTCAACTTATCCCTTATTTTCGACCTCTGAGATTTCCATACAATCTCTCTATGGTTGCACACCCCTTTCAAAACCTTAACTGAATTATATTAGCCACGCCGTAGCAATATGGCCAGCATTCGCCAAAAGTTGTGATAGCCCATTTACTCATTAGTCATTACAGAGTGAGATACTCTAATCAGCCTGATTACAGCAAGAACCAACTTCCTCGGCGGTTTAACTGAGATGCCGATACCAGAACCTATGGTACTAAACTAGGGCGAATTGATTCTAATCGATGGAAGAAACGATGCTGGCAGATGATTTAAAAAACATATCAATAACAGAAACCAAAAAAAAGCCATAAATTACCTCTGTAAATGCCTAGAGATTGATAGAATACCAAGCAAGATGCTAGCTGCCTACTTCCGCTCCTTGTTGCAAGAGTAATATGTAAACAAAAAGACGTGCCCCTTTGGCTGCTGCTCCTATTTCATTGCCGACTGAACTGGAAGAAAGAGACTGAAGATTGAAAGGTGGGGCGTCTGAATGCGTTTTGAAGCTATAAATCAAATACCATACCGTGTGGATGCTCAAAATCTCCAGTTTCGCTCGTGATGGAAGAAGATACAACTTCAGAGCACACTCCCCTCGTTCCCTCGCTTCTTTGGCAGTCGACGCCTTCTTCTCCTCGCCGACTTAACTGCCGTCAATAATCCATAAACGCCGATAACCCATAATTCCATAGCGATTTATTGGTAAAAGAATCGCCAACCCTTTTGCAGATATTGGGATTAAAGACAACCAGAAACTTCCTTTTCTTCCCTTGCTGCACTTCCATTTTCATTTTAACGTACACATCTTCAGGTAGAGATATGGCGATTGAACATCATTTCATGAAAAAAAAAAAAATGGAAGAAGATGAAGTTGCCGTAAAAAACACGTTTGAGTGTTTAGGGTTTTTTTTTTTTCAAGGAGGGGTACATTAATCATTTCACGCTCCCAAAATCGTATTTGTCTATCAAAATAAAAAGTGTCTTAAAATGTCACTCGCTCCCTTTTTTTTATCCTATTTTTTTGCAATTTTCATGAGAATTTTTTGTCATGAGAATTGCAGTTCTTTTTTTTTTTTTTTTAGGGTTTTGTTCTTGCTCAGTGTAAAAAAAAAAAAAAAAAAAAAAGTCAAATAAATCCTTCAATTTTATGTATCTCTAAACTTTAAAAAATATCATCGTTAAACTCTTACTTTTATACTGAATAGGTCTTATGATTTTCAACTTTAAAAAAATATCTTTTCCCATATTATCTTCGTGACCGTTCTTAGGTTTTTTTTTATTATTATTATTCAACAATGTCTGAAGATAGAGGATTCGAATTTTACCTCTTAATCGAAAAAGATGAGGACATTCGAACCTCTGACTTCTTGGTCGATGGTACAGCTCAATTACCATTGAGTCATGGTTGCTTTGGTCGCGACTGTTCTTTCTTGTTCTCACTTTCTTTGGAAAAATCCATCATATTTATATTGTTTGAGTTTTTTTTTTCTTTATTTATGATTAGTGAGGAGTTGGTGGAAATTTTGGGGTTTTTTTTTCCAATTTGTCCAGGGTTTGGTGGAAACTTCTCCTCCAACAGATGAGTAGTTGGTTTAGAATACCTTTTAGCTTAAAAGTTTTTAAGGAATACATTTTTTTTAAACATTTGGTATAAAAATTGTTTAGAATTTGAACACTTCTATGTTTGGTTACATTTCATCACAAGTGTTTTTATATACATAAAAACTCTTTTTAAAAAATTTACCTTTAGGTGTTTCTCTTGAAATGATTTATTTCTCAATTTTATTTTTTAATAAGTCATTTTTAGCGGTGGTCAGACACTAGAAACTTCAAAGTGTTTTTTTTTTCAAAATTAAATATTTGAAAAGTTAAACCAAACACATCTTAAGAATCACGAGATTTGTTTTTTCTTTTCCGGCCAAAATCATAGAGGAAATAAGATTTTTCGTTCAACAAACAATTAGAGGAAGAAGTCATAACCAGTGTGTGTGTGTGTTTTTTTTTTTTGGCAAAAAAGGGTAGAGATGGTATTTTCTTTCAGCTAGCAATTAGGAGAATAAGTCATCTGTTCTTTCTTTTATTTCAAATAAAATAAATCTGATATCATTTAAAATTGTAAATAAGAAATCTCTAAATAAAAATATATTATTGTTACTTCTTCATATGTCACTCAAACTGTGATCCTATATACTTGAAAAGGCAAATATAATTAAACAACTAAATAAATTTACAATCAAACAAATTTATAACCAATTTAGATTTTTATTTCATCTAACTCATAACTGTGACCAAACCACAAATACACATGTATTTTATGCACACCATGCATGTACACATCTACTTATAATAATTGATACTAATTAAATCTATCTCGATCCAAACATAACTCAACTAGTTAAGACACATAGTATCGACCAAGAGTTGAATTATCTCCCATCCACAAAAGGATTGAATTGTAATACAAATTCACAAATTTAAATAAATTATTTTTATTCATAAAACACATACAAATATATTATTCATCAATTACATATATAGAGTTCCAAACAAACGAGACACCTAATCAAGTCCAAAGAGATCATTTAGGCCTTGTTCGATAACCATTTCATTTTTTGCTTTTGGTTTTTGAAAATGATGCTTGTTTTCTTTTAAATTCTCTATCATGGTTTTCATCATTGTTAAAGATCCATTTGAATTCTTGGCCAAATTCAAAAAACAAAAACAAGTTTTTTGATTTTTTTGTTTTTGTTTCAAAAACCAAAAACCAAAAACGAAATGGTTATCAAACGAAATCTTAACCATTCAAATTTATTACCATACCCTTCATCAAAAAGTTAGAGATTTGAAATATATATATATATATATATATATATATATATATATATATATATTTACGAGTAAAATGAGATAATTTATAATCGATTCAACCTGCCACAATTTCCCAGAGCCAACCTTACTTTAAAATTAGATGACAAAAAATACAAGGGGGAAAGGAAAAAGAAAAATAAAAGAATTGAGAAAATATAATAGATAAGAGCTAATCATTTTGGTCCATTACAATACATTGATCTCTATATCCCAAAATTTGGTAAAACCACCAATAAAAGCGGGGCAGAATCTCAATCTCTCTTCGAAGACCACCCTGCCAGAAATTGAATGTCCACAAAACCTGGACTTCCCTAAATCCATAATTTTGCATATTTTTATCCTGAAAAAAAAAAAAAAAAGGACTGGCACGTACCATCAACAATGCAAACGTGAGAACGACACAGCTACAGAAATACTACGAAGAAGAACATGCAAAAAATCGAATCAAGACTAAAACAAACTATAATCAAACTGCAGCAGAAGTAACAGAAAAAGCTCGCATTTACACATTTAGAAAATTCATTCATGGTAATATAATATCAAACTGGAAACGGCCAACTTGGTACGAGCTCTAAAATTTGAAGCAACTTGAACATCATTACCAAGAATGTTGTCATTTACAATAATACGGGTAACAGGAAGTTCATGTTGTTTAGAACTTAAGGACACACAGTTGTACAACCTATAGAATAGATCCCGTTCAAGTAAGGTCGTCAAGAATTTCATGTTCTTGGATGATTAACATCTAAGACCATTGAGGCAAAAAGAGCTGATCTAAAGTTTTAGGCCGCATTACGAGCATGTGGAAGAAAGAATGGTGAAATATGTGAAGAATAGAGCTTTCTTGATTTTAAACTATCCTCCCTCCCTTCAACCCCCCCCCCCCCCCCCAAAAAAAAAAAAAGTTGGCTGAAACCAAACCATTAGGGCACAGACAGACCCAGTTCCACAACAAAGGACAGAATTTAAATGGTGGCTAAGATCTTCATTCTGCTTTTCACACCTTTATCTTTTAATAAGAAACTTTATCATTAACAAGAGAAGGGAGAAAAAGACAGCCTAGTAACCGGGGAAGAGGAAAACCCCACGCAAAAGGACTACACATAAGAAGAGTCTTCCAATGAAGTTCATCATAAGAAAGCTTTTCGCACATACAACACCATCTTGGATTGAAGTTAGTCAAAGGACCACTCTTCTGAATAATTTCAACCACGTCCAATGCCTCCATGAACGGTAGACCAAAATACAAATATCATTTTTTTTCGGGTGTCTCTTATTCTAAGTAGGCTTGCACAGAAAATAAAATAAAATCTCTCTCGTTTATGTGGTGATAAAATAGACCATAGATTTTTTTCAATAGTCATATTCCACTATTGAGGATCCCACATTGTAAAGATGAGGATACCTCACAATCTTAATAAGATACATGAGTTATTCCACTTATTGTTAATTGGTTTTGAGATGGAACCTCATGTTTATCTAATATCCACTTCAAATGGAGATTCCCTATTTTCCGGCTTGTCCTCACATAGATTTTCGTCATCTCTAGTCGATTTTTTTTTAGGGAATTAGAGATCAAGGAAAGGACAGTGCCTTATTTCTTCTTCTATTTAAATCCAGTTTAACCATTCTAATTAGGAAACTACTTTTTTCTTTTTGAAGAATTTCTCTATCCAGAAGACATGGTCTTCAATTGTAACTCTGGATTGAAGAGAAATAGTCCCTCTCTGATACTGAAATGCCATCTCCACTTTCTTTAAATGTTGTATCTACTTCTACAGAAAATATATATTCCATGTGGTATAAACAAAGTTCTTCTCATAGCTCCAATCACGCTTCCTCTCTATCTTTATCTTTTCATACTCCTCACTCAACTTTGATTAATCTATTAGGTTCAATCTCAATGGCCAAGGTATTTGATTGGAAAAGATTCCATTGCAACATTCAGACTTGATTCTACATCTTAAAATTCCTTCCAGAGCATTTATTCTCACTGGTTACCATTAGAAACTAGAAATGTTAGTTTCCTCAAGATCTAAATTATCTTCAGCGAAGTCTCCAACTTTATTGCAACTATAAGCTACAAACGAGATAGTTTCATCCGTAAAGAGAAAATGGTTAACTGATAATGAGCACGTCCAATGAGAGAATCTTTCCATAGATCACACACATGTTGACCACGAATGAGCAGCCTACTTAATCAATCAGCAGCAACCACGAAAAGAACAGGGGGATAGCACATCTCCTCAATTCAAGCATAGAGTTACAATCTTTCCTCACATTAACAGAAATTTTTAAGCCCCATTTCATAACCATTTCATTTTTTAAAATTATATTTGTTTTGTCACATTTTCTATACAATGGTTTTCATTTTTCAGGAAAGATTTGAATTCTTAGTCAAATTTAAAAAACAAAAACAAATTTCCAAAAACTACTTAATAAACTGAAGTAGTGTTCTAAAACCAAAAACCAAATGGTTATCAAACGGGGCCTTAGTTACTTGAATTTTGGTAGGTCATTGGAATTTGTACAGTAAAGATGTGAATGGAATGGGATAATCATCTGGGAGCTCCAAAGACCCATAAAAAATGAATTAACTACAGTATGAGCTGAGTTGTAGTTGATTCTTATTGAGTCATATATATGTGATGAGGATTATCTTTAAGTATACTAATCTTTAAAATTAAGGATCATAATTAGTTAATTCTTGGTAGGCAGTCTCATGCAAGTGCGAAAATTCCTAAAAGATCTAAATGCTGTAATTATCATGGGTCGCTTGCCAGTGAATTATAACTTCTAAGATCTGTGAAATCACAAGTTACACACAAACCTACAGTCTTCTTCTTCTTCTTCTTCTTCTTTTTTTTTTTTTTTTTTCTAACAAGAAAAAGACACAAACCTAGAGTCTTCTCACAAAGTGAAGTGCACAGTTATTGCAGAAAGCAGAATAGATGAATTACCTGAATTGCATTCCTAGCGATCATAAAATTGCCATCTTCTTCCGATACATTTCTAGTAGATGTGGATCCTTTGAAAGATACTGCATCACAAACTTGCCCAAAAACTTATCCTCTCTAATCATAAATGCCTTGCCAACGCTGGTCTTCTTGATAAACCCTTTTGATATCAGGTGTTGGAGGATAGACGACCTCGGTATCACCCTCTTTTCAAAACTAAGAAAAAGCACGAGTGGGTACTTGGAAATTTCGTCCGGCGCCCAGTCCAATTTGTTCATAAAGAAATCCAAGGCCCTCTTTATTTGCTCTTCAGACGAAGTCATGAACTTGGGCTGTTTGAGAAATAGAGATTGAAACTGCTCCTCTGACCAACCAAAACTTTTAAAAATATGCAGTTTCGATAACCACTTGTCCTCTTTCATCCCTGAAAGTGTACACAGCCCATGAATAAACATCAAGCTCGAAGGATTGAAACCCGTTTCCTTTGTCTTCTCGACAATGTCACTGAACTCTTCCGCATCCCTGGCGAGTGTCCTGGGGCGCACCCAAATCATTTTCGCGATGTTCGAATCGGGCACGCCATTAGCTCTCAATACTTCGATGTTAGGAACCATGGATTCAGAAAACTTTTGCAGAACCCATGTCCCACGTCTAGCAGAAAATAGCGACACAATTCCATCGGTAGAGCCAAAGAAGTTTCTGAGAAACTCAATACACGGAACAATCTGCTTGTCCAAACTCCTCCTGAGAATTGACGGATCCCTAGAAATCACGTCGACGAGAACATGACCGGATAGGCCGTTTCGAGAGAGAAACTCGAACTTGGGCTTGAGTATTGTGTCCGGATCGGCAAGGAGGAGAGTGGGATTTCTGTAAAAGATGCTGGCAGTGTCGGACGGTGTGAATCCATAGGCCTTGAAGAGAGCAAGAACAGAGTCAGGATTTGCGGTGGGTTTGAGATGGATTCGCTTGGCAGCGGCGAGAGCTGAGTCCTTGGAGAGCCCGAGTGTGTGGACGAGGTAGTCGACTGTTCGATTGTTGGTTGATTGAGAAATTTGCGACAGAGAAGAGAGGGATTTGAGGCCGATTGTGGGATCGTTCTGTGTAAACTTGCGGAGATCGAGAGCGGAGAGACGCAGAGGAGCTTTGAACAGAAAATTGGTCATTGGAAGGTGAACGAGGAGGTTTGTGAAAAGGGGGGTTTCATCAAATGTTTGTGTATGAACGTCCCTATTCCCATGGGTTTTGAATACCCATGGACAAGGATACTAGGGACTCGTTTGATAACGTTTCCGTTTCTTGTTTCCTGTTCTTGTTTTTTCTTAAAGTTTCTAGAAATGTTTCTAAAAAAGAGGCCAAATTTGAGAAACTAACAAAAAGTTGTTTCTCAAATTCTGTTTCTGTTTTTTTTTTCCATGCATGTATCCAGCCAGCTCTCCCTCCCATTCCTACACAATCTCATCTTTTCCCAGGTTTATTTAACCACTTCCACGTCTTTTTTTTTTAATATTTCCGTTATTTCTTCTCTTTATTTTTTTTTATTTTTTTCGTTATTTCTTTCTCTTTCATTTTTTTAATTATTTATGTATTTTTTTTCTTTTTTCCTTTTTTTTATCACCTTCGCCGATCTTTGACTACTAGGCTTCGCTGACTTCCACCAACCGGCAGCAATCGTTGACCTCCGACTATTGATCACCGCAGACCTCTGCTGACCAGCCGCCACCATCAACCTCCGACTATCGATCGTCGCTGACCGACTGCCTCTGTTGACCTTCAACTACCGCCCGCCGCCGACCTCCGTTGACCGACCGCCACCATCGACCTTCGACTACCGATCGCCACCGACCTTCGTCGACCTCCGAATATCGGCCGCGACTGATCGCTATTGTCGACCTCCGACGACTAGCCGCTGTCGACCTCGATCGACCGACCACTACTGTCGACCTCCGACTACCGGTCGTCGACCTCCGACTACTGATCACGGCCAACCGCTACCGTCAACCTTCGACGACCGGCAACTGTCGACCTTCGCTGATCGACCTCTGCCGACCAACCGCTACCGTCGACCTCTTAATACCGGTCGTGGCCAACCGTTACCGTCGACCTCCGACGATCGACCGCAGTCCACCTCCGTCGACCGACCGCCACCTTCCACCTTCGACTACCGGTCGTCGCTGACCTCCGTCGACCTCCGAATATCGGCCGCAGCCGACCGCTACTATCGACCTCCGCTGACCGACCGCTACTGTCGACATTTGACTACTGACCTACATCGACCTCTACCGACCGACCGCTACCGTCCACCTCCGATTACCGATCGTCGTCGACCTCCGATGACCAGTCGCGGTCGACTGCTACCGTCGACCTCCGACTACCAGCCGTCGTCGACCAGTCACTATCGACCTCTGCTGACCAACTACCACCTACCGATCACCACCATTGACTTGACACTACTGGCTGCCATCGACCTCCATCGAACTCCTCCTCCCAGATTCGGGCTAAATCGGGGAGGCCTCCTCCCCGATTCTGCGCCGATTTCGGGGAGGAGGAAAGTTCCTCCTCCCCGAAAATCTCTGTGTTTTTTAAAAAAAAAAAACAGAAAAAAGAAAAGAATGGAGAAGAAGAGAAAGAGGGAAGAAGAAGAAAGAAAAAAAAATTCCGGCTGCCGGCAGCGACCGGCCACCGGAGCTGAAGAAGAAGGAGTAAGGGGGGAAGAAGATGGAGGGGAGAAAGAAGATGTAGAAGAAAGAAAAAGAGAGAAGGGATTTTTTAAAAAAATAATAAAATAATAAAATAATAATATTTTTAATATTTTTATTTAAAAAAATTAAAAATTCATTTTTTAATTAAAATAATAGTGTCACGTTAGCTTGCCGTTAGGATTTAATGGCAAAATGGATGGCAAGGACCAAATTGCTCCTTATCTCAAACCTCAAGGTGTTTTTGTTGAGTTTGAAAACTCGGGGACCAAAGTGTAACTTAACCCAAACCTCAGGGACCAAAAGTGTATTTTTCCCTATAATTTTTATATTATATGTACAAAATTTTATTTCAACTAAAAATCAAGAAACGAGAAACAATTATCAAACACATATCTGTTTTTGTTTCTTTTTTAGAGAAACAAGAAACAGAAATAGTTATCAAACATGTTTCTGTTTTTAGTTCTTAAAAAACAAGAAACAAGATCTTTTCAAAAAAAAAAAAAAAAGAAAAAGAAACAAGAAATCGTAAACGAGAAATGGGAAACGATAACGTTATCAAACGAACCCTAGATATCCTTGCAAAAACATGGGTTTCTTCCTACATTTCTCTTTTTCTTTCTTATTTTTGTTAATATCTATATTTCTTTTAATAAATTTATTTATTATATTAAAATTAATTATATTATATTATTTAAATTAATTTTTTATAATAAACCAGATTATATAAAACTCATTTTATAATAATGGGTTGAATTAACCTAACTAATTATTCAATCTATTAAAATTAATTATATAAAAATTAACCTAATTAATTATTCAAGCTCGTAAATTTACGAGAATTAGATCTTTCCAAAAGATTTCTAATTTTGAATTTGAAATTTGATTGGGTTCCTCCTTTTCAATTAGAGTATATATCATTACGATCTTGTAAGTTGGGTCCACTTTTTCCGCGGTGGCTCCAAACCCAGAAATTCTTGTGGCTTGATATCTCACATGCTGGAATTACTAATGTCATTCCACATTGGTTTTGGAACAATTTATCTCCAAAATTAAGGTTTATAGATCTTTCTGGTAATAAGATCAACGGTGAAATCCCAAATTTGGCAGTGAAGCTCCCAAGAACCCAGGAGATTAACTTGCGATCATGTTGAGAATCCCACATTGAATAGATTAGTGGAGACCTCACAATTTATATAATACAAGAGTCACCTCACTCATTGTCAATTGGTTTAGAGATGGAACCTCATGTAATCTGATATGGTATCAGAGCCCATGAAACCCAAATGGGTATTCGGTCCAAGAAAAAAGAAATTGGGATCCCATTCAAGAATGGTGAACCCAAAGAGGCACCATCTTGAAGGGACATGTTGAGGTCCCACATTGAATAGATTAGAGGAGACATCACAATTTCACCCTTTCTTTTACAAGCAAGCATGCTCGACATTACAAATAATAAATTTTCCATGGTAACTTGCTTGTGCGAAGTTAAGGCCTCCCCTATATTTTTCTTGGATCACTTCCTAATTGTTGGAATGCAATGCTCAACTTACGCTTCTTAAATTTGGCCAATAATACATTTTCTAGAACCATATTCCACTCTCCATGAGTAATCTTACTCAACTAGAGTATTTACATTTAAGCAACAATCATTTGTCTGGAGAATTGCCTTATTGGCTCAACTTTACAAAGTTGGGAGTCTTTGATGCGACAAATAATAATTTATCTGGAACAATATCGTCCTCGATTGGATATAAGCTACCGAATTTGGTATGCTTAAATTTGAAGTCAAACAACTGTCATGGAAGTTTACCTACAAGTCTTTGCAACCTCCAAAAAATTGAAGTATGGGACATTTCATCCAATAATATTATTGGTTGCACCAACTTGCATCCACAATTTTGATGTCCTAACACAAAGATCAGATGCATCTCCTATTCATGAGGATTCAGAATGGCTCATTAGTATTGAATCGATTTATGATAAGGAAGACATGGCCATGGTGTGGAAAGGGCAGAACAGACTTATCGAAGGACAAGTATTAGAACTCCAAAGGAGTATTGTCCTCTCATCCAATCGTTTAGTTGTAAATATTCCAGATGAAATTACAAAGCTTGTTGGTTTGATTACTTTAAATCTCTCAAACAATGATTTAACAGGTCAAATTCCAGATCAGATGGATCGATTTCATTTACTGGAGTCCTTAGATCTATCAAAGAATCGACTCTTTGGTCAAATACCATCCAGTTTTTCTCATATGGCTATGTTGAGTACATTGAACCTATCTTACAATAATCTTTCGAGAAAATTCCTATTGGAACTCAACTTCAAACTTTCCCAGCTTCTTCTTTTGAAGGTAATCCTTATCTTTGTGGAGCTCCACTCAATAAAGCAGATATTCAAGATCGATGCATCAACTCACTTCGTATCGAGAATAAGAATCAAGATGAATTTGTGGCTCGAGGATTTTTTATTAGCCTATCTCTTGGATTTGTCTTTGGATTATGGGGAGTATTTGGCAGTGTAATGATCCATACGAGATGGAGACATGCGTACTTGAAGTTTTTGAACAAAGTGATCGAGAAAGTTACTTGGTGATAGCTTCAAGCAGGTATCTTTCCTTCTTTCTTTGTCTTATAAATGATCAAATTATTTTTTTTAATTTTAAATTAGTATGAACTTATTTTGTATTTAGTCAAGAAAGGAAGCTAGATGTTTCATGATGATTATTCTTTCAATAATATATATCAATTCTAATCATTACGGTTCGTTTGATAACTATTTGGTTTCTAGATCCCGTATGACAACCATCTCATTTTTTGTTTTTGATTTTTGAAAATTAGCCTTGTTTAACACAATTTTCAAAAACCAAAAACATAAAACCAAATGATGAGTCATAAACGACCTTGTTCTTTAAAAACTAAAACCAAAAACAGAAATTAGAAAACAAATTGATCATCAAACCACCCCAAGTAAACTCGATTCGAGTTTAAAATGAAGCCTAATCAAAGTGTACTTGATGAACCTCATAAAACTGTGGTGAATAGATGATAAACAGGTGTGTATTACATTGGGAAGTTGTAGATAATAATTTGGAAAAAATCAAATTATACTCCTACACTTCGAGATTGTATCAATTAAAATTTCAAGCTAATAATTGTATCAATTTAAACCCTAAACTTTTATGAGTGAATCAATTTAAGTTCTTTGTGTTTTGGGCTATTTTGACATGATTTCATTAATAATTAGCTCAAAATCACTTCCATAAAATTATTATTATCCCAAAATTCTACCAAGGTTGTAAGAAAAGTAATCACATAATTCTTTCTAAATTAGTATAGAAAAACAGAAGAAGGCGAAAAGATGAAAAAGGGGCTCATATTAATGCAAAATTACTTCCATCTAGTTTATTTCAACATTTCTTTCTAATATACTAAGAAAGTTATGCATTAACAGTTCTAAAAAAATTCTAATGAAGGGTCTAAATTCATTCACTTGTAAAAATTTAATGGTAAATTAATTTTTGATCGTATAAATATGTATGTATTCCCCACCGACGAAGTTGCGGATAATAATTTATAGTAGAAAACTTAACCAAAAAAGTATCTAAAAAATAAATAGCATGGCTAGTATTTTTTACAATTTTATAATTAAATATAGTTTAATGAATTAAGTTTCTTGACTATTTAAATTGACAGAGATAATTTTTTATTAATTGATTGATTGAATTATCAAAATTCAAAATTAAGGCCCCGTTTGATAACCATTTGGTTTTTGGTTTTTGGTTTTTGAAAATTAACCTTATACACACATACTTCCACCTTTAAGTTTCTTGATTTTAGTATCAATCTTCTACCTTGTTTTAAAAATCCAAGTCCAATTTTGGAAACAAAAAAAAGTAGTTTTCAAAAACTTGTTTTTGTTTTTAAAATTTGACTAGGAATTCAAATGCAACTTCAACTCGGATGAAAGCCATGGTAGGAAATTTAGGAGAAAACAGACAGTTTAAAACCAAGGGACCTAAATAATTAGTTTAAGATTTAGGCTGGGTTCTTTCAACTATCATTCTTTAGAGTTTTGAGTATGGCATGAAACCATCTAGCATCTCATTGGAGTAGGCAACCAAGTTTTGAGATGAGTTAATTGTTCACTTTAACCAAAATATGATTATATTAATAAATTTGTCGCACATATTTTATGATGTCATGAATCATGTTATGAGTATGCATCTCTAACTTCATGAACAAGGCTATTTATTGAGTATTTTTAATACTCACTCTCACAATTTTCTCAGGTAATAACAATCACGTATGAGCAAAGTGACAAGATGTCTATCGATTGTGCCACGAGTTCCATTTACTTATCAGTATGAGTTGTTAGCAGCTTTCACGTCTCCTTTTAAAACTCTATCATATATCGAAAGTTATGTAATATTTTCTATGAGATCTCAAATAAATCTTTTTATATTATAGAAAATGTTTCTCTATATCTTCGAAAAAAAAAATTATTTCAAATGTCATTAGCATGTATGTAGTAATGTCCCTAGGCATTTTAAGTTCAAAAAACTCTAGTCAATAACATCTCATTTGATAACCATTTGGTTTTTGGTTTTTGGTTTTTATAAACTAAACCTACAAATACAATTTTCACCTATAAGTTTTGTTGTGTTGTTATCTATCTTCTTTCCACATTTTCAAAAACCAAACAAAGTTTTGAAAACTAAGGCCCCGTTTGATAACCATTTCGTTTTTTGTTTTTGGTTTTTGAAAATTAAGCCTATAACACTATGTTTACCCACAAACTTCTTTGTTTTTTATCTACATCTTTTTCCATGTTTTCAAAAACCAAGCCAAATTTTGAAAACAAGAAAAAGTAGTTTTCAAAAACTTGTTTTTGTTTTTGGAATTTGGCTAGGAATTCAAATTTCTCCTTAACAAAAATGAAAACCATTGTAAGAAGATTGAGAGAAAACAAGTACAATTTTCAAAAACCATAAACAAAAAACGAAATGGTTATCAAACGGGGCCTAAAAAAGTAGCTTTTTAAAACTTGTTTTTGTTTTTGAAATTTGGCTAGAAATGTAAATGCGTCCTTAACAAAGATGTAAACCATTTTAGGTAATTGAGAAAAAACAAGCTTAGTTTTCAAAAACCAAAAACCAAAAAATTATCAAATGGGGCTTAAAAAATTGATGTCAAAGCAAACTTAGAAGAGATTGTCATCTTATTTAATTCAAAATTGGTAGCATTACACATGAGAGTAACCTTTTCACCAAAGTCACTCATTCATCTAAGCAAATATTTGCTTCATTATACCAAGAAAATGTTTTTGAACTTCTTACATTATACCAAGAAAATTTTCATTATACCAAGAAAATGATTTATTTTTTTTTCAAAACTAAACACACTTGAAAAGTTAAACCAAACATACCGTTACTTTTCTTTTAACTTAATTTTTTTACTCATTTTTTATTCAACAAGATAAATTCTCCCAACTTGAATAAAACCACCATATAATAAGATCAAAAGATACATTAACTTTAAAAGAAATCAAATAGAAAATTTCTCACTATTTACACCTATACTTAATTGAACAATTCAACCCTAAGTCAACACTCTACACCATATAGCTTGAACCCAATAATAAATCATGAATTTGAGCAAATATAAAAATCCAACATAACAAAAGAAAATGTTAACGAACACCTTAGATAAATAGGTTACATCTAATCATATAATATAGCTCTAAAACAAAATAGAAAATCCTATAAAACAATAATTTAATTATGGACAAGTATTTATTTGCTGCTTAATCAATACGTAATACGTTCAAATGATAAAAATAATTAAATAAATAAATAAAAACAAATAACTTTAAATTCGAGGATAAATTTTAGAGAAAAGTGAGAAAAATCGAAAGATGTAAAGAGCAACAAAAAAGCGAGAGACATACAAAAGGAAGAGGCTAAAGAGAGCTAAAACTTTTTGGGGAGAGATTTAGGAGAGCTAATGAAAAATCGGAGAGAGAAAATAAAAGTTGGAAAAAAAAGAGTTTTGAAAAAATAGAAAATTGTTTAAAGGAAAAAATATTTTTTGGTTTTAAAAATTTACAAACAATTTTTAAATTTCTTTTTGAAAAACTAATGTAAGTATGATAATTATTATCATACAACCTTATTTCTTTACGCTAAAAATTAAAAACAAAAGAAAACCAAAAAAAAAAAAAAAAAAAAAAAAAACCTTGTTTTTCACAAAAATGGAAAACAAAAACTAAATATCAAAAATAGAAAATTAAATTGATTATAAAAAGCACTCTTTCAACAAACACATAAATGTTTCTTCATTTTATATATGTGAAATTAAAATTCTTTTCACAAAATATCTTTTTCATATAGTGTGAAGATTAAATGCTTTTTTAATTCACTTCCACAGTAAGAATATGAACCTTGTTATTAATTTGAGCTTAAATTTAATTTGAGTTTACTATGTCATTTTTTACATTTTGTTTTTTCTTATATTTTTCTAAATATGCCCTAGTCAGTAGTCTCAAATACTAAAATGCTCTTTTTGTTTTTGTCCAATAATTTTTTTCCCTCTCTAACTATTTATTTGTCCCAATAATTTCTTAACCTTTTTTCTCTATAATTTTTTCTAGCTTTTTTTACTTTTTTTCCGTTCACTTTTGAACTATTTATCTCTAATATTTTTCTCATTTATTAATTTCTCTTCTATAACATTTTTTTGTTATACTAAACATTTTAGAGAGAAAAATTATTGTCTTTATATCTTAACCTTTTTGTCTCAAATACTAAAATTCTCTTTTTTTTTTTGTCCAATAATTTTTTTTCCCTCTCTAACTATTTATTTATCCCTAAAATTTATCTTATATCTTAACCTTTTTTCTCTAAGATTTTTTCTAGCTTTTTTTTACTTTTTTTTTTTCTCTTTTTTCCGTTCACTTTTGAACTAGTTATGTCTAATATTTTTCTCATTTATTAATTTATCTTCTATAACATTTTTTTTGTTATGCTAAACATTTTAGAGAGAAAAATTATTGTCTAGAGAAAATAATTGCGAACAAAATTTAGAGACAAAAAGAGAAAAAAAAAAGGTGAGAAAACTTTAGAAATTGAAAAAGTTAAGAATGAAATATTTTAGAGAAAAAATTATTTACCCTACATTTCTCCGACCTTTTTTTCTATTTCTATCTCTAGAGATAGGGGAAAAAATTTAAGACACGAAAAAAACTAAGGTCTCATTTGACAACTATATGACTTTTGGTTTTTGAAAATCATGTTTGTTTTCAAAACTTAACTTGGTTTTTGAAAACATAGGAAGAAGGTAAATAACAAAATAAAGAAACTTATAACTGAAAGTGGCATTTCTAAGCTTAATTTTCAAAAACCAAAAACCAAAAACTAAGGCCCCGTTTGATAACTATTTGGTTTTTGGTTTTTGGTTTTTGAAAATTATGCTTGTTTTTCCCCAATTTTCTTATCATGGTTTGCATCTTTGTCAATGACACATTTAACTTCCTAGCCAAATTCTAAAAACAAAAACAAGTTTTTGGAAACTACTTTTTTTAGTTTCCAAAATTTGGTTTGGTTTTTGAAAACATAAGAAGAAAGGAGGTAACAAAATCAAGAAACTTATGTGTAGGAGTAGTGTTTTTAAGCTTAATTTTCAAAAACCAAAAACAAAAAACCAAATGGTTATCAAACGGGGCCTAAGGTCTCTTTTAATAACCAGGCCCCTGTTTGATAACCATTCGAGCCTCATTTGATAACTATTTGAATTTTTGTTTTTTTGTTTTTTTGTTTTTAAAAATTAAGCTTATAAACACTACTTTCACTTAAAAGTTTCTTTATTTTGTTATTTATCTTCTTCCCATGTTTTCAAAAACCAAGTTAAATTTTGAAAACTAAAAAGAGTTGTTTTTAAAAACTTGTTTTTGTTTTCGAAATTTTGCTGTGAATTCAAACGAGTCTTTTACAAAAATGAAAACCATGGTAAGAAAATTGAGAGAATACAAGCATAATTTTCAAAAACCAAATGGTTATCAAATGAGGCTTTGGTTTTTGAAAGTTAAGCTTGTTTTCTTCATTTTTCCTTATAATGATAATGATTTTCATCTTTGTTAAAAGACCATTTGAATTTCTAGTTAAATTCCAAAAACAAAAACAAGTTTTTGAAAACTACATTTTTTTAGTTTTCAAAACTTGACTTGATTTTTGAAAACATGGGAACAAGGTAGATAACAAAAAAAAAAACCTTATAATGTGGAAGTAGTGTTATACGCTTAATTTTCAAAAATAAAAAATCAAAAGCCAAGTTAGTTATCAAATCGGGTCTTAGTTTTTAGTTTTGGATTTTTGAAAATTTTGTTTGTTTTCTTCCAATTTTAATGGTTTTCGTTTTCATCTTTGTTAAGGATATATTTGACGTCTTAGTCAAATTCCAAACACAAAAACAAGTTTTGAAAACTACCGACCCCATTTAATAAGCATTTTGGATCTTGGTTTTTGAAAATTAAGTTTGTTTTCTCCCAAATTTCTCACCATTATTTTCATCTTTGCCAAGGGCACATTTGAGTCCCTGGCCAAATATTCCAAAAACAAAAACAAGTTTTTGAAAACTATTTTTTTCTAGTTTTCAAAACTTGAATTGATTTTTGAAAACATGGAAAGAAGGCTGAGAACAAAACAAAGAAACTTATTAGCGGAAGTAGTGTTTATAGGCTAAATTTTCAAAAAACCAAAAACCAAAAACAAAATTATTATCAAATGGGGTCATACTTGTTTTAGTTTTCAAAACTTGACTTGCTTTTTGAAAACATACGAAGAAGGTAGATAACAAGACAAGGAAACTTACATGTGGAAGTAGTTTTTATAAGTTCAATTTTCAAAAACCAACAACTTTTAAATGGTTATCGAACATAACCTAAATTTACAAATTTAATGAATACAAAAAAAAAAACTTTTAAATGAAACAAAGTTTTATACCTAACTTATTAGTTAAACTAAATTCAAAATTAAGCTAAAATTAGAGAGACTTGTAAGTTTTCATACGTGAAAGTGAATTCAAAGAGTATTTAATGCTTTCACAATGAAAAAGATATTGTGGAATAATATATCACACTAAAACTTTCAATTTGATCTTGATCAATCACCCTCCTTAACTTACAAAATAGTTGCAAATTTAGGAGTGGTGGATCAAATTGAAGTTTGAGGGTGTTGTAACTTTTTTTTTTCCTCTTGAGAACATGTGGGGATGTCAATTGAGCGATGCTCAATGTTGTCATGTGGGTGTTGTAATTATCTCTTATTGTTTAGGTGTGATTTTTGCTTATCAACTTGAGTTTAGTTCAACTAACTAAACGTGTTTTTTTTAAGTGGTGTTCGCAATTTTTTTATGCATTCAAATAAAATTTAATAAAAAAAAAGGCAAACGACGAGAGAATGGAGATATACCTTAGATAATTCGACTGAAATCTGCAACATTGAGCTAAGCGTGTCCAGACTGATTCTTCTGCCAAACTGCAAATTTTATAACGAAATAGATCATTTACATCCATAAAATTACAAACTACAGAAACAAACAGATCAATTGGAAACTTAAAAAATAATTTACCATTCATTACAATGGCCTTCCATTTTGGCCAAATGAAATCAGAAATTCGCTGCAAATTGTTCCTCTTAACAGTACACTACTGCGAACAAAACTTGCCTGCATACCGGTATGTAGGGATCTCCCTACATACTCCATTAAAATCTTGACAAGTAAGAAAGAGGAAGGGAGAAAATGAGAACTTTTTGTTATTTCTCTTAGTTGTCAACGTTTTAATGGTGGTATGCAGGGAGATCCCTACATATCGGTATGTAGGCAAGTTTTTTCTCAGTACTGCCCCCCATTGCAACTTACTCTTACATCTGTGTAAAAGCCTTCCTTTACATTCCTGTATAATGAATGGTAGATTTTATAACGAAATAGATCATTTACATCCCTAAAATTACAAACTACAGAAACAAACAAATCAATTGGAAACTTAAAAAATAATTTACCATTCATTACAATAGCCTTCCTTTTTGGCCAAATGAAATCACAAAGTTCGCTGCAAATTGTTCCTCTCAACAGCACTGCCCCCCATTGCAACTTACCCTTACATCTGTGTAAAAGCACGGTTAAACTTTTCAGAGTAGAGCTTTTAAACTAGTCCCGGTCTTATATCAAATAGTGTTTCCATTTCACTTCTATGTAAGTCTCCAAACTTTTAATTATGTATCAAACCGGTCCCTAACATATTCAACATTTTTTTACAAATAATAAATCTATTAGACATAAAATTGAATTATGTATCTTGTAGAACATTAAACTTTCAACTTTGTGTCTAATAAGCTTGTAAATGTTTCAAAATATCAATTAGGTCAAAAACCTTATTAGACACAAAAGCGAAAGCTCACTTAGAAAATCAATTTAATCAAATTTTTTGAAAGCTGGAAAAAATATAATAACCTTGGGATTATTCCAACTAAGAATGTCAACCTTATTAAGAGTCCTAATACTTGAATCAAGCTCATTTCTGCATGGGGCAATCTTGTGTTTGTTGAAAGATGTCCACCCTGTCATTATCAACAACTTTTATTAATTAGTAGGGGTGTTCATCTTCAGACCGAAAACCGACACGACCGACCGAAACCGACCGAACCGACGGCGGTCGGTCGGTTAGCCGACCAAGTCGGTCGGTGTCGGTTCTTAAATTGGGGAGGTCGGTCGGTCGGTCGGTCGGCCAAACAATTTTACACATAACCGACCGACCGACCGATATATTTATATATATATAAAAAAAAAACCCATTTTTTTTAAAAAAAACACATAACCGACCGACCGCCCAATATATTTATATATAAAAAAACCATTTTTTAAAAAAAAACACATAACTTACCGACCAACCGACCGATTTTACACATAACCGACCGACCGCCATTCTTCATCTCAATTCTCATGATCTTAAAAAAAAACCGACCGAACCGACCGACTGTTCGGTCGGTCGGCTGGCAGCACCCATCGAAAGTCGTCGGTTTCCAGATTTTTGGAAAACCGACCGACCGATGAACACCCCTATTAATTAGAACTTAAAAAACAAGGCAAGTTAAATCAATCAATTTTATTGAAATATGTAAAATGTATAATACACTTTGGGATTGTTCTAACCAACAAGACAATCTTACAAGAATCCTAATACTCCAATTGAGCTCCGCTGCTTGCATGGGCCAATCTTGAGCTTATTGAAAGATGTCTACCTATCATTATCAACAACTTATATCAATTATTAGAATTTTAAAAAGAAGGAAAATAGAATCAATCAAGTTTATTACAAGATAAAAGTATGAATACCACCAAGAGTCCCTAACAATCCAATTGAGCTTCAATACCTACACAGGACAATCTTGACCATGTCGAAAGACATCTACCTACATCATCAACAACTTTTATCAATTAGAACTTAAAAGACAAGAAATATCAAATCAATTGATTTCTGAAAGATAAATGTATAACATACTTTGGGATTGTTCCAACTAAGAACAACCTTATCAAGAGTCCTAATACTCAAAACGAGCTCCCTTTCATGCATAGGACAATCAGGAACTTCTTGAGAGATGTCTACCTATTATTGTCAACGACTTTCATTATTTATTGTTTAGAACTTAAAAGATTAGGCAAATGAAATCAATCAATTTTATTCAAACAAGTAAACTATATAATATACCTTAGGATTGTTCCAAATAAGAAGGTCAATATTACAAGAATCTCAATACTCCAATTGTGCTTGAATGCCGACATGGAACAATCTTGAGCTTATTCAAAGGTAGACGTCTACTTGTGTCAACAACTTTAATGAATTAGAATATAAAAAAGACAAGGAAAATTAAATCATATACTTTGGGATTGTTTCAACTAAGAAGGTCAATCTTACGAGAGTCCTAATTGCACTCCAATATACCTGCAAGGGACAATCTTGACTTATTGAAAGATGCGTATCTATTATAGTCAACAACTTTTTATCAATTAAAACTTAAAATCTAAGGAAAATAAAATCAATCATACTTATTGAAAATTGAAAAAGATATAACATACTTTTGGAGTGTTCCAACTAAGAAGTCAGGCTCGTTCACAGGCTAGCACTCTAATTGAGCTCCAATGCCTTTAAGGGACAATCTCGAGTTTGTTGAATAATGTTTACCTGTCGATGTCAACAACTTTTTATTATTCATTACTTACAACTGAAAAGATTTGGCAAATAATATACTTTAAGAGTGTTCAATTAAGAAGGTCAATATTACAACAACAGTCTTAATACACCAGTCGTGCTTCAATGCCTACATGGTATAATCTTGAGCTTATTCAAAGATTTTGTTAGACCTCTGTGAGAGTACTACTTAGAGATATATTGGGAATAGTTATGGAAGATCGGTGAGGGTATAGTGGTAATTAGATAGGAGTGCTTTGGTTATAAATAGGGAATAGTAGGGAGCTTTAGGGTGGGGAGAATTTTGGTATTGTCTCATAGTGGGACTTGGGAGAGAGTTAGCCCTCTCGAAAGGCTAACAGGTTTATATTGTAACTTCTTTCGATATTGCAATATAATATATTAGTGTTTGGTATCTTTTCTTAGTTTGGATTCCTAACAAATTGGTATCAGAGCACGTTCGTCCTGGAACAAACATGATCACAATGGAGGTGGCTCGTAGAATGGAACTACACTGGGAAACAATGCAACAAGGGATCAAGGAAATGCAACAAGAGATCAAGAAGGTGCATCAAACCTTAGAAAGAATGCAAAAACGATATGAGGAATACAAACGTCAAAGGATGGAGAGAGAAGAAAAGCAAAAGGAGGAGAAGCAGAGAGAACATAAGCGAAAAAGTATGGAGCATAGGAATTCTCGAAGGAGGAGCAAGGTCAAAAAGAAGAAGTGTAGTAGAAAAGGTAAAAAGTGGTCAGAAGTGAGAAAGAAAGACGAAGGAGGTATCGGAAAATATGGCGTTCGTAAAAGGAAGACGAACAAAATCAAAAGGAATGAGAAGCTAATGAAAAGAATTAAGAAACAGGAGCAACAGATGAGAGGTCAATATCAGAGTGGGAAGAAGGGTGGTAGATGTACAATCTACAGCAGCTCAAAAGCCTCCTGTGAACGGGCTAGAGAGTTTTCTGAAATATCAAATGCTAGATTTGGGAAACGAGATTTTCGGCCAAGCTTGAAGGAGGGACAACTCAACAATTGCAAGGCTCGAAAGAAAAAAAGAAAAAGTGATAACAGAAGCCATGATCGACTATTGCTTGTATGGTTGGAGGCAAAGACATGGCTGAAGAGAAGACGGAAGAATGGAGAACAAACAACAATGGAGTCTGACAGAGTCGATCGCCGGTGACATTTTCTGGGTTGGACGGAGAAACAGTCCTCGAGGCACCCACTCAAATGTTGCGGAGAGATGGTGGAAGGAATCGAGAGACACCGCCAGGAAGAGACTTGTGAAGGAGACCATCATCAGCGGCGAAGGCAAGCGGGGTTGAAGAAGAAAACGCGGGGAAAAAGTCGATGGAAACGGCATGTGCTGGTAGGGAACAAAGCGATGAATCACGTGGGTGAGTGGTCAAACCCTAACCCTAATCACGTGAGATCAAACGAGTTTAGAGGGGGTGGGACAATGGGCTTCTTAGGCTTGGGTTTAATCAGTTGGCTTTCACTTGGCTAATTTTCAATAGCTGGAGGGAGGCCCATTCTTTGCCAATCGAAGAAAATCCAGAGGATTTAAAACCTAAACCTTGGGTTGGGCTGCATTTTATTTTAAAACCGCTAACCTAATTTCAAGTTTCTACCCACATGAAAACAACCGATGTACTTCTCCAACAGCCACTACTTGCAGCGTTACAAACGGTCGTCACCTGCAACGTCTCCAACTACTGCCGTCGCCTGCAGGTCTTCAGCCGCCGCCGCCGGATGACGACGCTGCTGACCCATCCAGCTCACCACCACTGCCACACTGGGTTGTTGGAGCATTGACCACTTAGGGTGTTGGGTTATGTGTTTTTTATTTCGAAAAAAAAAAAGAAAAAAAAAGTTCTGATTTTGAGATTGTGTTCTATAAGCACACCTTGAGGACAAGGTGTCTTTTAAGGGCGGAGTATTGTGAGAGTACTACTTAGAGATATATTGGGAATAGTTATGGAAGATGGGTGAGGGTATAGTGGTAATTAGATAGGAGTGCTTTGGTTATAAATAGGGAATAGTAGGGAGCTTTAGGGTGGGGAGAATTTTGGTATTGTCTCATAGTGGGACTTGGGAGAGAGTTAGCCCTCTCGAAAGGCTAACGGGTTTATATTGTAACTTCTTTCGATATTGCAATATAATATATTAGTTTTTGGTATCTTTTCTTAGTTTGGATTCCTAACAACTTACATACAGTAGGAGGGGTAAGAAAGGAATGTAGGCTGCTGTGGAGTTGGAAACCAGTGGGATTGTACCTCTATGGTACAAATATGTCCGACCATACAAATATGCTCATGAGCAAAAGTCTAAGATTGAGAAGTTGAATAATGAAATACTAGCTTCAGGTATCATACGGCCCAACAATAGTCCCTTTTCGAGTCGAAAAAGGAAGGAGGGCAACATTTTTGTGTTGATTACAGGGATTCAGGATATGGTACTAGATAAATTTCTGATACCAATGGTTGAGGAACTGTTAGATGAACTCCATGGTTCGAGAATCTATTCAAAGTTTGACTTAAAAGGGTATCATCAGATAAGAATGCTGGAGAGCGCCATCCCCAAAACAACCTTTTGTACACACAAAGGTTATTACGAACTTATGGTGATGCCCTTATGCCTCACGAATGGATCAACCACTTTTAAATCATTGATGAATTAGGCATCTCGACCATTACTTTGTTGTTTCATCCTTGTTTTCTTTGACGACATTTTGGTTTATAATTCAGGCATGAAGACACATTTATTTGCAAATTGAAAGAAATGTGTGCAAAGGAACAAGTAGCCTATTTGGGACGTTGAAAAAAAATCAAGGCAACGTAAAATTGGCATACACGTCGAAATATTAAGGAACTCAAGAGATTCTGTGAGAGTACTAGTTAGGGATATATGGGGATTAGTATTAGATTAGTAGTGAGGGCATATTAGTAAATAGTTAGGGAGCCTTGGTTATTAATAGGGGATTTAGGGAGTCTTAGTGGGTGTGGAAGATTTTGAGTATTGTCTCTTAGTGAGGCTTTGGGAGAGAGTTAGCCCTCTCGAAAGGCTATCGGTTATATTGTCACTTCATTTTGATATTGCAATATAATATTTTAGTGTTTGGTATCTTTTCTTAGTTTGGATTCCTAACAGATTCTTGGGGCTAATCGATTATTACCACTATTTTGTTTTAAACTCTGGTGACGCCATTGACCCAATTGCTCAAGAAGGATGTGTTTCAATGGTGGGAAGAGGCTACGAGGGCTTTTGAAGCGTTGAAGCAAGCAATGGTTACCTTACTTATGTTGGCACTCCCTAATTTTTCACTTTCTTTTGTGATTGAAACAGACGCGTCAAGTGCAGGGGTAGGGCGGTCTAAACTCAAAAACAACAACCCGTAGCGTTTTTCAGCTAGCCACTATCCAGCTGAGCACGAGACAAGTCTATATATGAAAGGGAACTGATGGAGATTGTGTTAGCAACAAAAATGGTGGCATTATTTACTCGGACAGTAGTTCATAGTTTTAACCGACCAACGGGCATTGTTCCATCTACTTGAACAAAAGGAGATCTAGCCCGAATGTCAAAAGTGGCTCAATAAACTTCTTGGTTATGACTTTAAAATTAAATACAACCTTGGACTCTTGAATACAACGTCTCATGTGTTGTCTCCTCATGAAGCCAAATTGGCAAATACAAATGTCCCTATGATCATAGATATTGAGATTGTTCAACAAGAAGTGGATCAGGACGCCAAGCTAAAGAAGATCATTAAGAAGTGCAACTTGACCCCCATTGTTTCACCCAAAATACTCTCTCCATCCAGGTCGTCTTTTGTACAAGGGCATAATGGTGTCTGTTGGGAGTGCGACCAAAGTCTCACATTGACTAGATGAGGGGATGATCATGGGTAAATAAGGGAGGACAAGTATCTCCATTAGTATGAGGCCTTTTGGGGTGGATCCAAAAGCAAAGCCACGAGGGCCTATGCTCAAAGTGGACAATATCATGCCATTATGGAGATCTGTGTAGTGTCCGGTAGTCCCTTACAAGTGGTATCAGAGCCATGCCCCGGGCGTAGCCGTGTTGGGTGGAATCCTCGGGTGCCGAACAAAGAAGTTGTGAGCCTAAGTAGTCATGGGAGACATCCGTGGTTGGGCTCTGTGTGGGCAGACGGTATACTCCAAGAACTCTCGGTAAAGCGGTGAAGCCTAGAGAGTTGAACGGATAGATGACTATTTGAGGGGAGACTTGTGGTACTTTGTTCGAGGGGAGGATTGTTGGGAGCACGACCAAAGTCCCACATTGACTAGATGAGGGGATGATCATGGGTATATAAGGGAGGACAAGTATCTCCATTGGTATGAGACCTTTTGGGGTGGATCCAAAAGCAAAATCATGAGGGCTTATGCCCAAAGTGGACAATATCATACATTGTGGAGATCTGTGTAGTGTCTGGTAGTCCCTTACAAGAATTTGTTGGGTTTTTGGCAAAATATTAGAAGTGAGTTTGTCCCACATCGGAAAGGTTCAAGGAAGTGATGGGCTCCAAGTACTATAAAAGGAGCCTATGGCTTTGGTTTCAAAGCATCCCATTTAGAATCACTTTAAGCTTGGTATACTCTAGTAGTGTGAGTGGTATAAAGCTTTGAGAGAGTGTTTCTTGTAATTGGGGTCGGGGAGAGAATTCTTTGTGATTGTAAAATTTTTCACATAGTGGATTTCTTTCTGTGAGTCGTGGTTTTTTCTCCGCTTTGGAGTTTCCACGTAAATTCTTGTGTTTCTTATTTTGTTGCTTTATTTTAATTTCTCTGTTATTTTTCTGCTTATTCCTGCGGTAGAATTGGAGATTTCTTTCCCAACAAGTGGTATCAGAGCTTTAGGTTTGTAGTTTATTGATTTCTGAGTATGCTTTGTGGTTGCAGCATTGTCTGACCTTCCACATCAGAAAAGAATTCTAGAAATAAGCTTGGGTGTTGTGAATAGTGTGGGTTATTCACTATTTGCAGATTAGCCAGGAGTGAAGCGCAGATATGTCAAGCTTCATGAGTCCAGTGAAGATTGACGTGGAGAAATTTGATGGAAGGATGAACTTCGGCTTGTGGCAAGTGCAAGTCAAGGATGTGCTGATACAATCTGGGTTACACAAGGCTTTGAAGGGAAGACCAAGCGATGGTGCTTCTGAAAGATTAAGCAGTGAAGGTGGTCTAGTGGAGTCCAGTGGCGGTTCCAGCAGAGGTTCGAAGAAGTCCAGCATGTGATGAAGATTGGGAGGAAATGGATTTGAGAGATGCAAGTGCAATCAGACTAAATTTGGCTAAGAACATTCTTGCAAATGTGCATGGAATTTCGACAGCCAAAGAGCTTTGGGAGAAGCTTGAAGCAATGTATCAAGCAAGGAGCATCTCGAATCGGTTGTACCTGAAGGAGCAGTTTTACACATTGCGAATGGAGGAAGGTACGAAAATCTCAGATCATCTAAGTGTTCTCAATGGCATCATTTCGAAGTTGGAGGTGATCGAAGTTAAGATAGAGGATGAGGATAAGGCACTCAGGCTTATCTTGTCACTTCCAACTTCTTATGAACACATGAAGCCAATCTTGATGTACGGGAAGGAAACTTTAAGTTTTGCTGATGTTACTAGTAAACTCTTATCAAAAGAAAGAAGGCTCAAGAGTGAAGGGCGTACTTCACAGGAGGATTCAGCGCTAGTAGCTAGCAATTGGAAGAAGAATAAAGAGTCCGTGCAAAAGAAAGGTTGCTGGGAATGCGGAAAGTCTGGACACATGAAAAAGGATTGTCCTAACAGAGCAGGTTCGTCAAAGGGCTCTGGGTCGGATGCTGACGTTTTCTCTCTAGTCAGGGGAGACAGTGAATTCCTCTGAAGAAAGACAGAATTCATCCTCATAGTATGTCCGCTTTACCATGATAGAGGATGTGATGTTAGCGGTTCCACAAGTTTGCACACAGACATTTGCTTGGCAGTTATGTAAGGTGGTGGTGGAAGTTATGTCGATGGCTGAAAACTTCTAGGTGTGAGCCAAGTAGGTGGAAGTTGCACCATAAATTTCAGCAAGGATTTATCGACATGTGACAAAGAAGAAAATTCTTGGAAGGTGATATTCCAAGTGGTCTACTTTGTATGGTGAGGTAGGTTATAGTTCTCTGAGATGAGAATTATGATTGTCGGTGAAGACAATGGTTTGTAGTAAGAGTTGTGGATTCTTCAAATATCTTGCCAAGGTGGAATTTGTTGGGTTTTTGGCAAAATATTAGAAGTGAGTTTGTCCCACATCGGAAAGGTTCAAGGAAGTGATGGGCTCCAAGTACTATAAAAGGAGCCTATGGCTTTGGTTTCAAAGCATCCCATTTAGAATCACTTTAAGCTTGGTATACTCTAGTAGTGTGAGTGGTATAAAGCTTTGAAAGAGTGTTTCTTGTAATTGGGGTCGGGGAGAGAATTCTTTGTGATTGTAAAATTTTTCACATAGTGGATTTCTTTCTGTGGGTCGTGGTTTTTTCTCCGCTTTGGAGTTTCCACGTAAATTCTTGTGTTTCTCATTTTGTTGCTTTATTTTAATTTCTTTGTTATTTTTCTGCTTTTTCCAGCAGTAGAATTGGGGATTTCTGGTGTAGCCTATTTCATGTTGTGTAACTACCATCGTTAGTCTCTTTGCCTATTTAAAGGCAAGAGCTTATCAATAAAATCCATTCATTCATTCCTAATTAATTCAAGACTACACCATATTTGGTATCAGAGCGCACGAAAACTACCACCGTCCTCTCACCACAAGAATCAACCGCTTGCTGTCGGTTGAGCAAGATACAAAAATCTTGAAAGACGACGTGCGTGAGATTAAGAAGATCTTAGAGATGATATGTGAGAAATTGGGCTGCAGAACAGACCAGCAAATTGTTGTTGTCCCAAAAATGCATACAATTGTGGAAAGGAGACAGCAAGATCATCAAAAGGAAGAATTTAGAACAAAACAGTGGCAAGAAAGGCAAGTTTTGGAGCAGAAAACAACCCAAGAAGCAATTCCAGCACCAAGATTTCATCAAGAACATCGCACAGGACTGCAAGAATTCAATCATAACCCCCTATTTAGAAGACAACCCGAATGGAATGGGGATAGATCGAGTGAGGAAGAATATGAAGAAATCCAAAGGGAAGGCCGAAGAAACTTTAGGTATCAACATCTGATGTAGCCGATTATATGTTCATTAATTAGTTATCTCTTTAGTATGCCATGTGAGTAGCATGTGCCTTGTAACCATTTTTAGTTAATTCCTTTGCCTAATTAAAGGCTAGAACTTCATTAATAAATCATCATTCTCTCATTCTAATTAATGACTAGTATCGGCTACACCATATTTGGTATCAGAGAGCACGAATTTTGGGCGCTTCCATCATGACGACCAAGAAAATCTCGACCATCGTGAGTGGAGATTCACCTTTGGTTGAAAAAGAGACAGAAACTACCCCTGTCCTCTCACCACAAGAATCAACTGCACGCTTGCTGTCAGTTGAAAACGACGTGCGTGAGATCAAGAAAACCTTAGAAATAATCTGTGAGAAGTTGGGAATTAAACCGGATCAACAATCAACAAACCCGATGATGCAAACTAGGAATGGAACAAAGGAGCTGAATTCAAAACAAGAAAAGCTAGGAGCTGATTTCAAAACAAGACAGTGGCAAGAAAAGCTAGGAATGGAACAAAGAATGGTTCAAGAAGTAGATTTGCCTCCAAGAATGGTCCAAGAAGTAGATTTTCCTCCAAGAATCCATCAAGAACGCCAACCAATGCTCCAAGAATTCAACAATAATCCCTTATATAGAAGACAACAAGACGGGACGGACTCCTCGAGAAATAAGGACCTTGGAAAGATGGGAAACGAGGGGGAACCAAGCTGTAACCTAATGGAGCAATCTACCACGGATAGAACTTATCAAGAACAAGATAAAACATCTCGGGAATTGGAAGAAAGGATGGGACAGTGGCAAGAAAGACAAACAATGGAGCAAAGAATAGTTCAAGAAACACGTTTAGCTCCAAGAAAGTATCAAGAACAGTGAATAATGCATCAAGACTTCAACATCAATCCATTGCATAATGGGCAGCAAGAATTCTTCAAGTGGAAGCCTTCAGAATTACAGCCCCTTCATGTTTTCATGCTGGAAGACGTAACAAGGGAGAGAAGGGCGGAGTTGCTTGCTAAGTGGAGAGCTACGGGTGGTGTCTTTTTAATTGGTTATAGTGCTTTGGGAAATTCTTCACTTGGTAGACATGTCAAGGATCGGTACATGGCTAAAGAAATTTACCATATCTTGCACGATATTCTTGTATGTGATGAGGCCCACATGATTAAGAACATCAAGGCTGATATAACCCAAGCATTGAAAAGAGAGGGAAACTTTGGAAGAAGGGTAAAGATTGGTATAGGGAAGAATTGGGAGTTCTAAAAGACCGAAGTTCGTTTCTGAGGAAGAAATGTTGCATCTTTTTGGCCGTTTATATCCCAACTCGAGGTCGAGTTATTTTTGTTGGGCTGGGAAATTGATGTAGCCGATTATATGTTCATTAATTAGTTATCTCTTTAGTATGCCATGTGAGTAGCATGTGCCTTGTAACCATTTTTAGTTAGTTCCTTTGCCTATTTAAAGGCTGGAACTTCATTAATAAATCATCATTCTCTCCTTCTAATTAATGACTAGTATCGACTACACCACATTAATCCGTGATGCTCATGCTGGTGGCCTAGCTGGCCATTTGGGCCGCGACAAAACTTTATATATCCTCTAACAAAGATACTATTGGCCTCAACTTCGGAAGGATGTCTAGTTACATAACCCGTTGCTTCACTTGCCAATCATTCAAAGGGCAATCACAGAACACGGGGTTGTACACCCCTTTGCCTATCCCTGAGAATATATGGGAGGATCTCTCTATGGACTTTATACTCGGCCTCCCACGAACCCAAAGGGGCTTTGATTCCGTTTTTGTCGTGGTCGATCGATTTAGCAAGATGGCTCACTTCTTGGCATGTAGTAAGAAGACTTCGGATGCCGTTTATATTGCTAATCTCTTTTTTAAAGAGGTTGTTCGACTACATGGCATCCCAAAAACAATAGTCTCCGATCGTGATGTTAAGTTTCTCAGCCATTTTTGGAAAACTTTATGGAAGAAGTTTGATACCACACTCAAGTATAGCTCAACAAGCCATCCCCAAACGGATGGACAGACTGAAGTCACCAACCGTACTTTGGGAAATCTTATCCGCTGCTTGAGTGGCGAGAAACCAAAGCAATGGGATCTAACATTGGCTCAAGCTGAGTTTGCTTACAATCATATGCGGAATAGGACTACAGGGAAGTCCCCCTTCGAAATTGTTTATACTAAATTGCCTAGACTAACTATGGATCTCACTAATGTCCCTTCTTCCATTGATCTTAGTATCGAGGCTGAAGAAATGGTCGAGCGGATTACTGAACTTCACAAACAAGTGCGAGAGTACATGGAAAACCAGACGACAGCCGGACTATTAGATAGGCGACCTTGTGATGATCCACCTCCGCAAAAGTAGATTTCTTGTGGGCACTTATAACAAATTGAAGAGGCGAAAGCTTGGACCATTCACGGTCCTTGACAAATTTGGAGACAATGCTTATAGGATTGATCTTCCTGACGATTATCACATCAATCTAACCTTTAATGTAGCTGATTTATACGCTTACAGCCCACCGAATGAGTTCACTTTAGCTACTTAACTCGAGTACAAGTTCTTTTTGTGGGCGGGGATGTTTGGTGTAGCCTATTTCATGTAATGGTGACAGATTCTTTCTATTTTTATTAGTCATGTGCCTAGCACATGTTGTGTAACTACCTTCGTTAGTCTCTTTGCCTATTTAAAGGCAAGAGCTTATCAATAAAATCCATTCATTCATTCCTAATTAATTTGTTAGACCTCCAATTATTCACACATATGCCACGAGGGGTAGAGGAGGGAATTCACCATCTATGTAGGTGGTTAGTGGGGGAAATACGTGTTTTTGTTTAATGTAAATATTTAGGGGCAGTCAGTGGGTTAATCGGTGAGAGTTATCATATTTTGGGTAGTATATAATGTATCTTTTGTGGGGTAAATTAGGTTATGAAAACTTTCTGTAATCTCACTCTTATCTGTGACGATAAGAGAGCAAAGGAGAACCTCACCATCTCGAACTGGTGTTTGTACTTCCATTTTGAATGTAAATAAAGGTTTGCGAACTAGTATCCTAACAACTTGGTATCAGAGCACGTCATCCTGGGAAAGACACGGGGAATGGCGCATAAACAATTGGAAGAAAGGATAGCAGAATCAGAGAAACATGTGGAAGGTATGAAAGAAAAACTTCCTGAATTAAATAAAAGTATGGAAAGACTGTTTAATAGCGTAAAGGATCAACGTCAATTGACAGTAGAAAATCAGAAGGTGTTAGCCAATCTGTTACAAGGTGGATTTAAGGCTAGTACAATGATAGGATACCAACTAGTACAGAGTTCTGAGTTATAAACTAAACACAGAAATTGCACATAAAATGGATGAAACGATTCGGAATGATATTAAAAAGGCAAAGTTACACAAAACACACCACCAGTTCGAGAAGGTGGGAGGTCTCTAGACACTATCTCTCAAGATAGAGCTCAAAACGAGATTACAAAAAAAGCATGCCCTCTAACCTAGCCCAAAACCACTTTTTATACAATCAAGAAACTCTCTAAACCGCCATACCCCAGACCGACTTACGCTAACCACCTTAATCAGAAGATGAATTTCCATCTCTACCCTTCCTCCTATACGTATTCACAATCGGGGGCTTAACAATACCCGCCGGCGTGAAAGCCACTTACCTTGTCCTCAAGGGGAAAGTCCGGAAATTGTTGTCGAAAATCTTCCAATAACTCCCACGTGCCTTCATGCTCCGGCAGTCCTTTCCACTGAACAAGTAATTCCCATTCGCCGGAACCTTCGCGCTTCCGATAGGCCATTATATCCACAGGTTCTGCTGCCCATTCGAAATTGTCAGTAAACATTGGAGGGTCTGTCTGAATGTCCACATTGCTTCCTATAGCCTGTTTAAGCTGCGAAACATGGAACACCGGATGGATCGTAGTTGTTGTGGGAAGATCCAATCGATAAGCTACCGGCCCAATTCTCTCAATGATATGATACGACCCATAAAACTTAGGTGAAAGTTTTTCATTTTTGCGATGAGCCACAGAGGCTTGTCGATACGGTCGTAGCTTTAAGTAGACCCAATCTCCATCTTGAAACTCTTTTTCTCGTCGCTTCCGATCTGCAAACTTTTTCATACGATCTTGCGCAACCAACAGTTGAGATCGTAAATTATCCAATACCAAATCACATTCAGCTAACTGTTCATCCGACGTGGCATTAGTCGATTTCTGAGACCCGTAAAACATAAGGGGAGGAGGATGTCGTCCATATACCACTCGAAAGGGTGTAGCATTAAGGGAAGAATGATACGTCGTATTATACCAATACTCCGCCCATGCCAACCACTTCTCCCATTGTTTTGGCTTTTCCCCATAGAAACACCTGAGATATGTCTCAAGACATCGGTTCACCACCTCCGTCTGCCCATCCGTTTGGGGGTGGTAAGCTGTACTTCAGCGCAGCTGGGTTCCTTAGAGCCTGAACATCTCTGCCCAAAAGTGGCTTACGAATATCTTATCCCGATCAGAGATAATGGAACGAGGAAAACCATGGAGCCTCACAATTTCTTTCACAAACAAGGCGGCCACTCCCTTGGCATTAAAAGGATGACTTAAGGGAATAAAATGAGCATACTTACTGAGTCGATCCACCACCACAAAGATAGCATCATATCCCGTAGATCTCGATAATCCCTCAATAAAGTCCATCGAGATATCCTGCCAAATTAATTCTGGTACTGGTAACGACTGCAAGAGACCCGCTGGCGATAATGTCAGGGTCTTGTTTCGTTGACATACGACACACTCTTCCACATAACGTTTAACCGCTCCTTTCATACCTTGCCAATAAAATTCTGCTGTCAATCTCTTATACGTACGTAAGAACCTAGAATGTCCTCCTACTACGGAATCATGATAAGAATGCAGTAATGTCGGAATCAGTTTGGAATCAGCCGACAGGACCAAACGCCCCTTATACAGCAGAGTTCCTTGTAATATTGAAAACTTGGGTTGTAAAGCAGCGTCTTCCTCCAATTGTCTGGCGATTTCCTGAAGCTTGGGATCTTGGGCCACCTCTTGAGACACTATCGCTAGATCTAACACCGCAGGAGCAGTTAACACCGCTAGGTGAGCCACTGGAGGAATTCAGGAAAGGACGTCTGCTGCTTTATTTTCCAAACCTAGACGAAATTGTATCTCAAAACTGTATCCCAGAAGCTTGGACACCCACTTCTGATACTCGGGTTGTATAACCGTCTAGTCTACCAAGAAACGGAGTGCTTGCTGGTCTGTGCGGACGATGAATTTCTGTCCGAGAAGATAAGGCCGCCATTTCTGAACCGCTTTCACAATAGCCATCAATTCTTTCTCATAGATGGGTTTGGCTTGCGCTCTCTTAGATAAATTCTGACTAAAATAAGCAATAGGGCGCTGGTTTAGGCTCAAAACTACTCCAAGACCCGTATCGGAGGCATCAATTTCTACTACAAATGGTTGCTCGAAGTCCGGAAGAGCCAATACGAGTATCGTAACCATAGCTCGTTTCAAACCTTCAAAGGCCTCCTGCGCCTCAGGGGACCAATGAAATGCATCTTTTCTTGTTAATTGTGTCAGCGGAAATGCCTTTGCTCCGAAACTTTCAACAAATCGCCTGTGATAACCTGTTAATCCCAGAAACATACGTAATTCCCGTACGTTAGTGGGTCTCGGCCGTTCAATCATAGCGCGGACCTTCTCCGGATTAGCCTCCACTCCGACTGCAGAAACCCAGTGACCCAGATATTCTATTCGTGACTGACCAAATTGACATTTTTTCATATTCGAAATTAGAGAGTTATCTCTCATGACATTCAACACAGCTCCCAAATGAGTTAAGTGAGTAGTCATATCCGGACTATAAACCAAAATATCATAAAAAAATACCAGAACGCAACGACGTAAGAAAGGGCGAAATACCCGGTTCATGAGTGCTTGGAAGGTCGTCGGGGCATTAGTAAGCCCGAACGGCATTACCAGGAACTCATAATGCCTTTCGTGAGTTCCAAACGCGGTCTTTGGTATGTCATCCGGGTGCACCCTGATTTGATGATAACCTGATCGAAGGTCCAACTTCGTGAACATTGTTGCTCCGTGTAATTCGTCTAACAATTCCTCTATTACCGGAATCGGAAATTTATCCGGTATCGTAGCTTCATTTAGGGCGCGATAATCCACGCAAAAACGCCAACTACCATCTTTCTTTTTAACTAACAATACCGGACTCGAGAACGGACTCGTACTCGGTCTAATAATCCCAGCTGCTAACATTTATTGAATCATTTTCTCGATTTCAGCCTTCTGAGCATACGGGTAGCAGTACGGACGGACGTTGACTGTTTGGGCTTCATCCTTCAATCTGATACGGTGATCCACCTCGCGAGGAGGAGGTAACTGGGTTGGGGTACTGAACACGTCGTTGTAGTCTTGCAACATACGGTCAATAATTCTCGGTATCCGAGAGGGTGGTGTTGCTTCTGTCGTGGACGGCTCCCCCAAGACCGCAGTAATGGCCCTGAGCTCGACCATAAAACCTTGGTCATGCTTGTTCCACGTTCGTTGCATCTGTCTCAGAGATACTTCAGTCTTCATTAGAGAAGGATCTCCTCTGATCACCACCTGAGCCTCTCCTTGGCCAATGGTTAAAGTCAGCGCTTTCCAGTCCACAATAGTCACCCCCAAAGTCTTGAGCCATTGCATGCCCAGAATCAGGTCAATACTTCCCAATTCGAGCGGCAGAAAATCCTCGACTACTGTCAATCCGTCAAGCACCACGGCTACTTGCTTGCACACCCCTTTTCCCTTTACCGCTGCACCGGTTCCCATTATGATTCCATAGTTCAAGGTCTCCGAAATTGGAATCTTCATCCTTTCTACTAACCTTTGGGAAATGAAATTGTGAGTAGCCCCGCAATCCACGAGAACTACTACCTCCACCCCCTCTATCATACCCCTGATCTTAATGGTCCCTGGTGAAGAAAACCCGACCACCGTGTTCAGAGACAGTTCAGTCGTGTTCATTTTCGCAGATGAGTCTTCCACTTCTTCTACTTTGCACTCATTGTCGCTTTCTTCGGTCTGACTGGCTTCACCTGAAGCAATCTCGTCGTCTACCAGCAACACTTTCAACTCCTTTCCTTTGCACTTGTGACCAACAAAAAACTTTTCGTCACATCTAAAACACAATCCCTTCTCTTTCCTATTTTGTAATTCAGAGTCCGTCAGCCGTAGGGGATCTCCCTTCGTTGAGAGGACGTGGCACTAAGAAGCGTAATCGTCTTGATTGTGTTCTGATTTTTTGTCGGTTTCCACGAGACGGGCTTGGGCCTGCTGAATACGACAAAGCATGCAACTTATCTTCGATTCTCTGGGTCGTCTTCATTATAGCCTCCAACCCTTCGGGCCCAAAACAACGAACTTCAGATCGGACCTCAGGAGAAAGCCCATTCAAAAACGTGCTTTCTAATACTTCTTCGGCCAGATGTGGTAAGGGCACTGCCAAGGTTTCAAACTGCTTACGGAATTCTGCCACCGTCCCTTCTTGCCTCACCGCCAAAAATCGAGCACACAGTGATCCTTCCTGTGAAGGACAAAATCGCTCCAGCATTCGATTCTTCAGGTTTCCCCAACAGGTGAAAGGTTCTCTTCCTTCCGTCCATCGATACCAATGGAGTGCTGCACCCGCAAAGCTGACGGCAGTTACCGTGATCTTCTTCGAATCTGTCAGCTGGTGAATATCAAAGTATATTTCTACCCGAAAGAGCCAATCCTCAGGGTCTTCACCCTCAAAGGTGGGCATCTCGACTTTTTTGAACTTCTGTCGGTCAAAGGTACCATCTTACCTGCGTGGTTCCTTCCGGCTCGAAGTCGCACTTTCGTTCTCTGGCGCCTTCCTTTTTTGACCGACTTCTTTTTCTCCAATGGCTCCGCTACGTGACATTCCTGTGGCCAAATTGGCCAACGCCTTCTGATTGTCCACCATGGCGAGTCGTTGTTCCTCCAGATTGTTGAACAGCTTTTCCATGCTTTTGTTCAGCTCTGCCACCGTTTTCTCCAGTTCTGGAATTTTTTCCTTCAAATCTTCTACACTTCGCTCGGACTCACTCATTCGTTCTTCCAACTGACGCTGAGCCATTCCCCTAGTTTTCCCCAGGATGCCTGCTCTGATACCAAATTGATAGGATACCAACTGGTACAGAGTTCTGAGTTATAAACTAAACACAGAAATTGCACATAAAATGGATGAAACGATTCGGAAATGATATTAAAAGGGCAAAGTTACACAAAACACACCACCAGTTCGAGAATGGTGGAGCCGTAGACTTGTTTTAGAATAATAACAAATGATACCCCTTTATTGATAATCACTTGCCCTTAAATAGGCAAGGATCCTAACTAAAGTAGTTACAAGGCATGTGGGTATTCGGCTACACCAAATATCCCCTTCCCAAAAAGAACTCGACCTCGAGTTAAGTAATAACGGCCAAAAATTCCATTTGTGGACTGTATCCCATTCTTGGACTGTTCTTTGAACAAAAATTTTCCTTTCTTGCCTTTCTTGCTGATATTTTACCTTGTGTTCTTGCTGCCAATTATGTAATGGATTGATGTGGAAGTCTTGATGCATTATTTGATACTTTCTTGGAGCTAAATGTGTTTCATGAACTATTCTTTGCTCCATTGTTTGTCTTTCTTGCTGCTGTCCCATCCTTTCTTCCAATTCCCGAGATGTTTTATCTTGTTCTTAATAAGTTCTCTCCATGGTAGCTTGCCGCATTAGGTTACAGCTTGGTTCCTCCTTGTTTCCCATCTTTCCAAGGTCCTTGTTTCTCGAGGAATCCGTCCCGTCTTGTTGTCTTCTATACAAGGGATTATTGTTGAATTCTTGGAGCATTGGTCGGTGTTCTTGATGGATTCTTGGAGGAAAATCTACTTCTTGGACCATTCTTGGAGGCAAATCTATTTTCATTTTGAAGTCACTCTCGGGTTGTTGGTATGGCAACCTTCGATCTCTTTGCCTTCCCATTTGAAACTCCACAGGTTCATCTTCTTCTTGACTTGAAGTGTCTTCAGACCATACGGGTTGTCTTCTAAACAGGGGGTTGCTATTGAATTCTTGAAATCCCGAATGTTGTTCTTGGAGAATTCTAGGTGTTGTCACCATTTCTTGAGATGGTTTCCCCTAAAAAATTTGCCTATCTTGCCAAATTTTTGTTCTGCCACCTTCCTTATGAAATTCTTGCGGCCTTTTTCCCGTACTCTTATGTTCTTGAAATTCCGAGGCTTGCTGTCCAATCTTGCAGCCCATTCTTACGCATATCATCTCTAAGATTTTTTTAATCTCACGCACGTCATCTTCGACTGACAGCAAGCGTGCAGTCGTTTCTTGTGGTGAGAGGACGGTGATAGTCTCCGCCTCTTTGCCCATCGATGTTGAGTCTCCACCCACACTGGTTGAGACCTTCTTGGATGCCATCGAGGAAGTGCCCAAAATCACACGCTCTGATACCAAATATGGTGGAGCCGTAGACTTGTTTTAGAATAATAACAAATGATACCCCTTTATTGATAATCACTTGCCCTTAAATAGGCAAGGATCCTAACTAAAGTAGTTACAAGGCATGTGGTTGGCACATGACTTAGTAAAATAAAAGAATAAGGGTTATTACAAGTATACGACTACACCAGAGAAGGTGGGAGGTCTCCAGACACTATCTCTCAAGATAGAGCTCAGAACAAGATTACAAAAAAAGCATGCCCTCTAACCTAGCCCAAAACCACTTTTTATACAATCAAGAAACTCTCTAAACCGCCATACCCCAGACCGACTTATACTAACCGCCTTAATCAGAAGATGAATTTCCATCCCTACCCCTCCTCCTATACGTATTCACAATCGGGGGCTTAACATCCAAGCGGGGAAGCGGGACAAAAAAGGAAAATCGAAGAGGACGTGAGTGCCTCTTCCAGTAGAAAGGAACCCAGAAGTGAGGAGAATTTCCACGAACGGCAAAAATTTAAAAAGGTTGAGATGTCGACCTTTGAAGGAGACCATCCTGATGATTGGATATTCCGAGCAAAACGATATTTTGATATCCACCAACTCTCTGATTCTGAGAAGATAGTTGTTTCCGCAATTAGCTTCTCTGGAATAGCATTAAGATGGTACCGATGGGCTGAAGGACGAAGTCCTTTCTCGAGCTGGCACAACCTTAAATATCGAATCCTTGAGCGTTTTATACCTTCGCAAGAGGGATCTCTCTGTGCGCGATTCTTGGCCATAAAACAGGAGAAGACGGTGGCTGAATTTAGGGAAAATTTTGAATCCCTAGCAGCACCTTTACCCCAACTATCTGAGGAAGTCCTTGAAAATACTTTCCTCAATGGGCTTTTCCCTGCTATTAGATCAGAAGTATTATGCTTTGAGCCATTGGGCCTAGAAGCTATTATGAAAGCGGCCCAGAGGATAGAAGACAAAAATAGGGCTTTAGAGTCCAAATCCAATTTTGGCCCAGGACGAACGTGGAAGTTACCATCAGTAAGCCATGCATTTCCTTCGAAATTAATTGAGAATAATCCCATCAAAACCATCACCTTACCCAATAATCCATCCCATCAACCGAAAGAACCTCCACTCAAGCGCCCGACGGATTTTGAGATGCAATCAAGAAGGGAGAAAGGATTGTGTTACAGGTGTGATGAGAAGTACCACGTGGGACACAAATGCAAAGGAAAGGAGTTGAAAGTCCTTCTGGTAGCTGATGAAGAGATAAACGAAGAGATTCCTAAGGAAAAAGAAAACACAGAGTGTCGGGTGGAGGAAGTGGAAGATTCTTCAATAGAGGTTGACATGGCCGAGCTTTCAATAAACACAGTAGTCGGTTTCTCCTCACCTGGTACAATGAAGATTAAAGGCAAGATTGAAGACAAGGAGGTGGTTATCCTAATCGACTGCGGAGCCACACACAACTTTATCTCTCAAAAGCTGATCGAAGAAATGAAGTTACCTGTTACAGAGACAATGAACTAAGGAATTATTGTGGGGACGGGTACTGCCGTGAAAGGGAAGGGAATTTGTAAGAAAGTTGTCATCTCATTGAATGAACTAACCGTTGCTGAAGATTTCCTTCCTATTGAGTTGGGAGGAGTGGACGTTATACTCGGCATGCAGTGGCTCAGGACACTTGGATTAACCACAATCGACTGGAAGACGCTGACAATGGAGGTTAAAGTAGGCAACTCCAAGGTTACGATTAAGGGGGTTCCCTCCTTCACCAAAACAGAAGTATCACTCAAACAACTCAAACGATCATGGGAAAAACATGATCAAGGTTTTCTGGTTGAGTTAAAGGCTATCACGGCAGTCGTAGGCGATCCAACCGTTTATGATGCTATTCCTCCATCACCAAATCCTCCGGTTGTGGATCAATTATTGGAGCAATACGAAGATGTGTTCTCAGAACCAACCCGACTTCCCCCTTCCAGAGAGGTGGATCACCGAATTCCACTAAAGACGGGAAGCCAGCCCATTAATGTTCGGCCATACAGGTATCCCCACGCCCAAAAAGAAGAAATCAAGAAAATGATTAGGGAGATGCTAATGGCAGGGATTATTCGACCTAGCACGAGTCCATTCTCAAGCCCTGTATTACTAGTCAAAAAAAGAGACAGCAGTTGGAGATTTTGCGTTGACTATCGAGCTTTAAATGAAGCCACAGTACCGGACAAATTTCCTATCCCTGTGATAGAGGAATTACTAGACGAGCTTCACAGGGCCAGAATCTTCTCCAAATTAGACTTAAAGGCAGAATATCATCAAATCCGAGGTGCATATCGAAGACATTCCAAAGACGACCTTCCGCACGCATTAAGGTCATTACGAATTCCTGGTAATGCCTTTCGGTCTCACTAATGCTCCATCTACATTTCAAGCCTTAATGAATCATATCTTTCGACCCTTTCTACGTAGATGTGTATTGGTATTTTTTTATGATATTCTAGTCTATAGTCCCGATTTGGAAACTCATCTGACACATCTTGGAGCCGTGTTGAATGTAATGCGTGATAATTCTTTAAAAGTTAATATGAAGAAGTGTGTATTCGCTAGAGATCGGATAGATTATTTGGGGCACTGGATTTCTGCTGCGGGGGTTGAAGCAGATGCAGATAAAGTCAGGGCTATGGTAAAGTGGCCGAGGCCCACGAGTGTTAGAGAATTAAGAGGATTTCTTGGGCTCACAGGGTATTACCGAAAATTTGTGGAAAACTATGGAGCAAAGGCCTTCCCTTTGACCCAACTGACCCGAAGAGATGCTTTCGACTGGTCAGATGAGGCCCAAGAAGCTTTCGACAACCTAAAACGCTCTATGATCACATTACCTGTGTTGGCCTTACCAGACTTCTCTTAGTCGTTTATTGTCGAGACAGATGCCTTAGGCACGGGCCTAGGAGCGGTATTGACTCAGAACCAAAAGCCCATAGCCTACTTTAGTCAATCTTTGTCTCCAAGGGCCCAATCCAAACCGATATATGAAAAGGAGTTGATGGCTATTGTTAAAGCCGTGCAAAAATGGAGGCCATATCTGTTAGGCCAGCGTTTCCTAATTCGTACAGACCAACAGGCGTTAAAATTCCTAGTAGATCAAACAGTGATCCAGCCTGAATATCAGAAATGGATCTCAAAACTGTTGGGATACAATTTTGAAGTTCAATACAGACCGAGGTTAGAGAATAAGGCGCAGATGCCTTATCACGCCTTCCACCTATAGTTCATCTAGCACCATTAATAGCACCAGCAATCTTAGACGTCCAAGTTATTAAGAGAGAAGTTGCTCAAGATCCAAAGCTGCAAGAGATTGTTCGAGATCTGTTTATCGACCCCTCTCTTCATCCAAAATTCTCATTGCATCAAGGAACGCTGTTATATAAGGGGAGATTGGTAATGTCTAGTGAATCGAGATTAATTCCAGTAGTTTTACACTCCTATCATGATTCGGTAATAGGGGGCATTCTGGATTCTTAAGAACTTACAAACGAATCACTGTTGAATTATATTGGCCAGGTATGAAAGGTGTGATAAAACGATATGTTGATGATTGCCAAACTTGTCAACGAAACAAAGCTTTGACTCTATCCCCAGCTGGATTACTACAGCCTTTACCTATTCCGAAACGAATTTGGGAAGACATCACGATGGATTTTGTGGAGGGCTTACCAAAATCCAAGGGATATGACGCGATTCTGGTTGTGGTGGACAGGTTGAGCAAATATGCACATTTCCTTCCATTGAGTCATCCATCTTCGACAAAGAGTGTGGCGGCCCTATTCATAAAAGAAGTGGTAAGACTACATGGCTTTCCTAGATCAATTGTTTCTGATCGGGATAAGATATTCGTTAGCCATTTCTGGGCGGAAATGTTTCGTCTACAAGGGACTCAACTCCGGAGGAGCACTGCTTACCATCCACAGACTGACGGACAGACTGAAGCAGTAAACAAATGCCTTGAAACCTAACTTAGATGCTTCTGTAGTGAAAGACCGAAGCAATGGGAGCAGTGGATATCTTGGGCGGAATATTGGTATAATACATCATACCATTCCTCTCTCAATACTACTCCATTTCGGGTAGTTTACGGCCGTCCACCACCCACACTTTTATTTTACGGAGATCAAAAGACGAATAACGCTACATTGGATGAACAACTGAGCGTCCGTGACAAGACTCTTGATTTATTAAGAACTCAGCTTCTCAAGGCTCAAGACCGCATGAAAAAGTATGCAGATCAACGACGACAAGAAAAGACGTACGAAGGAGAGTGGGTGTATTTGAAAATACAACCCTATCGCCAGACCTCAATAGCTCATCGAAAGAATGAAAAGCTTTCCCCAAAATATTTCGGACCTTATCGCATTGTTGAAAGAATCGGTTCCCTCGCATATCGTTTAGATCTTCCTGAAGAGGCAACGATCCATCCTGTTTTCCACATCTCCCAGTTCAGACAAGCCATGGGCAGCCATGAGCATGTTGAAAGGCTTCCACCTATGCTCACGGATGATTTTGAGTGGGTGGCCGAACCAGAATATGTAATGCCCTACTGCACTAATCCAATTACAAACGAATGGGAGCTACTAGTACAATGGAAAGGTCTACCAGAATTTGAAGGCACTTAGGAATCCCTGGAGCACTTCCGACAGCAATTTCCAACCTTTCCACTTGAGGACAAGGTGGCTTACACCCCCGGGGGTACTGTTAGACCTCCAATTATTCACACATATGCCAGAAGGGGTAGAGGAGGGAATTCACCATCTATGTAGGCGGTTAGTGGGGGAAATACGTGTTTTTGTTTAATGTAAATATTTAGGGGCAGTCGGTGGGTTAATCGGTGAGGGTTATCATATTTTGGGTAGTATATAATGTATCTTTTGTGGGGTAAATTAGGTTATGAAAACTTTCTGTAATCTCACTCTTATCCGTGAAGATAAGAGAGCAAATGAGACCTCACCATCTCGAACTGGTGTTTGTACTTCCATTTTGAATGTAAATAAAGGTTTGCGAACTGGTATCCTAACATAATTCAAGATTACGGCTACACCAATTTCTTTCCCAACAGTGTCATCTCCTAAGTCATCATCCTTGATACCATCCATTCTGCATACATATTATGACTCGGTGGTGGGAGGTCACTCAGGTTTCCTCATAACCTATAAATGACTCACAGGGGAATTGTTTTGGAGAAATATAAAAACTGATGTGAAGGCAAATGCAGAGAAATGCTCGATGTGTCAACAGAACAAGGCTATTTTAGTTTCACCGGCGGGTCTTCTCCAACCTCTTCCAATTCCCGATCGAATATGGGAAGATATCTCTATGGACTTCATTGAGGGTCTACCCAAGTCTAAGGGATTTGATTCAATACTAGTGGTAGTCGATTGACTCAATAAGTATAGACATTTCATAATTCATACCACTTAAGCATCCTTTTTCTGTAAAAGAAGTGGCAGTGATATTCATCAAAAAGGTGGTTAGACTTTATGGATTCCCCAAGTCCATAGTTGCTGACAGAGACAATCTTTGTTCGTAACTTTTGAAGTGAGTTGATCAAGCTACAGGGGACTCAATTGAAAAAGAGTATGACCTTACATCCTCAAACCGACAACCAAACAAAAATTGTCAACAAGTGTGTTGAGAATTACTTGCGTTGTTTTTGTGGCGAACGGCCCAAAAAATGGGAATGGTTATTGTGCAAGGAAGGGTAAAAAGGTAATTACAAAGAAGGAAGGGGAAGTCAGTTACGGTGGGGACCATTAGAAGAAGGGGATCGTGCTGGAACAGATAGCAGACTGCTTGTGGAGGGGTTACTTTTGTAGGGGAAAGTGAGGAGGATGCTGGAATTTTGGACATAGTGTATTGGAGAGTTTACCCAACTCTCTCAAAATAGTAGGGATGTTCGATTTTCTCTTCTTGTTATTGTTTAGTATTCTTGTCTTATCAACAACTTGTATCAATTATTAGAACATAAAAAACAAGCTATCGTCCCACTAAAAAAAATATTCTTGCGATAGGGCCTGTTCCTGGTCAGAAATATAGTGAAATCACCTTTCCTATTCTTTCCCCGAACCCTGCGACTAAGAAAGATGTTCACTTCTTAAAATATCCCATATACGTAGGCGGGAACAGGGGAAGGGGTCAGATTTATCTCGACGGGAGTCAGAGTAATAATAATGTTTATAATGCTACAGCAGCAGGTATAGTAAGCAAAATAATACGAAAAGAAAAAGGAGGATATGAAATAACCATAGTGGATATATATACATTTGATGGTATGTGGAAAATAGAATCGATTAATTTTAATGAAGAAAAAGTATTGTATAACATACTTTCAGATTGCTCCGACTAAAAAGGTCTCTTAACACTCCACTGGAGCTCCAATGCATGTATGGAACAAACAATCTTGAGCTTGTTGAAAGATGTCTACCTATCATTGTCAACAACTTTTATCAATTAGAACTTAAAAAGAAAAGGAAAAATCAAGTCAACAATTTTATTGAATGATGTAAAACGTATAAATAATTTGGCATGGTTCCAACTATGAAGATCATTCTTACTAGAGTCCTAATACTCCTGTTAGAGTTATTATATTAGTATAATAAGTGTAATTATATAGAGTTGTCCTTTATTGTCTTTTTACATTCTCCTACTTAGGGTTAACCTTGTACACTTGTATATATATATCTTTTATGTGAATGGAATAGATAATTCTGATTCTCTCAAACCTTAGAGTTTACATGGTATCAGAGCGGGTCTAGGGCAATTAGGGTTTTGTCTCGTTGGAGATTTGTGAACGGTTAGGGTTTTGGTTTGGAACACCTTTTGAGAGTTTTGGGTTGCCCAAAACGTTTGCTGCTCGAAACCGCCGCCGCCGCCACCAGATTCCGCCGCCGCCGCCACCTGAAACCGCCGCCGTTTTGGTCTGTCGCCGGAGGATTTTTTTGTCACCGCCCAGTCCAAAACGTAGCCCACTCGCCGATCTGTTGGTCCTCAAAATCCGAAGCCGAAACTCCCTACGCGTGGCCCTCACGCGCCACCTCCAGAATCTGCGTCAGTCTCACGCGCCGGCGCGTGTGAGCGCGTGCGCCGCCGTTTTTTTTGCTCCTTTTTTTGTGGGTCGGCTCGGTTTGGTCTCCTCCTTCCAGTCGTGTGTTGCTTTGGGCCATATCGGGTTTGTTTGGTTATGTTTGAAAGCCATAGTTTGTTTGGAGGTTTAGGGTTTGTGTGATTCAGATTTCAGCTCTACTTTTTGGTCTGTTTTTTGTTGAGGTTATGGCTGAAAAGAAGGCTTTAGTGCTGTCCGAGATGATTCCAATGGTATCCAAGATTACGGAACATAAGTTGAATGGTTCTAATTTTTATGCTTGGCGGTCGAATATTCATCATTATATTCGGAGTCTTGATATGGATGACCACCTGACTTTAGAATCACCGCCAAACGATGATACTAAGAAGAGTTGGCTACGGGACGAGTCTCGACTTATTCTACAAATCAAGAATTCTATTGAAAGTGCCATCATTGGGCTCGTTAATCACTGTAACTCAGTCAAAGAGCTCTTGGAATATTTAGATTTTCTTTACTCTGGGAAAGGAAACATCAGTCGGATATTTGATGTATGTAGAACTCTCTTTCAACCTGATCAAGGCGAGAAGTCTTTGTTGAGTTATTTTATGGAATGCAAAAGAGCATATTCAGAATTTAATGAAGTGTTGCCCATGAGTACTGATATAAAAGTTCAGAATGTCCAACGCGAACAACTGTTTATCATGAGTTTTCTAGTTGGTCTTGCTTCGAAATATGACACAGCTAAAGATCAAGTTCTCTCGAGTTCAGACATTTCATCGTTGGAAGATGCTTACACTCGGATACTACGTACAGAGCGGTCGCCAGTGATAGTGCCATCTGAATCTAACAGTGCTTTAGTTGGACAGACCACTGAATATAGAGGTAACCGAGGGGTAGGATTGAACATGTCCAGAGGAAATTCTACTGCTCCAAAAGCAAATTCAGGAGATATTGTTTGCCACTATTGTCATAAGCCAGGGCATATAAAACGTGATTGTCGGAAATTACTTTATAGAAACCAGAGGTTTCCATCTGCACATGTTGCCTCTACTCCTGATAATTCTGACAAGTCTGTTTCGATCTCAGCTGAGGAGTTTGCTAAATTCCGACTGTATCAAAAGTCATTGACGGCTTCATCCTCCACTCCTGTTACTACCATTGCCGACACAGGTAACACATCTACATGTCTTCTTTCCTCCTCTTCGAAATGGGTCATAGACTCTGGCGCTTCCGATCACATGACAGGTAATCCCCGTTTATTCTCTACCATTTATCCATCTACATCTTCCCCTAGTGTCACTATAGCTGATGGACCAACCTCTCCAGTCTTAGGGATCGGCAATGTTCGACTTACCAACTCACTTACGTTGTCTTCCGTTTTGAGTTTACCACAGTTTTCCTTTAACTTGATTTCTGTTAGTAAACTCACTCGTGACCTTAATTGTTGTGTCTCATTTTTTCCTGGTTATTGCTTATTTCAGGATCTTACGACGAAGAGGACTATTGGTAAAGGGCGTGAATCTAGAGGTCTCTACATCTTTGAACCAGAAATATCAACAGTCGTTGCGTGTTCTAAAGTGTCATCTCCATTTGAAGATCATTGTCGTTTGGGTCATCCTTCTATTTCAGTATTGAAGAGTCTTCGTCCTCAGTTTCATTCTTTGTCTTCTTTAGCTTGTGAGTCATGTCAGTTTGCTAAGTTCCATCGTGTGAGTCTGTATCCCCGTGCAACTAACCGAGCTAATGCTCCATTTGAATTAGTTCATTCTGATGTTTGGGGTCCGTGTCCTATTGAGTCAAAGAGAGGGTTTAGATATTTTGTTACCTTTGTCGATGATTTTTCTCGTGTAACTTGGTTATATTTAATGAAAAATCGCTCTGAGTTGCTTTCTCATTTTTCGTAACTTCCATGCTGAAATCCGAACTCAATTTCTCTTAAAGTTCTACGGAGTGATAATGCTAAAGAATACTTCTCTCATGCTCTTAATTCTTATTTAGATGAACATGGCATCCTCCATCAATCCTCATGTGTTGATACTCCATCTCAAAATGGGGTTGCAGAAAGAAAGAACCGTCATCTCCTCGAAACAGCCAGAGCCTTAATGTTCCAGATGAATGTTCCAAAGTATTTTTGGGCCGATGCTGTATCCACAGCTTGTTTCTTAATAAATCGCATGCCCTCCTCAGTTCTAAAGGGTGAGATACCTTATCGTATTTTATGTCCCACACAACATTCATTCTCTCTTCCTCCCAAAATCTTTGGTTGTATTTGCTTTGTTCGGGATGTTCGTCCTCATCTCACCAAACTTGATCCCAAGTCCTTAAAATGTATCTTCCTTGGTTATTCTCGTGTTCAAAAAGGGTATCGGTGTTATTGTCCTAGTCTCGATCGTTATTTTGTCTCTCCTGATGTCACCTTCTTTGAGGATTCTTCTTTCTTTTCCTCACCTTCAAGTCAGCCTAAGGGGGAGCATAATGAGGAAGATGATGATTTTCTTGTCTATACCATTCTCTCCTCTTGTGAGCCTTCTACTGATTCACCTCCATCTATACCTGTTTCTACTCGTCCACCTATTACTCAGGTTTATTCTCGACGACCACCCCCTTCAGTTACATGCCCTGAACCAGAGGCTTCTTCGTCATGGGATCCAGGAACGAGCGATGACCTTCCCATTGCTCTTCGTAAAGGTAAACGTCAATGCACTTATCCTATTTCCAATTTTGTTTCATATAATCATTTGTCATCTTCTACCTGTTCTTTTATTGCATCCTTACAATCGGTATCTGTTCCTAAGACTGTTCATGAAGCTTTGTCTCATCCTGGTTGGCGTGCTGCAATGGTTGAGGAGATGAATGCCTTAGATGACAATTGTACTTGGGATTTAGTTTCACTTCCTGCAGGAAAGAAGCCTATTGGTTGTAAGTGGGTATTTGCGGTCAAGGTCAATCCAGATGGATCTGTGGCTCGCTTGAAAGCTCGCCTTGTTGCTAAGGGTTATGCACAAACCTATGGGGTTGATTATTCTGATACCTTTTCTCCCGTTGCTAAATTGGCTTCTGTTCGGCTGTTCATTTCGTTGGCATCCATTCATCATTGGCCCTTGCATCAGCTTGATATTAAAAATGCCTTTCTTCATGGTGATCTTGAAGAAGAGGTGTATATGGAGCAACCACCAGGGTTTGTTGCTCAGGGGGAGCATGGAAGGGTATGTCGTCTTCTTAAATCCTTGTATGGATTAAAACAGAGTCCACGAGCTTGGTTTGGAAAATTCAGTCAGGTGATTGTAAATTTTGGAATGAGGAAAAGTAAATCAGATCATTCTGTTTTTTATAAGCGATCTGAAAATGGTGTTATCTTGTTGGTTGTGTATGTTGATGATATTGTTATTACTGGCGATGACACATCAGGTATCCAAGCACTCAAAACCTTTCTCCATAGTCAATTCCATACAAAAGATTTGGGAACGTTGAAATACTTTCTAGGAATTGAGGTAATAAGGAGCAAGAAGGGAATCCTGTTATCACAGAGAAAATATGTAATTGACTTGTTGACTGAAACAGGGAAGTTAGGGGCTAAACCATGTAGTACCCCAATGATGCCAAACTTACAGCTTACGAAAGAGGGAGAGTTACTTAAAGATCCTGAAAGGTATAGAAGGTTAGTAGGAAAACTCAATTATCTTACAGTGACTCGGCCTGACATAGCCTATTCAGTGAGTATTGTGAGCCAGTTTATGTCTTCTCCTACAGTTGATCATTGGGCTGCATTGGAACACATTTTGTGTTATTTGAAGGCAGCTCCTGGACGTGGTTTATTATATAAGGATTATGGACACATGAACATTGAATGCTTCTCAAATGCTGACTGGGCAGGATCTAGAGAAGATAGAAGATCAACTTCAGGATATTGTGTATTTGTGGGTGGTAATTTGGTTTCTTGGAAAAGTAAGAAACAAAATGTGGTGTCACGTTCAAGTGCTGAATCAGAATATAGAGCAATGGCACAGTCTGTATGTGAATTAGTCTGGATACGTCAACTTCTTGTTGAATTGGGATTTGATATCACAACACCGACAAAATTGTGGTGTGATAATCAGGCAGCTCTTCATATTGCATCTAATCCGGTATTTCATGAACGGACTAAACACATTGAGGTTGACTGTCACTTTGTACGTGAAAAGATACAAGAAGGTTTGGTGTCAACAGGATATGTGAAGACTGGAGAGCAATTAGGAGATATCTTCACAAAGGCACTAAATGGAGCTCGAATAGATTATCTCTCTAACAAGTTGGGCATGACGAATATATATGCTCCAACTTGAGGGGGAGTGTTAGAGTTATTATATTAGTATAATAAGTGTAATTATATAGAGTTGTCCTTTATTGTCTTTTTACATTCTCCTACTTAGGGTTAACCTTGTACACTTGTATATATATATCTTTTATGTGAATGGAATAGATAATTCTGATTCTCTCAAACCTTAGAGTTTACAAATTGAGCTCTCATTCTTGCATGAGACAATCTTGAGCTTGCTGAAAGAAACAACTTTTATCAATTAGATCTTAAAAGACATGGCAAATCGAATAAATTGGTTTTACTAAAAGATGTAAAACGTATAATGTACTTTGGTATTGTTCCAACTAAGAATCAATCTTACCAGAGTCCCCTAATACACCAATTGAGCTCCAATGCGGCCTACATGGACCAATCTTAAGCTTATTTACAGATGTCTACCTATCATTGTTAGCAACTTTTATCAATCATTACAACTTAAAAAACAAGGAAAATAGAATCAGTTAATGTAATTGAAAGATAAAAATAAAACATACTTTAAGAATTCTCCAACTAAGATGGTCAAATTTATCAAGAGTCCTTAACAATCGAAACGAGCTCCAATATTTGCATGGGACAATCTTCAGCTTTTTGAAAGATGTCTACATGTCATTATCAACAACCTCTATCAATTACAACTCAAAAGACAAGGAGAATCAAATCAATCTATTTTATTGAGAGATGAAAGTATAACATACTTTGGGATTGTTCAAAGGTCAACCTTACCAAGAAACCTAATACTCCAATCGAGCTCTCATTCCTACATGGACAATCTTGAACTTGTTGAAAGATGCCTATCTATTAAAGTTAGCAACTTTTATCAATTAGAATTTAAAAGACAAGGAAAATCAAATCATATACTTTGAGATTGTTTCAACTAACAAAGTCAATCTTACCAGAGTCCAAATACACCAAATCGAGCTCCAATGCCTATATATAGAACAATCTCGAACTTATTGAAAGATGTCATCTATTATAGTCAGCAACATTTATCAATTATCAATTAGTACTTAAAAAGACAAGAAAATCAAATCGGTTGGAAAAAATATAATATACTTCAGGATTATTCCAACAAAAAGAAATCTTATTAAGAGTCCTAACCCTCCAATCTAGCTCCAATGCCTGCATAGGACAATCTTGAGCTTGCTGAAAGATGTCCACCTGTCATTGTCAAACAACTTTTATCAATTAGAACTTAAATGAAAAGGAAAATATAATCAATCAATTTTACTGAACAAAAAATATAACATACTTTGGGATTGTCATAACACTCCAGTTGAGCTTGCATTCCTGTATGGAAAAATCTTGAGCTTGTTGATAGATGCCTACATGTCATTTCAACAACTTTTATCAATTAGAACTTAAAAGAAAAGGCAAATCAAATTGAAATTAAATTGACAGATGTAAAATGTATATATACTTTGGTATTGTTAAAACTAAGAAAGTCAACTTTATCAAGAGTCCTAACACTCCAGTTGAGCTCACATCCCTGTATGGAAAAATCTTGAGCTCGTTGATAGATCATCTGCCATTGTCAACAACTTTTATCAATTAGAGCTTAAAAGAAAAAGCAAATCAAATCAGTCAATCTTATTGACAGCAACAAGTAGAACATACTTTGGTATTGTTCCAACTAAGAAGGCCAATCTTATTTAGGGTCCTAACACTCCAACAAAGCTCCAATGCCTGCATGGGACAAACCCGAGATTGTTGAAAAATGTCTACCTATCACTGTCAGCAACTCTTATCAATTAGAACTTAAAAGACGAGGAGAAAATCAAATCAATCAATATAATTGAAAGATAAAACTATAACATACTTTGGGACTGTTCAAACTAAGAAGGTCAACCTTAGCAAGAGTCCTAACACTCTAATCGAGCTCTCATTCCTACATGGGACGATCTTAAACTTGTTGAAAAATGTCTACCTGACGTTGTCAACAACTTTTCTCAATTAGAACTAAAAAGACAAGGCAAATCAAATCAATCAATTTTATTGAAACATGTAAGTTATATAATATTATACCTTCAGATGTTCCAACTAAAAGGGTCCTAATACTCCAATTGTGCTTTAATACCTGCATGGGACGACCTTGTGCTTATTCAAAGATGGATTTTATCAATTAGAAATTAAAAGCCAAGGTAAATCAAGTAAATCAATATTATTGAAAGATGTAAAATGTATAAATACTTTGGTACTGTTCCAACAATGGAGATCAATCTTACAAGAGTCCTACTACTCCAATTGAGTTCTCATTTTAGCATGAGACAATTTTGAGCTTGTTAAAAGATATCTACCTGTCAATGTCAACAACTTTTATCAATTAGAACTAAAAAGACAGGCAAATTGATCTAATCAATTTTATTGAAAGATGTAAAATGCATAACGTACTTTGGTATTGTTCCAACTAATAAGGTCAATCTTACCAGAGTCCTGGTACTCCAATTGAGCTCGAATGCCTACATGGGACAATCTTGAGCTTAATTGAAAGTTTGACCACATATCATTTTCAACAACTTTTATCAATTATTAGAACTTGAAAAACAAAGAAAACAGAATCAATTGATTTTAATAAAATACAAAAGTATAACATACTATGGGGTTGCAGGACAACTAAGAAGGTCAATCTTATTTAGAGTCCTAAAACTCCCATGAAACTTCAATGCTTGCCTAGGACAATCTCAAGCTTGTTGAAAGATGTTTACCTATCATTGTCAACAACTTTAATCAATTAGAGATTAAAAGACAAGAGAAACCAAACCAATCAATTTTATTAAAAGACAAAAGTATAACATACTTTGGGATTGTTCGAACCAAGAAGATCAACCTTATCAAGAATCCTAAAACTCCAATGGAGCCCTCATTCCTGCATGGGACAATCTTAAGCTTGTTGAAAGATGTCTACTTGTCAATTCAATCAATTTTATTCAAACGAGTAAACTATATAATATACTCTACGATTGTTCCAACTTTGGGATTGTTCTCGCATGGGACAACTTATTGAAAGATGGGTATCTATTACAGTCAACAATGTTTATCAATTATAACTTAAAAGATAAGGAAAATAAAAACAATGTTCCAACTCAGAAAGTCAATTTTATCAAAAGTCCTAACACTCCAGTTGAGTTCATATTCCTATATGAGAAAATCTTGAGCTTGTAGATGTCCACTTGTCATTGTCAACAACTTTTACCAATTAGAACTTAAAAGAAAAGGCAAACCAAATTAATCAATTCTATTGACAAGTGTAAAATGTACAATATACTTTGGTATTATTCCATGAAAGAAGGTCAATCGTACATGAATTCTGATACTTCAATTAAGCTCCAATGCTTGCATGGATAATCTTGAACTTATTCAAACATGTCTACCTGTAATTGTCATCAACTTCTATCAATTATTAGAACTTAAGAAACAAGGAGAATAGAATCAATCAAATTTATTGAAAGATACAACTAGATACTTTGGTTGAAATTAAAAAACAAGGAGAATAAAATGGATCAAATTTATTGAAAGATTTGTAAAAACATACTTTGGTATTGTTCCAACTAAGAAGGTCAATCTTACAAGAGTCCTAATACTCCAATTCAGCTCCAATGCCTACATCGAACAATCTTGAGATCAACAACTTTTAATCAATTATTAGAACTTAAAAACAAAGAAATAGAATCAATCAATTCTAATAAAAGGTAAAATCATAATATACTTTCGAATTGCTCCAACCAAGAAAGTCAATCTTATTTAGAGCCCTAAAACTCCAATGGAGCATCAATGCTTACATGGAGCAATCTCGAGCTCTTGTTGAAAGATGTCGACCTATCATTACCAACAACTTTTATCAACCAGGACCTAAAAGATAAAGATAAATCAAATCAATCAATTTTATTGAAAGATAAGAGTTTAACATACTCTGAGATTGTTCTAGGTAAACCTTATCAAGACTCCTAACACTCAAATCCAACTCTCATTCCAGCATGGGCTAATCTTGAGTTTGTTGAAACATGTCTACCTATCATTATCAACAACTTTTATCCATGAGAATTGAAAAGACAAGATAAACCAAATCAATCAATCTTATTGAAAGATAAAAGTTTAACCTACTTTGGGATTGTTCCAACTAAGAAGGTCAACTTTATCAAGACTTCTAACACTCAAATTGAGCTATCATTCCTGCACGGGCCAATCATGAGCTTATTGAAAGATGTCTACCTATCATTATCAACAACTTTTATCGATTATCGATTAGAACTTAAAACACAAGACAAATCAAATAAATCAATTTAATTGAAAGAAAAAAGTGTTGGAATTTCTAGTTTATATAATTTTGTAAATATTATTTGTTAATATTTAGTCATTATTGCCTTTATTCTTTCCTTTATTGTAATGGGTCTTTCTCTTATATAAGAAGACCTAGGTTGTCCATATTTGAATAAGATACTATTATTCTCCTAAATTTAAGTAAAAGTAACATACTTTGGGATTGATCCAACTAAGAAGATCAATCTTATCAACAGTCCTAACACTCCCATCGAGTTCCCATTCTTGCATGGGACAATATTGAGCTTGTTGACAGATGTCTACCTATCGTTGTCAACAACTTTTAGTAATTAGAACTTAAAAGACAAGGAAAATCAAATCAATTAATTTTATTGGAACATACAAACTATATAATATACCTCAAGATTGTTCCAAATAAGAAGGTCAATATTACAAGAGTTCTAATATTCCAATTCAGCTTCAACACGTGTATGTGACAATCTTGAGCTTATCAAAGATGTCTACCTATTATTGTTGTTAGAGTTATTATATTAGTATAATAAGTGTAATTATATATAGAGTTGTCCTTTATTGTCTTTTTACATTCTCCTACTTAGGGTTAACCTTGTACACTTGTATATATATATCTTTTATGTGAATGGAATAGATTATTCTGATTCTCTCAAACCTTAGAGTTTACATGGTATCAGAGCGGGTCTAGGGCAATTAGGGTTTTGTCTCGTTGGAGATTTGTGAACGGTTAGGGTTTTGGTTTGGAACACCTTTTGAGAGTTTTGGGTTGCCCAAAACGTTTGCTGCTCGAAACCGCCGCCGCCGCCACCAGATTCCGCCGCCGCCGCCACCTGAAACCGCCGCCGCCGCAGCCGTTTTGGTCTGTCGCCGGAGGATTTTTTTGTCACCGCCCAGTCCAAAACGTAGCCCACTCGCCGATCTGTTGGTCCTCAAAATCCGAAGCCGAAACTCCCTGCGCGTGGCCCTCACGCGCCGCCTCCAGAATCTGCGTCAGTCTCACGCGCCGGCGCGTGTGAGCGCGTGCGCCGCCGTTTTTTGCTCCTTTTTTTGTGGGTTGGCTCGGTTTGGTCTCCTCCTTCCAGTCGTGTGTTGCTTTGGGCCATACCGGGTTTGTTTGGTTATGTTTGAAAGCCATAGTTTGTTTGGAGGTTTAGGGTTTGTGTGATTCAGATTTCAGCTCTACTTTTTGGTCTGTTTTTTGTTGAGGTTATGGCTGACAAGAAGGCTTTAGTGTTGTCCGAGATGATTCCAATGGTATCCAAGATTACGGAACATAAGTTGAATGGTTCTAATTTTTATGCTTGGCGGTCGAATATTCATCATTATATTCGGAGTCTTGATATGGATGACCACCTGACTTTAGAATCACCGCCAAACGATGATACTAAGAAGAGTTGGCTACGGGACGAGTCTCGACTTATTCTACAAATCAAGAATTCTATTGAAAGTGCCATCATTGGGCTCGTTAATCACTGTAACTCAGTCAAAGAGCTCTTGGAATATTTAGATTTTCTTTACTCTGGGAAAGGAAACATCAGTCGGATATTTGATGTATGTAGAACTCTCTTTCAACCTGATCAAGGCGAGAAGTCTTTGTTGAGTTATTTTATGGAATGCAAAAGAGCATATTCAGAATTTAATGAAGTGTTGCCCATGAGTACTGATATAAAAGTTCAGAATGTCCAACGCGAACAACTGTTTATCATGAGTTTTCTAGTTGGTCTTGCTTCGAAATATGACACAGCTAAAGATCAAGTTCTCTCGAGTTCAGACATTTCATCGTTGGAAGATGCTTACACTCGGATACTACGTACAGAGCGGTCGCCAGTGATAGTGCCATCTGAATCTAACAGTGCTTTAGTTGGACAGACCACTGAATATAGAGGTAATCGAGGGGTAGGATCGAACATGTCCAGAGGAAATTCTACTGCTCCAAAAGCAAATTCAGGAGATATTGTTTGCCACTATTGTCATAAGCCAGGGCATATAAAACGTGATTGTCGGAAATTACTTTATAGAAACCAGAGGTTTCCATCTGCACATGTTGCCTCTACTCCTGATAATTCTGACAAGTCTGTTTCGATCTCAGCTGAGGAGTTTGCTAAATTCCGACTGTATCAAGAGTCATTGGCGGCTTCATCCTCCACTCCTGTTACTGCCATTGCCGACACAGGTAACACATCTACATGTCTTCTTTCCTCCTCTTCGAAATGGGTCATAGACTCTGGTGCTTCCGATCACATGACAGGTAATCCCCGTTTATTCTCTACCATTTATCCATCTACATCTTCCCCTAGTGTCACTATAGCTGATGGAACCACCTCTCCAGTCTTAGGGATCGGCAATGTTCGACTTACCAACTCACTTTCGTTGTCTTCCGTTTTGAGTTTACCACAGTTTTCCTTTAACTTGATTTCTGTTAGTAAACTCACTCGTGACCTTAATTGTTGTGTCTCATTTTTTCCTGGTTATTGCTTATTTCAGGATCTTACGACGAAGAGGACTATTGGTAAAGGGCGTGAATCTAGAGGTCTCTACATCTTTGAACCAGAAATATCAACAGCCGTTGCGTGTTCTAAAGTGTCATCTCCATTTGAAGATCATTGTCGTTTGGGTCATCCTTCTATTTCAGTATTGAAGAGTCTTCGTCCTCAGTTTCATTCTTTGTCTTCTTTAGCTTGTGAGTCATGTCAGTTTGCTAAGTTCCATCGTGTGAGTCTGTATCCCCGTGCAACTAACCGAGCTAATGCTCCATTTGAATTAGTTCATTCTGATGTTTGGGGTCCGTGTCCTATTGAGTCAAAGAGAGGGTTTAGATATTTTGTTACCTTTGTCGATGATTTTTCTCGTGTAACTTGGTTATATTTAATGAAAAATCGCTCTGAGTTGCTTTCTCATTTTCGTAACTTCCATGCTGAAATCCGAACTCAATTTAACGGTTCTCTTAAAGTTCTACGGAGTGATAATGCTAAAGAATACTTCTCTCACGCTCTTAATTCTTATTTAGATGAACATGGCATCCTCCATCAATCCTCATGTGTTGATACTCCATCTCAAAATGGGGTTGCAGAAAGAAAGAACCGTCATCTCCTCGAAACAGCCAGAGCCTTAATGTTCCAGATGAATGTTCCAAAGTATTTTTGGGCCGATGCTGTATCCACAGCTTGTTTCTTAATAAATCGCATGCCCTCCTCAGTTCTAAAGGGTGAGATACCTTATCGTATTTTATGTCCCACACAACCTTCATTCTCTCTTCCTCCCAAAATCTTTGGTTGTATTTGCTTTGTTCGGGATGTTCGTCCTCATCTCACCAAACTTGATCCCAAGTCCTTAAAATGTATCTTCCTTGGTTATTCTCGTGTTCAAAAAGGGTATCGGTGTTATTGTCCTAGTCTCGATCGTTATTTTGTCTCTCCTGATGTCACCTTCTTTGAGGATTCTTCTTTCTTTTCCTCACCTTCAAGTCAGCCTAAGGGGGAGCGTAATGAGGAAGATGATGATTTTCTTGTCTATACCATTCTCTCCTCTTGTGAGCCTTCTACTGATTCACCTCCATCTATACCTGTTTCTACTCGTCCACCTATTACTCAGGTTTATTCTCGACGACCACCCCCTTCAGTTACATGCCCTGAACCAGAGGCTTCTTCGTCATGGGATCCAGGAACGAGCGATGACCTTCCCATTGCTCTTCGTAAAGGTAAACGTCAATGCACTTATCCTATTTCCAATTTTGTTTCATATAATCATTTGTCATCTTCTACCTGTTCTTTTATTGCATCCTTACAATCGGTATCTGTTCCTAAGACTGTTCATGAAGCTTTGTCTCATCCTGGTTGGCGTGCTGCAATGGTTGAGGAGATGAATGCCTTAGATGACAATTGTACTTGGGATTTAGTTTCACTTCCTGCAGGAAAGAAGCCTATTGGTTGTAAGTGGGTATTTGCGATCAAGGTCAATCCAGATGGATCTGTGGCTCGCTTGAAAGCTCGCCTTGTTGCTAAGGGTTATGCACAAACCTATGGGGTTGACTATTCTGATACCTTTTCTCCCGTTGCTAAATTGGCTTCTGTTCGGCTGTTCATTTCGTTGGCATCCATTCATCATTGGCCCTTGCATCAGCTTGATATTAAAAATGCCTTTCTTCATGGTGATCTTGAAGAAGAGGTGTATATGGAGCAACCACCAGGGTTTGTTGCTCAGGGGGAGAATGGAAAGGTATGTCGTCTTCTTAAATCCTTGTATGGATTAAAACAGAGTCCACGAGCTTGGTTTGGAAAATTCAGTCAGGTGATTGTAAATTTTGGAATGAGGAAAAGTAAATCAGATCATTCTGTTTTTTATAAGCGATCTGAAAATGGTGTTATCTTGTTGGTTGTGTATGTTGATGATATTGTTATTACTGGCGATGACACATCAGGTATCCAAGCACTCAAAACCTTTCTCCATAGTCAATTCCATACAAAAGATTTGGGAACGTTGAAATACTTTCTAGGAATTGAGGTAATAAGGAGCAAGAAGGGAATCCTGTTATCACAGAGAAAATATGTAATTGACTTGTTGACTGAAACAGGGAAGTTAGGGGCTAAACCATGTAGTACCCCAATGATGCCAAACTTACAGCTTACGAAAGAGGGAGAGTTACTTAAAGATCCTGAAAGGTATAGAAGGTTAGTAGGAAAACTCAATTATCTTACAGTGACTCGGCCTGACATAGCCTATTCAGTGAGTATTGTGAGCCAGTTTATGTCTTCTCCTACAGTTGATCATTGGGCTGCATTGGAACACATTTTGTGTTATTTGAAGGCAGCTCCTGGACGTGGTTTATTATATAAGGATTATGGACACATGAACATTGAATGCTTCTCAGATGCTGACTGGGCAGGATCTAGAGAAGATAGAAGATCAACTTCAGGATATTGTGTATTTGTGGGTGGTAATTTGGTTTCTTGGAAAAGTAAGAAACAAAATGTGGTGTCACGTTCAAGTGCTGAATCAGAATATAGAGCAATGGCACAGTCTGTATGTGAATTAGTCTGGATACGTCAACTTCTTGTTGAATTGGGATTTGATATCACAACACCGACAAAATTGTGGTGTGATAATCAGGCAGCTCTTCATATTGCATCTAATCCGGTATTTCATGAACGGACTAAACACATTGAGGTTGACTGTCACTTTGTACGTGAAAAGATACAAGAAGGTTTGGTGTCAACAGGATATGTGAAGACTGGAGAGCAATTAGGAGATATCTTCACAAAGGCACTAAATGGAGCTCGAATAGATTATCTCTCTAACAAGTTGGGCATGACGAATATATATGCTCCAACTTGAGGGGGAGTGTTAGAGTTATTATATTAGTATAATAAGTGTAATTATATATAGAGTTGTCCTTTATTGTCTTTTTACATTCTCCTACTTAGGGTTAACCTTGTACACTTGTATATATATATCTTTTATGTGAATGGAATAGATTATTCTGATTCTCTCAAACCTTAGAGTTTACAATTGTCAACAACTTCATCAATTAGAACATAAAAACAAGGAAAAAGAGGAAATCTTTAGGGAGGTTTGCTGGACGAAGGAGGTGTGCCTAAGGGCAATGAAGGACTTATTCCGACAGTGTGCTTCTTGAATCACGAAGGAATTTTTTTTTTCCAATGAAACTTGTCATTGGCCAGAATTTCAACCGTCAATCTGTTGAGGAGAAAGAGACGTCAAAAATTCATCGAAAATGGTTGTCTTGCAACTGCCAAATGCATCGAATGTGGCGGGTCAGATGGTGCAATCGAGTAGGGGTCACATGAAGAAGGTGGGGTGTCCAACTAGTCAAAGTGGTAGGCCAGAAAAAGTTGTGAATCAAGGGAAGCTTATGAAAAACCATCTATGCTCTGCTCCGGTAAGTTGACTTTTCCTTTACCTTTCTCTTTAGCTTTGCCTTCTAAAGGAGGAGGGGGTCTGAACAGTTTTAATGAAAGTGTTGGGTCTCCATTGTTGCTTAATTCTTTTCCAATTTATGGTTGTGTCTTGCCTCATTTGACTTACTATGTGCTAAGCGAGAGTGTTTCAACTTTTGTGCCTCTGTCCTATACTTTGGGTAACGCAAGGGGAGGGGGTTTGGTCAACCTTTTCAAAACAAGTTGTTGTTGGTAACCCTATGCCCCTATTTAGTTCTTCGACCCTTCAAGGTTTCCCTACAACTAGGGGTACTCATGGCAATAAACTTCCCTCGCTTCTGTTGGAATTCATAAAATCTCGAATGAGGTGAATCCCTTAAGCACCAACATTAATACTAAGATGGGAAAAACGACTAGTAAGAGAGGAGGGAGTTCTAAGAAGCTAGACAATGAACTTAAAAAGTTGGATTGTTCTATGAATTCTATGAAGTCTATGAAGTAATGTAATAAGGTTATTGAGGGGTGTAGTTTGTTTGACACCCCTTTAGCAAACGACGAGTTTACTTGGGCCAACAGTAGGATGCATATAGCAAAATAGATAGATTTCTATTATCTAGGAATTGGTGGAGACTTTTTCCACAGTTAGACAATTGTTGGGACCTAGAGCCACCTCAAATCATTGGTTGCACATCCTTGTCTTAGGTCCTCAGAAGTAGGGCCTCTGTCCTTTTAGGTTCAAAAACATGTGGCTAGATCATTCCTCCTTTGAACCTTCCTTTCCCTCATGATGGAATACGAAGGTCTCGAGCAATTGGAAAGGCTATCGGTTCATGGGAAAGCTAAGAAATCTAAAATGGATTCTAAAATCATGGAATAGGGAGGTCTTTGGGGACTTTCGGATTAAAAATGAGGAGGAGGCAAGTAGGATTGGTTGTATTGTCGCTTTAGAAGAGATTAGTCAACTGAAGGAGGCCCTTAAGGAGGAGCGGATGTCTCTTAAGTTGGAGTATGCGATAGTTAAAAAGGACACCGTAAGTTGGAAACAATAGGCCAAAGTAAAATGAGCAAAGAAGGGGGATTGTAATTCTTCTTTCTTCCAAAAGGCAAACGGAAGAAGAAGCAAGAATTTTGTTGGGCCTTTGGAGAATGATAGGGGAATCCTACCTTAAAGAGGGGAAGGAGGTTGAGGATGAGATTCTTTCGTATTTCCCTAAGCTCTACACTCCAGAGGTGTCTCCCAAACCCTTTTGTGGAGGGGTTGACTAGAGCCCCATTCCTGAGAAGGAGAAGTGTGGATTGGAGGCTCCCTTTTCAGAGGAAGAGGTTAAGAACACGGTCTTCTATGGTGACAAAGACACGGCCCCAGGGCTTGACGACATCTCCATGACCCTTTTTGATCACTTATAGATCCTGGCATAATGCTAGTCAGCATTTGTATATTGTTCTTTTGCCTTTTCTTATGTACAAACTTCAATTGTTTTCCCAAATCCAGTGAAACATAGGTCATAAGTACTTTCACTAAGAACTAACTTTTTTTCTTTTACAAGTGAAAAATCAATTGAGAAACTTTTCCTGATCTCCTGTGGTTTGTAAAGTGGATCAGGACACCTTGTCATACAATCCTTTTAAGGAAATGTTTCATTAAAAAAAAAAAAAAAAGGTATGATAGGTTGATGACACGTCAATTTCAATACTTATACCACAAAGATATGAATATTGCATTCACTTATGACTTGTATGTTGTCATAGAAATTGCACGCCAACAAATAACCATTAGGAGGAACAAAATATTTAACCTTAATGTAATTCGCTGCCCTCCATTAAAGAGACTGTGAGCCTTGGATTTGTTCACCTAATGACAAATTGAAACATCGTGAACATTTTAATATAGACAACTAGAAAAGCAAAAGCAGCAAGAAAATATTATACAAAAAAATAAGAAAAAAAGGAGGAAGAAGATAATAATCTTAGAAGCTATTCTTTTTATTCCATTTAGTATACAGAATGAAACAATTAGTTTAGTACCTTCAGTAAGGATGAGACAGATCCATAAATATCATTTTTCCTCACTTCTCCCACAAGAACATCCTCAATAACAAGATGATGCAATATGCGGGAAGCTTCACTTTTCAAGAGATGTTTTCCAGCACCATGCAGACTCAACTTTTTATGTCTATGTTTTTTACCTAATTTTGTCAATAAAAGGAAATTACAATAAACACCTAACTTGGAAAGCTAGCAGACAAATCAAAAGTTTGGAATTGGGGAGCTAGGAGCTTTGGTTAATACCAGCCCAATAAAGCAATATTCAATTAATTACCTGATGGTAGCCTTCAATCGACTTTGGAAGATAATGGTGAAGGACAAAACGAACATCTGACTTGTTGATACCTGAAATATCTAAATAAGTGCATAGTTCTTAATAAATCAATCAATTGACAAGCAATAATCAGCTATACCCATTCCAAAAGCCACTGCTTCTGAATGAAGGAGCGTTGGGCAGGATCCATGCTACCATGATAAAAGGCTACTTTATGTCCACATTCCTGAAAATTAATTTATTGAATTAGGACATACAATTTAATCACCATTGTCAACTTCAACAGCACATAACAACAATGCTCTTTGTAGAAGCGAAGCTGAGAATCTAGATCATTTTTGTGGCTATGTCCTTTTACTACCAGAGTGTAGAGGTGTCTTTGACAAGGTTTCAATTTAGCCTGTGCAGAAGTCAAGTATTCATGAGATGCTAGAGAAGGTTTCATTGAAGTTTTATGGTTTATTTGGCTGAAAAGGACTAGGAAAATGTTTTCAGGAAGAGAGTTTTCAGGAACATGTTTGAGATTCGGTGTATTAACACTTTCCCTTGGGCTTCTTAAATCAAATTCATTTTGGAACTATTCTATATTAGTTCGCCTTCATTGTAGGATGTTTCTCTTTTGTGAATGCTTGTATTTATCTTTGTAATTCCTAAATTTTAATTTTATCAATGAAAAATTTTGTTTCCATTAGGAAAAATAAAGTTTGGAATTGCGGAGACAGGAGCTTTGGTTCTAGATATTTGACTCTTGGTTTTTTTTTTAAATCAAAGTATTCGTGTTGACTTTTGGATTTTTATCTTTCACAAAGTTCCAAACAGCGATTGCCTTCCTAAAAAGTCCCCTTCTGCACATTGTAATTGCTACCAACCAACCATCCGGTTGTAGATATTCCAGGTATACAAGAAGACTGAGAAAACCAACCTGTAAACTTTCAGCAACCTTTTCACAGCCCATTCTTGAAAGGCAGTAAACAATCCCACATTCATCAAAGTGGTTTTCCTTGATGAACATATCGATATCATCCACGCATTTCTTAGGCTTTGGAATCACAGAGTTACCTGAAACTGCAAGAGCAGTGATCAGAGTAAATAGCATGAAAGTATCCGTGTATTGGCTCCGACAAAAAATGCAGGATTTTACTTCAAATATTTCACAGAAAAAAGATAAACAGGATTTTACAAACTGGGGAGGAATATAGTCAACCAACAAACATGGTTTTTAACGAGAAACAAACTTTTATTGATAGATTAGAAAGGAAGAAAAAAATTCAAGGATACAATCTCCAAAAGGGAGAGAAAAGAGAGCAAAACAAACAAAAAAAAACAATAAAGCGCCTACTAGAGGAATAAACTCATACAGACACAGGTAGACACAAATAACTAAGCAACTAAAACAAACAAACAAAAAAAAAAAGGATTTTCTTCTTTAGCTAAAAAATCAGTTTCAGTTTCTTTACTGCCCTCAATCATAATTACGAAAGCTATGACCAGAAAAGAAGCCTGACTACCAGCTACATCAAATACCACCCCTCCCCAAACTCTCACTATACCCCTCAGGCAAGAACACCAACACCAAAACAGAAACTGACAATTTGATACTTATTATTATTTGAAAGACAAGTTATTATAATTCTCCAAGATACCACGATTGTTGATGAGTGCATACCACTACCACCACTTCATTTCTTAAAGGAATTTGACTTGGGTCTTATTTTTTCTCTATTTTTTTTTCATAAGCTTCTAATTATAAATGCATACGGGAGAAAACGTATATAGGGGAATTAACTCACCAAGTAAGATGGGGAAGAACTCCTTATCTTCTCCCATCCACCGTTTTCTTGTGGCAGGCAGGGATCTGCGTTGTCCTATGAGGTATGTGAGAGGAACGGAATGTGAGGTTTGTGAGAGAAAAGGAATAATAGGACCTTTAGGGGGTGGGAGTTCTTGGGAGGTTTGCTCCTTGACTAGATTCCAGGTTTCTCTTTGGCGTAGGTGACTTGTGCTTTTTGTAATTTCTCTATAGGCCTTATTTTGTTGGATTAGAGTCCTTTTTTGTAGTTTGGCTTCCTTTTGTGAGCTTAATTTTTTTTTATGTCCTTGTATTCTTTCGTTTTTTCTCAATGAAAGGCTAGTTTTCATTAACAAACAAAAAAAAAAAGAAACAAGAACAACAAACAAACAAGGTAAATCTTACTAGAGTCCTAACACTTCAAAATGAGCTTCAATACCTACATAGGACAATCTTGAGCATATTGAAACATATGTATCAATTATAGTGGACAACGTTTATCAATTAGAACTTAAAAAACAAGGACAATCAAATCAATCAATTTTATTGAAAGCTAGAAAAAATAAAATTTACTTTTGGATGTTCCAACAATCTTCTTAACAGTCTGATAACAATCCAGTTGAGCTCCAATGCCTGCCTACATGGGACAATCTTAAGCTTGTTGAAAGTTGCTTACCTGTAATTGTCAACAACTTTTATCTATTAGCACTTAAGAGATAAGGAAAATCAAATCTATCAATTTTATTAAAAGATAAATTATAACATACTTTAGGATTGTTTCAACTAAGAAGGTTGTGCTCCCATTTTTACATGGCCAATCTTGAGCTTGTTGAAAGATGTCTACCTGTCATTATCACCAACTTTTATTAATTATAACTTAAAGAGCAACACAAAACAAATCAACAATATTATTGAAAGATGTAAACTATATAATATACTTTGTGGGTTTGTTCCAAGTAAGAATGTCAATCTTATACGAGTCCGAACACTCTAATCGAGCCCAATATCTACATAGGAGACAAATAATTGTTAATCTCAACTCCAAATCATATGCAAAGTTATTGATATATGAACTAAATTGCTTATTTATTTTGTTAGTGGGCATCTGATCTTGCATATTCTCATAATTTTGAAGGATGTGATAAACTAAATGATGTAATTTTTTTTAGTAAAAATGTGGCTCAGTATAACTTCCCCGAAATTATCTTACATGGTATGAAAATTGTGTGGCTTATAAATTTAATTGTCAATCCATCAAGCAAATGCTAAATGAGATAATTAAACAAAAACTGTAGTGGTAATGGGACGACAAACTGTACATAACTAGATGGCAAACCTATCCTTTTACAGAGAGACCAAATAAAATAATAGCAATTAGGCATTTGAAGTTAAATTAGCATGTTCGTGCCACAAGTGCAAAAGATTTCCTCCAAAGTTCAAATTCCATTAAACCAATTCTATAAAGTGTAAATGCAGCCAGTTGCAATTGTTCCAACAAGAGAAATAATGATAATAGAAAACAAATAGTGTAGTGTATGTTTATGATAAATTTATGTGTCTCCAAAATTTCAATTTAGTTCAGTACAAAATATACCAAATCGAGGACGATCAATCATGATTTTAACATCGGAATTTTCTACCAGTCCCTCATGGTCATTCATTGTCATCGTCATCGTCAATGCTTTCTTTCACTTTACTCTTCTTCCATTCAGATGTAGCATGTAGTGCGGCCTTTGACAGTGGATTTCCCTCGGAGAAAAAAGGTAGTGAAGTGAAGAGACGATAAGAAATAATGGAGCGTTTGACAACTAACCGTACATGTTCAAGGAGAAAAATGTTTTGATTTTTGAAAAGGAACCAAAGCAATCAATCAAATCAACGATTTTGTTATTTAATTTCTCGGGACTAAAATACTTTCTGAATTCACTTTCGTGGTAAGAAAAGCAACCTTGTCATTAATTTGAGACTTTCATTTGAGTTTATTATCATGTCATTTTTTACACTTTGTTTCATTTAAGTTTTTTTATATTTTTCTAAATATTAATATTAATATTAATCTCAAACACTTAGATTTTCTCCTTTTTTTTTATTCTTTTTGTCCTATAATTTTTTCTCCCTCTCTAATTTTTTCTCCAAGTCTTCTCTTTTTAACTATTTTTCTTTATCTCTAAAATTTTTATCTCTCACATGTTAACCTAGTGTAGCCGATTACTAGGTGTTAATTAGAATGTATGAATGATCTTTTATTAACAAGCTCCAGCCTTTAAATAGGCAAGGAAGCTAACTAAAAGTGGTTACAAGCATGTGTTGGACACATGATTAATTAAAACAGTAGCTAACTAACTAAAAAACATATAATCGGCTACATTAGATGATTTCCCCGCCCAACAAAAATAACTCGATCTCGAGTTAGGTAACAAACGGCCAAATTGTTACATAATCTGCGAATAATTCAGACTTTAAGATATGTGTGCAACTGGGCAACACCATTTACCGAATGGAGAGGAAGAAGCTTCCACATCACGCTGTGACCATTTCTCAACTGGTTGTTCTCAGTTTTTGATCTATTCATACCTTCGGCCACACCAAGTTTGGTATCAGAGCACAAGATTTTGGGCTTTGTTTTCATGGCAACCAATAGAGTTTCAACCAATGTAATGGGAGACTCTTCCTCGGTTGGAAAAGAGGCGGAGTCAACCACCGCCCTCTCACTACGAGCAACAACCGTACGCTTGTTGTCGGTTGAACAAGATGTGAAAATCTTGAAGAATGATGTGGGTGAGATCAAGAAAATCTTAGAAATGATCTGCGAGAAGTCGGGAATTAAACCAGATCAACAATCAACAAACCCAATGGTGCAAACTAATGTGGGAAGAACACTGCAAGATTTTCAAGGAGCAGAATTCAAAACAAGACAGTGGCAAGAAAAGCTAGGAATGGAACAAAGAATGGTCCAAGAAGTAGATTTGCCTGCAAGAATGGTCCAAGAAGTAGATTTGCCTCCAAGAATCCATCAAGAACGTCGACCAATGCTCCAAGAATTCAACAATAATCCCTTATATAGAAGACAACAAGACGGGACGAACTCCTTGAGTGAATATGAAGATAGACCATTGGACATCCAAGTGGAAAGGCACCATAGACTTCCCTATCAACAACCAGAAAATGACTTCAAGATGAAGATTGATATTCCAACATATAGTGGGAAGATGGAGATTGAAACTTTCTTGGAATGGGACATAATTTCAAGATTTAAGGAGAGAATGCAAGGGAAAGATTCATGGGACTGGTCTGAGTTTCCAAGCAAAATTGCAGTGCAATTTTATACCAATCATACTTTCCTTCCTAAAGCACTTGAGAAATGGTCACAGCGTGTGATGTGGAAGCTTCTTCCTCGCCATTCGGTAAATGGTGTTGCCCAGTTGCACACATATCTTAAAGTCTGAATTATTCGCAGATTATGTAACAATTTGGTCGTTTGTTACCTAACTCGAGGTCGAGTTACTTTTGTTGGGCGGGGAAATCATCTTATGTAGCCGATTATATGTCTTTTAGTTAGTTAGCTACTGTTTTAATTAATCATGTGTCCAGCACATGCTTGTAACCATTTTTAGTTAGCTTCCTTGCCTATTTAAAGGTTGGAGCTTGTTAATAAAAGATCATTCATACATTCTAATTAACACCTAGTAATCGTCTACACCATAACCTTTATTCTCTCTAAATTTTTTATCATTTTTTAATTTTTCATCTCTTTTTTCCCACTTTTTGCACTTTTTGACTCCAAATAATTTTCTCTTTTAAACTTTTATTCTATCTCTAAAATTATTCTGTTCTCACTGATTAATTTTTCTCCCTATAACATTTTTCTATTTCTCTAAACATTTCAGAGAGAGAAAAAAGTTATAGAAAAAAATAATTGACAAAAAATTATAGAGAGAAAAATTTTAAAAAATTTTAAAAAAAAAGTGAGAACAACTTTAGAGATTGAAAAAAGTTACAAATAGAAAATTTTAGAGAGAGAACTTTTTTCAAAAAAAAAGTGAGATAAGAGTTTCCGAGATGAAATTAACAAGTGAAAAAGTTTTAGAGAGAAAAGGTTAAAAGGGAAATAAACAATTTAAAGAGAAAAGGTGATAGAGAGAGAGAAAGGAAAAAAAAAGTTGCGATTAAAAAAAAAGAAAAAATGGGAAAATCTTAGGCCTCATTTAATAACCATTTGATTTTTGGTTTTTGAAAATTACGCCTATAAACACTACTTCCACCTATACGTTTCTATGTTTCGTTATCTACCTTCTTCCCATCTTTTAAAAAACCAAGTCAAGTTTTGAAAACTAAAAAAAAGTAGTTTTCAAAAACTTGTTTTTGGTTTTTGAATTTGACTAAGAATTCAAATGTTTCCTTAACAATGATGGAAACAATTGTAAAGAAATTGGGAGAAAACAAACATAATTTTCAAAAACCAAATGGTTATCAAATGGGGCCCTAATGTTTGAGACTAAATTAACACATTTAATAAATACAGGAAAAAAAACTTTTAAATAAAACAAAGTTGTAAAAGTTACATGATTAGTTAAACTAAATTCAAATTTAAGCTAAAATTAATGACCTGTAAGTTTTCCTATGCAAGAGTGAATTCAAAATAGCATTTAATCTACCAGTACAATGGAAAATAAATCACCTCCAAACCATGAGAACTATTAAAATCACACCCTAGAACTTCCAATTTGATCAACCACCCTCACAAGCTTACAAAATTGTTGCAATTTCAGAGGTAGTTAATCAAATTGAAAGTTTGAGGATTTGTAACAATCCCTATAGTTTAGATGTAGTTTTTGCAATTTATTATTTTATATATTAAAATAAAATAAAAAAGATCCCAACGGAATAGAAGTACCTTAGAGAATTTGGCCAAAGTTCACAACACGAAGAGCTGAGTGTTTATTACGAACTGATTCATCTATCAAAGCTGCAAATTTTACAGATAAACAGATCATCAACATCCCTAAAAATACAAACTATAAGAACAATATGAAACTCCCATACATACCTGTAACTGATCCAGCCTAGAGTGCACTCCACCATCACTCAATAATCCTATGAGATGCAATGTGCCGGTTGCAAAGGATTCCTTGATGTATGTGAAACCTTCTCCTTCGTATATTTTTCCAGAGGCAAGAGCAAGGTCAACAAGCTTTGCCCTGCATTCAAAACAAATTACTTTTCAGTTTCAGTAATGGAAAAACAATTGATATGCCATAAAATCAAATTCTTCCCTTGTTCTATTGCTTACAAATGGGTTTAAATATGCATGATGCAGTTTAAAGAACACCTTATCTCTACATACAGCCAAGGGGGAAGCCTTTCTCCCTTACTTCAACTTTAGTATATGTTTTCTTTCCTATTGAAAAAGGTCCCTTTTTTGTTCTTGGATAAGTACATCTCACAACCGCTCTTAGTAATCACCATGGATAAATTATACAGTTTCTCACTGGTTTAGTTACTAAGTGACGGTATTGGAGCATAAATATTCTGCCTTTCATAGTCTTAAAACAAGTAATTTGCTACCTCTACTCACTTACACGAGATTACTGCCACAGAGTAAGATGGAAATCTCTAGTTCCAAACCAGATTAACATAGTGAGATGAAAATATATGTACCAATAACATATGCTGCAAGACAATTTTTCTTTGAAAGAGAAACGATCTATGAGAATTTCATTGACAGTATGAAATTACAAAAGGGGCCTATCCGAAGGATTTACAAAAGTCTCTTCAAATAATAAGCATAAATGCGTCCAGCACCAAGTGCGTTATGTCCAACCTCACTGTTGCCCATGTCATCTTCTGTAGGAAGTCCTATTGCCGTACCATGTGCCCTCAGCAGCCTCCATTTCTCAGGGGCGCCCTATCAGAATCAGCAGATACCAATCAATACATTCGCAGAACACCCAAATGAATATTTGGAGTTTTCCATTCACTAGTGTAGATTTGGAAACAGTAAAATACTAAAATGCCGAAGAACTCTGTTCAAAGGCATGCATCATGTGGAATCTACAGTATCACAACTAAAACGTCCAAATTCGCTTGCAAAGCAGCAAGAACCTCAAAATCTGAGGTGAAATCGTACTTCTCGGGAAAGAATGAATCGGGAAAACGTCATTTCTAATACTAAATGGTAGCCCAGAACATGAATCGAAAAGGAAGAATCCATAAAGTTAAACTACCTTCTTAAGGGAATCCATGGTGGGAGTTTCAGCGACATGGATACAGTTGTAACTATCTGGGTTAGCTTCACCCCACCCGTCTAAAACAACGAGAACCACTGTCTTATCCTTCGGAAGCTTAGGATGATCCGGCAATTTCCACGAGAATCCTGAACTCCCCATCATCTTCGATTAAATTTCCTCTGAAAGACCAAATCCCACTTAAGAACAACATTACAGACTAACGAATCGCAATTAAGACACTACTAAACCAATCAAAAAAAGGCGAATCGAATCTATGAACCAAAAGAAAAATCGAACAAGCAACTTACGAAGAAAGTAGAAACAGTAGCGAATCCAAAGGCCAGCAGGGAGAGGTAAAAGCCACGACCCAACTTTTTGCAAAACAAGACCCACCCTAATCCAACCGAATGCGGGTATATATAAAGGAAAATCACGGCAGACAATCCGTCGATCGATTGTGATTTTAGCATCGCATTCTTCGGCACATCTCTCTTGAATCGTCGTTATCAGATTCTTCGCCGGTGGAGTTCCCTCAGAGAAAACAGGAAGTGAAACGAAGTAAATAGGAGAAATGGGAGCGTTTGCCTGTCAACGGTACTTTTTCAATCTGTTTTTGAAAAGTTTGAATTTGAAAATTAACGATTTCATTCTTTAACTTTATAACTGGCATGATTATAACTGACATGAAATTATGAAGAGAAGGCATGATATTTCTCAAAAAAAAAAAAAATTATAACTGGCATGATTAAAAAGGAATTATTTTTTTTTTATAGATATTATTATTATTATTATTATTATTATTATTATTACATATATCTATATTATATATAAACTTATCTATATCTATGCCAACAAGAGCATAGCTCAACTGGTATAAAATCGTACTGACAACCATGAGATCTGTGGTTCGAATCCCCCCACCCCCATATGTTGTCAAAAAATATATATATATATCTATATCTATATCTAACTTTGAAAAACATTTTTGGACAAAAATACACCTTAATTTATTTTAGATTTACTAGTCTTGCCATTATGAATTTTTAATAACTTTAAATTTATGATTTTACAAAAATAATTTCAAAGGTGATGGAATTCTAAAAGTTGTCTATTTATTTTATTTATTACACTCACAATATAATTACCGAATTACATATTTGTACTAAAAAAAAAAAGAATTAATTTATTTAAAAAAAAATTAATTACATATTTAAATTAAATTTATTTAATAAGCCTTTTTTGTTTTAAAAAAAAAAAAAAACATCTTACTTAATTCCGAACTTTTCTCATTTAATATAAAGAAATTAAAACCAAGACAACCAAACATAAGCCTTAAAAAAAACCATAAATTTAATTCAATCCTTAAATCTCTCATGCATTTCACAAATAAAATTAAGTTTCATAAAAAACTGAATATGGATCCATCGAAAACTGACATTAAAAAAAAAATGGTTGTCCATTCAATTCCATTTTATAATGTATAAATTCATCTGTCTCATGCATCTCCTCTCTGTAACTCTTTCCGTCGGTCTCAACATTCTCAAGTTTATGGAAATGGAAGAAGATAAACTAGGTAACGATGGGAAACAGAGGGTAAGATTAACAATCAATAATTTTCTCTATTTGTGCATGAAACAATAGTTTATTTACATTTATGGAATAATTGTTTACTGAAATTGATCGAAGTTTTACACTTTCTTCCTTTTCCTTCTTTTTGTCCTCCAATTTTATTGTCTTCCTTTCCCATTTTTTTTGCATTAGAGTTGTTTTTACGTTCATTTCTTCCTTCACACCAAAATGAGAAGGTCGTTGATTAAGTGGACATTGATATCTGTTTGGCAACAAAACAGATGCAACAAAAAAATTCCAAACGTTTCTATCTTTTGGTAAAGTATATGGAGATCAACATTGCGACGAAGGACAATTTTTTATTTTCTTGATAGCAAAGCAAAAGATTGCGGTAACATTCTATAGAGCAACAGAAGAGGAAAAAGAAAATTCAGCTGAAACAACATATCTCTATTGGCCAATCTTCCAACCAAATATGTATTGATTGATGCTCCATTCAAATTGATGAGGTTATGTAGAAATTATCAATTAAGATGTATAGTGGTGTTTGTGTAACATAATAATTGTATAAATACTTCGTAATTTACTTATTTTAAGTAAAATTGTTATATCAATAATTACTGGGTATTTAATTTATTCTTTTATTGGCATTATTTCAAAAAATGAAATCAAATTAAATTGAAAATTAACAAGTTTAGTTTTTTTAATGTTTTTTATTTTTTAATTAGTAGCACAGTGCATAAAAATTATCATTAAAAAAATATAATTCGATAATTTGAAATATGAAATAAATCGTGAGATGATGTCCTTCTTTAATTCCTTTATTTAAATAATATGTCACTCAAAACTAATTTTAAACAGTAAATTCATTTATTGATCATTATTATTGATTAATTATCAATAATATAACCATGTGTAATGTAGAAAGTTAGAATAGAAAAAGTCTCCTCATTAATTAATTATTATTTTTAGTTATAATTAATATTATAATTTAAAATGTTTTGTAACCTTTAATTTTCTACCACTATAAAATGAGATATTCTTTTACTATTTTTTTCATCAAGTCCTCTCGATTCTTTATTCAAAGTCTCTTCAAATTTTTAAATCGACTATATTTGTTACTTGGTAGATTCAAGTCGCAATAGATGCATGTGATGAACATATATATAGAACGTTAGAATTCGCTTAGGATGCTAAAGTTTCACTTTGATGAAGCCAAATAATGGCATTGCAATTACCAAGTTAGTATATCTATTTCAAAGCATGTGTGTGTATGGATGCCTTATTGGATATTTTACTACTTTTTTTTTTTTTTTTTTTTTTTTATTGTCATTTGATAATTAGTGCATCGTTTGTTATTAAAAATGTCGACCATATCTTTGAATTCATTAATTCAATTTCATGCAGGTTCATATTTCATGAGAATTTTAGCATGTTGGGAAATTATATACTCTATTCTTTTTGTGAATTTATTATTTTTATTAATTTAAACCATAACACGAAGTTAAAATGTTATTTTGAACCTATGGTAAAATAAAATATTACTCAATAGTTGAAACATTATTATTATTATTATTATTTTTTTTTTATAACGTTGAAACATTATTTTTATAATGATAATGAAGAGGGCAAATTTTAATTAGCAAAAAAAAAAAAAAAAATATAGGCCAAAACTAGCAAAATAATCCTTGGAAAATGAAAGCATGCCAACTTAATTATATATTTCTAGATTGAGATATTAAAATTAGTTTTTCTTTTAATAAATGTCAAATTATTTTAAAGTTTATAGATATTTTCAATAAACAAATTAGACCTGTTGAAAAGTTAATTTAGATAAATAAAATTAAAGTACATCCATAAAGGTGATAAATGAGGAAATATGAACAAAAAATAGGCATCGTTACCCGAAATTAATTCTAAAATTGAGGTTCTTAATTACTAAATTTTTTAGTGCTAAGCCTTTGCATTTTATAGTTCCAATTTTAATTATATTTATAAAAATAAATTAATACTACATGATTTTTTAATATAAAAATATATAATTCAAAAAGTTTTGTTATTATATTATTGCTAATTATGTTTAATTATAGTTTTAGAGTATTAAAAGTTTTGTAACTCCTCCGTCTCCTTTTTTTTTTTTTTGACAACTTTATTTTTTTGACAACTAACTTCTCCATCTCCTTAAAATGCAAAATGATATCTTCCATTCATAATCTACAATAATTTAAACTTTTTTTTCTCTCTCTCTACATTTGATCTTTCAGGTTTCTAAAGTTGATTTATACTAAAATACTAGCATTTGTAGTTTTTTTTTTTTTTTTTTTTTAAGTTTTATAGCGCAATGTTGTTTAGGGTCCGTTTGGTTGGTGATCTGAAAACATAAATTTGAAAACAAGGAATTCAATGAAAACAGAGTTGTATTTTATGTTTTCAGATATGTGTTTGGTAGCAGATTCCGAAATTGAATCCCAATTTAAACAATTGTTCAAAATATGTTTGATAATATATTTATAAACCATAAACTATTTGTAGTTATCAACTAAATACTAACTTGAATATAAACTATTATTAATTAATTTTTAAACATGTCATGTGTTACAATTTTTTTATAATTATTATTTTTACAATATCATATAATTTACAATACATTATATTATACAAATTTTAATTTCATGAGTTTATAACATGAAATACTATATTTATTAAAGTTTTTATCTTTTTTTAATTTAATTATGCATTTAAAAACCTCAAATTCAAAATTTGGATACACTGAAAACATAAAAAAAGTCGTTTTCAGACTTTCCACTATTTGGATCACATAATCCGAAAACAGTATTCAAAAACATGTCTGCCAAACGCATATCCAGTGAATTCAGTGAATCTGAAAACATAAAACAGAATCCGTATACCAAACACGGATTTCAAATATTGGTGAGAGGTAAATCTATTCTACCTTTACTATCATTTGATTGTTTTATAATTAATCATTGGTAATATATATAATCTAACTTGTTGTCTTGATGTCCTCTCTCCCTTCTCACATGGGTTCCAAATCATCGGTATACACCAGAGTCGCCTGATAGTTAAGATGAATAGCAAAATAACAATAAAAAATAAACTAAAAAAATGTTTGGAATATTACCAAAATGGATATTAGAGGAGTTTTCTGTTTGATAACAATTTGGTTTTTGAAACTTATGCTTGTAAGAATTACCTAAATTTATTTGTTTTATAATATACATGTTTTAACAAACCAAGTATATTTTTGAAAATGAAAAGATTTTTTTTTTTTTTTTTTTTTTTAACTTGGCTAAAAATCCAAACACGTCATTAACAAATAATGAAAACTATTGTAAGGAAATTGAGGAAGAACAAGCATTATTAAAAAAAAAAAAAAAAAAAACAAATGGTTATCAAATGAGACATAGAATATTTATTTCAAATAATTAAAAAACTAAAATTTGAAAATTGGAGACTAGAATAATGTTTTAACATATTTGTTTGTTTTTTTTTAAAGAACATATTTGTCGTTTATGTGTGACAACATCTTAACACAAGTTATAATTTACCAACTCGACCATATCTCAATTCATCAAGACATAACATAACATCGTAAAAAAGACTAGAGTTTGATTCTCACACCCACATGTTTTGAACTAAAAAACAATCATATTTTAAGGACAAAATATTGAAATGTAATTTTGGTATGTCTAGTTTAAGTTTCATTACATTTTGGTATGTATAGTTTAAGTTTCATTACATTTTAGAACAAATCTTAAAACTCTGTTAAAATTTTCAAAAAATATTTAGTCTTTATAAGTAAGTATATATATATATATATATATATATATATATTTATTATTTTTTTTAGTACATCAACATTTGTGATGGGGGATTCGAACTTCTGACCTCTTGGTCGAGAGTATATGCCAATTACTTTATAAGTATCTTCTTTATAAATTTTGGAAACATCCTCAAACAACATCTTTTATTGCAGGAAAATCGTTATTGTAAATTAACTAATTTTGACAAAAACTAATTTTGAGATTTATTAAAGTACCCGACCAAAATTATATATATATATATATTTTGACAATACCAAAATTAAATATTTGAAGATGCATTGACCAGAATAAAACGAAATCCAACAATTATATTAAAAAAAACACACACAATTTCCAATTCTATTTCTAACCGTATTGCCAAAGCGAGCTCAACTCAGCAGTAATTGACATGTACCATCGACCAAGAGGTCAGAGGTTCGAATATTTCTAACCGTACTTGAAAAAAAAAAAAAACATTATTTATAACGTCTAAATGGTCGTGGCTTGCAACCGCGAATAGCAAATAAAAAAATAGATATTTTTGAGTGAGAGAAATTTGGCGCGAACGAGTCCGAAAAGCCCTAGGGTTTTTAGCTTTTACTCTCACCCTCACTGTTAACAGCGCAATCCTCTGCACTCTTCCCCACAAAACCACGCCAAACACTCCATCAAATACCTCTCTGCAATGGCAACCATGCGACCCATCGTGTAGGTGTAGCAGAAAGTACTCAGTTTCTTCCATCGAGCTCTTCCATGGCGTCTGCTTCCGGACTCCGTATCTCTTCCCTGCTTCGCTATCAGCTCGCTCCACCTTCCGCGTCGAATCGTTTCTCCAGAATCTGCCATGGGTTATCAGAGCTTCGCTTTCTATCTACTAGCACTTCCACGTCCTCCAGGTCCATCCGTTTGGTGAAGTCCCGGCGCCGAGACGAGCCTGTGAAAGAGGACGGCGATGAGGGGCAGGATGGAAATGGCAGTGTGATTGTGAAGGACAGAGGTGGGAGTGATGGAAGGATTGTTCATGCAGAGCTTCATAAGGAGGCCACTGATGCTTACATGGCTTATGCAATGTCTGTGTTGCTCGGGCGTGCCTTGCCAGATGTTCGAGATGGTTTGAAACCAGTCCACCGCCGTATTTTGTGAGTCATTTCCCCCCAAACTTTCTTTATTTATGCTATTTTCCATAGATTCTGATGAAAATGACGATAATGGAACATATGCGAGACCTCGCTTTCTCATTAATTTGATCGGCCTGTTTTTGAAGTATCGTCTTTTACGTTTATCTCTTTCATCAATTTACTGAAAGTCTATTTTTCTCTTGTTCGTTACATCAATATGCTCAAATTCAAACTATATTCGCTTGAGATCATGTTATAATGCTGTTATACCAATCGGATGGTTTATGCACAGACACGAGAACCTCCAAGATGTCTCTAGAGTTGTCGAATGGAGAGATTGGCGACTTCAAAACCAAGACATCACCTCTCTCACTTGATTAGTGCGTAGCGGGAGTTAGGTTCGTCGGGAATATTTGGAGGAGAAGTGTTTATTGTTTTTTCTTTTTTTTTTTTTTTAGAAAAGAAACAAATTTCATTGATAAATGAAATAAAGGGAGAATAAACTCCCAAATAGGATCATTACAAAAAAGAACTCCAATTGGAAAGTAAAGAAGATAGACTATAGTCGCTAAAAGGGTGTTTACATTTACACCAATATAAAGCATTGAACAAAATCAAATCCCTAAAAGCTGAGACATCCCTGAAAATTCGGTTGTCACACTCATACCAAAGATACCAAAAGAAAACTCGATTGATAGCAAGCCGTAGAGTTTTCTTTTTACCATGAAAGGGATGACCCACAAAAACTGAAGCAAGGAGATAAAAAATAGTTCCAGGTAGAACTTATTCCACCCAAGAGCTTCCACCATTATAGACCAAAATTGAGATGCAAAGGAACAATGACCAAAAAGATGAATTGGACATTCCGCACTTGCACAACACATCACACACCATGAGGGAGAGAGAAAAAATGAGGCATTCTTCTTTGGAGTCTATATGCTGTATTAATACCACCATGGCTAAGCTCCCATAAGAAAATTTTAATCTTCTTAGGGTAATGATCATTTTGTATCATCGGAAAGAGATTGTTCCTGGTTGGACCATTTGAATGGACTAAATCTTCCATCAAAGACTGAACTGTAAAAGTATGAGAGGGATCAAGATGCCAATACCAAGAATCTTGAGTGTTCCTGAAAATAACTGATGAAAGGAGATGAGAGAGACTAGCCCATTCTAAAATTTCCTCCTCATTAAGATTTTGACGAAGCCCTAAATCCCAAGCTCGAGATTCTGAATTCCACATTCAAGCAACAAAATCTAGAGGCCTAGAGGTTAAACGAAAAAGTCTAGGATAGGATGATTTGAGAGATATACCAGCAAGTTACATATCATTCCAAAAAGATGTATGAGCCCCGTTACCAAGCCGCCTTTGGAATACGACTACCAACAATATCAATGGTGCTACAAATAAATTTCCAAATATATTTTGATGATCCACCCATGATAGGTTTTGGCCACCAACATAAACCATCTCTAGAGTAATATTTTGCAGTAATTAATTTTCGCCAAAGACTCTCCTGTTCATATAAAAACCTCCATATCCAATTAGCCAACAATGCAGAATTCCGAAGCTGAAAATTTCCAATACCAAGGCCTCCCAAAATATGTGGAAGTTGAGTCTTCTCCCAATTAAAATTATGTAAGCCTCCATCACCCGTTGAGCCTTCCCAAAAGAAGTCTCGAATGAGCTTCTCCAATTCTTTAGCCACCTTTGAAGGCAATTTAAACAAAGAGAGATAATAAATGGGCATGCTTGACAAAGTAGCTTGAATTAAAGTATATTTACCACATTTTGAAATGTAGAAATATTTCCAATTGTGAAGCTTTCTCTGAATTCTCTCGATCACTGGATGTCAAAACGATGGTAATTTCGAATTACCACCTAAGGGAAGGCCAAGATAAGTTGTTGGCCAATCTCCATGCTTACAACCAAAATTTGAAGTCAAGACATCCATTTCCAAACCATCAACATTTATCCCCAATAATTCACTTTTGCCAAAATTTATGTTTAAACTAGATGCCTGCTAAAAGATTCTAATAATATAAAAAAGATTATCCACAACTAAAGAATTAGAGGTAGAGAATAATAAAGTATCATTTGCAAATGACAAATGAGTCACATTCAGAGAAGAGGTACCAATGGAATGTATTGCAATCATACCCAATTGAGCACTGTAAGTAAATAGCTTGCTTAAGCAATTAGAAACCAAGATAAAAAGAAAAGGAGACAGTGGATCACCTTGACGAATACCTCTTGTGGGAATGATTTTACCTCTAGGCCGCCCAGGCGCCCATTAATAATAATCGAATAGTTTGCACCAGAGACACAACCCTGAATCCATTTTCTCCAAACACTACCAAAACCTTTAGCATGTAGTACCACATCGAGAAAATCCCAATAAACTTCATCAATTTTTTTTCTATATCTAGCTTGATAACCACACCTTTCTTATTGGAGGTTTTTCAGTCATCGATCATTTTGCTTGCAATCAAAGAAGCATCCATAATTTGGTGATTAGACACAAAGGCCATTTGATTTTCAACAATTGTGAAGGGAATAACTTGTTTTAATCGATTAGACAAAACACAGGCAATATCTTATTAGCATAAGAAATAAGGCTAGTTGGACGATAATCATTAACCATTCTGGAATCCACTCTTTTAGGAATGAGGCATATATAAGTATCATTTAAAGCCACATTAATAATCTCACTACTGTAAAACTCATGCAAAATGGCCCTAACATCTTGTTTAATAGTACTCCAAGAGTGTTTAAAAAATTAAGCAGTAAATCCATCGGGACCAGGAGACTTACTTGACCCCAAAGATTGGACATCAAGATAGACCTCCTGATCCGAGAAAGGAGATTCCAATGTGGTTGATTGGCTAAGAAGCACGGACACGGACACACGAAATGCTAGCGACACGACACAAACACGACGACACACCAATTTCTAAAAATATAGGACACGACACGTTGGGGACACGTTATTAATTATATGTATGTATGTATGTATGTATGTATGTGTATATATATATTATGTATATATATTTTTTTTGATAAGAAACGATAATGAGATATCTATTCACAAAAAAAGGCAAATACAACCTAAGGGCCAAGGGGAGGAGATCGCCCCTGCCGAGAACTATCTCAAAAGAGCTTGCCAATCGCTAATATATACATACATACATAATATATATTATGTATGTATGTATGTGTGGTGTATATATATATATATATATATATTATATATACATATAATATGTATATATATATATATATATATATGTATATTATATGTATATATATTGTCATAGTAATACTTCTAAATAAATCAATATGTGCTTCATTAATAATTAAATGGTTCCAATGAATAACAATTAAAACCATTAATAATAATAATAGTTCTAAAGAAGAAAAAAAAAGAAATGAACTAAAAAATAATAATAAATAAATAAATAAGAAGTGCGATCTGCCGTATAAGAGGTGAAAAAACAAAATAAGAAACAAATAAAAGTGTATGAGAGAAGGAAACATTATTTTAAATAATATTTTATTTATTATATTTTGAAGATTTGGTTTTTCAAGAATGTACTTGTGTTAGACATGTCTTTTCATTTTCCTTCTTTTTTACTTTATTTTCTATTTTTATTGTTAATCTTTTCTTCTTCAACCATCTGAATTTTTTGCTTTCTTCTTCAACCATTTGAGTTTTTACGCCCACCACTGCTGTTCTTCATTTGAGGGCGTGTCCTTCACGTGTCCGAAATTAAAAAAAAAAATGGACATGCAAAATAGCGTGTCTGACACGTGTCAGGCACGTGTTGAAGCGTATCCGTGTCGGATACGTGTTTGACATGGACACTCTATACAAAATGAAGTGTCTGTGCTTCCTAGTTGATTGGGCTTCACTAATATGACTACAATCAACGTTGGTAGAGAGAAAAACCAAATAGTATTTGATTGATATATAAATATAAACCATGAATAAAAATGGATTAGAAGAGCTTGTAATTTTTGGGTAGTGACATCTTTTATATTGTCTTTATAGAAGATATGCTCTAAACATTGATTTCATTGACATTCCTCTCTTGAGATATGACAATCCCCAATTCTACAATAGATAAAAAGTATTGCGTGTAGTCAAACCATCCTATAAATCTACAACGGCTTGTACGCTCTCAAGAAAAATTGGAGCAAGAATAATTAATAGCTATATTGACCTGCATATAATTGTATTAACCTGCGATAGGAATTTAGTCTCTGTAGCTCTTCTGCATATAGTTGGAGTAAGAATAATTAATAGTTGTATTGACCTGCGGTAAAATTGTGGCTACAGGTTTGCCATGCATGAATTGGGCCTTTCATCAAGAAAACCATTTAAGAAATGTGCAAGAGTTGTTGGAGAGGTTAATTATACATTTATTCTATGAAGAGCTGAATTCATTTCTCTCTTTAATCACATGGTACTATCTTTATATCCAACAATCATTTTTGATGTTCTTAACAGGTTTTAGGTAAGTTTCATCCGCATGGAGATACTGCTGTGTATGATTCCCTAGTCAGAATGGCTCAGGTGACTGGAAATATTTAATTGATATGATATTCATTAAATTTATTTTTTAAACTTAAATGATAGGCACAATAAAAAGAATATTCTTTGATATGAATTTTGTGGTAACCAAGAATAGATAAAACAGAAGAGAGTGGGGTTAGGCATCTCCCAAACATAAAGTAATCTAGAGTTATAAGCAGCTATCTAGTTGAAGACAATAGTGTAAGTGCAATAATTACAAAAATTCCAATGAAAAGAGCTCCCATTAGGGACTACAAAATGAATCAAACTTTAACAAGCCAAAATGAGACAAGAATAGATAAAACAGAAGAGCGTGGGGTTAGGCATCTCCCAAACGTAAAGTAATCTAGAGTTATAAGCAGCTACCTATTTGAAGACAATAGTGTAAGTGCAATAATTACAAAAATTCCAATGAAAAGAGCTTCCATTAGGGACTACAAAATGAATCAAACTCTAACAAGCCAAAATGAGACAAAGAGGTCAAAACGAGAAGTGAAGGAATGTTGAAGGAAGGAGGCAAAAATTAGACTAATATGAAAAGAAACAAAGGAGGAGTGCTAGAAGAAGGCAAGGGAGAAGAGCCTTGATTCTGACAAGCCTAAGAATCAACCTCCTCCTTCGTGTACAAGGAAACAAGGAAAAGTATGTGGAAGGAGAGGCTGACAATTAAGAAGAAATTTATATTATTGAAATGGAAGCAATTAAGAAGTGGAAATAAAAAAATTTGGAAAGGAGACTTGGTCTTTGATCACTTGCCCCTTTGCTAGAATACTGTGGTCTCTTCTCTGCACTATTTTGGTTAATACCTTCTCTCATCCTAGAAGACCATCATTTTAAAAATGGGAGCCTCCCACCTTCTCTTAGTAACACCTACCAAAGATCTCATGTCTGAATCTTCAGGTGTGCTTAATAAGGAGAACCCTTAATGACCAATGAATTGGAATTCTACTCGAAAAGTTAAGATAATGAGTGACATGTGCTTCCCCTGGGTTGAGGCAAGGCAAGCTTAATAAGGTGTGTATCTAGTTTCATGATCCAAGATTCAAGTATGAGGAATGTAGGCTTGGAGACACGTTAATAGGACATGATGACAACCCAAAGTTGGGTCATTTGACCAAGTATATGATTTCCACAAGATGAGTGACTTCTCACTACTCTCAACATGCAAGGAAGAAATAATGGAATTTCTTAAAGAGGGTACCCACATGAGGTTAACTCTCCACCACTCTTGGGCTAGGTGGGTCTAAGTGAGTAACCTCATGGTATTTACTATTTACTATTTAGTATCTCTCAAGTGTCTTCTAATGGGTATGAGAATTCCTTGACAACATTGCTTGCTATATGTTCAAATAATGGTGGTAAATATTGAGCGACGTAACGAAATGTTGCTCGATATTTCGAGATGTCGAGAGGGTCGACATCTCACGTAGGAAAATTTTTCGTTCTTTTCCTAATTTCGATGACACATTGACATTGTCTCAAAATTTCGAGTTGTTGTCTTCCACAATGTCGCTGGCCAAGATAGAAAATTTAAATGATTCTTATTGCATCCCAAATCCTTGATTGCCAATAGTGCCTCTTTTTAGTAGCTCTAAAGTGTCTTCTAATGGGCGTGATAATTCCTTGGACACATTGGTTGCTATACAAATATTGCACTTCTTCCCATTGGTTAGAAATTTCATTTTTTCTTATTGCATCCCAAATCCTTGATGGCCTATAGTGCCTATTTTTTAGGAATGTTCCACCTAGTGCCTCTTTTGTGGGTTTTTTTTTTGGATGCCCTTGTATTATTTCATTCTTTCTCAATGAAAGCAGGTTTTTTTCTTCTAAAAAAAAAGGAATGTTCCACCTACCTACTAACATCGCTCTTTTGGTCCCATCCTGCATGTGTACTCCATTTTTCTTTTGTCTCTCTTGCCTTGATGGAAATCAAAGAAGTTACTTCTTTTGGCTTCTTACATAATATATACAAAAATCCAAGCATCTCTTTGAGCTTCTATTGCTGAATGGTTTTAGGATGATTTAAGTTTTTTCCTCTTTATACAAGTCATTCTACTTCTTTGGGCTTTTACTACTGAATGGTTGTTGGTCACTTTTTTATTTTGCTTCATTATTATATTTTTTGTCACTTTTGTTCTAATTCTCATAATCTCATGCCTTACACAGGATTTCTCGTTAAGGTGCCCACTCATCCAAGGCCATGGAAATTTTGGTTCTATTGATGCAGATCCTCCTGCTGCCATGCGGTATACTGAGTGCAGATTGGAAGTACGTTTAAATATGTTTGCTTCTTAGAGAATTCTGTTGTATGAAGACATGAAAAAACATTTTGTCATGCTTCAGTTACCTACTTTTCGTAAACAAATAAAACTCAACCCCTTGTTCAACACTGGGAATGTATAAAAAAAATCATCATAGAAAGTAAAGTGGTTGGCCTTAAATTTAGTGTCATACTTTTTCTCGAGTCTTTTACCATATTTGGCTTGAATGTATGTAATTTCTGAAAATTGTTAATCTTTTTGTCATAACCGTTCTCTAGGATCTAAAATGTCTAATCTGTATAAACCATCTGTGTTTTGATTCACAATTGTTATAAACTCCCAAGGTCCCAGTGTAAGAATTTGAGATGTTTGGAAATTCGCTCCAAGTTCTTGGTTCAAACAATTTGGTGTAGAATTTTATAATTTAGAATCTTGTTGTCTCTTGAAGCTGACCTTGATGTGGGTGAAGAAAACACTTCGGGGATTATAGTGAGGGTAGGGAGCCCTCAATCCCTGATTATTAAAGAAATCGCAATGGTTTTTTTAAAAACATAACTAGTAATATTTTGATAGAAAATAAGAATAAATAATTATATTTACCATAACCTATCAAGTATCAACTTAAACTTTTGGGTTACGTAGTGGTTTAACAAATATTCTAACTTACCACTCACTAGCCTCGCTCCCAACCCTACTTCCCCCTTTCCCTACTCTGTCACCCATGCCCCCTTTTAGGGTTATCCTCCATTCAGAAAAGTTGGACATCATCCATCTATTTTGCGATCGTTCATTTGTAAAGATGTTTTTTCCCCTGATGTAATGGGAACATGCAGGGACATTGGCAATCATAAATATTATTGGATTGCCAGTTTAAATGAAAACTTTGATTCATTACATGTTTCTTTACGAAATTGGATGCCTATCACATGTTAGATTTCTGATCCTGTAGGCACTTACAGAAGCAATGTTGTTGGCAGACTTAGAGCTGAATACGGTTTGTTCTATCTCTTACATTTGTTTCAAAGTTATTCATTGTTTTTCTATCACTATCTTTTCTTAATGTGTGTGTGTGTGTTTTTCCTTGTGTAGGTTGATTTTGTTCCAAATTTTGATAATTCCCAAAAGGAACCTTCACTTCTACCAGCTCGGCTCCCAACTCTATTGCTGAATGGATCCTCAGGGATTGCGGTGATCCATCTCAGTTTTCTCTCTTTCTTTTTTTTTCCCTTCCAGATGGTTTTTTGACATTCTGATTTAGAGATAAATACTTTCAGGTTGGAATGGCTACTAATATTCCACCACATAATCTTGGCGAGTTAGTAGATGCACTCTGTGTTCTAATTCATAATCCAGAGGCTATAGTGAGTACTCTCTCTCTCTCTCTCCCTGGATATTCCTGGAAATTGACTTCTTGTTCCTGAATGTTTGTTATGAGTAGTGTGTGGTGAACCACATGCTGTATTCCCTTTGCAAAATAATTTTTGGAAACTTTTTTCTGTTTGGTTATGGGAGGACCTTAATAGCAGTATACCAGAAGCCAAATATTATGTTACGAAGTTTTTAAGATATTGGTATTAGTCTCTTGTGTAAAAGATCTTTGTATCTTTGGTAAATACTGGATAAGAAAATATTTTCTTTTAACCTAGTTTGGTCCCTGAACTTTCAATTTTGTGTCTAATAAATTCTTGACATTCAACCTTTTTTTTAATATTAACGAATCTATTAGACATAAAATTGAATTTTGTATCTAATAGGACATTGAACTTTCAATTTTGCATCCAATAGGTTCATGAATTTTTTAAAAAATGTCGAAGAGGTCAAGAAGTTATTAGATATAAAATCGAAAACTTAGGAACTTATTGACTCAAAGTCGAATGTTTAGGGACTTATTAGATACTTTTTAAAGTTTAAAGACCTATTAGACACTTTTTAAAGTTCAAGGACCTATTTCACACAAACTTGAAAGTTTAGGGATTGAACTTTTAATTTAACAATTCCTTTATAATAGAGTGGAATGAACATGATATAATATTTCTTTCTGGGTTTAAAACACATTTTTATTAACTACTTCTCAGAGTTGTATATTTTGAACGTATCTTTGGAAATAAATGATAATTGGCATTTCATTTATGGATTTGAAACATGTTAACATTTTTTCTCCATAGCAAAGCCAAACTAGGCATTGAACTCTTCTAATATGGCAGTTCAATATATCATTGTGCATTTCCTCATATCTTGTTTGCAATTTCATTAATTTTCTTTTGCTCTGTGAAAGTTGCAAGAATTATTGGAATATATGCCTGGACCTGACTTTCCGACTGGAGGATTAATTATGGGAAACAATGGGTATGATTTAGTTTTTATTCCATTTCTTTTGTCACACTTGTCCCCTGTTTAGATTTCTCTTTCTTTTTTTTCTTTGGCCTTCCATTTTCTTTTGGAGCAAAAATATTTAGAAGTAATTCTAGTGCTTTTTTTCTTTTTCTTTTTCTTTTTTTTTTTTAAAATTATTTATTTATTATTTTTATTTTTTAAATAAAAAAATTGTCCTTCCAATCATTTGCCACCTCTCCATGCTTTCTAAAGTTGTATTTTGTGATTTTATAGGGAAGTTAGAAAGAAAATGGGAAAAAGTCATGAGGATGGAGTGGTCTTTCAACTGGAAAAGCAATTTCAAATCATGCTTTATTTTCTAAAAATTACATCTTTTCATTTTGCCAAAATAAAACAATTTCTAAAAATGAATTGTTTCTTATAGAATAAATATCTTTTCAATCTGCAAAAACAAACTTAGTAGATTTCAATTAGCAATTTGTAAAATGTAAGCACCTGTAAACTAGTCTCAGATATCTCTCTTTAATTTTATTGTTGTTTTGCTTCTTAAGGTCATCCTAATAGTTGTTTATCTTGTCAAGGATTTTAGAGGCATATCGAACAGGACGTGGACGCATTACAGTTAGGGGGAAAACTGATGTTGAATTGCTTGATTCAAAAACTAAACGAACTGCAGTTATTATAAAAGAGGTAACTATCGTGACATCTCTGTATAGTTTTCTGGAAGTATCTGTTTTAACATGTATGCCTTTTAAAGGGTTTTTTTTTTTTGTGGGTAAATTAGAAGGTACCTTTTAAACGGCAGAATTCATTCTTACTATAATTTTATTATTATTATTTTTATTGTTTATTGTTTATTTATTTATTTTTTAAAACATGGAATGTAGGTACCTTACCAAACAAATAAATCTGCTTTGGTGGAGAAGATAGCGGAACTTGTGGAGAACAAGGTGATGAGGAAAGTTATATTACCACAAGTTTATTTGTATATTTTGGTTACCTTTCCATGTTTTTATTATATATTTGTTTGTGTTTTTTTGTTAGGCCATTTTCTTTATAAGAAACAAAGAATATATCGATGGAGAGAAAATCATACAAGAGGGGAGATGGGATATCCCCGAAAGGCCAAAGGGTTAAAAGAAAATGACTCAGTTAGTCGAAATATGCCAAGATCGTAATTATAAAGGGAATTAGAAAGAGAATATCATATGGAAGCAAAGAGTTTGATAGAGTCCCACAGCCTGTCCAAGCCAATCTTCTCTTTGAAGACCTTTGGTTCCTCTCAAAGGCACGAAAATAGCATTAGACCACAAAATACCACAAAATACGATCTTTATCTCCTTAAAGGGAGTTCAAGGGAGTTCCATAAATAAGCTGTAAAAGAGCGTCTCAATCAATTCTTTTAGGAAAGCACCAACTAAGCCAAAACAATTAAAAAGTCTTTCCCTCAAGGAGCTTGCCCAAGAGCAAAGGAAGAAAAGATGATGTTGGTTTTCACCATTCAATCTACACATCACACACCAATTTGGGGACATGGAATGGTTTTCATATTTCCTAAGGAAACATTTGAATTCTTAACCAAATTCCAAAAACGAAATTAAGTTTAATTTTTTTTTTTTAAAGTTTGAAAACCTGGCTTGGATTTCGTGGACTTTTGCAAAAAGAAGATAACAAAACAAAGAAATTCATTGGTGGAAGTATTGTTTGTATGCTTAATTTTCAAAACTTGGCTTGGATTTCGAAAACATTTGCAAAGGCGAACCCATAGGTTTTTCATGGGAGAGTCAACATGTAAGGCCCCCCAGTGATTAATACATATGTGAGGAGGGGCAGAAAGGAGAATTCACCACCTCCATAAGTTGTTAGTTATGCTGTTAGTATTTAAGTTCATTTTTTGTTATTTTGTGGGCATGCTTTTGGTCAGTGTATTTTTTGTCTCTGTCTAGGAAGATAGAGCTGGGAGAGTGCCATCCTCTCGAAAAGTGGTGAACTTGTACTGTGACTTTTGTGAAGTTATCTGGTTAATGAAAGTTATCATCCCACCGAGGAATTGTCCAGTTATATTAGTTCTTGGTATCTAGCTTATTGATTATTTCATGACTTATTTGTCCTGGTATCTTGACAAAGTGGTATCAGAGCAGTCATCTTGGGGAAAACTCGAGCGATGTCGCAATGACAGTTAGAGGAACGGATGGCAAAATCAGAGAAGAGCGTGGAGGATAAAATATCTGAGATTGAGAAAACCATGGCGGAGATCAACATGAACATCGAGAAGCTCTTCTACAGTTTGGAAGATCAAAGGCAAGCGACTGTTGAGAATCAACGAGCACTGGCAGGCTTGGTTAGGGGGGGATCACGAAGTGACCAACAAACAAGCAAGCATATGGGCCAGAAACAAAAAACCCTTGAACCAGACCGTGGGTCGGTGAGCGGTTGGGAGACACAAGGAGAAGAAAGTTCTTTTGAGAAACATAAACTCAAGAAAATTGAGATGCCTATATTTGAAGGTGGGACGTCGGACGATTGGCTTTTCTAGGTTGAGTGATATTTTACAATCCAACATCTAACTGACACTGAGAAGGTGTAGGCTACGACCGTGTGCTTCACCAGAGCAGCTTTGCAGTAGCTCCAGTGGGTGAAGAACAAAACTCTTTCCAAGGATGGGCGGATCTCAAGGATTGAATTCTTGAATGGTTCAGACTGATCCACGAGGGCTCCCTATGCGCAAGATTTTCGGCCATTCGACAAGATGGAACTATAGCTGATTATTGTTAAAAGTTAGAGGAACTATCGGTGCCTTTACCACATCTGACAGACGAAGTACTTGAGAGTACATTTATGAATGAACTAGATCTAGAGGTGTGGGCAGAAGTTTTGTGCTTTGAGCCCGTGGGCCTGAAGGCCATGATGAAGGCGACCCAACGAGTAGAGGACAAAAGAACGACCCAATCTGGGAAAGCTGGCCCTAACGCAGTTAAATTGCTGAAGACCTCTAGCTCAAATTACGCGGCTTCCAAACCAACGCCCAAATTAATTAAAGCTACCCCCATTAGAACAGTCACTTTGTCGAATCAACAACAATTGCATCAACGTAAGGAAGTTCCATACCATCGATTGACAGACACTGAGCTACAGTCTCAGAAGGAGAAAAGGCTTTGCTACCGATGCGATGAGAAATACTTCGTAGGCCACAAATGCAAAAGTAAGGAATTGAGGCTTCTTTTTTTTTTTTTTTGTTTTTTTTGAAAAGGAAACAATCTTTTCATTGAAGAAATGAAAAGAGACTAATGCTCAAAATACAATGATACAAAAGATAGAGGAAATGAAAATACAGCCAATAAAAGAACAACAAAAAACAAGATAATGAAAAGATCAGCCCATAAAAAATCCGCACACGGCTTTAAAGGCAACACAAAAACAACCCAAAAAAGAACAATGAAGACTTAGGATGGAGAAATGAAAGCATCCCAAATAAAGCAAATATTCTGAATAGAGAAGGTTGAATAAATCTTGGACAATGGACTCCATAACGAAGCTTTGAGGCAATCTTCATACGGTGTTTCCAAGTGGTGGCAGTAACTTTCCGAATGTAGTAACTAAACTTTCTCTGATGAAGAAACATCCAGAAGCTTGAGCAACACACCTAAACTCTTCAACCTGCCTTCCACCATTTCCATAGTTGCTGAAACTGAAGATCCATGGGCTATTTGCCAGTGTAAACAAAAGATATTCTAGTAGTTATCCTCCAAGGATCTAACAAAGATATACACACTGATAACGAGTTTATTAAAACAGATGTTGGTCGTGAATCTTCCAAGGCATGGCGAAACAATCTTCCTACAAAACTTGGGCTGGAAATTTTAGCCAAAAGACTAAGAGGAGCAACTCGTGCAGCATTAGAATGAACTTCTTATCAATCTGTAGAGCTGAACTTGTCCGCTATCATCTCCACTTGGCCTGAAACAACCCATTTCCAGCACTGATATTTGAAGATCCTGAAGCCTTTTGCAACAATTAAGTGAGAACATTCAGCCACCAAATAATCAGCATTAATGTTGGACTTAACAGCCAATGAAAGAGATTTTTCCAAGAATATGCCTTTAATGCTGCCTGCTGAACAACATCATTTATTATACAATTAAAGGCATTAAGGAGATTCAAAAACTCGATTGGACTTCATGAGGGCTGCAATTATTACACTCATTGTTATTTTTGGATGAAGAGAGAACAAAGACCAACTCTTTAAAGCTGACATTAAAACCTTTACAACCAGCATAATTAATACCCTTTTCATGCAATGAAGCACCTTTTGGAGAGCCCAACACCTCATTAAATTGATCTCTCTCACTAGAAATCTGCTGTAAATCATTAATTAAATTACAGCTATCATAATTAATACCCTTATCATGCAATGAAGCACCTTTTGGAGAGCCCAACACCTCATTAAATTGATCTTTCTCACTAAAAATCTGCTGTAAATCACTAATCAACTTACAGCTATCATCATTAATTATCTTGGGTGGAGGATCATTACAGCCAACGCAATAACTTCTTTCTTCATGCACCGAGGCGTCCTTTGAGATAACCAACTCCCCATTCACTTCCTCCTGATAACAAGAATTAATGGCAGCTCACTCATCCATCCCCCTTCATTAACAATATCCGATTCTTCATCCAAAATCACCAGTCTAACCCAACCCTCCAAGGTTCTTTCCAATAGCTTCAAAAGAATCACAATGCCATAAATTCAATGGAAGATTTCTGATAGCAAGCCAGCCTCCATAACTCCATATAGATTTTATCAAACGTTGATCGAAAAAGACAATCTTAGTCTCCTAAATTAACACCATATCGGGGCAATGATGCTACAAAAATTACTTCAAAGCCACTCCCTTTGATCGGTCCCCTAAACCTCTAGTATTCCAAGAAATAATCTTCATGGATTATTTAAAAAACGTGCCCCAACTTAACTTACAAAATTTTTTTAGTAACAGGGGGTAAAAAAGGTTGAATCTCCTTTAACTGAATGTCACAATCGTCTAAAAGAGAGGAAAATTTGCTTGGGACAAAAACTAAGGGAGTTGCCGAAACATCATAATCACTCAACTGAACTTCAGAAACAACTTCATTGTTCTGGAAAATCCGATTAAAAGCCAATGCAAAAGAGTCTTCCTCCAATTCGTTGTTTTCATCATTCAATTGTTGACTTTCAGCCTCAACACTACTAATACTCACCACTGAATCATCATCAGAATTGAGGCTTCTTTTGATAAACGATCAGATCGCAGCCGAGGAACTCAGGGAATTGAGTGATCGTGAAGAATTTTTTTTTGATAAAAGACCATGCTTTCATTGAGAAAAAACGAAAGAATACAAGGGCATACAAAAAACAAGCCCGAGAAAGAGGAATCCCTTTAAATGAAGGGACTCCAATCCAAAATGATGAGACCTAAGGAATAATTACAAAATAAACGCGTCACCGACGCCCAAAGAGAAACATTATATTTAACAAGGGACCAAACCTCAGTAGGATCCCTCTCTAACCCTCTAAAAGTTCTATTGTTTCTCTCACCCCACAACCCCCAAATAATAGCACAAATCCCAGCTTGCCACAAAAACTTTCCTTGCTCCCTAAAGGGAGGATGGGGAAGGAACTCCTCGATCGTCTCTCCGAGGCCTCTGTGTCTGGCAAACTGCAACCCGAACGAGCCAAAGAACTCATCCCACACTGTCCTAGCAAAAGCGCAATTCCATAACATATGATCGAGGTCTTCCTCGGCCATCTGGCAACAAATGCAACAAAAAGGCCCAAACAAACTAAGAATCTTTCTGGACAGCCGATCAAGAGTATTAACTCTTCCATGGATCACTTGCCAAATAAAAAACTGCACCTTCTTTGGAACTTACACCTTCCACAATAAAGAGAAAATGGACGGCTCAGAGGAAACAGGGTCCAAAAGGCATCGGAAGAAGGATCGACAAGAAAACCCAAGGGAAGGGTCGGGACTCCAGACTCGAATGTCTTTCATAGTGGTACTAAAAACGATTTCCCCAATCAAAGAAAGGAGAGTCATGAGGTCCGTTGTTTCACGATCAGACAACGGACGCGCAAAGCCAAAGCAATAAGAAAGAGAGCTTCCTGAAGGAATCAGAACCTCGGCCACGGAATGATTTTTCATAGAAGAAAGATGATAGAGCCGAGGAAAGGTAACGCAAAGGGGTCTATCCCCCACCCATCTGTCCTCCCAAAAATAAGTGTCCTCCCCATTCCCCACCAAGCAATGAATAAAAGAGGCCAAAGGGAGCTCACGCGAAATTTCTCTCCAAGGGTTTCTAGAAGTGCCTTTGATCCCCCCCGTTACCCATTCAGAAGGGTGGGGCTCGTGTTTACTAACAATAATCCTATGCCATAAGGTGTTGGAATCAGAATAGAACCTCCAAAGCCATTTTTCCAGTAAAGCCTTGTTACGTATCCTCAAGTTACCTATCTCTAGCCCCCCCCCCCCCCTCGCCTTAAGGATTGCCCCACAAGATCCTAGCGCACCAGATGCGTACCCTTACCCTCATCCACCCCTTCCCATAAAAAGTCCCTCATCAACTTCTCAATAACTTTACAAACCGAACAAGGGGCTCTAAAGAGGGAAAAGAAATAAATAGGGATACCATTTAAAACAGAACGAATAAGGGTCAACCTACCTCCTTTAGAAAAGAAGCTTTTCTTCCAACTTGCAAGTCTTTTCCTCACCTTATCCACAACATGGTCCCAAAACGAGACCAACCTCGAGTTGTGACCCAACGGCAAACCTAACCCAACGGCAAACCTAAGTAAGACGATGGAAACGAACTCATTTCACAACCAACAATCTCTGCCCATCTCCTCGCCTTACTATCATCGCAATTCAGACCCAGGATTTGGCACTTGCCCCGATTTATTTTCAAACCTTACATGGATTCAAAGAAGGCTAATATATGGTTCAAAATTAAAAAGGATTCTTCTTTTCCGGAACAAAAGAAGATCGTGTCATCTGCAAACTGAAGATGGGATAGGGGAATCCTATTCTGACCCACTTCGAAGCCTTCGATGATTTTACCCTCCACCCCTTTAAAAATAATTCTACTGAGAGAATCCACAATCAGAAGAAAAAGAAAAGGGGAGAGGGGGTCTTTTTGACGAAGGCCACGGGTAACCCGAATCCTCCCCTTGGGCCTGCCATTTACAAGGATTGAATAGGTCACAGATCTCGTGCAACTCCAAATCCAAGATCTCCATTTGTAACCAAACCCTTTCTTCTCCAGAATCTTATCCAAAAAGTTCCAATCCACGTGATCGTACGCCTTCTCAAAATCAATCTTAAAAACCACTCACTCCCGACCACTTCCACGATAATCCTCAATAGCCTCATTAGCAATGAGGGCTTGATCCAGAATTTGTCTACCTTCGATAAAAGCCCCCTGGGCCTCCGTAATTGTTGAGGGAAGAGCTTTTTTCAATCTCTTAGTGAGCACCTTAGCAATGATCTTATAAACGCTTGTATCAGGCTAATAGGTCGGAAATCCTTCACCCTATTAGCTCTCTCTTTCTTAGGGATAAGGCACACGTAGGTCTCATTTAAGGAACTGTCCAAGATGCCACGTTCATAGAATTCTTTAAACACACGTTCCAAATCCCCCTTAATCTCTTTCCAATTGTCTTGAAAAAAGGCCATGGAAAAGCCATCCGGGCCTGGGGATTTATCTCTATCACAATCGAAGACCGCTTTCTTGATTTCCTCCCACGAGAAAGGGGAGTCTAAGTCATTTTTCTCCCTATCTGAGATCGGGCACCAATCAATTCCTTCGACGAAGGGTTTGGGGGTCACCTGAGGGGCATAAAGATCGGAAAAGAAAGATACGATTTCATCCTCGATCTCTTTTTCCCCATGAATTTGAATCCCCAAATTATTTTGGGGCAACAAGAAATATGGCTAAAAATAAATAGGTGGCTTGAAATATAACTACAAACGTTTATAAATTAAATAGATGGCTAAATGATTTAATGATTAATAAATACCTATTTGTAAAAGACAAATATGCCCCCCAACAAACTGTCTAACGTATTCTTAACGTTTAAAACCAAAATCAGAGTTTAAGAGAGATAAAATATACCCCTAAAAATAAGTTGGAGACATTTTAGGAAGTTTGAAATTAAAAAATCCAAGAAATAAAACTAGTTTGAAAATCTAGGTGTATCATATTGTTAACTACTGGAAAAATTTGCTTCCTGGAAAAAGTTGCTTCCCGGAAAAAGGAGTCAATACCTTTATTGCGGAAGGAGTACAAAGTTCAACCTCCCTCAGTAGAGAGAAACACCTTCGGAATGCATTAATTGGAAAAAAGGTCCTCTCAATCTGAAGACATACTACCTGCAACAAAGAAGATCAGAAATTAAAAAACAAAAAATAAGAACAAGTTGCTAATTTCCCCAGAAAATTGAATAACCTAAAAAGACTACCTCTCATTGAGAGCATTCCACACCCTCGAAACCCCTATTCCACACTATTCCCCACCGCCACCACAGAGTGTATATCGTTACCTACCTCTCATATCACGCCGACGAACCACCTCCGCCGTGCCAACCACCTTCATCCGCCGCGTCGACGACCATCTCTTGCTTGCTCAATCGATTCTCCCCCTACGCGACGACTGTACCAAAAAATTTGAACTAGGTAACAGTTTCATTTCTCTTCCCTTATATTTGCAACAAACAAATACATTATCCCAAGATTTTAGGGATTTAGTTTATTCCCTTTGAAACCGTATATTTTCGGGATTCATTTTTTCCTTCCAATCCGCGATTATACCGGCCTATTGTAAGACAAAAAGCACGGGCGTGGGGAGGAAATGCATGGAGGCGGTTTTGGTGGAGGGTTTGTGTTGATTTGACTTAAATGTTGAACCCGTCATAGTGGTATGTACTGATAAATACCATTTCATCGTTATTGCAACTTCTCTGGAAAAAGTGTGCTTGTGGTATACTCATATGTATATGTGTGCATACACATTGGCATGTCTAATAGAAAAAATGTTTTGATTTGTCTGTACTATTATATACATCCATGGAATGGTCTGATGTGTCTACTTGTGTGTGTATACACTTAATCCCCCCTGTATTTGAGTTAATCACCCCCTGTATCGTGTATGTCTGGAATGCCCAATAAAAATACACTCTGTCTTTGTCTGTGTTGCTATATGTAACCATAATAACCCCCCATACCATGTTCACCTGAATGCAAATACCTGATGAATGCCATAACTGATATCTGTCTATAGTATTACATACATACGTGTTCCGCATGCATCCTGTGTGCATGTATGCATACTTACCCCAGTCCCACCCCCCATATGAGTTATATATACGTTGTAGTTTATATGCACTGTCATCTGTCTGTGTGTACTACTACTTACGACTTTTATTGTTGTCCTTTTGTAACATGGATAATGAGGGACAAAATGTGAGGGATAAAATCTTTTTTACCGTTGGAAACGCGGAAACCTAAGCCTAAAAAATAGGTAGATCTTTTTATACACTTGAACACAACCCGCCAACTGAACTCCCCATAAATCGGGATTCATCCATCCCAAAAAAAGGGGGGAGAAACTGAATGAAAACAAAAAAAATCTGTTAACGGCGTTTGTCTATAGGCGTATATACTAGGGGTAAAAATGTAAAAAAAAAAACCTAGAAAACAGTTCCTGAAAATGCGGTAGCCACCCCTGCGAATTCTGAACATTTGTAGCCAAAAAACAAGAAGGCTTTTTTTCTCTAGCTATTTAGCACAATTCCCCAATTATTTTCCAACGGGCCAATCATGTTTTTACTTCTGCCGTTAGCCATTCTATGAAAAAAGGCCGAATTACAATCGCCATCCTTGGCCCATTTGACTTTGGCCTTTTGCCTCCAACTAATCGTCTCTTTCTCAACCAACTTAGCGAACTCAGATTTGAGGGAAATACGTTCCTCCTTGAGGGTATCATCCAAGGGCCCATTCTCTTCCTGGGAATCAATCTCATTGATCCTGCTCACCACTTCCTGTTTCTTCACCCTAATATCACCGAAGACCTCTTTGTTCCACAACTTAAGAGTTCCCCTAAGGGCTCTTAATTAACCCATAAACCTATACCCTTCCCACTTCCCAAGAGCCTCCACATTCCACCACGAAGGGAAGGAAGATTTGAAAGACGGGTGATCCAACCACATATTCTCAAAACGAAAAGGGCAAGAGCCCCATTTCTGAGGTCCCAATGATCAGAAGTAACTCAAGGACCTAAGGATTGTCTGACACCATGGAAGGTATCCATCCAACCCTTAGAGCAGAGAGCTCTATCGATCCTACTGCGTGCCCTACTATTAGACCAGGTGAATCTCCCATTAGAAAGAGGGGGGTCAAAAAAGCTGCAGTCCTCAATCCACTCATTAAAAGACTTTATCGACTTCGAAGCTCTCCCTCCCGAAGCCTTTTCTGAAGGGGAACAAACAACATTAAAGTCACCCAAAATGCACCAATGATGCCCACATAACCCATACAAGGCCCTAAGCTCATTCCAAAACTCCTGCCTACCTTTGGGCCTGGGCGGGCCATACGTACCTGTGACCCAACCTAAGTCCTTATCCTTCCATTTAATCTTGATAGAAACAGAGAAGACACCAAGCATCACCTCCAAACAGTTAACAGAATTACCATCCCACATAACAAGCACCCCTCCAGATGCTCCCACCGACTCAATGGAAGAATTTGATTTTGTCGAGAATGAAATCGACGAGATATCACCGCGTAACATGGCCGAGTTACCGTTGAACACCATGGTGGGATTCTCCTCACCAAGAACGATCAAAGTAAATGGAAATATCGAAAATGAAGATGTAGTGATTCTGGTAGACTGTGGCGCCACCCACAACTTTATATCCAACCGGTTAGTTGATCAGTTGAAACTACTTGTCTCTGAAACCAGGAACTATGACATTGTGATGGGCACTGGTACCGTAGTGTGAGGAAAGGGGATATGCACGGGGGTTGTGGTCACGGTTGCTAAATTCACGATTGTGGAACATTTCTTGCCATTGGAGTTAGGGAACCTGGACTTGATTCTCGACATGTAATGGCTGAAAACCCTAGGGGTTACAAGAGTGGACGGGAAGATGTTAACCTTCACCATCGACAATGGAGATTCGAAGATAGTCATTAAAGGGGATTTGACGTTAACCAGGTCAGAGGTATCGTTGAAACACTTGAAGCGACAATGGGATGATCAAGATCAAGATCAAGATCAAGGGTTCCTTGTTGAGCTACGGGCGCTAACTGCTTAGGTTAATGAGGGCCACGAATTGGCCGTTGTTCCTCCCTCCCAGCTTCCACCAACAGTTGGTCGTTTGATTGATCAGTACCCCGATGTGTTCGAAGAACCAACTCGGCTTCCCACTCAACACAAGGTCGATCACTGGATTACATTAAGAGAGGGACAACCGTCGATCAATGTACGACCTTACAGATACCCACATGTTTAGAAAGGAGAGATAGAAAAACTGATCACTGAGATGCTTTCCGCTGGGATCATCCGGCCTAGCAACAACTCGTATTCCAGCCTCGTCCTTTTGTTCATGAAGAATGATGGTAGTTGGAGATTTTATGTAGACTACAAGTCCTCAACGAGGCTACAATCCCTAGCAAATTTTCGATACCGGTGATTGAAGAATTGTTGGATGAACTCCATGGAGCTAAGGTATTTTCCAAGTTGGACCTCCAATCCGGATACCACCAAATGAGGGTTCACGAAGGGAACATTGCTAAGACGACGTTTCAAACTCACGAAGGGCATTATGAGTTCATGGTTATGCCGTTTGGGCTCACCAACGCCCCAACCACATTCCAGGTGCTCATGAATCGGGTATTTCGTCCTTTTCTTCTTCGAGTTTTGGTTTTTTTTTTTTAATGACATATTGGTCTATAGTCCTGATCTTGAAACGCATGTGACACATTTGGGAATGGTTTTAAACATTATGCAAGACAACTCACTAAAGGCTAATCTTAAGGAGTGCCAATTTGCTAAAGAACAAATAGAGTACTTGGGACACTGGGTGTTGGCAGCAGGAGTGGAAGCGGATCCGAAAAAGGTTCGCATGATGTTAGAGTGGTCAATTCCCACGAATGTGAGAGAATTAAGGGGGATTTTTGGGCCTCACTAGATACTACCAGAGGTTTGTGGAAAATTACGACACAAAGGTGTTTCCCAATAAAGAAAAGGTTTGCACGATATTTTTTCTCCTTTTTTCAAAGATTACCCAATAAAGAAAAAGAAAGAAGACTTTTTGGATCATATGAAAAGTTGTACTCGAATTGGATGCTAAAAGAATAACCCCCCATTGTGGGGAGATGATCAAATGAGGCAATCTGCATTGAAGTTTGTTCGTGGGCTGATGGTTCGGTGGCTAAGATCCTAAGGAAAGAATTTAATCTTTTTGAATAGTGATCTCTCCAAATAGCATAAAAAATGGAGACACTAGTTCTTCTCATTTAAAGGCTATATCAGTGTTTTCAAAGCGCAAGACACACTCAAAGATGACAAGCCTCTTAATTGCCCGACAAGAGACGACAAAAAGGCGTCAGTTGAATGAAGTGAGGCACATGTAATAAATGATAAATAAATATCATTAATGACAATTCTTTGTAAAATTAGAAATACTCAACATGAAAATATCAATAAAACTATTTAATTTTCAAACAAAAGTTAAGAAAAAGTAAAAATGTAAGTTCTTAAAAAAATATAGTAAGAAATAGTGATTAATAAGAGATTAAATAACATTTATGAAATTAAACTCAAATGTAACTAGAATTAGCATAAACAAATAGTGATAATGATTAGGGGTGTTCATGGTCCGATTCGATCCAATTTTGGCCGAAATTGAAGAGCGGATCGAAGCCTTTAGTTTGCAACCAATATATACCAAGAGAATCAGTTTTCTCCTCGATTTTAGTTTGAACTAAACCAAGTGGGCTTTGGTTTACCTCGGTTTAGTTTAGACTTTAACAGAGGAGTGCTTGACTATTTTGAGAAAGCAATCACGAAAAGTTGAAGTCAATGACCATAGAAGAAAGGCACAAATGAAGTGCGCACAAAAGCAAGAATGTGAAGGGGCGGTGACTATAGAAGAAAGGTGCAAGACTACGCACACAGAGAGAATCGTGGATGAGCGTGAGATATGGAAAAGTAACTGAACAAAGAGAGAAAGGAGAGAAGTCGACGATGACAGTGCAGAAGAGAAGATGAGTAGATGACAACAACAACATAAAAGAGATTTGATTATTAGAGCGTTCTTTTTCCTCAAAAAGAAAATTAGAGCCTTCTTTTGGGTTTTGTGGAATTTTGGGTTTTGTGGAAGAAAGGAATCGAACCAAAGAATGTTCACGTAGAAAGAACGATGATTTGATTGGTATTTTGATAACAATGTTTTTGGCTATTACTTGGTGTAAATTATCTCTGTTTTTTCACCACTGTAGCTTTTCTTTTCTTTTGTCTAGTTGTACAAGTTTTACGTAACTTCTTTGAATTAAGGAGCTAGGCGCTTTTTAGGGGTTGGTTGTGGCTTTTGTATTGGTGTTTCACTCTTTAGAATGATAGAAACTAAATTTCTAAGTCAGCTATTGTGTGGTAGAAATTAAATTTGCCTTCGTCACAATGTAAGTCACCGTTTCTTGTTGACTGTAGTGTAATTTTTTGTTTGTTTAATATCTAAATGTCCTTATTTTTATGAACAGACACTGGATGGTATAGGTGACATTAGGGACGAGAGTGATCGATCTGGAATGCGTATTGTAATTGAGGTAAAAATGATGTTGGATATTATTCTTTTCTTATCATTATGACCTATTAAAATATTTAGCCACTTGTACATAGGGTAATAAAATCCTACAAGTTTCTTAGCAACCAAATGTTGTAAAGTGACCCAGACATTCACAAATTACACCAACAAAGAAGAAAGTCCTTTAGAGCTTAAAAATTGCAGTTGAGGTTAAGAGGAAAAAGTTAACTTCATATGAATTGCTTTGTCGTGTATATTTATTGCACTAGAAAATAAAGGAAGTTGACAATGCTAGTTAGACTGACAGGTCTTTTAACCTTCTTTACAGCTTAAGCGGGGAGCAGATCCATTAATTATTCAGAATAATTTATATCGTCTTACATCTCTTCAGTCTAGTTTTAGCTGCAATATGGTGGGGTGAGTGGATGCTCCCTTATAGCCAGCTTATTGTCCTTTAAATTTTCATTAATATATATTAACTTCAATTTCTTTGTCGATTACTATGCCCATATATTGTTGTTATATTTGAAAAATAAATATTAGCTATTTCCCCTTTATTTCATTTGTCAATGAAATTTTTTTCTCTTCTCTAAAAAAAATATTATTTAAATGGGTAGGAATAGTTTTTTTTTTTTTAATTTCTATTTATAATAAAATATTATCTAAATTCTTGAGGTAAAATTAATCAAGTTTTTTTTTTAATAAAAAAAAATCTGTTGTAGAGCTAATCAAACTCATTAGCCTTCTTTACACTGAAAATTCATGTCTCATAAGTTTGAAATTAGAGCCTTTTTTCTTAATCTAAAGTTGGAAACTTTTCTAGTTTTCTGAATATATAAAAAAAATAAAAAATCATATACAGAGAGTTACTTGATTCTTACCCCCAACCCACTGAAAAGGGAAAAAAGAAGGAACAGAATGGTAGATATCATAATCAAATTGTTGAATTTTGAAAAGAAAGCTAAAAGCATGTGTTTTTCGTATCTAGGGTTTCTGAATATTTTTGGCCAAATATTTGAATGAAATTCTTGTCTATTATTCTATGTTGTTTATGGGGACATAGCTTGATGATAATTTTATGAATCACTTAATTAAGCCTTAATTTTCTTTGAAATGATGCACTCTTTTGTTATGCTAATTTGTGGGTATGACGTTTCTCTTTTGAAACTTCCCTTCCAAGTAATGCTACTTTAAATTTGCTTGCAGTATCATTAATGGACAACCTAAACTCATGGGTCTGAAGGAATTGCTGCTGGTAAAATTTCACACAATTCTTTTTATTTTTTTCCTTGACAGTTCACCTCTCCCATGCAACCATAACTTTACAGTAGAATTGGTTTCTCGCATTCCATTTTCATTCTTCGTCAATTGTTTTCATGGATAGTGGAGTTCTATTTGTTCGTCATTTTTTTTAATCTTATATATGAATATTCTTTATGTTTGAGCCGTTTAATTTTTGAAGTATTTCAAAAGAGTTGAAGCACAAAATCTTGGAGTGAAATGAGTGGGAGTTTCGGAATGAGCCCCGTTGGTAATTACATTGGTCCCATTTACACAATGCATAGAGGAGATCAATAGATTATGTGGAAGGACAGTTTCAAAATTTACCCTAAAAGATGAAAGACTTGTGATGAGAACTTGAAATTGAAGGAGAAATTTCTACCCCTGGTCCTTCGGCTGTTATGAGTTTTTTTTTTTTAGGAATATATTCCCTTTTGGGGTTTCTTATAAAAAAAAGGATAAATTAATAGAAAATGCTATAAATGCGAGAAAGTAAAATTACAAGGTTCCTTGCTCTTTGAGAGGCCTTAACTCTCTCAAAACTAACATGGATTTTTTAAAATTATTAGCTTGGTTTAATTCTTTTGGATTGGAGTCGTTTCTTGTAGTTACACTTGTGGGAATCCTTTGGTGGAGTTGTTTTCTGTATGCTTTTGTATATTCTTTCATTTTTCTCCATGAAAGCTCAATTTCTTAAAACAAAAGACTCTCAAAACTAATCTAAAAATCTACGAGTCTTTAAACTCCTCAAACTTGTAGTAAAAAGAATCCCTTGTAAATACTATGGAATAAGGTTTGATTCCATTCATGGAGGTTCTGTATTTCATTCCAAAAGAAGAAAGTTTGACAATATTGAAGAGTCACTTAGCCCTTCTGACCTCTTCATTTTTTTTTTAAGTTTCGGGTTGAGATGTCTTGCCCTTTGAAATGTTAATAATATGAAAGGCGTTATCTCATATGTCATGTTGAATGCAGGAATTATGGATGACTTGTGTTAGCTATTATTTATCATATGTAATATGTAGTGGGAGCCAGCCTTGGAGTAGATGTTAGCTTGATTTTGGCAATCATATTAAATAATAGCAAACTATTTTCCTTCTGGTAATTTATGATTGATTGAGATGAAAAATAACCTTTTTTTTGTTTTTTTTTTTTTGCTTTTTTTTTTTGGCTCGAGTAATTCCAGGCATTTTTGGACTTCCGGTGTTCTGTTGTAGAGAGACGTGCAAGGTTTAAGCTATCACAGGCACAAGAGAGGAGACACATTGTTGAGGTTTGTTACTGTCTCACTCTTACCTAATGATATTGCCTGGGGTATTGTCACAGGTCACTAGATAGTGTCTGTTATGCAGAGGACGTATCTTAAAGATGTCCTTTTTTAATTGAAAAAGGGTCAAACCAATTTGTTAATCAAAACTCTGGATCATTTCTGATCCTCAAATAATGATTTGGAATTGAGGTCTCTGAATTCCGAAGTGAAGATTTTGCTGGTTAATTTGCTTCTCAGAAGCTTGTTCTTTGCTGTATGAAGAAAGTATTTTCTTATTGTTCTATTTTAATTTTATTCAAATGAAGCAAAGACTTAAAAAAATGGGGTCTTAGTTTATGCGTAATATGCAATTTTGGTAAAGATTGTTGCATGACAAAGGTAAAATAATGTTGTTTACTTCAATTATTGAGTCAAAACAAAGTGGAAGAATTATTGAAATGTTTTGGAGAGCAAGTTTGTGGGATATGTTGTATAATTCTATTACTGAATTTATATAAAATGTTAGGTTTTCCATTGTTTATATTTCAAATAATTATATATATTTTTATTTCCCTGCTTATCCTTCTGATTTTCTGTTTCTTCCTAAAGTATGATTCTCATTCAGAGAACTCTCATCTTTAAATTATATTCATGCCATTAGCCTTTTTCTTTTAGTGTCACCATATAGTGAATATTAACGGAAAAGGTCTTCTCAATTCGACAGCAGTATTTTGCTTTGAGAAGTTTTATTCTTCCCTCATGTTTTCTTGTAGTTTACATGATATTGTCTGACTCTGTCTGTAGGGTATTGTTATCGGACTTGATAATTTGGATGGAGTGATTCATTTGATAAGGGAAGCCTCCAGCAATTCTATCGCATCTGCTAATCTGAGGACTCGTATGTTTCTAGAAATCTCAATTTTCTTCATTTAATGCTTCTTAGTTGGTGACATTGCCCCATTGGTGGGTTGTTTTTTGAATGAGTTATGATTATTGATAATTTTGATTTCATTATTTTTCTTTTGGTTGTATTTTTATTTTTAATTTAAGATTCCTTCCTTATGCCTTATTCTCTTCTTCTTCTTCTTCTATCTTTCGTTCTTTCGTTCTTCTTCTTCTGTCTCTTATTTTTTATATTAGTAGGAAACCAACAATAAGAGGAAAAAAAGAGAGGCCACCAAAAAGAAAGGGTCCGGCCAGAACAGGAGTACATGCTCACAACATTTTAAAAAGGAACTCAACAAAACAGAGATAAATAAAACTTATATTTGAAACTGAAAGTATACCAGATAGAAGCATTAAAATGGAGCAAATTCCAAACATCCTCCCAGACTATCTATGTTCCTATTCCTTTGCATTATCTCTCTTCCTGTTATATTAAACTATCATTCCAGATGGATGTCTTGAATTTGAATGTGGTCAACCCTGAGAAAAACAGTGGGCAAGTGACGTTCTGGTGTGGTCAAACTTTTTCTGGATTACTTTCCTTTTTCCCTGATAGAAGAATTTTTTGAACCATTTTACTCACAATAATCCTATTATGAGCTACAATAAACAAATATTAGATTGTATTTTCAGAACTTTTATGTTCCAAATTCCCTTCTTAGGTGCAAAACTAGTGATTCAGTTCAGTTATTAGCCAGGAAATCACAATAGGACTTGCAGTAGAAGGAAATGGAAGGGCTAAGAAGCCATAATCTTTTGATATGTTTAACCCAGAAAGATGATTTCTGAAATGGAGATTTCTCATATTCCCCATAAAATATTTCTGTATATTTTTTGTCCCCAATAATTTTTAGTGTAGAAGCAAAAAGATGGTTTGATGCATCTTCATATTTTATTCCCCAAGTTTCCTTATCAGATGTTATTCTCCCATAACAAGTAAGATTTCTACCATTTTTGAATATTACTTTGAAGATCGATCCTACTACTGAGACTCCATTTAGGGAGAGATCCTCATAGAAGATGCCTTTTTGAAATAATAATGTAGAAGAAACAAACATTGACTGACACTCAAGAAACTATTTCAAGACTTCTACTTAATAAAAAACTTCTAAAACTTCAAACTCTTCAACCAATATTCAAAAGGAGCCTAGTAGTTCACACTCAGACGAAAAAGGTAGATCAAGAGTTTGAGAGAAATCAACTCATGCAGGAGCAAGGCTCAGAAACTCTTCCCAACTATGGTATCCGAAGTTCACTACGTATGTTCATCAACCTCACTACAAATGAAACTAATGACTTACCTAGTGAAGTAACAAAAAGTAACAGATGATGACCCAAATTTACCGATTGCTAAAAAAAGGAATATGAACTAGTATTTGACATCCCATACAAAATTGCATTTCTCATAGAACTGTTTACTCCACTTTCCATCGTTTCACTAATAACATGCGTCAACCATCCAAGTCCTAACAACTAACTAACTAAAACAAGTGATGAAATTACAAGCTATTCGAGTCTGCCAATGTTCATAGGCTTGAAAGAGTCACTTCAGACCATTATCCTATTTGTCTTACATTGGAGAAAGAACATTGGGACCCTACCCCTTTCTGATTCATAAATGCTTGGCTTTCTCAACATTCTTTTTTATGCACGGTTGAATCGTGGTGGAAGACTACTCCATTGCCAGGTTGGCTTGGTCATGGCTTTATTCAAAAGCTAAAAGGGTTGAAAAAGGAACTAAAGCAGTGGAATCATCACATTTTTGGGCAGCAAAAGGAACAGAGGAACAAACTTGGGCAAGAAATTTAGATTATTGATAACAGGGAGGAAATTGACCAATCATCCGAGCAAGATGTCAAAAGAAGAACAAAGATCAAAGCTGAATTGATCACTTTGTCGGCTAATGAAGAGATTATGTGGCGCCAAAGATGCAAGTCAAAATGGTTTGTTGAGGGGAGATGTTAATACAACCTTTTTCCATCGCATTGTGGCTGCAAATAGAAGAAGAAGGTCCATTGTGGCGATTTAAATCGCCACAGGTAACAACCTTATAAGTGATGATGACATTGAAAAAGAATTTATACTTTTATCAGAAGCTTTACACCAAAAAAGGCAACAGGAAAAGCCATGGATATTGGTCTTTCCAGTTAACCCTCTCAACATAGGGAGAGTAGGACATGTGTTGCTCCTCCGATTGATTTCCGATTTGGGTATGAGTGTCTGGTGAGGGTGTGCTGGGTGTCCAGGGTTCTGGAGATCTTTCCAGAGGGGAGGGTGGGTTTGTTTGGGCGGAGGTGCGATGAAGGAGGTTCTGTGTCCGTAGCTCTTGGTATCCATGATTCGGTTTGGACGATATGGCGCAACTTCGTGTTAGGATTGAGAACAAGGTGTTTTCGTGCTGCTTCGACAAAAACTACAAAGGAAGGGTAATCAGGATTCAAGAAGATCATCTTAGAAAGAAATTTGCCCTTTCCGCGGAAGAGATAGTCCTGGTCTGGATATCAGATTCGATTGACGATTTGCTTCACGCCCCAGCTACGCAAAAGTTCTTCAAGAAAACTGATTGTAATAATGGCTTCAAATGGATTCAGAAAATTTCGAACAAAAGAGGCAGTTTCCTAGAGATAACTAAGGTTGTGAATTCCGGGGGGAAGCATAAATTGGTAGTTCCGGCAGGAGCCCAGTTTAAGGGATGGGAAAGCTTCTCCAACCTTTTGAAAGATTTTGTGAATGGAAAAAAAGATGAAGAGGTTGATCATATCGCGAACAAGGACAGGCAAAGAAGGATTAATGGCAGGAAATCTTTCGCGGAAATTGTCAAGGATCCATATAAGAAAGAGACCAAAAAGTCGCAAGCCCACTCCCAGTATAATAGAAAAGAGAAAACAGAGGAATGGAAAGCCGTGTTTGTGCCTAGTACCTGCCGTGAGGAAGTTAGGAAAATTGATTGGAACGAGGTGATTGTCATCACTAAGAGAGATTTCCACGATGATTGGGGCAGAATCTTAGACGTTCTGCAACAACAATTAATGGAACAACTGGTAATCAACCCATTTCAACCAGATAAAGCCCTACTTAAATTCCCGTCTAGGGACCTGGTCAACATTCTAACTAAAAACAGGGGGTGGGTGAGTTTTGGGCCAATCATTCTCAAGGTTGAGAAATGGAATGAGTTGAATCATGGTAGGATTAATGTCGTGCCTTGCTACGGAGGTTGGGTGAAAATCCGCAACCTCCGCCTGCATTTATGGAAGCTGAATACATTTATGGCTATAGGCAACTGTCTGGGGGTGTTTTATTGAATATGCGGAAGTGAATTCTCTCCTCATTGATTGCGTGGAGGCAAGGATTCAAATCAGGAACAATTACGCTGGGTTCATCCCAGCGGAGGTGAAAGTCAGAGATAGAGATGAGATTTTTAATTTTCAGATAGTCACGTTTGAAGATGAGGAATTGCTCGTGAACAGAGTCGTCGGGATCCATGGCAGCTTCTCACTGAAGATGGCCCACGCTTTTCACAAGGGTCCGACAGATCCTGGGTTTAGTCCAACGGATGTCTGGAGAATTGAAAATGGTGGGGATTATCCAATGGTTAATATCCAGGAGATAGGATCTGATAAAGACAACTCAAAGAGACAGCTGGAAAGCAATATCAAAAATTTTGAAATATCCTGCCAATTCTGTGGTGAAAAATCGGAGGGGGAAAACGAATCTGGTTACGGGCACAATCTCAAGAGGAAGGCCCAGATTAATAGTCAGACCCAGGCCCATAATGGGAAAAACCCATTAAACTCAGACTACCCAAAGGCCACCGGGAAAAGGAAAAAAGGGGTCTCCTTTACTTCAAAAGCCCAACCTTCCGTTTTTAAAAAAGGGAATCCCCAATACACGGACAAGGAGAAAAGCCCACAAAGGACCGTCACGACAAATGAATGGATTGGGGACACTGGTCTAGATTCAGATTATTCCATATCCAGTCCAGCAAGCAGAGAATTCGATGAAGATATGGGTGAAGAAGAGGAACCAGGCGAGGGAGGTCGAACTGTAGCTATGGAAGACTACCAGAATATCCTAACTAATGATGAAGATGATATGGGGATTTCCCAATCTGTCGACCAAGTAGATACCTAGAACTCCCCCGAAGGGCATAGAGTTATCCCCGAGAGCCCGATGAAAGTCGATGCAGATAGTGATCCCAAGCTTGACCATGAGAACAAAATGGAAGAAATTCCAAAGGCGCTGGCAGTGATAACTCCGAAGGACAAACAAATTAGCCTAGAAAGTGATGCGAATGTAGAAGGCTTCACGATCAGTAAGGATATCGTCGTCACCCTGAGGAAAAACAATTTATGTATCAGACCTATTGCCAATTCAAATATGAAAAAAGGAAAAACAGGGAGATGACTAATCTCCCTAGAACTTTGGAAAAAGAGGCAGAGGACAATTTAGATTTAGAAGATACTCAGGGGCCAGGGAACTCGAATGTAGGCATAGGACGGGACGAAGTAGTGTCCTTATGAAGATCCTGTCCTGGAACGTCAGAGGGCTTGGCATGAGGTCGAAAAGAGCCCTTATTAAAGACCTCCTTATAAGCTTTAATTCGGATTTAGTTTTTCTGCAAGAGTCTAGACTGGACGCTGTTGATAGAAGGATTGTTAGATCCCTTTGGAGTTCTAGACATGTTGGTTGGTTATCCTTAGATGCGATTAATTCTGCGGGGGGCATCCTTGTGATGTGGAAGGAGAATATAGTTGAGGTGAATGACTCTGCTTTGGGGGCTTACTCTATTTCTTTGAATTGCTCTTTCCATGGCCGGCTTGAAGGTTTGGTGACAGGGGTTTATGGCCCTTGTCGATACAAGGAGAGAAAAGAGTTTATCAGATAATTATTTGACTTGGCAGGTTTATGCCAGGTCGCTTGGTGCGTTGTAGGTGATTTTAATATTACCCGGTGGCTGGGTGAGAGGCTTAATGATACCCGTATCTCCAGAGGTATGAAAATGTTCAATAAGTTTATTGGTGTGGCTGATCTTCATGACCCCCCTATGTCAAATGGTGATTTTACCTGGTCTAGAATGGGAAGTAGAGTTGCGGCCTCTAGAATTGATAGATTCCTTATCTCTAACTCGTGGGGGAAATTTTTAGAGAATTCTAAGTGGAAAGGTTGCCCAGACCCACCTCAGATCATTTTCCTATTATGATGCACGCTGGGGCATTCAAGTGGGGTCCTATCCCCTTTAGATTCGAGAATATTTGGCTTCAAGACAGTGATTTTAAGCGAAATGTGGAGTCGTGGTGGAAGGACTTGAATCCCTCAGGATGGGCTGGCTTTAAATTCATGGAAAAACTCAAAGGGTTAAAATTGAAGATTAAGGAGTGGAATAAGGCTGTGTATGAAAGTAAGACCGGAAGAAAAAATGATATTATTAAGCAAATTGACCTGATTGATGACCTAGAAGAAAAGGAGGTTATAACCTCGTTGCAGAATCTTGAAAGGAAGAGCCTTAAGGCAGAGCTTCTGGAGATTACCATCAATGAGCAGAGATCTCTCAATCAGAAGTGTAAGCTCAAATGGCTCCATGAAGGTGATGAAAACACAGCTTTCTTCCATAGATGGGCTTCGATGATGAAAGGCAGATCTCACATTTCTTTGCTAGAAAGTGAAAGTGGAGAGATCCTCTCCTTTGAAACCGACATTGAAAGAGAAGTGTTGGGGTTTTACTCCAAGCTCTATAAGGAAGATAGGGAGACAAGGTTTGTCATAGAAGGAGTGGAATGGTCTCCCATTCCCGAGTCTCATAGGGATTCGTTAGAAAAGAACTTCAGTGAGGAAGAAATTTTTAAAGCTATTCAGTGTTTGGGCAACATGAAATCGCCGGGGCCCGATGGGATGACAGGAGAGTTTTTTAAAAATTTTTGGAACACTTTGAAGAATGACACAGTAGAGGTGTTCCAAGAATTTTTCAAAAACGGAATTATTAATATGCGAACCAATGAGACCTATATTTGCTTGATTCCCAAGAAGAACGCTGCTATTGTCAGAGATTTTAGACCTATCAGCTTGGTCACCTCCCTATACAAGATTATAGCAAAAGTCTTGGCTGAAAGACTCAAGCAAGTTCTGCCCCTCACCATAAGCGATTGCCAAGCAGCTTTTGTGCAAGGCAGACAAATCTTAGATGCTATCCTGGTGGCTTCTGAAGCCTTGGCAGACTGTAAATCTAAGAAGAAGAAAGGCGTGTTGATCAAGCTTGACTTGGAGAAGGCCTACGATAGTGTTAGCTGGAAGTTCCTTGTTGCTGTGCTTGAATTGAAAGGCTTTGGCAAAGTGTGGAGAAAATGGGTTGCAGGCTGCCTCAAAAAAACCAACTTTTCTGTCATAATAAATGGGAAACCAAGAGGCAAAATCAGGGCTACTAGGGGTTTGAGACAAGGTGATCCCCTCTCACCCTTTCTCTTTACCATTGTGGGGGATGCTATTTCTAGATCGATGCAATACTGCTTGGAGAGAAATGTGCTAAAAGGATTTGAGGTTGGAAGGACTAATATATCGGTTTCTATTCTTCAGTATGCAGACGATACGCTAATTTTTTGCCCTCATAATGAGGGGGCCATTTGTAGATGGTGGGAAATTCTTTCTGTCATCTTTAAAGGTTCGGGCCTTTCAGTTAACAAAGCCAAGACTTCGTTGATAGGGATTAATTCCCAAGGTGATGAAGTGAAAAAGGTGGGCTGATATGGTTGGTTGCCGAGAAGAAGCTCTTCCTATCAATTATTTGGGATTCCCCCTTGGAGGTAATTATAAGCGGAAAAACTTCTGGGAGCCTTTGGTTGATAAATTCAGGATTAAGATGGACATGTGGAGAAAATTCCCCATTTCCAAGGGAGGTAGACTGACTTTAATACAAGCTGTGCTAAATAGTATCCCTCAATATTTCTTCTCCCTCCTAAAAGCTCCCAAATCTGTGACAAAGACCATGGAGAAAATCAGCAGGGACTTCTTATGGAATGGGGGAAAGTATAAGTTGGGAAGCAACCTCATTAGATGGGAGTGGACTGGCCTTCCGATAACGCAAGGTGGGTTAGGTGTGGGAGTTGTAGTCCAAAGAAATGAGGCTTTAATTACTAAATGGTTGTGGAGGTTTACACAGGAGAAAGAAGCCTTGTGGAGAAATGTGATTGTTAGCATTCATGGTGTGGATCCCTTTGGTTGGAAAGCTGGAGACATTTCTAAAAAGAAAAGGTGCAGCCCTTGGATTGATATTGCAAAAAACTATGATGCTTTTGAGAAATTTGTTAAATTCTCCCTCAACTGTGGAAAAAATATGAGATTTTGGGAAGACAGATGGTGTGACAACCATTCGTTCCAAGTCTCTTTCCCCGACCTGTATGGCAATTCTGAAAATAAAGGAAAATCCATCTTTGAGTGTTGGGATCCGGAACAGCAAACTTGGAACTTAAAGTTTCGTAGAGGGCTGTTTGATAGGGAATTCGATCACTGGATGTCCCGGTGGAGATAATTAGCGCTGTCCAGCTGAATTCCAACCCGGACTGTATTCACTGGCAGCTTGATGGCAGCGAGAAGTATACTACCAAATCCTTCTTCCACAAGTCTTGTAAAATCAAGGCCAAGATAAGTCAAAGCCTAATTCCTGTTATATGGAAGCATAACAGCCCCAAAAAAATCAAGGTGTTTTTGTGGTCCACGGCTTTTCGCAGCTTGAATATGGATGAGAAGATCCAAAAGAAATTCCAGCATTGGGCTCTTTCTCCATCAGGGTGCAGAATGTGCTTGAAAGAAGGGGAAGGCTTAGACCACCTTTTTTTGCATTGTGAATTCGCTGGTAAAGCTTGGAGTTTCATTACCGGGCTGATTGGCATCTCCCTTTGTATGCCTAAGAGGGTGGAAGACTGGTTGGAAGAGGGGCTCAGAGCGTGGAACTTGCCTAAAAAGGCTAGTGTGGTGGCCAGTTGTGCTTTTAGAGCTATCATGTGGGGCATTTGGAAGGAGAGAAATTCTAGATCGTTTGAAGATAGGACCGTTAGTTTCGATTCTTTTTGTATTTTTGTACAAAATACGGCCTCTTGGTGGATATCCCTTAACAAGATTTTTTGTAATTATAGCTTACTGATGATAGCTAATGATTGGAAGGCCCTTATGAGATAGTTTTGGGCAGGGGCTTCCTCATCCCCGGGCTCTTAAGCTTTAATATTTTTTGTCAGCTTAATGATATCTATCTCTTGATGTTTCTTTTCAAAAAAAAAAAAAAAAGCAGCAGGAAACCCTTTCCTGTTATTGATGACGGGAATCCTAACTCAATGGATTAGAAGACAACTTTAGAGGCCCCTTTCACTGAAGTTGAAATTTATAGAGTAGTATAGGATTTAGGCACAAACAAAACCCCGGGTCCGATGACTTTACAGTTGAGTTCTTTAAAAAATCTTGGAACATCCTTAAGGAAGATGTAAAAGGGGTATTCAATGATTTTTTTTAGGAATGGAATCATCCATGCAAACTTAAATGGGACATATATTTGCCTTATTCCTAAGAAGGCTGGAGCAAAATCAGTGGGTGATTATAGGCCAATTAGTCTAACTACTTGTCACTATAAAATTATTGCTATAGTGATCTCAGAAAGATTGAAGAAAGTCCTCCCTTACACGATCATGGATTACCAATAAGCTTTTGTAGAAAATCGACAAATCATGAATGCGTCTTTAATTGCAAATGAGCTTATCGACAAATGGAATAGAATAAAAAGGAAAGGAGTGGTTATAAAACTTGACATTGAAAAAGCTTTTGACATGGTGGATTGGGATTTTCTTGATGATATATTAAAAGCCAAAGGGTTTGGTTAATCTTGGAGAAAATGGATTAAAGGGTGCATCTCATCTGCAAATTACTCGATTATTATAAATGGGAAACCAAGAGGAAAAATTCAAGCATCCAGGGGTCTTAGACAGGGAGATCTGCTTTCCCCCTTTTTATTCATCATTGTGATTGATTGTCTCAGTAGGATGCTCCTATCGGCTGAACGAGCTATTGTTTTACGACAACACCATATTGTTCTCCTCCCCAAATGAGACCCTTATTGGTAATCTCTTTAACATTATCCACTCCTTTGAGGAAGTTTCTGGGTTGTATATAAACGGTCAAAAGGCAGAGTTTTTAGGCATTGGCATAGACACGCAATTGGTTTCCTCTTTGGCATCATCCTTCAGGTGCACTTGGAAAATGGCCGATTACCTATCTTGACCTTCCCCTCAATGGCAATCCACGACTGGTTAGTTTTTGGACACCAGTAATTGAAAAAGTTTAAAAAAGATACACAATTAGGGATCCACAAACATATCAAAAGGGGGTAGGCACACTCTTATTCAAGCTACTCTTGCAAATCTTCCAATTTACTATCTCTCCCTTTTTCTTGCCTACAAAGGCCATTGAGAAATTGTATAGAACCTTTCTTTGGAGAGGAGGTCTAGAAAAAAAAGGAAGTCATCTTCTAAAGAATGTCTCCCCGTTGGCCAAGTGGACTTGGAGATTTTACCAAGAAAAGGATGCCCTTTGGAGGAAATTCATTGCCACAAAATATGGTGTAGCTCGAAATAGTCTTAAACTGGGAAGGTGCACCCTTGGCACATCCAAGGGTCCATGGAAATCCATTTACAAGATGCAACATTTGATTTATAGCAACACTGATATCAAAGTCGGAAAGGGTGACAAGACATTGTTCTGGGAGGATGTTTGGCTTCGTTCTACCACTTTTCTATCTAAATACCCTGGCCCTGCACTATATCATCTCTCTTTAAAAAAAGGAGACACAAATTGCTGATTTTTGGAATCCAATTGATGGGGCTTGGAATCTTCATTTGTGATGAAATGAGGCCGAAACTCTAGAATGGGCCATTTTATCTCACCATCTCTCTTCATTTTCCTTTAAAGAAGAGGAAGATATTTGGATTTGGCAGCTTGGAAATAATGGAGCTATCTTCATGGGAACTCTCACTAAAAAATTGACCTCCTCTACCAACTACCTCTAATTCTGATTTCTACAGCCAGTTGTGGAAAGGTCCTATGCCAAAAAAAGTCAAATTTTTTATTTGGGAGCTTAGGCATGCTTGTATCAACAAAGCAAACCTTATACAGTGAAAAAATCCTTGGATTGCTCTTTCTCCAAATTGCTGCAGCATGTGTTATAAGGACCATGAAACACAGGTCCATCTTTTCAGCAACTGTGTGTATGCATCAGCCTTTTGGGACTTCCTCCGACAAGCCTTTGGATGGCATACTGCCAGACCGGGTGATATCCTATCTCTTCTCAAATTATCTATTCTTGGGCATCCATTCAAGAAGGAAAAGAAATTTCTTTGGCAAAATTTTTTGTATGCTTTTTTCTGGAATTTATGGCTGGAAAGAAATGCTCGAATTTTCTCCGATAAATCTCAAAACACATGTGCTTTCATCGAGTCAACATCTTATCTTGCCTTGTATTGCCCCCCTTTTTGTAATTATAGTTTGTCCTCCCTATTATCACATTGGAGATGTCTTTTGTAATTACAAAGGATAGGTCTTCCTTTTGTATCTATTTCATACATCAATGAAATGGTTTATGTTTCCTATAAAAAAAAAAAATTAAAGCAATTACAAATGTGCTCAACTAAATCTACCTCAGAGCATGAACCAATAATGATAGTGTATTTCAACATTAACCAAATTATGAGCTTCTGACAACTTTACCATTAGTTTAGTACCTGGTGGTTGGATATTGTATTTATTCTTTTCTATGACCTATTTTGGATTGAACTTATTTTGATTGCCGACTCTGTTTAATTACTCTAGGCAGACTCTATTACTGCTGTTCTCCATTTTCTTTCTGCAGAATTCAGCCTTTCTGAGAAACAAGCTGAAGCTATATTGGACATTAATCTTAGGAGACTTACACACCTCGAGGTTTGAAGTGGTCATGCTAATCATATTATTGTCTCCTGTTGACTCTTTTTAATTGCATCCTAATGAGTTGTTTTGATCTCTTGTTCAGAGGAAAAAGTTTATTGATGAAAGTAAATCCTTAATGGAAAATATTTCCAAATTAGAGGAGCTGTTGTCTAGCAGGAAGAACATACTGCAGGTATGCTGGCTAATATAGACTTTTATTTCCGCCTGGTGTTCATTTCACGGTCCTTTTGTTTTTCCTGATGTGTGATATAAGTTCACTAGAGGCAATCGTGATGCTAGCTGGTTTTCTTAATTTTTCTCTTGGATTATGGGTCACGAATGTGAACTCTTGTTGTTCGTCATGCGTATTTGTTTTGCAATGAGCAGTCTGCAACTCTTTTTATTGCTCTGCTGGTGTTTCACTGCAGAAGAATCTAGGGCACGTCGGTTATTGCCAGTTTTTTAACTCTTGTTTGAGGCTAATCTCTTTATTTGGTAGCATCTGTATGGTTCACTTGCATAAATAAATTAGGAAAGTTTTTATTTTTGTTAACCAATAACCTTGTTCCCCAATTTTTTTTCTTGTATATATTCTAAATCCTGTACCATTTTCCTTTCTGTTCTTTGTGGTTCTATGAATACAATTGTATACTCACTTTTTTATAAGAACAAATTTCAATGAATAAATGAAATGAACAAAGGGAGGGAAGGTGATTTTCATTGTATATTCCTTTAGTGGCAAAAGGGTATGTACTTAAACTTAAGGTATAGTATAGACTACTTGAAATCATTTGCATTGTTTCAAAACTGAATAGACGAGGACTTCACTATACCTTCCAATTAATCAAGGATGGAAAATGTTACATTACAATATGATGGACACATTTATGGTGACGTAGAGGCTAAACATATAATTTGGTCCCTGATGTTCAACCCAAATTTTCAATTTTGCCTCTATTATTTTAAAAGTTCCAATTTTATCTTAAAAGCATAAAAGAATTTCAATAAAGTCCCTGATAAAGACATTTGTAAAGAAATTAAAAATATCCTTTAAAAATTGCCTTTTCTCTTAATCTGTCTTCCAAAACCTCTAATCTCTGAATTTTTTCATTGATTCTTTCATATATAAAAAATTTATTTGCATTTTTCTATTATGCACCCAAATAGAAATCTTTGCTTTATTTTGTGCTTTGCATTTAAGCCCTGGGAGGCCATTGCACTTTTTGTGCGTCGTGTGCTTCAAAAAACACTGCCTTTGTTTCCTTCCCATTGAAAGATGTTAATCTTATTGGTTTCAAGCAATCACATCCCCTTCCTGACTTGTAATGCCTCTACCTACCATCCATTCTATTTGCTTATAATTTTATAATTGTAATTCTTTTTCCATCCGTCAATTCAAACGGACGCTTGTGCTCTTTATTATGGAGTGAGCTGATTCCCATCTTCCCTCTCTATTGAAATTTTAGTTAATAGAACAAGAAGCAATTGAGCTGAAAAACAAGTTTCCCAGTCCTAGGCGTTCGATTTTGGAAGACACTGATAGTGGTCAACTTGAAGACATCGATGTCATTCCAAATGAAGAGATGCTTTTGGTAAGTGGCAAAGTTCACTCATTTTCATTATATGATATTATCTTCCCTCATGGATTTTTTTTAAACCAATTTTAGTATCCATCAGGCACTTAGTGAAAAAGGTTATGTTAAGCGGATGAAACCCAGCACCTTCAATCTTCAGCATCGCGGAACAATTGGAAAATCTGTTGGAAAACTGAGAGTTAATGATGCAATGTCAGACTTTATTGTTTGTCATGCACATGACCATGTTCTGTATTTCAGGTATTTTTAATTTAACTCATAAATGGGAGCACTGTTGGCATTTGGATGAGACTTTACTGGTAGCATTTGGCTTGTTTTTTGTATGCGCTTGTTCTCCCTTCCATTTTTCTTAATGAAAGTTTGGTTTCTTATAAAAAAAGAAAAAAGAATTTACTGGTAAATTGGCATTGAAAATTGGCAATTACCTGTACCGATCTTGCAGTTGAAAAACGGGAAATTGGCTTTTGAATGAGAATTTACTGGAGGTTCTAGGCTGATACATATCTCCCACTGATTTATAAACCTTATTATCTTAAATTAAGTATGTCATTACTTGTTAACTCTCGTTGCAATGTGTTCTTTTTTTTTTTTTTTTGTTCAGTGTTTTTGAAACTTTCATCATTTTAAATATACTATATTAGTATGTCATATTGAAAGCTATCAAAGTATGATATGTGTCTGTTATTGAACTCCAATCCATGCAAGGGGCTATTTGAGTGGGGATAACCAGATGAGGAGAGGATAGGAGGGTCTGAATATTTATTTTTTTTTCCAGCTTCTTTTATCATGGCTTCTCTTGTAGTTTCATTTCTCTTAAATTCTTAATCAAAGATGTATTCACATTTAAATAGCTATGTTTAGCCTTTTCTTTCACATTTTTATCGAAATGTGTTATTTGATTAAATTGTATGCCCAATTTTTTTAGAGTAACTACAGGTCAACAGCCCACATTCATTGAAAACTCTGCAATTTACTCTGCAAGAGAAGAGTTTGTTTTCCCCCAACAAAGTTTCTTCTAGACCGTCTATCAATTTATAAGTTCTCTTTATCATCTTAGTTCTGTTGATTTATTTAGTAATTTAGAACTTTTTCTTGTTTTCATTGGAAATATATTGAAGTTTCTTCTAGCCTATTCTTTCACCGTTTTCACTCTATATTCACTGAGTTTTATGTTGTAAAATTCTTTAATGGTCTTCTTCAATAGTATTGTCTTTTGTTTAAATATCATATAACACTAATGGAGAAGCTACTTTGCGTAGTGATAAAGGTACAGTCTATTCTTCTCATGCCTATAAAATTCCAGAATGTGGCCGAACTGCTACCGGCACACCATTAGTTCAGGTGTTTATAGTTTTGCTTCTCTTCATTGAAAACTTTAAAAGTAGGTGATTGCTTAAAGTTTGATCAATCTTCTTTTATCATCGAGCTAGATCCTATCTTTATCAGATGGAGAGAGAATAACCTCCATTATCCCTGTGAGTGAATTCAATGGAGACCAGTTTTTACTAATGCTCACGGCAAATGGTTACATCAAGAAAGTATCTTTGAACTTCTTTTCATCAATCAGAACAACTGGAATTATAGCTATTCAATTGGTTTGTTCCCTTTATGATGCTTTGATCTTGCGTTGTTAGTAATATTCTTAACCGAATCCCTATCAAACCTTATAAACTATTTTGCAGGTGAGTGGTGATGAGCTAAAATGGGTCCGCTGTTGCACAAATGACGATCTTGTGGCAATGGCTTCCCAGAATGGAATGGTCATTTTAAGTTCTTGTGATATTGTAAGTCAATGCCCGCGGCCCCTAGGCTCCGACCCCTCGACTATTATTTTGTGGCTTTGTTTTTTCAAATATATTTCTGAGTTTCTTAGCTGTACACAACTGCGTCCAATGGTTTAGCTGAAATGAAGTTCAGTCAGACTGTTCTTTTATTATTTAAAAAAAAAATCAAGAAATCTCATTCAAGAAAGAATCCAACCAACAATATGACCTAAGTGACGAAGGAACAAAAAAAAGGGCTGTTTCTCTTGGATATGGCCTTTTGAATGAAATCCTTTGTTTCTCATATATACAAAAAAATTTCAGGCCTTGTTGGCAAACTGCATAGTCTACATTGAGTAAAGAGATTGGAGAAGAATTCCTCATTTCAATTACACAACACACAGGACTGCAAGAACTCCAAAATTTACAGTTTACCTACATAGATAACTAAGTTTCTGTAGCACTATATAATCTCAAAGAACATGATGAAATTGAAATAGAAACATACTAAGTGTCTTTAATCTCAACTCTAATGGAATTCCTAAAATCTATTTATCTATAACATTATGTAAATTTTTTGAACAAGGAAGGAAATGAAAAGAGACTAATGCTAAAAAAGATACAAACTCCACATGGGAGTGAAAAAGTAACAAGGAACAACAAAATAACAAAAATATAGCAACTAAAAAGAAATAAATACATCCCAATGAAGATAAATATCAAGAATAGAATAAGTTGCAAAGGATTTGAAAAGTGTGCAACAGGAAGACGCTTTTAAGCTAGCTGACTCAAAACGCTCGGAAGACTTTTATTATAAAAAATTATTGAATTCCTCTCTAACCATAACTCGAACAAAAGGACTTTGATCGCATTAGATCAAATAAGAAAATGCTTCAATGGCAATGAAGGACATAAGATAAGTTGAAGCACATTGTCCTTTATATTTGAAGAGAAAATCCACTCGGTCTTGAAATAAAAAACAACTTAAACCAGCAACTCAAAGAATAAGGGCAACCATAAAAGATATGAATGAGAGAATCCCCTATAACATTATGTAATTATCTGTTGCTGATTTCATTTGCCCTCTCTCTCAGTCTTTTAGCTCTTGCTCTTGTTTATCAGTTTCACCATGTGACATTCTTGCTTTAATTTCTCAGATTCGAGCACAAGGCAGAAACACCAGGGGTGCAGTGGCCATGAGGCTAAAAGCAGGGGATAAGATGGCGAGCATGGATATAATTCCAGCAGCTGTGTGGAATGATTTAGAAAGGGTGCCGACAACTCCACGTAGTAGGTAAATATTCTATTGAGCCATATTAATTAACATCTTGGTGTTATTAATTAACTTCTGTAGCCAGTTGAGGACTCCTTTTGTGGACTTGTTTTTTTGTATGTCTTTGTACATCCTTTCATTTTCTCAGTGAAAACTTGGTCTCTTACTAAAACAAGATTAGTGTCTGTATTTTATATCAAATTTTTATGGTAGACTTTTTTAGGGAGGTAAATGAAATGTTTACAAAATAACCCCAAAATCTATATTGGGCTTATAAGAAGCCCCTCAATTCGAGATAATCTGAAAAGATAGAATCATTACAAAAAGAATAAGACAAAGATCACCATGAGGAAGCTTGAAACATAGGCAGGTCTGCTGCTTGTACAAGGTCCTTCACTTTGATTTGGAAATTCAAATGTTCATCGGGGCTAGTGAGAAAGTAGACTTAGAGGAAATGGATTTAAATCATGGTGGGCCTACATAGAATCTAAAAACCCTACAACTTCCGTTGGCTACCAAATGTAGTAGGGTCAATAGGCTTAAGAAAGTCCTTCCTTCCACGGTATCGAAGGCTCAAGGGCTTTTGTGAAGGGAAGCCAAATCCTTGATGAAGCCCTGATAGCAAACGAGGCTATAGAGGATTATCAAAGTAGGGTCGGGAAGGAGTCATTTTTAAAATTGACTTCGAAAAAGCTTACAATCATGTGGATTGGGACTTCCTATATGAGGTCCTTGAGAAGAAAAGCTTTGGTTATAAATGGAGATCATGGATCTTGAGTAGTGTCAAGTCGGTTCAATACTCTATCCCCATCAATGGTAAGCCAAGGGGAAAGATTAGAGCCACGAGAGGTCTAAGGCAAGGTGATCCCTTTTCCCTTTTCTCTTTCTTTTGATCGTAGACTCCCTTAGTAGGATGGTCTCTAGAAGCTTGGAAGGTGGTATCATTCAGGGTTTTGAGGTGGGGAAGGAGAAAGTGGCCCTTTCTCATCTTCAATTCGTTGACAATACTATTTTCTTTTGTTCGGACATGGAGGACTCATTTCTCATCTTGAACCATATTCTCAAATTTTTTGAGGCCTTATCGGGACTTAAAATCAATAGGGTTAAATGCCAAATTTTGGGTTTGAATTGTGAGGAAGGTAAATTGGGAAGATGGGCTTCTTTGGTTAGGTGCGAGGTTGGAGCCTTCCCTTCTTCTTATTTAGATCTCCCTCTTGGTCACAATCCAAAATCTGTCACCTTTTGGAACCCAATCATTGAGAAGGTTTGGAAAAGACTCGCTTCTTAAAAGAGAAGCTTCTTCTCCAAAGGAGGTAGGGTGACTCTTATCCGTTCAATCCTTAGTGGCATCTCTATCTACTTCTTCTCCCTCTTCAAAGCTCCTATGTTGGTTTGTAATGTTTTGGAGAATCTCATGAGAGATTTTTTATAGGAAGAGGCTGATGAAAGGAAAGGGGCTCACTTAGTGAGTTGGAAGACAGTTGGAAAACCTGTGAGCCTGGGGGGTTTAGAACTGGGCAATCTGAGAACTCGTAACAGAGCCTTGCTTGCTAACTACTAGCTTTGGTATCCTTTCATGTGTTTTTTGGGGGGTGGGGGGGTTCAAAGGCACCTTCAGGAATCCCTGGAAAGACATTTCTCTGAAGCTTCCCACTTTGTCTTCCTTAGTCCAGTGCACAGCGGGTGATGGGAGGGACATTTATTTTTGGTAGGACTTATGGGTGGGGGATTGTTCCCTCCATTCCATGTTCCCGCGTTTATATCATTTATGTTCCATGAAAAATCGCATTGTGGCTAATGTTCTTGGCTTTGTGGGGAGCTCCACTTCGTTTTCCTTTGGCTTTCATCGTTCGTTATCTGATAGAGAAACCACGACATCCTAGCCCTCCTATCTTTGTTAGGATGGATGTTCTCTTTTGGAGTCCCAACCCCCCGAGGGCTTTTCTTGTTGCTCATTCTTTCAATTTTTTTGGTTAATCCCTCCAAAGAAAGTTTTGTTCTTCGTTTGGCAAGTCATCCTGGGTTGTGTTAACACTTATGAGAGTCTCTCGAGAGTGATGCCCCTTGTGGCCGGCCCTTTTTGTTGCATTCTTTGTTGGAAGGCGGAGGGAGCCTCTTCTTTGAGGTTTTTCGGTTTTAGATTGTTGGCCAGCGTCGCTGCAGAGAGATGATCGAGGAGTTCCTCCTCCATCCGTCGTTTCGAGAGAAGGGAAGGTATTTTTGGCATGCTAGCGTTTGTGCTATTCTGTGGGGCTTGGGGGGGGGAGGGGGAAGGAATAGTAGATGTTGGAGCCCTCGTCCTTCCGAGGGGTATTCTTGTAGTTCTTTCTTTCGTTGGTTGATGAACATTTCTCTTCATAGTGAGTCGATTTTTTCTCCTGTGTGGAAGGTGAAAGTGTCGAATAAGATTAGGTTCTTTATTTTACAAATTATCCATGGTAGAGTTAATACTTTTGATAGGCTCTCGAGAAGAATGCCCTCGTTGGTGGGCCCGTTTTGCTGCATTCTCTGTCGGAAGGCAGAGGAGGAAGACCAGGATCACATTCTTCAGACTTGTGACTATCTGCGTGTGGTGTGGGATTTGTTCTATGATGCTTTTGGGGTGCGGGCGCAGAGTTATCTAGACTTAGGGAGATGATTGAGGAGTTCTTCCTCCATCTGCCTTTTCATGAGAAGGGGGGATTTTTTTTGGCAAGTTGGGATGTGTGCTTTGTTATGGAGTTTGTGGGGGGAAAGAAATAACAGAGTGTTTAGGGGGTTGGAGAGAGACCCAAGGCATGCATGGTCCCTCGCTAGATTCCATGTATCCCTTTGGGCTTCCATGTCAAAATTTTTTTGTAATTATCCGTTAGGCATTATTTTACTTGATTGGGGTCCCTTCCTTTAATTGGACCCCCTTTTTTTATGGACTTGTTTTTTTGTATGCCCTTGTATTCTTTCATTCTTTCTCAATGAAAGTTGGTTCTTTATCAAAAAAAATTTTTAAAAAATGGGGGGAAAGGAATAACAAAATAGAACTTTTAAAGGGACCGAAAGAATTCCTTGTGAAGTTTGTGTTTCTTTATGGCCTCAGTCACTAAGGCTTTTTGTAATTATCCAATAGGTCTTATTTTGATTGATTGGAAACCCTTTCTATAGTCGGGTTCCTGCTTTGGGACTTGGTTTTTTGGATGCCCTTGTATTCTTTCCTTTATTCTTAATGAAAGGTCGATTCTTTATTTATTTTTAAAAAAAAAAAATCAATTTAAGTGTGTCAAATTTGGCTTGAATACTCACGGATATTAAAAAAAATCAATCCAAATATTGAATAGAGTTTCTTTTAATGCATTTATCCATAAATTGTTCACATTATTTATCTTTCTTTTTGCACAAAACGTTAGGACATGTGAACTTGTTCTAATAAAAATTCCCAGCATTTCTTACAGGAGCTGCGATGAGAAACAATTGTTCACATTTTCTTCGGCTTCACATTGTAAACATACCAATTTAATTGGAGAGAAGTATTTGTGCATCTTCTCTGAATATTTTCTGTTGTATTCAGCCATTTATGAAGCATGGTCCACAGGATATAAAAGGAATTCTTGGGACCCATACAACCAGATTTCCCATATTCCTTTGCTCATTAATTTAGAAAATTAGAACTTAACAAAGAAGAGTCCAGAGCCTTGAAGTTACCACCTTTTCCGTTCTTCCTCTCACTGGACAAAACCACTTGCTGTTTCTTGTAGCTTGTAAGTTCCAAAAATTCTCCATTTCCTTGCAGTGTCGATATCTTCTAGCATTAAATTCCGACTTTTTGTGCCAGAAATTCTCCATTTCCTTTCCAGATTTCCTGGCAGTGGCCAGTGTTGATGTTTCATAAAGGACAAAACCACTTCACTGTTTTGTAATTATGGTCTTCGTCTTGTTCTTTGGGATTGGAATCCCTTTTTGTAGTTAGTTTTAGACGCCTCTTTCTTTCGGGCTTTTTTTTGGTATGCCATTGTATTCTTTCGTTTGTTCAATGAAAGTTTGGTTTCTTACCAAAAAAAAAAAATCCAACTTCTAGTTCTATGATACCAAGCTTCAGCTATTGAGATGTCTTTTAATATAGCAAAGATTCTTGGATGAGTAATCATAACTGGAGTAGGAATAGCCCACGTATTTCTAATTGATATAACTTTGAGTATAGCCCACCTACGGAGGAGAGAAGAAAGGTGAGTGATAATCTCCCCCGTTCTTCAGACTTTTAAAAGACCCTATCTGAGCATCAACATGGCACCACATCAATATTGCATAAACATCTCAGTTAATTCCATTGAAGAGTTGTGTAATAGAAGTTGTAATTTTCCCATTACCAGGAGTATTGGAGTGAAGAAATGGAGAGTAGTTTGTAAACTTACCCATGATTTAATAGACTGGAGTAATATGTAATAGTAAGATATCTGATAGGTCAATCTGGTCTTGGGATTTAAGATCAATGAAGTCTCTGAACGCCTGTTGTTATTTACTTCACTAAGCCTTCGTTATACTAGACTTGGAAAATATGAGATATTTAGTAAATGTTTTTTTTTTAAACAAGAAACAAAATTTTTCATTGAATAAATGAAAAAAGACTAATGCTCAAGAGAAACAAACTCTGCAAGGGAGAAAAGTAAGAACAAAAAGAACATAAAAGCAACCCAACAAAATGAGGAAAAATGCAAGTGAACACGGAAGCAAATAAACCAAGAGAAAACTTGCAAAATAAATCCAAAGAAACCAAAAACAGTACGAAAGACTGCCCTCTGTAAACCACACAAAAGGCCGAAGCACCAGGGAAGCTCAGAAAACGGAAGGCTCAAAAACAAGGAAAAACAGCAAGGAACAAGCTGAAGAGAAGCTGCAACTGAAGCTCTAAAAAAACCTCCTTCAAGTAAAGCTGAGCTAACAACTTGAAAATAACCCAAGGAGAAGCAATTCACCCGAGTTTCCAAAAGAAGCAGAAAAAACCTACTGAAAGCTACCAAGAACCTTGAAAATTTGAGCAAAAAACCAGCAAAAGTCATGCCCTAGCCATGCCCTTAAAAGCTTGAACAAACTCGAAGCAGGACAGAAGACCTTGAAGAAAAAGAGAGAAGCTGCTTATCTCATTTAGTAAATGTTGCTCGGATGACTTTATTTTCTTACTGTAATTGATTCAGGTAAAATGATTCATTGTGAAAAAACCCAATACTACTTGTTGCTTAAAATCTTGTTGTTCAGATGTTAGTCTATCCAGTGGTGGGATACGAATTATATTTTGCATTTTCTATTAGTAGGAACTTACTATATTTAATGAGCATTTAATGATGCCCTGATAGAATATATTTCCAGAAGCTTACTTATTCTGTTATTTTTTTCTTTTACTGTGGTTATTTTGGGCTCTTTGTATCAATGTATTTTCCCCTGTTTTTGTACCCTCAAATACTGTGCTTACACGTAGCATTTCATGCTTCTATTTAATGAATTCTCCTTGCTTCTCTGCATTGAGCAGAGCATTATTCTCAACATTCCTTGTCCTTTCTTGCTGCCCACTGTTTGCTTATTGCATGTAACCTTAACTGTTGGCTTCTGTGTTTCCAGCTCTAAGGGCTATAATGGCCCATGGCTCTTATTTGTATCTGAAAGTGGGTTCGGAAAGCGGGTTCCATTGAGCAGTTTCCGCTTGTCCTCTTTGAATAGAGTTGGTTTGATTGGATACAAGGTACTCTAATACAAGGTTTTTTTTTTTTTTGGTTACTGAATTGTTAACCTACTTATCTTTATTTGTTATCGCCATTAAGTTTTCCTTGGAGGACCGTTTGGCAGCTGTTTTTGTAGTTGGATTCTCATTGGCAGGTGATGGATCAAATGTTTTTTTAGAATTTTTTCCTTTAACGACCATTTCTTTTGTTTCTTTTATCTCCCTTTTTGTCTTATTACAAATTATGTTTATTTACAGAGGATGGTGAAAGTGATGAACAAGTAGTTCTAGTAAGCCAAAGTGGTACAGTCAATAGAATTAAGGTTCGGGATGTTTCTATACAATCTCGCTATGCCAGGTAAATATTAGTCGGTGCTTCTTGGTTTAAATATTTATTATCCCAAATAGAACTATTCTTGATATAGTTCTCACTTTGAAATGTTTTAATTCTGTCGCTTTACTTCAACCAAAAAACCAGAGTCATCCTTAGCGTCCATTTTTTGTTGCGTGGCAATCTATTCTATTTTGGTTGTATGCATGTACAGTCCCTGTCGTTCCTTTTTCTTCCTTTTGAATTTAGGATAGATAAAATCATAAAACTCTATATTAAAGTTCTAGTACTTTTGAGGCATAAATTTGGTTGGAAATGTTGAGTGCTCAATTTCTTCTCTCTACGTAGTGCTAAACTTCCTGATCTTTGCCAATCTCATTTCAGAACAGACAACTTCTAAAAGAAATCGTAGCTACTTTTGTCATTGTTCCCTAACAAACCAGAATCTGATCTTTTGTCTAAGATCTTTTAATTCACTTGAGCTAGGAGTGTGATACGTGCATCAGTTATAGGTCCAGGCATTTTTCCCTGAAGTGAGTTTAGTTCTACATGCCCCCAATGCCTTCATACCCGTTTTTATTGATAGAAATCGATGACTACATCCTTCTTCCCGTTACGCCTTTTCATGGATACAAAATGCATGTTCACCAGGTCTTGCTATTCTCTGTCCATCCATGATTCTGAATTTTGCAAAAAGAGAATTTATAAGAAACATTTTATTGATGCAATGAAATTACAAAAAATGGGAAATGAAAACTGTGCATAAGGAAAATTACGGGGAAAAAAATAAAAATCCAATTGGCAATAAGAGCATAACTCTCAAGGCCAGCCCTGCTGGCTAAGGCCCATGGTCTTTAAGTAACACCTGTTCAAAGATCATGTATTCGAATCTTCGGGTGAAATCAGTGTTTTAAAAGACGCACGTCCGGGCGCACCTAGGCGCAAGGCGCGGCCAAGGCGCACGTCTTCCTCGAGGCGCGCGCCTTAGGCGCCTCTGGGGCTTCACATTTTTATATATGTTTTAAATTTTTTCAAACCTAAATACTTGTTAAGACCCCCGTACTTCGTCGTTCGGAGTGTCAAATATCATATTCAAGGTATATATTTTTTGTGGAGTATTGACATCATCATACTTGGTCATTCGGAGTGTCAAAAGGCATATTAACAATACTAAACTCATTGTTTTTTTGTGGAGTATTGACATTTGACTTTATGTTGGAAGACTAATATTTGAACCTTGTTTATCTTTTATCTATTTTTCTTGGTTAAAAACTTCATTACTTGCCATGAAAGTGTTTTATATACATGTATATATTTTTGTAAGTTTTTTTTCTATATAGTGCGCCTTAAAGAAAAAAGCCCGCGCCTTTTTGTGCGCCTTGCGCCTAGGTCACAGGAGGCCATTGCGCCTTGAGCCTTTTAAAACACGGGGTGAAATTAATAAGAAAAATCTTTGATGTCTCCGAAGTATGGACCTTGGGACGGGCACAAACTTTTTAAAGGAAAAAATTGGTAGTAAAAGCAGATAAGCTATAATTACCAAAAAAAAAAGAAGAAGAAGAAGAAAAAAAAAAAGAGAGATGAGACAACCCCCCAAGTGAGGGGAAAGTAAGTAGGAGATTCAAAAAACTATCAAAACCCTGCTCTTTATCATTGAAGATCTGCAAATTCCTTTCAAGCCATTTTGACCAGAAGGCCGTAGAGAAATTGAGCCAATTTCCTTTTTTTAGTGACCCGTGAGAATAAGGGATGGATGGGTGTGTGTCCTCTGGCATGGATGAGGACCAACCAAAAGCATCTAAGGTTCCAATAAGTGCCAGCATGAATACAGTTGCTGAAGATATGTAGACGTGAATTTTTTGTTTCTGATCCCCTTTTACAAAAAGGACAGCAGCTGGGTGAAAGACAAAGCCAGGAGGTTCTTCTCTGCAGCTTGTCTAGAGTGCTTGGTTTTGCAAATTAAGTTTCAGGATGTCCAATAATCAAGCCTATGAAGATTGAGTTGTTTTAAGTGTGAAAAGTTTCAATTGTTCACAGGGGACCTTGAGGGACCATTTCCCTTGAAAAAGTTCTTAGTTCCTTTGCTTTTGAATTTCGTGTTCCATTAATAACATTTTCTAAATACCTGTTTCAGGGGAGTTATTTTAATGAGGTTGGATCATGCTGGAAAGATCCAGTCTGCTTCTTTAATCTCAGCTACGGATACAGAGCCCGAGGAAGAGGCTTAAGCTTTTTGCCTAGATTGACATGACCTATATATCGACCTAATCAATGAGATCCTCCTTGTTTGCCAAGCGCTGCAATTTCTTTTGCCTATCCTTACCTCTCCTACCTGGTGAAGATTGACTCAGCATCAGTGTTATTGTGACTTGAAGCCAGAATCATTCGAATTTATTTAAACATCGAACAGACCGTTGGGTCGTGTCGTCCTCATCTCATCACAGGGTAGTTGAATTTGCAAAGTGTGTATGTTGTTTTTGTTTTGGTAGGGCCATTCTGTATAGGTGATTACCTTCTTTCTTTTATATTTTTTATTGTTAAAGTATAGGTGATTACTGGAAAACTTCGCCGATGACGTTGAAATATTTATCTACTTAGATGTTGTAATCTTAAAACTTAGAATTTTCTGTCAGCTATCTATTTGATCCATGATATTATCTGTAGTCAAGACTATGCAAGAACCATTATTCAAATGACTATTCTCTCCATTGTTGATCCATATCCGGTTTTCTGAACTATGCTATTTAACAGTCTCTATGGCAATTTATAAGTTGGTGCAAAAAAAAAAAAAAATCATCTTAGAATTTAGATCCTTTCATTTCAAATAGTAAAGCAAAATTTGTTCTATTTTGTGAGTTGTAGAATTTTACAATTCTGCAGTGTAAAATCTAATACTAGTACCATAACCAAATACGATATAGATCTTTCACAGAACAAAATTCTTTCAAAGAAACCAATTCATGTGAGATCTTGATAAATATCATTATAGTTTAAAAATACACTTTTGGTCCCTGAAGTATTGATGGTTTCTAAACTTTAGTCTGTAACAATTAGGTTCATATAATTTATATTTCATAATAATTTAATCGTGCTTCAAAATTTGTAATAATCTAATCTCTATCTTAAAAATATTAAAATTTAATGAAATTTATATATATATATTATTAAATATTAATATTTTTAAGATAAATTGATAAATTCGTTATGGACTAAATGTGTTCATGAATTACAAAAGCTTAGGCTCCGTTTGATAACTATTTGGTTTTTTATTTTTGGTTTTTGAAAATTATGTTTGTTTTCTTTCTATTTTCTTACTATGATTTTCATTTTTGTTAAGTACATTTGTGTTCTTAGTCAAATTACAAAAACAAAAACAAGTTTTTGAAAACTACTTTTTTTGTTTTCAATTTTTAACTTGGTGTTTGAAAACATGGGAAGGTTGTATGTAATAAAACAAAGAAAGTTGTGGGTGAAGGTAATGTTTATAAGCTTAATTTTCAAAAACCAAAAACCAAAAACGAAATGGTTATCAAACAGGACCTTAGCTATTACATAATAAAAATTGATATTTAATTTGATAAATAATAACAATTGACATTTAATATTGATGAGATTTTTCATGAAGACTATTATAAATTCAAAACTACATAGATTAAATTACTAAAGTTTGTACAAAGGCTAAATTGTTGCAAACGAAGTTACATAGAGTAGAGATTAAAGGTTACTTTTACCCTCATTTTAAAATGTTTTACTGTAGAAACTATTTCGTAGATAATGTTATATTAAAGGGACTACTTCCTCGGGGGTTCTACTTGCATCCCAAACAGATATCTACCCGAGATTTTGTTATAGTCGAAGGATCAAAATTTGTTAGTTTTCTCGCACTAGTTCTTGTTATTTCGTTGTTCTTGTAGTGGTTTCTAACAGTTTAAAGCATTCGAGTATTCCACCACTGCATTGGTTGGCCATTCTCTCTCCCAAAGGTACATATTTGATAGAAAGGTTGAAACCTTGAATGAGTTGACTTTTTTTTTTATAAGATTGAATGAGTTGACTAAAAGCAACTAGACCTTGTTAATGTTTGTAGAAAACTACCTTTGAGATTAATTCGGAGTACTGATGATTTTACACTTAATTTTAACACTATACTGTGGAACGTAATGCATCAGTAACAAGGACAAAACGTTTTGTACAGAGCATGTGCAGCTATAAAAATACAGGGTTTTTTTTTTCCATATAACAAAACTTCATGGTGAGTACCAAGAACTTCTCTGAATGATCAATGTGACTCTAATACTTTTCTTAATCGGCATTACATTACCAAGGAAAAAGTAATTCAAATCGAACAATGCCTCAAATTCCCGAATAGCACCTCCTGTCTTTCACAAGCAGACACTGAAAGAAATAATTGCACGATCCCTTCTCCATGCAATTGCTATCTGAATATACAGAAGCAGCGAGCATTATAGACGTGTAGGTAGGAAATCCGTCACTGAATTCGGCGTCCATCAAAATCTTTCATGGTAGAAATTGTCATCTTGTGTTTCTTATCTCGGCCTGCAGAAGTTAGGAGAAATAAAGCCATTACGTACAGAAAAAATCTGACTTCTCAGCAAGCACCAAAACGGGATTAGTACTTGAGGCCAAAATGAAGTCGTTGGGAATGAGTGAAAAGCATAGCATGAGAGTACCATGCTACTATTCATTCGGGGCAGTAAATTACCGGTAAAATCCACAGAAAGGGAAAAAAAACGAAAGGAGAGGGAGAGATAGAGAGACAGAGCATGATAAATCAAGTTCAAGGCCATACTTCTATTTTTAGACTATATGATGTAAACTTATACTAAAAGACATTAGAGCATTGGATTTCAATCAAGACAAGATTCACTAATACCAAACTAAATACTTCATCCTATACTATCAATCACAGCAGTAAAATTACCACATGTTCTAAGTCAGCAGTTGATAATTATAAAAATCTTTACACATCGATGCCCAAATGGACAACTTACAATAGATAAAAAGGTGTACATGCAGAGAGGTTTTGGATCAAGTGATGTCCACACATCATATGACTGGTCGGTGCGTTGTTTCGTGATATCCCTAGGGATGCAGGTTATTGATAGTCATCTGATCTCCCTTTCTCCAACTGTATCTCTTTTACCATTGCGGGAAGTATCTTTTTTTTATTATTATTATTGTTTATTGATGCAATTACGTTAATAATAAAAGCATATTAGTTATTGTAAACTCTAAGGTTTGAGAGAATCAGAATAATCTATTCCATTCACATAAAAGATATATATATACAAGTGTACAAGGTTAACCCTAAGTAGGAGAATGTAAAAAGACAATAAAGGACAACTCTATATATAATTACACTTATTATACTAATATAATAACTCTAACACTCCCCCTCAAGTTGGAGCATATATATTCGTCATGCCCAACTTGTTAGAGAGATAATCTATTCGAGCTCCATTTAGTGCCTTTGTGAAGATATCTCCTAATTGCTCTCCAGTCTTCACATATCCTGTTGACACCAAACCTTCTTGTATCTTTTCACGTACAAAGTGACAGTCAACCTCAATGTGTTTAGTCCGTTCATGAAATACCGGATTAGATGCAATATGAAGAGCTGCCTGATTATCACACCACAATTTTGTCGGTGTTGTGATATCAAATCCCAATTCAACAAGAAGTTGACGTATCCAGACTAATTCACATACAGACTGTGCCATTGCTCTATATTCTGATTCAGCACTTGAACGTGACACCACATTTTGTTTCTTACTTTTCCAAGAAACCAAATTACCACCCACAAATACACAATATCCTGAAGTTGATCTTCTATCTTCTCTAGATCCTGCCCAGTCAGCATCTGAGAAGCATTCAATGTTCATGTGTCCATAATCCTTATATAATAAACCACGTCCAGGAGCTGCCTTCAAATAACACAAAATGTGTTCCAATGCAGCCCAATGATCAACTGTAGGAGAAGACATAAACTGGCTCACAATACTCACTGAATAGGCTATGTCAGGCCGAGTCACTGTAAGATAATTGAGTTTTCCTACTAACCTTCTATACCTTTCAGGATCTTTAAGTAACTCTCCCTCTTTCGTAAGCTGTAAGTTTGGCATCATTGGGGTACTACATGGTTTAGCCCCTAACTTCCCTGTTTCAGTCAACAAGTCAATTACATATTTTCTCTGTGATAACAGGATTCCCTTCTTGCTCCTTATTACCTCAATTCCTAGAAAGTATTTCAACGTTCCCAAATCTTTTGTATGGAATTGACTATGGAGAAAGGTTTTGAGTGCTTGGATACCTGATGTGTCATCGCCAGTAATAACAATATCATCAACATACACAACCAACAAGATAACACCATTTTCAGATCGCTTATAAAAAACAGAATGATCTGATTTACTTTTCCTCATTCCAAAATTTACAATCACCTGACTGAATTTTCCAAACCAAGCTCGTGGACTCTGTTTTAATCCATACAAGGATTTAAGAAGACGACATACCTTTCCATGCTCCCCCTGAGCAACAAACCCTGGTGGTTGCTCCATATACACCTCTTCTTCAAGATCACCATGAAGAAAGGCATTTTTAATATCAAGCTGATGCAAGGGCCAATGATGAATGGATGCCAACGAAATGAACAGCCGAACAGAAGCCAATTTAGCAACGGGAGAAAAGGTATCAGAATAGTCAACCCCATAGGTTTGTGCATAACCCTTAGCAACAAGGCGAGCTTTCAAGCGAGCCACAGATCCATCTGGATTGACCTTGACCGCAAATACCCACTTACAACCAATAGGCTTCTTTCCTGCAGGAAGTGAAACTAAATCCCAAGTACAATTGTCATCTAAGGCATTCATCTCCTCAACCATTGCAGCACGCCAACCAGGATGAGACAAAGCTTCATGAACAGTCTTAGGAACAGATACCGATTGTAAGGATGCAATAAAAGAACAGGTAGAAGATGACAAATGATTATATGAAACAAAATTGGAAATAGGATAAGTGCATTGACGTTTACCTTTACGAAGAGCAATGGGAAGGTCATCGCTCGTTCCTGGATCCCATGACGAAGAAGCCTCTGGTTCAGGGCATGTAACTGAAGGGGGTGGTCGTCGAGAATAAACCTGAGTAATAGGTGGACGAGTAGAAACAGGTATAGATGGAGGTGAATCAGTAGAAGGCTCACAAGAGGAGAGAATGGTATAGACAAGAAAATCATCATCTTCCTCATTACGCTCCCCCTTAGGCTGACTTGAAGGTGAGGAAAAGAAAGAAGAATCCTCAAAGAAGGTGACATCAGGAGAGACAAAATAACGATCGAGACTAGGACAATAACACCGATACCCTTTTTGAACACGAGAATAACCAAGGAAGATACATTTTAAGGACTTGGGATCAAGTTTGGTGAGATGAGGACGAACATCCCGAACAAAGCAAATACAACCAAAGATTTTGGGAGGAAGAGAGAATGAAGGTTGTGTGGGACATAAAATACGATAAGGTATCTCACCCTTTAGAATTGAGGAGGGCATGCGATTTATTAAGAAACAAGCTGTGGATACAGCATCGGCCCAAAAATACTTTGGAACATTCATCTGGAACATTAAGGCTCTGGCTGTTTCGAGGAGATGACGGTTCTTTCTTTCTGCAACCCCATTTTGAGATGGAGTATCAACACATGAGGATTGATGGAGGATGCCATGTTCATCTAAATAAGAATTAAGAGCGTGAGAGAAGTATTCTTTAGCATTATCACTCCGTAGAACTTTAAGAGAACCGTTAAATTGAGTTCGGATTTCAGCATGGAAGTTACGAAAATGAGAAAGCAACTCAGAGCGATTTTTCATTAAATATAACCAAGTTACACGAGAAAAATCATCGACAAAGGTAACAAAATATCTAAACCCTCTCTTTGACTCAATAGGACACGGACCCCAAACATCAGAATGAACTAATTCAAATGGAGCATTAGCTCGGTTAGTTGCACGGGGATACAGACTCACACGATGGAACTTAGCAAACTGACATGACTCACAAGCTAAAGAAGACAAAGAATGAAACTGAGGACGAAGACTCTTCAATACTGAAATAGAAGGATGACCCAAACGACAATGATCTTCAAATGGAGATGACACTTTAGAACACGCAACGGCTGTTGATATTTCTGGTTCAAAGATGTAGAGACCTCTAGATTCACGCCCTTTACCAATAGTCCTCTTCGTCGTAAGATCCTGAAATAAGCAATAACCAGGAAAAAATGAGACACAACAATTAAGGTCACGAGTGAGTTTACTAACAGAAATCAAGTTAAAGGAAAACTGTGGTAAACTCAAAACGGAAGACAACGTAAGTGAGTTGGTAAGTCGAACATTGCCGATCCCTAAGACTGGAGAGGTGGTTCCATCAGCTATAGTGACACTAGGGGAAGATGTAGATGGATAAATGGTAGAGAATAAACGGGGATTACCTGTCATGTGATCGGAAGCGCCAGAGTCTATGACCCATTTCGAAGAGGAGGAAAGAAGACATGTAGATGTGTTACCTGTGTCGGCAATGGCAGTAACAGGAGTGGAGGATGAAGCCGTCAATGACTCTTGATACAGTCGGAATTTAGCAAACTCCTCAGCTGAGATCGAAACAGACTTGTCAGAATTATCAGGAGTAGAGGCAACATGTGCAGATGGAAACCTCTGGTTTCTATAAAGTAATTTCCGACAATCACGTTTTATATGCCCTGGCTTATGACAATAGTGGCAAACAATATCTCCTGAATTTGCTTTTGGAGCAGTAGAATTTCCTCTGGACATGTTCGATCCTACCCCTCGATTACCTCTATATTCAGTGGTCTGTCCAACTAAAGCACTGTTAGATTCAGATGGCACTATCACTGGCGACCGCTCTGTACGTAGTATCCGAGTGTAAGCATCTTCCAACGATGAAATGTCTGAACTCGAGAGAACTTGATCTTTAGCTGTGTCATATTTCGAAGCAAGACCAACTAGAAAACTCATGATAAACAGTTGTTCGCGTTGGACATTCTGAACTTTTATATCAGTACTCATGGGCAACACTTCATTAAATTCTGAATATGCTCTTTTGCATTCCATAAAATAACTCAACAAAGACTTCTCGCCTTGATCAGGTTGAAAGAGAGTTCTACATACATCAAATATCCGACTGATGTTTCCTTTCCCAGAGTAAAGAAAATCTAAATATTCCAAGAGCTCTTTGACTGAGTTACAGTGATTAACGAGCCCAATGATGGCACTTTCAATAGAATTCTTGATTTGTAGAATAAGTCGAGACTCGTCCCGTAGCCAACTCTTCTTAGTATCATCGTTTGGCGGTGATTCTAAAGTCAGGTGGTCATCCATATCAAGACTCCGAATATAATGATGAATATTCGACCGCCAAGCATAAAAATTAGAACCATTCAACTTATGTTCTGTAATCTTGGATACCATTGGAATCATCTCGGACAGCACTAAAGCCTTCTTGTCAGCCATAACCTCAACAAAAAACAGACCAAAAAGTAGAGCTGAAATCTGAATCACACAAACCCTAAACCTCCAAACAAACTATGGCTTTCAAACATAACCAAACAAACCCGGTATGGCCCAAAGCAACACACGACTGGAAGGAGGAGACCAAATCGAGCCGACCCACAAAAAAAAGGAGCAAAAAACGGCGGCGCACGCGCCGGCGCGTGAGACTGACGCAGATTCTGGAGGCGGCGCGTGAGGGCCACGCGCAGGGAGTTTCGGCTTCGGATTTTGAGGACCAACAGATCGGCGAGTGGGCTACGTTTTGGACTGGGCGGTGACAAAAAAATCCTCCGGCGACAGACCAAAACGGCTGCGGCGGCGGCGGTTTCAGGTGGCGGCGGCGGCGGCGGTTTCGAGCAGCAAACGTTTTGGGCAACCCAAAACTCTCAAAAGGTGTTCCAAACCAAAACCCTAACCGTTCACAAATCTCCAACGAGACAAAACCCTAATTGCCCTAGACCCGCTCTGATACCATGTAAACTCTAAGGTTTGAGAGAATCAGAATAATCTATTCCATTCACATAAAAGATATATATATACAAGTGTACAAGGTTAACCCTAAGTAGGAGAATGTAAAAAGACAATAAAGGACAACTCTATATATAATTACACTTATTATACTAATATAATAACTCTAACAGTTATTTTTCCTTTATTAGAATTTTATATTCTGTTAGTTTAGGGCTGCTCTGGTTGTTTGTCCTTTATTGTAATTTTAATTTTACATTCTGCACACTTGGTTGGCCATAAATTACTTGGATCTTGAACCATTTAAAAAAATTGTCAAATGTTCTCACTATTAGGTTCTGGTTTTTGGTCATTCGGATCAAATTGTGATTCCATATACCTCTTTGACAATATGACCAAAAGGAATCACAGTTATGCCTGTTTTGGCTCTAATGATGTCAACAAATATGAAAAGTCTCTTCGAACATGAGTTATTGCTATGGATTTGAAGATTCCAATCACACATGATCAGCGAGAATGCTAAACGGTTTAAACTACTATGATTGGAGTAAAACAGCTTAGACTTTATAATGGACCATTCTTATGGATAACCATGAAAACCAATGCCTCAAGATGAGGCCAGAAGAACACTGTAAAGGAAGATGCTCAGTTGTTCTTGCAAATGAGGAACTCAATTAAGAATGAGCTAGTTTGCTTTATCTTTGCGAAAGAGAGCTTGGAATTTCTGTACTCTCATATATAGAATGTATGATGTGCGCAAGGCTAATCTAGTCAATGAAAATGAGGATTGTATGGAGTTAAAGAAAAGTTGCGTCAAAGTTAAGATATTGCAACCGTTCACTACAGATGCGGAGTTTCAAAAAGCCCAGCAAAAAAAGGGTTGTATTCAGTTTTTTGGTTGGGTTCCTGCCTGGATTTGGAATTTGCTAAAGCCTAAAATCAACTTTTTTCTAATTTTGAATTTTTTTTTTTCTCTTTTGCAGGAAGTGTTTTGCAAGGATATTTTCTAAGTGACGAATTCTTTCTTATTAAAGAAAAATGAATCCAAACCTTAATGTAAATTTACGAAAGTTACGAACAATGAACAAGTACCTATTAGTAATGGCTGCCTTGATCCATGTGGCATAAACTGTATAATCTTTAACCCTGAAGCGAGTGATGACTTTTATCAAACAAAAACGCAATAGTACAAGTGTGCATAAATACACATGCAAATGCAATCTAAACGAATTCATAAATATGAAGGCTATTAAAAAAAACAGAATTAAGTGAATTAATGGAAGACTTTTTAAAATGAAAAACCTGGCTTTGATTAAGACAATAAATTAAAGATTTTCACTTACAAATATAAATCTTCTGAGTTGATCTCAGGAAATAGGTTAATATAAAACCGAAACCCCTCTGGGCTGACATCTCTGCATAGCAAACCTGCATCAAGTCTCCATGGTTAACTGAGATTCAACTATGTAAAAAGTACTTCAAGCAAGTAGCATAGAAATATACCTTTGCTCTCCGCTGTTAGAAGATGCTCCTTGGCCATAGCTGGGGCAATCCCAAGAGTCCTTGCAGCATCACTAGCGCTAACACCAAATTGGAGAGCTTCAGGTTTTGTTACGAGAGTTTTTATTCTAGCAAGAACCTGAACAAAAATATGGATTAGAAACTTGGAATAGAAAGCATGGACTCATCATGCTTCTCGGGAAGAACATAATGAGCTTTCTTGTAAGATTTTAATAAGTACATGCAGAGTCTGAAAGAATTGTGAGGAGAAGTAGCACATCTTTATATTTTACATCCTCATATTGAAATAGATAATAAGAATGAAATGAATTAGAATAAGATCCTCCTTTAAAATATGCTGGAATATAAGATTCAACACTAAAGCCAATTGATATGGCATTAGCTTGCTGAGACAATCGAATAATGCTCTTCCCATTAAATGGCCATGGAGATTTGATCAAGAAGAACAAGCCCTATGGAAAAAGGTGATTGAAAGTATTTAAGGTTGTGAGCCCCTTGGCTGGTTGTCCCTTACTCCCTCCTCCAAAAGGGGCTTCTAAAGAAAGATCGTGGGTTGAAATTGCTAAAAACGGTGCCTTCTTTGTGAATTTCTTTGATTTCAGGGTGAGTATTTGTTGGGGGGAGGGGAGGAATAGAATTTATTTATGAGATGAAAAATGGGTGGACAACACCCCTATGAAGGATGCATTTTCAGATTTATTTCTTATTTCCCAAAAGAAGGAAACTACTGAGACTGATTGCTGGAATAGGGAGCATAAAAATTGGGATTTGCTTTAGAAGGGGTATGCTGGACAGAGAGTGTGAAAGTTGGCTTGGGCTTGTCTCAATGTTCGACCCTCTTAGGCTAAGGGACGGTGTTTATAGAGTTTTTTGTCTCTCGAAAATCATGGGGGGTTTCTACTGGATCATCTTTTTTTAAACTAACTGATACTCCTCTCAGGCTTGAAACCCCCTTGATCTGGTTGATTTGGAACTTTAACATCCCAAAGAAGATCAAAAGTTCTGCCCCACAATAGCTTAAATACTCAAGACAGATTGCAAAAAAGCTTCAAAATAGTAGTCTTTCCCCCTCAGTTTGTCTTTTGTGCTTACGAGATGAGGAAACCCCAGAGCATTTTTTTCTGAAATGCTTGTTTGCTGTAAAAGGGCGGAAGCAGATTATGAAGGCCTTTGGTTTTTGCTTTTGCTTACCTAATAAGGTGTCGGATTGGCTGCTGGAATTTCAAAGAAAAACGAGAATTTTGTGGAATTGTGCTGCTAGAGCACTTTTTTGGGAGATTTGGAAAGAAAAGAATAAGAGAGTCTTCGAGGATAAGTTCTCTTCTCGTGAGTCTTTTTGTGGCAATATACAAATTGCTTCTTCTTTAAGGAGTCTTAGAGTCTTAGACACAGATTTTTTTTTTAATTAGTCTTACTCAAATCCTCCATGATTAGGAGGTTGTGCTTGTGTAGCTTTTTTTTTTTTCTTTTTCCTGATTAATACGGATTTTTTTCTTTATTTAAAAAATACTAATAATAATAATGAAATATTAAAAAATAAAAAACAATATTATATATATATATATATCCAAAAGGCACAAAAACATAAAGAAGCAATAAGGACACCTGCTGCTCGTAATCCTTATTGCTAAAACATGTTTATAGTAAGAAGGAAGAGTCTAGTTGGGAAAAATGTAAGAAAGGGTGCAATTAGAATAAATATATAAATTTACTGGTGCAAGGGTCTATTCCTACTATGTTGTAATAATCCTTGTAGTAAAACTAGTTCATTATCTTTCTTATTCAGAAACAAAAACTTCCAAGTACACAACAAGTTATGGGTAAAACCACCATGTCCTCCATTCAAAAATTTAAAGTAAACTCACTAAAGTTAAACGCATCATATGATAGCCAATCAAAATTTATAGTTCTTCAATAATCAAGATAAAATAGCTCACCTCGTCATCACTATAGGATTTACTCTGGATTACCATGACTCCACTGTCAAATTTCCGGAGCATTACTGGACTGCACAAGATCAATATGACGAAGGATTTTAAAGATCTTCATTACTTGTTTCCCTTGAGAAATGATCATACAACATATCTCATAAAATTGAGAAATCAAAAAATAATCATTGTCTCATATTGGACAAAATTTAAACAAATATAATGGCATTTTTAAAATGCTGAAGATACCCAAACACTTACACATCAATCTTCTCCCAAAGAGAACATGCTTGCAGCAAATCATCCGGTGAGATCAATTCTGTTAAAAATAAGGGGAAAAAAATGAAAGTTAACATTCCATGCCAACAAAGAGAGAACAAAAAAAATTCCTCGACTGTTTTATCAAAGAAAACCTGTTCCTCGGGCACGATTGAATAGACAGTATATATCTATAAGACTGATCATTCCCCCCGCTATATCAAGTGGAGTTCGGACAAAATCTGCTAGCTACATTGGAAGGGAAAAAAAAAAAGAATTCACCAAAATATCAGAGAATGGGGAAGAAAATATATCGAAGGCATATTAAAAATATGAATAACCAACAACAGTCAAAGAACCAAGGATGAAAAGCAACTTCCAACACCAGCAATTCAAGTTGGCACACAGAAAACTTATTGTGCCTCGTCAAAAAGATTTTTGTAAAAACAATTTTTCTTCTCCTAGAGATTTTACTATTCCCCACGCTTCCTATCTCTTTTACTGGTGAGTAACCTCCTTTAGTTGTTGAATCATTCTCCATGCTAATGGTTGAATCCAAATCTTATCATTGGAGTTTTCTATTCTTTTTTTTTTTGAGAAGAGAAACGAATTTCATTGGAGTTTTCTATTCAAAAAACAAAATTGCATTCCAGAGTTTCAGAGTTTTATAACATTACAGTCTCCTTACTAGGAAGAGAGCCGGCACAATTTTATGGGGGATCCTTGTAGGGGAGAGTCTTGTTGTGTAGTTCTCTCCACTCAAATACATGCTCACTCCTTTGCAAACATTTTTTAATAGGAAACAGAAACCATTCATCGATATGATGAAATGGAATACAAAAAGGGTCCTATCGAAGATAATTACAAAAAAAAACACCCTTGTAGGGGAGAGTCTCATTGGCATACTTTTATTTTTCCTCCGTAATTTTTGTTATTTTTCTCTTTATTTTCACTTTCTATTCACTCCTTTGGGAGTTTGTATCCTGATCAATAGTCTCTTTTCATTTCCACAATGAAAAGTTTCATATCTTGTTCAAAAAAAATTACAAAAAAACACTACTATTGATTAACGAGGGTAGTAAGACTGTAATTACAAAAAGGATGAGACAATTTACTCTAAGATACAGCTAAGAGGGAAGTATGAACATGACAAAGCCAAAGGATCTTTTTGTCATTTTTGAAAGAATGACCTGAGATTAAAAGACATAGAAGGGAAAGCATATCACCCGATCCGGGAAAGACCTAGTCAAACGCTATTTGCAAGAAATTCCAGAACTTAGTGGCATATGGGCAGTTACTGAATAAGTGAATCAGTGACTAGGCATCTCTATAGCACATCGGGCAGCATGAAGGAGATATGTGCAACCAAAGGGATCTTCTCTAGAGCTTGACATAACGGTTGATGCAGGAATGACTAACTTCCCAAAGGAAGAATTTCACCTTTTTGGGGAAACAGCCCGCCCAAATGTGCTTGTATAATTCAGAAAACTCACTTGGCATCATGGAAGATAAATGCTTTGATAAAGACTTAGAGGTGAAGATTTTATTATTCTCAAGATCTCAACACCATAAATTGTCTTTGTTATAATCAGCCAATGGATGCAAATTGGATATTAATGAAATCCACTCCTTTGTCTCAACGTTCGTGAGGTTTCTTCTTCGATAAAGCATTCATGATTGTGTTTGTGAGCACCAAAAATCAGCAATGGGAGCATCTTTTTTGTTCGAAATATGATATAACTGAGGATATAGAGGTTGGAGACTTGAATTCCCCAACCATATGTCCTTCCGAAAGGAAGTGCCTTTACTGTCACCCACCTTGATCGATATAAAAGCATAAATGATAGTTTCATTTCGTCAATAGATTTCGAAGGGCCTCTAGATGAATTTAAAGATTTGGTGTACAACTTAAGGTCAAAATGAGTGGTTCCAAATTTAGTAGCAATAACTCGACGTCAAAGAGCTTCCTTTTCTTTATGAAAAGACCAAATCCATTTGGCCAAAAGAGAGGAACTTTTCTGCTGAATCCTCATAATACCTAGGCCTCCCTCCTCAATTGGGGCCTTGACACTCTCCCATTTTAAAAGATGAATGCCTTTGGACCTGTTATTACCTCTCCATAAAAAAAAATCTGGAATAGTTTTTCTATCTTATTAATCACCTTGGTGGGGGCCTTTGAAAAGGGATAGGCAATAAATGAGAAGGTTTGTCAATGTGGCCTGTATAAGAATGAGTTTTCCTCCTTTCAAGAGATGCATGGAGCCCAATGTCTGAAGCCTTTTTCTCAATTTTTTCAATCACAAGATCCTAATAGGATGAGGATTTCAATTTCCCATTCAACGGTAAGCCAAGGTATGTATTCGGCCAGCCACTTGATTTGCAATCGAATCGTCCAACTAGGTGGGATAACTGCTAAGATTCGATGTCAATGCCTATAAGTTCTGACTTGTGACAATTTATATTCAGCCCAGATGCATCCTCAAATAGTCTAATCAGTTTGAAAAGATTATCAAGATGAACCTCATTATATGAGAAAAATAGAATTGTGTCTCAGCAAATTGGAGATGTGTGATGGAGAGAGCATGGGATCCTTTACCAACGTGAAGGCCCTTGATTAGACCTTTTCATTCCGAAAGAATGAGCATTTTGCTTAAGCAATCAACCACCAGAATAAACAAAAAAGGGGACAATGGATCTCCTTGTCGAAGGCCTCTGGAAGCTCCAAATTTACCTTTAGGATTCCCATTAATAATAGTAGAGAAATTGACGGATGAAATGCACCCTTTTATCCATCTTCACCATTTCAAAACAAAACCCTAGACTCGAAAAATGTCATCTAGGAATTTCCAATCAACTATGTCGAAGGCCTTTTCAATATCTAACTTGATACAAACCCCTTTCCCCTTTTTCCTTCTCCATTCATCAATAAGTTTGTTAGCAATTAGAGAGGCATCTAGGATTTGTCTATTGGCGACAAAAGCGGATTGGTATTCCATAATAGTGCGAGGCAAGACTTTCTTTAATCTCTCTGACTGAACTCGAGCAATGATTTTGTATAAGCACAAAGTAAGACTTATAGGCCTATAGTCACCAACAGTTTTAGCCCCCACCTTTTTGGGAATAAGGCAAGTTGGCATTAATAGTAGCGCTCCTAAAAAAATCATTCAACATTCCTTTGATGTCTTCCTTAAGAATGTTCCATGGTTTTTTAAAGAATTCAGCTGTAAACTCATCTGGTCCATGAGACTTGTTGGAACCCAAATCAATGACTGCTCTATGGATTCCTTCTTCGGTGAAAGGAGCCTTCAAACTTTCTCTGCGTAGATCTAAAATTGGACCCCAATCATCAATGTCAGGCAGACAACGTTGTCCCACCTTTTTAGTAAATAAATTTCTATAGAATTTCACAAATTTCGATTCAATATCAACATCATTAACCAAGATCTCTCGTATCTTTGATAAAAGCTCCATAATTGAGTTCCTCCTTCTGTTAGGAGCCATGTAATTATGAAAGAAAGCAATGTTTTCGTACCCTTTGATCAACCATTTGTTTTTGCACCTTTGCCGCCACAATGATTCCTCTTGGATTGCCAGAGTGAGTAGGTCAATTTTGATGGATAATCGACGCTTAGATGTGTCATCATCCAAAGGGCCCATTTCTTCCTTGGCGTCAATGGCATTAAGCTCGTTTAATAAGTCCTCCTTCACATTATTCTGCTTGCCAAATGTTGTAACATTCCAATCCTTTAAAATAATTTGAAAGCTTTTAGCTTTTGCATGAAACTGTGGCCTAACCAACCAGCCAAAGGATTTTGACTCCACCAAGATTGTAACAGCTGCTTAAGGGAGTTATGGGTTAACCAAACATTTGAGAATTTGAATGATGTTGGACCCATCTTTCTTTTCCCAAAGTTAACTTGATAGGGTAGTGGTCTGATGTGGTACATGAGAGATGACGGACAAAGGCATTACCAAACTTTGAACACAACTTTCAGTAACTAAGAAGCGGTCTATAAGAGTTCTAGCCCATCTATTGGTCCATGCATATTTTCCATTCAGCAGAGGAAGATCCAGAAGCTCCATTGATTCTATAAATCTGTTAAAATTCTTCATGCCCCTAATGGGAGGTCACTGATTGGATTTTTTCCCAGGACCATCTGGTTATGTTGAAATCCGCACCCAAAATCCAATTTGGCTCACAAAGAGAAGATAAGTCAGAGAGTTCCTGCCAAAAGTACCTTCTTTCTGAAGATGAATTAGTGTCATATACACTTGTAATCCAACTACCTCTATGGTCTCTTCCTCTTCTTCCCATTGCTTACAACTTAAATTATCCAAAAAAGAGCTCAATGGTGGGGGAGCTTAGTGTACAGCGTATTATATCTCCAAGTCCTGATTAGGCTCTCCAAGCTCAAACGACATGATGAAAGTACTTGGTCAATTCTCCTTTAAACTAAAACTTTCTAGTATTTTTTTAGCTCTTTTAGAGATAACTTGAAAATAATAAAGGTGCTTAAAACTATTAAAGAGATAGTTTATGATTTGCATATTTTATAGATCACTCTCCCCCTTTGGAAGTTTGTATCTTTGAACATTTTTCTTCCTTTTCAAATTTCATCTATCAATGAAATGTTTGTTTCTTGTTAAAAATAGTAATAATAAATAAATTACCTTGTAATTTGAAATAACCACAAAATCATATAATAAATTGTACTAATGGTAAGCCTTAGAGAAAAGGAACCTGACGAGACAGCTGCTGGTGATAAAGAGCGCCAGCAGACTCTTTCGTCACGGGGGAAATGATACCAACACTCAACAACCAATCTTGAATTTCTTCTTTGGAAGCTACTTCGTCATCGTTTGTAGCAGCACTGTGAGAATTTGTGCTGGATAAAAGTTTTTGTCTCATCTTCTCTGCTAGCATTACCATTTCTTTAGCTTTACTCTGTAGATGGAAATAATCTTTTTCAGGAAAAAAAAAAACGAAAAATTTAAGGTAACTTCTTCATATCTTCCAACCCTTCAAAAAAAATTTGAAAAAACAAACAAACAAACTTAACATGAAATTTCTTGCAACACGGTGCCAATTCCCTGCCACAACTAAACAAAATAGGGATTCTAAATCAAGCTTCAGCATCGCATAATTTACTTAAATAGGTAAAAGAAGAAGGTAAATCAATTCAACTTTTTGGTACATCTAAAATAGAGCAAAGAGTATATGATTTCTGTCAAAAAGTAGCACATTCACGAAAGAAAAGAGGAAGAAGAAATATATATATTCAAGCACTTGCATAATGATGATTAACAATATTGCACATGGCAGTTTTTTCATGGCAAAAGCTTCCTTCAATAAGTAGCACATTCACAGATATGATTGGGAGCAAGTTTCAGTCCCATAAAGGAACAGATAAGGTGGCAAAAGAAATTCCGATCAGTTTGCAAAGAGTACTGGAAAAGAAATACTCATTGACTTGCGCCACTGCGAAATGACAACTACACAATAAAAGATGGCATACTGACGTTACCATTAAAGCATTTAGATCCTGGAAAGCATCTTGTAAACTCTTATCAGTATTCTCCCACATCTCTTGCTCCTTCCTCAAAATTCCCGCCACTCCAACCATCCTCACCGTTCCTTCACTCGAATAGAATCCACCAGAACCGGTAGAACTCGGCCCCGAAGTGGAACCACTACTGGAACCTTTATTATTATCATCGTTCTCCCACGCCCTAGCTCGCCAATTTTCCCAAAACTTGCTCACAAATACCTCATGATCCCCCTTTCCCCTAATTACAATCGTGATCACAGCCGATCTCGAAACACCGCCAGAGGGAAACGATACCTGGAAACGGACCCTGGGCGAGGCAAATATGGACTTGATTCCCTTCTTGGACGAAAATATGTGGTTAACGACGGCGAGAGGCACAGCGACGGCGGAATTGGAGGAATTGGTCGACTCAGAAATCCAGACGAGGCGATGAGTGGTGAGGATGATAATGCCGGACTTCAGGAGAGGGAATGTTGGAATTTCATCGCACTCAAGGTCAACGGAGGAGAGGATTGAGCATTCAATTTCGTTGAGAAGCAGCACCGGACGGCCACTGGTTGTGAGTTCGGCCGCCGGCGGGAACTGGGCGGCCATTAGAATGCTTCTGCTAATTTCTCCCTTCGTTACGCTGTTAAGTGTTAACTATGTTTATGGATCATTTCGCTCTTGCTTCGGTTTTTCGACTTCAGAAAGTCAGCTCGAATTTAATATTTTGCCTTTTTTTTTTTGTCTTTTTTTTTTTTTATCAATTTGTCAATTGATTATTTTTCAATAGAATTTTGTCAATTAATTTACGAAATATGAACTCCCACGTTTTATTTATAAGGTTTAAATACTTGTGTTTGTTATTTCAAAAAATAAAAATAAAAATACTTGTGTTTGTTTGTTTCCTATGAATTTTAACCACATGCCTCATTATTAGTGAGTTTTATGTTGATTAAACTGTGTCATGGTATCTACTAGTTAACCCATTGAAATTCTTGTAAAAAGAATTCGAAACTTTTATCTGATCTTTTGTCGAACTCAACAAATTTTAAAAATCATTATTTTGATTTATAGAGGTATGTGTTAGGTTCTCTTTGGCGTATGGAATTAGCAAGAAATAGCAACAAAACTCAACTGGCATATAGTTGTACTGATGGCCACATGTGGTTCGAATCCCCCACTCTCACGTATTGTCAAAAAAAAAAAAAAAGAATTAGCCAGAAATGATTTTAAATCGAGGATTTTAAAATATGAAAATTATTTCAAATTCTTCTTTGCATCTGGAACCAAATTGATTTGAGACCATTGAAATTAAAATCTCTCGTTTCGATGTTTACGAGAAATGAGTTACTATTATGCCCTTATAAATTTTCAGAAAATAATTTTAATCAATTGCAAAATATTTTAATATCAAATAACAATATTAAGCACATATAACTATGAAACATACCATCAATAAAAATAAACGAACTTAATAAATTAAAACTTGCAAATGTCTTCGTTATAGTAAAAAAGATAATTAAAAAATAAAAAATCACAAATATCTTTATTCAACAAATATATATATATACATATATCTAAAATAGGAAAAAAAAGTTTAAGAAGATGAACACATAAAGAAAAAAATCTTACCTATGGTCTACTTGGCTATAAAACCTTGTTGTAAAAATAATCTTACCTATGGTCTACTTGGCTATAAAACCTTGTTGTAAAAATAAAAAACCTACGTTGAAAATATTATAATTATTATCAATTTTTAACAAACGGTGAAGCACAATAATAAATAAAATAGAAATTTCTAGTTAAAAAATAAAATTAATAATAATAATAATAATTCACTAACCTTGTGAATGGCGTCGAATGGCTTTACCATTTGTTTGGAAATAAGAAAGTTTAAGAAATTATTTTAAATCTTGTGATTTGAAATTCGATAAATGATTTGAAATTCTTTGTCTTGTTTGGAACAATAAAGATTTATAATGAATATATTTAAAACTTTGTGTTTTGGATGGTAATTGAAAAATAAAAGAAAGTAAAAGAATCTAATGACATATGCTTTTAATTTAAGTTATTAATGGAAAATTAAAATATGATAAGAATAAATAAGTAATTTAACTCTCGTCTCCTTGAAATCCTCCAAAATCCGATAATTTTGGTTGGAAATTTTTTTACGTAAAAACACGCTTTCAAATCATTCTCTTTCATGAGATACCAAACAATAAAATTCATTTACATTACGTCTGGAAACAGATAGGGGGAGTCAATATGATGGGAACTTATTGGGGTTGAGGGTTAAAATTAGGATTATATTTTTTAAGTTTAAAATCCAGCCCAATCTGAGCTATTCGGAATGAACAATTTATTTAAAAAACCAAAATCCAAATATGATTTCAAATCTGTTTTTTTTGTTACTTCCAAACACGTGAAATGATTTTAAATCCTAACTGATTTGAAATCCTCACAGATTTAGGGGTTCCAGACAGGGGTTAGTTATCAAACTCAATTAATAATTATTTTAGTTTTTCAATTTTCATGACGTTGTTTAAGTTATTTTATTTTAGAAAAATCAATCACTTTAATCTTTTTGGTATTATTTTCTCACACATGTTTATCTATTTCTCATTTTCAACTTGTGTGATTTCGATACATGTTAACATTATCACACTGATGCATATTTGACATGGCATCAAACATAGTTTAATCAATTTAAGAAATTACTTTTCCCCTCGTGGTTGTGGATTTAAATCTCCCTCCTTCTTGTTGAACTAAAAAAACAAACACATGTCAATGTATATGTTTTTTTTTTTTTTGGTAAATGCATAATAATTATTGTTCATATAGTTTAAAAACTAAAAAGGAACATTTTGAACAAATATGTATTAAAACAAAATTATTTTAAAAGTCTGTAATAAACATTTTGAAAGTTTAAATATCAAAACTAAGGCGTCGTTTGATAACCATTTCATTTTTTGTTTTTGGTTTTTGAAAATTAAGCCTATAAACATTATTTTTACCCACAAGCTTCTTTGTTTTTTATCTACCTCATTTCCCATGTTTTAAAAGAATTTCAAAAACTTGTTTTTGTTTTTAGAATTTGGCTAGGAACTCAAATGTTTCCTTAACAAAAAATGAAACCATTGTAAGAAGATTGAGATAAAACAAGCACAATTTTCAAAAACAAAAAATAAAAAACGAAATGGTTATCAAACGGGACCTAAATTATTATGATTGAAGTTTAAAACTAACTTTTAATTTTGAAAACAGTCCATTCTAGAAAAATGGAACAAGTGACCACAATTAATAAAATTTAAAGATAAAAATGATTTCTAATAAATTTTTATATTTTATTATTGAATATCCATTTGAAATGACTTTCTAAACCTTTAAAAAAGGGTTGGAAGGTAAACAAAAAAATAATATTGATTAAGCACTTAAGAAAGTCATCTATAAGTTAAGTGACTCCTCTCACAAATAATAATAATAATAAGGAAAATTGCAATGGGTAGCAGCAAATATTATGATATTTGCAAATTTAGCCATGCTCTTTGAGATTTGCAAATATAGCAAAATTTTTAAAATCTGATTTTCGTTTTTTTTTTTATTATTCTGATCGTACCCTTGTTGGTATATCAATATCAACTAGTATATTAGTAGTATATCTGATATACTTTATATTTATCGATATACGAAATATAAAGTATATATATACCAAATTTGATATACTCGAATGAATACAATGATATATCTAATATATACTTGATTTCATAAGTGTAACCTTTGATATACTTGATTATGAGTATTGATACAAGAATAATGATATACTTGATATATGAATGTTAATATGCTTGATATGTTACGTTTCTTTACTTATATTTGTCATGTTTTTTTTTTCTCTTTGTTGAGCTGTGTTGTGTTATTTACATATTTTAAACGAAATGTTTGTCTTCTATAACATAAGATGTTTCTCTTATATGTATGTTATGTTATGAACGTTGATATACCATTGATATACTTCCTTTGTTATATTACTCAAATAATTAACAACATTGATATCATTTCACTAATATGCCAATTAAAGTGGAGTATATCAATAACATATCAAATATATTTTATTTTAGGTATATCAGTAGTGGTATCAAGAGTATATTTGATATACTAATGATATACAGTAAAACACGTGAAAATGCTGGAAAGGACATTTTTTACTTTTTCTATTCGCGTTTTGGGTTGGACTTAACTTTTTTTGTCATAATTGCAATCCTCAAAAAGTGGAGGCACGCTTGCAATGGAGAATTTTCCTTTTACTACTACTACAACCACCCCTAATAATAATAATAAATATAAATATATAAAGGAAAAAAATACAATTTTGGTTTATGAGATTTGAGTTAGGTTACATTTAGGTAACTCAGTTTTTAGTTTAGTAGCACTCTTGGTTATTATTAATAGAATAATGACGTGACACTCTTTGGTATCTATAATTTAAACTAGTTTATATTTGGTTCGTTCATTTTAAAAACCAACACTTTGGTCCTTGATGTTTAATTTGTGAGGTTCCAAAAGTGTTGTGTTTGGTCCACAAAGTTTGAATCTGATTTTTAATTGGTCATTGCATTTTAAAAATGACTTCTAAAATGTCCTCAAGTTGAATTAATCATTAGTTGATTCAGCGTTGTAGGCTTTCGAAATATTATAAAAGACTGGTATTTTTTTTTTAATCCGCCCATTTATATATACTAGGTTTTTACCACGTGCGTTGCACGTGTAATAATTTGACTAAATTATTATGAAGTAAATTTAATTTAAAACTAATTAAAATTCTCTATACATTCTTATATTAGTTTTGTTGTTTTCTAATATGACTACTTTGAATATAATATAATATATATGTGATTTATCATAGCAAATGGAGTAACAATAATTATGCTAGATAATAATAAAAATACATTTTTGAAGAAATCGGTTTATATAGTCAAAACTTCTTTATATACAACATTTTTTTGTCAAATTGCCGCTTGATTTGATCAATACCTTTGTCATTGCCATAGAAATCCCTCTTGAAAGTGCTACATATAGTTGTCCATGCGGGAAAACATGTTGAGGAAGATAAACTCCAACATTAGGTAATGTTTGTCCTTGAGCTTTGTTAATAGTCATGGCAAAGCAAAGTCGTATGGGAAATTGCTTTCTTTTGAATTTAAATGGATATCCTTCATCATTTGTTGGGCTCATTGGTATGCGTGGAAGAAAAACTTTCTTTATTGCATGTTGTCCAGTTGTGATTTATGCATAAATGACATTTTTGTGAAATTCATGACAAACCATTCGAGTTCCGTTACATAGACCGTTTGGTGGGTCTAAGTTTCTCAATAACATGACTGGACAATGTTTTTTCAATATCAATTTGTGAGGAGGGACACCATTGGGCAATAATGAATTGAGGAATTCTTCTTGGTAGTAATTATGTGTGTCATCAATCGCCTCATCAAAACTCATGAATTCTTATATTTTTCCAGGAAATAGATGAATCATTTTCTCATTCATTTGATCAACATATTCATTTATGGTTGACAGAATTGCCCTACTTGTAATATACTCTATCAAAGTAGCATTTTTTTCAAGATCAGGATAAACAATATTCAATAATTTTAATACTGCATCATCTTCGTTTTCACCTGTAACGACAACATCATTTGGGAGGCAAATATAGTCTTCTTCTACAAATGGTTATGTTTCATTACCAATCCTTAATAGATATTTTGCAAAATGTATGTCATTTTGGGCTCTCATATTTTTGGTTAGTTGTAGTTTTTCCATTTGTTCCCAAACAACAATCAATTTCATAATTCCTAAATGCGTAATATCTTTTTGTCAACAACAATCAATTTCATAATTCTTAAAGGATCTCCTTTTCTACTTTTGAATTGTTGGATTGGAAATTTTCGGAGAACAAAGACTTTAATCTTCCAACCTTTATCAAAAGATTTGAGTTCTTCAATTAACATATCTGCCATCTGAATTAAAAAAAAATATAAGAAATTGTTTGGGAGAAAATAGTACACACAAAATATAATATTTGAATTTTAATGACATTAAGAAAGGAAAATAAAAATGAAATTTATGTATTAAGTTATATTCACAATAATTATAACATAGATAAACAATCGAAAGAGATGACTACTTTTTAAACCTAAAAACCAATTAGAAAACATGAACGATTTATGGAGAGAATTTAGATTCAAATTCTAATTTGATTAGATTTTGGATAGAGTGTATATAGATCATAAGATAAATAAAAATATAGACAATCTATTTATGGATTTTATAGTAAATGTTATATTTGTAATAATACATGTAAAATTGTAAACAAAATCGACAAAGGGTTAACAAATATGACAATCTATTGTTTATAAAATACATTATTTTGAAGAAAATTTAGCTCCATAAAATATAAATTGTAGCAAAAATAATCGAAAAATTAAATTAAATTGTTTAATTACTATTCATGTGTCAATTTTCTTGAAATAAAAGAAGCTGTAAATGAAGTGGACAAAATTCAGATTAAGACATTAAAAGTGGATATTAAGACATTGAATGCATAAATGACATAAAATAAATAATTATCTTCTTATTTAAAATAAATAAATAATTATCTTAAAATATATATATATATATATATATTGACAATATGGGGTGGGGGATTTGAACCACAGACCTCGTGGTTATTAATAATTATTTAAAATATTTGTCGCTTTATTTTTGCTTGTGCATCACTAAAATCAAGTTTGTAAAGAATGATATGATTCAAATCAAAGAATTGATAAATCAATTTAAGAAATAATTGAAAACAACACCGGAACATGGAATTAACCGTAAAAAAATATTTGTACTAAAAAAAACCGTAAAAAAAATTGAATCCATTCAATCAATTCTATCCTTTTTTTTTAAATTAATATTTTTTATTTTGGATTGCATCCTATAGAGAATTGATATGTTAGCGGAAGGAAACAAATTCAAAATTTACAATTTTTTTTAAAAAATAAAACACATAAAAATGGCAGAAATTGACAAATTCTATGCAAATCCCAACCAATCAATTATTTTTTAATTTTTTTTAATCAAGAATTTCATTAAAAAAAAAAAGAAAAGGAACAATAATTTTTTGAACTTATATTTTAAAAAATGATCTAACACATATGAAGAAAATAATAATAATAATAATAATAATTCATTCAAGGCAAAATATCACTAAAATCATGTTTGTAAAGAATGATGGTTCAAATCAAAGAATTGATAAATCAATTTAAGAAATAATTGAAAACAACACCGGAACATGGAATTAACCGTAAAAAACATTTGTACTAAAAAAAACCGTAAAAAAAAATTGAATCCATTCAATCAATTCTATCCTTTTTTTTTTAAATTAATATTTTTAATTTTGGATTACATCCTATAGGGAATTGATATGTTAGCCGAAGGAAACAAATTCAAAATTTACAATTTTTTTTTTTAAATAAAACACATAAAAATGGCAGAAATCGACAAATTCTATGCAAATCGCAACCAATCAATTATTTTTTAATTTTTTTTTAATCAAGAATTTCATTAAAAAAATAAAGAAGAGGAACGATAATTTTTTGAACTTAATATTTTTAAAAATGATCTAACACGTATGAAAAAGAAAATAATAATAATAATAATAATTCATTCAACGCAAAATATCACTAAAATCAAGTTTGTAAAGAATGATGGTTCAAATCAAATAATTGATAAATCAATTTAAGAAATAATTGAAAACAACACCGGAACATGGAATTAACCGTAAAAAAACATTTGTACTAAAAAAAACCGTAAAAAAAAAACTGAATCCATTCAATCAATTCTATCCTTTTTTTTAAATTAATATTTTTAATTTTGGATTGCATCCCATAGGGAATTGATATGTTAGCGGAAGGAAACAAATTCAGAATTTACAATTTTTTTATAAATAAAACACATAAAAATGGCAGAAATTTACAAATTCTATGCAAATCCCAACCAATCAATTATTTTTTCATTTTTTTTAATCAAGAATTTCATTAAAACCAAAAACAAACATATCCAAATTACAAATAACACGATATCTTCGAGATGAAGAAAGAAGACGTCATTGATCCAACAAATCCAAACTAAAACATTCTAAAAAAACAAATCCAAACTAAAACAGAAGCCAACCGAAACACAACAGAACCATAAAATATATAATTATTTCTTAAATTGATGAAACTTTAATAATAAATTAATCAAAGCCATAAAATATATTTACTTTCTTTTTTTTTTTTTTTTACTTTTTAATTAAAATAATTATATTTAATTAAAATAACTATCTTCAGATTTTGTTTTTCAAAATTTCATATTTTAAATCTCACGTAATGGTTTCTTTTTCTTTTTTTTTTTCTATTTTTTAATTAAAATAATTATCTTAAGTTTTTTTTTTTTTTTCAAAATTTCATATTTTAATATATTATATTTTGATTTTTATTAAATTACGAAATTTGATTCTAGAATTTGAAAACTAATTATGTAATTATCTTAAATTTACAGGGGTATTTTAGTCTAAAAATGTTTTTCACGGATCCTTGCTTTTTAATATATAATATATATATTATAGATTATAGATTATAGATGTGTATATACACATATGTCGTTATTTTCACGTTGAACAATATATATTTCCTGAGTAATATCATACTTTATTTGTAAAAAATCAATAATGAATGCAAATTAAAAAATATGCTTACCTTTTATTTTGTATATTCCATTTGATAATTTTAAACACTACCATCAAGGATCGTTTTCACTTGCATTGCACAAGAGTGCTCCCTAATATGCTAAAATGCGAAAAGGTACATGTACACAAAATAGAATAGTAAAATTGTATTAATATCAGTTAAAAATAATAGTAAAATTGTATTTGTACCCCTAAACATGGCAAAAATTGCTAAACTACCTTGCCTCATCTTACAAATAGCAGATTTAAATTTATTGTCCTTTGTTTATAGTGTCATGTATTAGTTACATTGTCTCTCCCTATATATATTTAGTACATCAATAGTTGGGAGTGGGGGATTTGAGCCTTTGACCTCCTGGTCGAGGCTACATGTTAATTACCGCTGAACTATGCTCGCTTTGGAATTGTCTCGATATATATAGATAGATAAATTTAAATATATATATATTAATTACCTCTTTAAAGCTTAAAGATTCAAATTCATTTGTTAACAAAGAGCATAATTTAAACAAAGGAGTAAGAGGTTCAAATCTCCCACCCAAATGTTGTAAAAATATATATATATTTCTATATCCATTTGAATAATAAAATAAAGTTTCTTTTTTTTTTTGAAAAATAATAAAATAAAGTTTCTATGTCACCTTTTAAACAAATAATGAATGTTCAAATGTTCAGGCAGACCTAATTTTATTTTATTATTTTGTCTTTTTTGTTTACGGTCCACAAAAAGAATAGAAACATATCTATACTAATTTTGTTTGAGAAGTGTGTTTATATTAAGTTTCGTTTGAGAAATATATTTATATTTAGTTGACATTTAAAAACGAATTAAAAATATTTTAATATGATAGACGTGAGCAGATTTCTTTCGGGCAACATATATATATATATATATATATATACATGTTGAATACTTGTTAGTTGTAAAAAAAAAAAAAAATTGTTGAATACTTGTTAGAATGTATTTTTATTAAGATGATTTGCCTCAAATTATAAATTAACTTTTAATCCTAAAAAGAAAAAACTTTAAATTGTGTAGCTATCAAATAACTCATTGATTTTGTTATTATTATTTTTGACACTTTTTTTTGTTTGTTTGAAAAATAATACTTCACTAACTACCAACCACCAGATTACAACTACTGTCCTCACTAATAATTGAGGAGAAACCAACAGGCAACACAAAATGCCCACAAAAAAAAAATTCCTTCCTCCATCAGAGAGGACGAAGGAGAAGAATTACAAAAAAATCTAGGATCACCCTGGTCCAGCAAAATTTCTAGCATTTTGAGCTAAGAAGTTTGCTGCCCGATTGAGGGTATGTCGAATTGGAATTTCTAGCATTTTGAGCTAATAAGTTTGCTGCCCGATTGCATGCTCTCGAGCACCAAGAAAAGGAGATGTCCACCACTTCTCTCGCCAAATCCACTACTTATTTTTTAAAACTCATTGATATTATTAAATTCCACCAATCAAATATTGCTTACATCTCTAAAAGTGGTTCAAATTCCACACCGTTGTTTGTTGATCTAAAAAGGGGTTACAGAGTTTTAAAACAAGTGAGATGTTTTTACAAACACGGACAAAAAAATGTCAAAGTGAGCTTAGCTCAGCGGTAATTGGCATGTACCCTCGACCATGAGGTTAGAGGTTCGAATCCCCTCAGGTTTAGCCCATGTACTTTCAATTTTGTAAAAATTTAATCCCTAAACTTTAATAAGTAACAATTTAGTCCCTATACTTTCAAATTTGTAACATTTTAGTCTCTATACTTTTAAATTTGTAACAATATTATCCTTGTCGCAAAAAAATCATCAAAATTAAATGTCAAATTTTATTATTTAAATGATTAAACTTTGTAGCTTATTAACATATTGGGTCCCAAATTAGTTTATTGATCTATCTCAATAAAAAATCTCATCAAATCTTTACATTCAATTTTGACAATGACTAAATCGTTACAAATTTGAAAGTATAAAGACTAAATTGTTATAAAATTTAAAGTACAAGGGTTAAATCGTTACAAAATTGAAAGTATAAAGACTAAATCGTTACAAATCAAAGTTCATGAACTAAAATGTTACTTTCATGAAAGTTTAGGGATCACAAGTGATTTTTAACCAAAATAAAACAAACGTAGGTCCAAATGTACCCAACAAATGGTACAAAAGGTTTCTTTATGCTTCTCTTTTTCTTTTTGTCTTTTCGTGTTCTATTCTCATTAAAAAAAAAAAAAATAGAATTGGTTATTCAATACAACCACGTCGAAGTGGTAGGTTCAAAATTATTTTTATTTATTTACAATGACTATACATTGCTCGCCTTCTTGAAATTTGAAGGTTCAAATCCTTCCCCCTTATTTGGCTAACTCAAAACAAATGGAAAAAAAAAAGTTTTTACCAAGTGGAAATTCAAACCTACTTTAAAAGAAAAGAAAAAAAAAAAAGAATATTAATGTATTCAACCACTTTAGCATGTCAACGGAACATAACTCAATTGACTTAGACGTATAACTTATCCTAAAGATTAGAAATTGAGATCCATCCTCATCTTGAACTAAACAAAAAGTCTTACAAGTTTAAAATAATGTGTTTGCATGTGTTTTGTTGTTTTTTCCACGTATATGTTTAAATACGTTCGTCAACATGAACATAACTCACCTGACATAAAATTTGTATCAATGATCAAGAAGGTTCGAGTCCTTCCATCCCCACATACTATCGAAAAAGAAGGTTCAAATACGTTTACATAGGCAACAAATATATATTGTAGGATATTTTTGATAATCCAACCTCAGATTTTTTTTTTCTGACAATGTGTGGGGTCGAGGATTCGAACCACCTCGTGATCACTATAACTTTATGTCAGTTGAGCTGTGGTTGACATCCAACCTCGAATTTATAATAAGAATAATAGATGGCGCATGAAATGAAAAGCAAATAAGCGAATATTGCAAAGTTTTCCTCTTGGTTTGTGGGATTTTGTTTTCCAGGACTCCCAAAACACAAATTTTACGCTGATGCCAAGAGGTAAATTTATTTGCACATTCTGATGCCATTTCGAGACGCCATTTCATTTCTTGTGCTACTCGTAAATTGTAAATTTCGATCAATCTCTCTCTCTCTCTCTCTCTCTCTCTCTCGAATACGCCGTGAGAAGAGAACCAATCCAAGCTCCACAGCTTCCTCCATTCACGTTTCCAGTTTCAAAAGTCGTCTCCTCAATCTCTGATTATCTCCTTTTCTTCTCCGCGGCGATCTTCAATTTTTTTCTCTGAATCCATCGGCGTCCTTTTCCTTCCATCCACCAGGAAGAAGAGGACAGCTCCGGCGCTTGTTCATCGTTATTTGTTCATCCTTGAAGTGGATACTTTACTTCACAAGCTCTGCCATCATTTACCTGGTGTGTTGTTGTTGTTGATGACGATGATAACTTGATTCTTTCTGTATATGGATGTTGGGAATAACATCAATCAATCTATCGGCTGTTAATTGAAATCAAACGGTTTTAAGTTGAGAAGAAATCCTCAATCCGTACTCACTGTGCAAATCCTTCAATTCAGAAACCAACGTCTGGATAAGTGTATTTTTCTTGCCTCTGTCTCTGCTTTTTAGGTTTCTAGTTCTGCCTTTACCTCGATGCACTGAGATTTATTTGTTGCTCGCTTACAGCAACTTTGATGGTTTCTGTTAATGGAGTGAGTTTTTGTTTCTTTAGTGGATGATTGAATCTGAAATGCAAAGATCTGTGATGCTGTAACATACTGACCTGCATAGAATAACTGAAAATAATGCTGAGATATCAGTGACGGTTTGGTATTTTGTTTCTTCAGAATTCGAAGTGATGGAGTTGGCTCAGTTAGAGGCATTGTGTGAAAGACTTTATAATTCTCAAGACTCAGTGGAGCGAGCCCATGCTGAAAACACTCTGAAGTGCTTCTCCATGAATACTGATTACATTTCTCAATGCCAATACATTCTCGACCATGCATTGACTCCTTATGCATTGATGCTAGCAAGTTCAAGTTTGTTGAAGCAAGTCACGGATCATAGCCTTGCTCTGCAACTCCGTTTAGACATCCGTATTTTTCGAGTCTCTTGGCAACAACTTATTGTTTTAGCAGCATGTAATTTTTGCCTTCTAAATGGTAGTCATGAATGTTACTTGTAGGAGGCTATCTTATTAACTACTTGGCCACCAGAGGGCCTGATTTGCAGCCTTTTGTCAGTGCTTCTTTAATTCAGCTACTTTGCCGACTCACAAAGTTTGGTTGGTTTGATGATGACCGATTTCGAGAAATTGTTACAGAATCTACGAACTTCCTGAGACAGGTGATAACCTATGTCATAACTCATTTATAAAGCGCGCAATGTTTCCACTTCCTTCTTACTAGCACAAAAAAAAAGCCATTAATTTATAAACTCATTGGCTGTCTGTTGTAGTGGGAGGATGTCTCATCCGGTTTTCTTTTGGTCTAACAAAATGTTCGTGATCAATAAGAAAAAAGTCTCTGATATAGGGTATAATTGTAATTAGCCTTGGATAATGGATATTATTTTCCATTATGATTATTTGTTACTTATTAATTGCTTTTGTTTTCAGGTCATTACTGTTAGTATAAGTCTCGTGCAACCACGTGGCAAATAGTATAAATTTTCAGGGCATTCTTGAGGGTTTTAGGGTGGGTAGGGACCACATTTCTTTATCTCATCTCCAATTTGCCGATGATACTATTTTCTTTTGCTCTGGGAAGGAGTCCTTTCGAATCTTGAATCATATTTTAGCCTTCTTTGAGGAGCTGTCTGGTTTGAGGATAAATAGAGGCAAATGTCAAATCCTAGGCTTAAATTGTGATTCTGAGAAAATTAGAGATTGGGCGAATTTAGTGGGTTGTGATGTGGGTGCTTTCCCCTCCCTTTACTTGGGCCTCCCTCTAGGTCATAACCCAAAAAGTACTTCGTTCTGGTCTCCTGTGGTGGAGAAGGTGAGGAAAAGATTAGCGTCTTGGAAGAGGAGTTTTTTCTCTAAAGGCGGCAGAATGTCTCTCATCCAATCAATTTTGAGTGGGATCCCTGTTTACTTCTTTTCGCTCTTTGGGGCTCCTAGCGGTGTGTGCAGGACTCTGGAGAGACTCACGAGGAACTTCCTTTGGGAAGGGGTTGATGAAGGGAGGAGTTCGCATCTCATCAGTTGGGAGGTGGTGGGAAAATCTGTGAGCAGTGGTGGGCTAGAAATAGGTAACTTAAGGATCCGTAACAAATCCCTGTTAGCTAAATGGTTGTGGCGGTTCCCCCTCGAGTCTACATCCTTATGGCACTGTATTATTGTGAGTAAATATGGTATTCACCCCCATGAATGGCAGTCGGGAGGGACTAAGGGTATGTCTAGGAATCCGTGGAGAGAGATTGCTTTCGAGCTCCCTTCTTTTTTGGGCCTTCTTCAATTCAGGTGGGGGATGGTAATAATATTTATTTTTGGGAGGACAAGTGGGTGGGGGATAGTTCCCTCTGTCCTAAATTTCCTAACCTCCATCGCTTGTCCTCGATGAAAAGTCGTCTGATTGCCGATGTTCTTAATCAGAGTGGGAGCTCATTGTCATTCTCGTTGGGTTTTTGTCGTTCTTTGACCAATAGGGAAATGACGGAGGTCACTAATCTCTTATCTTTGATAGGGGATTGCCAGTTTAGGGTGGGAAGAAGGGATGTTCGTTCTTGGAGTCTTAGCCCATCTGAGGGCTTCTCTTGTCAGTCCCTTTTTTGGTGGTTTCTTAGTCCCTCTCCCCCTAGTGAGTCGATTTTTTCTATTATGTGGAGAGTAAAAATCCCGAGAAAGATTAGGTTCTTTATTTGGCAGGTTATCCACAGAAGAGTTAATACTTTTGATAAGCTCAAGAGGAAGATGACTTCGTTGGTGGGTCCGTTTTGTTGTATTTTATGTCGGAAGGCGGAGGAAGATCTGGACCATATTTTATGGAGCTGTGAGTTTGCTCGTTTGATATGGGGTTTGTTTCACAACGCTTTTGGGCTCCAGGCGAGACCCTTTAGAGACTACAGGGAGATGATCCAGGAGTTCCTCCTCCATCCGCCTTTTCGCGATAAGGGGAGGTTTTTATGGTTAGCTGGGGTGTGTGCTGTGTCATGGGGTCTTTGGGGTGAGAGAAATAATAGGGTGTTTCGAGGTCTTGAGAGGAGTCCTTTTGATGTTTGGGCTCTCACTAGATTCTATGTTTCTCTCTAGGCCTCTGTGTCTAAGGCTTTTTGTAGTTTTTCTTTAGGTTGCATTATCTTGGATTGGCGACCCTTCCTTTAAAAGGGGGGTCTTTTTGTGGGCTGGTTTTTTTTTTTGTATGCCCTTGTATTCTTTCATTTTTTCTCAATGAAAGCTGGTATTTATATATATAAAAAAAACATTTAGGTTGAATGAATTTCCGATTATACCGTAATTGGTATTAGAGTGTGAAAATATTTTGTGACAATACAACTTGCGCAAAAAATGAGTAAGAGAGGTTGTGTTTGATTAGCAACCATTCACCTCTAAAGATTTTGAACTAGAGATTGAACTAAGTAGTTAAACAGTAATCCATCATCATTCCACCTTTTAGAGTAAAAATATGCAAGTTCCATTATATAGGATTGTAAAAATTCTTGTACTTCCGAAAAATATTCTTGTAGTTGCTCATATTCTTTTGAAATTATATTGTTTCAATTATCATTTTTATGGCCAGTCCTCCACATAATGTCTTATGAACCTCTTTTTGCATGTAGGCAACATCAGAACACTATGCCATTGGTTTGAAGATATTGAACCAGCTTGTATCTGAGATGAATCAGGTTGGTTTTCTTATCGTTACCCTTGTTTATCTGAAAATTACCAATTCATTTGGGGAAGAGAGAGATTAAAATGCTGATGTTTCTTTAACACGTATTTTTCTTGAAAATTTAAAGGTGCAATCATAATAAATATTTTGTTGATGAGAGTAGTTGTTTATGTTGCATTCCATTATTCCCAGTTTGATACTTCTTTGGTGGTAACATCATAAGAACGAATCTACCACATGCTAGTACACTATTTTTTTTAGTAGAGAAACACATTTCATTGATAAAGGGTTATTAGGAAGCACCCAACACCCAAAGGTGAATTACAATAAAGTTCTCCAATTTGAAATCAAAGAAGAAAGACTATAATAATTATTGAAAGGGTGCTTATAATCTACCACATGCTAGTACACTATTTTTTTTTTAGAAGAGAAACATATTTCATTGATAAAGGGTTATTAGAAAACACCCAACACCCAAAGGTGAATTACAATAAAGTTCTCCAATTTGAAATCAAAGAAGAAAGACTATAATTATTGAAAGGGTGCTTATTTTACACCCTTACATAGCATGAAAAAGAATTAAATCTAAAAAATTATCAAAAGTTGAGAACACATCCCTGAAGAGTCTCCCTTTTCGCGTAGGAAGACTATGTTAATAGCTAATCATAAGATCTTTTTTACACCATGAAATGGATGTCCCACAAAAAACGGAATCAAGAATACAAAAAATATTGTTTGGTAGAATCAAAGACCAATCAAAAGCGTCCATCATAATCAACCAATACTAAGAGGCATAGGAGCATTGAACAAATAGGTGACAAGGATGTTTTGAAGAAGAATAGCATATCACACAACATAATGGGGAGAGTGTCAAATGTGGCATTCTCCATTGCAAGCGATCTGCCGCGTTAATACCTCCATGACTAAGCTCCCATAAAAATATTTTGATTTTCTTATGATAGGCTTCTTTCGAAACCATTGAATAAAGGTTATTGGAAGAAGAATTGGTAGCATTAACCATATCAGACATGAGAGACTTAACGGTAAATGTTTTAGAATGGCCGAGAGGCCAACACCAAGAGTCATTCACCAACTGTAATGTTATAGGTGAAAGAAGATGGGAGAAACTAAGCCATTCAATCACCTCCAAATCATTAAGATTATGACGAAGACTCAAATCCCAAGCCACACGAAAGCTATTCCTTACTATTGTAATCGCTTCTGGGTTATTTGATTGGAATTTAGAACGTGAATATGATTTTTTAAGGAAAAAACTTGGAAGATTTTTGACCTTGTTGTGCTCAACAATATTCTTCCATTTAGGGAGGGCTATTTCCTTACTTTCTAAAGATTAAAGCTCTTCATGGGCTATTCTAAGTGATGATGAAATTTCCACTTCCGTACAGATATAAGGAACAGTCTCTTATATAAAAAAAAAAGATATAAGGAACAGTCTTAAAGTACCTCAATGTTTACAAAATACTTTGAGGTAGCTTCGACGCAGTTCAATCCGGCTTATAGTCAACTTCTTCTCCTGAAATCCTTTCCCCTAAAACCTCCACTCAACGCTTGCTATTGATGGGGCATTCTATTGAAGGAATTCACAAGAATTTAACCAAAACTATTGAAGTAACTCACTACATCATGTGCTGTTAAATTTTCAAGCTTGGAATTTTGAGTTATATGTTTGATCGTTTGTTTTCCTTCTGGAAAATTTAATGACGGGCTTTCTGTAGCTAGTGGCTCCTAGATGTGTGGGGATTTTTAGTTTAAAGTGGTTGCTGGTCCTTTTCCTTAGTGGGAGGGAGATTTATTCTACCTTTTCTGTTTTATGAATGGGTGGATGTTAGGAGTAGGAAAAAAAATGGTTCTAGGAACCTGGGTAATAATTAGGACAGTGTGGATAAGAAACAAAGACGACCTTACTTGAACAGGATCTGTTCTATAGGTTGTACAACTGTGTCCTTGAATTCTAAGGAGATAAGAAACAAAGAGGAGCAATATTTTATTATGGCATATATCATGCATTAACGTGAGAGTGGACTCAACCGCTAATGGCAATTCTTGCATTGTGGACAAATGCGTTTGTTATAAGATTTTTGGTTTTTTATGGTTATTGGCTGTAGATTGTAGGTGTGAACTTTTAGACGAAAGTTAGACTAGATTGTTATTTATCTCCACTTTTTGTCATGTCTCTGTTGAATGAATTGATTACTTATTTCTGCTTGACTGTTTTATATATGCATATTAAGTATTGGTTGAATGCGTTGATTACTCATTTATGCTTGGCTGCTGTCCGTGTATATGTATGTGTGTATGTTGTTCTGAAGGTTCTGTTTGAGCTGAGCTTTTCCTAAATTCTTTCATTAGTTAGTTCTATGTGGAATATCAAATTTTTTACTTAGTGCATAGTCACTCTATATATATGGAAAAACCAAATTTTCATGAAGACAAATGTAAAATTAGAAACGGGCAATACAAAAGAAAAAAAACAAAGAAAGCCCACTACAACTACTAAAGGAGCCTATGCAAAGGATCCTAATTAGAGAAATCACAAAAAGGAGCTCCAATAAGCATATGTATGTCTTCTATTTTATTTAATATTGTTTTTCATTCAACGTTCTGTCTTTTCTTTATACTTTTGCTACATTTTTAGGTAGATGTGAAATTGCACGATTACTTTTATTTGTTCAACGAACCTGTTTTAGTTTTTCCCCTTTTATGGTTTTCTGGGGACTGATTTTTTAATTAGGTATAAGAGTATTAATCCTCTATTATATTAGACAAAGGCTGGCTACATGGGGATAGTTATTTTTTCCATCGAATGGATTATATGGTTAGAGATGAATAATTTGAACACAACTGCAAAAGTTTCAACTTTTTTGCCTGGAGTAATAGCTTTTGATTCTATTTAAGTGTCTAATTCTTAATATTTCTTCATTTGAGTCATTCTATTTCTGTTAAATTTATTTTTATTCTCCCAAACTTTGTTTTGGTATGATAGTTTTTTAGATAAGAGTATTTATTCTCCTTTAAACTTTTTTATTTCATTACTTCTAAATAAAATATGGATTTTTATTAAAAACAATACCCTTATGCGTAGGAACTAGCAATTGGCCTTAAAGTAATTAGCCTGTTACTGTTATTGCTAGGATAGACACATTTCTATATCAATCATTTTCCTACATGGTTTTGAGTTCACTCTAGATCATATTTGTAAGGATTAGAAACTAAACTTTTACTTGTTGATTGTAGGTGAAGACAATTTCAGAAGATTTTAGACAGTGGTTATGTTCAAATACTTGTTGGAGGAAAGCATGTTTATTGGCTTTTGGGGGCTTTCGTGTATTTAGTTTTTAAATTTTAAATTTTATATTTATAGTGGTGTAATGTCACACACACGGACTCTCTATCCCCCCTTGGTCTTCATAGAGGATCACTCATCCTCCATATCTTTTAGGCTGTAATGATTGACATTCAATTAATAAAAATTCTCATTTTGTATGAAATAGCAAGGTTGCATTCAGAATCTGTATACCTATTTTGCTGTTTGTGTTTATGTAGTTTTGTATTGGTTGCCTGCAAGAATGTGGATTTATTCTTTTTCTACTTTTCAGGCACCTTTAAGTTTAATTTCATATTTTATATTATTATATACTTAGTTGTGATTTTTTGACATCAACAACTTGTTCTTCTATTGACATGTTGAATTTTTAGCCTAATCAAGGATTTCCTTCAACAAATCATCGGAGAGTGGCTTGTTCCTTCAGGGATCAAGCGTTGTTCCAAATCTTCCAAATATCTTTAACATCCTTATGTCAGTTGAAGAATGATGGTAACGTGCCAATTTTACTGAGTTGTCACCATGATTAAACTAGCTTTTTTTTTTTTTTTAATAAATTCTTTGAACCTTCCTATCTTAAAAATTTATTTTCCTTGTTTGCTGATGGATTTATTTTGTGTGGCATACAGCAGCTGGTCGTTTGCAAGAATTAGCACTTTCTCTATCACTAAAGTGTTTATCTTTTGATTTTGTTGGGACCTCCATTGATGAAAGCTCAGAAGAGTTTGGTACTGTTCAGGTATTTCATTTTGTTACCTACCATTTATCATTTAATTTTGTTGTTGAAGATTGTCTTTGCAAGCATAACACCTACAGCAAATTTATGAAAAAGAAGCCCGAACCTACCTTTATTCTTTTATGGCGTGCCCTTTATGATAGAGATGTAAAGTTTCTTGAGCACGTGTTTTTCACTTATAAGTATTCTAGTTATAGTTGGTGGCAGTTGTTTCAGAGTTCTGGCCTTAGGTGGTGCCAGACCTAGCAATTTCCTAGAGTTTTTTGCTCAGGTTTATTAGGATGATCCTTTTGTTGGCAAATTTATGGCCTTGTGTCTTATTGCTGTTATGGCGGCTTATTGAGGTTTGTGGTTAGAAAGGGACTTGACAAATTGATGCTAAGAGAGGAGATGCCCATGCACCCTTGATTTAGTGTTTTTCTATGAAGTTCTTTGGTCAAATCGATGTTATATTATGTGAGAGTACTAATAGGGGTAGGGGTATATGGGGACGATTAGTAGTAGGATATTAGTAAGGGCATAGTGGTAATTACCAATTAGTTAGTAGTGCCTTGGTTATAAATAAGGAGAGTTAGGGACCTTAGAGGGAGATGATTTTGGGTATTGTCGTAATGTGTGACTTTGGGAGAGAGATAGCCCTCTCCAAAGGTTATTGGTATTGTTATTTCTTTGGATATTGCAATATAGTTTTATTTTGAGTTTTCTTGATAGTTGGATACCTAACATGGTTTTTTTTACCCTTTTTTTTCCCAATTAATGCTAACTGGAGCGCATCTTTCTCATCTTTATTTTTGAGGGTAGGAGGAGATCTAATATCCTCCTTATTTTTCTTATACCTGGTTGTTCATTATGAAATGTTTCTTATCCAAAAAATATAAAGAGATTGGGATGATCGTGAATTACGGTTGGTGGCCTTGCAGATTCCATCTTCTTGGAAGCCCGTTTTGGAGGATCCTTCAACTCTACAGATCTTTTTTGATTATTACGCCATTACAAAAGCACCTCTTTCTAAGGAGGTTTGTACAGCTTCATATGTATTTTTCGTTTTCTTTTGGAGATATTATGATACCTGATTTGAGATCAAATGAGATGTATTTTTTTTTTTTTAATAATAGTATTGTGGCAAGAAGTTCTTTGTTGTAAATGTTTAGTGGGTACTAATTTTATTTGAAACCTGGCTTCAGATCGCCTTTAAATTAATCACTGTGTTGTATAAATACCTATGAGCATCTTCAACACTTACCAGATCAGTTTGGTTTTGCCATTCAATATTAATCGTTTTCTTACATAAGATTTTGAGTTCCTCAAGGTAAAAAAAATGAAGTAATAGGACGTTTTTGGCAATTCTTTAGTGCATTGTGAAGGAGAAGAACAAGATATTTTTTGAAGAGGGAATTGAAGATATGGTGCAATTTGGTCCGAAGTTCACTTTTTAGCATCATAATGGGTTTCTTTGTCTGAGATTTCGTACTTCCCTCCATTACTGATTTTGCAAATGAGATTGTGATCCTGCTATGATTTGTATTTTCTTTTGTGTATTCTCTTTTCATAATCAAGATGTTCTTGCTTTCTATCAATTTTTTTCCTGGTGACTATCACTACTGGCAATTGATTCCTGTTTATCGAGAAATCAAGTGAAGCTTCAGGCTTTGATTTAGTCATTAGTTTTTTTTTATTTTTTATTTTTTATTATTATTTAAAAGAGGAACCAAGCTTTGGTCAAGACAAATGAAGGAATATATGTGGATAGTAAAAAAAAGGAAAAAAAAAAAATCCCAGCATGCTGTATAAGCTCGAACTTTTCCATTATGATCAACAGCAGACCAAGGGGAAAAATCAGGGCTTCTCGAGGAATTAGACAGGGGACCCTCTTTCCCCTTTTCTTTTCACCACAGTGGCCAATTCTTTTAGTCATTCCATCAATCTATGTAAAGATAAATTATTTTGGAGAGGCTTCAAGGTCGGCAACGAAGAGGTGAATGTCTCCCATATTCAGTTTGCTGTTGATACGTTGATTTTTAGTGAGGGATCTAGCTAGATGGTTCATAATTGGCAGATATTCCTGAAGTTCTTTGAAAAGGCCTCGGGCTTGTCCATGACCTGCAAAAATCCTCCTTAATAGGCCTTAATATTGAGAAAGAGGAGGTCATTAGCACGGCTCAGCTGCGGTTTATGACAAAATCCGCAGCAAGCTGGCAGTGTGGAGGGAATTCCCTGATTCTAAAGGTGACAAAGTTACTCTCATCAAGGCTATCCTGTCGAGTGTGCCGACTTATTTCTTCTCCATTTCTAGAGCTCCAGTAGAATGTAAGAAGATTGAGGGCCTATTTAGAAGTTTTTTATGGAAGGGGGCGGAGCTGTTCAAGGGAATCCACCTAGTTAATTGGGCTAAAGTAACTACCCTTAGGCTGCTAGGTGTGCTGGGCATAGACCATTTAAGGGGTAAAAATTTTGCTCTTCTAGCTAAATGGGTGTGGATGTTCGAAAAAGATGGCTCTGCTTTGTGGCGCTCTGTGGTGAAAAATAAGTTTGGAGAGAATTTCATGAGGGACTCTCTCGAGTCTCGTGTCTAAGAAATGGAGAAACTCGTATGGTCCTTGGAAGAAGATAGCTAAAGCCGTGGGTTTTGAGTGGAGTAATTGTTCCTTCAAGGTGGGGAAAGAGGATAAGGTGCTCTTTTGGGAAGACAAATAGCTAACTGATCAACCTCTTAATTGTCTGTATCCCAATTCCCAACATATTCAGGATTTTGATGGCTAAAGACCTCTTCATCAATGATATGTGGAAAGGTAATGCTTGGGACCTCTGTTTTCAGAGGAGTCTATTTGACAGGGAGATGGAGGAGTGGGACAGTTTGGCCTCTTTGCTTCATAGCTATAATCCCTCGCAAAGGGGAAGATGTGTTGATATGGAAGTTGGATAGAACAGGGACGTTCACGGTCAAGTCTACCTTGGAAGCTATTCAATCTAATAGAAGAGTTTTGGAGGAAGATCTCTGTATCCAGATTTGGGAAGGGATTACTCCCAAAAAGGTGAAAGTCTTCTTAGGTCGATGGCCCATAAAAGCATTAACACTATGGATAGAATTCAAAGGAGGTTCCCTAGTATGAACTTATCCCTAGTTGATGTGTTCTGTGATGTAAAATTGTGGAATCCCTCACTCACTTTGTTCATTCGTTGCGTGTTTGTTGCCAAAGTTTGGAATTCTTTCAGTAGCGTGTTTGGGTGGCAAGGCTGCAAGACGAATTGTATGGAGAGATGGTTGGTTTTTAAAAGACAAAGCTAGAGTGCTTTGGAAGAATCTCGCTAGAGCTATCCCGTGGCTTCTGTGGAAGGAAAGGAATTAAGAGTCTTCTTAGATAAGAACTTAGATAAGAACTCCTCTTTATCTAATTTTTGTGACCTTGTAAAGTTTACCACCTCTACTTGGAGTGCCCTTCATAAAGCCTTTTGCAATTACACTATAGACACTATCAACTTAAATTGGAAAGTTTTTTTGTATTATTTCCCTCGGGAGAGGGGATGCCTTATCCCTTGGTCCCTTAGGTTGTTTTGTTGGGGCTCCTTGCCGTTTGAAACTTTGAATATATCTTTTGGTTTCCTATCTAAAAAAAAATTCCAGCACAAAATGTGCCTACACAAAGGAACTTAACTGAAAATCACAAAAAAGCTTAAGTTATGAGCATAAGAAGCAATAGATAATTACAAACTCCTTGGAAGATTCATGGAGAGACATTTAGAAATTTAACCTAGCTGTAGACCGACTACACATCTCTAAAAACTCTCAACCTCTCTAAAAATTCTCTTATTTCTCTTCAGCGAAATGTTCCATAAGATAAAAAGGCTGCATATTAGAGGCTCCCTTTTGTCTTGAAATGTTTGGTGAAACAATACCTTAAGAAATTTGGCTTATATTCCAGGTTTATCGTTTTCTGGTAGCCATGAACAGCATAGAGACAAGGTTTCTTAAATCTGTTTTTTGAAATATACTAGTTATTCATTTCTTCAATGAAAAGTTTCGTTTCTTGTTAAAAAAAATATACTAGTTATTCATCCACATTCTCTTAAATTCTGGATTCATTTGCTCATTTATTTTTCAGTTTTAACATACTTTCTCATGGGCTTCCAAAATTTTCTCTAGGCACTGGAATGCTTGGTGCGAGTGGCTTCTGTAAGACGTTCTTTGTTTACAAATGATGCTGCTCGTTCAAAATTTTTGGCCCATCTTATGACAGGAACTAAAGAAATCCTACAAACTGGGCAAGGTGTGTTTATTATTTCATCCTTTTGATATATGTATATGTTGATGGTTAGTTTCTATTTTTTTCCTTGATCTTTTAAATATTTAATTATTATTTTTTTGGAGGGGAGTGATTGGGTGGGGAGAACTAGAAGTCCTTTTCCAATCATGACTTGTCTTGGGCTCTTAAAAACATTTTTTTTTTAATAAAATTTTCTTGGCAAGGATAGTTAAATTTTTTTTTTTTGTTTATATTTTTTCATTTTTGTGGGCTGCCCTGCAAGTTACTTTGAACTTGCAGTTGGCTTTTGCTGTGCCCTTATAGCATGGTTTGGTTATGTTATACCCTTATGTGGTTGTAGTACCAATTGATCAGTAGATCCGAGTCAAACTACTGGTGGTGCTTAAATTTTTTTTGAACAAGAAACAAGGTTTTTCATTGATAGAATGAAAAAAGACTAATGCTCAAAATTACAAACACCACCAAGGAAAGAAGAAGATACAAACCAAAGAAAAAGAAAAACTAGAAAAGAAGACCACTGGAGAACTAAGAGAACCACAAAAAAAAACTAAAGAAGGACAATTACAACGGAAAAACCAACAAAAAAAAACAAACAACAAATCGATCAAAATTGGAGAAGAGATCAAAACCACCAAGCGGCTGAAGAGACCAACTGAAAAGGAAGCAAGGAAAAGGAAGATTTTCGAAAAAACTCCACCACCAATAGAAACTCCACCAATGAAATCTGACGAGAGCCCAACTTGAAAAGACTAAACCCTGAGATAAATTCAGCTTGAATTCTGGTAATATACTCTCATTATTTACATTAAAAAAAGGTGAAATTTGAAACTTGTGGAAAAGATGATTATTATACTTAATGGCTTACCAACTTTTAACCAACTCAAGTATCATGATAAGTTCGGTTTTGTTAGTTTCATCATAATGGTTGGCCTTATAATCTTGGAAGTTGTTTGTTCTTTTCAAACCTAGATTTTTATTTTTTTGCTGATTGTTTAGTTTATATTTCACTCATTCTTCACTCTCTCTTCGTTTTCCATGTTTATCTACTTTTTATTGCTAATCAGGTCTGGTTGATCATGATAATTACCATGAGTATTGTCGTCTTCTTGGACGTTTTAGAGTGAATTATCAGGTATTCTTGTTCTCCTACTCTGCAGCTGAAATATGTGCCTATTTGCAGATATGCATATCTATTTTAATTAGTTGACGTTATGATGACTTATTCTACTACATTTTCCTTTTTATATCCTTGTTTTTCTGAGCACATTTATTTTAGGAAATTTTTTTCCGAATTTTTCTTTGAACATGTAGGGGCAGATCGGCTTATGCCCACTGAAACTTTTAATATGTCTATGAACGCATTGACTATGCGTTGGGGTCCCGTAGCTCATTGCTTAACAATTAGTATAGTTTATATGCTTGGCCCCTTCATATCTCAGTTTTGCATCTGCATGCAAGCATTAATTTGTCATAATATGTGTTTGGATTGGTAAAAACATAAAAAAAATGGAAAAAAGGAGTAGAAGGATTGGAGAGATCAAAGTAAAGTCATAGTTTCTAGCTGGGGTAAGAGTAGGCATTGGTATACTTAACTTAGAATGTAGCAAGGATGGTTGCTTTATATGGTATGCTGCAATTGTCTTTTTTTTTTTTGGAAGAGAAACAGAATTTCATTGATAAATGAAATAGGGAATAACCCAAACACCTATAGGTGGATTACATGAAATTCTTCCAATTAGAAATCAAAGAGGAAATGCTATAAAGAGCAAAGGGGTGTTTACATTTACACCAATACAACGCTTGGAAGAGAAGTTTATCAAAAAAAGAATCAAAAGTTAAGAAAACGTCCCTGAAAATTCTTCCATTTCTTTCGTTCCATAGATACCAAAAGAAAGCTCTATTGAAAGCAAGCCATAGAGTCTTCTTATCTCCATAAAAAGGATGACCCACAAAAATAGAAGCCAAAAGATCATGAATGTCCACCGGCAATGGAATATACCAACCGAAAGCATCAACCATAAAGGCCCAATATCTAGAAGCAAAAGGACATGTAACAAAAAGATGGCCCGGATTCTCCATGTTTGATGAGTACATAATGCACCAAGATGGCGATAGGTGAAAGTGAGGCATTCTTCGTTGAAGGCGATCTGCCGTATTGATGGCCCCAAGACTAAGCTCCCATAGAAAGATTTTTATATTTTTAGGATAATTATCTTTCCATATCACAGCATATAGATTATTCGATGTTGTGGTAGGAACATGCAAAAGGTCATGCATCAAAGATTTAACAGCAAACAAACTGGATGGATGAAGAAGCCAAGACCAAGAGTCATTCATATCCTGTAATCTAGTAGAAGATAGTAGATGAGAAAGTTGAGCCCATTCATTAGTTTCAAACTCGTTAAGATAACGACGAGGGCAAAGGTTCCAAGCCAATTGTGATGAATTCCAAACTTCAGCGACAGTAGCATTTGGATTGGTGGTTAATCTATATAGACGTGGGAAAAGTGTTGCAAGGATCCCACCATTCAGCCAAGAATCATTCCAGAAGGATGTACCTTGGCCATTACCGATATTACGATGAACCCGACTGACAACCATATCTATAGTAGAACAAATAATGCGCCAAGGTGATTTATAGGATCCTCTTTGAATTTGAGTAGGCCAAAGACAAACACCTTCAGAATCATAATATTTAGCAACAATGAGATTACGCCACAGAGATCCTTCCTCCTGCAAAAATCTCCATATCCACTTGGCCAAAAGGGTCGTATTTCTAAGCTGAAAATTACCAATGCCAAGACCACCTGATAATTTCGGAAGTTGTGTTCGTTCCCAATTAACATTATGCACACCACCATCCCCTTTAGATCCTTCCCAAAAGAAATCACGAACAAGTTTATCTAATGATTTAGCCACCTTGCTTGGAATTTTAAACAAAGATAGATAATATGTCGGCATACTTGAGAGAGTAGCTTGGATAAGAGTATGACGACTGCCTTTAGAAATAAAAGCGTATTTCCAACTAAGCAATTTATGCTGAATTTTTTCAAATACCGGCTGCCAGAACAAAGAATTTTTTGAGTTACCCCCCAACGGAAGCCCAAGATAGGTGCTAGGCCAACTACCACATTTACATCCAAATTTGGTAGCCATCTCCTCCAAGTCTGATTCATCAATATGAATCCCTATAAGTTCACTCTTTGCAAGGTTGACATTCAATCCAGAAGCCAATTCAAAAATTCTGATAACTTCAAACAGATTATTCAAAGCTTCTGATTCAAATGTAGAGAATAATAGGGTATCATCGGCAAATTGCAGGTGGTTCAATCTAAAAAATGAAGCACCAATTGGATGGGTCATAATTTTACCCAAGGAAGCACTATGGGATAAAAGCCTACTCAAACAATCAGAAACCAATATAAACAAGAAAGGTGAAAGGAGATCACCTTGTCGAATTCCACGAGACGGGATAATTTTACCTCTAGGTTTCCCATTGATAATGATTGAGTAGTTTACACTTGAGATACAACCACGAATCCACTTCCTCCAAGTTAACCCAAAACCTTTTGCATAAAGGACCGCATCGAGGAAATCCCAATCAACTTTATCAAATGCCTTTTCCAAATCTAATTTAAGAACCACCCCTTTTTTCAAAGCTATATTTCAGTCATCAATTAATTCATTAGCTATTAAAGAAGCATCCAAAATTTGTCTTTTTGCAACAAAAGCCATTTGGTTTTTTGCTATAGTAGATGGCAACACCTTCAACCGATTAGATAGAACTCGAGCGATGATCTTATAAGCACACGAAATGAGGCTAATAGGCCGATAATCAGCAACTGATTTGGAATCTAATCTCATTGGAATCAAACAAATTTAGGTTTCATTCAAAGCCACATTAATAATACCAGTATTGAAAAAATCATTGATCATGATCATAAGATCTTGCTTAATAGTATTCCATGAGAATTGTCGCTACCTTGCTAATGGACTAGATAGCGATATAGTGTAGCCTAAAAGGATAAAAAGAGAATTCTCTCCAAGAATCGATCAAAACTTTATTATCAATCGAAAGTTATGAATATAAGAGGGTAATTCTCTATTTATATAGAAAATTGGAAAACAAACCAATCCTAATCCTAATTAATAAATGATTTAACCAAGATACCCTAGTTTACCCTAATCCTACCACATCATTCTATCTCTCCCCAAATAAAAACTCGTCCTCAAGTTTTAAAAAGAAAATGAAAATTACCAACAAATGAAGAAACAACCAATTGACCACTAGCAGTGCCACGGTGCAAGAGTCATTGAAATTCTCCCAAATGGAGAAAGTTCTTGAAAGAAATATGAAAAAATTGTAATGTGGGTTGAGTCGAAATAAAGCCATTCAACTTGTACATGGACCATATCGATTCTTTAAAATGGATGAGTTGGGTTGCAGATACGGGTCGAGTCACGCGATTCTTGAGACAGAAAACACCAAAATTCCGGGTCAGTTTGGTAAAAAAAGATTGAATGATTTGCATCGTCTTCATCCTCCTCTTCACACACAACAACGCGATTTTTACCTGATTGTGGCCAACGAGGCATTTCATCTTCTTCATCCTCTCATTCTGCATTTATGGCTTTGGCGTTTGATACCTCTTCCTTCTTAACGTTGACGACTATGTTTAAGATTCGAAAAGGTGTTGACGATGCGTCGTCAAGCAAGGCTAAGGTTCTGTTGTTCAGTGCCTCCTCGCCTTCTTCTTCATTTGATATTTCTTTTTTGCATAAAGTCTGGAATTGCGAGCCTTCCTGTGGGCCCTGCAATTTCCTTTCTTCTTTGTGTGTTTGACCTTTTGTTCCCTCTAGACAAATTCACAATTTTCTTGACTACTACTCTCAAAATCTACAATTCTTGACCTTTCGTTCTTGTTGTTTGACTGTAAAATGATCCAAAACTTTAGATACATTTCCCAAAGACGCATGATTTCATCCATTCCCTTCTTGAATTCCTCGTGCCAAATTTCATCATGGTTGATGTAGAAATTTCTATGGGTTCTTGAATAAGCTTCTGTCTTTCTTGGTCGTGTTCCATAACCAAGATAGTAGTTTTTGTCCTCGAATATTCTCCTAGAAGTGAAGTATTCCATTTTTGAAAATTCTTGGCATTCTTTGAAGGGATCCCCTTGTAATTAGGTGTGCGCTCTTCAGCAATGAGCACAACTTAGAAGCTCCTTCTTGTCATCTGTGTCAACAAGAGTTTTCCAGTTTTTCACCGCCAACAACCAACGATGGTCCACACAATTGCTCTAAAACCAATTTGGTGTAGCCTAAGTGGATAAAAGGAAAATTCTCTCCAAGAATCAATCAAATCTTTATTATACAAGAGGTAGTTCTCTATTTAATTTTTTTGAACAAAATACGAACCTTTTCATTGATGAAATGAAAAGATACTAATGCTCAAAGGATACAAACTCTACAAAGGAGTGAAAATGAAAGAGAAACAATAAAAAGCATAAGGGAGGAGATGGAGGAATTGTGAATAGTGGAGATGAATCAATCTGAAACAGGAAACCAATTAGGGAAGTATGAGAATAGGTTTTGGGCACAAAGGATTGTGGTAAATGGGTCAATGGAAATAGAGAACCCATCTTAAAGGGATTGGTTTGAGTTCATAAGAGAGATGGGTACGAGGAAACCACAACCTTAGGGGGGGGGTCAAAAATTGGTTGTCTTGGTTCCAATAATAGTAAAAACATAATAGTTTATTTTGTTTGGTTTATTTAACCAAAAAAACTGAATTGAACCAAAATATATAAAATACTAAATCCTTGGCCAACCCCCATGGTCCACTAAGCCTGTCTCTAAGCCTACTACTATCAGGCGTATAGAAAATGACACAATCATCTGGCCTTGGTCCTCTCATCATCTGATTCTTGAAAGGTAGAACAAAAGAATTGTTTGGGATTGGGCACAATCGTCTTTCTTTTTGACTGGACAACTGGATGTCCACTAGCCTGTCTCTAAGCCCACGCTAGCCGACCCAGCTCACTACCTTCATCGTGAAGCCTCTTTATTTAAAAAAGCTTGCCTAAGCTAATTCTTTCCTTTCCTTCAGCCACCCTTCCTTCTCTGTTCTTCTCCACCAAGTCCCTATTCTAAAAAATAGGGGAGAGTCCAAAAAAACCTCTTTAGTTTCAAGTTCCTCCAATCAAGGCATTCTCAAATTGATGTACATTTTGAATCTTTTTGATTTGGCTTGGTGTCCTCCGAAAGATGTGAAAGATGGGCTTCTTGAGTTATTGTTTGGGTGGTGGCTTGAGAAGAAGGCCAGGATTATGTGGAACAACGCAAGTCGAGCTCTGTTATGCTCAATTTGGAAAGAAAGGAATAAGTGGTTGTTCTCTGATAAGTCCTCCTCTAGCCATTTCTTTTGAGAAAATGTACAGTTTACGGTGCCTACTTGGAGTACTTTACACCATTCTTTTTCTATCACACAACGTCATTTGATGAACTTAGGTTGGAGGTCTTTTGTTGGCAATCCTTCTTATTAGGCTTAGGGATCCCTCATCCCTAAGGCCTTTAGGCTATGGCTCTTTACTTTGTTCAATATATGGTGTTTTGTTTCCTATAAAAAACATTATCTTCAATGTTTAGTCTCTCTTTTAGATATTTTGCTTTCTCTGCTCGTGGACCATCTGTTAGTTTCATCTGCACATAGGTTCACACTCTCTCTCTCTTTCTCTAAAATGTAACATCCTGGTGTTTTGAGGGATGAGGAGGGTGGTTATTGAAAGGAAGACGTTTACTCTTTGTAGAAGTGAGTGTGGGAAGAAAATTACGGTAGAAGAACGTAATGGTTCCAGGGTGAGGAAGGTGGAGTTGGATATGGGTACCTCAGCAAGTCGACTCATGTTGTCTTTTTACTTTCATTCCCCTTGGGGTTTATTTCTTTTGATTTTTTTTGTTTCTTTTCTTTATTTCAATGAGAGGCTTGTTTCTTGTTCAAAAAAAAAAAAAATGGGTACCTCAGTGTGGGTGAGACATTGTTTAGTTTCAGGGTCAAAAGCTGGACGTCCGGTGGGACATTGGAAGAAGAGCTTCTTCTCTAAAGCAGGTAGTTTAACCCTTATTCGTTCGGTGCTGAGTGGGATGCCAACGTACTTTTTATCCCTATTTAGAGCCCCTTCAGCAGTTTGTAAGAATCTTGAGAAGCTCATGAGAGACTTCCTGTGAGAAGGAAGTGGGGAAGGAAAAGGCGCTCACCTGGTGAGTTGGGATACTATGGGTAAACCGATTAATCGAGTGGGTTTGGAATTAGGGAATCTTAAGGTTCGCAACAAAGCCTTGTTAGCTAAATGGCTCTGGCGATTCCCCCTGGAATCTTCATCCTTGTGGCATAAGATTATTATTAACAAATATGGTCCTTACCCTATGGAGTGGTCATCAGGTGGGGTCAGAGGCACTTCCAAAAATCCTTGGAAAGACATTATCCTAAAGCTTCCCTCTTTCTCGAGTCTTGTCCATTGTGAGGTGGGGAATGAGGGGAATACATTCTTCTGGGAGGATAAGTGGGTGGGGGATAGACCCCTCTGCTTTATGTTTCCTCGGCTATATCATTTGTCTTCCATGAGAAATCGTTTGGTGGCTGATGTTTTGTCTCATTCGGGGTCCCCACCTTCGGTTTCATTTGGTTTCCGTCGCGCCTTGTCCGATAAGGAAACGACGAATGTCATGACCCTCCTTTCTTTGATCGAGGGGTTTGAGTTCAGGGAGGGGATAAGAGATAGTAGATGCTGGAGCCCCAGTCCGTCAGAGGGGTATTCTTGTAGCTCTTTCTTTCGTTGGTTGGTGGAGTCTTCTCATCATGGGGAGTCGATTTTTTCCCTTGTGTGGAAGGTGAAAGTGTTGAATAAGATTAGGTTCTTTATTTGGCAAGTTATCCATGGTAGAGTAAATACTTTTGATAGGCTCTCAAGAAGATGCCCTCGTTGGTTGGCCCGTTTTGTTGCATTCTTTGTCGAAAGGCGGAGGAAAACCTGGATCACATTCTTCGTACTTGTGACTATGCGCGCGTGGTGTGGGATCTGTTCTATGATGCTTTTGGGATGTAAATGCGGAGTTATCAGAATGTTAAGGAGCTGATCGAGGAGTTCCTCTTCCATCCGCCTTTTCGCAAGAAGGGGAGATTTTTGTGGCAAGCTGGGTTGTGTGCTTTGTTATGGACTTTATGGGGGGAAAGAAATAATAGAGTATTTAGGGGGCTGGAGAGAGACCTAAGGGGTGCGTGGTCCCTCGCTAGATTCCATGCGTCCCTTTGGGCTTTGGTATCGAAACTTTTTTGTAATCATCCATTAGGCATCATTTTACTTGATTGGGGTCACTTCCTTTAATTGGATCCCCCCTTTCTGTGGGCTCGCTTTTTTTGTATGCCCTTGTATTCTTTCATTTTTTCTCAATGAAGGCTGGTTCTTTATCAATAAAAAAAAAAGTTTCATCTGCACATAATTCTTGGACCATGCAGATTGTTGCCGTTAATTCTGCCTACTCAATCTAGGTGTAGTAACTTAAGGAGATTCTCTTGGTATGGAAACCAACAATTTGGTTTGCGTGCCTCTCCATGGCGACAACTTGTGCAATGAATCAATGAATGGTGCTGGTCCTCAGTCTCTGTTGACTCAAAGTTTGGACCTTGCTTTTTGAACAGGATATATGTCCTTTAGCCACCAATCTGCTCTGTAATCAATCATGTCTGTTCTTTTGTTTGCTCTTTGCTTAGAGATTGCAAGCTTTCCCTCAGGATTTAGTGATGTAGTTATCTGTTTTTTGATTTTTCAGATAGATGTTAGTTTTTTTTGAACCAGACACGCAACTTTTTCATTGATGAAATGAAAAGAGACTAGTGCTCAAAAGATACAAACTCTAGGGAGTGAAATTGAAGAGAAACAATAAAATGCAGAAAGACCAACCAAAATAAATTACATAGGATAAATTGCATTCCAAATTAGAGAAAAATCCTAAGAAGAGAAGACAATAAAAAACTTTGAGAAAGAACACCAAAAAGAGGCCTTTTGGACTAAGCTAATTCAAACCGGTTGAGCCATGAGAAAGACTTGCTTTGGAAGATCCATCGATTACGATCCAAACAAAATTCTGATAATTCTGATATTAGTTATTATTATGATTAATATGGATATTCTAAATTATCAAAATGTAAACCTTACGTATGACCTGCAGGAGCAACTCTCATCTATACAATTGTTTTGCAGCTGTCTGAGCTTGTGAACGTGGAGGGCTATAGTGATTGGATACGTTTAGTGGCAGAGTTTACTTTGAAGTCCTTGCACTCTTGGCAGGTTTATTGAAATAGTTGATTCTATATTGAAGTATTCTATGAATAATCTATATCTATCATCCACAAATCTTTTCTGTGTACATCACTGATGAAAATAATGGCCTGTTGCCAGTGGGCTAGCAGCAGCGTTTACTATCTCTTAGGGCTATGGTCCAGATTGGTAACATCGGTTCCATATTTGAAAGGCGACGCTCCAAGTTTATTGGATGAGTTTGTGCCTAAAATTACTGAAGGTTTCATTACATCCAGGTTGAACTCTGTGCAGGTGAGTGACCTGTCCTTTGTTGAGACCTGGTGATTCCGGCTTGCAAAGGTAAGAAGAAGCTTTCTCCATCTGACTCTCTATAATGTGCAGGCTGGATTACAGGATGATCTTTCTGAGAATCCATTAGACAACGTTGAAGTCTTACAGGATCAATTGGATTGCTTTCCATATCTCTGCAGATTTCAGGTCCGACTCTTCTTGTGTGGTTTTTCATTCTTTTATTTTTTAATTGAAAAAATAACTTTTGTTCTTGTGCCTTGAAATATGTAAATTTAGCTTCATCAGTACATGTTTTGATTTGGTGCCTTTTGCCTTTTGACCTTTGCATTCACTGAGTTGCAGTATGAAACCAGTAGTTTGTGCATCATAAATATCATGGAGCCCATATTGCGAACATACACGGTATGCTTTGTTTCTTTCGGTGGGTTGTTCTTTTTTCTTTCTCCCTTGTAGAGTTTGTATTTGTTGAGCATTAGTCTCTTTTCATTTTATCAATGAAAAGTTTCGTTTCTTGTACAGAAAAAAAACAGGCATAGTATGGTTACCGATGAGCATGACTTTGTTGAAATCTTATTTTGCTCGGTGGTATAGTTGGTCACTTGTATATCTTTTTGTTTGACTGAAATAGGAAAGAGCTCGGCTGCAAGGTAGTGATAAGAGTGAACTTTCAGTTGTTGAAGCCAAACTTGCATGGATTGTTCATATTATAGCTGCTATCGTCAAAATAAAACAATGCACTGGTTGTAGGTCAGATAACTCTTCAGCTTCACAGGAAGGTAGAAATTTCATATCATGATGATTGATGACTTTTCCTAATTGTAGCTTTTTCTGTCATCAGTGTGGAATCGCAGGAAGTTCTTGATGCTGAACTTTCAGCTCGTGTGTTGCAATTGATAAATGTTACTGACAATGGTCTACATAGCCAGGTATGTCTGAAATACCTGCCTCATGATTCTATAATTCTCACCAATGGTACATGCAGGTGTGCATGAGAAAACCTAGTCATTATTTGAGCTAAAGAGTATCTACTTCTGAACCACAAATCTTTATCATTTACCATGTTGATAGGAACTCAGTCTTGAGATTGAAACCTTAGGAAATAGGGTCTGAAACTTTGTTACAATATCATGAAGAGATACACGGGTCTCCCTTTGGGTGTCTTATATTATATATATTTTTTTTTAACAAGAAGCGAATCTTTCATTGAAGAATCTATTATTATTATTATCTTTTTTGTAATTACCCTTTATATTTTTTGTATTGTCAAAAAAAAAAAAAAAAAAAGAAACCCTTTATATTTTATTCTTTTTTCTGGTAATTTTGTCTTCTTTGTTGTTTTCTTCTGTAGGCTCCTTCACTCGACACTGTTTTTTAAGCCTTTTTGCACTTCCATTTTCTATGTTGGTTTTTTTATCTCGATACTAATAATAATAATAAAGAGAGGGAAGAAAAGAGAGAAATATATTAAGAGCTGACCCCCTCCTGCTGAAAAACTTTCCAAGTGATTGCTTAACTCTAACTTTCCTAAGTCACACTACCTATAATCAATCTTTCTTTTCTAACAGATTCTCTATCTAATGACTAATTACTTCCATCTTACTATCCTAACATCACTCCACTCTCAAAGCACACATTATCCTCGAGGTGTGAGTCAAGTGCTGTTTAAGACCATTAATACTTACTGCACCAATCCTGCTGACCATACGAGGTTCATCTATAATCACTCAAATATCTCCCATCAGAATAAAATTACAGAATGCAAGTATCCAGGTCTCAAGTAAACTTCATGCCCATAAGTTCATCCGTCTTCCTTGTTGGTGTCATTCCATTGCCTGTCCACTTGAATTGCATGATTTTCCCCTTTCCTTCATTGACCCCGGCCCATATTATTGGTAACCCTGTTTCTATATGAAGATCATTTCATGGAATACAAGAGGTCTTGGGGATCGTTCTAAAAGAGTTGCTTTAAAAAAGTTTATTCATCATCATATTCCAGATCTGGTTTTAATTCAAGAAACCAAGACAGTTTCATTTGATATTAATTTGATCAAATCATTATGGAGCTCCAATGATATATGTTGGATTAATGTGGAATCTTTCAGTCGTTCAGGTGGTTTGCTGATTATGTGGGATGACAGTAAGTTGATAGCTCTGGAATTTATTAAAGGAGGGTATACTCTATCAGTCAAATTCTCTTTTATGAATGAAAAAGTGGTTTGGATATCTAATGTGTATGGTCCAAATGATTATAGAGAAAGGAAGTATCTATGGAATGAACTTCGGTCTTTATTTTCTTATGTTGATGAACCATGGTGTATTGGAGGTGATTTTAATATAACCCGTTGGGTTCACGAGAGAATTCCATTACGAAGACAAACAAAAGGAATGAGGATCTTTAACCATCATGGGTTGGCCCTAATGGTCAATAAGGGCCATAGAAAAAATAAAGGGCTTAGAGGGAATGGGTTCAATCCATGGTGGCCACCTACCTAGGATTTAATATCCTATGAGTTTCCTTAGCAACCAAATGTAGTAGGGTCAGGCGGTTGTCCCGTGAGATTAGTCGAGGTGCGCGCAAGCTGGCCCGGACACTCACGGATATAAAAAAAAAAAGGTGATTGATGAGCTTGAACTCTTGGAGTTACCCTTAGCCAATGGAAAATTCACTTGGTCCAAACTAGGTGATGATTTTTCACAATCTTTAATTGACAGATTTTTTATTTCTAAAAGGTGGGATCTGATTTTTGAGAATTCAAGAGTTTCTAGACAGGTTCGATCACTCTTAGACCATTTTCCTTTGCTTTTTGAAGCTGGAAGTTTTCAGTGGGGTCCTTCTCCTTTTCGGTTTTACAAATCTTGGTTGAATCAGTCTGATTGTGTGCAAATTATTGTTTCGACACTATCACAAGATACTTCTTATGGGTGGGCAGGTTTTGCTATTGCTTGTAAGCTGAGAAGCTTGAAATCTGTCTTAAAAGATTGGTATGCAGATCATGAGTTGAAAAGAAAGAGAAAGGAGAAAAGTTTGCTTGCGGAAATTAATAGACTTGATACATTATTAGATCAGTGTCCCTTATCTTCTCTTGAGCAAAGCCTTCGTTCTTCGGCATGGGGGGAATTATTAGAATTATATATGTCTGAGGAAAGAAATTTGATCCAAAGACGCAAGTTGCAATGGTTAAAAGCTGGGGATGAAAATACAAATTTTTTCACAGGTTCTTGGCAGCAAAAAAGAGGAAATTATTGATTACCAATTTGTGTTCAGTAGATGGGGATTCTCTTATGTCTTTCTGAGATATTGAAGCTGAAATTCTTGGTTATTTTGCGTCACTTTATGCGAAGATACCGGAGGAGTTGATGAAGCTTGGGATAACTGATGGTGTAAGAGAAGTCAGTTTGCAACACTCTGCCATTTGGATGGCTGGCGTTTATTTAATGCTCCTTATGCAGCTTCTTGAAAACAAAGTAGCCATTGAGCTGACACGTTCTGAATTTGTTGAGGCGCAGGAGTTATTTGGTTCGAAAGATATCAGAGAGTTTTAGAAGATAAAGCGTGACTTTTTTAGCTTATCTGAAATCTTTGCTTATTGGCTTCCTGGTGCTATCTCTCTCCATTTTTGTTGGTTTCTCTTCATAGAATATTTGTTTCTTTGACATGCTTTTATTTTTCCTCTGTAATCTTCATTATTGTTTTAGTTTTCTCATTATTTCATTTTCTATTCACTCCTTTGGGAGTTTGTATCCAGAGCAATAGTCTCTTTTCATTTCATCAATGAAAAGTTACGTATCTTGTTAAAAAAAAAAAAAATCGAGCCTTCTTTCCCCACGTACTGACAGCCTACTCAAAACCTTCTCAGCCATCCCAGACAATTCTTCAAGATGCAAGCAGATAGTACGCTTTTCTTCAACCCATTTCTTTGGGTCATGCTCACCAGGCCCATATGCAAAACCCTCCAAGAGATTTGAAAAATTGGTGCCTGCTAGAAACATAATGCAATAAAAATCCCAGCCCAAAGTTTATCTTGTTTGATCCCCAGCCTAAAAGAATTCCTAAATAATATGCATTACTCTTGGAATCTTCAAATTATGAGTTGTGTTGTGAGGACATTGGAGTATGAGAATTGACCTTGAGAGTTGCATGGAATTGTACAAGAGACTAAGACCTTGATGCCAATCGGCCCAAACTGTAAATGACAATTTGAACTAAAGGAATCCTGTACTCTATTGAAGTTTCTTAAAAAATTAGTTGCCAGATTAGCCCGTGTCCCTACCACTGCCGATTTCCAGGTTTGGTACCAGCCCTTTAGGGTTGTTCTTGCCAGGAATATCTTCCTATGCTCTAGATGAAACCCCATGATTGAGTATGAGGAATGGTTCAGGATTAGTGCATGCAACAACTTGTCTGTATCTGACCACCAAGAGATTGCAAGATGCATCTGCGGATTGAGGAATGAAATTCAATTAACCTGTTTCTTGGTGGATTAGCACAAGTAGTGAACCTAGCTTAAAGAGTGGAATGCAAATGCAGAGGACAGAATAAATATCAAATTGTAGTGGCTTCCATGAAGCAAACCTATGAACTCTTTACGCACTCAGAAAAGATTTGGGCAATCGCTGAAAATTTCAAATTACTATGGACGGATGTTACTAATGGTAAGGACATGCGGAAATCAATCTTGAAGGAAGCCTTACAAAAAGAAAATGAACCATTACTAATGAAAAGGTATGCCTATATACAAGGCTTAGTAAAGGTAATTGTTTTAGATGTTGGTCTAATGAGTATCCGGTGCCCACTAAAGCAAAAAACAGCATTTAAGGAAAAAGATCGGAAGATGAGCAAGTAGCATTTGAAGAGGCTAATTCGTGCCCTCAAAGGCAAAAGATAGCATTTTAGTTGTTCCTTTCTGGGAAACATTTCTAGTGGATGGACATTACTGCATCAAACCCAGTGCCCAGTAAAGCAAAAATAGCATTCAAGGAAAAAGATTGGAAGATGAGAAAGTAGCATTGAAGAGGCTAATTAGTGCCCTCAAAGGCAAAAGATAGCATTTTAGTTGTTTCTTTCTGGGAAACATTTCTAGTGGATGGACATTACTGCATCAAACCAAAGTATCAACGCCTTCTTAGAAGTGGTAGCCACGAGATCTAGTGTAGGTTATCTGAATATCTCCTGGGAAACCACCAGTCAAACTAAATGTATCAACCATGATTTTTCTTTTTTTTCCTTTGGGGGGGGGGGGGGGGAGGTGATGGGAAACGCTAGAAATTTCAATAACCAAAAGCCCCAGAACAACAACCTAAAGGCCATAGAGAGAAGGCATCCCCATGCCACGAAGGAGGATTGACAAACAGTCTCTAGTCTAGGTTGATGGCAAAAGAAGAGTAGTTGCCGAAGGATTTGTGAAGGCTAATCAATGGTCTCCAACCTTTTTTTCCCTCTTTCTCCGGTCATTTGCAGCCTTTTCTGCAGAAAAAAGGGCATCTAAGAGTTGACTTTCACTCACAAAAGTGAACTGGTTAACAGCGTTGGTGCTAGGAAGGATAATTTTGATTCAGTAAGGAGTTTAGCAATAATTTTACATAGACCACTGACTTAGCTCAACCTATTGAATCTTTGCTTACCTCATTTTTTTGGGGGTTAGAAAAAGACTTTTGGTCCCTAAACTTTCAAGGAAGTAATAATTTAGTTCCTGTACTTTCAAATTTGTAACAATTTAGTCCTTGAAATGTAGTATGTACTTTCAAATTTGTAACAATTTAGTCCCTATACACATGATAGGTTTTCCTTTTGTATCTATTTCATACATCAATGAAATGGTTTATGTTTCTTATAAAAAAAAAAATTATTTAACGACTTGGACTTTGTAGCTTATTAATATATTGGGTCCCTAATTAGTTTATTGATTTACCTATGTAAGAAATCCTATTAAATTTTACAAAATACGGGTCTTGGTGGATATCTTTACATAAAAAGTTCTTTTATAACTATAGCCTTTTGATGATTATCAGTGATTGGAATTGGAAAGCACTTTTTGTATAGTTCTGTTAAGGGGTGCTCTCCTGCCCTTAGGCTGTCTTCTTCCCTTTTTGGAATGAAACATTGTTTGTTTGTTTGTTTTTGTTTTTTTGTTTTTTTGTTTTTGTTTTTTTGTTTTTTTGTTTTTTTGTTTTTGTTTTTGTTTTTTTAAGAAACCAAACTTTCATTATGAAAGGGAGAACAAGGGCGTACAAAAACCAAGTCCCGAGAGCTAGATACAAGCCCAAAACCAAGGCCCCAAAACCTAATTAGAAAGAATCCCAACCCCAAAGAATAAGCTCCAAAGTCTTCCTGTTTCAGAAAAAAAAAATCCTATTAAATTTTAATAATAATTTTCACAATAGAGACTAAATCGTTACAAATTTTGAAGTATAAAGATTAAATTGTTACTTTCATGAAAATTCAGGGACCAAAAGTGATTTTTAACCTTTTTTTTTCTTTATTGAAGTTATTGTTTCTCATAAAATAACAAGATTGCATGTGAAACTATCGTTTGTGCAAACTTCATATCTTTAAATTCATTTACCTTCGCTTTCTGCAGAGGTACAGTGAAGGAAGCAAGCAAAGACTTGACCGAGCTATTCTTACCTTTTTCCAGAATTTTCGTAAGTCTTACGTGGGTGACCAGGCAATGCATTCCTCCAAGGTAATTAATAAATATATCATTCTGTTCTATATGAAGGTTAATATGTCACATCTATTTATTCTTTTTTAAATTGCAGCAGTTATATGCGCGGTTGTCTGAACTCCTTGGACTTCATGACCATCTTCAACTGTTGAATGTGATTGTCGGCAAGATTGCAACAAATCTCAAGTGTTACACTGAGGTGAAAGATTTATTCATTCTTTGTATTTATGATATTGCTATGTGTTATGGATTTAATTCAGCTTTTTATGTATATTCCCAGAGTGAGGAGGTCATTGATCACACCTTAAGTTTGTTTTTAGAGCTGGCATCGGGGTAAAATCCTATTAAACCAGTGTTTTAGTTAAACAATTGAAATCATACATTATAGATTGCTAATTGTTCTTTCACCACCTCCCTCTCCCTCCCCCCTCTCCCATTTGTCAGGTACATGACAGGGAAGCTGCTTTTGAAATTGGATACTGTTAAATTCATTGTTGCAAATCATACGGTACTACTTGTTCATTTTTAGTTCCTTATTCATCTGAGCCCAAATCATGTTATATCCTTCACACATCTCATTTAAAGATTTTTCTTGAACCTGAAATTTTAGAGGGAGCAGTTTCCTTTCTTGGAAGAATACAGATGTTCACGCAGTAGGACGACTTTCTACTACACCATTGGCTGGCTAATTTTTATGGAGGAAAGCCCTGTTAAATTTAAATCCTCAATGGAACCACTGTTGCAGGTTAATTTCTCTGATCTCTGTCAAATATGTATACATGTGCCGATGTGCATGCTTGCTTGCATCCCACACCATGCCTGCAAGTATGCATATCTATCTTTCTACCTATTATGCATCTCTTGCTTCCACAAACTCACATGCCAATTTTTAGTAAAATTCTCGTTTCACTTCATATCTATCGTCGTAGTAGTTTTACATAAAATCTTGCCAATGAAAATTAATTAATTAATTAATTATTTCAGTGTCTAGATTATTAATTATTTCGTTGTCTAGATTATTATTCTACTTCTTATTTATTTATTTTTTATCTTTGTACATTATATTGTCATCAGTCCTACGAAAGTTGGATGGCCATTATATCAGGAGCAAGTAACTTTGCAAAGTGCTCTAGAATTTCACGTTTTTGTTTCTTTATTTTTCCATAGAATCTCTTTTTCCTGGACTATACAAAGGAAAAGTGTTTTGTTTATTCAATGTCAAGTCTGAGGACTGAGATCTTTTGAACTAGAAACAACTTTTTTTTGATGGATGAAAAGAAACAAAAAATTTAGAGAAGCAACCTCCGGAAGGGAGAAAAGGAAAAGCAACATCCAACCACAGAAAAAGAAAGGCCAAAACAGTAGCCTCCGAAAAGAAAACCAACTTAAAAACAACAACAAAACAAACCGCAAAAAAAGGAACCAAAAACCAGAGAAAAAGCTCAACATGCTAAAGAAACACAAAACAAAAAGGACCAACAAAAAAAAAACTACAGCCAAACAGCTAAGGACAACCAAGCAAAAACATCAACCCAGCTGCTCCAAAAGCTTTCTGCAATCCAAAGAAGAAGAAAGCTTTTCAACCATGAAGCAGAGAACACTTTAGGCCAAAAAGAAGCGCCAAAAAAAGAGAAACCACCAAAAGCTCTGCACCCATGAGGCTGAATTGGAAACAAACTCTACCCATGAAGAATTAATTGAGAAGATCATATGTAGGTACTGGTAGAGTATGAAGAATTAATTGAAATTTAAAAAACTAAGTTCTATGTGAAAATGAGCTAATACATATGTTGAGCATAATTAATAAAAACGAAGAAATGTACTTGTGTGTTTAGGATAATGGCCAATGGATAATCTTGCAGCTTATTTATGAATGTCTTGTCCATTTTCTTTTGCACCTTAGGAATGAAATTTGATTTTATAACAACGATACAGTGGTGGGAAGGTGTATTTACTCGTATATTGGCTTGTTTTAGTTTTAGATTTGCTCAATTGAGATTTCATGATATTTTAGGTTTTTATCAAATTGGAATCAATTCCTGACTCAATGTTTCGTACCGATGCTGTCAAATATTCACTTATTGGGTTAATGAGAGATCTCCGAGGGATTGCTATGGCCACAAACAGGTAACCTTGTACAAAATTTATAATTATCTCAATCCTATGGCTTATTTATACGTTTTCCTTCATCTTACAGTCGTAGAACCTATGGACTTCTATTTGATTGGCTATACCCTGCACATATGCTTCTCCTCTTGAAAGGCATTTCTCAGTGGACAGACACACCGGAGGTATTTGATATATAACTAATTATTTATGCTCAATTCGTTGACACTCATTATATGAAGGCTCACACATGGTTTGATATTCAGAGTCTTTATTTAATAGAAAAGGGGTCATATATGTATGCTGAAAAGATGGCTTTTCTTCTATTTTCTCTTTTAAAACAAAAATTTGTGTAGGAGAGTTGGCATTTGGATTTCAACTTGCTGTGTCCTTTTCTCTATAGGTTATTTCAAAATGTCACAATCATTTTTTTGATATACATATATTTTTTTATACACACAGTTGATAAGAAACAATTTATTATTATTATTTTTTTGATAAGAAACGATAATTCATTGAAGGAGGCACCAAGCCAAAACGAACAAAACAACCTAGGGGTCGAAGGAACAAGGCATCCCTCCTCCCAAGAGAAGGATTACAAAAAAACCTTCCAATCTAAATGGATGGAATCAATGGCATAATTACAAAAAAGGCTATGCTGGGTGTCACAGTCGCGGTCTTTAGGGTCTCGTAAAGCGACTGTGCGGCACTTACTTTCGCTCACAAGTAAGTCAGCCAACTTGAAAACGGATCGCCGATGGCACAACGGGCGAATATCGCAACCTCTACCCCCGTTCTTGGAAAACGGTTTTAGAAAACGGGGTTAGAGAAAAGGTTTTGGAAAACGTTTGAAGACATTTTGAAAGAGTATTTGTTGCACAGACTATCAAGTAAGCAAAGGCACAACAACAGCTTGATAGCATACAACTCTCGAGTAGGAAGGTTTGACAACTAGTCGTACCCCCCTATAGTATATTATTAAGCATTTTAGCCTTGGCAGGCTTACACATGAAAATCACGAGGAGTCATACACTTGAGAAATGCAAAGGAAAGTAAACAAGCGATACAAAGGAAATACATATAATGAAAGCATGAGGGGAAAGGGTTGACATGGGCATGCGGCCATGGGCAACACGCCTTGGACAAGCATGACCGTGACATCCTCCCCCACTTAAATGGTTGACGTCTCTGTCAACCGACGCTGCTCGAACTCTGCGATCTGGAGGGCAGCAGTCTTCAGGTCTTCTGCGCGCTCCCAACTGATTTCGGCCTCTGGGAGCCCCTTCCACTTCACTAAGAACTCTTGTAGATCCCGTCGTGGGTTGCCGACGCGACGGGTCCTTTCTGCTAGCACTTCCTCGACTTCTTTATCGGCGACGTTCTTCATGGTGACGGGTGGTCGAATGACTTCATTGCGGGCGGTATCCTCGAGGTCGGGGTGGAAGGGTTTCAAATTACTGACATGAATGATAGGATGGATTTTCATCCATGCAGGGAGTTGAACCCTATATGAGGCTTTCCCGACCTTTTGGATAACGTCGACTGGACCTTCATATTTCCGGATGAGGCGTTGGTCTCGACTTCCCCGGAAACGGAGTTGTTCAGGTTTCAGCTTGATCAACACTTTGTCCCCTTGTTGGAACTCTAGAGGACGCCGCTTCGGATCTGCCCATTTCTTCATGTGCTTTGACGCCTTCTCTAAGTAAGCCCGAGCAACTTCAGAGGTTTGTCTCCACTCTTTGGTGAAGTTATACGCTTGGGGGCTTTTGCCTGCATACGGGTGATCGATGACATGGGGCATCATGGGTTGCCGCCCGCAAACAACTTCGAACGGAGTCTTGCCTGTCGAGGTGCTCTTTTGGCAATTGAAACTGAATTGTGCTACATCGAGCATCTCGACCCAATTTTTCTGTCTTGCATCGATGAAGTGGCGCAGATATTCTTCAAGCATGCTATTGAATCTCTCGGTTTGGCCATCTGTCTGGGGGTGGTAGCTGGAAGAAATGTTCAGGTTAGAGCCTAATAGCCTGAATAATTCCGTCCAGAAAGTACCGGTGAATCGCGCATCTCTGTCGCTAATGATGCTGGCAGGGACACCCCATAGTTTGACTACATGTTTAAAGAATAGCTGCGCTGTCATCTCAGCTGAACACAGCTTCTTGACTGGTATGAACGTCGCATATTTTGAGAACCTGTCGATGACCACTAATATGGCCTCAAATTCCCCAACCTTGGGCAGGTGGGTGATGAAGTCGAGGGAGACGCTTTCCTACGGCCTTGCGGGAACAAGCAAGGGTTCCAGCAATCCTGCTATCTTGGCCCTTTCGACCTTGTCTTGTTGGCAGATAAGACAAGTCTTTGTGAATTGCATGACGTCGTCGCGGAGGTTTGGCCAGTAATAACCCTGTTTCAGAAGGGCATAAGTTCTTTGCCACCCTGTGTGACCTGCCCACAGAGTGTCGTGACATTCTTCTAGCAGGAGTCTTCGTAAGTTCCCCGAACGAGGAACATATAGGCGGTTGCCTCGAGTGAAGAGTAGGTCATCCTCTACCCAATACTGGCGTGTCTTCCCTTCTTTCGCCAGTTGAATGTTCCTTGATGGTCTCGCGGATGGTTCCGTTCAACCTGCTTGCTTTCAAATGAGCTAGCATGCACAGGGCCGCATGCTCGCTCTTTCGACTTAACGCATCTGCCGCTTGGTTGGCCTTACCCGCCTTATGTTCGAACTGAAAATCATACTCTGCGAGACATTCTTGCCATCTCGCTTGCTTGGAGGACAGTTTCGGCTGACTGAAGAAGTGACAGATAGAGCTGTTATCGGTCTTGACGACGAATTTGGCTCCGAGGAGGTACTGTCTCCAAGCTCTCAAGCAGTGAACTACTGCTAACATCTCCTTCTCTGAGGCGACGTATCTCTTTTCAGCGTCATTCAGTTTCCGACTTTCATATGCAATGGGGTGTCCATCCTGGGTTAGAACACCACCCAACACGTAGTCTGACGCATCGGTCTCTACTACGAAAGGTTTGGTAACATCGGCAATTCCGAGTACCGGGCCTTCCATCATTGCTCGTTTCAACTCATCGAACGCAGTTTGGCAGTCTGGAGTCCAGCTCCACGTCTTGTCTTTCTTCAACAACTCGGTCAAAGGACTGGCACGATTCGAGAATCCCTCTACGAATCGTCGATAGTAATTGGCCAGTCCTAAGAAGGAACGTAGCTTTGTCACTATCGTCGGAACTTCCCAATCCCTGATGGCTGCCACCTTTCCTTCCATACCGATACGGCCGGCTTCGATCACGTGTCCGAGGAAATTAATGCGCTGTTGCGCGAAGGAGCATTTCTCTCTTTTCACATACAGTTGATTTTTCTTCAATTTCTCAAAAACCAACTGCAAGTGAAGTTCATGTTCTTCCATGGTCGGGCTGTAGACTACTATGTCGTCGAGGTAAACCACCACAAATTTGTCGAGATACTCATGGAACACTTGGTTCATTAGTGTGCAAAAGGTAGCCGGAGCATTTGTCAGGCCGAATGGCATGACTAAGAACTCGAAGGCCCCGTACCTTGTGACACACGTTGTCTTGGGTTCATCTCCTTCGGCGATGTGTACTTGGTAGTATTCCGACCTAAGATCTAATTTCGAGAAATACTTTGCCCCGTGGAGCCGATCAAACAAGTCGGTGATGATGGGAAGTGGATACTTATTACGCACCGTGAGCTTGTTGAGGGCTCGATAGTCAATGCATAACCGCAGACTTCCGTCTTTCTTTTTCTGGAACAACACTGGGGCCTCATATGGAGCCTTCGCGGGCCTAATGAATCCAGCATTCAGTAACTCATCTAGCTGTTTTCGCTGTTCAGCTAATTCAGGCGGAGCCATGCGGTAGGCATTTTTAGCGGGCGGTCTCGCCCCTGGTAACAGTTCGATTTCGTGATCTATCCCCCGCCGTGGAGGTAGGTTCCTGGGCAAACTTTCTGGCATTACATCACGATACTTGTCCAACACACGTTGGATCTCACTGGGGACTGGTGCTTCCAAATTTTCGTCTTCTGTCATTGGGATGGCCATGAATGTGGGTTCGTCGTGTGCAAGACCTTTCTTTAACTGGAGGGCTGATATCATTTTCACTCCATTCGGTTGTCTGATACTGGTCGTCACGACCGTGGGGTTGGTTCCTGTGATCACCAAGCATTTTGCTAGGGGCATTGGAATGACTTTGTGTTCGAGAAGGAATTCCATTCCCAACACCACGTCGAAATCATCCATCTTTACAATCACAAAATCTGCGTGGCCATTCCAATCCCCCAGCTTGACAGTCGCTCTCTTAGCAATTCCCATGATCGGTAGGGCGGCTGAGTTTACCGCTTTCATCTTTCCGGGATCCCTATCCCACTTTAGGTTCAATCGTCGTGCTTCAGCTTCCGTCATAAAGTTGTGGGTGGCACCAGAGTCGACCATTGTACTCTTGGCCTGCCTCTGATTAACCCACGCCTCAACATACATGAGACCCCGTTCGAGCGGCTCCTTGGCCCCTTCGGATTTCCTTTGGAGGGCGGATAGAAACTTCAAGGCCCCCATGCGAGGGTTGTCCTCATTCGTCTCATTCGTCGCGTTAGTCTCAACAATCTCAGTCTCAGGACTCACGCTGCCCGTCAACGAAGCTTGAAAGGCATTGAATGCTGTTCGACTAGGGCACTGGTACGATCGATGTGCCCCTTTACAGATGTAACAATAAGGTTTGTCGTTATTGAATTGCTGGTTCGGGCCTCGATACGAACTTCCGCCTCTTGGTTGGAAGTAATTGCGGTTACTTCCCCCACTTTTGTCTCCTCCCCCACTTTTGGGAGAGCTAGATCGCACGGGTCTATTTCCCCCACTTGAGGAGGCTTGATTCCGTTTCTGTTCTTGCGGTTGGTCATTGCTAAGATCGAACAGACGTTCTGCGGCTGCATAAGCATCTGATAGTGACTGTACTCTCTGTTCATACATCTTTGACTTCGCCCACGATTTCAATCCCTCTACAAAACAGAAGACCTTGTCTTTCTCTGACATGTCTCGGATGTCCAACATTAATCCAGAAAACTGTTTGACATACTCTCGGATCGTTCCTGTGTGTTTCAACTCGCGTAACTTACGACGCGCCAAAATCTCAACATTCTCTGGGAAGAACTGCGAACGTAACTCTTGTTTCAGTCTTTCCCATGTGTCAATGACACATCGACCTTCTTGAGCGTCCCTATAGCGGGACCTCCACCACAACTTGGCGTCATCTGTCAGGTGCATAGTCGCCAAGGTGATTTTCGACTCCTCTGTTGTCGTATTCGTGGCCTTGAAGTACTGTTCCAGATCGAAGATAAAGTTCTCCAGGGCTTTGGCGTCTCGAACCCCACAGAAGGGTTTCGGCTCGGGGACTTTTACTTTGTTTAATTGGACCGCACCCTCTGTCGGGGTTTGGTTTCCCACCGCTCTCATGGTGAGGTTTAGTTTGGCGCTTAAGTCCGCCACTTCGGCTCTGACGACGTCGAGGGCGGCTTTCACATTTTCAGACAGTTCTGTGACCATCTGAACTATAGCTTTCTGGGAGCTGTCTAGACCATCGACACGCTCCTCCATTTGGGCAACAGAGCCCGTCGAGCTGTCCCCACGCTCGAAGTTACTAGGTTTCGCAGCTCTGTTCTCGAGGTTTTCAACCCTCATAATCAATTCTTGGATGGGCATTCCATCCACGCGGCCAGCTACCGCATCGATCTTATCTGTCCTCGTCGCAATCTCTTCAAGACGAGATTCTAGGAAGCGAACCGAATCGGGGACTTCCCTCAGGTAGAGCATCTGCTCTTCGATCTCTACCAATCGTTCCACATGGGTCTTGCCCAATTGTTTTACTGCCGACATGATTTCGGACTTCTATCTCAGGAGCCAACTGGGCTCTGATCCAACTGTCACAGTCGCGGTCTTTAGGGTCTCGTAAAGCGACTGTGCGGCACTTAATTTCGCTCACAAGTAAGTCAGCCAACTTGAAAACGGATCGCCGGTGGCACAACGGGCGAATATCGCAACCTCTACCCCCGTTCTTGGAAAACGGTTTTAGAAAACGGGGTTAGAGAAAAGGTTTTGGAAAACGTTTGAATACATTTTGAAAGAGTATTTGTTGCACAGACTATCAAGTAAGCAAAGGCACAACAACAGCTTGATAGCATACAACTCTCGGGTAGGAAGGTTTGACAACTAGTCGTACCCCCCTATAGTATATTATTAAGCATTTTAGCCTTGGCAGGCTTACACATGAAAATCACGAGGAGTCATACACTTGAGAAATGCAAAGGAAATTAAACAAGCGATACAAAGGAAATACATATAATGAAAGCATGAGGGGAAAGGGTTGACATGGGCATGCGGCCATGGGCAACACGCCTTGGCCAAGCATGACCGTGACACTGGGCACTCCAATAAGAGCTTGTAAACTGTACAAAATCACAAAAGGAAGAAATTGAACATTGCTTATCTGGAAAGACTCAGGAGTTTTTTTCCTTCCAGATAAGCTAAGGGATAGCCGTCGCCACATTCCTCCAAAGAACCTTTGCTTTGTTGCTCTAAAACCTCCCCGAAAGAACTTCTTCCAGCCAATCTTTCACACACCGAGGCTTACAACCTTGCAGCCTGAAAATTTGACCAAAAAAATTCCAAATATAATCTGTGTACTCGCGATGCAGCAGAAAATGAGATGCAGATTCTCCACTTTTGAGGCACATAACACATATATTGGGGGAAAGGCAGAAAGTGGGGAACCTCCTTTGGATTGTATCCATAGTATTTATGCTATCTAGAGCAACAGTCCATAAAAAGAACTTCACTTTTTTGGGGACATCCCCTCCCCTTCAAATCTGATCACACATACTAGCATTAAGCAGCCTTCTATTTTTTTGAGGAGCAAACACAGCAGATCTAACAGAAAAATGCCATTTCTGTCCTGCTTCCACAACAAAAGGTCATCATTATGGGATGGGGAAAAGGATTCCAGCATCCCTACCAAATTCGACCACTCCTCAAGCTCTTGATCAAAAAGCCCTCTAATTAAACAAAGATCCCAAGAAGACCCTTTCCATACCTCATTCACTGATTTCTTTTTAGCCAACGAGATTGTGAAGATGCTAGGGAACATTTCTTTAGGAGGTTGATCACCCATCCAATCATCATCCCAGAAAAGCACCTTATCCCCTCTCCCAACTTTAAACTTGCAATTCTCCCAGAAGAATCTAGCAGCTTTGGCAATATCCTTCCAGGGACTAAGGATCCCTCTCCATCTCTTATAAGCTGAATGATCTCGAATGAAGGAGTTCCCATATTTACTAACAATCACAACTCTCCACAGGGCAAACTCCTCTTTCTCAAACTGCCACAGCCACTTAGAAAGAAGGGCCATGTTTTTTAATCTCAGATTGTCTATTCCCAATCCCCCAAGGATTCCACTTAGAAAGAAGCCTTTTTTCCACCCTTTCGATCATAGGCTCCCAAAAAGCCATAGATCTAGGATTCCTTGAGCAGTGAAGTTATCAAGAGCTTGGTCTTCATTTATTGAGAATAGGATTGTGTCATCGGCTAACTGAATGCGGTGAATATTCAAAGAGCTCGATCCCAAAGAGAAACCTTTTATCACATTTCTATTTGCAGCATGTAACATGAGATTACTAAAACAATTCACAACCAAAATAAAGAGAGATGGAGAGGGTGGGATCACCTTGTTGAAAACCTCTAGAAGCTAGAATCTTTAGGGTTTAGGGTTGAGATCCCCTCCCAACAACCAAGTGCCCATACAAAAATATGATTGCAACTTTCACAAGAGTAAGATATTTCTTATTCATCTTTCATACAAATGTACAACCCTAGATTTAAAGGGAGAAAAGAGGACAAATAAGGAAATAACTTAACAGTAACAAAAATAAGGGAATGAATGGAAATAATAAAAACAAAGAAGGAAACAACAATAGGGGAAATACACAATACCGAAGATGGAAAGAAATTTGAGAAGCTTTTCTATTTTCAACAATGATAAATCCTGAGTTGCTCCCAAAACTGTGGTTTCTCCTCTGTACTAGTGGGGCTATAGATACCAGATATTCAAAAAGAAAACCTAGTGGAATCCTATTTCCGAGGCCGATAAGAGAGAGTTGGATTCCCCTTTTTCCTTGGAGGAAATCAAGAAAGCGATCTTCGATTGTGATAGAAATAAATCCCCGGGTCCTAACGAATTCTCTAGGGGCTTCCAGGAGAATTGGGACATGATTAAGGAAGATTCGTTTAGGGTGTTTAAGGAATTCTTCGAAAGAGGTATTCTGGATAGCTCCCTAAACGAGACCTTTGTGTGCCTGGTTCCAAAGAAAGATAAGGTGGTTAGAGTCAGGACTTCTGTCCCATCAGTTTTGTTACAAGTGTTTACAAGATTATTGCTAAAGTCCTAACTAACAGACTGAAAAAAGTCCTCCCCTCGACCATCATGGAGGCCGGGGGCTTTTATCTCCGGGAGACAAATTCTCGATTAGGCTCTCGTTGCTAATGAGGCTATCGAGGATTACAGAAGTAGGAAAAATGAATGGATTATTTTTAAGATCGATTTTGAGAAGGCCTACGACCATGTGGATTGGAATTTCCTAGATAAGATCATGGCTAAGAAAGGTTTTGGCTATAGATGGAGATCATGGGTCTGGAGCTGTGTCCGATTGGTTAAGTACTCGATCCTAGTCAACGGTTGTCCTAAAGATAAGATCCATGCTTCTCGAGGTCTGAGGCAAGGAGACCCTCTATCTCCTTTCCTCTTTCTCATCGTGGTTGATGTGTTGAGTAAATTGATCTCAAGGGGGGTGGAGGGAGGTATTATGGAAGGTTTTAAGGTGGGGAAGAATGGTATCTCTTTATCTCATCTTCAATTTGTCGATGATGCTATCTTTTTCTACTCAGGGAAGGTAGTATCTTTTCTTATTCTTAACCACATGCTCGCTTTCTTCGAGATGGTGTCAGATCTTAAGATTAATAAGAGTAAGAGTCAGGTGGTGGGGTTGAATTGTGATCATTCTGAGGTGGAGAGGTTGGCCTCTTGGGTGGGTTGCGAGGTGGGAGAGTTACCAATGTCTTATTTAGGCCTTCCCCTAGGCAATAACCCGAGAAGTTCCTCTTTCTGGCACCCTGTAGTGGACAAGATTAGGAAAAGGTTGGTTGCCTGGAAGAGGAATTTCTTTTCTAAAGGGGGGTCCCATGACCTTGATTCGTTCTGTTCTGAGCGGGATTCCGACTTATTTTTTCTCCTTATTTAGGGTGCCATCTGAGGTGTGTAAAAACATGGAGAAGCTGATGAGGAACTTTTTATGGAAAGGGGGGGAGGGGGGGTAAAGGTGATCATCTCATCAGTTGGGAGATGATAGGGAAACCGGTCCATCTCGGAGAATTAGAGCTTGGGAATCTTAGATTGCGCAACAAAGCTTTGTTAGCTAAATGGCTCGGGCGTTTTCATCTCAAGTCCTCATCCTTATGGTATAAGATAATTGTGAGTAAATATGGCGCTCACCCTTTCGAGTGGTTGTTGGGTGGGGTCAACGAAACTTCCAGAAATCCCTGGAAAGATATTGTTATGGAGCTCCCCTCATTCTCTAGTTTTGTTCATTGCATGGTGGGGAACGGGAAAGACACTTATTTTTGGGAGGATAAGTGGGTGGGGGATCGCCCCCTCTACTTGAAGTTCCCCCACCTTTACCACCTTTCGTCCATGAGAAACCGTTCCATTGCTGATGTCTTGTTTCATTCAGGGAGCTCCCCTTCGCCTTTGTTTGGGTTCCGTCGTGCTTTGTCCAATAGGAAAACGATGGAAGTCACAACTCTTCTTTCTTTGATTGAGGAGTTCGAGTTTAGGTTGGGGAGAAGAGATATTCGTTGTTGGTCTTTCGAGGGGTTCTCGTGTAAATCCTTCTTCTGGTCGTTGTTGAATCCTTCCCCCCATAGTGATACTATTTTTTCTATTTTGTGGAAGGTGGAAGTTTCGAAAAAGATTAGATTCTTTATCTGGAAAATTATCCATGGGAGAGTTAATACTTTCGATCGGCTCTTGAGAAGGAAGAATCCTTTGATGGGCTTGTTCTGTTGCATTCTTTGTCGGAAGGCAAAGGAAGACCTGGATCACTTATTCTAGAGTTGTGACTTTGCTCGTCATGTTTGGACTTGTTTCTTTGATGCGTTTGGCTTGTAGTTGGCAAGGTTTGTGGAGCTTAGAGAGTTGATGGAGGAGTTCCTCCTCCATCCGCTGTTTCGTGATAGAGGAAGATTTTTATGGCAGGCTGGGATGTGTGCGTTCATTTGGAACTTGTGGGGTGAGAGGAATAACAAAGTGTTTAGGGGATTGGATAGGAGCCCGAGTGATATTTGGTACCTTTCTAAGTACCATGTATCTCTTTGGGTCTCGGTTTCGAAATTATTTTGTAATTATCCGCTTGGTTTGATTTTACTTGATTGGGGTCCCTTTATCTAGGAGGAGCCTCTTTTGGTGGGCTTGTTTTTTGTATGCCCCAGTAATTCTTTCATTCATTCTCAATGAAAGCGGGTCTTTTTATCAAAAAATAAAAAAAATAAAAAAGAAAAGAAAAGAAAAAAGAACCATTAGCAAGTGAGATGAGAAGGGAGAGGGAGAAGATACCTTTGGTGATTTTAGTAACCACAAATGATGGATCATTCCACAAGATTATGATGCTTCTCGGAGAACTAATTGATTCAAGCATTGTGTAGCCCATGTCCTTGGCACTCTAAATTTGATTTAACGAAAAGTCTATCAGCAAATGTTACTTTAGTCTCTTGGAGAATGACTAATATAGGGTTTTGCTTGATTATAAAACTCTTGATGAGGGCCCTTTTCTTTCCCAACCAAGCCTCTGACATTCCATGAAAGAATTAACCTAAATATGTGGTCTGCCCATCCTATGCTCTTGCAAAGAGGAAGAAGGCTTTTCATATTTTACAGAGGAAGATAAGTGGGATATCTCCCTAACCCATTTGTTCTATTTCCTCGCCTTACCTACATGCTTAGAAAGCTTGGTTGGGAGTGGGAGAATTCCTAGGCCCATGGACTTGAGCCAAGGAACAACCAACTAAAAATAAACAAAGGGGGTGTAAGGATGGGTCGAAGAGGAGGGGCTACTTGAATCAGTTGGTGTTGTTTCATGAATAACAGCTACTTGAATCAGTTAGTGAAGTGTTTGGTGCTAGTGACGAAGTGGGTTTTTTTTTCCAGCTATCTCAAGGGCTACTTTTGGGCTATTGTGGATTAGGGTTGGGTTGGGTATGATTAAGGCCAGGGGGTGGTGGTAGGTGAGTGACGGGTCAGATTCGGCGGCATCAAGTAATCGACTTAGGTCTTGTATAGGATTCAGTTTGGGTGCAAGAACTGTTTGAGAATTCGGGTTGGTTGTAGTGAGTGGGAGCTGGGGTTTGTGATGGGTCAGGTTTAGGGTTCTGAATGGGTAACGGTTTTGGGTTTGATAAAGAGGAGTGAGAGATGGAGAAGGATTGTTTTCAAAAATTAACGGTTTTGGGTTTGAAAAACTTTCTATTAGTGATAGAAATCTTCTATCACTGATAGTTTTCTATCAGAAATCTTGATGGTGATACATGGTGAAATCGAGCATTGAAAGATAAAGCAAAAACGAAAAATCAAACACTGGAAAGCAAAAACCAAACACTGATAGAAAACCAAACAACAACAACCACTGATAGAACATCGAGAACACTGATAGACGTGATCGAAAATCTTTCTATCATTGATAGAAAAATATCTATCACTGATAGAATCTACCACTGATAGAAAAACTTTCTATCAGACCATCAGATTTTAGGGAGGGATATTTTAGTAAATGTGCGTTCCAGACCTTGAGATTTTGCCATTTTTGCAATTTATTTTGCGGGCCGCTACATTTGCAATTATTTTGGGCCAGTTTGCTACATTTGCAACCGGCCCAAAGAAATATCAAATGTGATGATCATTTTCATTATTTAATTTTTGGCAGTATATGGTTTAAGGAAACTAAGGCTCCTTTCTAATAGAACTGTCTTCTTTAACTCAATGTGACAGGCAACTAGAAAAAGAGAGAATGGATGTAGGCAGTTCACCTTTATCCTAACCACTAATAATTGAATTGCCAAAAGATCCTTGATTACCAAATACCTTTTTTTAAAAAAAATGAGAAACAAGACTTTCATTGATATAATGAAAAGAGGCTATTGCTCAAAAGACACAATCTTGATGTAGCTCAGAATATGAAAGAACTAGAAAGTATATTATGTATTCAAACTAAGAATATCCAGCCTTTATATAGGCTTACAAGGGCCTTAAAGATTAAAAGAAGGCACATGCCACTCACATGGCCGAGAGCCTAAATAACACACACATAGCCGAGAGTCTCACTTAAATGACTAACAACCGGCTACATCACAAACTCCACAATAGAGTGAAGAAGGATTACCAAATACCTTTTGACTATAATAATACAGTTGGGTTATATGTCTAAATTGGAGTGATTTTATATATCCTTTATAATTGAAGTGTTGTTGTGATCTGTTATGTTTTTCTTTACTATTTTATGTCACTGTTATTTTTTTCGTTTTTTCACTCCGTGGTGGGGTTTGTATCTTCTGAGCAATAGTCTATTTTCATTACATCAATGAAAAGTCTTGTTTCTTGTTAAAAACAATAAATAAATAAATAAAATAAATCCCAAAGGAAATATTGAAGGAATTAAAGGGGAAAGAGCTAAGTCGTTAGAGCAAGTATATCTTGTATCATAGGGGTTTGAACAAGAGGGACTGGCAGGGGAAAACCAAGAAAAATTGGGAAAGGGAAGACAAGAGGTCTAACACCCTCCCCTACACCAAGAACAAAAAAATAGAAAAAGCAAAGGAAATAAGTCATCATTGACTCAAGTATAACTGTAAATTTTTTTTTAAGAAAAGAAACAGTGAAAAACATTCCAAAGCTAAGGCACAAAAGAACAGCCAGGGGCTGGGAAGAGGAAACCCCACCCGGAAACTACCAAAGAAAATCCTTCCAGTCACTAATAATCAATAATAGTTGAAGAAAGTTCTACCAGGTCCAAAATGTTAAAATTTGGAGAATGTTGCATTCTTCCAGCAACTTGACAAATATATGTTTTAGAAAATGAACAAGGTTTAGCCCCTTTGTGCCTTTGTATTTCCAAACCGGCTAACTGTCACTTTCACAGAAATACGAGAAACAAGCCAAGGATTTGCCTATGGCCTAACAGCTAAGAAACTAGATTTTAGTAAAAGAACGTTGATTTCAGCGTACCCCTATATCAAATTCGATGCATAGATTTTGATCTTAGTATCTGCAGAAAGTTCTGGGATAGTTTTTTTTAAAAAAAAAATTGATAAGAAACAATTTCATTGATGCATGAAATTTACAAAAAGGATATAGAATCCATGATGATTACAAGATACTCTCCCAATTGGTTAAAAGAGAAGTATATGAATATGAATATGAATATGAAGCAAAGATATTTGAAAGTCTAAAACCCTATTAACTCAACCAATTTCAAAATGAGAATTAATACCGAAAAGAAAAAATCTCGAAAAGAACACACCAAGATACTGCTGAACCTTTGATGAAGTCTAGTCTTTCTTCTCATGAACATCTTAATTCTTCTAAAATTCATAGAATTCTATGATTCTATAAACCCCATATCACAGATTTCACTGTATTTATCCATGCTATACTGTACATCTTCTAAACCCACGACCTTCCAAGAAAGCCTTCAACTTGCTGCACCCCATAATAAACTGAAACTTTGCTCCTGTCCAAATGTTCCTATTGTAGTGACAGCGGGAAAAAATGTGGTGTCTGTCCTCTGCCACATTGAAGCAAAGATGACACACATGCAATTATTTGAGAGCGTGTCTTGACATTTTGGTTCTATAGGGAGCGGAACTTTTGCGTCATATTTTCTGGATGTAAACATTGAGTGTATTTTATTATTCTATTTATGACCATTTATTCTCTTCTCTTTATTTTATATCTATATTCTATTTTTATTTATTTCAAATAGAAGGTTCCGTTGGCTGATGATTAAACTATATATACAGGTAACAACCCCATTATTGAAATTCATGGCTGAGTTTGTGTTAAACAAAGCACAACGCTTGACTTTTGACTCATCTTCTCCCAATGGCATACTTCTTTTCCGAGAAGTCAGCAAATTAATTGTTGCTTATGGATCAAGGATTTTATCTCTCCCAAACCCTGCTGATATCTATGCCTTCAAGTACAAGGGAATATGGATTTCATTGACTATTTTAACTAGAGGCAAGTATATAGCCATCCTATTACTATAATTTTGATAGGCTCTATTGGCTATTTGTGTCGATAATATATTTCTCTATTTCTGTCTTTAATTCATGTATTGGAAATTAGAATTTCATTTTGAAAGATGATAACAACATTTTGTTAGCTACTTTAATCTTGACTTTGTCAGTGGCTGCATCCATTTTATCATTCAGTTTATGTCTTGTTAATCTTTGGGTAGCTTATGTAGTATGTAAACTTTACCTGCTACCTTTATCTCTTGTACTTGTTAGGTAAGGTGTCATTCTAAGAATCATATTTCTAAGTTCGTTTTTATTAGCTAGGTTATTCATGCTTACAGTACATATTAAAAGTTTTGCAGTTAAATTTTGTTGTGTAGATTGAAAAGAAAATCAGATGCTTGTTCTTTAAGAAATTTTAGGAACTATCGTGTGAACTTAAAATTTAGTAAGCTTTTCTATGAATTGCTGCTATTGCAGCTCTTGCTGGAAACTATGTCAACTTCGGGGTTTTTGAACTCTATGGTGACCGAGCACTTTCTGATGCACTTGATATTGCTTTGAAGTTGACACTGTCAATTCCTTTGGCTGACATATTGGCATTCCGAAAGGTGTGCAAACTCTTTCCTTTGACTCGTGATTTTAGTTCCAAATATGTGATTATAAGTCTTTCATATATATATATATATATGAAAGGGTACAACAACTAGAGAACATGCACCAACTTCTTGTTGCTTAACTTATAAAAATTGAATCATAACTTTGTAGTAATTTATTGTTAAGAATATGAATAAAAAGATTATATATGCTGTAATCTATCCATGGAAGCTTTTGAGTTTTTTTTTTTTTTTTTTTTAGAAAGTTTAGTGATGATTTAAAATGACATCAGAGCAGAACATCTAGTGTTCAAACTTCTGTGATTTAATTTCCTCAATTGATATTGATAGCCCTTTCTTCGACCTTTGTCCTAGTTTCCAAGCCTACGTGTGAGGGAAATATTGAGAATATATGAATAGTCGCTTTGAGGTCTCAGACAAGGGCTCTATCCCTTTTCCTCTTTTTGCTGGTGGTGGATGTTCTCACTAGGATGGTTGCTAAAAGCGTGGAGGGAGGCATTTTGAAGTTTTGAAGGGGTTTGAGGTAGACAGGAGTAGGGTGTCTTTATCTCATCTTCAGCTTTCTGATGACACTATATTTTTCTGTTCGGGGGAGGAGGATTCCTTCTTGTTACTGAACCATATCTTAGCTTTTTTTTTAGGCTATGTCGGTGCTTAAGATAAACAGGGGCAAATGTCAGGGGTGGGGAGACTAGCTAACATTGTAGGGTGTAGTGTAGGGTCCTTCCCCTCCTCCTATCTGAGTCTCCCTCTTGGTCACAATCCCAAAAAGATAGATTTCTGGTCCCTGGTTATGGATAAGGTGAGAAAGAGATTAGCCTCTTGGAAAAAAGGATTCTTTTCGAAAGGGGGAAGAGTAACCCTTATCAGATCGGTGCTTAGTGGTATCCCGATTTACTCTCTCATTGTTTAGAGCTCCTCACGCGATATGTTAGCGGTTGGAGAAGCTTACGAGAGATTTCCTTTGGGAGGGAGTTGAAGGGGGGGGGGGGGGAGCTCACCTTGTGAATTGAAGACATTGGGGAAACCTGTGGGGCTTGGCAGACTAGAATTAGGAAATCTGAGACTGAGAAATAGAGCCTTGTTAGCGAAATGGTTATGGTGATTTCCGCTTGACTCGACTTCCTTTTGGCACCGAATTATTGTGAGTTAGTATGGCTATCATCCCTATGAGTGGCTTTCGGGTGGGGCTAAAGGCATGTCTAGAAACCCTTGGAAAGAAATTATCTTCGAGCTCACGGTTGGAGTGTGGTGGGAGATGGGAAGGATACTTATTTTTGGGAGGGCATTTGGGTGGGGGATATTCCCCTCTGCTCTACTTTTCCTAATCTCTATCGATTGTCCTCCATGAAAAACAGGAGGATTTCTGAGGTTGTAGTCACTTCCGGGAGCTCTCCCTTTTTTTCGTTGGGTTTACATCGCGCTTTAACCGATAGGGAAGCGATGGAGGTTGTTGCTCTCGTCTTTGATTGGGGAGCTTCAGTTTAGGGAAGGGAGAAGGGACATTCGGTGTTGGAGTCCAAAGGCTTCTCTTGTAGATCTTTTTTTCAATGGTTGCTTAGGCCCTCCCCTCATAGTGAGTCGATTTTTTCTACTCTTTGGAAAGTGAAAGTTCCTACGAAGATTAGATTTTTTATCTGGAAAGTAATCCATGGTAGAGTTAATATTCTTGACAAGCTTGCGAGGAAGATGCCTTCGCTAGTTGGGCCTTTTTTTTGTATCCTTTGCGAGGAAGAGTTAATACTCTTGACAATCTGGACCATATCCTGTGGAATTGCAACTTTGCGCGTTTAATTTGGAGTTTGTTCTTTGAGGCATTTGGGTTGCAAGATAGGAGCTTCAGAGACCACAAGGAGATGATCTATTAGTTCCTTCTCCATCCGCCTTTTAGTGATAAAGGGAAGTTGCTTTGGTCTGCTGGAGTGTGCGCGGTTTTGTGGGGTTTATGGGGAGAGAGAAATAATAGAATCTTTAGTGGATCAGAGAGGTCCCCGTCCAATGTGTGGGCCCTCACTAGATTCCATGTCTCTCTTTGGACTTCAATTTCGAAGGTCTTTTGTAATTAATCGTTTGGGTCTTATTAACCTTGATTGGAGCCCCTTTCTTTAGTGGGGTTCCCTTTTGTGGGCTAGTCTTTTTTGTTGCCCTTGTATTCTTTCATTCGTTCTCAATGAAAGTTGGTTTTTCATCAAAAGAATATATGAATAAAAAGATTAACTATATCGTAGTTTACCATGGGGGATGTTATAAAAGATTGACACTTCCAACTTAACTATGATCGAGAAGGTGAACTGGAAGTTCACTATCATACTAAACAAATTGGAACACTTGAAACTTAACTGTATAAAAGCAACATCATAAGTGGTTTTTAAAGTAAGGAGGCTCGTGCAGATAACAATTCAACCACACATGATAATAATGCATATAAACTGCTCAGTGTATTAAGCTAAACATAAGCCAGATACTCATGTTTCGATTTTGTTGTGCAGTTGCTAAACTCACATTAACTACACACTGCAGCCAATTCTTTAGTAATGATGGAATCACACCTATGGAGCTCAAATGCTAAAACGTAATAGGGCTTAGGACCTAAGAAATTTCCATTGCAGTATCTACACAATCAAATAAATATCATGTAAACTATTCACACTAGTCGCTAGAGACCACTACAATGTAGGATCCAAAGGCAACACTAGAGGGGGTGAATAGGGTTGACTACCAATTTATAAAAATAATTTTATCTTTAAAATATGCTCAATAAAGTTAACCCACCAATTTGATTAAAGAAAATTTATGCAAGAAAGAACTTAAATCATGCAAGCTATGATAACTTCAAATTTAAAGACAATATAATCAAGGACAAATTTAAATAATAACACACTAAAAATAAAATCATGCAATTAGGAAAGATTAAAAAAATTACTAAGACAAGAAGCAAAAAAATAGAAAACAGGAAATAAAAGAGAGAGAGGAAGAGAAAACACCGGGAATTATAGTGGTTCGGAAAATTGCCTACTCCACTCCCCAAGACTCCTTTGGTATTTCACTAAGTGATCGGGTGAGAACCAAACCGACACACGACCCTCTTTTTCCTAGGCTAAAAAGAAACTCAAGATCCTTTTAACTGGTTCATGATCAAACCAATTTCTTTTTCTCACAACCCAGGGTATACCCACACCTTAATACAACTCCCAAAAAATAAAAGAAAACCTCACAATATTACCTCTTGAAGGCTAAATACACAAGTTGAGCACTCTAAAAAGGAAACCTCACAAAAATAAAACTAGGCCAATTTTGGAGCAAGGAAGACAAGAATTTGAGAGTAGAGAGAATTGAGAGCTTAAGACTTGATAGCTTTTTGGTGTGTGAATGAAAGGGTAAAATCAAGTCGAATTTATAGGCGAGGAGGATGAATATTGGTCGTTAGATCAAATTGAAAATGAAGGGTGGAGATTGAATTTATAATAGAAATGGAAAGGATTTGAAATTAATAGAGGAATTTTGAAAGATTGGAATTATTGAGATTTGGAGAATAAAAAGGATTTGAATGATGTAAATTTAGGAAAGAATAAAATTTGAATTGGGTGAAATTTTGGAGAAGATATGGAGAATTTTGGTGAAATTTTGAGAAAATTGGATGAAGGAAATTGAAAGGAAATAAGAAAATAAAAAAGAAATTAAGAAAATGGCCGAATGAAACATAACCACGCGCACAGGGACGGAAATGGACAGCACGCGCGCAAGTCTGTGAAGAACCTGCAGGCGCGTGCACTACACGCACGCGTCAGCGCGTGAGGAAGACCAGCCGTCAAATTTTCGATTTTCTTTTTTTTTTTTTTAATTTAACAAATAAAAGGCTGGAAAATCTTAACTGCACCACGTGTCGTCATATGATTGGCCCGCGCGTCAATCAACGATTCCTTCCTCTTTTCCTTTTTTTTTTTACATCAGCTTGCCACGTGTCACTATCCATTGGTCCACGCCAATCGCCACGTCAGCAAAATTTGACCATTGAAGTGCCACGTCATCAAATTTCTGACCGTTATGTGCCACGCCAGCCGCCACATCGGATGCCACGTCAGCAATGTGCCACGTGTCACTGCCACGTTGGATTTCCTCCATCAATCTTCTTTTGCTCATAACTTTCTCGTTTGAACTCCGATTTGAGCGATTTCAATTGCGTTGGAATTGTCTTTCCGAGCTCTACAAGATAGTGACTTTGAAACACTGAAAATGTTAGTACAAAAAATCTGAGTTTGTTATCATCAAAATACTTGGTTTGATTGAAGCCCTAAAGCTAACATATTAGCTAATTTTTTTCTAAAAAGAAAACTAGTATATAGAAGTCACTAGTAGTTCTGAGCTGACTGGCTGGTTTCTATTCTTGATCCTACCCTTTACTGTGTTGGAGAAGATTCAATCCATATTTTCTAAATGGAAGCAAAGGTAGGCTTACTCTGGCTCAAGTTGTTTTATCCAACCTTCCCATCTCTTTCCTCAGTTTTCTCAATTCTTATAGTTATGGGAAGGAAGATTGACTAGTGCATTAGGTACTTATATAGTTATATGAAGATTTAGATATTTGCAATCATTTGGTAGGATGGGTTGTAGTTTCTCGGCCTATTACTAATAATGGGCAGGTTTGGGAATACAAGTAAAAGAAACTAAGTTTTATCTTCGAGAAGGATGCCTTTTGGAAACAAGTCATAGGTAGTTAATGTGTCTGCAACAGAGACATTAGAGGATTACCAAGGCTAGGAGAAGCCTGAAAGGACGTGAGAGGAGAGACGCACTATGTATAGCCTCTTGAATTTAACATATTATTTAGGCAGCAAAATTTATTAGAATTTGATTTTTAAATTAAGCCTTGCACTCGACTTTTATTTTACAGTTCTCTGTTTCTTTGCAGCTGACCAGGGCATATTTTGCTTTTCTGGAGGTTCTGTTCAGCAGTCATATAGTTTTTATACTAAATCTTGACACAAACACGTTCATGCATATAGCTGGTTCTCTTGAATCCGGCCTAAAAGGTCTGGATACAAATATCTCATCCCAGGTATGGTTATACATAGGTTTTCTTCTTACCTTTGTTTCTATTTCTTTTTTTCCTTTTTTTTAATTAACCGACGACTTATCAGTTTTATGGTGAGGCCTGTGAGCTAAGAAGCTCAGACACATGGCAGGCAACAGGCATAGATTCGTCTGAACATGTCCTGGACACATGTTCGGCACACAAAAATATGCCTAATGTATATATATATATTTCTCTTAGTTACGTCTTGGATACGCTTGAAGATTAAAACTCATTCCCAAAAAGATTAAAAGAGAAGTCCATTAAATCCAATGTAAAAAATTAGAAAAACATAAACTTTTAAATAGGAAATAACAAATTATATATATATTTATGATTTTATTACAAGTTTAGTTCCTAAATTTTTCGAGTTGTATCAATTAGATCCTTGAACTTTAAAAAGTGTCTAATAGGTCCTTGAACTTTCAATTTTGTGTCTTATAGGTCTCTGGCATATTCGAGATTTTTAAAAATGAAGCAATCTATTATATGTAAAATTGACTTTTATGTCTACTGGGATCGTAAACTTTCAATTTTATTTCTAGTAAGTCCGTGAATTTTAGAAAATGTCAAATAGGTCAAGGACTTATTAGACACAAAATTGAAAGTTGAAGGACCTATTGGACACAATAATGAAAGTTTAAGAACCTATGAGATACTTTTTAAAGTTAGGCCCCATTGGACACAAAATTGAAAGTTTGAGGACCTATTTGATACTTTTTAAAGTTCAAAATAAAATTGACACATCAGGAACTAAACTTGTAATTTAACCATTAGAAGACATCTTCAATCTCTAACCATAGCCATAGTCAATAAAATCCTTTGACTATACATATATTCCATTAAAAAAAAAATGTCCCCAACATGTCCATGTCCTAATTTTTAGAAATTGATGTGTTGCCATGTCATGTCCATGTCCATGCTTCTTAGCCTGTGAGTGGTTTTTATACCGGACAATCTTGAGAATGTTTTTCTTATTTATGTACATCTAACTTGAGGTCTCTTAACTTCTGTTGCAGTGTGCATCAGCTGTTGACAACTTGGCAGCTTTCTATTTCAACAACATCACTATGGGAGAGGCTCCATCTTCACCTGCCGCTATCAATCTCTCTCGTCACATTGTAGATTGTCCCACTTTGTTTCCAGAAGTAAGGAACTTTCTTGTTATATCATGCAGATGAATTTTCAACTTTCTAGCGCTGAATGTACAAATCTGTTCAAGTCGAGCGGGCATATTGGCTCTGGTTTCTTTAGTTTTTTATGTCTGGCAAACTAATAGGGGGTTATTACAGTTAAGAATTAATTGAAATGGATCATAACCTAGTAGCTTTCAGTTTTTATAATAGTAGTTTATTATGTTATTACAGAAAGATCTCAACATTAAATCCACATCAATACATCTTTCCATATATTGAACATTATTAACTTATCAACACGAGCCCATTTGGGAGGGAGAATTTAGATAAATCTTCGGTGACAGCTTTTAGTTGTGTTTTACGGTTTTGAGGTTTCTTATAAAAAAAAGTGTTTTACAGTCTATCCAACCTGCTTGTGGGTGTTTTTCATGTGCAATCTTTAGTATTTCTCATTTGAGAAACGAAAATATGTTCATCACATTTGCAGATTTTAAAGACCCTTTTCGAGATCGTTTTATTCGAGGATTGTGGTAACCAATGGAGTCTTAGCAGACCAATGTTGAGCTTGATACTCATAAGTGAACAGGTATGATGGTTTATTCCAAGAATATGTTCAATAGCTTTCCCTTGCTTCCGTTGCATCTCATTTGAGCAATTAAATGTCAGTGGATCCACAATGATGCATGCTTATAATGGTATATAGGACTTCTTTCTAATTTTTTTGATTTTTATAAGTTGAACTATAATCAACAATAACGCCACCTTTTATTTCCAGAAGTTTGCATAACCTGCTTCTGTATCATTAAACCCTAATTACCTTGGTCCCCCAATTTCCCCCACCCCCAGTCCTCTGCGGCCTCCAAAAAATAATTTAAAAAAAAGCGAAACACGTACAGGGCCTTTTTGATAATCTTCTCCATTGTGCTTTTGTCTCCTTAAATTACCATATTTCTTTTACAAGCCTTCGAAAGTCTTTCATCTATTTCCTTGGCACCTTGCATTCAAATGAAAATTATATTGGGGAGCTTTTGCTGTCAGCACTCCAAAGTATTTCAATGATGATCTTTTTATTTTATTTATTTATTACTTATTTTAATTTTCCGGTGTGCGAATGGTTGATTTCAGTATTACCGGGAATGTGACTTTGTCATTTGTTTGCAGATTTTTGCCGATTTGAAGACCCAGATCATGGCTTCTCAGGCAAGTTGCCTTTTCCTCTTATTAAACTGAAGTGCAATTGACTTTCCCTGTTAACTGATGTTGCAGGAAAATAGCTTTAAACTCAGATGTTGGGAGAGAATGCGGATAGAAAATAAATAAATGTAAAAAAATAATAAAAAAAAAAAAAATTAAAGGAGTGGTATTTTAAATAGCTGTAATCATATTTCATAAATGTTGTTTGAAACTGCTACGTATTTGCTGATTTTTTTTTTTTTTTTCTTTCTGAAGAAAGTGCAAGGTAAATCTAATTCCAGCTCTCCCGAATGTGGGTGAGAGGATAGAGAAAAAGCAAGAAAAGTATCTTTTTAACGCTCATTTTTCGTGTCAAAATGCAGGCAGTGGATCAACACCCGCGCCTTTCCCTCTGTTTTGAAAAACTAATGGCAGATGTTACTCGAAGCTTGGATTCAAAGAACAGGGACAAGTTCACCCAAAACCTAACTGTATTTAGGCATGAATTTCGTGTTAAATAGATTCGATTCCTTGTGAAGGAGATTTGATGATGAATTGTCTGCTCAAGACATTCATTCACTAGGGAGGGGGAAGGAACAAATTCTGTCAGGTGATTGGGATATGTCCCGAGTCAAATTATCCGAGCGCTTTTCATAGAAGTAATGTCGATATTGGCAGAAGACCCAGAAGCGAAGCGGATAACTAAAAACTGCACAGATCTCCATAGTGAGAAAGGTATGTTTTGTGTCCCCCAACTATAATGTGTCTTTATGCTTGTGGTGAAGAAGGTTGGTACTTGTAGAAGTAGAGATGAAATGGTAGTAAGAAGGTTTTGAACGTCTGGATATCTGAAAGGGTGGTTGGAATTTTATTCTGTCAAGTAGGTGCTTATTTTAGATCAATTCTTTTTAGACGACAACGGTTTTTTCAGGTGTCTAGGGGTGATATAATGTACAATAATGTTTAAATATTCTTTATACCTTGTTGATAATAGAAGAAAATCAGATTTGTTTTTTCTTCCGTTTCCCTCTTTCTTTTTTTTCTTTTTGATAATGCTCTTTTTTTTTATTGAATGATAATCCTCTCTAATTCCTACATTTAAGGGTTTTTTTTTTTACATGTGAGGTAGGAGGATTCAAACCACATACCTCTTGAAAGAGTTGTCATTTGAATTATGCTCATGTTGACATTTAACTATTTTTAAGTTGTTTCATCGCAAAGATTGCGGGACAAAAAGGTGATATATTTGACCAGCCTTTGGCAATATAAAATAGATAATTAATATAATTGTTTGAAGAGTTTTGCGTATTTTATTTTCTTGGTTATCGAGTATGGTCGATATATAAACTACACAGATTTTCAGAAACCATTTTTCTTCTTAACCGATAAAGTAGTTAAAAAGTAAAAAGGTGCGTATACGGGTACTATCAAATTAGATGGGATGCGTTTAATTTATTGCTTGATAACGTTCCCACGACATAAGTTGTTTATTTATGGCTTGTCATTTAATCCTGTTTTTCTATTTGTGTTCCAGTTATTAACAAAAAATCATAATTTATTATTATCTAATGTTTTTTTTTTTTTTTGATAACATATTATTATCTAATGTTGAACTCCTATATTTTGGACAAATTATTCAATGAGGTTGTTACAATGTGGTTGTCTCCTTGAAATCGTTAGATGTGAATCATCAAATTTTTCTCTTAATAACGGTTAGATACAAATTTGAGGTATTTTGACAATCTCTTTTTTACATTCAACGGTGTAAAACTAATGGCATTATTGTGCCGAGCTTATCAAATAATTTCTCCACATTGTGGGTGGGAGTTAAATTTGCAATTCCTCTTCTTACATTGGTTCAATCCTTGTTTGCATCAACTTGGTGCTATGCTCCGATCACACAACGAACTTTGACTATGAATACTGTATTTGGGGAAAAAATGAATGAAAACAAATTAATAATCTATACTTCATTTAAATTTGCATTATATAAATTTGAATGGTGAAAATTAGAAAGTCGCCTTTTTTTTTTTTTTTTTTGAATTCAGAAAGCCGCCTATTTAAATTATTGAAGCTACCTGAAATTCTTGCATCTACATAGTATAGATATCCTTCCTACAAACATTGCGATCTTTCTCGTTCATTATGTTGAAGCTTAATTTGAGATCGTGTTAATATTTTATAAACTACATTGTTTATTTTTCTTCAAAAAAAAAAAAAACTATGTTTATTCTAAATCATTTGATAAAAGACTAAGAAAACAATTATCACAGGAGATATTATTCTTATTTAGGGTGGTTTGCACAAATAGTAAAATAGACTAATATAATTGTAAATATAGCAAAATCTAAAACTATTTGCAAATATAGCAAAATTAAAGTTTATCGGTGATAGAAGTCTCTCGACGATGGGCTTTAATCAAAATTACAATTATTGTTGATAGACTATTCTATGAATGATAGAGAATATATGCATTGTATTTGAAATTTATCAGTGAGATTTGTCAAAACTATTTGCAAATATAACAAAATTAAAGTCTATAGTGATAGAGTCTATCAACAATAGACTTTAATTAAAATTACAATTATTGTTGATGGACTATTTTAAAGTCTATAGTAGTCCATCACTGATAGACTACTATGCATTGTGATTGAAATCTTTCAGTGATATATGTCCATCATGGATAGATTTGTCATGGTTGCAATTTTTTTAAAAAATTGCTCTATTTGCAAATAAAAAATTTTAAATTGCTACCCTTTACATTAACCCTTCAACTTAAATACAAAAAAGGGTAAGAAAAATATATTTTATGTGTATATATGTGTTTGAATTATTATATAAAGTTAAAATAAGGTAGAAAGGATAAAGTAAGAATTTCGGAAAGTTAATGCTTCAAAGGAAAGAATTTCAAAAGCTCTTATTAACTGAAGTTTAGAAATGAACAAGACGGAAAATGTAAATTTATTTAAATCAATATATAATCATCTCTAAAATTATTTTGAAATAACTTTGTTCCTGATAAAGCAGCACGTATGACCACTAACAAACGTCTCAGACAGATGCATTAAGATCATGGAACTCGCTTTCTATAAATTATAATACATAAAATTCATTAGACATTACAAAATCATCGTTGGTTTTATGCTACATCATGGCTTATAAAATGGAATGAAACTTATGATAAAATGAAACCCTGGAGGACACTCGTCAGCTCATGTATTAAATATCACAAAAATGGGATTTAACAATAACTCAAAGACCCAAAAGAAAATATAGTACTCAAAATTTAGTCGCCTCCAGAGCAATAATTCTACTGCTGTAGGACACTCGAGAGCAGCCCACCTGTCCATTCGGTACTGGTCGAGTCTGATCTCAATGTTAGCCAAATCTCCACAAGGGGAGTGTTAGAACGAACCAAACTACCATGCTGAGCCAAGCAAATCTGGAGGAAGAGATCTTAAACATGAACATTCATGAACATTGTTCAAATCAGGCTCCTGCTGCATTACTTAGCTGGAGAGTCATTTTTATGTTCATTGCAGCCAACTCTGCAGCCAGGTACTTAAAGACGTAAGGCATTGCCACTGTCTCCATACCTTTACTTGTTTTGCAAGCATGACATGTAACCCTTTTAGGAGCCTTCCCCGGTGGAAGCCCACCAATTTCGCGAACGGCACGCTTCTGGGGCTGGACGAAAGATGATGTGAGAATGCTGCCGCAAAGTGAACATACATCAGCAATGTGATGATCAGAACATGTATGAAGCCTATCATGTAACAAGTACGATGCTCCATGTGCCAGCATAGAGTCACGCTCCATTTCACCAAATCGTATACCGCCACCTTTTTTTCTACCTTTGATAGGTTGCCGAGTGACTTGATCTACAGTTCCAGTGGAACGAACCTGATAGCAACACAAACATAAATCAACGGTTCTTTTTTCTTTTTCTTTTTCTTTTTTTTTTTTTTTTTTTGAAAGAAAGAAAAATGAAAGAATATACAAGGCATACAAAAATAACTCCAAACAAAAGGAGTCCAAACCTAACAAAAAAAAAAAGGACTACAATACAAAAGAACAAGAACAATACAAAAAGGCCTAGTGATTGAAGTCCTTACTAAGGCATAAACCTAGCCACCTTCCATACCTCCTCACCTAATCCCGTAACCTCTAAAAATTATTTTGTTGTTTTCCAGCCGAATACTGCTCCCACAAAAGAGCAGAGAAGCTAGCTTGTCACGGTTCAATGTCAAGTTAGAGGTCTTCAAACCCAAAACAAGAGAAGAGTCTCAAGTGCCTATATTGACACAAACAAATTTTGTTGCATGTGCTCGGATGAGAAATAGATAATGATGCACTATTAAAACTTTGGATATTCCAAAGGGTATAGATTCCATATTCCAACTCCAATAACATTTATTCGTACATAGTGATAACAACAAAACAATACAATAACATGTTAAATTTGACCATACTTTCAATGTTATAACTAGATAAATGATAATATGTAATGTAGCCGATGTTGAGAATACAGTTAATCAGAAAAAAGTAACTGAAGCAGTCCCCCTACAGCACAAGGCATGTAATATTAGACATGTTAAATTTGACCATACTTTCAATGTTATAATTAGATATCATGCTTTGGTTCCACCAAAAAGCATTTAGACAAATTCTGACCATAGTCACTCGATAGCCAATAGTAAACCATTCTATACAAAGCCCCTAATGCTAAGACCTCGAAGCTAATTGGAAAAGATTAACATAGTAATAGGCTATTAAAAAATAAATTAAATAAGAAAAATTCACCTGATATTTGTCAGAAACCATGTGCCGTAGACGCTGATAATATACAGGCCCAATAAAAATTTCACATGTTAGCTCTGTTCCATAAACCCCACTGTACAAGACCTCAACACCATGGTAATTAAAGCCCTTCTTAATTAACATGGAGCCAAGTTCATCAACGAGTGACTCAGTTTTTGGCCCTTCATCTCCAGCATCTGTTTTCTTCACAGAACTACTAAACGGTGTTGCATTGACAAATTCTCCATTTAAACATCCTCCCTGTAACAAGTAATTGAACTGTAACTACAAAAGATGGTTAAATGGGAATGCTAAAAGGGGCCATGAAACTTTGCCAAATCAAAACTTGATCCTAATTTCTTTCTTCCAAACAAAACATCGATGGTCTCTTTTTAACCATAGCCCTCACACTACAGATTTTATTGCATTAAATTAACCAAGAGAGCTATATTGAATCGCACTTCCAATTTTTTTTTATAAAGAACTTGTTAAAGTTTTATGAGTTTTTTCTTTTTACATTTAATTTTCAGTTTAATGTTTTAAATTTATTTTGTTGAAGTTAGATTTACATTTCAGTTTTTTGTCTTTTAAGTTATCTTTTGAAGTTTTTTGAGTTACTAACTTTAATGTTGTTTTAAAGATTGTAAGTTAGGTTCATTCTTGTGCCTATAAAAGGATGAACTTCCATGTAAAGTTTGTATCACCAAGTTTTCTACATCAATTAGAAGTTTATTCATCTTTTGGATTCCACTCTCATTTTCCATTTTCTCTCTTTGTTCAACAAACATTGAGAGTTTGATTATTGCTTCCGCAATATTATTTTCAATTTTGTCAACAGTGGTATCAGAGCCTTAGATTTAAAGGGCTGTGATTTTATTTGAGAGTGAGAAATTCCATTTTTGTATTTGAAGAAAATGTCTTCTAATTTTGGTGTCGCCTCTCCTCCACATTTTGGTGGTGAAAACTACCAATTTTGGGTTGTTAAAATGCAATCCTATCTCAAGGCTCTTGGCCTTTGGGAATCTGTTTCAACTAATGCTGATCCTCAACCATTAGGAGAAAATCCAACGTTGAATCAGATTAGACTACATGAAGAGGAGAAATTAAAGAAGCCAAAGGCTTTATCGGTGATTCATGCCGCTTTATCAGATCCTATATTTGCTAGGATTATTGATTGTAAAACGGCAAAAGAAGCTTGGGATAAATTGCAAGAAGAATTTGAAGGAAGTGCACGGGTGAAAGCCGTCAAATTATTGACTCTCAAGAGAGAGTTTGAGATGTTGAAAATGAAGGACTCAGATTCTGTGAGGGACTACACAACAAAAGTGATGACCATTGTAAACCAAATAAGACTAACTGGTGAAACTTTTCCAGATCAAAGAGTTGTGGAAAAAATAATGGTTAGTGTTCCTAGCAAATTTGAGTCAAAAATCTCAGCCATAGAAGAGTCATCTGATTTGACTACTCTCTCTATAGCTGAGTTAATTAGCAAATTACAAGCCCAAGAACAAAGGGATACAATGCGTAATGAGGAGCATGTTGAGGGTGCTTTTCATGCCAAGTCTAAAGGCAAGAAGCCGATTGTCGAAGATGATAGACAAGCGACCAAAGATCAAGGGAGCAAGGGAAAAGGAGGAGCATCGAAGAAAGGTAAATTTCCTCCTTGTTGTTATTGTAAAAAGACCAATCATGCCGAGAAAAATTGTTGGTCAAAAAACAAGAAAGTCTATCATTGTGATTACTGCAACAAAGATGGTCATACAGAGAAATTTTGTTATGCCAAAAAAGACCAAACCCAGCATCCTCCGGAACAAGCAAATTGTGCCAACGATAGTCAAGAAACAAGTTTTTTATTTATGGCTTCTCATGTTGATGACAAAGAGTCAACTTCTTGGCTTATTGACAGTGGATGTACTACTCATATGGCTAAAGATATAAATCTTTTTAGCCAAATGGATAGATCTATAAAGTCTAAGGTTGTTCTTGGACATGGCGAGACAGTGCTAGCTGAAGGTAAAGGTACTGTCACTATGCATACTAAGCAAGGTGAAAAGAAAATATCCAACGTTTTATTTGTTCCAAGGTTATCTCAAAACTTGCTTAGTATTGCTCAATTGTTGCATAACAAATTTTCTGTGGTTTTCAAGGACCAAATTTGTGTTATTTATGATCCACAAGGAGCAGAGGTTGCAAGAGTCAACATGGTTGGCAATGCTTTCTTTTTGAATGGTGACTCTCTATGTCATCATGCACTAAATGCAAAAGTAGAAGAAAGCAAAAAGTGGCATCATCGCTTTGGTCACTACAACAACAAAGCTTTGAAGATTTTGCATTCTTCCAATATGGTTGATGATTTTTTCAACTTTACCTCCTTTGATCAGATTTGTGAAAGTTGCCATGAAGGAAAGATGCACAGACTGCCTTTTTCAAAAGGTGGCAATTATAGAGCCAAAGAAAGGCTTGAATTGGTGCATAGTGATGTTTGCGGTCCCATGCGCAACATATCTATTGGCAATAATAAATATTTCATTCTGTTTATTGATGATTTTACCAGGATGACATGGGTATATTTTTTGGTTGAGAGAACTCAAGTTTTTGAAGTTTTTAAGAAGTTCATAAATTTGGTTGAAACTCAAAGTGGTTGTAAGCTCAAAACTTTGAGAACGGATAATGGGAAGGAATATACCTCCAAGCAATTTGACAAGTTTTGTGAAGACTCGGGAATCCAACACCAGTTGTCCATTGCCTATACACCACAACAGAATGGTGTATCGGAAAGGAAAAACAGAACCGTGAAGGAGATGGCAAGATGTCTACTCTTTGGGAAAAAATTACCAAAGAAATTTTGGGCAGAAGCTGTATGTACTGCTATTTATTTGCTCAATAGACTACCTACAAGGGCAGTTGAGGGCAAGACTCCTTATGAAGCTTGGTCAGGTAGAAAACCTTCTGTTAAGAACTTGAAGATTTTTGGATCAGTATGTTACTCTTTTGTTCCTTCAATTAAGAGATCCAAACTTGATGAGAAGGCAATTAAGGGAGTATTTATTGGCTATGCTGCTGATTCAAAAGGGTATAGAATTTTTGACTTGAACACTGAAAAGGTTATCTTGAGTCGTGATGTCATCATTGATGAAGATGCTTATTGGGATTTTGAGAAGCAAGCAATTGTGAGAGACTCATCCACTCGTCTTGAAAACTTAGAACAAAATGAATCTTCTGTTGATTCAACTGTTTCTAATGATCAAGATAACCAAAATTCTCCATCAAATGATGATGACCTTATTGATGCAACTGGTGATGATCCGAATTACAAGGTAAGATCACTTGCTGATGTATATGAAAGTTGTAATCTTGTTATTGTTGAACCAAATAACTATTATGAGGCTTCACAATCTGCTGAATGGATTGCCGCTATGACAGAAGAATTGGAGATGATCAATAAAAATAATACATGGGACCTTGTGGAGCAACCACGAGGAAAGAACGCCTTAGGTGTGAAATGGGTGTTCAGAGTGAAGTATAATTCTGACGGTTCAATCAACAAATATAAAGCAAGGTTAGTGGTAAAGGGTTATGCACAACAACCCGGAATTGATTATGGAGATACATTTGCTCCAGTTGCACGACACGACACAATACGCTTGATTATTGCTTTAGCTGCACACTTGGGGTGGAAAATATTCCATCTAGATGTCAAATCAGCTTTTTTGAATGGTGATCTTACGGAGGAGATTTATGTGAATCAACCTGAAGGGTTTGTGGATAAAGGCAAAGAAGACAAAGTATATCATCTGAACAAAGCCCTTTATGGATTGAAGCAGGCACCTCGTGCTTGGTATAGTAAGATTGATTCTTACTTGCTTCTTCAAGGTTTTAGGAGGAGTATGAGCGAAACTACTCTCTATGTTAAGGTTGGTGACAACTCTAAGCAGCTCATTCTTTCTCTTTATGTTGATGATATGCTTGTAACTGGAAATGATTATCAAATGCTACAAGATTTTAAAGTTGAGATGGAAAAGATGTTTGAGATGTCAGATCTTGGTTACATGCGTTATTTTCTTGGTATGGAAATTCATCAAGAAGATAAGGGTATTTTTATTACCCAAAGAAAGTACGCTCAAGGAATTTTGAAGAAATTCAAGATGGAGACATGTAAAGCTGTTTCTACTCCTTTAGCGATAAATTTAAAAGTCTCAAAGAATGACGGTGATAAGCTTTCAAATCCTACAAACTACAGAAGTTTAGTAGGAAGTCTCTTGTATTTGACAGCATCTAGACCGGACTTGATGTTCGCTGCAAGTTTTCTATCAAGATATATGAATTCACCCAGTGAAGTTCATTTTGGTATTGCTAAAAGAGTGCTTAGATACTTAAAAGGTACTCTTGATTTTGGAATTTGGTTCAATTTTACAGGTGATTTGGAATTGACTGGATATTCTGACAGTGATTGGGCTGGTTGTGTTGATGATTCTAAGAGTACTTCCGGTTATGTTTTTTCTCTTGGCACTGGGATTTTCTCTTGGAATTCAAGAAAGCAAGAAGTTGTGGCTCAATCAACTGCCGAAGCTGAATATATTTCAGCTGCATCAGCTACAAATCAAGCAATATGGCTTCGCAAATTGCTTAGTGATTTGGGATTTGAACCTCAAGAGCCTACAAAATTGTTTTGTGATAACAAGTCCGCTATTGCTATTGCCTCCAATCCTGTACAGCATGGTAGAACGAAACACATCAAAGTTAAATTTCATTTGTTGAGGGAAGCAGAGAAAGAATGCAAAATCAAACTCAAGTTTTGCAGTTCTGAGCAACAACTTGCCGATATTCTCACAAAAGCTCTACCACATAGGCCATTTCTGTTTCTACGCCAAAAGCTGGGCGTCACAAAGAAAAACCTCAAGGAGGAGTGTTAAAGTTTTATGAGTTTTTTCTTTTTACATTTAATTTTCAGTTTAATGTTTTAAATTTATTTTGTTGAAGTTAGATTTACATTTCAGTTTTTTGTCTTTTAAGTTATCTTTTGAAGTTTTTTGAGTTACTAACTTTAATGTTGTTTTAAAGATTGTAAGTTAGGTTCATTCTTGTGCCTATAAAAGGATGAACTTCCATGTAAAGTTTGTATCACCAAGTTTTCTACATCAATTAGAAGTTTATTCATCTTTTGGATTCCACTCTCATTTTCCATTTTCTCTCTTTGTTCAACAAACATTGAGAGTTTGATTATTGCTTCCGCAATATTATTTTCAATTTTGTCAACAGAACTGAACAAAAGAATACAAGGGCATCAAAAGAACCAAGCCCAAAAAAAAAAAAAGAAAAGAACTCAATTACAGAAAAGGGTTACAAACAAGCATAATGAGACCTAACGGAAATTACAAAAAGCCTTAAACACCGAAGGCCAAAGCAAAACATAGAATCGCACTCTATCAATATTGACGTTTACTTCAGAATAAATTGTTCATAAGGGTGCCTTCATTTTCATGTTTAGTTAAAGACTTAAGTAGAAGATAACATTACTCCATTTCTATGATCCTTCATGATTGGAAAGCCTTTTTGTGATTAGCTTCCTTGGGAGGGGGTTCCCTCTTCCTCAGCCTTTAGGTTCTCCTTTTGGTTTCTCAATGTATTTCCAGGTTTCTTATGAAAATAACAATAATAAATAAATAAATAACATTACTTCGTTTCTAGATATTGTTACCTTCGCAGCGACAGACTCCATTAACATTGCAATTGTCATTCTCGAAGGAAAAGCATGTGGATTGATAATCAAATCTGGGCGCATTCCTGTAGCTCCAGAAAATGGCATATCAACATCTGGCCATAGCTGGGAGCAAACACCTTTCTGCCCATGTCTACTGCTAAATTTATCTCCAATCACTGGATTCCGGGGATGTCGGAAGCGTATATTCACCTTCCCAAAGAGGAAAAGAGTAGAGAGCAAAGAGAATTGATCAAACTATATTTTTGTTTTCATGGAAGCAAAACCGAATTGATTAAAAAAAATAAAGGAGAACTACGAATTTATTACAAACCCAAGGGTGGTAAGGAGATAACAAAAAGAGTACTAACTATCCATGGTTTGCTAATGATCATTGAATTTTTCTATATAGAAAATAAGTTATATAAAAATACTTGGGAACAAAAAGGAGGGTAAATTATCTACCTTTAAAGGAATTTTTTTTTTTTATAAAAGAAAAGGCAAAATACGAATTTTTCGGAGTAATGAAAAAGGCAAAATTTTTATTAGTCAAAGAATCCTATCTAGAGGCCAAGAAAGTAATCATATTTATAATCTCTAAGGTCACATACGCATCTTTTCTTTTAAAAAAAAAATAAAAATACACCAGGTTCTCACAGGCCGCACTTCCAGGCCATAACATGGCTCAAATAAATGTACTCCACAAGTTTTGTAAACCTCGGATGTTGGAAGAATGGTTGGGGAAGGTTTGTACAGTTTGCACTTGGCAGCTTTTTGCCAAGGCAAAGGTGTTATGGTCAAATGTGGAAAATGCTATAGATAAAATCTTTAAAGATAAGTATAATTCTTTCGAATACTTTTGTGACCTTGTATAGTTGATGACCTCTAATTGGAGTAACCAACACAATTCTTTTTGTAATGACTCCACTTTCACTATCAACTTAGATTGAAAGGTGTTTTTGTGATCTCTTTCCTCGGGAGGGGACCCTTGTCCCTTTGCCCTTTAAGTTGTCACTTTTGATCTTTGTTCCCAATGAGTTTTTCCCATTTCTTATTAAAAAAAAATAAATAAATAAAAATAATTAATTAATTTAAAAAAAAAAAAAAACATATTCTACAAAGCCCACGACACAGTAATATACTTGATTTAAACTTTAAAGCATGAACCGATCAAACTATCATTGTCAGCCACAAATTTTAATAAACAGAATATTTAAAAACATGAACAGTTAGAGCTTCCTTGCTTTGATAATAATACTCGCATGGGATCGAGTGAAACTCCAAGTTGAGTCCATCAGAACCCACTATAACGATCTATGTGATGTTACAATTCAGATAATAAGGCAAGATATCCCTTTTTACCTTTTGAGGGTGCTTCTTATTCTTTACATCAACCGACACATAATCAACAATAACAGCTTCCGAACCTTTCAGTTTCATGGTTCTAGTTGTGCCTGCCACCTCATCATAAATGCTACAATAGGGCTCATCTGGTTGTATCATCTGAAACTCGTCCCAAATTTAGTTAGCTTTAACACGGGAGAAAGTAAGATAACAATACAGAAAATAAGGCTAACCTGACCAACATAAGGGAGCCCATCCGAATCTATAAGACCTCGCACAGATTTATCTATATTACTCCTCCTAAACATCTTCAGGCTTCGACTTGATCTATTGCTCTGATCAGACAAATCAATAGTTTCTGTCTGCCAAATTACCAGAGTGGATAAACAAAGGATCAAGTGTCAGCAAGAATGTGTACAATTTGATAAATATTAGTCGAAGGGGAAAAAGACAGAATATGCACCATGTATTTAACAATCAACCCATCATTTAATGAAAATATAACCCCTAAAACCATATGTTAGTTTACCTCTACCCTTTCTTTATGTATTTTTTTTCCTGATTAGAAGATCCTAGCATTTTCGTTTATCAGATTCCCAGATAGAAGAGGCCATGTACAAAATTAAGCTCAGCGATTGAAGATGAATGAACTTTTTGGAGGATGTTAGGGTGTCTAAAGTCACTAAAAGGGTTGCTTTCCAAGGATATTACCTGGTAGTGTCATCAAACAATTATTAGGGAGGAACAAGGATGGCAGTAAAATTTTGGTTCAAGTTTGGCTTTCTTTTTTTTTTTTTTTTTTTTTGATAAGAAACAAACTGGAAATATATTCACAACCAAAAGCGAACTTACAACCTAGGGGCTAGGGGTGGAGAGAACCCCTACCCTAAACAAAAGAAAACTATATCAGAAGGGTCTGTCAATCGTTAATAATCATGAGCAAGCTGTAATTACAAAAAGAATTCCTATAAAGAGATATCCACCAAGAGGCTATATTTTGGATACTATCACAAAAAATAGTTATGTTAATGGCCTTATCTTCAAAGGTTCTAGAGTTTCTTTCTTTCCAAAGGAGCCACAAAACAGCCATGAACGCATAACTAACAATAATTTTGGCTTTCTTCCTTAAATTCCACGCTGCCAAGCCCTCGGTCATCCAATCATCAATCTTCCTTGGGACACAAAAGGAAAGCCCCATCAACTTGGCAATAAAGCTCCACGCCTTACCCGCAAACTCACAGTGAATAAACAAGTGGTCTAAAGCTTCCTCGGACTTAAGACATAACCTGCAGGCTGAGGGAGAATAAACAAGTTTGGCTTTCATAACTTCAAAGTTATTTTTTAGGTTTTTTAAAAAGTCAAGAACAGCCGATGAGATTCAGTTACACCACTCTTGAGAGAAAACCACATAGCTTTACCGATGAAATAACTGTGAGGCCTCCAATATTGAAGACGTACATGAGGAAGGGTACAAAGGGGCATTTGGTCCCAGATCATTAGTAGTGAAACGTGTGGGTATGGCTGGACAGCTTTATATGAAGGGAACAGTAGTATTGATAGGATATAGAGAATGTCGGGGTGTGGAATTTCAGGTAGTGTCTTAGAGTAGGAGAGGTTGCCAGCTCTCTCTCACATAAGTTGGGTATTTGGTTCTTTCTGTTTCCTTTAAGTTTGCATTCCTGAATTGAACATGGGGAATTTCTCCTTGTTCCTCTGTTTTCTTGCGGTTTTTATCTTAATATATCAATCGAACAGTAAGGGATACCTTAAAATAACCTGACAAGAGAGAGCTCCATTCTCCTGTAGGTTACCTAGTTGCATGCATCTGTGATGGTGCTATTATGGTAGGATAGGAATCGAGGATATATGAAAGAATGAAAAAGTTGAGTAATTGTATAGTAGGGAAAGTTATGAAGACCACACTTTTACATTTTCCACAAAAAGAATACCAAGCCACAAACAAACCTGATATATTTGTCCATGGTACATTCCACGCTCTACAGAGGACTTGTTCAGAATCATTGCATCCTCCATGTCATAACTACATACATCATGAATAAAATAGATTGCTAAGAACTATAAGAAAAAATAAACCAATCCCATCTGAAAGATTTATCCTACAAACTTTATTTCTTACCCAGTATATGCCAACACTGCCACTATTGCGTTTGTCCCGGTTGGATATTCATCTATGTTGTATTTCATATATGTACTTGTACGAACGATAGGGGTTTGAGGAGTCTATAAACATTTCAAAATAAGTTAGCAAATTATGGCAAGCAAACAAACGAAAGCTTCAAACATGGGAGACAGGTGATAACTAAAAATGCCTGAACATATCCAGTGTATTTCACATTTTGGCTCAAGTTACAAATTTACATCAAAACAAAAATCTGGTTATATCGAGATCTTTCACATCGTTATCAGCACAAAAAGGATACTAACCTTGCTTTTGATAAAATCAATATCCAAAACCAATATAGTTTCCGCATCAATTAAACAAATGCTTTGGATCTTTTGTTTGAATTTTCTTTTTTTTTAATGATTTTCAACTTTTATTGAGAAAAAAGGAAAGAATACAAAAGCATACAAAAAACAAGCCTACAAAAGGTCGTCCAACTACAGAAAGGGACTCCACTCATATTTTGTTTGAAATATTTTTTTAACAAGAAACGAAATTTTCATTGAAATAATGAAAAGAGCCTAATGCTCAAAGAAACAAACTCCAACAAGGGAGTGAACAAAATAATTAACAGATCAATGGGTTGAAATATAGAGCAATAACCATTACTAGATGGAAAACAGAGAAAGATTAGGATGCTCTTGCTCAAATGAGAAATCATATTAACAAATATAAATAAGATGGCAACAAACCTGAAGATGGTATAGTTTTTGATCTGCACGGAACTGAATAGCTTGCAGAGAAAATGCCATTGTTTGTTTTGCCATCTACATTCAGATTATCAAAAGTTATACACAAAAGAAACAGTATATCATAAAAATGAAATAACGTAAAAGCAGCTTTGAAAAATTAACAGGATTTGTTTCGGTGTATTTTCTTAAAATAATTAACATTTTAAAACTATTCTATTATTTTTTAAATTTTATTAACTGTTTAGAAATATATCTTTTATTATTGAATTTTAAATTTTAAAAAGATATTTTCTATTTTCTAAAGATAGAAAACTATTTTTAAAGATGACTTCCAAGTAGTCAGTGAGGAGAGGAACCTGGCATTGGTACATATTACGCGGGCTCTGATTGTGATCGGACCAAGGGGTAAGATTAGCAACCACACTGAGCATCCCAGTTGGATGGATTTCTTCATGTGTCGCAGGAAACTCATCTTTCCTGCCACCATCACCCCCATCAGGACATCTTATTTCCATAAATACCTGTTTAAAAGAAATAATGAGAGTTATTTTAGCTTGCTGACATCCGGAAAACAAGATAGGTACAAATCAAACATTAGAGCAAAAAGGGTTATTTCTAATAGGTCTGAACTGCGTATAACCTGTTCAAATGGTCCAATGAGTTCAATATTTTGATTTTCCTCGGAAGAGATTGAAAGATTTCGAACAGGTCGAACAAATCTAGAAGGAGATGTGAAAAGGTATAAACCAGGATACGCTCCACATATACTCAATGGTACATATCCAACTTCCAGATCGTCAGGAACCTGAAACATAACATTAAAACCATAAAATTGAGCAAAGAGAAAAGGAGACGTGCAAAAGAAGAAAAATGGACAACTACAAACCACGTGGGAAGATGAAACTTTTAATCGCCGTAAATGAGCAACAACTTTCTCTACTTCACTGGATGATATATAACCAACAATACGACCATCTAAAATAACATTAAGAACATCGGGAGGACCCATCTGAACAAGCTTCGGTAGGGATGGTATCATTCCAACTGCAATTAGAACACTCAGAATAGACGTCCTTATTTTGAAAAAATCTCTAACTTTTCCTTGAGAATTGAAGTATGATGTAATTCCTGAAAGAAAAAATCATAGAACCCAGAGTAAAAATTTTTCATCCACTACATAGCAAAATATAGCAACTAACCATTACACTACTAAATAGCAGCATGGAAGAATTTATCCGAGCAGCCAATACAATCTTTTATAATAGCAATTAGCAATTAAAGTGCCAACATGATTAATAAATTTTGGGAGAGTCGAAACATTAAGTGCAATACTAATGATTACAATTTGTCAGTTAAGGCATATATGATATAACTCTCTAGACTTCTGGTTTTTTCATGTTTAAAGCCTTTTTCCCCTTAACTTGTCTTTTGTTTTTTTTTTTTTTTTTTTTTGAAGATATCTTAACTTGTCTTTTGTTATTAAGTCATGTTTTGCAATTTTGCAATTGTCTCAATTTAGTCAACTAACACACGTCCCTTGTGTGAGTGAAACTGGCCCTAGGTTGTGGACTCGAAATTCAATTGCAAGAAGGATGTTTGTCTTGTAGTTGTAGTTCTTCCTCTTGTTCCCAATTTTTTTTTAACAAGAAACAAAGTTTTTCATTGATGTAGTGAAAAGAGACTAATGCTCAAAATACAAATCCACGAAGGAGAGAAAAAATACAACAAGATACCAACAAAATAAAAGCTATAAGAGGAAAATAAAAGCATTCTCATTCAAACATAAATCCGGCAAAGAATAATCAGCATAGAATTTAGAAAGAGAACACCATAGACGAGCTTGAAGACGAGTCAATTCATAATGATCAAAAAAGAAGAGAAGCTTGTTCCCAATTTTTAGTTCCTTCAATTTTTTTTCTAGGTTAAAAATCACTTTTTGTCTCTAAACTTTCATGGAAGTAACAATTTTATCCATAAACTTTAGTTCATAACGATTTAGTCTTTGTACTTACAATTTTGTAACAATTGTAACCAAATTGTTTGGTTTATTATTACAAAAAATTGTAACAATTTAGCCTCTGAACTAACCATTGAACAAGTACTTTCAAATTTGTAACAATTTAGTCTATATCGTGGAAATTATTGTTAAGATTTAATGAAATTTCTTTCAAAGGTAGATCAATAAACTAATCAAGGACCCAATATGTTTGTAAGCAACAAAGCCTAAATTGTTAAATAATAAAAATTGACATTTAATTTTGATGGAATTTTTTTACTATAGGGATTAAATTGTTACAAATTTGAAAGTGCAAGGACTAGGACTAAATTGAAATAAGCTCAGGGACTAAATTGATACTTTCATGAAAGTTTAGGGACCAAAAGTGTTTTTAACATTTTTTTAATATATATTCGTGAGTATGCTAGCTTGTGCACACTTGGACAATTTTTGGAAGCAGCTGCTAGAGACCCAATTGAAGGTATACACATGGAGCACCAAATGCATAAATGTGTAGTATTTCAAAAAGATATTTAAAATTAAAAACTCAAAAGATATTCAGAAGGGCTCCACATATAAAATGTATAAATATTTCCCCAAGATCCTAACAAACAATTGTACAGGGAAAAAGTTCCAAATTCTTGCACAGTAAACTCTTGTACACAACACAGTCAGTCACAGATATGGACAACAATTCACATCTAGGCACATCAGATGAACAGTAAACTTACTGCAAGTGCTGGTTAAATGATTCAGCAAACCACATGGTTCACCATCAGGAGTGTGAACTGGACAAAGAAAACCCCAAGACCTACACGATACCCCACATTATCAAAGCCAAGCACAATCATGATACCACAAACTTACTAAATGGCATAAGAGCAACATACTCAGGTAGCAATTTCCGCACTGTCGTGGTGCGAAGTCCAGCAAATGAAGCTCCACGATGAACAGCACGAAAATGAGACACAAAGCGCAAGAAATTAAGTCGTTCTGCCTGAACTGTAAAGCCTGCCCTCTATTGAAGTCAAATATTCATATTTTAGCACAATAACAGAATACTCAATGCAGAAAAACATAAAGAACTCTTTACAGTGACAGGAAAAGGACGTTTAAACTTGTAATACGAAACCATGTTGCTGATGGTTAAGCATAATTATAGGAAAAGGATAAGGACCTGTTTGCCCAAATGGGAGAATAAGATCCTCAATACCATTAGCCTACTTAATTCTTTTGGTGCAACCCCTAATGCTATTATTCTTTTGTTTTTTAAGAAACAAAGACCTATATATCATTGACAACCAAAAGAGGAGAACAGCCTAATGGCAACGGGTAGAGAGAACCCCTCCCCCACAAAACTAGCAAACAGCCTTCTAATTGTTAATAATCATTAAAAGGCTATAACTACAAAAGAATTTAGTGTGATTTGTACACCACCAAGAGGCATTATGTTGCACCATTGGCCCAAAGATATCAAATGAAGAGCACTTATCAACGAACACTCTACTATTCCTTTCTTTCCAGAGACCCAGAGGAGAGAGCGATTATCACATCTCCAAAGGACTCTTCCCCTTCCATAAAGAAACTTCCCATCAAGCATCTCCAAGAGTCAGTCGTCTATTTTCTTTGGGAAGCAAAAAAACAACCCCAAACTCTTTGAACAAAGCTTGCCACTCTCTAGTCGCAAAAGAACAATGAAGGAACAAATATTCTAAAGACTCCTCCCCTTGAAGGCACATACAGCTAAAAGCGGGAGAAATCATCCAGTCTTGGAACTTTCTTTGGAGCTTTGCGTGAGAATTATTTCTGATACTTTAAGAGCTATTATTCATTAATACGCCAAAAAATCTTATTTCCGATACTTCTCACCCAATGAATTGAGGATATCGAGTAATGGCCTACAATATGCATTTGTTGGTTAACCTTAAAAATATCCTGGCATGCCTTTCTTCTCTTTTTAGCCAAAAATTAATGGAGAAATAAAACTAAAAAAAATAACTAAACTAGAGCTATAAAGCATGTATATCATTACCAAGGCTATGAATTAGATCACAAAATAAATTTGAATTTGAAGTCCAAAAACATAAATAATAAATATATATCAAGAACTTGATCGAGCATTCTTAGAGAAAATTTTAAATAAACATAGACAAAAAAAACAAAGCACCATATCACATGTTCAATGACAATTCACAATATATATTTCCTAATTAGATAACACAATTAGCACCAATGTACATTCTTACCTGCTGCAGATCTAGGCCTGTTTGTGTAACAAGTCTTCCAGTTTTCAGCATATTTTCAACAGCCGCACTAATCTGTTTTGATGGATTCTTGTCCATGACCTTCTTGACGTGAGCTACTGATGATATAAAACGAGTTGATACTTTCAGTAATGAAAAAACATGAGACTACTGATATTGAGTTGGAAGATACTTAATTCTAATTGAATGTTATAAACTAACGTTTAAAAATCAAAAAATGACATTAAAATATAAAATTAAAGTTCTTTTTAACAATAAACAAGATTTCATTGATAAGAGAAAATATAGATTAAAGTTTTAAAGTTTCTCTATTGTTTTTCAAGGAGAATCGATGGTGTACAACGAAGGTTAAACAGAAATTGAAATACAAGAATGAAGGTTTAAACTTTTTCTTTTCTAAAAGAAAATTAACGGTATTCAAAGGTCCTTTTAGTTAGCTAAAGGGGCTGTCTGAGTGTGAATGTCTCTAAATTTCCAAGCATAGTATTTCACGTTTGGACAAGTCAATGAAAGTTAATCTGACAAATAAAAATGAACCTTAAGCGTTTGAGAAAACTTACAGCTGCAGAAATCAAAATTTTTGTTGGAATCGCTAATTTCATCTTGAAGAAGCTTTTTCGCCTTTTGCAACCAGTCTTCTAGTTTCTCCTAGAATTCACACCAAAACATTAGTTTACTAACAAATAAACTTTATCGCAGAAAAAAGAATATTAAGGCCATGCTATTTTTCTAATAGAAAATGGAACTTGTATAAGCAGAGTCAAGCTATTAACACAACATAGCAATGACTCAAATAGCTGAATCTTTCAAATTGTGTATAGAACCTGCATAATATTGACACAAATTTTCTTGATAATTGGGTTTTTCCAACCTCCTTGCAAAGAGAAAATACACTTACCTATTGATTGAAAAGAGCAGGCCTTTTGTATACCTTAGTTTCAGCTGTCCTCATTTACAGAAATATTGGTAAATAGCATAATTAAATATATTTCAACAGAAAAACATTTCTTTAATATTCCATAAAAGTAGCATTCTATGTGTTTCTATCAATTCGGCATGTGATACGTCTGTAATTGGGTTGGCCCACTTAATGGTTATTTTTATTTTTGTTTAAAAAGTCTGCTCTGGATGAGGACTGCTACTTTACTGATTTTTGAAAAAGCAAACGACATTTCTTTATTTTCGAGTATCATACTTGACAAGGAAAAAGTACTTTGGCTCAAGGCTATGAAGTACAAACTCAATTCAGAGAGAATACAACAAAACAAAAAGAAATACTCTGAAAAAAAATGTCCGACGATTACACTGCAAATATAAAAGACGGTTGCAAAGATTAAACATAAGTATACTATACACCATCCAAAAGCCTGAGACCCACAGCAATTCAACCCCCCAAAACAATTGACATACTGCACTGCATACATCTCAAAGAACTTAGTCCAAGTTGCCATCGTAGATGAATGAAAAGTTTTCCACATTAAGTGCATGTTTTGGAGTGATTTTGAAAGGGTTAAAATCACTTTTGTCATATTCAAAATCACTCTGAAACATATATTTAATAATATAAAATCAATTTTGATGATATAAAAATCACGTTTAAAAGTGGTAAAACATGAAATTGATTTTGAATAATTAAACGTATGTTTTGGGGTGATTTCGAACATGACAAAAGTGATTTCAGCCATTTCAAAAACCACTCTCAAACATGCACTAAGTATGCAATAAAATAAAAGTTTGGCATTTTCTACCTTGAGATAAATAGTAATCAGTTGACCAGGCAGCAGAACGTCCTGGTTTTGCAAGGAATCCGGGTTGTCAGGGACAGACGTCTGATCTATAAGAGAGAAAAGTTTTTGCGCCATAAAACTTGTCAAGGGAGAAAAGCAACGCAGGAAAAAAAAAACATTGTCAGCAATATACAAAATAGAAAATCATAAAATGAATGTGCAGAAGAAAAGGAAGAAGCACAACACTCCATTAAATTAAATCAAACTCTTTGGGACTCTTGTTGAATAAAAAAATGTCTGATTTAGAAAAGTAATGGCAGCTCACATGAGCAGATTAAACTTGTCATAATTGTTGTCGAGGTGAACAAGTATGTAGTTTTTGAGAACTGCATCTGCAATCTACAAAGAAAGATATGGAGGCGTAATGACTAATTAAAATGCTTTACAAAGTGAATAGGCAAAGAAAAATTTTTATAACTCACAGTAGAAAATTTTTCTTTTCCCAACCCCTCCATGACTGGCTGGAAGTGTTGTCCTAAATTTACAGTAAATTCAATTAATATATATGGGTAATAGGCACAAGCATAGAAATGATCATTTAAATTATACTGAGGCAATCACCTATATGCTCTAGACATTGACGATGATCAAATAGTGCCAGGTCCCGAACTTCATCAAGAATAATCTTTGCCCTTTCACAAACAAGTTGAGTTCCAACAGCACCCTTACCCTTTTCATGTTTATCACTATAACAGCTTGTAAGACTTGCATAAATTTCATGGTCGGTTGTGTCAATTAGGGCCTGACAAGACAAAGTAAATATGGAAATTATTGTGCTATTCATGATATTGAGATGTGAACGAAATATGGGATCAAAGTTAAACACAATAATATATAATGTTTTCTAAGGAGCAACACAATATTTCTCATAAAATGAACAATTCAAAATCAGGGGGAGGGAAAGAGCTTCCCAAGCAAGGAGGATTACAAAAATCTTTTCAACTAAGCAAGCAGCATATTGAGACTACAATCTGAGAAACGGATAAACACATGTACACCAACATAAAGCCATATAAAGAACTAAGTTAAGAAAGAGTGAAAGGAGTCTGTAGTGCCCTAGAAAACACATTAAATGTCATCATTCTGTATTAGAACTATCGATTCTCATTTAATTTTGTTTTATTACCACCAAACCCAAAAGCTTAAGTTGATTGGTTACAGTAAATTCAATCTTTTTATAAATTTTTATCAATACCTTAACACCTCCTCTGACCTGTGGGCTTTGAAATTTGAATTTTTCTCAGAGAGAAACAAAATATTTCATTGATGTATATTTTTGCCAATAAGTGGAAGTCAATCTTAATTAGGGAGGAAATGATGTTACAACCTACGAATACAAAACCTCTTACTCTAATATCATATTAAATCACCACTAAACTCAAAAGCTTAAGCTAATGAGTTACAGTAAATTTAATCTTTTTATATCTTTTAATCAATACTTAACAAGTTTCGATCTTATTCCCAACTTCATCTGAAAATTCCAGGTAAGCCATCTTTCTTATTAGGTTCCCTTTTCAACTACTGTTTTCTATTCTTAATTTCCTCTAATGCTGTCTTTTTTCATCTTCATGTCTTTCCAAATGAACTCCATCAACAAATCTTCTGAAACTATGGGGACAACATGGGTTATAGAAGAGAAGAACTTTCTTCTACCAACACTTGACCAATTATTTCCCACTACTTGCACTTAAAATTTCCAACATTAAAAATTCTTATTTACACATCAGCCTGAATGAAGCCATGTGCATTTTTCTTTAACTCCAATGAAAGCTTCAAAGCAATTAATCAAATTTACAGTTTTTGTTTTAGACTCTCTTTTTTTTTTTTTAATTGATCATTTGTATTCTTTTGTGTATCTAAGTTTGGTTCTTGACCTTTATAGTTCACTTCCTGCCAAAATATTGACACTCCTTAAAATTGAACAAGAAGATAATAAAAAACATTACACAAAAAATGCTTTCGTAATTACAGCTTACTTAATGATCATAAGGCTCCCTTGTGTAGGTTTTTTTTTTTTTTTTTTTGTGGTGGTGGTGGGGGCAGGCTGTTTTTGTGGCTTATGTTTCATTTATATATATTATTTCTGATGTTTCTTATTCCTACAAAAAAAATAAAAAAAATAAAATAAAATAAAATAAAATAAAAAAAAGGGAAGAAGAAGAAGAAAATAAAAAGCATTATAATTCCAAAGGAATGAGTGCAGTTATTGAACCTTTAGGACAACCCCTATGGGTAGCAAGTACTCCTTTCCCTGAACCCTGCAAAATTACGTTAAAATAAAAATGTTTTTAGCCTCACAAATCTGAACTGTAGAAATTTAAATAAGTAAATTCTGTAAAGCCATGCCTACAACCATTACCAAAATCCAAGTCTGGCACTTCCATTCCTAAGATAATATAGTTTGACTGTTACTGAAGATTGATCTTCTCTTACACACCTGGATTTGAGAATCAAAAAATTAAACCTTGAGTAATAACTAAAGATCAAATGTAGATTCCACAAAAAAAAAATAAATAAATAAATAAATAAAAGTGTTTGTATTCATTGAAAAGAAACTAAGTTATTTATAGGAGAGGACAAAAACATTAACTAGAAAAGCTTAAGCAAAAGGTAAACCCTCTCATTCCTCTTGGAACCTCAATCTTGCAAGAGATGCAAAAGAAAAATGACCTTCAATTTGGCTTCTCAAGAAAAGTTCACGGCCCTCGATCCTCAAGTTATCAATTAATAGCATTTTTCTTCAATGCAATATATTTATTTGTTGCCCAAGATCAGTTTTGTTGTTCAACTAATGTGGGATCAGTTTGGTTTCATTGAAATCTGTTTTGAAGTGATGAGTGATGACCTTACTTGAACAAGATCGGTTCTGTAGGTTGTTCATTTGTGTCTATGCTTAGGGGTTTTTATTCTAGATTGTTCAAACATATCAACAAAAAAAAAAGTTCTCTAGATTTTTACATGTTCTACTGAAAGAAATTTAAACCTTTCTTTTTCTTTTTTTGAATAAGAAACAATTTCATTAAGGGGGAGAGAAAGCCCCAAACCAAAGAAGTTACCAGAGAAGAGGGAATTTCATTCAATTTACACCAAGAATTTAAACCTTTCCAGGACGTGAAACTAAAGCATGGGGGAAAATTGAAATGGAAACCAATTTCATCAACGAATGAAATGACAAAGAGGGAAGAGAGCTTCCACCCTAAGCTCAAAGGAAGTTGAAAAAAAAAATCAAATTATGAAATTTGAAATCTGAAATTTGAAATTATAATAATAATAATTTTTAAATTAAAAATTAAAAGAAAAAGAAAAATAAGAAGGAAAGAAAAACCCTCTTCCAATTAAAGAAAATAGCTATTAAAAGAAGTTATACATTTACACCAAGATCAAGACAAAAACCAGATTCTAATATAACATGAAAGAAAATAATAAAAGAATTGCGAGCATGAACTGCTTAGGAATAAACTTCATCTATTTAGAAAAATGAAGAAAAAGAACCTTATAACCACTGCTTTATCTGTATAACCTTCCCGTCGATCAGAAAATGAATTCCTCACCATACTCATTGGCTGCAAAAAGATTTACAACACCAAACAAAAGTTATAACAAATAATCTTCTTCGAAAGAACTTAGCAGGTCTTTTTTTAACAAGAAAACAGAAGTTTTTCATTAATAAAATTGAAAAGTGCAATGAAATTAATAGAGAACAAAGAACATAAATCCTAAAACTACAATAAGCACTCAGACACCCACACCCACCCAAAAGACTTTGAAATGACTGACCTCTCAACCCCCTCTTCATTTTTTATTTTGTTTTGATAAGAATTGATCATTGTATTAGTGATTGGAAAGCTCTACTTCAAATTTGTTTTGTGATTATAGTGTACAACACTTAGCATCTTGTTATTACAAATTGAAAAGCCTTTTTTTTGTAGTTTTTTTTTTCCGAGGGGTTTCCACGTTTCTTTTGTATTTTTAATCTATATATCACAAAGTTCTATATATATAACCATTTCTACATGAATGAACCAAGGAAAACATATATTACCGTGATCTTAATATGCATTCAAACAAAGAACATGAATTGAGGGTTGCAAGACCGTTAGAGTCAATTTCTTTATCGAACACCCCATCTTTTTTGTAATTATCCGCATTCTACTTTGATGACCAATTGGAAAGCCTTTTATAACTCCTCTGTCCTTGTTGATGGTATTTTCTTCTCACTCAATTAAGTTTTACTTATCAAAACTAAAGAGTTCGGAAGCCTTGAACACAACATAAAGGACTCAATCCAAGATTGGTATTATCCTCAATGGAGAAATCAACAATATCTCTTTTCCCAATGTGATTCAACAGAATATGTTGGAACGTATACCTAGGGCCCTGGGCTGCTTCAACCTACACTGACCTTTATATAGCTCAGTAAAATAACATGTGACGCAGCTTCTTTACCAGCATGGTTCTAACAAGCATTCAAAGATTATGCAGTGACATAAACAAAATTTGGTTTGAGAGATCAAAATTTTGTAGTGACAAGGCAAAACGAGGTGGTAGTGTCTAACACATTCAAATGGTACTTTTTAGAGAAATATATCTGTAATTATATCCTTAATCAACTTAATTTGAAGTGTTTAATTTGTAAACTTCTTCAGGTGATAGGAATCGCTTTTCTGACACTTTTCCCTTCATCAATGAACTTCGTAAGATGTATAGTGAATCCTTAGATCACATCTTCCTTCACTTACCTTTTTGCTTGAAAGGGATGGTCTTTCATTCGGAAGAAATTTGGTCTTTCGGTTTTCCTATCTAGTCAGGTGGATGATTGGTTTTGGAGATCCTTGCACACGTTAGATTCAAAGGCAAGGTTAAGGTATTATGGAACTGTGTGCTCAAAGTTTTTATAATAAGAGTGAAGAATTATTTTATAATGGTGTACAAAATACCTCTTTGTGGTAGTGTTCCCCAACCACAAGAAACTTTTTTATAATTATAACCTTCTTGCCATTATTTTCCATTTAGAAGGCTCTCCTTTAGTTGTTTCTTGGGTGGGGTTCCCTAACGGCTAACCCTTGGCCCCTACTGTTCTTCCTCTTTTTTTTAATGCCATTTACTTGGCTCTTACTAAATATAAAATTAAAAAATCAATGAGAACTTCTAATCTAGAATGTATACATACATATATCAACAGAAATCCAGACGACATTAAATAAAACATGATTGAATACTAAACAACCTTAATCCTTGAATCTCTGAAAGAGACTTGTGATAAAAAGGTAGCTCACTTACATAGTTTCTTTTTGGTGATATCAAAAGCCGAACAACTCTCTCCAGCCCATTCATAATGAAATAACTACAACATAATTGAAATAATCAAGATAGCTGCTACAAAAATTACATTGGAAGAATCAGTTGTCCCATTAAAAGAATGTGATGACTTTTATTTTTTTTTGAAAAGGAAACAATCTTTTCATTGAAGAAATGAAAAGAGACTAATGCTCAAAATACAATGAAACAAAAGAAATAATTGAAAAAACAGCCAACAAAAGAACAACAATAAAAAAAACAACATGATAAGGATAAGAACAACCAATAAAAGATCAACATCCCAAATAAGGCAAAAATTCTATGACTTTTATTACACACCAAAAGAATCGTAAATCAAAAATATTCAACGTGCCACAAACTCAAACAGAAAATTAATTGAGCAAACCTCCAATAAAGATGGGTGACATGATAACACAGAAGAAAGCAAGAAAGTGTTGCTTTTAAAGACATTTTCATGAATTCTTTTAAATGCTATACACAGGAATAATGGAGAAGCTCAACAAGTTTGTGCAGTTTAGACTTTAGTGAAATTCAGTTTCTCTCCAACAAAAGAAAAAAGTCTCATTAGTTCATTCAACACTTGATCTTCAAATTGTTTTTTTATTTTAAACCCTTAGTTTGACTTCAAACTCGTATCACACTTTTTTTCATCCGAGGAATCTCTTGTCCTTTTGAAATATACACCTTGACAAATGAAAATTATACAATCACCAATATATTGAACAGAACTTTGTCAAAGCAGTAGGTGGCAATTTCCAGAATGCAACAATTGTAATTAACAATCATGAAAATATAATCATTAACTACAAGTTAATCAGAAAACATAGGCTACTCTTCGCCAAGCAGTACATTATCATAATTGAAGAAATCATTCCTCTTTTCCCAAAATAAACGTACATATTTGTATATAATTGAGAAGTAAATCTAAGGGGTCGTTTGGCCCACTGTGTTGGTTATAATAGCCCCGCTATTATAACCAACCCAGTGTTTGGGGCACCAACAAAAATAAGGAGCGGAATTGGTTATTTTTCCCCTCCGTGTTGCTACAATAACCACTATTCAACTCACCCCAATTATTCTATCCATTCTCTACAGTAACTCTTTTCTCTCTTCTTCTATGTGACTCATTGACTTTTCTACCGACGACCGGCCGACGACTTTTCCGACGACCGGCCGACGACTTTTCCGGCAATCACCGACGACTTTTCCGGCGATTTTTTTTTTTTTTAATCTTCTTCTCATTTTCATTTCGAAAAATATAAAAAACAAAAATAAAGAAAGAAAAAAGAGGTAGAAGAAAATGAAAGGAAAAAAGAGGGAAAAATTTTCGATCGCCGAAAAATTTGTTGGTGGTCGTCGGAAAAATCATAAAATTTCTAGGGAGAGTTAGATACTAGGTTGTCTCTGTACATATATATAAATATGGAGTTTTATTACATAATTACTTTTGATAATGAAGTATATGAATGTTTATCTTCATCGTACCATATTTTTCATTCCAAATTATACTTATCGTATTTAAGTTTACCGTGATAATAATAATTTTTAAAAAAATACTACTCAAGTTTTTATTTTATGTGATTTCTATTTTATTTGATTTTTTTGATAATAAAGGTAAAATGAGTTTTGAATAAACATTTACCATTTTTATGTTGGAAATACATAAATGAAATAAATATGGTTTTTCTATATGAAATCATAAAATGACTTATTTTGTGAAAAAACCATGACTCTAAACAAAGAAAATCAACCTTTACTTTAGGTTATTTTTGTTTCCTTTTAAGCTAAACACATAATTTAACCCCTGTACTCAAAACTTTTATTTTTTTTACAACTAAACCTTTTTTTTTATTATTAATATTTGAAGTACAAAGTTGTATGAGGAAAATAAACAAAAAAAAAGTCAAGAAAAAAAAAACAGTCAGCTTGAAACACAGATTATTTGAACCCAGACTAAAATAATTTGCATCCCAAAACACTGCACCCCAAACACAGACTATTTTATCCCAGACTATAATAATCTGCACCCCAAACACAGACTATTTTATCCCAGACTATAATAATCTGCACCCCAAACACAGATTATTATAACCCCCAGACTATTATAATCCCCCAGCTATTATAACCCCCAGCTATTATAATCAACCCAGCGCCCCAAACAGCCCCTAAGAGAACTGCAAAAGGGAAACAGCTTTCAGGTTTAACTTGCAGTTTAACAAATACATATTGTGCCACTTGGACAGCATCTTATCCTAACAAACTGTGGTGGCAATAGATCTAGCTTCGTTCATCGCAGTCAGTCGTCGAGTCAACAAAAGTGGTAACTGCTTTTTGTTTGTTATAACTTATAAATAATGAATCAACTATCAATTAATTGGTGTTTTGCTTCCAAGAAAATCTTTTTTCAGGTGTGGGGGGAAGAAAAATGGAAGCATCGCGTACATTTATGTAATACGTAAAAGAGCAAAAGGTAAGGTGAAGTTACTTACCCACCCATTTCTGATGCCTCTTCTTTGTAGGAGACTAGCTTCTTGGGATCAAGACCTCTCAAGTGACAAAGCTTGGACTGAATAAATGCACAAAGTAGATCAATGGCCAGGCAAAACAAGGGAAATAAAGAAAGAATAAGCCAGGTTTTAAGACATTCATGTACATGTTGATGCACTTATTTAGTTATTTGTACCTATTTTTACTTCCTTAAATTCAGATTCCAATTGACCTAAGCAACTATGTGGGAGTTGCTTCTACATGGGGGAAAATTAATCAATATAATAATTTAACAACGGAAAAGAACAATGATTAGTTAACAGCAATTATAATTATGACATATAAACAAACGATACCAAAACATGGAGCACAAACCTTCAGCATTATTGGAAATTGCCCAAAATTAAATTTCTCTCTTATGACAGCTCTTTCGTCATATTGAAAACAAACATCTGCCATGAACTTTCCGGTATATGAAATTTTAGCTTGCCTACACTGTTTTAGAGGAAAAAGAATGAAACCAGGTCGTCATAAATCCATTGGAATCACACGTAGAGAAGCCAAAATGAAAAAGGAACAGGAACAGGAAAATTCAATCTTAATTCAAACCATACTTCATAAGGAAGCAGAGCTTCTCGAATTGTTCTCAAATTGCGCTCCTTCTGTGGTGGGTATAACTCAGGCTTGCCCAACCAAAGTGAAACAATAGTCAAGAATAACATAATATACAATCAAAATTTTATAGAAATAAAAACCAAAAGTTTCCCAACATGAATTAATATGATAGGTTGAGTAATTCCTAAATTAGTAAATTCTATGGAAATCACACACCAAGAAGCTGGATGATGTTTAATCAACTGAATTCCTTTCTGTTTCTGTTTCACCCAACTTCTCACATTTCCCCCAGCACATGGATTTGTGAGGAATATTGCAGCTGCCTCTTCCAAAAACGTTCCATAGATCTCCCATACCTTTCCTTCTTCAAATCTTAAAGAATGATCAACCACGATTTGTACTGTGAATTGGATCTCTTGGAAGTTCAATTGGAATTCTGGCATAAATCCACGGTAGTTGCCTTCAATTCAATACATGCTTCTGAACAATCTATCGTATTGATGATTTCCTGTGCACATTGAATGAAACCACCACAGCTAACTCCAAATTGCTCTGAAAATTTTCTTTCTCCATAACATCAATGGTAGGCCTCTCAACTTAATCCTCCCCATATGATGGAATCCCTTTTGGTTTTCCATGTGTTTGAACATACTATTTTTCAAATTCAGATCCTCGTCCAAGAAAAACTCAACACTTAGTGATAGACTCCAAAGAAGGATGCCCAATTTTCTTCTTTCTCTCAATTGGTGTTTTATGAGTAAGAAAGATAGAACCATCCTCACCTCTTTCTTGGGTGCCCTTCTGCTTCTGATGCTGGGCAAAGTTGTTCTGCATTTATGGGATTAACTAGGTTTTTCCTTAGGCCACCAGTGAAACTATTCTTCATCTAATGATGAGTTCCCCTTAAAGGATCAAGCTACTGTCTTTTGATTAATTCAGTGGCCACGATTTTGTGAAGAATATGGAATGAAAGAAATTAGAGGATCTGCACAGGGATTGAATCAAACATGGAGGACTATTGGGAGCTTACCAGATTATTCTCGTCTTCTTGGTGTTCCATCGATTTTTTTTTTTTTTTATAAAAAACCAACCTTTCATTAAAAAAAAAATGAAAGAATACAAGGGCATACAAAAAAACCAAGCCCCCAAAAGGAAATCCCCTTAGATAAAGGGACTTCAATCTAACAAAATAAGACCTAACGGATAATTACAAAACAAACGTGTCACCGGCGCCCACAACAAAACAGAATATTTAATAAAGGCCCATACATCCTCAGTGTTCCTCTCCTTCCCTCTAAAAATTTTGTTATTTCTCTCACCCCACAATCCCCAAATAATAGCACAAATCTCAGCTTGCCATAAGAAGTTCCCTTGGTCCCGAAAAGGAGGATGGGGAAGGAACTCATTGATCATCTCCCTAAAGTCCATGTGTCTAACGAACTGAAGCCCAAATATCTCAAAGAAAGTGTTCCACACCGAACAAGCAAAATCACAATGCCACAAAATATGATCGAGGTCTCCCTTCACCATCCTACAGACAATACATAAGAACGGACCTATCAAATTAGGCATCTTTCTCGCAAGCTGATCAAGGGTATTGGCTCTTCCATGGAAAACCTGCCAAGTAAAAACCTGCACCTTCTTTGGAATTTTCACTTTCCATACCAGAAAATAAACTGACTCTTCAGAAGGAGAAGGGTCCAAAAGACAATGAAAGAACGAACGGCAAGAAAAAAAAACCCTTAGAGGGGTTAAAGTTCCAAAAACGAGTATCCCTCTTATTCAGTCTAAAGGTAACCTCTTCTATCAAGGATAGAAGAGACAGGACATTAGAAGTTTCCCTCTCGAATAACAAACGAGAAAAACCAAAGGAATATGAAAGATAACTTCCCAAAGGATTCAACACCTCGACCACAAAATGGTTCTTCATCGAGGATAAATGATAAAGACGAGGGAATACAACACAGTGGGGTCTATCCCCCAACCATCGGTCTTCCCAAAAATAGGTTTCCTCCCCGTTCCCCACTAAATGATGAATGAATAAAGAAAGAGAGGGAAGCTCAGCGGAAATTTCTTTCTAAGGGTTTCTGGAAGTGCCTTTGAACCCACCCGACACCCAATCAAAAGGATGACGACCGTATTTACTCACTATGATCCTATGTCATAGGGTATTGGGCTCAAAGGAGAAGCGCCATAACCATTTAGCCAAAAAGGCTTTGTTGCGGGTCCTCAAATTACCCACCTCTAGACCTCCCCTACTTAAAGGCTTTCCCATAATATCCCCCAACTAACCAAATGAGCACTATGCCATTCATCCACCCCTTCCCACAAGAAATCTCTCATTAGCTTTTCAATAGACTTGCAAACGATAGAAGGAGCCCTAAAAAGGGAGAAAAATTAAACAAGGATACCACTTAGCACAGATCTGATAAGGGTAAGTCTACCTCCCTTGGAGAAGAAACTCCTCTTCCAACTTGCAAATCTCTTCCTTACCTTGCCCACCACTGGCTCCCAAAAGAGGGAAGTCTTCGGATTGTGGCCCAGCGGAAGACCTAAGTAAGAAGAAAGGAAACAGCCTACCTCGCAACCAACCATCGTCGTCTATCTGTTGACCTCTTTCTCATCACCATCAATACCCAAAAGCTGACATTTACCCCTATTAATCTTAAGGCCCAACATAGACTCAAAAAAGGCTAGAATATGATTCAGGACTAAAAGGGGCACATCCTTACTAGAGCAAAAGAAGATCGTGTCATCTGCAAACTGAATATGGGATAAAGGAACCCTGTTGTGACCCACCTCGAGCTCTTCAACAATCTTACCCTCAACCCCTTTAGAAATCATCCTACTAAGCGTGTCAACAACCAAAAGGAATAGGAAAGGAGATAGAAGATCGCCCGGACGAAAGCCACGAGTAGCTCAAATCCTCCCTCTGGGTCTACCATTAATGAGAATCGAGTAAGTCACAGATCTTGTACAACTCCATATCCATGATCTCCATTTGTACCCAAACCCTCTTTTTCCAAGATCTTGTCCTGAAAGTTCCAGTCCACGGTCATACGCTTTCTCAAAATCAATCTTGAAAATAACAACTTCCCGACCACTCTGCCTATACTCCTCAATAGCCTCATTAGCAATGAGGGCTTGATCCAGAACTTGCCTCCCTTCGATGAAGGCACCCTAGGCCTCCGAGATCGTTGAGGGGAGGACCGTTTTTAGCCTATTAGCCAATGCTTTGGCAATGATTTTGTAAACACTTGTAATCAAGCTAATAGGTATTAAGTCTTTAACCTTATTTGTTATCTCTTTCTTTGGAATGAGGCAAACAAACATTTCATTTAACGAACTATCAAGGATGCCCCTTTCGTAGAACTCCTTGAACACCCTCTCCAAGTCCATCTTGATCTCTTTCCAATTATCCTGAAAAAAGGTCATCAAGAAACCATCAGGCCCGAGGGCCTTCTCCCTATCGCAATCGAAAACAACTTTCCTTATTTCTTCCATAGAAAAAGGGGGAGTCCAACTCATTTTTGTCTCTGACTGAAATGGGGTTCCACTCCACCCCTTCCACAAAAGGTTTGAGAGCCACCTGAGGAGCATAGAGGTCTGAGAAAAAGGATAAATTTTCGTCCTCAATTTCTTGCTCTCCCTAAAGCAGAGCCCCTCTATTGTTCTCCAAGGAACCGACAAAGTTCTTGCTTCTTCTCCCACTCACCACCCTATGGAAGAAAGTTGAGTTACAATCCCCTTCCTTGGCTCACCTCACTTTGGATTTTTGTCTCCAACTTATTGACTCTTTTTCCATCAGCTTAGCATACTCAATCTTGAAAGAGGTTCTTTCACCTTTAAGGGATTCATCAATTAGACCTTCCTCTTCAAGATTGTTGATGCTACTGATTCTACTCAACACTTCATGTTCCTTGACTCTGATGTCCTCGAAAACCTCCCTATTCCATCTTTTCAGCGACCTTTTAAGGGCAATCGGCTTTCCCATAAATCTATAGTCTTCCCAGTTACCAACCACCTCCACATTCCACCACATAGGAAATGAAGCTTTAAACTATGGATGATCCAACCATATGTTTTCAAACCGAAAGGGACAAGGACCCCATCTTTGAGATCCTAAGACGAAGATCAAGGGCCAGTGATCCGAGACAACTCTAAGACCTAAAGATTACCTTATATTAACAAATGACTCATGCCAACCCTTGGAGCAAAGGACTCTGTCAATTCTACTGCGGGCTCTGCTATTGGCCCAGGTGAATCTCCCGTTCCAGAGGAAGATCATATAGACTACAACCCTCAATCAGATCGTTGAAAATTTGCATGGATTTCATCATCCTCCCACTCGACGCCTTCTCAACTAGAGAGCGAGTGACATTAAAATCACCCACCACACACCAACATTGCCCACACATACCGAATAAATCACCTAATGTTCCAAAATGCTTGCCTACCTTTGGGCCTCAAAGGGCGCCATAAGTACCAGTGACCCAGCCAACCTCCTTGTTTTGTCACTTGATCCTAGTAGAAACAGAAAACTCCCGTTTCATCACCTCCAGACAATCGACCAAGTTACTATCCCATAAAACCACCACCCCTCCTGAGGCCCCAATAGACTCAATGCCCGACCACTCCACTTTTCTTTTACCCCAAATACTCTTAACAAACTCCCAATCATATTTATAGCATTTAGTTTCTAATAAAACCACAATTTTTGGATCCTCTTGGGATAGTCTTTCACCGTCCTTCGCTTATCCCTACACCCTAGACCTCTCACATTCCAAAAGTTAACTTTCATTGATTACCTGAAGCTTCCCCAGCCTCCTTTTGAGGCCCTCCTGCGATCATAGTTCACTAATGAAACTAGTTCCTTCAATTCCCTATCCACCCTTTAGGAGTAGACTCAGTCGAAATCTCATGAAAGCCTATGGAAGCCGACTGCCCACCCCAACCGCCAAAAACCACTATTTCCTCCGTTAAACTAAAAGACTTGAATACCTGTAGGATTATAGAAGAGTAAAGGGAATCGACCAACTAACCCATTTGGTAAAGATTGACCTTCCCCCAGTTCCACTTGCAAAACATAAGATAATGGAACAAAAGATGATACATTCTCTCCAAAAGAGCATAATGACGGATGGGACAAGGCACTTCTTGGATGATGAATGGGGTTGAAGATAACAGGGGATATAAAATTGCGATCAATGCCCATAGACCCTCCCCCTCAACTGGCAAGGTTATAGACACCGGGTAGGAATAAGCCATCTCCCCAGACAAACTAACCCTCCCCTTTCAACAAGAACCGAGCTGGAATGTGAAAAGTCCAAAGGTGGTGAGCATACTTGGTTGGTGATCTCTTTCGAGTTTACCTTGATTAGCGATTAAGAATAAAGAATTGGGCTCGGGTTCTTGGTGTTCCCTTGATAATCTCTTTTGTAATTACGATCTTCTACTTATTCATACCAAATCAGAACATGCATCGTCCAAATTTATTAACCCATGAAGGTATCACTATGTTTCTCCTCGATCCATCACTATGTTTCTACTTTGAACATGCATCATCCAAATTTACTTCATACGAAAATAATATTATATATTTTTTTTCTACGCTACGACTGCTAAAATCCATGATCGCACTCATTTATAAGCTCCAATTTCACAGCTTGCAAAGAGAAAAACACGTGAGAGAGATGCGAGAGAGAGCTCCATCTACTTCTCCGCCACTTAAGTCGACAACTAACATTAACCGGACAAAATAATCAAATGTATGGTGAGATTCGTCCAATTCATCAGTTTAAAGAGATAAATACGAAGTAACCAACAAGAGGAGAAGACAATAAACATGCAGCAGAAATTAGACCCACGAAATAAAATAATTAACTAAACTGGTAACATCCCAAAAATAACAGAAGAAGAAAAGTAAGCCATAAAAATAAAATAAAATAAAAAATAAATATAAAAAAAAAAAAAAAAAAAAAAAAAAAATCATGAGTAGGATATTTCTAAGCTTTTTGTTGGTGAAGGAGTCGTAAATTTCGACGGGTTTGATGCTGTTCAAGAGTGTCTCCAATCCCGCATCGATGAGATGATCGAACGATTCTATATGGTGTCTGAACAGCTCGCGCAACGCTTCATAGTCTTGGTTCTCGCCCAATTTCACCACCATCTTCTCCGCCGTCTTCCTCTGTCCACTGTTCCTCCTCAGAGTGGCTTTCCTCCGTCGACAGGTTGAGACAATGTTTGTTCGCCCAGGGTTTAGGAGAGCCGGCTAGGGGTTGGATCAGGGTTTTGGAGAGCCCGCCAATAAGGGATTTATGGAGGGTTTTTTTTTTTCTCTTTCTTTTCCATTTCTTTATTTTTATCTCCAATATTGTCATTCAAACTCTTTTTTTTTTTTTTTTCTTCTTCTCAAAAAAAAAAAAAAAAAAAAAAAAAACTCTTTTTTCTTTTTTTGAGTTGAGGCAAACTTTATTAATTTTCACATTATTTTTAAGTAATGTATTATGTATGATTTTGTTTAATTATGAATCTATCGTCTACCATCTATAAATAATATTGTTAATGATGTTGATGTATTAAAAGAGGCTTAAAGGTTTTTCAAAAAATAAAAGAGGCTTAAAGGTTGATCTAAAAAAATAAACAAAAATAAAAAATAAAAAATAAAAGCTTAAAGGTTTGCTTTTCCTTTTTTAAATTACTTTATTTACTTTTAAAATGTATTTTTATTTCATTATTAATGATCAATCTTTTAAAAAAAACTAGAATTACAATTAAGGAAGTAGACGGGTGATTCTCGATCTATACGAGAAATTACAATACAATGATCATCGTCATTAACTTCAATGTTGCTAAATGAACGCCAAAGCGAGTATAGCTCATCGATAATTGACATGTACCCTCGACCAAAGGTCAGAGGTTCGAATAACCTCATCCCCAGATGTTAATGTACTAACAAAAAAATGTTGCTAAATAAGCATAGCTTAGTGGTAATCGATATTTACGATTAGTCAAAAAGGTCAGTGTTTGGTTTTAAAAAGTAAATGAATAGCTTCAATGTTATTCTTTTATCACAAACAAAATAAAATTAAAACTTTTGAACTCGTGATTAATAAATATGTTAAATTACTGGTTTATTCTCAGCGTCTAGCTAATCATTCTTTTAGTATTGTGTTTGTTTTATCTTTTAAAATTGTCTAATAAATTATTGATTTTTTTTTTTGTTTGGTAGCTTTAAAACTTCAATTATATGTGTCTATTGAGTTCTTACCATATTTGAAATGTTTAAAAATAATTAATATGTTATATATGAAATATAATTTTGTGTATAATGGAAACCTACAAATTTTTAAAAGGAAAAAAAAAAAAAAAAAAAAGTAGAAGAACGTGTTTTAACTTGAGGGACCTTTAGATGTCTTTTTAATGTGTAAGGGCCAAGTATACACAAAACTAACATTTGTAATTTAACCTAATAAATCTTCCACCTCGCGTGTGGTAAAAAATAAATAAAAATTAACCTAATAAACAACCACTATAGAGATAATAAAAGAAAATTGTAAGAACTAGGTAGATTGGAATACCAAACAATAAATCATTGCCACTATATAAATGGCATGACCATACAGACAATGTTCACATGTGATAATTCCAACGTCTTCATTGTATTTCAAGTCTCTCAAAGTTGTTCATACACAACAGTCTTTGAGGTTCAAAAGAAAGACAATAGATTGAAAAGGAATAATAAAAGCGAGGTCATGGTTTGAATATTATTTTTTGGCTTTGGTTCACTTTGGTTTGTGTACTTTGGAATCTGGTTCATCTTGGTTTATGTACTTTTAAAAAGTAATCAATTTAGTCCATGTTTGTAAAATTTAAGCGTAGATTTTATACACAGTAGAAACTCTCTACTCAAATTATCGAGACCAAAATTGAAGGGTGGGTCAGACCATCTGTTTTCAACTATATACAAAGGCACATACAGGGGCTTGTAGCTAGCTAGACATCTTCAAACCGTCATATAATATTTTTCATGAATCCGATAAGGGAGAGTTGAAGGATCTGAATAGGGGCGGTGATCTGAACCATTAAAGTTAAAACAACGTATATAGTAGCAAGGAAACATGGATTGCCATACCCCATAGCAAACATGCACACTCTAAAGGTTCAAAAATTGTCACATTCCAATGGTCTATAATTTAACCATGTAAAAGGATTACTCGAGAAGCCCAAATTGATAAGTTTACATTCATCAACAATAGTGCGAGATGCCGAAATTTCCCCAACCTATTTATCTCTACTGTCATCCTTCTCATCGTAACTTAAAATAGCATTGAAATCTCCACCAATGAACCATGGGAAATTAATTATGGCATGCAATAAGCGAATAATGTCCCTCGAGAGATGATCTCTTTTCCAATTGAAGGTGATCATAAAACCTTGTCAAACTTAAAGATTGGTCATTCTATTCAACCACATCTATATGATTTGCGGAAAATGAGAGAAGCTGAAAATTACATGCCACGTCAAAGACAGACCCCCAAAAATACCCAAATTGTCTACACCTAAACAACTAGCAAAACACGATTGATGCTAAAATTATGATCGAAAAACGATTAAAAAAAAAATGCAAATGAGTGAACTAAATTGGTCGCTTTTTAAAAATATTGGGACCAAAATTGACCTAACTCCAAAGTACATAAACTGAATAAACATTTTTAAAATATAGAGACCAAAATCTATACGAACCAAAATAAAAAATACATGGACCAAAATAGTTTTTAAACCGAACTTTTATCTCATAAGTCAATATTTTAAAATTTTATTGTAAAGTATATACTCAATCTTCTTCTCTCAAGTTATCTACTTCTCATTCATCCCAGCAGTACAACATTGTTTTATAAAAATGATTGTAGAATTACTAACAAATAAAGACAAGAAATAGGAAAAAAAATGTGAAATCACAGTTCAATTTGATAAACCACATGTCACTTGTATGCATTCATGCATACATAATAAGTTGGGGCTAAAACATACATGTATACATACATATATATTAACATTTTTTTTTTGTAGTTCGACAAGGGTATATCAGAGGGATTCAAGTCTCTAACATTTTGGTTGAGGGTACTTACTTTAACGTTAAGTTATACTTACGAAACGAATCATTTGATGAAGGTATTATCGGTTCAGTTCCTTCGGTTGAGGGGCTAAATTTGTCCGAAATTTTATTTAATTTAAATTTATCCATTTTTCGAAAATGAGAAAAAAAAAAAAGAGAGAGAATATTCTAGATCTTTAATTTAGCCAATTCAAATGTTTTTTTTTTATTAATTAATTTGCCAAATCAAATATTAGGTTTATTTGACAAGGTTAATTAAAGAAAATATTTTATTTCCTTGCGTGATTGATTGTCAAATAATATCTTGTAAATTTGGAAGGTGGAATTGGTGTATTTATTGAATTCCCTTTTCATTTTTTTATTTTATTGGATTTTAATTTTATTTGATCACTTTCCTAATATGTGGTGGTTGGAATTGGCTATAAATAGGGAGTCCTCCCATTCTTGCATGACACGATTTCTTTAGCCTTGGGATACCTCTCTACACGTTTTTTTGGCTAAGAATAGACTCCTCAAATCTCTCTCCCTGAAAAACCCTAGATACACTTTTCCCTCTTTCCCACCTAACTTCCCTCTCCTACTCCTCAAGATTTTTTTTCCCTTCTCACGTTTTCTCTCCATCTCGCCATCACTCTCTCTCAATCTCACGTTGCCACTTCATAAAGTCTTATTCCCAATCCAACGGTCACAAGCATTCTTTGTAAGTAATTTTTTTTTTTTTTCAATTCTTTCTTCAATAGCTTTCTTTCTTTTCATGAGGTTAATATATATATATTTTTTTCATAAAGTTTAGTTTATTTATCGTTTCTTTCGTTTTATTTTAATATGTTTTCTTTTTAGTATTTAAAAAGTTATGTGATTTTTCTTTAGGGAACATTGGACAATTGCATGCATGTTTCAATTACAATTTTAACGTTTTTTTTTTATTTTTATGTACTTAAACGTTTAGAGTTGATTATTATATGTTGCTTATGTTCAACTTGTTAATTTTATTTTATTTTATTTTTTGAAATGGAATCTAATAGTATTATTTATAGTTTAACCATATATTTTCATTGCATCAATATGTAGATACTTTGCCTAAACCAATGTTTCTTTCGTTAATTGTGTTAAAAAAATAAAGGAATCTCCAACGACGGATTCTCAATTTTTGGAATGCCAATGTTGAGTTTTCTTGAGGTAAGAAATCAATATCTTGGAATGCCGAGATTTGATTTCTATATGTTTCCTTTAAATTAAAGAAAATGAATTTAATGAACTTTTAATTCTTGAATATAGTAGTTTTCTTCTTTTTTTTGAGCATTTTATCTCAATTGTATATTGCTGAATTTTTTTTTTTTTTTATATATTTTTATTTCACTATGTTTTGATATGGTGTTTAATCTATTTTCCTCTATATTTCTTTTCATAATTAAATATTTTCCAAAAATTTAAAAAAATCTTCCAACGATGGAATCTTGAATTTTCGGGATGCCGATATTTGAGTTTCTTGAGGGAAAAAATAAAATCTCGGGATGCCGGGATTTGACTTTAATGTTTCCTTCCTTATAAAGCATAAATAAAAATTCATCATATTTTCCCTTTAAAACTTCTTTTTTTAAAGAGACATATTTCATAAAAGGCATTTTCTTTAAAAGGAATGTATTAAAAGCTTTTGTAAAATTGTTTCATAAACTTTATTTTCAAAATAATAAATCAATCCAAAATTCATTTTCCATAAAAGGTCACTTCTTTAAAATTAAAATTAATTAAGAGTTTTCTTTAAAAAATATTCTTTACTCACACAATTTTCAAAATTAATAAACTAAACGTTTTTTTAAAAAAATAAGCTTTCCTATGACGGAAATTAGGAAATCAAGATATTGACTTTCCTAATATTCTTGAGATACAATGAATTTAAATTTGGGATGCCAAATTAAATTCAAACAAATATTGAATGGCTTTATGCCACCCACAATTATTACTCATTATTTACTTATGGAATAATGAGAATTAAAATGTGAGACATTTAAAAATCAACAAAAAAAATCTTCTTTAGTATTTATAATAGCCAATTTCCTTAAATAACACAAGAAAAATAAAATTTCGTTCTTTGAACGAGTGTTGTGGGGTGCTAATACCTTCCCCATACACAAAAGACCCCCGAACCTTAAATCTTTTATTAGCAGACCATTTTAGCATATTTTTGGGTGTCCAGTCACACCCTCTAAATCAAGACTGGTGGCGACTCCATTTTCTTCCTCTTGGGAACAAAGTCAGCCGCTCCGCGTCGCAAACCCGTAGCGACAGCTTGGCGACTCCACTGGGGACTTTTTGTAAGCAGGTCATTTTATTTTCTTGTGTTGTTATTTTTTTTTATATATATATTGGCTTTTTTGTATTTATTCTCCTTTTATTTCTTTTAAGCACACACGTACACAAGCCTCCTACCCGGGCTTTACTATTAGGATTAGGATCGAGGATGAGTAGTGGCGACCTTCGTGGAGTTTTAACTCCCGTGTAGGCACATGAAAACCCTCACTCAAGTCGACCTTATTCAGGATGCTGATAAGGGTGCCTCTGATTTATTTTCTTGAAAAAAGAAAGGAATCAAGGACAGCTTGGGGACCTTTTGCCGTTAGATATTAGAGCTTTACCACACATGTAATTATGCGTGTATATTGTTTATTCAATGATTTAGTTTAATTATATGTTTATATTATTTGTTATTTATTCTTACTTATCCCAACATGTTTATTTATATCCTTGATTTTAGCATATTTTTATAGACACACATGCATAAACGCATTCTTTATGCTTTCCTTTCATATTTTCTCTCATATTTAATTTTTTTTGTTGTTTAAAAAAAAATCTTCTATTTTCGCTTCATTCGCATATTAGTTACATGCTCATCATTTGTTGTGCAAAATAGGAAACAAACATTCAATCTTTATTACTTGAGATTTTGAACGATTTTAGACAAACCAAATACTGAGGTTGCAATGGAAAGAGAAAACCGATAATCAAAAGTTAGAAATTGTGCATCAATGGTCCGAACAAATACAAGCAAAATGTGGGAATGCTCTGTTGAAGGATGTTTTAAATCAACCCCGAGCAACCAACATCTTTAGTCATACTATTTTAAGCACGATGAAGCTAAAAGAGATTTGGGAGGAATTCAAACTAGAGCAAATGATATCATTCATGAAAAGATATGGGCACATGACAAGTCTTTTATACATTCAAATTGATGAAAACGCCTTGGCAGTTGCATTGTATTTTTGGGATCGAGCTTACAAATGTTTCATGTTCAATTTCCTCGACATGACACACCCACCATTGAAGGAGTTGCTTCGAATGCCAATAACGTTTGAAGCAAAAGCTTATTTTTTTCCGACAAAAGCCTGACTGGAAGGAGAGCTTTTGCAAGGGTTATCAGTAATATAACTGTTGTTGAAATGGGGGCATCAACTCAAGAATAAAAGAGGAGGTGGAGGAGTATCCTTAAATTACCTCATAAGCCTTGTTCAACAACAAAAGGATGATGAGTTAAGCTTGAAGCTCTTTGCACTATGTATGTTTGGGTCAATCGTGTGTCCAAATCTCCAAGGATATGTAGATGTGAAGGTTGCCAAGTTATTCTTTCAAATCGAATATGGCATTAACCCAATTTTACCCATCATCGTAGAAACGATACGATCATTAGATTTTTGTAAAATGTGCGGGAAAGGTAGATTTATCGGTTGCACTCCTCCATTATATATCTGGTTGATGAGTCATTTGAGGTGCCCACTTGAGTTTGGCAATCCACAAGTAAAATTCTCCTATTCACAGGACACTACAAGCAACCCTATCATTGAATTGGGAATAGTCGAACACAAAGCAGACGTGCCAAGTAGAGAGTCGTGGATATCATTCTTGACAAACTTGAAAAATGAAGACATAATATGGAAAGTTGTGTGGATGCTTTTGCAGCCAGTAATTTATAAGTGCGGAAAATGTTAGAATGTTACACTGTTGGACCCGTGGGGATGTACTAGTTATGCACCTCTTTTAGTTCTGCGCCAAATGTTGATAGAACAATTCATCCCTATGACACATGAGATAGGGAATCTTGATTTTGACTATGAGGAGGAGGATTCAGTTCAAAAAAAACTTCTGTATGTGATAGAATCTTGGAAAAATATCAAAAGCATAAACATTGAAAAACATACTGAGGTCTTTACCCTAGAATACAAGTTATGGTACGAAGCTATTCGAACAGCATGCCAGAATTAAAAAGAAAAAAACAAACGTCACCACTTCAAAAGGAGCTCGCTAATGGACACACTGGCAAGAAGGCAGAAAGTCTATTACTCCACCAAGAGAAAGGAAAGTTACTTCAAGAAATGAGTCAGTTGAAGCGACAAGGGGTGGAAGCAGAAAAAGGGTTGATTAAGATAAGGAAGCTATTAAAGAATCAAATAAAGCTCGGAAAAGAGAATCAATAGTTAGACTATATGCATCCAGAAAAATGGTCAGAAGTCAAAAGAAAGAAATGATGACTTAGCATAAGAATCTAAAAGAGAAAGTTGCACAAATTTCCAGTCTGGAAAGTTGTATTTCTTCTTTTCAACAACTTGTTTTGGAGCTGAACGCAACGATTGAAGTGCAAGTTAAACAGGCGAGTGAATTTGAGAAAAGCAATAGTATATTGCAATTGACTATTGATAATTGGGAGCATCAGATCCAGAAATGTTAGGACGTTGCAACAAAGATACCGACGGAGCATAAATAGTTGCAAGGAAGATATGATTCACTTGTAAGTAACGAAATTATTTCAGAGGTCTTTCAGCAATAAAATACAAGTTTAGTCCAAGATGGTGAAAACACATACAATGTTATAGAATGAGTACATAATGGCTAAGAGTTAGGGCATTTGAAAAGACATTTCACAGTTGCAACCCAAGGGAGAAGAATTAGGAATTTTCATTTCGTTGTGTATGGAATTATCCTACAACAGTGACAATTTCTTTGAGCATTTTGGATTTGGTCTAATATTTCGTTCAATTTTTCATTTAATAAATTTTAAAGTTTATTATTTCATTTTTGCACAACAATTTGAGCCAAAAGACATTTCATCTATTTTCATTCATTTCATTGCTTGTTTTTTTCATCCTTTTAAGACTTTTGTGAAAACAAAAAAAAAAAAAAAAAAATCAAAGTAACATTTTGCAATATAATAAAAAAATTACATTTTTTTTTTAAATATGACTTCCACGTTTTTTTTTTAAAGTCTAGGTTTACTAAGTTTTTTTAGGCCAATTAACTTAGTCTTATTTTCCTTATAGACAAACATGAGAGTTTAAACCATGTTCGGAAAAAGTGGAGTCCTTGTTTGAAAAAAAAAAAAAAAAAAAGGCAAAAAAAAAAAAGCAAAGAAAAGAAAAAAATTGTGAATGTCATCATGAGCCTTTGGTCAACCATACAAGCTTTTATCAAACCCTCTTTTGGTTACAAGATCTCCAACTTGACCACTTTTTCTCCATAATATCATTAAACTCATATTCCCGTCTCTCAATCCAACACCCAACGTTTCGACCCACCTTTCTTCCTAGACCTAACACCACATTTCTTACCATGCAGACTTGAGCTTTGAGTTAAACGAAAACCTTATTGGCCTACACCATAACATTACAATGGGGCAATTATTTATTTTTCTCTTGGTCTATACTGTAATGCTACTATTGTGGAGCAATTTGCTGTTTCCCTTATTCTTACCCATATATTTACCAACTTTGCAAAGCCCATGCTCATATATTATAACGATGACTTTAAAAGTAACAAATAGTATTTATCTCTTATTGGCACTATTTCAAGTCATGATGAGAATTGCAATTATTCTTACACCCTTCTTTGTTGTACCATCAAAATTCACATACGATTTATTTGAATGTGTTTTCATAGTCAAATCTTATCCTCTTGATTAAAGTCAGTCGATCCTATTCAACATCTTTCCTTGGTTAGAGTCGAGTTCATCCTATTTTTTCATCTTTCTTTGATAAAAGTGAGGCAATCTTATGCTTCATATTTCCTTGATTAAAGTGAGTCGATCCTATTCTTTATCTTTCCTTGATTAGAGTTGAGTCAATCTTATTTTTCATCTTTCTATGATTAAAGTGAGTCAATCTTATGCTTCATCTTTCCTTGATTAAAGTGATTCAATCCAATTTTTCATCTTCACTTAATTAAGGTAAATCAATCCTATTTTTCATCTTCTATTGATCAAGGCAAGTCAATTCTATTTTGCATCCTACGGTTATCAAGGGGAGTCAATAATTTTTTTTTTCTATCCTCCCTAGATTAAAGTGAGTCATTTTCTGAAAACAATAAATCTAAGGCTTGATGTGTTGGCAACCTTAGAGTAAATCTCATTGAAGAGCTAAGTTCAAGTACCTAATGCAAGCAGATAATAAGTTCATAATCGATTTGGGGACTATCTTTCGTGCAAGAAGCTGTTGTTTGAGCGAAGTACTGGAAAGTAGGTTAATCTCCAAAAGAGGGAAAACATACTGGAAGCAAGAAAGGAAAGAAAAGGGTGATTGCATCTTTTTGAACCCTCAGTAATGCACTTCGACAAATGAGCATTCCATATCTTAAGCAGTGAAGTTATATTGAAGAATGAGGTTGAAGATCAAAAATTAGAAAGCACATACGTCAAAGATTCAAGTCAAGTCATCCTAATTCTATGACCATAATGATAAGCTTTGAAATTCTCATTTTGTGGTTTTTTCTCTCAAAGTATGTGCAGATCTAGGTATTGATTCTCAAAACAAGTGAGATAGAAAATAGTACGTGCAACAAAAAAAAAAAAAAAAGAAGAAGAAGAAAAAGAAGAAAAAAAGCAAAAAGAAAAAAATAATAAAAAAAAGAAAAAATGCAAGGACTAGTGAGTTCGATGGTGATATTTTTGGATTTGGCCATTATACTTCTTTAATGTTGAAGCAAAGATATCTCGAATGACGTGCATATGGTTGATGCATCATTTCTTATTGAGAAATGCCCAAGTAAGCTGGACGCATATGCTAGGGCAATCACAACAGATGGAGATATTAAAGCAAATGTAAAAAAATATGAAACAAATGTCAGGTGACAAAATCACCATGTTACACATTTTTTTACTCAATTTTGGCAACGTGCAAGACTCTTTTCGTCAAATAATGAGTAAAAGGACATTGGAGATCTCTTCGAAGTTATCCAAATTGACATAAGAAGAGCAATTCCCTTACATGACTATAGACTACTTGAAGCACTTAATTGAGGAATACAAATGTCTACTCAAAGTCATATGATCAATTGTGGCAATTGTCAAGATCTTAACTGGGGCAATAAAGTGTTTTAGATGAAAAAAAAAAAAGGTTTTTCTCAATAAGGATCGAAGCTAGGTGATTGTTGACGGATTACACAGACATGTCATTCCTAATCAGTTCCTCAAGAAGCCACTTAAGAAGAAAGACAACACTGACAAAACAAAGGTGGCTCATTCTTTGAAGAAAATTATCATTTGTTGGAGGAAATATATGAGTTAGAACATTATAAGTGGCTTGGGGAGTTCGTTACATCGAACTTTAGCCAGTGATCATTAGCTTGCCAGCACATTTGATCTATCTATCGCAACATATATATGAGATAAATCTTGGGAAGCTAGACATCAAGTTTTAGAGGAGTTGTTTAAGGAATGATTTCACTTTCATCTCCCTTTCGGTTATATCCTCATTCTCCTTCTTAGTCCCCATTTGTCAACTTTTTTCGTGTCTCATGCTTCTTTCATCCAAATTCTACTTTGAGAAACGATAGTTCCTCGTTCTCGTCATCCACTTTTGTCTTTGTTTGTCCGTCCTTCTTAGGTCTTGAATTTGAAAGTCACTCATTCAACTTATTATCTTTTGAGATCATGTCATTCCCATCATATGCTTGATATTTCCAAATTGAGATTGTGCTATAAGTTACCTTTATTAGTCATTCAAATAGTATATGAGACCATTTCAACCCACCATTTTTGCCCATCATATCCCATCATGTCTATTGTAAATGGTAAAACCTATCCATTGGAGCATCGTAGTAACAACAAAAAGAGTTGCAACAATATCAAAATGAGGGCATTCACACAAAAAAAAAAAGAGCAAAAAAAGAAAAAAAGAAAAAAGGAAAGAAAAAAAAATAAATTTTTAGACAAGGATAAAGCTATTTTCTCACGATTTAATATCACTTGATAGTCTATAAAGGGGTATGAAACTAAGTAAAATTAGCCACCTTCTTTTTTTTCTTAAAAGAAAAAGCACAAACACACAAACACACAAAATTTTTCCTCTTTCTGAATAAAGCAATGTAGAAAACAAAAACAAAAAAATCTTGCATAAATACTGGGGCAAATTGCAGATAAGAATGTCTATTAGAAGACATTTATCAAAAGAACCCCTTCATGATTTGATTCTTGTCTTTAAAAGGATGAAAACTTCTTTAAAAAGTTAATTTTCTTGAAACTATGCTTTAAACTTCATGCATAAACACTGGGACAATTTTTGGATGAAAGTCCATATCACAAAGTGTTTTATTATGAAAAAACTCGTGCATTCATAAGCATTGTAGGTTAAAATTTTGTCCGTGTAAGTTTTATCACCATATTAATACATCATCGGGTGCTTGTTTACCCCTGGCCCGATACCTTTATCATGGAGGTGCTTGTTTACCCCTGGCCTCCAACTCTTTTAACACATCATCGGGTGCTTGTTTACCCCTGGCCCGATACCTTTATCATGGAGGTGCTTGTTTATGAAGGGAATAAAAGTCCCCACGCAGCGGAAGCGCATCGATTGGACCTTACGCCGTATATTAATTAACATTAAAATACCGTTACGATAACTCAAACAAAACTTTAAACAACCTTTAAAGCCGCTGTAAAATTGGTTTAAACATGCTAAAATAAATCTAAATTTATTTTTAATACTTTTCTAAAGAAAAGAGGAAGAACCGTTTCAAACCTTCGTTGAAGACTTGACCGTTCTTCGCCAACGACGCTCCACGAACGAAAACGCAGCAGCCGCCTTTGTTTTTCTTCGCTGGAAATTTCTTCTTTGATTGACACAATCACCACAGAGGTTACACCGGTATGTCTCTAAGTCTAGGAGGCAAAAGACTTGTGGGAGTCTTTCTCGAAGAGGGAGGCTAGAGAGAATTCTAGGTCTTGTCTTTTAGAGTCTAAGAGCAAGAGCAAGAGTGTCAAGTACTGACCAATTAGGTCTAGTGTTCTATTTATAGAAGAGAGGCCATGAATAAAATATTCAATTAAATCAATCTTTTCCAAAATTGATTCAATCTTATTCCTTAATTAATCAATCATGATCAATCAATTCCCTAATTGATTAATCTTTTCCATAAATGACTAATTACTTCCATAAGTGATTAGATCATTCCCATAAATGATTAATCACTTCCTTAAGTGATTAATTATTTACATAATTGATTAATTCATGGTTAATGAATTCTTTAATTAATTAACCACCAATTAAATATCACATATTTAATTTCCGGCCTTGAATTAATTAGTTTTGCCCAAACACATTTTAGGACTTAAATTAATTAATTCATTATTTGAACTCTTTCAATCTTCCATAGATCTATATTTGAACTTCTTCAAATATTTAATTTCTCTCATAATAATATATCAATATATATTATATTTGTTTCCCTTAGTAAATTGAACATTTTCAATTTACATTTATTACTTAGTTGCCTCAAATTACTTTATGAGCTACCAGTGGGACCTAATGGACCTGCAGATCAGAAGCTCCAACGATGTGAGATTAATTGGTCAAACTCATTAACCACATTAATCAATATTCGTTAACTGTGTGTTCATTCCACTATAGACTCACAGTTGCACTCTTCTCACTGCAGACATATTTTCTGTGTCCACGGATATAGACCAATATCGACTAGTTAGTCCTTCACGAGTGTCCGTAACACCAGCTGGGTCAAATTACCGTTTTACCCCTGGGTTACTTCTATTTCCTTAAGTACCAATTCTCCTCTAATAAACAACCTGTTTGTGGTCCAACCATCAAACAGAAAACCCTCTCGTGCCATTGAGAGGGTAGAGCCCTTTGTTCAAGACTCGGAGTAACCACTTAAGGGAACACTCATCTGCTTCCCTAAAGTCGGGAAGGAGTGAATTCCATCTTGTACAATTATGTTCCCAGCTCCCCATTCGGTCTTGTCCCCAAAGTGGTAGGCTTATTGAGTCGGCGTATTGGCCACTCTCACCCATACAAATCAAAGGACAATCTCTCATGAGCAGGAGTCCATAATCAACTCAGGATTAAGACTAAGTTGTCTAGGTCGTCCTAGTGAAATAGAAAACCAACTAGTTAACGGTGTTATAACCGGTGGTTACTATTTCGCGGTCCGGTCTTATGCAAACTCATTGCATAGGATACCCCCACTCGCATGTCTCCTACACGAACGCGTTGGATCGCAGCGTTTGTATCAAATACAAAGTGAGCCGTATCCATAGTGTTACCAGGATAAGGCACCCAGTTTTATCCCTATACTATAGACCCTTTAGGCTGTTTCTTGAACAATGATCCCATATGTCGCTACATATAGTTCAAGACTCATATTACAGCCTTGGATGTCTAGTTTATTGGATTAGGGTTATTATTAGGCAAAGACAAATATAAAATAACTAATAACAATTAATGGAAAAATATATCAATATTATTTCATTAATATCCGGTCAACAGTTACATTCACTATCTACGAGTTTTAGGGCATAAAACCCAACAGTTTACCCCTGGCCTCCAGCTCTTTTAACACATCATCAGGTGCTTGTTTACCCCTGACCCGATACCTTTATCATGGAGGTGTTTGTTTACCCCTGGCCCGATACCTTTATCATGGAGGTGTTTGTTTACCCCTGGCCCGATACCTTTATCATGGAGGTGCTTGTTTACCCCTGGCCTCCAGCTCTTTTAACACATCATCGGGTGCTTGTTTACCCCTGGCCCGATACCTTTATCATGGAGGTGCTTGTTTACCCTTGGCCTCCAGCTCTTTTAACACATCATCGGGTGCTTGTTTACCCCTGGCCCGATACCTTTATCATGGAGGTGCTTGTTTACCCCTGGCCTCCAGCCTCTTTTAACATAATCGGGTGCTTGTTTACCCCTGACCCGATACCTTTATCATGGAGGTGCTTGTTTACCCCTGGCCTCTAGCTCTTTTAACACATCATCGGGTGCTTGTTTACCTCTGGCCTCCAGCTCTTTTAACACATCATCGGGTGCTTGTTTACCCCTGGCCCGATACCTTTATCATGGAGGTGCTTGTTTACCCCTGGCCCCAGCCCCTTTTTACACATCATCGGGTGCTTGTTTACCCCTGGCCCGATACATTTATCATGGAGGTGCTTGTTTACCCCTGGCCTCCAGCTCTTTTAACACATCATCGGGTGCTTGTTTACCCCTGGCCCTATACCTTTATCATGGAGGTGCTTGTTTATCCCTAGCCTCCAGCTCTTTTAACATAACCGGGTGCTTGTTTACCCCTGGCCCGATACCTTTATCATGGAGGTGCTTGTTTACCCCTGGCCTCCAGCTCTTTTAACACATCATCGGGTGCTTGTTTACCCCTGGCCCGATACCTTTATCATGGAGGTGCTTGTTTACTCCTGACCTCCAACTCCTTTAATATATTATCAGGCGCTTGTCTATCCCTGGCATAATACATTTATCAAAAAAAAAACTTAAGGTTTACCTTGGGTTGTTCATTTATTTTGCTAACTATAAAATTTCGAACAAATAAGGTCTACGCCTTTGTCCATCCTTTTATTCTATAAGAATGAACAAAGGGGGGCAAACTGTAGACCCCTAAGTTTGTCCGAAATTTTATTTAATTTAAATTTATCCATTTTTCGAAAATGAGAAGAAAAAAAAAGAGAGAATATTCTAGATCTTTAATTTAGCCAATTCAAATGTTTTTTTTTTTGATTAATTAATTTGCCAAATCAAATATTAGGTTTATTTGAAAAGGTTAATTAAAGAAAATATTTTATTTCCTTGGGTGATTGATTGTCAAATAATATCTTGTAAATTTGGAAGGTGGAATTGGTGTATTTATTGAATTCCCTTTTCATTTTTTTATTTTATTGGATTTTAATTTTATTTGATCACTTTCCTAATATGTGGTGGTTGGAATTGGCTATAAATAGGGAGCCCTCCCATTCTTGCATGACACGATTTCTTTAGCCTTGGGATACCTCTCTACACGTTTTTTTGGCTAAGAATAGACTCCTCAAATCTCTCTTCCCTGAAAAACCCTAGATACACTTTTCCCTCTTTCCCACCTAACTTCCCTCTCCTACTCCTCAAGATTTTTTTCCCTTCTCACGTTTTCTCTCCATCTCGCCATCACTCTCTCTCAATCTCACGTTGCCACTTCATAAAGTCTTATTCCCAATCCAACGGTCACAAGCATTCTTTGTAAGTATTTTTTTTTTTTTTTCAATTCTTTCTTCAATAGCTTTCTTTCTTTTCATGAGGTTAATATATATATATTTTTTTCATAAAGTTTAGTTTATTTATCGTTTCTTTCGTTTTATTTTAATATGTTTTCTTTTTAGTATTTAAAAAGTTATGTGATTTTTCTTTAGGGAACATTGGACAATTGCATGCATGTTTCAATTACAATTTTAACGTTTTTTTTTATTTTTATGTACTTAAACGTTTAGAGTTGATTATTATATGTTGCTTATGTTCAACTTGTTAATTTTATTTTATTTTATTTTTTGAAATGGAATCTAATAGTATTATTTATAGTTTAACCATATATTTTCATTGCATCAATATGTAGATACTTTGCCTAAACCAATGTTTCTTTCGTTAATTGTGTTAAAAAAATAAAGGAATCTCCAACGACGGATTCTCAATTTTTGGAATGCCAATGTTGAGTTTTCTTGAGGTAAGAAATCAATATCTTGGAATGCCGAGATTTGATTTCTATATGTTTCCTTTAAATTAAAGAAAATGAATTTAATGAACTTTTAATTCTTGAATATGGTAGTTTTCTTCTTTTTTTGAGCATTTTATCTCAATTGTATATTGCTGAAATTTTTTTTTTTTTTTTTTATATATTTTTATTTCACTATGTTTTGATATGGTGTTTAATCTATTTTCCTCTATATTTCTTTTCATAATTAAATATTTTCCAAAAATTTAAAAAAATCTTCCAACGATGGAATCTTGAATTTTCGGGATGCCGATATTTGAGTTTCTTGAGGGAAAAAACAAAATCTCGGGATGCCGGGATTTGACTTTAATGTTTCCTTCCTTATAAAGCATAAATAAAAATTCATCATATTTTCCCTTTAAAACTTCTTTTTTTAAAGAGACATATTTCATAAAAGGCATTTTCTTTAAAAGGAATGTATTAAAAGCTTTTGTAAAATTGTTTCATAAACTTTATTTTCAAAATAATAAATCAATCCAAAATTCATTTTCCATAAAAGGTCACTTCTTTAAAATTAAAATTAATTAAGAGTTTTCTTTAAAAAATATTCTTTACTCACACAATTTTCAAAATTAATAAACTAAACGTTTTTTAAAAAAATAAGCTTTCCTATGACGGAAATTAGGAAATCAAGATATTGACTTTCCTAATATTCTTGAGATACAATGAATTTAAATTTGGGATGCCAAATTAAATTCAAACAAATATTGAATGGCTTTATGCCACCCACAATTATTACTCATTATTTACTTATGGAATAATGAGAATTAAAATGTGAGACATTTAAAAATCAACAAAAAAAATCTTCTTTAGTATTTATAATAGCCAATTTCCTTAAATAACACAAGAAAAATAAAATTTCGTTCTTTGAACGAGTGTTGTGGGGTGCTAATACCTTCCCCATACACAAAAGACCCCCGAACCTTAAATCTTTTATTAGCAGACCATTTTAGCATATTTTTGGGTGTCCAGTCACACCCTCTAAATCAAGACTGGTGGCGACTCCATTTTCTTCCTCTTGGGAACAAAGTCAGCCGCTCCGCGTCGCAAACCCGTAGCGACATACGTGAAACTATGTTCAAGTTCATGCAACCTAATTTATTATTAAAACACGAGCAAAGCAATAAACTTTCAATACGCTTACAAAAATTGGGTTGATGTGGAGCATTAAATTTACTCTTCACCCCCAACTTTTGGAACAAACAAATTTGAAAAAATGATCATTTCACCATAAAACCTTGTGTCCATTTTTATTATACACTCATCGTATCGGACCTTGAACTTTGATGAGTACATCAATCTATGCCATAAACTCAAATAAGTGTGTTGTGATTTTGAAGAATGGTTAAAAATATTCATGGATTATAAAACCTATATATTAAACACAAAATTGCTTATAATTAGAGAGAAACGAACGACACTACAATTGGATTTTTGTTGAATTTTTTTAGATTTGTTTGATGGTTGGATTTGTTGCATTATCCCGACTTAATTTTATGTAACTGTTGATGATCAAATTTCGCTAGGTAAATTACCTTCGCTCCACGTGATAATCGACAATGAATTTGTTTGAGAGCGGGGGAAGACGTGGCCTGCAAAAGAGTAAACCTGCACACCGGTGTGGTGCTAGTTACACCGCCTCCGATGATTAAGTTAGAAAACGGAATAGGAGAGCAAAAGAGTAAGAGAATAGAGTCGAGAATTGAGTTCGGGTCCTCTTCTTCAGCGGCGAAGAGGGGTATAAATACCTGCTCATGCTTCTAGGGTTTTTAGGAATTCGGAGGCGTTTCGGGACAAACCAGGCGGAACCGGGGCGGCCAGAGGCAGGAGGGACCGAGCGGAGGCAAACGGACTCGGCCCGCGCAAGTGGGGCGAGTGGTCGGCCTCGCGGCCGAGGCCGACCGTACGGGTCGGGCCACGTTGGCTCGGCCCGTTGGTCCGGTCTTCCTCTGGGTCGTCTCCTGGTCCTATCCCCGCCCGATTGTCCTCGTCAGCTCCTTGTACACCATGGTGGTTCAAAATTACCTATAACAGTAACAACTATATTTTAGTTGAGATTAGTTGGTTTTGGTAATTTTTTTCTTGGGCGCTGTTGAAACTGGTTGATGAATTTAATATAAATTACAAAGGATACAAATTGTAACATTTGTTTAAGCTTGTGGTTCAATGAGATCAAATTAACAGTTTAAAATGAAAATTGATATACATTTGAGCTAAATTTTGATTTTTTGTTAAAATAAGGGAAGAAAGTTCATTTGGCCTTAATTATAGAGGTGAGAAATCAAACATTCAAGTAATACATATGTGTCTTTACCATATTATTCTAGTTGGCGAGTCCTTAATTAGGTCTTTGAGGTGGATCTCATGGAGAATTTTTCACCGAACATCTAACAAATCCATAAACCAAAAAATGATATCCAACCAACTCTCACATAGTTAAATGATTAAAATCTTAATTATGCTTTTAATCAAGAGATTAGGAGTTAAAAAAAAAAAAAGCAAGAGGTTAGATACTCAAATCTCTCACACTATATGTCGTTGAACTTTGATGTATTCATCGGTGATATAAAATCATGAAATTGGTATATATTTTTTTTCCATGTAAGGTTGGCAATAAATTTTATAAACTGAATCTCAATTTAGGAAGACGTTAGAAGTATGTCAGTTTTTTTTACAACGTATTGATAGGGAATTGAACCTCTAACCTATTGGTCGAAGTACAAGCTTTATGTCAGTTGAGTCATAATCTCGTTGGTGTTGAAAGTATGTCCGTTCATATATTCATAAACAATAAAAGTTAGTAATAGCTATCAACTAATACCCCGTTTGATAACCATTTGGTTTTTGAAAATTATGCTTATTTCCATCCAATTTTCGTACCATGGTTTCATCCTTGACAAAGACACACTTGAGTTCCTAACCAAATTTAAAAAACAAAAACAAGTTTTTGAAAACTATTTTTTCTAGTTTTCAAAATTTGACTTGGTTTTTGAAAACATGCATGGGAAGGACGTAGATAACAAAACAAATAAACTTGTAAGTGCATGTAACGTTTTTAAGCTTAATTTTCAAAAACCAAAAACCAAAAACCAAATGGTTATCAAACGTGGCCTAAGGGGTTGTTTGTTTTTTTGGTAATCAAGATAGTCAAAATTTTTAGATGCCTGAAATTATATATGCCCGGAAATATAGATGTCTGGTATCTTTAGATAACCATGTTTGTTTTGTAGAAAAATTTACAGAGATGTTCAGGACTATTTAATAACCATATTTGTTTTGTAGGATTTATGGACGGGAGTGTCTTAAAATGATGTATTATTCCAACAATAACATTTCTTATCTTCAAATCATTTATATATTAATTTAATATCATTTAATTTATATATAATTTTTTACTTTAATAATTTAATATTGTTATTAATTCAATTTGTATTGATTTTGTATGTTATTTTGTAAAAAAATAAAAAAAATAAAAAATCTATTGTCTTAAGACTTGTATGAAAAAAATATAATTAAATATTAATTTCAATTTAAACTTGAACTACTTGAACTTATGTTAAGAAAAGACAATTATATAGTTGATAGCATTTTTTAGTGGATTATATTTATAAATTATCAAAATAGACAAAATTTTGAAATAAATAATATCAATTTGTGATTGTGTTTTTTTTTTTCAAATAAAAAGATATTGGATGATCGTTATTGGAAAGGTAAAAAAAATTAACTTCAAATTTCAAATGAAAATAGATTCAACTTATGTTATACAAATTAAATGGAATTTATTTTATATGTAAATGAAACATATAAATATAGTTAATTTCATATAATTGTTTGTTAGTGAATGAAAACACTAATTTTTTAAAATCCTAAAATTTAAATGAAAAGAGAGAGAAATAAAGAAAATGACCGCAAAACAAACGGGTAATCCAAATGCTCATTCCACGAGAATCTTGGATTACTGCGAAACAAACGGCTTCTAGACGTGTTTGGGTTGAATCTCTAATTTTATTTACTTAATTAATGTTATAAACTCTGTGTAATTCGTTTTCTCCAAAAAAAAAAAAAAAAAAAAAAAAAAAAAAAAAAAAAAAAAAAAAACTATGTGTAATTCGTACTTTACGCTAGTATACAGTCCACAGTGTTTTATATTTAAATTTACAAAATATCGTGTTTTGAGATTAAACAAAATAAAGAATTTAATTTATAACTTCAAATAATATATTTAACAAGTTCTTATGTCTTTGATGTATTTTGTGTTCTCGATTTCCAATTTTAAATATCGAAAACACTAAAATGTCACACACACAAAAAAAAAAAGAAGGTATTTAAAAAAATTATCATAGAAGTATATAAAAAATAAAATTACTAGCAAAACAAAAAAACATAAACATACCAAATACTCGTAAATTGTTTTATTTAACATTTGGGGCCAATTTTGATAATGTTATCGTTTTTCGTTTTTTTTCTTTCATGTTTCTTGTTTTTTAAAAACTAAAACACAAACAACTAGTTTTGTTTATTGTTTATTAGATAACATAAACAAAATCAAGAATGTGTTTGATAATTGTGTTTTTGCCTTTTATTTTTAAATTGAAATAAAGTCGAGTACGTATAATATAATAAAACATATAACATGCATTAAAATAAATATAAAACTATTATAATTAGTTTATAGTATTTTGTTTCACTCCAATGGAAAAAAAATAATAATAATTCAAATGTAGTTCGCAATATCATCCCTCACTCAATCTAATTCATTCAAACAATACTGGCTTATACGAGTTAGTTAAATTAAACTAATTTGTAAATTGTCCTTTTTTTTCTGTAATTTTCAACCACCATTAATTTTTACACAACATATTATTGATATGTATTTTTTTTAGGTTGTTAGCCAATGATATGGAGGAGTAAAAAAAAAGGGTTTATCATTGCTTGTGTGAATAGATTTGAATGCATATATACGTGGAAAAAAACAATAAAAACACATGCAAACACAACATTTTTTGCCAATAAATTTAATGGAGAATGTCTCCCATGGTTGTTTTGAAACAAACTTCAAGGGCTAAACTGAAAGTTTTAATGATTCAAGGGTATAATTGAGCCAACCTCATAGTTTAGAGGTATTTATGATCATTTACCCTTAAAATATTATTAATTTATTTATTTAATAAAAATAAATCAAAACTCTACCAAAATTGACCCCCCCAAAAAAAAAGAGAGAGATTAAATAGAAATAAAATCTAGGAAATAAAAAAACAATTATAGTCTCAAGAAATTGAGTTAAAAGTTGCATTTAACGAGTTTTCAAACTCAACAAATATGAAATATGAGTTTGTTAATGAAAGTTACTTTGGTTGGCTTTAAAAAAAAAAAAAAAACTCAACAAATATGAGTTTGGATTTCGTTACACTCTTGGTCTCTCCATCCAAATTGTTGTTAATTACCAAGGAACGTTGATGTGACACTACTTTTTTTTTTTATTAAAAAATTGTTTGTTTTTCTACTTATTTTTTACACTCCATCTTCTTCTTCCTCCCCAAACCCTAACACACTCCTTTTTTTTTCCTCTATTCTCCTTCCCTCTCCTTCTTCTCTTATTCTCCCCCACTTTTTTCTTCTATTTTCCCTTATCATTTCTCCCTTACATCCACCGTTAAAATAATAATAATAAATAAAAAAAAATTGTTCCCCTTCATTGAAAAAAAAAAAAAAAAAAAGAATCGTTCCCCTTCGTTTTTTTTTTTTTCAAAGAGTGGGAAAAAAGGGTTAAAGGAGAATGAAAAAGAGAGCGGGAATGAAAGAAGAAAATAGGAAAAAAAAATAGTGGGCTGACTCCGGTAGGGTTTTGGGAAGGAAGAAGTAGAAAATGGGAAGAGAGGACCAAGAGGAAAAAAGAAAAAGAAAAACAACTAAATGATTTTTTTTTTTATTTTAAAAAAATAAAAAATAAAATTGTGATACAAATAATAGTATCACATTAGTATTTCATTAGTAATTAATAGAATTTGGACGGAGGGACTGTAGTGTAACGAAATCCAAACTATAGATATATTTATTGAGTTCGAAAACTTAGGGACTAAAATGCAACTTATTCCTGATCTCATAGATAAAAATGTAATTTCCCTTGAAAACTAAAGGTTAGTTAACGAAAATATAAAAAAAAAATAAAAAAAAAAAGAAAGGAGAGAAACAACAAAGAAATAAACAAAAAGAAAAAAAATGGAAAAATAATATATATTTTTATTTTTTTGAGAAGAATGGAAAAATGGTTTTAAAAAATGGTTAAAGAAATCATGATGTAAGGGAGAGAAGGGGTCAACAAGAGCATAACTCAACTGACATAAAGTTGTACTGATAACCACAACGCATGTGGTTCGAATCCCCCACCCGCACATATTGTCAAAAAAAAAAAAAAAAAAGAAAGATAGATGGAGGAGAGAAGTGAGTGTATTGAACCCATTCCCTCAAGCCATTTATTTTTTATACAACCCTTGTTAACCACTATGGCTAACACATAAAATATGAAAAAAAAAAAAAAAAAAGAATTTGAGAAACTACTCAAATTTTGTCATATTTTAAAAAATGTTTTCAAAAATTTAGAAATGAGAAACAAGATGTGTTATAACACAACTATTTTTTAAAGATAAACATAAACTAAAAGCAGAAAATGAAAACCTTATAAAACGAGCCCTCAATTGCTTGTTTCATGTTTCACAACAATGAATAACTGCAATCAAATAAGCCAACAAGAGCTTAATTCAATTGACATAAAGTTGTACTGATAACTACAAGGTCTGTGGTTCGAATCCCCCTTCCCGTAAAAAAAAAAAAGAAAAATTGCAACCAAAGACGTGATGATGAAGTTATTTCCATTTGAGTTCAAAATATGTTTTTTCCTTTTTAGAAATTAAATTAAATAATTCTAATAAATATTAGTACACACGGCAGTTTAAAAAGGAAAAAGAAAAGGAAAAATGGAACCGTAGTTATCATTATCAAACAGTCAATAAACATTTGGAAAAAATATCATATTCTGATTTTATTTTTGCAAAAATTTTTAACCATAATTTGATTATTATACGATATTTCATCGTCACGTACATATATACTTTTTTCATTTATTCTTTCTAAACTGCTTCCCTCCTCTCTCCCGGCTCACCTTCCAGATCACACCAGGTCTCTCTCTCTCCTCTGTTTTCAATTTTCCTTTAATTTCCATTTATTACATGAGTATATATGGCAACTCTTCGGTAGATTTCTTCTTATTATCGTGGTTCTTTAGGAGGGAATTTCAGAGGTAGATCTGATGTACTTGGTGGTCGATCTCAATTACTCTGAAGATCATGATGGCCCTTGAACGCAAAGGTGTGTGTTTGCTTTGTCCAATTATTTGAACTGTTTAAGTTTTCTCTCAACTGGTATCAGTTTCTTTTTATGATCCAATCAGTAGAATATTGTGCTGATTTAGTCGTATTCCCCTTTTCTTCCTTCTCTTGCTTGAGGGGGATTGTGCGACTTTGTCTTGTACCTTTCCAACCGCTACCGAGAACTAGTCATCTCTAATTCTGTATAGCGTTATTATCATTTTTTAATTTTTTTTTGAGCTGAGGGTAGTTTCTAATGGGAAATCGAGGAGTTAAGTGAAGAATTGACATGGGCATTTCCCTTTTGAGTCAACTTTAGTTCCTGTCGCTTTTTTGTTACGGAATTTAGAGATCAGATGGAGGCGACTGACCGGAGATATTGATACAATAACACATATTTACAGATTGGGTTTATGAGCACAATACTTAATAGTAGCTAGGAGTTTAGATGCCAAGACCCATCAGTCAGAACTCTTTTACTTCAATGCTTCTTTCACATTTAAAGCATGAAAGTTCAAAGGGTAAGGATTGTGTTAAGAGAGTGATCATCTGGATTTTTCTTCCCTTTTTTTGGGTAATTTGAATCTTAGACGGCAAATTTGGATTGGGGTTTTATTAGCTAGCTTTGAATTGAATCACCGGTGCTGCAAAAGGTGTGGAATGTAATTCTAACCATCTGACTAACGCGGCTCTTTATAATTAGCTCTATTGTAACATTACTAATGGGTGGAAATCGTAAAAACCAGTCATTTTGGAATCAATTATGGAGAAATTTCAGAAATGGGTTGTCGAGATGGAACTTCTTCAAAGGGGGAGACTCACTCTTATTCGAGTAGTCTTAGGTGGGATTCCCAGTTTTTTCTTGCCTATATTTAGGATCCCGGTCTCTGTGAGTAATATACTCGAGAGATTGACGAGGAATTTTTTGTGGGAGGAGGTTGAGGAGGGGAGCGGATCCCATTTGTTGAAGTGAGAGTCGGTGGTGAAACCTATCAAGCTTTGAGGCTTGGGTATTGGGGATTTGATATTATGCAACGAGGCTCTTTTGACTAAGTGGTTGTGGCGGTTCTTTACAGAAGCTGACACTTTGTGGTATCGAGTGATTGTGAGTAGGTTTGACCCTCACCCTTTTAAGTAGTTGTCAAGTGGGGAGTCAAAGGGCCTTGACAAGAATCTTTGGAAAGCTATCTCTTTTTGTTTCCCCTCATTTTCCCAATTTGTAAGGTGCTTTGTTGGGGAAGGTTTATAAGTTCATTTTTGGGAGGATCATCAGATTTACTTCCTTTTGGAGAAGAAGGTGCATTCAGTGGCCTTTGTGTTATCTTCTTCTAATCTATCTTCTTCTATCTCTTTGGGCTTTCGTCAATCTCTTACCGATGGGGAGACGATCGACGTGGGGAGCCTTCTTCTTATCCTTCGAGATCAGTGTATCATCCCTAGGAGGAGAGATGTTAGAGTTTGGTCTCCTGTTCCATCCAGGGGTTGCTCTTGCCAATCCTACTTTCAATCTTTGTCGCTTTCTTCTTCCTCGCCCCTGAAGCATTTCTTTTTGTCTCTCTTTGGAAGGTTAAAATTCCTAAGAAGGTGAGGTTTTTTCCGTGGAAAGTTTTACTTGGGAAGGCTAACATGCTGGATCACTTTTAAAGGCAATCTTCCTTAATTTTGTTTCCAAAGTGGTGCATTCTTTGTAGGAGGCATCAGGAGGACTTGGGGCATTTACTGTGGAGTGTCAGTTTGCTAACTACCTTTGGGGATGTTGTAGGACTTCGTTTGGGGTTAGCGGGGTGCTTAACAGAGACGGTCGGTCTTTGATGGAGGATGTGTTCTTGCATTCTCCATTTAGGGAGAAAGACAAAGTATTGTGGCAGACTAGTTTCTTTGCCTTTTTGTGAGATGTTTGGCTTGAAAGGAACAATAGGATTTTTAGAGAAAAAGAGAAGTCGAGTGAAGAGGTCTAGGAAAGTATTAGGTTCAATGCTTCTTTGTGGGTTTCAGTTATTAGGCCATTTTATAATTATAGTCTCGATCTTGTTCTTTTGGGTTGGAGTCCTTTTTTGTAGTTAGCTTTGGACTCTTGTTGTTTTTGGGTTTGTTTTTTGTATGCCCTTGTATTCTTTCATTTGTTCAGTGTAGTCAGCTATGGGTGGATTAATGAGTCATCTCCCATTTCTCATTCTTTATGGATTGTATAGACTTTTTGAACATAAATTTTCTATCATATTCCTTAAAGTGGCATTGTATTGTAGTTGCAATATCAACTTAAGAAGGTTATAAAACAAAACTAATTGTTTCTCTCATTCCCCTTCTCTTTCACATAATTTTTACTCATGAATTGTCTTGTTACTTTTCATGGGGATTAACAATACCTTGCCCACATTTGCAATCTAAAACAAACCCTTTTATGATGATTTTGATAAAGTAGAGGCAATAAAGTGGAATTCTAACATGTTGAATCCTTAGAAAAGGGGGATGGGAGCATTTTAGCATTCTAATTAGTTCTATATGCTCATTCTCTCCCATACACCATAAACCTTTTGTGGAGGGTTTATAGAGATTTTCGAGAGGCACCATTTTCTTTGGAAGAGACAAGGAGAGTTGTTTTTCGATTTTTCAGAGATAAGTCCTTGGACATTGATGGTCTCTCTATGGCATTCTATCAAAACAAATGGGAGGGCACATTAAAAAGGATCTTTTAGAAGGTTTTTTTGTGAGTTTTATCTGCCGGGGGGAAGGGGCTAGATGTCTTGATTAATGAAACTTATGTTTGTCTTATCCTAAAGAAAGAAAAGGCAAACATGGTCTTGGACTATAGGTTGATTAGCCTTGTTATGAGTTTATATAAGATTATAGCTTAGTCCTTGGTTGACATTTGAGAAAGGTCCTTCCTAGTATGATCTTGAAGTCCCAAGGAGCTTTTATTGTAGGGAGGCAAATTTTAGACTACTACTCATGGTTAATGAGGCCATCAAGGACTTAAGGAGGAGGAATCATGAAGGTTTTATCTTTAAGATCAACTTTGAGAAAGTCTATGACCATGTGGACTGGGTGTTCCTAAATAAAGTTCTTTGTAAACGGTCTTTTGGTTTTAAATAAAGGTCTTGGATATGAGGTTGCATAAGAAATTAAACTTTTCCATCCTCATTTCGGTTGGTCGAGGGGTAGAATTCTTGCTTTTAGAGGCTTTAGGTAGGTCAACCCTCGTTCCCCTTTCCTTTTCATTTTAATGGTGGATGTTCTTAGTAGATTGGTCTCTATTGGAGTGGAGAAGGGGTTCCTTGTGGGGAGGGAGAACCTTTGTTTGCGGATGACACCTTTTTCTTTTGTTCAGTGGAGGAAAGTTTATTTGTTAAGCTTAATAGCTTATTGGCCTTTTTTAGAGTCCATGTCATGCCTTAAAAATCAATAGAAGAAAGAGCTCTTTGATTGGTATTAATTGCGACCCCTCCAAGCTGAAGACTTAGGTGTCTATTGTAGGATGTAAGGTGTCTTTTGATTGTTTCGTACTTAAGGTTTCCTTTTGATCATAATTTGAGGAGCTTTTCTTTTCTGGTGCCTTGTCATTCAAAAGCTTTAAAAGAGTTGGAAAAAAAGCATTCTTCACCAAAATAGGGAATCTTACTATCATCTAGATGATCTTAACAAGGATTTACATTTACTATTCACCCCTTTTAGGATTGTTGTGTTGGTGAGTAAATGTTTAGCAAAGATCATGAGGGATTTCTTATGGAATGGGGTGGATGAGAGGGGAGGGTAACATTTGGTTAGTTGGGAGATGGTTTCCTGACCTTTGGATCTTGTTGGTAACTCAAGACGTTGAAATGAGGTTTTGCTAGCTAAGTGGTTGTGGCAATTTTTTGGGAATCGAAGGCTTTGTGGCATAACGGTCACTGTGAGTAAGTATGCCTATTTGAGTGCGTTTCTAGAAGTAGGATCATGGGATCTTTTTAGAACTCTAGGACATAGATGTAGAACCTATAAAATATATCCTGTTCAAGTAAGGTCATAGGATCCAATGGATCTTTTAAAACCCTAGGGAAGCCATTTCTTAAGCTTTTCCTTTATTTTCGCAGTTTGATAAATGTTCTTTAGGAGATGCTCAGAAATCTATTTTTAGAAGGATTGTTGGGTGGGAAGAAACCCCTTTGCATCTCTTTCTCCATATGTACCACCTATCAAATATGGGGTTGCATTTAGTGGCCTTTTATGGCACATTCAAGGGAGGTTTCTTTAAAATTTGGGGTTTTGTCGTCCCTTTTTATGTATAGGAAACTTTTAGAGGTTTCACTATTCTTTTGCTTTTGAGGGATGTCTATAGGAAGGAGGGACCTTCGTTTTGACCCCCTGTCATTCCAGGGTTTTTCTTTCGACTCTCTTTTCTGCCTTACGTGTGGTCCTTCATCCCCTCCTATCTTTCCTTCTTTTTCCTTAGCTTTGGAAGGCTAAGATTCTCAAGAAGGTTAATTTCTTTGCCTAGCAGGATTTACATGGGAAAGTCAACACTATAGATTAGGTGCAAAGACATTCTTCCTTCTTTTTGGGGCCCATTGATGTTCCCTTTGCAGAGGTGCATTGGAGGACCTTGACCATATTCTTTAGAGCTGCAAGTTTGTTTAGTCGATTTGTTCCCATTTTTAGGAGGCTTTTAGAGTCTCTCTAACGTGGATTAGGGATTGCAAGGCTATGATGGAGGAGGTTTTGTTGTTTCTTCCTTTAAGGTAGAAATGAAAAGTTCTTTGGCAGACTCACTTCTTTGCGATGGTTTGGGGGGTTTGGTTGGAAAGGAATCATATAATCTCTAGAGGGAGAGAGATTTGTGGGAGTTATGGGACGTTATTAGGCTTATTGCCTCCATTTAGGCCTTTACATACATACATACATACATACAAATATATATATATATATATCTATCTGTAATTATCAGTTAGGTCTTATTCTTTTGGATCAAAGTCCATTTTTATAGTTTGTTGGGCTCCTTTCGTTAGATTTTTTTTGGGGGAGGGTGTTATGCCCTTGTATATTCTTTCATATTTCTCACTAAAAGCTTGGTTTCTAATAAAAAATTGGGAATTTTAAAATCATGAAGAGTTAGTTCTTTGAATTTTCCATAGATTCAAGAGTGTTTATGTGGCTATTTGATGCATTTATCCATGTTCAAAAACATCATTTTGACAAATTTTTATTTTTCACAAAACACTAGTTCATTAGTGTCTTATGGTTGGCAAAAAGTGTTGAATTGCTTGGTGGAAGTAATGAAGGTATCTTATGGTGGAAGTAATGAAGGTAGATAATGGTGGAAGCAAAAGTACGAAAGTTACGGTTCTGGTAGGACTTATAAGAATTGTTGAAGCTTAAATTGGAAAGGGTAGGTAGGCCAAATCTAGAGTCGAGTTCAGTAGTGTGAGCTTGTGACCTAAATGGGGGCAACAAGTTGGTTGGAGGTTGGATTGGTCCATTGAGTAGGGATTCTCGAGATATCCTCTGGCTTGCCCATTCCAAGTAGGGAATTTGGGCCTTGGTCTTCTTGGCGAAGGCTCAAAAGTCATTGCCAGGAGGGAACCGTGTGAGGCTTCTTCACAGAGTAGTGTCACCTCTCGCTCCCTTTGGTGGAAGGATTATAGGCTGGTTCTTGGGGGCCCAATATTAGCTAGTGGGAAGCTCTTAGCCTGATGACCAATTTTAAAAAGAAAATTTTATAACAAAAAGGTAGGCCAAACCTAGAAAGCTTCCCTTAGAGCTTAGGTCAAATCTTCCTAAAGATTACCTTGAAGGTTGACATGAGGAGTATAGAAGAGTAATTTCACTCTTTTTTGGAGAAAGGTGGTGGCTAGCATCCATGGTATTGAACATTTTGAATGGCACACGGTTGGGAAGAAATATGTCAACCTTCGAAGTCCATGGCTTAGAAGCTTCACGATAGTGGATAGGTATGAGTAAGCTAGATTAAAAGCTTCACGATGGTGTTCTCTCTCTAAACTTTTTTTTGGACTTCTCTTTGCACTACATTTGTGTGGATTGGGAGGCTTTTTTAGTTCCCTTACGATTTTGTTTCTAGTTTATTTATTTATTTATTTTTTCATCTCCTTTAGAAGTTTGTATCTTTGAGCATTAATCATTTTTCATTATTTTAATTTTAATGAAAGGTTTCTTTACTTCTTAAAGAAAGAGTAATCTCACCATTAATATCTTCAATTCGAGGGTATTAAATCACTAAACAACTCAAAAAAGCTTAAGCTGGTGGGTTACTATAACTTATTCTTTTATCTATACTTTAACACTTCCCCTCAAGTCCCTACAAGTGATTATCAATATTAATTGGAGAGAATTGACATTACAAAAGTTCAAACATAGAACTTCCTACTTTGATGCTAAGTTAAATCATCTATTAGCTAGAAAACTTAAGCTGTGGGTTACTGTAATTTTAATCTTTAGTTGGTTATTGTTTATGGGGTGGAGTCTAATATCATTCAAGGTTCTTACAAAGAAAGCAAACTGGTGCACCTTTCTTATCTTTAGTTTGCAAATTCCTCACTTGTCTTGCAAGGGAAATGAATAAAATCCTTCTAACTACTTTAAGAATCTTATGATGTTTGCCTTCAGCATGTGTATTATGTATGAAGGCTTGTGAAGACCAAAACCATGTTTTCTTCAATTGTTCATGTGGTCAAACATGACTATGGAGTATTGTTGTTACTCGTTAGACAATTCATATTAGTTTTCTTGCACATCTCCCTCTCGCAATTTGGTAGTTACAGGGGAGAGATGTTGGAAATGTTGAGTGAAGAGATTTGGAAAGAAGTCACCCACAAGGGGCAAAGAGTCTGAAATTGGGTAGTACAATTAAGATGAACCATCGTTTACTAGTGGGTGATACCATAATGTTATGAGTTTATGACGGTGAAGAGCTTTTCTTATAAAAAAATGATGGTGAGGGGCTTTAGGATATTCTTAATATTCTCCATATTTTCACAGTCTTGTAAGTTTGTGTGGGTCCGTGGGATAAACATTAATCTCCAAAAATTGCAAAGCTTGGTTTATAGGCTAGATTATACAAGAGGCCCTTTTAGTACCTAGTTTTGCCTGTTGGAGGTAATTCTTTGAATAAAAGCTTTTGGCTTTTGGTGGCTAAATGGTTGAGGAAAGATTAGAGAAGTAGGGAAGAATGCTTTATTCTTTTGGTCAATTAGCTATGGTACAAACAGTCCTTTCTAGTATCCCTACCTACCACCTTTATCTCTTTAAGATTCCTAATAGTATAGCCGAGGAATTTGGGAGGAAAATGAGGAACTTCTTATGGGTTGGAAATGACATTTATGGGGTAGCTATCTGGTTAAATGGAGGAGGGATGGTGGTTTAGTGGAATATAGGAGGGGTTGGTTTGGGCAGTCTCTAAAAGGAGCTTCGACATAGCCTCTGAATGGGTGTTGAGGTTTTCTTTGGAAGAAAGATCCTTTTGGCTTTTGGTATGAAGTGATTGTTATCAAATACAGTTTGGGGAAAGGGGGCTGCGTTTCTCACAAAGAGTGAGGAATCAGTGGTAGAAGCCCTAGAAGTTTTCAATTCAAAGATTTCATACCATACGTCTGGAATTTTGAAGAGGTAAGAGGGGCGGTATAACTTTCTTTTTGGAAGATCCTAGGGTAAAAGAAGCCTGTTTGAAACCTTCTTTCTCCAGGCTGTATCAGGTTGTCAACTATAGAGATTTTGTTTTTAAAGATTTCCATAACAAGACCTACAATAACTAGGAGGTGCTTGGTCTCAAATTGTTTTTTTGTTTATTTATTTAATTTATTTATATTTATTTATTTTTAAGAACTGCAAGACCTTTGAATGGATTTCCCTTATGACTAATCTCCACAGAGTTAGCTTACTGGAATTTTATATATTTTTTTGAACAAGAAACAAAACTTTTCATCGATGTAATGAAAAGAGACTAAGCTCAAATTACAAAATTCAAGAAAATGAAAATAAAACAACAAGAATTTTATCTTTTGGACCTTGGAATCCTTGGGTGACCTTACTGTGAAATCTTGGTTAGCCATCTAACAATGTAAGAGAGTTTGAAACTGTATAACTACCGGTTAAGAGGCTTTGGAAGCAAAAGATCCCTAAGAAGGAAAACGTTTTTCTTTATACATTAGGAACATAGATAAAAAAAGAAAGGTAAAAGCCTCTCTCCTCATCAGTATGTATATTCTTTACAAGAAGAGTATGGAAGACATTGACCTCCTTCCATTGGCAATGTTTTCACTTCTTACATTTGCAAATTTTGGTTTAGCTTGTTGATTGTCTTCTGGATTAAGTGCCTATTCTTTTAAAAACACTTAAAATAGATTAGCTCAACTCCTCTGTGGTATTTAACTCAAAAAGAAAGCTAACATTCTTTGGTCTAACATGGTTATTGAGGTTTCTTTGGAACCTTCAATTGGAAAGAAGCTGGATAACCTTTGGCGACATTTCTAAGGAGGGTGCATGTGTGTGTGTCTTGTATGAATAACCGATCTTCCATTCAAAAAAATGAAATAGTACAAGGGCATAAAAATAATCAAAGCCCATAAGAAAGGAGGCAAACTAAAAAAGGACATCCAGTAAGTAAACTAAGACCTAAAGGATACTTTCAAAAAGACTTTGTTCATTAAAGCCCACAGAAAAACATAGAACCGAATGAAGGACCAATATCACATTTTTAAGGTGTTTCTGAACTTTGGAGTTGCATAAAGTTTCGGTTCTCTAACCGATACACTTTCAAATCTCCTATGTGGCTACCGTTCTCGTAATTTATGCCAATTCAAGTACTCATACAATCTCCATAAGCAGTTCTGGTTCTGGCTGCTTTTTTTGTGCTTTTCATATTTAAATAAACAATTAGTTTTCTTCTTTAGGAAAATCTCGATCCCTGTCGTTTATGCAATTTTGAGGGCATTTTTGCAACACCCTTGGTTTGAGGTTATCTTTTTGAAATATTTTATTATTTTAAGAAAATGTTTAGTATCCTATTAGACAAATAGCTTTGGGTTTCAGTTTGTCCTCATTTTCCCTTCTCTATGGCAATTTCCATGTTTCTTTTTTCCTTCCTTTACGTTTTCCTCCCCATGTTTCAATTTCTGTCGCTGTTCCCCCCCCCCCCTCCCCCTTAAATCTTCCTCCTGTATTTTCTTCCCCTTCCTGATTTCCTCACCCTGTTTTCTTGTCAGCCACCCTTTTCAATTTGTTTTCTTCTTACATATATGTGAGTGGAAATCCATTTCAAGCGTTCTCTTTTGAATAAAATTGCTTTATTTGCTTTAAAAGATGAATGAACTTTGTAATTTTGATGGTATTATATATAGTGGATACAACTTTTTCCCCTTACTGTGCTATGGAAGAGCAACAATGATCGAGTATGCAACTTCTGATTTTCTTAAGGAGAACCATTGTTTTCTGCCCCGAGAACTTTTATTACTCAAGAAAGAATATTAGAGGAGGAAAGAAACTTTTAGAGTTCTATACGTTATCGCTATCCCCTTAGCCTCCCTTGTGTTTATGTTGCTGAATTGTCATATTTTGAATTTCAAGTATGAAGTTGCCAGTTGCAAGCAATTCCAGTAGTTTTTACCTCTTCTATTCTTCTTTGGTAGGTAGGTTGCACCTTGATAATTTCTCTTCCAATTGAAAATATTGAAATTTTATGTGACATTAAGCACTTAAATTACCACGGGACCTAAAATATATGTTGAGTTACAGTAAATTTAATTATTTTTATCAATACTTTAACATTTATCACATGTGAGCTTGTAAATTTATGGAAGGCCCAACAAGTAGAATATTAATTGGAAAGGAAATGACGTAATAGGAGTTTGCATACAAGACCTCCTACTCTGATATCGTATAAAATAACCAATGGACCCAAAAGAGATTAAGTTGATGAGTTACGGTAAATTTAATCTTTTTTATCAATAATTTAACACAAGCCTTTTTTTTTTGGTTAACTTTTGTGATATTGTACTATTTTTACAGCCTCAAAATTGAGTGCTTTACACCTTTTTTTTAATAAGTTCTCTAGGGATTTTTTTTTTTTAAAATCTAGATTGGAGTGCCTTTTGTTTGACTCCTCTTAGATGATGGACGTGCCTTGTCTCCCTGGTCTTTAAGATTTTTTTTTGGTTGGCGAGATTAAATTCATCTTTTCCTGTTTCTTATGAAAAAAGATCGTTCAACCTTTTTAATGATGAATGAGCCATAAGTTTCTGAATTTGAGTGTGATATCTATTCATGTTTTCCTCCATAAACACTGATGGTCTTCCAAATGTTTAACTATATATTTTTGTTGGATATTGTTTTACCCATATTGACTGGCGAAATCTTTTTTGTTCTCTATACAATATTAAATTGAATATCATTTTGATTTCTTTGCTTCTTTGTTTGCAGAAAGTATGCAGAGGAACTGTGAGGCCTCTATAAAATGCCTCCAGAATAATGGAATGCCATTCAGTTTGCAACATAGTGGAAATTCTGTTGATGGTTTCCAAGAACTTACAGATGAAATCAGTTGTCATGCCAGCAATGATATTCCTGAAACAAATCACCTATTGGTTAACAATTTCATTGAACGTCCAAATGAATTTCACAATAAACCCGCTTATCAGCATAATTCTGGATCATGGCCAGCCTTCCATTTTGACTCTCAAAAGGTGCAGCAGTGCCAGATGAGTGCTTCTGAATGCCAGTTCTACTCTTTGCCAGTGGAGAATCGCTTTCAATACGTTCCTTTCAAAATGTTTGAACAGAATTACCATTGCGATTTTCGGTTGCAAGAGTTTCAGTATTTTGTGGTTATAGACTTTGAAGCAACATGTGATAAGGATAAAAATCCCCATCCACAGGAGATTATCGAGTTCCCATCTGTCATTGTAAGTAGTGTAACTGGCCAACTGGAGGCTTGCTTTCAGACGTATGTGCGCCCAACTTGCAATCAGAACTTGAGTGAATTCTGCAGGGATCTAACTGGCATTCAGCAAATTCAGGTTTGTTTGAAGCTTAGCTTGTTTTTTCTTCAAAGAAAATATTTACGCTTGGAGGTTATATCTTATCGGCATGGAACAAACTTGGTGGTGTGATTGATTATTGTCAAGCTTATTAGTTTCTTGTAAAGATTTCCCTCATTCTGGCCTGGATTTAGAGTTGAATTGAAACTGAGCCAAATCCTTGAGAGGCCAAAAGTTGAGCCAACTGAGTTTCCAACTAGTAGTTTGGAGGGCTTATTCGAGTGGGCGAGAAGGAGAAGACGAGCGGAAAAAAACACACCCTAGTAGCCCCAAGTATAATATGTATTTTCTTACACCAGTATTTTAGGTGAAAGCAAGTTCACTTGAACACCTATAGTTTTAAAAGTCCTCTTATGTTGTTGACATGTCCAGATCTTTCTAGACATTGGACACGAGGAGGCTGTCTGAAGCTCATATAAAAGATTTTTTTCCCCAAAAATAATAAAGTATTCTTTGAGTCGTAAATGATTGTTAAACATTTTTTTTAAGGGAAAAAGAAGAGAAGAAAACAGAAACAACATTTTGATGTTTTGAGAGTTCGTTTGATTCAAATTTAATATTTTAAAATTATCAATTTATCATATGGAAAAAAGAAGGGAAAGCTATTACTAAGTGCTTACCTCGATTTCTCAATAATGTTCGATTTATTGTAGTTGTGGGGACCTACTTGGGTTCCTCAAACTAGAGCCATAAATCTGTGGCTTGATAGGACCAACAGGGTGTTTCATGGTGTTGAAGTTTCGTGGGAAGTGGTTTGGAGCATTGTGCGCTTCAATGCCTCCTTGTGGGTTATGTTAATCGTGTTTTTTTTTGTTTTTTCATTATTTTTAGTTATTAATAATCGAAGTTTGTTTCTTTGACATTGATCACCTTAATATTGGAATAGGAAGACTCTAATTCCCCTTCCTTGTGATATAACCACTGAACCCAAAAGCTTAAGTTGATGGGTTGTGACAAATTTAATTATACCAATACTTTAACACTCCCTCTCACTTGTGGGCTTGGAAATTGGTAGAGTCGAGGGGTAAGGAAGAGTCTTTTCTGATTCTAAACCACATGCTCTTGGTATTCAAGATGATGTATGGGCTTAAGATTAATAGGAGGAGTAAAAGCCAGGTGGTAGGGCTAAACTGTGAGTCGTCTAAGATGGATAAGTTGACCTCTTTGGTGGGCTGTGAAGTAGGTGATTTGTCGATGTCCTACTTAGGTCTCCTCCTAGGTCACAACCTTAGGAGTCTTTCTTTTTGGAGCCCAGTGATAGATAAGGTTAGAAAAAAATTCTGGAAGATAAACTTCTCTCTCTAAAGGGGTGAGTGACTCTGATTCGCTCAGAGCTGAGTGGGATCCTGATATGTTACTTTTTGTTGTTTAGGCTCCGAGGAAGGTGAGTAAGAGTCTTGAGAAGCTGATGAGGAATTTCTTGTGGGAAAGAGGGAAGGATGGTAAAGGAGCTCATCTAGTGAGCTGGGAGATGGGGGGAAAACCAGTTTACCTTGGAGTCTGGAGATTGGGAACCTTAGAATCCGTAATAAAGCTCTATTAGCAAATTGGTTATGGCACTTCCCCTCGAATCCTTTTCCTTGTGGTATAAGATTATTGTGAGTAAATATGAGCCTCATCCTTTTGAGTGGTTGTTAGGTGGGGTGAAAGACACGTTTAGAAACCCTTGGAAAGACATTATCATGGGGATGGGAAAGAAACGTATTTCTGGGAGGATAGATGAGTGGGGGATAGACCCCTCTATCTAACTTTTCCTCGTCTCTTTTATTTGTCTTCCATAAAAAACCGTTCGGTGGTGGAATTTCTGTTTCATTCGTGGAGCTACCCCTCGTTTTCGTTTGGGTTTTGTCGTGCTTTGTCTGTAGGGAATTGACGGATGTCACAACTCTTCTTTCTTTGATTGAGGAGTTTGAGTTTAGGTTGGGGAGGAGAGATAGTTATTATTGGAGTCCTAAACCTACCGAGGGATTCTCGGGTAAATCCTACTTTTGCTCATTGCTTAATCCTCCTCCCAAATGTGGGTTTATTTTCTCTCTTTTGTGGAAGGTGAAAGTTTCGAATAAGGTTAGGTTCTTTATTTGACTAGTTCTCCAAGATAGAGTTAATACCTTTGATAGGCTCTTGGGAAGGAAAGAAGCATGGATACGAACACGAGACACGAATACGACACGTCATTGTTTTTAAAATTTAGGACACGACACGACACGGATACGTTTAGTAAAATATACATTTTTCAAAATATAGATCATTTTAATACAAGGAAATTCAAAATCAATAAGTTTGTGTATTTGTATGCTTAAAAAAATGAGTTCAATGTATTTCACTCTTAAAATTTATTATTTTTGTTATTTAGTATTGTGTCTATTTAGTTTACTTAACAAGTGTTCGATATGGACTTATATTGACTTTGTACAACTAGTGTTTGCCACATATCAATTATGCCAACAAGTGTCCGATACGTGTCCAACAAATGTCGGAGTGTCCAAGTGTCCAACACGTGTCGGACAAAGACACACTAGCCAAACTAAAGTGTCTGTTCTTCTTATCTCCCTTGATTGGCCATTTTTGCTGCATTCTTTGTCGGAAGGTTGAGGAAGACTTGGATCGTATTCTTTGGAGATGTGAATTTGCTCGTTTTGCTTGGAGCCCTTTTCTTTGAGTTTTTTGCAAGGTAGATGATAAACTACCCGGACCTGAGGGTGATGATCAAAGAGTTCCTTCTCCATTCGGTGTACCAAGACAAAGGAAAATTTTTGTGGCAAGTCAGCATGTTTGCACTCTTGTGGAACTTGTGGGGGGAAAGAAATAATAGGATTTTTAGGGGAATAGTCAGAAGCCTGCGTGATGTGTGGTCCCTTACTAGATTCCCTGTATCCCTTTGGGCTTTGGTCATGAAATTATTTTGTAATTATCTGTTAGGTCTCATTTTGCTTGATTGAAGTTCATTCTTTTAATTGGACTCCCTTTTGTGGGCTTGTTTTTTGTATGCCCTTGTATTCTTTCATTTTTTCTCAATGAAAGTTGGTTGTTCTTAAAAACATAAAATATATTAATTGGGAAGGAAATTACATTACTAGGGTTCGAACACGGGACAATCACCACTAAACCCTAAAGCTTAAGCAGGGTTATGACAACTTTAATTATACCAATACTGTCAATTTCCTTAAAGGCACTTCGCTTCCCTCACTGTTGGAATGGGATGATTCTATTTTCCCTTTCTTCCATATTAATTTTCATGTTTTCTCAAAATATTTGCGTAGAGGAACATTTAAGGGAAGTATCTGGGGTTCCAGGAAACTAGACATTTGGGGTGTTGGAGTCTCATTCTGTTTCCCTTATAATTCTACGTCGTCGTTGTTTATAAGGTTTAGGACCTTCTGATTTTTATCTTATCTCATTACTGTCTATAGGTGGACAGAGGTGTAACTCTCAATGAAGCTCTACTCAGGCATGATAAATGGCTTGAAAAGAAGGGGATAAAGAATACAAATTTTGCAGTGGTAACTTGGTCAAACTGGGATTGCCGAGTCATGTTAGAGTCAGAATGCCGTTTCAAGAAGATTCGGAAGCCTCCATATTTCAACCGGTAAATGATCCTTGTAGAAATTTTTTCTAAATATGGTACAAATAATAGTTAAAATCATATCACCTAAACAATCATGAACCCGGAAGTGCACTAGAAGAACACAAAATCCAGGGAACCAAATCATTTTAATGCTATCGGTTGTGCTGTAAGTAATTAGTCAAGGCAGGAGCGTCCACACATTTGGAGCTTAAAATCTCGCAGGAAAACCAACCAATCAGTTAATAATTGGACCTTCACCCTTTAGCAATTTGCCAAGTTTAATTTTGACAGCTTTTAGCTGACGGTGCAAATTTTCTTCTTCTCTAAATTTCGATGGCGATCAAGTTTCGGCCTTTTTGTTCATCTAATACTATAGTTTATAACTTCAGTGGGAAAACGTTCCTATATTTAGTGGGGAAGCGCTATCTTTTTTACTTTTAACGGACTGGTATAGCACATCTGCCTGTAGAACAGTATTCCCCTTGCATTGTTTGGTGTCAGGCAGTTCCATATTCTTCAAGTAAAGAACATACATCAATACGAAATGGTGTTGTCTTCTTTCTAATATAGTCTGAATGAAGCACAAATGTTACCACCGTGTGTTGTCGCCCATAACTTTTCACTTGTAGATAAACACGGGCATAGTTGCAAAAGAATTATATTTATATTTAGTACTGAATTTAGTTCTTACTTCTCTCTTCTGATTTGATCGATAGATGGATCAACTTGAAAATTCCATTTCGTGAGGTTTTCGGTGGAGCACGATGCAATCTAAAGGAAGCTGTTGAGATGGCAGGCTTAGTTTGGCAAGGTCGTGCTCACTGTGGTCTTGATGATGCCAAGAACACTGCTCGTTTACTTGCCCTTCTTATGCATAGAGGCTTCAGATTCTCCATCACTAATTCATTGATGTGGCAGACTTCTGACTGTCCACTACAATGGAAACAATCCCCAGAAGCAGTGACGCTCCCTCCGCAACCGCCAATGAAACCAAAGCCTGTGCACTTTCCCATCGTCCAGTACTACCCATACTGTTTCTGTGGGGTTAGGAGCAGCAGAGGTATGGTTCGCAAGCCAGGACCAAAGCAGGGGAGTTTTTTCTTCGGCTGTGGGAACTGGACTGCCACCAAGGGGGCACGTTGCCATTACTTCGAATGGGCCTCTCCCTGATGCATGGAAAGATTTATGAATCTTCTTATTTGAAGCGTTCACTAAATGAATTTATGTAAAGAGAAAAATAAACAAAAGAGTAAAAAAATGTATTGGAAGAAGATATGAAGTTTTATTTGTCTCCTGGTAGAAGGTGCTTGGGTGCTTGGTGAGGTTTCTGAGTCATACAGAATTAGTTGAGTTGGTGGTTGAATTGTGAAATTATGCTCCTAAAAAAAAAGTTGGTGAAAGCTTTTGGGAGCCTTCCAACATGTAAAGCTGACTTATTGACTGGAGAACCTATTGGGGTGTGAGTTCCGAGAGTTGATGGGTAGTTAGGATGGTGCTTTTATAATGATCGGTCAGGCATGCTAAATTATCTGAATAATCTTTTGGATAGGTATGCTTTGCTTTTACTTTTAATTTTCGTAATCTAATAGCAATCAGTAGAATTGCTAATATCATTCCCCCAATGTTCTTAATTGGTTCTATTCTCAGTCTGCTTTTTAGATTTGTGATCTCTTTGGAATGACGTTCTAAATGTATAAAAAGTGTTTATAAGTATAAAATAAGTGCTTTTGAACACTTAGAAAGTCAATCCACAGACCCTTATACATATTTTTCAAACAGCTTTTTATGTGTTTGAGAATGGGGTATGGGGGGGGAAAATATCTAGTATTAGCGTGGAATATACTCTTTTGATTAATTGATTAATATTTTGTTATACAATCTTTTGGTGTATAATTTTATTAGGTGGAATTCACATGTTTTTTCTCTTTCGATTAGCAATAGTGCTAAATTCTTTTCCTATTATGAAGTATCAGCTTTGATTCGGAGGCTCACTTTATGGTGCTCGTGAATGACTTCTTTCAAAGGTTAAGCTCTTGAGGTTGTGATGATGTGATTAACAAGTTGATTTCGTGTTTCATTATTTTTTTCATGTAAGATTGGAAGGAGTATGGATAGCAATAATGTTAGATTCTTTTCCTGTTATGAACTTTGAAGTTTCAATTTTCATTCATTGTGTTTATGAATGATTTCTCCTTTTAAAAGTTCTTCATGACGTGAATAACAAGTCTATTTTGTGCTTTATTATTATTATTATTATATTTTTGTGTTTGAGGTTGTGATGATGTGAATAACAAGTCTATTTTGTGCTTTATTATTATTTTTTTTTGTGTAAGATAGATTGCAGCTCTAACACAATAAAAATTTAGTATTACAATATCAATTCTTTTAAAAGATAATTATTAAAGAAACAAAATGTAAGTTAATGATCATACAACTAAATAATTGATTAGGTAAATAAGTGATGATCGTAAAATAAACTAGAGTGATTGATTGTTACCATTAAATCAATATATTTTTTAGTAGTGTACTGTGCAAATACAATGAATAAATTAATATATTCTTTTTCTTGAACACAACAACATGAGGTGAATTTATGGCCTTTTTGATCGAGGACATATGTTGAATCGACCTTTTATGTTTTTTTTAAGTCTCACTAAATTTCTTGAAAAATTGTAATGGATGACTAAAATCTAATGATTAATTGCAGATATAGCAAATTTCATAAAAAATTGCAAATGTAGCAAATTTTTTAAATCGTTTTTTTTTTTTAAAAATTTCGTTTTGCCCCTGTTTTTATTTCTATCATAGATTTCTATCACTGATAGAAACCAATAGTGTATTTGATAGAAACTAATAATGTATTTGATTACGTGATAATTTGTACATACCTTTTGTTTTTTTTTGTTTTTTTGTTTTTTGTTTTGTTGAGGTATCCCCTTCTTTAAATTTCAATTTTCGCTTTGTGTTTTTCTTTCCTTTTAGTTCAATTTCCATATTGTTTTGCTTCGGCATCTATAAAAACAAAATCAATGACATAAGTTTTAGAAACAAAAATGATAGTTTTCTATCAGTTATAGAAGTTTCTATTAGTGATAGAAGATTTATATTAGTGATAGAAATCTATCCGTGATACGTTTCTATCACTGATAGAAAATAGATTTCTATGAGTGAGAAGATTTTTATCACTGATAGGCTTTCTATCAATGATAGAAATCTTCTATCACCGATAAAAATCTTTCTATCAGTGAGGGAAGGTTTCTATTCACATATAGGGTAGTTTGATAATTTAGACCCTCTGACTATGATATTTTGCCATTTTTGCAAATCTTTTTGTAGGCTGCTATATTTGCAAATAGTTTGGCCTATTTTGCTATACATGCAACCCGCCCAAAATTTCTTTCCTTTGCATGCAAGAAAAAGCAGGAGTATTAACTTTGGTAACTTTTGAATTTTCACCTATATTTAAATTATAACTTTTTAAAGATAGAGACTAGTGTATAAATACAAATTTATAGCCAATGTGATTGTTACTCGAGTTAAAACATTCGTCCTTCCTCTCTTTCCAGAACTAGTACGTCAAACCTTTTTACCTCTTTATTAGTCATACATACTCTATTCCTCTATATATATCTTCGAGAAATGTTCAAGTTAGACTCGTAATTTGTCATGTTAAATTAAGGTTAATACCATTTTGATTTATGTAATTTGAGATTTGTTCTATTTAGTCTATGTATTTTTAATAAATCTTAATTTTAGTCTCTATTGCAAGTTTACGGTTAACCTTTCCAAAAATGAATTAACATTTGTTCTATAAATTCTAGAAACATATTTGTTGATGCCAAAATCTGGACAGAGGTCTCACCTGACCTTCACGTGACACCAACAGTGAATTTGTAGAAACTGGGGAAGACGTGACCTGCAAGACCAGCAAAAACCGCTGCACACCGGCGTGGTGTAGGCCACACCGCCTCCGATGCCTAAGTCAGAAAACCGAGGAGAAGCTATAGATAGTAAAGGGTACAGTCAAGAGTAGAGTTTTTCGAACCCTTCTTCCGTGATGAAGAGGGGTTTTTATACCTGTTTGTCCTCCTAGGGTTTTCAGGAATCCGGAGGTGTTTCGGGGCGAACCAGGCGGAACCGGGGCGATTCGGGGCATCAGGGACCGAAAAGAGGCCACCGGGCTCGGCCCGCGCAAGCGGGCCAAATGGTCGGCCTCGGCCTTTTCCCGAGGCCGACCATTATGCTCGGCCTCGGCAAAAGGCCGAGGCCGACCATATGGGTCGGGCCATGTCGGCCCGACCCTTTGGTTTGTTCTTCCTCTGGGTCGGTCTTTTGGTCCTACCTCTCTTCGATTGTCCTCGTCAGCTCCTTGTGCGCCCGTGTGATCCAAAATTACCTATAACATTAAGCCCCCACTCTTGAATTGGGATTCAGGTGCGACTTAATGCTATAGGCCGAGCTCCTTAAGCCCAGTTTAAGAGTATAACTCTTGTCTCGTGCTGATTTCTGTATGACTTCTTTTTTATCAAAAGTGGCTGGAGGGCCTCTCTGGTCGGCCTTGGCCTCGGGAGGTGGTCGAGCACAGCACCTCCTATTTTAGCTTGGTCATTCGGAGTGCTTTATACCAGATCCAGGGCTTATCCATAAATTGAAAAACAGGAAAAACAGAAGACTTCACAATCCTGCATTGAAAAATTAATTTCTGCAAAAGAAAAATGAAGGAGGGGGCTAGGGTCGGCCTCGGCCTTAGGCCCCTGTTAGCTCAATACTTAGCCCCCTTGGCCATTGGAAGGTGGATGGTCGGCCTCGGCCTTGACATGAGGCGGATCCATGTTCTTACATCGCGTGCTCGTTCACTTCATGGTTGCACTTACGTGTAAATTTGCTCCATGGTTGGATATCTCCTTGCTGCTTTGAATGCGTGCCTGAGGGTCAGCCTCGGCCTTGGCACGAGGCCGAGCATTTCTTCTTCTTTGCTTCAAACTTGCTCTGTTGTATCAATCCCGATGGTGCGTACACTCAGTCGGGGAAAACTTGGGGAGGCCAGAGAAATACCCGAGCCTCTCTTCAAGTATTGTAGTCATCCCGAGGGTGCGTACACTCAGTCGGGGGAAACTTGGGGAGGCTAAGGAAATTCCTGAGCCTCTCTTCAAGCGCCTCGGAATCATCCCAGGGGTGTGTACACTCTTCTGGGGCAAGCTTGGGGAGGCTGAGGAAATTCCCAGGCTTCTCTTCAAGCATCTCGGAATCATCCCAGGGGTGCGTACACTCTTCTGGGGCAAGCTTGGGGAGGCTGAGGAAATTCCCAGGCTTCTCTTCAAGCGTCTCGGAATCATCCCAGGGGTGCGTACACTCTTCTGGGGCAAGCTTGGGGAGGCTGAGGAAATTCCCAGGCCTCTCTTCAAGCGTCTCGGAATCATCCCAGGGGTGCGTACACTCTTCTGGGGCAAGCTTGGGGAGGCTAAGGAAATTCCCAGGCCTCTCTTCAAGCGTCTCGGAATCATCCCAGGGGTGCGTACACTCTTCTGGGGCAAGCTTGGGGAGGCTGAGGAAATTCCCAGGCCTCTCTTCAAGCGTCTCGGAATCATCCCAGGGGTGCGTACACTCTTCTGGGGCAAGCTTGGGGAGGCTGAGGAAATTCCCAGGCCTCTCTTCAAGCGTCTCGGAATCATCCCAGGGGTGCGTACACTCTTCTGGGGCAAGCTTGGGGAGGCTGAGGAAATTCCCAGGCCTCTCTTCAAGCGTCTCGGAATCATCCCAGGGGTGCGTACACTCTTCTGGGGCAAGCTTGGGGAGGCTGAGGAAATTCCCAGGCCTCTCTTCAAGCGTCTTGGAATCATCCCAGGGGTGCGTACACTCTTCTGGGGAAAAGGCTTGGGGAGGCCTAGGAAGTTCCCGGGCCTCTCTTCAAGCTGTATGGTCATCCCTGGGGTGCGTACACTCTTCTGGGGAAAGTACTGAAGTCTGGCCTCTACAAAGATCATCCCTGTCTGGCCACACGCGCTACAGCCTGGGCCTCTAAGGGTGGAGCTCGGCCTGGGCCTCTGGATGGTCGGCCTCGGCCTTGGCATGAGGCCGACCAGCTCCTCTGTGTTGTACGTTTGCTCGTTTTCCATCCCAAGGGTGCATGCACTCAGACGTGGAAAACTTGGGGAGGTTGAGGACATGCGTCAACCTTTCTGCAGGAATTTAGTCTATGCAAGAATCATTCTTGTCTGGGAAAGTGCGAAAGTTTGGCCTCTGCAAGAATTATTCTCGTCTGGCCGTACGCGTCACATCCTGCTTTATGCCAAACACAATATAATAGCTTTCATTGAATTTGCAAATGTTCGCGTGTTTTATAGTGAGATAAATGTTAGACAGTCTCTATGTAAAGTAAACATAAGTTGAGAAAGCCATTGTTCCTAGTCGGCCTCAGGCTCCTACGGTCGGCCTCGGCCTTCTTGCAGTGGTGGCGTTGCCTGCCACTTGCTTCTGCCATGGCTACTGATAGTAAATCTTCAAGTGTTCTGCATTCCATGGGTGTGGAGTTGGTTTCCCGTTTTCGTCAACCAATGCATAGGTGCCGGGCCGGACCACTTTGCTGACTTGCTAGGGTCCTTCCCATGCTGGTCCCAATGCACCTGCATTAGGATCTCTGGTGTTCTGCATGACTTTCCTCAGTACAAGATCTCCTTCTTTGAAGGTGCGCCTTTTCACTTTTGTGTTGTAATACCTGGCAATCCTATTTTTATACTCTGCAACCCGGAGTTGTGCCATTTCACGATGCTCGTCTAGAAGGTCCAAGTTCAACCTCATAGCTTCAATATTCCTCTGCACACTAAACTGCTCTGTCCTGGGGGAGGGGATGCCAACCTCCACTGGGACTACTGCCTCTGCCCCGAACGAAAGGGAAAATGGTGTTTCCCCTGTTGAGGTTCGTGCTGTCGTCCGATACGCCCATAGTACACGTGGGAGCTCTTCGGCCCATGATCCTTTTAGCCCTTCAAGCTTCGTTTTCAGATTCTGTTTAATTATTTTATTCACAGCCTCCACCTGGCCATTAGCTTGCGGATGGGCTGGGGATGAACAACGATGTGCTATGCCTAAATCTGAGCAGAACCTCCTGAAAGCGGCATTGTCAAACTGCCTACCGTTATCTGATATAATGGTGTTAGGAATCCCAAAACGGCACACAATATTCTTCCATATAAAGTCAGTAACCTTCTTTTCGGTTATGGTTGCTAGCGGTTCTGCCTCTGCCCATTTTGTGAAATAATCCACAGCCACGACTGCATACTTGGTCTGCCTTTTACCTTGGGGGAGAGGTCCGATCAGATCTATCCCCCATTGCGCGAATGGCCACGGGCTGATAATGCTTGTTAAAGGCTCAGGCGGTTGCCTTGGAATGGGTGCAAACCTTTGGCGTTGATCGCAAGACCTCGTGAAATGCCTAGTGTCTTGCAACATGGTTGGCCAGTAGTAACCTTGCCTGACTATCTTGTGACATAGCGACCTTGCTCCTGAATGATTTCCACACACCCCCTCATGTATCTCTCTCATAACGTAGTTAGCATCACTAGGAGGAAGGCACCTCAACAACGGCATCGAGTAGCCTCTTTTATATAGTTTCCCTTCCCTTAACACAAAATGTGATGCTCGCCTCTGAACTTTTTTAGCCTCCGTCTTCTCTGTTGGCAGCTCGCCTTTCCCTAAGTAAGCAAGGATCGGATCCATCCACGAAGCTTCTCTTGCTTCAGGGGAGGGTTCAGTTTCGATTGATGGGACACCCTCCCCGTCTGTAGGACCCTCGACCTCAGGCCCCGGATCTTCGGCCTCGGCCTCAGACTTGTCCTCAGGCTCGGCCTCGGCCTTGGACTTATCCTCAGGCTCGACCTCGGCTTGGCCATCTGTCTCGAGAACCTCCTTAGTACACACCGCAGGCTCAGACAAAACCTCAATTGGTACAGTCCTACTCAACTCTGTATCATAGGCAGCCGCCAAGCGGGCCAGTGAATCTGCGTTGGCATTCTGAGACCTCGGGATTTGCTTGATCTCCCACTTTTCAAATTTGGACAGCAGTTCCCTGGCCTTGGATAAGTACTTACTCATTCTCTGTTCCCTAGTCTGATATTCTGTCAACACTTGCTTCACGATTAGTTGTGAATCGCTTTGAACCATGATGTCTGAGACTCCGATCTCCCTTGCCAATCTCAATCCTGCAAGGAGTGCCTCGTACTCAGCCTCATTATTCGAGGCCTTGAAGTTAAATCTCAGGGCATACTCAAATCTTCCTCCATCAGGGGATTCTAGCAAAATTCCTGCTCCACAACCCTTGGTGTTGGAGGACCCGTCCACAAAGAGTGTCCAAGTCTGTTTTACCTCCCTTACACTCAGCATACTGACCTCTGTGCCTGACTTGCTTTGCTCGGCCTCAGGCCTCTGAGGGTCGGTCTCATCCTCGGCAGCTGTTAATTCTGCCAGGAAATCTGCCACAGCTTGCCCTTTCATGGCAGTTCGAGGTTTGTAGTGGATGTCATACTCACTCAGCTCGACTGCCCACTTCATGAGGCGACCCGAGGCGTCTGGCTTCTGCAACACCTGTTTTAGCGGAAAATTGGTCAAAACTGTTACCTTATGGGCTTGGAAATACGGACGCAATCTTCTGGCCGACGTAACTAGGGCCAGAGCGAGCTTCTCCACTTGGGGGTATCTAGTTTCTGCTCCAACCATTGACCTACTGGTATAATACACGGGTCGCTGGAGTTTCCCTTCTTCTTTGATCAGTGCAGAACTTACAGCCGTATCCGAGGCCGCGACGTAGAGCAGTAGCTCGTCTCCAGGGAGCGGCTTGGCCAAGAGCGGGGCCGAGCTCAGGTAGTCCTTCAGCTCTCGAAAAGCCTTTTCGCACTCTCCAGTCCACTCGAAACGTGATCCCTGTCTCAAAATTTTAAAGAAGGGTAAGCACCTGTCAGTTGATCTACTAACAAACCTGTTCAAGGCGGCAATCCTCCCATTCAAGCTTTGAAGCTGCTTGAGATTGGTCGGGGAAGACATTTGCATGATTGCTCTGATCTTGTCTGGGTTTGCTTCTATCCCCCTCTGATGTACCATGAACCCTAGGAACTTTCCAGACGTTACTCCGAAAGCGCATTTACTCGGGTTTAGCTTCATTCGATACTTTCGGAGTATCTGGAAAGCTTCATTAAGATCAGACTCATGGCATTGAGACTTCAAGCTCTTCACCAGCATATCATCCACGTATACCTCCATGTTCTTTCCCAACAGCGGAGCGAACATGTGGTTCACCATCCGTTGGTATGTCGCTCCGGCGTTCTTTAGACCGAACGGCATGACCCTGTAACAATACAACCCTCGACTGGTGATAAAGGAAGTCTTTTCCTGATCGGGCTCGTGCATTCTAATCTGATTGTATCCCGAGTATGCATCCATAAAACTCAGCATCTCGTGCCCTGCTGTGGCATCAACCAATTGGTCGATCATGGGCAGAGGATAACTGTCCTTTGGACATGCCTTATTTAGGTCGGTGAAGTCGATGCACATCCGCCACTTCCCGTTAGCCTTTTTTACCAGTACCACATTAGACAACCACTGGGGATAATGAACTTCTCGGATGAACCCCGCCTTAAGCAACTCATCCACTTGACTGGCAACAACCTCATTCCTCTCCGAATTAAATGCTCTTCGTTTCTGCTTTATTGGCTTGAAATCCCTGTCCACGTTTAACCGGTGAACCATCACTTCCGGGTCAATTCCCGGCATATCTTCGTGTGACCATGCAAACAAATCTGCATTTGCCCTCAAGAAATCAACCAGTCTATCCCTCTGCTCAGCCCCCAGTCTGGTGCCGATGTTCACTCTTCTTTCCTCAGACGTTAGCGGCACAGACTCCAGTTCTTCCGCTGGCTGTCCTCTTGGGTCAGGTCCGACAGCATTGTGGACACACGGATCCTTTCTACAATCTCTGAAGTTAGGGTCGGACTTCTCCCTACCGAGGTCGGCCCCAGTCGAGCTCGTCGTTTCCCGCTCATATCCGAGGTTTCCTTTTGGTTTCTGAACTTGATCCATCCTGCAGACCACCACCGATGCGCGGTCTAGACTGGCAAGCACTCTTTCCCCACAGACGGCGCCAACTGTTGATGCCAAAATCTGGACAGAGGTCTCACCTGACCTTCACGTGACACCAACAGTGAATTTGTAGAAACTGGGGAAGACGTGACCTGCAAGACCAGCAAAAACCGCTGCACACCGGCGTGGTGTAGGCCACACCGCCTCCGATGCCTAAGTCAGAAAACCGAGGAGAAGCTATAGATAGTAAAGGGTACAGTCAAGAGTAGAGTTTTCGAACCCTTCTTCCGTGATGAAGAGGGGTTTTTATACCTGTTTGTCCTCCTAGGGTTTTCAGGAATCCGGAGGTGTTTCGGGGCGAACCAGGCGGAACCGGGGCGATTCGGGGCATCAGGGACCGAAAAGAGGCCACCGGGCTCGGCCCGCGCAAGCGGGCCAAATGGTCGACCTCGGCCTTTTCCCGAGGCCGACCATATGGGTCGGGCCATGTCGGCCCGACCCTTTGGTTTGTTCTTCCTCTGGGTCGGTCTTTTGGTCCTACCTCTCTTCGATTGTCCTCGTCAGCTCCTTGTGCGCCCGTGTGGTCCAAAATTACCTATAACAATATTGACATTGTGTCTTTTGTGTGGGGCGAGGAGGTGTGAAGTAGAACTCCATCCAACTCCTTGTTTGGTCCAAGGACATACAACATCCAATTGTGGGATCCACACATTTATTAACAAATTATAACACTCTATTGTGGGCTACATAAACTTATTAACTCATATTCCAACACTTTATTGTGGGTCCCATAGAGTTATTAACTTGGGAAATCCTTGTAAATGACTAAGAAAAAATACTCGATTTAGATAAATAAACAAAAATAAAAAAGAAGAAAAATAGCCAAAACGTGAGGAGCATGTGACTATATTTGTATCCCAGACTTCCAATTTTACCCTCAGGAATTTCAATCGGTTGCATGATGGTCTATCTAGGCAATCTCTCTCCAAATCTAATTTGAATTAATTCAAATTAAATCTAATCTAAATTAATTCTTATTGGAGATCTTTTAACCTATTACTTATTTAAAATTTTCAATCAGTATAGAATATTGTAGATATTGTTTGGCCTTTAATTTTTTTTTTTCTTAAATTTCTCCTTCCTCACGATTAAAGCTTCTATGTTTCACTTAATGCAATAAAGGAGAAAAGCTTAGTCTGGCGGCGACGACCACTTGCACATTCATCGCAACACCTTCGTTTTCTTTGTTTGATCCAAAATACAACCGTGATTCTCGAATTAATTTTTCAATAGGTGCATTCACTCCACTGTAACTAAGTTGAGCGATTCAACAATTGACCCGAAAACTCGAGTCTACGGATATTGAGGATGAGGACGAACCGATAAATGAGTTCTTATCTAGATTTGTGTGGATTATGCGTGGGAGGATCTTTGAGCAGACTATGTTAGACAGCGATCTCCAAAGTCTTCTTCAAATGGGATTCAACTCGGTTCGACCATAGACAATTTGGTAACTTCTTGCAAATGGAGGAGACATGAAAAAAAAGATTAAAGTCCGTATAGGGTTCAATTTCTAACTATTGTTCTTCGTATTTTAGCAGAAGAAGATAGATTAATAGCATAAAAAGGAATGTAAATTTAGATTGTGGGTGAGGCTGAAGAGAATTGGTTTGAATTGGGAATTGTAGATTAGAGGATGAATTGGTTTGAATTGGGAAATGGTTTCAATAATTGTGTTTATTTGTTAGAAATTTTTATCGCCCAATTAGATATGAAAATTTTGATAACAAATTAGATATGTTTTCAACTTTGTATTAAGTTAGAAAATCATCCCTTTATTTTAGGAATTTGTAAATTACATTGATTTGTTTTATTTTAAATTTTAGATTTTGTCAAATTACCATGTAATTCTAGTATTTCAGTTTTGTTTTTAATTTTTAATTGAGGGTATATTTTAAATTTTTAATTGAAGGTATTTTTGGTTATATTTTCCAGCAGGCATCTCAGCTGGAAAATGATCTAATTTTGAAGGAGAGTTGAACTTGAATTGACAAGAGCATTTGTTGAGGATTTAAAATTGAAGAGAAAGGAGAGGTGAGTAATGTAAGCACAAATGTTAATTTTTCTATTTGCATGCAAAGATGTTTAGTTTTTATCTGAAACTTAGTTTGATTTTCGATTACTAGAAGTCTTACATCCAAATTTATATGCATAATTTTGAGTTGGTATACAATCTGGGATTCTTCATACCAAGTATTTTCCCTATGTTCAGATTTTCATGTTTTAACTGTTTCAATATTTACATTTTTCAGAGTTTGAAAATGAATTAGATAATTACTATTATTTTCCCAATAATTCAATTATTTTTTAAATCTTCTGTATTTTCCAGAAGATCAACAAACCATTAAAAAGATTTTGTTTAACTACCATGTAATCTTAATTGTTCGTATGTATTTTTTTCGTTAAAGGGTATTTTTGTAAGTTGCTAATTTTGATATTTTAATTCAGAAAATTAATTTGGCAATTTATCTAAATAATAGGGTCAGTTGCTATATTTCAAAACGAGCTTTTTATTTTGTATTCTTGTAGTTAACCCTATTAACTTCTACCCCAACTCTCAAGACAAAACAACTCCAGATTTCGTAACTTAACTCCTTGCCCCAAACAACCTAGTGACTATTCTATCAATTTTAGAAAAAAAAAAAAAAACTTCAAACTGGACCAATTTCGAGATATATTGAAAGTATAAGACTAAAATTATATAGTTGAAATTACATGAACTAAAATGAAATAAGCTTCGAATTAGAGAAGACTGACTTGGTATTTTAACCTTTAGGGTCCGTTTGGAATACCTCTTAGTTTAAATGTTTTTCAAGAACACATTTTTTTTAAAAAAACATTTTGTATAAAAATAGTCTAAAATTTAAACATTCATATGTTTAGTGGCAGTTCCATGTTTTTATATACAAGTTATTATACACTTAAAAACTATTTTTAAAAATTTTGTTTTTGAGTGTTTCGTCCAAAACAATTTATTTCTCAATCTTTTTTGATAAGTCATTTTCAGTGGTTGCCAAACACTATAATTTTTTCAAAATGATTTTTTTTTTCAAAATTAAACACTTCAAAGTTAAACGAAATGCATATTAATTTTTCAGTTAAAAATAAGGAAACTGGTTGAATTATTACCCGCCAGCAATTGAAGAGAGAGAGAGAGAGTACAAAGAAAACTGGCCATTTCTGTTAATAGTTATTTCCCCAAGCTTTTTGGGTTCTTCTTCTTCTTCAATATCAGTTTGTGTCAGAGCTCGCTGTTGTGGAGCCAAAAATGAGCAGCAGCAGTTTGAGGACAGTCTGCAGGCCTCATGCGATGTTTTCTTCCTTCCTCTTTAGCAGCAGATGCCAGTCTATGCCCAGGGTTTCGTTTCGGAACCCTAATAACAAGCGTCGGTTTTCGGTTTTCTCTCCCAGCTTCAATTCCTCGTCTGGCTTTTGTCGCACCGAGAAGTGGCTCCGTATCAATCAGAGGAGAACGCTGGCTATGGCTTCCAATTGGGCTAACGAAAAATCTCCCTATGAAACTCTCGGTAACTTTCTTCTTCTCTCTCTTTTTGTCCTTTCGAACGTGGACTGTTCTCTTATGGGTTTCGTTATGGGAATCCTCCTTTAGAAATGCTCTGGATATGCTTATTCTGCATTGAAATCGAATTATAAATTCGCTATGACGGCATCTGTAAGGAGGGGGGATTGGAAATTAATATGGTTCTTTAGTTTGTAGCTCGTGTTCTGCTGTGGTAGCTTTGGTTTGCAGTGGGGGTTCCATTTAGAAACCGCGAATGCTTACATTGAGGTAATTCAACGTGAAGAAATTGGATTGGATAGATGGAACTAATAGTGTCGTCATTGACTCTGGACTATTAATTTTGTGATAAATGTTGTTGATGCTTTCAAGTTTCAAGAATATAGTTCTTAATCGTTTAATATTTCATGGAATGCTTTTACTTTTATGCATCTCATTTAGTTGTCCGTTGATTGATTTTTAACTTTTTATTTGTTCTTTTGGTCCTATAAAACAGAGTTAGAGAGGGATGCTGATGAAGAACAGATAAAGAGTGCCTACAGGCGCTTGGCTAAATTTTATCATCCGGATGGTTTGCTCCTTGCTCAAGTGAAACAATTGTGTAGTTTAAAGTTTCGCATGATTAAATTCATGAAGTGCTTCTTATCTTGAAAAAAAATCCTGAGATGTTCATCGAATGTGAGAAGGAAGGAAAGACAACTCTGCAATTAAAATACTAGACCATCTAAGTTAATCACATATTAAACCATTTCTAAGCTGGATGGTAAGTCATATACTCCTTTGTCATTGATACACAATCATTTCCAGTTAATTTATTGGAGTTATGCATGAGAGTGCGGGGGTTTTCAACCTAATTACAATGCCCTCCTCTCTCCTCCCAGATTAAAACAAAATTAAGACCGTTGTTAATTAAATAGGTCTGAATTTAGATAGAAGGATCATGGCTTCTCAAGTTTTATTTTGTAGTGGGATTATTTTTTGCAACTTGCCAGTGCCACGTTTTGTGCCAATCAGATCAGTACTGCCAATACGACCCCCACCCCCCACAACAAAAAACTAAAGAAAGCTGCCTTCCTTCATCTCTGTGTTTCATGCTTAGTGTTTGATTAAAGAGCTTATTTCTCTTTGTAAACCAATTCTTTTGTTTTTTCAAAGTTTATGATGGCAGAGGAACTCTTGAAGAAGGAGAAACAGCTGAAGCTAGATTCATCAAGATTCAAGCTGCTTATGAGTTGCTCATAGATGATGAGGAGCGGAGGCAGTATGATGTAGATAACCGGGTTAATCCAATGAAGGTTTGATTTCATTTATGTTATTACGTGAATTATAATTTTTAGTGTGGAGTTTGTATCTTTGTCTTTGAGCATTGGCCTCTTTTCATTTCATCAATGAGAGTATTTGATTGTCAAACAAATTCTCATCTCAGTTGCTTATAAATAGCTTATTTTGCTAATTATTAGGCATCTCAAGCATGGATGGAGTGGCTTATCAAAAAGCGCAAAGCTTTTGATCAACGGGGCGACATGGCAATAGCAGCTTGGGCTGAGCAACAACAACGCGAGATGAATCTACGGGCACGGCGCCTTTCTCGATCAAAGGTGAACCAATCTTTGATGCTAAGAAATGCACTTGATTTTTCATTTTCACATTTGAAGATCAACTCTTATAATCTTATTATAAAGCAAAAAGAAGACTCTGGAGGTTGTTTATTCAGAGCCACGAATTTTTCACGTCCTCGTCTATCACCACTTCTAATATTTGAAAAAAGAGTTGAAGTTGGGAATTCCGTTATGGTTGCTTTTCTTTTGGAATTTCTTGTTTTTGAGGTGGATGGTATGGCAGGTTGATCCATACGAAGAGAAAAGACTACTGGCAAAAGAAAAGAAGGCGTCAATAGAGTATTTTAACAACACGCTGAAGCGACACACACTTGTCTTGAAGAAAAGGGATTTAATGCGAAAAAAAGCAGAGGAGGAAAAGAGAAAGGTAATAAGCCAACTTTTAGCTGAGGAAGGTCTGGAGCTCGACACAGACGATGATGACAACTTGTAGATAATACATTGAATTAATTGGCCTCAAAGAAAATGATGCAAATATCGGTAGAAGAAACAGAAAGAGGAACAGAGAAAAGTTTCTGCATAGAATTCCCTCTAAAATATCTTTAATATTCATTGTACAGAAGAATTGTATATACTATTTAGTTTACAGTCTAAAAGAAAAAAGAATGATTCTTGCACATTAATATATTACCCCCTCCCCCAAATTAATTTTGGCCCAAAAAAAAAAAAAAAAAAAAATCCTTAAAAAGCACTTTGATAGAAAGTGGCTTAATGAAAAATATTTTGATGTTGGGTTTACATTTGCAAAAGTAATTCACCCATTATCACTAGGTAAAAAATAATCAGATCATCAATAAAAGAATCAAGAGGGGATGTATTCATAGGGAATGAGTTCAAGTTATAGTGGTCACCTATCGGATTTAAAATTTTTATCTCAACAATCAAATGTAGTAGGGTCAAACGGTTGTCTCGTGAAGAATAGTTGAAGTGTATGTAAATTGTTACAAACACAAGACACTCATGGATATTAAAAAACGATGATAAAAATAATCACTTAGGTAAAAAAAATATTCCACAAGGACTTTAAGCATTCGAAGCCCTAACCTAATTCTATGATCTAAGTAATTATTGCCACTGCCAAAGAAATACCTTTTTTTTTAGGGTGTTAATTTTAAATCTGAAATGAGTATTTCAAGTGGTAGGAAGCAACTTTATTTTATATAAACAAAAATGTTTAAAATGACTTCTAACTTGTACTTGAAAACTCAATAATTTCCAAGTACTTAAAAACTTATTTTTAAGTTATACAAAAAGGTGGTTGAAAATTGAAAAGAGTTGGTTCCATCCTATTTTGATCATGATAATTGAATCCCTCCAACAGCTGCAGAAGATGCATTTACTATACAACCAAGAACTCACGACTGAAGCGTAGATAGACAACACAACAGCTGAAAAAAAATCAAAACCAGCCAATTTTGCTATTAAACAGGTAATAGAAGGACAAGCCACATGATTTTATTAACGCAACGGTACGCCACATCTCTGAATCCCTCTTTAACTTCACAGATTTGTGAAATTACAAGCTTTACATGAGAAACTAAGGACAAAATATCATTCATAAAAGTTAAGAACTATAAAACTTTATCATGTTGCTCTTAAAGTTGTACTAATGACCATGAGGTCTGTGGTTTGAATCCCTCACCCCACATATTGTCCAAAAAAAAAAAAAAAAAACTTTATCATGAATGTAAAGCTTCACGCTGTATTTGAAGTTCAACAAACCTAAGGACTCTGGAGGAAGATCTACTACTCTTCTACGGGAAAAGAGCAGAACCCTGTAAACCAGGCAAGGGAAGTACCAGAAGATAAGGGACATCAATTTCGTACTCAATTACTCCTATGATCCAGTGGCTGTTGAAGCTTTGTGGCCGAAATTGTCCACATAAGCAGAATGCTTCTCAACAATATGTTCGACGATATGATTCTCCACTTCGTCACCAACCCGTTTCGGATCACGCCAAACATGAATATTTTCATTTCCTGTAACAAGAGTAACCTCCTCCTTGCGGGTCAAAAGTTCATTTGCAATGACCATATTCATCTTGTACTTTCTCAGAGCATCATTCGCCTTCTCCAGGAGGATTTTTACATCAGTCTCTAGCTGTTGTTTGAGCAAAGGAGAAATTGTAGTGAAAAATAAATAGAACCCATAACGACTCTTAATGGCTATAATGGCATAATCATTGCAGAAGCATCCTTGTTTCCAATGTTTATATGGCTGGTATTACATTGTTATTTTATGGGGTCATAGCCAACTATATTTTACATCTAGAGCGCAGTGAAAATAATGTGTTACTCCTGAACTGATCCTAGAGTTATCAAAGTTCAGTCACTAACAAATAAGAAAAAAAGGAAGAAATGAAGTTCACAGGCTCTTGTTGGATCAGTGCTCGTGCGGCTTGAGGCATTCCATCGCTAAGATCAGTGATTTGATTTTTGAATTCTCCAATTTTCGAAGGTTGTTGGACAGCCAAGCAACCTAAGAAGAAAAAGGTCTTTTTATGGGGTTCTATGAGACCTAATATAAAATACAAAATTCAGCAAATGAACACTAGCAAAACCCTCTCCTCCTAATTAGTTAGATGTTGGGCAGGTTCTCCATTGCCCTTTCTCGACTTTTACCCAACGGAAGCTTCTTGATTGTTTTAACTTCAGCCAAGATCTCCCTAACAATTGGCTTTCGAGCAATTTGTGTGCAGCAGCCATTTGCTAAAATATGAATGGTTCTCTGAAAACTCCATTCAAGTTCTCCTATGGACCTATGGACTGTGGTCTGAAAGAACTAAGGTATATGGAAGAAATTTGGGGAGGTACGTTGGTTTCTCCATTTCGTTTTTGTAGCTAAATGGACATAATTTTTTAACTTCAGATGGGGATTTTGTCTGTATCCCCACATTGAACATATCTTAACATAGTTTCAAGCGGCAAAAGATACCTTGAAGGATATACAGTACGCTGTTGGAGCCCATTCACTCCTCAGCACTGATAGCATCTTTGGCACCTGAACAAGTCGCATGTCTAAAGGTCCTGATTCTGACTGGATCTTGTGCTCTGCCTGAAATGAAAAGACTAGAAAAATGAATGAAGGCATAAATCGGAAAGTAGTTCCATGAATGACTAAACGAATGAATTAACATTTGACGATTGAGAACCACTGTTAAACAATTACAATATCAAACTCCCCGTTTGCTTAAACAGGAGGAAAACTTTGAATTCATGATTATCCTTGATTCCTTGACATCCTATTTTCTTGATTAAAACAAGATTTGAGATGCAAGTATGAATGTTGCCATCCATGAATCTACAACAGTCCAAGTCTATTGATCTTTTAGACAGATACAGGCTTCTATATGACTACAGATCTCATGCGAGCACACACACATCAGATGTATACCACATGTATGCTACATAAATGCTAAGCCTAATTTGTGAAACAGTTGGAAAATTTAGACATGAGAAGAATTATGTGAGGCCCCCTATTACTAAGACTTATGTGCGGAGGGGCAAAAGAGGAATTGAGGCAGAGAATAACGGTTTGGATGATGGTGGGGACCGTTAGAAGCGTGGGATCGTGGAGAGAGTGTACGGAAACAGAGTGCTGGCTGCGAGGGTTGTTTTGTAGGGCTGCTGGTCGAGTGTTTGGCATTATGGAATCATTTGGATGTTTCTTGTAGGAGAGGTTACCAGAGAAGCTCTCTGGGTGTTTTCTTATCCTTGTTACTTATTACCTTGTTGTGTTCTTGCCGTTTGGACCTTGTATTTGGCTATTTCATCACCAGACTTGTTAGTTATCTTAATACAATCTCTGAGATATTGGTCCATTGTGTTTGGTAGCTGCTTTTCGTTATTTTTCCACAGGTGAAGATTGTTAGATACCTAACAAATTATTTAAGCACAATGAATAACACATTAAAATCTCGCTTTATTTGAACCGATGGTAAATCAATTAAGATATCTTTCCTAAGGAGAAATTCTTTAAATAGTTAGAAACACATAAAAGAAAATGTGAACTGTGTTCAGAGACGACATATTTGTTAAAATGACAACCTGCATTTAGTCAAGGGGGGAGCGGGAGTTCTCTTTAAGAGGAGAAAGTAAACAATCACTTATAAGCTAAACCATTACCATGCTCTCCCATGGAACATAAAAGTCAGAGACAGCCGCAGCAAGATAAAAGAGTGCATGGGGTCCAAGACTCCTCAATGATGTCGCAATCATGTGCAACATCTGCAAAATAAATAATAAATAATAAGATTAAAAGAAGTTTATACCCTCTTAATATGTTTTCTACATAAACTTGATAAAAATATTAGCTAGAGACAAATTAGAATGATTACTTGATCCATTGGACCATGCTTTTGGGTATATGAATATTGATAAACATTTGTGTCTTTTTGAATTCAAAAGAACCATCTTCTTCCCTATTTTTACTTGCAAACCCCATCAATGCTTTCATTAAAACTTGAATAATTTAGCATGCTGATTTTGAACTACAGACACGAGTTTTGACCAATACAAGACATATATTCTAATAATAGATCGTTCTGCAAGCTAGCACAGAAATGTAGCCATAAAACTACCTAATTAATGCCTGTGTTTTTACCCAAAAAAGGGAAAATTACCTGAAGATACTCAAAAATGGTTGTAAAAGGAAGTTTCAGAAGTTTGCCATTTGCCACTGCCTACAATAGTCAAATCCCAAATTTTGCTAATCAACCAAGTAAGCTATGGGCATACATGGAAAAGATAATGAAAAGTCAGAATCTAAATTGAGTGATGAGACTACATAGAGTAGTCCATACAGCATGATGCTCACTGATGGCCCTCTTCACTGCTTCTGAATATGGCTGGCGAACTGAATTTTGAAAAGAATTTAAGTCATGAGCACCATGTATTATAAGAATTGATCAATAAAATGAAAGTCAAAGTGCTAAAAGAGAGGCTACTTAACCCTGAGGCCCAGATAACAAAAAAAAAACTTGTTTATAAAGTACACCAAATGACAAATTTAAATCAGTTTCTAATTCAAAGAGTTTGATAACAAACATTGATGTTACAACAAAATTCCAACATTATGTATCAAGGGGTCTAAGGATGAGGTTGAGATGACTTTTGAGAGTAATGCTTTTTAAGTACAACACTTTTTCTACCAGCACTTTTGGAAGAAGTATTTAAAAGCACCAAGTATTTTTAGAAATTTTAAAAATCACTTTTAACTATGTAACTTTGAAAAGAAAACACTTTTCACAAATTCAGAAGTCATCCCAAAGTCATCCTCAAAGGAAAGGAACCTTGTATGCCTATGAACAAGTGGCTGTTTTCCAGTATTATTATGTATCCAACAGAATACACAGGCAATTGATTCCTCGTCAAGAACATATGACACCATTAACGCTGTAACCAGCAGAGCATCGATTAAGTTGGAGATAAAGAAAATCACAAACCTTGTATGCCTGACTCATGGGTGAACTCAAAACACTCCAGAAATGGATCATCAGGAAGCAAACTGCAATATGGTTGACAGGTTCCCCTGATCACAGAACCATAAATTAGCCCAGGAGGGTTTCAAGCCTTAACCTAGCATAATTCTTACACCATGCAGTTCCAGGAAAGATGAGTATGTACGTTCGATACAAGAAGATAACCGAGTATCCTGCCTTCAGAAAGTACCTGATAGAAATTAGCAAGATCACTTAAGAAACAAACTCAATGTATGATCTCAAGTATAACACATGTTGAAGTGTAATGTCATTTACTCTGTGGAAGCTGCACCCCTGTGACCTGAGCTGAAGTTGTCTATATAGCGAACACATCTTTGCTCTAAAGGAACCGTGGTGCCCCCAGATGTCACACAAACAACTTTCCTTGCACTTTCAGTTCCTATATTTACAAGCAAATTGATCCAATAAAACTAATTAGATAAACCTACAATCTAAATTCCTAAACTTTACTATTCGTACTTTGCATTTCACATGAGTGTTGTGTAAGTGTTCAGTAATACAGGTACTAGCAAAGTAATCCCTAAGTAGAATATTAGGAAATAACAACTAAATCAAAGCAAAAAGACTACTTTAAGGGATTAACTCAGAGAGAACTTGCCAGCTTGCGATGAATTCACTTCAATAAAATTTTTCAGTTTTTCACTGATACTCTCAATATTCTTCAAAGGGGGAGCTGCATCAAAAAATGATTTGATTTCAGCATCTAGGGCATCTTGCGCTTTTTGCAGTCCATTTACATCCATTTGGAAATGTTTTCAAAGAGAACCACTACCAAAAGCTCACCCTGTATTCACATAGACGAAATTTTATGCACAAATATTTATTTATTTATAAAGCATAGCATAGATAAAAAAATCAGAGTCAGAGACAACATATAAACGCGCCCATAAATACAACTTCTAAATTAGTGGTTAGGAATTACACATGTAAAGAATATGAAAAATAAAATAAAACTTACACCGTCAAATAGCCACGCACATTCCCCAAAACCAATATTATAACTCAATAAGGAATATAAAATAAAAACTCACGAACATTTTTCACATCATATGAGAAAAGTCGAAAAGAACATCATCAATTTACAATATCAATCAAACTTTTAAAGGGAAATTTTCGCTTCAAACAGCGAATTTATTTTATGAGCTACCCAAGAACGACCTCTCTTAAGTTTTACGAACTCGGTTTTATTTTTATCTTCCTAAAACAGATCGACCCCCCCCTTCTGTTCTCTGTTTTTCAGTTCTCCTATATTCTTCCTTATTCGTTCCCAGATTGATTAAATTGCAGAAGATCCGAGAGGTGGATAAAGGTAAGAATGGAATTCAAGAAGCTAATTAGATGCTTTTCTGCAACTGGACCTCGTACCTATAGAAATTTGCTACAGATTCTAGGGTTTTTCCCCTATTGGAACTCTTCAATAATCAAAATGCGTCTTGCTTACTGTTGTCGGTTGACAAACACAAATGCGAGCTCGATTTGCCGCTGGCCGGAATTTTTAATTTCTGTCTCTTGCGTCGGAATGATCAAGAACGACGGCGAAAGGAACCAAATTGCTCTATATTGTTGTGGAATCAAATCGATGGCACTCTCCACCGAACACCAGGATTTGAAGATGATATTCTTCAATCTGCTGATGGAATACTTCCCCTACTTATTTTTCATTCTCCCACCTTCATCTTCTCCCATTCTCCTATTTGCCTGTCTCTTATATAGACTTCCCAGTTCCCACTATTCTATCGTGTTTTCTCTTTCTTCCTACCATTTCTATTCTTAAATACCACTTAATTGCGATTCTTATATATGGATTTGACCATTTGTACAGTTTAAACCTAAAAAGCAAAATCTTCTCACGAATATTTACAACCCAACAAATGAAAATATCAAATTCAACCGTAATGACAAATTATTCAGATACAACTTCAATCCCAACATTTAGAAGAATTTGATGTTCGAGTCTCGTTGATCAAATTACAACATGAATGGAAAATCTGTTGTAAGATCAAAGGGCTTCACAGTCTGTAAAGAATAGATCTTTTACTAGGCATTGATTCCCATCATGGATGATGGCAATGGCAGATGGCAGAATCCTTATCTTTTGACTCGTTGGAATAGAAAATGATGCCGTGCAGTACGCGAAGAATAGCATTTCAAGGTCAAAGAACTTAACCTACCGAAGAAAAGTTCAAACCATCACCTCATCAGTCCACGAACTGCCTGGTTTTCAGCCAACGTGATCCAAAATATTAGACGAAGGACCTCCTAAGCCAAGGACTGCAACAAACATAGCGAAAGGATCCACAAGTACAGAACACTGATTTATATAACGATGTGAAGTAACTCTCTCCATCTCTCGTTGTAAAAAAAAAAAAAAAAAAAAAAAACTCTCTCCATCTCTCAATTAATTAATGTCAGTCTCTTGCACTCACAAAACTTGAGATGCAACATCGATTTTTGAGCACTGAAAAAAGAAGACCAAGAAATATATATAAAACTCCTTTTTGTATCCTCCTAGGATTTTCAACTTCATCTACATTCCCATCTGACTTGTATCCTTTGTAGAAAATCGAAAAGGTAGACACTTGGGATTCACTTATTTTCCATAAGCACACACTCCCTCACTACAGCTAATCGTTCATGACATGGATTTCCATTTCGCATGTAATCCAGAAATTGGAAAACGTAAGTATTGGTTGCAATGGTCCGGGAAGCCGAGTCATACCATCCCAAAGCCTGCCACATATAGCCGGAGTACCCCTCTTAGGAGGGTACTAGAGTAGGAATGCACCAATTCTGCGTCTTAGGGAAAAGGGGCTGGGAGGTATTGAAGCCTTTGCACTAGAAAGTTCCCCTTGAACCGTGGTGGTGGTTCAGACGATGTGCCTCATAAGTCATAATCTGAAGCCCCACCCATCTATTAAAACCAAAGTTTGGTTGATTGCCACAAAATCCGTCAGATGCCTGAACCAAACTTGCATCAGACAGAATTATCCTCCATTGCGTTGAAATCTTTATCTAATATTTTCAATCAGTTCTCTACAAGGGAAAAAGGGAATTCCAACCATTTTCTTTTCTTGAGGGAGGGAACGGCCTTTATATTCCACGAAGCCGAATTTCTCCATCAAAATTGTCTGAACTCAAGACATTTGCAAGGTCATTGCATGATTCGAGGAGCTGACTCTTGATGATATAGGAATGTAGCTGTCTTCTCGCTTCCAAATCTGCCCTGTCAGCTAAGGCGGGGAGAAGTATCGAAAAGGTGACTGAACTTGGCTTTGTGCCTTCTACTAGCATTTGACAGAAGAAATCAATTGCCACTTTGGGCTGCATAATTTTCATAAGACCTGCCATCAAGGCATTCCAACAAACTACATTCCTGTTCTTTATTCTCCTAAATACTTGAATTGCCGAACCAATATTGCCACACTTTATGTACATGTCAATGAGAGCACTCGAAACGAAATGGTTGTCTTCAAAAGCATTCCTCAACATATATCCATGGATTTCCTTCCCTTTGCACAATAAATTCAAGCTAGCACAAGCAGCCAGAGCAGAAGTTATAGTGACAGTATTTGGTCTAATCGACAGGGTAATCACCTTATTAAGAAGGCAACCAGTGCATAGTTTGGTCTGGAATAATTTTAGAGCTTCATAACTTAACCCAGATTGTTGAAATCCAGAAACTAAAACATTTAAAGATACAACATTGGGTGCCAAATCATTCTGTAACATCTCAGATAGCAACTTATATGCTTCAACTTTCTGCCCATTTTTTGCATGTCCAGCTAGCAGTGTGTTGTAGGTTACAACATCAGGTTTTAGTCCATGATGCTGCATTGATCTAAAACGTTCCAAGGCCTGGTCAATTTTTCCCTGATTCACGTAAGTTGCAATAATTTCGTTCCACAACGTAATGTTTTTCTTCTCTGCTTTGGCAAAAACTTCTTCAGCATAATCATCCTGTCCACATTTCGAATACATATCAACTAATGATCCTTCGACGTAAATATTTGTACATAGCTCGCGCTTAAGAGCATATGCATGAATAGCCCTGCCTAAGCTTAAATCTCTCAACCCTGCACAGGCTGGTAGTATACTCGCAACAGTTACAGAATTTGGATTCTCAGGAAACAACAGCATATTAATGAATACATCCAAAGCATCTTTAAAATACCCATTTTGAACACAGCCTGATATGATTGCATTCCATGAATTAACCCTTGGGCTCAACCCGTTTTCTTGCATGGTTTCCAAGTATTCGAGAGCAGTGTCAATCTCTCCATATCGAGCAAACCCCGAGACTAGTGCATTCCAAGATATCAAATCAGGCTTCAACCCACTTGCCTGCATGGAGTGAAATGATTCCATCGCCTCATCCAAAAGACCTTCTTCAATGTAAGCTGAAACAAGCGCAGTCCACGAAACCACGTCTTTTTCACTCATCGAATCAAAAACATTGATCGAAGATGTCAAATCCCCACAATTACCATAGAAGTCCATAAGAGCATTCCCAATGAAAATATCAGAGACCAACCTCTTTCTAATGACATACCCATGAATCATTTTACCTGTCGTCACCACTTGTCTCCTGGAACATGCTTTAAGAATCGTGGGCACGAGGTATTTATCAGGTAGTATGCCCTCATCAACCATCGATCTGAATGCCGCAAAGAGCTCATTCCACTTCTCTGACCGACAATACGCCCTAATCAAAGCTGCGTAAGCTGACAGTGTTCTCTCAGGAATTTCATCGAACAGCTTACAGTCGCTATCCACGCACTTCACATAGAGCTTTGCCAGATTGTTTCCAAACAGACTATCAACTCGATGAGCATTTAATTTAACAACCTGGACATTACGATTAAACAAAGCCAAACTACGAGCAATTGGGATGTTAAAACCTACATCATTACGACCCGTACTTTTAGCAATTGGAGCAAATTGACACTGGTGTCTATTACGGGCCGATACCGCAGAGAAATGCATTCTACAAGCTACATTCATGGAAATCCGAGAAAATCTAAAACTGGGATGGAGGTCGAAGTTTAACTTGGAAGACGATGGAAGGTCAGAAGGAGTAGCATTGTTTGACGAAAGAAAACCATCTACCAGAGTTGCCATAGTCAAAGGATAAAGTCGAAGCCAACGCACAGAGAAAAAAGCCTCAGAATTTAAAGATTTACCTAAGTTTGTGAAGAGACATGGAAAGCAGCAGAGAAGGAGATGGAGACAATGGGGAATGTCGATTCTCGAATCTGCAGATTCTGCACTGATCGGAAACTTCTGCCACGTTACCGTTTAAAATGGGCGCTGTGGACTTGGCGGTGGACATATGGTTCAACTTTTGCCTCAGATTTCTCACTCACATGCTAATTGCGGCTGAAAAATTCATAATAGGTTTTCATCTCGCCAAAGCTCGATTGATATAAAGTTTGTAAGTAAAGGTCGTTCAAATTCACCAAACTCCACATGTTGTCAGGAAAAAAAAAAAAAAAAAAATTCTTCCTCCATTTTCCTTATTATTAGGTTAAATCCCGAATTTAGATCTATTGAATATAAAATCAAAAGTTTTGACATTTAACACAATTTAGACCTATTAGATATAAATTTAAAAGTTTATAGACCTATTAGATTTTTTTAAGTTTATGGATTATTATATACGGTTTCGAAAGTTTAGGTACTAAACTTGTAAATTAACCTAAAAGAAAATCTAAACTTTCAAAGTTATTATGTGTAATTAGTTTTTTTAATTTAAAAGATGGTTAGTGAGTTTATGTATTTTTAATTTTGTGTCTAATAGGTCTTTATCTTTTCCAATACTTTATAAATTTAGCTTTATTCTAACTTCGACCAACATCAGTTGAGATGGAATTTCCTTGATGCAAAAGACTTACAAATTTAGTGCATATTTAGCTCATTCATAAAATATTTTTCCAGCTTCATGGCATCCTGTAATTATTTTTGAAAAAATATATCATGTAAAGTTTGTTTTTTTTTATGTAATTCAACAACATTTGAGATGGGAAGATTTGAAAAAATATATCCTATAAAGTTTATTTTTCCTTGTAATTTAACAAGGATCTAAATCTCGTCAAAGGAATATACGAATTGTATATATTTATATTATCTCACTCTACCACTCTTTCTCAATTTCAAAATTTTGGTTTGCTCGTGGGTCGCGAGAAAAAACTTTGGAGAAATATCTGCCATTGAAAAGGAATATTTTGAAAAGGACGGTTATTAAAATGAAAAATTGATGTGACATAATTCCAAAAAATAATTAAACAGCTTTCTCAAAAAAATAAAAAATAAAAAATAAATAAAAAATACAAGATTTGGGAGGCTATAGCAACCATAATTATTGTCATTCTAATTTCTAACCAATCATCAAGGCTTGATGATCAAAATCTTTGACATTTTTGTCAAAGTGAACATAGTTTTAATAATTGGTATGTATGCCTCTTGACTGAACTAAAAAAAATAAAAAATAAAAAATCTTCACATTATTCCACTTCCATTTGATCAAACTATCAAACAATTCAGGTGTTAAAACCTTGGTACTATATACATGAATAACTTCGAATTTTCTATCAGAATCTCATCCTACCAGAAAGCGTGCATTCCCAATAAAAAGACAATATACATAAACTTTCACTATGAGCTATACACATCTCAAAGCTTGAAGGCCCTTTTCAATTTGTCGTCACAAACAATTGGTGAGTGCTGCTTTCTTTTTGGTTAGGTTCTGCAGTTAAGATAGCCTCCAAGCTCAAAACATATATCTGTAAACAGAAAACCCATCTATTACTGAGGCCAAAATTTACTTGTTTCTGCACTATCCAACAAGCATCCATGGGTCATCATATAAAATTTATCAGTAGAAACTTCTTATCAGAAATCATTTATCAGTAGAAGCATTTTGGAAGAAGTGTCTTCTCAAGGAACAACATAGACACAGCACGCCAAAGTAGAAAATGAGGGATTTTCAACAAAACAAACAATAAGACTTTGGTCTACTCTTTACTGAATACAAGCGTCCGTTTATTTTCCCCAAGCAAAACTACATATATTCCTATAAAGCAAGATCAGGGAGATGATTGAGAGAGATGTTGAAATTTGGGTAAGACTTAAGAGAGAGCACTGCATAAGAATAGTGAGAGGGCAGATGATTGTGAAAGCCACAAAGGAAATGGTGACAGAGATGAGTTGCAAGATGGCAGGCAAGAAAAGTCGTGTGACCAAAAGGGGCTGCAAGATGAGTTGTGATTGTGACTAAGACTGAGTGCAAGTTAGAGGTTGTACAAGATAACAGGAATAAATTGTAATATGTAAATGGTACTCTAGCTTCCTCCTTCCCTGATTTGTTCAATATCTCTATCAAGAAGGATGCCACGGTGGAGCAATGCTGGAACTCAGACTCAATGGACTGGGACTTGGGTCTTAGAAGAGGTCTGTTTGATTGGGAGATTGCTAGTTGGATTGGGCTGATTGAGTTGATAGATGTGATCCGCCTAGGGGTTGGAAGTGATAAAGTTCTCTGGTGCCTCGAGAAATCAGGAATGTTCTCCTCTAAATCTGCTTTCATGAAGTTGATAGAAGTGAATCCCACCCTCAAAACCCCTCTGATCAAGTCTATTTGGAAGAACTGTGCTCCTAGGAAGGTTAAGGTCTTCCTTTGGTCCATAGCTCATAGAAGCCTCAATACTCTTGATCTCCTTCAGAAGAAGTGCAGCAATAGAGCTTTACCCCCGCTGATTTGCTCCAACACAGAGCTTTATCCCCGCTGATTTGCTCCCTGTGTTGGAGGAATGCTGAGTCGCTGGACCACATTTTCTCCATTGCCCCTTTGCTTTTGAGGCTTGGAGATGGCTGTTGGGAGAGTTTAACATCCATATTTCTTTCCCTGAGAGGATCGATGTGTGGCTGGATGAAGTTTTCTCAGGGTGGCATTTTAAAGGCAGAGGCAAGATTCTGTGGAATATGGCAGCTAGAGCGTTGATGTGGAACCTTTGGCTTGAGAGAAATCGTCGGATCTTTGAAGATAAGACTTCTCCGTTTGATTCCTTTTGTTCTAATATTAAATTTTCTGCTTCTTGGTGGTGTACAAAGCACAGGAAATTCTTTTGTAATTACAGCTTGTCCATGATTGTTTCAAATTGGACTGCCTTTGTTTAGGTTTTTTGTTCTGGGAGGGGGATCTCTCTTCCCCCTGCCCTTAGGATGTTTTTTTCGGCTGGCCTGTGTGCATATCAATAGAATTTGTTCCCCTGTTTCATATCTAAAAAAAAATATATATATGTAAATGGTAAAAGGTGGACTTTGAGATAGGGCATGTGGAAGGAAGATGATTCATTCATTTCACAACCGCGATTGGTTGTATGATGGATTGCAAAAGGAGTTCAAAATTCTATCTTTGGTAAATAAAGTTGAGGATGTTATCTATTTCACAGAAAATCCAATGGTTGACTACTTCTCGTAATCATATAGATTTAAGCCTATTCTGGATATCTAAATATTGAGAAAACCCAAACTCATGTCACATTGAGAACCCAAGAGCCATATACTTGAAATAATTTAACAAAGGAATACAGTATACTGTATACATGCTCATATTTGATCCCACAATGCACACGCATACACATGGGCAGGCAATGAAAACTAAAAATTTGCAGAAATAAGATTCTCAAAGAAAATGATAATGATATCATGATCTATCCTTTATACTCTGTACTGCATGATGTTGAGGATCCCACATTAAAAAGATAAGTGGAGATCTCACATAAGATGTATGAGTTACTCCTCTCATTACCCATTGGTAATGAGATGGAAGCCCATGTTATCTAAAACATGAAGCATGATACACAGACATCTTATATCATATTTATCACCTCAAGCTCATAAATACACGACAAGAAGATTCTTCCAGCAGCTGAAAGAAAACGAGATTGTAACTCTTCATGAAAGGCGTTGATTTTTGTATTTTTTTTCCCTTCCATGGAAGGAAAGTATAATAACGAGACAAGACAAATGTAATACTTATGTTTCTACATTTGTCAATTCCCATTTGACTGCTAAACCTTAGCTACCAGTTCCAGAAGACTTTAGCTACATTGCAGGTATAAAACAATAAGAACAAAAACAACTCACCAGCTAGAAGCTGAAGTTTGAGAATTCAGATTACTATAAAACCTCGACAGCCGGCGCGTCGGAGGCTTCGGTCTGACGGGTTTCTTACGCAAACCAAAAATTTCTTGCACCAGAGGGACGTGAACAAGGACGAGCTTCCACGCCAAGAACCAACCTGCGCAACCACACCAATTTACAGTGCAACGCAGGATTGAATAAGCACTACAGAAATAGAAATTAGATCTTCGATTCAAAACCTAAGCAGAAATAGACATCAGAAATACAAGAATTACACACAATAATCAACGGAAGGAAGAACAAATTACCGAGAGAAATCAAGGAGAACGTGAACAGGATGGCAAGGATCGGGCGTAATATGAATAGATTCAGATAATCCCACCGAGAAAGAGAATACTCGAAAGATGAGAATGATGAAGACGACGACTCCATTAGAAAAGCTCTGTCGCCCAAGAAGTTTAGCCACAGTCGATTCAATTCCCGTCGGGGGGCTCTACCAGTTCTTTTCGTGGGCTCAAATAGTGGGCTTGAGCTTCTGTAGTTTTAATATTGGGCCTAAGCCCAATTCTCGTCAGGGGCTCTACCAGTTCTTTTGGTGGGCTGGAGATATTGGGCTCGAGTTTCTGAAGTTTGAATATTGGGCCCAAGCTCAACTCCGAGGTTCAATCATAGTTTTCTACTTTTCTAGAATTCGAAACGCTCCGTTTCGCATTCTCCCTATTCCGTTTCCGTTCTCTGACTTCGGCGGTGTTTTTTGTGCTCGTACTCCCATGGAACTGGAAGGCTCTCCTTGAAACTCTGCAGAGAATCCTTGTATTATCTACAAATTCCTGGTAATTTTTATCTTCTTGCTGATTCTGCTAGTTTAGTTAGCGATTATGTTGTTCTTTTGCTGCGGTTAGGGGAAGCTGGTGGACTATGTTTGTAGATTTTCAGTATTTTCCAATGGCTTCTTGAATCTTGATTGCTGAAGTGTTGAGTAGTTTTAATGTTAGAACAGTGATTCTTCTGTTAGTCTTCATTTGATTGAGCAGAAGTACAGGTAAATTAGCCGGGAAATGGTAAAGGACAGGAAATGTAGACATTAAGGTCACATTATGCGTTTGAAGATGCAAGTTGATCGTAGTAAATTTGAGGATAGAACTTCAAATTTTAGGTCGGATATACTATTCTATTGCTAGAGATCGTATAACATATTTTTCTGAGAAGTATAATGATGTGATCCTTTATCAACTTTTGGTGTGTCTGACCTTTGTTTTAGATATCTGTGATCTTACATTTCTTACTACGTAAGAAACTTAGCACCATGGTTGAGATTCTTTCATTCTTTGCTCGTGACTTTGAGGCTTTAGTTTTTGTTGATCAATTCTACGTACTGCGTTTGTCCTGGTAGTTGGTTGCAGTGTGCATGACACTGTTTCCTGTGATACTATGATCTTCAGAAGATCTACAAGTTTGGCCTTGATCTCAATCTTGGTTTCAACCTTTCTCAATGTCATTTGGGAGTTTGATGGGGGTATGAGGGAGGAGAAGAAAAACAAAGTGATAACGAAGAAATGCGACCAAATAATTCAACATATTTAATGTATCCAATAAGCTCTTCAATCAATAAGTAATAGAGTTAGACTTAAAAAATCTAGTCCCCGTGCTTAGCTATTTTTAATATTTTGACATCCATGTTTTAATTTTTTCATTATAGTCCTTTAAAAAACAAATCAGTTTAATCTTTTACATTAATTAGCCAGTAAAATAGTACTAAAAAAAAAGTTAACAAGGTATTGTGTGGAAGTGCATTAGTTTCTGTGTATATATGAAACTGTAAGCTTTTTGTAGAAGAGAAACAAGTTTCATTGATGAAGGAAATAACGGAGGAAGAACTCGTAACACCTCTAGACAATTGTAAGTAATTTCAAGCTACCACATCAACTTTCAGATGTGCATGTCAATACTTCTTCATATTTGACTGGTTTGTCAACAATGGAAACCACAATGTCATGCTTGTAGAAGTATAGTGATTAAATTGAGTGAAGCAAAATTTTAAAAATGAAATAATACTAGACGATAATTATAATTGTGATTTAATTAACTGACAGTCTAAAGTAAGAGTCGGAAGCTAAAGAAACTTATAACAAGATTATGGGTCAAGATCTTTATAGGATTTCAGTTAACTGATTTTGAATTATAACTTTTTCATTTGCCTAGAACGGGCATTTTTTCTCAAAATTTTAATGTCATATCATGAGTGTTTTAAAAAGTCACATATTTTAGGTTATGTGATTCTATATAGGCCCTCCTTTTTCCCCACTAATGTGTGGTATAAGCATTCCATGATTGTACCATACTATTGCCGTCGCTAATTAAAATTTTCAAGTAGAAGGGCAATTATGAAACCAATTTAAAAGGTTTAAGAAGATAAAATTTGTAAAATTGAGGGACTAAAATTGAAAGATAACAAGAATTTAGGGGCTAAAATTGTAGTTTGACCCAACTTTTGTATGTAAATCTCATTTCCTAATAGAATTATAAACTGTTTCCTTATAATTTTCTATGTAACAGACATTTAGAATTTAAAAGATTACTTAAAATGTTTGATTTCTGTATTGCCCCCTGCACCAGACCTGTGTTGTTTGTGCATATACACGTAATTTTTGCAAAATGAGTAAGGTTACTCATGCCTACTCATGTAAGTGCATACTTATCCGGCAGCATGATCAAAGCCATCATATTTTTACTATTGCTCCTTTACGTTGTCATCACCTGGGGTTACATTTGTGGCTTTTTGGGTGATTAAATTGCAGTAAAGCAATTGATTGTTTTGATAAGATGTGTATTGAAGCCATCATACTCTTACTATTACCCCTCTTCGTTGTCATCACCTGGGGGTAATTCGTGGCTTTTTGGGTGATTAACTTGCAGTAAAGCAATTAATTGTTTTGATAAGATGTGTATTGAAGCAATTATATCACTTCTGGAAACTTTTAATCATGATAAAGATATTATGAGGTTGTGTATTGTTTTTGTGGGTTGACTGCATACGTAATCTTTTCTATCCTGTGGTATGTAGGAAAATATTAATGTATTGGATCAACTCATATTTACTAGCATTCTGTACGAATCTTTAAATAGACTGATTATGCAGAGATAACCGGAGTTAACTTCCCAACCAACCAACACAACGGTAAGTTGTTATTGTTTAAATAATAATAGAATAACTGAGAAAGCCAAACCCTTTACACTATGCATGTAAACTGAAGAATTCAACCATGTATCTGTAAATTGAATAGACAGTAAGAACCGGACGAGTATATTCTTGATGTTTCAAATTAACCCATCATCAAAAGCCTGTAAAGCAACCTTGTTCATTACTGTAAACTGAAAGAAAGGTGTAGTCAAGGGTAATGTTATTCTTAAATTATACCGTAGATTTGTCATTTATTGGTATTAATTAGTATAGATTTTTTCGTGTATTGTTGCTGTTGCTGTTTCTTTTCTAAGGATATCCTACTGCCCGTAGCTCTTTGATGTTTCTTCTGTTTTTAGACAGGTATTCCTGTTATATTATGACATAGAGGTGGTTTAGATGAAATTTACAGACTCGCAGCTTGAAGATTTGCCAGGATACAGCTTAGTGAAATCTGTGGTATTGCTGGTAGTATAAAGTTGAGGCTGAGTATGGTTACTGAAATAACGATTACATAGTCAAGGAAACGCGTGGGAGACATTTAACATCCAATATTCTAGAGATTCAGATGCACAACTTCTCGGCTTCGCTTTGCTCAACATGGTAACAAGATATAATCACCTGGGTTTTTTCATTTGTTTGCTCTCCAAGTAGTCTGTTCTCATATTTTTCAATTGTGTGCTGTAAAATAAACACAAAACAAAGTCATTCAGAGAATGGTTTTATGATTTTCATGAAAGGAACTCGATTAATTTATTCCCCACGAAGGAATTTAGAATAAGAAAAGAATATCTATTTCAGTGGCCTATTATAATCCATTTGCTGGTCTGTATCTTCTTTACAGCTTATATGTCTCATAATTATGAAGTTACAGTGGAAAAGATCGAGTGTTTCCAAACGAGTCATGTTTATAAGCATAGGGATGTCTCAACTGGGGTTACATGCTCTGAAAACCGACACTAAAATTCTTAATTATTAATGTCTTGAGGAGGAATATCTTTCTCTTCTTTTTTTGTTCTGGGCGAAGTAAAAGAAAATCATTATTTCTGATGATTATTGAAAAGCAAAGTGTGCTTTGCTTTAAGGGCTAGGGAGCTGTTTGCGATCAGGCGTTTGCCAGAACTTGTTCTCTGAACGGCTGGGCCTCTATTAACAATACAATACAATACAGCGAAGCCTGGTTAGTTTATTTCCTTCCTCCCCCACCCTCTCTTTATTTATCTGTCTGTTTTAAATCAGCGCGTTGCAATTTGCTTACTCTTTTTGGAACCCTTTTAAAGAGGCTATGCATGAAATTCCTGCAAGAGACAAAAAGCATGAGATACAGTTGCAACTTTCAAAGTGAGCACTTCAGAGCTTTCTTTTTCCAATTCTTATGTTATATGTTTATATTTATGTCTCCCTCAAAACCCATCGAGAAAAATCAGCGAAAGAAGAAACCAAAATGGCTTAGGGAGAGAGAGAGAGAGAAAGTCAGGACATGTCAGGAAGAAGGATGGTGAAAGAGGAACTTTCATCATCAGACTCCATAGCTTTCAAAGAGAACCGAATCAGACAAAAGCTTGGGGGTAAGAAAAGGATGTTGCTTTTGGAAAAAAATAAAAAATATAAAAAAAAATGAAAAAAGAAACAAGGAATCTCACTGTACACATTGCCTTTTACAGCCCTCTAAGCCCCCACTTTTCATCATTCTTTCACCGCTAGAATGATTAGTCATATTTACTATCCCAACTAAAAGTCTTAAAAGACACCTCTCTGCCTGAACTGAACTGGAGAGAGGGACATCACTTCTACAGTTCTACTAGAAAACCAAACACCCAAAAAGAAGATGAAAATTTTTGGATTTTTTCCCCCTCTAGTATTGGAATATTGACCCATGTCTCTCTCTTTGAAAATTACAAAGAAGCTTCTTCCTTTCTATTCCATTCCTTTTGTTCACTCAACTTTCGTTTTCTTCTTTTCTGCACAAATATGCGTGTGTATATATATATATATATATAAATTCTAATATATTTTCGTGGGTACTTTTTCTTTTTTTTTTTTTTTTTTTTTTTTTCGTGGGTACTTATTGGACGGACTTAGGTGTTACATTACATGTTGAGGCGAAGCAACTCATTGACTTTTTTTCCCTTTTTCTGTAATCTCTTTGACTTGTCCAGCTAGTTAAAAATTCCAATGCAAATTAAAAATCAAAGATAATCTAGCAAAATTGTTTTTACTGTTTACCTGTTCATTTTAGATTCTCATCTACTAGACCTTTCGCTTGATTAGATATTTTTGCAATAAAAAATTAGAATAGATTTAATAATATTTTTAGTATTATTTATTTTATGAGTTTCTTATTTCTTTTTTGTCCCTTTATTTACCCGTTGATTGTTTTTACTTTTTATAGAGGATTAAAGAAAAAACTGGAAACGAGAAGCAGGGAAGGGTTAAAAGGTACAACAACTCCAACAATTGATTCTTCTACTTGTTTTTTTTTTGTTTTTTTTTTTTAAGATTTTTTTTTTCCTTTTTTTTTTCTTTTCTTTTTGGCCTTTGAACCATAACAACTACAATATTTTTCCATCTCTGTCTACCTGTGGCTACAAAAGTCCAAAAGCTTCTTCCTGCCTTCAACGATTTCATCAATGAAATCATCAAGTTGGCAAACAATATTCTCAGCTCCAGATCTCAGTACTCCAAAACAAGCTCTCAAATTCTCAACTCTTTCTCTAATTCCAATCTCTGTTTCCCATTCCACCACTCCCTGCGACCCCATCCCCACCCTCCTCTCCAATTCTGCCCTCAATTCCTCCATCGCCATCTTCGACCTCCTAAACTCGTACAGCAGAATCCCAGGCCTCCCGTTCATCTGGCCGATTTCTCCGGCGACTCTCTGCTGCAATCTCGCCGTCGATATCATAAAAGCTGAACCGAAAAACAGACACCCTTCATACCCTCCTCTTACGAAATTCGATTCCGGCCAGCAGTAAACCAGTCCGTAGAGCAAGATCATTAGGAGGAGTGAGCTCACATTTCTCATTGCGTACAGAACTCCCCTGAATCCATTGAATCCGTTCAGCTTTGATTCGAGCGATACTTTCTCATCGAACCTCAGAGATAGCGGTTGAATTCTTGCTTCGATCTGTGCCCGATTCTCCTCCTCCAATCCCACCGCTTCCCGTCGACACCCTGATATTGCTCTAATCACCTGTATTTCAAGAGTTCGAAATCTCTTAGATTATGAACCCAATGCTTCCAAACAAAACAATACAAAGCAAAAAGAGACACAATAAAACAACCAAAACCACGAGCAAAATTCAGATTGGGATTGGGATTTTTGAGATGGACCTGGCGAGAAAGCTGTGAACTCAGATGGCGATGAGTATCGAGAGAGGAAGTGATATTGAACCCAGCAGAGTAGAAATTTTCGATGCCAGAAATGCCCGATTTGAGGACATGACAGGCGTCCCACAGCTTAGAACTCTCATCCATGTACTCATCCAACCACTTCTCCCCCACAGGCAAATGAAGCTTTTGGACAAGAAGTGTCAATTGGGAATGAAATGATCGGAGAAGTGAAAGAACCCTTTGAAGGAATTGGATTGACATGAAATTATTTGAGAGGTAAACCCGTTCAAGATCATCGATCCCTCGAGTCAGAAAGGTGTAGAAGCCATTGACAGAGTTGGTGGAGGAGGGATCCATTGTGACCTTCCTTGTGGGAACTAAAAGGAAAAGCAGAGAGAGAAAGAGAGAGAAAGAGAGAGAGAGAGAGAGAGAGGAGAGGGGGGGGGGTAGAAGTAGAAGAGGGAGAGAAAAGGTTATTAAGAAGGCTGGTATTTAAATTGAAGAAGCATTGAGAAGTTAAAAGGAAGGAATGGGAAGAATGGGAATTAGAAACCCAATTCTATATCTTTTTAGAAGCTCAGGTTTCTAAGGTTGAAAAGGATTGTTGGGAGCAATGATGGGTGTTTCCTATAGGGGGGAAAGGATGATTGGTAATATGCCATTTTCATTGTTAAATGGGCAGAAAGAAAGAGAACCCAAAAAAATATTCTAAAATTCTCAGAAACTAATTAATTTAAAAACAGGAAGAGAATTTATGCAGAGGAAGAGGAAAATAAAAACCCCAAAAAGTGAATAGTGAAAAAAAAAAATCACCTAAACTAAAGTTTTGGCCCATAGGACCACAAATTCCCTATGAACTCCCTTCCAATTTCTTCCTTTTATCCTCTCCCCTTTAAAGTAGCTCCTATTTATCATTTTCTCATACATAAAGTTGAGAGAGAGAGAATGGTTGTGGCATTAAGTATTGGGAATTTTCATATCTTTAAGAAGTGAGCTTTGAGTTTTTATTGGGTTGGGAAAATGATTTAATCAAGAGGATTCAACCAGTTTTGATCAGAGTGCTGTTTGGATTCTTGTTTCCCAATTTTTTCCCTCCCTCGAGCAACTGACTTTTGCTTCTTTAATCTCCAATCTTCCATCCCATTGAAATTTGTGGGTGTGAGAGGGAGAGGAGGGGAAGGTTGTTCTAATTATCTTATTATTTTTTTGATAATCCTAGATTTTCTTTTATTTACTTTCATTGATTTTTTCAAAAGAGTGAAGTTGGAATGATGAGGTTCCTTGTATATAATGCATTTTTGCAACTTTCTACTATGCAGAATCATTCTTTTTAGGTCTCATTTTTTTTTTCTTTTCCCATTTCTTTTTAAAATTATTTTGTATTGCCCTTTATTCTTTGAGGGACAAAATGGATATGCTCATCTCCCCAAGTCTTCTAGCCCACCTCCTTCCTTTCAACAAATGTATTTTATTTTATCCCACTCTATAAAGTTGCATTAACCTTCAACTTTTTAATTTATATGTTGTCCTTCCAATTTGAATTTAAGGATTCAAATAAAAAAATCTAAAAAAAAATGTCTATGTATTGATAACCAATCTTAGTAAATTTCACTCTTTGATTTTTTTTTTTTTTTTTTTTTTTTTTGAATTCAAACAATATTGGAGGTGTGGGGATTCAAACCTCTGATCTCTTGATCGAGGGTACATGTCAATTGTCATTGAGTTATGTTCACTTTGGCGTTTAGGAAAAACTCATCTTTTTACTCATCTTGTTATTTGATTTCAAATTTATCTAGTTTATTATTTGATTTTGAATGATATGGTCCAAATTTTATTTTCAATTTTAGAGAGAGAGAGAGATCCCATTCAGAAAGAAGCCCATAACTTTGGTAGGTCTTAACTGCGACCTATCAACTGCAAATCTACAAATGAAATTTCATGGGTACGATTAGATGGGTCCCAATTTTTTGTTCTATCTTCACCCCAAAATAACTCAATCTATTAACTTAACTGCAGTTACATCTTCAGATATACCCCAAAGTTTTATTATTATTTTTTTCTTTTACTACTTAGAATTATTCATATAATACATATTTTTCCTTTTTAACTCTTAGGACTGTGGACCTTGATATCTTAACTGTATTGGTATTAGCAAACAAATAAATTAGAAAAAAAAAGTGTATATAAAATAATTTTTAAGAATTAATAAAAGGAGTGGCTGAGTCGAGTGCTCGTGGGTTTTTGAAGAATGGGACGTGTGGAGAGTATGTTGGTCTTTTGAGATTTTCATTGGAAAGTGAATTATAAATAAAGTAGGCAAGCTTGCATTATTTAAGGGCATTGATTTGGGCACCCCCCTTTCTTTTCTCCTTATGGCGCACCTCCTCTCCAACATTACTTGATAACCCTGCCTGTCCTTCATAGTTTATAACTTTATACTTCTTTTTTTTTTCTTATTTATTATTATTTTTAGTGTTTTTTCCATGAGAAAACTGTTTTTTTTTTTTAACCTTGTACTTGACAAAAGTAATTGAATTTTAACATTAAATTTTTCATTTCATCTCGTTGAATCCTAAGTATTAGGCTGGTTTAATAACTATTTGGTTTTTTAGTTTTAAGTTTTCAAAAAATAAACTTGTAAACGCTTTTTTTTTTTTTAAAAAAAATTATTTATGAGTTTCTTTCTTTTGTTGTCTTGTTTTAAAAATATTTTTGAAACTCTAATCAAATTTGGAAAACTAAGGTCTCGTTTGATAATCATTTTGGTTTTTTGTTTTTGTGTTTTAAATTTAAGTCTATAAAACACTACTTCTACCTATAAGTTTCTTTGTTTTGTTATCTACCTTCTTCTCATGTTTTTAAAAACGAACTCAAGTTTTGAAAACTAAAAAAAAAATATAAAATAATTTTCAAAAACTTGTTTTTGTTTTTAAAATTTGGCTAAGAATTCAAATGTGTTTTTAACAAAGATGAAAACCATGGTAAGGAAATTAGGAGGAAACGAGCATAGTTTTCAAAAACCAAAAACAAAAAACCAAATGGTTATCCAACTTGGTCTAAAAAAGTAGTTTTCAAAACTTGCTGTTGTTTTTTTTAATTTGGTTAAGGATTCAAACTTTTCTTTAAGAAAGGTGAAAACCATGGTAAAGAATTAGTGAGTAAACAAGTACAATTTTCAAAAACAAAACAAAATTGTTTTCCTATAAGACCTAAATAAGTAGGAAAATTAACACTTTCAATTAGTTAGGTCCCAATTTTAATTAAGATTTATGGTTAGTTATGAGTTTTCATGTGGTTGGATATGACTATCTTTGTGATTATTGGTCTTTTGGTCATGTTTGATTTTTTTTTAGCTAGGGTTAGAAACTTTGTTATTGATTTTGAACATTTATTTTTTATTCACCTAATTTTGTGGCTAGGTTTGGTTTATCTACATTTTTTTTTTTTTAATGTCATAGTTTTAGTGAAAGAAAACTAGGAAAAGAAGTCAGATCTTAATATTGATGTAAAATGGAATCAATTTTGAAACTTAGACACTAGAATAGGATTCAAACAAAAATACATATATATCTTTGATTGAGAGAGGGAATCAATTTTGAAGGCATCAGATTTAAATAACATACCATTTTAGTGAAGAAACCAAAAAACTAACTTAAATGCAACCAAATTCTGCCTACTAAGATTGAGGTAGCTGAGGATTTAGGATCTGCAAAATGGTAAAGTGTTGTTTGGTTATAAAAGGTAAAGGTGGGATGGGATACCCTCTCTGATAAATAATACAAAAGAGAGAGAATACATTATTTGAGGATTTTTCCAAAGCTAAACCCCACTACTTGGAGGAATACAATTCAAGTTTAAGGCACTCAAAAAAAAAAAAAAAAAACAAAGAAAGTATAATTAAAGTGAAAAATCAATAAGAGAGAATATTTTGAAGGTTAAATTACACTTTTAGTCCCCACGTTTTAATTTAATCTGATATGCTTTTCAAAGTTTCATTCTCATTTATATCCTTTGATTAAAGCTCACAATAACCTACCAACAAGAGTATAGCTCAACTGACATAAAGTTGTACTAATAACCACAAGATATGTGATTCAAATCCCTCCACCCCACATATTGTCAAAAGGCTCACAATAACCTTCTTACCATCGGTGGATAGTAACAATGATCCATTTCTAAATTTTCGATAAGTTTTTATTGAATGATGGAGATGATAATAAAACTCTCCGATCAAATTTGAAATAAACAAATAGATTGATTAGACCCACAATGTTTAAAAAAATGCAATTTTTTTATTTTTTTTTTAAAGGAGGAAAGCTCAAGTGCAAGTGCAAAGTGTTTGCATTGAATGAGAATGTGTACTGAAAATGTAAAGTGGGGTCCATGATGGAAGTAAAAGTAAGCAAAATGGATGGCTAGATTTGAGTGGCAAGATCACTTTCATCATCATCATCATCATCATCAGTGTGGTTAGCCCTTAGGAGAGAAGTCCCTATGGGGAAGAATGTTTCACTTTCTTCTTAATGGCCTTAGATGGATACAACTGGATGGTCCATAGCTCCTCAATACATGAAAATGATACAAAGGAAGGAAGGAATATTTTCTTCATTTAAACAACTTAGATCACTGGGACATCTTTTATATATATTAAATTACACTATTATATATATATATCCTTCCTTCCTTTCAAAGTTGTATCATACATATATATATATATTTGGTTGGAATTTTATGGATGAAATTCTATTCTCTTAAAAGTACCTAATTCATTTTTCGAGATTCGATCCATCTTTCATGATTAGTGAAGATCTAGTTTATCTTCTAAATTGAAATAGTCTAGATTTGTTTTGATTATAAAACTAATCAAAATGTTATCAGAATCCTTTGTTTTTTAGGTGAGATTTCAATTCTATTCTTACTTTTTTTTTTAATGGTATAATATCTAAATATCTTAGAAGTAATGAATGAATGAATTAATTAATTATATGTGTGTGTTTTAGTAAAAACGGATCATAAACTATGTTTTTTTTTTAAATTAAACATGTGAAGGTGGAGATTTGAACCTCTGACTTTTTAGTCAAAGATATTTAAATATTTCGGTGGGATAAAAAAAATGTTTCACTAAAAAATATGTGGTAAAACAAATATTTAATGAATACTTTGGAATATTTAGGGAGAGGAAAAGGAGTAAGAATATGGGAAAGGGAGAATGGCAAAGAAGTGAGAGGCTTGATATGCCTAGTCTTGACAAGTTGCTTACCAAATATTAATTCCCAATTAATTTTTTGTTTCTAAATGGGACCACTCATAGCTCTTTTCATTCCTCCCACCACAATGGTGTTTAATGAAGATAAGGGATTCCCATTTATAAGCACCCAAAAGAAAAAAATTAAAAAAATAAAATAAAATAAAAATAAAAACTTTGGCTCTAAAGGAGTAATTTTCTTTTAAATGGTAGTTTCTCTTGATTTTTTTTTTTTTTAAATTGAAAATGAAGTGTAAGTTGGTGAACCAAATTATCTCAATTAGGTTGACACAACTTCAACACTCATCATCTAACTCTCAAAAATTTATTGTACATGTTATAAAGATACCTAAAAAAAAGAAAGGGAAAAAAAAAAATAATTTTGACCTATTAATTTTCACTCTAAACTTTCAATTTTATCAAACTGCACCACAAAATTAAGTAAGCGTTTAATTTTAACCTTGAACTCAAAAAAGTGTTGTGATTTTTCCTCTTTGATAAGTTTCTGTTTGAAATATCGTTAGAAGAATATGGTTAAAATAACATTTTGGTCCCTGTATTTTGGGTTTCATTTCATTTTAGTCATGTACTTTCAATTAGTTCATGTACTTCCAATAATGCCTAAAATTGGTCTCTATTATTAGTTTATTGTTAATTTTTCTGTATAAAAAAATAGTCTTTATTTAGACGTCCTTTTATCGAGTTTGGAAATATGTTCACATTGTGTCTTTTCTTGCACGAAAAATATAATTATTATTTAACCAATTTTAATGAACAAAAAAAATTAACTTCAAACTAACTGTATGGACTAATTTTAAGATTTATTGTAAGTATAAGAGGTAAATTTGGATATTTGAAAGTACAAAGATTAAAATGGAATGAAACTTGAAGTATAGGTACCAAAATAGTATTTTAGTCAAAAAAATATTCTCACTGTGCTTAATGAATTGTAAAGTATATGTATGGTACAAAAATGATAGGATTTCAAAGGAAAATGACATTAGAACTAAATTTCTATTTAAATTTGTGAGTTTTGCCAAAGTTATCTAATTGTTAATTTGTAAATTAATCAAACCAAAATTTATGTCAGACTTGATATTTATTAAAATGAGTGAGTTTATGAAGATTTTTGGATTGTTTTTCTAAAAGAATTAAGTGGATGAATTAAAGGAAATTGAACAATGAGGTAGAAATTGTGACACTAATCTAAGTCTAGGGACTAATTTAGTAAAATTGAAAGTTTACAATAAAAATTGATACAACTTGATAAGCTTATGGATGAAAATTGAAAGTCTGGGATGAAAATTAACACATCTCAAATTTAGGGGTAAATTTTCAAATTTTCTAAAAAAAAAAAAAGAAAAAGAAACGAAGAAGAACAATTGAACAAAACCTAAATTAAATGGTACGCTAAAATGGGGTTAAAATGTCGATGTAGATGGATATTTTTTAAAAAAATATTTAAAACAAAAAAAAATTCAAAAAATATTTAAATCAATAAATAAATATTTTACATTTTAAAAATAAGTTAAAATACTTATTATTAATATTATCTTCATATTAGTTACATTTCATTACCATTTTGTTTATATTTAATCGATTTTTTTATGGTATAATGAAAATGTCGATTCAACTCTCTCATGTCAATGTCGAATTTTAGACATGTGAAAATGTGAAATGTCGATAGAAATTTAATACTTCATACAAAAAAAAAAAAAAAAAAATCCTTATACATTTACAGTTTTTTTTTTTTTTTTTTTTTTTTTTTGAAAAATATACATTTACAGTTTGATCATTAATCTATTTACATAAAATATCATTATTTTTATTGCTTTTTTTAAAAAAATTAATTTCTAAACATTTATAAATAAGAATATACGATTAAAATGTGTCACTATATATGCAAGTATGATTTAATGATATGATATGGCTCTTTTTGTTTGTTGTACTTTACCAAATATTAGCATTTAATTCGATGAAACAAGGTATAATATTGTTATACATCAACTTTCCTAACCTTCGGGATACGACTTTTTTTTTCTTTTTTTTTTTTCCTAGTGAAAAATATCGATATATTTTATCCTTTAAAATTCAATCACTTCAATTTCTATTAACCATTATGTATGAAAAAAATAATAATAATAATAATAATAATAATAATGGAACATTTTTAAATACTATTTGACCGGATGAACTATTTAAAATAAGTACTTTTTAAAATATAAGCACCAAAATTAACCTTTACTTTAATTATGAAAAAACAATCAAGATTTTTTTCTTTTAAAAACAAAATTAAGATTTTTTTTTTTTTTTTTGAAACTAATAAATCAAGATTTCCTAAAAACTGTTTCATGAGCACTTAATTATATTATTATTATTATTATTTTATGGGGTATTAAAAGTACAACTTATGGTTATATTATGTGGACGTTTTTCTTAGGAAAAAACAAGAGGAAATTATTGGTGTGATTTCCACGATGAATTTAATCAAACCTCATAATGCTATATTTACTACAATTTTTTAGTTGTAAAAAAAAAAAAATTGTTTAAAAGAATAATGGAGTGGATTGATTTTGACACTGTTTACTAATTATCTAGAAAAATTATTATATTTCTCAAAAAAAAAAAAATCTAGAAAAATTATTCATTTTTTATCTATAAAAAAAAAAGAATAAATTATTCATTTCATTATGCTTACCTTTTATTTTCATGATCATCGATTAAATTATTAGAAAAGGCAATAAATGTTTCCTTTACAATGAATTTAGAATTTTCTTAAATTGTTTGTTTTATTTTAGCTATAACTCAATTATCTACTCATAAGTTTAAGGATTTTTTCAGTTGATAATATACAGGAGATTTTAATCTATGATCTTTTGATCTAGAATACATGTCATTGGGTTATTTTCTCGCTTATGTTTAAATTATATTTGAGTCCACAAATTTTTATAATTAACTTTACTCCTTAAAATTTTTAAATATTATATTAGAAAAACATGATATTCCAACTAAATGATTCGATAAAATTAACTGAGGTTACTGTAAAATTTGAGAGTTAAAATATAATAATTATGGTAGAAATGTCAAAATGATATTTTGGGTTAGAATCCAGTGGTTGAGTTACTGTATAGTATAGTAATATGAAGAGGATCTAACATCAAATCCTAACCTCTAGGAAATTGATGGCATCTTAGCTATAAAAATCATTACCAATTATTATATCAAAGTTTCCTCTCCATTCAAAAAAGATTTAGCTGTCTAATAAAATACCAAATTTCAGTACATATGAATGTCACATCCTTCAAAGGAAAAAAAAAAAAAAAAAACAAAAGAAAACAAAATCCTCTCATTTATAATAATTCTTTCTTCTTCTTTTTTTTCTTTTCTAATTTGTTAAAAATAAAGCTGTTAATTAATTATGGTTTCATTTATATGTTCAATTTAAAAAAAATAAAAAGAAAAAGAAATAAGCTATTTATCGATTTTATTTGTTTATCTCTTAGCTAAATGGAAAGAATAATATTTTAAAACAACATTTAAAAAAAAATTGATTAAGTTGTAAGCGAGAAATGGTTATAAGTAAACATATTTATTTTTTGAAAACATGAAATTAAAATAAAATAGTTATCTATTAAATGATTGATTTGTTAAGTTAGCTAAGATTTTTTTATAACATTCTTCTAGAGTAGATTTTTTTTTTTTTTAAAAAAAGAAGATTAATAAACAGCGGAAGAAATCATTAGTAAACACGTTCATCTAAATAAGAATTTATTGAATGGACCCAAAATCGTTTGTTTTCAACGAAAAATTTATTATTCGGAGATTTAGATGATATAATCCAAATGTTGAATTATAGATATCTTAGATTACCCATTGCTTTCAAAATGTCACATCTACCAAATTATTATACAATCAATTTAATGACAACAAATTAATCCAAGTTATTAATTTCAAAAAACAACAAAAAGATCTTTTTAAAAACTATTTTTTAAGTTTCCAAAGTTGTTTTTAATTTCAAAAAACATTTTTTCCAAGTATACAAGAGAATATAAAAGAAAATTAGGTTAGTAAATAACCCTAATATAATTTTCAAAAACAAAAAACCAAACCCATACAAATATTATCAAATACGACTTAATGGAAGTAATTTTTAAAAAATTCAAGTGCTTTATTTTTTAAATCTAACCATTACAAACTAAAAAAAAAAATTTTAAAAATGTGAAAAGTCAAACAAACCAATTGTAAATGAACAAACGAACCTAACTTTTCACGACATAAAACAAAAACGAAACCTAAAGTGAAACAAAGAAATGATTATCAAAGTAAAAATCTAAACAAAAAACACAAAATCAACCCAAGATTTTCAATATGATTAAAGATCCAACTTGGAAATGCAAAAAAGAAAAGTTGGTAAAAAAGAAAAAAACAGAAAAATTGAAAGATAAAGTTGGATAAATGTGCAGAAGGTTTTCCTCCCTTCCAATCAAAGAAGAAAGGTAAAATTGAGATTAACCCCATGGGGTAAAACGGTAAAAAAGAGAAGAGTAAATAAACCAAAGCAAAGTAGAAGAAACAATGAAAATGCGACACGTGGCGAGTAATCAAGACTAAACAAACAGCCTAAAGCCTCTCTTTCTCAAATGACCCCACATTCAATATTAATATTTATTCTAAACTAAAATTTTCAGCCACTTGCTCATAAGATAAGAGATAGTTATCCATATATCATTATAAAAATCTCTCTCTCTACTTTTTTTTTTTCCTCTTCATATCTTTTTTTTTTTTTCTCTTTTTTGATTTATTCTTTTAAGATTGACTTAGGTATATTAATTGTTTACTTAGATTTACTTGAAAGTCATTGATGTAGACCGATAGTTTGTATCTATTATAAAAAAAAAAAGGTTAAATTAGCAAAAATACCCCTGAACTGTAGAGTTGGTTTCATTTATACCTCTGAACTTTCAAAAGTTTCATTTTAACTCTCGAAGTTTGAATTTTGTTTCAAACAACTCTTGAAGACATTTTTTTCGTTAATTTTATGGACGAAAAATGACGTGTTTGCATGTGTATTGTTGCTAATGTGGACATATTTGAACATATGCGTGGAAAAAAACTATAAAAACACATGCAAATACGTAATTTTTTGTGCATAACTTTAACGGAAAATGTCTCAAATGGTCATTTTGAAACAAATTTCAAACTTCGAGAGCTAAAATGAAACTTTTGAAAGTTCATGAGTATAATTGAAACCAACTCCAATAGTTCAGGGGTATTTTTGATAATTTAACCTAAAAAAAAAAAGTATGTTGAAATATTCTTGAAAAGGATCAAAGTATTTTCAAATTTTCAATGTTTGAAGCTATGTATATAATAAGAACTTTGGAATCAAAGACAAGGGGTTGCATTATTTTTGCAGATATTGACTCTGTGATTGTGAAATTATGATGACATGATATATTTACTAAAACTTGATGGATTGATTGATTTTGTTGGGTTTTTTTTTTTCTAATTTATTTGTCATTCAAGAGTTTAGATTTTGTGATTAATTAAATTAATTGTAGGTGGGTGTTGATTAGAAAAGAAAACATGAGGACATGTTTATTAATTTGAGTGGCAAGAACAAAACAATTAATGGCCATGTGGAAAGAAAAGGAAAGAAAAAAAAAAAAACATTGTGTAAATGTTTGTAACAAATGAAAAAGGGAAAAAGAACAAAAATGATGAAGAAATTAATTGAATTAAATTAAATTAAGATGTGTGGAAATATTATATAGTAAAAGAAGGGACAAAATTAAATTAATTAGGCAGAGATAGGGAATGGAAAGGACCACCAAAAATGAATTATTATTCTGATATGACCAAAGATGGATGGACAGACATAAGGTTTGAAGCAATTATGCTTCATTTAGATTTGGAAATTTAAATCTTAATATAGTTGGCATAAGGTGTGTGGGGCTATTTTTTATTTAGTTTGGGTTTTTTTTTTTTTTTGGTGAAATCTTTGAAATTATTGATTGATTGGTTTTATTTTTCAAAAAAATAGAATCAAACCAAATCATTCAATACATTGCATGTTAAATAGAGTACTTACCATGATAAAAACATCATTCATCATGCTCATGCAATGTTTTAGTTAAAGGACTTTTTTTTATTAATTTATTTTTTTCGCTTTAAAATGTAATTTAAATTTCTAATAAATGTTTGGTTTTAAACATTAAAGAAAATGATAAATCAAATCATCCCTTCAATTTTTTTTTTTTTTTTTAAAAGAAAACTATCCAAATTTGTATGGTTGGGTTCAATTTTGTTTAATTTTGCACATCTCTAACAAAGTAGTTTTTAGGCATGGGTGGATAACGATTTCGTTTTTTGTTTTTTAAATTTTTGTTTATTTTCTCACAATTTTTTTTAGTAGATTTTCACGTTTCTTAAAACATATAAATTCTTAGTCAAATTCATTTTTTAATTATTTTTTTTAGTTCTCAAAGCTTAGCTTGAATTTTCAAAACATTCTTAAAAAGCAGATAAGACAAAGAAACTTATGAATGGAAATTAAATAGCGTTTCCCAACTAAATTTTGAAAAATAAAACATATGATTATCGAATAGGGTCATAACTATTAATTTTTTTAAAAAAATTGTACAACTATCAAGTCAATTTGAACTTACATATCTCAATTAGTTAAATATATACTCTCAACCAAGGGATCAAAGGTTCAAATATTTCCACTCCACCTCCACGTTTTGTGAACTAAAACATAGTTCATATATGAGATTTAATTACCATTCTCAATCAAAGTGTAAAATTAAGAAAAGAGAAAATTGAAAACATAACAGAGAAAATTGGTTGCTAAGATCTCGTTTGATTAACCATTTGGTTTTTTTTTAAAAAAATTAAGTTTATAAACACTACTCCCAACTATAAATCAATTTTTGAAAACTAAAAAAAAAAATAGTTTTCATGACACAAAGATGTAAATCATTGCAAGGAAATTGGGAGAAAATAAACATAGTTTTCAAAAATCAAATAGTTACCAAACAGAGCCTAAACATTTTCTTATTAGCATTCATGCACATAAAAAAAGAGATAGCTTAGTGGAATAGAAAACCTAGATTTTGATTTCTTTTGCAAGGTTTGATCATCACTTTATACACAAAAAATAAATTTCTCCATATGATACTTCATGATCAACAATATAGTTCTACTTGTGTGGTCTAATACAACATAGTATTGAAAACCCACTTCCACTTAGGAGAGCTTTGCTTTATGAGTGTGTTTATTTGTTCTTTTAAAGAGAGAGAGAAGAAGAGATCAAAAGTGGGGAAAGATCAATGGGGTCAAGTAGTTAGTTAGCAATCCCTTTTAAAAAGAAACTAAGAGACTTCAAAATCATGATGAGAGAAAAAGAAAAGTAATTGTCAAATTTAAAGTCTAACTCTCTCTCTCTCTTTCTAGTTCTATAAGGTTGTGGGGTTTCAATTCTACTTTCAAATGCCTAAGAAAAAGGGCCAAAAAAAAAAAAAAAAAAAAAACCCAATTACTCTCTTTGACTAAACATTGATGGAGAGTGTTAGAAGGGAATTTTTGATTGAAGTAGTCAAAAACCCACTTTGATGATTGATGATTCCTTCCCACTACTACAAGTAACTTTTAGTTTCATCTCTCTTTCTTCAACCCCAAATGAGGAAGCCTTCTATATTTTTATATGACATCTCCAAGCCTAGAGAATGCTAGTGCTTGTGCCCTTTTTAAATGGGGTATCAAAAAAAAAACTCATCATTAGTACAAAACAAAACACTTTAAATACTTCTCCCCCCTTTTGTTTCAAAATCAAGCCAACAAAAAGAAACCCAATATTACATAAACCATCATGAAAAAGAGGGGGAGTCCTTGTATGAGTGGAGAGAATCTTTCATTTTTTAAGTAACGAGTTCTTTTCAACTTAATGGATTTTAAAAAGTGTGATACGTAAACTCTTGCGTCGTTGAAGTAGTTAAAATACCAAATATTTTGTCCATTTTCAAAGTAAAACATTGTAGAAGATGAAAGGATTGTTTTATGAAACAAGTCAAATAGTGACTTTTTAGCTGAGATATTATGTGATGGTAGTATGGTATGAGTCTTTTCAAGTCAAATCTTATTAAAAAAAATAATAATAATCAAATGGGTGTTTAGTTAACTTAATCGAATCGTTCATAACTAACCCAAATGCTTGAAAAAATGTTTAATTTAAATCCAAAAAACAAACTCCACACACCAAACAAAACCATGGGGAAATTTTTTTTTCTTTTTGGTGGTAATATTATTGTTATTTATGTACAAATTTTATTTTGACATATGACAAGGCAGTTGATTCTGACTCTTTATGCCTTTCCCCAACTCCAACTCATCTAATCTTGTGAGTAATTTTTGTGCATGCCAAACATTTATGATGAATTTTTGGACAACGACTTTTATGAAAGGAATGATTTTTATAGCCCCCCCTATTGCAATATAGCCAAAAGCTAGGCCCCTCCTATCCCCAAATAGCATATTTTATTTACTTCAAACCCAAAACCCATCTCTGTTTTAATCATTTAACTATGTTCCACTAATCATAGGCCTTGCAGAAACCCACTGCCCAGTGCCCACATCAGTTTTTTAAAACTTTGCCCACCAGCTGTTCGACGAAATGCCTCAGAGAAATATTTTGCAGTCAAGGCTGGTCATTCAACAAAGTTTGTGGGCTATGCTATGTGGATGGTCCAAGTTGTACACAGCTTCATTACAACAGTAAGTATAAGTACTTTTGGTGTATGGAAAATTGACAAGTGAGTTCTTATTTTTTTTTTTTTTTTTTGTTTTAGAGTCTTTAGAGTTAGCCTGAAAATTGGTTGATGGGTCAGAGGCAGAGGGTGGAATGAGTAGAGAGAATCATAGACCGTACAAAAAAGGAGGGGTTTGAAGTTTGAAGTTGGAAGAAAGGCAATTAAATATTGGGTTTTGTTAGGCTGTATGTAGGGCCAAATTATGAGGGTAAGAAAAAAAGAAAAAGGTTTCTATCTGTTTCTGTTTCTCTGTCATATTAAAACTGATTTGGAGTGGATGGGAGGGATGGGGCTTCAAGGCTGTAGGCCCAGAGGAGAGCCGCAAGCAATCATGCTTTGTTTCGGATGCTGCGGCTCAGAGACTGTTTTTCTCTTCTGTTCTGAGTCTGATGGACATTCATGGTGCCAAAGAAGAGAAGAGAAGAGAAGAGAAGGATCTAATTGCAAAAAGAAAAGTTGGTTTTAGTTTTAAATGCAACTGAACTAAAGATGATTGCCGGCGCAGCTATTGCATAACTATGAATATAAAGGGGAAAAGTAAAACTTTAAAAAGGAATTAATGCAAAAAGAAAAGAAAAAAAAATCATATTATTTAAAGGGTTTGACATTAACAACCTATGTTATTTGATGGTTTAGTTTACGCGTAGTTTGTGAACAAGTTGATACTTGTAAGTTGTAACAATTTCATAAGTTTGAGAGATGATTGGTCAAATCAGAAGTTTGAGAGTGCAGTTGTGGCAATTGAGCGATGGGTATGAAAGTTGAAATTGGAACGAAGTGTCAAATTGTACCGAAAGAACATTTTGCGCACGATACGACGGGAGGGTTAGGTGAGTGGATGGCTTTGAGTGAGTGAGTGAGTGATGGGCAATGGAATGGATGGATATCAATATTGCTAGTTGGCTTGAAAATAAAGCAAAAAAGTAAGCTTGAACAACATTCAACCAAAAGAAAAATTAACAATGTCGGTGTGTTGTTTTATGTTGTGTAATGTGGCTTACAAATGAATGAATGACTGAGTGATTCAAATGGTTTGTGTTAAATGTTTTTGTTTGCCTTTTTGGTCTGGGCCGCCATGTCTGAAAAAATCAAAGCTGACAAAAACAGTTTTCTTTTTCTACTTCAACCCAGCCCAAAATGTCAGTACATTTTATTGTTTTTTAGGCCTTTTTTTTTTTTTGCCTCTAGCGGCTGCCGGATTAGGCTGCGCCGCTGCCCCTCCGCCGCACAGCGTAGCCCACCGCCCACTTCTCCAATCATCATTACCATAAGGCTTCTCTCTCTCCCTCTCTCCTCTCTCTAAAGGTGTTTTGTAAATAAATGCGTTTGCACTTGTAGATAAAGATAGGTTGTACAATATTTGTTTTTCCAATTATGCTGAGTGGCTTAATTTATTGTATTTTAATGAAAAGGAAAAAGATTTGACAAGGGTATGTATGCTATTATTGTAGTTTGTAATCTCAATTCGTTAAGAGGACACATATCTTGACCTAAAGGTTATTAGTTCCAAATTTCCAACGACACTTCCACGTCGCGGGTTAAATTAGTATAAAGCAAAAGATACTTTCATTAGCTGAAATAAATGAAACAGTAGATCTCACACAATAAAATAGTATGAATAAATATTAATATAAAGAGTTTCTATAATGATAGTACTTGATGTTAATATGAGCTTAGTTCAACGGTAATTGACATGTACTCCTTCCTTTGAGGTTGGAGGTTCAAATTCATAGATCTCATATTTATTGTACTAGAAAAATGGTAGTAATTGACATTTTTTCTTCAAGAAAGAGAATTTGAACAAATATATAACTATTACCTATGAATGAGTATCTCGTAGTTGAACATACGTGGTTTCCGGTGCATAGTGTCTTCCATTTTACAATAAAGAAAATGAAATTAATGTTACTTTATTATTTGGTGTCCTTTAAGTATGATTAAAGTTTATACTAAAAAAAACGTATGACTAAAGCTGGAGTCTATTTCATTTTTATAAAGCTTTGAAATTAAATTGTCTTTATATTAAACTTTTGTTTTTCCCTTGGTTTATGCATTATGCTTTATTAGTTCAATTAACACTCTTTACATACAACCCCTCCATGCAACATAAAGTACTAATTTGACTTCCTTTTGAAAAAAAAAAAAAAATGGCTAATGAATATGAATTTGACACTTTTAGCCGTTGTAATCACTTCATTCATAGAAAAGAGAAGACATCCTTTTTTTATATATATGGAGCCGGGTGGCTAGTAAGTGAATACGATCCCACTCTTTAGTAAACAAGGTGTATTCACTCCAACTAGTATATTTTAAGCTTAAAAAATGTATAAAGAATGTGACAGGGTATGCTAGAATAATTATGAAATAATTGAATAAATCAACTAGGAGATGAGTGTGAAGCATGTTTTTCAAAAGTTGGACAATACTCTTATGCAATCTTGCATAATTCAATGGAGCAACATGTATAAAATATTTCTAAAAGAGTTTAATATATCCAAATCATATCATTATATAATCTTTTTAATTTGACACATTATTGCTTGGGATAACATATAAAAATTGATGTGTTATATTCTAACTTTTACAATATGGATATTGATATTTTCAAAGATTTTGGAAAATTTTTCTTGTGACATTATTATCTCTTAAGATTTCGAACCTTAAATGTCCCTCCTTCCATTCAAACATTTTATTTTTCAAAATCTTTTTAAGTATAATCCCTCACATATCGTCTTTTAATATATTTTTCTATCTTTTTTTTTTTAGTACATCAACCTTTGAATCTCTAACCTCATAGTCAAGGGTACATGCCAATTACCGCTGAGTTAAGCTTGCTTTGGCATATATTTTTCTATCTTTCATTACTTACTTTATAATTAGAAATCCATAATTATAAGGTTAATGTCTAACTTAGATAGTTGTATTATATCGATTTAAATTCTAAATTTTAGAAAGTTCCAGTTATGCTTCTTTTAATTTTCAATTTTAATTCTAATAAACACCAAAACAATTTTGAACCACTCTCCCATTAATCATCCATTCATCCTCATCCTCCAAGAGAGTGAAGAACAATCTCATTCAGACACCATGGGTATTACTTACATTCACAAAAGTTTTTCTCAGTCTAAAAAAAAAAAAAAGGAATGATGCAGTAATGGCAAGATAACCCAAGGGGCTATTTCATATATTGGCTTTCTCAAAGACAATTCTTAGACCTACAAAATCTAATTTTTAAAGTTCTGACATACGCAAACCAATGTATTCAGTGTAAGAAAACAATACTGAAGACAAAAATGCATATAACTCTTGCTGTGTGTGTATGGCTTGCAACTTTCTCAAGTTATCTATGAGCATATGAGACCACACAAGTCGTTTATCCTTGACTGGGAGATATCAGTAAAAGGGTATACCTTGAAGTTGCCAGTAGACAAGCATGTCAATGTCAGCTCTTGATCGCTCACCATTTTCTGCATTAAAATGCAGTTGGGTTTTAGATATGGAGATTGGAAGCAAAAGATTCTGGCAATGCAGCTAGTATATTGCATATAGATTTAGTGGACTACCAAGTCTTATTGAACATGTTCGTTTTGTTTTTTCTAACATGATGTTTTAAACACAAGATTTATACAATCAAATGGAGAAGAATGTATAGTCTAGGTCTAACTGATTTTTCTACTCAGGCATATAAAGGATAGAAACTCTTGATACAATAAGAATTATTACCTTGCTCAAAATGAGAAAAACTCTACTATAATATTTAATAAGCTAGGTAAGTGGTCATTGTGGTTTTTAGTTCATGACATGAATGACATCTAATCTACAGCATGCTTCCACCACTGGGCCATATATTGGTGGTTGGTTGCTTTATTCGGAGATGATTTACAATAAAAATAGCTGAGGGTATGTTTATCAATCTTCTTTGTTTTTTTATTAGTTTCCAAATGTAGTCTATAAACATAGATTCGAGATGAAACAAAATGCATACCGCACAAGAAAATGCCACATCCTTGCAGTGCCATTTCTTGAATGGAACACAGTCGATATAACGACACCATATGCAATACTGGTTCAAGTCAAATTCAAAAATAACTCCAACTAGACATCCGAAAAATCTACATATGGAGAAAGCTGCACTCGTTAGATTTCAGATAAGGTCAAAATGACAACAAAAATTAACGTCCCGACCCCCACAGAACCGCAAACATATATAGTATTAAGGTTTCAGAGAACTTACAAAAGAGCAAAGAGAAGAAGAGACGAGCTTCTCAGGATCGGTTTGTCCAGCTTCTGTTTCATCTTCAATTTGAAAGAGTTTTTGAAACTATGGTTTAAAGAGTATCCTTTAGTTTGAGCTTTTTCTTCTCTATGCTGCAGAGTGAATAAACTCATGAAACCGAGAAGTAATCCGGACACCAAGCCTCCAACATTTGCAAAATTGTCTATGTAAGGTAGCAGACCAAGTCCGAAATTGATAATGAAGATAACAAGAAGCGATCCCAGAGCTAAAAACTGCGACAAATTAAAGTAGAATAAGCAACTCTACAATCAGATTACCTATAAATTAGAAACATTAGAATGGGAAACAGTGTGAGTGAAGTACTCTATCAGTGTAAAGTTTCCAGTTCCTTATTATCCCAGAAAGCATAGCTCCAAGTAAACCAAATAGAGCTCCAGATGAACCAACGGACGGGCTGTTTTGAACAAAAAGTGCAGCCACCAAGGTGCCAGTGAAAGCAGAGAGTAGATAGATAATCCCAGTCCTTACTGCTCAAAAGGAAGAAAGGGAAAATGTTAAAAACATTGTCCAAGTCCAACAATTCGCAACTTTAATATAATACTACTAAGCGTAAAAAACACAAGAAACAAATAAATATGGAAGGCCTACCTGGCCCATACTCAAGTTCTAATTGAATCCCTACAAAGATTACACTGCTAAGGTTGATCACAAGGTGGATGAGTCCAGCATGCATACAAGGAAATGTAAACAGACGCCAAATTTGTCGATATTCGGTCAAATTGTTTCGCCGAAGACCTCCCATCTTCTCTAACCTGTAGCAGGATAAGGGAAAAGTATAGTCATTACATCAGTAAACAGAGCCAAAGACATTTTTATTCCTTTAAACCAAAGCTTTTCCACTCAATTTGTCAGGTGAGTGCTTATCCAAGTTGGATGATATGCTAACATCTCATTTAAAAATCATCATCTCAGAAGAAAGCAGTTTTCGGATATGAGTAAGATTTATCTAATTATTTCCAGGCACATGAGCTCGTTCAATCACTCATTTCATCCTCACAGAATAAGGTCAATTGAGAGTGATAAAGACGACATGAACATTGAACTCTGAAGGCAATTTGTTCCCGGGATGGATATTTCACAAATTTTCTCATTGAGATTGATTAAAAACGTTGATTGAAAACAAAAAATATTGCTTGTTTTTAGAATTTCAACATTTTAAGCATCAAATTAGACAAGTTTATTGCAAAAGAAATTTCAGGAACTGCAGAAGCAAATAGCCTAGTTCCATGAAGTCTAAAACTAGCAATCTTATAAGAACGAGGGAAGAGTCCAGAGTAAATAAGTCCAATTCCATATCAAGCATCAAAAGAGCAGATATAAATAAAGAACTAAATCGATATATACCGAGATTAAACTTCAGAAACATTAATCCACAGGAGGAAAATAGGAAACTAGTCAACTCTATTTCTCTTCTCAATCTTTCTAAGCAGCCATTCACAGGAGAAGCAAGCGACAGTAAAAGCATATAATTATTGCATTTACGATGCATCAAATCCGAAAGCCAAAGGCAATATCAAACGGAAGCGGAAAGAATCAAATCGACAAAAAAGGTAAAGAAAAAAAGCAAGCTCACGTCGAAGCGGAAGGGCCGAGAAGAGGATTCTCCGCAAGCGGCTGAAATGACATCCTTCCGAGTGCTCCGAATGCGCATTCTTCGTGAGAATTAGACCAGCAATCATTAACCAACATCATAGCGACGAAGGCCACAATATGGAGAAGCACGAAGACGGAGACGACACATGTATCGCCTCTTGGCCTCCTAGAGCTCGATTGGAAGAACGGAATCTTCAACTCTTCCAAGTTCTCTAAAAACTCAGTGGCGAACGGCGGCGGTGGCGGAGGTGGCGGCGGCGGGGGCTTAATTTGTATCTGGACCTTGAGATCGGAAGCGCCCGATGCCATTTCCGCCGTCTGGTATTGAGTTGCTAGAGAGCAACTTTGATTAGTGTGAATTGAGGGAAACGATTTTGGGTTACATTGACAGTTGCAGGAGATTTGTAGGGGAAGAGAAGAGGCGAAGAAGAAGAACAGTTGAGAATGGCGGGAAATCTGTTTTGCTGAAACTGCTCTGTGAAACTAACAAACTTTAAAAAATTATTGGAAAACGAAAGACGAATGTTTAAAAAAATCTAAATGATTCAACTCAATTTCAATCCTATAATTTATTTAGGTTATAAATTAATTAAACTAGTTTATGAATTCTCTCAAAATTAATATGATTGATCTGAATTAATTCAACCATTTTGGTCCCTGTTTTTTTTTTTTTTTCTTTTCTTTTTCTTCCTTTTTGAGGAAATAGTCCCTCAATTTTTTTTAATTATTATTCTTAGTCCTGGAATGTCAAAAGGTTGTGGTAGAATTCTCAAATTTATTACATTCTCATCACCTAATATTCAAAATATTTATTATTGATCTGAAACTAAAATGAAACATAATTTTGAATATGTATTTCAAGATATCTATGTTGATTTATATTAGAGATATACTGATTTTTTTTTTTTTCTTTTTTATACCATGAGTGTCCAGATCAGCTTGCCACTAATCTCATAAGACAACATATATTGAGATTAGCTTAGACGAGTATCAAATAGATGGATATTAAATAACAAAATTTTAAAATAGTTAATTTTTAAAAGTTGAAAGACTAAAATAGACATACTATAAAGGACCAAAAAGATTGATCAAATTTGGAGATTACAATAGATATTTTGAAACATCGTGAACCAAAAATAAAATAAACTTGAAATTTTATTTAAGAGTGTAAGCATATATAATTTATTTTGAATAGCTCAATCGATTAAAGTATTATATTCTCGACCAAAAGGTCATAAGTTCCAACTCTCATCCCGAGATAAACTAATAATCTATACTATATATAAATGGAGCTAAGAGGGGAGAATCTTTTGTTTCCTCTTTTGCCCCTACTTTTTTATTAAATTCCTATTTTGACCTTCCTTGATGCGATGTGGCTCTTCGAGCTATTTTGACCTTCCTTGATGCGATGTGGTTCTTCGAGGGTATGTCTGTTCATTCCAATGGATGCAATTAATATTGACGAGACATGACTATTGGTGAAGGTAGTTATACATCAAATAGATGCATCCATTCACGTATGGATATGATCCATGTATAAAAGACATTGAACTATGTAATATACTTCTTTTACAATTAATTCTTCCTTTATTGTTGTTCATAGATAATTGATTTTGTGCAAAGCATGTTGTTGAGATTCATGAATTTCGTAGTTATATTATTTGTATATTTAGATTCCAAAGTTGTTATTTCATGAATTTCCTTTATTTAGTAGTTATAGTATCCTTTATTTCTGTTTTCTTTTCACTCAGACAATTGGTTCTCCGTCGGACTTCAATCACCTATTTCAAAATGGATGAGAAAGGTTAGTCAATTATCATATTCTTCGTTTCTTTATTTTCATGTGGTTGGTTATTTGATTTTATTTAAAGATTGTGTATGAAATTGTAGTAAATTTCTCTCTAAAAAAATTGTGATTTGAAATTTAAAGTTAAAATGTTTAGAAATTGCACTACACTTTTCATCATTCATCCACAATAGAATTACACTTCTTTCAATGGGTAAAAATTGTAAGTACTTTACCATAAAATTGTAGATTGCAATTAATTTTTGTCTTTTGTTTGTTACCCAAAACACACTACACTTTATCTCTATAAAATTTACTTCATCATAGAATTTTGATGAAATATTCTTTCTTTATGTTGTCAAAAAAAAAAAAAAAAAGTCTTTCTTCTATTGCATGAAATTTCATATCGAGATTTTATTTTTTATTATTGATTTTACTGGTTGTGATTGTGGTTTGATGGATTTTATATTATTTCATATTGTGGTATGATGTATTTATATGATTAATTATTATTAACGTAAATAATTATACAAAGAAGTAGAATAACCTTAATAAATTTATTCACTTGTTAGTTGGGATTTAGGATTGATATTGAATAATTATTATTGACTTTTTAAATCAACTTTTAAGATGAAAAAATGATGGTTGTTTGGATTGTCATCAATTTAACCAAAATCTATTGTTCACAATTGTGAAATATTAAAATTAGTATACGTCACAATTTTCTTAGATTTTATTAATTCCACATTTTTTATATATATTAATTGCTTGATTATCTCTCATATATGTTTTTTACCACCCACCCATGTAGGACTTAGTTGATAGCCTTAGTTCAAACGTGGTTAATTTATATCGGAAGTGATGGACTGTCATAGTTAATAAATATAGATATGTATGGTTTTGGAAACATAATGAAAATTTAACAACTTAAGACAATATCTTTGAAGTCTATGAGTATTCATGGAGGTGGTCATGAACACAATATTTGTTTTACATTTGTTTTAAAGAAAACATTTTGATGGATTTTTTTTAAGCGGTAAAGTATATTACAAACTCATTTAAAAAAGTATTAAGTTTTATTAAAAACTCGCATAAATGTTAAAATTAGAATTTCATAGTATGTGGAGAAAAAATGTTCAATGTTTTCCTTTTTTGACTAAAAAAATATTATAAATGAAATATTTACTATTTAATTTGAATGAAAAATATATTCATTCAACATTTAAATTTCTCTATGAAAATTTGTGTTGTAAAGATTTTTAACCACGTGCATTGCACGGGTCTTTTAACTAGTAACACAATAAAGAGTAAAATAAAACATTAAATTTGAATTATTCAAGGTGTCACAAATAGATAGATTAAATAAAATTTTAAACCCAATTTTGCCCTTTATCATGTGTGTAAAACATGGAGAGTGAGTTCTACAATGCCCTCCACAAAATGGTAAGAATAAAAAACCTTGTTGAAAAAGAAAGTCTAAGAGATACATTTACATCATAGTGCTGTATTAAGACAATAAATCAGATGCTTTGAGATGAACCAAAAAATGGCGTTGCACAATTAGTGTTCATCTACTCCAGCAGCAGTTGCAGGTTGCTCGGTCGGTTTCTCGGAGTCGATTGCGGGGGAATTCTTCCTACCTGGACCTTTTGAAACTTTAACTCTTGCTGGTCTTAGAAGTCGCTCGCCGAGCAGAAAACCGCGTCGTAATTCTTGAATAATGATTCCTTCCTTGATCTCCTGCGACTCCTCTCGAGCTACAGCTTCATGTAGCTGCAACCAAAGAAATATTTTACCCTCATCATGACAATCCATTAGAAAAGAACACATCTCTTCATTTGAAAACATTCTCACTACCAATCAGACATTATCAGTTCCCAGTTACTGATACTGTCATACACTTGACAATAATTACTTGCAAAGAATTCCAAGTATAAACAATGAGAAAATAAATATTTATCCTGTTCTAATCCAGTATAAACAATGAGAAAATGAATACTTATTCTGTTCTGATACAGTATAAACACTGAGAAAATAAATATTTATTCTGTTCTAATCCTCCTTGTAACAGTAAGAAAAATTAGCAAGCTTGAAGAAGATCATGCATCAAATAGACAAATTTGTACATTGAAATGAAGGTATCCTGTTTTAGTCAAAAGATTTAACTTACTGAGGGATCAAATGGCCTTCCAACTGTGGCAACGGCCGAGACTCGCCAGCTCCTCAACGTCTCCACAAACTGCTTGTATATACCCTGGTAGCTTACATCGATCTTTTTCTCCTTGTCAGTTTGAGGAACAATTTGTTGTCTGGCTTTCTCAAAAGTGTCGATCATTGGTAATAGACTCACAATAACCTCTTTCTGGGCATTATTCTTCACGGTATGCCCTTCTTTTTCTGATCTTTTCCTGAAATTATCAAAATCAGCTTGTAACCTTATATATTTCTCTTTTCCAGATGTTATCTCTGCCGATATTTTGGACACTTTCTGGAACAACCCATCCTTCTCCTTCTCAATTACTTTTAGTCTTGCCTCAACTTCAGAAACAGTCTTCTGATCTCCATCAAGCAAAGCTTCTCGGTATATATTGATGAGGGCCTGCAAACTCAATCCATGAAGCTGATCTCCTGCCTTTTCCACAGCTTTTCCTTCATCCTCTTCTTTATTTACCTTTTTTCATAGGAGGGGCAGGCAACCAACAACTACATTGAATAAGTGAATAAAGAAAAAGATAAAGTAACTTTGTCATCCAGCAGTGAATTGAATTGAACATCTAAAAGGATCTCGCAGAAAAATTTCAATTAGATAAGAGTGCTAAATCCATTTAACCATTGAGTTGTTACCTGTAACTTCTAAGCCTACTAAGGAAATGAAGAGCATGAATACCATAAAGGGAAGAAAGTAATGAGAATCCTCCAAGAACTTCCAAAGACCCTTTCTATTTCTGTTACTTTCTCAATTCTTGAGATAAATTATTTTCAAACAATTAGACTAAGCTATACTTGCACTCTTGTTTCACTTACAAAGTACAAGAACAAAGAAAACGTTAAATCCTCCGCCGTGTTAGCAACTACACCATAAAGAAGTTCTGTAAATGTTTATTAGTACAGAAACAGTATAATTCAGGAGAACAGGTGGTTGAGTTTTTAGCCAAAATGGCCGCCAATCAAACCTACAATTTTCAAGGAATGCCAAAATTTGACGTCAAAACTGACTTAAACCACCACCTTATCAAATCCCACCGGCCTTTTCTTTCTCTAAAAAAAACTCTTTCACCTCAAAATTGAGTAGTCTAATCAATGCCATTAAGGGTTGGCCTAGCAGCAAAGATCTCAAACCAAACCAGCACTAAGAAAATAGGAATTCGAAGTTCCAAAAATGCATTTAAGAATCCATACAAATGAAAAAAATGATAGCTAAGGCTCCGTTTGATAACCATTTGATTTTTGGTTTTTGGTTTTTGAAAATTAAGCCTACAAACACTATTTTCACCCATAAGTTTCTTTGTATTGTTATATATCTTCTTTCCATGTTTTCAAAAACCAACTCCAAGTTTCGAAAACTAAAAAAAGTAGTTTTCAAAAACTTGTTTTTGTTTTTGGAATTTGGCTAGGAATGCAAATGTAGATGAAAACTATTCTTAGGAAATTAGGAGAAAACAAGCTTAATTTTCAAAAACCAAAAACAAAAAACCAAATGGTTATCGGGCCTACATTTCCATTTCAAACATTCAGCAATTCAAATACAGCAAAACATCCACAAGCAAAAGACTAAACTAACGACGTGACAGAGAAACAAAATTAAGCACAAATATCATTGAAAATGATAAAACAAGAACTGTAAACAATCAAAGCAACAGATAAAAGGAGATTTTAAACGTACATTGGCAACAGAATCTTGAGCAGAAAGACCCGATACGAAAGAACGTCGAACTGGAGAAGAAGGGGAGGTGGGAGAGAAACTTAATAATGGGTTACAAAGACGAGAGTGATGGCGAGGATTATGAAGAAGGCAAAGAGGTTGTTGAATAAGGGATGCGGAATCTAGGGTTTTGGAGGAAGATGAAATGAATGAAGTAGAAGGGCGAGGAGAAAAGAGGGTGTAATTAGAGAGAGCAAAAGCTGCCATTGACAGAGAAGATGAAGCTCAAACTCGATGAAGCAAATTGGAATTGAGTAACTGAGCTTTCCTCCTGTTACGAGTCCTCTTCTTCTTCCTTCTCTGAGTTTCTGGTAATTTCGTTAATGAAAGTACTTTCGTTTTAGTTGAGCCCTAGGTCTCGAGCTCCGACCCGACCCGACCCGAGTTGTTGGTAGAATTTCAACCAATTGTATATATTTTGAAATATTGTTTAAATCTTGTTATTGTTTTGAATTTTGACGCTTCTATCTTTTTTTTTTAAGGAATTTCATTAATAGAAAATTAGGCACAACTATCCTCGTAAAGGAGGGAAATAAACCAATCGAAAAATACAAAGGACAAAAAAAACTATCTTCTTGCAAGGGAGAAAGCCTCGGGGTTAAAATGTTAGATGTCGACGGAAATGTCGAGATCTCAATTTTATGGAAATATCGACGATGGATATTTGAAAAATATTTAAAGTAAAGAAATTAAAAAATATATATTTAAATTAACAAAAAAATACTTATTATAAATATTATCTCCACATTAGTTACATTTTGTTATTATTTTGTTTATATGTTATCAATTTCTTTACGATATAATGGAAATGTCGATTCATCCATGTCAAACTCATGGACATATGGAAATGTTGACATGTCGATGGAAATTTAATAATAAAAAAAAAAAATCAACGACTACTCTCCTAGCTATGTTGTGTCCAAGGGTTAAAATGTCGATGTCGACGGAAATGTCGAGACCTAAATTTAATGGAAATGTCGATGGAAATATCGACAAAATGTCGATGTCGATGGATATTTCGGGAAAAATATTCAAAACAAAAAATTCAAAAAAAATATTTAAATTAACAAATAAATCTTTTACACTTTTAAAATAAGTTAAACTACTTATGATAAATATTATCTCCACATTAGTTACATTTTGTTATTATTTTGTTTACATTTTATCAATTTTTTTACGATATAATGGAAATGTCGATTCACTCTGCATGTTGATGTCAAACCCATGAAAATGTGGAAATGTAGACATGTCGATGGAAATTTAATACATTGGTTGTGTCCAACGATGTTGGACACTCTAAGGTAATGGTGAAAGACCACTTCTCCCCTTTTCGAGCTAAGATCCATGATGGCGTTCAGTGATGTTGACCTCCGAAGATCTTCCGACTGCCCATTCAGCTAGCTAATAAATTGATAATCCCCAAGGCGTCGAATTCGACTATCAACGGGACTCGAGGGGAATTGAATTTTTCAAATATGATATTCAACCCTTTCCAAATCGCCAAGGCTTCCACCGCATTGACAGACCACTTCCTTTTGATTTGCTTCATTCCTAAATAGATTGGGGATCCGACAGAGTCATAGACCAAACTGGTCGTTCGAATTCACCGAAGGATTTTCCCATTGGTCGTGACTCGACTGGCTCCCAAATCTGTTTATTGGACCTTGGTACGATTCCTTCTGATTGTTCTTTGATGTTTGCTGAGATTTGGTTATAAATCTGGTTATGTATCTAGACTGGGTTTGTTGGCTTGATGATTTTAAGATTGTTGTTACATCTACTTTTGTTCCTAAGCTTTTAAATGTTTAATTTTAATCGTTAAGATTTTTTTTTTTTGTCCACTCTTTTAATTCAATAATGTGGGGTGAAGATTTTCAAACTTTTAACCTTTTGATGTATGTTTTAATTAGTTGAATTATGTTCAAATTTACTTATATTTTTAAACTTTCATTACTTTAGCAGTTAATCTTTAACGATGATGAAAATATTATTCGATATCAATATCGGTATTTCAATTTTACGAGTATATCTATGGATATATTGATAAAATATTGATATTGATAGATATTTGTATGAATCATTTTTTTAATTATTTAAATTAGTAATTAAGTTGTGTTAACATCCAAATTGAGTTATAGATCTTGTTATTACTATTTATATTTACATTGGGGTTATTAAATGCTATCTTTTTATGTTTTATGAGTATTTATAAATGATATTAGAAATATTGATTAATCTTCAATATTCATGGATTCGACGACGGATATTTGCATTCTTGATCTTTAAAAGGAATAATTTTTTTTTCTTTATATTTGTTATTTATTTCGATTTTAACAAATTAATAATAGAAATATAAGTTTTTTTTTTTTTTTTTTTTGACAATATCTAAGTGTGTTTTAGTATATATTGATGTGAGCATGTATTAAAATGTGTGTTTCAAAATGATTTTAAATATAACAAAAGTGATTTTACCCATTTCAAAATCACTCTCAAACATGCATTTAAATAAAATGAGTAAAATTATAACAATGATTTGTTTATTTATACAACTTCTTGATGTGATTGCTTTGATTGGGGATTAAAATAATAATAATAAAAAAAATTAAAAAAAAAATTGCTTAAATTGAAATTTTGAACGTATATTGTGGCTTCATAATTCCAGAGGAATTTAAACCACTTTTTTTTTTCTTTTTCTTCGGTCTTAGTTATTATTAGGCTAAGACTCGTCAAATTGAATTTTTTTAATCAAAAGGCAACATGTTAAGCCTTGTGATTGTGTAGAATAAAAACAATATTTGGCAACCAAAAGAAATTGGTTAAAATAAAATAATATTTTTGGATATTACATCATCATTTATTTATTTAATTTTAATTGTGATGTTTAAAAGAAACTTGTTTGGTATAATTTGAGCTTAGCTCAATTGGTTAGAACATTTATCTTCGACCACAATGTTAGAAATTCTTCCACCCACATGTTGAAGAAGAAAAGAACAAAAACTTTGATAAATTTCTTTTTGCTTCAATTACTAGTCCCTGAACTTTTAGGACTGTGTCAATTTGGTCTCTAAATTTTAAAAAGTATCAAATAGGTTCTCAAACTTTCAATTTTGTGTCTAATAGATCCTTATCCTTAAACTTTCACTTTTGTGTCCAATAGATCCGTCAATATTCAATTTTGTGTCTAAGTCGTTGACCTATTCAACATTTTTTAAAATTCACAAGTCTTGTAGATACAAAATTGAAAGTTTAAAGTTCCAAGAGACATAAAATTCAGTTTTATATCTAATAGATTTGTTAATTTTTAAAAATCGCGAACGTTAGAGATCTATTCGACACAAAATTGAAAGTTGAGAGACCTATTAAAAACTTTTAGTTCAGGGACCAAATTGACACAACCCTAAAAGTTCAGGGACTAAACTTGTAATTTAACCCATTTTTTATATTTTAAAAGTAAAATTTAAAATACTAGGAATCAAATTCGAGAATATTTGAAACTTCATAACCAAATGGTATTGGTAAGAATGTTTTTTTTTTCAAAACATCATACACTTCTAGTTTTACTTTTACACAAACAATGGTACATATATATACCAATTTGAGCATAACTCAACTGGTTAATACATATATTCTCGACCAAAAGATAAAAGGTTAAAATTACCATCCCCACATGTTAGTTTAACTAAAAAAGAAAAGAAACAATGGTGAACGTGTGCGTGCGTATGTATATATAAATTAACATTGCACAAAAATCTACTTATAAAAATTTAAAATAAACAGCTTGTATGAATGCTTGCACCAAAAATACTCTCGTAAAAATCTAAATAGAGAAGAGGATGAGCCATCACTTTTACCTCTTCTTATAGAAGAATCATCACCAGTCCTCAATGTCATATTCAGACCAGAAAGAAAAATCTGTGATGCATTTGTTTGTTGAGAAGCAAGAGACAGGGAACATGTCACCTTCACAACACTGTATCCTATATTACTAAGAATAACACTTAGCTGCATACCGGTATGTCCCTACATATTGGTATGCGACATATCGGTATGCAGCCAAGTATTATTCATTATTCATTCGTCACAATAAGGGCATTCATCAGCAAGTCACAGAAATTCAGAACATAGATATATATGGCAAAAGATATGAACATCCATCAAGCCCATTCTAAGAAACATAAAAATAAAAAATAAGCAATCAAGAGAATTAGCTTTTGACAAATCAAGTCTGAACCATCCACACTAGAAAAGCATAAAAATAGTTCAACAACCTCCAAAGCATTATCAACATCTAAAGCAAACTCAGCAACAGAATATCCAAAGGTCAACAAAAATTGACAAGAAAGTCTAGACTTTTGAGGTCAGACTAAACAAACTACCATGCACACATTAACTACGAATGTTCATATTGTAGTCAGCGTCCTGCCTGGCTCAAGTACCTAGAGCAAGAGGAAAAGAAAATAGTCAGCAACCTTTAAGACAAAACTTTAAGATTTTTTTTTTTTTTTTTGGAGAAGAAACAGACAAAACTTCAAGATATAAATTGCCTTCTCTTCCGGGTCAAACATGAACTTTTGCATTTATCATTAAATACCAGAACCTTTTTTCTTTCTTTCTTTTTTTGACAACAGACTGGGATTATCATATTACAGAACCAGAAAAATCCAAACAAAACAAGATCCTCCTTTAAAGACCATGATGCAATGCCAAATCAAAAACCTCATCGACCCTTCTGATATATATTTGACAAGACAGAGAACTATAATGAATCATAGAGTTTGGCATCCATTTTATAGAACTTAAAGAAAGAGGCAGATAAGGAGCACACAGAATGTAAATTATGTTAGAATAAAAGCACTATTATCACATTAAGTAACAAAGAATAATATTCGGCGTCACCATAGATACTTCGACCTACTCATAAAGTAACTCCTCCTTTCTTTTCTTATGACTTCAGAATTCAAAATGAACACTTCTGTTCACAAAATTTGGCAATTCAAAACTTGAAAATTGAACCGATGTACCATCTTATGTTTTTAATCAGAGACATCAACATACCAAAGTATAAAGGATATGTAACATGCGTACCTGTACAGCTACTTCTACGCAAGACAAAGATGTAACTACTATTTACTAAGAAAAAACTTTTGACTCCTGAGGCTCCCAGTCTAGCACACTACTAGAAAGATTGTACAGATCAAAGAAGATCAAGCGGACTGATTAGGATTCCTGTCACCATCATCAGTGCTAACACCACTGTCAGGTATATTTTCAACAGGCGGAGTCATATAGATGACTTGACCAAACAACTGAAATGAATTTACTACAGCTTTAGTTGAGTTGCAGATCTGGTTCTCAGCAGTTCCTGTGGCAAAGGAAAGAACACTAGCCTGACTATCAGGCGATAAGGTATCAGACTGCGCACTACCAATAAGGAGGTCAGTGGACACCATTTGTGTCTTCGGCGCTGCATTCAGCTTGCCCATGGAATTTTCATCACATGTTAGTGGAGTAATTTCTTTATATGGATTGAATAACGTAGATTCACAGAATAAATTTTGCCTGGCTCCCTGCATGCCAGCAGGAAAAGAGTTGAAATTCAACAATGATGGATTGAATTGTTCCATTGTTGAATCACCGAATCTCATCAAAGGTGAATACAGCTCTTCATCATCATTCAGCAGCCCAGATTTCTGGAGACCTCTAAATTTCTTTGCTGGGTGAAGATGAGGTTGTATTGGAGGAGTGGGCGTAGCAAATTCAACTTCCCAAGGGTTCACATGCTTAGCACTCTGCAGAGCATCAGTTTCATCCCATGTAACCTAAGATAGAAAGAACGCAATAATATGAAAATAGTAATAATAATAACAAATGCTGGTAAAGAGAAAGCAACACTCAGTACAGAGATTAACTTCCAAAAAACCACACTAAATGTAAATCCCTTACTGACAGAAGGGAAAAGATCTAATAAAGCCACCCCCATGTTTAAGCAAGACCCAGAGTCACCTGACTAAAACGACAAATCCCAAAATTCAAGTTTTGCACTTACAAAAAGGACACCCCATTTGCATTCCTTTATTATTTATCCGGCCTGTTATCTGGTAAGTATATAGACAGGAACACTCGAGAGACATCCAACTAAATCAATTGCTTAAGGACTGTCTCAACCACCAAAGCCAATGATATATAACTCCACAGAGCGACACATTTACTACCAAGAGCATTTTGTCAGATCAACCATACTAATACAACACACATAGCAACTGGAACAAACGCCACATTATCCAATATCAAATAATCCCAGGACTGCTACAAATCCAGTTCTTTGTCTCAAAATTAGAATAAAATTGCAGAACAATTCTTAAGAAGGAAGAGATACGATTAAAAATGTCAGCATCTTTCTAAGGGTGGAACCAACAAACCATCTAGAACGAAATTACCTAGAGTGAATGACTTCACCACTTCTTTCGTTTTTTTTTCTCACCCGAGATAAGAAGCAGAGAATTTAATATAAATCCTAAAAGTAAGTTTATAGCGTCAAAGATCCAATCCAATTTCTCATCACTAATTTTCACGTTGAGATTAAAAAACAGAAACTAAATACAAACAAAACAATCAACAAACTCAGAATATCAAATGAAGCAAAATTCAATTTACATTCAAAAGTAGACATGAATCTATGATCGCTCCTGCACATAGGGAATTAGAGACATTAGTCATAAGAAAGGTCTACCTCAAGCATACGCCATGGAGAACCCGTCCAAGGTCCGTGCTCAGGAATAGAAGCTTTGGTTACAGTCCCTTGATACCACGTCGTCTTCGAAGAATCCTCGGTCTCCATGGCCATTTTCACTCTTATTCCAGAATACCACTGATAATTCATCGATTCATTCACCTTCTCAGCTTGAACAACAAATTCCGACCGACCAGCCCTAGGATAATAAACCAACTCGAATGGCTTAAACTGCGCGGCCAATTCCGCAGCGTTGGCAACCGCCTCGGCAGGCAGCTTCCCAATACTACTCCGGGAGAAACCTTCTCTTCCTCCATCTCCAGAACGATTCTCCTCCACGCTGTATCTTACTCCACCAATCTGGCTATTCCATCTGCCGCAATCACCGCCTGCAATAGCCCTTGCGGCCGTGGCGCGACGAATGCCAACGAACATATCCCCTCTCGGACTCTTGGCGAAAACGACAGAATCACCCGCGACCAGCTTCTTATGATTCACGAACTTACTCCACCCAGTAGTGAGCAAATGCCGCCTCGGCGTCCCACGGTAAATATGACGAAAATTCCAAACAACTCCATGAACATCAGTAATCGACAGAGTCTGCACGGGCGGATCAGCCTGGTAATTCAACGGAGGAAAAATCGAGTCGGCACAGTACCGCGGGACAGAAAATCCCCCGCCATTATTAGCATCAGATGACGTAAGAATCTTAGCAAACGAAGCAAATTCATCTCTCTTCCCGGCACCGTCATCACAACAACCAAATCGAGGCAGAGCTTCAGAGCCATCCTCACCACGGCGAATGGGATGAAGATTCAACTTAAGACAGACCTCATCAGTAATGGGATCGGCATGAAAATCAGCGCCAGTGACGAGACATTTGGTGGCGGGATTATAGAGAACAGAGCGAGAAAGCGAGGGAGTGTAAGTAGCCTGCTCGAGATGTCCTTGAACGAAATAGTAAACGTGAGAACCGACAGTGTGAATATGGACAGACTTGCCGGCAAAAGCACGCCAAAGCTGCTTGTCCATAGTGCCGGAATCGAACCGGCGGCGATCGAACAGCAAAGGGAAGAATTGAGAGTTGTCGTGTTAGGGCAAGCAAGAAAAGGGAAGGGAGGAAGAAGAGAAGGGAGATGGAAATTGTTGGCAGTTAGGGTTTGTTGGTGATCTTATAGGAGAATTTGGGGAAGGGGAGAGATATTTGTGAAGAACTGAGACTGTGTCTTCATCTTCTCTCTCTCTCTCTCTACAAAATGTCTGTGATTTTTTAGAGAGAGAGAGAGAGAGAGAATGGCGTATTGGGTCGGAGAAACAGGAATCGGCAACGAGAGAAGAACAGACTTACGAAACAGAAAGCCTCGAAAATCGGGGGGAAATTACGGTTTTAGCCCCGACACTCTAACTGAAAATCTGATTTTGTTAATTTTGATTTCTCAAAACTCCCTGGTCTAACACTTAATTTTCCACTCTCTCCGCGCGAATTTTATTTTAAAAAAACATTAAACAAATTCTTTTTTTTTTTTTTTTGACAATTAATCCACTTTCAGATTTCCTTTTTCTTTAATATATTTTTTTTAGTTAGTTTTTCTTTAATATTCTTTTAAAAGCCTTTTTAATTTTTTTTTTTAATAAAAGCCTTTTTAATTTTTTTTAATAAAATCCTTTTTAATTTTTTTTAATAAAAGCCTTTTTTAAATATTAAATATTGATTTTGAATAAGTTTAATTATAATTATTTGGTTCTTGAATTTTAAAAAATGTATGATATGTATTTGAAGATTCTGGGTGTTCTTAAACTTTAAAATTGTATAATAAGTTGTTAAACCTTTGATTTTGTGTCTGGTAATTCTCCGATATATTTAAAAAATTTTAAATTAACTAATCCGTTGGATATCTATTCAAAAAAAAACTAATCCGTTGGATATGAAATTAAATTGGATGTCTAATATAATTTAAAATTTTTTATTTTGTATTTAATAAACACTTGAATTTTAAAAAATGTTAAAGAACTGTTAGACACAAAGAAAATTCATAGTCGTCTTGGACATAAAATTGAAAGTTTAAGGTCCCGTTTGGTTCATGATCCGTTTTCGTTTTTATGTTTTCGAAAATAAAAAATACAAAGGAAACCATGAAAACGTGTTTGATATACTTATTTTCAAAAACAATTTTCGAAAACAACTCAAAAAATGGCCTGTTTTCAAAAACGATAAAATGTTGTTTTCATTGTTTTCCAATTTTGTTTTCAAAATAATGGAAACACGAGATACAACTTAAAAAACACAGGATACGTCCTTCTTTCCATCAAACAATATTGCATTATCTACAAACAACATTTTTTATTTTTGATATCCAAATTCTCTTCGACTCTAAAGGGAAAAAATACAAAATTACTGTTGTGTAAATAGTGTGTTTGATTAATACTGATGTTTTGGTTGTTATTTTTACTTTTTACATAATTCTACCTATTTTGATATACTCATCCACTTTACAAATCAAAAGTTTCATATAATACAACTATATGGTCTATCTTTTTTTTCCTTATAATTTCAATTCCAACAATTTTTTTTGAAGAATCAATTCCAACATCATTGATTTATAATCTCTCTAAAAATGAATAAAAGTCAAGTAGAAAAATAATCATATTAAATTAACTTTTTCTAAAAAAAATTAATTTTACCAAGCACACATTAATATTTTTATGCATTTTCAAATTCATAACCAAACACAGTTTTCAAAATTTGAATTCAAATTTAAAGTTTTTAAATTGGAACCAAACATGTGTTTTAGATATAATGAAAATAAGAAATTTGTTTTCGTTTTTTGCTGAATTCTTTATTTTCGAAAAAAAATTTCAAATCACGAACCAAACGGAGCCTAAGAATTTCAATTAAATAGAGGCAAATTTAAAATTTGATGGACACTTAACTTGTTTTTTTTTTTTTTTTTTAATGAACATAATAATAATAACAGAATTGTTTTTTTTTTTTTAACTTGGATCTCGGAGGGAGTGTACTTCCAAAATGGGCAGATATTAATTATAGATGAAGATTTTTTTAAAAGAAATAATCATAGGTGAAGATTTTTTTTTTTTACAACAAATTATAGGTGAAGATTGGTGTTTAAAAAGAGAAGTTTTTTTTTTTTTTTTTTTTTTGAAAGGAAAAAAGAGAAGCTTTTTGTAATGTCAAAAAGAGAAGTTTTGTGAAATTATAAATTTAGTTTGGCATGGTTACCATGTCTTACTATTTATTTTTTAAATGACAAGGTGAGTCGTAATTGACATATATCTTACCACTAATAAGTTAGACATTCGAATTTCTCACCTTCAAATGTTGTTGAACTAAAAAAAATAATTTGATTGGTATAGTTAATTTTTTTTTTTTTTTGTTGGACAAAAACCCGACTCTACTATATTTGGCTACTAGAAACACAATGATTTTTTAGAAATTTCCCTTTTCAAATATTAAATAAATATCAATTTCAGATAATAGAATGATTTTATAAAGATGACATGTATATATACTTGAATCCGATGCACTTCAAAACTGTTAGATATTATTGTAGATAAAGATTGGTATTTCAAATTTAAATTTAAATTCTATTCAAATATTGTCGTGATTTTTCAGAGTTTCTTTTTTTTTTTTTTTTTTTTTTTTTTTTGAGTTTGATTTTTCTGAGCTTTTAAATCATACATACATACATATATGTGTGTATATTATCTTTGTCTAATTTTTATTAATCATTCAATAAAGAATTTAAATTGTGTTGAAATTTCAATTTTCACTTACTTTTTTTTACATCATGTCTTCCTCAACTAGATTTCAACATTTTTTTTTTCAAGTTTCTTCTTTTTCTGTCTAATTTGCTTTCTTTTTTCTTTGAGGTTTGAAAATATCCCTATTTATAAGAGTCCATCTGAATTCCAGTATGATTGATCATTTTCTTGGACTTGTGATTTGAATAAAATTATTATTTAATCACTTTTTTTTTTTTTTTTTGTTAAATATTGGTCTTAGATAGCAACAAGATTTTACAAATTTTAATTCTTGTGATCTTTAGAGCTTTCAAATATTTTGATTTAGTTTTCAAATAGTTTATTTGGAATTATCTCCGTAAAAAAATCATTAATCATTAATAAAGAATTTTAGATACATGAGAACAAGCATAAAGTCTAATAATTAAAATATAAATTAAATCTTAGAATACAAAAATCTATTAGAATTAAAATATAAAAAAAAAAAAAAAAAATTCTTAGACATTACGTTCTCCTCACTCCCGTCAAATTGTACTTTTCTAAAAATTTAAAGAACGGTCAAAATTGAAGAAATGGTATTGCAATTTGTTTTTTAATATCGAAGATATAGTTTTGTTTTTTGTTTTTTTTTTTGTTTTTTTTTTTTTTTTTGTTTTTGAAACTGTTATATAGTTTTGTTTTTAATATTGAAGATTTATCGCTATAATTAATTTTTAATTTAGTTGTTTTGAAATTATTCTTTTAACTTGATGAGAATCTTAGGATGTATTTTAAACAAATACTACAATAATACATAAATAATTGTACAATAATTAATAAGACATATGAAATATCTTCTAAGACAGTCTTTCATATAATTTTTCTATTCAAAACATATTCTAACAGTGAAAATCGATTTTTCAATACATCATAGTTGTTTGATTATGTTAGTTTTTTTTTTTTCTTTTACATATTACACGTAAGTTGTCTACCTATTTCACTTAGTTCATTTTCACATTAAAGAAATATTATTGTAATATTTTAAAAAAAGAATGAATTAATAAAGTTATTGCATTATTTTAGTAGTTAGCTTGTTATTTTCTGCTTCTCAAAAAAAAAAAAAAGCTTGTTATTTTCTATATTCTAGTTTTGTAATCCCTATTATTGTGGGATTTATCCCCATTTAAAAAATAAATAAATAAATGGAGTTAGGAAATTTGGAGAAGATATATGAATAAATATATTTTATTTCTTTCTTTTTTTTTCCTACAACTTATGTCAAACAACTTGAGTATATTCAAGTTTTTTTCTCTTATAACCTATGCTTGTGTTTTCTTTAATATATATATATAATAAAAATAAAAAATAAAATAAAATGGAGACTGCCCTTTACATACAAGTTGATAAAAAAAAAAAAAAAAAAAAAAAAAAAAAAAAAAAAAAAAATCTTCCTACCAGTCGTTGTTGTTTAACATTTTTTTTTTCCAATCATTTTATGATATTAAAAATCATTGTCTTTTCATTCACTTAAAATATAATTAAAGACTTCAAGAAAAATGATAATAGGTTATGACTACTATTCATGAAGGACTTAGCAAACAAGTTGATCAAATTAAAAGAATTTCCCCACAAGAGTTAGGCTTTATTTAGAATTTGATTTTGAGAGCATTCAAAGTGATTATGAGATAATTCACGTTTTATGTTTGATAAAATTGATTATGAACTAATATATTTAAACATAGATTCCCGTGGAACCAAACACTAACAAATATTCGACTTTATCATTAAAAAAATTAAGATTTAATTTTATATATGGAGTGTCTCTTAGTTATTTAAAATGCTATTGAAAGAACTTTTTTTTTTCTAATATTTAAAATAAAATTTAGAGTAAAAAAAATTAAAAATTTAAGTTGATACTCATGAAGTTTTAAAAATTATTTCTAAATTTTTTTTAAGAGAAATTATTTTTAAAATTTATAGATTATTAAAAAAAGTACAAATTTTAATAGTTTATTTATCTTAGCCATTGTAGTCAAATCACATTTAATATTAATTTACCCTATATTGAACATGATTCTTCACTTCGCCTTAACCAATTTAGATATTAAATTTAAGTCAGGCTAAAATTGTTTAACTATTCTTTTTCATCCCTTACGATATTGTAATTAATGTCTTTTTCACCGATTTAGAATACACTTCAAGATTTTGAAACATGTTAAAAATTGCTTAAAGCCTCAAATTAATAAATGCATGTTTGGGAGTGATTTCAAAATGGCTAAAATCACTTTTGTCAGGTTTGAAATCATCTTAAAACATGTTTTTAATTTATTTAAAATCAATTTCATGTTTGATTTTTTACTTTATTTTCATATAATCAAATTAATTTTGAATTATTAAAGACACTTCCCGAGTAATTTTGAATTAGACAAAAAGAATTTTAACCATTTTAAAATCACTCCCAAACATAGACTAACTCTTGGACGAATATCAAGAATAATCCTAATAACAACTTACAAAATCTACAAAGATACAAAATGAATGCCAAAAATTACAAGAGAGATTCTCCTAATAACAATTTACAAAATCTACAAAGATGCAAAACGAATGTCAAAGATTACCAAGAGAGAACAACAAACATATCGATACCAACAATTTAACCCATACAAAATAATTAAATAAAATCCTAATTTTAAGTTTTTAACTACTTGAAAAGTATTTTTGAAATCTAAAATAACTACTTGAATATTTTTGAAATCTAAATTACAATTTATTTTTTTTTTGAGAAGAAGTCTAAATTACAATTTTTTTTTTTTTTGAAAAGAAGTCTAAATTACAATTAAATCATACTTTATATTTTTAAAAAATTAAGCTAAAACACCAGATTTCAAAATAGGCATCAAATTCTCCAAAGAAAGAGATCTCTGTATCGTTCCAATTTTTACTTGATCGAGAATGAAATCCAGGTCCCGATTCTCCAAAACCGAAGAATGAAACTGAAGTGTAAATCAAAATTTCATGAACGAAAGAAAAAAGTAAATAATAAATCTTTTACATTGCCAACCAGCTTGTTAAGGGACCCATCTTATTAATGAAACCACATACGCATAAAGCTACTTAAATGGAACTTTGATTTTTATTCATAATTCTTCTATTAAAAACACCAACATATATTCATTTTAAACAATAAATTGAATTTCAAATCCTCTTGTATCTTGTTTTTTTTTTTTATCTATTTTCAAGTAAGCAGTCAGCTCATTTCAAAAAAAAAAAAAAAAAAAAAAAAAAAAAAAAAAAAAAAAAAAAAAAAAGCAGTCAGCTAGTTTTGCATGGAAAAAATTTTAATACTAGTTCGGTACTCTTTCCATTTATAATTTGTCCATTTATAATTTGACACATCATTGAAAGGCCCCATCTGATAACCATTTCAAAAATTGTACTTGTTTCTCTCAATCTTCTTACAATGGTTTTCATTTTTTTTTTAAGACATTTAAGTTCCTAGCAAATTTTTTAAAAAGAAAAGATAGAAAACTACTTTTTTTTTTCAAAATTTGGTTTGGTTTTTGAAAACATGGAAAAAGATGTAGATAGAAAAAACAAAGAAGCATATAGGTAAAAGTAGTGTTTGTAGGCTTAATTTTCAAAAACCAAATGGTTACCGGGTCCTTATTTATTTTTTTCATAAAACCCACACAATTATAATTGTTACCATCAATGAGAAAAATTATCGATACCATAGTACTAGAAATTTTCCCCTTTTGCAGTGAGATGGGGTGCAAAATGGGGTAAAATGGAGTAGACTGATGTATTAAAGAGCGCATTTGGAATAGCTTTAGGAAAATCAATAATTTGTACAACTAATAATAATAACTTTAGAAGATTAAAGCAATTCAAAAAAACAATAGTACAAAATAAAATATAATAAATATTACAAAAATTAGATTAATTTAAAAATTATTAGATAGATCAACCAAAAACGACTCTAAAAAATGAGTAGAAAAAAAAAAGAAAATATTTGAAATTAATAGAATCCCTAATCCCTAAAATAGTAAAATGTAAAAATAGAAACAGCAGAGATACTGAGTAGAAAACTCATTAAAATAGAAATGTCATAATAAAGATGTAAAAGGCAAACAATATCATTGTTCAGAGACAGCTGCGAATTCCAAAGACCAACAAAACAAGGAAATGAGAAGACGACACAGAGCGCCACACGCAAACAAAACAAAGCTGATCCAACGATTACCCTTATTCCAGACAAGAACACAATGACTTTGCTCAGCACTGCTAAACTAGAACGCCAAAATAGAAATGACCAACGCAAAAGCAAAGATACCACATAAAAAGGTGCAGTAACGTTCTTACTCTTCTTCCGACTCCGACTCGGCATTCTGGAGCCATTCGATGAAGGGCTTTACATGCTTCCAGATTTGGGAGCTTTTGTTGGCACCGGCCACGCCCTGCTGGTACCACTCTAATACGAATTCCTCTTCTATCACGTCGCCGTCGTATAATGACTTCAGAACCAGAGCAACCTCCTTAGCGGCATCCGGACTTGTATTGAGACAGAAATATTCAATGGCGCGCAAAAGAATGATCTGTGATCCCTCCTGAGCAGCAGCTGCAGCCAAGAAGTTCTTCTTCTTCACCACCTCCTTTGAGAAGCCTTTCCCAATACCATCGAATAGAGCTTCGACTAGGGCGTTCACAATCTCTTGGGGAGTTCCAGAAAGTGATTCCAAAAATGATTTAAGCTGGGCTGCGGAGGAACCTTTCTTCAAATGATCTTTGATCTCATGAACATAGGCACCATGAGTAGAAACTCCATTTCCATTCTTGTTTCCATTGGCTGCAGACTTTTCATGCTCGGGGGACTTCTTTGACACCTTATTGTTCTCTTCGGCAGTGGAGAGCATGACCATATCAGCAGTGACCGCACTCAACTGCTCCTGAATACGCTGCTTAGCTGCCTCTAAAGATGTATCTGTTTGCCACTGCACATCATCATCGTCGTCATCGTCAGCTGCTTGGTCATTATCACCAGCTTGGCTACGAGTTGGGGAATGATCCTCATCCGAGCCATTATTCTTCTTCTTGCTTGGCACTTTGGTAACAGCATCCTTTGTACTACTGCTGGTTTTCTTCTTTACGGAATCCTTTTTTAGCTTCTTCTGCTCCTCATCAGCAGCCTCTCCCTCCTTAAGCCGTTCCTTCTCAGCCCTCCTCATTGCTTTCTTGTCCTTCGATCCCTTCTTCTGTTCAGGAGGATTCTTGAGAATAAATGTTGTGAGTTTATCTCTCATGTCAACATCGGATATGAATCCACAGGCAGCACATTTCATAGTGATCATCTGCGTCTTCGTGATGATTATCTCGGTTTCAGGGTTTCCACATCCATAGCATTGAACGTATTTCTTGATGAAGTTCTCGAGAAGACCAGCCAGCTTTGCTGTATCATGTGCACCATTTACAAGAGAAGTCCCAGTTTTCTCATCGAACTTGGATTGTGCACCAAGCTCACATCCAAAATACTTGGTAGTGTAAGAGGCAGGCCTGCCCAAGGCTTTTGCAATTTCCACCATGTTAACCACATTAGTCTTGATACCATTACCTCTACCTTCAATTTTAGTAACCATCTTAGGCATCTTATACCTATAGAAGGCATCATCACGGTTTGAGGCACCAATATTCTGCAACGCCATGTTTTGTTAATACACAGAAGGACCGCAGTTCTGGTTAGAAAAGATAGATATCAGCAGCAGTATCTTCAAGAGGTCCTATCGTTCTCTGAGCAGCTGAAAAAGGCCGCATGAAATGGAAACCAAGATCACGTGCTTTTCTATGAACTCCAAGCAACTCAAGATGCATGCAGCCAATAGTCTCGGCACAACTGTTCTTTTTCCTAGACGTAGGACAATACTCTCCAAGCAATCCAATCGATGACAAAAAGAGAGAGGCCCGTTCAGACATAAAAGGAGTTTCAAACTTAACGCCCTCCACTTTGAACTACAGAACAACAGACCAGATGGCCAACTTCCTGTTGATTAAGAACAAATAATTGTTCGATTATCATATGACAATAGTCGAACATAAACAATAAAATATTGTTCTAAAGAAAAAGGAAAAAAAAATACACCAATGCAAAATAAAAATATAAAACAAACATGATTTCAGAATCAGCAAACATCAGAACTCAAACGTTTACAGCAAACATAAACAACACCATTCCAGTGCAAGTTAATGGGCACAAATAATGTTGTTTCTACCTTTGATATAGAAAACTAAACCATAGGACAGCTCGTTTTGAAATCTCAATGGAGTAATCTTCAATTCCAGCTATAACCAAAGAAAAGATTGAATTGCAGTTCACATTAAATAAATTGAGTTTTTAGAAAACGAAGAAAAAATTTTACAATCGGGCACCAAATGAAAGACATTATATCTTGAAACTTGAAATTTCATCCACGGACTAGAAAAATGAATGAAAATCCATTAAAAGTTATAACATATGTACTCTACCATTTACAACTAGTAAATAAATAATCGAAAGCTTTAGGTCACTTGTACAAATAAGGAAAACAAAAACAATCAAACACATACGGATACGACAAATATCCTCAACCGATTTCAATAATACTAGATTGAAAGAATATTAAAATCGAATTCACAGATAAGATTCAATCATCGTTCTCATCAAGCTTTACATGAATATTACACCAATCTAAAGCGGCAATCATGATTTTCAATTCCGATCATCGAAAAAAGCAATCAAGAAAAATATTCCAAAGAAACGAGCAATAAAGAAGTAAATCTACAGATCTGAACGACGCAGCAAGAAACTTACAAAATTCCATCAGAAAGCAACAACCGGAGAACCGATCGTGAAGATTTCATTAAATCAAAGACGTTCGAGACGAAAGAATCGTGAACAACTTATAAACGATTACGACAATAACAAAAATAACAAATTCAAAGCAAGAGATGAAAATCCAAGGCCGATCAAGAAACGAGAAACGATCATGAAGTTAGATTAACAAGAAAACAGAAGAAATTCTTGCCTTACAGTGGTGGGTGGTCGTGATACGAGGAGAAAAAAAAACTGATCCTGAAGCTTTGGCTCTTGTTTTCGCGGTGACGAAGAAGCCGATGGGATTTTAATGGGAAGAAAGGGCGCCTTATATACACGCGCAAAGGAATGGTAGAAAGAAAACCCTACACGTCACCAATTAGGGCAACTTCTGAAAAAACCAATTTAAAAATTAAAAATATTTGCGCTAACCGACCTGAGGGGCAATTAAATGCCCGAAAGTTTCGCGGTATTTACGACTTTGTCCTGGCCAGTCGCCATTACGATCGTCTTTTTACGATTCTCAATTATTTTCACACGCAGCGAGTCACGACATAAATTTGAAAAATATGCGTTGTCCCAATATGGTAATTGTAGCGAAATTCTGAGGGTATAAATGGAAAAGAGAAAATATTGGCGGGATTGTTGTAATTGTAATTAAGGTATGACTTACAGGAAAAGGAGAAGCAACCATTTTTGAGAAGTTTCCATCTTTTTCCAACGCTTTTTTTCTTTTTTTGTTTTTCATTTTTATTTTTCGAGAAAAGTTTAGATGGAGAATGAATTATTTTTTAGTGTGAACCATTGTGTGTCGGATATATTTTTTAACTTTAAAAAGTGTTTTATAGGCTATTGAATTTTTAATTTTAGATTAACCAGGTCCTTGAATATTAATGTTGGTTAGATAAATCTTTAAGCTTTCAATTTTATGTCTATTAAGTCTTTAAAATTTTAATTTATTGTTAAATTAATAGTTCAATTAAAAGTAAGTTAGACACAATTCAATTTTATTTTATATATAATAAAAAGTTCATTGACTTGTGACACATGAAAGTTTAGGAACTACTGAATACAATCTTGAAAATTCAAGGAATAAATATATAATTTGACCTTTTTAATTATTTAACTAAGTAACTATTTTATAAATTTATGTTCTTAACAGCATTCCAATAAATTTTGTTTAGATCAACAACATTTGAAACTGCTTATCTCGAGAATACATGTGAATTAAGTTAGGTTGATTTTGACTTATAAAATTAATGTTAATAGGTATTTAAAACAAGAAATATTTTTACAATTTAGCACATTTCACCCTTCCCACGATAACATCTACCTCACTCTCCAACAATAACCCTCAACATTAAATATTTAATTATCTTTTGAATCATGAGAAAAAGTGCAACATTACCAGTGGTGTACAAATTAAAAGTTTTTTTAAAAATAAATAAATAAAAGCATTTTATAAAATAGGACATCATTACACCAAATACAAACCCAGAAATGATTTTAAATGAATTATTCTATTATATAATGCCAAATCCGTTTTTTAGGTAACATATATATATACACGTGACATTATTGCACCAAATACACATCCAAATCATAAATTTCTATGATTTTTAATAAATTAATGGCAACATTTTATTTATGCCATACCGTCAAATTTGGAAGAATTAATATATTATACTTTAATCAAGACAAATAGGTTTTACAAGATCTCTCAAAGCCAAAATTAGGATATTTAAATTTTTTGTTTAAAAGAAAACCAAATTTAGGTTGCAATTACAACTAAAAAAATTAAATGGTTCCATTTAAAAAAAAAAAAAAAAAATACATTAAAAAATACATTGTAAAGTAGGTTATCTAAGATCCATTTGGAATACATTTTAATTTAAATGTTTTTCAATAATGCATTTTTTAAAAAACATTTTGTATAAAAATTGTTTAGAATTTAAACACTCGTATATTTGGTTGCACCTCCTTACAAGTGTTTTTATACACAAATTATTATATACTTAAAAAGTCTTTAAAAAAGTTAGTTTCAAGTCTTTTTAAAGAATTCAATGGAAGCTTTCAATCTGTTTAGAATAAATTATAAAATGGTCATAATTGCAAGTCAATATTATAAAAATTAGATTTTAACTGACATAAAATTTGTATTAATGACCAAGAGATCTATGGTTCGAATCCCTTCACCCCACATGTACCCATTCAAGTCATTATCATAATTAAGTCTTAGAATTTATTTATCAATTACAAAAATCTAATGTACCATAGAGAAACTGATCCCACAGCCACAAGCAACATTAAATAATCTGTTCACAAATCAAACAAAACATCCACGAGAGAGCGCAAGAAATAAAGGTACAAGCCTAAGGGGGTGTTTGGGGCACTGAATAGGTTATAATAACCCCCCTTATTATAACCTATTCAGTGTTTGGGGCATCAACAAAAATAAATGGTGAGGTGGGTTATTTTTACTCCCGATTATTTTATCTATTCTCTACAGTAACCATCATTCAACCCACCCGATTATTCTATCCATTTTCTACCGTAACTCTCTCCTCTCTTCTTTCATGTGACTCCTTGACTTTTCCGACGACCGACGGCCGTCGTCGGCCGACGAAGTTTCCGGCGACTTTTCCGACGGCCGCCGACAACTTTTCCGGCGATCGCCGACGACTTTTCCGGCCACCGATTTTTTTTTTCATATTTCTTCTTATTTTCATTTTGAAAAATATAAAAAATGAAAATAAAGAAAAAAAAAAAAACAAAAACATCGAAGGTTGCCGGAAAAGGGGCAATTGAGACTTTTGGACCCCTTTGATTTTTGATTTGTAAAAAGGGACCCCTTTTTTAAAATCTCTTATTTTGGGAACTTTAATGATGTCAGCAAAGGTGTAAAAAGTCCATTATAGCCTCTCCTCAATTTTCAAAATAGGAAAATTAGTTTTCTCACCAACCACATTAAACTTTCTACCAATTCATCCATATATAATATATTCTTAATTGATTTTTTTTTAATAAATTTTAAGTATAATAAAAAAACTTTTAATTATTCAAAACATTAAAAAAAAAATAATAAATAAATAAGAAAGAAAGCTAACAGAATTCTGCCGCTTACTTTTTTTTTTTTAATAAAACTTCAATAAAACAACTCATGCTTAAAATTTATTTTTTAAAAAAAGATAAGAAAGAAAGAAAGTTTTGAATAAAACTTCAATAAAACAACTCATGCTTAAAAAAGATAAAAAAGAAAGCTAACAGAATTTTGCGGCTTACTTAAAAAACGATTTTCTACCAAAATGATGAAGCCTGGTCCGGCCGAATTTTGGCCGGGAATGCATGAATCCTGGCCGGGATTCATTATTTTCGACCGGGATTCATTAATTTGGCCGGATTTGCATGATTTCTGACCAAAATTCGATCGGGAATGCATGAATCTCGGCCATTTCCGATCGGGATTCATTAATTTTGGCCGAATTTAGTCCGTGGTTGCATGATTATTTGTCAAAATCCGATTGGGATTCATTAAATTCTTGGGCAATCGAATTATGTCAAGCATGAGAGGGAGAAGAAGAGAAAAAGACCTTTGAGAGCGTGAGAGGGGGTGAGAAAAGGGCAAAATGGTATTTTCACAGTCCAAGGAGTCCCCAAATAAGAGGTTTTAAAAAATGGCCCATTTTTACAAATGAAATATCAAAGGGGCCCATAAAGCCCAATTGCCCCCGGAAAAGTCGTTGACAACATTGAAGGTTAACCAACTTAAAAAAAAAACTAATATGATTTTTGAACTAAACATTTACAATTTTTATTTTGGCAATACTAAAAGTTAACTAATATGATTTTTCTATACCAAATCCTAAACTTTTTTGTTTTGTAAAAAAAAAAAATATATCATAAAAAAAAAAACTAGAAAAAGAAAACAGTCAGTTTGAACATTTGATTCAGAACTCCATGTTAAAACAGACCAGCACTCCAAATACAGACTATTTTATCCCAGACTAAAATAATTTGTATCCCAAACACAGATTATTTTATCCCAGACTAAAATAATCTGCACCCCAAACACAGATTATTTTATCCCAGACTATAATAATCTGCACCCCAAACACAGATTATTATAACCGCCAGACTATTATAACCACCAGATATTATAACCAATTCAGCGCCCCAAACAGCCCCTAAGGGGTGTTTGGGGCAATGAATAGGTTATAATAACCCCCTTTATTATAACCTATTCAGTGTTTGGGGCATCAACAAAAATAAATGGTGAGGTGGGTTATTTTTACCCCCGATTATTTTATCCACAGTAACCATCATTCAACCCACCCGATTATTCAATTCATTTTCTACAGTAACTCTCTCCTCTCTTCTTCTATGCGACTCCTTGACTTTTCCGACGACTTTTCCGACGATCGCCGACGACTTTTTCGGCCACCAATTTTTTTTTTTTTTTTTTCTTTTTTTCATATTTCTTCTCATTTTCATTTTGAAAAATATAAAAAATGAAAATAAAGAAAAAAAAAAGCATCGAAGGTTGCTGGAAAATTCGTTGACAACATCGAAGGTTAACCAACTTAAAAAAAAACATTCAAACGAAATTGTATTTACCACACTCAAGTTTATTTCAAATGATTTTATTGATTAAAAAAAAACTAATATGATTTTTTAACTAAACATTTACAATTTTTATTTTGGCAATACTAAAAGTTAACTAATATGATTTTTCTATACAAAATCCTAAACTTTTTTGTTTTGTAAAAAAAAAAAAAAAAAACATAACCCTAAATCAAAGTGAATAGTATATCATAAAATTAAAAAAAAAAAAAAAAAAAATAGAAAAAGAAGACAGTCAGTTTGAACCTTTGATTCAGAACCTCATGTTAAAACAACACTCCAAACACTGACTATTTTATCCCAGACTAAAATAATCTGCATCCCAAACACATATTATTTTATCCCAGACTAAAATAATATGCACCCCAAACACAGATTATTTTATCCCAGACTATAATAATCTGCACCCCAAACACAGATTATTATAACACCCAGACTAAAATAATCTGCATCCCAAACACATATTATTTTATCCCAGACTAAAATAATATGCACCCCAAACACAGATGATTATAACCCCAGACTATTATAATCTCCAGATTATTATAACCACCAGATATTATAACCAATTCAGCGCCCCAAACAGCCCCTAAATGGTTATTGAATTTGTCAGTATTCCTAATTTTTACCGTGTGGACATAATTTTAAAGGAAAAATACACGTTTAGTTCTCAAAATTTGAATTAGATTGCATTTGGATCCTTGAGTTTTCAAACTCAAATTTTAAAACCAAAAGTGTATTTTTTTCCTAATTTAATTTAGTCATATTATAATTTTAAAAGAGACTTTATTTCAATTTAATCTATGTAGTTTTAAAAATCTCCATTACAATATTAATAACTGGCAATGAGCTGATTTCTATTTGACTAACTGTATTCATTTACTGTATTACAGTATAGGAATGAGGGAAAAAAAAGTGGATTTTCAGATGGGTAAAAAGAATATTTGCGAACCAAAGATCAATCCAAGCCTAGGAAACAAATTAAATTAAAACTTTTAAAATCAAAGAGACCAAATGGAAATAAGAACGTAAGCGACATGGGTTAAACTAGACTAAAACTTATGAGCCAGACGAACCGAATTAAAACTATATCTCATTCATATGCTGTAAATTTGTAGTTCAACAATAAAAAACAAAGAAAGAAGGAAGAAAACATACCAAATCATGAAGATTCTTGCAGGAAGTCATTGATGATAAAGGACAAACTTTAAAGAGACCTGATTGATTCTGATTGTGACCAATTTATCAAAAGAATTGGAACAGGAAAAGCAAAAAGACATTAGAAATCACAATCATAACAGCCGTGTGGCGCATTACAGCGAGCCACTAGCCGCTGTGGCTGAGCTTCAAAGTCCAAGGCATTCTCATCTTCCTGATCTTACAATACAAAATGTTAGAAAGGCCAAACTTATACGCCAAAGGAATTTGTATGAAACAAATAGACAGGCAACTGTCACATCCTACCATACACTATTTCATTCATTGGAATAAAGAAAATTCTCAATAACAAACCAAAGACATTGGGAGAAAGAATCTGAATCATTTGAAGAGTTTCAGTAATGGGTGAAACAGAGGAATCAGATATCAAAATCTGAAGTGGCAAGATTTTGGGATAGAACTATCCAGATATGAAATCTCCTACAAAACACCCATGATAAGGATAAACTATTCAATGGGATAGCCATAATGTGATTGTCTCTTTAAAACTGTCCGATGTAGATCTTAAATTCTATTTGCCCCTAATAACCATTGGATATAAAATCGAAGTTCTATGATCTTTCTCCTATACCCAATGGTGCAGACTGCAGAGCTGTCAACCACATGGTGGCAGCCTCTTCAATCCAAGACGAGAGTTCACTGTATTCATTTATGACTAACAAAATAGAAATATGTGGATACCATGATCTGGAAGTAAGCTTTGCACTAGACATTACTACAATTTCATATTCAACATAATTGGACGAATGGTATACAAATAGGCTTTCCAATATCCCGTTGTCAGCACCAGAATTATAAAGACATAAAAGAAAATCTCAACCGAAATACTAAGCAAAATTATCTTCCACGGATCAAAAATCAATTCTTACAACATTCTAACACTAAATATCTAGTCAAAAAATTATTAAGAACAAGGTTTTATGAACTAGCCATATCAGCCATTCTTGTAGTCTGCATTTTGTATCTAGACAGGTGCATCCTGATTACCGAATAAAAATGCTGTTTTGAATTGTAAATATAGTATATTTTTTCATTTTAGTTTGTTCCTGCTTGCACTGTATCAAAACAAAAATATTCAATTCAATATTTGAAAAATGAAAAAGGAAAACAGAACATAAAAGTTACATATACATAATTTACTTTTCTTGATTTTATGATTTAGAGCCGTTTTGCTTGAAGTTGGGAAAGAATATTGAGGACCCTGACCATAATTTTTGGAGGACTAGTGAGATAGGAGTTAAATGACTTGGACTGCAGAAGATTTAAACTGAGAAAAAGTTTGTTGTGCAAAATTGAGAAAGAAAATTGGAGGAAGCGATACCATAAGTATTGGAGAATAAAGGAGGTAGGATAACTTGCACCTCTCCTCACAACATTTTAATCTTGATCAAATACAAATGGGAGAACCTCTGTGTTGCAGAAGAATATGGAGTGCATCTGAGAGTTATGACCCAACAAAAACAAAATCTATCTGGGAGATGGTTCAATCGAACGTGATGTGGTGACGATGCTTCTTTGTCGACTTTGGTTCAGAAGGAACAAGAGGACTTTTCAAGGGGTGGCTACTACTTCCTTCATGTTAACCTTAAAGCTTTTTGTAATTAGACTTTTATCTCGTCCCTTTGCCAATTGGAAGCCTTATTGTAATCCCTTGGCTTGGTGGGATATATCTCCATCTTTTTGTACTTCTCTTTCGATAGTAGTCATGAAATTTTCCTACTCGAATCAACTTGTTTACAACTTGGTCATCGCTACATAGATAACTTGTTGAGTGCATATCATGCAACTCCAAAGCAACGTGAACGTAAATTCAAAGCTCTGCTGCTTACCTTTGCAATCTCCATGATTAGCCAATTTAGATTATCCATGTGCCAGCATACCTTCCAGATTTTCCATCTGCTTTGCTTCAGCTCGTTCTGTAAGTGAATTTTCCTCAGTGTGATGATGAGAACTAAAAGAACTTCGGATACATTGACAGACATATCTATAAGATTTTGGAAATATAGGTCTTAGAATAAGAACCTGCCAACCAAACATCGAGATTTTCTCAACTCCATTGCCAGCAAAGAATTCTTAACAAATATGGAAAGCACGTTAACCTTGAGATTTTTTTTTTTTATAAAAAAAAATCAAGTTAACTACTTCCCTTTGCCCCTTTGGCCCTTTGACCTTCATGCGGCATGGTGGAGTTAAACTGCTGTTACCATGTCCTTCAACCCCAATGGAGAGGGATGGGAATGTGATGTGAGCTACCCTTTCGGTGTTCATTTTAGGACATTCTCACATACAAGTAACTTTCCTCATTAACATAGCCAAGAGCCTGCGTTGGACGTGTGACAAGGTAGGGGATCATGTCTGACCCTTTTGACAGATCCACACCCCTGCTAGACATGCTTGCTTCAAAAATGTTTGCTGATTGTTTGGCCCCTCAGTTCTCATGTTTATAAGAAGTTAAGAACCCCTCCAAGCTCTAAAATACTGCAACTATGAAGTATGAATATAACTCATATCCCAAATTCCTAAATATAATTTCAGCTAATGAAGACATGCTCAAGTAGATGCAGAGCATCAAGTTTGAAGTCTCCCATCAAGCTCACGCAAGAGCAACTTAGAATTATCAACAACACGTTTACTTTCACAAACAATATAACTACATAATTCATGCCTGGGAGATGGCCTAAGTGATTTTAGCTCAATGAGAGGATTTGTAATGGCATATTTACTACACAAATCCCGTGCTGGTTGAACATGCTTCCACCAAAAATCATACAGAGCCATTTTCAAGACCTCCCAGTATTCGGCATCTCGATACACTCTAAATAAACTACTACCTTTTGGAGTCCAAACATAAAAATCCATCGAATCTCTATCCATTATTTCCATCAAACCTTGAGCTTGAGGAATAGAGTAAAGAGGAACTCGTGACCATGGTGAAGCCTTTCTCATATCACCACCAAAAAATGGACACTTGATCTCCAAAACCCCTCGTGAAGGCAATCCATAAACCATCTTGTCAATTGTACCATCAGGTGAAGCAGCTAACCAATCATCTTCAGAGTTTTCTCTACCATAGACTTGAAATTCAGGAAACAAGACAGTGTTTCCTGTTATAAGTTTATATCTTTCAAGTGCCTCTTCTTCTTTAATGTTGCTCCAACAAGTTGCTAGATTACCACAAAACTGCCCAATTGCCCCAAGCTTCTCTAACCATAATTGAGCCCTCCGACGAGGCCAAAACCCTACAGCCCCAGCAAAAGTACTCGCTGTCAACTTATGCTTTCTAAGTTCTTTCCAATTTTTGAACCAATGCTGAAAACTACTGGACTGAAGAACAGAATAACAACTACCTGTATCAAATTTTAAAGAAGAATCAGAATTCAAATGACATCTAGGCCGGTTCCCAATAGCTTGACAACTACTGGAACTGGCAGATATCATTCTGCAACTGGACACAGATGATGATTTCTGACTGATGAAGTTTCTACCGTCATTCAAACTTCTAACGAAAAGGCTCATAGTTAGATATCCTTGTAAGTATGATAAACAACGGGATGAAAGCGAGAAGCAAATTCTTCATTGCCTAGACGTGAAAAACAAACAATTACACAAAAACCATCCATTGAAATGGGGAAAAAATGCATCTGTTCGTTGTTCGATCAAGAAGGTCCCGATTAAATTGGAATTTAAAGACATACCTGCAACTGCAAGATTGGCCGACGGAAGGCAGGTGAGGAGGAAGAAGATGAAGATGAAGAATGGAGAGGGAGCGGGCGGTTATGGAGAGTCGATAGAGGGGGCATTTTGCAAAAAGAAGAAATAGGGCAACATTAAACCGGAAAAGAAATTAAAATTGCAAAGGCAATGGGCCAGAGAATTGGGCTGGGCTGAGGATTAGTGGAGTTGGGGCTGGGCTGGGCTGGGCTGAGGATTAGTGGAGCATTAGTGGGAAATTTGAAGTTTTGGGCCCTTTAAGTTTTGAGTTTGGAAAGTTGGCCCATTTTTAAATTTCTTGTTTTTTTTTTTGGCGGGATTGTGATGTCAGCAACCAAAACTTTGGACGAAAGTACTATTATGCCCTCACTGTGTTTTAAATGAAATGCATGAATTTTTAAGTGAAAATGGCCCATATTCATGATTCATATAGAAGAATCCCGACCAGGATTCATATATATGAAATTAGAAAAAGAAATCGAGAAGAGAAGGGAGATAAAAATAAATAAATAAACAAATTACGTTTAGAAGATTTCGAATCCAACTTCTTCACACACATCAACACTCCAGCACACCCTAGCAAATCAACCAAAGTGTGTATTTTGAATTTATGTAAAGAAAAATATAAATATAACTAAAAACTATAATCTCAGCCACACAGTAATCTATTTTTTTTCTCGGTCCATGTGTGTTTTGCTAATTTTTTCGGTCGAATTGCTCATTCCTGATGCTAAATCCCGACTGGATTCATCGAAACCACCATCACAAACCCAGAAAATTGTTGAAAATAATTTTTGTTCGTAGAAACCAACACATACATGGTCGAAAACACATAAAAAATGTACACTAATACATCAAATAGCCAAAATAATTGATGGGCAAGCGAGATTTAAGTGAGTTTAAAAAAATAGAAAAAACCTAATTTCAAACCTAAACCCTTGTAAACTTCAATTGATTTTATGCGGATTCAAAACTTGAGAGCTTGCAAATCGAGAATGAAAACGGGAAAGAAATAAGAAACCAAAAGTTTGTTTGTTTTTTTTACCTTCACCTTTCATTAATAGAGGGGCATAATGGTTATTTCACATCCATGGTAGGCCAAAGAAACAATAAATTTGAAAACTGGTATTCTTTCCGAACTAAAAACTTAAAAGACCCAAAACTTCAAATTTCCCAGCATTAGTTGATATTTACTCTCAACAGGATGTTCGAATATATATACTAGTATGTAACCACGTGCGATCCATGTTTATATATTTAAGCTAAAAATACATTTTTGGTCCCTAAGATTTAAGTTAGGTTTCATTTTGGTCAATTAGTTTTCAAACTCGACAATTTAAGGGTTGTTTGATAACCATTTTATTTTCTATTTTCTGTTTCCGTTTTTCATTTTTGAAAAATAGGGTTGTTTAATAACCATTTATATTTTTTGTTTTCTATTTTTTTAGAAACGCTTTTGAAATTATAAGTCAATTTCAAAAACCAAAAAAAGTAGTTTTCAAAAACAGATTTATGTTTTTCAAAAAACTCATTTTTCTTCTAATGCTTTTTTTTTTTTTCCTCTTTTACCTATTTCTCTCCAACAAATTCATTTTTTCTCTCTCTAAAACGTTTTTCTCGCTACAAATTTATTTTTCTCTCTCAAATTTTTTTCCTCTACAACTTATCTATTTCTTAAAACTTATTCATAACTTTTCTCTCCTTAATAAACATATTCTAGCTTTTCTTTTGAAAAAATAATCGCCACAATTTTCTCTTGGTACAACTTTTCTTTATTTTTATAATTTATTGTTATTTTTTTAGCATATCTTTTACTCTTAACCTTACAATCTCTCTAAAAATTATCTTTTTATTTAATTTTCCTATCTAAAATTATCTCTTCTACTTATTTAATTTTTCTATCTAAAATTTATCTCTTTTACTCTAACTTTTTTTCTTTTTTTCTCTAACTAATATCTTTTATGGAGTCTAACTAATATTCTCTCTCTAAACATTTACTTTCATGTCTCTAAATTTTCTATGTTTAACTTTTCTGTCGAAAACATATATATTTGTGTCTCTAAATTTTTGTTTCAATGTCTCTAACATTTTTCTCTCTCTAAAACATATTTTCATCCTTCTAATTTTTTAAAAACTAAAAACTAAAAACAGATATCAAACAAGTTTGGTTTTTTGTTTTTTAAAAACAGAAAACAAAAACACGATTATCAAACATATATGGTTTTTGTTTTTAAAAACAAAAAAACCAAAAACCAAAAATTGAAATGGTTATCAAACGTGATTTAGTCCCTGAGGTTTGGATTTTGTTTCATTTTGGTCCCTCCTTCCATTTTTCAGTTAATAGTTAACGGATTGCTGACGTGACACCTATTTTTTTTATTTTAAAAATATACTTTTTTTAAATAAAAAACAATATTAAATTAATAAAAAAATTATTATTTCTCCTTCTTCTTCTTCGTCTTATTCGTCTTCATCATCATGTATACTAATTTATATATATTAGTATACTCTATTTGATGAAGTTAGAAGATTGTGTTTGTTGAGCAACTCTCAAGTGAGGTAAATGTTCTATTTCTATAATGTGTGTATATATTGAGTTTTGTTTTTTTTTGTTACCCGTTTGATAACCATTTCTGTTTTTAGTTTTTGGTTTATCCGTTTTATGTTTTATGTTTTTGGTTTTCTGTTTTTAAAAACAAAAACCATATATGTTTGATAACTATTTTTTGTTTTCTGTTTTTAAAAAATAGAAAACCAAATTTGTTTGATAACTGTTTTTGGTTTTCCGTTTTTAAAAAATTAGAGAGATGAAAATGTATTTTAGAGATAAAAAATGTGTGGAGACATTGAAACAAAAATTTAAATACATGAATATATGAATGTTTTCGAAAGAAAAGTTAAACATAGTAAATTTAGACACATGGAAGAAAATATTTAGAGGGAGAATATTAGCTAGACTCCATAAAAAATATTAGTTAGAGAAAAAAGAAAAAAGTTATAGTGGAAGGGATAAATTTTAAAGAGATAAATTTAATAAAAAAAAAAGAACTTTTAGAGAGATAGTAAGGTTAAGAGTAAAAAATATATTAAAGAAATAACGATAGATAAGAAAAATAAAGAAAAGTTGTAGCGAGATAAAATTTAGGGATTTTTTTTCAGAAGAAAAGTTAGAGATATGCTTATTGGGGAGAGAAAAGTTAAGGATAAATTTTTAAAAACAAATAAGTTGGAGAGAAAAAAAGTTTTGAGAGAGAAAAATTTGGGGAAAAGAAAAATATTTTATTTTTAGAGAGAGAAATTAGAGAGATATGTTAGAAGATAAATAGAAATGAAAGTTAAATAAACATGAACATAAACATTTTATAGAGAAAAAAAAACTAGCTAGGTAAAGACAAATTTTTTTTAGAAAGAGAGACAAAAAAAATATTTTGAGATAAAATTTTATAGAGAGAAATTTAGAGAGAAAAACGTTTTAGAGAGAGAAAAGTAGAAAACGAAATTTGTTGGCAAAAAATATGTAGAAGACGGGGAAAATGAGTGTTAGAAGAAAAAATGAGTTTTTGAAAAACAGAAATCTGATTTCGAAAACTACTTTTTTTTTTTTGTTTTTGAAATTTGTTTATAATTTCAAAACTGTTTTTAAAAATAGAAAACAAAAAACAAAAATGGTTATCAAACAACCTTGTTTTTTAAAAATGAAAAACAAAAAAAAAAAAGGTTATTAAACGACCCCTATATTATTGTGTTTTTATTTTCAATGTTGTTTCTTTATAATTATAATTATAATTATTTTGATTTAAAACATTTTTTCTTGCTTTAATTTGAATGTGGTAATCCAAAGACTTTTAAATTTAATTTTGGGGAAAATACACTTTTGGTCCCTGATGTTTGGGTTAAGTGACACTTTGGTCCCTGAGTTTTCAAACTCAACCAAAATACCCAGGTTTGAGATAAGGAACACTTTGGTCCCTGCCGTCAATTTTTCTGTTAACTTCTAACGGTTGCTGACGTGACACTATTATTTTAATAAAAAATTATATTTTTAATTTTTTTAAATAAAAATATTTAAAAGAAAAAAAGAAAAAAAGAAAAATTCAGTCAGCGGCGGCGGCTAGCGGTGGCCGCCGGTCGCCGGAGATAGGAAGAAGAAGAAGGAGGGAGAAGATGGAGAAGATGAAGAAGAAGAAGAGAGAGAAAGGGAGAAAGAATAAAAAATAAAAATATTAATATTTTTATTTTTTTAATATTTTTTTATTCAAATAATAGTGCCACGTCAGCAACAATTAGAAGTTAACAGAAAAATTGACGGCAGGGACCAAAGTGTTCCTTATCTCAAACCTCTGGGGTACTTTTGTTGAGTTTGAAAATTCAGGGACCAAAGTGTCACTTAACCCAAACCTCAGGGACCAAAAGTGTATTTTTCCTTTTAATTTTCTATTAGAAATTGAATATGTTTATTAAATGATTTTCTCTTATTTATAATAGCAATATTAAAATGTATTATTATTATTATTCATTTAACACTTAACCCAAACCTCAGGGACCAAAAGTGTATTTTTCCTTTTAATTTTCTATTAGAAATTGAATATGTTTATTAAATGATTTTCTCTTATTTATAATAGCAATATTAAAATCATTTAAATATATATATATATATATATATATATATATATATCTGGTGTAAATATTAAAAAAAATGTTAAAAATCACTTTTGGTCCCTGAACTTTCATGACAGTAACAATATAATTTAGTCCCTAAACTTTTACTTGTAACGATTTAGTCCCTGTACTTTCAATTCTGTAATGATTTAGTACATATACTTTCAATTTTTGTAACAATTCAGTCTCTGAACTTTAATAAGTAACAATTTAGTCCCTGTACTTTCAAATTTGTAATGATTTATTCTCTATCGTGAAAAATTAATGTACAGATTTAATGAAATTTCTTATCTAGATAGATTAATAAACTAATTTGGGACCCAACATATTTATAAACTACAAAGTTTAATCATTAAATAATAAAAATTGATATTTAATTTTGATGATTTTTTTTTTGCGACAAGGATTAAATTGTTACAGAATTGAAAGTATAGGGATTAGATTGTTAAAAATTGAGAGTATAGGGACTAAATTGTTACTGATTAAAGTTCAAGGACTAAATTGTTACAAAATTGAAAGTACAGAGACTAAATTGTTACAAATTAAAGTTCAGGAACCAAATTGTTACTTTCACGAAAGTTTAGGGATCAAAAGTGATTTTAAAAAAATATATATTTTAGCTCAAAAGAAAACCTTCAATCTTTTACCTACCCATCTTGAAAAAATAGATGCTTTTTTCAATAATAAAAGCATTTTTTCTCTATTAATTAATTAAGAGCCCGATTGGAATGCCTTTTAATTTAAATGTTTTTTAAGAATGCATTTTATTTTAAACATTTTGTATAAAAATTGTTTAGAATTTAAACACTCATATGTTTGGTTACATTTCCAATAAGTGTTTTTATACCCAAATTATCATATACTAAAAACTCTTTTTAAAAAATTTGGTTTCAAGTGTGTTTCTTTCAAAATAGTTTATTTCTCAATCTCATTTTTTAATAAGTTATTTTTAGTGATTGCCAAACCCAAGATTTTTTTTTTTTTCAAAATTAAACACTTGAAAAGTTAAACCAAACACACCCAACTTAACTAGGAACCATCAACCATTACTCTAAAAACATACTTTTATTTAAATAAAATCTCATCATTACATCAAAAAGGAGTCTGAATATTAACTTAACCAAACCTAAATAAGTATTTAGCAGCATAAATTAAAAGATTGATAACACAAAGTAATAAAGTTGGTGTTATTGAAAAATAAAACTCAGTCGAGCATGTATCATGGCCCCTCATCTTTAATGTCCAGAAAATCCTCGACGAGTTCACTGTCATCTACAGTACTATCTGTTAAACATAAAACCACGTAGAAGTGAGTAATACTCATCAGTAAATGGTTAAGTGTTGTCATATGATCTCAGTACATCAACATTTGGAAGTGTGGGATTCAAAATGTCAACCTCTGACCTTTTGGTCGAAGGTACATGTCAATTACCGCTGAGCTAAACTCGCTTTGACAATTATGACAACACCCTTGAAAGATAAGCCTGTATTATTTGAAATAAAATTTCTCTAAAGATAATACAATGTATTATAATATTGAAAGATGATGCAAGTCCAAGTGGGTAGGGAAATTTCCAACAGCAGATTAATTTTTTTTTTTTGAGATGATTAACTTACAATAAGATTGAATTTATCTATCTGGAAGTTGAAAAGTATTGTATAACTCAATTTTGAATTATCTAAAATAATTTAAAAAATAAATAAATTTACCATTTGTTTGGCTATGAACATTTTGTAATTTATAAAAGTAAATGTACGATTTAGGTTTGAAAAACTAGGCAAGAAAATTTAAAACTTAAGATAATTAAATACACTCAATAATATTAGAACAAAACTTGGCTGCATACCGGTATGTAGGGGTCTCCGTACATACCCCATTAAACTCTTGACAACTAAGAAAGAGGAACAGAGAAAATGAGAAAACTTTTTTATCTCTCCTATTGTCAAGATTTTAATGGTGGTATGCAGCCAAGTTTTTTTTCCCATAATATTATTACTATTTCAAAATATATAAACTCGATTCATTAATCAAATATTGCTTAATTGACGTGAATTTTTTGAGAAGTTGTATGGAGAAATGGTGATAAAATGAAATACGACGAGAATATAATGTAGTTGGCATGGCCCTACAAATAGGCATCAAATGTCAAATATAGGACAGAAAAAAGAAAGCAATGGGAAAAGCAAATTAAATGCTCTCTCTCCAAATAGTAAGGTTCCATTGTTTATATCCTCCTTTTCTTTAAAAGGAAGGTAAAAACCCTAAAATTCAAATTTTTTGTTGGTCAAAATTTGCCTTATTCAACATAAATTGAGAAGGACATGTAGTTTCCTTTTCTTATCTCATTATTATAAAAACCCCAAAACAAACTAATAGTATTTATGTAGTTTCTTTTTTTGTTTCGTTTTCTTTAGGTTAAATTATAAGTTTAGTCTCTAAACTTTTAAGATTAGTTTGTTTGGTCCTTGAAATTTTAAAAATTTTAAATAGGTCCTCAAACTTTTAATTTTGTCTCCATTAGGTCCTTGAACGCTTTAAAAAGTTTAGGGTCCCATTAGACATAGATTCAATTTTATATCTAATAGATCGGTTAATTTTTTAAAATCTCAAATATGCATGTCAGGGACCTTAGACACAAAATTTGAAGTTCAGGGACTTTTTTAGACATTTCCAAACTTTAGGGATCTATAGACACACAAAATCGAAAATTTGAAGACCTATTAGACACTTTTTAGAGTTCAGAAACTAAATAGACACAAATTCTGAAAATTTCGGAACTAAACTTATAATGTAATTTTTTTTTATTAAGAATATTACAACACATGTGGAATGAAGAAAAATAATGGTGTTATTTATTTTTAAAATAAAACTAGAAAGTCAATTGTTTAAAAAAAAAGCATAAGATAGTTTGTGGGTTTGAGTAATATCACCCTTCATAACAATAACCATTTCAAGAAAAATAATAACATTTATAGTAATAGAAATAACAATGTATCAACCTCTAAGCATGCTTTTGCTCAATTTTCTATACACAGATTTACAGATAGTTCAACTAGTTAAAGTATCATATTCTTGACCTAAATGTTAGAAATTCGAATCTCTACCTATATGTTATTGAACTCAAAAGAAAAAAATATATCGAGATATATAAATATTTATGTCTACGTGTTTGACGACTCACTTGGGTTTGAGTACCAATTCAGTTAATAGAATTGGTTGGGACTGCCCATGTTTCCTCCATATCCCAAGTTTTGTCTGCCAATGAAAATTAATTTTTAACAAAAGATTAGAACAACATAATTTCAGAACAAGAGAGAAGAAATAATTCATCATTTCTATACCTTCAAAGTCAAGCATGGATTCAGAAAAGAATGTGGATATGTCTAGTTCACCAATATCACTTGAATTCTTTTGCTTCCCAACTTCCAAATTCTGGTGGAAAGCTTCATTTCCCACCAAATTTTGTGCCTTTTATTTAATATCATTATAGATCAACTTGAGTATAGTAGAAAAAGATTGAGAAAATGAGAGAAAAAAGAAAAAAGAAAAAAAAAAAAAAACAATTCAAACCTCAAAGTTTGGCTTGAAGTTTGCAACATTATTGACACATTCCAAAGCATGATTAATCATTCCCTTCCATTTGTTATCTGAGACTGACATACCAAGCACCTATATAGATGCATACAGAGAATTATTTCAACTCCAAATCTTTAAAATAAATTTAGGGTAGGTTTGATTTAATTAACCAAGTGTTTAATTTTGAAAAAAAAAAATCATTTTGAAAAAATTATAGTGTTTTGTCAACCTCTAAAAATGACTTATTAAAAAATGAGATTGAGAAATAAGTCATTTTTGTTTAGAGAAACACGGAAAAGAAATTTCTTTAAAAAGAGTTTTTAAGTATATAATGGGTGTGTGTTTGAGTTTAACTTTTCAAGTGTTTAATTTTGGAAAAAAAAATCATTTTGAAACAATTTCTAGTGTTTGGCAACCACTAAAAATGATTTAAGATTGAAAAATAAACCATTTTGAGAAAAACACTTAAAACCAACTTTTTTTAAAAAGAGTTTTCAAGTATACAATAACGTGTGTACAAAAACACTTCTGAGGAAATGTAACCAAACATATGAGTGTTTAAATTCTAAAGAATTTTTATACAAAATGTTTTTTAAAGAATGCATTATCGAAAAACATTTAAATTAAAATGTATTCCAGATTGACCCAATAACTTGGGTATAAAAACACTACATATATGAGTATTTAAATTCTAAACAATTTTTATACAAAATATTGAAAAGAAAATGCATTCTTAAAAATACTTAAACTAAAAGATAATCTAAACGGACCTGAAACATTTTTTTTATTACCTCTCTAATGTGAAGAGAACCTTTTTCATAGTAAGTCTTCAAGAAATCACCAACAGTTTCGATGTTGATGGAAGATAAGCGATTGTGATATTTACCATTTCTGCCTATCCCTTCCAATCGCCAAACTTCATCTTCTTCTCTTGGAGGGTGATGCTTCTTGTTCACTAATGTTTCAAAAGAAATGAACTATATAATAGAAGAAATTAAAAAGGGATAAAAGACAATATATGACTTTTTTTTTCTTCTTTTTTGAGTTCAACAACATTTAGTCGAAGGTACATGTCAATTACCACATAGTTAGGTTCACTTTTACGACAATATATGATTTATGAGAAGGAAAAAAAAAAAAGAAAAAAAAGAAAAAGTCAACTACCTTGTCCTCTTTGTTCCATAACTCTAAAGGGTTTAGATACAGCTTCCTCAACTTCACCGTACTGGGTGAGGATGTACTTATCTAGGATTTTTGCTCCCAACCGAAACGTTTTAGATGTCGACCAGCTTGAGTTGTCGGTCAGCTTGAGATTTTGAGGTGATGCAACTCCATTTATCAAACAAGTGCTTTGATCATTGCCAACAATTAAGGCCTTTTTCTGCTTGCCACTGGGTCTGGGAGACAAAACACTTTGGTCGAAAGTGCTTAAATTCAAGTGAGTCTTCTCCCACCATTGCTTGCAGCTAGAGGCTCCATCGAGAACGACGAACTCAATCTGCGCCGACGACAAAGATCCAGTCTCAACAACCTTGTTGGAATTGGTGACATCAAGAATTGCAACTTTTAGTCGCTCCCCGTTTTTTGCTTTTAGCTCGTTGTTGGTGTAAATCTTGGAATCAATTTCATTGAGGAAATGCAACTTATACTTGGATCTTCTAGTTGATTCTGCAACAACTTCCTCTCGAGTCGTCGTTGCATTATTATCATTTAGTGGGATACTTACACATGATTAAATTCATCCCATTAGAGATAAAATTAAGGGGAAAAAAATACAATTTTAGTCCATGAGGTTTGAGTTAAGTAATAGTTTGGTCATGAGTTTTCAAACTCAACAATTTAGCTCCTGGTTTGAATCTCGTTACACATTTAGTCCCTCCGTCCATTTTTCTGCTAACAGTTTGCTGACGTGACACTATTATTTTAATAAAAAAATTATTTTTAAATTTTTTAAATAAAAATATAAATAAATTATAAAATATTATTATTTAAATATATATTTTTTTTAATTCTTTCACCCTCCCTTTCTTTTCATTCTTCTTTTTCTTCTACTTCTCCTTCTTCTTCAACTCCGGAGGCCGGCCGCCGTCGGTGAATTGTTTTTTTTTTCTTCTCTCTTTCCTTCCTTTCCCTACATTTTCTTTTTTTTTTTTTTTAATAAAAAGAAGGGAGAGGGAGAATGAGGCTCCTCCTCCCGTTGTTGCCGTCGGAAAGGTAAAGAAAGGAAGGAAAAAGATAAGGAAAAAAAAAAAAAAAAAAAAAACTTCATCGGCAGTGGCCGCCACCGTTCACCGGCGATGGCCGACCACCGGAGTTGAAGAAGAAGGAGATGAGGAAGAAGAAGAAGGAGAAGTAGAAGAAAAAGAAGAAGGAAAAGAAAGGGAGAGAGAGAGAGAAAGAATTAAAAAAATATTTAAATAATAATATTTTTTATTATTTTAATATATTTTCATTTTAAAAAATTTAAAAATATTTTTTTTATTAAAATAATAGTATACGTCAGCAAACTGATATAACGAAATCCAAATCTCAGGGGTAATTTTGTTGAGTTTTAAAACTCAGGGACCAAAGTGTAACTTAACCCAAACTTCAGAGACCAAAAATGTATTTTTTCCTAAAATTAAAATCCAACAGTGAGAGGTTATACTTAAATAGCAAGCTCAAAATTACCTAAAAAGAAGTTTGTTCTTTATCTCCTCAGGTGCCTATAAAATGAATACATGAGGTCAATTTTCAATATATTTCTAGCTTGGATCTTAGAAGAAATATTGCTGGAAAAGAGGGAGAGGGACCTGAGTTGCAATTATCATCAAACGAGTATCATTTGGAAATTGTTGGAGCTCAGCTATCAATTGTTTAATAAACAAATCCTTGGCTTCGACAAAATCAGACAATTGAGCTTCGAAACTAGAAAATTCAAAATCCAAGTAAGGAAAAAACAAACAAACAAACAAACGAGCAAGAGAAGAGAAAGTTAGCGAGAGCAAACATAGTTGGAAGAGAGGCAGGGCAGCTTCTCTTTGCTTGAGCCCAAGTAGAGTTGTCATCTTCAATAACTTCATTGGGAGAGCCTCTCTTGTTGCTTTTACCTCTCAGATCCATTGCATTTATAGGGAAAAACACATTCAATTCTCTCACAAGTTGAGTATGCATGAGCTTGTGGGGGTAGGGGTCATTTATAGTGGTAGTTGGACAATTGGATCCTAATTGAAAAAACTTTGGAATTTACGCCTTCCTAATGTCTTGAAAACTAAAGGGAGAGATCGAGGGGTTTGTCGCCGAGACTAGCGCATGCTAGGATTTGTCCCCGAGATTGGCGTATGCTCGGGTTTATCGCCTTTATTGCCGAGATTGGCGTAGGCCTTTCAAGGATTTAGAATTGAAAAACCTCTTTTCCCATGTTGTGTCAATATTTCTATCGATATATATATATATATATATATATATTTTTTTTTTTTTTTGTCTGGATATATAGAGGTTAATTCATATTCTGTGAAAATGCTGATAGGGAGGTTAATCGGATAAAATGTATCATTTTCGTTTCATATTATAATAGGGTAAAAATAAGCAAATTATGGTCTATCCTAACACAATCATTTAATTCACAAATTAATAACTATTTAGATACTTGTTTTAATATATATGTTTTTGATTTGTTTATTTATTTATGTATTCACAATGGTACTTAAATTATTTATTTAAAAAATAGAATATTTATCAAAAGATATGCTAAGAGTTTTCATTCACTATTGAAATCTTACCACCCATCTTGGATTCACAAGATTTGATAGATGACAATGAAATAAAAGAGTAAATACTCTCAACTAAGCTCTCTTCATTTCTCCATGCATCCCACTTGCATTTTCAGTCACCTTTATATCTTCATCATAACCAACCCAACTACCCCTCCAGCCTAACTATAAAATTCTTTCTACTCAAGTCTTGTTTTTCATCCATCGTTGCGCATTCGACGGTTGATATAGGAGTTTGACGCGCATTTGATGATTGATTGTATAGGAGTTCGATATTGAGTTAGGTTGGGTCAAGAGACTTTAATTTGAATCTAGCTAACACAATTGTGTGAGTTACAAATTCATTTAACTTAGATGACATAATTTACTAGATATTATCGAACTCAATCATGAAATATTTTGGACTAAATTTGTTCATTGCGGATTATTTGTTCAAAATTTTGCAAGAAAACGAAGTAATACACTCATTTTTCAACCCATTGGGATAATTAGATTTTGGCAAAATATATAAAATAGTTCCTACTCTTCTAGGTAATTCACAATTTTGTCTTTAATCTTTTAAAATTCATAAGTTTACCTTTACCAATCTTGTAAAAAAAAAAAAAAAAAGTTCACCTTTACCCCAATAACATATTAAATTCTCAATTAGATATTTTTAATCTGTGTTAAAAATGGTAATTAAAAAAAAATAGATCATTAAGGCCTCATTTGATGACCATTTAATTTTTGGTTATTTGTTCACACTTCCAACTATAGATTTCTTTAGTTAGGTATTTGTCGAGATTAAACCATTTTAAACATAAAAAATTACATAAAGGTCAAAGTTCAATAAAATTTTGAGTTTTATCTCGAGCCTAAGCCAATTTATGCCTGAGGAATACTTTTACAGATTTGTCCATTAAATTTAAAGAATGAATAAAATAAACTTAATATATTCTCCGTTAACCGTTGATAGATTTCAAAATATCCCAAAAAATCATCTTTTCCACAACTTCCTTCCAAAATGTATGGAGAAAAAGAGAGAGAGAGAATCCTAATTTTTTTTTTTCACATCTTTTTTCTCCTCTCTTTTCTCTTTTGTGACTGTTGAGTGAGAAATTTCGGCCAATCACAAATTGCCACGTCATTAATTTGAATTAATGATAAAATAATTTTGGGACCAATTACAAATTTACACGTGTCCCTAAATTAAATTAATAGACATTAAAATTCGGCAAATCAAACAATATGCCACCTGTCTATTATTGATCTATCAGATGACATAAGTCGAGTCCAATCAAATTATGCCACGTGGCAATTGGACCCGAGACGAATGTGACCCGAGATCATCGAAGAAATTGAGCTAAATTAAAATAATCCAATTTTACTAAAAATAAGTTGGATTAAAGCCCAAATATAGCCTAAGCCCAAAGGTTGGGCCCAAGCCCAAGCCCATATGAGGTCCATCAAACTCTATAAATAGAGGAGACCACCATTCATTTTGGGGCATTCAGACAGAGTCAGAGAAGCCAGAGCCCAGAGCATTCTCCCAAGGTCCAGAGTCTTCAGAAGTCAGAGAGTCCAGAGAATTCAGAAGATCCAAGATTCAGAATTCGTCAATCTCAAGACTCAGAAGATCCAACGACTGGAAAACTCCAAAGAATCAACCGTTTCTTCATCAAGATACAAGTTGAAGATTCAACCTTCTTCCGTCTGAGATCAAGCTCGCCAGCCCTCAGATCAGACTCTACATTTTGAGAGAAAGCATCAGAGGATAAATATTAGAGACTGTAACACTTCTACATACAAAATCAATAAAATCAAGTTCATTTCCACGAATTAAATTTCCTTGTCGAAATCTCGTGTGAACAGTGACTTCCTCCTCAATTTTTAGTGTCTTCTTCAAAAACTTGCACAATTTCTTCCCCTGAGCACAAAATCGATTTGAGGTCTTCTCCAGCAGCAGACTGCAGCGACATTCTTCCTCCATCATGTTCAACGACGGTTCAGCCCTCAATGGATGTTTTGACTCGACCCTTAATACCTACAACTCAATCGACTCCGAGTTTGGGTCGAATGAATATCCACCCACACATCTATTGAATTCAAATCTAAACATACTGTGTCAATTGTTGTTTTCAAAAACTAAATGATCATCACGCCTAAATTGTTGTGTTATTAACATATTTTTACCTTTTTTTTTTAGTTTACGTATTTGTACATGTTGCCATGCCATTCAAATGCTATTTGAAAACATGAAATCTAAATATCACCGAAATTCAATCTTCCCATCAACAAAATCTAAAATTAGGAATAAAACTAATTTCTTCTCAATTACATGCCTATGCGTCCAAATAATAAAATAACACAACTTATAGTAGGGTAATTGCCAAATACGGGATAAAATAATGGGGACTAAAGACATTTAGCATTTTTCATTTTTATAGACAAATATGACCTTCTTTTTTTTTTTTTTTTTGACAAGGTGTGGGGGTGACAAATAGGACTTTTGGAGTGTGAATGGAGGACTATTTTATCCTTTACATTTCACCATATATGTTTTTTCTTTCTCTCGGTCGTCTCTCTCCCCGTGGGTTTCTCTCTCTCCTCGTCGGTCACATGGGTTTCTCTCTCTCGATCATCGTGTGGGTTTCTCTCTCCCTGTCGCCGTTCGGTCGTCTCTCTCTCCCCGTCGGTCGTCTTGGAGTTTCCCCGTCGCCGACAAGAAGAAAAAAAGATTAAAAAAAATAAAAGAAAACAAGAAAAGGAGAAGAAAGAAAGGAGGTGGAAGAAACAAAAATGCCAGCCACCGGCGACAGCGACGGTGGTTGCCGGCGGACGGCAGCGGTGGCCAATGCTGCCGTCGGCAATTACAGATGGTGGCTGGGTGGTGAGGTGTGTGGTAGGTGGATGGTGAAGAAGAAGAATAAGAAGGAGGGAGAGAGAAAAAAAGTAAAATATTTAAAAATAATATATTTTAATATATTTTTATTTATAAAAATCATAAAATAATTTTTTTAATAAAAAATACCGCCGGGTCAACATTCTGTGGGTGTGTGGTAGGTGGATGATGAAGAAGAAGAATAAGGAGGGAGAGAGAAAAAAAGTAAAATATTAAAAAATAATATATTTTAATTATTTTAATATATTTTTATTTAAAACATCATAAAATAATTTTTTAATAAAAAAATACCGCCACGTCAACTTTTAACAGAAAATTTGAAAACTCAGGGACGAGTGGGAGGATTCGAACCTCTAATCTCATGATTGAGGGTACATGTCAATTACCACTGAGCTATGCTCATTTTACCGAATTTAAATTCATTTATGAGATGAAAAGGAATGTTAAAAATTAGAATACTATTTTGATCTCTTTTTGAAAAGACTATTTTGATCTCTATACTTTAGAACTCATTTTATTTCAGTTCATATACTTTCAAATATTTAAATTTAACCAATGTTTTCAATAAATCTTCAGATTAGTCTCATTATTAATTTGAAGTTACTTTTTATAAAACTTGATAAAAAAAAAATAATCATTATTTTCACTCCAAAAAAAAAGTTACAAGGACGAAAAATAGTATTTTTAACCTAAAAACAACAAAAAAAAAAAATACTTTAAATTTTTTGGTAAATTTGTTTAGAAAATTATTTTTACGTAGTGAAATTCAACTGATCACTTCTAGAAAAACTTTACTCCTCATTTCAAGTTTGTTTGTTTCTTTTTCTTGAAAACCATAAACATAAATATGTATTTTGTTGATTTATTTGATGATTAACCTATAAGGACATATGTTTAGAACAACACATGTACCAAAAAGTTTAGTGATAAATTTTGGATTTTAAAAGTTTTAGTATGTAAAAAGTATGTTTTGAAAAAAATAAAAACAATATCATTATTCAAAGAAGAATGTGAATTTTAAAAAGGTTTATACAATTTTAAAAAGTTTTCTAAATAATTTATAATTTACAAACATTTTAACAAAAAAAAAAGACACTAAAATAAATTTTACATGTAAGACTAACTTATTATACTAGTAAAGAACGCGTGCGATGCACGTAAAAAATTATAGTTCTAATTTAGAGTACAAAAGTAAAATTTTAAAAATAAAATAAAATAGTTGTCTCATGACATTCTCTCATCAATAGTACTCGGGATGAGAAGAGTCTATATATTTGTTTTTAATAAAAAACAGAGTGATACATTCATTAATAGGATGAACTAAATTGAAAGTTTAAAAACAACTTATTGGTACACTATCTTGAACCAATTCACTCTTCCTTTCCCAACATTTTTTTGATTCTAATACATACTCAGAAGAATGAGATACAATAGGCATATATTTAAAATTTGGAGGGCAAAATGAGGAGATAAAGGGCTCGTTTAGTAACGTTCTCATTTCTTGTTTCCGTTTTTTCATTTTTAATAAAGAAAAATAGAATTTCATGACCCTAACACCTATACATTCAATAATAATAAACTTATATTCTTATTTATGTTTGGAAAAAATTGGAAACAAGAACAAAAAAAAGGAGAAACTCGTTTTAGTTGTTTCCAAAAGTTCTATACAAATTTTGGAAGTGTTTCTAAAAAATGAGAAACAAGAAACATACATAGTTATTAAATGCTTAGATTTCTTAATAAAATTGGAAACAAGAAACAAGAAACGAGAATGTTACCAAACGGGCCCAAAGTGTCTTCATATATCCACTTTTATATATAGTATACATAGATATATAAGAATAGGAAAAAATTTATTTATTAACAAATATTAATTATGTAAAACATGCCAATTATCCATTAGAATGATCTTCAATCTTTGAAAATGTGTTAAAAAAAATTATTTTTTAATAAATAAATAATTATATTTTAATTTGAAATATGTATTAATAGATTTATTTGAAATATCAATTTTTAAATTTTTTTTTCATAAATTATGAGATGTTTTGTTTTATTTGATATTTTAATTTGATATATGTATTAATTTATTTTCTGAGTTTTTTTAATAATTCGTATTTTTTTCAAATATGCATTAATTTTTTTTAATAAATTAGAGTTGTTTTGTTTTTTGTTTTTTGTTTTTTTGTTTTTTTTTTTTTGAAATAATAGAGTTGTTTTGTTTTGTTTGATATTTTAATTTGAAACATGAATTAAATATATTTTTATTCTTATTAATTTATTTATTATTTAATCAATCATGAGATTTTTTTTGAAATATACATTAATATTTTTTTAATAAATTATGGGATGTTTTGAAATATGCAAAAAAAATTTATTTTTTAAAAAATTATTTTAAAATAAATCATGATATGTATGTTGGGTTTTATGCCCTAAAACTCGTAGATAGTGAATGTAACCGTTGACCGGATATTAATGAAATAATATTGATATGTTTTTTTATTAATTGTTATTAGTTATTTTATAATTTGTCTTTGCCTAATAATAACCCTAATCCAATAAACTAGACATCCAAGGCTGTAATATGAGTCTTGAACTATATGTAGCGACATATGGGATCATTGTTCAAGAAATAGCCTAAAGGGTCTATAGTATAGGGATAAGACTGGGTGCCTTATCCTGGTGACACTATGGATACGGCCCACTTTGTATTTGATACAAACGCTGCGATCCAACGCATTCGTGTAGGAGACATGCGAGTGGGGGTATCCTATGCAATGAGTTTGCATAAGACTGGACCGCGAAATAGTAACCACTGGTTATAACACCGTTAACTAGTTGGTTTTCTATTTCACTAGGACGACCTAGACAACTTAGTCTTAATCCTGAGTTGATTATGGACTCCTGCTCATGAGAGATTGTCCTTTGATTTGTATGGGTGAGAGTGGCCAATACGCCGACTCAATAAGCCTACCACTTTGGGGACAAGACCGAATGGGGAGCTGGGAACATAATCGTACAAGATGGAATTCACTCCTTCCCGACTTTAGGGAAGCAGATGAGTGTTCCCTTAAGTGGTTACTCCGAGTCTTGAACAAAGGGCCCTACCCTCTCAATGGCACGAGAGGGTTTTCTGTTTGATGGTTGGACCACAAACAGGTTGTTCATTAGAGGAGAATTGGTACTTAAGCAAATAGAGGTAACCCAGGGGTAAAACGGTAATTTGACCCAGCTGGTGTTACGGACACTCGTGAAGGACTAACTAGTCGATATTGGTCTATATCCGTGGACACAGAAAATATGTCTGCAGTGAGAAGAGTGTAACTGTGAGTCTATAGTGGAATGAACACACAGTTAACGAATATTGATTAATGTGGTTAATGAGTTTGACCAATTAATCTCACATCGTTGGAGCTTCTGATCTGCAGGTCCATTAGGTCCCACTGATAGCTCATAAAGTAATTTGAGGCAACTAAGTAATAAATGTAAATTGAAAATGTTCAATTTACTAAGGGAAACAAATATAATATATATTGATATATTATTATGAGAGAAATTAATATTTGAAGAAATTCAAATATAAATTTATGGAAGTTTGAAAGAGTTCAAATAATGAATTAATTAATTTAAGGCCTAAAATGTGTTTGGGCAAATTAATTAATTCTAGGCCGGAAATTAAATATGTGATATTTAATTGGTGGGAATTAATCAATTATGGAAATAATTAATCACTTAAGGAAGTGATTAATCATTTATGGAAATGATCTAATCACTTATGGAAGTAATTAGTCATTTGTGGAAAAGATTAATCAATTGTTGAATTGATTGATCATGATTGATTAATTAAGGAATAAGATTGAATCAATTTTGGAAAAGATTAATTTAATTGAATATTTTATTCATGGTCTCTCTTCTATAAATAGAACACTAGACCTAATTGGTCTGTGACACTTGACACTTTTTGCTCTTGCTCTTAGACTCTCAAGACAAGACCTAGAATTCTCTCTAGCCTCCCTCTTAGAGAAAGACTCTCACAAGTCTTTTGCCTCCTAGACTTAGAGACATACCGGTGTAACCTCTGTGGTTATTGTGTCATTCAAGAAGGATTTTCCAGCAAAGAAACTTAAAAGGGGGTTGCTGCGTTTTGATCGTTGGAGCATCGTTGGCGAAGAACGGTCAAGTCTACAACGAAGGTTTGTAACGGTTCTTCCCCTTTTCTTTAGAAAAGCATGAAGATAAATTTAGATTTATTTTTCAGCATGTTTAAACTGATTTTCCAGCAACTTTAAAGTATGTTTAAAGTTTGTTTGAGTTTTCGTAACGGTATTTTAATGTTAATTAATATACGGCGTAAGGTCCAATCGATGCGCTTCCGCTGCGTGGGGACTTTTATTCCCTTCAATGTATGCATAAATTTATTATTATTTTTTTAATAAATTAGTATATTTTCAAATTTAAAAGATATATGGATATAGATTTTAGAAAATTTATCCAAATATTGTTTAATATCATATTTGTTTAAATATTTTATAGATTTTATTAGTTTATTATTCTCTCAATCAGAATCCATGATTTTATAACGTTTATTTAAATGTTGTTCAATATAATAAATAAATAGAATTTATGCGTAGAGATTTTATAATGTTTATTTAAATGTTGTTCAAAATAATAAATAAATAAATAAAGATGGCAAAAGATGAATTTTTCAATTAAGAAGGGACAAAAGGGAAAATCAAAAGTTTCTCCCTTTCAGCCCCTTTTAGATAATATAGAATAGATATAGAATTTTTATATTAATATTTAATAAATTGTAATTTTTTTTTTTGAAATATACATTAATATTGTTTTTTAATAAATTATGGGATGTTTTGAAATATGCAGTAATTTATTTTTTAAAAATTTATTTTAAAATAAATCTTGATATGTATGCATTCAGTGGCAGATCCACCTCAGCCCTAGGGGCTCGAGCCCCCTCTGAATTGATTATCAAACTTAGGACCTTGCCCTGTTGGTTCAGGCGCTCCCAGTCCCCCCTCAAGTTGTCTATTCCGTCCTAGGTTCAAGTTTACAATCCGAAGCCAGAAAACGGAGGAGGGAGCTCCCTCCTCCCTCCTCCTTCGTCTCTCAGTTAAAAAAAAACACCAAAGCTTTAAGGAAAGAGAAAAAGAAGAGAAGGGAAAAAAAATCAGTTGCTGTCGTCGAGCGACGACCGACGGGGTAGGGCTTGAGTTGTAGAAGGAAGATGAGGAGAAGGATAATGAAGAAGAGGAAGAAAGGGTAATGGGGAAGAAGAAAAATAAATAATAATTAAAAAAAATATTTTTTAAATTTAATTTATTATTATTTTATTTTAAAAATTTAAAAAAAAATAATTAAAAAATGATGTCACTTCAATATTCCGTGAGAATTTAACAGAAAATTTGACGGAGGGACCAAGAGTGTAACGAAATCCAAATCTCGTGGGCTAAATTGTTGAGTTTGAAAACTCAAGGACCAAACTGTAACTTAACCAAAACCTTAGGGATTAAAAGTGTATTTGTCCAAAAAAAAAAAAACAAACTATTTATGCAGTCCTTGGTTCTACCTGAGCGCTCTTTAATATTTTCTTTCTATTAACACTATTCTTAAAATTTTAGTTTAAACCTTTTCAAAAAAAAAAAATATTCTTAAAATTTTGACTTCTATAATTGGAAAAAGAAAGGTTTTTATATTTTTCTAAATTTAAATTATATAATATATTTTCTTTTTAAAATTTATTTACAATTTTAAAATACTAAACATGTTAAATTATAAATTTTGTCTCCAAATGTAGTTAGTGTGAACTAATTTTTTGAATTTTGAATTTTGTATTTAATAAGTCTCTTAATATTTTTAAAATGTGTCTAAAGTTTAATTTTAGGTCTAATAGGTTCAACATTTTTAAAAATTCATGAATTTATTTATTATCAAATTGAAAGTTTTATGTTCAATTAAGCACAAAAAATCAATTTTATGTCTAATGTATTTGTTAAATTAAAATAATGTGTAAATATGTTAGAGATTTTTTTTAAACCGACGACAAGGACTTATTACATAAATTTGAAACTAGAAATCAATTTGACAATTTTAAACTTCGGAAAACCTATGGACACAAAAAATGAAAATCCAGGAACATATTAGGCACAAACATAAAAGTTCAAGGACTAAACTTGTAACAAATATATAATATTATAGTTTTTTTATATTAACTTATTGTTTTAATTCTATTTCTTTATATCATATATAAATTAATGAAAGGGATACAAACATTTTTAAAATTTTGATATGTTGTTTTTTAAAAATTAATCCTATAATATAAAAAATTGTAGAGGACAATCACGATTGATGAAATTAGTAGTTCAGTTTCATTTATGATTTTTTTTTAATTTCTTACTTATAAATTACTTTTACAAAATTTTAAGTGAAGCTCCCTTTGAACAAATGTTGTTCAATATAGTAAATAAATCAATAAAAAGGACAAAAGAGGAATTTTCAAATTAAGAAGGGGCAAAAGGGGAAATCAAAAGTTTCTCCCCTTAAGCTCCTTTTAGATAGTATATGTATATATATATATATATATATATATATACACAAACACACACACACTAGTAAACAAACACGTGCATAGCACGTGAAATTTGTAGTTTATTTTAAAATATAAATAAATGAAAGCATTGAGAAAATAGTAAAAAAAAAAATGTATTTAATTTAGTGAACAAAAACATATAGTTTCAACATCTTATTATTGTCTATATAGATAATTAGAATTTAATTTTATGTTATACGAAAATTTTAATTAAATTTTTAGTCGAAATTTAGATTTAAATTATAAATTATGTATTATATGTTTTTTAATAGCTCATATTGTTTAATTATAACTTTTTATATAATTCAATTTACTAAAATTCTCTTTGGTTTTTTCTTTATTTCTAATTCCCTTTGATTTGCTCCTCAATTTATTTTTTCTTCTCATTGCACAATCATCGAGAACCCTAAAAATTTCTTCAAAAAATCTAAAAAAAAGAAAATTAAAATAAATTAAAAACACATTATATTTTTCTTCATCTTATAATCACTTCATTTGGCTTCTTATGCTTTTCTCCTCTCATAACTCCGTGACTCCATGGACCTAATTAGAAAGCCAAGAAAATACAGAGATGTCATAATAAAAAAATAAAAAAAAAAACCCTAGAATAAGCAAATTTTTTTATTGTGATATTTAATATATGTTTATTATCATAAATATACATTCACTGGGTTCATTTGAATTTTGGTGGTTATGATAAATCTTTTTAAATTAGGAAATTTTGGAGTTTTAAAACAATTTATTTAAATTTTTGTTTTTTAAATTCAATTTCAAAACTTGATTTGGTTTAACTAAAAATTAAACTCAATTATCTTTTTATTTTTGAAAAATCAAAATAATTGATCTAAATTTAGATTTCACAAATTTAATTTAAAAAATTCGATTTAATTCTAATTGAAAATCACATTTGTCCAATCATAATCTATGCGGACGGATTTTATAACATTTATAAAAGGGCAAAGAAGGAAGTTTCAAATTAAGAAGGGGCAAAAGGGAAAATCAAAAGTTTCTCTCTTAAGTGCCTTTTAGATTAGACTAGTAATAAACATGCGTTGCACGTGAAATTTAACAATTTTATTTTAAAGTTTTAAAATAAGATTTAATAAATTTAATTATATTATAAATTTGATAAAATCATGATAGTTTGAATATAATTTAATTTTATAAGGATACTATGAATCAATACATTCTTCTTTAAAATAAAATTTAATTCAATAGAATTGGAATTTAAAGAAACACATAATCATCAAACATATCTTCAATCATTTTATATATTTTTTAGATTTGAATCATCGTGGTCTCTCCTATTTAGAATTTGAAAAGGAAACCCAATTAGATTATTTTTATTGGAAATTGAACTAATTTAATATTTAAAACTTATTAAAGTTGAATCAAACAACAATGTGTTCAGATATAACCAATATAATTTGTTGAAGAACTAATCTGCCATGCATGCTTCTAGTCTTTTTGTTGTGAGCATGAAGAGATTATTCATATAACGAGGAAGGATAGGTAAATGAAAGATCAAGAGAGGGGAGATCCGCGGATGTGATATTTATAGGGGAAATTTAGATTCAAATTCAAAATTGAGTTTCTCAGGGGTTAGATCTGTTCATTCATCGTTGTGAATTTATGTTAGATATCAAGAAATATTAGCCAGTTGTGAGCCAGGACAAATTTTAATCTTTTGGTTCTGTTAATTTCAATTCTAAAGGCAGATAAGTTTTGAATGTGGAGGCCATATGAACTAAATTTGAAAAGAAACATTTGAAGGAATGAGTGAATATAAGAAAATTAAGCATACATAAAAGTATTTACCCATCCCATTCAACCTTTCGATTCAATTTCCTTAATCGATCTCTCAAATTTAATCCAACCCTAATTGCATGAGGTACCTAATCATTGATTTTTCCGGGAACAAAACTCCTTCCTATTGGATAATCATGGATGTTGTCTTCTAGGTCCTTCAAATTCAGCAAGATCTCCCCATAATGTCATTTTAATGGTCTGTATTCTACATTATTTTACAAATATATATAAGAATATGAAAATTGTTCATATTATTTTACAAATATATGTATATATAAGAAAAGGAAAAGTTTTGTTCATGTAAAAATAGTAATTAGGTAAAACATACCTACTATTCATTAGAATAACCTCTGCAAAAACTTGGTTGATTGATCTGTAAAGTATATTTTACAGAAATAACCATCACAATCAAGTCATGGTAAAACAAAAAATAATATTAATGATTAATAAATAATTAAGGGCTAATAAAAGTAATATTAATTCAATATCAATGCATATAAATAAATCTAAAAAAATGTAAGATACATTACCTAACATGTTCTTTCTTCTTTGAGAGGAAATTCACTCAAACTTCGAATCATTGACACAATAGGAATTGAATCGTCAATTTCAGTAACTTCAGTGGAAGTAGATAATGTTAGTTCTAATTTATCATGCACATTCACAAATTGATTGTTGATTGACTTTTTATATTACCATTTGTTATAATATAAGTCTTATCTTTTTTAAGCATGTGACCTAATTTTTCAATAGTATTGTTGAACAATACTGATTATTATGAATAAAATTGGTATATGAAAAATAAATAAATAATAAGAAATATTTATAATTACTTGCTCATCTAATAAGATGACCTTTAAAATGTGTAGGTCATCACCGCCACGTTTTTTAAATTCTTCCATTTTTCATTTTCTTAGAATTTGATAATCAAATTCTATCGGTGATAGTTGTTATAGGTAATTTTGGACCACACGGGCGCACAAGGAGCTGACGAGGACAATCGAACAGAGGTAGGACCAAAAGACCGACCCAAAGGAAGATCGGACCAAAGGGTCGGGCCGACATGGCCCGACCCATATGGTCGGCCTCGGCAAAAGGCCGAGGCCGACCATTTGGCCCGCTTGTGCGGGCCGAGCCCGGTGGCCTCTTTTCGGTCCATGATGCCCCGAATCGCCCCGGTTCCGCCTGGTTCGTCCCGAAACACCTCCGGATTCCGAAAAACCCTAGGAGGACAAACAGGTATAAAAACCCCTCTTCATCACGGAAGAAGGGTTCCAAAAAAAAAAAAAACTCTACTCCTGACGGCTCCCTTGACTATCTATAGCTTCTCCTCGGTTTTCTGACTTAGGCATCGGAGGTGGTGTGGCCTACACCACGCCGGTGTGCAGCAGTTTTTGCTGGTCTTGCAGGTCACGTCTTCCCCAGTTTCTACAAATTCGCTGTTGGTGTCACGTGAAGGTCAGGTGAGTCCTCTGTCCGAATTTTGGCATCAACAATAGTCATGGATAGATTTTGATTAATCGGAGTCTATCAGCGATAGACACTCATAAACTTTGAATAATCAGATTCTATCAATGATAGACACGGATAAAACCTGACCACAACTTTTTGGTCTTGTATAATTAATTTTGCTATATATGCAATTAGTTTGCAACTGTGCTATATTTGTTATTAATTTGATCCAATTTGCCAAAAAAAAAAAAAAAAAAAAAAAACTCATTAGAAAATCCAAATACAATAATTGGATTAACGTACACGATGGACTCAAATAGTCCAAAAACACGCCATATAAATGAAGGAAACATCAGTCGCGTGTTCAAATTCCAAAATTAGTTATTCCTACGAACTTTTCCGTCTCTCTCTCTCTCTCTCGAGAAATTCGGATCCTCTCGGTTGATTTTCTTGAAACCAACAGGTTGCAGATTCGAGCAGTGAATGCTTTGATCGGTTGCCGAAATCGAACAATCAAATCAAAACAAAATGCTCATTCAATTCTCTGCTCAAAATGAAACGAAACGAAACGAAACGAAACGAAACTCTTCTCTCACGATCACCATTGTAACGTATGAGCTATAATTCCCTTTAACTACCGCTCTCATGGAACCTCGCCATTTATATTCGCCTCTCTTCTCTGCAAATCACCATTGCAGCTCTGTATTCATCTCCCCCTCTTTCCGTTTCAATCGGGGGAGAGGTACAGTGTTGACCCAAAATGAAGAACCGCGGTCCTCGGAAGGTTTCTGCAAAATGGATTCCGTTCTTTTGCCTCTCCTTCTTCCTCTTCGGAATGCTTCTCACTTCCGATGGCAGGTTCGTTTTCGATTTCTCGCTCTATTTCTTGGATTGGGCCATTTTGTTTGCGTTTTGAGATGTTCTGGAGTTCAATCAATTGGGGTTGTTTCTTTTTACGAGACTGTGGAATTGGAACGATGTTGCAGGATTTGGGCTCCGAAGCAGTCGGATCCACGCCTTCTTTCTCGGTTACAACACGAACAGCAACAACTCCAAAGCGTTTCTGAAGGCATCACTGAGAATCAGGTGAAGGTCTAAAAGACTCGTTTCGTTGTTTCTGATTCTAGTTGTTGGGTTTTGTTCTGAACATGTTTTGTTCCTGTTTGGGGTTTGAATAATTTTTAGAAATCTGCGGAGGACAAGAGAGTATTGGCTGAGTTTCATAAAACCCAGGCAGCAATTCAGTAAGCGTTGATTTGGGTCTCTGTATTTTGATCAAATTGATTTTGTCTTTTAAATTGATCGTCTGGATTGGAATGTCTGCGTGATAGATCTCTAGGCAGGCAAGTTTCTACACTGAAGATGGAAATGACTGCGGCTCGGAAGGTTGTTCCTTATGACATCAAAGCGTCGTCAGGAAGAGATCATTTCCCAAAGAAGAAGGTGTTCATAGTGATTGGAATCAATACTGCCTTCAGCAGTAGAAAGCGGCGTGATACTGTGAGGGAAACATGGATGCCTCAAGGTATTTGGCTCTTTCTACCAACTTGTATGTGTTGTATGATCGTCGATGTGTGGGCAGATCGATTGATTTGATATAAAACAAATCTAAAGAAAGGCCCTCGTGGTAAGGACTAAAGTTTAATAAATAAAAACTTGGTGTCTATTAAGTATTAACCTGCCATTTTACTTAAAAAGCTTTAGCTCGCATTTATATTTTTAATTTTTTATATACATCATTGTTGTTCCTCTCATGTGTGAATTTAAATATTGATTGATTCACAGAATTCAACACATGAAGTATTAATATTCAATTAGAAAGAAATGACATTGTAGAGGTTCAAACATACCATATTAAACTACTATGAAACTTCAATGTTTTAGCTAATAGATTATGGTATAGATAAAAATGCACTTGATGTTTTGATCCCTGGTTATATTTATAGCTGAGAAAAATCATTAACTGTTTGGGCAGGGGAAAAGCTCTTGCAATTGGAGCGCGAGAAGGGAATTGTCATTAGGTTCATGATTGGCCACAGGTAACAATAACATCATTCCTGATTGCATTATTTGCTTTACCTCCGCTGTGGAATAGATAGAAGTTAACGTCTGTATAATTTAAACAGTGCAAAGTCCAACAGCATCTTAGACCGTGCCATTGATTCAGAAGATGCTCAGCACAAAGATTTCCTTAGGCTGGTAAGTAAGAAAGCACACAATACATAATGTATGGCCGAGTATGATTCTACACATTGAGATGAAATTTTGGCTGAGTTTTTTGTTACTTCGCAGGAGCACGTTGAAGGGTATCATGAATTGTCTGCAAAAACAAAGATTTTCTTCACCACAGCTTTTGCTAAATGGGATGCTGACTTCTATATTAAAGTGGACGATGATGTCCATGTCAATTTAGGTATGCATTACCTTTTGGAATCTCTCAAAGTTGTTGTTCATAGTAGAGGTGTAAATAGTGGTTTGGTTCCAATCTCATCGTAATATCTCTTTTTTTAAAATTTTCAAAGAATTCAAGAGCATTTCATAGAAGCCTATAACTTGAGAAACAAAGCAAATAATTTGTGATGCAACATATCCATTCAAATTGAGTTTCTATGTATCTTGTCTTTCTAGGTGCTTTAGCTACAACTCTTGCTCATCATCGTACTAAACCGAGAGTATACATGGGGTGTATGAAATCTGGACCCGTTCTTACTGACAGGTAATTGTAATTCGTTTTGAAGGCTTGATTAGCATTAGTATGTGCATTATCTATTTGCATTATGCGGATCTCAAGCATCTGACGGAACTGGGGAAGGGAACATGAAGTTTCTTATTCGTTTCAGTAGAAACTGGAAATATAATGAAGTTTGCAGACATTTGAGAGGCTTGGATCTCTCTCAAAAACAAACTACAAATCCTACCATCAGCTTCCCATTCCTTCACTTGCATCACTCCATTTACCCCTCACTTTCCCTCCATTGATTTACCTGTAAGGGTTCGTGACGACTTTTAGAGTGGTAGTGGATTAACTGTCTATATTAACTAACAAACTACATTTATCTGTTATTAACTACCTGTATAAAATGGCTCTCTCCTTCCTTCTCTTTTGCTAAAAAAAAAACGTTAATTCATCAGGTTCTTGCACTATTTTTCTTCATATAAGTAATCCATATAGGAGGCTCATATGCTCCTACCCCACCACACGGTAATGACAGTATGCGATATGTAAAGTACTGAACAAAAATGATGTGTCATGACAGGAATGAGAAATACCGTGAACCAGAATATTGGAAATTCGGGGAAGATGGGAACAAGTATTTCAGACACGCAACTGGGCAGATTTATGCGATCTCAAATGATTTAGCCTCTTATATCTCAACTAACCGGTGAGGATAATTGCTTCATTTAACCATCATATTCAAAAGCATAAGAGCTACCAATGAACTCTATCTGAACAATTTTATGTTGTTATCCTTTCTATTTAAAAGGCATGTCTAAAGTTGTAATACAGTACTAATTTGTTACTGCAGGCAAATATTGCACAAATATGCAAATGAGGACGTATCACTTGGCGCATGGTTCATTGGTCTCGAGGTCGAGCATATTGATGACCACAGCATGTGCTGTCCTACGTTACTAGGTAGGTATTCTTACCAAATATGATAACACTTTTACTGAAATTGTTCTAAAACCATTAGCTTCTCTTCCATGCATCGAACAACATTCACAAGAGTAATGGTCATAAGGGGTCATCGGATTTCCATACGTCTAAGAATCATGAGAGTAAGAATCGGATATTGGAGAAACCCGAACAACATACACACAAACTAAATAGAAATTGGATACAAAGTTTGTGAAGTGGCTGGATTATTGATGATGTTATGTTATATGTTTGTGTGAATGGTGAATGCACAGATTGCGAGTTGAAAGCACAAGCGGGGAATGCTTGCATTGCTTCATTTGATTGGAAGTGCAGTGGGATTTGCGAGTCAGTGGAGAGAATGAAATCCGTTCATGAGAAGTGTGGGGAAAAGAATGAGACTGTGTGGACTGCTTCCTTCTAACCTTGTAAAAGTTTTGTTAGATTTTTATATTTATAGAGAGAGCTGTTCATTTTGGTGGCAATGCATAGAGCTCCAACTTCTCCACTGGTGATGCGAGAAGTTGAGAATGCGCAGCTGTGAAACAAAGGCTGCTGCTGCTGCTGCTGCTGCTGCTTCATCAGCTCTTGTGGAAGGGAAGCCAGTGAGTGAGAGAGATGAATGAATAGTTGTGTTTTTTTATTTACACTTATTACCCACCGATAGCATAATAACAATAGCATATTTTTCTGAACTCGTGGATTACCACCTCTCTCTCTGTCTCTCTCTAAGATTATTTAGGTCCTATTTTGGTTTTTCGTTTTTGAAAATTATGTTTGTTTTCTTTCAATTTTCTTACCGTGATTTCCATCTTTGTTAAAGACACATTTGAATTTTTAACCAAATTCCAAAAACAAACAAGTTTTTGAAGATATGGAGATGAGAAAGATAACAAAACAAATAAATTTTTTGGTGAAATCGTGGAAGTAGTTTATAAGCTTAATTTTCAAAAACAAAAAATCAAACGGTTATCAAAGGGGACTTAAATAAGTGAGAGTTCTAAATTGCCATTTCTCCTTGAAAATTGATAAAATTGGAGTTCTTGACAAACTTAGAATCTGCCTTCTTCCCTCATGAAATGTCTTTGATTTTAGTTAAATTTGAGCTTGACAGTTACTACAAATATATAATCTATTTTATTTTTAGTTAATATTTATGTATGATTATCAATTTATGATATATAAATGGCTAAATTATAAAAAATACCCCTGAACTATGGGGTTTGTTTTAAAAATGCCCCTAAACTTTGAAAAGTTTCAAAAATACCCCTGAACTTTGAAAGATGTTTCAAAAATACCTTTGCTGTTAATTTTTGGATGGAAACCGTTAGAATTTAAGGTGGGAGGAGGAAAAAAGAAGAACATTTTTCAATAAGGGTATTTTTTAAAATTTTTTTGAAAGTTCAAGGGTATTTTTAAAACTAAAACTTTAACGGTTTTCATCCAAAAATTAACGACAAGGGTATTTTTGAAACATTTTTCAAAGTTCAGGGGTATTTTTGAAACAAACCCCATAGTTTAGGGGTATTTTTTATAATTTAACCTATATAAATATATAACGAATAACATATGGATGTATTGTATGGTATATGTATGTGTTTTTTGAAAAAAAAAAAAAGGTTGATTATTATTTTGCTTCTTTTTTTTTTTTTTTTGACAATATGTGGAGGTGGGGGATTCGAACCACAGATCTCGTGATTATCAGTACAATTTTATGTCAATTGAGCTATGCTCTTGTTTGGCTATTATTTTTTTTCTTCTGAAGATTAAGCAACTATTATAAAATTTTAATTTAAGGTGACAGACAACGATTAATCGACGTGTTCAACAAAAAAACAAAAAAGACCTATTTTTAACTTTACAAAAACTCAAAAAATTGAACTATATTTTTTTTTTCTAAAATTTAGAGTGATTTTTTAAAACCAATTTTAGCGTAACTCGACCATCAGTACAAACAATAAAGTCAAAAGTTTGAACCAAGACCTTGACTTTTATAAGAAAAAAAGTCTCGATAAGTAAATTAGATCTTACGAAAAATATCTACCTCTTCTTTGGTAATAATATATTCTGATAAATAAATAAACTTTAAGGAATTAACTGAAAAGGAGATAAGTTTTGAGGACTACTGAATGGTGTTATAATTTAAATTTAACGGAGATTATCGAACTAACAAAAAAAAAAAAATCAAAAATAAAAAATAAAAATACTGTGATTATCAAGTGAAAGACCAAAATACAAGTTACTACATGTTGGAGTGAGGGATTGAACCTATGACCTCTTGGTCAGAAAATAAGTTTTATGTCAGTTGAATCATGCTCTTGTTGGCACTAAAATACAAGGTTTTCAATGTAAAACTTTTATATTTTTAATTTTTGACAGAGATGCCAACTCTTTTATTTTTAAATATTTTTATTTAGTTCAATAATATTTAAATATGAGATTCGATACTCTGACCTCTTAATTAAAGTACACATTAATTATCGTTGAGTTATACTTATTTTACAATTGTTTTTTCTTTCATCTAATTTATCTCCCATGAATCTCAATTTTCAATCTATTGGGATCTGTGACATAAAACAATAAACAAAATGTTCTACTCTCGTCGACAACTTCATCTTAAATGAAAACGAATTATTCTCTACTTTTTCTTTTAACAACATACAAATAGAAAATTAAACTTCTGACCTGTTGATCGGGATTATTTTATTAGACGAACAAAAAATGACTCTTAATTGCTTTATTGTTATTATTATATATATATATTTTTTTTTTTGTGAAATCTTAATTGCATTATTATTAAATGTAAGGGCAAAATGCACTTTTGGTCCCTGAGGTTTGGGGTTGATGTCTATTTGGTCCTTGAAGTTTCAAAACATACACTTTAGTCCTCCAGGTTTGTAAAATCATTCTAAATGGTCCCTGACTTAACTTTAATTTAACGGAATGCTAACTAGACTGTTATGTGCTGACGTGGATATGATGACAAGACTACCTCATTTATTTACTAGGCAAATCAATTAAAAAAAAATAAAAAACTAAAATCTTAAAAAAAAAAAAAAAAGGTTAAAAAATACCCCTGAAGTTTCGGTGACTCGTCAAAATCCGCGAAGTCCAAAAGGATGTTCTAAACGATATATATGAAGAATTAGAATGTCCAGCCAACTAGCCAAAGGCTGCTTTGCATCATTCCGTTCATTACAATTCATACTTTGAATCACACGAATTGAATCGTGGAGCATCGTTCTCACTAGTACGATCCAACTCAAAGATACGAAAAGCGTCAAAACCAAACACCTTTATTCCTAAGCAACCAGACAACCCAAAGACAAGAAACCGCTGAAAATTTCATCTGGGCTTAGATTCAACAACAGACTAAGTCAATAAAAATTCATCCTTATTCCAAGGAAGATCGATTATCAGTACGTCAAAATACAAAATATGAAGACAAGCATTTGACTTAACCTAAAACCCATCCAAAACTCTTTACTCCAGATTCAAGACTGATAAGCTCAATGTTAATCAAAACCCAGAATCCACACAAACTTGGATTCAGGACGCTTGCTGTTATGGTGGCGATTCGAGGACACAGAGAGAGGCTGCGTGTAAATAAATCTCAGAGCTTAATTCCTCTGATTCGTCCAACAGAGAAAGAAAAAGAGAAAGAGAAAGGGAAATCTGGAAAACGAAAGGGAAAATGCAATCTGGGGTGAAAATTCAGCGTAGGAAAAATGAAATAGAGAGGTAAAGGGAAAGGAGAAGAGGGAAAAGAGGTAGTTTGTCATCATATCCACGTCAGCACATAATGGTCTAGTCAGCATTCCGTTAAGTTAAAGTTAAGCCAGGGACCCTTTAGAATGATTTTACAAACCTCAAGGACTAAAATATGTTTTGAAACTTCAGGGACCAAATAGACATCAATTCCAAACCTCAGGGACCAAAAGTGCATTTTGCCCCAAATGTAAACTATTCGACGAATAATCGGACGAATGTTCTATTTAAAATATCGATCGGATTTCAAATTGAAAATTGGAATACAGCTTTTTTCTATTCAAGCAACACAAAAAGACCAATTTACCCCTCCGTCACTCAATCGTCTAAACACTCCCCATGTGACCACCGACAGCACCGATTTGCCAGCTGCCCATACAGAAAAACCCGTGTGCTTTCCTCTACAACATCACCATCTCCATTCCCCTGCAACCGCAATCCTTTAACCAACACGTGTCCAATCCAAAACGTGTCAAATTTTCTGCCGTCCATTTTATAGAACCAGTATTGTTATTACATGGTTCATCCACAGAGCAAAAAAACTCCACGCGTTTAATTTTTTACACCGCAATTCCAGGCTTTCCCTCGCTGCAACTGATTAGGCTTTCACTTTACTCTTTATTATCAAAATCCTTACTCCTCTTCTTCCCTTCATCAGTTCTTCTTTTTCCATTCCCATTTCTCTGATTCTCTCTTCGAAATCTTCGGATCGAAGGAATTTCAAATCCATGGCTCGATTTGTGGTTCTCTTTGCTCTCTGTGTGCTTCCGGCTCTCGTCGCCGCCACCCGGCCCGTCAGGACTCCGTTCGTTGTTCGTGGTAAAGTCTACTGTGACAACTGCCTTGCCGGCTTCGAAACCTCCGCCACTACCTACATTCCCGGTATCTGCTCTCTCTATATGCTTTCTTCTTGTCGATCGTTGAAATCTCGCGATCTGTGCCTGTTTTTGCTTTGATTTCGTTGTTTTTGTGTGAGATTTGTTGTGGTTGAGGAATGTGGATGTGTTTCGTTCTTGTCTGCTTCGTGTTCTTGCTAGATCTGTGTTGTAGAGTAGATGTCTTGTTGATTTGTGGCTTGCTTGTTGGTTTGTGCTAGTTTAATGGAGTGTTTCATGGATTTGAAGTGGATTTGGTGGTTGAATTTTGACTACTGTCTGATGGCATGTGGAATAAGCTAGGGTTTAATTGTTACGAGTATTTTAGTTTAGATTCGCGTTTTAGATTCGTGTATTTTTTTAATCGAGGCCTAATCTGGGGTTTAGTTGGTCAATGGTTCTTGCTGGAAGTGAGAAACGGGATCTATGTTTGTTAATTAAGACTTGTTTACTTCATTCTCTTTTATGTCGTGCATATCTTTATTTTTTAAGCAATGATTTTTTAAATCCGTCTGCTTACATTAATATATATATTTTACTGATTCGGTATTTCAAACACACAGCCGGTCATCTCAGAAACTTTTTTTTTATTATTTTTTTTTTCTGATTTTCTTTGGTGTTGAATGTTTATCTTGATAAAACATCCGCCACTCCATTGTAATCACTCCAGGCTTTTGTCTTATGTTCCATATGCGATGTGGAATGTGGATGGTTCTTTAGTTTTCCTTTTCTCTTGTTTTTGTTCTTCTTCTTATGTGCTTGGTTGTCTTTGAATCAGATTCGTGATCTCGTTTGCAGTCACTGTCTCGTGTTAAGTATATGAATTGAAGATTAAATATATCTAACCTATCGGCTTAAGCTTAAGCTTTTGGCTCTGATAGTAATTTAAAATGGTATTGAAGTAACAGGACTTGGGTTTGACCCATGCAGTGTCATCTTCTTTTCTTTTAATACAATAGTCCTTGTCCATTTGCTGGGTCTTGAGCTAATTTCCAAGCCCATAAAGGAGGAGAGTGATGTGCTTGGTATTTCAACTACTAATTGATCCCACATTCATTTCTAATCACGGATGATATGATGTGGTTAAATATAAATGGCACTGGTAATAATATTGAATTCTTTTGTACTCTGCATGCCTGGTTCTTTTTGTATCTCGACTGTATAATATTGTTTGGTTCTGATTGGTGTTAAATTAGTGAGTCAAATAGGAATTTGAGCTAATTTCAAATGGAGCAGCTGTATAAGTGAAACCTAATCACTATTTCATTGAAAGGCAACTAAATTGTTAGCACACATCTATTAAGGAAGCCAACTAATCTTAATATGTACATACACAAAATAATCGAACACTCTAGTATATGCATTATGATGTAGTGGGTTGGAATAATGTTTTCTTGTTATTGAATCATTGCTAGGTAGGTAGATATAATCATTTGATATATCCCCAATCCCTCTCTTGAATCGACTTAGACATTAATAATCTAGGAAGTCCTACATGTAGGTTATTATAAAAAGAGGAGAAAGTGGTATAATAGAGATTTGAGTTTTAAACTTTGTGCTTATCACCCAGTTATTTAACTTCCTTGAAGGTGCTAAGGTTAAAGTTGAATGCAAGAACAGAAACACAATGGAACTTCTCTACAGCCAAGAGGCCACAACAGACTCCACTGGTTCGTACTCGCTCTTAGTCAACGAAGACCACGAGGACCAAGTTTGTGATGCTTTGCTAGTCAGCAGCCCTCAGGAGGATTGTTCATCGGCATCCGAAGGCCGTGACCGTGCCCGTGTGATTCTCACCCGCTACAACGGTATTGCCTCAAACGATCGCTATGTCAATGCCATGGGTTTCGCAAGAGATGAAGCTTTGGCTGGCTGCAACCAAGTCCTCAGTCAATACCAGGACATTGAAGATTAAATCTGGTTTTAGTTCTACAATCACTTAGTCGTATTTTCGGAGGTATATTTTGCCCTGTTCTGCTTGTGCTAATGTGGCCGATATACGCTTTATCTGAACATTGTATGGTTTTTGTTGCATTCTCAAAGATGATTAATATGTTTTGTTCATTCACTTTATTGTTATCATCATGACCAAAATGATGCTATCAACATCCTTATTTATGAATACAAAATAGTGAAATTAGCCTTTAATTTTATATGTTATTTTTCGTTTAATTGTAATCATTTTGTCATCTCCCATTTTAGATAAATAGCTTTCAAAATCCGTTTCTATCCATGATGTCATAATAAATAATATTATATTAACTGATTTTGCCAACTCTTCTGACCCAACATTTGCCTTAACATCTAAAAATAATGCCTTTTAACTAACTAGGCTACCTTGGTTAATGCAATATATTCTGAAGTTGATAATATTACTTACTCGCAACTTCAAGCAGCAACAATCATTTTGATCTTTTGTTTGTTGTTTTTGAAATTAACCTTATAAAGACTAAACACTATTTCTTACAAGTTTAGAGAATATAAAAAAAATAGCTTTCAAAAACTTGTTTGTTTAGATGATGTTTTTAATAGGGATGAAAATCATTTTAAGAAAATTAGAAGAAAACAAGTCTAACTTTTAAACAAAAAAAAATGTCTTATTTGGTAATCATTTGATTTTTAGTTTTTGAAAATTGGAATTGTTTTCTCATAGTTTTCAAAAACTTAGTTTTGTTTTTGAAAACTTAGGAAGAAGGTAAAGAAACTTATAGGTAGGAATAATATTTATAAACTTAATTTTCAAAAATAAAAAATCAAAATCAAAATGGTTATCAAAGAAGGCCTAAATGATTATCACACGAGATTGCCAAATATGAAATTAGGGTTTTGGGCTCCTTTCTACTTTCTTCCTATTTACACAGTTAGGCTCCGAGACTCTATTTTGTTAGCGGGTTACGGTCCATTGAATTCTTGCCCGAACCTTATGGGCTTGTGATGCACAACCCATCTTAAAACCCATATCAGCAAATGTGTAGGGATGTTTTTAAATGAGTCAAAAGTAGTCAATTTATTTCAAATATGTCCATTGTTTTCAAAATTTATATTCTTGTCAGCCCACAACCAAATATGAAAACAGGGAGGGAAGCTCATTTACGAATTTGCCCCTACAGGATGATATGTGTAATTAAAAAAAAAAAAACAAAAAGGGAAAAACCGGTAGATTGATTTCAATAATTTTGAGACTTACACAATAGTCGGCCTCCCCAAATCCCCTCTCTCGATCGAGTCTCCGCTTATCGCCCCTCAAGATGGTGTCTCTTTGGGTTTAATGGGCTCTGATACCATATTTGATAACATGAGGTTCCATCTCAAAACCAATTGGCAATAAGTGGAGTAACTCATGTATCTTATAAATTGTGAGGTATCCACTTATCTTTTCAACGTGGGATCCTCAACATGACCAATTACTAACTAACCGGTATTCCGATTAATGAAAAATCCCAAATAATATCTGTGTTTCATTATGGTCATTTGTTCAAATAAGCAAATTGGGTTATATAACCTTTTGATCCAAAATTAAATATACCAAAAAACGATCTGATTTGAGAACAATAAGGTCCAAGACCAATAAAGTTCAAGTCCAATGAGTTAGGTCCCAAGTCAATTGAGCCAAGCCTACAACCATGGAAAAACTCTATAAATAAGGGTGCTCTCCTTCATTTTTCAAGGTTCAAAAAATGAAAATCTCAAAAGAGAACTAAGAGAGAATTCAAAACCTAGAACATTCGGAAAACTTTCAGAAGATTACAAGATTCATTAAAGCTTCAGACTCCCAAATTTTACCTCAATATTAATTTGGAATTGGTGACTTTCGAAATATTAAAATGATCCAAACTAATAACTAAACAGAAGACCACTTCGACTCCCATAATTAGGATTGAATAAAAAAAATTAGCTTTTAGAATATTGGCTTTAATCCTTCATAAAACTCTATTTTTTTTTTTTTTTGACAACATGTGAGATGGGGGATTGAACCTTCGACCTCTTGGTCAGGATACAAGCTGACTCTTATTGGCCCTTCATAGAACTCTATGTTTAGATATTATAATATATATATATATATATATATATATATATATATATATATATATATATATATATATAGAGGTCAGTCTAATAGTTATAATTAAAAGACTGAAATTAAAATTTTTAGTTTTAAATCTAATTTTAGTCCCCATATTTTAACTTTTATCCATTTTGATCTTTATTTTTGAAAAGTGACCAATGTAGTTCTTATTTGTGAAATTCTAACCCAAATTTTATACACAAGAAAAACCTTTTAATATAAAGTTATAATAATAATTCATGAAATTTATTGAGTACTGTGTTGTGTTAAAATCATGATTAAAGAAAATAGACAAATAGAACAAATGGATCACGAGAGTCTTTTTTGAAAAGTAAAATGATCAAACTAGATATTTTGAAATTATAAGAACTAAAATAGAACAAAAGGTATAAATTAAGAAACTTCAATAAGATTTTAAAAAACTAGGTTAAAATACTATTTTTGGTTCTTTTACACTGGGACTTGTTCTATTTTTTTTTTTTTTTTTTTTTTTGAAACTATTGGAACTTGTTCTATTATAGTTTGTATTCTTTCAAATATCCAAACATAATCCTTGTATTTTTAATAACTATTAAAAATTAGTCCTTATTGTTAGTTTGGAATTAATTTTGATCAAACTTGGCAAAATATAAAATTTTCATTTAAGAAAATGCACCATGTGAATATGTTTTCCAAATTCTTAGATGCAAGACTTATATGGATTTAACTATAAGAAATTCGACCTTTTCCGGTGCCAAAAAGCACGGGGAGAAGCAACAAAAAAGAAAATGTCGGAAACGGTTTTCTGGACAAAAAAAAAAAAAAAAAAGAAGATCGTCAGTAGTGGCATCAACAAATCCTCATCAGGAAAGCTTCTATCGACACTAAGTTGTGCTAATGCTACTTCCTTAGCATCGACAAAAACTACCTCCTTAGCATTCAAGTTAGCATCTACATAGCTTTTTCTCCCAATGACTTTTTTTTTTTTTTTTTGGCATCGTTAAAAAGAGATTTGGGAGAAATAAAAAATCTTGCAATGACAAAGTCCATGAACCAAAACAGTCTTTTAACGAAAAAAAAAAAAAAATCCTTTCATACCAAAATGAAAATATATAATAATTAATAGTCAATCTTGACATAGTTCGATTGGTTAAAGCATTATATATGGACCAAGTTCAGAAGTTCGAATACTCTCGACCTCACATTTGCTTGACCTAAATATAATAATAATTATTATTATTACTATTATAATTAATAATAAAGTTGACCATATAATTGTCTTAAATTTCCAGTCAAAAAGGGCCAACTTTTCAGTTATTAGGCTCATTTTGACCCAACGCCCTCCCTCACCTCACCAACTAGATTAGAAGAATATAATGGAGCATATTCTTCATCACACATGTTCAGATACACCTACCCAATTTTTCATTAGCTAAAATAATAATTATAAATTTGTATATTATTCCCACTAATTTTATAAATCATATTATATGTTATGACCCAATTAAAATAAAACCATAAATCAAAACACAGTGCATCCAAATATGAATGCAAGTAATATAGAATGGCCAACAAAAAAAAAGTAATATGAATGTTTTGTGTTGATGGCAAAATTTGGCCAAACAATTCACCTGACCTTCACGTGACATCAACGGTGAATTTATTTGAAGGGGAAAGACATGGCCTGCAAAACAAGAAAAAACTGTGCACCAGTGTGGTGCTTGCCACATCGACTCCGATGCTTAAGTGAAACAAGTAAATTAATAATATAGAGGAAGAAAATAGATACCAAGTTGAGTCCCCTTACCTTTGGGGTTAGTCTTTTCTATTTATAGTTGGAATTAGGGTTTTCCCTTCTTGTAGGAGAGGGAATAGCCCTAGAGATTGATTCGGGTCCAATGGACCTCTGTGGGTTTGTTTATTCTCTAGACTCTTATCATTTTGACTTTCTTAAAGTTAGGTCCAAATTCACCCATAACATTTTGTATTATTGTAGTATTAAAATTTAATTTTCATGGTTAGATTTAATTCTCTAAATTATAGTATTTGAAACTGTTGGAGATCCCACGTTGAAAAGATAAGTGGAGACCTCACAATTTACCAGGTACATAGGTTACTCCACTTATTACCAATTTGTTTTGAGATGAAACCTCATGTTATCTAATAGAAACTTGGTTAAACTACAAATTCAATCTATGAACTTTAAATTTATGAACCTAGCTACTAGGCACATAATTGAAAGTTTAGAGTTTTATTAGACATAAAGTTCAACTTTATATCTAACAAAACCTTTAATTTTTAAAAATTTGAATATGTTAGGGACATATTAAACATTTTTAAAAGTTTAGAAACTAAGCTTGTAATTTAACCGTGAATTTTTTATTATTGAATTATTATTTTATCAACATATTTAGATACGTGAACATATCAATCAAACTCTATTTAAAAATTAAAATCCAATTCACCTACCAAGAAGACTTGAATTACATGTATAAAGAAAAGTAGCTTCTTCAAAGTGACATGTCCGAATGACATACTCACTTGTCCAAATATCTCAATGATAATGAGGAAAAAATGTTCTAATACTAAATTTTAATTTTCCTTTTTTATGAAAGGACTCAATTGAGAAATTTCATTACATGAAGGGTAAAACATTGAATTTTGAAGTCCAGATTGAGAATTAGGTTTCATTTCCCTATATGTCTAAACTTTTAAAAGTAGTCTTATTTTAATGTTTGAACTTTCAAAATATTTTTCAAAAATCATCTTTGAGAGTTTTCTTTTAACTAAAATGAAGATATAAAGTGGCATGACCATCTATGGTAAAAATTGAAAAGTGTTCAAAACATCATTTACAATATCATTCCCAACTGTTGTGCCAATTTTCATTCATTATTTTAATTAAAATATCTTCCAATTTTTTTGTTTGGAATAAGTTTAAAGTTTAAAGGTTACAAGGAAACATTTCAAAGTCTATAGGCATAGTTGCAACATATCCAAAATTCAAAGGTATTTTGTACAATTAATATATATATAGAGTTCAACAACATTTGGAGTGGGAAGATTTATTTATTTATTTATTTATATGTGTGGTATATTATTTTGGCTAAATTATAAAAAAAAACCCCTAAACTATGGGGTTTGTTTCAAAAATGCCCCTGAACTTTGAAAAGTTTCAAAAATACTCCTGAACTTTGAAAAATGTTTCAAAAATATCCTTGTCGTTAATTTTTGGATGAAAAAAATTAAAGTTTCAGTTTAAAAAATACCCCTTGAACTTTAAAAAGAAAATTTAAAAATACCCTTATTGAAAAATGCTTCTTTTTTTTTTCCTCCTCTCACCATAAATTCTAACGGTTTCCATCCAAAAATTAACGGCAAGGGTATTTTTAAAACATTTTTCAAAGTTCAGGGACATTTTTGAAACAAACCCCATAGTTTAAGGGTATTTTTTATAATTTAGCCTATTATTTTTTGCAAAAAGTTATTGATTACGAAAGGTGGGGCCGGGAGTGGGAGGTAGGTGGGTAAATGGAGGCTGGAACAGAAGCGACGGTGGGAGAGAATTCATAGAAAAACGCACGTGATTTTTGCGTGCGGTCTGAATTTGAACCGGTCCCCATGCCAACGTGGCGGTGACCGGTTCCGGTTTACTTCACTTCAAGTTAGGTTAGGTAGCTTTGTTCTGTTACCAAACCCAAACTTCAAAGCAACCCGCTGGTCCCAGCTCCCACTCCCTTCTTAAAAACATATTTTATTCAAAAAAAAAAAAACACTTATGATTGGGAAATTGTCAAAATTAACCTACAAAATTTTTGAGTTTTCAAAATTGACCCCTTTTTTAAAAACATGTTTTTCTAACCCATTTTCACCATTTTGGTTATTTTTTTTAGTGGGACCCACATTGTAAAATACAATTTTGTCCTTGTTCATTAATAAAATCAATTTTTCAAAAAAAAAAAAAAGAAAAACAAAATCAAAACCTTCATTCAATTTTTTATTTCTTCAATCAGAAATTTGCAATGCAAATACACGCTGTAGAACATTCAAGTAACACAACTTCCAACACTAAAACTTCAACCAAACCTTAATTAAATTTACAAAAAAAAAAAAAAAAATCCACCAAACCCAACACTCCATCGAAAAAGTACTCAGTGAACCCACCTTCCAATACCGAAAATTAAAATCAAGCAAAGATTTTTTTCTCCTGAAAATTCGTATGAATCCCGGCCGGGATTCATGCTTTTCCCGGTGAGCAACTATCTCCATCTTCCCCATTCTTCTTCTTCCTTCTTCACCCGACGGCAGCCTCCCAGCAACCACATCCGACGGTTTTTCAGCGGCTCTCCGACGACGTTTTCTTCCGACCAAAGTCACCGGCAGTGGTAGTAGCTTGAGGCAGCCGTGTTTTCGAGTTTCGATAGGGCCTTCTGCTCGAGATCTCTTCCTCCTCGACGACGGCAGCCACGTTCGGTCTTCACCAGCAGCGATTACCGGCGAGGCGTGGCGGCGTGTGTGCGTTGGTGGGCGAGATAGGCGAGCGTGCAGTACCGCGAGATAAGGACATGGTCTGGAAAAATAAAAAATAAAAACCCAGAAAAGAAAACGAAAAAAAAAGTAGAAGACGAAGGGTTGGAACTCAAAACGTATGGTCTGGAATCTTTTTTTTTTTTTTTTTCAAATCCTGATCTTGTTTATATGAATGGGCATTTAGGTAATTTACCCTATTTTGATGATGTCAACCGAGTTAAAAAAAACATTTTTTTAAAAGTAGGTCAGTTTTGTAAACCTAAAACTTTTTTAGGTTATTTACAACATTTTCCCACTTTGATTCAATTAATGATAAATATATATGTATATTTTTTAAAAGTTATATTACAAATTTAGCGTTGAAATTTTTTAATTTTGATTTTTTTTGTTAAATAGATGTTAAAATTTTGAAAAGTGTCTGTTAGCATATTATTTACCTTGGTTATTTATCGTTAGTTAGTTGATTATTCTTTTTACTGTTGATGCTTCTTCAGTCTCCTATTGTAATGCTACACGTGGTTGTTGGTTGTTATATATTTGGTTGTCTGTGCTCTGGAAGAATCAGTTGTTCAACCATATTATCGCCTTTGATATGGAGAGCTTCATGGTACACCCGCCCCTAACAAATTCTTGGATGCTGCTGAAACTCAGGTAAATCCCCTCTTTATTGTTTGACAAAAATATAATTGAACCCTCATGAGCTGGATCTATTTATCATTGAATGAGAATTAATATATAACAACCAAAACACTGAATGCAAGAAATACTCGACAAAACCACTAGAGCACAAACAACCAAATATATAACAACCAACAGCCACGTATAGCATTACAATAGAAGACTAAATAAGAATAAACAGTAAAAAGAATAATCAACTAACGGTAAATAACCAAGGCAAATAATATGCTAACAGTGTCTAATAAATTATTGGAATTTTACTTTTAGGTTTGATAGGTCCATGAATTCTGAAAGTATCATAAACGTGAACATAGTTCAACCAGTCAATACATTATAGTCTCAAACAGAATGTCAGAAATTTGAATCTTCATCCTCACATATTATTGAAGTAAATAATAATAATAATAATAATAATAAAGTGTCTAATAGTCTTTTTGAACATTCAATTTTATGTCTAACAAATATATCTCTTATTTTGTGACATTTTTTAAATTAATTAATATATTGGACACAAAATTTAAAATTTAGCAACTTGTTATATTTTTTTATTAGACAAAAAAATCGAGAGTTTAATTACTTATTTAACAATTTTTTAAAATCAAAATTATTCAATGACATATTAGAAAAGTTTCATAGTCTAAACCTGTATTTTAACTATTTTAAAATAATTTAATATTTTAATATTAAAATTCATAAATTCATGGGTTGGTAAGCCAAGGCCTTAGTCCCTTTATTAAAAGAATTGGCCCTTTTGTGCTCTCCAAAGGTTGTTTTGTTCCCAAAGTTCCCCCAACCTCCTCCTCCCTTCTCTACCCAAAAAATAAATAAATATTTGTTTTTTAATTCAACAACATTTGAAGGGGAGGATTCAAAATTCTGACCCTAGACGATGGTACATGTTAATTACTATTAAATTGTGGTCATTTTAACGTGTGGTTCTCTATTTAAAAAAAAAAAAAAGTGTGCTTCTCTTATTGCTTAATCTTTTTTTTTTTTTTTTTTTTTTTGAAGAGGTACAGACCAACAAAAAACGAAAACTAATGTAAGACAACTGTGGTTGGCATCTCTTGAGCAAGGATGCCATGAGCCCATGGAGGACAATCTTCTAACCAAACCTCGTCATGTTTGGTGGTGCGAGCATGAACGGCCAGCGTATGTGCTACTCTGTTTCCCTCCCTAGGCGTTAACATGAAACCCCTAATATGGTGGGAAAGCTGTAATTGCTTTAGGTGTTGAATAAGAGGAGCAATCTCGTTGAAATGTTGATCCCGGTCGCTCAGAAGATTCCATACAATTTGTGAATCTGTTTCTGCCCATATTGGAAATATGCCTGCATCAAGAGCTAGGTGAACACCATCTACTAGCGCCTTTGCTTCTGCCCATTCAACTGAGCATTTTAATTTCCTGTAACACTCTGCTGCTGCCATCGTCTCTCCTTTATGATTTCGAATGATCATTCCCGAACCCACGTTCCCGTCTATGACTGCTGCATCTACATTTAGCTTGAACTGGTTGATAGGTGGAGAAGCCCAAACAGTGGAAGGGGCATTATCTGCACGCCTTGATTTTTCCCTACTAATGTGGCTAGGTGTTTGGGCCTCGCTATATTCCATAATGAAGTTTGAAGCCCAGTCAATCGGATCTTCTTCTTGCCAATGTTGAAATTTATGTTGGGTTTTATGCCCTAAAACTCGTAGATAGTGAATGTAAACAAATTTTATACTTGTGTTTAATAAAGTGTTATTTAGTTTCTGCAATAAAATGTTATTGTTAAATATTGCACTATTTGACCCAAATCCAATAAACTAAGATCCAAGGTTGTTTGTATGTAACTTGAACTAGTATGTGGGGACATACGGGGATCGATATTCAAGTAACAACCTAAAAGGTCTATAGTATAAGGATAAGGCTGGGTACCTTATCCTGGTGACACTATGGATATGACCCACTTTGTATTATGATACAAACGCTATGATCCAACGCGTTCATGTAGTTGACATGCGAGTGGGGGTATCCTATGCAATGAGTTTGCATAAGACCGGACCGCGAAATAGTTAACCACTAACTGTAACACCGTTAGTTGGCTTGGTTTCTATTTCACTAGGATGACCTAGACAACTCAGTCTCAATCCTGAGTGGATTATGGACTCCTGTTCACGAGGAGTTGTCCTTTGATTTGTATGGGTGAGAGTGGCCAGCACGCCGACTCAATAAGCCTACCATTTTGGAGACAATACCGAGTGGGGAGCTGGGAACATAATCACACAAGATGGAATTCACTCCTTCCCGACTCTAGGGTAAGTAGAGGTGTGTTCCCTTAAGTGGTGTCTCCGGGACATGAACAATGGGCCCAACCCTCTCTATGGCACGAGAGGGACTTCTGTTTGTTGGTTGGACCTCAAATAGGTTGTTCATTAGAGGAGCACTGGGGACTTAAGGACAAAGATGTAAACCAGGGGTAAAACGGTAATTTGACCCAGCTGGGATACGAACACACGTGAAGGACTGACTTGTAGTATTGGTCGATATCCGTGGACACAGAAATATTCTGCAGTGAGAAGAGTGCAACTGAGGGTCTTTAGTGGAATGACCCACAGTTAACGAATGAAGACTAACTTGGTTAATGAGTTTAAGCCGATTAGTCTCGTATCGTTGGAGCTTCTGATCTGTAGGTCCATTAGGTCCCACTGGTAGCTCGTAAAAAGACTTGAAGCAAACAAATATAAATTGTAAATTGAAAGTGTTCAATTTATTTGTGGAATCGTATAATGTATATTGATGCATTATAATATAAAGTTTATGAAACTTTATAATATAATTTTTGAATTAATTTCAAAAATTAATTCTTGAGAGAAAATATTTGAAAGAGTTCAAATCAATTTAATATGAATTGGATTCATATTAATTTTAATAAAATCCCTAAGATTAAATATATGATATTTAATTGGGTAATTAATTAATCATGGAATTAATTAATTATTTATTAAAATTAGAGACCTTTTCCTATTAGGAAAGAAAATATTTGAAAGAGTTCAAATAAATTTAATATGAATTGGATTCATATTAATTTTAATTTTAATAAAATCCCTAAGATTAAATATGTGATATTTAATTGGGTAATTAATTAATTATGGAATTAATTAATTATTAAAATTAGATATTGTTCAGATAATAGATTTGAACTTATTCCTAAGACCTTTTCCTTGGCCTTTACTTATATATAGGACCCCTGGGGTGGGGTGAAAGGCATCCCATTGTCTCTCCTTCTCTCAGAGATCTCTCCCAAAAGACTCCCACAAGTCTCCTGCTTCAAGAAGTCTTAGAGATATACCGGTGTAGCCGATTGGTGGTGTTCGCACAAGAGGGTTGCTGCATTTTCAATCTTATTGGCAAGAAAAGGGGAATTGATCAAGGCTTTCTACAAAAGTAAGTTTTCTATGAAATCCTTGATCACTAGGATCAATCTAGTTGATCTTTTAGCATGTTTATAGCCTATGTACAGCCCATTAAATATAGATTTATTGTTGTAATATTTTTCAAATTGTATTGGTATTTCAATTAAAATCTAAGACTCTGAGTAGGTTCGGTAATACTTTCCGCTGCGTGGGGCTTTTATCCCTTCAATTTAGTACCCTGAAACACCACTTTGTTTCATCTATTCCACAAGGTCCACAAAACAGTCACGAAGATCGACATATCTGCAGAAGAGAGAAACTCCTGTGCCCTACAAAAAAGGTCAATAGGATTAGTAAAACGACCATTGACTAAGGCTTGCACTGAGCTCCAATGAGCCCAGTGCTTTTTTACCTTCTTACACTCCCATAATGCGTGGAGTGTTGTTTCATTCTCTTTCCCACACAGAGGGCATGTTGGATCACATGGAACATGGTGTTTAAAGATATTCATCCTGACAGGCAAAATGTTGAGGCTGACTCTTATTGCTTAATCTTTGTAGTATAGGTAATTTGAAAAAAAAAATGTGATTACCATATTACTTTGGTCCATGCTTTAAAGCCACATAAATAACTTAATATTTTTATAAATCCCCGGTTACTATTATTCTTAACGGTCAAAGCAAACATATTTCTGTGGTAATTGACATATACCTTCAATCAAGAGGTCAGATGTTCAAATTCCCCCACTCCCAAATTTTGTTGTTCTGAAAAAAAAAAAAAAAAAAAAAAGACGACTTTTACTCTTAACACAAAAGATAAAAATAAACCTATTAAAAAATGAATATATAGAATTTCATCTGAATCTGACTTTTTGGTTGAGGGTATATGTCACATAAAAAATCTATTAAAAATAATTATGAAAAGTCATTTGTCCAAAATTGCAATTGGTTGTTAACATAAACCTAACTCAACTGATATAAAATTGTATTTTCGAGCAAAGGATCAAAGGCTAAAATTTCAATTTTTTAATGGATTTATTTTTCCAAGTCTAAGGTGTTTTTTTACTAAAAGTGTAATTTTAAAGTGAAAATAAGAAAATTAAATGTTAAATTATAAAAAATACCTCTGAACTGTGAACTTAGTTTCAATTATACTACAAACTTTTAAAAGTTTCATTTTAGTCTTTGAAGTTCGAAGTTTGTTTCAAAGCAAGACATCTTCCGTTAAATTTATTGATAAAAAAAATAATGTGTTTGTATTTGTTTTTTTTGTTTTTTCTACACATGTGTTTAAATCTATTCACATAAGATGTGTTTTTATTGTTTTTCTATGCATGTGTTTAAATCTATTCACATAAGCAACAATATGCAAATAGGTCTTTTTCCGTCCATGAATTTAACGAAAAAAAAAAAAATCATCCTTTGGGCATTTTGAAACAAACTTCAAAAAACTAAAAACTAACAAGATATTTTTGATAATTTAACCAAGATTAAATATCAACACGGAATCGGAAGTTAGAGTTTCGAATCTATGTAGTATCGGTTGAACTAAATGAAACAAAATGAAAATCTCTGAGATGTCAATTGTCAACCAGAAGCGAAACCTACCACCCGCAGAGACCCTACTGGGAGAGATCCTGGAAACCCACAACCCTACAAAATTCCTCTGTCTCTTCTACTAAAACTTGCCAAGTTGTGGGCCAAATTTGACTCCTCGTTGCTCACTCTCTCTTTAAAGCACAACCTGGACGCCTCCATTTTCAATCTCTGCTTCGATTTTTTCTATACTGATTTCTCGTTGTTTTGTTCTTGATCATTTTCTTTTAGGGCGTTTTCAATTTCTTCAATCTTTCCGTCGAAAACGACCCCATTTTCTCACTTCTGTAACCTCAATCCCCGTCTCCGTCGTCTTTCCCTTAACCCCTCTTCTTGATTTGTAATTAACTCTAACCCCATTTCGTTTCACTGTTCGCCGCCTCGGTTTCGTCGCTCGGTTGGTATATTAAGGTACGGGTTTCTGAATTGGTTTATTCTATCTCGGATCAGCATTTGTTTATCGCGTTTTGTTTTTCTGCTTTCTCTCTTTGTTTTGGTTGCGGCGCTCGTTTTTCTGCTTCTGGGTCAGTTTGTTTCTTTGATTTTCTTTTTGCTGCTTCTTTCCTGTGTATTCGTCTGGTTTTGTTTGGATCCTGGGAAGGCCTAATTTGATGATTTCGTTGACATCGGCGTTTGAATTTGCTTGTTGTTTATGATTTTGATATCTGCATTTGAATTTCAATACCTCTTGAGTTCTGGTTGATGCCAACTGAGAATTTAAGCGAAATGTTCTAGGGACTTCAGTTCATGTTTAATGCTCTATTTGCTCTTCCTTCCCTTAAACCCATTTCTGCATTTCTGACCGCCAGTATCCTGGATATTATTGCTCTGTCCTTCATGTAATTGATATGGTTCTATTCGTATTACGACTTTGTAGTTTGTGTTTATTGGTATGAAATAATCAACTTGTAAAATTTTGTTGAGTTCTCATTCTTACTTGGGATCATTTGTTATTTTCAGAATGGCTGCTGCAGTATTTCACCAATCTCTTGGGACTTTTCTTCCCCACGGACAAGCTAATAGTACAAGTAATTTGACAAAGTTGAATTCAAAGTGTTTCAAGGTCGAAGTTGGGGTCTTGAGAAAGAAGTCTCCTAGATCTGGAAATACGAATCTAAGAGCAATTCAAGCGTCTTCTTCTCAAACTTCAGTTTTTGATCCCATTTCATCACCTTCAATCAGCACCACTGAAGACTCGCCCAAAAAACAGAGTAAGTTGGTTTGGTTTCAACAATTGTAGTTTCTAACTGGTGAAGTTAGAGGTGTTTGTTGGTCATTCTTTCTATAATACAACTTATGGGCTGAAGTTCTTACTTTATGCTAATGTTGTTCTGCACATCAGATGAAGCAGCTTTGATCTTGATTCGACATGGAGAATCGTTGTGGAACGAAAAGAACTTATTTACCGGCTGTGTTGATGTGCCACTGACCAAGAAAGGTGTGGAAGAGGCAATTGAAGCTGGCAAGAGAATCAGCAACATACCTGTCGACATGATCTATACATCTTCGCTCATTCGTGCTCAGATGACTGCTATGCTTGCCATGACTCAACATCGTCGTAAGAAGGTAATTAGAGACTTTTTAAATGCTTTGGACTTCAAAATTTTTGTTGATGCGACCTTAAACCCAGAAAAATGGTATGACAAAAAGTCCTACTGTTGAAGGGCCCATTATTAGTTAAAGTAGAGAAGCATTTCTGTTATATTTGGAGATATCTTCAGTTTTATTGTCATCTGTATCACCATAATAGTTTTTCTGTTGTACAAGACCTAGGTTTCGCACCTACACTTGTATTCTCCTTGTTCTACTTCTACATTCCTTTATTAGCTAACTTCTTAACTAACCATTCATGCATGCATATAGGTTCCAGTTATTATTCATAATGAAACCGAGCAGGCAAGGGTCTGGAGTCAAATATATAGTGAAGAAACCAAAAAACAATCCATCCCAGTTATAGCGTCTTGGCGATTGAATGAAAGAATGTAATAACCACACCCCTATTTTTACCCTCTTGGTTGTTCATATTAACACCATCAAACTTTTTTCTAAAGGAAATGCTGTTTGCAGGTATGGGGAACTACAGGGTCTCAATAAGCAGGAGACTGCTGATAGATATGGAAAAGAACAAGTCCACAAATGGCGTCGGAGTTATGACATTCCTCCTCCCAATGGCGAGAGTTTGGAAATGTGTGCGAATAGAGCTGTTGCTTATTTTAAAGATCAAGTATGATGACTGCTCTTTTGCTCGTGTCGTTTTATTTGATTGCATCTTGCGCTATTATTGAGGATCAAGATTCATCATGTGAGATATCTTTACCTGACTGCTGAAGTTTTCTCCTGCAGATTGTACCCCAGCTGCAATCTGGAAAGAACGTAATGATAGCAGCACATGGAAATTCATTGAGGTCCATAATCATGTATCTAGACAAACTAACTTCTCAGGAGGTAATATACCATTAGATCACCTTGGTTCGACGGTTATATACACCGATCTTATGCCTTATATAATAACATGTCATCAAAAATATCTTTCAGGTTATTAGCTTAGAGTTATCAACTGGAATACCCATGCTCTACATATTTAAAGAAGGAAACTTCATTAGGAGGGGAAGTCCTGCAGGACCTTCTGAGGCAGGTGTTTACGCCTATACCAGGGTACGCAACTTTAGCCTTCTCCTTTGTTCTACCTACCACCATGGGATCGACCAGACCCGCCCATATTCTTGATTGCTAACTGTCGTAGTAGTTACCGATTTGGTGCAAAAGAGATCTAAATGATGAAAATTGCTCCTATCAACTTTTAAATGACCAACTTGCTAAGACATTGTAGTTGAAAGATATCTGAAAATGGCTTCCCTGTTAAACTTTCTAATATCCCTTTCAAGATATATAGCCTTACCCACCTTGGAAAGTAGATAGACAAACATCTGAGTTCTAACTCTTTTCTGGCTGGCTTGTGATTCTGTTATAGATTTAGAACTAAAATCTGTTTTAATTGGAATCTTTTGCAGAGTTTGGCTCTCTACAGACAGAAGTTAGATGAGATGTTAAATTAAAATGTGTTGCAAAAGTACAGGTAACCCTCAATTCTTACATCTCTTTTCAACTCATTACAGTTTCATTATGCTGACATATTATGTGTATCATTGTTTGTTTTCAGGATATTGCTTTCCCAATGCACTGCAACTATTAATGACGTGCTTTTGTGGTATAGGCTGCAAGGAAAAAGAAAAATTCTCCTACCTAAAAGAAACAAGTTTGCACGAAAAATATTGTAGTTTTTTTTTTTTCATTTTTACTCGAATTGCTAGTATACAAATAGTTTGTACGAATTCTCCTTTGTTTGTTTGTTTGTTTGTTATTATTATTATTTGGGGATTGAATCTTTTATACCAAACCATGTAAGGTTGAGTTATATCCCCATTGTAGTGTAGGCAAGTGTTTATTAATAAATTCTTGAAAAGTAGATGTTTCTCAATGGCTGCTCCAGATTATTATTGCAAGTTGCTCCTACAACATGTACCAACAATAAAGAATCAGGGATTATTTTTTATGGTTAATTTGTTGTATGTTTTTTTCTAAAATAATGTTGGTGAAAAATAGAGCATCTTCTTTCTTTTAACATTAGTGATCGAAAAAATTGATTGGAGACAATAATATTGAAAAATGAAACAAACATATAATGATGTTATGATTGGATTTTTTTTTTTCAAATTTTTAATTTGGTTAAAAATCACTTTTAGTCCCTAAACTTTCACGAAGGTAACAATTTGGTCTCTGAACTTTAATTTGTAACTATACTTTTAAATTTGTAACAATTTAATTCTTGTCGCAAAAAAATTCATCAAAATTAAATGTCGATTTTTAATATTTAATGATTAAATTTTATAGCTTATTAACATATTGGGTCCCAAATTAGGTTATTAATCTATCCAGGTAAGAAATTTCATTAAATCTTTACATTAATTTTTCACGATAGGGACTAAATCATTTCAAATTTGAAAGTACAGGGACTAAATTGTTACTAATTAAAGTTTAGGGACTAAATTGTTACAAAATTGAAAGTATAGGGACTAAATCATTACAAAATTGAAAGTACATGGACTAAATTGTTACTTTCATGAAGGTTCAGGGACCAAAAGTGATTTTTAACCTTTTAATTTTTATGAACAATGAGTTCTCATTGAAAAAAATGAAAGAATATGCATACAAAAATAGAATCCACAAAAGGAGGCAAATTAGTCTCCAAGCAAGTAAGACAAGACTGGGACTAAATCATTACAAAATTGAAAGTACATGGACTAAATTGTTACTTTCATGAAAGTTCAGGGACCAAAAGTGATTTTTAACCTTTTAATTTTTATGAACAATGAGTTCTCATTGAAAAAAATGAAAGAATATGCATACAAAAATAGAATCCACAAAAGGAGGCAAATTAGTCTCCAAGCAAGTAAGACAAGACTTGAAGCTCACGAAGAAGACAAATTATTTAATGAGGTTGTTGTAATGTGGTTGTCTTTCTATAACTGTCGAATGTAAATCTTAATGTTTGTCTGTTTTCTAATAATAAAGTCAAAGTACTTTTACAATTTCTCTATTTGACGGTACACCGGCAATCTGCCACTAAATAATTTCTCCACAAAGAGATGTTAAATTTATGACCGAAGTATCACTCAAACACACAAGTTCTCTAAAAATTATGTTGCTCAGATGAAATTAATACTCTTAACATATTATAAAGCGCACGTTAAACATCCCTTTATAAAGATCCATTATAATTTTCTCCATCATCTAAGCAAGCATTTCAAGTCATTACAAAGTTACTAAAACTCTTGAATAAATGCAAGTAGGATTACATGAAGAGGTGAAAGAAAATGGTTGTGAGGTGATTTTATTATAACTCTGGAGCACATAAAAGAAACATTTGCTTATCTCTAGCCACATTATGAAGATAGCTCAACTTCCCTTGAATTATTCACTCATGCTTCTGAAAGCTGCATTTCCATTGTAGGCAGCAAACCATTGGAGTTACTTTGGATTATATAATCTCCTGTGTATGAACTGATCATAACTATGCATCATATTCCAATGTATTAATCCCAGATATCAAACAAATATATCAAAAGGATGTTCCACATCTCCCACAACCAATGAATAAGACCCTTCTTCTATAACCATCAGTCCCTCTTCATTAGCCTTACTTACATGTTCACAAGGGCTCAGCAAAAACTCAACCTCACTTTTCTCTCCTGCATTCATCTCCACCCTATTGAATCCTACCAATTGCTTCACAGGACTCCCATTTCCGGGTTTTGCAGGCTTCACGAATAGCAATACCGAATGCTTACCTGCCATTTCCCCTTCGTTTCTAACTCCGACAGTGACATTCACAGCCTTGCTCTCGCAGAACTTCTTGTCCAGCTCAGAGACGAGTGTGTAACGGACTGAGTCAGAGTTCTTGGCTGGCTGAGTGGCTGTTGGATGGCTTAGGTATAGTTTGCTTTCGGTCACCGATGTGAATTCATAGAGATACTTTGAGTAGCTGAGGCCGTAGCCGAATTCGTAGACTTTCGGTCCACTATAGAAGCGATAGGTACGGCCAGGGTAGCCTGTTGAAGGGTCTGCTCTCATTCTCATGTCTGTCATTGGCACGTTGATGTAATCATGTGGATACCAAGTTACTGGCAATCTTCCTCCTGCACGCCAACATGGAAAGTTAAGGGTAAATATCAAAACAATCCAGTTCCTTCACCAATGGTTCGGGATTTCGAGCGTAAAGAAGTGCTGGTTAAAAGAAACAGGATTAGTGTTCAAAATATTAACCTGGGTTGTGATCACCAAATATGATCTCTGCAATGGCAGTTCCTCCAGCCTGCCCTGGATAACCAGCCCACAAGATGCTTCCTATCTTGTCATTATACTTGGCTGAAGAAATATCGACTGGGCCTCCAGAGAGAATCACCAAAATGACTGGTCTTTTTGCAGCTTTGGCGACTTCAGCAATGAGTTCGTCTTGCTTTCCGGGGAGCCCCAACTGCGTGCGATCGTAATCTTCTCTTTCTTGGCTTTGATCGAGCCCCATAACCAACACTACGTAATCCACTTTTTTCGCTATCTGCACTGCCTGACCAATTGTAGCCTCCGTACAGTTAGCCCAGTTGCAGCCTTGGTGGTAAATGGTTTGCTTAACATAGCTCTTCAAACCCTGCAATGGAGTAACAGATTTGCAAGGGATGCCTGCATAATTTCCTCTAAGCGTCTTCGGGGCATCGGCATTGTGGCCTATAACAGCAAGTGAACGCGTTTTCGATTTGGATAGTGGAAGAAGTTTGGCAAAGTTCTTTAGGAGAACAATGCCATCTCTCGCAGCTTGGAGAGCCAGATTTTGATGCTGCTGTGTGCAAACTTGGTTTGGACCAATTTGGCCAAAAAGCAGTTTGGATGGGTTGCCATCAAACAATCCCAGTCTCATTCTAACAGTAAAGAGGTTGTGCAGTGCTCGGTCTATATGAGCAACTGGTACTTTATTCATCTCCACAGCAGATTTCGTATGCTCCTTCAGATACGAGCCGCAGTTGACGTCCATTCCTGTAAGTATTTGCATTTTGATCATAAATCAAACTAAGAAACTTTTCATCTTTCTGAATGACAACACTAACAAGTTTATCAGGTTAAAATCTTGGAACAAAAATGCTTAGGAAAACCATCCAAAAGAGAAGCCAAATAAGGGGCATGAAACTTTTAGCTGATACAGCAGTCTTATCTTCATAGAGCTGTTTTCTCATCAACTTCATATTGTCCCCAATATTTTTAAATTTCTAATTCTACCCTCAATCTAATAACTGAATCAAGCATTTCAATGGAAATCACTAATGAAGTGGTTTTCTTCCAAAGAAATTAAAAGATTTAGGGTGATGTTGAAACTTTTTAACCTGATGCAACTTTAATGAAAATAACATGGTTTTTTTAAAAAATAAATAAAGAATCATTTATAGTATTTTTTTTTTTTTTTATATTCGTGAGTGTCCGAACCAGTTTACGCACACCTCGACTAATCTCACGGGACAATCGCTTAACCCTACTACATTTGGTTGCCAAGGAAACTCATAGGATATTAAATCTAGGTAGGTGACCATCATGGATTGAACCCAAGAATCGTTTATAGTAATTTTTCTTTTTCTATTTTGAATACAATTTTGGTAATTTCATTTATTTGGCAGAGAAAAAGTTGGCTTTGATGTGATGAGTTTCCACATGTTCAAGCGTGCAGAAGGCTTTGTAGTTTTCTGTGGGGGAAAAAGGGACAAAGGACAAAAGAAAGTTGAGATTGGTCCACTTATTTGAGCCTAATGGCCTAATGGCCTAATGGGCCCACTGGACTATAACAAAAGTCCACATTCAGGCAACAAGGTCAGCTCACAATAGTGGACTTTGAAAGGGTTGTACATATATAATATAAATTTTTCTAAAAATAATTTCTTTCAAAATTTTAAAAATAAGTTTGCATTTTAGTCCCCGCAATCTTCAATGTTATGTCTAATATGTTTCTAAACTTTAAAAATATCTAATAAATTCTTGAACTTTCAATTTTATGTTCTGTCCATGACATAATTAGAGTTTTTTAAATTAATTAATCTATTAGACATAAAATTTTCTTGTGTCTAATAAAAGTTTGAAGATCAAGACCCTATTAGACACAAAATTGAAAATTCAAGAACCTACCTAACATAGAATTTGAAAGTTTAAGGAGTCTATCTAAGATTTATTAGTCACTTTTTCACAAACCAACCCAACTACGACATCAAAGTTGAAGGACTAAACATATAATTTAACCGAAAAATAATCCATAATTTGAGTCATAAAAGGATATTTTGTGATTCAAAGAATTCATATCCAGTCATGTAAAAAAGAGTAATTTTATAATATCAGAAAACCAAAGTACAAATGGGAGCCCGCGCATTAAAAGAAGGGCCCGACCAAAAAGATACGTGATTTCTCGGTAGGGTAAACTAATTATCCAATTAAAAAGAAAATAATTATGTCTATCTAAGTCAAATTTTCATCAATCATTTAATTAATTATTATCAGACTCTTATAAGAACTCGTTAGATATATATATATTTTTTTTTTTGAAAGCAAGAACTCATTAGATTATATCTAACTATTCTAATTTCCTAATTTTACCCATTGTCAATAAATAATTTATTAATAATAGAATTTCTTTTTTTAAAAAAATGTAATTGTAAAATACAAGTTTGGGATTGAAGTAAAAATACCAGCTCGAAGGACATCAGCCACCGCATCTTCCGGAACTTTAGCGTAATTCTGTGCATCGTGAATAATGGACACTGCATCACAGTCCGACGTGATGTACCTGATTATTCCCCAATATCCTTAATCAGTGGCACTCATTATTATTTTCTCAATTCTAAATAATTTCTCTTTTTCACGGAAATTGTAAATAATATTACTCTTACATTACTTTTCGAAATTAAGTTTTAAAAATGGTATGTTTTTACTGCTAAAATAGACTTGTGCAATATTTAGTATATGGGTTAAAGTAAAAAGGTAATTTTATAATTTATTTTTAAATAATGCAATGTCAAAATAAATTTCATTAATATTAACGAAAACAATTTACCCAAAAGACAGAAACTAATAGGGGCAAAATCTGTTTTTCCTGTTCTCGATACCAAATTTGATTCTATTTTAATAAAGAAAAGCCAACATTCTTGAAAAAATAAAAATGAAAGAAAACAATAGGATAATTAGAAAAGTTCAAGAAAATAAAGGAAGGCCTTGAGAGAAAAAGAGCCAAAAACAAAAGGCCACCTAGCTAGAAAACATTAGAAAAGGACTCTCGTTGATAATAACGAGAAACAAGGAAAAGCACTAGAATCCCATTTTCTTTAAAACATTACTAGGATCATACTTCAATAAAGGGATGGAAATTTGAATCTCCGACCTTTTGATCAAGGTATCAATACCTTAACCGGTTGAATTATATTCAAGTTGACTCCTATATATTTATGATGTACATTCTTAAAACAAAACAAGAATACTTAAACATAAGCCATTTGAAACTTCTATTGACGTTTTTGACGTGGGTTATTTCCATTAGTTCGTTTCTACTTCTATTTCTATTTCGGTTGATCTCATCAAAACTTTCTAAACCACTAAATCTAACCCACACAAAAGGATCAATAAAACTTTCAAACTCATTTTGATAAACCTTCTTATAAACAAGCCAACCTGAACATAACTCGACCAATGGAAGGGAAAAAAACCCATTCTTATAAATAAAAGTCGTTACTTTTCTTTCTAAAATGTAGATCTAGAATAAGAAGACAAAAACCACAATAATAATTGAGGGAGTGAGTGGAGTGGGACAAAGATGCAGAAACAATAAATGCAGAGAGTGGGCATTGGCATTGGATAAAGAGAAGAGAAAAGAAACCCTAACCCATTAAACTTCCATTCTTTTCTTGCAAGTGCAGTCAAAAGATGATGATCGGCACAGCTCGGCACTCCATTCACTCTGTTATACGCGCACATTATTCCGCTCGCCTTCCCCTGCACCACACAGCTCTCAAATGGCGGCTGGTACGTGTCCGCCATATCCTGCACCGTCACCTGCATTCAATTTCCCCAAAACCCATCACTCCAAATCCCAATTCCAATTCCAAATCGAACTCCAATTCGAAATCCCATTACCTTGGCGTCGAATACGTATCGAGTGACGCCGTTCCACCGGTCGAGATCGTAGGCGGTGAAGTGTTTGCAGCATGCCGAAGCTTTGAGTCGGTTCCCGAGCTTCCCTCCTTCAATGGAGTCTCCTTGAATCCCTCTCACGTACGCTACTGAGTATTTTCCTGTCATCATTGGATCTTCTCCTGGTGTTTCTTGCCCTCTTCCCCATCTTGGGTCTCTGAATATGTTTATGTTTGGCGCCCAAAATGTCATCCCCTTCGCTTGCCCTGCATTGTACACCGCCCTCGCCTCTGTTCCTATCGCCTGTTTCACAGATTCACATACGATTTCGTTCAACATCCGATGGGTTAGCGTATGTTAGAATAACAGGAATGCCCACCAAGTGTTTGTGAAGAGGAAATCATATTACAGAGTTCAAACAGAGAACCTATTGCTCTGGTTCATTATATTAGCATAATGCCCAACAAGTGTTTGTTAAAATGAAATCACATTCCAGAGTTCAAACGAAGGGGCTATTGCTTTGATTCGTGATAAGCTACTATTAAAATTCGAAAAAGATTAAGCTGATGGATTGCTGATTAGACGATTTGATGTGCTAAAATGCCACTAAGCCTAAAATTGTGGGCTATGAAATCAGCACGAATTTGAAGGGAAATGACATTCGATTACAACAAACTTCCTCTTCTGATACCCTGTTGAACAAACACTAAACCATTTAACCCTAAAACTTAAATGTGAATCTGATGTTTCATTCATATTGTGAACAGAGATGGTTAAAGAATCGGTGGAATGTGTTTGGTTAGGGATTTGATTTCACCTGTCCGATTTGGTACCAGAGGTTGGCGTCGAAGGAGGCGGCAGTGAGGATGACCTGAGGGAAGCTGGTGGCGGCAGAGATGGTGCCGTTGAGGCGGATGCCGTAGCCGACGTGGGCGACGCCGTGGAGGGCCTCCGACCACCACTCGTAGGCGGGGATGCCGAGGCGGGGGATCGCCGGAGCGGTGTTGACGAGCTGCTGGATCTTCTCGTCCAATGTGAGTCGAGAGACGAGATCGCGGACTCTTTTTTTCATCGGCAGAGAGGTTCTGCAGAATGGGAGGGTTTTGGTGAGTGGGTTGGACGAGTCGCAGGCGTACGGCGGCTTAGTCGACGACGCGACGGCGACGAGGGATAGGACGGCAAAGAGGACGGCGGCGAAGAGAGAGAGTTTCATTTTGTGAGGGAAGAAGAAGAAGGAGGAAGCCATGGGCGATGGTGAGTGGAGCTTCAGCTTCTTCAGAGACTTAATAAAGCGATGGGGGACCCGACCAGCGTCTCTATCTTATTAAAATATTTCCTTTTTCATTTTCTTTAAATTTAAGAATTCAAGCAAACACTTTTTTTTAAGTTGAACAATATTTGAGTGCGAAACCATTTTCATCCTTCATTGACATGTCGGATATTTTCATATGTTTATGCATTTAACATCGACATTTTTTTTTAAAGAAAAACATCGACATTTCTTTTTTTTTTTTTGAAATAAAAACATTCGACATTTCTATTATAAATAAAATGTTACTAATAATATTAATAATAAGTATTTTTAAAATGTAAAAATATTTATAATATTTTTCAAAAATATTCCTTGGATATAGAGATGTTATGAATTTTTATTTAAAGTTTGTAATGATTTTAAGAGGTTTTTTTCTTTTTAAATGATTTTTAGAGGTAAATTAAACATGAGAATAGCTCAATTGGAAGACATTCTCGCATGGTAAGGGTTGGAACTAAAGAAAGAGTCTAAAAAAATACAAACACAATTTAATAGTTGAGAAAGCTTGTAACTCAACAATTTTTTTGCCAACTCGAACATATACACAACTGCTGGATCGGTTTGAATTTTTTCATCCTGCATGTTGTTGAACTCTAAAAAAGAAAATAGTTGAACATCGGCATAGAGATTTGAGCCTCTAGATTTATGGTCGAAGTTATAAAATTTTAATTAGTTAAACTACCTTTAAACAATTAAACTAGGTTCAAGTTAACTAAACATGCTTTTAAACAAAAAAAAAAAATTAACACTTGAAAGTAAAAACAAAATTAAAATCTATTGGCCATTGTGACATCAATGTCGACATCTCTTTTATTAAAGAAAATAAGAAGAAGAAAAAAAAAAAAGACATCTCAATTGTTTTTTCAATAAACATTTTGAATAATCCTTTGAAACACGTGCATAATAATTTGAATCAATATTTCTACACACTCTTATGAATTGATTAATGAAATTTTTAAATGTCACATGTTTAGGTACTATTTATAGATCTATAAATTTGTCGGATATTTTATTCCATGGTTCCATACCATTATAATGATTTGTCTCGTTTCATATGGGATTTGTGATCGACTTTTTTAAAAATTGAATCCACATTTTTTTTTTTGGTATAGATTGTGTTGATAAATATTTTTAAAATTAAGATTCTAAAAAAACAATCTTTATGACAGGAAATGTAGGTGTTCATTAAAATATTGGCTGAATTCTTACAAGAGAAATTAGTAAAAGAAATAAATTTAGGTAATTAATTTTCCTATTTATCTGGATTTGTTCCCTACTTGATAATAAAATTTGAATGCTCCTTCCTGGTTTTTTTCCTCTTTTAATCGCACTGCCTGGTTTTCTTTTTTGTTTGTCTCTATCCTTATAATTAAAATGACAACGAGGTTGGAAGGCCAAGCTGTAAATATTTGATCTATCATCATATAAGAGTGTTTGATGACTCGAAAGCCTTATCTTCTCGAACTAAATTGTATGAGTTGGATTGGATTATATAAGCGCGTTTGAGTTGGATTGATAAGTTTTTCTTGTTTGGATTCGTTTTGAATAATTTGATACCTTATTGATTGAGTCAATTTACGATAATGGAACAAAATCAACCTGAACTTGTTATTGATTAAAAAGTGATGTTTGATAAAATTATATAGGTTAAGATGTCATCTTGGTCTCTATAGTACTTTTAAATGTTTGGTTTCAGTTTCTGAACTACTTTCAATAAATCTTAAAATTAGTTCATACAGCTAGTTCATTGTTGATTTTTTTTAACGATCACTATTAGTATTCTCTTTATAAATTTTGAAAACATATTCACATGGTGTATTTGTTGCCTGGAAATTATCACTATTATTTTATCAATTTTTGATAAAAAATTAATTTAAATAACTAATTCTAAGATTAATTGAAAGTACATGGCCTAGAAAAAAAAAAAAGTACGTGGACTAAAATTGGATATTTGAAAATGCAGAGACTAAAATGGAATGAGATCCAAAATACAGTGACCAAAATGGTATTTTAACCCAATTCGATATCATATACTTATTTTGTTTTTTTTCAATGACAATCACTTTTAGATTAATTAATTTCGAAAAATTTTAAAGAAATTACTTTTTAACTTTTGGAGCTATTTGCCAACAAGTAATTGCTAATATTAAGAAACAGTAAATAGATGGGTAAGATATTAACATTTTACCATTTTATCAAACAAAATTGAAAAAAAAATGTAGAACTATAATAGGTGGGTTAGGTTTAAAAGTACTTCAACCTAACCTTTTTTTTTTTTTTTTTTTTAACAATACCTCAACCTAACTTGTATGCATCATAAAGTAGGTTGAATATTGAAAAATAAAAAATAAGGTCCTCTTTGATAACTATTTGGTTTTTTACAATTAAACTTATAAATACTACTTACACTTATAAGTTTTGTTGTTTCGTTATCTATCTTATTTTCATGTTTTCAAAAACCAAGTCAAGTTTTGAAAATTAAAAAAAAAAAAAAAAAAAAAAAAAATTCAAAAAACTTGTTTTTGTTTTTGGAATTCGGCTAAGAATTTTCAAATCTTTCATTAACAAGAATGCAAAAAAAAAAAAAAAAATTGCAAGAAATTGAGAGAAAGCATGTATGTTTTTCAAAACTAAAATCTTAGGTCCTATTTGATAACCATTTCGTTTTGGTTTTTTATTTTTAATTTTTTTAAATTTTTTTCTACCTTCTTCCCATGTTTTAAATAACCAGACAATTTTTTAAAACTAAAAAAGTAGGCCCATTTGATAACTATTTGGTTTTTGGTTTTCGAAAATTAAGTTTTTTTTCTTCCAATTTCCTTATAATGGTTTTCATCTTTGTTAAGGACACTTAAATTCCTAGCCTAATTCTAAAAGAAAAAACAAGTTTTGAAAACTATTTTTTTTTTAGTTTTCAAAACTTAGACTTGGTTTTTATAGACATGGGGAATTGTAGGATAACAAAACCAAGAAACCTATGATGGGTGTGGAAGTAGTGTTTTTAGGTTTAATTTTCAAAAACTAATAACCAAAAACCCAGACCCCGTTTGATAACCATTTTGTTTTTGGTTTTTGGTTTTTGAAAATTAAGCCTACAAACACTATTTTTACTCTCAAGTTTCTTTGTTTTGTTGTCTACATCTTTCCCTTGTTTTTAAAACTTGAAAACTAAAAAAAGTAGTTTTCAAAACCTTGTTTTTGTTTTTAGAATTTGGTTAGGAATTTAAGGGCCCGTTTGGTAACGTTCTCGTTTCTTGTTTCTTGTTTCCAATTTTATTAAGAAATCTAAGAATTTAATAACTATGTGTGTTTCTTGTTTCTCATTTTTTTAGAAACACTCCCAAAATTTGTATAGAACTTTTGGGAACAACTAAAACTAGTTTCTCCTTTTTTGTTCTTGTTTCCAATTTTTTTCAAACATAAATAAGAATATAGGTTTATTATTATTGAATGTATAGGTGTTAGGATCATGAAATTCTATTTTTCTTCATTAAAAATGAAGAAACGGAAACAAGAAACGAGAATGTTACCAAACGGGCCCTAAATGTGTCATTGACAAAGATGAAAACCATGTAAGAAAGTTGGGGGGAAACAAGCATAATTTTCAAAAACCAAAAACCAAAAACCAAATGGTTATCAAACGGGACCCAAATGGCCGTTATCAAATGGGGTTAGTTTTCAATTTTTTTTTTTTAATAATTTGGTTAGGAATTCAAATGTATTTTTAACAAATAATGAAAACTATGTAAAGTAAATTGGAAGAAAGCAAGCATAATTTTCAAAAACCAAATGATTATCAAACAGAGCTTAAGTGGTTATTAGATAGGGCATCAGTAATTGGCCTAACAACATGCCAAATGGGCCAATTGTCATATCAAGCAATGGGCCAAACAGCATTCCTAGTAATGGGCCGAACAGCATTCGATCAATGGGCCGAACAGCATGCCAAGAAATGGGCCTCAAAGAATGTCAAGTAATGGGCCAACATCATATGCCAAGTAATGGGCTTCATGACATAATTAAGAGAGAAATTTTCCCAAATGTCCTTTTATTACAATTTTCACATTTACCTTTTCGAATAAACATTACACTAAAAAGATTTACAGATTTTCGTTCTCATCCTTCCGTATTAATAACTAAGCATCACAATAATTTTCAAAATTTTCAATATCTTGATTGAAATATTAAAATTATATTTGAAAAAAAATATATATTATAAGATAAATTTGAAATGAACTAAAAAAAAAGGACATGAAACTAAAGGGAACATATCATATTCAAAACAACTACATACATAAAAAAAATAAAAAAAAAAAGTCATACCCTTTTCTTTTTCAACATTTGAGAAAGAAAGTAATAATATCCAATTATCTGACAGGAACCATACAATAAGGATTTGGATGAAATTTCATTTTCGTTTGTCCGTCCACCATCAAGAAGATGTAGGATAAAATTGTACCAAAAAATCAAAGTAACTTTCATGAATTGTCAAAAAGAAGCGACAAAATATTGTCAGTCAACCATCAATAAAAAAATATATATCGATATTGATAACAACATTCTAGATAAGATTAATTGCATGGAAATAAATGTTTCCAAAAAAACAATTATACCGATTAAAATCTGAAAAAGGTTAATCGATATTCAAAATAATTAGCATACTCGTAAATGCATTATTAAATATCAAATTTTCATAATGTCATGTAAAAAGATCAATAAATTGTAATGGTGTGAAGGAACAATATTGTTAGTCAATTCAGTGTATATATATAAAGAAATAAAATATACATAAATATATTGTGTCTTACACTTAAAAATCATGATATTTTTTTTTTCAAAGTTGAATAAGAATATGTCGATGTCGATGTCGAAATGGAATGTATTAAAATGATTGATGAGGAAGAAAAAACCTAGCCTAAGGGGTGAAGCATATTTGGTGGGCAAATAGAAATGAAAATGGGTGGGGGAGGATCAGCAAGTGGATGATCATGAGATTTCATTACTTTTTTGTTTGTTGAGAAAAATGTTGTTTTGTTTTTATTTTAAATGGAAATGGATGGGTTGGAAAAGGAGATGCCAAAACCAAAAGAAAATAAGTGGAGGATTGATATTTTATGGAGAATTTGGCTTTCTTTTTTGAAAAAAAAAAAAAAAAAACCAAGATCTGATTAGATAATCATTTGATTTTTGAAAATTATGCTTGTTTTCTCCTAAATTTTTTACAATGATTTTCATCTCTGTTAAGGAACACATGTAAATTCTTAACCAAATCTGACTTCGTTTTTAAAAAATTGAAAGAACGTAGATAACAAAACAAATAAACTTATAGGTGGAACCATAAAATTAGTACTATTTATAATATTAATTTTCAAAAATCAAAAACTAAAAATTAGGTCTTTATCAAACAACTCTGTTTTTTTAAAATGGAAAACAAAACCAGAAAACATAAAACGAAATAGTTATCTTACGGCCCTAACGAGACCAAAGATTTTGGCATTTTACTTTGAATAATTTGAGATCAAAATATCTCAAGTCTTTTATTAGCTTTTATGACAGGTACATGTCACCTTTCATTTTCTCTTTATTTTTCCAGCTTGGCATGAGTTTTTTTTTTTCTTCAAATACCCATATATTTAATTTTAATTTTAATTGACGAAATTGCTTTAAAGATAAGACGAGAAAGATTAAAATATTTTTATTAAATTAAAAAGATGAGGGAAAATTAGAAACCCTAGCAAATGATGTTGATGTCTGATAGAATTTTATTCACCGTTGAAAGGTCAGATGAATTTGTTTATTCTAAGCATTTTTAAAAAAAATCCCTATACTTTTTTATATTTTGTTATCAGATTCAAATTAATATTATTTTTTAAAAGTTATTTAAGAGTGATTTATTTAACAAGATATTGACTTGAAATTGCCAAAATTCGAGACTTAAGAAAAATTATATTAAGTAATTCAACATTTATAGGTTAGAGTCTAATTTCATAGGTTGATCACGTGATTAAACATTTATGCTTTTAATAGATTTTGGGTTCAAATTTCCCTCCCTTACTATAATACTATTAAACAAAATTTATGAAATAATTAAAGATTTATTTTAGTTCTTAAATTTTTAAGTTTATTTCACTCCATCTATCTTAAACTTTTAAATGATAATTATTTTTTGATGATTGAATTTCTATCCTACTTTAATATCTACCTCAAACTTTTATGTAACTTTAATACATGATTAGGACCAAGAAAAAAAAACTAAGGGCCCGTTTGGTAACGTTCTCGTTTCTTGTTTCCGTTTCTTCATTTTTAATAAAGAAAAATAAAATTTCATGACCCTAACACTTATACATTCAATAATAATAAACCTATATTCTTATTTGTGTTTGGAAAAAATTGGAAACAAGAACAAAAAAGGAGAAACTAGTTTTAGTTGTTCCCAAAAGTTCTTATACAAATTTTGGGAGTGTTTCTAAAAAATGAGAAACAAGAAACATACATAGTTATTAAATGCTTAGATTTCTTAATAAAATTGGAAACAAGAAACGAGAACGTTACCAAACGGACACTAAGGCTTCGTTTGATAACAATTGGGTTTTTTAAAATTAAGTTTATAGACACTACTTCCATCTACAAATTTCTTTATTTTCTTATTTATTTCTTCGTATGTTTTCAAAAATCAAGTCAACTTTTGAAAATTAAAAACAATATTTTCAAAAATTTGTTTTTGTTTTTGGGATCTAGTTAGGAATTCAAATGTGTCCTTAACAAACACGAAAATCATTGTAAAGAAATTAGATGAAACAAATATAATTTTCAAAAACCAAATAGTTATCAAACCGAGCTTAAAATATGGCTTCTAAAAATGGAAGGACCAGAATCCAATAAATTTAAAATTCAGATTAAACTTTATATTAAAAGAAAAAAAAAAACCAAACAAAATCAGAAATTTCTATTCAAAATGCTTATCTTAAAGAGCAAACTTATCAAAAGGAGTTTTCAAATTGGAAGCAAAGGATTATTTGGAAATTAACAAGTTTTCATTCATTACTAAAAGTTAAGAGCTCTCTAGAAGTTTAATAATTAAAAAAAAAAAAGAATGAAGAGAATTTTGAGCTATAAGGCACCAATGTGTCATCCCATAGGCTAATTAATATAATTTTTTTCCAAAAACTTACATTTAAAACTATTATTTGAAAAAGGTACTTTAACTGTATTTCCACCACATTAGTACAGGATCATAGGTGTATTCATTAAAAAAATTATTAAAATTAAAAAAAAAAAAATCTTACTTACTTTTATCTTTCATTATATTGTATCGTCACAATCAACAAAATTATTGACCCATTAACTCTTATATACAATCAAATCAAACTATAGTTAATTTTGAAATTCAGTTTTTACTAAGTTGATTTGATGTTTGATTTCTAAAAAAAAATCTAAGTCGTCAAATAAATGACTAGCGATATTTATTTAATATTCCTAAAGCATAATAATGAAAGCCTTCCCGGTGAATTATGATGATGCTAAGGAATCCCCTTTGATAAAGCAACATATTCTTGTCAAATAACAAATTCCAATTTCAAAATTTTCCAAATGATTTTCTCTTGATATTCACATAAAACCTTGGAAAAGTTTGGTCATTTTTCTCTAATTTAAGGTTTATATAATGAAATTCTAGGGCTATTTTATTCCCTTTCAACTCTTGAGATTCCTTTTTCTTTTATTCTTTACAAGGGTATAATTAGGGATAGGCATTTTTTTTTTCAAATTTTATATACAAAATTAGTTAAATTATAAAATTATGTTTTTATATTTTGAAGATTATTTCTACTTAGTCCCACTATGATATTTCTAATTTCATCTTTATATTTTGAATTCTACATTTTTAGTCCTTTATTTTAATTATAGTTGATGTGCCACTAAATTATATAAAATTTCCATGAAATAATGAGTCTGGAAATTAGTTAGATATACACATTTTTATGAGTAAGAGTACAAATCAATAACTAGACTGACTTTACAATGAATTTTATTTTTAACTACTAGGTTTAATTGAATTAATTAATTAATCAAATTCGTAGCGAGATCATTTATATATTTGTACTAAAAAAAGATCATTTACACATATCAATTTCCATTTTTTATTTTGTAATTGAAATTACCCTTTGATGTTTTAATAGATCATAGAGGATAAGTTGCCCTAATTTATCAAATAAGGTGGTTATCTAGTGAAATTATTTGATATGGACATAATTTGATAGAAACCTTATCAAATATAAAAATAATAATAATGAATGGAAGAGACATTGATTAATCTATTAGTTCATTTTTATTTGTTAATACAAAACATCACATAGATAGGAGATCGGTTTTTGTCACGTTCTGTTTAAAAAAAATGGAGATCGCATAGAAAATACTTCAATAATTCAGGGACAAAAATGGTATTCTATATGTTCATTTAATCATTAATATAAAAAAAATCACATATAGGCATAATAAGACAAATAAGTGAGCGATGAAGATACTATATATCACTACCATTATTTGGGAAAATTAAAATTTTCTTTTGATGGACATACATGCCCCTCCAAAATAAATTAAATATTTGTCAAAATCGATCAAACTCCTAAAAGACAGATAAATATAATACAAATGCACCGAAAACAAATGTATAATTAAAATGACAAAAGTTTTAAAATATAGTCTAACTTTAGAGAGTAGGGACCGTTAAATTAATTAATAAGTATAAAAGGGCAACATGTAAACATTCGATATAATAATAGAAAATAAACTATAACTTATTATTATTAATGGTTGTGTGATTAGCATGGGAATATAAAAAGAATACATAAACACAAATAACAACAACAATAATCATTTCGCCTAAAAAAAACAAGAACAACAATAACAACAATTTTCAAAAAGAAAAAACAACAATAATAACAATAAACAGTAAAAGGACCAATAAATTACAAAAGAAAATTGACTACTTTTTTAATTTTTTTTTAGTTCAAATGTCAGTTGAGAGATATATTTTAATTTGACCTAAATGTTAGATGGTAAATTTTATTTAACTCGAATGATTAAGGTGGTTGAATGCCATCTTTTATTCGAATAAAAATAATACTTTAAAGATTGAAATATATCATTTTTAAAAATAAAATAGTTTTTCAAGGTAGAAAACCTAAATAGAAACTAATATTGCGTTATTGGTACGTTGTTAAAATTAATCCCTAAACTTTAGCACCTGATCTATTTAATCTTAAAAAATTATGATAGTTATGAGTAAGAAATGTGAACCTACATAGACCTCACATAGTTCCACACTTTGGCGTCACGTGTTTGAACACTGTTTTGAAGATACTCTGAGTCAAGGAAAGTTCAAAGGCCCATAGAAAAGTTAAATAATGAAGGAGCTCAGTCAAAATCGAATCGAGTTGTGTCTACTTGCTTCTAATGGAATCTTCGTCGTAATGTTAGATACGAACCTGTCGTATAATGGAATCTATTCAACATCACCTTAATCTGAGCAATTCCAACAAATGCTACTCAATAATCACTTATCTCGGTTCAAGCACTGACTTAAGCATTAGAGTGTGTTGGACAACGCACCACACCGAATGTAAGATTCTTTAATTCCTTGCAAGTCACCCACCTCGTCACCTTCATCATCCACATCGCCGAGTGCTTGTCCCCAATCCTTGCATTGAAAATAGTTAATTATATTCTTAAATAACAATTAATTATGACCGTTGGGAACGCAAACCAGATCTGAAGATGTTCATTATATGTAGAGGACAACCTCCATTAGTATATGATCAGGTATTTTGAACAAAACGAAGAATAAAGCCACGAGACTTAAGTTCAAAGTAGGTACAAGTACTCATTATCTCCTGAACGATAATTTTACCTAGACTCCAACATTAACTAAATATGACATAACATAACATACGAAAGGCGATATATATATAGAGTAGGGGACCAAATAAACTCAAAACCATCCATCAAAATAAGGTTATGTAATGTAATGTAACCAAACCAAAGTGGTGCATTTTGATGTATAGAATAATTTTCTTTTTAAGTGATATAGCTTTTTCCAACCCCATTGTTGTCGCTGTCGGCTTGCAGCTTGCCAACTACAATGACATATCCCGCGGTTTTGTCCCGATGCTTCGCATCTTAATACCTCTTTTTCTTGGATAAGATTCGTTCATTCATTTACTAATTAATTAATTAATTTCATCCACTTTTTTTTTCTTTCTTTTTTATTTTAATAATTATCAACTCATTAAAAATATCAATTATGTTCTAATTTAATGAAAATATTATGTCATGATTATTATTTCTTAAGGTTCGGTTTCCAATTGCATTTTTTTTTCTTTTTCAATTTAATTTATATGTATGAAACTTTAGTATTTTGTGTTTACTTTTGTGATTCTTTTTTTTTTTTTTAAAAATGTGAGGTTACTTTTGTGATTTATATTCTCCTTATTTCGAGATTTGATGTTGACTATGATATTGATGGATTGAATGTTATCTTGATATTGATCTCTCAATTCATTATTTCGATAATTATATAGGTATAAAATCAGACTAGATTAGACATGTAAACCAATTATATTACTTATGATATTATATAATTAATTTTACATAACGTGACTTGTATTATTTATTTTATATATATTTTTCCTATATTTGTGAGGAGGACAACTTTATAAAATAAAGCCGACATGAGCCTAGTTCAACTGACATAAACTTGTACTCTACTGACTAAGAGGTCTGTGGTTCGAATTCTCCCGTCCCCTACATGTTGTCAAAAAAAACTTTATAAAATAAAATTGATAGGAATGAACACTTCACCTTACAACGGAAGTATTGGATCGTCTTTGGTTTGTTTAGAATTAAACATATAAAACTACAAGGTTAAGCAAAGTTATACATTGAGATACATGGAGATATTTTTTGCGGGTCTTGCTCCAACTCCAACGAGGTTGAATCTCCAAGGTTGGCTTTTGGACTCAAATACATGACCAAGACTCTTCTGGGAGCCTGAGGCTTTTGGGAGAATTCTCTAATTCTCAATTGAGGAGACGTTGGTTCTTCATGGCTTAACCCAAGGGTCCTATTTATAGAGACCTAGGACAAATCTTTGTCATAATTAAAATATTATATTTTAATATCTATTATATTAAAATATATTAGTTCATAATTACAGTTAGGTCAAAAGTTTGTTTTACCCCTGTAATTACATTCTACATCTTAAGTACTACTGATACTTTAATGTACAATTTATTTATGATCCAATCATAAACCAAGTCCCTCTCAGGCTAGTGAAAGGGTGTAGCCCAATTATTCAAGTTCCAAAATCAACACTTAAGGGAACTACTCGTCTATTTTCCCTATATGGGAGTGAATTCCATCTTGTGAAATTTATGTTCCCAACTCTCTGTTTGGTCCAGTCTCCAAAATGGTAGGCTTATTGAATCGACTACAAAATCCACTCTCACCCATGCAAATCAAAGGACGAGCCTTCATAGGTAGGAGTTCATATATAATTCATTCAGAATTAAGATCGAGATTTATAAAGAGAGATTAAATATTTCGTGGTCCAATCTTATACAAACTCATTGTATATATATATATATATATATATATATATATATATATATATATATATATATATATATATATATATATATATATATATATATATATATATATATATATATATATATATATATATTGATAAAAGAGAAATTCATTAAAGCAAGGGAAAAAGTTACAACCACCCTCATAAAAGGGGGAAATGAACCCGTTAAGAAAACCAGAAGACCAAAAATAAGACCCATTATCTTCCCGAGAAAACTTCCTCCGGTGGAACAAACTCATTGTATATGATACTCACACTCTCATTTCTCCACATGATTGATTTGGATCAAATCATTTCTAACTATTACCAAATGGGTTGTATCAATAGTGTTATCAGGGATAAGACACCCAAACTTATCTATATACTATAGACCCTTTAGATTATTTCTTGAACATGATCTTATCATATGTCAACCACATATTTGTTCAATATTACACTAATAACCTTGGATTGTTCATATAATGAATAATGTAAATTGCAATTAAAAAATATCAAATAATTATTAAATAATAATAAAAACATTAATGAGGAGACTTTAGGACATAAATCTAAAAAAACGTCGTAAACAATAAAAGTAAAGTAGAGTAATTCATAAATAGTAAAGGAATCTTTTTTGCAAAGACAACTTTATATATATGCATTCAATCAAGAAAACTTTTCTACATACCATTTTCTCAAATTGTACTTAAAAATTTTAGGGATGTTGATTTGCCTCAATCAGGGCAGAAAAATGAGAATACACACTTTAGACATAGATAGGAACTTTTTTGTCCATTATAATTTTTAGAGATATGGTGCATGTATCTCCAATTTTGTTTGTCCTCTAATCTCCAATATTTGAACTAAAAAAGAGTTCAAATTTTGTAGTAAGTTTTTCTTATATATCATATAGCAATTTCAATAATATAAACTTGTGCATATAAAAATGTTTAAAAACTAATTTAAAAAATCCAAATATTTTACATTATACCCATGTTATATATTAGTCCATAATATTTAGGTGTTTTTTGGATTTTTTTTTTTTTTAGTTCAACAGCATGTAATTAAGGATTTGAACAACGATCAAATATATGATATCTTAACCAGTTGATTGTTTTTTCAACTTAGTCTTTATATTGATGAAATGTTTTGATTTATTCTCTTATGTTTAACATTTTTCAATTTAGTCCATCACAGTTAACAAATATTAAAATTAACTTATATGTTAAATTTACATCAGCATAATAATTAGTGTAATTAGTGGAAATCTGAAGGGGTATAAAGGTTAAATAAAAGTTTCTAATTTATCTAAATATCTAAAAAAAAATGGGTGGAAAGAACTTTCACTTTTTTTCCTTTAAACGTTTTTCTTCTCTTCTAAATTCTAAATTTTCATCAATTCACTAAGTATTATGATAGGTAAGTTTATTATCAATAAATTTTAATATTCATTACCTATCAAAACTAAAATTTTTTAAACAACAGAGACTAAATAGAAGAATAACATATACTTAATCTAAAAATAATATTTGAATAGTTAAAGGTTTAATTTTTTTTCCTCAATCTTCCAAAGGTTTCCAAATAATTAATTAACACATAAAGACTAAAATGACCTTCTAATGTGAACAAAACTTCTGTTAATATAATATGCAAATCACATCACGTTTGTGGACTCGAGTGGAAAAAAAAAAGTTAGAGAAAAAGAGAGGCTTATAAATGAAGAAAAGAATCAATACTCTCTATCTAAAGGGCATTGGAGGGGGCTACCAAAATATTTAATTAATTAAAATTAAAAAGGCATAAGGTTGAGATATAATCTATGGTTTCAATATCTTATGGAAAAAATAATATATTCGCCCATGCTGTATAATATATGATTTCACATTTTAATGATTTAGAAATATCAATATTTTTCATAACTTTTTTTTTTTTTTTTTTTGAAGGAAAGAAATATATTAGTTGTTGGGTCAATGAAAGTACCATTGCTGACTATGAACTTTTGTCGACCTTTATATTTCAGGGAGCTTCAACATGCATTAAAAGATTTTTCTTTTTTCTTTTTTCTTTTTCCTTTACCTTTTTTGATTTGTTTTAATTACTAGTTAAAGAAAGGAGATTTATCAATTTAATTCTTTAATCTTTTAAAATTTGTCATGATGTATTTATACTGTCGTTTTTCTTAAAGTAAATGATGTGGAGATAGATGAATGGATAGACAATTACATTCAAGATTTTCAAAGAATGAAGTCTATAAGACAGAGTCCGATGGTGAATGTTGCTCTCTTGTACTGACCGGTCATCAAATGTGACATGACTAATGATTAGTCATATGTCTATGTTATCTATTGATGGTTGCTTGTCAAGAAGGAGAAAATATTACCGGTTATGGTGCGTTAATTAAAATTGGTGATGGAAAGGTGTAATGATTCTGATGTAGGGTTATCGTGAACAATATTGTAGTCCAATTAGTGATGAAGCTACAATTATTTTGGAGGATTTGTGCTTAGCATATCAAATGAAGATAAAAGCTATTCAAATATGTTCAAATTCGTTGTTGAATATCCAAATATTAACCAACGAGATTGAGATACTTAATGAGTCATATAATATTGTTGGGAATGTGACCAAAGTCCCACATAGGTAGATAAGGGAAGACAAGTATCTTCATTGGTATGAGACTTTTTGGGGTGAACCAAAAACAAAATTACGAAGACTTATGACCAAATTAGTAGACAATACCATACCATTATGGAGATATCTGGAACTTAGATCATGACATGTTTTTTTATGTATTCAATCTTTCCTTCCGTGACTTTTAATCTTAGTGAAAGATGAGTCTCATGCTATTGTAGCCCAAGAGGCTTTATCTTTTAATGGTTAATGGATTTCTACTTTTTCTAAGAAAAAAATATATGTGGAGATAACAATTCGAACATATAAATTTTATGACAAAGGATAATATTTTAAGTAGATGAACTATACTCGAATTACATAACTCTCAGGTTAATGTTTTGTTAGGGGTGAGCCATCATCAAACCTTCATCTCAGTAATAACTCATATTGGCATGTTACGTCGTTTTTTAATGGTACGTTAATGTTTTGTTGATTGAGTTAATAATATAAATTAAATTAAATCATAATCTAACATTTAATGATGTAATTACTAAAATTATATTTGGTTAAATACACATTTGGTCCCAATTTTCATTTAAGTAATAATTTAGTCTTGTGCTGGGTAGATTCAACTTTTTTTAGGGTTTTTTTTTTTAATTTTTTTATTGTTATAAAAAAATATGCTTTTTTTTAGTTTGACTTTGTAACCATTTAGTTTTTGAGTTTTAGTCGTTAACTTTTTTTGTTGTTGTTGTTTTTTTTTTAAGAATAGATACTAAACTGTTTGAATGTCCTACACATATGAATTAAATTATTATCCATTAAAATTTAGGGGACGAAATCCATACAAAATTTTAACTACAAGATAGTGGTTTGTTATGAACAAAAAATTAGGAATTAAACCAATAATAACAATGCATTGGAACATTTTTAATTTAACCCAAAAAAATTGTTTGAAACTAGAAATTAGAGAATTGTTTGAAGGAAAATTTAGGATTCAATTCACACATTCGAGAAACGGTGCGTCTTCAAATCAATCTTGTCTTTTCCTACGTCATTTTTAATTATTAAATAGTAAAAAGTTTCCATTGACTTGAAAGGGTGACTTTGAAAAAACAATTCTAAAATAAAAAAAAAAAGGAGAAATTTTGTTATTGTAATGGATTCTTTTACTTTGGTCTATGAAAACAATATTTAATTTTTTTTTTTAAAAAAAAAAAACAAGTAAACGGAAAGAAATTTCTAAAGATTTTACAATTGAAGAGATTAGTTAAGATATGAAATTTGAATCTAATTAAGATATATTCTGTATTCACACATTGATAAATTATATAAATGAAATAAGAAAATTCAAGGCCGGCGGGTCAAAGTCTTTTTATACATATTTCTTCTAAAAGAATTAAGGCTTAATTATAAAAAATACTCCTGAATTATGAGGTTTGTTTCAAAACTGCTCCTGAACTTTGAAAAATTTCAAAAATACCCCTCAACTTTGAAAAATGTTTCAAAAATACCCTTTTGTTAATTTTTGGATGAAAACCGTTAGAATTTACGGTGAGATGAGGAAAAAAGAAGAACATTTTTCAATAAGAGTATTTTTTTAATTTTTTTTGAAAGTTATTCAAGGGTATTTTTGAAACTGAAATTTTAACTGTTTCCATCCAAAAATTAACGACTATGATATTTTTGAAACATTTTTCAAAGTTCAGGAGTATTTTTGAAACTTTTTAAAGTTTAGAGACACTTTTGAAACAAACTCTATAGTTCCTAGGTATTGTTTATAATTTAGCCAAGAATTAATGATAATACAAAAAACTGAAATGTCCTTGTCTCGAATTTTCCAATTTATATAGAGAGAGTCACAGACATGAGAAAAACTTGAAGATTATTCGTACTCCAAAAAAAAAAAAAGACTTGGTACGTTAATAGCTTTCACATCTTGTCTGATAAATAAATAAAATAAAATAAATCACTCTTATGTTTTTCCCCTTCTCTCTCTCAATCCAAGTAAGAAAATGAATCAAGGTTTATTTTTAAAATCTTCAAATTTTCTATTAATTTATTTGTCGTTCAAATTTGAAAAAGAAATACTCATGATTTTTCTTTTTAAGAAAATATTCTTGATTTTGTTATAACTTTATTGTATTTCACATAATTTATCTAGATATAGTCAGTGTGTTTCTTATTCACAACATTGGAGTATAAATAGAAAGGGTGAGAATTTTGTTGGTATGGTATTGCCAGCATGTTTAAAGTCATTGTCCATGTGGAATTTGACTAATCCATTTGTACACCTGAAGCCACGGTGGATTATAACTCAGCTTTTGTAATAACCAACTGACATGTTATTTGGAGCCCCGTTTTTGCAGCTGTAAATAGGGTTATTCTCTCGGGTCGGATAAGAATCGGGTCACGTGTGTTGGCAACAGAATTCGTTATTCTTACAGAGGGAAGGGAGCTGATTTAGCGTTGGTTTTTAGCATTGTCGAAGAACAAGAGAGTGTGCTTGAGAGATTTCTTCACCATTGTTATCTTCTTATTCTTGAAATTGAGAGGATTCTTCAGAAAAGGATAGGGGAACTAGTTTTGCACTCGATTGAAGATGAATTCGATTAGAGCTGGAGTGAACTTCCTGGGTGTGAAGTTGAGAGTCTCTGTGATGTATTTCCTTGCTGAATTGAGTGAGTTTAAGAGAGTATTGATTGTATATTCTCTGTGTATGGTGAAAGCTCTGTAAAGACACTTTTAAGCTCATTGATTAACAGTAAGAGAGTCTAAAGTGGACATAGATCCCTCATTGGGATTGAACCACTATAAAACTCTGTGTCTCATCTTCTCTTCTCCCCTCTTTTATCGTTACTATTCTTGTTGTGGGTTGTGGCTGCTGTGATTTAAGCATATTTGTGTTGTTACTGCATTTTGTTGTTCTTGGAACTCTCTGTATCGGTTAAGTGTTGTGTGATTTTAACAAATTCAAAGTTAAAATTGCTTACATGGAAGGGGGATTCGAATACTTCATTTTATTTTGTTTACTTCAACACTAAAATATGCTTAAGATTAATTAATGTCAAATGTGTTAGTTTAGCAAGAATCATGAGAAAAGCCAACCAAATATTAACTATTCCTAATGAAGGCACCTTGAGAATTTAAAAATAATTAAGAAGCTATTATAATCAAAACAGAATTATTTTAAAGTAAAAAAATTCAAATGGCTTGGATGTTTAATTAAAAAAAGAAATATATGTGAATAGATTTTATTCTCCTTTAGCAATTTCTACATAGCAGACACCACTTGCATTCCACATGTTTAATAATTTCCCATTTTATCTTTTTTATTATTATTATTATTATTTTTTTTTTTTTGCTTTAGAGAAAAAGTTGAGTTAGAATGAAAGTGTAACTATTTGAATAATTGATCAATGTTTGGTATTATTATTATTTAACGTTTTGCATGCTCTCTCTCTCTCTCTCTATATATATATATATAAAGCATCTTTTTTTCTATTAAAAAAATAGTCCAAATGATGACAAAGTAGGCTATATCTTGTCCAAGAAAGAGCAACACATCAAAAAAGAAAAAAACTTTTTTCTCATATATATTTGTCTTTTTTTGAAGAGTTCTCATTTATATTTGTTATGCCTTGTTACCTTTTTTTTTTTTAAATAATGATTTTGTGCATTGTAATTCTTGTTACATCGATGCACCCTTCATTCTTCAAATTCTTGGAATTATGGAAAAATAAAATCTAGATTTGATTATTTTTAAGTCATGCCAAGATTAAATTAAACAATATGAAACTAATAGACAAAATAAGAGCAAAAAAAAAATAGGAGCAGTTGCATAGATGGCAAAATGGACCAAATTAATAGCAAATATAGCACAGTTGCAAACTAATTGCATATACAGTAAAATTAATTGTACAAGACCAAAAAGTTGTTGTCAGATTCTATCTGTGTCTATCAATGATAGACTCTGATTATTCAAAGTTTATCTATCGCTGATAGACTTCGTTTAATCAAAATCTATCAGTGACTATCACTAATAAACTTTGATTAATCAAAGTTTATCAATGATAATTAATGATAGATTTTGATTAATCAGAGTCTATCGCTAATAAACTCTGATAATCGAAGTCTATCAGATAGATTCTAATTAACAAGACTGTATCAGTGTCTATCAGTAATATACTCTGATAGATTTTTCTATATTTGCAATTTTTTTACATTGTGCTATATTTGCGATTATATAATTGATATTTGCCACCCACTGCAAATTCTCTAAAAAATACTAATAAAACCTCCACTTTCTAAGGGTGCGTTTGAGATTATTGTAGTAGAATATGTATAATCAATTTTGAAAAAAATTCTAAATTTGGCAAAACTACTTTTTTTTTTCAAAATTTATATGAAGTCACTTTTTAATTCCTTTTATTTCCAAAATCTCCTAAATATTAATTCTTGGTTTTAGCTTCCTAGATAATTAGTACCTCTTGTTAACTCTTTCTCAAAATGTACACTATAACCTTTTTCCAATTCCACTTAATTCCTCTAGCATTTAACATATGGAAGCTTTTGTACAATTTCAATATCACTAACAAAAACACCAAGGTTCATGATTTTATTGGCACAGACAACAATTATTCCTACATTAAGAAATTACAAATTCTAAGATACAATATAACTACACGTTTGATGAGAGCGAAATATATAACAATAGTTTTTTTTTTCCTTACATTATGTTTGTACTTAAATTGGAATAATATTTTTAATTGCAATTTTATATAACAATGATTCTCTCCAGCCTTTTATCATATAGGTTTAAAGTAATAACAAAATATAATTTGTAGTTTAAACTATAAAAGTTTTAAATAATTAAAATAATGTTTACTTTGGCCATTATAGCTAAATCACAACAATTTCGTTTGAATTTATCAAACGTTGTGACCTCCTTTTTTATGTTTAAAATTGAAATTTACTAAATACTAATTTCTTCATATGACAATTGATTTTCCTAAAAGTAGAATTACCCACAATTATTTTAAAAGTTACAATAATCCCAAATGGAGCATAAATCATTTTTTCTTCTTTAAACATTTTATTTTTTTTAGTTCAACTACACGTGAGATTGGAAGATTCGAACCTCTGACCTCTTGATCGATGTATGTACCTCAATCAATGGAACTATGATTTTAATTAACTACAAACATTGCAATTATCATTATTATTATTTTTCAGTTCAATAATGGAATGGAATATCGAACCATCGACCTTTGAAATAATTGGTGATTTATTCATTAAACTAGGTTCGAATGAGCTGTCAAAGTGAGTATAGACCTTCGACCAAAAATTTCGAGATTTGAATCTCTCAATTAAGGTTTGGGATGGGCAAAAAAAAAAAAAACATTTCAATTATGAACTTAGATTACTAATTATGAACATATAACAAAAATGCACTCATTTAATGGTATTGGTGAGCAAAAGGTAAGTTGTTCTTTTTAAATATATATTTATATTCTCTTGAGTCAGCTTGTACCCTTAAAGTGGATGAATTAATTTGAATGCACTTTTTGAATTTGGCTTGAGGTGATATACTTTTTTTTTTTTTTTTTTGAGATGGTTGAAGAGTGATAATATACAATTAAAGTTGTTGGTTGGGTGTGACAAATGGGTCAAGGAGTTAGGCTATTTGCCAATTTTTAATGGCCATTATTGTTATTGTCTACTTTCAAATCATTTTCCATGCGCTAATTAATTAGAGATAATTATATATCTCATTGCCTCTAAAAAAAAAAAAATTATATATCTCATCATTATAATTTGTCTAGTTTGTAAATTATATATTATATTTTAAAAACAATGTTACAGCCCTCTTGTTGTTTTATGTCAAAAAGAAAAAAAAAATCTTTTTTTTTAGTTCCCACTCTTGTTGTTTGATATTTATGTTAATCTTTATGGTTATTTTGTATATTTAGTATATATGGATTATATCGTGCCACGTGTGTATTATTTCGTTAAAATTAATTGGTTAATATATCAGTCACATTCTCTAATGTCTTGAAAATTTTCAGTTATATTATTTTCTGTCGTTGAATGTTAGAATTTGGCTAATGATAAACTTACATGGCATGATACTTTATGAACATTTGGGCACCTAAAAAATGAAAATTTCTAAGGATTCGTTTGGAATGACACTTTCAAAGTGTTTTAAAAAAATGTTTTTAAGTGAAAAAAAAAAAGTTCTTAAACACTTAAAAAGTCATTTCAAACATGTACTCATTCTTTCTCTAGATTTTTAAGAAGTGGCAAAATTTTGAATTTCAAATTTCTTCTACCAGGTGGACAATTTTTTCTCTAATTTTTTTGCCAACTCACTAAATGTCATTATTATGCATACTTATAATCAATTAATTTTAGTGTTTACCAACATAATGTGTATAATGGAAAATTGTTAAAATATAAACTAAATTGAAAGTTTATAAACATTAGGAACTAAATTTACTTAGAGGTATATTTATCCATCTTAATTCATGTAAAAGTATAATTTTGTTTTTTTTTTTGTTTTTGTTTTTTTTTTTTTTTTTTTTTTTGCAAAAGTATAATTTGCATTTTAACAAGTTATAAGAGTGTCTAAAACTAGTTTTGAAATACAAGGATATATAATTTGCAAAATATACAAACATATGATTTTAAAAAAAAAAACTGAAAATTAGTCCATATAAATGAATAGATAAAGTAGAAAAATAAAACACGAAAGCACCTTCTTGAAAGAAAAGAATTGTCAAATCTTTTTTTATTTTTTATTTATTTATTTTTTTTTTTTTATTTTTAATAAAAAAGCCAAGAATTGTCAAATCTCTAACTAAGAAAACAATTATGGAATTGATTTCGATTATTGCAAAATAGGGTCCGTTTGGATTACATTTTAATTTAAATGTTTTTCAAAAATGCATTTTTTAAAAAACATTTTATATAAAAATTGTTTAGAATTTAAACACTCATATGTGTGGTTGCATTTCCTATAAATGTTTTTTTTATACACAAGTTATTGTATACTTAAAAAGTCTTTTTAAAAAAGCTGGTTTCAAGTGTTTCTCTTAAAATGGTTTATTTATCAATCTCATTTTCTAATAAGTCATTTTTAGTGTTGGCCAAACATTAGAAATTTTTTCAAAATGATTTTTTTTTTCAAAATTAAACACTTGAAAAGTTAAACCAAACATACCCATAGACCAACGTCTCTCTCGAGATGACATGAGCTGTCAGCTTCTCCATCGTAGGATCATAGGATGAATAAACCCATTATTAGGTGGGGAAACACAATTAACTATTGGTTAATTAAATTATTATTTCATGATCAATTTAATGATTTTTTTTTTTTTTTTGTAATTACGAGTTCAATCCCTTAAACTTTCAGATTTGTGTTATGCATGTATTTATGAATATTTTAGAAAAGGTCTACTAGGCCTTCAAACTTTCGATTTGTGTTGAACAAGTCTTTGAACTTCCAATTTTGAGTCATTGTTAACTATTTGATATATTTTGTTTTAAATTTCATGAACTTATTTGACACAAAACTGAAAGTTTAATGTCCTACTAGACATAAAATTCAATTTCATGTCTAGCTAATAACTATATTCATTGATATACAAAAGAAAAGGGTTAGATTTGTTGATGTTAAAAAATTTTAAATATACAATTTTATTAATTAATAATCAAAGCTATTGATATTTATTTTTTAACTCACAACGTGAACATAATTCAATCAGTTAAGACATTTGCATTTGACCAAGAGGTCGGAGGTTAATTAAATCCTCACCTTCTACGTGTTTTTTTTTTAATTTAAAAAAAAGAATCTCTGAAGAATGAAGTGAAAAATTTTAAAGTATAGAGATAAAATCAATGAAAACCATGGTTGTTTGTATTGCATTCAATGGCTCACTCAGACCCACGACAAGTGTATGTCAATGGCCCACCATCTGAATCACGCGAAATGGATCCCTCCTTGCCCAAGCCGTTGGAAATTTAACTCTGATGCCTCGTGGAATGCAGAGAAGAAGACTGATGATATGGGTTGGGTGGTTCGTGATTCCAGCGGTTCTCTGATTTTGTGCGGGTCTGCAATCAACCAAAGGATCATGGCCAGTCAACATCTTAGAGGCTAAAGCGATGTGGGAAGGGCTTAAGCTCTTACACGAAAAGTTTGGAAATTCGCAGGAAGTAGAAGTCGAATCGGACGCCCTCGATCTTATTCGCTGCTTGAACAAAGAAGATGATAATCTGATGGAGATCAAGAACATAGTTGAAGCCATCAAAGATTTGGCTCCTAAGTTAGGAGTGCTTTCCTTCAAGCACTGCCCTAGATCTCATAATGGGGCGGCTCACTCCATCGCTCGCGAAGGTGCATTTTGCAGTTCCGGTTCGTGTTTTTTCTGTCGAGGCACAAGGAACTCCTTCCACGCTGGAAGGTTGCTGCCTCTGATCTTCCTTTTTGGTTATCCTCCTTGATTACAAAGGAGTTGGTTGTACGAGACTTCGTTTCTTTTCTTTAATGCATTTTCTCCTTTTCACAAAAAAAAAAAAAAAAAAAAGTGTATGTCAAATCAACCACAATAATTAATGTCTAACACAATTAAACATTTCACTTTCCTCTTTTTCACAATTGCAAACTATTCTATTTCTTGCCAATCACGTCCTTGTACTTACAAACAAATATTAAACGTAGTTATAATTTATGAAAATGAAGAGTTAAGACCCCGTCTGGTAACCTTTTGATTTTTGGTTTTTAAGAATTAAGCGTATACACACATACTTCCACTTATAAGTTTTTTGGTTTTAGTATCAATATTCTTCTACATTGTTTTAAAAAACCAAGTCCAATTTTGGGAAAAAGAAAAGTAGTTTTCAAAAACTTGTTTTTGTTTTTAAAATTTTGCTAGAAATTCAAATGCAACCTTAACTATGATGAAAGCCATGGTAGGAAATCTAGGAGAAAACAAACATAATTTTCAAAAACCAAAAACAAAAAATCAAATGGTTATCAAACGGGGCCTAAAAGACTCGTTTATAATTTTTTTTTTTAAAAAAATATTTAGTTTTTGAAAATTAAGCTTATAATCACTACTTCCACCTATAAGTTTATTTATTTTCTTATATATATTTTTTCACATTTACAAAAACCAAGTAAAATCTTGAAAATAATAATAATAAAAAAAAAGTAGTTTTCAAAATTTTATTTTTGTGTTTTGAAATTTAGGTAGGAATTCAAATGTGTCACTAACAAAGATAAAACCATTGTAAAAAAAATTGAGAAAAAACAAGTATAGTTTTAAAAAACAAAAAACAAAAAACCAAGACCTCGTTTGATAATCATTTGGTTTTTTAACAATAAACTTATAAACACTACGTCTGCAAGTTTTTTTTTGTTTTGTTATCTACCTCATTTCCATGTTTTGAAAAACCAAGTTAAGTTTTGAAAACTAAAAAGAATAATTCTAAAAAACTTGTTTAAAGTTCAAAGGCTAGTCAAATACAAAATTTAAAGTTATAGACTTGCTAGACACCTTTTAAAGTTTATATGGGCTAAATAGACACAACTCTGAAAATTTAGAGACTAAATTTACAATTCAACCTAAAATATTTAATTACATTTAATATGTATGGAAAAAGAAAAGAAAACAAATCCAACATAATAAAAGTCAAGAGAAATACATAATTTAAGTTAAATAACAAATTTGGTTTCATAATTTGGAGATAGTTGGAATTTCATCCATATCGTTTTAAAAGTTTGAAACTGGTCCTTATAATCATAAAATCTTTTAAATTAGACACTATGGTCAAAAGACACTAACAGATTTTGTTAGAAGCTACTAATAGATTGAGTACATGTCAAAATAATCGTTAGTGGTTTATTTATTGAAATTTTAACTTTTAAAATCATAAGAATTAAATTCTAAGGTCTAGTGATTACTTTGTAATTTTATAATTTATTATAAGAATACAATTTATAGAACTTGTGAAAGTTGGTTCCACTTAAAAGAAACATGGACTAATTCCATTCTATTATTATACTAAAATGTGAAACCATATTTTATAATTCAAATTCGACACCCGTCCTCTCTTTCTTACCTAACAAGTTAAAAATTAAAAAGAAAAAAAAAAAAAAAAAGAAACTATCACCGAATAAAAACAAATACTTTTTATTCTTTCTTGATAAAAAAGAAATTTATTTAAAAACCAGTAGGCCAAAATTGGTAAAGCGATAGATTAAAATATTAAAAGAGATATTATAGTGATTAATTTAACATTAAGGAAATATAAAATAAATATAATGGTGTGTTGGGAAGGGAATAGAAAGGGTAAAAATGGACAAAAATTTCGCTTTCCCATCAATTTTCGCTATTGCCAAACATGCCTTAATTGGATGGTTGGATATCGGGCCTTTAATGGGCCCATGCCCTTAAAACTGAGAGATCGCAGGCGGTGGACTTTTAACTTTTTGCAAACCCAAAGCCGAACCATGGTTCCACTAACTCAACCCTGGTTAAGGCTCTAGCGCCTTCTAATTTTTTCTATTCTAACGGCGTTTGGATATTTTTTTTCTTTTCTAATTTCGTTTTATTGTGTTTGAACCGAGGATAACGGGGGCGTTTGGGCTCCGTTAAATGCCTGTGCCACGTGGACGGAGAGAGCAATATTCGACCAACCGAGGGAATTCGTGGCGCGAGATGATCACGTGGACCTAATGAATCATAATTGTGGAGACAAATGCCAATAACTACTTCCTATTTATTTATTTTTATTATTTTAATCATTTTTAGCGAATACTAGAAGAGGGTAGGAATGGCCATTAATTTCTTAAATTATAACTTTGTTTCTTTCTTTTTATGGGGGAAAAAAAAGTTTCTTTCTTTATTTTTTTACATGAAAATATATTTTGTTAATGGGTGAGAAACCTAGTCTCTAATGTTAATGAATTAACTTTTTTTTCCCTAATTTGGTATTTTATAAAAATTTCAATTTAAGATATATAATTGGTTAATACCATTTTGATCCATGTACTTTGGATTTCATTTCAATTTAGTCCTCGTACTTTCAAAGGTTCAATTTTAGTTCATGCACTTATTAAAAAAAAAATTGTTCGTATGTTTAAAATTAGTCCCTACAATTGATTTATTGTTAACTTTTTTTATTAAAAAAATAGTTTCTATTAGCATTCTTTTTATAAATTTTGGAAATATGTTCACATGGTGTCTTTTCTTATATGAAAATTATAATGATTATTTAACTAATTAAAAAAACTTGAAACTAACAATAGAGACCAGTTTTAAACTATATTCAATGATTATGGACAAAATATAAGAGCAAAATGGTATTTTAACCTCTATAGTTTCATCAAATTTCACAAAATCATCTTTAAGCTATGTTTTTTAACCTACCAAAAAATACGGCTCGTTCTATCTTATTTTACTAAAAACTCAAATTTCTTTTTTAGAATACTCAAACTCAAACCTTAAAACAAAATATAAACTCATTGTCACTTAAATAAAAACCGAAAAAAGAAAAATCACATAACTAAAATCAACATTAATAACAAAATTATCTATAAAATTTGATTAAGCCATTGAAATTAAATTGAAACTGATCACAAACCACAAACTAAAAAAGAGAAATGTTTCTTTTCTTACAACCAATTAAGAAAGGTCAACTTTTTTTTTTTTTTTTTTTTTAATTTTTTTTCTCTAAGCATAACATTCAAAATAGAGGAAAAGTCGTAAAAGCCAATTAATCAACGTATAGTATAGACAGTGGAGCTGTAACGTCTATTTTGGCAGTCTCCGGCTGGGTGGAAGTTGGGTAAAATTGAGAACAGAGTAAAAAATAGCACTCGCTTCGCTGTTGAACGTCGCGCGAAAATTACTGCCATTCACCGCGTGGTAAAAACCCTAGATTCCTTGAGCAGAACGGAACGGCCGTTTGAAAAGAAACCACCGGTTTCGCAGAGAGCCCACAGGGCGTCCCCACCTTTCCGCTCCACGTCAGCACTCCGATTCCGTCCACTGAGCCAACTCACTCCCCGCCCGTCCCGTCCCGTTCCGTTCGGTTTCCGCTATAAAACCAAGCTGCCTGTAACTCCTTTTCTCGCTTTCTTCAACACACCACTCTCTCTCTAGACTCTTCCCTTTTTTCCTCTCTCTCTCCTCTCCATTGGCGCCTTTCTTCCAACTCGAACTGAACCTTTTCTCCTTTCTTCTCTCTCTTTGATTCTTCTCAAACCTGTCTCTTCATCACGAAACCAACTGTTTGAATCTCCTCTGTTCGTTCTTTTGATCTGTTTCTCTTCGACGTCTGTTGCCTGTTTTCTTCGTCATTTTAAGGTATATACTCTTTCATCCCTTGCATTTGTTGTCGCCGTCCGTTTTTATGGTGTTCGTTTTGTTGTGTTTTGTGATTCTTGTTCGTTCTGTTTCCATTTCGGATTAGCGTCTGATGCTGTGTTTGTGTGGCTTTCGTGTTGGTGTGAATATGTGTGTGTTCAATCGCCGTGTCATTTTGTTTGGGATTTTTGTTTTTTTTTTTTTTTTGAATTCTGCTGTGTTACGTCCATTTCGTGAAGTGGTTCTATTTAGCCGTGTTCTTCCACTGATCGAGCTTCGTGTACTGTGTGTAGGCCGATGGAGCATTTTCAGAACGACGATCTTGCTTATATTGTGGATGATTATTATGAAGTGGATGATTTTGACGATGCTGGATTTTTCTCTGATGATGACTTACATACTAATCAGAATATCGAGCACATAGACTCCGACTTTGAGGACGACATCGATACAGTCAGTATTGCTACTTCTCTGTTCGATTTTCTTTTTCTTCTGGACGTGAATGAGTCGAATTACTTATCCCTTGGTCTATTGGTGGACTATCTTTCCAGGTCTTATTGATATCGTTTTTTTGGAATTTTGTCTTTACAGAGCACACCGAAGACGGATACCTCTGCTTTGGACGCTAGGAATGGGAAAGATATCCAGGGAATACCTTGGGAGAGGTTTACCTTTACCAGAGACAATTATCGGGAAAAGCGTTTGAGCCAGTACAAGAACTATGAGAGCCTGTCAAGCTCTCGTGCGGAACTGGAAAAGGTGCTTTTTCCTTCGTGAATTTTCATCCCCTGTATATTTCTGACGTCTGTTATTTTGCAATTGGATACGCTTCCACTTTCTAGCTCGTAGTGGCTGCTGCTGCTGCTCTATCTCATCTCATCGTTTTCCTTGAAATTTAATAATTTATTGTCTTTCTAGACAACGGCGTGTTGCTTAAGTAACTAGGACTCTAGACCGAGTCTTTTTGCTTGCAATTAGTAAATCCCATTTCTTCAATTTTTACATTGTTAAGGGAAATAATTGCTCCTTTTGTTTGGATTTCTTGATTTCTTGATTCTTTTATTTTCACTATTTGGTGAATACCAAAGTTGTCTAAATTATTCCCAATCTGTTCGTCGTTCACTCCTGATAATTCGTTTCTCATCGTTTTGGGCTTTCTCTGACAGGAATGCTTGCAAGTGGAGAAGGGGAATAATTTTTATGACTTCCAGTTCAATACGAGGCTTGTTAAATCAACAATTGTTCATTTTCAGGTATAGTCTTTATGAGCTCTTTTGATTAAAGAGAAGGGTTTATCTTTCTTTCCAGCTAGTTTTATTTATAGCATTTTTAAGACCCCGTCCGTCCTCTGTAAGACCTAGTTAATTATTAATTATAATAAAAAGCACGAATAAAACTCCTATATAAAAAGAAGCGGATTTATGACGAACACAATTTAGGCAAAAAATGCCAAAAATGCAATCATGTTATTGATCATCCTACGCATTTATTTTCCCCCAAATTTTTAGAAATCTTCATTTACACTTAATGCATATTTCATTAATTTAATGTTAGATTCAATGATTCATATTACATCTCTGTGCAATGCTGCAAGTTTCATCACCATATATGATAAATGATTAGTTTATAGATAGTTGGTCATCGTAGACCTCAATTCTTTCCAAGTTATGCAAGTGTCCCAAGTCATCTTTGCTGGTACGGCAATGTGCTCATCAAAACTCCGCGCCTGATCAGGATGTGTTCTTCTTTTATAGTCTCTTGATCATAATTATACAACCATCATTAGCATTGTAGTTTTGCAGGTTTTGAATATGTTATTATCCTTTATGGATGTGTTTATAAATGATTCTAGCTCTATATCCTCATCATACATTTCGAGGTATGAAGTCCAGAATTCTTATTATGTTGGCTATATTTTACAACTTGTTCATTTGAGATGAATTAAATTACCAGAAACTAACTTACTTTGGAAAGTCTTTCAGCTTAAAAATTATGGTCCAGTGAGGCCACGATTCAACTTGTCAGGCATGCAATTATTGATCTAATTTTTATAATCTGGGTGCTTGGTTACCTGTTAAGCCATGACTGTGGATAACGGTGCTCACTTCTCTTTCAATTATGTAATTTCGATTTGTAGATATATGATTGATTCTTGCTTGCTTTGTAGTTTTGCATCCTAACTCTTGGACAACCTATAATATAATTTTAAATTCGTATATCAAGGGTGCAATCTTCAACATGTGTCAGACATCATTTATGCGATGAAATACACTGTGGTGCCAAATTTTGGATGTCTATGCATCGCTGCTATGGTATAAGTTGGATGAGCTAGTACTTTTGGTCATTGGAATTACATCATACTGATGTGAATTACTTCTTGAGAATGTCAAATTTTCCCATGATCTGCTATAATTTTGTTCTTACTTTTAATTTCCTGGGCGTACCTTCTTGGTCTTGAATTCCCTCTTACACACTTCTGGGACAAATGACGACAGGGAACCCTATATTTATTTTATTTTCTTTGTGATATTTGTTGTAAATACGTTTTTTCATTTCGTGAGGAGTGTTAAATACAACTTTATCACTTTAACCCATCTGTGGCATTTAGGAATGCTATTTCTGTTTATTTCAGCCTTTAAAGCAGAGTGGAAGTTATATCTGAGCAGCTGCCAGGACGTTTTTATATGGTACGATAGGAAAATATCTGAGCATTTAAGAGGCCTCTTAGCAACCTGTAGTTCAAGTAGATTTTGGCCTTTAGGGAGGCTAAATACCTCCTCTAATAATATTTAATATTTATTCTTGCTAGTTAACGAGACTTTTGTTGCATGCATTTGAGATCTTATTAGTTGACTTGTCTGATCTTTTTGTTATGTTCTGTGTTCATGATATTATATTCATTTGTTGAATCACTTCTGCTTGTTATATTCTAAAGTTGTAATGTGGATGCAGTCACGGGATTCTTGTCAGTCAATCTTCTGTTTCTTTTATGTCCACCATAGAGTCGGTAGCCTGCTGATTTGGGCATCTATTATAGGACTTAGTTCTGTGCATATCTTGTTAGCCCTGCATTTCGATAGCTTGTTAGCATTTTATTTGCATTCTTTGTTTATCTAATTCTACCTGCAGTACACTCTAAAGAGCCCAACTTGAGGTCCTGGTTCACAACTTTTACCAATGTGTAAAGTCTAATAATTTCAACACCTAAACCACCTCTCCTTCAGTGAAAAACCAACTTTGTTTGGTGTCTCCATTGCCTTCTTCTTTCTAAATTATTTTGATCTTCTGAAGCATTCAAAATGGTTCATGCGTCTAAATCACAGCATTGAAGGATAAAGTTCAAGCCATAACCTTTCAACGTCTCGTGGCAGCTAATTTTCCTTCTGGATATGGTTACGTTCCAGTTATTTAATTCAAGGGGCACCTTATAATGCATACCTGAAGCCAAAATGAAATTACTGCATCCGCATGTTGTGTGTCAGTGTGTGAGAGACAGAGAGAGAAGTGAGAGAGCGAAATAGGAGAGAGAAGATTTTATGAATTTATGTCATAATTTAAAAATTTTTAATGTTGCCCTTTGATAACAGTAACTGACTTGTTTGTTCCTACCTTGCAGCTAAGAAATCTCTTGTGGGCAACCTCTAAGCATGATGTATACCTTATGCAAAACTACTCGGTAATGCACTGGTCCCCATTGCTTAGGAGAGGCAAAGAAGTACTCAATGTGGCTAAACAAATTGTTCCCACCCTGGTATGTGGTCATCAGGCAGACTGAGGGTGCTGAAAATTTTGTTTTGATTAAAAGATAGTTACTTATGGGCTGATCTTGATCTCTCGAACAGAAACGCCCTGGAGTCTCGTCCCAGTCACTATCTAGAGTGCAGATAAGTACAATGACAGTTAAGGAGAACTTGATCGTGGCTGGTGGTTTTCAAGGAGAACTAATTTGCAAGGTGTGGAGAATTTTTGTTAACCTTCTATTTATCAATGTGGTTTCCAGTATCTAATTTACTTTTCCCTTATGGTGCAGTACTTGAATCATCCTGGAGTTGCATTTTGCACCAAAATGACAACAGAAGAAAATGCAATCACAAACGCTGTTGATATATTTCATAACCCAGAGTAAGTTCATCCCATCAAGAGCAAAGGGGTTCCCTCTTTTTATTGCCTCTGGGCATGCGACTTACGTGCCCTTTTCTTTACAGTGGTGCAATGAGAATCGTCACAGCAAATAATGATGCCAAAGTTAGGATTTACGATGCCAAGACTTTTGCTTGCCTTAACGGCTTCACATTTGGCTGGTCCGTAAATGTAAGTGATGCAAATTGTCAACATAATGAAGCATTGAATTCTGTTTGTTCTCTCTCTTTTCTTATTCTTGCTCCTTAATTGTTTCTACAGAACACCTCTGTTAGTCCAGATGGGAGGATACTTGCAGTCCTTGGGGACAGTACAGAGTGTCTGCTTGCAGATGCCAACTCTGGCAAAGTAAGTATCCTTTGCATTTGCGTACTCGGCTCTCGTCATCCTTCTCCGGCGTCGTTGAATTTTTAAATGTTGATGATATTCTGTTCGGAAACAGGTGATTGAGAGCCTCAAAGGGCACTTGGATTACTCTTTTGCTTCTGCCTGGCACCCTGATGGACGCATTTTGGCCACTGGGAACCAAGATACCACCTGCAGACTGTGGGACATAAGGAACACGTCCAAGTCCCTATCTGTTCTCAAGGGAAGAATGGGAGCAATTAGATGTGTGAAATTCAGCTCCGATGGTAAATTCCTGTCGATAGCCGAGCCTGCAGATTTCGTCCATATCTACGAAAGTCGCACAGGTTATGAACAAGCACAAGAAATCGATCTGTTTGGGGAAATTGCTGGAATATCCTTTAGTCCCGACACCGAAGCTCTGTTCATTGGCGTTGCTGATCGAACCTACGGTAGTGTATTAGAGTTCAACAAACGACATCATAACAAGTACATAGATTCCATCTTCTAGACAATCACTCGGTTAAGAAGCCAACCACATCGTCCAATGAAGCAAGAAGCAGATGGAATTGTATATAAGAATATGTATAATTTTCGTATTATGTTAGTGTTTGAAGTTCAATCTAGCAGCAGCAGATTGATCCGTATAAGTTTCAGAGTAAAGGGCACATAACCATTGTCATTCTCTGGAGGATTTGGAGTTGATTCTAGGATTGCGAGAGCCTTTTCGATTCGATTGACGACGGATGCCGATTGTTTTTTGGGTAGAGAAGGAAGGTTAAAGTGATGTGTATGAAGGTTGTGTAAAATAGTCATTCAGACATATAATTGCATTTGGATTTTGAGGCTCATCAATGTCCTGAAAGTTGAAGAGGTCTGCCTGAAGTTTTCGTTTTAGTAATACTTTGGGCGTATGATGAGAAGGCCAATATGTGCTTTGTTTTGTTGTTCTTTTTATCTCCTGGGTTGGAATGAATATGGTCAGTCCATTTTGAACCGATTGATTCAATTCATTTCTTATATTTTATACATATAAATATTGTATAGATTATTTTGAAATTCTCTATTTCCTTCTCCTGTAAATGGTAATTCTTTTAGTTTTCTTTGATATGATTACTGTGAAGATAAAATAGTCATATGAGTTTATTTTGAGATATAATTGTTGACCAAATAGGTGGCCGAGATTTGTGGATTGCTGGGAAGAGATGTCTGTACTGGCATAAAGTTGTACTGATAACCATGAGATCTGTGGTTCGAATCCTCCACCCCACATATTGTCAAAAAAAAAAAAAAAAAAAAAAAAAAAATCTATATCTAGAAGGTTTTACACAAATTACTTAAGTTTATAGATTAGTCCTAATATTTATCTCAAATATGGTAAATAGATATCTGAACGAAGTTCCAGAATTATCTGAGCCTAGAAAAATCATTGTTTGGACTCTAAGTGTCTTATGCCTATAAATAGGGAAGTGTGTCTCTCATAAGCAAGTCATGATGGAGAAAGTATTGAGAGTGAGTGAAATGAGTAAGTGAGAGAGTCTTCTCCCAAAGGTCTAGATCTTTGTACTTTCCTAATAAAAGTTTCTTTCTTCCAAGTGTTTGTCTCTTGTCTTTTATGTTAATTTCTTCAACAAGTGGTATTAGAGTCAAGCTAGCATACCTTGTGGTGGAGCTTCTGAAGATCGTCTACAGTTTGGGATAGTGAAGCTTGTTGTCTAGGACTTAACTTACTTGTGGAGTGCATTCATAACTACAAGATGATGGGAGATTTTCAAGTTGTTGGAGGAATCAAAAAGCTCAACACTCAAAACTACAAGATATGATCCACGTGCATGAAGTTGTATCTCCAAGACCAAGACTTATAAGATGTCGTGGGAGGCATTGAAAACACGCCACCTGAATATGATATAACCTTTAAGAAATGGAAGATCAAGGTAGGTAAGACCATGTTTATGCTATTAAAACTACAGTTGATGAAGAAATGTTGGAGTACATTAGGGAGCAAGGATGCCTAAAACGACATGGAACACGTTTGCCTCACTTTTCTCAAGAAGGAATGATGTGAGATGGCAGTTTCTAGAGAACGAGTTTCTGCCAATTGCTCAAAGGAAAATGACTATCAATCACTACTTTAATAAGGTAAAAACTTTTTGTTGCGAAATCTTTGAATTAGATCCTACTGTTACTATTTCATAATCAAGAATGAGGAAGATTATTATTCATGGTCATAAACCTGAATATAGAAGTTTTATTGCTGCTATTCAAGGTTTGTCAATCCAACATTCTCTTATTGACCTAGAAAATTTGCTTGTCGATCAAGAGCATTGGCTAAACAAATGTTCAGGGGTCACATTTAAGGAGAAATAATGAAGTTCTTTTTAGTGGACAAAGAAAAGGTCTAAAATATCAAAAGAAAGTAGGACTAAAAGGAGATGAAGGAACCCAAAAACGCTCTCATGAAGGGGGAGTTAACAAAAATAATTAAAAAACATGAGAGTAGGAAAAAAAAAAGGTGAAAATGCTATGTGGCAAAATAGGTCACTATGCCAGATATTTCATCTAAAGAAGAAAGCAATGCAATCACCCCCAAGGTTGAACACATTAGTGAAGAAGGGTGGGATGCAAAAACATTTTTTGCATTAGGAGAACCTAACTCAAACTCGACATCCAATGCACTAAAAAAAGAAGATTTGGCTTTCCACATAGAATGGGTAAGTTATGAAAATGATTGAATTGTGGATTCAGGTTGCTTTAACCATATGACAGGTGATAAAAGAAAGTTGCAAAATACATCTGAGTACAAAAGAAATCGAGTTGTCGTAACTGCAAACAATTCAAAATTGCCAATAGCTCACATTGTCAAAACCATGACAATGTCACACTTTAATTCCAATCAAGTAGAGCTCGATAATGTATTTTATGTACTTAAAATGAAGAAGAATATGAAATAAGTATCATAACTAACATCATCAGTCAACTTTGTAATGTTTGGACCTAACAATGTCAAGGAGTACTAAGATCTTAAAGTTAATGGTACGATGCTGATAGAAGGATGAAGAATGAACTCCATCTAAGTCATGTTAGTAGAAGTTGCCTATGTGAACAAGACACGAAAGAATGAAACAGAAGTTTTGTGGCATGCAAGACTTGGTCATGTCAGTTACAACAAATTAAAGATAATGATAAGCAAGTCTATACTAAGGGGTTGCCTCAACTAGATATTAAAGAAGACATGATATGTGTTGGTTACCAGTTATGGGTAGGCGCATGTGCATCAACTACCATTTGAGGAGTCCAAATTCAAAGCAAAGCAGCCATTGGAGCTGGTGCACTCTGACATATTTGGCCCTGTCAAGCAACCTTCAATCAATGACATGCGCTACATGGTGACCTTTATCGATGATCTCTCCAGGTATGTTTACAAAATTTAAGGAATTTAAAGAACAAATTGAAGGAGATTTGGGGAAGAAAATTCAAGGCTTACATAATGACGACGAGGGAGAATTATGCCTAATGAATTCTCCCAATACTTACAAAAGTTTACGATATGTCACCAATCGATGTGTCCAAACACTCTACAACAAAATGGAGTGGTTGAAAGAAGGAATAGATATCTTACAAAAGTATGTCGTAGCATGTTACATGCAAGTAATGTATCAAGAAGGTTTTGGGTTGAGTGTATGAGAACAATAGCCTATGTGATTAACAAATTTCCCTAACAAAAGCTTGAGTTCAAGTTGTCTTATGAAAAGCTATTGAACATCAAGCCAATAGTTAGACATTTTTTGAGTCTTTGATTGCTTATGCTCTGTATTTGTACTAATCATATGAGAAACAAATTTGACAATAAAGTAATCCAATGCATCTTTGTTGGCTGTGACAACCAAAGAAAAGGGTTAGGTGCATTGATCCTGTCACTAGACAATGGTATACATTAAGAAATGTTATATTCGATGAAGCATCATCATAGTGGGCACTTGAATTAGAGAAGCAGGCACCTATTAGCGAGAGGTCTTTCAAAGAAGGATTAAAAGAGGAGATGTGTCAAGTGCAACAAACTCCAATAGAAGGAAATGAAGATCTTTCAGAAAAGAACAACAATGAAGAAGAACAGGTAAGAACACAAAATCCATAGCAAAGTTGCATACATGATCAAAAGCCACAATTACGGAGATCAACTAGACGACAAAAAAAAAACACACACAAAAAAAAAAACCAAACCAAACCAAATCCTAGGTATGTAAATGTAGCATTGGCAACATTTGAATAGCCAACAATAAGAAGTAGCATGGAGAAAGACTATGTAAGAAGAAGTGGATTCATTAAGAAGAAATTGAACATGGGACTTAGTACCCAAGGGCTAGGAGTATCCAAGCATGCAAAGTTTCATCAACAACTCAAGATGATAGAAAGAAGTAGAATAGTTAGTGTTGAGGAGGAGTGTTAAAATATAAGGCAACACTAACTATATATCCAGAAGGTTCTACATAAATTGCTAAGTGTAGATTAGTCCTCTTTAGAATTTTCTTGAGCAGTGTAAATAGATATCTAAAAGAAACTCTAAAATTATCTTACATTTTCTTTAGGCTCGAAGGAATTGGGAAATTCTTTAGATAAAGATAATCATAGAAATATCTAGGATATTTTTAGATCCAAGAAGAGTTTAGAAAAATCTTTTGCTTGGACTCCATGGGTTTTATGCCTATAAATAGAAAGTTTGTCCCCCATAAGCAAGTCATATTGGAGAAAGTATAAGAGTGAGTAAAATGAGTAAGTAAGAGAGTCTTCTCCCAAAAGTTGATCTCTATACTTTCTTAATAAAGTTTCTTTCTTACAAGTGTTTGTCTTTTTCTTTTTGTACTAATTTCTTCAACGGTTTAAATGTTGACGGGAGATTTAAAATATGATTTCCAAATGAGAGGTTAATGGCAATTTGAAATTGTACATTTTTGGTTAAATTACAAATTTAGTCCTTGAACTTTCAATTGTGTCAATTTGGACCCTAAACCAAATATATATATATAAATTAATGATTTATTAAAGTTAACTTTGATATAAGTTTGAGTTTCTACCTTGATTTGTAATGTAGTAATTCACACAAATATTACAGAATATGAAAGTAAATTTCTGAAAATAATAAAATCATATTACAAGTAGTTTTTACCCTTATAATCTGTATCTAATAGATTTTTTAACTTTCAAATTTGTATCAAATATATTCATGAACTTAAAAAAAATATTCATTCAATAGGCAATTACGCATCTAATAGATCCTAAAACATTTAATTTTGTGTCTAATATGTCTTTAACATATTTAATATTTCTTAAAATTCACCTAGCTATTACACATAATTGAAAATTTGTTCCATCAGACACAATTCAATTTCATGCCTAGTAGATCTATTAATTTTTAAAATTGTTTTAATATACTCGGGTTCCATTACAAACAAAATTAAAAATTTAAATACTTATTATAAAGTTACCTATTAAACACAAATTTAAAAACTCCATAAACACTTTTTGAAGTTTAAAAATTTATAACTCCAAATTTAACCTGTAATTATATACACACATATATGGAAGAACAGAATCAAAATTCCCCCCCCCCCCCCCCCCCGCCCCAAAAAAAATAAAATAAAATAAAATAAAAGGTGAGGCGAGGCTGACTGGTTTACAGGTCAGATTTGACGTGTTCCTCATTTGGACTTTCTTGTTGGAGAATTGATTCTCCAAAAGCAAGATTGGGCCCACACACACCCACTTCGTTTCCATTTTGGGCCGCATTTAAGGCCCACTTCCTCACAAAAGCCAATTATCAAACCTACCTCTCCATTTACCATTTTTTTTTTCTTTTTTCTATTTTAAATGTCCAATTTTTTTTTTTAATTCCTTAAAAACCATGAAATCAATCACCAACCTAGGATTCTATACTGATAAATTTCCAAATTACTTACATCGAGTTCAACATAATTCAACTAATCAAGATAGGATTGACTTGAATCCATGTTATTGTATTAAAAAAAAATAACGTGTTTGAAAGTGAGCACATTTAGAAAGTCAAGTAACGGAAGCTATGAATAATTTGTGCGAAACGTTTCGACTTGATGAGCGTTACTATGGCTCTATTATCGTATTTCCAGCAAGTTTCATGCCGTTTTATTTTGGATTTTTCTTGTTATTAATGATGATAAAAATGCACTTTCTTTTTATTAAAAAAAAAATCCGAATTTTCTCTATTAAATTCCTATTTTAGAGATAAATTTGACCGGAGAATTTTGACTAATTTAAATCTTCAAAATCTAATTGGATTGCATGTTTGGCCTGTGTTTTAATTTGTTGTGTTTGTGCATATTCTTTATTTTATAATTCAAAGGCGTATGAGATTGAAAATTTCTGCAAAATTAAGGATGAGGAGGGCATCTCTATCTCCTTAGAGCTATCAAATGTCATTGTTAATCAAAATTATTTATTAATTTCTTTTCCTCCTTGGAAATCTAGTTTTTCGGCCACCTCAAATTGTTAAAAACACTCATCGACTATGAAGTTGATTTCAATTATACTCATGAACTTTCAAAAGTTTCATTTTAGCCCTTAAGTTTGAAGCTCGTTTCAAAGCAACCATTGCAGACATTTTTTAGTTAAATTCATGAACGGAAAATGACGTGTTTGCATATGTATTGTTGCTTATGTGAACATATACCGAAAAAAACAATCAAAATACATGCAAACACATTTTCGTTCATAAATTTAATAGATAATGTCTTCAAGGGTTGTTTTGAAACAAATTTCAAACACCAAAGGTTAAAATGAAACTTTTAAAAATTCAAGAGTATAATTGTAACCAACCCCATAGTTCAGGAGTATTTTTAATAATTTAACCTTTAATTAATATTCGACTAAAAATTCAAATTTGTTTTTTCAAAAGACAGTTGTTAGAGGTTCAAACACTTTGGTTTTTCCTACTCAACCCACATTAGTTGCACTACAATGAATTTCATCTAGACATTATCCTAACATGTCTAACATCAAAATATGAAAATATATTTGAAACAAAGTTAATATCTCAAAGCTAATACAAGAATAACTGTTAAAGACATCTACATCTTTCCTTGAAGTTAGAAGTTCAAATTTGCGCTCTCCTAACTTTGTTGTACTAAAAAATCAATATCCTAAATAGTCGAACAAATTTTTTATTACTTTCTCTAAGAAAAGGAACGAGTTAAATTTAAACATACACGAGCCACTCCAACTTCAAATGAGGCATTTTTGAAGTTCTTTTATCAGCCACAAAAACATTGTTCATGAATATATGGCCAGTCCACCCTTTACCTAACAAAACAAAACTACACCAACATATTCTTTAGTACCATCTCCTTCATAGAACACTTGATTTTGAATTTGAATGTTGAAATTTTCAAAGGAAACTAAATTACAAGTTTAAAATTTAAACCTTTAAATTTGTGTCTAAAAGGTCTCCGAACTTTAAAAAGTGTCTAATAGATCTTTGAACTTTCAATCTTGTGTTTAGTAGGCTCTTGAACTTCCAATTCAAAATTTTTAGAAATTAAATTTTATGTTCATAAGACCCTAAACCTATATTTTTTAGTTTAGTAAATCCTATATATATATATATATATATATATATATATTTAATGTTGAATTGGCCAAGGACCTATCCTGAGAAAAGGGTAAAAATTCGTAGGCCTAATAGATAGAAAATTGAAAGTTTAAAGACTTAATCAACACCTTTTAAAATACATTGACCTACTTGATATAAAATTGAAAGTTTAAGAATCTAATTAGATACTTCTTTAACTTTTAGGGACCCAATAAGTACAAATCTAAAAGTTGATGGACTAAACTTGTAATTTAACCGATACGATACGATCAGTAAACAAGTTGATTTATTTATTGAAAAAAGAAAAAGGATAGGAAGTGGAAAGAGGAATCGAAAATTGAAAAAGAAGGTTAGAAATTGGAAAGAGGAAGGCAAGAGCAAGTGCTTGAGCATGGGTAGAAGTGGCGTGAAGAATTGTTAGAATATCCAATGCTTATAATGATCCAAATCTCCTCTGAAAGTGACTCACCAACCAATACTTTGAACCATTCAAATGCCTCCTCCTTCACATTTAAAGCCTTTTGTTTTCTTTTCCCCTCTCTTGTCCTTTTTTATTTTAAAATTTTGTGACTAATTAAGATTTCAAATATACAAGAAAATAAAATAATGTATACTTAGTTCACCTTTTAAAAATATAGAACAAAGAGACGACTTTTACACAAAATCACTTCTCCACATGGATCGTGTCTTTTACACAAATTTGATTCTCATTCTAAACATCATAGTAAACAATATAATTAATGATATTTCCTTTTTCAAGTTTAGAATTTTTCATACAAGAAAAGAAAGAACTTGGTTCTCATTTGGACAAGTTTTTTCTTTCAAAATGACTTTCTTTTGTCTAATTCTTTCTCATTTTCGTTTCCATTAAGTAAACAAGACTTGGAGAGAGAGAAAAAAAAATCAAATGGTGACCTTAGGGTTAAAGAAAACCCTAGAAGGTTTGTGAAGGTTGGACTTTTGGTAATATTGAAAAGACAATGGTTGGTTGAGAAGGTTGGCTAAGGTGAGACATCCAAATATGTTATTTCTTTCACGTTTTTGTAACTTAGTTTTTATTTTTATGTTCCATTTGCAGTAGTAGCATTCAAAGTCAAGAACTCTTTTAACTTCTTCCAACATTTTCCCTCTTTTCTCTTATTTGTTCGCTTTAAAGTATACATTATTGTTACTCTTCTTCTGTTTTATTTCCTTGTTTCCCAACAAGTAACAGTTTTGTTAGGTGCAACGACGTATGGGGATTATTTTTAAAAAAATAAATGAAATTTCAAATTAATTCCCTTTAAAACCACTTTTGAAATTAAAATTTTTAAAATTGTGTTACGTGTACGCAATACTTTAGTAGTTAGTCTCAGCATGACATGTTATAATTCTATCTTAAAGAAAATATGACAAATATAGCTCACTTGGAGTTGCCTCTTGGAGAAGTTGGAATGTGTACTCAAATATCTTGTTGGATAAGTGAGAAAGTTCATTCTAGTGCAACTGAGAAAACTTACATTAAAAAGATTATTCATCGTAAGTTGTCCAAGGAATAAAAGATACACATTATGAAGAGACAGATCACTCCTTAATGACAAGCTATGTATTTAACGATGGTAGAGGTAATAAATTGTGCGTGTGAATCCAGATTTTCTTTCCTTAAAAAAAAAGTTACAACATAAAAAAGTTTCTTACTCAACGATCTTCCTCATGAAGTCTATAGCTAATTCTTCTACATATTTTCCATTTGATAAAAATAAATTTAAAAAAGAAAAAGAAAAAGAAAAAAAAAAAAAAAAAGTAGAAGCTAAAATTGGCGGATTCACTGACTGTGAGAAGCTGAGAACCACGAACGGGGGAGAGATACGTGGCAGAAAATAAGTGGTCCGTCAACCAGAAGAAAAACGGCCGCGTGAGGAGATAGAGAATCAATAAAAGAAGTTTTTTTTTTTTTTTTTTTAAATAAAAATAAATGAAGAAAAGAAGTTGTGAAACCGCGTAACAGATCTTTTTGTGGGTCCCACTAACAGATGGCCCTTTTTTGCCTTTGTCTACGGCTAAAAAGGAAAAACGGAAATTCTTTTTTCTTTTTTCTTTTTTTTTTTTTAAATAATTTTTTGAGAATAGAAAGAAAAAGAAAATTTTGCCAATACAGAATTTAACTTTTTAATGATTAATTGAATTTTCTTTTGAAAGTGTGCGTCTCCGGTCCAGTCCGGTCTGGGGAGTAGGCTTCAAAAATAAGGTATCACATATTTCCAACATATCATCACCATACTAAAAATTAAGGTTTTATTACAAGTTTAGTCGTTGAACTTTCAGAATTGTATTAATTAGGTCCTTGAATTTTGAAAAGTTTTTAGTAGATCCCTGAACTTTCAATTTTGTGTCTGGTAGGTCCATGATATATTTGATATTTTAAAAATCAATCAATTTACTATATATAAAATTGAATTTTATGCCTATTGAAACTCTAAACTTTCATATTTGTATCTAGTAGATTTGTGAATTTTAAAAAATGTTGAATAGGTCAATGACGTATTAGACACAAAATTAAAAGTTGAGGGACCAATTGGACACAAAAGTGAAAGTTTAATGACCTATTGGATACTTTTTAAAGTTTAGTGACCTATTCGAAACAAAATTGAAAGTTTGAGAACCTATTTGAAACTTTTTAAAGTTTAGAGACTAAATTGACATAACCATAAAAGTTCAAGGACTAAACATGTAATTTAACCAATAAATGTCAATTTGAATATAACACGATAGAAGTATATATGTTTGATGGTAAATATACACTTTTTACTTTGAGATTTGAATTTAATTTCTTTCTATGTCCTCATATTTTCAATATCGACAACCATTTGGTCTCTGGTTTAGATTTAGATTTAGTTTCTATTTGGTCATTGAAATTTCAAGAGTGACATGTTTGGTCCTCAAGATTTGAATTTAATTTCTAATTTGTTTTTTAAATTTAAAATCAGTTTCTCATTAATCCATGAATATATATAAAAAAATTCTCAATTCAATCAAAGTCTAGTAAATATATGTTAATTCTTTATCAATCAATTTTAAATTGCAGAAACTAATCATAAAACAAATGCAAACTTTGGATCTCAACATGTCATTTTTGAAACTTCAATTACCGAATAGAAACTAAATTCAAATCAACAAACGAATACGTTGTATAAAAAAAGATTTAAAATCTGAATTTTGTTATAAAAATTTTTAAAAAATAAGACAGATGAGAAAAGGTAATTAATTGGCTGGCGTTTTTTTGTCTGCTTGGCCCGTGAATATGAGAGGTTAATGGGGGGAATAAGGAAGAGAGGGGGCTAAAAGCCAAGGAGAAAAGCAATGAGAGCCCCCACATGAACATGTCTCTACTCAAACTTTCACACCCTCTTGGTCTACATTACCTTAAATGGTGGATTGTGACTCATTCTCACCTAACATATTCTCTAAGGGCTCGTTTGGTACAAGGTTTTTGGAGATGGGAATGGGTAAGGGTTTCTAATACCCTTGTTTGTTTCAAGATTTCTGTGGTGGGCACAGGAAATAACGCATTCCTAGGCATCATTTATGCCCATAAGCAAGGGTTTTCTATGCCCTTGCAAAAGCATGAGTTTTCTCTTTTCCCATTTTTTTTTAATTTTTATATGCAATTTTATTTTGAATATAGTTAATTAATTAACTAATGGATACTAAATTAAAAATAATATAATAAATTATTTAATTAAATTAAATAATAATTTGTCAAGAATTTCATTTTTTTTTAAACAAACATTTTTTTCTAGGACTTTTAAACAAATACTTAGTCCAAGTTTATTAAAGGGATGTAATTACATATTTACTAAAATTATAATTAACTAGTCAATATTATCGAAAATATATTTAATTATTGAATTAAAATCATTTAAATGAATTTAGCATAAAAATTCATTTTTCAATAATTATAATTAATTACTTATAGATTATTTATAATCAATTAATTACTTTTTAAAATTTCCTTATAATAAATAAATATTCATATTATTATTAAATATTTATCTAATTAATTTTTATGGATACAATATATTAAATTATTGTAGTTAAAGATATTTATTAAAAAATTAATTAAATAATTTTAGTTTGTTAAATTAACATAGTTTATCCCATTAAAATCATTTCATGATTATTATTTCATTAATTTTTATTAATAGTTTGAATTAATTTTGATTATTTTATTGATTAATTTATTAAAATTACATAAAGTTTACTTGATTAATTCTAAAAAATAAATACAGACATAATTTGTTCTCATAAAATCCTGATGACATTCTCATGCACAACCAAACACAGTTATCTTTGATTCCCAGCAATCTTATTCCCATGCATCATGTATTCCCAGACATCTATAAAACCTTAAACCAAACGAGCCCTAAAGGTTTCGAGAGATTATTCGGCAGACAATACAGATTCTGTTTTTATGTTTTCAGATTCACTGAATTTAGTGAAAATACGTTCGACATATGTATTTTTGAAAACTATTTTCTGATTTTGTGAACCAAATAGTGAAAATTCTGAAAAAACAACTTTTTTTTTTTTTTTATGTTTTGGAGTGTATCCAGATCTTGAATTTACTATTTTTAAATGCATGATTAATTTAAAAAAGATAAAAACTTTAATAAATATGTTATCCTATAAACTCAATTCATTTTTGTAAGATTAAAATTTGTATAATATCATTTAATTTTAAATTATATGATATTGTAAAAGAATAGTTATACAAAATTTATAACATATAGCATGTTTATAAATTAATTAATAACAGTTTATATTCAACTTATATTTAGTTGATAACTACAAATAGTTTATGGTTTATAAATTTATTGTCAAACACATATTGAACCATTGTTTAAATTGGGATTCAATTTCTGAATCTGCTACCAACCATATATCTGAAAACATGAAATACAACTATGTTTTCATTGAATCATTTGTTTTCAGATTACCAACCAAACGCACCCTAATCTTTTACCTTTTTTATTTTCAAAGATTGTGGAGTTTGGGGCTCGATCTAAGTCCGAGTTGAAGTTTGTAAGCTTAGTTGAATTTGAAGTGATGGGTTTTTTGGTGTTAAAGGAGAGCGGGGATATCCTCATGTCTCTCTTCCACAATATGGCACGAGAGAAGTTTATGTTGTGACGCGAGTCCTAAAAGGATTATATTTTCTTGTTTCCCTTGGATGCTAACAAAGAGTAGCTTGATGGTTCTCGATTTATGTGTGTGGTTTATTCTATATCTATTTTATATGTAATTTGTGGAAAATGTAGGACAATCAGAAGTCGATAGATTTGGAACAATTTATTAGGGTTAGAGTCTTGAGTTGAAAAAAAAAATAGGGAGGTGATTTTCTTTGAGTGGTTTTTTCGAGATGTAATGTATTTTTGTGACAGAGTAAGTTGTTCTTTACTATTTGTTCTTTTTGTACTCTTAATTTTATTATTATGTGGTAGGTAAAATATAACTTTGTTACGTGTGAACCTAGATAATAAAAAAATAATAATAAAGTTTTGATGATGAATTAACTTATTGATTTTATAAAACATGTAAATACAAAAATATGTCCAAAAAAAAAAAAAAAAAAAGATACAAAAATGGATGAATTATTTTTATATAATAAGTTTCTATTCCCATTGTACTTTTTGTCGGAAAAAAGAAAAGGAGTGCAAAGTGCTCGTCTTGATCTCATCCAAGCATGCCAATGGTTGCCTCTTTCTCAAGTTTTTTATGCTTTAACTTTTCATATTCATGTACCTTCATTTGGACCATTATGAGAGGGGATTAAATCATATCATATAATACAAATATAATGTTAATAATTTTCCTAAGATGCAAATCTAAAGAATCTTTCACGGTCACTTTACACAAATTAATTACATAATCTTTTTCATCACTACTTTAAAAAAAAGGAAGAAGAAGAGAAGAATCGTATTTAAGAAAAATTATACCATAGGAAAGATTTACTTTCGGTTTAGGTTTTGATTAATCATTTAAATTATATTTACATTTGTATGAGATCTTCTAGGTAAAAAATAATTAAAAAATAAAATAACAAAAAATGTATGCTCGAAGCATATAATATAATACAATTATGGAAGTACGTACAAGTTCTTTTTTTTTTTTAAAAAAAAAAAAAAGAAAATTAACATCATAGGAGGGTGGAGAGATTCAAACTTTTGACGTTTTAGAGAAAATAAACATGTCTTAATGTTGATTGATCTAAACTAATATCAATGAGAGATTTTCTTTTTTAAAAAAAATATATTGATGAGAGGTTTCGTTGTCCTAATTTTGATAAAAGGAGCCATTACGAGAACATTCAATATTAAGACATCAATAACCTTCCTTTCGGGTCAATGACTTTTTTTTTTTTTTTTTTTTTTTAGAATTTCGAGTCAATGACTTGAATCTTCATTTATGGTTTGAATTATGATTTTTTTTTTTTTTATTTAGAATGATTTGAATTATGATATTAGGAAAATAATAAATAAATAAAAGAAAATTTTCTTAATTAAGACGGAAAAGATAATAATAAAATAAAAAAGCGATGGCTTGGCTGCGTGCTTCACAATTTCTGTTTAACTCAAATTGGTCAACTAACTTAACCACTCTCTCTCCTCTTCATCTCTCTTATTTTGTAGCTCACGCGCCTTCCCTCTGTGTAAAAGCCACGTGTACACACAATTGGCGAGTAGGTCGCAGTCGCGGAGGTATCGCGTGGGGATGATGGACACCATAAAACTACTTAACTCAATGTGGAGTATCCGGCGCCGAAATTGAGGCAGTTGTCTCCGCCGCACGTGACTTTGTGTATCGCTTTACTTCAACTCCAACTCCAACTCCACTCCACGCCGTAACGTAACCCAACTACATGGTCAACTCAACCATCCCTAGTTAACGACTTTTTATTTTCTGCCTGCGTCCGTATTTCGTCGCATGGGCACCGATAACAACAGCCGTTCGATTCACTGAAAATGACGTCACAGTGACGTCATTTTCTTATCGAACGTTCCTGATCAATTTTGTCTGCGGGTTTAGTCGTTCTTTTTCTATTCGTGGTTGATGACCACGAAAACTATTCAAATTAAGGAGAATTTGCTCGCTCACCCGTTTCTATCTATATTGTATTTTTTATATAGAAAAAATTAAGGCCGGTTTGATAACCATTTCAGTTTTTGGTTTTTGGTTTTTCTGTTTTTGGTTTTTGGTTTTTGGTTTTCTGTTTTTTAAAAATAAAAACCATATATGTTTGATAACTGTTTTTTGTTTTTTGTTTTTAAAAAACAGAAAACCAACTTTGTTTGGTAACTGTTTTTGGTTTTCAATTTTTCAAAAATTAGAAAGATGAAAAAGATGTTTTAGAGAGAGAAAAATGTGTAGAGACGTTGAAACAAAAATTTAGAGACACAAATATAAATGTTTTCGAGAGAAGTTTTTCTTTTTTTTTTTTTGAAAAGACGAGAGAAAAGTTAAACATTGAAAATTTAGAGATGTGAAAGAAAATGTTTAGAGAGAGAATATTAGTTAGACTCGAGAAAAGATATTAGTTAGAGAAAAAATTAGAAAAAAAGTTAGAGTAAAAGCGATAAATTTTAGATAAAAAAATTAAATAACAAGAGAAAATTTAGAGTGATAGTAAGGTCAAGAGTAAAAGATATGCTAAAAAAATAACGATAAATTAGAAAAATAAAGAAAAGATGTAGTGATAGAAAATTTTGGAGATTTTTTTTTCAAATAAAAAATTAGAATATGTTTATTAAGGAGATAAAAAGTTATTGATAAGTTTTTAGAAATAGACAAGTTATAGAGAAAAAAAAAATTGAGAGAAAAATTTTAGAGAGAAAAAAATAGAAAAAAGAATTTGTTGGAGAGAGATAGGTAAAAGAGGAGAAAAATAAGCATTACAATAAAAATGAGTTTTTGAAAAAACAGAAACCTGTTTTTAAAAACTACTTTTTTTTTTTTTTTTTTGAAATTTGCTTATAATTTCAAAAACGTTTTTAAAAAACAGAAAACAAAAAACAGAAATGGTTATCAAACATCCATGTTTTTAAAAAATGAAAAACAAAAACAGAAAACAGAAAATGAAATGGTTATCAAACGGCCCCTAATAAATTTATGTTTAAAAAAAAATTAGTGTATTTAAATATATTTTTTATTATATATTAGCGGATAAATGTAAAATTTGTTGATGATAATAAATTTATATGATGCCAACATTTAGTGTAATTAAGATTCCTTGTCTAGAGTTATATTTTCATATAGTTTATAATTTTAACTTTCGTCAACGAAATGACCTAACTAAAAAATGTTAAAATATAAAATATCAAATTGTTGAAAAAAATACACAAATTGAGGAATAAAAATCAGAAAAGAATACTTGTTTCTTTTAATGGTGTATCTATCAGTTTTTTATAGAATTTTACGATGTCAAATCTCTATTTATTTTTAATATCTATTAACTTAATAAACTGGTAACTGACAGTGAAACTGATGTTTTAAAGAATTTTATAATATTAACTAATTGTCAATAGTTTTAACCTAAGAACATCTAATTTAAATCCATGAATTTTATGGGTTTTATTTTGTCTAAGATTTGAATTCTAGTGTGTAAATGGTGTCTAAGATTTGATTAAATGGGTTATATATAATTAATCAACTTTTTGTTCCCCTATTTTGATTATTATAGTTTGTACCAAGTTAAAAGCATGAATAAATTAATCAACATTTTCCCCCCATTTTTGATTTAAGTTAAGAGCAAACTTTTAATTAAGCACATCCAAAACATGGGGTATTAATTATTAGTTAGACAACCACATATAAGCCACCAATGAAGAATTCAAAAGTGAGAATCATGGAGGAAAATTAGAACCAATGGAAATAAAAAGGATATTCCAAGTGGGTCTTGACCTACCAAACCCTTTTGAGGTGATTAGAGAATACCTTTTTGTTTAAAAAAAAAATAATAATAATAATAATTTAAATTCTTTGGAAACTAAACTCGGCTTATAGACCTCTATTAATAAAAATTTAATGGACAAAAATTTAGTTGTCACGTTGTTTTTTGTTGCTCCATTCTTCAAGTAAAAGAAAAAATATATATTTCTTGATTTTGCTTTTATTTCTAGTATAAAAAATGTAAGCATATCTCATACCCAGTTATATCTTCTAACTCTATCAACTTTCTTTTTCTAATTCTAAAAAAAAAAAAAAAAAAAAAAAAAAAACTTTTTTTCCTAGGTTAAATTATAAAAAATACTCCTGAACTATGGAGTTGGTTTCAATTATCCGGCTGAACTTTCAAAAGTTTCATTTTAACCTTTGAAGTTTGAAGTTTGTTTGAAAATGACCCTTGAGACACTTTTCATTAAATTTATGGACGAAAAATGATGTGCTTGCATGTGATTTTATTGTCTTTTCCACATATATGTTCAATATTTCACATAAGCAACAATACATATGTAAACTCGTCATTTCCTTCATAAATTTAACAAAAAAAAATGCCTTCAAGAGTTGTTTTGAAACAAACTTTAAACTTCGAGAACTAAAAGAAAATTTTGGAAATTTCAAGATATAATTGAAACCAATTCCATAATTCAGAGGTATTTTTTATAATTTAATCCCTTTTTTCTTTTATCTACTGTCATTAGACTCAAACTATAGATCGTATATCTATGTTTACAAAACATACCTATTTCTTAAAAAATAATAATAATAATAATTGTTGATGGCAAAATCTAGACAGGGAGAACTCATTTGAAATTTGTTTGAGAGGGGGGAAGACGTGGTCTGCAAGCCAGACAGAAAAACCTGCAGACCGGTGTGGTGCTTGGCACACCGCCTCCGATGCTTAAGTCATAAAGCGGAAGGAGGAGAGAGTAGGGAATAGAGTTTGGGATCCTTTCTTCAGTGATGAAGAAGGGTTTAAATACCTGCTCATGCTCTAGGGTTTTCAAACGTTCGGAGGCGATCCAGCGCTGAATCACACGGAACCGGGGTTCCTAGGATCAAACGGAGACGGAAGACCTTGGCCCAAGGCCCGTTCCCTTCGACCTTAGCCTGACCTTTTGGCCCGTTTTGTCTCCGGAGTCCATCTTCCGGTCTTGTTTCTGGGCTAGTGTCAGATTGTCCTCGCCAATTCCTTGTACATCGGAGTGGTCCAAAATTACCAACAACAACAATAATAATAATAAAATCAATAAATCTCTTTACAACAATTTAAACTAAAAATATTTAGGAGTGTAAATGATGTTACATTGGCGAACTAAAAATTCCAAAAACTCCAACCATTTAGGACTGTAAATGAATATATATTTAAATTTATAACAATGTTTTCTATGAAAATACAATTTCCTATCGATAAATAAATAAATAAATAAATATATTGAGATGCAATTTCCTAGATCTTACCAAATTCAATTAGTGGAAGATTTCAATTAGCAAACATGTCCTCATCAATCAAATTAAAGTAATAAGACCTCCACCATTAACTCGAAGAAATAAATAATGTACATTTATGAATTATGCCCACTTTCTAAGTTCTAATCCAATTAATAAAATAATAATAATTAATAAAAAAAAAAAGAAAAAAGAAAAAAAGAAAGTTTGTGAAAGTATTTATTAATTAAATGGCAAAAAAGTCAAAGCGATGTGAAGAGTTTTGGTACAATCATTTATGATATCAGGAAGCCGTCCATTCACTTCTCCATCACCACACAAACTTCTCGATAAGCTTTCTTCCATTATATTTATTATTATTATTATTTTTTTAATTAAATAAACATATTCTTCAGATATACTCTATAGAAAAAAAAAAAAAAATTGTTACAAGTTTTGGTTAAATTCAGTCATACCACCTAAAGTAATTAGATCATATCAATAATTGATTAATTTACTGTTTTCGACTCAAGGTATTTGTCTCTATCGAATATCATTAAAGAAAAATTAAAATGATTAAATGTATCAAAAATTTTCACATTGGATTCTTCTAGAGAAAGAAAGAGATGGATGGATGGATGGATGGAGAATATTAATTTGAGCGTCGAAGCCAACTACTATGTTCACTATTATTTTAAGATTAGATTCTTAATGAATTTTTAAATGCATTGAAGATAACATAGAAAATTGAGGAATATTTTAAGTTTTCAATAAATTATTCACAGTTTAGGTCAATTTGATATACAATTCAAAGCTGGAAAGTCTCGGAGAAAAAATGTTCTTGGGAGAAAAATTTTTGAACTTGTTAGACACGGATTTAATAGTAGAATAAATTGGGATGGAAATATAAAAGATTAGTTGTACAATAATTGAGTGGAAAAATATTTATTGTGCATGAATAATTGAATAGGATGATTCATAAGTGATAGGCCTATGCACCCAATTGAAGTTAGGGAGGCAATAAATTTCAACATTTTCCACGAAATACTTACTTTTATGTAAAGTAACCGTTGAAATGGATATTTTTGGGCCAAACAAAGAAATAAAAATAGACCAATTATTTAAGTGGAGGGATTTTAAGATGTAAGGGTTTAAAGCTAAATTTAGGCAACTATATGGTAAGCTATGATTGTAAATTATAGGATAAATGACAAGTTTCGTCTTTTAAATTTTCAGATTTGTGTATAAAAGGATTATGAAATTTCAATTTTGTGTCTAATAGATCCTTAAATTTTAAAAAGTGTTTAATAGATCTTTAAACTTTTGATTTTGTATCATCTAAGGTCCAAGAATTTTCAATCGTGTCAAATAGGTTCTTGACATATTTGACATTTTTAAAAAAAAAAATTTGATTTTTTTTTTAGTTCAGCAACATTTGAGGGGAGAGATTTTGTTACGGATCATAAGTGAAGACCTGACAATTTATAAGATGTATGGATTACTCCCCTTATTGTCAATTGGTTTTGAGATGGAACTCCATATTTATGCTCACTTTGACATTCAATTTTATATCTAATATATTAGTTTATTTTTACAAATTTTGAATAAATTAGAAACTTACCAAACACACAAAATAAGTAAAAGTTCACGTATTAGACATTTTTAAAGTTAAAGGACATATTAGACACAAAAATAAAAGTGTTTAGACCTATTAAACTCTTTTTAAAGTTTAGAGCCCTTTTAGATGCATGCTAAAAAATCAAGAAATTAAACTTGTAATTTAAGCTAAATTTTAAGTGGATATATATTTTAAAAGAATGAAATTAGTAGATTTGAGCTTAAGAAATGATTATCTACGAGTGTAACTCAATTTTTTAAGGTATTACTAACCTCTACTAAAAGATATTGTAAAAGCAAACTCAACTAGCATAAATCTTATAATCTTGACTAAAAGATCAGGAATTCTAATCTCCACCTTATAGGTTCTCGACAAATTTCTAATTTTTTCTTATATTATTTAGAATTATACCGGTAAACTTAATAATAACAAACTAATGACAAATTAGAGATGGGATTAGACCACCCTCAGTCATCATTAGTTTTATATATGGATCATTATTGATCTTATAAAAAAAATTAAATAAAATAATATACTTTCTTTGTCCAATCTACTTTGCTAAGATATATTTATTTATTTTCCCTCCAATTACGTCAATCATGGTAAATTTAATCCAAAACTTTATACATTTTTGTTTTTACTTTTAGAAAATGAATAATAATAATTATCACTAAAAAAAAAAAAAAAAAAAAAAACGAAGGCGAAACGAGATGTGACCCACAGCATTATAAAAAAGTTAGTATGAACACCGGAATTTCTGGTCAACAAATTCAGGACGAGCACAGTCAAAGGTTCTAGCATCACCGACACCTGCCGGTGACCTCGAAGGACACGTGTCGGTAAACGACTTCGTGTCATTCTGGGATTGGCTGCGGCGCATCGGGTATAGAAGTGTGACGTCATACACAGTGGGGTAGCTAAGAGAAGGACAAAAAGTTTAAAATAAAAAAGAAAATAAAAGTAAATTACAGTGAGATTAAAAAAGTGATTAAGAGAAGTAATTTTGCGTTCGGATTCTTATAAAAGCCGAGGACTTCCCACGGAGGTGAAACAGAGTGAGGCCGAGCGATATTCAAATAATAATTTCCCAAAAAAAAAAAAAGTTTTCGAGAGATTTTTCAGTGACTGTGTTCTTGTATTCGATCTTCGTCTTCTTCATTTCCCCCCCTCTGTGAATCCCCGCTTCTCTGAATCCCTTTCTGTTAATCATCTGTCTTTCAGGTTTCTGATTTTTGGGTTTGTTTTAGAATGAACAGAAAGCAAACTTGAGAAAGCGTTTCTCGAAAGGCCAGGTGTTTTCCAGAATCGAGATCCAGTTTTTAGTGTTTTTTGGTTTTTGGAACGAATTCTTTTTCTAGATCTGGTTTTGTAAATTTTTGTTTCGTTTAAGGTTTTTTTTTTTGGATTTTCTGATCAACTTCGAGGGTTGTTTTTTGATCCCTCTTGGAGTTGAAGGGGTTGGTTATTTCAGACCTTCTTCAATCCTTTTTCTGTGTAGAAATCCTACTTGGTTTCTTCTTGTTTCTGTTGTTGATTTTCAATTTGTTAGAGAAGTTATGGCTGCTTTGATGGATTTCTATGGTGGTTGCAGAGATTTTCAGTCAGATCCATTTGGTGGTGAATTAATGGAAGCGCTTGAACCTTTTATGAAAGCTGCTTCTTCTTCTTCTCCTTCTTCTTTTCTTCCTTCTTATTCTTCTTCTTCTTCCTCTTCCACTCCCGATTTCTCTTCTCCTTTCTGTTTCTCTTCTTCGATCCAAACAGAGTCCACTTCTTACCCTTCCGATTGCTCTCCTCCGATGACCCATTTATTTTCCGGCGGGTTTTCGGCTCAAAACCTTCACGGTTTAGAGCAATCGGCCTCGATCGGACTCAACTACTTGACTCCCTTTCAGATCCAACAGATCCAATCTCAATTCGGTCTCCAGACTCAGATTCAGCCAGTTTGGGGACAGATCAACAACCAGCAAGAGCTATTGAAAAACCAGACCAACGGCGTGAATTTTCTTGGTCCGAAGGCGATTCCGATGAAACATATGGGATCTCCACCGAAATCGACGAAGCTTTATCGTGGCGTGAGGCAAAGGCATTGGGGAAAATGGGTGGCTGAGATCCGTCTACCGAGGAACCGAACTCGGCTATGGCTCGGCACCTTCGATACCGCCGAAGAAGCCGCTTTAGCCTACGACAAAGCCGCTTACAAGCTCCGAGGCGATTTCGCCCGACTCAATTTCCCTCACCTGAAGCACAACGGCTCCTCCGTCGGCGGCGATTTCGGCGAGTACAAGCCGCTCCACTCCGCCGTCGACGCGAAGCTCGAAGCCATCTGTCAATCCCTGGCAGAGTCGCAAAAACAGGGGAAATCGGACCGATCTGCCTCGAGGAAGTCGAAATCGGCATCTTCCACGGTTGGATCGGAGTCTCAGGCGCCGACGGTGATCGATTCCGACGACGAACAGAAGGCGGCGGAGGTCAGATCGAGTGGATCGGAGATCTGTTGTAAGGCGGAGAACTCCTCGTCGCCGGTTTCGGCCGAGAGCGACGAGTCGGCAGGGTCTTCGCCTTTGTCGGATCTGACGTTCCCCGATCCGACAGATTCGCCATGGGAACAGCCATCGGAGAGCTCTATGTTGCAGAAATATCCGTCGGAAATCGATTGGGCTTCGATTTTCACATCATGATGATGGTGTAATTGTTTTGGTAAGCTTGATTAGGCGTCGGATTCTGCGGCTAAGTTTTTGCAGTCGGCAGAATCAGTTTCTTTCAGTGTTGTTAGGGCTTTGAAAGCTATGTATTGTTAATGGTGTTATGATTAAGTAGGAAGTGTTAATAGGAAGGGAAATCTCCGCCACCGCCATGGCCGGCGGCCAACTTTTTTTGAGCTTTTCGGCCGGCGGAGGATGTACAAGTAATTATTATTTTCTTCTTCTTTTTCTATGGGTAGAGTCAGATCGCAGTACATTTATGTAATTTTCTCCTAGTTTAATAATAATATATAATGTTGTGTTTTCTTTTTATATTCTTTTTTTTTCCTGTGTCTTGATAAATTATTAATTATTTTTTTGACTACTTAAATTATTAAATATTTGAATTCTTAATTTTGTGTCTGGATTTTTGATTTATTTGTTATTAGATATAAAATGATAAGTTATGAATTTAAGAGACATTGATATAAAATTGTCTAATAAAAAGGTTTTAGAGACATATTTGAAAATTTAAGGACAAGGGTATCTAAATAAATATAGATAAAAATTTATAAATTAAGAACTTGGGAAAATTTTGATGATTGGACTAAGAAGTATTGAGAAGTATTATTGTAGAAAAGAATCATCAACCATTTGAAATATTGCATCTTTGCCACCATTTTGTACAATAACTAATGCTAATATTTCTGTTGTAAAAAAAAAAAAAAAACTAATGTTAATATTTCTCTTAATCTTAGAAGTTACTTTTCTCCAAAGTCTCAACTTAATTCTTTAGTTTTGGTGTTAATTTTTTTTATATATAACATGAAACAAATATTAGTTTGTATTTCTTTTTTGAACTAAAAATGCATTAATACGGAAGAAATTTTGTTACACTCAAATTAATAAAAAGTTAAAGGGGATAGCTTCATCCCTACAAAAATAGAATTCTTTCAGCATGGAAGATCTATTGACGTTAGCGAACGATAGAGAGTCCATCAAACAAAAACCAATGGCTGCTCGTGCGATTTTGTTGCCAACCCTAGGGAATTTTGCTATTGCAATCACTCCAACTTGGGAGGCCAACTCTTCAACTTCATTCCGTATAAGATATGTTTGTATTTAGTATAAGATATGTCTTTTATTTTATTTGAGTAATGATTTGTTTGCAAAGTAAAGTAGTGATATGAAGTAAATTGAGTAAAGGAAAATAGATTGTAAATCTGTTGAAACTTTAATACATGCACAAAGACTTTATACAAATTAGTAGAAACTCTAATTCACAAATACTTTACATTGAAGGATAGCTTATTACCTATTTTTAAAAAATTGTCATACAAGAGAGTTATTTATGATAATGGTAGAGATGTTCTAAGAGACTTAACCAAACTATACAAAAAAAATAAAAAAATAAAAAAAAATGAAACCTTTTAAATTATATGAATTAAATTAAAATTAAATTAAAATCAAATTAAAATCATGCACATACTAAATTGATAGTTTAAATTTGAAATTTCTTAGTACAAGGAAGAAAACTATAAATGTTAATAGCTTTCTTAGATTAGTCCATTAATTAAGTTTCCTAATTATTGACTGATTACTTGTAGAAAATAGATATTTACCATCTAAATTTCAGTTGTCACTTTCAAACTTAATAAACTTTCATATATTTTTTTTTTTCTGAAAATACACAGATTTAATCAAAATAAAGTCCAAGAATCAATACAAAGATAATAGTTAGTAAGTAAAAAAAAAAAAAAAAACACTTAAATATTGAACCAAAAAATAGTAAGTTTTTTTGGGATTTGGAGGGCAGCCGAGATGGAGAAAATCATATTTGATTCCCACTCTTAAAATTATCTTTTTTGCTCTATTTGATCACTCATGATTTTGAGTGATTTTTTTTTCTTTTTTTTTTTCATTGTTAATAAATCAAAATTAAAAACCTATACAAGTAATTTTATTTCCTTTTCAACCAACATCCATACCAAAAATTTAATTACATCCCTTTCCATTTTTCTCTTTGAACAAGATAAAAAGTTGTTTTAAACCGACAAGAGCATAGCTCAACTGACATAAAGTTGTATTGTTGATCACGAGATCTGTGGTTCGAATCCTCCATCTCATATTGTAAAAAAAAAAAAGTTTTAAATTATTTATCAAATTTTAAATCAATTAATTTCTTGAACTTACGTATTTGAAAATGGAGGGTTAACGTTAAAGTGAACATTAGTTTTGCAGTAATTGACAAAACTCCTACGAAAAGGTTAGAGATTCAAATCTCCATTTCCAAGATGCTCATTAAAAAAAAAAAATATATAAGTTTAATATTTTACTTTGAACAATTTATTTATTCTTTTTGTGAAAGCAAAAGTAGTGGTGTGCATGACAATGACCACGTGGGCTGTCACCGACTCACCACTACAACCAGACCTCTAATCATCAAAACAAAAAAATCTGCGATTCATGATTGTAAGAGAAGAATATTTGTATTTCATTCCAATTTCTAAAATTGAAGAAAAAGGAATGATAGAATTTGCCACCAACCACCCATTTTGTGATGATTAAACTTTAGGTTACATTTATTTTAGTTTTAGTTATTGAAAAAAATGCAGACGTGACACATTCCATTTCTTAAAATTGGCACAAGCTACTAGCTAGTTAGATGGTTAGATTTGAAGGGGGTAGAAAGATTGACAATTGGGTCGATCAATCATGATATGTTAAAATTAGAAATAAAGTGTAGTTAGGTTGTCAAATTAAGAACGAATAAGATCACATATCCACACAAAAAATCAAGGCTCGGGGTAACCGAGTCTAGTATTTCATCATTCGTTGTAAACGATAGGGACTACATAACGTTAGGGGGTGCATAGCGAAATCAATTTAATCTTTTTCAGAAAGCATTATGATAAAAAAGTCCACTTTCTTGTGGAACTTCCTTCCCGTAAATGTAAAGATATAATGCTCAGTGGAAGAAAAGTAACACAAGTCTTTTCATAAAGTCCTGTATATGGGAATGGGAGGTCCCTCTTTCATATTTTCTGTCTTTGTCAACCACAAATATATATAATATTGTCTTGGATAGAAACTTCACACAAATGGGGTTGGCTTCAAAAACTCACACAAATGGGGTTGGCTTCAAAAACTCAATAATGCACTCATAAATGCTAAAGACTTAAGTTTGTGAGAGTAATTAAGAAGTATCCAAAAGTCTAATGTTAAAGGCTTGTAAACAAACAATATAATCCAATATTGGAGCAAGTTTCTTAGTCACAATGTTTTTACTCTTTCTCAATGAATGCCACAGAGGAGGATATTATGAAAATATAGTCTACCCATTAAAATTTATATATGAATCCAAAAGTGATGCCTAGGCCCAGGGGAAAAAGAAAAAAGAAAAATAGAAAGAGAAGTTTTTTTTTTTTTTTTTTTGGGGGGGGGGGGGGGGGAGTCTTTACCTCTCATGTGGATATTCACATTTACGACAAACAGTTAAAGACTCGTGAAACTGTAAACAAATCGTTTAAAATATGAAACAGAGCTGGAAGTTCAGCTTGTCCCAAGTCATCGACAGTAAAATCATGGCAACAAACTCAAATTCATAATCTAATACAGCGTACCAACCATTGATTCTCTTGATTTGATCATCTCAAAGTTGGAATTTGTTGCCAAGCTTACGTTGCATCAGCTCCAATAAATAGGTCAATTATCAGCTGAACTTACCAAGCTCCATCTTCTTCTTGATCACCTTCTGACCATGGTAGATAAATGAATCTAATATTCCTGAGACGGTGAAGACGCCTGGACAGAACCACCATAAAAGCATTTTTCCTCGGTTAGTCTTAGTCATATCCCTCAAGAAACGTAAGCAAGTTCATTCTTTCGTTCAACAGCAAAAGAAACCCATATGCTTAAGGCATAGCTAAGTTAGCTAAGAAGAATGACGACTACAAGTACAGTGCACTCGGCTGACTTAATTAAGAAACACATTGATGCTAAGCTCATATCCTTTATCAGGAGACTGGTAATGTAGTACCATCAATTCAGTATAAAGATGTAACGAGGTTGCTACCAAATAAATGAAATAAGGAATTCAAGGGGATGGGAATCTCTTAAATACCTCCAACTATAGCGCATACATTTGTTAAGAAGTGCAGGAATGACACATGCTCCTCTGTGAATGTGACCTGTAACATGAAAAATGAATCAGCGAGTAACGAAAAGTAAATCGCTGTTTCATCACATATTGAACATGTAAGAAAAACCAACCTTGATAGGAGAAAGGTCATAGAAAAAGAAAACTGCAGGAAGTGACTGAAGGCGTCCAACTTCTGCAGTCTTTACATGTTCTGTGACAGAGAACTGCAATAATACATTGCTCGCATCTTTATGTCATTGCCCAAATATATAAAACATATATGTAGTAACAATTATGAGGCAATCAGATTTCAGAGTTTAGGAATATCAACCTGGTTTGACTGGATGGTGTTCCCACTAACGTCCTTGTAAACAGTAGGTACAACCTGCAAAAACAAGACATAGCAACTTACACTCCGCTCGACTTACTCCAGCTGTTCTACAAGAATGCATGTAATATATGATATATCCTCAGTACACTAAAACGTAACTGTATAATAAATCGTGAAAGAGAACTATCAGGAAATAATGTTGTGAAAGAGAACTATCAGGAAATAATGTTATGACCTCCGTTCTGAAAAGTAAAAAAAACTAAAGCAGCATCTAACAGCCCAAAAACTAACCTTGATAAAATATTGATATGTTGCGCTTGGTGTTTCTTGCCTCCATTGCACGCTTCACAATTGAAAATTTAAAATATGAGATAAATGCAAATAAGGTCTTGGTACAAGGAGATTTCTATATAAACGAAGAGCTTCAAGAAAAGAGGTGAAAGCCTACCTATCCAGAGGATTCACCACGCCAGGGAAATATTCTCCAAAAGTTAATCTGTTAATCTTGTGACTTATCTGAGTCAAAAAGTGCAATTAAATTAGATTGATAATCCAAAAACCCAAACTGAATCTAAAACATAGGTCGTTTTTCATAAAAATGATAAACCACGTTTACACCATTTCTTACATTGAAGCTGTCCTTTTGGAATGCCAACAGATCATGTACATGAACATTTGACTGTTGAAAGCTTTTCCCAGGTGCAAAGTGAAAATTTCCGGCAACCTTATTAACCTCCAAAAATCCATATATATTGCATCCTTCACCATCCTCATCTTTGATCCTTTGGAGAAACCCTTCTCTTTTGCACTGAACACCATAAATATTTACAAAAATGTGATAATGAATAGGATCAGCCTTTAATATTATCCTATTAACAGAAAACTGAAATCCTTAGGGTACTAGGCATATCTTACTGGTAGTATTATTCCAGATGACAGTACGAGAAAATTCAAAGTCAACGAGAAAAACCATATTCTTAGTATACTGAAGAAAATGAGGCTCTTTGCATACAACAACGACCACATAGTAGTGGAAGAAAAAATAATGTTCATAATACCCAGCGGTCCATGAAAACAATAAGGCATTATACGAAAGATTTAATAAATAGAAGTTATAAAAAGACCAATTATCCTCAAATAGCAGAAGCATCGGTAGAAAGTTCTCTAAGATTGCCTAAGGTGATGATTGTATATACAAAAGGTGGGATATGCTATCGTTCAATGAGACCTCAAATCAACATTGTATTGCAAAAATAGGTCTTAGGCTATGGACGTAGGCAAAGAATATTTAAATAAGGGTAAATATGGGATTATCGTGCTTTCAAGATCAGATGCAAAAGTTCTCATGTATCTCTTTTTTTTTGAGAAGAAAAAGTTCTCATGTATCTCAAGAAATTATATCACGTAACACAGGACGTAAAACTTCATTCTGGCCAGGAAAGTAAAAAAATTCATCCGAGTACCAACATCAGATGGAAGATATCACCCATGTCAATTGTTGAAGAAGCTATGCATAAAATATTTATATTTTAATAAAGTTCAACTTCTGAAATAAAAATGTCTCAACAAGAAAATTTAAACATTACGGTCATGCATTAGAGTAATGAGGGTATGAAAACATATGTATATTATACAATAGCACCAGATACTCAAACGAACTCGGAAGTCAACTTCAAAATTGTATGGATAAAAAGAATATGTAAAATAGGAGCCCTCATCCTGACAAACCTGGTCAATCAAATCTGGGTTTGACAAAGCCCAACCTTTCTTTCGATAAGCCTCACGAACTTCCTCACATGAATTGCAACAATCATCGTCTGCCTGAAAAATGAAAAAAAGTAGTAGTTAGGAGAATAAACTGAGAGCAGGAGGGGGATGTAGCATCAAATATGTCAATCTTCAATGTTTAGATAAAATATTGAATTGCACCAAGCCACCTCTCAAAAGGAAGAAGAAAGGACAAAATGAAAACTTACAGCAAAGAAAAGAAAAAAAGTAAACTCAAAACGTCATAACCAATTGCCAATGGCTTAATTCATTCAATCCAATTACGTTAACTAAATTTATCAAAATAACTGCCCATGGCCATATGATATATATTCACTTAGTGCACAGTCAACAACCAAACAGACTCATCAACTTCTATAAAAGATTTCCAGATAGATCAATTATTTAGAGGTAAGTCATGCAACCAGGAAACTAAATTCAACAATTTACTCGTATGAGAAAAAGTTCATACTGATTCAGCTCCATAGCAGGAACCACAATATGTCTCGTTATGCTCAAGCCTGCCACCATGTCTCTGTAAGGGATTTTCTATCTGCCACAGTCAAAACGAACAATAGCCAAAAAGAATATTAAATAACAGCAGTAACCCCCGATTGAGAAAAAGCATAGGTATGGCGGACAGTTTTACTGATTGGCTTTAAGATCAAACAGTTGAAGATGTCCGTTGATATAGAAATTTGCATCAAAATGAAGCTAGAAAATTAAAATTGAAACAAAAACTAGAACAAGTCAAGATATTTGAATACAAATTTCCTTCTGGCCTTCGTTTTTTCAAAAATGGTTATATATGTTACAAACTTTCTAGATGTGTTCTCTACCACTACGAGCACCACTGATTCTTATTCTCCCATCACCAAGAAATACTAAAAATCCTTGACATTAAACATGCATGCATTCAAACTTCAAACCATCATATATCATGTTGCACTTGCACCCAATCCATCCTACGTCCTTTCTCATCCTATTAGTTTGCTTAGATTGTAGATTAAGCACAAGAGCATTTTCATCTCACCACTGCAGTACAAGTTTAACTTCAAACCATAAATCTTCAACTTAGGCAACTAAATCCACTAACACCAAACATAAAATGTTCACAATTGAGCATCCTGTATTACATATACGATGTAAAATGAACAGACATGGCACCATGAGAGGAAAATCAAAGCAACACAACATTTTCCAGAATTGTAAGAAACAGGCAAACACCATAGGGACAATCATTTACTTCAAAAAGAAAATCTGCTCTTATCTTCTCCTTCTTTCCTTCCTTTTTTATTTACTTATTTATTTTACATTTAAAATTTTAAATTTGGGTATAGCCATGAGCCAAAATTTATTAAAGAAAATTATAAAAGGTTTTATTCTCTAGTCTACGTATTCAACCAACTAGATCACTTTTTATGAGAAAAGCGGCCTCATTGACAAGGACTGGCACCAAATCAACCAAAGTAGGTTTAGTATGGTGGTCAATACTGAAATATCCTTTACAGAGGTAAATGGGAGCTTTGGAACTTCTTTCCAATGTAACATTAATATAATGGTGCAAAGTTCAACAATCAAAAACAAAAAATTCAGACTTCAATAATATGATAGTGAGAAAACATTTAACTTTGAGTCTCTTCTTGTATGTTCCTCATGGAGAGAATTTTGAATTGCTGATACAAAATATTTGATCATAAAGATATACTTTGCATGCAATTCCATCTTAAAAACCAACAGAGTTTTAGTCTAATGGTGCCACAAATAAACCACTCTTTGGTTGGTTTTGACGTTTGGAATTTGGATTGATCTAACACTCAGTAAAACCAACCACAGATCAACAATTATCAATTTATCACTTTTGTGAAATTGATGCCAGTTCAAAAAATACATAAAACCCAAAGCACAGTCAATGGTGATTAGATGGGAGAGTTTCTCCGATTGAAAACATCCCTAATGTAGCATAGATTAGATTAGCTTGATATGGCCCAACAAGTGGCCAGAGAGAGAGGAAGGAATAGAAGGATTTAAAAAAAAAAAAAAAAAGAACTGAGCTTTCATTGAGAATGAATGAAAGAGAAGGAATTTAAATTGCCATCACATTACAAACCTTAGGAGCACCAATCCCATCTGGTCTAGCTTCAATAGCATTGCCATGAGAGTCCAACCTTTTCTTGATTATGTCATGCTTCTGCATACACGAGAAAAACAATATGTAAATCTTGCACATCATGCACACGACATGCACTACACAGCTCTACTTCAAATAATTAACATATTCTGGATAAGTAGAGAAAAGGATATGTATTCGTACGCACCACGTCTAGGTGTTGCTCTCCACTGATGTCCATTGCATCAAGACTTAATAAAGAACAAGGAAGGGCAGGAAACGTAACATCAAACTGCAAATAAAAATGGGAAAAATGTATAGTTTAACAGAAACAAAACGATGCATAACATTAGAATCATCCAGAAACAATGTGTGGCATAGTTACACTTGGGAGAACAACATAGAGGAGGAACTGACATGTCCATACTCGAAAACTAAATCATTCCCCACGTAAAGGTAAAGCAAGAGAAGAATAATAACATGCCATATATGCTTCAAAATAATGAGCATATAAACACAACATCTATACAAAATTAGGAAAGAGTAAGTTACATTGATACGGAGGGTTTCTCCTCTTGATGTATCAACTACGAGCTTTGTTTCTGTTACAGCATGGAGATACAACCCTACAACCAATTTGAGTTTCAAGCGTATTAGCGTTAAAGAAAGCAAATCTATATAGCATATACTCAAACATGAACAGGAGAGCAACAAAACACAAAATTAACTGCACCGGTACAATTACAAAAACATAGAGCTCCAAAAGACCTCAATACTATCCATGCTAAACATATGAACTAAACTCTGCTCATAATATACAGATACAATGCAATCTTGTCCTTGGTACCAACGGGAAGGACAGAGAAAAAATTATGGCGCCAACATAAGTCAAACAGGGGCTTGCCCAATGCAGCCTGGGACTCAATAATGTACTATATTAAACAACAACTGGGAAGTGCATAACACCAATAAAAACTCGAATACATAAAACAGAAAACATATTCTAGAGAAAAGTACGATTGAATTGTAATCTACGTCATGGGAAGACCTAGATTCAATGATATATATACAGAACAAACATTCGCAGGCTGCAGGCACGGTAAAATTGATAGAGATGGAAACCTACGTAGCTCGGAAATGAATAGCAGAACCATGACAATGGAAGACGCAAGCGTAATAACGCCACCGGAGAGTGTCCGGCTGTAGAAATCCTCGTTGATTTTAGGGTAAGCGTCCAAGTTTCGAAGTTTGCCGATTATATTATCCATGTCCGGCCTCTAATTTCCGATCCCACGCAGCAGCCAAAGAGATAGGGAGATCGTGGTTCTCGATCTATCCGAAGTGATAATACACGTATCGCCTGTTAATCGAAAGCGCAATTGAAGAGCGAAAACAAGAACACGATGAGATCAATGGAGGAGAATTTTGAAAAATCCAAACCCCCCGCCAAGACAGAAACTTGGATTCTTCTCGGAAAATGACGGGGAAATTGGGATTTGAGAATGAAACGCAGCGGAGACTCGGCTAAGACCCCTCAATTCATCTGTTTCTGAAGGGAAAAGGAACTAAGAAGAGAAACCGAGCTCGGTGTTTCCCTGGATATAGGGGTTGCGTCTTCGTCTCCGATTGGAAAATCTGCGGACCATGAATCTTTCGGACCCTTTTTTTTACCCCGGATTTTTTTTAAAAAAAAATTATATTTAGAAACGAAAATTATATATATTAAAAAACTGAATTTCTTCAAAATAAATAAACTGACTCAAACCAAGACACCAATGTTTGGCCAATTGATCCAGCTAGGTTTGTTTGAAAAAAAGGGGAAAAAAAAAAAAAACAGCCAGGTTTATTTAAATTGAATCAACTTAGGAGGGTTGTATCAAGCTGGTTCCCAAAGTTTTGAACGGACAATTTTGTGTCCAATAAGTCCGAGAATTTTAAAAAGTATCCAAGTCCTCATCGACCTTCAATTTCGTGTTAATAAGTGTTTGACCTATTTGACATATTTTTAAAATTCACAAACCTAGATACAGAATTGGAAATTGAGGGTTCCAATAGACATAAAATTCATTTTTATATCTAACAGATCGATTAATTTAAAAAAATCTCAAATATGTCGGGGACCTATTAGATACAAAATTGAAAGTTCATGAACCTCTTGGACATTTTTAAAGTTCAGGGATCTATTAGATATAAAATTGAAAGTTTAAGAATCTATTAGACATATTTTAAAGTTTAGGGGGGTCAACTTGAAAATTCATGGACCATACTTATAATTTAACCTTGTCTTTTTTATCCCTGAATTTTGAGGAACACTTGTCTTCAGTGTTTGAGATTTCAAAATGGTCATTTTAGTCCCTAAGTTTGTAAGAATGAGTAAAAAACCCTTAGGGCCCGTTTGGTTTAAGGTTTTATAGATGCTTGAGAATTGCCTGCGAATAAGATTGCTGGGAATCAAAGATAACTGTTTTTGGTTGTGCATGAGAATGTCATCAGGATTTTATGAGAACAAATTATGTCTGTATTTATTTTTTAAAATCAATCAGGTAAACTTTATGTAATTTTAATAAATTAATCAATAAAATAATCAAAATTAATTCAAACTATTAATAAAAATTAATGAAATAATAATCATGAAATAATTTTAATGAGATAAACTATGTTAATTTAACAAATTAAAATTATTTAATTAATTTTTTAATATATATCTTTAACTACAATAATTTAATATATTAGTATCCATAAAAATTAATTAGATAAATATTTAATAATAATATGATTATTTATTTATTATAAGGGAATCCAAAAAAGTAATTAATTGATTATAAATAATTGATAAGTAATTAATTATAATTATTGAAAAATGAATTTTTATACTAAAATCATTTAAATGATTTTAATTCAATAATTAAATATATTTTCGATAATATTTAACTAATTAATTATAATTTTAGTAAATATGTAATTGCATCCCTTTAATAAACTTGGACTAAGTATTTGTTTAAAAGTCCTAAAAAAAAGTATTTGTTTAAAAAAAATTGAAATTCTTGACAAATTATTATTTAATCTAATTAAATAATTTATTATATTATTTTTAATCATAAACTATTTATAGTTATCAACTAAATATTAAGTTAAAATATTATTTTAACTAATATTAACAAATTTATAAACATGTTATATGTTATTTTTTGAAAAGAGATGTTATATGTTATTAATTTTGTATAATAACATGTTATATCTTAATTCACGAGCATATATATTTTTTATCTTATTTACAAAGCATATATTTGTTTCTCCTTCTATTTTGTTAATGTTAATCGCATAAAGTGTGATGTTCCTCTCCGAATTCCATTGATCTTTTCCACTCCACCAGACGACATAGAAATTTCTCCACCTGCACCAAAGTCCAAATCCAAACTAGCTCCTTACAAAAATCTCTTTTAATTTAAATCAATTTATATGATCCTTCCATTTTTCTATTATATTTTAATTTCCCACCCCTTAATGAATTAAAGCCATGAAATTAAAACTTTTAAATATAATCGGTTTAGTAGGAGTTTAAGTTGACTTTTTGATGTGTCGTGTATTCTTCTTGGTATATTCATTTCTATTGAATTTAACATATTAGTGGAACCACTCAGAGTCGGATCTATGTAAGGAACGGGGCACGTGCACCCCTGAAATTCTTAATATTTAATAGGGAAGAAAATCAATTTTGACTCCTGAACTTAGCAAATTGTATCAATTTAAACTCTAAACTTTCAATTTCATCAAATTGAACCCTGAGCTTAACAAATTGTATCAATTTGAACCTCAAACTTGCATAAATGTTGTCATGTAGACATTTGATCAACTTTTCATTTGAATTGCTATTAAAACATGTAATTGACAATTTCCTTTTCCTTTTTTTAATTCACATTGCACATGAGTTAGTGTTTTGTAAGGAATTTTTTGGAAAAACCATAAGAAATCAAATATCGCACACTATTCTTCTCATTATTATCCAAAAAAAGAATCACAAAGTTATTGGTAACAAGAAAAATCTAGCAAATATGAGAAATAAAAAACTTGAAATTTCTTTATTTTCGTTTCCTACATTTATACATTCTTCTAATTAGCAAGAAAAAAAAATCACACAAAGTTCTTAGCAACAATAAAAAAAACCAACAAATATTTGAAGATAAAAAACCTCCAAAGTTTTTTTGCTTTCGTAATCTTAAATAATAGCAAAAAAATCCTCACAATTAAAGTTCTCAACAACAAGAAAAAATCATCTAAAATAAAGTTTTTCCAATATTTTATTTATAAAAAAACCAATTCAAGTGCAATGTGAATTAATAAAAAAAGGAAGAAATAATCAGTTTAAACAGAAAGTTAACCTAAGTATACATTGTAACACTTACACAAGTTTGAGGTTAAAATCGATACAATCTGATAAGTTTAAGATTCAATTTGATCAAATTGAAAGTTCAGGGTTAAAATTGATACAACTTGTTAAGTTTAAGGTTCAATTCAATGAAATTGAAAGTTCATGGTTAAAATTGATACAACTCCCAAAGTTAAGGGTTAAAAAAGATTTTTTTTCCCCTATTTAATATATTTATATGTCGTTTCATTGAAATTACCAAAAATGAATTTTGTCACGTTGGTCAGAAGGGGCACACAGGACTGTAGTAGTCAGTCCAAGTTCTCTAGATTTTTTTTTTTTTTTAAAATTATTATTATTATTATTATTATTATTTTAAAGTTCTCTAGCTTTCAGCCCTTAGCTGTGCGTGATTTTTTATTTTCTTTCTATTATTCAGTTTTGTTTTGTAACATATTTATTTATTATTTTAATTTTTAGTATTATTAGAATTTCGAAAAATTAACTGTATTAGAAAAATCTTAATTAATTCCATTTAAAAAAATGCGAAACAATTATTTCAATTTATTTATTATTTTAATTTTTAGTATGGTTAGAATTTCGAAAAATTAACTACATTAGAAAAACGTAAATCCATTTTAATTTCAATGTTCATTAGTTGATTTTATATCTAGGTGGATGATTCTATTTTTTTTTTTTTTTTGAAAATACCTAGATGGATGATTCTATAATAGTTTATTATAATTTTATAATTAATATTTCTTAATCTTATATTATATAAAATTACATTTATATAAAGGTTAAATTATAAGTTTAGTCCTTATATTTTTGGTGGTGTGTCTAATAGATCCGTAACTTTAAATAGTGTCTAATAAGTTTATGAATTTAAATTTTGTGTTTAATAGTTCTTTGAACTGTAAAATTGTCTATTAGATTTAATAACTTTCAATTTAGTATCCAATATGTTAAAAAAAAAAATTAGTATCCAATATATGTCTCAAATATATTTAAAAACTTTAAGAACTCATTGTTCTATCAGAAATAAATTTTATTTTTGTGTCTAATTGAACTTTGAACTTTCAATTTTGTATCTACCAGATATATTTGAATTTGAAAAAAAAAAAAGTGAATAGGTTAAATTTTTTGGTACCTCGGATGGTTCTTGCAAGGAATAAGAAGCACAAGTTTCCTTGGGGAATTTTGACACAAGGATTCCAAACCCTAATCCTTTACTTTGCAAAACCTGTCCAATTTAAACCCCACCAAAATACCCTCAATTAATCAATATAATCCCATATATCTAATAACAACCAAATTATGTTATTTTATTTCTTTTGATACCTTGAATGCATCCTCGTCTGTTCGATCATCTCCAATATAGATAGACAAAACTTCGTTAGAATTTACAACCCCTAAAATTTTGTTAAGGAAAAAAGAGAGCAGGTAAAGGTCATTTTAAATGAATAAATAACCCAATAATTAACCTACATTACAACATTTGTTGAAGAAAGTCCTAAAAAAAAAGAAAAACATTTGTTGAAGAATCCAAACATTCTACGACGTCGTTGAAATACCTAATGACTAGAGCAAAAATTCCAAAGCTTTGCCTTTGTCCCATTTGATTGCTGGCCGAATCTCTAATACCTATTCATTATAATTATTTGGTCAGCCACAAAATACAATAGAAAAAAAAAATACAAATTTTGGCACGTGTGTATGAGATTATATGTAGAGAGAGAAAAAATGATACCTTTCTTCCTAAAGTGAGCATCAATTTAGGATACTGAATAACCACTGATTTAACTCGCTCTGCTAATGCACCCCATCTCTGTAATTTTATTGTTATTTTTTTTATAAAAAAAAAAGTTCAATAATATTGTATTGGGCTTTTTTTTTCTAATAGAAAAAATAAAAGAAGAAGAAGAAAAATGGTTACTTTTTCATCGACGCAGCGAAAATGCACAGAAATACAGAACTTGTTGTTTTCCACTTTGGCTCCTGTGATGGACTTTGTTATGTCTGACAAGGTTTTATGTACCTGAAAAACCCCAAAAAAAAATAAATTAAAAAAAGAAAAAAAGAATTATTTATTTATTTTTTTTATCATATATATGAAAGTTTTGATGTTTGAAAGTATAGACATCTTTTAGGATTTGGGTTTGACTCTTTAGGCAAACAAACCTCGTCAATCATGGGTAGCAGCTCACTGGCCGGTTGGAAAAGCACTGCTTCATTGCCCTTATATGAGAAAAAATAATTAAAAATTTAATAAAAAAAAATCCAATTTCATATGTAATTTATTAATTTCTTTAAAGATTCTTACTTTCTTGTATTTATAGCCTTTGGTTGGCCCTTGTATGTCCATGCCATGGCTCCCTGCATAGAACAACTCTGCCAATCCTACGAAGTTATAAACCTGCAAGGTTTGATCCAAAATTTACCAAGGTTTTATCGTGTTATTAGAGTAGGAGGTTTCGTGTTCGATTTGTAGTGTCATTTCACCCTCCAAACAATGATATTGTAATTACTTATTGAGTACGTCTTTTTGGATTAAAAATTATTGTCGTAACTCATTAACTTTTAAATTTTCAAGGTTGAGGATTGTGTTAGGTTGTAGATATATACACCTTGTCTGTACGCCTTCCACTAACTATGGCGGTTGGAAAATACGTCGCAACATTTCCTACCGCTGCTCTCATCTGCTTGAAAATATTTAGAAATAATCGTAAGTAACCATTAGAAACATTGAATGCTGTATTTTTTTTTTTTACTTTCTTTCTAACCAACTAGTAAGAATATTTAGCCAAAGCGAGCTTAGCTCAGCGGTAATTGGCATGTATCCAGTTGTTAAGATTTTTATGGTGGTATACAGGGAGATCTCTACATACAGGTACGCAACCAAGTTTTTTCCTTGTGTTTTTAGGATGATCAAAGAAACACAAACCTCGTTCGACATAAATGCTCTATCGGGATCTTCGACAATGGGTGATAGAGTGCCATCGTAATCCAAAAACATTACAATCTTTTTCCCGTGGGAGGTGGTTGTAATGTGGTCGAACATAATCAAAGCGGATGGAAGTTCAAACTACAATAATGTACCAAAACAAAACACAAACATCATAAGAAACAGTCCCGATTTGGGGGCATGGAAAAAGGGGGAAAGAAAAAACTAACAATGGCAGGGGATTGGAAAGCAGAGTGGGAAAGAGAATAAGCAGAGTTTAGTCGTGTGGGGGAAGAGGCCCTCATCAAGTCAACAGAGCAAATGTTTGCTCTGCCTTGGCCTCTACTATATTCATTTATATTTATGAGCTCGCTCTTAGACATATTTGCAACAATCCACACCGATTGGGGATTGATCAGTGTTGGGAAGAATGGGTTTTTGTGTTGGTTGTTTGTAGGCCAAACGGGAGAGAAAAGAAACACGAAAAGAGAGGAATGGAATGGAAAAGTTGAGGAAGGAAGAAGAAGAGGAAACAAAGGGAGGGTGATCCAGGATGGAGGAGGAATGGAAAGGACTATTTATAACATGGTTTGTAGCATAGCACTTTTCAACCAACATTGTTACGAGGAATTATTAGGTGCTCTGGGTGCAATGAGACGGATAGTTTTGCATCGTTGGATGTAAGAGAAAGAAATTGCAAAAATGTCTCGATTGTGTATCCAACGATTATTGGGAGGTAGACAAATTTGAAGACCTAAATCTGATGGTTTTAAAGAGGGAGTCTCATTGCACCAAAAGCACCTTATAATTTGTCCATGAGATAATTGCGTGGATGACCCATTTTGAGAGGTCAAAATGAAAAATGTCCTACATTTTCAGAATAAGATATATGTCTTTTTGCTTAAGTCATTATCCTAACAAAATTACCATTTTACTCTCTATATGAAAACACGCATTTAATTAAGGCATTTAAGAGCGAGAGGTTGGAGTGAGAGCGAGATTGGAGAGAGAGCAAGGGATTGGAGAGAGAAATTGGGGAGAGAGTGAGAGATTGAAGAGAGAAATTGGAGAGAGAACAAGAGTAGCAAGAGAGTGCGAGGTTGGAGTAGAGAGTAAAATGTTAATTTTACTAGGATGCTGACGCAAGTAAAATGACATATATATTCTTGTTTTGAAAAGGTAGGACATTTATCATTTACGTCTATTTTAGAGGATCAGTCATACAAAAATCCCTTTATCCATTGTTGGACCCCAGATGACCACTCTCATCCTCACCACACCAAAATATCATTCTCTTATGTGAAAATTTATTTTTCTTGTTCTTCTATCTTAAATATGTATATCTTTTAAATAAACTAGGTGAATTACTAGGTATAGACTCATTTTTACTCTGGGAATCACAAAAAATAATCCAATCAAAATGATGAGTCATTGAGTCTTATCCAATAATTAGTAACCTAACTATCCCAAAAAATAATCCAATCAAAATGATGAGTCATTGAGTCTTATCCAATAATTAGTAACCTAACTATCCAATGTTGTTCTCAGACAAATAATTGGAAATATGTCAATCTAAACATAATTCAAATAGTCATAATGTTAGAAGTCATGTCATCATCTTTCACATATCAATAAGAATAATATTTGGTTGCATACTGGTATGTATGGATCTCCTTACCTACTTCAATAAAATCTCGACTAAGAAAGAGAAAAAGTAGAAAATGAGTTGAAAATATGATGTAAGTAAGGTTCAACAACTCAATTGGATTACTGAAACATGGGGTCAAATAACATTTATTTTATATTAAAAAAGTAGAGGAAAATGAAAAATAATAAGTTTTATGATAATTTACTTGCCACATTTTAAACGTAAGACTCATTTTATTCCATTGTCTAAATATGTTTTTGTAACACCTTAAAAGTAACTATTTTGGAGATAAGTTATGTTTGTCATATAAATTATTTTCTGATTAGTTAATTCTAGTTCAAATTAAGTTTAGTCTCGGTTTGTGTTATTTGGTCCCTAAACTTTATGTTTATAAACTTTTAATTTTGTGTTCAATATGTTCTTAAACTTTAAAAAAGTGTAATAAATCTCTGAACTTTCAATTTTGTGTCCAATAAGTCATTCAATTTTTAATTTTGTGTTTAATAGTTCTCTGATCTATTTGACAATTTCTAAACTTCATGAACCTACTAGACACAGAATTGAAAGTTTAGGGTTCTATTAACCATAAAATTTCATTTTATATATAATTAATTAATTAATTTTAAGAAATATTGAATATGTAAAAACTTATTAGACTCAAAATTGAAAGTTTAGAAACATATTATACATAAAATTAAAAGTTTGTAGACCTATTAGATATTTTTAAAATTTAGGGACTGTTCACACGTAACTTCGAAGAATGAGACACGTGAAATAAATATATAATTGTATTGATGTTTGTATGCGTGTGGGTGTATTACAATCTCTAGCTTTAATCCTCTGATTCTCTCTCTTGTGTGTGAATGTGTTTCACTTAAGGGCTGGAGCGCTTGTTCTCGAGTTTGAAGCTTCAATTAATTCTTGGAATTTTTGAAGTCTTAGAGTCTTGGAGTCTTGAAGAGTCTTTATGGTCTTCAAGGATTATTGAAGTATTCCAGTCTTGAAGGGTCTTTAGTCTTTAAGAAATATTGGAGTCTTAAAATCTTGAAGCCTTGGAGTCAAGAGTCTTTGGTCTTGAAGGAGTGTGAAAGTCTTAAGAGTATTTGGTTTTCAAGAGTGTTTAGCACTTAAGAACTTATGAATTTCAAGGAGTCTTCCGTCTTTAGTCTTGGTGGAGTCTCTCTGAATTCTCTGGTTCTAGTTGGGAGCTTCCAATTTCTGAACCCTCTTGTCTTTGTGAGAGTGTAGAATTTCTCAACCCTTGAAATTGAGGAGAACCCCTCTATTTATAGAGATCTCCATAGATGGGCCATGGTGACTTTTGGGCCTAATAACTTGGACTTGAACTTTATTGGTCTTGGGTTCAACTATTCGATCTTGAGTCTGGTTTATATTTGACCCAAAAATCATATGACTCAAATGTTAAAAAGACCAAATTTGATCCAATTAATAAATTTGATCAAAATAATTTATTTTTAATTAATTGATCAAGTGGACATTTGACTCTAAAAATTTATAATTGGCCAACTTTGTCTTCAAATTAAATTTGGGACACATGTCAATTTATAATTGGTCTCAAATTTAATTATCTGTAGTTTCGTCATTAATTTTAAATAATGACATGACAATTTGTGATTGACTAAAATTTCTCACTTATTAGATATAAAATGGTTAAATTATTAAAAATATCCTTGAACCATAGGGTTGGTTTCAATTATACACCGAAACTTTCAAAAGTTCTATTAACCCTTGAAGTTTGAAGATCGTTTCAAAACGACTCTTCGAGACATTCTTCGTTAAAAATATGAATGAAGAATGATGTGTTTACATGTGTTTTTATAGTATTTTTGATGTATGTGTTCAAATTTGTCTACATAAGCAACGATACAAATGCAAACACGTCATTTTTTGTCCATGAATTTAACAAAAAAAAGCCTTCAAAGGTCATTTTAAAACAAACTTTAAAATTCAAATATTAAAATGAAACTTTTGAAAGTTCAGATACATAATTGAAACAAACTTCATAGTTTAGAGATATTTTTAATAATTTAATCGATATAAAATTGTAAGTTTAAAGATGTATCTGACACTTTCTAAATTTTAGGAAGTTTTTAGACACAAACATCACTAAATTGGTTGGTTTAAATCCTATTTTGGTCCCTAAACTTTAAAGATTATTCTATTTTGGTCCTTCAACTTTCAAAATGTTCAGTTTAGTCCCTAAACATTTAAAATGTATATTTTAGTCCCTAAACTTTCAAAAAATGATTATTTTAATCCTTACTTTTATTTCAATTTTAACAAATTAATGACATAGCTTTGAGTATGTGTATTAGATTGTTAATATGAGCATGATTTCAAGTCAAATAAATTAGAGACAAACATTAGGGAAAGCAAATTTGAAGTATAAAAGTATCATAACAAGGACCATAATGATTATTTTTTAAAAGTATAAGGACTAAAATAGACATTTTGAAAGTTCAGGGACTAGAATAGAACAAATGTGAAAGTTCAAGGACCAAAATGAACGTTTTGAAAGTTTAAGGACTTAACTAGAACAAACTTAAAAGTTCAGGGACGAAAATGAGATTTAAACCTAAAAGTATAGAGACTAAATTGTTACTTATTAAAGTTCAGAGACTACATTGTTACAGAATTGCAAATAAAGGGACTGAATCATTACAAATCAACGTTCAGGAACTTACGGACCAAAAGTGATTTTTAACCCAAAAAAAAAAAAAGCCCAAGGCTTGTTTTTCCTCCCCCTGCCTTCAGTCTCCGGCAAGTCCCCCCGCAAAAGCTACGGCGTTTCCCAGATCTAGACGGCGGCGTCTCTTCCCAAATCGGCAGCGGCGGCGTCTCTTCCCAAATTGGCAGCGGCGGCGTCTCTTCCCAGATCTGCAATGGCGGCGCACCCAGCTTCTTTCTCCGACAATTCTCGACGGTGGGCCTGGTGGGTCCCTCCAACGAACGACGGCGGTGCAGCGGTGACGCCTCCTTGAAAGCGACACAAGCGACGACAACTGCACGACACACTCACACGCGCGACCCACGACGATTGGAACCCAGGTCCGGCGATCTGCTACTGCGAGCACCCACGAGTGGTGACAGAGTTTCGATGCCATTTGAAGTATCGTGTAGAGTTTACGTCAGGGTCTGAACCAGGTTTGCGCTCCACAAAGTTCATTAGCTTCCATAAGTTTGAGAAATTTCTCTATTGTTCAATTGTGCACGTGAAACTAAAGCAAATATCTCCCAATCCCATATTGTTGATTTCAAAAACTAAAGCAAATAGGTTAAACACATCAATTGTACATTTCCTTGCTTAAGTAATCGCCCTTGTGCTTTCTTTTTCTATTATAACTTCGGGAAATTGAGAAAGAATTTCAAATTTTTGGCTAGTTACAGAACATGGCTTCTAATGTATTTCAAATGTTATAGCATCTTCCTTTATGATTTAGTTAAAAATCATAGTTTTTGTATCTTCCTTTGTAATTTACTTGCTATAAATTTCTTTATCCTATGAGTATTTCAAATGAAAGTGTAATTTAAGTTGTTTGATGCGTTAACTGCAGGAAGATAATTTTTTTGAGCTGAATTGTTTTTGGAAAGAATTGCAATTGAGTGGGTTGAGTTGTTACAGATCAGTAATGAGAATGTCGGAAAATAAAACACTCGTTGTAATCTCAAATCTATTAAATTGGGTAAGAGAATCTTGAATTTGAAAGAATGCATCTTGGAATTCAATATGATTGAAACTCTCGTGGAGGATTTTTGAAGTTTGATTTGTAATTAAAATAGTTAGAATATAGAGTGAAGAAGGTTTTTGTTAGATTCCCATAACAGTAGTATTAGACATAGTCAGAATATTGCTTTGTTTTTCTTTTTTATGCTGTTTGCCTCTACTTATTCTGATTCCTTTAACACTTAAATTTAGTTTTCGAAGATCGGAACCCTAATTCTTGGATTTTACATTTATCATATTTGAAGAGGGTTGTGATGTAAATAAGAAATGTAGGTAAAAACAAACAAAAATGATGTATATAGGAAAGAGAACTGAGTGTGCACTTAAAATTGGTAAACATCGCTTAATTGCAAGGTTTGAAATCACTTAGTGCCTGTCAACATCCTTATCTTTTGTGATGAGCTTTCTATTCTCTGTCCTTTAACATTTAGAAGATTTGCTTTGCTCTGTTTTTTGCCTCTCACTTATTGCCTCTTATTCCTTTAACACTTAAACTTTAATTTTTGGATATTGGAAACACATTTCTTGGTTTTACTAGAGTGTGTGGAATTTACTCAATTTGAAAGGGGTTGTGATGTAAATAAGAGAAGTAGGTAAAAGCAAATGAAAGTGATGTAGATAGGAAAAAGAAATGAATGTGCACTTAAGATTGGTAAATAGTGCTTAATTATATGTTGTTTGCCTCTCATTTATTGTCTCTCATTCCTTTAACTCTAAATAGTTCTAGAAAATCTTATCTATCCATTACAGGTTCATTGGAATTATTATTTGGATTTGGTTGGTATCTTATAGTTGCTTGACTAATATGTAGTTTGGTAGTTTGTGCAGACTTCAACGTCATCTTAAAGTGTATAAACATTCTTTCCTCTCTCTTTTAGCATATATAAAATCTTTGATTTTCTTTTTTTATGTTGTTTTCCTTTTAACTCATTGAGTTTAAGAAAATCATGTAAACCTATTTCAAGTTCATTGCAACTTTAGTAGAATTTGGTTGGTATTATATAGTTGTTTGATTAATGGTATGTTTTGGGATTTAGATGAAACTTCAACGTTCTCAGAAAGTGTATTAAGTTTCTATCTTCTCTCTTTTAACATATTTGGAACCCATGATTTTCTGTTTTTAGCTTGTTTGCCTTTCAACTCATGGAGATTTAGAAAATCTTATCCACCCATTTCAAGTTGTATGAACTATGAAGTTTCTATCTTCTCTCCTTTAACATATTTAGAACCTATGATGTTATGTTCTTAGCTTGTTTGCCTTTTAACTCATGGAGATTTAGAAAATCTTATCCACCCATTTCAAGTTCATCGGAATTGTTATTTGGATTTGGTTGGTATCTTATGGTTGTTTGATTACTATATTGTTTGGTACTTTGTGCAAACTTCAACATCATCTTAAAGTATATAGACCTTCTTTCTTCTCTATTTGAACATATATAAAAACTTTGATTTTTTTTTTTTTCTTTCTTTCTTAAATGTTGTTTATGAAAATCATATCACTATATAAGCTTATTTAGAGGGGAATGAGTTCAATCCATGATGGCCACCTACCTAGGATTTAATATTCTACGAGTTTCCTTGGCAACCAAATGTAGTAGGGTCAGGCGGTTGCCCCGTGAGATTAGTCGAGATGCGCGTAAGCTGGTCCGGACACTCACGAATATAAAAAAAAGAAAATAATAATAATATAAGCCTATTTCAAGTTCATTGCAATTATTCAGTAGAATTTGGTTGGTATTATATAGTTGTTTGATTAATTGTATGTTTTGGGATTTAGTTGAAACTTCAACTTTCTCATAAAGTGTATAAACTTTCTATACTCTCTTTTAACATATTTAGAATTTCTTATTTTCTGCTTTTATGTCATTTGCCTTTTAACTCGTTGAGTTTTAGAAAATCTTATCCACAATTTCAAGTTCATTCCAATTATTATTTGGATTTGGTTGGTATCTGATAGTTGATCGATTAATATAAGGTTTGAGATTCGTACAAACTTCAACATCATCTTAGAGTGTATAAACCATCTTTCCTCTCTCTTTTAACATATTTATATATGTTGTTTGCCTTTAACTCATTGAGTTTAAGAAAATTATATAAACCTATTTCAAGTTCATTGAATTATTTAGTTGAATTTGGTTGGTATTATATAGTTGCTTGATTAATATTATGTTTCGGGATTTAGTTGAAATTTCAACTTTCTCACGAAGGGTATAAACTTTATATCCTCTCTTTTTGGTTTTCTGTTTTTATCTTCTTTGACTTTTACTCATCGAGTTTTAGAAAATCTTATCCACCCATTTCAAGTTCATTGGAAATATTATTTGGATTTGATTGCTATCTCATAGTTGTTGGATTAATATAAAGGTTGGGACTTTTTGCAAACTTCAACATCATCGTGAAGTGTATAAACACTTTCTTTCCTCTCTCTTTTAACATATATATAAAAGCTTTGATGGTTTTTTTTTTGATATCCGTGACTGTGAATGTCTGGACCAACTTGCGTGCAACTCAACTAATCTCACGGGACAACCGTCTGTCCCTACTATATTTGGTTGTCAAGAAACACCTAGGATAATAAATCTTAGGTAGGTAACCATCATGGATTAAACCCATTTCCATTTAATTCCTTCATTTTCCCCATGACCATTGATGTTGTTGTTTGCCTTTTAACTCATATAGTTTAAGAAAATTATATAAAGAAAACCATAAAAACCTATTTCAAGTTTGGTATTATTATAGTTGCTTGATTAATTGTATGTTTTGGGATTTAGTTGGAACTTTAACTTTCTCATCATGTGTAAAAGGTTTCTATCCTCGCTCATAGAACATATTTAGGACCTTTGCTTTTTCTGTTTTTATGTTGTTTTCCTTTTTAACTCATGGAGTCTTAGAAAATCTTATCCACCTCTTTCAAGTTCATTGGAATTGTTATTTGGATTTGTTTGGTATCTTATAGTTGCTTGATTAATATAAGGTTTGTGATTTTATGCAAACTTCAACATCATCTTAAAGTGTATAAACCTTCTTTCCTCTCTGTTTTAACATGAATAGAAGTTTTTATTTTCTTATTATATGTAGTTTGCTTTACTCAATTGAGTTTATGAAAAATATATAAACTTATTTCAAGTTCATTACAATTATTTAGTAGAATTTGGTTGGTATTGTATAGTTGCTTGATTAATTGTATGTTTTGGGATTTGGTTGAAACTTCAACTAAATCTCATAAAGTGTATAAAGTTTATGTATTCTCTCTTATTTAGAACCTATGATTTTCTGTTTTTAGCTTGTTTGTCTTTTAACTCATGGAGATTTAGACAATCTTATCCACCCATTTCAAGTTCATTGGAATAATTATTTTGATCTGGTTGGTATCTTATAGTTCCTTGATTAATATATAGTTTGGAGTTCGGTACTATGTGCAAACTTCAACATCATCTTAATGTAAATAAACTTTCTTTCCTCTCTCTTTTAGCATATATTAAAGTATTGATTTTCCTTTTCCTTTTCATTTCCCTTAAACTCGTTGAGTTTCTGAAAATCATATAAGCCTAGTTCAAGTTGCTTGATTAATGGTATGTTTTGGGATTTAGTTGAAACTTCAAGTTTCTTCCCAAGTGTATCAACTTTCTATTCTCTCTCTTTTAACATGTTTTTAAGCTTTGAATTCCGGTTAAATTATTAGAAGTATTCTTGAACTATTTGGTCGGTTTCAATTATATCATTGAATTTTCAAAAGTTTCATTTTAACTCTTGAAGTTTGAAGTTTGAAGTTTCGTTAATCAATTTACTGTTGTCCTACAATGTCGAAGAAGAGAGGTAGTATTAAATCAAAATATTAGTATAGATCAACGCATTGATCGAATTTTGGAGGGTTGTACAGATTGGGTTCATGCAACTAGATTGACATCTTATTACTCTTTAGTTGAGCGATGGAGGCCTGAAACACATACATTTCACATTTTATTCCATCCTCATATTTTCTTCCTTCTTTCTCTTTCTTCTTTTCCTTGTTTTTTTTTTCTTCTTTTACTTTTTTGGGTTCTTGAAATTAAGCGTTCGTCTCCATTTTTTTCCTACTTTCTTTTTCCTTTTTTTTTTAATCTTCTTCTTCACTCCGCCAGAATCTTGCAATCAACCATAACCGGCCGACCGTGGATGTGATCGGTCGGTCGGCGTAACCAACCACTCTCAAATCGACAAGATCCGACCGTCGGAAACCGACATGTCGGTGGTCAGTGTCGATTTGAGCCTAAAACCGACGCCGACCGACCGATGATCACCTCTACGTGAATTTGTGAAGATACAACAGCTAGTAGGGGTGTCCATTTTGCCCGTGGGGACGGGGACCCGCCCCTAACGGGGTGGGGAATCCCCATTTAGGCGGGGAATGGGGGAGGGAGCGGGGAGAAAAAATTCCCCGTGAGCTAAATGGGGATGGGGACGGGGAATGCATTTCCCATCCCCGTTCCCCGTTCCCTGCCCCGTTAGTTTTTTTTTTTATTATTATTTTATTTAATATTTTAATAGTTTTAAATAATATATATACATAAAATTTTAGTTTTTATAGTCTAGATAATTGGATATGTTTGAATTCATAGTGATACATTTGTTATATGTATGGATAATTAAGTAATTTAATATGAAATAGTTCTTTTTATAGATTTTTCCGTAGGAAATTAACTATTTAAATGAAATTTTCTCGTAAATGATTAACTATCTAATTTAAAACTAAAAAATATTTTTCATGAAAAAATTATTATCTAATTGAAAGCTTAATCATCAAAAGAATTATGTTATTTAAACGAGATTAATAAAAGGGAAAAAAATTGAAACGGGGAATAATTCCCAGCGGGGATGGGGACGGGGAAGCCATCCTCGTCTCCGCCCCGCCCCGCCTCGTGGACATCCCTAACAGCTAGGGCAAACAAAGGCAGTGGGTTGGGCCAGACACGTTTTTCTTCAGAATTTAGTTAAAAAAATATATATTGTTTATTTATTATAGTTTCAGTCGGTCTGTCGGTATATTGCATAATTAGTGGATTGATCAACCGATCGACGATGTTATCAATGGTAAAATCGACTCTGACCGATAACATCGAAAAATCGATTGACCGTCGTCGGTTTGGTTGGTTAGATCGATTTTTGGTCTACATTTAAACACCCCTACCCTTTAATGTCGATGACATCACAATTTAGAGACATGCAAGGCTTATATTATGCAACTGATTGAAGGGTTTCTGTTTGTCTACAAGTCCAACAGACTTGTTCATTTCATGTTTCTTTCTCTGGTAGGCAATTTCGAGACAACTAGACAGTGTTCATGGGGCAGTGCATGCCTTGCATGGTTGTATAGGGAGTTGTGTCGAGTTAGTAATGCTAGTGCCTTAGAAATAGTTGGTCCGCTAATACTACTACAAGTATGAGCATTGGATTGATTTTCCATTGTCGCACAACACTAGCTATAGGTCCTCAATCGTTATGTTGGATATCCACTTAGTGCTCGGTATGTTAAATTTACATATAATTTAACATAAATTTATATAGTAATATGTTTTAATTATATTATATAATGTGTAGGTGAAATGGAGTTTTGGTTGCTTCTGAGCAAAGTACAAATATGTTAATTATGTAGCGCATTACATTTGATTGTTTTTTGTCGAACCTGGTAAAACAATAATTTACTTTGTTTCAAATAAAAAAATATATTAACATTAATTTCATTTATTAAATTATTGTTTTATAAATTTCAGATCACTTAGACATCATATACACCTATTTTCTTGACCTTCTTACTCGACTACTGATATAATGGACAAGAGGTGTGGTTGTCTATAAGCTCTCTCATATGTTGAGACAATTTGGAATTTGAAAAATTGTGTCGTCATATTGTGATACATGTATGGGAGTTACATTATTTAGACTTGTGAGGCAAGCACGATCATGATTGGCAACAACATCATGCAACATTTAGTGGTGTGCATGTTGTGATCATTGTGTCTCAGACGATATAGTAGACATGCTAGCTGTGTTTGATGACTACTTACATTGGTAAGATTTAATCCCAAGGAGGTATATCACACGCAATGATGCTTATTATGTTTGTACGGTAAAGACTACAAATTTCAATTCGCTATTATTATATTTCAGTTATTTTCTTCTTGTAGAATAACTTTGTTCGAGATATAAAACTTTTTTTTTTTTTTGGAATAAAATATATCACATTTAGATTCTATGGGTGAACAATACGTCATAAATATAACGGACATCATTCAGCAAATTAGGAGAAAGATTGTTGTTGACATTGATAGGACACATGTTGCAGACGTTGTTAACAACAGACTGAAGACATTCCACAATCACACGTAGATGAACCTTCTATAGCTGATGATGACACTTCAACTTTTCATGTTCAGTCATTTTCAGTTTAGACAGACATTGCTTCAAGTTTTGGTAATGGTGACAAAATCGAACAAGATATTGATGATGTGATTCATTATCAATCACACATGGATGTGCCTCAACCTCGTAGAGCTCGTTATAGAAGACGACCATCCTATGACACATGAGTTTTTATTAATTCCATGTCATAATATATCTTTAGTTTCATTATTTGTAAAATTTTAAAATAATATATCTTTTTTAGATAATTTAGTTCAAAATAATAAAAATAGATAAAATTGAAGAAACCTATATAAAGAGGGAAGAAAAAATGAAAAAAAAAAAAAAAAAAAAGTAAATCGTGTATGTTTTACATGATTTTCTTGTAATAAACGTGTACCATGTACACGATTCTAGTTAGGAATCGCATAACATGAATTTAGCAACTCTGCCACATCAACCACAACAAACTCATGTATATGGTACACAATTTTTCAAAACTGTTCTATTTTTGTCAATACTTTCATCTTTTACCCATGTCTTTTAATTTGTTATTTTAAAAACATTATTAAAATTATTGTTTTCAAAACCACCTTAATTTTGTCATTTCCTTTTTAATTTACATTATTCAAGAAATTACTCCTATATTGTTCTTGTACTTATTTGTACTAACATGTCCAAATAAGCTCCTATATTAAGACCAAAAATGCTTGAGTTCCATTATGATATCACAAATTTGATGGTAAATTATTATGTTGAGGAAAGTACTTAGCCTACACATCCACCAATCCACGTCATTTGGACTTCCTACATGTGACAATACAATAATATAAATATACATTGGTCCATTTTTATTAATAATAGATAGATAGATCTCCTAAACTTTTTACCCAATATATAAAATAGCGATTTAAAAGTAACACGAACTTCATAGTCTTGCATATTAAAGATAATCTTGTATGTAAAAGAAGAGAAATTATATGAAAAGGCTGTCACTATATATATATATATATATATATATATATATATATATATATAAAAGACAAAGAGGACCTGCCTTAAATATTAATAGTTTTGAAGGATTTACTTTAATTTTAATAGTTTTAAGTGACTTTTAGTTCTAAACAAGTTCTCAAACTTCTTCTACGACTAAATGTTTCAACTTCAAAACGAACTCATCTAATTCTTTCCATCACCACTCTAAAATGCAAAATTTCAAACTTCACCATCAAAAGCTTAGTCAGTCCCATCCACCCTTTGCCCATCGTTGTTTCGATGTCAGATATCGACACCATTCAAATCACGTTGCACATCGACAAGAGCAACGGGAAGGAGAACTCTCCATCCAAGGCCAATTGCCTCGCTAGCTGGTCGTTAATGTTTTAACTGTTGAGTTAAACATTGTGTGTGTCCAATCTCCCTTGTTTTACTATTGTTACTAATGTTTTTATGTATATGTGTACCCTTTGACTTTAACGCAGAGCAAAGCTTTCTTGAATCCCACTTGAAATGGATGCCTCTGCAGTGTTGCACTGAGCTAATTGCCTATACAACACGAACACAATCTTACGTCTTCTTTTCTACCTCCCCTTCAAAAACGACGTGTAGTTTGAAACCCAAACGACATGTCGAATATCATTCTTAGCTCTGTCTGGGCCTTGTCCCTTTCTTCTTCTGGACTTGGATCAGTATCAGCACTTAGTGGATCAACCAGCCCAATGCCAGTAATTTTAATTTAGAGAAGAAATATAGAATTAGATAATAAAGGGCAAAAAAAAAAAAAAAAATTAATCTTCACACACCTAAACTTAATAAGGTGTATCAATTTATATTCTAAAATTTTAATTTCATGATATCAAACTTTAGACTTTGACAAGTGTGTTACAACCTTTACTTTAAACTTTATAAAATGTTGCAATTTTTACCTTCTAATAAACTTTGGTGTGAAGAATTGTTTCCAGAACAAAACAAAACAGAATTAAAAACAACAAATCTTGCGTGAGTTCAATTAATTACAAAAGAGAGGGCAAATACAAAATTAATAAGACTTCAAATAAATACGACACTACAGCTTAATTTTTATTGAAATATGTGAGTTTTGAAAGATTTATTCAATTGTCGATTATGTAATTCTCCATGTACGTACATTTAAAGATGTATGATGAATATTTTTTTTTTAATATATTGGGAAATGCATAGAAAGTGTTCATGGATGACTTTACTGTCTATGAGGAGTCCTTTGACGATTGTTTGGCTAATCTTACAAAGTCATGAAACATTGTATTGAGTTTAATTTAGTTCTGAATTTTGAGAAATGTCATTTCATGACTAATCAAGGTATTGTATTAGGACATGTGATTTCTGCTAGGGGCATTAAGGTTGATAAGGCCAAAATAGATGTCATTGCTAATTTGCCTTACCCTTTGTAAGGGAGGTTCGATCTTTTCTTGGACATGCATGTTTTATTATTGCAAGTTTATTAAGAACTTCAGCAAAGTTGCTTGTCCATGACAAACTTGTTGCAAAAGGATGTTCCTTTCGAGTTTGGGGAGGAGTGTAAGAAAGGCACTTAACCTTTTAAAGGAGTTGCTTATAACTAGCAACCAATCATCCATCCCCCTCTGATGGAACCTTTCTTTTGAGATTACGTATGACACGAGGAAGTATGTTGTGGGTGTTGTTTTGGGCCAGCGAATCGACAAAAAGAGCCATGTCATCTAGCATGCCTTAAGAACACTTAATCCTACATAGTGGATCTACTTGACGATTGAATGAAGAATAAAGACCGCAAAGGATCAAAGAATTCAGTCGTTGATCACTTGAGTCGTCTGGTAAGGGAAAAAGACGAACTACCATTGAATGATGAGTTTCCTAATGAGCATTATATTTATTCTAGGTGCAAAGGTATGATTCCTTGGTATGCTAATCTAGTAAAATTAATCTAATTACAGGTAGTTTCCTAGAAATTTTAGTAGCTCTAGGAAAGTTAAGGTAAAGAGTCAGTGAAAATAGTATGTTTGGGTTGAGCCATATTTGTGGAAATTTTGTTCTAACTAGGTTGATAAGCGTTGTGTGCCTGATAATTGAGTTCCATTCTGTTTTAGCTTTTTGTCATGAGTATGCATGTAGTGGACACTTTAGGTCTATGTGAACTGCTAGAAAAGTGTTGGACTCATGGTTGTATTGGATATGCGTATCAATTTTGTAAGGCTTGTGAAAAATGTAGGAGGGTAGAAGTCATATATCGTAGAAATGAAATGCCTCAAATCTCTGTTTTGACCTGTGAGATTTTTTATGTTTGGGGTTTGATTTTATGGGACATTTACCTCCCTCTTGTGGTTTTAATTATATTCTGTTGGCTGTGGATTCTGCTTCGAAATGGGTGGAAGCAAAAGCCACCAAAACTAACGATTTTAAAGATGTTCTAAGTTTCTTGAAAACTAACATATTCAATAGATTTGGAGTCTTAGGAGCCATTATCAGTCAAGACACCCACTTTTGCAATCGATCGGTTGAAGCCTTATTGAGACAATATGGAGTAAATCATCGAGTTGCTATTGTCTATCACCACAGACAAATGTGCAAGTTGAGATATCCAATTGAGAGGGTCAAGTCCATTCTCAAGAAGATGGTGAATCCTGGAAGGAATAACTAGAGCCTCAGATTGGATGATGTTTTGTGGGCATACTGCATGTCCTATAGAACTTCTATAGGGATGTCTCCCTTTAGGTTAGTTTTTGGCTAGACATGCCACTTGTCCGTGGAGATCGAGCACAAAAGCATTCTAAGTTGTCACGAGATGCAACATGGATATGGAGAAAGCAAGTGAGTCAAGACTTCTTGAGTTGCAAGAACTTGAGGAAATGAGACTAGAAGCTTATGAGAACTCGAGGATTTATAAAGGAGAATGCCAAATTGTTTAATGACGACATGGTTGTTAGGGAATTGTTTGTGGTTGGGCAGAAAGCTCTTTACAAATCTCGCCTTATGCTCCAAGCAGGTAAGTTTCGTTTCCGATGGCTTGGACCTTTTTTTATTATTCACATCTTTCCTCATGGTGCAATTGAAATTCAAAGCTTAGATACAAACAAGATCTTCGAAGTGAACGAGCATAGGTTGAAAATTTTCTATGAGGGTGACACCATGACCTCTCCTATAGTTGCTTCTTTGGAGCGTCCTACTCACAGGGATCGATGATGAGAAAAAAGGGAAAAAGTAGAGCAATCAAATCGACTATAAAAATTTGCATTTATCAGAGCTAGCTCAAGTGTCAAACATTTCCTTCTCGTCTATTTTAGGTTTCTAGACTCACCAAGACCACATGAATTAAAGTTGCGCAAATTATTAAGGGCCCGTTTAGTAACGTTCTCGTTTCTTGTTTCCGTTTCTTCATTTTTAATAAAGAAAAATAGAATTTCATGCCCCTAACACCTATACATCCAATAATAATAAACCTATATTCTTATCACTACAGGAAAAAAGATGTACGATAGCTTCAAAAAAACGCTATTATAGACATTTTATAGCGTTTTCGCAAAGTCATGACAGCCCACGCTATAAAAAGTCGGAACTTTTTATAGCATTTTATAAACGCAATAAGAAGTCAGACTTTTTATAGCGTTTTATAAATGCTATAATAAAAGTCTTTCAATAACTTTATTTCTACTTCATAAAATGAATGATAGCGTTTTATAAAAGCTATAAAAGGTTTTCCATAGCAAAGATACAGAGCTATTGTTTATAAATGATAGCATTTATTTACAACTACAAATATTTATTTATAGCTTTAAATTGAAGTTATAATAAGTCTTTAAATGGTTCATTTTTTCTATTCATAGCATTTATAAACTTTTTATAGCATTTCATGGATACTATTATCACAACTTTTATAACTAATGTTATTGTTCATGTTTCATACTTTGTTACATAATAAAAGTCATAATAAATCTATGCAACATAAAAATAGATACAATCAAAATATCTTTATCTAAATAATCATTCATATACAATTGAAGTTTTTTTTTTACAACGTGTGGGGGTGGAGAGATTCAAACCACATTTAGAGTTCATGTTGCCCCCACAAAATAGTTGTATTAATGACTATTATCAAGTTGGAGATGATACAAACTTAAATAACAATTAATCAATCTATCATTCATTAATTACAATGTGTTGTTAAAAAAAAAAAAAAAAAAAAACTCAAGGTAGTCATGTCAGGCCAAGAGATTCCATGGTTGTGAAGTAATTCTTTCATCCACCTACAAAAAGTTATCAAAAAAGAAATAAACAAATATAAATAATCAAATAAGAAACTTAATTGATGAACAAATGATCAAAAACGAAAATACCTCCAAACATATAAGCAATAAAATGAAAAGGTCAATCATGATTTAAGTTTGTCTACCACCCCAAAAATATCCAAACAACAACATAACAAAAATTAAAACAATAGTAGAAGGCAAAGCCATCCAGAACAGGAGGATGACAAGAAAGCTAACCCATCATCAAGAAAGATATTTTGCCACTTGGGAACATTTTGGAGAAGCATACAAGCTTCTTTCAAAGCCAAGAATGGCTACTTAAAAACCTTGTCCCAAAAATTCTAATATATCCACCCAACCCAAGCAAAACACAACTCTTTCTTAAGCTATGTTTTTCAACTAATTCATTCACAGCAATTACATTACTTACATGTTTCTTTATAAATAATGACATCATCGATTTCATTTCTATCATTCCCTCCTTCGATGAGTTGATCAAAAGTTGAATCGTCAATGAGTTGGACGACAAACACTAATTAAGAAAAGAGGAATATCAGTTTTTCACTAAGTGTTTTTGTGACTAACACAAAAAGATATAATATTAAAGGAGTACAAGGACTTGGTGGCTTGAGAGCATGTTTTTATTTTCTAAAAGTTCTTAAAAGAAAGCGTTTTTAAGAAAAACACTTTTTTTTTTTAGAAAGGCAACCTAAAATACACCCTATACAAAAATGTTTTTGAAAAAGGTCAAAGGTACTTAAGGTCCAAAATTTATAACCTGCTAAAACAATAACATAATGCTAAATAAAGTCACAATGCAACTACAAGTCAGACCTCATCACCATTCCCATCCAATTAACTCAATTAAACTTATAAGTGTACTCAAACACTAAACGAAGTACATAGATTAATTCAAATAAACTTGTCATTGGAGGAAATTGCTTGAGATTTATTTTCATAAACAATTTAGAAAGTATAAACACAAAAATTTCTTAGGAAAAAATACACTTACAATGATTGGTTGTCCCTAAAACAAGTACATAGTGGTTCTAGTCTAAGAGAAATTCTCATATGAGATGAGGTAAAGTTAAATTAAATGTAAATCCAACTTATCTCAACCTCAGTTTTTCAATGTGCTCCTAGCAACAGGTATGCAAAAAGTTTTCCAAGAGAAGAGAATGTGACTTTCCAAAATATTTTCATTTATTCTATAAGCAAAAATCACAAGTTACAAGGGTAACTCTCCTAAGCTTTTTTCACCCCTCGTTTTCTCAACCAAATTTCACATATTCTATAAGCAAAAGATCCCAACCCCTTTTTCAAGTGATAAGGAAGGAGAACAGAGGAAGTGAACACAAACAATGAACAACTTCTCTCAAAAATAGATATCTTAAATTCTCCTACAGTTCTAAAAGATACAACTTGTATATATGTTAAGCTCCTCCAAAACATATAACCAAGAGATGATGATTTTAAATGCGTACAGTAAAAACCACAGACAAAGTTTAAAACACTAAAATCATAGGCCAAAAGCCTTTTCTCTTGATTACACAACTAGAATGACCATTTGTTAATGTGCACAATGGTCACAGAAATGTGTATATATGCAAGAATGTTATGTACTCAAAGTGCAAGGTTAATGCTGTCATTAGGATTTTTACCCTTCACAATCTTGCATAATGTACTTTTTCTATCGTACACAACTAACAGTGGCATCAAGCACCCAAAAGAAATGGAAGTATATAATAAATTTAAAGAGAGAATGAATAAGTGTGAACCTCATGTCTATACGTTGATCTATTCTGCAGTAAGGTCTCAAAGATGAAAAGATGAGCATTTTCCAAAAACTCATCTCTCAAAGGAACGGTGGAAAGGTTGCCTTCTTCAAGCCTCTTTCCCAGGAAAGGGTCATTTAATATAACCTACATCAAGGATAAGTAGTTAATATGACTTGAAAACACAACAGAATTTAAGAATTGACAACATTGATGATAGAAATTCTTTGTTTCATCATTTGATCAATCATAATTTGTGTTTAAACTTTTGTTAGGCTTCTGTCTCTTGTTCCAAAGAATGTCACAAGTCTCTACAAATATTCTTGAGAAGAGTATCATCCAGCTTCCACCATCAACAATTTAATATTTATACTCAGTAAGTGATAGACCTCCTATTAAGAATGTGTATAAACGTAGGAAGAAGAAGTTGAGTGGGGATCAGAAGTAGTTAGCTTGTTAAGTCTGTTAGTGATATTAGCTATGATGTATAAATGTAGTTGTTTAGTTACTGGAGGTATCTTTTGGCATTAGAATGTTCTAGTGGAAAAGGGACGAAAGAGATAGGGAAGCTCTCGAACTCTTTCCTTGGTTGTAATAAAACCTATTTTGGCAATAATAATACCTAGTTCCTATCAATTTGGCACTCTCAATTCGACAAATATTTTTTTTTCTTTCCTAATGACGACTCGTATGGAATTGCGAATGGAGGCGTTAGAAGGAAATTATGCGGATCTACGAAATTCTGTCCTATCAGTAATAGAGCTATCAAACTTCGATTGTCATGCAGGCTTCCTTCTACTATTCTCAAGTGAAGTATCCTTATTACCATGAAAGCTAATCCAACTTAATAAATACTTGAGAATTTTTCCATCAAAATAAATCTTGTGCATTTGTAACCATATAAAAAAGAAGGATTTACTACATACCCAGGAATTATAGCTAGTCCGGTTTCTGGCAGACTGAGTTTGGCATCTTCTCCTGGATCATAGTTTAACAATTTGAGTTACAGTAACTAGACTATCAAAAACAGCAAGGAGTTCTGGTAAAGAATTTAATAAACTATAAAATAATTTAAAAAATTAATTACCACATATCCGAAGATCACTTGCAAGAGCCATTTCAAGTCCACCACCCAATGCTGCTCCTTCAATAACTGAAATAGTAGGAATACTAAGTGCCTGCATAAAATAAACTTAGATTATGTCAGCTAACAAAGACTTCAAATAGACTTGAAAAACCATAGTAAATATATTTCAAAGAAGTTGAAAGTTGAAACTAGATTTGTGATCAAGAAAGAGAAGTATTGCATTCCTAACGTAGACAAAAAAATAGAGCTCCTTAAACATGTGAGCATACTGTAGACTTCGCCACTCATTTACCGGTAAATAAAACTACAAAAGTTCCAATTGAAGTTCTTTGAATAAATCAAGTACAATGCCCTATATTCATTTGTGGAATCATTATGAATCAAATCTCAAAGCCACAGAAGAACCAAATCACACACCCTAAGTTATGATTAAGGCTGCTAGCGTCAGCCACCAAAGATCTTGGTCTGAATATTGATGATAGCTTATGTGCATCTCTTCAAATAAGTTTTTTCAATTTAGATATGTTGGAACAAGTACATACGACCAAAAGAACTTGTAATCTTAATTATTAATGTTAATTACTGCTATAAATTACTCACAGACAAAAGTTAACATAAGAACGCCATCAAGTTTAGCAAACCAATTAGCTAGGAGATTACTAGTTTTAAAATTGAAATTCTCCTCACACCTAATTGAAAATTAACCACAAAAGTATATTGGCTTTATAGCATCCATCACTACCATGTAAGTTCACACAACATAGTCTACTTTTTTCAATCGAGTTAAAGGTTAAAGAAGATTTGTAACCTTGGTCCATGTATGAGGATTCAAGATTAGTTGAGGTAGGCTGCCATTGTATGACTCCCCCTTGAAATTTACAGGTCATTTAAACAAATACAATAAAGAAAAATTAGTTGGATTGTTTGGATTTTTGAGTTGAAGGAAAATTGAAGAGTACCAATTCCAAAGAGAAGTCCACAGAGAGTAGAGCAACCGGGACCATCATTTTACCCTGTCATTAGAGGATTTGTTTGGGAATTTGTTTGAGATTTGACGAAGTAATTAAACAACTAAAACTTCATCGGAATCTCCGACAACCACTTATCTGAAACACAATAAACAAAATTTTAGTGTGACTTTAAAAGAGAAAAAGAAGAAGAATGTGAGAATAAAGAAAGTAAAACTGACCCAGTTTCCAGTTCGAATGGAAGATGACCTAAATGGACAAGTGTTAAACTTTACCGAAAGGAGGAAAAATCTGAATTGGAGCCTGCTGGAAGTTTGAACCACGCGAAGAGATGGGTCTCGATCCATGGGTCGTTGCACAAAGCCGCCAAAGGTGGTGTTTGGAGGTCACCGCCACCAGAGCTGTGATGAATTCGAGGTAACAATCAATGGCAGCGCTACGGTTCAACAAGGGAAGAAGAAGTCACGCCTATACGGGACTCTACGGCTTGAACTCGCCCCTGGTTGGGTGTCCTTACTGCTCACCGTGTTGTCGGAGGTACGCTCGTCGGAGATGAAGAAGAAGGAGACGAAGCGAAGAATAGCTGAAGGAAGGAAACGCCCTTTTCAACACCTCCTCCGCACCCAAACCAGTAATAATCGTCACTCCATTGACCGAATCCCAGGTTCAACCGACGATGACGAGATTTAGTGTGGAGACGGCGAGGGTTTCTTAGAAAGAGGGAGACTGCGCGAGGGTTTCAGATGATGAGGTTTTTTTTTTTTTGCGGTAGTATGAGAGTGAAGAGAGACGAAGGAAGAAAATGGGGGAAAATGAAAAGAAGAGGGGGAAATGACCGCGCGTCCCAATTTTTTTTTAATTTTTAAGTAGTCTCAATTTTTTTTTCCTTTTGATTTCATAGCTTATTTTAGAAAAGGCTATATTCAAGTGCTATAAAAAGGAATATTTCTTGTAGTGTATTTATGTTTGGAAAAAATTGGAAACAAGAACAAAAAAGAAGAAACTAGTTTTAGTTGTTCCCAAAAGTTCTTATACAAATTTTGGGAGTGTTTCTAAAAAATGAGAAACAAGAAACATACATAGTTATTAAATACTTAGATTTCTTAATAAAATTGGAAACAAGAAACAAGAACGTTACCAAACGGGCCCTAGATGACTTGTTATCATTTTATGTTTACTAGAAGACTCATTGGACCACACACAAATTACATATGCATATGCTTTTCCAATTTAGATTGAATTTTTTATTCTTGTTGTTAGAACCTAGGGCAAGAATGTATGTGCATAGATATCAAATCAAATTGTGCGCATGTTTCATATCTTATCAAATTGAAAAAAAAAAAAAAAAAAAAAACCTTTTGGAATTTTGGTGTTTCAAATCAAATAATACTATGTTGGAATTTGGTCTCCTTTGCTAAGATCCTACCCTTTTTTTTTTTTTTTTTTTGGAGAATGATGATTGTCAAACTAGTTTTGTCTAATCACTCCATTCAAATTTCTTTCACTTCATTGACGAGACTCCTAGCTCAAAGATTATTTGGACAATAGTAGGCTTCTTCCCCTTTTCTTAATCTCGTTTAATTTAACATTAATTTTCTTTTTCATTTCATCCCGACCTTCGACCAATTCTCTACTTTGGTCCCTTATTCTTGAAGTTTTTTTTTTTTTTTTTTTATAAGTTTTAACTTTAATCTTCATCGTGAGAATCTTACTATTTGTATGTTCATGTTCATTTTATAAACTGTACTTATTGTTTGAAAATAGAAGTCATAGATTAAAAAAGGCTTAAAATTTTACAAAATCGACTAAAAAGTAAAAAGGAAAAAAAATATATCAAGAAATACAATTTGAGAACCAAAAGCAAGGTGGTCAAAATGAAAAATAAACTAAATTAGTTTAAGCATGAAGACCATATTTAAGGGGTGAGTTTCATATGACTATTGAAATTGATGGATTTTTTCCCCATATTTCTCCCACCATATATCTAGATGCATGGTAAAAAAAATTATTTAAAAATTTCTAAAAATACTTAAAAGATGTTTATATATATAAAATAAAGCATTTCAATTAAAAAGCATAATTTCCCAAACTTATCTTATATAAACTGAAAATAAACAAAATTATCAATGAAATTTATTAAAGTCAATTCAAAAAGAAAAATTGAACCGAAAGATTCATGTCACACATCAAGAAAACTTAGAGAAAATTAACATAGCTTATCTAGGCCCTAAAGTTCCCACTATGAAATGTAGATTTTAGGGAGCATATTTAGCTACAAAATTTAATTATGAAAATAATCAACATGCACTTTCATGATCAATCCAAGAGACGAAAATTATTTATAAAAAAAAGAGATTATTTCATTGCAATTATTAATTTTCGTACCAACGAAGAAAATTTTGAAAAGTTAGCTGCATGCCCACATAGGGTTATAACCTATTGGATTTGTAATTATTAATAATGTTTTTTTTTTTAATTTTTAATTTATGAAAAAAAATATTTATATTGGTAGTACAATCAATTCCTCCTTGGACTATACTGGCCAGATAGTGCCAGAAGCACTAATGAAAAGAAAAAACAAAACCCAAAGGGACTCTCCAAGATTTTGACAAACTAGGCTTCGGGAATATTAATTATTGGACGTGTGTTATCTTATATATTATACTTTTTTAAGATAAATAATCATACAGATATGCTTAAAATATACCTTTTTATTTCTCCATCTTCAACTTTGGACAAATTAAAATATGTTTTATCAACTGAGTTAGAAAGAACGACTGTCATGATTTCTTTAATAATCACAGGATACAAATTCAAGTTACTTTTACTGTTTATCTCTCGTATTTTCCAACAATTTAAAATTTACAGGCACATTGTGATAACTTCTCTAAATAATTTTCCTAAACTAGGGTTTGATCTGACATTTTTATGAATTCATTGGTTTTTTTAGCCTATAAAGAAATTTCATATTGCGTATGGAAACATTGTGTGTTGTGGCATGTATATTAATGAAACACGTTTTAATGACTAAAATCTCATTTTAGTAATTCTAAAAAAACAATCAATTTATTTAATTTTTTTTTTTTAATTTCGTTCTAATGGAGCTACAAATTATGTATTAATATGTTGATGACATGATTACATATTACAACTATATAGACAAGTTGAGATGGGTCTTGGTTTAGATTATGATTTGACAGAAAAATAACACCAAAATGACTAATTTCTAAAAGTTAAAGGACTAAAGTAAAAATGTTGGAAGTTCAGGGACCAAAATGAAAGAAAATTAAAAGTTTAATGACCAACCTGTGAAACTAAACCCTATTTAGTTCTTTGTGACTATGTAGTCAAATGATTCAATAACAAAGCTGTCAATACATTAGTTAGGATCAAGCCAGGTTCACTCTAGAAATGAATTTGATTATATATAATTTTAGAAAGAAAAAAAAAGCACACACAAATATAATAATCACAATGGAGATTAAAGAATATATAAAGTTTGAACTCCAACTATAAATAAACCAATCTCAATTACATTGCCCTAGGATACATTATAATATAAATTGAAAAAAATTGAAATTCATATCTTCAAATTAATTTTTGTTTGTGTTGGTAGTTACCTTATCTGAGCTAAAAAGGAAGAAGAAGAAGATAAGGCAAAGTATTATTATAATGGAAGATTAATATTAAGTGGTGTGGATATACTTTTTCAAAAACAATAATGATAAGAAAGTGAGAAATTAGGGTTTGGAAAAATATTTTGGAGTGATTCACAATGGACAATAGTGTGCCAAATGTAAGAGCCCAACCCATTCCACTTCTTAGCCTAGATTGTTGTTTCCTAAATATATAATATGCAATCTACTTTATTTGATATATATGATCAAAATCACAATAACTTTCTAACTCTTTCTTTGTACTTTCCTCACACCCTTCTCATTTTTTCCACATTATAATATGATAAAAGTCTTTAATAGATCAACAAAAGGGAGGACTAAAGTTGCTAGTGGAGAAAGATTTTCTAATTTTTTTTTTACTTTTTTTTAAAGAAAATTGTATGGATTAATTTAATGATGTTTCTGATTTAAATAGAAGTACTAACCTGTACCAAAGATTGGTTTCTAGTTCTTTCTGTCGTTAAACCTTTTTTTTTATTAGAGATAATGAAGAAGTTGAAACGACCTTTATAAGAATTGGATTTTTCGATAATTTAAAAATTAAATTATTATTGATTCTTTGAATAACACTTAAAATTTTGAAGATTGCAAACATCCTTTCATTCTAAATATCTTTAATTATTGAAAGTTACATGGTATTAGTGTGTTAATGAATCTTTAACTTTCACAACAAGCATATTCTTCATAATTCCAAGATTACAACGATTGAATTAGGAGGTGATTACTCTTCTTTCTTGGTTCAACAACATACAAGAGTGAAGATTCATATCTTTAACCTTTTGGTCGATGAAATAATAGCTTAAACAATTGGACTATGCTGAAATTGATAGATGTATTTACCCTTTAAATATATTAAAATGGTTTTTATTTTTGTCCAACAAATCTTAACTATATATCTATTTTACAAAGAACAAAATGTAACAAAAACTCTATGAAATGAGGAGATATTAAATTTATATTAAAAATCACTTTTGATTGTTAAACTTTCGTGAAAGTAACAATTTAGTCCCTAAACTTTGGTTTGTAATGATTTAGTCTCAGTACGTACTTTCAATTTTGTAACGATTTAGTCCTTGTATTTTCAATTTTGTAACAATTTAGTCGCTGAACTTTAATAAGTAACAATTTAGTCTCTAAACTTTCAAATTTGTAAAGATTTAGTCTCTATCGTGAAAATTAATGTACAGATTTAATGAAATTTCTTACATAGATAGATTACTAAACCAATTTGGAACTCAACATGTTTATAACCTATCGAGTTTAATCATTAAATAAAAAACATTGACATTTAATTTTGATGATTTTTTTTGCGACAATGATTAAATTGTTACAAATTGAAAAATAGTTACAAGATTGAGAATATAAAAACTAAAGTCCCGTTTGATAACTATTTGGTTTTTGAAAATTATGCTCGTTTTCTTTCAATTTTCTTGTCATGGTTTTCGTTTTTGTTAAGTAGACATTTGAGATCTTAGTCAAATTCCAAAAACAAAAAATAAGTTCTTGAAAACTACTTTCTTTTTTCAAAATTTGACTTGGTTTTTGAAAACATGGGAAGGTAGAAAGTTGTGGGTGAAAATAATGTTTATTAACTTAATTTTCAAAAACCAAACACCAAAAACAAAAAACGAAATGGTCATCAAACCGAGTCTAGTTACAAATGAAAGTTTGGGATTCCAAAGTGATTTTTAACCTTAAATTTATGAAAGGGACCAAGCGAATGCGTCGGACAAATAAAGGCTAAAAAGAAAACAAAGAAGAAGAAGAAGAAGAAAAAAAAAAAAAAAAAAAAAAAGTTTGTGGGTGGAGAAAGCAAAATGGGTGGGGCGAGCACTAGTTAGTGGGCCCGGATGAATCATTGCCAAGCCAAGATGACATGTCCCATCACAAACAAGTGTGAAAAGCGGGACCCATTTATATATTTAATTACTTTTAATTCTTCAATTATTGCTATTATTTTTTTTCCTGAAAAAGTAGGGGCCCCATCATTTGTAACTGAAAGTCCGGTGGGTATTTGAAGAGACAGTTATTTCGGTTCGAGGGTGTTGTTTTTTTTTAACACGGGACATGTCAGCTGCTGACATGGACAGATCTGCCAAGCTGGCTTTCCTATTTTGGGCAAATATCCACAAGTGGCTAAGCCAATGGAACTTTTTTTTTTTTTTTTTTTTTTTTTTTTTTTTTTTTTTTTTTTTTTCAAAATTTAAAGTGAGAAAATAACTGAGTTGGTAGATGGGAGATCTTGATATATATTTGATTTTATACCCATACAAAAATGCAACTTGGTCTCATTAATCATTTTCATGAACAAATTTTTCACTCACCTCACTATCTACTTTACCATTTTTAAATTATTTTTTAAATTATTTTTTAGTTTACAACATTGCATCTTTTTTTTTAATGTGTGAGATTGTGGGATTTTTCCTCTTTATATGTCCCATCCCTTTCTAGATTTTTTTAATAATAATTTATTTATTTTTATTTTTTATGCTTGATTTGAGGTTGAGGTTCATATTATCTTGTAAATTCAAGTGTAATGAATCGTTTTAATGCATAAAATTTGATGTATAGTATAAACAAGAATTAGAATATCGATATCACAATTTCAATTTTTTGAATATATATTGATAAAGTATCAACATCGTCGGTTATTTTTTAAATAAAGAAATTGTAAAAATTACTTAAATTGATACTTCAATATTGATATTAAACTTTTATCATCATATCAACATATATTTTTATCCTTGAGTATATGTTATTTCATAGTCATGATTATAAATTCTAATACATCTATGAATTTTTAAGATAAAAAATTGAATTTGTATATTAAGTCTTATAGAGTAAGTCATGACAGTCATCTATGATCTTTAACAAAGATGAAAATCCTCATAAGAAAATTGGGAGAAAAAAACATGATTTAAAAAAAAAAAAAAACAAACTAAGAAAATCAAATGGTTATCAAATGGAGCCTAAATATATCAAATGAAAAAAATATTAAAATTTATCTAATTTATTGTTCATATTTCTTAGCCCTCCCACTCACTCATGTGGTTTTAAAATTAACACAATGCGTATTTTAAAAAAAAAAATAAAATAAAATAACACAATGCGAATGAATAATAACTATTCAATATTATTAATTATAGGAGGAAATGACTACTCTAACACAAGATTAAATCTAAAAGTTCAATTGCCATAGTTCAATAATAATTGTCATGCACTTATTCTTTGAAGTCGAATGTTCAAATCTTTATACCCCACATATGTTCTATTAAGGAAAAAGAATCTAAAAGCTTGAGCTAGTCAATTATTCACAAGACATACAACTTTCTTAAGGTAGCAATTTGGTCTAAATAATAACAAATTTCTCACATGATAAAATATTTTGTAAGGGGAACACAACAAAGATTTCATGTATATTCAACATTATACTTTATATTATGTGTATCAGTAATATATTTTATTTACGATACAAAAATAATACATCAATATTATATACACAAGAAAAAATGTTCACATCTACAAACTGTACTTTTGTATAACAAATATCTAAAAATACGACAATCGATCTTGCCATCTATTATAGTTTTTTTTCCTCAAAATAGAAAGTTCAAGAATCAAAAGTGATCCTCTCACTTTTTTTTTTTTTTAAAAAAAAAGATCCTCTCACTTTTTTTTTTCAGAAAAAAACATATAAATATTAAATTAGAAAAGTGTTAAAATACACACGTGAGAAAATGAATTGTTCAAATTGTCATCAATTTCAAATTGCATACTTCCATAGACGGCGGGGTATCTGCCGTTTATTCTGACGTCTTATGATGTATTTTCCAATTAAATTATTTCATTTCGCCGTTGTCACAACCGACGAGAGAAAAAAAAAAAAAAAAGAAGTGGACATTGTTTCACAAAAACCATTGGCAGAAAAAGAATAATATATAAAACCACAAATAATAAATCCTAAAATAAAAAAATAATAATAAAAAATAAAAAAGAAAGAATCAAGAGACTCTCTTCGTCTATGCATGAACAGCTCAGATTCGATGCCTTTGAAAATTAAAAAAAAAAAAAAAAAAAATCTACATTGCTTCAAATATTCATCTACAATAATAATAAATAATATATAATAATTATTATTATTGTTATTGTTATTATATATTAGGAGGCCAAGGCAAAGATATGGTTGTTAGATTTTTCAGCTACTTTGAAACTTAGATCTACCTAATAGCATTAGATACTTTAATTCACCAATTGAGCTGCTTGGATTTGGAAGTGTGAATTATACCTACAATTTTCAAACTTATTTGGCGGAATAAAGAATTGCACCAATTATAAAACAATACTTTATTAGATCGATCATCGAAATAATGATATCTGTAGTCTAGTCTAGCAATATGAACTTATTTAATTATATAATTGATTCTAGAGTGACGATATATGACTGGTGTTGGAATAAATAAATACAATTGTAAAATATTAAGCCTAGTATAGAATCTTTCATATATATCATAAAAAATTATAACCTCCAATCATTCCATACAAAAATATCCTTCCTCTACATTCTCACCACATGTATGTGTATGTATGTTTTATAAATGTGTGTGTATTTGTTTATTATTTCAGTGGTTTTTCTGATTTTTTAGATTTTTCTAATAGTAAATATTATAATATATTTTTATTAAAAAAAATTGGATACTTTACAATAATATTTTGGTCAAAATGATTTTTGTCTAGTCAGATTTTTTTTTTATTTTTTATTTTTAAATTTGTCTTCTAGTGAGATCATCCATTGAATACAAGATGTAAGGTGAATATATAGCTAACTTTTTGTTCTCAATATTTCCTAAGAGTGGTGCACTTGGAATATTACATTTTTATTAAAAAAATCACCAAATGTGTGACATAAGAAAAATAGGGAGTGATTATTGGTGCAATAAAGGAAGTATGAATAATGAGCCGTTCATCATAAGCTTTTCATATAAGTAGAAAAAATTACATGAATAATCTACCCTATCAGCCAACTTGAACATAACTTCAACTAGTTAAGACATATATTTTTGGATCAAGAGATAGAGATTAAAGGTTCAAATTCTCACACGTGTTGTTGAACTCAAAATATATATAGATAGCTAGAGAGATTTTGAAACTAAGCAAATATATTTTAAATTGTACCGTCAGAATTTGATAGATTCAACATCTACCAACAATATGGTTTTTCTTTCTCGATAGCTCTTTCACTAAATACCATTTTATATTGTTGAAGGTGAACTAGTCTAGTGCAGTTTTAAGTTGGGTAACCTCCAAAACTCGAAGACTCTTGATATGTACCGATTTATAAAGGACGAATGATTGAGATTATTTTTAGAGTTAGGCGAAAGTTGACCTTAATATCCTACTCATCCAAAAACACTTGTACTGAATTCGAAATTCCACTGCAGTGAGATTTTCTTCTTCTCCATTCATGTTTTGTTTTTTTTTTCATAAGAGTTCTTTTTGTGAAAATTTTAAATATATTCATATCTCTCACCACCAAACTTTTTCCATGAAATTTACAATATTGTTATAAGAAAAAAACACTCAAAACACTCAAAAGACATCAATTATATGAGGGAAGTTGATTTGAATTCAAAGTGAGAAAATGACCATTAATGTACACACTTTAGAGTCAATTAAGCACAAACTTTAATAATCAAAATGACTTTAATTTCTAGGCAGGTTGGGATTCCAATATTCCTTCTATATGATTACACTATATATTAACCCATAAGCTTAAATTCTAGAACACACATATGAAACACATATTAAGAATGTCCCTAAACCCAAAAAAGAAAAAAAAAAAAAATCCATTATTCATCCTTTTCTTCACCCCCAAGTTATTCCAAACTTTGTATTTAGCTCCCCATTTCAAACACCTTCTTTTTCCTCTGCCTAACTCTCATTGTTCTTCTTCAATCACACAAAAACTTTTGACCCATCACCCCATTATTCCCACACATGGCCTTGCCTACCTCCTCATATTATTATGTTTAGGTTTAGATTCCGTTTTCGAATCTTCAACTTCAAACGCTTCGTTTTTTAACTTTCAAATATTCTATCTTAAACGACCACAAACTTACTTATATTATGTGTTTATTTAATTAATATACATGATTTTGAATTCAAAAATACAAAGTCTATATATTGTCACGAAGCCCAACATGAGTATAACTGATCAACTGATATAAAACATATACCTTCGACTATAAGGTCAGAGGTTCGAGTCCTCAACCTCACATATTGTCAAAAATATATATATATATTGTCTTGAAAGTTTAGGAAATTTTCTTATACTACAATATAGTATGAGTACTACTCTCATTAATTGGTGTTACGCGTCAACATCCTCAGAAATATAATGATCGATATGGGTCCAAAAACTATAAATAATTATGTATAAAAAGAAAGTTCCTAGTGTGAAGATAGAAAGTAGGTAAGACGAGATATTAAAAGTTTTCTTTGTTCATTTGTTTGTGTTTGGATTGTAAGAGGTCTCGGAATATCATCTTGATTAGTTTTATGACACGTACATACTATGACCTACTTTGTGTAACCACAAGATAAATAAACTTATAGTTTAGAACAAGCAAATTCACATATTAAATATAGGCTCGTCTTTTTAACGTTCGATTATACAAGCCTAACTCCCGAGTTAAATACATTAAATAATTTAAGAAGAAAAAGAGGATTTTAGACTTTTTATGGCTTTGTTTTTTTTTAAGCAGCTCCAACTAAGAAACAGCACTCCGGATTTGACTCTGACGGGAAATCGGCGTGTAAAAGACATACCAAGAGAATGAAAGGTGCTTTTTGCAATAAAGAAGACTTTTGTGCTGATAATGAAAATTGTTCAAAATTAAATTACGTTTTATTCTAAACGTGATTTTTTTTTTTTTTGGGTCTTTTTGGTTGTTGAAGAAGCACGGTTAATTAACTTGCTTGAATAATTAAAACCAAATCATTAATATATTAATGCGTCTGAAAATTAAACTTTGATTTAAAGAATAAATTTAATTATCACTAATTATTTGCTGACAATATGGAATCTTTTTCTAAACTATTTTTAATCAATTAATTCCATCTTTCCTACGACATAATCATGGGAAAAAGGAACTTAATCTTCCGACAATAAAAGCTTCATCCTCAAATTATTATATATTTTTTGTCAACCTTATTTATTTCAATATTAGATTATGGTTACAAATATTCATTTATAAACTTTAGGAAAATGTTAGATATATTTTAATGGTTAAGATATCTATTCCTAATTCAAAAGGATTTATTTTGATCGATAGTCTTTTTTTTTTTTTCTTTTTGATATATTGGAAGTAATGAAATAAGTAATTTCCTTTTCTTATCCACTTTTGTTTTTAAAAAAAGCATAAAAGGAGGGAGAAAAAAAAATAAAAGACAAAAAATTGACTTTTGAAAGAGAAAGTCCAATTGATGTTATTTCATTTTCCTTCCCATTCTATTTCCGCTTTAATCACAACTTAAAAAAAAGGAAGAAAAAGAAGTAGCTGCTTTTTTCCAACTTTAAAAGGTGTAAGATATTTGTTTTATTCCAAAATTGAAAGTCCCATATCATAATAATTTTACTTTATAAGCATTTCGTTTATAACATCTTCATCTTTTATTTATTTTGTTTTACAACAATTAAAGCTTTCTTATGACCCTTTTGTTTGTTTTTTTTTTTTTTTTTTGTCTCCTTTTTTTTAGTATGTCCAACATTTGGAGGTGGGAGACTCAAACCTCTAACCTCTTGGTCGAGGGTACATGCCAATTACCATTGAGTTATGTTCGAGACTTTTTTTTGTCCCCTATTAACTAGTTTTAGAAAGTGAAAACTAACCACATATGTATAAGTAATTTTCATATACTTAGTTTTAAAAAATAAAAAAGGCTATAAAATGGCATTTTATTTTTATTTTTCAATTTTTTAAAAAATCAAACTTGATTATCACCCATTTCTTTGTGCTAATTGCTATGAGGGAGAAGCAAACAACATTAAAAATAAAATAAAAAACTAAATGTTAGAGGAAGAATAGAAAGTTCATAAAAAAGAAAAAAAAAAAGAGAGCTTTATAAAGATGTTGAAGTGCACTAAGTCCTAAACCTTACAATTAATTAAGCAATCAAATCCAACTAAAATGTTAACATTAACATTAATTAATCAAGCTTCACATTCTCAAACTCTTCTCCATACCATATAATCATTGTATTGATATTATTGAAACATCAAAAAAAAAAAAAAAAAAAAAAATAATTATTTTTAAGAAAAGTTGAAACCCCAAAAAGTGGGATGGCAATTCACATAAAACCCTTCTTGAGCACTACCAATCCCAAATAACAATCAATCAAATGTTGGGAAGTGGGGTTCAGTGGTCCTTCACTAATTCTTTTAATTTATTTTATTTTTTTAAAATTTTATTTTTGTGTGTTTTTTTTTTTTCTTTAAGATAGGCTAGCTTGCAAGCACATACATTTCTTACCTATATATGTCATTTTCATTTGCTTTTACCCTACTCTTCTTATTTTCATCACATTCACCTTCTTAAATTGGGTAAGTTTCACACTAGTTAAAACTCAAGAACTAGGTTTTTGATAACCGAAAACAAATTATATTGTGTTTCTTCGTTCAAAGAGTCTAAAAGGATTTGGTTCATAAAGTTACACACAACTTTACGTAAAAATGTTATGATAATAAGTTTTCTAATGTTTATACACACGACATGATTGATGTTGTTAACTTTGAGTCTACTTTCATTTGATCCTTTTTCTTTTCGATTTAAAAAAAAATGTCTTGCCCGATAATATCCTCATTCATACTCATATGCAGAGCAAATAAGGAAAAGAAGGGGGACGATTATCCTCCTCTTGATTTGTCTTTAGATTAAAAAACTATATAAGAAAAAAAAGAGTTAACGTTTAAAAGTTAGTTCTCTCAAATTTGTTGTTGTAAACTTTTACAATGAAAAGATTACATAGATTAAAAGTTCAAATTTACAATTTTGTCACACTCTGAAAATTTATAATTTGACACTCTGTATATTGCAGACTAAGGTATTGTATGATAACTATCTAATTTTTTTTTATTTTTTAAAACTATTCTTGTTTTATCCTAATTTTCTTACAATGATTTTCATATTTGTAAAGGAGACATTTGAATTTCTAGCTAAATTATTCCAAAAACAAAAACAAGTTTTTTAAAACTTTTTTTTCCTTCAAAATTTGACTTGTTTTTGAAAACAAGAGAAGAATATAGATAATAAAACAAAGATAAACTTGTGGGTAAAAGTAATATTTATAAACTTAATTTTCAAAAACAAAAAACAGAAAACAAAAACGTTATGTGCGTGGAACAAAAAAGGAGATTATTAAATTAGTAAACACAACACTTTGATTTGACTATTCATGTGATTCCTAGTGTAAAAATGAATCTATACCTAGTAATTCACATAGCTCATTAAAAACAAATACTTATACCATATCATATTTTATTAAACATAATACAAGATTTTGGAACAAAAAAAAACAAATTAAATTTATTAGAAAGAAGAGAATAATAATTGGGTGTGGTGGGGATCAAAGAGTGGTCCAGTGGGGTCTAAGAATGGTGGCTGAAAAGTACATAAACTAAAGAAAATTTAAAAATAAATAAATAATTTCGTCCATTAGTGCAATGAACCTCTATTATAAATCCACCCTTCCACTTCCCCTTTTTCTCCATCTTCTTCTTCTTCTTCACAATCCTCTGTTTTTCTCCCTCGCAAATGACCAACCAAAAACTCGCTCTTCCCAGCGCCAAATCCCGAATCGGCGTGGCCTTCACAGTCGCCATCTCCAAATCGGACCATCATCTCGCCAGAATCGGCGGATTCGTCGCCAATAATAATAATAATAATATGTCAAAGAAGAAGCTCTCGAAGCGAAACGAAAATGGCGGAGGTCGAGGCAGAGCACCCATTCCTTGCTCTGTCGACTCCATGAGAGCTTCTTCTCCCACTCGTCTCGCCTCCGCTATTTCTCTTCCTCAATCTGCTGCTCAATCCCCTTGGATCGTAAGTTCTCAATCTCATCCTCTTCTTTTCCTCTTCTTCAAATGATATCCATCCCCTGTTTCTAACAGACCCTCTTGCGCTGCAGTTTCAACTCCCCTCTGCACTCAACATGTTCGACGAAATTACCACCGCCTCCAAAGGGAAACAGATTGTCATGTTTTTGGATTACGATGGCACTCTCTCGCCCATCGTCGAAGATCCCGATAGAGCATTCATGACCAATGAGGTTTGTATTTCTTAAATAAACAATACTTGGTTGCATATCGAGAAAATAGTAATAATAATGATAATACTTACCTACACTATTAAGCATTTGACTAGGAGGAGAGAGAGAAAGGAGATATTTATACTCTTTTTTTAAAAAATGGTTGTCAGAGAATTTTAGTGGTGGTTGGTAGAAAGAATACAACATTCAATATTTCCAATGATTGTTAATGGTTGTCTTTAAACTTTTTTCGAGCAGATGAGAGCAGCGGTAAGAAACGTTGCGACGTACTTTCCAACTGCCATAGTTAGTGGAAGGTGCAGAGACAAGGTATATATATTCACAAACTCAACACAAGACTCAATGAGTAATTATCAATATCAATATTCAAAAGAAAGCGTATAAAACTCATAAATTTAAATTTTCACGAGGTCGCTAAATTTTCAATTTTGTATTGCCATTTTGAACACATGGGGTTTGAAGATTGAGAATAATTTGCATCAAAATATATATGTTGCAGGTTTATAACTTCGTAGGATTGGCAGAGTTGTTCTATGCAGGGAGCCATGGCATGGACATACAAGGGCCAACCAAAGGCTATAAATACAAGAAAGTAAGAATCTTTAAAGAAATTAATAAATTACATATGAAATTGGATTTTTTTTTATTAAATTTTTAATTATTTTTTCTCATATAAGGGCAATGAAGCAGTGCTTTTCCAACCGGCCAGTGAGCTGCTACCCATGATTGACGAGGTTTGTTTGCCTAAAGAGTCAAACCCAAATCCTAAAAGATGTCTATACTTTCAAACATCAAAACTTTCATATATATGATAAAAAAAATAAATAAATAATTCTTTTTTTCTTTTTTTAATTTATTTTTTTTTGGGGTTTTTCAGGTACATAAAACCTTGTCAGACATAACAAAGTCCATCACAGGAGCCAAAGTGGAAAACAACAAGTTCTGTATTTCTGTGCATTTTCGCTGCGTCGATGAAAAAGTAACCATTTTTCTTCTTCTTCTTTTCTTTTTTCTATTAGAAAAAAAAAAAGCCCAATACAATATTATTGAACTTTTTTTTTTATAAAAAAAATAATAATAAAATTACAGAGATGGGGTGCATTAGCAGAGCGAGTTAAATCAGTGGTTATTCAGTATCCTAAATTGATTCTCACTCTAGGAAGAAAGGTATCATTTTTTCTCTCTCTACATATAATCTCATACACACATGCCAAAATTTGTATTTTTTTTTTCTATTGTATTATGTGGCTGACCAAATAATTATAATGAATAGGTATTAGAGATTCGGCCAGCGATCAAATGGGACAAAGGCAAAGCTTTGGAATTTTTGCTCGAGTCATTAGGTAAACTCGTAGACGTCGTATAATGTAGTATTCCTTCTACTAATCTATAATGTGGTTTAACCGTTCTCTTTTGATCTTTACAAAATTTTAGGGTTTGCAAATTCCGATGATGTTTTGCCGGTTTATATTGGAGATGATCGAACCGACGAGGATGCATTCAAGGTATCGTCGATATTAATAGTAACATTTAACTTTGAAATATTTCATTATGGAATTTATATTAAATAATTGAGATTGTTTTTGTGGGGTTGAAATTGGACAGATTTTGCAAAATAAAGGATTAGGGTTTGGAATCCTCGTGTCGAAATTCCCTAAAGAAACATGTGCTTCTTATTCCTTGCAAGCACCATCCGAGGTAACGAAAAAAAATAATACTTGTCCGTACACAAACCAACAAGAGTTCCCATTCACTTTCTAGTTTAGTGTGTCTATTAAATTCAATAGAAATAGATCAATAATAACAATAGTTACAATACGTCATATCCGCTTATATACTAAAAAGGTTAAATAGGGTTTTGCAGGGTTAAAAGTTGATTAAAAGAGATATTTGTTTGATGGGTTTGATGCAGGTAGAGGAGTTCCTTTGTCGTCTGGTGGAGTGGAAAAGATCAATGGGATTGGGAGAAGGGCAATAGAGAGGAAAACATCTCACTCCAATGTGATTAACAAAATAGCAAGAGAGATTAAGGAATTTAATTCACTCAAAGAGTGGATTATTTTGATTTTAAAATTAATTCTGTATTTTATGTTTATGTGTTATGTGGTTAATTATTAAATAATATCAATTGTCTAAATTTATGAGAGACAATTAAACACTCTCATAATTATTTTGTTAAGATTAATATATAATGCTGTTCCAAGCTAGTTGCTGATAAGTTATAAAACTCTTTTCTAATGATCTCAATCTTCAAATTTCTCTCTTAAAGGTAATATTAAAAAAGAATTACAAAAAGGAAAATTCCTTTATTGTGAGACATTTCTCTCCTTTTATTAGCATATACATATTATGGGAAAAGAAATAATGATTATAACATAGAGAGTTGAGCATATGTTCTCTTTTATATATTTTGATATAACATATTAAACTATTATCAAAAAGATTCAAAAGCTCAGGTAGATATATTAGTTAAGATATAATAAGTAGCCAAACCATAAGAGATCATTGTTCGTAACCATGCTTCACCTTAATTGTTATTTGAGCAATTAAAAGTTTTGTCTTGGTTTAAGTGGGGGATAGTATTTCTCTTCTGCATGTGTCCATGAAGTATCTCAGATATAGAGAGAGGTGGAAATTTGTCGAACGAACCGCAATCCTTTGTATATGTCAGGTGTGATGAATATATAAGCACAATCGAAATTCCTGAGGAGTTATACATTTGTGTATTGAGAATGTCATTTACTATTTCTTGAAGCTCGATCTCTCCCGAGATGAGTCATATAGAGCCAAGAGAGATGAAACAAAACCAAGCAGTATAATGCTCAAAATTTAAAACATCTCTCTATATAGATAATAGATGTCTCTCGTGAATTGTTTTTTTTTTAAACATGTGGAGATGGGAGGATTTAATTTGAACCACAGACCTCTTGGTTATTAATTCAAGCTTTTTATACCAGTTGAGCTATGCTCATGCTGGTGTTTCTCGTGAATTGTTTGAAATCAAGTGTTTGGCACGTACCTTGTTGCATGCCTATAACATCTCATTAATTAAAAATGTAGAGAGAGAAAGAGAGAGAATGTGAAACAGTTGTAAAGTTTAAGTGAGAGAAAGAGAGAGTTAGAGAGATTGGTAGTGGATGGAAACACTAAAACAAAAACCATAGGGCACACTAGTTTGTGTTTTGTGTGTGAATTAATTTGTTGAATATGAAAATATATTATTATTAATATTGAATAGGCAAAACCATGGGTGCAACCCATTTTCTCATTATTTCAACCCCACTGCCCATAGGTACATTTTCAATACCAATAATATCTATCAAAATCACCCTCAAAGAGAAGTTGTAATTAATTAAGTTAATTCTCATTTAATAATAATTTTATTGTCAGTAAATAAACAAGGTGTAAACCAAAATTGAAATAAATAAATACATATTTTGATATTTTTCTTAAACAAATATGCATGTGATGCCTTAACTATTGAACCATCGCTCAAATTTACATACTTTTGATAAATAGTTTTGTTTTTATATCTCACAACCTATATATTATACATTAATTATTAATACATACATGTATTTCGCTTGAAATCACTAGTTCTCTTTCTTTGTCTTTTTTATTAAAAAAAAAAAAGATATTAATGTTGAAATCTCTCATCCTCCTAGGCTAAGATCTTTACAAGTTGTTAAAAAAAGAATGTTTTAGTAAACAATTGCAAACTTTCATAAGATCAAAAGGAGCTATTATTGTAAGAGAGAAAGAGAAATAATAGAATGATTATTGGTATCATATACACATGTTTGGATGTGTATGGTCACCACATTGATCAAAGAAACATGTAGTTATTTAAGGCAGTTAAAGGCAAAAGGCTCTTTTGGCTTTTGAACTACCAAAAGCAAGAAACCACCAACAATGGATTCCCAAAGTGATCAGCTTAAACTCATGATATATAATATGATTGTGATATGGTATCACTTCAAACATCATTAAACAATCAAAAAGTTATTACTTCTCTTCTCTCGTTCCAGTTCGTGCACGATTTTAGATAATAATCTTCTTTACTTTGTCATCCATCAGAGATCTTATGATAACATAATATAATATATATCTAACCTGATCCTAACATTTGATTAATTACTTAAATCTTTCTTACTTGTTAGTTCTCTTTTTTTTAAAAAAAAATAAATAAATAATTACACCATTAGAGAGAAGAAGAAGAGATTAATTTTGAAAGTAAAGGATATTGAAGGAATCTAGAGGTGTTTTGTGATTGGATGATGGTGGTTTTGAAATGGGTTATTTTCAAGGGGTTAGGTGGTGAAAAGGAAAACCCACTACTTCTTGGGAAAAGGGGGAATCATTGTTGAAAGAGGAGTTGGATTCCACTTCTTCACCTTAAAAAAAAAAAAAAAAAAAAAAAAAAAAAAAAAAAAAAAAAAAAAAAAAAAAAAAAAAAATCACATTTTTCTCTTTTTCTCTTTATTTTTTTTCATTTTAAAAAAAAAACCCAATATCTTTTTTATAAATTTATTAATGGGTTTTAAACAAAAACTATAATTACACAAACACAACTCAACATCCATCCCTCCCTAGTTGAATCTTTTCAATTTTTTCAGACGTGTAAAGAAAAGCTTTCCCATTCCCCACTTCAAAAATTTATATTCAATCCCATCATTGCTCCCTCTAAACCCTAAAACCCTCCAATTATTGTCCTAAAAGCATCTCCCTTTCTCCTCTCCATCGCGACCTCGTTCTCGATCTCCGAACTTCTAATAATTCTTTTCGAGACAGGTTTGTAAATGCTAATGTATAATATCATACGATACCAAATGCCTCTGAAGGTCGATCGTTTCTTCCACATTATCGTCCTACTACACTCGAATGAATGCCGGAAAGGGCGGGACCATGTTATTTTTGTTATGTTTGTATGGAAACAAAAATGTACGTGAGTGCAGGAGGGGGGCAGGAGCTAGCTAGCATTATTATTAGAAATGGTGGGGTTTTTTTTTTTGTACCATATCTGTGTGGACATTCACTGGGGATACCCACCAAGTGAAGGGACTGTGTCTTTATTTTTGCATCAAAAAGAAAAAGAGAGAAGTTGTTCATTGAGATTCTCAATAATAATAGATTGTGGGGTGGCCAAAGCCCTAGCTGGTCCCTGGCTTGGAGGGCTGCCCTATATTAATATTGTTGCCATATATTATTAGATTTTGATTTGCATGTGACCTGGACATGACCTTTCCCAAGGGAACATATGCCTCAGATGTTTGCTTTCTAGGGTTTTTTTACTTTTACCATAACATGAGATAAAATAGAAGGGCATATAAGAGAGAGAAACAATAACGTTTTTGCTTAGTTTCTAAGTAACGATAATTGTACGTTAAGAATATATGATTCTAAGTGGTCTATATAGCAACGAATAACTGTTGAAAATGAAATCAATAAAACATTGCGGATGTGACAATGTGAAGATAGAGATTACTATGGTCCCGTTTGATAACAAGTCGGTCTCGTTTGATAACCATTTGGTTTTTAGTTTTTGAAAATTAAGCTTGTTTTCCCCTAATTTCCTTAGGATATATTTTTATCTTTGTCAAGGACACATTTGAATTCTTAGGCCAAATTCCAAAAACAAAAACAAGTTTTTGAAAACTACTTCTTTTTTAGTTTTCAAAACTTGACTTGGTTTTTGAAAACATGAGAAGAATGTAGATAACAAAACCAAGAAACTTATAGGTGTAAGTAATGTTTTCAAGCTTAATTAACTTTCAAAAACCAAATGGTTATTAAACGGGGTCTTAGTTTTCAAAAACTTGTTTTGTTTTTTAAATTTGGCTAGGAATTCAAATGCGCCACTAACAAAGATGAAAACCATCGTAACAAAATTAGAAGAAAACAAGCTTAATTTTCAAAAATAAAATACTAAAAACTAAATGATTATCGAACGGAACCTATAAAATTTAGAAAATGATTCTAAATGGTCTCCATAGCCGACAGTCGACTGTGATTTTTAACAGAGAAATGATGTAATAGTAAAATAGTTACATGAGAGAAATGAATAATGAGTGGTTGAGGTACATTAATTGCTTTTTCCAAGTTTTTCACTACACGAGAATGATTGTTATTTATGGATTATAGAGAGAGATAATTAACAATAATATGATCATAATGTACTTTAGCTTAGTTTCTAAGCATTGATTATTAATGTGATGACCCAAAAAAGGAGAGATTAATATTATATGATATGAATGGGTGGGCAGCATGGAGACAAAATTATTAGCTAAAAATGCAATGAATAATAGGTTTTCGAGAGATCATTGAAGAAGAATCTCTTTAGTTTATGTAAATTAAGTTTAATATTCTCAATTAATGATTATGATTTGGGTATCATAATTTTCTGTAAAAAAAACAATACAAAAAAAAAAAAACAAGAGTTGACGTGGCAATTTATTGGCCCTCCATATTGATTTAAAAGCCTCAAATTAAAGATAAATCTCTAAGTTTGTGGAATTGAGATTTTATTTTATTTTATTTTATTTTGGTGTGTTCATGTTTTGTATGAAAAAATGATTCTCCCCTATTTGTTGTAGAGATATTCTTATTTGTCTAATTGGAACCACTAATTTGATTAAGATCAACCTAATTCAAATCATCGAATACGTCATCTTTTTCGATTAAATTATCATCTGTATTTGTTTCGATTTGATTCATATGATTTAGTAACATATTTCAAAACGTTCTTATACGTACCGAATGCTAGGAAATTTCTGGTCAAATACATAAGATAGTGGTTTAAGAAATTTAACAAATTTGGAAGAACTAAATAAAAATTAAGTACAAATCCTAAGGACTAAAATGGGTAATTTTAATTCTTTTTTATTTTTTTTTCCTTTGGAACTATGATTATTAGAACCTTACTAATAATACTAAACAAAACCTCTGATTTCTAGAAACTAAAGAAAGAAAATTCTTGAAGAATAAAACTTTTAAGTTTAATCATTAAATTCCGTACTTTGGCAAAATTATTAACCTATTACCAAAAGATTCGGATCTAAAAGGCTATTTCACTATGCATTCGAAAAAAAAAAAATTATTCTCAACTTTTAACAAAAATAAATATCTTCTCAAATACCAAAATAAATAAATAAAAAATAAAAAAAAGAAAAAAGAATGAAAAGACAAATGGAAACTCGCTTTCTTGAACTTTTGAAGTGTTGAATCCCCACTTCCCTTATTCTCTACTGTCGCATTCTGTCAGTCACCAGCTTGTATTTTTAGCTCTTATGTCCCCCCCTCAATTTTTTAATTCTCAAAATCCACAATTTTCTTTTTTCTTTTTTCTTTTTTTTTTTATTTCTAATATTTTGTTTTTCATTTTGTCAATTTTTTTTTTACAATAGGTAGAGGTGGAGAGATTCGAACCACAACCCTCGTGGTCATTAGTATAATTTTATACCAGTTGAGCTATGCTCTTGTCAGCCCTCATTTTGTCAAACTTTGGTATAAACAATTATTTGAAATATAATGTATGCAAATGTAGAGCGCAATTTTCATCCACCTTATATTGCATTTACAAATGATGATACGCTACTTTTAATTTTGAGGATAGAACTGAGTTGAAATGTATTAAATGATTTGTTGTCAAAAAAAAAAAAAAAATTAAATGATTTTTCTTAACTCAACAATATAGGATGGGAATTTAAACTCATGACCTCTTGGTCATAAACACATACTTTATGCTAGTTGAGCTAGTTTTTGTTGGCAATGAATTAAATGATTCATTATAAAGAAAATGAATCAAATGGTAATTGCTTCGAGGGTAATCATTGTGCTGATGTTTTAGTAAAAATTTAGAGGTTAAATTATTAAAAGTACCCTTAAACTGTGTTTAAATCTATTCACATAACAACAACAATAGGTATACAAACATGTCGACGTCGTTTTTTCCTCCATGAATTTAATGAAAAAGGCTTTCAAGGGTTGTTTTGAAACGAACTTCAAACTTCAAAGACTAAAATAAAACTTTTGAAAGTTCAAGAGGATAATTGAAACCAATTTATAATTTAGAGGTATTTTTAATAATTTAACCAGTTTTAGGCTATGAGAATGTTTGAATTTTACATTCAAGTAAAGAAAAGAAATATATTTTTTTAAAACTTGATTAATTTATATTAAGTTGAGAGGGTTTCCTTAAAAATAAAAATGGTTGAATAGGTCTAATTCTATGTTTATTGTCATATTATATATATTTGATAGTGTTTCTTTTTCTTTTTTTTTCTTTTTTCTTTTTTTTTTTTTTTTTGAAACATTGGATAATGTATGGACCAAGTCCACCGGGCAATCGAAGAGGCCCATATTAGAGGGCACTTGGGCCAAAATTCGGTGCTCCAAAAGTCAATTACATGGGGAAAGCCACGAATCTATTTTAATTCACTAACATGTAATTAAATTAATTAAATCATTACAAAATTTAAAGTATAGTTACATATTAAAATTCAAGGATTAAATTGTTATAAATTTGAAAGTATAAAGATTAAATTGTTTTTTTTTTTTTTTTGAAAAGGTATAAAGATTAAATTGTTAGTAACTAGAGTTCAAAGACTAAATTGTTACTTTGATGAAAGTTTCAAAGATCAAAAGTGTTTTTTAAACTTAAAAAACATGTAATTAAATAGAAATCTTGTAACAAAAAAAGAAAAAAGAAAATCTGAAAAATAGATAGTTTACTAGAAGTAGGTGAGAAACATATAACAGAAAAGAAGGAGAGAGTTTAGGTTACATAAATGTTTGCCAATTTATAGTAATTACAAGAGATATCATAATCGGTAAAAATCTTAGATTTTATAGACTAAAGTGGGGTTTTTAAGAAAAGTAAAACAAAAAATGAAAAAAAATTAGAAAAAAGCAGTACTCACGAAACTAATTAGATAAAGAGGGTGTCGCGCCTCTTGTACTTCTAGTTTTTTTTTTTATTTAATTTATTCATTTATTTATTTAATTTGTTCATTTATTGTTTATTATTATTAAATTAAATTAAATTTATTTGTTTAATGATTATGTTTATTTTATTTTTATACATATCAGTTTTTCATTTCTTTTCCAAATAATGAACCTAGTGGTTATGATATTTTTAATGATTGATTTTTATTTTTATTTTTTTATTTTTAAAATTTACATTTTTTTTAATGTTTTGAAGTTTGCATTTTTTTTTTTTGTTGTTTATAGCATTTTTTAATACAAAACACCACATATTAAATTCAACTGATGCTACGAATTGATTTTTCGAAAATTATTGTACATTAGTTTTAAAAATTTTTCGATGACTATTCTATTAGAAAAAATTATTGTACATTAGTTTTAAAAATTTTAGTTTTTTTTTTCAAAAAAAAAAAAGGGCAAAAATCAGTTTTGACCCCTAAACTTTACCCATTGTATCAATTTTAACCCTGAACTTTCAATTTCAGCAAATTAGACCCCAAACTTATATGAGTGTTGCAATTTTAACCTTCTGTTATCCTCCCTTCCAACCACCGTTAGAATCACGTGCTTGTCCATTTCTTTTCTTTTTTTATTCTTCATTTTTTTCATTTACATGTGTGGATTGAGTTTGCATGAAAGAAAACTTGTTGGAGAAGCTTTTTCTTTGGAAGGGACTTGAAGAGGCACAATGAGTTTTCTTCAATCAGTCTAAGAAGAGGGACAAAGAGAAGAAATTCAATCGATTAAGGAGGAGGTGAAAAGTTGTTCAATCAGTGTGGGAGGAAAGTCTTGTTTGTGCAAAAGGTGAGAACCAAGTTTTCTTTTACTGCTAAGAAGAAGAATATCAAAGAATACGAAAATTTGGGGATTTTTCCTCTCATTTTTGGGGGTTTCATCTAGTATTTCATTTTTGTTAAGATTTTGTTGTTGGTGAGAAGTTATACATGATTTTCCTCTCATTTTTTCCCCATTGTGTTTGTGGGTTTTGTTGCTTTTTTTTTAGTTAGTCAGGAACATATTAATGGGATGATAGGAAATTATTTCTCCTTCCATTACATGGTTGCATGTACAGTCTTAAGAAAAAAAAAATTATTGAAATAAAATGGTTCTGTTTATGCTGCATTTCCCGTCAGTATCTTCGGATGAGGCGAAAGCATGCTGAATCAATTTTTTGGTTTTGGTTTTATTTCCCTTCTTTGTAGATTTTTCCCTCTCATGTGCTTTAACGGAAATTCTAACAGAAACTTAACGGAGGGTGTACATTGCAACACTTATGTAAGTTTAGGGTTCAATTTGCTGAAATTGAAAGTTCAGGGTTAAAATTGATACAATGGGTAAAGTTTAGGGGTCAAAATTGATTTTTGTCCAAAAAAAAAGGTAAAATGATAACTATGTTTAAAACAACAACCATAACAAAAATTTTCTGGGAAAACATTTATTTTTAACTCTCATATTGAAAAATGTTTACAACTTTTCTTTTCTTTCTGTAAATGTCATTCAATATTCTATCAAGGGTTATTGTAATAGGTAGCAAAGGTTTGTTATTAACAAATATAGTAACTTTTTTAAAAAAATTTAAAATATGACAAATCTAGTAGAATAGTCTATCAGCAATAATTACACTTGTGATTGAGGTCTATCGCTGACAGACTTCTATTATTGATTGATTGATATACTTCAATTTGGCTAGATTTACCATTAGTTTTAAATTTTTCTATATTTATGATTATTTTAGTCTATACTTTTTACTTATGCAAACACCCCTTTGTGTGTGTATTAAATATTTCACTAAAATTTGTAAAATAAATTTATATAAATCTTCACTAATTTCGGAAAGAGTTATTCATGTCAACAATCTGTACAAAGAATTTCTAAAAAAAAAAAAAAATTGTACAAAGAAGTCCTTTAAATAGACATCTTATAAATTTGCTATAACAGTTACAACTAATCCCAACGTGTTTAATGAAAATTGACTAAGAATTCAAATGTCTCCTTAACGCAGATCAAAACCATTGTAAGAAAATTGAGAAAAACAACAAGCCTAATATTCAAAAACCAAGGTCCCGTTTGATAAACATTTGAACTCCATTTGATAACCATTTGGTTTTGGTTTTTGGTTTTTGAAAATTATGCTTGTTTTCTCCTAATTTTCTTACTATGATTTTGATCTTTGTTTAAAGGACATATTGAAATTCTTAACCAAATTCAAAAACAAAAATATTTGAGTTGGTTTTTGAAAATATGAAAAGGAGGTATGTAAAGAAACTTACGGGTAGAAGTAGTGTTTATAGGCTTAATTTTCAAAAACCAAAAAACCAAAAAACAAAATGGTGATCAAACAGGAACTTGGTTTTTTTGTTTTTGAAAATTAAGCTTGTTTTCTCTTAATTTTCTTACCATGATTTTCATCTTTATGAAAAGCACCTTACCTTTGAATTCCTAACCAAATTCAAAAAACAAAGACAAATTTTTTAAAACTATTTATTTTAGTTTTCAAAACTTTACTTAGTTTTTGAAAACATGAGAATAAGATATATAACAAAACCAAAAAGATTATTGGTGTGGATGTAGTGTTTTTAAGCTTAATTTTAAAAAATAAAAAACAAAAAAAGTTATCAAACGAGGTCTAAATGTTTAATTATCCTTGCTATAGTTTGTATTAACAAAATGATAATGTGACATAAAATATAGGTGTATTAACTATTAGGAAATAAAAAGAAATTAGAGAAAGAAAAGAATAAAGTCATTATGCACGCTATACTACATTTTTAAAAGCAGAAGAAGAAAAAGAAGAAGAAACAAATTACAAAAAAAAAACACAAACCCTAAAAAAAAACTGTCCTTAAAAGGAAATAAAAAGAAAGAGAGATGATATGGATAATGGGCATTGACGTTGTTGATGTTGATGTTGATGTTGATGGTGGTATATAAAAATAATATGGAAATTAAAGGGAATAAACCAACAACATTTTTCCGACGACGTCATTGCCGTCGGCTTTCGCAATCCTGCGACAATATCCGCGAGTTCTTCCCCAATGAGTTAACCGTGAAGCTACATTCCACAACAAATTTCACGTCCCATCGCTTTGATAGCCGCCCTCTCGCCTCCGCCCGAAGATTCATCTTCAACGACAACGCCACCGGCTGTTTCGACTTGCTGTTCTTCACCCGTCGCTTGAACTCCGACGGGAATGACGACTTCCCGACGAGTGCCAACGCGACATGTCGTTCGGTGCCGTGGTCCTGTTTGAGGGCCGGGAACTTGGCGGTGGCGAGTTTGCGTTTGCCGAAGGAGAGGGTGGCGAGTGAGGAGGATTTGAAGGAGGTGGAGCCGACGGAGTTAGGGTTGAGGATGTCGAGGCCGATTTTGAATTTGCGGGTGGAGGAAGTGAGTTTGAATTTGGTGAGTTCGACGGTGGGGGGTTTGGGAGGGGTGAGGAGAGGAGGTAGGAGGACGGCTAGGAGGATGACGAGGATGAGGACGAGGGCGATGGGGAGGAAGAAGCGGAGGCAACAGGAGCGACGACGGTCGGAGGAGGTGACGGAAGGGTTGCGGTGGCGCTCGACGATGAGAGCGTTTTCGGGGGGAGGGATGCGGTAGATTTGGTCTTTGGGGATTTGGACGACGTAGGTGCCAGAGGAGAAGAGACCGGGAGGGTCGGGCGGGTGAGAGTGGACCCGCTCCTGCACCGGCTCCGCCATGGGGGGAGAAGAAGGAAAGGAGGAGGAGGAGAAGAAGAAGAAGAGTTAGAAATTAGAAAATAGAATTGGGAAATGGAAGAGTGATGGTAATGGTTGAGGATTGAGAATGCATGGGGATAGGAGGAAGGGAAGGGGAAGGGGAATTGGATGGTGGTTTTTTGAAACAAAATCCGAATTCTAAGCAATTTTTTACAATTCATTTGCTATAATATTAGAGAGGGAGTTGAGGGTTTGTTTTTACTTGGTCAAAACCCTCCTTAATTCCTTCATAGACAGACAGACACATAAATTGTGTGTGTTTTATGTTTCTTAAACTTCTTTTTCAAATGAGTCAGCCAATCAATGAAGGAAGTCCGAGACACTAGCGCCTACGTTGAAGGACGGGGACAAATAATTATTTGTTCATTTTTCCAATCACGCACGCTTCATATTGAATAATACGTAGCTATATAATGGTGTTTAGGAATCTCGCCCTTCCTATTAAAATATTGATAAATACGACATGTTTATTTGCATTTACATTGCTTTACATGTTTTATATATTTTGTATTTAGAAGAAAAAATTGTTTTTCTTTTTTTAGCTTTCCTCTTGGATGTTTTTGCCTACAAAATAATCAATCCTGAGCCTAGTTTTGACATTAAATATAAGGAACATCTTAGTTTTGAGCATAATATCTTAATTATTCTAAGATCAGTTTGCTTATGGTTAGTATATTAAAGACATCATGAAAAGAGAAATATAAATAGAAATCTCAAAATCATTCAATAAAGGGAATCGAAAAATCAATCCATAAAATTCAAAAGCTAAATCAATTCCCAAGAAAAAAAAAACCCCATTTGATAAATTTCACCCATAGAAGTTACAAAAGGTCAAAGTAAAAGAAGAAAAAAGTAATAATATCATGTCATGAATGAATTGTTTTTTTCCTAGACTCTGTAACAGCTTTCTTAATTACCATCTAATATTGTAAAAACTCCTTGGAGTTGCAGACAATGCTTTAATTTATATTAAAAAAAAGTTGCATTATTAGCATCATGGTGTTGTCCTCATAGTCATTGGTGAGGTTGGACACTTGAAAGTTCAATGTGCCAATGGAGAGAATAAGGCTCACAATCTCTTTGTCTAATCTATATAGTTATATATATATATATATATATAACATACATACATATAAACAATGAGGTTGATATGTTTTACATTTTGTCTAATTATTATGTTTGGTGTCTAAATTTTTCAAGTTAGATTTGAATTAAAGAAAGTTTCGAGGGGAGTTTGTGAACTTTTAAATTTGTGTCTTATGTTTCTTTAATAGTTTAAAAAAAAAAAAAAAATCAACTAGTCGCACGTACAATCTTTGAATAATACAATCATTATCGCACCACATAGTGTTCAATAAAGTCTTGTGGGGTGGGGAAATTACTTGTTTTGAATGGGCACGAGAAAAATTGTCCTCATTTTTTATTTCAAGGATAGGGACATCATTCTCGTCCCCAATAACTAATACCCAAAAAATAATAATCCAAACAACCAAAAGCCAAGATTAAAATGGAAAAAATTAATAGTAAAAAAAATTAATTATATATATATATAAAGTTTAATTCTACCCTTTATTGAACAAAACTTCATCTATGAACTTTGAGAGTTATTTTTTATAAGTTTTCAAATTTTAAAAAAGGTTTAATTCATCTTTAAAATTTTAATTTTATTATTTTTTTAATCTAATAGGTTCTTATTTTTCAATTTAATATCTAATGCATCTCTAACCTATTATACTCTTCCTAATGTTCAAATAACTATAAAATTGAAAATTTAGAGACCTATTAGATACAAAACTGAAAGTTTAGAGATTTATTATAATTTTTTTGAAGTCGGGATTCGATTAAACACAATCTTAAAAATTTAAAGGTCGATTTTTTTAGTTAACCAATCTAATATCAAAAGTCAAAACACATAAACTAATATCAATATATAAAAATGTATTCCAAATTTTTCGTATATAGCCCTTGACATAAAGTTATGGTTCCGTCGTTACATATGTCAATGTGTCCAACTTTTTTTCTATATAGCCCACAACATAAAACTCTAGATCCATCACTGACAGGGAATGATTTGTGAGACATTTCTAATTTTCGATATGTTTGATTGGCATCACCTAAGAGCAAATAATAGTGATCTACTATACACAAAATTAATATTTAGGGATTAATTAGACATTTGGAAAAGCTGGTCAGCAAAAACAAATAAGAATTTATGGATTGAAATGAAATTTAAATCTTTAATTTAATATTTGGAACTAAAAACAAAGAAACGGCGTATATAATAATAATTACTAATATTGAACCAAACAAAAAATAAAAGGCAATTACTATGTTTCTTTCGGGGGTAAAGACAAGCCAACAGCTCAATTACTACACATATTGAATGATATTCGGTAAAGAAACGGTCAAAATATACTCAATTATTCAAAATTTTCGAATAATGAAATTCCAACTAATTAGTTTACTATTTTAAAATTTTAAAATAAAAACTCCAACAAATTAAGTTGAAATACAGCTCCCATTTTGATAAGGATTTTATTAACTTCTTGTTACTGAAAATTGAACCTATTTTCTCACTTTTTTTTCTATATAATGAATTTCTTCTTTATATTAGTAAAAGTTTGATTTCCTAGCAAAATTTCAAAAACAATAACAAATTTTTAAAAACTACTTCTGTATTTTGAAAATAAAAAACCAAATAGTTGTCAAATTGAACCTAAATAATTTAAGCCCCGTTTGATAACCATTTGATTTTTGGTTTTTGGTTTTTGAAAATTAAGCTTAAAACACTACATGCACTTACAAATTTCTTTGTTTTGTTATCTACCCCCTTCCCATATTTTAAAAAACCAAGTCAAATTTTGAAAACTAGAAAAAATAGTTTTCAAAAGCTTGTTTTTGTTTTTAAAATTTGGCTAGGAACTCAAGTGTGTCTTTAATAAGGATGAAACCATTGTAAGGAAATTGGATAACAATAAGCATAATTTTCAAAAACCAAATGATTATCAAACGGGGCCTTAGTTAGTTTGAATTGAAATATTCTATTATCTTGATACTTTTTTTTTATTTTAATAATCAAACTCGACCCTCCGACTCTTTCAACTAATGGCTTTTTTTTTTTTTTTTTGAGTTCATCAACATTCAGGGGTGGGAGATTCGAACCTTTGACCTCTTAGTCAGGAATACATGTTAATTACCGTTGAGCTATGCTCGCTTTGACAACTAATGACTTTATTATCAAAAAGAAATTAAAGAAAATAATTATAATTTAACAACTGAAATTTTTGAATCAAGAGATGCAACTGTGACGAGTCGGAGTTATAACTAGGTATAATAATCCAACCCGAAAAGACGACAACCATCAAGAGGCTATCTTTTGTAGGTCAAGTTGTAGAGGCAAAATTAATAGGAATACGGATTAGGTTCACACATCATACTCATACTCCCATTTTTTTGGTCATAGTTATAGGCTTTTTAGATTTTCTTTTCCGCGTGATTCGCCAATTCTGACCTTTTCCTCTTCTCATTAATTTTTCGGCCTTTAATTATTTCCCATACAATTTCCACAAAGATAGAGAGGGACAATTTAGTTTCCAAAAAAAAAAAAAAAAAAAAAAAAACCATTTTTTTCTTTTGGATGAGAATTATTCTACGAATAATAAATGTCAGTTAGCCGTTGTCAATGCTTGAACGAAGCTCTAAAAACGTTTGTCGACTACTTTTTCAAAATCCTTTTGACCAATTGAAATAAATCTACCATTTTCTACTTATAGTAAATTTCTTTTCTTTTCTTTTTTTCTTTCTTAATTGCTTTAATTACAATTTTAGTCTCTGAACTTAGTTGTGTCAATTTGGTCTTTGAATCTTAAAATGTATCTTGTCTAAAATAGGCCGTTGAATTTTTAAAATGTCTTATAGGTCTTCAAACGTGTCTAATAGGTCTTTGACGTATTCGAGATTTTTGAAAATCAACCAATGAGTTAGATATAAAATTGAATTTTATGAGACCTTAAACCTTTAATTTTGTGTCTAGTAGATCTGTGAATTTTAAAAAAATGTTGAATAGGTCAAGAACTTATTAGACACAAAACTGAAAGTTGAGAGACTTATTGGATACAAAAGTGGAAGTCTAAGGACCTAGTACATAAAGTTTCAAGAACTCATTGGACACAAAAATGAAAGTTCGATTACTTATTTAACATGCAAAATCCTGAAAGTTCAAGAACTAAACTTGTAATTTAACTTTCTTAATTTAAGATTGATAGTTCTACAAGCTATCATAAATAAACTTTATGTTAATTATGTTTGATAATTAATATTTGTGGACATTTTGTTTTAGTTCAACAATTGCAAAACGAGGGAGTCGAATCATTAACCTTTTAGAAGGTAATTGGTGTCTTATTATACAAATGAAGAATTTGTGATTTGTAAAAGCTAGTTTTCCCTTTGCCTTGAGTTTTGCAATCTCTTCCACAACTTGGCCAAAAAATAATAGAAGCATGTGGATTAAATTCAGTAATATATATATATATATATATATATAAAATAAGTAAACTCACATGACATACATTTTTTTATTTGAATTACATAAACCTAATCCAACTTTGAGCCAAACACTCTTTTAAAATTTTTATTTAGAATTTGAATCTCTTACACCCTCTTATACTTTGGGCCATTATTAAAAATTACAATTATTTTATTAATATTAAAACTCTTTCACAAAATATTTATTTTGGTCAATTGGCCAAAAGGATTATGGATATGAGGTGTGTACTTGATTAAAAAGACGATACTTTGATTGGAATATCTTCATATATCTAAATCATTTCAATATCTTTTTCCTTATTCCTCTTCATATCTCTTTTCAACTCATTATTATATCCGTTTAAACAACTACCAAATTTTTTCATTTAATATAAAATCTAATAATTTCATTGGGAAAGAATTCTGTCCACAAATTCAAAAAGAAAAATAGTATTTAAATTAAAGTTCTTCCAAGGAGTAATATTACAACCTTTTTCCAATGGGAAAAATATATCGCATTACATAATTTCCACCAACAAATATACAATAATTTAAACAATGAAGTTGACAGAAATGAATAAAATTAGGAAAATTCATTAAAAGAAAGATAGAAGACTTCTTAAACAATTTTTGTTAGAAAATAGGCTGACCAAGATTAATATTAATATTATATAGATAAATATTTTGTAATATTCTTAAAACATTCCCAAAAGAGATATTTGCTTCGTAAGAAAGAACAAGATGGAGAGTGGACGCAAAACTTTTACGCTTGTATATTATTATTTATTTGGCTAAATTATAAAAAATGCTTGTAAATCCTGAATTTTAAAAAGTTTCAAAAATACCTCTCAACTTTAGAAAATGTTTCAAAAATATCATTATCGTTAATTTTTTGATGGAAAACATTAAAATATTCAATTTCATTAATACTCTTTTAACTTTCAAAAGATTTTTAAAAAATAACTTTATTAGAAAATGCTTTTTTTTTTCCTTCTCTCACCGTAAATTCTTCTTCCATGAAAATTAATGAGAAGCTTTACCTATTTTTCATGTATTCATGAACTAGGAGCTTTTTTTCTCTTTCAACACATCATCCCAAGAGCTTGACTAGATTTTCGACAATGGTACTTTCGAAACATTTTTAACGGTTCTCAACCAAAAATTAACTGCAAAGATATTTTCGAAGCGTTTTGTAAAATTCAAGGGTGTTTTTGAAATTTTTTAAAGTTCATGGACATTTTTTAAACAAATCTCGTAGTTAATTTAGCTTATTTATTTTGTATAAATAAAAAAAGGTTAAATTTCCGTGGATTTCGATGGGCTCAAAATTGGGCCTGTGGGTCCCACGGTTGTCAGGTCAACGGTCAAACGGCACACAACTTGTCTTGTTTCTCTATCTCTCTCCCACTTGCCTTGCAGGCCGAGCTTCTGTTAATAAGTACGAAAAACGAAAACAGAAATAGAAACAGAACGATCATTTTTTTTCTTCACAGTCTTCCATGGCGGAACGACAAGATTCTTCTTCCATCCATCTCGACGACGCCTTCGATTGTCTTCCAGATTCCCTCATTCTTCTCATTTTCAACGCCGTTTCCGATGTCAAAACCTTGATCCGTTGCAGAGCCGTCTCCAAGCGATTCAACTCCCTCGTTCCCCATTCCGATTCTCTCTCTCTCAAGGTCGATTGCGTCATTTCCTCCGACTCCGACGAAAATTCCTTCCTCTTCGGCTTCTTCAAATCCGTCGTCAAGTCCTTCTTCGATTTGATTTCCCCTATTCTCGTACAATCCGAGTCGCAGAACTCTCCGGCGAAAATCCTCCGCCAGTTCGCCCGGATCCACCGCCTCGAGATCGAGTTTCCGACGGGCGATCCCAAGGCCGAGAGAGTCGGGGGCGTTAAATGGAGAGCGGAGTTCGGGATTACGATGAGGAGCTGCGTGATTTTGATTTTTCGAGGGATTAGGGATTTGGATGATCGGGCCGCGATGGCGGAGGATTATTTCGATTTCATCGGGGGGCTGAAATCGAAGGTGTTCTGGACGATTAGCACGCTGATCACGGCGTCGGCGAGGCACCACGTGTTGACGGAGGTGGTGGAGGAGCATTTGGAGATGGAGAGCCTGGTTTTGCGAGACAGGGGAGGGGAAGGCGTGGTGGTGATGGAGAAGGACGGTTTAGAGGAATTGAGGAAATCGACAGAGCGCGGCGGCGGATTGGCGGCGGAGGGAGAGGAATGGCAGCGGACGAGAACGAGGGTTCCGAGCACGACGGTGAGGATGAGGCATCTGCCCCGGGTGGAGCTCCGGCGAGGACTCTGGATGGAGGACGCCACGTTGGTGGTGGTGAGGCCCACAGGAGATGCCAGCAAGGATGGGGCAGCCGACGTGGAGAAAGAGGACGAGGACGTGGCATCGAGGGCGTTTGAAGAAGGTGAAAACGTGTACAGAGAGGCAGTGAAAGCGTTACTGAAGAAGGGCAGGAGGTATCAGTTAGAAATGAACTCTTTCTAGATTTTTCTTTTTTTTTTTTTAATTTGTAAATTTAAACTTTCTGAGCTGGAAATATATATATGTACATTTTTTAAAACATTTTTTTAAAGCAATTTTTTATTTCTAATTAGTTTTGGACCGAATGAGAGCCCACCCATATTTGGGCCCTAGTCTTTGGGCCTAAAGACAGTTTTCAATATTTGAAAACTTTAAAAATATAGCCTAATTTTCTCAATTAGGGATTCTAACCTCTAACTTGGGACCTATGCTCAAAGTTTGGGAAGATATAGCCTATAGGGTAGTTGTACACTTGTAGTATAACATCTTTTTTTTGGTCTCTTCAGTAAAATGGAAGTGTCACTTCCCCCTCATGTCGATGTCGAAATCCATGGATATGTGAAAATGTCGATACATTGATTAATTAATCTAAAACCACGTTTGATAACCATTTGGTTTTTTATTTTTGGTTTTTCAAAATTAAGCTTAAAAACAATACTTCTACTTATAAATTTATTGGTTTTGCTATCTACCTTTTTTCCATGTTTTCAAAAATCAAGTCAAATTTTGAAAACTAAAAAAAAAAATAGTTTTCGAAAATTTATTTTTGTTTTTGGAATTTGACTAGCATTTCAAATATTTTTTTTAATAAAGATGAAAATCATTATAAAGGAATTGGGGAAACAAGTTTAATTTTAAAACCAAAAAACAATTATCAAAGGGCATCAATACGACTCTGAGAAACAAAATATCCCAACTATTGAGTTGTCTCCATATTGACACCAAAGAATTATTTTCTTACAAAATATTATATTTTTATTTTGTAAGTGGTTTGAAATAATACATATGTAAATTTTGATTTTTAATATGAAGTTACTCTAATAAATTTTTTCCTAAAGTTATGAATAGCATATGATTAACAAATAAACGGTCAATATGAGTATAACTTAACGGTTTAGACAAAATATATCAAATTTATGACCCAAAAAAAATGATTTTTTTTTACGACAATATGTGGGGTTGGAAGATTTGAGCCACATGCCTCATGGTCATAAGTACAACTTTATACCAGTTGAACTATGTTCTTATTGGAAAAAAAAATGATTTTAGTATCTAAGAAAGGGAGCAAAAGATAAGAACCATACTTTCTAATTTCCAGAATCTATATGCAATTTTGTAATCTAAAAGGAAATTTGTTGCAGAGCATAGCTCAATTAGCATAAAGATGTAATCGAATCCCCCACCCCATATTCTAAAAAAATAATAATAAATAAATAAATAAATAAAATTGTTACCAATGCACTTGTATTTTAAAAATAAAAATAAAAACAAACAACCAACATTTTCACCCCATTTATTATAGATGCTTTTATTAGTGGGAAAATGAAGAATATATATTGCATCATATGTTGGGCACATTCCACTCTTTATGCTAAAACTTCACTTCATTGCATTATTTTGTGCCTCCTACTTTTATGCATCCCATATGATATTTTAGCATTGGCCCATGCATTAAGAATCTTAATAATGAATATAGTCTTATTCGACTTTATACTATGTACCCTTTCCTCCGTTTTCATTTTGCCTTTGCGCATTGACTTGACATTGTGAACACGTCCTCCTGACTAAAACATCATATCAAAATTTGGTGTATACAAGTTAAAATATATCTTTATAATGTTTGGTAAGATCTTTGAAACTATGTATATAACTTAGGAATTAAAATAAATTGTGTAAATTATAAAAATATTACATTTAAGGAAATTTGAAATTTTAAGAAAGATTAAAATTTGAACTTTAAGAAAAACTATATAGAGTATGAAAAGGAGGGAGAGAATAATAAAGTATATGTGACACTTGGCAGAAGGGCAAGGCCCCTACTTTAAAAAGAAATTATTTATTTTTTTAAAAGTCTAAATTAAAGGTATGGTTGTTAGGGTTGGTCCATTCTCTTCAATTGCACTAGACCTCTTTTCTTTGTTTCAATCAACATATAACTTCTTTACATAATTTCTTTTATATTATAAATTTGATTAAAGTTAGAATTTGCTCCTTATAGTTTTAGAAATTAGAATTTACCCCTAGAGTTTGATAAAATTTCATAAATAGTTTCTATTGTTAACATCTACTAACATATTGAATACCTGGTCATTAGAAACTACTAAATGAGTGAGTTTGTGGCTAACCGTAGAGACTATTTATGAGGTTTTATCAAACCAAAGAGACGAAATTTTTCTAATTTTGAAAATCAAGAGACTAAATTCTACCTTTCTCCAAACCATAAGAACCAAATTTGTAATTTAATCCATCTAGACGAATAATTTGGTCTGTCCAAATTATTTTCTTTGTTTAGGAATGGTGGGTTCAAATGTCTAATATTAAAAAGGAAGTCCTTAGTTTCAACTGCAGCCACCCTTGCTTTTCTCCCAAGTCCTCCTTTTCTTGCTTTTAAAGAATCTTGGTTGGGACTATTTGAAATTGAAACTTACTTTTTTGTTTTTTTTTTTTCCTCTAACTTTCTTTTTCCTATGATTGTTTTGTGTAATAATAATTGAACTTGGTCTTCATGCATAGTAATGTTTTAACTTTTCTTGAAGTTATTTGATTATAATTCTTGATTTCTTTTTTTTTTTTTTTTTTTTGCAGAATATTTCTTTTATTAACTAAGAATAAGAATATAATATTGTGGTTTTGATGATTAAACCCTTAGGAGGAGGGGATGAATAATGAGTATCATATATATATATTTTGTAGTGTGGAATTATACCCTAAACCAAACTAGTTGATAGAATGATTGAATCATGAAACAATACTCGTGGGGGGCTTCCTTTCACTTTTCTATTCTTTTATATGTTCTAAAGAAAACATATAATATATTGGTATTTATTCATATGTATTTTTCATTTATCTTATTTTCTATTTACAAAATAAAAAAATGATGAATCGCATTTCTACTCTTATACTTTGATATGAGTTTCAATGTAGTCCTCATCTTTTTAAAAGTTTTGTTACTGTCTCTGTCCATTGATTAAAACTCATTAGATGTCTCTATCTTTTCTGTTTAAGTTCAATAACATGTGGAAAGGAGGATTTGATCCTCTAATAACCTCTAATTGGTTGAGAGTATATATATCGTAACCAGTTGATCTATCTTAAGTTTATATATTATATGTCACTATCAGCTTAGTGAATAGTAACAAAAATCCATTATAACTAGCCTATTTTCTACTTTTTAATCAAATTAATATTTTGAAATGCCAACCAAAGTTCAGATATTTCAATTAACATGACCCGCAAAACCAAAACGCTAAATCATCAAACAAAGTATCATGTTGACCAAGTCAACATGAGCATAGCTCAACTGGCATAAGTTTGGTACTAACGTCTGTGGTTCGAAGTCAACTTGTATCATCGACTAAAAAGTCAGAAGTTCAAATCTGTTCATCCAACATATTGTAAAAAAAAAGTAGATAAAATAAAAGAACAACAAATATCTTGACTATATTAATCTCTAAACTTTCAATATTATTCCATTTTCGCACCGAACTTTCAAAAGGTCTATTTCACAGTCTATTATTTGAGAGAGGGTAAAATAATAATAATAAATAAATTTAAATAAAAAAAGAAAAAAAAAGGTGGAGAATGGCTAAGAAAGCAACCGCATGGTAAGAGGCCATTAGAGAAAGATCAAAAAAGGGATAAATAAAGAAATAAAGAGTGCTTAAGAAATTAAATAAAGAAAGAAAGAGAAAAAAAAGTAAGCCAACCTGTCTTTAATTTTTCCTCTCTTTTCTTTTAAAACCCAAACTCCCTTAAACCCAATTTCTTCACTTTCTTCTTCTTCTTCTTCTTCTTCTTCTTCTTCAAACAAACAAATCACAAAATGAAATCCATCAAAACAAAAACTTCCAAATCCAAATCCAAATCCACTGCTCCGCCGGCCGACCTTCTCGTCTGTTTTCCGGCACGTGCCCATCTCACTCTCTTGCCCAAGCCCGTCTGCAGTCCGGCCAGAGCTCCGGCCGAACCCCACCGCCGCCACCAGAAGAAACCGCCGCCGCCCCAAGCAAGTCCTCTGCTCTGGGCTAAGGAGATGGCGTCCGAGCCCACGTCCCCCAAGGTCACCTGCGCCGGCCAGATCAAAATCAGACCCCACGCCCATCGCTCCACCAAGAACTGGCAATCCGTCATGGAGGAAATCGAGCGAATTCACAGCAAGAAGAAAATGCCCACTTGGGGGAATCGAATTCAGACCCGAAATCAGACTCACAATCAAAACCCACTTGGATTCAAGAGAGAAATCGTCAATTTCCTCTCCTGTTTGCGAGGGTTTCGTTTCGATTTCCGTTGCTTCAGAGGCTTCCCTCAATCGGAAACCACGACCGACGAAGAAGACGAAGAATTCGAACCCGAATCCGAATCCGAATCCGACGAAGAACCCACCGAACCTTCGAGAAGAACCGTGTTCTCCAAATGGTTCATGGTTCTAGAGGAAGAAGAAACCAAACCCAGAAACGACGCCGTCTCTTCACTCGAGCTCCAGCCCTCCTCTGTTCCGCCGCCAAATGCTCTGTTACTGATGCGCTGCAGATCGGCCCCATCAATCGGCTGGATCGAACGGAAACCAAAACAAGACGAAGAAGATGAAGAAGAAGAAGAAAAGCAGTCGAAGATTAGCTTGAAGTTGTTAATGGAGGAAGAGAAGGAAGTGACTGCGAAGAAGGAAAGCTTGGTGGTGATGGATTATGATGCTGATTTTTACAGACTTTCATCGGACATTGCGAAGGAGACGTGGGTTGTGAGTGGATCGAGTAAATGTAGTGATGATCCATTGATCAGAAGTCGGAGTTGGAAGAGATGATGATTCAAGATTGAAGAAATTAATAACAAACCTTTCTGTTTATTATTTTTTTTTTTTTTGTTGGGTTTTGAATTTTGATGTTGTTCTTGAGTTACAGAGAAGGTTTAAGAGATGAAATTTCTGGGAAACCCAGATCATCTGATTTGGGTTTTTTTTTTTTTTTTTTCAAGAATATGAATATGATGTACAGTGAAATTTTGAAAATGTGGGTTTGTGAAATTTGTTGTGTATTTAGATTAATCAATAATTTTGAGTTCTGACACTGTCATAAATCTGAGGATTTTTTTTTTTTTTGGGTTAATTTTCATGGAAATTTGGTAAGAAAGCTGGTTGGGAATTGGCATTTGGACACTTGGAATCCAGATCTACATTCCAATTAAACTAAAATATTCTTTCAGTATCACTCAAATTCTTATTGCTTTTCATGTTCTTTCAACTTCTTTTAATGAGAGAATTCAATTTTTACCCTTGGCAAGAAGTGTCCACTTTTATTCCATTTTATTATATCAAATTGTAATATGGTATGATATTACTTTCTGCTTTTGATTTCATTCAAGAAGTCTCATACTGCGGAAGATAATTGTGTTGAAGATCCTACATTGAAAAGATAAGTTGAGACCTCACAATGTATAAGATAGATGAGTCATTCTATTCATTGTCAATTAGTTTTGGGATGAATCCCATATTTATCTAATATGGTATTAGAGCCCATGAAATCCAAATAGGTATTCAATCCAAGGAAAAAAAAAAAAAAAATCTTATCCAAGAATAGTAAATCTAGTGAGTCACCTTTATCTAATAAATTGTCCTCACTTTTATCCTATAGATCTCTTCAATTCTTAGTCAATTGTGAGACTTTATTTACACTCTCGTTAATATTGTGTACTTCGACTTGTCTCTTTCTATTAAATTTTTGTTCTAAATATCATAAACTATGCTTAGATTGAGATAGTTCTTCAATAACTAAATTTTATGCCTTGATTTGTTAGAGCTTGATTTTTAGAGATTAAGTGGATTTTGAAGTACTCTAATATTATTTTTTTTGGAAATTCACATTGATTTAAACAAAAGTCTATAAAAAAGTTAGAATTGTAAAGTTTTGATTCATAAGTTCAAAGTTGAGTTCAAATTTAAGATTTAATGTGATGAAATTAAAAGTTTTTCAGTGCCTTTAGTTTTAAGGATAAAATTTAGTTTTGTTTCTTCCCCTTTTATGGAGAATTTCCTGTCCTTTAAATAAAGAAAATGTTCTGACTTGCAAATTATAATATGTTCTGTATTAATGATCACTACAGCGCAGAGAGAAATATTTTTATTAAATATTTAATAATATAAATACAAAATACCTTTTTTTAAAAAAAAAAATTAATATAAATACCCTGTAATCATAACTTATGACTTCTTTGAGAAATGTTATATTTTTACTAAACATAAATATTTCTACTAATAATGGTATAGATTTGATTTGACAGCTTGACATTAAGAAACGCCACTAAAATGAAAAGTTTTATTTTTGATAAATCATAAACTTTTTTCTTTGTTTTATAAATAAATAAATAAATAACATTTTTCCTTTGTAATTTTTTTTAATTTAATCCTTATAAATGTGGAAATCAAACCATTGACATTTAAAATGGTGGTAATTAATGTATTGACCCATAAACTATGTTCGAATTGACAATTTTAATTATAAACTTATATAACAACTGAGGTTGCTAAAGAGTATTTTTTTTTTCCGAAAAAAATGCTACTAAAAAGAATAATAATGTTTGTGTACGTGCATTTTCAATAATTTGATTTGCGAAGGGACAAGGGGAGTAATTCCCTTCGTTTCATCTTAGATTGAAAAAATGACAAAGTGTTGAAGATTCAAGGTTTTTTTTAATAACACTCTTAAAATTTCTAAAATTAAAAGATTACACATATTAAAAAAAATTGAAAGGTAAAACTTTTTCTTTTTTTTAGTTCAACAATTATGGTGTAAAAAACAAACTATCAATCTTTGGAATGGTAATTGAGATCTTATCCAACTGAAGTATGTTCGGATTGACTATCTGACTCTATCTATAATGATATTCAACCTTTTAAATTAAAATTAGAGAATAGTTCTACATTGGTCAATGAAAAATATTTGAATGTTAGGTGATATTGATGGCTTTGCTAATAAATTTTTTTCATGATTGAAATAAGTTAAGAGGGGTAAAATTAGAACAAGAGAAAGGTGAGGGTGAAGAGAGAAAAGAAGGCTTTTGAACGTAATAATGAGGGATGAATTATGATTATGCCCACTCCCATTACGACTCATAATCATTATTCCTTTTAATTTGGCTTTAATTTATGCTCTCAATCACAATGGTCTTTAATAAAATCACCATTGTCCTATCAAAATGAGCAAGCTCAGTAATTGACATGTACTCTCGGCCACAAGATTAGAAGTTCAAATCTCTCTACCATAAATGTTGATACTCCAAACTTTTCTTACTCCATATTTCTAAGGCAATCATCATTATTAAATAATAATAATAATAATAATAACTTGTATTGTCATTTTTTAGATAATGATGATAATAAAATAACTAAGTCGAAGTTAGCTCAATTAGTTAAGACATTTTATAAAAAAAAAATAGTTTTCTTTTTTTTTTTTATCAACAGAACATCAAATCTTTCATTCAAATCAAGAAACCGCTCAAAGAGCAACGTTACAGAAAGGAAGAAAACAGAGAAACCACATCCTCCACTCACTAAGGGACAATCACAAAACCCAAAGCCAAACTCGTCAGCCAGTGCACAACACTCTTCCCCTCCCAAAAAATGAGGTCCAAACTAAGCAGACAGCCAAACGATTTTATCCCATATTCATCTCTCTTCCCCTCCCAAAAAATGAGGTCCAAACTAAGCAGACAGCCAAACGATTTTATCCCATGTTCATCTAGCTTTTCAACTCCTCGATCCCCTTAACTCCAAGCCAGCTACTAGTTTGTTCCAGACTTTCCAACTCAAATCGGTCCCCGAGCTCAAGCTTCAGGCCTGCAACCATATTCCCATCAAAACAAATCATTCTGCACATGAACTTCAACTAAGATAAGCAATTTAGGAGGAGATAAACATTACCAAATTTCCTCTATCAAACCCCCCTCCCCCCCAACCTAAGTCTTGCCACTCCTCAAGCAAGCCTACAGCTAAATAATATGACTAGCAGAAAAACAAATGTTGAGATTTATCATGCTCAAATACATGTGCTATATATGCTAAACCTTTTACCTACGAAAAGCTACTGCAAGCTAACAGAAAAGAGACGAATCAAGACTTACCCAAGAAATGCTTGCGTGTGTGTGTGTTTAGCCTCTTCTAGAGCAGTCCTTAATGGCCTAGGACTAATTTATAAGACCCTCCACCTAACTTCCCCCTACACTGGAACTAAGGCCTCGCATGAAAGCCTAAATGAGCCATTATATTTAGTAGAAGTTTAAATCCTCATTCCACATGACATTGTTTTATTAAATATATATATATATATATAATAATAATAATAATAATAATTTAAACTATTAGCATGTACCCTCGACCATGAGGTCAGAGGTTCGAATCCACCCACCCTCAAATGTTGATGTACTCAAATTTTTTTTTTTTTATTTTTTAAGTTCTTAATCTTTTAATTGAATTTTAAGTTAATTAATAGAATTTAATGAGATAATATTAAATTAATGAATTAGACCCACATCAACCACAAATTACATTACAAAATTAATTCTTAAGAATGTTCCATCAATCTTCGCTCTGCCACATTATCTCTCCCTTACTACATGAATAGCCCTTACTTGAACACCAAAAAGTATGAGATATTTTGAGGAAAAAGAGTTCAATTATAAACTTAGCATGGAATTTTAATCATCGCCTCTAAACTTTCAATTATAATTTATAATTACATATAGTCCTTTTGGATAAAAAAAATTATTATTATTATTACTGTAGTCCTTACTCGTACCTATTTACTTTATATGTAGATTTTATATTGGCTCAAAGATAGGGGCTAAAAAGACAATTCAAATTTCAGATAAACACCACTATCATAAACTAATTTATAATTTAATACAAAAATAATGTATTCATATTAAAATTTAAAATCAATTTTTTCTCCATCATTTCTTAACCTTCTATTTGACATCAACGTCAATTAATAATCTAGTACCTCACATCCAATCTGTCTTCCGTCAACGCCTCTATCCTGCTGGAGGAGGAAATTTATTGGAAGCAACGTTCTAGGGAGGGTTGGCTGAAGTGGGGGATCAAAACACAAAATGGTTCCACTCTAAGCTAGTCACCGACGACAGAAAAATAAAATTCAAAAGATCGTTGACTCCAATGGAAACTGCTACACAAACAGGGAAGATATCGAACGCCATTTCCTTCATTACTATTCTGATCTGTTTAAATCTTCTCCTTTAAATGTGCAGGCAATCGAATTTCTCCACGCTACCACAGTTAGGGTAACAGAGGCCATGAATGCACACTTAGATCGGGTATTTACAGCGTCAGAAGTGGAGGAGGCACTCAAACAGATGCACCCAACTAAAGCCCCTGGTCCAGATGGACTTCCAGCCCTATTTTATCAAAAATACTGGAATGTGGTGGGAGATCAGGTCACTAGTACATGTCTCAAATGCCTCAATGAGGGAGAAATTCCAGAACAAATCAATGCCACTACGATTGTCCTCATCCCAAAGATGAAAAATCCAAGCACGGTGAACGATTATCGCCCTATCAGTTTATGCAATGTTTATTATAAAATTATTGCTAAAGTGCTTGCTAATAGATTGAAATCGATCCTTCACTCTATTATTTCTAATAACCAAAGTGCATTTGTCCCAGGTAGACTGATAAATGACAATATTATTGTAGGATATGAGTGCTTACATTACATAACAGGCTCTAAATCCACAAAAAATAGTTATGCTTCTATCAAACTGGACATGAGTTAAAGCTTACGATAGAGTGGAATGGTCATTTCTAAATCGATTTATGGAAAAAATGGGTTTTAATACATCATGGATTAAAAAGATCATAATGTGTGTTGAATTTGTTTCCTTTTCCATTCTTATAAATGGCATCTGTTCTGAAACCTTTAGGCCCACTCGAGGACTTAGACAGGGCGACCCGTTATCACCTTATTTATTTCTCATGTGTGCTGAAGGTTTATCCAGTCTTCTAACAAAGGCTGAGATCTCTCAGAATATTTCAGGTTTTCGAATTGCAAGAACGGCACCGGCTATTTCTCACCTCCTTTTTGCAAATGACAGTTTGCTCTTCCTAAAAACAAGCACGGAGAAATTTTTGGAGTTACAAAGACTTCTAAAAGTCTACGAGGAGGCGACAGGTCAAATTATTAACTATAAAAAATCAGCAATAGTGTTTGGACCTGGAACTGCAATCAACATCCGAAGCGAATTAGCTAGTATTTTGAAGGTTAAAATAGTAGCGGACCATGGAAAGTATCTCGGTTGTCCATCTTCTCTGTCTAGGAACAAGAAGGCACCGTTGAATTACATCAAAAGTAAGGTTCAAAAGGTTTTGCAAGGTTGGAAAGGGAAGATGTTTTCATCAGCTGGCAAGGAAACTCTTATAAAGGCAGTGGCTCAGGCCATTCCAACGTACACTCTCTCTTGCTTCAAACTTCCACAGGGTTGTTGTGACGAGCTGAACAGGATGATGGCTAATTTTTGGTGGGGTAGCTTTGAACAAGGGAGAAGAATTCACTGGCTGAAGTGGGGAGCTATGACAAAACCAAAGGACAGAGGAGGAATGGAGTTCAGAGACATAAGGCTTTTCAATCAAGCCTTGTTGGCGAAACACACTTGGCGCCTACTTCAAAGACCTCAATCTCTAGTGGCACAAGTTCTGAAAGCGAGATACTATCCTAATCGTGAATTTTTGAATGCAGGTTTGGGGGGTAGACCTTCATATGTATGGCGAGGAATTTTATGGGGTCGAGAACTAGCAATGAAAGGTGGTTGCCGGAGGATTGGGAATGGTGAAACAATTGACATCTATGAGGACAAGTGGATTCCAAGGATGAAGACTTTTAAACTTCTTTCTCTCAAACGCCCTCTGACTGATTACAGAGTCAAAAGTCTTTTCTCTAGTAGTCAATCATGGAATGTTAATCTTCTAACAGATTTTTTTATGCAGGATGATGTAGTAAAAATCCAGGAGATTCCTATTGCAGGTGCCCAACACCCTGATAATTTTTTCTGGCACTATGATAAGCGAGGCAAATACTCTGCTCAGAGTGGGTACAAGCTTGCTATGGAAGAGATCCAGGGAGAATCATCATCATCTGATTCATCTGTCTCCAGTTGGTGGAAGCTACTCTGAAATCTAAAAATACCAAACAAAATCAAGATATTTGTTTGGAGAGCCAACTTAGATATTCTACCATGCAGGATGAACATCATAAAAAGACATATACCTTGTGATCCATGTTGTCCTATGTGCAGGAAAAGAGATGAGACAACCCTTCATGCTCTTTGGGAGTGTAAGAAGATCAAGAAGCATTGGGCTCGGTGGAGTCCGGTGCAAATTTTTATAAATGATCATTTTTCTAATACCCTCGACCTTTTTTGCAGGGCCCAAGAGACTCTATGCATGGACGATATGTTGATATTTGCAACAACAATGTGGTCCACTTGGAATACTCGAAATACTGTAGTGTTTCAGGGCATCATTCACCCTCATAAACTGACAGACGACCCCATTGTTTGGGCATCAAACTATGTATCCGAATACAGGGAGGCTCAACCAAGCAGATGTTTAGGAGAGGCAAGGACGACGAGTGGTGACACTGGTTCTTTAGCAACCTGGACTCCTCCACCACATAATCACCTCAAAATGAATGTGGATGCAGCTATAATTAATGGCGAGATGGGATCGGGTATCATTATTTGCAACTCCAAAGGAGAGACGATGGCAGCAGCAGAATTTTTCAGACGCACGTGTTGTTCGGTGGAATGGGCCGAAGCTCAAGCTCTCCTAGATGGAGTCACACTAGCGGTGGATTCTGGACTTACACCGATCTAGGCGAAAATAGATTCTAAAATAGTATGGAATCTTCTGCATGACCAAGATCAGCATTTCAATGAGATTGCCCCACTTATTCTCCACATCAAGCGACTTTTCCATGCTCACCATATCAGGGGTTACCTTCTTACTCCTAGAGATGGGAACAAAGTTGCCCATATGCTAGCCATCCACGCTCGAACGTCGAAGCACTCTGAAGTCTGGATAGAAGATTGTCCCCCTTGGGCTCAAAGCACTTTAGCTCTCGAGATGACTCATATGAATGTTTCTTCTTCTTTTCTTGTTTAGTCTTACTTATGTTCTCCTCAAAAAAAAAAAAAAAAAAAACAATTAATAATCTAGTAATTTTCAAGAAAATAATAATAATAATAATTTAGAACGAATATTATAATCTATATAACAAATAACCCATTAGAAATGACCAAGTGCTTAAATAAATGTTCGAGAAAAATACACTTTTAGTCCCTGAGGTTTGGATTAGGTTTCATTTTAGTCCTTGAGTTTTCAAACTCAACAATTTAGGATCCGTTTGGTTGGTGATCTGAAAACAGGAATTTGAAAACAAGGGATTTAATGAAAACAAAGTTGTATTTCATGTTTTCAGATATGTGTTTGGTAGCAAATTCAGAAACTGGATCTAAATTTAAATAATGGTTCAAAATGTGTTTGATAATATATTTGTAATCGATAAATTATTTGTAGTTATCAACTAAATACTAAGTTGAATATAAAATATTATTAATTAATTTATAAACATGTTATGTATTATAAATTTTTATTATTATTATTTTACAATATCATATAATTTTTTTTTTGAAATATTTACAATATCATATAATTTATAATACATTATATTATACAAATTTTAATTTCGAAAATATAAATTGAGTTTATAACATGAAATACTATGTTTATTAAAGTTTTTATCTTTTTTAATTTAATTATGTATTTAGAATTTTGAAATTCAAAATCTGGATACAACGAAAACATAAAAAAGTTGTTTTCAGAATTTTCACTATTTGGATCACATAATCCGAAAACAATTTTCAGAAACACGTCTGCCAAACGCATATTCATTGAATTCAGTGGATATGAAAACATAAAACAGAATCTGGATTGCCTACCAACAGGCCCTTAGCTTCTAAGGTTTGGTTTTAGTTTCATTTTGGCCCCTCCATCCATTTCTCCGTTAAAAACTAACGGATGGATGACGTGACACTATTTTTTTATTTTAAAAAATATTTTTTTATTTTTTAATTAAAATAATAAAAATATTATTATTTTTTATTTCTTCTTTAGTTCTTTCCTATCTCTCTCCCCCTCCTCCTTCTTCTTCACCTCAACACTTCAACAACACATGGTCGGTTGAAACGGCACCCTCCCTCCTCGGTTATTTTTTTTTTAAGAAAAAAGAAAAGTTGGAAAAAAAAAATGTCACCAACGACGGCCGACCGCTGGCAAGCAAAGAAGAAGGTGCTGAGGTGAAGAAGAAGAAGGGTGAGGAAGAGAGAGAAGAAATTAAAAAAAAATAAAAATAATAATATTTTTATTATTTTAATATATTTTTAATTAAAAAATGGTGTCACATCATCACCCATTAATTTTTAACGGAAAAAATGGAAAGAAGAACCAGAATGAAACTAAAACCAAACTTGCTAAATTGTTGAGTTACTCAGGAACCAAAATGAAACATAACCTAAACCTCAGGGAATAAAAGTGTATTTTTTTTCCTAAATGTTTTTAAGTGTAAAAAATGTTTTTAAATATTTAAAATCATTCTAAACAAATCCTAAGAGACCTGAATTCAGAAAATCAAGTAATAAATACCAAACAACATCTTTACTTTTGCATCAGATAATCAAATTAAACTTCCAAAATCAACCAATAGTTCATATGAACATACCAACATGAGCATAGCTCAACTACTTGTACTAATGACCAAAAGGTCTATGGTTCGAATCCTCCACCCACAAAGGAGGAGAAGGAGGAAGAAGAAGAAGACAAAAAAAAAAAAAAAAAAAAAAAAAAAAAAAAAAAAAGCTCAACAACATAGTATGAAGGAAAGAATAGCAATGGCCATATATGGTTTCAGCTTTCAGCATCATAACCGAATCAATTAATCAATATAATGATAAATAAATGAAAACCCCAAGTGATTGGAAGTGAAATAAGCAGAAGACAACCAAGATAAACTGAACTAGACAGACACACAACAAAGTACAAAAAACATTATGGACGCACAACCCAATTAGCAGCAGACTCCATAGTTGTTGACTGACAAGTTAAACCTAAAACATAATTACCCAAACCAGATGACAATTTTCATAACAGCATCATATCCCATCACCCCCACCAAGTGAAAGTATTGAGTTTTGTTAGAACCTAGATAATTAAACCAAGGCAATGCTGCTCTCTCCGCCCGGGGGTTTGCGTACCCCGCCTAAGTAGTCTCGAGTCTCTACCTTCCCATCTGCAAATATGTCACTACCACTCATCTCTCGCAATTTTGCAACGCTCAACGGTTTCTCTGCAGATGATGGAGGAACGTCGCCTTTGAAGATGTCATTTCCTGATAACTCTGAAAATTTCTTGTCGTAAATCTTCTTTGCGGTCTTTACCGAAGGTTCTTCTCCGGGGATCACGTTTCTCTGTTTTGGTTTCCCATGTGCAAGAACAGGAAGATAATTAGATTGATTGGAACTAGGAACGCAGCCATATTAGAATTGATAACGAGATCAATGAAAACTAGTGATGTTACGTGGTCGCCATGTTACTGAAAAGAAAAAATGCTCACAATGATGATCGCTTGATTAATTAAAAGATATTATATGCATCGGAGAGAAACTTTAAAGAAAAGTTAACTAAAAAACTAAGCATAAAAGCTAACAAACAACTACTGGCTAACCAAAGCCATATCAGCCATATCATCCTAGGACAAGCTTAATTATTCAGAAAAAGAAACCCCACATAGAGCAATTAACCAACTGGAATCCTAGGATTTCATCATTGCGAGCTTCTGGCCCCATCAAGAAAATATAATGAAAACGAACGAATGAATTAGATAAACTAATTGCACCACCCTTATGATAAATTAGCTGCACGTAAATTAACCAACTGGAATCCTAGGATTTCATCATTGTAAGTTTCTGACCCCATCAAGAAAATATGATGCAGAGGAACGAGTGAGTTAGAAAAATTAGTTGACACGTTGAATCACCAATGAATCCAAAAGCTTAAGCTGATGAATTATGGCAGATTTAATCATATCAATATTTTAACATTACTCTCACTTGTGGGCTTGGAAAAAGTTCAATAAGTGGAAATCAATATTAATCGGAAAGAAAATGACACTACAAGGTTCGAACACAGAACCTCTTGCTTTGATATCATATTAAATCACCGATCAACCTAAAAAACTTAAGCTTTTGGGTTCATTGGTGATTTAACATGATATGCCACCCTTCTCTCCATACGGCATAGAATCTCGCACTAAATCATGTAATTTCTAAGCAAAAATGAGTAAGTGGCGTTTGTGGGTGTGCCTTTTTAATGGATGTGTTTGAATTAGGATGACAAAAAATCCATCCTGAAAACCACTCGATAAGAAATTTGACTGGAGTAATACTTACATCATCAGGCTCTCCAATCTCGATGCTTCCTTTTAAATCCAAAGTACGTGCGGTTGTTGGACGGGGTAAGATCTCCGGAGGAGGAGCGAATATGTCATGTCCACTAAGCTCCTTGCATTTGGCATCAGAGAGCTGCTTCTTCAGCTTTGCATCAGCATCGCTTTCTAAGTTTCCGCTCAACTCACGCTGCTTCGCAACCTCCGGTAGGGTAGTGGGCTTTTTAGGAGAAACACTACCTTCTTCACCGAATGAAATATGACTAATTCCAGCCAAGGTTTGCTGCAGTTGATCGAGCAGTGAAGATTGGGAGTCAGAAATTCCTTAACCAAACACAAATGCAATCATAATCACAGATAAACTGCAATAAATGATCTTCTTCGATGGATACCTGGTACATACGTATTCCTGTTTTATTCTGTGAAGGGTTGGCGCTTCCAGATTCTAGTTCATCATCTCCTTCGTTGGCAACAAAAATGCCACTGCCAGTCATCTCCTTCATTTTATATCCAGAACAGGGTTTCCTGGAGTTTGCAAATCGAACAATTGAGGTGCCTCATATAAAAGTCAAACTGAATGACTTCAGCGAATTGGAGATTCGATGTAAAGCAGACCCAAATGATCTAATTGTAAACCATTAAGACGCAAAAGCAACTTGAAAACTTTTTAATTCAAATTACTTATTAAAATCAAGTGACGCGAGAAGAAGAGAAAAAATTGATCATAGACTTGTTAAAAAGCCTAGAAAACCAGAAATGAATACAAAATTGAGATCTACTCATCAGTCATTGAGTGATAAGAGTATATTACTACGCAACGGTTAGAGAGCGAGGTTTGAAATTTGAATTATTTGGCCAATTTACAAACTAAACAAGCAGATCGGTGGCATAAAATTAAATAGAAAACAAAGCCTGAAGAAGAGGAAAAAAATCATACAGAGTCAACAACCGCTACGAAACTGAAAAAGAACGATAAATTGAGAGAGAGAGAGAGAGAGAACAAGATAGTGTTCTGAATGTCAAAAAGGAAAGACTATCGAAACAGAATAGCTTTGGAGTTTGGAGTCCAACACAACTCACAATTGACAATCCGGTACCAGCTAAGAAACCGAAACACAAATTGTCGAAAAGAAGAAGAATCAAACAATCAAGATACTAAACAAACAGAAGCAGACATAGATCTCACCTTTTATTCAAGCTCTCGACCTCCTCATCCGTAACCTGGCCTCCAAAGACGACCTTACTGATCCCATCGGAGGGCTAGAGAGAAAGAAAAACGAAGAGAATAAGCAGAAAAAGAAAAATAGAAGGAAAAAAAAAAGAAGAAAAGGAAAAGATAGAAATGTAGAAAGTACCTGATGAGACCTGGGAGCGGAGCGAGAAGCAGAAGAGGGAAGGGCGGGGGAATCGGCGGGGGGGACTTCAGGCCAAGTGAGCAGATCTGCAGTGGAGGTGTGAGGCTTCCGAACAGGAGTGGTTCTGTCCATTAGAGAAGAAAGGAATTGGGAATTGCAGAGGCCAGAGAGAGGAGAGAAGTGGAAGAAGAACCTGAAAGGGAAATGGAAGAGAAGAGGATGAAGAAGAAGAAGAAGAAGAAGAAGAAGAAGAAGAAGAAATGGTTTTGGTTGAGGTCGCTTGCAAAGCACTCTGGTCTGGTCCGTGGAGCTTTGATTTGGTATTTGTTAATGGCTTCTTCTTTACTCTGATGGAATTGGAGGAGATGAAGGAGGGAGGAATCGCTTTGCTTTGCGAGAGAGATACAGTGCGAATGTGCCGTGGAAGCAGAGATGTTTTTAACTCAAATGACGGAAATACCCTCGGGATCTGGAAGTTTCTTTTTTTCTTTTTCTTTTTTTTTTTTAAACAAAATTCTTTTTGGTGCCGTTGAGAGGGAGAGTGGATTACAAGTGAGATGAGTAGAGCAGTATTTTCTACTCTTTCTTTTTTTTCTCTCTCTCTCTCTATAATGCGCTTTTGGATTTTTGAATTTTCAAGCGCCATTTCCATTTATAATGTGAAACGTAAATTCCAATGCCCCGCACGTGCCACCAAAATGACTGTTCCTCGTTTTTACAAATAACCTATTTTCTTTTTCTTTTCTTTTCTTTTTTTTTAATTTTTTCTCTAAAATCTAAAAAGTTTCTACATTTTCAATTTTCGGTTTAATGAGATAATGTTTTCAACTCCACTAATTTAACGATTATTTGGTACACAACGATCTTACTGTTTGTTAGTTCAATAACATCTAAGATGTAAGATTTGAACCTTTAATCTTTTAGTTGATGATATAGGTCGATTGCAATTGTACTACTCAAAATTACTAGCAAAGTAATTTTGAACAAATTCAAACATATAATAGTGTAAACCAAAGGTTAAAATATCGATATCGACAAAAATGTCAAGATCTCAATTTTATGGAAATGTTAATGTCGATGGATACTTCTAAAAAACATTTAAAATAAAAAAAAAACTAAAAAAATATTTAAATTAACAAATAAATTTTTACATTTTAAAAACAAGTTAAAATACTTATTATAAATGTTATCTCTACATTAGTTACATTTTGTTATTATTTTGTTTATATTTTATCAATTTCTTTACGATATAATGGAAATGTCGATTCATCCCACGATGTCGAACCTATGGACATATGGAAATATCGACATGTCGATGAAAATTTAATACATTGTTGTAAACATTGAATTGAAGGAATTGATATTAAAGATCTATTAGATAGAAATTGAAAGTTAAATCTATTAAATTTTTTTAAAGTATGTATATTAAATAGGATGAACTTTGGTCATGAATTTCTTAGACTCTTTCTAACAGTGTAGGAATTAAATTAACATGATCCTGAAAGCTCATGAGCCTATTATGAATTTTTTAAAGAAAACTCTATAAGTTTAGGGACCAAATTTTAAAGTTTAATCTTTCTATTATTGCAAATAACTCCTTGTGTATTTCCACCTTTTTTATACTCTTCTCCCCCTCACTTTCTTAAATTGCTCTAGGTACCAAAGAAGGAAACAGGTTAGGTAGAGAGATAAAGCCATTTCTCTCTTCTTTTTTTTTCTTTTCTTTCTTTATTTGCCAATATATACATATATGTATATAATAACAATTGTTTTTTTTTTTAATATTAAATTGTTTTTGTTTGGATATGGTTGGTTACTCTCCTGCACTAAACACGCCAAAAATTGAAATTCTTTATAATTCCAATACTGATTTTTTTTAAAAAAAATAAATAAGCTTTTTTAATAAAAACAAAATTTCCTTGTCTTTCTCCAATTCTTTTTGTTTAATGTAAAACAAATTTGTTTTTTTTTTTTTTTTTCTTCGCGAAGTGATGTGAATGAAATGCTTGTGATGGCTTTGCTTGAAAAACTAGCCATATTCTTATTCCGCATGCTAAAATTCTTGTCTTAGTTTTAAATTCAATTTTTAAAATTAAATAAAAATTTCCAATTGTAAAATCGCAAAATATCAAATCAAGAAGCTGTTGGGCTAAAAAAGAGGTCATGAATTTGATTCCAAAATTTGCATAACACACAATATTCAAATGCCAAAATTACCTCTTTATCTTCCAAAAATTAATGGTTCAAATTAGAATATCATATCTTAAAGCAACAGTTGAGTTATGCATTCATCTTTTTTTTTTTTTAATGTTCAATTATGCCTTCATCTTCAATTTTGATTGTTTCTTGCATGTTATTCTATATGAAAATTTGTAGGTTAAATTACAAGTTTAGTCCTTGAACTTTCAGGTTTATGTCTAGTAGTCTTGTGAATTTTTTTTTAGTACAACAACATTTAGGAGTGGGAGATTCGAACCTCTGACCTTTTGGTCGAGGGTACATGTCAATTACTACTAAACAATGCTCGCTTTGACTAGTAGTCTTGTGAATTTTAAAAAATGTTAAATAGTACATGGATCTATATTAAACACAAAATTTAAAGTTAAGGGACCTATTGGACAAAAAAGTGAAAGTTTAAAGACTTACTATATACTTTTTAAAGTTCAGGAACCAAAATTGAAAGTTTGAAGACGTATTTGACACTTTTTAAAATTTTCGGATATGCTTATATATTGGGTTTTAAGTAATCTACATTCGAGGGAGGACCAATTATTTATATATATATATTGCCAATAAAATTATTTGTAAAAAGTGAAAAAAAAAAAAAAAAAAAAAAAAAAAAAAAAAAAAAAAAAAAACCTAGAAAGTCAAAGCTGCCAACCAAACTTGTGACTTTAGGAAGGGCAGCCCAAATGAAATGTTGTACTAGAGAACTCCCCTCTCTCTCTCTCCTATTTTTATATTATTTTTCCTTGGTGAAAAATTGCTTTCCAAAGAAAATAAATGCTTATTTAAGAGACTGTCTTTAAAAGAGTTATTTTTTAAAATTATTCTGTATTAAAAATTCTGATCCAATGACTCATAAAATATAGGGTTAAATTCAAGTTTCATTTTTTTAAAATAGAAAACGGATATTCACTCATGAGTCATGAGAGTACAGGAAAAAGTGAGAAAAATAAATTTAAAAAATAATTAAGTAAATATAACTTGTCAAAATTGGAAAGAAAAAAAAAATCGAAGAAAGAATTATAAAGAAGAGGCAAGTGGAAGTAAAGCATAATTTAATTTATTGAGCAGTGAATCTCTTAGCCATAAAGTTTCACGTGCACTGATTTTCCTTCTATCATTACTTTTTTCTTCTTTAATTCACTATTTTCTAATAAATTCTATACACTAAAAAAAAAAAAAAGTAATTCTACACTTCTACCATTCATTTAAAAAAAAAAAATCGATCGAATTACAATTTTAGCGAACCTTAGTTTTAATTGGATTATTTCTTTTAAAGTTTTCGTTTGTATATTTATGTATAGATCAAAGCTTACCAAATGTCATTATCGCATTTGAAGATAGCTCACCTAATAAACTATTTTCAGTAGCTGAACGGTATTTGTTAGACTTTTGTTCGTAGCTCCTATGCCTACATATAGATGTGATGAAAATTAATCATTTATGTGTATTTCTATATTTATTTGTTTATGATCTTTTGATTGTTTCTGAAAAATAATAGGAATTAAACCCCTATTAGTTATGTATAGATGTGTCAAGTGGGCTAGGTTGACATTTTTGTTTTAATGACTCGGTGTAGTTTTTCAAATCGTATTAGTTGGAAAATAATGACTTTGATTAGGTAGGTTTCAAAATTTTATTTGATTAATCATAAAGTAACGAGGGGACCATATATAATTATGTTTAAAGAGTACAACTAAGAGTAATAATATTGATTGGACTTCTTATATTTCTATTAATGTGTAGTCTCACGAAAATTTGAAAGTGTTAAATTTATGTCATGTATCTCTAATAATAGAATTGTGAGTAAGTTTAATCTAATGATAGAGTGATGCTCGTGTGGGAATCTTTCTTTTTTCTTAAACTTTTCATTTTTTTAAATTTTGTAATAACCACCATATACATTCAATAATATGCAAACAAGTTAGTATCATAATTCTATGATAATTATTGAATAAAAATTTATTACATAATTAATGTGTAGTTTAAAATAATTGAAATAATCAATTAGGTAAATTATTGGGAATTGTTTATTTTCATTTTCACTATTTTGGATTCACTTGTGAACTTTAATTAGGATGGGAGAGGAAGTTGAATAAATTTAATGGGTAAAAAAGTAAAAAGTGAAGAAATAGAGTGATCTTTGAATAAAGAAACATCTTGATTAATCCATTGCACGTGGATTGAAAAGTGCCATTGATTATGCCATTCAAAATCTACTCCTTTCTATGTTATTTATTAAAAAAAATAAAAATGAAATAAAAATCTTACAAAATTATTTTTAAAAAATTACCTTCTTTTCTTTTTCTTTTTCTTTTTTTTTTTTTTAATTATTTTCCCTTTTTTTTCCTATCTAGTCTTTGTTGACAATATGTGGGGAGGAAGATTCGAACCAGAGACCTTGTGGTTATCTAGTCTCTGTTCTTGAAAATTTTGGACTACACATACACAATTTTGTCTTTATTATTTATACCATTTTTCTCACCCTTCAATTTTAAAAATTTATAATTTCTATTTTCTATTTGAGTTGTTATTATCTCACTAAACATTTAAATTTAGCAATAAAGTAAATAATTTCTAATAAAATACATTTTATTATGTGAGAAGTCCATTGTTATCTATTTATTTAATAAGAAACCTTACCTTAATGTCCAAATAATTCTTAAAAGCAAAATTATGCACATAATTTATTTTTTAAAAAATTAAATTTAACTGAGATTTCAAAAATATTTTGAGATGTGAAAACTATCAAATGAAAAATCATATACACATCTATCTTTTAAAACAGCAAATTAAAAGAAAAAGTTATCATAGGGATCGTGAAAAAATGAAAGATGTGTTTTTTTTTTAATCTATTTCTCTTACTTACTAATTAGTAGTAAGAAAATGCATTCGTTTCTTCTACATTAACTCGATTTATGATACTATCGAAGTGAAACAAAGGTCTAAAGAATATAATATAGATTAAACTAAATTGGTTATAAGTAAAGTCTTTGAATATAAAAGTATCTATTTTTAGGGCTTTCGCAAAGCACTAAACATTATAAATTTTCAAGTCTACTTAGGTATTGAGCATTTGTTTGTAAGAATTAATTCCTTGCAATAAATAATGGTAACTCTAGAAAACAAAATCCGCTAATTTTGTTGGAGAAATACATCAGAAATCAATGTAAGCATAAATGATATTTAAGAATTAGAAAATATAAATTAACTTCATTTATTTCAAGTTTTTTTTTTTTTTTTATTTCGAGAAGATCATTTATTTCGAGTTCTTAAAATATAATGATTTATTATTATTATTATTATTTTAAAAAAGTACTATTTGAATAATTCATGGGTACAGGCTTTTAGTTTTTAATGTTCCTAGAGAAGCTTCTATTGTATAAGGGAATAATACAAGGATATGGCCCAATTGGCCACTAGAAATAACTGTTGGAAAGGATGTAAATGGGGGCCATTTTGTAAAATCACATGGTCACAAAATAGCCCATCTTTTATGTTGGGGTTATCATTGTATTGCAAGAAACAATCATGTGATGTGAAACATTCTTGGATGAATTTACCCGAATATAGTTTAACGGTCTAAATATCAGTAAATTTTTTTTAAAGGTTGAAGGTATGAATAATAATTTACCTTCCAATAGTTTGTACTATGATTTTTTTTTAGTATAATGATTGTGGAATTGAGAGAGATTTGAACTTCGGATCTCAAATGAAGTAGGAATGTCTTAACTGCTCAACTATGTTCATGTTAATTACCGAATGCTCTAAATCTAAACTAATGTTGACTTATATTCTTATTCTCTATTCCAATTTAATTTCTAATAACTTAAGCTAACTTGAACATAATTTAACTGGTTAAGATATTGTCGAATGTTTGAAATCGTTTCTCATCGAACTCAAAAAGCAAGAAAAATATAAAATTCAATCTGACAAACTATTTGCAATAATCGATATTATTAATCCCATTTTGATTTATAATTACCAGTAAAATTGGAACCAATAAAACTCCGAAAATCTTTAGATTAAATTATTAAACTATATTATAAGGAATTTAAAAAGTATAACATAATTTTAATAAAATAATAGAGGAGAGAGAAAATAACCAACATGAACATAACTCAACTGACATAAAACTTGTATTAATTAAGAGGTTTGTGGTTTAAATCCTCCATCCCATATGTTGTAAAAAAAAAAGTACTTAATAGATTATAGAGAGGAGAGGAGTTCCTAGGATATATTTTATTATTTATTGGTTTATTTATTTATTAAAGAAATGTAGGATAAAGTGGTTTATTTATTTATTGAAGAAACGTAGGATAAAGTGGTATATATGATGTTATAGGTAATTTTGACCACTCCAAAATTCAAGGGACAGACGTAGGCAACACAGCACGAGCCCGAAAACAAGACCAGAGAATGGACTCTGAAGGAGAAACATGCCAGAGGGCCGAGCCAAGGCCGGAGGGGATTGGGCCTTGGCCCAACCCCCTGCTCGGCCTCGGCTCGCCTTGCGCTGGCCGAGTTCTTCAGCCTCCGTTTGGTCCCTAGTGTCCCTGGACGCCCCGATTCCACCTGGTTTAGCCCGAACCGTCTTCGAAAGCCTAGAAACCCTGAGGCAGGAAAAGGTATTTAAATCAATCTTCATCACTGAAGAAAGGATTCCAAACTTTATTCTTCGATTCTCCTCTTACTCTTGCTCTCTTGCTTCCCATTGTTCTGCTTGCTGACTTAAGCATCAGAGGCGATGTGGTAGTGTGCAGGTTTTTCTGTCTTGCAGGTCACGTCTTCCCCCCTCTCAAACAAATTCACTGCTGGTGTCACGTGAAGGTCAGATGAGTTCTGCCTATCCAAATTTGACCATCAATATATGATATGTATGTATTTTCTTCCATCCTTAAACATTATTATATCCACGCCTATTCCCAACCTTATTGAATTAATTTAAATATGCATATGAAAAAAGACATTTTATCTTTCTTTTTCTTTTACAAATATAACATTACAAGTGTAGGATAGAAAAACTCGTAAGGAAAGAGCTAGAGATGACTTAAGACTTGTGAATCTAAAATCACGTCCTTGAAAAATATGTGGCATTGACAACTGAGGACATCTTGAGCCAAGCAGAGTTAATTAATATATCAAAGTCCAAGATGTGCCATAATATTTTGTTGAAGATGTTTTTTTTTTTAGTACATCAACATTTGGGGGTGGGGGATTTGAACTTCTGACCTCTTGGTCGAGGGTACATATCAATTACCGTTGAGTTATGCTCGCTTTGTTATTTTGTTGAAGATACTTAGCTGGAGCATGTGTTAAAAGAATGATTTGCCTTAGAAATGATGTTACTTATAAATTGTGGACACCTATTCCAAAACATTAGACACAATCACGCGTCTCTTTGAATTGGTCCCGTCCAACCATAAGCAACTATGTTAGAGCTTAATAAATGTAAATGATATTATAGTAATAACTTTTTGCAATATTGAAGCAAGCCTTATAAAATGATTAGGAAGATCTACTAAAATAACTTTGTCTTTTGCCTCCACGCTAATTGGGTATGTGATGGAAGTGATGGTTTAGACTAATCAACTAACCTGACCCACACACAAAATATATATATATATATATATATATATATATATATATATATATATATATATATATAGCATTCATATGAATTTGAATTTGAGGGAAAAAAGAATTATGTGATTGTTATTTTATTTGAATATAGGATAACTTAATCGAGTAATAATGTAATTTGAGTTTTATGAGGAAATCAATTCTTTATCTTTGAATTTGTTACCAAGTTAGAAAAGAGAATCCAATACCTTGACCTAAAAGATGTTTAATTATTTTAGTTGAATATATGATCATTTTGATTTTTGAGTTTTAAGAGAATATTTAGGTCTCGTTTGATAACCATTTGGTTTTTCAAAATTATGTTTGTTTTTTCTCAATTTCCTTACCTTGGTTTTCATCTTGGTTAAGGACATTAGAGTACTTAGCCAAATTCCAAAAACAAAAACAAGTTTTTGAAAACTATATTTTTTTTTCAAAATTTGACTTGGTTTTTGAAAACATGGAAAGGACATAGATTCAAACCAAAAAATTGGATAGGTGGAATCAGTGTTTATAAGTTTAATTTTCAAAAACCAAAAACAAAAAACGAAATGGTTATCAAACGAGACCTTAGTTTCATGATTTGAATATTTGATTAAACTAGAAAAGATAATTATCAACATCGTGAAATAAAGAATGTTACAATTATTTCAAACTAAACATCAATTTTCCACTAACAAACAATGGAATCCAAAGGTTGATGAAAGAAAAAGAAAAAGAAAAAGTAGTTATTTTGTTAATGTGATGAAGCAATAGGAGCGATGTCGGCAGGGCGTATGACGGCGACGTTTTGAAACATCAACTACCTTAAATCCGTTTTTTTTTTATTTATTTTTTGAATATTAAAATCAGCCTAATTAAACGGATAAAAGTGGCTGTCGTTTTGCTAATTCACTTGTTTACTAAACAAGTCCATGGGGTGACGTGTTGACCGATTTTCAAGCAATTTCCGAAAATTAAGTGTAATTAGTAAACTCAATATAATTAGGGCACCGAAATTAACTCCTATTTTAAATCCCTAAAGTTAATAAATGAAAATGAAAAGACCCTTTTAACTTCCAACAAATAATAATAATAATAAATAGTTAAATGATAAATAATAACTTTTGCTCGATGTAAAATCGCATAAAAAGGTTAGAGGGGTCATCACCTTTTAATATAGGTGTCTGGTGCGTATATATATTAATGATATCAAATCTTTTGTTGACTTGAGTATAATTAAAGTGATCAAGTAGTAAACCTAAATATAATTCAGTTGGTTAAATCATATAACGATCAAGAGGTTTGAGGTTTAAATTTTCTCACTCCCACATGTTGTTGAACTCATAAAAACTATATATTGAGTCGAGTTTTGTTGAACCAAAGGTTTGTAGGATCCATTTTGGTTGGTTAGGCTACTATGTTCACTTGATACGTGTTAGAATCAATTGGCAATGGATAATGCTAGAGCAAATGAGCATACTTGAAAGATACCTAAAAGAGAAAAGATGTTGGACATCGAGGAGTTGTTAGTCAAACACCCCATGATATTTACGTCAGACCAAAGTCTTGAGTTGGCAGCAAGAAAGGTGCAATAGTCATAATATGAAGTGTAAGTGACACATTAGAAATGACATCAGATATAATATAATGCACTTTTCCTCCATATAATTATGGTGAATTGATTGGTGATTTGATGGGTGACAAGCTTTAGGCACCGACACTAGGTGAATCAATAGTCAACTAATGATTGCACCATACACAAGGGTTCGTGTGCTACCAAGCCTCTCAAGCTCACCCCTTCACTCGAGTGTCATGTCTTGCTCTTTTGAAATAAACTTTTGTATCAAAGTATTTATTTTTTCTATCTAGGTGTCTCTAGGTAAGTCTCATGGGTTTGAGAACAAGTTAACAGATGAGCTAACAAGCTAAGCTAGATGGTGCTTATCTAAGTAACTCACTAGATTGGCACAATTTTTAAGTCTGAAATTTTGATATATAATAAATTGTAATAGAAACCAAGGAAACATATTCTGTTAGAAGAAACCAATCATAAGAACATCTCCCAAAGTACTAAATTCTTGTTTAAGATGGCCTAATATTGTACATTGGACCAGAGGTGCTTGTCCACCTCGAGGAATGTTCTACTCTTGTTCTAATTTTTTTTCTTTCCGAGTTCAATATGTGAAGTAAGAAGACTTGAACCTCTAATTTCTTGGTCAGGGATATATATCTCAACAGCATTTTTTAGTTGAAACAACACGTAAGCAATTATAATTTAGAAAAAAAAAATTGAATGAATAAATAGAGAAAAAAAACACACACACAGACACACAAAATTTACTATTTATGATTATTTTAATCAACTATTGAAATAAAAAAGTTGATATATTTCAATTATAATACCAATCTAATAGACGCAAAAATAAATAAATAAAAATTCACGATCCTAATAGAAAAGAATTTAAATACATTGACAGAATAAACGTAACATTACAAGTTCAAAGACTTCAGAAATTTTTTAAAGTAAGAGAATTAAATAAATACAACTGGAAAAGTTAACCTGTAATACAACCTTTTGTAGAATAATTATCAAAGATTCAAAATGAGATATCAAAGGCTTTTTTGTCACCTATTTAGAGGAAAAAGTTTACTCTGAACCACAAACAATGACCAAACTTCATCCACCGAGCATCTAAATCAATCAATCCAACCATGGTAGAAATAAATTAACCACAAACTGTGAGATGAATAGGGATCCAAAAAGACAAGATACAGTGCAGAAGAATCAATTCATTATACATCTAAGGAGGTAAAAACCAAACGCTAGGAAGACTCATATTTTCCATGTAAATAGTACAGATACTACAATGAAATCTAAAGGAAAAAAAAAAAGAAAAGGAAAAAGAACTCATAAACTAATTAGGAACAGAATCCTACATGTCTATCTAGACATCCAACCAGTCCTTGGAGTATAAAGGCAGTTACAATTGTGCAAAATATCCCCCTGGGATGCCATGCTTGTTCCATCATAAAATGCATAGAGAATTTCTAAAATCCAATGCCTTGTTTTCATAAATTACCCCTACAGCATGAATAGATCATTCCTGCAGGCATATTTTAGATATCACTAGACAGACACCAGAAATTTAAAAATCATTGGCAATAAGCATGGCAGATTAGCTCACATCAGCATCAGATTTAGCAGGAGAAGGGCTCCGAGAATCAACTGGTTTATCATCTGGTGAGCCATTATCTCGCTTTGGTGAATGCTCATCATCGCTTCTACCCCTCGATGGAGTCCTACGTGGAGATATGCTTCTCCGAGTATCGGGGGAATGCCGGGCAGGCGACATGCTTCAGTATAGAATTCATTTCCAGTTAGAGTGCAGACCAAAAAGAATGAAAAGAATTACAGTGACTGAAGGATGAGGACCTTGCATGGTTATGGCAGTGTAAGATGTCTATGAAATTTAATGAAAAGTGTGTATGGATATGCTCAAGAAACTTAAAATAGTACTCCTAAATTCCTAATAGATGTTAGATCATTGGTTTTGGAGTGTGAGATGTTGCAACGGAAAAGTTCATCTAAAAAATAATGATACTATTAAAATATTAATGTTGTTAACAAGGAATTGGTAAAAACATGAGCAGAGGAGTTGTTCAAAAGCTATTTTTCAGAAACAGTTTTTTTTTTTTAATGCTGGAGGTGGTTAAAAAAGAAAGAAACAAAGAAACAGTTTTTTTAATCTTCCAAACAAAAGTTCAGGCGTAAGATGGTTGAATAACCTGTTCTTTTATTTGTTTTTCTTTAATATGTTCTCACAAGAGGCCTATTTTTAAGAACTCAAGTTGTTATTCTTAGGAAAACTATGGACTTGTGAATAATATTTCAAATGCACAGCTACTTTCACAAGCCAAGCCGCCCAACAACTCGCCCCAGCATGTTTTGAAAAATATTTAACGTTTTGGTAAACATGCCCTCTTTACCATGAGAACATGGTAGATAAAATGTGAACAAAACAGCAAAAGATCACCTCTATGGCTCCACCCATCCCTTTGCCTATTTAAATGCAAGGAAATGGCTAATTTGCCAGGTAAAAGTACTCCTATTGTGCAATGCAACTACCAAAGTGTTGCAAACCTGATAAAAGGATGGTAACTAGTTCCTAGGCCAACCTTCTAACGCCTTAATACAACATCCCTTGAAGTAATAAAATTAAGAATGTATTTGTGTACCTTCTATCAGAGCGACTAGCACTACGCTGTTCATCATCATCTCTTCCCCTCCTACGATCCTTATTACGGTCAGGACTAGCACTGCGACTCCTACTTCGATGGCGTTCTCTTTCACTTTTGTGGAGTCTATCCCGATCATATCTCTCCCGGCTTCTACTGCGGCTTCTTCTCCTGTAATCCCTATCTCTGTAGTCATCACGATGCCTGAAATGTTTTTGCAATACATAATAGAAGGGTGAATACCTAAGCCCACAATACTGAGATATCAATCAACTGCCTGTCATGATAAGATATTCAATTTAAGACAAGCCTTATTAGCCATTCTTTCCTTGTCCCATAAAAAATTGTCATTACCAGTTTTTAACCAAATACAGTTTGTAAAGATTTTAAAGTAGCTTTCAGAAAGCAACATGACTTCATGATTTTAAATATTTTTCATGGAGCACAAAACTGTACTGAATATAAAAATTCAATCATACTATGCTCATTTGATATCCATCACCTCATGCACGGTCACATATCAAAATAGTTCAGGAAAAAACAGTAAGTCTGTAACCCACCAATCTAGAATATCTTTTTTTAATATCCATGAGTGTTCAAGCCAACTTGCACACACTTCGACTAAACTCATGAGATAACTGCATGACTCTACTACATTTGGTAACCAAGGAAACTTGCAAGATATTAAATCCTTGGTAGGTGACCACCATGGATTGAACTCATTCCCTCTAAACTCTTTACTATTCTCATGACCCTTATTGACCACACTAGGCCAATCCACAGTGATTAACAATCTAGAATGTCAAAGCAACGTACTTTCATCGCTTTTTTTGTTTATATCTTCTCTGCACTCCACGAAATCTATGACTTGGATTCAAGAGACTGATGACCAGACAGATTAATAACTGCTAAATTTAGGTAGCCAAAACAACACGGCGAGGCCAAAAGTGATTGCATTCGTGAACCAACTCATAAAAAAGGACTTCCTAGAAATTCCTAATTGCATGGTGCGGTAAAGACTACATGACACTGGTATTTCAGCACTCCTTCATGCAACACGCGTTAAATGAAGGAATAATTACAAATCATATACCTATAGTTTGTCAATTTTCGAAAATACCTCTATTTCAAACATCCATATAGTTTGAAAAATCTAGAAATCATGTCCTTGTGTTAAACATTACCCTTAGCTTAAACTAAAGTAATACACTTACACATAGCTAATTCTATGTGTACCAAACCATATATGCCAATTCTACCAAAACAGAGGAAGGATGCAAGTCCGTCCTAAAAGAAGTGTAAAACTACCAAGGAAATTTCATCCATAACCAGAGAAGAAAGCATTACCTCTTTCACTCTATATGACTATGCTGAAGAGTACATTGAATTTTTGTTTTGTTTCACAAGTAAATGAGGGTAATTACCTCGAGAAAATATAAAATTCTTCACCAGAGCTCTGATTCGAACTCCAAGTTCAGATGCATTTAGACAAGGACTCTCACCTTGAACGTGGACTGCGGCTCCTTGACCTGCCCCTTGTCTTCGATGATGACTCCATCACTCTCCCCTTGCGACTGACAAAAACCAAAATTCAAGAATCAAAACATACTTCCATTTGCAGCCCTACAGCAAGACAAATTACATACAAAAGAATTAAAAGAAAATTCTCCCAAACTCACATTTTCTCAGCATTGGGACCGTACTTAGCAAATTGAACCATAATTTCTCTACCATCCAACATTCGCCCTAGATAGCAAAGTAGAAACCCAAATTGAAATTTCGCATAAAAACAGCAACATAGTCAAATTGAAAAAGGCTCAAGATTAATGCGAGTTTTTGGTCGAAGTGAAGCTAACCGTCAAGCTTATCAATTGCCTTCTGTGCTTCGTCCGCATACTTATATCGAACAAACGCAAATCCTCGGGAATCCCCAGTCCTAACAGCAATCAGACCAACCAATTACGCACTGTAATTCATCAGAAGAAGAAGATTAAACGCGCAAGAGAGAAAGAAAGAAACCTGCGGTCTCTGGGGATGAAGACGTCGACGACCTTTCCATACTTGTCGAAAAGGGGGTAAAGATCGTCGGCGGTGGTTCCTGAAAAACAAAGAAAGGGGAAGAAATTAGAGAAAAACAAGAAAGGAAGAGATGAGGTTGAAGATGAAGAAAGAGGATAAGAGAAGATTAGGGGTCGGAGATACGGAAAGTGATGTTGAGGACGAGAAGGGAGTAGGTATCTCTGATATCGGGAGGACCCGATCTTCCAAAGTGCGACATTTTTCTCTGCAACTGATCGATTTCAGCTATGGAGAGAGTGGTGACCAGCACCAGCGGCGGATGCAGGGCTCAAGCTCAACTAGGTCTCTGATGGAAGACGGGAAGAGATTCTATCAATTTCTGTATTTCGTTTAAGGTCCGTAATTTTAACTAAAATGGAAAAATGACCCTCTTCTTTTAAAAGAAAATGGGGCAAAATGTTATTTTTTGGTCCTTTAGTTTCAAAATTTTATTTTTACTTCTTAATTTTGAGTTTAGTTTTTATTTTGTCCTTATATTTAAAAGGTTACGCTTTTATTCTTGAGTTTTGAGCTTAGTTTCAAAATGTTATACTTTTACCTTTGAATTTTTTCTAATATTCACTTTTGGTCCTTGACATAACGTAATCGTTAAAAATCCTCGGATGGTGACTAAAGATGCTAATAAATCTGTTTAATATTGATTAATATTATTTATATGCTCGTGTCGTACAAATATTTATTCTTATAATATTTCAAATAAGTTGTGTGGCAGCAAAAAAAAAAATTTCTTTATCGTCTACCTCATTCTCTCTTCTACCTGATTGTCTCCGCCTCCACAAGAAATTATTCGAGGAGACTGCCACAATGTAGCTATCAATTTTGAACCATTTGATGTATGAGAGAAAAGTTGTAAAAGTATCTTGAATTTGCATCTAGTGGTTATTAGAGACATGCAAATTTTCGAATCTACATCTGATGGATATTAAGAGATGGCTACATTGTGGTTGCCTAATTAAATGATTTTTCTACACTCCCACTCGATCTTCCCTCTTTCCCTACCCTTATCGAGCATCAGTCGCTTCCCACTTTTATTTTTATGCCAAATAAATTGACCTATTGATCAAAAATATACATTTTATGTCAATTGAGTCATGCTCTTGTTGGCAACAATGAATAGTTGAAGAGAAAAACAAGAGTGGGGGCGAGGATGGTCAGGAGAAGAGAAAAAATGAGGTGGTGGATTATTATATTTTTCTACACAGTGAACTATTGAAAAATTACAATAATAAATATGTTTACCATATAAGCATATAAGTAAAAACAAAACAAAATAGCCAACAAGAGCATAGTTCAACTGACATCAAGTTGTACCATGAGATATGTGGTTCGAATCCTCCCACTCCACATATTATCCAAAACAAAACAAAATAAAATAATATCAACGTATTAACATCTTAAGTAGCATTATGTTAGGGTTACTAACGGTTTTTTATGTCAAAATAACCAAAAGTGAACGTTGGTAAAAATTCATGTCTAAAAGTGGGACGTCTGAAAAACATAATGATCAAATAGAGACTAAACTCAAAATTCAAGGAGTAGGAAGTGAAACATTTTGAAACCTATGGACTAAATGAAAACTAAATTCAAACCTCAAAGGTAATAGTGTGGTATTTTGAAATTAAGTTACCAAATGAGCCAAAAGAGTATTATTTAAGTAAATTAGCAAAGCTTATAGGGGACGTTTCAAACCTGAATGAATTTAGTTTTTTTTTTTTTTTTTTTTTTTTTTTGAGTAAACATGAATTTAGTATCTAGAATACGAAGATGTTAATATTGACAAACCAACCGAGTAACACATGGATCTGACATCTTAAAGCAAAATCCAAAGCCCCACTTCAAATGCAACATTCGGTAGGTGTGAGAAGGTAGAAAAAGTTTTAAATCGTCGGGACCGATAAAATATAGGATAGAATTAGTTTTTTTTTTTTTTTTAACAAATATTTAAAAAAAAAAAAAAAAAAAAAAAACCACGTGGTTTAAGTACATTGCTTTTAAAAAAGAAATGAATATTGGTAGTTGGATAGAGTTCTAAATAACAATATACACCAAAGTAAAATCAACATGTAAATATCATTTAGTTTTTCTACCAATTGTGGTAGTCATTTCATAATTTCCAAATTGATTTAGCTAAAAATCAGAACAAGTTTTTTTTTTTTTTCTTAGTCATATGTCACAATTATCAATTTCTTCAAAGATCGAGGTAGTCCATTTATAAAGTTAAGTGAGGTTGGGCTAGAATTATAGTGGATTTGGATTGGGCCGAACTACTAACTTTAAGAGGTTGTGTCAATATGAGTTGGGCCAGATCGGCCCATTTCACCACTTCTGTTTACAAGCATTTTTTAAGGATTTTCTTTTTTAATATAAGAATTCACACCATGATAAAATTTAAATCTTTCATATATCATTCAAATACACTTAACATATATATCTAAACTTTTCTCAAAAAAAAAAAAAAAAAAAAAAAACATATATATCTAAACAAATTAGCCCACAATACAACATGGACTCGTGTTTGAAACCAAAAATTTCAAATATGGCGATCAAATTTGAAGTCTAATGATTTGAGAATCTTCGTTAATAAAATAAAATTATTAATTAAAAGAAAATTTCATGAAAATTCACATGGTAAAATATAATATTTCAAAATAAAGAAACATGGGACGAAAATTTTGTGGTTAAAATATAATTTAAACCATTAAGTTGTATTAATGATGGTCCTACCACATAAATATTTAGAACAAACTTTTCATTTTATCGTTATGCACAATTATATGTCATGGACATATACCAAGATGGATGCGTGTATCTTTGATCAAAATATTTAATGTATTTTATTTTTCATTTTTTTTATTTTTTGAAAAATGTATTTATGTATTTATTTATTTATTTATTATTATTATTATTTTGTACTAGTGTATTTTGCATTTGCTACCTCGCTTTAGTCATTTTCTTATGTTGCGTGCAATGTCTCTTTTATCCATATCTCGTACATGCATGAAAGGGTATTTATTGGTATTTGCTCTCTTATTTAAACGATACGTGGATTTAAGTCATTTTTTTTTTAAACAAAAAAGTATTTTATTTGTTTAGAAAGGACGCCCCAGCGTTGATTGAAGTGGCTGCGCCATAAATATTACAAAAAAGGGTAATATAAAAAATTAATATATTTTTTTTTTTGAAATAATAAAAAATTAATATAATAATAATAATAATAATAATAATAAAAAGCTAATGTATTAATTACTCGAAATATCTTCATCCGTAGCCTTTAATTTTTGTCACTTTCTTTGTCTCCTATCTCATTTAAAATAGAAGCATTCGAATAAAATATCACTTATTATTATTATTATTATTATTTTGAGCAGCACTTATTATTTTATTGATAATATATATATATATATATATCCATTGGCTTATTTTAGGTGTTGTTCATATACATTTTTACTTACCACAAATTTAGGGTATGTTTGGTTTAATTTTTAAAGTGTCATTTAAAAAAAAAAAAAAAACTTTTCAAGAGTTTAATTTTGAAAAAAAAATTATAGTGTCTGGCAAGACCAAAAAAAAAATTATTAAAAAATGAGATGGAGAAATAAATCATTTTGAGAAAAACACTTGAAAACAAATTTTTTAAAAAGAGTTTGTAAGTATATAATAACCTATGAATAAAAACATTTACGAAAAAATGTAACAAAACATATAAGTGTTTAAATTCTAAACAGTTTTATACAAAATGTTTAAAAGAAATTGCATTCTTAAACTAAAATATATTCCAAACGAACCCTTAGTTTGAGGTAAAGATCAACGTTACAAATTTCCATGATTTCTTATATGCACGTATACACTACATTTGAAGTATATATGGTCTACGCTAATTAATAAAAAATTGCACCATCTGTAACCCTATCATTGTCCCGTATGTAATTTCGTAATCAAGTGCCAAGTACTATACTTGTCTATATTAATTATTGATGTGGGTAGAAGTTGAGAAATATTTTCCTAAGGTCCTGTTTGATAACCATTTGGTTTTTGAAAATTAAGCTTATACACACATACTTCCACCTGTAAGTTTCTTGGTTTTAGTATCAATCATCTACCTTGTTTTCAAAAACCAAGTCCAATTTTGGAAACAAAAAAAAAATAGTTTTCAAAAACTTATTTTTGTTTTTAAAATTTGGCTAGGAATTCAAATGCAACCTTAACTAGAATGAAAGTCATGATATGGAATTTTAGGAGAAAACAAACATAATTTTCAAAAGCCAAAAATAAAAAAGCAAATGGTTATCAAACGGGGCTGTTCACACGTAACTTCGAAGATGGAGACACGTGGAATAAACAATATATTTGTATTGATATAATATGCGTGTGAGTGTACAATCTCTAACTTTAATCCTCTGATTCTCTCTCTTGTGTGTGGGTGTGTTTCACTCGAGGGCCGGAACGCTTGATCTCGAGTTTGAAGCTTCAATGGATTCTTGAAGCTTGAAGTCTTCTAATCTTGAAGGAGTCTTCAATCTTCAAGAAGTGTTCAGCACTTTGAAACTTATGGATTTCAAAGAGTCTTCAGTCTTCAGTCTTCAATCTTCAATCTTGATGAAGTTTCTCTGAATTCTCTGACTCTGGCTTGGAGCTTCCAAAATTCTGACCCCTTGAAATGGTGGAGAACTCCTCTATTTATAGAGTTCTCGCTGGCTGGGCCCTGGTAACTTTTGGCCCTAACAACTTGGGCTTGGGCTTTATTGGTCTTAGGTTTGGTTCATATTTGACTCAAAACCATATGACCCAAACATTTAAAAGACCCAAATTTGATCCAAATAATTATTATTTTTAATTAATGGGTCAAATTAATTAATTTGATCAAAATAATTTAATTTTAATTAATTGATCAAATAGAAATTTGGCCCTATAAATTTATAATTGGCCAACTTTATCTCCAAATTAAATTTAGGACACATGTCAATTTATAATTGGTCCCAAATTTAATTAATTTTAATTCCGTCATTGATTTTATGAAATGACGTGGCAATTCGTGATTGGTCAAAATTTCTCCATCAGCAGGGGCCTAAATATTTAGAGTGAGAAGCAAAAGCACAATCTTTTAAATAAAAAACTGTAATATTGATCCAAGGTCGTGTATCAATTGATCATATGACCAAAATAAAGAGAATTTATGGGCCCGTTTGGTAACGTTCTCGTTTCTTGTTTCTTGTTTCCAATTTTATTAAGAAATATAAGCATTTAATAACTATGTATGTTTCTTGTTTCTCATTTTTTAGAAACACTCCCAAAATTTGTATAGAACTTTTGGGAACAACTAAAACTAGGTTTCTCCTTTTTTGTTCTTGTTTCCAATTGTTTCCAAACATAAATAAGAATATAAGTTTATTATTATTGAATGTATAGGTGTTAGGGTCATGAAATTCTATTTTTCTTTATTAAAAATGAAGAAACGGAAACAAGAAACGAGAACGTTACCAAACGGGCCCTATATAACCTTAAATCCTCGGAACTTTAAACAAGATTAACCTTAAACCCATAGTCACAAGAAACAACCATCATGTACAAAGGAAAAGATGTTCTTCAACTAAACCAAATAATTTTTAAAATCAAGAGTTTTTATATATACACACACATAAAATTAGAACATAAGCTCACGTTTGATAAGCATTAGATTATTAGTTTTTGAAAATTAAACTTTGTAAACATGTTTCCACCTATAAGTTCCTTTGTTTTGTTATATCTACATTCTTCTCGTGTTTTCAGGTCTTGAAAAATAAAAAAAAGTAGTTCTCAAAAAATTATTTTTGTTTTTGGAATTTGACTAAGAATTCAGATGTATTCTTAAACAAATATGAAAATTATTGTAAGAAAACAAGTATAACTTTCAAAAAGTAAAAAGTAAAAACCAAATGGTTATCAACCATATATGGACCTAATTAGTTTTTCCTTCCTTATGAAAATTTATGACACTCTCCATATATCCTACCTCTAGCTTGATGTGAAGAGTAGAAGATTCTATCGAGTAATAACTCAAAGACGAAAACTCTCTTGATTAAAAAAAGTACAAGTCTTTTGTTTTTTCTTTTTTTAGTTCAACAATACATTGGAGATGAGATTTAAATTTTTTTTTAAATCAAAGATATATATCTTAATTAGTTGAGATATGTTAGGATGGTCAACTTACAAATCTCGGAAGGCATAGATTAGAATTAAACCTTCTAAAAAGGTTAAATTTTGTCTGCTTAGTGAGATTATGCTAGTCTAAGTAACACTTTACATCCCCACTCTATGGGAAAGACTATAGAGAAAAATAATTAATGGGTTTAAAGAGAAAGATTATTGCATGCAAAGAAATATTATATAATGTGTAGAGAGAGTAGATAAAAGAGAAGACAGTTGAAGAACTTTAAAAATTAAGAAGGGCTGATGCAATTCTCTGGGGCGCCTGCCATGTATACTAACTAGGAAACCTACCCTCTGTTCTCCAACTCCCCTATATTTATAAGCTCAGCTGACAATTTATTAACCCTTATATCATCAAAACCATTTAATCTCATTTCTCTATACCCACACATATACTCATGTTAATCAGAAACCCCGAATAGCTTCGATCGTCACGCCGAGCAATAAAACATGCTCTGTGTGCACCTCGAGTATGCCATTTAGGTCTAGAGTGATGGTATCGTACTAGTGTGAAGATAAGGAATTGAATAATGGTGTGATTGTTGGTGTCAAATTTAGTCGTGGTGCTCATGACCTGAGAGCTATGCATGTGGATATTGTTATGGTTCGTTTGGTCGAACCAAATTGTTTTTTTCGATTTATGAAAGTGGGAGGTTTCGATTTCTCTGACCCTTCTGATTGAAGTTATAGTGTCTTAATTAGTTGAATTATGTTCGGATCGGTGGAGATTAGGTTGGGTAGAGGAGAATTGTGAGGGGGTGAGAAGGGTAAAGAGAGAGTAGGTGGGTTGAGAGCATTAAACAAAAAGAAAGCCGGTGGTGGTGGTGAGAGTGACGAAGGAAAGACGACATTGAAGAAAGGAAGAGTGTTTCGATTTCGATGTCAATCCTTGAATTCTGCATTTAAGTGAATTCAAGGTCAATTAATGAAGGCAGGTAAACTTCTTTGACATTGATATATATCTCTCTCTCATACCCACATTTTTCTTTTTTTAGTTCGACACGAGCGTTTAGGAATTTGAATCTCGACTTTTGGGAGGTAATTAAGTGATGCTTTAATTAATTGGTTGTGAGTTATGCTCATGCAAATTTGTTTTGGTATAATGATTCAAAGGTAGGGATGACGAAGGATTTGAACCCTATAGCATTTTAGGAGAGATTAATTGAATTACGAGATAGATACACAAATAATCTAAACTTATTTATACTAAATCAAAATATTGATTTCACTCTTGTGGATGATCTTATGCGTGCATTATTTAAGAGCTCCCACAATTAAGATTGATATAAAAAGATTTTAAATTTATACTAATCTTCATTTCTATCACACGCCAATCGTCAAGTTTTCAAACTTTACATTTTAAACATTTTCTTTATTGGGTGTGAATAAGGAAGTCTGGAGGCCTTGAAAGTTTGACTTCTATTCTTAGAATTTTAAAATCAAAGTTTATTATATAAATAGAATTCTTAAAATCAAAGTTTTGTCAATACCACACGTTTAAGATAGTAAAATTACATATATTGTATTGCAAAACCTACCTCTCAAACTTCTCAATTATAATACATCATATTCAAAGTCACTTCTTAAACCCGTGAACCAAAACATTAATAACTTAACCAAAACATTAATAACTTAGACTAATTAATTTGAGATTCTTGTACGTAACTTTTAAATAATTGTTGACAACTATGTGCCTTTTAAAAAATTAGATGTAATATAAAGTAAATAAGCGTCAAGTAAATTTTAAACTTAAATGTTAAATAGTATAACAAAATAAGATAAAATTGAAAATTTTGAAAAGTTGGTTAGGAGATTCGCTAGATTTTTTTTGGGAAGTTAATCCCGAAAGCTACTATCAAGAGATTTTACAAATCAACTTAGTTTCAAAATTGATTTTTTTAGATTATTTAATAATTAGCCCTACCCTCATAAATCATTTTTATCGCCCACAAAATCAATCCCAAACGAAACCTTAGACAGTTGGGTTTTTTCCTCTAGCTAATTCCCCCCTTAATTTTCCTTGTATTACTCCCACTGCCAAATATGGTAGACATGAGTAAAAAGTTATCCCTAAGTTCCATACAAGTTCTTTTCAAAAAAAGTTCCATACAAGTTAGTGAGCAATAGGCAATAAAATGGATGAGTAAATATATATGTCATTGAATAATGCCATAAAAGGTTTTCAAAATATAAATTAAAGACATACATCTTGAGCTTATTTCAAAAAAAAAAAAAAAAAAAACACATACATCTTGAGCTTCCAATTTACCTATTTTTTAGAAGAAAAAAAAAACTGCTCCATTTTTACAACATGTGGGGTGAGAGATTCAAATAACAGACCTCCTAGTCACTAGTACAAGATTTTATACCAATTGAACTATGCTCAGGACAGACACTGTCCACCTAATTATAAATCAATAAACATGTTATTCCATCCAAGCAGGCAAAGAAACTTAATTCCTTTGCCCATATATATCCAACTGGTTTTTTAAGGTAACAAAAGTAATTGCAAGCTTTGATGGATTGCAACCATATATAAAAACCCTAATTTATTGTCTGTCTGATCTTTTTTGTTTAGTTATCAACATGTAGCTTAAAGCTCCACTGCCTATTCTTTGGAGATTGAAGAATGAAGGCAGCTGCTTCTTGTTGGTTCAAAAACATTATACTAAACAATAATGCACTTTAATGTCTCTCAAAAAGTGGACATTTTGGGACCAATGAGGTGCAGTTGGAGAAAGGCCATGCTTTTAATGGGAAGAAATGGGGAAAAAATGGTTACATAGTAATTATGAGGAAGAAGCTTGCCATTTACTTTTTAATTTGATTTGTAATGTTTATACCATATTGTCCAATTCAATCAATGATGTTTTAGAAGCTTTCACTTTTAAGGTACCATCAAAATTGAAAATAATGAAATCATGAAAAAATAATATATTATATGCTTGATTATTTAAAAATCTCATTGACTCGACCCCGTTACTAATTAAAAGAAAATATATAAGAGATGTACCCTAAACACAAGTTATCTGAATCCATACTATATAGTTTTGCACTCCAAACACAAACTATCTAAACCCAAGCTACAGAAGTCATCATATCTACTTCCCAGGCTATACAAGTCGACTTCTTGGACCAAACACCCCTTAGAAAGGGTTCTTCGTTACAAGAACCTCACAGGAGTTACAAGAAAAAAAAATACTAGGGCTGATTACATAAATGAAGAAAAAATGAGTGTGTTACACATGAATAGATAAAAGAAAGAATAATGATTATATATGCTCAAAAAGATGTATAAACACATTAAAGTGAAGTTGAATTTGAATGGAGGATGAGATATATATATAATTCGAAGAGAGTTAATTCTTGTGACGATGATAGATGATCAGGTAGGGTTTTCTTATTTAAGGATAAGATCGAACGATTGAGCTTTCTAATCGATAGAATATAGGAAGATATTTACACGACGGCCGGTTAGAAGTTAGTTTGAATTTAATAAGGGAAAGGGTCATATATATATATATATGTTTGAAAGGTGTGGTGAAGTTAGTGGAAGTGGGTGTTGAGAGTAATGAAAATAATAAGTTCATTGAGCAACCCCAATTGTGGAAGTTGGAGTTATTATCTTGTATTAAAGGATCCTCCATAGATATATTCAAAGCAAACCCCTTTCCCCAGCCCCTTCAACTGTATTATAATTCATCACTCACCCCATCATTTATTGTTTCTTCAACTTCCTCCCCATCTCCCTCTCATAAATTTACTTCCTTTTTCATTTTAGGCATCCAAATCAGGTGGTTTGATTTTAGGCATCTATTAGGAAAGTGTAAACTTTTTTTTTTTGTTGGTTTTCCTCTCATTAAACTCCATCACAAGTTGGTTACAACTTCACATCCTATGCATTATTACTCCGACCGCCTCTTCGCGCTAGATGTCTAGTCTATGTACATGTAGTCAGTTCGATTAGATTGTCCTAATTAAATTTTTTGAGCCACTAAAAGGATTAGGGCTAAATTATATGAGCTTAGGTCCTTGAACTTTTAGATTTGTGTCAATTTAATGCCCTTGAATCTTTTAAAATTTTTCAAATTTAATTTCTATAGTTAAATGATTCTAATAGGTTGTAGAACTTTTAATGTTGTGTCTGATAGACTTACGTTAATTTATAACTTATCTCTGAAAGTACATTAATCCACATATATATATATTACAGTTAGTTAGTGTGTTGTCTAAAATTAAATCGATGAAATTAGCAATAGGGATGAATGATCTATTAGACACTAAATTAAAACTTAAATTTTTACCCACAATCTTTCAAAGCTTGAAGAACTACCAAAAAAAAAAAAAAACCCTAAAACCTTTTAAAATACAGAGACTAAATAAATACATATTCTTAAAGTTCGAAGAATATTGAAGTTATAAATTTAACCAAATATAAATTAATAAAGCTAACCAGCTCCTTATTTATGGCAGGTAGGCAAGTTTTTGTTTAGCGAGTGCACGATGTCTTAGTAGGATCTGCATGAGAAATTATTAGGTGCTTCCGGTGCAATGAGGCGGGTATAGTTTTGCACCGTTGGATGTAAGAGAAAGAAATTGCAAAATCGAGATACTTTTGCAATTTCTCTTTCCTACATCCAACGGTGCAAAACTACCTGGCTCATTGCAACAGGATCACCTAATAATTTATCGACGAACAAATTTCCACCCTATTTAAGATTCTCACCTACAGTTTTTTACCCCCAAACTCTTTCTCCTATATAAACAACCATCCCAAACATAAGAGAAAAAACAGCCCACATCTTTTGAAATTTGGAGCCATGGTTCCCTTTCAACCCCACCCTTCTTCTCTAAATGACAAGCGATCAGCAATTCAAGATCCTACAGATAATTTAGCAAGGAAGAGGAAGTGGGAAGACTCGACGCGGCCGCCGCAGAATTCCATATTCGATGTCGAGCTTCACCTCGAAACTCCGCTACCTTTCGACTGGCAAAGGTGTCTCGACATTCAGGTACGACCATATTTCAATTTTCAAAATCATCAGATTACAATCGTTCTGTCTGTCTTAATCTATCAGTTTAAGCTTTTGAGTCTAACAGTGAATTCGACCGTTATCGTCCTATTTGTTCTTTTCCAGTCAGGGAAGATACACTTCTACAACACGACGACTCAGAAGCGAACGTCGAAAGATCCAAGGGACAAGCTCGACAAAGACGACGACGACGAGGAAGACGACGACGAGGACATGAGTTTGGACCTCGAACTCAACCTGACATGTGAATCGCTCGACAAGAACAACAACAATAATCAAACACAAGGCGGTCGCCGAGGTATAAACGGAATGTTTGGCTCGTCGGAAATGGTGGCGGCCGTTTGCATGAGATGCCATTTGTTGGTGATGATGTGTAAATCTTCGCCGGAGTGTCCTAACTGCAAATTCATGAACTCGCCGGAGCAGCCCCCGCCGGCGACGTTCAAGCGCCGGTGCCACCTTTCTTGGTAAAATTGATAATAATTATTATTAATTAATTAGGGAGAAAATGAAAAACTGTTTGAATATTATTCTTGTTCATTAATCAGCTGTAGCCAAAAGTTGTAATACTTGTAGGACTCAAAACTTTTCTTCTTTAATTTTGTGTTTCTGTTATCAACTTTTTTTTCCCTCCCAAAGTAAAAAAAAAAAAAGGTAAGTTAGTTTAATTATATGGGGAGGTTTTGTAATTTGTATATATACAAATTTGTGTTTTATTTGTTATAAATATCGAAAAGTTCTTTCATTTGGCTTGTCGGTGAAAGATGTGAAAGAAAAAAAAAAATCTATTTAATTATCTCTCTGTGATTTTTTAGAAGAAAAATTTAGTTCGTGCTACCGTACGTACTGCGTATATCTGTAATGGATAGTCTAAATTTGCTTGATTTTACTTTTGATTTCATAACAAAAATTATTTCGTATCAATGAAAATATTGTCTTTTTGTTTATATACTATGAATCTTTCTCATTTCGAGTGGATGTGTAGAAGATATTTGCATCCTTAATGATTGTCTTGTTTAGTCGGTAAATGGTTTAAAATTTATATAAAAAAAAAGTAGTTTATAGAAGTAAAGGACATTGTATTCTCTCAATACGAAAAGTATCTTAAATAGCATTTTAATGTAAAATCATGCAATCATGGTAGAAAAATTGTATGAAAAGTAATTTTTTTTTCTCTCTTTAATTTTAGAATTACAAGAGTCAATACTCAACCTTAACAATATTGTGTTCTATTATACATTAAGCTATTTCAAGTTTTCAATCGACGACAATAGTGGTAAATCATCATCAATCAATTCACGGATTACTTGAGATAGAAACATATTTATGTTTCTTAATTAGCCTATGCACACTTGTCGACCTTTCAATCGAGTTACGAGTACGTGTAAAGGTAGACGAGAGGAGAGAGCTGCACGTCCCAAATTTTTCTATTTTTGGACACAATGATGATGAAAAGCTATAGTAAGAAAGAAAAAAAAAAAAGGAGTATAGATGTTTCAATTAAAAAAAAAAGAATATAGATAACAAAAAATGAGATGTATACTTGGAGAAGCTCTCCCCACACAACTTCAAAATTAACAAAATACGTGAAAGAGGACAATCGAAAAATTAATCCGAATGGATAAGTGTCAACCTGAACATAAACTCATAGATCAAAAGTTCGAATCCCTATATTCCAAAATATTGTATTGAACTCGAAATAAATTAAAATAGAATCGGAATGGATAGGGTTTGTTTTGAAATTAATTAGAATGGAATAAAAGAAGAGTGCCTAACCATTAACCAACGAAATCATGTGAGCTAATAATGATTTGTATCTACTTTTCGAGCGACCTCACAACACAAATAATCACAAACGAGAGGCTCAAATCCATTGGCTTTTTCATTTGGTTTTCAAAGCCCATTCATGTACTCTAAAGACTCCTAAAATTGGCCGCCATAGGTCCCAACAATTAACCCTCTTGTCGGCTCCATTTTGGTCTACTTCTTAAAAAAAGTATTGAAACAGCCACACATGCCAATATGTTGATTTTCTTTTAAGGGTGTTCCCATTTATATTCAAATAGGTACTTTTTTTTAAAGAAGATTATTAAATATTATATTTTAACGAGTGAAACCAATCTAAACATAGTGTTGATGGAAAAATCTGGACAGGAGGAACTCACCTGACCTTCACGTGCCTCCAACGGTAAATTTGTATGAGAGGGGGAAGACGTGGTCTACAAAATAGTAAACCTGCACACTGGTGTGGTGCTTGCCACATCGCCTCCGATGCTTAAGTCAGAAAACTGATGGAAGAGCTAGAGAGCAAGAGGAGAAGTCGAGAATAGAGCTCGGGATCCTTTCTTCAGTGATGAAAAAGAGTTTAAATACCTTTTCCTGCCCCTAGGGTTTCTAGGAATTTAGAGGCGATTCAGGCTGAACCGAGTGGAACCGAGGCAGTCGGGGGCACCAGAGACCAAACGGAGGCGGAAGAGCTCTGCCTCGGCCAGGGGGTCGGGCCAAAAGCTCGATCCCTTCGACTTTGGCCCGACCCTTTGGCCTGTTCTTCCTTCGGGTTCCGTTTCCTGACTGTCTCCTTGGACTGGTATTGCATTGTCCTCATCAATTCCTTGCATATCGGAGTGGTCCAAAATTACCTATAACACATAGTTTATTGGATATATAAGATGTCAATGACCATATTTACGGTCAATGATTTGATTCTCCTCTCATGTAGTTGTTGGTTTTTTTTAAAAAAAAAAAATCAATATGTATGGTTATGCTTAATTACGATGTATGTATTTAAAATTGATAGCTTAAGATTGATGTAATTTAAAAAGTTTAATGTTAGATATTTGGTACATGTGATTGAAATCACGTCCCGTGTAAATCTTACGACAGGTTTAATTTCCATGATAGTTGTATTGTGTATGTTTGATGATAAAAGCTATGATTAATTTGTATGTAAAGTTGTCAATGTAAACATAGCTCACTAATGCATCATATGTCATTAATTAAGAGGTTAGAAGGTTCAAATCCCTACCTCAAAAGTTATATATAAAGAAAATTAAATAGTTTATTATTGATTTTAAGAAAATTCTCGATCAAATTATATTTTCTTTTAAGAATTCTCAATTAAAGATTTTATTCCCAACATTAGAGAATTCTCATTTAAATAGTTAAACTCTATGGAAATCCACATTTAAATGAAAAAAACTTAAACATATTTAAGAAAACATATATAATATGTTTTTTAAACAAAGTTCCTCGTAAAATAATTTGTTAAAATAAGCTGAAGTACACAAGTTTTGAATATAAAATTATCCTAGCAAACAAGTTAAGAAATGTAACGATATGTTAGTTTTATGTTTTTCTTTTTGTCCCGTTCTAAGTCACAAATAAAAATTTCCTACTTAAATGGTGATTTCTTACCTTGTTTGGATCTATGTTTTAGAATATTACAGTTAATTTGGGTTCAAGACAATTAATTACATGTACTAAAAAAAAAAGACAATTAATTACGAGTTAAATTTTATATACTAATATTCTCTTATACTCGATTGAGTCATAATTCTATCTCGGAATCAAAATTGACGTACCAAAGTTTAGTAGTAAAATATCTAAAAGAAGTCATAAAAATAAGGGAAAAATACACTTTTAGTCTATGAGGTTTGAGTTAGGTTTCATTTTGGTCTCTAAGTTTTCAAATTCGACAATTTAGTCCCTGAGGTTTGGATTTCGTTTCATTTTAGTCATTCCATCCATTTTTCCTTAAAATTTAACAGGTCGCTGACGTGACACTTATTTTTTTATTAAAAAAATATTTTTTCATTTTTTAAAATAAAAATAAATAAAATATATATTTTTAATTCTTTTTCTTTCTTCTTCTTCAACCCTTCACCACCACCACCACTCTCTTTCTTCTTCAACACCATCCTCACCATCAACCTACCGTCGACAACAATTTTTTCTCTTTTTTTTCCCTTCTTTTTTCTTATCTTCTTCTTTTCCACCTCAACTTTTCTTTTCTTTTCTTTTTTTTTTAAATGTCGGAATGTGGGAGGAGGATCGTTCGCCGGAACTGGAGGAGGAAACCCTCCTCCCTCCTCCCGATTCCCCTGCTCAATATGTTGTCGTCGTCGGAGCGGACGCATTTGTCGAGAGGATAAACAGTGTGGGGGCGAGAGAGTGAGAAAGTCGATGGTTTGGCCGTCAGATTTATGACTGAGTTTCGCGAGTTAGCTAGAAGACACGAGCGGTGAATGGGTTTGCGAGTCCGCTTCTTCTCGTTTCCCTTCGTTTCAGATCTAAAACCCTCCTTCGTTTCAGACAAGGAGTTCTTGAGTGGGCGTTGCGTTCGACAGAACGAGTTCGTGAGTCTTCTGTTTTGTCGTGGCTGGGCGTTTCCTCTGTCAGTGGGCGAAGGCGAAGGTTGGGTGTTTCCTCTAAGTTCATGAGTGGGCGTTCGTGGTTGGGCGAAGGCGATCTGAAACGGGGAGAGAGGAGCGACCTCCCTCCTCCCGTTGCTGGCACCAGAAAGAGAGGGAGGAACTCTTCCCTCTCCCTCTTTTTTTTTTTTTTTTTTTTTAATGAAGAGAAAGGAGGAGAACAAGAAAGAATGGAGAAGAACGTTTAAAAAAAAAAAAAAAAAAAAAAGTCTCCGACGAGCAGCGGTTGCTGGCGTGGGTATTGGTGAAGAAGATGAAGAAGGGAGAGGGAAAAGAAATTAAAAATATATATATATATATATATATATATATATATATATATATATATATTATAATTATTTTATTTTTAAAATTTTGAAAAATGATTTTTTAATAAAAAAAATAATAATGCCACGTCAGCAAACCGTTAAGATTTAACAGAAAAGTGGATGAAGGGACCAAACCTCGGGGACTAAATTTTTGAGTTTGAAAACTCAAGGACCAAAATGAAGCCTAACCCAAACCTCAGGGATCAAAAGTGTATTTTTTCCCAAAAATAACAAAAATACGTTTTAATACCTTTTTCCTTTACAAGTATTTAGTGCTATTGAATTATACTCACCAATGTTGTTTCAATAATTATGGAATAGAATAAAAAATTATCAAAACAATTATTATGCGCGAAAAGATATTTATTTGTGTTTCTCAACATAAAAAATTGTCAAATTTGACTATTAATTTTCATGGGCCCACATCATTGAAAAGTCCACGGTGATCTACAATCTAAATATGTTAGGCCCCGTTTGATGACCATTTGGTTTTTGGTTTTTGGTTTTTGAAAATTATGCTTATACATACATACTTCCACCTATAAGTTTCTTGGTTTTAGTATCAATCATCTACTTTGTTTTCAAAAACCAAGTCCAATTTTGAAAACAAAAAAAAGTAGTTTTCAAAAACTTGTTTTTGTTTTTAAAATTTGGCTAGGAATTCAAATGCAACTTTAACTAGAATGAAAGCCATGATAGGGAATTTAGGAGAAAACAAGCATAATTTTCAAAAACCAAAAACCAAAAACCAAATGGTTATCAAACGGGACCTTAGGTTTTCCATTTTCCAATTCAGTAGGTGCTGTAAATGCGTTTGATTAGCTGGATTTAGACATTTTGTAGCTAAATTTGATTTTTTTTTTTTTTCCTTTTTAATTTTGTGACCAAGTTCAAATGTTTAATGAATGAGTTTTAACATTTATGTGACGAGTTTTTTTTTTTTTTTTTTTTTTTTTTTTTTTTTTTTAATATTTTGTTAGTTAAATTTTGTATGGTTTGTTGGTGAGTTTTATTGATTAATTTTAAATTTAATGTTCAAAGAGATATTAATTATTAATTGGGAAAAATATATTTTTAATAGATTTGAGTTAGGTTTCATTTTGGTTACTGAGTTCTCAAACTCAAAAATTTAGGCCCCGTTTGATAACCATTTGGTTTTTAGTTTTTGATTTTTGAAAAAGAAGCTTATACACACCTATTTCCCTCTATAAGTTTCTTTGTCTTAGTATCTACATTCTTAACAAAGATGAAAACCATTGTAGGGAATTTGAGAGAAAACAAGCATAAATTTCAAAAACCAAAAACCAAAAACGAAATGGTTATCAAACGGGGCCTTAGGGTAAGCTTAGATTTCGTTTCGTTTTGGTTCCTCCATCCAATTTTCCGTACTAATGGATTACTGACGTGACTAGGAATTCAAATAGATCCTTAACAAAGATGAAAACCATTGTAGGGAATTTGAGAGAAAACAATCATAAATTTCAAAAACCAAAAACAAAAAACGAAATGGTTATCAAACGAGGCCTTAGGGTTTCAAGTTTAGATTTTGTTTCATTTTGGTCCCTCCATCCAATTTTTCGTACTAATGGACTATTGACGTGACACTAATTTTTTATTTTAAAATTTATTTTTAATTTTTTTAAATAAAAATATATTAGAATAATAAAAATATTATTTTTTTTATAAATATTTTGTTCTCTCTTATTCTTCTTCAACACCACCACCACCAACTTGCCACCGACAACAATTTTTTTTTTCTTTTCTTCTCCTTTCTTTTTTTTTTTCTCATTTTCTTTAAAAAAAAATAGAAAAGAGGGAGAGGGAGGAGGGAGCCCCTCCTCCCTTTTTGACGTTGGCGACAGGGAGACGGAAACGGAGAAGATAGGTCCCTCATCCCGTCGAGTTAGATTTAAGATTTTTTTTTTCTTTTTTAAAGTTAGATTTAACATTTATTAAAATGACTTGCCGAATCTTAGACAAGTAGAAGGATCTGTCTAAATGCTTCAAACAAACAAAAATAATAAAGAAAAATACATTTTTAGTCCCTGAGGTTTGGGTTAGGTTTCATTTTGGTCCCTGAGTTTTCTAACTTGATAATTTAGTCCCTCAGGTTTGGATTTCATTTCATTTTGATCCCTCCATCCAATTTTCCGTTAATAATTAACGGATTGATGACATGACACTTTTTTTTAATTAAAAATTGTTTTTTTAATCTTTTAAAATAAAAATAATATTAAAGTAAAAAATAAGGAAAAATACACTTTTAGTCCCTGAGGTTTGGGTTAAGTTACACTTTGGTCCCTGAGTTTTCAAACTCAAAAAAAATACCCCTAAGGTTTGAGATAAGAAGCAATTTAGTCCCTCCATCCATTTTTCTGTTAAATGTTAACGAAATTCTGATGTGGCATTATTTTTTTTTATTAAAAAATTTATTTTTTTAGTTTTTTAAAATAAAATAATATTAAAATAATAAAAAATATTATTATATTTTTCTTTTTTCATTTCTAATTTTTTTTCCTTTCTTCTTTTATGTTTCTTCTCCTTCTTCTTCTTTTCTCCAGACCGACCACCGGCAGCTTCTTCTTCTTTAGACCACCGGCGACCACCTACGCCAGAGCTGTCGTTCGCTGGAGCTGCCGTTCGCCATCTCCGATCTTCTTCTCCGATGGGTTCTCCATCTCCGATCGTCTTCTCCGATTCTCCATTTCAGTGGGTTTGAAACGAAGACCCACGCGAGATCTGAAGTTGTTGAGCTCGAAAATGTAGTCGACCTTTGTTCGAAAACGTTCAAACCTCGCAGATCTGAAGTTTTCAGGTCGGGGATATCGCGGATCGAGCGTTGAACGTCGTCTGAAACACTTTGTTCAAGCTATTGCGCGAGTTCAAACCTTCGTCTCTGTTGCGTGGGTCGTCGTCGGAGAAGAACCGCTTCCCTTCGTCTTTGTTGCGTGGGTCGTCGTTGGCTACGCTCGTCGATCGGAAATGGAGGAGAAGCGTCCTCCCTCCTCCCTCTTGTATATTTTTTTAAAAAAAGGAAGAAAAATAGGGGTAATAGAGAAGAAGAAGAAAGGGGAAGAAAAGAGAGAGAGAGAAAAAAAAAAAAAAAAAAAGTTGCCGGCGATCGCACGACTAGCGGTCGACGGCGGCGGTGGCGGGTGGTGGTCGTCGGTCACTGGAGATAGGAAGAAGAAGAAGAGGAAGATGATGGAGAAGATGGAGAAGATGAAGAGAGAGGGTAAAAAATAAAAAAATAATAATAAAATAATAAAATAATAAAATTTTATTATTTTAAGATTTTTTATTTAAAAAAAATTAAAAAAATTTTTTTTTATTAAAATAATAGTGTCACGTCAGCAGCTGTTATGATTTAACAGAAAAATTGAAGGTAGGGACCAAAGTGCTCCTTATCTCAAACCTCGGGGTATTTTTGTTGAGTTTGAAAACTCAGGGACCAAAGTGTAACTTGACCAAAACTTCAGGGACCAAAAGTGTATTTTTCCCTAAAAAATATATTATTTTTCTCTCTCTTTCTTCTTTTCTTCTTCCTTCCTTCCTTCCTTCTTCTTCTTTCGCCGGCCGTCGACAAACTTTTTTCTTCTTCTCCTCCAACATAGTCCTCGTCGGTGCCAACGACCCCAAATACGGTTTATGCTCAAAAGACGTCATGATCTCGACGAATCTAGCTATCTCAGCGCCTATTTTCATATTGTCCTCTGCCGAGCTGGGTTTTCGGCGGGTCCTTCACGCTATCATCGAGCTCCCAAATATGGTTTGTGCCTGGGTTTTTTTTTTGGCGGTGGTGGAGTTTGTTTGGCCATGGTGGGTTTTTTTTTTTATCGTTTCAGATCTGGGCTTCCTTTCTCCTCGATTTTTCAGGTTGCAATTTCCGCCTCCGAAAAATCGGTTGGTATCAACGGGCATTGGCAGCAACGACGTCTCCAGGCGTTGTGCCTGAAAATCATTTTAGATTTGGGCGTTGGCAGATTTTTTCAGATCTAGGGTTTTGATCGTTTCAGATCTAGTTCATGCTTGGGCTTCTTCTTTATGTTTTCCCTTTCTTCTCAGGCGACAACAGCCCTTAGAGGCGTTTTTCGACGAGCGACGATGCAGACAACTCGATTTTGGGTCGTTTTGAGTCTCTCGATTGAGGGAGAAGTAGATGGAGAAAGGAGAAAAAAAAAAGAAGTCGCCATCGACGGCCGACCGACGACAGCGGTTGCCGGCAGTCATGGCCGACGGCGGCTGGGTGGTGAAGAAGAAGAAGAGAATGAGGAAGAAGAAGAGAATGAGGAAGAGGAAGAAGAAGAGAAAATAGAGAAAAAAGATAGTAAAAAAATTTAAAAACAATAATCTTTTTTTTTTGAAAAATTTAAAAATAATTTTTTAATAAAAAAAATGGCATCACTTCAGCAGTTAGTTTAAAAAAAAAAAAAAAAAAAAAAAATGGATGGAAGGACCAAAATGAAACTGAAACCAAACCTAGTAAAAGTGTATTTTTCCCATAAAGTACAAATTTCGTGTTTTTTTTTCATGGTTTTTTTATAAACCGTTTTAATGTAACTAATGAATCTTTTCCTTACCAATCACTTCTTTCTTTAAGACTGCAAATAATTATGACAAGAACGATTAGTTAGTAAGTGTGCTGTCATAAACAAGAGGGGCAAGTTTGTAAATTACAGTTAAATGTACGGATATTCTTTAACTGTATTTTTTTTTTTAGTATAGTAATTCAAAATTAAATGTGATTTAATAGATGAGTAAGAGTAAAACATATTCAAACATTTTTTTTTTAATTATCTAACCTATTAGACATAAAATTAAAATTTTTCATAAATTGAATGACCTATTTAACACGAAAGTAAAAGTTTAAGAATCTATTAGTCATTAGTCAATAAATTAAAAGTATAGAGATTTATTCTACACTTGGAGAGCTATTATATACAAAATTGAAAAATTAAAATCATATTAAAACTTTTTAAAGTTCAAGAAATTATCAAACAAAAAAAATTAATTAATTAATTAAAGTTTAGGAACCAAACTTATAATTTGACCTTAGAACTATTATCAAATTTTTTTTTAAAAAACTCTTTTAGTCATCTATAAATACTATTTTTTTTTAGTTCAACAACTACTAGGTGAAAAAAAAAAACTAAGGTGAGAAAATGGACCATCAATCTTTGACATGGTAATTAGTGTTTTTTTAGTGCAACAGAGATAAAATTCAAACTTCTAACATTATAATCGAGATTACAAGTAAATTATCAGTGAGACTCACTATGGCCAATAAGGAATGATTTGAAAGGTTAAACCACCTTTAAAAGAAATACTTGATTATATTTATAATTAGGTTTTGAGAAATATCAAAGGAAAAAAAAAATTAAAATGTTATATGAAAAACTATAGGTTTTATTACAAGTTTAGTCCCTAAGCTTTCAGGGTTGTATCAATTAGGTCCCTAAATGTGACGCCTGAAGTTAGGAGGGGTACATGAATGAACCGAGATCACATCCGAATGAGAGGTATCCTGAGGATCTGAAAGCATGGTCAAGAGAAGCTTAAAAGAATTGATAGATACTACCTATACCAACAATGTGCACCTTCCTTTAAGGTGGCTCAATCATAGGTGACCTCCTCGAAATTTTCCTGACAAAAAAAAATTAGGATCCAATCCAAGAATGATGAACCCAAATAGACACCATTAAACATTTAATTTAACCAAAACCATATCTCCCAAAAAAGTAAAAATCGCGGAAGAGATTTTGGGGGGGGGGGGGGGGGGGGGGTTGCTAGGTATCATTTCGCGCGGCCTGAAAAACTGAAACTGCAAAATTGATTCTGCTCTGAGTATCAAATCTCTCAAATTCCCATGTGTTCCACATTCCCCAGAATCTCCCACTTTCCATTCTCAATTCAATCTTCTTTCTTCTTCCATTGTTGAAATGCCGCGGCCTGAGCTCGGTTCTTGCAGCTCCACTTCACAAGAACCATCTCGACCTCGCGGTCTCTCTTGCTGCAGTACCAATTCCAGCTTCTTCGTCACCGGCGGCTTGTTTCTCGACTCTGCAGTTCCATCTTCCTTCGCCAACTCGATTTGGCCCAAGAGTTATTCAATTGAAGAGTCCGGTTCTGTTTCGGCTTCCTTCTGTCATCAGGACCAGCCTGTGTTTTTTGGGGTTTTGCGGTGGCGGAAGAGGCCTCGCATTGCTGACTGCGGGTTTTTGTCTGTCAGTGTTAGAGGCGATGGTTTTGTTCGGGAGCAGAAGGTTCGTGTTGGTGGATATGAGAACCGTAAGACGGCGGGAAAATGCGAGGGAGCTCTTGCGACTGTCGAGAACGATAAACAAGAGAAGAAGTATACGGTGCGGAAAAGAGGTGCTATGAATACTACGAAGCACCTTTGGTCTGGTGCGATAGCTGCCATGGTTTCCAGGTCTGTCTTTACTCGTTCTCTTTCATTGTAGGTTGATTGATTAGTTGTTGTGATTATGCTGCCGACCAGTAGAATCGACCAGTAGATTTAGATTGTTTTATATAATGCCTTCCGCAAGAACTCTCTATCATCAAACTCGTTCATGAATTATCGCATTGTTTTGATGCATTGTGATTTTTAGCACGTGGAGAAGAAAAAGGTACTTTTATGATTCCATATGTGTAACTGGCTATTGGAGAGAAAAACTTGATTGATTTTTTTCATGAAATGCGGTTAGAAAATAGGTAATGGACATGCGCATTGCTATCAAGTGGAGTGGTGTTTTGCCCCTATAACTAGGCAACAAAGTTTACTCTAATCCATGTCCATGGTGATGAGTGATGAAGTTGTAATTTAAATTTTCAAAGTACAAGGACCTGTATTTATGCATCTGATGAGCTAAAATTTCACCTTTATAGAAGATTAACAATAATTAAATCTCGAGGAGGTTGGGGCATTTAGAATTAAATTGATGAATGGTTTCGAAGAAACACTGTAGTAGCTTCTTGTTATCTCCTATGTGATTGATGAATCAACAATTTTATTGCATCAGAACTTTCGTTGCACCACTTGAGAGGCTAAAGTTGGAATATATAGTTCGGGGTGAGCAGAGAAATCTTTTTGACCTCATCCAGAAAATTGCAGCTTCTCAAGGCTTGAAAGGGTTTTGGAAGGGAAACTTTATTAATATTCTTCGGACAGCTCCCTTTAAAGCAGTAAACTTTTATGCTTATGATACGTACAGAAAACAACTGCTTAAATTGTCTGGACACGAGAATACTACAAATTTTGAGAGATTTGTTGCTGGTGCTGCAGCAGGCATCACTGCTACCGTACTCTGCCTACCACTTGACACTGTATGTAGTTTATCATGACCTTCTGGTGTCTCTTCCCCCATTGTTTTTCCCCCTTTCTTCTTTCTGTGCTTTACATCAGATTTAACTAAGAGATTTTACCTGCTTTGAAGTATGGTTAAAAAGAAAAGTAATTCATGGGGTTGATACTGAGAGGAAAGAGTGAAAGAAAAAAGGTGCTCTGTTCTCTAAAGATTGAAAAACCTTACACGATGAGTGACGTAGGCCTCTAATAACACGCCCTGCCTTTGAGTAATCTCGATGCCATGCATTCAAATATATTATGAAAAACCATAGAGGTATTTTTAGAAGGCATCTCAGCTAGTGATTGGGGGTATGTAGAATGCAATATGAATATTCGTAAATCACAACCCTGCCCATTGCCACCTGGGCATTCAAATATAATTTAACTATGAGAATCATTAGTTTCCTTCAGAATGTGGCATTTAAGTTTCTAGCTCTTTTAGTTTCAAAAAAAAAAAAAAAAAGTTTCTAGCTCTTTATTTGCTTCAATTGAAAAGGGACCAAGAAAAAAAAAACACAGAAAAAACTAGACATGGAGTTTCCATTGGCCTCGTTAACCATTTACTTGCTTGAACAGGACACTTTCAAAGTGGTTCAAACTTCTCTACACCCTTATTAGATTAAAACATCAGTCATCCTACTCTCTCTGCACAAGTTTCATTCGTGCATCCTCCATCTTGTGAATAAAATTAAACTTAGGCTGCGAGCTGGCTTTATTTAAAATTTTAAACAGAAGTACAAGTTTTTTAATCTAGAACTTGACCAGGGTTAATAATTCTTACCTTGTAATCACCCTTAAGTTGTAAATTATTGTAATCGTTGTATCTTTCAGATCCGAACAAAGATAGTGGCACCTGGTGGGGAAGCTTTAGGCGGTGTTATTGGTGCTTTCCGCCACATGATCCAAACTGAAGGGTTCTTTTCTCTTTACAAGGGCTTACTACCCTCCATTTTAAGTATGGCGCCTTCTGGGGCAGTCTTCTATAGTGTATATGATATACTCAAGACTGCTTATCTGTACTCACCAGAAGGAAGGAAAAGAATTCAGAACATGAACCAACATGGGCAGGAATTGAATGCTTTGGATCAGTTGGAGTTAGGACCAATTAGGACTTTACTATATGGTGCTATATCTGGTGCTTGTGCTGAAGCAGTGACGTATCCATTTGAAGTAATCAGGAGGCAGCTTCAAATGCAAGACCAGGCAACTAGAATGAGTGCCTTTGCAACCTGTTCTAAGATAGTTCAGCAAGGAGGAATACAAGCTTTATATGCAGGACTTCTTCCCAGCTTGTTACAGGCATGTGATTCTGATATTTCTTTTATTTATTTATGTGGATTTCTTTTCCTTTTAACCTTATGCTTGTAACCATAAGTATTTTAGGGAAATGGTCATTATATTGTTGACTCAGAGTCTCAGACTGTTGTGCCATTATCAATTCTTTATTTAACAGAAAAATAATTTGTTTCCCAGAGAGAAAGAACTAATTATACAGAAATGCCTGATTCAGTCAAAATCCACCTTTCCCAACTCACCTAAAATATCATTCAGATCGGATTGAATTCATATTGGAGGCCTAATAGAGCCAAGTAGCTTGCCAATGCTTGGTCTGACAGCAATTGATACAAATATTCACCCATATTCAGTTGAGATACCTTGGACCTCTTGTCAACATACTTGTTAAAACATACAAGTAAGCTTGTTGAACAATTAAAGTCAAGATTCAATCTCCTTTTATGCCATACCAAATATCAGTTCCTTTGCCAAATCTGACTACTCATCGTTTGGATCAATCCCAAAGACATTTATAAGAACCAATAGAAAATTTTCTTGGTCGTAGCCAACCCACAATAATCATCTTCAATTATGTGGATGCAAAACTACTCACCATTGTAGGATGGACTAATATTCAATCTGCTTATTTCAGTTATTGCGGCCAATTTTGAAGTGTCTAGTGCAAATGTGTTAAATCTCTGGAATCTTTTCCTTTAGCTATTTGTATTCTCTTAGAATTTTCTTTTCTTCTTACTTACATACGCTGCTTTGCACATCCAGGTACTTCCTTCAGCTGCCATTAGTTTTTTCGTTTATGAGTTCATGAAGATTGTCCTTAAAGTGGAATGAACGACGACGAGGAGACTGATCAGTTGGCCCAACATAATTCACAGTTAAGCATCAGAAATACCCTTGAAACCATAAACAAATTATGGTAATCAGTGACTGCTATCTGTGTTCCCTATTTATTCTTTCACTTCAAGCAATACAGTAGCTTCCTCAATGTCCTAAAATCTTTTTATTTCCCTTTTCTTTGGCATCCTTGAAATTAGTCTTGTTCATAGGAGCATATTCGTCACTGCCAAATTTTGACTGCTACAGGAGCTTCGTTTTGAAAAGAATGTTCCACAGAAACCAATTTTCATGTTCATTGTATTTCCGGTATTTAAGGGTGGTCACCAACTGGGCACAATCATACATGCATTTTTTCAATGTGATAATAATGTGTAAATAATGAAATTTTATGTATTTGTCATGAAGATTTGAATTCAAAGAAAATCTCAAATCATTTGTTTGTGTCATTGTAAAATGTTAGGGCTGATTATCGACAGTAGTTTTTGACTCTATAAATGTTTGATATTTTGAATCTTTTTAGGTATCAAAAAGCAAGGAATTAATGAGTGTAGTTGGAATCTTGTATATTTTTTCTTTTTCCTCAGACACAATTTAAGTGTAGGTGCCGGCTGGCTGCCAAACTTGAACTAATTCAGTTCAATGTCAAAAGTTGCAGCCGAAATGAAAGGTATTTGTGTGTCAAACAAAAAGTCATGTCGATTTGAATGTTCATTTCCCTTTTTCATATGAAAATTCTTTAAATATTAATGTGTACATATATTTTTTTAAAACTAGAGTTCATTCAGAATGTTACATTTTTTCTTTCTAATGAATAGAGTAAGTATCATCTTATGATAAAGAGACATGATATTTGAGAATCAGATACTTAAAGAATGTACTGATTTTTATCAACATCACTTGAAAGTTGAAATATTGATGAATATGAACATTCCCAGGTTCTTGACTTTCGAATTGCTTTACAGAAGAGAATAAAGGCATCTTCAAAAGAAGATGAGAAATAACAGATCAATTTCTAACAACTCGAAAATCATGGATTAATCTACGGTAGATTGATTTAGTACGTAGCAACAGAGGGAGTCTCTTTTTTTTTTTAATACATCTCAATTACAGTTGAGCTAAGCTCACTATTGAGTCTTTTTTGTATTAAGCAATTTTTTCTTTTATTTTTTCCCACTTCACAACACATGGTATTAATCACTTGGTTCGTATTGCAAATGAGCTTTCCATTTTTCTCATTTTGTCGCAGGGAGCCATATAATTCTTGATCTGGTGGACCAATATGTTTTTTCTCCCATTAATTCCTAGCCTCAATTTTTTAAAGTTTCATTTTAACACTTGAAATTTGAAATTTGTTTCAAAGCAATCCTTTGAGACAATTTCTGTTAAACATATGGATGAAAAAGGATGTATTTGCATGTATTTTTATCTCACGCGTTCAAATCTGTTTAGATAAGCAACAACACATATGCAAGTAGGTCATTTTTCGTCTATGAATTTTATGAAAACAAGATTGTTTTGAAACAAAATACAAACTTCATAAAGTTTCATTGAATATAATTTATGAAACTTTTGAAAGTTAAACCAACTTCATAAATTTTAATTGAATAAAACTTTTTCGGTTACTGATCTTGAGTAAATTCCCGCACGTGGTTGAACTTAAAAAAAAAGGCTAAATTATAAAAAATGCTCCTGAACTATGTAATTTGTTTCAAAAATACTTATGAACTTTAAAAAGTTTCAAAAATACCCCTGAACTTTAAAAAATGTTTCAAAAATACCCTTGGCGTTAATTTTTGGATAGAAACCATTAAAAATTTCGGTTTCATTAATACTCTTTAACTTTCAAAAGATTTTTTTTTTTTCAAAAAAAAAAAACTTTCAAAAGATTTAAAAAAATAACCTTATTAGAAAATGTTTTTTTTTTTTTCCTTATCCCACCGTAAATTCTTCTCCCAAGAAAATTAATGAGAAACTTTACCTATTTTTCATGTATTCATACACTTGGAGCTTTACTACTCTTTCAACACATCATTCCAAGAGTTTGACTAGATTTTCGGCAATGGTGTTTTCGACGATTTCAAGGGTATTTTTGAAACTTTTTAAAATTCAGGAACATTTTTTAAACAAACCCGATAGTTGGGTATTTTTTATAATTTAGCCCAAAAAAAATCACCGGTAGCAGTTATCACGTAATAACTGAAATTAGAAAATTTTATGGCATCCTCTTTTACCTGAACATATGTCTCTCTTACTGGTTCAAAAAAAAAAAAAAATCTCCATTTATATTATAATCATACTACGAAGAGAAAACGAAAAAGGAAAAAAAAAATAATAAAAGAAAAGAAATGGCCTGAGACTGAGAGTCACAAACTCACAGGGATTTCGCGTTAATTCCTGCTTAAGAAATCAGCAGAGAGGTCCTCTGTTTTATCCGCCAAATTCCTTCCCGCTGCTTTTGGGATCTCACTTCCTCTTCCACTCACGCTCCTAAGGGGAGCCCTAGCCTCCGCTTCCGCGACCATCATGTCGCCCTCTGCCGTCGGAGGCTTCGACGCCGACGCCGGCGGCGGATGTGCATGCCTTGCTAAACAGAATGGGGATGCCGAAGCTGATGATGCTAACTGTAAATCCGGTGATTCCTATTGCGAGCATTGTGGTTGTGGCCGTGGCCGTGGCAGTGGCTCGGCGGATTCCTCTTCTTCGCCGGCGTTTTCGTGCTCTTCCTCTTCTCTATGGCTTGATTCGACGCGGTTGAGAGAGTCGGGGGAGGTTTGGCGAATCCTTGTTGCTTCAGCTAAAGGCTTCACAATTGGAGCTGGTCTCAAAGGTGGACTTTCCCTCTTTTCGGTCCTTGCTGGATTGAAGCGGAGAAAGGCTTTGGCCTCCCTCGGGTAAGTTGTTTGAAAATTGGTTGTGGAATTTATCTGCATGGTACCGTGCCTTCACTTTAGCATAAATATGTTATCGACTTATGTTTCGTTTAGGAAGAAAGGAGTGATTACGAATCGAGATGCAATTTCCATGGCTTTGAAGGAGACTTTGAGATATGGTCTCTTTCTTGGAACCTTTGCTGGTACATTCGTTTCAATCGATGAGATAATAGGCAATCTGGCAGGCCACCGTAGGTATACTCTTTTCTATTCTGATCGTGTATTTCAGAATCTTTGCCGTTTCTTGAATTTATTGGTTATCCTTTTTGATTGTTTGAATGTTTTCTTGTAGTTCAGGACTGCAAGATGGAGGGCTCTATTAGCGGGAGGATTAGCTGGGCCGTCAATGCTTCTGACTGGGTTAAATACGCAACATAAGACCTTGGCTATCTACATTTTTATGCGTGCTGCGGTCTTGGCATCGCGCTGTGGGATTAAAAGCAAGCGGCTCGGGCATATTTGTAAGCCTCTCACGTGGTCATATGGTGACATCTTCCTTATGTGTCTCTCCTCTTCGCAAATCTTGTAAGAAATATTTCTTCCGTACCATATTTTGCTGCTAAATCAAATACTATAGGTCTTAGTGCCCTGAAATATTCTTCATTTCCACTTTTAAGCTTCAAATTTCGTCTCGTTGCTTGTTTTCCTGGATGATTGTTGTATTGTATCTGAATCATAAACGTAACTTTTAGCCCGCAAGTCACTGCATCTAATCCCTAGTATACTAGTGCATGTTGAGGATCTCTCCCCCATTGAAAAGATGAATGAAGACCTCATAATTTACGAGATATATTAGTTACTCCTCTCATTGCAAATTAGTTTTGAGATGGAACTTACCTGTAAAGTCCAAACGGGTATTCGGTCCAAGATTAAAAAAAAAAAAGAGGAATCCGATACCCAAGCATGCAGGTGGGAAACCAGTGAATGAATTTGTATTGTTATAATTATAAACTAATAATATAACAGTCAAACAAAACCTATTTTTGGAATGAATGCAGCCAAGAAAACTGTGTTTCATATCTCATTACACCAGGATGGTATATGCGTTAGCCAAAAACTTATTCTATGTTATTGCACCAGGATGCTATATGTTATTATAAACTTGTTCTTAATATTCCTCTTATAAGCGGTGGCTATAGCTGTAAGCTAAGAAGCATGGATACGGATACGAGACACGAATACGACACGGACACGGCGACACGCCATTTTTTTTAAATCTACGACACGGACACGACATGGACACATTTAGAAAAATATTTGATATATCGTTTTTATACAAGAAGGAAATTCAAAATCAATAAGTTTATGCATTTGTATGCTTGAAAAAATGAATTTAATGTATTTTGCTCTTAAAATTTATTATTTTTGTCATTTAAGCATTGTGTCTATTTAGCATACTTAACAAGGGTTTGAAATGAACCTACAATTAGTGTTTGCCACATATCAATTGTGCTAACAAGTGTCCGATACGTGTCCAACAAGTGTCGGAGTGTCCAAGTGTCCGACACGGACACGCTAGCCAAACTAAAGTGTTCGTGCTTCTTAGGCTGTAAGTGAACGCTTTCTTAGAAATTAAATCTAATTAAAGCTTCATAAGTATCTCTAATTCTGTTTCACCTCTTCTCGACCACGATAGAAATTGTTGCATTCTATACATGTTGAGGAATATATTTGTCATTTTTTAATCACCCGGATGAAACATATGGTGCTTTCTGCTGACATATGAAATTATTTTGTGCTATTTCGTTGTACTATCTATTATAAGTAATTAATAGTTAAATATCAGATAGTTAATTAGGAGAATCATTTTCAGGTCTGCTTATGTGTTAAAGCAAGATAGCTTACCGCCGTCGTTTAGGTCCTTTCTCAATACACATGGTGGAAAGGATACTGTAATCTTGGAAGGTTTAAAGAGTTTTTTATCAGGCATGCCTTCTTCTAATAAATTTAGAGCACTAGAAAAGTACTACAGGGCAATGGGTGCAGATGTCAAATTAGATCCGCGAATGAAGACTCCATGCACGGTATATATCTACATATTTTGTGTTATCTCTGTTCAACAAGAAGAAAAATAAATTCTTTGTTCTCAAAGTAAAATTAGATGTTCCTTATGTGTTGACCAAATATGCATGCACGTAATTCATAGATACACTGAGATATTAGAACATCAACTATTATTGCAAACAACTGAAGGCGTTAATGTACTTTAATTTTACCTGATTCAAAATTCAAGACAAACTTTTGTTCTGATCCAACTCGTATCCTGTTTCCCAGTTTAGTTGGCATCTTGAACTATTTTCAATTCTCAGCTGGATTGTCATCCCTTAGAAGTCTATTTCACTATTTGTAACATTGTAAGGTCTGTGCTTCCGCATGAATGAAAATTGCACGAGTTAGAGGGATTACTTGAACATGAATATGTGAACAGATTGCAACAAAGAAATCTAAATGCACATTTAAAATAGTCATCATAGATGATTTAAAGAAAGAAATTTAATTTGTTTTTCTTTTTGCCTTTGATTATTGTACCAATCATAGAAAAGAAAAAAAAAACAAGATGATAATCTGTAAGTTTGACAAAGCTGAAAGCATATTTCAGTACATTAGAAATGAATTATCTGCTCATTCCTTATCCCCACTAATTCTTGGGGTGGGCGGAGGCGAATTTCAGGAGAAAACAAAGATTATGTTATAAAACTTTCCACATGGAGGCTTGACCTTGCATAGAATTTTCTAGTATTCCAACCCTTTCCATTTATTCCTTAATGACTTGAGTTGAGAACAATCTTTCAAGAATCTATCCAGTTCATCTCGTTTTCTCACAATTTGTGTGATGTCAATTGTGATGGTGGCTTGATATCTGCATGCATGAAACGATTATGACCCTGCTTAGAAATTGAGATGTACTTTCGAGAGTTTACGCTAACTATCCGTAGTTATCTTTTAATTTTAATTTTTTCAGTCTGCATATGCTCCTGCCAAGGCTAGTAAGTTCCTGACAAGATTTCTTTCTTACTGCAGATTATACATGGAAACCAATTATGTGGTGGCCATTTTTTTTCCTTTCTCATTCAAGGATATAAAAGAGCATTGCCAGTTTATCTCCCTGTTTATCTGATCCCAGCCTTGATAGTTCATCGTGAAGGTCTCATGAATAGGTAACATTTCAATTTGAATATCATATGATTCATTCATATTGTGAGCTGCTTTGATTCAACTTAAGATTGAAGTAATAATCTCAAGTTAGGTTTTATTATTTTCACAGATTGTTTAAAATCGTAGATTATGTCCTAAATGGGCCACTTATTAATTTCCAGGAAATGGAGATAAGTTCCCTAGTTACTCAAGTGCCTTCAAAGGAATTTTATTTCATGAGAAAACAAGGGTTGTGTGTTTTGGGCTCATTTTTCACCTTTATCATAAATAAAATATTTTAAAAGAATCAAGACGACAAATGCAAACCTTTGGATGGGAAAAAAAATTAAAAGAATGGAAGAAATTTTCACTAGTTAAACAACTTCTTGAGAGTTTTTAAATGGTGTTTTTATTGGGTTTCACAATTAACATTCAAACATGCAGATGCAGTTCCTGGCTTATATGATAATCCGATTCCTTCATAGTTGAACAAGTGATTAGATTACCACTCTAGTTTGTGAATATAATCTTGCCCTTGAGGATTGTTACGAAATACTTGCTTATTGAGATAATTTTTCTGTCTGCCTTTTTCCAACCACTCTTTTGTATTACGGAATTTCCATGTTTTGGATGGACGAAAATTATGTTGTGACCTTTTGTGCAGGCCTTACGAAATTTTAGCAAGGGGGCTTCTTGGAACTGCTAGATCAAGTCTGTTCCTTTCTGTATATTGTTCATCTGCTTGGTTAGTATCTCTTCCACCTATATTCTAATGCATTGGCTTCTACTGTTGTTGTTCTCATTACTATTTTCTTCCACTTCTGTGAAGCTTCTCGTTTCACTTTAAAACTTGACAAAATACTCAATAAATCAGTTTAATGGGGTAGGATAATCTGTATTATTATCTTCAAAGAGGAAAAGCCTGCTCGGTGTGTATGGAGTCTTCTATGTTTTTGCTGTCAAGGTTTTGATGTGTATTAATTTTTTTTTGCAAAAAAATAGAAACATTTTCAAGCATAAACCAAGATAGGCAATTGATTTTAGTTGGGGTGTTTGATTTAGATAGATGGGAACAACATTTAGTTGTCTTTGAATTTACCTTTGGCCATCCAGAAACTGTACACATGATTTGAAGCCACTTGGAGGTGTCTTTTCCAGAAAGAAAAAGTCGTGGACTTCTTTTTTATGTACTAATATATAAATATATATATATATATATATATATATATATATATATATATATATATATATATATGAAGCAGATTTTCATCCTTTGTTTCAGCAGTAGCACCACTTTATTTAGAGGGTAGTTATCCAACGGAATCCATGACCAGACTCCAGTCAAATTATTATAGAAAGAAATCTGAGATTATCAACTACTTCGTTCATTCTCTTTGTGATTGCCAAGTATAGATTCCAGACAAGTTGAGGTTCTTGATTCTGCACATAAATGCCTGAACTTGAATGCGATCTTTCTATTTTTCAGGATGTGGACATGCCTGATTGCAAGGACTTTCAAGAAAATAAACATTCCCTTGGTTGCTGTGGCAACGGTATTAGCTTCAACCACCCTTTTCAACTAATTTTAGCTTGAGCAAGAACTTTTGTTCTAGTGCTGAAAAAATCTCTGTTTTTTTGAGCAGTTCTTAACCGGTTTGGCTCTAGCCATTGAGAAGAAGAGCAGGAGGATTGAAATCTCACTCTATTGCCTTGCAAGAGGCATCGAGAGCTTCTTCAGCTGCATGACGGATTTGGGATACTTGCCACAATCGTTGAATTTTAAGAGAGCAGATGTGATAGTTTTCAGCATATCAACTGCCATTATAATGCACTGCTATGCACAAGAAAGAGAGGTATTTCGATCCAAGTATTTGAACGTCCTTGATTGGGTTTTTGGTGTACCTCCTCCCCCATGTGAAACACCACGCTGCAAAAATGGCAAGGATCTGTGACTGACTAGACACTGGATTTTAGGGTGCCAAATATGCGTATATTTGGTCATGAATTTTCATTCTATACAATATTGTAATGTTTAGGTGATCATTAGCGTTACCTGATATAGAGTTATCATTCAATCATTTGACTAGATGATTCATATGAAGGTATACTTTCCCACTTTGACCTTCCATGGCCACATTTGTTAAATAACAGATAGCATCGTTGTTTCATCACCTTTACGAGACGTCTGGTTACGTGATGATTAAAATTAGGTTAAATTACTCAGTATAGTCCCTTAGATTTTAGACTTGTGTCTGTAGTCTCTAATTTTGCAGTAAACTTGCAACGTAATTCATTATAAGCAACGCCATTTACCAACTATAAAAAGACATTATCTTAAAAGTTTATGAACTTGTTAGAAAATAATCTATATGTTTAACACAAGTAAATTATCCATCCATGTTGAGTTAAGATTACACAACAAATAAATAGTCAACTCGTACGACCTTGAGGGCTCTTGAAGCCAATAGCAATCAACTAACAAGCTCGTTAGGATTTAGGAAGATCACAAAATTGACCCACAACATGAAAATGTCACAAGAATGAATACTTGAGATCGATATATATGAGTATAGTTTTAGCATTGGAAGCAGCCGAAGTAAGTTTAGTTTAGTGGTAATTGGCATGTTCGAGTTTATAGGTTCAAAGGCTATAATGTTGTTGGAAAAAAAAAATCTTTGGAAGCAGTTTTCACCCACCAAATTGCTCAACAATCATAATCTCATTCATGGCATTCGATCAAAATACAGCTCAATCAAAATTTATATAGTAACAAAGATCTATTAATCCCATTGATGGCCAACACACAAATGCAGAGAAAGGCACAAACCCTAATTTCTCAATTCATGACAAAACATCCACAGATGACATACTCTATGCCCGGATCCAGTAAAACCCTAAGGTTTTCTTTCTCGCACCAAATACAATCGAAAACGGAGGAATTCATCAAATCTGAAACTCAGACCTCGTCTTCGTGAAGAAGCAAATTAGGAATACCTTTATTGACGGGGAATCGCCGGCCAGTCTCCGGGCAAACAAGAGCGCCCTCCTCGAGATGCAGCTCGAGAAGCGCGTGGTGGAATCGCTGCAGAAAGTCATGGGAATCGAGCATCGACGAGTCGGCCTCCTCGGGAAGCTCGGCATAGCCCATAGCGCGAGAGGCGTCGACGAGGGGCTTCCATTCGATCTTGGAGAACATGTTCTTGAGGAAGTCGGGATTGAAGTCGACCTGCTTCTCGACGATTTTCTCGACCTCGATTCGGAGAGGGAAGCCATTGACGACGCCCTTGATGTTGGAGGAGAGCATGTTGTGCGTCAGTAGCCTCATCTTTTCGTCTTCGTCTTCTTCCTCTGGTTCTCTGTTAGGTATTCAGTATCACAGTGTGTATGAGCGGCACCTCTTGCACAAGAAGATCGATACCAAATTCCAAATTCCGGAATTTTGGAGCTGTGTAGGGTTTTATAAGGAAAATTAATAATATTATACACGCTACTTTACCTTTTAGTCCTTTTACTTTTGGTTTTGATTCATTTTGATCCTGTTTTTTTAGAAAGTTTATTTTGATCTCTAGTTTGAATGTTGATTCTTTGTACTCTCAACATATTCATTTTTTTTAATAGTTAAGGTGTTCATTTTAGTTTATGTACTTTTAAAAACTAAATAATTTAGTCTCTTTTTACAAAATTTAAGCCTAAATTTTGTACACAATGAAAACTATTTAATCAAATTTATGATTACATTTCAAGAAATTTAGTAAGTGACATGTCATGCTAAAATTATGATCAAAAAATGAGAAAAATTGAAAATGAAGAAATCAAATTAGTCATTTTCTAAAAGTACAGGGATCAAAATGAACATTTTTAAAGTATAGGAACCAAAATGAATTAAAATCCAAAGTACAAAGACCAAAATCAATATTTTGAAAGTACATGGACCAAAATGAACCAAAGCTATCCAAAGTCCAAGGATGATATTGTTTGGCATCTTGACAAAAAAGGCATCTTCTCTGTGAAGAGCACCTACCGCCTAGCGACTAAAGAGCTCTCTCCAAATGAAGCATCTCAATCAAATTTCAATCAAAGAAGCCATTTTTTTGGAAATGCCTTTGGAATGCCAATGTGCTCCCAAGATCCAAAGTGTGTGTGGAGAATTATCAACGATATTATTCCTACTAAGGCGAACATCCTCAAAAAGGGAATTGATCTCAACCCCCTTTGTCCTTTTTGCATGAAAAAAAAGGAATCAACATCCCACCTCATATGGGGATGCAAATCAGCTAGAGTTTTGTTATCTATATTCGTACCCAGATCTCTAACTATGTTTTCTTTATGCAGGGAAGATTGGTTGGCTAAAGATTACTGGGACCGGATGAAAGCTAACTTAAACAAAGAAGAGATTGATGAAGACATTATCCTCATGTGGAAAATATGGGAATTCGGAAACAAAGCAGAAATTCACAATCACCTAGCAGCAACAAACATTATTCAGCACAATATTGAAGCAAATTTAAAAGAATGGGAGTCTTCTTACCTCAAGACCCACCCTCCGAAAAGGCCTAGGAACCTTGTGAGTCAAGCTCAGTGGGTGAATCCGTCGTCAAATTCCTGGAAAATGAACTCCGACACTGCCTGGAATGAGAAATATGGTCGTGGAGGACTCGAATGGATCGTGCGTGACTCAGACGGATCTCTGATCTGTTTTGGAATGAAACAAATTTATAAGAAATGGGCTATAAAAAATTTGGAAGCGTGTGCTATTCTAGAAGGCCTCAAGCAAGTATTTGATACCTGCAATCGACTTGGTATTCCTCTGGAAGTTGAATCGGATGCCTTAGAGGTCGTCGTCAACGTCCTCAACGGGGATTCGGAAGACATATCAGACTGAAGATCTTCACTGATGAAATAATGCCTTTGCCGCCCGTGCTTATTCCATGAAACATTGTAATCAGCTTTTGAACACAGACGCACACTGTGTTGCGAGAAGAGCTGCTGTCCGTTTTCCTTCTAGGACCTGATAGCTGCTCATCTTCTTCGCGAGAAAAGGAGTGTTGTTTTTGGGCTCCCAATATCCCTCCTTGGTTTTTTCCTCTAATAAATGAGGGTTGGTGTACTAGACTTTCTATTTAATGATATTTCATCCTTTTTCAAAAAAAAAAAAAAATTAAAAAATCAAAGCTTAAAGTATTAGGACCAAAATAGTATTTAAACCTAATTTCTATTTAAATTAAAAGTTTTAGTCCCTAGACTTTTTCTGGTAAGTTTTTTTTACTTTCAATTTTGTATTTAATAGGTTTCTAAACTTTAAAAATCTTTATAGATTTTTTTAATTTTCAGTTATGTGTCTAATAAGTCGTTGACATATTTAAAATCTTTAAAAATTAACAATATTTATTAGATTTGAAGTTATGTCTAATAAGAACTTGAACTTTCAACTTTGTACCTAGTAGGTTTGTAAATTTTTAAAACATCGAATAATTGAAAGACTTGTTAGACACCAAATGAAAATTCGAGACCCATTAACATAAAATTTAAAGTTTTAAAATAGACACATTTTAAAATTCATGGATCAAATAAATATAAACCTAAAAGTTCAATGATCTATTAGACATTTTTTAAAGTTTAGAGATCAAATAGACATAAACTTGAAAGTATAAGGACTAAATTTGTAATTTACCTTAATTTTATGACCCAAAAAATAAAATAAAAAAGCATCATTTGGCTAACAAAAATTCGGTTAAATTATAAGTTTAGCAAAATTAATTTTTAAAGTTGTGCCGAATAGGTTATTAAACTATAAAAAATATTTAATAAGTTCTTAAATTTTTGATTTTGTGTCTAATATATTTTCGACTTATTTAATATTTTTTAAATTCATAAAATTATTATACACTAAATTAATAGGATTTAAAACTTTCCATTTTGTGTTTAATAGATGCATAGATTTTTCTAACATGAATATAGTTCAACTGACATAAAACTTGTATTGATCAAGAGGTTAGAGGTTCAAATCCTCCATCCCACGTATTGTGAAAATAAGAAAAAAAAAATCAATAATTTTTTTAAATGTCTAATGGGTTAAAGGACCTATTAAAAAACCTATCACACACCATGTTAATAGTTCAAAGACTGCAATTATCATTTAACCTCAGAATTATTATGCATATTTTTTTTCTCTCAAGTGTGTCAATTTTTTTTTTTTTTTTTTTTTGAACCAAATAAAGTTGATTAAAGAAATGATGGTGCTAGAGTATAGAGGGGGAAAAGTGGAAAATTGACCTTATTTTGCAAAACTTCTCCACCGAAGAAGCAGAAGACATCCTCAACATGACGACAGGGAGTAAAGAGGCTAAAGACGAAATAGTGTGGCGTTTCAACAAGAAAGGGCTTTTCTCGGTCAAGAGTGTCTACAAGTTGGCAATGGACCATGAGTCTAACCAAAATGCCTTATATTCGGACAAAAGCAAGATGGCAGCCTTCTGGAGAAGTATTTGGAAAGCTAAGCGTCCGTTTGGTAGGTGATCTGAAAACATAAATTTGAAAACAAGGGATTCAATGAAAACATAGTTGTATTTCATATTTGGATATTTGTAATGGGTGGCAATATCAGCCTAAATAATGGCAAATATAGCAATTTTTAAAAATATTTGCAAATATGACAAAAATTTTGAATTAATTTTTTTTTATCCTCGTTTTGCCCCTAATTGCGCGCGCATCAGTTTCTTTCTATCAACTTTCTATTATCTGATAGAATAGATATCAACAATAATGGAATTCTATCTGATAGAATTCTGTTACTCTAGTGATAGAATCTATCTATCATTGAAAAGAGTTCTATCAGGGATAGAATTCTATCAGATAGAATTCTGTCACTCTAGTGATAGAATCTATCTATAGAATTCTATTTGTATGTTCTAATGTAGTGATAGAATTCTATTATTATCAACAATAATATAATTCTATCTGATAGAATTCTGTCACTCTAGTGATAGAATCTATCTATTAGTGAAAAGAGTTCTATCAGGTATAGAATTCTATCAGATAGAATTCTGTCCTATCTAGAATTCTATCTGATAGAATCCTGTTACTCTAGTGATAGAATCTATCTATCACTGAAAAGAGTTCTATCAGGGATAAAATTCTATCAGATAGAATTTTGTCCTATCTATAGGATTCTATCAGATAGATTTCTGTCACTCTAGTGATAGAATCTATCTATAGAATTCTATTGTATGTTCTAATGTAGTGATAGAATTCTATTATTATCAACAATAATATAATTCTATCTGATAGAATTCTGTTACTATAGTGATAGAATATATCTATCAGTGAAAAGAGTTCTATCAGGGATAAAATTCTATCAGAGCAGTAATTCTATCATTGATAGAAAGTTTTCTATGATAGAAAGCTTATAGTGATAGGAAGGTTTCTATCAGTGATAGAAATCTTCTATCACTGATACAAAGTCTTTCTATCACTGATAGAAAGTGATAGAAAGTTTTTTTCTATCACTGATAGGAGCTTTCTATCGGTGATAGAAAGACTTTCTATTTGTGATAGAAAGACTTTCTATCTGTGATAGAAAGTTTTTTCTATCTGTGATAGAAAGTTTTTCTATCTGTGATAGAAAGCTTCTATCAGTGATAGAAAGTCTTTCTATCACTGATAGAAGCTTTCTATCACTGATAGAAAAACTTTCTATCAGATAGAAATAGGATATAACAACCAAACACTGATAGAAATAAGATAGAAGGATAGAATCTATCTCTATTAGTGATAAAAAGACTTTCTATCACTGATAGAAAGAAATTCTATCTGATAGAAAAACTTTCTATCAGATAGAATCTATCTCTATTAGTGATAGAAAGCTACTTTCTATCAGATAGAAAGTCTTTCTATCAGATAGAATCTCATAGAAAATATGAGAAACGAAACACCTACCAAACAACACCAACCAAACACCTACCAAACAACAACAACCAAACACCTTATAAAAAAGAACACAGATAGGATTAATAGGATAGAAGTGATAGAAATGATAGAAAGCAAACACCTATAGGATAGAAGTGATAGAAATGATAGAAAGCAAACACCTACCAAACACTGATAGAAAATCTTTCTATCTGATAGAATCTATCTCTATGAGTGATAGAAAGCTTCTATCACTGATAGAAAGCTTCTATCACTGATAGAAAGCTTCTATCACTGATAGAAAGACTTTCTATCAGATAGAAAGACTTTCTATCACTGATAGAAAGACTTTCTATCAGATAGAAAGGGCATTTTAGTAAATACACATTTCAAAACTTAAAATTTTGCCATTTTTGCAAAATTGTTTACGGGCCGCTAAATCTGCAAATATTTTGGGCCGGTTTGCTATATTTGCAACCGGCCCTTCATATTTTCAGATATGTGTTTGGTAGCAGATTTAGAAATTTGATTCCAATTTCAAAAATTGTTCAAAATGTGTTTGATAATAAATTTATAAATCATAAACTATTTGTATTTATCAACCAAAGTATTAAGTTGAATATAAATTATTATTAATTAATTTATAAACATTTTATATGTTATAAATTTTGTATAATTATTATTTTATAATATCATATAATTTATAATACATTATTATACAAATTTTAATTTCACAAAAATGATTATACATTATTATACATTATTATAACATGAAAATACTATATTTATTAAAGTTTTTATCATTTTTAATTTAATTATGTATTTAAAAATTTCAAATTTAAAATATGGATACACTGAAAACATAAAAAAAGTTGTTTTCAGAATTTCCACTATTTGGATCACAGAATCCGAAAACAGTTTTCAAAAACACATCTGCCAAACGCATATTCACTAAATTAAGTGAATCTCAATTCCGATTCATTTCAATATGAACAAAAATTTAATAGATTCAATTCAATTGACAAAAAAAAAAAGTACAGAGCAAGGGAATATATTGGTAATCGATCGAATAAAAGAATTTTTATTTTAGACGGGAACAATCTTCAAATAGAATTGAAGGGGAATGTGTGTGATAACATAGAACAAAGTTTAATTTATGCTATTTCTAACTAAAGATTTATTACTGACAAGCCAGGGCAATTGCGCCAATTAAAGCAGCTAAAAGAATGATCGAAATGAGTTCAAATGGAAGAAAAAAATATGTTGATAAATGAATTCCAATTTGTTGACTATTACTTATTAAATCTTGCTCTAGAATCTGGTTTGATAAAACAAAATTCAGATTGTCTACCAAACAGGTCCTAATGTTCTTCCTAGAGCTAGAGTCTGTGCTTGGAAGATAATTAACGACATCATTCCAACGAAGGCCAACATAATAAAAAAAGGAATGATATCTTTCCCTTTTGCAGCATCTGCGGAAAGAAAAGGGAAACTTCCTCTCATTTATTTTGGAATTGCAAAATTCCTAGAGAAACTTGGTACAAGTTCATCCCTAATTCCATCTCGCTTTTCTCTATTTGCAGGGAAGATTGAATATGGGAAAGGGACAAAAAGAGATCATTGTCATGTGGAGAATTTGGAATTTCAAAAATCGAATAGCAGCACTTAACCAAAAAGCAGCAACAGACAATCTCCATCAATGGGTGGAATCTAGCATTAAAGAGTGGGAATCATCTTACCTCAAGACCCAATCTCCAGGAAGGTCAGGGAACCATGTGAGTCAAGCTCAATGGGAACATCTTCCTCCGAACAGGTGGAATTGAATTCTGATGCCGACTGGAATGGGGAAGATCGACGCAGAGGGCTCGGATGAGTTGTGCATGACTCAGACGGGTCCCTGATCTGTTTTGGAATGAAGCAACTCTCTAAGAGATGGGATATCAAAGCAATGGAGGCAAAGGCTATTCTGGAGGGGCTTAGTCAGATCGTCGATACCTGTAATCAGTGGCGAATCTATGTAGGGCCCAGGGGGGCTCTAGCCCCCCCTCAACTTAGAAAAAATATAGTAATTATATTAAATGAGGCAGTAGAAAATCAATCCGATCTCACAGCTCGCTGGCATTAGCCCCCTTTGTGTTCGCCTCCCACCACGGTTCGAGACTCCATACGCGCCTTTTGAGCGTTTTTTTCCTTTTTCAGTTTTTTTTTTTCGTTTTTTCCTTTTATTACGCATATTTTTCCGTTTTTCCCTTTTCAGTTTTTTTTACGCGCATTTTCATGTTTCTTTTTATCTATTTTTTCATTTGTTTGTTTCTTTTTCCTTTTCGGATTTTTTAAAGAGCATTTTGACCTTTTTTTTTTTTTTTTTTCGTTTTTTCTTTTAAGTTTTTGTTAACTTGCTTTTTTTTCTTTTGATTTTTTTTTAGGTGCTTTATTATTATTATTTTTTTTTTGAAAGAGTCTTTTAGTTACTTTATAAAGAGTGAAACACTTATTAAATTTTGTTTCAATTTCAACCTTAAATTTAAAAATTATTTTCTTGGATCAAATATACGTGAAAATAAATAAAATTATTTTCAAATTTCAGTAAATTATTTTTTAAAAAAAATGAATAATATGAAACAAATGTATAATTTTTGTAAAAGAAAAAAAAAATCTAACTTGTTATTTCAATATCATTCTCTTTCTTTTATATTTATATTGAAAATTCTTTGAACGAAAATTCAATCTAAGGTAAAACTACAATACTTTTTAAAGTGAAGGTGTAAATTGCAACATTAATCCAAGTTCAACGTGCAATTGGATAACATTGAAAATTTAAGATAAAAACCGAAACATTTTACCAATTTTAGGGTTAAAATTGATATTTTTCTTTTTTCTATATAGCCCCCCCTGACATGACGTTCTGGATCCGCCACTGCCTGTAATCGTCGACGCATTCCCCTCATCGTTGAGTCCGACGCCTTGGAAGTCATAAACGTGCTGAACGAAAAGACACAAGACCTCTCGGACTTGAAGACTGTCACCGACGACATCCTCGTCATAGCTTCTCTTCTGTGTGATGTCCAATTTCGCCATTGTAATCGGATTTTATGAACACAGCCGCACACTGTGTTGCAAAGAGAGCTTCGATTATTATCCCTTCGTCTCCTTCTGGTTATGGTTGTAGGGCGGGAACGAGACATTCGTTTTTGGGCTCCCAATGTACCTAATTGGTACTCTCTTTTAGGGGGGTGGTAAATATGGGGGAAATCATATAATTATCCTCTCAATCCATTACATTAAAAATAATCAAATCGGTTTTGTCTAACTAACAAACTTAGACTCAATGAGATCATATATTTAAATCTTCACTTCATGACCTGAAACTAATAAATAAAAGATTGTTTGCACAAATAGAAAAAATATAGTAAAATAATTGTAAATATAGAAAAATCTAAAACTATTTACAAATACAGCAAAATTGGAGTCTATGATAGAAGTATGTTAACGTTAGACTTTAATCACAAATGTAATTATTGCCCATAGACTATTCTATAAGTAATAGTAATCTATCATTAATAGACAACATGCATTGTGCTTGAAGTCTATCAGCGATAGATGTCTATCACAAATAGATTTGTCAAACTATTTACAAATATAACAAAATTAAAGTTTATTAGTGATAGAAGTTTATCAACGATAGACTTTAATCACAATTGCAATTATTGTTCATAGATTATTGTATCAGTGATAGGTCATATGCATTGTGATTGAAGTCTATAAGTGATAAATATCTATCATTGATAGATTTTCCATATTTGCAAGTTATTTTAAAAGTTGCTATATTTGCAAACAACAAACCTTAATTTGTCACCCATTACAATAACCCTAAATAAAAGCTATCATATCATGCCATCAATTTTTTCTTTACTTCTATTTGCCCCCTTAAAGGCCCCCTCCCTCTCTCATGCCCTCCCATTGTTTCATTAATTTTCTCTTCTTAAACTCTCACAAACAATGTTAATAGATCTAAAAGAAAATTAAATTTAAAAGTTGTACAAAATTTTTGGGTCGAATCAAGAATTTAAATCACAAATGCATAAACATATGTAACGAATCACTAGCAAATCTATCAATAGTTGGTATGAGTATCAAGTGTATGGCCATGACCAATTATGAACTCAAAACCTTCATGCAATGACAAACAATTTGGACATAATGTATCCATCATCTCTCTGTCTCAATTTTTGTTGTCACATAAAATATATATATATATATATATATAAATCCTATTTTCTTCTACTTCAATTGTACATAAAAGACACTTTCACATGCAGATGTAGGCTTTAGCAAATCAAAACTTCATTATTCAAATCTAAGCTATATAAACTGAGACTTCTAACTGTAATATTTTTTTTGGCACTTCTCTCTAAAAACTACATAGTAGAAGGAATATTTTCAAGAATACAAAAGTTTTAAAGTCCAATTATCAAGATTAGCAAATCTATAATCTAAATGTACTTCCAGCTTTTATTCGTTTAGGTCTCTAGACTTTTAAAACGTCTGTCTGTTTTAATCTATGTACTTTTAATAAAAAAAAATATCTTTTTTAATCACATTTTTCGATTGCAATTTCAATACAAATACTACCCTCAATAAATTTGGTAAATTGTGACCATAATTGTATATTAAGGTTTCTATTGTAGATCTTAGAATTTTGCAAATACATACCAAAATGATTACTGTTTAAACCCACCAAAAGAAACAAACGTTAGGAAAATATAAGAACTAAAATGAACAAATATTGAAAGTATAAGAATCAAAGTGGGATTTAAAACATAAATTTACATACCAACCAATAAGCACATGTTTTTTGCCAAAGGAAAAGAAAAGGACAAACATGACTCGTCTTCTCAATGATTGAGTCCAAATTTGAGTTCATTCAAAATAATTCAGTAATAGAGAGTCCTTGGCCACCACCACCAAGTAGACGAGTACCCATGAAATTATCTATTAATAAATTACAGCCGACGAATGGCCACGAATTCGTTGCCAATTCATCGAAATTAAAAAGAATCCCAAGTAATTTAAAAAAAAAAATCCCAAGAATGAAAGGCTCACCCATAAGAAAGATTCTCATCCACTAACTATAGCCATCAATGTCAACGCTCAGATTACAATTCCCATTAACAAAGAACTCCACTCATCCATGGATTGCTTCCATAAGAATACAATCAAAGAAAATCCAAGCAGAATTTGACACAGATTCGAGTCAGAGAAATCATCACATTTTCACAAATCAACTCCACAAATAAAGGGTTGAAGTTTCTTCAAAGAACGTGAAACAAAAATTAATAGAAAAAATAAAAGTTGCTTCAAATAATTGGAAAGAAATGTTAACTTAAGGACACACATTGGCATTTATTAAGTAGTTAAAAACTACTTAATAAATCAAAGCAGACATTGGAGTATGGCCACAGATCCAGCAAGCCTGGGCCTTTCTTGGCTCTGGACAGTTCAGCACATGCTTATCACGTTGAAAGGCTTTCGCCTGCCATTTTTAACAGTGTGATCTTTGCTCAGTTCTTCAACTGCTCTCTAATTCCTTCAAACCCTTTTCTTATCACCATTTTTCAGCCACACCCATTTTTGTCTTCGCCCTAAAAAGCTTGTTATCTCAAAGCTTTTCAAACTCCACGTCCATTGGGTTCAGAAAACAGAGAATAAACTTTTGGGTTCAGAAAACAGAGTCTTCATTGATTTCTGATTCTTTCATGTCCCTCAAATGACAAGGTGCTTCTTCTTCAGCATCACAGAGACCAAGAATTGGTGCCATCGCCGTAGCTTCATCAAATGTGGCCTCCGATCCACCATTACAGACCTCAAAGACGGCACCACAGTTCATTGCTGGGTTCCCAAGAACCCAGTTGAATCTAAGCCTAATCTGCTTCTAATCCATGGCATTGGGGCTAATGCACTTTGGCAATGGGGGGATGTGATTGGTGGCCTCGTAGCTCATTTCAATGTCTACGTGCCGGATTTGATCTTCTTTGGCGACTCCTTCACCACTCGGCCGGAAAGGACAGAGTGGTTTCAAGCTCAGTGTTTAATGCGAGTGATGGAGGGCAACTCGGTGGGGAAATTCAGTTTGGTTGGGCTGAGCTATGGAGGGTTTGTTGGGTACAGCATGGCGGTGCTGTACCCAGAAATGGTGGAGAAAGTGGTGATTTGTTGTGCTGGGGTTTGTGTGGAAGAGAAGGATTTCAAAGATGGGTTGTTGAGAGTCTGTGATTTGGAGGAGGCCATAGCCATTTTAGTGCCCCAAAAGTCAGAGAAGCTCAAAGAGTTGGTGGGTTACTCGTTTTTCCGGCCGCCGCGGATGGGGCTGATGCCTTCTTGTTTGCTCAATGATTTCATTGAGGTAAAACTTGAGAGCTCAATTGTTTTTGAACAAAAATTTCTATGTTCCTATCTACATTACTTGCATTAAATATTGACCACACAATTTGACCTATAAACAAGTGCATCTTATTATTATGGTTATATAATGGACTAGATCAAAGAAATATGTAAAAGTTTGCACCTTCGTAGAGGATAGATTTGTATAACTTAAGATCAAGAAGTCAAGCAAGCCTATGTTTGGTGTGTGAGTTTGTTTATCAACATTAACTTTTATGCTTATTGCATCTAAATTTTATATCACATACTCTCTTTTAAATATGTGATTCAAGTTGAACACAATCCAAGCTATATATACTTTCCTAGATTTATAACTTTATAAGTAACAAGCTCAAACTTTTTTTTTTTGTTAATCTGACTAGTTTATCTTTGGGCTCTGTGCCAGTCAATGTGTTTGGACCATATTGAAGAAAAGAGAGAGCTGATTCGAACTATTCCCAAAGGGAGAAAATTTTCAGACCTTCCAAAGATTCACCAGGTGGATTGCTATTTATCACTCTTCTATTATTGTCTTCATTAGCATTCTATTCTATCATAATTTTAATCTTCATTATGATTATATTTGATTATGTTTAAGTGAAATTAGGCATGTTCAAAAAGTTGGTCCAATAAAATAAAATCACTTGCCAATCGTTCAAGTTTGAGTGATTTAGATTCAAATTAGTTGAACTATATAGATACATAGTTGTAGAAACCAAATGCCAATTGCCCGCTTTCTTATTGTGTTGTCCAGTTTTTTACCAAAAGAAAAAACAGAGAGATGGATAGAATAGAACATTACCTAATTTTGTTGATCCTCGCTACGATGTCTTAGCAAGTTCAATAGATCCACGAGTCAATTGAGCCATTTCTTATGCCTTGAACTTAAACGAGGTATTTTCCAACATTCTTGCAGCGAACAATGATACTCTGGGGAGAACATGATCAAGTATTTCCATTAGAATTGGGCCACAGATTGAAACGGTGAGTAATCCTAATCTTTAAAGCAAGCAATAGATTAAATATTCTAATTTAGAACCAAATGATAAATGTGTTGGACACTCATTTGAGTAGGCATTTGGAGGACAATGCTACGCTTGTAATTATCAAGAATGCAGGCCACGCCTTCAACTCAGAGGAGCCGAAGGAGTTTTTCAACCATTTGAAATCATTCCTGGTTGATTCATAGCCCACCATCCTCATCTCAAAATTTGGGCAGTTCAAATTCACAGACGACTTCATCAGGGAAAAGAACTGAACAACATAGTAACTATATCCCACTTTCAACTCCCTGACTTTCCAAAACTGATTTGCCCAAAACAAATACAACAAAAAAGGGGAAGGGTTATGAACGTTGACCATTAAAGAGGTAAACTATACCTTAACCAATTGAGTTTCCTTCATTCGGCTTGTCCCAATCTAATGTTGAACATAGATTGAATGATTAAATTTCTTCTAGGAATTTTTGACATTAGAGTCAGAAATCTATTCAGAAATGTTTACCTTGTGGTTTGTGCCTACGACCAACATTCTGTGCCTCCAAAATGTCCTTTTAACTTATCAGATTCCAGATGTCCTGCTATCAGATGGAAGTAAAAAGTATTCCCTTATTGCTTATCTAAGAGAGTGAAAAGTGCAAGGATGTTTCTGTTTTACCTTTTGCTTTAAACCTCTCTTATACCATTATTCTGTAACTGTACTCTCTGTGCCATTGTTTATATCAAGTCAATTTTACTGTGTGGGAACAATTCCATCCGACGACTAATGGGGCCTATCTAATAGTATGAAATAGGAAGCCATGAGTTTTATATTTATGAGCCTGTTCTATTCTGGACGTCATCTTATCCCATCATCAATTATTCTTATATACATATAGCAAGAAAACGAAATGTACAAACAAAACCCATGATTCTTCAAATATTGAGTCATTTACCAACATCTCACGCACCCTAACCAGAAAAGGTAATGAGAACATATATTGATAATAAAATATAATGTTGCAACGACATAAAATCAGTCAATCAAGTAGATAATAATTATCAAACTAAACAGATTCACTTAACTTTTAAGGTAATGGTTACAAAGTGATAACAGATTACTGTTCTAGTACACCACTAATAAGCAAGAAAGTGGCACAGCTATACCTCCTGGCTCCTAGAACCATGTCAACACTAATTAGCTGTGCAAAATATATAGCTAGTAAATAATTGTTCCAAGGAAGTACTTAAAAACGATGTCCCTCAACTGACCAAAGACAGCTCGAATATCTTGCCTCTGCTCAAGGTTCATCAGCAGCTTTAGATTGCTCACCTGCGGTAATTAAATAATAGAATATTAGGTTGAACGAGTATAGAAAATTTTTATTTTCAAACGCTATGAAATAAACAATGCCTGCATATTGTTTCAAGTGTCAATTTGAACACTCATGAACTAAGAAAATTAGTATCATAATTTCTTGAAAAGACTAAACATAAGCGCCAAAAGTCTATAAACTTTGACTCAAGTTTACAGAAGAAATTCCATTTGAATCAGGGTAATTTCTAATAGCTTCCAAAGCGCTATTTATATTAGACTAAAACTAATCTGTATCAAAATGAAATACATTTTGGGTACTAGCTGAATATAGCGAAGCTGATACTAGCTACACCCATGACATGACCAGTACACACAACAAAATTCGTTCTTGTGAACAGTTCTAAAAAATATGACACTGGCTACACCCATGACATGACCAGTAAACACAACAAAATTCGTTCTTGTGAACAGTTCTAAAAAATACGACACTGGAAAGCCCCAAATTTCAAGTAGAGGAAGAGTTGATTGCTAAGATTTGGAGCTACGGCGTGACCTTTTAAAGGCCATCTACTTACAGCACAGCTTGGCCCATCGACTATTAAGCCAACATGAGGTGATTCTTCTTAGAAATTTACAATTAACATATCTTTATAGTTTATGGTGAGTAGGCTGAACCCATCCAAACTGAATTCCACTTAAAAACCATTAAACTTTTCAATCACCAATAAAGAACAAGTGAAGTTAGATCGGAGGTAAGGATAAGGGGAAAAGGAGAAACAAGGATTCATGGAAATTTACCTCCCTCATCTGGGAGATCCGAGGTCCATAACGTGAGATTATCCCTCAGCAGCTGCATGATGAGGGTACTGTCCTTGTAGGATTCTTCATTGAGGCCGTCGAGCTCAGCTATAGCATCATCAAAAGCTTGTTTAGCAAGGTGGCATGCCCTGTCAAGAAATAATAATGTTGGACGTGGTGAGATGACAGCATAAAAATAATGTATCAGTAAAAAAAACATAGATGAGGATAGTGTTAGGCCTCCATACATACATATGAGCGTAAGGGTAAAAAGGGATGAACAGAAAAGAATGTGAGTGAGCTGTGTGTGGGGACCGAGGATAATGGGAGCGTGTTGTATGGTCTGGTGTGTGTGTGGGGTGGGAGGTTTTAGTATTGGCATTGAGGATTGAGGATTGCCTTAGGAGAGTCTTTGGGAGGCAGGTAACTTTTTGGCATTGAGGATCGCCTTGAGGAGAGTCTCCAGCTCTCTCGAATAGCTGGGAGGTGTTCTTATTGTGTTTGGTTGCTGCTTGTTCTTGTTCTTATTATTTTCCAGTTGTTGGTGAACTCAATTATCACTGTATATTGTTGATTATCAATATAACAGTGTAGGATATCTATTTCTGGGTATTTGTATGCTTGGTTGTTCTGTTTGTTCTGCTTGTTTCTTAGGAAGGAAACGACTAGGATACCTAACAGATAGATTAAGAGATAAAACCAACCTCTCTGGGGAATTTAATATCTCATAGTAGAAAACAGAAAAGTTAAGCGCCAAGCCAAGTCTGATGGGATGTGTTGGAGGCAGATCAGAGGTTGCAATGCTTGAGGCAGACTGCATCAGAAAATAAAACTTCAATTACTTAAGGGGAAAAAACTTGCCTGCATACCGGTATGTAGGGATCTCCCTGCATACCACCATTAAAACGTTGACAACTAAGAGAGATAACAAAAAATTCTCATTTTCTCCCTTACTCTTTCTTACTTGTCAAGATTTTAATGGGGTATGTAGGGAGATCCCTACATACCGGTATGCAGGCAAGTTTTGTTCATTACTTAATCTGACTAGATATAGGAATATTGAAGGAAAAAACAGAGAGAGAGAAGGAAGTAGAAACGAAATACAGAGGCTTCATGGAATAAAAGAGAATTGAACTTACCTCATAGGCCTTCATCGACTGATCTGCAGCCTCTTCACGTTCTTGGCCAGATTTAAACTCTGCCAAGTATCGGTTATAATCCCCTTTCCTGCATTTGAAGAATACGTAAAATAAGTTACTCAGAATAGGTTGTTCACAAAAGCACAGCTGAACACGCGCATACTTTATCAGGATGGGTGTATAAAGCATACTGAAACATATTGCAAACCCATGAAACTTAAGGATGCATAATATCTTACTCAAAAGCAGATCAAGCGATCCTCTCATTTCAAAAATGAGATAAATGTTGTAGAGAAACTCAATAAATTGTATGAAAGAACTTGGGAGATAAGATCAATTACATTACCAGCTTATGGAATTTTAAACAATTAGAATTTATGTTGTATCTTTTCCTGATACCAAGTATCGTACTGTGAACTAAAAACTCATTAGTTAGAGAGGCAGAACATAATGATCCTCACATCTTATAGTAAAAAACATTGGATTCTCCTGAGGATGACGACGGAATGAGATGCTTGTCAACAACTGATAAGATGTCGTGGCAAATTCTCGCCAGTTCGTCTTCAACCCTCTGCCTGTACTCCTTTACCCTCTTCACATTAACCTCATTCTTCTTTCCTTCCTCCTTTTGTTCAATAGAAGATAAAATACGCCATGAGGCTCTTCTCGCCCCAATAACGTTCTTATATCCCACAGAGACCAGGTTCCTCTCCTCCACAGAAAGTTCTACGTCCAACTTCGCGACACTCTTCATCATTTCCACCATTTCTGAGACAAAACCAGATGAAATTATGTGTCAATCAAATCCAAACTACCACAAACGGACCCAGGACCAAAACAAGCATGAGAAAACAAAATACAACAATAATACTACTATCAGCTCGTCTTCAACCCAAACAATTTTCGAATGTCTCATATCATATTTTAGAAAGATATTAACAGACAGAGCGGCCGATCAACTGCATACTAAAGGCCTCGCTTTATCTTATTCAATTAAAGTAAGATACTACAAAATCTCCATAAAGTAGTTCAAAGTTTCCAACACTGAAGCCAAGATCACATGAGTTCACCGATAAGTTCCAAAACATAAAGAAAACCCTAATCGCGCAAACTATCCTGTGAGTTCAACAAAACCACACTGAAAATCCATAAAATAATGAGATTTAAACTGGTACAAACTCCATAAAAGCAGGACAAAAATGGTTCGTATAACGCACCATCGTATCTCTCTGCTTGTTCGGCAAGTCTGGCCAAGTAAACAAGCTGCTCCCTCTCCTTCTCCATGGCCGGAGCTCTCTCGAATTCCTCCGTCCGAGAAAGGCGAGTTTATGCGCTTTTGCTTTTGATTCTTGTTCTTGTTCTGCTTCTTACATAACCGCTTCCTAATACACTGTAGTTCGTGTGGTGACCGTCGGATGGAGTGTAGTGGAGAATCTTGGGTGTTGTGGACGGCTGCGATTGGGTTTTGGGCGTTGAGTCTCGTGTTGGACGATATGAGCCGTTGGATGGTTTTGGCGTTGAATCAGCGGCGTGATGGGAAACACAAGGAAGGAAATGAGACCAAAAGAAAAAGGCGTTGGTGACGGTCCGTGTGGGGGACTGTGACGTCAACAGGGTCGGTGTGGAAAAAAAAAATAATAAAAAGAAAAAGAAAAAGTTCTGCTACTACTCGCGAGTGTAAATACCTTTATAGCCCTCCACCAATTATTTTTTTTTTTTATAATTGTAATGAGTGGCAAAATTAGGGTAAATAATGGCAAATTTAGCAATTTTTTTAAATATTTGTAAATATGGCAAAATTTTTTAATTAATTTTTTATATCCCCGTTTTGCCCTTGAATTGCTCGCGCACAGTTTTCTTCTTTTCGATTTGGCAGGTCTTGATCGTGAATTGCGTGGATTTCACTCTCTTCTTTTTTGATTTGGTAGGTTTCTATCAGTGATAGAAGTTTTCTATCACTGATAGAATCTATCAGTGATAGAAGTTTTCTATCACTGATAGAATCTATCAGTGATAGAAGTTTTCTATCACTGATAGAATCTATCAGTGATAGAAATCTTCTATCACTGATAGAATTAACTTTCTATCACTAATAGAAATCTTCTATCATTGATAGAAAACTTTCTATCATGATAGAATATTATTCTATCACTGATAGAAACTTTCTATTATTGATACTTTCTATCAGTGATAGAAATCTTCTATCACTGATAGAATTAACTTCCTATCACTGATAGATTCTATCAGTGATAGAATTAACTTTTTATCTATCACAGATAGAAACTTTTTCTATCACTGATAGATTCTATCACTGATAGAAATCTTCTATCACTGATAGAATTAACTTCCTATCACTGATAGATTCTATCAGTGATAGAATTAACTTTTTATCTATCACAGATAGAAACTTTTTCTATCACTGATAGATTCTATCAGTGATAGAAAAAAATTTCTATCAGTCATAGAAATCTTCTATCACTGATAGAAAACTTTCTATCATGATAGAATTCTGATAGAAAGTTTCTATCACTGATAGAAAAGTTTTCTATCAGTGATAGAAAAGTAACTTTTCTATTAGTGATTGGGTGGGCTCAAAATTGCATCCCTTCGATGAAATCGAAATCCTTCGCCATCGCTGCCCGATCATCCAAATCCCTAATCCCTCGAAAAAGCACTATCACGCAGCTAATCCCAAACTCCGCTCTCCATTTAACGCCCCCGACTCTGTCGACCTTGGGATTGCTCGTCGGAAACTCGATCTCGAGGCAGTGGATCCGGGTGAACTGGCGGAGGATTTGTGCCGGAGAGTTCTGCGACTCGGATTGTACGAGAATAGGGGAAATCAAATCGAAGAACGACTTGACGACGTAATGATAGAAATCAAAATAAAGGTTGAAATTGAAGCTGAAATCGTGAGGGAAATGAAACGCTGATAGAAATGGAGATGAAATCGTAGTGAAAAATCGAAACAGTAGACTTTACATCAAAAACTATTTACAGAAAAGCAACCAAATTTACATCAAAGTACAGAACTGCCCAAAATATACGATTCCACTTACCGTTTTCTCCAAGCCACTGCGAACAAGTGGAGAAATTTGGAGAAGACGGAAGAATGAAGAAGACGAGAGATGGAGAAGAAGACCGATGGAGATGACCGGAAAAGTAGAGAAGAAATGGAAGCTGATAGAAAGGGCATTTTAGTAATTTTACCTTTCAAATGACAATATTTTGCCATTTTTGCAAATAGTTTCAACGGTTGCTAATTTTACAATTATTTTGGGCCGGTTTGCTACTTTTGCAACCGGCCCTTTTTTTTTTCTTAAAAATCAGTTTTTATATAGTTAACAAGTTTCGTTAAATTATAAAAAATTCCCCCGGGATTCGTTTCAATTATATCTTTAAACTTTTAAAAGTTTCATTTTAGGCTTCGAAGTTTGAAATTTATTTCAAAATGACCGAACATTTTTCATGCACGAAAAATGATGTGTTTGCATGTGTTTTTTTTTGCATGTATATGTTCAAATACATTCACATAAGCAAAATACATATGCAGGGATGGGAGGATTCAAACCACAAACCTTTCAGTCATCAGTAAGTCTTATGTCAATTGGACTATGTTTATGTTAGTTTAATGCTTTAATCAATTTTGGAGAAATTATTGAAGGATGTCATCGTGATAAAGTACCATTGAGTATAGAAAATAAATTACAAAAGTATTTTAAATCTATAACAAATATTTATTAGAACCCAATGTAAGCATAGTTCAACTAGGATAAAGTTTCTATTGATGACCGGTATGTGGTTTGAATCATCTTACTTTCATATGAAGTAAAAAGAAAAAACAAATATTTATTAAAAGATTTTTAAATTGACTCTAAACTGTTATTAAAATACAGTATAATTATAACAATTTTGGGTTCAATTTGAACTTTTTTAACGGTTTAAGTTTTGGAGCTAAAGTGAGCATTCCTATGTACCCTCGACCAAATGGTCTGAAGTTCAAATCCTCTTGACCCAATTTCGATCATCTGAAAAAAGGGTTTGAATTTTGGAAAAGGAAAAAAGAAAATAAATAAATAAAAACAAAACAAAACAAAAAAAAAAGAAGCGCGCTCACCGCCCGCAACACAAAACCAGTCGGAGTGCGCGGGAACTTGCCGACGACTGCAAACCAGGAAGAGACTTTTTGGGGTTTCTGAAGCTTCTCTGAAAATCTAACCTCATTTTCGCCGGAAGATGCAGTGAAGAACATCATCCCTTTGAGAGATTTCCCCTCGCTGTTTTGAGCGCTCTCATTCTTCTCTCGTCTCATCGTCGGTTTACTTCGGGGTGAGCTATGGAATTACTTCACCTTTATTATCAATTGTCTCTCATATCTTGTCAATTCAGCTTATTAGAATTATTTTTCGTCCTTGATCAAGCACGACCTTTCTGTTACATTCGTTCTTGTTGTTGATATTTGTATCTACTGATTTTGGAAATCCACCATTGTTCTGTCGTGACTTCAGTTGTTGATTTTGTTTGCATATGTTTGTTTGATCTCGAATTGATTTTGATTTTTGTTGTGTTTATTAAGGAAAATTCCTTCAGTATGGCAACTGCAGGAGATTATCTTTCCCAAATTGACATTTCAAATGAGGTATGCGATTGTTCTCTGCTTAAAGCCATCCATTTTTCCTGTATGAATATTTGGGAATTGAGGGTTTTCTCGCCCCGGACGGTTGATATTTCTGATTCCTTAACCACTTTTGATTAACAGGAAAAGGACAAGCTCGTAGCGGAAGCTATCCGCTATATCATATTCAAAACTCATCAAAATTCTGGATGTCCAATCAAAAGGGAAGAGCTTACTCAGCTCGTAACAAAAAATTATCGGAATCGTGGGTTGCCGGCTGTTGTGATTGAAGAGGCTAAAGAGAAGCTGTCCAGCATTTTTGGTTACGAGTTGAGGGAACTTCAAAGAACGCGGCCTTCATCTACTAGCCAAGGGCACTCTTCCCAACAAAGTAAGAAATGATCGAACTTATTACATTACTTCTCTGATTATCGCGATCTAAATTTTCAAGCGTTAGTCTGATTTCACTAAATTAGTGTTCTTCCAATTTCCACGTGTTCACGTCATCTTATGCGATTCTAATTATCAGAATTTTTTAAATTATGACTATTGTAAGTAACCACAGGTTTCTTTTAACAAACAGTACAAGGTAATGGTTCAGTCTTGTACTCCTGTTACGAGTCAAAGTTACACCCATACAAAATTTTCAGAATGAGATATCCTTTTGCAACTTTAGTACAGAAGTAGTGTCTAACTAGTTCATACAAGTAATGATCTTGTGAGTGGAACAAAGTGTTCTTATGGGTGATGTGTCCATGTCGGTGAGAAATACCTCTCGCTTCTAAGTAATGATCTTGTTATTACTCAGTCCGTGGGCTGTGCACATGCTCTCTATTAAGTATGGTTCAACGATCAATTTATTACTTATGCTACACAGTCCTATCCTAAGAACCAAATTTGTAAAAGATCGTATTCAAATTTAATCTCCTACCAGAAACCTTGTACGGCTAGGTTGCTTAAAACTATCTGTACATAAAATAAAAAAATAAAAAATAAAAAACTGTCGGTACATTATTCGAAATAAACGTCATTTCTAATATACAATCCTCTTTATTCATTGCATCCAAATACAACAGCTGGAGCATGAGACTTGGCATTTTTTAGCATGAAAGTCATGGTTATAGGTTGTAGAAAGACATAGTAAATTCAGTGGATGTGTATAGAGTTTTGAATTGGTTATTAGATTATAAATTTTTTTAGTTGCCGAAAAGCTCTCATTTCGTCAAATGACTAAAATGTTTGTGAACCCGTGTCATTATCTACCTATCATTAAGGCTGTCAATCTGCCATCAGCCTGCTGCCCATTTCCTACCTATCCAACATTTGAAATAGCCATCACAGACTTACAGTTTCTGTGTACTCCTGAAGTGGCCCGTATTATATTTCTTTGGCGCCTCTTTCACTACAGTATAAAAGTCTTTTCCTCTAGAGTTGCCGTAGCTTTTGTATTCATGGACCTAGGATCTGTTGTATGCTTCACCGTTAGCCACTAGTATTCTAATCTGTAGATTATTTCCATCTGTTATGGCTTGTATTGTAATGTGCCTTTTGTCTTCATAGACCTAGGATCTGTTGTATGCTTCATGGCCAGCCATTAATATTCTAATTTTCAGATTACTTTCATCTGGCATGGCTTGCTTCAAAACTATTTCATTATTGGATCTCACTTTAACTCTTGTCACTACACGTCTTCAGATGTTGCAGATGCAAAATCCTATGTTCTCATAAGCAAGCTTCCTGCTGATATCTATAGAAAGTATGTTGAGGATGTAAATACAGCACACGTGACTGGTTTTACTTTTGTTGTAGTTAGTATTGTACATCTTGCCGGTGGCAAAATTCCTGAAGGTAAGCTCTCTGGCGGTAATTTCTTAGCCCACTGCATACTTGGTAGCTTTGAGAAAGATAGAAAGATAACTTACACTTGAAATGGATTTCATTCATAAACTTTTTCTTTCACCTAATTTTGAAGATACTAGTTAGTACGTTACCTGTAAAAGATGCTGCTTATCAGATAGTTATGGTACATTTATGTAATATTGATCGACTCAAAATATTTCAAAGAGTTTCTTAGGGCAAGAGTTCCAATTTTTTGCTTTTCTCTTTCATTATTTGCTTTATAATGGAACCTGGCAATACACTGGCAGAAAGCCTTTGGCATCACTTGAGACGAATAGGGTTGTCTGAAAATGATGAAAAACATCCAGTCCTTGGAAACATCAAGCAGGCAATAGAGTTGGTTGTCCAGCAAAGGTCAGTGCACTCTGTACTATATGATTGGGAACTGCAATTGAGAAATTTTAAAAAATTCGATGACCATGGAAGGTGCTGGAAAAACTGGTTTACAGGTTCATCTTACTCTTGCTTTGCTTTGTAGATATCTGCAGAAGGCCAAAATAAATGGCCCTGAAGGCAATATCACGTTCTACGAGCTTGCTGAAAGAGCTATAGATGGACCAGTTAGTGAAAAGATTAAAGAATATGTAGCACAGGTATGCAGCTTGTAGATTGAAATTAAAGGTTTTTGAGTAGTTAAGATACAGAATCATTAAAAAAAAAATTCCTATTTTTAATATATGCTTTATTTCCTATCTGAAAAAAATCTTAAACGAACATGAAATAAGTTCCTAGTCTTGTTACAAAGCCATTTTGTTCTTTTGAGTTCCGCTGTTCAAGGAAGAAAGATAGAAGGAAAAAAAATAAAAGTTTTCTACCTATGAGGATATGTTTGGTATGCGGTCCGGTAAAGGGATTAGGTAATTGGTATGCGGTCCGGTAAACGGATTAGGTAATTGGTAGGCGGTCCAGTAAAGCGATTTTATAGGTAGCATAAATGTATGCGTGTGTTTGCAGAGTGTGAGAGAGAGAAAGAAAAAGAGTTGTGGTTGAGGGAAAAGGCTTGTATTAGAAATCAATGCAATTTCTTTAGAAGCATAAAAATTGTGCATAATGTGAATGGTTGGATGGACGAATCAATGCTATTATGAATGATGGAAAAGTTTTGCTTCATTTCTTAAGTAGCACAAGATTGTAAGTGGATGGTAGGGCCTGATATGAATGATAGAACCCCCCTTCCAAAAGGATTCACAGTTTATCTGTCTAGAGTGATAATTGTATGGTTTCTGTTGAATCTAATTTGCTCTCAGCTCATCATTGCATGTTCCTAACAATTGTGCCTCGACAGCATCAGATCATAGTTTCACGCATTTGACGTAGTTTCTCCTATTCTTTCTAAGCTGTCTTCTTTAGCTACAGGACGTCTAAGCATATTATAATTCAGTATCAAGTAGCATTAGTATATGTTTTTTTTTTGTCAGTTTCAAAAAAAAAAAACTTTATGTTTTTGCCAAGGTACACAGAGCAATCGATTCTTTTTATCCTTGGGAAATTCACACCATTAACTAAGCTAATCACATGCAAGCATTTCACTCAAGCTTGCTGATGATTTGGGTTTGTAAATGTTGAAAGATATGAATTATGTTTTGTTGATGCTAATTAACAGATACTCTGCGATGGTATATTTAATCTTTTTATATATGTTAGTATATGCTACTTTATTTGTTATGGCTTATTATTATCACTAACGATAAAAAACATAAACCTAATGCCTATTATTGAGTTTCATTGATCTCCATGATCTGTTATCAAAAAACAAAAAAAAGATCTCCATGATCTGACAAACAACTTCCATCGGCATATAGAGGCTGCCTTGTATTAATTCAACATGACTCCTGTTTCTTTTCTTTGTTTGCCATGAAAAATTCTATTCATCCACTATCAACATGGCTATGATTTCCTGATTAGATATCCATGCTCGCAGATTGTCAATAAAAATGTTACTACAGCAGACAGCTGACTATTGTCTCAACTCTGCCTCCAGCTGAATCGGTAGATCGAGTCCCGTTGGATCCCCTTACAAGGATCTTGATTGTCTCAAACTTCGCAAACTCTGCATTTAGGTTATCATTTTGAAACCAAATGTAATTAATTAACATGTATGCCTGAATCCCGATACTAGTTCCAATTGAATAGTTTGGAGTTGTATTTATTGCATTAATATTGTTTGTTACTTTTATTTAATATTTTAGGTGAGTTAGGGGGAAGAGCCCATCACGGTCGGCTTCAGCTGAATGGTTTGGGAACATACCTAGATGTAAACAATACACATCTGGCTGTATACGCCCATTCTCTTGACATGAGTACCACAATTCTTTCATTATTGCACATAAATGCATTGACTTGGGTAAAGTTGCTACTTGCTATGCCTTTCAAAACTGAAAGCTGGCAAGTAATTGTTTTCATCTCTCTTTTTGTCTATGCATTGACTTGGGTAATTGGAATTCATGAATGACAAGAGCAGCATAAGCCATGGGAGAACTGAAAGCTGGCAAACAATTGTTTCTCATAGAACAAAGTTGCCGAGTACAATTGAACAATTATGAGTACGACATCTCCAATGTTGGAATGCTTTTGAGACCTTCAAATGAACCCCGTGTAAACATGGTTCTTTGCATTCCTTCAACTAATCTAACTTTACAACATTTTAATTGCCAACATGGGTGACATTTGAGAACATAAGTAGAGGAAGAATCCGTTGCACGATGTAACAAACATAAGGTTTTCGACACAGTAACACCTCCAGTTAGCAGTTCACAGAAAAGAATAGAATGAACACTGCTTTCGAACCTACCACAGGCGATTGTGGCAATTGCAGTTGCGCAAGCAAGAAGTTACACATAAGGGAGGGAAAGAGTCTGTTGGTTATTCCTATGCACAAATTGGGTTCAGACATCATTTGCAGATGCGTAACAAATTTTGAACTACATCCTACACAACAAAAAATAAATGGATTAGGACGCGTAACCTTTGTTTTACCTTTGTTCACAAGATGTTGAACCCAAAAACTACTTGGAGGCCTCCTGAATGGCATTTTCTGCAGCTTACCACAGTACCATCCATTGAGCGGATTTGGTGCACATCGATGACATTCTCACTGGCACACCCGGCTACTAGAGCTTGCATCACCTATAGAAACTGTAGCAAAAGACTTGGCCCATGCCCTGGCATTCATGGCCCCTCCTTGCAAATTGCTACTCTTGCAAGGATCCTTGAAATGGCTAAATAACTGAACTGCTCCTTTCAGGCACGTCAAAGGACGTTCCCACAAGGTTCCCAATCGGAGGTTCCTAAGGTGCCTTCGCCAAACATATCGAGCATAGACCAAAAGATTTGGAAAGAAGATATAAATCAATCTCATAAGCACAAATGCAGTAGCCAGAGCCAAATACGTCTCTTCCCGAAGTAAATTTTCTGGAGACCTTGCCCAAGAGAATGGGCAATTTTCCTGCTCACTGTTATCATCATGCTTCTCCTGATTCCATACTTGTCCAATTTTATCTGGTGATATTTGATCCAGTGATGCAGTCTGAATGCCTATAACAAGTAAACCACGACCACCAATTTCAAATAATAGAACTAAATTTAACAATCTGGTTACGGTAGCAATTAAGATTATTCGTCATATTTTCAATTAAAGCTAACACTGCATATAAAATTTGGATGATAAAATACTATTCTGCATATTGATGCAACATCAATATTTTCAACCACTTGCACCATATGTGGGGGTCAATAGCTACTTATTAAAGCTTTCTCAATTCATTCAATATGTCAATGCCCTAAGATGAAAGGGGGCCTCTAATCACCACAACTCCTTGAAAAAATAATAAGACTGAAAAAAAACCTATTACAAGATTAATAAAAGCCAACCAAAATATGAAATTCCATTATAAATCAATACATCAAGGAAAACGTGTCCAAGAACCAAGATTGAATGACTTTAATTGAATTACAGAATAGATGGAGAATATTATCAGCACCTTAAAATGAATATTAGCAACATGTTTTTGAGCAATTTAACTTTTTCTTATATAAAATGCTATGGGTCAAGCAAAAAAGGCAGATAAATTAACATGAGACTACACAATTTCAGTTCTTATGAATTCAAAATAAGTCGGTCTTTTCATGGAAGCAAAATTTAGAGGCAGCATTAAGAAACTTTACCAGTAACATCATTGTAGAATGCAACAAGAGAAGGGAGAGTTCGAGAACCATAGTAGCGAGCACGCATTGTAGAATTTAAAAGGAAAAGCGTAGGAAAACCATGAACTCCATACTTAGACAGTATGCTGCAAGAAAATAAGAATTATGTTTCACACAAGTCAAAAAACTACGATAATATAATGCAGAATTGAAAAAGTGAAAGTTTAATATGAAACCTTGGCCTGACAGCTGATTCTTGGATAGCAAAATGCGGGATAGAAGGATATAAAGAGGATAGTATGGAAAAGCTCGGCCTAAAAGACTTGGAGAACGGGCACCAAGATGCATAGAAGAGCACTGCAACGTATTCATAACGGTTCTTATGCACCATATTCAGTGCCATTTGTAATGAGGCCTCATCTCCCTTCATCATAGCAAAAACAAGTAGTTAGAGTTATCCTCACAATTATAACCCACCCAGTATGCACCAAGAATAGACTCAAAACTCCAGCCGTTTTCCAAATTCAATGTAAAGATCATAATTCCCAATTCTGGCAGTTTCACCAACAAAAAGAACAGAAATGAACTCAAAACTTCAGAAGCAAAAATGCTCAGGACCCGTAGTCTTCTGAGCTTTACTCAGTTGTGTGCTCCGAAAACAAATTAACAACAGCAAACCTGACTAACAGAAGCACGAAGTCTGTCTAAATCTTCCGAAAAAGCTCAATTCGACCATACAATTTTCAAAAAAAAGAACTTTGACCAAAAACGAAACAACACGTCAAATCCGCATCCTACAGAGTGAGGTGGACGAAACCCACCAACAAACGATGATCTTAACTACAAACAAGTTCAGACGAGCCGAAGCAACAGATAAGGAAAAAGAAGAAGGTTACCTCAGAAACACCAATAAATTCATAGTGCCCATCCCGACCGTCAATGGGACAGTTCGAGTTCCAATCCGCAAAACGGAAGATCGAATCGAGAAAAGATTCAGCAGGACAGGAGAAGGGACCTGAACGCGAAACCCTAAACGAGTCCGCGGAAGACGCTTGCCTCCCCAACATCAGGACCAAGACAAGAATTCCCCTCACCCAGAGCCCGGTCCTCATAATCACAAAATCGGAGAAATGGAGCGAGAAAAGCGGAATCAAAAGGGCAGCGGAGGGCGAAACTCAGAGAAATAGAAAGACAAGCGCATTTTAATCGTCAGAAAGGGGATCGAGCAGCAACCATGGCGGAAACGGGGAAGAGGAAGGATCTGAGGATCTGGGGAAGCGAATTTGACGAAAGGATCGAAGAGAAACGAAATGGAATCGAATTCTAGGAGGAAAGAGAGATGGGATTAGAGGGAAATTGAGGGTTAATGGCCATGGAAGGTGGGTGGACCGAACCTAAAGATAACGAAGGAAGGCGGTGCGCACTGCGCACTGCTTACTTTGGAAAGGACCGTCTGTGATCTGTCTGAACGCGCTCACGCTCCTCTTTCTCTCCTCTCCCTCTCCAATTTATTTATTACCCTCTCTCTCCTAACTTTATGTTTGTGTCCGATAGGTTTTTAAATTATTGAAACTAGATACAAATTTTACGAACCAATTTTAAATTTTTATTTAAAATTAAAAAGTTCCAAAATTATTTGATTTGTTTTGATAATAAATTCTATTTTATATTTTAAAAAATGGTGTCTTATCTACTAAACATGTGAAATGAGAAATTTGAACTTTCGTGAATGGTACAAAAATTAAGATAATAAACGAGTGAAATAAAGAAGAAGAGAGAAATCAAAGATATCACACTCACCTCAAGAACGGATGAATGTTGATTGACTTACAATCATCATGCAAGCTATACATTTTTCTTTTTTTTAGTTTGACAAGATTTGAAGGTGGAGAGATTCGAATTACCTTTGACCTTTGGGTCGATGGTACGTGTCAATTATCATTCAACTATGCTCGTTTTGATAACTTTAGTTACTTAGGCCACGTTCGATAACCATTTGGTTTTGAAAATTAGCCTTGTTTTTTTTTTTTTTTTTTTTCCAATTTTCATATCATGGTTTTCATTTTTGTTAAGCACACACTTGAATTCTTAGCCAAATTTAAAAAATAAAAACAAGTTTTTGGAAACTACTTTTTTTAGTTTTCAAAACTTGACTTGGTTTTTTAAAATGTGAGAAGATGGTAGATTACAAAACAAATAGACTTATGAGTTGTAATAGTATTTATAGGCTTAATTTTCAAAAACCAAATTATTATCAAACAGGACCTCAACTTTCTAATTTTAAAGTCTCAAGCGTTTTAGTTCCATTTTATGTTCTAAGAACAACTGTAAACAATTGTGAAGAACAAAAATATTGTCAAATTTTTTTATAAAAAGAAATCTTAAAATTTAGCTAGGATTTTATTTAATTTTATTATGTTTGAACTTTGAAGAGTGAAAGAACCAAGCAAAAATGTTGTTAAACAAGTCTGAAATTTCATAGAATAAGAGGAATGAAATTCAAAGGCTCACACATTGACAACAATGATGGAAAATACTTTTTAAAAATAATGATGGAAAATTTACCAAGTGTCCAAATACATACAACTCATTAGTGTTTGACTTCAGTTATTTTCTATGGTTATTATTTAGCTTGATAAAAGGAAAGTCAAAGTGAACATAGCTGAGTGATAATTGACATGCATTATAAGTTTAAATCTCCTTGTCCCCAAATATCGTTTAACTCAAAAAAAAAAAAAAAAAAACCCCAAAATATGTATATATAAAGGCTAAATATTAAAACTAACATTTTAACAGTCAAATATATATTTGTTTTTGTGCCAAAGCGAGCTTAGCTCAGCGGTAATTGGCATGTATCCTCGACCATGAGGTCAAAGGTTCGAATCCCCCCACCCCCAAATGTTGATGTACTAAAAATATATATATATATATATATATATATATATATATATATATATATATATATATATATATATATATATATATATATATTTGTTTTTGTCAACCATGCATTTATTGGTTAAGGTATTATAACATCAATTAAAAGGCTAAAGATTCGAGTTCTCACTTCTACATATTCTCATTTTCTTTTGGAATCAAGTGAAAATAGTTATAAATCACTAATAGAGGGGAATCACCAATAGATGGTCTACATTGATCTACCTAAGAAAGTTTAGAAGTATATATTGAATTTTTTCCGATATATGTACTTGTTTTCTTAATATAAAATAACAATTAATGTGCCAACACGAGCATAACTCAACTGACATAAAACTTATATTAATAGCCAAGAGGCATGTAGTTAAAATTCATCATCCCCACATGTTGTAAAAAAAAACCAAAATTAATGTGGTAGTGCCTCGTCAATGTTCAAAATTTTAAACATGTCCCTTGTTTATTTTTCTTTGACAATATGTGGGGTGAGAGATTTGAACCACAGATCTCGTGGTCATCAATACAACTTTATGTCAGTTGAGTCATGCTCTCGTTGACTTAAACATGTCCCTTGTTACTTGTTAGTGGACAAGTAACAAAAACAAACAAACGCCTCAATCCTCTCTTTTACCCAAGGGAGTTCAAAAAAGACTTCCTCTTCTTTTTTACCTCTTCCCTCTCCTTGCTATAAATCCTTTTACATCCTCTCGAGGACACCACAAGAATAGTTAATCTAAAAAGTCTTTCGTAATATTAGAAAATAATCAATCTTGCACCATCAAGATATCAAGCTTATAATCTTTTCTTTGAGCATTTCAATTCAAAAGTCTTTAATGAGATCAAAAAATAATAAATCAAGCTTATTAATCTTTTCTTTGAGCATTACAATTTGAACAAGTGAGAATTCAAACCTACAGATCCAACCATATTTGACATGAGTTTATTGATCGTAACATGGATTTATCAATCGAAAACATAATATCTAAACAAGAAAATAGTTCATACAAACTACCAATCTAGACTTGAGCAACTCCTTGGCAAGATTGACATGGAACTATTAATGTACTTTTTATGATACAAGCGGATAGAACATGAAACATTTGATAGGAAGGCTTATGATTCAGCTACATAGAAAAATTTATCTTTAACCGTAGAGATCATGCACTCCATTCAAATACAATCAAGGGATAACAGGAATGGCAGAAGATTTAAAAATGACTAAACCAACAAAGTTAATGAGTTTCCAATGGAATCAATTCAAGCACAAGATGACTTTGAGTATATAAATCTTGTTACAATTACATCGTCGAATTTGCTCTAGCACTTGGGTGGTTTGAGCAAAGGAATCGTCCAACTAAAAATGACTTTGATGAGATACTATTCACAGTATTTTTCCTACTTGAGTGACAAAATTGTAATCTTAACTCCAACAATAAGCAGCAAAATGTGTAAAAAAGAACCAGGGCTAGAGATATTTGAGTATCTGCATCAACTCATGCAAGAGATCTCGTCTCTCTCTTCTGAGAAAGCAAAAGTTTCCAGCCGATACTCTCTCGAAAACCGATGGACCATCGAATCCTTCTCCTTCATCAGCTAGGTTAATCATAACCAATTGTCTAAAAAATCTATACATTTCAGCTTAGTTTAGTCTACATCTCTGCCATTGTCTGCCTAAGCTCCTAAAGAACTACGATCCTGCAACGCAATTTAGTAATTAATAAGATTATGGGGGGAAAATAGATTCACATAGGACATGAGGAAGAATGCTAACACAATCAATTTCTGTTGTCACAAGAGAATTTTTAACATGCCAAAGCGAGCATAACTCGACGGCAATTGGCATGTATCCTCGACCAAGAGGTTAGAGGTTCAAATCTCCTCTTGTTGAACTCAAAAAAAAAAAAAAAAGAGAGAGAATTTTGAACAGTTCATTCCTCCACATAATAAATTACAAAGCACCCTGAAAATTTTACTCAATTGTGAATGTGTAAGTGGTATCGTATAGGTGACTAGATAGTCCTATTAATCAGATTTTCACTTGTGGCAATCGTTGTGGAAATGCTTTGGACCTATTCACTAATAAATCATCTTGTTAAAATGAACCAACTAGGTTGAAGAAACAAGTAATTACGATTGTCTTAATGTATAGAGCTACTCTTATAATATACAATAAATCAAGTCTAAATAATATTGAAGAGTTGTTAAAAGTAAAATAAGGTTTCTTCTAGTTAAACAATATCAATAAACTTTAAATTCTAAGCACGGTACACGTGCAAAAACAAGTGATGACATCAATGCCATGGATTGGTGCTACAATGTCTTCTAAAGGAAACACTTCTTTCAAGGACATTTTTGTAATCACGTGTTTGTGACAAAAAGGATTAATCCATCAACTTGAGCAATTAACAGTAACTTATTCTTTATGCGACATGAGGCAGCTAACTACTTTGTACTAGGATCAGTAAGCTTTCATAACATCTTTCAAAGAGTTTCCTCTTCCAGCACGAACATCTAAATCCATTTGCTACTAAGTCCCCCAAGCTCTCGAGGGAGAGAAACTTATTTCTTATTAATAATGCGGTAACCTTCATCCAAAATTATCCCCCTCCCATACAGAAGTCTCTTATTATCTTCTCAAGACTAACCACCATGGATACCTTCTTGGAGGGTCAGACGCTAAAAAGGTCCAGCTAGAAACCCAGATGCCTTCGAAGGTCATGAGTTCAAACTATAGAGGTTAACTATCTAGAACATAAAATATCATAAGTTTTCAGAAGCCATTATAGAGTCGAGCATTACCTCCTAGAAATAAAGGAGTACGTAAGCTAGCCAAAACAGTAATGGTTAACAAAATTTTGAAGAGAGACGAATAAGAGATGGGATGTTTTGACAACACTAATTCGGCTCTAAGGGTCAATCCCCCTCCCTTGGAAATCCAAGTCTTCTTTCATTTGGTTCGTTGAGCAAAGACTCAATCTATAACATATTCCCAAAATTCATAGAAACTTTCTATGAGAAAGTAGGATATCCATCAAAAGGAGTACCAAGATGATTGAAGATGCTTTTCTTACTTACGACCTAGTACAACCACCCTGCTCTCTGTTATTCCATTTGAGATGTTAATCCTAGCAATAGAGAACTTAAGAAGACAAATAGCAAACCTGAATCCTTTTGAAGCTTTCCTAACAGTTTCTTTCAATTACTCAATTAGAACCTCTTCTTCCTCTGTTGTGCTATATAAAATCACGTCATATACTTTTATCTGATCCTAATCAGCTAAAAAGATCAGCCACGGGGTAAAAGAGAAAGGGAGAAGAGGATCTCTTTGTCTAAAGCATCCATCTTTTATCTGGAACCTCTAGTCATAATGATGGAGAAATTTGTAGAAAAAATACAATCAATAGTATATAACCACAACTTATATCCAAACCTTCCCTGCATAATTCCATCAAGGTATAGCCTCTTTTTTCCTTCACTTCTAGTCTTTTACACATTCAATGGCAACATGAAGGGCATCTAGAAGTTGCTATTCTTTTTCCTTCTTAGCTGGTTGAGTTTTATCTGAGGCAGTACTTTCTCGAACTTCTTTGTCAGCTATTCTACCAAGCTTATTGGTCAATAATCACTCACATTAGCCACATGGCTTTTGATTGGAATTGAACAAAACTCATTTATACATCGACAAAACCATTCTAAAAAAATAACCATATTATGACCATCACCTTGTAAAGTCCGATCCTTTTCTGCAAGAATTCAATGGGGGTAATTACCTAAGCTAGGGAATTTTAAAAGCCCTATTTAATAATGATCCTATTTCATAACTTGTCGAATTTTTTAAAAGCTTGTGTTTGAGATGCCCAACTGACATTTGTTGACATCCATATTACTTCAAAAATCATCCTATCAACCAACTCTAACTTAGGTTTTTTAGAAGTCATTTGGTAATGTTTCTATTTATCATTTTCAAATTTTTAGAAATGTATGCATTTGCTAAGAGTCTTATCCCTCTTTTCTCACTTTCAAGAAATGTTGCCAAAATTGTATAGAAATTTTGGAAACAAATAGGGGCTCATTTGATGACATTCCCATTTTCTATTTCACTTCTGATTTATTGTTCCTTATTTCTTATTTTTAAGGAAAAAAAGGCAATTGGTTTTTTTTTTTCGGTTGAAAAAAAAAACAAAAAAGGTGTTATTTTAACCATTTTTTCTTGTTCTCTCAAATTTCAAATTGAAAAATATTTTTAAAAAATTAAAAAAATATATATTATGTTAAATATAAATTTTAGTATTTATCATGCATTTTATAAGTACAAAATGATAGAATAATTCTTTCATTTGTGTTTTCTAAAAACTAGAAACAAAAAATTAAAAATTAAAATTAGATATTTCCAAAATTTGCATATAAATTTGAAAATGTTTCTTAAAAATGAGAAACAAAAAACAATAATTAGTTACACTAACCTAAGCATAACTCAGCTGGTTAAAGCATACATTCTCAACCAAAATGTCAGAGGTTCGAATCCCCACCCCCTACATATTGTTGAACTAAAAAAATAAAAAAGAAACAATAAAAACTTACCAAACATATACAATTCCCAAATTTGGAAACAAGAAATCATTACCAAATATATACATTTCTAAAAAAAATTAGAAACAAGAAACGGTTAGAGCCGAGAATGTAACTAAGCACTCTATAATTTCTTGTTTATTGTTTCCTATTTTCAAAATTTTAAAAACATAAATAAAATAATTATTTATTTTTTACTTAAAAGAGGAATAATAAATATTAAAGAATTAAATACAACATAGTAATTTTGAATATTTTGCATTTAAAAAATAATTTTTTTAATATAAAGTCTGAGAGAACACAGTAGGGTTACCAAACACATTTTTGTTTATTTTTCCATAAAAATAATTATCCAACACAATTTTATTTTTTTTTCATTTCTAAAAAATAAGAAATAAAAAAATAGAAAACAATAGAAACAAGGGCCAGGAATGTTATCAACAAACGTTCCTTTAACCATCTAAAACCAACAAAAATAGGGTATAAACCACTTCTCCGATATCCTTGATAACATGCTTCATAGTGAAACTATAGATTTACTTATCTAAAAGTTATTTAAGGTTTCGTAGGAGATGTTGAAGTTGTACAAGAAATAGTCTCTATCTTCCAATAAGAGATAAGGGAGAGATGTTGCTATTGAGGATCTTACATTGAAAAGATAAGTGGAGACCTCCCAATTTATAAGATGTATGAGTTACTTCTCTCATTGCCAATTGGTTTTGAGATGGAACCTCATATTATCTAATATGGTATCAGGGCCCATAAAACCCAAACGGGTATTCGGTCAAAAAAAAATTGAGATCCGATCCAAGAATGGTGAACCCAAAGAGACACCATCTTGAGAGGGCATGTTGAGGATCCCACATTGAAAAGATAAGTGGAGAACTCACAAATTATAAGATGTATGGGTTCCTCCACTCATTGCCAATTGGTTTTGAGATGGAACCTCATATTATCTAATAGTTGCTTGACTAGATATGCTCTATCATTAGTTTCATTATCTATATACTGTAATTATCACTAAATATATCAATGCCACTACTACTACCATTGTAATTTAGTCAAGCTAGGTGGTGCTACTATAATGGTGGGGATTGGGGAAAGGTCGTCTTCTACTCCATCAAAGTGTTTTCTACGGTAAGAAGCACTATAAATAAACAAATTTTAATATCTATGGCCAAGTGAACCAACTAGGTTGACTGAAACCAGAGTATTGAAATAGAAAATATATTAAAAACTTGAAGAATAAGAAAACATGGTAAAATGTCGAAGTAACCGATCACTTAACTCTTGAGCAAGCTCAAGCCTAAACAATCAAACAATTATTAGCCTTCTACCTCTCTTATACATGAAAATATTTCAAGAATCTAACAATGTAACGGATAGTTTTATAATGTTAAATGAAGAAGAAACTAAATATTAGTGTTTAACTATACATCTAAGGGTTTAGAGGAGACAACCACGGTGTACCAGTCACATTGAAAAATTTTCCCCCTTCTTCACTCTATTCATAACCACCACTTGCTAACAAACTCTTTGACTAATAATAATTTTACTATGATATCCAATAACATTTCTAACATTTATCCCAATACTATTTCTAACGTTTCTTCTCTCTTAAAACACACCTAATTCTCAGCATATAAATGATGAACACGTTCTCCAAAACGTTTCTAACATTATCGGGTTAGAGATTAGAAAATTAGGAGGCTATATTACAAATAATTTGTAATAAAAAGGCCAACCCAAAACTTAGTTTGTGCACCACTCAACCATAGAACAAACCCGACGAAATAAACACACGGGTAGTTAAGGGTGTGTTTTGTAAGTGATCCAAAAATAGGGATTTGAAAACAAATAATTTAATGGAAAACAAAGTTATATTTCATATTTTCACTATTTTTTTAACATGTGTTTGGTAGCAGATTTAAAATCTGAAGATAGTTAAACAAGTACATGTCCAAAAAAATTTCACTTTTTTTTTTTTTTTTGATATCCGTGAGTGTCTGGACCAGCTTATGCGCACCTCGACTAATCTTACGGGACAACCGCCTGACCCTACTATATTTGGTTGCCAAAAAATTTTCACTTTTAAGGCCATAAAATCCAAACACGATCCAACAAGGGTTTTTAGAAATAAACCCACAAAACAAAAATTCAGCGAATCCTCAGTAAATCTAAAATAAAAAAGATTATATCAAATATACCCTAACAATCCCAGCATTTGGAAAAAAAAATCACAAAAAATATGATAAAATAAAGAGATATTCTCTTTTTTTAAAAAAAAAAAAAATTTGTCATTCAACAATATGTGGAGATGGAGATTTGAACATTTGACCTCTTGATTGAAAATATAATATCTTAACCAGTTGAGCTATGCTCAGACTGGCATATAGTCATTCTTAATTGTCAGGCAGCCTCTTAGATCTCCAAACTTCTTAAGACCTTTAAAATGGATGTTCTTGAATGTTATAGTGAGTGTCCACAATTGACATAAAAAGAAGTCTCCATGCCTTAGTTGAAAAGCCCTTCTATAGTCTAAGAAGTAGAAAAGGTCTATGCCTTATACAAAAGCCACTCCTGCAAATGCACTAAAAGTTCTAACGTGGCAATGCTTTATCTAGAGACCACAAATTTTTTTTTTTTTGTTAACCAATATTTGGGATTGGGAGGATTCCAACCTCTAATCTCTTGGTCAATGATACATGCAAATTAGGGGTGTTCATCTTCAAAGCGAAAACCGATATGACCGACCGAACCGACAGCGGTCGGTCGGCGTCGGTTCTTACATTGAGGAGACCGGTCGGTTGGTCGGCCAAACAATTTTACACATAACCGACCAACCGATATATTTATATATATTAAAAAAAAAAAAACCATTTTGTTTTTTAAAAACACATAACCGACCGACCAACCGATTTTACACATAATCGACCGACCGCCTAATATATTTATATATAAAAAAACATTTTTTTTAAAAAACACATAACTGACCGACCTACTGACCGATTTTACACATAACCGACTGATTCTTCATCTCAGTTTTCGTGACCTTAAAAAAAGAACTGACTGAACCGACCGACCGTGGTCGGCTGGCAGCACCCATCGGAAGTCGTCGATTTCCAGATTTCTGGAAAACCGACCGACCGATGAACACCCCTAATGCAAATTATCACTAAGTTATGCTCACTTTGACTAGAGACAACAAATTATTCATCGGGTGAGCTCAAATTTCCTAATAAAATTTTATGATTTTCAATCCTTCTCTTTAATTTTCTTGTTTTTTAAAATATAAATCACTCTATACATAAAATATTGAATAAATAGCACACATCAAATAGATCTATATAAATACCTAAATCCAACTATAAAAATACCCAAACCTAGCAACAAAGTCAGGTAGGTAAAAAAAGTAATAAAATACGTAAGCCCAACTTTAGTCCTTGAATTTTAAAAATCACTTTTGGTCTCTGAACTTTAGTCCCTAAAGTTTTATTTGTAATGATTTAGTCTCTATATTTTCAATTTTGTAACAATTTTGTCCCAAGACTTTAATAAGTACAATTTAATCCCTGTACTTTCTAATTTGTTAATACTTGTCACAAAAATTTCATCAAAATTAAATGTCGATTTTTATTATTTAATGATTAAACTTTGTAGCTTATAAACATATTGGGTCCTAAATTAGTCTATTAATCTATCTATTTAAGAAATTTCATTAAATTTTAACATTAATTTTCACAATAAGGACTAAATCATTACATTACAAATTTTAAAATACAGGGACTAAATTGTTACATATGAAATTTCAGGGACTAATTGTTACAAAATTGAAAGTATAGAGACTAAATCGTCACAAATCAAAATTCAAGAACCAAATTGTTAATTTCATGAAAGTTCAAGAACCAAAAGTAATTTTTAGCCAAAGTAAAAAAATAAGTGCCCATAAAAATAATCTTGTCCAACCACATTAATGCCACAAATCCTCATCAAAAGATAATAACTTGAGTATTTGAGAGTATTAATTTGACATATTATTCAAGTATAGAATTTATATTTTGATAAATTTGAAATTTTAAGATTAAGATCAAATTGACTTAGGGTAAAAAAAAAAATTCCTTTATTTTACTTAAATTTAATTAACTATGTGAACTAAATTAATTGGTTGTTAAACAATTGACTAATTTACTCCACTCAATCTCAAATTCTCATTTAATACTAATCATTTAACTTTTAAATTTATTTTTTATGCTTCATTTTGAATATTATTTATTTTAATTGATATAAGTAAATTTTTTATTAGAATATAAGTGAATTCTAGTGGAGAAACACACTCCAAACATCAAACATAGATATTTTATTTTCACACATCAATTTCTCAAACAAACTATAAAATAAATAAACCTTAACCAAGCTGAATATAACTCAATTAATTGATTCATATCTCAACAAAAAAATCAAATTTTCGAATCTTCCAATCCAAATATGGTTAAAAAAAATTTTAAAAAAATTAAAAGATAATAATAAAAAAAACACTAAGATGTGCCTACTAACATGGCATGTAATCAAGAAAAAATCAATCACGAACTATGAGACCATGCCCTTTTTTTTTTTTTTTTTGAGACGAGAGCATGCCCATTAAAATCCAAATCCATGTGTCTTATCTAATTTTAATTTTATAACCTGAATAATTTAGGTCCTGTTTGATAACCATTTGGTTTTTGAAAATTAAGCTTGTTTTCTACCAATTTCCCTTCCATGGTTTTCATATTTGTCAATGACACATTTGAATTCCTAGCCAAATTCTAAAAACAAAAACTACTTTTCGAAAACTACTTTTTTTTGCTTGGTTTTTAAAAACAAAAAAAAAAAGGTATTAGATAAACAAATAAACTTGTAGGTGGAAGTAGGATTTATAAGCTTAATTTTCAAAAACCAAAAACCAAATGGTTATCAAACGGGGTCTTAGTGAGTTGAGTTTTTTTTTTCTATTTTTTTAAGCTTTTACAATGCATTTTTTTTTTTTTTTTTGATAGATTTTACAATGCATATTTTAGTCTCTTCTTTTAGGGTGTTTCCATAAATTCTCTTTTTCTATAAAGTTGTGAGCCAATATCCATTGCATGGGAAATGTGATTGTAGGGCTTTCTTTTCTTTTCTTTTTTTGGGTTTTCTTAATTTCCTTTTTTTTTTTTTTTTTTTTTTTTGTCTTTTCATGAGTTTTTAAGCTTGAATTAAGATAAAAGTTCATTAATTAAAGTGATTCAACATTTCCTACACGGAACGCGTCCCAACTCCCAAGATGTCCTTGGTGCGTTCTTCGCGTCCAAAGTCCAAACATAAATATATGACCCCACATTACACACCCACGCTGACACTTAGCATAAAACAAAAAATTCGTACTTTCTACACACTTGACACTCACTCACAGACATAAGCTTTCAATTTTTTTTTTTTTTACACTATATGGGAGTGGGGATTCGAAGCCCAAATCTTGTGGTTAACAATATAACTTTATGTCAGTTGAACTCTGCTCTTGTTGACCATAAACTTTCAAGTTATAACATTGAAAGCTCATACCAAAAGAGGAAAAAAAAAACATAGGAGGAATCCACCTATAACCTCAACTTGATATAATTAATTTGGGTTAGTTCGAGTTATTTAGATTTACTATTTTTAAAAGTTCTAAAAAAAATTAGAAAAACCTATTTGATCAATGTTACAAAAAATATTATGTCAATAACAAATCAGCACTTAAAAATATCTTGAGATTCTTATTTGCAAAATTTAAAGGGGTGCTGAAACAACCTAAACTGAGCCAGGTTTATCCCAATCCATCCCAAACCCAGGGTGTAGGAGACTCAAAGAGCCGGACATGAAGACACCGAACCTCGAATCTGGTGCACAGAAGGAAGTAACAAGATTTTTTTTTTTTTTTTTTTTTTTTTTTTTTTTTTGAGAAAGGAAGTAACAAGATTTTTAGCAATAGCTTTTTCACGGATTTCGAGGGCATCCTATCAACGGCTTTCGCATCAGTTTCATTTTCTAAGAAGCGCAAAAATGAAAATGTACTATTGAAAGTTAGTCCCCCAACTAGAAACCGCCACAAGTATCTTCGACAAACCAACCAATTACCAAAACTTCCTGCCACCAGGAAATTCTTAAACCACTTCCACTTAATAAGGCGAATGCCTCTGTTTTTGTCAAACCCTCCCCTCACAAGGCACATTGCCGATCTTTCAGACAATCACAGAACTTAATTATGTAATGGAAGGATCACATGTGTTGGACTAGAAAGTACTGTCCTGAGCTATCCATTTTGCCAGCACTTTCAATCAATTTCTAGTCTTTGTTGAAATGGGGTACTCTAAACTAGCATAGCATATATGGAGCTCAACAATATTAACCCTCAATTAATACCCAAGAAGTTATCATCTCCTCCAACTCTCTTTTGGGATGCTTGAAGTTAGACTCTCCAATTGATAAAACTTATGAAAGTCTATAGGGTACTCAGCAACCAACCATAGCATAACTTCTTCCTTGTCCAAAGTATTGGTTATTAGTTATTTGCCTCTCATCTTCCAGCTTCACGGAGTGATTTCTTCCAGTTGTTACACCAATCGCAGTAGTGAGAATTTGATTACTCCTCCCATAACCATACCATTGATACATCAATGAAGTAAAATAGTACAGGAGGCTAATAGTTTGAGGATCACAAAATCGGTAACCTTCTTTTCTTTTTTTTAATAAGAAGATAATCTCTCAGCTACTCACCATTCGCAGAATTTTAAAATGGGACTGATTTGATATGACTAGTTAAAATTCAGACTTTTGTCTAAACTACATGATACAGTACAAACTAAAACTACATTCCGGATGCCCTTTCTTGCATTTTAATGATTATACTCAATATTTTATGAATTGATGGAAGACTTTGATCGAAAATTATTCAAATTGTGAAATTTTAGAAGAAAATTTGAGCTTCCCAAGATGAACACAATTCGAGAGACGATTGCAAAAGGCAGGGACAATTCAAATTTCCAGTACATTCCCAGAAGAGGCTTTAGAAGATCTTTTCAGGAAATGTGGGACTCATTCTGTCAAGACACTCCAGGAATTACGAAATTATAGGCTACTTCTGTAATCAAGAAGCTCGAGTAAAGGAAAAACATGGGCACAAAATCCTCCTATAGATGAAGGGATCAATTGAGAAGGGAATTCCATCTTAAAAAGGGGGAAATTTAGCTATAAAGAGATATAGTCTTCCTGGAAGAGGAGAATTCAGAACCTTAGAATCTTTCACCTAAGGTTTTCTTCTTCATCAGCACAGTTTGCTAAATTTTTTTTTCTGGGAAAGTTTATTCGATATAGATAGTGATATCTAATCAAATTAGATATTTTATTATGGTTGTTTTAACTAATTGAAGAAGGCACCTATAGTTCAATTATCAATATAGTACATTGTCTGTAGTTTTTTACACTCGGTAATGTTTAAATGTGTTAATACCTAGTGGTAGAGCAATCTCATGATTACTTACCATGAACTTTAGGAATATTAGCTATCCTAATTTAGCAACATGAGCATAGTTCAATTGGTTATAAACATCAATAACCGGTAGGTCTAATCCTCATCTTCTCCATTTCAATTTTAATACTAATCAATAAATAAATAACTAACTTTGTTAATTAATTTTTTTTTATTATTTTATATCCATGGTGTCTAACTGATTTCAATGAGACAACGACATTTGGTTGTCCAGAAGAACTTGTAGGATTAAATCCTAATCAGGTAAACACCATGGTATTCATAAAGGCATGCAAATTCAGTAAACTAATAAGTAAAAAACGAAAAAACAAGTCAAACATTTTGCAAACAAATATTATCAAAATATATAAAGAGGCTGAACATGTATACCACTGATATAAAACAAATTAGTAAATAAATGCATGCACTTGATATGAAAAAATGAGGAAAATAAAATAAAATAACAATTCAAGAACTGATATTTAGGACTTCAATGCTGCTAGTCATTTAAAGAAAATACCCAGTCTATTAATTCAAGTTTTATTTAATCACATAATAGATTATTAACAAAACTTAGCTTAATAAATTAGACTGTAGTGTACTTATTTTTTAAAAAATTTGAAAAAGAAAAGTTGGAAAGCATAAATAAATACTGAACATTTTCATTTTTATAAAAAAAAAAAATGATCGAAAATCAAAATACTGATTTCAAAGCATTTTCTTTCTTTCCTTCTCTTTTTCAAGAAAATTTCAAAAAATTATTTCAGTAAACTTGGAAAAGAAAAGGGAAAAAACATATAAATAATAAAGTAAAGAACGATCAATCAAATTTAAAGAATGAACGATAACAGTCATCTTACATCTACAGGTAGGTCGAAGCGACCAGGTTCACAGCATTACCATTACGATCTCCTCCTCCTCCGCCCGTTTTTCGCATCCGCTTTTGGAGTTCGGAGCCGCATTTCCATTACTCTGAGCAAACCGATTGCCATCCTTCCGCGGCCGCCCTCTCCGCCGCTTAATCGGAGCGTAACTGCTGTCGATGATATCAACAGGAATGCTCTGGAAAATCGCGTAGGAAGAATCAGGTACCGATTCATCGTAAATGTGGTTGATAAGGACCAGGTCCTCATCTCCATCGTCGTAGGTGTCGTTGACGGCACAATGAGATTCCCCAACGAAGAGCTGCTTGAAGAGAGTAATAATCTGGGCGCTCTCTACATCGAGGCGGTCAGGGGATTGGGGGCGAATTGTGGAGGAGGAGGAGGAGGAGGGAAATTGGGGTTTGCGAGGGGCGAGACGGAGGCGGGAATAGGTTTGTTTCCGGCTACCGGCGGACTCGTTGAAGACAGATCGATCAATTTTGGGGATGAGAACGTCGTCGTCGTTGTTGGATTGGGAGGTTGAGGAAGAAGAAGACGAGGAGGAGAAACGAGAGAGACAATAGAGCTCGGATTGGGAGAGGAGGCGGAGATCTATGATGGGGAGAGTATTCATGCGGAAGTTGTCGTTGGAGGGGGAAGCAACCATAGTTGTGGAAGCCATGGATATGGCATGAGGTCCTGTAAATTGCGAAAAAAGAGAGGGAGAGGGAGATCGAAGAGCGAAAGGGAGCAGCGCAACTGTTAAAGGGGAAAACCGGTTTGAAACTGGGCCTTGGCCCGACTTATAGCCAGTGGGTCGGCCCACGCCCTTTATCCATTGACATTGATTGCCATTAGAGTTACCTCAACGGATGACAATTTAAAATTTAGAAAAATTACACTTTTAGTCTCGGTTTGGGTTATGTTTTATTTTGTTTTCTGAGTTTTCAAACTCAATAATTTAGTCCTGAGATTTGGTTTTAGTTTCAATTTGGTCCCTCCATTCAATTTTCCGTTAATAGTTAACCGGTTGCTGACGTGGCAAAAATTTTTTATTAAAAAAATTATTTTTTAAGTTTTTAAAATATAAATATAATAAAATAATAATTATATTATTATATAATTATTATTTTATATATTTTTTATTTATTTCCTCCCTCTCTCCTACTTCTTCCTTCCATCCAACCTCTTCTTCTTCTTTCTCCCACCCAACTCTTTCTTCTTCAAACTTTCTCCGGCGGTTGTCATTTCTTTCTTCTCTTCTCTTCTCAACTCTATTTTCCTTTTTTTAAAAAAAAAAACAGAGAAGAGGAGGAGGGAGGAGAAACTCCCTCCTCTGGCACAGAGAGGAGGGAGTTCCTCCTCCCTCCTCCTCTTCTCTGTTATAAAAAAAAAAAAAAAAAGATGATGAGAAGAGAAGAGAATAAAGAAAGAAAAGAAATAAAAAACAGGGAAAAAAAATCACCGACGACGGCTGGCCGCCGAAGAAAGGTTGAAGAAGAAAGAGTTGGGTGGGAGAAAGAAGAAGAAGGGGAGAGAGGGAGGAAAGAAATAAAAAAAATTATAAAATAATAATATAATTATTATTTTATTATATTTATATTTTAAAAAACTTAAAAAATAATTTTTTTAATAAAAAAATTTTTGCCACGTCAGCAATCCGTTAACTATTAACGGAAAATTGGATGGAGGGACCAAATTGAAACTAAAACTAAACCTCAAGGGCTAAATTGTTGAGTTTGAAAACTCAGGGACCAAAATGAAACCTAACCCAAACCTTAGGGACTAAAAGTGTATTTTTCCCTAAAATTTATTATTGGTAAATATAGCGACAAAAAAAAATTGTCATGTAATTTATTAGTGGTAGTCTACTATCAGCAATAATTACAATTGTGATTAAAGTCTGTCATTATATTTGTAAATAAGTTTGACAAATCTATATCATAATGCATGTAGTGTATCAATGATAGACTAATATCACTCGTAAAATAGTCTATCAACAATAATTACACTTGTTATTGAAGTTTATTGTTGACAGACTTCTATTACCGATAGACTTCCATTTTGCTATATTTCAAATAGTTTTAGATTTTACTATATTTACCATTATTCTAGTTTATTTTGCCATTTGCACAAACAATCCATACAACTATATATTGTTTGTTGAAATATTTTAAGTGAAACATTTATTGGGTTTTTTTTTATTTATTTATGTTTTTCTAAATATATAAGATGGTTTCTAATGTTTATTTAATTTTCATTTTGATATTTGATCTTTTAAACTTACCGATTTTATCTTTAGTGTGTTAAAATTTGTCAACAAAAAGTTGATGTATTAATAATGTAGGTGTTAATATCACACATGCAGAATCAATTTTGAATCTTAGGCACACAATTTTATCAATTTAATTCTTGAAGTCATGTTGTTCATAAGAACCAAAAACTGAGTAATAAGGTACCTATTTCTTGAAGCTCCCAATTCGTATAATCCGATGCTTTATAATTCACATGAACAGCTTTTGGACAACCACTTGGATCTTCTCTACTATCCTCAGGCCTTGGAACGGATTGTGGGATCCTCAATTGATAGGAATTGGAAACGAAAGCTTATGGGTATAAGCAAACTTGAAAGTATGAATATGGAAGTTCTTGGGAGAATTTTGGCAGCATTTTAGGTTGAAGAATTCCACTCATTTTCATCAGCTCATCCTCTATATACAGAGGGCACAAGAATGCACCAAAAATTGACAGCAATTTGGGAGTGATTTGAGTCATGGATTAGGTGGTGCAAGAAGGTTAATCTAAGGTGATTAGTCACTAAGCACTACCTCCAAAAATTACCAACTTTTTTTGAATTTCTTTTAAATTCAAAATTTGTAATTTAAACCATGAGTATGAATAATCCCACTTAATTATAATTTTAATTTAATTTAAATAAAACTTATTTAATTTAAAATAAAATCATTTAATTTAATATCTTATATTAAATTAATACCACTTGTGCAATCTTGGTTTTTCTCCCAACGAAATTTCTCGAACATGAATCTTTATTCACGTGTTTAATATTTAAATCATATTTAAATATATCCAACTCTCATTTTAAGTTTAATTCGTAATTAAACTAATATGTCGTTAAATATCGTATATAAGCGACTTTTGTATCCTTTTCCGAATTTGAACGTTTCAAATATTAACCTATCATATTGTTCCAAGTTTTATTCCTATTGAGCTAGTAAAGGGACCTAATGGACCTACAGATCATGGGCTCCAACGAAATGATGATAACCGGTTAATCTCATTAATCTGGTCATTCATTGTTCATTAGCTTCTGGGACACTCCACTATAGCCCGTAGTTGAACTCCCCTCACTGTAGGTATATTTCTTGTCCATTTTAGATAACCGTGATTAGTAAGTCAACCCTTCACCGGTTGTTCGTAACTAGAGCTATGTCAAATGTCTGTTTTACCCTTATAGTTACATCTTGTTCCTTAAGTTCCACTGATCCTCTAATGAACAACCAGTTCGAGATACAATCACTGAACCAAGTCCCTCTCAAGGTTATGAGAAGGCGGGGCCCCTTTGTTCAAGACTCGGAGTCGGCACTTAAGAGAACAACCTTTACTAACCCTAAAAAAGGGTAGCAGTGAATTTCATCTTGCAAAGCTATGTCCCCAGCTATCCATTTAGTCTTATCCCCAAAATGGTAGGCTTACTGAGTCGGCGATGTTTGGCCACTCTCACCCATACAAATCAAAGAATAATCCTAAATAAATAGGAGTTTATGTCAGTTGAACTCTGCTCTTGTTGACCATAAACTTTCAAGTTATAACATTGAAAGCTCATACCAAAAGAGAAAAAAAAAAAACATAGGAGGAATCCACCTATAACCTCAACTTGATATAATTAATTTGGGTTAGTTCGAGTTATTTAGATTTACTATTTTTAAAAGTTCTAAAAAAAATTAGAAAAACCTATTTGATCAATGTTACAAAAAATATTATGTCAATAACAAATCAGCACTTAAAAATATCTTGAGATTCTTATTTGCAAAATTTAAAGGGGTGCTGAAACAACCTAAACTGAGCCAGGTTTATCCCAATCCATCCCAAACCCAGGGTGTAGGAGACTCAAAGAGCCGGACATGAAGACACCGAACCTCGAATCTGGTGCACAGAAGGAAGTAACAAGATTTTTTTTTTTTTTTTTTTTTTTGAGAAAGGAAGTAACAAGATTTTTAGCAATAGCTTTTTCACGGATTTCGAGGGCATCCTATCAACGGCTTTCGCATCAGTTTCATTTTCTAAGAAGCGCAAAAATGAAAATGTACTATTGAAAGTTAGTCCCCCAACTAGAAACCGCCACAAGTATCTTCGACAAACCAACCAATTACCAAAACTTCCTGCCACCAGGAAATTCTTAAACCACTTCCACTTAATAAGGCGAATGCCTCTGTTTTTGTCAAACCCTCCCCTCACAAGGCACATTGCCGATCTTTCAGACAATCACAGAACTTAATTATGTAATGGAAGGATCACATGTGTTGGACTAGAAAGTACTGTCCTGAGCTATCCATTTTGCCAGCACTTTCAATCAATTTCTAGTCTTTGTTGAAATGGGGTACTCTAAACTAGCATAGCATATATGGAGCTCAACAATATTAACCCTCAATTAATACCCAAGAAGTTATCATCTCCTCCAACTCTCTTTTGGGATGCTTGAAGTTAGACTCTCCAATTGATAAAACTTATGAAAGTCTATAGGGTACTCAGCAACCAACCATAGCATAACTTCTTCCTTGTCCAAAGTATTGGTTATTAGTTATTTGCCTCTCATCTTCCAGCTTCACGGAGTGATTTCTTCCAGTTGTTACACCAATCGCAGTAGTGAGAATTTGATTACTCCTCCCATAACCATACCATTGATACATCAATGAAGTAAAATAGTACAGGAGGCTAATAATTTGAGGATCACAAAATCGGTAACCTTCTTTTCTTTTTTTTAATAAGAAGATAATCTCTCAGCTACTCACCATTCGCAGAATTTTAAAATGGGACTGATTTGATATGGACTAGTTAAAATTCAGACTTTTGTCTAAACTACATGATACAGTACAAACTAAAACTACATTCCGGATGCCCTTTCTTGCATTTTAATGATTATACTCAATATTTTATGAATTGATGGAAGACTTTGATCGAAAATTATTCAAATTGTGAAATTTTAGAAGAAAATTTGAGCTTCCCAAGATGAACACAATTCGAGAGACGATTGCAAAAGGCAGGGACAATTCAAATTTCCAGTACATTCCCAGAAGAGGCTTTAGAAGATCTTTTCAGGAAATGTGGGACTCATTCTGTCAAGACACTCCAGGAATTACGAAATTATAGGCTACTTCTGTAATCAAGAAGCTCGAGTAAAGGAAAAACATGGGCACAAAATACTCCTATAGATGAAGGGCTCTATTGAGAAGGGAATTCCATCTTAAAAAGGGGAAATTTAGCTATAAAGAGATATAGTCTTCCTGGAAGAGGAGAATTCAGAACCTTAGAATCTTTCACCTAAGGTTTTCTTCTTCATCAGCACAGTTTGCTAAATTTTTTTTTTTCTGGGAAAGTTTATTCGATATAGATAGTGATATCTAATCAAATTAGATATTTCATTATGGTTGTTTTAACTAATTGAAGAAGGCACCTATAGTTCAATTATCAATATAGTACATTGTCTGTAGTTTTTTACACTCGGTAATGTTTAAATGTCTTAATACCTAGTGGTAGAGCAATCTCATGATTACTTACCATGAACTTTAGGAATATTAGCTATCCTAATTTAGCAACATGAGCATAGTTCAATTGGTTATAAACATCAGTAACCGGTAGGTCTAATCCTCATCTTCTCCATTTCAATTGTAATACTAATCAATAAATAAATAACTAACTTTGTTAATTAATTTTTTTTTTATTATTTTATATCCATGGTGTCTAACTGATTTCAATGAGACAACGACATTTGGTTGTCCAGAAGAACTTGTAGGATTAAATCCTAATCAGGTAAACACCATGGTATTCATAAAGGCATGCAAATTCAGTAAACTAATAAGTAAAAAACGAAAAAACAAGTCAAACATTTTGCAAACAAATATTATCAAAATATATAAAGAGGCTGAACATGTATACCACTGATATAAAACAAATTAGTAAATAAATGCATGCACTTGATATGAAAAAATGAGGAAAAATAAAATAAAATAACAATTCAAGAACTGATATTTAGGACTTCAATGCTGCTAGTCATTTAAAGAAAATACCCAGTCTATTAATTCAAGTTTTATTTAATCACATAATAGATTATTAACAAAACTTAGCTTAATAAATTAGACTGTAGTGTACTTATTTTTTAAAAAACTTGAAAAAGAAAAGTTGGAAAGCATAAATAAATACTGAACATTTTCATTTTTATAAAAAAAAAAAAAAATGATCGAAAATCAAAATACTGATTTCAAAGCATTTTCTTTCTTTCCTTCTCTTTTTCAAGAAAATTTCAAAAAATTATTTCAGTAAACTTGGAAAAGAAAAGGGAAAAAACATATAAATAATAAAGTAAAGAACGATCAATCAAATTTAAAGAATGAACGATAACAGTCATCTTACATCTACAGGTAGGTCGAAGCGACCAGGTTCACAGCATTACCATTACGATCTCCTCCTCCTCCGCCCGTTTTTCGCATCCGCTTTTGGAGTTCGGAGCCGCATTTCCATTACTCTGAGCAAACCGATTGCCATCCTTCCGCGGCCGCCCTCTCCGCCGCTTAATCGGAGCGTAACTGCTGTCGATGATATCAACAGGAATGCTCTGGAAAATCGCGTAGGAAGAATCAGGTACCGATTCATCGTAAATGTGGTTGATAAGGACCAGGTCCTCATCTCCATCGTCGTAGGTGTCGTTGACGGCACAATGAGATTCCCCAACGAAGAGCTGCTTGAAGAGAGTAATAATCTGGGCGCTCTCTACATCGAGGCGGTCAGGGGATTGGGGGCGAATTGTGGAGGAGGAGGAGGAGGAGGGAAATTGGGGTTTGCGAGGGGCGAGACGGAGGCGGGAATAGGTTTGTTTCCGGCTACCGGCGGACTCGTTGAAGACAGATCGATCAATTTTGGGGATGAGAACGTCGTCGTCGTTGTTGGATTGGGAGGTTGAGGAAGAAGAAGACGAGGAGGAGAAACGAGAGAGACAATAGAGCTCGGATTGGGAGAGGAGGCGGAGATCTATGATGGGGAGAGTATTCATGCGGAAGTTGTCGTTGGAGGGGGAAGCAACCATAGTTGTGGAAGCCATGGATATGGCATGAGGTCCTGTAAATTGCGAAAAAAGAGAGGGAGAGGGAGATCGAAGAGCGAAAGGGAGCAGCGCAACTGTTAAAGGGGAAAACCGGTTTGAAACTGGGCCTTGGCCCGACTTATAGCCAGTGGGTCGGCCCACGCCCTTTATCCATTGACATTGATTGCCATTAGAGTTACCTCAACCGATGACAATTTAAAATTTAGAAAAATTACACTTTTAGTCTCGGTTTGGGTTATGTTTTATTTTGTTTTCTGAGTTTTCAAACTCAATAATTTAGTCCTGAGATTTGGTTTTAGTTTCAATTTGGTCCCTCCATTCAATTTTCCGTTAATAGTTAACCGGTTGCTGACGTGGCAAAAATTTTTTATTAAAAAAATTATTTTTTAAGTTTTTAAAATATAAATATAATAAAATAATAATTATATTATTATATAATTATTATTTTATATATTTTTTATTTATTTCCTCCCTCTCTCCTACTTCTTCCTTCCATCCAACCTCTTCTTCTTCTTTCTCCCACCCAACTCTTTCTTCTTCAAACTTTCTCCGGCGGTTGTCATTTCTTTCTTCTCTTCTCTTCTCAACTCTATTTTCCTTTTTTTTAAAAAAAAAACAGAGAAGAGGAGGAGGGAGGAGAAACTCCCTCCTCTGGCACAGAGAGGAGGGAGTTCCTCCTCCCTCCTCCTCTTCTCTGTTATAAAAAAAAAAAAAAAGATGATGAGAAGAGAAGAGAATAAAGAAAGAAAAGAAATAAAAAACAGGGAAAAAAAATCACCGACGACGGCTGGCCGCCGAAGAAAGGTTGAAGAAGAAAGAGTTGGGTGGGAGAAAGAAGAAGAAGGGGAGAGAGGGAGGAAAGAAATAAAAAAAATTATAAAATAATAATATAATTATTATTTTATTATATTTATATTTTAAAAAACTTAAAAAATAATTTTTTTAATAAAAAAATTTTTGCCACGTCAGCAATCCGTTAACTATTAACGGAAAATTGGATGGAGGGACCAAATTGAAACTAAAACTAAACCTCAAGGGCTAAATTGTTGAGTTTGAAAACTCAGGGACCAAAATGAAACCTAACCCAAACCTTAGGGACTAAAAGTGTATTTTTCCCTAAAATTTATTATTGGTAAATATAGCGACAAAAAAAAATTGTCATGTAATTTATTAGTGGTAGTCTACTATCAGCAATAATTACAATTGTGATTAAAGTCTGTCATTATATTTGTAAATAAGTTTGACAAATCTATATCATAATGCATGTAGTGTATCAATGATAGACTAATATCACTCGTAAAATAGTCTATCAACAATAATTACACTTGTTATTGAAGTTTATTGTTGACAGACTTCTATTACCGATAGACTTCCATTTTGCTATATTTCAAATAGTTTTAGATTTTACTATATTTACCATTATTCTAGTTTATTTTGCCATTTGCACAAACAATCCATACAACTATATATTGTTTGTTGAAATATTTTAAGTGAAACATTTATTGGGTTTTTTTTTATTTATTTATGTTTTTCTAAATATATAAGATGGTTTCTAATGTTTATTTAATTTTCATTTTGATATTTGATCTTTTAAACTTACCGATTTTATCTTTAGTGTGTTAAAATTTGTCAACAAAAAGTTGATGTATTAATAATGTAGGTGTTAATATCACACATGCAGAATCAATTTTGAATCTTAGGCACACAATTTTATCAATTTAATTCTTGAAGTCATGTTGTTCATAAGAACCAAAAACTGAGTAATAAGGTACCTATTTCTTGAAGCTCCCAATTCGTATAATCCGATGCTTTATAATTCACATGAACAGCTTTTGGACAACCACTTGGATCTTCTCTACTATCCTCAGGCCTTGGAACGGATTGTGGGATCCTCAATTGATAGGAATTGGAAACGAAAGCTTATGGGTATAAGCAAACTTGAAAGTATGAATATGGAAGTTCTTGGGAGAATTTTGGCAGCATTTTAGGTTGAAGAATTCCACTCATTTTCATCAGCTCATCCTCTATATACAGAGGGCACAAGAATGCACCAAAAATTGACAGCAATTTGGGAGTGATTTGAGTCATGGATTAGGTGGTGCAAGAAGGTTAATCTAAGGTGATTAGTCACTAAGCACTACCTCCAAAAATTACCAACTTTTTTTGAATTTCTTTTAAATTCAAAATTTGTAATTTAAACCATGAGTATGAATAATCCCACTTAATTATAATTTTAATTTAATTTAAATAAAACTTATTTAATTTAAAATAAAATCATTTAATTTAATATCTTATATTAAATTAATACCACTTGTGCAATCTTGGTTTTTCTCCCAACGAAATTTCTCGAACATGAATCTTTATTCACGTGTTTAATATTTAAATCATATTTAAATATATCCAACTCTCATTTTAAGTTTAATTCGTAATTAAACTAATATGTCGTTAAATATCGTATATAAGCGACTTTTGTATCCTTTTCCGAATTTGAACGTTTCAAATATTAACCTATCATATTGTTCCAAGTTTTATTCCTATTGAGCTAGTAAAGGGACCTAATGGACCTACAGATCATGGGCTCCAACGAAATGATGATAACCGGTTAATCTCATTAATCTGGTCATTCATTGTTCATTAGCTTCTGGGACACTCCACTATAGCCCGTAGCTGAACTCCCCTCACTGTAGGTATATTTCTTGTCCATTTTAGATAACCGTGATTAGTAAGTCAACCCTTCACCGGTTGTTCGTAACTAGAGCTATGTCAAATGTCTGTTTTACCCTTATAGTTACATCTTGTTCCTTAAGTTCCACTGATCCTCTAATGAACAACCAGTTCGAGATACAATCACTGAACCAAGTCCCTCTCAAGGTTATGAGAAGGCGGGGCCCCTTTGTTCAAGACTCGGAGTCGGCACTTAAGAGAACAACCTTTACTAACCCTAAAAAAGGGTAGCAGTGAATTTCATCTTGCAAAGCTATGTCCCCAGCTATCCATTTAGTCTTATCCCCAAAATGGTAGGCTTACTGAGTCGGCGATGTTTGGCCACTCTCACCCATACAAATCAAAGAATAATCCTAAATAAATAGGAGTTCATAGTTAGCTCAGGATTAAGATTGAGTTACCTAGGTTATATGTATGAGATGTTCAGTTTCAACAGTAGACGGTGTTGTAAAGTGAAAGTGACTTATCTCCTGATCCGATCTCTATGTAAACTCTTTGCATAGGACGCCCTCACTCACATGTCTTATACATGAACGATTATGATCACATCGTCTGTCTTTAAAAAACAAAGCGAGCCACGCCAATAGTGTCCCCAGGATTAAGGTACCCAACCTTATCCATTTACTATAGATCGTTTAAACTATTTACTTGAACTTGATCCATACTTATGTCACACATAAACTTCAAGTATACATAATATAGTCATGGGTTCTTAGTTTATTGGATTTGTGGTTATATTTAGGCAAAACAAATATATAGAAATAATACTTCATTGAAGCAAGTCAAATGTTATATTTACTATCTACGAGTTTTAGGGCATAAAACCCAACAAATAAATTATTATTTTATTAATATATTTAGATGTGTAGACATACCATTTGGATGTGACTTGACATGTGAAACTATCACACATTAACAAAATTCGTCTCACTTGACATCTCAATTATATATGCCACCATTTTTATGGAAAAATGATTTAATGAAGATGTCATTGATTTTTTTTTTTTTTTTTTTTTTTTACAATATGTGTCATGTGGTGTGGGGATTTGAACCACAAACCTCAGGGTCATTAGTACATGTTGGTAATGAAGACGTCATTGATGTCTCTTAATAGCTTTTGGATATAGATTAATCAAGAAATTCTTATATTCTTTAATAACCACTAAATATATATTCAAAATACTTTAATTTTGAAACTTCTCACACTCCACATCGTGGCAATCTCCAATATTTCTCCTTTTCTCGAGTTAAATGAAGTCGGAGCCAATTTTATTTAATGAACCAAATATAAATCCAAATCCAAATCTACATTTTTGAATTAATTTACTCACCTATGGCCTGTGATCTTCTTAAATTGGGATATAAAGGGACCACTGATTGGCAATTATTTGATAGGGAAATGTCACATGCCTCAACAAATTACTGTTGCAGACTCTATATCTTGAATGAATGCAGCAAGCAAATAAATGTTAGACGCCCTTTGCCATATGTCAAAGAATGGAAATAATTAAAGTTCAACTATATGTAACACTTTGAATTGAATTTGGCCTTTTGTTTTTCCATGCCACAAATAAATGAACTTATTAATTATTCAATGCTAACTTGTGAAGATCCAATTGATCTAGTCAAAAATAGTTAAAAACATTGGACAAAATCAATAATATTCCATCAATATGGTTTTGATCAAATATTAATAAGAACCATCCCAATAGAAACCCATCACATGGAGTGAGGGGCCATTGATGGATGGGTGTACATGAATTAGATGGGACTCTATGAATGCCAAGAGGAAAATGAAAATTAGCATCATCACACGCAATTTATTGTTCCAATTTTTTTTCCTTTTATATGTAAGTTAAACGTGATCGGTCATTTTTCTTCACAAATATAAATCAATGGCTAAAGTGAGCATAGCTGGAGGTAATTGATATGCACCCTCCTTCAATAGGTTAAAAGTTCGAACCTTCCGTCCTAAAATGTCGTTCAATAGGCAATGATTTTTATTGTTGTTTATCAATACCTAAGTTTATAAAAGAGAGGGAAAAATTTATTTTTGGTCTCTTATTTGTGATAAGTAGTATTTTGGTTCCTAAATTTTCAAATTCAACCATTTTCTTCTTGAAGTTTGGATTACTGACATGACATTAGTTTTTTTTTTTTTTATTAAAAAATATATTTTAAAATTTTAAAAGTAATTTAATATTATTATTTCTTTTTTCCTTTTTTCTTTTCTTCTTTCTTTCTTCCTCTTCCTTCTTTTTGACAACATTTCGAATTTCAAATGAATTTTATTAATTTTTTGTTTTTTTTTTTTTTTACAACATGTGAAGTGGAGGGATTTAAACCACAAACCTCTTGATCATTGATACAAACTTTATGTCAGTTGGATTGGTAAATTTCACTCAATTGTTATCACATGAAAAAGAAAGAGTTGAAATTTAAAGTGATTTCAAATATTTTTTTTTCTGTATATTTCGTTCCTTACTAAAATGGTTAGTTTTTACAAGCATTCATACAAATTCGTTTTTGATCCATCGATCCATGCATCAATCCAAATTCTAGTATCAACATCTCATTCTAAAAAAAAAAAAACCAATCATTTTTTGAGCTTTCTTAATTCCAAAGGAATGATTAGGAAAGTAATAACATTAGAACAATTGAGTTAAGTTCATATTGAATTATATCGATTAATTATAATCACAATAACCTATAATTAATGTGTATATTTGGACTCAAAGAAAAAAATTAATATGTATATTTATTAATTGTAACAAAAATTTATTTCCCATTTGATAATTTTTGGTTTTTGGTTTTTTAAGATTATACTTTTTTTTTTTTTTAAATTTCCTCACCATGGTTTTTATCTTTGTTAATGATACACTTGAATTTCTAGTCAAATTTAAAAAACAAAAACAATTTTTTGAAAATTACTTTTTCTTGGTTTTCAAAACTTAACTTGGTTTTTGAAAATATGGGAAGAAAATAGATAACAAACCAAAAAAAATTATAGGTGGAAGTAGTGTCTAAAAACTTAATTTTCAAAAAGTAAATGGTTATCAAACGGGACCTAGCTCAAAATTTTTGGAAAAACATCAATTTTGACTCTAAACTCGTCAGGTTGTATCAATTTGAAATTTAAACTTTCAACTTCATCAAATCGAACTCTAAAATTAAATAAGTGTTGCAATTTTTACCTCTATTTAATTCTTGCTAATTCACTCACTAAATTTAACAAAAGAAAAAAAGAAAAAGAAAAAATTTTCATAAACTCATTAATTTCAATAAAATAATTTTTCCATAATAAGTTTATAACCAATGCACAAATTAATAACCATTTGAATAACTTTGTCAAAAGTCATAAATTCAAAATTAAAAAAAAATAGTTCTAATATCGTTTTTTTCTAAATATTATTAATTTCATATCGTAGTTGAGGTCTATAATTCATTGAACACATAACAGAAAATATTTTGTAAATATAATGAGAAAAAGAACTTATTAGAAGGTTAAAATTGCAACACTTTTTAAAGTTCAATGTTTTTTTTTTTTTTGTTGAGTACATCAACTTTGGGAGTGTGGGATTCGAACCTTTTTTAAATCTTAACATCAGCTTCAAAGTTCAATGTTAAGATTACAACACTTGTGCAACTTTATGAAATGAAAAGTTTAAAATGAAAATTGACCTCAACAAGTATAGAGTCAAAATTGATTTTGCTTATCTATCCTCAAGTCTTTTTTTTTTTTTTTTTTTTTTTTTTTTTTTTTTTGAGTACATCAATATTTGGGATGAGGGATTCGAACCTCTGACCTCTTGATCGGTATATTCAATTAATGCTGAGCTAAGCTCACCTTGGCAGCTATCCCCGAGTTTCGGGTCCATTGAATCTACCTGGCTCATTTGTCCACTTAACCAAAAACCTCTCACACGCAAAAACCAAATGATTTGCTCTTTGTATTTGTCTCTTTGTCCAAAAATGTCCCTCCAAAGTCCAACCCCGTCCCCATTCTATCTAAACTTTTTTCTTAACTTTTACTTTTTATAAATAATTATTAATATTCTAAGGCTGGAGATTCGAATTTCGTATTCTCTAAGTGTGGTTGAATTCAAAAAATTAAAAAATATATATGTATAAACATATCCAAGAATACAACTTATTGACTTAGTAACATAAATCAATTTCTTGTTATTCATCCTTTTTAATAATCATGAGTTAATATAATTAATAATGTACTTAAATAATGATTAGGTTAATTATATATAAATATATATAATCAATTTGGGGGCAACTAGATAAATGACTATTTTTCATTAAAAAATTTTGTTTGGCCGTTTTTCAAATATACACTATATTTCTAGCCATTTCTAAGGATTTTCCATCAATTTTTACCTCTAAATTTGAGGTTTGTATTAATTTTCACCATAAAATTTTAATGTTATCAAATTGGATCCTGAATTTAGACAAATATTGGAAGGTTTACTGATTCACTTAACACACATAAAGGAAGTTGGGCTTTGGAGTGAAGTGGAGGTCCTAGTGGAATCAATTTGGAGTCTATTGTCATCATTTTGGGGAATCCAGTTTCTTTATGGGGAATCCTTATAAATGGTACCTTAACAAGTTGAATTATGACATCAACATTTGGGAGTGGGGGATTCGAATCTCTAACTTCTTGGTTGATGGTACATGTCAATCACCGCTAAACTATGTTCAATTTGGCATGAAACGATAATACTTATTATTAGTTTAATTACAAATTGAATGGTTATTGTAAAAAAAAATAAACATAAAAAAAATAAAAATAAAAATTGAATGGTAATAAAATTTCGCCCACATTGTCAAACTTGGGTAAAAGTAAATTTCTTTTTAATGATTTGAATATTGAATGGAAATAAATTATGTTTTAAAAAAATGGAAATAAATTATAATAATATTTACTCCAACAAAAAAAGGAAAAAGCGAGTGACACGTCGGCATTACGGCCCGCCGACAGGAAAAATTCCCCGCATGGTGGACCCCGTTACAAAACGTTTTACATTTTTTTTTTTTAATTTACCGTGGCCGCTAACCATACTTGCCCCACGCACACAACACAAGCTCAAACAAATACACAAATAAAGAAATTACTCATAAATTTGTATAACTTTCATTATCTAAATCTAATTTGGGACAGTTGCATAGATGGTAAATTGGACCAAATTAATAACAAATATAGCACAGTTGCAAACTAATTGCAAATATAGCAAAAATAATTGTACAAGACCAAAAAGCTGTTGTCAGATTCTATTCGTGTCTATCACTGATAGACTCTGATTATTCAAAGTATATCAGTGTCTATCGCTGATAAACTCTGATAATCGAAGTCTATCAGATAGATTCTAATTAACCAGAGTCTATCAGTGTCTATCAGTAATATACTCGGATAGATTTTGCTATATTTGCAATTTTTTTTACATTGTGCTATATTTGCTATTAATTTGATCTAATTTGCCACTCACTGCAAATTCTCATCTAATTTTTATATTTGATCTAAAAGATTAAATATTCAAAATTTTGTTACTACATGTTGAATTTAGAAAATATATATTAACTATAGAGTTAAAATATATTTTAATTATTTAAACTTAAGCTATATTCATAAATAATTTTAACATAAAAACAAAAAGAAAAAACTTAATATTGAAAAAGACAGTAATTTCACAAAAATACACAAAATTAAATTCAATTAACAATACATCAGACAGTGTATTGAATGGATTTTACAAAATCCACAAATCCAAGTCCAAAGGTAAACATGTTTTTTCTTTTTCATTTTTAGTTGAAATAAGTATAGGAATTTAAAATTGTCCAAAAAAAAAGTATAGGAATTTAAATAAGCAATCATGTAAAAAAGGAATATTAATTATTAATACCTCAATAAATTGAAGTGAAAAGAAAACAGAGAAGGAACTTGGAAATTTGGGAAATACAGTGGAGCCGACCCAGGTGCGTATTTAATCAAAGAATCTATCCTTCTCAGTGAAATGGGCAGTTCTCTCATTCATTACGTGATATATTCATTCAATTGCATGTGGATTCTTCGTCCCAATGATATAAAATACAAATATAGCAGCAGAAGCTGGATCTGTGCAGAATTTTTTTGTTTTACTCTACAGTTTCAAACTCCCACTCAACCTCTTAATATCCAGTATTGAAGTGAGAAAAGCAGTTGAATATCAAATTCAATCTCGCATTTGAAGCTTGGGGCTGTAATGAAATCAACCCATTCGTAGTTGCTCCCTGATTTCTTTCTGTTTTGTTTTTCAATCTTCTTCCCTGCTCCATTCACGAGGTTTGTTCATTCTGTCTTGTTTTCCTCTGTTTTTCACTGTGTTTCGAGTTTTATTTCTTGATGTGTGCTGTTCTGATTGAGAATTGCTCTTTCTTCTGCTGGAACTAATTTCCTTTTCTTCTATGCTGGATGCCACGGATCTTTGCTTGTGGATTGTATACAACTGGGATTTCTTTTTTCTTTTCTGATTCGTCTTTTTGGATTTAGTTTATGGCATTCAAAAGATTTGTGAATTTTACCCAATTATGTTATGAGGCTTTGCATATGAATTGATGGGGTTGTCTGTTTTCAATGGTTTCTCACCTCTTTTAGCACAGAAAACTTTTAGCCAATCTGTTAGTTTTCTTCTCAGTTCTTAGCTATTGCTGAACTTGAGTGAAGAGTTTTCAGTGACTGACTATGCTAAATCTTCTTTGTTTGTTCATTTGGTTTCAAAAGTTTGAGTTTGAGAATGTCAAAGCCTTTGCTCCGAGGCGTATCTGGGGCAAGGATCTCTGAGGGCGGCCATGACTTGTGGGTCTCCCCTACGAAAGATGGAACTGAAAATGGAGATTTGGATGTGAAAGGTTCTTCATATCAAAGTGATGTAATGTTCAGGTTCCCATTTGGATCATCTTCACCTAAAACAACCCCTTCTAAATATGGGGATAGTGGGAATAGCTTCTTGTCTGATTCATTCATAATGGGAACTCTAAGAAGTCAGCACAAGTTAGCAAAGCAAATTTTGAACTTCAGCATACCGTTGATTGTACTTGTAATTTTCTTTGGATTGTTTTGGTGGTCTGTATCCATTTCGACGACATCCAGACTTCACGCAATCCGTAGTTACGATAAAATACAAGAACAGGTTGTTTTATACCTTTCTGAAATTGGAGAGCTTGCTCTTGGTCCTTCAAGGTTGAAAGAATTGGGATTCTGTTCTCAAGATTTTGAAAATCACGTTCCTTGTTTTAGTGCTCCAGAAAATCCTGGCTCAGGGTATTCCGATCGTAATTGTGAGCAAGTTCCAAAACAAAATTGCATTGTGCTGCCTCCTGTGAAGTACAGGATTCCTCTTAGATGGCCCAGTGGAAAAGATGTCATCTGGTTTGCAAACGTAAATATTACGGCTGAGGAAGTCCTTTCTTCAGGAAGCTTGACCAAGAGGTTTGTGTAGATTAGCTATTCTCGTCTATTTAGTCGAAGTGACCGTCCTCTGAATATTAACAGTAGTTTTGTGTTTGCAGGATGATGATGATGGAGGAAGAGCAGATTTCGTTCCGGTCTGACTCTTCCATGTTTGAAGGCATAGAAGATTACTCCCACCAAATTGCAGGGATGATGGGGCTAAGAAATGCATCAAACTTCTTACAAGCTGGAGTAAGTAAATGTCTTTTTAGAGCCAGCAAAATAACTTAGATCATTAGTTCATTTATCATAGAGATAACGGATGTTACAGTGACTACAATTTGATTTCAACTAATAAGTTCACCAAAGTTTGGTAACAAAAGCTTGTTTTGTTGAACCGTGTTCTAGGTTTGAAAGAGTTGAAGTGGAACTTTGTATTTTAAAAATGTTGTCAATGAATGTGCTGATCCTTGAAACTTTGCAGGTAAGAACTATTCTCGATGTCGGATGTGGTTATGGTAGCTTTGGAGCTCATCTCTTTTCAAAACATCTTTTAACCATGTGCATAGCAAATTATGAAACATCGGGCAGTCAAGTTCAATTAACGCTCGAGAGAGGTCTTCCAGCAATGCTAGGCTCTTTTACTTCAAAGCAGTTGCCATATCCATCTCTCTCCTTTGATATGGTTCATTGTGCCCAATGTGGTATCGATTGGGGCCTAAAAGGTATCAGTCAAAGCTTAATACTTCTCATGATATTATCTGTAAGTCATACATCTACATAAAACCTTCAACATGCCCATTTTTCCAGCCAATTTACAACATTTAAATCTTCCATTCGAGACATACTTTGGTTGAGGTGAATAAATTTTTCTGAAATATGGTTCAATAAGTCGACATCTTAACCTCATACCTTTTAGTATTTTCAATCAGCCTGCAAATTCAGTTGTATTTCTACTATAATTTCTGGTCTCATCCTCTCTCATTCCGTAAAGCCGCTGGATTCATTGGGCAAAGTTTTTTCTTATAGGCATGGAGCATGAAATTCTTTGGTTTTAGAACGTTGATCTTACTAGAACACAAATCTAAATACCTTCTCATTGAATATAACAATTGATCACATGATACAGATGGTATCTATTTAATTGAAGTTGATAGAGTTTTAAGGCCAGGGGGTTATTTTGTTTGGACGTCACCACTTACAAATGCCCAGAGCTTCCTCCACAACAAAACGAATCAGAAAAGGTGGAACGTTATTCGTGATTTTACCGAGAGCCTTTGCTGGGAAATGTTGTCACAACTAGACAAAACTGTGGTGTGGAAAAAAACTAGCAAAGCAAGCTGTTATCATTCGAGGTACACACCATTTATGGAGATTTCTATTGCTGGTCATAAAATTTGTCTATAGCCCAAGTTATCCTGATCTTTTGCTATATGCTGCTTGCAATTTTAGGAAGTCTGGTTCAGGTCCATCCCTATGTAGTAAAGGCCATTATGTTGAATCTCCATATTATCGACCTCTTGAAGACTGCATTGGTGGAACAAAAAGCTCTAGGTGGATTCCTGTTGAAGAAAGGACATGGCCTTCTAGAGCTAACTTAAACAAGAGTGAACTTGCAGTATATGGTGATCATTTTCTTCTGTTCTTGATGATTATGGTACTAAGGATGAAGGTCTTTATTTATATGTTCCATCTTACTCATTTATGAAGTTTAAGTTTTCTCAGGTATACAATGGGAAGAATTTGCTGAAGATACCATCAAATGGAAAATGGCTGTCAATGATTATTGGCCTCTTATGTCGCCACTGATATTCTCGGATCACCCAAAGAGACCCGGCGATGACGATCCTTCGCCCCCATATAACATGCTGCGCAACGTTCTTGACATGAATGCTCAGTTTGGAGGTTTTAATTCTGCCCTGTTGGAATCTGGCAAGGATGTGTGGGTCATGAATGCAGTTCCAACAACTGGAGCTAATCACCTTCCCTTGATCGTTGACCGGGGCTTTATTGGTGTATTACATGATTGGTAATGTTACCTCGTCCGACGCAATCGAATGCCAAGTACACGTTATAATTCAAGTATATTTTCCTGTTCCTTCCTGTTTATTAGTTTATTCTTGCCCTTTCAGGTGTGAAGCTTTTCCTACATATCCTAGAACATATGATTTGGTGCATGCAGATGGTATCTTGTCCCTTGAAGCCCTTCGACATCGTTGCACCATGCTCGATCTGTTAACCGAGATTGATCGGTTACTTCGTCCCGAGGTAATAAAAAAAAGTTTGATTATTAAAACATTACACATATAATTATCATGCATTGACATAATTACTACTACAGTTGGGTTCAATGTCTGGGTGGGTCCATGTAAGTGACCAAATGGGATTGCCAAATTTTCATCATCACATCAGATCTGCTTTAAGTTTTTAGCAACTAATCTTAAATGCACTGTTATGACAATAATCAAATTCGACAAAACAAAAATAGATAACGAGAAGAAACAACACAGATTTACATAGTTCACTAACGGTGTGTTAGCTACATCCACGAGTAGAGGGAGAAAGTCATTTTATTAGTGAGGAGAAAAATCAGATACACATACAGAGGTTAGGGCGATTTAGATAAGTGACCGTACTTGGTCATTTGGAGCGCTAGATAACAGATTCAAGACGAAAGCTTTTAATGTCAAGGATAAAGGAATAATGCAACAGCCATTCAAGTCATCAACATTTTGATCTGCTGAAATTCTTCAACCGACCTTCCTTTCTGTTTAATCTTTCCCTCTGCTAGATCAGATCACCATGTTAAATCCGATGCTGGTTCTTTCGATGTATGCTAACGTAATGTTTATGGTCGACTGCAGGGTTGGGTGATAATACACGACACGACTAATCTCGTCGAATCAGCGAGAATGTTAACGACACAGCTGAAGTGGGATGCCCGAGTTATTGAGACCGAAAGCGACAATGACAAAAGACTGCTGGTCTGCCAGAAACCATTCTTAAAGAAGATAGCAACTTCATGACGAATTCGATTAAGGAAAAGCCTTTTGAGGAATGAATTAGTCTTGTAATTCATATATTCGTTTTCGATTGAAAGAACCATTTGAACACCTTTAGAACAGGATGGCATCCAAAAATTTTGAAAAGAAGGAGAAAGCTGAGGAAACATACGGTGGATCTAACCACAAGGTTTACAGAGTCATGTAAAGACAATAGCAATTTGTAGAAAATATATTGAATAATAAGTTAAATTTACCTTTTTCAATATAGTGTTAATTAAGAACTAGAGCAAGTTCAAATTTTTATCAATGTTATTTTTCCTTGGCTAAATTATAAAAAAATACTCCTGAACTATGGGTTTGTTTCAAAAATGTCCCAGAACTTTTAAAAGTTTCAAAAACACCCCTGAAACTTTGAAAAATGTTTCAAAAATACCCCTGTCGTTAATTTTTTTTTTTTATGGAAATCGTTAAAGTTTCAGTTTAAAAAATACCATTGAACTTCAAAAAATAAAAAATAAAAAATATCCTTATTGAAAAATGTTCTTCTTTTTTCCTCATCTCACCGTAAATTCTAACGGTTTCCATCAAAAAATTAACGGTAATGGTATTTTTGAAACATTTTTCAAAGTTCAGGGGTATTTTTTTTAAACAAACCCCATAGTTCAGGAGTATTTTTTATAATTTTGCCTTTTTCTTTTATTTCATATTAATTGTTTTTTTGCAACAACATGCAATGGTATGATGTTGTCCACTTTGGACATGAGAGACATAAGTTCTCATGGTTTCATACTAATGGAGATACTTATCTTTTCTTATAAACCAATGATTATCCATTTATCTAGTCAATGTGGGACTTTGGTAGCACCTCCCGCTTCCCAACAGATTCTTGGTTGAGAATGTTGTCTTAACCAGTTGAACTATGTTTAGGTTGACATTTCATATTAATAGTTTACATTACGTGTTTGATCTTGTCCGAGGTTTAAATTTTTTAATGTTGGAGGAAGTTGAAGCATTTCATTTATTTGTAACAGAGGTGAAAGTAAAAGGAATTATTGTTTTCAATGTATTTAAGAATTTGTAGATAAAAGAAGAAAGAATTTGTAAATAGGTGCAAAAGTCCAAGTCATGGATCAAAAGAGGACGGAAAACGGATTAATCCACGTTAGGAAAGCAACTGCCAATTCATTACTCAGTACCAATTAGATACGAGAAAACAAAAACAAAAGGACTCACTAAGAAATAAATTTAAATATATTTTTTCCTTGGTTTTTTTTTTTTTTTTTTTTTTTTTTTTTTGGGAGAAATTGGAAGCTGTCTCCTTTTGTCCATATCAATATCAGCAAAAAAGCGCATAGACCATTCAAATCCTAAACTTTATGCGCGGGAAATATATCAATTTAACTACCATTTTTTATTTCTCAACTTTCAAGTTTATTTTTCCTCCAAAAAAAAAAAAATATTGATATTTGTTAGTTATATAATTTTTATTTTAGTCCCTCAATATTAATCTTTAAAAGATTGTCTTAGTAATTTTTTTTGGTTCAATTACAAGTTTAGTCCCTGAACTTTAAAGGTTGTGTCAATTTGGTCCCTGAACTTAAAAAAATATCAAATAAGTCATCGAATTTTCAATTTTGTGTCCAATAGGTCCCTGAATTTTAAAAAATATCCATAGGTCCTTAAACTTTCACTTTTGTGTCCAATAGATCCATTACTTTCATTTTTGTATCTAATAAGTCATTGACCTATTCGACATTTTTTAAAAATTCGTAAGCCTGCTAGATACAAAATTGGAAGTTTGGGGTCCCAATATGCATAAAATTCAATTTTATATCTAATAGATTAGTTAATTTTTAAAAATCTTGAATATGTTAGGAACCTATTAGACACAAAATTGAAAGTTAAAGATCTCCTATTAGACATTTTTAAAATTCAAGGACCTATTAGACCCAAAATTAAAAGTCCAGGAACCTATTAGACACTTTTTAAAATTCAAGAGACCAAATTGACATAACACTGGAAAAGACTAAACTTGTAACTTAACCCCAAATCAATGAACGTCTTGACAACTTTACAGGTTAATCATAAGTATATCCTCGTAAATTTCACTTTGAGGAGGTTTGGATTCAACGTCCAGAGTTTAGAAATATTATTGGGGATCAAAGGTGTTGGTCTAATCAAGAGCCTGGCAGACCACAGTTAAAACAATGTCTTCAGAATTGCAGAGTTCGTCTTCAAAAATGGGGCAAAGGTACGTCTTATTCTATTAGGCGCAATATTGTGACATTTCAACGCATTCTTCAGGATTTATATAGTCGACCGCCACCTTGGGATTTCGATGAAATATAAAGGGTGGAGTTTAATTTAAATAAAACTCAAGAAGAATAAGAGATTTACTGGAAGCAGCGATCTCGTGAGAATTGACTTAAATGGGGAGATCGAAACACGAGGTGGTTCCATAAGCAAGCCACATTCAAAAAGAAGAGGAATGAAATATCCTACGAGTTTCCTTGGCAACCAAATGTAGTAGGGTCAGGCGGTTGTCCCGTGATTAGTCGAGGTGCGCGTAAGCTGGCCCGGACACTCACGGATATAAAAAAAAAATATATATATATATATATATATATATATTAAATGCAATATGAATATTTACAAAGTTAAGAAACTAAAATTAAACCTTTCAAATCCTAAAGATTCAAAAACCATGGAAAAACAGTTGATCAGTGTTTAAGATATCTCTAATTCTTCTGAGATATGGTAGGTTCAAATCTCTCACCCTACATGTAATATAAGATATTTAAAAATATATATATCACAAATTTAAAAATAAGTATTAGAGTTGAGGAGTTATAAGATTTGAAGCAAATAATAAAAGAAGCCAGGCAATCCAATTATAATGATCAAGGTAGATAAGATTCCATCAAAAGTTCATAAAGCTTAGCCAAATACAGCAAATTTGGTTCTCATATGGGTCATGTGCATGTGGGAGTAATACATATAGACAAAATAATGGCCTTTCCATCAATGTCATAAACAGATTATAAGCTAAAGCTATATTATCAAAAAAGTTAATCAGTAATAAATAATAATAGTAAATCTATCATCAAAATATTAAATACCAAAATGTTTGATGATAATATTAAAAATACACTTAGATATATATATACCAGCTAAATCTTATGATATAATGAAGAAGAAAGAATTCAATTAGCTGTGATGGAAGTTTTGTATCATACAAGACAAAGAGAAAAAAAAAAAAAAAAAAAAAAAAAAAGAGAATTCTTGAAGAAAGTCATGTTTTGGCTATGATAATTGTGCCACTGACTTCTTTGCACATGCAATAATGAGCGTGATTGAAGGGTTTTTGAAGGAATTTATGTGTTAATTTTTGCTGCTGTAACTGTATAAAATGCTTGGTTTTGTTGACCTTCATCTCATTAATTTAGCCCTAAATGTTGACCAATAATCTCTCATCATTGTTTGTTCATGTTATGTATTCTATTTCTAGCTATTTTGGTGCTTTTGATTTGACATGATATTAGACCGTAGAAGGGTACATGTCAATTACCGCTAAGCTATGTTACTCTGGCAAAATTGTGATAGTTGGTGTATGGGGTGGGGGAAGTTGTATAAGACCTACCAATCAAAATTTATTGGTTGAATTATGAGTTTGGTCTCTGGACTTCAGGTTTGTGTCTATCGTCCCTAGATTTTAAAATGTGTAGCTTTGTACATTTTTAATTTTGTGTCAATTAGTTCTCTGAGCTTCAAAAAATGTCTAACAGGTTCGAACTTTCAATTTTGTCTTATTATGTTTAAGAAATTTTAATTTTGTGTCCAATATATTATTGACATGTCTACATTTTTTAAAATTCATGTATTTATTAGACACAAAATCAAAAGTTTGGAGATTTATTGGATATTTTTAATATCCAGAGACATATTAAATACAAAAATTCAAAGTTTAAGGACTTATTAAACACTTAAGTTTAAAGACATTTTAGACACAAACTTGAAAGTTGAGGGAATAAACTTGTAACTTAACCAAATTTATTTCGATCAAATATTGATAGATTTGACTAAAATTTCTTGATTTTGAGTCTAACTCCATCTCGTTCTAGGTGTATATATATCTTCGATGTTGTCATTTCGAAATGTCCACTTCAACTATAATTTCAACTACCAAAAAGCTAAGTGGGCTTGACGAGTGCAGATGTGAGGAAGGCGAGAGCAAACAAATCTCTCGCTTAAGGCTTTCATCGTAAGTGGCAAAGAGAAGTGTTTTTGCTACTAAGAAAAGCGAACGATCAGCACGAAGGTCATTTAGCCCAAATTGTGGTCATTTAGTCCATCAGATAATCATTCGATTTTTTGTTATTTTTGAAAATTATGTTTGTTTTCTCTCAATTTCCTTAAAATATGATTTTTATCTTTGTTGATAAAACATTTGAATTCTTAACCAAATTTCAAAAACAAAAACAAATTTTTGAAAACTACTCCACTAACTTGATTTTTGAAAACATGAAAAGAAGTTAGGTAAAAAATAAAATAAAATAAAAAATTGGTTATCAAATATAACCTTTATTAATATGTTTTTTTTCCTTTTATATAAACACTTTTTATTGAAACAGCCAGCTTACCAGCGTATCACCTACAATCAAATTTTCAACATCTCAAAAATTATACTCAACCTAAATTAAAATGTACCCTTCTTTTTTTTGTTTGTATAATTTAGTTTATGTTTGGATTATTTTGATTATTATAAACAACCATGAATTTTCAGTTAATTTTTTTTTTTTTTTTTTTTTTTTGAGTATATCAATATCGACCTCTTGGTCGAGGATACATATCAATTACTGCTGAACTATACGAATTTTCAGTTAATCTGGAACCGAAAGAACCAAATTTGATGGGAAAATCAAATCAAGCTGGTCGACCTCTCCCAATTGGAGTTGTTTGTTTGGTTGACAAAAGTAGGTAAAATTTGGTAGTGGTTGCTGTTATGAACTCAAACAATTAATTAAGCGAATATTTTGTTGTCATCAAATTTTTTTTAATACACTTTGTAATCACCTAATTAGCTAGCTAACACAAACATAGTATTCAAACATCGGTTGATGATTAAATACAACAAAGGTCAATATAGTCAAGTTAAGAAAGTAGAGAACTTGTTGGGATAAAAATGATCGAATAATTTGGTTACTTCAAGAAACAATTTCGAATTGAGTATGTAAATTAGACTCGAATACCATAATTGAACTAAGCTGAATTTAAGTTAATCATTAAAGAAGTTTAATTAGAAACCTAATAATACATTTAAAAGTAGGGTTTAGTTTCATGATGTAGGTTGGTTTGAACAGATGATAAATAGTATTAAGGTTATAATTGAGATTTGAGATGAGAGAGGGCATATAATTCATAAAGGGCAAATCCAAAAGAACATGGAGAAAGATAAAGTTATTGATGGAACAGCATTATCTTATTGGAGATGGTGGGATTATACTATTTTTCTTTTGACAGAGTGGACAGTTTTGTTATTTTATTTCAATTAAGACTTAAAGAGAGAGAAACAGAATTATCCAGCCTTTTTTTAGAAATTTTTAATTTTACATATTTACATCATCTTATTCTTAGTCCATATCCTTTTAAACTTATTCTATCTAATAATTAGTTCCTATATTTTCTTATGCCTAAATTAAGCCTTCATACTTCATACTTTTGACAATAATCTTTAAAATATTTTTTTTTAAAAAAAAAAAAAAACTTAAAATTTGTCTCTAATTTGGGTTAGTTAACTACTATTAGCCCTTCCCTAAAATTTTAGAAAACACATCCCCATGAAGTCATTTCTTTTATGATTCATTAAACTAAATTTAAATATAATATTTCAAAATATTGAATTAGTTTAATAAATTTTTAAACTAAATTTATAAAGATTTCAAAATGTGAATTAGTTGTATTTATTAAGCTCCTTTACTCTAAAAAAAATGTTTAATAAATTTTTAAACTTTCAATGTCAAATAAATTTCTGAAATTTATAAAGATTTAATAAGTTTTTAAACTTCCAATTTTGTACTTTTTTTTTTTAAGGTCCAATTTTATACTCAATAGATCTATAAGAATTTAAAAATATTGATTATATATATCGAGTTCAACATATAAGGATGGACATTTGAATCTTTGACATCTCATTTAATGTTACAACACCTTTACCAATTAAATCATGGTCAAGTTGACAAAAATTTTGATTGGGTTAGATACTTTTCTTTTTTTCTTTTTTTTTTTTTTATTAGTACGGATTAGATACTTATTAGATATGTCTTTTAGGCACTTTAAATTCTAGAGTTTTTTTTTTTCCAAAGTATAAAGACCTATTAAACACACAAATACACTTCAAGACAAAACTTAAATATAATTCAACTAGTCAAGATATATATCTCGACTAAGATATAAATTTAAATCTCCTAACACCACGCGTTGAACTATTCGAAAGGAATATATATACACACACAAATCTAGAGTACATTAAATTACAAATAGAAAGATTCAAATCTCTAATAATCGATAACATATTTAAAATGGCATTCTAACAAATTGTATATTAGAAAAAAAGAAATAGAATAGAAATGATTATGAAAACACATCCTAATTACCGGCGCCATGGTCTCTGTTCACAGCTGTTAATTTATGGACATTGCAAGAAGCCAACCACAACACAAGTCACAACACAACCCCCCCCTTTCTTCTTCAAAATTCAAAACCCCTCTCTCTCTCTCTCTCTGCAAAATTCTTCCTTATAATTCCTCTCCCTCCGATCCCATCCCATCCCCCAAAATCCTCCCTTTTTCTCCAATCAATCAATTCTAATTCATTCATTCATGAAGATCGCCCATCGCCGCCCTCCATCCCTCTCCTGATCTTCGTCTTCTCCGGCGCCCATGGCTGACTTCCCCCTCCATCCGCCGCCCTTCGCCGACACCACATGGACCAAAGTCTTCGTCGGAGGCCTCGCCTGGGAGACCCAATCCGACCAAATGCATACCTTTTTCCAACAGTTCGGACACATTCTCGAAGCCGTCATAATTAAAGACAAGAACACCGGAAAATCTAAAGGTTACGGATTCGTAAGTTTCCTACTCCCCCCCCCCCCCCCTCCCCTTTCATTTTCCCTTTCCGTTTCCGCCTAATTAATTTAATCTTACGTTTTTGTTTTGATCTTAATTTCTCAATTGTTTCTAATTAGGTCACTTTTCGAGACCCTGAATCGGCGAGAAGGGCATGTGCCAATCCAAATCCAATTATTTGTGGCAGAAGAGCAAATTGTAACATCGCCGCCTTCGGCCGGCCTCGACCACCGCCGCCGCCGCCGTCCGGAGGTCTCCTCCCAAAACTAATTTAAAATCAACTTTCCTAAATTCGTCATGATTCGATTAATTAACGAATTACCAATTCGCTCGATTATTTTACAGGGAGAAATCAAATTGGAAATCCCCAGAGTACAGGGTCGTACGGCGGATCACGGCCGCCGTTTCCACCGCCGCCGCCGATCATTTTCCCACCATATAGGTACGTAGGCTAGCTAGCTACAGTACAGCTAGTCTTAAAATTCCCAGAAAATTTGAAAAAAAAAAAAAGAAATAGAATCGGCCAGTTGCATGGTCCTGCCACAGGCAACAGTATCTTCGATGGTGACAATGTTGTAAGGAAAAACAATTTACCTCGACAAGAAGTCAAATGTCTGTCCAATTTCACAGGGAAAAAAAAAAAAAAAAAAAAAAAGCTTCGTCTTATCCATTCTTATTTTTTATTTTGTTTCCTTTTGCAGATACCGATCCTACGCCCCAAACTACACAGTCCCATATCACCAAGTTAGCAAATTATTCTCTTAATTTTGATTCAAAATTTTAAATTTTGGAATGAACGAATGAATTAATAAAATGTTGGAAATTATTTGAATTGGGCATGCAGGCTATTTATAATTACAACCCACAGCTTCAGCAGCCTCAATTGTACCATTCATCAGCAACTTCTTCTTCTTCTGGAATTGGATCTCCATATTATTATGGCTATGGCTATGGATATTCTTCTTCTCCTTCTTCTTCTTCTTCTTCACAAGCTCAAAGAGGAGCATTTTCTTTACATGGCCATGGCCATGGCCCTTCTTCACCATCATCATCAGCAGCAGCAGCAGCATCATATTTTCCTTACTATACAAATTACACCCAAATGCATCATCAGGGCTTATTCTACACTCCAATGCACCAGATCGTTGCTCCCAGCTCTGGTAATTGTTAATTTCTTTTATTATTTGGGATTTTAATTAGTTGCATGATCATAAAATTAGAGTTTGGGGTTGGAAAGGCACATGGGTTAAGGCTGAAGGGCCATGTGAGGAATGAGCTGGCTGATGGGTCATGTGCCATTTCATCATACCCCATGAAAATGGGTGAATGGAAAGTCATGACAGATTGGAACAATCACCGGCCTAAATTATACAGTGATTATTTTTTTTTTTTTTCTAATTGACAATGAGTGGAGTAAATTATGCATTTTATAAATTGTGGGATCTCGACTTATCTTTTTATATTGTGGGATCTTCAACACAAGTCATTACTTTGTATTTTTAGCTCATTAGGAAGTTTTCAGTTTGAAATTATTTTTTAAGAAAATTATGATGATGGAATATTAGTGATAATAATACTCTTAGGTGTGGGTTTTTTAAGAATGATATTTTAAAAAGTTGTTATAGACTGATTTTTAAACAAAATTTTGTCTTTTAACATCAGACAGCCTATTTATAGATGGTATGTTTTTTTAAAATGGGTATTTTGGTTGAGAGTTGCTATTTTGAATAGAACATTTGCCACGAATAATAAGCATAAATATATATATACTATAACGTTTTGATATTTGAAATGTGTAAAAGTATCTTTGTGAATATAGCTTTATGAAAACATTCTAAAATTATTCCACATAAAACACACTCAAAACAAAACAAAAAAGAAAAAAAAAAATGTGTTTGTTGAGATATATGGGGTGTGAGTTGTATAAGGTAAGTAATTTCATGAACTTTAATAGGGAACATAAAACAAAATTCATGCAGAGCTTTTCTATTATTAGTAACAGTTTTTTTTTCCTCCATAATTAACATAACCCAACAAAAATCATACAGTGATTTTTTATAATTGTTATTGAAACTATTCATTACTAAGATATGTCTATCTCTTTTATTATTACATCATGTCTGTTATTTTATGCAAACTTCCTTTTTTGCTTTTTAGTTTTAGCAATGTGAGAGGTGTGAGGATTCAAATCTCTAACCAAATCAAGAACATATGGTTTAATCAAATTCAATGACGAACAATTGTATGATTGTATCAACTTGATTCTTAACCTGATTTTGAAGTTTTAGATTTAAAAAAAAAAAAAAACATATGATATAGAATATAGTTTTGGCTTCTAAAATTTGAGGGATTAGAATAAAACTTTAGAACATCATATTATAAAATTTTTGAATTGATCATTTTTTTTTTTTTACTAATAAATATATATGAAGATTTATGTATATTTTGAATGTGAGTGTTCAGGTTGGCAGACTCCACAGCATACTCCAACAGAGACAGAAGCTGGAGCCAGTGGCTCCAACAGCCCAAATACTTCATAGAATTATCTTGTTTATATTATATTTTATTATTGAACTATATTTTTCTAAAACAATATTTCTCTATTATGTTTAATATCATCATTTTTTTTAGTCCAGTCCAATAGTTGAGTTGAGGCATGGATCATCGATGAGCCTTGCAAAATAATTTACTGGAATTAGCTGAGCCAGCTTCGTTGATTTATTCGGTATATTAAGTTTATTCACATTTATTTTTTTAAAAAAAAGATCGAAATAAAATTTAATTAGTTTCTCCAAGGGGAACTATTATTGGATCATTGTCACAATCGATTTAACAATTTTAGCTAAGCAAAAGTTCGATAAAGTTCAAACACTACTATGTTTATACATATTGTTTCATCTTTATTAAAATATGTATTTCGCCAACAAGAACTTAGCTCAATTGGCATAAAGTTGTACTGATAAACACAAGGTCTGTGGTTCAAATCTCCCTCCCCACATATTGTCAAAAAATAAAATAAAATAAAATAAATTAATTAAAAATTAAAATATGTATTCCACCTATTTTGGATTTATCTATATACACTTGATATATTTAGTCATTTACCAATAAAAAATCAGTATATTTGTTTGTCATGATCATCGTGTTCTTTGCAAATATATATTTGGTATGTATATCTTTTTAGAAGAAAAAAATGTGAAGAAAACATATAGCTCATATGTTAAATAAACCCCTACATCTAGGAAATATAAATATGATATGAAATAACTATATAAAACCAACATAAAAATATAAATGTGTATATATTTTGATGCTTATCGTCGGAAAAAGGAGCTTGTTCATTAGAATATAATCTTCTTTCATTATTTGAAAGAAATATATCGTCGTTGGTCATTGTTTAGTGTTAAAAAATGTTTGAAATTTGAAAATCTGAAGTCAGAATGAAGTGAGTGTTTAGATATGAGTTCAATAGATGTGTAGGTATTTGTTTGATCCAAGTTCGGAGTCGATTGCGGCATGGGTATTGTGGGCCAAGCGTCAAAATGCCCATTGAGGACGAATCGTCGCTGGATGGAGCCTTCGAACAAGAGGGAGGGAGAATGACGTTCCAGTTTGTCGGAAATAGAGAAGATGCTCGGATCGATTGGTGCTTAGAAGAGGAAATCGTGTGGCTTCATTGGAGATCACATAGAGTCACTGTCAAAGGGTGATGATGTCGCATGTCGTCGGAGAAGACCTTGGACGTGTCGTTCATGACCGTTGGAAACAGGAGAGCTACTACTGGAAAGACATAAAACATAGGGAGCGACTGAAACTTACACGAAGGAGAAGAGAAATGGAAGAAAAATAATTAGGACTTCTTTTTTCATTTATTTTGAAGGAAAGTTATGTTACCTATAAATAATTTTGGGATATTTTGAAATCTATAAACGGTTATCGAAAATATTTGAATTCATTTTATTCATTTTTTAAATTGGTAAATTTGTAAGACTTAAATTGACTAAGTTTGAGACAAAGCTGAAAATCTTCTTGAAACTTAACATTTTTGTGATGTTTCAAATAGCATTTCTAGGTGGTTAATCCATTAACTCACCAATCAAAATCTAGGATACTAATTCCTATCTAAAAAAAAAAAAACAAAAACTATCACTGATTTATATTTATCAAAATATTAACAAAAACTAAAAAGGGAAGAGTAAAGTTGACTCATCAACTATAAAAAGTATAAGGGAAAAAAACAATTTTGACCCCTGAACTTTGCAGGTTGTATCAATTTTAACCCTAAACTTTCAATTTTATCAAATTGAACCTCAAACTTAACAAACTGTATCAATTTGAACCTCAAACTTGCATAAATGTTGTAATGTAGACCTTTCGTCAACTTTTCATTTGAATTGCTATTCAAACATGTAATTGACAATTTCTTTTTTTTTTTTTAATTCACATTGCATCTAAGTTAGTGTTTTGTAAGAAATTTGTTGGAAAAACTCTTTAAGAAATCAAATATCCCAGACTATTCTTCTCATTAATATATATATATAAAAAAAAATCACAGAGTTATTGGCAACAATAAAAATCCAGCAAAAATGAGAAATAAAAAACTCGAAATTTCTTTATTTTCGTTTCCTAGATTTGTACATTCTTCTAATTAGCAAGAAAAAAAACATTAAAATAAGGGAAAAAAATCCCATGAAGTTCTTAGCAACAAGAAAAAACCAGCGAATATTTGAAGATAAAAAAAACCTCCAAAATTTATTTGCTTTCGTAATCTTAAATAGCAGGAAAAAAAAACCCTCACAAAGTTCTCAATAACAAGAAAAAGTCATCTAAAATAAAGTTTCTTCAATATTTTATTTATAAGAAACCAATTCAGGTGCAATGTGAATTAAGAAAAAAAGAATAAATAATCAATTACGTACAATGGTTCAAACGGAAAGTTAACCAAAAGTATACATTGTAACACTTATGGAAGTTTGGGGTTAAAATCGATACGATTTGATAAGTTTGAGGTTCAATTTGATGAAATTGAAAGTTCAAGGTTAAGATTGATACAATTTGTTAAGTTTAGGGTTCAATTTGATAAAATTGAAAGTTTAAGGTTAAAATTGATACAACCCCCAAAGTTTGGGGTTAAAAATGATTTTTTCCCAAAGTATAACTGTGCAGCCTTTTCCACGCTTCTATTCTGGCTTATGATGTCCCCACCAACCGGTCTGCCAGAGTCTAATATAAACGAGACTCCTAGAAATTTTTTTTTTTTTTTTTTTTTTTTTTTTTTTTTTTTTTTTTAAGTGAAACTTTCATAGAAATTATTCTTTTTAATTATTAAAATATAATTATAATTTCAAAACCCAATTTCTTAAAATAAGTATACCACATGTATATCAACCACCCAAAGAACCCTGCCACTGTCTAATTTTTCTAAAATAAGTGGGTGCAACATAGTTTAGTCGTCAATTTATTGAACTCAAAATAATAATAATAATAATAATTTTAACAACTTTTACAAAACTTTTTTTTTTGTTAGGTTTTATTACAAGTTAAGTTCTTGAACTTTCATATTGTATCAATTAGGTCTCTCAACTTTAAAAATGTCCAATAAGTCTTTCAACTTTTAATTTTGTATTTTATAGGTCATTGATATATTTAATATTTTAAAAATTAACCTCTACTATGTAAAATTGAATTTTATGCCAACTAAGATTCTAAACTTCCAATTTTATATCTAGTAAATTTGTGAATTTTAAAAAATGTTGAATAAATCAATGACTTATTAGACACAAAATTAAAAATCGAATGACCTATTGAACATAAAAATGAAAGTTTAAAGACTTAAGTGATACTTTTTGAAGTTCAAAAACCTCCTAGAAACAAGATTAAAAGGGCCCGTTTGGTAACGTTCTCGTTTCTTGTTTCCGTTTCTTCATTTTTAATAAAGAAAAATAGAATTTCATGACCCTAACACCTATACATTCAATAATAATAAACCTATATTCTTATTTATGTTTGGAAAAAATTGGAAACAAGAACAAAAAAAGAGAAATTAGTTTTAGTTGTTCCCAAAAGTTCTATACAAATTTTGGGAGTGTTTCTAAAAAATGAGAAACAAAAAACATACATAGTTATTAAAGTTAGAGGATTTTTTAAAGTTTATGGACTAAATTAACACAACTTTACAATTTCATCAACTTAATTTAGCATTTTTTTTTTATTACTTTTTGTTGTTTTTACACAGGCATATCTTATACAGCATCATTCATATATACAATACAAGGTCACGTGACCAACCACCTCCCATCCCTCTCTCAAACGAGCGTCGAACACTGAGAAGTCACAGGATCGTACAACGCCGGCAACAGATACTTTCTGGTTCCGACGCCGGCGGCATTGTAGCTACCGCCGGTGGTGTCGTCCTGTAGCAGCTCGCCGGCGTATCCCGGATAAGCGCCCTTTCCGTACACCCCGGGGCAGGCCGTCGCTGCCTCCAGCGGCGCCGCCGGTGAGCCGAGGAAGTAGCCGTTACCGAAGGGGTTGGTGACGGTTCCGGCCAAAAGAGTGGCGATGTTGATAATCATGCCGTCGAGTCCGACGTCGGCGTTGGGCGGTAGGAGCGGCGGCGTTTGTGGGCCGTAGATGGGCTGGTGGAAAGGCCAGGCGCATTGACCCGGGCACTGACTCACTGAGTTGCCGACCCATATGAAGGCCGATTTCGATTTGTGGTCCCAATCGTGAAATCCACAGCTGCTCATACAGAAGCCTTCGACGGCGACGTCCTCCGCCGTGAGAACCAGTGTCACGCCGCCGGGTTTGGAGGCGGCCCTTCGTGAAAGCTCTGAAATTTGAGGCTTTTTTAAGAGCTTTTTGATGGAGTAGTTATCGTCTGTTACTTGGTTCGCTAAAACCACCCGAGCGTTTTTCTTTCCGGCTCTTTTCATATAAACCTGAATCAGAGGAACAGATTATTAAACCAACTCATCGCTTTTAAAACGGGAAAAATCTTTTTTTTTTCCTGCATATTCTAAATCACTATGAAATATATTTTAAATAATTTAAAATCAATTCATTTTTCAAAAAAAAAAAAAATAATAATAATTTAAAATCAATTTTGATAATATGAAACCAAGTTTAACGGTATAAAATCAAAAATAAAATTAATTTTAAATAATTAAATATATGTTTTGAAGTGATTTCGAAGACAAAAATAAGTTTAGTCATTTCAAAATCACTCACAAACATGAATTATTTATTTGAAATATAATTTCTCGAATTAAAGAATGAATATAAGTAAGGTTTATTCATTTATCTTTTGTATAAAAAGTTTTTTGTTAAAATTCTAACTTGAATGTTAAATGGTAATAAAGAGCATGGTAGCATAAAGTTTATATTTGAAGAGTCATTTTTTTTTTTATGTGAAGTGAGCTATACTCATGTTAGCTTGTATTGGAAGAGTTTGAAAATATAAATGTGATGATTAGATTTATTTGTTTATTAGTTTTGAAGTTTGTTTTATTTCGATTTTTCCATTTATAAAAGATTATTATTATTTTTTTTTAAAATAAGATTCATTTTAGTCTTTATTTTTAATCCATAAACTTAAAAAGAAAATCTTAATTCTTAAAACTTTTATAGGATTTATTCTTACCAATATTTTGCTCATGTCAGTACTTTTTACGCACATCTTCAAAACTATGTTATCCATGTGTTAAAAAGGCAAAAATTAAAACAATTATTTTAAAAGTACAAAAATTAATATATATATATATATATATAGACATTTTACAACTTGAAACCGAACCAGGCCTAAAGGAAGTTTACAAACCAAAACAAAAATTAAACGGAACACAAGCTTTTGGATTGAGTGGTAATTTAACAAACCTGAACGGTACTCCACCAGCGAGACACCGAGGGAGCGACACCGACCGTCGTCTCCTCCCTCGACGAATTCAACGATTGAAAAAAATCCACAACAATGGCTTTCTGAGGCGCCGTGAACTTCCCATACCATAAAATGGAAACAGGAACATCTCCTTCAAGCAAAGCCCCATGATGGTAAGTGACGGCCATCGGCGGCGATTCGTACAAAGACGCAAGCTTTCTGGCTCCAAACCCCAAATGGAACAAATTCATCAAACCAAAAACAGCAAAAACAAAAATCGAATTCGAAAATCCAAAGAAACCCATTTTAGAAATCAGTTTGATTTTTCAGAAAGTTGAAAGCTTTTTCTTTTTTGTTTTTGATTGGTTGTCTTGTGAAATGGGAGAGTTGTTCTAAGCAGTATTTATATAGGACAGAGTGCAGTGGGAGTTGGGAAGTAGCTTTCGAGGAAAGGAAGATTTTAAAGGCTAAAAGAAGATTAAAGATTTAAACTAGAGTTCACGAGAAGTTGATAAGATTTTTAAGTATAGGGGGAAGAATCTAACCCTCCTTTATTTATTTATTAATTTGTTTGTTTGTTTTACTATTTTTTTCCCCTTATTTTGTAGTTTTATAATATAACAAATGTTGAATGACTTTGGGGTGTTTTGTGTCCCTAAATTGACATGCATGCATGCATCAATTTTTGTAATAGAATATTATTTAGGTTCCGTTTGATGACCATTTGTTTTTTGATTTTTGGTTTTTGAAAATTAAGTATTATTTTCTTCCAATTTCATTACAATGGTTTGCATTTTTGTCAGTGACATATTTGAATTACTAACAAAATTCTAAAAACAAAAACAAGTATTTGAAAACTAGTTTTTTTAGGCCCTGTTTGATAACCATTTCGTTTTTTGTTTTTGGTTTTTGAAAATTATGCCTATAAACACTATTTTTACCCACAAGCTTCTTTGTTTTTTTTATCTACATCCTTTCCCATGTTTTCAAAAACCAAGCCAAATTTTGAAAAACAAAAAAAAGTAGTTTTCAAGAACTTGTTTTTGTTTTTGGAATTTGGCTAGGAACTCAAATGTCTCCTTAACAAATATGAAAATCATTGTAGGAAGATTAAAAGAAAACAAGCACAATTTTCAAAAACAAAAAACGAAATGGTTACCAAACGGGGCCTTAGTTTTCAAAATTTGACTTGTTTTTTAAAACATGGAAGAAGGTAGATAACAAAACCAAAAAACTTAAAAGATGGAAGTAGTATTTTTAGACTTAATTTTCAAAAACTAAAAACCAAAAACCAAATGGTTATCAAATGGGACCTTAGTTTTACGTTGATATTTTTTACACACTACTATTAAAATGTTAACGACTAGAAAATAAAAAAAAAAAAAAAATAATAGAAAACAAAGTATTTTGAAATAAAATATTTTCCTATATGCTGTTTGTAGTCCTTGTTATTTCAATGGACAGATATGGATTCAACATATACATATTTCATAAAGGTTTTTTTTTGTTGTTTTTTTTTTTTCCTGATCATCATCAAGATTGTTTAATTGGATAATATTGATAGTAACTGTTAAGCTCCATTACCCATAGGTTTAAATTATTAGTGTGTTTTTAAATGTTTTTTTTTTTTTTTTTTCTTTTCTTGACAATTTGAAAGAAGAAGAGAAAAAAAGGCCTCAATTTGTGTGTTTTTCTTGGATCGATGGATGATGTTTTGGCTATTACTCAAAGGAGGTTAGGGGCACCGAAAATATTTAATAGGCTATACCTTTAATTTCAAAATTTTAATTCTCATTTCAAAGGCTACACGCTTCCTAATTAATTATATTTTGTAATTTTCTGAGACTGTCAACTAAATGTACCTATACCTTTGAAATAAAATTGATTTAAATCCTATTTTAGACCAAATTTCAATTTGTTTGGTTCAATACATAAATATGGGGAAAAAGAAATTACTTTAGTTGCTAAATTCTTTTAACATTTTTTTTTCTCAATCCCTAAACAAACAAACAAAAAAAAAAAGTAATTTTTTTAGTTCTTAATTATTATATTACTATTCTCTTTACTACTCAAAATTAGTCCATCTAATACCTACTTCAACCAAATGAAACAATCTCAAATTTTTTAATTTAAACCCAAATATTTACGATCGTGATAATATTTTCATGACTCGAAATTTGATTTTTCTTTCTCTCGAGAGTATTGTATTACAATTAAGACAGAAGAGATTTGAAGTTAGACGAAGAAATGATATCTTGACGAAAAATGAAAGATTTTCTAAAACAAACTGAGAAGCGATATAAAGAGAATAAAGTGATCACAAAGTGTATAATCTTCTCATTGACTGATCAAAAGGCAGAGACTATTCTTTATATAGACCTCTGTGAATACAAGATAAAATACTGAATAAACAAAATACAGTTAGAGTATAACAACCACTATAACAGAATCTAATGTGCTCTCTTGACACCCCCCCTCAAGCCAATGGTCAAAGAAGAATGAACATTGAGCTTGGCCTTCAAAGGTAGAAATCGAGCTGCTGACAGTGGCTTAGTAAACACATCTGCAATCTGAGCAAAGGATGGTAGGTGACATACTCTAATCTGTTTTTGTAGTACTAGATCCCGAACAAAATAAATGTCGATCTCTACATGCTTAGTTCGAGAATGTAAAACAGGATTTGCACTCAAATGAACTGCACTCAGATTATCACACCATACAGTTGGAGGATGAGAAATATGAATGTGCAAATCAGTAAATAAAGACTTAATCCATACTAAATCAGCAGACACATGTGCTAGACTCCTATATTCAGCCTCAGTACTAGATCTAGAGATAACATTTTGTTTCTTAGAAGACCACTGAATGAGGTTACCACCAAAGTATATACACAAACCGGAAGTAGACTTCCTGTCATCTGGGTCAGAAGCCCAGTCAGAGTCAGCATAACCTTGAAGTAGGAGATCAGTTGGCTTCTTGAAGACTAAACCATCATCAATACTACCCTTCAAGTAACGAAGGATGCGCTTTACAGCTTGCCAATGAGAGATAGTTGGTGAGTGCATAAACTGGCAAACTTTATTCACACTGTAGGCAATTTCTGGTCTTGTGATGGTTGCATACTGAAGAGCACCAACTGTACTTCTATAAAGTTTCACATCAGTAAACTTTTCACCATGGAAAGCTGACAGAATAGAACCGCTCATCATTGGTGTTGAAATTGAATTAGCATTCAGCATATTTGTCTTAAAGAGTAAGTCTGAAATATACTTCTTCTGGGAAAGAAACAACCCTCCAGACGGTAGTGTAGATACTTCAACACCTAAAAAATAACTCAAACTACCAAGATCTTTGAGAGAAAAACACTTATCAAGAGACTGAATAAGGTTTTCAACAAAGATGGACGAGCTGCCTGTAATCACAATGTCATCCACGTATATAAGCACATAGCAAAAACAATTGTCACGGTGGTAAACCAAAAGGGAAGAATCAGCTTTGGCATGTACAAAACCAAATGCACAAAGAAACGAGCTAAGCCTCTCAAACCAGGCACGAGGGGCCTGTTTCAGGCCATATAAAGCTTTCCTTAGTTTACAGACCTGATGAGGATTGCTAGAAGATATTCCAGGAGGTTGGCTCATAAAGACTTCCTCTGTAAGAACACCGTGTAGGAAGGCATTATTTATATCAACTTGCCGAAGTTTCCACCCATAAGCCAAGGCTAGGGTAAATAGAACTCTGATGGTGGTTGGCTTCACAACAGGACTGAAAGTCTCTGTATAGTCAATATCAGCTTGTTGATGGAAGCCTTGAGCAACGAGTCTCGCCTTGTACCTCGCAATGGAGCCATCAGAGTTGCGTTTGATCTTAAACACCCACTTGCAACCAATTACCTTCTTGTTAGTAGGAGCATCAACTATAGACCAAGTGTCATTTGCCATCAAGGCATTGTATTCTTCAGTCATCGCCTGGACCCAGTGCCCACATTTAAGAGCTTCTTTCACATTCGGTGGTTCAACTTCAATATATTCAGCCAGCAGAACCTTGGGTTTAAAAATCCCAGCCTTCCCCCTTGTTACCATGGAGTGTTGATTCGTAGTAGCAAGTCTTTCAGGCAGAGGATTAGGATTGACATTCACAATATTGGTTCCAGAGTCAGGTAAAGACACGGATGGGGAAGATAAAGTAGCTGAAGAATTGTTTAAGTGTGAGTCCTCAGGTAAGGATGATAAAAATGGTTGCGTAGGAGGTGAGGATGCAGATCTGTTAGGTGAAGGACAGAGAGGTACAAAAGGGTCAGTAGTTTGCGTGTGAGAATAAGCTGATATGTCAGTGGATAAAGGGATGGATTGAACAATAGGTAAAGTATTATGGACCTTTGGATAAGAAGAAGTCTGGTTTTGAATAAAGTTGGAAGTTGGGAAAGTTGTTTCATCGAAAAGAACATGTCTTGAAATGTACAATCTCCCTAATGAAGATAGACACTTATATCCCTTGTGTAATGAGCTGTAGCCAAGGAATAAACAAGGGGTGGACCGAGGATCTAGTTTATGATTATTATATGCCCGAAGAGAAGGATAACAAAGACAACCAAACGTTTTAAGAAAGGAATAGTTTGGTTTAGTACCAAAAATCTTTTCCAAAGGAGAAATATTGTGATGGACTCTAGTTGGTAATCTATTTATTGTATAGACAGCTGTAGAGAAGGCATCATCCCAGAAGTCCAAAGAAAGTGAGGCATGAGAAAGGAGTGTAAGACCCATTTCTACTATGTGTCTATGCTTTCTTTCTACAATACCATTTTGTTGGGAGGTATGGGGACATGTCAATCTATGTTCAATACCGTTGGTTTTGAGAAAGGGAGTAAACGAACGAAATTCACCCCCACCATCGGTTTGTACACGAAGTATAGATCGACCAAAAAGCTTTTCAACATGAGTTTTGAAGAGAAGAAAAGCTTGAAATGCTTCAGATTTTGTAGTTAAAAAATATATCCAAGTATAACGGGAAAAAACATCAACAAAACTGATATAAAAACGAAAACCGTTTCTAGATGTTTTATAAGCTGGACCCCAAACATCTGCTACAATTAACTGAAGTGGTGCATCATAGACAGTGTTTGAATGAAAGAAAGGAAGATTGTGAATCTTGCTAACAGAACATGCTTGACACAAATGCTGATTTTTATTTGGTAGAGTAATATTACAAGTAGAAAGCACATTTTGAACAATAGGTACAGCAGAATGCCCAAGCCTATTATGCCAATTTTCAAAAGAAGTACAAGGTTTTGAGATAAAAGGAACATTACAGGACATAGAAGACTGTGTAGTAGTGTGATGCACCGCTGGGTAGATGGCTGAATGCAAGAAGCCATCAGACTGGACAGAAGGTATAGGATCTGCCTTTTCAAGATTGAACCTATAGAGTCCATCAACCAATTTGCCTTGGAGTAGAGTTTGGCCAGTTGAAAGATCCTTCACAAAACAAACAAGAGGGTGAAATTCAAAATAGACATGGTTATCTCTAGCAAATTGACTCACACTTATCAAATTTTTAGTAATATGAGGCACGTGTAGAAGGTTTCGAAGTTGGAAAATAGTATTGGAGGAATTTTTAAAGAATGCAGAACCAATATTTTGAATGCTCAAACCTGATCCGTTGCCGATATGAACTTTATTATCACCCTGATACTCCATTCCAAGAGACAGATTTGACAGGTCATTGGTAACATGGTTGGAAGCTCCTGAGTCCGGATACCATTGATTTTCCTTATTCATGTCATGTTGCAGAGTGTAAGCAGTGAACTGCTGCTGAGGTTGATGTTGAAAACTTTGGTGCTGATTAGGAACAGGGGAATATCCATGCTGCTGCTGGAAGCCTTGTCCTGGAGAAGGAGAATTTGGACCTTGATACCATCTTTCAAAACGAAAGTAGCACCTCTGCACTGTATGGCCAAATTTTCCACATAGTTGGCACTGAGGCTTTTGATTATTGTTGTTCCATGGTCTTCTATTTGATCGATTGTTTGATCCTCCTTGGTATCCCTGATTTCCTTGAACATTTGAACCTCCTTGATTCTTATTCTTTCGATTAGAATCATTGGGAACAGAAACTGGTTGCAAAGCCTTGGATTGAGTTAAGTTCACCGAAGGAAGAGTTCCATCAGTGTTGACAGCGGTAGTAGAGTGACGTTGCAGGCGACTCTCCTGTGTTAAAAGCAATGAATAGACTCTTTGTAAAGGAGGCATTTCTTCATTTCCAGTTATAACCGAGACTGTCGGGTCATACTCAGGACCAAGACCAGCAAGAATGCGTAAAATATGATCATCAGACGACATCGGTTTCCCAGCAGCAGATAAAGCATCAACTAAGACTTTAATTTTTGTAAAATACTCCTGAAGTCCAAGATTTCCTTTCTTCATGAGTTCTAATTTTGTCTTTAGGTCAAGAATTCTCGCAGCATGTTTCGAAGAAAAGCGAGTAGACAAATAAGACCATACCTCTCTTGATGATTTACAATCAAGTAACTCGGCGACAATATTGCTTGAAATTGATCCAAGAAACCACGCTGTGATCAGATTATCCTGACGAATCCAATACTCATATTCCGGATTTGAAACCCTAGTTGAAGAAGATTCATCTCCTGTGCTGATGAATTTGGAAGGAACGTTGTATTCTGGATCAATAAACTTCTGCAGACCATGTCCACGAAGCGTAATTAGAACTTGAAATTTCCACATCAAATAATTCTCATCATCTAATTTCGGCGTAGTAGTCTTGCTCCCAGGGTTAACGAATCTCTGAGATTGTGATGCCATGGATTCTGAGGTTTCTTGTTCAGAAACAGAGGAACTCATCGAGGAAAAAAAAAAATTGGATCTTTTTGCGGTTGTTAAACCTTTAACGCTCTGATACCATCTAAAACAAACTGAGAAGCGATATAAAGAGAATAAAGTGATCACAAAGTGTATAATCTTCTCATTGACTGATCAAAAGGCAGAGACTATTCTTTATATAGACCTCTGTGAATACAAGATAAAATACTGAATAAACAAAATACAGTTAGAGTATAACAACCACTATAACAGAATCTAATGTGCTCTCTTGACAGATTTGAATATGGATATAAAAATAGCAAATATATAAGGTATGTATATATATTAAAAATAATTGGTGGTAGGTCCAAAACAGTGGAAAAGGATGAGTGATAATAATAATTGAAGTTAAATGGAAAGGCATCAGAAACACAGACATTGGCGCAGAAGAATCTGTACGCTCCAAAGAAAGCCATTTGCTTTTGCTTGGCTTCTCCTTTCCATGCCCTCTCCAATTTCTCATTCTTCTTTCTAATATATTTTTTATCTATTGTGAATTGTCGATGCCAAAATCTGACCAAACAACTCACCTGACCTTCACGTGACACCAGCAGTGAATTTGTTGAACACGGAGAAGACGTGACCTGCGAAACCAGTCAAAACCGTTGCACACCGGTGTGGTGTAGGCCATCTGCACTCTGATGTCTAAGTTAGATAAAACCGAAAGAGTGTATTTTGGTAGCCAAAGTCGTGAACCCTTTTTCGGGTGTGAAAGACTATATTTATACCTGTGTCTTCAATTAGGGCTTTCTAGGCGTTTGGAGGCGATCTTGGACTGAACCGAGTGAAACTGGGGCGGACCGAGGCAGTAGGGGCCGAACAGAGACGGAAGGAACTCAACCCTCTTGAAGGGCCGAGCATGGGATTGGGCCGAAACGGCCCAATCCCTTCGACTCGCTCTCTTCCCGGTCAAGCCTTCGTGTTGTGCTGCGTTGTCCTGCTTAGTCTCTGGATTCTAGGGTGGTCCAGAATCACCCCACATGAATTATGAATTTTTTTATTATTATTATTATTATTTTACGGAAAGTGAATTATGGATTATTCATAAAAAAAAATACCAGAAAATTGCACTGTCGGCTTGCCCATGCCGACATGTCGTTCCTTTTTAACTCTCTCGGTTTCAGCCTTTCAGGATGGGTGTTGGAATTATGGCATTATGGGCAAAAATGCATCATTGCACTTCCCCCTACTTATGCTCTTTCTCTATTGTTTTTGTTCCGAAACGTCCCTTTCCACCCTTATGAATTTTAAGATCACTACGTCGAGGAGGGTAGTTCAAACTTGTTAAGATGTCAATATGAACGTAGTTTAACTCACATAAAATTTTTACTAATGATCAAGATTTAAATCTTCCAACTTCCACGTGTTCTAAAAAAAAAGTTCAACTTATTAAGGTACTATATCTTTGATTGAATATCAAAGATTTGAATGAACTCGAATCAAATGTTTCTATACTTAGAAAGATAAAATTTTAAGACTATTTGGATCCCCCGCCAATGTACAAATTTTGTCCTTATATTTTATTGCCTTGTGTTGATTTAGCCACGTAAGTTTAAAAAGGTTTCAATTATATCAATAAATTTTTTATAGGTAGGCCAAGCAAAATGTATTTTAAACCAAAGGTTTTTCGCTTATTTACCTTTACTTTATCGAAAAAATTTCTAGTATTATGGGAGTACCATACTCTCACTGTTTTTTTTTTTAAGAAAATGTCATACTCTCTTTCTTCGTACTATAATTTTGTTTTTATAAATATTTCTTTATTGTCAATAGATTCTACATCATTTTTAAAACGATGGTGTATTGGCAAGTAATAAATGAAATGGAGTTTGGTACTCCTAATAAGTATTGGAAAATTTTCCTACCTTATTTTATTGAACTGCCTTCTCATCTCAAGTCATATCATATCATCATTTTTTATTTCACTCACTGTGTTAGGGTAACTTTTAAGCAATATAGTGTTAATAGTATGGACTTTTGGGATATGGAGACAATCACGGGTTGGATATACATTATAAGTAGATAATCATCATGATTCATGACTTAAATCAGTTCTTCCAAGTCTTATACAACGCTTATTAATCACTAGAGCAACCCATGGTAGTTCAAAACTAGCAACAACTCGTTGAATTCTGTATAGTGTATTTTAAAAGAAAAGTGAATTGAAATCTGCAAAGTTCTTTTTTTAAAAAAAAAGAATAAATAAATAGCATAGACAGAATGAAGTTGAAGGGTGGGAAATGGGAAATGCAGTGGGTTTAGGTGTGTTGGTGTTGATTATGTATATTAGTTTATTGTATAGTTTCAGGTTCACATGGCAATGGAATTGGTGAGTACAACGCATTCGGACAGACACAACTTTGATTCGTCGGAGGCTGTTCTCTTGGCCATCTCATTCCCAACACACCACACCCCACAAAATGCTCTTGTTTTTTTTTTTTTTCTTTAAAATAAAATACTTGTTCAATTTTTTGTTATTAAATTTAACTAAAAATGTCTTTAAGGGTCGTTTTAAAACAAACGAAATGAAACTTTTGAAATTTTAGGGATATAATTGAAATTACCAATCTCATAGTTCAGATGTATTTTTTATAATTTAATTGAATTTTAATGTCCATTACATAAAAATTCAATATTACGAATTACCACACCAGAAAAAAGAAAAATAAAAAAAAAAACGTAAAGAAGATAGATGGAGGATAAAATTATGGACATAGGCATGTCAGACTCTATAGTTATATCTAAAAGATATATGTGTATATTTGCTATTAATGAAAGGGGTTGAAGGATTTATTTAGTGCAATAATGGAGTTATGAGGTTGGGAGAATCTTCAGCATTCATTGAAATTGTACAAGTGCAAATGGGTTGGGAATAGTGGTTGCAAAGATAATCAATGGGTGCGAGAAGTAATTAAACTCCTAAGAGATATGTATAGTCAAAGGGCAAAAACATCATTTCTTATTCCAAAAATCGGTAGCGTAAATCAATTTTAAGTAAGAGCCAACATGAGCATAGCTCAACTAGCATAACTTTTGTACTAACGACCAAAAGGTCTGCGGTTTGAGTCCTTTCACCCACACATGTTGTAAAAAAATAATAATAATAAGAGTCACTTAAAATTCATTAATCTAATAAGTATGGGTCGAATCAATCTCAGCAAATAATGATAATCATTTTGTTTTTTACTTTTGAAAATTAAGTCTATAAACACTACTTCCACCTAAAAACTTATTTTTATTTTTGGAATTTGACTAAGAATTCAATTGTGTCCTTAACAAAGATGAAAAGACTTAGACAGAGTAGCGTTGATGAGAGTAATGAGTGCTAGATCTTGAGCGACCCACTGAGTGTACGCAGGATTCACCGCAGAGAATTGATTACCATCGGCATCCGTCAGAAATTTCGCCGGACAAGGATTAGATCCATCAACGATGTCAAATAGAGAATGTGCCCTAAGCATAGACTCGACCTGAAACTTCCAAAAGAGATAATTCGAAGAATCAAGCCTTACCGGTACCAAATTGCAGATATTACTGAGAAGAAAAATTGATATGTTGGATTGAAGTGAAGTAGACGAAGAACTTGGTAGAACTTCAGAGACATCAGATGAAGAAGATGAAGCCATTGACGTTGGTCAGAGGGCCCTGATACCATGAACAACAACAAAATTGAGAGAGATAATACTCTGTGTATTTCACTTGCTTATTGAATGAACTGTACAATACATTTATACGGTGCAATAACAGACTTAACCACTTGAGTAAATACACGTGAATTAACAGAAAATTACACAAGTTGATAGTATAACTAATAAACCATATAGTAAAGAAATGAAGAGAAAACAAATATAATTTTCAAAAACCAAATAGATATCAAATAGGGCCTAAAATTCACAAATTTCAATCAAATTATCTTTCACTTGAGTTCAATCAAAATTTCATATCAGATATATGTTTTATAATTCATCGAATGCATATAGTAATATATATATAAAAATATATTTTAACAATTATTCAAGACGAAAGTCTAATCGAATATATCGAGACTAAGTTCTGAATCATAAACCATGTATTAGAAGCTTGAATTTAGAAAAACCATATCCAAGATGCAACTTTAGGAAAACTATGTAGGTAAGGATCGACTTTGAATAGTGAATGACTATTATTCAAACTTGTTTGGTTCCTTCAATGAAACACAAGTACGACAACTCCTCCTCAAACACGAGTTAGTCTTAGAAAACCAAACCAAACAGCAAGCAAGTAATACACAACCCACCCCCAAACATCTCCTTCAATTTAAGATAAAAGATTGCAACTTTTATCCAATTCTACAATCCAATTCAATACAATATAAAGAAAATAAATGAGTTGAACACTTGAACTTGATCATAGACGACCTTGCCAAATTTTCTTTTCCAAAAGTCAAAGTGAGGAATAATGGGGGATTCTGACAGGTAAATAAATGGCAATTTGACTTTGGCCATTGGCAAAGGCTTTGTGGCCGTTTCTAGGAAGCTGCAGGGCGCAGGCTGAGCGGTGCCCGTGCCAATGCCATGCCATTGACTTGGGGCAGCCCATGCGACAAAATCCCAACTGCTCCACAAATGAAAGCCATTCCCCTAAATCGCCTCCACTCTTCACGGACTTGCCTCCTCCTCCCTTTCCTTCTTATGTAATATAATATTCTTCATTGCTTTTCAAATTGAAACCTTTCAAGTATTTTTTTTTTATCCCTATCTATGATTACTACATGTGTGGAGGGTTTAATTTTACTAATTCGTAAGACTATATGGATCAACTGAAACCATTCATATCTGAACTATATCGTAACGAGTAAAATAGACATGTCGTACTAATTCATTAGGGTGCATTAGTCTCTTTCCCAGAAGTACAGGAGATGACAAACACACTAAATCCAATGAAATAAGAAAGTTTATTGTAAGTGTAAAATGTTACCTCCCTATCTATTTTAAGGAGCTTGTTTGTCTCATTCAAAATAGTACTTCCATGATTCCACTCAATGTTTTAGATATGTCTTCATACTTGACCAATGTGAGTGGTGGTCTCCATAAGTTTAATTGCCTGTTAGTGAATCAAGAGATGCAACGTGTCCCTAAATACCAAGTCACTGTTCTAGACAATGAAACATTACAATAATAGTAGCTGCAGTATAATCACAACTCCCACATTTAAAAAAGAAACTCGATAGATACATAAAATAATTATCTCTATTCTATTTGATTCAATTACTATCGCTTAGGGCCCGTTTGATAACCATTCCGTTTTCTGTTTTCTGTTTTTGTTTTTCATTTTTAAAAAACAGGGGTGTTTGATAACCATTTCTGTTTTCTGTTTTCTGTTTTTAAAAAACGTTTTTGAAATTATAAGTAAATTTCAAAAACCAAAAAAAAATAGTTTTTAAAAACAGATTTCTGTTTTTCAAAAACTCATTTTTCTTCTAATGCTTCCTTTTCTCCTCTTTTACCTCTCTCTCCAACAAATTTCTTTCTCTATTTTTTTTCTCTCTCTAAAATTTATTTTTCTCTCTCTAAAATTTTCTCTCTCAAAACTTTCTTTTTTCTCTATAACTTGTTGAACTCTAAAAATTTGTCAATACCTTTTCTCTCCTCAATAAACATGTTCTAATTTTTCTTTTGGAAAAAAAAAGTCACCAAAATTTTCTATCGCTACAACTTTTCTTTATTTTTCTAATTTATCGTTAGTTCTTTAGCATATCTTTTACTCTTAACTTTACTACCTCTCTAAATTTTCTTTTTTTATTTATTTTTTTTAATCTAAAACTTATCGCTTTTACTCTAACTTGTTTTCTATTTTTTCTCTAACTAATATCTTTTCTCGAGTCTAACTAATATTCTTTCTCTAAACATTTTCTTTCGTCTCTCTAAATTTTCTATGTTTAACTTTTCTCTCGTCTTTTTAAAAAAAAAAAAAACTCTTGAAAACATTTATATTTGTGTCTTTCAACGTCTTTACACAATTTTCTCTCTCTAAAATATCTTTTCATCTTTCTAATTTTTAAAAAACTGAAAACCAAAAACAGTTATCAAACATATGTGGTTTTTGTTTTTAAAAAACAGGAAACCAAAAACCAAAAACCAAAAACTGAAATGATTATCAAACGGGCCCTTAGTTATTAGTTTGGGCAAGCACAGAACATTCTGATTTTTCTTCCCTCCTTCAAACATTATTGCTTGAAAAATATAAAATAGATTAGCCCGGACAATTGTACCATTGATCACAAAAGACAAATTCATTTGAATTTAAAAATAAATTTACTTACTTTCTATCGATAATATATTTTTAAGAGGGTGACTATATGGTATAAAATAACCCAAACAACACACATTTTAAGCATTAGATCTCAAAAAAGAAAAAACCAAAAGAAGATAAATAATTAGCTAAAAAAAAAAAGAAGACATGCCATATTTTGTTGATAATCAGACACTAGACCAGAAAGTTAATTTAATCCAATTATATTATAAGTGTGTGTTTTAGAGGTGGTCACGAGACAAGTACAGCTTTTGAGCCACGGACGTAACAGACAGAGAGAATCTGAAAAAACAGAGTTTTTACTTTTTAGTCAAAAGCCCATCCAAAAACCCTATCTTATCCTCCGCCCTCCGCGGCGGACCACGGGGCTGTCTCCTCCGCCAGCGGCCACCCGACACGACGGCGCCACTTGTTTATCCCAAACGGGAATTTAGGGGAACTAATTAATAAAATCCATTTGGAGTTTTAAGAATCTTCTTTTTTTTTTTTTCTTTTTTTTTTTCTTTTATCCTATCCCTATCCTTCCATTTTTAATCGATTAGGGCAGGGGGTAGGGTTTTGCAGCCTCGTGATCCCCAAAATTAAACTTTTATTTTATTTATTTTATTATATTTTTTTGGGATAATGTTTACAGCGAATGCTGTTGGCAGACTCGTGATTTTGGGTTTACTTTCTATCTTTATTAATTATAAGCATTTAATACGCGCATTAACTCACCAAATTCACAGCCAATATTTTTACAGGCTGAATTGAAATTAAGGGGTGGGTAAAAATATATTCTTCATATTTAGAATTTCAAATTAGTTGTATTTAGATTTTCAAAACTAACATTTTCCTTTTTCGATTTAAATTTAGTGTCTATTTAATTCTTAATGTTTCAAAAGTGATTGGTTTGATGCTCGATTGAATTTGATTTTTAATTAGTTTTTAAAGTTTGAAATTTGTCTTTTTAATTGATCCATGAGTATAGAAAAAAAAAATCGCCTTGTTTAGAAAATACATATCAATAAAGACTAATTAACGTATATTAACTGTTATGTGATTGTTTTGTTAGGTCGACCAATAACTAACTCTATGTACTAAAATCCAATTTCAAATTCTAGAGATTAATTTGAAATCAAATTCAAACTCAAAGAATTAAGGTTATGTTTCATAACCATTTGGTTTTTGGTTTTTTAAAATTAAGTTTGTTTTCTCTCAATTTCTTTAGAATAATTTTTTTTTTTTTTTTGAAAAAATTTGTTTTCATTTTTGTTGAAGACACATTTGCATTTCTAACCAAATTCTAAAAATAAAAACAAGTTTTTGAAAACTACGGCCCCGTTTGATAACCATTTGATTTTTTATTTTTGAAAATTATGCTTATTTCCTCCCGATTTCCTCATAATGGTTTTCATTTTTGTTAATGACACATTTGAATTCCTAGTCAAATTCTAAAAACCAAAACAAGTTTTTGAAAACAAGGGAAAGATGTAGATAACACAATAAAGAAACTTATGGGTAAAAGTAGTGTTTATAAGCTTAATTTTCATAAATCAAAACCAAAAAACGGAATGGTTATCAAGCGGAGCCTACATTTTTTAGTTTTCAAAACTTGAGTTAGTTTTTGAAAACATGGGAAAAAAATAGATAACAACATAAAGAAACTAAAAGTGGTGTTTGTAGGCTCAATTTTCAAAAATCAAAAGTTATCAAACGAGACATAAATGTGTCATTTTTGTGAATCTTCAAAGACCAAATAAAAACTAAATTCAAATCTGAAAACTCATAAACCAAACACAAATTAAGTTCAATACAATGACCAATTGTATATTTTAACCATAAAATTAACCTATATGCTTTAAAAAAAAACAAAATGACTTATTTTAGGGTTTTTTTTTTTTTTTTTTTGATAAATGACTTATTTTTGGGATTTGAAAGAGTAGATTATGAATGTGATATGCAATAAAAAGAAAAGAAATTTTGAAATTAGCTTTTGGGAACACCATGTTTGAGAATTTTGAGGCCATTGCCAGCTGGGAGGTCCAGTCCAGTGAGACTTTCACTGGAGGAGCTACCGGCTACCTGGGTAGCCAATACGCAGGGTCTACGTGGTATTATTACACAGGAATTAAATTACCAAAAACTGGGAGCGTCATCTGTCACGTGCACTTCACGTGTTCTTCCCCATTGGATACCGACTGCCAGTTGGATTCTTTTACGCCTCTCGATGAATTTACATTCATGCACTGCCTCCAGCCTGTCACTCCCCCAACGTCTACTTTCTTTTCTTTTCATTTCCCCATTTTGCCCCTACCCTCCCCACACTGCCCTCGGGGCACTTTTGACTTTTGGCATAAATCCATGCCCACTGTATCTAAGCTGTAATGCTTTTTGTTCCGTAGCGAAATCGAGACTGAAAAAAAGAGAAAAAGAAAAAATTAAAAGGGAAAAAAAGAAAAAAGAAAAAAGAAAAAAAGTACTCCTCCGCTGTAACACACGTTTTCATTTAAAATCCAGAGATTTTACTTTCCACTCCCACGGGAGTTCCCAGCGCGTGCAGTTCACGCTCCAATACCAAACTTCAAACGTACGGCAGAGTCCAGCGCGTTGTGACTACGCGTGGGGAGGCTGTTACTTAATGTTAAAGTTGCCTAGGGAATGGCGTTTAGGGTCTTTTCTCTTTACTTGTTGGCCAATTTTTCAGCAATCGTAAATGGGAAGCCAAATTCCACCTCATCTCTTTGCTTGTTCATATCCACTCTTTTCCTTTTCTCAAAAAAATAATTTCTTTATCCATCACTTCTTGGCTGCTTCCTGCCAAAGCACTTCTTAAAACCGCACTTCCTTCAAATCTTCCTCCTATATATATAAACCCCTTCCATCGGCCTTTTCATCACAACCCATCTCAGCAAATTTCCTCCTCCTCCTCTCGTTTCCCTTCATAAAAATGGCTTCTTTTTCTTCCTCTTCAGCAATTATGATTCAAATCCTCCTCGTAATCTCCCTGTTCCAATTCTCCGCTTCAAGGATGCTGAATGAGTTCGTTCAAGACCAAACCCAGCTCCTGAAATACCACAACGGTGCTCTTCTCTCCGGCAGAATCAGTGTCAATCTCATTTGGTACGGAAAATTCAAGCCTTCCCAGAAAGCCATTGTAGCTGATTTTGTGAACTCTCTGTCTTACTCTCGGCCGCAAGTCGGCGAGCCGTCGGTTTCCACTTGGTGGAAGAAAACAGAGAAGTACTACAAACTGTCTAAGAAATCGGCTCCTCTGTTTCTCAATCTCGGCCGGCAAGTGTTCGATGAGACCTACTCGTTGGGGAAATCACTCACCAACAAGCAAATTGTTCAGTTGGCTTCGAAGGGCGAGCAGAAAAATGCGATTAATGTCGTTTTGACGGCTTCTGATGTTACCGTTGATGGGTTCTGTATGAGCCGCTGCGGCACTCATGGCTCTGCCTCCGCCGCGAAGCGCGGAGGAGCTAGAGGGAAGAATTACAAATTTGCTTACATTTGGGTTGGAAATTCCGAGACCCAATGTCCAGGACAGTGCGCTTGGCCTTTCCATCAGCCCATTTATGGACCGCAATCGCCTCCATTGATTGCGCCCAATGGCGATGTGGGAATGGACGGTGTTGTTATTAATCTCGCCAGTCTTTTGGCCGGAACCGCCACGAACCCGTTCGGAAACGGCTACTATCAAGGTCCGGCTGAGGCGCCGTTGGAGGCTGCCTCCGCCTGTACCGGCGTCTACGGTAAAGGGGCTTACCCTGGTTACGCCGGCGACTTGCTGACGGACTCGACCACCGGCGGGAGCTATAATGCCAACGGCGGTAGTGGAAGAAAGTACTTGCTTCCGGCTTTGTTTGATCCTTCTACATCGGCTTGTTCGACTTTGGTTTGAGAATTTTGTGAGATTAGAATTATGAGGTAGAATTTTTAGGGAATGGGTGTACTAAATATGAAATTCGTTGATTTCTTCATTTGTTTTTAGTCTCTGTTACTACGCGGATTAATAATAGAAAGGGCAAATATCTTTTGTTTGCTTTTCAAATGAGCTATTTTTAAGCCATTGTCTCCATGATTTTTCATCTTTTCTTTTGCGATCGCCACTCAAAATCCAATACTTTTTTTTTCTTTTCCCAAATTTAGTGAAGCGTCATTATTCCTAGCAAGTATTTGTTATAATTTCAAAATAACTTATCTAGCTTACTTTTACACTTTGTGTTAATTTGGTCTTTAATTTAAAGCTAATTGTGTTTAAACTTTCAATTTCTATTTTCTTTTTTTTCTTTTGAGTTCAACATGTTGGGGCTAGGAGGATTCAAATTCATGAACTTTGGATCATAATACATTTTATGCCAGTTAAATTATGATTTTGTTAGCTTGAACTTAATTTCTTGTTTAATGGGTTTTCTAAACTTAAAATGTCTTTATCTTTAATTTTAAAAAGTTTTCAATGAGTTTTTCAACTTTAAATTTTATTTTTAATAGATTTCTTTTAGGTTTTTTAAACTTAAAAATCTTCAACTTTCCGTTTTTATGTAATAATTTCATGATGTATTTGAAGTCAAAGCAAGTAATTGGCTTTATCCTCAATCAAAGAGGTCAAAGGATTTATTTCAAATTTTGAAAAAAAATTAATTCACCTATTAAATACAAAAATGAATTTTAAACTTTCAATTTTGTTTTTAATGAACTTATAAATTAAAAAAAAATATATCAAATAGATTAAGAATTTATTAGACATATAATTGAAATTTGAAAGACTTCTTGAACACAAGAATGGAAGCTTAAAGAGCTATGGAATAATTTTTAAATTTTCAAATGCTAAGTAGACTTAAAATTGAAAATTCGAACAACTGTTTAACTGTTTTTTAACCTATTGACAATAGTTAATTTAATCCTGTCAAAACTGTGAGGGCTTGTTGTGAAGGTTTCTTCTTTAAAAAAAATATATATATATATTTTTGCTTGTAAAAGCGGAGGTTTTGGAAATAAATGCAAGGGGTTGGCATTTTTGCTTTTGGTTATGGTTTTGAATTCGTCATCCATTTTTATGTGAAATGTGGGATGTTAGGTGGCATTTTTTCTACTTCGTACCTCCGAAGTACAATGGTAAGCTGGCCCCTAACTTGCTGGCGTTGGGACATTCTCTTTTTGAAGTGAATGGGTTGGGTAACTGCCCATTTTTATATACTTTTTTTTTTTTTTTTTTTTTGAAAAACCCCATTTTTATATACTTTACATTTACTGCATCAGTAAACAGGCGCATAAAATACGAAATTGAGCTATTCTACTATTGACATAGGAAATTGTGTTATATAAATTAAAATTTTGAAAAAAAAAAAGAAAGAATAATATTCTGTTAAAACGAAATCTAAACTTTTAGATTATTAACGAGAAAGTAATAAATCCTTGACCATTATTGTCATGAAGCTTTTAAATAAAAGAAGGCCTTATCTGGTTTAAAAGATTGGGCCTGAAAGTGATTTCATGGGCCACTCCTCTAGAAAGGTCCACCGACTAAGAATTAAAATCAGAACAAAACAGAACCAGCTTCCATTTCGCTTCTGCTTCACCAGCTGATCTCACCATCGTCAATCCATTTCCAGTTCTCACTTTCTGTAGCAATGGAACAACGACACTCACATCCAACCCTTTTGTCGCCGGAAACTTCATGCCCACCGGCACCGTCGTCTTCCTCCTCCGACCATGCCAATTCCACTGCGTCATGTGGAACCTGCCGCAAATGTGGCGGCCCTACCACTTTTGCTCCGCCGCCCCCTGCCTGGTCGTCTGACGCTTCACCGCCTCCGAACTACCGCCCTATCAGAGCTCCGGCCGTTAATCTCCCTCCGAACGAACAGTCCCGGCAAGCCATAATTCTCTCTCCGGTTCCTCAATCCGAGAAGGTACTTCCCGTTGCGCCTCCTTTTCTTTTTCAAACCCCTTCCAAGAAAATCCAATCGCCTGATGATATCCGTTGCTTTAACGATTCTGTCTCGGGTAAGAATTTCCTAGGATTCATTGTCGCCCTCTCTGAATCCATGCGTGGCCAAAAAATATCCGATCCTTGCCATCAATCGGACACTGTGAACACCATTCTTTCAATCCTTCACACGTTGATTATTTGGGTCGATGAAATTCCTCCCACTGAGCAAGCAGCTCGATACGGCAACATTTCTTACCGAACTTGGCACTCTCGCTTGGACGAAAACAGCGAAGATCTCATGCTGCGGTTTCTTCCCGACGATCAGAGATCTGCCACTGTCGAATTAGTCCCCTATTTCACTGATAGCTTCGGGAATTCGAGCCGTATTGATTACGGCACGGGCCACGAGACTAATTTCGCTGCCTGGTTGTATTGCTTGGCGAGGTTGGGGCTTATTAAAGAAGAAGATTATCAAGCTGTTGTGGCAAGAGTGTTCGTTAAGTACCTGGAATTAATGAGGAAGTTGCAATTGGTTTACTGTTTGGAGCCGGCGGGATCACATGGGGTTTGGGGTCTTGACGACTACCACTTTTTACCTTTCATTTTCGGGTCCTCTCAGTTGATTGACCATAAATACATGAAACCCAAATCCATTCACAATCCGGATATCCTGGATAACTTTTCCAATGAGTATCTGTACCTTTCATGCATTGCTTTCGTGAAGAAAGTGAAGAAGGGTCTGTTTGCAGAGCACTCCCCTTTGCTGGATGATATCAGTGGGGTTCCTACTTGGAAGAAGGTGAACAGTGGGTTGCTCAAAATGTATAAAGCGGAGGTGTTGGAGAAAGTTCCTATCATGCAGCATTTTCTCTTCGGCTGGCTCATCAAATGGTATGAATCTCTAGTGCATTCTCTTTGTATTTTTACTACATTGGTTTCTGTTTTGTTTTTGCAACTTTCATATATGTTATACTAATAGAAACTTCGTGGCGAGAAATTGCTTTGTGGTCATATCTCAGTGGTACATTTTAGGGAAATGTAGAATTCTTGAGAACTAGGATTTATATTCTATAAGTTACTTTGGCAACCAAATGTAGGACCCAACGGTAGTCTTGTGAGAATACTCAAGGTGCATGGGGGCCGGACACTCGTGGATATAAAAAGTAAACAAACGATTATTTTTTTAAAAAATTGCTAAGCATTTCTTTCCTTCTTTTCTGTTTCTTTTTTTTTTAAAAAAAATTAATGTGGAGCGTGAATTCAAAACTCTAACCTTTTGGTCGAGATTATAAATTTATAATGTCTTAACTAGTTCAGCGATGCTTAAGTTGGCTTGTTCTCCTCCTTTTAAGATCTCCATTAGGATTGGTCACACTGTATTTTTCTAAATCACGTATCTTTTCCCTTCAAACTCGACTTGTTGACTATTTGAATTATATGGTTGCCACAAATTCTTAAGCTTTAGCTTTATCGTGGTTGAATAATTGGAGTTTCTCTAAGTTGAAGATGAGATGTCATGAATGAAAAGTTATTGATGTCTTCCTCCACATTTTCATTTATGATACTTCAGATGACAAAAAACGTGAGGAGGAAAGTAAATGATGAGGGCTTGGGAGTAATTTGCTACAAGTTACTTGTTGTAGTGGAGTCTTTTGTCTTAGTTTTTAGTTCGCTGTGAAGTCAGTCCGTTAGTAGATTCTGTGAAGTGAGGGCTTGGGAGTAATTTGCTGCAAGTTACATGGTATAGTGGAGTCTTTTGTCTTAGTTTTTAGTTCGCAGTGAAGTCAGTCTGTTAGTAGATTCTGTGAAGTGAATATGACAATGATTTTTCGCACAGTGAATAAGATAAGAGGTTAGATTTTAAGTAGCGGAAACTAGAGAGTATGCTCTAGTTTTTTGGCAGACACCTCCTGAATGTTTGTGACCCTTGTATCATTTTACTGAAATCAATGCAAGTACTGTTTCCTTTCCATAGTTCTATCATAAATTTTGAATGGTTGAAACTTGAATTTGTTTACTGATTTAAAAGCTTTTCTTCCCCGCTGATAAGAAGGTTTTCTTTCAACTTCCTGATCTCAAACGAACATTTTAATGACTGGCTCCCAAAATATAAGAGTGTAATAAGGCACAAATTCTTTGTTGGAATGCTTGTAAAGCTCTTGGTTAAAGAGGAATGGTGAGCTTTATGAAGACGAGCCTAAGGATTTAATTGAATTTCTGGACCTTGCTCATTTTGTTGCCATTTTGTTGCCTCTTCTTGGAACTCTCTTGACAGAATCTTCTGTAACAATACTACTTATCTAGGATCATGAACCCAAAATATATTGCAATATAAAAGATAAAAGAACTACAAGATAAACCAAATAATTCGAGGTACATGGACCCTCCTCTAGAGAGCACTCCAGCCTAAACCACTAAATCAATTGCTTCCTTCACCCTTTCCCCCTCACTCAAATTATAACAAATCACCATAACAACTTCCTTTAGCTATTTACTAATATACCTTCAATACCCAAATATTATTCCTAATTCTATCCTAATAGTATTCCTATCAGTCTTTTCCTGTAAGCATGTTGGCTTGGATTAGATCTTAGAGATATCTACCTTGTCCTGTCGAGTGTCAAGTGTTTTCTTGTTTCGTATGTTTATCTAATATGTACTCTAGTTTTGCATAAAGAGGTTAGGTCTGTTTTTAACTATAAAACATGCATGCTTGGGTAGGCTTCTTCCCTGTCCTCAAAAAAAAAAAAAAGAAATGGTGCAGTTGAATGGTTTTGTATTTGACAGGAAGTAGATTAATTTCTGTTCGTGTCAATGATCAGCAGAGTTTAGCCATAGGGATTCGCCTCACAATTATTTATGTCAAGACCAAGCTGTGTCACTGGGAAGAAAAGAGATGCTTAGTCTTGTTCCCACCCAGTTCTCTTGTCTCTTGCACTAATTCTTGTTCCTGCGATCTTTCCGTAAGGAACATAATCCTAGAAAGGAAGAGGAACTGGTTTCTCTGGTACTGCTCCAGCAGAAAAATCATTTTGCCCCAGTTCTTATTTACCTTTATTCAAAGAAGTAAAGACTAGTGGAACATTTTCAAGGATGATGGGAGCACAATGAAAGATAGTTATACCTTTATTGCTTTGGAAATCTTTATCTTTTCAATTCTCTTCCTCTTGTTCTGTTAATGACATTCTTCTATAAAACGGGAAAGTGAAAATTTTGTTGTTGATATGGCAAAAAGTTGCCATTTGTTAATAGTGTCGTTTTCTGAACCGATTGTTTGAAGCGCCATATTTTTTTATTGTTCTATGTTCAATATGACTAACGTCAAGATTTCTGCAGAAGGAAGCTCTCACAGATGACATTCTGACCTTTCTTCCTTAATTCTGACAGGGAATAAAATGGGCATCCTCTCTGCTCTCTGCGTTTTCTGTGGACTTCACACTACTCTGCTAACGAATTTTGTAGAAGCATGTAACTGGAAACTGGGAAAGTATGTACTTCCTTTAACTCTCTTTTAACTGGTAGTCTTGCTCAAGCGCCCTTTAGTTTGATGAATCCAAATAATAGAATCAAACATTCAAACTAGAATGGGAAGAAGAATATGTTACTTCTCTGGGAATTTTTGGCTAAGTTATAAAAAATACCCCTGAACTATGGGGTTTGTTTCAAAAATGCCCCTGAACTTTGAAAAGTTTCAAAAATACCCCTGAACTTTGAAAAATGTTTAAAAAATACTCCTGCCGTTAATTTTTTGATGGAAACTGTTAGAATTTACGGTGAGAGGAGGAAAAAAGAAAAAGCATTTTTCAATAAGGGTATTTTTTAAATTTTTTTGAAAGTTCAAGGGTATTTTTGAAACTGAAACTTTAACGGTTTCGATCCAAAAATTAACGGCAAGGGTGTTTTTTAAACATTTTTCAAAGTTTATGGGTATTTTTGAAACTTTTCAAAGTTCAGGGGCATTTTTGAAACAAACCCCATAGTTAAGGGGTATTTTTTATAATTTAGCCAAAATTTTTTGCACTTCTACTTGTAGAATGGTGTTGTCTCCGGAGAAATATATGTTATTGTGTCCATTGTTTGAGTGATTTTTCAATGTTTTAGTTTAATCCCTTCTGTTTTAAGAATTAAATTATAAGATTTTCTAATTTAATCGGTGAATAAAATTAACTAACATGGTGAATTTGAAATAAATAGTAAGTTTATCATTACTTCAACTTCAACATCCAAGAATGAGGATATATAATTTAAAAAAGGTGAGTTGTTAAGAAGAAATAGATCCAAGAGGATAAAAGTCCAACTTTTTTGAAAACTAGATGAGGAATTTGAAACTTCTTTCTTAGAAGGTCTAGTTCCTCAAAATTTCTACAAACTCGCAAACTATCATGTTAGGTAAGTTTCTTATTACTTGATTTTAACATTCATCAACAAAGGATATGATTTTTACGATTTAAAAATGTTGTTAAAAGGTAAAAGACTTTTATCTTTAGGTATAAAAGGTAAAAGACTAAATTAAAACTTTTTAAACAATAAGGAAGTAATTGAAAAAATATTTAAATATTAGTAATCAAATCATATATTTTACTCGTAAAAAGCTTGAGGGATGGCTATAGAACCATTTGTTTGGGGGGTTTTTTGGGCTAACCCCAATGCCAAAACTGATTCATGAACCAATTGAAATAGATGAAATCCACTCAAACCAAACTAACTCATAAGTAACTTTCAAATTGATTGAAGGTTAAAAACACTTTTGGTCGTTGTGTGTACTTTCATTAAAATAGCCATTAGTCCATAAATTTTAGTATGTAACAGTTTGATCTAGTACGTTCACGATTTAGGTCTTTAAACTTTAGTATGTGATTGAAGTATCAAATTTTATAAGGTAATGATATAGCCCCTATAATTTATAGATACATTTAGTTCCTAAGTAGTTTGTTGATTTACTTATATATAAGTTTCACTAAATCTTAACAATATTTTATATGATAGATATTAAATTATTATGACTTTTAAACTATATTACATCATAATATTCAAGAACTAAATTGTTACAAGTTTGGAAGTACACAAACTTTTTTTTTTTTTTTTTTTTAATGTATGGCAGTACAAAAACTAAATCGTTAATACTAAAATTCGAAGATTACATTGTTACTTCAATGAAAATATAGAGGCAAATTATTTTTAAAGTTTAGGAACCTATTAAACACAAGCATGAAAGTTCAAGTATTAAACTTGTAATTTGACCTAATATTTAAATTAATTTCAATAAATAACAAAATAAGTGTTGAGAAGGTTTTAATTATTCAAGCATCATTCCATAGACATTTTGGGTATGATGGTTTGTGAAATGAAATGTTTTGTTTTTCTTATATCTTAAGTAATAATGAATTAATTGAATGTTGATTAGCAAGTACTTGATTGATTTACTTCTATCAATTATTTGCTGCATAATTTAGATCTTGCTTCTCAACAGTTGTATATTTTTGTTTTTTTGCTTCTCAAAAGAAAAATTGTCAACTAATAATTCTGTTTTTTGTTTCCTACTTTTTATAAATCACCTCCAAATCAAATTAATTCTTGTGAAATCATATATCAATCGATCTTCCCCTTATAAATTTTGATTAAAACTAAGAGCACGTGTTCTTATTAACCAAATATTCATTATGGTCACGAATAAATGTTTGTATGGAGAGAATAATAGCTGAGCTGACTATTGTCATGTGGAGATTGTACGATGATCCAACATTTTTGGATGGTCTAAGGCAACTTAGGACATCCCCACCTTATGTTATAATTTAATTTCATGAGGTTTGTCTTGTTTTATGTTAATGCTTCATTGGCAAGCATTTTAGACATGTGTCCTTCAACATCATATGGTCTAATTACTTTTTATAAAGACACACCTCACATGTTATATGTTGAAAATTTTTCAACTTTATTTCAATTATTCTTGTTCTTTTCTCTTGTCTTTTTAAAATTATTTGTGTACTAAGCATTAGATCTTGTCAAAAGCTAAATAAATCATACTATATATGAAAATGAGAAAAGACTTGATAGTTCATCTCTGATAAAGTCTATATAATTTAAATTTTTTTTTTTTTTTGGTAGAATATAGTATATTCAATATACATTAGAAAAAGAAAAAATGAGATGGGAAAATGAAATTGCGTTGATATTTTGAATCTATAGCTTTTCATAATAAGCAATCGCTTTCTTTAAAAATAAAATTAAAAAAAAAAAAAATTCCTTTTTCCTCTTTTATTTTAGTACCAAAAAAATTGGGTAGTTAAATAAACAGTAAACTGCACATATACAATATCGAAATGTTTCCTTTTTTTTTTTCTTTTTACACTGATGTGACATTGTAATTTATAATCAGTTAAATCAAAATTTAATGATTTACAAAAAAATGAATAAATAAACATCAAAGATTAAGGATGTCCACTTGCTCCACGGGGACAGAGAATCCCTGTTTAGGTGGGAAATGGAGGAGGGAGTGGGGGAAAAAATTTCTCACTCTCCGTCTCGTTTACTTTATTATTATTATTATTATTGTTATTATTTCTCTATGTATATATAAATTTAAAGTTTTATTGTTAATTATTTAGAAAATTTGATATGTTTGAATTATATGGATTAAACATTTGAACTATATGTATAGATAATAAGATAGCTTGATGTGAAATATTATTTTTGTTTCTAATAGGAGATTTAAGATTTTTTTTTTCTTTAAAAAAAGACTTTTTAAAAGAAATTAACTATTTAAATGAAAATTTCATGTGAATAATTAACTATCAAAATTAATGAATATTTCACTAGAAAAGTTAATCATTTGAAAATTTATCAAAATAATTATTTGATTCAATGAAGAAAAAAAGCTAAATGGAGAATAATTTTCCGTGGGAACTCGATCCTACAAATTACCAGCGAAATTTAACATGGAATTTGGTTAAATTTCATGGGGAATTTGCGAAATTTAACAAGAAGTTGTTTGTATAACAAGAGAATTGTATATTTAACCTAATAAATGACCTAAAGTACAACCGATTAAATCTTTAACTAATTTATCATAAAAAAAATTAAAAAATCTTTAACTAATTTACAGAAATACGAGGGGTCTTTTTTTTTTTTAATCGAAAATTCGAGGGGTCTTAATATATTAATTTATTAAAACTTTTTTTTTATACATTAATTTATTAAAACTTAAAATTTATTCAATGAAATTGAAAAACCCATAATTTGTTTTTATATTTATATTTATGTTTTTTTTTAAGTTAAGCTTATATAGACTATTTCTACTCGTGTTTTTTTTTTTAATATTTACGTTTTGAAACATTTTTATAATCTAAACCGAAATTAAGAAATGGTTTTTAAAATCTTGCTTTTGTTTTTTTAAGTTTATTTAGGCCCCGTTTGATAACCATTTGATTTTTTGTTTTTGGTTTTTGGTTTTTAAGCTTATAAACAACACTTTCAACTCTAAGTTTCGTAGATTTTTCACTTACCTTCTCCCCATGTTTTCAAAAACCAAGCCAATTTTTAAAAACTAAAAAAAGTAGTTTTCAAAAACTTGTTTTTGTTTTTAGAATTTGATTAGGAATTCAAGTGTGCCTTTAACAAAAATGAAAACCATGGTGATGAAATTTAAAGAAAACAAGCCTAATTTTCAAAAACCAAAAACCAAAAACCAAATGGTTATCAAACGAGGCCTTAAGAATTTAAACTTGTGTTTATATAATAAATGGAGAAAAAGCCAACACGATATTTAAAAATAATAAAATAAAGTAATTTCCAAATGGAACCTAAATTTAGGGTGTGTTTGGTTTAATTTTTCAAGTGTTTAATTTTGAAAAAAAATCATTTTGAAAAAATTGCTAGTGTTTGGCAACCACTAAAAATGACTTATTAGAAAATGAAATTGAGAAATAAATCATTTTGAGAGAAACACTTGAAAGTTGAAACCAACTTTTTCAAAAAGAGTTTTAAGTATGCAATAACTTGTGTCTAAGAACACTTACGAGAAAATGTATCCAAACACATGAGTGTTTACATTTTAAACAATTTTTATGCAAAATGTTTTTTAAAAAATGCATTCTTGAAAAACATTTAAATTAAAATGTATTCCAAACATGCCCTTAAAATTGATAGACTAAATAGAGATTAAAAATACAATTTTCCCCTGGTGAAGGGAAAAATACTTTTCCTCTTAACTTGATAAGTTATATCGACTTTCACCATAAATTTAAACATGTCTATGTTTTTTATCCTATATTCAAATTTCATTAAATACACAAATTAATTTTAACCAAAAGTAAAGTAAAAATCTCTTTAAATTGCCAACAAGAGCACAGCTCAACTGACATACAGTTGTACTGATAACCCATATTATCAAAAAAGAAAAAATCTCTTTTAAACTCGTTGATTTCAACAAGACTCAAGCTTCACACAAAATTGAGCTTGATTGATGTATAAGATCAACAATTGAATAAATCTTTTAAAATTCACAAATTTCAACAAAAATCAAACTATAGTGCCATTTTTCTTCAAATCTTCATCTATTTCATAATAGACATATGTTTCCTATTCATTAAATGCACATGTGAAAATTTTCATTGACGGTTTTTTAAATGAAAATGTCAAGAGACAAAAATTACAATACTTATTCAAATTTATGGTAAATATTGCAACAAAATTTAATATGATGAGCCAATAGAATTGGAAATTTAGAATATAATCCATTTTTACTCTAAATTTGCTATATATATATATATATCGCAAATTTAGAGTAAAAATGGATTTTTTTTTTTTTAAATATAAGAGGACAATAGTAGGGGTCAATTGTGATGACAACTGATTATGACTCCACCACTTCCATTCTATGTGGTGCCCTCCCTCTCTCTCTTTTTCTTCTTCAATTTATTCATCATAATATATTTCTTTTTTCCACAAAAAAAAAAAAAAAAAAAAAAAAAAAAAAAATCTGTATAATTTGTATTGTCAATTGCCATAATTATGAAGCATATGGCATATCCTCCATTCCACTTTTCCTTCACTTATCATTTCATTTACAGCCCCACCACACCACTCTCCATTTCAATTATACATTTTCTGCTTTTCATCACATTTTCTTTTTTTTTTTTTTTTTTTAAATTCACTGAGACGTCCATATCCGTTTTAATGACCTTTTTTTTTCTTTTTACTTTCTTAAAAAAAAAAACTATATTTTTATTTATCATTTTACCTACCTCAAAGGCAATGTACATTGTTTGTCCATATAATTGATTTTTGAAGTTTGAAATTGATTTCTAAATGGTATCTGAGTAGAATTGATTGTCAGTTTACTCTTTAAAATGATGACTTGACAATTAATATGTGTTGATTGTATTTTGTCGGTGTACATATATTAGACAAGTGTGGATATTTTTTCATACTTAGGACAAATTATAAACTAATTTTAAAATTGAATGACTAATTAAAAAACAAGTACAAATACTCCAAAAAAAAAACAACAAGTACAAATTTCAGATCCCAATATGTCACCTGTTGATGACCAAATTTCGCTAGGTAAATTACCTTCGCTCCACGTGATAATCTGCAGTGAATTTGTTTAAGAGCGGGGGAAGACGTGGCCTGCAAAAGAGTAAACCTGCACACCGGTGTGGTGCTAGCCACACCGCCTCCGATGCTTAAGTCAGAAAACGGAAGAGGAGAGCAAGAGAGTAAGAGGAGAGAGTCGAGAGTTCGGGTCCCCTTCTTCAGTGGCGAAGAGGGGTATAAATACCTACTCATGCTCCTAGGGTTTTTAGGAATTCGGAGGCGTTTCGGGACAAACCAGGCGGAATCGGGGCGACCAGAGGCAAGAGGGACCGAGCGGAGGCAAACAGACTCGGCCCGGGCAAGCGGGCCGAGTGGTCGGCCTCGGCCCAAGGCCGAGGCCGACCGTACGGGTCGGGCCACGTTGGCCCGGCCCGTTGGTCCGGTCTTCCTCTGGGTCGTCTCCTGGTCCTATCTCCGCCCGGTTGTCCTTGTCAGCTCCTTGTACACCATGGTGGTCCAAAATTACCTATAACATTAAGCCCCCACTCTTGAATTGGGATTCAGGGTGACTTATTGCTATAGGTTGAGCTCCTTAAGCCCGATTTAAGAGTAATGACTTTGGTCTTGCGCTGACCTATGTGCAGCTTTGTTGTCATCCTCCAAAATATGATAGAAATAGACGCTCCCTGAATAGGGGTTAGGTGAAATGGAGATGAAAGAGGTGAGGGATTACAAAAATGGCGCTGGTCGGCCTCGGGAAGAGGCCGAGCACAGCTATCTCCCTTTTAGCTTGTCTGCTCGGCCTCGGACTCGGGAAGAGGTCGAGCATTTTTCCAATTTTGCTTAGCGAGACCCCCGTACTTGGTCATTCGGAGTGCATCATTCTGGATCACGGGCTTATCCACAAGTAAAATGTAGGAAAAATGGAAGATCTCACGATCCTGCATCAAAAAGTTAATTTCTGCAAAAGAAGAATGAGGGAAGAGGCTAGGCTCGGCCTCGGCCTCATGCCCCTGTTAGCCTGAAACTTAGCTCCCTGCATCCATATATTAGTCCTTGTAGGAAAATAATGAAATAACAGGCTAGAACATGTAGTCATTGGCTAGATATGTTAAGCTAGTGTGCCTTTTGTTTAATAGGGAGTGCATATCCCCTGTTACTTGCTTTTTGTTTTACAGGGAGTGCATATCCCCTTTGATTGGAGCAGCTCCTCTGCGCTCATGTATTTCTTTGCCCGGGAGACGAACTCTGCATAGGTTCGAGGTTGGCTCTTACCTATTGAATTGAGCAGTCTTTCGTCTTCCAGACCAGCTGTGATGGCTACTAGGGCTGCTCCCTCACTGTATCCCTCAACCTGCAGTGATTCGTCGTTAAAACGCGATATGTAACCGCTCAAGCTCTCACCTGGCTGCTGCTTGACTGTTAAGAGGTTGATGTGGGGCTTGCGCTGTTCTCTGGCTCCCATGAACTGTGCAAGGAATGCTCGGGCTAACTCCTTGAAAAAGCTGATGGATCTTCTCTTCAACCTTTCAAACCAATGCTTGGCCGATCCTGTCAAAGTGAAAAAGAAGCCACGGCACCTGATTGCGTCCGAGACGCCGTGGAAGTCCATCCAACTTTTGTAGGCATTTAGATGCTGCACAGGGTCTTTCTTGCCATCATACGGTGTGAACGTAGGTACCTTGAACTTCTGAGGCACCTCGGCTTTCATGACTTCTTCTGTGAAGGGCGGGTCAACTTGGTCGATCAATTCTTCCAAGTCTTGTGTTCCTGAGTCCTTTAACTTCTGCAGGTATCCCTATGGATTTCCAAGCTCCTTTAGTGTGTTTAGAAGCTCGGTCTTCCAAGAGGGATTGTCTTTCTTGGCCTCGGCCTCGGCAGCCCTGGCTTAGTATGACCGTAGCTTAGGGTAGAAATTGTGTAGTCACGTCCTTTAAGTGTGCTTGACTCTGGGCTCCTCAAAATCGTACGATCAGTAGGTTTGAGCCCCCTGACCTTGCTGGTCATGTTGTCGGTCTTCTTTCCCTTCGATCTCGTCTCTGATTCTGCAGTGTGCTCCATGGGCTCCTTCCCCTTCCTCGGATCCCTAACCAACCTCTCATCATAGGTTTTAGTGCTAGGACCAGGTTTATCCAGGATGCGAAGTGTCCTGGACAAATTTTGATCCATCGCACTTACTTTGTTTTCGAGAGCAGCAATTTTGAGATCAGCTTGCTTCTCTCGGGATGAGGGCAGTGGAGACCGAGGACGAGGAGATTCAGTCCGAGGCCGATCTCGGCCTTCTTCCCGTGACCTCCGCTGGTGGCGGTCACCATCCGAATTCTCTGTGTTTATGTCTAGATTTCTCTTCTCCATCCCCTTACTCATGGAGTGACTAATAAGCAGATTTGGCAAGCTTTCTTCCCCACAGACGGTGCCAACTGTTGATGATCAAATTTCGCTAGGTAAATTACCTTCGCTCCACGTGATAATCGGCAGTGAATTTGTTTGAGAGCGGGGGAAGACGTGGCCTGCAAAAGAGTAAACCTACACACCGGTGTGGTGCTAGCCACACCGCCTCCGATGCTTAAGTCAGAAAACGGAAGAGGAGAGCAAGAGAGTAAGAGGAGAGAGTCGAGAGTTCGGGTCCCCTTCTTCAGTGGCGAAGAGGGGTATAAATACCTGCTCATGCTCCTAGGGTTTTTAGGAATTCAGAGGCGTTTCGGGACAAACCAGGCGGAATCGGGGCGACCAGAGGCAAAAGGGACAGAGCGGAGGCAAACGGACAAGGCCTTGGGCCGAGGCCGACCATTATGCTGGGCCGAGGCCGACCGTACGGGTCGGGCCACGTTGGCCCGGCCCGTTGGTCCAGTCTTCCTCTGGGTCGTCTCCTGGTCCTATCTCCGCCCGGTTGTCCTCGTCAGCTCCTTGTACACCATGGTGGTCCAAAATTACCTATAACATCACCTTTTTTTTTTTAAGTAAAAATGCATTAAATCAAGAAGAAGAAACATTTAATACATTCGCTTGTTTGGTTAAAACCGAAGAGAACCAAAAGGGGAAACCTTTCTCCATCCAAATCACCACATCTCCCACGACAAAAGGGAGATTGCTACAAAAATAAAAATAATAATAAAATAAAATAAATATGCCTTTAGTTCATGAGATTTGGGTTAAGTTTCATTTTGGTTCTTGAGTTTTCAAACTCAACAATTTAGGTCCTGAGGTTTGGTTTTAGTTTCATTTTAGTCCCTCCATCAATTTTTTCGTTAAAAACTAACGGTTTGCTGACATGACACTATTTTTATTTACTAAAAAATTTATTTTTGAATTTTTTAAAATATAAATATATTAAAATAATAAAAATATTATTACTTTTTTATTCTTATTTCTTTCTCTCTCCCCCTTCTTTTTTATTTTTATTTCTTTCTCTCTCCCCCCCCTTTTTCTTCTTCATCTTCATTTTCATCATCATCTTCATCAACATCGGCCATCGACCGCCGGCAAGATTTTTTTTCCTTCTCACTTTTCTTCTCTTTCTCTCTTTTCTTCTCTTTCTCTCTTTCTACCTTTCTTTCTCTCCGTCCCTCTCACGTGAACACCGCCCGTCCCCTTCTTTTTCCTCCTTCCATTTGCGTCGCCTGCTCTCTCACTGCTATCGTTCGCCCAGCCACCACCGTCGCCTTCCATCGCTCTCCCTTGTCTCTCTTTTTCGTCGGTCATGAAACCCACGAGCCCCATTTTCGTTCTCTTTTTCCCTCTGTCTGTGTGTCGTCGTTGACCTTCAATCGCCGTCGCTCCTCTCGCCAGCTCTCTCCCTCCCTCTTGCTTGTGCTGGTCGCCGACAGTTTTAGTGTTTAAAAAAATAACGAATGGGGTTTTCCCCTTCGTTCCAGTTGGATTCAAAGGGGGGAAACCACCTTCATTTTTTTTTTAATTGAAACTACCAACGCCAGCGAGAGAGATGATGAAAGAGAATGAGATGATGATGGAGAGAGAGCCGGTAGTGAAAGAAGGAGAAAAAAAAAAGTTGTCAGCCACCCACCATCAACCGTCATCAAGCATGTGATGATGATGAAGAAGAAGAATAAGAAATTAAAAATAATAATATTTTTATTATTTTAATAATTTTTATTTTAAAAATTAAAAAATAATTTTATTTCAATAAAAAAAAATAGCACCACGTCAGCAATCCGTTAGTTTCTAACGGAAAAATGGGTGGAGGGACTAAAATGAAACTAAAACCAAACTTTAGGGGCTAAATTATTGAGTTTGAAAATTCAGGGACCAAAATGAAACCTAACTCAAACCTCAGGGACTAAAAGTGCGTTTTTTCCCAAAAAAAAAAAAAAACACCCAAAATCACCATTTAAATGTTGCTCGCACTAGATTATGTGTTAAAGAGTTTCTGCTTCTGGAGCAATTAGAGAACGAAGCAATCTGCGGATTTCTGACCAATCTATTGATCTCGGCCACAATCAGGGATAACTTCGATTGGTCCTCGCTAATGCCATTGTGAAACTTTAATAACTCTAAAAAGTATATTTTATTTATTATTCTTTTTTTTTTTTTAAATAGTTCATGCCAAATGAGAATTCCAACCTCTATAAGATATTTCAATTCAATCAATTTCTGACATTGGACCATTGCTTTATTTCCTGTCCCCATAAACTAACATGCCTCCACGTATTTTTATTTTACTTTACCAAACTAAAAAACAAAATAACACTACATTTAAAAAAAAAAAAAAAAAAAATAACACTAATATTATTATCTTTTTATGTCATTAATAAAATATACATTGAAATTGAAACATTTCTTCCTCTTAATCTGTGAATCCTTTGAGCATCCTGACAAATTTTTGCTCCATTTTTATATAATTTTCCTTTTCAAACTTTTTAACTACCATTTATTTTATTTTTGAACTTTGGAGCTATAGGCCTATAGCTTTATATTTTAATTTTATGTTTAGTTTTAATCATAAGCTTAATTTTTTAGTTGATGTTAGTTTTTTTTTTCATGTGATGTTGTTTATCATCCACATGTATGTAAAAGGCTCAGATGTATAAGTTCATTTTTAAGTGTTTTTCATTTTGATTGATCCTCTATCGAATTTAAGTTGATTAACAATTCAATGACGTGTCTCTAAAAATATTATTTATTAATTAAATTAACTAAAAAAAATAAATGTTAAACTACAATTTTAGTATATGTATTTTTAGGATTATGTCAAATAAACTTTACCTCACATAAATTAAGATACACAACATATCTATATATATATTCAGTTCAACAACATTTGAGGTAGATAAATTCGAACTCATGACTTCTTCATCATAAGCACATACTTTTTTTTTTTTGAAATACATAAGCACATACTTTATACCAACTGAGTTATACTTTGGTTGGCGCAACAGCTTGTTAATAACTGTCCAACATTTTTTTTTTAATTATATCATTGTTTTCATATTTATTAGATTTAATTGAAAGTATTTAATTAAATATATTTACTCTAGATTAAATGTAAAGTTTTGTTCTTGTGATGAGGAATGCAATTTAATTATTTAAATAATAAATAAATAAAAGGTGGTGTCAAGTTGGACTGGTTGGTGAGCTCGGTTGGTGGGTAGCTTCAAACTCATGACCGAACGTCTTCTAACCTTTGTTAGGTGGCCCCACATCCTAATTATTTACCCTTTTTTTAATGTGATTATTGCCTTTTTAAGGAGGGTTGGAAATAATTTCTTAACCTTTTCTAACAATATATTGGTTTTTTTTTTTTTTTTTTTAAACAATATATTGAGTGGGTACAAAATTTGATGTCAGTTGAGCTATGCTCACTTTGACATTGCAAGTAGTCTTTACACTTTTCGTTGTTAAAAAAAATATATATATATATATATAGTGTTATAGGTAATTTTGGACCACTCCGATATGCAAGAAATTGATGAGGACAGCGCAATACCAGTCTAAGGAGACAGCCAGGAAACGGAACCCGGAAGAAGAATAGGCCAAAGCCGAAGGGATCGAGCTTTTGGCCCGACCCCCTGCTCGGCTTGCGCGAGCCGAGCTCTTCCGCCTCCGATTGAAGAAGGGATCCCGAACTCTATTCTTTGACTCTCCTCTTGCTCTTACTTTCTTGCTTCCCATCGTTCTGTTTGCTGACTTAAGCATCGGAGACGGTGTGGCAAGCACCACACCGGTGTGCAGGTTTCATTCCCCCCTCTCAAATAAATTTACCGTTGGTGGCACGTGAAGGTCAGATGAGTTCCTCTCGACCAAAATTGATCATCAACATATAGTCTATATACTTTTCATTTTTTAATTTCATCATTGTACTCTTAAAGATATGATAAATAAATTTCATGAGGTAACATTTGGTTTTACTTTAATGAAATGTGAAAATTTCCAAAATCGAATTAGTATAGATAATTTTGATTGATGGAAAGAAGTTTAAAGTAATTTTTTAAGGACAGATAATTATATTCCATAATTAAAGTTTTTTTTTTAAAAAAAAAACTTTAAATATATGGATATAAACTATAAATTGATTCAATAAAAAAAATATATAAATTCATTGAACTTTATCGATTATCAAAGAGAAACTTTTGTGTTTTAGAAAAAAAAATATATACGATATAATAATACCCACGATTTTTTTTTTTTTTATTATTGGGTAGTATTTGAATAAATAAAAAGCTTGTCTTTTCAATTGTTATACACAAGATTTAGGCAACTCTAAGTTGGTGAGACAACCATATTTGACTCAAATAACATATAATAAAATAGTTGATAGACAATGATTCTATTTCAACTATATTAATTCATCTATAGTTCAAGACCTTGAGTCTATTAATTGATGAGGAAATCATATCTTATCCTAGGTTAGCCAATCAAATCATTGATAAGTGTGAAGTCTTGCTTTTAAATTGTTTAATAGAAAATGATTTTGAGTATGTACTACTATAGTACTAGAAATTTTTGTGACAAATGTGTGTTTTCATCTTAAAAATGTAAAAAGGTGTGTTGTTTAATTTTTACATCTTGCAATTAAAAAAATAAATAAATTACATTCAATTATAATCATTTGAATAAATTATAAACTCATTCTATGCATTTTGAGTCTTAGATCTTTAGAGTCATTGAATAAAAATATATAAATATGTGTTGGTTTTTTTAGTCTAACACAACATTTCTGGGTGGGAGATTCGAACCTCTAACCTCTTGGTCGAGGGTACTTGTCGATTACTCATGAGTTATGCTCATTTTGACTAAATATATGTATGTTTTGAACATTGAATTATATTTTATTTTAGTCTCAAGGATTAATATTGTTTCTTTTATATAAATATTAATTTAATTGACATAATGTGATTGACAACTTTAAAGAGAGGAAGGAAAAAGAATAAAAAAAAGGAAAACATAAATAATGATTCGAGAGTGTTAATTCAATTTTTTCTTAGGAGTATAAAAAACAGAGACTAAACAATAAAAGTAGGGATTACATCCAAATGAGACATGTCATGAACTAAACTACTTTGAGCCCAAGGGGGACAATCCTCAATCCAGACTTCAGAATGCTTCGATGTGCGAGCGTGAGTAGCTAGACAATGGGCAACCTTATTCCCATCTCTAGGAGTAAATAAGAACCCCCTTATTCGGTGGGCATGAAATAACTGCTTGAGATGATCAATGAGTGGAGCAATCTCATTAAAATGTTGGTCATGGTCATGCATAAGATTAATATGTCTCCGCCCAGATAGGTGTAAGTCCAGATTCCAAACTATTGTTACCCCATCTATAAGAGCTTGAACTTCCGTCCATTCCACCGAACAACACGTTCTCCTAAACAATTTTGCAGTGGCCATTGTCTCTCCTTTGGAATTTCGAATGATAATGCCTGAACTCATCTCGTCATTAGTGTTATTCAATTATTTGTTTTAGTTGAACATGTGACATTTTAATCGAGAGTACAAGTTTTATATTGCAACCACTGGTTTGATTGAAATATGATTCTCACCATATATTGGATGTATTATTTTATAATAATAAACAAATAATTTCTTATTGTTTTTTTTTTCTTTAAATAAAAACCATTTCAATTCAAAGTTCGCTAATGTGGACTTTCCATTTTGATGGGTTAACGTAACGTAATCACAGTCAAAGTACTAACCTTAAAAAAGAATAACTTCGACCCCGTTTGATAACCATTTAATTTTTAGTTTGTGGTTTTTGAAAGTTAAGCTTATAAGTTTCTTGATTTTAGTATCAATCTTTTATCTTGTTTTCAAAAACCAAGTCCAATTTTGGAAACAAAAAAAAGTAGTTTTCAAAAACTTGTTTTTGTTTTTAAAATTTCGCTAGGAATTCAAATGCAACTTTAACTATGATGAAAGTCATGGTAGGGAATTTAAGAGAAAACAAACATAATTTTCAAAAACCAAATGGTTATCAAACGGGGCCTTCTTTATCCAAATTCAATTTACCCCTTTTTGTTTTAAAATTTATAAAAACAATAAAAATGTTTAAAAAGAAACCATTCATGGAATCTCATATGTGATATATACACGATATATCATTTTATTTAAAATAAATAAATGTTAACATAGTAGAAAAATACGTTATCTTATTATAACATTACGTGAAAATCTTGTTTTGAATAGAAAATTTTGATAAGATGAAAGGTTTGAGGTTAACATTTTGATTTATAGACTTTAATTCGGACTATATAAGGTTTTTCTTTTTCCTCCCGAAATTGGTATTTAGTTTTTACATGTAGAAAATGTATATTTTGGGGTTGGTGAAATTTGAAAGCAATTCAATAAAACCACATTTTCCAACTACCACACCTTTATATATATATATATATTTATTTATTTATTTTATTTATTTATATATATATATCACCAGATCACTACTCAAATATCCAACTATCTTTTTTAATTATAAAGTGCCCACTAATATAAATTATTAATTTCATAAATCTTTTTTTCAAAAAAATTTCATAAATCTAGAAATCGCTCTTTTGCCGAACTAAAAAGAAAGAACGAAAAAAAAAAATTGTTCTTTTGCCGTTGTTGGTAAACATAACTGAATAAGTACACACGTTTTTTATTTCAAAAAAAAAAAAAAAAAGTACACACGTTTTTTTTTTTAACCAATATTAATTATTAGCTGATCTAAAATCTAAGGCTAAATTATAAAAAATACCCCAAAATTATGAGGTTTGTTTCAAAATTGCCCTTGAACTTTGAAAAGTTTCAAAAATACCCTTGAATTTTGAAAAATGTTTAAAAAATACTCTTGCCGTTAATTTTTTGATGGAAATCGTTAGAATTTACGGTGAGAGGAGGAAAAAGAAGAAGCATTTTTCAATAAGGGTATTTAATTTTTTTTTTTTTAAAGTTCAAGGGTATTTTTGAAACTGAAACTTTAACGATTTCCATCAAAAAATTAACGGCAAGGGTATTTTTGAAACATTTTTCAAAGTTCAGGGGTATTTTTGAAATTTTTCAAAATTCGGGGACATTTTTTAAACAAACCTCATAGTTCAGGCGTATTTTTTATAATTTAGCCAAAATCTAACAAGTCCAATGAATTTATTTATTAGTTCGAAAGTTTGAATATCATTCGCCAATATGAGTATAATTGAACTGACATAAAACTCGTACTCATGATTAAGAAGTTTGTGGTTCGAATCCCCCTCCCCATATAAAAATACTCTTTTCGATTTTGAACTTTCAAGATGTATAATTTAATCTATGATCTTTTAAAAATAAGCATCTAACCTAAAATCTATCCACACAATATTCATAGCTAACTTCTGTCACTCTAATATATGTCCATGTAATCATTTAGTGGTGCACACATTTAAAGTCATAATGTCTATCTTTAAAGTAATCAAAGACAAAGTAAATGTGAAACCAAAATAATAATTTAAAAAATGGTTTAGAGATTAAAATTAACCATCTAAATATTCGTGGAATATAATGGAATAAACCTGCACATTTCTTTCAATTACATTCCTAGGAATAGGAATTTGAGAGCCGACGCTCTGGCCAAACATGTTTTGGCACATACAAGTAACATGTTGTGGTTATCAAATTTTCACCATGGTTACTCTCTTTGGGCGATGTCGCCCGTTGCAAATGTATTGACAATTGTCGTTACTCTAATTAATGAAATCGGTATTCTCTTTCAAAAAAAAAAAAAAGAAAAAACCTGCACATTTCAAATGGATATTTTGAATGATAAAAAACTTAAATAAAATAATCTTAAAAGTTATGGGCGGAAAATAAGATTTAAATATAACTAATGATCAGAATATAAAATAAGTCTATTAAAAAAAAAAAATTGAAACTTAAAAGAATATTTAAGGTAAGAATTAAGTATGTTTCACATAAAAGAACATTACTAAATCTATTATAAAAAGGAAAAGAAAAACCAGAATTTGGCAGGGCCATAGCCCATAGCCTTAAGAAATAATTGGGTAGATGACCCACCCAAAATGAAAAATACCCTACCTTTCCAATTTAAGGTCATATGTCCTTTTGCTCATGTCATCATCCTAGCAAAATTATCATTTTACTTTCGATGTGAAAACGCACATTTAAGAGCGAGGCTGAAGAAAAAGCAAGAGATTGGAGAGAGAGTGAAAGATTGGAAGGAGAAATTATAGAGGAAGCGAGAAATTAGAGCGATAGGTTCGTGAGAGCGAGATTGGAGAGAGAGCGAGGAACTAGAGCAAAAGGTTGGAGAGAGAGCGAGATTAGAGCAGAGAGTAAAATGACAATTTTTCTATGACGCTGACGCAAACAAAATGACATATATACTTGAATTGAAAATGTATGGTATTTATCTTTTTTTTTTTTTTTTTTTTTTTTTGAAAATGTATGGTATTTATCATTTCTGCCTATTTTAGAGGGTTATTCGTATGAAAATCCCTAATTGGATAGAATTATTATTATTATTAGGCTAAATTATATATAAAAAAAAATACCCCTGAAAAATGTTTCAAAAATAGTCTTGCCGTTAATTTTGGATAGAAACCATTAAAGTTTTAGTTTAAAAAATACCCTTGAACTTTTAAAAATTTCAAAAATACCCTTATTGAAAAAATTTTCTTATAAAGGTTGTGTGCAACACAATACGAGATAAAAACAAACTTTGAAATCTTTTTCAAAAAAAAAAAAAAACTTTAAAATCGAGATTTCTCTTTTAAAAAGCGTAGAGAAGATAAATGTGATAAAACAACATATATATGTATATATATATTATTTTCTTTTTGCTCTCCCTGTTTGTGTATGTTAGTGATAAGAAGAATAAGTGTTTATAAGATTGTGGGTTTGGTCTAATTTATAAGATTAATTAATCAAAAGTATTGTATATGATTGTGTTCTTATTAATATTTAAGAATGGTAAGATCCCGTATACAACAATAGTTTCATTTATTTTTCATAAAATAAATATAGAGAAAACTAATAGTTGCTTAGGAAATAATATTGAAAAGGCTACCAACAAATAAAGTTAAGCACATGTAGAATTTCAAGAACAAAACAAAAGTCATCTTGAAGTTTCGATACGAAAATCTAGCCAAGTTCTTGGGATGATGTGTTGAAAGATAAAAAAAACTCCTAGATTATGAATACATGACAAATAAGTTTTTCATTAACTTTCATGGAAGAAGAATTAATTTACAGTTGGAGAAGGGAAAAAAAAACATTTTTCAATAAGAGTATTTTTTTTTTTGAAAGTTCAAGGGTATTTTTGAAACTGAAAACTTTAACGGTTTCCATTCAAAATCAACGACAAATGTATTTTTGAAACATTTTTCAAAGTTCAGGAGTATTTTTGAAACTTTTTAAAGTTAAGGAGTATTTTTTAAACAAATCCCATAATTTAGAGGCATTTTTTTTTTTTTTATAATTTAGCCTTATTATTATTATTTACAGGGATTGGAGGGCAGAATGATTAAATTAATAAAATAAAACCAAAATGTTTTATTCGCAAAGGAAAACCAAAATGTTAATTTAAAAAAGTAAAATTATTGTCCAAATTACAATAATTCATGCATTTAAATTAAGAGGGTAGGTAATCTAAGGATTTTGTTTTTTGTTTTTTGTTTTTTTTTTGAAAAAAGTAATCTAAGGGTTTTAAAATTATGGATAAGTGATATCTAATCTAAATCATCGATTTATCAAATTTTCTTTCACCAACTAATATTAAAGAAAAAAAATCAAACTTTTTTTTTTTTCAGAAGAAGAAGATATTATTAAAAACAAAAAAGGAATCAAACTTTTATAATCGAATTTATATAACATAAATGTATATTTGAAGTCAGTCTTTTTTTTTTTTTTAAAAAAAATTAATTAATTTATTTTTAAAAAGAGAAAAGTTAGGTATTGTGTTTGTTTAAATTGTTCCGTTAGTTTTAACCAGCGCAGCAGCTAAGCTACAAAACCCCGTTTACTTTCTGTTCCGTCCGCACGGCGCCTAATTTTCTATTCAAAAAAAAAAAAAAAAAAAAAAAAAAAGAAATAAATTAAAGCGTGGCTTCTCCCTCGACCTGCCATGGCGGTCTATTTAAGATCCATCGTCCGCGCATATTTTTTGCAGCAGAGAACTGCCACGGAAATCGAAGAAGCCAACTGAATCAATGGCTCTCTCTAGCAGTTCCCTCGTTCCCACCAAATCATTTGTAAGGACTCAGAGCCTTCTACCTTCCTCTAAGCCTCACCATTGTTCTCTCTACTCCAACGATCAAAGGCCCCTGCGGATCGTCGCCCAGGCCTCTGAGTCTGCGAAGAATCCTGTGGTTTCCGATCCACCGGTAGAGAAGAAATCGGTTCCATCGTCTGTATCGGTGGCGACGAACTCGACGGTGAAGACGGCACAGAAGTTGGGTTCTGAGAAATGGACCCTCGACAGTTGGAAGTCGAAGAAAGCTCACCAGCTTCCCGAGTATCCCAATCAGGAGGAGTTGCAGTCGGTGCTTCATACGCTGGAAGCGTTTCCTCCAATTGTCTTCGCTGGAGAGGCGAGGAGCCTGGAGGAGCGACTGGCAGAGGCGGCCATGGGGAATGCTTTCCTTCTACAGGGTGGGGATTGTGCTGAGAGCTTTAAGGAATTTAACGCCAATAACATTCGTGATACATTTAGGGTTATTCTTCAAATGGGCGCTGTTCTCATGTTTGGAGGACAAATGCCAGTCATTAAGGTGTCACTTCGTTTGCTTCTCTGTTTAATTTTATTCTATTATCTCTTCGTTTTCCTCGATGATTTCGGTGAAATTGATCCGTGGATATGGAAATTGGTTGTTTAGGTTGGTAGAATGGCCGGCCAGTTTGCGAAGCCGAGGTCAGACTCATTCGAAGAGAAGAATGGTGTAAAGCTACCAAGTTACAGGGGAGACAATATCAACGGGGATGCTTTTGATGAGAAGTCGAGAACTCCAGATCCTCAAAGGTTGGTTCGTGCCTACTGTCAATCTGCGGCGACTTTGAATCTTTTAAGGGCTTTTGCCACTGGTGGTTACGCAGCCATGCAGAGGGTCACACAGTGGAACTTGGATTTTGCAGAGCACAGCGAGCAGGGAGATAGGTATTTGCTTTATTCATACGCTTTCGTCTTCTCAAGTTCATTCGGGTCAATGTTAGAGCGTTCAAAGGAGCTAAATCAAGAATCAGCCTATTTCCTTTTTCTCATAAAAGGGAGCTAAATGAATCTCCGGCATTCGTCTGGCTTCTGAAATTCCTTTTTCTTTTGATAAGAATCCTGAGGCTTTTGATGATTCTTTCATTTCCGTGCCCTTTCCTGCATGCGTCTTTATCATCTTTTCTTCCGTATTAACTGGAGAAATCATTTTAAAAAATTCACTGCGCAACCACAAACGTGGAATTCCTTTATAATTGGTAGCTTGTCAGTGATCGGTCTCCTTCATTTACATCTTTAACTTAACTTTGTGCCCAGCCAATCGTTTTCTATATAGATTCGTATAATTGGAGAAAAAGTAAAATTAGTCATCTTTCTTGAGGAATTGAATGCCCTGTATCTGATTATGCAGATAATCTTCATATGCGAGATTAGATATATAATTGACATTAATTATTACTTTCTTGGGTAATTGAATGCCCTTTTGCTGATAAAATTAGGTTCTAAATAATTTATTTCTGTGTTTCAGATACCAGGAACTTGCCCACCGAGTTGATGAGGCCCTTGGATTCATGGCTGCCGCTGGACTCACTCTTGATCATCCTATCATGACTGCAACCGATTTCTGGACATCTCATGAATGCTTACTCTTGCCTTATGAGCAGGCACTTACTCGGTTGGATTCTACTTCTGGTCTTTACTATGATTGCTCTGCTCATATGCTTTGGGTGGGCGAACGAACCAGGCAGTTGGATGGTGCACATGTTGAATTTTTAAGAGGGGTTGCCAATCCCCTAGGAATCAAAGTAAGTGCATCAGATTAAGCTTCCAGATTTGTTGTTTACTTGATAATTTGGTAACAAGAACTAGTGATCTTATATTATTTCCGAGATAAGATACCCACATCGAAAAACAATGCTATTCCGTGTTATATAAATTGATGCGGGAGGGTAACAAAATATGCAGTACGATCATGTCCTGAAAAAGCACCCTTTACACACTATTGGATCATGTTCCTTATGTTCAATATGTATTTGAAACGGTCTTGACTGAATAAGTTGAATCTTGTGGTGTAGGTAAGTGATAAGATGGATCCAAGCGAGCTAGTTAGGATCATTGAGATTTTAAATCCTCAAAACAAGCCAGGAAGGATTACAGTGATCACCAGAATGGGAGCTGAGAATATGAGAGTGAAGCTTCCTCATCTGATCAGAGCTGTTCGCAGGTCTGGGCAAATTGTCACATGGGTTTCCGATCCTATGCATGGGAACACTATCAAAGCCCCTTGTGGTCTCAAGACCCGCCCCTTCGACTCTATCAGGGTATGATATTCATCTTATTATTCTACTGCTAGGCTAGATCAGGAAGGCATGGTTGGTAGAACTTAAAGCCACTGCGTAATAACATGATATCATTTGTTTAGCTTATATCTAGAAAATCATTATGGTTTCTCTCACTATTTGGGAATCTGTTCGTAACCATTAGAGCATTAACTTTCATATCCAAATCTCTGGATCTACCTTATAAAATGCTTGGAATTAGTGCTGGATGAACAGAAACATTAACATTCAGCTGCTTTATTTCTTATTTTAAGTACTTCGCCACTAGGAAAATAATTGCAACAAGAACAGTAAGAAGGTATTGTCGATATTATTATTTCTGTCCACGTGAAGATGGTCATTTGGTAGGAAATGGCGACTTAAGAAAAGATTTTTGTGGAGTAAGTCAAAATAAGGTTCATGAACTAAAATTGTTCTTAAAGATTTGTGGTAGGTAGGTAAGCGGGATAGGTATATTTCCCTATCACCATGTTGGTTGGCACCTTTTGAACAAACATTTCGATTATGACAAATTTTCACTTAACTCGTTAAGTTGCTTGTTTTACATGCCACTGTGGGTCATCATCCAAGTTGGGAAAAGAACTCTTGAAGCTAACAACAACAACAACAGATTTTAACTGTAATTTACAAATCTATGTTTGTTTGATGAAAAGCAAGTAACATGGAGATTGTGTTGGCAGGCTGAAGTGAGAGCATTCTTTGATGTGCACGAGCAAGAGGGCAGCTACGCTGGGGGAGTTCATTTGGAGATGACTGGACAAAACGTGACAGAATGCATTGGTGGGTCGAGAACTGTGACGTTCGACGACTTGAGCTCGCGCTACCACACCCACTGTGATCCCAGGCTCAATGCTTCGCAATCTCTCGAGCTTGCTTTCATCATTGCCGAGCGCTTCAGAAAGAGGAGGATCAAGATGCAGACCTCTCTTCCTTCTTCTGGCATGTAAAATGCTTTAATAGAGTTTAAGTTTGTCCTTGTAATATTTTCCTTGTCTTTTCCAATCTTCCACTGCCCCCTCTCTGGCTGTATCAATTATGGTATTTATTTGTTTTCTTTCGAGGGTCAATTATAATTTCGTTGTATTATTATGAAAAATGTCGGTTTGACTTTGGAACCCTCATAGGGACAGAGGTGAATGAGCTGAAGAAGTGGGTTAAACTAGACCCTGCCATTCCCATATCAAGCTTGAGTGTCAGTTTATCTCCTTCTCCATTTCTATATATTTTGAATTTAATATTTATATTTTTCTAATTATAGTACATCGTCTTCAATATTATAAAAACCAATTGCATTGAAATATACATTTTGAGCTATGCTCATGTTGGCGATATCGTAGGAATTATTAAAATATAAAAGTCCTAGTTCCATGGAAATCACCTTCTTCACTACCATTGAGTTTGGTGGACAACATGACGCCAATTAGTCAAATCGGGGTATAGTTCAATTTGTTTGAAGCTAAACTTGAAAAAAAGTAACGTTGTTGATATCAAAAAAATAAAAAATAGACAACTTGAATTGTATTCTTTGTAAGAATTGGTATATTTGCAAATTTTCAATCGCTCGCAATGGTATAAAACTGAATATGCAAATAGTAACGCCGAACAATAGGGTGTTTGTTTAAAATGAAAAAAAAAACTCATTCCACAATCTGTCTTCTAGAAAATTTTCCAAATCACGTTATCACGTTAAAAGTTAAAAAGAGAAAAAAAAAAAAAAGAAAAAAAAAAGTGGTTTGTGGAGCATCACTAGTATTTAGCAATGGGAAAGGAAAAGGAAAAAAAAAAAAAAAATCAATTTATACCCCTACAATCAAAGTAAAAAAAGAGAAAACTAAAAGAAAAGAGATGAAAAATCACTTATATTAGTGAAAATTATCTTTTTTTTTTTTTTTTTGAGTATATCAACATTTGGAGGTAGGGAGATTTGAACCTCGGACCTTTTAGTCGAGAATACATGTCAATTACCGCTGAGCCAAGCTCGCTTTGGCTATTAATGAAAATATTCTCAGTACTTGATTTAATTTCTTTTAAAAATTGCTTTACTTATTGTGTTTAAAGAAGGTGTGGCAATGATATATTAATGATTTTAAAATGGAAGTGTGGACTAAATTGATTCATTTATGATTTTAATTGATAATTGATATACACAAAGTTTAAAGATAATTTTTTTTTGAATTTTTGAATTTTTGAACCTCCTACCCAAGAGAACTCAGGTTGGTTCACCGTTCACGTAATATATATATATATATATATATATATATTTTAATAAGAATTCATTAATTAAAAAAGAATCGATACATCTACCTCATCAACAATTAGCTAAAGCTAAAGCTTCGCGGGTGATTGTAAGGGCAATAGAGTTTTGCGCAAGGGCAATAGAGTTTTGCGCTCACGGGCAATGGTTGAAGGAGATCTTCCCCAACTTAGGAGGCAATGCGATGATGACTTCCAAAAAGGCTTAGGGTAATGGAATGTCTATATTAGAATTTGTCAAGTAAAATATCTATATTAGAATAGGTTTTTATTAAGTATATAATATCTATACTAGAATTTGAGAAATTGGGACCAATGGAATAACTTTTGAAAAATATAAAGAGGAGTAAGATCAAGAGGGATAAAAGTTAGAAAGTAAAAAGAATCAAAATGAACAAAATCTGGACTAAAATATGTTTTAAACATTTTCTTTTTTCGAAGGGGACGAACATTAAAAACAAGGCCAAAGTATAAAAAATGCTCCAGAACTATGAGATTTGTTTAAAAAATGCCTATGAACTTTGAAAAGTTTAAAAAATATCCTTGTTAATTTTTGGATGGAAACCGTTAGAATTTACGTTGAGAAGAGGAAAAAAGAAAGAAACATTTTTCAATAGGGATATTTTTTAATTTTTTTATGAAAGTTTAAGGGTATTTTTGAAACTGAAACTTTAACATTTTCCATCCAAAAATTAACAACAATGATATTTTTGAAACATTTTTCAAAGTTCAGGGATATTTTTGAAACTTTTCAAAGTTTAGGGGCATTTTTTGAAACAAATTCTATAGTTCAGGGATATTTTTTATAATTTAGCCAAAAACAAAAAACAGATAAAGAATTATTTTAGCAAATTCGCCGTCAACGGCGGCGCGTCAGATTTCGTTAGTTTATTTCGTCGCCGCCTCGCGAACGACTGCAAATTCTCCGAGCACGCGGTATGAACGCGACTCACGAAACACGGTCCAGACCAAAGTGCCTTCTCAATCTGCTTAACCTTTACGCAATCATCTCATCTCAGTTGCTAAACCGGCTCCATTCCTATTGCTCTTCTCCTCTTGAACCGCTACAGCGATAGGCTCGAGGAACATTTGAATCTCTCCAAAAGTGAGCACTAATGGAGAATTCTGGAGCTCCGGCAGCTGTATACGGGTTCAGGGATCGCAGAGCAGAAGCTCTGGGAGACCTCCGTGTCCTTCCCGATGAGGTCATCAATACCATCTTGGAAAGTCTCACTCCTCGAGATGTCTCTCGCCTTGCTTGTGTTAGCAGGTCAAATGACTATTTCTCTGCCAATTGAATTGAGATTCATGCACTTTTCAATCTCTGTATCATTTCTGGTTGAAACCATTCTGAAATCGAATTTGGGTTTCGCTTATTTAATATAAATTATGTTGTACAATGAGAGCTAGTTGTGATATGCTGGTTTGAATGGTGGAAGTTGTAGTCTGGTATTCTCTATAGAGTTCTATATCCTATGACATCGTCGATACGGGGTTTTCGGATAATAATTGGTGCGGAAAATACATTACTATTTAAACATTTGAATGGGAATTTACTGTACTTGCTTGTACACTGCTGCGTCGTTGATAAGATCCTAGGTTCTTAATTGAAATTTTGAATGAATTAAGAATGGGCTTGAATGAAAACATTTGGCACAACAACTAGCCTACAAGTTTTTAAGGTTAAACTGCAACTAGAGCTTTTGCATGATGACAAGCAGTCAATCCATGGTGTATCCTGTATCTATGACCCTGAGTACTTACGTTACACGCTCATATCAGTTAGCATTGGAACCCAGCCATGGAATAAATTAGTGAAGGTAGCTGTCTTAGATCATCAGTGGCAGCGGTACATGCTGTTTTATCAGATTATAGCAAACCTTCCTATTCCAGTCGTGTCCTCTACTCAACTTTATGTGAATGGAATGATTTCATGAATCGGCATCTGATGCTATCATTTCATACATCATTTTTAAGTTTTAAAACCAGCTACCAGTTTCTCTGGATTATACACACCTTTTTAGGAGAGATGTTGGGGGAAGGGTTTCCTGATAGTTGTGTATTTTCTCTGAATGCTAATCAACATCTGGTTTCTTTGTAATGCAGTGTCATGTACATTTTATGCAATGAAGAACCACTCTGGATGAGTCTATGCCTTAACAGTGGAAAAGGTCCATTTCAGTACAAAGGCTCCTGGAAGAAAACGACACTCCATTTGTATGTTTTAGCAAAATGAAATGTTGCTGATAACTTTCTCTGCTGATTTTCCTGTGAACATTTTATTCTTTCGGAGCGGCCCTTGATTGTCTCGTTCTTGCAACATTAATCTTTTTTTCATTTTTAGCTGAGATTCGTTTGGTCATTTTTATTTTCTATGAAAAATTTATACTTTGTTTCATATTGTTCTCATCTTCCCTTTTCATCTTCACTGCAGAGAAAATGTTCCTTATGGCTATGAAGAACCCTGTAAAAAGCAATTGCAGTTTGATGGTAATGGTTATTTTGCTTAGAAGTGAATTTTTATTCTTCTCTTCGGGAGATTTTTTTTTTTCCTTTCTTCCTGTTATGATATTAGGATTTTTTTTTTCCCCTTTCTTTCTTTCTCTTTTCTGAGGTGCCTTCTACTTATTATTGCTAACTTATGATGGACAGGTTTCAATTCAATATTCTTATACCGGAGATTTTATCGGTGCCATACTACACTGGATGGATTTTATTTGGATGCTGGCAATGTGGAAAGGAGAAACGATCTTTCTTTGGAAGAATTTCGAAATGAGTTCGATGGGAAAAAACCAGTATGTTTGCTTAGTTGATACTGCAGCTTGTTCTTTCTTATTGGAGCTAGATTAATTATGAACAAAATTGGTCTTTTTAGCCATGTGATTCAAATGGCCTTCGCACCTCTTCAATTTTATTGGTTCCGTTTTTAACTTCTTTCCTTTCACTTGGGTGAGTAATTTGACTCATCTAAATTGAGATGGATAGTGACCTGACCTCCACCCTTCTTCTGTATGTCTTGAACTAGTGTAACTGTTGTCTAATTTTGTATTCCAACCATGTTTTTGGCCTTACGTTTTATCTTTTAAGCCCTAGATGCTATAGTCATCTTTGACACTATTGATTTGTGATAAGTATGAACAGAGAATGTCAACCCACAAATTAAGTGAAAACCAACTGCTAGAAAACACCTAACTAACGAACAAACTGAATAGAAAATTTCAATTTTATCCCTGATCCTACTGCATAAATAGGTTACTGCATATGACTAATATGTGGTTTGGGTCAATCTGGGCTGTTTTATGCCAGATTATATTTTCTGGCTTGGTTGATACTTGGCCAGCTAGGAGTACATGGTCAATTGACTATCTATCACAAAAATATGGAGATACTGCATTCAGAATCTCTCAAAGGAGTACTAGGAAGATCTCAATGAAATTTAAGGATTATGCATCATACATGCAATTTCAGCACGACGAGGATCCATTGTATATATTTGATGACAAGGTAGTCCTGAAAGATGATTTATATTTATATATATATATTCCTTTTTCCTTTTTTAACTTCATATCGTAATTTTAAATAATTTTTTTAAAAATATTTTTGTGCAGTTTGGGGAAGCTGCACCAGATTTACTAAAAGATTATGACGTGCCTCATCTATTTCAAGAAGATCTTTTTGATGTATTGGATGGAGACAAGCGACCTCCTTTCAGATGGCTTATCATTGGCCCAGAGAGGTCTGGAGCTTCTTGGCATGTTGATCCAGCGCTTACAAGTGCCTGGAATACTCTTTTATGTGGTCGTAAGAGGTATAACTCTTGAGCTCTAGCTACTTCAAAGAAGCACCTATGTTTGTAATGATCCTATTGCGTAGTAATGCTAAAATCTAAATAATTTTTTTGTAAAGATGATTCACTGCTGCTTAGAGCTTATTCTATAAATTCACGTTTTGGATGAAACCATGACCATATGATATTCTATAAGCTCCGGGCTCATTCTGTATATACATATTATGGATGAATCCCTGTCCATATTATATTATAGGAGTTCAATATATGCTTTAGAGCTAGCAAAGGTCTCTCTTGACTGTTCTGTGCTCTTTTTACTTAGAGATGCACAGCAGTTGAGATGGAACATTGAAGCTTGTTTATAATGTTTTTTTTTAAAAAAAAAAAGTATATGGTTTAGAGCTCATTCTGGACGAAACTGTGCCATATTATATTGTTGAAGTTGAATATTTGGTGTTTTCTATTCCTTTATTTGCTTGACAATTCTACCATTGAATTATTCCTAGTTTATAGGGATGCATAAATATTTTTGCACCAGTATACTGACAGGTCTGTTTTATGGGAAAATTAGTCATTAAATACTAAATGGAGAGGTTTCTTAGGGAGATGGTGTTTGGAGGTGGCTTCAATGTTTGCAGATGGGTTAGGGATAAGTCCTTGAGAGGCAGAATGATTAGAAGCATGAAGGGTTTCAATAGTCTGATCTGATTGATGATCTTCTTCTTGTTGATATTCCTCTCAATAATGTGACCTTTGTACAAAGTATTAGGGAAAAATACTTAAGAAATGTACAATTACGATAAAGGACATATATACAAAATAACATATATCATAACACTCCCCCTCAAGTTGGAGAGGTTTCTTAGGGAGATGGTGTTTGGAGGTGGCTTCAATGTTTGCAGATGGGTTAGGGATAAGTCCTTGAGAGGCAGAATGATTAGAAGCATGAAGGGTTTCAATAGTCTGATCTGATTGATGATCTTCTTCTTGTTGATATTCCTCTCAATAATGTGACCTTTGTACAAAGTATTAGGGAAAAATACTTAAGAAATGTACAATTACGATAAAGGACATATATACAAAATAACATATATCATAACACTCCCCCTCAAGTTGGAGCAAATATGTCAATCATGCCCAACTTGTTGCAGAGATAAGTAATTCTTGCTCCATTTATTGCTTTGGTAAGAATATCTCCCAATTGTTCTCTTGTCTTCACATATCCTGTGGACACCAACCCTTGTTGTATTTTCTCACGAATGAAGTGACAATCCACTTCAATATGTTTAGTCCTCTCATGAAACACTGGATTAGATGCAATGTGAAGTGCAGCTTGATTATCACACCACAATTTAGCTGGCATAGTGACACTGAACCCTATCTCTGTCAACAGTTGATGTATCCATACTATCTCACATACAGATTGTGCCATAGCTCTATATTCTGATTCAGCACTCGAACGTGAAACCACATTCTGCTTCTTACTCTTCCATGAAACCAAATTGCCTCCTACAAAGACACAATATCCAGAAGTTGATCTTCTATCTTCTTTAGATCCAGCCCAATCAGCATCTGAAAAGCATTCAACTTTTGTATGACCATGATCTTTATATAAGATTCCACGCCCTGGGGCAGCTTTCAAGTAGCACAAAATTTGTTCTACTGCAGCCCAATGATCTACCGTAGGTGATGACATATATTGACTTACAATACTCACTGAATAAGCAATGTTTGGTCGTGTCACTGTTAGATAATTCAACTTCCCAACTAATCTTCTGTATCTTTCTGGGTCTTTAAATAATTCTCCTTCTTTGATGAGTTGCAAATTTGGTATCATCGGAGTACTACATGGTTTAACTCCTAGTTTTCCTGTCTCAGATAACAAATCAAGTACATATTTTCGTTGTGACAAAAAGATACCTTTCTTGCTTCTCATCACTTCAATACCCAGAAAATACTTTAGTGTTCTCAGATCCTTAGTATGAAATTGACCCTGAAGGAAAGTTTTGAGAGAGGCTATACCTGATGTATCATTACCAGTGATAACAATATCATCAACATACACAACAAGCAAAGTAATCCCATTCTCAGATCGTCGGTAGAAAATAGAATGATCAGACGTACTCTTCTTCATTCCAAATTGCTCAAGTGCCTGACTAAACTTACCAAACCATGCACGTGGACTCTGTTTCAATCCATACAATGATTTTCTAAGGCGACAAACTTTATCACTCTCCCCCTGAGCATCAAATCCAGGTGGTTGCTCAATATAAACTTCCTCCTGAAGATCGCCATGTAAAAAAGCGTTCTTAATGTCTAGCTGATGTAAGGGCCACCCTTGAGTAGCAGCCATGGAAAGAAACAACCGAATAGACGTTAGTTTAGCAACTGGAGAAAATGTATCAGAATAATCGATCCCATAAAGTTGAGCATATCCTTTAGCAACAAGACGTGCTTTCAAACGAGCAACGGATCCGTCAGGATTGACTTTGATGGCAAACACCCATTTACACCCAATGGCCTTCATGCCTGCAGGACGAGATACTAAATCCCAAGTACCATTAGCATCTAAAGCATTCATCTTCTCAATCATTGCATTGCGCCAACCAGAATGAGATAACGCTTCATGAACAGAGTTAGGGATAGAAACAGAATCAAGGGATGTGATAAACGAATATGTGGGTGACGACAACTGGTTATAAGACACAAACGAAGAAATAGGATAAGTACATGTGCGCTTACCTTTACGAAGGGCAATGGGAAGATCATCACTTGGTCCAAGATCAGATGTCGAAGAATCTTGTGGCGTAGGACATGTGCCTGAAGGTTCCTGTGGTGGCCTCCTGGAGTATACCTGAGTAATGGGTGGACGAGGAGGGATATAAACTGATGGGGAAGGATCAGGGGATGATGATGGAGAGATAATCTCATAGATAAAGAGATCATCCTCCTCCCCCTCACTCGGGCTCAACGATGACGGACTAAAACCTTCTTCTTTGTGTCATCCTCTGGCGGATCCTCAGTGATATGGTCATCCATCTCAGTGCTTCGTAGATAAAACCGAATTGTACGACTCCATTCATAGTAATTGGAGCCATTTAGCTTATGTTCCGTGAACTTCGAAGAAAGGGGAACTCCATTAGATATGACCAAAGGTTTCATCTCAGCCATTGGTAGCTTAAAACCACTGAAAAACCTCAATAAACCACAAAGAAACAGAACTGAATCGCAAAAAAACAGCTTGATACCGAAGAAACCTACACAACTCGAGACCAAAAAAGGTGATATTCCGAAATGTAACTACACAGGCTAGCCGGAAACAACAAGGCGAGACAACCTTCACTTAGGATCTACACTTAGAAAATCATTCCAAACATACCCTTAGTCAAACGTAAAGATCTCCCTTCTATATATTAAGATAGATTTTAGATTTTTGGTGTCTCAGGCCTGGATTTATTTCTACGAGTATACAATGGCCTCTTGTCTTCTACATCTTCTTCTGAATATATTTTCCTTATTTTGACTGGTTCAGTAACTTTCGGTGGGTCGTATACCCTTTAGATCGGAGAATATATGGTTGGAGCACAAAGATCTTCCTTTGTCTTTTGGTGGAAGGAATTACCTGGCTAGCAATGGCCAGATTTCAAGGGTAGCTCTGGATAGAATGTATTGATCTTGCTAAGTGATGTGTTTATTCATCCTCTTGGAACTTTCTGATCTGTTTTTTTTTTTCCCATTTCTTTGGTTTTTGTATCCCTGAATATTTTTCTTCCTTTTTCAATCAATGAAAAGTTCATATCATGTAAAAAAATAGAGGAGTTTAGATCCATTTGTCTGATCATTTGCCTGTATAAGATAGTTGCAAAAGTGCTAGCACAAAAGTTCGTGTTGCGGCCAGGTGAATACTTAGGATTGGATCCAAAGGTTCTCCTCCTTCGTGTTGCAGCCGCAGTGGTGTGTTCTATATAGAAGTAAGGAGGAGGACCTTGATCATTTGCTTTGCGATTGTCCGTTTGTCTGTTCTATTTGGAGTCAGTTTTTCAGGGTGTTTGGGGTGGCTTCAGCTCGTAACATTGGTTGCTCCTCTATATTTGAGGAAATCCGTTGGCATCCCCCTTTTCGTGACAAAGGGAGAGTTCTTTGGCAAACGTGCTTCTTTGCTATTTTGTGGGGTATATAGCTTGAGAGGAATAGTAAAATCTTTAGAGGGGTGGAGAAATCCACGAATGAGCTTTGGGAGACGATTAGATTTAACTCGTCTTTGTGGGCGTCGGTTTCTAAGCTTTTTTGTAATTATCAGCTCGGTCTTATTATTTTAGACTGGGACCCATTCCTATAGTCTAGGCGAGCATTTTTGGCGAGCTTTTTTTTTGTATGCCCTCTTGTATTCTTTCATTTTTTTTCTCAATGAAAGCATGATTTCTTATCCAAAAAAAAAAAAAAAAAGTGCTAGCACAAAAACTCAGAACGACTCTCCCTTTCATGGTCGATGGCACACAAATAATAGCCTTTTTGAAGGGAGACAAATTCTAGATATGGTTTTGGTTGCAAATAAGTCTTTAGAGGCATGGAAAAGAAATAAGAAGGGTTACATTCTTAAAGTTGACATTGACAAAGCTTACGACAATGTAAATTGGAGCTATCTTGAGCTATTTTGGGGAAAAAGGATTTGGCCTTCGGTGGAGGATGTGGATTTATGGGTGCATTTTCCAAAGAAACTCACTTATGGACTAGACTGGCTTGGCTGGTCTACTAATAGAATTCTGACTGGATGCTCTAGATATCCTTGGCTTTGATAGCAGATTATAGAGGTGTTTGGCGGACAGCATTTTCTTTCAAACTTGGTCAAAGAAACAAGGTTGGATTTTGGGAGGATCTGGCTTCTTTCTTATCCTCTTTGTCTCCTTTTTCCCCACTTATATGCAACAGCCCACTCTAAAATAAAAGATATATTCAAATGCTTGGGATTCAAGTGTCTCTGATTGGAATCTGAAGCTGAGGAGAAATCTGCAAGATGGGGAGTTGAGGAGTGGTTGACCCTTTTGAATGGGCTGGAATATATTGTCCCCAACACAAAGGAGGACCGTGATGATATAGAATAGAGAGACCCTATTGGGAGCTTTCTTTTGGATTGGATTCTGTTCTTGTAGGTTGTTGAAGGCTCCTCCAGTAGGGTTATCTTTGTTGTGTGTCCTTGTATCTTAACTAAAAAAGGGGGTAAATTAGGCACTTTTTCCCTTTTCAATAAAACTGCAAAGTTACTTTTTCAAAAATAAATAAAATAAAAAATAATAAAAATAAAACTGCAAAGTTAGACAGCTTTTTAACAAATCAGTTTCTTTAATTTTTCAATGAAAGTTCGGTTTCTTACCAAAAAAAGAAAAAGGTCCCTAAAAGGTCAAAATTTCCTCATGGTCTCTCACCTTACTCAAGATAAAATTAAAAGGACGAACCCACACTTTTTTCTCCTTCTCCAAAGGTACTGTATGTGCAACAGAGAAAAATCATCAACCACTCTTCATTGATTGTAAAATGGCTGCAGATTGTTGGTTTTTCCCTTGCAACATTTTTGAGTTGGTTTGGTGTGTTCACGAAGATATTAGTTTAGTGCTTGTACAACTTCTATCGTGCTTGTGGAATTAGGGAAAGGCAAGTATTCTAAATAAGGCTATCAAGATTTGTATTTTCCTTCCAACAACAATATTGCCTATATTCTCCTAGTTTGTTTTTGCTTCAATTTTTGGGTTCCTATCAAATTGGTATCAAAGTATTCACGTCACTGGGAGATGAAAATATTGTGAAGAAAGATTAGGGAGATTTGTAAACAAAAAGAACAAATAGTGGAAACAAGATAGAAATTGCAAGAAGGAAGTGAATCAAATTGAGTTGTGATGCATTGAAATGAAAAACTTACACAAATTTATAGGAAAGTAAAATGGACACCCACTAACCCACTAACCTTGAAAATCTCTTCAATCAACCTTACTAAGTCACATCCCTCCAAATTAGAAGCCACTATCCTAAATAAATGCCACTAACCATTACTTTCTACACAAGTAAATTAGCTAAATCAAACTACTTGCCTACCAAGTTTGCACTAATTTTAACACTCCCCCTTAGTGCAAACATACGATCAACAACACCGAGTGCACTCCTGAGTTCTTCAAACTTGGATTTACCAAGAGCCTTGGTAAATATATCAGCAACTTGCTCCTTGGAATGTATCTTCTGTAATTTGATGTCTTGCGTCAAAACTTTCTCTCGAACAAAATGAAAATGAGTTTCAATGTGCTTTGTACGAGCATGAAACACTGGATTCCCTGCAAGCTTGATTGCACTTTCGTTGTCACAAAAAATACAAACTGGATAGTCCAAATTGGAAAAAATTTCTGCCATGAGTCTTTTTAGCCAAATGCATTCTTGAGTAGCCATAGTAGCTGCTACATATTCTGCTTCACAACTTGAAAGAGCAACGGATGCTTGCTTCTTACTGCACCATGAAATAGCCCCTGAGCCTGTATTAAAGCAGTATCCAGTTGTGGAACGTCTGTCATTTACATCACCAGCCCAGTCTGCATCAACAAAACCGCTTAACACGAAAGATTTAGCTTGTTTATACAACAAGCCAAAACATAAGGTGCTCTTAACATATCGAAGAATTCTCTTTGCAGCAACTAAATGAGCTTCACATGGCTTATCCATAAATTGAGCAACAACGCCTACAGAATAAGAAATGTCAGGTCTTGTGATAGTTAAATAAATTAGACTACCAACAAGTTGTCGGAAAAGTGTTGCATTTGCCAATCGTTTTCCTTCTTCTTTAGTCAACTTCAAAGATGGCTCCATAGGAGTAGTCATTGGTTTTGACTCATTCATGTCAAAACGATCTAATAAACTTGCTGCATATCCTTTCTGTGAGACAAAGTATCCATCTGACCTTTCAACCTCCAAGCCAAGAAAACATCTTGCTTCACCCAAACTCTTCATTTCAAAACGAATTGACAACGCATCTCGAAGACTATTAATTTCAACTTCATCATCACCTGTTATGATCATGTCATCAACATATAGTAGAAGCATTGTACATACTGAAGTTGTCTTTTTAACAAACAGACTTGAATCTGCACTTGAAGACCTGAACCCACAAAACTCAAGATATTGAGCAATTTTACCATACCAAGCACGGGGAGCTTGCTTAAGACCATATAAAGCCTTCTTGAGTCGACACACATAATTTGGAGACTCCTTGGAAACAAAACCTTGAGGTTGTTCCATAAAAATGTCTCGATCTAACTCTCCATAAAGGAAAGCATTCTTCACATCTAACTGCCATAATTTCCAATCTTTGTAAGCAGCTAATGAAATAATTGTTCGAATAGTTACCATTTTAGCAACAGGACTGAATGTCTCTTCATAATCTAGACCATATTGTTGTGAAAAACCACGAGCAACAAGACGAGCTTTATACCTGTCAATAGTACCATCCGGCTTTTTCTTTAACTTGTAAACCCATTTACAAGTAACTAACTCAACATTCTTCGGCTTTGGAACAAGTTCCCAAGTGTCATTCTTGTTTAGAGCCGAGATTTCCTCCTTCATTGCTTCTTCCCATTCAAGAACATCTCTAGCTTCATTATAAGACTTGGGTTCACCTTCACAAATATCACCCATCAAAAAACAAGATACAATTGAACAGTTATTTAACTGTACCTCATAATCAGATAAATAACTGGGTCGTGTTCTTTGCCTAGAGGATCTTCGAACAACAGTCTCTGCATCTTCATCTGTTTGATCATATTCTCCAATACTGGTATTGATCTCCTTTTCATCTGAGGCATCATCAGTAAAGAAAGGCGGTAAATCAACAACACCTTTCTTTGAACTTGTATCCATTTGATGTGATGAAACTTCATCAAATACCACATCTCGAGAAACAACAACTTCTCTTGTACTTGGATCCATACATTTCCATCCTTTCCTGTGAGTATCATATCCAACAAAAATACAACGTCTTGCCTTTGGGTCAAGTTTAGTACGCTTATTTTTTGAAACATGAACATAACAAATTGACCCAAAAACTCGAAGATAACTCACATTAGGTTTACGACGATATAATACCTCAAAAGGAGACATATTCGATCCCGTCCATGGAGGTAGACGGTTTATGACATGACAAGCTGACTGAATAGCTGCGGCCCAAAGCTCCCTTGGAAGGTTCTTTGCATGCAACCAACACAAGCACATAGACGTAAGATGTGCTAATTTACGTTCAGCAACTCCATTCTGTTGTGGAGTGTCAGGACATGTCATTTGGCGTTGAATTCCATGTTCTTTGCAATAATTCTGAAATTGATCAGACATGTATTCTCCCCCATTATCTGTGCGAAGACACTTTATTGGCAACATAAATTCACTTTCCACTTGCTCCTTGAACTGGACAAACTTGGAGAAAGTCTCACTTTTAGCCTTCAAGAAATACACCCACGTGAACCGAGAAAAATCGTCCACAAAAACCATCACATAACGACAACCAGAATAACTGGGTGTTCTAGTTGGCCCCATCAAATCTGAATGAACCAAATGCAATGTAACAGCAGCCCTGTTATTTGAATTTGGGAAAGGAAGACGATGTGATTTCCCAAACTGACAACCAGGACAAACCACATCGTGATGAATTTCCTTAAAGAGAGGAACACCGTCAAGAAGCTTTTTCATAGAAATTCTTTGTAGTAACTGATAACCAACATGGCCTAATCGAGCATGCCAAAGTGCTGCACTATCATTCTGACCTGTCTTTTCAACATAAGCTTCACTTGCAGACAAAACGTAGAGAGAATCTTTCCTCTTTCCAGTTAATAAAACATCAGCTTCAAATTGCTTAATATTAGAAACAATTTTCACATCATTTGGACCAAAGAGAACATACCTCCCAGAATCAGCAATCTGAGAGACTGAAACCAAATTCTTCGTTAGACCTGGAACATGATAAACATCTTCAAGAGAAACACCAGCAACATTTGGTGCATCATCCTTAACATTAACACGCCCTTCTTCAACAACAGGATGTAAGGAATTATCGGCCGTTGCAATAACTCTTTTTCCCTGATGGGTATGGACATCAGAGAGAAGAGAAACATTTCCAGTAGCATGATGAGAACAACCAGAATCAATAATCCAATCCTCATCATAATCTATAGAAGCATTAGAATGCAGATTAATGGGTTGATCAAAAGTTTCAATTGACAAGCATTGTTCCCAAGTAAGTTGTTCAGGTTTGTTACTTTCCTGTACAACATTTGCTTCTGCTTCTTTGAGATTCACCCGGCAATTTGGTCTAATATGACCCGACTTCCCACAACGATGACACACCACCTTCGCCCGACAATCACGTTTGATGTGTCCTGGCTTGCCGCATCTAAAACATCCTTTGAAATTGCCCTTGGACTGCCCTTCAACCTTGGAATCCTTGCTATCATTTGAAGAACGCTTGACAAAAGAATTAACTTTTCCTTTATCTTTTGCATAAACAGCAGCTTCCACCTCGTAGTGAATTTGCTTGTTGTTACCAAGCATTTGTTTCATCAACGCTTCCTGATTTGAAAGCAAGTTTTCCAGCTCAATGATAGAAGGTTGATTTACCCAACCTTGTATCGAAGAAATAAATGGCATAAACTCCTTTCGCAGTCCACGAATAAGATACCGACGCAACCGAGCATTACTAATAGGCTCCGTCTTGTCCAATTCTGTAATTTCAGAACACAAAGTCTTAACTTTTAGAAAATATTCTGAAACTGACAAGTTGCCTTGAATAGTTCCGGCAAGTTCATTCTCCAAATACTGCAACCTTGTCGTGTTCTTTTGAGCGAACAATCTTTCAAGCGTTTCCCACACTTGCTTTGGAGAATTCACATCACGAACATGCTCAATATACTCCTTGCCAATAGAAGTTCGCAAAGCAAATAAAGCTTTGCCACATTTGACCTTCCACTTCCTCCGTGCCTCAACATTCTCCAAAGTGTCTCTTGGAATTTCAGTATCATCACCGGAAACAAGATCCCACAGATCTTGTCCTTGTAGAAAAGCTTCCATACATAGCTTCCAATAGCTATAATTATCACTGGTAAGCTTGTCCACACAAATATTGTTTCCACCATTCATTTTCACTGAGTATAAGACTCAAACACGAAATAAATAACTTGGCTCTGATACCATGTAAACAAAAAGAACAAATAGTGGAAACAAGATAGAAATTGCAAGAAGGAAGTGAATCAAATTGAGTTGTGATGCATTGAAATGAAAAACTTACACAAATTTATAGGAAAGTAAAATGGACACCCACTAACCCACTAACCTTGAAAATCTCTTCAATCAACCTTACTAAGTCACATCCCTCCAAATTAGAAGCCACTATCCTAAATAAATGCCACTAACCATTACTTTCTACACAAGTAAATTAGCTAAATCAAACTACTTGCCTACCAAGTTTGCACTAATTTTAACAGGGTGGCAGAATTAAAGCTGTTGAAAACATTTTGGAGATGAGAAATCAAAAAGATGAAAGTTTTTACAACATCATTCTTAGAAAATAAAATTCAAGCTATGCTCTTAAAGATGGAAAGTTTCAAAGGAAGATGAGTATACGAATCACACAAAGTTAGTTGAACAACGACCTATCATGTAAGAAAACCAATTAAAGAAGATGTGTAGGAAAATGAATCACACAAAGTAAGCTGATCAACAAACTAGCTATTATGTGAGAAACCTAATTGTGGAGTATAGTTAGGTAATTCCTAGAAAAGCCTCTCGATTTTTAAGCAATTGAAAGTAACAGCAAAGGAATAGGTGTGGAATAGTAAACCAAAGCAGATGAAAGCCAAAGTTGGTAAAACAATGTGGTTATTTGAAAATGACGCTCTCTTTCCACATTTTCTCACTTTTCCTATGTTGCAACAATGGTGACTAAGGATCAAAGCTTCCATGGACTTTAGCCGTTGTAGGATAGAAAATAAAACTTTTACCATTAGTTTAATGAGATTCTCGGAGTTGTTTGGTTGATGTAGGAAAAGAGGAAATATTCTACTTTTTACTTTAGATTGCATTAGAAGCAATTGTGTTGTGTTAGATGGAAGAAGAGCTTGATGATGTTATACAATACTCTCTGAATCATAAGTTCTTCAAGAAAGTTAAATTTGAAGTTGAAAATGGAATTTGCTGGTTGCAGAAAACGATAGGTGATTATGTATAGTTAATTGAGATGACTACCCTCTCTAATGATGGTGTAAGAAGTTGTATGCAGTTTTTTCTGGGTGAACAAGGGTGGTCGGAGAGCTTATTGGAGGATGTCAGGAGGTTTTCATGGAAAAAGTGGCAATGGAATGGCGTTTGATATTGTAGTGCAAGTTGGAAGAAATGTGAATCAAGGATTTTATCAAAAGAAGGAAGAAGGATCTTTTGCTACGTGGTTAAAGGTGATTAGAATCTCCAAAGATAAAGCTAGTATGTAAAAGGCGGGTGGAAAAAAGGAAGAAAGGAAGTGTATGATTTGTCTCTAATTGATTGGGATGTACCTTTGTGATTATAAGACTCCACTTCCATGATGATAGGTATGCCACTTTTTGATTCTTTAAGCCAAGTTATTAATGAAGATCGCATGTTCGATCCATTTACTCAGACAAGGCCTTGTTAAGGTGTATAGATAAGGAGGAGGCAGAGGCACCTGATGTAGGGATTTCTCTCTCAAGTTTGAAATATTGAGTGATTGGAACCATCATGGGTTGGCTCTAGTGGTCTATAAGGGCCATAGAAAAAATAAAGGGCTTAAAGGGAATGGGTTCAATCCATGATGGCTACCTACCTAGGATTTAATATCTTACGAGTTTCCTTGGCAATCAAATGTAATAGGGTCAGGGTTATCCCATGAGATTAGTCGAGGTGCGCGTAAGCTGGCCCAAACATTCACGGATATTAAATATATATATATATATATATATATATATATATATAGTGATTGGAAACATGGAAACCAGAGGTCATTCGTTGCACTGGGGCTTGGATGCTTTAATAGCAATATCTCTGTCCTTGACTACCTTTTTTGGATCAGAGGTCTGTGATATTGCAGACAGCAGAGCTTGTTGAATCTCAATGATTTTGGAGATTGATTCATCCACTTGTAATGAAAAATAGGATTACTGCTATTCACATGGCTGTCAACAGTTTGTATACGTTGCCTTTTCTTTTGGTCAGTAATGTGTCAAGAAAGGATAGTTTGTGATGAACATAGAACATTAATTCTTTCTCAATAGGAGCCCATGGGTCATACATTATCTATCACCAATTATGTTTTTATGTTTAGAATAATCGTTGTGATATCTCATTGAACATCTAAAATTCTGTATCTTGCTTTTGTATACATATGTACATGGATTTTTTTTTTTTTTTTTTTTGAAAAATTTGTAAATGGCAACTTATGATGATTTACTCCCAACATTTCATTAATATAAAGATTCGATCAATACAAAGCAGTATAACAATGTTTGAACAGGTGGGCACTGTACCCTCCAGGTAAAGTGCCTCTAGGTGTAACAGTCCATGTTAACGAGGAAGATGGTGATGTCAACATTGAAACTCCATCTTCGCTGCAGGTATATTGCCCTAAGTTGCTTTCTTTATGTTGTATATTAATTTCTGTCTATGTGAACATTTTACTTCGGGGGTTGGAACGTCCCTCCATTTCATTCAATAAATGAAATCACTGCTTGTTCTTCCAAAATATTAATAATAATAATAAACATTTTACTTTGTGCTATTGTGTACACAGTGGTGGCTCGATTTTTATCCACTTCTTGCTGATGAAGATAAGCCCATTGAATGCACCCAACTTCCAGGAGAGACAATATATGTTCCAAGTGGTTGGTGGCACTGTGTCCTAAATCTAGAATCAACAATTGCTGTCACACAGAATTTTGTTAATTTCAACAACTTTGAATTTGTATGCTTGGATATGGCACCTGGTTATCGTCACAAGGGAGTTTGTCGTGCTGGATTTCTTGCTCTTGATGGAAATGGACTTGAAGATGAGGAAACTCATCTTCCCTGTGATAAAGGTAGTTTGAATAATTCTGACCTAGACCTTGAAAGGAAAGAGAAAAGGATCAAGGTGCACGAATGTGAAGATGATACTACTCATGGAAATACAACAAGTGGTGCCTCTAAATTCTATAATTTGTTTAAGCAAGGTTTTTCTTATGATATAAAATTTTTGGCCTCATTTTTGGACGAGGAAAGAGATCACTATAATTCTCCGTGGAGCCCAGGCAATTGCATTGGACAACGGGAATTGAGGGAATGGTTATCCAAGCTCTGGTATGAGAAACCAGCAATGAGAGAGTTAATATGGAAGGTACATGTCTCTGGCTGGCCACCATTCATAATCATAAGTATCGTTTTTTATTATATATAATAAGAAACTATCTTGTAATTAAGTTGGCTTGGTGGGTTATGCAAGCTGTATGAGATCCAATTTTAGTGACATTTTTTTTTCTCTCCTACCCACTCGTGAGTTTATTATGTGAAGCTTCTATTCACTTGTGGAATTTCTTCCTTAATATGAACCTTGTTGGACAACAAACTTTCTAATAAGGATAAAAGATTTTAAGATCTTCTGTCTGGAGGATTTTTTTTCCCCTTACTGCATTGTTTATATGTTAATTAGCATAATAGGTCATGGATAAACCATACTTCTTGGTCATTGCGCTTGTAACAATTTTTTTTCTTTCATCCTAACTAAAAAGTTTAAATTCTGGTGTATTATTTTTTTACAATTTTACATTACTCTTAACTCCCTTTGCAAGCAAACTATGGTAATAACATTGCTGAGATTTAACTTGGGATCTCTGACCTTAATGCCAGTTTAATTTTTACTAATCACATATCTCAACAGTTAAAAGGACAATTTAGGATGACTTCATTTAATTTATTCTTAACAAATTGTGAGTTATTAATTACTTTAAAATGTCTCAGGGAGCATGTCTTGCTTTAAATGCGGGAAAATGGTTAGAATGCCTGGAAGAAATTTGTGCCTTCCATGATATGTCTCCTCCCTCTGATGATGAGCGGCTTCCTGTTGGCACGGGTAGTAATCCTGTAAGTGTTCTGAACATTTTACTACCCTGAGTTTGTATCCCCTTCCTTGTAAGGGAATATTTTGTTGTCTTCCTGCTTCATTGAAAATTTTAAAACTTTGACATACTGGATGATTTAATGATCTTGAATTTCTTGTTTGGTTTTTGGTTGGGCTGTTTGTATTCTACTAATGGAGGTTGTTTGTAACATCCATTGTAATTTTTCATTATATCATTGAAAATTTTTTGTTTCCTTTGTCCTAAAAAATCTTGTTTAACAATATTTTTAAAACACAGTGAAACCAATATAACAATATCATGTGCAAGGTTTCTGGTTAAGCTAATGATGTATTGTTATTTTCTAGATTATTTGGCATGATTGAAAATATGTATACCTCTATGAATGTACAAAGACAAGGGCAAAGATGTTTAAGAAAATGAAAACAAGAAGTGAAATGGAGAAAAAGCTTTTCCGCATTTCCTCTAAAGAACTCTATAGGTATGACTAACCAAGTAACCACTAAAATTTTAAAAATAGTTGCATTTTCTTGGTCCTTGATTGTAGATTGAGATTTCTTTCGTAATCTTCCGCCCTAGGTTGGGTGGATCCCTTATTTATCTTCATCTTCTTCCTTTCATGAAAATTTTGTCTCTTTTCTAAAATAAAAGAAATATAACCAGAAACCTGGGGTATTACATCAAATCTTATTGGCAAACAACCGGGCCAAAGCAACTTTCCTTTCCCTTGGAAAGTATGGGTGCTAAGTGTCACAATCGCACTCTTTTCGAACTCGCAAGCGATTGTGCGGCACTTACTCTCGCCCACGAGTAAGTCAGCCAACTCAATTCCGGATCGCCAGTGGCACAAAGGGCCTATCTCGCAACCTCCACCCCCGTTCTTGGAAAACGATTTTAGAAAACGGGGTTAGAGAAAAAGCTTTGGAAAACAGTTGAAAACATTTTGTAAGAATATTTGTTGCACGGACTATCAAGTAAGCAAAGGGACAACAACAGCTTGATAGCGAACAACTCCAGGTAGGAAGGTTTGACAACTAGTCGTATCCCCTATAGTATATTATTAAGCATTTTAGCCTTGGCAGGCTTAAACATGAAAATCACGAGGAGTCATACACTTGAGAAATGCAAGGAAAAATAAACAAGCGATACAAAGGAAATACATATAATGAAAGCATGAGGGGAATGGGTTGTCATGGGCATGCGGCCATGGGCAACACGCCTTGGACAAGCATGACCGTGACCCTAAGTGTGGTTTTGGGAGAAAAATCATTTCATATATTCCTTAATCACCAAAATACAAGAAGATATATACATCATAAAAATACATAAAAGGAAACTATAAAGATAGAATAAAATCTAATCTGAATAAGGAAAAGATAAATTTAAAATTGAAATAATCTACACTCCCCCACAAGCTGGATTGTATATAGTATACAAGCCAAGCTTGGAGTTGAATCCTTCAAAGCTTGTCCTTGGTAATGCTTTGGTGAGAATGTCGACAACTTGATGACGAGATGGAACATAGTTTAGTTCCACTATTCTACCGTTGACCTTCTCAAATATGAAATGTCGATCTATCTCTATATGCTTTGTTCTGTCATGATGAACAGGATTCTTTGCAATACTGAGGGCTGCTTGACTATCACAAAACAATTTTACTGAGTTCTGAGTATCAATTTTCAACTCTGTCGAAAGTTTCTGAATCCATATTCCTTCACATATTCCCAAAGCAAGCGCTCTGTATTCAGCTTCTGCACTGCTCCTTGCTACAACAGCTTGTTTTTTACTTCTCCAAGTGACCAAGTTACCCCAAACGTATGAGCAATAGCCCGTCATAGATTTTCGGTCAGTTAATTCTCCAGCCCAACTAGCATCAGTGTAGAGTTCTACAAGTCTGTTTGAAGATTTTTTGAATAATAAACCATGACCTGGAGTGCCTTTCAAGTATTTCAGAATTCTGTTCACAGCTCCAAGATGACGTTCATTTGGATTGTTCGTATACTGGCTAACAACGCTAACAGAGTATGCTATGTCTGGTCTGGTATGTGATAGATAAATTAACTTTCCCACAAGTCTTTGATACATGCCCTTGTCAACTGGGACAACATCTTCACTTTGGTGTAAAACTAGATTTGGATCCATGGGTGTTTCTGCAGGTCTACACCCAAGATTTCCTGTCTCCTTTAATAAATCTAGGATGTACTTTCTTTGAGAAATTACAATACCATTTTTGGATCGTGCCAGTTCCATGCCTAGAAAATATCTCAAGTTTCCCAGATCTTTGATTTCAAACTCAGTTGCAAGCATCTTTTTCAGGTTGAGGATCTCCTCTAGATCATTCCCTGTAATGATGATGTCATCTACATATACAATCAAAATTGCAGTTTTGTTATTTGAGGATTTCACAAACAAGGTATGATCAGCTTGACATTGATAATAGCCACTTTTAATCAGTGTTTTAGTGAATCTGTCAAACCAAGCACGTGGAGATTGTTTTAATCCATATAGAGACTTTTTTAACTTACAAACCAAGTTGCTATTAGACTTGTCTTCCATTCCAGGGGGAATTTGCATGTAAACTTCTTCTTCGAGATCACCATTCAAGAATGCATTTTTGACATCAAGTTGGTGAAGGGGCCAATCTTGGTTCACAGCTAGAGACAACAGAACACGTATAGTATTCAATTTCGCAACAGGGGCAAAGGTTTCTTGGTAATCTATACCGTATGACTGAGTAAAACCCTTTGCAACAAGTCTAGCTTTAAACCGTTCCACGCTGCCATCACATTTGTATTTGACCGTGAAAATCCATTTGCAACCAATTGGATTCTTTCCATGAGGAAGTTTTGTAAGAGTCCATGTTCCATTGCTTTCAAGAGCTTTGATTTCTTCATCCACTGTCTTTTTCCATTTCGGATCTTTGAGCGCATCCTGAATGGTTTGTGGAATGTGAATATTGTCTAACTGAGTCACAAATGCTTTATAAGTAGGAAGCAATTTGCCATATGCAACATATTTTTCAATGGGATGACTAGTGCAACTTCTAACACCTTTTCTCTGAGCAATTGGTAGGGTCAGATCGTCAATTACAGGTGCCATAACGGTGATGTTCTCGTCAGTGGAATTCAGTGATGATGAATTTGGTTCAGGTGGTTGACATTCTTGGTTTTGCATGGTAGCCTCTTTTCTTCTTGTATAAACAATAGGTGTGCGAGTTTGTGGGACTTCGACTTCAGAAATACTAGACTCAGAAATAGGTGGCTCGCTTATAGTAGGGGTTAAGACCTCATTTATGATGGGAATAGTAGGGATGACAGAATAAGGCTCAACATCCAAAAGCTCAAATTCTTGTATATTCTCCCCCTGAATTTGAGACTTGGTAAAGAAAGGATGATTTTCAAAGAATGTAACATCCATGGACGTGTACATTTTTCTAGTGATAGGTGAATAACATCTGTACCCCTTTTTATGGGATGCATAACCTAGAAAAATGCACTTGATGGATTTTGGATCAAGTTTGGACTTGTGAGGAGAATGGTTATGAACGAAGGAAGAACAACCAAACACCCGAAGGGGTAAATTTGAGGAAAGGTTTTGGAATTGAGGGTGAATTTGGAGAAGGACATCTCGAGGGGATTTAAAAGCGAGGACACGACTAGGCAACCGATTGATAAGAAAGGTTGCAGTGAGAATGGCTTCCCCCCAAAAATGGGTAGGAACATTAGTAGAAAACATGAGAGAACGAGCTACCTCAAGAAGATGTCTATTTTCCGTTCAGCAATCCCATTTTGTTGTGGAGTGTCCACACATGAACTAGTATGAACGATACCATGAGATGAGAGATATGTACCAAGAATCGAATTGAAATAGTCTCGAGCATTGTCTGTTCGGAGAACTTGAATTTTACTTTCAAACTGAGTAGAGATCATAGCATGAAAAGAACGGAAAAGATTTGGTGTTTCAGATTTGTCCTTCATTAGAAATGTCCAAGTCATCCTGGTATGGTCATCAATAAAGGTGAGGAACCATCGTGCTCCTGATATATTTTTCACTCTAGAAGGCCCCCAAATATCACTATGAATAAGTGAAAACGGTTTTGAAGATTCATAGGGCACACTAGGATAAACATTTCTTGTGTGTTTAGATAATTGACAAGTTTCACACCGGAAGAAGCATGACTTTTTTATTGATAAATAAATCAGGAAACAACTTTTCAAGGTACATGAAATTTGGATGACCAAGGCGTAAATGCCATAACATAACTTGACTTTCAATTGACAAGGACTCTGACTTGGAGACAAAACTAACAGACTGAGAAGAAAACTTAGAACTAGAACTGAAGACGGAACTTGAAGGCCACTTTTCTTGAAGAAGATAGAGGCCACCATGTTGCTTAGCACTGCCAATCACCTTCCCCGAATCCACCTCCTGAAATTCACACAAGTTTGAGTAAAAATTAGAAATGCAGTTCGAATCACCAGTAAGTTTGCTAACTGAAATCAAATTGAAGTTCAACTTGGGAACATAAAGCACATTAGAGAGAACGAGATCATTTGTCAACTTTATTAACCCTGTCCCTGTAACTTCAGAGAGGGATCCATCAGCTATTCTAACTGACGAATAGCCAGGTTGGAATTTGAACTGGTGGAATAAGGAAATGTCGCCGGTCATATGGTCTGATGCTCCAGAATCCACAATCAAGGTTTAGACTTGTTATGCTGCACAGAAAAACAAGAAAGACCAGTACCTTGATAAGCAAGATTGCTAGAAGGTTTCTCAACTGAGGCTGTGGGAGTAGATGTTGATAATGAAAGATGGCCAATCATTTGTTGTAACACGTCTAATTGTTCCTTCGAAAACACAGCAAAAGTTGGATGTGGAGAAGGAGAAGTAACAACATGAGCATGATTTTCGATTGTCCCTTTCCTCGTTGGTTTCCAATCCGTTGGTTTGCCATGAATTTTCCAACAAGTATCTCGTACATGTCCCACTCTCTTACAATGATCACACCAAGGACGATTGCCTTTCTTGGATTTGTAATCTTGAGATGAACTGTGTGTCAACATGGCCGAAACCTCTGGTCCAGTAGAGGACCCAATCTCAGGCAACCCTAAAATTAAAACCCTAACCCTAAAAATAAAACCCTAGCCGTCAGACTTCACCGGCGAACTCTCCTTCCGGCAACCCTCCGGCGAGCTCTCTTTCTTCTCCGACGAGCTCTCTTTCTTCTCCGGCGAGCTCGTTCCATTCGCGATCGTTCACAGTTGCCGCAACAGTGTTCGTGTTAACGTTCGCTCGCCGCTCGTCCGCCGCTCTGATACCATGTGGTTTTGGGAGAAAAATCATTTCATATATTCCTTAATCACCAAAATACAAGAAGATATATACATCATAAAAATACATAAAAGGAAACTATAAAGATAGAATAAAATCTAATCTGAATAAGGAAAAGATAAATTTAAACTTGAAATAATCTACACTAAGCATATCCGGGAAAAACCCAAGGTACACTGATTAAGGCCAAAGGGTATGCTGTTGCTGGAAATTTAATAAAACTTACAGAAAAAAGAAACTGAGTGGTCTTCGTCTTCTGAATTCACCTTGTGCAGAATAATGAGTATACTGTTGAGGATTAAGGCATGAAGGGCACATCTATTATGAATCAGTCATAGGAGTTTATCTTTCCGTGAGTCATCAGCCAGACAAAGAATCTCACTTTCTTGAGTACTTGAACTTTCCAAATCCTTCTAAAAAGGAAGCCGGTTCAGACAAGAGTTTAATGATTTTTTTTTTCAATAAAAAAAAAAAAGAATCTATATGGAAGTATCTGGGGGTCCGAAATCTAAACTCTTGACTCACAGGCAATGAGGCAAGTGACGATGGAGAATGCACTTTGAATAAGTCCTTATAGAAGACAACTGAGCCAAGTCCCCATTCAGTTCGTTGTTGATTTAAGTGCAACATGAATGTGATGATAGATTAAAATGTAGCAGACAGCGATAATAAAAATTAAATATTCAGACAACCTATCAACGAAGGCGGTCTATTTTACGACTTAAGATATGTATGATGCTATTTTTGTCTTACTACTCAGTATTGTGAATCATGATTACTGGGTGAATAAACTAATAATGGTTACTTATATGAACTAAAGGTGTTTATACTGTTATTAGTTTTGACTCTTTATATTCGAGCATTAAATTTCTAGCCCACCACACTATCACTACTGCACATATTGTGATAAACTAATGATGCTTTCTGAGTGGATGAGTTCCTTTAAGTTTTTTCTGTCACTTTTTCTCTGTCTCTAGGTTTATCTCATGGACGATTGTGTAGTAAAGATATATATCGAAGAAGGTGTTGAAGCTTCACTGTACAGTTTAGGCACTGAGGTAAGCATTGTTCTTTCATTTTTATCCTAAAATATTAACTTTATATTCATCTAACTTCCGTGCTGCATACTTCACAGCTTGAGTTTTATGATCTACTATGTAAAGGGAATTCTCCACTGAAAAATCACATTCCTGAAGTCTTATCATCTGGGATTCTTTATCTTGAATGTGGAGCTTACAAAATTGTGCCTTGGGATGGCAAAAAAATTCCAGATGTGATTGCCAAGTGCAACCTGATTCCAGAGATGTACCAAGGAAATGATTTCCCTTTTGGTGTATGGAGCAAGAAACAATTTGAATTCAGAAAAGCTGGTCTATGGATATATGAACCAATTGAACCTGCTGAACCAAAAAATATATGGCCATATATCATTACAAAGCGATGTCGAGGGAAGATGTTTGCTCAACTGTAAGACTTCTTGTTTAAGTTCAAATTCTCATCTTCTTTTCGAAGTGATTCACCTTAATTAGTCTTGAATGATTGTTGGCATTTGTGCAGAAGAGATTCTTTATCATGGGATGATGCTTTAAACTTAGCTTCCTTCTTGGGTGAGCAGTTGCGCAATCTTCATCTCTTACCTCATCCACCTTTTAATAATACAATTTCATCAACTAGCTACACATTTGAGGCTATTCCTGATGGCTCAAAAATTCCTTCCAAGCGGGATGTTTTAATTAAAACTTTAAATAAGAAGAGGAAGGGCATTTCAGGTCACCTGAAGAAATGGTATGCCTCCTTATGTCACTTGAATGATTTATTGAAATTCTCTATCAATTGGCAATCAAACACTGATCAAATGTTCATTTTAAAGTTTTGAAGTGTGATTGATGACTCGGTTAAATATTTTGTGCATTTCAGTGCAGGTGTGGTCATACTGAATGGTCCTTAAATTTGAACTAAATGTTCTTGGACTTGAGTAGGGATTCAATTTGAGATTTTGATTTTAAAGCTCTTGGAATCACCTGCTTGAGATGTTAATATCTCGTACTTACTGATTGGAATGGTTAAGATTCAAATTCTAGAAACCCAGTAACTTCAGCGAGGCTTGAAATTGTAGATATTAAAAGAAAGGAGCTAGTGAGCACTTAGAAATAAACAAGTAGTTTAACTCTTTTTGAAGTACTAATGGAGGACAGGGAAATAATAACCCTGCATTTTGGAATTTCGATTGGAGATTACATTTTGTTGCTTGTTGGGCCTTCCAGTACAACTCTTTATAGATTGCTAGCTGTTTAACTCGTGAAATATTAGTACTATTCTACTTCAGTTCTGTTATGTGAAATTAATCATACACTTATCTTTGTACATCTGCATCTGGGAGCCTGAACTCTGAACATTAGAGGGTCTGTGAGTAGTGTCTACTTAAAATAACCATTAATCAGTCTTCACTTTTCTGTCCTCAATTTAACCAAGAGCTTCATCGGTCTGCACTTTTCGTCAGACTGCATAGATGGTTATAGGCTTGTAGCATCACGTTCTTTCTCAATTCTTCAAAGCATATGATAGGAACTTTATTTATTCAGAACAATTCCAATGGAAGACTACAGTCTTAGTTGCTGTGGCAATTCTAAAGGGCAAAAGTCTTTCCTTACTACATAAAACAATACTAGAAAGAATGATCATGATGCAAAACAGTCTTTATCCCATAACTACATGAAACTACCCAAGGAAATTACGTCTTATAACTACCCTGAATGATCCGTTCAAAATTACAAAATAGGAACTTCTGCTTAAGTTCTGGTAGAAAGTTCTCTCTCTTTTCTACCTTTTTAACATGAGCTATTATAATTGGTGGCCTTAGTGATAGCAAAATTCTTCCCGTTGAGGGAATAGCATTATATTTCCCAGTTATGTGATTGTATAGTTTAAGCCGTGTCGCCTCTATATTATATCCATATCTTTGTCTAGTGTGAATATTTGACGTTTACCTACTACGAAGATTCAGCAAATCTTTTGTCTAATTATTTGCCACTCAATTTTATTCTTCCCTCTTTTTATTGTCGTTAATGATGCTGATGCAATTAGTTATAAATGTAATCTATATTAGAATATTTGGATGCAATGAAGCATTCTAAAATGCCATGAAAAAATGTAATTTGCCATACTGAACCAGTCATTTAAATTTTGCAGGGGAAATTCTATTCCGAGATCACTGGTTGAGAAAGTTGATGAATATTTACCGGATGACATGGGAAAGCTGCTTGATACAATTGAGGTTTGCTTTACTTGTTTTTCTGGTCACTTTGTACACTTTTTTTCTTTTGGAAAAGGAATATTGTTCATAGAAAGATCAATCTGCTGTTGGGAGTGCAAAGATGAAATATCCATCACCACCTCACAGAATAGCAAAAAGAAGAATAAAAGCTCTTATTGGCTTGAATAAAAGGACCTTAATTAAAGGTTAAAAGTTAAAATATTAAAAAGAAAAACAAGACTTAGAACTCTATCCAGATAGAATCATGAGTTCTAAAAAATTCTGTGTTTTCTCTCAAGCCAAAAATTTGTATTTAAAAAAAAAAATCTAGCAAGCGTATGGTACCATTCAGACCTTAGCTTTTCCTTTGAAATAATGTTTTTGTGAACTTGCACCAAGATGGTTTGGTTCTTATGTGGCCAGCCCCCATTTGACACCAAATATGATATATTCTTGGTCTATGTCATTGTTATTGCACTGCACACGCTGAGGGGATTAGGGGATACCTAGATTTGGATTCTATTAGAAGGGTTGGTTTTTGTAAGAGCTAAAGTCCAATACCTTTGCTACCAACATGTTCGTATAATGCAAAAAACTAGAGAGATCTTTGTTATTTAATCATTATCAAATATTATTCAATTCATGAGAAATGAAAGGCCCCGAAAGCAATCTGTGCTGCTAAACCGTTGACCCAATACTTAAAATTTTTAGTTTGGAAGGTACAATGAAGATACTTAAAATTTTTAGTTTGGAAGGTACAATGAAAATGGGCTATTACTAAATAAGATTACGTGAAGTCCCTCCCATCCAAAAAAATAAACCCAACTCGTTAAGTCGCCAACGAAAACCTCCTATGGAGATGAGATGCTAAAAATGGGAACAATGTCCAAGCCAGCTGGAAACTAAACTCGATAAACATAAGAGCCAGTTTGTTGAAAAACTTTGGGAGGTCAGGTTTTCATCTTATGAAGCTTATTACCTTTCATAAATAGACTGTCGCTAAATCACCAACTCCAAACTATCAGTTGTTCGTTATAACTGTCATTTTACTTCTTTAAATATTCAGTTACCTCTTGATGGATGTTCAAAGCATATTTGGCTTGCTGTTCAGCTTATGCAAACTTTCACGTTAGGTAGTTTGGTACGATCCAAAGTCAATCGAGGGGATTTTGTGAAAACTATTTCAAATGTGGTTGTCTTAGTTTAGCGGAACAATGGAAAAAAAAATCTTCATAGTAGAACTCTCATCTTTTGGTTGGTAGAAGTGGTTGCCTACATCTTCTCAATTTTTGGAATCTATTTCTTGGAATCTTGGAGCTACAGTGGGTCTCCTCAAATCATCTGGGATGGATATTCATGGGAGGGTTTATAAACATACCATTTAAGGTTCCTCCTTATTCCTCTTTAATCAAATTGTGAATATACTCTAGTTTAGTTGTATTATAACCATAGTTTTCTTCAGTCTCTTCTCTTGACTGGTGCCTTCGATTCATTATTGTCTGTCATGATTGTGCTTCCCAAGTCTCTTATCCAAAAAAAAAGATCGTGCTTCCCAAGTCAACAATGGCATGTTCCACCATGCCCATCCTATCAGGTATGCTAGCAATTACATTCACTTGTTGCTGTATTTAGAGCACAACACCACCAAGCTCATCTTCCGCCTCCTTTTGGCCATCCACCATTGGAGTCTCCACTAGCCATTTTGTAAGCCTTGATCGAAAAAAGTCTCTTGGTTTATTCCTCGTCAAGATTATTTAATACATGAGGGGACCTTCTCTGCCAACTTTAAGATACAAAATAACCTGTTAAACCAATAATTCAATAACTAAGGTCCCGTTTGGTAACCATTTGGTTTTTGATTTTTCATTTTTGAAAATTATGTTTGTTTATGCTTGTTTTCTCTCACTTTCCTCATAATGATTTTCATCTTTGTGGAAGACACATTAGAATTCTTAGCCAAATTTCAAAAACAAAAACAAGTTTTTGAAAACTACTTTTTTTAGTTTTCAAAATATTTGACTTGGTTTTTGAAAATATGGGAAGAAGGTAGATATCAAAGCAAAGATTTTATAGGTTGGAGTAGTGGTTATAAGCTTAGTTTTTGAAAACCAAAAAACAAAAATCAAATGGTTAACAAACGGGGTCTAAACAATCTTCGATGGAATAAATACAATGAAAAGAGGCTGTTAGTAGATTGGTTTACATTTTCATAACATTGAGGGATCAAATCTCAGGAAGAGAGTGGACTGTCAAAAGAGAGTTGAACATAGATTTTGGTCATTTTATAATCAACTGTTTGTCAAAACCCTATGTTGTTTAATTTGGTATTTTTCGTACTATGTTTAGCTTTTGATAGATTTTTATTTCATTTCAGGATGAAAATGACCTCAAACACTGCATGGATTTATCGTGGATTCATTCTGATATCATGGATGACAATATTCAAATGAAACCATGTTTAGTTAAATCGTGCTTAGGTGGAAATGCTGGAGATAATCTGTCTCACAATGGATCCAAGAATGGCTGGAATGACATTGAAGAGAGTGCATCTTGGTGTCCAAGTTACATACTTGATTTTAGCAATTTGTCAATAGGTTCGGTTTTCTTTTCTCCAGTAGCATTACATGGTTCATTGATATAATATGGCTGTGAAACAGTCTCATGCCTTCGTAATTTACATTTTTTTTCATTTCATTTTGGATTTTATCAACACATGGATCAGAATTTATCATTATTATTATTTTTATTGAGAAACATAGGATAACATCAAAAGAGAAGAACACAGCCTAGAGGCTTTAGGGATGGCGGGTCCCTAAGCCTGATTCAAATGGTCAAAAAGGAAAGATCTCCAATCTAAGTTAATGAGGATGTGTGTATTACAAAAAGAATCATGTAAGGCACTCCAAAATGAACCTGTAAATGGTACATTTTCACAAAGAATGTCTAGCGAAGAAAACTTGTTTGAAAAAACTCTGTTTCTTTCCTTCCATATCAACCACAAGAGAGCTCTTAGACCCAAAGGTGTACCTGTAGCTCTGAGGACAGTAGTTGTTCTGTGCCTATACTAACGTTCTTTTCTTCCCTTGAAGCAAGCTTGCAATGTGGCACCTCTTTAAATTCCTTCAGTGGTTAGAAAGTCATTAAAAAGTGTTTGAATCATGTGTGATAAAAATATTTATTTTTCTTTTGCAGATGACCCAATCTGTGACTTGATTCCTATATACCTTGATGTATTTAGAGGAAACCCAAATCTTCTTCAGCAGTTACTGGAAAGCTATAAACTTCCTCTGGCGAGAAGATCACAAAATTCTGATTCTGGTGACAAGTTATCCAGACTTTCATATCGTATCATGTAAGTCAATGGATGCACTTAAAATGCACATCAGTTGATCTTGTCTCTCTAATTCTCATAGTGTTTGCAGATGTTTTAATTGTACGTGGTGGATTCAACAGCTCGTTAATCTTGACAATCAAATTAAATTATACCTACATTATTAGCTAAATAAGTTAAAGAAATAGCCTATTTGATAATAGTAAAGATGTCATGAAAAAAGTTGGCTTGATTTTAAGTCTGAACAGTTCTCACCTAGTAGACCTCGGTGACATGACAATAGTGGTACCTGTTCTCAGTGTGGGTAAAAATATTTAGGAACAAATGAGTTCATAGGATGTGAACAGCCAATCGAACTTGGTTATTCTACATGGGTAAATACGTTATGAGTCTTTTTATGCTCATCTGAAAATAACAGGTTAACAAATGATCACTTGATTTTGAGCAACTGTTTACTTTTGAGTGCCCCTCCATGCCATCTGCTTGATGAATAATTTGTTCAGTTTTCAACCACTGAACACTACAGCTGATTTCAAGTCTTTTTGGTCATTTTGCATTAAAGAAAATATATATTTTCAGTGTACAGATCTAAGGTCACATAATTTCTAAGTGGCCTACTAGTTCGTTGGATAACAAAAAGACCTTATCTTGCCAGGAGACTATATAGCAAGGCCTAAAATGTTTCTGTTTAATTCTCTCTTGCACGACTTACTTTTTTACCTCCTTTTTTTCTTGAATTGCTCAATGTTAAGTTTGTCCAGTTTGATTAAACCTGGATAACGTACCATCTTTGAGAAGAAGCCAAGTCGGGAAAATAGGGGGGAAAGTTAAAAGAGGTGGGTGGTTACTGTTGTGCTGGTTCATTTTCGAAGTTGAACGCTCCCACCCCCCAAATAAATAAATAAAATAGCAAAAAAAAAAAAAAAAGCCTTGGAAATCCAATAACCATGGTTCAAAAGGTTGAAGTTTTAGTGTCTGTTTCTTAGTCTGTTGTCTGGCATCAATGAATTATTTCATTAGCTTTTTTGCAGTTGAAATTTTGAAGTAATGGGTGTGATTGCGGTCATATATCTGTAGGTGCTACTGCATCTTGCATGAAGAGGATATCTTGGGTGCCATATGCAGCATATGGAAGGAACTGAAAACAGCCAAGTCTTGGGAAGAAATTGAGCTAACAGTATGGGGAGGATTAAATACCTATAACTATAAGGGTCTTACATGATCCTTTTCTGCGTTTGAGACCTAAAGTTAAAAGATTTACCTGCATATACGCAAACTGCTTAATTAAAGGTTGGATACACCGACAGAGGAGGTAATTTGTCGTCAATAAGGTATGGGGTACATAACTGAATATGATAGCATTTTCATCTTGGAGTTTTGTCAATTTCTTTTATTTATTTAAATGCTGTAAATTTGTCTCGATGAAGAACAATAAAGCGGATGTTTACTTGTATAAAACATTTAATCGAATATATTCACATTCCATTGTCTTAATGATTATATTCACATATGCTATGTCAGCTATATAATGCAAAAATTGTATGGTAGGGAGCCAGGACCTTGACTCTTATACTCATGGTATTGGTCGATGGACAATGATATCATGTACTTGGAGCCAACTGCAACACAACGTTATTAGAGTCTACTGTTAAAGGAATAGCGGCTTAAAAAACAATCATTGATTATCCTATTGTAAACATTATCGTGTACATTTCTTGGCCTAAATCTTCAGTCAAAAAGCTTGTTGATTTCATTTCATTTCCTTTGTTGGTGGGTTTTTCAAACCATGTACCTTCCCCCAACCCACAAATGAATAGGAAAATGAATAGGAAGCAAGGTGAGAATCTTTTGTTGAAGGGGAATAAGAGAATTGAGGCTTTGTTTTGGAGAGCCATTTTAGAAAGGAGATAATTTAGGGGAAGGGAAAGTCAATATGATATTTTCATTAGTTTGAAATTGTGACTTCAATTGGGACCCTCTGTAGTATAATCAACAGTTTTTTGCAATATGTTTTACCTAAACTTCATGAAGGGGGAGTGGATATGCATATATGTTTATCAAAAGTGTGTGCTTCCGTTTATTGATTCTTTTGAGGTTTTTGCTTCTATTTAATATAATATCATAAGCTGATTTTATTTAGTTATTTTGATCCGTTCATAGATGGTTGATTAGTATGATTATTTCAAGGATGATCTTGTTTTCAATGTTTTTTAAGTAACTCTTCATTTTATCTTTTTAAGAATATTACACGTCTCTCCTTCCCCACTCCCTTTGTGTCCTTATTGATCTTTTTCTACCACAACTTCTAATTCTGGACGTTGTGAACATTATTTTAGTCGATGAAACATATAGAAGATGAAGACAGAGGGAGATACACAGATTGTTTCCTAATTAATGGATAAAATAATAAATTGGGAACAATCTCTCATACTGTCCCTCCTTTGTATTCCATCTCTCCTTGTTCTTCTAGGTATGACGAAGTCGATAAACAAATACTTGACGAGGAAGTATCTTTGATAGTAATGAAGGTGACAAACGACTCTCTTGCTATAATAGTATAATGGATGTAGATATACATTCATCAATGATACTAAAAAAAGATACAATGACAGCTAGAAAGACAAATTTATAAATAAAGAGGGTCTTTCCTATCAAAAATTATTTTACAGTATTTACCTCTGTATTTTCTCCTAATAAGCCTTACAATATATTATTATATTCTTTTTTTAATAAGTACAATAAGTATATTATTACATTCAAATTAGAAAACAAATCATTAAAACATGAAATTTATGTTGTAAGTCTTTCAAAAATATATATATATATATATATGTTGTAATATAAAGGGTTAATAATGATATAGCTATGAATTTAAAAAATATCTATAAAACTTTAAACTCTCAACATTACGTTTTCCTCAAAAAATAAATAAAATCTCAGCTTTATGTTTAACGAATTTTTTTCATTTTTTAAATTACAGACTAATTAGAAAATTAAAAGTTTTGAAATCAATTAAAAAAAAAAAAAAAAAAAAAAAACTTTTTTCTTCAAAATGACAAAGAACGCCTTTTAAAATCAATATTACACAACTTTTTTTTAATTCCCAAAACGCAATTAAAATTTTAAATTTTTATTATACATAAATTTCAATTTCATATCTAATGAATTTATTAATTTTAAAAACTGTATTCCTATTAGGAAACTACATTAGATATAACTATATATTAAAACGTTGTCAAAATATATATATATATAAAACAAATTAAAAACACACACACTCATTTAAATTGCAAGATCCAATTAAAAGTGCAAAATTATAAGACACTGGATAATGTATAGAGATTTTTAGAGCAAACTCGATAACCTTATACATTTATATAGTTAAATAATACATAACCTAAAATAACCAAAGCCATATTATAAACCATAAACATACTTCTCAGATTGACCAAGCACTAATTTTACATCCACTAAAATTGAAAAACTAGTCAATTCGTGAGCTTACCATGCTGGAGTCTCAAAATTCCTCTCGACTATCATAAAATATGAAGTATGTCAAGAAATGACTGTCAATTAGGAACCAAAAATGCCAAAACATTCCATGCAGCCACAAAAAGTAAATTCTTTAAAAAGAATAACAAGATGGCGAAAATAAAGACAACAGAACACTGACTCATAAATAATGCAAACAAACTAGGCTGCAATGGACGGCTTTGAAGCAGCAGAGAGCCTAGACCTCTTCTTGGCCAAACTCTCGCTGCGACGTTCTCTTTGCTCCTTCAACCTAGAGGCCAGGAGCTTCTGATACTCGGCAGCCTCAGACTTGGCCTTAGCAATTCTCTTTTTCTTCTCCGCAATTCTTCCTCGCTTCCTCTGCAAGGTCAGCGGGGTAACCAACCTCTGAATCTTGGGGGCTTTGCTAACCTTTTTGCCTGCCGATAAATAAATAAATAAATAAAAAAAAAAAAAAAAAAACAAACAAACCATCAAAAACTTGATTCAAGGATAAATGGAACTGAAAAACAATCTAAATTCTATTAAGCACCAAAATGAGACGGGCCCCCTAACCAAATCTAATATATGCATAGCCTATATAGACATGCAAACCGGAGCCAATATCAAGCAACAATGTAATCCTACGTCAAATGAAGTTCATCTAGAAACGTTGGGGCCTTACAGAGCATAGGCTATCATAGTAATACATCCATCCAACTAATCCAACTTATAAAAAACTATATCAAACTTCTACCAGTACTCTGCACCATCTATCAACCACTGTTGGAAAATTACAATCCCTCTAATGAAGTTCATCTAGAAAAGTTGTTGGGACCATACAAAGCATAGGTTATCATAGTAATACATCCATCCAACTAATCCAACCCCTCTGCCCACCCCCCCCCCCCAACTAAAAGAAACCTACAACCATCTTAGTTTGGTCAGACAAGCTTAAAAAGCAATAGTAAACCATACCAGATTTTGTCGTGAAGGATCTGCGGTATGTGTTAACATACTTTCTAACATCATCCTCCTTTGACAGATTGAAAAGTTTGCGAATCTTGGATGCCCTCTTGGGACCCCTCATTCTTGGTTTCTCAGTGTCTGTCAAGCCAGGAAGATCATTGTCTCCCTTCTTCACAATAACAAGATTTAGAACAGAAAGGTCTTGGCTGACAATGCATCCTCGCACAGACTTCCTCCTGCGTTCGCCATTGCGCCTGCCATAACCTCGGAAACACGGGGTACCTGGCCACAAGAGTTAATTGATGCTTGTATTACTAGGATAGTGCTATAAATTATTGAAAACAAATAATATGAACCACAAATTGATTAAATGGGATGACCATTCACTAGCATAAACAATTCCACAAACCTCTGTGTAGTAAGAGACGGACACGGCCGGGGGTCAAAACTCCCTGTTTCATTGGGAATCCCTGCTTGTCACACCCTCCCATGATCTTGAAAACATAGCCTTTGAATTCCTAAGAAGCAGAAAATCCTCAATCAGTAAACCCATAGATAGCAACAAGGAACTAAGATTTCACTTATTGGAAGACAAGAGCACACATACCTCTCCGAGGGAGTCTCCACTGACCTCCTGGGAGATTCTCTTGTCGAAAAAAGCTCGGCTAAACAAAGACAAGGGATAATTTTAGTCCAAGAAGAAATTTAAACTAGTGTAAAAACGATGACAAATAACAAACAAACAGGGAATAGCTAAAATCTTTCTTTTTGCTCTTTTTACAAACTCTCAAAATAAATATTGTTGCTCAGGGAAAACTGCTACTTTACAACCAAAAAGGGGATTTAACACACAAACAAGCAACGAAAATACCAAGACCAACGACATCACTGCAGATTTTCCACGATGTCAATATATAAATTACTTGGAGTATTCCTTAGCAAGGATGAACATTAACTCTACAAGTTAAACTGCAAACGTATCAAATTAACAATTCAACACTACTCTACCAACCAAAAGGGAGCCCTTTTATTCATCATACATCTCAAAAACCCTAGTTCCAGAGAGGCTTAGTAATGGAATTAAGGATCTACGCATATGAAGCCACACTTCAGTAACACTCAGTCGAAAAGACCAGAAGATGTACTTTTCAACGTTCCATTTTTCCTATTAAGCGGATTAATTTCAAGAAACTAAATCTTCTGGTTCTACTAGCAAAAATAACCTCCCGCAAGACCAATCCCATGTATTTATGTAAACTTTACAATATGAACACGCGACTGAAAATGGACAGAACAATTAATCCACATAGTATGCACATTCGTGACTAAAACAACGGATTGAAGAATAAAGGGAATTGAAAGCTAACAGTTTCTGGTCATCGTCGATTTCGAGCTTTTTCTGGCATCCAGTAGTCGGATTCGCGATATTAAACTGTAAACACGAGAACTCGTTAGTGTTGCAAAAAAATATAGAGAAAACAGTCAGGAAGAAGAGAAATCTAAAGGCCGAACCTTCATCTTCAAGCGCTAAGATTGAAGAGGCGGCCGCTGAGAAGAGACGAACAATGGAGCGATCAGGCTACGCCTTCAGCTTTAGGGTTTAAAACCTACGCCATCAAAGCCCATTCAGAAATATATTTTCTCTTTTTTCATAAGTATTAGTATTAAGTAACGTGAAAAATAAACTCAGTTAATCTATCTCTATCCCCTATATAACCTATATAAAGGTGACTGTACCGACAAACTTTATCTCTCCATTTTGCCTTCCAATTTTTTTTTGACAAGTTGCCTTCCAAAATTTAAACATAGTATAGGTCAATCGACATAAGATTAGTACTAATGACCGAAAGGTTCGTGGTTCGAATCCTCCCACCCCCACATGTTGTCTAAAAAAAAAGAATTTAACATATGTCTATTTAATCAAATTCTATTGGATATATTCGAATTAAGACAAAATGCAAGATGGAATAGAGAGAGTGGGTTGGGTCAAAGATAGTTGCCCTCGACTCACCAAGTTGGCTTTATTTTTATGACACATAAACCTCTAAACTCTCCTCATTCCAAGTATCATTCATTAGAGAATTTCAAGAGATTACTTCAATTTTCAAAAAACTAACTTATTGGGTTCCAACAAAATAATGAACATCTATTATAATCTTACTTTTATAACACAAAACCTATGGACTCTTCTCATTCCAAGCACCATTTATTAGAGAATTTCAAGAGATAACTTCAATTTTCAAAAAACGAATCATTGACTTCCTACAAAATATCAACACCTATTATAATCTTATTTTTATTACATAAAAACATATGGACCCTTCTCATTCCAAGCACCATTCATTAGAGTATTTCAAGAGACAACTTCAATTATAAAAAAAAATGTCTTCTTGGCTTCCTACAAAATATTCTAATTCAATAAATCATCAACTTCCATTACAATCTTGTTTTTATTACACAAAAACATATGGACTCTTCTCATTCCAAGCACCCTTCATTAGAGAATTTCAAGAGACAACTTCAATTTTCAAAAAACAAGTCTTTAGCTTCCTACAAAAAGTCAACATCTATTATAATTTTAGTTTGGGAAAAATACACTTTTAATCCCTGAGGTTTGAGTTAGGTTTCATTTTGTCTTTGAGTTTTCAAACTCAACAATTTAGCCCTTGAGGTTTGGTTTTAGTTTCATTTTGGTCCCTCCATCCATTTTTCCGTTAAAAACTAATGGATTGCTGACGTGGCACATTTTTTTATTTTAAAAAATAATTTTGTTAATTTTTAAAATAAAAATAGGGAAAAATACCTTTTTAGTCCCTTAGTTTTTAGGAATGTGATTTTGGTCTCGAGTTTTCAAAATAGACCTTTTTAGTCCTTGAGTTTTGAACAATAAGTTTAAAAGGTCCTTGAGTTTTCAAAATAGACATTTTTAATCCATGAGTTTTGAGAAATAAGTTTAAAAGGTCCCTAATACTATTTTTTTCAATTTTTTAAATTAATACTTTTTATTTTTTTTTTTAAGTTTAAAAAAACCATTCAATATAAAAAAATATAAAAATATTAATTAAAAATTTGAAAAAAATAATATGAGACCTTTTAAATCTATTTCTCAAAACTCAAGGACTAAAAAGACCCATTTTGAAAAGTTAGGGACCTTTTAAACCTATTTCTCAAAACTGAAGAACTAAAAAGGTCTATTTTGAAAACTCAGGGACCAAATGCACATATTCCTCAAAACTCAGGGACCAAAAAGGTAATTTTCCCATAAAAATAATATATTAAATTAATCAAAAAAATGTATTTTTTATTCTTTTCTTCTCTCTATCCTTTTTCTTCTTCTTTTTCTTCAAGTTGTGCCCAGTCATTGCCGCCAGTCATCGTTGTCGGCGACTGCCAAAGATTTTTTTGTCCTCTTTTTTTTTCTTTCTTTCTCTCTCCCTCTCTCCATCTCATTTCTTCCGCTTGCAACCCGAACAATTTCTTCACGTGAAGCCCAGCCCGGTTATCTCTCCAACGAGGCACAGTGAAGTCGAGCTTAGCTTCTCTGGTTATCTCTCCGACGAGCCCAGCCTGGTTATCTCTCCGACGCGGGTCCTTCACTCGAGCATAGCTGTCCAGCGAGTTGGGGCTCGATTTTTTCGGTGACTTGTGTGGGTCTTCTTCTCCCTTCAACCTCTGGCGGTTCGTAGCTGTCCTCAACGTTGCCACTCGATTTTTTAGTTGCCTTCTTCTCTCAAGTTTTTAGGTTGCAATTTTCGAAATATCTTTTCTTCTCATTCATTCCCCTACCTTTCTTCTTCCTTTTCTCCCTATTTTTAGGTCTGAAAATCAACACCTAAACCTCAGCGGCGAACTCACGAGCGAAGACGACGTTCTCATGGCTGGCGTTCCTTTTCCTTCCGTTTATCGGTGTTCTCGTTCGAAGACGGCAACTCACTAGTCATTGAGAGGGGTAAATACTAACAATTTCCCTTTTCTATCACAACTTCTAGTTCACGACAAATAAATGAGGACGTTGTAAGTATTCTTTTAGTCGATGAAACATATAGAAGATGAAGACTAAGAGGGAGATGATAAAATAATACATTGGGAACAATCTCTCTTGTCGTCCCTCCTTTGTCTCCCACCTCTCCCTATTCTTTTGGGTATGACGAAGCCGATAAACAAATAGTTGACAAGGAAGGATCTTTGATAGTAATGAAAGTAACAGATAGCGAAGAGAATTAAAATTACCTATAGTGTGGTAACCACATGCTCCTGTCATAATGAATGTAGATATAATTTCATCAATGAGTCACCGTGTACTAAAAAAAGATGAAATGACAGTTAGAACCACAAATTTCTAAATGAAGATCGTCTTTCCTATCAAAAATAATTTACACTATTCTAATACCTCAGTACTTTCTCCTATTGAAATAAGCCCTACAATATATTATTATATTCTTTTTTAAATAAGTACATTATTAAATTCACATTAGAAAATAAATCATTAAAACATGAAATTTATGTTTTAATACTTTTTTTTTTTGGAGGTGAAGTTGATCACCGATGAAATCCTCCGCTTTTCTTCTCTAATCCAAGTCGTCGCCAACACAGCATCAGCAGCCCATTGGTTGGCAAGGAAAGCTGGGTTTTACCTTTTTGGTTTCCCCCTCCTAATTATGAGGGTAGTTGTATGGGTAGTTAGCTTTTAATGAAGGGGCTTTGCACAGATAGCAAAAACCGACAAAAGTATTGCAAAAATAGCAAAAAAATAAAATTATTTGCGGAAATAGCAAAAAATACATTAAATTACGAAAATACCCTTAGTATCTCCAATAGTCTATCAGCCCCTATTATTAATAGTCACTGATAGACTTCGATTAATCAGAGTCTATCAATGATAAATACTGATAGACTTTGATGATAAGTTTCAATTAATCGGAGTCTACTAGTGATAGACACTGATAGACTTTGATTAATCGAAGTCTACTAGTGTGTATCACTGATAGACTTTCATTAATCGAAGTCTACTTTGATTAATCGAAGTCTATCAGTGTGTATCACTGATAGACTTTGATGATCATAATCTATAAATTTTTATCGTGTTTAATTCAAGCCTATCAGTGATAGCCGCTGATAGAAAACAATTTAATTCAAGGCTATCAGTTTCTATCCATCAGTTTAATTTTAGTCTATCAGTGATAATCACTAATAGAAAACCGTTTAATTCAAGTTTATCAGTTTCTATCACTGATAGAAATCAATTTAATTCAAGACTATTAGTTTCTATCACTGATAGAAACCAATTTAATTGAAATTTATTAGTTTCTATCAGAAATCAATTTAATTAAAGTCTATTGACTTGTATCACTGGTGGAAATTAGTTTAATTCAAATCTATCATTTTCTATCGAGGAATAGAAATCAGTTAATTGAAGTCTATTTGTTTCTATCTCGGATAGAAATCAGTTAATTATCAATTAATTGAAGTCTACCAATGATTGTTACTGATAGAAATCAATTTAATTGAAATCTATCAGTAAAGTACTTGGCATTGCAATCATCTTGGTAATTAGAAACTTAGCCAAAATTATTATACTACAATCATAAATTGAACAAAAAATTTAAGTCTCTTATGGTAATTAGAACATAAAATCCAAAAATAACCATTACGAACAAGCGACTCTCAATCAACAATATAATTTTTAAAGCCTAGCACACAAGCTCCGTGACCACCGTCATAAAATTGCTATTCTTGTATTCTTTGTATTTTATTATCTATCAATTATAGTCCTAATAGACTTCGACCAGTGATAGTCAGTGATAGACTAAGATTAATCGGAGTATATCAGTGATATACTTTGATAAACCTATACAAACACTCACCAAATTGTTATTTTTGTATTTTTGGCATTCTTGAATTAAAAAGAAAACCAACAAGAGCTTAGCTCAATTAAACAATCATAACAATACATTGTGGGAAGAAGAATAAAAAGCAAATCAAATAAAAAAAGAAGAAGAAGATGCACAACCTAATAAACTGAACAGAACAAAACAGAGGGAAAAAAAACATATTTATCACACAAGAACTCCACCCTCATAAATGCACAAAAAAAAAAATCGTAACACACAAGAAATGAGGGAAAGAAAGGGTAAAAAGAAAAAAAAAAAACAAGAAATCGTAACACACAAGAAATGAGGGGAAGAAAAGGTAAATGGAGAGGGAGAGAAAGAGAAGGGTAAAATGGGAATATTCTAATTTTTTTGCTATATTTGCAATTCTTTTTACCTTGTGCTAAATTTGCTATTATATATAATTAATTTGCCACCCACTGAATTACTCTTTAATGAATGATTTATTTTTCCTTTTTTTTTTTAGAAGCGTTTTAATACTCTTACAAAAAAGACAAAATCTATGTTGTAAAGTGCTAATAATGGCATAGCTATGAATTTAAAAAATATCTATAAACCTTTAAACTATCATCTTCGATGTCAAAACAAAATACACATTACGATTTCCGCAAAATAAAATAATAATAATAATAAAAAATAATCTCAACCTTATTTCTAATGATTTTTTTTTCATTTTTAAAACTAAAAACTTTTTTTTCTCGAAAAAAATAAAAGAAATAAAACAAAAAAAAAAAAAAAAAAAACTTTTTTCTCCGAAATGGCAAAGAACATCTTTTAAAACCAGTATTACACAACTTTTTTTAAAAACTCCCAAAACGCAATTAAAATTTTAAATTTCAATTATACACAAATTTCTTGTTGATTTTAAAAATTGTAGCCCTATTAGAAACAACAGAAAGCTAAATTAGATATAACGATATATTAAAACGTTGTAAAAAAAGGAAAGAAACTTCTCACACATTTAAATTTAAAAGATGCTGTTAATAATGTAAAATTATAAGACACTTGAAAAAGAAGAGTGATTGTAACCTTATAAACTTACGTAGTTAACTAACATATAACCCAAACTAACCAAAGTCATATTATAAAATATAAACACACTTCTCAGATTGACCAAGCCCTAATTTTACATCCACTAAAATTGAAAAACTAGTAAGTGACCACCATGCGGGAGTGTCAAAATTCCTCTCTATCATAAAATATGAAGAGTATGTCAAGGAATGACTGTCATTAGGAACCAAAAATACCAAAACATTCTAGATGTCATATGCAAGCAGCCGCAAAAAGTACATTCTTTAAAAAGAAAAACAAGATGGCAAAAATAAAGATAACAGAACACTGACTCATAAATAATGCAAACAAACTAGGCTGCAATGGACGGCTTTGAAGCAGCAGAGAGCCTAGACCTCTTCTTGGCCAAACTCTCGCTGCGACGTTCTCTTTGCTCCTTCAACCTAGAGGCCAGGAGCTTCTGATACTCGGCAGCCTCAGACTTGGCCTTAGCAATTCTCTTTTTCTTCTCCGCAATTCTTCCTCGCTTCCTCTGCAAGGTCAGCGGGGTAACCAACCTCTGAATCTTGGGAGCTTTGCTAACCTTTTTGCCTGCCAATCAAAAGAACCATCAAAAACTTAATTCAAGAATAATTAGACCTGAAAAACAATCTGTACAAAATAAAATTCTATAAAGCACCAAAATGAGATGGGCCCCTGACCAAATCTAATATAACCAATAGTCCATATTGGCGTGCAAAGCGGAGCCAATGTCAAACAACAATGGAATCCTACGTCAAATGAAGTTCATCTAGAAACGTTGGGACCTTACAGAGCTTAGGTTATCATAGTAATACATCCATCCAAGTAATCCCAATTATAAAAAAATATATATCAAACTTCTACCAGTACTCGGCACCATCTATCAACCACTGTTGGAAAATTACAACCCCTCTAATGAAGTTCATCTAGAAAAGTTGGGACCATACAAAGCATAGGTTATCATAATACATCCATCCAACTAATCCAACTTAATAAAAAATATATATATCAAACTTCAGCCAGTACTCTACGCACTGTTGGAAAATTGCAACCCCTGTAAACCCCTCTGCCCCACCCCCCCCCCCCCCCCCCCCAACAAAAGAAACCTACAACTACAGCCATCTTAGTTTATTCAGACAAGCTTAAAAAGCAATAGTAAACCATACCAGATTTTGTCGTGAATGATCTGCGGTATGTGTTCACATACTTTCTAACATCATCCTCCTTTGACAGATTGAAAAGTTTGCGAATCTTGGATGCCCTCTTGGGACCCCTCATTCTTGGTTTCTCAGTGTCTGTCAAGCCAGGAAGATCATTGTCTCCCTTCTTCACAATAACAAGATTTAGAACAGAAAGGTCTTGGCTGACGATGCATCCTCGCACAGACTTCCTCCTACGTTCGCCATTGCGCCTGCCATAACCTCGGAAACACGGGGTACCTGGCCACAAAAGTAAATAGACGCTTGTATTACTTAGGATAGTGCTATAAATTATTGAAAACAAATAATATGAACCACAAATTGATTAAATGGGATGACCATTCACTAGTATAAACAATTCCACAAACCTCTGTGGAGTAAGAGACGGACACGGCCGGGGGTCAAAACTCCCTGTTTCATTGGGAATCCCTGCTTGTCACACCCTCCCATAATCTTGAAAACATAACCTTTGAATTCCTGAGAAGCAAAAAAATCCTCATTCAGTAAACCCATAGATAGCAACTAGGAACTAAGATTTTGCTTATTGGAAGACAAAAGAGCACACATACCTCTCCGAGGGAGTCTCCACTAACCTCCTGGGAGATCCTCTTGTCGAAAAAAGCCCGGCTAAACAAAGACAAGGGATAATTTTAGTCTACGAAGAAATTTAAACTAGTGTAAAAACGATGACAAATAATAAACAAACAGGGAATAGCTAAAATATTTCTTTTTGCTCTTTACAAACTCTCAAAATAAATACTGTTGCTCAGGGAAAACTGCTACTTTACAACCAAAAAGGGGATTTAACACACAGACAAGCAACGAAAATACCAATACCAACGACATCACTACAGAGTTTCCGCGATGTCAATATATAAATTATTTGAAGTATTCCATAGCAAGGATGACCATTGCAAACGAATCAAATTAACAATTCAACACTACTCTACCAACCAAAAGGGAGCCCTTTTATTTATCATACATCTCAAAAACCCTAGTTCCAGAGAGGCTTAGTAATGGAATTAAAGATCTATGCATATGAAGCCAAACTTCAGTCACACTCCGTCGAAAAGACAGGAAGATGTACTTTTCAACGTTTCGTTTTTCCTATTAAGCGGATTAATTTCAAGAAACTAAATCTTCTGGTTCTACTAGCAAAAATAACCTCCCACAAGACCAATCCCATGTATTTATGTAAAATTTACGATCGCCTGAAAATGGACAGAACAATTAATCCACATAGTATGCACATTCGTGATTAAAACAGCAGATTGAAGAATAAAGGGATTTGAAAGCTAACAGTTTTTGGTCATCGTCGATTTCGAGCTTTTTCTGGCATCCAGTAGTTGGATTCGCGATATTAAACTGTAAACACGAGAACTCTAAGTTAGTATTGCAGAAAAAATAGAGAAAACAGTCGGGAAGAAGAGAAATCTAAGGGCTGAACCTTCATCTTCAAGCGTTGAGATTGTAGAAGCGGCCTTAGAGAAGAGACGAACAATGGAGTGAGCAAGCTACGCCTTCAGCTTTCGGGTTTTAAATGTATGCCTTCAAGCCACACCACCAAAGCTCATTTAAAAATATACTCTCACTGTTTTTCGTAAGTGAGGTGAAAAATAATCTCGGTTAAACTATACTATATATAAAAGTGGCTATAGAGAGAAACTTTATCTCCCCATTTCACCCACCAAATTTTAAACATATGCCTATTTAACCTAATTCTATTGGATGCATTGTAGTTAGGACAAAATGCAAGATGGAAAAGAGAGAGTGGGTTGGATCGAGATAGTTGCCCCAAAACCCCACCAAGCTGGCTTCATTTTTATTACACAAAAACCTATGAACTCTTCTCATTCCAAGCACTATTCATTAGAGAATTTCAAGAGGCGACTCCAGTTCTCAAAAAATGACTCATTCGCTTCCTACAAAATAATCAACATCTATTATAATCTTATTTTTATGACACAAAAAACTATGGATTGTTATCGTTCCAAGCACCATTCATTAGAGAATTTCAAGAGACGGCTTCAATTTTCAAAAAACGACTCATTGGCTTCCTACAAAATAATCAACATCTATTACAATCTTATTTTTATTACACAAAAACCTATGAATTGGTCTCATTCCAAGCACCATTCATTGGAGAATTTCAAGAGACAACTTCAATTTTCAAGAAACGACTCATTGCCTTGCTACAAAATAATCAACATCTATTATAACATTATTTCTTTTACAGAAAAACCTATGGACTCTTCTCATTCCAAGCACCATTCATTAGAGAATTTCAAGAGACGACTTCAATTTTTTTTCAAAAAACAACTCATTAGCTTCCTACAAAATAATCAACATCTATTATAATCTTATTTTTATTACACAAAAACCGATGGACTCTTCTCTTTCCTAGGAATATTCATTAGAGAAGTTCGAGAGAAGACTTCAATTTTCAGAAAGCATATGGACTCTTCTCATTCCAAGAAGTAGCACCATCCATTAGAGAATTTCAAGAGACAATTTCAATTTTAAAAAAATCGAATCGATGGCTTCCTACAAAAAAAAAATCAAACTTCTATCATAATCGTAATTTTATTACACAAAAACTTATGGACTCTCCCCATTACAAGCACCATTCTAATTTTAAAGGACGACTTCAATTTTCAAAAATAGATTCAGGGGCTTCCACAAAATATTTTAATCCAATAAGTCATCAACATCTATTACAATCTACTATCAAACTAAGTCCTAATTTGAGTTGCCTAATGAAAGGGAGAACAATTCACAAACAAATGCAATTCCTTCGATCTGGTTCCCTTTTTTTCAATCCAATTTCTTTTCTCTCTGCCAAGAATGCAGTGTCCCATGTTGTCAAAAAGAATACAGTGTCTCAAAACCACCCTTCCATCGTATATGTACCAATTGTGCCCTCTAGAACAGTCTCATGTTTTTGTTCCCGTTTTTTTTTTTTTTTTTTGTTACTATTTGGCTATTGTTATAATAAAAAAGAAAATAAAACAACCCCTCTATTCTTTCGTTAGACAAGTTCTAATTTGTAAGTAAGCAGAAAGACATAGATGGAGATTGGGAAAATACCAGTCACGGCAAGGAAGAAGAAAATCGAGGGAGGCAACGGCGGCACGAACAAAGAAAGGCGATGGTGGAGGCGGCACGAGCGGAAGAAAGACGACGGCTGCAGCAGCAGTGAACGGGAGAGAGGCAGCGGCGACACTGAGGTGCTGAAACGGAGGAGGAAACAGCTTGAAGAAGAAGAAGTGGATTTATATATGGAGCGCTAAGCCTTCAGCTTTAGGGTTTTAAACATGGGCTTATCTGAAACAGGTGGGCCTAACCTATGCAATTCTGGACTACCCATACTAAAACCCAAATCATCTACTATGCCCAGCCCATCAAAGCCCATTCAGAAATACATGTTCTTTTTTCTGGACTCCCTCATCCTTTATAAAAAAAAATAATAAAAAAAACATAAGGAGAAGGAAAAGAAGAAAGGAAGAGATGAAAAGAAAAGAAAGTTGACGGCAGCAGCCTGGAAGAAGAAGAGGAGAAAGAGGGATCAAGAAGTAAAAAAATAATAAAATAATATTTTTTTTTAAAAAAAAACTTATTTTTAAAATAAAAAATGTATTTTCGTTAATTTCTATCGGAAACATGGATGAAATGACTAAAATGATACGAAATCTAAATCTCGAATATGTCGAGTTTGAAAATTTAGGGACTAAAATGAAACATAACTCAAACCTCGAGAACCAAAGCTATCGATCTCCTTGATTACTTTTTTTAGTTATCTTGTATCGGTTTTCTTTCCTTTTTTTTTCCCTAAATTACAGAACTCGAGTCACTGAATTGAGAGATGTGAGAAAGAAACTGCCATTTTGACCGTTAGTCTTGTAATGAAAATTTTGCAAATTTCAAATCATTCCGTTAAAGGTTAAATGGATGGTATATTTTATTTTCATAAATTCCTTAATATCCCCTCACTGTTTTTTAAGTATAAAAGAGAAACACTAAAGAAGGTGCATCATGGATGATTGCACCAGCCACTTATGAGGTTGGGTCTTCAATCAAGGACATTTTTTATTAATATTATATATTTTTAAATTTATTATTAAAATAAAAGTGAGTCTAAAACTTGTTATTTAAATATTGTAGTTTAAAATCCACGTTTACAAGTCGTCTCTTAAGAGACGACCTACAGACGTGACAACTTTAAAAGTCGCGCTAATCAGATTAAAAAAAAACGTTATTTAATGCAGGTTGTCTCTTCAAGACACGACCTGTGCACATATCTAAACAATGTATACTCTTGTCATATTGGTAAACAGTCTTTTTTAGCATTCAGACAATTGTGAGTCCGAGCCTGACAAGACGCACAATTCAGGTTTTTTTTTTTTTTTTTTTTTTTTCTTTTTACATTTCTTGCCTTTTCCTTCCCTTTTTTATTCATATTTTTTTTAAATATTTGTTTTTCAATAAATCAAAAAAGTAATTGCATTTTTTAAATTGTTTTAAGCAAATTGAATTTTTAGAGGGGAATTGTGCTAAATAGCTAGAAAAAAAAAGACTTCTTGTTTTTTGGCTACAAATGTTCAGAATTCGCAGGGGTGGCTACCGCATTTTCAGGAACTGTTTTCTAGATTTTTTTTGACATTTTTACCCCTAGTATATACGACTATAGACAAACGCCGGTAACTGATTTTTTTTGTTTTCATTCAGTTTCTCCCCCCTTTTTTCGGGATGGATGAATCCCGATTTATAGGGAGTTCAGTTGGCGGGTTGTGTTCAAGTGTATAAAAAGATCTACCTATTTTTTAGGCTTAGGTTTCAGCGTTTCCAACGGTAAAAAAGATTTTATCCCTCACATTTTGTTCCTCATTATCCATGTTACAAAAGGACAACAATAAAAGTCGTAAGTAGTAGTACACACAGACAGATGACAGTGCATATAAACTACAGCGTATATATAACTCATATGGGGGGTGGGACTGGGGTAAGTATGCATACATGCACACAGGATGCATGCGGAACACGTATGTATGTAATACTATAGACAGATATCAGTTATGGCATTCATCAGGTATTTGCATTCAGGTGAACATGGTATGGGGGGTTATTATGGTTACATATAGCAACACAGACAAAGACAGAGTGTATTTTTATTGGGCATTCCAGACATACACGATACAGGGGGTGATTAACTCAAATACAGGGGGGATTAAGTGTATACACACAAGTAGACACATCAGACCATTCCATGGATGTATATAATAGTACAAACAAATCAAAACATTTTTTCTATTAGACATGCCAATGTGTATGCACACATATACATATGAGTATACCACAAGCACACTTTTTCCAAAGAAGTTGCAATAACGATGAAATGGTATTTATTAGTACATACCACTCTGACGGGTTCAACATTTAAGTCAAATCAACACAAACCCTCCACCAAAACCGCCTCCATGCATTTCCTCCCCACGCCCGTGCTTTTTGTCTTACAATAGGCCGGTATAATCGCGGATTGGAACGAAAAAATGAATCCCGAAAATATACGGTTTCAAAGGGAATAAACTAAATCCCTAAAATCTTGGGATAATGTATTTGTTTGTTGCAAATATAAGGGAAGAGAAATGAAACTGTTACCTAGTTCAAATTTTTTGGTACAGTCGTCGCGTAGGGGGAGAAGCAAGCAAGAGATGGTCGTCGACGCGGCGGATGAAGGTGGTTGGCACGGCGGAGGTGGTTCGTCGGCGTGATATGAGAGGTAGGTAGCGATATACACTCTGTGGTGGCGGTGGGGAATAGTGTGGAATGGGGGTTTCGAGGATGTGGAATGCTCTCAATGAGAGGTAGTCTTTTTAGGTTATTCAATTTTCTGGGGAAATTAGCAACTTGTTCTTATTTTTTGTTTTTTAATTTCTAATCTTCTTAGTTGCAGGTAGTATGTCTTCGGATTGAGAGGACATTTTTTCCAATTAATGCATTCCGAAGGTGTTTCTCTCTACTGAGGGAGGTTGAACTTTGTACTCCTTCCCCAATAAAGGTATTGACTCCTTTTTTCGGGAAGCAACTTTTTCCAGGAAGCAAATTTTTCCAGTAGTTAACAATATGATACACCTAGATTTTCAAACTGTTTTATTTCTTGGATTTTTTAATTTCAAACTTCCTAAAATGTCTCCAACTTATTTTTAGGGGTATATTTTATCTCTCTTAAACTCTGATTTTGGTTTTAAACGTTAAGAATACGTTAGACAGTTTGTTGGGGGGCATATTTGTCTTTTACAAATAGGTATTTATTAATCATTAAATCATCTAGACATCTATTTAATTTATAAACGTTTGTAGCTATATTTCAAGCCACCTATTTATTTTTAGCCATATTTCTTGTTGCCCCATTTTTAGATTACAATTTTTTTTTTCTCGCGCTTGAAATAACTGAAATTTAATTAACTATTAAAATCAAATAAGTAATTATATTATTTTGTAATGTTTTAAATAAATTGAATATCATATTAAAATTTATTCTCTTTTCTTGAATTAATTAAAATTTAAATAGTTGTAATAAAATTGAAGTTTAAATAAGTGTTAAAATAATGAGTAATTACATTTTTTTAACGTTCTAAACAAATTGAATATTATAATATGGTTTATTTTCTTTTCAATAAGCAAATTAAATTTAATTAAGTATTAATTATTTAAACATTTTATTTTAAATTCACATATATATTAATCCAGTACAGATAAAAGTAGTTTTTTTTTTTTTTTTGAGATGACATAGTTGTCAATTAGTTCTACCTCGAAAAACTATAATGGTTAAATTTAAATTGAGTAATATTAATTTTATTTTACTTTATTTATAAAGTTTTAAATAATTAGACTTAAATTTCAATTTCTAAGTACAAGAAAAAGAAATAAATTGTAATCTAAAAATTCAATTTGCTTACAACATTTTAAAAAATGCAATTACTTTTTTGATTTATTGAAAAACAAATATTAAAAAAAAATATGAAGGAAAAAAGGGAAGGAAAAGGCAGGAAATGTAAAAAGAAAAAAAAAACCTTTGCACATCTTGTCAGGCTCGAACTCATAATAATCTAAATACTAGAGAACACAGCTTACCAACATGACAAGAGTATGAATTGTTTAAGCATGTGCACAGGTCGTCTGTTCAAGAGACGACCTGCATTAAATAACGTTTTTTTTAAATCTGATTAGCGCGACTTTTTAAGTTGCCACGTCAGCAGGTCGTCTCTTAGAGACGACTTGCAAACATGGATTTTAAACTACAATATTTAAATAATAAGTTTTAGACCCACTTTATTTTAATAATAAGTTTTAAAATATATAATATTAATACAAAAATGTCCCTTCAATGAAGAGAAGAGGTACTGTCGTGAGAAATTGGTTTGATAAGTGAAATTTCCAAGCCTCCTTTTATTCAATTCTCAAGTTTCTTCAACGTAGCCAAAACGAGCTTAGTTTAGCGGTAATTGACATGTATCTTTGACTATGAGGTCAGAGGTTCGAATCTTCTTACCTCAAATGTTGATTTACTAAAAAAAAAAAATCCCCAACTTAATTAAAATCTCAGAAATTAAAAAGAAAATTATAAAGTTGGAATTTTTGCATATAATGAAGAAGTAGATAGACTGAGATTGACATTATTTTAAATTTTAATTAACAAATCAATGTAGTGTGATACATTGGATTTCACATTTTAGAAAATCAAAACCATCGTGCCGGGTGCAGTTTTGTACATATAAAATAGATTAATTTGCACACCGAGTTCATGCTCTTTATATTAATCCCTATAACCTGTTATAATACCAAACGTCACTTTATTGTTTTTAATTTGGCTAATAATCAAGTGTTAATTAATGTAATATTATTTTGGGAATTCTGAATACAAGCTCTAGATTTTTTTTTTTTATTATTATTATTATTGGGAAGTAACAAATTCTAGGTTTTTTGAAAATAAGGAAGTTTGTTCCTTTTCAATAATCTCATTTACTTTATGATATAAGATGTTTGCATATTTGAATAAAGTATAGAAATTTAAATTTGCACTATCTATTTTATATTTGATTCATCGATGGAAATCATATGTTGTAATGAAGAGAAAAAAAGATTGTTATATTTGTTTATGGCAAATTACAAAGTTGGCCCTTTTTCCAAATGATGTCTTAAAAAAAAATAAAAAATGGATTTTTTTTCAATGATGTCTTTTTAGCATTAATCATGCTTATGGATATCAAATTAACTAATTTATTTTAGGTTAAATTACATGTTTAGCCAATGAGCTTTCAGGGTTGTGTCAATTTAGTCTCTAAACTTTAAAAAATTTCAAATAGGTCTTTGAACTTTCAATTTCGTTTCCAATAGGTCCCTGAACTTTAAAAAGTATCTAATATGTTCTTAAACTTTCACTTTTGTGTTAAATAGGTCTCTCAACTTTTAATTTTGAATCTAATATAAGTTCTCGACCTATTCAACATTTTTTAAAATTCACAAGCCTTCTAAATACAAAATTGGAAGTAGTCTCAATAGGCATAAATTTCAATTTTATACATAGTAGATTGATTAATTTTTAAAATTATCAAATATATCAAGGACATATCACACACAAGATTGAAAATTCAAGGATCTATTAGACATTTTTAAAGTTCAGAGACCTATTAGAAACAAAATTGAAAGTTCAGAAACTTAATTGATATAACCATGAAAGTTTAAGGACTAAACTTATAATAAAACATTTCTTTTATTTCTAAATCAACTTACCTAATGTTTGTTAAAAAAATAGTTAGAAGTCTAAATATTGTTAAATGCATTCGTAATCTAAAAAACTCCTCTGGGATAATATAAAAATAGTTAGATGTCATATAATTTCAAATAGGACCATCAAGCCAATAAAATATAATACGTAAAATAGTAATAACTAATAATTAAGTCTTAATAGAATGTCAATTCTCCTTAATGTTTCTTGGGTTATTATCCCTTAATTGTTAGCTGTATTTTCTGTTATTGTTCAGCGTATGAGAGGTCTCCACGTTGGGCTTTGTACTATTATTTATGCCTTGTGTAAGCTTCTCTGTATTACAGGATTTTTCATCATTTTTCCAGCTTTAGTAAAAATCTTTGTCTTGAGCTTTTCTCTCCTCTCTGTCTTCTCCCTTTGATGGTATCAGAGCTCTGAGAACCCTTCAGCTATGGCATCCGAAACTTCTTCTTCTTCTACCTCATCATCTGCACCTCTCTCACAGTCGTTTGAAACTCCTTCAACACCTAACACCACTCCAGTAGTCACTCCGATTCCAGGCTCCAGAACAACACAACGCTTACAAATTCCAAATCCTCCGATTCAGCCTCCAACCAACCATTCCACCCGTCCTTTTGTTCTGCAAAATCAACCTCTAGTTTCTCCTCTGCAACCTCAGCCGTTTTACCCATCAAATCAGACCTACTTTCAGCCATTTTACCCCTCAAATTTCCCTCGCCCACCTGCTGCATATCCCCAATTTTTTCCTCCCCCAAATTCTCCTTCCAATCCTCAAGCCCCTGTTGGGTTTTATGTCCTAAAACTCGTAGATAGTGAATGATTAACGAATTATACACTTGTATCAATAAAGTGTTATTGAGGTTCATGCAATAAACGTTATTGTCATATTAAGTCTAAAATTGCACAATATGACCCAAATCCAATAAACTAAGATCCAAGGTTGTTTACATGAGACTTGGACTAGTATGTGGGGACATACGGGGATCAGTGTTCAAGTAACAACCTAAAAGGTCTATAGTACAGGGATAAGGCTGGGTACCTTATCCTGGTAACACTATGTGATACGGCCCGCTTTGTATTCGATACAGACGTATTGATCCAAGGCGTCCATGTAGGAGACATGCGAGCGGGGGTATCCTATGCAATGAGTTTGCATAAGACCGGACCACGAAATAGTAAACCACTAGATGTAACACCGTTAACTAGTTAGGTTACTGTTTCATCAGGATGACCTAGGTAACTCAATCTTAATCCTGAGTGTGTCATGAACTCCTTCTCACGAGGGATTGTCCTTTGATTAGTACGGGTGAGAGTGGCCAGCACGCCGACTCAATAAGCCTACCTTCTTGGGGACAAGACCGAGTGGGGGGCTGGGGACATGACAATACAATATGGAATTCACTCCTTCCCCTATTGGGGCAAGTAGATGTGTGTTCCCTTAAGGGCTGATTCCGGGGCTTGAACAAAGGCGCGTCGTCCTCTCCTGGCCCGAGAGGAATTCTTGTTTAGAGGTTGGACCCTAAACAAATTGTTCATTAGAGGGATCAGTGGTACTTAAGGAACCAGAGGTAACCCAGGGGTAAAACGGTAATTTGACCCAGCTGGTGTTACGAACACACGTGAAGGATTGACTTACTGCATTGGTCGATATCCGTGGACACAGAAATATTCTCTACAGTGAGAAGAGTGCAGCTATGGGTCTTTAGTGGAGTGACCCACAGTTAACGAATGTTGATTGACTCGGTTAATGAGTTTAGCTGATCAATCTCGTATCGTTGGAGCTTCTGATCTGTAGGTCCATTAGGTCCACCTCCTAGCTCATAACGGGTTCTGAGATAATATAGTCTTGAATATTAAAAGGGAATTTCAGTTAATTGTATTTTGATGCAATTAATATGATGTATGGAGATACATTATAGTATAAGTTTAATTAATGAATTAAACTTTATAATAAAGTTAATTTTGGATATGATTCAAAATTAATTAATGAGAGTATTATGAATTTAATTAAATATGTGATATTTGATTAATTCATGAATTAATTAATTGGGAATTAATTTAATTTAATTTAATTTGGTTAAATATGATTTAATCAAATTAATACTATAGTTTATATTAATGTACATTTTGATGCACATTAAAACTATAGGTTAAATGAGAGATAAAATTGAATATGATTCAATTATAAAATTAATTAAATATTTGATATTTAATTAGTGTGGAATCAATTAATTTAAATTAATTGAATGGCCTGTTTAATTCAATTGAATATGATTTAATTGAATTAAAACTATATGTTATAATTGATTTAATTAAATTAATTATAATTAATTAGATAATTAATTATTATTTCAATAATTATTAATTATTTAATTTATTAATTATTATTTGATAATAATTAAACGATCCAGATCTAATTGGTTTAGATCAATGGACAGGATTGGTTAGGGAGTTAAAGATAACTTCCCAACCTAATCCTACGTAGTTGCCTGAGGGGTTTGGCCATTCCTGATTCACTCTCTCATTCTCACGCAAAACAGAGAGAATTTTCTCTCTAGTTTTTCTCTCAAAACACAGCAAGCACCTTGCAGAAAATTCCCTTCCAATACCGAATTTTGGTTCCCACAAACCAATCTCAAGATATCCCAAGAGAATAGCGGGTGTTCTTGCGTGGTGGTGTCCATTTGGAGATCAAGAACGAGATCCTTGGAGCATTGTGCAGTGTTCTTCGAAATCTGGTAAGTGTTCTTGATCTTGAATCAATTTTAGCATGCTTAATCATTTTTAATTTAGAAATTTGTTTCTAAATTTTGATTTGCCAACGTACCGGTTTTTCTAAAATTGAAAATAAAAAACGAGATCGTTCTTGATTGCTTCCGCTGCCAAAGGAATTTTAATCCTTCAGCCCCGTCACCTAATCCAGCATTATTTACCCCAAATCCCTATCCAACCTTGCCCCAACCTCTTGCCGTCAAGTTGAATGACAACAATTTTTTGCTCTGGAAAAATCAGTTACTGAATGCAGTCTTAGCAAATGGACTTCATGGATTCCTTGATGGTTCAATCTCAGCTCCGCCCAAGTTCTTAGATGATCATCAGCTTCAACCGAACCCTGATTTCATTTCCTGGGAAAGGTACAACCGTTTTATAATGTGCTGGATTTATTCGTCCCTCTCTGAAGAAAAGATGTGTGAGATTGTAAGTCTTGAAACTGCATATGATATCTGGAATTCTTTAAAAAAGTCGTATGATTCTAGAACCACTGCTAAGATTATGGGTCTTAAGTCTCAATTACAAAGGATTAAGAAAGATGGTCTTTCCGTCAGTCAATATCTGTCTCAAATTAAGGAGGTCACCGATAAGTTTGCTACCATAGGGGAACCAATCTCTTATCGAGATCATCTAGCTCACATACTTGATGGTCTTGGAAGTGAGTACAATGCTTTTGTCACTTCAATTCAGAACCGATCCGATAGCCCTGATTTAGAGGATGTTCGTAGTTTGCTTCTTGCTTACGAAGCTCGGTTGGAAAAACAGAGCAGTGTCGATCAGTTGAATCTTGTTCAAGCGAACCTTAGTAGCGTTCAATTACATAGTAACAGTCGTCGTCCCTCTCCTCGCCCTGTTCATTTTCCTTCACCAGCTCCTAGAGCTCCCTTTAATCCATCGAATTTTACTTTTCCTGTTTCTTCCTCTCCTCAACCTTCCCCTAGTATTCTTGGTAAGCCTCAACCTCAATCTAATTCCAAATGGCCTCCTCGTTATAATTCTAACCGTCCACAGTGCCAAATCTGTGGGAAGTTTGGTCATACCGCCTTAATTTGCCACCATAGAACAAATTTAGCTTATTCTACCCCACCCCCCAACAGTCCTCAAGCCATGTTAACTACCACTTCTTCTCAACCATCTTTTTCTGATAACTATTCCACTGTTTCCGCTTATTCTTATCATCCGGACGATAATTGGTTTCTTGACTCTGGTGCGACCCATCACATGACACCCGATGCGTCTACTCTAGCAAATCCTATGCCTTATCACGATGGTGAACAGATTACGGTTGGTAACGGTAAACATATTCCTATATCTCACATTGGTCATAATTATATTTCTTCATATCATAAACCTGTCTTTCTTGATTCCATTCTTTATTCACCTTCTATTTCCAAGCGCTTAATTAGTGTAGCCCGTCTTTGTAAAGATAACAGAGCATATGTTGAATTTTATTCTAATTTTTTTCTTGTTAAGGATCTTCAATCCAAGCAAGTTCTTCTCCAAGGATCTCTTGAAGATGGTCTCTACAAGCTGTCCCCTGCTCCTTTACAGACCACACAACCATCCTTATCCAGTCAGTCTTCTGTTGCTGCCCTTGTGTCTCGTGTTGCTGCCCCTTATTGGCATATACGACTTGGCCATCCAGTAGCTTCAACTTTGAAGCAAATTTTGTCTTCCATTCAAGTGTCCTGTTCTAATTAGTCCATGAGTTTTCAAAATAGACATTTTTAGTCCATGAGTTTTGAGAAATAAGTTTAAAAGGTCCCTAATACTATTTTTTTCAATTTTTTAAATTAATACTTTTTATTTTTTTTAAGTTTAAAAAAACCATTCAATATAAAAAAATATAAAAATATTAATTAAAAATTTGAAAAAAATAATATGAGACCTTTTAAATCTATTTCTCAAAACTCAAGGACTAAAAAGACCCATTTTGAAAAGTTAGGGACCTTTTAAACCTGTTTCTCAAAACTGAAGAACTAAAAAGGTCTATTTTGAAAACTCAGGGACCAAATGCACATATTCCTCAAAACTCAGGGACCAAAAAGGTAATTTTCCCATAAAAATAATATATTAAATTAATCAAAAAATGTATTTTTTATTCTTTTCTTCTCTCTATCCTTTTTCTTCTTCGTTTTCTTCAAGTTGTGCCCAGTCATTGCCGCTAGTCATCGCTGTCGGCGACTGCCAAAGATTTTTTTGTCCTCTTTTTTTTGTCTTTCTTTCTCTCTCCCTCTCTCCATCTCATTTCTTCCGCTGGCAACCCGAACAATTTCTTCACGTGAAGCCCAGCCCGGTTATCTCTCCAACGAGGCACAGTGAAGTAGAGCTTAGCTTCTCTGGTTATCTCTCCGACGAGCCCAGCCTGGTTATCTCTCCGACGCGGGTCCTTCACTCGAGCATAGCTGTCCAGCGAGCTGGGGCTCGATTTTTTCGGTGACTTGTGTGGGTCTTCTTCTCCCTTCAACCTCTGGCGGTTCGTAGCTGTCCTCAACGTTGCCACTTGATTTTTCAGTTGCCTTCTTCTCTCAAGTTTTTAGGTTGCAATTTTCGAAATATTTTTTTTCCTCTTTTCTTCTCATTCATTCCCCTACCTTTCTTCTTCCTTTTCTCCCTATTTTTAGGTCTGAAAATCAACACCTAAACCTCAGCGGCGAACTCACAAGCGAAGACGACGTTCTCATGGCTGGCGTTCCTTTTCCTTCCGTTTATCGGTGTTCTCGTTCGAAGACGGCAACTCACTGGTCATTGAGAGGGGTAAATACTAACAATTTCCCTTTTCTATCACAACTTCTAGTTCACGACAAATAAATGAGGACGTTGTAAGTATTCTTTTAGTCGATGAAACATATAGAAGATGAAGACTAAGAGGGAGATGATAAAATAATAAATTGGGAACAATCTCTCTTGTCGTCCCTCCTTTGTCCCCCACCTCTCCCTATTCTTTTGGGTATGACGAAGCCGATAAACAAATAGTTGACAAGGAAGGATCTTTGATAGTAATGAAAGTAACAGATAGCGAAGAGAATTAAAATTACCTATAGTGTGGTAACCACATGCTCCTGTCATGATGAATGTAGATATAATTTCATCAATGAGTCACCGTGTACTAAAAAAAGATGAAATGACAGTTAGAACCACAAATTTCTAAATGAAGATCGCCTTTCCTATCAAAAATAATTTACACTATTCTAATACCTCAGTACTTTCTCCTATTGAAATAAGCCCTACAATATATTATTATATTCTTTTTTAAATAATTACATTATTAAATTCACATTAGAAAATAAATCATTATGTTTTAATACTTTTTTTTTTTTGGAGGTGAAGTTGATCACCGATGACATCCTCCGTTTTTCTTCTCTAATTCAAGCCGTCGCCAACACAGCATCAGCAACCCATTGGTTGGCAAGGAAAGCTGCGTTTTACCTTTTTGGTTTCCCCCTCCTAATTATGAGGGTAGTTGTATGGGTAGTTAGCTTTTAATAAAAGGAGCTTTGCACGGATAGCAAAAACCGACAAAAGTATTGCAAAAATAGCAAAAAAATAAAATTATTTGCGGAAATAACAAAAAATACGTTAAATTACGAAAATACCCTTAATATCTCCAATAGTCTATCAGTCCCTATTATTGATAGTCACTGATAGACTTCGATTAATCAGAGTCTATCAATGATAAATACTGATAGACTTTGATGATAAGTTTCAATTAATCGGAGTCTATTAGTGATAGACAGTGATAGACTTTGATTAATCGAAGTCTATTAGTGTGTATCACTGATAGACTTTGATTAATCGAAGTCTATCAGTGTGTATCACTGATAGACTTTGATGATCATAATCTATAAATTTTTATCGTGTTTAATTCAAGCCTATCAGTGATAGCCGCTGATAGAAAACAATTTAATTCAAGGCTATCAGTTTCTATCCATCAGTTTAATTTTAGTCTATCAGTGATAATCACTAATAGAAAACCGTTTAATTCAAGTTTATCAGTTTCTATCACTGATAGAAATCAATTTAATTCAAGATTATTAGTTTCTATCACTGATAGAAACCAATTTAATTGAAGTTTATCAGTTTCTATCATAAATCAATTTAATTAAAGTCTATTGACTTGTATCACTGGTGGAAATTAGTTTAATTCAAATCTATCATTTTCTATCGAGGAATAGAAATCAGTTAATTGAAGTCTATTGGTTTCTATCTCGGATAGAAATCAGTTAATTATCAATTAATTGAAGTCTACCAATGATTGTTGCTGATAGAAATCAATTTAATTGAAATCTATCAGTAAAGTACTTGGCATTGCAATCATCTTGGTAATTAGAAACTTAGCCAAAATTATTATACTACAATCATAAATTGAACAAAAAATTTAAGTCTCTTATGGTAATTAGAACATAAAATCCAAAAATAACCATTACGAACAAGCGACTCTCAATCAACAATATAATTTTTAAAGCCTAGCACACAAGCTCCGTGACCACCGTCATAAAATTGCTATTCTTGTATTCTTTGTATTTTATTATCTATCAATTATAGCCCTAATAGACTTCGACCAGTGATAGTCAGTGATAGACTAAGATTAATCGGAGTATATCAGTGATATACTTTGATAAACCTATACAAACACTCACCAAATTGTTATTTTTGTATTTTTGGCATTCTTGAATTAAAAAGAAAACCAACAAGAGCTTAGCTCAATTAAACAATCATAACAATACCTTGTGGGAAAAAGAATAAAAAGCAAATCAAATAAAAAAAGAAGAAGATGCACAACCTAATAAACTGCACAGAACAAAACAGAGGGAAAAAAAAAACATATTTATCACACAAGAACTCCACCCTCATAAATGCAAAAAAAAAAAAAATCGTAACACACAAGAAATGAGGGGAAGAAAGGGTAAAAAGAAAAAAAAAACAAGAAATCGTAACACACAAGAAATGAGGAGAAGAAAGGGTAAATGGAGAGGGAGAGAAAGAGAAGGGTAAAATGGAAATATTCTAATTTTTTTGCCATATTTGCAATTCTTTTTACCTTGTGCTAAATTTGCTATTATATATAATTAATTTGCCACCCACTGCAATTACTCTTTAATGAATGATTTATTTTTCCTTTTTTCTTTTTTAGAAGCCTTTTAATACTCTTACAAAAAAGACAAAATCTATGTTGTAAAGTGCTAATAATGGCATAGCTATGAATTTAAAAAAATATCTATAAACCTTTAAACTATCAACTTCGATGTCAAAACAAAATACACATTACGATTTCCTCAAAATAAAATAATAATAATAATAATAAATAATCTCAACCTTATTTCTAATGATTTTTTTTCATTTTTAAAACTAAAAACTTTTTTTTCTCAAAAAAAAAAAAAAAAAAGAGAAATAAAAAAAAAAAAAAAAAAAAAAAAAAAAAAAAAAACTTTTTTCTCCGAAATGGCAAAGAACATCTTTTAAAACCAGTATTACACAACTTTTTTTAAAAACTCCCAAAACGCAATTAAAATTTTAAATTTCAATTATACACAAATTTCTTGTTGATTTTAAAAATTGTAGCCCTATTAGAAACAACAGAAAGCTAAATTAGATATAACGATATATTAAAACGTTGTAAAAAAAGGAAAGAAACTTCTCACACATTTAAATTTAAAAGATGCTGTTAATAATGTAAAATTATAAGACACTTGAAAAAGAAGAGTGATTGTAACCTTATAAACTTACGTAGTTAACTAACATATAACCCAAACTAACCAAAGTCATATTATAAAATATAAACACACTTCTCAGATTGACCAAGCCCTAATTTTACATCCACTAAAATTGAAAAACTAGTAAGTGACCACCATGCGGGAGTGTCAAAATTCCTCTCTATCATAAAATATGAAGAGTATGTCAAGGAATGACTGTCATTAGGAACCAAAAATACCAAAACATTCTAGATGTCATATGCAAGCAGCCGCAAAAAGTACATTCTTTAAAAAGAAAAACAAGATGGCAAAAATAAAGATAACAGAACACTGACTCATAAATAATGCAAACAAACTAGGCTGCAATGGACGGCTTTGAAGCAGCAGAGAGCCTAGACCTCTTCTTGGCCAAACTCTCGCTGCGACGTTCTCTTTGCTCCTTCAACCTAGAGGCCAGGAGCTTCTGATACTCGGCAGCCTCAGACTTGGCCTTAGCAATTCTCTTTTTCTTCTCCGCAATTCTTCCTCGCTTCCTCTGCAAGGTCAGCGGGGTAACCAACCTCTGAATCTTGGGAGCTTTGCTAACCTTTTTGCCTGCCAATCAAAAGAACCATCAAAAACTTAATTCAAGAATAATTAGACCTGAAAAACAATCTGTACAAAATAAAATTCTATAAAGCACCAAAATGAGATGGGCCCCTGACCAAATCTAATATAACCAATAGTCCATATTGGCGTGCAAAGCGGAGCCAATGTCAAACAACAATGGAATCCTACGTCAAATGAAGTTCATCTAGAAACGTTGGGACCTTACAGAGCTTAGGTTATCATAGTAATACATCCATCCAAGTAATCCCAATTATAAAAAAATATATATCAAACTTCTACCAGTACTCGGCACCATCTATCAACCACTGTTGGAAAATTACAACCCCTCTAATGAAGTTCATCTAGAAAAGTTGGGACCATACAAAGCATAGGTTATCATAATACATCCATCCAACTAATCCAACTTAATAAAAAATATATATATCAAACTTCAGCCAGTACTCTACGCACTGTTGGAAAATTGCAACCCCTGTAAACCCCTCTGCCCCCCCCCCCCCCCCCCCCCCCCCCCAACAAAAGAAACCTACAACTACAGCCATCTTAGTTTATTCAGACAAGCTTAAAAAGCAATAGTAAACCATACCAGATTTTGTCGTGAATGATCTGCGGTATGTGTTCACATACTTTCTAACATCATCCTCCTTTGACAGATTGAAAAGTTTGCGAATCTTGGATGCCCTCTTGGGACCCCTCATTCTTGGTTTCTCAGTGTCTGTCAAGCCAGGAAGATCATTGTCTCCCTTCTTCACAATAACAAGATTTAGAACAGAAAGGTCTTGGCTGACGATGCATCCTCGCACAGACTTCCTCCTACGTTCGCCATTGCGCCTGCCATAACCTCGGAAACACGGGGTACCTGGCCACAAAAGTAAATAGACGCTTGTATTACTTAGGATAGTGCTATAAATTATTGAAAACAAATAATATGAACCACAAATTGATTAAATGGGATGACCATTCACTAGTATAAACAATTCCACAAACCTCTGTGGAGTAAGAGACGGACACGGCCGGGGGTCAAAACTCCCTGTTTCATTGGGAATCCCTGCTTGTCACACCCTCCCATAATCTTGAAAACATAACCTTTGAATTCCTGAGAAGCAAAAAAATCCTCATTCAGTAAACCCATAGATAGCAACTAGGAACTAAGATTTTGCTTATTGGAAGACAAAAGAGCACACATACCTCTCCGAGGGAGTCTCCACTAACCTCCTGGGAGATCCTCTTGTCGAAAAAAGCCCGGCTAAACAAAGACAAGGGATAATTTTAGTCTACGAAGAAATTTAAACTAGTGTAAAAACGATGACAAATAATAAACAAACAGGGAATAGCTAAAATATTTCTTTTTGCTCTTTACAAACTCTCAAAATAAATACTGTTGCTCAGGGAAAACTGCTACTTTACAACCAAAAAGGGGATTTAACACACAGACAAGCAACGAAAATACCAATACCAACGACATCACTACAGAGTTTCCGCGATGTCAATATATAAATTATTTGAAGTATTCCATAGCAAGGATGACCATTGCAAACGAATCAAATTAACAATTCAACACTACTCTACCAACCAAAATGGAGCCCTTTTATTTATCATACATCTCAAAAACCCTAGTTCCAGAGAGGCTTAGTAATGGAATTAAAGATCTATGCATATGAAGCCAAACTTTAGTCACACTCCGTCGAAAAGACAGGAAGATGTACTTTTCAACGTTTCGTTTTTCCTATTAAGCGGATTAATTTCAAGAAACTAAATCTTCTGGTTCTACTAGCAAAAATAACCTCCCACAAGACCAATCCCATGTATTTATGTAAAATTTACGATCGCCTGAAAATGGACAGAACAATTAATCCACATAGTATGCACATTCGTGATTAAAACAGCAGATTGAAGAATAAAGGGATTTGAAAGCTAACAGTTTTTGGTCATCGTCGATTTCGAGCTTTTTCTGGCATCCAGTAGTTGGATTCGCGATATTAAACTGTAAACACGAGAACTCTAAGTTAGTATTGCAGAAAAAATAGAGAAAACAGTCGGGAAGAAGAGAAATCTAAGGGCTGAACCTTCATCTTCAAGCGTTGAGATTGTAGAAGCGGCCTTAGAGAAGAGACGAACAATGGAGTGAGCAAGCTACGCCTTCAGCTTTCGGGTTTTAAATGTATGCCTTCAAGCCACACCACCAAAGCTCATTTAAAAATATACTCTCACTGTTTTTCGTAAGTGAGGTGAAAAATAATCTCGGTTAAACTATACTATATATAAAAGTGGCTATAGAGAGAAACTTTATCTCCCCATTTCACCCACCAAATTTTAAACATATGCCTATTTAACCTAATTCTATTGGATGCATTGTAGTTAGGACAAAATGCAAGATGGAAAAGAGAGAGTGGGTTGGATCGAGATAGTTGCCCCAAAACCCCACCAAGCTGGCTTCATTTTTATTACACAAAAACCTATGAACTCTTCTCATTCCAAGCACTATTCATTAGAGAATTTCAAGAGGCGACTCCAGTTCTCAAAAAATGACTCATTCGCTTCCTACAAAATAATCAACATCTATTATAATCTTATTTTTATGACACAAAAAACTATGGATTGTTATCGTTCCAAGCACCATTCATTAGAGAATTTCAAGAGACGGCTTCAATTTTCAAAAAACGACTCATTGGCTTCCTACAAAATAATCAACATCTATTACAATCTTATTTTTATTACACAAAAACCTATGAATTGGTCTCATTCCAAGCACCATTCATTGGAGAATTTCAAGAGACAACTTCAATTTTCAAGAAACGACTCATTGCCTTGCTACAAAATAATCAACATCTATTATAACATTATTTCTTTTACAGAAAAACCTATGGACTCTTCTCATTCCAAGCACCATTCATTAGAGAATTTCAAGAGACGACTTCAATTTTTTTTCAAAAAACAACTCATTAGCTTCCTACAAAATAATCAACATCTATTATAATCTTATTTTTATTACACAAAAACCGATGGACTCTTCTCTTTCCTAGGAATATTCATTAGAGAAGTTCGAGAGAAGACTTCAATTTTCAGAAAGCATATGGACTCTTCTCATTCCAAGAAGTAGCACCATCCATTAGAGAATTTCAAGAGACAATTTCAATTTTAAAAAAATCGAATCGATGGCTTCCTACAAAAAAAAAATCAAACTTCTATCATAATCGTAATTTTATTACACAAAAACTTATGGACTCTCCCCATTACAAGCACCATTCTAATTTTAAAGGACGACTTCAATTTTCAAAAATAGATTCAGGGGCTTCCACAAAATATTTTAATCCAATAAGTCATCAACATCTATTACAATCTACTATCAAACTAAGTCCTAATTTGAGTTGCCTAATGAAAGGGAGAACAATTCACAAACAAATGCAATTCCTTCGATCTGGTTCCCTTTTTTTCAATCCAATTTCTTTTCTCTCTGCCAAGAATGCAGTGTCCCATGTTGTCAAAAAGAATACAGTGTCTCAAAACCACCCTTCCATCGTATATGTACCAATTGTGCCCTCTAGAACAGTCTCATGTTTTTGTTCCCGTTTTTTTTTTTTTTTTTGTTACTATTTGGCTATTGTTATAATAAAAAAGAAAATAAAACAACCCCTCTATTCTTTCGTTAGACAAGTTCTAATTTGTAAGTAAGCAGAAAGACATAGATGGAGATTGGGAAAATACCAGTCACGGCAAGGAAGAAGAAAATCGAGGGAGGCAACGGCGGCACGAACAAAGAAAGGCGATGGTGGAGGCGGCACGAGCGGAAGAAAGACGACGGCTGCAGCAGCAGTGAACGGGAGAGAGGCAGCGGCGACACTGAGGTGCTGAAACGGAGGAGGAAACAGCTTGAAGAAGAAGAAGTGGATTTATATATGGAGCGCTAAGCCTTCAGCTTTAGGGTTTTAAACATGGGCTTATCTGAAACAGGTGGGCCTAACCTATGCAATTCTGGACTACCCATACTAAAACCCAAATCATCTACTATGCCCAGCCCATCAAAGCCCATTCAGAAATACATGTTCTTTTTTCTGGACTCCCTCATCCTTTATAAAAAAAAATAATAAAAAAAACATAAGGAGAAGGAAAAGAAGAAAGGAAGAGATGAAAAGAAAAGAAAGTTGACGGCAGCAGCCTGGAAGAAGAAGAGGAGAAAGAGGGATCAAGAAGTAAAAAAATAATAAAATAATATTTTTTTTAAAAAAAAAACTTATTTTTAAAATAAAAAATGTATTTTCGTTAATTTCTATCGGAAACATGGATGAAATGACTAAAATGATACGAAATCTAAATCTCGAATATGTCGAGTTTGAAAATTTAGGGACTAAAATGAAACATAACTCAAACCTCGAGAACCAAAGCTATCGATCTCCTTGATTACTTTTTTTAGTTATCTTGTATCGGTTTTCTTTCCTTTTTTTTTCCCTAAATTACAGAACTCGAGTCACTGAATTGAGAGATGTGAGAAAGAAACTGCCATTTTGACCGTTAGTCTTGTAATGAAAATTTTGCAAATTTCAAATCATTCCGTTAAAGGTTAAATGGATGGTATATTTTATTTTCATAAATTCCTTAATATCCCCTCACTGTTTTTTAAGTATAAAAGAGAAACACTAAAGAAGGTGCATCATGGATGATTGCACCAGCCACTTATGAGGTTGGGTCTTCAATCAAGGACATTTTTTATTAATATTATATATTTTTAAATTTATTATTAAAATAAAAGTGAGTCTAAAACTTGTTATTTAAATATTGTAGTTTAAAATCCACGTTTACAAGTCGTCTCTTAAGAGACGACCTACAGACGTGACAACTTTAAAAGTCGCGCTAATCAGATTAAAAAAAAACGTTATTTAATGCAGGTTGTCTCTTCAAGACACGACCTGTGCACATATCTAAACAATGTATACTCTTGTCATATTGGTAAACAGTCTTTTTTAGCATTCAGACAATTGTGAGTCCGAGCCTGACAAGACGCACAATTCAGGTTTTTTTTTTTTTTTTTTTTTTTTTTTTACATTTCTTGCCTTTTCCTTCCCTTTTTTATTCATATTTTTTTTAAATATTTTTTTTTCAATAAATCAAAAAAGTAATTGCATTTTTTAAATTGTTTTAAGCAAATTGAATTTTTAGAGGGGAATTGTGCTAAATAGCTAGAAAAAAAAAGACTTCTTGTTTTTTGGCTACAAATGTTCAGAATTCGCAGGGGTGGCTACCGCATTTTCAGGAACTGTTTTCTAGATTTTTTTTGACATTTTTACCCCTAGTATATACGACTATAGACAAACGCCGGTAACTGATTTTTTTTGTTTTCATTCAGTTTCTCCCCCCTTTTTTCGGGATGGATGAATCCCGATTTATAGGGAGTTCAGTTGGCGGGTTGTGTTCAAGTGTATAAAAAGATCTACCTATTTTTTAGGCTTAGGTTTCAGCGTTTCCAACGGTAAAAAAGATTTTATCCCTCACATTTTGTTCCTCATTATCCATGTTACAAAAGGACAACAATAAAAGTCGTAAGTAGTAGTACACACAGACAGATGACAGTGCATATAAACTACAGCGTATATATAACTCATATGGGGGGTGGGACTGGGGTAAGTATGCATACATGCACACAGGATGCATGCGGAACACGTATGTATGTAATACTATAGACAGATATCAGTTATGGCATTCATCAGGTATTTGCATTCAGGTGAACATGGTATGGGGGGTTATTATGGTTACATATAGCAACACAGACAAAGACAGAGTGTATTTTTATTGGGCATTCCAGACATACACGATACAGGGGGTGATTAACTCAAATACAGGGGGGATTAAGTGTATACACACAAGTAGACACATCAGACCATTCCATGGATGTATATAATAGTACAAACAAATCAAAACATTTTTTCTATTAGACATGCCAATGTGTATGCACACATATACATATGAGTATACCACAAGCACACTTTTTCCAAAGAAGTTGCAATAACGATGAAATGGTATTTATTAGTACATACCACTCTGACGGGTTCAACATTTAAGTCAAATCAACACAAACCCTCCACCAAAACCGCCTCCATGCATTTCCTCCCCACGCCCGTGCTTTTTGTCTTACAATAGGCCGGTATAATCGCGGATTGGAACGAAAAAATGAATCCCGAAAATATACGGTTTCAAAGGGAATAAACTAAATCCCTAAAATCTTGGGATAATGTATTTGTTTGTTGCAAATATAAGGGAAGAGAAATGAAACTGTTACCTAGTTCAAATTTTTTGGTACAGTCGTCGCGTAGGGGGAGAAGCAAGCAAGAGATGGTCGTCGACGCGGCGGATGAAGGTGGTTGGCACGGCGGAGGTGGTTCGTCGGCGTGATATGAGAGGTAGGTAGCGATATACACTCTGTGGTGGCGGTGGGGAATAGTGTGGAATGGGGGTTTCGAGGATGTGGAATGCTCTCAATGAGAGGTAGTCTTTTTAGGTTATTCAATTTTCTGGGGAAATTAGCAACTTGTTCTTATTTTTTGTTTTTTAATTTCTAATCTTCTTAGTTGCAGGTAGTATGTCTTCGGATTGAGAGGACCTTTTTTCCAATTAATGCATTCCGAAGGTGTTTCTCTCTGCTGAGGGAGGTTGAACTTTGTACTCCTTCCCCAATAAAGGTATTGACTCCTTTTTTCAGGAAGCAACTTTTTCCAGGAAGCAAATTTTTCCAGTAGTTAACAATATGATACACCTAGATTTTCAAACTGTTTTATTTCTTGGATTTTTTAATTTCAAACTTCCTAAAATGTCTCCAACTTATTTTTAGGGGTATATTTTATCTCTCTTAAACTCTGATTTTGGTTTTAAACGTTAAGAATACGTTAGACAGTTTGTTGGGGGGCATATTTGTCTTTTACAAATAGGTATTTATTAATCATTAAATCATCTAGCCATCTATTTAATTTATAAACGTTTGTAGCTATATTTCAAGCCACCTATTTATTTTTAGCCATATTTCTTGTTGCCCCATTTTTAGATTACAATTTTTTTTTCTCGCGCTTGAAATAACTGAAATTTAATTAACTATTAAAATCAAATAAGTAATTATATTATTTTGTAATGTTTTAAATAAATTGAATATCATATTAAAATTTATTCTCTTTTCTTGAATTAATTAAAATTTAAATAGTTGTAATAAAATTGAAGTTTAAATAAGTGTTAAAATAATGAGTAATTACATTTTTTTAACGTTCTAAACAAATTGAATATTATAATATGGTTTATTTTCTTTTCAATAAGCAAATTAAATTTAATTAAGTATTAATTATTTAAACATTTTATTTTAAATTCACATATATATTAATCCAGTACAGATAAACGTAGTTTTTTTTTTTTTTTTTGAGATGACATAGTTGTCAATTAGTTCTACCTCGGAAAACTATAATGGTTAAATTTAAATTGAGTAATATTAATTTTATTTTACTTTATTTATAAAGTTTTAAATAATTAGACTTAAATTTCAATTTCTAAGTACAAGAAAAAGAAATAAATTGTAATCTAAAAATTCAATTTGCTTACAACATTTTAAAAAATGCAATTACTTTTTTGATTTATTGAAAAACAAATATTAAAAAAAAAATATGAAGGAAAAAAGGGAAGGAAAAGGCAGGAAATGTAAAAAGAAAAAAAAAACCTTTGCACATCTTGTCAGGCTCGAACTCATAATAATAATCTAAATACTAGAGAACATAGCTTACCAACATGACAAGAGTATGAATTGTTTAAGCATGTGCACAGGTCGTCTGTTCAAGAGACGACCTGCATTAAATAACGTTTTTTTTAAATCTGATTAGCGCGACTTTTTAAGTTGCCACGTCAGCAGGTCGTCTCTTAGAGACGACTTGCAAACATGGATTTTAAACTACAATATTTAAATAATAAGTTTTAGACCCACTTTATTTTAATAATAAGTTTTAAAATATATAATATTAATACAAAAATGTCCCTTCAATGAAGAGAAGAGGTACTGTCGTGAGAAATTGGTTTGATAAGTTAAATTTCCAAGCCTCCTTTTATTCAATTCTCAAGTTTCTTCAACGTAGCCAAAACGAGCTTAGTTTAGCGGTAATTGGCATGTATCCTTGACTATGAGGTCAGAGGTTCGAATCTTCTTACCTCAAATGTTGATTTACTAAAAAAAAAAAAATCCCCAACTTAATTAAAATCTCAGAAATTAAAAAGAAAATTATAAAGTTGGAATTTTTGCATATAATGAAGAAGTAGATAGACTGAGATTGACATTATTTTAAATTTTAATTAACAAATCAATGTAGTGTGATACATTGGATTTCACATTTTAGAAAATCAAAACCATCGTGCCGGGTGCAGTTTTGTACATATAAAATAGATTAATTTGCACACCGAGTTCATGCTCTTTATATTAATCCCTATAACCTGTTATAATACCAAACGTCACTTTATTGTTTTTAATTTGGCTAATAATCAAGTGTTAATTAATGTAATATTATTTTGGGAATTCTGAATACAAGCTCTAGATTTTATTTTTTTTTATTATTATTATTGGGAAGTAACAAATTCTAGGTTTTTTGAAAATAAGGAAGTTTGTTCCTTTTCAATAATCTCATTTACTTTATGATATAAGATGTTTGCATATTTGAATAAAGTATAGAAATTTAAATTTGCACTATCTATTTTATATTTGATTCATCGATGGAAATCATATGTTGTAATGAAGAAAAAAAAAGATTGTTATATTTGTTTATGGCAAATTACAAAGTTGGCCCTTTTTCCAAATGATGTCTTAAAAAAAAATAAAAAATGGATTTTTTTTCAATGATGTCTTTTTAGCATTAATCATGCTTATGGATATCAAATTAACTAATTTATTTTAGGTTAAATTACATGTTTAGCCAATGAGCTTTCAGGGTTGTGTCAATTTAGTCTTTAAACTTTAAAAAATTTCAAATAGGTCTTTGAACTTTCAATTTCGTTTCCAATAGGTCCCTGCACTTTAAAAAGTATCTAATATGTTCTTAAACTTTCACTTTTGTGTTAAATAGGTCTCTCAACTTTTAATTTTGAATCTAATATAAGTTCTCGACCTATTCAACATTTTTTAAAATTCACAAGCCTTCTAAATACAAAATTGGAAGTAGTCTCAATAGACATAAATTTCAATTTTATACATAGTAGATTGATTAATTTTTAAAATTATCAAATATATCAAGGACATATCACACACAAGATTGAAAATTCAAGGATCTATTAGACATTTTTAAAGTTCAGAGACCTATTAGAAACAAAATTGAAAGTTCAGAAACTTAATTGATATAACCATGAAAGTTTAAGGACTAAACTTATAATAAAACATTTCTTTTATTTCTAAATCAACTTACCTAATGTTTGTTAAAAAAATAGTTAGAAGTCTAAATATTGTTAAATGCATTCGTAATCTAAAAAACTCCTCTGGGATAATATAAAAATAGTTAGATGTCATATAATTTCAAATAGGACCATCAAGCCAATAAAATATAATACGTAAAATAGTAATAACTAATAATTAAGTCTTAATAGAATGTCAATTCTCCTTAATGTTTCTTGGGTTATTATCCCTTAATTGTTAGCTGTATTTTCTGTTATTGTTCAGCGTATGAGAGGTCTCCACGTTGGGCTTTGTACTATTATTTATGCCTTGTGTAAGCTTCTCTGTATTACAGGATTTTTCATCATTTTTCCAGCTTTAGTAAAAATCTTTGTCTTGAGCTTTTCTCTCCTCTCTGTCTTCTCCCTTTGATGGTATCAGAGCTCTGAGAACCCTTCAGCTATGGCATCCGAAACTTCTTCTTCTTCTACCTCATCATCTGCACCTCTCTCACAGTCGTTTGAAACTCCTTCAACACCTAACACCACTCCAGTAGTCACTCCGATTCCAGGCTCCAGAACAACACAACGCTTACAAATTCCAAATCCTCCGATTCAGCCTCCAACCAACCATTCCACCCGCCCTTTTGTTCTGAAAAATCAACCTCTAGTTTCTCCTCTGCAACCTCAGTCGTTTTACCCATCAAATCAGACCTACTTTCAGCCATTTTACCCCTCAAATTTCCCTCGCCCACCTGATGCATATCCCCAATTTTTTCCTCCCCCAAATTTTCCTTCCAATTCTCAAGCCCCGTCACCTAATCCAACATTATTTACCCCAAATCCCTATCCAACCTTGCCCCAACCTCTTGCCGTCAAGCTGAATGACAACAATTTTTTGCTCTGGAAAAATCAGTTACTGAATGCGGTCTTAGCAAATGGACTTCATGGATTCCTTGATGGTTCAATCTCAGCTCCTCCCAAGTTCTTAGATGATCATCAGCTTCAACCGAACCCTGATTTCATTTCCTGGGAAAGGTACAACCATTTTATAATGTGCTGGATTTATTCGTCCCTCTTTGAAGAAAAGATGTGTGAGATTGTAAGTCTTGAAACTGCATATGATATCTGGAATTCTTTAAAAAAGTCGTATGATTCTAGAACCACTGCTAGGATTATGGGTCTTAAGTCTCAATTACAAAGGATTAAGAAAGATGGTCTTTCCGTCAGTCAATATCTGTCTCAAATTAAGGAGGTCACCGATAAGTTTGCTGCCATAGGGGAACCAATCTCTTATCGAGATCATCTAGCTCACATACTTGATGGTCTTGGAAGTGAGTACAATGATTTTGTCACTTCAATTCAGAACCGATCCGATAGCCCTGATTTAGAGGATGTTCGTAGTTTGATTCTTGCTTACGAAGCTCGGTTGGAAAAACAGAGCAGTGTCGATCAGTTGAATCTTGTTCAAGCGAACCTCAGTAGCGTTCAATTACATAGTAACAGTCGTCGTCCCTCTCCTCGCCCTGTTCATTTTCCTTCACTAGCTCCTAGAGCTCCCTTTAATCCATCGAATCTTACTTTTCCTGTTTCTTCCTCTCCTCAACCTTCCCCTAGTATTCTTGGTAAGCCTCAACCTCAATCTAATTCCAAATGGCCTCCTCGTTATAATTCTAACCGTCCACAGTGCCAAATCTGTGGGAAGTTTGGTCATACCGCCTTAATTTGCCACCATAGAACAAATTTAGCTTATTCTACCCCACCCCCCAACAGTCCTCAAGCCATGTTAACTACCACTTCTTCTCAACCATCTTTTTCTGATAACTATTCCACTGTTTCCGCTTATTCTTATCATCCGGACGATAATTGGTTTCTTGACTCTGGTGCGACCCATCACATGACACCCGATGCGTCTACTCTAGCAAATCCTATGCCTTATCACGATGGTGAACAGATTACGGTTGGTAACGGTAAACATATTCCTATATCTCACATTGGTCATAATTATATTTCTTCATATCATAAACCTGTCTTTCTTGATTCCATTCTTTATTCACCTTCTATTTCCAAGCGCTTAATTAGTGTAGCCCGTCTTTGTAAAGATAACAGAGCATATGTTGAATTTTATTCTAATTTTTTTCTTGTTAAGGATCTTCAATCCAAGCAAGTTCTTCTCCAAGGATCTCTTGAAGATGGTCTCTACAAGCTGTCCCCTGCTCCTTTACAGACCACACAACCATCCTTATCCAGTCAGTCTTCTGTTGCTGCCCTTGTGTCTCGTGTTGCTGCCCCTTATTGGCATATACGACTTGGCCATCCAGCAGCTTCAACTTTGAAGCAAATTTTGTCTTCCATTCAAGTGTCCTGTTCTAATGTTGATTCCTTTTGTAATTCTTGTCAAGTAGCTAAGAGTCATCGTCTTCCTTTCAATTTGTCTGAGTCAAGGTCTTGTAAGCCATTTCAATTAATACACTCTGATGTATGGGGACCATCTCCACAAACTTCTATTAATGGAGCACGTTATTTCTTACTTTTTGTGGATGATTTTTCTCGTTATTCTTGGCTCTATTTACTTAAATCCAAGGATGAAACTTTTCCATGCTTTCTTCATTTTAAAGCCTATGTTGAAACACAATTTGAATGTAAAATCAAATGTCTTCAAACTGATTGGGGTGGTGAATACCGCCGTGTTTCTTCTTTCTTGTCTTCACATGGAATAGGTCATCGTGTGTCTTGTCCCCATACCCCTCAACAAAATGGTCGTGTTGAACGGAAAAATCGCCATGTTGTTGAGATTGGCTTATCCTTACTTGCTCATTCGCATTTACCTCTTTCTTTTTGGAGTTATGCTTTTCAAACGGTCATTTATCTTATTAACCGTTTGCCTTCTTCTGTTCTTCAGTCAGCTAGTCCCTATCAACTTTTGTTTCAAAAGTCCCCTGATTATTCTTTACTTCGCTGTTTTGGTTGTTCGTGTTTCCCATTTCTTCGTCCTTATAATGCTCATAAGCTTCTTTTTCGATCTAAAGAATGCATTTTTCTTGGATATAGTTCTAGTCATAAAGGTTATCTTTGTCTTGATCCTTATTCTGAGCGTCTCTATGTCTCGCGACATGTTGTTTTTAATGAAGATGTTTTTCCTTGTGCTCGGGCTGATTTTTCCTTTGGTTCCATTAAGCATTCTTCTCCTGATCCATATTTCTTTTATTCCTATTCTTCTCCTATGGTGTTGCCTTCTTATACTCCTGTGGCTGCTGTCTCCTCCTCCTCATCTTATCCTCCAAGTTTTACTCCTCAGCCAACTCCATCTGTTCACCATCGTTCTTCTGGCATGGATTCTGCTACTTCTAGGTCCACAGATTCTGCTGTTACGCCCCCCTCTGACCAGCCTCTTTCTGTTCAGTTCCCTTCTGTCCAGCCACCTTCTGTCCAGCCCGACCCCTTATCCAGCCCCCCATCTTTTTCGCGGCCCCTTTCTTCTCCCAATTCTTCACTTTCGCCCACGCCTTTACCCTTAGCTACTGTCTCGGTGAGTTCTTCATCTCCTTCCCCTTTACCTATTGCTTCCGCTCCTCCCCCCTCTAACCTTCACCCTATGATCACTAGATCCAAAGCAGGTATTTTCAAACCTAAGTGTTGGCTTTCGGCTTCCTCTTCCTCCATTCCTTCTGAACCTACCAATTTCAAAGCAGCTGTTAAATGTGTTGAATGGCGTGAGGCAATGCAGCGTGAATATGATGCCTTGGTTAAAAATAATACTTGGATTTTGGTTCCACCTTCTTCATACAAGCTCATAAGTTGTAAATGGGTCTATAAGGTTAAGCTTAAACCAGATGGGTCTGTGGAGCGTTACAAAGCTCGTCTAGTTGCTCGGGGTTTTGATCAGACTTATGGTATAGACTATTTCGAAACCTTTAGTCCTGTAATCAAACCCGCCACTATTCGGTTAGTTTTATCATTGGCAGTTCAGTTTAATTGGGTGGTCAAGCAACTTGATGTCCATAATGCGTTTCTTAACAGTGATCAGCCTAAAGGTTTTGTTGATCAAACTAGACCCGACTATGTATGCAAACTGCAAAAGGCTTTGTATGGTCTCAAACAAAGTCCTAGAGAGTGGTTTTTAAAGCTTAGCAATTGTCTTTTGCAGTGGGGATTCAAGGCATCAAATTCTGATTCTTCTTTATTCATTTACCGCAAGAATTCTGTTTTGGTTATCTTCTTAGTGTACGTTGACGACATTTTGGTGACTGGGAATCAACTTTCTTATGTTCAACATTTTATCTCTTCCCTAAATCAATTGTTTGCTCTAAAAGATCTTGGGGAATTATCCTATTTTTTGGGTATTGAGTTTAAAAGAGATAGAGGTTCCTTGCATATGTCACAACACAAATATTTTCTGGACATTTTAAAAAGGGCTGATATGTCTGATTGTAAGTCTGCCGCTTCTCCAATGGCCCATGGTACCTTGCTATCTTTAACTGATGGTGAGTTGCTTTCTGATTCAAAGAAGTATAGAAGCCTTGTAGGAGCACTTCAATATTGTACACTAACTCGACCCGACCTTAGTTTCGCTGTAAATAAGGTGTGTCAGTTTTTACATGCTCCTACCAGTGCTCATTGGCTTGTCGTTAAGCGAATTCTCCGTTACTTAAAGGCTACTCTTTCTCTTGGTATCACATTCACTCCTTCAGGGCATCAATCATTTGTTTGTTATACTGATGCCGATTGGGCAAATTGTCCGGATGACAGGCGTAGTACAAGTGGCTTCTGCGTTTTTCTTGGCAGCAATCTGGTTTCTTGGTCTTTGGGCAAACAAAAAGTGGTCTCTCGTTCTAGTGTCGAGTCCGAATATAGAGGCATGTCCAATGCAACCGCTGGGTTGGTGTGGCTTCAATCGATCTTGACTGAGCTCGGGTTTGCTTCTTCTCCACCTCTTTTATTGTGTGACAACATTAGTGCGACATACTTGGCAGCTAACCCGGTTCTTCATAATCGATCGAAACATATTGAAATTGATCACCATTTCATTTGTGAACGGGTCTCTCGTAACCAACTTTTAGTTCGCCATGTCTCTTCTGAAGACCAGCTGGCCGATATAATGACAAAACCATTGCCTTCTCCACGGTTTCAAAGTTTGCGTACCAAGCTTACTGTGCAGAATAGCCCAGTTGTGCTTGCGGGGGGATAATAGAATGTCAATTCTCCTTAATGTTTCTTGGGTTATTTTCCCTTAATTGTTAGCTGTATTTTCTGTTATTGTTCAGCGTATGAGAGGTCTCCACGTTGGGCTTTGTACTGTTATTTATGCCTTGTGTAAGCTTCTCTGTATTACAGGATTTTTCATCATTTTTCCAGCTTTAGTAAAAATCTTTCTCTCGAGCTTTTCTCTCCTCTCTGTCTTCTCCCTTTGAAGTCTAAATGCATAAATATATATAATTATGACTTATATACTTTACACATATTTATATAATTATGACTTATATACTTTACACATATATATTCCATAGTTACATGAAAGGAGACCATTCTTCCATATTATGCTAGTTGTATGATAATCACCCTCACCCACCTAACCTACTAGTAGCTAAAGATAAAAGAGACTTTTGGTTGTAGCCATAGATACAATACCAAACTACTCGCTTTACTTGCAATTTAATCTAAAAATATTGATGGTATGTATAAGTTTCATCACCTTTTGTAACTATTGAAGAGCCAAGATAAGGTGCTCCTACCACGTATAGATCATCTGGTTGATCTATCTCCTCTAGCATAGAGTAACCTGAGCAAATTCAATAAATTATTTACGCTTTATGAACTAAATTATGGGAGAAATAGAATATTATTAGACGCCAACAATGAAAAAATTGAGAAATGGAAAACTTATTTTCACTTATTCTTATGAATGATGTTTAGCACAATTTTTCTTCTCAAGAAAACAGAAGAATGCTACTAAAAAGAGGTAAAAAGAAATCCATTTTGGTTTTTATATGTTTGTGGGTCTCCTCCTTCGTTAATACTATATTTTTATATTGTGCAACCACCGTTGCGTTTAATTTAAATTGATTTGATTATGATAATCTAGATAGTTGTAGAGAGTTTGAAGTTATATTATCAGAGGAGGAAGTATTGAGTTTTAAGGTTATAAATTTTATGGTTTTGGTATAGTTTCAATTTGTTTCTTACAATTTTAACCTAGTTTCGATTTGGTCCGTATATGATTTAAAAAGTTTAAATTTAGTCTTTATGATTTAGTCGAACCTTACAAGTTGTCATTCATGATGTCATATATATTAAACATGTGACATTTTTATTTACATGGCGATGAGTTAGTGTTTTCTATTTGATAAAATAGGTTAGTTGATAGAATTAGAGTTTAGGACCAAGTACAAAGTAAGAGAAACCGACAAATTTCAAATAAATAAAAAGGAAGATAAAAAGGGAAGGTTTTTCTAATAAAAAAATTAGGGAAAAATACATTTTTGGTCCATGAGGTTTGGGTTAAGTGACACTTTAGTCCTTGAGTTTAAACTCAACAACCTAAGGTTTGAGATAAGGAGCACTTTGGTCCCTGCCGTCAATTTTTCTGTTAAATCTTAACGGCCGCTGACGTGGCACTATTATTTTAATAAAAAAAAATTATTTTTCTAATTTTTTTTAAATAAAAAATATTAAAATAATAAAATATTATTATTTTATTATTATTTAATATTCTTTATCCCTCCCTCTCCTCCTTCTTCCTTCTTCCTCCTATGTCCGGCGACCGACGGCCACCGTCCCCTGCCGCCGCCACCGACTGCCGACGACTGTTTTTTTTCTTCTTTCTTTATTTCTTTCTCTTTTCTTCTCCTTTCTTCTTCTCTTACTCCATTTTTCTTCTTTTCTTTTTTTTTTTTTTAAATATATACAAGAGGGAGGTCCCTCATCCCTCCCCGTCCAGATCTGGATGGGGAGGGAGGAGGGCCAGAAACAAAGGAGGAGGGAGATCCCTCCTTCTTCTATTTTTTTTTATTTTTAAAAATGGAAGAAAAATGGGGTAAGAGAAGAAGAAAGGGGAAGAAAAAAAAAAGTCGCTGGCGGCTGCGAGCGGTGGCCGGTCGCCGGAGACTTGGAGAAGAAGAAGGAAGAGGTGGGAAGAGATGAAGGAGAGTGGAGGGTGAGGATGAAGAATAAGGGAAAAAGAGAGAGCTTGAAAAATAATAATATTTTTATTGCTTTTATTTATTTTTTATTTTAAAATAAAAAAAATGAATTTTTTTAATTAAAAAAATGTGGCCACGTCAACATTCCGTTAGTATTTAACTGCAAATTGGATGGTAGGGACCAAACTGCTCCTTTGAGCTCAGGGGTATTTTTGTTGAGTTTGAAAGCTCAAGGACCAAAGTGTCACTTAACCCAAACTTCAGGGACCAAAAGTGTATTTTTCCCAAAAATATATATATTTCAAGGATTATTTACAAGGTTTAACCAAATTATTTGAATCAAATTGAAAATTTTGAAACCATGATATCGCAACTAAAATTAGGACAAAATCGCTAAAGCGAATGTAGCTCAGCGGTAATTGGCATGTCCTTGACCGAGAGGTCAGAGATTCGAATCTTCCACCCCAAATATTGTTGAACTAAAAAAAAGGGGACAAAATCATAAAAACAATGACCAAATTCATAATTTGATATAGGTTTTAACTTTAAAACAAAGCTTTTATAAGCACAAGGATAAAATCATTTCTTCTCCATTTTGATTAATAATTAAAGTTAAATTACAAGTTTTAGCCCCTAAACTTTCATAGTTATTAATAATAAAGTGAAATTACAAGTTTAATCTCTAAACTTTCATAGTGATGTGTCTGTTTGATAACTATTTGGTTTTTTAAAATTAAACTTATAAATACTACTTTCACTATTGAGTTTCTTTGTTTTGTCATCTACTTTCTAATAAAGTGTTTTTAAAATTCGAGCCAATTTTTGAAAATTTTAAAAATATATAGTTTTTTTAAAAATTTGTTTTTGTTTTTTAAATCGTGTTTCTTTAAGAGATATGACAAACATAGTGAGGAAAGTGGGGAAACGAGTATAGTTTTCAAAAACATAATAAACTAAGAACAAAATTGTTATAAACGCGTAAACTTTTCAATTTTGTTTCGAATAAATCTCTAAAATTTAAAAGAGTTCAATTAGTCTTTGAACTTTCAATTTTGTAATGCATTCAACATTCACAAAATTGATAGCAACTTTGTCTTTCAAGTGTCTAATATATATATATATATATATATATATATATATATTTAGAAAATAAATTTTTTAAATATGTGAGAGATAGGTCAATGATCTACCTGATTAAAAGTTAAAAAATTTTTAGACAAGATTTAGCATTTTATTAGACACGTTTAGTTCAATAATATATTATACACAACTCTAAAATTAAAGATTAAGAATTAAACTTGTAATTCAACTCTTAACAATTCATTATTTTGTTGAGTAAACAAAAAATCATTATTTTGTAAAAGAGATCCAATGATTCAATTATAAAATTCACTCAAGTCTATGTAAAAAGATCCCCAAATTCTAAAAAATATTTAATTAAGGCTCCGTTTGATAACCATTTGGTTTTTGGTTTTTGAAAATTAAGCTTTTACACACATACTTCCATCTATAAGTTTCTTGATTTTAGGATCAATCTTCTACCTTGTTTTCAAAAACCAAGTCCAATTTTGGAACAAAAAAAAAGTAGTTTTCAAAAACTTGTTTTTGTTTTTAAAATTTGGCTAGGAATTCAATTGCAACCTTAACTAGGATGAAAGCCATGGTAGGGAATTTAGGAAAAAAACAAGCATAATTTTCAAAAACCAAAGGGTTATCAAACGAGCACAAATGGTTGTCAAATAGGGCCTAAGTCTTTGAATTTTCAATTTTATAGGTAGCACGTTTAGAGTTTTAAAAAAATATATTAAAAACATTCTAGGCTCAAAATTGAAAGCTTAAGAATTTATCAGACACACTTGAGATCTACCGACACAAAAGTGGAAGTTAAGAGTCTATTTGGTAGGCAATTCAGATTTTGTTTTTTGTTCTCAAATTCCAGTGAATATGCATTGACAGATGTATTTTTTAAATCTGTTTTCAGATTCTATGATCCAAATAGTTGAAATTTTGAAAACAATTTTTTGAATTTGAAAATTTTGAATTTGAAATTTTTAAATGCAGAATAAACTTAAAAAAGATAAAAACTTTAATAATTATAGTATTTCACGTTATAAACTCAATTTATTTTTGTGAAATTAAAATTGGTATAATATAATATTATTTTTTTGAAACATATATAATATAATATAATATAAATTATTTGATATTGTAAAATAATAATTATAAAAAAAAATTATATCATATGTTTATAAATTAATTAATAATAATTTATATTCAACCTAGTATTTAGCGGGTAACTGCAAATAGTTTTTTTTGTTAAGAACAAATAGTTTATAGTTTATAAATATATTATCAAATACTTTGAACGATTGTTTAAATTGGGATCCAATTTCTCAAATACAACTTAAATTTCATTTCTGATCACCAACCAAATGGATCCTAACATACTTATTAAAACACTCTTTAAAGTTATCAAAAAAAACACAAACTCGAAAGTTGTTGAATCTAAACCCCGAAAAGAATAAAGAAGAAAAAGAAAAAAAAATGGGTAGATTTAAAAAATTTTGGTGATGTAGTAGCAAAATAGGAGAGCATAGAAGAAGAAGAGTAATTAGAATCACCGGGAAGAGTTGGGATGGGGAAGTCGGAGAAGTAAGTGGAAGGCCTTCCAAACTCTTCAGAATACGGCGGAGACAAGACGTCCAAAATGGCACACGCCGACATCGCCCTAAACGAATGAATGTTCCCTCCACTCGTCGGAAACAGAGCCCTCGCTTCACATCCCGCACTCCAAACTCCGTCCATCACCTTCCCTCCCAACCCAACTGCCATTTACATTATTACACATTTCAAACCAATTCATAAAATAAAAACTCACCAAACTTCACATACCGCCCCAACTCCAGGATTCAGAATTCGGATTCGCCAAGTCGTAGGAGAATTACCAGGACCGTCGGTGTCGAATCTGGATTCCGAATCCTGGACCTGGAGCGTTACACTTCACAACTCAAAAACCAATCTATAAAATTTCCTCACACGTTTGCCCACCAACGGAGCCGTGCATTTTGATCCAATCGTACGCCTTCACGTGAACCGACCCATACAGAACCTTGCTCATCACCGTCATCCCCGGATGGTCGTGCAACGGCAGCGCCCCGCCTTCAGGGAAACAGAATATTCCAATCTACACATACACACGATCCAAACCAAATTAAAAACATTTCAATTTATCTTTGTATCCACTGATTTTGATTTTACTTCAACTCACAGAGAACAAGTCGCATTCGTGGATGTGGATGTATGTTATTTCTGGAAGTCCCTTGGCGTAAATCAATCCCCTGGGGCTCACAATTGACGATTCTGGCTCTTCCAACTCTTCAATTCCAACATCTGCAGCTTTGATTCCGTCTGTACCAAATAAATCATTAATGGGTTTTTCGGAAAATTCAAAAAAAAAAAAAAAAAAATTACATAAATGTTGGGGGAGTTTTGTACTACCGAGATGGGTTTTGAGGGAGTGTAATTGTTGAAAAGTGGGAGGGTTTTTATGAGAAAAAATCTCGTTGCAGATATTATACAGCAATTGCACTTTATTCGTTGCCATAATGGCTCTTTATTTGAGGGATAACTCGTGAACTTTGTTTGATATTTGAGATTAAATAGAATGTTGTGTGTGTGTGTGTGTGAACTAAACCTGGGGCTGGATTAGACTGTAACATTACGGTGGGCTAATAAATGTCATTTCTTCTAAATCAATGCATGAGCCATTTAAGCCTTGGAATTTCCTTATTTCCTAAGTGATTATCTTTGATTTTATTTGCCAAAATTACCTCATCTGTATACTTTAATTTCCTTGATGATTAGGGCAATGGGGAAAAAAAAGGTGTCTTTCTTTGAAATTTTCAAATTAATTAAGTTTAAATAATTCGTTATGCCTCAATTGAAGTGAAATGATATTATACTTTTCCCCTTTTTTTCTGAACCAGTCAATTGGAAATTAAATTGTAAAATATAGCAATTTGTCGCATAAAAATTCACTTTTTTCAAAAGGTATTTTGTGACTATGGTTGGAATAATATTAATATTTTGGTTGATAAAGTATTTCATGCCCACTTTCGTAAAAAGATTTCTAATTAATAGTCAAACAATCTTATCAATAGTCCCACTGTATTAGTAAATGTGAATGGATTCGATTCCAATAGAAAACAATCTTATCAGTTGTCCTAATGGTTTACAATTTTTAAAAAAGGAAATAGTTTACATATATGTATATATGTTTACATTATTATACTTAATTGAACAAAAATTCAATTTTTGTTGTGTTCATATAATATAAGGTTTTTAAACCAATAAAAGCATTGTTGGCATTTGGCATTTCCAAAACAAGCCTCAAAATGAGGCATCCAACACAAACACAAGTGGATGAGTCTACTTGTTCCTAACAAGTTACATTTGACAAATTATGCACTTTAAATTTTATCATTTGCCCATTTGGCCATCTCCCCACCCCCCCCCCCCTTTTTTTTTTTAGTATTATGTCAAAAGTAATAATTAAAATCATTAATTAATTATAATTTTAAATATTTAAGCAATTGAGTATGAATTATTTATTGGTTTTACCACTACAAATGCAGTGAATTTGCATGTGAACATTGACCCTTCTAACATATAAATTGTGAAGTCTCCACTTTTCTTTTCAATGTGGGATCCTCAACATAATGGTGTTTCTTTTGGGTTCACCATCTTGGATCTGTTTGGGCTTAATGGGCTCTGATACCATATCAAATTATATGGGCTTCCATCTCAAAACCAATTGACAATGAGTGGGGTGACCCTTCTAACATATAAATTGTGAGGTCTCCACTTTTCTTTTCAATGTGAGATCCTCAACATATACCACAATCTCTAAGACTCTTGTCACACTCCCAACAATATTACTTATTGATATATGGAAGTTGTTATTTAATTATTTTTTTTTTTAATTTTCTTTTAAGTGTTCCAAAAAGAAGGATAGATACTAGTTATGTGGGAAGATAAATTTGTAACCATTCACATATAAATTGTGTGGATGAATGTAGGTATCGGTTTATTTTTATTGGACGAAAAAATGTTATTATAATTAATGTAAGTAATTTTATTAATTGTTTTATAATAGTTATTCATAGTTAATTTGTGCATAAATCAAAATTAAATTTGTGCAGAACTAAAAGTATTATTGAAATTAGTGGGTTAGAGAGGTAGAAATTGAACACAGAGCGTAAAAGTGAACTAAATCTAGTGTCTAATTTGATAAAACTAAAGAGAGTTTACAATGAAAATTGATACAACGTCACAAGTTTAGAAGTACAAATTGGATTTTTTTTCCAAATTTTAAAGGCAAACGAACTCAATCAACCAACCTTTCTATAAAAATCATGATCATTATTTGAATTAATATATGTCTATATTCAACATTTCAATGATTTTGATCCATATTTTCATGCTTCCCATTATTTTTTTTCCAAAAATTTCGTGACATCAATACTTCACGTATAAATATTGCTTATAGTTATATATTATTGACAATGATGAAAATATTGGTGATATTGATCGAAATATTGTTGATATATTATTGTCAACAAAAAAAATCGTCGATATATTGGATTTTTGGAGATACCGAAACGAGAAAACAAAAATAAAATAAAATAAAATATTTTTTACCCCTCAATCCGCGAAATATCGTCAATATCATTGATATTTTGCCGATGTTGACTATATTATATTGAATAAAATTTAGTTTTAAGTTTGATAATATGTAATTGAAATCCTTTCCAGCACAGATGGTTGTTTATCAATTATTCAATTTTATCATACTGGAACAACACCTGGGATCGAGTCCAGGGAGTTCATTTCTTTACTTCTGTTCTCTTTTCTTTTTAACTTTTTAATATCTAATTTATATATTTTTTTTCTATCTCTAGACCACAACCCCACTCTTCAAGTTTTTTTTTTTTTTTTTTTTTTTTTAGATCACTCTTCAAGTTTATGAATTATGTCGACCAAAATTTTTGGTCTATAAGTTCTTCAAGTTTATATTGACATCATAGCATTCAATACTGTCTATTATTATATTGATGTAAATACTTAGACTTTAATTATTGATATATTTGCTTAAAGTAACAGTTTAAAACTTAAAAAGGCTTATTTAAAATTTAAAAAAAAAAATCAAAATATTTTTACAAATATACTTGGCATTAGTGCATTTTTGTCGATATTCAAATATTTGGCGATGTATCCGTAAATCTGAGATACAGATATTTTAGTATCGATATCAATGTTTTTATCGTTGATTATGAGATCACTTTAAAAAGTCTTGGTATGATTAAGTCAAACTTAAAAGTTTCATATGCTTTTTTTTTTTTTTTTTTTGAAAAAGTTTCTGTTCACACGTAACTTCAAAAATGGAGCCACGTGGAATAAACATGTATTTGTATTGATGTAATATGCGTGTGAGTGTACAATCTCTAACTTTAATCCTCTGATTCGTGTGTGAGTGTGTTTAACTAGAGGGCGCTTAATCTCGAGTTTGAAGCTTCAATCAATTGCTTGGAGTAGAGTCTTTGATCTCCAAGGATTGTTGAGGTCTTCCGATCTTGAAGGGTCTTCCGTCTTCAAGAAGTCTTGAGGTCTTGAAGAGTGTTTGGTCTTCAAGAAGTGTTGAAATCTTGAAGAGTGTTTGGTCTTCAATAACTTATGGATTTCAGAGAGTTTTCAGTCTTCAGCTTTGGTGGAGTCTCTCTGAATTCTCTGGTTCTGCTTGAGAGCTTTGAAACTCTGAACTCTTGTCTTTGTGAGAGTGTAGAATTTTTTAACCCTTGAAATGATGGAGAACCCCGTTATTTATAGAGTTCTCGCTGGATGGGCCCCAGTGATTTTTGGGCCTAACAACTTGGGTCTAACACATGTCAATTTATAATTGGTCCCAAATTTAATTATTTGTAATTTCGTCATTAATTTTAAATAATAACATGACAATTTGTGATTGGACAAAATTTCTCCTTCAACAGTTTCATATGTTTTTTTTTTTTAGAGAAAAAAGTTTCATATGCTAATTTAAATAATTGTAATCATTTTTCTTATATGTATATTTTACTTAAGTTATATATGGTAGATGATGTACTAAAAAAAAAGAGTTATATATGGTAGATGACTTTACAAAGTTTTAGTCTCATTAAGTCAAATTGAAGTTTCATTTTCTAATTTAAATAATCGTAATTATTTTTCATATATATTTTTAAAGTATCATCAACATTAATTGAAATATATTATTCATATACTTCAAATGAGATGATTGATTTCCTCGGAAAAATTAAGAAGAAAAAAATTATTTAAAATATACAATTAAAGTATTATTCATTCATACAATTTTTTTTTTAGGAAAAATACACTTTTAATCCCTGATGTTTGTGTTAGGTTTCATTTTGGTCCCTAAATTTTCAAACTCGCTAATTTAGTCCATGAGTTTTGAATTTTGTTTCATTTTAGTCTTTTTATCCATTTTTTCGTTAAATTCTAACCTGACACCTATTTTTTATTTAAATTTTTAAAATAAAATATTATTAAATTAATAAAAAAATATATTTTTTCCTTTGTTCTCCCTCTTCTCCTCGTCTTTTGTCCAGATTTAGTCGTAAGAGGTTTGGATTTCGTTTCATTTTAGTCTCTCCGTCCATTTTCCCGTTACACCTATTTTTTATTTAAAAAAATATTTTTAAATTTTTTTTTTTTAAAAAAATATTATTAAATTAAAAAAAAAAATTTGTTTTCCTTCTTTCTCTCTCTTTTATTCTTCTTCTTATCCAGCCACCGCCTGTGGCGAACTTTTTTCTTTTTTTTTTTCCTTCTTCTTCTCTTTTCCTTCTTTTCTTTTTATTTTTTATTTTCTCAAAAAAAAAAAATTGAAAAACTTTAGAATGGGAATCATCTTTTTCTCCTTCAAGCTGACGACCCACTCCCATCTCCGACGTCCTATTCGATGAGCACAGCAAGTCGAACCCGAAACCTCTCTCTCATTCTCCCGTCCCGTCCCGTCTCCTGCGTCCCATTCGTGAGTTTTTTTTAACAGTTCATTCCATATATGGAATGTGGTAGCAGCGAAAACCCGTCGCATTCATCATCTCTCAGCGTCCTCTTCGTGAGTTTCTTTCACGTAAAAAAAAAACAAAGGGGGAAAACCCGTTCAAATCATGATTAGAAGGAAAAGTTTTTTTTTTTTTTTTTTTTTTTTTTTTTTTTTTTTTTTTTTTTTTTTTAACGTGAAAGAAAAGAAGGCAAAGGAGAAGAAAGAAAAGAAGAATAAAGGAAGAGGAAAAAAAAATCTCCGACGGCGACGAGTGGTTGCGGGAGAAGAGAGAGAACGAAGGAAAAAAGAAATATGAAAAAAATATATTTTTAATTAATTTAACAATATTTTTTATTTTAACAATTAAAAAAATACTTTTTTAAATAAAAAATAGCGAGTTTGAAAACTAAGGGGGCGTTTGGGCACCGGAATGGAATCTGGATGCCTGAGAATCAGATTCCCATGGGAATGTTTTTCTGGAATCTGGATGTCTGTGTTTGTTGCGCTGGAATTGGGCTGGGATGAGCCTGATGCCTGTGTTTGGGGTGCAGGGTTGGAACTGGGTTGGAATTTAGTTGGTTGTTTTATTGTAAGCTGTTTTTTTTTTTTTTTTTTTTTTCCGTTGTTTTGAACTTTTCCACTTCAAATTGATATGTATATAGTTGAACAATTTTGTTATTTATTCCACCATTGTTTCAATACTCACACAATTTAGGTTTTGAATTATTTTAATTTAATCTCACGTACGTGGTGTAAGCATCCTCAGCTTCATCGAGTATGTCATAAGATTGATATACTGCCATTATTTCATTATAACTAAATTTGACAATAGGTTTGTTTAAATCATCCATATTTTGGTTAACCAAAATGCACTTCTTTTGAAAATAAAGACAAAAGGGTTGGTTTATTTTATTAAGTTTAAGAACAAGTTTCTTCAAATCATCCATGTATTTGGGACTTGTGAAAAAAAAAAAAGGTTACATTAATTTAAAATATAACTAATTTTAACAATATGCTCAATTTATCATGAACTTGTTTTGAATTCAATTTTCTGTTCGTGTTGAAAAGTAATGAACGGACAAATATCGATGTAGTTAAATTAAGAACGTTGTAATATCAAAAAATAGAAAGGAGACAGAATCATATGAAACAACAAATCCAACACAAAAAACATACAGATTGTTGGTTTACGGTGGAGGCCTCAGAAAATTAAAAATCATCAGTTTCATTTAAAAAAAAACGTCCTACAGACGCAACATCATCGGCCATAAGGAAGAGAACCCAACTTACCCACTCACCTACCAAGCTCGAGACGACTGATCCCTTCCCTTACCAAGCCTTCTTTCTCGCAGTTGTGCTTCTCCATCAGAGAAGTTTTTTTAGAAACTGAGACTCAGGTCGTCGGACAAAAAAAAAACCATCAACATCGTCGAGGCGGCAAGAGAGAGGGGACGAACCTCTCAAGCGGCAAGAGAGAGGGAAAGGGCTTCTCAAGCGGTAAGCGTCTGGAAGAGGGCAAAATCGCAGATCGACGGTGAAAAACCTCAGTGGAAAAGACGGATCAACAAGTATATGGCGAAGAAACGTCAGATCCGTAGAAACCCATCTCGCGTGTGGAGAAAGAGAGGGTTTCAAAGAAGAAAACCAAGGAAGAAGGTCGAAAAAGGCGAAAAAAAACCCCTGACCACATCAACGCCGAAGGAGTCGACAGAAAAGAGAGTGAGGAGAGAGTGATTCCAAGGAATGGGGCTGGAATCAAATGGGAATCATCATTCCAAGTCCAAACCCATGGGCCAAACGTGGGAACCCCATGCCATTCCAATCCATTCCCATGCCAAACCCAAGGGCCAAACAGCCCCTAATAGTCTAACTCAAACCTCATACGCTAAAAATATTTTTTTTTTTCCAAATTTCTATCAATTTTTGTTGATATCGATATTTTTGTAAAATTGAGACTTCAACCTTTCAAATCTTTTATTTTATACCTGACCATATATATATATATAAATGTTGGGAGGATTCGAACCTTTAACCTCATGGTCAATGATACATGTCAATTACCCACTTTGGCCTGACTATATATTTACTTGAGTACATAATTGCTTATTATTTTACGGTTAAATGAATTAAAGTAAAATAGAACAAAGTAATGAAAGGATTTTAAAAAAATTCTAAAAGAAATTTTGAAATATGAAAAAAAAATGATAAAGACAATTTACAGAGTTTGATTCAAAACTTTTGAAACCAAATGAACCTAAACTAAAACTGAAAAAAAAAAAAAAAAACTCAAATTATAGGAACTAAATTAAAATTTTAAAATCAAAATTTTGTCCAAAATATAGAGACTAGCTTAAAATATCGTTGAAAATATATGGATCGGTGTAATTTAACATATCTTCTCAAAAAAAAAAAAAAAAAAAAGAAATTAACATATATATACATACACAATAGGTTTTTTTCCCTCAGAAAATAGTACGCACACAATTGTTAATTTTTTTTTTTTTTTTTGAAACAAACACAATTGTTAATTGATAATTTTTATTTGGTTTGATTGACATAAATTATAGATGCATATTTTAAACTACTTAGACTTTCCTGGTCGAACCAATACCATTGTCTTTTGCATAATAATTATGAATAGTAACCATCGATATAAATTTAATATTTTTTTTTGAAAAGTATAAATTTAATATCTGTAACAATTAAATATAATCTTTTTTTTTTTTTTTTTGAGTACATCAACATTTGGGGGTGGGGGGATTCGAACCTTTGACCTCATAGTCGAGGCTACATGCCAATTACCGCTGAGCTAAGCTCGCTTTGGCAAATATAATCTTAATTAAAGTACCATATTTCAATTTCATCATTTCGGTAGTTTAACAATTGAAAGAATAAGTACCAAGCTATCAATATTTGGAATGGTTACTAGTGTTTTTTTTTTTTTAGTACATCAACATTGGGGGTGGGGGATTCGAACCTCTAACCTCATGGTCGTACATGCCAATTACCGCTGAGCTATGCTCGCTTTGGCGGAATGGTTACTAGTGTTAATTTTGTAGGTAGAAATAGGGAAAACAATTGTCGTGTCGTGGAGATAACCACTGCCTTGAAAGCAATTTCGGCACGACCACGGTGCTAAATCGTATACGCCGTTTGCTCCCCAAGGTTAACACAACACCCACCTCGTTCGTGCACTCGAGAGAGAAGGGTTGGAATCAAGGAAAGGAAAGAAAATCAGATGAAGAACGAATGAATTTCCATACCACTGTAACACTGTTTATATAGCCCAAGCTTCAACCGGATTTACCACAAAATGGGCAACGGCTGCCACGTGTCGCCACAGGAGCCGTCCACGCACTCGAGTCTGACGGTCAACGAAAGGAGCTGGCGCGGGATGAGCGGTCAACGAACGGAGCTGGTGCGCGCGGTCAGCGGTCAACGAACGGAGCTGGTGCATCAGGACGGTGGACACGTGGCGACTAAACACTGGACCGAACTAAAATAAACAGCATATCGACATGTGTACTGGGACTATTGGGAAATAAAATAAAAGTATTTTGGCCAAAAAGATAAAACCCATCTCTTTATTACGCGCGAGCACGGTTACCCGAATCCGCCCGTCCGACCGACCGGCGGCGGCGGCTGCGCGCGCGTGTGGGAAGAGGTCTATATGTACCCCCTTAACCACTTTTACAAGAGTAGGGAAGAGTGATTGTATAAAAACACTTTTCCCAACTCCAAATCTTTCCATGTGGGACAAATGGAAAGACCAAAAATACCCAAGTGAATATGCAAGTCATTCCCAACAATCCCCCACGAATGACGATAAGCGATATTTTCTAAGCAAATGAGGAAATTAAACTTAAGCATTAATATCTTTCGATTTGAATTAATGCATAGTGAAGTAAGGCAATAACCAGCATAGAGAAAGTAAGTTACCTTTTGAACTTTCTATAGTCATGGTTTAGACCCCCACAACACGTTTGTATCCTCACGTTTCCCTTGATTCCGCGATACAATAGTGCAATTTAAGGCCATGCACACAAATACCTTGGGTTATCGTGAAAGCTCTAGAAAGAGATCCATTACACTCTTTCATAGAAGGCGGCCACTCCTTCACAATCACGTCATGCTTCATCAAGTCTACCGCAGTAAACCACTCAAATCTTGAGCTATGAAGACTTTCCAAAATGTGTCCATCAAGTCCGTATTTGGACCACCCAAATAAAGGGTTATGGACTCATATCAACAGCTTGGGTCCCATGCATGCTGAGGACTCTAGAATTACTCTCCTTGTTAGGCCTTTGGTGAGAGGATCTGCCAAATTCCTCTCAGACCTCACATACTCCAAGGAGATAACTCCACTTTTCAACAACTGTTTCACAACTCCATGTCTCAGGCGTATATGCCTTCTTTTGCCATTATAGACTCTACTTTTGGCAATTCCTATGGCTGCTTGTGAATCACAGTGCAAGGAGACTGGCACTGACGCCCCCCCCACAGTGGTATGTCTTGGAGTAGACTTCTCAACCACTCCGCCTCTTGCCCTGCAAGCTCAAGAGCTATAAATTCTGACTCCATGGTGGATCGCGCAATGCACGTTTGCTTTGCAGATTTCCATGAAATCGCTCCTCCACCATAAACGAACACATACCCGCTAGTTGAACTTACTTCATCGTTATCAGTTACCCAGTTTGCATCACAATAACCTTCTAATACTGCAGGAAATGTATTAAATTGCAAACAATAATTTATTGTACCTTTGAGGTATCTCAACAAACGATGAAGTGCAATCCAATGATCTTTATTAGGATTATGAGTATATCTACACAATCTACTCACAGCATATGCAATATCAGGTCTAGTATAATTCATCAGGTACATTACGCTACCTATAATTTTTGCATATTCAGATTGAGAGACACTATCCCCTTTATTTTTCTTAAGATTCATACTAGCATCATGGGGTGTTTTTACAGGTATATCATCAAAACAATCAAATCTCTTTAGCATCTTTTCAATATAATGTGATTGACTCAATGAGTACCCATTTTCGGTTTTTCTCAACTTAACACCAAGTATTACATTAGCCTCACCTAAATCTTTCATCTCAAAGTGTGAGGATAAAAATAACTTGGTATCATTTATTACTTCTAAATTTGTACCGAAAATAAGCATGTCATCAACATACAAGCAAATAATCACATAGTCAACACCAAACAATTTCGAGTAAACACATGTGTCAGAAGAATTTACCCTAAACTCATTGTTTACTAAGGTATCATTAAACTTCTCATACCATTGTTTGGGAGCTTGTTTAAGACCATAAAGAGATTTTTTGAGCTGACATACCTTGTTTTCTTGACCAGAAATCACAAAGCCTTCATGTTGTGTCATATATATCTCCTCTTCTAAATCTCCATTGAGAAATGTTGTTTTCACATTCATCTGATGTATTAACAGCCCACGAATAGCTGAAAGAGCTACCAGACATCTAATAGTAGCTATTTTAGTTACAGGAGAATATGTATCAAAGTAATCAATACCTTGTTTTTGTGAATAACCTACAACCACTAATCTAGCCTTGAATTTTTCAATTGAGCCATCTGGTCTAATTTTCTTTTTGAAAGTCCACTTACACCTAATAGGTTTATTTCCTTTAGGTAAATCTACCAAGCTCCACGTTTGATTCATAATTAAAGAATCCAGTTCACTTTTAATAACCTCTTTCCAGAAACTGGAATCTACAGATTTTAAGGCCTCTTGGTAGGTTTTTGGATCCTCATCTATTAGATACATGCATGCAAATTGATCGTCAATTTTATCTGAGTTTTCAACGAGAAAAACAGTTAAAAAATCTGATCCAAAATTTTTCTCTGTTCTTTTCCTTTTTCTTCTCCTAGGTTCAGATTCATGCACAATATCAGTAGTAGATGGAGGGCAAACAGACACTTGACTAGATCGTGAGATAGTATCTGACTCATTAACAGGTTTAATCATAGGAAAAATGTGTTCGAAAAATTCAGCATCTCTATATTCACAAATTGAATTATCATCTAAACACATAAACCTATATGTTGCGCTATTATGAGCATACCCAATAAACACGCAATCAAAGGTTTTAGATCCTACTGTAGGTTTCTTGAACTCCGGATATGCAACCTTAGCTAAGCACCCTCATACTTTCAGATAGCTCAGGTTTGGTGAATATCCTTTCCAGAGCTCGTATGGTGTCTTATCCAGTTTTTTGTGAGGAACCCTGTTAAGAATGAAACAAGCAGACAAGACGGCTTCCCCCCACATACTGTTAGGTAATCTAGAACTCAGTAACATAGCATTCATCATTTCTTTTAAAGATCTATTCTTACGTTCAGCTATGCCATTTTGTTGAGGAGAATATGGTGCAGTACTCTCATGGATAATACCATTTAATTCACAAAACTCCTTGAGAGACTTGTCACTATATTCACCTCCCCTATCGGATCTTAACCTTTTAATCCTTTTATCTAGTTGGTTTTCTACTTCTGCTTTGTATTTCCTAAACATGCTACTAGCTTCATCTTTTGATTTCAGAAGATATATTTTCGTGTATCTAGAGAAATCATCAATAAAAGATATATAATAGTTTTTGCCACCTCTGCTAGTAGTGTTTTTGAAATCAGCTAGATCAGAGTGAATTAACTCAAGCAATTCAGTACATCTAGTTGTAACAGGCTTAAACGGTTTTTTAGCAAACTTTGCCTCTACACATACAGAGCATCTACTATCATCATGTGACTCAGATACATTAAGAAGATGCAGTTTTTTAAGCCTTTTAATAGATGCAATATTCACATGACCTAGTCTACCATGCCATACATCAATAGATTCAACAATGTAAGCAGAACGAGATGTACTTTCATTTGTTTCAACAGGAATAGGGACAGTGTTTAACACAAAAAGACCATCGGCTAAATACCCCTTACCAACAAAGTCACCATTTCTAGTGATGACAACCTTGTCAGCTTCAAACACTATTTTAAGCCCTGCCCTGTTCAACAGACTTCTAGACACCAGATTCCTACGCAATGAAGGAACATATAATACATCATTCAAAGCTAAAGTTTTTCCAGAAGTAAGTTTTAAGAGAATCTTCCCTTTCCCAAGTACTCCAGCAGTGGCCGAGTTCCCCATGTATACGCATTCGCCGTCAACAGTGTCATGGAACTCGTGGAACAAGCTTCGATTTGAGCAGAAGTGTCTTGAGGCACCAGTGTCAAGAATCCAATCTGATTTATTCTCCACCAAGTTAGCCTCCACCACTACTGCAGCAATGATATCGTCTGTTTCAACAACGTTGACTTGTGCACCATCAGGCTTCCGATCTGGTTTCCCTTTCCTCTGGTTGCACTGATAGGATTTGTGCCCTGGTTTTCCGCAGACATAACATATCAACTTGGACTTCTCCTTCTCTATTTTCCCGCTAGGAGACTTGAATGGATGGTTCTTCTTCTGCGAGGATTTGTCTTTATTTTTATTTTTAAACCTGTCTTTTGATGCAGCAGAAGATTCAACTAGGTTAGCATTAACTGAATTCAAGGATTTAGATTCCAACTTATCTTTTTGCCTGTTGGCTTCTTCAGTTCGCATGTGACTGATCAATTCTTGCAACGTCAGGTCCTTCTTCTTGTGCTTTAGATGATTGCGGTAGTCGCTCCATGAAGAAGGGAATTTTTCGAGCAAGACATTCGCCTGGAGAATTTCGCACATCTTCATACCTTCTGTCAGAATGTTTGCCACTAGATTCTCGTACTCGTGAACCTGGTCCATCACTGGTTTGTCATCCGTTATTTGGAACCGCATCCACTTACCGACCACGTATTTCTTTCTTCCTGCATCATCGCCGCCATACCTGGACTCCAGAGTGTCCCAGATAACTTTAGCTGACTTTTGAACAACGAACAGGTCGAACAGTGAGTCGTTCATGTGGTTCAGAAGATGACCCCGAACCGCCTTGTTATCCTTCTCAAATTTTTCTGGATCGATGTCATGACTGCCCTTTGGTTTTTGAGGGACTGACTGAACCTCCTTAGAGCTATGTGGATCAGGCTGGACCTCTTTGGATTTTTCCAGATCAGCGACGGGTGCTGCTGATTTCTCCACATAATCGGAGGTTAGAATGTAGTCGACCTGCAGTTGTTCGAAGAAAATGAGCAGCTTCTGAGACCAGCGACGGTAGTTAGAACCATCAAGAGGTTCTAGCTTGGATAGATCTGGAAGATGCTTCTTGATGGACATCTTTCAAATTGCTTTCAAATTGTAGGTAGAAATAGGGAAAACAATTGTCGTGTCGTGGAGATAACCACTGCCTTGAAAGCAATTTTGGCACGACCACGGTGCTAAATCGTATACGCCGTTTGCTCCCCAAGGTTAACACAACACCCACCTCGTTCGTGCACTCGAGAGATAAGGGTTGGAATCAAGGAAAGGAAAGAAAATCAGATGAAGAACGAATGAATTTCCATACCGCTGTAACACTGTTTATATAGCCCAACGAACGGAGCTGGTGCGTCAGGACGGTGGACACGTGGCGACTAAGCACTGGACCGAACTAAAATAAACAGCATAAATAAAAGTATTTTGGCCAAAAAGATAAAACCCATCTCTTTATTACGCGCGAGCGAGGTTACCCGAACCCGACTGTCCGACCGACCGGCGGCGGCGACGGCACACGCGTGTGGGAAGAGGTCTATATGTACCCCCTTAACCACTTTTACAAGAGTAAGGAAGAGTGATTGTATAAAAACAATTTTCCCAACTCCAAATCTTTCCATGTGGGACAAATGGAAAGGCCAAAAATACCCAAGTGAATATGCAAGTCATTTCCAACAAATTTGACTATATTTGAACTGATTGAGACATCATATTTTCAATAAAAAAAATTAAAGGTTCAAATCTCCATTTCTAAATATATATATTTTTTTAACTTTTACATATATATGGGGTTAAAATTGCATTAGGACTAAAACTAAAAAGACTCCAATTAGCCAACTTGATGTTCCAAAAACTACACACCATCGAATCAAATTTAAATCCACGAATTTAGTGTTGATGACTTTAAAAAAAAATCCGCCACACACTCTTAATAAGGATTTTTTTTTTTTTTTTTTTTTTTTTTTTAAAAAAAACTCTTAATAAGTTGGAGGTTATAAAGATTGGAGTTGAAATATTTTAGTCCATGTACTTTTTGTTTAAGAATATACTTTTTGTTTAAGAATATCACATTACATATATAGAGATGAAAATTTGAATTTACTATTTACTAAAATTTAAAAGGAGGAGAGATTTAATTACTAAATTGACTTTAAAATTTGTGTCAAATCTTTAAATTTTCAATTTTGTGTATAATAGGTTTTTGCACCTATGCGACATTTTTTTTAAAATAAAATTCAAGTTTAGGGTCTCATTAAACATCAAATTGAATTCTATATCTAATTGATCAGTTAATTTTTAAAAATTTTGAATTAACAACCTATTAGACACAAAATTGAAAGTTTGTTGATTTAATAGACATTTTAAAAGTTCAATGTCATATTAGACACAAAATTGAAAGTTTAAAAACTTATCTGATACTTTTGATCTTTCAAATAATTAAATAGATACAAACTTGAAAGTTTAAAAACTAATCTTGTAATTTAATGATTTAAATTTTACACTAATTGGAAAAAGTATTAAAAAGAAAAGAAAAAAAAATAAATAAAGCGAAGAAAAGGAAAAAAGTGAGGAGTTGGGTCAGGTCAACAGAGAATGCCCTCCCTTTCCTGCCCAGGCTTGGGCCCTTTAATTCAAGAAGAATGCTTCTTTTTTTAGTTATATATTCAAATTATTATTATTATTATTTAAAAAGGAAGGAAAAAAAAAAAACTCCATTGCCAGCTGCCAAAAAAGAAAAAAAAAACGGTTTTATTTTAATTAGTTATATTTATTTAAAAATATATACAGACAGATATCTCCGATCGAACGGGTGAGATTGAATCCCTGAAATGTCTCTCCATCTCAAACGCAATTATCGGTCCACTACTCCCGAAAAAGGCCCTACATTCGGCCCTCAAAAGCCCACCTCTTTCACTCTCCGTCTTCCTCTCCTCCCCTTTCTTCCTCTTCTCCTTTCACACTTTGATCCCAAATCACCAGTCCTCAGATCTAATCTCCATTCCCTCTGCAATGGCTGCCGCCCCCTCTGTTCGTGAGGAGAATGTTTACATGGCCAAGCTTGCCGAGCAGGCCGAGCGCTACGAGGAGATGGTCGAGTTCATGGAGAAGGTCTCTGCTTCCATCGACAAGGAGGAGCTTACCGTCGAGGAGAGAAACCTCCTCTCCGTCGCCTACAAGAACGTCATCGGCGCTCGCAGGGCTTCCTGGCGTATCATTTCCTCCATCGAGCAGAAGGAGGAGAGCCGAGGCAACGACGACCACGTCTCTGTCATCCGTGACTACAGATCCAAAATTGAGAGCGAGCTCTCCAATATCTGCGATGGAATCCTCAAACTCCTCGATTCCAGACTCATTCCCTCCGCCGCCTCCGGAGATTCCAAGGTCTTTTACCTCAAAATGAAGGGCGATTACCACAGATACCTGGCCGAATTCAAAACCGGTGCCGAACGGAAGGAAGCCGCCGAGAGTACCCTCACTGCCTACAAAGCCGCTCAGGTCTGCTTCTCTCCTTCCCGATCCATTTATTTTGACTGCTACTACGTTTAATTTTCCTGCTATTTTGTCATTTCCCTGGTCATATTTCCGAGATTCTTTATCTTGGTGCTGGTTTTCTTAATTTGAAATCATGATCATGTGAATTATTGTCCCTTTTTCTAATTGGGACGTCCATTCCTGCTATGTGCGTAAAATTGAACTTACTTGTAATTTGCTACACAGGATATTGCAAACGCTGAGTTGCCTCCTACACATCCGATCCGACTTGGATTGGCCCTTAACTTCTCTGTATTCTACTATGAAATTTTGAATTCTCCTGATCGTGCCTGCAGTCTTGCAAAACAGGTTAGCCAACTTCCAAAGTTCTATTGTACACTATGTTAATCAATTGTTCAAATGATCGATTCTGTGATTGGTATGAAATGGTTATTACGTTATTATTTTTTTCTTGTTTGCTCAGGAATAAATATTGACATTGGAATCATCGTATAGTTGCTTGGTTGTCAGTTTTTATGTTGACTGAGAATCGAAATCTTGAATGCTCTGCTTTAATAAAAGCTTATGTAACAGTTTCTTGTCATAAATTGATATGAGTTTACCATTTTATTCATCTGTTATTTTCGTGCTTAAACCAGGCTTTTGATGAAGCTATCGCTGAGTTGGATACCCTTGGCGAGGAATCCTACAAAGATAGTACTTTGATCATGCAACTTCTTCGCGATAACCTCACTCTCTGGACGTCGGACATGCAGGTACAGAAATTAAATTCAATCCAGCCCACTTTGGTATTGTCTATTGTTGTGGTAGATTTATTGAAAAAAATCATCCAACTTGACGATATAGCGACAATGATTTAATTGAATTATGGTCAACATTATTTTGAATTCAAAAAACCTGTTGAATATTTATTGTAATACATCTAACACGTTACTGAAGAAGCTATTTTGAAGAATCTATTATAAAATCTAATTGATGGGTGAACCTGAAAAGAACAGAAATTTTAGCCTCAAACATCTACCATGCATTGAAAGTTCATTGAAATTTCCAAATGGAATCTTCCTTTCCTTTTTTGTCCGAATGCCCCAAGTGTACAAGAATCAAACCCTTTTACGCTCTAATTCAATTTTTGTTCTGATGACTTATATTTTAGGATGACAACGCCGATGAGATTAAAGAAGCTCCTCCGAAGCGCGAGGATGAAAAGCAGTGAGATTAGTGGCTCCCCAAGTAGGGTTAAACTTCTCCTTTATATGTTTTTGATAGGAGAAGATGCTTGCTTGTTGTTGCTTATTTGGTACTATCTCGAGTTCTAAGGCTCTCATGTCATTTGTTGCCGGATTGTGACCCGAGCTACAAACCTTGTTTACTTTTTCTTATTAATTATTATATATCTAAAATCAGTCTTTGTTTTCTTCTCATTTTTGTGTTACTGTTTGTTTTGGCATTTACAAGAAGGCATTTTGAACTGACGTGGCTTCCATGTCCAATACAAGTGGATGCTATTCGACCTTGATAACATTGACTTCTATTTTGTCGCTAAGCTAATGGCTTCATATGTTGAACAGCCTCTACCCACGTTTTTCGTTGACGATTTTGCTTTCAAATTTTTGTTTGTGGTTCGTATCAGATCATTATTCCAATTGCCTTCTATTTGGCAGTGCATAATTTCTTATTCTTTCCTTCCCATTTATTGAAAATGGGAACATCGAATGTTTAAAGTCTTAGGTTCCATCCTATTCTCGAAAAAGGAAAAGGTTAAAATTAACCTTTCCTTGATTAATCTTTCTACCCATTCCATTAAAATCTTACATTTAGGAAAGAGAAAGGGAGAAAATCCTTTCATGCTAGAGTCAATCAAGTAGTTTCCTTTGGATAATTTCTGTGAACTATTTCACTTATAATTTCAAAAATGGTTTAATATAAGCCCTTTTTATTTAAAAAAAATTAGAATACAAGTGGGATTAGAAAATTTTGAACCATTAATATAGATTTTAAATCAATCAAACGTTTTTTTTTAGTACATCAATATTTGGAGGTGGGAGATTCGAACTTCTAATCTTTTGGTTGAGATACATGTCAATTACTATAGACTCTTATAATCTTTGGCAATCAATTAGACTTTTATTCTAGGAGAAATCCAATTAAATGCAAGAAAGATATTAAATGCCAGAGGTAGTTGACATCTTCTCCAAAAGCTGAAAAAGAATTCTGGACGTTGATGCAAATGCAACTCACAGAATGAGATTCGCACGGCAAGATGTCCATTAGTAGCCATTGTTTGAAACTGATCAACTATAAGAAATTGTTCAAGGGTTCTTTCTCTCTGACAAGGATCTTAATATAGAAAGGGGATTCCAATTAAATGTATTTTGACAACTAATCCATCATTGGTGGGGTTGTTCAATGTTTATTTAAAGCGGCGAAAGCCAAATGTCAGATTTTTTTGGGTTTCTATAACAGAATTAAAGAATTAAAGTTTGAAGGAAGGAGATGATTTTTTTGGGTTTCTATAACAGAATTAAAGAATTAAAGTTTGAAGGAAGGAGATGATAAACAAGTTTATTCCAATTCGCTAGCTTAGCTCAATTGACATGTACTCTCGAAAATGAGATCAGAGGTTTAAATCTCTCATCCCAAATGTTGATGTACTAAAAAAAAAGTTTATTCCAATTCATTCCTTTTTGTACATAGAAAATTCGAAAGTATAAACGGTAATTCATTTGTGGGGAGAAATTATCATTTTTTGTTTATTTGTTTGTTTTTCCCCTTTTGGCTCTTTTACTAAGATACAAAATTAAAATATGAGAGGAATAAACTTGCATTGTAATCTTTATTCTTAGTTAAACTATATCATAGGGAGAAAATGATTTTTTTTAATACTTTGGGTTTAGAGATTTCCTACACGCTACTATTAAAACGTTGACAATTATGAGAGGTAAAATAAATTTATCATCTTTTACCTTTCTCACTCTTAGTTCTCAAGATTTTAATAAAAAAAATTGGAGGGAATTGATAAGATTTTTCAAAATTTGCTAAGGGTCTAAGTAGGATGTATTTACTTGATAAACAAAAAAAAATTCCTTATATTTCCAACCTAGGTTGTCTCCATATTCTTCACATCACTCAACAAATAAATTGAAAGTAGAACAAGACTTGAATTGAAAAAAGATGAAATGGGAATGTGATTGTGATGTTACTTTACCGAGACAATCAACCACTCATTCAAAGACAGACAAATGGATGTCAAATTAATGCCAAAACAACCCAATCCCAAATAAAGTTTAAACCAGTTTTAATATTCTTAGGATGAGCATGAGCCATAAAGTTAGCCCAAGTTGGATGCCAATGAACAAATATCGAGATTGTCACACCATACTTTAGGAATCGATGGCAATAAATAAAAAAAAAAAAAAAAAAAAAAAAGCTCATTTATGCCTTTTTAAGATCATTTAAAAATGTGTTCAAGATCTTAACTCAACGAACTAAAAGTTCTAAAATACTAAAATTAAGTTGTTGACTAAATAAACTTTATTTTAAAAACAAATTGAAGATTAAAATTGAAAACTAACGGTATTGCATTTCAATTTTCAAATACACATACACCTACCCAGTTTAAACTCCACAGTGAATAATTAAAATAATATATAATAGCATTTTTTTTCCTCTTTCTGATTCATAAAACGACAGCGTTTGCTGGATGTCCCGGCCGAAGGGGACTAATCGCCGATCCATCTAGGGCTTGACGCGGGCACGGTAGGCGAGAGCGGCAACTGTGGAAACCCTAATTGACTTGTCGATGGCGAAAACATCAGATTTGGGGAAGAAAACACACTGTGCGAGGACCTTGGTGAGTTCAAGCATCCGAATGCCAGCGGCGATGATGGCGGCACCTGGAACTGTGGATGTGACTGTAACATTGATGGCGGGAGAGGAACCATCCCTTGCTGCTGATGTGTGGTGAAATTATTCCAGCAGGACGAGGCCAGAGGGCCGAGTGGTGAGAATCCTTGAGGCGGTGGTGGATTCAAATCGGCGGTGGGAATTGAATTCTGGATGTATCGCAGGTATGCGGAGACAGGGGATTCGGCCGCCGCGTGGACGGCCGGGAGTGGAGGCAACGGCGATAGCGGCGCCACGGGTCGTCCGGCGAGGCCGAAACTCACGGCGGTCGAGGGGTGGAAATTGTTGAGATTGGCATTGTTTAGCATCTGTTGTGGAGGGGGCATGTTGGTGTTCAGAGAAGGAGGGGGACGATTGGTGACATGCGCGAGAGGAGGAGGGCGGATTCGTTGGAGGCGAGAGCTTTGGGGCTTAGGAGGTTGTATAGGCGGAGGATTTGAGAACCGCTCGTGAGCCGGTGAGCCTGTAAGTTTCTGAACCACATCTCGGAAGTCATTCTTGTTAATGTTATACACCGGCGGCTGATGCTGCTGCGCTTGCGCCTGTAGATTCTGTGGCTGCTGCGGTTGAACTGGAGGGGCTGCCGACTGAAGTCGATTTTGGGGATTTTGGGCATGGTTGATGTTGGGATGATTTTGATTCAGAGGAGCATCAAAAGAGGGCTTTCTCAGCTGGGAAGGAGCCTTGGAAATCTTGTGGGATAGTTTGCTGAGATTGAGAGTATTATGGTCTCTTCCTGTGGCACTGCTACTGGTACTGGTCGATTCTACAGATGCTTGACAGCTTTTATCCATAATATATGATATCTAATACAAACAGATCACAGCCCTCACTCTGATTTTTGTTCTCTAATCTATACAAACAGATGGATCAGGGCACAGGGCTCACAGCAGACAGCTCTAGGAGTGGTGGGGATGGTGGCCTACGCCTCTTCTTCCTGCAGCAGTTGGTGAGTAGGGACACAAACCCTCTGTGCTGCACACTATATATAATATCATTTCAAGCTTGAAATCTTAAGAACATGGTTGAATGAAAGAGTGGTGATATTGACATGATTGAAAGCCCTTATTAATTAGAAACGATGGAAACTTTGCCAATCTTCTTCTTTTAGAACTACTTTGACTGGTTTCTTTTTTTACTCATTAAAGATGATTTTCTACTTTATTGATAGGCATTGCTGCATTGTTGGTATTTGATGTAGTATAATGGTTCGAATTTATAACTCTTGTGGCTTAATAAAAAGGTGTGAAAGCAAAAGAAGTACCTTGTCTGTATCCCTTATGGTTTCTTTGTCTTTCAGTATAATTACAAAAGGGAAGGAGACATCACCCGTAAAAGAAGGTAAGCAGCTGTTCCCTCCTTTTCATTTACTAATACACTTTTAATCTAATGGCACTGTTGCTAATTTCGTAATTAAATGCATGATAATGTAAAGGTAATCCAATCCCACGTCTCAAAATCAAAGCTTACGTCTGCTGATTTGTTGTCTGATTTCTTTGTTGTGCATGCGAACCAAATTAGAGACCACTGTTGCTGGTCAAAGGTCAAGAACCAGGCAGTGTTCTTTATGTAGGATAGGAAGCGAGACAAAGCCTGTGTAGATCATCATCGTGTTCGTTTACTTTGGACCCATTAGCCGTAAAAGATTCTTTATTTGAAGCGTTTCAACCTTTTCTTTTAATCATTAAATGTGAATTATAAGTCTCTTTTTGTTACATGATTTGGCAATTATATGTTGTAGAAGGCATATAGGGACAGTTTTATGTGTTAGACTCAATCTGATTTGAAGATTATTTTTTGTTCTAAATGATATATTTGTTAATTAGGGTGTGTTTGGACTGGAGTGCTAAAAAAGAAGAAATACCCGTACGAGTTCAACTTCTATATTATATATATTGAAACTTATCTAAGAGCATGAGCTGTATTTTGAAGAAGAAAGAGTGAAATGAAATATAAAGGCTGCAGAAATTGGCAGATAAAGATGATAAGACCTTAATTGGAAGTAGTGAAGATTCATAGGGAATCTATGAATTATTTATGTATTGAAAACAAACAAATACAGAGATTATTTCGTTCAAAATTAGGAAAGAAAGAAAGAAAGAGAAAGGAAAAGAGTAAGACTGGCAACATTGTTGAAAGTTCAAACCGAAAAATGTAGTGGGGTTGGTCCACAGAATAATGCAATGATTATTGACGATAAGGAAATACACGACAGCATAAAAAAGGGTAATACTAATGGTTTGGTTAATTGTTTTTGTTTAGAATATTGTGTTTAAATTACGGGTATATTATAAAAAATACCTCAGAACTATAGAGTTGGTGAATTATACCCCCGAACTTTCAAAAGTTTCGTTTTAGCCCTTCAAGTTTGTAATTTGTCTTAAAACAACACTTGGAGACACTTTTTGCTAAACATGATGTGTTTGTCTGTGTTTTTATTGTTTTTTTCCACATATATGTTCAAATCTATTCATATGAGTAACATTACGTATGCAAACACATTATTTTTGTCCATGAATTTATCTAAAAAAAACATTCAAGGGTTATTTTGAAACAAATTTCAAACTTTAAAGGCTAAAACCAAACTTTTGAAATTTCAGAGGTATAATTGAAACTAACCCAGTAGTTCAATAGTATTTTTGATAATTTAACCTAAAATTATTGGATGGTTCCTTCTCGGAAAAAAAAAAAAAAGAAATCTCCTCGTGTTCAGAATATAGTATTAAATTTCTTGGATGGATTTTTTTTTTTTACCAAAAAATAGTTTATTTGGTGAAGATTCAAAGTTTTGACCTATTGAACAAATTACTAGTTAAATTTACTTTTTAGTCTTTATAGTAAGTCATAGGATGTAAGTTGGTAAGTTTAGTCCCTATACTTTCAGTGTTATGTCAATTTGGTCTTTAAACTTTAAAAAGTTTTAAATTGGTCATTAAACTTTCAATTTTATGTCTAATAGGCCTCTCGACTTTAAATTTTGTGTTTGATAAGTTTTTGACCTATTCGATATTTTTTAAAATTCATAAGTCTACCAGATATAAAATTGGAAGTTTAAGATCCCAATAGGCATAAAATTTAATTTTATATCTAGTAGATTGGTTAATTTTAAAAAATCTCGACTATGCTATGCTAGGATTAGACACAAAATTGAAAGTTGGGAAACCAATTAGACATTTTTAAAGTTCAAAGATTTATTAAACACAAATTTGAAAGTTCATGGATCTATTAGACACCTTTTTGAAATTCAGAGTCCAAATTGACACAATTCTGAAAGTTTGGGACTAAACCTACAATTGAACCAAGGTAAGTTTTATATCAATATTGGAAGTTTAACTGATAACTTTGTTGTTTAAATCATATTGAATAATGCTAACATAACAAGTTATTATGTGTAGATGCAACAAATGACGTTTGTGAGAAAAATTGATACGTCAGTTTGAAATGGCAAGATATTTAATTTTGTTAAGAACGAAGAATTGGATTGGATTTTAAAATGAAATTTGAAAGTTAAAAAAAAAAAAAAAAAAAAAAAAAAAAAAAAAAAAAAAAAAAAAAAAAGGAAAAACTTGATTATATATCAACCCATGAAACCAGGTCTATTACATCTACAAATAATTTGTATTAAAATTCTGTTACCTCTCATTAATTATTTAGATGTTTTAAACCCAATAATGGGCAATAAGAGTTGTGTAAACTTGTAGAGGAAACAAGTTCAGGTTATATCACCACTTTTAATATCCTATAATTTATTTGTAGAACTAAATGTAATAGGATCAGAACGATTGTCCTAAAAAAAATAGTTGATATGCATATGTGCAAGCTAACTCGAGATCTCACAAATTAAATTTGAAATGTAAAAATGTTGCCATTTATTTCAAAAAGATATATGCCCTCCAATCCAATGGCAAATTTCATGAAGTAAATTGCAGTAAAGAGCGGGTGATGTTGAAAACGGGTTAAGTCCATTCACCAAGAAAAATAACCAAGGAACTCAAACGAACCAAGGAACCTACTGGACTCAAAACGTTGCTTATCACAGATCTGAGGTGCTGGCGGCAATGAGACCAGCAACGGTAAGCGGACAAATGCGGGTAAAAGAGGCTGAAACGCGCGACGCAGAAGACCCGATAGCGACAGTTCACGGCGCGATCGAATGACGACCGGCGGCTATCTGGGCGTTGTTGGATTGTGCAGAGATATATATATCAGACATGGGAGGAAAAACCAATGCGAAATTAACTTGGAGTTGATTCAAGAATAAGAATCATTCTTTTTAATAAAAGAATACGAATCAATTTACCTGAAAATGACAAATAAAAGTGAATATTACCTCAACATTCATCCAATCCATGTTAGCATATAACAGTTTAGTCAGGTTAAAGTTAAGTTAGGGACCATTTAGAATGGTTTTACAAACTTAGAGGACTAAAATGTATCTTTTGAAACTTCAGAGACCAAATAGACATGAATCCCAAACCTTGGGGACCAACAGTGCATTTCACCCTAGATTATACTATTTTTTATAACATTTGAAATAAAATTCATTGTTTATGTTTTTTTTTTTTTTATTATTTATAAAAATTCATTGTTTATGTTATCACATGAAAGAGAGTGATTTGAAAAATTTAGAAGTAAATTACTGGTTTAATCTAATCATATTTTAATTTTCCATTGATAAATCAAGATAAGCAATTTTGACTACATCCATTTAAATTGCTCTAGTTTCAATCAAGATAAATAATTTTAACTATTTCTTGGATTTAAAATCATTTCTTCAACTGAAAGTAAGGTGACAATATTTCTTTTTCAAAATGTCCCATATTTTTAAAATTATAATATTCTAAAGATTAAAATAGATTATTTTCTTAAAATTATTTATGAATTAAAAAAACTAAAAAGCTAATGGATGCAATAATTCATGAACTAACTAATGGTAATGTTTCTATTTATTCAAACGTCAATCAATTTAAATAAGTCCATAACTCAACTCAGTCCAAATAATTTGACCACTTGAGCTAACAACTTCTTACTTGAAAAAGAACAAACTCTCCAAAGAGAAAAAATTGAAAAGTCCCCTTATTATTTACAACCTAAATGTGGCTATTTGTAGCCAGAGAAAATTAAAAAATCAAAGCATAAATTATGATTGATAAATTAAATTTAAAAAAAAAGTTAAGTAAAATTTTAAAAAACTAAGTAAATAAAAATAGATTTTTTAAAAAGAAAAATAAACTAGATCAATTATCTAATTTTTACTTGTTGGGCCCTTGTTAAATTTACGGCCCATTCGTTGTTCTACTCGGGCCATCACACAGCCCATGATCTAAACCAAAAGTAGTGACGTGGCAAGTTCTAATTGGAGATCCATAGTTGCTCTTTCGCTTCGCTTCTGCTAGAATCATCGAACCAGTGAGTGGTCAATCTTAACCTAACCGACGAGTTAGTGTCCTTTTCCTCTTTCGTTTGGCCTCCCTGCCGCCTCTGATCTCGAATCGTTGGGTTTGTAGCTGCAACTGAAGCGGATCGCTTCTTCTTCTTCCATCCATGGCGGAAGCGCAGAGCGAAAAAACACCCTCCTTAGCTGAGGTATTCTTTTTACAGCTTTCACTATCTCAAATTTCATCGCCAAACCTAAATTTTTGTTTTAGCTTCCTCCTTCCTTCTTTTTTGTAATTTTTTCCTGGGTAATGTATTTTAATTTGTCGATTTACGATTTAATTCGCTAGATCGGTTGTTATATGGTAGGAATTCTTCAATTATGAACACAGGTGGGATTTTTGGTTGTAAATTCGTCCTTTTTGGCTGTTGACGAAAAAATTGTTGAACAGTGGAAAATTCCCTGGATTAGAACCCCTGGTTCCGTATGAAATAGTCGTGAGTTTTCTTAGCATGACTGGATTGCCCGGTTTCAAATCCGAGAAATGGTTGGAGAATGCTTCCTTTGGGTTCTGGTCGTTTATTTTCTTCTCTTTATATCATTTGTTTGAAAAACACCAATATGGTTAATCAAATTTGAAAGAATCTTTAATTATCGTATCTTAACGCTGAAAATCATTTACTTTTCCAGAGAAGATATATTTGTTTTTCACCGCTCGTTAAAAGGGGAAAAAAAAACAGTTACCCAATCTAAGCAGAGGATTTTGGTTTCGTCACAGTGGACTTTTGCTCGATTTAGTTAATGATTTCACCTAACTGCTCTGTAGAAGAGAGAGAAGAAAAGAAATAGGCTTGAGCTGCTTGGGTTACCAGATGAATTGAAATTAATTCAAAGTCAAATCTTCTTCTTAGCAACAACTCCTAGTGATTAACCGTGTTGGTTCATGTCTCAATTAGTTGGATATATGAATCCTCAGAGCTCTGCTACCTTATGATCTCTTTGTAGTGCTGGGATTTTAGAGAGTGAAAGTAATTTAACCCTTAAGAGCATAGTGAAAAACACGTCTTCCATTATTTATCGTCCTCATTTTGGGACATTTTCATAGAGCCTATCCACTTTGCTTTTACTTGGCCAATCTGGTAATGTTCAGATTTGAGAATTGAGATTAACTTTCTGTTAATTTGGCTTTTAGCAATATTCCTTGAAAGATAAAGAGGAGAAGGTGGATATACCAAAGCCCTCTGAAGTAAAAGAGGTGGAGAACTCAGAAAATGCTTCTCCTGCTGAAGTCGTTGTGAAGAATGATGAACCACCTGTTGAAGCTGTTGCTGATCAAGGCGGTGACAACACTCCTGCCAATGAAAACAATGGAGATGCTTCGGCAGCTGCTGCTGTAGAGGACTCTGAAACCAATCCTGCTGCTGAAAACGACAGTGGAACTGCCGATCAAGAAAGCAGTGGAGCTGGAGAAGACAAAAATTCCGGTGATCAAGAAAGCGCCGATGAGCCACCTGAGATTAAGGTTGGTGACTTATGCCTTGTTGAAATATTTGACATTAAGGCATCTTATAGTTGTGTGTATATTGTTTGTTCATTCTTTGGTTGCTCATATGCAGCTCGAAACAGCACCAGCAGATTTTCGGTTCCCTACTACAAATCAAACCAGGCATTGCTTTACCCGCTATATTGAGTACCATAGGTAATTCTAATATGGTTTTCCTACTTATTATTCTTTTCATTTCTTGTTCCTTAATTATTCATAATGTAGTTGAACATTCTTGAAATTATGTTCTCATCTTTGTGATTTGTACAGATGCACACAAGCGAAGGGGGAAGGTGCTCCGGAGTGTGACAAGTTTGCGAAGTACTATCGTTCTCTTTGCCCAAGTGAATGGGTATGCATTTCCCCTAAATTGCTTGCTGTCAGATTTATTTTTGTTCACTTGTTTTCTTTATGAACAAATTTTTGCCATTAAAGTTTACTCAACGAGACGATTATTTGAAGTTCGCCTTCGACAATTATTTTTTGTCGAAATGTCAACTTAGATGATGATGTCCTCTGATTGTTGCAGGTAGAGAAGTGGAATGAGCAAAGAGAGAATGGAACCTTCCCAGGTCCGCTGTAGGAGTTGCCTATTCGAAAATTCAGCAGCAGTTCGCTACATAATAAACTCTGGGGAAATGTTCTCTTTCAAACAATGAGTTAATAATTTTCGGCTGGTTTTGCTATTTATTCAAAATCCATTTGCAACCAAGTTTTGTTGATGCGACGCATTTTTCTTGTTAACTTGTTGATTACCTGCCAAATCATTTTTCATCGATAGTTACATGGAGCTAGAACTCTCCTGCAAGATCTTAAATGCACTGATTGATGTTTTTATGAAGATTCTGTAAGTCTATTATATTCTCTTTCACGCTAGAAAATTACCACAATGTGGTTGCGGATTGCACAAGAAAGCTTTTCCTCACCACATAAATTCCAACTTCATGAAAGAATATATGATCATTTACTTTTACAAAGTGTCAACGAAGTACGCAATTGAATTTCACTAACGATGACCGACAAACATAATAGTTGACACCAAATACAATGTCCTTAAAAAGAGTAAGATTGTGTTTATTGTAGCAAAGCACAATTTACACATCGATTGAAATTGGAGCAAACAAAAAAATATATTGATGCATAGTCTAATCTTGAATGCTTGTTAAGCTCTTTCACCGCGGATTCTTCTGGCAAGTTGAATATCTTTGGGCATTATTGTAACGCGCTTGGCATGGATGGCGCAGAGGTTGGTGTCTTCAAACAGCCCAACGAGGTAAGCTTCGGCCGCCTCTTGCAGGGCCAAAACCGCGTGACTCTGGAAACGCAGATCTGTCTTGAAATCCTGGGCGATTTCACGAACCAGCCTCTGGAATGGGAGCTTGCGGATTAGAAGCTCGGTGCTCTTCTGGTACTTGCGGATTTCTCTGCAAAACGATACGTCGGCAGAGGGCATGAGATTTATGTAAACAAGAAACCAATGTTGATCTGTTGGCAAAGACAAATATCAGATAAGGTTACATACCGAAGAGCGACGGTTCCTGGACGGTATCTGTGAGGTTTCTTCACGCCTCCAGTAGTTGGGGCCGACTTACGCGCAGCCTGAAAGAATTATTGGTGACGATATATTAGGTCAGGAAACAAATGAGAATTGAGAACTAGGTTTCCAAATCTTCCTTGTTCATACCTTAGTAGCGAGCTGCTTTCTGGGGGCTTTACCACCGGTGGATTTGCGAGCGGTTTGCTTCGTACGAGCCATCTGCATCGACGTCACGCAAATTAAATATCGCCATTCAATCAAAACAAAACAGATTGCTAAAACAATTTCAATGTAAAGTTTGTTTTCGCTCCGTTACTTTATTAGAACGAACATGAATATCCGATAGTCGTTCTACAATCCTACGAATTCGAGGCAACTGTTCTTCCATTATATAAAGGTCTCTAAGGATTTGTCCATCAAGAAAGCTCAAAGTTCGATTTCAGAACCAAATAACTAAACCTAGCCATCAATTATAATCTCTATCGGAAAGAACTTGAGAAAATGAATCAAATCCTCCAGCATGAAATTGAAAGGAAAAATCAATCAAACATAGCAACTCAAAGAGAAAGAAAAAGAAGATTAAAGAGGCGAAGAGAAACTAACCTGGACGATGAAGAAGGGCTGGAGAACCGAGAGAGAATTATCGACCTCGAAGAGATTGGGATTTTTTTTCAAATGCGAATGAATTAGAAGAATGGGAGACCAAAGCTCTTTATATAGGGGCCTCCCGGGGTCCGAGCCTAAAGCCCGTGTCGTATGGCGGCGGATGGACACGATTGACATTCACTGTGCTTCTTTGTGCTTAATCGGACGGTAGAAAGATTCCTACCGTACGTGGTACGAGTGGATGAATGGACGGTTTCGATGTGACTTTCGGAAAGACCCAACGGATTGTGAAAATGACGTGGTGGTTCCCTATTGGTGGCAGGGACTCTAGGAAATTTTGGAAGCAGTAATAGATTTGAGACGGAAATGATTTTGTCCGACCATTCAAATTAATTTACAAAATTCAATTATTAAAGTTCCGTTTGATAACCATTTGGTTTTTTGTTTTTATTTATTTTTTTTTTTAAGTTTGTAAACACCACTTTCAACTCTAAGTTTCTTTGGTTTTTCACCTATTTTCTTTCCATGTTTTCAAAAATCAAGCCAATTTTTGAAAACTAAAAAAAAATAGTTTTCAAAAACTTTGTTTTGTTTTTTTAATTTGGTTAGGAATTCAGTTGTGTCTTTAACAAAAATGAAAACTATGGTGATAAAATTTAAAGAAAACAAGCCTAATTTTAAAAAACAAAAAACCAAAAACCAAATGGTTATCAAATGGGGCCTAAGATTTTAATTTTTAATATATATATTAGATCGATTATAAAATATATTTATTCAACCTTATCATTGTCAATTTGAACAAAATGAAGGATTGATGCTTCCCTTCGTATTCATTGAACTAAAAAAGAAATCAAAAGATTTCACGATAAATTCACGAGGAAGTGGAATCTCTTTTGAATTTACTCCAACATTTAAAAATTAGTAAATCAGGGATTTGAATCCCAAAGACAATCTTACATAATTGTATGGGTGATCTCCATTCTATTATTAAACGTGATGACTCTAACTTAGAATTCATCTTAAGTATGATATGAAATTTTTGTCGACATATCGACGTTTCCATCATCAGCATAAGAGAAAAATCAACATTTTCATTATATTGTAAAAAATTGATGAAATATTAAAAAAGAATGTTAATAATATGAATGTAATATTAATAATAAGTATTTTAATTTATTTAAAAGATATAAAATGTTTATTTATCAACTTAAATATTTTTATTTTTTATTTTTGTGATTTTTCAATAATATTCATCAACATTGAAATTTTATTAATATTTCTATCGACATTCTCATAAAATTAAGATCTTGATATTCCGTCAACATTGACATTTTAAATCTTGATCATAGGAACATTATATGATAATATTGGTTGTTTTATTATTTAAATAAATTAGTTACTGATCTCTTTACAACTCTCCAGATTTCACAATTCCAGACTTTAGAACTCCACCTCGTTTTTCAAACACCCCTAACACATTTTATAAGTTTGGCTAGTTCTTTATATGACCAAGAAATTTTATAAGTTTGGCTAGACAACTTTTTAGACAACTCATGCCGAGTTATTTTATTGTAACATTATATTTTACCCAATAGTTTAATTGATAAAGAACAATTTTCAATAATTTTAATTCAAAAATTAATTATTAGTTTTTTTTTTCTGAAAAGAAAAATTAGTTATTAGTTATTTCTTGGTTCTATGTGAGACGAAATTAAAGATTAAAAATTATGTTCATGGTGTAATATTATTAAAATTGTTAATACATCAAAAAAATTTCCTTAAAAAAATACGATTTGTCCAAGAATACTAATCAAATAAGTTGAAGTGAACTTTTTATTACTCCTCCATCACGATGAAAATAATTTACCTGTAATTTTAACTCTTCATCATTTTCATCTTAAATTAATCTTTTCGGAAGAGAAATTTCAAAACAAGAGATTAAAAAAAACAAAGTTATATTTAATGTTTTTTTTTTTTTTTGAGACAGTGTTATATTTAATGTTTTAGACCTGTGTTTGATAGCAAATTTTGAAATTGGATCCCAATTTAAACAATTGTTCAAAATGTGTTTAATAATTTATTTATTGAATATAAACTATTATTAATTAATTTATAAACATTTTCTTTTTTTAGTTCAACAACATTTGGGAGTGAAAGAATCAAACTCCTGACCTCGTGATAATACATGTCAATTACTGTTGAGCTATGCTCACTTTGACATTCATAAACATATTCTACATTATAACCTTTATATAATTATCAATTTATGATATCATATAATTTATTATATATTACATTATACATATTTTAGTTCAACAAAATTGAATTAAGTTTTTAACCTAAAATACTATATTTATTAAAGTTTTTAACATTCTTAATTCAATTATGCGTTTTATAATTTCAAATTCAAAATCTAGATATACTGAAAACATAAAATAATTGTTTTCAAAATTTACACTATTTGGATTACAAAATCCAAAAACAATTTTAAAAAACATATCTATCAAACACATATTTAGTGAATCCAAAAATATAAAACAAAATCCGAATTGCCTATCAAACAACCCTAATGGACCCTTACTCGGCCCGAACTAGGTTTGATACAATTACTTCAAAGTTTGCTAGACGATAAAGGAGCTGAAGTTGCAACTCAAAAAACAATTGCAACATCATAACTAACTAGTAACTACAATAAATTTTCATAATTGGAAAACCTCTTGAAGGGTGGAAAAAAAATCGTTAAAATAAATTTAATTGCTTCAATGCTTTCCTCATTATTGCATTAAATTACTATAACATGAAAACAATTAGGCTTATTATAACCCCTTCCCCTCCTCCTTTTCCCCAAATGGAGTGACCTTGCAAACTTTTCAAAATTTATCCATCTCCTGCTACTCCCTCCGCCTATACTCGCGTAAAGGGATTGTCCCTCAACCTTCTATACCATCGCCAACCACCGAAACTCAGGTTATAAACTCCCATCATAGCTGGCTTACTGTAACGATTTACAAGCCAGTGACCACGTCGATGGGTCGCCTGCCTATACATTGTGCTCTAGGGCCATTTTATCTTGCTATTCGGTTGAACTATCTGAAAATGGAAGTGATATTTCCATTTTGCAACTCTCTTTGACATAAACAATCTGGCAAAGGGTTAACATAAAAGGCTTCTTCTGAGCGGAACCTGTCCATGCCCTTGGTTCCTGAAATGGGACCTTTTCTCTTCCTCGCAGAGCCTTGCCTGAGAAAACAGGTTACAAAGCAAAATCAAATACAAGTTTTGAACTCATTATTTAAGATGGCTGGCTGTTTAGTAGGAATGATAAGTCGAAATTTAGACAGTTTCTTTTGATTTGTTTCTTTAGAAAATATCACTAAAATTCGCTCCCACAACACAGTATCCAAATAACTAATAACACAAAAAGGAAAACACAACTGCACACAATACCTTCTCTTGTGCAACTCAATAATTCGGTTGGCCAAATTTTTCCCTTCTTTCATTGTTCCCTGATCAAGTTTGTCAAACAAACGAACAAGCCCTTTCCTGATTGACAATAACAAGATGACACAACCAGGTTCAATGGAAGCATTTGAGAGGACGTTAAAGTAGAAGTTGCTTCTAATGTAAACTTTCTTGCCTGTCAGGAGATATTGTTTTCCTATGTCCAAGAAATCGCCGGTGACCTTCAACTGCTCTTGCCATATTCCCAGAGTACGAAGGAACAAAAACATCACTCTCAACAGACACGATGTAGTCAAGAGCAGCCATTTGAGATGCATGATTGACAAAAGGTTCAAGCTCCTCAACAGATGCTAATTTCTCCTGTAAGTATCAGATGAAACAAGTAAGCTATCATTGTACGTGCTAGACTAAGTATCGCAAAATCTAAATAACATGTCCATTGTTGACTGCCATTAAATTTCAATTGCAATTTCACAAGGCATATGTAACACTTCTGAAAGAAGTCGTGTGAGAAATCCCAGGAACCCACCATACAGCCAAAACCAGAGAATTTAAAAAATGATCAACTATTAATCTGCATAGCTAATAGGACGTGAGATTTGAATTTAAGTTCACGGAACTATAGTCATAAACAAAAGTTATTCATGAAATTTTGAAATGGACTCTATTCAGTGTTCTAGTTTTTTAAAAGAGGAAATTAAGGTGGCGAGGTCCAAAAAGTTACAGTATATGTTGATAGTGATACCTTGCTCATCAGCAATGGATACCGTGCTTGCAGATCAGACATATGTGAATCACCACCATAAATCTCTCCAGCTGCAATGTATATAGGAGTTTTTGATGGATAGCCAAGTGCGCTAAGAAATATTCCAACCTCCTTTGGAGTTAATGGGCAGAACCCTTTGGATCTTTGTTCCAAAGGATCAATCTCTTTTACCTTCCAATAAGAAATATTTTCTCTGCAAGTGTTGCCCAACAACACCACCACCACCAAAAAGGCGAAAGAAGAAGAGAAAGAAAAAAAGAGCAATCAGGCATTGAACTCAACACATTACCAGTAAAACAATTATAAAACGTAACCGAACACATTAAGGATATAGGAAGGATCTTATACCTAATCATCCTTAGCTCGTCTGCTTCGGCAGGAGATAAATCATGTGTACATCCACTAAATGCAAGCATGTCCTTCTCGTATCGTAAATGTAGAGCAATGTAAGGACCATGGGACCTCATTCGATCCACCAATAACTACAACATACATTATAACCATTTATAATCGCTAAAAGATGGGATATAATCACTCCACCAGCAAAATAAGAATAAAACAGAATATTACTTTCCCCATGGCTTCAATTTTAGGCGCAAAACGGAGGGCTTGATAACATGCACGGCACCGCAACCTCTGTATATCTAAAGGTAGATTATTATTTGCTAATCGCGAATCAGATTTTGCAGCTCGAATAACCTAACAAATAATTTCACATTAATTAATGAATAACAATAAAGGGGGTTTGCATTAACAAGATCAGAATGAGGCAGAGATACCTGATATTCGTCCCAAAGGGTAGCGATTTCCTCCTCATAATAATCCATACCTGACCAGCTTCTAAAATGCCTAACTGTCTTGGTAACAGTAGCCAATTCTTTAGGAAGCTTTTTTATCACTCTTACATCCTTTGCAAGAGCATTGATAAAATGATCTTCATCAAAAACATCTGAGAAGTTGCTGGAGATTAAACAAATAAAACGAACTCAGTCATGGACTGGGCAATGTCACACGAGAAAGAAGGAAGGAGGAAGAAGAAGAAGAAGAAGAAGAAGGAAGAGGAAGAAGAGGAAGAAAAAGAGGAAGAAGAAGAAACCTAGTGTCCTGCCAAAACGATTGTTTATCAAGTTCTGGAATTACAAGGGTAGCATTAATAATTCGAGCTACAGCAACCATGTCACATATCTGCAATTCAAGAATGAAAATCAAAATGGTTTTAAAGACCAGAACTTCCATTGATAGTTACGAAGTATTGGAACATAATACACGCAAAAGGACCTTTTTGACCAACTCTGGGATCTATAACAAGCTTCCATAATGTGAAAGATACAAATTTCAGGACTACATTATGTTCTAGAACTTTAAAAGAATGATATATCATTACTGTGGCATTAGAGAGCTTACCATAAGGTAGCTCTGAAAATCATAAATTAAATTAAGGGCTAATTTCTCAATTCTGAATGCTTTAGAATCCCTCCTCCAAGCACTCATGTTTTTACATTATAATGTATACATATTCAATAACTTAGAATAAGACTAGGACTAAACTTTGAATTTAGCGACTGTGAGGATTGAATTACTAAATTGAGTGGTAAGAGTTAAAACAGCCAAAATGGAACATAGATAACAGTCCAAAATGAAATGAAGTTAACCTTCCAACATGCAATATAGATAACTGAAAAAGGAAAAGAAAAGAAAAGAATAAAAGTTCAAGAACTAAAACCGTATTTTGAGAACTCTCATTACCATCATAAGAATTTATTTCAATAAGAATTATATATTTGCAACAAAAAAAGGCTAAAACCCTTAGATGAATAATTATTGATTACTATCATAATGTAGGAGAGGTTACAAACCCCAGCACGCATTTGATTGAGCCCCCCATTTGTATGAACTAGAAGGTAACCTCGTGACTCCCCAGGAGCTGCATAACCGACAGAAGTTTTGAGAACAAGTACAGGGAATTTTTATTTGGAACAAAATGAACTAAGTAAAGCTCTTACATGTATAATTGGAACTAGGCTCTGCACATGGTAAAAAGTCACGGTTTGATGGAGGCTTCCATAGCTTGTCCAGACCCGGAACCAAGTTTGCACTGCCCAACTGTCAAGTCTAAAGGAGTGAAAACATGAAAGGTGCATAACTTCTTATCAATAGCGAAACTACATCTATTAAACTTTAAAAGAACCACAAAAATCTGATTACCTATTTTTACCAAAGATAAGAAAGATAGTATTCTACTAATTGCTCAAAAAAAAACAGTTATAAAGTAGAAAAGTCTCAGACGGCATATAATTTTCACAATTCTTTCCAGTTTCGACTGGTATTTGTGAGTTTTCACCGAAAACTGAAGGCCTTCTGCAAATGAATCATAAATTCGGAGTTAAAGAAATGGAAAACCTTGCGAGAAGCAACAGGAGCTTTGGACAAATGGGGCGGAACAATCTCCTGAGTCCAGCTATTCTCGGTGCTCAACCTCTGGTGTTTAAATTCGTGTTGCTACACCATTAGGAACACAAAAATATGTTAACAGAAATTTTCCAAAATCAAAATCAGCTCAATCATTAGTTCACAAAGAGAAAACCTAAAACCACTCCGTCAAACATCTCACGAGTAATCAGTCAACAATACGACTCAAAGTCAAAGAATGCCCTACCTAATCTCAATTCAAAATCGAGAATAACTCGACTCCCGACCGATATAATTAAAGAATACAAACGTAAAATTGGAATACATTACACACAACCAAAACATAATAAAAGTGAAGCTATTCGCTTCCTACACTCACTCGTCGAATGAGCACTCTAATCATTTCGAACTCAAACGCCAGAAATACTTCTCAGCAAAATTTCAGAAACAAAAAACGCAGTTAAAAACAGAATCATACGTGAAGGAGAAAGGAGGAGAGAGAAGAAATTAAGAGCGGGAGTAGAGATTAAGAGAAAGGATAGGTCACCGCAGGAAGCTTGTGTGAATCGGAGAAGCCAGGGACTTTGGAGGACGGAAAAAAGTGAAGATGAACAGAAAGAAGCGCTAGTAATGCAATAGAGCATATGGCGCAGGTTAGCAACTTCCTCAGCACCGCCACTGCTCTCCTCCTCCGCTTCAGCATCTCTCTCTCCACCGTCACTCTGAGCAATGGCCGAGCGAGCCGGTTAGAAAAATAAAACTCTGTCTCTCTGTTAGCCTCAGGTTTGGGGTATGATTCTCTCCGACAGCAGCGGCGGAGGCGACGGCGACGAAGAGATCGGCAGGGCAGAGCGGTGGTGTTGGTTTTGGTTTTATTGTTGATTCTGGTACGGCATTCGGCCGCACATAGCCTTTTGCTTGATACCATTTCCGCGTAGAGGGAAGGAGCTGTAATTAAATATTGGGATTTAGCCACTTCCTGGGTCCCACATATTTTCTTTATTGGACTCCAAAAAATACCCTTATATTTTCTTTTCTTTTATTTTGTTCTTTTTTTTTTTTTTTAACTCTATTTTGTTCTTTTCTTTCTACTCCTCATTTTCCAAGTTGTTTTCAATAACCTGCTTGTAATTGTAACCGCCGCCATTATTATGCATTCGAAATTATTGTTCACTGAACATATAATAATGTTTCATTATACGAAATAATCTCAATGATTCTGATTAATACAGCATCCATACTAATGTAACCCTCGTGGCAACCATTACCTATTTAATATTGATATTTTGCTCACTCCAAAGAATTATTCATACCAAAACACTAAAAGAATAAAGCTATTTATGGTTTTTCTCAAAAAAAAAAAAAAAAAAAAAAAAAAAAGAGAAAACTATTTATGGTGTATCAATCCTCTAACTTATGCCTTCAAGTTCGTCAAATTGTACCTTAAATTTTGATAAGTGTTGTAATCTTTACCTTAAAATTAAGAAAAGTGTTGCAGTTTTCACTTTCTTCTAAACTTTCATTTGGAAAATTGTTGGTGAAAATATTCTAATGTGCATTTATCGAACATAAGATACATGTCTAATATGACATTAGTGAAATTTTAAATAAACAAAGATAATTAAACTCAAATTTGGTTGAAATTTGTGAGGTTTGAAAACTTTATTCAATATTCAATCTTGTAATTTGGAGACTGATTGGATTGATTTGTCAAGTGCTAGAAATTCATAATTATTTACAATAACGTACTCGAGGGTTACTTTTTTTTTCTTTTTACAATATGTGGGGTGGGGGAATCGAACCACAGACCTTCCGATCATGAGTACACATCTAATGTCAGTTGAGCTATGCTCATGTTCACTACTCGAGGGATGTTGGTGAATGATTTGTTGTTTTGGGGAATGAAATTATAAACGGTTGAAGGGTGCGTTTGGGTGTTGATTTTGGAGGAGGTTAAAATGATTAAAAAAAGAATCTTAACCGTTTTCAGCTTTTGACAAAATAGACTATAAATTAATTTTCATAAAAATACTTTTCCAACAACGTTGATTTGCAAAATCCAATAATGATAGCTTTTCAATTTAGTTTCCCTATAAATCTAATTTGCAACTAACTATTTATCTCTTTACACACGATGTTGAGGCGTGATTCATGTTAATTTTTTTTTTTTTAATTTAAGTTAAATATTTTTATTCTATTATCTTATACCCAATTGAAATTATTTGTTTTTATTTTTATTTAAACTTAAATAATTTTTTTCAATACAAGTATCAAATTATATTTATTAGCAAAATATAAAAATATACTAGATTAAACACAACGTTATATTTTAAATCATATGAAATTTAAAATAATTATCTTATATGTTTAAAAAAAATAATTATCTTATAATAATTTTGAAATTATCTTATAAAACTTTGAAATTAAATATCAACATTAAATTTATTTATTGAAAAATATAGTTAAGGTGCAACAATTTAGAATTTTAATTTACCAAACACCTCACCCTGCTTTTCCATCTATAAAACTAAAATTTACCATTTACTCCATAGTACAACTGATTTTCTTAAAAGCACAGTTAACAACAATTATTTTAGAAGATACAACAATCCCAAACTAAGCCGAAGCCTCGTGGTAGGTGTGTACAATATTATTTTATTTAAAAGAAAATTGATATTGTAAAACTAAAAAGTAAATTCCATAGAGAAGAAGTGTAACGGCATGGCTTGGTTTTTCTATAAAAAGATAAAATTGCCAAAATGAGCGAATCCATCAGCTGTGTTTCACGTTGAGAGCTCGTGAATTGTCTCCACTTTTTTCATAGCACAATTATAACAATACCTAACCTCTATAGACTTCACATTCTATACACTGAAAATGCCAAATGCAAAAAGCTGCTAAAATTAAATTACTTTTCTCTTTCTATTATTCAACCACCTTTACCCTCCTTTTCGAATTAGAAAAGTTCAAGAAATGATTTTAAATCCTATGATTTAAAATTCGAGAAATGATTTTATATTCTTTATCTCGTTTGGAATGAAAAAGATTTAAAATGAATGTATTTAAAATTTTGTGTTTGGATGATAGCCGAAAAAGAAAAGAAAGTAAGAAATTTACTGATATAGGTTTTTAATAGAAAATTAAAACATGACAGGGTCAAATAAGTAATTTTGTTCTAAATCCTATGAAATCTTGAACAATCCGATGGTTTTAGTTGTGATTTTTTTTTTTATTTTTATTTTTATTATTATTATTTTTTTTTTTTTTGCGTAAAAACACGATTTGAAATCATTTCAGATTTTAAATCATTATCTTTCTTTTGATAACAAACAGGAGAATTGATTTGAAATATGTTATAATTTAAAATCCCTCAAAATCTTGAGGTTCCAAACAAGCATTATTTGGCTAAACAAGTTGTGACCATCTCTAAGAACAACGGGAAGTTACACCAACATCTTTTACAAATTCTATTTAAAAGAAAAAGTTGTGATTTGTTTAGATATAGATAGTTTCTAGTTCAGGTAAACTCTCCCAATTTTGCCTCATTTGAGACAAATTAGAGTAAAGGGCACTTTTTTGAGATACATTTGTGAGTTTTTTAGAAATAAGTTAAAAAGGTTTATGCTATTAATTTTTCCGTTAGTTACGGTAACGGAATAATTTTTTATTATTTCCAATGTTGACATGGAAAATGAAAAATAAATGTACTAAAAAAAGAAAATTGAAAAATAAAAAATAATTAAACTAATAATTAATTATAGGTTTTATTACCAGTTTAGTCTCTTAAATTTTAGGATTGTATCAATTCGGTCCTGAACTTTTAATTTGTTTATATAGGTCATTGAACTTTAAAGTCTAATATATTCATGAACTTTCAATCTTTTGTCAATAGGTCCCTCGTATATTTGATATTTTTAAAAATTAACCAATCTACTAAATATAAAATTGAATCTTATGCATCACGAGACTCTAAACTTCCAATTTTGTATCTAACAGGCTTGTGAATTTTAAAAAATGTTGAATAGGGTTAAGAAATTATCGGACACAAAATTAAAAATTGAGGGACCTATTGGACTTAAAAGTGAAAGTTTAAGGACCTATTGGATACTTTTTAAAGTTCAAAGACCTGTTGGAAACAAAACTGAAAGTTTGAGAATGTATTTGAATTTTTTTTAAGTTTAGGGACTAAACATGTAATTTAACCTTAATTATAATTAAAATAATAAATAAAAAAAAGCCCCTTCCTCTCACTTCTCCCCCACCTCCACTCGACCAAGGCAAACACCAACGACTTGAGCTCCTTCATCGGTGATCAGAAGCCTTTCAACATAAGTTGAAAAACTTTGCTTACTCATTTCATCTCATACAGTTTCATACTAATTTTTTTTTACAATATGAGGTGTAAGGATTTGAATCACAGACCTCGTGGTTATCAGTACAATTTTATGTCAGTTGAACTATGTTCCTACTGGCATGTTTTTATCATCTTTTAGTTGTATATTTATTATCTACTCTTTGTTAATTGATACGAAAATTTAGTTGCATTTTAAATTAATTTAAATAAAACAATTATGAAGTAGTTGTAAAATATTGTGTACCTTGTATAGTTGAAGAGAAGAAAAATAGTCGGAAATCCGTGACCGTGAGCAACAAAAAAGGCTGAGAAGGGCGGTGACATGAGACATGGTACGGGCTGCCCGTTTGTCTGTTTGTCACATTCACAAAAACATATATTTATCGCAAAGAATAAAATCACAGTGTCCCCATATATATCTATTGATATTCACTAATTTTAATCATTGCTCAAAATTGAGGGCCTTTTGCTTTTCTTGCTCATCGGTACTCGCTTTTCAACTATGCATTGGAACTCACCAACTACTTTTGTGGATAATAGTAATTTCTTAAGTTCATCTTTTCAAACCATCAAAATTTCGATCATCCATAGCAAACTTAGATTTAAATTCAAAGTGGATATTTGAAAGGTCAAGATATACTTAAAGTCGTGTGGTGTTGGTTATTACATAAGAGGTCGTTTGGTTCGTATTTTGGAAAATTTGTCAAGTCTGAATTTTCTTTTTTTTTTTTTAGAAATTAAACTAAGTCTGGATTTATTAAACCTGGGTTGTTGGTCCTAAATTTGTTAAGTATGTGTTTGGATAGTACAGAAAATATGTTTCTTAAGTCTAGGTGTATGAATTCTAATTTGTTAAATATAAGTTTATTGATTAGTGTATTTGATGGATGAACTTGGAATTTATAATAAATAATAGATTATTTATATATTAATTTTTATTTAAAATGTAACATTCATTATGAAATTAGGGTGTATGGTTTTAAGAATAAATTAAATATTTTTAACACATTTCTTCACCAATTTTCTTCCCATGATTATTTTATAGAATAAAAATGTGATTGTTTGTGAAAATATTCTTAGATTATTTATCAAAATGTAAACAAATATAAACAAATTCTTTTATACAAATAATATATTCGACATAAAATTAACCATAAAGAAAATGTTATCGATTAGTTTAATTCTAACTCAATTTATTCACTATTGAATACTTATCATTAAAATTACTATTCAACTTAACTTTCTATAATAATGTAAAATATTTAAATAACATTATTTTAAAAGTTATTACCTTCCAGGCAAACCAACCAAAATAGTTTAATTAATTAAATTTACAAATATTATGTCTTTAATGGATCGTGCTATATAAATATAACATGATATTTACATTTCCAAAAGAAAAAGGAGTTTGTACTATAAAAAAAAAAAAAGTTTGGAAAAATTGTAGATTTAGATAAATGGACGAATTGAATCTAAGTTTATACAATATGCATAGTTTAAAATTTATAATAAAATAATATTTATTATAATTCACATGTTAATAAAAAAAAAAAAATCTAGAATATAATAATAATTTGCTTACAAATGGGTTACTATTACTTTATTAATAATTGAACACTTTTTTTACAACATGTGAAATGGAAGATTTGATCATTTGACCTCTTGATCAAAAATACAAATAAGTTTTTTTTTTTAGGAACATAATACAAATAAGTTGAATTATGCTCTCGTTGGCAAATAAATGAATACGTTTTGAATAAATGTTTTATATGAAACAAATATTTAGTTTTTTTTTTTTAAACTAATATTTAGTCTGTTCAAAAAAAAAAAAAAAAAAAAAACTAATATTTAGTTAGTTTTATAAGTATTTTTCTTAACATTTATCAATGCGTGAACCAGATACAATGAAATTCCTCTCTATAAATTTATCACTGCTCTAAAACATGGAGTTACAGATAGTTTTTTAGTTGAGTTGGCACATATCCGTTTATGTGTTAATTATTACTATTTACAATTTTAGTCAAATTCATTTACTTACTTATTTTAAAATTACCATGAATTAATTAATTTTATTTAACTAATATTTTTTATTAAAAAAAAATTAATGCATTTTGGAAGAGTGACTAAGGTTCCGTTTGTAATACATTTTAATTTAAATGTTTTTGAAGAACACATTTTAAAAAAAATATATTTTGTATAAATCAACAGCCCCTATAGCTCAGTGGTAGAGCGTCAGTCTTGTAAACTGAAGGTCTGTAGTTCGATCCTGCATGGGGGCAAATTTTTGTCTTTCTTTGCTTTCAAAAAAAATATTTTGTATAAAAAAATTGTTTAGAATTTAAACACTCATATGTTTGGTTACATTTCTTCTGTTTTTATACACAAGTTATTGTATACTTAACAACACATTGATTCTTTTGTAATATCTGTTATTATAAGTTTGTTATTCAACTGTATTAGTTTTTATTCTGTTTTCATAGTATCCTATAAATAGGATTACTATACTTTGATCATAATCAAGATTGGAAGCATAGTTTCATGATCATATTCTGAGTCTGCCATTTGATTTCCTTTGATGGTATCAGAGCACAAAATCTAACGATTTTTTTTTTCGCGAACGTATGGATTCCTCCAACAAGACATCTCCTTCTGAGACGCTGAGTTCCTCCCAACCTGCGAAAATTGTTAATCCTGGAAGTAAGACTAACATTGTCAAATTGGACGAGGAAAATTTTCTTTACTGAAAAATTCAAGTCAGAGCAGTTCTTCGTGGCCACGGATTTGGGCATTTTATTGAAAAAGATGCGGCAATTCCTTCGAAGACCATTCGTTCCAATGAGAACTCTTCCACTGCTGTTCCTAATCCTGAATACGAGTCCTGGATCCGTCAAGATAATCTCATCACTTCGTGGTTTCTTGGGTCGATGTCCAACGAGCTCCTTTCCGAAGTTCTTGATTGTGAAACAGCCAGAGATATCTGGAAGATCTTGAATGATTGCTTCTCCTCTCGAAATCTTGCTTGAGTGATGCAGATCAAATCCAAACTCGAAACGCTCAAGAAAGGTAATTTGAGTCTCAAAGATTATTTTGTCAAAGTTAAAAATCTTGTTGATTCCCTAGCGGCTGCTGGAAAAAAAATTTCCCAAGATGACCATGTAATACATATCTTGAAAGGCTTGGGATCTGAGTACGATCCCACGGTATTTGTCATAACAGAGAAAGAAGAGACACCACCATTACAGAAAGTTTATTCATTACTTCTAACCCAGGAGAGCAGAATAGACAGAAACTCTTCGATTAATACTGATGGATCCTTACCATCTGTGAATTATACCGCGGTTCCATCTTCAAAGTCGAAACAACAGCCTTCCACGGACAATAACTAGAGACGAGGAGGGCCTGGAAGAGGCTCTAATGGAAACAGTAACGGTGGGAGATCAAATCGCAGAAATTGGAATAGCAATGGAGGAAAACCACAGTGCCAACTATGTGGCAAGTTCGGCCACACAGTTCTTAGATGTTACCTTCGTTTTGAAAGGTGGTATCAAGGACCAAACGGGAACAATTCTCAGCAACCTGGTAATACAAATTTTCCTACAAATCAACTTCCTCCATCAAATGGCCCAGGACACTTTTCATCTCCCCAACAAGCATATACTGCTTATTCTCTTCAGCATGACTTGAATAAGGAAAATCAATGGTACCCAGATTCAGGGGCTTCCAATCACGTCACGAGTGACCTCTCTAATCTGACCATGGGCTCTGAATACACTGGTGACAACAAGGTTCTCGCAGACAACGATGCAGGTTTGGACGTCCTTCATATTGGCTCTTCATTTGTTAAATCTAAATCCTATCCTAACTCTGTCTTTCATCTTAAAAACCTGTTACATGTACCAACCATAACCAAGAATCTATTAAGTGTTAGTCAATTTGCCCATGATAATCAAGTTTTCTTTGAGTTTCACCCTTCTTGTTGCTTTGTGAAGGATATTTCCACTGACCGAACACTACTCCAAGGCAAGGTATCTGATGGACTATATCAATTCTCTTTGGAAAAGGCTGAATCCCTGACTCCCAAAAGTTGCTCTCCATCAGTCGTTCCTTCCCAAGTACTTCATACATCTCTACACCCTAACTCTTGTTATATCTCTCAAATACCTAGTACATGTAATTCTGATTCATTAGAATTGTGGCACAAAAGATTAGGCCATCCATCAATACCTACTGTAAAAAGAGTGCTGCAAACGTGTAACATTTCATATTCTGTCAATAAAACAATTTCTTTGTGTCATGCCTGTGCAATCGGTAAAAGTCATAAATTGCCCTTTTCTGACTCTTTGACTGTATATACCTCACCATTACAGTTAGTTGTAGCCGATATATGGGGCCCTGCTTTCAAAACCTCTAGGAACAATTTTCGGTACTATATTAGCTTTGTAGATGTATATTCGAGATTCACTTGGATATACTTCCTAAATTCAAAAACTGAAGCCTTTCAAGCTTTTCTCTCCTTTAAAACTCATGTTGAAAAACTCTTAAATTGTTCTATCCTTCGTTTTCAAACAGATGGGGGTGGTGCATTTCGTTCTTTCACCTCCTACCTTAAAGAAAATGGCATTGAACACCGATTGTCTTGTCCTTACACCTCCCAACAAAATGGGATTGTAGAACGAAAGCATAGGCAGATCGTAGACATGGGACTTACTCTCTTGTCTCAAGCTTCCTTGCCGCTGGAGTTTTGGGATGATGCCTTTTCCACAGCCACTTACTTGACAAATAGGCTTCCATCAATAGTTCATCGGAATATCTCCCCCTTGGAAATTTTATTCGGTTACAAGCCCAACTATTCTTTCTTTAAAACCTTTGGCTGTCTGTGTTATCCCCTCCTTCGTCCCTACAATAAACACAAAATTGAGCCTTGGTCCACACCTTGTCTTTTCCTTGGATATAGTACCACTCATAAAGGGTACAAATGCCTATCTTTTTCTGGCCGGATGTTCATTTCTAGGCACGTTCAATTTGATGAAACAAAGTTTCCAGCCACTATCTCTTCCTTTTTATCTTCCAAAGACTCTAATATCGAGGCTCCTCTTATTACCAGCTTTTTACCAATAGTCAATCCAGCCACTGTACCTCATTTTTCTTCCTTTCCAGCTGACATTTGTCCTTTGCCATCCCCTATTGCCCAACCTACAACTGCACCCGTGCCTACTATCCAGCCTTTTGATACAACACAGCCTAGTCCAACTTTATCAACTTCTCAAACCAGTCCCCTCTCTGATATGTCTCTTTGTCATAATGAACCTACCCCATCTGATAATATCTCTCCTTTAAACAACGCCCCTTCAGACCAATCTCTTTCCTTTGCATCTCAGACCTTACAAAATATTTCAGCCCCCAGTTCTTCTTCCCAACCGTTGAACAATTCAGATTCTGCACTTTTGCCTACTTCTTCCTCTGTTGCTAACCGGCACCCCATGGTCACTCGAGCGAAGGCAGGTATTTTCAAACCTAAAGTTCTTTTGACTGAATATGCAGAAATAAAGCCACCTACGGTTAAGGAAGCTTTGAAAAGCTCTCACTGGGTTGCTGCGATGAAAGATGAGTATAAAGCCTTGATGAACAATGGCACTTGGACTCTTGTCAATCCCCCTGTTGATAAGAAAATCATTGGATGCAAATGGGTGTATAAAATAAAAAGAAATTCAGATGGATCAGTGGCTCGTTACAAGGCGCGCCTAGTTGCCAAAGGATTCCATCAAGAGGTCGATTTAGACTACACAGAGACATTCAGCCCCGTTGTCAAACCAGCCACTATTAGAGTTATTCTTACTATGGCACTCACTTATGGCTGGTCATTAAGGCAAGTCGATATTAACAATGCTTTTCTTCATGGTTTTCTCAGCGAAGAGGTGTTTATGTCTCAGCCTTCCGGGATGATTGATACTACTAAACCACACATGGTCTGCATGTTGAGGAAGGCGCTATATGGCTTAAAACAAGCCCCACGAGCATGGTTTGACCGATTAAGTAGCTTTCTTCACTCTATTGGTTTTGTGAGTTCCAAAACCGACTCCTCTCTACTGGTATGCCACACAAACAATACTTGCTGTTACATTTTAGTCTATGTAAACGATATTGTAATTACTGGGAATTCTTCTTCTGTGGTTGATCAACTTGTCAAACTGTTGCATCAAAAGTTTTCCTTAAAGACCTTGGTCACTTGAGCTACTTTTTAGGAGTGGAGGTTTCGTATCCCCCTGGTGGTGGACTATTTCTGTCTTAGGCAAAATATATTTCTGATCTCTTACATAAAACTAGGATGCATGAAGCCAATCCAATTGTCACTCCCATGATTAGTGGTTCTGTTCCATCTGCTTATCATGGGGAGCCCTTTCATGATGTTCGTTTGTATAAGAGTACTGTTGGAGCACTGCAATATGTCACTCTCACTAGGCCAGAAATATCCTACAGTGTGAACAAAGTATGCCAGTTTATGCATGCTCCAACACAAAGTCATTGGCAAGCAGTTAAAAGAATCCTCCGGTATCTCATTGGCACTATTAATCATGGTTTGTTCTTTCGTAAACCTACTAACTTCTATCTTGAAGGCTTTGCTGATGCGGATTGGGCCTCGGATCCAGATGATCGTAAATCGACATCCGGTTATTGTGTTTACCTTGGAGGAAATTTAATCACATGGGCCTCAAAGAAGCAGCACATTGTAGATACCATATTTGGTCCGGTTCATTTTCTTATTTTTCTTTATTTTAGTGTTTATGTTTATTTTATTATATAGAATAAGATTGTTGTTATTTTTATTGTTATTTTTGTTATCATTTATTTATTTATTTTGTTTCTTTGTTTATTTTTATTATTTATTTATTTATTATTATTGTTATTATTATTGTTGTTATTATTATTATTATTATTATTATCATCATAACCACTTTTTCCCTAACGTCTTTTTTTTCTTCTTCCCATTCTCTCTCCATATCTTCATCATCCGTAGTCTTCCCTGCTGATCTGGTCATGCCCTTTAGTTTCTCATTCCCTCAACCTCCTCTCAAAAACGTTTCCATCGACATATTAGTGGAAGCTCTCTGGCCTATTTAAATGGATTGATTTCCTGTGAAAATGGAGGGTAAGACTCTTGGCGAAATTTATTTTTGGTTTTGATCCTTCATCTTTTGTGTCCATCCGGTACAAAGAATTCTTTGCAACCCAAAGTGTTTCAACAACACTACCATTAAAGGTTGAGAATTTATTTTCAATTTTGTGTTTTTGATTTTTTTTTTCCTTAGCATAAATTAATTCCATTTGTTTGTTTACTGTGAGTTTAGAATAGGTTTTGTTGGTTTGCAGCTTTTTGTATTATGTGGATTGGAGATAGATTTGATTCATGAAAATGAGATTTAGAATGGGTTAGGTTGATTTGCAGTTCTGTATTTTTGTGAGTATGTTGTCGTTTTTTTTTGTTTTTCTTTCTTTCCATTATTTTTGTATTATGCATAAATTTTTTATTTGAATCTGTTTACTGGGACCTTGTTGATTTGCAACTGTTTTGCAGAAAGCTTTAAAAAGATCCCACTATAATTATTTTATTTATTTGTTTTTTTTTCAATCTTTTTTTTTTTTTTTTACTTTATTAGATTTGATTGCATATAGAATGTAAATTTAGTTTGAATATTGAGATATTATGCATAAAATTTTATTATCCTGTGTTTACTGTGACCTTGATTTGCAGCTTATTATTATCCTAGACCATTTTTTTTTTTGCAGAAGGCTTTAAAAGGATCTAACCATAATTTTATTTATTCTGTTTTTAGTTGTTTTTAATATTTATTAGATTTGATTGCATACAGGATGTATATTTAGTTTGATTATTAAGATTGTGTTCTTAAAAAATGGTATGACAGTATGTTTAAAAGGGTATTGTTTAGTTATGATTGGATTTGCATTTTTTTTTTAGTTCGGTAAAATACTGCAGTGTGAATATTCTTATTATCATTTGAAAATTGAAGGGATATATCTAATTTTGGCATTAGTTGCATAACAAATTGTTTTATTTAATTGGCTGCTATGAAAGAATTTATTTTTAATTAAAGAAATTTGGCACTCATTATTGTTCTGTATAACCTTCATGTTCCTAATAGTACGAATAACTAATGTTATTTTTAATTTCTTATTTTTTTTATTATTATTGTTTTTTCCTAAATTTTGTGTTTAGTTTTATAGCATTTGATCTAATTTAATTTCAGGTGTCCCTACTTTAGAATTTTTAAGATTTAAAATAACCAATGGTCTTTTTCCAATGTGAAAACTTGAAACTGAACTTTTATGATTTTTTGAGATTGAGTAGTGTTTCATTTTTAGAATTTGTTTGAATAAATTCTTTAAATGCATGAAAATTCTCGGCAATTTTTGAGAAAAAGTAGTGTTCTCTTTATGGACCTTCCAATTCCATAAATACATGAAATTTCTCATTAATTGTGAATTTTCAAATTTGGGGCATTTTTCATAAATTTACTAAAATGGAATTTCATAAACTCATTTTGAGATTGAGTAGTGTTCTCTTTTTAGAATTTGTTGTAATAAATTCTTTAAACACATGAAAAGTCTCATCCAAATAAAGTCATTTTGAGAAAAAGTAGTGTTCTCTTTATGGACCTTCCAATTCCATAAATACATGAAATTTCTCATTAATTGTGAATTTTCAAAATTGGAGGGTGTTTTTTCATAAATTTCCAAAAATTGATTTTCTTTAATTTATTATGTTTTTCTAAAAACGAGATTGAGTAGTGTTCTCTTTTTGGAATTTATTTGATTAAATTCCTTAAATACATGAAATTTCTCACAATATCCGAGGATGGAAATTAGAAAGTTAAAAATTTGATTTTCTAATATTCTTGAGGTGAGGAAAGTTATTTTGGGAAACCAAAATAAATTTTCAATATTTTTTTTAATGGCCTTTGTGCCACTCATACTTGTTGGTTCATATTTTGTCTCCAAAATATGGATTAATAAATATGGGACATTTAAAAATAAAAGAAAATAAATTTTTGTGGACCAATATTTACTATTTTTAATTTGGATAATAAAAGATAAAATTTGGTAACCGTTTACACGGGTGTTGTAGGGTGCTAATACCTTCCCTACACACAAATGACTCTCGAACTCAAATGTGATTTACGCAGGCCAAATTTATTTTTATTACTATTTTTTTTTGTTTTGTTAAATTGGGTGACCAATCACACCCTTAATATGATTGGTGGCGACTCCAAAAACTCTTTTCCAAGAGACCCTTTAAAAGAGGATGTCGGCCGCTCCGCGTCGCGATCTCGTTGCGACAGCTTGGCGACTCCACTGGGGACCGCTTCATGAGAGTCTAAACGGCTGAATTTTTATCTTTTCTTTAGTATCCAAATACTTTTATTTGTTTTTTTTTTTTTGTTTTTTTTTTGTTTGTGTTGGTCCATTTTGTTTGTTTGTTTGTTAGTAAATTTTTTTTCCTTATTTATTAATTTATTGTGTTGTTTAGCTTATTGTAAATTATCTGCCTATTACTTTTATTCTTTTTATTATGTAAATCTAAGTTACATGTTGTCATGCATCTCACACAAATTCACAAGCCTCCTACCCGGGCTATACCCTTTAAGATTAGAATTGAGAATGTAGTAGTGTCGACCTTCGAGGGGTTCCGGCCCCCGTGCAGGCACACGAAAAATTCTCGCTCAGATCAATCCTTTTGTTACTTTTTATAATATCAGGATTGATTTGAGGGCCTTATCCATTTAGGATTTAGACATGCCAACACTTCATCATTTTGTATCCAGTAGTTATTTCATGTATTTATATTGATATTTCATTAATTTATTATTTTATCCAATTGATGTCGTTTATTTTATATGTTCATTTATTCTATTATTTTATTGATTCGAAAAAGATATTTTATCATTTTATGAAGATTTAAGTTGCATGTCACCACGTATTTCACACACATTCACAAGCCTCCTACCCGGGCTATCACCCTTTAAGATTAGAATTGAGGATGGAGTAGTGTCGACCTTCGAGGGGTTCCGACCCCCGTGCAGGCACACGAAAAATTCTAGCTCAGATTAATCCTTTTGTTATTTTTTTTTAAAAATAATATCAGGATTAATTTGAGGGCCTTAACCATTTAGGATTAAGGAATACCCACACTGCATTTTTTATGCGCCAATTATTTCATGTATTTACTATGTCTCATTTTTTTTCCTTCCTCTTTCAATTAAGGTTCTCATGACTCTTTAAGACTAGATTAAGGATTTGGTAGTTAAGTGTCAAGGAGTTTCGACCTCTATGAGATACCTTCTCCATTTTTCTTTCTCCTTCTTCTTTCCTTCAAGATTAAGCTAATTGGAGAATCCATTTCTATATTGAAGGTCATGCCTTGGGTTTTACATTCCTCCCTTATAAATTTTGAGAGCCTAGCTTTCCTATACCCTTCAAAGTCTCGCATTTTTTTTTCCCTCTTCTTTTTCGTCATTCAATTTTCTTTTATTATTTTTTTATTCCCTTCTATTATTATTATTATTTAATTAAATTATTTTTATTCTTATTATTTTATATTTTATATTATATATTTATTTATTAAGATTATTATTATTATTTGGAAAAAAGCTCCTTTCATGTATGTGCATTAATTCCTAAAAATCTAAGGTGAGTAGTGTTTACCTTCGAAGAGCTTCGGCTCTCGTGTAGGCACATGAAAGCCTTATAATATTATTAATAATGCTAATTACTATTCTTATTTTATTTTTTTTTCTCTCTCTCTATGTGTGTTATTGTGATGAAAGTGGAATAACTGAAATTTTTATTGTCATTTTATGCAAAAGGAGAACACAATGAGCGTCAACATGTCCAATGTGTCCATGCATTCATCCTTGGCACCTAAGTATGATGAACCAGGTGTTGTTCTCCAATGGGCCGAGAAAATACAGCAAAAATTTGGTGATAGCTTAACTGATTCTTCTCAGATATCCTTGCCAACCAGTTGCCAAATCTCTTTCACACAAAATGATTTGACCAAATTGAAGGCCATATGGGAGGGTTTGTCACCAGAGCGTAGATTTGTGTTCTCAAAGAAGTATGGTCATATAGCGGATTTGATGTATATTCCAGTGAACCATTTTACTTTAAGAGCTATAGTTCACTTTTGGGATCCAGCTTACCGTTGCTTCACGTTCGGGTCGTTTGACTTATTACCAACAATCGAGGAATATCAAGCTATGCTCAACATTCCTGAGAAGGAAGACGACATAATTTATTGTTTCAACCCCAAGTTAACAGCAAAAAGGACTTTATCAAAGTTTTTGACAAACGTCCACGCTGCTGATATTCAAAAGCACATGAGGACTAAAGGGGAAGAAGAAAACATATCGATGGATTATTTAGTAAAGATCACTCAAGCCCACCTGGATGAGGATAAGGGCCTGACTTTATTCGCATTATGCATTTATGGAGCAGTGTTATTCCCTAAAGCAAAGGGATATGTTGATGGGAAAGTGACGAAGCTGTTCTTTGACATAGAACGAGGAGCCAATCCAGTTATACCATTATTAGCAGAAACTTTTCGATCTCTCAACTACTGCAGAATAAGGGGTGAAGGAAAGTTGAATTGTTGTGTTCCATTACTCTACATTTGGATTCATAGCCATATCAAATGTCCGTTAGAGTTTACATGTCCAAAGATAGATTTTAGTAACCCATGGAATTTGACACGAAATACAATCAGTGAGTTTGGTGTAGCAGTTTGGGATCCAACATTCCCAAAGAAGGAAGCATGGATGTCTTTCTTTACAACAATCAAGTCTGAAAATATTATATGGAAGGCTCCATGGATGCCCTTAAAGGCCATGACATATAGGTGTGGAGATTTCTATAGTGTGCCTTTGTTAGGGCCATGGGGGGGCATTAATTATGCACCTTTGTTAGTTTTACGACAAATGTGGTTCAAGCAGTTTATACCGGTTACTCACAATCTACAAGAATTAGAGTTTTCTTATGATCTCGAGGACTTCAACGAGAAAAAACGTCAGGCGGTCAATGCATGGAAATCTGTGAGGAAGGTGAAAAGTAAAGGGCATTACGAAGGGGTTACTAGTGAATATGAAGCTTGGCAAATGAATAGAAGAAAGAGCATAACAAAGTTCATCCCAAAGGGGAAAAATGAGAAGCCAGAAGAGCCAACACAAGATCAGTTGAGTCAATGGAGTGAAGAATGCAGGAGAATGGAAGAAAGAAATCGGTTATTGGAACAAGAGAATGAGAAGCTACGTAAAGAGACAACTCAATGGATGAATCATGCGACCCAAATACAAAAAGAGCTTGAGAAGACTAAAGGGTTCTTGGAGAACCATAATGAGCTAGAAAATAGTTACAAAGCTTTAGACCAGGAGATGAGACAGATGAATAAAGAAAATCGAAGTTTGAAAAATGAAAGAGCGACATGACGAGAAGTGTTGAAATCCCGAGAGGACTACATCAAAGATTTAGAACATGGGAAGAGTTTGCTTGTGGAATTCATCAATGAATTGAATACATCGATTAGTAAACAGAACACGCAAATAACAGAATTAGAGGCGAATAATCATTCTTTGCGGGAAACTGTTGACACTTTACAAGCGAGAATGGTAGAGCACTCAGAAGAATACGGAACACTGAGAAATTATGCCGAGTCTTTACACCACCAGCTCACCGTACACCAAAATTCAAGTGAAATGATATTGCATAAGTATCAGCAGCTGGAGGCAAATTACAAAGAAATGAAGATTGATTATGACCTACAAGGAAGAAATTTTCATATGATCTTAGGGCGTGTGGATCAAACCATTGAAATTCTTAGATTCGTTGCTAGAAGGGCTAATGGCTTTGCGGAATGGGCGGCTGAACTAAGAGTCATTATTTCTCCGATGCAACCTAAAGCAGATGACTTGGATAGGTTTCTAAGGATGATATGCAAAGAACTTGGGCATCTTGGCTGTTTTCATTAATTGTTCGTTTCTGTTGAATTTTGCATTTATGACAATAAAAAAATAATGTACATTGCACTTTCTCTTTGTAGTGTATCCTTTAGTTAAGAATTAGTTTATTTATTTATTTTATTTTCTCTCTTTTTATTTATTTATATTATTAATTATTACTATTTTTGTTTATTCATTATCTTTTCTCTTCTTTCTCTAAAGGAATAAAAATAGCTCACAATATTCCAATTCACCATCCCTACAATACAAGATATAAAAGGCGAATTATGGAAGAGCAAGGAAAGGATATGGAGAAAATGAAACAAGATATCAATAATCTTAGTGAACAAGTAGCGAAAATTCTAGAGCTACTTTCAACTGGTAAAGGAAAAGGGGTTGTAGAAGCAGCGCAGGCAAGCAATCCAATCCAGGAAATCGATGATCCTGCTTATCCACCAGGATTTACTCCTCAACATGTACGACAACGTCTGCATTTTCCACAGCCACAAACCCCCCAACAATATGTTGCTTCGAATCCACTCTACACTCCTGTTCCAGATATGGAACAATTGGAAGCTCAAGCTGGAATTCAAATCAATAATATGACAATGTCTGGTCAACAATCGGAGATGAGACAGCATGAGGGCGTTCAAGCTAAGGAAAAGTTGGAGGTTCTAGAAGAGAGATTACGAGCAATTGAAGGGACAGATGTTTATGGAAATATTGATGCCACGCAATTGTGTTTAGTGCCAGGTTTGACGATTCCAGCAAAATTTAAAGTCCCAGAGTTTGATAAATATGATGGATCATCATGTCCTAGGAGTCATCTCATAATGTACTGCAGAAAAATGGCTGCACACATCAATAATGACAAATTATTGATCCATTGCTTTCAAGATAGTTTAACTGGGCCAGCCACTCGATGGTATATACAGTTAGACAATACACACATTCATGTTTGGAAGGACCTAGCGGACGCATTTCTAAAGCAGTATAAGCATAATATTGACATGGCGCCAGATCGCCTTGACTTGCAGAGGATGGAGAAAAGAACTTCAGAAAGTTTCAAGGAATACGCCCAGAGGTGGAGGGATATGGCTGCCGAGGTTCAACCACCGCTAACAGATAAGGAAATGACGGCTATGTTTATGCACACTTTGCGATCTCCTTTTTATGATCACATGATTGGTAATGCAGCAACCAGCTTCTCTGACATCATCGTTATTGGTGAAAGAATTGAATATGGAATTAAACATGGAAGGATAGCAGTCGCTACAACTGAATCGACTGTGGGAAAGAAAGGAACAACATCAAAGAAGAAGGAAGGGGAAGTTCAAGCAATTAGCTTTACAAACTCTTGGAAAAATAAACCAAAGTTTGGTAAAGGAGAATACGAGCAAAAGTACATGAACAATATCTCTAATGCTCCCTACAATAATTACGTGTCAAGTCATACATTTTCTGGAGCTACAAAGCCAGCAAATGCGCATTTTCCACAGCAAAATGCGCATTCAACTAGACCATTTGTGCAGGGTCAAAATAGTAGGGGCAACCAAAACTCATGGCATTATGATCCGATTCCCATGACTTATTCAGAGCTTTTACCTCAGTTAATTGAAAATCGACAATTGGCTCTCATCCCAATGGATCCTGTACAGCCTCCTTATCCAAAATGGTATGATCCAAATGCTCGTTGTGACTATCATGCTGGAGGAATCGGACACTCAACAGAGAATTGTTTCGCTTTGAAGAAAAAGGTGCAAACCTTAATCAATGCTGGATGGTTAAACTTTAAGAAAGCTGGGGAAAATCCGGATATCAATAATAACCCATTACCTAATCATGAGAACCCAAAAGTGAATGTTGTAGATTATCTCTCTGAAGTGTGTAAAGAGAAGGTTTACGAGATTACAACGCCTATGGAAGTACTTTTCGAGACTCTTTCTGATGCGGGGTATGTCAAACAAGAGTACTTGGACCCTACAGTAAGATATGAAGGGTATGATGAAGAAAAACATTGCATATTCCATCTAGGAATTGCTGGACATACCATTCAATATTGTGACAAGTTCAGATCCAAAGTACAACAACTTATGGATTCAAAGATACTCATGATATGTAGAAAAGTAAACGAAATGGGGGAAGACGATGTCAGCACATTAACAGGAGAATCTTCTTCCCACGGAAGGGAAGTAATTGAGTCCTTCCCACCAAAGCCTTTGACTATCATATACCAAGAGAATCATAATGTTTCATCTCTTCAGAATCCTCGACCTATCACAATTCAAGTGCCTGGTCCTTTCAAGTTTAAGGACATGAAGGCAGTACCATGGAGATATGAGTGTCAAACTCTTACAAATCCATCAATTGACAACATTACAGGAGTTAGTGGAATAACTCGAAGTGGTAGGTGTTATTGATGACCGCAAAGTGCACGGGCCGCAAGTAATATAAAACGGTAGTAATACCGAGTATCGAATCCACAGGGAAGCGAAGCGAAAATTAAGCAAAAACAAAATCTCTTGAGCACTAAAAGTACTTAGGCAAAATAATATTTAGGGAACAACTCATGCAAATAAGAAAAATTTAAGATTTAAAGCAGAAAAATAATTTGATCAATCAAATAAAAAAAAATATGGAGAAAGAGATTTCTTTAAATGGGAAGAGGGGTCTTGAAAATCAATTATGAGCTAAACAATTGTTATAATAATCCTATCTCATTGCCCAACTAATTATACTCCTAGAATCTCCGTTAATCACATAGGTTCTCCTGTCGGTTTCCCCTAATTGTAATTAATTCATTTTAACAACCTAAGTGTCCTTAGCGCCATTAAAAATCATTAATTTTTACGCTCTGATTCATTTTAGGAATCTAAGTTTAATCAACTAATCCCGGTGTCACGACGGGCAATTAAACTAGTTGCATGGATTAGGATCTATCCCAACTTCTCTCCGTCGAGTTTCCATTAAGAATCGAATCATTACACAATTGGCCAGATTGAATAAAGCATTAAGCACATCCATACAAATAATTAGGAAAAAGGGCAAGAGACAGGTAATTATAACAACGTTTCAACTATAATTTCATTCCAAGACCCCAAATTGGGGTTTAGCTATACATAGCTAAAATATCCACAACATTTACAATAGAAAGCATAATTTAAGAGCATAAAAGGAAAGGAATTGACCGTCGAAAAACCCCTTCGCTTGGCGCTCAGAGCTCCACCGAACACTCCTTTGAGCTTCCTAAGATGCTCCCAAAATTCCCCAAAATATTTCCCACTAAAGAATTCTCTCAAAAAGGCTAGAAAGCCTTGAGAGAGGCTCCAAAGGAGCCAAAGGAAGGAAAGAATGGATTGAAGAATGAATTGATTGATGGTAAATGAGGCACCCAAGGGTGCCTTTTTATAGGCCCGGATTGGGGGTAGCGTCGCGACGCTACCTTGCACAGCGTCGCGACGCTGCAACGCACGCGTCTTGGGCAACACGAAAAGGGTAGCGTCGCGACGCTGCTTACATAGCGTCTCGACGCTGCCCTAAAATTCCAGATTTTTCAGCTTCTTTTTGGGCTGATTTTTGGGCCTTCTTCTTCATTTCTTTTGGGCATTTTTTTCATGAGTGTCTTCTTTGGGCCCCCATTTGATCAAGCTTGGATTTGGGCTTCATTTGCTTCATTTTTTTGCACTTTTTCTCCCAAAATCACCATCTTCGCTCCTAGGGACCAAATAACGGAATTCATTAAATATTTTCATTAAAAACACGATTAAAGCACAGAAAAGCCTAATAAATTGGGACTAAAATAGCGACATTTCTGCTCGCTATCACACCCCCAAACTTAAGCTTTTGCTAGTCCCGAGCAAAATAAATTCTAAAGATGCATGAAATAGAATTGCTCAAGCCTCAATGATTTTGGAATTCTCAAGATAGAATGGAAAACATGCAAGTGGAATAAGCAAGCACCGCATACTCTTGAAGAAATCTTAAACTAGATTGAACTTAAGATTAATGAATAGCATGCTCAAGACTTATCTATTGATTCTTTTACTAACCTAGATTAGTCTTATGGCTTTCTCCATTTGTTTTCCCCCTACACTGGCTAAGAGCCCCTAATAGGTCGGAGTCCTTCTATCATGCAAAAAAAAGAAACTAGGGTGCCTGATATTTTTTTTTTCATGGGGGAGCAAAACTCACAATTGATTTTTCTCTTTCTTTTGCTTTTTCTTTTGCTACCCCCCCAAACTTGCATTTTGATACCTAATGGTACTAGCTTTCACACTACGGTGCAGGGACCCTTAACCCGAATTTTATTCTCTGGTTGGCCTAACTGATCACACCGCAGGTAGCTCTTTTTACCCCTAGGCTTTTTCTTGTGTGCAAGCAAAAAATTTTCTTTTTCAACAGATTTTTCTTTTCTCTCATTTTCTTTTGTTGCTTTTGCTTTTCTCTCAGCAGGCATAACATTTTTTTGTGCCTAGCTCTTTAGAACAATCAAGCATGAACTTCCTAATATTAGAAACTAAGCCTATCGGGGTGACAACAAACTTTAAAAATCATAATAAGAATCTAGATTTTCAAAGACGTCATTAGATAAGGCTATTGCATGCTTTAGACATCAAAACTAAGTATCAAAAATTTTAAAATTTCATAATTTCTGCCGTGCTCCCAGATTCCATAACATATAAACTATTTTCTCCCAAAATTTCTAAAATCACATCCCTGGCTATCATAGCTATCTATTCATGCATCCAAAAGAATTCAAATATGCTCAACATAGCGGAAGCCTCCCCCCCAAACTTAAACTAAACATTGTCCCCAATGTTTTTTAAGACAGTAAAGCAAATAGAGGGATACTGAGACTTCCCTGAGCTAGGAGCGCTTTATCCTCTTCCTTTCGATCCAGAAAAATGGGATTCTTGGAATTTTGGGATTTGCTTAAGGTGATCCTGCAAAACAAAATTGGATCACGAAGCAAAGAAAATTATTTACCGCAAAAACAACTATCTAAACTTTAATCCTTGGGTTGCCTCCCAAGCAGCGCTTTCTTTAACGTCTTTAGCTAGACGAGGCTCGGCACGCTTATGGAGGCTCGAAATAAAAATTTTCATCATCCTCCGGGCCCTGTAAAAAATCACGCACCGAGTTGCATACCGCAAACAGGGGAGAAAAAAAACTTTCCCCTGGCCCATCATCACTAAAGAGATTATCATAATAACATTGCAGAAAATATGTAACAGCATCAAATCTCTTTTCTAAGTCTCTATTCACAAAGCAATTGTTAACAGAGTCATCAAGCGTTATAATATCTACCGGTCTAGGATCTAAAGATGGCCTATCAATCATGCCAGACCATTCATCAGAAAAAACATTTACATGCTCCTCAGATTCCTCAGACTCAGTATTAAAAAATGATTCGACTAGGCTATCACATGACTCACTATCAGAATTAAAGAATTCAAGCTCTTCAAGGTCAGATTCTATATTATGCACAGATTCGAGTTCCTCTGGGTCAGTTTCTATGCTATATACATCATCAGGACACGAATCAAAGGTATTAACATTATCAGGGTTCATGCATTCAGGAATGTCAAGATCAGACTCAATAGATTCAGTGTAATCACGATCAGACTCAAAATTATCTACTAAGTAATCTTTTTTATGCATTTCATGCTCATCCTCAATGTCAGGCAACTCTAGATCATCATCAAAATTATCCATTTCAGGCAAATCTAATTCATTCTCAAAGGAAGGTAAATCATCAACTGCAGATCTTTCATTGTCACAAGCAGGCAAGTCTAATTCATTTTCAAAGTCAGGCAGTTCTAAATCATTCTCAAACAGAGGATTATTCAAATATGCATTGTGATCAAAATCCTCATCATCCATAGGCACTTCTCCTAAGCCTAAGCCAAGATTAAACTCTACCTCCTCATCATCGTCAGTCAAGTATTCAGGACCAATAGAAAAACATGTATGCAAACTACATACAGACTCATCTTGTCCAAAAATACTAAACACAACTTTTTCATCATCAATGTTCAAGGTAAGCTTACCTGTGTGGACACTGATCTCAGCTTTACCTGTAGATAGGAAAGGTCTGCCTAGAATAATGGGCACCTCCTTGTCCTCCTTCATGTCTAGTACCACAAAATCTACGGGGAAGATAAACTTGTTGACCTTCACCAGTACGTCCTCCACAACACCCATTGGTTGGGTAATTGATCTGTCAGCAAGCTGGAGAGTGACGTCGGTGTCCTTCATACCTGTTAAACCAATCCTCCTGTAAACAGAATAGGGCATCAAGTTTATACTTGCTCCTAAGTCACATAAGGCCCTATCGAAAGATGCTTCTCCTATGGTGCAGGGAACAGTAAAACTCCCTGGATCTTTTTGTTTAGAAGGCATCTTCCCAGATACTATGGTACTGCTACTCTCAGACAATTTAAAATTTTCTTTTTTCAGACTTTTCTTTCTAGAAAGCATTTCTTTCATGAATTTCCCATAATTAGGCATGTTATACAAGGCATCTACTAAGGGAATATTCACAGACAATTTCTTAAACATTTCTAGAAATTTTTGAAACTGCTCATCTAATTTAACATTCTTAAAGCGCTGAGGAAAAGGTAACTCCCTGTAGTCAAAGGTTGGACATTCGCCCCTTCGCCTGGGCGGGCTGATGTGCGAGCCTTTGTCATGGTGGTTGCATGGGACCACTTCTTCCTTGTACAGTTTCTTGTTGTGCCTGCCATCCTGCTTTTTATCTTCTTTTCTACCTGCAAAATTGTTAGAAAAATCACAATTTAAGTCAATAGAGTCAGGAGGATGTTGGGACCTTTCAGAGGAGGCTTTTTGTGCCTCAGCCCTTTCATCTTCATCCCTTCTCTTTTCTTCTTCCTTCTTCTTTTCTGAACTGTTCTCCAGCTGTCTACCACTTCTCAGTGTCACCATCTTGCACTGCTCTCTTGGGTTAGGCTCAGTGTCGCTTGGAAATTTTCCCTTTTGAAGTGCATTCACTGCTGAAGCGATCTGTCCTATTTGAACTTCCATGTTTTTCAGAGCTGTGTCGTGGTTATTGACTGCTGTCTGGAGATTGACGTTCAAAACTTTCTGTTCCTTTACAAACATAGCCACCAACTCCTCCAGGTTATTCTTCTTTTCAGGCACACTAGATGATGCAAAACCTGGCGGTGGCTGCAAGACATTCTTTGTATTTGAGTATGAGAAGTTCTCGTGATTGCGTAGACTGGGGTGGTAGAAGTTCGGTATTCCTTGCGTAAATGGTCTATTTCCTACGTACTGGACTTCTTCCACATCTTGACCTTCCTTCTTTGAATGACCTTCAGCTAAGGTGGAAATGGACTTGACCACCTCAGACGAAGTCAACTTGTTCAGCGCATTGGTCAGAGATGCCAGCTGTGCCTTCAGTGAACTTGACTCATCCAATTCATATAATCCAGCCTTCTTTGAAATTGCTCCCCTCTCGGTTGGCCATTGATAACTGGTTGCCGCCATTTCCTCAAGCAGATCTTTGGCTTCTGTCACTGTTTTTGAAAGAAAACTTCCTCCTGCTGATGTGTCTAGGACTGTCTTCGTGGAGGGATTCAATCCATTATAAAATAACTGTACTTGAAGCCAATCAGGATATCCGTGTTGGGGGCACCGCCTAAGCATTTCTTTGTATCTTTCCCACGCCTCGTACAACTGCTCCTCGTCAAGCTGCCTAAATGTTCCGATTTCAGTCCGGAGCTTGGTAGTCTTGGCAGGCGGGAAAAATTTTGTCAGAAAAGCCGGGGCAAGCTCATCCCATGTACTTATGCTGCCCGTCTCGACTGATTCGAGCCAATCCTTTGCTTTATCCTGTAGAGAGAATGGAAATAACCTCAATCTGATAGCGTCGGCCGGAACTCCGTTCATCTTCACCGTCCCACAAATTTCCAGGAATGATCGCAGATGTGAGTGTGGGTCCTCAGAAGGGTGTCCCTTAAACGAGTTATCGCGCGCCATCTGAATCAATCCAGTCTTTAACTCAAAACTTGTAGCTTGGATTGGGGCGTAGACAATCCCAGAATTCTCGGTGGGGAGAACTGGCTGTAAGAAATCTCTAATTGCCTTGGGAGCTTCCTCTTGGTGGGCCATTGCTTCTGCTAATCTTTTCTCTCTTCGAATGGATCTAAGAGTCCTGTCAATTTCAAGATCTAACGGAAACAAATTAACCACCTTGTTCCTTCGCATACAATACTCCCAATCAATCAAGAGAACCAAACAAAATAAAACAAAAACAAATGATATTCACAAAATAATAAAAGAAAAATATGTACACCTAAATTACTATTTATCCCTTTCTTTTCGATGTCAAGAAAAATTAATTTGCTTAAAAATCAAGCTTCCCCGGCAACGGCGCCAAAAACTTGATGACCGCAAAGTGCACGGGCCGCAAGTAATATAAAACGGTAGTAATACCGAGTATCGAATCCACAGGGAAGCGAAGCGAAAATTAAGCAAAAACAAAATCTCTTGAGCACTAAAAGTACTTAGGCAAAATAATATTTAGGGAACAACTCATGCAAATAAGAAAAATTTAAGATTTAAAGCAGGAAAATAATTTGATCAATCAAATAAAAAAAAATATGGAGAAAGAGATTTCTTTAAATGGGAAGAGGGGTCTTGAAAATCAATTATGAGCTAAACAATTGTTATAATAATCCTATCTCATTGCCCAACTAATTATACTCCTAGAATCTCCGTTAATCACATAGGTTCTCCTGTCGGTTTCCCCTAATTGTAATTAATTCATTTTAACAACCTAAGTGTCCTTAGCGCCATTAAAAATCATTAATTATTACGCTCTGATTCATTTTAGGAATCTAAGTTTAATCAACTAATCCCGGTGTCACGACGGGCAATTAAACTAGTTGCATGGATTAGGATCTATCCTAACTTCTCTCCGTCGAGTTTCCATTAAGAATCGAATCATTACACAATTGGCCAGATTGAATAAAGCATTAAGCACATCCATACAAATAATTAGGAAAAAGGGCAAGAGACAGGTAATTATAACAACGTTTCAACTATAATTTCATTCCAAGACCCCAAATTGGGGTTTAGCTATACATAGCTAAAATATCCACAACATTTACAATAGAAAGCATAATTTAAGAGCATAAAAGGAAAGGAATTGACCGTCGAAAAACCCCTTCGCTTGGCGCTCAGAGCTCCACCGAACACTCCTTTGAGCTTCCTAAGATGCTCCCAAAATTCCCCAAAATATTTCCCACTAAAGAATTCTCTCAAAAAGGCTAGAAAGCCTTGAGAGAGGCTCCAAAGGAGCCAAAGGAAGGAAAGAATGGATTGAAGAATGAATTGATTGATGGTAAATGAGGCACCCAAGGGTGCCTTTTTATAGGCCCGGATTGGGGGTAGCGTCGCGACGCTACCTTGCACAGCGTCGCGACGCTGCAACGCACGCGTCTTGGGCAACACGAAAAGGGTAGCGTCGCGACGCTGCTTACATAGCGTCTCGACGCTGCCCTAAAATTCCAGATTTTTCAGCTTCTTTTTGGGCTGATTTTTGGGCCTTCTTCTTCATTTCTTTTGGGCATTTTTTTCATGAGTGTCTTCTTTGGGCCCCCATTTGATCAAGCTTGGATTTGGGCTTCATTTGCTTCATTTTTTTGCACTTTTTCTCCCAAAATCACCATCTTCGCTCCTAGGGACCAAATAACGGAATTCATTAAATATTTTCATTAAAAACACGATTAAAGCACAGAAAAGCCTAATAAATTGGGACTAAAATAGCGACATTTCTGCTCGCTATCAGTTATACACCAGAGAATCTATTGAAACCATCAAGTGGTTTGATATTGGGGCAAACGAGGAAAAATGATAAAAAAAATCATGTCTGAGCATGGCAAAGGGCGAGATATAGAAGAGTCTATCATAGCTAAAGATATGGAATACAATAAGCCTGTCACTGAAGAGGAAGCAGAAGAGTTCTTAAAGATAGTAAAGCAAAGTGAATATAAGATCATAGAGCAACTGCATCATACTCCAACACGAATTTCTCTACTATCTCTATTTTTGAATTCTGAACCACATCGCAAAGTGTTGTTGGATATCTTGAACAAGGCGCATGTTGGTCATGATATTTCTGTGGAAAAATTTAGTGGGATTGTTGGAAACATCACATCTTCCAATTCCATAGTTTTTACTGATGATGAAATCCCTCCTGAGGGTTTAGGTCACACAAAAGCACTACATATTCAAGTAAAGTGCAGGAACTATGTCATAGCAAGAGTGCTAGTTGATAATGGATCGGCTCTCAATGTGATGCCTAAGTCTACATTGTTAAAGCTTCCAGTAGACATGTCACACATAAGATCAAGCAGCATGGTTGTAAGAGCATTTGACGGATCGCGTAGAGAAGTTATTGGTGATATTGAGTTGCCAATCAAAATTGGCCCATGTACTTTCAACATAACTTTCCAAGTCATGGAAATTACACCAGCATACAGTTTTCTGTTAGGGCGACCTTGGATCCATTCTGTAGGAGTAGTACCGTCCACGTTACACCAAAAATTGAAATTTGTTGTTGGAAATAAACTGGTTAGTTTATTGGGAGAGGAGGATTTCTTGATAACCAAGCCCGTCTCAACCCCATATGTGGAAGCAGCGGAGGAAGCATTAGAATGTTCTTTTCGTTCTTTTGAAATTGCCCATGCAACTATAATGGGAGGTTTTGAACTGACAAGATCTCACATGTCTAAGGCGAAAGAAATGGCAACTAAAGTAGTGGTAAATGGAGGATATCCGTTGAATCAAAACTTAGAAAGGTTGCTGAGCACACCAAGCAATGTTGGGACCTTTGGGTTGGGCTATAAGCCTACCAAATGTGATAAAATTAGACTTCAGGAAGAAAAGAAAGAAAAGCGATTGGCTAGGTTAGAAGGAAAGGGATTCACTCCAAGTCTCAAACGTTTACCATCATTGTGTGATAACTTCAAAAGTGCTGACTTGAGCTTCTCAACGTTGGACTCTTACTCAACAGATCACTTATCAATGGAAGTGCGAAACTTGTCGATCGCAGCAGTTGTTAATGAGCTACCACACGAAGAGGACATAATCTACGCATGTTCACCTGATTTCGAGCTTAACAATTGGGATGTTGTAGATCTACCTATATTTTCACAAGATTTGCAAGAGTAATGATTAAGCATTTATTTGTTAATTCCTTTTTATTTTTTAGAGGCTCTACCCAAGGCCGTAGGTTGTTTTTTCTAAACATGGGTGTATTATTCTTGTTATCAATAAAATTTTGGCTTTTCCTTTGACGTATTCTAATTTCTCTTTTGCTTTTCTTTTCTCCTTTTCATTTGCAAAATAAAACACAAAAGTCCAAATAGCTTCATGGGCAATGTTCATAAGAATGAAGATGTTAGTCTTACCCTTGATACTTCGGTACACAACATGGAGTTCGATAAGGAAAGTGATATTGAAGAAAAGTTTGAACCATCTCTAGAATTATTAAGGTTGGTGGAGGAAGAGGACAAGGTTATGGGTCCTCACCAGGAACTAATTGAAGTAATCAATTTGGGATCTCAAGATGAAGTAAAAGAGATAAAAATTGGCACATCTATGACAAGTGAAGCTCGGAAAAAATTAATCAAACTACTACATGAGTATCAAGACGTATTCGCTTGGAGTTACCAAGATATGCCAGGTTTAGACACCGATATTGTGGTTCATCGTCTTCTGTTGAAACCCGAATGCAACCCAGTAAGACAAAAACTGCGTAAGATGAAGCCTGATGTATTGATTAAAGTCAAAGAAGAAGTTAAAAAGAAAATTGAAGCAGGGTTCCTTACGGTGTCAAAATATCCTGAATGGGTGGCAAATATCGTTCCAGTACCAAAGAAAGATGGGAAAGTAAGGATGTGTGTGGACTATAGAGATCTAAATAGAGCCAGTCCAAAGGATAACTTTCCGTTACCTCACATTGACATGATAGTGGATAACACAGCAGGATACTCTACCTTCTCCTTTATGGATGGCTTCTCGGGATATAATCAAATCAGAATGGCTGAAGAGGATCAAGAGAAAACAACTTTCATTACACTTTGGGGAACATTCTGCTACAAGGTAATGCCTTTTGGTTTGAAAAATGCTGGGGCAACATACCAGCGGGCCATGGTCACGCTTTTTCATGACTTGATGCATAAGGAAATAGAAGTATATGTGGATGATATGATTGCAAAATCAAAGATTGGTGAAGACCACACAATCACCCTTCAAAAGTTGTTTGAAAGATTGAGAAAGTATCAATTGAAATTAAATCCATCTAAATGCACATTTGGGGCAACCTCAGGGAAGTTGTTGGGGTTTGTTGTTAGTGAAGAGGGAATCAAAGTAGATCCTGATAAAGTAAAGTCCATTATGGAAATGCCACCTCCTCAAACAGAAAAGGAAGTTAGAGGATTTTTGGGAAGATTGAATTACATATCAAGATTTATCTCGCACTTGACGTCTACATGTGAACCAATCTTCAAACTTTTGCGGAAAAATAACACAGGAAAATGGGACGATGATTGCAAAGAGGCATTTAGCAAAATCAAACAATACTTGCAAAACCCGCCTGTGTTGGTACCTCCAACTCCAGGGCGTCCACTCATCTTATATTTAACTGTATTAGAGAATTCCATGGGTGGTGTTCTGGGACAACATGACTTATCCGGAAAGAAAGAGCATGCCATATATTATTTAAGCAAAAAGTTCACCAGTTATGAAGCTAAATATTCAATGTTAGAAAGAACTTGTTGTGCATTGGTGTGGACGGCACATCGCTTGAGACAGTATATGTTGTACCATACCACATGGCTTATTTCAAAAATGGATCCAATAAAATATATTTTTGAAAAGCCTTCCTTATCTGGAAGGATTGCCAAATGGCAAGTGCTGTTGTCAGAATATGATATTGTATATGTCACTAAGAAGGCAATCAAAGGAAGTGCACTCGCTGACTACTTAGCAGCCCAACCAATCAAGGATTACGAGCCAATGAGGGTGGATTTTCCAGACGATAATATATTTCAAATAGAAGAGGATACTCTAGATAATGAAACATGGATCATGCTCTTCGATGGTGCATCAAATGAGTTAGGACATGGGATTGGGGTTGTGCTAATTTCTCCTGAAGGGAAAGTTATTCCTCTAACAGCCAAATTGCACTTTGAATGCACTCACAATACTGCTGAGTATGAGGCTTGCATCATGGGGCTCCAAGCGGCATGAGAAATGAATATTAAGAAATTGCGGGTTTTCGGTGATTCAATGTTAGTGATCCATCAAGTCAAGGAAGAATGGGAAACTAAAGACTCCAAATTAGTACCTTATAGCCAGTACATAACAGAGTTATCCAAAAATTTTGAAGAAATTACATTTGACCATGTGTATAGAAAAGATAATCGAATGGCAGATGCATTAGCAACCTTGGCAGTTATGTTTGATCTTGATCTTACATGTGAAATCTATCCAATCAAGATTACAAAGCGGGATGTACCGGCTTATTGCATGACTATCGAAAAAGAAGTTGATAACAAGCCCTGGTACTTTGACATCCGACAGTACATAAAATCTAGAGAATATCCACTCGGAGCTTCTGAGAATGATAAACGTACGCTAAGAAGATTAGCCATGAAATTTTTCTTAAGTGGTGAGGTTCTTTATAAAAGAAACCATGATATGGTACTCCTCAGATGTGTTGATACGGATGAAGCAAAACAAATCATGACAGAAGTCCATGAAGGAATATGTGGAACACACGCCAATGGACATTTGATGGCTAGACAAATACTTAGAGCTGGGTATTATTGGACGACAATGGAATCAGATTGCATAAGATATGCAAGAGGGTGCCAAAAATGCCAAATTTACATGGACAAGATCCATGCACCATCGTCCCCATTGCATGTTTTATCAGCACCTTGGCCCTTCTCTATGTGGGGAATGGATGTTATAGGGCCCATTGATCCTAAAGCTTCAAATGGTCATCGATTTATTCTTGTGGCTATTGATTATTTCACTAAATGGATTGAAGCTATGTCTTATCGCAATGTCACAAAAGGAGTAGTGCTCAAGTTTATCAAGAAAGAGTTGATCTGTCGTTATGGTCTTCCAGAAAGCATCATTACAGATAATGCAAAGAATCTTAACAACAAGATGATGAGTGAGCTTTGTGAGCAGTTCAAGATAAATCATCGAAATTCAACTCCATATCGTCCAAAAATGAATGGTGCAGTCGAGGCAGCCAACAAGAATATTAAAAAAATCATTGAGAAAATGTCCACAACATATAAAGATTGGCATGAAATATTGCCATTTGCATTACATGGGTATCGCACGTCAATTCGTACCTCAACTGGGGCAACGCCATTTTCTTTGGTTTATGGTATGGAAGCTGTCCTTCCTTTGGAGGTGGAGATACCTTCCTTAAGAGTTCTTATGGAAACTAAATTAGAAGAAGCTGAGTGGATTCGAGGTCGGTATGAGCAATTGAATCTTATTGAAGAAAAGCGGTTAGCTGCATTAAGTCATGGCCAACTTTACCAAAAGAGAATAATGCGTGCATATGATAAGAAAGTGCACCTTCGATGTTTTCAAGAAGGGGACCTAGTATTGAAAAGGATACTTCCTTTCCATCAAAAGGATTATCGAGGAAAATGGACTCCTAACTACGAAGGTCCATTCATAGTAAAGAAAGCTTTCTCGGGGGGAGCTTTGCTTCTGACCCACATGGATGGAGACGAGCTGAGGAGCCCTGTGAATGCAGATCATGTTCGAAAATATTATGCATGAAATCATGAACCTTAGAAGACTCCCTGGTGTTAAGAGATGTCTGTGAAGGCTAATATTAAATTCTTTGAATATTGTGGCCCTGATTACTTTTCTCAAGTGTATCCCTCTCCTCATCTGCTTCGTTGTCCTTTCTTATCAAATATTATTATTATTTCAATGATGTCCCCAATTACATTTTCAAATGTATCCTTTACTTATACCTCTCTCTGTTCTTTCTTTTAAAGCGTTGTTAACAAGCCATGAATCCATCTTTCTATTTTTATGACTTTGTCTTCCTATAACTAGCAAGAACAAAGTAACACTTGTTGAAGTCATAACTCAAATAATAATGTTATGATTTACTCTTGTAAAACTTGTTGAAATTAAGCTTGCATAAAGATCCTTATGCAAGGGCAATAAAAATATCCATGGGTTGAGATAATGAGCCAACCGCGATGGCAAGGCACATCAAAATGAAGTTTTGTATTATGAAAGGGGGCATGTTATGTTCCATCTCCTTGATTAAGGAAGGAAAGGCAAAGGCTAATTAGAGGCTATGTGATCAAAAAAGCCATTTCTCAAAATATGATGTCTTGTTCTATCCTATGATCAATTTAACTAATTATTAGTAGGGATGGTGAAGTGTGATGGTGACCTTTTCAAAAAATTTATACGCATAATGCTAAGAAAATAAATTTTGGTTAAATCGAACCCAGTCCTGGAACTGAGGTCGAAGCCTGTATCCATCAGGTCCAATATATTTTGAACCCAGCCCTAGAGCTGAGGTCGAAGTCTTCTCAAATTTTTGTTAAATCGAACCCAGTCCTAGAACTGAGGTCGAAGCCTTCTCAAATTCTGGTTAAATCGAACTCAGTCCTGGAACTGAGGTCGAAGCCTGTATCCATCAGGTCCAATATACTTCGAACCCAGTCCTGGAACTGAGGTCGAAGCCTGTATCCATCAGGTCCAATATATTTCGAACCCAGCCCTAGAACTGAGGTCGAAGTCTTCTCAAATTTTGGTTAAATCGAACCCAGTCCCGGAACTGAGGTCGAAGCCTGTATCCATCAGGTCCAATATATTTCGAACCCAGTCCTGGAACTGAGGTCGAAGCTTTCTCAAATTTTTTGTTAAATTGAACCTAGTCCTAGAACTGAGGTCAATATATTTGGAACCCAACCCTAGAGCTAAGATAGCTATTTTTATAAAAATTTCACCGACCAAATACTTTATCTTTTCCTTTGTCCATCCTTAAGTTCCTTCAGGACGAACAAAGGGGGGCAAACTGTAGATACCATATTTGGTCCGGTTCATTTTCTTATTTTTCTTTATTTTAGTGTTTATGTTTATTTTATTATATAGAATAAGATTGTTGTTATTTTTATTGTTATTTTTGTTATCATTTATTTATTTATTTTGTTTCTTTGTTTATTTTTATTATTTATTTATTTATTATTATTGTTATTATTATTGTTGTTATTATTATTATTATTATTATCATCATAACCACTTTTTCCCTAACGTCTTTTTTTTCTTCTTCCCATTCTCTCTCCATATCTTCATCATCCGTAGTCTTCCCTGCTGATCTGGTCATGCCCTTTAGTTTCTCATTCCCTCAACCTCCTCTCAAAAACGTTTCCATCGACATATTAGTGGAAGCTCTCTGACCTATTTAAATGGATTGATTTCCTGTGAAAATGGAGGGTAAGACTCTTGGCGAAATTTATTTTTGGTTTTGATCCTTCATCTTTTGTGTCCATCCGGTACAAAGAATTCTTTGCAACCCAAAGTGTTTCAACAACACTACCATTAAAGGTTGAGAATTTATTTTCAATTTTGTGTTTTTGATTTTTTTTTTCCTTAGCATAAATTAATTCCATTTGTTTGTTTACTGTGAGTTTAGAATAGGTTTTGTTGGTTTGCAGCTTTTTGTATTATGTGGATTGGAGATAGATTTGATTCATGAAAATGAGATTTAGAATGGGTTAGGTTGATTTGCAGTTCTGTATTTTTGTGAGTATGTTGTCGTTTTTTTTTTGTTTTTCTTTCTTTCCATTATTTTTGTATTATGCATAAATTTTTTATTTGAATCTGTGTTTACTGGGACCTTGTTGATTTGCAACTGTTTTGCAGAAAGCTTTAAAAAGATCCCACTATAATTATTTTATTTATTTGTTTTTTTTTCAATCTCTTTTTTTTGTTTACTTTATTAGATTTGATTGCATATAGAATGTAAATTTAGTTTGAATATTGAGATATTATGCATAAAATTTTATTATCCTGTGTTTACTGTGACCTTGATTTGCAGCTTATTATTATCCTAGACCATTTTTTTTTGCAGAAGGCTTTAAAAGGATCTAACCATAATTTTATTTATTCTGTTTTTAGTTGTTTTTAATATTTATTAGATTTGATTGCATACAGGATGTATATTTAGTTTGATTATTAAGATTGTGTTCTTAAAAAATGGTATGACAGTATGTTTAAAAGGGTATTGTTTAGTTATGATTGGATTTGCATTTTTTTTTTAGTTCTGTAAAATACTGCAGTGTGAATATTCTTATTATCATTTGAAAATTGAAGGGATATATCTAATTTTGGCATTAGTTGCATAACAAATTGTTTTATTTAATTGGCTGCTATGAAAGAATTTATTTTTAATTAAAGAAATTTGGCACTCATTATTGTTCTGTATAACCTTCATGTTCCTAATAGTATGAATAACTAATGTTATTTTTAATTTCTTATTTTTTTTTATTATTATTGTTTTTTCCTAAATTTTGTGTTTAGTTTTATAGCATTTGATCTAATTTAATTTCAGGTGTCCCTACTTTAGAATTTTTAAGATTTAAAATAACCAATGGTCTTTTTCCAATGTGAAAACTTGAAACTGAACTTTTATGATTTTTTGAGATTGAGTAGTGTTTCATTTTTAGAATTTGTTTGAATAAATTCTTTAAATGCATGAAAATTCTCGACAATTTTTGAGAAAAAGTAGTGTTCTCTTTATGGACCTTCCAATTCCATAAATACATGAAATTTCTCATTAATTGTGAATTTTCAAATTTGGGGCATTTTTCATAAATTTACTAAAATGGAATTTCATAAACCCATTTTGAGATTGAGTAGTGTTCTCTTTTTAGAATTTGTTGTAATAAATTCTTTAAACACATGAAAAGTCTCATCCAAATAAAGTCATTTTGAGAAAAAGTAGTGTTCTCTTTATGGACCTTCCAATTCCATAAATACATGAAATTTCTCATTAATTGTGAATTTTCAAAATTGGAGGGTGTTTTTTCATAAATTTCCAAAAATTGATTTTCTTTAATTTATTATGTTTTTCTAAAAACGAGATTGAGTAGTGTTCTCTTTTTGGAATTTATTTGATTAAATTCCTTAAATACATGAAATTTCTCACAATATCCGAGGATGGAAATTAGAAAGTTAAAAATTTGATTTTCTAATATTCTTGAGGTGAGGAAAGTTATTTTGGGAAACCAAAATAAATTTTCAATATTTTTTTTAATGGCCTTTGTGCCACTCATACTTGTTGGTTCATATTTTGTCTCCAAAATATGGATTAATAAATATGGGACATTTAAAAATAAAAGAAAATAAATTTTTGTGGACCAATATTTACTATTTTTAATTTGGATAATAAAAGATAAAATTTGGTAACCGTTTTCACGGGTGTTGTAGGGTGCTAATACCTTCCCTACACACAAATGACTCCCGAACTCAAATGTGATTTACGCAGGCCAAATTTATTTTTATTACTATTTTTTTTTTGTTTTGTTAAATTGGGTGACCAATCACACCCTTAATATGATTGGTGGCGACTCCAAAAACTCTTTTCCAAGAGACCCTTTAAAAGAGGATGTCGGCCGCTCCGCGTCGCGATCTCGTTGCGACACACATTATATCCCGTTCAAGTACTGAAGTAGAATATAGAAGTCTAGCCCACATCTCTGCAAATTTAATTTGGCTTCAATCTCTTTTTAAAGACTTATTTCTGAATATTTCGAGGCCTCCAACATTGTGGTGTGACAATCTCAGTGTTGTGCATCTAAGTGCCAATCCAATCCTTCACTCCAGAACAAAGCATGTAGAAATCGATATCGACTTTGTTCGTGATCTCGTTTTACAGAAACGTCTTGCTGTCTGTCACCTTCCAGCCACTGCCCAAGTAGCTGACATTTTCACCAAACCTCTCTCTGCTTCTCGGTTTTTACCTCTCAAAAGCAAGCTCAATGTTTGTTCTTCCAACTCCATTGGCTTGAAGGGGGGTGTTAAGAGAGCACATTGATTCTTTTGTAATATCTGTTATTATAAGTTTGTTATTCAACTGTATTAGTTTTTATTCTGTTTTCATAGTATCCTGTAAATAGGATTACTAAACTTTGATCATAATCAAAATTGGAAGCATAGTTTCATGATCATATTCTGAGTCTGCCATTTGATTTCCTTTGAGACACTAGCTAAATAGGAACTCTCCTATTTTAACCCTTAAATAAAACGTGTGCTTGTGAAGCAAAAATAATAATATTAATAATAATATATAATAAAATAAAAATTTTAAATTCTACCTAACATGAATTTATCAGGACAGTAAAATCTCTTTAGATCCAAGTGGATATGGAATTATTTTTTTTTCTTTTTTATGGGAAAAGGGGATTCGAACCACAGACCTTGTGGTTACCGGTACAGATATGCCAGTCTAAGCTCTTGTTGGCATGGAATTACTCTTAGTTCACCCAAAAATTTTAGTATTGGATATTTTATTGTTTTACTTATATAATATTGATTCTTTCCACTTTTAGTCAATGCACTAAAATAGATTAGAATGGCTTAGTGTTCTGAGTATGTGAACAAAATAATAAAATAAAGAAATTTTGGTACCGTGAGTTTCAAATCCTATGTACTTTTTTACTACAAAACGTTTTAGGATTAAAATACAAATCACTTAATAGTCGTCTTAAATTACCGGTAGACATGTCAAAGTGAGTATAGCTCAACCGTAATTAGCATGTATCTTCGACCAAAAAGTCAAAAGTTGGAATCTCCTACTTCCGATTGTTGTTGAACTAAAAAAAAAATTATCGTAGACATTGATTGACAAATATACTAGAAAAAAAACATTAACTAATTCTAGAAAGAGAGGCAAAGCGGTTACTTTTAATATTGAAAACGCTTTAAAAAAAGAAAAAAGAAAAAAAAGGAAAACGCTTTGCTTTCAATAACCTTTTTTCTTAAAAAATAAAAAGAAAAATAAAGATTAAAGGCAAAATCACGTGATTAGAACATCTTTTACAGCCAGATCTTTCTCGTCTTTATTTAATATAATTTTATTAATTTTTCCAATTCGTAAACATCTTGACTTTGACATAGAATAATTTATCTTTTAAAAAGCCTCCCTCAATGTTCTTTTCTTCATACGTGTCTTACAGGCAAAGCATCAGATCTCAGTGTTGCAACGTGGCATAATCCAGTTGGCTCGATGAGGCTCCGAGTTCCAACATTTAACTGTAGATAATTTGAACAAGAAAAAAAAGGTCAGAAAAGAAAGAAAAGGCTAAATTATAAAAAATACCCCTGAACTATGGGGTTTGTTTCAAAAATGCCCCTGAACTTTCAAAAGTTTCAAAAATACCCCTGAACTTTGAAAAATGTTTAAAAAATACCCTTGCCGTTAATTTTGGATGGAAACCGTTAAAGTATGAGTTTCAAAAATACCCTTGAACTTTCAAAAAAAATTCAAAAATACCCTTATTGAAAAATGCTTCTTTTTTTTCCTTCTCCCACCTTAAATTAACTCTTCTTTCAAAAATTAATGAGAAACTTTACTTATTTGTCATGTATTCATAATCTAGGAGCTTTCTTTCTCTTTCAACACATCCAAAGCACTTGGCTAGATTTTTGTATCGAATCTTCAAGATGACTTTTGTTTTGTTCTTGAAATTCTACCTGTGTTGGTAGTCTTTTCAATATTATTTCGTAGCTTTCTCTATATTCCTATTACGAAAAATAAATGAAACTATTGTTGTATAAGGATTCTAACAATTCTTAAATATCAATAAGAACAAAATCATATATAAAACTTTTGATTGATTAATCTTATAAATTGGACCAAACTCACCGTCTTATAAACATTTATTCGTCTTATCATTAAGATACACAAACAAAGAGAGAGCAAAAAATGAAATAATATATATACATATATATGTTGTTTTCTCACACTTATCTTCTTTACGCTTTTTAAAAGAGACAACTTGATTTCAAAGTCTTTTTTTATTTGGTATTGAGTTGCACGCAACCTTTATAATTTGCATTAATTTTCATGGAAGAAGAATTTACGGTGAGAGAGGAGGAAAAAAGAAGAATCATTTTTCAATAAGGTTATTTTTGAAATTTTTTTGAAAGTTCAAGGGTATTTTTGAAACTCAAACTTTAACGTTTCCATCCAAAATTAACAGCAAGGGTATTTTTGAAACATTCTTCAAAGTTCAAAGGTATTTTTGAAACTTTTGAAAGTTCAGGGACATTTTTGAAACAAATCTCATAGTTCAGGGACATTTTTTATAATTTAGCGGAAAGAAAACGCATGACATAAGGACAAATGAGGAAGTAAAAAAAGCGAATGGGTGCGTACGTGGCGAAAGATCGGTGCTGAGTTAGCGAGCATCATAAAGACCTGTGGGGCCCTTATTTTGTCGGAAACTCCTCCATTGACGGGCAACAGTGCACATCAAGTAAAGAACAAGCCACATGCACATCATTTAAAATACCAAATAAAACGTTACCAAAATTTATTATGGCCTTTCTTTATTACGAGCAAAATAAGTGATAGTTGAAAACTGCTGATATTCTAATTTAACTGCTATAGGGCCAACTGAAATTAATTACGACTTTAGCTGGATTATGAGTAATGACGTGATCTACATTTTTTTTTTTTTAATTTTTAGTTACAAGTATAACTGGGGCTGTACAAATAACCCACTAACCCGAGTTAGAAAATTTTTCGGTTTGGGTTGGGTTGTTTTTTTTTTTAAATCGAAAATTCGGTTCGGTTCTCGGGTTGGGTTATCTTGGGTTGGGTTCAACCCAAACCGAATCGAATTTCTTATTTTTTTTAAAGAAAATTATGTGTATGTGTGTTTTTTTTTAAGCTTTATTGGAACTTGTTTTTCTTAAAAGAAAAATATGTATTTTGTGTTAGGATTAGAGGTAAAAATTGAATTGGATGTATTTTCAAATTTAAAATTGAGATTTGAGTTTAATTTAATTTAAAAAAAAAATCGAACAATCCAGTGACCCTGGGTTGGGTTGGGTTGCCAACTTTATTCGGTTCTTTCAGATTGTCATCCAAACCAACTCGAATTTTCGGATTGGTCCAAAAAATCTACTCAACCCAATCCAACCCATGTACACCCGTAAGTATAATTGATAAGATTTTTGAGAATTCCAAGTGGGGTTTGAATGTTAAAACTTTGATGAAACTGACCAACTTGTGATTGTTTTATGGGAAAATGAGGTTTATGAAATGATCTTGTTTTAAATCAAACCTAATGCTTCCCATGTTGTTTTTAAGTCTTTGTGTTTTCTTCCTTTGTGAAAGCCAACAAATGAATGTGTGAAATTATTTTTTTTCGATAGGACTTTAGTATTCTTCTTCTTCCATGTTCATGTTGTACATCCCACCATTATGCATAAACCTTTCTTTGAAGTCTCAGTACCTATATTACTACCCCACCTCACCATTATTGCTAATGATCATACTAAAAAAAATATCAAAAATCAAAATTTTAAGATCTTGTCATTTGATAATCCGTTTCGTTTTTTATCAAAATAAAATAATCCATTTCATTTTGAGTTTTTTGGTTTTTAAAATTTTGCTTATTTTTTACTAATTTATTTGATATGATTTTCACAAATCTAAAAATATGTATATATAATAAATTCTTAGCTAAATTTGAAACACAACATATTTTTACAAACTATATATGCTTGAATTTTGCAAACACTCTTGAAAGCATATAAATATAATAAACCAAACAAAACTCATAGATAGAAGTAATGTTTGCCAACTTAAATTACAAAAATAGAAAACCAAATGGTTACTAAACCAAGCTTAAAATTTTGCTTTTTAATTTTCTCATCTTAAATCTTTAGAGTGATGATATTATTATTTCAAGGGAGAAAGCAGTAGAAGAAAAAAGGAGAGCAATTTTCATTAAAAAAAAAAAAAAAGTGGGGTAAGAAATTCAAACATATAACTTTTAAAACAAATATGGTATAAAGATTTAACTGGTTGAATAACAATGACCCACCTTTTAACGGTCTAATATTTAAAAAACAAAAGTGTATATATAAAAGTTAAGGTCTTGTTTGATAACCATTTGGTTTTTGGTTTTTGAAAATGAAGCTTGTAAACACTACTTTCCTCCACAACTTTCTTTGTTTTGTTATCTACAACATTCCCCATGTTTTCAAAAACCAAGTCAATTTTTTTTTTTAAAAAAAGTAGTTTACAAGTAAGTGTCTACTTAACAAAAATGAAAATCATGAGAAGGAAATTGAGAGAAAACAAACATAATTTTCAAAAACAAAAAATCCAATGGTTATCAAACGTGACCTAAGATTTTAAAATTTTACTCTAATGCATACCCTCCTAAAATTTTAAAGTTTATATATATATATATATATATATATATATATATATATATATATATATATATATATATATATATATTTTGAAATTTTAAAGTATATATATATATAAAGTTTGAACGTAAATTAAATTCGCCCTCGCATCAGAGGTTTGGGCTCCACCCATCGTCACTCTTGTTAGAAGCCAATAAGTATTGAAAACTTCTCAAACGAATTAGGTTGGATTTTGAAATTGAATTGATTACATCGTCGGTTGTTTTATGGCTAAACCCTAGTTTTTATGGATAAACCGAGTTGACATGCTACCAAGTACCACTAGGGGTCCATTCTGATTAGTCATATTTCTCTTATCCTTTTGGCATCTAATTATTATGCCAATTATAATTAATTTGTTAATGCATCATGTCACAATTTTCAATGAATCATGTTATGTATTTGTCAGCACCCAATTAGGCATTAAATGTAGGCCACATTGTTTTGGCAATACTATATATATCGACTAGAGAGTTAATTAGTTGTTAACTACACACCATATTATATCAGAGAATTTAAATGAGTGGACAAGAAGAAACCCCTGCAAAATGGGTCATATCTTTCTGTGAAATATTCACTTCTAATTTGGAATTTTATCCCTAATTACTTAATTCTAAATCTCCAAACATATATTTCATCGTTCAAAATTAATTTTGATTGAAAATCATGGCTTAAAAATATAAAATTAAATATTATCAATGTTATCATCATTTTTATTTTAGTTTTTCCTTTTTAAGCATATAACGTGGTCAACAGAAAAAAAAGGATTAATTATAAATAGTCTGACTCATAAAATGGTTAAATGTATTAGATTATTTTTAAATTAAGTTAGTAGGACGAAAATAAAAGAATCGGCCTAAATTTCCAATCTTGGTGAGCGTCCGATGAGCCGCATACTGTTTTCAGCCCACAATCCAAGTAGGTTTGGGCTTTGACGGTCCACATAACGAGAAGGGAAATTGTGCTAGATGGCTAGAAAAAAACAAGCCATTCAGTTTTTTGGCTAAAAAATTTTTGTATTCTCGATTGTGGCTGTCGCAAATCAAGGAACGGCCAGTCAGTTTTTTTCTTCCCATTTTACCCCTGGTATATACCCTCAATTAAAAGAATAGAGGTTCGAATTCACCACTCCAAATGTCACTGAACTAAAAAAAAAAAAAGTTTAACCATATATGAAGAGAGCTCTTACTAATCAACAAAACATTGGAATATCACCCATGTAACAAAAAGAGAAGAAATGCAGTCTATAATATAAAACAAACTATAACTGATGTGGAATCTAAGTAAGCTTGCTGGCCGGACACAAACAATATTAACGTGATATCTTAATGCTCGAACCCAATTCAACACACAACATAGAATCAAACACGACATCAACAATGTCTTTTTGACTCAAAATGGGGAGAGTGAAATTTGAACTTCCAACCTCTTAGTTTGTATCCTTATGCAAGTTGAACTATACTCTTGTTAGACACGATGATGAGTTCATTAGCAACAATGAATCATGTGTAAGTGGAAAAATGAAGGAAAGATGAGAGATATAATAATATTGGAGAAAATGTAATGTAATGTAATAATCTGGAAAAGTTAAAAGGCTTAGTTGAGATGAGATATTGATATTTAAAAAAAAAAAAAAAAAAAGATGAGATATTGAGAGAAGATCCATAGCTGGAGCAAGGCTGTCAGTGAGAGTGAGAGGGAAAACTGAAAAGGGTTTAATTGGGAATTTCGTAGAAATTCATTTTGGACGACAAATCGAAAACAGTGGCAAGTGTACGATTAACTCCACTGCAAGGACAGCGACAATCCAGCTAAAGTACCATTACCCTAAACCCAAAATAACACACACATATATATATATATATATATTTTTTTTTTTTCCTCTTCCGAATAATAATAATAATTCGTAGGCCAGACTCTGTACTATACAATACCGAGTGAATCGAGGAAATTGTAGCAGCATGCTCACATTTTTTATACATATATATAATTTTTTTTTTGAAAAGGTTATACATATATATAATTAATTCTACTTTTTCCAACATATAAATTATTGGCAAATTCTTACTTTATCGCCGATTTAGGATTTTATTTCTCCCGTTTTCTTTTTCCTTTCTCTCTCTTTTGAAAATACAAATTGTTGTTTATACCTTTTTAAGAAGACTTATTTTAGACAATTGTACTATGGGGCAAAATAATTATATATTTCTGGTCTTCATTCTCCAATTTTTATTAAATTTCTTTCCCATTACACCTAACACAGCTCTATAATAATTCTTTTTATTTTATTTTATTTTTTATTTTTTGAGAAACCAGCTCTATCATGATTTTTTTTTTTTTTTTTGAAAATAGCTCTATCATGAAATTAGATAAATATTAGAAAAAACGTTAATTTCTATCCTGTACTGTACCTAACTCACATTTAAGTTTGAAAATTTTGTTTTGTCAAACTGAAACTTAAATTTATGTAGATGGCAAAATTAACACTTCCCATTATCTTAATTTATGACTAGATATAGATGTAATTATAAGTTATTCACACTGATTCTTTCGAAATGTTTTTTTTTTTTTTAATAGTTGAATTTAGACATTTTTTTTAATGTTAGTTTCGATTGCTTTTTCAAGGATTTCATCCTGGGTTCAAGTTTTGGTACTTTTGGGTCGAGTATTTAAATGTTTTATATGAATTGATTTATGTATTTAATTAGTTATATTTTATATAAATTGGAAGAATTTTTTTAATTCGACTTGTAGGGATATTTAAGGAAAATTACGTGTGTGTAAGTGTAACGATTATTAGGTAAAATTCCATTTCGGAAAGTATATGGAAAAAATGCGGAGTGAAGTTTCCAAGAACTGGGATTAAGGGTGTGTCCACCAATTTGGCTGTCCAATTTTAATTTTGATTTGATCTTCCTCTCTGACTTGTCTGTTTGGAACTATATTTTTTATTTAAAGATTTGTTGACAATCAAACCGATTGAGAAATCCAAATAAAATTTAATTGATTTTCTTTAGTATTTTCATTCCCTTGATGTCGACCAAAACTTGCCAAATAAGTTAAAAGAAATTGGAAAAAAAAACATTGTCCACGAAATAAGTGTAGCTATGGACTAAACAAGTGTGCAGATTATATGTCAAAGAGAGTATATAAACGTATTCTCTTTGTAAGGTTAGAGATTTAAATTCTCGTACATTACGTTTGTTGCACTAAAAAAAAAAGTTAAATGGTTGTTGGTGGCCAAAACTGGACAAGCAGAACTCACCTGACTTTCACGTGCCAGGTAAATTTGTTTGAAAAGGGGGAAGACGTGGCCTGCAAGACAGAGAAACCTGCACACCGGTGTGATGCTTGCCACACCGCCTCCGATGCTTAAGTCAGAAAACGGAAGGAGGAGAAAAAGAGAGCAAGAGGAGAGAGAGTTGAGAATAGAGTTCGAGATCCTTTCTTCAGTGCTGAAGAAGGGTTTAAATATGTAACGCCCCAGGCCCAGGATTCGGAATCCGGATTCGGCACCTAAGGCCCCGATATTCTCCTGCGACCTAGCCACGTTACCATACTCTTCTTAAACTGCTTCCAAGAATGAAGACTGTCCCCACAAACCAACAATGGGGTCCTTTTAGCATGCTTTGTCCTCACTCACATGCTTCCTAGGAAAATTCTCAAGAGGTCACCCAACATGGAACTTCTCCAAACCAAGCACGCTTAACTTCAAAGTTCCTATGATTGAACTTCTCTAGGGTTTCTAGGCTTTCGGAGATGATTCAGGATAAACCAGGTGGAAACAGGGCGTCTATGAGCACCGGGGACCAAACGGAGGCGGAAGAGCTCGGCCCATGGTCGAGGCCGAGCAGGGGGTCGGGCCAAAGCCCGATCCCTTTGGCCTGTTCTTCCTCCGGGTTCTGTTTCCTGACTGTCTCCTTGGACTGGTATGGCGCTGTCCTCATAAGTTTCTTGCATATCGGATTGGTCCAAAATTACCTATAACAATGATTATATAATCAATGTAATTCCGTTTTTCTTTTATTATATTTTAAAAATTATTAATGCAACTACTTTTTCCATAATATTAATGCTTCAAGTGAATTAGCAAAGACTTTTTTTTTTTTTAAACAGTGCATAAATAATCAAATGTTTAAGCGAATTAGCAAAAGAAATGTGCCAAAATAATCAAATCTTTAAATGAATTATCAAAATAGTTGTACCTAAGGTCGGTTTATTACCATTTGGCTTTTTGTTTTTAGAAATTAAAGTTAAAAATACTACCTCCAACTATAAGTTTATTTGTTTGTTATCTACCTTCTTTTCATGTTTTTAAAAACTAAGTTAAATTTTGAAAACTTAGAAAAATATTGTTTTGTGATTGAAATTTGGTTAAGAATTCAAATGTGTCTTTTTAACAAAGATGAAAACCTAGGCAAGGAAATTGAGAAAAAAGAAGTCTAATTTTAAAAAAACAAAAAATGAATGATTTTCAATCGTACCGGAATAATAAAAAATTTAAGTTAGAAGTCAATAGCTATTACCAAAAAAGAAAAAAAAATGATCTATAACTATTTCATTTTTTTTATAATCCATTTGATTATTCTATATGATATGGCCTAAATATGATTTATTCCCGACAAGTCGATCCATAGCTATTTCATTTTTTTTTTATTTTAAACAAATTTGGAAGAAAATAGTATTATGCAAGAGATATTTGGTTAAAAAGTGTTTAAACTGACCTATTTATATTTTCTTTTTTTTTTTCAAATTTTCTAAAATTTCTCTTATATATCTTACATTTTGAAGTCTAACTTAAAAACCAATTAATTGCTTAAGACATTATATATTCTTACCAAAATGTCAAAGGTCCAAATCTATTTTCAGACATAGTTAATACCAAGGTTTAAAATGTCGACATCTCAATTTTATAGAAATGTTGATGGAAATATCGGTAAAATGTTGATGTCAATGAATATTTCTATAAAAATTACAAAAACAAAAAATTCAAAAAGATCTTAAATTAATAAATAAACGTTCTACACCTTGTAGATGAGTTAAAATATTTATTATTTATAGGGAAAAATACACTTTTGGTCCTTGAGGTTTTGGTTAGGTTTCATTTTGGTCCCTGAGTTTTCAAACTCAACAATTTAGCCCATGAGGTTTGGTTTTAGTTTTATTTTGGTCCCTCCATCCATTTTTCCATTAAAAACTAACGGCTTGCCGACGACACTATTTTTTTTATTAATTTTTTTAATTTTTAAAAACAAAAATATAATTAAAAATATTAAAATAATAAAAATATATTATTTTTTTATTCTTTCTCTCTTTCCACTCCTTCTTTCATCTTCACCTTCACCTTCAACTTCATCTTCACCTTCACAACTTGTTGTTGCTGACGCCAGAGCCCTCACTGGAGCCGCCGCCGTCGGACGTCGGACACCGCCGCCGTTACCATTTTTCTTGATCTTTTCTCCTCTTTTATTCTTTTCTCTCCTCCCCTTCTTCTTTCTTCCCTCTTCCTCCCTTCCCTCTTCTTTCACTGTTAAAAAAAAAAAAAAAGGGAAACCCCCTTTGTTCCAGTCGGATTTGAGGGGGGAAACCCCTTCGACATTCTCTCTCTTTCTCTCTTTTTTTTTTTTTAAGCGAGGGAGTCGACATTCAAAGGCTGGAACGAAAGGCTTCTTCGTTCATGAGCAGCGACAGGCGAAGCGTGGAACTCCGACAGCGACTCGTATCGGTTTTGTAGGCAAGACCCACGTGTTCTGGCGTCGAGAAACGGGGAGGGAGCTCCTCCTCCCTCCTCTTTTCTGTTAAAAAGAAAAAGAAAGTGAGGATAGTGGGGAAGAAAAGAAGAAAGAAAGGATAAAAAAAAAGAGAAAAAAAATGTCGCCCGCAGCAGATGTGCTGGCGTTGGTGGGTTGAAGAAGAAGAAGTGGTAGGTTGAAGAAGAAGAAAGAAGAGGAGGAGGAGAGAGAAAGAAATAAAAATGGAAAATAATAATATTTTATTATTTTAATATTTTTATTTTAAAAAATTAAAAAATATATTTTTTTTAATAAAAAAATAGCGCTACGTCAGTAAGCCGTTAGTTTTTAACGGAAAAATAAATGGAGGGACCACAATGAAATTAAAACCAAACCTCAAGGTCTAGATTGTTGTGTTTGAAAACTGCGGGATCAAAATGAAACCTAATCCAAACTTTAGAGACTAAAAGTGTATTTTTCCCTTATTTATATTATATTTACCTTAGTTATATATATATATATATATGTTTCATCAAATTTTTTCCAATATAATGAAAATGACGTTTCACTTCCTATGTTAAAATGTCGAACTTATTGACATGTAAAAATATCGATATGTCGATGTGAATTTAATACCAGGGTTAAAACTAAAAAAAAGTTGTACAGAACTATAAAAGATATGCATATAAAATTGCAAAATCCCTAACTATATATAACAAAAACATTTTAAAGTATGTATATAACTGTTACAATATATAAAATATAAGATTTGCATAATCTCCAAAAACAATTAAATAATCAACCTCACTCAATTATATAAAATGTCGTAAGTGGTGGTGCTCAAGTTTGGTTCTAATACAAACAACGTATAGACGAAATGTTAATGCTATTAACATATTTTATAAATTGAATTAGAGCATAAAGAAAGAAGCTTGAAATTAACGAATTATAAACACACAATTCTTCTTTGGTTGATGACTCAATTAGCTACCTTTAAACTTGATTAAAGTTACCATTTCTATCCACTATCGGAACAATTAATAATCATAATTAATATAATTCAAACAACTAGATGAACTCCAAAACATTTACACAAGTATTGAACAAAAACAACCAAAAAAATGGGACCTGTGTTTTTGTTTGGAAGTTTTTGGATCCCTTAACAGATAAAATGAAACTAAAAAAGAACCAATAATCTTCTTTGGGCCTTTGCCTATTTCATTGTTTTAACTAGAAAAAAAAGTTACAAAGAGCTAGATCTAAATCTAATATATGAGAGAGATTAAATAATAATATGAATTCATAAAACAGATTAATCAACAATGATTCTAGATTATTGTTTACTAGCTAGCAACTGTTTGATGATGATGATCTCTTGTAGAAGTGGAACGTCTCAAAGTTTCTTCAACGATTTCTTTTCCTCTTCGATTCATCATCAATTTCGACCAAAACCCATGATGGGGTTTCTTCTTTCTATCTCCATCGGCTAGAGATCTACTCGAGGTCAAGAAATTAGTGGTTGATCTTCTTTTGAACAGCGAGGACATGGAGGAAGAAGTTGAGGTTTTTCTTGGAAAATATGGGGAAGACGAAGAAGAAGGGGAAGAAGAAGAGTAATAAGAGGATAGAGATGACAGTGAAGAAGATGAACAAGAACCCATTTTTGTGGAGGCTGTTTTGGTGGTGGAGGAACCTGTAATGGTCAAATTAGAGAGCTTTTCTCTTAGACAGAGAGAGCAAACGCCTGGTGATTGCTTGTGTTTTGGGTGCTTCCGGCACCGGCCGCCGTGGTGGGAATTTCGTGCCATTGCCGCCGCCGCCGCCGCCGCCGCCGCATGATCCTTTAGTTTGCTCAAGTTCTTTGGCATTGTTGTTGTTGTTGTATCATTTTAAAATTGTGAAGTTGAATCTCTTTTTGCTGTTGGCGATTGATATGGTTTATATATAAAGAATTGAAATGAAAAGGGAAGAGAAAAAGTAGAAAGTGGGTGCACTTCGAGGATCTTTCATGGGCAATTTCCTCGATTTTTCTCATTTTGAAGGAAAAAAAAAAAAGAAAAAAGATTATTTGTTTTTTTTTTTTTTTTTTTGAAAATGGGAGTTTTGACTGGTTGTGTGTACACAAGTTGGCGGAATTAAAGACCAAATTTTGAACAGCTGTGATTCGAGGAGAGGGTTTGGTGTGGGGCCACTGTCACTACCGCTTTTGAAAATTGAGCCGGACCGGACCGGACCTCCCTGCTCGACCGACCGGCCGTGAGGCCCAAGCTGGACATTTATAAATTTTTATTATAATTATATATATTTTTTCCTTCTTGTTTTTCTTCTCTTGTTTGGTTGGGCGGCGGAGAAATTAAATTAATAATATCTTTAATGGAAAATTGGAAGAAGATAACACAGCCGAACCATTTTCGTACATTAAATAAACAATTTTAGTTTAAGAAAAATGTCGGTTGAGTCAAAATTTTAATTTAATATGTAGTTTCAAAAATAATATTTTAAATTAATATGTGGAGGAATTGTGAGTAAAATTGATTTGAAATTGAGACCATGTATTTTTTTTTTTAGTTGAGATGTCAATGCTTGTATTTTTAAGAAATGGGGTTGTGGAGGGCCTGTCCTCTGCAATTCAACTTCTCTTATCCTTTTCAATTTTGCCAAGGATTCAATAAAAAAAATTCCCCAAATTTTAATCTAGAAATCTAAGGTCCTTAAAAAGAAGGTGAATTTTACAAATTATGTACTGATTATATTGAATAATCAAGTTCAAAAAATCATGTATTATTTTGCAATATAACTATTCATAAAAATCTTTAGATAGTGACAAAGAGAATAACCCTATTATTTAAAGGGGTAACCATACATTGATTGTATATAATATAAAATAATGTAATAATTGGTTAAATGAATCACATACAATATGCTTTAAAATATAGCTTGTTTTTATGTAATAATGTGGAGGGTCATGTGATAATTTTGGAAACTAAAACTAGCTAGGCTTAATTCATACAATAATACATCTGGTTGACACATTAGGGTTATATCCAAGGCAAGGGAAGTGGTTGAGCAGTTGATGAAATCCTTGGTTCACACACGTGGCCTATCTGCTGATTTAACACGTGTTTATTCTTGTACATGATAATTTTACAATATGCTCTACTTGGAACTGTTTTTGGTTGAATGGTTCCTTTCAATACAACCAATACTCAAAGTACTTTCATATATGTTTTTCATTCTACATTAGACTTTTTGCTAAAAGGAGAATGTGCTGTTTAATTTGTTGTAGCATTTGGATGTACTGCCATAAAAGGATGAATAGTTTGTTTGATAATGATCATAATGGCAAAATAAAGATAATTGAAAAATCAAGACTACAGTTTTAAATGTATTTCCTCTTGATTAGACTGTATATATAATTCTTGGGTGGATTTATATAGTTCAACTGGTTAAGATATTATAATCTCAACCAAAAGACTAGAGATTTAAATTCTCACTTCCACATATTGCTGCATTAAAAGTAAAATGTCGAATATGTGGATTATAATGAGAAGCAATAGAAAATATTGTACTCCTTCAAAATATGCCTTAAAAAAACAAAAATCACATAAAATAATAATTATATTATAATTAAAAAAAAAGGAAAAAAAGCCTTTATGGTCCCTGAGTTTTGAGGAATAAACGCGTTTAGTCTTGAGTTTTCAAAACAGACTTTTTTAGTCCATACGTTTTGAGAAATAGGTTGAAAAGGTCTCTAAATTTTCAAAAATGACATTTTTAGTCCTTGAATTTTTGAGAAATAAGTTTAAAAAGTCATTTTCAGTCTCTAATTTGTGTGTATAATATTGCGACAATCATGACTCATGTTGTGTAAGTCCTTCATTTGGGCTCCAAGTGGGCTTCACTTGGTCTATGATAAAACTCTCCAATCTCAACAAAATAGTCTCTAATAGTAAATTTATTTCACCAAAAAAAGAAAAAGAAAAAGAAAAGAAATATGTTAACATTCATACAAATGGAGAAGATTGTAGCTTGGCAGCAGCTGGAAGGCAGACAAGAAGTAGTTTTAAAACATTCAAAGATTAAATTAGAAATTATTGAAAGAAAGAAAGAAAATGTTGGTGGGAAAATAATGATGTAATATCGAAAAAGGTGTGACAGAAATGTTGAAGATGGAGTGGACTACTACTTTTGGTCTGCAAATCTGTGACACTCGGTTTAATTTTACAACCAGGAAAACCAAGTTTCTATGGATCTGATTCCTTCCAACCTGTTCTCAATTTTTAACAACAAACACAAATAAAATTCTTTCCTATTTAAGACGATTTTGCTTTTGTTTTTACTTTCAATTTTAAAAGATACCAAATCGATTTATTTACTATTTTCTTTTTCCAATTTTCCATGTTTTTTTAAAGCACAAGTTTGTAACAACCTCTAAGTTTTGATGAAGATTTGGAAAAAATCCCCATGTTTCATAAAAAAAAAAAAAAAGGAAAAGGGAAATCCTTTTGAAAGGTTTACATTCAAACATTCATTCATGGGATTAGCAAATTCATTTTCTTTTCTAGCTTTGTAATTCCTCCGCTCACATCTTCTTAGAATATACATATATATTCCTTTTCTATTGAGAAGAATAAAGCTAAATTAAAACCAAAAGGACAACGAAGCGAGGTCTTAAAAACATACTCATGTCACTTTCATTTGACTAATCTTGCAGTCTTTAACTATTTAAAAAATTATGTAACTAATTGGTTAGGCTATGTGAACAACCCGAGAACTAAAGTTGGGTAGAAATAGTACTTTAAAGCTAAAGGTAAAAATTAATAGATTACCTGCCTCAAAAATAGTTAGTAAGGCACCATTACGAGAAATAGCTTGTAAGTTTGAGTTAATTAGAAAGACCTAGTCAAGGCATGAGATTAGTAAGCTTCTCAAAAGTGTTGGTCGTAGATTCAAAATTGTGCAAAACTAAATCAAGCTAATAGAAAGACTTGTCACTTTAGATTTTCTCAGAGCTAGAAACTTATAAAACATGTCAAAAGACACATTCGAGTTTCAGTTAAAGCTTGAGCCGGCTCAAAAAGAAAGACAGGAGGGAGTTAGTCACTTAACTTGCTAAACCTTAGACTAAAATTAAAACTCAAGACCAATAAAGTAGAGCTAACCAACAGCACCTAGCTGAGCCAAAGGCCTCTTTAGAGAGACGCACATGAACCACGAAATAATGCTACAAGCAACATAAGGTGAGCTTGGAAAGCAAGTCACAGGACATTCAAAAAGCTTTTTCCAAATTTCCAGCTTGAAAGATTGTCCTTGAATATTCGTGGTGGTATTTCTTCAAGTAAGTGCCCTGAAGATTTAATCTGAATTCGGATCTGTGAAGTTGAATTTGTAAGCACATAGTAGAACCACAGCTTTAACAATTTTGTTTCCTGAAATCATAGTTCATAAGGTAAAAAAAAACCGAGTCTAGAATTTGTGAAGGACAACGGACACAGTCTCCATACTGGTATGATATTATCTACTTTGGACATAAACTCTCGTAACTTTGCTTTTGATTCACTCCAAAAGGCCTCATCCTTGTCGTCCTTTATAAATTCATGATTCTCCCATTATCTTCCAACCAAACTTAAGGTCAAAATTAGCGGTAGAAAGTCTAGAACTAAGATCAAAATCAAACATACATAATACGATTTAAACCTAATTTTAAACTCTAAAAATCCCTAGTTTTCTTTTTAATATTAGAAGATCAAAATTTACAAAAGCCTTACCACCGTCACACCGCCCAAGATACATACAACGTGGCAATCGTCCGTCTCCTCTGCCTCTCTATAAACTCACCATCTGAACTGAAGCCTTAACAGAGCAGCGTCTTGCTAGTCTCTCGGCTTCGACAATGGCCTTTTCTACCTTCGTCTTCGCGATACTCTTCGCTTCAGTAGCTGTTTCCGCCTCTGCTCAGTCTCCGGGACCGGCGCCGGCACAATCACCGGCTCAGCGACATCCACCGACTAGGACCGCCAGTCCGCCATCGTCGAGGCTGGGTCCGACCTCGCCTCCAAAGGTTTCCGCTCTCCCTCCGATCGCCAAGTCGCATCCGCCGGTACTCGCGCCGACCGCTCCTCCTCCAGCTCCGCCTACGGCTCCTGTAACCTCTCCGGCGACTGCGATCGCCAACCCTCCGGAATTAAATCCACCACCACCACCACCGTCGGCTCCCAGTAACGGCGCCGCATCGAACGATTTTCGCCGCTGTGGATATCTTGCAGGAGTTTTCTTAGTTGTGTTGTGGCGGTGACGATTACACAGTATAGTTTGATTTTCTTACTTTTGTGCTGATTTTTTTTTTCTCGAGGATTAGGAGCAATAATGTTAATTAGTTTCTTATTAATTATGTGGATAACAAATAATTAGGATAAATTTTATTTTAATTTTGATCATAATTTTTGTCTATTACTTGCTTTCTCGCGTGAAATGTGGTTTTTATCAATCAAAATGAAGGATTGGATTAGATTGGATTGAATCCCAAAATTTAACTATAAATATGTTAATAATATATAGCGAAAATCTTAAATTTTATTTTATAGTTATTTACACATGATTGATTTTATGGAAATGATTTAAAATGAATATAGTTAAAGAAAATTGGATGGGAGAGTTTGTAGGAAAGAAAAAGAAACAAAAACTAATACATCATTTCAATTATACTGAAGGAAGTTGTAAATTAATAATTTTTATTAGAATTTTGTATGATCCTAAAAAAATAAATATGTAGTTTGAAATCTAAGGGATAACAAACAATTCAATTTATTTCAACTAGGATCTATCAAGATTTAAAATTACTCAAAATCTTTTGAAAATCAATGACTTGAAAAGGTTACTTTTTTGGATCTTTCTGTTAATATTCTCTAGAAGTAAAAAATTTTCAAATCGTGAAATTGTTAGGATAGATAATATTTTATTCTCTATTCTTATTATTTGTTTTTAGAAGCTCTATTAGTAAATCTTATGATGTTTAGATGAATCACTTAAACTTAAATGATTCATTCAATAAGTCATAGATTAATAATAGTATATCAACGCTTTTTTTTTTTTTTTAAAAAAATAACTTAAACTTCTAACTAAAAAAAAAGTATAAATCTATATGTAATTTTAAGTGAAAATGTTTGTGATTTAATTAGAGAGAAAATGTAATTTATAATTATAAAAGACTCAATTGAAAGTAAAATTCATGAAACTAATCCAAAGGATAGGAATTAAATTAAATTTTGAATTCACATCATAGATACTAAATTTGTAATTTAGGAAATCAAATAGAACATCCATAAAGAAAAAACGACCCAAACAGAACAAGAATTTTCACAAAAGGCACTGGCCACACATGGAGCGCCGTGGGCATCCTAAAACACAACCAACAAGGCAGCGCCGGCGGCGGCCCAAGCGCTAGCCACCGCTGCAAACACAGAGACACCACTCGCCGAAGATTCCTCCACCGGAACCTTCGACGTCGGAGAGTTCACCAACGGCGAGTCAGTGTCTTTGGAAGTACCATCAACCGACGGCGCCGTTGGGGCACCACCTCCAAGAGAAGTTGGCGTCGTGGACGGCGGAGCCACATCTCCGATGGGAGCTGGGGTTGTGGTTGTGGACGGCGAAGCTCCGGTTTCAGCAGCCGTGACGGCGAGCTTCATGCCGCTGCCACAGTGACCAAATGCACCACAAATGAAGTAATGAGTCCCGGGCTGCTTCAGAGTGATGGTTGTGGCGCCAGAGCTGTCGCTAGTGATAGAATTGGCGGCCGTGCAGGAGTTGTAGTCAGTCGCAGTCACTTCATCCACCGTGTGTCCACCTCCATAATTGAACACTGCAACATCAAAACACACAAACCCAATTGCATAAATTTAAAATTGGGAGCCAAAATCAGAGGAAACATTTTCAAATTCTGAAAATTCGAACTAACCGAGAGTATCGCCTACAGCAAAGGTCTTCCCGGAAGTCCAGGAGGTGTAATCGACACCCATGGACCAACCGGCAGAGTCGCCGACGGTGTAAACAGTGGCGAAGCTGGGCACAGCCAAAGAAATGGCAATGAGTAAACCAAGAAATGCAGGTTTGAAGGAGTAGGCCATTGTATTTGATTTTGCTTTGTTTGAAGTTGAAGAATGGGAAGGGAGGTTATTTATACATAGAAATGGGAGTGGTAGGAATTGGAGTGGGTGAAGCTTGGTCTGGTTAGGTTAGGTTGTTTAATCAGTTGATTTTGGAAAACATTCTTCAAAAGTTCACTGTTCAGTTCCATCAAACAACATTTATAAAATAAACTTTTGATGAGAAATAGAGAAGCATATGGGAGGTGGAATATGGGTTAAACAAAATGAAAAGGGTTCACCAAAAGAGAGAGTGGAACATGGGTTTTTGGTAATGAAGCAGGTGGTTCAGTAACAAATAATTCCTATTCCTAACGCACCAACTTAAACAAAAGCATTCTGGTTAAGTACATAAACGTGGAATTATGTGGGTTTTGTTCAACCAAACTCAGTTTATTTGGGACTCTCTGCTTCCCACTTCCCCCAACCACCCTAGTCTTGTCTTGAGAAATTATTAGATGCCCCAGTGGTGTATTGAGGCAAATAGATTGCATTGGGAACACTTAGCCCTCTTGTTTGATAACCATTTGTTTTTTAAAAATTAAACTTGTTTTTTTCCAAATTTATTACCATTATTTTCATAATTGTCAATGACACATTTGAATTCCTAGCTAAATTTCAAAAACAAAAACAAGTTTTTGAAAACTATTTTTTTTTTGTTTTCAAAACTTGAGTGGTTTTTGAAAACGTGGGAAGATGGTAGAGAAAAAAACAAAGAAACTTATAGTGGCTTAATTTTCAAAAACCAAAAACCAAAAACAAAATGGTTATCAAACGGGGCCTTAATAGTTTGTTTTGTCTTGGCTCTTCTAGTTACAAAACCAGAAGAAAGGAAGAAGACGAGGGCTCTGAATAGATTTTGTATTATTTACTCAATGAATATTACAGACAAGAAGCTATCGAATAAATAGGCAACCTGGAATAACAAAAAAGATTCCTTGCCCTCTAGAAATCAGCCACGAGTATACAGGGAAGAATAAAGAAATAACAGAAAGGTAAACAGACTACCAATTTACATTTTACTGTCAGGTAATTCTTCCAAGGATGCACCATAGACTTGGGCCTTGACATCTCCATATACTTGGGCCCTAATATCCCCCCTCAAACGAGAGGGTGAAAGCTGCACACCGAGTTTGGATCTTAGGGCAGAGAACCGTGCTTCAGAGATGGGCTTAGTTAGCACATCAGCAAGCTGTTCTGATGAAGGAACATAACGAACGTCAATCATCTTTTGAAGAACCTTGTCTCGAACAAAATGGACATCTAACTCAACATGTTTGCTTCGAGAGTGGAACACGGGATTTTGAGCTAAGGAGATTGCGCTTGTGTTATCACACCAGATAATGGGAGTCGGAGAAGAGAACAGTCGGATTTCTTGCAAAAAAGCCTGAATCCATGAAAGTTCAGCAGTGGTATGAGCCAAGGAGCGGTATTCAGACTCAGCACTTGAACGAGCTACCACACTCTGCTTCTTAGAAGACCACGAAACCAGAGAATTGCCTAAGAAGATACAGTGAGCAGCAATAGATCGACGATCATCAATGTAACAGGCCCAGTCAGCATCAGTAAAAGCCACAAGAGATAAGGAAGTAGACTTGGGAAGGAAAAGGCCGAACTCCATTGTCCCCTTGAGGTATCGAAGGATACGTTTAACACCTTGCCAATGAGAGGTAGTAGGATGCTGAATAAACTGACTTAGTTTATTGACAATATACGAGATGTCCGGACGAGTGTGACTGAGGTATTGGAGAGCACCAAGAACACTTCGGTATAAGGACGGATCAGACATAGGGTCCCCATCAAAGGCAGAGAACTTCTTACTAGCAACCGCTGGAGTCGAGCATGGTTTGAGATGAAGCATCCCAACTCTAGATAAAAGATCTAAAATATACTTAGATTGTAGCAAATAAATACCCTCTGGAGAACGAAAGACCTCAACACCAAGGTAGTAACTCAACAGCCCAATGTCTTTTAGAGCAAAAACAGTGTGAAGTCGATCAACAAACTGATTTATAAACTCATAACAGTTCCCAGTCACAAGAATATCATCGACATATATTAAGACAATAATGACCAGGTTAGAATTCGAGAAGAAGAACACCGAATTGTCAGCTCGAGAGTTGGTGAAGCCCCAATCAAGAAGAGTGATTCGGAAACGATCATACCAAGCCCGGGGAGCCTGTTTAAGACCATACAAAGCCTTATCTAGCTTGCATACGTAATCAGGATGAGAAGTATCAACAAAACCATCCGGTTGTTTCATAAAAACATCCTCCGTTAAGTGGCCATTCAGGAAAGCATTATTTATATCTAACTGACGAACAGGCCAATCCTTTGCAACTGCAATGGCAAGAATGATACGAATAGTGGGAGCCTTGACAACTGGACTAAATGTTTCATGAAAATCAATACCAGGGATTTGATGGAAGCCCTTGGCAACAAGTCTAGCCTTGCATCTCTCAAAGGAACCATCAGCATGTCGTTTAACCTTAAATACCCATTTATTTCCAATAAGGTTCACATTCGGAGGAGGAGGGACTAGACGCCAAGTGAGATTACGATGGAGAGCAGTCAACTCATCATCCATGGCCTTCTTCCAGTGAGGACAAGCTAAGGCCTCTTTAATAGAAAGAGGTTCTGTGGGAGGAAGATCAACTGCTGAAGAAGCAAGAAAAGAGCCCCAATTCTTTGGTTTAAACACACCACTTTTAGCCCTGGTCTGCATAGGATGGTTGCTGTGAGCAGTGGAAGGATGCACAGGGGCAGGGTCAGGCTGCTGACTATGGGTTGAAGGACATTCTGAATCAGCCGTGGAAGGCTGTGGAGATGTAAGATCATCAGCAGGCAACTGAGGGGCTGCAGCAGGAGATGGATTCTCATCCGTATGACAAGAAGGACTTTCAGCAAGCGGCAATTGAGATCCATTAGGCAAAGAATCACCGTCCAAATCAGATGCGTCTACAGGGAGCTCAGAAGAATGGTCCTCCAAGACAGGAGTGGATACAGAAGGCACAGGTGAAGAATTGGACACAGAGGGAGAGGTGGGAAAAGGAAGCCAATGGACAAGAACCTCTTCTGAGGAAGACGAAGAACAAGAGGACATAAAACCATGTTTGAATGGAAACTCTCCTTCATTAAAAATAACATGCCGGGAAATGTACACTCGACCACTTGAATTAATGCATTTGTAACCTTTGTGAGCAAAGCTATAGCCAAGGAAAACACATTTTGAACTATGAAACTGAAATTTATGGGATTGGTAAGGACGAAGACAAGGAAAACAGGCACAACCAAAGGTTCGAAGAGAGGCAAGATCAGGGAGTTGTTTAAACGCCTTTTGCCAAGGAGAAACGTTCCCAAGAACCAGAGTAGGAAGACGATTAATGATAAACACAGCGGAAGAGAACACATCCCACCAATATTCTAAAGGCATAGATGCTTGGGCAAGCATGGATAAGCCCATTTCTACTATATGGCGATGTTTTCGCTCAACTATCCCATTTTGTTGACTGGTATGTGGACATGAATGACGAAACTCGATGCCATGACCTTTTAACAGAGACTCAAAAGGTCTAAACTCACCACCCCAATCAGATTGTAAGATCTTGATTCTTTTGTCAAATCGATTTTCAACTAGGGCCTTATACTGACAAAAGGTAGATAGTGCCTCATTTTTAGTTTTTAAAGGATATATATATGTGAAACGAGTATAGTGATCCACAAAGCTAATGTAGAATCTATATCCCAAGGTAGATGGAACAGGGGAAGGACCCCACAGATCACAAAATACCAATTCAAGTGGTTGCCGAGTGTGAGACAAGGAAGAAGGAAAGGGAAGGCGATGAGATTTGCCTAGTTGACAAGCATCACAGAAAAAGGAATTTTCATTGCTGGAAATCTTTAAATTACAGGCATTAATAACACTATTAACAGTCCTTTCCGAAGCATGACCAAGACGACGATGTAGCAGAGATTTGGTCAGAGCAGTAGGCTTAGAAACATGATAAACATTAAGACAAGATTTGGACTTAACAGATTTCTGTAATAAAGATCCAGAGCAAACATTGGCAGAACACAAAACAGCAGACGGAGACGCAACACATGGTTTATTTGAAGCAGAAACAAAGAAGGAGTTGGGACTGACAGACGAAGGACTTTGAATTGAGGGCAGCTCCAGCTGGTAAAGACCATCCTTAAGCGTTCCTTGCAGCATCACCTTCTTTGAGACCGTGTCCTTCACAAGACAAAAATTCGAATGAAATTCAACATAAACATCATTATCGGTAGTCAGACGTGCAATACTAATAAGGTTCCTTCTTATATTTGGCACATGAAGCATGTTCAACAATTTAATAGATTTGTCTGCAGTAGAACAAGGAACTAAAGTACTACCAGTATGAGCAATATTTAACTTGGTGCCATTACCAACAACCAAGGATTCTTTACCAGTATACTCATTTCTTAAAGACAAATTACCAGCATCTGCAGTAACATGGTTGGTTGCACCACTATCCGCCAGCCACTTTGGATCGTTCAGAATTTCAGGTGATGCCAGATATGCTGAGGAAGACCCAGTTCCAGAACCAGAGCTTCCTTGAGCATTATTTCCATTGGTAGCATGAGGGTTATTGAAGTTCTCTTCAAAGCGTTGGTAGCAGTAGGGTGCGGAATGACCGTATTTTCCACACAATTGACAAGTAGGTCTGTTGTTGTTCCTCTGAAAGCCATTTCGACCACGCCCCCTGCCTCTGTTTGAGCCACGATTGTTTGAAAACCCTTGTTGTTGATTGTTTCCTTGTCCAGAATTAGAGCGATTGGGACTAAATTGCTTCTGCCCTGATGCTTGATTTGGTAGATTATAAACAAGATGAGCTGCAAGATCAGGAAGCTCTCTGGTGTTGGACACATTGGAGTACCGAGCGAGTGTTCCCTCAAACTGAATCAGAATGGATGATAATTCTTGCCAGGTGGTGATATCTTTATCTTCAATCGAACATACAATCGGTACATAATCTGAGTCGAGACCCGCTAAAACGTATGAAATTAGATCACCCAAACAAACGGGATTACCTGCCAACTGTAAGTTTTCAGAGGCTTGCTTCATGATAGCAAGGTACTCTACCATCTTCATAGTTCCTTTCTTCGTGTTCTGAAGAACTCCACGGAGCTGGTTAACCCTAGCCTTACTTGTTGAGCCATAAACTTTCTCCAAAGCTTTCCAGACCTCTCTGGAAGTCCTAAAACTCACCACATCAGCGGCGATTGCAGGGGTCATAGACCCAAAAAGCCAGCCACATAATGCCTGGTCGACAGTGATCCACTCTTCATAGAGAGGATTCAGTTCACGCTTCTTCCCAGTGTCAGTCGTCACCTCATTGAATTCGCTTGGCTGGGCTTTAGTTCCAAGGACGTAGCCGTCAACTTTCTGTCCTCGAAGAATAGCCAAGACCATACCACGCCATAACAGGTAATTCTTGTCGTCAAGCTTTACGGCTAAAACAGTGCTCAACGGATGTCCAAACGAGTTGCTGATAACATTGACAGCAGAGGATAACGATGCTGAAACTGCTACAGAGGAAGAGGATGAGGAATTCTCATCTCCCATGGCGTTTGCCTATATTGCTCTGATACCAAGTTACAAAACCAGAAGAAAGGAAGAAGACGAGGGCTCTGAATAGATTTTGTATTATTTACTCAATGAATATTACAGACAAGAAGCTATCGAATAAATAGGCAACCTGGAATAACAAAAAAGATTCCTTGCCCTCTAGAAATCAGCCACGAGTATACAGGGAAGAATAAAGAAATAACAGAAAGGTAAACAGACTACCAATTTACATTTTACTGTCAGGTAATTCTTCCAAGGATGCACCATAGACTTGGGCCTTGACATCTCCATATACTTGGGCCCTAATACTTCTTCAACTTTCCCTTCCTCTAAGGATCCTCTCCATAACTTTGAAATTATTTAATATAATTGATACCATGTCACTGAGAGTTCTATGTGTTATTGGATATATGAGAGATAATTTAAACCAGGTTAAATTACCATCTCTCTACTTTCAAATGTCTACATTCAGTTTTATATTTTCAATAAAACTTCAAATTCGTCACTACCATTTAATTTTTATTGAAATTGGTTAAAAAAATAATAATAATCTTCATCTCAGAAAAAATAAAATGGGAACATATTTTAAAAATTTATAAAGGAGATCAATTTTTTTAAAAATAATTATAAATTAATGGTATGAACCAATTTTAAAATATGTTTATTAGCCATACATCAAATATTTTTTAGATTAATAATTGCGGATATGGAGATTGAACCATCAAACTTTTGAGATGATAGTTTATGTATTATCTACTGACCTATACTTGAATTAGCATGTTCAAATTAGCATACATCAAATAATTATGAGTGACAATTATGTCGACACAAAATAATCGAAAGATGCTTAAGACCTAGCACATGATTTATGTGCCCTGATGTGTGCTTGCACTTTCGTTTTATCTATTTTTTTAAATAAAAAATATAATGAAAGAGTTGGATGAATAATGTTCTAAAAATTGGTTTCGTTGTGTACCTTTTAAGATATATTACCTCCCAAGTTGGGGTAAATATTCAAATGTATTGATCTATAATGGATGACTTAGTTACATGATAAAATTGTTTTACCACTTAAATCTCACATTCTTCAATTTGGAGTCAATCAAACAGTTTGGGTCAATTCTTCAAAGATCAAATTTATGGTTTGCCAAATAGACAAATCCAATTCATCAATCAATTCTTTTTCTTGCATTGGCTCATTAAGAATTACATTAACTATCAACTTGCATGGTTCAATCCATTTTATTTATATAATTGACTAAATCGCCAATAATTCGAATCTCCACCTACGTGTTGAGGATTCCACATTGAAAAGATTAGTAGAGACCTCACAATATATAAGCTACAAGGGGTGGCTATTCTAATAGCTAAAACTAAAGGAAAAAAATTTGAATTACTTGGATATATATAATTAGAAAAGATTAAAACTTTAAGGTTCAAAATTGAAAATTTTGAAACTATAACCAGAGTGAAGTGAAATGAAATGAAAAGAAGAGGAAGAAGAAGAAAAAAAAAAAAAAAAAGCCCCTAAACATGAAGGTGTAAGTTATATACAGTTTATAACCCTAATATGACTTTCCAAAAAAGCACAATAATAATAACAATAAGAATAAGAAAATGCTTATAGAAATCAAAGTTAATTGTTGCTTTCCCTTTCTCTCCAGCATGTTTCTCTGTTTCTTCATCCTCCACGAGATAACCGATTTGATCCAACAACAGCATGACCTTGAAAATGACGAACAATTATATAAATTTAAAGAAACCCTTTTTAGAAAAAGAAAAGAAAAGAAAATTCTGGTTTGGAATAATCTTACCTGTGCGACAAATGTAGAAGCCTTCGATTCTTGCCCGATATTTGTCAACAAGAACTCGCCAACGGACAACTCTGTTTCTCCAATTACATCGCCTAAGGCCGACTCGACCAGAACCTTCTCCATGGAAGCAAAATAAAACTGCGAAGAAGAAAATGAACGATTTTGATTTTGGTTAAGAAGAACCCAGAAAGATTCAAGAATGAAGGTTGTACCTTTTGCATTCGGTATTGATCCTTGAAGAAATTCAAATCCTTTGTCAATCCCTTGACCTCATCTTCCAACTCACGCACGCGAACTTCTGCTTCCTTGGCGCGATTGACGGCGGATTTCCCTCTTTTGGAAACGGCTTTCATTTTCTTGCATTGCTCCACCAAACCCGAATTCTCTTCCCTCAATTGTTCGTTTTTCTCGATGACTTTCTTCAGGCCCTGCGCACTCAACTTCGCTTCCGCCTGAACCACAACAGAGTATAGAATGAATCTCTGAAACAAATCAAGATCAATGGAGATAAAAAGAAAGGTAGCAAAATACAGACTGTGGCAGTTTTAGTGGAGACAATTTGTTGGTTTAATTTAGACTGCAAATAGAGGCATTGGGCTTCGAGGCGTTGGCGCGTGGCTTCGGAGGAGAGGAGTTTGAATTCCAGAGTCTGCGTGGAGACGGGGAGGCCCATAGTCTGATCTATTGATTCTTTGATGCAATCGTCGATTTCTTGGAGAAGGGGAAGGGGAAGACTCGTTATTTAATTTTGTTGGGATTGAGAATTGGGAAATTTGGGAGTTGAGAGAAACGGAAGGGTAGGAGGAAGAAGATTTTGTGTTAAAAGAAAAGAATCGAAGATGGCAGTAGAAATTCTGATTCATTCAGGGGATAATCTGTTTCTGTAGAGGATTTTATCTTTTAGTTTTTAAATTCGAGGATCAAAATTCGTAATTTAATAAAATTAAAAAAAAATATTTGATTTGAGTCTAAATTTCCATTTACAAAATTATATATTATACTATATTATATTGAAAAACATTTTTAGACCAGAATACCCCTTTAAATTTCAGATAATTACATAATTAGTTTCCATATTCTAAAATCAAATTTCGTAATTTAATAAAAATCAAAATAGTATGTGATTTTATCTTTTATTATATTAGATTGTTGAAAAACATTTTTAGACCAAAATACCCCTTTAAATTTCAGATAATTATATAATTAGTTTTCAAATTCTAAAATCAAATTTTGTAATTTAATAAAAATCAAAATAGTATGTGATTTTATCTTTTAGTTTTCAAATTCGAGAATCAAAATTCGTATTTCAGGGACTAGTATTTTTCCCTTTTTTTTTTTTTTAAAATCAAGTTTGCTTAAAATTTTATTTTGTAAATTTGATTTTTTTTAAAAAAAGGTTAGGTTTCATTAAAATTTAATTTTGTTTGTTTTTTTTCCATCTTTTGTGTCTATGCGAAAGTTGCTTTTTGTTTCACATATTGTGTCTACTGGAAAGACTTCGATTTCGTCTTTTTTTTTTTTTTTTAAAAAAAAATCAAGTTCATTAAATTTTGATTTTGTCATTTTTTTTTCTTCACATTTTCGGTCTACGGAGGATTTCAATTTTATCAGTTTTTTTTTTAATCAAGTTTCATTAAAAATTGCTTTTGTCAATTAAATTTTTCTATTTAATTTTTTTGTCACGTTTTGTGTCTATTGGGAATGGTTTCAATTTTGTCATTTTTTTAATTTAGTTTCATTAAAATTTAATTTTTTATTCACATTGTGTGTCTACCAGGAAGATTCTATAAATTTAAATGTTTAAATGTTTTTTATTCACGTTTTGTGTCTACTAGGATAGATTTCGATTTTGTCAATTTTCTTTTTTTAAAAAACTCAAGTTTCATTAAATTTTTATTTTTTCAATATAATTTTTTTTTCTATGCTTTGTGTCTACTAGAAAGGATTTCAATGTTTTTTTTTTGTTTTTTTTGTAACAATCAAGTTTCATTAATATTTAATTTTGTCAAATTTATTTTTTTTTTGTTTGATGTTTTTTTGTCTATGAGAAAGACTTTGACTTTGTCAAATTTCTTTTTTAGAAGATTCAAGTTTCGTTAAATTTTGAATTTTAAAATTCAAATGTTTTTTTGTTCACAATTTTAAAATTCAAAATAATCGAAAGATGCTTAAGACCTAGCACATAATTTATGTGCCCTGATGTGTGCTTGCACTTTCGTCTTATCAATTTTTATTTTAAAAAAAAAAATACAATGAAAGAGTTGGATGAATAATGTTCTAAAAATTGGTTTCGTTGTGTACCTTTTAAGATATATAACCTCCCAAGTTGGGGTAAATATTCAAATGTATTGATCTATAATGGATGGTTTAGTTACATGATAAAATTGTTTTACCACTTAAATCTCACATTCTTCAATTTGGAGTCAATCATAGGTAAGGTTTTGTTTGTTGAGTTTGGGTCAATTCTTCAAAGATCAAATTTATGGTTTGCCAAATAGACAAATCCAATTCATTAATCAATTCTTTTTCTCGCTTTGACTATTAAAGAATAATGCTATACATAACTCTATCAAATCGCATGGTTCAATCCATTTTATTTATATCATTAACTAAATGATCAATAATTCGAATCTCTACCGACACGTAGAACTGAAAGAAAAAAAATTGAATTACTTGGATATATATAATTAGAAAAGGTTAAAACTTTGAGGTTCAAAATTGAAAATTTGAAACTATAGCTAGGGTGAAATGAACCAAAAAAAAAAAAAAAGCCCCTAAACATGAAGTTGGAAGTTATATTATTTACAGTTTATAACCCTGATATGATTCTGTAGTCTAAATTGAACAAAATTGTATTTACTGATAGAGTGAGGGAGGGACAATCTCGTTGGATCGAAGCCACAACAATCAATCTTCCGAATCAGACGGTTCCCAAGATCTTTTATTTTCACGTAACTGCAAATTTCAAACACCAATGGAATATAATTCATGGTCAAAAAAATTCACTCAGAAACTAAATAATAAATAATCATACAAAAAAGCACAACAATAATAATAAGAAATTGCTTATAGAAATACAAGTTAATTTTTGTGCATTTATTTTTCTTAACCTTCACAGAGGAACTGCTTGCCGGTGGTTTCCCTTTCCCTTTCTCTCCAGCTTGTTTCTCTATTTCTTCATCCTCCACCAGATAACCGATTTGATCCGACAACAGCAAGACCTTGAAAACGACGAACAGAACAATTATATAAATTTAAAGAAAATGTAAAATCTTTTTTAAAAAAAGAAAAGAAAATTCTGGTTTGTGAAATCTCACCTCCCCTTGAGCTGTGGAGAGGAGGATCTCGAGTTTTTGCTTGTCTTCCTCGAGAGCCTTGATTTTAGCCGCTAGAGACAGAGCTCTCAGAGTTGAAGGTCTCAAACTACATTGGTCATTTTCAGAGTTATAATAATCCATTCAATCTCGAAATGGCAGAAGTGAGAGTTGGAATAATTTTACCTTTGCGACAAATGTAGAAGCCTTCGACACGATTCGTGCCCGATATTTGTCAACAAGAACTCGCCAACGGACGACTCTGTTTCTCCAATTAAATCCCCTAAGGCCGACTCGACCAGAACCTCCTCCATGGAAGCAAAATAAAACTGCGAAGAAGAAAATGAACGATTTTGATTTTGATTTTGATTAAGAAGAACCCAGAAAGATTCAAGAAAGAATGAGGGTTGTACCTTTCGCATTCTGTATTGATCCTTGAAGAAATTCAAATCCTCTGTCAATCCCTTGACCTCGTCTTCCAACTCACGCACGCGAGCTTCCGCTTCCTTGGCGCGATTGACGGCGGATTTCCCTCTGTTGGCGACGGCTTTCATTTTCTTGCATTGCTCCACCAAACCCCAATTCTCTTCCCTCAATTCTTCGTTTTTCTCGATGACTTTCTTCAGGCCCTGCGCACTCAACTTCGCTTCCGCCTGAACCAAAACAGAGTATAGAGTATAGAATTAATCTCTGAAACATATCAAGATCAATGGAGATAAAAAGAAAGGTAGCAAAATACAGACTTTGACAGTTTTAGTAGAGAGAATTTGTTGGTTTAATTTAGACTGCAAAGAGAGGCATTGGGCTTCGAGGCGTTGGCGGGTGGCTTCGGAGGAGAGGAGTTTCAATTCCAGAGTCTGCGTGGAGACGGGGAGGCCCAGAGTCTGGTCTATTGATTCTTTAATGTAATCGTCGATTTCTTGGGGAAGGGGAAGACTCATTATTTAATTTTGTTGGGATTGAGAATTGGGAAATTTGGGAGTGGAGAGAAATGGAAGGGTCGGAGGAAGAAGATTTTGTGTTAAAAGAATTGAAGATGGCAGTGGAGATTCATTCAGGGGATAATCTGTTTCTGTGGAGGATTTTGGATTATAAAATGAGTTTCAAAAGAATGGTTTCCGGCGCGAAGAAAATGGGCCCTCAGGATATTATTATGAAATCATATAAATATAGATGAAAATATTGATCAAATATTTATGTCATATTTACTTTAAAGAAAAATATAGAAATCTAAAAAAAAAATATTTTAATTAATAAATTTGTGTTGAAAACCCTTTTAAATGCAGTGAGTTAACTTTTTATTTTTCTTATTCTTTTTATTACTATATTAATTTGGGTACATAAAAACTCAAAAGGTCTAAATTAATCTGTAAATTTTGAGATAAATAATCATTTTAAGTCCCAATTTTCAAAATGTTTTTTTTTTTTTTTATTTTTTTTTTTTTATTTTTTTTATTTTAAAGATGTCTATTTTAGACTTTGAAGTTCTTTAAAAATAACAATTTTAATCATTTATATTATTTTGACACCTAATATATGTCTTTACAATATTACCTTAGTTGACCTATGTAGTTTTAATAGACACACAACACAATACACATACTAAAAACTATGTTATCCCTTTGGCTTTTCTTCTTCTTCTTGAGTCTATTGTGTTATTCATTTGTTTAGAGTAAAAAAATGTCAAGAACGTAAAAATGTTATCATTTTAAAGTTTCCTATTAAAATTGATATTTTCAAATTTAAAAACTAAAATGAATTAAGCTTGAAATTTGGAGAATTAAAATAAATATTTTGAAAATTCACAACTAGAATTGAATAAATCTAGTTTAAAGGAAATTGAAAATTCAACAACTAAAATAAAATAAATTAAAATTTTCAATATATCTAGAATAAATCTGGAAGTCCTAAAAGAATACAATAAAATAAATAAATGAATCAAGAATCAAAATATTATAAATTTAAAAGTTCAATGATAAAAAAAAAAAATAGATATTTTGAAGGGGCAACAATAAAAGTGACTAAAAATATAAATAGTTGGCTTGAAAAATGGCTATACAAGTTTATAAATTAAATAGATGGCTAATTGAATTTATGAAATCCCTATTTGCAGAAGATAAAAATGCTCCCCAACAAGCTGTCTAAGGTGTTCCTAAAGTTAAAATTAAAATCAGAGTTTATGAGAGAGAAAATACCCCTAAAAAAGTTAGAGAAATTCTAGGAAGCTTGAAATTCAAAAAATCCAAGAAACCAACATACCTAAAAAAGTTAGAGAAATTCTAGGAAGCTTGAAATTCAAAAAATCCAAGGAACCAACCTAATTTGAAAATCTAGATGTGGCATCTTCTTAGTACTGAAGAACTGTTTTCTGGAAAAAAAACATACGGGGACGAACTCAAGAATCGATACCTTTATTAGGGGGAAACATGTAAAATTCAACCCCCTCCAACAGGAGAAACACCTTACAAATGCGTCGATTGAAAAATCAGCCCTCTCAATCAGAAGATATACCCCTGCAAAATGCGTTAAAAATGCCCCAAATTGGAAACAAGAAAAATGAACTTAAATGCTGCGATTATGACAAATCAAATCAACACAAATCGCCTCCATGCTCGTGCAAAATGCGTTAAAAATGCCCGTGCTCTTCGTCTTCCACACCTCGCAAACTTGAGAGGCAAAACCTAATGAAACCTCCATTTCCCACCTCATCTGCTGCAATCTCGTTAGGAACCTTCTTGTAGGATCGAAACGCAACACTAGAGGGGGGTGAATAGGGTTGACTACCAATTTTTAAAAATAATTTTATCTACGAAATATGCTCAATTAAAGATTAACCCACAAATTTAATTCAATAAGAAATTAAGCAAGGTAAAACCTAAAGCATGCACACTAAGATAGCTTTGAATTTAAATATGATTTAGTCAAAGAGAAATTTAACTAAAATTGAATCATGCAATTTAAAGAGAAATTAAAAATCAAGATAATAAAGCAAGGAGATAATTAAGAGCATAAAATAAAAGAGATAGAGAGGAAGAGAAAACACCGGGAATTTATAGTGGTTCGGCAAATTGCCTACTCCACTTCCCAAGACTCCTTCTTGGGTATTTCACTAAGTGATCCTCTTGCGGGTGAGAACCAAACCGACACACGACCCTCTTTTTCCTAGGCTAAAGAGAAACCCAAGATCCTTTTAACTGGTTCAGGATCAAACCAATTTCTTTTTCTCACAACCCAAGGTGTACCCACACCTTAATACAAAATCCCAAAAAAAATGAAAAATAAAACCTCACAAATATTACCTCTTTGAAGGCTAAGTACACAATTTGAACACTCAAAAAAATCCTCACAAAAATAGAACTAGGCCAATTTTGGAGCAGGGAGGACAAGAATTTTAGGAGTAGAGAGAATTGAGAGCTTAAAGACTTGAAAGCTTTGGTGTGTATATGAAAGTGAAAATCAAGTCCAATTTATAGGCGAGGAGGATGAATTTTGGCCGTTGGATCAAATTAAGGATGAATGGTGGAGATTGAAAAAATGGAAAAGGAAAGGATTTTGGAGTTAAGGGAGAATTTTGAAGATATGGAATTTTGGAGATAATAAGAATAAATGAAGGACTTTTTTTGGGATGAATTTTGGAAAAAATAAAATTTGAATTGGGAGGAATTTTGGGTGAAAGATGGAGAAAATTTGATAAAATAAGTATCAGGAAATTGAAGGAAAATAGAAAAAATAAAAAGAAAATTAAAATATGGTCGGATTGAATCATAACCACGCGCGCAGGGATGAGGGTGCGCTTCACGCGCGCGTTCAGCTGAGGAGAGAGCAGGCGCGTGCACTGCACGCGCACATCCTGCACGTGAAGAGGACCAGCGACTGAAAATCAGTATTTTTTTTTTATTACACAATAAAGGCTAGAAATTTCAAATGTGCGCCACGTGTCGTCATCTGATTCGGCCGCGCGTCAATCAATGATTTCTCCCCTTTTTTTTTTTTTAATATCAGCTCGCCACGTGTTAGTTTCCTATTTGTCCACGGGGCCACGTCAGCGCCACGTCACTTGACACGTCATCCGCCACGTCAGCAAAAAGTGACCGTTGGAGTGCCACGTCACCAATTTTGACCATTCTACGTGCCACATCAGCGCCACATCGGATGCCACGTCAGCCGCTGCCACGTGTCATTGCCACGTTGGATTTTTCTCCACCAATTTTGTTTTGGCCATAACTTCTTCGTTTGAGCTCCGATTTGAGTGATTCGAAAGGCGTTGGAATCGTTGTTTCGAGCTCTACAAGATAGTGACTTTGAAACACTGAAAATGTTAGTCCAAAAATTTAGAGTTTGTTATCATCAAAATACTTGGTTTGATCGAAGCCCTAAAGCTAACAATCTCCCCCTTTTTGATGATGACAAACCACCATAATACTAGAATTACTTCTCCCCCTTTTGTTATCAACAAAAAGATATTACCATAATTTTACTCCCCCTTAATCATACAAATAATGCTCCCCCTCAATAAATTATAAAACATAAATGCTCCCCCTATCAAACATAATTAAGCAATTCTAATAATGCCAAGTGCAAGTCTATTTCTACAAAAAGCTTCTTCATTTAAAGCTTTTGTAAGAATATCTGCCACCTGGTTCTCAGTATTAACATAATTAATGACAATATTCTTATTTTGCACATGCTCTCGAAGAAAATGATGTCTAATGTCTATATGCTTTGTCCTAGAATTCTGAATAGGATTTTTGGTTAAATTAATTGAACTAGTATTATCACAAAAGATTGGTACTTGTTCAAAATTTAAACCAAAATCACGCAAAGTTTGTTTCATCCATAAAACTTGAGAACAACAACTAGCAACAGCAATGTATTCAGCCTCAGTGGTAGATAATGCAACAGAATTTTGCTTTTTACTATACCAAGATACTAAAGAACTACCTAAAAAATGGCATGTTCCACTAGTACTTTTTCTATCAGTTAAACTACCAGCAAAATCAGCATCAGAATATGCAATCAGATCTAAAGATGCATTTTTAGGATACCATAAGCCTAAATTAACGGTACCAAGCAAATATTTAAAAATTCTCTTTACTGCATGCAAGTGCGATTCTTTAGGACAAGATTGAAATCTAGCACACATGCATACACTAAACATAATATCAGGCCTACTCGCAGTTAAGTAAAGCAAGGATCCGATCATACCTCTATAAGCTTTAATATCTATGTTTTTACCTTTTTCATCCTTATCAAGCTTTGTAGTGGTACTCATCGGTGTCTTTGCTACTTTTGCATTATCGAACTTAAACCTTTTGAGTAGATCCCTTGTGTACTTCTCTTGATTTATGAAGATTCCATCTTCAAGTTGTTTGATTTGAAGCCCAAGGAAGAATTTAAGTTCTCCCATCATGCTCATTTCAAACTCACTGTGCATACACTTAGAAAATTCTTCACAAAGAGAAGAGTTAGTAGCACCAAATATAATATCATCAACATAGATTTGCACTAATAAAATATCATTATCTTTAGTTTTAATAAAAAGAGTAGCATCAATAAGTCCCATTTTAAAACCATTTTCTAGCAAAAATTTACTCAAACGATCATACCAAGCTCTAGGAGCTTGTTTAAGACCATAAAGAGCTTTATTCAATTTAAAAACATGATTTGGATTTTCAAAGCTTTCAAAACCAGGAGGTTGTTCAACATACACTTCCTCCATTATGAAACCATTTAAGAAAGCACTTTTAACATCCATTTGAAATAAAGTAAAGTTCTTATGAGATGCAAATGCAAGCAACATGCGAATAGATTCTAATCTAGCAACAGGAGCAAATGTTTCCTCATAATCTATTCCTTCTTCTTGACTATAGCCTTGAGCAACTAATCTAGCTTTATTTCTAACAATATTACCAGATTCATCCATTTTATTTCTAAATACCCATTTAGTACCTATAATAGAATGATTACTAGGACGCGGGACTAGTTCCCACACATTATTTCTTTCAAATTGATTTAACTCTTCTTGCATAGCAATTAACCAAAACTCATCAGATTCAGCATCTTTAAAAGACTTTTGTTCAATTTGAGACACAAAAGCAACATTATTTAAAGCATTTAAAGAAGAGCGAGTTCTTACCCCTTGAGATACATCACCTATTATTAATTCCTGAGGATGGTGAGTGGAAAATCTCCAATCCTGAGGGAGGGATTTCTCTGGCTCTTTCTGAGATTCATTTGATGTTGCTTCCCTATCTTTAATACTAAGATCTTCAACAGGTATTTCTAATTCATCACTAGCAGAGACTTTATTAATGGCAACATGCGTTTCATCAAAAACAACATTCATTGACTCTTCAACTACATGAGTTCTTTTATTAAACACTCTATATGCTTTACTACATGTAGAATATCCTAAGAATATGCCAATATCCGTTTTTGATTCAAACTTTCCAAGTTTCCCTTTGTCTTTCAAAATGAAACATTTACAACCAAAGACTTTGAAATAGCTAATATTTGGAGTTTTATTATTGAAAAGCTCATAAGGGGTTTTATCTAAAACATGTCTTATTAAAACACGATTCATAACATAAGATGCAGTATTAACAGCTTCAGCCCAAAAAGATTTTGGTAAATCATATTCATTAAGCATAGAGGTAGCTAATTCTTGTAAAGATCGATTTTTCCTTTCTACAACACCATTTTGTTGAGGTGTTCTTGGAGAGGAAAAATCATGAGAAATTCCATTTTCTTCACAAAAATTTTCGAAAGAAGCATTTTCAAATTCTCCTCCATGATCACTTCTAATTTTCGAAATCATAAAACCTTTTTCATTTTGAATTCTTTTTGAAAAGCTAATAAAAGATTTTAAAGCTTCATCCTTATGAGATAAAAATAAAACCCAAGTAAATCTTGAAAAATCATCAACTATAACAAAAGCATAATGCTTTCCACTAAGACTTGCAACTCTAGTAGGTCCAAAAAGATCCATATGTAATAGTTGCAAAGGTCTAGAAGTAGAAACCATTTTCTTTGGTTTGAAAGAAGACTTAGTTTGTTTACCCATTTGACAAGCCTCACAAACTTTATCTTTTTCAAAATTTAATTTTGGAAGACCTCTAACAAGGGATTTCTTAGAAATATTTGAAATTAAATGCATGCTAGCATGACCTAACCTTCTATGCCATAACCACAAGTCATCATGCAAAGCAGATAAGCATTTATTTTCTATTTTAGGACAATCTAATAAATCAATAGTATAAACATTTTTATCTCTATTTCCTACAAATAGAATCTTTCCATCACATGCATTTTCTATGGTGCAATTTTTATCACTAAAAATTACTCTATATCCTTTATCACATAACTGCCTAATACTTAATAGATCATGCTTTAATCCATCAACCAACAGAACATTTTCAATCATAAAATTTGAATCGTTACTAATATTACCTTTGCCAACAATCTTACCCTTTTTATTGTCGCCGAAGGTAACGTATCCTCCATCTTTCTTTTCTAGGTATGTGAATTTTGTGTGGTCCCCAGTCATATGTTTTGAACATCCACTGTCCAAGTACCACTTATTCTTTATCGATCTCAAACATACCTGAAAGAGTTAATTCTCAAGATGTAACCTTAGGTACCCAAATTTGTTTGGGTCCTTGGGGGTTAGCTAACAAAAATTTAGGAATCCATCTCTTTTTATTATCATTCATAATATTGATTTTTCTTAAATTGCATGCATAAGCTTTATGACCATGATTTCCACATGCATGACAAGTAATAGAACTTTCTTTCACAAAGTAATTTGTAAATTTCTTTTGTTTTTGGTGTGGTTTATAACCTAAGCCACTTTTATCAAATATGCCTTGTTGCTTACCCATCATGATATCTAAATTCTTTTTCCCATTTGTAAACTTTAAAAGAGTAGATGAAATATCTTCATTTTTATTTTCTAATAATTTATACTCTTCTTTTAAAGCATGCAAATTTGATTTAGAAGAATCTAGCTCTTTTCCTAATGTCTCATTTTTCTCTTTTAGATTATCTAGCTCAATTAATAAATTATTATTTTCTAGAGCTAATTTAGCATTTTTCTTCCTAAGAGACATATATTTGCAACCTAATTTTTCAAATTCAATTTTAATTTCATTATATGCATCAATGAGCTCATCAAGAGTAAGGTTTTCAGGACTTACCTCGTCGTCGTCGTCGTCGTCTCCAAAAGCCATAAAGCACAGATTTGCTACTTCTTCCTCGCTTTCAGATTCACTTTCATCGTTCTCGTCCCAAGTAGCTTTCATGGCCTTCTTGTTCTTCTTTGAGGACAATCCCACTTAACGTGTCCGGGCTTTTTGCATTCATAACAGATGATTGTATCTCTGTTGCTCTTTTCTCCTTTACCTTCTTGACTGTTGACTTTCTTTGAGAAGTTCCTTTTCCTGAAATGCTTTTTGAACTTCTTGGTCAAGTAGGCGAACTCCTCATCATTTAGTTCAGTTTCAGTTTCAGAGTCCTCTTGAACTTGAGTGGACTTTAATGCTAGGCTCTTCTTCTTTTTGACATCTTCTTCCACATTGGCTTTCATGATTATCTCATGCATCATGAGAGATCCAACGAGCTCCTCCAATGGAAGTTTTGAGAGGTCTTTTGCTTCTTGAATCGCCGTCACCTTAGCTTCCCAACTCTTAGGCAATGATCTAAGAATTTTTCTCACATTTTCAGAGGTGGTATAAGATTTTCCTAATCCCTTCAAAGCATTAACAATGTTAGTGAACCTAGTAAACATCTCAGATATAGTTTCATTTGCATCCATTTTAAACAATTCATAATTATGAACTAACATGCTAATTTTTTACTCTTTAACTTGATTAGTTCCTTCATGAGTTACTTCAAGCATATCCCAAATTTCTTTAGCAGAATTACATGCAGAGACTCGATTAAACTCAGCAGGACATAAAGCACAAAACAGACAATTCATGGCTTTAGCATTAATAGAAAACTTTCTTTTATCTTCATCATTAAACTCTTTTTCTTCCTTAGGAATATCTTTATTATCAACTAACTTAGTAGGAATTTCAGGACCATTAGAAACAATTTCCCACAAATTATAATCAATCGAAATTAAATAAATGCTGATCCTAGTTTTCCACCATGCATAATTATTACCATCAAACAAGGGTGGCCTAGTGGTAGATTGACCTTCACCATACCCATTTATTTCAGTGGTTGCCATAAGCTCGAACAATTAAGTTTTTGAAAAAAAATAGAGAATATGATATTTTTTTTTTTAAAGATTTTTATAAAGAAAAATACTTTTCTAAAATTTAGATTTTAATCAAAAAAGATTTTAAAGATTAAGAAGAAAAAAAAATGAGGTTTCAAGAACTGATTTTCAAAGAAAAAAAATTTCTAGTGAAAACGGCTTTTAAAACTCAATTTTTCAAACTTTTTGCAAAAATTAGAAAAATTCCAGATTTAAAAAGATTTAAAAAAAACAGAATGTATAACAAGGAGAAAAAAATTTAGAAACCTTTTTGAAATAAGAAAACCGAGCAACCCGCTCTGATACCAATTGTAGGATCGAAAGGCAACACTAGAGGGGGGGTGAATAGGGTTGACTACCAATTTTTAAAAATAATTTTATCTACGAAATATGCTCAATTAAAGATTAACCCACAAATTTAATTCAAGAAGAAATTAAGCAAGGTAAAACCTAAAGCATGCACACTAAGATAGCTTTGAATTTAAATATGATTTAGTCAAAGAGAAATTTAACTAATCCACTAAAATTGAATCATGCAATTTAAAGAGAAATTAAAAATCAAGATAATAAAGCAAGGAGATAATTAAGAGCATAAAATAAAAGAGAGAGAGAGAGGAAGAGAAAACACCGGGAATTTATAGTGGTTCGGCAAATTGCCTACTCCACTCCCCAAGACTCCTTCTTGGGTATTTCACTAAGTGATCCTCTTGCGGGTGAGAACCAAACCGACACACGACCCTCTTTTTCCTAGGCTAAAGAGAAACCCAAGATCCTTTTAACTGGTTCAGGATCAAACCAATTTCTTTTTCTCACAACCCAAGGTGTACCCACACCTTAATACAAAATCCCAAAAAAAATGAAAAATAAAACCTCACAAATATTACCTCTTTGAAGGCTAAGTACACAATTTGAACACTCAAAAAAATCCTCACAAAAATAGAACTAGGCCAATTTTGGAGCAGGGAGGACAAGAATTTTAGGAGTAGAGAGAATTGAGAGCTTAAAGACTTGAAAGCTTTGGTGTGTATATGAAAGTGAAAATCAAGTCCAATTTATAGGCGAGGAGGATGAATTTTGGCCGTTGGATCAAATTAAGGATGAATGGTGGAGATTGAAAAAATGGAAAAGGAAAGGATTTTGGAGTTAAGGGAGAATTTTGAAGATATGGAATTTTGGAGATAATAAGAATAAATGAAGGATTTTTTTTGGGATGAATTTTGGAAAAAATAAAATTTGAATTGGGAGGAATTTTGGGTGAAAGATGGAGAAAATTTGATAAAATAAGTATCAGGAAATTGAAGGAAAATAGAAAAAATAAAAAGAAAATTAAAATATGGTCGGATTGAATCATAACCACGCGCGCAGGGATGAGGGTGCGCTTCACGCGCGCGTTCAGCTGAGGAGAGAGCAGGCGCGTGCACTACACGCGCGCATCCTGCGCGTGAAGAGGACCAGCGACTGAAAATCAGTATTTTTTTTTTTAATACACAATAAAGGCTGGAAATTTCAAATGTGCGCCACGTGTCGTCATCTGATTCGGCCGTGCGTCAATCAACGATTTCTCCCCTTTTTTTTTTTAATATCAGCTCGCCACGTGTCAGTTTCCTATTTGTCCACGTTGGCCACGCCAGCGCCACGTCACTTGACACGTCATCCGCCACGTCAGCAAAAAGTGACCATTGGAGTGCCACGTCATCTACCACGTCACCAATTTTGACCATTCTACGTGCCACGTCAGCGCCACATCGGATGCCACGTCAGCCGCTGCCACGTGTCATTGCCACGTTGGATTTTTCTCCACCAATTTTGTTTTGGCCATAACTTCTTCGTTTGAGCTCCGATTTGAGTGATTCGAAAGGCGTTGGAATCGTTGTTTCGAGCTCTACAAGATAGTGACTTTGAAACACTGTAAATGTTAGTCCAAAAATTCAAAGTTTGTTATCATCAAAATACTTGGTTTGATTGAAGCCCTAAAGCTAACACTTCTTCCCAACCCAGTGTATCGCGCTTCCTACCTCCCACACCGCACCGATGAACCACTTCCGCCGTGCCGACGAGCTTCTCCCACCGCATCGACGAGCCTTCCACGCAACCCGCAAGCTCCATTGAGTCTTCTTCTCCATGACAACTATCACCAAAAAATTTAAAATAAGGTATGTAGATAACAGCTTCATTTCCCTTATATTTGCAACAACCGTATATATAATCCCCCGATTTTAGGGATTCATTTTTTCCTTCCAATTCGCGATTATACCGCTCTATTGTAAGACGAAGAGCACGGACGTGGGGAGGAAATGCATGGAGGCGGTTTTGGTGGAGGGTTTGTGTTGATTTGAACTTAAATGCTGAACCCGCCAGAGCGGTATGTACTGATAAATACCATTTCATCGTTATTGCAACTTCTCTGGAAAAAGTGTGCTTGTGGTATACTCATATGTATGTGTGCGCCCCCCTACATTATACACATTGGCATGTCTAATAGAAATATGCTTTGATTTGTCTGTACTATATTTTGATGTGTCTACTTGTGTGTGTACACTTAATTCCCCTATATTTGAGTTAATCACCCCATGTATTGTGTATGTCTGGAATGCCCAATAAAAATACACTGTCTTTTTCTGTGCTGCTATATGCAACCATAATAACCCCCCGTACCATGTTCACCTGGATGCAAATATCTGATGAATGCCATAACTAATATTTGTCTATAGTATTACATACATACGTGTTCTGCATGCATCCTGTGTGTATGCATACTTACCCCAGTCCCACCCCCCATATTAGTTATATCTACGATGCAGTTTATATGCACTGTCATCTGTCTGTGTGTACTACTACTTACAACTCCTATTGTTGTCCCTTTGTAACATGGATAATGATATAGGACGATGACTGGCAATGTGATCGTGATATGCAACAAATAAAAAAATAATCTATGACATTTAAATGAGGGGCAAAATGTGAGGGATAAAATCTTTTTTTACCGTTGGAAACGCTGAAACCTAAGCCTAAAAAATAGGTAGATCTTTTTATACCGTTGACCACAGACCGCCAACTTTGTCTATAGTCGTATATACTAGGGGTAAAAATGTCAAAAAAAAAAATGGAAAACAGTTCCTGAAAATGCGGTAGCCACCCCTGCGAATTCTGAACTCTCGTAACCAAAAAACAAGAAGGTTTTTTTTTCTAGCTATTCAACACAATTTCCCTATTTTGAAAGAACAAAGAGTAAAATGAAATAAATCAACCAATAATAGTGAGATTCATCAACTAAAATGGAATTTAAGCTCTATTTTTTTTTTTAGGAAAATATTTTTTTCCTTTTTCAGTAAAGGGTTATTAGTCACATGTATTCCTTTTTCAGTAAAGGGTTATTAGTCACATGTATTAGATATAATTTACATTGTGTTTTCTTACTTAAAAAGTCAAGTTGAATTACATAAGATTAATCATTAAATCTTGATAATTGTGCCATTTATAGCTCCTAAACTAAATCTCAAATATGTCCATACGTTTTTTATTTCAATTTTAATAGTCTCAATCTAATATTTTAATTTAAATAATGATTTGACATTATCATAGCTGATGAGTAATGTTTGACATCAATGTTTAATAGTCTCAATCTAAATTATTTTAAACTTCAATTATTAGTGTTGAGGGAAAAATTTTGGCCAATCACAAATTGTCACGTTTTTATTTAAAATTAATGATGAAATTACAAATAATTAAATTTGGGACCAATTATAAACTGACATGTGTCCCAAATTTAATTTGAAGACAAAGTTGGTCAATTATAAAATTTTAAAGTCAAATGTCCATTTGATCAATTAATTAAAAGAATTAATTTGATCAAATCTGGGTCTTTTAATATTTGGGTCAAATATAAATCAAACTCAAAGACCAATAAAACCCAAGTCCAAGTTCTTAGGCCCAAAAGTCACCAGGGTACATCTATGGATTCTATGGATTCTATAGATAGAGGGGTTCTCCTCCATTTCAAGGCTTCAAAATTTTGAAGCTCTCAACAACAACAACCAGATAATTCAGAGAGACTCCACCGAAACTGAACACTTCCTAAAATCTTTAAGTTAAGTGTTGAACACTCCTTGAAGACTAAACACTCTTCAAAGACTAAACATTTTTCGGACCTGAACACTCATTGAAGATCAATGACTCTTTAAGGCTCCAAGACTTCAAGACTCCAAGTAATCGATTGAAGCTTCAGACTCGAGATCAAGTGTTTCAGTCCTTGAGTGAAACACACTCACACAAGAGAGAGAATAAGAGGATTGAAGTTAGAGATTGTACATCCACACACATACGTGATAGCGAGCATAGCTAGCTATCTTTACTTATTTAATTTAGCTAGTCTTTGATGATTATTGGCCATTTTATTGCACTTTATTGTTTATTTTGTAGGAAATGGTTGATTGGAGCTATAGCGCAATATTGGAGTTAATCGGATGCTCGGGACGTGAAAAGATGCAAAGAAATGAAAAAGAATCAAAGAGAACAAAGTCAACATTCGGTCAACATTTGACCAGCGTCGAGACGCCATCCCTTGAGCGTCTCGACGCTGGCATTCCATATCAGAATAGGCGCAAAAAGGTCACAGCGTCTCGACGCTGCGACCTTAGCGTCTCGACGCTGCGTAATTTCCTTTCCAGAATACGCGTGATTAGAGGCAGCGTCGAGACGCTGTCTTTACAGCGTCTCGACGCTACGACGAAAAATCAGTATTTATAGTTCTTTTCGGCTAGGTTTTGGGGGGATTCAATTTTGGGACCTTTGAGAGCCGTAAAACAGAGGAGAAAACAGAGGATTGAGGCTGGACAAGAGGGAGAAAAGCGGAAATCAACCCATCGTTCGTGGGGATCGTGACGGGGACGTTCGGTCTCGGCCTACATTGAGTTTTCTTTTCCCTTTCCTTTTCTCTAGTTAGATTTATGGCTTCATTATGTTTAGTTGAGCTTGTAATTACATTCATGAGTAGCTAAACTTGTAAGCTTAGGGATTGATGTAGTTGATTGTGTTTATGGATTGATTTATGGTTTAAGTTGTGCAATGTTATTATGTTTGTAATCTTGATTTAATGCTTTCAATTAATTGGCCATTAGTTGGATGATTTAAGTTTCGAATCTAGCTCGGGAGAGGGGATTTGATTTAGACTTACTCAAGATTGCATGACTAAAGTTTAGTTTCTAATTCGTGACGGTTTTAGATTAACTTTAGAATTGGTTAAAAGATCTAATTGCCTTGCATGATTAATAAACTTAGATAGGGATATCAAGTTGGTTAATTTGCATGAGAATCAATTATACTCGGGAGAGGTAGTTGTGATTAAAGGGTCTTTGGCTCATAATTTCATTGTGCATAATAACTTACTCCTTAAAATCAATCCTAAACTAAATCGGCGAAATCAATTCCCTAAGTAGTTTTCCCAATTGAAATTCCACACCTTTTACTTGCTTTGAATTAAGTTTCCTACCATTCATTCACTACCTTTTTGATCCCTAAATAAAATTGAGCAAGATAATTCACAATACTTGATTTGCTTAAAAATCCAATCCAGAGGACGACACTCGTTTATACGAACACTTTATTATTACTTGACCCGTGCGCTTGCGGTAGGAAAATTCCACATCAAGTTTTTGGCGCCGTTGCCGGGGATTGGCACATTTAGCTAGATTGATATTGTGAAAAAATTGTTTGATCTTAATTTAGGGTGTATTTTTACTTTTCTAGGTTGATTGCATTTTTTTCCATATTTGTTTTTCTTTCCATATTTGTTTTTCAAGTTTAGTTTTTCTTTTAGTTGAGTAATCTTTTCCTTATTTGTTTCTTGTTATTCCTTTTTAGATTAGTTTTTCCTTATTTGTTAGATTCCTTATTTGTGTTTTGCCATATTTATTTTTGCATTCCATATTAGGTTATTTTGTTTCCTTTTCTAGATTATATTTTCCATATTTAGATTAGTTGTTTTCTTTTCTTTGTTTCTTTCCATAATTGTTTTCTTTCCTTTTTAGGGTAGATTTGTTTTTTTTTTGTATGCGTAGTAGTAGAGAAGTGATACCGTTGGATCCCGAGATTGAAAGAACAATTCATAGGCTTCGAAGGGAAAAAAGAGAAATTATTCAGATGGCTGACCAAAATCCACCTGAGGAGCCTAGGCCTATAAGAGATTACTTTCAGCCCGTGTTTCAGGGGCAACAGTCGGGGATTGTCTATGCCCCAATTAATGCCAACAACTTTGAGCTGAAGACCGGTCTCATTCAGATGGCTCGAGACTGTGCATATAGAGGATCGCCCACCGAGGATCCAAATTCTCATCTTAAATCATTTTTGGATATTTGTGGGACGGTAAAAATTAATGGAGTTTCTGATGATGCTATTCGCTTACGCTTATTTCCTTTTTCTTTGCAGGATAAAGCACGAGATTGGCTGCAGTCCATTCCCCCTGGGAGCATCACCACTTGGGATGCTTTGGTCCAGGCCTTTTTAAAGAAATTTTTCCCTCCTGCAAAGACGGTCAAGCTGAGGACCGAGATTGGGACATTCCAACAACAATATGATGAGCAGCTGTTCGAGGCCTGGGAGCGATTTAAAGAACTACTGAGGAAGTGCCCTCAGCATGGATACCCAGACTGGCTTCAGGTTCAATTGTTTTATAATGGTTTAACTCCTAGTACAAAGACGATTGTTGATGCAGCTGCAGGTGGGACTCTGTTGTCCAAGACCGTGGAAAATGCTCGCACACTTCTAGAGGATATGGCCACCAACAGCTATCAGTGGCCATCTGAGCGGTCTACACCTAAAAAGATTGCTGCTGGAGTGTTTGAGGTTGATAAAGTAAGTGCACTCCAGGCCCAGATGACCTCCCTTGCTAATGCTTTTATGAAATTTTCAGGTACAGGGAGTGCACAATCAATTGAATCAGCTGCTGCTTTGGCATCTAGACCTCAGGAGGAGACCATTGAACAGGTTCAGTATGTATCAAATTCTAATTTTAGGGGATATAATAATAATGTTACACCTACACATTATCACCCTAACAATAGGAACCATGAAAATTTCTCTTATGCAAATACTAAGAATGTTCTTAATCCTCTTGGGTTTGCCCCTCAAACTCAAGAAAATAAAAAGTTAGAAGATCTTGTTGGAGCTTTCATTGCAGAGTCTAGTAACAGGACAACTAAATTGGAGGAGGCAGTTTTTGCCATCAACACCACGGTGAATGGCCACAGTGCTGCCATCAAGAATATTGAGACTCAGCTGGGACAGTTGGTAAGTGTTGTAAGCACCATGAATAAAGGTAAGGCCCCAGCTGAGCAAGAGAAAACCCAGATGGAGTACTGTAAGGCAATCACTGTGCACCAGGAGGAAACTGAAGGGGAGCCTGAGTCTGAGGATTATGACACGCCTACAGGGGAAGCTGAGGAGGACACATCAGCAGATGAGGCTGAAAAGCCTAACCTTGAGCCTCCTATTCCTTCTCCCACACTGTTGGTTCCCAAGGAAAAGAAAAAGAAAAAGAAGAAAAAGAACAATCAGGTTCAGTTTGATAAATTTATGAATGCTTTTATGAATCTGAACATTAATATTCCTTTTGCAGAGGCATTAGAGATGCCACAATACAACAGGTTCATGAAGGAGTGGTTAGCAAAGAAGCGAAAGGAAAAGAAGGTTGACACTGTTTATCTTGCTTCCACATGCAGCACCAGAGTACAACAGAAAGTACCTGAAAAAGTAGCAGATCCAGGGAGTTTTTCTGTTCCTTGTAGTTTTGGTACTTATTCTTTCAGAGCATTATGTGATTTAGGTGCTAGCATCAATATCATTCCTCTATCTCTGTGCAAAAAGTTAGACATAGGTGAGATTAAATCTACTCCTGTAAAGCTCCAATTGGCTGATCAGTCTGTGGTTAGACCAGTTGGCATTGTAGAAAATGTCTTAATCAGAGTAGGTAGATTTTTCCTCCCTATTGATTTGTATGTTATGGACATGATAGAAAATCCTTCAATGCCTGTCATATTAGGAAGACCATTCCTCGCTACTGGGCGAGTGATTATTGATATTGAGCGCAGGGAGCTCACTGTAAGAGTCAGGAATGACAAAGAAATATTTAAAGCAGTTGAAGACTCTAAGGGACACTCGGACGTGCTTTTCATGGGCTACAAGAAAGGTGCAAGAAAGAGCACCACTGTTGGATTCACAGAAAAGAAGCCTCCTTGAAGCACGGCCAACACGTCGAGCTAATGACGTTAAACAAGCGCTTATGGGAGGCAACCCAAGTAAGTGTAGTTGTGCTTTTCTGTTTGCTTTTGATTCATTGTTTGTTTTTGTGTTGTAGGTCTTGTTTTCTGTCTCTCCTTTGCTTTCAAGCTTTCAAGATTTCAAGCAAGAAGTCATCCTCAATTCAGGCCAGTATTATTCACTCCTCTCATTCTTTTATTGTTCTCATGCTTGTTTATGCCTTACTTTCTTTATACATTGAGGACAATGCATGTTTTAAGTTTGGGGGTGGAGTAGCATGGTTGTGGAGCCCTTGAGCATCTGAGTTCGGGCCATAGTTTTGAGCTTTCTTTGAATTGAGCATATGGTTGTTTTCTGGATGCTATTTTTGCATGACTATGATTTCCTAGGATAGACTTTCTTGTCAATTTTCAAGCTTGTGATGAGTTGTAAGCATGAGTGCCCAAAAAGGGAGACTTTTTAAAATTTTTCTAGGAGATGGCTTGCATGAGTAGAGTATTTGTCTTGGCTAGATTTGGATTTGAATGCTTAGGAGCGAATTATTGGGTTCATATGCTTGTTGTCACCTCGATAGGTGTAGGGTAGAGCTAAAGAGTTAATTTTTTGCAAATTAGCATGTTTGATCTGGCTTAGGAGAAAAGAAAAGAATATCTGCTTATCTTGTTCATAACGAAAAATCATTCTTGTTGTTATTATTGAAAAAGTAAAAAAGTCATGACTTGTGCGCACAAAGCAATGAGTAATAAAGATTTAGGCAAAAAGAGCTACCCCTATTGTGATCAGTTAGGCCAACCAGAGAAATCTCAGGTTAAGGGTCCCTGCAATGGGTGTGTGAAAGCTAGTGCCACATATACTTGCTTAATTTAATTGTTAATTATAAGCACCTAAGTTGGGAGGAAAACAAACTAATTTGTTTCATTAACTCATTAGTGAAACCTTAGTGCCAGTGTAGAGGGAAGATGAGTTGAGAGTTTAATAATCCAATCCCGGGCTAGTAGAGTCTGATCTTGTTGAGTTAGATCTTGCTCATGCAAGTTAATTTTGGAGAAATTTTAATTTGTCTCCCTCATTGGTCCTTGTGTGCATATCTCTTGCTTGCTTGACTATTGACTTTTGAGCCTTGAGGATTGAGTCATGATTATTGCATCCTTTCTTCCATTGTATGTTTGATTTGTAGTTTGCTCGAGGACTAGCAAAAGTTTAAGTTTGGGGGTATTTGATAGCGAGCATAGCTAGCTATCTTTACTTATTTAATTTAGCTAGTCTTTGATGATTATTGGCCATTTTATTGCACTTTATTGTTTATTTTGTAGGAAATGGTTGATTGGAGCTATAGCGCAATATTGGAGTTAATCGGATGCTCGGGACGTGAAAAGATGCAAAGAAATGAAAAAGAATTAAAGAGAACAAAGTCAACATTCGGTCAACATTTGACCAGCGTCGAGACGCCATCCCTTGAGCGTCTCGACGCTGGCATTCCATATCAGAATAGGCGCAAAAAGGTCACAGCGTCGAGACGCTGCGACCTTAGCGTCTCGACGCTGCGTAATTTCCTTTCCAGAATACGCGTGATTAGAGGCAGCGTCGAGACGCTGTCTTTACAGCGTCTCGACGCTACGACGAAAAATCAGTATTTATAGTTCTTTTCGGCTAGGTTTTGGGGGGATTCAATTTTGGGACCTTTGAGAGCCGTAAAACAGAGGAGAAAACAGAGGATTGAGGCTGGACAAGAGGGAGAAAAGCGGAAATCAACCCATCGTTCGTGGGGATCGTGACGGGGACGTTCGGTCTCGGCCTACATTGAGTTTTCTTTTCCCTTTCCTTTTCTCTAGTTAGATTTATGGCTTCATTATGTTTAGTTGAGCTTGTAATTACATTCATGAGTAGCTAAACTTGTAAGCTTAGGGATTGATGTAGTTGATTGTGTTTATGGATTGATTTATGGTTTAAGTTGTGCAATGTTATTATGTTTGTAATCTTGATTTAATGCTTTCAATTAATTGGCCATTAGTTGGATGATTTAAGTTTCGAATCTAGCTCGGGAGAGGGGATTTGATTTAGACTTACTCAAGATTGCATGACTAAAGTTTAGTTTCTAATTCGTGACGGTTTTAGATTAACTTTAGAATTGGTTAAAAGATCTAATTGCCTTGCATGATTAATAAACTTAGATAGGGATATCAAGTTGGTTAATTTGCATGAGAATCAATTATACTCGGGAGAGGTAGTTGTGATTAAAGGGTCTTTGGCTCATAATTTCATTGTGCATAATAACTTACTCCTTAAAATCAATCCTAAACTAAATCGGCGAAATCAATTCCCTAAGTAGTTTTCCCAATTGAAATTCCACACCTTTTACTTGCTTTGAATTAAGTTTCCTACCATTCATTCACTACCTTTTTGATCCCTAAATAAAATTGAGCAAGATAATTCACAATACTTGATTTGCTTAAAAATCCAATCTAGAGGACGACACTCGTTTATACGAACACTTTATTATTACTTGACCCGTGCGCTTGCGGTAGGAAAATTCCACATCAATACGTCAATACAATTACATATTTATTCCACGTGTCTCATCTTTGAAGCTACTATATGAAAAATTAGCATATCAATTTGCCTTAACAGAAACTTTTGCATAGTATGAAAAAGTAGTCAAGATCGAGTCCATCGATTCTTGGAGGTTTTCCTCGTTATGAGGTTTTAGTCAGCTTTGAGGCTGGGATAACGGTCACGAAGGAAAGGCATTGTCTCAAGGAACCAGACATGGAAGAGATGATTGATGAATGGAGAAAGTTCAATCTCAGGGATGATGAAAAAGATTACTCGATAGAACTCAACCCAGAAGAAATTAAAGAGTTAGACAACCAAATGGAATTTTGCCTGGTTGGGAAACTTCTGTCCAACAGGATAATATCAGCACAAGCAATAAAGAATGCTCTTACTGGGGCATGGAAGACAAGGAACAAATTTAAGGCTGAAGTAGTGGGGAAAAACTATTTTCTGTTTAAATTTGAAAACCAAATGGATAAAGACTGGATCTTGAATAGTGGTCCTTGGTTTTTCGACAAGTTCTTGATAGTCCTCGAAGAACCAACGATAGATAGAAGAATCCCCGAAATGGAGTTTAAAGAGGTAGCTTTCTGGATACGGCTTATGAATCTCCCAATCGGTTATCGCAGCAAGACAGTAGCTGAGAAGATAGGGAATTGTCTTGGAGTCTTCTTGGAGTTTGATGGGGATAGAGAAGAAACCAGCTGGGGGATAAGCATGAGATTAAGGCTGAAGATTGATATATCTAAACCACTCAAAAGAGGATTTATGCTCAAGGCTCCAGGGATAAAAGAGGACTGTTGGATTGCCACTCGATACGAAAGATTGCCGGATTTCTGCTATAATTGTGCAAGAATTGGGCACTTGGCAAAAGAATGCAGTGCCAAGAAAACCAATGATGGAGAAGAATCGAACAAATATGAATATGGGAATTGGTTACGATTTCAAGGATTTATGAGGATGTTTAGGAAGCCAGAGTCGCCCAAAGGAAAACCTGATGGAGATGAGAAAACAGAAAATGGCGACACATGAAAAAGGAGAGAAGAAAAGGAATCAAGTTCTAGGCATGCTATTACGGAAAAGACAAAAAAAAATAAAAGCGACAAGTATCAACTCCGACCAAATGGAGGAAAATTGTGATGAACAGAACAAAAGAGTATGGATTAATCTAAATATTAGTGAGAATTCAGAAGCAGAGTCAAAAGAAAATGAGGAGGAGGCAATGGAGGTTAATATGGCTGGTGATGAAGAAACTGAATTTCCAAAAAAAAAAGACAGAAAGACACCAAGGAGGAAATTAAGTTGGAAGAGGCGATCCAAGAAGGTCCAGGGGATGGAACCTAAGGAAATCAGATTGACTCCACAAAAAAGGAAGTGCTTGAGTACACTCCAAAATGATAAGAAACGAACTAAAATTGGGGGAGAGGATGATATGGAAGTAAATGGGGGTGGCTTAATATTGGCAGCGGCTGTTGATCAGCCCTGCCTAGGATTATGAAAACCATATGTTGGAATGCTCGAGGATTGGGGAATCCAAGAGCATTCCGAGCACTTAAGAACCTAGTTTTATCTAGGTGTCCCCAGATTCTTTTCGTTTCAGAAACCAAATGCGGAGAGGAAGTCACGAGCAAAATCAAAGATTTATGTAAGTTTGAAGGTTGTTTCACTGTCAAAAGTATGGGAGCTAAAGGTGGTCTCTGTTTACTCTGGAAAAATCAGAAATCAGTAACAATTAAATCTTTTTCCCAACATCACATAGACTCAGTTGTTGATTGGAATGGAAGCACTTGGCAATTTACTGGCATCTACGGTCATCCAGAGACAAATAAGAAGGGGTTAACGTGGGATTTAATCAGAAGCTTGAAATGTTCGCCACACATGCCCTGGTTAGTAGGGGGTGATCTAAATGAAATAAGGAGCAACAAAGAGAAAATGGGAGGGCCAATTAGACAATGGAAATACTTAGAAGAATTTAGAAGGATGATGGATGATTGTGAACTTAAGGACTTGAAACCTAAGGATGAGCAGTTTACCTGGTATGGTACAAGAGGGGGGGTCCAAATATGGGAGAGACTAGACAGGTTTCTGTGTAATCCAGAGTTTGAAGCCTTTTGCTTTCGGGTAGAAGTTCAAAATCTGAACTGGATTTCTTCAGACCATCGGCCGATTGAAGTTCAAATGTCCCCAAGTGGAGCTAAGTTCAAAAGGAAAAAGACAAGAAGCTTCAAATTTGAAGAGTTGTGGACTAGGCATGAGGAATGTTCCGCTATCATAGCAAATAATGGCAATTGGAAAGGTACTGACCTATCATTTTCTACTTTGTCTAATGACCTGTCTACCTGTTCTATAGCCTTACAAAATTGGGGTAGGAATATTAACAAAACAAGGAAAAATAGAACAAAAGAGTGTAAGGACTTGCTTGTTACAGAATATAAAAAAGCCCCTAATGTAAACTTTACCAATATCCATGCCATTGAATTTGAACTAGATAATTTGCTTTTAGAAGAGGAAATTTATTGGCGGCAAAGGTCTAGGGAAGATTGGCTTAGATGGGGTGATAGGAATTCCAAGTGGTTCCATAGGAAAGCTTCAGCTAGGAAGAAAACAAATGAAATCCTAGGCATTATGGATGAAAATGGGTTATGGACAGATGATTCTCAAGCTATAAAGGACAGATTTGTATCCTATTTTAAAGATATGTTTAAATCTACTAATCCTTCGGGTGAAATCATAAATTTGGCTCTAAGAAATATTCAGAAAAGAGTCTCAAATAATATGAACAATAAACTGTTAAGCCCTTTTTCTAGCAGTGAAGTAGAAAGAGCCATAAAGGAAATGTATCCAATCAAGGCCCCTGGTCCAGATGGTTACCCAGCCATTTTCTACCAAAAACACTGGAATTTAGTTGGCCAAAAAACAATTAAAGAGTGTCTAGACATCCTCAATAATAGGAAAGATATTTCCCAATGGAACAAAACCAACATAGTCCTAATTCCTAAGATAACTAACCCAAAAGAAGTTAGTGATTTTAGACCTATAAGTCTTTGCAATGTAAATTACAAAATTGTTTCTAAAGTAATAGCTAATAGACTTAAAGGGGTTTTAAAAAGCATTATTTCAGAATCTCAGTCTGCCTTTATTCAGGGTCGGTTAATTTCAGACAATATTATTATAGGCCTTGAGTGTATAAACTCAATTAAAAATCATATTAATATTTCTAAGGATAAGGCTGCCTTAAAACTAGACCTAAGCAAGGCTTATGATAGAGTAGAATGGCCTTATCTTAAAGAAATAATGTTTAAGTTAGGTTTTGACTCTAATTGGGTTAATCTTATCCTAAGCTGTGTGTCTACTGCTTTTTTTTCCATCATTATTAATGGTGAACAGGTGGGTAATTTTGGTGTTAGTAGGGGGCTGCGCCAGGGAGATCCAATCTCTCCATACCTTTTTCTTTTAGTAGCCGAAGGGATGTCTAGCCATATTCAGGAAGCTAACAATAATGGTTCCATTTCTGGTTTAGTTTGCTCTAATGGTCCCCGTATATCTCATCTTTTATTTGCTGACGATAGTGTTATTTTCTGTGATGCTAATGAAAAAGACATGGTTGCAATTAAAAATATCCTAAGTTTATATGAATCTGCATCAGGGGAAAAAATAAATTTTTCAAAATCAGCAATCATGTTTTCAAAAAAGGTTAATACAGATAGAAGAGAATTCCTTAGTAGCATACTAGGAGTTAGTAATGTTGCTGATTTTGGGAAATATTTAGGAGTTCCCTCTATTTTCTCTAGAAATAAATCAAAGGATTTTAGATATATTGTGGACAAAATATGGAAATCAGTACAAGGTTGGAAAGGGTCTTTTTTCTCCATAGCGGGCAAGGAAATCCTTATTAAGAGTATAGGCCAAGCTATCCCTTCTTATGCTATGAGTGTGTTTAGATTCCCTAAGAATATTTGTGAAGATATTACAAGAAGCTTCGCTAGGTTTTGGTGGGGTTCTAGTGACGAGAAAAGAAAGCTTCACTGGTGTAAATGGGATAAGCTATGCCTTCCTAAGAGTTTAGGGGGTCTCAATTTTAGGGATATAGAAGGGTTTAATAAGGCCCTCTTAGCAAAACAGGCTTGGAGAATTATTAAAAATCCTAACTCATTGGTTTCCAGATTTCTTAAGGGTATCTACTTTAATGAATGTGATTTCCTTAGTGCTGAGATTGGGAGAAAACCTTCGTTTATTTGGAAAAGCATCATGTGGGGCTGTGAGATTATTAAGCAAGGTATGAGGTTTCGAGTAGGGGATGGGCAAGGTATCGATATGTTTAAAGATCCATGGATCCCGAGGATTTCTACTTTTAGGCCTATTTGCACTGATCTGTCCTTTTTCAATCAAAAAGTGTCTGATTTCATGGATATGTCAGGGAACTGGAGACTAGAAAAGTTAAAGCAGTGTGTTTTGCAGGAGGACATTGAAATTATTAGGAGAATCCCAACAAATTTAAGCATTAAAGACAATATAATCTGGCACTATGATCGCTTAGGCACTTACACTGTCAAGAGCGGATACAAATTGTTCATGAACAATAAAATCAATGAGATGTCCTCAAGCAATAACACATTGGAAAAAATGTGGAACAAATTTTGGAAGATTAAAGTCCCAGAAAAAATTAAACATTTTGGTTGGAAAGCACTAAATGAGATTCTCCCTACTAAAATCAATCTAAAAAACAGAGGAATTGATATTCAAACTAACTGTCCAGTTTGTGTGAATTCTAGTGAATCGACTGATCATATTTTGTTTACTTGTGTTCGTGCGAGGGAGATTTGGGAAGATATTCCAGCAAATGTGCACCTGAATGATGATTTCAACAATTGCCTAATCGATAGATGGATGAGAATTCTTGAGGATCCTAGTCCAACTAACCTAGATCTGGTGATAACAACATGCTGGTCAATTTGGAGCGACAGAAACAAAATCATTCATGGAGAATCTATTCCCCCAGCAAATGTTCGTAAGAATTGGATATTAAATTACCTGACAGATTTTCGAAGAACAAATGTGCCGGAGGTGTTGAAGAAGAATCCTAGTCCTTCTACGGATCCGTCATCTACGCATCTAAATATCCCCTCTCCAGAATCTGATGCCTTGAGAATTTTCGTTGATGCGGCATGGACTTCCAATCCCCCTGAAACTGGTATTGGAGTGGTTTGCTTCAATCAGAGAGGTAGTTTGGAAGGAGCAGCGGCTTCATCTTTTGATTTGGATTTTAAAGCTCCCCTTGCTGAGCTGAAAGCCATAAACGAGGGCCTAAAGCTGGCAAAAGCTCTTGCATGCTCAAAGGTAGTGATTAAGTCAGACTGTCTGCAAGCAATTAAATTTGTGACAAAAGCCTCTGAAACTTGGAGTGATGTGGAAGTGCTTGTTAAGGAGATTTGGGACAACACAGAATCATTTGAGATGTGTACTTTTGATTATATCCCCAGAGTGCACAATAGTTTAGCTGATTACATTGCTAAGGAGGCTAAAAGGTTGGGGTTTAATGCTGTATGGGTGAGTTCAATCCCAGAGTGGGTTGTTTCGTTGGTCGAGTATGACCGTTCTATCTCTGCCCTCGGTGGCGTAATAATATGATATTTTTTCTTCTAAAAAAAAAAACAGAAACTTTTGCATAACTAGTACCCAAAGTTTATACACACTCCTACTTACAATGATATTCCAAATGAATTTATTTATTTATTTTTGGAGATAATATTTCAAATGAATTTATACATCATTATATTTATTTAAAGTTAAAATATCATTTTAGTCAATGTACTAAAGTTTCATTCTATTTTAGTTCTGGTACTTTTAAAGGTTCAATTTTAGTCTATATACTTCAACTAAAGCTTAAAATTGTCCTTACCCGTTAGTTTGAAGTTTTTTTTTAAAAAAAAAATCAATTAAATAATAAAAATAATTTTCATGTAAGAAAAGAGTAAAGAAACCATGTGAACACATTTTCAAAATTTAATATAATGGTTATCAAACTGGACCATAATAGTTTGTTTTTGTCTTTGGCTCTTCTCTTTTTGTCTCTTCAACTTTCCCTTCCTCTAAGGATCCTCTCCATAACTTTGGAAATTATTTAATATAATTGATACCATGTCACTGAGAGTTCTATGTTATTAGATATATGAGAGATAATTTAAACCAGGTTAAATTACCATCTCTCTACTTTCAAATGTCTACATTCAGTTTTATATTTTCAATAAAACTTCAAATTCGTCACTACCATTTAATTTTTATTGAAATTGGTTAAAAAAAAATAATAATCTTCATGTCAGAAAAAATAAAATGGGAACATATTTTCAAATTTTATAAAGGAGATCAATTTTTTTTAAAAATAATTATAAATTAATGGTATGAACCAATTTTAAAATATGTTTATTAGCCATACATCAAATATTTTTTAGATTAATAATTGCGGATATGGAGATTAAACCATCAAACTTTTGAGATGATAGTTTATGTATTATCTACTGACCTATACTTGAATTAACATGTTCAAATTAGCATACATCAAATAATTATGAGTGACAATTATGTCGACACAAAATAATCGAAAGATGCTTAAGACCTAGCACATGATTTATGCACCCTGATGTGTGCTTGCACTTTCGTCTTATCGATTTTTTTTTTAAAAAATACAATGAAAGAGTTGGATGAATAATGTTCTAAAAATTGGTTTCATTGTGTACCTTTTAAGATATATTACCTTCCAAGTTGGGGTAAATATTCAAATGTATTGATCTATAATGGATGGTTTAGTTACATGATAAAATCGTTTTACCACTTAAATCTCACATTCTTCAATTTGGAGTCAATAATATGTAAGGTATTGTTTGTTGTTCAAAGAGTTTGGGTCAATTCTTCAAAGATCAAATTTATGGTTTGCCAAATAGACAAATCCAATTCATCAATCAATTCTTTTTCTTGCCTTGGCTCATTAAGAATTACATTAACTATCAACTTGCATGGTTCAATCCATTTTATTTATATAATATAATTGACTAAATGGCCAATAATTCGAATCTCCACCGAGTAGAACTAAAGGAAAAAAAATTGAATTACTAGGATATATATAATTAGAAAAGGTTAAAACTTTAAGGTTCAAAATTGAACTATAGCTAGGGTGAAATGAAAAAAAAAAAAAAAAAAAAAAAAAAAAAAAAAAAAAAAAAAAAAAAAAAAAAAAACCTAACATGAAGGTGGAAGTTATATATTTACAGTTTATAACCCTGATATGATTCTACAAAAAAGCACAATAATAATAATAATAAGAAAATGCTTATAGAAATCAAAGTTAATTGTTGTGCATTTATTTTTCTTAACCTTCACAGAGGAACTGCTTGCCGGTGGTTTCCCTTTCCCTTTCTCTCCAGCTTGTTTCTCTATTTCTTCATCCTCCACCAGATAACCGATTTGATCCGACAACAGCATGACCTTGAAAATGACGAACAAGAACAATTATATAAATTTAAAGAAATCCTTTTTTAAAAAAAGAAAAGAAAAGAAAATTCTCACCTCCCCTTGAGGTGTGGAGTGGAGGATCTCGAGTTTTTGCTTGTCTTCCTCGAGAGCCTTGATTTTAGCCGCCAGAGACAGAGCTCTCAGAGTTGAAGGTCTCAAACTACATTGGTCATTTTCAGAGTTATAATCCATCCAATACACATACTAAAAACTATGTTATCCATTTGGCTTTTTTTCTTCTTTTACTCGAGTTTACTGTGTTGTTCATTTGTTAAGAGTAAAAAAAAGGTCAATAACGAAAAAATTGGTTATCATTTTAAAGTTTACTATTAAAATTTATATTTTAAAATTTAAAAACTAAAATGGATTAAGCTTCAAATTTCGAGAATTAAAATAAATATTTTGAAAATTCACCGACCAAAATTGAATAAATCTAGTTTAAAAGAAATTGAAAACTCAACGACTAAAATAAATTAAATTAAAATTTTCAATATATCTAGAATAAATTTGGAAGTCTTAAAAGAATAAAATAAAATAAATAAATAAATCAGGAATCAAAATATTATAAATTTAAGGACTCGTTTGATAACATTTTCGTTTCTCGTTTTCTCGTTTCTTGTTACTTCTTTCCTGTTTCCTGTTTTTTAAGAACTAAAAGAAGCATGATTGATAACTGTTTCTTGTTTCTCTAAAAAAAGAAATAGAAACAAATATGTGTTTCATAATTGTTTCTAATTTCTTGATTTTTAGTTTAAATAAAATTTGGTAAACACAATTTAAAAATTATACAATAAATACATTAAAATTGTAGTCAGAAGTTGCCGGTGACGGCTATTCGGTAGTCGGAGGTCGATGGTGGCAATTGGCCGTAGGAGAACGACGACGACTTGTAGTTGGAGGTCGATGGCAGCGATCGTTCGGAGGCAGTCAGTAGTTCGAGGTTGACAGTACAGTCGGTCGGAGGAGGCCAGTCAGCGAAGGTCCGTGGCGGCTGATAGTCGGAGGTCAACTAGGGTGGTCGGTCGGGCGGCGGCCAGTAGTCGGAGGTCGATAGTGGCGGTTGGTCGACAACGGTCAGTAGTTGGAGGTCGACGACAACTGGTACTCGGAGGTCGACGGTGGAGGTTAGTCGGCGAAGGTCGGCGACGACAGGTAGTCAAAAGTCAACGACGACGATTGGTCGGTGGAGGTTGGCGATGCCCGATAGTTAGAGGTCGACAGTGGTGGTCGATCGACGGAAGCCGGTCAAACGAAGGTCGGCGGCTGCTGGTAGTCGGAGGTCGACGGGGTCAGTTGGTGGGGCGGAGGCCGATCAACGAAGGTCAGCGGGGCCGTTACTCGGATGTCGATGGGGGAGGTCGGCGGTGGCTAGTAGTTGGAGGTCGACGGTGGCGGTCGGTCGGTAAAGGTCGACAAGAGCGGTCGGTCGACGGCGACCAGTAGTAGGAGGTTGATGGTGGCGCACGGTCAGCAGAGGTCGACGACGACCGATAGTTGGAGGTCGACGGTGGCGGTCGGTCGGCGAAGATTGGTGAGCAGAGGTTGACGATAGTCGGTAGTCGAAGGTCGGTGACGACTGGTAGTCAGAGGTCGACGATTGCAGTCGGTTAGTAGTCAGAGGTCGACGGTGGCGGTCGGTCGACGACGACCGGTAGTCGAAGGTCGACGGTAGTGGTTGGTCGGCGACGGTCGATAGTCGGAGGTTGATGGTAGCGACTTGTCGACGAAGGTCAGTGGCAACCGGTAGTCGAAGGTTGACGGTAGCGGCTAGTTGTCGGTGTTCGGGAGTCAAAGGTCAACGGTGGCGGCTGGTCGGCGGAGGTGATAAAAAAGAAAAAAAGGAAATAAATAACATAAATTATTTTAAAAATGAAAGAGAAAGAAATAACGGAAAAATTTTAAAAAAATAAAAAAAGAAAGAGAACGAAATAACGGAAAAGAGAAAAAAAAAAAAAAAAAGACAAGTGGTAAAAAAATAGAGGGAGGGAGAGAAGAGATTTGTGTTTGTGTAGGGATGAGAGAGAGAAATGGATACATGCATGAAACATAGAAAAAAAAAACAGAAACAGAATTTGAGAAACATTTTTTTGAAGTTTCTCAAATTTTGCCTCTTTTTTAAAAACATTTCTAGAAATTTAGAAACAAGAAATATGGATGAGTTATCAAACACGCCTCTTTCTTTAAAAATGAGAAACGGGAACAAGAAATGGGAAACGAGAACGTTATCAAACGAATCCTAAAAGTTCAATGATTAAAAAAGAAATAGATATTTTGAAAGAACAAAGAGTAAAATGAAATAAATCAACCACGAGGTTCATCAACTAAAATGGAATTTAAGCTCTATTTTTGTTTTTTTTTTTTTTAGGAATATATATATTTTTTCCTTTTTCAGTAAAGGGTTATTAGTCACATGTATTAGGTATAATTTACATTGTGTTTTCTTACTTAAAAAGTTAATTTGAATTACATAAGATTAATCACTAAATCTCGATAGTTGTGCCATCTATAGCTCCTAAACTGTTAAAATCTCAAATATGTCCATAATTTTTTTATTTGAATTTTAATAGTCTCAATCTAATATTATAATTTATATAATGGTTTGACATTATCATAATTGATGAGTAATGTTTGACATCAATGTATCGCTATAAAAGTTTTCTAACGAAACAAAGAGAAATAAATTATTTTAAACTTCAATTATTAGTGTTAGGGAAAAATTTTGGTCAATCACAAATTGCCTTATTATTATTTAAAATTAATGACGAAATTACAAATAATTAAATTTGAGACCAATTATAAATTGACATATGTCCCAAATTTAATTTGACGACGAAGTTGACAAATTATAAAATTTTAAAGTCTAATGTCCATTTGATCAATTAATTAAAAGAATTAATTTGATCAAATTTATTAATTAATTTGATCAAATTTGGGTCTTTTAATATTTGGGTCAAATATAAACCAAATCCAAGACCAATAAAACCCAAGTCCGAGTTGTTATGCTAAAAAATCCTCAAACACTACAAGAAAAATTGACTTACTTGTCGCTTTTGGAATGTCAACTGTTAATACTCTTGACGCTTTTAAAAGCGTCGAGAGAACCACTGTCAAGAATAAGGTATCGAAAATGTGACAAACGAGAAGCGTCAATACATCTTTTACTTGATATATATGAAACGTCAAGAATATTAAATTTTTGACACTTATAAAGCGTCATGTATATAGATTTCTTGACAGTTATTAAATATCATATTTGTTAAAACTTGACAGCTCTAACATGTCAAATAGTTCTTTATCTTGACATTTCAGAAATGTCAATTTAAAAAGTTGTTGACACATTTTACATGTCAAGTTTGTTGGTAATTTTTTTTTTCAATTATAATAGTTGTTCCCTATTATCTTGAATCTCTTGCATTGCATTCCAACAATTTGATATATTGATCAACCAAATAAACAAATACACATTCAAGATCCATCAACCAAATTTCTTCCAATAACTTCAATAAAATTCATATCTTCAACATTACAAAAGTATCCAACCTCCATATGAGCAATTCCAAAATTACAACTATCAACCCATATGAACAATTCCAAAAATTACAAGACCTATCGACCCACATGAACAATTACAAAATTACAGGACCTATCAACTCCATTTGGACAATTCCAAAATGAAGAACTTTACACTCATTTCCACCGTATATTCAAAATTACATAATACCTATCTCCACCATATATTCAAAATCACAAACTACCTATTAAATAATTAATGTGTTTCCGTGCCTTAAAATCAACCTGAACTTGGAATCCTTGTCTTTCCTTTTCTCTCCAAATGCTTTCGGATTGAAACAACTTCCTTGATGAGATGAGATGGTAAAGATCCTCCGGGATTTCAGGAGCTAGTCCTGAGCCAAAAAAGAAAACATGTTAAAAAGAATAACATAATAATTATGATTGATGTATAAAATAGAAGTTCAGTGGAGGAAGGGTAGATGAGGCTCACCAATAACATTAACAAAGTTCATGTGTTCAACATCACCAAACTATCAATCTTATAAACAATTCCAAAATTTCAAGAATTATCAACCCAATATGAACAATTCTAAAATTCCAACACCTATTAACACCATAAAGTAAGTGTAAAATGGTCACATATAATTTCCATAACATTATGACATTTGTCGAGTGCAATAATTTCACTTGCAAAAATAAAAGCAAATGAAAAAAAAAAGTCTCACATAACTCTTTGAAGGTTGATCGAATATGGTGCAATTTGTACTTGAAGCCATTGATCAACATGATCAAATCTGATACATAAGAAGAAATGCAAATAATTTAATCAAGATAATTAAGATTAGAAGTATGAATAACATATACTCAAATGAACATAAACAACCATACTCATCAAGTTCACACAAACAACTAAAGTTATCAAATTTTATTGAACATAAATACAAAACTTAAACAACTTATCAAATTTGAATACCTTCGAAAAACAATAGATATCTAAAGTAATTCATTCTTAACAACCAGTAGAATCTTTGGAACATCATACATTTAGCATCAACAATTTTTTGGGTCAAACAAGATTTAAGAATCTAAAAAAAAAAAAAATCAACCTTATAGACTTACCTTTTTGTTTGAGAGCATGATAGATACCTCCTCGCATTTTCCTATATAATTCCTAGCTTCCATTGTCCAATTGGGAGTTGACACCAAACACGAAGTTTCTAAGGGAGGGAAAGGTAAGAGCGGGATGAAAAACACGTGCACAAGATCTAGAAAGCTAGATTTACACCAATAATGAAATAACAGAGTGGAAAATTTGAATACAAAGAAACCAAAAACTTTTCAATAAGATGAATCCAATGGTAAATCTAAATCCCAGAGTTCGGTAATAAATCAAACAAGGCATAAATTTTAACTATTAACCTACTATATTACGCTGATGGAGATATGCGAATCCATATGCAATATCAGTGACTATATTATGGCAGACTTTCCACATGTAAGAGCTAGAGTAGGATTCATCTCATGAAACACATGGTAAAGGCTCCCATTTGGCTGGTATGTGTAAAGCAATAGACCATGATTTCCAAACCAAAAGTCTTCTAAAGTGATCAAGTAAAACAAAGTTTCATAACATGATCATGGAGCAGAGTTGCAAGATAACTATGAAGTTCAGCGTTCAGAGTTGAGCATTAACTAATAATAGTGGCATAAGTAAAACAGTTGGGTCTAACATGAGTTACCAACATTTTCTTTAAACTGCACATTATGCAAAGTAACCCATTATCAAAGACATATGGATAATTAAAAATAACATGCTTATTTTGATTCAAATATCCAACTTAAGGCTTGACCTTACTTCCGCCGTAGTGCTACAGAAAATTCGGCAGCATAACGACGTACATAAGGTGAACCCAACATTTTTCTTATCACCTGAAAAACAGATAAACACTTCTATAACCAACACAGTTCAACCACAGACTACAAGATACTCCAAACTACCATAATCATAGCGAGATAGACTTCACATCCACCATTCGCCAGACATTCAAAGCAACCAATCCAAACAAACATACTTCCAAACCAAATCTAAAAAGGTGCTAATCCATCCAAAAAGCAACCACAATTATGATATAATAGATACTCAACCTTACACACCAACAACATGCTTTTAAATGAACAATCTTACTCATTGGAATCCAAAGACAAATTTCAAACCTTACAACTAACTCATGCTAGCATGCCCAATTCTTAGAAGAAACTAATTCAAGCTTCGGACTAGTCATTTATCAATTCCAACAAACATGCTATGGGGCTAAGCTTGAAACTAAAATCCAATAGCTACTTACCTTAAATAGATAATTAGCTTGACCAAGAAATAAACTCCTTAGCTTCCAAGCCCCTAAACAATTAAACATAAAGGGAAAAAATAATCATAAACTCATAAACTTGATTAAACCAAGAAGGCATAAGGAGTCAACTCAATTCGGGAATGATTTAACTCCCGAAAACTCACCTAAATAGCAACCAATGCTTGCTGTCCAAACTCTCAATTCCGCTTCAAAACGACAATTAAGCCTCCTAACATGGTGGGTACCTTAAAAAAGGAAGCTAACGTCAATGGGTAATTGATTAAACTTCAAAATCAACCCAAATCTTGCTAAAAGTTAGATACCCAAAGCTAAACTCGATTGAAGATGCTGGAACGTGCAGTTCACTGCTTGAATCACCGAAATTAAAGAGAAAAGCTTGCTGAACGAAGCAAAAGCGAGTGGGTAATCAATTAAACTCAAAAATCAACCACGAAACAACTTCTAGACACTTACCCACTTCATGAAACGTCGGAAAAACGCCCCGAAAGACTAAAAAACGCTACTGTCACGCCCCACTCTGCACAATCGCCAGAAAAAACGTGAAAATCAACTTCCTTGAGCCCGAAACCTTCTAAAATCGAGAGTGAGAGATGGGGAATGAAAGGGATAACAAAAACCCAACCTTGAGGATGAAAAACCTGAGAGAAACGCACCCAAAACCGTGCCAAAATCGAAACCCACGGACTGCAATCACCTCCTGCCGCCATTGCTGCATACAGTCGCCGAAGAAAGAGCCTGCTGAAGGAGATGACGGTGGCACACGGTGGAGGTGGGCGGCTGGTCGAAGGCTGCAACGTGAAGAGAAAGAAAACAAAGAAAACTGATGAAGGATGGGGGTTGCGCTGAAAGCACGAAGGAGAGGGGATTGGCGGCTGAAGAAATCGTGAAATGAAAAAAAAAAAAAAAAAAAGAGGTTTGGCTGCTACTTTCCAAAAAAAAAAAGAAGAAGGTATTTGGTAAAGGGGGAGGGCTATTAGGGTTTTCGATTTTTTCTAAATAAACGATTTTATCACCTAGGTAAGTAATACTTGACATTTAAAATGTAGCAAGTAAATCGGGATAAAACTTGATATTTTTTAAATGTCAAGTAAATTATTATAGTTCTCGACATTTTAAAAGTGTCAAGTATTTTGTGGCGTGCAACAAAATCCGAAAAACTCTTTCAAACTCCGTGTTTTTACATTTTTCTTGACGTTTTTTGGTTAAAAATGCAAATTCTTGACATTTTTTTTTAGAAAATGTCAACTAATATAAAATCTCAAGTGTCAAGTGATGCAGTTTTTCTTGTAGTGAAAGCCCATACATGGAGAACTCTATAAACAGAGGGGTTTTCCATTTCAAGGGTTTAGAATTTTGAAGTTCTCAACTAGAACCAACGAATTCAGAGAGACTCCACCAAAACTGAAGACTCCCTGAAATTCATAAGTTTATAAGTGCTAAACATTCCTTGAAGACTAAACACTCCTTGAAGACTATACACATTATTTACGACCTAAACACTCATTGAAGATCAAAAACTCTTCAAGACTCAAAGACTTGCAGACTTTAAAACTCCAAGCGATCGGTTGAAGATTCAGACTTGAGATCAAACGTTCCAGCCGTCGAGTGAAACACACTCACACAAAGAGAGAGAATCAGAGGATTAAAGTTAGAGATTGTATACCCACACACATACATCAATATCAATACATATTTATTCCACGTGTCTCATCTTTGAAGCTATGCGTGAACAATTAGCATACCAATTTGCCCAAACAGAAACTTTTGCATAACTAGCACCCCAAGTTTATACACACTCCTACGTACAATATATTCCAAATGAATTTATTTATTTATTTTTGGAGATAATATTTCAAATGGATTTATATATTGCTCTTCACAAAAAAAAAAAAGAAAAAAAAAAGAATTTATACATCATTATATTTAATTAAAGTTAAAATATCATTTTAGTTAATGTAATTTAGCTTTCATTCTATTTAGTTCATATACTTTTAAATGTTCAATTTTAGTCTTTATACTTCAAAGAAGCTTAAAATTGTCCCTACCCGTTAGTTTTGAAGGTTTTTTTTTCCTTTTAAATAAGTTAAATAATAAAAATATTTTTCATGCAAGAAAAAACACCATGTGAACACGTTTTCAAAATTTATAGAGGGAAGGTTAATAGAAAATATTTTTTTTTTTCTTTAGAAAAGTTTGCAATAAAATAACATTAAAGACCAATTTTAAGCTTAATTGAAAGTGTAGGGACTAAGATTGAATATTTCAAACTACAAAGATTAAAATGTAATTAAACCGAAAGTAAAATGACCAAAATATAGTATTCTAACCTTTAATTAATATTGGAATATTCAAACATACATTTTAATGGTTAAATGATAAAAAATACCCATAAACTATGAAGTTGGTTTCAATTATACTTCTGAACTTTCGAAAGTTTCATTTTAGCCTTTGAAGTTTGAAATTTGTTTCAAAACAACTCTTGGAGACATTTTTGTTAAATTTGTTGAAAAATAACGATCTGTTTGCATGTGTTTTTATTGTTTTTTCCACGAATGTGTTCAAATCTATTCACGTAAGCAACAATACATATGCAAACACGTCATTTTCCATCCATGAATTTAATGAAAAAATGTCTTCAAGAGTCGCTTTGAAACAAAAGTCAAACTTCCAAAGTTAAAATGAAACTTTGAAAGATTAGAGGTATAATTGAAACCAACTTTATAGTTCAAAGTATTTTCGATAATTGAACGTATTTGGATCTATATCATTTAAGAGGTTGCTCCTTGCTTTGTTCCGGAAGGACTTGAGTTTGATCATTCTTTTGGTTTGCGTCTTCTTCTTTATTTTCCCCATATTGCTTAAATAATAAACTCACCTCGTCTTCCATTTCCTCAACCTGAGATTTATATTCAGAAGAAATCACATTAATTAGAAAACAAAATATGCAATTAAAACTCTCCACACCATTAATAAACAATAATAATACCTATTGATTAATTGATTTATTAAAAGGTTAATAGGTGCAACCTAAACTCTTGTGTGCTATCTTGTTTGATTTCAATAACATTTGGAGGTGCAATTATCACCTCAACTATCTCATTAATCGCCAAAGTGAGCATAGCTCAACAGTAATTGACATGTATCATCGATCAAAATGTCAGAGGTTCGAATCCACCCAACCCCAAAAACTCAAAAAAAAAAAAAAAACTATCTTATTAATCAACGGTCAAAATTTATATACCATATCGCCGCCCTTACATGCAGACAGATTACAGATATAGGTAACCTACGAAAATACCAAACATTATGAAATTGAAAGAAAAAAGGACTGCAAATTTTTGACAAAAGGCCAAATTAGATTTTTCAATGTAGTAGGTACAATGTTCACGTAGAACACGTGGATAATATATATATATACACATAAAATATTAATTAAAAAAATGAATACGTTAAAAACTTGAAAGTAAAATATGGATGATTTTTTTTTTTAATTAAGTTCAATAATACGTAGGATATGAAATCTCTAACCTCACGGTTCTGTAGGTGGCTCATTGGATCCTTTTTTGGCTTCTTCCATTTCGGAAGGAGGATTTTTTTTATCTCTAAAATGCCCTCGTGGCTATTCTTTTCCTTTTCAAAAGGAGGGTTGTTGTTTGGTTGGTGTTTAAGTGAATGAAGCATTAATGCTAAAAAAAAAAAAAAAAAACTCTAACGTATATGTCTTATCCATTAAATATGTTGTTGGCAAAAGGAAAAAAAGAAATTAAAACAATTTGCTAAAAATCTTAGGTCAAAAGTAAAAAACATTTATAAATGTTAACCAAATTGGATATATTTTGCTAAAACAAACAGCAAAAATTAAAGTCCCGTTTGATAACCATTTCGTTTTTAGTTTTTGGTTTTTGAAAATTAAGTTTATACACATCTATTTTCACTTATAAGTTTAATTGTTTTAGTATCAACATTCTTCTTTGTTTTCAAAAACCAAGTCCAATTTTGAAAAAAAAAATTGTTTTTGTTTTTAGAATTTGGTTAGGAATTCAAATGGGTCCTTAATGAGAGTCATGGTAGGGAATTTAGTAGAAAACAAGCATAATTTTCAAAAACCAAAAACAAAAAATAAATGGTTATCAAACGGGACCTAAACTATTAAAAAAAATTGTTACATCAAATAATTTTTCTATAAGTACACTCAATTAATGACAGCCACACATGTAACCAAACCCACTATAAAAGATATTTATCGTTGATTTTAAATGTCCAAATCTCAAAATCTCATGCTAATAACAGTATAATATAGTTTCTACTTTAAGAGATTAGATATTTAATCAACTCCACTTGTTGTAAAAATAAATTTATAAAAGAACCTCAAAATCTCATCCTCAATATTCCACGTTCATACCGGTTAAAAAGAAAAATTGTACTAATAGAGTAACTACTATCATTATAGTTAACTAAAAATTAACTAAACTCCTTTTTGAAGAAAATACAAAATAAAAAAATAAAAGTTAAATTACAAGTTTAGTCCCTAAACTTAAAAAAGTTTCTAATGCGTTCCTGAACTTTTAACTCATGTATCTTATAAATTGTGAGGTCTCCCTCCAATTTTTTTCTTGGACTGAATATCTGTTTGGGTTTCATGGACTCTGATACCATATTGGATTACATGGGGTTACATCTCAAACTAATTGACAATGTGTGGAGTAACTCATGTATCTTATAAATTGTGAAGTCTCCACTTATCTTTTCAATGTAGAATCCTCAACATCTATTAGATATAAAATTAAATTTTATGTTTATTGGGACCCTAAACTTTCAATTTTGTATCTTGTATACTTGTGAATCTTAAAAAATGTCTAATGAGTCAAAAACTTATTAGATGTAAAATTAAAAGTTAGAGATCTATTTGACAAAAAAGTAAAAGTTCTAGGACCTAAAATATTTTTTAAATTTCAAAGACTTATTGAACACAATTAAAAGTTCGATAATTTATTTGACCTTTTTAAAAGTATAGAAATCAAATTGACACAACTTTGAAATTTTTATGGACTAAACTTGCGTTTGAAGAAGAGGAGGAGGAGGAAGAAGGAGGGGGAAGGAAAGAAGAAGAAGAAGAAGAAGAAAAAGCAGCATATGAATTGAGTTGAGAATTTGAGATATGTTCAAATTTATTTAAAAAAATAAAAGTAAAAGTAAAAAGGCCTAACCTTGTCAATAATGTCTCCTGCAAAATCAGCGTCCTTGGCAATTGTTTCGGCTGTATTTTCGATGAAGCGTACAACATTTTTGAGTTTGCTGCCTTCAGGGAGATGTTCGGCAACCTCTTCCGCCATCTTATCCACTTTCTCCGCCGCCGTCTCCACCATTTCCGCCACGTCCTCCACCGCATCCACCACGTCTTCCACTTTCTCTGACCAACCAAAATCTCTCTCTCTCAATTAAACGAGGAAGAAAAAAGAAGTTTAATTAGTCTAGTTTAGGATTCTTAATATAATCCTTACGCTTTAACATAAGAAAAGGCGCCCAACTGTTCTTCGTCTTCCAAATTGATAGAATTGCTGGTAACACCAACCCAGCTAGCCATAGCGGCCTGCATAATCAAATTGCAAAAATAAATTAGATCCGTTTCCCGAACAATACATCTGAGGAAAGTTTGGATAATTTAATTACCAAGGAGTATTCTCGGGGAGTGAAGGAGGAGATTCAAAGCCATCGCCGCTGCAGACCGCCATATCTCTAGATATTGTAATATGGGAACTTCGATTTGTGGCTGGAAACGACAGGCTCTGAGTTCTGTGAAGAAGGAGATGACTGAGATTGAGCTTTGATCCATGGCGATGGGATTGGATCGTGGATCGAAGGTAGATTGGAGAGGAAGAAACTGAAACAATCGACATTTCTGATTGGAACGAAGAGATTGGAGAACTTTGAATGCTTAACGTGCAATAGTACTCGAAACAAGCATTTAATTTGGACGAGTCGGTCACTAAATTCAAACATATATAATTCATTTCCAAGTCAACCTACCCACCCCTGTTTTTTAATTAATCTTTTTCTATTGAATATTATTTGGTTTGAATTATTGTATGTGGCTATTATTGGTTGCCGCCGATGTATTAAATTTTCGTTGACATATAGATATTTTCATCGACATTTTCACATGTTTGTGGGTTCGACATCGAACACAACATATGAATTGGAATTTCCATTATATTGTAGAAAAATCGATCAAAATAACAATAAAATGTAATTAATGTGGAGATAATATTTATAATAAGTATTTTAACTTATTTTAAAAATGTAAAACATTTATTTATTACTTTAAATATTTTAAACATTTTTTTGTTTTAAATAATTTTTTTTCAGAAATGTCCATCAACATCGGCATTTTTTTTTATATTTCTATCGACATTTTCATAAAATTGAGACATCGACATTTTAAACCTTAGTTGTCATTGGTTGAAAATTCTTTTCCACTCTCCAAATACTTGTGAGGAGGATATTAATTTTATTTTATGATTTTTTTTTTCATTAAAAAGGATATTGATTTTATTTTAGAAAATGTTTTTTTTTTCAATAAAAAAGGAAAATGTTTTCGTTGTGCTTTTATCACACATGCAAAACATGCATTTATATAAAATGATTTTTTTTTCTTTTTTTGCCCAAAAAAAGCCATATATTGATGTGAAAAGGTTTTGTCTTCTACCCAATGGGTGCCGTGGAGGATCAATTTCATAGCAAGGGCTTAAATTCTTGGAAAGATATTCTTAACACGTTAATATATTTTGATACCAAGTGTGTTAAACAAACTTTGGTTCTTAAACTTATAATTTTATGTCAATAAATCTTTTAATTTTAATTAGAGTGCAGTAGATTAGGAATATGTTAAACATATAATTGAAAGCTTGAAAACCTATTAGAATACAAAATAGAATGTTCTAAAATCTATTTGACAATTTTAAATGTTCTTAAACCTAGTACACACAACTTTTAAGGTTGAGCAATCAAAGTTATAATTTGATAAATTGTGTATTAATGTGAGAATTTAGCCAAACAAGTACTTACCAACTCAATCGACGATGTTGGTTTTGGATCTAAGCTCGCTTGCAAGGTAAGATCTTACATCGGTGTGGTTTGTCCAACACACTTCAATATTTAAGTTAGTGCTTAGTACAAAGTCAGGGTGTAGATTGCATCACTACAAGAAATTTGGGTTTTAATGTCAGTCACTTTTAATGAGATTATTGATCCTAGAATACCTCTCCGACATATGTGGCAGTGTCTTACAAGGAGTTGACTAGAATTAAGTAGAGGGGGGACACATGACTTGACTCGGCTCTTCCCAACCCGGTAGGCCGTGTTCCTCTTTGGATAGCTAGAGTTGTACCTCGACTCCACTTCAAAGGGACACCAAGGCATTTTCTTCTCCTTTTTGACCTGTGGGCCTAGACCCATGACCTGTAGCGATTTTCACCCGTAACATATGGAATTTCGAGAAATTGTGATGGGTAGCAAAACTAGGTTTCTTTATTTGCAAATATAGCAATTTTTTAAAATATTTGCAAATATGACAAAACTTTAAAAAAAAAAAAAAGATTTTGTTATTCCTATTTTACCCTTACAGTCTATTAGTAATAGACTTTTATCATTGATAGACTATGATAAAAGTCTATCGGTGATAGAGTCTTATCACTGACAAACTTCATTCACAACTAAAGTGTATTAGTGATGCTCTTCTATCATTGATTGTAGTCTATCGGTCATAGACTTATATTCCTTTCTAATGATAAACTGATATTGAAAACTATCACTGATAGACTAAGGATCCGTTTGGAATACATTTTAATTTAAATGTTTTTCAAGAATGCATTTTTTTAAAAACATTTTGTATAAAAGTTGTTTAGAATTTAAACACCCATATGTTTGGTTGCTTTTACTCATATGTGTTTTTATACACAAGTTATTGTATACTAAACACTCTTTTTTAAAAAAGTTGGTTTCAAGTGTTTCCTTCAAAATGGTTTATTTATCAATCTCATTTTTTAATAAGTCATTATCAGTGGTTGCCAAACACTAGAAATTTTTTCAAAATTAAACACCTGAAAAGTTAAACCAAACACACCCTAATATATTAAGTGTTATTGATGTTACTTTTTTCTTTTTACAGTAATTTTAAATTATGCAAAAGGCCCACACATGCATCCTGCCTCTTGTACAAGTTTGTCGATAAACTCCAATTACTAATAAACTTCAATCACAACGAATCTAGTTTATCAACAATAGTTGCAATTATGATTAAAGTCTATCAGTGATAAGCTTCTATCACTAATAGATTTCATTCATTATGGTAATCTATCAGCTAAACATCCAAATAATGCAATATTTTAAAAAGATGTTTTAATTTGTTGAAGTTTATCATTGATAGACTTTAATTACAATACATGTAGCCTTCCTCTTGTACAAGTCTATCATTGATACATTACATATGTTGTGATTGAAGTCTATCAGCGATTGACTCCTATCACTGATAAACTTCAATCACAATGCATATAGTATATCAATGATAGACTATTATCATTGATAAACTATTAGTGATTATCAGTGATAGACTTCTAACATTATCACTAATAAACTTCAATCACAATGCATGTAATCTATCAATAATAGATTGTTATCACTGGTAAACTAGTACAACAATACCTAATCAACAATAATTGTAATCATGATTGAAGTCTGCTTCTATCATTAATATATTCACTCAGGATTGTAGTTTATTAGTGATAGAGGGGGGTTTTAGTATTTTTACATGGGTTGAATTTAATTTTTACTATGTTTGCAAATTGTTTTAGAGTTTGCTATATTTTGCTATATAAGTAGCAATATATCCTATATATAAATATAGGAGAAATATAATGAACCTCGAAACAATAATTCGATAGTTTTATAAAAATTATAGAATTTTTAAGCAATTACTTTTTAAAAAGTAATTTACTAAAAATTTAATTTTTTTTAATCAATTTCCTCTTATATTAGATAGAAAGAAAAATAATCTTCAAATTTAAAGAAGAATTAAAAAAAAATGCTATAATATTATATTTGTTGTTATTTCATATTTTCAGATATTTTATAGATAAATTTCTTTGTTTTAAATATGGCACACAATTTAATTTTACAATATATAGAAGTCTAAATTGTTCCCTTCAAATGAAAAAAAAAATGGGGAAAAATACACTTTTAGTCCCTGAGGTTTGAGTTAGGTTTCATTTTGGTCCATGAGTTTTCAAACTCAACAATTTAGCCCTTGAGGTTTGGTTTTAGTTTCATTTTAGTCCCTCCGTCCATTTTTCCGTTAAAAACTAACGGTTTGCTGACGTGACACTATTTTTCATTAAAAAAATTATTTTTAAATTTTTTAAATATAAATATATTAAAAATAATAAAATATTACTATTTTTATTTTTTTTATTTCTTATCTCTTCTCTCTCTTCTTCTTATTCATCATCATCTTCTTCTTTATGTTCTTCTTCGACGACTTTTTTTTCCTTATTTTCACCTTCTTCTCCCATATTTCTTTTTTTTTTTAAAAGAAAAAAATTAAACGAGGAGGGAGGAGACCCTTTCGTTCCGCCGCCGCCTTGCATACCCCTCCACGAACGCTGGCGGGTTGTTAAAAAATCGAGATGGTTGCGGTTAACCATGGAAGCCACTGCAAACCCTGAATCGAAGGATCTTCCTTCTGGGTTTGGTTAACCATATGGAAGCCACGGAAAACCCATAAACTATCAGCGCCATGACCAAGCCCGAGATGGCTTGTTCACAAATCGAGATGGTTGCGGTGTGGGTCTTTCTGAACTCATCGAGATGGTGTTTGGTCGCCGGCAAGGAGAAATCGGGAGGGAGCCTGCTCAACTGTGCTCGAAATCACAAGGGGTGCTGGAACGACGTGCGAAGGCGAGAGGAAAAAGTCAGGATTGGAACGTTCTGAGTTTTTCTCTTCTCCGTTCAGATCTCTGTTCGTGGGTTCGTATCGTGTTCAATTGGAGGCGGTGTTCGATGTTCGATTGGAGGCGGCTTCGTGGATATGCTGTTGGCAACGTTCATGGAGGGGTTTGCAAGCGGCGGAACGTTTCAGTCTCTTCCCTCCTCGTTTCATTTTTAAAAAAAAAATAAAAAAAATAAAAAAATAAATGTTGGAGAAGAAGGAGAAAAGAAGAAAAGGAAAAAAAAAATTGACGCCGGCGGCAAGCGGCGACCGCCAGCTACCGGCCGGTTGCCAGACATGTTGCTGAAGATGAACATAAAGAAGAAGATGATGACCAATAAGAAGAAGAGAAAGAAGAGATAAGAAATAAAAAATTTAAAAATAGTAATATTTTTATTATTTTTAATATATTTATATTTAAAAAAATTCACAAATAAATTTTTTAATAAAAAAATAGTGTCACGTCAGCAAACTGTTAGATTTTAACGGAGAAATGGATGGAGGGACTAAAATGAAACTAAAACCAAACCTTAGGGGATAAATTGTTGAGTTTGAAAACCGAGGGACCAAAATGAAATCTAACCCAAACCTCAAAGACTAAAGGTGTATTTTTTTCCAAAAAAGTAAGACTTCTTAAATCTTTTTTTAAAAATAATAAAATACTATATATTTTTTCCCAGAAAAATACATACATACGTGGATACTCAAGGTTTAATAATAATAATAATAGTAAAGGAAAATAAAAAAATCAATTTACTCCTATATTTGTCAAGTTGTATCGATGTTTATTCTAAATTTTCAATTTCATCAAATTGCATCCTAAATTTGAAGTGTTGTAATCTTAACCTTAAAATTTAAAAAGTGTTGCAATTTTACCTTTTGTTAAGTTTTCATTTGAAACACCAACAAAAAAAAAAGTTTCTCATATGCTTCAAATCAATCATAGAATGAAATCTGATATTAGAGCCAATTTTCGGTCAAAACTTATGACTTTTGACAATATTATTCAATGGTTAATTTGTATATTAATCAAACTTGAATTTGTGCAAAACATAATATGGTTGAAATTAGTGAGTTTGCAAAAAAATTCTCATAACCTTTTTGTTAAAAATTAGTGAGTGAATCAACAAATTTGGACAAAATGTTGAAATTGTAACCCTTATCTAAGTTAGGATCCAATTTGATGAAATTGAAATTTTTGGGTAAAAATTGGTATAACTTAATAAGTTGGGATAAAATTTTAAATTTTCCCTAGTAATAGAAAAACACACGTGGTATGATTCCAACTTGGTACACAACAAATAATAAAAAAAAAAGGAAAAAATACATTTTTAGTCCCTGAGGTTTGGGTTAAGTTACAGTTTGGTTCTTGAGTTTTCAAACTCAACAATTTAGTTCCTGAGGTTTGGATTTCGTTACACTCTTGGTCCCTCCGTCAAATTTTCTGTTAAACTCTAACGGAATGTTGACGTGGCATCTAATTTTTATTAAAAAAAAATATTTTTTTATTTTTCAAAATAAAATATATTAAAATAATTAAAAATATATTATTTTTAAATATTTTAAGTTCCTCTCTCCTCCTCATCTTCTTCCTCATCCCAACCACCCTTCTGCTTCCTTCAACCCAACCACCACCACATATCGCCGGCGGCCGACAGCCGACAGTTGCCGGCAAACTTTTTTTTTTTTTCTCACCTCTCCTTCTTCCTTTCTTCTCTTCTTCTCTTTTCATTTTCTTTCTTTTTTTTAAGAAAAAAGGGGAAACGGGGAGGATGACTCCCGTTTCAGATCTGTCTCTTTCCCTCAGCACCGCCGTCCTCTCCACATCTCTCTCTTCGTTTTCGCCGGAAACCCAGTCGCCACCGTTCCTCGCTTCGCCCCTCACCATCGGTTCTCTTCCTCCCTCTTGTTCGGCAACAAAAAACAAGAAACCCAAATCTTGCTAGTTTTCGACAACAAGAAACCCAATCTGAAGCTCGAACAGCTCGAAATGGTGATGGGTCTGTCCGAAGAAGACGGAATTTGTCACCTCTCTGCAAACACCGTTCATTACAATCCCTCTGATGTGTCTTCCTGGGTTCAAAGCATGCTCGCTGAACTCAACAGCCCCCTTCAATCCCAACGAATCGACGACCCTGTTCTCGCCATAGCCGAATCGACTTCCTCCTCCGTCGCCGCCTTCACCGCGACTCCGAGTACGATCTCCGAGCTATTCCGGGCATTGCTGCTTACCCCTAGAGAATTCCGAGTACGATCTCTGACCCTGCTCATTCTCCATTCCCCCATCTCCTTCTTCTTCTTCAGTACAAACCCATCATCGGAGAAGCCCATATCTGCTATCGTGAAGGACCCGAAACCCAGATCCGGAACGAGCCCATTGTCGGTGAGGTGCTCCTCTGTTTTCGGCTACAAATGGAGGAAAAGTAGAAGAAATAAAAAAAAAAAAAGGAGAAAGAAAGAGGAAAAAAAATTTCGGCAACGGCGACGGCCGGCCGGCGGTGGCAGTGGTGGTCGGCGGGAGGTGGCCGCCGGTGACTGTGGATGGTGGCTGGCTAAAAAAGGAGATTGGTGATCATAGCTTGTTGAAGAAGAAGAAAGAAAAAACAAATAAAAATATATTAAAAAAATGAATATCTTTATTGTTTTTATTTTAAAAAATAAAAAATAATTTTTTAATAAAAAAAATACTGCCACGTCAGTATTCTGTTTACATTTAACGGCAAAATGGACGGCAGGGACCAAATTGCTCCTTATCTCAAACCTCAGGAGTAAAATTGTTGAGTTTGAAAACTCAGGATGTAACTTAAGTCAAACCTTAGGAACCAAAAGTGTATTTTTCCCTAAAAAATGAAGAATGAGAAGCAAAAAGCAAGCCACGGGATTGGGCTATAAATTATAATTCCATGAGAAAAAAATTATAAATACTTTTTTAAATGCAAGTGGATTTCGCAAGAATATCTAAGGCTTTCTTGGATTTGGTTTTGATTTTTGGTTTTTGAAAATTAACTTCTAAATAATACTTTCATCTATAAGTTTTTTTTTTCCCTCTTCTTTTTTTGTCGTCTTTCCATTTTTTTTTTTTTTTTTTTTTTTGAAATAAAACTCAATATTATTTACGCCACGTGGGCAGAATTAGAATAGTCCATCAGGACAACATTGTACAGCCATATTGGGTAATGACCCACCCAAGATAAACTACAACCCGAATATCTGGCAAATTTGGCCACTTCATCAGCCACCTTATTACACTGTCTAAAAATAAAAGAGAAACTAATTTCCCTAAAGCAAGGAATCAAATCCCAAATTTTGACCACATCAGCTTCCAAATCAGGCCAAACAGCTGAGGAACGATTGATAAAATTAATAGCCATTGAATTGTCAGCCTCCACTAAGAGCTTTGTACAACCCATCGACAGAGCCTTAATCATACCTTCCAGAATGGCCCTAATCTCAGCCCTCAATGGAGACATGCAAAAATCGAAGAACCAAGAAGAGGCGATCATAATTTCTCCATCCTTATCCCGACAAATCATACCCAAACCAGTAGAAGATGATGGTTGAGAGCAAGAAGCATCTGAATTCATTTTCCAAAAACCCTCAGGAGGCGGAATCCATGAAGAATCAGCTCTTGAACGAGAGGTATGAACACTTTTATTGACTCGAATAGCTTTCTCTTTCAAATTCGATATCCTGAACGAATCTATGTAATCTTTAATCCATTTGCTCTTGATCAACGCAGGGGAAAGCACATCTCCGTGAACCAGCTTGTTCCTATCACTCCAAATCGCCCAGCAAGTCACAGCGACCAACTCGAGATCTTCCGAGGACAATGACGAATCCAACTTCATCCATCTGTCAATGAAGCTTCCATGGAATTCCTCCTCCAAAAACACATTATTAAAGGTTAGATTCCAAATTTCTGTAGCCCGAAAACATCCAAAAAGAATATGATCAGTATTTTCAGAATGAGAGTCACACATAGGGCATAAGTTTGACACATTAATTCCTCTGTTCTGAAGATTAGAATAAGTTGGGAGAGATCCTTTTAGGGCTTTCCAACAAAAGTGTTTGATTTTCGAAGGAATATTAAATTTCCAAATTTTATTACAAATGTTTTCCATAGGAGAGAAGCTAGACGAAATCCCATCTAATTTAATTTTCTGGAATAATTTGTATCCACTCTTCACTGTGTAGTTTCCAGTTCTGTCAAAATGCCATATAGATTTATCCCTAAGATTAATATTAATAGGAATACTTCTAATTAAATCGAAATCTTCTTCCATCACAGAGGCTTTTAGATTAGTGAGATCCCATTCCCCTGAATCAAGGATAAAATCAGAAACTTTACAATTAATAAAGGACCTATTAATACAAATAGGTTTAAAGGTAGATTCCTTTGGAAGCCAAGGATCTAGAAACATACGAGTATCCTTACCATCCCCAATTCTATGTCTTAGGCCTTTAACCAATAGGTTTCTTCCCCACAACAAACTTTTCCAAAGATATGAAGGATATCTACCCTCCTCTATTTCCAGAATATTAGAATTGGGAAAGTAGAGACTTTTTAGGAATCTAGAATTGGGAAAGGATATCTTTCCATTTTTTAAAAAACTATGTCAAGTTCATTTTCAAAAAAAAAAAAAAAAAAAGTCAAGTTTTGAAAACTAAAAAATGTAGGCATCGTTTGGTCCGTAATTTGTTTTTGTTTTTATGTTTTCGAGAATTAAAAAAAATACGAGGGAAACAATGAAAACGTGTTTGACATACCTATTTTCAAAAACAATTTTTGAGAACAACTTACAAAATGACTCGTTTTAAAAAAATGATAACATGTTTTTTTCATTGTTGTTCAACTTTGTTTTCAAATAATGGAAACACGAGTTACAACTTTAAAAACACGGGATATATCATTTTTTTCGACAAACAATGTAGCATTATTCACAAACAACATATTCTATTTTTGATATCTAAATTCTCTCTGACTCTCAATAAAATTAAAAAAAAAAACAAAAACAAAAAACAAAATTACAGTTGTGTAAATAGTGTGTATAGTTGACAGTGATGCTTTGATTGATATTTTGGCATATTTATGTCAATTTTGGTGTCCTCCTCTGCTCTACAAATCAAAAACTTCATGCAATACAACTATCTTGTATCTTTCTTTTTTAAAAAAATCAATTCCAATAACCTTGATTCATAACATCTCTCTAAACAAATAAAAATAAGTAAGTGGCTTCCCTTTCACTAACGAAATTCAGATTTTTTTTTTTTTTAAAACAATGTAACCAATTTAATACACTCACGACGACAAAATAAAATAAAATAAAATAAAAGTAGGCGATAATTCTTCTGCTATATGTAGACGATATACTACTGGCTGGAAAATATAAAGAAGCCTTAAGAAAGGTAAAGTCCTGCTGAAAAAGGAGTTTGACATGAAAGATCAGGTAAACAGATTGAAAGGCATCTCTACACTCCTAATTAGTCAGGCAAGTTACTGTGATAAAGTCCTGAAAAAGTTTAAAGTAAATGAGGCAAAGGCAGTAACAACGCCTTTAACCCATCACTTTAAACTGTCAGCCTCAAATTCACCTAATGATAATGATGAAGAACATAAATTGTTCATGTCTAAGGTTCCCTATTCCCAAGTCGTTGGCAGTCTCATGTACTTAATGGTGTCTATAGGACCTGACTTAACCTATGCCACAAGCCTAATAAGCAGATATATGTCTAATTCGGGGAGAAGGCATTGGGAAGCAGTCAAATGGGTTCTAAGGTACTTAAAGGGAACAAAATCAGCTACACTACGGTACATTAAGAACACTCCTCCAGAAAATGAGATCTTCGGGTATGTTGATTTAGACTTTTCTAGTGGTCTAGATAAACGAAGATCACTATCTGGATATTTTTTCCTATTAGGGAAAACCTTGCTCAGTTGGAAAGCCAATCTACAATCTTTAGTGGCACTATCAACAACCGAAGTAGAGTTTGTTGCCCTATCAAAGGCAATAAAAGAAGGGTTATGGCTTAAGAGACTCTTCCAAGACTTCAATATAAAGCAAAATACAATGAATATATTATGTGACAATCAGAGTACAATTTTCCTAACTATAAATCCTCAATTCCACAATCGTACTAAACATATTGACATAAAATTTCACTTCGTCAGAGAAGAAATTGAGAAGGGAGAGATTAGAGTGTTAAAGATACACACCTCAGATAATACCGCAGATATTCTGACCAAGCCGCTAACTCAGATGAAGTTTCAGCACTGTCTCTAGTTGGTAGGATTTAACCTACCAAAAAAAGGATAGAAACTCAGAACAAATAAGGGAGCAAACCGATCAGATTATGTTGATTACAAAGGTGGAGGATTGTAAACAGTATTACCTGTTTGGCAGTTACAACCAACATACTCTTCCCAACTCTGTTCTCAATCTCACCTACGCCTCAGATGTGTATAAAAGGAGAAAGAGGCTTAGAATAATGCATGAAAAGTACAGATTGTTTTTGTGTTGAATATCTGAATCAAGAGTCCTCCCTTTCACAGTGGATGTAGGCCTAGTTTTCGAACCACTTTAATTGTTGTCTTCTTCCTCTTCTCTTCATGTCTTGTATCTGATTGCTCGAGTACTTGCTTCTTCTCCTTCCTGGCGTGTGATCGCATAAAGTTCTTTCTCTGTGTTTAATTGTTCTTGGTTGTGAATTGTGAAAGATCTGAAGGGATTTTGCATGTTGAAAAGTTAGTGCTGAGTGAAGTGTAATTCTCAGCCTGCTACGTGGCATCCTAACAAAAACACTAATCAAAGAATCAGTATCAATCATACACACTATTTACACAACAATAACTTTGTATTTTTTAAGAGTCGAAGAGAATTTGGATATCATAAATAGAAAATGTCTTTTTGTAAATAATGCAACATTGTTGGATGGAAAGAAGTATGTATTTCATGTTTCCATTATTTTGAAAACAAAATTGGAAAACAATGAAAACATCATTTTATCGTTTTTTAAAACAAGTCATTTTTTGAGTTGTTTTCAAAAATTGTTTTTCAAAATAGGAATACCAAACATATTTTCGTTGTTTCCCTTTCTTTTTTATTTTTGAAAACATAAAAACTACAACGAATCATGAACCAAACAGAGTTTCTGTTAAATTCATTATCTTTAAAAACAATTTTAAAATCACAAATCAAATGAAACCTAGTTTTCAAAAACTTTTTTTCTTAATTTTTGAAATTTGGTTTGGAACTCAATATGTCTTTAACAAATATAAAAATTATGGTACGGAAATTGAGCAAAATTCAACATAATTTTTTAAAAAATAAAAAACAAAAGCTTTATCGGACATTTTTTATTAATATTATACTTTTAAAAACTTATTAGGAAAATGAGGTAGTTTTGAAACTTATTATTAGAATATTGTGGTTTAAAATCCACGTTTGTAGGTCGTCTCTGATGTGACAAAAAATTCAAAGTTGAAAAACACGTTTTTTAAAGGTGAGAAAGGTCTGTTAACGTAGGTCGTCCGAATGTAGGTCGTCACGCACACTTTTAACCAAAATAGTGCATTGTCACGTTGGAAATCTGATAGCATTACTATTCATCAGTACTCAGGTTCGAGTTTGATGAAAAGCAGTTTTTTTATTTTTATTTTTCCTTTTTTCTTTTCCTGCATTTTACTTCTTTTTTCTTTTCCTTTATATTTTTTTTCCTAATATTCGTTCGTTTTTCAAGAAATCAAATGAGTAATTGCATTTTTACACTTTTTTTAACAAATTGAATTTTTATAGTATAATTTATTTCCTTTTCTTCGATGTAATTGAAATTTAATTAACCACTAATTATTTGAACACTTTATAAATTAAAATAAATTAAATTAACATTACTCAAATTAAATTTAACTATTCTAGTTTCATGGAGATAGAATTAATTTTAATTGACAAATATGTATATCCGTTATGGATTGTGAATTTAAAATAAGACGTTTAAATAATTTATAATTTAAATAACTATTATAATTTATTTTCTTTTCTTAAAGCAATTGAAATTTAATTAAGTATTAATTATTTAAACGTTTTATTTTAATTCACATATATATTGATCCAAAATGGATATACGTATTTGTCAATTAAAATTAATTCTATCTCAAGAAACTAGAATAGTTAAATTTAATTTGAGTAATGTTAATTTAATTTAATTTAATTTATAAAGTGTTCAGATAATTAGTGGTTAATTAAATTTCAATTACATAGAAGAAAAGGAAATAAATTATAATATAAAAATTCAATTTGTTTAAAAAAAGTTTAATATAAAAATTCAATTTGTTTAAAAAAAGTTTAAAAATGCAATTACTCATCTGATTTATTGAAGAACGAATATTAGGAAAAAAAATATAAAGGAAAAAAAAGGGGAAGGAGAATGTAGGAAAAGAAAAAATAAAAAATAAAAAAATAAAAAACTACATTAGATCTAACTCAAAACTGGGTACTACTGAATATTAATGCTACCAGATTTCCAACATGACAATGTACTGTTTTGGTTAAAAAATGTGACGTTTCCCACCTTTAAAAAGTGCATTTTTCAACTTTGAATTTGTTGCCATGTCAGTAGGTGTCTCTTTAAACCACAATATTCTAATAATAAGTTTCAAAACTACCTCATTTTCCTAATAAATTTTTTAAAGTATAATATTAATAAAAAATGTCCAAGCTTTATCACATGAGGCTAAAATTTTCTCAACCATCTGATTGTGTAGATCTGTCACTGTATGATTGGACTGGAAGGGTCACATCTTTAAAAAAAAGATTATAATTGTATTAATAAAATGTTAGGTACGGTTGCTAGCATTGGCCAGTGACAGTGTGTACGTTTGTCTCCTTATACACGCGGTTAGGTTCGCATTTTTCAGTCCTCAAAGAGATATTTTTTTTTTGGGTAAAATACCTTTTTGGTCCCTCATGTTTCGGTTCAGTTTCCAATAGGTCCCTAGGCTTTAAAATTGAACAATCAAGTCTCCACTGTTTACAAAATGCTTCTATTGAGTCCCTGGACCGTTAATTTTTTTAACGGTGCTGACGTGGCACGTTAAAAATATTAAAATATTCATTTTTAAATTAAAATAATAATTAATTATAATTATAATAATAATTAAATTTTAAATAATTAAATAAAACACAAAAAAACAAAAATCTCACACTCTCTCTCCTCTCTCCCCTAGAATCTCTATCTTCTGGTTTCCCCAACCGAATCCCTCCCTCTCTCCTTCTCCTTCTTCCCCTCCCCGAATCCATCTCTCTTTTTTTCTTCTTCTGTCCTCTCTTCTTCAAATCTGGGCAAAAACATAAACATAAATATTCTTCATCTTCAGATCTAAACAAAACCCCCCTCCGATCTACATATCTAAGAGAAAAAAAAGAAAAAACGCAACCAAAACTCACACGGGCAGCAACTTCAAGCGGCGGTGACGAAGAAGAAGGGCTGTGGCGGCAGGGTTTGAATAAGACGGTGGAGGGCGGCGGCGGTGGGGTTTGAAGAAGAAGATGTTCCTATCTTCAGATCTGAGCCAAAACCCTCTCCAATCTTCAGATCTAAGCAAAAAAAAGAAAAAAAAACAACAACTAAAACCCACAACAGCAGGAACTTCAAGCGGCGGCGATGTTCGAGTGGGGGCGGTGGCGGCGGGGCTTGAAGAAAACGGTGGAGGGCGGCGGCGGTGGGGTTTGAAGAAGAAGAGGGAGGCGCAGTAGGATTCGAAGAAGAAGAGAAAAGAGCTAGAAGGAGGAGAGAGAGGGATTCGAAGAGCTAATGGAAGAAGAGAGAGAAGTGTGAGATTTTTTTTTGGGGAAGAAAACCAGAGAGAATCGTGAGGAGAGAGAGTGTGTGAGATTTTTTTTAATTTAATTATTATTTTAATTTAAAAATTAATATTTTAATATTTTTAATGTGCCACGTCAGCACCGTTAAAAAAATTAACGGTCCAGGGACTCAATTGAAGCATTTTGTAAACAGTGGGGACTTGATTGTTCAATTTTAAAACCTAGGGACCTATTGGAAACTGACCCAAAACATGAGGGACCAAAAAGGTATTTTACCCTATTTTTTTTAGTTCTTTTCGGTTCTCAAATTTCTTATCCATAATATAATGAACAAAAATCTTTTTTTAGTTTTGGAAAAAATACTTTTTTGATCTCTCATGTTTCAGGTCAGTTTTCAATAGGTCTCTAAAGTTCAAAATTGAACAATCAAATCTTACTGTTTCGAAAATAGTTCAATTTTGTCTCTCTTAATTTTTTTAACGGTACTGACGGGACAGTTAAAAGAAATAAAATATTAAATTTTAATTTAAAATAAATAATATAATAATAAATTAAAAATAACAAAATAATAAAAATAAAAAATAAAAAATCTCTTCAATCTCCTCGATTCCCTCTTCTTTTTTCTCTTTTTCTCCCTTTCCCTCCTCTCCACCGTCACCGCCCTCCAACACCAAAACCACCCCCTCATCTTTTCGGCACCATTTTACATCTCCCCGACCTTTGAATCCCCTCATTCCTCTTCTCTCCCCTTCCCCCATCCCCAAATCCACATATTCTCTTCTTCCTCAACAAATTCTCCTCCACCTCTCTCATTTTCTTCTTCCTCAATAAACACTGACAGAGCAGAAAAAAAAAAAAACCACACAACTTCCCCATTTTCAAATCTGAGAAAAACAAAAACTAGCAACCAAAACCCACATCTTCTTCTTCCTCAAAAAAAATCCCACACAAGCAGCAACCAAATCTGAACAAAAAAAAAGACCACGGGTTCTCCTCCATTTTGAGAAAGAAAAAAAAAACAAAAAGCAACAACCAAAAACCCACATTAGTTCTCCTCCATTTTAGAAGCTCGTTGGCACCGGAGCAGGGGAGAAACGGTGGCATCAAAGCTAGTCGGCGTCAGAGCTGAAAGGGAAGGGAAGGGAAGGGAGGGAAGACAAAGGCGGCGCCGGTCGGCGAGGAGGAGGAGGAGGAGGAGAAGAAGAAGAGAGAAGGTGAGGGAGAGAGGAGGGTTTCGGGTGGGGGAGAAAGAGGAAAGAGAGTAGAGAGATTTCTTTATTTTTTATTATTTAATTTTAATTTAAAAATTATTATTTTATTATTTTTAATTGCCACATCAGCACCGCTAAAAAAATTAACGGCGGAGGGACTTAATAGAAGAAGCATTTTTGAAACAGTAAGGACTCGATTGTTCGATTTTGAAACCTAAGAACCTATTGGAAACGAATTTGAAACATGAGGGACCAAACATGTATTTTACCCTTTAGTTTTTAGTAAATTACACAATAGTTCTTATAAAAGAGAAATTTTTTATTTATTATTTCAAATTTTATATGTAGGAAGATAATAAGAAACAATTGCTAAGTTCAAGGGTCAAAATTGATTTTTTCCCAAAATAAAATCTATAATGGATAGCAAAATTAGTTTTTGTATGTTTATAACTTTACGTGTGGATATTTTATGTAATTTCCTTTTCACTTATGTGCTAACATATAAGGTCTCTTACTAATATATTAATAAACATTTATCGATGAGACAATGTATTAGTAATAAATGTCTATATATTAGGTTTCATCCTTACTCATCGGCCATGAAAACTAATTTTTTTAAGAAAATTTAACAATAAACTCATTATAGGGAGAAAAAGTGATTCCATTCTAACAATAACGTTGATGTTCTTCTCAAAAAAAAAAAACAATAACGTTGATGTTTCCTGTTTCTTGTTTTTGTTTTTTTTTTTTTTTTTTTTTAAGAAACAAGAATATTTGATAACTCATACTGTTTCTTGTTTTTAGATTTCTAGAAATGATTTTAGAAAAGAGGTAAATTTTATTTTGTTTCTATTTTTTTTCCATCTTTCATGCATGTATCCATTTCTCTCCTTTCTACACTCATATCTTCTCTTCCTCTCTATTTTTTTTTACCACTTTCTCGTCTTTTTTTTTTTCTTTTTAATTTTCTTATTTCTCTTTTCCTTTATTTCTTTCTATTTCCTTTTTTAATCTTTTTTTTTTTTTGTCTTTTTTCCATTATTTCTTTCTCTCTTTTTTTTTATATATATTTTTTCTCTTTTCATTAACCAGCTTTTAGTCATTATTTTCTATTTAAATCTCTATTATTTGTTGTTAATTTTAGTAGGTTTTTAATTTATTTATTAAATAAATTTATTAATAAGATATTTCACGTTTCCCATTAATTGTCAAAAAAAAATTCTCCCTTTCTAATCTTACGTGTCGGGTCATTGACTAATGAGAAATACATTCATCTTTAAAGGAAAAAAAAAATATTAGTATTCAATTCAAGAAATGTAGGTATATAAGCTTGATTGTCTAACCTTAAATAAGAATCTCACTACCACCAACGAATTAAATTTTCGTCGACATTTCTATCGACATTTTTACATGCTCATGGGTCCAACATCGACACGAGAGAGGTGAATCAACATTTTCATTATACCGTAGAAAAATCAATCAAAATAACTACAACATGTAACTAATGTGGAGATAATATTTACAATAAATATTTTTAAAATGTAAAACATTTATTTATTACTTTAAATATATATATATATATATATATTTGTTTAAAAGAATTTTTCAAAAATATCTATCGACATCGACATTTTGTTGATATTTCCATTAACATTTTCATAAAATTGAGATATCGACATTTCTGTCGACATCAACATTTTAACCCTTGACTACCACAAATACACAAAAAAAGTATATATCAATAGCGCATGTTGTGCAATAAAACTAACCATTGTTGAAAAGTTACAAGATTTGTAAATAATGAATTAGTCTAATTGAACTAACTCATGTAAACCAACATCGTTAGAGATAAATTGGTTGGAGTGAGAGATGATATTGCAAATCAAATTTGTACAACATTTGAAGGATAAAATTTATTATTATTATTTTGTTTATTTTGTGTTGGAGCTGAATAAATCTATAAACTATATAGAATAGTTTTATATTTATTTTAATGTATTTTTATATTATATATACTAAATTTTACCTCAACTAAAAATAAACAAACGAAAAACAATTATCATTATTTAAAAAAAAAACAATCATCAAACATATATCTGTAAAACAAGAAACAAAGAAAGAAACATAAACAAAAATAGTTATTGTTATTAGTTCTAAAAAAAACAAGAAAACAAGAAAGGAGAAAGGAAAAGCGAGAATGTTATGCTCTCAATGGACGAGAAAGAAATGGTTGGTTTGGTTTTTCTTAGGCCAGGTGGCGTGGCGGTTTGGTGGAGTGAAAATTCTCGTAAAAAAAACGATTTATTATTATTATTATTATTATTATTTGAAATAACAAAAAACGATTTATAAATGTCTCATTTGTCATTTGTAAAGAAAACAAATTCGGTGAAGCCAACCAGTTTGCTTCTTCGCCGCGGGTCAGTCCTCGTTTATCGTCTGCAAGCCGCCATCGCTGGCTGACACCAAACCCATTTTCTCTACCATCATCAACCACAACGTTTCCGTCCCCACCGTCACTGTCAGTCACTGAATGAAATATTGATGGAAGTATTTCAAATAAAATTTAAGAATATTTGTCAAAATTGAATAAATTATCTTTTAGATATATTTGTTGGCATATAAATTTTTCTAAGTTCATGAAATTAAAATAGGCTAAGTTTATGAAATTAGATTAAATTGGGTTCAATTTAAACCCTAATTCATTAAGGTAATTGGGCCAGATCAAGCCCAAAATTTCAAGCCCAAGCCTATGAATGGGCCCAAGTGCAATCAAGTCCAAGCCCACGAAGACCTCTTGAAAACTCTATAAATAGGAGGTCTTGCCTCTCATTTGGGGAGGGCGGAAATAAGGGAACAAGAAGAAGATCAGGAAGCTCTCAGAAGACTCTGAATATTGAAGCTCCTCCTGCAAAACCGAAGGTCGAAGCTCATATCCAAGAACTGAAGAACGAGACTCAAATCATCTTCAAATCCAACTACAAAACTAAAGAACGAGGTTCAAATCATCTCCAAATCTTGTTGCAAAATTGAAGAACGAAGCTCAGATTATCTTCAAATCTCGCTGCAGAACTGAAGATCGAAGTTCAGATCCTCCTCAAATCCTTCTACAGAACCGAAGATCGAAGCTCAAATCCTCTTTAAGTCCTGCTGCAAAACTGAAGACCGAAGCTCAGATCCTCTCCAAATCTTACTGCAATACCTATTGAAGTGTAAGGCCTTTGCAGATCTAAAGACTGAAGTCTACCTCAATCCATCCAGAAGAACTCGAATCCTTTTGAAGAAAAAAACTTCAAGACTTTGAAAGACTTAAAGCTTCTTGAAGACTTCCTGCAGATCGAAAGATTCCTTGAAGCTCACGAAGCCCTTGATACAACTTCAATCTCAAGAACAAGCTGCAAAGCTCTTGAGACAACCCCAATCTTAACAACAAGTTGCAACGCCCTTAAGACAACTCCAATCTCAAGAACAAGCTGCAAAGCCCTTGAGACGACTTCAAATTCGAGAACAAACATTCCAGCCCTCAAGTGAAACACACACACAAGAGAGAATCAGAGGATTATGTATTAAAGATTATACCCACACACGCATATAACATCAATACAAATCAAGTTTATTCCACGTGCACCATTCAATTGAATTTACGTGTGAACAATATTCACTAAAAATTCTATCTTGCTGTGAATTCAAACAGTAAAATGAAGATCTAAGATAATATTATACAATATTAAAATTTTTAATTTTTTAACTGATATTATTTCATTTTGTAGAAGTTGAGAAACGAAATTTTAAAGAGAGAAGGTAGAATGAGATAATGAGTGAGAAGAGAGAACAAGAGGAATGAGAATATCTAATAAGATCGTACTTAGGGATGTCCATTTGCCCTGCGGGGTCGGGGCCTCGTGGGGACCCTCTCCTAATGGACGGGGAATCCCCGTTTAAGCGGGGAATGGGGGAAAAAAATTCCCCGCGAGCTAAACGGGGACGGAGACGGGAAATGTATTCCTCATCCCCGTTCCCCGCTCCCCGCCCCGTTTATTTTTTTTGTTGTTTTAATTATTAGTATTATTGTTATTATTATTTCTCACTATATATAAATTTAAAATTTTATTGTTAATGATTTAGAAAATTGGATATGTTTGAATTATATGGTTTAAATATTTAAATTATATGGATAGATAATTAGATAGTTTGATATGAAATATTATTTTGTTTATAAAAGATTTTTTTAAAGAAATTAACTATCTAAATGAACAATTTATGTGAATAATTAACTATCTAATAGAAAATTAATGAACATTTTTCATGCAAAGTTAACTATTTGAAAATTTATCAAAAGAATATTTGATTTAATGAAGACAAAAAAAAAAGGAAAAAAAAATTAAATGGGGAATACTTCCCCGCGGGAAACCCGATCCCCGTAAATTTCCTGCTAGGAATCCCCGCCCTATTCCCCGTGAAATTTAACGGGGAATTTAGCAGGGATGGGGATTGAAATGGGAGGCAGGGATGGGGACGGGGAAGTCATCCCCGTCTCCGTCCTGCCCCGTGGACATCCCTAACCGTACTATTTTATTTTTAAAAAAATCATAATTTTATTTTTAATTAAATTTTAAATGACATTATTTTAGTTAAAAAAAATTATAATCTTGCTAAAAAAATTGTTCGAGAAAAAAAAAACCCAACAATTTCATAACAACGAGAACCAAAGAAACCCATTTTGATGGCAGAATAAAAATTTTCAAGTAGGTGGTATCATCATACGGTCAAAAAACTTATTTTGATGAAATTACTCTTAAAAAGAAAAGAGAAACACAATCAATCTTAAAATTTTTTAAGACTAATTTTAAAAATATAATTTGTTTTAGGGAAAAATACACTTTTAGTCCCTGAGGTTTGAGTTAGGTTTCATTTTGGTCCCTGAGGTTTCAAATTCAACAATTTAGTCCCTAAGGTTTGAGATAAGTAGCAATTTGGTCCCTGTCATCCATTTTGCCGTTAAATCTAACCGGATGCTGACGTGGCACTATTATTTTAATTAAAAAAATTTATTTTTTATTTTTTAAATTAAAAATATATTAAAATAAAAAAAAATTATTTTTTTTATTATTTTTTAATTATTTCTCTCCCTCCCTCTTCTCCTTCTTCTTCCCCATCTTCCTCTTCCATCTTCTTCCTCTCCCACCTTCTTCTTCCTCATCCACATTTATGGCCGGCGGTCGGCGGGCGGCGACCACCGCTCGCCGGCGGTGACAAATTTTTTTTTTTTTTTTTTTTTTTCTGTTTTTTCTTTCTTTCTTCTCTCCTCTTCTCATCTTCTTCTTCTTTTTTCTGTTTTTTCTTTCTTGCTGATTTATTTTTATATATAATTTTCCCACCGTAAGCCAACGAAATCTTGAACAAAACCCATTAGAATCCAGATCTGGAACGCAAACGCCAGAACCCAACGCTGGAACCCAGATCTGGAACAAAACCCATCCACCGACAACCAGGAGCTTGCGGAGCACGAAAAGAAGAAAGTTGCAGATCTGGATTGGAACACGTCGAAAGAAGTTGTAGACCAAGAGTTCGCAGAGCACAGAAAGAAGGAGCTTTCACTGGTTTAAAAAAAAAAAGAAGAAATCGTGCATGTGGAAATACAGATCTGGGCTAAAACGTGCCGCAGCTAGCAGAGAAGAAAGTTGCAGTAGCGGGCGTTCATTTGACGACCCATCCATCGACGACCAGGACATAGATAAAGGATAGAGATAAAAGGCAAAGAAAATAAATTGAGCTGAGAGAAAGATGGAACCGATGTTGACTTAAATGTTTTCCTTCTCAATTTCCCTATTTTCCATTTGCTTGTCTTAGAACTCCCAAAACCCCACCACACCCATAAAAAGTTAGAAAAAGTCTAGAGAGAGGGAAAGGGAGAAATTGAATTGAAAATACTCAGAGACATTGCATTTGGACTCTAAACGCTTTTGTGGATCTCTAAAATTTGGGAGAAAAATGGTGGAACAAAGACGATGAAAAACGACGGAGGCCGCCATTTGGATGTTTTTTGTTTTTGTTTCTGGTTTAACTCAAATGAGCCAAAGAACCCAGGTGAGTGAGTGATTGATTGATCATTTTCTTTTTTATTTTTAATTAATAGTAACCCAGAAGTTGTTTTGGGGTTTTGTTTCTGGAAAAACAAAAAAAAAAAAAAAAAAAAAAAAAAAAAAAAAAAAAAGTCACCGCCAGCGAGCGGTGGTCGCCGGCCGTCGACCGTCGGCCATGAATGAGGATGAGGAAGAAGAAGGTGGGAGAGGAAGAAGAAGGAAGGAGGAGGATGGGGAAGAAGAAGGAGGAGAGGGAGGGAGAGAAAGAATTAAAAAATAATAAAAAAAATAATTTTTTTATTATTTTAATATATTTTTAATTTAAAAAATAAAAAAAATAATAATTTTTTTAATTAAAATAATAGTGCCACGTCAGCATCCGGTTAGATTTAAGGGCAAAATGGATGGCAGGGACCAAATTGCTACTTATCTCAAATCTCAGGGACTAAATTGTTGAATTTGAAACCTTAGGGACCAAAATGAAATCTAACTCAAACCTCAGGGACTAAAAGTGTATTTTTCCCTTTGTTTTAAATGGATGTTGCAAAAACGTCTCTTTGAATATACATGTTTTGTACCTCGTGGGGGCGAGACTGGTGAAAGAGACTAAGTTGACCGAGCGAGATCCAATAATTCCTTCTTCATATCAATGGTTGGTAGCTAATTGATATCAAAATCCAAACTCCTCCTCAAAACTAAAAATATCTAACTTGAATTTTTCAAAAAAAAAAAAAAAGAAAAAGAAAAAAAAGGGCACAATGCACTTTTGGTCCCCGAGGTTTAGGATTGATGTCTATTTGGTTCCCAAAGTTTCAAAACATACACTTTAGTCCTAGTGAGGTAGCCTTGTCGGAACTCATGGGTATTTTTTAATACCCATGAGTCCTTGAGGTTTGGATTAGGTTTCATTTTGGTCCCTGAGTTTTCAAACTCAACAATTTAGTCCCTGAGGTTTGATTGTAGTTTCATTTTAGTCCTTCCATCCATTTTTCCGTTAAAAACTAACAGTTTGCTGACGTGGCAATATTTTTTTTATTAAAAAAATTATTTTTGAATTTTTAAAAATATAATATATATTAAAATAATAAAATATTATTATTTTTTTAATTTTATTTCTTTTTCTCTCCTTCTTCTTTCTTTTTCTTCTTCAACCTACTTATTTTTAACCCACCACCAGCACACCTGCCGGCGGTTGACGGCCGGTCGCCGCCAGAGACTTTTTTTTTTTTTTTTTTCGCCTCGGTTCAGCCCTCCCTCTCGATCCCCTTCTCCAACGAACCGCACGCAATCCCCTCCAGCGACATCTCACTCGCGAAGCGAAAGCCCACTGCGCGCGAAGACCATACCCACAGTTTTCTTCCTCTCTGGCGAGCACCATCTTCTCCAACAAAAGCTCTATCCTTGCGGCGCCGTTCCCCTTTGATTCCGGTCTGAAACGAAACCTGGGTTTCGTTCCAATTCTGAAACAAAGGGGATTTCCCCTTCGTTTCAGACCACAATTCTAGCTTCGGTGTGCAGAAGAGTTTAGCGAGGACGAACGACGCGATTCAGACCCACTACGTGCAGCGATTCAGACCCACGTCGCGACCATCTTCGGCTGGGTTTTCTTCCTCTCGGCTTTCTTCCTCTTTGCGACCATCTTCAGCGTGCATCTCTGCTTCAGGTGTGCTCGATTTCGGAGAAGATTTGGTCTTCCGAGGTATGTCGCCGGCGTCGAAGGGGTTGAAGAAGAAGAATGGATGGAGGTAGGTCGCGAGGATTTGGTATTTCGAGGTAGGTCGCCGGCGGCAAGCTTTTTTTAAAAAAAAAAAAAATACCGGCTGCACCGGCCGGTCGCCGGCGAACGGCAGCTGCCAGCGGGAGTATTGAAGAAGACTATGAGGGTGGTGGTGAAGCGTTGAAGAAAAAGAGAAAGAAAAAAGAATTAAAAATATATTAAAATTTATTATTTTTGTTATTTTTATTAATTTTTTATTTTAAAAAATTAAAAATCATTTTTTAATAAAAAAAAATAGGTGCCACGTCAACGGTCTGTTAAGATCTAATGGAAAAATGGATGGAGGGACTAAAATGAAACTAAAATCAAACCTCAGGGACTAAATTGTTGAGTTTGAAAACTCAGGGACCAAAATGAAACCTAAACCAAACCTCAGGGACTAAAAGTGTATTTTTCCCTTTTTTTTTTAAGAGTTTAGTTTTTTATTTTATTTTTTTCATTGATTTTCCTAGTGAGGTAGCCTTGTCATCATATCCACGTCAGCACATAACGGTCCAGTTAGCATTCTGTTAAGTTAAAGTTAAGTCAGGGACCATTTAGAATGATTTTACAAACCTAGAGGACTAAAGTGTATGTTTTGAAACTTCAGGGACCAAATAGACATCAACCCCAAACCTCGGGGACCAAAAGTGCATTTTTCCCTAAAAAATAATAAAAGTAATTATCTAACTCGAGTTTAATAATGACATCTTTTGAGGTTCCATGGTTATTCCAATGGAGAAGTTTCAGCTAGTGATGATTATTGATGGTCAACTTTGGTTGGGAGGAACTCACCTGACCTTCACGTGCCACCAACGGTAAATTTGTCTGAGAGGGGGGAAGACGTGGCCTGCAAGAAAGAAAACTTGCACACCGGTGTGGTGCTTGCCATACCGCCTCCGATGCTTAAGTCAGAAAACGGAAGGAGGAGAGCAATAGAGTAAAATGAGAGAATAGAGAATAGAATTCAAGATCCTTTCTTCAATGATGAAGAAGAGTTTAAATACATGTTCTTACCCTAGGGTTTTTAGGAAATCAGAGGCGTTTCGGGCTGAACCAGGTGGAACCGGGGTGGACAGGGGAAACTGGGACCGAACGGAGGCAGAAGGACTCGGCCCACGCAAGCAGGCCGAGGCCGACCATACGGGTCGGGCCAAGGCCCGGTCCCTCAGACCTTGGCCCGACCTTTTGGCTGGTTTCGCCTCCGGAGTCAACTTTCTAGTCCTATTTCTGCCCGGTTGTCCTCGTCAGCTCCTTGTACATCGGAGTGGGTCCAAAATTACCTATAACAATTATGATAGTCACATTCGAGTTTTTTTATGGTAGAACTTTGGGTATGTTTGATTTAACTTTGAAAATAATTCTAGTGTTTGACAATCACTACAAATGACTTATTAAAAAAATGAGATTAAGAAATAAACTATTTTATTTAAGAGAAACACTTGAAAGCAAATTTTTTAAGAAAAGTTTTTAAGGGTTCGTTTGGAATACATTTCAATTTAAATGTTTTTCAAGAATGCATTTTTTAAAAAACATTTCGTATAAAAAATGTTTAGAATTTGAACATTCATATGGTTCATATGTTTGGTTGCATTTTCTCATAGGTGTTTTTATATACAAGTTATTGTATACTAAAAGGTTTTTTTTAAAAAAAAAAAGTTGGTTTCAAGTATTTTTCTCAAAATTGTTTATTTATCAATCTTATTTTCTAATAAGTCATTTTTAGTAACAGCCAAACACTAAAATTTTTTTTCAAAATTAAACACTTCAAAAGTTAAACAAAACACACCCTAAGTATATAATTACAAAAATGTAACCAAACATATGGGTGTTTAAATTCTAAACAATTTTTTTTTTCAGAATGTTTTTTTTAGAAAAAATGGATTCTTGAAAAACACTTAAACTAAAAAGTATTCCAAGAATGCATTTTTTTTTTAAAAAAAAACATTTTGTATAAAAACAGTTTATAATTTAAACACTCATATGTTTGGTTACATGTTTTTATACACAAATAGTTATATACTTGAAAATTCTTTTTAAAAAAATTTGATTTTGAGTGTTTCTCTCAAAATAGTTAATTGGGAAAAAATCAATTTTTACCCCTGAACTTAGCAGGTTCTATCAATTTTAACCCTAAACTTTCAATTTCATCAAATTGAACCCTAAACTTAACAAATTGTATCAATTTGAACCTCAAACTTGCATAAATCTTGCAATGTAGACCTTTGGTCAACTTTTCATTTGAATTACTATTAAAACATGTAATTGACAATTTCCTTTTCTTTTGTTAGTTCACATTGCACCTAAGTTAGTGTTTTGTAAGATTTTTTTTTGGAAAAACCAGAAGAAATCAGATATCCTAGACTATTCTTCTCATTATTATCCAAAAAAGAATCACAAATTTATTTGCAACAAGAAAAATCTAACAAATATGAGAAATAAAAAAAATCAAAATTTCTTTATTTTCGTTTCCTACATTTGTACATTCTTCTGATTAGCAAGAAAAAAAACCGTAAAAGAAGACAAAAATCTCACAAAATTCTTAGCAACAATAAAAAAACCAGCAAATATTTGAAGATAAAAAACCTCAAAAGTTTCTTTGCTTTCGTAATCTTAAATAGCAACGAAAAAACCCTCACAATTAAAGTTCTCAACAATAAGAAAAAATCATATAAAATAAAGTTTCTCCGATATTTTATTTATAAGAAGCCAATTCAGGTGCAATGTGAATTAAGAAGAAAAAAAAAGAAGAAATAATCAATTACGTATGGTGGTTCAAATGGAAAGTTAACCAAAGGTATATATTGTAACACTTACACAAGTTTGAAGTTAAAATCGATACAATCTAATAAGTTTGAGGTTCAATTTGATGAAATTTAAAGTTTAGGGTTAAAATTGATAGAACTTGTTAAGTTTAGGGTTCAATTTGATGAAATTGAAAGTTCAGGGTTAAAATTGATACAACCCCCAAAGTTTAAGGGTTAAAAATGCTTTTTTCCCTAGTTAATTTCTCAATCTCATTTTTTAATAAATTATTTTTAGTGGTTAATGCTTTGGTACAATTATTGCATCTATAGAATTTCTTGGAACTCAAAAATTTTAAGTGAATTTGATCCCTTTTTTGAAAAAGAAAAAAAAAAAAAGCAAGTGAATCTGATCCAATATCATCAGAATATGCAGTCGCGTTCCATGAGATCATTAATTAATCGAAAATATGCACTTTTAGTCCTGACGTTTGAGTTAGGTTTTATTTTGTTCCTTGAGTTTTAAAACTCACAATTTAGCTCCTAAGATTTGGGTTTCGTTTCATTTTAGTCCCTCAATCCATTTTTCCGTTAAATACTTGTTCACGTGGAGCTATTTTTATTAAAAAATATTTTTTTAATTCTTTAAAATAAAAATATATTAATATAATAAAAAAACATTTTTTAATATATTTTTATTACCCTCTCTCCCTCTTCTTCTTATCCTTATTATTCTTCTTCCTCTTTAGCACACCAGGCGGCGACGTCCGACAACGACTTTTTTTTTTCTTCTTATATTTTCTCTTTCTTCTCCAACTCTTTTTTTTTTTTAAAAGAACGAGGAGGGAGGCCCCTCGCTCCCTCGGTTTCGTCGGTAAAACCGTGGAAGGAGGCTCCCTCCTTGTTTCATTAAAAAAAGTTGGGGAAGAAGGAGAAAATAGAAGAAGAAGAAAGAAAGAAAAAAAGAAAAAAAAGTCGTGCATGTCGGTGTGCTGAAGAAGAAGAGAGAGTGAAGAATAATTTTTTATTATTTTAATATATTTTTATTTTAGAAATTTTAAAAATAATTTTTTTTAATAAAAAATAGCGCCACGTCAACAAGCCATTAGTTTTTAACGGAAAAATGGATGAAGACACTAAAATGAAATGAAATTCAAACTTCGGGGCAAAATTGTCAAATTTGATAACTCATAGACTAAAATGAAACCTAACTAAAGAGAAAAAGGAATTTTCTCAAAAAGAAAGAGAGAAAGAAAAAAAGAAAGGAAAAAAAAAAAAAAAAAAGGAATCCACAATTGGAAACCCACCAGAAATGGCAAAGGAAGAGGATGAGCTCCGGTGGTGGGTGGTCATGGGAGTTGATGGAGGTTGAATCCTCCTCCATTGCATCTCGGTATTGAAGCCATCCTCAAAGAGACAAAATCATGTTCAATGGGCCTCTAAACGTTAAAAAGTATTGACTAAATCCTTAAATTTTAATTTTTGTGTCCAATATGTCCTTAATTTTCAACTATGTTTAATAAATCGTTGACCTAGTCGACTTTTTTGGAAAAAAAAATTACAAGCCCACAACCCATGTAGATACAAAATTGGAAGTTTAAGGTCTCAATAAGCATTAAATTCAATTTTATATCTAGTTAACTTTTAAAAATCTCAAATATGTCAGAGACCTATGAGAGACGAAATTGAAAGTTTAAAAACTTGTTGAACAGTTTAAAGTTCAATGATTTATTAGATATAAAATTGAAAGTTCAAACACCTATTTGACACTATTTTAAAATTAGGGATCAAATTGATACAACACTGGAAGTTAAATGATTAAAGTTGTAATTTAACCTTTCAAAAATAAAGTTGAGAAAAAAAAATGTTTTAAAATATAATGTTAAAAGAAAGTCCATTTGTCTATCTCTATACTAATCTAAAAATATGGAAAAGAAAAAAAAAAACTATTTTTACCCATAAAATTGCCAAAGTGTATCAATTTTCACCCAAACTTTTAATTTTATCAAATTAAACTTTAAATTTAAAGACCAATTGCAATTTTTACCCTATTTTAAATTTATATTAAATTCACTCCAAAATTTGACAAAAATAGAAGTAAAAATATCTTCAAATTCACTAGTTTCAACAAAAATAAGTTTGGAACAGAATTAAGTTTGATTAATACACAAAATCAACCAAGTTTAAAGTGGAAATTACAACACTTGTCAAAGTTGTAGATGCAATTTGATGATTTTTTTTTTTTTTTTGGGAGTTCAACATCATTTTTAAGTTGGGAGATTCAAACATTTAGGTCCCGTTTGATAACCATTTGGTTTTTGGTTTTTGGTTTTTGAAAATTAAGCTTAAAAACACTACATGCACCTACAAGTTTCTTTGTTTTGTTATCTACCTTTTTCCCATGTTTTCAAAAACCAAGTCAAATTTTGAAAACTAGAAAAAATAGTTTTCAAAAACTTGTTTTTGTTTTTGAAATTTGGCTAGAAACTCAAGTGTTTCTTTAATAAGGATGAAACCATTGTAAGGAAATTGGATGAAAATAAGCATAATTTTCAAAAACCAAAAACCAAAAATCAAATGGTTATTAAACGGGACTTTTAACTTCTCGATTGAGGTTACATTTCAACTACACTCAATTAGGCTCGCTTTGACCTGAAATTTAAAATTTAGAGTTAAAATTAAGCCCCAATCTGCTTGAGTTAACCCATATTAAGGGAAATCCTTGTAAATAAATAAATAAATAAAAAATCGATTTAGATATATAAACAAGAAAAAAAAGTAGGAGGAAAATGGCCAAAACGTGATTCTCACGTGGTGTATTTGTGTCTTAGAATTCCCATTTTACCCTCAGCTGAATTGTTTATCTCTTCCATCATAAAAATAAGGAGACTATATCTAAACCTCTCCTCTATCTTAATTTAGTTTTAAAATTTTCATATAGATTTTGTTTGTACCAAATTTTATTTTCAATAAAAAGATTATATTCCCTAATTGTGTTTACCTTAAAAAGAAATTCTTTATTTGATTTGAATCCCAGATTTCGTTTAACTACTCTGTAATCCTAAATTTTTTATGTATTTTTCATTAAAGGTATTTCAGTACGTTACTAATTTTGATTTTTTAATTCAGAAAACTAATTTGGTCATTTTTTTAAATAATAGAGTTAGTTGCTGTTTTTCAAAAACATACTTTTTATTTTATCTATTCTTGCGGTTAACCCAAATGTTAACCATCAAACTATCGATAAAAACTCAAACCATTTTAAGTTTTAATATTATTATCAGTTTAATCAATATAAAGAGTAAATATTAAAGTAGAAGTTTGTATGTGTGTGGTGCGTGTCTCTCCATCTCTCTATATATATATATTATCTTCTTGATTTTTTAAAATTTTTTTTTTTCAATATTAACAAAATAGTCACATACTTGAGAATTTAAGTATTTTGATTTTAACTAAAAATTATTCATTTAAATAAATTAAAATTTTGAAAGTTTGATGCAAAAATGATAATTTTCCTTAATTTATTTTAATATTTAATAAAAGAAAGCAAATATTTTAGTGAATCTCCCTTTTTGGTGGGCCGATCCACATGATTGGGCCTACGCTAGGTCTGTAAATTTTCAGCCCAGAAAATTAACCATATATTCATCGGCTATAGCAGAGAGCCGGAAAATGAACCATATTTAGATCTTTTAGATGATTTTGTAATGTAATGTTCTCAAGTGGAGCAATTTTTTTTTTTTAATAATTTTTTAGGGAAAAAAACATTAATCAGATTATATTATAAATTATCTCTAAACCTTCAGTTCCATCTATTTAGATTCTGTAATTAAATTCCTTTTCAAATAAGTTCATGAATTTTTAAGATGGTTAGTTTAATGCTTTTAGAATCAATAGCATACCATACATAAAATCAAATGCTGAGAAACTTTTTAAAGTATGGAGACTAAATATACATGACTTAAAATCCATGGACTTATTAGAATTTTTCTTTTAAGTATATAGACTAAGTAGACCTAATAAGTCAATATCCACAAAGTTTTTGGATTTTAATTTATTAAGGGCCCGTTTGATAACCATTTCAGTTTTTGGTTTTTGGTTTTTCTGTTTTTGATTTTTGGTTTTTGGTTTCCCGTTTTTTAAAAACAAAAACCACATATGTTTGATAACTGTTTTTTATTTTCTGTTTTTAAAAAACAGAAAACCAACCTTGTTTGATAACTGTTTTTGGTTTTCAATTTTTTAAAAATTAGAAAGATGAAAAGATATTTTAGAGAGAGAAAAATGTGTAAGGACGTTGAAACAAAAATTTAGAGACACAAATATAAATGTTTTCAAGAGATTTTTTTTTTTTTTTTTAAAGACGAAAGAAAAGTTAAACATAGAAAATTTAGAGAGATGAAAGAAAATGTTTAGAGAAAGAATATTAGTTAGACTCGAGAAAAGATATTAGTTAGAGAAAAAATAGAAAACAAGTAAGAGTAAAACTGATAAATTTTAGATTAAAAAAATTAAATAAAAAAAGAAAATTTAGAGAGATAGTAAAGTTAAGAGTAAAAGATATGCTAAAGAACTAACGATAAATTAGAAAAATAAAGAAAAGTTGTAGCGATAGAAAATTTTGGTGACATTTTTTTCCATTAGAACATGTTTATTGAGGAGAGAAAATGTATTGACAAGTTTTTAGAAATAGACAAGTTATAGAGAAAAAAAAAGTTTTGAGAGAGAAAATTTTAGAGAGAGAAAAATAAATTTTAGAGAGAGAAAAAAAATAGAGATATAAATTTGTTGGAGAGAGAGGTAAAAGAGGAGAAAAGTAAGCATTAGAAGAAAAATGAGTTTTTGAAAAACAGAAATCTGTTTTTAAAAACTACTTTTTTTGGTTTTTGAAATTTACTTATAATTTCAAAAACGTTTTTAAAAAACAGAAAACAGAAAACAGAAATGGTTATCAAACACTCATGTTTTTAAAAAATGAAAAACAAAAACAGAAAACAGGAAACGAAATGGTTATCAAACGGGCCCTAAGTATTTTATTTTAGTTTTACCATTTAAAACATCATTTCAAATTCACTACTAATTAAAAAGAAGTTTTAAAACGAAGGAGTAAGAACAACTAACTTCAACATTAATAGTGAAAATGAACCTAACTAAATGATTAGTGAAGTTGAAATTTCCAACTCTATTATTTTTGTTGGTTGCTCATAATTTTGAGAATATATGGAATTTGTAAGAAGTAAGAAAAATGTGAAAATTAATAATCATATTTTATTTTTTAAAAAAATTATTTTTGTGCACGGTTCAAAAACATTTGCATATCAATTATCTCTTTGTTGATTAGTCTATAGAATTTTGGACTTAGCAATTAGCAAACTTCCAATAACTTTCATAAAAGATAAAATAGATAACTACTAAGAATCAATGCTTCAAGTTAAATTGGAGACACCTACGAAGGATTGGATCCTAATTAACATTGAGATCATCTAATTATACTTTTTTTTTCTTTTGTGGAAACAATCTGTTGGGAATTAGAGAGTGCAACCAAAGTTCCACATTGGATAAACAAGGGGATGATCATGGGTTTATAAGAGAGGACAAGCATCTCAATTGGTATGAAGCCTTTTAGCGTGAACCAAAAACAAAGTCATGAGGGTTTATGCCCAACGTGGACAATATCATATTATTGTGGAGATATGTGTGTATCCGATAATCCTTTATACAATCACTTTTAGATTTTTTTTTCACTAATCTTCTTTACTATTATCTTTCTTGAATCTTTTTTTTTTCTTCTTCTTTTTACCATTGTATAGTCATAGTTTTCTTGTTCCTTTCTTTTTTTTTTTTTTTTTTTTACAACATGTGGGAGTGATACATGCCAATTAACGTTGAGCTATGCTCGTTTTGGCAGACCTCTTGGTCATTAGTACAAGCTTTATGCCATTTTTTCTATGCTCATGCTGGAAGTTTTATTTTTTCCTTCATTTTCACGTATCATCGGATTTTGTTACATGTCAATAAAACGAATGTAAATTTCAGATAGGTTCAATTATAAGTTTATAGTTCTTGAATTTTCAGGGTTATGTCAATTTGGTCCATGAACTTTAAAAAGTGTCAAATAGGTCCTCAAACTTTTAATTTTGTGTCCAATAGGTACTTGAACTTTAAAAACTATCCATTAGGTCCTTAAATTTTCACTTTTGTATCTAATAAGTCCCTCAACTTTCAATTTTGTGTTTAATAAGTCCTTGACCTATTCAATATTTTTCAAAATTCATAGGCTTATCAGATGCAAAATTAGAACTTAAGGGTCCTAATAGACAGAATTCAATTTTATATCTGATAGATTGGTTAATTTTTATAAATCTCAAATATGTGAGGAATCTATCAGACACAAAATTGAAAGTTCAGAGACCTATTAAAGGTTTTTTAAACTTTAGGGACCAAATTGACACAACCTTAAAAGTTTTTTAACCTTTCGGGTAATATATAAGCACCTTATTATTTGTATTATAGTTTAATACTTGTTTAGAAACATTTCACATCCTTATTTAGTTAATTATAGAAAACACATATAACACAATTCAAATTTTGAGAAATTAATTTTAAAATTGAAGTATTAAATATTGAATCAACACAACTATTAAAAAAAAACAGATTAATTTTGCAGTGGATCAAAAAACTATATTAAAAAATAAAAAAGTTTCTTAAGAGATGTTTTAATTTTTACACGTTAACCTCAAAATAGGGGTTAAGGAGCCCTAAAGTTGAGCAAAATTAGGTAAGACCAACTTATGGGCCCACAAATTTAGAAAAAAAAATGTTAGGATATAGAATCTGGTAGATTTGAGGTACATTTCAAGGTGACATATCATTCAACCTTTTTTTTTTTTTTTTCTTTATATACATTTGATTTATGGGTATGGTTTTTATAATTTAAAGTTAAAAAAATGAACCCATGTATAACAATATGAATTTATTCATTTTAAATTTCAATTAGTTGATTCTAAATTTAAGATGGACTATATATTAACTTCATAAATCATAAACCTAACGTTCAGAACATTATATATGTTTAAGTTTTTTACGATTTCAATATTCCTAATATTTTTAAACTTGATAGATCTAGTCAAATATTTTTTTTTAAAAAAAAAACTTGATAGGCACTATTTTAAAGTATATATATCAATGTAATAAACACGTTTAATTTTACCAACTTTATGATGACTTATTGTAATCTCGATCTAGACTTGCTACCAAATATTGCTCGAACTTGATTCACATATTCAAAATTTTAATTTTTCCTCTATAAGTAAAAATAAAAAAAAAAACATTTATTTTTTAGTTTAACAATATTTGAGGTGAAGAAATTCGAATTTTTGACTTTCACTAGAAAGATATTACTCATTTGGACAAAATATACCAAATCTCTTTAGTCTTTTCCATCAAATAAATAATAAAATTAATCTCAATTCTTATCTGCTTACATCATGGCATTAATTTAATTTTGTTTTTAATGTATAAAGTGATAGCCATCTGGCTTAAACATTAAAAACTAAAGGATGGTTGGTAGAAATATAAATTCATTTACACGACAAACTCCTTGATCTGCATTTTTTTTTTCTGTTTTAGTTCAACAATATTGGGGCGGATTTGAATCTTCGACCCTCTGGTCTCGTACATGTCAAATATCATCGAATTATATTCATTTTAATCTATTGACTACCGAGTTAAATGAAGAACATATCAATTTTCATTTAGTTCTTATTATTTTAAAAGTTTTAATTTGATTTGATGATGTAATTTGATTTGGTTTTAGTTTGGTTTTTATCATCTACCAAGGATCGAAATAAAAAATTTTGATAGAGAAGAGAAAAATGTTATTTTGAATTTCAAAATTTTAAACAAGGTAAATTGAAGAGAAAATTTTAAAATATTAACTTTTTAATGTAGTTATTTAACCTCATACAGGCTGGACAACGGTCTTGTTCCTTTCTTTTTTGGAAAAAATTTGGCTCCATTAAAATGTTGACAACTAGGAGAGATAAAAAAAAATTCTCATTTTTTCCCTTCCTCTTTCTTAGTTGTCAATATTTGCATACTAGTATGTAGAGAGATCCCTACATAATGGTATGCATGCCAAGTTTTGTTCTTCTTTTTTACTTTATAGTCCATTCTAGTTTTAGTCAAACTTCACAATCAGCTTACCATATTGAATATATAGCAAGTTTTTTTTTAAAAGTTATTTATTTATTACAATAGAAAACAACGAACTATTATTTTCTATTTGGTTGGTTGGTTGAGTTGATTATATAAGCATTTGATTAGTAATAAATAAATAATTAAAGATTATTTTAGTTGGTGTAGTTGTACTTTGGAACTTGTTTTATTTTAGTCTAACTTTTAATAAACTTTTGTTTCCCTTTAAAAATGATGTAGTCCATATAAGTCTGAAAAACACATATTCATATAGTGTCTTTTCCTGAATAAAGACTATCGTTATTTCCTTTTTGCACCCAATTGAAGAAAAATTATTGATGTTTTGTGAGATTTAACCTAAATCAACAGTAGGGGTGTACACATGATAGGGTGAGTTTTGTGGACCACCTGAAAATTCGGGTTGGTTAGGTTGGCTACCCGAACGAAATGAATGGTGGTAGCAACCCAACCTTTCTATTTTCAAGTTGGGTTGGGTTGGATTGTCGGGTTGGAAACAGGAAAAAAAAAAACATATCTTAGATCTGTGAGTGATTATCGACGGCGAGAAGGGGAAATTATTCACGGCGACGGCAACAACACGAGGAATGAAGGGCGGTCTCGACGGCGGCGGAAATGGGACCTCGACGGCAGCAAAAATAGAAGAGGAGCCTACCAAAAAAGAGAGACTGGGAGAGTTCAATGGCGGCAGCGAACCTCGACGGCGATGACGAGTCTAAAGAGAACTAAAGAGAGAGTTTGGGGACAACTGAAGAGAGACGGACATGGGAGACGAGAGATTCAAAGGAGGAAGGGAAGAGGCGTGCGTCTGCTTTAGGGTTTGATTTCAGATATTTTATTTTATATATAATAAAATAAGTAGAATTCGGTTCTGTTCGGGTTGAACCGAGCCAAAAAATTTCAACCCGCGAAGCGAACCTAATTTTTCGGTTTATTGAAAATTCAACCCAACCCAAACTGAAAAGAATCCTAACTCAATCCAACCGAAACCGAAAAGAATCCTAACCAAACCCAATCCTTACGATTTGGGTTGGGTAGTCCGGATTGGTCGGGTTTTCGTGTTTTTTTGTACACCCCTAATCAAAAGGAGTGAAATTAAATTCGATTAAATTGAAAAGTTTAAAATTATAGAAAAATTGAAATTTAACCTAACTGTTAAGATGGAGCAAAGTCATTTTTATTTGTTTGTAAGTCATCGTTTTGTCAGTTTGTTTATTTGATTTCTTCAGACAAAAGAATTGCGAGTGCTGCACGCTAATCTCCCTCTCTCTTTCTTTCTTCTTCGTTTTCCCATCCTTCCCTCTGTGATTCTGAGCTTTCTCAGAGCTCCCTCTCCCATGGCGGTCACTATTAGCAGAAAACTTTACCCTGTTGCTACAGGAACTAACCAACAAAACACCAATTGTTCTGCCTGCCCTTACGACTGCCCTTTCGACTGCTACGGTTTTCCAGATTTCTACTTGTCGCCGCCGCCGCCGCCTCCTCCTTACGCTGACCACCAAAATAATCCACTTCAACCTTTAACCATCGTCCTGATTGCTCTGTTTGTCGGGGTTTTCTTCGCTTTCAGTTTCTATATCGTGGTCGTTAAATGCCGGGCCTGCTGCAGTGGCTCCCGGAACAGGGGGGAGGAGCCGTCGCAATCGGACGGCGGAGAGGGAGAGTTTCTGCACGAGAATCAAGTCGATCATCCAATTTGGTTCATCACCACGGTCGGGCTGCAGCAATCGGTCATCAATTCGATCACGGTTTGCAAGTACAAGAAAGGCGAAGGTCTGATCGAAGGAACAGAGTGCTCTGTTTGTTTGAGTGAATTTCAAGAAGAAGAAATGCTTCGGCTGTTGCCCAAATGCAGCCACGCCTTCCATATTGGCTGTGTGGATACTTGGCTGAGAACCCACACCACTTGCCCTCTCTGTCGAGCTCATATTCTGACTGATTTTGCGACCTCCAACACTGCGAGGCCATCGAATTTGAGTCCTGTGGTTCAAAACGAAGCCAATTCGGGTGTAACTGAACAGACCCAGATGGAAAATGGAGAGACTAATGGCGAAGTTGTGAGGGAAAATCAGGGAGTTGTTTCAGGTGGAAGCTTTGAAAACAGAGGAGATGCTGTTGATGAACAGAGAGCAGTTGGGATTCAGATTGAGGAGATAGTTCCAAAAGAGGGAAATTTTGAAGCTGATGACTCTATTGAAAATGGTGAAGTTGAAGGAAATGAGACTTTGAGGAACAATCAGATGGATTCTTCTTCTGCTGATTGTGAAGAAGGTAGATCAGTTAAAACAGCTACATGATTTGCAAAGAACAGATCAGATGGGTTTGATTGGATAGCTTTTGGTAATTTGGAGATTTCAATTCCATATCTAAATTCATAGAGTATGAGGAGAGGTTTTGATTTGATGGATTGCTTGAATAGTCCAAACTCCAAAGTAATGTTTCGAACCCAGTTTTTGTCTATAATTTGAAAATATAAAGCAAATTCATAAAGCTTCGGTTATTCATTGCATGTTCTACATTTTCTCTCTGTTTCTGGGTATTATATTAATCTTTTTTTTTTTTTTTTTTTTTTTTTTTTTTATCTTAAGAGAAGGGAGAAGAAACTAGGGAAGTTTCTTGTTTGACTTGTTTGTTTTGTTCTGTATTTCCACAGGACTGAACTACCACACTTTTGAAAAAACAGAGAAGGAAAAAACTTGACTTGTAAGGTAGCCCAATATAAGCCTACCTGCTCTAATGCTAAATCACTGTCAATCATTGCTTTACCATTATCTTAATCCACAATTAATGATGGAAGTTAGTACTTTTGATTGGAATAATATTAGGGTTTTGAAAGTTTTTACATTTGAGGTGGACTTGGCACCTAATGTTGGGAAAAGTTTGGAGGAGGACCTTTTTTTTTTTATTTTCTTTTTAATCTTTTGGGTTATTTTATTTCACTTTTATCTGTTCATGTCTTTTCAAATATTTGATACATTCATAAAATAAAGCTTTATTTCATCGATGGAATTGAGGAGATTTTAGAATTAAAATAAGAATAAGTAAATCGCATTCTTCATTTTTTTCTTTTTTTTTGTTTTTTTTTTACTAAAGTAAATCACATTCTTAGTTGGACCATTTTTAGTGGGGGCAAAGAAAAACCAAAAAATTGAAAAAGTTTAGAAAATCGAATATTTTCGGTTCGGTTTAGTTTGGTCTTTTATGCAAAGAAAAAAATTAACCAAAACTGAACTGAATCGGGTATATGTACATACCCTTTAAAAAGCCTAGAACATCACTTTTTGTTTGTGTTTCTTAGTTACCTTTTTCTGTTGTCCATTCCTTTGCAAAGCCCGTCGCCTTCCTTGGTGTTGCCTCCCTCTCAATAGCGTCGTCACAACGGACAGTCATCACATGCCTTCTTCTCCTCATGTTTTCTAGCCTCTTCCTTTCCTTTCCTTCCCTTTCCTCCCAACTTCATATCATTCTCATAATAGAAAAGAATTCAACCTACAAGAACCCAACCAATCATTTTTGTATCTAATAGGACCTTCAACCTGGTTATGTTTGAACGGTATAATTGAACATTTGAACTATATTTATGGATAATTTGATATGACATTTTATTTCGTTATTCTTACACGGTTTAAGAATTTTATCTTTAACAAGGATTCTCCAAGAAGAATAAACATTCAAATGAAAATTTTTAGTAGGAAAATAACTATTTAATTGAAATTTCAAATTTTTTTTTTAATAAAATTAAACGGAAATAATTTCCCATGGATGTCCAATCTTGGGCAAATTATTAGGTGCTCTCGGTGCAAGGAGACTCCCTCCATAAAACCGTCGGATACAAAATCGAAGTACTTTTACAATTTCTCTATCTAAAATCCAACGGTACAAATCCACCCACCTCATTGCATCGGGAACACCTAATAATTTCTCTAAATCCTAGCAAATTCTCTAAAATTTATGCTCCGTCCCCGTTCAGGGAGCATCTCGAATGTTGATTGACTCCTATTTCGTATGATATTATTAGGATAGAGGCCCAATTGCAATTATCTCTGATTCTCTAGCATTCACTCATGATGGCAGCAATAGGCCCAGCCCAACACAAATTTAGCCTTCGCCCAAACTTTTCACACATACTCCCTAATTACATTTGTATAAATATTCTCTCACAATATGTAGTTATTTTGAATTCAATTTTCATAAAGGTTTCATTTCTTTTTTTATTTATTATGTAAAAGCGTTTCTATGTTTCGATGCCGAGTTTGTTGAATATTCAAATTTTTAAATTTTGAATCGGCAGCTCATTATTAATATGGTATAAAACGAATATAAATCAACAATCCTTTAATTTTGTAGTATATTGTATTGTAGGTAAAAAATGTAAAATATACAAAATTAAAGCATTTGAAGGTAACTTTTTTTTTTTTTTAATTTATTTAACATCAAATCAAATAAATAATTAAACTTCTATCCTCCATCTTTTACGTTCATACTTGCCATAGCTTGATAATATCAGTGTCAAAATATTATATTCATGGTAGGAAAAAACTTGGTTGCTTATCAATATGTAGGGATCTCCCTACATACCACTATTAAAATGATGACAACTAAGAGAGATAAAAAAAAGTTTTTTCATTTTATACCTTTCTCTTTTCTAGTTGTCAAGATTTTAATGAGATATGCACGTAGATCCTTACTAGATTAGTGTAGAAAGTAGAGAATAATGAGGATTTGAATAGTTGTTGGTGTATTTGAAGAGTATATGAAAAGAAGGGGATGGATATAGTAAAGTTTAGTGTGTGGTGAGGTAGGTAGCAAATAGCAATGAAATGATATGTGGGTTTTAATTTGTTAGATTGGGAAAACAAAATGATGAGGTGAAAGGAATATTGTACTGTTACCTATCCTATCCATGTATGGGCTACTGGGCTGGGCTGGGCCCCACTCTCCATCTTTTTATTCTTCAAATTCACAATCATTATTTCTGTCTCTTCATCTCCTCATCATTTCATTTCATGAATTTTAAACTCATAACTTTTTCCCCAACCTGGGATTTCTCTGCCTGCAACCCAACACATGCCTCTTCTCTCCAACTTAACACCCTAAATCAAGTTAAATATCTATCTTAATCTAGTTATGTTAATAATTTAGAGGGGAAATTAACAGAAAATTAGTTGGGATGGATGGATAGTAACTAGTAAGAGGAATCAATGAACAGTGTGAGAAAAGTTGGTGGTGTTGTAAATCAACCTCTTCCTTATCTGAAAAAGGTAGACAGGCTTTGACTTGCACTGTGAAGCTCTGCAGCTGAAGGTGTGTGTCTAGGTTTTGTTTTTGTTTTTGTTTTTGTTTTTCGGTGAGGATGAAAAAAAAAAAAAAAAAAAAAAATCTAAAAGATCTGATTGTGGGCACATCAGTGTCATAATTGTTTCAAACCCAAAATTATGGCTATGAGTATTATGCAGTGTTCTATCCAATGATGAAGAATATTCTATTCTACTAACTTAAAAGGGTCATAAATCTCATCATTTTCCTCATAAATACATCTATACGTACCTATATATTTTATTTTATGTACCCAAACCCATTTCACTGTTTTCTTTTTCAAAAAAAAATCCATCTGTTATCTTTGAACTCTTTTGATCCATGGAAATGCCCACTTTCTTGGAAAGTTTTGTTGAGAAATTTAAATTGGGAGTAGGGTTTTGAGTTAAAAAATTCATGTAGAGATAGATGTTTAAGGAAAAGGCAAAAAAAAAAAAAGATAATGAGAGAGACATGAGAACAGTTGTTTTGTTTTGGGGGAGATTCAATTGGTATATTAATGTAGAGTGGAGCCCAACAAGCTAAGGGCTTTGTTTGGCTGTGGAGTCCAAGGAAGACAGTCAAACTTTTGGAACAATAACAATTATTGCTTCCATGTTGCAATCTTGTCGCCTACTTCCTCTTCAATTATCAAATTAAATCTTTCAAAAAAAAAGCCTCATATTTTTGTAATTAGGGTTGTTGTGTATTTTATTGCTCAGACCTAATTAGTAAACATCAAATCTCAAAACAAATAGATTTTTTCGTTTTATTCATGTGAAAATCCAAGAAAAAATTAATTAAAATTTGGAACCTCTCAATAATTGCGGTTGGTGTTTGTTTGGGATAGTTTTTGTGTAGATATGGGTTGTAGAATTCTCTTTATATATAAATTCAATGCTTGGTTTTTGTTGATCAAAATGGTCTTTTCTATGAGGTTGGTGGCATCCATAAAAAGAAATAAGAAGATTAAGTCTTAAATGAGTTCACCTTTGTCAACTCATCGACATGTTAGTTCATTATTCTCTCGTTTGTTGATCTACTTAAAAGGTTCTTTTCTATGGCTTAGTGACATCTATGGAAATAAAAAAAAAAAAAAGAAAAATAGATCTTAAATAAGTTAATTTATTAATTGATTGAGCAATTGATGATCCTATTAAATGATATAGATTTGTTTGTTAGAAGATTAAATCTTAACTTGGGTTGATTATAATTATGAATAATACAATTTAAACTTAGAAATATTATTTTCAGTAATAATAATGATTTTTTGGCTCATAACAATTAAAGTAATAAAATTGTTAGGTAATGGAAATTACTATTGGCAAAGTTAACTTTGCAAATATTTTAAGAGGAACTATTGAGGATCCCACATTGAAAAGATCAGTGGAGACCTCACAATTAATTTATATGATCCAAAAGGTTACTTTACTCATTGTCAATTAGTTTTTAAGATGGAACCCTATGTTATCTGATATGGTATCAGAGTTCATTAACCTCAAACGCGTATGAAACAATTTCGATTTTTCAAGAAGAAATAAAAAAAATACTTTTGAAAGACACTTCAGAGCTCTCTACAGACAAGTAGTTAGATATATTCTAAAATTAAATTCAAACATACGGACATTCATGAGTATCAACACAATATAATACATCCTAGTAATTAAACAAATCTCTCCAATTACTTATAACTCATAGGGAATGATGAGACAAAAATCATAAGATTATTTAAATAAAGTTGGAATCGTTCATGTGTACGATTGAGTTTTCAGCTTTCATATATATTTTTTTTAAAACGTCCAAAAAAGCTTCATCTTTGAACAAAGCCGGTGGTAGCACGTAATTGCCAATTACATGAAATTAAATTTAACAGATCATAAGGAGCCAACGCTATGTGCTTCTTTTACATGGAAAATTGTTGGACACCATACGAAACTCGAAGATATTCTGAACAAACAAAATACATTCCAAAGAAACTGATTAAATCGATCCATCGCTTCGCTTCCACAAGTAATCATAGGAACAAAAGAAAAAAAAAAAAAACTTTTTTTTTCCTTTTTTTTTTTTTTACTTTTTGTATTTTGGGTTTTTTTTTTCAAAGTGTCAGCTGAAAGCAGCTTCCTCTTGTATGGAAAGTAGAATTTGATTCACAGCTGCAGCAATTTCATCCACTGTATTCAACTGGCATCCTTCCTCAACCTGAAAGCCCAAAAAAGAATTCAAAAATACTCATCACTACTTTTGACAAAACCAAAAATTAAAAGCAACCCATGTTCTAAAAGTTCATAAAGTTTCAAACTTTTTACCTTGATGCTCACAGAGTAAAGAACCATTTGATCCAAAGTGGTGACATTGAGATGAAGAATAGTGAGTCTCAAGCTTTGAAACCCAGCCACCATTTTGAGAAGCTGCCTAGGGCGTTTCTGGGACAGTATTTTAAGGTTGGCATGGCTGTCGACCATGGTGACTTCAATATCTCCGGCGGCCCATTGGGTGTGAGCCGGCATGGCCGAGTCATGGCCCGAGTTCTTGCACTGAGTCGCACGAGTTGAGAACTGAGGAAAGGAAAAGAAGTCGGCGAAAGGAGAAGCGTTATTTTCAATTGGGGAGGAAGAAGCTGTTTCCTTATGGGCCTTGATGAATTGCAATTGCTGCTCTAATTCCTTGACAAAGTTAATGGCGCCACCAATAATGGAGGCTTGGTCTCCCTGCTATAATATGCAAATAATTAGGCCTCTGGGGTTCAAAATTGACATTGCATGTGCCATAATACAACAAAATAACACAACCCCCCCTACCCAATTATTAAACATGCAATCGTTATGTCGTGAAATTGAAGTAATTGAACAGTTCCATCCCTCTAAAAGTAAAGAGAAAAAAAAATATATGAAAATTGAGGGAGAGATTTGATATGATACTCTTTTTTGAGATCAGAGACTTTTGGGCGGTACCTTTTGTCATTATCATTATAATCTTTTTCTTTTTTCTTTTTCTTTTTTTTGGGGGTTATGAGAAAGAAAGGTGACTGACCCTTTGAACGTAAGAAGACGGCATTAGTGATCGGAGGACGGCCAGATAATCATTCATTTGTTTCCGGCGGTTGCGCTCGACGGCGATGTGGGTCATCCTCTGGTTTTCAATTTCCTCCTTGTTTTTCGTGCTCCGAGTCCGCCGCCGCTTTCTCCTGCCGGTGGTCGGCGGCGGCGGTGGCGGCGTGGGTTCGACTTCCACCGGCGGGTACAGAGGACCTCCGGGGAGCGGCTGATTGATGGAACATTCGTCCGGTGAAGCGTCCCAATTAGCGGGCAATTTCTGGTCGTCACCAAGAAAGGTTTTTTCTTGCTCTAATTGGAAGGCGTAATCGTAGGCGGGCCAAGCTCCAGAGTAAGAACAGAAATCTCTGCAAACATAACTGAATGTATCTTGTGGGTAAACCACAGTTTCCAATGCCATCATGAACGATCACTCTGTTTAATCTCTCTGCTTTTGGATTTGTGGATCATAAAAACAGAGAGAAGAAAGTAAAGAGAGATGGGGTTGCTCTGTTTCGTGGAAAGATAGGGAAATTTGAAAGAAAGAAAGAAGGAGAAGAGAAACCCAAAAGAGCGAAGAAGCAAGGTTGGGTTTTTATTAGTGGCAGGGCAGGGGAGGTGAAGGAAGAAAAAGAAAAGGGTAAGGGCTTTTTAAAGAAAAAGAAATAGATTCAAAGAAACCATTGCAAGAGAAGAAGGTGCACGTGAGATTGCATTGTTATAGCATCAGTACTCACAGCAGCAAGACAGAGGAAGAGAGAGAGAGAGAGAGAGATAGAGGAATCTGGTGGTGTTGCTAGAAATGGCATAGTGTGTGTTGGGGTTTGGGTTTGGTTTGTTAAAAAGGGAAGAGGAAGGACTTAAAAATAAAGTTGAGATTAGTGAAGTTGGTGGTGTGGTGGACATAATTAAGTATTAATTAATTAAAAAGTTTTTTTTAAAACAAAGCGAATGTGGGTCTCAGTGTATAAGCTCTTCTGTCTCACAAAGGCCACGTTTCCTTCCCAGTGGGTCACACTCACAAATCAGGAACAAACTTCCTCTGCTTTTGCCTCCATTTACCATTCCTAATAGATAATATTTCACCTTTTTTAACAATTTTTTTTTTTAAAAAAAAAAGAACATATCTGGTCACGTACATTGAATTCACAATTTAGATGACATAATCTATCAATTTTTTTTTAGTTCATAATCTATCAATTTTTTTTTAGTTCATAATCTATCAATTTTTTTTAGTTCATAATCTATCCATTTTAGTATGTGACGAGTTTCTCTCTTTAGTTTAAAATAAAAATGACTTGTCAAGTATGGTTTATTGAAAAGAATCAGGGATGTCTATTTGTCCGTAGAGGCAAGGCCTCCAATGGGATGGAAATTTCCATTTAGGTGGGGAGAGAGCGAGGGAAAAAAATTTCCCACGAACTAAACATAGACGGAAATAGGAATAAGAGATGTATTTTCTATCCTTATTCCTTGTGAGCTAAACCAAGATAGAGACCGGTAATGTATTCCATGTAAGGTGTTCATCGGTCAGTCGGTTTTTCAGAAATATGGAAACCGACGATTTCCTGTGGGGTATTGCCAACCGACCGACCGACCAGTCGGTTCGATCGGTTTTCCAAGAATTTCCATGTCTCCGTTCCCTGTCCCATTTACTTTTATTATTATTATTATTATTATTATTATTATTATTATTATTATTATTTATCTTTCTATATAAATTTAAAGTTTTATGGTTAATGATTTATAAAATTAGATGTGTTTGAATTATATGATTTAAACATTTGACTTATATGTATAGATAGTTAGATAGTTTTATATGAAATTTTATTTTGAGAGATTTAAGATTTTTTTTTTAAAAAAATAACTATTTAAATGAAGATTTCATTTGAATAATTAACTATCTAATTGAAAATTAATGAATATTTCTCATGGAAAGTTAAACTATTTGAAAATTTATCAAGAGAATTATTTGATTCAATGAAGATTAAAAAAAGAAGAAAAAAAACTAATGGGAAATAATTTACAGAGAACCTAATCCTCGTAGATTCCTCATGGGGAATCTTCGCCCTATTCCCTGTGAAATTTAACAAGAAATTTTGCAAAGATGGGGATTGAAATGGGAGGTGGGGACGAAGACAAAGAAGCCATCCACATCCCCTCCTTGACCCGTGGACATCCCTAGATAAATATTGAATTACCATTTAAAAGTCGATGGTTCAATTCCTTACCTCACAACTGTTGATTTAGCTCTTGTAGTTTAAAATTTATCATGATTTAATCATATGGAAAATATCGGGGACAATGAACCTCTCTCTAGCTACATCTCCTTCAATATGGTATGATTTGGATACAAAATTTTATTTTTGGAATCAGTCATCATACCAAACAAAATAGCATCTCTTTTGTTTCTTGTGTATCCATGATTTTTTTTTTCCTTTTCTAATCAACGTGGGACTTTACTCGTCCAAATGTATTTTTAAACTAAATTGATAAAATTATTGTAAATTTTAGATGTTAGTGACTATATAAAATTTAAATTACATAGCAAACTCAATGACCAAATATGTCCATTTAACATTATTTTTCAGTTTCATCTGAGTCTTCAAAAAAAAAAAAAAAATTACTTCTCTTTATATATATATATATATGGTTACATTTAAAGGTGATGATGTTGACAATTTTAAATTGTAATATATTTTCTTAACAAAATGATCCTTTGTCAGTAAAGTAGTGTTTTTAGGTTGGATCATATATGGTGTGTTAGGTTTTCAATTTTGTAGTTGGGTGTGTTCAACTTGTTACATTTAAATATAAAATAATTTTCAATTTGATTGATTAACTATATTTTAATATTACATTCAATATTACTTGGTTAATAATTTTTTAGATTTTAATGACAATAAGATCTCTATTTAAACACTCAACGCACCCAATGTGTTGATGAAATTAAAATTTAGATTTGGAACAAAATTAAAAGAAATAGCACAAATAAGAACAAATTTACATATTATAATTATTTTACATGTGGCAATGTTTTACACACCTAGCATCTTCTTAACTGACTCTTAAATATCGAAATATAGTTAACAAATCATAATCAAACATAAAAATATAGAGATAAAATAGAAGAGAGAAATGTTTGAAATTAAAGAAGATTCTCTTTCTTGAAATGAATAATTGCCACCAAGAACATAAGTGTGAAAAGTTGATATCCATATTATAAGAACAAAATTTAGGCTGCTGACTTGGTCAGCCAAGCGTGTTGTCTCATGAGACGAGGATTCAAAATAAAAACAAAAACAAAATTGAAAAAATATATAGAACTTGGCTTCATGTGGCCACATTTCATTGGCTAGCTTACAACTTTTGTCCATATACCATAATACTACAAAAAAAAGAAGAAAAAAAAACCCTTTTATACCGATGGGAGATGCTACATGTTTCTCAATCACAAATTTGATAATTTAGATTTATCATATTAGACAACATAATTGAAGTTTAATTAGTTAAATCATGTTGAACTATTTCAAAAAGTGGGATTTTGATAAGATTTGATTAGTTGTATAATTGCCATAAGAGCTTTCTAGTGAAAACAGATAAAAGAAATTGAGAAAAAAGTGATTAAAGCAAGTGCTATTTAACTAAATTGACATTATTGACATTATCTTCCTTGCTTTTTCTTTGGTTTTGTTTTTACGATAATACCAACAAAAATAATTTTTGGCTGTTGTCTTAGGTTACTTTATAAAATAGATTAACACGCGTTAATATCGATTTTCAACTCTTTCTTATTGTAAAATCATTTATTTTTCTTAACAAAATATGACCACTTTTAATTCTAAAGCGATGAATGTGGACTAATTTTCATTTAATTAAATCTTTTGAATTTTAATAGTTGAAAAGTACTTGATGTGGAGATCAAAAAAGATACTATGTCTGAAAATTAAATACTTAATTAATTATTACTGTTTGTCTGTTTGGGATATAATCTCATTCACACAATTTATTTCATCTATAATTGGTCTACATTTTTTTGGTATTATCTCAATTTTGTAGGGATGCATCAATTTAAATAAATATTGTATGGCTTGTGATGAAGGCCACTAGAATTATGCTTTTTGTATCATATATAAATATCCTCCCTATATTAAGCCCATTGTTTCATTCTTTAGAAGGGAGAATTGAGGCTCAAGAATGAATGAAGGTCTCTTTGGAGGTAGTGTGTTGTTTTAATTAATAATGTCTTTTAATTTTAGTTCTATCACTGGATTTTATATTTTTAAATATATACTTCTTGGAGTATGAAACCATCAAGTTTTATGGTATATGCTTTATGAATTTGTATGGTTTAAGATAGTTCTTTCTTCTTTTGCTTTTTATGATCTTTAATTATTGAATAGTTCATTGTTTTCTATTTTTTCACCAATTAAAGATTATTCATAATACATACTCATTTTTGCTAGTAGCTTTAATTTCACTGTAAAAGGATATTTCAGTTTGTGAAAAAGATGCTAGTTTTACCATTCAACTAATTGCTAACCATTTATCCTCACTCATCTCCATTAACTCTTATTTTTTTTTAGTAAATTTTGTTATTACATGATTATTTGTTAGTAGAGTTGTTTTGATTTTATTTATATTAGCAATGTAGGACCAAATTTCCATTAATGACGATCAACACAAAAAAATGGTATTAATGTTATTCTTTTGCCTGGCATATGTCATTAAAAAATGATCATATACCCTAATAAAGGTATAAATTATAATGTTTTCTTAAGACCTACTTAGCGAGGATGTGACTTGCTTGCTAGAGTTTAAATATTATTTTTGTATCAAAACATTTGTGTTTGTTGGAATCCAATTTCTAAACCTTCAAATGTTTTGTTTTAATCTTCAAACTTCATATTAAAACTATTTTTTTTATAGCATTTTCATTAAATAAAATAGGCCAGATGCAATTTCTTTGCAGCTTAACATGTCCATGCCCTAACATGTGCCACTTCAACTTATCTATCCAATGTACTATTTTACACCACTTATTTGTCATGTCATGCACATATTCTTCATTAATTAAAGATTTTAAATTTTAGAGAGTAAACAAATACAACTTTTTTTAATTGAACTAAATTTAGAATTTAACAAAAAAAAAAAAGAAAGAATTAAATGTATACGTTGCCATTACTTGACAATGATGAGTCCAAACCTTTATATATATATATATATATATATATGAACACTTACCAAAACAAGTGGGGAGTGGAAGCTTTAGTTGAGAATTAGTGTATTTTGTTTGTCTTTTGTTTTGTTTTCCGAAAAGCTTGAAAGAGAAGATTGCTTATTGGTTTCTACATATTATATGGCCTTCAAAAAGAGAAAAGGCAGACGAAGAAGAAGTTACATTTGAGTTAAAATAATAGTGGAGTATAGTATAGCATTTTGTTGTATTATATTGTATGGTTTGATTTGATAATAATTTGGTCGGACAATTGAAGGAGAAAAAAAAAAAAAAAAAAAGAAAGAGAGATGACGAAAAGCTGGAAAATTTACCAGAGATTCTGATGAAGATCTAAAAAAACACACACACAGAAAAAGAGAAAAAAAAAAAAAAGAAAAGAAAAATTGAGATGCGGGACATAGTCGCAGAGGAATCCATGTGACCTTACAAAGGGCCATTCTTGTAATCATCTACCTTCAAGACTATACTATATATGTGTCCGACACCCTTTCCAAGACCACCTACTGTTCTACTGCTCCAATGTTTTTGTTTTTGTTTTTTCTTCTTTTTTTTTTTTTTTGTTTTTGTTAAATTCACATGCAATCTTTTTTTTTTTTTTTCTTTGTTCAAAATGGTTATTATTTTTCGGGGATTGGAGTTATTCTTATTGTTATTATTTTTGAATAAAAACATTATAATATACACAACTTATCTCACATTTCAATGAGACATTCTCAGAGGTATGTGTTTTAATTCGTTCCATGGAATATCTTTGATGCTTACTACTCTCTGACTTTTCTCTATTTCCTTATTGCTTTGTGTTCTGTGTTTTTCTTTTTTTTCTTTTCATTTTCTTGTTACCGTTCAATTAATTATTGGGATTCCAATAATATTATTCCTCTTGTTTCTAACATTATTGCAATGCTATTTTTTTTAAGGAGTTAGTAGTGTTGATGGCAAAATCTGGACAGGAGGAATTCACCTGACCTTCACGTGCTACCAACGGTAAATTTGTTTGAGAGGGAGGAAGACGTGGCCTGCAAGACAGAAAAACCTGCACACCGGTGTGGTGCTTGCCACACCGCCTCCGATGCTTAAGTCAGAAAGCGGAAGGAGGAGAGTAAGAGAGCAAGAGAAGAGAGTAGAGAATAAAGTTTGGGATATCAGTTTCGGGATTCCCTCTTTCAGTCATGAAGAGGGGTTTAAATATCTGTCCCTCCTCTAGGGTTTCTAAGCGTTCGGAGACGATTCGGACTGAACCAGGTTGAACTAGGGCGGCCAGGAGCAGCAGAGACCGAACGGAGGCGGAAGGACTTGGCCCACACAAGTGGGCCGAGGCCAAGGCCGACCATATGGGTCGGGCCAAAATTACCTATAACAAGTAGAAATTTTGGTTTTTCTTATTTTAAATTATCTAATTTCTACTAAGTTAAGCGAATCATCAACTAATTTTAACATTTATCGAAAAGAATGGTAGGATTGAAAAAGACTCATTTGATTATTTTAACTAATTAGTAAAAATTAGGTTAATCAAGTCTGTTTACAATTATTCATAATGTTAGCTTAAAATACAAGCTCCAAAAACTATTTATTATAACGGTATTATAATTATGTTTTTGCAAATTCTGATCATGCTTGAGAAAATCTTACAATACCCAATTTGAAATTTACTATCATATGGAATATTCCAAATAAGATCTGATATTATAATTAAGCAAACTGTGTGTATGCAAAACTAATTTTAATTTTATAAGACAAATGTTGAATTTACATTTTATTATTTATGACCAAGTAGGAGAAAACCTAACTGGCATTCCTTTGAATGTATCGCCGAAATACGTAATTTACAAGATTCGATGACCAATCAAGTCTCCATCTTGTTCATTCAATAGAATTGCAACTTGTTAATTAATATTTTCTGAAAAGGAAAAAAAAATCCAGTCATTTTCTTACTTGGGATTTCCTGCAAAGCCCAATACTTTCAGAATATTTTCTGCAATAAATAATTACTATGTATTTTTTGTGTTTTTTTAAAAAACTATATATTAAATTGTTTAAAAAAAAACTATATATTAAATAAAATAACGGGAATCATTAAACAAGGCTACTGTTTGAAGCATGGGATTGCACTGGCACGTCATGATTTCCTTCATTTTCTTCTTATGAATTATTTTGAAGCATGTCTTTCGTAGTACTATCCATTTAAATATTAATGCATAACTCATTAATATTTTTCTAATATTATATATATAAAAAAAAGAACTCAATAATTTCATAAATATTATTTTTTTTTTCGACATAAATAGCTTACACGGCACGTTACCTGGTACAACGAAGGATTGTCGCAATAATTTCATTTAAAATACATAATATTTGATTGAGTTATATATATATATGTAGATATAGAATGAACTACTTGCAATGATATCTTATCTTCTTAAATTAGATCCGAAGATTTGAAGATAAATATATAATTCGTTAAGGATAGAAATATTGAAAAATAATATAGTAATTGATCGAGTCAAGATATGGAAGCAATTAGAGATCAAATTAGTGATTAGGGAGGTAATTAAACGAATTAAATTAAGAGGGGGCCTAAGAATTGAGGGGTAGGGTTTAGTAGGGTTTTGTTTGGTTTGGGGTAAGGGAGCACCTAAAACTAGGAGGTATGTGGTAAATTAAATTAATAAGAAGAATGGGGAGGGTAATGAATAAATAAAAAAGAAATAGGAAAATGGGAAAATAGATTAAAAAAAATAGAAATGCATGTGGTTTGAGCGTAAAATACGGTGACCAGAAACCCTAATGTGTGCATGTGGGAACAACGTACAAGTCGGCTTAAAAAATAAAGATTTATATAAAAACCCAAAATTTCTGGAGTTATTGAGATGGTGATTGAATCAGAGATTTGGATTTATTTAAAATTTTAATTATAGCTAAAACCGTGTTATTGACCTCTTTGTCTTTGGATAAACGACGACTTATTGGGACCTCAAATTCTGGGAAACCTGTTCTTTTTTCTTTTCTTTTCTTCAAAGTAATCTCTATTTTCAATGAATTACGTACGTGGAGATTCGTTGTTAATAAGTGAAATTATTTACGGAAATTTTTATGTTTATTTTTCTATTAACAAATTAGTTGAAAATGAATTCTCTAATTAACTATAAGCATTGTAATTACCATATTTGAAATATACAATGCAATTTCACTCTTATTTAAGTAATTGTACTTGTACCCATAAAAAAAGGAAAAAACTTCCCTGCATACCGGTATGTAAGGATCTCCTGCATACCACCATTAAAATGTTGACAACTAGGAGAAATAAAAAAAATTTCTCATTTCTCTCTTCCTCTTTCTTAGTTGTCAAGATTTTAATGGGGTATGTAGGGAGATCCCTACATACCGGCATGCAGGGAAGTTTTGTTCATAAAAAAATCAAACAATGATGTAAGTTTGATCTAGGGAAGTTCAGAAAATCCACAAATGATGGAAGATGTAGATCTTCAAATTTATCTGTCCCGTAATAACTGTGGGATGCAAAATCGATATTAGACTTAACTTAAGCTAAGTAACAACTACTGTAATTGTTAAAGTATCTTTTTTCAAAAAAAAACAACTACGGTAATTGTTGGATATTTGTTTGTCTTGCATCAGTCAATAAGAAATGAACCAGTGTTATTTGCTCTTTAGATTCTAACAATAGAGATAGTTTTATAATTTCTCTCTCTTGCATTCAACTATGCAAAACTTTCTACCTCATTGAATAATTTCTTTGGAAAATCAGAATTTAACTGTTCATAAAAAAATGACTATTGTCCAAGTAGCTTTTACTAGACTTAGGCTTAGTTTGGAATTGCTGTAACTTTTAAAATAATTGCTGTCAGCTGTGCTTTTAGAAAAATCAGTTGTAATAAAAAGTAAATTAACGTTTGATAAATTTCAACTTTAAACCACAACAAGTAAGTTAGAGTGTTTGGTAAATTGATACTATATTGTTGTGATTTAACTATAATTACTAAATAGATATATCATTTCCATTATTATTATATTAATTTTTCATATTTAAAATTGTTAGAAGAAAATTATTTTAAAATTTTATATGATTTCGGTTATAAAAATTATAAAATTATACTAAATTATTTGATAAAATATTAGGAAAATTAATTTTTATATAAAAGAAAATATTGAATTAATTAATGGACCAAGCAAAAATAAATAATTTGTTGATATAATTTGTTTCCTTAAACAATAAATATTAAACTTAAAACTTATTGTTGAATAATAAAATTTTTTGTTTGTAATTGTGCTTGAAAATAATGATGAAATAAAAAAAAAACATATAACACCGCTGTTTCAAGGAAAAAAAATACCATATCACAAATGCATCAACACATAAGTTAATTAAGGAAGGATATAATAGTAATTTTTTAAAATCTCTTGGAGGAGGTGACAGATTATACGGGAAGCTAATTTCAAAAGCAGGTCTCCACTAGATTCTACAAATGAAGGTAACTAAAAAGTGATTGTATTTAAATTAATAAAAAAATCAATTTTACCAAACACCTAAAACGGTTAAAATTCTTCTATAATCATTTTCATTCCTCCTAAATCAACCCCAACGCACCCTTAACCACTCTAAGAGTTTAGATTTTGAAGAAAATAACAAAAACATACTTCGCATTAAAAAGAAAAACAGAGAGCATAATTTAAGTGAAACTTCAAACTAAAATGCACTAAGAAAAATTATATTTATGCTATATTCAAATAAATATGTCAATTAATACGTCCTTATACTTTAAAAGATATCTAACATACAACCGTATATATTATTGACAGTTGACTCATTAGACATTTTTAAAATTCCCTGACCTAATAATAAATGACATAAAACAGAAATGTCAAGGTTTTGTTAGCAACGTAAAACTCAAACTTATCCTTGATAGGTCTACAAATTTTAATAACGGTCTATTTAAGTTTATAAATCAACTAGACATAGAAATGTAAGTTCAATAATTTAATAGACATTTTGAATAGTTTAGAAACCTATCCTATATATACAACCTTCCAATTTCATAGACTAAACTTTAATTCAACCAAAAAAACATATGTACATATTTTAAATAAATTTGTAATCTGAATATATTCTTAAAACTAACGTTTTAGGTTGGAATCATTGATACAAAAAATCCATCAATTATATATTACAATATATGAGAAATTCTTATTCACAACTATTCATATTAGTGTGATCCCTTGCCATGCTCACTCTAAACTCTAAAGTACAACATGACTCAATGCTACAAAGACCTCATCATTGCTTAGACATGACATTTCATGACTTCTTTCGAATCTTACCTCAACTCATTACAAGAGACTTCGCTTAAGGTTTCCCTCGACATATTAAATTATTATTAAATTAAGAAACCTAAATACATATATTAAGTTAAATTTAATATATGGAATGAAGAATCTATTCTCTAACCATGAAAGAATCGACTGTTTATTTAAATAAATAAATAAATAGAAAAAACAGTGACAAGAAAAGAATAGGTCACTAATGAAGCTCCATTATTCTCGAAATAATGGTATATAGAAGGTGCAGAAATTAATAATTTGAGTAATTGGGTTTAGGTTTGCAAAGTTGAATAAATTTAATTAGTTCATGTAGTAATGTGATTAAATTGTAGAAACACCGACAGCGTTTGCAGATAGGCTTTGGAGAGTGACTACATGTGCCTCAATTTCTCTTGGTTTCCACACTCTTCAAAACTGTACGAACAACACTCACTTTGATTCCTCCATTAATAATAATTATAATAAGGTTGCAGCTGTAACAATACACATTAATTAGCCCCTGATTAACTAATTAATTAAAGCTAAGTTAGCTTATATAGCCTCGAAAACTAGTCTAGTAGTTCTATAGCCGGAGCTGGCATTGTCCTTAGCTTTAATCCCGATGATACATGACATTTGTGTACAAAGGATTGGCCATTCTTGGATAAAGATGAGACAGAGAATCCATGCATATTATTATTATTATTATTATTATTATTATTATTATTATTATTATTATTATTATTGTAGCATTTCAATTTCTAAATTCAATGTTCGAATATTTTATGTTCGTTTCATAAAAGTGGAAACTGGCCATTTTTATGAACATAATCGTACCTTCACGTTTAAATATTCACCAAACCATTTAAAAGATGTTTGTCTTCTTCTTAAACCCTTGCCTGTTTTCTTCTTTCAAAAAACCCCCCCTTTGCTTCGCTGAGCATTAAGATTCTCTCTTTCTCTTTCCCCAATTCAAAATTCTTTTTTTCTTTTTCATTTTTTTGGTTTCTTCTGCAGCAAAGAGCATGATTATTATTACCAAATGTAGCATTACCCAAATATCAAAATCATAATTTGAGTTTCGACTATAATATTTCTAATCAATCGTATGCATTAAATTAATATAATAATTAATTTACATATCGGACAACACATCAAAACTGGGGCTATATTTTTCCTGGCAGCCCACAGGTTCTTGATTTTTGGTTTTGTTATGTCGATGGCGAAATAAAAACAAAATCAATGACGAGTGAAAATAAATAATTTAGTGGGTGGACGTGTCTTCGTTTTATTATCTCAATTTTTGGTTTTTTTTTTTTCGAAAAATGATATGTAAAAAACTGACATAGATACAGAGGAAAAAGTTTTGTGATATTTTATAATATGTTACAAAAAGTACATCTTGGAACTTGGTATGTATAAGTAATATTGAAATATAAAATGTGATTTAATATTGGGTATGATTAAGCGATGAGTTTGTGTAATTTAATGTACGTGGAAATTAGTGGGGGAGTTTTAAATTGAAAAAAAAAAAAGAGATAAATATATTATTGGATTTGGCAATTGAATTGAAGAAGAAAATGGAAAAAAGGTTAATATTGAGAAGAGATCAGAAGAAGGTACAAAGCTATATATATTATTCCCTTAGCTCCCAGATTGTGCTATCAGCGCAGCGCATGACACCCAGAATCTCTTTTCTTTTGGGGTTTCTCATGTGCATTTTTCTGGCATTCCATTTCTTGCCTATGACGTGGAAAGAATTTTGTTTTATTTTCTTTTTTATTTCCTTTTTTCTTTTTCTTGTCGTTTCGATTTAAAAAAAAAAGGGGTGGTACGACCATGTTCCATAGGGTTTGAGAGGAGAAGCTTGAGATTATTTGAAAATTAAAAAAAAAAAAAATCGAAATTGACTGTCCTTTATTCCTCCGTTTTTATATTTGTCAAAGCGAGTCTAACTCAACGGTAATTGACATGTACTCTCAATCATGAAGTCAAAGATTCGAATCCCCTACCCTTAAATGTTGATGTACTAAAAAAAATATATATTAGTGGAATAATATGAGAAATTGGGGGAATTGCGATACCAATGTAGAGTGGTGTGATTGGATTAGACAAGAGACAAGTTGGAGGTAGCAGCCGTACACGTGTTGTCATGGGGTCCACGTGGCGGGGTCCACGTGGTGGTGGCCGCAACAAAGCCTACGCCACCATCTACCGGGCCTAAACCCAACCACCCGCCACGCCCCGCCATCCTCCGTCGTCAAACCCACCGCCTTTTCCACACTTTTTTTTTTTTCTTTCCCATCCATTTTCTCCTTTTTCTTTTATCCATCTTCCTTTTTGTTTGTCGTGTCTTTTACTCCTTTTTACACCTTTTTTAAAACTTTTTTTTCATTATTCATTTGTTTATATTATAATTATTTAACCAATAGATTTTGTTAAAATCTTTTCGAAAAAGATCTATTTTCACCCTTAAACTTTTCGGCGTGTATTAATTTTAAACCTAAACTTTTAATTCCATATTAGACCTTAAACTTTATAAGTATTGTAGTTTTTATCTTCGGTTCAATTTTTCACTAATTCACCCACTATTTCTAACAAAAAAAAAAATAGTGTACTTTTTTTTTCATTAAGTCATTAATTTCAATAAAATATAGATTTGACAAAGATAAGTTTATAATCAATGCACGGACTAATCATTGAGTAACTTTATCAAAATTCATAAATTCAACCAAAAAAAAGTAGTTCTAATGTCATTTTTCTCTAAATTTTTTTCAATTTCATTTCATACCTATGGTTTTATAATTCATTGAACACATAAGAGAGAATTTTTTTTAATGACATTTGGTGTGAGGATTTATGAGAGGGTTAAAATTGCCAGACTTTTTGAAGATTAAGATTACGATTGCAACACTTATCTAAGTTTGAGGTGTAATTTGATGAAATTGGAAGTTTAAGGTGAAAATTGATACAACTTGACAAGTTTAAGGGTCAAAATGATTTTTTTTCCGCTCTTTTAATATATTATTACAAGCTATGTTTAATTATAATGTTGGTCCTTGAATTTCATGAAGTGATCTTGTCTAATTAACTTTTGAATTTGATTAGAAATCTTCGATTATAACTTTAGAATTGTTGATTTTAGTTTTAATAAGTTTGGAATTGTTAATGGAATGTGGACTTATCATATTGATTTAAGCAATGAGCGGTGATTTGACACGATTTAGCATAAAAGAGTGTCAACTTGATAGAATAAATAATAAATTTGATTGAACAAATGAGCCTAATATATTTTTAACAATTTTTTTTTGGTTTGCTCACTTCTTATTTTATTAAGAGTGTGTTTGGTTTAACTTTTCAAGTGTTTAATTTTGAAAATAAATCATTTTGAAAAAATTTATAGTGTTTAGCAACCACTAAAAATAACCTATTAGAGAATGAGATTGAGAAATAAACCATTTTAAGAGAAACACTTGAAACCAGCTTTTCTAAAAAGAGTTTTGAAGTATACAAGAACTTGAGCATAAAAACACTTATGGGGAAGTGTAACCAAACATAGGGATGTTTAAATTATAAACAATTTTTATACAAAATGTTTTTTAAAAAATACATTCTTGAAAAACATTTAAATTAAAATGTATTCCAAACGGACCCTAAGTTTCACTTATTATCATATTATGTAAAATTGTCATTTATTGGACTAACTAGTATGTTGTTTGAATATTTAAGCAATCATGTTAGTGATGTAGACGTGTAAGAGTTAATATTTAAAATTTTTTAGACTAAATATACACTATGATTTAAAATTATAATTTATGTAAAAAATAAACTACATTGAAGAGTTATTATCAGTGAGTAGTAAAAAAAAAAAGAGTTATTATTAGTGAGGGAGCAATATTTTTCTTTTCTTTTATTGCTAAGTAAATGAAAGATAGTTTGTAAAGGGATTTAAAAAGGGTTGTATTCTTCTAACCAACATAGTCCCGGAATTATTGTCCCTTGTTCTAAAATCCAATTATTCGATTTTTTTTTGTTTTGAAACGCCAATTGTACGATTTATTTTATTTTAAGTTCATTTTCGTTTAATAATTTGCGGGGATAGTGAAGTGTTAGATGGAGAAATTTCAACGCATCACAAATTGACAAATTATTATTACAAAAATACCAATGATTTTTACGAATGACAATGATATCATTCTTTGGAGCATACAGGGGAATAAAAAATTCAATAAACCAAAACGACAGCAGACCAAAAATTCTCAAGCTTAATCAGAGCTATTGAAAGAAAGTTGAACGTAGAGGAAGATCATCAGAAAACTAACCAACTTCAATCGAAGAAGACCTCCCAAGTCCGATTGGAGAACCGCAAGAGTCATGGAAGGTGGTCCTCACCTCCGAAAGGAGTCTAGAAGATGAACGTCAACGCTTCTTGGAGCAATGCTCAGAACAGAGGAGGTGTTGGATGGATTCTTCGTGACTCTTCAGGTTCTTCAATATGCATGGGATACAAGAGGATCAACAGAAGCTGGTCTGTGAAATGGTTAGAAATGAAAGCAATCCAGGAGGGGCTTCGAAGCTTACCTTCCCTGAAAGCGTCCCATCGCGACTTATCCTTTTCCCCGATTGTGGTTGAGTCTGACGTAGCTGGCGTGGTGAAAATTCTCATAGAGGAAGAAGAAGACCAAATGAAAATCTCCTTCCCGTCCGAGGAGGTTCTGTAGCTGAAAGATTCTTTAGGCAAAATATCTTTCATTTTTTGTCCGAGATCTTGCAATGTGACTGCTCACAATTTTGCGTGCATTGCTATCTCGTCTCATTTTCTCTCTGTTTTGTTTGTTCTTCCACTTCGGAAGACGAGGGAGGATTTTGGATTGGGCCTCCCCCTTTATGGGTCAAAGCCCACTTAGACGATTCCTTTTGTATCTGCCTTTGTTTATCTTTAATGTAATCTATTTTATCTTGGAAAAAAAAAAAAAAAAGACATGTATCCCATGTTTAATTTGAAGACAAAAGTTGGTGAATCCTAATTTATAAGGTCACATGTCTTGACCATTTGAGTAAATTAAATTGGGATAGCAACAAAAATGATCATATTTAAAACCGCATTTTGAAAAATGGCAAATGATTTATTCTTTTTAATAAATGTCCAAACTGATTTTATGAATTAATAAATATGAATAGCAAGTTACGAAAATACCCTCAATATAATTGAATATCTCGAATTACATGGTAGTTAAATCAAATTTGTCATCTAAAATAAACTAAAACAATAATTTGATTTTCAAATGTTTATCTAACAAAAATTTGAACTTGGAGCAAAAAGACCTTTCTAACAAACATAATTAAAAGCAAATTAAAAATGACAAAAAAAAAAAATCCTATAATCATGAGTAATTACAATATATCTCAAATTTAAATCAAAACAACTCAAATTCCATTAAAAAAAAAAAAAAAAAAACCTTTTCAACTATCAAAATCAAAATTAAATATTAAAAGCAATATTACAGTAGAATTAGAAATCTTCCTAATTTATTAATGAAAATAATAACAACAATTACGTGATCCATCTATACAATTTTGAAAATAAAACTTTTTTTACAAAATAAGCTTTCCTAAATCGTACCATCCAGCCAAAGCGAGCATAGCTCAGCGGTAATTGGCATATACCCTTGACCATGAGGTCAGAGGTTCGAATTCCCCCACCCCCAAATGTTGATGTACTCAAAAAACAAAAAAAAAAAAAAAAAAAAAAAAAAAAAAAAATCGTACCATCCAATATATACAAATAAATATTAGAAAGCTTTTGAAAATAAATCTCCAACATTTCCAAACATAAAGTAAATCCTAGAATTATGGATAATTAAAACAAATCTCAAATTAAAATCAAAACATCTCAAATCTCATAAAACAAAACATCTTCCTAATAAACAAAATCAAATGGACAAAAAAAAAAAAAAAAAAAAAAAAAAAAACTCAAGTAATTAAAATAAATTTCAAATCCAAATAAAAACAATTCAAATCTGATAAAACAAAAAATCTTTCCAACTATTAAAAATCTTCCTTCTCCATAGTATAGTATGATGTTCAACCTGTTCAAAACCACCTAAATTTCCTACTTCCTCAAATAGCTCAAAAAATAAATGAAATAGGAACAAATCCCCCGAAAATTGAATCTAATTCAAACATATAAAAATAAAATGCACAACTCTAACTACCAATTAAGGGGGAAAAAAAGCTATCCAAAATTCAAAAACTCAGAAAATGATTAGAATGAATTCAAATAGTAAAATGGAGGGAGTATGTTGTTTAGATACACCCTCTTAAATTTTGGATGACACAGTAGTTGGAAAATAAGAAATTTGGTGCACAAATAGTGAAGGGCACGTATGGTCATAAATTTAGTTTAGTCAAATTGGATCATATGGTATTTGAGTTAAACTTAAAAAAAAAAAAAAAAAAAAATTATCTGAAATTCAACAAAACCTAACTCCAAATGGCCAGGTCCAAATTTTGATACTACAATAAATATTGCAATTCTTACCTTCTAATAGATATTTATTAACAATCGAAATTTTTTTATGCATATTTAATGAATCTAAACTATGACCTGGCTAGGAAATTGATAAGACTTGAAAAAAATGACACAAAAATTATATTTCTATTCAAATTTGTGAGTACTAAGAGGTTTGTTCAATTATTGCTCTTGTGCCTTAATCAGAGTTGAATTCCGTTGAAAGATTTGATTTTTATTAAAACTGAAGTAGATTTTTACTTGCTTTTTATCAAAATTAGTAGGTGGTGTTAGCGAAAATTGAACAAATGATAACGGTTACAACACTTATTCAAGTCTAGGTTTAAAATTGATGTGAAAGTTTAAGATAAAAATTAATACACCATATCTAGAATATAAATTAATTTTTTCTAACAAAACATAACTCAACTGGCATAAAGTTGTACTGATAACCACGAGGTTTGTGGTTCAAATCTCTCACTCCCTATTGTCAAAAAAATAAAAAAAAATTTAATTAATTAATTTTTTCCTAAATTTTAATGATTCTTAAAGACAAGTCAACTCTAGATAGCACATAACACCAAAGTTTGGGCTACATCCTTACAGAGTTACAGTACAACAGGTTAGTCCAATAATATGAAACTGTCGAGCTATTATCGCAAATAGTATAGATTTGTTTCTACATATTTAGCCTAAGTTTTACAAGTATCTGCAAAAAAGTCAAAAATTCAAAATAATTATAAAACTAATTTGGATTCAACTTATCATGTTTCCGTTTTAAGAAATATTCGTTTTTATCCTTCTATTAATGAAGACAAAATGAGAGAGGTATTGCCAAAGCGAGCCTAGCTGGTAGTTGATATGTACCTTCGATCAAAAGGTCAGAGGTTCGAATCCCCTTACTCCAAACGTTGATGTACTAAAAAAAAATGAGAGAGGTATTTGTCAAGAAAAAAAAATAAAGCAAAACAACGATTTGCATTTATTTTGATGGTAAAATGGGAAATTAATTCCTTTTCAACAAATGTGAAATTAAAAAGTGGAGTAGATCTATGGTTTTTTTTTTAATTACTAAAATTCTGTAATTATTTAATGAAAATATGTGGGGCGACAAATTCGAAATTTCTTTTCTTTGCGTGGCTGGAGATATCGTTCAGTACGCAAATCGAATTTCACTAAGCCCGTTTGTAAATTGACCCATTTGGAAAACATAAAAAGGTACCGGCCCAAGCCCACATTTGAAACGAGCTGGGCCCAATTGGGCTATGAACAGAGTTGGACTCCAAGACGATAACTGGCCCAAGTCCATTTTAGCTTCCGGAGCTCTGATGAATTGAATCTTATTATTATTATTTATTGTTTAGATATTAGCCGAAAAAGGATTTTTATTTATTAATAGAAAATTGAAATACCACGGTGTTAAATAAGTAATTTCAATTATTTTGAATGCAAAATAGCCAAGCGTAATTAAAAAGTAAACATCATTTCAAAAAATTAATTTAAGATGTTAGGTGAACTGAGAAAAAGACGGTCATAGAAAAAGGAGCTGTTGTTTTGAATGCTAAATCATCGAGTTATTTCAAAATTTAGGTTGGTTATTTAGATACTGAAAACATACCATTTTGAATAGAGAGTTGTTTTGAATATTAAATCATTTATTTCAAATTGTAGTTAGTTATATTTAGATATTATTGTGATATATATATATATATATATATATACACGCGCGCAAGAGAATTCCAGCATTTAACTTTTTGCTATAACATCTTGGAGGTTTTTTATTTTTTATTTTTTATTTTTTGAGTACATATAATATCTTGGAGTTGTTATCGCATATTGGGGCATAAATTTTACATACCAATTTTGTGGAAACAATTTTGTCAATATAAAATTGTTCGATGTGTTCAAAATCATCAAACCCGTTGGGAATGCATTTTAATTTAAATGTTTTTCAAGAATGCATTTTTTTTAAAAACATTTTGCAAAAAAATTATTTCGAATTTAAACACTCATATATTTGGTTACATTTTCTCGAAAGTGTTTTTATACACAAGTTATTGGGTCTGTCTCACTTACATTTTAATTTAAATGTTTTTCAAGAATACATTTTTTTAAAAAACATTTTGTATAAAAATTGTTTAGAATTTAAACACTCATATGTTTGGTTGCATTTCCTATAAATGTTTTTATACATAAGTTATTGTATACTTAAAAAGTCTTTTTAGAAAAGTTGGTTTCAAGTGTTTCTCTCAAAATGGTTTATTTATCATTTTCATTTTCTAATAAGTCATTTTTAGTGCTTGCCAAACATTAGAAATTTTTTCAAAATGACTTTTTTTTTTTTTTTTCAAAATTAAACACTTGAAAAGTTAAACCAAACATACCAATTGTATATTTAAAACCTCTTTTATTGGTTTCAAGTGTTTCTTTCAAAAGCCAAAGCGAGCATAGCTCAGCGGTAATTGGCATGTACCATGTACTAAAAAAAAAGTTTCTCTCAAAATACTTTATTTCTCAATCTCATTTTCTAATAAGTCATTTTTAGTGGTTGCCAAACACTAGATTTTTTTTTTCAAAATTAATCTTGAAAAGTTAAACCAAACACATCCCACCACAATCACCATACTAATTAAAACTATTGGTTATTTTGCGATTGTTTTATTATGGTCATTTCCCTCGTTAGTCAAATCTAATTTTACTAAGCTCTTTTGTAAATTGACTCATTTGAACATATAGAAGAGATCATGAATAGATAACGAAACAAGCCCACTTTTAAAACAAGACAGTGGGTTCAAATCGTCTAGACAAAGACCCAATGCATTCGAGACGATAGATGGCCCAAGTCCATTTTACTTCAATAGCTGATAAAAGGAACAAAAAAACAAAAAGGACTCATTTCTTTTCTCCTTTTCTGTTGAAGAAAAAATTATTGATTTCAATCATTAGTATTAGGTAGATATTTATAATACAAAGATAGGTATTTGATATTGTTAGGGTCGAAATTGGCCTTAATGACATACATCAAGGATCAGGGGAAAAGTCAAAGAAAAAATCTCGAATGGAAGGAGATGGAGACTTGAACAAGTCCAAGGTTGACCCAACTTTGAGCTCGACCAAACATGCCTAGGGGCCCAAATAAGTCCTGGGTGGGCTACTTTTTGGGCCAAAGGCCCAAGAAGTCGAGTCAGCTTATGACCGACCAAACCTATTCACATGCCCCTTGAAGTGGAAGGATCAGAAGCTTAAACAATCCTAGGGTTGACTTGCTTCGGATCCGACCAACCATGCCCAGGAGTCCAAATAAGTCCCGGGTGGACTATTACTTCTTATACCAAAGGCCCACAAAGTCTAGTCGACCTATGGTCGACTTGATCCCTTCACATCCCCCAACTCAAAGATGACACCATTGGGTCCAGTTCAACTCCTTTTAGTCCCAATCCAAAAAGAAAACTCAAAAACCCTAGGACAACTTAATATAAATAGATAATTATGACTCTAATAGAGGTAAGTTCAACGGAATCATCTCTCTCCAACCCTAACTTGCTAAAGTTTTTCTCCATCTTTAACTTAAGCACGGAATATGTGTTTGCAAACACACCCCACCAATGTGCAATCTATACCATTGAATCATGTGGAGGTCGGGGGCATTTTACCTTACTAGTTTTGTGCAATCAACAAGTATGGAGATTGGGGATTAATATAAAATTTATCTTCTATCTCAACCTAAAGTGAGTTTGGAATAACCTTTAGAAATGATACTTTTAAATTAAGTGTTTATTTTGTCTTCGTAACCAAAAACAGTTTCGAAAGTTTCAAAATAAACTAGTTTTAAAAAGGTTAAACTATTAAAAATACTTATGAACTATGGAGTTGGTTTCAATTATAACTTCAAACTTTGAAAAGTTTTTCATTTTAACCATGGAAATTTGAAGTTTTGTTGGCCTTTGAAAGCTTTTGTCACTAAATTAATAGAGAAAAAATGGTGTGTTCTTATGTGCTGCTTATGTAAATAGATTCAAACACATACTTCAGAAAAAAAAAAAATAGAGACACATGATAGCTTTAAAAAATAGGAAGAATTTGAGGGTTGATAGGAAAAAAAAAAGTCATAAATGAAAAGATCACAAAATTGGAGGTGTGGAGTTGAAATGAAGAAGACAACAACATGTAGAGGTTCAAAGTTAGGGGTATAAGTGGACATGTGTTTAAGGATTGATTTGAAACAAACTTCAAAATTCAAATGTTAAGATGAAACTTTTCAAAATTTGAGGTATAATTGAAACTCTTTTTTTTTTTAAGACAACATGTAGGGGTGGGGGATTATATTGAACCTTCAACCTCTTGGTCGAGATACAAGTTTTATGTCAGTTGAGTCATGCTCTTGTTGACAAGGTATAATTGAAACTAAGCACGTGGTTTAGGAGCATTTTTAATAATTTAACCTTAGAAAATTACAACTATCTTCTTTTTTAATTATTTTTTTAGTTAAAAATAATTTTCTTTTACTATAGATATTTCATTAAACGCACCCTCTCCGGGAAAAAAGTCTCTTCTGTTTTCAACTCTTTTGTTTTGAGTTAGTTATATCTAATCAAGAGTTATTTAAGATATAATAGAATATACACTTATGAAGACTATGAAAATGTCCACTTATGCAAATAACTTCCTATTAATTATTATCCATATAATATACAATTATACACCACGTAACATGAAAAGTCACTGGTCCACCTAATATTCAATTTTCTTATAACTAACTCTGCTGAATTGATTTCCATGGAATATCTTAATACAAATCTTGCTTAAAAAACTCAACACAAACTTTCCAACCTTAATTCCAACTTAAAAAACCATGTCTACCGTAAAAATAATCTTATTTTTACTTTGCTATTTCTATATTGAATATTACTCATTTTAAACCCAATAATTAATGATCTAAGGTCTTTTTTTAGTATATTTAATGATATAAGATTTGGAATCTTGTTTTCAACCTTTTGCTTTATGTCTGTATTAAAATGGTTACGCAACAGTATAGATTGATTATTTTATAAATATCATATAGTATGAATTCGACAAGAAAAACATTATATTCCTTCAAACTAAAATTGAAATTCATACTATGAAAGTAAATGTTGATTATCAAAATAGCAAAACAGTCAACCTAATCTAGAAAGAAAAAAAGGGTTAAAATATTGGTTGGGTTTTCGGAGTTTGAATAATTGATAAGGACTTAATAATTAAGAATAATTTTGTATAAATTGTCAAAGAAAGTTTTGGTAATTTGAAAAGTACGTATGGTTTAAAATTTAGTTTAGGAATGGAAAATTGGAAGGGATTGAAATTGAATAAGGACCTTTCATTTTGTTGTATAAAATTCAAATTCAAATGTGTCCAGAAGATTGGATTAGATTAGATTCATTATGGTTATTTTCTTAAAAAAAAAAAAAAAAAAAAAAAAAAAAAAAAAAAAAAAAAAAAAAAAAAAAAAGATTCATTATGGTTATTGTCGTTATCCTGGTATTTTGTAAATGGATCGACCAGTGCTGTTTGCTAATGTGGCTGACACTCACGTGGATCTCAGATTATGGGCCCAGCCCCCTAAGTACTCAGCCCAATGCCTGTTTTTCAAAAGTCAACACTCTCCGACATGGTCAAACATAACCACCATGGTTTAGATTCCATTTTCTGACCTTTCAAATGTTTATTTTAGGCTCAGTCTCAAATACATTTTAATTTAAATGTTTTTTAAGCATGTATTTTTTAAAAAACATTTTGTATAAAAATTATTTAGAACTTAAACACTCATATGTTTGGTTACATTTCTTCATAAGTGTTTTTATACACAAATTATTGTATACTTAAAACCTCTTTTTAGAAAAGTTGGTTTCAAGTGTTTCTTTCAAAATGGTTTATTTCTCAATCTCATTTTCTAGTAAGTCATTTTTAGTGATTGTCAAACACTACAAATTTTTTCAAAATTAAACACTTGAAAAGTTAAACCAAACACACCCTTAGTCTTTAAATTAAAACTGAAAAGAACAAAAGTGATTATTAGACCCTAAAATGTTGATCTTATTAATTATTCTTTGATTTTTTTTAAAAAGAATCATTTTGATTATTGGTTCTAGTTCATTATTTTTTGTCGCCAAGTATTATTGACAAATAATTGTGTTATAGGCAAAATTAGTCAATAATATCTCATGCAGGATAGGCCCAAACTAGTCGGGCCCAAAGACAGCAAGACAAAGGGTCGGAAGTAGCCCAAGGTTGCAATGCTCGGCCTTGGCCCATTGTCGAGGCCGAGGACGAGGTCGGCCTCGGCCCATTGCCTAGGCCGACCAGGGCCAAAGGCCCGAAGATGGTTCGCAGTTCAGGGCGACGAAAACCCTAGGGGAAAATCTATAAAAAGAAGGTTGCACGCACTCATAGGTAGGCGAAAATCAGTCCCTAAATTCACTTTACGTGTTTTTCGGCCAAGGCTAACTTAAGCATCGGAGTGTGTGTGGTCTACACCATACCGGTGTGCAGCGTTTGCTCGTCTCGCAGGTCACGTCTTTCCCGCTCGTTTACAAATTCACTGTTGATTGTCACGTGGAGCGAAGGACAAATTCCTAAGCGAAATTTGACCATCAACAAATTGTAAAAAAAAGTAAGGTAAAGAAAAGAAGTTGAGAATTGAGTTAGACCATTTAAAAATTTGAAGACTAAAATGAAGCAAGTTTAGAAAAAAGACGAAATGTAGATGAAGATTAAAATTAATATTTTTAAAAATAAATTTGAAAGTTTTTTATAGAACAACTAATCCAGTTAACTAAAACTCAGACTAGTAATTCATTTAAATATAGAGATTTAAACTATAAAAATATTCAAATCTAGCCCCACAATTAAAGTAAAAATTAACAAAATAATTTATTTATTTTGAAAACGAATGGAAAGAGAAAAATAATTTTAAAAAATTAACAAAGCATGTTTTTGGTTTTAAAGTAAATGGTTAACTTCCAAGTTTAAATCCGTATGTCGTGTCAATTTGGTTTCGAACTTTATAAAATATTTAATAGGTTCTTAAACTTTTAATTTTGTGTTTAAAAGTTGTTTAAAAAAAATTGTGTTTTAAAGGTTGTTCAACTTTAAAAATGTGTAATATGTTCTTGGCATATTCGAGACTTTTAAAAAGTAATCAATCTATAAGATATAAAATTGAATTTTATCCCTACTAGGACCATAGAGTTCCAATTTTATACCTAGTAGGCTTGTGAATTTAAAAAAAAAAAATCGAATAAGTTAAATGACTGATTAGATACAAAATTGATAGTTGAGGGATCTATCGAACACAAAAGTGAAAATTTAACGATCAACTGGATACTTTTTTAAGTTTAGAAACTTATTGGATACAACAAAATTGAAAGTTTGAAAATTTATTTGACACTTTTTAAAGTTCATGGACCAAATTGACACAATCCTCAAACTTCAGACACTAAACTTGTAATTAAACCTAAATAAAATATAAAACTGTTTTTAAAAATGGATCCTAAACAATCACCTAAATCCTCACCAAACCATTTCTGGCGTTGAAGTTACTGTTTCAAATTTTATAATTTAATTCCAATTTCTTCTTTTCACATCAATATTTTGTGGTACGAATTACCATGTTGTAACTTTTACCTTACTCTTTTACATTTGCCCCCCCCCAAAAAAAAACGAACTTTTACAACAATAAAGTTTTGGTATAATGATGCAAAATCCTTCTCGCCCCTCCCTTTCTTGTGATTCTTCGTAAATAATATCATTTTTGCTAACTTTATATTATGTCCATTTTCCTGTTATGGATTCATTAGTCAAATGAGTGTTAGTTTCTTCTTTTTTTTTTTTTTTTTTGAACAATGAGTGTTAGTTTCTTTCTTATTTGTTTCCTCACTTTTTGTAACGACTCATAATGCAACTTAGAATGCTTTTTAATCATAATATTGGTCTTTGTTTTAAAGGGTAAATAACTATCCATTTATGTTGTATCAGGCTTTTTTTGTTTTTTTTTTTTTTGAAATGTAATTGCATTAATGAACCACCAACTAACAACCACCATCCCGGTCTTCGTAAAGCGCAGGGAAAAACCACTAGGGGAAATGCGGAGCCCAAAAAAAATGCCCTCTTTCCCTCGCAGAGCTTTCAGATGAGCCAACATCTGAACCAAAATTACAAGCAAAGGTAGCAATGCAGTGGGAAAACGAGTTCGAAGTCCTACTGCAGTGGCCGAATGAGATAGCATTCAACTTGGAGGCTGCCTTGACAATGGCATCCATGATAACCTTCATTTCTGACAGGTCTTCTGCCGATCCAGAGAGAGCTGAGTTGACTTCCAAGGAATCCGATTCCACCTCCAGCGGGATATGGCTTTGAGCACAGGTATCAACAATCATTTTAATTCCCTCCAGAATGGCTTCAGCTTCCAGAGATTTGATTGCCCATTTGTGGTGAATTTGACGCCATTCGAAACAGATTGGGGATCCTGCCGAGTCATGCACAACCCATCCTAACCCTCCTCTTCCTTTCTTGTCAATCCAGGAAGCATCTGAGTTCAATTTCCAGTGGTTTGGCTTCAGGGGAGACCATGATGCTTGACTCGCTAGGCTCCTCGATCTTTTCGACCCGCTTTGACTGAGGTAAGTTTCTTCTCCTTTTGAAATGTGGTGCTCAATTGATTTGAAGACTGTCTCTGTTGGGATTTTTTTTCCGTGAAAATCATGTTTGTTCCTTACATTCCATAGTCCCCACATAATAGTTGAACCTCTGGCCAAATCATCCTTGCTTAAGTTTTCCACCAACCAGCTCCAGTATTCCAAAGGACTCCAACCTTCCCTGCATAAAGAATACAGGATTAGGGAGTTGGGAATAAATTTAAGCCAACACTCTTTAGATATTTTACAATCCCATATCAAATGGGATGTTGTTTCCACATGCTTTTTACAAAAGGAGCAAAGAGGATTTAGAGCAACTCCCTTCTTGAGAATATTGTGCTTGCTCGGGACTATGTTGTTGACAATCTTCCACGTGCAGATTTTCATTCTAGGAAGCACGTACAGATTTAGAGCAACTCCCGCCATGGATGATTGTGAAAGGGCTCTCGGAATTAAAAGAGTGGAATCTCTAGGGAATTATCTGGGGATGCCGTCTCAAATTGGAAGAAACAAAGGAGAGGCCTTTAGGAGAATCATTGATCGCGTTGAGAAGACCCTCCAAGGATGGAAGGAAAAGCTTTTCTCCCTTGGAGGAAAAGAAGTGCTCATAAAAACTGTTGCCCAGGCCATACCTACCTACACGATGAGCTGTTTTCGTATTCCTAACAATATTTGTTTGGAAATTGAGAGGAAGTGCACGAGATTCTGGTGGGGATCTTTTGGCTATAAAAACAAAAGTTATTGGATGAGCTGGACTAGGATGTGCAATAGCAAAGAGATAGGGGGCTTAGGGTTCAGGAAAATATCTCTCTTCATAACCAAGCAATGTTTGCCAAGCAGAGTTGGAGAATCATTCGTAATCCTGATAGCCTGCTGTCCAAAATTTTGAGGGGAAAATACTTCAAGGATGAGAATTTCCTTGAAGGCCCCATAGGCAATAGCCCATTTATGGCTTGGAGGAGTATTTGTTGGGGTAGAGATTTGTTTGCTAAAGGCTTCAGATGGCGAGTGGGAAATGGAAATTTAATCACGATAGACAAGGACCCTTGGATTAATAGGAAGGGCAACCCAAGGCCCATCCATACCAAGGACCAGCTCAAAGGGCAAAGAGTAAATAGGCTTCTTGACGAGAACAACTGTTGGAAAAAAGACATAGTATTCAAAACTTTTGATCTTCAAGACGCGGAGGACATACTTAACATTCCAATAGGAGACAAGAATTCTAGAGATGAAATTATCTGGCATCCAGACAAGAAAGGTTTGTTTTCCATCAAAAGTGCCTATCACCTTGCCATAGAGATCAACTCCCACAAGCAAGCATCCCAATCAGACAAAAGCAAGGCTACCAAGATATGTTGTATCAGGTTAAAAGATATATTAGAAACAATTTTATTATCAAAGGCTAAACCCATATAGTTGAAATGCAATCTTGTAATGATCCTAATTAGATGTAAAATTTATTTCCTACTTAACCATGAGTTTTTCTCATAACAATAGGTAATTGATAATTAAGTTTACTAACTTAGAACTACTTCGTGTTTTAGTTTTTCTTGATTTATTTTGTATTTCATCTTCTTTAAATAAAATTTAAATGTTTGACGATATTTTGAAAGCAAAATTTAGATTGTTTAAAATGTTATCAAAAAGTGGGTTATGTAATGAAAATATATGAGAATCAATATTATTTTAAAATTAAAAAAAAAAAAGTAGATATATATTTCCAAATTAAAAAAAGAAGTAGAAATTAGGTTTGTGTTGATCTGAACTTTGAATTTTAAGAAATGACTAATAAATCAGTAAACTTTGTATTCCGTAAATTCTTGAATTTTTTATTTTGCATCTAATAAGCTATTGACATATTCCACATTTTCTAAAATTTTGTGAACCTACTAGAACAAAATTGAAAGTTTAGGTTTCATTAGATATAAAATTCAACCTTATATTTAATAGATTAATTCATTTTATTTTTTTTTTAATATGTTAGAAATCTATTAGATACTAAATTAAAAGTTTAAGACCTACTAGACATTTTTAAAATCCAATGACCTATGACACAAGATTGAAATTTCGAAAATCTATTAGATACTTTTAAAAGTTCATAGACCAAATTGATATAAACTTGAAAATTTAGAGCTTAAACTTGTAATTTAGCCATAAATAAAGGTTATTTGGCCTCCTTAATAGTTCACATTCCTAGAAAATAATTCTAAATTATTAGTATTGGACTTGGAAAAAAAAAAAAAAAAAAAAACAGATTTTAGTTTCTTTACTTTAATTTCAAAATTTTCTATTACCGAAACAATATTTTTAGAAAAATAAGGTATAAATATCATAAACAAACTTTTTTCATAATAAAAAGAAGGGAAAAATCAATATTAAATTATTAACCTTCAACTTAGTTAGTTGTATTAATTTTAACCTATGAACTCTTAATTTCATTAAATTGAATTTCAAACTTAGCAAATTACATCCTTTAACGTTGAGCTTTCAATTTCATCAAATTAAATCCCAAACTTGTAATAAGCATTAGAATGTAGATCATCAGTTAACTTTTCGTTTAAACTACCGTTAAAGCACATAATTGACAAATTCCTTTTTTTTTTAAAAAAAAATCACATTGCACATAGAAATTTGAGGAAACTTTTGAAGAACACATGGAACTCTGGAATGATTGAAAACAATTTTAGAGTTTTTTTTTTCTTTTCATTTTAAATGACTTTTTTCTGGTTGTTGGGAACAATATTGTCTTTTTTTTTTTTTTGGTCTATGATTATTAAAGAAAGAAAAACATTTTTTGAAGTTTTTTTTTGCTAGTTTTTTCTTGCTAAGAACTTTTCGAGGTTTTTTTTTTGTCTTTTGCTGTTGTTTTTTTTTTTTTTTTACCTTCTAATTAATTAGAAGAACATGTAAGTAAGTCTAGGAAATGAAAGCAAAGTGATTTTGAGTTTTCTTTCTCTCTCATCTCATGGATTTTTTTTTTAATTGCTAATAGCTTTGTGAGTTTTTTTTTTCTTTTTTGGGGCTAATAATTTTTTTTTTGGTTGAAAAGTATGAGAAGAATCGTATGTTTAATTTTTTCAAATAAAGATTTTCTCTAACAAATTTCTCATTGTCAATCGTGTGCTATATTAACAATTCAAATAGAATGTTAATTGAAGGTCTATATTACAACATTTATGCAAGTTTGGAGTTTAATTTAATGAAATTGAACGTTTAGATTAAAATTGATAAAATCCGCTGAGTTCCGGATGGAAAATATTTTTCTCTAAAAATAAAATACTGAAAAGAAAACCATTAATTTTTTTTTTGGGGGGGGGGGGGGGGGGGAAGAAAGACAAATCCTCCCATTTGTTTTGTTTGTATCCTATTTCTCTTTTTAGTTCAATGTGAGTGTTAGAATTTTAAACACACAAATCTTTAGAACAAATTCATAATATTTTGGCTAATTGAATTACGTTAAAGTTGGGCAAAATTCTTTAACCAAATGAGCCTATACTCATTCCAAGTTTCAAAATATGGTTAGAAATTTTCAACATCTTGCCATTATTTAACTGTACATGCACATATATATACAAAAAAAAAAGTGTAGGTCATCTCCACTTGAATTTGTTTATTTAGTGACATTTATTAATTAATTTAATAATACATTATTCGGCTAATGGATGGTAAAAGATATTGATCAAACATTAATTATCCAAAACCAACCTAGCTGAAAAGTAATTACAAAATTTTTAAAAACACATTACTAACATTTTCTTGCTTTTAACATTTTTTTAGTGCATTAGGATTTTAACTTTCAATTTTTGAGGAGTTACGAGTATAGGCTAATATTTTTTTTTTTTTTATCTAAAAAATTGTGGAATAGTAAATGATCAAACTATCAAATATTATATATAAAAAAAGTGTTTGATTCATTAAGCTAGGTTTGAATTTGCATGAATATGCTACTGTCAGTCTATCATAAAAATAAAGAATAAAAATATTCAATTAATGAGCCCTCACAAATACTTTGGTATGGTCTCCAAAATTTCAAATTTTTATAATTAAGACTTTGAAGTTTCCAAAATTGTTATTCAAAATTAATATTGAGCTATATCATTTCAATTCAATGTGTTTGAAAATTAATTAATTAATTAAATGCGTAAGGATAATATTGTCTCTATTTTCTTAACAAAATTTCAAACACATGCCTTGAATTTCCAAGCAACCCATAATTAAAAATACTTCAAATTTAGGTTCCGTGATACTTAATTTTGACGAACTTGCAACATGAATAATTAGATAGAACCCAAAAAGTTGTTTAATCTAATCCAATTTAATTCATAGACAATGTTGTGGGAAATTCTTGACAACCCCAGAATCCAAGGACTAAGCAGTACAACGCAACAACAACACGAAGGCTTGACCTGGAAGTCGGACTCTAGAGGAGAACGAGCCGAAGGATCCCATGCTCGGCCCACTCGTGTGGGCCGAGTTCCTTCCGCCTCCGTTTGGTCCCTGTTGCCCCGGTCTGCCTCAGTTCCACTCGATTTAGCCCAGGATCGCCTCTGAGTGCCTAGAAAGCCCTAATTGAAGACACAGGTACAAATAGGGTTTCTCACACCCGGAAAAAGGGTTCGGAAATTTAGCTACCAAAAAACACTTTTATTGTTTGATCTGACTTAGGCATCGAAGTGCAGGTGCCCTACACCACACCGGTGTGCAGCGGTTTTGACTGGCCTTGCAGGTCACGTCTTCCCCGTCTTCTACAAATTCACTGTTGGTGTCACGTGAAGGTAGGTGAGTTGCTTGGCCAGATTTTGGCATCAACCGACAACATTGATTGTATAACCTTCTAGATAAAGTAGAAACGTCTAAACGATTGAACTAGCTTCATGTTGACTCATTTGATTAGTTTATTTTATAAGTAGACGTCTCAATAATATTTTAGATGCAACATGGTTTTGGTGAATGGTATTAAAAATTGTTTAGTTGAATATTTGTTTATGTGTCAAATTAAACTTTCATGATATGATTAGTAATGGTCCCTCGAGTGGTAAGCATGAAATAATAATACTTGTGTTTTGGTGGCACCAACCAACCAAGATTAGGGAAATGAAATTGCTGGGTCCAATACATTGAGAGCAGAGCACAAACTTGGCCTTGCCCAGTTGCCCAGTTGCCCTTGCCCTTGCCCTGCAAATTCTTCTCATATACATATAACCACGTTGTGTGCAAATTCCAATTATTCCCTTTTTATATACATATACATATATGCAGGCAGAGGCATTGACTTGACTTGGCCGGAATTCGGTATCTTATCTCTCTCAGTCAAACCATTTCCAGAAGCAAAACTCCATTTCTATATTCTTACTTCCGTCTCTCTTCAGCCACCCTTTCTTTTTCTCCCTTTTTCTTCTCTAATCACTCTGCTCTAACTTTTTCTTTCTCCTCTTTGCTTTTCGTTTCGGCAACCACACATATCACTTCACATATGGATAATTCAACTTCAACTTAATTAAACAACCCCCACCCCCCCTTTTTTATTTTTTTTTATTTTTTACACCTTCAATTCTCCTCTGTTTTTGTTGCCTTTTCGAGATGGCCTCCTCTGGCCCTGTCCCTGCCAATTTTCTCCGCTTCTACGCCCTCAATCATGTCGTCACGTGCTTCCTCCTCTATTCTATCCTCCTCACCGACATGTCGTCGTCCCTCGTCGCCGCCCAATCCACCGTCCCCAGTCCGCCGGATATGTACCCTTTCAAACAGACCATCAGCAAACGAATGGCCGTCGTTTTGATTGTTCTCGTTTGCTTCTTCATCGTCCTCGCGGTTCTCTCCGTCTACACCCGCCAGTGCACGGACCAACGCTTCGGCGGCCGTCTCGTTCTCTCCACTGCCCCAGGTGGAACTAATAGTCGATCCAGAAGGGCGGCGCGTGGCCTCGACGCGGCCGTTATTGCTACTTTCCCGACGTTTGTTTACTCCAACGTTAAAGGGCTCAAAATCGGGAAAGGCTCGTTGGAGTGCGCGGTTTGTTTATCCGAATTCGAAGACGATGCGACGCTGCGTTTGTTGCCGAAATGCAGCCATGTCTTCCACTCCGATTGCATCGACGCTTGGTTGGTTTCTCACTCGACCTGCCCTGTTTGCCGCGCTAGCCTCGTCCCCAAACCCGGCGACATATCGTTCGCGGCCTTGCTCAGTTCCGGTACGGGAACCGACGGCGACGGACCGGATGACGGGAATCGAGCGACCGGATCGGATAACAGTCAGGTAATTGTTGGAATTCCTGAGGGGAATCAAGGTCAGGATGTGAGTTTGATAAACCAAAATCAGGGGATGAATCAGGACGGTCCAATTCGGTCGAGATCGTCGGGATGGAGATTGAGCGGGCTGTTCCCTCGGTCGCATTCGACGGGGCACTCGTTGGTTCAACGGGGGGAGGGTTACGAGAGGTATACGCTGAGATTGCCGGAGGAGGTGAGAAGCGAGCTGTTGAATTCGAATTTGAATCGGGCGAGGAGCTGCGTGGCGTTGCCGAGGATGCAGAGTTCGAGACAGGGGTACCGGAGTGAGTTGGGGAAGAATGGGATTGGCGGTAATCGGAGCCGGAGTGGGCGGTTGGAGTGGCGGACATTGTTACCGGCGACGCCGCTGTTCAGAAGGGAGGGTTCGAGGAAGGATGTGAATGTGAACGGAGATGGCGGTGGACGGGCGTTCGCTCGGTTGCGGGCTGATGGCGACGGTGTTGGTCAAAGTCAACAATAACGTAGGCGGCTGTGGGTTCTGAACAATTGGGCCGATTTGGGCTTTCGTGTTTTTTTATTCTTCTTTGGAAAGAAAAAGAAAAATCCGTGATGATTGAAGGTCAATTTTTTTTATTGGGAAAAAGGGGAAACGGTCAAAATTCATTGGTTAAGTGATTGATGATCCCATTTGATTGGCGCATGCCACACACATGTATAGAGGAAGGATTCACTTTTGTTCTGTGAGTTTCTTTTATTAATTTTTTTTTTGGTTGATATTGTGGTAATAGAATAGGAGAAAGTATTTACATACTGTACAAATCAGTGGTTATTTGTTGAAAATTATATGGTAAAAAAAAACAGAGATAAAAATAATTCACGTAAAGCTTTTCATTGTATATATGATATTTAAATTTAAAGTAAAGTTTTATTGTACAATATAACTTGAATAATTTGGACTATGTATGTATAATTAGATTATTTTCAGGTAATATTATTTTGTTTCTATGAAGTTAAAAAAATTTATCTTTAAATGAGGATTATATGTCAAAATTAAATTTTGAATGAGAAATTAACTATTTAATTTAAAATGTTCTAAAAGAATTATTTAATTCAATATTAAAAAAAAACTAAATGGAGAATAATTAATTTAATTTATTGAATTATTTAATTCAATATTTTTTTTTACAAACATATGTCTAGAGTGCAATTAATGAAGCTTTTTGTTGAAATGTATGAGTTTTTGAAAGATTTATAGTCAATCTTGTGCATTAATCATGTTTAATTTTATGCCAAACTTGATTTTTGTTGCAATTAGTAGGTTTAAAGAGAATTTTTTATTTGGGAAAATAATTTAGTGAAAATTGAATATAAGGAATGAATTACAATACAAGTTTAAGTTGAGAGTATAATATGATAAAATTGAAAGTTCATAATTAAAATTAATATAACTCAAAAACTTTGGGAGTAAGAGTTGATTTTATTATTTTTCTTTTCATTTTTTTTCCAAGTTCTTATTGTTCTTATTATTATTTTGATAGGGAGATAGAACCATAGAATTAGAATTCTTCTTCTGCAGTAATTATAGGAAAGGGTGCGAATTCAAAAAGAAAATTATAAGAATATATATATATATATATATATATAGGGTTTAGGGTATAGTAGCTAGATATGCGAGAATGTCGGAATGTAATGATACTTGGGTTGGATCATACCCAAGGTGGTTGTGTAATTTGGTCGAGCATGACCTTTCACCTTTAATCCCTGTGGCGTCTTAATAGTATTTTTCCTTAAAAAAAAAAAAAAAAAAGGCATTTTAGTGCAAAAGGCAAGAATGAAGGCCTTAATCCAAAAAAAAAGCAAGGATGAAGGCCGGCCCAAAAATAGAGGACCGTTTAAAAATAAATAAATAAATAAAGGACATTTCTTAAAAATTTACCTATTTTATTTTTAGGATCAAAATAGAGGACCTTTATGCCTTCCATATGGCATCCATTTTCACGTTTTTCAAGAAAGATACCATAAGTTCATGACCAACTCATACAATATATTTTTTTTTTTAATTCAACAACAGTTAGAGTGAAAAATTTGAATGAGATATATGTCAATAACAGATAAACTATACTCACCTTTGCAACACATGCTTACTCATGTCTATTAAGTTCAAAAAAAAAAATATAAAATTAAAACATTTATGTTATTTGATTGTTTTAATAAAATATAAAAGAATTATATTAACAAGAAAAGCCTCTCCCTACGTTACAACGATGATTAAAAAAAAAAAAAAACTTGTAGGCCTGAACATTATTTTGGCTCTAATATATGAATTTGTGTTCACGAAGACTTGAGATTAGAAATTTTGATTTGGTGTAACTGTACAGGTACAACTGAATGGATTATAAAAATATAATTTGTATTAGGTTGGTGAGTTTATGGCTTTAAAAATAAGGATACAATACAAAAAAGAAAAAAAAAAAAAAGTCATAAATTTAAGTTTATCTAACTTTATATGAAGGTAGGATAACCAACAGTCTAAAATATGCATAAAACTTAAATTGACTTATTAATTTATTCTTCATTCAATATTTTTCTTAAAGTCTTGTTATTTTTTGTTTTAAATTTATAGTTTAATAATATGTGGAGTAGAAACTTACCCTTCTGGTATAAAAATAAATCTTAAGCAATTGAATTATGCTAGTGTAGATTAAAAATTATATTATTTATAAAAATTAAATGACACAAAGGAATTTGTTTTACATTAAAGCAAGACTACGTAAAAATGCTAAAAGTATTTGAGTCATAGATATCCAAATTCGTCTCCCTCTCTCTCTTTAATAATAAATATGAAAGTTCGAAGATGTTGACTATGGTAGTAAAACTAAAATTAGTAAATTGATATTCTACAGAATAATTGTTAAATATAAATTTTAAAAAAATGGATCAAATATATCAATTTTTAAAAATCAAATAGATCGAGTTATGATAGTCTAAAATGCATGTATATTCAAATAGTTAACCTAAACTTAACTTAGTGGTCATGTCTTTTCTTTTTCAAACTATAAGGGTGAGATTTAAACCTCTAACATTTAGACCGAGGATATAATTATTTCGTCAATTAAGTTATGTTCAAGTTAGTCATCAATGTATCACTAACTTTTATTTATTTATTTATTCAGAAAACCAAAGGATGAAAAGTTCAAATATTTGTGTATGCATTTGTTGTTCCTGCTTGGTTCTATCAGAGACCTTTTCTTACAATACTAAAAAAGGTCTCTCATGGTCAATTTTTTTATTACAACGTTCTCGACTATAGAATTTGACCTGAGGGATCAACTTGGTTGCTTCTATGAGGAAGGAGGCGCAAAGGAGGCTCGAAGGCTTGTTAAGGAAGACGGTAATGACCGGCGAAGGGGAAAAACAAAAGACATTTTCTAGTTACCCTGAGCCAGGTGGTGCGTGTGTGTGGGGGGGGGGGTGTGCCATGACGAAACAAGGGAATGAAAGGTCACTTTGCGTTGGGAAGTCCTTTACCCTCTCCATAATTAGGTTTCTGTAGTCGTGGGAAGTCTTGAAGCTTGCTTCTTCTCCATAGTTTTCTAAAGATAAAGTACATTACATAGTACGTTTTAGGGATTGGCGACTTACCTATTAGTGACTTTGGCACTGAACGTTCAAAAAATGAGGTACTATCGAGTGGGGTGAATTCAATGATAGACGCATGTTGGCATTCCATCCTTCCTTCTCCTTTCAGGGCCTACTGAGAGAGAATCCAATGTTTCTTGGTTGTGAATATCTGAATAGGACGAAGAACTGCCCCATGGTTTGCTTTGGAACAAAACAATTAGAATTAGGCTCGTTGAACACTAAAATAGTGTGTATAATCTATGTTGATGCCAAAATCTGGCCAAGCAACTCACCTGACCTTCACGTGACACCAGTGAATTTGTTGAAGAAGGGGAAGACATGACCTGCAAGACCAGTAAGAACCGCTGCACACTGGTGTGGTGTAGACCACCTGCACTCCGATGCCTAAGGCAGATCAACAGTCAAAAGTTTTCCGTAGATAGATTTTCTAACTCCCTTTTGTGGGTATGGGAGACCCTATTTATACCTGTCTCTTCAGTTAGGGTTTATTTGGCGTTCGGAGGCGATTTAGGGCTGAGCCATGTGGAATCGGGGCGGATCGGGACAGCATGGACTGAACGGGGTTGTAAGGACTTGGCCTCGGCCCAAGGCTGAGGCCGAACATATGGGTTGGGCCAAGGCCCGATCCTTCTGGCCTGTTCCTCCTCTGGGGCCCGTTTCCTGACTGTCTCCTTGGGCTTGTTTTGTATTGTCCTGCTCAGTCCTTGGATTCTGGTGTGGTCCGGAATCACCCACAATAATCTATATAAGGCATCTTTCAATGGAAAAGATCTGTCAACCTAAGACGAGGAGAAAAGTCTATTTATTTTATTTAATTATTCAGTGAAACCAACGATTCATTATTGTGACAGATAGCAACAACCATTTTCATTCGACATGTGTATTTTTTTATTTTCCAATGAATTTACATCTTACATTAATGAATTTTTTTATGCAATGAGTAATAACTCTAGTTATTCGTTGTTCAAGAATTCTCGTTTAACCAGTTCATACCATCCATACATAATGTTTTAATCTAAGATTTCAATTCTTCCATGTTTCAACAGTAGCATACTGTTTCCATAAAGTTGATGAGGTCCAATATATTAAAGAAACGAGTGTTTTCACGACTCTACTCGAAGAATACGTCAATCCAAATTTTAGTTCTATGTCTATTCAAATTTAAAGTTGCTATCCCCACTTAACTTTAAGAAGAATAATTGTGTAATACAAAATAACAAATATATCACGCTCAATAAACTATTGAATTGACATTTGCTATAATTACGGATTAATATGTATCTGGAGAAAAAAAAAAAAAAATCTGATTAGTATTTATCCATTTCATTTATTAGTATGATCATGTCTAATTAAAGTAAAGAAAGAAGCTGTGAAGGTAATCGTAATCGTAATCGTAATTGTGTTGCCGACAAATTGACCAATAATGCTGGAAATTACCACTAAACTTCTCAATATAGAACAATGAAGCAACCAAGAAAAGAATTTTAAATAGCACATTGGTTACCGCGTCTAGCTTTTTGCAATCATTCATCAGTGTGAATGATTAAATTAAAAAAATATATATTTAATTCCAATTCTAATCTTTTTTTTTTTTTTTTTTTTTTTTTTTTTTGAAAAATCTAATTCTAAGTTTCTAAACTTTCCTTTGAAACTTTTTATGTTTGCAATATATGAAAATTTTAAAATACCAAATTAGTCAAATTTGGACGTCGATTTAAAGCTATAGCCCTCCGTCGCTCAGTTTGTATGATTGCTTCTGTGAAAAAATATGCGATGGGCATAGACCAAAACAAGAAGCTCAAGAATCTCATACACGCTCTTAAAGATCAGGCCTCAATAATCAAAGCCACTTTCTCGATTCATCGCCGATCATCTTCCATTAAAGTCGCCGTCGTCCGCGCCACCACCCACGACCCCGGAAACCCCCCTTCCGACGGCCGAGTCGCCGCCGTGCTCGCCCTTGGAAATGACTTCCGTTCCTCAACTGCATTCGCCTGCATCGAAGCGCTTATGCAGCGTCTTCACACAACTTCCAGCGCCGCCGTGGCCATGAAATCGCTTTTCACTCTGCATATAATCGTAATTCGAGGTCCGTTCAACCTGAGGGATCAAGTGGCGTTTTGCCCCTTTTACGGAGGGAGAAACTTTCTAAACTTGTCCGCGTTTCGCGACGTATCGGACTCGGAGATGAGCGACTTGTCGTCTTGGGTGAGATGGTACGCGGCCGTCGTGGAGCATAACGTGATCGTCCAGAGGAAATTGGATGGGATTCTGTATCTGCGTTCAAGAAATTGCGAAATCGAAGATAAAGAAGGGAGGAAGGTTGATTTATCGGGGGAGTTGGACGTTCTTGTGGGTTTTGTGGAGCGGATTTGCGAAGTTCCCGAGTCGTTGCATCTTCAGAGGAACGATTTGGTTTACGAGGTGGTGAGATTGGTTATGGAGAATTACAGGTTGGTTCAACGGGAGATTTGGGTCCGAGTTAAGGAAATCGGAGACAGAGTGGAGAGTTTGAGTCTGGACGAGTTGACTCAGTTGGTGGGTATCTTGACGCGGTTCGAGAATTGCAGAAGGAAACTCAGTGTGTTGTTTGTGAACAGAGGGAAGAACGAGGATTTGTGGGAATTGGTGAAGAACACGAAAGGGAAACTGGTGGAGCAGAAGGAAAGGAAAGAGGAGAAGAGGATGATCGTGGTGGAGATGAGAGCGGACTCGGTTGAGTCGACTCGGTTCTGGAACCCGTTTGTTGAACCGGGTCAGTTGCTGTGGGTCCCAACCGGTGATGGACCGCTGGGCCCGGCTCTGCTTCCACTGACCGTTTCAACGGTAGGATAGTTCGGAGCTCTGTCTGTTTGAACTTGAAATCCGTTAATTCTTTTTTTTTTTAAAAGAAGTGAAAAAGCTGAGTTTTGATTTTTTTTTTTCTCCTCTTCCATTGGGTCTGTTGTAAAGTGGATTTTGAGAGTCTCTTTTTGATTGGATTGCTTTGTTTATTCACAAAGTTCTGTGCATAATGAAATGAAATATGAGTTCTTTTTTTTTTTTTTTTTGAAATTAAAAATGAAATATGAGTTCTATACATAATGGCTTTTTCCCCATCTTGATCTTTTGGGTTATTTTTACAATTAAATAGGTTAATATAGTTTTACCATCTTTGAAATGTCCATTCAAGGATAATTTAGTGGAAGTTGATCCTAACTTAATGGATAAGATATCAATTATCATTTCAAAGCTCAATCGATTGATCCTTCACCTTCGCAATTGTTGATGAACTAACAAAAAGAACATAATTTAATAGATAAAATATCTATTATTATTTTAAAGACCGACGGTTCAATCATTTATCCTGCAATGATGGAACTTACAAAAATAAATAAATAAAAGTAATGTTTGAAATTGTATCAGCAAAAAAACTACATATTAATAAAATTTTAGAATCATAATAATTTTGTTTTTAAAGATGAAATTAAATGTACTAAAAGTTTGTTTTTTCGTCTATTTAAAATCGTTTTTAAAATTTTGGCCAAATTAAAAAAAAAAAAGAAAGTATAGATTTTCAATTTTAAAAATTTGAAAATGATTTTATTTTTTGAAAGAAGTAAACTACATAAAAGTCAAAAAAAAAAAAAAAAAAAAGTTTCTATAGATTAAGATTGAGCGTTTCAATAGTTGATGATATTTGTCTGATAATGACTTCCTTAAAAAAAATATTTATGAGTATTCAATTATGCTAAGACTCAAACCGAAAAATAAAATAAAATAAAATAAAATAAAAGCTAAAACTACTCCATAATTAATTATAAAGTCAATATCTTCCACTAAAAAAATTGTGAAAACATTATCAAGTTGGAAAATTGAAGGGTTGAAAAAAATGAAAAGGATGGAAGAAAACTTCAAATCATGTTAATATCAATAATTTAAGTCTTTCTTGTTCAAATTTAGTTACGTGCTTAAGTGAAGAACAAGAATCTTCTTCTTTTTGGTATTATATTTCTCTATACCTTTATGAGAGAATTTGTGTTTGATAAAAAAAAAATGTAAAATTAACAGATGAAAAATAATATAATCATCAATAGAGAGAGGTCAACAGATTATATACGTAAAAGAAATATATATTAACTAAAATTCACCAAAAATACTTCAGTTTATAATTCATGAAGCAGCGAGAATGTTTTTGTGGTTGTACTGAAAAGAATATATGGCAAATATAGTTGCTTGCATTTAACTGCACTTCTGGGAAAGATCTATGCAATAATATTAGACAATCAAATGTTTTTTTTTTTTTTTTTTTTTTTTTTGAATACATCAACATTTGGGGTGGGGGATTCGAACCTCTGACCTCATGGTCTAGGGTACATGCCAATTATCGCTGAGCTAAGCTCGCTTTGGCATTAGACAATCAAATGTTAGTGCATGTGATTAAGCATAATGACAAAATAAAGCAAGACATCATAGTCAACATGAACATATTTTGAATGTCATAAAACTTGTATTCTCGATCAAGAGGTCAGAGATTCAAATATCTTATTCTACATATTGTAAAAAAAAAAAAAAAAAAAGTAACAACGACAAAATAAGTGACAAAGTGATAAATAAAAATAAGAATTTATTTTATCAACCCATAGAGATTTTCTTTTTTCAATTTCAACAATATTTGGAGTGTGAGATTCGAACCTTTAACATCTTGGTTAAAGATATATACATATCAATTAACTAGGTTCACTTTGACTTATCAATCAGTGGAAGATTTACATTTAATTAATGTATTATTATTTTATTTAAAAAAATTCAAATAAAAAAATGGTGTCATGTCAGCTATCTGTTAATCATTAATGGAAAATTGGACGGATAGACCAAAATGAAACGAAATCATAATCTTTGGGACTAAAATTTCGAGTTTAAAACTCAAGGACCAAAATGAAACCTAAGCCAAATCTCATGAACCAAAAGTGTATTTTTCTCTAAATAATATTATTTAGAAAATTTAAGGGAACAAGGCAGAGATGAAGTTTAACATCCAAATTAATTTTTGGAGAACCTATATATCAACCAACTAAACTTGTAAAAGAAAAAGAATTTTGACTCTCTAAAAAAACATAACAGGGACAAGTATGACTCTTCTCAGTTCAACCCAAAAGAAGATTATACAGGCAGCCTTAAGCCTTAACCCAACAAACCTGAAGCACTATGTAACCTTGAGCCGACCCAATCTTTTAAGTTTTAACAACATAGGCTACACATAGACTGGACCATTGGGTCGGCGTTTTGGGCACTGACCCATTTGATGAAGTTGAGAATCGCAATAGAAACGAAGAGCTTCACAAATACCCAAACCACAAAAGGCCCTTCAAACATAATCTAATTTGACTTATCACTGTGTCACCAAAAATTATCGGTTAAATTATCCTAATACTCCTCAATTATAGAGTTAGGTTTTAATTATACCTATCAACTTTTAAAAGTTTCATTTTAACTCTCAAAGTTTGAGTTTGTTTCAAAACGACAATTGAAAACATTTTTCATTAAATTTATGGACAAAAAGAAGAAGAAGAAGATGAGTTTGCATGCGTTTTATAGTTTTTTTTTTCCACGTATACATGTTCAAATATGTTTACAAAGCAACAATATATATGCACACATGTCATTTTCATCTATAAATTTAACGGAAAAATGATTTTAGGGGTTGTTTTGAAATAAAATTCAAACTTTGAAGGCTAAGATGAAACTTTTGAAAGTCCAAAGAATAATTGAAATAAACATCATAGTTCAGGGGTATTTTTGCCAATTTAACCAAGATTATTCGATGAGACTATCACAAAGTAATTATCTCTTAGTAATTGTTAGATGTGGATGTAAGAGTCTGTATGCACATAATAATATTGGATATAAATTCCAAGTACTTTTGCTTGCATGGTTATGATTTATTTTAGGGTAAAATATCTTTTTTGTCCCTCATGTTTTGGGTCTGTGTCTAATAAGTCCCTAGCTTTCATAATCGAACAAAATCAAGTCTCTCAGATTTAGAAAATAGTTCTAAATCAAACAATCAGTCGTTCATTACATAATTAATGGTAGAGGGACTTAATAGAACTATTTTCTAAATTTGGAGACTCAATTGTTTGATTTTGAAACTTAGGAACTCATTAGATACAAACCTCAAATATGAGGGACCAAAAAGACATTTTACTCTTTATTTTAACTAAAAAAAATTAACAATAACAAAAACTTTGGTAGAATAAAATTGAATATGATTTAATTTTACTTTTTTTTTTTTAAAAAAAAAAGAAGTTTAATTTTACAAAACCTTTGGTTATGTCACGTGTTCGACATATATCTTGATTTGGCTATGTAGGTGCAAAAGTATGTAATGATTTGCTACATTGTTGGAAATACATGTCATCTCAATTATATTATCCAAGCTAAGAGTAGACAAGCAAAGTGTGCACTCTCCTAACTTGTTGGAATATAGTTATTTTTGTAAGTTGGAGGTTGCCAATTGAGTGCCAACCATTTCATCACAAAATTAAACCACATCATTTCAATTTTCAAATACAAGACCTCAATAACTAGAGGTCAGATGTTACCATGGATCAAGAGAAGCTATTATATGATCTTGATTAGTGCTTAGACCACTTCTTTAGGTGCTCTTGTGCTTTCTTTCCCTGAAATTGAAGTAAAATAAATTAGATAACATGACAAGGGGTAGCCACTTATACTAAGTGCATGTTTGAGAGTGATTTCAAAATGACTAAAATCACTTTTTTCATGTTCGAAATTACTCCAAAACATACCTTTAATTATTCAAAATCAATTTCAATGTTTGATTTTACCTACTTAAAATTGATTTTAATTTCATATTATTAAAATTTAGTGATTTTAAATAAGACAAAATTGATTTTTTCCATTTTAAAATCACTCCGGAACATGCCGAACATGCACTAATGTAACGTAAGCCTATGGAAATGTAAATCAATTAATATTTACCTCTTTATCCCAATCAGTTCTGGCTGTGATGATGATTAATATTATTGTTTGAAGTGCAGTCCCACCAAATATCATCCCAAGCCAAATCCCCTATTATTGCATATATATTAATTAGCATCTCATATAAACATATATCAAGATAAATCAATATTATATATAAACAAAACTGCATGCAAGGAAGATTTTTGATTCACCGATACTCCAAAGTGGAAAACCCATTCCATAATGAAGCCAAGAGGGAGACCAATTATATAATAGCAGCCAATATTTATATACGCAACCCAAGATTGCCAACCTGATCCAACTGCCACTCCTGCATATTCATTCATTAACAACACCATTTTTAATTTCTCACTTCTTTTGTAACTGATCAAACAAAAACATTTCATTCATATACATCCCAAATTTAAAATGGCATTGGTTTTGATTTTAGGAACCTGAGAGAACGGGTTGGATGCTGTTTAAGAGAATGGTGATGGCTAGAATATTTGAGAGTGTATCTACAGCTTCCACCACGCTGCTACTAGTTGTAAAAATGAAGGCAAGCTTGTCATGAAGGATCATTGTAACAATGCATATCACCACTCCAATCACTGACGATTGCACCACTGATACAATTGTAGCAAATTTGGCTCCTTTTCCATTGCCAGCTCCTAGCTCATTCGCCACTCTTACTCTGTTCTTCACAAACTTTTTAGTATAAAACTAGTGTTCTGGCTCAATTCCTACCCAGAAACTTGATCTTTTTCTTCATGTTGTAATAAGAAAAGAAAAATGATCCTTTTCGCCCATAAAGATTGGATGATAAATCTATTTAGCTTCTTAACTTTCAAAATCTTACTCTAAATATTAGGATAATATGTGATTCTATCTCAAAACCAATTGACAATGAGTGAAATAATCCATATATCTTATAAATTAGATGTATTATTATCCAAACTCCAAAAAAGAAGAAAAATGTAATTTTTCCATAAAAGAAGAAAGGGTACCCGGTGCCAACAAAGAAGCCTAAAGGAATCATCATCTCCCATCCATTGATGCTCATGCTGCAAATTAAAGTTTGACCCGTCGACAAAAAGTATTAATTCCGTACAATTATTAATCGAAAACAAAAATAGTACAAGGACCAATTATGAAGAAAATAATATAATTTATCATACCATACGGACAATGCATCTACGGCAATCGTGGCATTTTTAAGATTTCCCGTCAGTAGTACAAGGATCCGATAATACCAGTTTTCTAAACTGCGCACACCCAAATTAACCACACAAAATGTCATTTCCAATTTCCTATTTCAAATTGGATGTTAAGACATATATATACTCTCGACCAATTCAAAGAAAGAAATTACCAGAGCATGAGACCAGCAGCAGAAGAGAGTCTAATGAATTCCCAGAGCCCTTGGAAGGCTTGAATGGAGAAGCCAGTCCAGGTCAAAGGACACCAACCACCAACAGTGTAGAAATACAAGCCAAAAACCAGAACCCACCAAGAAATGTCCAAAGCTATGGCTGCCCCAATCACTCCAAGTTCCAAAACATATACCAAAACCCAACTAGCAACAATATTGACGCCCAATCCCGCTAAAGCAACCCAAGCGATCACTTGGGTTTTGAGTTGGCATTGCAAAAACCTCTGCAATGGAAACTGAAACGCAAAGCTGAAATGAAGTGGTATCATCCAAACCGCCACCACCCCGGATTGCTCCGCCACGTCGTCCGCCTGTCCCATCAGCTTCAGAAGCGGAGTGGCATAAACGTAAAAAGGAAGCAGCAGAAAGGAACAGAGTAACAGCACTATCCACGAGCGCTGCAAGTAAATCCCCAACATGTGGTACATCTTCGCTCCATAGGCCTGCCCGCACAGCGTCTCTAGAGCACTTGCCATCCCCACCTTGAAAAAAAGTTTCATCAGCTTTCAAATTTATCAAAATCACATTACGGGAGTTGGAACACCTACCAGAAGACCGAAATTGAAGCCGACGATTACGGTGTTGGCTATGGAAATGGAAGCGAGTTCGATGTCGCCCAAGCGACCGGCGAAAGCTTGGGTGATGATGTTCATGGAGTAGGCAGAGACACGGCTGAAGATGGAAGGGCCGACAATCAGCCATAGCTGCTGAGTTTCGAGCCATAGGTTGGAGAGAAAATGGTGATAAGTGGAAGAATTTGGTGGTGGATGTTCATCTGCTAGGCTAATATCACCGTTGTCAGCTACTGGTTTGGAGAGGAGTGGGCGGCTCAGATCTGCGTAATTCGGCTTTATAACACTGGCCATGGTAGTGTGAGCTTCGGAAGAAGCTGATTGGTTTCTGCACACAATATATCTGCTGGGCGGATGATCAGAGAGAGAACCAAAAAAAAAAAAAAAAAGAAAAACTACCCTTATTTTATTATTATTATTATTCGACTAAATTATAAAAAATACTCCTAAACTATAGAGTTTGTTTAAAAAATGTCCATGAACTCTAAAAAGTTTCAAAAATACCCCTCAACTTTACAAAACGTTTCAAAAATACCCTTGCAGTTAATTTTTGGATGGAAACCGTTAAATCCGTTAAAAATGTTTCGAAAATAAAATCTAGTCAAGCTCTTGGGATGATGTGTTGAAAGAAAAGAAAAGCTCAAAACGTATGAATACATAAAAATAGGTAAAGCTTCTCATTAATTTTCATGGAAGAAGAATTTACGGTGAGAGAAGGAAAAAAAAAAGCATTTTCTAATAAGGTTACTTTTTAAAATCTTTTGAATTAAAGTTAAAGAGTATTAATGAAACTGAAATTTTTAATGAATTCCATCAAAAAATTAACGACAAGGGTATTTTTGAAACATTTTTTAAAATTCAGAGGTATCTTTTAAACTTTTTAAAGTTCAGGGACATTTTTTAAACAAACCCCATAGTTTAGGGGCATTTTTTTTTATATAATTTAGCCTTATTATTTTTGAAAGATAAGATATACTTTTTTTTTTCCCTTCCTTCCTTTCTTTCTTCATTCTACCCTTATTTTCATTGAAGGTAAAAGTTTGTGGATAATAAATTATAGGGAACAATACCTTTTTGGTCCCAAGTTTTCAAAATAAACATTTTTTAGTTCCTAAGTTTTGAGAAATAGGCTTAAAAGGTCTATGAGTTTTCAAAAGATTTTAATTAATATTTTCTTTATTATTGAATGATTTTTTAAATTAAAGATTTAAAAGTATTAATTTAATTTTTTTTTTAAAATCATATGAGGGAGCTTTTAAGCATATTTCTCAAAACTGAGGAACTAAAAATGTCTATTTTGAAAACTCAAGGATCAAATACACCTATTCCTCAAAACTCAGGAACCAAAAATGTATTTTTTTTCCTAAATTATATGTCATGACATTTGACATAAAAGTGTTAATTTAAAAGTTTTGACATTTGACATTTTACAGTCATTTTTAAAAATACATTTTTTTCCTAGTGTGTTTGAAATAATTTGTGAAAAGAATTACGATTTTTTCAAGAAAATGGATTTCTCTAAAGCTACCTTTGAAGTGATATAAAGTGGTTTTTAAAAAAATAAAAAGTGTTTTAAACAAGTGGATCAATTTTAAAAAAGTGATAGATAGATTATCTAAAAATGATTGTAATGATTGTAATGTGATTGATCTAAAATCCTTCAAATATGTAGAAAATTAAAAAATTATAATGAATAGAATCACTTTTGAATAAAGTGCAATAACCAAACAAATTTGTTATTAAAATGTTAGGAAAAATACACTTTTAGTCCCTGAGGTTTAGGTTAGGTTTCATTTTGGTCCTTAAGTTTTCAAACTCAACAATTTAGCCCCCGAGGTTTAGTTTTTAGTTTCATTTTGGTCCCTCCATCCATTTTTCGTTAAGAACTAACAGGTGGATGACGTGGCCATAGTTTTTATTTTACAAAAATTATTTTTTAATTAAAAATATTATTATTTTTATTTCTTTACTCTCTCTCTTCGCCTCCCCTTATGGTTGATGGCCTTCTTCTTCTCATGGCCAGTGGCCGCCGCCGACAATTTTTTTTAAACAGAAACGAGGAGGGGAAGGAGTCAGCTTTTCGTCGGTTTTTCTTTTGCTGTTAAAAAAAAAAGATTTGGAACGATTGGAATGAGCCCATATTTGGGCTCGTTCCAGATCTGGAACGAGGGGAAACCCTCTTCATTCCAGATCTCTTTAACTGGTTTTATATAAAAAAAAATGAAGGTGGAAACGGTGGTGTGGGGTTCTTGTTGCCTGCGAAGAGCAATAAAGAGGAAGAGAATCGGTGGTGAGGGGCGACGCGAGGAGTGGCGGTGGCTGGGTTTCCGGCGAAAACGAAGAGACTATAGTGAAAGGGGTCTTGAGACGAAGCCGAGCAAGAGGGAGGGAGAGAACCGACAACCATGGCCTGAGACGGCAGTGGTGCGATGGTCGGGGGGATTCCGTTGATGGGGTTTCAAATCTGTTCGTGAAACGGCTGGAACAAAGCAGTCTGTTTGTTCGTGGTCTTCGACGTCCGTCCATTCGTCCAAAAGGGAAACGAAGTATAAGGGTTTCAGTGAATAGATCTTTGGGTCTTGGGGTCGGCATCCTCGCGAGTCTTCTTTCCATGGGTATAGTGGTGGTGGTCAAGAAGAAAGAAATGAAGATGATGATGAAAAAAAAAAAACCTAATCGCCGCCGACGGTCGATGGCTGCCGGCAGCAAGGCTTAGGGTTATGTGATGGTGAAGGTGAAGAAGAAGAATTAAGGGTCATGGTGAGGGTAAGGAAGAAGAAGATATTTATATTATTTTAATATATTTTTATTTAAAAAATAAAAAAATATTTGTTTAGTAAAAAAATAATGTCACGTCAGCAAACCACTAGTTTTTAACGGAAAAATGGATGGAAGGACCAAAGTGAAACTAAAACCAAACCTCAGAGGCTAAATTGTTAAGTTTGAAAACACAGGGACCAAAATGAAACCTAACCCAAACTTCAGGGATTGAAAGTGTATTTTTTCCTAATTTTTTTTTTGAAAATGTACTGTATGATAACATTTTTACTAAAAATATATATATATTTTTAAAAGTGTTTAAATTAGAAGGTAATCTAAACTGACCTAGTCTTTTTGAGTGAGAAGTTTTTAATTTGGTCTCCAAATTTTTAATAAGTTGATTTTTTTTTTTAATTTTTCTCCTTTTAATTGGTCTAATTATTCTTTTAAATTTTGGACAACTCATGGTCATATTTACTTATCATAGTCAATTTTAACATTCATAAAATATTTTATAAAATTTTTTTAAATAATTGGAGTTAAATTGAAAAAAAAAAAAAAACAATAATGTATATTGTATAAATGACTAAAAAATACTTTTAGAAAAAAAAGGAAAGAATCGACATTTACCCTAAACTTGTGAGAATGTATCAATTTTCACCATAAATTTTTAATTTCTTCAAATTTGACCTTTTTTTTTTTTTTTTTGGATCAAGAGGACTTCATTCTTTCAATCAAAATCAAGAATGCGCAATAGCCACATTAGAAAAGCATTGGAACCAGCAAAACCCACGAAAAACCACCACATTTTAAAGGACAACCTCATTTCACCCAATAAAACAACATCAACCAAAGCTAAAATCACCATCCTAGGAGCCCAAGCACTGAACCCCCTCTTGAAAAACTAAGTCCCCTGTCGTCTCCACACAAAGCTAGCTGCACGTATGCTCCGTCCTCGCTTATTTTCACTTCGTCTTGCCCCCAAGCTCGTATTTTAGGCCTGCAAATATTACCATCAGAACAAAGCATATTGCATATAATTTAGAAGAAGATAAGCCTAAACACAATCCTTCCACCCAAACCCCCTACCTAAAAACCTGCTAACCCTCAAGCCCTTCCTAGACCTGTATAATATGATTGACAGAGATTCAAAAGATGGAATTTGTCATGTTCAAGTCCCTGCGCAAATCTAGGCTAAGCCATTTGCCTAGGAGAAGCTATAGTAAGCTAACAAATTAAGGAAACTACTCAACAAACTTTCCAAGAAAATTCTCGCATGTGTGTGTGAATGGCCTCTCCTAGAGCAACCCTTATAAGCCCCAAGCAAATTTATAAGACCCTCCACCTATCTTCCCCCTACACTGGCACTAAGGCCTCACAAGAAAGCTAGAAGTCCAGATTATGATGCCCAACACATGACCTAGGAGCCTGAAAATAAGAAATTTGTTTTCTTTTCCTCTTTTTCCTTTTTCTTTTCCTCTTCTATTTTCTTTTCCTCTTTGACATTTTATAGGACGGGGTACTAGCTTTCACACTACAGGGCAGAGACCTATAACCCGAGTTTAACCCTTGGTTGGCCTAACTGAGCACCTTACGGGCAGCTCTTTTTACCCCATAACTCTCATGTTTATTGCAGGCATGAAAACCTCATGAACAAAAAAGGAGAGAGCATAACTTTAGTTTCCTTGCTCGGACTCCCTCACTCGTTTTCCTCACATATTCTTTCAGCAGGCATGTATTCTTTTTTTCCCTAGGCACGGCTCGCTCGCTAATTTGCAAATTTAGACTTCTCAGCTAAACCTTGCACCTATCGGGGTGACAACAGGCTTATGGGCCTCATAAAGCAGCCCTAAACTTTCAGGACAACTACAGGACAGACCACGTGCTCAAAATATGCAAGAACTCAAGAAAGTATTGAAAAGCCTCAAAATTAGCTACCAAACTTCACTTCAACCAATGAGCAAAAGAATGAGCATAGAAGCACATGAAGACATAATCATGATTGAAATTCCAACACCTAATCTCATCTGTTACTACTCAAAAAAATTCAATTATGCATAAATCCAGGCTCACTACTCATGGCCTCAATCCAATCATAACAGAGCAAGCCACCAAAAAGAGAAAACATAACATGCATAAAGATAGTCTGGTGCTTAGGTGCATCCAGCCTCAACCTTCAAATTTGATCTTAAACTTAGACATGTGTTGCAACTTTTTACAAAAAGCAATATAAAAATCTCTATAAACTTACTAATGTCAATAAAATCAGGTTTGACACCAAAAATAAGTTTGACTAAGGCAAAATTAACAATTGAATAACTTTGTCGAAATTCACAAATTTCAACAAAAATTAAACTTTGATGTCATTTTTTTTTTTTTAAAAAAAAAAAATCTATCAATTTTGTACTCAACATATGTTTTATAATTCATTGAATACATATGAGAATACTTTGTTTTAATAAATTTTCAAACTAAAACTTATCCGAAGGTAAAAAATTGCAACATTTTAAACTTTAAAGTTATGGTTGCAATAGATATCCAATTTGATGAAATTGAAAGTTTAGTATAGAAATTAGTAAAAGTTGATTTTTTTAAAAAAATAAAGTAATAAAATAAATAAAGCTAATTTGAATTACACTGCAGAAGCAAAAAAAGTTAAAGGGATTAAAACATAAAATCATTATAATGTGGGGCTACTATATTGTCCTTTTTAACCTCATTTAATGCAAAGTTGTGTCCTTTCCTGTTGTTCTTCCCTCTTTTCCCATCATCTCACTTCCAATGTCTTTCACATTGATTTATATGAAATACCCCAAAAATGCTAGTTTAAATCAATGTGTATGTATATATATATATATATAAATCAATCCATCATGGAAGAGGAAGAGGGCTTTTGGAGTGGGCATCCCCTTTTTGTATTCAAAGCCTCTTAGAAGAGGTTGGTGTAACTAATTATCTTTCTCTTTAATGAAGTATTCATTTTCAAAAAAAAAAAAAAAAAAAAAAAAATCAATGTATCAAATTTCCATCAACATGTCAAACATTTCTATCGACATTTTCAAATTTCACATGTTCATGCTTCGACTTTGACCCGAAAGATGAATCGACAATTCCATTTACGGTAGAGAAACAAATAAAATATAAAAGGAAAAGCAACAAAATACAATTAATATAGAGATAATATTAAATAATAAGTATTTAAAAATATTTTAAAAATATTAAATATTTATTGATTATTTTGGATTTTCAATATTTTTCCAGAAATATCTATCGACATCGACATTTTATCGATTTTTCCATTGATATTTTCTTTAAAATTTAGATCTCGATATTTTTACATCGACATTTTAATGCTTGGTGCAAACTAACATAACTTATGTGGAGATGTCGTCACATTACAAGTTTACACCTGTGCACCTTGAGATATAGGTGAAAGAAACTGCAAAGGTATTTCAATATATACCTTCAAATATAAATGAGAGAAATTGTAAAAGTATTTCAATTTTGTATTTAATGATTATTAGAGGGCAGATAAAATTTTGAATTTATGTCATTGATACCACAATGATATCAAACCCCACTTTTATGACAATGACATCAAATTAAACTCCACTTTTGTTTATCATTTTGGAACCAAAATAAAGTTATGGAATAGGTTCCCTGTTGGAATATTACTAGTCATGAGTCGAACATTTTCAGGCATCAAACGTGCAGTTTCAAGTATTTAACAGGTAAACTATTACTAGGGCCAAACTTAGCACTAAACTTAAAAGCATATATACAATATTTCTGAATTACAAAAAATTTAATATTTTATGAATAAGTTAACATTCTTCCTCACTTTGTCAACATAAGCATACCGTCAACATAAGCATACCTACGTGATGAAGACATCACATCTTTTAAGAAGCATTATAGGTTCACAGCCTTACTAACATTCGTTTTGAGTCGCTTGGTTTCGAGTGAATGAAAACGACTATTGAGCTTGGGCAACTTGTAAATGTATTTGTGTACATTATTTTTGTAACCAAAGTGAGAATGAAATGATGTGAAGAAGTTGAATTAATGGAACCGTAGAAAAAACACATGAGGAGACGAAACTAAAGCTTTCACAGTGTGGATCCAAAGAGGATGATATATATATCAGAAGTTGATGTGTTTTCTGACAGTTGTGGGTTCCAGCCAAATACGTAATAATTTAAAGTAAATTGAAAGGTTGAAAATTAGTGATAGCTAGAAACCAAACCAACAATGAATAATGTCACTGAAACCCTCAACTCTACAAAGAAAGCCTCTCCTTTTCCTTGCTTTTTCGCAGCTTTTTTTTTCTTTCTTGTCCCTTCCAACGTGTAACATACACAAATATATTTTTACACCGGAAATGAATCATATGAAATTTCATTCTCTAAACTCAACTGCGTCAAAATATAGTGTCATACCAGGGGATTAATTAGGAAAGTAAAAAACAATTACAAAAAAAAAAAAAAAAAAAAAAAAAAAAAAAAAAAAAAAAAAAAGTGCATTTGAAACAATTTTAAAAAACAGGGGTTTTCGTCTCTTCAAGAGCCTAGTAGCTAGGCTTGCGTCTAACACACATCAGATTTTTACGAAGTTATGTGGCATCTAGTTAAGAGCAACGGAGGTTGCATCATAATTGGTGAAAATAAAGCTTTGAGTTAACAGACCAACGAGAAGCCGAAACTTTACCATGTAACAATTTAGTCTCTATTCTTTAAAAATTGTAACGACATAGACTTTCTTGTGTAAAAAAATATTTTGTGATTCAATGAAATTTCTTATATATGTAGATTGGTAAATTAATTACAAAGACTGAATGTGTTCAACAAGCTAAATCTTACCCAATAAAAATTGACAATTCATTTTAATGATATCTTTTACAGTAGAGATTAAATTTTTACCAGGAATTACAATGACTAAAAGCCTGTTTGATAACCAATTCATTTTTTTATTTTAGTTTTTGGTTTTTAGTTTTTTAAAAAAGGATGTGTTTGAAAACGTTTTTGGTTTTTGGTTTTTAAAATTTCAAAAACGTTTTTAGAATTCTAAAGAAAATCTAAAAATGAAAAAAAAAAAAAGGTTTTCAAAAATGCGTTTCCGTTTTTTATATTTTTTTCACTCTTCACTGTGCACTTTTGCCTTCCCTTCTTGATCTCCATTCTATAAACTCTCATTTTCATCCTTGTTGCAAGATTTCTGCTGGCTTTGTGAATCCATCTAGGTTCATTTTCGGGGTGAATCGTTGGAGGAAAATGAAGCCCTAGTTCTATTAAGAGAAAAAGAAGTTAGCTCGTGACTTCCACCATCGTTGCTTCCTTGAGCTTGCAGAGTTAGAGTCGTACCAAATCTTTTGGTAAGTTTTGGCCAGAAATTTTAGTTTAATACCATTGAATGTTGTTCTTCAAAAATTTCCTTGAGCTTGCTGAGTTAGAGTCTTTTCAAATCTGAGTAAGCTTCCATTGTTGATTGCCTGTCTGGCCATTATTGTGGCACTTTTTGTAAGTGGAGAATGGAGGAGTTTTAAGATGTTGATGGATGGGTGAGTTGGGAAAAATGTCTAAGCAAATCACTTTTTGGTTTTAAATGTTATTTGTGTTCTGGGATTCGCCATAATGTGTTGGTGAAAATGCATGACTGAATGGAATCAAATAGTTTGGTAGAGAGATTTAGAGTGTTGGATATATTGTGGTTGGGGTTGATAATTAAAGTCATTTTCAGCTTGCCCACTTGAGAAAAAGCATCTTTCAATCTTCTAGATTAAGTCTATGATCATTTAGACATGGGAAGCTTTTATTTGAGAGTTGCAGTTCTTCTTCTCTTCTTTCATGTTTTTTCAGCTCATATTGATTTTACATTATGTTTAACCCTTTGCTATTGGAATGTTACGCAACTATCGAAACACGTATTGACACCCAATTCTCCCTGTGCCCACCAGCACAAACTATTCATGTACGGTTACTTGAACATATCTGTCAGTAAGTATTTTGACGATTTTCACTCCGTTATACCTTTTAAATAACCTTTTATTAAGTTCAACAAGTGAATGTTGTCAAAAAAAAAAAAAAAAAAAAAAAAGTTCAACGAGTGAATTACATCGTACATATCCTTCTCTAAATATCGTGCTTCATTCCTAATTCTTTCACTTTTATGCTAATTAATTGTGATACTTTGGAGTTAATGTTACTAATCATAAAGTCTTATATATTCAAGAATTGAATTGCTTCTGTCTAAGAGCATTATGATCTGAATTTGAATTTTGTTAATTTACAAGCTGCTACGTGCGATTAGGGGTGCTCTCCTTGCAATAATATCCTCTAAAATTTCTTATTCAAAATAAGTTATCAAACGTGCAAATGTCTGTTCAGCTTTAAAGCAAATAACTCCATATCCTATAAGCACAGTACACAGAAATATATACCCATAGCATGTTGTAACCAACGGAGTTTGATAGAGTGTTAACCATAGGGACCAATTTGACACAAAATTGAAAGTTCAAAGACCTACCTATTTGACACTTTTTAAAGTTCAGGAACATATTTGATACAACTATGAAAGTTCAGGGGCCAAATATGTATTTTAACCTTTTATTTTAATCTCAAACTTGTATGAACTTTTAATTTATTTGAATGAAAATTGGAAAATATTTGAGTTTGTTTATATTTATTTTAGGTAAAAAAAATTGGGTTATATTAATTTTTTTTTAAAAAAATCACAATTCTACCGACGCCACCCATTTGGTGTCGATGGAAAGTACTTCTACCAATGCTGCATCGACTGTGTCAATAGAAGTCCCTTCCGCTACTTCTACCGATGCCTATAAGATTTCTTCGGTAGAAAGGACTTTTGTTGACGCAAATTGGCAGATGCCTGTTTTTCTGATTTCTGCTAACATAGGGGAGGTGGCGTAACTTCTGCCGGTTGGTTTGTTTCAACGTAGTTTTTTTTTTATTTTTTTGTTGCTTCTTTGACATCTGAAAAAAATTCAAATTCTTGTGGTGATATAGGAGACTAACCAATATGTTACTAATGTATTGTGAGATTGAACGTGGAACCAAGACTAACAATATGTTACTAGTGTATTGTGAGATTGAACGTGGAACCAAGACTAACAATATGTTACTAGTGTATTGTGAGACTGAGTGATGGAACAAAACCAACATATTATTATTTGTAACAATATGTTACCCGCAAATCCGTGTAGCCAAAGCAAAATATTTATGATCTGGCTGACGTATCACAACTATCAAATTGAAAAAAAAAAAAAAAAAAGGAGATTAACGATATGTTGCTTGACATATTCAAATCCATGATTCAAACTCAAACGTAATTATTGTTGAACTCAAAAAACCATCCGCCCACATAACTAAATAACGAACTAAAAGTTATTTACCGAAGTCCCTAAATCTGATACTTGCTATATATATTGCCAAAATCTAATGATTTAATACCTTTTATATATCTCATAATAAACAGATACAATACAATTACATTGCACATATTATTAAAATCACAATCACTAGGTCAACACTCTCTCCAACATAGAAAAACTGAGATATATAACGATGAATCATACATCTCAATGATATGAAATATAATATAATCCCAAAATTTCCCAACGTAAACAAATCACAAATTCTCTAAAAAAAAAATGATTATGAAACACTCTTAGTACTAGATAAGCATGAAAAAAAAAAGAATAAAAGGAAAAATCAACCAGTTTATTCTTTTCTAGGACTTATTGACACCCCTTGAAACTAAAATTTTAAGTGAGAAGAAGCTTCTCATTTTCTTGAGGGATTGTCCACTCCTCTACATGCCTTAGTGCTTTCTCAGCCTGAAATTCAAACAAATGAAATTCAATAACACATGATCTTGATAGCATTAATTAACTTCCCATTAATTAATTATTTACCTCTTTTTCCCAGTCAGTTCTGATTGTGATGATTATTAATATTATAGTTTGAAGTACACTCCCACCAAATAACATCCCAGCCCAGATACCCTGTTGCAATAAATTGTAATGAAGAATGACCAAATTATAATATAATTAAGAGATAAAATCATTGGGATTAATTGTAAGTACAAAGGACTTTTCATGCACATACCAATACTCCAGAGTGGAAATACCATTGCATGATGAAACCAAGAGGGAGACCAATAATATAATAGCATCCAAGATTTATGTATGCAACCCAAGATTGCCATCCTGATCCAACTGCCACTCCTGCATATTCATTAACAACATCATAATTTTTCAATTTTCAATTGAATGATATCCCAAAAACTTTATTATGGGTCAGTTTTGATTTTAAGGAACCTGAAAGAACGGGTTGGATACTGTTTAAGAGAATGGTGATGGCTAGCATGTTTGAGAGTGTATCCACTGCTTGCACGACGTCGTGACTACTGGAAAAGATCAGGGCTATTTTGTCATGAAACATCATTATAACAATACATATCACGATTCCGATCACCGTCGACTGGACCACCGACACGATCGTAGCAAATTTGGCGCCCTTCCCGTTGCCAGCTCCGAGCTCATTTGACACTCTTACTCTGTTATATCATATCATTCACATGCATTCAAGTTACCATATGAATTTGATCTAATTAAATTGAAAGACAAAAGAGTTAATTTTTCTCAAGTGTACCCGATGCCAGTCAAGAATGCTATGGGAATCATCATCTCCCATCCATTGATGCTCATGCTGCACGAGTTTGATCCGAAAAATTAATAATTTCCAACCACTATTCATCTACCACTTTTGACTTTATAAAGGAAAAACAAAGAGTGACCATTATGAAGAAATATTAATTATTTGCCATACCAAACTGATAATGCATCAACAGCAATCGTGGCATTCTCCAAGTTTCCTGTCATTAATACGAGGATCCGAAAGTACCAGTTTTCCAAGCTGCGAACAACCAATTAGATGGAAAATTTTAATATGAGCATTTATAACAAAAACACAGATCCAATATTGACGTGACTGTTGAGGATCCACGTTGAAAATATGAATGGAGAGCTCACAATTTATGAGATAGACTGGTTATTTCACAATTGGTTTTGAGATAGAATCTTATGTTATCTGTCTTTGAAACAGAGCAAAAAATGAAAGAAAAAGGAATTACCAGAGCATGAGGCCAGCAGCAGCAGAGAGTTTTACGAATTCCCAAAGGCCATGGAAGGCCTTAACAGAGAAACCAGTCCAAGTCAAAGGACACCAGCCACCAAGAGTGTAGAAATACAAGCCAAAACCGAGAACCCACCAAGAAATGTCGAGAGCAATGGCTGCACCAATGATTCCAAGATCCCACACGTAAATGAAAACCCAGCTCGTAACAACGTTGACCAACAGCCCGACCAGAGACACGCAGGAGATGACAAAGGTCTTGTGTTGGCACTGCAAGAACACTTGCAGTGGAAACTGAAACGCGAAGCTGAAATGAAGTGGTATCAGCCAGAGCGCCACCACCCCTGACTGCTCCGCCACCTCGTCCGCCTGGCCCAGCAGCTTCAGAAGCGGAGTGGCGTAAACGTAAAAGGGAAGTAGCAAAAAGCAACAGAGGAACAGCACGATCCACGAGCGCTGCAAGTAAATTCCCAACATGTGGTATCTCTTTGCCCCATATGCTTGCCCACATAGCGTCTCCAGTCCACTTGCCATTCCCAACTGAAAAAAGAATTAAATTCACACATAATCTTCTTGTTTCGAATTTTCTTTCCAACTATAATAAGGATTCAATAACTAACCGACAATAACGGTATGAGCGAAGAAAAGAATGGACGTACCAAGAGACCGAAATTGAAACCGACAATAACGGTATTAGCGATGGAAATGGAAGCGAGCGGGACATCGCCGAGATGGCCAGCAAAAGCTTGGGTGATGACATTCATGGAGAAGGTTGCCACTCGGGCGAATATGGTTGGGCCGACGATCAGCCATAGCTTCTGTGTTTCGACCAATAACTTTGACCCAAAACTATCTTCGTTCGATTTTGCTGGCCGACGATGTTCGTCTGTTGAAACGACGACCAGTGGCTGGTTGAGATCGGACGTCGCATCGACCTTCACAACGGTCGCCATCTCGGAAAGATCAGAAGCCGTGTCTTGGTTTTAGACTTTTAGAAGAAGAAATTATCGATCACGATTCACGAGAGACGCGCATTATCTTTGAATGCCAGCCTCGTTCCTATCTCGCTTCAACTATCCTTTTACTCGTATATATAATATACCCTAACAATATCAAAGGTCTTAAACTAATTCTTATTTACCAAAAAAAAAAAAAAAAACTAATTCTTAATTTCGTCCTCACAACTTTTGATTTTTTTTTTTTCTTTTTTGCATTTTAACTTTCATGTATTAAAATTAAAAATTCTGAAATGTGTCACTTAATTATTGTATTATTGGTATATTTGGACGTGTTGGGGACATTCAGCGGATAAGAAATTAATTTTGTTGATGAAGTGTGTCGCAACGTCATCGCGACGCGGAGCGGCCGACATCCTTTCTTGGGTTTTTTAGAAGAAAATTGGAGTCGCCACCAATCATTGAGGGTGTGATTGGTCACCTTTAAAATAAAAAACAAAACTAGTCTTAGAAAACCAGAAATTAGGCTCGGGAGTCGTTTGAGTGTAGGGAAGGTATTAGCACCCTACAACACCCGTTTAAGAAAACGATTACCACAATATCTTAAATTGTCCAATTAAATGAATAAAAACAGTCCTTTAGTTTTATTTTTCTTAAAAAGAATGATAAATATGAAAATAAAACTCAAAATGCAATACTGAACACAAGATGTCTCATTCGTTTTTACCTTAACTTTAGAAATAAAGCAAGGATTAAACATTATGAGTTGGATATCCAATTTAATATAAATCATGCCTAATCTCCCTTTTAATTAAAGGAACATGGGTGTACATGATTATGTTTACTAAAAATATTTTTTTAAAATAAAACGGATGTAAAAGAAAAAAAAAAAATTATTCAAAGAGTAAATTCTTTTAAAAGGGAAAATGAGAATTTTCATACGCCTACACGGGAGTTGGACTCCACGAAGGCACATTACTCAGTTCCCATAATCCCTTTCAAAAGAAAATCAAAACAATAACAATAATTGAAATTGACAAAGCAGAATTAAAGATTAGAATAAAGCAATTTGGAGAATGAAAGGAAAAAACAAATGAATTAGAAAGTTTAAAAAAATGAAGTTGGCAAAGTGCAAAAGTGAACTAAAACGAGAGAGAAATTAAAAATGATAATGATAATGATGATAATAATAATCATAATAATAATAATAACAATAATAACTAAACAAAAAAAAACAAAAAAAACAAAAAAAAAAACAAAGGAAATAGAAAAACAAAACCCCACCTTTTTTACTTCTCTCTTTCTTCTTTTTTCCTTTTTTCTTACCCAATGTTTCCTCTCCCCGTATACTCCTTCCTCCCCCTCTTTTTTCCTCTTTTCCTCTTCCACTTTCTTTTCTCTCTTTTTCTATCACTCTCTAAGCTAAACTCTTGCTCAAATGCCTAAACTCTCTCAAGCTCACTTTTACTCTAAACTTCTTCTCTTTTTTTCTCTCCTTTTCTATCACTCTCTAAGCTAAACTCTTGCTCAAATGCCTAAACTCTCTCAAATGCCTAAACTCTCTCAAGCTCACTTTTACTCTAAAATTCCACTCATTCTTCTTGTCTTTCCCCCGTTCCTTTCATCCTCCATCTCCCCCCTTTTTATACTTGAAGGGTTACTAAATTAGGGGGAGGATGGATGAGAAAATGGTGGAAAAAAAGAAAAAAAAGAAAGAAAATAAAAAAATGAGAGCCATGGAAAGTCTTTTGAATAGGTAAGCTTCCCCTTGAATAGGAATGGGGAAGACCAAACACAACAAAAAAAAACAAAAAAAATAAAAATAAAAATAAATAAAAAATAAATAAAAATAAAAAAAAAACGAATTTTTGATAAAAACATGTGAAAAGGGGGGTTTGAACCACAGACCTCGTGGTTATCAATGCGACTTTATGCCAGTTGAGCCACTCTTGTTGACATACAAGAAAAAACAAATTGACCACCAAATATTGGAAACCTTCAAACATTATTACTGAAAATCAAGCCGGACCAAATACGGTGTCTACAGTTTGCCCCCCTTTGTGTATCCTTGAAGGATTGAAAGGGTAGACAAAGGAAAGAGACTAAGTACTGGGGAGGCAAAGATTTGTTTGGTAAGAATTTGAATTAGGTATCGACCACAATTCAATAGTCAGGTTTGGTTCAACCGAGAGAAAAACTTGAAACAGACCTGGATTGACACAGGCTTCGACCTCGAGTGAATAGTCGGGTTCGATTTAACCGAGATAAAAATTGAAAACGGACCTGGATTGACACAGGCTTCGACCTCACTGAATAGTCGGGTTCGATTTAACCAAAAGAAAAAATTAAAATGGACCTGGATTGACACAGGCTTCGACCTCGACTGAATAGTCGGGTTTGATTTAACCAAAAGAAAAAATGAAAATGGACCTGGATTGACACAGGCTTCGACCTCAGTGAATAGTCGGGTTCGATTTAACCAAAAGAAAAAATTAAAATGGACCAGGATTGACACAGGCTTCGACCTCGACTGAATAGTCGGGTTTGATTTAACCAAAAGAAAAAATGAAAATGGACCTGGATTGACACAGGCTTCGACCTCGACTGAATAGTCGGGTTCGATTTAACAGAGAGAAAAACTGAAAACGGACCTGGATTGACACAGGCTTCGACCTCGACTGAATAGTCGGGTTTGATTTAACCGAGAGAAAAACTGAAAACGGACCTGGATTGACACAGGCTTCGACCTCGACTGAATAGTCGGGTTCGATTTAACCGAGAGAAAAACTGAAAACGGACCTGGATTGACACAGGCTTCGACCTCGACTGAATAGTCGGGTTCGATTTAACCGAGAAAAAAAAAACTTAAAACGGACCTGGATTGACACAGGCTTCGACCTCGACTGAATAGTCGGGTTCAATTTAACCGAAAAACTGGAAATGGACCTGGATTGACACAGGCTTCGACCTCGACTGAATAGTCGGGTTCGATTTAACCGAAAATAAATTTTCTTTGCAATGCACGCTAAACTTGAATGCTTGAATACATGGGGTGCGGATTTAGCACAATCCGAAAACTATGATACAAATTTCTTTAAAAGATATTTGATAGCTCGGGCACCCCATTCGCATCACCCTTGGTAATAGACCTTAATTGGATCATGAACTCGCTAAACAACTTGTTCTTTGTTTGATGACCAAAAATGTATCCATAACGACTTTGCTCCTGTAATAATAATGGTTTTGCCCCAGTTTGAGAAGACAAAAATAATCGTTTTGCCCCAGTTCAAGACTTTGTCATGTTGAAATGACGGTTTTGTCCTCCATGATGACATTCCATCAACCTTCATGATCACGGTGCTCTTGGAAAAATATTGCCTTTGGATTCTTTGTTTGGACATATGTATTTCACATCGAATCGTTTAAGTTACCACCATTGATTTGAAATATCGCGTTTATGTAACTTTTTGTTTATTCAATTGTAATGATAATAAAGGTAAACATGCCAAACATTCATAGTTGAGGAAATATTATGGAGAGTAGGGGAGAAAAATGGACAAGATATGCCATGCTTCGAGAAGGGAACTTTGATTTATGACTAAAATTCAATAGACATATGTGTCAATGTTAAGGTTCTAGAACTTGAGACAAAAGTAACCTCTTAAACATGATATAGAAATTGAAGCGTAATTCTCCTAGACACTTGTTGAATTCCCGCAACTTTGCCGAATCCCTTGATACACAAGTAGCCTATGCGTAATATCTTCGAACTTGATCTGAATTAACTGGACTTGGCAGCTCATTACCATCCATGTTAGTCAAGACTAAAGCTCCTCCAGAGAAAGCTTTCTTCACCACGAATGGTCCTTCATAGTTTGGGGTCCACTTGCCTCGGTGATCTTTTAGAAAAGGAAGAATTCGTTTTAAGACTAAATCCCCTTCTCTGAATACTCTAGGATGCACTTTCTTATCATAGGCTTTCATCATTCGTCTTTGGTAAAGTTGACCTCTGCACAATGCTGTCAATCTCTTTTCTTCAACAAAGTTGAGCTGTTCATAGCGGTTTTGGATCCATTCAGCCTCTTCTAAATTAGTCTCCATGAGGACCCTTAATGATGGAATTTCCACTTCAATGGGAAGAACAGCTTCCATACCATAAACTAATGAAAATGGTGTTGCCCCAGTTGAAGTGCGAACCGATGTGCGATATCCATGTAATGCAAAAGGAAGCATTTCATGCCAATCTTTATACGTCACCGTCATTTTTTGCACAATCCTTTTTATGTTTTTATTGGCAGCTTCCACTGCTCCATTCATCTTTGGTCTATACGGAGTTGAGTTGACATGCTTGATCTTGAATTGCTCACATAACTCAGTCATCAATTTATTGTTCAGATTTCGTGCATTATCAGATACTATGGTCTCAGGAAGACCATAGCGACATATAATCTCCTTCTTGATGAATTTGATCACAACTCCTTTCGTCACCTCTCGATAGGACATTGCTTCTACCCATTTGGTAAAATAATCTATTGCCACCAAGATGAATCGATGTCCGTTTGAGGCTTTTGGGTCAATAGGGCCTATAACGTCCATTCCCCACATGGAAAATGGCCATGGTGTCGTCATAACGTGCAACTGAGATGCTGGAGCATGAGCTTTATCTGCGTAAATCTGACATTTGTGGCATTTTCGGGCATATTTGATACAGTCAGCTTCCATGGTTAACCAGTAATAGCCAGCCCTTAATGCCTGTCTGGCCATCATGTGTCCATTTGCATGGGTGCCGCAAATTCCCTCATGAATTTCTTTCATCATCGTGTTGGCTTCATTTGTATCTACACACCTTAGAAGTACCATATCATGATTTCTTTTGTAAAGTATTTCTCCATTTAGGAAGAACTTCATTGCTAACTTTCTAAGTGTGCGCTTGTGATTTTCTGAGGCATTCAGAGGATAGGTTCCACATTTCAAATAATGTTTGATGTCTTGAAACCACGGCTTGTCATTAAACTCTTCTTCTATATTCATGCAGGAGGCTGAAACATCTACCCTTCCCATCTTAATAGGTTGTACCTCATGATTGGGGTCTATGTTGAACATGACTGCAAGCGTAGCCAAGGCGTCTGCTATCTGATTACTCTCCCTTGGTAAATAGTCAAAAGTGATTTCTTCAAATTTATGAGACAAATCTAATATAAGCTTTTTATAAGGCAGTAGCTTAGTGTCTCTTGTTTCCCATTCTCCTCTCAATTGGTGAATCACCAACATAGAATCTCCCAAGACTCGAAGTTTCTTTATCTTCATATCCAATGCAGTTTGGATACCCATAGAACAAGCTTCATATTCAGCCATATTATGAGTGCAATCAAAACTTAGTTTGGCGGTGAGAGGGAACAACTTTCCTTCAGGTGATATTAATACAACACCTATCCCATGACCTAATTCATTGGAGGCCCCATCAAACAACATGGTCCATGTTTCCAAGTCTGATATTTCTTTTTCCACCATTATAGTGGAGACAAATTCATCAGGGAAATCAAATTTCATTGGTTCATAATCGTCTATAGGTTGCTCGGCCAAATGATCGGCTAGTGCACTTCCTTTTATTGACTTTCGAGTAACATAGACAATATCATACTCGGATAAAAGAACCTGCCATCTAGAAATTCTACCAGACAAAGACGGCTTTTCAAAGATGTATTTGATAGGATCCATCTTTGAGATAAGCCATGTTGTGTAGTACAACATATATGGTCTCAAACGACGAGCGGCCCAAGCTAGAGCACAACAAGTTCTTTCTAAAAGAGAATATCTGGTTTCGCAATCAGTGAACTTTTTGCTTAAATAATATATGGCTTGCTCTTTTCTGCCTGAACTGTCATGCTGTCCCAGTACACACCCCATTGAATTTTCCGTCACTGTAAGATATAGGATAAGTGGACGATTTGGAGTTGGAGGTACAAGAACAGGAGGGTTTTGTAGGTATTGCTTGATCTTTTCAAATGCTTTTTGACAGTCGTCATTCCATATGCATGTATTGTTCTTACGAAGTAGCTTGAAGATTGGTTCACATGTTGCTGTAAGATGTGATATGAATCTTGCAATATAATTCAATCTTCCCAAGAAACCTCTGACTTCTTTTTGAGTACGTGGTGGTGGCATTTCTAGAATGGCTTTGACTTTGTCTGGGTCAACTCTAATTCCCTCATGGCTTACGACGAAACCCAACAACTTGCCAGAAGTGACCCCAAATGTGCATTTACTCGGATTCAGTTTCAACTTGAATTTTCTCAATCGCTCGAATAACTTTCGGAGAATGGTTGCATGCTCTTCCCCTGGTTTTGACTTAGCAATCATGTCATCAACATACACTTCGATCTCCTTATGCATTAGGTCATGGAAGAGAGTAACCATGGCCCGTTGGTAGGTTGCCCCAGCATTTTTTAATCCGAACGGCATGACCTTATAACAAAAGGTTCCCCATAATGTGATGAATGTAGTTTTCTCTTGATCTTCAGGTGCCATTTTGATTTGATTGTAACCTGAGAATCCATCCATAAAGGAAAAAGTTGAGAATCCAGCTGTATTATCTACCAGTACATCAATATGAGGAAGTGGGAAGTTATCCTTTGGGCTTGCTCGATTCAAATCTCTATAATCAACACACATTCGGACCTGTCCATTTTTTTTAGGTACTGGCACAATGTTAGCTACCCATTCTGGATAATTAGCAACTGTTAAGAATCCTGCATCAATTTGTTTCATGACTTCCTCTTTTATTTTGATTAACATGTCTGGCTTCATCTTGCGTAACTTCTGTCTCACTGGCTTGCATTCAGGCTTAAGTGGCAAATGATGCACCACAATACTTGTGTCTAAACCAGGCATATCTTGATAAGACCAGGCAAAAACATCAATGTATTCATGAAGCAATGTTATTAACCCTTGACGGCTTTCAGCAGACATGTTGGTCCCGATTTTAACTTCTTTAATCTCTACTTGAGATCCCAAGTTAATCGTCTCTATCAACTCTTCATGTGGTCCCAATATCCTCTCTTCTTCTTCAATCATTCTCAACAATTCAGGAGTAAGTTCTAGATCTTCCTCATTACCACTTGTTCTCTCATCGGACTCAACATCGTATGTAGGAGAATCAAGTTCGTATTTAAGATCATTAACGCTTTCAATCCCAATTTCGCTGTTTAAGAGAGGGATTATTCAGTGTGATGACAGAAGATAAATGAAGGAATGGAATAAATGAAATCAATGCTAAAAGAAGTAGACACAAGAGAGATTCATTGGATGATAGGAAAGGAAGGAAAAAAAAAAATGCTTCTTCATTAACAAATGAAATATTGACATAGAACACATAAATCATCAAAACAAAAAACAAACAAAAAGTTTAAAAATTACTTTGATATCTCATTAACAAATGATGGTAGCTCCATTACAGTCCAATTATTGAGTTCAAAGTCTTCTGGGCACAGATAAACTAAGGGACCGCCTTCTTTGTTCTGTTCGATTATAGCCATGACTGCAGGGTCTTGAGATTCCGAATGAATTATTCCAGCAAAGATGAAGGTATCATGAAGATGAGGAATGATATTCATTTGATACTTCGGCTCACGGTTCTCCAATCTAGCCAGTCGTTTTTCTTTCTCCTGCCTGTGTGCTTTAATCATATCTTTTTTGCTTGGTTTATACCCCAAACCAAACCTCTTCATATTTTTCGACATATTCAACAAATTTTCGAGGCTTTGGTTGCTTCCTGTTAAGGAGAGTTTTGAAAGTTGCTGCTCCATTTTCCCTATCTCTCCGTATAAAGTGGTGGCATTTGCAATCTCAAAAGCTTGAAATGATGACTCAAAAACCTCTTCTGCTGCTTCTATGTAGGGCATTGAAGAGGGTCTTGACACTAAGATATCCTCTTGCCCAGATATGATTACTAGTTTGCGGTCGACCACAAATTTAAGTTTTTGGTGTAATGATGATGGGACCACTCCAGCTGAGTGAATCCAGGGACGCCCTAACAAGAAGCTGTAGGCCGAATTAATGTTCATAACCTGAAAGGTTATATTGAAGGTGCATGGACCTATCTGGATGGGCACTTCTATGTCTCCAACAACTTCACTACGTGCCCCATCAAAAGCTCGTACGATCATAGTGCTGGGCCTTATATGAGACATATCAACAGGCAATTTCTCCAACGTGGATTTAGGCATTATGTTCAAGGAGGAACCATTATCAACTAGAACTTTTGCCACAGCAAAATTTTTGCACTTAACTGTAATGTGCAAGGCTTTAGTGTGTCCGGTGCCTTCTGGTGGTAACTCATCATCTGTGAAGGTTACTGAACTGGATGCAGTTATGTTTCCAACAATGTTATCCAAGTTGTCCACCGTAATATCCTGCGGAACATAAGTTTGATTCAAAATGTCCAACAAAGTCTTACGATGCGTATCTGAAGCCAGTAACAAAGCCAGTATGGAAATCTTTGCAGGGGTTCGACCTAACTGTTCAACCACTTTATAATCACTTTGCTTAACCAACTTCAAAAATTCTTGGATGTCCTCTTCAGATGCTGGCTGTTTAACATCTAGGTTCTTCGCTACAATGGGCTCTTCTATTTTCTCCTTGATATCTTCAGTGATCTTGGCTTTTCCTTTTTCTTTACCCTTGGGTTTCAATAGGTCTTCTGGTGTATAGCACTTCCCGCTTCGTGTTAGACCTCCTATCCCACTGATATTATGGATTGGAAGGGGTTCAGAATCAACAGTTACCTTATATTCATAGTTCCAAGGTACTGCTTTTGAACTTTTATATTCAAAGGGAGTCGGAATCTGGATGGTAATCGGTCTTGGCTTGGAATTTGGGGTACTGGGCTTCTCGCGATAAGATATTGTTAACGGTTTTGGGTTGAGAGACAACCTTGAGCATTCTTCTATAATATCAACTTCCCCATACTGAGGGAGCTGAGTCATCTTTTGAGAAACTGTTAAAAAATGTGAATCTAACAACTCCTGGACCTTCAAACGAAAATGAGGACATTGGTCGATAGAATGCCCTTTTGCCCCAGTGTGATAAGAACACATCAAACTGTCATCGTATGCTCTGACACCCAAATCTAATTGGAGGCGTTCTACTCCAATGTATCCATTATTCAATAATATTTCGAATAGTTCTCCCATGGGAGTCACTATTCTCTCAGCATTCTTTCTTAAATCAGCTCCATGAACCTCTATCGCATTTACTTGTGCATTCTGATGGTTTGGCAGAGGATTGTTGTTGACATCTGGACCATTTTCTTTCTTAAAGTTCAACCATCCTGCCTTTATCAATGCTTGCACCCTATGCTTGAGTGCAGTACAGTTTTCAGTGGAATGTCCAATTGCTCCTGCATGGTAGTCGCAACGGGCATTTGGGTCATACCACTTTGGGTAAGGTGGCTTTACTGGGTCTATTGGTACGGGTGCCAGCTGATTATTCTGGAAGAGTTGGGGTAGAAGTTCGGTATATGTCATCGGAATCGGATCAAAATGAGTCTGTCTACGGACGCCTTTATTGTTTTGGTGTCCTTGGACATAAGGAGTGTTATGTTGATTCCGAGGCTGGTAGCCTTGAGTAGGACGAGGATTTTGGACGTAAGGGGATGGATATTGGGCTGACGTATTATTGATATAGGGTTGAGGGTAAACATATGGAGGTGGATAGTGATATTGTGGCACTCCGGCATTAGGGTATGGTTGTCTTGAATTGAAACCAATCATCTGAACTTCTCCCTCTTTTTTCTTCGATGGAACCCCCTTTTTCGTTGTTGATGATCCAGCCGTATCAGTTATCTTTCCATGCTTAATTCCGTACTCGATTCTCTCTCCAATTGTCATTATGTCAGAGAAATTGGTAGAGGCACTCCCAATCATCTTATCATAGAAAGGAGATTTGAGAGTATTAATAAACATGGTCGACAGCTCCTTATCAGCTAAAGGTGGTTGCACCTGAGCAGCAGTATCCCTCCACCTTTGGGCGTACTCTTTAAAGCTTTCTGTGCTCTTCTTTTCCATCCTCTGGAGGTCTAAACGGTCAGGAGCCATATCTATGTTGTGCTTATATTGCTTTAAAAATGAATCGGCTAGATTCTTCCATGAACATATATGAGTGCTGTCTAACTGCATATACCATCGAGATGCTGGACCAGTAAGACTGTCCTGGAAGCAATGAATTAACAGCTTGTCATTTTGGACGTATGCTGCCATCTTCCTACAATACATGATGAGATGGTTCTTAGGACAGGATGCTCCATCATACTTTTCAAACTCGGGCACCTTGAATTTTGGAGGGAGGATTACATCTGGTACCAAGCATAGCTTGGTCGCATCTATATTTCCGAAGACGTCTGTTCCTTCTACTGCCCTTAATCTTTCCTCCAGGACTTCAAGCTTTTCACTAGAAGAGACTTTCTCACCTCTCGTTAGCTCTTTTCTGATTTCAGGATCATCTAAATTGGGAACTGTAATGGTCACCTTGGGAGGTATCTCTGTGGGTAGTGAAAATCCAGGTTGATTGTGTACAGGCACTTGCTCATTCTTGAAAAATGGAAACGGGTGCTGCTCTACTGGAATATTGTACAATGGATGATATTTTGGAGTAGTACCCTCTGTTGATTGCCGGATTGGAGGGTCGTTCATTGTATGGCTGGACTGAGCAATATCAGGTATTATTTTGCCTCTTTCTAGGGCGACAAGAATGGCATCCATTTTTTCTCGTAACTCCTCAATATCTTTCCTTGTTTTCTCCATCTCAGTACTCTGCTCTTCCATGATCCTTGTCCTGTATCTTGTGACGTAGGTGCGGTGGATTCGAGGTGACCGAGCTATCTTATGATTCTGTTTATATTTTTAATGAAAAGAGATTTTAGTGTAAGAAAAGAGAAAGACAAAACGAAACAAAAAAAAAAAAAAAAAAAAGTGATAGAAGAGAAGGGAAAAAAATGGCTTTGATATTAAATTGGAAAATGATAAAACAATGTAGCAGCAAAATTTGTGCAAAATTGAATTACAAGATATTTCAACTATCTAAATAAAACATAAACTAAAGTAAAGAGTTAATAAAATTGCCCCCAATACTCTAAACTTATACGAAGTTTTCCCAGAAACTTGAGCACATTCTTGCTATTCGGCTGTGTAGGTGCTATGACTTTAGAGAGAGTACGTGCATCTTCTGCTAGTTCATCTGCCCTTCGAGTGACTCTCCTAATCTGAGTGAGCATATGTTCCGCTTTACTTCGTAGTGTCGCGTGGTTCTGTCTCGCAAACCCAAAATCATCGCTTAATCTGTCGTACTGCTCCTTTAAATAGGTATAGTCTTTCATTAATCTATCAGTGGCATCCTGATACTTACCGAGGCGAACATTAAGTGACTGAACGGACTCTCTTAGACCCTTGTTGTCGTTGATGAGGTCCCCTAGTTGATCTTCTCTAATCTTGAGCGTTAATTGTAGGTCGTCAATTGTTCGACATAGCGTTCCATTTTTTCCTTCTACCTCAGTAATCGTTTGGTTCCTCAAACTAATGCAATCTTCGAGCTCTTTCATCAACTCATGAAGTGAGGCAATCTCAGATTGTTGCTTCAAAACTTGGTCATTCCTTGACTTGAGAGTTGCTTGGGAGACTTCATTATCCCTTCTTAATCGATGCATTCTTCTGTTCAGGTCGCGGGCCTCTGTGTCTAATGCTGAAATTTCTTTTTCTAACTGTTCTTGTTTGCTAACACTGCCCTTTAATCGGTTCAACTCTTTTTCTAGTTCAACATTGCGCAACAAACCTTGCTTTACCTCCAATTGCAACCTTTCATTTTCTTGAACCAATGATGAATTCGCTTTTCTCAATTCATCACATTCCTTTTCGCGTGCTGCTTGTTCTGTCTGTTGATCTGGTATCACCTTTGCATTAAGTTTTATCTTGGTTTTCATTTTTGGTGACACAAGCACGGTTTTAGCTCTGTTCGCATGCCATGTTTTGTACGCCTCTGTGGTATCATCATGAAACTGACCACTCTGGATTTTAGTGATCATTTTCCATGCTTTCACAATTTTCTGAATTCTATCTTTACAGAAGCCTTTATCATAAGCAAATTCGAAATCCTTCAACTCATGCGTAGCAGGGATGAATTGTCGGACCCAAATTTGGCGTACTACCAATAAAGGAGCATAAGATATACATCCCCAAGGACCCAAAAGAGGTAAACTTTGAAATTTACCACATTTATAGATCATTGGCCTAGTTGACATCCAAGGGGCTCTCCATATTACATCTTCTATCTTTAGTTCGGAGAAAAAGGCCTCCCAAGCGCTCCTTTCAGGGGAGGATGAACTCCAACCTGATTGCACGAACTCTGAGATGGGATTTTGCAGCTTATTCCAGGAACTTGAAAATTTGATCTCTGGACATTTGAATTCGGGTGGACACTTCACATGACTAAGGACCCAAATGTACAATAATGGTGCACACCCTATAAATCTTCCTGTTCCTTTTGTTCTGCAATAATTTAATGAACGAAAAGTTTCTGCCAATACAGGAATAATGGGATCAACTCCTATTTCTATCTTAGCAAACAACTTGACCACACGTTCCTCAACATATCCACATACTTTAGGAAACAAAACAACATTAAAGATACACAATGCCAGTAAAGTTAATTCTGTGTCTTCATTTGCAAATTTTTGTTGAAGAGTAAAGATGTAGTCCAGGGGTAGGCATGTGTTCTCTCCCTTTATCTTTACTTGTTTCTCAATGTCGCTTGTACGAATCTTGCCCAAAAGAGTAGATAATGCTCTTTTCATTGTAAGCTCTTGATCGTAAGAATAAGCTTCAACCTCCGTTCGTACTGGCATATGCAGAAGGGATTGATATTCCTCTATTGTAGGAGTCATGTCAATTGAGCCAAATGTGAAACATCTGTAGGCTGGATCCCAATGTCGAATCAAAGCTTTTAATACAGAACAATTAACTTGTACATACATGAGCTGAGCTAGATAGCCATATTTGCTTGTAAATTTAGCCTTCCTATCTACAGTTAATTTTTCCCAAGCCTGTTTCACTGCTTCTAATTGACTTTCTGGAAAACTGACATCCTTAAATTGAGAAACAACATTTTCTACTAAAGAATCTCCGTGGATTTGTTGTACATTTTCTGACCATTGACGTACTGTTGCTTGATCTTCTATACCCATTTCTTGTATTGGAGGGGGTGATTTTATTTTACTCATACTTTAGTTTCTGCCAATGCAAATAATCGAAAAATCTTGTTAATTTAATTTGCACAATTTTCTTAACTACATTAAAAGAGATTTCAAAAGATACTTTCAATGAGCGAAAATTGAAAATTGATATAAGATACAAGGGAAAGAGGAAAAATAAATAAACAAATAAATAAAATTTGACAATAATGCATGTAATAAGTCAAATCCTAGAACTATATGAGTGGAGTTTAACTCTAAGGCATCCTAGAAAAGGTCCCCAAGCTTACCCACCGATTTAACGATGTAGTAGGCTTGAGTGGAGAATTTCATGCGCCTGCACGGGAATCGAAATTCCACGAAGGTCACACTACTCAGTCTCCGAGTCTAGTCCTAAGGTAGAGCCCGGGTAGAAGGCTAGTGAAAGTGTGTGAAATGCATGATTAATAAGATGACATACAAATGAATGACATAACAATTACAACATAAAAAAAAAAAAATGGTAACAATAAGATGACATGCAAATGAATGACATAACTAAGATAAAGTAATTACAACATTAAAAAAAAATGGTAATAGACAAGTGAATAACAATATGCCAAACAAATCATATTATAAAGGAAAACAAAATAAATAAATAACAAAACAATAACAAAAGAACCTAAAGAAAAATTCAATTCAAAGGACAATAAAGATATTCATGGCTTGACCCTCAAAATCCCCAGTGGAGTCGCCAAGCTGTCGCAACGTCATCGCGACGCGGAGCGGCCGACATCCTTTCTTGGGTTTTTTAGAAGAAAATTGGAGTCGCCACCAATCATTGAGGGTGTGATTGGTCACCTTTAAAATAAAAAACAAAACTAGTCTTAGAAAACCAGAAATTAGGCTCGGGAGTCATTTGAGTGTAGGGAAGGTATTAGCACCCTACAACACCCGTTTAAGAAAACGATTACCACAGTATCTTAAATTGTCCAATTAAATGAATAAAAACAGTCCTTTAGTTTTATTTTTCTTAAAAAGAATGATAAATATGAAAATAAAACTCAAAATGCAATACTGAACACAAGATGTCTCATTCGTTTTTACCTTAACTTTAGAAATAAAGCAAGGATTAAACATTATGAGTTGGATATCCAATTTAATATAAATCATGCCTAATCTCCCTTTTAATTAAAGGAACATGGGTGTACATGATTATGTTTACTAAAAATATTTTTTTAAAATAAAACGGATGTAAAAGAAAAAAAAAAAATTATTCAAAGAGTAAATTCTTTTAAAAGGGAAAATGAGAATTTTCATACGCCTACACGGGAGTTGGACTCCACGAAGGCACATTACTCAGTTCCCATAATCCCTTTCAAAAGAAAATCAAAACAATAACAATAATTGAAATTGACAAAGCAGAATTAAAGATTAGAATAAAGCAATTTGGAGAATGAAAGGAAAAAACAAATGAATTAGAAAGTTTAAAAAAATGAAGTTGGCAAAGTGCAAAAGTGAACTAAAACGAGAGAGAAATTAAAAATGATAATGATAATGATGATAATAATAATCATAATAATAATAATAACAATAATAACTAAACAAAAAAAAACAAAAAAAACAAAAAAAAAAACAAAGGAAATAGAAAAACAAAACCCCACCTTTTTTACTTCTCTCTTTCTTCTTTTTTCCTTTTTTCTTACCCAATGTTTCCTCTCCCCGTATACTCCTTCCTCCCCCTCTTTTTTCCTCTTTTCCTCTTCCACTTTCTTTTCTCTCTTTTTCTATCACTCTCTAAGCTAAACTCTTGCTCAAATGCCTAAACTCTCTCAAGCTCACTTTTACTCTAAACTTCTTCTCTTTTTTTCTCTCCTTTTCTATCACTCTCTAAGCTAAACTCTTGCTCAAATGCCTAAACTCTCTCAAATGCCTAAACTCTCTCAAGCTCACTTTTACTCTAAAATTCCACTCATTCTTCTTGTCTTTCCCCCGTTCCTTTCATCCTCCATCTCCCCCCTTTTTATACTTGAAGGGTTACTAAATTAGGGGGAGGATGGATGAGAAAATGGTGGAAAAAAAGAAAAAAAAGAAAGAAAATAAAAAAATGAGAGCCATGGAAAGTCTTTTGAATAGGTAAGCTTCCCCTTGAATAGGAATGGGGAAGACCAAACACAACAAAAAAAAACAAAAAAAAAAAATAAAAATAAATAAAAAATAAATAAAAAAAAAAAAAAACGAATTTTTGATAAAAACATGTGAAAAGGGGGGTTTGTACCACAGACCTCGTGGTTATCAATGCGACTTTATGCCAGTTGAGCCACTCTTGTTGACATACAAGAAAAAACAAATTGACCACCAAATATTGGAAACCTTCAAACATTATTACTGAAAATCAAGCCGGACCAAATACGGTGTCTACAAAGTGAGTTAAGTTTTATGTGTCTAGTAACATTCTGGGATATTTCAAAAAAAAAAAGTAACATTCTAGGGATGTAGACAGAGTCAAAATATGTTAATAAAGCAATAATAATATTCTAGGGATGTATACACGAGCCAAAATGACAAATCCTAAATAATGTCACATGTCTCCTTATACGGTCATCAAGTAAGTCTAGTCCAATCAAATCACCATTCCATTTCCAAGGTTCATAAAAAGTAAGAATTTAGAGACATTCAGTAAATATGAGAAAATTCATAACTTAAAATACCTAGAAGTGACTCCTAGAAAAATCATAAGACTCTTTTAAGCTCTTAAAGATCGAAGACTTTTTTTAAACTCGTGAAGACTGATGACTCTTTAGAGATCAGAAGATATGATATCTTAATCGATTAAACTATAATTGCATTAACAACCAAATAGTAGTGTTTTAATTTAGTGACCTTTTCAAATACAACATATAATGAATCTCCATGGTCAACGAGATGTGTGATATGCAATATCTTAGAGAGAACTACATTTGATACGCATCAATAGATCGTGCAACATGTGTATTCTAGAATTTTATTGATTTTCATAGAATTAACAAAATGACCTTTTTGATCCCTTGATTAGTTTTAAGAAATATTGTCAATCAACACTTTTTTTTAAAAAAAAAATGTTTAGCTGATTAGTGACGTGACAGTTGTCAATACTTTTATTAGCCACTTATTTGAAATAATAATAGTTAAATTACAAATTTTTTCCTCTTTGTTTGGAAAAAGTTCAGATTTAGTCCATATCGATTTAAAATTAGACTTTCTTACCGATGTTTTGATATAACCTCATCAAATAGTCCTCACCTTTAGAGAGTCACTAACGGATTGAGTGCGTGAACATTAGAAACCACTAATGGATTGAGTACGTGGCAAGGATGAAATTCTAACCGATGGAGTACACAATAGAGACTATTTAATGAAATTTTATCAAAACTTCGGGACAAATTTCTAATTTTTAAACCATTAGAGCTAAATCTAATTTTTAACTTTCTCCAAACCATAGGAACTAAATTTGTAATTTCACAAATAATAATTGATTGTTCTTTTTTCACATTGAGGAGTGAAGTCAATTATTGGTTGGATCTTCCCTTGATAATAATATAAAAAACTCATGCTTGTTTTATGGATGCTTACTTTTTAAAAATCTAGGTAATTATTATCTAATGATAAAGCTCTCATAAACTATGGAATTTTGTTATCCTTATTATTATCAAAGCATAAAACTATCTCATCAACTATTTTTTAGCTAAGGTCTAAATTAATTTTAATTTCTTTAAGTTATTATTATTTATTAAACAATTATCTAATATAAACAATTTAATTAATTAGAATATTTTTAAATTAAATGCAATAATTTAAATTATTTTTTCAGAAGTAAAACCTATAAAACAAACAAAGGCATTTAACTACCAAATTTTAATTATCTCTTACAAACACAAACATTTATTATCACACATAAATATTAGTAAATTAACTCACATAAGACAGGTTCGCCTCCAATGGTGCCCTTTATGCCATAAGGTTCCTGAAACCACTGTACATCTGTTTTGGCAATGTAAGGTGACTAGGGACCTGTGGCGGTATTTTCTATCCCCTAATATTGGTTATTTGTTGTAGCGTAGATACGATTGGGATCCTCTGGATCACTTTACATGGGTCAGAAATTATGGTGTGGGAGAGGATAATGCATACTTTGTCCTACTCCTATGGCATATTTGGGAGTTCAGAAATCGTAGGATCTTTCGCAATGGGGAAATTTTTGTTGGGATGGTGAAGGAGTCCTATTCAAGCATCTCTTCGAGAGCTTTTCCCCTCGACTGCTAGTTGGTTTCATGGGACTGATTGTCTTGACTCACATGCAGCAATGGAATTGAACACGGTGCCTACTTGGATTCATCCCCCAGTGGATACGTGGTCTCTTAGTTGTGATGCAGCTTGGCTACATGATGTAGGGGTAGGGGGTCTGGGCTGGGTGTTGCGGGATCTTGCTGGAGATGTGCTTGGGGTAGGTCATGAACCGGTCACAGGGCCCCTTGGGGTGGTTATGTTGGAAATGCAGATGATTCGAGTTGAATTGTTGTCTATTGGTGGGATGAGGCTTCCTCGCCTGTTGGTGGAATAAGATTGTCTAACAGTTATAAATCTTTTAAGTGGTGAAAAGGAAAACTTCACCTTAGTTCGGTCAGTTGCTATGAAGGTGCAACAACTTTCTTCCCACTTGGTCGGGACACATTTTAAGCATATTCAACGAGACCAAAATGTGGTGACTGACTTGTTGGCGCAACGAACAATGATTAATGGAGATCATGTTTCTTGGTTCTCAGATTTTCCAAGTTGGCTACTGGAAGCGATAGACGGTGACAAGCGATGTTTAAACTTACTATAATTTGTGTTTCTTTTTTCTCAAAAAAAAAAAAAAAAAAAAAAAAAAAAAAAACTATTCATACTCATCAAATAATATTTTCAATCTAAACAAACTATTGAAGTGACTTTGATATGCCTACTAATTTATTTTATTTTGTTCTATATACTTTTAAAACATTTATTTAGTGTATTTATTTTATTTCGTTCTACATTATGTTTCAAAGACAAAATCTTTTGAATCTTTGTTTGTACTCATCAAAATGTGTCATTTTGGTCCCTAAAAACTTGTCTAATTACATTTTAGATTCTTGAGAACTTTCAAAACTTCTATCTTTGGTTTATAAAATTTACAAATTTATTTTATTTTGTTGTATATACTTTTAAAACATTTATTTAGGGTATTTTTCTTGATTATTTTGATTCTCTCCATTTTTAGCTTGTAATTGTTTAATAAATGGATAACATCGTTTCAATAACTAAAATAAACATTTAGTGATTTTAAAGTTCAATAATTAAAATAAGAGTTTAAATGAATAAATAAAAAGAAAGCTTTGACATATAGTAGATCAGATTTGGAGTGATATAGCTTTGAAATATGGGAGATCTTGACATTAACATAAAATAGATTAAAAAAAAAAAAGTGTGTTGGGTTTAGAGTTAAGAGTTAAGGGTGATAGTTTATTGTGGACCTCACCAATATGAATTCTCACTCAACTTAGACTAATAGATGTCTATCTCATTTTCAACAAAAAAAAAAAAAAAAAAACTAATAGATGTCTATCTCAATCTAAACGTGTATTTGAAGTCGTCGTGTGTAGTAAGTTAGGTGTTTCATATTCTTATGTGTATTTAAGATGTTGTTAAATGATTAATGAAAAATTAACGATAAATGTTCAAATAATTAGAATAGAAAGTTTAAAGACGAAAATATGATTTAAATTAACTAATAGAAATATATATCCTTTCTCATTTCAATTTTTTTTTTCTCATTATTTAGGTTTGTATAATTCATATTAAGAAATTGACTTGCTTATGTCTCGTTATAGATTTATTCATCTTATGGTGATATGGTCTATTAAACTAAGCACACGCTATGAATAGATTAAAATTTATCAAACCCAAATTTTTTTTGTTGCCTACCAGTTTTTATAAATCTCAAAATCAAAAGCTATAGATCAAAAAAGGAAAATTAACGAGTCTCAATGTTTTTTTTTTTTTTTTTTTTTTTTTTTTTTTTTTTTTTTTTTTTTTGAACAATGGAGTCTCAATGTCTTAATCCATTAAACCATTTTTCTTGAATTCAAATTAGCAAAAGATATAACTCATGTATGGTTTATTTTATTTTACCTTTCTAGAACACAAAGTTTTATGTCTATTTTTACGAGATTTTCCTTTTTTGTTTTATTTTAAATAATATTTTAAAAAAACGTAAATTTGAGAAAGAGATGTTATTGAGTTATATATATATATATTTTTAAACAATATTGAGTTATATATATGTATATATGTATAATATGTATATTTTGAAATATTGAGTTATATATATTTATATATATATATATATAAACCATTACTTTACGAGCGTGGTATTAAAAATTATTTGTTACGACGTGGTTGAATGACCAATATACTCCTTCTGAGGTAAAGTTGATTAATTAAATTAGGCACGCAGCAGCCTGTTAAAAAAATAATAATAAATAAATGAGTAAGTTTACCACGTTTTACATTCTACTCAGCAAAATATTATTTTAATGTGAATGTCTCAATGATCTCATATTTAATCTTTATCTTATTTTATCTTCTTAATTAAAAAATCAATTTATGAAAAAAAAGTTAAATTATCAATTTGATCCCTATGATATTAAATATTTTAATTTAATCCTTATTGTTTGGACTTAAGCTTAAATTTAAACCTCATTTTTATTTTATTTATTTATTTATTTCTGAGTTCAGTGGAGTTCAAACATTTTAATTGAAGACATATATGTGTCTTACCCAATTGAACTGTATGCTCAGATTGACAGTTAACTAATACAATTTTTCAAATAGAAAACTACTATGAGAAAAAAAAAACGTTAATATGATAATGACATAGACAATTTGTAAAGTTTATAACTAAAACCATATGGACTAATTAGTTTAATTTAACTATAAAACTAATTGAAATCAAATTCAAACTATAGTGACCCAATTAAAATAAAGTCCACCAAAAGAAATCTACATTAAAATTTCTATAATAAAGTCATAGAGATAAAAAATATATATATAAAACTTTTCTAAAATCATAAGGTCCAAACTACTTTTAACCAGTCTCATTCTCTTAATATTTTAGAGTATTCTAGATTGAGACTAAGATAAGTCATAACTCATATATATTGCTCATTCATTGTTACTCTCTTTAGAATACAAACTTTTTTATGTTTGTTTTTACAATATCTTTTTTTAACAAATCATATTTATTAAAAGGTACTTTTGAGAGAGGTTAAACAAATTTTAAAACCGAAAGTCAAGTTTTTAAAAAATCTCTTCTAAAAAACTTGCTAACACACAGGTTATATATATGTGTGTATGGGAAAAATTGCAGTGGGTGGCAAATTGGACCAAATTAATAGCAAATATAGCACTATGTAAAAAAAATTGCAAATCTATCCGAGTCTATCTGATAGACTTCGATTATCAGAGTTTATCAGCGATAGACTCTGATTAATCAGATCTACCAGTCTACTGATAGATTCCGATTATTCAGAGTCTATCAGTGTCTGTCGCTGATAAACTTTGGTTAATCAAAATCTATCAGTAACTATCACTGATTGGCTCTGATTAATCAAAGTCTATCAGTGATAGTCACTGATAGATTTTGATTAATCGAAGTCTATCAGCGATAGACACTGATATACTTTGAATAATCAGAGTCTATCAGTGATAGACACAGATAGAATTTGACAACAGCTTTTTGGTCTTTACAATTAATTTTGCTACATTTGCAATTAGTTTGCAATGGTGCTATATCTGCTATTAATTTGGTCCAATTTGCCATCTATGCAACTGTCCCTATAGAGCAACAAGCATTTTATTAAAAAAATAATAATAATAAATGCTACAACGTGGATGGATAATGATCATGTACTCATATATTTACTTTATTCTTTTTATTTTGGTATACTCATATAATTACTATATAAGCATGTTATTAAAATAAATGTTACAACGTGGTTGAATGAGCAATATACTACTTTTGAGGCGTCTTTTAAATAGCTACAAAATTTACTAAAAGTTTATCTCAAAAAAAACAAAAATACGAAAAGTTGATTAATTAATTAGGCACCCAATTCAAAAAGTAATAATAAATCAATAAGTAAAAAAGGTTTACTACGTTTTATATTCTACTTTGCAAATTGTTAATTTAATGTGAATGTCCGAATGATCTTTAATCTTTATTTTATTTTCTTAATTAGAAAATCGATTTGAGGTTAATTTAATGTGAATGTCTCAATGATCTCATATTTAATCTTTATTTTATTTTCTTAATTAGAAAATCAATTTGAGGAAAAGAAAAAGTTAAATTATAAATTTGGTCAATATGACATTGGAGGTTTCAATTTAACATTCATAGTTTGAGCTTAGCTTAAATTTTATCCTGTAATTGTAAAAGTTTTAGTAATTAATTTTGTCTCCGTGATTTGGATTTAGTTTCAATTTAGTTTCATTGATTTGGTTAAAACTTAGACATTATCTCTAAATTAGGTTAGAAAGAACCACCTATTTTCCTTTATTTTTTACCTAACCAAAAACCGTAATACAGTTAACTAACACAATTATCCAAATAGAAGACTACTAGACAAAAAAAATTGTCAATATGTTAACAATAGGAAAATATCTTTTAGTTTATGACTAAACTATAGGGATCAAATTGAAACCTTTAAAATCATATGTAATAAATTGAAACTAAATCTCGACCATTATGACCACGTTGAAACTAAATCGAAATCAAATGGGCTAAATTAAAAGTTTTAAAACAATAGGACCAAATTAAAATTCTACCAAAACCATAGTTTAAATTAAAAAAAAAAAGTAATTTAATCTAAAAATATTAACTTTAGCACATTTATGGAAAAGCAAACACTCTATAAAGACATCTAATTCAATGGTTAAAAAATGTAGTAATAAAACAAAGATACATATAGAAGTAGTACGTTTGTGAGTTTAATTTTCAAAGACAGTTTCTTTTTTTAATTTGAATTACTGAGATAAAAACAAGTGATCAAATCTCTTCTTTAGTTTATTATTTTTATTTTTATTTTTTCTCATTCAGTTTTTTTTTTTTATTATTTGTTTTAAATATTTAGTTTAACAATTATGGAGATGAAAAATCAAAACATTTACCTTGAGAATTAGACATTTATTTTAAAATTTAAATAGTCAAATAGTCTTTCACATCGTTGAACTTAAAAAAGAAAATACACTTGAGAATGAATAGACGCAAACAAAAAGTTAAGGGCCCGTTTGGTAATGTTCTCGTTTCTTGTTTCCGTTTCTTCATTTTTAATAAAGAAAAATAGAATTTCATGACCCTAACATCTATACATTCAATAATAATAAATTTATATTCTTATTTATGTTTGGACTAAATTGGAAACAAAAACAAAAAAAGAGAAACTAGTTTTAGTTTTTCCCAAAAGTTCTATACAAAATTTGAGAGTGTTTCTAAAAAAAGAGAAACAAAAACCATACATAATTATAATTTAACGAAGTATTTAAATCCATTTCGTATCACATGTGGACACTTTGGAATCTGAAGTCAGAAAAAATAGGAAAACAAAAAACTTGGAATTTGGAAACAAGAGGGAAAGCTCCCCGAAATCTTGGGTCCCAGTTTGACCGAAAAAATTGAACCAACTTTAAATAGAAGCATTTAAGGATGACACGAAGTCGATAAAATAAAATGTAATATATGGCTTTTTTTTTATTCAAGAAAAGTATATAATATCTCAGTTGAGTCTTTTGATGATGTATCGATTTCTGTCGGTTTTTTTATTAACAAAATGGCGTGCAATTGTGAATTGAATCATTAAACAAAAGGAGCAGGTATGAAAATTTTCCTACCAATCCAACTCATCCTGCCCATGTCGACGGGGAAACGACGACGGTGTTAACCCAATCATGATACTTTTTTAAAATGTCTGCATAAAGATAACGTTTTAAGATGTGTTTGGAAATGATTTTAAAACCAGAAAAATCACCTTTCTCATATCATTTTTAATAATTTTATTAAAAGAATGTGATAATGATTTCAATCATTTTAAAAGGAAAAAATGTCTTAAAAAAAAAGAAAAAAAATACACTTTTAATCCTTGAGGTTTGAGTTAGGTTTCAATTTGGTCCTCAATTTTCAAACTCGACAGTTAGATTTTAGTTAGGTTTCAATTTAGTTCCTGAGGTTTGGATTTCGTTTCATTTTAGTCCTTCCATCCATTTTTTCATTAGATTTTAACATACTGCTGACGTGGCGCCTATTTTTTTTTTTATTAAAAAAATTATTTTTTCATTTTTAAAATAAAAATTATAAAAACATTAATTTTTAATTTTTTTTTTCTTTCTCCTTCTTCTTCAACCCCATCACCACCACCTTCCTTCTTTCTCTTCAACCATCCTCACCCCACCAATCAGCCGCCGGCGACCGACCGCCGTTGCCGACATAATTTTTTTTTTCTTCTCTTCTTACCTATTCTTTCACTGTTTTTTTTTTAAAAAAAACGAAGGGGGTTGGAACGATGCCCTTTGCGAGATCTGAAAGGATCTTCCGAGCAGAACGAAGAGCGAGTTGAGTTACGATACTTCCGAGCAGATCTGCGCAAGATCTTCGCGAGTGACGGCGTGTAGGCAAGTCTTCGTGAGCGACGGCGTGCTGGCGGGTCTTCGCGAGCGACGACGAGCGGATCTTCACGAGTTGCAGCTAGAACCTTCACGAGATCTGAACTTTCGCAGATCTGGGCGAGCGACGACATCCTTCCTTCTTCTTTTTTTTTTTTAACATTGAAAGAAGAAAGGGAAGAGAAGAAGAAAAAAAAGGAAAGGAGGGGGAATAAGAAGAAAAGAGGGAAAAAAAAAAGGTTTTCGCCGGCGAGCAGCGGTTGCCGGCGACTGGTTGGTGGGGTGAGGATGGTTGAAGAAGAAGAAGGAAGGTGGTGGTGAAGGGGTTGAAGAAGAAGGAGAAAGAAAACAGAAATAAAAAAGAATTAACAATTATTATTTTTATTATTTTTATTTTAAAAAATAAAAAATAGGTGTCACGTCAGCGGTCTGTTAAAATCTAATGGAAAAATGGATGGAGGAACTAAAATGAAACGAAACCCAAACCTCAGGGACTAAATTGTCGAGTTTGAAAACTCAGGGACCAAATTGAAACCTAACTCAAACCTTAGGGACTAAAAGTGTATTTTTTCCAAAAAAAAAATTACATGTTTCATCGCGAGATTTCGATTAGATTTCATTTTGGTCCCTGAGTTTTTAAACTCGACATTCTTACCCTTGAGGTTTGGATTTCATTTTATTGTTTCTCCTTATGGTTTATGTTGTATCGGGAGAAAAAGTGTCGTGCAGAGATAGTAATTTTTGTACTGATTTCATGTTTTTTTTTTTTTTTTTTTTTTTTTTTTTTTGTAGCTAACAACTTTATAGGCATGTTTGAAAGTGATTTTGGAATGACCAAATTAAATAACCTTTTTTCAAAAAAAAAAAAAAAAAAAAAAAAAAAAAAAAAAAAAAAAAAACCTTTGCATGCATATGTTTGTTATTTTTCGCATAACCCAAAATTGTGATTTTGGTTATTTCCAAATCACTCTCAAACACATATCCAACCACTACTATTGAGGATCTCACATTGAAAAGTATAAGTAGAGACCTCAAAAGTTATAAGATACATGGATTACTCCACTAATTGTCAATTTGTTTTGAGATAGAACCCCATGCTATCTAATAACTCGTGTATCTCGCTTGTTTATATATATATATATATATATATATATATATATATATTATTGACTAACAAAGTACAATTGAAAAACAAGGAAGGAAGTTGTTGAAAGAGAAATTTTGACCAATCACAAATTGCCACGTCGTTATTCAAAATTAATGAAAAAAATTACAAATAATTAAATTTGGGACCAATTATAAATTGACATGTGTCCCAAATTTAATTTGAAGACAAAGTTGGTCAATTATAAATTTTTAAGGCCAAATGTCCATTTAATCAATTAGTTAAAAATAAACTATTTCGATCAAATTAATTAATTTGACCAATTAATTAACAAAATAATTAATTGGATCAAATTTAGGTCTTTTAAATATTTGGGTCATATGGTTTTGGGTCAAATATGAACTAAACCCAAAACCAAATAGTTGAACCAAAGATCAATAAAGCCCAAGTCCAAGTTGTTAGGCCCAAAAGTCATCATAGCCCATCCTGCGAGAGCTCTATAAATAGAGGTGCTCTCCTCCATTTCAGGGGTTCAAAGATTCTACACTCTGACAAAGACATGAGTTCAGAGTTTCAAAGCTCTCAAGCAAAACCAGAGAATTCAGGGAGACTCCATCAAGTCTGAAAACCAAAGACTCTCTGCAATCCATAAATTCAAGTGTTGAACACCTCTTGAAGACCGAACACCTTTCAAGACTTCAACACTCCTTGAAGATCAAAGACTCTTCAGGACATCAACACTTCTTGAAGACCAAACACTCTTCAAGACTTCAACATTCCTTGAAGATCAAATACTCTTCAGGACATCAACGCTTCTGGAAGACTGAAGACTCCTTCAAGACTGAAAGACTTCAAGCTCCAAGAATCCATTGAAGCTTCAGACTCGAGATCAAGCGTTCCAACCCTCGAGTGAAGCACATTCACACACAAGAGAGAGAATCAGAGGATTAACATTAGAGATTGTACACCCACACGCATACAACATTAATACAAATATATTGTTTATTCCACATGTCTCCATCTCCGAAGTTACGTGTGAACAGAAGTTTTTCCCATTATTTTATGACATCTTCATTGGCGCAATATTTTAATAACTGCTGGAAATCATATTTACTAATTATTGTGGAGGATAGCTGAAATAGACTAGTTGCCTTGCCACTTGCCAGTCAATAATAATATGTGTGTTTTTCTTTTTCTTTTTTTGGAAATTTTTATTATTATAAAAAATTATTTTAAAATCTATGATCTTGAACAATAAATTAGATCTTTTAAACAAAACCATTTATTGAGGAGAGTTAATTAAATAGACAGCTTCTTCATGAATCATGAGTGGCAATATACTATAGAAGTTTCGAATCACAATTGCAATTGATGGGAGAGTTTGACCCTTCAATTGTGTACAAATCCAGGGCATTCCCATTAAATGTTCACATGCCTCTTGCATATTCTGCAAGCCCTTGACTTTTTGCTATTCAATCATTTGAAAACCAAAAAATGTGTTCTGAACCCAAATTACATTTCACACATAGATCATACCATCCGAAGCATTAATGAGCTACAGATAAAGTACATATTAAGTATTACTTTATAATTAAACTTGTGGAATTCATTAACTTAAACTTTTAGATTGAGTGCTTGAGTAGTGATTTATTGATATTTAAGATAAATGGAGTTCTTCACATCTTTCAGTGTATTTGTTTTCCCTGCATTTTCGATGTTAGTATCATTCCAAACTTCACTATGTGCATCCCCGTAGTTCACTATGTGCATTCTCGTAGTTTTGAGATCTATTTTATTATTATTATTTTTTAATATAGAGTTAACAATAATATGAGTTTAAGATTGATGAAAAGTACAATTTATTTTCAAATTTTTAATTAGAGATGTTCACTTTTTTCCTTAGGGATTTGAAATGAGAAATCTTCAATTAAGCGGGAAATGGAGAGAATTCTCCATTCCCTAAACGGGGATGGGGTGGAGGATTCCTATCCCCACCCTGTTTACATTATTTTAATACGTTTGAATCATTTATGATTATGGATATTAATATTTAAATGTATGGTTTTATTGTTGAATTATGTATGTGATATTGTATGAATAATTGTATATATTTAAACCATTTTAAACTCTTATATATATGTTTGTGTGCGTGTGAGAGAGATATGTGTGGATTATGAGATAATTTATATGAAATATTATTTTGTTTCTATTAAGAGGTTTAAGGATTTTCTCTTTAAATTGTGATTTCTCTTAAGAAATTAACCCTTTAAATGAGGATTTTTAGTCGGAAATTAACAATTTAATTGATAAATTCTTTCAAAAAAACCATCAAATTGATTTTTTTGTTTTTAAATATACGGATAATAATATCTCACTGGGAGTCATGTCCTAATCCTTGAAAATTTTAATGGAGATAGAATGAAGAATAAAATGGGGTTAAAGATAGAGGCCGACAAAGATAGGGACGCCTTCTTTGTCCCGGTCACATCCTATAAACATCCCTACTTTTGTCATTGCAATCCCTTCTCTTTACATGAATCACGACCCTCTTTCTCTTTCTCCTTTTCTTCTACTAAAAAATTCTCTTTTCTCTCCAAAGATTTGTTTATGCTTATGAAATCAGCATCCTTGAACTCCAATCACCCGCTAATTCATTGACCTGTTCCATCCCCTTCAAAGTATTGACCATTTTTTTAACCCATCCCTTTTTGTCTTATTATTTATCAACCCCTACATCCACTTGATTTTTTTTTTTTTTTTTTTTCTGTATTTTTCTATTAAAAGTATAAATCTTAAGCTCTAGTACAGTCAATTAATACTATTATAGTCAAATAAGAAATGTGACAGCTCAAATGAAAACCCACTGCATATTTAGACATAAGAATATGCACCAAAATTTAGTAAAATGTTCGGCTGTGAGAATAGAAATCAAATTATTAAAGAAACCAAAACCGAACAAGATAGGAAAAGTTGTTTAAAAAAAACAAGACAGGAAAGGAAAAAGAAAAGAAAAAAAAAAGCTAAATTATAAAAAATGCTCCTGAACTATGGGGTTTGTTTAAAAAATGCCCATGAACTTTAAAAAGTTTCAAAAATGCCCCTGAACTTTGAAAAATGTTTTAAAAATACCCTTGCCGTTAATTTTGGATGGAAACCGTTAAAATTTGAGTTTCAAAAATACCCTTGAACTTTCAAAAAAATTTAAAAAATACCCTTATTGAAAAATGTTTCTTTTTTTTTTTTTCTTTCTCCCACCGTAAATTAACTCTTCTCCCAAAACTTAATGAGAAACTTTACCTATTTGTCATGTATTCATAATCTAGGAGCTTTCTTTCTCTTTCAACACATCCAAAGCACTTGGCTAGATTTTCGTATCAAATCTTCAAGATGACTTTTGTTTTGTTTTTGAAATTCTACATGTGATTGACTTCATTTGTTGGCATTCTTTTCAATATTGTTTCCTCACCAACTATTACCCCATTAGCTTTCTCTATATTTCTTCTACGAAAAATAAATGAAATTATTGTTGTATATGGATTCTAACAATTCTTAAATATCAATAAGAACAAAATCATATATAAAACTTTTGATTGATTAATCTTATAAATTGGACCAAACCCACAGACTTATAAACATTTCTTTTTCTTATCATCAAGATACACAAACAGAGAGAGCAAAAAATGAAATAATATATATACATATATATGTTGTTTTCTCACACTTATCTTTTTTACGCTTTTTAAAAGAGAAAACTCGATTCCAAAGTCTGTTTTTATAGAGTATTGAGTTGCACACAACCTTTATAAGCAAAGTTTTGCATTAATTTTCATGGAGAAAGAATTTATGGTGAGAGAGGAGGAAAAAAGAAGAATCATTTTTCAAAAAGGGTATTTTTGAATTTTTTTTGAAAGTTCAAGGGTATTTTTGAAACTCAAACTTTAACAGTTTCCATCCAAAATTAACAGCAAGAGTATTTTTGAAACATTCTTCAAAGTTCAGGGGTATTTTTTAAACTTTTTAAAGTTCAGGGGCATTTTTGAAACAAACCTCATAGTTATGGGCATTTTTTTTTTATAATTTAGCCAAAAAAAAAAGCTTCAAATTATTAAAGAAGCTAACCCCGAACAAGACTGGAAAATAAAAGAAAAAAAAAAAAGATTCCAATTAGGTTGGAAAAGAGAAATGACAAAAGTGAATTTTTTGGCAGTCGAGGGTGGGGGATTGTTGCAGTCATTGCGATGATGGGTCGCTGGCTGATCCAGTTTTCGATAAACCATGAAAATTTATTAGGTGTTTCCGATACAATGAGACTATCCCTTCGAAACCATCAGATGTAAATCTTCAAATTTGTTTGTTCCTAATAACCGTTGGATACAAAATCGACGTAATTTTACCATTTCTCTCTCTTACCTCCAACAGTGCCAAAATATCGACCTCATTGCACCGAGAGCACCTAAAAATTTCTTGTAAATCACAAACAAACAAAAGGAAGAAAAATACCTTTTTGGTCTCCAAATTTTGAGCAATAAATGTGTTTGGTTGATGAGTTTTTAAAATAAACTTTTTTAGTTATGAGTTTTGAGGAATATGTTTATCCCTAAATTTTCAAAATAGACATTTTTAATCTCTTTTCTAAATTAAAAAAATTAAAAAGATTAAAAAGTACATTGAAAAAATAATATGCAGGACCTTTTAGACCAATTTCTCAAAACCTCCATTTTAAAAACTTAGAAACCTTTTAAACCTATTTTTCAAAAGGCTAAATTATATAAAAAAAAAATACCCCTGAACTATGAGATTTGTTTAAAAAATGCCCCTGAACTTTAAAAAGTTTCAAAAATACCCCTGAACTTTGAAAAATGTTTCAAAAATACCCTTGTCGTTAATTTTGGATGGAAACCGTTAAAGTTTTAGTTTCAAAAATACCCTTGAACTTTAAAAAAAAAAAATTTAAAAAATACCCTTATTGAAAAATGCTTTTTTTTTCCTTCTCCCACCATAAATTAACTCTTCTTCCATGAAAATTAATGAGAAACTTAACTTATTTGTCATGTATTCATAATCTAGGAGTTTTTTTTTTCTCTTCCAACACATCTAAAGAACTTGGCTAGATTTTCATATCGAAACTTCAAGATAACTTTTGTTTTGTTCTTGAAAATCTACACGTGATTGACTTCATTTGTTGGTAGCCTTTTCAATATTATTTCCTCACCAACTATTATCCCATTAGCTTTCTCTATATTCATTTTATGAAAAATAAATGAAACTATTGTTGTATATGAGTTCTAACAATTCTTAAATATTAATAAGAACAAAATCATATATAAAACTTTTGATTAATTAATCTTATAAATTGGACCAAACCTACAGTCTTATAAACACTTCTTCTTCTTATCACTAACATACACAAACAAAGAGAGCAAAAAGGAAATAATATATATACATATATATGTTGTTTTCTCACACTTATCTTCTTTATGTTTTTTAAAAGAGAAAACTTGATTTCAAAGTTTGTTTTAAAAAAAATGTAATAATTTAATCTACCACATGTTAAGGACAAGGACACAACACAGATCTCTACAATGATATGATATTGTTTACTTTGGACATAAGCCCTCATGGTTTTGTTAATGGTTCCACCTAAAAGGCCTCATTACCAATGGAGAGATTGTTGTCCTCCTTTATATATCTATGATCCTCTCCTTATTAGTCAATGTGGGACTTTGGTCATACCTTCCAATGTCCAACAACCTTCATGATTTAAGAGAGGTAGAACAAATGGCTGGAGAGGGAGGCGGGAGTTAGTAACAACAAGATTCACTAGAGAAGGGGGAGAAGAAGAGAGGATGTGGAAGAGGAAAATGGAAAAAGAGAGAAAAATGACGCATTAAAATTTTAATATTGATTTATTATTTTTGTGAAATCGAAAGATACAATCGACTGCCATGTCATATTTCCATAAGTCAATGAGGTCTTCACTAATCTTTTCAATGTGGGATCCTCAACATGCCCCTTCAAAATAACATGGGCTTCCATCTCAAAACCAATTGGCAAAAAGTGGGGTGACCTTTGTATCTTAAGAATTGTGAGGTCTCTACTAATCTTTTCAATGTGGGATCCTCAACCATGTTTCCTTATTTATAATTTCATATTATAGTTTTATAATTCCAATGAAAAGTAGTATTTTTTTATTATAATATTGAAAATACTTGTTTATTGATTTTTTTAATTCAATAACATGCGAGAATAAAGATTTAAATTTCTAATATCTTGATTAAGAATATAATATTTTAAAAGTGACTAATTATGGATCTATTCTCATATTAGTTAGTCATTCATTCTAAAAATTTTCATTTTTTTAAGAATCAAAATTACCATCTCAAATTCAATTCCTTCTTTTTGGCTCTCGTTATTGACTCCTCAATTTACCATCTATTCTCATATTGGAAATATAATGTGTGTTATTAACTTCTTTTACCTGAAAAAAAAGATTATTTAATTTCGATACAAAGAAATAAGAGCACAATTCAAAACCTTCTCAAGAATAAAGAGAAATCATTCTCAAAAATTGGCAATTAATTAATAGAAAAAAAGAGGAGTAAAATACAAATCCTTCTGATCCAAAACTTATTCCAACTTTTAAAATTAAAAAATTTAGGCGAGAAGTGGCTTTTCATTTTCCTGAGGACTGGACCAGTGTTCCACATGCTCTCGTGCTTTCTCCGCCTGAAATACAAGTTAATTAATTGAATAAAATAAATAAATGATTATGTTGAAATCAATTAAAATTAACCAATCTAATTCAGAATCATCAGAAATTAAATATCGACATTTACCTGCTGTTCCCAATTAGTTCTCATCGTGATGATCGCTAATATTATTGTTTGAACTGCAGTCCCACCAAATATCATTCCACCCCAAATCCCCTATTGGATAATATATATAAATCTTAGTAACATATAGTAAAATTAGTTTAATTAATCCACTAATCAATAAATATATTTTATTTTATTATACCAGTACACCCGAGTGGAAAACCCACTCCATAATGAAGCCAAGAGGGAGGCCAATTAGATAATAGCAGCCAATATTTATGTATGCAACCCAAGATTGCCATCCTGATCCAACTGCCACTCCTGCATTAATTTAACACCATTTATTTTCATTTGCTTTTCTTCATTTTAAACGCAAAAAGAAGAAACAGTCAATAATGTCCGAAATAATTTTGTTGATTTTAAGAACCTGAAAGAACGGGTTGAATGCTGTTCAAGAGAATGGTGACGGCTAGCAAGCTTGAGAGTGTATCCACAGCTTCCACCACGCTGCTACTCGTTGTGAAAATGAAGGCAATCTTGTCATGAAGGATCATTATAACAATGCATATTAAAACTCCGATCACTGTCGACTGTGCTACTGCTACAATCGTTGCAAATTTGGCGCCTTTCCCATTGCCAGCTCCTAGCTCATTTGACACTCTCACTCTGTTGTTCATTTGTTTGAAATTCTAAGAAACTTTTTCTATCATTTTATGGAAACGAAGTACGGCAGGAAAAGGGAAAAACAAAACAAAACAAAACAAAAATGTACCCTATGCCTGCAAAGAATGCTAAAGGAACCATCATCTCCCATCCATTGATGCTCATGCTGCACAAGTTTGACCCAAATCAGTATATGGAGAGGCTTACAGAGAGCTCTGTGAAGGATAATTAATAAATATTTGTGTACCATATGGATAATGCATCGACAGCTACTGTGGCATTCTTTAAGTTTCCTGTCATCAAGACCAGTATCCTGTAATACCAATTCTCCGAGCTGTCCATACCCATTAACAATGGAGAAGTTAATGTTGTGAGTTTGTGAGTAAATGAAGAGCAGAACGAGAAACAGAGCAGTGAGGAAATTACCAGAGCATGAGGCCAGCGGCAATGGAGAGTTTAGTGAAATCCCAGAGGCCTTGAAAGGCTTGAACGGAGAATCCAGTCCAAGTTAAAGGACACCAGCCGCCAACAGTGTAGATATACAATCCAAAAACCAGAATCCACCAAGAAATGTCCAGAGCGATGGCTGCACCGATTACCCCAAGTTCCCAAACGTATATCAAAACCCAACTGGCAACGATATTGACTGCTAATCCTGCTAAAGAAACCCAAGCGATCACTTGGGTTTTGAGTTGGCATTGCAAAAACCTCTGCAATGGAAACTGAAACGCAAAGCTGAAATGGAGGGGTATTAGCCAAAGCGCCACTACCCCTGATTGCTCTGCTACGTCGTCGGCTTGGCCGAGCAGTTTCAGAACTGGTGTGGAGTAAAAGTAGAAAGGGAGTAACAAGAAACAACAGAGGGATAGTACTATCCATGAGCGCTGCAAGTAAATTCCCAACATGTGGTATCTCTTTGCTCCATATGCCTGCCCACACAGCGTCTCTAATGCACTAGCCATCCCCAACTGAAGTTCAAAACCAGAAAAAAGAAGAAACAGGGGATGAAATTAAGCTGAATCAGCAATGGATTGGAGAAGAAATCACTATACGAACTTACCAGGAGGCCGAAATTGAAACCGACAATCACAGTGTTGGCGATGGAAATGGAAGCGAGTTGGACATCACCCAAATGACCAGCGAAAGCTTGGGTGATGATGTTCATGGAGAAGGCAGCGACACGGCTGAATATGGAAGGGCCGACGATCAGCCATAGCTTCTGAGTTTCGAGCCATAATTTGGAGACAAGATCCTCCCTCCGATTGAGTCGGCGATCCTCACCTCTCGCTGGCGTGTCATCCTTGGGCGAGAGCAGCGGCTGATTGAGGCCCTCGCCGTCGGCCCTGGTAACACTCCCCATATGAAAGAAACAGTAATGGGCTTAACGAGAATCGGATCAGAAGAAGAGGAAGAGGATAGGCTGGAGAAACCCCTTTCACGAGAAAAAGCTTCCACAATGTTCACGAGACTGTGGAGGCTGCTTCTACAGAGAACGAGAGACTCATTGCATTATATAATCATCTTCCCCCGCAGAATTTGGGCGCATAATTTTTTTTTTTAAAAAAAAGTATAGGTAAACTACAAGTTTGATTCAGCTCTGTTTTATCATCAAATTCATTGTTGTTAGACAGTTCAAAATGAAATCTCTAACTTCATTAAATAAACTCATATATATATATATATATATAAAGGACCTTTTTCTTAATAATAATAATGCTGATGGTCAACTTCGACGACGGAGCAATTTACAATATTTTAGGCCAGACCTAAAAAAATCAGTGGCAGCTGCGTGTTCAAAATAAAATAAAATTTAAAAAGAAAAAAAAACGGTTCTTTTCAAACCAACAAGGAAAATCATGGCCAGATATGAAAAAGGTCGTTTTTTTTAGGGGCAGTTGCAAGAATACCAAAAAATAATATAGAATTTGCAACTATGTCATCACTTTTTTAATGTTGCAAATATAGCAAAAAAATGTGGGTCCGTCTAAACATTAAAGTTGAAAAGTCAAAAAAACCCCTAAAACACGCTGGAAGTTTAAAAAGTATATCAATGATGTTATTGATATACTGTATATCAGGTACATCATTTGTACTGATATACTAGATATTGGGTATATCAATCAACTGATATACTAAATATATAGTATATCAGATGTATATTTTGTGAATATAATATACTTCATTTATGAAGTATACACATGAACTTTCATTAGTTTAGATATCTTTAATATACTTCATCAATAAAGAATTAGATATATTAGCTTTATTTTGGGACAATATGTGTGGTAGGAGATTTTTTTTTTTTTTGAAACAATGTGTGGTAGGAGATTTAAACTTCTAACCTTTTCGTTGAATGTGTATATCTTATGCTAGTTGAGCTATGCTCATGTTGGCAAATATGACATCAATATATTATACATCATCTTAATAATATACTACTGATACAATATTGATATACTTTAAATTACATTTTTAGTGAGTACTAATACACTAATGATATACTTAAAATTGCATCTTATTGATATACTTATAAAAAATTTTGCATTCCACGACCTCCATAATACACCAACAATTAAAAATATATATCAGTGATTTTTTTCAATAACAAGTCTATCATTGATGTATTTAGCTACTCATAATCAGGTATATCAATGTTATTAATTATTTGAGTAGTATAAAAATGAGATAAGTTCAAAAAGAAAAAAAAAAAGAGGTATATCAATGGTATATCAACATTCATAACAGGTATAGAAGACAAACATTTCATTTAAAAGATGTAAATAACACAACATAATTCAATAAAGAGAAAATAAAACATAACAAATATAAGTAAAGAAAGTAACATATCAAGTATATCATTGATATATCAACATTTAATCAGGTATATCAAATGTTATGCTTATCAAATCAAGTATATATTAGGTATATCATTGTATTCATTCGAGTATATCAAATTTGGTATATCAGTTAACTGATATACTTTATATTTCGTATATTAGTAAATATAAAGTATATCAGATATACTACATATATACCTGTTGATATACCAAGGGTAAAACTGGAATAATAAAAAAAACGGAAATCAGATTTTTAAAATTTTGCTATGTTTGCAAATCTAAAAAATCATAGCTAGATTTGCAAATATCCTAATATTTTTTGCTACCCATTGCAATTTCCCTTTTTTTTATATATATAATTTAGGGAGTCACTATCTCATTTAATTTAAAAAAAAACAAAACAGTTTATCACATATATTAAAGAATTACAGTCTTCTCTCCTATCTCTCACAATTCAAATTCATATTTTATCTTGGTTAAAAGTAAAAGATTACATAGAAATTAAGTTTTAATTTTTAATTCCCAATTAGATTCTTAGATTTTAATTATCTAATCAACATCTTCATCGTTTTCCTAACTTTTTGCTATCTACCAGGTTTATTGATCTAGTATGTTAAATATGTATTTTGTATTTATCTATCATTATTTTCCTCATAGGTATGCTTTATTTTGTATTTATCTATCATTATTTTCCTCCTTCTATCCTAATTTTCAACACAAAGTATTTTTCATTTTTTTTAACTCTTCAATGGTTTCCAAATGAAATGAAAGCTTTTGGAGAAAGATTAGAATGGAGAAGGTGCCCAAAAGAAAATTAGAGGTTTCTCAAGAATTGAAGAAGATGAGAATGGGAAATAACGCACAAACGGAAGAAAATGGGGAGAATCTCAAGAGTTTCAGAATTTAAAAAAAAAACAAGTTGAATACTAAATCCCAATTTTCAAATTAAGTTGGATATAGTGAGTAGTGATTTATTCTCGTTTTTAGATGATGTGATGTTTACCATAATGAAATTATTTGCATGTTGTCTGATAGGTTAGTTTACTATATACACTCTATTTGCACAATTTTTTTTACTGAATACACTGTATTTGCCTAATTATTTTTTTATATAAACTTAGAACGTTTTTTATTGTTCCAGCAACATTTGTGAGTAACGATTCCTTCTCGTTTTTCAAGACGATTGAAATTATTTGCAAGTTAACTGAATACGCTCTGAAGTTAGGTTATCAAATACCAACGAGATAATATCGGGTAAGGGTTTGGAAAAGAAAATATTTATTTTGTGTGTAAATGAATTTAGTAATTTAAATACACACAAACTTAACTGATTCAATCATTTTTCATTTTCGTGCACTCATATTTTTAAGGTAAAAGTTAACATTTTTTTTTAATTGAAAAAAATCATAGGGTCATTTGTTCAAAATGTGGCATAAAAAATATCCATTTATATAATTGCTCCAAAATATAACTCACCGCTGACACATTTTGGACAGGTTACCTATTTGGGACCTCCATGCACTGCACAATGCACATGGTTTATAAAAAAAATGCTTATTTTCATAAATACCCTTCGTTGTTATGTGATTATCAATGCTACCCTTCAAATTTGCCCTGTCAAGTGTCAATAATTGTATGGTTTCAAAACTAAGCTCAATAGCTAATTCATCTTCATATCTTCAAAATTCATAATTCCGTTGAATCTCAGATCCCTAAAAATCTGCACGGATTTTCCTCAAATCACAACTTCGCCAAGCAAATCTACCAGTACTGATAAATTAATATAATTATTCATAAAGTCTAGGTACTTCATGTTTATCTAAAGCTAATACCAGAAATTACAGAAATCAAACATCACGTTTATTGTATTCCAGAAAAAAGAAGAATGGTATATAAATCCTTTTGTTTTTTTTTTTTTTTTTTTTTTTTTTATAATTATTTTGGATTTCCTTTTTTTGAGTTTAATAAGACATGGGTTGAAGCTTGGTATGAAGCATTAATGAGCCGTGTGGCCAAGAATGGGCAATGGACAGCTAGCGCGCCCACCTTGGACTGCCAGTACCCCATGCAAGGGACGTTCTACTTCTAGAGAACGTGTCACGTGTCAACAATTTTCAGTACCATTTAAGCATTAGTATGTATGTGGTCTACTCTACTTTAGCTATCTACCAATTGACTACTAATCAACTTTTGGAGAAGTTTTTAGAAAAAGTTTGGCTAAATTATAAAAAATACCCTTGAACTATGGGGTTGTTTAAAAAATATCCCCAAACTTTAATAAGTTTCCAAAATACCCCTAAACTTTAAAAAATGTTCAAAAATGCCCTTATCGTTAAGTTTTCATTGTATCCAGATTTTGAATTTCAAAATTTTAAATGCATAATTAAATTAAAAAAGATGAAAACTTTAATAAATATATTATTTCATGTTATAAACTCAATTTATTTTTGCGAAATTAAAATTTGTATAATTATAAATTATATGATATTGTAAAATAATAATAATTAACACATAACATGTTTATAAATTAATTAATAATATTTTATATTCAACTTAGTATTTAGTTGATAACTACAAATAATTTATCGTTTATAAATATATTATCAAACACATTTTGAACCATTATTTAAATTCAGATCCAATTTCTGAATCTGCTACCAAACACATATCTGAAAACATGAAATACAACAACTCTGTTTTCATTAAATCCCTTGTTTTCAAATTCCTGTTTTCAGATCACCAACCAAACAGACCCTAACGTTTCAGTCAACTTTCAAAAAGTTTTCAAAAATACCCTTAATGTAAAACATTTCTTTTTTTTTTTCCTTCCTCCATGAAAATTAGTGAAAATTTTACTTATTTTCATGTATTCATTTTCTTCTATTTCTACGCACCATCCCAAGAACTTGATTAGATTCTCGTGTTGAAACTTCAAAATGGTTTTTGTTTCATTCTTGAACTTTTCACGTCAATTCAAAATGACTTTTGTTTCATTCTTGAACTTTTCACGTCCTTGACTTGATTTTGTTGATAGTTTTTTCAATATTATTTCCTTGCAGACACTGCCCATTAACTTTTCGTTTTTTTTTAGAAAAGCTTTCCCTATATTTATTTCAGGAAAAATAAATGAAAATGTTGTCAAATAGTGAATTCTAACACTTTTTAAATATTAATAAAAATAAAATCATATATATAACTTTTGATTAATTAATCTTGTAAACTGAACCAAACCCACAGTCTCCTCACAATTCTTATACTTATCAGTAACATACACAAATAGAGAGAGCAAAAAGAAAAAAAAAAGTATGTTTTTTTTTTCACTTATCTTTTTTTTTTTTTTTTTTGAAAAGTTCCATTTATCTTCTTTACACTTTTCAATAATACTTTTTTTTTTCAATAATACTTTTTTTTTTCCCAATATCTTATAGGGTTGTTTGGGGCGCTGAGTTGGTTATAATAGCTGGTGTTACAATAGTCTGGAAATTATAATAGTCTGAGGGTTATAATAGTCTGTGTTTGGGTGCAGATTATTTTAGTCGGGCATAAAATAGTCTGTGTCTGGAGTGTTAATATGTTTAACATGGGGTTCTGAATCAAAGGTTCAAGCTGATTGTTTTTTTTTTTTTTTTTTTACTTTTTTTTGTTTATTTACCTCATACAACTTTGTACGTCAAATATCATATTTTGAAAATATCAATAAAAAAATGTTTGGGTTTAGTTGTAAAAAAAAATAAAGTTTTGGGTATAGAAGTTAAATTATGTGTTTAACTTAGAAGGAAACAAAAATAGCCTAAGGTAATAGTTGATTTTCTTTGTTTTAGAGTCATGGTTTTTTCACGAAATAAGTCATTTTATGATTTCATATAGAAAAACCACATATTTGTTTCATTTTTGTATTTCCAACATAAAAATGGTAAATGCTTATTAAAAACTCATTTTACCTTCATTATCAAAAGAATCAAATAAAATAAAAACTTGAGTAGTATTTTTTTTTAATTATTATTATCACAGTAAACTTGAATACGATAAGTATAATTTGGAATGAAAAATATGGTACGATGGAGGTAAACATTCTTATACTTCATTATCAAAAGTAATTATGTAATAAAACTTCATATTTATATATGTACAAAGACAACCTAATATCTAACTCCCTAGAATGGATATAATAATCGGGTGGGTTGAATGGTGGTTACTGTAGCAACACAGGAGTAAAAATAACCCACTTCACCCCTTATTTTTGTTGATGCCCCAAACACTGAGTGGTCTATAATAGCCCCCACTATTATAACCAACACAGTGGGCCAAACGGCCCCATAGTATATTTCAGAGGTTGAAATTTTAGTCTATGTTATCTTCAATAATTTTGTTAATTTTTATCAAATTGATTAAATAATAATAAAATAATTTATATGTAAGAAAAGATTCCATTTTAAAATGTTTCTAAACTTTATAAAAAGAATGTTATCTTCAATAATTTTTTTTAATATTTCAAAAAAAAAAGAGATTTTTTTAAATGAAAAGTTAACAATAAGCTAATCGTAAGAACTATTTTAAGATTTATTGAATGTATAAGCTGTATTTGGACATTTGAAAATACAGGCATTGACACTAGTGACAAAGTAAAAAAAAAAAAAAAAAAAACTAAAAATGATATTTTAACACACATATAAAAGAACTATTTTTATGTTTGGATTTGGATCTTGAGTAAATTTGGAAGGATTATTAATTAATGTGTCACATGACTTATCATCTCTCATCCATTTCTTAGTCTGACTACCAACAAGACACACAAAATAAATGGCCATATTTAATAAGTTATTTTGAGAAAACGTCAAACCTATATTTTGTTGGAAAAACAGTCAATCCATAATTTTAAATAATATCTAAAAAGAAATTATGGTCTATCTCAAATCAAGAAACTATTTACTAAAACCCAAGAATATTAAATCAAATTAAAACAGAATATGACCAAAAGCCTTCTCAATTCTAAAAGTAGAAATTACTCATATAAATCCAGGTTTAACATAAAATAAATATAGCATCAATAAGATTATGTGATTTTGCTAGACATGGTAAAGACACAAATGAGAATTAAAGTCGAGATGGTACAAAATTTCATGGGCTAACTTCTAAGTATTTTTTTTTTTTTTTAACAACAAACTTCAAACAATTATAAAATAAAACGTTATGGAAGTATTGAATTTATAAAAAATGATAGTGCATTGTTGTGTTTATAAAAGCATTTGAAATAGGCAAGCTAAGTAAAATGTAAATAGGAATACAAAAAACTTCATATTAAGGAAAAACAAATTAAACCTAGACAATCACAAAAACTTGAGGAGTGACATATTAAATATAGAAATAGTCATTCATTAGGCTAATTCTCTTTAGTGACGATCTTTGGAAAACAAATTATGAATGTGTGTAACGTACTTGAAATTCACGGTCAAATGCATTTCGATCCTAAAAACTCTAGAACCTCTAATAAAAAACAACGAAGCTTCTCAAGAATTATAAAAATAAGCTCAATAAATTTTTTTTTTAAAAAAAAGTAAGTTCAGTTACACCTTGGTGAATCAAATAACTTTTTGGTTGGTTTAAACGAAAGGGGTAAAATGGAAAGAAAAATCCAACCAACGTTCATCTCAAAATTCCGATTTGGCCATATTTCACCGTGTATTGTATTGGGACTATTTCTACCAATTTCAGCCACATATAATTGATTGTGCGAATAACATATGATTAAATTAGGGAAAAAAAAAAGGAAAATTGTAGTGGATGGAAAAATGAACCAAATTAATAGAAAATATAGCACTATGTAAAAAAAAATTGCAAATATAGCAAAATCTAACCGAGTCTATCTGATAGACTTCGATTATCAGAGTTTATCAGCGATAAATTCTGATTAATCAGAATCTATCAGTCTACTGATAGACTCCGATTATTCAGAGTCTATCAGTGTCTATCGCTGATAAACTTTGGTTAATCAAAGTCTATCAGTGATAGTCACTGATAGATTTTGATTAATCGAAGTCTATCAGTGATAGACACTGATATACTTTGAATAATCAGAGTCTATCAGTGATAGACACGGATAGAATCCGACAACAACTTTTTGGTCTTGTACAATTAATTTTGCTATATTTGCAATTAGTTTGCAACAGTGCTATATTTGCTATTAATTTGGTACAATTTGTCATCTATGCAACTGCCCAAAAAAATACTCCAAAACTATGATGTTTGTTTCAAAAATATCCTCAACTTTAAAAAGTTTCAAAAGTACCCTTGAACTTTTAAAAATCTTCAAAAATACCTTTACCATTAAGTTTTAGATGAAAAATGTTAAAGATTCAGTTTCAATAATATATTTGAACTTTAAAAAAAATTTAAAAAATAACCTTAATGGAAAATGTTTCTTCTTTTTTCTCCCTCCATGAAATTAATACAAAACTTTGTTTATAAAAGCTTTGCGTAACACAACACGAGATGAAAACAGAGTTTAAAATCAAGTTTTCTCTTTCTAAAAGTGTAAATAAGATAAGTGGGAAAAAAACATACTTTCTTTTCTTTTTGCTCTCTCTATTTGTGTATGTTAGTGAGAAGTAGAAAATGTGATGTTAGAAGACCGTGGGTTTGGTTCAGTTTACAAGATTAATTAATCAAGACCCACTATATGACATCTTTTTCATTTATTTGTCCTAAAATACAATATAGGGAAAGTTAATAATGGACAGTGGCTTGTGAGGAAAACTATATGACAACATTTTCATTTATTTTTCCTAAAATAAATATAGGGAAAACTAATGGACAAGAGTCTGTGAAGAAATAATATAAACTATCAACAAAATCAAGTTAATGACATGAAAAATTTAAGAATGACAAAAGTCATCTTGAAGCTTCAACACGAGAATCTAGTCAAGTTCTTGGAATGATGTGTTGAAATAGAAAAAAATAAATACGTGGTAAGTAAGTAAAGTTTTCACTAATTTAAATTCCATGGAGGAAGAATTTGTAGAAGAAAGAAAAACAAAAGAAATGTCTTTTTTTTTTTTAAGTTTAAGGGCATTATTGAAACTGAAACTTTAATGTTTTCCGATATTTTTGGATAATTTTTTTTTTTATAATTTAGTAATTTTCTTTTAGTAGCCACATTATTTCCATACTTGGTCGAGATTGGGAGAAAGGGATTGGCACCAAGGATAAAGCAACGAGCTCACTTATCACTGTAAAATCAGATGAGAGTCCACTGGAAAACCTGCAACTCCACACTACCGCTTATTAATGACTGGTTGTGAACAAACCAAATATCCACCCACCTCATTCATGAATTATGAATACATAATTAACTACTCAAACTATAATAATTCTTATATATCCGCCGCCATCCATAATTTTCATACTATGAATAACGTAATTTTCTGGCTATTGTTTTCATGCTCAAAATAACCCCACATCACACTACTCAAGTGTACGTGTGACTGACGCTACACTGAAAGGAACAATTCAGAAATTCTTTTGGTATGAATCTACCAAAATATTAATTATTTCACCTCAAAGTATTAATTCATTGATTAGGTATCCCAAGAGATGTTGGCTAAACGTGTTAAAAAGGAATTAATCTGAATAGGTTATAAGACTAGCGTAGAGACTCTTTACCACCAATCATGAAGGTTGAAGATGTCATGCATGACATACACAAATTTTGATGACTGGATAATAATAGTTGACCAAAGTAGAGCAGAGGGACATGCTTGTGTCGAGTTGACAGGTTCCTTTTGTTAAACTATTATTGAAATGATTTTCCAGAAGTTTCAACACACGACCTCCTTTGAAATTATGTTAAATCATCAATCAATTCAAGAGTTTAAACTGATAAATTACGATGAAATTTGAACTGAGAGAAAAAGGTTGGAATGCACTACTTAAGAGTGTGAAGTTATTTTGTAATAAATATACAACTAAGATCTCTGACACACGAATGTTCAATATATTAAAGGTTAGAGTGGACTTTACATTTTGTATTATTTCGAGTTGGTTTAACTTAGTGCAATAAACATCCAATCATTTAATACAGAAAAGTATTTTTAATAATATAGAACATAACATTAAAGTCAATGTCAATTCTAGAATGATAGTAAAATCCAACATTTCAAGAAATGCACAACCAAATAAAATTGAAAATGTATTAAGGATTTATTTGATATGCAATCCAAATTTTGTTACCAAATGCATATTAAAAAACCATTAAATTTAATCTTTTTATCATTATTTAAAGCACAATTATTTTGAGGAGCTCGAAGCTCCATTTTTTTTTTCTCTTCCTTCTTCTGAATTGTCTTTTTTCCTTTAAAAAGAAAACGGCGTTTTTAATTTTTTTTAATAAAAGAAACATTTGAATTTTGTGAAAAAAAGGATTTTATTGATGGTGTTAGGTTCTTTATACTTTTTCTCGGTTGGTGGTTGAGAATGTAGACCGGTTGCTGGCTTCACATTTCACAATACCAAATACAAATTGGACACAATTACGAGTGGTATTAAAAAATTGTTCCCTTTTTAAAAGTTTTTGAAGAAATTTGTAATCTATTACTTTACTTTATGCCTGGATGAGCTAACTCCGTCCATAGACATTTAGAAATATTTATATTTAAGGGAAGAAACTTTTGCCCCTTCTTAATTAAAAAATTTCTCTTTCACCCTTTTAATTTATTTATTATTTTGAACAAAATTTAAATAAATGTTATAAAATCTCTACGCATAGATTTTGATTGGCAAAATAATAAAATGATAAAATCTATAAAATATTTGAACAAATATGATGTTAAAATTTTTTTTTGAATAAATTTTCTAAAATCTATATCCATATCTCCTAAATTTGAAATTAATATCATAATTTATAAAATAATAATAATAATAAATTAATGCACACATATCATGATTTATTTTTAAATAAATTTTAGAAAAATCAATTGTTGCATATTTCATAACATCCCATAATTTATTAAAAAATAAAAAATATTAATGTATATTTAAAAAAAAATCTCACGGTTTATTAAATAATAAATAAATTAATAAAATATAAAATATAAAAAATATATTTAATTCATATTTCAAATTAAAATATCAAACAAAATAAAACAAACTCATAATTTATTAAAAAAAATTAATACATATTTTAAAAAAAAAATTGATGATTTATGAAAAAAATCAATTAATACATATGTCAAATTAAAATATCAAACAAAACAACAAATCTCATAATTTATTTATTATTATTTTTACATTTTAATTTAAGAGATTTTATATTACTTTTATTAAAATCAATCTCAACATAGAATAATATAGTTTCTCATCTATTGTCGGTCATACATCATCATTGTATATATAGTTTCTCCCACAATTAAATTATTCAATACAAACTTATTTCGATATTTATATCAACATCACTTGAAACAATGTCTTTTGAGGTGATTCTAATCAACCATCCTCTATTTTGTTAGAGAGAATGACCAATGATAAATTGGAATTAACATTATCTTCTGCCACTATGTTAGTGAAATTGAAGAATCAATTTCTATTGTGTCAATAATTCATAATTTGAGTGAATTTGAAGAAAAGAAAATGTTAGCTAATGTTTCTTAATTACCTATTTTTTTTTATACAGATAGATGACATGGAATTAATATTACTTTTCTTATCCTTAATTATTTATTAATATTATTTTTTGTTTTATCATTACTTTTCTTATCTTTAAGTATTTGTTAATATTATTTTTTGCTTCATCATCTACCGTCGACATAGTTATTTCAATAAAATCTACTTCACAAATCAAACAAACACAATCAACAAGTTTTTGCAGATTGAAGATCATTCGAATGAATAATAGGTATGTTTTACATAAACAAACTTTTTCCTATTCTTATATATCTATTTATACTATATATATAAAGTGGCTATATGGAGACACTTTATCTCCCCATTTTGCACGCCAAAATTTAAATATATGCCTATTTTATTTTATTTTTATTATTTTTTTTTTATAGTATGTATTAGAATCGAAAAAAATGTTGGGAAAGAGGGAGTGAGTTGGTTCAAGATAGAGAACCACTAAGTTGTATATGAAAGATCATTCTAATGGATAATAGGTATGTTTTACATAATTAATATTTGTGAATAAACAAAAATTTTCTCATTCTTATATATCTATTTATACTATATATATAAAAGTGGCTATATATATGGAGACACTTTATCTCTCCATTTTGCACTCAAAATTTTAAATATATGTCTATCTCATGGGAAAGAGAAAGTGAGTTGGTTCAAGATAGTCAACCACTAAATTGCTTTTCAATTTTCAATTTACTCTATGCTATTAATGAATATATTCTTCTATTTTTATTAAAAGGAAATATATGAATTCTTCTCAAGTACTATTGATGAGAGAATGTCAATAGACAACTATTTTATTTTTATTTTTATTTTTACTTTTGTACTTTAAATTAGAACTATAATTTTGAAGATTCTAAACTTTTAAAAATGATGTTTAAAGATTTACTAAACTCTATCATGAAATATTATTGTTTTTTTCATTAGGATATTTCATTGATATTTTTTAAAAAATTGCAATTGATTGACATTTAATAAAAAAAAAAAAAAGAGGAATAATTCTCTGCGGGAGAACTTGATCCCCGCAAATTCCCCACAGAATCCTCGCAAAATTAAATGGGGAATTTTGCGGGGACGGAGAATGATTTAGGGGGTGGGGACGGGAACGCTTCCCAGCCCCGTGAACATCGCTACCAAGAGCATGACTCAACTGACATAAAGTTTACCCACACATATTGTTAAAAAAATAAATAAATAAAATAAATAAATAAATAAAAAAAGCCATAGAGCCAATTAATAACATGGGCCTTGTACATTTTATGCTCTCTCTTATTATGGGCTTTAGGCTTAAAGTTAGTCCAACTCATTTAGTAGAAACCCTACCCTTACTATCGAAGCTTCTTCACCATGCTTCATAAATAATGTATCTAATTAATAATAGTTCATGTATTTAAGTATTCATGCACTTAGACATAATTCATATTATCTAAACTGAAGTATATTTGTATCAGTTTCTAATATAGATGAGTTCTATAGCATATTTTTGGCCCTTTCTCTAATTATACGCTTTACTATGCTAATACTTCTTGTTTTTATTGATGTCCTTTGTATTAATAATAAAGGATTACATACTTCTTCTTTAACCATTTCTAACCATTTTTAAGATTTTCTTCTCATGAAAATGCATGCTCAAATTGGAGAGGTAATAAACCATAACTAACAATATGGTAGATTTTGAGAATTAAATGTCAATGTGAAGAAACCCACATCCATGTTAGGTGTGTAACAGTAAATTGAAAAGGAAACAATCAACAAAATTTTGATATGAATCTATGAAGGGTCTATCGTGTCGATAGGCAAGTCTTAAAATTTTACCATGAATTATGAAGGTTGAGATTGTCATATATGATAGGGTGAAGAAATTTTAACGAATGTGTAACAATAGTCAACCAAAATAGAGATATACTAATGTCAAATCGAAGATCCCTTGAACTAAGCTATGTCAAAGTTGGTTATCCGCCAATGCATCCCCTGTCGATCGTTGTCGTCGACAGTAGCAATAGCTCTTTTGATTTCTCTGGTTTTGGTCTCTCTTCCACGTTGGAAGATGAGTTTTTTTGTAGGGTGGTTAATCCCCCATCTTGGCTGGCCTCCTTAATTGAGGAAGAATCAGTTGTAACTATCCCTCTGTTATTTAATGAAGTATTCAGTTTCAAAAAAAAAAAAAAAAAAAAACTATGTCAAAGTTGGTGAGAAATAGTGTGATTCACACTTAAAATTATGTTAGTTGGTTTAACTATAAGTAGCAAGCTTATGCTACGGAGATTGAGCAAGATTTGTCAATGCAAAATTTATCTTTGGGCATTTAATAATTCTCCCTTGACTACCCACCCTACCCCAATAAACACATCAAATCATTCAATACACAAATTGATTTTTTGCCTATTTATTTCATAATAGAACATAATAATAATAATAATAATAATAAAGCCAATACCAATTTTAGAATAATGCCTACAATGCAAGTTTTCGATAAGTAAATTGCTCATAAATTGTTCTCCCACTATTTCACCTAATATAATTAATGAAAGTCCTTGGGATTGGGACACAGCTCAATACTCCAATCCAATGATGTGACAGAACTCAAAAAAAAAAAAAAAAAACCAACCAGAGTATAGCTCAACTGGCATGAAGTCCTCATGATAACCACGAGGTCTGTGGTTCGAATCTCCCTCCCCACATATTATAAAAAAAGAAAAAAGAAACCCAATGATGTGATCAATAAACCGACTAACATTTTTACTTAGCAGATTGACTTGCATTCACTTGGTTTTTCTAAAAAATTCTAGAATTAAATGCAAAAATATTAAATATATTTATATTTATATATTAAAATTTTCATTGAATAGAGAGAAGATTTGAACTAAATACACATAAAAAAAAATTAAGAAAAATACACTTTGTCTCCAAAAGTTGGGTTGGGTTTCATTTTGGTAACTCGATAATTTAGTCTATGAGTTTTGGATTTCGTTTCATTTTGGTCTCTTCATCCAATTTTCCGTTAATAACTAACGGATTGTTGACGTGACACTATCTTTTTTATTTAATTATTTTTTTTTGTTTTTTAAAATAAAAATAATAAAATATCTTTTTTTAATATTTCTTCTTCTTCACTCTTTTTCTTCTTCTTGAATACGAAACTATCTTCCTCTTTCTCAACACAAAACTAGACACCACCCAACTAGCCGTCGACAAGATTTTTTTTCCCTCTTATTCTCCTTTCTTTCTTCTCTTTTCCCTTCATTTTCTTTGTTAAGCGTTTAGGATCAAATTAAAACAGAAATCAAGAGAGAAAGGAAGAAGAATACACACGGTTTAGAGTGGTTCCACCAATTTGGTGTACATCCACTCTCCAAGCAATCCCTTCAAGCTTGATTAATCGGCAACCACCATACAACAATGAACACTGATGGCACACCCTCACAATTGCAAAGAAACCCACAAGAGAATTAATCCCTAATTTCAGCCTCACTCATGCAAGCTGTCTCACACTCTGAAGAAAACCCACAATTCTGTCCTTTTATATACAAAAAGCCGTGAGAGACTCTCTCTCTTATACAACTAATCACCAAAATATATGGGGGGCATCTGGGCTTCAAAAGTATGCACAAGTGAGCACACAACTGGGCCTTAAATTGAGCACAAATCAGCCCAACTTAAGAATTCCAAAGTAGTGAACAATTTAGTTGCCAATTGCAAGCTATCTCGAGGTGTCAATTCAACATTCTTCTTTTGGATTGTATTGGATCGGTATGACAACCCTAAAAGGGTGAATAGGGTTTAATGAAAATTTTTAAACTTTTTACTACGGTGGGCCCAATTTAAACAAATAAGCAAACTTTTTACAAATAATTAATTTTAACACAAATTGGTCAACAAATTATAAATAAATTTTAAACACCCAAATTAATTCCAATGTAAATGTTGTTCATAAACATTAAAAATAAATTATAGGAATTAATTTCATGCAAATAACGATGAAGAAAATTAATTACAAAAATTAAATAATAGAGGGTTAGAGAAATTAACACCATAAATTTATAGTGGTTCGGCAAACAGCCTACTCCACTCCCCAAGCCTCTCTTGGGTATTCGATTGAAGAACATGACTCTTTCCACGACTTAGAGTCCAACCGGTACAATGTTATTCTTTTTGCGGGAGCAAGAACAATCCCAATCATTTCCTCGGTTCAGGATCAAACCATTACAACTACTCTTTTTCAGGCTCAAGAGCAACCCTTACAAGATTTGGAAGTTTTAAAAACAAAATTACAAACTCTCTCAAAGAGTGGATATACAAATTTTCGCTCACAAATTTGTAAGAAAAATTCTTACAAATTAATGCCCTCAAATGGCTAAGAAAAATAAAATTTAATAGCTCAAGAATCTCTCAAAATAAAACTCTCACAAGAAATTTAAAGCAACATTGAAGAATTGGAGAGAAGAAACACGTAGAAATTGGAGAGAATTTTGAGAGAAATTGTTGTTAATTTTGTTAGAGAATGGGGGTATAAATAGAGGAGGAAATATTGTAGAAAAAATCAAGTTTAATTTTTAGCCATTGGATATTAATCAGTAAAAATGAATGGTTGAGATTAAAAGAAAAGAAATTTCAAAAGATTTAAAATATATAAAATAATAATAATAATAATAATAATAATAATATAATAATAATAATAAATAATGAATAAAAGAAAATAGTCCAACGGTTCCAACATTAAATGCACTTGATTTGATTTTTTTTTTTTAATTTTGAAAACAAACCGTTTCTCACATAAATAAAATATTATATATATAATATAAATATATATTTTTAAGGAATTGAATCCTAAGCGGAAGCGATTTTCATCGTTTGTAAACCAACTTCAATATCACATAATACCAGTACATTGGGCCAACAATTTAGAAACAATTTCTACAGATCTAATATTGTAGATTAAGCATGTTTTTTTAGTATTCTAAACTATTTAGAATTCAAGGAAACTTACGTGTTTGACGTGGCCAAACTCCTCAACCCGATGCTCCTAAACACGTACAATTCGTCTACTGTAATCTCTTCCGTGAAGGACACCACCAGAAGTAGAACACCCGCTATGACTCTTCCTATGACTAGAATTGGGATCGCTTGCAGAAATTCAAACGGTGTATTATTTGGGGCTGGAACTCGTTTTTTTGACATGAATTTCGATGGAACCGAAGCCGAGTTGAGAGCGATCTTGGAGGGCATGCGTCTGGCGGAGGATTTAGGGCTTCGAAAAGTGACCCTGGAGTCTGATTGTTTGATGGCTGTAAATTTCCTAAACAAGACATGAGAGGCATGGAGTAATCTAGAAGACATTTTAGAAAGCATTTGGGCCTTGGGCCATAAGTTTTGTGAGATTGATTTTGTGTATAGCCCAAGAGGGAGAAATAAGGTAGCAGATCAACTGGCTAAATATGCCATTTTGTCCAAATGTAGTGAAACATGGGTTGATTGTGGCTCGGATTGGTTGTATTCGTTGGTCGAGTTTGACCGTCTTCATTTGCCCTTAGTGGCGTAATAATATTTTTGAGGTTTTGTTTCAAAAAAAAAATGAGAGAAAAAAAAAGCTTTTCTTTAGTGCAAAACGCAGAATGTTAGAGAGAGAGCAAGTGATATGTTATGGGGAAGTTACACATAGTAACTCCCCACTATCCATCAACTTCCAACAACTGTGAGGAGTTTTAATTAAAATTAATTTTAATTAACTAAAATTAAAATTAAATTTAATTAAATTTAATTAATTACTATAATTAATTAAATTAATAATTAAATCATATTTAATTATTTATTTCACATAACCTATAGTATTTTAACTTAATTAAATCATATTAAATTAAATTAAATTAATCATTAAATTAAATATCTCATATTTAATTATGTTCATATTTGAATCATATTCAAAATGCATTCTCTCACATACTATAGTTTTAATATGAATCCCTATTCACATTAATTTTAACCTATAGTTCAATATGAATTTAATTCATATTTAATATTTGAACACCTTCAAATATTTAAATCTCTCATTAATTAATTCTTTTTTTGAATCATATCTAAAATTAATTTTATTTTATTATAAAGTTTAATTCTCTAATTAAACTTATACTATAATGTATCTCCATACATTATATTAATTCTCTTAATGTTCAAGACTTATTAATCTCAAAACCCTTTACGAGCTATGTAGCGCCCGTTGTTTAAGAAAATTTCAAATTTCATTAGTTTTGGAGTTAATTTGGGTTGGAGGGAAATTTAAAAGAATGAAAAATTTGGTGAAATTTTAAAATTTAATCTGGGATGACATTTTTGTAATTATGTGTTCTTTTAAGCCAAGCCACTTAACCCTAAATTTTCCCCCACTTATATCAGCCGCACGCAACCCAAGAAGAGCCATCTAAGCCATCATCTTCTTCCCTCATTCTCCATTTATGATTTTGAGCCCTTCTTTCCCTATCTTCTTGAGTTTTTTTTCGGGGTAATTACAAAAATGACCCCTTGAAGTTTTTGGTTTGAAATTTTTACCCCCTCCTAAGAAAATTTTTTACCCCCTTGATGATGAAGATGATGTAAGCATACATGTTAAAATACTTTTATACCCTCAATTCATTAAAAACGACTAAAATTAATTATTTCACCAAATTTTCACCTACTTTCACCAACTTCCCATATCATAATTACAATCAATTACTCTTAACCATCCATTAAACCCATTTTGAAAAAAAAAATATCCTACAATCATCCAACCCGTCATCTTCTCTCTTGAATCCACAAGAAGGTTTTCACCTAAAGTGCATTTGATCCACAGCAAGTGTTCATTTTTTAACAAGGTACGTTGCCTGGCATTATCTTATCGTTTTTGTTTAAAAAAATCCAATAGAATGTGGTTAAAATGGTTTTTTTTCCATCAAAACTGTGTCGCACCCGGTCCAATCTCGGCCGAACCTCTTGAAAATCTCGGCCGAACCTTAAATATAACCAACCGGGATTCATACATTTTGAAGACCGACCGAACCGGTTTTTTCCCGACCGAGCCGTCACCGAGATTGGATCGAGATGAGGGTTTTTTTTTGTTTTTGTTTTAAATGTGTATGAATTTCCCGTGGTTGCATACATTTGTTTATATATTCTTTTTTATTTGTGCAGATGCCTCGTGTTTGGGTATGTTTTGGTGGTGTGTGGAAGGAGAGTGAAAATGAGTACGATGGTGGAGAGGTTAGGGCCTTAGACGTGGATGTTGGAATTTCTTATAACGAGTTCTTAGGCCAGGTGTATGAAATAAGTAGTATAAATCTGAATGATAATGACATTGTATTGAGGTGTCTGCTTCAACTGGGGTCTAAAGCTCCAGCTTTTGTGATTAGGAACGATGTAGACGTACATAGCTTTTTGACTTGGGGAGAAGTGTCTGCAAGTCCCTTTTATGTATCCACTGTGCCGAAACCATCTCTGTCCAGTAACCAAGGGTTTCGTCCATATCCCATTCCATATACTGTACCAAATACCCCATATATGGGAGTGCAATATTTTTCATATATGGATTCACATCATCAACCATACCATTGCACGTCTGTCCCACCATATATCCCACCATATATCCCACATTACACGAGTCAAGAAACACCATCCCGAGCCACACCCTTTCCACACAATGAAGATCATCACAATCCCTCGACCTCCACATCCTTCCCGTACAACGAAGAGCAAGAGCAACACATCCCCTCCGTTCCCACACACATGTCATTTACACCCATTTATAATGAGCCAATGTCACTGAGTCCAATACGTGACAACGAGGGGGCATATAACCTTGGGGATGATGTTGACTACGTTACCCCACAGAATGATTTCCATGACTGGGGAGAGTATGGAGACGATGTTAACCCGGACAGTGATTTTCAGGATTGGGGAGATTACGGAGAAGAGGAGCCGGGGACATATGAGAGTCCCGGGGGGTGTACGCCGCTGCTTAGCTCTTTGTACGGACCGTCTTCACTTCTCAAAAAATTCTAAACATAAAAAAAAACATATCAAACACTATGACATGAGCAAATTAAGTAACAACTTAAACTAATACACATCGAAACAAGTAGATCCGCGATTGTGAACTTTCTACGGCATAGTTGTGGTCGTTGTTCGAACTTCTTTTGGACAAAGATGAAGATCGAATCGATAACCTACATCCAGTTACAGTGTTAGTAATCTATATCATACAAATATTGTTTCATTATAACATAGTTTTCAATCATACCTCATCGGTCATCCATTTAGATGGAGTTAGAAGGTCTACGAACCACGACTTGTCTCTAACAGCGTATTCGGTCCTTCGGACACGATCTTTTGGGTCCTCACTGTCTAGCCATGTCTTGAATTGCGCAGACAAATCTTCAGGGATCTCGGGGATAGGATTGTACGTAAGGACATTTCGCCTCTTCCCGTATTCCCTTGTGTCTTTCCATGGAGTTCTCAACTTCCATGTAGTCTTTCTCTTCCGAGTCCCCCGTCGTTCAATGGGCTCGTTTTGTTGTGAAGTAGACTGGACACCCTGTAAAACAACATAGAAGTGTTAAATACACTAACCACGAATTTTATTAAAAAACTACACTAAGAATAAATACCAAAATCCATACCAGGGCAGCTTGATCCTCGGTGACTTGTAGTTCCTTGCCCACTACAAGTTCAACACTATCAGTGTGTTCCTGCGAATTAAAAAATAATAGAAGTCAATTATAAAATTATAAAAAACATAGAATACAAACATTATACACGCTACACTTACCCGGTCTTTACCATTATCCCCCTCATCTATATCAATGATTCCCGTCTCCACCCCTTGAACTGGATCACCACCACCACCACTGGTCCCTTCCACTACTGGAGATTTTTGTTGTGTGTCAGTCTGAACAGCTGAACCAGTAGCCACATTCAAAGGGGTGTTTGCTCCTTTCTCTCCAGGTCCAGATCCTGCACCATCGTCTGGACCTTCATCTCGCGCGGGATCAAGATACTTGCATGCGTCAACGAACTTTCCCTGTATGAAACACAACACATATTAACCTAGTATGTATACAATACAATACAATATAAGGTGAACAAGTGCACAATTCATACCTTAGACAATCGACGCATGAACTTCTTTGTTGCCTTCAGGTCTCTTTCAATTCCCTTCATATTTCCATTTAACTCCTTGACAGCATTTTCAATGCCCTCAACACGGCTATCAAGGAGTCTACACTTCTTGCAAGTTCTGTCGGGAGCCTCAGAACTAGTCCCAACATCCTCCGTCCTATCACGAGTCTCAACATCTGCATCGTCAACATTCGTACTAGGAAGTTCTGGAGCTGGAGGAGGAGGAGGTGGGGCATGGGGCGGCTCCATCACACGGTTCATAAATTGAACCTCTTCCTCTGTGGCCACAAGTTCCAATGTGACCCTTGCCTACACAGAAAAATAAACTACAATACTAAAAACCCTAAAACTCATGAGTACCTACAGAGATAAAAAAAAAAACTAATGCTTAAACATACCGTGTCTGATGCAAAAACTTCTTTATTGAGCACTGCCAAAGTGGGCGAGTGGGAACATGACCATCTAAGAATCCGTGGGATGGCATTGTCTCTGACACGGTTAGCAACACGTCCAATTAATGACGAAATAGTCTAATACGTCCATGCCTATATGAATAATTAAAATATCGTGTTAGTAACAATATAAACATCAAAACGAAACCCTAACAATGATGATAGTTTGCTAACCTGAAACGCGTATGGGAAGTCGTAAAGACTGTACGTCTCTTGTTTACCATCCGACCTCTCCTTGTAAGACGTCGATTTACCAGACAAAGCTTTCTTCAATGACTTAATGGTCTTATCAAATATGATTTTGCTCCAATCTTCATTGCAAAATCTCTCCCACTCATCAATTATACCTAGCAGGCTTGTATCCATTTGTTGTTTCCTCTCTCTCCCCATCATCGCAAGCTCGATGAAATAAAACAACGCTATCTTAACTGCGTCCTCATCATTCTCAAATTGAAGGTTGGGGAATAATCTATCTAACTCAAATCCTTTCATTGTCGTGCTATCGTCCAGGTACAATCTTCTAAGCCTAGTACTATTGATATTGCTCCTAATGTGTCTAGTACTATGCTTAATCCCAGTTATGATATTGAATTCACGCTGCCCAAATGAATGACCAAAACAAATCCAATAAATGAAAGTAATGGATTAATTGGCCATTAAACATTAAAGACAAATCCAATAAATGACCAAAACAAGTCTGTCTAAACATTGCCAACTGGGCATCAGTTAATTTCTTTTTAATAGCTGTGATTGTTTTTCCTAAATGAGAACAACATGTTAATGCAGCTGGAAAATGGTCAGCAAGTGGAATTTTTGGAATCATTGCCATGATGATTAACCCTATAAAAAAAACAAAGTACAATTGAATGGAAAAAAAAAAACCAAATAATTTTTATAATTAAATAAAAAAAAATAAAAAAAATAAGGTCCCCGGCCTGGTGGCCCGGCTAGGATCGAGCCCAAGCAATATTCATACTATATGCATCCCGACCGGGATGCTTCATCTGCGCACAGAAAACCCATCAACCCTAGCACGAATCTGACGCCGTTTTTCAACCCAAACTACTCAGAACTCACCGAAAAGTGTGTGTGTGGACTAAAATCATGCTATACTACAACAAATTTCCACAGAAAGACCTCCAATCTACTTTATGCTTGAAAACCCTAGAAAACTCAAAAAAAAAAAGAGGAAAAACGTACATTCGACAAGCATGAACTGATTAACGATGGTTTTGTAAGCAAACGCGAGCACGAAGTTGAACAAAATTTGAACGGAGAAGATAGCCGTTGAGAAAAAAAACCAAACGCCGTTTGAAAAGAGGGGGAAAGAGGTTTTGTAAAACCTTTAAAGGGTCAGGGGTAAATTCGTAATTTCACATTCCATCTGAAATTAAAAATAGAAAAAACTTTATTTTCAAAAGGGGTCAAAATTACAAACCAATAAGTGAAAGTGGTCATTTTTGTCAAATTCCTCTTTTTTTTCTTCTTCTTCTTCACTGCTCCGTACCAAGTCGCGACCACAGTCTTCTTCAGCGTCGGCGAGCGTCTCCAGCAAGCATAGCAGCGACGTCATCGGCCAGCGCCTCCTTCAGGTCATCGTCGTCGGTGTCTTCTTCCTCAAGCAGTTGAGCCGCATGGTCGTCGTGATTCCAGTAATAGCAAGCGGTTTCAGCTGCAGTGGGGGCGTGGGTGTTGATTGTGCGGCGTGGCTCTCGGCAGAAGGGCTATTTCTGGCGAGTTTTAGGACGTTTTCCGGCGAGCAACGGTTCGATCTACGCGAACAACTGTGATTTTTGGGCGTTTGAGACGTTTTTCCAGCTTGTTCAACCTTGGGTAAGTTGGTTTGAGTGTTTAATTGACTAGTTTTAACATTTAATTGATTACCCATTGAAGTTTAGCCTTTGAATCAAGGTTTTCCAAGTTGTTGGAGTCGAACTAATAGAATTTGAGCGGATTTGAGACCCCGACCAGCAAGGCCTTAGTAATCGATTAATTAATTAAGATCGAGGTTGGCCTTTGCTGGAATTGTTGGGAGTTGAAACCAAGATTTTGATAAGCCAAGGTAAGTGGCTTTACTGTTGAAATTTTTAAATTGGGTGCACGTGTTTGATTTTCCAAAATTCCTGTGCTTTATGAATTGTTTGATTATGTTTCTGTTTATGAAAATTATTGAAAGCATGAAATTTATTATTATTGTTTGCAATCGTTAATGGTTGTAATATTGAGTTGGTGGCCTCTCAAAATTCCATTAAAGGAATGGGTTTAAATTATTTACGAGTTTTATAAGTGTACATGAAATTGATGTACATTCAGAGATGCCTACATAGGACTTAGAGACATGAAATTGATGTACCTAAGTCGAGGTTTGTGAAATTGACAACCTCGAGGTTTCGTGAAATTGACGGCCTCCATAGGAGACACATGAAATTGATGTGTATAGGATATGCATGAAATTGATGTATATCATCTTTCATTAGTAAGTTTAAAATAAAGTTTAGAGCCACCAAAAAAAGATATTTGTTGTTGATTTTTAAAATGTTTTTCAAGCGTGACCCAACCTCAATAGTAGGGTCACTTACTGAGTATTTTAAATACTCATTCTTTTCAAAAATATTTTTTTCAGGTAAAGGCAAGAGCAGGTGAAAGGCAATTGATGAGAATCTGTTAGGCAGCCATGAGAGGACCTGACTATCATATTGTATTTTTCTTCCGCTTTAAGAACTCTGTTTTTACTTTACTTGATTTGTAATTTTGTTGAGAAATTTTCTAGAGGCCATGTTCATTTATATTTTAGAAATTATTTAAGAATATTTAAAACTTTTAAAATTTAGGGATCCCGAATAAAAATTTTGTTTTAAAGTTTTTGCTTAAATTAGTGTTTATGTTTCAAAATATTTTTATTTAAAAAGGCCTCCAAAGCATGCATTGTCGTAACGATCCCGAAAAGACTATTTAAGAAGTCAGGTCGTTACAAGCTAGCAGGTGGACCTAATGGACTTACAGATCAGAAGCTCCAACGATACGAGATGAACTGGTTAAACTCATTAACCAAGTTAACCAAGATTCGTTAACTGTGGGTCACTCCACTAAAGACCCACAACTGCACTCTTCTCACGGTAGAATATTTCTGTGTCCACAGATATCGACCAATACAGTAAGTCAATCATTCACGAGTGATCGTAACGCTAGCTGGGTCAAATTACCGTTTTACCCCTGGGTTACCTCTAGATCCTTAAGTACCACTGATTCCTCTAATGAACAAATTGTTTAGGGTACAACCACTAAACAGGAGTTCCTCTCGGGCCAGGAGAGGACGACGCGCCTTTGTTCAAGCCCTAGAATCAGCTCTTAAGGGAACACACATCTACTTACCCCAATAGGGGAAGAAGTGAATTCCATCTTGTACTATTATGTTCCCAGCCCCCACTCGGTCTTGCTCCTGAAATGGTAGGATTATTGAGTCGGCGAACATGCCACTCTCACCCATACAAATCTAAGGACAATCCCTCCTGAACAAGGGGTTCATAACAGACTCAGGATTGAGATTGAGTTACTTAGGTCATCCTATTGAAATAGAAACCTAAACTAGTTAACCGTGTTACATTTAGTGGTTACTATTTCGCGGTTCGGTCTTATGCAAACTCATTGCATAGGATACCCCCACTCGCATGTCTCCTACATGGATGCTTTGGATCAGTACATCTGTATCGAATACAAAGTGGATCGTATCACATAGTGTCACGAGGATAAGGTACCCAACTTTATCCCTATACTATAGACCATTTAGGTTGTTACTTGAACACTGATCCTTGTATGTCCCCACATACTAGTTCAAGTTTCATTTAAACAACATTGGATCTTAGTTTATTGGATTTAGGGTTTATTAATGCAAACTCGATTATTCAATAACCAAATTACTGAATCACTCAAATAACGTTTTATTGAGATCGATTAATTTGTTTCATTTACTATCTACGAGTTTTAGGGCATAAAACCCAACATTTTTAAATACCAAAAGCCCCATGTGTCACTCTCCCATTGCCCCACGTGTCGTTGTCGGATTGGTCCATTGATGCTGACTCAGCCGCCACGTCATCGCCACGAGAATTTTTCGCTAAAACTTGTTTCGGCTATAGCTTCTTTGTTTTAGCTCCAATTTGAGTGATTCAAGAGGCGTTGAAATCGTTGTTTCGAGCTCTACGCTATGGGAACATTAAAACACTAAAATTTTTAGTAATTAAAAATTGAGTTTGTTATCATCAAAACATTGATTAATTAATTAATTAAAATTAATTTATTTGAGATTAAGGGCCAAAAAACCAACAGATTGAAACCCTTGAATTTTGACGAAACCCACGCCTCTCGCATAAACCCACAGAGATCGCCAGCTTGAACGAAACCCACACCTCCAGCTTGAAACCCGCCAACACAAATGATTTCAACTTAAAAACGAAGGGGAAATCCCCCTATCTGGAACGAAACCCAGATCTGGGTTGAAACGCCTCCACGCCTCCGCCAGATCGGGGTACGAAGGAAACCCATGCCTTCGTGTAGCTTGAGATTCGAAGTGAAACCCACACCTTCGTGTACCTTGGCTTAAGAGACTCAATTCTAATCTCTGCCAGATCTGAAACACTTCAACGAGATTAGACTCAATGCAAACATGCCTTTGTTTTAGCTTTAAGGTGTGGGTTTCAGGTTGGAGGCGTGGGTTTCGTTCAAGCTGGCGGTGTCTGTGGGTTTCGTTCAAGCTAGCATGGGTTTCGTCGGAATCCAAGGGTTTCAAGCTGACGATCCAAGAAAAGAAGAAAATGAAAGAAAAGGAGAAGAAATAAAGGAGAAGAGAGGGGGAAATGTTTTTTTGCCGTCATTGGCGGTTGGTTGGGTGGTGTTGTGCTGATTTTGTGTTGAAGAAGAGGAAGATGGTTTGGTGTTGAAGAAGAAGAAGAAATATTTAAAAAAAAAATGATATTTTATTACTTTTATTTAAAAAAATGAAAAAAAAATATTGTTTTGATAAAAAAAATAGTGTCACATCAGCAATCCATTAGTTATTAACGAAAAATTGGATGGAGAGAGCAAAATGAAACGAAATCCAAACCTTAGGGGCTAAATTGTCGAGTTTGAAAACTCAAAGACTAAAATAAAACCTAACCCAATCCTCAAAGACTAAAAATGTATTTTTCCCTAAATTAAAAAAACAAAAAGAAAAAACGAGTTATTAATGTTTGACTTAGAACTTTGCTTAAATCTGAGACACAATATTCAAACTTTCCTACACCAAATTAATGCCCAAAATGCTTCATTTTAATGTTTATCAAAAAAAAAAAAAGCTTCATTTTAATCACCAAAATTAAGACGAGAAATCCTTGTACATGACCATAAAAATAAATAAATAAATAAGGTGAAAAATGGCATGAGTTACAGAAAAAACCAGCAACCAATGAAGCCTTTGACATGTATCCTTTTAAGTGGGCTGAAAAATGTAGGGAAGATATAACTAAAAGCCCATTCACTCAAATTTTTCTTTGGAGTAACTACATAAGTCAAAAAGTAGTCCATTTTTTTTTAAATATGTCCATTTTTTTCAAAATTTACATTCTTGTCACCCCGGGTCAGATATGAAAATAGGAAGGGAAGCTCATTTACACATTTGCCCCTACAAGATGATATGTGTAATTATTATTAAAACTAAAAAGAAATAAAAAAGGAAAAAACCAACGGATTGATTTGAATTTTTTTCCTAACCGCACATTTTCCATTTTTTTCATTTTGATATGAACCCATGGAACAAGAAATAAGAACATACATACCGAAAAGATAGATTACAAACTACGAAAAACAATTAAAATGAAACGAATAAACAAAATAAACAATTGAAACAAACAAAGGCATGCATGTTTCTTAAAAAAAAATCAATTAATAATATAAAAATTAATAATTATTAGAATATCATAATTAAATAAGGACATTTGGAGAAGAATAAAAATCTATTTAATGCATGAAATCTTACCATTGATAATTTTGAAAGATTTAGACATATTTGAAATTAATGGATTAAAAGAGTCCATTCACCATAATTTCTGATTTTCTTTTTTCAAATTTTCCCATTTTAACAAATATAAATAACTCAGAAAACAATCATAAGTTTAAGAGAACATTAAACTCAATTTACAAAGCATTTCAATCTTGAACAAAGATTTAAACTCTTATTACAGCTTAAGCCCCCAACTTTTTAAGCATTGAAAACATGTCCCTGATTTATTAATTTTTAATCCGTATCCATCATGTCCAAAGCATATAGTTGTTATTTAAATTTCAATACTGTGGAATAATAAATAATCTTTTTTTTTTTTTTAGAAAATGAATAATAATAAATATTAAATAATCTATGTATACTTTTTGGTAAGAATTTTTATGTAGGCTGGAGACAATTAAGATTAGATTGAATGAGAAAGGAGATTAGTGGTTGAAAATGTAAATCTTTTTCGAATTTTTGTCAAAGATTTTGAAAAGAATCGACTATTTTATTTAACGAATGGTTGGAGTTTCCAAAGTGACGAAAATACGAAAAAGAAAATATAGAAAAAGTTATTTAAAGAACACAAAGTTTGACTGACTCATAAAAAGGGAAAAAAAACAACAAATTAACAAACAAAAAGTTTGGCAATTATCTAAAGCGTATAAACCTTCAATCAAATTTATCCGGCAGCTAACCTTTAAAAATAAAATTTGACAATACTTTTCAATTGTTCATGATCTAAACTTTAAACAATATAATAGTACAACTTTTGAAAAGAAGATATGCATACACTTATTTTGCAATTAACAATTTTAATTATCTAATTAAATCTTTAAACTTGAAAGAAAAAAAATAATTATGTATTATCTAATTAAAACGAAATATTTAATTAATTATGTATTTAAGTATGTAAGTAGTTGGTTTAAAATTTTGTGTATTACATATTGCTGAGGCAAAACTTCACGCCACATTCCATGGCCGTGGTAGGTACCGGCTTTCCTTTATGGGATCCTAATCCCATTGCCAAAAAAGTCTAAAGTTTAAGTGGGATTTGGTTATTTAAAAAAAAAAAAAAGTGGGATTTGATTTTACTCAATTTGGCACTTGAAATTTCTTTCTTTCATTTTTAAAACTAATCATTCATCGCCAAAATAAATTGAGACGGCATAATGTCACACTATGTATATTGTATTCAGAAATGGTTAGTTGGCATAGTGGCCTTTTATGAATGCATTAGGCTGTCGTTGACCATTAGAATAATTATGAAGTAAAAAGAGCAACAATATTTTTGAACCCAAGTTTAGTAGGTTGTATCAATTTTAATTATCGACTTTCAATTTCATCCAATTGAACTTCAAAGTTGGCAGTTGTATCAATTTGAACCTAAACCTTAAACCCTTAGTTAACTTTCAATTTGGAGTTGCCATTAAAACATGTCATTGTCCATTTTTTTAATTCATATTTGAGTTGGTTTTTTTTTTTTTTTTGAAGAAATTTGTTGGAGAAACCGATTCTTCTCATTGGTTATAGCTCCTCTAAAAAAATCACAAAGTTATTAGCAACCAGAAAAATCAAACAAATATCTGAAATAAAAAAACTTAAAATTGCTTTGCTTTCGTTTTCTACATTTATACGTCCTTTTATTCAGCAGGGGAAAAGACAACAATAAAAGAAGGAAAAAAAAACCCCACAAATTTCTTAGCAATAAGAAAAAACCAACAAACATTTGCAAAAACGACATACAAAATTGCTTTGTTTTCTTAATCCTAGATAGCAAAAAAAAAAAAAAAAAAAAAAAAAACAAACAGGAAAAAATATTCTAAAATAAAAAGAAAAAACCCCAAATTTTTTTTTCATCTCACCCTACGATGGCATGTTCTTCTAGTTCTAAGTAGCTAAAAAGGATATATCAAAAATAAATAAATAAATAAATATAAAAAGTAGCTAAAAGGGCAACAAAACCCACAAACACATAAAGAAGAAAATGCGAGGACACTCACATACAACTTTTCAATAGCAAAAGTTTTTTCAAATAAAAAGTTTCTCCAATAATTTTTTTACAATAAACCAATTCAGGTGCGATGTGAATTAAGGAAAAAAAAAGAAGAAATAGTTAATCACGTGTTTTAACGGTGATTCAAGTGAAAAGTTAATCAAATGTGTACATTACAACACTTTTGCTAGTTTGCGACTCAAAATTGATACAAATTTGCTAAGTTTGGATGAAATTGAAAGTTTAGGATTAAAATTGATACAATCTGTTAAATTTATAGTCCAAAATAATTTTTCCTAAAAAATTTAGGAATAGACGAGTCATCATAGGCTCTACTAAAATGATGAAAGTACAAAGGTTCTTGATCTTTGAAAAATAAACTATAGAACATTCTACTAAGATGATAGAAAGTACAACTATAGGTTTTATCATAGGCTTTGCTACAATTATAGGTTTCATCATAGGCTCTACTAAGGGTGTGTTTGGTTTAACTTTTCAAGTGTTTAATTTTGAAAAAAAAAAAAAACATTTTGAAAAAGTTTATAGTGTTTGACAACCACTAAAAATGACTTATTAGAAAATGATATTGATAAATAAACCATTTTGAGAGAAACACTTGAAACCAAGTTTTTCAAAAAGAGTCTTTAGTATACAATAACTTGTGTTTAAAAACACAAATGAAGAAATACAACCAAACATATGAGTGTTTAAATTCTAAACAATTTTATACAAAATGTTTTAAAATAAATGCATTTTTGAAAAACATTTAAATTAAAATGTATTCCAAACGGATCCTAAAATGATGAAAGTACAAACGTTTCTAATCTTTTTGAAAAATAAACTATAGAACACTCTAAAAAGCTTCAACGTCACTTTTTTTCTTTCTTTCTTTCTTTCTGTTCATTACTTGATATACAAATGGAGGAGAAAATATCATTTAAATATATAGGAGAATCTTAGAATTTTATTGACAGAGCCAACCATTACCGTCAAATGAACGTAGCTTAACAGTAATTGACATATATCTCGACCAAAAGGTCAGAAGTTCGCTTTCAACTAATTTCTCTAACTAAAGTCTGTTTGAAATGACTTTCTAAGTATTTAAAACAATGCTTTTAGGTGAAAAAAAATGTTTTAAAACATTTATAAAGTCATTCCAAACCGACATTAAATTAAGTTGTTTTTATGATTAGGCTCCATAAAAACCATCATGGGTTGGCCCTAATGGTCAATAAGGGTCATAGAAAAAATAAATGGCTTAGAGGGAATGAATTCAATCCATGGTGGCTACCTACCTAGAATATTTAATATCTAGGCGATTGTCCTGTGAGATTAGTCGAGGTGCGCGTAAGCTGACCCAGACACTCACGGAAATCAAAAAAATAATAATAAATAATAAATCTTTGAGACATTTATAGTATTGTGGTGGTTGAGAGTTAGAGAGAGACTCCAATAGAGGAAACTTGCTAATTAATTTATATTAGAAGTGAGAATTGAATTTGAGTCATATGCCACCAACTTAGTATTTTTTATTCTTAAAAAAAATGTAGACTGTCCATAGTTGTTGAGCGATGTAGCACAAAGAGCCCTTTTTCTTAAGGAAATCTCATATTAGTTGGGTTAGAATTATGAACTATTCTAGCCATAAAATAAAGTGGCTTTTTTTTCTAGCCACACAATTCCCCTTTTGTTTTTAAAATATATCCAAAATATAATGCTTCATACTAATAAAAAATGTATTCATTTTATATTGGAATACATATCTATTCGATAGAGCTCTATTACAACCCAACGATTTTGAGACTTGATTAGGACCTTTCACTTTTTGTTCAACACAAATGGATAATATGTAGGATCATAATTAGTCTAATCTAGCTATAATATTAGTTTAGTAGTTAATTTTATAGGTTAATTAGTCCTCAGTTAGGATTTTAGATTTTAATTAGTTCTTCGTCTATTTTTTTTTTTTTTTTTTTTTGCTTCGAATTTGTAAGGGAGCTTTTTGAATTGGAATGAAACTTTGTTATTATATTCTAGAATGTTAGGGTGTGTTTGGTTGGTGATTTGAAAACAAAAATTTGAAAGCAAGGAATTCAATGAAAACTGAGTTGTATTTCATGTTTTCAGATATGTGTTTGGTAGCCGATTCAGAAATTGGATTCCAATTTAAACAATTGTTCAAAATGTGTTTGATAATATATTTATAAACCATAAATTATTTGTAGTTATCAACTAAATACTAAGTTGAATATAAACTATTATTAATTAATTTTTAAACATGTTATGTGTTATATTTTTTTTATAATTATTATTTTACAATATCATATATTTTATAATACATTATATTATACAAATTTTAATTTCACAAAAATAAATTGAGTTTATAACCTGAAATACTATATTTATTAAAGTTTTTTTTAATCTTTTTTTAATTTAATTCTTCATTTAAAAATCTCAAATTCAAAATCTGGATACACTGATAACATAAAAAAAGTTGTTTTCAGAATTTCTACTATTTGGATCACAAAATCTGAAAACAGTTTTAAAAAACACGTCTGTCAAACGCATATTCACTGAATTCAGTGAATTTAAAAACATAAAACAGAATCCAGATTGCCTACCAAACAGGCCCTTAACTTTCGGATTGATTTCTCTTATTTGACACGCCACTTTTAATTTATTAAACTTTTAAGGATTTCATCCATATGGATATATTTGAAGCTTGAATTGAATACTATTTGTTGATACGAAATGTTGTATCTATATCTCCATAATGGTGTGATATATGTGACTGACCCTATTCCATGGATGATGTCTTAGGGTACTACACATCACATACCAAAAAAAGAAAAAAAAAACACGTGTATTGAGAAATTCGCAGCTCCAATAATGAGTTAAATTTTTTATACTCTAATCCAATTTCTTTTTTTACTTTGCCAGCAGAGGAAAAAAAGAACCATTAAATTTGTTTCTGTATGGATGATAAGAATGGAAACTTAGCTCGCATTTGTTTTAGGATCAACCAATTAGCTTTTGGCTCCAAATTAAAATTTCTTAATCATAATTATATCCCATTTGAATGGATCAGCCGACACCGTGGATTAGTGATTGGAATGATTATCTGATCGGATCTTTTTTGTTGAAGCAATTGAATGTTCTTCACCTCTATTTTCAAGCACAGAAATTGTATTTCTAACTTAATTATTGGGCCAAGATACAAAAACTACACTTGAAGTGCAATGGTTATAATAATTGTTAATTGAATTCTTAAACTTTCCGGTTATAAATAAAACCCTTAAACTTTCAGGTGAAAATAATTATCCGATCCACTCTCAACTTTTCAATCGTAAAATTAAACCCTCCAACTATCATAGAAGTAAAATTTGAACCTTTTTTTTTTTTACAACAAAATTTGAACTCATTTTACCCTCATATTTCTTCTGTACAAAACAAAATACTTGGGTAGGTGGATACTCTCTCTCTCCTCATCCCACTCTCTACTTTATATTTCAACCACGGAGTGATAATGGAAATGGAATGTGACAAAGCTGGGAGGGAGAGGGAGAATGTTTAATTTTATCATTCAAAGTTGAAGTGTACAATTTTTTTCACTTTTGAAAGTTTGAGAGTGTTGATGGTCAAATTTCGCTTAGGAATTTGCCATTTGCTCCACGTGACGATCAACAGTGAATTTGTAAGAGAGCGGGAAAGACGCGACCTGCAAGAAGAACAAACGCTGCACACCGGTGTGGTGTAGACCACACACACTCCGATGCTTAAGTTAGCTTTTGCCGAAAAACCCGTAGAGTGTTTAGGGATTGATTTTTGCATACCTGCGAGTGTGTGTCGTCCCCCTATTTATAGATCTCCTCCCTAGGGTTTCAATCTCCGCCGGCTTCCAAAGAAGACTTCGGGCTTTTGGCCCTGGTCGGCCTTGGCATTGAGCCGAGGCCGACCCTTGCCCTCGGCCTCTCCCTTAGGCCGAAGCATAGGGCCGTAATATTGGGCCGGAACGAGTTCCGACCCTTTGCCTCGTTGATTCGGCTTCTTTCGTCTTCGGGCCTGATGGGCTTGGGTCTTCCTGCATAAAATACCTTTGGCTAGTTTTTGCCTATAACATTAAGCCCCCACTCTCTATTGGAGTTCATGGGCTTTCCTTGACTTTTAATGGAGAGTAATAATCAATTTGGAAACTTCACCTAAAAATAAAAAGTGCATAATAAAACAAAGAATTTATTCCATCTCCCATCACCAAACAAGCAACCATTTGGTTGGGGATTGGTGACTCAACCATTTAGTTGTGATTTTGTGGGGCACAAGAGGTGGAGTTAATGATATAAATTTCAAGAAAAAGACTTATCGGTTGGTTGGGAACTAACCTTGGAACCAGGAAGATTGGAATTTGGTTGGAATCTCCCTAGCAAGTAAGACAAAGGGGTAGGAGACAAAAAAAGGGATGGGGCCGAGGCAGTCAGCCTCGGCCTGCCACGCCAGGCACGCCAGGCCAGGCAGGTGCCTGGCGTGGCTGTGCAGCAGCAGGTGTGCTCGGCCTGCCGTGGCAGGCCTAGCTCGCCTTGTCACTTCACCTTTGCCTTTTTTTTTTTTTTGAATTTCAAATCCGAAAGTTTGAAATCCTTTTCAGGTTTCCCGTCGTTTTTGCTCTATAAATACCTCTTTGTCTACCACATTTCCAACCACTACTTCTTCTCCTTTCCCTCTAGGTTCTTTCCAAGGTAGCTTTCATTTTGTGCAAGTTCCCCTATCTTCTATCTATTTCCCATTGTTTATCTCGCATCATGGCTAGCGAGGAGTCAGTCCAGTTAGAATTTTACTCAGAGAGTGGTTCGAGTTTTGTCGACAAGTCTTCCTTCTCAGAGGAGGAGGGTGTCGAGGAAGCTGAGGGCATCGGGCACCCGCCACACCCTACAGTTATGTCATCCTCGGTGACCGAGGCTCACCTTGAGCTCCTTCGGTACGAGTATGGCATTCCTGAAGATGTGCAAATGAGGGTTCCGAATCCCGATGAGAGCTTTTCCCACCCTTCCAAGGGTGAGGTTGCTTTTTATAAGGCTATGTTCAAGTTTGGCGTTCGTCTCCCTCTCCTCTTACTCCTTCAACACTTTCTTATGTTGGGTTAGCTCCTGCCCAAATTGTGCCCAATGGGTGGAGTCACCTAATTGGTTGCTTTTTGCTATGGGCATTTGGCAATCCGAATGTAGATATGGATCCACACATCTCCTTCTCCTTACACTCTATTAACCGAAGTCCCAACTTGGGGCACTTATTTTATTATATTAGTGCAAGAAAAGGAATCATTGTCAATACCCCCACGTCTGTGAAAAATTGGAGGAAAGGATGGTTTTTTGTTAGGGGGAATTGGTTAGAACGTAACCCCGATGGTAGCCATTATGTTGTTTCTACAATATTTCGAGAGTACGGTGAGTATTTGCGTACTTATTGCTTCGACAGATTTCTCTAACTCACTTCTACATCTTTTTTTGCTCAATTCCCCGAAAAACCCGCTGCACTGCCGAAGCCCGCTTGTTTGCTGAAGTTGTACAGCAGATCCACTTTGTCATCGCTTTGGTCCCGATCTTGTTAATCAGGAAAATCTCGTGTTCCTTAGGCTTGCCCGCCCTCTTTCAAGTAAGCTCTTACCTTCGCCCTGTTGGTGTTTTTTCTCCCTTTCTTCTTTGTTTTTCGAATTTTGTTGCGTCATTAACTTTGTCTCTCTTTTCCTTATGCTCAGCAATGCCTCCACGCCTAATTTTTAACGAAAGCCGCAAGTCTAAGAAGAACAAGGGTGTGGCTGGAACCTCCCAGGCGAACGTTACTGATCTCACAGAGGATGAATCTGATGAGCCTTTCGTGGTCGCCCGATCTTCCACTACCGGCCTGAGAAGGTCATCTCGCAACCACCCCCCTGCCGCTCCTACTCCTATCAGAGAGGGGGAAACTTCTCTCCCCGTTTGCGTCCTCCCGGAAGGTTACTCTGGCTCTGGGAACCAAGTGGACATGCTGGCTCACGACCTCCGCTGCTGGCAAGGTTTACAATCTCACAAGCCTGAGGGAGAACTGGGCTATGATGATCCAGCAGAGAGTCTCCAATCTGTTCATCGCCACCTTCGCGAGGTAGGTTATTCACTCTCATCTTTTACTCAGCTGCCCCACCCCTTTTTTTTTTTGGAGCAATCCCTCATCAAGTCTCACTTCTCTTGCAGGCTTTTACCAAGGTCACTGTTTCGGCCATCAGCTTAACAAATAAAATAAATGAACTGCAGTCGAACAGCATTCCGAGACAAGAGCTAGTCCAAGCCCAAAATAGTCTTGACCGTGCTAACCGTCTACTTGAAGAGGTGAAGGCCGACCTTGAGTTTCACAAGACGGGATGGGACAAAACCAAAGCTCAACTGGCTGAAGCCCGTGCTCATCTCTCTGATGCCAAATACCTCGCTGACCTATACCGGAAGACGGATGCTTATGTCACTTCCCACAATCAAATGTGGGAGGACGAAGCGAAGTGGGCTGTCCGGCGAATGCGGAAGCACTTTCCTGACATTGATCACTCTATCATGCGGGGCGAGATTTCATCCATGGTTGTTGATCCTAGCACTTATCCAGCTTCAGAGAGCTCATCGAGTGGTCGTGAGGACATGGACTTCTCGGGGGATGACCGCAATTAGACAACCCATATGCTTTATTGCTTTTGCTGACTTTATGCTTTCTCAATTCTGCTTTCACAAATTCCGTTTTCTACCATGTATCCTGTACTCTTCCCTTTCATGAATGAAGAAGTATGCCTTTTATGCCCCAATTACCTCTTTATCACATTTCATGCAATTTTAATGGCATATAAAGTTATGGCGTCCTTACAAGGAACAATGAGAAACTTGAAGTTTGAAAATGACCCCTTCTAACTCAAGCAAGCAAAAAAGACAAGTCATAAGCATCACCCTTTACCTCAATAATCAATGCTACTCCCAGCCCCCACTCAAAAACATGTATTCAATACTTTCGACATGCGTTTTTTTTAGTAAGGATAAATTAAATTTGTACCTGGGCTTCGGTGGGTGGATTTTTGGACTTAGCCTCCAGGTAGTTCACCTCGGCCTTGGCATGAGGCAGACCATCTGTCTTCGTCATCTGCTTGCTTGCCCGCTGTTGGGCTTATGTGCAGACTTACTCCCCATTTGGGCATTTCCTTACTGCTTTGAAGGTTTGAGCTACGCTGAAAGAGTGAATTGATTAACAGACTTTGAATCAATCGAGCTTTGCTGAATGCTCGGCCTCGACCTTGGCATGAGGCCGAGCATTTCGCTTGCATTGCCTGTCGATCCGTCTTGCTGTGCTCACGCCAGGGGTGCATACACTCCTTTGAGGGAAAGCTTGGGGAGACCGAGGAAGTTCCCCGACCTCTCTTCAAGCGTCTTGGAATCATCCCAGGGGTGCGTACACTCTTCTGGGGAAAAGCTTAGGGAGGCTGAGGAAATTCCCAGGCCTCTCTTTAAGCGTCTTGGAATCATCCCAGGGGTGCGTACACTCTTCTGGGGAAAACTTGGGGAGGCTGAGGAAATTCTCAGGCCTCTCTTCAAGTGCAAACTGCTTTAAATGAAATCCAAGTCATTTTATTTCAAATAAGTTTGATTACATTTTGCTAATTTGCTGTTAAAAATAAAGGAAACATAAACAAAGTTTTGACAAATTCCTAACAGGATGCATTGCAGGGGGGAAGTTAGTGCTTCATTGGGTGATCCAACCCCTCGGACGCTTGGCCTCGGCCATTTCCCGAGGTGGGCGCTGCTTGGGCCTTTTTGTCCATATTCTTGAGCGCCATGAAATAGCACTCTCTTGATGTCCTCTGCTCCCCACGTACCTCTCCTACGCCTTCTTCCGTTGGGAACTTCAGGACTTGATGGTAGGTTGAGGCTACTGCTTTGAGCCCATGTAGGGTTGGCCGTCCCAGGATTGCGTTGTATGCTGGGACACAGTCTACTACTAGGAAGCTTACCATTCTAGTAACTGTCTGCGGCCCTTCACCAAACGTCACCGGCAGCTCGATGCTTCCCCTTGGGCTTACTTTTTCCCCCCCAAAGCCCACCAACGGTGTGAGGCTCGGCCTTAGGCGGTCGCTTCCCAGCTTTATGGCATCGAATGCGGTGGTTGAGAGAACATCAGCTGAGCTCCCCCCATCAATCAATATTCTATGTACCTTGACGTTGGCCACTGTCAGGGTCACCACCAGCGCATCATTGTGTGGGTGGTGTATGCCTGCTGCCTCTTTATCTGAAAACTCTAAGTTTGGTGAGTTTCTATCAAGTAAGAGCGAGTACATACCTTGCTCTCCAGGCTCCATATGTGCCTCTCGAATTGCGGCTTTTCGCTTCTTGCTCGACTCTCCCCTGGTGGGTCCCCCAAGGATAGTTCGTATCTCCAGCGGTGGGTTGTTGCCTCCCTTGCCTGGCTCTTTCTGCACTGGCCTCTTCCCCCTATCATGTCTCACGAACTCCTTGAGGTAACCCTCTCGGATTAGGGTTTCTATTTCATCCCTTAACTGTATGCACTCCCGAGTTGTGTGACCGCGGTCTCCATGGAACATGCAATACTTGTTCCTGTTTCTCCTGTCTGGGTCCGACCTCAGCCTTTCTGGGCGTTTTAGCAGATTCGTATCCTGTATTGCGGCCAAAACCTGTTCAAGTGAAGCCGTTAGCGGGGTATACTTGTCAAACTTGGCTTTCGGCTCCGCAAGGCCCCGCAGCTCCTTGGCTTCTGCTAGGCCTCGGCCATTGGGCGAGAACTGTTCATGTCGGCCTCGGCTTCTATCCTCGGCTCGGCACCTCTTTGCCCGATCCTCTCGATGATAGTCGGATAAAGAAACTCCTCGGCTCTCTCTTTCTTCCTGCTTGGACTTAAGCAACTCCTCGGCACTGATGTACCTCTGTGCTCGGGTCATGAACTCCACATATGTCCGCGGCTGGCTTTCGCCAATCGAGTTGAGCAACCTTTCATCCTGCAAACCCGAAATCACTGCAGTCAAAGCGAGTCCGTCGTCATAACCTTCCACCTGCAAAACTTCATTGCTAAATCGGTTAATGTAATCCTTCAAACTTTCCCGCGACCCCTATTTTACTGTCAGTAGGTTGATCTGGGGCTTCTGCCTGCTCCGGGCTCCTAGAAATTGCATAACGAATGCTCGCACCAATTCTTTGAACGAACCGATTGATTTCCCTGGTATTTTGCTGAACCATTGTCTTGCCAAACCACTAAGCGTCAGTGCGAACGCCCGACATCTTGTTGCTTCATTCGCCCCATGGAAGTCCATCCACGTCAAATATGCGTCTAGATGCTGCTTCGGGTCCTTCTTTCCATCATATTGTGGGAAGTTTGGCACTTTAAATTTATGTGGCACCTCCCCCCCCCCCCATTATCTCGTCAGTGAAGGGTGGCTCCATCTGCCCGATGAACCCTTCTATGTCTTCGTTCTCTGTTCTTCTTTGGGAGTCTCGATGGTGATCCTCCTCTTTCAGCCACTTGGACAGCTCCCGCTCTCTCCCCCTCTGGTCCTGCTCGGCCCTGGGCCCTGTCCGAGCCTCCGACTTTCTCCTATCATTATATTCCGCATGCATACCTGGCCCTGGTTTCTGTGGAGAATTCCTGCGAATCCTTTTGCAACTAGGTCCAGCCTCCTTTCGGGTTTTACCATCCTCTGGACGGTGCACTTGGCTTGTTACACTTTCCAAATCCCCTACTTCTTCGTCCGCTATTCCTCTACCCTTCTTGGGGTCTCTTCGCACATGTTCCTCCTCGCGTCTTACCGACTCGGGCCTTCTCAATAGACTAAGGATCTTCGTCAAGTTCTGCCCCATCTCGTTCATCCTTCCTTTGATCGCTGCAATCTCGGTTTCTTAGGCTTGGAGCCGAACTGAGGGGCTCGCTTCGTCGGTCGTTGGTTGGTCTTGATGTTCCATTGCTGCTGCGCTTAGTTGCTGCACACAACGTTTTCTTGTCAGCGTCTTCCCCACAGACGACGCCAACTGTTGATGGTCAAATTTCGCTTAGGAATTTGCCCTTTGCTCCACGTGACGATCAACAGTGAATTTTTAAGAGAGCGGGAAAGACGCGACCTGCAAGACGAACAAACGCTGCACACCGGTGTGGTGTAGACCACACACACTCCGATGCTTAAGTTAGATTTTGTCGGAAAACCCGTAGAGTGTTTAGGGATTGATTTTTGCATACCTGCGAGTGTGTGTCGTCCCCTTATTTATAGATCTCCCCCTAGGGTTTCAATCTCCGTCGGCTTCCAAAGAAGACTTCGGGCCTTTGGCCCTGGTCGGCCTCGGCATCCTTGCCCTCGGCCTCTCCCTTGGGCCGAAGCCGAGGGCCGTAATATTGGGCCGGAACGAGTTCCGGCCCTTTGCCTCGTTGATTCGGCTTCTTTCGTCTTCGGGCCTGATGGGCTTGGGTCTTCCTGCATAAAATACCTTTGGCTAGTTTTTGCCTATAACAAAGAGTTTAATGCTTAGATTTAAAAGTTTATTTGTGTAATATAATTGTTAGAAACTACGTACCATACTTTAGGAGTGGTTTGTACTAGGGGTGTACACGGGTCGGTTTGGGTCGGGTTAGGGGTAAATTTTGGATCAACCTGAAAATTCGGGTTGGTAAAACTCCCAACCCAATCGGTTCTATTTATGAAGGTATAACCCAACCCAACCCAACCCATTTTTTCCAGGTTGGGTCAGGTTTGGTTTACGGGTTGTGTGTTTTTTTTTTTTTTGTGCAGAAAAAATCGAAGCAACAGAGGAATTAAGTTCATCGTTCATTAGTGTACAAGCCAAATGGAAAGGTTGGAAAATAAAAATTACACAGAATAAATGGTAGCAAAGGGAAAGGAAATAGGTTACGGATATAATGAAGTTAAACAAATTCCTGAAGTATTCAACCAAATTCAGCATACATCACATTTAATACAAAGCTTATCTTGAGATCATGAGGGGGGGGGGGGCAAAGCATTGCCAGCTTCCCAACTAAACAAATGGTACAAATCGTAAAGAAACTAACAAATTTAGATAGGAAGCAATGAAAAATACAGCTTTATGAAGAAATTGATTTCCAGAAACGAACACAGCTAAACCCTCTATGTAAAGTAACAAAGAAACCAGAGCAGTTACCCCAAAAAAACCAGAGTTTTTTTTTTTTTTTTAGGGCTAAGCACAAAGCAGTTACCCGAAGAAAAACTAGAGGCTGAGCACAGAGAAGTGGGCAGCGCGGCGTGAAGATGAAGAAGAAGAAAAACGAGAGGTTGACCTGTGTACAGAGTAGTGGGCGGCGGCGAGATTTGAGAAGATGAAGACGTAGAAAAACGATTGGGGGCGCCGGCGAGATTCGAGAAGATGAAGACAAAGAAAAACGATTGGGCGCCAGCGAGATTCGAGAAGATGAAGACGAAGAAAAATAACGATTGGAGGCGCCGACGAGATTCGAGAAGATGAAGACGAACTACAAAGAAAAAATGAGAGGGGCAGTGGGCTTGGTTGGGCGACGCGCGATTCGCGTGAAGAAGATAAACGAAAGGAACGAAACCCTAACCCTAAAAACCAATATATATAAAATTACCGGTTCGGTTCGGGTTGAACCGAAAAAAATCCTCCAACCTGCAGCTCGAACCGTATCGGTCGGTTCACTAATTTTTCAACCCAACCCAACCCAAAATCCATTTTAACTCAACCTAAGCCTTGTAATTTGGGTTGGGTTGGTCTGGTTTTTCGGGTTATCGGGTTCGATGAACACCCCTAGTTTGTACAGTTTACCCTAATTATTAGGGCCAACATAAAACTTTTAGGTTATATTACAAGTTTAGTCCTTAAACTTTCAAAGTTAGCTCCAATTTGGTTCCTAAATTTTAAAAAGTGTTTACCAGGTCCTGAACTTTCAATTATGTGTCTAATAGGTACCTGAATTTTAAAAATGTCTAATAGGCCCCTACACTTTCAATTTTGTGTCTAATAGGTCCCTAACATATTCAAGATTTCTTAAAATATTAACCAATCTGCTAGATATAAAATTGAATTTTACGCCTATTGGGACCCTAAATTGAACTTCCAATTTTGTATCTAGTAGACTTGTGAATTTTAAAACATTTCAAAAAAGTCAATGACTTATTAAACATAAATTGAAAGTTAAAGGACCTATTGAATATAAAAGTGAAATTAGTTTAAGGATCTATTTGATACTTTTTAAAGTTCAGAAACTATTGGTGTACACAAAATTGAAAGTTCGAGGATTTATTTGAAACTTTTTAAAATTTAGAGACCAAATTAATTAACACAATCTTGAAAGTTCAAAAACTAAACTTATAATTGAACCAATTTTTTTATTAGAGAAAGAAGCCTCAAACATACAAATACACCAAATCTCTAATGATCCACTTTTTCATACTTCTAAAGTTGGTCAAATGTGAGTATGAAGAATATTGTGTAGTTTGACAAGACAGATGTTTTTTTTTTTGACAATTGACAAGACAGATGTTAATTGTTAAGCAGGCACGCTAATGTCATACCAATTAAAAATGGTCAATTTGAACATAACTCAATGAAAAATACTTATCATTATTTTAAAGATAGGTGATCAACTATCATAGCTGTCATGCATCCTTGATCTAAAAAAGCAGACAAGAATTATATCCCACACTATGTTAAAAAGGATTAGAGGAGTAAAAAGAATAATATTTGCCCTTTTCCCATGCATTCTTTCCTCTCCAACTATTTCATTTATGCATTTGGATAGGCTTTAGGGTTATGGTAAAAGTAGACATTTTAAAAGTGATTCTTAAGGAATCTAATTGTGTTTACCAAATCGAATTGTCAATACTCAGTCTTTAAATTAGGGTAAAGTATGACATGCCTTTAGTTCAATCACTTTTTTTTTTTAAAAAAAAAAAAAAGAAATGTGATTTAAATGTGATTCTCTATAAATCGCTTTAGGTTTAGGGTTTAGGTCGAATACACTTTTTTAGCCTCATGGACAAGAGGACTGAGAACAATCTTTCCTCATACCTACATACACAAGAGGTTGTTTAGCAAAAAATAATCATCCAAAAGAATTCTAAGTAAAAAAGTGTAATCTTTTTTAGTCTCATATTTCTGTTATTACATATTTACGAGTTCATTTGGAATGACTTTTCAAGTATTTAAAAAAGTATTTTTAAATATAAAAAAAAAGGTGTTTTTAAGCACTTATTAGAAAATCATTTCAAACCTACCCTAAGAGTTTTCAAGTCAAATGAGTGATTTGTTATTATAGTGTTATTGGTTCAAGCAACTCCTAGCTGGCAGCTTTTATTATATTAGCTGGATATCCACGTAGGTTTAAGACCTGATTGGAGAAGCCAACTCAGCAGAGTGAGATGTTACTCGTCTGATTTGACAATAAATTGCATATGCTTCAATTATCTACATAATTGAGTGAAAAATACTTCTAACTCCCCTCTCTCTCTATTACCTTTGAGTAAAATAATTTGTAAGGACAGAGGATCGAATCATATTGACCCTTTAGAATGAGAACTTAGTGAATTATCCATTGAGATTAGCTATATTTTGATAAAGTTCATTGCATCACTCTGTATTAATTTGAAATACCCTGTTACAATACAATAACTTTGATAATTAGGAATCTCGCTCCTTCCTCCAAAAGGAAATCGTTTTGACGACATTCGAAACTTATTGTAGACTTTTGGTTGCGAGATTACCTTAAAGTTCATGATATAAGAGTTAATATTAATGAAAGAGCTTGATTAATTAATTTTGAGGTTATTAGAACTCACAAATTAATTTGTAGTTTTGTTTTTTTTTTAAAAAAAAAAAAGTTCAACAATTCAGCGTTGGATTAAACCATCATCTTTGAAATGATAATTAGCGTCTTATCTATTAAACTAGGTTCAAATGGACAAATTTATAAGTCTATTAGGTTTCTTTTGTTGGCTTGTTAAAATGAGATAGATTAATTTGTTGGAAAAATATTAAATAGTGATAACTAATGAACATCTTATTATTTAACTAGGAAAGTCTTTTTCCGAATTAAAATGTTTTGATTGAGAAAAATATTTTAGTAATAGATTAAATTCACCATTGAGCTGTTGTTCCATAGTCATTTAGTTTTTTTTTTTTTTAATTTTTTTACTTTTTTTATTTTTGAAAAACCATGGTTATGTTTGATTATATATTCCGTTGCTATGGCTTCAAAAAAATAATAATAATAATAAATAAAATATTCCGTTGCTATATATTTTTTTTAAATTAAAAAGAATTAAAATATGAGTACATTTTTTTTCTTAAATAGTGGTTTTCAATTTTCAAAATAAGATTTTTGTTTTCAAAATCTCATTTTTCCTTCTAATACTTCTTTTTCCTTTTTGACATATCTTTCTCCACCAAATTATTAACTTTTCTCTAGGTATATTTTTCTCTCTAAACTTCGCTCTTAAAAAAATTCCTCTCAAAATTTCATCTCTAAATTACCTTTTTATCTAAAACTTTCATCAATAAATTTTACTTTTCTCCCTCCAAAATGAAAGGCTTCGTTTGGTTTGTTGTCCGTTTTCGTTTTTGTATTTTCGAAAATAAAAATACAAGTAAACAATAAAAATGTGTTTGGTATACTTTTTTTTAAACAATTTTCAAAAACACCTAAAAAAGTGGTATGTGTTCAAAAACGAAAAAAATGTTGTTTTCATTATTTTTCAATTTTGTTTTCAAAATAATAGAAATACGAGATACAACTTTAAAAACACATAATACATTTGTTCCATCAAACAATGTTGTAATACCCACAAACAACATTTTCTATTTCTGATATCTAAACTCTTTTTGACTTTAAATATAAAAAAAAATACAAAATTACTGTTGTGTAAATAGTGTGTATGGTTGATATATAGTGATGCTTTGGTTGATATTTTTACATATTTTTGTCAATTTTGTTGTACTCCTTTGCTCTGCGATCAAAAGCTTCATAATAATACAACTATCTTGTATCTTTTTTTTTTTCCTTATAAGTTAAATTCCAACAATTTTTGTTTGAAGAATCAAGTCCAACAACATTGATGTATAATATCTAATAAAAATCAAGTAAATGTCTTTCCTTTTGTTAACAAAATTTAGAATTTTCTTTTGTTAAAAAAAAAATCAATAACCAATTTAATACAACTTGCAACAAAAAGGAGATTTTTTTTTCCTTTCTCTTATCAACTTATTTTCCTTTCTCTTACCAAAAATATTTCTTCTTTCCTCTCTAGTAGATTTATTCTTCTTCTTACAAATTATACCACTATCTCCTCTTATAAAATTACAACTTTTGTTATTAGACCTCATTTAATTGTGCGTCATTTACATGCATGCATGTGCGTATATATATGTATGTAAAATCAAATAAATGTCTTTCCTTTTGTTAACACTAGTTTCTTAGCACGTGCGATGCACGTGTATATCAAATTATTCTTATTTTTTCTTATAACAACCAAATAATTCTATGAAAAATAGGAATGATAGATTAATTACTAATATAATATGATATAATTTATAATTTTATAAATTCTTTAAATTAATTTATGTAATTTTCGTTTCATAAACTTGTTAATACCTATCACATTTTTGTTTAACAATAACATGTATATTTTATAATTTTTTTTATTATTTGTATAATAAGTTTTATTTAGAATTAGAAACAATTTTTTAAAAAAATCATTAAAACGAAAGGTGTTAAGACATTTTGTAAAATATATGTGGTTGAATTAAAGGTTAGAGGTTTGAACTCCCACCTTCACACTAAAGAAACAAATTAAAGCATATTCAAACATTTTAAATAAAAAAGTACAATAATAAAAAATATAAAAAAATAATTAAAAAAATTGTAGTATGTATAAAATAACATTAAAAAACAATAGTTAAGAAAAATCAAAGCTCTCTGTATGTATCCTTAAAATTGCATGTTAGTTTCTACTAAAAAAATCGATTATTCAACTTCATCAAATTAAAATTATAAACTTCTAAACTTACAAATTGCGATGTAGATTTGATCTATGCAACTCTTTATAAACTTGAATGTATAAGGTATGTCATCCTAAAAAAATGTATAAGGTAGTCTATAATTTTTTTCAATATTAGAGAGGCTTTCGTAAGGAAATTAAAAATAACTAAAATAAAGAACAGAATTTGTGAGTTTTTTTTTTTTTTTTTTTTTTGAAAATGTTACAATTTTTTTGGAATTTCAAACTTAATTCTATTATTTATTATTTCTAGTGAAAATCATTTAATTTTTGAGAAACAAATAATACCACCTTTTTATTTATTATTTGAGAAATAAATAATACCACCTTTTCATATTCTAACTTTTTTAATTACCTTGTTTTTTTATTAAAAATTATAAATATTTCAATGCTAACTTTTTGTTATGTACTTCTTTTTTTTTCAACCTTAATAAAGATAAAATTAATTCACTAATTTAATTTCATATTATAATTATAATCAAAGAAAGATTATTTAATTTTTTTGAGAATGAACACTTTTTGTATTCCAATCCTTCATATTCCATATAAATTATTGTGGATAAATAATTCTTAATTTATTAGTGATAATTAATTAATGTATTGTTTATAATTAATTAGAAAATTTGTGTGACATTAGATACATGACTATTTTCTCAACAAAAGAAACATACTTTGTAATTGAATCAATTAAGTTCTTATTTTTTTTCAACAAACATTTCAAATAAAAAAAAAAGTACATGGATTATAAGAGAGAAATAACAAAATAAAAAAAAAAAAATCAAGATCTTAGCTATACATTCATTTCTTCAAATAGATTTGCTAACTTGATCACAATGGATAGACAAATACACTATTATTCAAGTTCATCAAACTTGAGTTGTAATGTTGCAACTCCAAGGGTATGAGATATATAGATAACGACACATGCATCATTTGCATCTTGGATGTAACACCAACATCTTGAGATGTTCTATGAAACTTGGAGAGCTTTTGAGAGTAAGACAATGAGAGAAACAAAAATAAAGAAAGAACAAAGTTGTAGGTGTGTGATGAAAAAATGGTGAAGAAAACCCATTTTTATAGTAGTAGAATGTGAGGGTTATAAAACCTTTTGAATTCTAAACTCATTTAAGTGGTAGGAAAAACCTTTAGCATTCCAACCTTTTAAATTCTAAATTAAACTCATTTAAGTGGTAGGAAAAACCGTTAGCATTCCAACTTTAAGATACTATAAAGTTATTATTGATAATTATTTATTTATTAATTAATATATTATTTATAATTAATCGTTAATGGCATATCTTGTAATTTAGTAAATCAAAGGAAGGACAAAAGTATCCAAAAATGTTTTTCCAACATCCTCACTTTTTAATATAGTATAGATATAGATATAGATATGTATGTAAAACATTCATTTATTGAGATTGTTAATAACAAAATAATAATCATATTAAATTTGATTAAAAAAAATAATCATATTAAATTAACGTTTTCTTAAAAATAAAATTTACCAAACACATTAATCTCTTTCTGCATTTTCAAATTCATAACAACAAAACAAAGTTTTCAAATTTTGAATTCGAAATTAAAATTTTCGAACTCCAATTGAACGTGTTTTCAAATATAGTAGAAATAAGTATTTGCTTTTGTTTTCGGCTGAATTCTTTATTTTTAAAAACCATTTTCAAATCACTAGTTTGGGGCCTAATATTTCCCCTGAATTTTTCTCTCTCAAACTTTTTTCTATGTATATCTTTAAAATGGGACATTTTTTATTAATATTATATATTTTTAAACTTATTAGTAAAATAAAGTTGATATAAAACTTATTATTTAAATATTGTAGTTTAAAATCCACATTTTCAGGTCGTCTCTTCAAGAGACGACCTGCTGATGTGGCAACTTAAAAAGTCGTGTTAATCAGATTTAAAAATTAATAAAAAAAAAAAAAAAAAAAAAAAAAAAAAAAAAAAAAAACTTAATGCAGGTCGTCTCTTGACGACTTGTGCATGGATAACAACAAAAGATGCCTATGTCATATTGGTAGCAAGCATCCTTTGAATCCAGAGGCTTCTGAGTTCGAACTTTATAAAACGCACATCCAAGTCGTTTTTTCTTTTTACGTTCTTGTATTTTCCATCCTTTTTCTTCCCTTCATTTTTGTTTTTCTAATATTTGTTTTTTCAAAAAAATCAAGAAAGTAATTGCATTTTTTAAAATGTTTTAAACAAATTGAATTTTTAGATTACAATTTATTTCTTTTTATCCTACTTGAAACAACTGAAATTTAATTAACTATTAAAATCAAATAAGTAATTGTATTGTTTTTTAATGTTTTAAATAAATTGAATATCATATTAAAATTTATTCTCTTTTATTGAATTAATTAAATTTTAAATAGTTGTAATAAACTGAAGTTTAAATAAGTGTTAAAATAATGAGTAATTGTATTTTTGTAATGTTCTAAACAAATTGAATACTATAATATGGTTTATTTTCTTTTCACTAAGCAAATTAAATTTAATTAAGTATTAATTATTTAAACATTTTATTTTAAATTCACATATATATTGATCCACTACAGATAAACGCAGTTGTCAATTAATTATACCTCAAAAAACTATAATGGTTAAATTTAAATTGAGTAATATTAATTTTATTTTACTTTATTTATAAAGTTTTAAATAATTAGACTTAAATTTCAATTTCTAAGTACAAGAAAAATAAAATAAATTGTAATCTAAAAATTCAATTCATTTAAAACATTTTAAAAAATGCCATTACTTATTTATTGGAAAACAAATATTAGAAAAAAAAATGAAGGAAAATGCAGGAAACATAAAAAGAAAGAAAAAAAAAAAACAGAATGTGCATTAAGTCCAGCTCGGACTCAGAAACCTGAAAATCATAAAGAAGTCAGCTTTTCAATATGACAAGGGCATGTTTCATTTAAAACAATGCACAGGTCGTCTCGACCTGCATTAATTTTTTTTTTCTTTTTTTAAATCTGATTAGCACGACTTTTTAAGTTGCCACGTCACCTGAAAACGTGGATTTTAAACTACAATATTTAAATAATAAGTTTTATACCAACTTTATTTTACTAATAAGTTTAAAAATATATAATATTAATAAAAAATGTCCCTTTAAAATGTTTTCCTTACTTCTATCTCATTTACTTTTTTCCCTAAAAAATATATCTCCAACTTTTATTTTTTTTAGCTTACAGCTCAAATCGACCGACCCACATGTTCTAAAAAGAAAACTTTTTTTTTTTTTATAATTTTCTTTGTAAAATCTTCTCTCTGACAACATTTCTTTATATTTCTTTTTCTAAGATGCATTTTTCTCTCAACTTTATTCTCTCTCAAATTCGTCTTTTTCTTTCTCTAACTCATATTTCTTTATAAGAATCTAAATTAATATTCTCTTTAAATATTTTATTTTCTCTCAAATTTTATTCCTCTCTAAAAAAATCTATCTCTTTGTCTCTAAACTTTATTTCCGTACCTTCATATATTCATCCTCTCTAACACATCTTCCATCTCTGATAAAAAGCATTGTTCAATTGATATGTAGTATCGATCAAGAGGTTAGAGGTTTGAATCCTCCACCCTCAAATGTTGTTGAATCCAAAAGAAAAAAAAAACACACACACACACATCTCTCTATCTCTCCAAACTTCTAAAATACATACAACAATAAAAAATAGTTGTCAAACATATTAAGTCTTCTATTTTATAGAAATTTAAAAAAAAAAATCTGTTGCCAAACTTGTATAGTTTTTATTTTTTAAAAGCATAAAATAAGAAAAAAGAAAATACAGAAAAATCAAAAACCAAAAATTAAGACGGGTCTTATTTATTAAAGTTCTTTGCCCTAATAAAAGTTTTGTTAAATTAGAAGTTTAATTACTAAACTGGTAAGTTTGTGTTTAATAGGTCTTTAAAAGCGTTTAATAGAACCATAAATTTTTAATTTTGTGTCTAATAGGTCTCACATATATTCTTCATTTTCAAAAATTAATATATCTATTAGGCATAAAGTTAAGTTTTGTTTCTAATTAAACCATGTACTTTCAAATTTGTATACAATAGACATTCAAATTTTAAAAAAAATGTGGAATACATCAATGACCTGATAGAAACAAAATTGAAAATTCAAGAACCTATCAGACATTGAATTGAAAGTTTAGAGACCTATTAAACCCAATAACCTATCAAGTACAAAATTAAAACTTTAGAAACCTAATAAAAAGTTTTTGAAATTAAATAACATACACGAAGTTTTTTTTTTTTTTTTTTTTTTTTTTGTGAGAATCTATTATACACAAAGTTTGGATTACAATTGTAATTTGATTATTATTTTTTAATTGAAAGATATGCATATACTTGATAATGAATTTAATTTATCACTGAATTTGACGTAACGTTTTTTCTATCTCTAAAGGGGAAAAAATGTAAGGAAAAAAAAAACATGAAACCTTTTTCTATTAGGGAATGGAAAGTTTAAAGGACAACAACAACGGTAGGATTGAGATTATATGTCAACTATCCAATGAGCAAAGTTTTTTTTTTTTTTTTTTTTGATAAATTCCAATGATCGAGCAAAGTTAAATGTGACCTATAAATAGAATTTATGGATAATTTAAATTACATATAACCCTTTTTCTATTAGGAAAAGTAAAGTCAAAATAACTTATAAATACAACCTTTGGATGTACTATATATTGACCATATACGAAAACCTTATTCTCTCAACTATCCTTTACAAATCGATCGCTCAAAACTCCCAGAGAGAACTTTTGAAGAAGCATCCACAAGAGCTTGTTTGCGTTGTGTGATTCAAATCGATATATTCATCAATATAAGTGCAAGTGAGTATATTTTCTTCTTAAACTTTGTTTTTTTTTAAAAGCACTAATATTGATTCATAATGATACCTTCAGACGAAGCATGTATGTTAGGATTGGGACTAGGGTTATTGAAATTTGAAATTTTGGTGGTAAAATTAGTAAGGTTTAAATTTCATTTTAGTCCCTTAACTTTTAATATTATTCTATTTTAGTTCTTATAAATTTTCACAATTTTTCTATTCTAGTTTCATAACTTTTAAAATGTTTATTTTAGTTTCTAATCTTGTAAAAAGTAATCATTTTGGTCTTTTTTTTTATGTTACTTTTAACTTGAAATCCGCTTAGCCTAATGTTTGTCTCTAACTTATTTGATTTGAAATCATGCTTACAATAACAATCTAATACAAATACTCAAAGCTATATCATTAATTCGTTAAAATTGAAATAAAAGTAAAGATCAAAATAGTCAATTTTTAAAGTTAAGAGATTAAAATAGATTTTTTAAAAGTTTAGAGACTAAAATGAAACAAACTTGAAAGTTTAGAGTCTAAAACGAACATTTTAAAAGTGTAAAGATCAAAATAGGATAATCTTAAAAGTTGGAGACTATAATATAGAATTTAAACCATTAAGTAATTATTGATGCACGTGGCAGCCATGCGTGGTACATATCCTTTTTTTCTTTCCAGAAAATTTATTTTAAAATAGAATATTAAAATATGTACCAGATACTATTTTTAAATCCCGAGGTCAATGGTCGTCTTTTTGGGTTCCCTACCATGACTATTTTTTTATTTTTATTTATTTTTTTGAATTACCCTACCTTGACTTGATAACGATAAAACATACATGATTTTTATACTCCTCGGGAAGAGGATTTATTTATTTATTTTATTTTATATTTTTTTAGGAGACTGTGAGAGGTTTTTCTTTTGTATTTTATTTGAACTTTTAAAAGCTTGATTTTAATCCCTACAGTTTGTTTAAAAATTGACATTTTTTTTAGTACGTTTAAAAATCGGTCTTTAATGGTTTTTTTTTTTTTTTTTTTGTTAAATTTATAGATGAAAAATGACATGTTTGCATATATATTGTTGCTTATGTAAATAAATTTGAACACATGCGTAGAAAAAACAATAAAAACAGACGTAAACACATCATTTTTTTTATCAATAAATTTAATTCAAAAAAGTCTCCAAGATTCATTTTGAAACAAATTTCAAACTTTACCGACTGAATTAAATCTTTTGAAAGTTCAGGGGTATAATTGAAACCAACTCCATAGTTTTGTGGTATTTTTGATAATTTAACCTCATCTGTTCATTTTTTTTTGTGGAGAAGACGGGAAGAGGAATTTTAGAGTAAGTTTTAATTGGCAAGGTAATTTTATAAGAATGTGGATGGAGATATTAAGGAAATGTTGATGGGTACATTCTAATTTTTTTAAAAAAATGTTGATGTGGATGAATATTGAAATAATTTATGGTTGAATTACAAGGTTAGTCTTTAAAACTTTTATGGTTGTGTCAATTTGGTCCTTGAACTAAGTTTCAAATAGGTTCTTGAACGATTTTCAATTTTATGTTCAATAGGTTCTTTGTATCAAATACGTTCCTAAACTTTCACCTTTATGTCTAATAAGTCTCTGAACTTTCAATTTTTGTATCTAATAAGTCCTTAACCCTGTTCGACTTTTTTAAAATTCACAAGATACAAAATTGGAAATTTAGAGTCTCTAAACCCTAAACTTATTATTACTATTAGGTTTATGACAGTGATATTAGGTTGATATTTAAATTATGTTTCATCAATGGTTCTAAGTATAATGAAAATGTCTATTCATCTTTTATCAATCCATAAATATGTAAAAGAACAAAATCATTATTAACAAGTTGAATGGTAAGTTTCAACTGACGCACTAGCTAAGAGAAATGGGACAATAGGTAGTGGTTTTCAAGGCCCCAAAATTTACACTTTGAAAGCAACTCTCTATTTTGTCAACGCTTTGCCCTAACTCGGCTTTGGCCATCAAATCTAAGCAATACAAAAATTAATGGACACCAAAGGAGGAAATTGAAAGGTGCCATCATTATATTGTTGCGGTCCACTAATCCTTCCCGATTTGAATTTTAATTATAGCTATCAAAAGTGTTCCCCACTAGCCAGTTTTCAACATGCATTTCAAATCTTATAATTAATTTCCAAATAAATTTTCGTATTTAATATTCTTTTTTACCATATTACTATTATTTTGTCTCCGGATTAATGTTTAAGTGTGTAACCCATTTAAGATTTAAATATTTACAAGATTTGTAACCCATTTAAGATTTAAATATTTACAAGATTTGTAACCCATTTAAGATTTAAATATTTACAAGATTTGTAACCCATTTAAAATTTAAATATTTACAAGATTGATACGTAAGAAAAACAGTTTCTTCCACCAATTATCTCAAATTATTCCATCTTTGAAATTGCAACAACTTTCCTCAATTTTTTTTGCATTTCATCAGTTTGATTTTTTATACACATGAAAAAGGAGATTCCTTGCAAGCACATCCCTTACTGTACCTTCCCAAAGATAAACAAGAAACCAAATACAAAAAGCAAAAAAAAAAGTTGTGTTTTTTATACCACATTTCTTTAAACACAAACCATTAGCGTCAATTCTTTTGGAAATTCAACAATTTTCACTGTTCAATCCCTTGGAAAAACGTTTGTCTTCTTCCTATATTCCCTAAATTTTCGACCTTTTCAGATGGATCACGAGCCCAAGTTTTTTTATAATTAAAATGAAATCCTTTGCCCTTATCTAGTTCGTTCAAAATGTTGCTATCTCTCTGTGTTTGAAGGACAAAAAGAGCAGGTAATTAGACTTGTTGACACAATCATAAACCAAATCAAAGCTACGAAAGTTAACTTTTACTATTACGTATACGTTTGAATCTTAATTTGGTTTCTTTTAATTGAATAAACCAAATTGTTTGCTGCCGGAAAAATATCAGTCTTAGTTTATTATCCGTCAAATCAAACACCAATTATTTGGAATCCAAATGAAATTAAAAATAGTAAAAAGAAATGTAAATAAATTGTTTGGTATTGAATTTTGATTCCACCTTGGTTGATTAAATAACTAGTCCGTCCACACATTTTCTCTAATTTAATCAACACTTTGCTTTAACCGTATCCTCACAGTCTTTGCGGCAAAAACAATGGAGAAGGAAGAACAACAACAGCAGACCACCGCCATGAAAAGGGCTCTTCTTGTTTTCAACTGCCTCTTGCTCGCCGTCGGCAACTGCGGCGGCCCCCTGGTTATGCGCCTCTATTTCATCCACGGCGGAAAGCGTGTCTGGCTCTCCAGCTGGCTGGAAACTGGCGGCTGGCCGATTATCTTCCTTCCTTTGATAATTAGTTACTTCCACCGCCGCCGTACTGCCGCCCTGGAATCACCGGAATCTGCCAACAAGACGAAGATGGTCTTCATGAAGCCGCGGCTGTTCTTGGCCGCCGCCTTCATCGGCTTCGTCACCGGCTTCGACGACTATCTGTACGCTTACGGCGTGGCTCGGCTACCGGTCTCGACGTCGGCTTTGATCATTGCGTGCCAGCTGGCGTTCACGGCCGGTTTCGCATACCTGCTGGTGAAACAGAAATTCACGTCGTATTCGATAAACGCTATCGTTTTGTTGACTTTTGGAGGGGCAGTTTTGGCATTGCACACGAGTGGGGACCGCCCCGCCGGAGAATCCTCCAAACAGTATATCGCCGGGTTCTTGATGACGGTGGCTGCGGCGGTGCTTTACGGTTTTGTCCTGCCGCTTGTGGAATTAACTTACAAAAAAGCCAGACAGCAAATTACGTATACTTTGGTGCTGGAAATTCAGTTGGTCATATGCTTATTCGCCACTATTGTTTGCACCGTTGGCATGTTAATCAACAAGGATTTCCAGGTAACAAAAAAAAAAAAAAAATCTTTTTTCGTAAATTAAAATTCTGGGTTTCATTTATTAATTAATTTTTGATTAATTGCAACAGGTGATTTCCAGAGAAGCAGCAGAATTTGGACTAGGGGAGACGAAATACTACGTCGTTTTGGTGTGCAGCGCCATAATCTGGCAAGGTTTCTTCCTGGGAGCGATTGGGGTTATTTTCAGCTCGTCGTCTCTGTTTTCAGCGATAGTGATTGCCGTATTATTGCCGGTGACTGAAATTCTGGCAGTTATCTTTTTCAAGGAGAAGTTTCAGGCCGAAAAGGGCGTTTCTTTGGCTCTAAATCTCTGGGGTTTTGTGTCTTATTTTTATGGTGAAATTAAGCACAACAAAAAGAAGAGGCTGGAGTTAGAGCTCCAGAAAACTGAACCAACCACTCAAATTACAAACGTATGATGAAGAAGTGAAGATTTTTCCTTTTTTTTTTTTTTTTTTCTTTTGGTAATGTGAGAAGAAAAATAATGTGGTGTCAGTGTCAGTGTCAGGAGTGAATGTGATGCAAGGTTTTTGAAATAGTGGATGTAATACAAGTAATTTTAAATCGTCCAATTTATAAAGTTTAGAGGAATTTAAGAATATTATTATTGGTAATGTGAGAAGAAAAATAATGTGGTGTTAGTGTTTATGCTGTTTTTATATACTTAGTTTTTATATTGTCACCTTATATTTTATTCTTTTAATCTTATCTTCTCGACAGATGTTCCAATAATAATTTTGTTCTAAAGTACTATTGAAAAGTTTGAAATTTATAATATCAATTAACTTGTTAATATATATGAATGGTTGAGATGATATATACCAATAATCACCGTACTCCCGAAAAGAATGGTTATTGAGAAAAGGTTTACGCAAAAGGACCAAACTCTTAGAACTTAAGAAGGAAATTCGTATCCTAGGTTATATTTATTTTTTGTGAGAAAATATATTGGATGTGGATAAGTAACTGAGATAAAGCCAATAGAGAACTAAGTAGTAATAATAATAAAATAAAATAAATAAATAAATAGCATCTCTAATATCAAAGACGGAGGTTATTATTATTATTATTATTATTTTTCGACGACATAAACCTTTTAGTCATTAGTTTTATATCAGTTGAGTTATGCTCATACTTGACTATCAAAGAGGAAGTTGGAAAGATTATTGGAGAAGCCTCTCATTCAAGTCCCTTCGTGGCTTTAGGGAGGAGTTAGTCCTTATTCGTCACTATCGTATGCACCATGTTGGCATGTTAATCAACAACGATTTTCGAGTAAAAAAAAAATGAGAAAAATCAACTTTGGTCCCTGAGATTTCGGTTAAAATTCATTTTTGTATTTGAGTTTTCAAATTCGACAATTTAGCATTGAGATTTGAATTTCGTTTCATTTTAGTCCTTTCATCCACGGAATGCTGACGTGGCACCTACTTTTTTATTTAAAAATTATATTTTTTAATTTTAAAATACAATAATATAAATTAATTTAAAAAATATTATTTTTTTAATTTGTTTTCTCTCTCTTCTTTCTCTTCTTCTGCATCACAATTCGCCGGACCATCGTCAAACTGCCCTGCTATTCCTCATTTTTTTCCCTATTTTTTCTCCTCTTTCTTTCTTCTTTCTTCTCTTTTTTTTTCTTCTTTTTCTTTCTTTTTCCTCCCTTCCCTTTCTTCTTTTACTTTATATATATATATATAAAAGAAAAAGAAGAAGAAAAAAAAAAATAAAGTAGGGGAAACCCCCTACGAATCCAATGGAAGGTGGTTTCCCCCTTCGAATCCTACGTCTGAACTGCTTCCGGTAACCGAGGGAGCTCTAGGTCTGAAACGGCGTCCATTTTGGCGAGAAGCTTTACAGATTTGAAACGAGGGTGCTCTAGATCCACAAATCAGGGTTCGTTTGAGGAGATTCTGCAGATCTTGCGTGAGGAGAGGGTCTTCTTCCCTAATCAAATGGCGTCCACGACGACTCGTTTCACCAAAACCCCATCCCCATTTCGTTCTATTCAGAAAACTTCTCAAACCCATTTGGGTGCTCCGATCAAAAGCTCAAAGGTGAAGAAGACCCATCTTCGGCTTTGGGTTTTTATCGCCATGATCGAACCAGACGGCGAAAGGCTGGTGGAACTGCTGGTTGAGGAGCCTCTGAGGGGTTTGAAGAAGAAAGGGGCCTTATCCTTGCCAAGGATCAAGCTTTCAAGCATCTATATTCAATGGGTTCATGTGCTCAGTGAAGGATAGGTCAACCCTCTTACTGGATTCATGAGAGAATCTGAGTTCCTCCAAACTCCTCCCTCCCATCTTCTCTTTTAAAAAAAAAAAGAAAATGAAAATATAAGAAGAAAAGAAGATGAAGAGGGAAAAAAAAATTGCATCACTAGCGGACGGTCGCCAGAGGTCGGTGACTGTCGACGACAGTAGCAATTGGTGATGAAGAGGTGAAGAAGAAGGTGAAGAAAAGGAAGAAGAAGGAGAAGAAATAAAAATATTAAAAAACAATAATAATATTTTTATTAAAAAAACTTTTTAATAAAAAATTAGTGTCACATTAGCAATCCATTAGTTATTAACGAGAAATTGGATGGAAAAATGAAACGAAATCCAAACTTCAAAGGTTAAATTGTGAGTTTGGAAACTCATGGACGTAAATGAAACCTAACTAGAAACACTAAAAGCGTATTTTTCTAAAAAAAAAAATAATAATAAAAAAAAATTGTGGGTTTCATTTATTTATTAATTTTTTATTAATTGCAACGGGTGATTCCTTGGGAATCAGTAGAATTTGGACTTGGTGAGACGAAATACTACGTCATTTTGGTGTGCAACGCCATAATTTGGCAAGGTTTCTTCCTGGGAGCGATTGTGACTGAAATTCTGGCAATTATGTTTCTCAAGGAGAAGTTTCAAGCTGAAAAGGGAGTTTCTTTGACTCTAAGACTTTGTTTGGTTTAACTTTTGTAGTTTTTAATTTTGAAAAAAAAATCATTTTGAAAAAAATTCTAGTGTTTGACAACCACTAAAAAATGACTTATTAGAAATTGAGATTGAAAAATAAATCATTTTGAGAGAAACATTGGAAACCAATTTTTTGAAAAAGAGTATTTAAGTATACAATGATCTGTGTATAAAAACACTTATGAGGAAATGTAACCAAACATATGAGGGACTATTTTTATTAAAATAAAATTTTTGTAAACTTATTAGTCATTTATTGTTATTATGAAACTTATTAGAGAAATATTGTGGTTTTAAATCGCCGGTTGAAGAGACGACCTACACCCACGTGGTTGCATGTCATCTCTTGAAGAGACGATATGCAAATGTGGCCATCGATTTAAAAAAAAAAAAAATCCCGCGTAAGAGACGACCTACACATTGCCCGTTTGTTGGTCGTCTCTTACATGCGGGATTTTTTTTTTTTTTTTTCAAATTTCATAAACATATTTTATTTTCACAAAATGTCTATTAGGGGTTTAGATACCGGTGTTTTTCGGGATATTTTTTTTATAGACATTTATTGAAGTTTTTTAAAATTTGAATGTCATTAAGTTTTTTCTAACAATATTTTTAAAAAATTATTTAGAGAATAAGTAATTTCATTCAAAATTTTGCAAAAAAATTAGTGACACAGAAATTAAAAATTAAAATCCAGTTCATAAAATAAAATGTTCAACAATACACATGATCATAATAAAAGGCTAATGAGTTCACTTAAACACAAGAAAAATGCAAAAATACTAATGAGTTTCACAAGGTGGATGTCGCCGATTACGAGGTGGTTGACGACGACGTTCCCTTAGTGCCTGATCTTGTTCACCTTGTACCTCTTGCTCCTCTTGTACCTCATGTTCCCCTCGTTCTTCTGGTTGCTCACTATGAGCATATGACAATGAGGGACCTGCCTCATGTGATGATGATGAACCAGCCTCATAGTATGGTGGAATCGGAGTTTGAAAATACTGCATACCAAGAGTTGGGATCAAAACAAGTGGAGTGGAAGGAGTACCACCATCTTGTGTATGAGTGAGAGGAGGTACATCTTCAACATTATGGTGCACTTCATCATGCACAACCGGAATGTCCTCCTCTCGAGCACGTCGTCTACGCCTAGGACCTGGAGGAGGGGCCATAGGTATGCGGTACATATGCTGAAGTTGTTCCATACTCGCCTCACCACTAGTACACAGATTAAAAACGTCTAGATCTTCACTTATATCACGGATTTGTTGAAAACATGACCTCTAAGAAATAATGAATAAAATAAGATTAAACTTAAACATGAAATAATAAGATTTAACAACTCGAAGTAAAACTTTACCGCGTGACCATATGAGGCCCCCTCTCGAGTGATGAAGCGTCTAGTATTATTATGATACCATCCCATATAATCTGGAGTTGTGTCTCCATTAGCATCCACCATAGAGTTGGCTGCGATGAAATTTCGACGTGAGTGCCACCGATTTATGTATGGTAGAAGCTTGTTTGACCAATCACTATATCGAAGATCAAGTTCATGTAGTGTTGGTTCCGTGTCGCACACAACTGGAATAGATTGTACCATGCCAAATTGTCGTAAATTTCCCATGCAACCGCGCCTCTAGGTCGTCTCTTCAAGAGACGACCTACGAGCGGTAAAAAAAAACGATTCCGTGTAATTCTGCGTGTAGGTCGTCTCTACACGCAGATTTTTTTTTTAAACGAGAGCCACGGTTGCATATCGTCTCTTCAGAGACGATATGCAACCACGTGGGCGTAGGTCTCTTGACGACCTACAAGCGGCGAATTAAAACAACAATATTTTCCTAATCAGTTTCAAAACAATAATATATTAATAATAAGTATTTAAATAAATAATATTAATAAAAAAAATCCAACATATGAGTGTTTAAAACTTTAAATTCTAAATAATTTTTATACAATTTTTTTTTTTAAAAAGATACATTCTTGAAAAACACTTAAATTAAAATATATTCCAAACGAACTCTAAATTTCTGGAATTTTGTGTCTTATTTTTATGGTGAAATTAATCACAACAAAAAGAAGAGAAGAGGCTACAGTTAGGGTTGAGCAAGAAAAGCCAAAAATTCGAGCCAACCGACCGAAACTGACAGAACCAACATCGGTCGATCAGTTCTTTAATAATCTCGATCGGGGTCGGTTTTACAGGATTTAAAACCGATATTTCTATCGATCGGCTCACCCAAAAGAGGCGAGAACCGACAACACCAACTAAAAAAAAAAAATTTAAATGCGCGTCTGCCGTTTGCTTGCATGTTGCTGCAGCACATTTAATGCGCCTGCAGCAGCCGCCCTTAGGAAGACCATCAGCCAATGGTCTTCCCAAGTAAATTTAAATTAAATTGTTTTTTTTTATTTTTTATTTTCTAATCTCTTTCCATCTTTCTTTCACAATTCGATTTTAGTTTCTTTTTTTTTTTTTCTTGAATCCTCTCCACTTCTGAGACTCTTCTCTCATTTCTGGTATCCATCTTCTTCATTTCTCCTTTACATTTTGTTTTTTTTTTTTCTTTTATCCTTCTTCCTCTTTTCTTTTTTGTAATTTCTTTTTCTTCTTATTTTTTTCTTTATGTTTTCATCTTATACGTTCTTCTTCATTTCTTCTTCTTTTTTTTTTTATATCTTCTTCTTCTTTCAGAGTGTTCATCTTCACCATTCTTTCTATTTTTTCCCTCTTTTTTTTTTTTTAATTTCTTCTTCACGATCCACTCTTAAAACCGACCCCAACCGACCGACCGTCGATGTTATCGGTCGGTCGGCGTAACCAATCCCTCCCAAACTGACAAAAACCAACCGCTAGAAACCGACACGTAGGTGATCGCGACGGTTTGAGCCCAAAATCGACGCCGACCGACCAATGCTCCAGAAAACTAAACCCAACCAGTCAAATTACAAACGTCTGATGAAGAAGTGAAGTTTTTTTTTCTTCTTCTTCTTCTTTTTGTAATGTGAAAAATAATGTGGTCTCAGTGTTAGGAGTGGATGTGTACAAGTTTTTGAAACAGTGGATGTAATACAAGTAATTTGGAATAGTCCAATTTACTAAGTTTAGAGAACTAAGTAGTAATAAAAAAAAATAAAATAAATAAATAGGATATCTAATATCAGAGAGGGAGTTTTTTTTTTTCTTCATACATGTGGGGTGGGGAGATTTGAACCATAAACTTATTAATCATTAGTACAAGTTTTACGTCAGTTGAATTATGCTTATGTTGGCTATCAAAAGGAGAGTTGGAAAGATTATTTTATTGGAGAAGCCTCCCATCCCAGTCCCTTCGTGGCTTTAGGAATGAGTTAACTATACAAATGAATGTAGTCCATCTGACTTCTTGAGTTTTATTATCAATAAAGTTTGTGTATATATATGTGAGAAAATGTCTAGTACCACAAACATATTCCTTCCATTTGCATTTCAAACGATATTAGATAATATATCATTTTATTTCATGGGTAGCGTAGTACAAACTCTTTCATTTCAGCATTTGACATGGTCATTAAACAATGAACAAAAGATAATATGAAAATTTTTTCACACTATACCAGAATACCTAGTGCTAGAAATTTTCCTCATCTCACATCATTCATAAATTCTTCTTTTATGGCAAAGAATAGATGAATTTAGAATGATTTTTTTTTTCTATACTATACATACTAGAAATTATTTGTATCTCCAATAATGTCGTTCTTCTTTTATGTATTCATATATTTATATATATACACACCTACGTCAAAGATCATGTTTATCTTTATATAAATATGTCTGCATCTCTCCAACCCCATGCTTCTTTTTTATACATCTTTTTATTGTTCTAAATTTAATAATAACTCATAATTTGTCTTTACAAGAAAATTTATTGCACTTCAGAATAAAAACTCACTTCTTCAACCTTACTTGTTCATTCATCAATTTCTTATCTATTAATTTAGGATATATTGCAAAATCCCTCTTGATTGCGTTAATTTCACTCCTAAACTTCATTATTGGTCAAAATACTTCCGGTTGCAATAAATAAACTCTTAAACTTCATTAATGGTTAAAATTGGAGTCATCCATTAGTTTGACATTATTGGATGAACTTAACTACAACTCTCTAGAGAAGGAATGCTAAGAAATAGTATAGATTGGGAATGTTAAAGTATTGATATAATTAGATTTGTCGTGACCATAGACTTTGTAAAGTGGGTAATAGCCGTCCCACACTCAACCAATCAAAATAAAGCAAGAACTTATTTGTTGTATGGACCTAAAGCAACCACGAAGTCTTATATTTTCTATCAGCAATCACATCTAATTTTCCTTCATCTTTCTTTTGTTTCCAGACATGAAAAATAGGAATGAAGGTATTTGGAGATGAAACCCAGAGAATGAAGAAGAAACTCTCAGACAAAGCAAAAGAAAATGTTCCAAGCGATTTTCAGCAGCAAAATGAAATGAACAAAAGGATCAAAGAGGAGTACACAGAAAGATTATAGTGGTTCAGCATGGTGCCTACATCCACTCTTCAAACAGGTAGCTAATCCTTTTATTTCTTCTTCTCAAAACACATTACAAAACTCTCTTACAAGGTTTTTCTCTTTCAAATTTCACTCAAATTCATTAATTTAGTTAATAAGCTTTATTAAGATAGTTAATTAATTTCCCTAATTTGTGTTTAGTTTGTTAAATTAATTAGTTTCCTTCTTTTATGTAGTTTGTTAATAGTTTGTTTCTCATTTTTGTTATTTCTGGTGTATAGTTTGGCTATATATACAGCCTTGTTATCAATGGAACAACATGCAAAGTTTTATGCCTCTCCTAGTCTTAATATGGTATCAGTTGTAAGATTTTTCCTTCTTTGAGCTTTGAGAGTTTTCCCCTTGCATCCTCTCATGGCTGATCCTAATAACTCTTCTTCCTCCACAATCCATTCTACCAATCAATCTGTCATAGAACAGTATGAAAATCCATATTTTCTTCATCATTCTGATGGCACCAACCTTGTTCTCGTTTTTGAACCTTTAACTGAATCAAATTACACTTCCTGGTGTAATGTTATGATCATCGGTCTCACTGTGAAGAACAAATTGGGGTTCGTGGATGGTTCCATCACTCAGCCAAGCAGTGAATTGAAACGTTCTTGGATTATTTGCAACGGAGTGGTAACTGCGTGGATCTTGAACTCTCTTTCGAAAGAAATTGCGGCCAGTGTCAATTTTGCTGAAACCGCCAGGGATATTTGGCTTGATCTTCAGAAAAGATATCAAAGGAAGAATCGTCCTCGTATCTTCCAACTTCGCCGTGAGATTTCTAACCTTGTTCAAGATCAAGATTCTGTCACCACGTATTTTGCCAAGCTCAAGACGTTGTGGAATGAACTTGCGTCTTATCGGCCTGTCTGTAATTGCGGCAAATGTTCGTGTGAAGGAGTTCGAAAGCTTGCTGAATATTTTCAAACAGAGTATGTTATGGCATTCCTTATGGGTCTGAATGAATCATTCAGTCAAATTCGTACTCAATTGCTTCTCATGGAGCCTGAACCAACAATTCAACGAGCATTCTCCTTAGTAGCACAAGAAGTGGAACAGAGAGTTTCTTCAACGCCGCCGACAACTAACTCTGCTAATTCAGTAAATTCCTCGCCTGCTCTTCTCGTTAAAAGTTCTTCTACTTCTCGAAATCAGTCGAACTCTACTAAGAAGAAAGAAAGGTCGTTGTGTACTCATTGCAATGTTCAAGGACATATTGTGGATCGTTGTTACAAGATCCATGGATACCCCCTGGGTATCGCAATCAGAAGACCGATTCCAGTTCATCGAAGTCAGAAACCGCTTCTTCTGGCGATTCCTTGTCTGCTCTAACTACTGAGCAATGCCAGGGTTTATGGACTGCTCTCCAAAGTCACCTTACTAAAATGGCTTCTTCTGGTACTTCTGATACTTCATCATCTTCTCATGTAGCAGGTATTGTTCCAATTTCTCATGATTTTTCTTCTGCATCATGGGTACTTGATTCAGGAGCATCCACGCATATTTGCTACATGAGAGATTTTTTCACGTGTATGACACCAGTTCAAATTAAGTCTGTTACTTTGCCTAATCATACTCGAATTTCAGTTGATTTTGTTGGAGATATTCAGCTGAACAGTCATATATTGCTCAAGAATGTGATGTTTATACCGTCTTTTACCTTTAATCTGATATCTATCAGTGCGCTAACTACTGATCAGCCTCTTATTGTCAAGTTTGTTGAGAATTCATGTTTTCTTCAGGACAAGTTCTCTTTGAAGACGATTGGGAAGGACTATTTCTGTTGAGGGTTGATGTTCCTAAGCATTCTTTGTCTACTACTACTACATTTTGCAACTCTGTATCTTGGCATGATAGACTTGGTCATCCCTCCCCCAAACACCTTACTGCTTTAAAAGATTTGTTGCATTCTAGGACTATTAAACCTATTTCAAGTGATCCATGTTTAATATGTCCCCTTGCTAAGCAACGAAGGTTATCATTTCAATCAAATAATCATTTGTCTGATAAGGTGTTTGATTTGTTGCATTGTGATATATGGGGCTCTTACAAGACTTCTACTCATGCTGGTTACCGTTATTTCCTTACTATTGTAGACGATCATTCTCGTTACACATGGGTATTTTTGATGAAACAGAAGTCAGAAGCCTTAGGAATCATCCCTCGCTTTTTTAAACTTGTAGAAACTCAATACTCTGCCTCTATTAAACAGTTTCGATCAGATAATGCCCCTGAGTTAGCTTTTACAGAATTTTTTGCCTCTAAAGGAGTTATTCATCAATATTCTTGTGTTGCAAGGCCTGAACAGAACTCTGTAGTCGAACGGAAACACCAGCATTTGTTACATGTTACCCGTGCTTTGTTGTTTCAGTCACGGGTTCTTGTACAATTTTGGGGAGAATGTGTTCTTACGGCCTGTTTTCTCATTAATCGAACTCCTTCTCCTTTACTGAAATGGGATACTCCATTCTTTCGACTACACCAGAAGCAAGCTGACTATTCTCAACTCAGAGTCTTTGGTTGTCTTTGTTTTGCTTCAACATTACAGAACAACCGTTCCAAGCTTCTTCCTCGAGCACTTCCAGCCGTGTTTCTTGGTTATCCACCTGGAATAAAAGGTTTTCGGTTGTATGATATTAAATCTAAGAAAATTTTTATCTCACGGGATGTTGTGTTTCATGAGCATCTATTTCCTTTTCACACAATTACTCATCAAGATGATGCTGTTAATGTTTTTCCTAATTTGGTCTTGCCATTATCTTTTGATTATTCTGGTATAGGACCTACGGATGCTTCTACTGCCAATTCTCAACATACTAATGGTGTCTGCTCAAGATATACCTGATGGTTATATCAATACAGATGTTTCACAAGCTGTTATTCCTGACGTAGCAGAAAATCTCCCTGAAGCTACTAATACCATTGACAGCTCTAATGATGATAGAACTTGTGCCCCTCGGCGCTCAAATAGGCAATCTAAAATGCCTTCTTATCTCAGAGATTACCATTGTAGTCTCTTATATTCTACTGATTTGCAAAAGACTTCCATTATGCATCCTTTGGATAGTTGTTTGTCTTATGACAACTTATCTCCCAAATATAGACATTTTGTTCTTAATGTCTCTACTGACTATGAACCAGCCTTTTATCATCAGGCGGTGCCTTTTCCTCACTGGTGTGATGCAATGACTACTGAATTACAGGCTATGGAAACCAACCGTACGTGGTCTGTTGTTCCACTTCCCAATGGACATCATTCCATTGGGTGCAAGTGGGTATACAAAATTAAACACAAGTCGGATGGATCCATTGAAAGTTACAAAGCTCGATCGCCTAGTAGCGAAAGGATACACTCAGCAAGAGGGAATCGATTACATAGAGACCTTTTCCCCTGTTGCAAAGCTCGTTACTGTGAAGGTACTTCTTTCAATAGCTGTGTCTTTGAATTGGTTCTTAATACAATTAGATGTGAACAATGCGTTTCTTCTTGGGGAGCTTCATGAAGACGTGTATATGGATATTCCACTTGGATATAAACATGAAGTGAAGCATACTGGTAATGAACGATTAGTTTGCAAGCTTCACAAGTCCATTTACGGACTAAAACAAGCATCTAGGCAGTGGTTTGATAAGTTTACATCTGCCCTCTTGTTGCTTGGTTTCCAACAGTCTAAGAGTGGTTACTCGCTTTTTACTAGAGGCACAGGAGTCAATTTTATAGCCCTCCTTGTTTATGTCGATGACATAATCATAACTGGGCCATCTGAAAATATTATTATTGATCTGAAGAAACATTTGAATGATGTCTTCAAGCTCAAAGATCTGGGATCCCTACGCTATTTTTTAGGCATAGAACTTGCTCGTTCGTCTAAGGGAATTCATTTGTCCCAACGCAACTATGTCTTACAATTGCTAGAAGACACAGGTTTCTTAGCCTCTAAACCTTCTAATCTGCCTATGGATCCTGCTGTCAAACTTCATATCGATAATGGTGAATTGTTGAATGACCCTACTGCGTATCGACGGCTCATAGGTCGACTGTTGTATCTGACCATTTCTCACCCAGACATCACGTTTGCTGTTCATAAGTTGAGCCAATTTGTTGCTCATCCCAGAAGTTCACATCTTTCCGCTACTCATTATCTTTTGCGTTACTTAAAGGGCTCTCCGGGACAAGGGATTTTCTTCCCTTCTTCATCTAATTTTCAGTTACGTGCCTTCACGGATGCAGATTGGGCTTCTTGCCCAGATAGTCGTAAATCCACAACTGGATTTTGTATCTTCTTAGGGGACTCTTTGGTGTCATGGAAGGCTAAGAAACAACATACTGTTTCAAGTGTTGGGTTTTATGCCCTAAAACTCGTAGATAGTGAATGTAAACAAATTGTATACTTGTTTCAATAAAGTGTTATTGAGTTTCTACAATAAAGTGTTATTGTTAAATATTGCACAATTTGACCCAAATCCAATAAACTAAGATCCAAGGTTGTTTACATGTGACTTGAACTAGTATGTGGGGACATACGGGGATCGGTGTTCAAGTAACAACCTAAAAGGTCTATAGTACAAGGATAAGGTTGGGTACCTTATCCTGGTAACACTATGTGATACGGCCCGCTTTGTATTTGATACAGACGTATTGATCCAAAGCGTCCATGTAGTAGACATGCGAGCGGGGTATACTATGCAATGAGTTTGCATAAGACCGGACCATTGAATGGTAAACCACTAAATATAACACCGTTAACTAGTTAGGTTACTGTTTCAATAGGATGACGTAGGTAACTCAGTCTTAATCCTGAGTGTGTCATGAACTCCTTCTCATGAGGGATTGTCCTTTGATTAGCATGGGTGAGACTGGCCAATACGCCGACTCAATATGCCTTCCTTTTTGGGGACAAGACCGAGTGGGAGGCTGGGGACATGACAACACAAGATGGAATTCACTCCTTTCCACTTCTAGGAGAAGTAGATGAGTGTTCCCTTAAGTGGTGACTCCGGGACTTGAACAAAGGGATCCCGCCCTCTCACTGGCCCGAGAGGAACTTTCTGTTTAATGGTTGGACCATAAACAGGTTGTTCATTAGAGGAGCGTTGGTACTTAAGGAGACAGATGTAACACAGGGGTAAAACGGTAATTTGACCCAACCGTGATTACGAACACTCGTGAAGGATTGACTTACTGGTATAGGTCTATATCCGTGGACACAGAAATGTTCTACAGTGAGAAGAGTTCAGCTGTGGGTCTTTAGTGGAATGACCCACAGTTAATGAATATTGGTTAACCTGATTAATGAGTTTAATCGGTTAACCTCATATCATTGGAGCTTCTAATCTGTAGGTCCATTAGGTCCCCCTGCTAGCTCGTAAAGAGTAATTAGGAACAATTATATCTTGAGAGAATTTGAATAGTTCAAATTCATATTGGGAATGAAGTTAATTGTATGAGATACAAATTAATATAATGTATAATGATACATTAAAATATAAAGTCTAATTTGAAATTAAACTTTATTATTATGAGAGAAATAAATATTTGAAGAAGTTCAAATATCAATATGAATTTGATTCATATTAAATTTATAGGATATAAGAGAATTGGAAGGAGTTCCAATTTTAATATGAATTTGATTCATATTATAGAATTAATTAATTGAAGGCCTGAAATTAAATATATGATATTTAATTGGGTAATTAATTAATTAACTAATAGAAGGTCTGAAATTAAATATATGATATTTAATTGGTGATTAATTAATTTAAAGAATTAATTAATTGGAAATTAATCAATTATGAAAATGATTAATTACTTATGGAAGCAATTAATCATTTATGGAAATGATTTAATCACTTATGGAAGTGATCAATCATTTATGGAAAAGATTAATCAATTATGGAATTGATTGGTTATGGAATTGATTAATTATGGAAAAGATTAAATCAATTATGAAAATAATTGATTTTAAATGAATATTTTATTCATGGCCTTTCTCCTATAAATAGAACACTAAACCTAGGGTTTAAGTGATACAAGAACATATGGCCACCATAAGGCCCTCTCATATTCTCTCAACTCAAGAACTCTAGGGAGAATTTTCTCTCTAGGGTTTTTCCCATTCAAGATTAGGTAGTCTCACAACTACGTTCCTAATCTCAGAGTTATAGCGGGGAAGATCAAATGGTGGTGTTCTTCATTGTTGCAGAGCAATCAAGAATCATCCGTTGAAGTATTCAGAGTCGTCAACGGAGGTATGTTTTTCACCGCTTAACCTTTTGCTAATGTATTGGTATTTTGTGAAAACAAAATTAATTTACGAACGGTCCAATTGCGCTTCCGCTAACGGAATTGGGGAATTCCAATCCTTCATCAAGGTCATCTGCTGAGGCTGAATAGAGAGTTTTGGCCACCACTACAAGTGAACTTGTTTGGCTTCTTCAGCTCCTACAAGAATTCCAAATCTCTTCGCCTGCGCCTGCTCTAATATTCTGAGATAATCAGTCCGCAATTCATATTGCTACAAATCCTGTTTTTCATGAGAGGACCAAACATATAGAGATAGATTGTCATTTTGTCCGAGACAAAATAGTCAAAGGAGAAGTCAAGTTGTTGCCCATCCGTTCCAGTTTACAGCTTGCAGATATTTTTACTAAGGCTCTTCCTCATTCTATTTTTTTCTGTATTACTTTCTAAGATGGGAATTCTCAATATACTAAGCCCATCTTAAGGGGGGAGTATTAAGATAGTTAATTAGTGATAGCGAGCATAGCTAGCTAGTTTTTCCTAATTAATTTAGCTAGTCTTTTATAATTTATTGGCCAAAATGATGCGTTTTTGTGTTGTATTTGTAGGAAATAAATATTTGAGCTAATTGCGTGTTCGGGACATGAATAAGGGCTAAAAGATCAAAAAATGATCAACTTGGAAGAAGTCAAATTCAGCTCAGCTGATTTTTAAAAAAAAAAAAAAATCATAGCATTGCGACGCTAGGACCGGCGTCGCGACGCTGTCCATAGCGTCTAAACCGAATAATGCCTTGCACACTCGTTTTACACGAAAACACTATATTATTACTTGACCCGTACACTTGCGGTAAGCAATTTGCGCATCAATTAGTTTCCCTAATTTGTGTTTTTGTTAAATTAATTAGTTTCCTTCTTTTATGTAGTTTGTTAATAGTTTGTTTCTCATTTTTGTTATTTGTGGTGTATAGTTTGGCTATATATACAGCCTTGTTATCAATGGAACAGCATGCAAAGTTTTATGCCTCTGGGAACCACAGACCTCGTGGTTATCAGTACAACTTTATGCCAGTTGAGCTATGCTCTTGTTGGCTGTCCCATCAATCTATTGGTGATAGTAAAGTTAAATTGATTTTTTACAAATTTTATTTATGACGGAAACCCCTTCTCCACATGTTTTTCATTGAAAGATCAACATTAAATACAAATAGGCCTCACGAAAAATAAAGGATATGTTAACAATGTTGAGGATCCACGTTGAAAAGATAAAGTGGAGATCTCACAATTTATAAGATGCTCCACTCATTGTCATTTAATTTTGAAATGGAACCTCGTGTTTTAATAAACAATTAAAAAGAATCTGTTCATACTAAGTAAAGTAAATTAAGCTCATTAATTTTTACCACCAACTTAACACAACCTTAGAGTCATTAAAATGAAATTTGAATAATATTTGTTTACTTGATATATATATATATATATTACTTTTCTCAAAAAAAAAAAAAATTACTTTTTACTTTACCAAAATTACAAGATTTTTGCAGCTATTTCTTAACTAGTCCATGAAAATGAGCATAACTAAAAAAATGTGCAGTGCCACTGTTTGAGTCATCAAACCGTGTTTTTTTTTTTTTTTAAAGTTCACATACTGCAACAACTGATTCCAAGTGAGGGTAGAGAATTTGGACTTGGAGAGACTAAGGGTGCGTTTGGTGTTGATTTTGGAGGCGGTTGAAGTGATTAAAAAAGAATCTTAACCGTTTTTAGTGTTTGGTAAAACAGATTATAAATTAATATTTATAAAAGTACCTTTTCAACCACGTTTATTTGCAAAATCCAATAATTGTAGCTTTTGTGTTTAGCTTTCCTAAGAATCTAATCTGTAACTAACTATTTATTTCTCTATATGTTGTTTAGACTTGATTTATGTGAATCATTTTTTTAATTTAACATATTTTTATTTTATTATTTTATACTCATTTGAATTTTTTTTATTTTTATTTAAATTGAAATAATATTTTTTCCAATACAAGTAGCAAATTATATTTCTTAGCAAAATATAAAAACCTCCTAGGTTAAACATAAGATTATATTTTAAATAATATAAAATTTAAAACAACTATCTTATATGTTTCAAAAAAAATAATTATCTTAAAATAATTTTGAAATTATCTTTTAAAATTTTGAAATTAAATATCAACATTAAATTTATTTATTGAAAAAATATAGTTAAGTTGCAATAATTTAGAATATTAATTTACCAAACACCTCAACTTGTCTTTTCGTCTATAAAGCTAAAATTTACCAAATACTAATTTACTTTGTAATACAGCTGATTTTCTTAAAAGCACAACTAACAACAATTATTTTAGAAGCTACAGCAATCCCAAACTAAGCCTAAATACCACGTGATATTAGTGTGCAGCCTACTACTCTTCGTCGTTGTTTTCAGGGATAGCGATTGCAGTGTTATTGTCCATATTTAAATTTTAATGAGAAGAATCTAAGCACCGAGTAGAAGGGATTTCTCTCCTAGCTCCATCCCCTTGGAATAATGGTATCTTACCTCTACCATGAAATCAAACATAAGGTTAATATAAATAAACGAAATCAAAATTGTTTGGAAAACAAAAATAAATCAACTCACATGATGTATGGATGTCTTTCATTTGTCAATGTCTCGAGATGTGTTTGAACGATGTATTCTTTTAAATAAAAAGAAAACTTTTTCGTCCTTTGTTAATAGTCGGTTTTCATCATTTTCCTTAGAGAATAAATTAAAGTTAATGATCATAATTCATTGCTTAAAAAGAAAGTCAAAAAGAACAAAACAAAGCTCTATTAAAAAAATTTCTTCAAATAGACTTGGTCGAAAGAGAAATGAACCTAAATAAACATCCCTTCATATATTTGTCACATGTATATAGTAATACACATCTTATTTTGATCCATTAGTTTTAAGTTTTATTGTCATTTTTAAAATTTTAAAAATGTATGAGAATGTAAATTTATTTTTAGATAGGAATGTATTCTCGTTCTAACGTAATAAAAAAAATGAACATTTAAGTCAACATCTTTTTTAATTGTGTCATGGTTGAATCTAATAGCCAGATTTTGGAAGGGCTCTAAATCATAAAATGAATGGTATCAAGAATTGGAGCTTAAAAGCTTGAATGACTTCTACTTAGTTAAAATGCAGCCATAGATGTGGACTTGTAATGAACGTCAATTTTATTTGTCATTTTGATCAATTTTCAACGGTTAATTAAGAACTATATTACTTTTTTAAAAACACTTTTATTTATTACACTAATCTTTCCTTTGAATATTCTTCCTCTACTGCTATAATTCAATTGTTTTGATCCCCCAATCCCTAAAGAAATATTTGACCTTTCCCTATTTACTCATAAATATGAGAGTAAATAGGAAAATGTCAAAATCATTCTTTAGTGGATACACATGGGAAAGATATAAATCTTTTGAGTTTTAAGACAAATGAACTCGTCTTCTAGCTTGGCTTGTAAAAATGAGGACAAAGAAAAGTTATATTGTATATTCAAGCCAATGAACACTCTTGACTTGTAAAAGAAAAAGAAAAAGTTTGGATGAACTTTGATGGAACGTGAGAAATCCCAAATCAATTATTAGGTTAATTATTGCATGATGATTCTTATTTTGTTCCTTAAAATTTCAAAACATTTGTGTAATTTCTAAGGCGATGTTTGATAACTATTTTATTTTTGGTTTATGGTTTTTGAAAATTAAGTCTATAAACATTTCTTGTACCTATAAATTTCTTTGTTTTATGTTACCAACTTCCTTCCCATGTTTTCAAAAACCAACTCAAGTTTTGAAAACTAAAAAAGGATTCAAAAACTTATTTTTGTTTTTGGAATTGGACTAAAGGTTCAAATGTCTCCTTAACAAAGATGAAAACTATGGTAAAGAAATTAAGAGAAAACAATCGTAATTTTTTAAAACCAAATGATTATCAATTTGGCGACCCTTATTTAGGGAACATCGACTATGTTGGTCCTTTATGTTAATATTGTATTAATAAGTTAACAAATGAATAATAATCATCTAGACAGTGGATGTTCCGTAGATTAGGGTCGCCAAACAAAGTGAGTTAAGTATCAAGTCAAGTAGGATTGGACATAGGTATCGATTCTTTTGCTGGGGACCAAAAACGTCCAAACAGTGTCACATGTTTTTTTTTTTTTAAAAAAAAAAAAAAGAAACAGTGTCACATGTTAAAATTAAATATAAAATGGCTTTTTTTTTTTTCTTTTTTTTCTGTCTGTCTGTCTGTCATACACCTTTCATGCCGTTGATAGTTGAATTGCAAATATGCCAAAAAAAAATTTAATACATTTTCCGCAAATCAATAAGCTTGGGGCTTTAAAAATAAATTTCTCATACATTTTTCTCGACCTTTTTGTCCTAGTATAAATTGTTTTGTTATAACCGAACATAGCTCAACTAGCATAAAAGTTCTACTAACCTTCAAAAAGTTTGTGGTTTAAATTTCCACACTCCATAAAAAAAATTAGGGTAAATTGTAAAAACCACCCCTAAACTATGTTGATTGTTTGGATTCTACCCTTAAACTTTTAATTGTAAAAATTAGACCCTCAAACTTTGACACGGAGTACAAATTAGGTCTTTTTGTTAACTATTGTTAAAAAACATGGATGAAAGAGAAATGTTTTAAAACTTTTATTTTCATTTTACTTTTATCTCTCACCATTTTTTTCCCTTCTCAGGAAATTCTTTCTTCCTTCGAAAAAAACCCTTCTCTCGTCACAGTTTTTCATGTCTGAAATTGACTCCTTTCTTGGAGATGGCAACGATACTATCGTTAGTCCTCCCCCTCCGTATCTTAATCAAATTCACCATTGAATCCAAGGCTCAAAAACCTTTGAATCTGAAAGCTTCTGGGAGAACAGAGAGCAATTTGTTGGTTCTTTTGTTTTGTGTATTTTAAAAACAATGGAGCGAGGTTCTTTTAATTTCACAATAGTTTTTAAAAACGATGAAAAAAATGGTTTACGCTCGTTTTCACAATAGTTTTCTGTTTACGCTCGTTTCTGAAGCCTGTGAACCTGGAACCATCTGCTGCGTTGGGCCAATTTAAGGGCTTTTCTCCTGTATATTTTTCAGTCAGCTCAATAATACACATCATTTGTACCAAAAAAGAAAACATTTCGTTACCATCGTCATCGCATTATGTGTGAATAGGAGAACTCTGAAAATGAAAAAAAGAAAGTGTGAAGGAATAAAAGAGAAATGAAGGGAGGAGTGAGAGAGATTGCCGATTGTGATGGAAGAGAGAAGGAAGATAAGGGGTTTTCTGCGAGAGATGAAGGGGTTTTTTTAAGAAAAAAAGTAAAAGGAAGTTCCTCCAAAAGAAGAGAACTTGTGTATCTTATAAATTGTGAAGTCTTCATTCATCGGGTTCTCACCCCATTTTAATGCTGGTGTGTAAAAATCTACATAACCACCATTAAGTATTATCCAAGTAGGAATCATGTATGAAGTTGAATAAATGTGTCAATTATGGTTTGTGACCTCCAATTTCCTCTCCACTTTCTTCACTCGTCATTATAAGTATCAGGTCCCTTCCCCCACTTTCCCTCATTCCACAAAATCTTCAATCACCATTCTAAAATGCATATCCAGCCCTCAGAATCTCCCCTACACAACGGAGCAAAAGTTGCAGAGCCAATAGCCCGTCGGAAAGCCGCCATGAAAAGGGCCCTACTTGCCTTCAACGCCGTCTTGTTATCCATCGGCAACTGCGGCGGCCCTCTGATTATGCGCCTCTACTTCATCCACGGCGGCAACCGCCTATGGCTCTCCAGTTGGCTTATGACCGGCGGCTGGCCCATCACCCTCCTCCCCTTGGCCATCAGCTACTTCCATCGCCGCCGCACCGCCCCCGCCGCTTCCACGAAACTGGTCTTCATGAAGCCGCGTTTGTTTTTGGCCTCCGCCGTAATCGGCGTTCTCACCGCGCTCAGCAACTACCTATACGCTTACGGCGTGGCGCGGCTGCCGGTGTCGACTTCTTCGCTGATTGTTGCGTGCCAGTTGGCGTTCACGGCAGTGTTCGCGTTTCTACTGGTGAAGCAGAAGTTCACGAGCTACTCCGTAAACGCCGTCGTTTTACTGACGGCTGGAGGGGCGGTTTTGGCACTCCACACCAGCGGAGACCGGCCGGCGGGAGAATCGAATAAAGAGTACATCGCCGGATTCCTGATGACGGTGGCGGCGTCGGTTCTGTACGGATTTGTGTTGCCGTTAATCGAGTTGACGTACAAGAAGGCGAAGCAGAGAATTACATATACGTTGGTATTGGAAATTCAGTTGGTGATATCTTTATTTTCTACCATTCTCTGCACCATTGGAATGTTAATCAACAATGATTTCCAGGTCTTGTCTCTCTCACTCTAACTTCCCCATCACTACTTTTTCAACTATATCCACTATAAAATAAAAATATAAAAGGTTAACCTATTAAAACATGACTATTTAGTTATCTCAACTTTTTTATTATATTATATAACCTTCTTTTTCTATATTTTTTCTCTTCTCCAATCTATATATATATATATATATTAAATTTAACATATAAAAGTGGAAAGAAAGATTCAAACCTTTCATTTCGATAAAAAAAAACATTTTTTTTTCTTTTCCAGTATCAAATGTACTTGATGATAGAATTTCAATAAAACATATTTTATATTTATGAGAAGCCATTAAAATTCCATAGGAAAGATGAAAATATCCTCTTGAAAGTTTGTGCAAAAGCCCATCCAAATCCAAGGCAAATACAAAGTACCACTTCTTTTCTTTTCTTTCCATTTTTCTTAAATTGCAAAAAGAATAAATAAATAAACAAAGAAAATAGAATAATTGGGATGGAAGGTTTTAGGTGGGGTGGGGTGGGTTGATATTGGATGCACATGGTAATAGGGCAAATAGGCAAATGGAAAATGGTGGTCCTTTTCCAATCCCACAATCAACAACTCTCTCACCTAACTGGTTGTCTGCTTAGCTCTCAGTTCACACCTTTTAATTTTTTCCCTTATATTTGTCTCCACTTAATCACCTTTGTCTTCAATTTTATTTTTTCAAGAATAATTATTTATGTCAAAAACTTAATTTATATGTACCTACCTTCCCATTGAGTTTAGGGTTTAGGGTTAAAATATCTTTTTCAAAAAAAAAGAAAATTAAAATATCATTTTCAAAATATTCTAAATTTAGTTTTTCTATGCTTAAAATTGAACCATATTTGACTGCATACTATATGTAGTATAAAAAATTTTCCATATTAACCCCCTTCATTGTTTGCCATGAAGGAAGTATTTAAGAATTGTGTGGGACCCATGGAATAAAATACTATATCATTAAATGCTCATTAATGACATGTCAAATGCGAGGGAGTATGTACTACCGTAGTAGTAGAAAGTTTCCGCATACTAGTATGGGATCCTAATTGTCGAACATTTTAATGGTGGTATGTTGGAAGATCTCTACGCACCGGTATGCAGTCAAGTTTTTTTCCTTAAAATTTGTCCCTACCTTTTAGTTATTTTTTTTTTACAACATGTTTTAGTTTAAAATTAGTTTTGATAAAATTGTTTAAATAATAACAATAATTTCTATGTATAAGACATTACTTCCACATATATTTCCAAATTTTATATAGAGATTAAAAAAAAATGTTGACAATTTTAAGCTTTATTGAAAGTACAAAAACTAAATTTGATCATTTTAAGATACATGGACTAAAATGAAACAATACATAAAATATAGAGATCAAAATAAAATGATAGGGAATTATCAAAATTTTAAAATAATTGCTTAATTTGAAAATACTAGGGTCCGTTTGGAGTACATTTTAATTTAAATGTTTTTCAATGATGCATTTTTTTAAAAACATTTGGTATAAAAATTGTTTAGATTCAAAATTAAACACTTGAAAAGTTTAACCAAACATACCTCTAATCATCGGTTGGTACAAAAAATTGACGAAATTTCAATACCCTCAATCCTGGTGTTGTAGAGAGGCCATAAAACCAAAAAAACTGAACTGAAAAGTTTTTCTTTTTAAGGTTTCGGTTCCGTTCGATTTTAAAAATAAGTAAAATCTGTTAGACACGTCATTTTTTCTTTTTTTCTTTTTTTTTAAATCAGTTTTCTTTTAAAATTGAAAATCGAACCGAACCAAATTGAATTTTTCTATTCGGTTCCAACTGATCTTGCGTATTGGTTTCAACTTCTTTTTTAATTTTCAATTCGATTTCGATTTAGCCCTCAAACCAAATCGAACTGTGAACATTTTTAGGTTGTTGAACTAAAAGAAAATGAAAAAAAAAATGTTAGTATACTAAAAAGTAAAAAATATGAAGACCTTATAATTTCAAAATTCATGAAATAAATGTCTAGGCAATGTAGAGACTTCGTTAAAAACAAGAATTGTTATCTATTTTCAAAAAAAAAAACAAGAATTGTTATCTCATATATATTTGGACGGTACGAATTTTCGTTCACCTAAATTTGGTCCAATAGCAAGTTGGCATAATAAGAAATTTTCCCAAGAAAATAACATTTCATATACACATGGCTAGCCAACACATACCGTACTAATATCAACTTTCTATTAGGCCACATCCTGAGTAATAGTAATTTCATTGACACGAGGACAAATTATTCAATGAAACTGTCACAATGTAGTTGTCGTTATATATATATACATATATATATATATGTATATATATATATTTTTGCCTCCTAATAACCATTGAATAAAAATTGAGGTATTTTTACAAATTCTCTCTTTTACATCCAACAATATAAAAGAAACAATTGTGTGGATGACCCATTTGAAGATGACAAAATGAAAAATGACCTACCTTTTCAATATAAGGATATATACCCTTTTGCTTACGTCATCGTCCTAGCAAAATTATCATTTTACCCTCTATATGAAAACACGCATTTTTCTTTCATCTCGTTTCTCTCTTTATTTTCTCTCCCCAGAGAGCACACAACGAGAGTGAGAGAGCTGCCTAGGAAGATAGATTGGAGCGAGATTGGAGAGAGAAATATGAGAGAGAGTGCAAAATTTTGAGAGTGAGAGATGGGAGAGAGCGAGATTGAAGGGAGAGAAAGAGATTGGAGAGAGAGTGAGAGATTGTAGGGAGAGATTGGGGAGAGAGCGAGATTGAAGGAAGAGCAACAGATTGGAGAGAGAAATTGGGGAGAGAGTGAGAGATTGGAGAGAGAGCAAGAAACTAGAACGAGAGGTTGGAGCGAGAGCGAGAATAGAGAGGGAGGTTAGAGTAGAGAGTAAAAAGGTTAGGAGGTCGACGCAAGCAAAATGACATATATCCTTAAATTGAAAAGGTAAGACATTTATCATTTCCGCCTATTTTAGAGGGTCATCTCTACGAAAATCTCAATATGAAACTACCATCTTCATTGTGACGGTCTCGTCAAATAATGCATGAAGTAGGTGTTAATCCCTCAATTAAAAAGAGAATGACAATATGATGAATGGAAAAATTTCTGGTACTATGGGAGTATCATACTCCTTTATTTATATTATAATTTTGTATTGATAAATATTTTGTTTTATTACAAGTTTAGTCCCTGAACTTTTAGGGTTGTATCAATTAGATCCTGAACTTTCAATTTTGTTTCAAATAGGTCTCTGAACTTTAAAAATATCTAATAGGTTTTTTAACTTTCAATTTTGTGTCTAATAGGTTCATGATATATTTGATATTTTTAAAAATTAACCAATCTACTATATATAAAATTGAATTTTATGCCTATTGAGACTCTAAACTTTCAATTTTGTATCTACTAGGCTTGTGAATTTTAAAAGATGTTGGATAGATCAAGGGCTTATTAGACACAAAATTAAGAGTTGAAGGACCCTATAGGGCCCAAAAGTGAAAGTTAAGGACATATTTAATACATTTTAAAGTTCAGGAACCTGTTGGAAACAAAACTAAAAGTTTGAGGATCTATTTAAAACGTTTTAAAATTCAGGAACTAAAGTAACACAACACTGAGAGTTCAGAACTAAACATATAATTTAACCTAAATATTTCCTTAATGCTAATGGACGTCACATCACATGAGAAAAGTAAGTATTAGCTAGATAATTAAATATGTGAAATTTAGTTGATAATTGGAACAGGTGATTCCAAGGGAGGGCAGAGAATTTGGACTTGGAGAGACCAAGTACTACGTGATAATAGTGTGCAGCGCCATAATCTGGCAAGTTTTATTCGTCGGAGTCGTCGGAGTTATCTTCTACTCTTCGTCGCTGTTTTCAGGGATAGTCATTGCGTTGCTGTTGCCAGCGACGGAAATTCTCGCCGTCATATTTTTCCGAGAAAAGTTTGAGGCAGAAAAGGGAGTTTCTCTGGCTCTCAACCTTTGGGGATTTGTCTCTTATTTCTATGGCGAATTTAAGCAAAGCAACGACAAGAAATTACGGCTACAAAATATTGAAGAAACCATTCAAATTGCTAGCACTTGACTTTCAATCAAGATTAATATTATGTATGGGCTTGAGGTCATTTTAGTCATTGCACTAGTCTGTCATGTTAGATATATAGATACTATACATTATTATGCTAGCTCGTGTCGAGTTTGAATAAATGTGGAGATGGGAGAATTTAAATCTTGGACTTGTAAGGTATAACTGTATTAATCACTTAGCTACGGATTTAGAATGATCAGCTCATCATGTAGTTATTTTTGTTGTATGCACTATTTAGCAATGCCATGTACTATAAAAGTTTCCATGAAATCATTGCTATTTTTAATATAAGTAAAAAAATTTCAAGATGAAGATTCAACCCCTATGACCTTTTAAAGAAGGTGGAGATGTCTTAGCTTACAATTAAAACTATCCAAGTTAGTATATTTGATTATTGATTTAGATATTAATTGAACTAACTATAGTAATTAATAACCATATAATATTTATAAATCTGACCATAGTTCAATGGATAAGTCCTTCCTAAAGGTGTACTAAAAAAAAATTATCATCCTAAAGGTCAATGATTCAATGTCTCACATTAACAATTGTAATAATTATAATTATTAGTTTCTTAGCACGTTCACATTTGCATTTAAAAAAATTATTTACTAAAATGCAAGTCATTTACCAAGAATTAGGATTTTTTTTAATATATAGTAAATGATAAATTTATTTTGTGATGAAGTTTTTTTAAACAATGATATAAATATTTTTTTTAGTATAAATTATGAATTATATTTTATTGAGTTAAAAATGTTATATTTTTTTAAAATCAATTAATTTATATGTTTCTAACTTGAAATAAAATTTCAATCTTTTAATCAAATTCTAGGTGTTCAAAAATATTAAAATAAAATAAAAATAAAAACATAATTTAACCAATAATGTAATACACAAGGTAAATATTTAAAGATAATAATTATTAGGGTAAAATACCTTTTTGGTCCCTCATGTTTCGGGTTAGTTTCCAATAGGTCCCTAAATTTCAAAATTGAACAATCAAGTCCCTACTGTTTAAAAAATGCTTCTATTGAGTCCCTGGACCGTTAATTTTTTTAACGGTGCTGACGTGGCGGTAACGGTGCTGACGTGGCCTATTTAAAAATATTAAAATATTAATTTTTGAATTAAAATTAAATAATAAATAATTTTTAAAAAAAATCTCACTCTCTCTCCTCTTTCTTCCCACTTCCCGAAACCCCCCCTTCCTTTCTTTTCCCTTCTTTCTCTTTCTCCTTCCCCTCTCCCTCTCTTTCCTTCTTTCGCCGGCCGATTGCCGTCGCCGCCACACAGCCCACGCCGCAGCTACCGCCCGCCGCCACCGTCTCCTCTTCTCCCCGGTCACCGTCGCCGCCGCCTTCATTGCCTACAGCCACCTTCAACAAACCCCCCTCCACCTCTCAAACTCTCTCCCAACCCCCTCCCCCCATCTTCAAAAACCCACAAAAAAAACAGATCTGAGCAAACCCAAAAAACAAGCCTCCGACCAGATCTGAGCAAAAAGAAGAAGAAGAAGAAGCTGCCGGCGGGATGGAAGGAGAAAGAGGGCGGCGGCGGCGACAGATCTGAACAAAAACCCAAAAAAAAAGAGCAAAATTTCCCTCCCATCTACAGATCTGAGCAAACAAAAATAATAGAAGAAGAAGAAGTGGTCGGCCGGAAGGAAGGGAAAGAGAAAGAGAAAGGGAAGGAATGGGAGGAGTCGGCGAGAGAAAGGGAAAACAGAGGGGGGGGGCGGGTTTATTGATTGGGGGAGAGAGGGCGGTAGCGGCGGCGTGGGCTGTGTGGCGGCGGCGACGGTGACCGGGGAGAAGAGGAGACGGCGGCGGCGTGGGCTGTGTGGCGGCGACGGCAATCGGCCGGCGAAAGGAAGGAAAGAGAGAGAGAGAGGGGAAGCAAAGAGAGAGAAGGGAAAAGAAAGGAAGGGGTGGTTTCGGGAAGTGGGAAGAAAGAGGAGAGAGAGTGAGATTTTTTAAAAAAATTATTTATTATTTAATTTTAATTTTTTATTATTTTAATTCAAAAATTAATATTTTAATATTTTTAAATAGGCCACGTCAGCACCGTTACTGCCACGTCAGCACCGTTAAAAAAATTAACGGTCCAGGGACTCAATAGAAGCATTTTTTAAACAGTAGGGACTTGATTGTTCAATTTTGAAACCTAGGGACCTATTGGAAACTAACCCGAAATATGAGGGACCAAAAAGGTATTTTACCCTAATTATTAACTTAATTTATGTAAATAAGAAGAATCTTTCTTTCCTTTTTTTTTCTTAATAAAAAAATGGTGAGTGAAAAATTAAAGACTTTTAAAGAGATAGTTAGTGTCATATCAAATGAATTATGTTCAGAAAGACAATAAAAAGAAAACTTTCTTAGTCTAGTATATTAGAATGATTTAAATTCAATATAAAATTGAAGATTTGAGAAATGAACAAAATAATAAAAGAAAAAAAAAATTGAATAACATGTCTGTATAATATTTAAATTTGATTATGTTTTATCAGGTGTCTACCGTTTAATGAATATGTGTTATTTGGATATCATAGTCAGGGATGGATCCAAAAAAATTTTAGTTTTGGGGTAATATCATTCCGTTACATCAACAATGATTCAATCAAATTAGTGGGTGAATCAGTTGAATAGTGGCTAAAAATTACAACCAATTTATGATTTTATTTAATGAAATTGAAAGTTTAAAGTGAAAATTAATACAACATACAACTTTAGAGATAGAAATTAACATTTTTGATATTTTTTAAAAAAAAAAAAGTTAACATTTTTGATAAAATTTAATACAAATGGACATTATTTAATAGGGAATAAAATTGTGTTTGTGTATATATGTAAATATTAAATTAAATAAAAACATGTTATATTTATCCTAAACCAGTGACAGAGACTGATTTATAACTCGTCAAGAAAAAAAGGACTAATTTTATAATTTGGCCAAACACACTAAAAAGATTAGACCTCTTGGTTATTAGTGCAAGCTTCATGTCAATTGAACTATGCTCGTATTGATCATTGGAGCATAGATTGTTTGTCCCGTCTTTTGGATGCAAATATTATAGTGTCATAAAATTTAAAAAGAAAAATATGTTTTTTCAAAAAAAAAAAAAAAGTGTTATAAACATGGTGTAAAATTTCGGTCGACATTTCGAGGGGGGAAGAATCGTTCTTCCCCCAATGTCGACGACATGTCGGTTTGTGTCGGTTTTTTTTTAATTATGTTTAAATAAAATATTTTAGTTTAACATAGCTTTAGCTTATGTTATTGTGGCTTATCCCAGTGGATATGCACGTGTCTGTGTGTCAGCTAGTCTTGGGTTCAATTCTTGCTGGTATGCTTTTTTTATTTCTTATTTTTTGTATTGTTTTTAAATACGGTTTTTTTTTAAACAAAACCCACGTTTTTGTTTTATTATTTTATTATTTTTATTTTTTTTAGTTCCCTTCTTTTGCTTTTCGTTTATGAAATTTTACATCAAAACATTACAAATTTCTAAATTTATTTTTTACTACAAAAATAAATTTTAATTAATTTTTTTAATTTTATATTTCTATCATTTTATTATTGTTTTAATCTATAAATACTCTCATTTCATTTCAATTTCTTCACGTCACAATTCTCAAATTCTCAATTCTCTTAAATTCTTCCAAAATATTCTCCAATTTCTTTCTTAAATTAGGAGCTAGGGGTGTACACGGGTTGGGTTGGGTTGGGTTGGGGGGTTTTTTGGACCAACCCGAAAATTCGGGTTGGTCGGGTTGTCAGCCCGAACGAACCGAATATAAATGGCAACCCAACCCAACCCAACCCTTCTATTTTCGGGTTGGGTTGGGTTGGGTTGTCGGGTTGTTGTTTTTTTTTTTAATTATTTAAAATTATTTTTTAAAAAACGTTTATACATATCCACAATACTATAATGTAAACCTCAATACATAAAAATCTAAATTATTTAGATTAAATAAAAAAGAAGTTAAAAAACAAAAGGAAAAAATAATATTTTACTTTATGGAGTTTGAAGGAAAAAAAAAAGTTTATATAATTATTTGAAGTTTGAATAAATAAATAAAATAAAAATGACAATTTTTTTTTGTAGCTAAGAACAAGTTATCATTGAAAAACATCAATAAATAATATATAAAAAATAAAAACACAATTTGTAACAACTTTGGGGCTCGAACACTGGACATCCACCATCACAGATAGGAACTTAACCACTACACCAAACAGTTGACATGGAAATAATATGACATATATTATATATATTTCGGTTCGGTTCGGGTTGAACCGAGCCAAAAATTCTCAAACCCGTGAACCGACCCGAATTTTCGGTTTTATAAAAATTCAACCCAACCCAAACCGAAAAAAATCATAACCCAACCCAACCCTTACGGTTTGGGTTGGGTAGTCCGGGTTGTTCGGATTGTCGGGTTTTTTGAACACCCCTATTAGGAGCTTTGGGCTTTTAACTCTGGTTACATATCTTCACTTGTTAAGTTAAGTTTAAAGGTTTTATCATGTTTCTTTACATTATTAGTTAATTTTTGTTTTATTAATCATATAGTTATCAATTATAATTAGTTAATTATATAGTCCCTATATACTTTTTATTTGTAAATAAAGTTTCATTTTATAATTCAAATAATTTATATCAATTGGCATCATTTTAATTAACAACAACATCTTATCGACATGTTAATATAAATATTATAAATAATTTTCATCAACTTCCATATTGTATTTAATATAATTAAGTCACAATTAAATTTTCATTTAATAATTCAAACAAATTTCATATTGTTTTTTCAAAATTCTTGCACATATCGACATTTGAATCGACAATTTCATTTAAACATTATCTTATTTTTTAGATATGATGATAAAAAAGAGTCGATTATAGTCTAATTAAACCACAATTAAAGTTTCATGGACTAATTCAAACAATTTTCATCAATTTCCACGATTTTCGTAAATTTTCCTAGAATGCCTCTCGACATTTCTATCGACATCGACATTTCAAACCTTGGAACCGAGACCGCCATGTAGCCTCAACTCCTTTCCTATTCTTTGGGTCTCCTCTATAATGGGTTTTGGGCCCTCCAAATCTGTTTTTCCTTTTCTGGAATTTTATAAGGAAAATTGTCCTGGGTGACAATTAGGATTTTTCTAATTGCAAATATAGCACAATGTAAAAATAATAGAAAATATGAAAATTTATTAAAATAAAATGTTATAATTTCCGTTTTACCCCTATTTTATTTTGAATTGTGCTCAAATTCTACCCATCTTTGTATAATCCTTTCTATCAGTGTCTATCACTGATGGACTCCGACTAATCGTAGTCTATCAGTGACTATCAGTAATAAACATTGATAGACTATCATGTTGATATACTCTGTATAATCCTTTCTATTAGTGACTTTCATTGATGGACTCTGACATAGGAATCTATCAGTGACTATCAATGATAGACAGTTATAAACTATCATGCTTATTAAACAATGCATAACCCTTTCTATCCGTGTCTATCACTGATAGACTCCGATTAATTCAGTATATCAGTGATAGACACCGATAGACTCCGTATAATCCTTTCTATAAGTGTCTAACATTGATAGACTCCAATAAATCGAAGTCTATTAATGACTCTTAGTGTCAACGATGATAATCCTTTCTATCATATACTTGCGGATAGAATGAGTATTTTTGTAACTTAACGTCACTTTTTGTTATTTTCACAAATAATTTTTCTTTTTGCTATTTTTGCACTACATTTAGCATTTGTTGCCATGGGTGCAAATGCCCCATTTTATAATGACTTTTTAAAAGATGGAAATACCATGGTTGTTTTTGTTTTTTGTTTTTTTTTTTTTGTTAAGTTAAAAAATATATATACAGTGGTTCTTAACTTGTTTATTTGAAGTAGATGTGGGACTTTATTCAAATAATTTTATTTCAAATAGTTAAGACTTAAGAGTAGGAGAGGAAAATCTATACTATATTAAAAGGTCAGGATTCCTGAAAAACATTTTTAGACTAGAATACCCTTTTAAATTTCAGATAATTATATAATTAGTTTTCTAATTTCAGAATCAAATTTCGTAATTTAATAAAAATCAAAATAGTATGTGATTTTATCTTTTAGTTTTCAAATTCGAGAATCAAACTCCGTAGTTTAATAAAATTCGAAAGAATATTTGATTTGAGTCTAAATTTCGTCTATAAATTTTTCATCTTCTCCAAATGATTTCATATCTGCAACTATTTTTCTCCCGTCATTGTTTATTTAATATACCTCCCTTAATTTTTATTAGTATGTGATTTTATCTTATTTAATAAAAATCAAAATAGTATGTGATTTTATCTTTTAGTTTTCAAATTCGAGAACCAAACTTCATAGTTTAATAAAATTCAATAGAATATTTGATTTGAGTCTAAATTTCGTTTATAAATTTTTATCTTCCCTTGGTTTTCACATCTACAACTATTTTTCTCCTGTCATTGTTTATTTAAGATACCTCCCTTAATTTTTATTAGTATGTGATTTAATATTTTGGTGAGTGGAGTAATTCAAGGTAAACCGATATCTATAAGAATCATTTAAAAAAAAAAGAGATTATATTGATTAACAATAAGTACGTATTAAAATATGAATCGTTAGCTATATATTGCTTAAACTTCTATAAGAATGTATAGAACTAATCTTAATTAGTTTTAAATTCATTTTAGTTCATAATATTTTTCTTAAAGGGAAAAATACACTTTTGGTCCCTGAGGTTTGGATTAGGTTTCATTTCAGTCCCTGAGTTTTCAAACTCAACAATTTGGTCCCTGAGGTTTAGTTTTAGTTTTATTTTGGTCCCTCCATCCATTTTTCCGTTAATACTTAACGGATTGGTGATGTGGCATGATTTTTTTATTTAAAAAAATAATTTTTTGAATTTTTTTAAATAAAATAATATAATAATTTTTTTATTATTTTTCTTTTTCTTTTTCTTTTTCCTTTTCTTTTCCCCTTCTTCTCCTTTTCCTTTTCTTCTCTCCCTCTCTCTTCTTCCAAGCTTCCAGCCACCATCACCGCGCACCATCGCCGGCCGCCGTCACCGCCGTTACCGCCGTCCGCCGTCGCCAAATTTTTTTTTCTTCTTTCTTTCTCTCTCCCTCACCATCTCCTCTCACCGTCGTGCTCATCGCCGTCAGCCAGCACCAGATCTACGTTTCGTGCCGTCAATACGCCGTTCTTCGGTTCCTCCTCGCGCAGATCTAGTCGTCCGTTCGTCCTCGCGCAGATCTAGTCGTCCGCTCGTCCTCGTCCTCGTGACCAAACCTCCAGGCGCAGATCGAGCGTTTCAGATCTACGTTACCCACGGGCTCGAGCTCGTTCCTCGATCAGCTCCAAGACCCTCTCGATCGCGACCAGACGCAGCCGTTCATCCGTTCCTCCTCGCGCAGATCTAGTCGTCCGTTCGTCCTCGTCCTCGCGACCAAACCTCCTTGCGCAGATCGAGCGTTTCAGATCTACGTTACCCACGGACTCGAGCTCGTTCCTCGATCAGCTCCGAGACCCTCGATCGTGACCAGACGCAGATCTAGTTTTGAAGAGGGAAACCTCCCATTTTTTTTTTTTTTAAATCAGTGAGAAACCTCGATCGTGGCCGGCTGGAGAGAGGAAAAAATGGTGGGTGAGAGAAAGAGAGAGAGGGACGGTGAGAGGAGATGGTGAGGGAGAGAGAAAGAAAGAAGAAAAAAAAAAGAAAAGAAAAATCTGACGGCGGACGGCGGTGACAGCGGACGGCGGACGGCGGCCGGCGATGATGTTCGACAACAGTGTCTAGAAGCTTGGAAGAAGAAGGAGGGGGAGAAGAAAATGAAAAAGAGAAGAAGGGAAAAAGAAAAGGGAAAAGAAAAATAATAAAAAAATTATTATTATATTATTTTATTTAAAAATTCAAAAAATTATTTTTTTAAATAAAAAAACCATGCCACATCAGCAATCCGTTAAGTATTAATGGAAAAATGGATGGAGGGACCAAAATGAAACTAAAACCAAACCTCAGGGACTAAATTGTTGAGTTTGAAAACTCAAGGACCAAAATGAAACCTAACCCAAACCTCAGGGACTAAAAGTGTATTTTTCCCTTCCTTAAATTATTGCACGTGCAACGCACGTGGTAAAAACCTAGTATGTTGCAAAAGGGAACTACGATTTTGCGGCCACAAAATTGTCTTGTCAATAGAACCACAAGATCTGCTGATAAATTTGGATTTCAGGATGCAGTCCAACCAAATTTTGTCTGTAAATTTGGGGTTTTTAAGAAAAGTAATAAAAAAATTGAAAAAAATTAGAAAATAAATGTACTTTTAAACTTATTTAGATAAATCAAGTGTCGCGCTCCTCACACTGCTTTCCAGTTTTTATTATTTTTATTATTATTTATCTTTAATTATTATTAGGGAAAAATACAGTTTTAGTCTCTGAGGTTTGGGTTAGGTTTCATTTTAGTCCCTACAATTTAGTCCCTGAGGTTTGGATTTAGTTTCATTTTAGTCACTCCATCCAATTTTCCGTTAATAATTAACGGATGGCTGACGTGGCACTAATTTTTTTATTAAAAAAATTATTTTTTAATTTTTAAAATATAAATATATTAAAATAATAAAAATATATTATTATTTTATAAAATTTTTATTTCTTTTCCCCCCCTCTCTCCTTCCCCTTCTCCTTCTTCTTCTTCCCCTTCTTCTTCATCTTGTCCAGCCACCACTTGCCGGTGACCGCTGCCCGTCGGCCACCGCCGGCGGCCGGTCCTCGGAAAATTATTTTTCTTTTTTTTTTACCTCTTTCTTTCTTATTTTTTCTCCTTTTTTTTTTCTGTTCACAGTCTCTCTTCCTCGCCATCTCTCTCTCTTAGCGACCCTCTCTGTTCACCGTCCCTCTCTCACCGCAAGACCCACGATCCACGAGTTTGTCGGCGATTTTTTAAGGTTCCGACGGCACGAGTCGTCTTCTTCTCCTCGACATCCTCGCGTTTAAGATCTCCTCGCATCCTCGCGTTTCAGATCTCCCCGGCATACTCGCGTTTCAGTCGATTTCTTCTCCCCGGCATCCTCGCGTTTCAGATTGCACCCATTTAGACAACTGACATCCTCGCATTTCAGATCTGCAGATCTGGGTTTGTTTTCGATCGACAGATCTGGGTTCGTTTCCGGTGAGAAGAAACAAACGAAGACGGCGGCGAGACGAACAACACTCAAGGGGGCCGCGGCGCTACACGTGAGGAAGAAGAAGAAAACTTCAGATGGGCTGGCAGCGAGAGTTTGATCGAACAACGCCGGTGGGAATGGAGGCTGGCACGAGGGAGACTGCCAGCGAAACAAAAGACAAAAGGGGGCTGCTCGACTAAAAGAGAAAGAGAGGAAGAAAGAAGAAAAAAAAAAGGGAAAAAAAATCTCCGGCGACGGTGGTAACCGGCGGGCAGCGGTGGTGACTGAGGTTTAGGTTAAACAAAAGACGAAAGAAAAAATAAGGGAAAAATACACTTTTGGTCACTGAGGTTTAGGTTAAGTTTACACTTTGGTCCCTGAGTTTTCAAACTCAACAAAAATACCCCTGAGGTTTGAGATAAGGAGCAATTTGGTCCTTGCCGTCTAGTTTGCCGTCAAATCCTAACAGTTTGCTGACGTGGCACCATTATTTTAATAAAAAAAATTATTTTAATTTTTTTTAAATAAAAATATATTAAAATAGTAAAAATATTAATTTTAAAATATATTTTTATTTATTTTTTTCTTTCATCTTCTTCTTCAACCCTCCCATCATCACCAACCTCCCTCTTCTTCTTCACACTCTCACCAAAGCTCCAGTGCCGCCGCTTTCCGCCGGTCACCATCGTCTCCAGCGGCCGCCCACCTCCGCCGGCATTTTTTTTCTCTTTTTTTTTCCTTTTTGCTTTCTCTCTCACTCACATCTCCCTCATCGTCGCCGGAAATGGCTGGAAAATCGCCCCAAACAGCAACCCATTCACCTTCGAAAATCCAACCCATTCACTCACCCGCTAGAACGCCGACCACGGCCGCCGCTGCACAACCGTGGATATTGCCGGAGAAGACGCCCGCGAACGCCGACCTCGAACCCTGACCCGAACACCTGCGAACCTTGACGAACGCCCACGAACGCCGACCACGAACGCCATACCAGATCTGGGTTTTGGGTTGCGAACGTCGACCACGAACGCCGCGAACACAGATCTGGGTTTTGGGCCACGAACGCCGCTAACGCCGACCGTTGTCGCTGCTTGCTGATTTGGGCGTTGCGTGGGCCGGCACGGATCTATTCGCGAGACTGGAATCGGGGAGAGCAGCGGATTCGCGGATGGAAGCTCATGGGCATTTTGCTGGCGGGAGAAGAATCTGTGCGAGGAGGCGGCTGGCCGGAGAAGAAGATGAACGCATTGTCGGAGACGGAGGGGGCCTCCCTCCCCTTTTCTCTGTTTTTCTTTCTTTTTTCTTTTTTTTTTTTAAAAAAAATAGTGAAAAGAAAAAGAAGAGAAGAAGAAAGAAGAAAAGAAAAAAAAATTAGTCGCCGACGGCAGCGAGTGGTGGCCGTCGGTCGTCGAAGATAGGAAGAAGAAGAAGGAAGAAGAGGATGATGAAGATGGAGGAGAAGGAGAAGAGAGGGAGGGAAGAATAAAAAATAATATTATTTTATTATTTTATTATTTTATTGTTTTTATATAAAAAATTTGAAAAAATAATTTTTTCTATTAAAATAAGAGTGCCACGTTAGCCACCGTTAACCTTTAACAGAAAAATAGACGGTAGGGACCAAAGTGCTCCTTATCTCAAACCTCAAGGGTATTTTTGTTGAGTTTGAAAACTTAGGTACCAAAGTGTAACTTAACCCAAACCTCAGGGACCAAAAGTGTATTTTTCCCAAAAAATAAATAGAAATATATTAAAAAATTAATATTTTTATTATTTTTATTTATTTTTGTTGTAAAAAATGAAATTTTGATTTTTTTTAATAAAAAATTATCGCCACGTCAGCAAGCCATTAGTTTTTAACGGAAAATTGGATGGAGGGACCAAAATGAAACGAAATCCAAACCTCAGGGACTAAATTGTCGAGTTTGAAAACTCAGGGACTAAAATGAAACCTAACACAAACCTCAGGGACTAAAAGTGTATTTTTTCCTTATTATTATTATTATTATCATTATTATCAAATTAAGTTAATTTTGTTTAATGATTTTTTTTATTTATAAATATTAGGTTTTATTTATTTTAAATAAAAATACACTTTTGGTCCCTGAGGTTTGGGTTAAGTTACACTTTGGTCCCTGAGTTTTCAAACTCAACAAAAATACCCCTGAGGTTTGAGATAAGGAGCAATTTGGTCCCTGCCGTCAAGTTTGCCGTTAAATACTAACGGAATGCTGACGTGGCACTATTATTTTAATTAAAAAATTAAAATTGAAAATTTTTAAATAAAAATATATTAAAATAATAAAAATATTATTATTTTATTATTTTTTAAATTCTTTTCCCCCTCTTTCTTCTCTTTCTTTCTCTTCCCCCTTCTCCAACTTCTTCTCACATTTCTTCTTCTCCAACTCCGGTGGCCGACCGCCGGCCGTCGGTAAGATTTTGTTTCCTTCTTTCTCTCTTTTCACATTGGATGTGCCCTCCCCTCCCACGTGTGGCTTCCACGTGCTTGTCGTCCCCAACTCAGCTTCCGCTTCCGGATAAGCCCTCCAAAAACTTCCCTTCCCCAAACGCTCCCATTCCTCTTCTCTCTCATTTCAAATCCCAAACCCAAAAAAAAAAAAATCCTTCACAAACCAAAACCATGAGCTCCTAACACAGTACACCTAGAAAAAAAAAAGAAAAAAGAAACAGAGAGGATATAGAGATGTTTGTTTTGGCTGCAAGTGGTTCTCAGATTCTGTGCACAGAGAAGCTCATGAACACCAAATACTCTGTAATGGGAGGCTCTGTTTCGTGAATTGGGATTTTGGATCTCTTTTGTTTGGGCGGAGAAATGGAGCGTGACGGAGGGAGTTGAAGCTGAGGGTGGAGGCTGGGTTTTGGCCGGATTTGTCGCGGCCGCCGCTGGTGGAGATGGAGTCCATTGACGATTCCGATCGGATTTTGCATCACGCCCACGACTTATCTCAGCCCCTTCTCATCGAAAGAGAGGAGGGAGCCCTCCTCCCTTTCCCTCTTCTTTATTAAAAGAAAAAAAAACTGGAGAAATGGAGGAGAAGAGGGAAGAAAAGAGAGAAAGAAGAAAAAAAAATCTTACCGGCGGCCGGCGGCGGTCGATCGGCGAACGGCGGCGGCCGCCGGCCACCAGAGTTGGAGAAGAAGAATGTGAGAAGAAGTTGGAGAAGGGGGAAGAGAAAGAAAGAGAAGAAAGAGGGGGAAAAGAATTTAAAAAATTTAATAAAATAATAATATTTTTATTTAAAAATTTTCAAAATTAATTTTTTAATTAAAATAATAGTGTCACGTCAGCATTCCGTTAGTATTTAACGGCAAACTTGACGATAGGGACCAAATTGCTCCTTATCTCAAACCTCAGGGGTATTTTTGTTGAGTTTGAAAACTCAGGGACCAAAGTGTAACTTAACCCAAACTTCAGGGACCAAAAGTGTATTTTTTTCCTATTTTTTTAATGATTGATTTTTTTTTTTTTTACAATTTTAAAGTTTGCATTTTTTAAAATATATATCTATAATTGACATGTTTTGAAGTTTGCAGTTTATTTTTGTCTATATAATTTTTTAATACAAAACAACACATATTAAATTCAACTAATGCTACGAATAGATTTTTCGAAAATTATTGTACAATTGTTTAAAGAATTTTTCGATAAAACTTTATATAGTTAAAACATAATTAAATTTATGTATACATAGAAAACACAATTACGTTTTAAAAACTAATGGTGCGTTTGGTTGGTGATTAGAAAACATAAATTTGAAAAGAAGGGATTCAATGAAAACAATGTTTTATTTCATGGTTTTAGATATGCGTTTGGTAATAGATTCAGAAATTTAATTCCAATTTAAATAATTGTTCAAAATGTGTTTGATAATATGTTTATAAACACCATAAATTATTTGTAGTTATTAATTAAATATTAAGTTGAATATAAATTATTATTAATTAATTTATAAACATGTTATATGTTATAATTTTTTTATAAGGGAAAAATACACTTTTGGTTCCTGAGGTTTGGGTTAGGTTTCATTTTGGTCCCTGAGTTTTCAAACTCGACATTTTAGTCCCTGAGGTTTGGATTTCGTTACACTCTTGGTCCCTCAGTCAATTTTTCCGTTAAACCTTAACAGAATAATGACGTGGCATTAGTTTTTAGTTTAAAAAAATATATTTTTAAATTTTTTAAAGTAAAATAATATATTAAATAATTTTTTATTATTTTTTCTTTTTTCTTTTTTCTTTTTTCTTCTTCCATCTTCCTCTTCTTCTCCACCACTCTTCAAAACCCTAATCTCAACTCACCGGTAGCCGTCATCGCAGTCAACCACCAGCCACAGCCGGTCGCCGGCGCCGGCGTCGCCACCATTTTTTTTTTCTTTTTTTTTCTTTTTTTTTTCTCCTCTTTTCTTCTTCTTCCCTCTCCTCTCCTCCCCATTTTCTGGTTCTTCTTCCCTTTCTTTCACTCGTTTTGAAAAAAGAAGGAACAAAGCCTTGAGTCGAGAACGCGAAATAACTCAAGACGATGACAGTGACGCGAAGGAACTCGCGAAGGAAGGAAGGAACGAAAAAGGAACCCGAGATCTGAAGCAGTTGTTGAAGCCATGCCGGAATCGAACACTCAGATCTGTCAACGTTCAGATCTGTCAACGTCGTCGCAGCCGCTGCCTTCGATTGAACGCCAACGCCCAGATCTGTCAACGTCGTTGCAGCCGCTGCCTTCGATCGACCCGGAATCTCCGTTCGTGACCAACGCCCAGATCTGTCAACGTTGTTGCAGCCGCTACCTTCGATCGAATGCCAAGACGTTCGTCTGAAGCTATGTCGAAATCGCCCCTTGTTTCAGCTGGATTCGAGGGTTTTCCTTTTTTTTTTTTTTTTTTTTTAAACAGTGAAAGAAGAGGGAAGGGAGGAGGAGGGAAAAAAGAGGGGAGGAGAGAAAAGAAGAAGAAAAGAGGAGAAAAAATAAAGAAAAATGGTAACCGCGGCGGTGGCTCCGACGCCGACGACGGCAAGTTGTGAAGGTGAAGATGAAGTTGAAGGCGAAGGTGAAGAAGATGAAAGAAGAAGAAGAGGAAAGAGAGAAAGAATAAAAAAAATTAATATATTTTTATTATTTTAATATTTTTTAATTATATTTTTATTTTTAAAAATTAAAAAATAATTTTTTAATAAACAAAAATAGTGCCACGTCAGCAATCCGTTAGTTTTTAACGGAAAAATGGATGGAGGGACCAAAATAAAACTAAAACCAAACCTCGGGGACTAAATTGTTGAGTTTGAAAACTCAGGGACCAAAATGAAACCTAACCCAAACCTCAGGGACTAAAAGTTTATTTTTCCCTTTTTATAATTACTATTTACAATATCACAAAATTTTTAATATGTTATATTGTACAAATTTTAATTTAAAAAAAAAAAGAATTGAGTTTATAACATGAAATACTATATTTAATAAAGTTTTTATCTTTTTTAATATAATTCTGCATTTAAAAATTTTAAATTCAAAATCTGGATATACAATCAAAACATAAAAAAAAAATTGTTTTTCAGAATTTCCACCATTTGAATCACATGATTCGAAACAGTTTTAAAAAACATATCTCCCAAACACATATATTCACTGAATTAAGTGAATCTGAAAACATAAAACATAATCTGGATTGCCTACCAAATAGGCCATAAACATCCTTAAACATCTCTAATTCAATTTTAAGTACAATTACTTTTAAAACAAGTATATGGATTCTTACTTGCAATATTGAGATAAATTTAATTATGTTTTAACTATATTAAGTTCTATCGAAAAAATCTTGAAACAAATGTACAATAATTTTCGAAAAATCTATTTGTAGAATTAGTTGAATTTAATATGTGGTATTTGTATTAAAAAAATGGTATAGACAAAAAAAAAAAAAAATGCAAACTTCAAACACATGTAAATTATAGATATATATTAAAAAAATGCAAACTTTAAAATTGTAAAAAAAAAATCAATCATTAGGTTTATCACTTAGAAAAAGAAATAAAAAGTAATATTTATATAAAAAAAAACATAATCATTAAATAAAATTAACTTAATTTGACGATGATAATAATAATAATAATAATAATATAAATTAAAATTAAAAATAAAAACTTGGAAGGTTGTTGCGGCAACACCTCCAAAAGCAGGGGAAAATTTCTAGTACTACGGTAGTACCTACTCCCTCCATTGAGCATTTGACACGTCATTTAATAAGCATTTAATGATATAATATTTTATTCTGTGGATCCCACATCATTCTTAAATACTCTTTACATGGCAAACAATGAATGGAGGTAGTATAGAAAATTTTCCATACTACCGTAGTGCTAGAAATTTTCCCCCAAAAGCAATGTGTTGCGCTCCTCCCAAGGAACGCGACACTTGATTTATCTAAATAAGTTTAAAAGTACATTTATTTTCTAATTTTTTTCAATTTTTTTATTACTTTTCTTAAAAACCCGTAAAATTGTCTTGTCAATAATGTATGGCTACTATTTTTTTTTGGTTATTATTGTTTACTTACATTAATTTAGATATATCAATGAGTAGATTTTAGACTAAATTATAAGTTTAGTTTATGAAATTTCAAAGTAGTGTCGAATAATTCATTAAACTTTAAAATGTATTTAATAAGTCTCTTAACATTTTTTTCTTTCTTTTTTAATAGATACTTGGAGATCAAAAGTGTAGAATAGATTTTCAAATTTTCAATTTTATGTTTAATAAGTCTCTTGAACAATTTGATTTAAAAATTTAGAGATGTATTAAACAAAAAATTGAAAAGTCATAGTTCTTTTAAAGACAGAATTTCAATGTTGTTTCTAAAGGGCCCTAAGTTTTAAAAAATGTTGAATAAGTCAAGAAACTTCACAAAATTAAAAGTTTGGAGACTTATGAGACTTTTTTTAACTTCAAAAATCTATTATACGTATAATTAAAGTTTACAGACATACTAAATAACTTTTAAAGTTCAAATATTTATTAACACACCTCTAAAGTTAGTAAACTTGTAATTTAACCAAGATTTTACTAATAATAATTCTTACAAATTAAAATCAAATCGAGAAAAATAAAAAGGAGCACCTCATTATTCGGCAAGGAGACATGTTTCATTTTATCTTATTGGCTGTTGGGTTAAAAGATAATAAAAGATAGGTTGGCCGGCTGGGTACCTTCTTTTTGGTTTTATGTTAAAAAGGAAAAAAAAAAGTTGACTCATAAGTTAGAATTTGGGTATCGAGCAAATAAGAAATCAATTACTATCATAAGAGTTGAAGGTTGAATGCCTTCACCTTACCATTGTCACCTTTGTAGGTTGATGAGAGAGGACATGATATAAAGGTATCAATGGCCATAAATAAACGAAATATTCATCAAATGTTTCCAAATTAAGAGAAAATCTCTCTAGAAACAAAGTTCTATTTTGATCTTTGTTTAAAAATATTTTTTTTTTTTATCATGAAGTTTCCCAAGAAAATTACCTTAAAAAAATGGAAATATTTAGCTTGAACATAATATCTATAACAATAATGTCAGATTTTGAATAATAGACAATCCTCATTCCAAGTTTGCAGTTTTGCTTTTAAAACGTAATATTAAGCAATCGTTTGACTAGAATATTAAAAAAATTTCAGCTACTTGACAATTGGCAATTTTCAGTTACTTATCAATGAAACGTCTAATTTCTATTTTGACTGCATGACATAATCCTTCTTTATTTTTTTTTAACAGGCAAAATTCTTTCACAGAAGAGACAAAACAAATAGAATGGAGAAGAAAAGATCAGCCAATCATAGATATAAATATTAACCAGTGCCAAATCATCAGTATAAAATAAACTCTACCAAAGTCAATAATTTCAAAGAAATCTTATTTCTGGGTCAATCTTAAAAGTTCGTAGCAAAAGGCTGAGAATCTCAAAATGCCTACAGTGCTGCAAGTGTTTTGAGTAGTTGCCAGTAATAACAGATCTAACCTACATGATAGCTTGTGAAGGAACGAAGAAAGGAAAAAACTTCCTCCCAGAGAAAAGATTCAAAGATCTTCCATCTATTCATTGTAGTTTCTATATAAATTTTCTGAACAAATGTAACTCGGGTAATCTTTACGAATTTGAAACTGCAACTCAGGTACTGAATAATTGACCTGCAAAGATTGGCAATGGAAAATCAAGTTCACAAAACATAAAAATGGCACAAGGATAGAGGCGTTGTGTGGGGGGCTCCTATTCAAATGAAAGCCATGCTTGAAACCAGATGAAAGACAGTTCAAGGATTTTTTTTTAATTGAACGGAGTTGTTTTTTCCAACCTTGAGAAAAGGAATATATGTTTTAGACATTTGAACCATGTTCAAGTCGGCTAATTGAAAAGGATTATCATCAACGTAAAAAGCATAATGAATATAAATGAAGAAAAACATGCAATAAAACAAACTGTTTTTTATGAGTTAACGACCAATTTCAAGACGAATAATGGATCGCATTCAAAATTTTACAACGGGTGTGTAAAATTGAGATAGTCAGTAAGCTTACTGCCGACAACGTGTACAATTAATGTTATTTAATACCTTGTATCTACAAAACTTTAATGAATGAATAGATGGGCTTCCCACATCATTGGTCACTTACCAAAATATCTCCCATCAAAACCTCTAGACCTTGTTCAGCCCATTGTTTTATTCAGGAGCACAAGCATCAAGATCAATAACACCAAGATCAATGAGGAACATTTTATTGCCTCATGAAAGTACAACCAGTAGAGAGCCTTTCGAAGAAACCTGTTTTCATTTCAAGATCTTCATTACAAATAGAACAGAAGAGCAGGAAAAGAAGCCATTGAGTAAGAAATGAATTGGTTCTGATTGAAAAGTATATATTGAAGTGGAACTTGCAAATCAAAGTGTGGGTTGGGGGGTGGGAAGGGGCCTCCTTTGCGGATACCAAACCTAAGTTTCTGAATTAACAAATAATAGAGATTGGGAATTTGTCTGAAGTCATTTCCATATTTAGGACCCTATAGTCTCTACACCCTCTAACTTCCATATTTCTTCTTTTAATCAACAGATAGAGTCTGGAAAAAGGACTCGACTTTCTTGAATTATCCCAATCACTGATCTCATCAACCTATTCTCTTGTACTTGTAGGTAACAATATGATCCGACATTAATGAGTGTTGCCCTTCCCCACTACGATCAATTCACTGATCATTTAAACAAGTCGGGGGAAGACTTGAGGGGGTTTCAAACACTCATTGGAAAGGCTGAAGAATTAATTGGAGAATAGGAGGATCAACCTAGTTCAGTTTGTACACTAGGAGAGAATGAAGCTCCACCCCACCCCTTGACCCATGTACTAGTCATTCTTACCGTAGTCAATAATGAGACTTGTTTATAAGTTATAACAGAGACAATACTGCTGCAAATACCCCCTAACTCAACCTTATGGCTAAAGTTTTCCTGTTAATATGCATATTGCCCAAGGATAGGCCATCGAATTCATAAAATCACATCATAGCTTCCTAATTCCAATGGAAGGAAGTTATCTACTATTTCTAGATCCAACACACTACAAGAAAACGTGTTTTTAGTGACAAGTTTTTAGTGACGCAGCCAAAATAAGTCGCTAAAGGTGACTTTCAGCGGCATCGTAAACCAGATGTCACAATTAAATATTTTCAGTGACGCAATAAAATTAGATGTCGCTAATATTTTCGGAGGCGCATAAAACTCACGCCACAAAAAAATTTATTTTTAGCAACATATTTACCACGTTGCTAAAAGATGTTTTTTGAGTTACTAAATATTAAAACATTAAAAAAAAAAGTTAGGGCTGCGTTTTTCCCATTTCCCTCTTCTATTTTCAACCCTTGCGTATTTTCCCTCTCTCGATTAAGGTCGTCGCACGTTTTCCCTCTCAGTCGATTAAGCTCGTCGCCGCCCTTTTCCATCTCTCACTCGTTCAAGCTCGTCGCTGCCCTTTTCCCTCTCTCACTCGTTCAAGTTCGTCGCCGCCCCTTTTCCATCTCTCACTCGATTGAAGGTCGCCGGCGAAGCTCCAGTCAATGAGGTCGCCATCGAAGCTTCGGTCACTGAGGTCGCCGTTGAAGCTCAAGTATTTCCCCTTTTCCCTCTTCTATTTTCAGCCATCGCCCCAACCCTCTCTCACTCAATTGTAACCCTCATTCGATTGAAGGTGGTCGCTGAAGCTCCAGTCGCTGAGGTCGTCTACATCGTTGTCGAAGCTCAGGACGCCTACGTCGCCGCCAAAGTTGAAGTCGCTAAGGTTGCTGCCCCTTTTCACTCTCTTTTATTAATTTGAAGTTTTTAAAATTTTTGTGGTGGACAAAAAACAATTATTGTTCACTTTCATTTCCCCCTTAATTTGTAGAAAAACAAGTAAGAAATAGGGAATATCAGGTAGAGAGGAGAAAGAAAAAAAAACTGACACAGAGACGAGTTTTACCCCTTTTTATTTTTCTTAATTCTTATCGAAGATATATTCATAATCTTTGAACAGAACATTTTGCACATTCCTCCAAATTCATGGAGTTTCAAGCTTGAGTGGTTAACAAGCACTCGATGGATTCATCTATTCTAGAAGGAAAGATTTTCCTACCTGGTTCTAATTTTAACAAGCGTGTAACTGATTGGGTCAAAGATAAATGTAACTGATTTGATCATAAAATTTTTTGAATATCAATCTCATCTCATCCATCCATCCATAAATCAATCCTTATCTCTTTCATTAAAGTACTAAAAAAAAGTGCATGGCTTTGAGTTTCTGAATTCCATTCTTCCATTTCTTTAATAGCTATCAGTAACAAGTTGTATCAGTAACTTTCATTCTTCCATTTCTTTAATAGCTATCAGTAACAAGTTGTATCAGTAACTTTCATTCTTCCATTTCTTTAATAGCTATCAGTATCCAAGCCCCCCACAATGAACTAGTCCGATTACATTAGGCATCCAAAAACTCCAGTTTGTCAACCATGTGACCTTGTTTTGTAATGGACCATGCTATACATCTCTATTCAAAAAAACTATTCTAGAACATCATTAAGTGCACAACAAAATTAAATCCCAAATACTGATATTCCATGGGGAAGACCAATCTTGTTTGGGAAATTCTCAAACCTGTCAGTTTCTTATAAAAAAAATGTGTACATTACTAAAATCTATCGGTTAAATTTCATTATATATATATACACACACACATTCTTATCTCATCTTCTCCCATACCTCTGTCCCCATTTCTTTAGAAAAAAAAAAGGAAGATTTATTTTCTCTAAAGACGATGGTGTCTGAGTTAGGGATGATGTATATAATTGTGGGGTAGTTTTGGTTTCACAAGTTTAGGGTAAAAAAGATGTCTTTTTTAGCAATACAAGCTGTCAAAGGTGCAGACTTTTTTTTACAACTTTTAGACTTGGTAAAGTTTTATTATTGCAGGTTGTAGTAGAGGGAATTCAAGCTCATATTTTGTTGTTATTGAAATCCTATTAATTTGATTTCTTACTAACCTAGAAGAATCCCTGAGTGAGTTATTTTATGCATTTGCACCAAATGCAACCTTTGGTTTGGACCTTCTTAGAGGTGATTCGTTTCTTTTCATTTTTTAAAAGCTCTTGGAGGTGTTTCACGGGTTTTGTTTTTTGTAGTTTGGAGTTAAGAAGCTGAATCTATTTTATTTATGGTTTGTTTATTCCAGAGGGTTGTTATTCAATAGGCTACATAAATGCATGTTATATAGATGATTTAGGTGTATGGAACTTTGTAGTGTAAAGTTGTAGGAATTGATTCAACATCTTTTTACGTTTGTTTGCTTGTGTGTGTTTGAATTATGTTCTAGGATGTACCGATGCAATCTTCTCAAAACCAATCAGAATATAGGACAGTTATCTAAGAGTTATATAGGTTTTTTTTTCACGGATTAAGATTATTTAGGTGCTCTGCGCATGTTTGTTTCTGGAGTTTGTCTTTGTCATGTAGGTTGGTGGGAGTGTTTTGCCTTCTGCTTCTTTTAAATTTATTGTCGTGTATCTTAGCCTTTTCAAAATGTAATGGAGTTTTAGCTACTTGTGAAGAGTCAGCTTATTAAACTATTTTGGCCAATAACACAGAATGTTTGCTGGATGAACATGGGAATAAACATTTAGTGGTTTTATCATAGCACAAATCACCTTATGCTGTTGGAATGGTCATGCTTGAATGCACAAATCACCTAATACAGATTGTGCTTGCATTTTCATGGTTTTCAAATTCTTTCTGAATATTTGATTAATCATTTTAATAATGTTTCACTGAATAAATTATTTCCTTGTATTGACCTCGTACATCATTTGTAGCTTGGGATGGGAGTTGAGGCTCAAGGGTGAATGAATGAACCGTTTTTTTATCATTTCCTTATCTTTCACCAATAATCTTGTTTTAAGTTTTGTTTCATTGGTTAGCAACTTGCACCAGAAACATGGTTATTATGTTCCTTGACCCATCAAACTCTTCTTGTCGTGAGTATGCTGTGTTGGCAAGGATTAAATCTGAGATGAGATAGTTGCACATGTTTGTAATATGAAGAGAACGTGCATGTTCAATAACTCATCATCGTATATGTCTAGCGTATGCGTGTTCTTTGAACTAACTTTTTTATTATAAATTTCTACTAACTCTCAGATAGGAGGTTTGTACCATACCATATATCTTTTTAGACAGTGAACTTGTTTATTTTGCAGTTTTGATGTAGAAGAGTTCACCTAGTAGAGGCTGCTATAAACAACTATAAGGCACCAACGTGAAACATTTAATTAGATTTCGCACCATTCTATCAAGGTTAGTACCCTTTACCTGCATAATTAGATCTAACAGAAGGTAACCTATCAATGTTATTGACTTAGCGTGCATCCATTGCTTCAAGTAAATATGATGTTGTATTCGTTGGAGTTTCTTTTCTCATTTATATACAACTTTACTAGTTAATGTTATATCAGGTACATAGAGTAGTTGAAGTTTCTTTTCTCAATTATGTACAATTTTACTTGTTATTAGGTGCATAGAGTAGTAGAAAAGTAACCCCTCTTCACTTATTATTCTGTTACCCTGCCTTTAATTTGGCCGCACTTGAGGTAGAATTGTTATGTCTAGTTAAGGCGTTAATGGTGCTTGACTTCCGTAGTTTTAATTGTTTATTTAATAGTTTAAGTAGGTGAGGTTCCTTAGTTTACTACCGTTCCTTCTACATACCAACCGGTGATGGTTTATTCTAGTGTAGTTGTTGTGTTTATGGTTTCTTATGTTGTTAAGTTTGTGTTCATTATTTCTCATAATTGTAGTTGTGTTCATGTTTGTTATTTTTCATTAGTTGTTTAATTAAAAAGTTTTGAATGTAGGAGGTGGGTAGTTGCTTAGAAATTAAATTATTCATAAGTTTAAGTTTACTTAATTTTGTGGTTGTTTAGCTTAGTTTGTTTTGATAATTTTGTGGTTGTTTAGTTTAGTTTGTTTTGATAGCTTTTAATGAGTTGTTTATCAATTATTTAATCTCAAACTTACATATTTTATTTCCTTTTATTTTTCAGTTTGGATGCATGAATGGTTTCGACAAGGCTCCCCTTTTTTGTATGGAAATGTGAAGAACGTAGGTTGGTTTTTTTGTTTGTGATCTTTTGTTAGTTATTTTGATGTGTTGTGAATCATTTTGTTAAGCAAACTTCTCCACCTAGACTTGAGATCATTTTAGAAAATGATAAATTTGTATTACATTCTAGACATGTTTCTTGATTATGGTTAATATGAAGTAGTGCATTTTCACTTTAAATTGGCATATTACATTTTTTATTTGATTAATTGTAGAATTGTTAATTAGTTTGAAGATGGTAATATTATTTTATTTACAGGTTTACTAATTGAATTAATTATTTATTTTTTTAAAACATAAACAATTTTCTGTGACGTGTGTACTGCGTCACTGAACATAAGATTTTAGTGACGTGCTGACAATGTCACTGAATATCTTTTTCAGCGACAACGGGTCGGATGTTGCTGAAAGTAGACGGTTTTAGTGACGTGCTAACAGTGTCACTGAACATTTTTTTCAGCGACAACGGGTCGGACGTTGCTGAAAGTGATCTTCAGTAACGTGTCCCCACGTCCCTACCTATCGCTTACACCGACGTGTAGACGTCACTGAAGATGACTTTCAGCAACGTCTACAGTAGTATGTCGCAAATACTTACGACTACGTAAATACAGCGACGGATGCAGCGACGAAGCTACGCGCGCCGCTGAAAGTTTTACCGACGCGTTTTTCGTTTCAGCGACATATTTTATACGCCACTGAAAATGTTTTTTCTTGTAGTGACAGGCGATGAGGGTACTACTCTTTACAATTTACTTTGTTCTTTTTTAATTCATAAGTGTCCAAATCAAGTTACATGCATCTCAACTACTCACATTAGACAATTGTCTAACCCTACTACATTTGTTTGTCAAGCATCTTCATAGGATATTAAATCCTAGGAGGTTGCAGAGTTAGAGATACCTTTATTGTGCTTCTAGGTGGTTGCCCTCAAGAAACAATTTAAAATCCTTGGTGGGAATGTGAAGATTTCTCTAGTGATTTTATTTAGGTCTTAAAAAATGGGCTAAAAAGAAAAAGGGTGTCTGTGTATCCTTTATCAAATGCTTAATAAATCTAGCTTAAGAGCAGGAGGGGGATACAAAAAAATGAAAACATTGGGCATACAGTGTACATAAGGAGAACTGACCACCTTTCTTTATTTGAGCTGTCAAGCACATTCTTTATTTCTTCTTCAGCAAACTCTTCCAAAATCGCACGTTGTCTTTCACTTATTTCATTAAAATCAAAGAAAGGGAACGTGAATTAGTTCATACAGAACCTGCAACATACTGTTTCAAAACTCAAGGGGCATAAAAATACAGAAACAGTGAAACACGTGGAATGAAGAAGAAAATGGAATGTAAGAAAACCAAAGAGAAAATATGCCTCTTAAGGATGCCCGACTCCAGTAGATAGAAAGAAAGAAGAAGAAAATATGACAATGTAATTATTGTTTGTGACCTCCAATTTCGGGTTTTTTAAAAAAGTAGAAAAGAATTTGAAAAAAATTAGGGAGGAGTTGTTTTAAAAATATTTGGATATATAGGGTGTCGCGTTTCTCTACGAAACGCGACACCATATATATAAACGCGACACCCTATATATATATAAATACTTTTAAAACAACTTTTTTTTTTCAAATTTTTCATTACTTTTCTAAAAAATAAGACTTTTTTTTTTTATTAATATTATAAATTTTTAAACTTATTAGAGTAATAAGTTTACCTAGAAACTTGTTATTTCAATATTTATGTTTTTTTTCTTGTTGGATAGGTTGTTCCAAACGTTTTTTTTTTAAAAAACGACAGCAAAGCAAGTTATCTCTTCAAGAGACGACCTGCACACAAATATTTCATAATTATGGATTTGGCACAATGGTTAGCTGATGTCGCTAGCATTTTAGAACACATGGGTTCAATTCTTGCCTCCTTTTTTTTTCCCTTTGCCTCTCTCTTTTCTTTTTTTATCTTCATTTAATTTATTTTTTTCTTTTCCTTTCATTTTCTTTTCAAAAAATGAAATAAACTACTTTTTTTTTTCCTCTTATGTTTTTATTTTAAATCAAATAGAGTAATTCCCCTCTTTTTTTTTTCTTTTATTTGTTTTTTTAATAAATTAGTTACATTTTTTTTGTTTAATGTTTTAAACACATTAAATATTATATTGCAATTTATTATTTTTTTAAGAAATTAAATTTTATTTAAGTGTTAATTATTACCGTAAGAATACTTATGACATTTGGCAAATAGTAACTCCACTCATATGCTTTCATTTTCTTTTTTTTTTTTTCAATTTCTTCGGTTGAAATTCAAACAAATAAACTGCAATATAATATTTAATTAAATTTTAATTTCTTTAACAAAACATAATAAATTGCAATATAATATTTAATATGTGTTTAAAGCATTAAAAAATGTAACTAATTTATTTGATTTAAAAAAATAAAAGATGAGAAAAAAAATTAGGTTATTTGATTTTTTGAAAAGAAAATAAAAGGAAAAGAAAATTAAAAATGAAATAAAAAAGAGAGAGGCAAAGGAAAAAAAAAGGAGAAAAAATAAGGGCCCGTTTGGTAACGTTCTCGTTTCTTGTTTCCGTTTCTTCATTTTTAATAAAGAAAAATAGAATTTCACGATCCGAACACCTATACATTCAATAATAATAAACCTATATCCTTACTTATGTTTGGAAAAAATTGGAAACAAGAACAAAAAATGAGAAACTAGTTTTAGTTGTTCCCAAAAGTTCTATACAAATTTTTGGGAGTGTTTCTAAAAAATGAGAATAAAATTGGAAACAAGAAACAAGAACGTTACCAAACGGGCCCTAAGTTTCACGCTGGACAAGAATTGATCCCACGCATGGATGTTAATAGTGTCACATTGCCACTGTGCCAAATCCAAAATTATAAATTACTTTTGTGCAAGTCGTCGCATGGATGTTAATAGTGTCACATTGCCACTGTGCCAAATCCAAAATTATAAATTACTTTTGTGCAAGTCGTCTTTTTAAGAGATGATCTGTTTTGCTGTTGTTCTTTTTTTTTTTTTTTAAATTCTGTTTGTAGGTCGTCTCTATCTACCAATTTTTTTTTTTTAAAGAAATGAATCGAAAGACACGTGGAGACCGGCAAGCGGGACAAGTTTAAAAAATTTATAATATTAATTAAAAAAAATTCCTAAAATATGGATTTATTAGAGTTTTAGGGTTCTTTTTTAAAGAAATTTGAAAAAACGGTGATATCTCCAAAATATTTAGAAAAAACGAGTTGATTTTTGTCGTTTATTGGAATGCGTAACTTCAAAATACGCATGCTTAACAGAATGCGTATCTCCAAAATACGAAGTCCTGGGAGATTTTCAAATTTAACCGAAATCTTCAAACTTAACGGAGAAGTGGACGGTTGTTAGAATGCGTATGTTGAACTTACGCATTTTTTTTTGGAAATTTGCCCCTGAACGATTCCTGACGCGCCGCCTGGGTCAAATCTTCATCAGACTCGTCAAATCTGGTTAATGGGGCAGTTGAGAATGCGTTTTTCCAAGGTATGCATTTTTTTTTGTTTTAAACCCACTAAGCAACATGCAAAGTTCATCAGATTTCAAACTGTTCTCGTGATTTTAGAGTGATTTCTTCGTCTCCGACCATATTTCCTTTTAGTTTCTAAAGCTCTTCATCTCCAACCTTCATGATTTTTGGCTTGTTGTTTCTTCCACCGGCTGTGACGTTTTCTACATTTTCGACGAATTGTTTTCTTCTCCAACTGTAATTTTTTAAGTCTTCGTTTCTGTTGTTTCCTTTTAAAAAGTGGTAGTTGTACTTCCTTTATTTTTAGCTACTAATTTTCTTTGATTTTGAGTTATTTATTTATTCATTTTTTTGTTAATAAGTGTTACTGATCTCCTTGTTTGCTAAAAAGTGTTAGATTTTTTTTTTTTTTTTTTTCTAAAGAAGATTGTCCTTAAAGAAGAGATCTTAGGAGGAGATCTTGTATTCAAATTTTTTTAAACTGAATCCATGCTTAAGGAATTTGTTTTTGCTACTAATTTTTATTTTTTGCTACTAATTTTTTTTGGTCAATAAGTGTTACTGTTTGTTTGCTAACAAGTGTTGATTTTTTTTTTTTCTAAAGAAGAACGTACCTAAGGAAGAGATCTAGGAGGAGATCTTGTATTGAAATTTTTTTAAATAGAATCCATGTGTATTTTTTTTTTGTTTATTATATATGTTGGTTAATGATTTTATTTTTTTTACCTAATTTTTTTTAACCAATAGATGTTTCTTTTCTCCTTTTCTTTTTTGCAGAAAATAAAGTGCACAAGGGAGAGATCTTGGATTCGATATGAGGGTGAGAGGTCAAATACGAGAGGTCGAGGTGAGCGGGGACAGTATGTGGCTCGTACAACTCAATCCAGACGTCGTAGGGGATCATCCTCTAAACAAGAATCATAATAGTTTGTTTCTACTTGTTTTTTCCGAACAATCTATATGTAATTTGATATGCTTTGATTAAACTAATGCATGAAGATCCTTGTTCACACAATATTACTTTCACGCATATACATACAAACATGCATGCTTTTAACGGATTTTAAAAACAAAAAACAAAGGTCATAATGATCGTTAATAAGTCATGTCTTTAGGGACAAGTTAGATTAAAGAAAGCTTTAATTAAAATGTAACTTTACCAAAAAAAAAAAAAGGTCCTAGTGACAGTAATAGATAAGTTTGAAAATTCAGAAACATAATGTATATATGTATGTGTTTACATATTTTTTTCTTATTAATTTCTACATTGGTTTTTTGTTTGTAAGATATATATATATTATTTCCAATTATTTTTATGGTAGCCACCATCTATTGAATACAGATGGTCAAATTATGCTCATAGTTAATTTATGTTAGATATATATTTTTTATGAAGTTTAGAACCGTCACCTTTATGTTTCAAATATAATAGGAAGTTCTTATTTCTCTGATTAATGTTTAATTTAACATATGTATGGTTCTTTTAACCTTTTTCACTATCGTTTCATTCGCCATTATAACTAATATATATAAACGATTTAAATACAAAAAATAATAATAAAGTTACTCTAGTTCAATTTTTTCTTTAAAAAAATCAATTGAATTTTACTTACACACACAATATTTGTGGGTCCAAAGCAAGCTAGCACTATATGGTATATGCATGTCAAAGAAAATGATAGTGATTATTTATGAATAAGCTTGCAGTTGCTTATCTCAATATAATTGTCCACTCCCATTTCTTTTTATTAGGAAATAAAAAACATACAACAAATTAATTTATAACTAAAATTAAATTATTAAAAAAGAAAGAGAAAATGACTAAAAAATGTGAAAAAATATGAAAGAGAAAACGGTTAACCAAAGAAAAAAGGAAATAAAAAAGGCTAAAAAAAAGAATAATTGAAATGGAAAGCATCTAAATAAAGGAAAAAGAGGAATGAAAAAATGATAAAAAAGGAGAAAAAAAAAAGAAATAGAAAACGGCTAAAAAAAATCACGAAAAAAGGGAAGAAATTGAATGCAGCCAAAAAAAAATGAAAAAAAAAACAAGAAAAACGGTTATAAATTAAAAAAAAAAAAAATTGAAACGGTGCTAGGTTGCGTTTCTTTTAAAGACGCATTTCAGAGCAATGCGTCTCTCTTAGAGACGCAACAGTGTTTGGAACAATAGAATGCGTCTCTTCAAGAGACGCATTCCAATCAAGACAAAAAATAGACTCCTTTTTTCTAAATACTTTTTCCATGAACATGTTTTTTATAATATTTTTTAAAGAACACACTAAGTTTCTGTTTAACCCCTAAAATATCCTCCCATTTGATTCCCACTTTCTTCACTTGTCGTTATAAGTATCAGGTCCCCTTCCCCCACTTTCCCTCATTCCACAAAATCTTCAAACACTATTCTAAAATGCATTCGCAGCCCTCAGAATCTCCCTTACACAACGGAACAAATGTTGCAGAGCCAACCGCCCGTCGGAAAGCCGCCATGAAAAGGGCCCTCCTCGCCTTCAACGTCGTCTTGTTATCCATCGGCAACTGTGGCGGCCCTCTGATTATACGCCTCTACTTCATCCACGGCGGCAACCGCGTATGGCTCTCCAGTTGGCTTTCAACTGGCGGCTGGCCCATCATCCTCCTCCCTTTGGCCATCAACTACTTCCATCGCCGCCGCACCGCCCCCGCCGCTTCCACGAAGCTGGTCTTCATGAAGCCGCGCTTGTTTTTGGCCTCCGCCGTAATCGGAGGCCAAAAACATTATTATTTTTTTACAATCAACGTGTCTTCGTCCACCGTTGGCCATTTCTCTCAATTTTTTTGTTAGAAAAACGTGGAAGACAAGTATGAGTGGAGATGATTTTTCATTCAACTAAGCATGCCTTTATATAGGCTTACAAAAGTAACCATAGAATACCAATGGTTCAAACTTTTAAATGTCATAAAATGCTCCCATAACTCACCTAACTCCCAAAACTCAAAAGTCACTATTGGTTACAAGAAACCAAAAGCCAAAAGTCACAAAAACCAAAAGTCACACTAAATGCCACAAATAAAGTTTAATAATGAAAACTTTTCATTTTCTCAACACCCCCCCTTAAACTTGATTTGTCACACCAAGTAAACTTATCATTTTGATAAAAGTTTCCAACTTGAGGGGCAAATACCTCATCATAGTCGATGCCATGTCGTTGACTATACCCTTTCACCACTAGTCTCGCCTTGTGTCTTTCAACATCGCCATTGGCCTTTCTCTTTGTCTTGTATAACCACTTCACTCCGATTGGTTTGTGCCCTTTTGGAAGCTTGGTCAACTCCCACGTGTCATTTTTCTCTATCGCTCGAATTTCTTCATCCATTGCATCCTTCCATTTCTTGCTTGCAATGGCTTCTTGGAAACTAATGGGCTCACAATCACCAAAAAGACAATAGAGAGTTATGTCATTTTGATTTTCGGTTACCTCATTAAGTTCCTGTAGACTTCGGGTTCCTCTTGGACCAATTTCATTCTCAGAATCACTGGATGAACCTTCAGATGACGATCGATCGGTCAAATGGGATGGCACTGGACTAGGCAAAACTTCACCCATTTCATCTCTGGTTGGCTCATTTTCATCATCTTCTTCAAAATATGGAAGGAAATCATACTCCTCCTCCTGTATATTCCAATCCCAAGATGCTTGTTCATCAAAAACAACATCACGACTAATAATTACCTTCCCATTCAAAGGATTGTAAAGGCGATAACCCTTTGAACTTGCATCATAGCCAATGAAGATGAGTTTCTCGCTTCGATCATCGAGCTTGGTCCTTTTTTCTTCCGACACATGAGCATATGCAATACTCCCAAATACCTTGAAGTGACCAATTCCGGGCTTTCTTCCATTCCAAGCTTCTTGAGGCGTCTTGTCAAACACACTTTTGGTTGGTGCTCGATTTGTCAAATAGACCGCACAAGCTACGACCTCCGCCCAAAATTCCCTTGGCATTTTCTTTGTCTTTAGCATGCTTCTTGCCATATTCAAGATTGTCCGATTCTTCCTCTCCACCACGCCATTTTGTTGTGGTGTCCTTGGCACTGTTAACGGACGTCGGATGCCTTTTTCATCACAAAACTGTTTGAACTCATTTGATGTGAATTCACCACCTCGATCAGTTCTCATGGCCTTGATTGTAAGATTGCTTTCATTCTCCACACATGCCTTAAATTTCTTGAAGATTTCAAATACTTCCGATTTTTCCTTCAAAAAGTACACCCATGTTTTTCTAGAAAAATCATCAATAAACAGAAGGAAGTATTTACTTTTACCATGAGACTCCGGTTTGATCATACCACACACATCAGCATGGATGAGTTCTAGAGGCTTCTTGGCTCTTGTCATAGACTCCTTCGGAAAACTACTTCGATGATGTTTGCCAAGTAGACATCCTTCACACACTTGGTTCGGCTTGTGAATGTGCGGTAAACCCCGCACCATCTGCTTCTTCGACAAGTCTTCTAGACTTCCAAAATTGAGGTGTCCGAACCGTAGATGCCATAACCAGGAGAGATCCTCATAACACGTCTTCAAGCATTTTGGAACATCATTACATATATTCAAAGGAAACATTCGGTTTTTTGTCATGGAAACTTTAGCAATAAGTCTCTCATGATTATCCCTCAAATACAAACAATTGTTTTTCATTTGAACTTCAAAACCTTTCTCTAACAATTGTCCTACACTCAATATATTATTTTTTATATTGGGAATGTAATAAACACTTGTAATATATTGATTTTCTCCATTTTTTAACCGAATGAGAATTTTACCTATTCCTTTGATGGCGGCCAAAGAATTGTCTCCAAAGGCAATATTACCTTTCTCCATCTCGTTCAACTCTGCAAACATCTCGCGTTTTCCACACATGTGGTTTGAGGCTCCGGTGTCAAGATACCACATACTATCTTGACTATCTTCTTCTCCCTTTGAAACCATAAATAAAGTTCCATTCTCCTCTGCATAATTAGATTGCCCTTGATGGGCTTTGGATGTGTTGGCGGCTGACTGATCCTGATGCTTCCGATCACTTGATTCTGATTGAGATGAGTAACACTCATTTGCATAATGGCCATACTTATTACAATTATAACATTTTACCTGAGATTTATCTCTCCCAGATCTTCCACCATGTCTTCCACGACCTCGACCTCCTCTTCCTCTTGAGGAATCACTCGAAATTTGAGAAACTTCGGTGTTGGTTTCACCTCTTCCACCACGGCCTCGACCACCACGTCCTCTTCCACGTCCACGACTATTCTCCTCCTTGAGTTTGAGTTGGAGAAGTTGTTCAACGGTCTCTGTTTGCTCCATCCTCCTTTTCTTTTTCTCCTCATAGGCTTGCAATGAGCCTATAAATTGTTCAATCGTCATAATCTCGAGAACCTGTGTCTCCTCAATTGTCGTGGCAATAATCTCGAACTTTGTATTTAGGCTCCGTAGAACCTTTTCCATGACACGAACATCGGCGATTTCTTCACCGTTCCGTCTCAATTGGTTGACGACGGTCATTACTCTTGTGTGATATTCCGCTATCACCTTCGTCTCCTTCATTTGTAAAGATTCAAACTCACCACGTAAAGTTTGCAACCGTACCTTTTTCACACGATCGGCTCCTCTATGAGTTGATTGGAGCTTGTCCCATGCCGCCTTTGACGTCTCGGCATTGGCGATGGTCTCAAACGTGTCTTCGTCCACCGATTGGTACAAGATATAGAGGGCCTTCTTGTCCTTCTTTCTTGTCTCCTTTAACGCATCTCTTTGCGCTTGATCGGCTCCAGCTTCCGCCTCTTGGAAACCATTCTCCACGATCTCCCACACATCTTGTGCTCCTAGTAACGCTTTTATCTTGATGCTCCAATTGTCATAGTTGAGCTTGGAAAGCATCGGTAGTTGAAGCGAACCCATCCCACCGTTGGCCATTTCTCTCAATTTTTGCTACTCGCTCTGATACCACTTTGTTAGAAAAACGTGGAAGACAAGTATGAGTGGAGATGATTTTTCATTCAACTAAGCATGCCTTTATATAGGCTTACAAAAGTAACCATAGAATACCAATGGTTCAAACTTTTAAATGTCATAAAATGCTCCCATAACTCACCTAACTCCCAAAACTCAAAAGTCACTATTGGTTACAAGAAACCAAAAGCCAAAAGTCACAAAAACCAAAAGTCACACTAAATGCCACAAATAAAGTTTAATAATGAAAACTTTTCATTTTCTCAACAGTTCTCACCGGGCTCGACAACTACCTGTACGCTTACGGCATTTCGCGGCTGCCGGTGTCGACTTCTTCACTGATTGTTGCGTGCCAGTTGGCGTTCACGGCGGTGTTCGCGTTTCTAATGGTGAAGCAGAAGTTCACGAGCTACTCTATAAACGCCGTCGTTTTATTGACGGCTGGAGGGGCAGTTTTGGCACTCCACACCAGTGGAGACCGGCCGGTGGGAGAATCGAATAAAGAGTACATCGCCGGATTCCTAATGACGGTGGCGGCGGCGGTTTTTTACGGATTTGTGTTGCCGTTAATCGAATTGACGTACAAGAAGGCGAAGCAGAGAATTACATATACGTTGGTATTGGAAATTCAGTTGGTGATATCTTTATTTTCTACCATTCTCTGCACCATTGGAATGTTAATCAACAATGATTTCCAGGTCTCATCTCTCTAACCCTAACTTCCCCATCACTCTTTCGTCAACTATCCTACATATACAAGATAAAAGGTTAAAATATCATTTTCAAAATAATTCTAAATTTACCCTCTGTTTGATACAAGAAAAACGGAAAGAAATAATTTTAAATCTAGGGATTTGAAATTCAAAAATTTAATTTTAAATTCTTTGTCTTGTTTAGTAGGGTGTACAAATAACCTGGTGACCCAAACAACTCAGACAACCTAACCCAAACCGTAAGGGTTGGATTGGGTTAGAAATTTTTTCGGTTTGAATTGGGTTGTTTTTTTTTTCAAAACCAAAAATTCGGTTCGGTTATCAGGTTGGGTTTTCTTGGGTTTGTTTACATTATAATTTTATAATTTTATAAATGCCAGACAATTTAGTTTGTTTACATTATAATTTTATATTTATAAATATTTCTTTAATGCCAATCCACTTGACATCACATGAGAAAGTCAGTCAGACAATTTAGTTTGTTTACATTATAATTTTATATTTATAAATATTTCTTTAATACTAATCCACCTCACATCACATGAGAAATTAAGTATCAGCCAAATAATTTAGTTTGATAATTGGAACAGGTGATTCCAAGGGAGGGCAGAGAATTTGGACTTGGCGAGACTAAGTACTACGTGATATTGGTGTGCACCCTCATATTCTGGCAAGCTTTCTTAGTCAGAGCCGTCGGAGTTATCTTCTACTCTTCGTCATTGTTTTCAGGGATAGTCATTGCGTTGCTGTTGCCCGCGACGGAAATTCTCGCCATCATCTTTTTTCGGGAAAAGTTTCAGGCCGAAAAGGGAGTTTCTCTCGGTCTCAACCTTTGGAGTTTTGTCTCTTATTTCTATGGCGAATTTAAGCAAAGCAACGACAATCAATTACAACTACAAAATATTGAAGAAACCATTCAAATTGCTAGCAGTTGACTTTCAATCAAGATTAATAGGGCTTGGGGTCATTTTAGTCATTGCACTAGTCATGTTAAGATATATAGATATTATACATTATTAAGCTCGTGTCAAGTTTGAATAAATGTGGGGATGTGAGAATTTGAATCTTGGACTTGTAAGGTTCCTAAACTTTCAATTATGTGTCTAATAGGTACCTAAGGTTTAAAAATGTCTAATAGGTCCCTAGACTTTCAATTTTGTGTCTAATAGGTCCCTAACATATTCAAGAATTTTTAAAATTAACCAATCTGCTAGATATAAAATTGAATTTTACGCCTATTGGGACCATTAATTTAACTTCCAATTTTGTATCTAGTAGACTTGTGAATTTTAAAACATTTCAAAAAAGTCAATGACTTATTAGACATAAATTGAAAGTTGAGGAACCTATTGAACATAAAAGTGAAATTAGTTTAAGGATCTATTTGATACTTTTTAAAATTCAGGAACTATTGGTGTACACAAAATTGAAAGTTCGAGGATTTATTTGAAACTTTTTAAAATTTAGAGACCAAATTAATTAACACAATCTTGAAAGTTCAAAAACTAAACTTACAAATACACCAAATCTCTAATTATCAACTTTTTCATACTTCTAAAGTTGGTCAAATGTGAGTATGAAGAATATTGTGTACTTTGACAGGACAGATGTTAATTGTTAAGCTACATAAAAATTATCATCCAAGGCGCAGCCACACTATAATGTCATATCAATTAAAGATGATCAATTTGAACATAACTCAGTGAAAAGGATTAGAGGAGTAAAAAGAATAATATTTGCCCTTTTCCCATGCATTCTTTCCTCTCCAACTATTTCATTTATGCATTTGGATAGGCTTTAGGGTTATGGTAAAAGTAGACATTTTAAAAGTGATTCTTAAGGAATCTAATTGTGTTTACCAAATCGAATTGTCAATACTCAGTCTTTAAATTAGGGTAAAGTATGACATGCCTTTAGTTCAATCACTTTTTTTTTTTAAAAAAAAAAAAGAAATGTGATTTAAATGTGATTCTCTATGAATCGCTTTAGGTTTAGGGTTTAGGTCGAATACACTTTTTTAGCCTCATGGACAAGAGGACTGAGAACAATCTTTCCTCATACCTACATACACAAGAGGTTGTTTAGCAAAAAATAATCATCCAAAAGAATTCTAAGTAAAAAAGTGTAATCTTTTTTAGTCTCATATTTCTGTTATTACATATTTACGAGTTCATTTGGAATGACTTTTCAAGTATTTAAAAAAGTATTTTTAAATATAAAAAAAAAGGTGTTTTTAAGCACTTATTAGAAAATCATTTCAAACCTACCCTAAGAGTTTTCAAGTCAAATGAGTGATTTGTTATTATAGTGTTATTGGTTCAAGCAACTCCTAGCTGGCAGCTTTTATTATATTAGCTGGATATCCACGTAGGTTTAAGACCTGATTGGAGAAGCCAACTCAGCAGAGTGAGATGTTACTCGTCTGATTTGACAATAAATTGCATATGCTTCAATTATCTACATAATTGAGTGAAAAATACTTCTAACTCCCCTCTCTCTCTATTACCTTTGAGTAAAATAATTTGTAAGGACAGAGGATCGAATCATATTGACCCTTTAGAATGAGAACTTAGTGAATTATCCATTGAGATTAGCTATATTTTGATAAAGTTCATTGCATCACTCTGTATTAATTTGAAATACCCTGTTACAATACAATAACTTTGATAATTAGGAATCTCGCTCCTTCCTCCAAAAGGAAATGACGACATTCGAAACTTATTGTAGACTTTTAGCTGCGAGATTATCTTAAAGTTGATGATAAAAGAGTTAATATTAATGAAAGAGCTTGATTAATTAATTTTGAGGTTATTAGAACTCACAAATTTGTAGTTTTGTTTTTTTTTTTTTTTAAAAAAAAGTTCAACAATTCAGCGTTGGATTAAACTATCGTCTTTGAAATGATAATTAGCGGCTTATCTATTAAACTAGGTTCAAATGGACAAATTTATAAGCCTATTAGGTTTCTTTTGTTGGCTCGTTAAAATGAGATAGATTAATTTGTTGGAAAAATATTAAATAGTGATAACTAATGAACATCTTAATATTTAACTAGGAGAGTCTTTTTCCGAATTAAAATGTTTTGATTGAGAAAAATATTTTAGTAATAGATTAAATTCACCATTTAGCTGTCGTTCCAAAATCATTTCGTTTTTTTTTCTTAATTTTTTTTTTATTTTTTTACTTTTTTTATTTTTTAAAAACCATGATTATGTTTGATTAGATATTCCGTTGCTATGGCTTCCAAAAAAAATATATATATATATATTCCGTTGCTATATTTTTTTTTTTAAAAAAATGTTTTTAAAATATGAGTACATTTTTTTCTTAAATAGTGGTTTTCAATTTTCAAAATAAGATTTTTGTTTTCAAAATCTCATTTTTTCCTTCTAATACTTCTTTTTCCTTTTTGACATATCTTTCTCCACCAAATTATTAACTTTTCTCTAGGTATATTTTTCTCTCTAAATTTCTCTCTTAAAACATTCCCTCTGAAAATTTCATCTCTAAATTACCTTTTTATCTAAAACTTTCATCAATAAATTTTACTTTTCTCCCTCCAAAATCTAAGCTCTCGTTTGGTTGGTTGTTCATTTTCGTTTTTGTATTTTCGAAAGTAAAAATACAAGTAAATGATAAAAATGTATTTGGTATACCTTTTTTTTTGTAAACAATTTTAAAAAATAATAACTCAAAAAGTGATATGTGCGTTCAAAAACGACAAAATATTGTTTTCATTATTTTTCAATTTTGTTTTCAAAATAATAGAAATACGAGATACAACTTTAAAAACACATAATACATTTGTTCCATCAAATAATGTTGTAATACCCACAAACAACATTTTCTATTTCTGATATTCAAACTCTTTTCGACTTTAAATATAAAAAAAATACAAAATTACTGTTGTGTAAATAGTGTGTATGGTTGATATATAGTGATGCTTTGGTAGATATTTTTACATATTTCTGTCAATTTTGTTGTACTCCTTTGCTCTGTGATCAAAAGCTTCATAATAATACAACTATCTTGTATCTTTTTTTTTCTTATAAGTTAAATTCTAACAGTTTTTGTTTGAAGAATTAAGTCCAACAACATTGATGTACAATATCTAATAAAAATCAAGTAAATATCTGTAACGCCCGTAATTTAAAGAAAATTCAAATTTATTTAGTTGGGTGTTATTTTGAGTTAAGAGGGAATTTGAAAATTTTGAAAATTGGTGAAATATTTAAAATTAGGGTTGAATGTCATTTTTGTAAATATGCCAAAACTAGAGCCAAGCCCAAGCCCATTAGGTTATTTTTTTTAAGCTGTGCGCAGCCGGAGCCTTATTCTTCATCTTCCCTTTTCTTCTCCACGACCCACGAGCAGCAGCAACCTTCTCCTCCTCGTTTAGCAGCTGGCAGTCACGCTTCAGTAGATCCATCACCGGCGGCGTCTCTTTTTTTTTTGTTTCCGGCGAACGGCGTGAGCCACAGCAGGTCGGCGACGGTATTTTGCAGCAGTGTCGGCGACTTCGTGTAGCGGTCCTCAAGCCGCGACTCTCCGAGGGATTTCAGCAAGCAGCGGCGGCGACTGGTCCGATTCCGGCGGTGCTTTGGTTCGAATTTCGCAGCAGGTCGACAACGGGTTTTTTGCAGCAGTGTTCGACGGCGTTCTTGCGGTGGTGTGACGTGATTTCCAGCAGAGTTTTCGCTTGGGTATCCTTTGGCGTTTTTCGGCAAGTTGTAGCGTTCGATTTCAAGGTTCTTTGGCATTAGAAGTGTAGTTGTCGGATTGGAGCGTTTTTGGAGACCTCGGACAGCAAGCATATTATGTTTTGGCCTTGGAGTTAAAGAATTGATTAGTGTTGTTCAAGAGCATTAAGCCAAGGTAAGTGAACTTACTGTTGAACTTTTAATTGGGTGCGCATATTTGATTTTCTAAAATTCTCGTGTTTATGGGTTGTTCTTGAAATTTATTATGATTATTAAAAACATAAAAATTGAGCATGACAATTTATTATTTTAATTATGTATGAGTTTATGGAAAGTTATTGAAAGCATGAACTTCATTATCATTGCTTGCAATTGTTAATGTTTAAAATAATTGAGTTGGTGATCTCTCAAAATTTCATTAAATGAATGAGTTTAAAATTCCATTAAAGGAATTATTTATCAGTTTTATAAGTGTACATGAAATTGATGTACATTCAGGGATGCCTACACAAGACTTAGGGACATGAAATTGATGTACCTAAGTCGAGGTTTGTGCAATTGACGACCTTGAGGTTTCGTGAAATTGACGGCTTCCGTAGGAGACACATGAAATTGATGCGTCTAGGATATGCATGAAATTGATGTATATTCTTCTCATTAGGAAGTTTAAAATAGAGTTTAGAGCCACCAAAATCATATTTGTTGTTGCTTTTAAAATGTTTTAAAAGCGTGACCCAACCTCAATAGTAGGGTCACTTACTGAGTATTTAAAATACTCATTCTTTTCAAAATATAATTTTTTTTCCATGTAAAGGCAAGGGCAGGTTAAAGGTGATCGATGAGAATCCGATAGGCAGCCATGAGGGAACTATTTTGAATTTCATATTTTATTTTTCTTCCGCTTTAAGAACTCTGTTTTACTTTATTGTAAATTTGATTGAGAAATTTTCTAGAAGCCATGTACATTTTATTTTAGAAATTATTTAAGAAAATTTAAGACTTTTAAAAATAGGGATCCCGAATAAAAGTTTTGTTTTAAGGTTTTTACTTGAAATAAGTGTTTATGTTTTAAAATATTTTTATTTAAAAATGCCTCCAATGCATGCATTGTCGTAACGGTCCCGAGAAGTTTATTTAAGAAGTCGGGTCGTTACAATATCTTTCCTTTTGTTAAAAAAAAAATCAATAACCAATCAACTTGCAACAAAAAGAAGATGAACAAAAAGAATAATTTATTTTCCTTTCTCTTATCAACTTATTTTCCTTTCTCTTACCAAAAATATTTCTTCTTTCTTTCCTCTCTTGTAGATTTATTCTTCATCCTACAAATTATACCACTATCTCCACATATCCAAATTCCTCTTATAAAATTACAACTTTTGTTATTAGACTTCATTTAATTGTGCGTCATTTACATGCATATATGTGCGTATATATGTATGTGAAGCATTCATTTATTGAGATTGTTAATAAGAAATAATAATCATATTAAATTAACATTTTCTTAAAAAATAAAATTTACCTAACACATTAATCTCTTCCTGCATTTTCAAATTCATAACGACCAACACAAAGTTTTCAAATTTTGAATTCGAAATTAAAATTTTCAAACTCCAATCGAACGTGTTTTCAAATATAGTAGAAATAAAGATATTTGCTTTTGTTTTCGACTGAATTCTTTATTTTTAAAAACAATTTTCAAATCACTGGTTTGGGGCGTAATATTTTCCCTGAATTTTTTTTATCTCTAACTTTTTTCTATGTATATCTTTAAAATTTATTCCTTACTTTTCTTTTTCTCTCATTTACTTTTTTTTTTTTTTTTTGTCTAACAAATATATCTCCAACTTTTATTTTTTTTAGCTTAAAACTTGGTTCGAAGGACAAAGGTTCAAATCCACCAACTCACATGTTCTAAAAAACTTTTTATTTGTTTATAATTTTCTTTGTAAAATCTTCTCTCCGACAACATTTCTTTATATTTCTTTTTTTAAGATGCATTTTTCTCTCAACTTTATTCTCTCTCAAATTCCTCTTTTTCTTTCTCTAACTCATATTTCTTTTTAAGAATCTAAATTAATATTCTCTCTCTCTAAAAAAATCTATCTCTGTCTCTAAACTTTATTTTCGTACGGTTGATGATCAAATTTCGCTAGGGAAGTTTCCTTCGCTCCACGTGACAATCAACAATGAATTTGTTTAAGAGCGGGGAAGACGTGACCTGCACAACAAGCAAACGCTGCACACCAGTGCGGTGTAGACCACACGCACTCCGATGCTTAAGTCAGTACCGAATAAAGAGGTGACTGAGAGTGAAGAGCGCGTGGTGTTACCTATATTTTTCTCTGTGTATCTCTGTATCCCCATGCAGTGGCGGATCTAGGAATTCCATATAGGAGGGGCACAATATACATAAAAATGTAATAAAAAAAATTTATAATGAAAATTTAAAAATTATGCATATCTTCATAAATGAATTAATTTTAGTTTTTAAACCAAGGCTGTCCATATACTTTCAAATTTGTAATAATTTAACCCCTATACTTTCAAATTTGTAACCATTTAGTCCCTATACTTTCAAATTTGTAACAATTTAATCTTTATCGCAAAAAAAAATTCATCAAAATTAAATGTCGATTTTTATTATTTAATGATTAAACTTTGTAGCTTCTTTTTTTTTTTTTTTTTTTGAGAAGAAAATGAACCATTTCATTACTTCAAATCAATACATGGAATAGTACACTTGCAATGAGTACTGTAGTGTAACTCATATGGAAAATTATCCAGCCACAACATGGATCTCTGCTTTGCTAGAGCATGTCTAGCCAAACAATCTGCTCTCCTATTACAATTTCGAGATACATAGATAAAAGAAACTTTGTAGCTTCTTAACATATTGGGTCCCAAATTAGTTTATTAATCTATCTAGGTAAGATATTTCATTAAATCTTTACATTAATATTTCACGATAGGGACTAAATCGTTACTAATTTGAAAGTACAGAGACTAAATTGTTACAAAATTAAAAAGTATAAGAACTGAATCGTTACAAAATTGAAAGTACAGAGACTAAATCGTTACAAATCAAAATTTAGGGATTAAATTGAAAGTTCAAAACCAAAAATGATTTTAACTAAAAATTATATTATAACAACTAAAGGCTCGGAAAAAAAATTTTCATACCGCGAGTTTTGATACCTGGACCTCGTGAATGACTCGTGCCCCCATAACCAACAATCCAAACTTCAACTTTGGTAAATAATACGATTTATATATATTAATATTATAAAAGTTCCATTATATTATATTAAAAATATAAAGACGGGATAATTTGAGGGGGGGCACGTGCCCCTCCTGGCCCCTTCATGGATCCGCCCCTGTCCCCATGGACGACTTCGGCCTAGTCTCTATATAGGTTCTTCTGGCGAGGTTCCACATGGGGTAGGGCACCAGAGACCAAAGTGGGCTCGTTGCCCTGGTCGGCCTCGGCATTGGGTCGAGGCCGACCCTTCTCCTCGGCCTCGATATTGGGCCGAGGCCGAGGAGGGTTGCCATAATTTAGTAGTTTACTCGGAATACAATATTTTATTTTCCATCGATCAACATCGATTTTCATAAAGAAATAAGTTTTTTAGTTTATCCTCTATCAATCATTAAATGGTTTGTCAAAGTACAAACAAGCATTTTTCTTATACTTATTGACTCGATTTTACATAAAATACTCGAAACATCGGGCCTTACATGATCAAAATCACATAAAAATAAAATCTATGGCCATAAAATTAACCTAAATAGTTCAACGCAAACCGAACATACATTATGCATAAATCCCACCTATTAGAGCCTATCGCAAATTTTTAATATTAATTAATAGGGACAGCGATGGCTCTGATACCAATTGAAGGGGATAAAAGCCCCCACACAGCGGAAGCGCATCGATTGGACTTTACGCCGTATATTAATTAACATTATAATACCGTTACGAAAAGGCAAAATAAACTTTAAACATGCTTTAAAGTTGCTGGAAATTGCTATAAACGTGCTTGAAAATTAAATCTAAATTTATTTTCATGCTTTTCTAAAGAAACAGGAAAGAACCGTTACAAACCTTCGTTGTAGACTTGACCGTTCTTCGCCCACGACGCTTCAACGAATGAAAACGCAGCAGCCTCCTTGTAGTTTCTTTGCTGGAAAATTCTTCTTCAAAGACACAATAACCACAGAGTTTACACCGGTATGTCTCTAAGTCTAGGAGGCAAAAGACTTGTGGGAGTCTTTCTCTAAGAGGGAGGCTAGAGAGAATTCTAGGGTCTTGTCTTGTGAGTCTAAGAGCAAGAGGAGTGTACTGAACCAATTAGGTCTAGTGTTCTATTTATAGAAGAGAGGCCATGAATAAAATATTCAATTAAATCAATCTTTTCCAAAATTGATTCAATCTTATTCCTTATTTAATAAATCCAAGATCAATCAATTCCATAATTGATTAATCTTTTCCACAAATGACTAATTACTTCCATAAGTGATTAGATCATTTCCATAAATGATTAATCACTTCCTTAAGTGATTAATTATTTCCATAATTGACTAATTCCCAGTTAATGAATTCTTTAATTAATTAACCACCAATTAAATATCACATATTTAATTTCCGGCCTTGAATTAATTAATTTGCCCAAATAGATTTTAGGCCTTAAAATTAATTAATTCATTATTTGAACTCTTTCAAACTTCCATAAATTTAATGTGACTCAAATTTATATTAATATTTGAATTTCTTCGAATATTAATTTCTCTCAAAATAATATATCAATATATATTATATTGTTTCCCTTAGTAAATTGAACATTTTCAATTTACATTTATTACTGTGTTGCCTCAAATTACTTTATGAGCTACCAGTGGGACCTAATGGACCTGCAGATCAGAAGCTCCAACGATGTGAGATTAATTGGTCAAACTCATTAACCAAATTAATCAATATTCGTTAACTATGTGTACATTCCACTATAGACTCACAGTTGCACTCTTCTCACTGCAGACATATTTTCTATGTCCACGGATATAGACCAATATCGACTAGTTAGTCCTTCACGAGTGTCCGTAACACCAGCTGGGTCAAATTACCGTTTTACCCCTGGGTTACTTCTATTTCCTTAAGTACCAGTTCTCCTCTAATGAACAACCTGTTTGTGGTCCAACCATCAAACAGAAAACCCTCTCGTGCCATTGAGAGGGTAGGGCCCTTTGTTCAAGACTCGGAGTCACCACTTAAGGGAACACTCATCTGCTTCCCTAAAGTCGGGAAGGAGTGAATTCCATCTTATACGATTATGTTTCCAGCTCCCCATTCGGTCTTGTCCCCAACATGGTAGGCTTATTGAGTCGGCGTATTTGCCACTCTCACCCATACAAATCAAAGGACAATCCCTCATGAGTAGGAGTCCATAATCAACTCAGGATTAAGACTAAGTTGTCTAGGTCGTCCTAGTGAAATAGAAAACCAACTAGTTAACGGTGTTATAACCAGTGGTTACTATTTCGCGGTCCGGTCTTATGCAAACTCATTGCATAGGATACCCCCACTAGCATGTCTCCTACACGAACGCGTTGGATCATAGCGTTTGTATCAAATACAAAGTGGGTCGTATCCATAGTGTCACCGGGATAAGGCACCCAGTCTTATCCCTATACTATAGACCCTTTAGGCTGTTTCTTGAACAGTGATCCCCATATGTCGCCACATATAGTTCAAGACTCATATTACAGCCTAGGATGTCTAGTTTATTGGATTAGGGTTATTTTAGGCAAAGACAAATATAAAATAACTAATAACATTTAATGGAAAAATATATCAATATTATTTCATTAATATCCGGTCAACGGTTACATTCACTATCTACGAGTTTTAGGGCATAAAACCCAACAAAAACACGACCCCAACTTCGACCCCTCCGTGATGCGTGGCGAGATCTCAGTCATGGTTGCTAACCCCAGTTCTTATCCGGCCTCTGAGGGCTCGTCAAGTGGGCGTGAGGATATGGACTTTTCAAGAGATGATAATAATTAGACTATCATTTGCTAGATTTGTCTTACTTTTTGTTTTCCTAGGCTTTTTTGTATTCCAAGAAATTTCTCACTGTTTTTGTGATTCTTCCGAATGTTCTAGCTCTTTTTTTTTTTTTTTTTTTTTTTAATGGAATGAAGCAATTGACCCTTTATGCTATATTTCTGTCGAATAGATCTTGGTGAGGTACTATGTTATATTCATGACACTTAGCTCAATTAATTTGTAAACAAACTAATATGCTAAACTGAAACAGTCATGCATGATGCTAGACTGAAATACTCATACATATTGATAAGTAAGGATTATCACATATGATGCCCAGTAAAGACAACCATATATGGTGCTTAGTTATAATGAAAATGGTAAGCAATTGATACCATAAGACCGTTCTGGGCATGATGAAAAGTTTTGCTTATCCAACTACCATTATTACCCGTGGTGGGCCCCCCACTCAAATCTCGTATTTCTAACAAGGGAAATATGCATGTTTGAGTAACTAAAATGTTAGGGTTACCTTATTTCACATGCTTGGCCTCGGCCAAGGCAAGAGGCTACGAGGATTTGTCTTCCTGGCACTCCTGTTGTCACGCCTGTACTCGCTACCAGCTCTCGTACCTTGGTTTATGCTTTGCACAGATAAGTAATCACTTTTGAGTGAAGGCTCGACCCGGCAGTGCGGACACTGGACCGGGGAGTGAGGCTCGACCTAGCGGTGCGGACACTAGATCGGGGAGTGAAGGCTCGACCCGGCCGTGCGGACACTGGACTGGGGAGTAGGGCAGTTGAAAGGGATTGCATGCTCCTTGTATAAGAAAGAAATCTATTCTATTATTCCTGAGAACAATAAATACACATCCTACCAACTGTTAAAGAAAAGAAATTTAAATAACTAGCTAACAGGTTTTATAACTGAACAGAAAGAATGGAATGCAGCCTAATGCTCCATAGGGTGTGGAGCTTTCAGAACCTTCGTGTTTGTGGATGGTCGGCCTCGGCCCCCTTCCGACGTGGGGTGGCTCGGGATTTCTTTTCTGTGCTTTTGAGTGCCATGAAATAGCACTCCCCGGACGTTGTCTGTTCACCCCGTATCATTCCTACACCCTTCTCAGTGGGAAATTTCAGAATTTGGTGATAAGTTGAGGCCACAGCCCTGAGCTCGTGCAAGGATGGTCTTCCCATAATCGCGTTGTATGCCAGAAGGCAATCTACTACCAGGAAGTTAATCAGCTTTGTAATCGATCGCTGCCCCTCCTCGAATTTTACTGGTAGCTCGATCCTTCCTTCCGGGCTCACCTTCTCTCCTCCAAATCCTACGAGTGGTGTAAGACTCTGCTTTAGATGATCCCTTCCCAATTGCATTGCCTCAAAAGCGGTTGTGGAAAGAACATCGGCGGAGCTCCCTCCATCAATTAGGATCCGATGAACTCTTGCATTGGCAATAGTTAAAGTTACCACCAATGCATCATTATGTGGATGATGGATTCCCGCAGCTTCTTCTTCTGTCAATTCTAGGTTAGACCGGTTGTTGGAGAATCGAAGGGAATACATACCTCGGTTCACCGGCACCAATTGTGCTTCTTGTGCTGCGGCCTTGCGTTTTCTTCCCGAATCTCCTCCAGCAGGACCTCCTAAGATGGTTCGGATCTCAATTGGCGGATCGTCACCCCCTCGACCTTGATCTTCCCGTGCTGTTCTCGCCGTTGTCATTCCCAACAAACTCTTTTAGATAGCTTTCTCTAATTAGGGTTTCTATCTCGTCCCGTAACTGTATGCACTCCCGTGTCGTGTGACCGTGGTCTCCGTGGTACATGCAGTATTTGTTCCTGTTTCTTCTATCAGGATCTTACTTCATCTTAACTACTTGTTTCAACAAATTTGTATTCTGGACAGCTGCGAGAACCTGTTCAATAGGGACAGAGAGTGGGGTATATTTTTCAAACTTGCTTTTCAGTTCTGGTCGGTCTCGGATCTCCTTTGTTTCTGCTCGGCCTCTGCCCGAGGAGTGTTCTGGTCTGCCTTGACTGACCTCGTCTGCTCGTCCCCTGCCACCCTTATCTTCTCTCCGTCTGTCGGAAACTGAAATTCCCCGACTTCCCCTCTCTTCTTGCTTTGATCGCAATAGCTCCTCAGCACTTATGTACCGTTGGGCTCGGGTCATGAACTCCACGTACGTCCGCGGCTGGCTTTCTCCTATGGAGTTGAGTAGTTTTTCGTCTTACAAACCTGAAATCACAGCGGTAAGAGCAACTGCATCATCATAACCTTCTACTTATAAGACTTCATTGAAGGTGTTCATATAACACATGCGGAAGCAATTGAAGATCGAAAGCACTTAAGACATTCAATTTTACTCCTAAAGCATGCATGTTCTAGAAAGGGTAGAAAATAGAGTAAATGAGTACCAACCTCTTTGATGCTCACTTGTAAGGAACTCCTTGTGATATTATCTTTCTCCAACTTCTCTTGGACAACCTTTAGTGTCTTCCCTACTATTCTCTTGAGCCTAGAAAGACTTGTGGGAGTCTATAGAAGAAAGAAATAGGAAGGGAATGCTTGATGGTACAAGCTTTTGGAAGGAGATGAAATGAGAGAGAATTTGAGGGAGAAAATTTGCAGCATAACACTAAATGAAAGCTTGCTTCTCTTGAATCTAATTCAAGCCCCTTTTATAGACCTCTCCCATGCAAAGACAAGCTTCATGACACTTAGCCACATGGTCAAGATGCAACTCAAAGTGGATTCTAGGTGTCTACTTCACAACACATGCATCTAATGCATGTTTGTGTTGTTTTCCACTATGTATCATTATGCAAGAGTGGAAAAACCACTAAATCCACTATGAATTGAATCCTAATTGTGAATTTTCAGCTTTCAATTCATTTCAAATTCAATTCAAAATTGAAATTGATTTCTAGGCAATTAATTGGGACATTTCCAAGTAATTTTGATATGATTGATCCAATCAATCTTTATCACCTAATGCCATGAATTATATATGATTCCTAATACATATATATGGTATTTAAAACACTTTTAAATACCTCATCTCTCAATTCCTAATTTAATTCATAATTAAATCATTGTGTCGAACATGTTTTACGATAAAACCCTATTTCCCGTTTTTGAACGATTCAAAGTTTCCTATCAAAATATTCTAAGCTTTATTCCGATATGAGCTAGTAGGGGGACCTAATGGACCTATAGATCATGGGCTCCAACGATTCGAGGCTAACCGACTAATCTCATTATCAAAGTTATCCAACATTCGTTAACTACCGGGACACTCCACTATAGCCCGATAGTTGCACTCCCCTCACTATAGATATATTTCCGTCCACTTGATTTAACCATGTTTAGTAAGTCGTTCCTTCACAGGTTGTTCGTAGCTATAGCTAGGTCAAATAACCGTTACACCCCTATAGTACTTCTTGTTCCTTAAGTTCCACTAATCCTCTAATGAACAATCGGTTTGCGGTCCAACCATCAAACCTAAGTTCCTCTCGATCCAACGAGAGGGTGGGGCCCCTTGTTCAAGTCCTGGAGTTAGTACTTAAGAGAACAACCTCTCTGCTATCCCTGAAATGGGTAGGAGTGAATTCCGTCTTGCGAAACTATGTCCCCAGCTATCTATTCGATCTTATCCCCAAAATGGTAGGCTTGTCGAGTCGGCGATGCTGGCCACTCTCACCCATGCAGATCAAAGGATAATCTCGCATAAACAGGAGTTCATAGATAGCTCAGGATTAAGAACGAGTTACCTAGGTCATCTATGAGAAATAGTCAGTTTCTTCAGTAAACGGCGTTATAAAGAGAAAGTGACTTATTTCGTGGTCCAGTCTTATGCAAACTCATTGCATAGGACGCCCCCACTCGCATGTCACCACATGAACGATTTAGGATCTCATCGTTTGTACTTAATACAAAGTGGGCCGCGTCCATAGTGTCTCCAGGATAAGGTACCCAACCTTATCCTTATACTATAGACTATTTTGACTATAAACTTGAACTTGATCCTATGATATGTCCCTACATATAGTTCAAGTATTCATTTTATAGCCAAGGATCTTAGTTTATTGGATTTAGGTTAATCATTCGCAATTTACATATTCAATAACATCTTTTACTGAATAACCTCAATAACGTCTTTATTGGAAATAGAATATGTTTAATGATTTACAAACTACGAGTTTATAGGACATTAAACCCAACATTCATTGCTGAATCTCGAGATGTAGTCCTTCAGGCTTTCCTTTGGCCTTTGTTTGACCATCAATAGATTAATTTGCGGCTTTCGTCGGTTTTTAGCCCCCAAAAACTGTGTGGCAAAGGCTCGTGCTAATTCCTTGAACGACTCTATGGACTTCCGGGGTATCTTGCCAAACCACTACCTAGCAAAGCCCGTTAGGGTAAGCGTGAAGGCTCGACATCTGGTTGCCTCTTTGGCCCCGTGGAAGTCCATAAAGTTAAGTATGCCTTCAAGTGCTGGACCGGATCTTTCTTTCCATCGTATTGGAAGGTGGGTACCTTGAACTTCTGCGGCACTTCAGCCCTCATAATGTCGTCTGTGAAGGGCAGATCTATCTCCCCTAGTAGCTCTTCTATATCCTCATTATCTGTCCTCTTGTATGAGTTGTAAGGACTATCCTCCTATTTCAACCATTTGGACAGCTCTTGCTCGCGCCCTCCTCGACTATGCTCGGCCTTAGACTTTTCCCGAGCCTCGAATTTTTCCCTGCCATCGACTTTAACATAAAAACTTGATACGCAAATTGCTAACCGCAAGTGTACGGGCCCAAGTTATAATATAGTGATTAAAAATCGAATGTCGTTCTGGATTGGTTTTCTAGCTCACCTAATTACTAAAGGTATATTTGCCCAATTTTATTTAGAGAAAATATTCGAGAAAGATGCAAATTAATTAAAAACTACTCAAAGTAATAAAAAGGGTGGAAACTTAATGGAGAAAAGCCTTAGGGAATTGATTTCACTTATTAGACACATGAATTAATTCAGTGATTAAATATGAACGAACACGTAACGATTTCATAAACCAAGAATTATTGATTATTAAAAGCCTCTCCCGAGTACAATTAATTCTTTATGCAAATTCAGAAATTGATATCCCTATCTAATTTCTCCAGCAAGCATAAGCATTAAAGATCAATCCTTATAACGGTTTCTCAAGCAATCCTAAATCTCCCGATTATAGAACCACCTAAGTCATGCAATTGATAATCTAATCTAAACTACCCTCTCCCGAGCAATTAGTTCAGATAAAACAACATATAGTCCGTGATCAAGAGATTATAAGCATTAAGCATTCAAATTGCATAAATAAAAGGCATTACGAACAGTCCTAAAAATCCCTAAATTAATCCATACAATCTAATGGCTACATCAAGCCCCTAAGAAATGAAATTTAGCTACTCATAGTCTCAAAATCACAAGCAAAAGTTGTCCAATACATCATAAAATAAGTACAAGAAATAAAGGGAGAAAGAATAAACTCGCTAGCCGTGATTCCTGAGCGTTCCCGTCATGATCCTCACGATCTAGGCTTCGAAAATCAACTCCCCATGAACTCCTTGGTATTCTGGCCGATTTCTCGCTCCCAAAAGTCATAATTTTTCTCCCAAAAAAGCTCCCCCAAATCTACTGCATCGTTTAACATTTATACTGCACATTCTGCCTCGACAGCGTCGCAACGCTAAGGACACAACGTCGCGACGTTGTCGCGTTGCGTGCCCTAATAGATCTGGAAGCCCGCAGGGTCGAGAAGCTTTGGAGGTAGCGTCTCGACGCTGCCTCGAATATGCGCCTACTGCTTGATGGGCTAGCGTTGAGACGCTCAAGGGATAGCGTCTCAACGCTACCCTTACAGATGGGGGCCTTGAACCTTGCCTTCTTTTGCTCATTTCCTCACTTGGATTAATTCTTTTTCTCCAAAATCATCGGTATTCATCAAAACTTAAATTTCCTTCAAAATATTTGATTCCTACAAAATTAAACCAAATACACATAAAATTGGCCAAATAACTCTCAAGACTAACACTAAAATGATATAAAATATAGCTCAATTAATTGAGCTATCAGGCCTCGACGGTGAGCTTCTGCGAACTTCTTTGCGTCTCAACGCTACCCTTACGGATGGGGGCCTTGAACCTTGCCTTCTTTTGCTCATTTCCTCACTTGAATTAATTCTTTTTCTCCAAAATCATCGGTATTCATCAAAACTTAAATTTCCTTCAAAATATTTGATTCCTACAAAATTAAACCAAATACACATAAAATTGGCCAAATAACTCTCAAGACTAACACTAAAATGATATAAAATATAGCTCAATTAATTGAGCTATCAGGCCTCGACGGTGAGCTTCTGCGAACTTCTTTGTGACTAGGCCCAGGTTCTTTTTGAGCCCAGTCATCTTTTAAGTTCGGCATCTTGCTCGTGACACTTCCTGAATCTCCCACCTCCTCGTCTGCTATTCTTTTTCCTTTTTTAGGGTCTCTGCACAGCTGGTCATCCTGGTTCCCTGGATGCTCGGGTTTCCTCAACACACTCAGATTTTCCGTCAAATTCTGTCCCATGTCATCCATCCTTACTTTGAGTGCCGCGATTTCGGCTTCTTGGGCTTGGAGTCGAGCCTGGTGGTGTACCTCTCCGGTGGTTGCTTCACTGTCGCGCTCCATCTAGTCGCTAACGCCTCTTTCGGTAACATGCCGCGTTTGCTAGTCAACACTCTTCCTCACAGACGGCGCCAACTGTTGATGATCAAATTTTGCTAGGGAAGTTTTCTTCGCTCCACGTGACAATCAACAGTGAATTTGTTTAAGAGCGGGGAAGACGTGACCTGCACAACAAGCAAACGCTGCACACCGGTGTGGTGTAAACCACACACACTCTGATGCTTAAGTCAGTACCGAATAAGGAGGCGACTGAGAGTGAAGAGCGTGTGGTGTTACCTGTATTTTTCTCTGTGTATCTCTGTATCCCCATGGACAACTTCGGCTTGGTCTCCATATAGGTTCTTCTGGCGAGGTTCCGCATGGGGTAGGGCACCAGAGACCAAAGTGGGCTTGAAGCCTTGGTCGGCCTCGACATTGGGCCAAGGCCGAGGAGGGTTGAGGCGGGCCGGGAAGGCCCCGACCCATCCGCTGCCTTCTTTTGGGTTGATATCTGCCTGTTTGGGCCCATCAATTTTGGCTTATTTGGCCCATGGTGAAGGTGAATATTTTTTACTCATAACACGTACCTTCATATATTCTTTCTCTCTAACACATCTTCCATCTCTGCAAAAAAGCATTATTCAATTGACATGTAGTATCGATCAAGAGGTTAGAGGTTTGAATCCTCCACCCTCAAATGTTTTTGAATCCAAAAGAAAAAAAAAACACACACACACACATATCTCTCTGTCTCTCCAAACTTCTAAAATACATACAACAATAAAAAATAGTTGTCAAACATATTAAGTCTTCTATTTTATAGAAATTTTAAGGGAAAAATACACTTTTAGTCCATGAGATTTATTAGAGTCTATCAGTGTTTATCACTGATAGACTCCGATTAATTCAGTGACTATCAGTGATAGACACTGATAGACTGTTATGCTGATAGACTCCAAATAATCCTTTCTATAATTGTCTAACATCAATAGACTCTAATAAATCAAAGTCTATTAATGACTCTTAGTGTTAACACTGATAATCCTTTCTATCATATAGTTGCGGATAGAATGGATATTTTTGTAACTTAACGTCACTTTTTGCTATATTCGCAAATAGTTTTTCTTTTTGCTATTTTTCACAGTATTTAGCATTTGTTGCCATGGGTGCAAATGCCCCATTTTATATTGACTTTTTAAAAGATGGAAATACGATGATTGTTCGTTTTTTTTTTTTTTAGTTAAAAAATATATATACAGTGGTTCTTAACTTGTTTATTTGAAGTAGATGTGGGACTTTATTCAAACAATTTTATTTTAAATAGTTGAGAGTAGGAGAGGAAAATATATTGCAAAAGGGAACTACAATTTTGTGGCCACAAAATTGTCTTGTCAATAGAACCACAAGATCTGCTGATGGATTTGGATTTCAGGATACAGTCCAACAAAATTTTGTCTGTAAAATTGTCAGAGTGAAGATTGTCCCCACAAACCAACACAGGGTCCTTTTAGGATGCTTTGTTCTCACTCATATGCTTCCTAGAAAATTCCCAAGAGATCACCCAACAATGAACTTCTCCAAGCCAAGCACGCTTAACTTCAAAGTTCCTAGCACCTTGTTGGTATAGGTAGTATCTATCAATTCTTTTAAACTTTTCTTGACCATAATTTCATGTCCTCAGGATCCCTCTCATTCGGATGTGATCTCGGTTCATTCATGTACCTCTCCTAACCTCGGGCGTCACAATTCATTTTCTTTTGGAAAAAATACACTTTTGGTCCCTGAGGTTTGGTTTATGTTTCATTTTGGTCCTTGAGTTTTCAAACGCGACAATTTAAACCTTGAGGTTTGGGTTAGGTTTCATTTTGGTCCCTCCATCCACTTTTCCATTAAAAACTAACGGTTTGCTAATGTGGCAGTATTTTTTTTATTAAAAAAATTATTTTTGATTTTTTAAAAATATAAATATATTAAAATTAATAAAAATATTATTATTTAATTTTTTTTATTTCTTTTCTCTTCTTTCTCATCTCCTTCTTCTTCAAGTTTTCTTCTCCATGTGTGTTCTTCTTCAGCATAACTCTCGGCGACCGGCCGGTGGCCGGCAGCCGCCGGCGACTCTTTTTTTCCTTTTATTCTTCTTCTCTTTTCTCCTTTTTTCTTCACTGCTCTTTTCTTTTTTATAAAAAAAAAAACGTAACAAGGAAGGTTCCGTTTCGGATCTGGTTCGGCCGCCTGTTCGTCCTCGCGCACGCCGTTCGTCCGTTCGTCCTCCCTCGTTTCTGGGTTCCGTTCGTCCGTTCGCCGTCTGGGGTTTCGTGCCGCCGTTTCGTTCCAGATCTGGTTCGTCCTCCCTTCGCCCTCCTTCGACCACTGTTCGTCTATTCCTCGCGCGTTCGTCCGTTCTCCCTCGACTTGTGTTTCGTCACTCTCGCCGCTGTTCGTCGTTCTTTTTTTTTCTGGGTTTCGCCGTTCTTCTTTTCTGGGTTTCGTCCCTCTCACCGGCGCCGACGTTCTCCCTCACTTTTCTGTATATATACTAGCCAATCCCCAATTTCTGCCCCTTCTTTCCCCAAAACTCGGTGACGGGGAAAGGGTTGGTTCTCATTTTGCAACGTTTGATTAGGAAGATATGGAAAATGTGGTTGATGTTCTGATCGTGGGAGCCGGAATCAATGGTCTCACTACTGCATTGGGACTTCACAGGTGAACTCTCTGTAATTTCTGTGTATGAATGTGAATGGGTGATTCTTGATTCTCTTTAATGCTTATGATTTCAGTTCAAATCGTGCAGATTAGGTATTCGAAGCTTGGTGTTGGAGTCATCGGATAATTTGAGAATCACTGGATTTGCCTTATCGTTGTGGACGAATGGTTGGAAGGCGTTGGATGCCGTTGGAATTGGCGATTCACTTCGGCAAATCCATGACCAACTTGATGGGTAATTAAGGACCATCAAGCCTTCAATACCCTTTCATTTTCTTGTCTTTTAGAACTAGTTTTATTTGCCTTCAGGTCTGCTTGTATTTATGGTGTTTGTTCTTTTGCCTGTTCAATAGAACTTTAAATCAGTGAGAACCATGCATTGTGTAGATCTGGACGAAAAATCGTCTCCTCTCCATGGCCGTTGGGCTCTTCCAGATCTGGTTTCGAAGGGGGAAACCTCCTTCTCTCTTTTTTTTTTTTTTAAATAGGGAAATGGTCGTCGGCGGCGATAGAGAAGAAGAGGGAGAGAGAGTGAGAAAAGAAAAAAAAAATGTCGCCGTCGGCGAGCGGTGGTCGCCGGCCACCGGCCATGGAGGGAAGGTTGATCGTTGAAGAAGAAGAAATAGTGGAAGGAAGAGGAAGAAGAAAAAGGTGGGAGAGAGAATAATAAAAAGAAATAAAATAAATTAATAATAATAATAATATTATTATTATTTTAATATATTTTTATTTTAAAAAATTGAAAATTAATTTTTTAATTAAAATAATAGTGCCACGTCAGCAGCCGATTAGATTTAACGGCAAAGATGGTAGGGACCAAATTACTCCTTATCTCGAATCTCAGAGACTAAATTGTTGAGTTTGAAAACTCAGGGACCAAAATAAAACCTAATCCAAGCCTCAAGGACTAAAAGTGTATTTTTCCCTTTTCTTTTCTTTTCTTTTCTTTTTTTTTTTTTTGGTTATTATTGTTTACTTACATTAATTTAGATTTATTATGTCAATGAGTAGATTTTAGGCTAAATTATAAGTTTATTATATGAAATTTCAAAGTTGTGTTGAATAATTCATTAAACTTTAAAATGTATTTAATACGTCTTTTAACATTTTTTTTCTTTATTTTTTAATAGATACTTGGAGATCAAAAGTGTATAATAGATTTTCAAATTTTCAATTTTATGTTTAATAAGTCTCTTACACAATTTGATTTAAAAATTTAGAGATGTATTAAACAAAAAATTGAAAAGTCGGAGTTCTATTAAAGACAGAATTACAATGTTGTTTCTAAAGGGTCATAAGTTTTAAAAAATGTTGAATAAGTCAAGAAACTTCACAAAATTAAAAGTTCAGAGACTTGTGAGACTTTTTTTGAAATTCAAAAATCTATTATACATAGTACGTACATACTAAATAACTTTTAAAGTCAAATATTTATTAACACACCTCTAAAGTGAGTAAACTTGTAATTTAACCACGATTTTACTACTAATAATTTTTACTCATTAAAATCAAATCGAGAAAAATAAAAAGGAGCACCTCATTATTCGGCAAGGAGACATGTTTCATTGTATCTTATTGGCTGTTGGGATAAAAGAAAGGCTATTCGGTATCAAGCAAATATTGCCTTCACCCTACTATTGTCACCTTTGTAGTTTGATGGGGGAGGACATCATATAAAGATATCAATGGGCATAAATCAACGAAATATTCATCAAACGTTTCCAAATTAAGAGAAAATCTCTCTAGAAACAAAGTTCTATTTTGATCTTTGTTTAAAAAAAAATTATCATGAAGTTTCCCAAGAAAATTACCTTAAGAAAATGGAAGTATTTAGCTTGAAACATAATATCTATAACAATAATGTCATATTTTGAATTGTTATAATTTGATTAGCAAATCAAATACTCCAGTGACCACAAACACAGAACAACAACTCAGAGAAGAGAGTAAAGAAGAATGAAGAACACAACAATTATAGTGGTTCCACTCAAGATGGTGTACATCCACTGTTGAAGAGATCACCCAAGCTTTATTAAGAAATCACCAGCAGCTCACAAACCCAATTACAAGATCACACACACCCAGCTCACTGTCTCTCACTCTGTTTTCTGCACTCACTACCTCACACCCACTCTCTCACACTCTCTCAGTGATACAAGAATGGAATTCACAGAGTAAGTAATATCGAGCTAACCCTATGTGAAGAAGATAACCTGTTGTAGTCGGTTGAAAGTTACCTGGAAACCTTCTCAGCCCCACCTCAGCACATGGCACATGGCTTCCACAAGATTCCCCTTGTCAACGGTCATAACAGAATGTAAATGCCTTGCATCAAGAGGCCATTTACCTTAGCTGTAATTGAGAGCTTTTACTGCAGTAGACTTACTTCATGTGATAATATTCAAAGGCATTTTAACAATTCTCCCTCTTGCCTTGATATTTATCAGAACTCATGGGTGATCTCTTCCTTCAACTTCTTTAGCCAGGTTCAAGATTCAGCAAGTTCACAAAATAATTGAACTTTGATGTAGGTAAGGCTTTCGTGAGCATGTCAGCTGGATTTTCTGATGTGCTCACCTTATTCAGCTTCAAGTCTCCTTTTGCTAACACATCTCTGACAAAATGATGCCTCACATCAATGTGTTTTGATCTTTCATGATGTGTTGGATTCTTAGCCAAGTGTATGACACTTTGGCTATCACAGTACAGAATAGAAACCTTGTCTTCATCAATCAGCTCACTAACCATGCCCCTTAACCACAATCCTTCCTTGACAGCTTCTCCAACTGCTATATACTCGGATTCTGTTGTTGAGAGGGCAACCACAGACTGCAAAGATGATTTCCAACTAATGATATTTCCACATAACGTATAAATGTAACCTGATATGGATCTCCTCCGATCATGATCTGCTGCATAGTCAGCATCTGTATAGCCAACCAAAGACAACACATTAGTCTTACTTTTACCATAATGTAAACCATGATTTGGAGTTCCCTTTAAATACCTAAGTATCCATTTTACTGCCTCCCAATGAGGTCTACCTGGTTTTGCCATAAACCAACTCACTAGACTCATTGAATGTGCCAAATCTAGTCGAGAGCATACCATCAGATACATTATACAGCCCACAGCATTAGCATATGGAATATTATCCATTTCAGACTCTTCCTCTACTGTTTTAGGTGACTGTTCTGCTGATAATTTGAAATGTGGTGAGAGAGGTGTCTTAACAATCTTGCTATTAACCATATTGAACCTATTTAGTAACTTTTGAACATAGGTTCCTTGTGTTATAGACATTGTACCTTTTAACCTAGCTTCCTTTTAAGTTTACAAACCTCATCAGGATCTTTTGATACAAGAATCATGTCATCAACATACAACAGTAGGTATATGTATACATCATTCTCAACCTGTTTTCTATAGGCACATGCATCATATGAACTTCTAAGAAAACCTTGAGACAAAATGAATGTATCAAACCTTATATACCACTGCCTAGGGGACTGCTTTAAGCCATACAAAGACTTATTTAGCAAACATACATGATTCTCTTTACCTACCACCTTATAGCCTTGTGGCTGACTCATATAGATTTTCTCATCCAACTCACCATGGAGAAAGGTCGTAGTCACATCCATCTGCTCAACAACCATATTAAAATATGTAGCTAAAGATAATATGATCCTTATTGAAGAATGTCTAACTACTGGAGAAAAAACTTCATTAAAGTTAACTCCCTTTTGTTGTGTGTACCCTTTTGCAACTAACCTAGCCTTGTATCTAGGTTGTGTTTTTGCATCTATCCCAGGTTTTACTTTATATATCCACTTACACTGGATAACTTTCTGAGCTGGTGGCCGTTCAACCAAGATCCATGTGTTATTCTTATGCAATGATGCTATCTCATCATCCATTGCTTGCTTCCACTGAATTGCATTTGATGACTTCATTGCCTCTTTGTAAGAAAGTGGCTCCTCTTCATCAATTTCCCCTGCACAATTCAAAGCAAATGCCACTAGGTCAGAATAACCATACCTGGTTGGTGGTTTACTGCTCCTTTTTCCTCTATCATGAGCCAATTGGTAGTTCTGGAGATTAGGCTCCACTGTTTCTACCTGAATAGCACTTGATTGAGCATTAAAATCTCCCTCTTCAACTAAAATTCGTTGTTGTGGAGGACTGGGGTTTGAGTCAGAGCTTGAAGTTGTTGTAGCATTAGTACTATCTGTATTGATTTTGCTACCCGAATTAACACCTGCAGTACTATCTGTGACTTGGATTGAAGGGGGCTCAATCTCAGTTTGAGCATCCTCAGTTACTATCTCATAACTGCAAGAACTATCTTGTTCTTCATTTGAATCAGCACATCCCTGCTGATAACACCTGCACAAACCTACTTCAAGGAAGAAAAAAAATTTAAGAATTAAAAGATACTTCTTGTTAAGGACAAAGAGAAGACATAGATCTCCACAATGGTATGATATTGTCCACTTTGGACATAAGGCCTCATGGCTTTGCTTTTGGTTCCACCCAAAGGCCTCATACTAATGGAGATACTTGTCCTCCCTTATAAACCCATGATCATCCTCTTATGTAGCCAATGTGGGACTTTGGTCGCACTCCCAATTCCCAACAATCCTCTCCTCGAACAAAGTACCATAGACGAGCCTCCCCTAAAATAGTCATCTATCCGTCCATATCTCCTTTCTTACGGAGGAGTTTTGCTCTTAGAGCTAGATTACGGATTTCTATCTGCCCATATATCCTTTCTTACGGAGGAGTTTGCTCTTAGAGCCAGATTATGGATTCTATCCGCCCATATCCCCTTTACCAAGGAGTTTCCTCTTAGAGCCAGATTACAAATTCTATCCAACCATATCTCCTTTCTTAGGGAGGAGTTTGCTCTTAGAGCCATATTACGGATTCTATCCGTCCATATCTCCTTTCTTAGGGAGGAGCTTGCTCTTAGAGCCAGATTACGGATTTTATCCGTCCGGATCTCCTTTCTTAGGGAGGAGGTTTGCTCTTAGAGCCATATTACGGATTCTATTTCTTTAAGGCTCACAAATTCTTTTTTGTTCAACACCTGGGGATTCTACCGGCATGGCTAAGTCAGGGTCTAGCTCTGATACCACTTGTTAAGGGCGAGGACACGACACAAATCTCCACAATGGTATGACAGAAACCGTACCATATAAAGACATGGTATCACTTCTAATAAGTAAATTAAATCTAATCTAACAACTTAACCTTTTGAAATTTAAATTTAAAAAATATAAATAAATAAATAAAAAGACATTTACAAAATTTTCCAATATCTTTTTCATTTTCCTTTCAAGTAAACGGATGTGCATTCTTTTTTTTCTTTTTTTTTTCTTTTTGAAATCTGTGAGTGTCCGGTTTACACTCACCTCGACTAATGTCACGAGACAACCGTCTGATCCTACTACATTTTTTTTTTTAAAGATCTGATCCTACTACATTTGGTTGTCAAGAAACACATAGGATATTAAATCCTAAGTAGGTCGCCATCATAGATTGGACAATCTAATTAATTTCAATTCTTTTAAGTTGGTTTATCTAAAGTGTTGCAGTTGCCCAAAGAAAGCCTCATACTACATAATATATTGATATTGTTATATTTCAGACGAGTTTCAATACCCAACATGATAAACAAGATCAAGTGGTTATGACCAACCAGCAGGTATAGTAACTGTGACCTCCTTGACACCCTCGACAACCCCCATTCCTCTGCATTGCGCACATAATTCCTGAAGCATACCAAAAAAGAAAAACAAAGAAATAAATCACTGAAACAATATTAGAATGGAAAAGCAAAATCTAAAAGAACTAAAAATTTTGAAATATACATCAAACCTTAATGATTTGACCCGATCCTTTGTAAGTGGTGCATGTCGATGTAAATGGAGGAATAGTAACCTGATAATTAAACCACTCAAATCTGAAAGAAAATAGCATGACAATTGACTCTGCATGGTTCCAGATTTGCAGGTAATTTATGAGTTGAAGACACTTACTCTACCTAAACCTCTGCAAGTAGAGCAACTTCTTTTCATTGCATTTACTGGATAGCCACGCCCATCTAAAACAAAGGCAAAAGGCCATAAACTTAAAACAGGAAATACATTGCTAAAACTCTTCTAACTTTTGGAAATAAACAAACTGAGGTTAAGCTCAAGTGACAAGACAAGATAAAATTGCAATTCAAGCAATCAGCATCATCATGATTTAGCAATGTCAGAACAGATTCTTCAGGACAAGTGGACAACTATGACAAACATATCAAACTGATTTTTGCTCCATCTGGGAACTGATAGTTTTCTATTAATCAATTCAAAATTAAAGCTAGTTACATGTAAAAGAAGATTACAAAAAAGAAAAGAAAGGGAAAATTAGAAAAAGAAAGTGTTCTTGCTTTGCACGAGTAACTGCATTTTGATTACGAAAAAACTAAAAGTTTAACATACATTCTGGGTCTAAAGATATAAGAATTCAAATACTCTATTTATATGTTCAATATGAAATATCCCAGAGTTCACCTTATTGGCTTCTAGCAACCGTCCAACTAAAAGACTCTCCATAAAATAAATTCTCTGTATCATTAAGGTGCAATAAAAGTTCTTTGTGTGTGTGTGTGTCTTTGTGTGGCCATAATCCACACTTTTGCATTAATCAGTATTCAGATATCAACACTACTTGAGTTTTGCAGACAACCAGCCATACTCACAGCAAGAATCACAGGGAACCAAAGCATCAAAGAACAAATGCTTTGTTCATCCTTCTGCAGCTTCGGTAAAAGATAATGACAGCTCCATCTACAAAATATCAAACATATAACATAGTTTGTATTAGAAATTTCGGAGAATTGAGTAAAATAAAAATTGTGGATAAACTAAAAACCTGAATATCTGAGGCAAAACGGCTGGTCTCATGTTTAAAGATCTGTGAGGCATCAAATTACTTTAGAACTTCCAATTCAATTGATGAGTATGAATAAGCGGTTTTTAGAGAAGTACCTTATCAGAGAAAATCTTTTGAAATGAGTCAAAAAAAGAGGAAATCTCTTGAAATGAGTCCAAAAAATGGAACTCAAATACATATGCATAGCCAAACCGCTCTGTGTCAGCAGTACCAAACCCTACATTTTCAAAATCTCCACCACGCCTCTTACGCCTCATAGATACACAGTACAAACAAGTAAGTAAAAAGCACAGCTACCTGCACTTATCCATACAATTGTTATTAACAATAAAACAAAGAAACAAATAAGAAGCAAAATAGCACAAGCAGCAGAAGCTATAGAATATTTCTTAAAGTTTAGGGGCATTTTTGAAACAAACACCATAGTTCAGGGGCATTTTTGAAACATTTTTAAATTTCAGGGGCATTTTTTAAACAAACACCATAGTTCAGGGGCATTTTTTATAATTTAACCAAAAAAACAAAAAGCTTTTTTTTTTTATTATTATTTTTAATTATTATTTCTATTTTTTTATCATTATTATTATTTATTTATTTTTATTTTTCTCAAATTTTTTTTTTAATGATTGTGTTTTTTCTAAAAAAATATTATTTTTCAATTTTTTCTCCCAAATTTTGAACCTAATGATTATGTTTTTTTATGATTGATTTTTTTATTTTAAAGTTTGCGCTTTTTTTTCCTAGCTATTTAGCACAATTCCCCTATAATTTACATGTTTTAAAATTTACTTTTTTTTTTTTGTTGGTTATATCTATAATTTATAGGAAAATGCAACTATATTTAAACGGTGATTTAAAAAATAACTAAACATTTTACAAGAATAGGGGCGATTTTGAAAAAAAAAAATAATAAAAAAAAACATCTATCTTCCTTTATTATTATTTTTTTTCATAGGAATAGGGGTGATTTCTTTAGTTTACATCAATATGACACATTTATTTGTAATTTGTTTTATTTACATGAATATGGTTATGGTATATTTATTATGACATTTTGTTAGGTTATTTAGTATTTACAAAACAATGACATCAACTTGTTAAGTAGTTTCCTCTATTTACCATAAATATATTTAAGAAAAATCTAAAGAATGCACAAAAAATATATGGAATAAATTTTGAAAATTATAATTGAAATTCAAATTCAGATAAATGTTTATAAATTTGAAATAGTAACTTCAGATTAAAAAGATCCAAAATCTATTGTAAATTTATAAAATTATGATTAATGTTTGAATTTAGATAATGTGGTTAAATTAGAACTAGATTTTGTTGACTAAACATAGAGGGAGTGTTTATGAAACACTTTAAGTTATATTGTAAATTTTAAAAATTGTTAATGTTTAAATTTATAGAAGGTTATTAGATTAAAAAAATGGTTGATAGAGAAGATTTGAAAACGATTTTATTTATAAAATTTTGAGGTTGATTTTGTTGACGAGAAAATTGAAAAATTAAGCGGAGAAGAATTGAAACGTTTAATTATTTTTCAAAATCAATTACATGTTCCTATATATTATAGATGTAGACAAAAAAAAAAAAAATCAAACTTTGAAACATGTAAATAATATAATTTCGGTCTTTGTACTTTGAATTTCATTTCGTTTTAGTTAATTTTAAAAGTGGCCACTACTGATTTTTTGTTAACTTTTCTTAATATATATTAGTTTTTCCTCTATATATTTTGAAAATATGTGCACATTATGTCTTTTCTTGCCTGAAAATTATTATGATTATTTAATCAATTTTGAAAAAAAAATAAAACTAACTTGTTCAAACCAGATAGGACCAATTTTAAGTTTTATTCAAAGTAGAGAGACTAAAATTAGACATTTGATAGTACATGCTAAACTAGAATGAAACTCAAAGTATGTGTACCATAATGATATTGCAACCTATATTTTTAATATTGTTATCCTCATAAATTGTGGTACAATACTTTGGCAATGATGTGTAGAGATCTCCTATACATGTTTAAAATCTTAACAACTAAAAGAGAGAAAGATAGAAAATGAGAATTTTTTTTTTTGTATATATTTAGTATATATAAAATAAACTATATATATATAGTTTATTTTATAAAAAATAAATAAATTTAGAAAAAGTAGGAAATATTTTAAATTTATAATATATTTTTTTTCCTTTTTTTATATGGTAAATGATAACTTTATTTTCTGATGAAGTATTTTTCAGACAATGATATAAATGTTTTGTTATAACTTATAAGTATAAAATATAAATTGCAATCAATTAACATATTACCTGAACTCAAAATTATAATAACAATAATAATAATATTACTACTATTATTATTATGTTACCTTAAAAGTTTTTAATTAATATGATATAATTTAAATTTTATTGAGTTAAAAACTTTATATTCTATTAAAAATAAAATTAATTTATTTGTTTCTAATTTGAAATAAAATTTCAATGTTTCTATCAAAAAAAAAAAAAAAAAAAAGGCATATTGCTAAACATTAAAATAAAAATAAAGTTACATAATTTAACTAAAAATATGATATACAATATTCAAAATACAAATATAATAATATTTAGATTAATTGTAACATAGTCCAAAAATAACAATAATAACAATAGTAAAGAAAAGAAAATTGAAATATGGGCATTGCATAGTTTTTACAATTTACCCCATAATAATTTATAGTTTTTTTTTAAAAAAAAATGTTTCATTTAACTTTTAAAAAAACCAAGTTTCAATAAAATTTGATTTTGTCAATTTAATTTTTTTTGTTTTATCTTTAATGTCAACCGGAAAGATTTCGATTTTGTCAATTTTCTTTTTTTTTTTATAAAAAAATCATGTTTTATTAAACATTTATTTTTTCGCGTTTTGTGCCTACGGAGAAGGATTTTGATTTTGTCAAATTTTATTTCTTAAAAAAAATAAAGTTTCATTAAAATATTTGGATATATAGAGAAACGCGACACCCTATATATATAAATACTTTTAAAACAACCTTTTTTCAAATTTTTCATTACTTTTCTAAAAAAATCAGACTTTTTTTTTTATTAATATTATAAATTTTTAAACTTATTAGAGTTTTACCTAGAAACTTATTATTTTAATATTTTTGTTTCTTTTTTCTAACTGGATAGAGAGACGACCTACAAACGATTTTTTTTTTTTTAAAAGGCAGCAAAGCAGGTCATCTCTTCAAGAGACAACCTGCACACAAATATTTTATAATTATGGATTTGGCACAATGACTAGGTGATGTCGCTAGCATTTAAGAACACATGGGTTCAATTCGGGTTAATTGGAAAAAAAATACATTTTAAAAAAAAATTTGACAAAAACATAGTCTTTTGAATTTTCCAGGCACTATTTGAATCCGTGGCTTCAACCCACTGATTCAACTTTTTGCTTTTTTTTTTCTTTTTTTTTTAAATTTCAAATTTCTTTTTCTTTTTTCTTTTTTCTTTTTTCTTTTTTTTTTTTTTAATTTCATTATTTTTTTAAAAAAAGAAGATTCTTTTCTTCGTTTTTTACAAATTTTGAAAATTAAATTTTTATTTTAATATTTTGTTTTTTTTTGTTTTTTTAATGTTGGGATTCCCTGAGGTTTGATTTAGGTTTCGTTTTGGTCCCTGAGGTTTCAAACTCAACATTTTAGTCCCTGAGGTTTGCATTTAGTAGCAATTTGGTCCCTGCCATCCATTTTTCTGTTAAATCTAACGGATTGCCAACGTGTCACTATTATTTTAATTAAAAAAATTAATTTTTTATTTTTTAAATTAAAAATATATTAAAATAATAAAAAAATTATTTTTTTTTTTATTTTTTAAAAATTGTTTCTCTCCCTCCCTCTTCTCCTTCTTCTTCCCCATCCTCACTTCATTCTTCTTCCTCTCCCTCATCCCATCCATGGCCGGCGGCCGGCAACCACCGCTCGCCGGCGGCTACTTTTTTTTTTCCCTGGTTTTATTTCTTTCTCTTCTTCTCCTCTTGCCGGCAACGGGGACGAGGAAAAAAAAAGCGTAGATAATTTCCTTCTCTCTCACTGTCTCTCTTTCTTCCACTCTTTGCAGTGTGCTGTCAGGAGTCTCGTCGCTGGTGACCTGATGCCAGAAGCACCAGCCATCCGCACGCGCTAGAGGACCTGCGGCCGCGTCGTCTGTCAGCCACCGCGAGCCGCTACGAAGAAGAACGCCGAACAGGACCCACGCTGTCGCCGTCTAGCCCAAATCCGGCCTTGATTCCGGCTCCTGTACAGTCGTCGCCGCTTCAGTTCGCCGTCGTCGTCGCCGATTGTGGGTTGCGGCAGAGTGTAGTTTGGGTAAGAGATAATGCGAAACCTAGATCTAGAATGAGGGAGAGAAGAGAAGAGGTGTACTGTGCAGAATGGGTAATCAAATGAGGAGAGAAAAATGAAATTCACTGTAGCAAAACGGGGTTATTTGCATTTACGAATCTCGTGGACTGCTTATCTGTGGATGATTTATTCGTGGGATTTTAATGTTTTTTTCTAAACTTTATTTGTTTCCTCTCTCGGTGGTCTTTCATCTTTATGGATGCTTATTCGGTAGTTTTTCCTTTTTCATTTTATGATTGCGCCTTCTCTTTTTTTGTTTTATTTCATCTGTAGATGATAATCACGTCTTAAAAAAAAGAAAAACAGAAGAAAAAAAAAAGTAACCTCCGGTGGCGGCCGCCGGCGAGCGATGGTCGTCGGCCGTCAGCCGCAGGCCATGGATGGGATGAGGGAGAGGAAGAAGAATGAAGTGAGGATGGGGAAGAAGAAGGAGAAGAGGGAGGGAGAGAAATAATTTAAAAAAAAATAAAAATTAATTTTTTTATTATTTTAATATATTTTTAATTTAAAAAATAAAAAAATAATTTTTTTAATTAATATAATAGTGCCACATCAGCAATCCGTTAGATTTAACGGAAAAATGGATGGCAGGGACCAAATTGCTACTAAATGCAAACCTCAGGGACTAAAATGTTGAGTTTGAAACCTCAGGGACCAAAACGAAACCTAAACCAAACCTCAGGAACCAAAAATGTATTTTTCCCTTTAATGTTGTTATTCTATAAATCAAATTATTGGAACATTATAATCGATACATAATTATAATTGGAAAATTATCCTTCTAAATTTACAACATTATTGATACATTTTCAATCACTTCACATTTCGATTCGTAATTTTTACCAACTATTTTTTTTAAAGAAATTAAACTAATAAAAATCGATACATCAAAAATTAGTGGGACAAGAAAAATTGAGATAAATGAGAATAAAATTAGATTTTTTTTAAAAAAAAATCTAAGAATAAAAACACTCTCATTTCTTCGATATTTTTTTTAAATCTAAGAATAAAAAATTCAATATTTTAAAAAAGAAAGTAGTTTTAAAAAATTTGTTTTTCGTTTTTTAGAATTTGACAACAAATTTATATGTTTCTTAAGAAAGATTACCATGGGTAAAGAATTGAGAAGAAAACAAACACATTTTTTAAAAACCAAATAGTTATCAAAATGATAGAGTGGTTGTGGTCAAGTTTTTTTTTCCTTATTAATTTGAATAAAAATCTTTAGTCAACTTCTGTTAGTTGAGTCATCCGTATCTGTATTCAAAACTGATAGTAGATATACTGTTTAATAACAGTTGATTAATTAATCATAAAAGTATTAACAAATATTAGTAAATATGAAAACCAAACAATTAATGTTTGAAAGGTTCGTGAATCCAATTTAATACATTGGAATTTTATCGCCTTCTTAATTAAAAAAAATCTAATTTTATTCTTATTTATCCAAATTTTTCTTGTCCAACTAATTTTTGATGTATCGATTTTTATTAGTATAGTTTCTTTAAAAAAAAAAAATAGTTGGTAAAAATTACGAATCGAAATGTGAAGTGATTGAAAATGTATCAATAATGTTGTAAATTTAGAAAGATAATTTTCCAATTATAATTATGTTATCGATTAGAATATTCCAATAATTTGATTTATAGAATAAAAATATTAAAAAACAAAAAAAAAAAAAAACAAAATATTAAAATAAAAATTAATTTTCAAAATTTGTAAAAAGAAAAAACCAGGAAAAGAATTTTCTTTTAAAAAAGAGAATGAAATTAAAAAAAAAAAAAAAAGAAAAAAGAAAATGCAAATCTGAAATTAAAAAAAAAAAAAAGTGCCTGTTTTTCCCAAATTTGACCAGTCAACTCTTGAATCCGTGGCTTCAACCCACGGATTTAAATAAGGACAAAAAAAGTGCCTGTTTTTCCCAATTTTTTTTTTAAAAGACCATGTTTTTGCCAATTTTTTTTAAATGTATTTTTTTTCCAATTAACCCGTTCAATTCTTACCTCAAAGTTGTTTTTCTCTTTTTTTTTCTTTGCATCTCTCTTTTTTTTATCTTCATTTAATTTGTTTTTTCTTTTCCTTTCATTTTCTTTTCAAAAAATGAAATAAACTACTTTTTTTTTCCTCTTATGTTTTTTTTTTTAATCAAATAGAGTAATTCCCCTCTCTTTTTTTTTCTTTTATTTGTTTTTTTAATAAATTAGTTACATTTTTTTGTTTAATGTTTTAAACACACTAAATATTATATTGCAATTTATTATTTTTTTAAGAAATTAAATTTTAATTAAGTGTTAATTATTACCGTAAGAATACTTATGACATTTGGCGAATAATAACTCCACTCATATGCTTTCATTTTTTTTTTTCAATTTCTTCAATTGAAATTCAAACAAATAAACTGCAGTATAGTATTTAATTAAATTTTAATTTCTTTAACAAAACATAATAAATTGCAATGTATTTTTTTTTGAAATTATTTAATATGTATTTAAAACATTAAAAAAATGTAACTAATTTATTTTATTTAAAAAACAAATAAAAGAAAAAAAATTGATTTTAAAAAAATAAAAGAGGAGAAAAAAAAAGTAGGTTATTTCATTTTTTGAAAAGAAAATAAAAGAAAAAGAAAATTGAAAATGAAATAAAAAAGAGAGAGACAAACGAAAAAAAAAAGAAGAAAAAATAAGTTTCACGTTAGACAAGAATTGAACCCACACACTCATGGATGTTAGTACATGTTTGGGAGTGATTTTAAAATTGTCAAAATCATTTTTGTCATATTCAAAATCACTCCGAAACATGTCTTTAATAATTCAAAATTAATTTTGATGGTATGAAAATCACGTCTTAAAGTGTAAAATCAAACATAAAATTGATTTTGAATAATTAAAGGTATGTTTCGGAGTGATTTCGAACATGACAAAAGTGATTTTAAACATTTCAAAATCACTCCCAAACATGCATTTAATAGTGCCACATTGCCATTGTGCCAAATCAAAAATTATATTTTATTTATGTGCAAGTTGTCTGTTTAAGAGACGATCTGCTTTGCTGTTGTTTTTTTTTTTTTTTTAAATTCTTGTAGGTCGTCTCTTCACCTACCAAAAAAAAAATTTTTTTTTTTAAAGAAATGAACCACGTGGAGACCGGCCGGCAGACAAGTTTATAGGTAAACTTATTACTCTAAGTTTAAAATTTTATAATATTTTTCAAAAAAAAAAAAAAAAATTATAATATTAAAAAAAAAAAAAAGTCCCTAAAAAATCCTCCCATTTCCTTCCCACTTTATTCACTTGTCATTATAAGTATCAGGTCCCTTCCCCCACTTTCCCTCACTCCACAAAATCTTCAATCACCATTCTAAAATGGGTTCGCAGCCCTCAGAATCTCCCCTACACAACGGAACAAATGTTGCAGAGCCAACCGCCCGTCGGAAAGCCGCCATAAAAAGGGCCCTCCTCGTCTTCAACGTCGTCTTGATATCCATCGGCGCCTGTGGCGGCCCTCTGATTACGCGCCTCTACTTCATCCACGGCGGCAACCGCGTATGGCTCGCCAGTTGGCTTTCAACCGGCGGCTGGCCCATCACCCTCCTCCCTTTGGCCATCAGCTACTTCCATCGCCGCCGCACCGCCCCCGCCGCTTCCTCGAAGCTGGTCTTCATGAAGTCGCGTGTGTTTTTGGCCTCCGCCGTAATCGGCGTTCTCACCGGGCTCGACAACTACCTGTACGCTTACGGCATAGCGCGGCTGCCGGTGTCGACTTCTTCGCTGATTGTTGCGTGCCAGTTGGCTTTCACGGCGGTGTTCGCGTTTCTGCTGGTGAAGCAGAAGTTCACGAGCTACTCTATAAACGCCGTCGTTTTACTGACGGCTGGAGGGGCGGTTTTGGCACTCCACACCAGCGGAGACCGGCCGGCGGGAGAATCGAATAAGGAGTACATCGCCGGATTCCTGATGACGGTGGGGGCGGCGGTTCTGTACGGATTTGTGTTGCCGTTAATCGAATTGACGTACAAGAAGGCGAAGCAGAGAATTACATATACGTTGGTATTGGAAATTCAGTTGGTGATATCTTTATTTTCTACCATTCTCTGCACCATTGGAATGTTAATCAACAATGATTTCCAGGTCTCATCTCTCTAACCCTAACTTCCCCATCACTCTTTCGTCAACTATCCTACATATAAAAGATAAAAGGTTAAAATATCATTTTCAAAATAATTCTAAATTTACCCTCTTGGTACCAGGAAAACGGAAAGAAATAATTTTAAATCTAGGGATTTGAAATTCAAAATTTAATTTTAATTTTTTTGTCTTCAAACAACCGAGACAACCTAACCCAAACTGGAAAGGTTGGATTGGGTTAGAAATTTTTTCGGTTTAGGTTGGGTTGTTTTTTTTTCAAAACCAAAAATTCGGTTCAGTTCTCGGGTTGGGTTTTCTTGGATTTGTTTACATTATAATTTTATAATTTTATAAATGCCAGACAATTTAGGGCCCGTTGGGTAACGTTCTCGTTTCTTGTTTCCAATTTTATTAAGAAATCTAAGCATTTAATAACTATGTATGTTTCTTGTTTCTCATTTTTTAGAAACACTCCCAAAATTTGTATAGAACTTTTGGGAACAACTAAAACTAATTCTCCTTTTCTGTTCTTGTTTCCAATTTTTTCCAAACATAAATAAGAATATAGGTTTATTATTATTGGATGTATAGGTGCTAGGGTCATGAAATTATATTTTTCTTTATTAAAAATGAAGAAACGGAAACAAGAAACGAGAACGTTACCAAACGGGCCCTTAGTTTGTTTACATTATAATTTTATATTCCACCTGACATCACATTGAGAAAGTCAGCCACACAATTTAGTTTGTTTACATTATAATTTTATATCAATAAATATTTCTTTAATGCTAATTGTCAGAAAGTAAGTATACAATTTAGTTTGTTTACATTATAATTTTATATTTATAAATATTTCTTTAACACTAATACACCTCACATCACATGAGAAAGTCAACTATACAATTTACATCACATGAGAAAGTCAACTAGACAATTTAATTTGTTTACATTATAATTTTATATTTATAAATATTTCTTTAATGCTAATCCACCTCACATCACATGAGAAATTAAGTATCAGCCAAATAATTTAGTTTGATAATTGGAACAGGTGATTCCAAGGGAGGGCAGAGAATTTGGACTTGGCAAGACTAAGTACTACGTGATATTGGTGTGCTCCCCCATAATTTGGCAAGCTTTCTTAGTCGGAGCCGTCGGAGTTATCTTCTACTCTTCGTCGCTGTTTTCAGGGATAGTCATTGCGTTGTTGTTGCCGGCGACGGAAATTCTCGCCATCATCTTTTTTCGGGAAAAGTTTCAGGCCGAAAAGGGTGTTTCTCTCGCTCTCAACCTTTGGGGTTTTGTCTCTTATTTCTATGGCGAATTTAAGCAAAGCAACGACAATAAATTACAACTACAAAATAGTGAAGAAACCATTCAAATTGCTAGCATTTGACTTTCAATCAAGATTAATAAGGTTTGGGGTCATTTTAGTCATTGCACTTGTCATGTTAGATATATAGATACTATACATTATTAAGCTCGTGTCAAGTTTGAATAAATGTGGGGATGTGAGAATTTGAATCTTGGACTTGTAAGTATATAACAATATTTATCACTAAACTATGTATTTAGAATGATCACAACTGATCATGGAGTTGTTTTTGTTGTATGCACCATTTGGCAATGCTATACTATGAAATTTTCCATGAAATCATTGTAAATATAAGTAACAAATTTTAAGATGGAGATTCAATGTTATGACCTTTTAAAGGAGGTGGAGATGTCTTCCTATTAAAACTATGCCTAACTTAGTATATTTGATGTTGTAAAAAAAAAAAAAAAACTCAGTATATTTGATTATTGATTTAGACATTAATTGAACTAAACTAGTAATTAATAACCATATAATATTTATAAATCCGAACATAGTTCAATAGATAAGTCGTTAAATTACTATCCTAAAGATCGATGATTCGATGTTTCACCTCCCTGCAATTGTTGAACTAAAAAAACTACTATAATATTTATAATTAGCATGTTCACATTTCCATTTTTTAAAAATATTTTTTATTTTAAAAAATAAAATTTATTATATCTATATCTATAAATATAAAATAAAAGGGGTTTCACGGGAGAAAACTTTTGATATACTTTTTTGTCCATTCTTAATCTTCAAATTCCTCGTTTGTCCTTCTTATTTAGTTATTTAAAGATATTTGATTTTTAGGTTAAGAAAAATTGAAGATAAGATAAATCTTTCACACACGTATTTATTAAAAAAAATTCCCTTTTTTTAATTTTCAAAAGTTGGTTTGATTTTCATATTTAATTATTTAAAAATATTTGATTTTTAATATTAAATTTCTCGAGTTCACCGACTCAATAAGCCTACTATTTTGGGATAAGACTGGGTAGATAGCTGGAGATATAGTCCTGCTAGAAGGAATTCACTCCTACTCGCCTTTAGGGATATATAGTAAAGAGGTTGTTCTCTTAAGTGCTGACTCCAGGTCTTGAACAAGGGACCCTACCCTCTCATTGGCTCGAGAGAGACTTGGTTTGATGGTTGGACCACAAACCAAATTGTTCATTAGAGGATCAGTGAGACTTAAGGAGCAAGAAGTAACTTCAGGGGTAAAACAGACTTTTGACCTAGCTGTAGTTACGAACAACCTGTGAAGGATCGACTTAATAATCATGGTTATATCAGGTGGACAGAAATATATCTACAGTGAGGGGAGTGCAACTACTAAGCTATAGTGAAGTTTTCGCGATAGTTAATGAATGTTGGTTAACTAGGTTAAAAAGTTTAGCTGGTTAGTGGGTTGCTTGCACAGATAGCAAACCCAACTAAAATAATAGAAAAATTAGCAACATATTAAAGTATTTGCAAAAATAGCAAAATTTAACATCCAACCCATTTAAATTACTAAAAAGCTCATCTGACATGATTATCCAGTTCGTTTTTTTTTTCTTTTTCTCGTTTCTATCAAGTCTATCCTTGATAGATTCTATCAGTGATAGAATTCTATCTGTTATTTCTCCATTTTGTTTGGAGTTTGCTATTTTTTTTGTCACGGATAGATTTAGTAAGTTGATTGGTTGTATTTGTTCAGCCCGTTTTTTTCCTTCTTCCCATTTCTATCAAGTCTATCATTGATAGATTCTATCAGTGATAGAATTCTATCAGTTATTTCTGTGTTTGTTTGGAATTTGCTATTGTTTTCTGTCACGACTAAATTTAGTAAGGTGATTGATTGTAGTTGTTCAAATTAGGTGATAGAAGATTTCTATTTATCACTGATAGATAGATTTCTATCAGTGAAATAAAATTTTCTATCACTGATACAAATCTATCTTTCTATCACTGATAGAACTATCAGAGATATAAATTTTCTATCACTGATACAAATAAACTATGATGTCAAAGCAAAATAACATGAAAATTGAACTGGAAGAAAAGAAAAACACAAAGCGGAAGTTTTGCAGCTCTTTATGTTGAACTTGGCGTTTGGTGAAGACGAAGAGACCAAACATGATATATAGAAGTCTTTTTTTTTAGAAGAACATGATACATAGAAGTCGGAGTTTGAATAGGCCATTGTTCGATTCAATTACACTTTCTTTCACAAAACCCATTCTTTTCACAAGAAAAATGAAAATAAAAAGAAAACAAATTGCATTCCAACATGTTTTACTTTCACCAACTTCAATACGGAGATACGACGATGCAAAAATATCACAGAAGAAAAAGGAGGGTGTCATTTTCATAAATGGCTTTTTTTTTTTTTTTTTTTTTTTTTTTTTTTTTTTTTTTTTTTTTTTTTGCAGAGAGAAGAGAAGCCAATTAGATGCAGTGGTGGCAGACACCCACTTGCATTAAACTCTCAGAATGGTTCTTGACGGCAAGTTCCTAAAGTGCGATTCCAATTGAATGACACAAAACGCGACAACACTAAAGAGAGGCCAGGAAAAAAATTTTAATGATCAAGACACGATCCAGATCTAGAACGAGGAGGGAGGTCCCTCCTCTCCCACCCCTCTTTTCTATTTAAAAATAAATAAATAAGGAGAAAGATGAAAGAAAAGAAGAAAGAAAGGAGTGGAAAAGAAGAAAGGAATAAAAAAAAAATACGGCGACGGTGACGGCGGCCAGTCGTCGGCGAATGACAGTTGAACTTGAAGTTGAAGAAGAAGGAGGAAAAATTGGGAGGGAAAGTTGAGAGGGAAAATTAATTCAAAAAATTAAAAAATATTTTTTATAATTAAAAAAATATTTTCACGTCAGCAAAATGAAGAGACCGAAATGAAACGAAATCCAAACCTCATTAACTAAGGCCCCGTTTGATAACCATTTGATTTTTTGTTTTTGGTTTTTGGTTTTTAAGCATATAAACACCCCTCCCAACCCCAAGTTTCTTTGACTTTTCACCTACATTCTTCCCATGTTTTAAAAAACCAAGCCAATTTTTGAAAACTAAAAAAATAGTTTTCAAAAACTTGTTTTTGTTTTTATAATTTGGTTAGGAATTCAAGTGTGTCTTCAACAAAAATGAAAACCATGGTGAGAAAATTTAAAGAAAAGGGAAAAATACACTTTTGGTCCCTGAGGTTTGGGTTAAGTGACACTTTGGTCCTTGAGTTTTCAAACTCAACAAAAATACCCCTGAGGTTTGAGATAAGGAGCACTTTGGTCCCTGCCGTCAATTTTTCTGTTAAATGTTAATGGTGGCTGACGTGGCACTATTATTTTAATAAAAAAAAATTATTTTTTTTAAATAAAAAATATTAAAATAATAAAATATTAATATTTTATTTTTTTTAATTCTTTCTCCCACTATCTCTTATTCTTCTCCTTCTTCCCCACCTTCTTCTCCACTTTCTTCTCTAACTTCTTCTTCAACTCTGGTGCCCGTGGACCGCCGCTGTTCGCCGGCCGCCGGCGACTTTTTTTTTTTTTTTTCCTCTTTCTTTTTCTTTTTCTTCTTCTTTTTCTCCTTTTCTCCAACCTTTCTTCTTTTTTTTTTTTAATTAAACTTGGCTTACCTATAGACCCTCTTATCTCCCTCCATAAACCCTCTCTCTCTAACTCTATGTTCCCTCCCTAACTCTCTGTACCTCTAGCATTAATTTGCATTAATGTCAAATTTAATGCCTGGAATTGGTTGTAGCATGAAATTAATTCCAGAAACTCGATACTCAGCATTTTCGAAAAATTGCTCTTTCATCTTCAATAATCCACTCATCGGCGTCAGTCTCTCTCTCTTTTCTCTCTAACTCTCGCGTCTCTCTCTCTCCCCGCGCCCAGCTTCCATCATCGCTGCAAGCTTCAGGAAATCGTGAAGCTTTTTCTCTCTCCCGCGCTTTCTCTTGACGAAAAACCCATGCCTGACTGACATATCTGGAATGTTCGGGCTTGTTCTAGATCTCGACTCCTCTAGTCTCTCTCTAACTCTAGCGTCTCTCTCTCTCCCCACGCCCAGCTTCCATCATCGCTGCAAGCTTCAAGAAATCGTCAAGCTCTTTCTCTCTCCCGCGCTTTCTCTCGATGGAAAACCCACGCTTGACCGACAGATCTGGAACGTTCGGGCTCGTTTCAGATCTTGACTCCTAGTTTCGGCTATTTCATACGATTCCAGCAAGATCCGTGAGTTTCCTGCCGGAATGGAACAATAAGATCTATGCGATTCCAGCAACCTCGTGGTTTTCTCGAGTTTCCATCAAGATCCACGCGACTCCAGCGACAAACGGACCTACAGCTTTGACACCCACATTCTTTCCTCAAGTTTCGGTGCTTGAAATTGAACCTCAAACCAGAGAAGCTTTCAGTCTTTTAGAAAAAAAATAAAATAAAGAGAAGGAAAAAGAAAGCAAAAGAAAAGAAAAGAAGAAGAAAAAAAGAGATTAAAAAAAAAAAGAAAGGTTGGAGAAAAGGAGAAAAAGAAGAAGAAAAGAGAAGGAAAGAAGGAAAAAAAAAAAATCTTCAGCGGCGGCCAGCTGTCGGCTGGCGAACGGCGACGGCGGCCGGCCACCGGAGTTGAAGAAGAAAGTGGGGAAGAAAGAGAAGAATGAGAGATAGTGGAGAAAGAATTAAAAAAAAAAAAGACAAAATAATAATATTTTATTATTTTAAAATTTTTTATTTAAAAAAAATTAACAAATAATTTTTTTATTAAAATAATAGTGCCACGTCAGCAACAGGTTAGATTTAACAGAAAAATAAACGGCAGGGACCAAAGTGCTCCTTATCTCAAACCTCAGGGGTATTTTTGTTGAGTTTGAAAACTCAGGGACCAAAGTGTTACTTAACCCAAACCTCAGGGACCAAAAGTGTATTTTTCCCTAAAGAAAACAAGCCTAATTTTCAAAAACCAAAAACCAAAAACCAAATGGTTATCCAACGGGACCTAAATTGTCGAGTTTGAAAACTTAAGGACCAAAATAAAACATAACCCAAACTTCAAGGACCAAAAGTGTATTTTTATTTTTATTTATTTGATAAATTACCAATTTTTCCCTTATGTCATTTTTACAATAAAAAACATTTTTTTGTCTTTTTTCAAAATTGCCTTTTTATTTTTTGTCATTTCTGCCTTTAACCCATTTTATAATGGTTTTTTAGAGGGTTAACGACAAGAATGACTATATTTAAAAGTTCATTTTGAAAAATAACAAATCGACTTATTTTATTTTAAATAAATGGCCAAATCGAATTTATCAATTAATAAATCTGAATTATCAAGTTACAAAAATATCACCAATCAAGAAAATAACCAATATACTACACAATACTCTAACAAAATCTTTAATTTAAATTAAAATCAATCAATTTGAATTGCAAGACCCTAAAATAAAGTGATTCAATTTTAACTTAAATTTAACAATAAAAAAAAAATCTAATTGGTTTAGATGGCATCAAAACGTTTTTTTTTTTTTTTATTTTTATTTTTAAAATAGGTTCATATCTACATCTTTGTAATATGTAATTTTTAATTTTTTCACATGAATTTCTACAATCGAGGGTTACTTTTTTTTTTTCTTTTGAAAATAAATACTTCATTAAAAGAAGGAACGTTCCAACTACCCTCAACGAAAAGAGGGGAAAAACATGGGGGAAAATCAGGGGACCAAAATACATGCCCAAAATCCCTCAGACGGAGATTTCCCTGATTCTCACCAACAAAAAATGAAGAAGATGCGGCTCTTGCTAACCAGTGGGCTATCGAGTTAGAAGAGCTATTACAATGAACAAAAGATTACAATGAATTTCTATAATCGAGGGTTACTAAACATAGATACTTTGTATGGACACCATAGTTGGAGCAATTTCATTGATTATATATAAAATTGCCTAGAAATATTCTCAATCCAAATGAGAAAATTATATATAAAATTTCCTGAAACATTCCCAATTACAGATAACAAGATAAAGAGAGTGGAAATGCACTCTGCCCTAGAGATAAAAGAGAGGAACGAAGTAGAAAAAAAAACTTTCATTTGAGACTTTCTTTGTTGATTCCAAAGTTAGAGTTTCTTCGTTGCAGTTCCTTCAATACTTGGGATTTCCTTGTTGCATAACTTTACCATCGTTGCATTTTCACTCATCTCATTTTCACCCCTTGCCGAATTGATCTCCAGTACAAATTAGTATTTTGCATGTACGTTTGGGGGTTCAGTTCAACCTAGAAGTTTGATTTAGAACTCTAGTTTCTATCTTTGAATCATTTGGAAACTGATTAAAAACAGGTTCGATGTAAGAAGGCGGGGGGGGGGGGACTGAGGAACAAGGAGACAAAAAAAATGAGGGTGTTAACAAAATATGTTTATAAAAGAATCGGAGTTATAAGCAAATATTTAAGATTTTGACCGTTTTTTAGGATGAGATAAAATACTAGAAGATTTAAATACCTCAAGAAGATGATATATAGTTGAACAAAATTTAGTGGATTGAGAATACGAATATGCGATTACATATTGGTATTAAGGAAGCATGATGATAATTGACCAAAATTCAATGAGAATAGTTATTGGGACTAGAATAACAGTAATAAAATTGTTAAGATTGATCAATTTGATTAAAAATTCGAAAAGAAATGCTTGAATTATTAGAAGGTTGAAAAAAAATCTTATATTCTTATTTAGTTGATGATCCATGTTGATTAAATTTACTAAATTTCAAATTTCAAAATAACAGAAAATGAATTCAAATTATGAGATAAGATTTGATGAGAGTGTTTTTACAGTTACACCTCCCTTCCGAAAAACAAGGTCTAATTTGGAGTGAACAGATTGTTTCCAAATACACATTATTTTCGGACAGATACACCACCTTTCAAAAAACAAGGGATGATATATGATTAGGAGAGAACACTATTTCGAGATACACATTATTTGCTGAAAAGGGAGACAAACTCTGATCTGGCACAAGGGTAAAATCGGCCGTTTAAGTGGAAAAAAAAAAGTCACATTACACAAAATGGCTATAATTGAGACTTTTTTTTTTTTTTTTTTTTTTTTTTTTTTTTTTTTTTGTCTATTTTCAAAATGCCCTATTTATTTTTGCCGTTTCAGGGGATTTCCTTTTTTTATAAAGAAGGAAATACGATGGTTGTTCCTTTTTTCTTTTTGAAGTTAAAAATATATATATACAATAGTTCTTAACTTGTTTATTTGAAGTAGATGTGGACTTTATTCAAACAATTTTCTTTTAAATAGTTAAGAATAGACGGTCTCTTGAGGATCCCACATTGAAAAAAATTAGTAGATACCTCACAAGTTATATGGTTGAAGGGTCATCTCACTCATTGTCAATTGGTTTTGAGATGGGAGCCCATGTAATTTAATACAGTCCCTGTGCTTTCCGGAGTAGCCGTCGATCTTAGTAGTGAGTTAGGTAGTTTTTGTGGCCCTTCGAAGGGATTTTTTGTGTGGAGGGAAGACTGTTTCCCTTCATGGCTATCCTCAATTATGGAGGATGAGTTAGTTGTACCCGTTTTTTCTTAATTAATGAAGGTTTTTATTTAAAAAAAAAAAAAAAGAATTGGAGAGGAAAATATTTTACAAAAGGAAACTACCATTTTTTTTTTTTAAAGAATACTTCATTAAAACTACCATTTTGTGGTAGTACCGAAGGACCACAAGATCTGGCGATGGATTTGGATTGAGGATACAGTCCAACCAAATTTTGTCTCTGTAAAATTCTTGTCTTCTCAATAATGTATGGCTACTATTCATCTTTTTTCTTTTTCCTTTTTTGTTTTTTTGAGTTTTTTTTTTTTTTTTTTGAAACTCCTATTTTTTCGTTTTTGTTATTGTTGTTTACTTACTTTAGTTTAGATATATTATCAATGGGTAGATTTTAGGCTAAATTATAAGTTTAGTATATGAAATTTCAAAGTTTGTGTTGAATAAGTCATTAAACTTTAAAAAGTATCTAATAAGTCTTTTAACATTATTTCTTTTTTTTAATAGATAATTGAAGATCAAAAGTGCATAATAGATTCTGAAATTTTCAATTTTATGTTTAATAAGTCTCTTACCTGTCAAATAATTTAATTAAAAAAATTCATAAATGTATTAAAAAATGAAAAAGTTTGGGTTCTATTAAAAACAAAATTTCAATGTTGTGTCTAAGGGACCATAAGTTTAAAAAAATGTTGAATAAGTCAAGAAACTTCACAAATTTAAAGTTCAAAGACTGATAAGACATTTTTTAAAGTTTAGGAATCTATTAAACATGTAATTTAAGTTTATAGACATTCATAATAACTTTTAAAATTCAAATGTCTATTAACACAACTCTAAAGTTTAGTGATCAAACTAGTAATACACAAATTTTGCTAAAAATAATTCTTACTCATTGTTCACACGTAACTTCAAGAATGAGACACGTGAAATAAATTTTGATTTGTATTGATGTTATATGCGTGTTTGAAGTCTTAGGGTCCTAAGGTCTTCAAGTCTTTTCAAGGAATGTTGAAGTCTTGAAAAGTATTTGGTCTTCAATGGAAAATTTTCCATACTACCTCCAATCATTATTTGCCATATAGGAAGTATTTAAGAATGGTGTGGTACTCATAGAATAAGATATTATATCATTAAATGCTCATTAAATGACATGTCAAATGTTGAATGGAGGGAGTAGGTACTACCAGTAACTTATGGATTTCAGGGAGTCTTCAGTCTTGGTGGAGTCTTTCTTTAGTTTTGGTTGAGAGCTTCAAAATTCTGAACCCTTGAAATAGAGAAAACCCCTCTATTTATAGATTTCTTCATTGATGGGCCCTAGTGACTTTTTGGACCTAACAACTTAAACTTGGGCTTTATTGGTCTTGGGTTTAGTCTATATTTGACCCAAAAACCATATGGCCCAAATATTAAAAGACTCAAATTTGATTAAATTAATATTTTTAACTAATGGATCAAATGGACATTTGGTCTTAAAATTTTATAAGTGGCCAACTTTGTCTTCAAATTAAATTTGGAACACACATCAATTTATAATTGGTCTCGAATTTAATTATTTGTAATTTTTTCATTGATTTTAAATAATGATGCAACAATTTATGATTCGCTAAAAATTTTCCTTCAACACTCATAAAAACAAAGCAAAAAAAAAAAAAAAAAAGGAGCACCTCGTTATTTGGCGAGGAGAAAAGTTTTATTTTTTCTATTTGGCTGTTTGGATAAAAGAAGAAGATAATAGATAGGTTGGGTACTGTCTTTTTGGTTTTACGTAAAAAGAAAATGACTCATAAGTTTAAACTTGGGTATCATCCGAACATAGTTAAGTGGATAAAGTATCAAGTACCATCACAAAAACTAATGATTAAATCTATCCGACCTGTAATTCTTGAACTAAAAAATTGGTTAGAATTTAGTAACTCCATCGCTCATATAAATGTTGTCACTTAGGACTCGGGAGTCAAAAACCTGCACCTTCGTTTAAGTTTGATGGGATGGGATTTGATAAAATAACAAAAAAAAAAAAAAAAAAAAAAAAAAGTGTTAGTAAGTGGCCACAAATGAACGGAAAATTCATTCTGAATAAAGAGAACATTTTCAAATTCTATTTTTGTCTTTGTTTTAAAAAAATAACATTTTTTATCATGAATTTTCCGGAGAAAATTACCTTTAAAAAATAGCAATATTTAGATTTAAACAAAATCTCTATAACTATAATGTCAAATTTTGAATAATAGGCAATCTTCATTCCAAGTTTGCAGTTTACTTAGAACGTAATATTGAGCAATCATGTGACTCAAATATAAAAAATTTGCAGCTACTTGGAAATTGGCAATTCTTCTACCTTTGAACTTATCAATGAAATGACAGTCCATGATATAGATAATATTAACTGAATTGACATAATCTTGAAATCATAAATCGTCTTTATTTTCTTAATAGGCAAAATCCTTCCACAGAAGACACCAAACAAATAGAATGAAGAAGAAAAGATCAACCTAATCATCATAGATATAAATATTAATCAATGCCGAATCATCAGTATGAAATAAACTCTCCCAAAGTCAATAATTTCAAAGAAATCTTATTTGTGGGTCAATCATAAAAGTTCGTAGCAAAAGGCCGAGAATCTCAAAATGCGTACAATGCTGCAAGTGTTTTGAGTAGTTGCCAGTAATAACGGATCTAACCTACACGAAGGCTTGTGAAGGAACGAAGAACAGGGAAACTTCCTTTCAGAGAAGATTCAAAGATCTTCCATCTATTCATTGATATCTTTATAAATTTTCTGAACAAATGTAACTTGGGTAATCTTTACGAATTTGAAACTGCAACTCAGGTACTGAGAAATTGACCTGCAAAGATTAGCAATGGGAAATCAAGTTCACAAAACATAAAAATGGCACAAGGATAGAGGCGTTGTGGGGGGCGACTATTTGAAGGAAAGCCATGGTTGCAACGGGATGAAAAACAGTTCAAGGATTCTTTTAATTGAAAAGAGTTGTTTTTCCAACCTCGAGAAAAGGAATATATGTTTTAACCATTTGAACCATGTTCAAGTTGGCTAATTGAAAAAGGCTATCATCGACATAAAAAGCATAATGAATATAAATGAAGAAAATCATGCAATAAAGCAAACTGTTTTTTATGGAATAATGGATCATATTCAAAATTTTACAACTGGTGTGTAAAATTGAGGATAGTCAGTAAGCTTACTGCCGACAACGTGTTCAATTAATGTTATTTAAGACTGGTTTCCAAAAATCAGTTATTAATTAAAACGACCAAATAGATTGGAAAGAAGAAATACCAGAGAAAATATAATACCTTGTATCTACCTAACTTTAATGAATGAATAGGTGGACTTCCCATATCAATGGTGACTTGCCAAAATATCTCCCACCAAAACCTCTAGACCTTGTTCAACCCATTGTTTTATTCAGGAGCACAAGTACCAAGATCAATAGGGAAAATTCAAGAACAAACTTAGGTTCCCCAACACGATTAAGAATTTGTTGCCACCTGAAAGTTCAACCAGTAGAGAGCTACTGATAAAGCATGTTTTCATTTCAGGATCTTCATTACAATCAGAACAGAAGGGTAGGAAAAAAAGCCATTGAGTAAGAAATGAATTGGTTCAGCTTGAAAAGTATATTGAAGTAGAGATTGAGAATTAACAAATAATAGAGATTGAGAATTTGTCTGAAGTCATTTCCATATTTCTAATTAACAAACCTAAGCTCCACCCGACTCCTTGACCCATGTACTAATCATTCTTACCGTAGTTAATAATGAGACTTGCTTATAAGTTAAGTAAAGACAATATTGTTGCAAATAGCCCCTAACTCAACCTCATGGCTAAAGTTTTATTATTAACATGCATATTGCCCAAGGATAGGCCATCGAATTCATAAAATCATATCATAATTCATAACTTCCTAATGCCTATGGCAGGAAGTTATCTACTATTTTTAGATCCAACAAGCGATGATGGTACTACTCTTTACAATTTACTTTTTTCCTTTTTTAATTCATATGTGTCCAAGTCAAGTTACATGCATCTCAACTACTCACATTAGACAACTGTCTAGCCTTACTACATTTGTTTATCAAGCATTTTTATAGGATATTAAATCCTAAGAGGTTGTGGAGCTACCTTTATTGTGCTTCTAGGTGGTTGCCGACTCAAGAAACAATTTAAGATCCTTGGTGGGAAGGTGAAGATTCTCTAGAGATTTTAGGTCTTAAAAAAGGGGCTACAAAGAAAAAGGATGTCTATGTATCCTTAATCAAATGCTCAATAAATCTAGCTTAAGAGCAGGAGAGGGATACAAAAATGAAAACATTGGGCATACAGTGTACATAAGGAGAACTGACCACCTTGCTTTATTTGAGCTGTCAAGCACATTCTTTATTTCTTCTTCAACAAACTCTTCCAAAATTGCACGTTGTCTTTCACTTATTTCACTAAAATCAAAGAAAGGAAACGTGAATTAGTTCATACAGAACCTGCAGCATACCGTTTCAAAACTCAGGGGGGCATAAAAATACAAAAACAGTGAAACACGTGGAATGAAGAAGAAAATAGAAGGTAAGAAAACCAAAGAGAAAATATGCCTCTTAAGCATGCCAGACTCCCTAGATAGAAAAAAAAAAAGCATAAGAATTTCAAAGAAATTAGGAGAAAAAGGCCCCCAAGGCTAGAATCTACCATCAAGTTTCAACGGGAGAGCGATCTTCATAGCCAAATGCCATAAAGGTCCTGAAACTAGCACAAAAGGAAGTTTCTCTAGTCATGCTAATACTAAAAGCCTAAAAGACAGATTCAACCTACCTTAGCTGTAAAAAGGGAAAAAGTTAAAGATGTGAAAAGATAAGAGATAGAAATTCAGATAAAAAAGTCTGAATTCCACATATGAATAACCTGAGTACAATCAGAAGCCAAATGCTGCTGAATCAAAATATTTTAACACATAAACACTAACAGTAGCAACTAGGAGACTGATATCAGATTATTCACTTACTTTACCGGTTGCTAATAAGACAAGCTACTCTAAAGAAGAGCACATGGCATCCAAATCTCAGTGTATGGTTGAAGAATGAAGACTTCTGCCACGAAAAGCTTCTACTAAAAATTTTGGACACAACCAAACAGAGATTATCAAAATACCGGGGGAATTAGAATGATGAAGAGTAGAAAGAAAAGGAAAACCTACGTTGGAAATTTATTACGATATTGGACGTATTGGTCTCCATGTTTCGGCAATTCTGGAGCAATTACAGTGTTAGATATTCTGCCTTTATCCTTTTTGTTTCTTAAGTCAAAAGTGCTATGAAAAGATGGGGTGAAAAGGCATACCTTTTCCTCCCCGTAATACAAGTTGTACTCGCTGAACTCCTTTTGGAAGTTGATTTAAGATATAAAAGCATCATCAAGCAAGTTTAGAACTTCAAAAGGTCATTTTTTTTTTAAAAGTCTATCATGAAGAAATCAATACAATATAGAACTAGAAATACAGTCACAAGGTATTTAATAAAGAAAAAAAATGTTTGAAAAATAAAGTCAAATGCACATGCATACATTCATCGCCATAAGGCATTGAGTGAACAATCAGAGATCAAATATAAGTTAATGGCCAACGACATTAATTCATCCCTTCAAGGAGGGCTTAGTTCTCTTGAGACGGAGGAACAGGTGGTCACAATGAGCATGAGTTAGAAAGTCGTATACAATTGCATTTACAAGACAAGCATTCTAATGTAAGTTCAAGGAAAAAATAAGTGGTTTTTTGCCTTCAATTTTATGATCAAGTTGCCTGGTTGACTTTCTTGTCCACCACTATTACCAGCTTCTGGAACACGAATGGTATCTCCAGAATCAACCCCTAATGCATTCCAATCATTATTAAAAAAAAATTATTAGATAAACTACCTACAAGAAAAAAAAAACACAATTACGAAGTTTCATGCATTCTTAAAATTTGTTCATGTAATAATACAATTGAAGAACACTGAAGAGTAAAATTCTTAATGAACAATTCCTATATAACCTAACAACTTAAGTTTTTGGACACCACATTCAAGTTTAAGTCATTGCAATATCTCATTTTCTCTCCCGTTTAGATATAACACCTGCACAAACCTACTTCAAGAAAGAAAAAAAATTTAAGAATTAAAAGATACTTCTTGTTAAGGACGAAGACACGACATAGATCTCTACACTGGTATGATATTGTCCACTTTGGACATGAGCCCTCATGACCTTGCTTTTGGTTCCACCCAAAAGGCCTCGTACCAACGAAGATTCTTGTCCTCCCTTGTAAACCCATGATCATCCTCTTATCTAGCCAATGTGGGACTTTGGTCGCACTCCCAATTCCCAGCAATCCTCCCCTCGAACAAAGTACCATAGACGAGTCTCCCCTCAAATAGTCATCTACCCGTCCATATCTCCTTTCTTACGGAGGAGTTTTGCTCTTAGAGCCAGATTACGGATTTCTATTTGCCCATATCTCCTTTCTTACGGAGGAGTTTTCTCTTAGAGCAAGATTATGGATTCTATCCGCCCATATCCCCTTTACCAAGGAGTTTCCTCTTAGAGCCAGATTACAGATTCTTTCCGCTCATATCTCCTTTACCAAGGAGTACTCTTAGAGCCATATTACGGATTCTATCCGTCCATATCTCCTTTATTAGGGAGGAGTTTGCTCTTAGAGCCAGATTACAGATTCTATCCGTCTAGATCTCCTTTCTTAGGGAGGAGGTTTGCTCTTAGAGCCATATTACAGATTCTATTTCTTTAAGGCTCACAAATTTTTTTTTGTATAACACCTGGAGATTCTACCGGCATGGCAGTCAGGGTCTAACTCTGATACCACTTGTTAAGGGTGAGGACACGACACAAATCTCCACAATGGTATGACAAAAATAATAATATTTAGATTAATTGTAACATAGTCCAAAAATAACAATAATAATAGCACCAAGGAGCCGGTCAGCCTCATGCCAAGGCCGAGGCCGACCATCCACCTTCAAAAGGCCAGGTATGAAATCATCATGCAACTCTCCCATTATTTTCCAGTAAGGACTGACATATGAATGCAGGGGGCTAAGTGTTGAGCTAACAGGGGCTTGAGGCCAAGGCCGATCCTAGCCTCCTCCCTCATTTTTCTTTTGCAGAAATTAACTTTTTCAATGCAGGATTGTGAAGTCTTCTGTTTTCCTATTTTTAATTATGGATAAGCCCTCGATCTGGAATGAAGCACTCCGAATGACCAAGTACGGGGGTCTCGCTCAGCTTCTACTCCGAAGGAAGCACTCCAAATGACTAGAGAGGCCCTCCAGCCACTTTTGATAACAAGGAAGTCACACATGAATCAGCACGAGACAAGAGTCGTACTCTTAAATCGGGCTTAAGGAGCTCAGCCTATAGCATTAAGTCGCACATGAATCTCAATTCAAGAGTGGGGGCTTAATGTTATAGGTAATTTTGGACCACACTAACGAACAAGGAGCTGACGAGGACAATCGGACAAAGGTAGGACCAGAGAACCGACCCAGAGGAAGACTGGACCAAAGGGTAAGGGCAACATGGCCCGACCCATATGGTCGGGCTCGGCAAAAGGCCGAGGCCGACCATTAGGCCCGCTTGCGCGGGTCGGGCTCGGTCACCTCCTTTCGGCCCCTGATGCCCCGGTTCCGCCTGGTTCGTCCCGAAACACCTCCGAATTCCTAAAAACCCTAGGAGGAGAAACATGTATAAAAACCTATCTTCATCACTAAAGAATGGTTCGAAAAACTTCACTCTCGACTTCTCCCTTTACTTTCTAGTGCCTCCTCTGTTTTCTGACTTAGGCATCGGAGGTGGTGTGGCCTACACCACACCGATGTGCAGCTGTTTTTGCTGGTTTTGCAGGTCACGTCTTCCTCAGCTTCTACAAATTCACTGTTGGTGTCACGTGAAGGTCAGGTGAGTCCTCTGTCTGGATTTTGGCATCAACAGTTGGCGCCGTCTGTGGGGAAGAGTGCTTGCCAGTTTAGACCGCGCATCGGTGGTGGTCTGTAGGATGGATCGGGTTCAGAAACCAGAAGGAAACCTCGGGTATGAGTAGAAAGCGCCGAACCAGACTGGGGCGAACCTCGGTAGGGAAAAGGCAGACCCTAATTTCGGAGATTGTTGTAAGGTTCCGTGTGTCCACGATGCTGTTGGACCTGACCCAAGAGGACAGCCAGCGGGAGAACTGGAGTTTGTGCCACTAACGTCTGAGGAAAGAAGAGTGAACGTCGGCACCAAACTAGGGGCTGAGCAGAGAGGCAGGCTGATTGATTTCTTGAGGGCTAATGCAGATTTGTTTGCATGTTCACACGAAGATATGCCAGGAATCAACCCGGAAGTGATGGTTCATCAGTTAAATATGGACAGAGATTTCAAGCCGATAAAGCAGAAACGAAGAGCATTTAATCCAGAGAGGAATGAGGTTATTGCCAGTCAAGTGGATGAGTTGCTTAAAACGGGGTTCATCCGAGAAGTTCATTATCCCCAGTGGTTGTCTAATGTGGTACTGGTAAAGAAGGCCAACGGAAAGTGGCGGATGTGCATTGACTTCACCGACCTGAATAAGGCATGCCCAAAAGACAGTTATCCTTTGCCCATGATTGACCAGTTGGTTGATGCAACAGCAGGGCACGAGATGTTGAGTTTTATGGATGCGTACTCAGGGTACAACCAAATTAGGATGCACGAGGCCGATCAGGAAAAGACTTCGTTTATCACCAGTCGAGGGTTGTACTGTTACGAGGTCATGTCGTTCAGTTTCAAGAACACCGGGGCAACGTACCAACGGATGGTGAACCGCATGTTCGCTCCTTTACTGGGAAAAAACATGGAGGTATACGTGGATGATATGCTAGTGAAGAGCTTGAAGTCTCAATGCCATGAGTCTGACCTTAATGAAGCTTTCCAGATACTCCGAAAGTATCGAATGAAACTAAACCAGAGTAAGTGCGCTTTTGGGGTGACGTTTGGAAAATTCCTAGGGTTCATGGTACATCAGAGGGGGATAGAAGCAAACCCAGACAAGATCAGAGCAATCATGCAAATGTCCTCCCCGACCAATCTCAAGCAGCTTCAAAGCTTGAATGGGAGGATCGCCGCCTTGAACAGGTTTGTAAGTAGATTAACTGACAGGTGCTTACCCTTCTTTAAAATTTTGAGACAGGGATCACGTTTCGAATGGATTGGGGAGTGCTAAAAGGCTTTTCGAGAGCTGAAGGACTATCTGAGCTCGGCCCCGCTCTTAGCCAAGCCGCTCCCTGGCGACAAGCTGCTGCTCTACGTCGCGGCCTCGGATACGGCTGTGAGTTCTGCACTGATCAAAGAAGAAGGGAAACTCCAGCGACCCGTGTATTATACCAGTAAGTCGATGGTTGGAGCAGAAACTAGATACCCCCAAGTGGAGAAGCTCGCTCTGGCCCTAGTTACGTCGGCCAGAAGATTGCGTCCGTATTTCCAAGCCCATAAGGTAACAGTTTTGACCAATTTTCCTCTAAAACAGGTGTTGCAGAAGCCAGATGCCTCGGGTCGCCTCATGAAGTGGCCAGTTGAGCTGAGTGAGTATGACATTCACTACAAACCTTGAACCGCTATGAAAGGGCAAGTTGTGGCAGATTTCCTGGCAGAGTTAACAACTGTCGAGGATGAGGCCGACCCTCAAAGGCCCGAGGCCGAGCATAACAAGCCAGGCATAGTGATCAATATGCTGAGTGTAGGGGAGATAAAACAGACTTGGACACTCTTTGTAGACGGGTCTTCTAACACCAAGGGCTGTGGAGTAGGAATTTTGCTAGAATCCCCTGATGGAGGGAGATTTGAGTATGCCCTGAGATTTAACTTCAAGGCCTCAAATAATGAGGCTGAATACGAGGCACTCCTTGCAGGATTGAGGTTGGCAAGGGAGATCGGAGTCTCAGACCTCCTGGTTCAGAGCGATTCACAGCTAATCGTGAAGCAGGTGTTGGCAGTGTTGGGTTTTATGTCCTAAAACTCGTAGATAGTGAATGATTAACGAACTATACACTTGTATCAATAAAGTGTTATTGAGGTTTATGCAATAAAGTGTTATTGTCATATTAAGTCTAGAATTGCACAATATGACCCAAATCCAATAAACTAAGTTCCAAGGTTGTTTACATGTAACTTGAACTAGTATGTGGGGACATACGGGGATTGGTGTTCAAGTAACAACCTAAAAGGTCTATAGTACAAGGATAAGGTTGGGTACCTTATCCTGGTAACACTATGTGATACGGCCCGCTTTGTATTCGATACAGACGTATTGATCCAAGGCGTCCATGTAGGTGACATGCGAGCGGGGGTATCCTATGCAATGAGTTTGCATAAGACCGGACCACGAAATAGTAAACCACTAGATGTAACACCGTTAACTAGTTAGGTTACTGTTTCAATAGGATGACCTAGGTAACTCAATCTTAATCCTGAGTGTGTCATGAACTCCTTCTCACGAGAGATTGTCCTTTGATTAGTACGGGTGAGAGTAGCCTGCACGTCGACTCAATAAGCCTACCTTCTTGGGGACAAGACCGAGTGGGGGGCTGGGGACATGACAATACAAGATGGAATTCACTTCTTCCCCTATTGGGGCAAGTAGATGTGTGTTCCCTTAAGAGCTGATTTCGGGGCTTGAACAAAGGCGCGCCGTCCTCTCCTGGCCCGAGAGGAACTCTTGTTTAGAGGTTGGACCCTAAACAACTTGTTCATTAGAGGGATCAGTGGTACTTAAGGAACCAGAGGTAACCCAGGGGTAAAACAGTAATTTGACCCAGCTGGTGTTACGAACACACGTAAAGGATTGACTTACTGCATTGGTCGATATCCGTGGACACAGAAATATTCTACAGTGAGAAGAGTGCAGCTGTGGGTCTTTAGTGGAGTGACCCACAGTTAACGAATGTTGATTGACTCAGTTAATGAGTTTAGCTGATCAATCTCGTATCGTTGGAGCTTCTGATTTGTAGGTCCATTAGGTCCACCTACTAGCTCATAACGGGTTCTGAGATAATACAGTCTTGATTATTAAAAGGAATTTAAGTTAATTGTATTTTGATGCAATTAATATAATGTATGGAGATACATTATAGTATAAGTTTAATTAATGAATTAAACTTTATAATAAAATTAATTTTGGATATGATTCAAAATTAATTAATGAGAGAATTATGAATTTAATTAATTATGTGATATTTGATTAATTCATGAATTAATTAATTGGGAATTAATTAATTTAATTTGGTTAAATATGATTTAATCAAATTAATACTATAGTTTATATTAATGTACATTTTGATGCACATTAAACTATAGGTTAAATGAGAGAGATTAAATTGAATATGATTCAATTACAAAATTAATTAAATATTTGATATTTAATTAATGTGGGATCAATTAATTGAATGACCTATTTAATTCAATTGAATATGATTTAATCGAATTAAAACTATATGTTATAATTGATTTAATTTAAATTGGTTTAATTAAATTAATTATAATCAATTAGATAATTAATTATTATTTAAATAATTATTAATTATTATTTGATAATAATTAAACGATCCAGATCTAATTGGTTTAGATCAATGGACAGGATTGGTTAGGGAGTTATAGATAACTTCCTAACCTAATCCTACGTAGTTGGCTAAGGGGTTTGGCCACTTGTTGATTTACTCTCTCATTCACGCAAAAACAGAAGAAGAAGAACTCTCTCTTCCTCTCTTTTCTCTCAAAAAAATACAGCAACTTCCTTGCTGGAAAAATTCCAATCCAAGGCAATTTTGGTTCCCACAAACCAATCTCAGTGATCCAAGAGATATAGCAGGTGCTCTCGAGTGGTGGTGTCCATTGGGAGATCAAGAACGAGAATCTTGGAGCATCGTACTGTGTTCTTCGAAAATCCTTGTAAGTGTTCTTGATCTTAAATAAATTTCCAGCATGCTTAATCTTAGTAATTATAGAAATTGTTTCTGAATTTTTATTTGTCAACGTAACGATTTTCCTAAAATTGAAATTAAAAACGTGATCGTTCTTGATTGCTTCCGTTGCCAAAAGGAATTTTAATCCTTCAGGCAGAATATTAGACTAGGGAACAGAGAATGAGTAAGTACTTATCCAAGGCCAAGGAACTGCTGTCCAAATTTGAGAAGTGGAGATCAAGCAAATCCCAAGGTCCCAGAATGCCAACGCAGATTCACTGGCTCGCTTGGCGGCTGCCTATGATACAAAGTTGAGTAGGACTGTACCAGTTGAGGTTTTGTCTGAGCCTGCGGTATGTACTGAGGAGGTTCTTGAGATAGAAGGCCGAGCAGAGGCCGAGCCAGAGGATGAGGCCGAGGCTGAGCTTGAGGATAAGGCCGAGGCCGAGGATCCTGCAGACAGGGAGGGCATCCCACCAATTGAAACTGAACCCTCCCCTGAAGCGAGAGAAGCTTCATGGATGGATCCAATCCTTGATTACTTAGAGAGAGGCGAGCTGCCAACAGAGAAGACAAAGGCTAAAAAGGTTCAAAGGCGAGCATCGCACTTTGTGTTAAGGGAAGGGAGACTATATAAAAGAGGCTACTCAATGCCGTTGTTGAAATGCCTTCCCCCAAGCGATGCTAACTACGTTATGAGAGAGATACATGAGGGGGTGTGTGGAAACCATTCAGGAGCAAGGTCACTCTGTCACAAGATAGTCAGGCAAGGTTACTACTGGCCAACCATGTTGCAAGACGCTAGGCATTTCACGAGATCTTGCGATCAATGCCAAAGGTTTGCACCCATTCCAAGGCAGCCACCTGAGCCTTTAACGAGCATTATCAGCCCGTGGCCGTTCGCGCAATGGGGAATAAATCTGATCGGACCTCTCCTCCAAGGTAAAGGGCAGACCAAGTATGCGGTCGTGGCTGTGGATTATTTCACAAAATGGGCAGAGGCAGAACCACTAGCAACCATAACCGAAAAGAAGATTACTGACTTTATATGGAAAAATATTGTGTGTCGTTTTAGGATTCCTAACACCATCATATCAGATAATGGTAGGCAGTTCGACAATGCCGCTTTCAGAAAGTTCTACTCAGATTTGGGCATAACGCATCGTTGCTCATCCCCAGCCCATCCGCAAGCTAATGGCTAGGTGGAGGCTGTGAATAAAATAATCAAGCAGAATCTAAAAACGAAGCTTGAAGGGCTAAAAGGGTTATGGGCTAAAGAGCTCCCACGCGTACTGTGGGCGTATCGGACAACAGCACGAACCTCAACAGGAGAAACGCCATTTTCCCTTTCATTCGGGGCAGAGGCAGTAGTCCCAGTGGAAGTCGGCATTCCCTCCCCCAGGACAGAGCAGTTTAATGTGCAGGGGAATGATGAAGCTAGAAGGTTGAACTTGGACCTCCTAGACGAACATCGTGACATGGCGCAACTCCGGGTTGCAGAGTATAAGAACAGGGTTGCCAGGTATTATAACACAAAAGTGAAAAGACGCACTTTGAAGGAATGAGATCTAGTGCTGAGGAAAGTCATGCAGAACACCAGAGACCCCAATGCAGGTGCATTGGGACCAGCATGGGAAGGACCTTATCAAGTTAGCAAGGTGGTCCGCCCCGGCACCTATGCCTTGGTTGACGAAAACGGAAAACCAACTCCACACCCATGGAATGTAGAACACTTGAAGATTTACTATCAGTAGCCATAGCAGAAACAAGTGGCAGGCAACGCCGCCACTGCATGAAGGCCGAGGCCGATCAGGAACAATGACTTTTTTCTATTTATGTTTACTTTACATAGAGACTGTCTATCATTTTTCTCACTGTAGAACGCACGAACATTTTCAAATTCAATAAAAAAAAGCTATTATATTGCGTTTTGCATAAAGCAAGATGTGACGCATACGGCCAGACGAGAATAATTCTTGCAGAGGCCAAACTTCCGCGCTTTCCCAGACAAGAATGATTCTTGCGGAGACTAAATTCCTGCAGAGAGGTTGACGCATGCCCTCAACCTCCCCAGGTCCCCAACAGAGTGTATGCACCCTTGGGATGGAAAACAAGCAAGCGTGAGAGGAGCTGGTCGACCTCATGCCAAGGCGGAGGCCGACCATCCAGAGGCCAAGGTCGAGCTCCACCCTCAAAGGCCTAGCATTTTTCCATAGGATGTGGCGCATGTGGCCAGACGAGAATGATTCTTGCGGAGGCCAAACTTCCGCATTTTCCCTTGGAAAGAGACTAAACTCTTGCAGAGAGGTTGATGCATGCCCTCAACCTCCCCAAGTTTTCCCCAGAAGAGTGTATGCACCCCTGGGATGAGCACATCACTTGAAGAGAGGCTCGGGAATTTCATCAGCCTCCCCAAGTTTTCCCCAGAAGAGTGTACGCACCCCTGGGATGAACACATCACTTGAAGAGAGGCTTGGGAATTTCCTCAGCCTCCCCAAGTTTTCCCCAGAAGAGTGTACGCACCCGTGGGATGAGCATATCACTTGAAGAGAGGCTCGAGAATTTCCTCAGCCTCCCCAAGTTTTCCCCGACTGAGTGTACGCACCCTCGGGATGAATACAATACTTGAAGAGAGGCTCGGGAATATCCTTAGCCTCCCCAAGTTTTCCCCAGAAGAGTGTACGCACCCCTGGGATGAGCACATCACTTGAAGAGAGGCTCGGGAATTTCCTTGGCCTCCCCAAGTTTTCCCCAGAAGAGTGAACGCACCCTTGGGGATGAGCACATCACTTGAAGAGAGGCTCGGGAATTTTCTCAGCCTCCCCAAGTTTTCCCCGACTAGTGTACGCACCCTCGGGATGAATACAATACTTGAAGAGAGGCTCGGGAATTTCCTTAGCCTCCCCAAGTTTTCTCCAGAAGAGTGTACGCACCCCTGGGATGAGCACATCACTTGAAGAGAGGCTCGAGAATTTCCTCAGTCTCCCCAAGTTTTCCCCGACTGAGTGTACACACCCTCGGGATGAATACAATACTTGAAGAGAGGCTCGAGAATTTCCTTAGCCTCCCCAAGTTTTCCCAGAAGAGTGTACGCACCCCTCGGATGACTACAATACTTGAAGAGAGGCTCGAGTATTTCCTCGGCCTCCCCAAGTTTTCCTCGACTGAGTGTATGCACCATCGGGATGGATACAACAGAGCAAATTAGCAAGCAAAGCAGAAGAAATGCTCGGCCTCATGCCAAGGCCAAGGTCGAGCATCCCAGCTCCGAAGCCAACCCTCAGGCACGCATTCAGAGCAGCATGACTGGTTCGAGTTCTCAGTCACTTCACTTTTTAGCACAGCCGAAGCGCCTAAAGCCGCAGGGAGATGCTTAAGGTGGAGCGAGCAAGCAAACAGCCAAGGAGCCGGTCAGCCTCATGCCAAGGCCGAGGCCGACCATCCACCTTCAAAAGGCTAGGTATGAAATCATCATGCAACTCTCCCATTATTTTCCAGTAAGGACTGACATATGAATGCAGGTGGCTAAGTGTTGAGCTAACAGGGGCTTGAGGCCAAGGCCAATCCTAGCCTCCTCCCTCATTTTTCTTTTGCAGAAATTAACTTTTTCAATGCAGGATTGTGAAGTCTTCTGTTTTCCCTATTTTTAATTATGGATCATAAGCCCTCGATCTGGAATGAAGCACTCCGAATGACCAAGTACGGGGGTCTCGCTCAGCTTCTACTCCGAATGAAGCACTCCAAATGACTAGAGAGGCCCTCCAGCCACTTTTGATAACAAGGAAGTCACACATGAATCAGCACGAGACAAGAGTCGTACTCTTAAATCGGGCTTAAGGAGCTCAGCCTATAGCATTAAGTCGCAGATGAATCTCAATTCAAGAGTGGGGGCTTAATGTTATAGGTAATTTTGGACCACACTGACGAACAAGGAGCTGACGAGGACAATCGGACAAAGGTAGGACCAGAGAATCGACCCAGAGGAAGACCGGACCAAAGGGTAAGGCCAACATGGCCCGACCCATATGGTCAGCCTCGACAAAAGGCCGAGGCCGACCATTCGGCCCGCTTGCGCGGGTCGGGCTCGGTCACCTCCTTTCGGCCCCTGATGCCCCGGTTCCGCCTGGTTCGTCCCGAAACACCTCCGAATTCCTAAAAACCCTAGGAGGAGAAACAGGTATAAAAACCTATCTTCATCACTGAAGAAGGGTTCGAAAAACTTCACTCTCGACTTCTCCCTTTACTTTCCAACGCCTCCTCTGTTTTCTGACTTAGGCATCGGAGGCGGTGTGGCCTACACCACACCGGTGTGCAGCGGTTTTTGCTGGTTTTGCAGGTCACGTCTTCCTTAGCTTCTACAAATTCACTGTTGGTGTCACGTGAAGGTCAGGTGAGTCCTCTGTCCGGATTTTGGCATCAACAAGGCTCACAAATTCTTTTTTGTATAACACCTGGAGATTCTACCGGCATGGCAGTCAGGGTCTAACTCTGATACCACTTGTTAAGGGTGAGGACACGACACAAATCTCCACAATGGTATGACAAAAATAATAATATTTAGATTAATTGTAACATAGTCCAAAAATAACAATAATAATAGTAAAGAAACGAAATTTGAAATATGGGCATTTCATAGTTTTTACAATTTACCCCATAATAATTCATAGGGTCTTCGTAGAATGTTTGCCCTTGAAAATATAAATAATAATCAAAGTTTGATATTTATTATTATTATTATTATTATTATTATTTTTTACTATCCTCAACACATGGAAAAATTATTAGGTGTTTCTGGTGCAATGGGGCTCCATTTTTAAAACCGTTGGATCTAAATCTTCAAATTTGTTGGTCTCTAATAACCGTTGGATACAAAATCGTTGTACTTTTGCTATTTAATTTCTCTCTCTTATATCCAACAACGCAAAACTAAGGATCTCATTACACCGGGAGCATCTAAAAATTTCTCCAAGAAGCTTTTTCTCTCCTTCCTAAATTTTAGGCAATGAAGAAATTAGTATGCATATGCTAGCCCAAACCCAACCCAAACTTGAAGATTTTTCCCACTACAAACTACATGACATACAACTTTCCATCTAACACATCAATAAAATTGGGAAAATTCATCCATAAATGAATTTAAATTGTCACGTCTCATTTTTTTTCCTTCTTTAGTTCAAGTAACATGGGTGAGAATTCGAATAATTTCAATTACGTTCATGTTGGCAATTCATGCCACGATTGGTTAAGATATTAGTAATCATCCTTGTTAAGAATTCAAATCTTCATTCCACATTTATAATATTATAATCTAAAAATAGTTTTTCATTCATAAATCAAATTTCTTTTACTATTTCTTTGGACGTAATTAAATTTACTTGATTTTTTCACGAGAATTCGAACATCCATCCAGATCAAAGATTACAAAATATTTTAGTAACTTGTTGAACTATATATGTTCATGTTAATGGTCCTATAGCATTTAATACCTTGTCATTTGAAGAACTATATTCAAATAAGTGGTTTTTTTTTGTTCATCTCAACTTATTTTATTTTTATTTTTTTTATAAAAATAATAAATTAAAGGTAGTCTTATTGTCAATATTTAATTTTTATGAGAAGAATCTAAGCACTAAGTAGGAGGGGTTTTGCCAAAGCGAACTTAGCTCAACGCTAATTGGCATGTACTCTCGACCATGAGGTCAGAGTTTCGAATCCCCCCACCCCCAAATGTTGATGTACTCAAAAAAAAAAAAAAGTAGGAGGGGTTTCTCAACTAGCTTCATCCCTTACGATAATGGTCTCTTACCTCTACCATGATTAGGTCAAACATAAGGTTAAGAAATAAACGAAATCAAAATTGTTTGGAAGAAAGGTAAATCAACTCATGATGTATGGATGTCTTTATTTGTCAATATCTCGAGACGTGTTTGAACGATGTTTTCTTTTAAAGAAAACTTTATCATCATTTTCCAATAGTCGGTTTTCATCATTTTCCTTTGGGAATAAAGCCAATGATCATGATTCATTGCTTAAAAAAAATTCCAAAAAGAACAAAACAAAAACAAAACCCCTATTTAAAAAAAAATCTTCAAATAGACTTGGTGGAAAGAGAAATGAACATAAATTAAATAAACATCACTTCATATAGTTGTCACATGTATATATTAAAAATTTTACATCTTATTTTGATCCGTTAATTTTAGTCTTATTGAGATTTTTAAGATTTTAAAATATTTGTTAACCGTTTAGCTGGGGTAGATATTGATTAACCAGTTTTTTTTTTTCAAGGTATTATTACGCCACTTGGAAAAAAATTGGATGGTCAGATTTGACCTAATTACAAACCCATCTTGAGATCTGATCAACCCAAGAATTATTAGTTCTTGTTGACCTGACATGCTTAGCTAACTCATGAGCCACTTTATTATTTTTTCTAGGAGTAAAACTGAAGGAAATACTACCGAAAGAGTGGCTTAAATTCCAGATGAACATCACCAAGGCCTCCACGTCCTTCCAAATTGGGGATTTCTTTGTGAGGAAAATAATTGCCACTAAGCTGTCTGATTCCACCATCAGATTAGAACATCCAAGGCTAAGGGTTTTCTTCATCCCTTTGAAAATTGCGTGAAGCTCGGCAAGATGGGCTTCCAGATGAATATCCTCAAACAGAGCCGAAGAAAACAAAATATCTCCTTCTCCATTTCTGCAAATCAAACCATAGCCAGTAGCAGAAGAAGATGGATCACATGCAGCATCGGTATTTAATTTCCAGAAATTCGCCGGAGGGGGAGTCCAACATGCAACAGTATTGAAGAGGGAGGGATTCGATCTAAGATTGGAAATCGAAGTCGACGAGTTCTTCTCATTCACACTTCGGTAAGATTCCAGGTATCTTGCTATCCACTGACTTCTTTGGATTAATGGAGGAATGGGTTCATTGTGAACACACATTTATTTCTGTCGCTCCATATTGTCCAGCAGGTGACCGCAATGAGCTCCAACTCCTTCATGGAGGACCTTTCGTTAATTTTTATCCACCTATCCACGAAGCTCCCATTGAAATTGATTAACAAGTTTTAAAATGTACAAGAATGTAAATTCATTTATAGATATGAATGTATTCTCATTCAGCATAATCCAAAAATGAGCATTTAAGTCAACATCGTTTTTAATTGTGTCATGGTTAGGCCTAATAGTCAAGTTTGGAAAAGGATCCTAAATCATAAAATGAATGGTATAAAAAATTATAGCCTATAAGTTTGAATGGCTTCTACTTAGTTAAAACGCAACTATAGATGTGGACTTGTAATGATAGTCACTTATTTGTCATTTTGAATTTTCAATGGTTAATTAAAGAACTATATTACTTTTTTAAAAACACTTTTATTTATTACAATAATCTTTCCTTTGAATATTCTTCCTCTACTGCTATAATTCAATTGTTTTGATCCCCCAATCCCTAAAGAAATATTTGACCTTTCCCTATTTACTCATAAATATGAGAGTAAATAGGAAAATGTCAAAATCATTCGTAGTGGATAGTATGGGAAAGATATATATCTTTTGAGTTTTAAGACAGATGAACTCATCTTCTTGGCTTGTAAAAATGAGGGAAAAGAAAAGATATTTTATAAAAGTTTGGATCAACTTTGATGCAACGCAAGAAATCACAAATCAATTATTAGGTTAATTATTGGACGGTGATTCTTATTTTGGTCTTTAAAAGTTCAAAACATCTTAGTTAATTTCTAACATTTCTAACATCCTATTTGATAACCATTTTGTTTTTTATTTTCAGTTTTTTAAAAACTAAGTCTATAAACACTACTTCTACCTCTAAGTTTCTTTATTTTGTTACCCTACCTTCATTCTATTTCAAAAACCAAGTTTTGAAAACTAAAAAAAAAGTAATTTTTAAAAATTTATTTTTATTTTTGGAATTTGACTAAAAATTCAAATGTGTTCTTGACAAAGATGAAAACTATGGCAAGGAAAGTAAGAAAAAAAACAAGCATTATTTTTAAAAACTAAAAACCAAAAATCAAATAGTTATCAAACGGACCTAAACTTTTAAAGAGCGACTATGTTGGTCCCTCCCGTTAATATTATATTAATGAGTTAACAAATTAGTGGCATGATTGTTATGTTAAAATGATTATAATCATATTTTCAAAAAAAAAAAAAGATTATAATCATCTAGACAATCCATGTGCTGTACATAAGTTGTCAAACAAGTGCCAACATAAAGCATAGCTCAATGTCAAAGTATCGGCATAGGTCGGATTCTTAGAGTGGGAGAAAACAATGAAAACGTGTTTGGTATACCTATTTATTTTCGAAAACAACTCAAAATAATGGAAACGTGGTATAACTTTAAAAACATGGGATACATCATAATTTCCATCAAACAATGTTACTTTTGAAGGAGTGTACAATACACAACCGGAAGCGATTCGGATCGAAACACTCAAATTTCATTTAATTTTAGTTATGAAAACATGCAAAAAAAATGAAACCGAAAACAGAGAACTTCAGTGGTCTTCTCCGCTAATCTCCGACCTTAGAACAAGTTGTGGGACTCAAGAACGTGATGAATTTCTAGAGAGAAGCTTGGTAACTTAAACCAATTTCTAGAGAGATGAAGTTTTGTCTTTAGAGAGAATTCAGAATGTCATTCCTCTTTTGCTTCTCAGCCATTCTTCTCCTTTTAAACAACCACAACATGCATCCAAATTAATTGGATAATGACAGCAAGAAAGAATTCCATTTAGTTGTTGATTTTATGAGTATTTTGGTGTCACAATTATACACCAAGTCATGACCCATTTTAAAAATGAATTACAATTTCATTTTTAATTTCTATAATTAAAATTAATTCTAAAATTAATTCTAAAATTAATTTAAAAGAAATAAAATTTAATTAAACATTTTAATTAATTTGTTTAATTTTAATATCTCATATTAAATTAAACCATCACACCTAAATCCGATCTTTCTCAAAATCGATTATCTCGAACGTGAATCCCTATTCAAACGTTCAATATTTAAATTACATTTAAATATATATATTCATCTCTCTCCAATCTAGTTTAATACATTATTAAACCATTACGTCAATACTTTAGCATATAATTGACGTTAATTCCCTAAATCATGTTTGAACGTTTCAAACTAACTCATCACATATGTTCTAAGGTTTATTCTGTATGAGCTAGCAGGGGGACCAAATGGACCTACAGATCATGGGCTCTAACGATCCAAGATTAACTGATTAAACTCTTTTGACTCGGTTAACCAACATTCGTTAACTACCGGGACACTCCACTATAGCTCGATAGGTTAACTCCCCTCACTGTAGATATATTTCCGTCCACCCGATATAACCATGATTAGTAAGTTGACCCTTCACAGGTTGTTCGTAACTAGTGCTAGGTCAAATGTCCGTTTTACCCCTGAAGTTACATCTTGTTCCTTAAGTCTCCACTCAATCCCTAATGAATAATTGGTTTGTGGTCTGACCACTAAACCTAAAACCTCTCGAGCCAATGAGAGGGCGGGATCCCTTTGTTCACGTCTCGGAGTCAACACTTAAGGGAACAACATTTCTACTATCCCTAAATTAGGTAGGAGTGAATTCCGTCTTGCAAGACTATGTCCCCAGCTATCTACCCGGTTTTATCCCCAAAATGGTAAGCTTATTGAGTCGGCGATGTTGAACCACTCTCACCCATGCAAATCAAAGGATAATCCCGAACAAACATGAGTTCATAGTTAGCTCAAGATTAAGATCGAGTTACCTAGGTCATCACATTGAAATAGTCAGTCTTGTCAGTAAACGACGTTATAAAGCAAGAGTGACATATTTCTCGGTCCTGGTCTTATGAAAACTCATTTGCATAGGACGCCCCCACTCGCATGTCTCTACATGAACGATTCAGGATCACATCGTTTGTACTAAAACAAAATGGACCGCGTCACACAGTTTTTCTAGGATTAAGGTACCCAGCCTTATCCCTATACTATAGACCGTTTAGGCTATTACTTGAATTTGATCCACTTTTATGTCACTACATATAGTTCAAGTATTCATATCACATAGCCATGGATGTTAGTTTATTGGATTTGGGTTATTTAATGTGCAATTCACTTATTTAAGAACTTAAGTGAAAAGAAACTCAATAACGATTTTATCGAACAAGTATATAACTATTTGTTTCATTCACTATTGATAAGGGTAAAAATATACATATTTTACCCTTATATTTAACTCATTATCTTGTCAAAATTTTATGTTTTAGATCAATTTTACTGTTACCGAGCTCAAACTATGTTAAAGTTGATAAGTTAGGTAGTTGAGAGTCACATTTGTCAAATTTTGCTCATTTGTGCTTAGAAAGACTCAATTTGATGGGAATTTGACTAAGTTTGTTGCTGTGCAAAAAAAGCAGAGGAAGTTGGAATTTGCCGACCGCATTTCTGGAAAAACAGAGGCAGTTCCGAGTCTATCGCGAGTCGTTTTGAACGAGACTATTGCGCACCTAACCGGCTGTTTTGACCTCGAATTCGTTTGGGCTACCTACCAGCACCTATTTCGCAGCTCCTCAACCACTTCCAACACTATATAAGCTCGTGATTCGAAGTCAAATTGAAGCAGAACTCATTTGAAAGAAGAGTGTGGTGACAGAACCCTAGTTGACGCCTATGAGTAGGGATGTTCGAGGACCTTCTTAGATGACTAAATTCTAACCTTAGTTAGACATCAAACCTTAGGGTTTGTAGGGATTTTCACCCATTCCCACTTTTTAAAAGCGAGAGAGTGGAGTGTTGAGCGAACTCTAGAAGGATTGGATAAAATAGAAAAAACCCTAGTATTTAGCTACTGTCATTATTTCCAGCTTGTGTTACTTTTCATTTATCTGTATTCTTTACATCTTATTTTCAATGAAAAGGTATTCGTTTGCACTTTATCTCACCATGAGTAGCTAAATTCCGTTGAGGGGTTCAATATGGTGAATTCCCTTATGGTTCAATAGCTTGAAAGTGTTTTATTTACTTAAGTATTGTTCAATGCATGTCATTCTTTATTGATTATCACTCTGATCTTGCTGAGTTTAAATTGATCACTTAGACTTTGCATGCCATGTGAGTTTGATCTCGAAAGGGACAGACGATATCGGTTCTCATAAAGGTGATATAGGAGAAAAAGCTCGAAAGAGATTGTTCGGTGGTATAGGACAAGCTGCCTAAGGCACCCTATATCAACTATCACTACAAAAAAAGGTCTCTGCCGACGCATATTTCTCCCGACGCGTTTTTGCCGGCGTGGGCAATGGCAATTTCAATGGATTTCTGCCGATGCAGACATTTACCGCGTCAGCAGAAATGGTCTCTCTCGACGCGGATGGCTACTGCATCGAGAGAGATTTTTTTTTCTGGTCTCTGCCGACGCCATAATTTTCTGCGTCGGCAGAAATAGAGGCTCTGCCGACGTCGTTAGTGACGGCGTCGGCAGAAACCCTGTTTAAAGCCCTAATTCACCATCTTCTTTTCCTCTCACTCGACAAAAGAACAAAGACCCCCCCCCCCGTCTGCGATCGCTGTGATCCTCCACTGCCTCATCCCGTCGTCGACCGTCGACCGCCTCCCGCCCCGTCACGCTGTCGCATCATCCCGCCCCGTCACACCGTCTCCGTCTTCTCGCCGTCTCTCTCGGTAATCAGTTCTCTCCCTCCCTAGAGTTAGGTACAAAAACACAAAAGTTCTTAGGTACAATAACCACTATAAATTGAATCCATTATCTTTATGTCTGTTTCAATCTGTGAGTTGTAGTAGGATTTCTTTGATTGACCTCAGTGGCTTGGGTAGTTTTCGCAACATCAGTGTTTAAGGATTTTGGTTTAAATTTCCTTGGCTCCAATGTGGATGAAGAAGCTATGAACTTCATCATCTGAAGACCTTGTTCCCACTTCAGGCCCTTGAGAAAAGGTTTTAGAAATCTACAATTGCTTTGTGTCTTCTGCTGTATTGTAGGTTTCGAGTAGATCTTTCACTGTTTGTTCAGTTTCATCAAGGTTGCAACAATCTATGTAGGCCTTGAGTTCATCACGCATCCGGTGAAGAGGCTTGTATTTTTACATGGTATTCATCCATTTTCTTTGATGATTTCATTCTACTTGAAATGTGCTTATTTAGGTTGCAATTTTCAAAGTTTTGTGTCTCTGTTTGTAACAGAAATGAGGGGATGTTCTTATTCTGGTTGAGCCCTGAGATTTGTTCACTGGTAGATGATAGAGAGGGACAAATGAGCCTTGGTTTAGAGTGGAATCAAAGAGCATCTTTTTTAGTTTTATCTTTTTGTTCTACATTTTTATGACATATGAATTTATCTTTATGGAAATGATTTGATTCAATGATTATATTAGTGTGATTCGTTACTTCTTTGGTGTTCAATATTCAATTAGTGTTTTTTTTTTTATCACTGATTGTTATATTATTTTGAAATGTTGAGGTTTAGTGACTAGTATGTGTATTATTTAATTATAAACTGGTGAGTTTATTTCTTTGGAAAAATCTTTGAATGATTTTAATAGTGTTTTGTGTGAACATAATTGGTTTTGTTTATGTACATCTTTTTCTTTCTCATGTTCGAGAATCAACAATTTTTTTTTTCTTTGAACTCTTTAGAGAGTCAGATAGAGGAGCTGGTGCAAATTTGCTTTGAACTGTTCCATATCAAGTTTGATACAGTTCTTCGAGGTCTAATCATTCACCTTCTAGTTTAAATTTTGATGCTTAGGTATCCTGCTGAATACATTCTGGTTTGTATGTATGGGGGTGTGTTTTGTGTGTGTTTTGATATCATTATTCTTTATTGTGATTTGAAGAAAATTTGGTTCTGCATGTTAAATCTTTGGTTCATGGCAAAGAGCTTGATTTTTGGAGAAATGGAAGATTCTTAGTATGCACAGGGAGGTAACTAGCATCACATAAGGATGGTGAGAACTTACCAGGGTAGTGGTCTTTATCTTGTTGAGTTTGAGTCTTTCCCTGTTGTTGGTTATTTATTAATAATCAGCATCACTTTTTTCATCTGTGATTTTGTTCATGAAGATGTGGATAGTCTTTTAGTGTGGTCCTTGAAAACCATAGGTTGTATCTTTGTTGTTGTTCTTGTGTTAAGTTTTATTTCCGCTGATTGGGTTTTCAGGGAACATTTGTTTATACAAATCCTCAAAAGCACGGAGTAATCCAGAGTTAATCTCGGTGTCACCGTTGGCAGTTGTGGGTGTGGACAAAAGACCTGCTTTCCATTAAGGCGAAGGAATTTGAAAAATCCTGGCACCAAGTAAGTTGAAGTAATGGAATGAATTTTGTTGGTTTTACCTTCACCTGTTTTCCTTTTCTTTTTTTGCTTTTTGTTTTTTCTAAGTGACAGTTCACAACCTTGTAGGATTCATCGCACATTTGTGGGTGGCTACATATCCAAAGAAGTAACAGGATTAAGTAGGGCAAAAAAGGTGTTTGGCTCCTTCTCTCTTTTTTTTTTGTATTCATGATGAACAAATCTTTTGCAAGGCAAGAAAGGTGTTTAGCTGAAACTGCCTATTGGGCTTGCTAATCTGGTTGAAGCTGTTGTTAAGGTGATATTCTGATCGTGTTTTAAAGATCGTTTTGACAGTAGATTCTGGAACTTGCACTTTCAAGTGCCGCAAAGTAATTGTGTTTATTTTGTATATTTCTTTGATCAAACATTGTCCTTTGTTTAGGAAGGATTCTGGTACCACCACGTAGAGCCAAAGTATTTGATGCTTGTGTACTGGATACCTGAAGGTGCTCATACTCTTCTTATAAATGCTACCCATCGAGTTGGCGTTGGTGCCGTTGTCGACAACAAAGAGGTACATTTCCATGCACTTTATTACTGCAGTGCACCGATGAAACTTTTAAGGGTGGATGAACTCAATTTTTTTTTTTTAAATTATCATGCTTAGGCTTTCACTAATAACCATGTCAATTTTTTTTTTCAAATTGAAGGCTAGAGCCGAAACAATCAGGATAAGTAACGTAGTGGCAATATGTGGAAGATTTAGGATTTGAGAAATATAAGAATGTTTTATGAAAACTACAGTCTTTCATCTCATATCGGTTTCTTGGGTTTCATAGAATTATATCATGGTGAGTTGAGTTCTAAGGATGAGGGTGGTGTGAGTTGAGTAAGTTGATTGTTCGAGTTCTTTTTTTCCCTTGTTTTGTATGTAAGTTTATGGTTTAAAACTAGAGTTGTAGTTTGATAGTGAAATTAGAATAAATGCTAGTAAAAGTAGTTTAATAAAAAACTTTGGTAAAAAAAAATTGTTCTTATTACCAAAAACGCTATAAGAAGTCCCAGACTTTTAATAACATGGGCTGTCAGGACTTTCAAAAAAGGCTATAATAGGTCTTTTATAGCTTTTCTCGTTAGCTATTGTATCTATTATTTCTTGTAGTATACTTTGATAACAGAAGTCGTTTTTTTATTCACTAGACTTCTTTTCTTGAATTACTCACTATACTCTTATAAATTTTTGTAATCATTAGATTAGCAAAACATAAGTGTTGAACTCATTAACTCATTAACTCGTGTTTGGTGTTAGTTTGTTGTTATTCAATCCTAAAGTCATATTATAATCTTATAAATTTTTACTTTCTTCGCTTTCATTCATTTTTCTTTTGAAGTTCATTAACTCGTGTTTGGTGTTGGTTCGTTTTAGTTCATTATGTTTATATGGATTGTGTAACTTTGGAAGTTAGTTTAAAGTTTTGATTTTTTTTGTTTTTGTTTTTTTGTTAGGTTTCAATCAGTTTAATTGTGAACATAATATAACTTCTAAGTTTAAGGTTGGATTGTTTTAGTTCTTTATAAGTTAGATGATTTAGTTGATATATATATACTTCATTAGTATTAGATGTCTATAAGTTTATATAAGTTTAAACCATCCAAGAAGTTAAATTTCTCTTGTTTAGCAAGTCTAAAAAAATATTGGTTACTCTTATCTATGTCGTTATGCTGCCGATTTTTTTTCGGAGCATCTAATTAATAATTTAGATGGTTTAAATTAGTTTAAGACTTAGTGTAAAACTTAGTTTCAAGTTAAGACTTTCGCTTCTAGCTTCTTAGTTGGTTTAAATTTCAACGAGTGTAGATTGATTTTATTCTTTTGATTTTTTGTAGATGATTCGACTCAACCTTGATATGGAAGGATACATCTGCATTATATCGTTTGGAGGCCGCCACGAGCTTGTCAGATGCTTTTTCTGTAACTTAAGACTTTCGCTTCTAACTTCTTATTAGAATTATGTGTAACGATGTACTTCAATTTATAAAGCAGGATTTTATATCTCTCGACTTTCATGTATATGTGTAATTAACTTTTTGATTTTAATTGAATGCATTTTGATTTTATGTATATGTGTAATATATTTCTTTTAGACTTTCAAAACAAAAAAAAATAGCAAAATGAAAAAAAAAAAGATAAATAAAGACTCTGCCGACGCGTTGACTTCTGCGTCGGCAGAGGATATTTCTGCTGACGCGTATGTCAACGCGTCGGCAGAAATTCACGGCAAACCTTTCTGCCGACGCGTTGACTTCCGCGTTGGCAGAGGTCATTTCTACCGACGCGTAGTCAACGTGTCGGCAGAAAATCGAGCCCATCGCTTTCTGCCAACGCGTTGACCTCCGAGTCGGCAGAAATGCCCTCTCCCAACGTGGAAGTCAATGAGTCGGCAGAAAAGCCCCATAATCCCTCCCCAACTTACGCGTCGGCAGAGATGGTCTCTGCCGACGCATGAAAAATACGCTTCGGCAGAGGCTCTGCCGACACGTTTTTGCCGACTTTTTTGCCGACGTCTAAATTCGCGTCGGGAGAACCTTTGCCGACGCATATCCGATCTTTCCCGACGCATATGCGCGTCGGGAAAGACCTTAATTGTTGTAGTGTATAGGGTTATAGATTGCATTCGTGAATTATCTATGTCGGAGTCGAGTCACAGAAATGTGCATAACGGTACTCGCTTAGCCTTCCAACGGTTCTTGGGAGCAAGGCCAAATAGAAGTTAAATCTGACCCAATGCATTTAATAGGCTTAAGTTGAATAATTCATGATTAAAGTTATTGTCTTTTGGATGAATCCATATTGAATACCTCATTTTATTTATTATTGTTATTCTTTATTTATTTACTTGTGTTATTTATTTTTCTAAAAATCAATCAACAATCATTTCTTTGGTTACCTATTTTAAGCAATCAGTTGAGCAGTTTCTTCTTCAAATCTGAATTTTCAATTTAGTCCTCGTGGGATCGATACCCTTGGAATACTTCTAAGGTTTTTATTACTACGTGCGATAGTGTATACTTGCACTAAGGTTGGCTGAATTTATCTCTATTATTATTTATCATCTTATCTCACATCCACCATTCAGCCTCTGTCGCACCAACTATCTACGAGTTTAAGGGCACCAACCCCAACAACTTTTTCTTTACAAAAATGAATTTTACCAAACACATATTAATCTTTTCTTGTATTTTCAAATTCATAACGAAAGACCGTTTTCAAAATTTGAAATCAAATTTAAAGTTTTTGAATTGGAACAAAATGTGTTTTCAAATATAGTAGAAATAAGAAATTTGTTTTCATTTTCTACTCAATTTTTTATTTTCGAAGACAATTTTCAAATTACGAACCAAAGGGGCCTTAGAGTTCAGTTGAGAACCCCTTAATCTAAGGTTGAAGAAAGTATTTATACTTGGGTCCATTTGAGGGTTTTACGGAAGAGGCCTGAAAATGGATCGAATTGGGGTGGTAGAGAGCTCTAGAGACCGAGAAAGGGTAGGGCAACGGAGCCCGATCCTTGGGCCTAGGGTCAGCTCGGCCTAGGCCCGGGCCTGATCGGCCTTAGCCTCGATCTGGGGTCGGTCGACCCTATCCTTGGCCTCGGGTGATTGATTGGTAGTGTGCTGGCCTCCTTGTTAATTCCTTAAATTCTAGAGTAGTACAAAATTATTTATAATAATAGACATGTCACTTTGGATGAATACATGAAGTCCAACCTACTCATTAGTAGTTGAATTAAAAAAAACACACATGTAAAAATTCAACTCGGCCGCCAATCAACAAAATTCACTTTTTTCAAATAGCATACTTACATGTTCAAATATTATTAGGAATGCAGTTCCATATTGGTTAGACAAGGGGAAAATACATTCAATCAATATAAGAGAAGACAACTACAACTATCTCCATGACTAAAGGCCGACCCATGATATATTGTCATACCTCCAATTTCCTTCCACTTTCTTCATTCATGGTTTTACTTTTGGATCCATCCAAAAGACTTCATATGAGAATTTTTTTTTTCACAAAATGTACCTAAACTCAGATAGGTAGCTAAGTATTGTTCGAATCATGTAATTATTGTTTGTGACCTCCAATTTCCTTTCCACTTTCTTCACTTATATCAGGTCCCCTTCCCTCACTCCACAAAATCTTCAATCACCATTCTAAAATGCATTCGCAGCCCTCAGAATCTCCCCTACACAACGGAACAAAAGTTGCAGAGCCAACAGCCCGTCGGAAAGCCGCCATGAAAAGGGCCCTCCTCGCCTTCAACGTCGTCTTGTTATCCATCGGCAACTGCGGCGGCCCTCTGATTATGCGCCTCTACTTCATCCACGGCGGCAACCGCGTATGGCTCTCCAGTTGGCTTTTAACCGGCGGCTGGCCCATCATCCTCCTCCCCTTGGCCATCAGCTACTTCCATCGCCGCCGCACCGCCCCCGCCGCTTCCACGAAACTGGTCTTCATGAAGCCGCGTTTGTTTTTGGCCTCCGCCGTAATCGGCGTTCTCACCGGACTCGACGACTACCTGTACGCTTACGGCATGGCGCGGCTGCCGGTGTCGACTTCTTCGTTGATTGTTGCGTGCCAGTTGGCGTTCACGGCGGTGTTCGCCTTTCTGCTGGTGAAGCAGAAGTTCACGAGCTACTCTATAAACGCCGTCGTTTTATTGACAGCTGGAGGGGCGGTTTTGGCACTCCACACCAGTGGAGACCGGCCGGCGGGAGAATCGAATAAAGAGTACATCGCCGGATTCCTGATGACGGTGGCGGCGGCGGTTCTGTACGGATTTGTGTTGCCGTTAATCGAATTGACGTACAAGAAGGCGAAGCAGAGAATTACATATACGTTGGTATTGGAAATTCAGTTGGTGATATCTTTATTTGCCACCATTCTCTGCACCATTGGAATGTTAATCAACAATGATTTCCAGGTCTCATCTCTCTACCTCTAACTTCCCCATCACTACTTTTTCAACCATATCCACCATAAAATAAAATATAAAATTTTAAAATATCATTTTGAAAATATTCTAAATTTACCCTTTTTTGATACCAGGAAAACTGAAAGAAATAATTTTAAATCTAGTGATATGAAATTCACATTTTAATTTTAAATTCTTTGTCTTGTTTGGAAGGAAATATTTAAAATAAATATATTTAAAATTTTGTGTTTGAATGGTAATTGGAAGAAGACCTAAAGTAAAGAAATTTACTAATATAGACTTTTAATTTGATTTATTAATAAAAAAATTAAATATAATAAAAATAAATAAGTAATTTAACTCTCACTTCCATGAAATCCTGAAAAATAGATAGTTTTGGTTGAAAAAAATTTTCTTTTTTAAATCAGTTTTCTTTTAAAATCGAAAATCAAACCAAATTAAACCAAATTGGATTCTTTTGTGGCTCGGTTTGGTTTCAACTTTTTTTTTTAAATTTTCAATTCGATTTTGATTTAGTCCTCCAACGAAATCTATCAATTATGAGAAGTTGATAATTTCCCATTGAATAATGGAGATAAAACTCCATTTTAAATACAAGAATATGAACGGTAATTAACAGAAATTAAACAGATGTAACTAATGTAGTTAACCAACTGTATAAAATATGTAATATGCCCCCCTCAAGATGGACAGTGAATGTTTAAAATACCCATCTTGACCATACATTGCTGAAGAGATGACCCTAAAGCTTTAGTAAACATATCTGCAAGCTGCAAATTTGAACGAATTGGAAGAAGCTTTAAGGAACCATCTTCAATCTTGTTACGAACAGAGTGGCAGTCGATCTCGATATGCTTTGTTCGCTCGTGAAAAGTGGGATTCGTGGCAATGGCTATGGCAGCATGGTTATCACAGTAAACCAAAGCAGGAGCAGAAGATGAAAGTTGAAGGTCAGTGAGGATGGATTGAATCCATGTAATTTCACTGGAAACTGTGGCAAGGGCACGATATTCGGCCTTTGCTGAGGAACGAGAGACTGTTGCTTTTTCTTGGTTTTCCATGAAACAAGAGAATGCCTCAAAAAAATGCAGAAACTGGTTACAGATCTTCTGGTATCGAGGCAAGAGCCCCAATCGGAGTCCACAAAAGCCTTAATCTGAAATGTATGATAGGCCGCAACAAAATACCTTGGCCAAGAGTACCTTTTAAATAACATAAAAGGTGATGAGCAGCTCCTAAATGATCAGAAAATGGTTTGGCTATATATTGACTCAATTTGTGGACGGCAAAACATATGTCAGGCCGCGAGATTTGTAGGTAAAGTAGACGACCTACCAAGCGCCTGTAGTAGGAAGCATCTTTTGTCTTCAAAGGATTGCCAGAGGAAGATGATAACCGCAGATTAGGGGCCATGGGGTAATTCACAGGCTTGGAGCCTAAGAAACCACAATCATCAAGTATTTGAAGGCAGTACTTCCTTTGTGACAAATAAATTCCATTGGCAGATCTTGAAAATTCAAGACCGAGGAAGTACTTCGCATTGCCGAGATCTTTCAGCATAAATTTTGAACTTAAAAGTTCCTTGACAGCTGCAATATGCGAAGGAGAAGGTCCTATGATCAATATGTCGTCAACGTAGACAAGCAGTGCAATAAAGGAAGTGCCTTTGCCTTTGGTAAACAATGAGTAATTGGCCTTGGACTGAACAAAGCCGTTAGCGATCAATACATAAGAAAATTTGAAGAATCATTGTCTTGAGGCTTGTTTAAGTCCATAAATAGATTTATGGAGTTTACAAGCGAGGGGAACTGAGGACGATGCTTTCTTCTCGGAGTAGTATCCCAGTGGCATACTCATATAGACCTCTTCAAACAAATCACCATTAAGGAAGGCGTTGTTGATGTCCATTTGAGCTAGGGACCAATTGAAGGAGGCTGTTAAGGACAAAAAAATCTTGACTGTGGCGATCTTTGCAACTGGGGAGAAGGTGTCAACAAAGTCGATTCCTTATTGCTGGCTATAGCCTTTGGCAACAAGGCGAGCTTTATACCGCTCAACGGTTCCATCAGCCTTGTATTTTACTCGATAAATCCACTTGCAGCCGACTGTGTTTTTACCAGGTGGAAGGGGAACAATTGACCAAGTAGAGGTACGTTCCATGGCTGAGATCTCAGCGTCCATAGCTTGCCGCCAATGAGCTATTTTGACTGCCTGGTGGAAATAAGATGGTTCAAACACAATAGAGATGTTGAGGATATAGGCCTTGTGTTTATCATCAAGATTATCATAGTTCAGATAATCTGTAAGTGGATAGTTGGAATGGGAAGCAACAAGGGAAGTGGAATGTTGCAAAAGATTGCAATGGTAGTCTTGAAGAAAGCCTAGTCTTGAATGAGTTCTGGTAGATCGCCTTAAGGGAATTGTAGTGTTATGGTCTGGCAATGGTAAGACAGGTTGGGATAAGTCAGATGTGGATGGTTGTGCTGTTGTAGGTAATGAATCTGGTGCGCTCTCACGAGATAGAGGAGTATTATGGTCAGATGAAGTAGCTGGAGAGGAAAAAACACTGCTCAGTTCATGAGCCAGCCCTAGACCTTGCACTATGGTGCTGTCTGGTAGTATCGGATCAAGAGACTGAATTAAAGGTTCCAATATGGAACAAGGCAGGACAAGATCAGAAAAGACAGAATTAACCTGATCATCAGAGTCCATATTGCTGTTATGAAACGGAAAAGAAGTTTCAAGGAAGACAACATCCCTTGAAATGATAATCTTGCACTTGACAATGTCATACAAACGGTAACCTTTTGTTCCTGGTGGATATCTAACAAAAACACAAGGGGAAGCACGTGGATCGAACTTTGAACGATTTGAGGTCAAAGTAGACGCATAACAGAGGCAGCCAAAAACCTTCAGAAAAGAATAATCAACCTCTTTTCCATAAAGTAAGGAGAAAGGAGTCCGATTATTCAATAAAGGGGCAGGGGTGCGATTAATGAGGTATGAGGCTGTTAGAATACAATCACCCCAAAATCTCAGAGGAATTCTCGACTGGAAGAAGAGAGCACGAGCAACATTCAGAAGGTGTTGGTGCTTTCGTTCGGCCACCGAATTCTGTTGGGGTCTCTCCACGCATGAGAACTGGTGGATAGTTCCTTTGCTAGCAAAAAATTCCTTGAATTGTAGCTCAGGTGCGTTGTTGGATCTAAAAACCTTGATGGTTTTGGAGAATTGAGTCTCCACCAGTTGAAAAAAACGAGGAAGAATAGACACGGCCTCAGACTTTGTACTCATCAGAAATGTCCATGTGTAACGTGAATGATCATCTACTAGTGTTAAGAAGTATTTGTGACCGGAGTAAGTGGGAGTTTTGAAGGGCCCCCAGATGTCACAGTGAATGAGGTCAAATGTAGCAGATGCAACGTTGTTATTAAATGGAAACGAAAACCGCCGTTGTTTAGCAAGCGGGCATATATGACAAGTATTACAATCAGTAAAAGGCCTAGATATTTGTAAAGTATGCTTCATCATGGACAGTCTATGAAAAGAAACATGTCCTAGACGATTATGCCATATATCAGGACTAATAGAACAAGCTGCTGAAAGAACATAAGATGGCTTATCTAGTTGTGCAAGAATATAGAGTCCATCAGAACAGTTAGCCCTGCCAGTCGTCATCAAACGAGACTTGTCCTGTATGATGCAAGATTGACCAGAAAAATTAATCGACAAATTTGAATCCTGAAGTAGGCAGCTTACGGATATCAAATTGTATGCGAATTTTGGAACAAACAGGACATCCTTGAGGACCAAATGATCAGAAAGTTTGATATCACCAATGAAATCCACAGTCACACGAAAGGAGGTAGGTAAAACTACGGTCATACCATATACCCGGCGCCAATTATCAAATATGGAATGAATATGACAAATATGTCGTGATGCACCGGAGTCGAGAATCCAAGCAGTATTACTAAGAGTTGTTGAGGAAATACCTGCAACATGAGTAATAGCTGAGGCGGCAGTGATTGGTTCTGTCTTAGCAGCTTGGATGTGTGTGTTGAGTAGCTCCATGAGTTGTGCATATTGTGTAGTATTCAAACTACCGAAGAAATCAGACTGAGTCTGTGCAACATTGTTGGCAGCTACAGGTTTTATGGCAGAATTCTCGGTGACTACAAAATTTCGAAATTTATACCCTGGAGGATAGTTGTGAATCTTGTAGCATTTGTCTACAGTATGGCCTTTGACCCCACAGTGTGAACAGATTGGTCGCTGGGACTCTTTCTTGCGGTTTCGGTCAGTATTTGATGAGGAACGATCATTACTGATTTTCTTTGCAGCATCTGCGGCAAGTAGGGCAACAGATTCTGTTGAATTTGTGGGGGAAGAGACAGCCAATGAGCGTTGATGTTCCTCTTGCACAATTAGAGAAAACACAGAGGTAATTGAGGGAATAGGATTCATGAGAAGAATCTGAGAGCGGACTGCTGCATATGCCTCATTAAGCCCCATCAAGAAAATCATCACGTATTCAGACTCAAGGTGAGTAAGGAAAGGCTTAATTCCTCCACAATTGCATCCATTGGTTGGGCGATAATCACATAAGTCTTGCCAGATAGTCTTTAATTTTGTATAATAGGTTTCAACAGTCATGTTACCTTGGTTCATAGTGACTAATTCCTTCAACAATTGAAAAACATGTGGTCCGTTACTCTATTTGAATCTGCCTTGAAGCTCGTCCCAAACAGCCTTTGCGGAACCGGTGTAATTGATGCTCGCCGCGATTTCCTTTGAAACGGAATTCAAGATCCAGGAGGTGATGATATCATTATTGCACTTCCACGAGGCTGATTTCCTTCCCTCTGGTTTCTTAATCGATCCATCTATGAAGCCTTCTTTGTTCTTGTTGGAGAGGGCGATTAGCATCGCTTTTCGCCATGAACTGTAATTACTTGCGTCGATTAATGGCTGAGTAACCAGAACTGCTGAAGAACTGTAGGAATGATGGAGAGCAAAGGGATTAAGCTGAGCATCAAGAGAAGAGGAGTCATCGCTGGTGGAGTCCTTGTCTGCCATGGAGATGTGCAAGAAAGGATCTGGAATGCGATGAGAAGAACGGGAGCGCGAAAAAAAAATTATATTCGCTCTAATACCATATCAATTATGAGAAGTTGATAATTTCCCATTGAATAATGGAGATAAAACTCCATTTTAAATACAAGAATATCAAAGGTAATTAACATAAATTAAACAGCTGTAACTAATGTAGTTAACCAACTGTATACAATATGTAATAAAAATCGAATCGTAAACACCTTTGTCGTGTTGAACGCAAAGGAAAAAAAAATGTTAGTACCATACGAAGACCATATAATTTCAAAATTCATGTATCATCTTTTTTTCAACGTCTAGTCTAAACACTTCGTTAAAAACATGAATTGTTATCTCATATCTGGACGGTATGAATTTTCGTTCACCTAAATTTGGTCGTCCAATAGCAAGTTGGCATGATATGTTTCTTTACCAAAAAACTAGAGAAAGAAAATATTTCAAAAAAAAAAAAAAACTAGAGAAAGAAAATAATATCTCATACACATGATTAGCCAACACATACCTTACTAGTGTCAACTTGCTATTGGGCCAGATCTCCAGCTATAGCAATACCATTCACAAGGACAAATTATTCAATGAGACTGTCACAATATAGTTGTCTAACTATTTTTATGTGTAGATCTTAATATTTGTTTTGCCTCTTAATAACTGTTGAATAAAAATTGAGGTACTTTTACAAATTCTCTCTTTTACATCCAACGAACGATGTAAAACTGCCAACCTTATTGTGACGACTCGACCCTCAATCAAATAATGCATGAGGTAGGAAATATGATAATATGATGAATGAAAAATTTTTCGTGCTAGAGGATTTTCATACTTTCTTTGTTTACATTATAATTTTATATTTATAAATATTTCTTTAATGCTAATCCACCTCACATCAAATGAGAAAGTAAGTATCAGCCAGACAATTTAGTTTGATAATTGGAACAGGTGATTTCAAGGGAGGGCAGAGAATTTGGACTTGGAGAGACTAAGTACTACGTGATATTAGTGTGCAGCCCCATAATCTGGCAAGCTTTCTTCGTCGGAGCCGTCGGAGTTATCTTCTACTCTTCATCGCTGTTTTCAGGGATAGTCATTGCGCTGCTATTGCCGGCGACGGAAATTCTCGCCATCATCTTTTTCAGGGAAAAGTTTCAGGCAGAAAAGGGAGTTTCTCTCGCTCTCAACCTTTGGGGTTTTGTCTCTTATTTCTATGGTGAATTTAAGCAAAGCAACGACAATAAATTAACGCTACAAAATATTGAAGAAACCATTCAAATTGCTGGCATTTGACTTTCAATCAAGATTAATAGGGCTTGAGGTCATTTTAGTCATTGCACTAGTCATGTTAGATGTATAGATACAATATATAACAATATTTATCACTAGGCTATGTATTTAGAACGATGACAACTGATCATGTAGTTGTTTTTGTTGTATGCACCCTTTAGCAATGCTATTCTATGAAATTTTCCATGAAATCATTGTTGTTTTTAGTATAACTAAAAAATTTCAAGATGAATGATTCAACCTTATGACCTTTTAAAGGAGGTGGAGATGTCTTCCCATTAAAACTATGCCTAACTTAGTATATTTGATGTTGTAAAAAAAAAAAGAACTTAGTATGTTTGATTATTGATTTAGACATTAATTGAACTAAAATGTAGTAATTAATAACCATATAATATTTATAAATCCAAACATAGCTCAATAGATAAGTCATTAAATTACGATCCTAAAGGTCGACCATTCGATGTTTCACCTTTGCCAATTGTTGAAATAAAAAAAACTACTATAATATTTATAATTAGTACGTTCACATTTTCATTTTAAAAAAATATATAAATTTTATTTTAAAAAATAAAATTTATTATATATATATATATATATATATATAATAAAATGGGATTAAGGGGAGAAACTTTTGATTTACTTTTTTGTCCCTTTTTAATCTTTAAATTTCTCGTTTGTCCTTCTTATTTAATTATTTAAAGATATTTGATTTTTAGGTTAAGAAAAATTGAAGATAAGATAAATCATTCACACACATATTTATTAAAAAAAAATCCATTTTTAACTTTTAAAATTTGGTTTGATATTCATATTTAATTAAATTTCTCTTTTTTAACCTTTAAAAATTGGTTTGATATTCATATTTAATTATTTAAAAACCTTTGATTTTTAATATTAAATTTCCTGAGTTCGCCGACTCAATAAGCCTACTATTTTTGGGATAAGACCAGGTAGATAGTTGGGGACACATAGTTCTGCAAGAAGGAATTCACTCCTACCCATCCTTAGGGATAGTAAAGAAGTTCCCTTACGTGTTGACTCTGGGTCTTGAACAAGGGACCCCACCCACTTATTGGCTTGAGAGGGACTCGGTTTGATAGTTGAACCACAAACCAATTGCTCATTAGAGAATCAGTGGGACTTAAAGAGCAAGAGGTAACTTCAGGGGTAAAACGAACTTTTGACCCAGTTGTAGTTACGAAGGATCGACTTACTAATCATGGTTATATCGGATGGACAGAAATATATCTACAGTGAGGGGAGTGCAACTACTAGGCTATAGTGGAGTGTCCCAGTAGTTAATGAATGTTGGTTAACTAGGTTAAAGAGTTTAGCCAGTTAATCTCGAATCGTTGGAGCCCATGATCTGTAGGTCCATTAGGTCCCCTACTAGCTCATATCGGATTAAACCTTAGAACAGTGTGATGAAAGAGAATTTGAAGCGCTCAAATCGGTTTAGGGAGTTACCGTTAATTATATACGATATACTTAACATGATATAGTTTAAACTATGAATTAAACTTGCGTGATACATATTATGGTTTGAATTTGAATAGGGATCCATATTTAATCGATCGGGTTTAAGAGAGATCGGAATAGGTGCATTATTTGATTTAATATTAGATGTTAAATTAAATTTGTTTAATTAGTTTTGAAAATTGATTTTAATATTTAAATAAACTTTGTTTAAATTTAATTATATGAATTAATTTTAACGGAAATTAATTTACAAAAACCATTTTCAATTTTAATATTTCCAAGAGGTAAATTCCATTCTTTAGACACCTATCCCATGATTAGGGATGTTCACGGGCGGGGCGGGGAATACGAATATGCGATTACAGATTGGTATTAAGGAAGCATGATGATAATTGACCAAAATTCAATGAGAATAGTTATTGGGACTAGAATAACAGTAACAAAATTGTTAAGATGGACCCATTTGATTAAAAATTCGAAAAGAAATGCTTGAATTATTAAAAAGTTAGAAAGAAAATCTTATATTCTTATTTAGTTGATGATCCATGTTGATTAAATTTACTAAATTTCAAATTTCAAAATAACATAAAATGAATTCAAATTTTGAGATAAGATTTGAAGCGAGTGGTTTACAGAAGTAGTGAACAGGTTGTTTCCAATACACATTATTTTCGGGTAGGACCAAAGGACCACAAGATCTGGCGATGGATTTGGATTGAGGATACAGTCCAACCAAATTTTGTCTCTGTAAAATTCTTGTCTTCTCAATAATGTATGGCTACTATTCATCTTTTTTCTTTTTCCTTTTTTGTTTTTTGAGTTCCTCTTTTTTTCTTTTTTTTTTTTTTCTTTTTTTTTTGAAACTCCTCTTTTTTCTTTCTGTTATTGTTGTTTACTTACATTAATTTAGATATATTATCAATAGGTAAATTTTAGGCTAAATTATAAGTTCAGTATATGAAATTTCAAAGTTGTGTCAAATAAGTCATTAAACTTTAAGGTATCTAATAAGTCTTTTAACATTATTTCTTTCTTTTTTAATAGATAATTGGAGATCAAAAGTGAATAATAGATTCTCAAATTTTCAATTTTATGTTTTATAAGTCTCTTACTTGTTAGACAATTTAATTTAAAAAATCATAAATGTATTAAAAAAAAATGAAAAGTTTGGGTTCTATTAAAGACAAATTTTCAATGTTGTATCTAAGGACCATAAGTTTCAAAAAATGTTGAATAAGTTAAGAAATTTAACAATATTTTAAAGTTCAATGACTGATGGGACATTTTTTAAAGTTCAGGAATCTATTAAATATATAATTAAAGTTTATGGACATGCGTAATAACTTTTAAAATTCAAATATCTATTAACACAACTCTAAAGTTTAATGATAAAACTTGTAATACACAAATTTTTCTAAAAATAATTCTTACTCATTGTTCACATGTAACTTCAAGAATGAGACACGTGGAATAAATTTTGATTTGTATTGATGTTATATGCGTGTTTGAAGTCTTAGGGTCCTGGGGTCTTGAAGTCTTTTCAAGGAATGTTGAAGTCTTGAAGAGTATTTGGTCTTCAACGGGAAAATTTCTAATACTACGGTAATATGGAAAATTTTTCATACTACCTCCATTCATTATTTGTCATGTAGGAAGTATTTAAGAATGGTGTGAGACTCATAGAATAAGATATTATATCATTAAATGACATGTCAAATGTTGAATGGAGGGAGTAGGTACTACCGTAGTACTAGAAATTTTCACGGTCTTCAACAGTGTTCAGTACTTGGGAACTTATGGAATCTTGGGAGTCTACGGTCTTCAAAAAGCATTCAACACTTAAAGAACTTATGGATTTCAGGGAGTCTTCAGTCTTGGTGGAGTCTTTCTTTGGTTCTGGTTGAGAGCTTCAAAATTCTGAACCCTTGAAATGGAGAAAACCCCTCTATTTATAGAGTTCTCCATTGATGGGCCCTAGTGACTTTTTGGGCCTAACAACTTAAACTTAGGTTTTATTGGTCTTGGGTTTAGTTTATATTTGACCCAAAAACCATATGACCCAAATATTAACAGACCCAAATTTGATTAAATTAATATTTTTTAACTAATGGATCAAATGGACATTTGGCCTTAAAATTTTATAATTGGCCAACTTTGTCTTCAAATTAAATTTGGAACACACATCAATTTATAATTGGTCCCAAATTTAATTATTTTAAATTTTGTCATTAATTTTAAATAACGACGTGACAATTTATGATTCGCTAAAATTTTTCCTTCAACACTCATAAAAACAAAGCAAGAAAAATAAAAAGGAGCACCTCGTTATTTGGGGAGGAGACGAGTTTTATATTTTCTATTTGGCCGTTGGGATAAAAGAAGATAATAGACTTTTTGGTTTTACGTAAAAAGAAAATGACTCATAAGTTTAAACTTGGATATCAATCCGAACATAGCTAAGTGGATAAAGAATCAAGTACCATCACAAAAACTAATGATTACATCTATCCGACCTGTAATTTTTTAACTAAAAAAATGGTTAGAATTTAGTAACTCCATCTTTCATATAAATGTTGTCAGTCAGGACTCCGGAGACAAAAACCTGCACCTTTGTTTAAGTTTGATGGGAGGGGATTTGATAAAAAAAAAAAAAAAAAAAAAATTAAAAAAAAAAAAAAGAAAGTGTCAGTCAATGGCCACAAATGAACGGAAAATTCATTCTGAATAAAGAGAACATTTTCAAATTCTATTTTGGTCTTTGTTTAAAAAAAATTACATTTTTTTATCATGAATTTTCCTAAGAAAATTACCTTTAAAAAATGGCAATATTTAGATTTAAACAAAATCTCTATAACTATAATGTCAAATTTTGAATAATAGGCAATCTTTAGTTTACTTAGAACGTAATATTGAGCAATCGTTTGACTCGAATATAAAAAATTTGCAGCTACTTGAAAATTGGCCATTCTTCTACCTTTGAACTGGTTGACTTATCAATTAAATGTCTTATTTCTTCCCTCCCAAAAAAAAGACAGTCCATGATATAGATAGTATTCACTGAATTGACATAATCTTGAAATCATAAATCTTCTTTATTTTCTTAATAGGCAAAATCCTTCCATAGAAGAAACCAAACAAATAGAATGGAGAAGAAAAGATCAGCCTAATCATCATAGATATAAATATTAATCAATGCCGAATCATCGGTATGAAATAAACTCTCCCAAAGTCAATAATTTCAAAGAAATTTTATTTGTGGGTCAATCGTAAAAGTTCGTAGCAAAAGGCTGAGAATCTCAAAATGCCTACAATGCTGCAAGTGTTTTGAGTAGTTGCCAGTAATAACGGATCTAACCTACACAATAGCTTGTGAAGGAACGAAGAAAAGGAAAAACTTCCTTTCAGAGAAGATTCAAAGATCTTCCATCTATTCATTGATATCTTTATAAATTTTCTGAACAAATGTAACTTGGGTAATCTTTACGAATTTGAAACTGCAACTCAGGTACTGAAAAATTGACCTGCAAGGATTAGCAATGGGAAATCAAGTTCACAAAACATAAAAATGGCACAAGGATAGAGGCGTTGTGGGGGGCGACTATTCGAAGGAAAGCCATGGTTGCATTGCAACGGGATGAAAACAGAGTTGTTTTTCCGACCTTGAGGAAAGGAATATATGTTTTGACCATTTGAACCATGTTCAAGTTGGCTAATTGAAAAAGGTTATCGTCGATATAAAAAGCATAATGAATATAAATGAAGAAAATCATGCAATAAAGCAAACTGTTTTTTATGGAATAATGGATCATATTCAAAATTTTACAACTGCTGTGTAAAATTGAGGATAGTCAGTAAGCTTACTGCCGACAATGTGTTCAATTAATGTTATTTAAGACTGGTTTCCAAAAACCAGTTATTAATTAAAACGACCAAATAGATTGGAAAGAAGAAATACCAGAGAAGATATAATACCTTGTATCTACATAACTTTAATGAGTGAATAGGTGGACTTCCCACATCAATGGTGACTTGCCAAAATATCTCCCACCGAAACCTCTAGACCTTGTTCAGCCCATTGTTTTATTCAGGAGCACAAGCACCAAGATCAATAGGGAAAATTCAAGAACAAACTTAGGTTCCCCAACACGATTAAGAATTTGTTGCCACCTGAAAGTTCAACCAGTAGAGAGCTGCTGATAAAGCCTGTTTTCATTTCAAGATCTTCATTACAAACAAAACAGAAGAGCAGGAAAAGAAGCCATTGAGTAAGAAATGGATTGGTTCATATTGAAAAGTATATTGAAGTAGAACATGCAAATCAGAGAGTGTGTGTGGGGGGTGTGTGTGTGGGGGGGGGGGGGGGGGAGGATTCTTTTGCGGATACCAAACCCAAGTTCCTGAATTAACATATAATAGAGATTGGGAATTTGTTTGAAGTCATTTCCATATTTAGGACCCTATGGGGAGGATTCTTTTGCGGATACCAAACCTAAGCTCCTGAATTAACATATAATAGAGATTGGGAATTTGTCTGAAGTCATTTCCATATTTAGCACCCTATATACTCTCCACAACCTCTGACTTCCATCTTTCTTCTTTCTTCTTAATCAACAGATGAGTGTAAAAAGGACTCGACTTTCTTTAAGTATCTCAATCACTGATCTCACCAACCTATTCTCCTATACTTGTAGGTATATGATCCGACGTTAATGAGTGTTGCCCTTCCCCACTAAGATCAATTCACTGATCATTTAAACAAGTCGGGGGAAGACTTGGCAGGGGTTTCAAACACTCATTGGAAAGGCTGAAGTATTAATTGGAGAATATGAGGATCAGCCTAGTTCGGTTCGTACACTAGGAGAGAATTAAGTTCCACCCCACTCCTTGACCCATGTACTATTCATTCTTACCGTAGTTAATAATGAGACTTGCTTATAAGTTACGAGACAATACTACTGCAAATAGCCCCTAACTCAACCTCATGGCTAAAGTTTTATTATTAACATGCATATTGCCCAGGATAGGCTATCGAATTCATAAAATCACAACATAATTCATAACTTCCTAATGCCAATGGAAGGAAGTTATCTACTATTTTTAGATCCAACAAGTGATGAGGGTACTACTCTTTACAATTTACTTTTTTCCTTTTTTAATTCATGTGTCCAAGTCAAGTTACATGCATCTCAACTACTCACATTAGAAACCTGTCTAACCCTACTACATTTGTTTATCAAGCATTTTTATAGGATATTAAATCCAAAGAGGCTGTGGAGTTAGAGCTACCTTTATTGGGCTTCTAGGTGGTGCCAACTCAAGAAACAATTTAAGATCCTCGGTGGGAATGTGAAGATTTCTCTAGAGATTTTAGGTCTTAAAAAAGGGGCTAAAAAGAAAAAGGATGTCTGTGTATCCTTTATCAAATGCTCAATAAATCTAGCTGAAGAGCAGGAGGGGGATGCGAAAAATGAAAACATTGGGCATACAGAGTACATAAGGAGAACTGACCACCTTGCTTTATTTGAGCTGTCAAGCATATTCTTTATTTCTTCTTCAGCAAACTCTTCCAAAATCGCACGTTGTCTTTCACTTATTTCACTAAAATCAAAGAAAGGAAACGTGAATTAGTTCATACAGAACCTGCAGCATACCATTTCAAAACTCAGGGGGGCATAAAAATACAGAAACAGTGAAACACGTGGAATGAAGAAGAAAATAGAATGTAAGAAAACCAAAGAGAAAATATGCCTCTTAAGCATACCTGACTCCAGTTGATAGAAAAATTAAAAAAAAAAAAAAGCATGAAAATTTCAAAGAAGTTAGGAGAAAAAGGCCCCCGAGGCTAGAATCTACCATCAAGTTTCAAAGGGAGAGCGATCTTCATAGCCAAATGCCATAAAGGTCCTAAAACTAGCACAAAAGGAAGTTTCTCTAGTCATGCTAATACTAAAAGCCTAAAAGACAGATTCAAACTACTAAGCTGTAAGAAGGGAAAAAGTTAAAGATATGAAAAGATAAGAGATAGAAATTCAGATAAAAAAGTCTGAATTCCACATATGAATAACCTGAGTACAATCAGAAGCCAAATGCTGCTGAATTAAAATATTTTCACACATAAACAACTAACAGTAGCAACTAGGAGACTGATATCAGATTATTCACTTACTTTACCTGTCCCCTTGCAAGAGCAGGGTCAACATATTATTACCAATTAAAAAAAATTGAAAAAAAAAATAGAACTTCATTAAATCATTCCTTAAGTTGCTAATAAGACAGGCTACCCTAAAGAAGAGCACATGGCATCCAAATCTCAATGTATGGTTGAAGAATGAAGACTTCTGCCACGAAAAGCTTCTACTAAAAACTGTGGAAACAACCAAACAGAGATTATCAAAATACCGGGGGAATTAAAATGATGAAGAGTAGAAAGAAAAGGAAAACCTACGTTGGAAATTTATTACGGTATTGGACGTATTGGTCTCCATGTTTCGACAATCCTGGAGCAATTACAGTGTTAGATATTCTGCCTTTATCCTTTTTGTTTCTTAAGTCAAAAGTGCTATGAAAAGATGGGGTGAAAAGGCATACCTTTCCCTCCCCGTAATACAAGTTGTACTCGCTGAACACCTTTTGGAAGCTGATTTAAGATATAAAAGCATCATCAAGCAAGTTTAGAACTTCAAAAGGTCATTTTTTTTAAAAATCTATTATGAAGAAATCAATACAATATAGAACTAGAAATATAGTCACTAGGTATTTAATAAAGAACAAAAATGTTTGAAAAATAAAGCCCAAATGCACATGCATACATTCATCGCCATAAGGCATTGAGTGAACAATCAGAGATCAAATATAAGTTAATAGCCAGCAACATTCATTCATCCCTTCAAGGAGGGCTTAGTTCTCTTGAGACGGAGGAACAGGTGGTCACAATGAGCATGAGTTAGAAAGTCATATGCAATTGCATTTACAAGACAGACATTGCTAATGTAAGCTCAAGGAAAAAATAAGTGGTTTTTTGCCTTCAATTTTATGATCAAGTTGCCTGGTTGACTTTCTCGTCCACCACTATTACCAGCTTCTGGAACACGAATGCTATCTCCAGAATCAACCCCTAATGCATTCCAATCATTATTAAAAAAAATTATTAGATAAACTACCTACAAGAAAAAAAAAACACAATTACGAAGTTTCATGCATTCTTTTGAGTTAAAATTTGTTCATGTAATAATACAATTGAAGAACACTGAAGAGTAAAATTCTTAATGAACAATTCCTATATAACCTAACAACTAGTTTTTGGACACCACATTCAAGTTTAAGTCATTGCAATATCTCATTTTCTCTCTCGTTTAGATATAACACTTGCACAAACCTACATCAAGAAAGAAAAAAAAAATAAGAATTAAAAGATATTTCTTATTAAGGACGAAGACACGACATAGATCTCCACAACGGTATGATATTGTCCACTTTGAACATAAGCCTTCATGACTTTGCTTTTGGTTCCACCCAAAAGGTCTCATACCAATGGAGATACTTGTCCTCCCTTATAAACCCATGATCATCCCCTTATCTAGCCAATGTGGGACTTTGGTCGCACTCCCAATTCCCAACAATCCTCCCCTCGAACAAAGTACCATAGACGAGCCTCCCCTCAAATAGTCATCTATCCGTCCATATCTCCTTTCTTACGGAGGAGTTTTGCTCTTAGAGCCAGATTACAGATTTCTATTCGCCGAATCATCGGTATGAAATAAACTCTCCCAAAGTCAATAATTTCAAAGAAATCTTATTTGTGGGTCAATCGTAAAAGTTCGTAGCAAAAGGCTGAGAATCTCAAAATGCCTACAATGCTGCAAGTGTTTTGAGTAGTTGCCAGTAATAACGGATCTAACCTAAACGATGGCTTGTGAAGGAACGAAGAAAGGAAAAAACTTCCTCCCGGAGAAAAGATTCAAAGATCTTCCATCTATTCATTGTAGTTTCAATATAAATTTTCTGAACAAATGTAACTCGATCGGTAATCTTTACGAATTTGAAACTGCAACTCAGGTACCGAATATTGACCTGCAAAGATTGGCAATGGAAAATCAAGTTCACAAAACATAAAAAATGGCACAAGGATAGAGGCGTTGTAGGGGCTACTATTCAAATGAAAGTCATGCTTGCAACCGGATGAAAGACAGTTCAAGGATTTTTTTAATTGAACGGAGTTGTTTTTTCCGACCTTGAGAAAAGGAATATATGTTTTAGACATTTGAACCATGTTCAAGTCGACTAATTGAAAAGGGTTATCATCGACGTAAAAAGCATAAGGAATATAAATGAAGAAAAACATGCAATAAAACAAACTGTTTTTTATGAGTTAACGACTAATTTCAAGACGAATAATGGATCATATTCAAAATTTTACAACGGGTGTGTAAAATTGAGATAGTCAGTAAGCTCTTCCGACAACGTGTTCAATTCATGCATTCTTTTGAGTTAAAATTTGTTCATGTAATAATACAATTGAAGAACACTGAAGAGTAAAATTCTTAATGAACAATTCCTATATAACCTAACAACTTAAGTTTTTGGACACCACATTCAACTGAAGAGTAATATCTCATTTTCTCTCCCTTTAGATATAACACCTCCACAAACCTACTTCAAGAAAGAAAAAAAAATTAAGAATTAAAAGATACGTCTTGTTAAGGACGAAGACACGACATAGATCTCCACAATGGTATGATATTGTTCACTTTGGACATAAGCCCTCATGGCTTTGCTTTTGGTTCCACCCAAAAGGCCTCATACTAATGGAGATACTTGTCCTCCCTTATAAACTCATGATCATCCTCTTATCTAGCCAATGTGGGACTTTGGTTGCACCCCCAATTCCCAACAATCCTCCCCTCGAACAAAGTACCATAAACGAGTCTCCCCTCAAATAGTCATCTATCGGTCCATATCTCCTTTCTTACGGAGGAGTTTTGCTCTTAGAGCCAGATTACGGATTTCTATCCGCCCATATCTCCTTTCTTACGGAGGAGTTTGTTCTTAGAGCCAGATTATGGATTCTATCCGCCCATATCAGCTTTCTTAGGGAGGAGTTTGCTCTTAGAGCCATATTACAGATTCTATCCGTCCATATCTCCTTTCTTAGGGAGGAGCTTGCTCTTAGAGCCAGATTACGGATTCTATTCGTCCAGATCTCCTTTCTTAGGGAGGAGGTTTCCTCTTAGAGCCATATTACGAATTCTATTTCTTTAAGGCTCACAAATTCTTTTTTGTTCAACACCTAGGGATTCTACCGGCATGGCTAAGTCAGGGTCTAGCTCTGATACCACTTGTTAAGGGCAAGGACACGACACAGATCTCCACAATGGTATGACAGAAACCGTACCATATAAAGACAAGGTATCACTTCTAATAAGTAAATTAAATCTGATCTAACAACTTAACCTTTTGAAATTTAAATTTAAAAAATATAAATAAAGAAATAAAAAGACATTTACAAAATTTTCCAATATCTTTTTCATTTTCCTTTCAAGTAAACGGATGTGCATTCTTTTTTTTTTTTTTTTTTGAAATCTGTGAGTGTCCGGCTTACACTCACCTCGACTAATGTCACTAGACAACCGTCTGATCCTACTACATTTTTTTTTTAAAGAACTGATCCTACTATATTTGGTTGTCAAGAAACACGTAGGATATTAAATCCTAAGTAGGACGCCATCATAGATTGGACAAGGAAAATAAATTTTAATCCAATCTAATTAATTTCAATTCTTTAAGGTGGTTTATCTAAAGTGTTGCAGTTGCCCAACGAAAGCCTCATACTACATAATATATTAATAATGTTATATTTCAGACGAGTTTCAATACCCAACATGATAAACAAGATCAAGTGGTTATGACCAACCAGCAGGTATAGTAACTGTGACCTCCTTGACACCCTCGACAACCCCCATTCCTCTGCATTGCGCACATAATTCCTGAAGCATACCAAAAAAGAAAAACAAAGAAATAAATCACTGAACAATATTAGAATGGAAAAGGAAAATCTAAAAGAACTAAAAATTTTGAAATATACATCAAACCTTAATGAATAGTAACCTGATAATTAAACCACTCAAATCTGAAAGAAAATAGCATGACAATTGACACTGCATGGTTCCAAATTTTCAGGTAATTTATGAGTTGAAGACACTTACCCTACCTAAACCTCTGCAAGTAGAGCAACTTCTTTTCGTTGCATTTACTGGATAGTCACGCCCATCTAAAACAAAGGCAAAAGGCCATAAACTTAAAACAGGAAATACATTGCTAAAACTCTTCTATTTTTTGGAAATAAACAAACTAAGGTTAAGCTCAAGTGACAGGACAATAAGATAAAATTGCAATTCAAGCAATCAGCATCATCATGATTTAGCAATGTCAGAACAGATTCTTCAGGACAAGTGGACAACTGTGACAAACACATCAAACTGATTTTTGCTCCATCTAGGAACTGATAGTTTTCTATTGATCAATTCAAAATTAAAGCTAGTTACATGTAAAAGAAGATTACAAACAAGAAAAGAAAGAGAAAATTAGAAAAAGAAAGTGTTCTTGCTTTGCACGAGTAACTGCATTTTGATTACGAAAAAACTAAAAGTTTAACATACATTCTGGGTCTAAAGATATAAGAATTTAAATACTCTATTTATATGTTCAATATGAAATATCCCAGAGTTCACCTTATTGGCTTCTAGCAACCGTCCAACTAAAAGACTCTCCATAAAATAAATTCTCTGTATCATTACTTAAGGTGCAATAAAAGTTCTTTGTGTGTGTGTCTTTGTGAGGCCATAATCCACACTTTTGCATTAATCAGTATTCAGATCTCAACAGTCAACACTAATTGAGTTTTGCAGACAACCAGCCATACTCACAGCAAGAATCACAGGGAACCAAAGCATCAAAGAACAAATGCTTTGTGCATCCATCTGCAGCTTCGGTCAAAGATAATGACAGCTCCATCTACAAAATATCAAACATATAACATAGTTTGTATTAGAAATTTCGGAGAATTGAGTAAAATAAAAATTGTGGATAAACTAAAAACCTGAATATCTGAGGCAAAACGGCTGGTCTCATGTTTAAAGATCTGTGAGGCATCAAATTACTTTAGAACTTCCAATTCAATTGATGAGTATGAATAAGCGGTTTTTAGTGAAGTACCTTATTAGAGAAAATCTTTTGAAATGAGTCAAAAAAAGAGAAAATCTCTTCATATGAGTCCAAAAAATGGAACTCATATACATATGCATAGCCAAACCGCTCTGTGTCAGCAGTACCAAACCCTACATTTTCAAAATCTCCACCACGCCTCTTCAGCCACATAGATACACAGTACAAACAAGTCAGTAAAAAGCACAGCTACCTGCACTTATCCATACAGTTCTTATTAACAATAAGACAAAGAAACAGATAAGAAGCACAAGCAGCAGAAGCTATAGAATATTTCTTCAATAATTTGGGGGTTGCCACCTGGTCATATTGGGCTCTCTTCTCAGAATCCTGCAGAGTCTGAAACAAAAAGAGAATAATAAATGCACTGTAGGTATTAAACAAGATACACTTTCAAGAGAAAGGGAAAAACGCAGAAATGAGAAAATATGCTCAGCTTGATTATTCCCTTACTACAGCAAAGAATAAATAGAGGAGATGGGCTAACAGAATAATATTCCCATCCTCTATAATAATGACACGTATGTATACAGCAAAGAATAACAAATTAAGAAAGGGAAGAAGGAAACAATTAAACGCAGCGTTTTATGCACCATCCGAATCCTTAGAGACGACGTCGTATAGCTGGGTTCTAACAAAACATAAGGGTCTAAGGAAGGAAACTTTGTTAGTTAATAGTACAAAATTATGGAATAAAAATAGTCAAGCTAATCTGTTGTTTAGAAAACTGTTAATATAGATAATCTGTTGTTTGTGTCCTTAATTTTGTGGTTCAGAGTTTTGTATTTTTCTGCTCTTCTGTTATTCCTTTTTCCATTGTATTGTGACGCGTGTCCTTCCTTTCAGTTATTTATTGGCAATGATTGGGCTCTGCTCTGTTCTGAGCATTCTTTCCAAAATTCCTTGCTTTGAATAGTCTACAAAAACTCAAAATCAAGGACACCGACAAACCTCATAGGCTTCTCTTATCTCCTGAAACTTCCTATTTGCAGAAGGATTGTACCTATTTGCATCTGGATGGTACTTTTCGGCCAACTGCACAATATAATCAATAATTCTTAGCAAGTGAATAAGAACAATGAAGTATATGTTGAAAAGAAAGGGCATATAAGAGGTGACAAGAAGACAGAGAGATTCTCAAGTGAGACTGGAAAAAAGAAAGATGAGATAGATTTGCACGGTGTAAAGATACTCATCTCAAATGATCATGCAATGAATCGCCAAGCCACATAAGATGACAGAGAATAAATGATAAGTTTCTTGTTTTGGTTCGTAACATTTACATAAAAGTTTGTTTAGTCTTTGCCATTAAAATCCTTTATGGAGTTTAGTAGAAATTTGGAAATTAGTAAATAAATTTTCTATAAAATACAAAATAAAAATTAAACAACTAAAACTAAAACTAAAACAATATATTTATTGAACTTTAAATAAAGATTAAGACTAGAACAAAATAAGTGTATAAGTTTAAAAACCCGTAGAAATCAGCTATTGATGAATATAATGCATAAAACACAAATACGATAAGATTTTTACTTTACGCATTGAATGCAACGGCATAGTTAACAGAGAAGCTCAAAATTATAGAGAACATAGGCCGGTAAGGTAGCTAACACGAGATGTTCTAACCTGATGATAGACCACTTCGACAAGAAAAAACACACACACACACATATATAAAGGGGAAAACTTATGTACGAAAGAAAGAAAAATTGATCCACTCACCGCATGGTACGCCTTTCTAATCTCTTCTCGACTGGCATTGTCTTGAACCCCGAGAATTTCATAGTAATCTCGTTCAATAGAATGACATGAACCTAGATACATTGAAATTCCAGATGAGAAGCTTTAAAGAATTGATCTTAAAAAGTACATATTCGGTACATTTATTGAATGATACAGCCATCAGGGCTCCAGCTGAAAGAAGAGAAGGAAACACCTGTGGCATGTATGTAACATCTGCTCGCCGGTAATTCTATGGCAAAATCAGGAGCTCTCCCGACGGCAGATGGACATGCTTGCAAAGTTGATTTACAAATAGAAGCCGAAAAGCAAAATAACAGCTCAGAGATCCAGGACAAAAAAGAATGAAAGGAAGAAAGAAAAGGAGGTACTCAAAAGAACGTTAGCAACTCAGAAATAGTAAACTCATCGACAGTTCATGGAGACCAAGGAATTACCTCGGGCACAAGAAAAAAATTGGCGTAACGATGAAACTTTGTAAACAAAAAGAACAAATAGTGGAAACAAGATAGAAATTGCAAGAAGGAAGTGAATCAAATTGAGTTGTGATGCATTGAAATGAAAAACTTACACAAATTTATGGGAAAGTAAAATGGACACCCACTAACCCACTAACCTTGAAAATCTCTTCAATCAACCTTACTAAGTCACATCCCTCCAAATTAGAAGCCACTATCCTAAATAAATGCCACTAACCATTACTTTCTACACAAGTAAATTAGCGAAATCAAACTACTTGCCTACCAAGTTTGCACTAATTTTAACACTCCCCCTTAGTGCAAACATACGATCAACAACACCGAGTGCACTCCTGAGTTCTTCAAACTTGGATTTACCAAGAGCCTTGGTAAATATATCAGCAACTTGCTCCTTGGAATGTATCTTCTGTAATTTGATGTCTTGCGTCAAAACTTTCTCTCGAACAAAATGAAAATGAGTTTCAATGTGCTTTGTACGAGCATGAAACACTGGATTCCCTGCAAGCTTGATTGCACTTTCGTTGTCACAAAAAATACAAACTGGATAGTCCAAATTGGAAAAAATTTCTGCCATGAGTCTTTTTAGCCAAATGCATTCTTGAGTAGCCATAGTAGCTGCTACATATTCTGCTTCACAACTTGAAAGAGCAACGGATGCTTGCTTCTTACTGCACCATGAAATAGCCCCTGCGCCTGTATTAAAGCAGTATCCAGTTGTGGAACGTCTGTCATTTACATCACCAGCCCAGTCTGCATCAACAAAACCGCTTAACACGAAAGATTTAGCTTGTTTATACAACAAGCCAAAACATAAGGTGCTCTTAACATATCGAAGAATTCTCTTTGCAGCAACTAAATGAGCTTCACATGGCTTATCCATAAATTGAGCAACAACGCCTACAGAATAAGAAATGTCAGGTCTTGTGATAGTTAAATAAATTAGACTACCAACAAGTTGTCGGAAAAGTGTTGCATTTGCCAATCGTTTTCCTTCTTCTTTAGTCAACTTCAAAGATGGCTCCATAGGAGTAGTCATTGGTTTTGACTCATTCATGTCAAAACGATCTAATAAACTTGCTGCATATCCTTTCTGTGAGACAAAGTATCCATCTGACCTTTCAACCTCCAAGCCAAGAAAACATCTTGCTTCACCCAAACTCTTCATTTCAAAACGAATTGACAACGCATCTCGAAGACTATTAATTTCAACTTCATCATCACCTGTTATGATCATGTCATCAACATATAGTAGAAGCATTGTACATACTGAAGTTGTCTTTTTAACAAACAGACTTGAATCTGCACTTGAAGATCTGAACCCACAAAACTCAAGATATTGAGCAATTTTACCATACCAAGCACGGGGAGCTTGCTTAAGACCATATAAAGCCTTCTTGAGTCGACACACATAATTTGGAGACTCCTTGGAAACAAAACCTTGAGGTTGTTCCATAAAAATGTCTCGATCTAACTCTCCATAAAGGAAAGCATTCTTCACATCTAACTGCCATAATTTCCAATCTTTGTAAGCAGCTAATGAAATAATTGTTCGAATAGTTACCATTTTAGCAACAGGACTGAATGTCTCTTCATAATCTAGACCATATTGTTGTGAAAAACCACGAGCAACAAGACGAGCTTTATACCTGTCAATAGTACCATCCGACTTTTTCTTTAACTTGTAAACCCATTTACAAGTAACTAACTCAACATTCTTCGGCTTTGGAACAAGTTCCCAAGTGTCATTCTTGTTTAGAGCCGAGATTTCCTCCTTCATTGCTTCTTCCCATTCAAGAACATCTCTAGCTTCATTATAAGACTTGGGTTCACCTTCACAAATATCACCCATCAAAAAACAAGATACAATTGAACAGTTATTTAACTGTACCTCATAATCAGATAAATAACTGGGTCGTGTTCTTTGCCTAGAGGATCTTCGAACAACAGTCTCTGCATCTTCATCTGTTTGATCATATTCTCCAATACTGGTATTGATCTCCTTTTCATCTGAGGCATCATCAGTAAAGAAAGGCGGTAAATCAACAACACCTTTCTTTGAACTTGTATCCATTTGATGTGATGAAACTTCATCAAATACCACATCTCGAGAAACAACAACTTCTCTTGTACTTGGATCCATACATTTCCATCCTTTCCTGTGAGTATCATATCCAACAAAAATACAACGTCTTGCCTTTGGGTCAAGTTTAGTACGCTTATTTTTTGAAACATGAACATAACAAATTGACCCAAAAACTCGAAGATAACTCACATTAGGTTTACGACGATATAATACTTCAAAAGGAGACATATTCGATCCCGTCCATGGAGGTAGACGGTTTATGACATGACAAGCTGACTGAATAGCTGCGGCCCAAAGCTCCCTTGGAAGGTTCTTTGCATGCAACCAACACAAGCACATAGACGTAAGATGTGCTAATTTACGTTCAGCAACTCCATTCTGTTGTGGAGTGTCAGGACATGTCATTTGACGTTGAATTCCATGCTCTTTGCAATAATTCTGAAATTGATCAGACATGTATTCTCCCCCATTATCTGTGCGAAGACACTTTATTGGCAACATAAATTCATTTTCCACTTGCTCCTTGAACTGGACAAACTTGGAGAAAGTCTCACTTTTAGCCTTCATGAAATACACCCACGTGAACCGAGAAAAATCGTCCACAAAAACCATCACATAACGACAACCAGAATAACTGGGTGTTCTAGTTGGCCCCATCAAATCTGAATGAACCAAATGCAATGTAACAGCAGCCCTGTTATTTGAATTTGGGAAAGGAAGACGATGTGATTTCCCAAATTGACAACCAGGACAAACCACATCGTGATGAATTTCCTTAAAGAGAGGAACACCGTCAAGAAGCTTTTTCATAGAAATTCTTTGTAGTAACTGATAACCAACATGGCCTAATCGAGCATGCCAAAGTGCTGCACTATCATTCTGACCTGTCTTTTCAACATAAGCTTCACTTGCAGACAAAACGTAGAGAGAATCTTTCCTCTTTCCAGTTAATAAAACATCAGCTTCAAATTGCTTAATATTAGAAACAATTTTCACATCATTTGGACCAAAGAGAACATACCTCCCAGAATCAGCAATCTGAGAAACTGAAACCAAATTCTTCTTTAGACCTGGAACATGATAAACATCTTCAAGAGAAACACCAGCAACATTTGGTGCATCATCCTTAACATTAGCACGCCCTTTTTCAACAACAGGATGTAAGGAATTATCGGCCGTTGCAATAACTCTTTTTCCCTGATGGGTATGGACATCAGAGAGAAGAGAAACATTTCCAGTAGCATGATGAGAACAACCAGAATCAATAATCCAATCCTCATCATAATCTATAGAAGCATTAGCATGCAGATTAATGGGTTGATCAAAAGTTTCAATTGACAAGCATTGTTCCCAAGTAAGTTGTTCAGGATTGTTACTTTCCTGTACAACATTTGCTTCTGCTTCTTTGAGATTCACCCGGCAATTTGGTCTAATATGACCCGACTTCCCACAACGATGACACACCACCTTCGCCCGACAATCACGTTTGATGTGTCCTGGCTTGCCGCATCTAAAACATCCTTTGAAATTGCCCTTGGACTGCCCTTCAACCTTGGAATCCTTGCTATCATTTGAAGAACGCTTGACAAAAGAATTAACTTTTCCTTTATCTTTTGCATAAACAGCAGCTTCCACCTCGTAGTGAATTTGCTTGTTGTTACCAAGCATTTGTTTCATCAACGCTTCCTGATTTGAGAGCAAGTTTTCCAGCTCAATGATAGAAGGTTGATTTACCCAACCTTGTATCGAAGAAATAAATGGCATAAACTCCTTTCGCAGTCCACGAATAAGATACCGACGCAACCGAGCATTACTAATAGGCTCCGTCTTGTCCAATTCTGTAATTTCAGAACACAAAGTCTTAACTTTTAGAAAATATTCTGAAACTGACAAGTTGCCTTGAATAGTTCCGGCAAGTTCATTCTCCAAATACTGCAACCTTGTCGTGTTCTTTTGAGCGAACAATCTTTCAAGCGTTTCCCACACTTGCTTTGGAGAATTCACATCACGAACATGCTCAATATACTCCTTGCCAATAGAAGTTCGCAAAGCAAATAAAGCTTTGCCACATTTGACCTTCCACTTCCTCCGTGCCTCAACATTCTCCAAAGTGTCTCTTGGAATTTCAGTATCATCACCGGAAACAAGATCCCACAAATCTTGTCCTTGTAGAAAAGCTTCCAATAGCTATAATTATCACTGGTAAGCTTGTCCACACAAATATTGTTTCCACCATTCATTTTCACTGAGTATAAGACTCAAACACGAAATAAATAACCTGGCTCTGATACCATGTAAACAAAAAGAACAAATAGTGGAAACAAGATAGAAATTGCAAGAAGGAAGTGAATCAAATTGAGTTGTGATGCATTGAAATGAAAAACTTACACAAATTTATAGGAAAGTAAAATGGACACCCACTAACCCACTAACCTTGAAAATCTCTTCAATCAACCTTACTAAGTCACATCCCTCCAAATTAGAAGCCACTATCCTAAATAAATGCCACTAACCATTACTTTCTACACAAGTAAATTAGCTAAATCAAACTACTTGCCTACCAAGTTTGCACTAATTTTAACAAACTTTTCCGTGCGAGAGTTGTCGATCAATGGACGACCCTACGGCTACAGATGAAAGCAATTGCCGCCGGCACTAAACTTAATAGCGTTAGAAAACGCTGATAAAGAGCACCAATGAAGACAATTGATCACAAATATTGATATGCACATATACTCACCAGCGCCAGCCAGCCGAGGCGTTTCATAACGAAGCAAAATCGCGGTAAACGCGCAGAAATGCAATAACTCAGAACTGGAACGACGAGGGAAGCACTGGAACGACAGATGACTTCTACGATTGTGAGAATTTGTTGTATTTGATTTTTATTTGATTTTTTGAAACAAAAAGAGTACAATAAGCTGCAACATTCACCTACTCCTTCACCAGTACGTTAACGTACTCCTCCAAATAAGGATACACCTCTGTTGAAGGTGACTCCAGCATATCCATCATTAAATTCATATTTGGGCTTAAAGTATTATGTTGTCAAAGGCCCAAATATTTTGCCCAAACAATTTTGAAGTATATTGGCCCATCATTATTTGTTCAGTTATGTTTACCGAGAGCAGGAACGTGGTTTTTTGTGTCTTCTTCTTCATGGTATTGTACAGAAACGGAAACCGGGCAGCAGCAGTGAAAAACAAATTGCAGAACAACAGTATTTTTCTTTCTTGAAGCAAGTGGCTTTTGGGTATTTAAGAGAGAAATTTTGTCTCTTTGTGAGAGTGTTTTCTTCTGTATATTTTCGATTGGGTTGTGAGAGATTTGTTGGGTTGCTTGAAGTTTTCTCTTTTTTCGTTTGTACTCTTGTTCTTGGATTGGAGTTAATAAAAGATTGATCTCGCCTTGCACAGTGGATGTAGACCTCATTGGTCTAACCACTATAAATATTTGTGTCTTCTCTATTTTTCTATGCATGATTTGATTGGCAAATTGTAAACTTTGTTAGGTGTGATTTTCTGTTTTGTTGTGATTTAAGGCATTGATTTTGGAGTTCTTCACAACAACCTCCATGAGCTTTTGGCAATATTTTTGATCAATTCCATTCCATAATGAGAGTTACCCACACTTCAGTCGGGTTAAGAAAACAAAAAGCTTTTTTTTTTTTAATTATTGTTTCTATTTTTTTTATCATTATTATTATTTATTTATTTTTATTTTTCTCAATTTTTTAATGATTGTGTTTTTTCTAAAAAAAAAATATTATTTTTCAATTTTTTCTCCCAAATTTTATACCTAATGATTATTTTTTTTGGGAAAAATACACTTTTGGTCCCTGAGATTTGGTTTAGGTTTCGTTTTAGTCTCTGAGGTTTCAAACTCAACATTTTAGTCCCTAAGGTTTGCATTTAGTAGCATTTTGGTCCCTCCATCCATTTTTCCTTAATGAATTAGGAATTTGGAAGGACATAAACATTCTCATTCCCATTCCCATTCATTCTTATTCTTATTCCTTTTAGTCCTTTGGTCCCCACACAAAATTCTTTTGTCCCTACACGATTTCATCTCTTCATCACGTTTTGGATTGGCCAATCACACTCAAAACACTTCCGACATTCGAGTTTCTGAAGGAGGTACGTGAATACTACACATTCAAGTTTTGACCGTTCAATTTTTTACGTTTAATAGTACGTTCGTGGGTTAGGAATTATTTTTTACGCGTTGCTCTGTCGAAGTTCTCGATCGGATTTCTCGGTCGAAATTCATGTTTCCCGCCCAGGAATCATAGCCCACCGAGACCGGAAATTTTGGCAGTTCCATTAATTTTTTTTTGTTCGTTCGTGCAGAGATAATCCCTCGTGTGTGGGTTTGTTATGGTGGTCTGTGGAATGAGAGGGAAAATAAATATGAGGGTGGAGAGTTGACGGGTTTCGACATAGACATTGGTACTGCATACAGTGACTTCTTAAGTCGATTATATAGATTAACCAGTATAAGTTCAGAGGAATTTGACCTTATAATAAGATGTGTAGTCCAGTTGGTGTCTAGGGCCCCTGCGTTTGTTATTAGGAACGATGAAAACCTTAACACCTTCTTAACGTGGAATAAGGTCTCTGATGTACCCATATACATATCCACAATCCCAAAGTGTCCTAGTAACCAAGCCTCACGACCATTTCCCATCCCATGTGCCATGCCAAATAAGGTGGAGCTGAATTTATCATCGACATCGGTCCCAAACAATATACCATCGGCATCTACATCCTTCCCATGTGATGAATCCAAAAATATTCCTGTGTATAACTTGGGGGATGATGAAGACCATGGTAGTGAACTTTATGGTGGCCAAGATTGGGGGGACTACGAAGATTATGAGGAGTACGGAGATGATGAGGACATAGACACAGAGGTTGATGTAGCTGTGGGAGACGATGAGAAAGAGATTCACGTACAGTACACTGAGGTTCCTTCTGCGCCTGAACAGGTGGCGACATGCTCTTCCGTTCTGAATGCTTCATCCAAGGCAATCATCATGACAGGTTAGTCTTCCTCTTCTGAAGATGTAGAAGTTGGAGAAGTATTCATGTGTAAAAGAGACTTGTACATGAGAATGTATGTGATTGCAATGAGAAGGAACTTCCAGTTTAGGGTAGAAAAATCAAAGAAGAACATATGGGTAGCTGAATGTGTAATTGAAGAATGCAAATGGAGGGTTCGAGCTATGACTGTTACTAAGGGGTGTGAAATATTTAAGATCACGAAGTACTGTAATATCCATACCTATGTACGTGAAATGTTGACCCATGATCATAGGCAGGCCAAGAGTTGGGTTATTGGAAATTTGATCAAGTCGAGGTTCCAAGACGTCGGTCGTACTTATAGGCCAAAGGATATTGTGAACGATATTAGACAAGATTTTGGTGTGAATTTAAGCTACGACAAGGCTTGGCGGGCTAGAGAAGAAGCTTTTATTCTTGCTAGAGGATCTCCAGAAGAATCTTACAGATTGTTACCAAGATTTGGTGAAGCATTGAAAATCGAAAATCTTGGTACAGTGTTCAATTTAGAACTTGAAGACGATGGACACTTTAAGAATGTGTTTATGGCACTAGGTGCTTCTATTGGAGGGTTCAAGAGCTCTATTCGTCCAGTTCTAGTGGTTGATGGAACACACCTACGGGGAAAATTCTGTGGGAAGCTCCTTCTTGCGACCGGTGTAGATGGTAACAACCAGTTATATCATGTAGGATGGGCCTTGGCCGGGGGAGAAACTGATCAGTCATGGACGTACTTTTTTCGGCAAGTGGAACGTGCAGTTGGACAAGTTCCTGGTCTGGTCATTGTGTCTGACAGACATGCCAGCATTGGTAAGGCAGTCAAAACCGTATTTCCTAATGCATTTCACTACGTGTGTATCCGGCACTTAGGAGAGAACCTGAAGATGCATTTTAAAACCGGGAACTTCATGAAACTATTTGACGGAGCTGCAAGGGCTTTTCGCGTGGTTGAATTCAATGAGTACTGGCAGCAACTCCCAAAAAATGTCAGGACATACCTACAAGGGGTCGGAGTTGAAAGGTGGGCTCGAGCATACCAGTGTGGTCGTCAGTATAACCAAATGACCACCAATCTTGCGGAGTGCAAGAACTCAGTGTTGAAAGATGCACGAGAGCTCCCAATCACCGCATTCATGAATCATATCAGAGGGTGGCTCCAAGCAAAATACTACAAACGCATGAATAAGCACTCCAGTAACCCGAGCCAATGGTCGAAGTTTGCAACGGAAATTTTGGAAAAAGCAGAGGAGAAGTCACGGAGGCACGTGGTCAAACCTATTGCTCGATATGAGTTTGATGTCGATGATGGACATTTGGGTGGACGTGTCAACCTTCACGCTAGAACATACACCTGTCGTGAATTTGAGTATTACGAACTTCCATGCTCCCATGCGATCGCTGCATGCACTTATCGACATATCGACTATCATACACTTTGTTCCAGAGTCTACCATGTGGACTCTTTGATAGATGCATATGCACAGCCCATACAACCCCTTGGGCATGAGTCAGAGTGGAAGAGGTCATCTCAATTCGTCGATGTGGAAGTCTTGCCTCCTCGAAGAGTGCCTAGAGTTGGTCGTCGTCAGACGTTGAGAATACCGCCTACGGGAGAAGTGCGGCATGTTCGCAAATGCAGCCGGTGCGGGAATAGGGGTCATAACAGAAAAACATGCAGACAACCATTGAACAATTCTTGATGTTTTAGACAATTTTAGTACATTTCTATATTTTGACATGAATATTTGTATCCTGGATGTTTTAGACATGAATTTTATTACATTTCTATATTTTGAAGTATATATTTTCTCCGTTCATCATTTACTTTTGATAGCGTACGTGGTCTGGAAAAAAAATACAAGAAAAAAAAGGCATATCAATCTCACTGCCATTTTTTCCGATCGAATACGAGACCGAGAACGAGACCGGGAAAAATGACAGTGAGAGTTTTTTACTTGCACTGACAGTAAGCCTTCTGTTAGTTTTCCCGGTCGAAATCGGGACCGAGTAAACCGGGAAAAATGCAGTGGTAGACAGTTTCAAGCCTCTCTGTTAGTCTTTTACTTGCATGGCACGAATTTTACGTTGCATGGCTTGAAATTACGTTGCATGGTAAGAAATTTACGTTGCATGGTCTGTTTATTAACGTATAAGATAATTATATAATTGAAATTTAACTACAAGGGTATTGAAATATAAACGAAATCATGTTTTATTAAAAGAACGACCTATTGGCCCAAAGTTGTACAACAAATTGACGCCTACAAAACTCCATTTTATCCTGACTAAGACTACCTAAATCTGATCTAGTTACATCATATTCTAAAAACTTTACAGTGAAAACCCCACAATCCCCACTATCTTGTTGTTGTGGCACTTGGGTCTTCCTTCTGAATCGCCATAGATGTGTTGGAAGAGACGGCTTCTCCTTCATAACGTCGCACCTAAGTAGCAGCCTAGGGAAAATGGTGCATACCGTATTCATCTGCTTCGCTATGTCTGCATCTGAATTCAGTGCTGTTAGGGAGTCTGTCAACACAAATTCGCCCGTTTCAAAGTCAGCGCATAGTAGAACCCAATGGTTTCTACCTAAGTTGAAGGGCATGTAGACAGCATCAACGGAACTCCAATGAACATCGTAATCTGTGTGTTCTCCCATTACGTAGTTAGTGACCGTCTTGAATCTACTCCAATTGAACGTGTCGTTCCCATGGTCACTACGAAGGAGTTCTTCGTACACATCCCCGCGCCTAAAAAATTCTTGCACAACATCCAATATTAGTACAATTCAAATTAAGTGAAATTCTATAAGATGAAAATACGTACTGTTACAAATACATCCGCCGTGACGAACTTTCTATGGCATAAGTCAGGACGGGTATCCATCTTCTTTCGAACAAAGAGGAAGAGAGAGTCAATCACCTACAGTATCATAAGAATAGTGAATTGTAGTCCTAAACCCTAACCTACCTTAAATCATAAACTCTAAGTCCTCTTTAACTATAAATCCTATGTCTAAAACCATAACATTTACAAATCAACATTAGTGATAAAATGGGTTGTACCTCATCACTCATCTAATGAGACGATGTGAGTAAAGTTTTGAACCATTGTTTGCTTCTATATGCATATACTGTCTTGCGCTCCGATCCATCAGACAATGGGTCATCCAACCATTTCTGAAACTTGGTCTCGTACTCCTCAGGAATGGCACGCATGGGATCGTATTGCTTAACTTTCCTCCTTTTGTCGTCTGGCCTAGTGTCAGCCCATGGAGACCGAAGCTTCCAAGAAATTTGTCGGGTCCGCTTTCCCCGTCTTTTCACCAATTCATGCGGCTCGATTACTTTAACCTCCTCATCACTTAACTCAACAGGCTACAAACATACATTTTATAAATTAGTGAGATTTATATAATATTGTTTTCATTAAGACAAATAATTACCTCAGCCTTAGGTACAATGAACTCGACTGGGTCTGTACTTGGTTGAGACTTCCCGTCAGTGGTTGGTTGAGACTCCAACTCCTGTATATCAACTTACATTTATATATGGAAATGTTAAATTTAAAATATGATAGGGTAAGAAATATTATTACCGTAATATGCTCTATGTCGTGCGCCTCATCAACGTCTTTCTCCTTCCCGTCCTCTCCTCTGTCGCTTCCTCCTCCTTCATGTCCTTCTTCCTTATTGTCATCCGGTCCTTTCGATGGACCACCCACGTCATCTGGTCCTTTTGATGGACCACCTTCATCATCCGGACCATCTTTCGGTCCAAAGTACTTCTCAGGGTCCACGAATTTACCCTGAAAGTTTACAAATGTTAGAAGAAATAAAACCAACCAATACAATAACAATGATCAACTACCAAAATACCTTAGAGAGACGACGCAAAAACTTGGTAATAGACTTGAGGCATGTCTCCATATCAGACATGCGAGCATCCATTCTCTCCATCCGGCTATCCATAAGTTGTAGCCACTGGCTACAGTCACAAGTTTGCTTCTTCTTCTTTTTCTTTTTTGTTTTCTCCTTCCTACTCTCATCCTCTTTTTCTACTTCCTTCTCTTTCTCTTTCCCTTTGTCTTCGTCCTCTTTTTCCCTTCCTCTCTTATTTGAAACTTCTGGAGAAGCTTCAATGACATCCAACATCTCAGTATCGGCTACAGTAGCCTCCTCTACAGCAGGGAGACTAGCCTCGGATACAATAGGTAGACTCTCTCGTTCTTCATCTGGTTCTTGCCCTGGCTCTAGTACTGGCTCAGGCACTGGCTCTGGTGCACGTGGAGGATGCATCACTCGATTCATGAATTGACTCTCCTCCGCAGAAGAAACAAGACTCGACCTAACTCTAGCCTGAAAAAAATTACTTATTTAGTGGTTGGTTGTATAATGAAGACAAAACATTTAAAAAATGATAATAACTAACCGCTCGGGATCCAAAAACCTCATCAACAATTATCGTGTATGATGGGGAGTGGGAGCAAGACCATCGACGGATGCGTGGGATAGCTGTCTCACTTATTCGATTGACAACACGTCCAGTGAGAGATAAAACAGTCTCGTATGCCCATATCTGTGTAAAGAAACAATAAAAGAAAAAAAATGATAAACCGTACATACTATATGAAGATTACATTTCAAAATTAGTTTAATTATCGACTAACCTGAAAAGCAAAGGGGAAACCGTACAGACTGTATGTCTCCTGCTTCTTTGGACCACCGCCTTTGCGCTTATACGACTCAGCCTTCCCCTTCAGTGCCTTTTTTAGACTTTTGATCGTCTTGTCAAACACGATGGTACTCCAGTCCTCGTTGCAGAATGCAACCCAATCATCCATCAAATTTAGAGTGCTGGAATCTACTTGTTGTTTGCGTTCCCTCCCCATCAAAGCCAACTCAAAAAAATAAAAAGCGGCAATCTTAACCGCATCTTCGTCGTTCTCAAACCGAAGGAGGGAAACGACTTATCTAACTCCTCCACCTTCATACCTACATTCTCCCTAAAATATAATCTTAGGAGTCTATTGGGAGGGCCCTCTCTATCTCTCCTCATTGGTCTAAATGAATGACGAAGGCCGGTTACGAGGTCAAATTCTCTCTTACCAAATGAGACCTTCTGTCCCAATAATTTAAAACTCATCACATCTGCCCTACTGTCCTTTACTTCCCTAAGGAGGATGTAGTGTACTAATTGGCCATTAAAAATATCATTCACATCTATTAAAGGGCCGAAACATGTTTGCCTAAAGAGGTCTAATTGGGTAGGACTTAGGGTTGACTTAATGTTGTTAATTGTTTTGTTTAGGTGTGAGCAACATGTCAATGCAGCCGGGAAATGGTCAGCGATGGGGATTTTTTCAATGATTTCCATAATGACCTAACACATTAGAACAATGATGAATCAACATTTATATATCCATTAATAATAATAATGTTTAAACCAAAAAACAGAAGCCTAATCTGCCCTATTTCCCGGTCGAAATCGAAACGAGATTCATCATCTGCAGATTCTCGATCAACCGAGAAAAGGCCTCAACTCTGCCAATTTTCCCAGTTGACCGAGAATCTGCAGACGATGAATCCCGACCGGGATTCATCTCGATTCCAGAAATCGAACTGCCTACACCACCTATTCGCCTTCTTCTTCACTATACCCTCCTCAGAAACCACCGACGCATTTAAATAAACCATAAACACTAATCAGAAACAAAAGAAACGATCCAAACCCTAAATTTCTAACAAAACCCAAAAAATGCAACTACCCTCAAACATTGTCGCGTGATTCAAACCCTAATAAACTTGAAAATGGTTGGGAAAACTTACTTCGTGTTGCTGTAAGCTTGATTTCCGCGGAAGTTTGCAAGGAAACGCTAGTCGATCGTGAGGATGAAGAAAGGAGCCGCAGTCGAGCGTGAGGAAGAAGAAGGGACGAGCGTGAGGAAGAAAGGAAGAATGGCCAACGGTCGAGAGATTTTAAGGGCAAGGGTATACATGTCTTTTCACAGCCACAAGGTCCCCAAATAAGAGAAATTTAAAATCGGGCCCAATTCTACAAATGCACAATGAATTGGGCCCATAAGTACCAATTGCCCAACTTTCCATCTAACACATCAATAAAATTAGGAAAATTCATCCATAAATGAATTTAACTTGTCACGTCTCTTTTTTTTTTTTCCTTCTTAGTTCAAGTAACATGGGTGAGAATTCGAATCATTTCAATTACGTTCACGTTCGTAATTCATGTCACGATTGGTTAAGATATTAGTAATCAATCGATTGGTTAAGATATTAGTAATCAATCTTGCTAAGAATTCAAATCTTCATTCTACATTTATAATACTAGATTTTCCACACGTGCGTTGCACGTGGTTTTCCTATTTTAAACTTTTTTTACTATTAAGTATTAATTTCTCAAAAATATAATATAAGAGATTTAGTAGATTTTTAAGTTTTTTTAAACTATTTTCAAATTTCAAATATGTTGCATTTGTTTGGCATTGCAACTTTTAATTGGCTGAGGTAACCATGGACAATTATCTTCTCCAACAAAATTGTTCGATATCAATCACTCCTAATTTATCTGAAAATTAGATTCTTCACTATAGTGTTGTCATTATTTCCGGTTTAATTTATCTAAAATATATAGGTACATTAAAATTACTAACCTTATTTCCTTTGATGAATTTAATTTTATGCATGATGTTTTAAAAATATTATAAATATTAAAGATATGGTATTTAATATTTAAGTTGTAAATACTATTTATTGGTTTATAATGTTTGGTATTTTTCTTTCTAAATTTGATTTTTTTTATATCTTTTTTTTTTTTGTACATACTTTATCTTTGTTTCTCAATAACAAATATAGATGAAGTTGGATAATTTTTTTTTAAGTATACACAAACAACACAAAACGAAATATAACAACACAAACCAATACTATTTATTGGTTTATAATATTTGGTACTTTCCTTTCTAAATTTGATTATTTATCTTCTTTTTTTTTAGTACATACTTTTATCTTTGTTTCTCAATAACAAATATAGATGAAAGTTGGATAATTTTTTTTTTTTTTGAAAGTTGGATAATTTTTTTTTTTTGAAAGTTGGATAATTTTTTTTTTAAGTATACACAAACAACACAAAATGAAATATAATAACATGGATAGGTCTCTAGAGACAGTTACATTTAATCAGGGTGGGTGTTCTTCAATCCAAATTTCGGACACCTTCGATCGTCTGGGATGTGCAACTATATCATAATAAAAAATAGACGTGTCTATAATAATGATGAAAATGAAGCTAAAAAAGGGTATGAAAGACACAAATACAAGAAAGATAAGGGAAGAATAAAAATTCACCAATGAAAGCAATTACATTATTGTTAACATTTCCTCCCCCAACAAATAATCTAATTGATTATGGGCTTGTGTCTTCTAAATCCAACTTTTGTTGCACCAGTCAACAATGTAGATGACAATGTGTTCTAAATAGAGTGGATGCTGCCAGCGGTACCTCATGGTGAGCTTTTGAGTAACAAAGCACATAGATGAAATTGAGAGGAATTGTTCATTCTTTCTTGAAATATAGAGAGAGAGGCTGAAGAAGTTGTGTAACTAAGAATAACCAAAACCCATAAGAGAGAGGGAGAGAAATGATAGGGAATAAATAGGTTTTAATTGGTAATTTACCGTGGAAGTATAGGTGAGAGAGGGAGGTGGAGAGATTGTAGGGAATATAATGAGTGGAGAAATGAATTTGAATCAATTTTTTTATAAGGTTATGTGCATCCATGATTTGAGATTTAAGACAAGCAATGAATTTGATAGTTACGTTTCTTTCCTTTTAATTAATAATTATGTTTATTTTTATGTTTTTAAATTTATTTTTAGCAATTAACTATCCCAATTTTGGTTTTAAATGATATAATAAATGGAAAATGGGTTTTCAACACAATTTCGATGGATGTACCATGAATGTTTAATTTGTAATTTTTAATAAAAGTTTTAAATGAAGGGCAATGTAGGTGTTAAGTAATAAATCAAGGATATTATTGCCAAAAAAAGTTTCTTCCACATTCGTACTTTTATATATACTAGGTTTTTACCACGTGCGTTGCACGTGTAATGTTTTTAAAAAACTAATTAAGATTAATTCGGATTTTTATATAAGTTTTATTTTTTATACTTCCATGACGATATATTCTTTTTTTTTTTTTTTTGCAACATTCCAGGATGATTTCTTGTTAGATAATACACAATTATATTACAGTTTCTTTGCGTATATTAGAAAATAATGCTATCATTATCGATATTTTATATACAAAAAAACATTATTAAATAAATAAAAGATGGATATACATTATAGGAGTAAAATTTATAATGACTTTTTTTTTAATGAAAGCAAAATAATATATAGTCTAACTGAAAGATTACAATTATATTTTAATAAATAAACTATTAAAAGTCAAACTAAAAAAAAAATACCTGAAATACATGAACAATTGAAAGAGATGTAATTTTAGACTTGAAAAATAAAGTTTGAGGGGAAAAAGAATTAAAGTCCGTTTATAACATAAAATATTTGAGAATGACTTTCTTCCAATTAAATTAATAAAATTAAACAAAAATATTATAATTATAATTCAAGAGACATGCCTGAAACCAGCAATGGAGGAGCTAAGTAGTTTTTGATGTGAAAACTAATGAGAGGAGGTGAACAATTTACGCAAGAAATTTAGATTCAAATTTGATTAGATTTTGGATAAAGTCTACTGATAAAATATATAGACCATATTATTATTCTAGGTTATCAAACCAAAATGATAATAAAAGATAACAAAATCAAAAAGTGAAAATCAAATTTCTAAATTTTTGTAATTAAAAAAAAATAAAACATAAAAAAAAATATTATTCTATTTATTTTTATTTAAAAAACGAAAAATTAAAAAAAAAACAAACAAATTTCATATGTTTGTTTAAATTAAAAAAAATAAAAACGTGTTTGTTTGTATTAACAAAAAAGATTTTTTATCTTTTATTTTTTTTAATTATTAAAACGATTAATACAAAATTCATTTTTTCCCATTTTTTTAATAAAAACAAATAGAATAAGATTTTTTATTATTAAATCATTTAATACGAAATTTGTTTGTTTTTTTTTTATTTATTTTTTTATAAAAACAAATAGGATGATATTTTTTCATTTTTTTAATTAAAACAATTATATTTTAACTAAAGTAATTATCTTAAATTTATTGTTAATTATTAAAACAATTAATATGATTTTTTATGTTTTTTTTTTTTATAAAAACATATAGGATAAGATTTTTTTTTTCATTTTTTATCTTTTATTTTTTTAATTAAAACAAACAAGATAAGATTTTTTCATTTTCTTATCTTTTATTTTTTTTTTAATTAAAACAATTACAAAATTTGATTTCCACTTCTTGATTTTTTATCTTTTATTTTTTAATTAAAAGCATTATATTTTAACTAAATTAATTGTCTTAAATTTATTTTTAATTATTAAAACAATTGATATGAAATTTATTTATTTATTTTTATTTTTATAAAAACAAAAAGGATAAGATTTTTTTTAATCTTTTTTTAATTAAAATAATTACGAAATTTGATTTCCACTTTTGATTTTTTTTAATTAAAACAATTACAAAATTTGATTTCCATTTTTTTTTTATTTTTTTAAATTGAAACAATTAGATTTTAACTAATTTAATTATCTTAAATTTAAAGGGGTATTTTAGTTTTTTTTTTTAATTTTCTTAATCAATTATTATAGATAATTATTAAAATCACTACGTTTGTTTTTTTTCTTATTTTTCTTATAATGGTTTTTTAAATTTGGCAGAGATTACAGATCTATAAGCTTTAATATTTTGGCTTTAATGGTAACTTAATATGATATCAAATTAGGTTATCTCATATCCAAACTCTTTTGATGTGATATAATATACATAAAATTATAAATACATGTAGCAAGAATTTTAAAATTTTACAAAAATAACATAATGAAAACTCAATAAATTTCAAATATAATATTGATTGCAGTAAGAAAGATTAAATTTATGCTATATTCAATTTAAATTTCAAACTAAAAAAAATACAAACGAACAATTGGAAGAAATTGGAAAATACCTGAAATATAAACAAATAATTTGAAGAAATTAGAAGAGATAAGTATTTTTAGACCTGAAAAATAAAGTTGAGGGGGGAAAAAAATTAAAGTCAGTTAACATGAAATATTTGAGAATGACTTTCTTCTAGTTAAATTGATAAAATTAAATAAAAAATATTATAATTATAATTCGGTACCTGAAACCAACAATGGAGGGGGTGAATAGTTTTTTATGTGAAAACTAATGGGAGAAGGTGAATAATTTACCGAGGGAATTTATATTCAAATTCCAATTTATTAGATTCTGGATAGAGTATATAGATCCTAAGATAAAAAAATATAGACCATAATATTATTCTAAGTTATCAAACCAATATGATAATAAAAGATAACAAAATCAAAAAGTGGAAATCGAATTTCGTAATTGTTTTAATTAAAAAAAAGATAAAAAGAATAAAAAGAATTACCCTATTTGTTTTTATTATTTTTTTTTTAAAAAGAACCAACAGAATTCGTGTTACAGATTTTTTATAAGAAAAGTTTTTTTTTTCAAAATTTCATAATGGTTTTTTTTAAATGTGGTAGGGATTACAGATTTGGTAAATGTTTTAATTAAAAAAAACAAAAGATAAAAAAATTACCCTATTTGTTTTTATTAAAAAAAAATTTAAAAAAACAAACAGAATTCGTGTAGATTTTTTATAAGAAAAGTTTTCAAAATAAAAAAGTGGAAATCGAATTTCGTAACTGTTTTACTTAAAAAAAATAAAAGATAAAAAAATAAAAAGAATTACCCTATTTTTTTTATTAATTTTTTTTAAAAAGAACCAACATAATTTGTGTTACAGATTTTTTATAAGAAAAGTTTTTTTTTTTCAAAATTTCATAATGGTTTTTTAAATGTGGTAGGGATTACAGATTTGGTAATTGTTTTAATTAAAAAAAAAAAAAAACAAAAAGATAAAAAAATTAAAAAAAATTACCCTATTTGTTTTTATTAAAAAAAATTAAAAAAAAAAACCAACAGAATTTGTGTAGATTTTTTATAAGAATTTTTTTTTTTCAAAATTTCATAATGTGGTTTCCTATTTGTTTTTATTAATTTTTTTTTTTTAAAAAAAGAACCAACAGAATTCGTGTAGATTTTTTTTAAGAATTACCCTATTTGTTTTTATTAAAAAAAAAAAAAAAACCAACAGAATTCGTGTAGATTTTTTATAAGAAAAGTTTTTTTTTTTTTTTTTTTCAAAATTTCATAATGTGGTTTCCTATTTGTTTTTATTAAAAAAAAAAAAAAACAGATATATTTTTTTTAAGAAAAGTTTTTTTTTTTCTTTTCAAAATTTCATAATGTGGTTTTTTAAATGTGGTATGGATTACATTTTTTTTTTAAATTTTCTTAATCATTTATTATAGATAATTATTAAAATTACTATGTTTTTTTTTTCTTAATTTTTATTTTTTTTTATAGTAAAATATTTTTTTTCAAAATTTCATATTCGTTTTTTTAATTTTTTTTTTTTTATAGATTACCACTTTTAAATTTTTGTATCATTTATTTTTTTTAATTAAAATAATTATATTTTAACTAAAGTAATTATCTTAAATTTAAATGGGTATTTTAGTCTAAAAATGTTTTTCACGGATCTTTGCTTTTTAATATATATAGATTATAGATTATAGATATATTATAGATTATAGATAGATTATAATCTAAAAATAGTTTTTTCATTCATAAATCAAATTTCTTTTACTATTTCTTTGGACATAATTAAATTTACTTGATTTTATCACGGGAATTCGAAACATTTTCCATCTAGATCAGAGATTACAAAATGTTTTAGTAACTTGTTCAACAATATATGTTCATGTTAATGGCCATATAGTATTTAATACCTGATTACTTGAAGAACTATATTCAAATGAGTGGTTTTTCGTTCACCTTAGATTATTTTATTTTTATTTTTTTAATAAAAATAATAAATTAAAGGTAGTCTTTTTGCCAATATTTAAATTTTATGAGAAGAATCTAAGCACCGAGTAGGAGGGGTTTCTTTCCTAGCTCCATCCCCTTGGGATAATGGTCTCTTACCTCTACCATGAAATCAAACATAAATAAATAAATGCCCATGAAAGGGTTAACTACAGGAATAGCTAAACAAATAAGTCCGTTTTGAAAAATGGCAACCGTCTCTATTCTTTAGATAAATGGCCAAATCAATTTTGTGAATTTAAAAATCCGAATTATCAACTTACAGAAATACCCTTGATGAAAAACTAAAATTCAAATCAAATCTAAAATTCAAATCAATTCAATTCACTTGCAAATTCCTTAAATACAAATTAATTAAAAATCTGTATATGGGCTAATAAACCAAAAAATTGAAAATACAAAATAATTAAAAATCTATATCTAATGGGTTAATAATTTAATATTGATATACAATAAATAAACAATCTAGAAAAAAAAAGTATGTAAAACATATATGATTTTAATGAAATTTAGGGCAAAAAATACCATGTATTTAAATTTAAGAAACAAAATCTAATTTAGATTTTAGACCTTAAGATACACAAATATCTTGTATATTAAAAAACTATGAAAAGAAATTCATACCCAATTTCTATTGAATATTTTTGTAACATTGAGTCATAGAAATACATTGATGAAGAGTATCGTCGTGAGAGTGTCTATCTCAAAATTTAACATACACACAAATACCTTGTATTCAACACAAATACCTTACAAATACCTTGTATTCAACTTGTATTTCTACTTTTCTTTTACTCAACCTTTATATACATAGACCTTAATCAAGGAAATACTCAAGTTAAATTAAATGTACAATTTATACGATTAAGGATCTGGAATTTAAGCTAGAATAATGAGAATGATCTGCAAGAATAATGAAAGAAATTTACCAAAAAATTGATATTGGGCCCAGACCATGAGCCACCATGGTTGCGTTTAAGAATCATTTCCGGCTGATTGTCGGAGGGAAGCTTGTCGTCGGTAGGGTGTAGGTAATGTGATACAACAGAGTGTGAAGGAATGCATTCAGGTACAATTCTGTATGTTGCCCATGAATAAAAATTGCAGTATCTTTGTTAGGGGCATGGAAGCACTGAAGTACATATGGGAAGGTGCGATTCCATTACATGTTCATCTCCATGAATCTGAAGTCACCACCGCCCCTCCTCCTCCACCTGCAATGGTAATTCTTTATTCCCCCCTCGCTACAATTTCCCTTTTGTAGCTATCAATTTTGCAGCTCTCAATTCGATCAATGGATGATTATCAGTGTCTCATTCTAACCTTGCATCTTTTTTATTCAATTTATAAGGGTTGTTGTATTTGCTGCTTCTAGTGATTTCAATTTGGAGTTTAGAAAAAGGATTGATTTGATGCGTATACTGTACCCCCAAGTAGAACTTTGGCTGAATAAAAAAGATGCTTCCCATGAATAAAAATTGCAGTATCTTTTGTCATGACTTGCGGTTTTCAAGATGGTAAATCTAGATTTTCAAATTAGGGTGGTTCCTTGAATTTTTGAATTTCAAGCTTCCTAGAATTTCTCTGACTTTTTTAGGGTTTATTTTCTCTCTCATAAACTTTGATTTTAATTTTAAACGTTAGGAACACCTTAAACAGTTTGTTGGGGGGCATTTTTGTCTTCTACAAATATGGATTTATTAATCATAAAATCGTTTAGCCATCCATTTAATTTATAAACTTGTGTAGCCATTTTTCAAGCCTACTATTTATTTTTAGTCATTTTTCTTGTTGCCCCATATCCTAAGTGAAGAACCAGCTCGCGTAGGCCCGTTGAATCTCCACCTTCGGTTGGTCAGTTCAAATTCGTCATGTGCATATAACAGTGTTTTTATGGCAAGCTCACTCGCTATATTATTCGTTCTTCCTTCTGCTCAACCGTGACGAGTATCGACGAGGCTCAAACTTTCTCACTTAGGGGCCGTTTGGCCCACTGTGTTGGTTATAATAGTGGGGGCTATTATAACCAACCCAATGTTTGGGGCACCAACAAAAATAAGGGGTGGAGTTGGTTATTTTTCCCCTCCGTGTTGCTACAGTAACACTATTCAACCCACCCCAATTATTCTATCTATTCTCTACCGTAACTCTTTTCTCTCTTCTTCCATGTGACTCATTGACTTTCCTACCGACAACCGGCCGACGACTTTTCCGACGACCACCGACAACTTTTCCGGCGACCGGCATCGACTTTCCGATCACTTTTCCGACGATCACCGACGACTTTTTTTTTTTTTTTTAATATTCTCTTCTCGTTTTCATTTCGAAAAATATAAAAAACGAAAAATAAAGAAAATAAAAAAAATAATAAAAAAAAGGTAGAAGAAATGAAAGGAAAAAAGAGGGGAAAAAAATTTCAATCGCCGAAAAATTTGTTGGTGGTCGTCGGAAAAATCGAAAAAATTATAGAGAGTTAGATACTAGGTTGTCTTTGTATAAATATGGAGTTTTATTACATAATTACTTTTGATAATGAAGTATATGAATGTTTACCTTCATCGTACCATATTTTTCATTCCAAATTATACTTATTGTATTTAAGTTTACCATGATAATAATAATTTTTTTAAAAAATACTACTCAAGCTTTTATTTCATGTGATTTCTATTTTATTTGATTCTTTTGATAATGAAGGTAAAATGAGTTTTGAATAAGTCTTTACCATTTTTATGTTGGAAATACAGAAATGAAACAAATATGGTTTTTCTATATGAAATCATAAAATTACTTATTTTATGAAAAAAAACATGACTCTGATACAAAGAAAATCAACTTTTATCTTAAGTTATTCTTGTTTCCTTTTAAGTTAAGGACATAATTTAACCCTATACCTATAACTTTATTATTATTATTTTTTTTATACCGCTAAACTCAAACATTTTTCTTATTAATATTTGCAAAATATGGTATTTGACGTACAAAGTTGCATGAGGAAAATAAACAAAAAATTCAGGAAAAAAAATAATTAGCTTGAACCTTTGATTGAGAACCTAATGTTAAACCTATCAACATTGCAAACACAGACTATTTTAACCTATACTAAAATAATCTGCATCCCAAACACAGACTATAATAATCTGCACCCCAAACACAGACTATTTTATCCCAGACTATAATAATCTGCACCCCAAACACAGACTATTATAATCCCCCAGACTATTATAATCCCCCAGCTATTATAACCCCAGCTATTATAACCAACCCAGCGTCCCAAACAGCCCCTTATCATCTATCCATATTCTACATTCCTGCTAAAATTATTGAAGCCCAAGAAAGAGTTTTCACATATTTCTCTAAGTACCTCACAGTACTTGGAATGAATTATGGATCAATAATCCTTCGATCTTAATGAAATCTTGCTAATGCAGAAAGGGAGTAGAATGTCCTTGCCCTCAATGAAAACACGATGGTTTCGTTCTTCCTTCTGCTCAACCGTGACGAGTATCGGTGATGGATGAGTACGATCTGGTTTGTACAAAATCACAATATCCGAAATTGGCGAGGCTCTAATTGTTTCTGTTTCCTAGAGGAGAAGATTACAAGCCACCAAATCGGAGAGTTGATTTAGGCTTAGTTTGGAGTTGCTCTAGCTTCTAAAATTATTGCTGTTAATTTTGCTTTTAAGAAAATCAGTTGTATTACGAAGTAAATCAGTGTTTGGTAAATTTTAGCTTTATAGGCGAAAAAGCAAAGTTAGGTGTTTGGTAAATTAATATTCTAAATTATTGTAGCTGTATTTTTTCAATCAATAAATTTAATGTTGATATTTAATTTCAAAATTTTAAAAGATAATTATTTTTTTGAAACATATAAGATAATTGTTTTAAATTTCATATCATTTAAAATATAATCTTGTGTTTAACCTAGGATGTTTTTATATTTTGCTAAGAAATATAATTTGCTACTTGTATTGGAAAAAAATATTATTTCAATTTAAATAAAAATAAAAACAAATAATTTCAAATGAGTATAAAATAATAGAATAAAAATATGTTAAATTAAAAAAAAAAATGATTCACATGAATCAAGTATAAAAACGTAGAGAGAAGATAAATAGTTAGTTACATATTAGATTTTTAGGGAAGTTAAACGAAAAGGCTACGATTATTGGATTTTGCAAATGAACGTGGTTGAAAAAGTATTTTTATAAAAATCAATTTATAATCAACGCCAAACGCACCCTTAATTTCAAATTTGAATTTGATTTTTAAATTTCATACCTCTAACAATATTTGGAGAGAATCTTTGAAAAAAAAAAAGATTTGGAGAGAGAGGGTGGTGTTCAAATACACCATCCATGTGTTTGGTAGAAGGGTAAAATCGGAAAATTAGGGAAAAACTTGGAGCATGTGAACATCACGTGTGACCATTTTTCTCTTAATTTTTTTTTGTCTATCCTTTCTAAACAAGTTTTTTTTTTTTTTTTGCCATTTACAATGATTACCCTAAATGGGGTGGAATCAAAATTGTTTGAAACAAAAATAAATAAACTCATGATGTAGGGATGTCTTTCAATTGTCAATGTCTCGAGATTTTTTTTTTTTTAGTTCAATTGTCAATGTCTCGAGATGTGTTTGAACGATGTATTCTTTTAAATAAAAACTTTATCCTCCTTTGTTAATAGTTGGTTTTCATCCTTTTCCTTTGGGAATAAATTAAAGTCAATGATCACGATTCATTGCTTAAAAAGAAAGCAAAAAAGAACAAAACAAAGCTCCAATAAAAAATTCTTCAAATAGAGACTTGGTGGAAAGAGAAATGGACCTAAATAAACGTCACTTCATATATTTGTCACATGTATATAGCAATACACATCTTATTTTTATCCATTAGTTTTAAGTTTTATTGTGATTCTTAAAATTTTAAAAATGTACAAGAATGTAAATTTATTTTTAGATATGAATGTATTCTCTATGAATTTCGAGAAATGTAAATAAATCTCCTCTCTTTATTAACAAATGATAAAGGTATTTATACAAGGAGATAAGCTGATAAATCAAGCTTATTTAAATAATAGCAAAATACAATAAGAAATACAAATGACACATATATCCTAATATGAATTTCCGGTGTGTAGGTTTTACTGTCTTGCAGGTCACGTCTTCCCCCTCTCATACAAATTCACTGCTGTCACGTGAAAGTCAGGTGAGCTCTCCTGTCCAACAACCTCTACCATGAAATCAAATTCACTATGGGTGTCATTTATTAATTCATTAATTTATTATAATTAAATTAAATTTCTTTAATGATTATATATATATATATATATTAGTTTTCATTTATTTTTCTAAATGTTGTACTAAAACATATATATTTTTTCCAAATGTTGAATCTAATTATTATGATTTTTCTATTGATTGTTTTTTTTTTTCAAAATTTTAAAGTTTGTATTTTTTTTAAATATATATCTATAATTTTCATCTTTGAAAATTTGCTTTTTTTTTTCTATATCATTTTTTTTAATACAAAACACCACATATTAAATTCAAACTAATGTTACGAATAGATTTTTCGAAAATTGTATATTAGTTTCACGAATTTTTCGATAAAAGTTTATATAGTTAAAACATAATTACATTTATCTATACATAAAAAGAAATCTGCCATAAATATAAAAGCCAGGTCGTTTTGTCTTGCCTAGGGCTTAAAACTCATGAGATGCATTTTTTTGTCTTCAATTTCGAAGTGACGCGACACTGACGTGCCGATGTCAGTTAAGAATCTTGTAAGGAATCGCTGACATGCATGGTTTCAAGCAAAATGCGTCTCAATAGGTCAAATTTTCCGAATTTTCCATAGGTGGTTTGTTTTGACACATCGATATGAAAAATTTCCGTATTTTCCATAGGTGGTTTGTTTTGACCCATTGATAAGAAAAGTTTCAAATTTTCCATAGGGGGTTCGTTTTGACCCGTTCATGGGAAAATTTTCCGAATTTTCGAATTTTCCTATCAATGGGTCAAAACAAACATCCAATGGAAAATATTTAGAATAAATATGTTCTGCTTAAAACCATGCAAGTAAGATATTCCTGATTGATTATGTTTTAACTATATAAACTTTTATCGAAAAATTCGTGAAACTAATATATAATTTTCGAAAAATCTATTCGTAGTATTAGTTTGAATTTAATATGTGGTGTTTTGTATTAAAAAAAATGAATAGTTTAAAAAAAAATCCAAACTTTAAAATTTTGAAAAAAAAAACAATCAATAAAAAAACATATTAATTAGATTCATCATTTGGAAAATATAAATGAAAACTAATATTTATAATATATATATATATATATATATATATATATATATAATCATTAAACAAAAGAAATTTAATTTAATATAATTATAATAAATTAATGAATTAATAAATCAAAATAAAAAAATAGATTAAAAAAACAAAAAGACAAAAGCTCTTTAGTTGTCGCGCCACAGAGGGGGTATCGCGTTTGAAAAACGCAGACACCCTGTATATATATATATAAATACTTTTAAAACAAACCTTTTTTTTCAAAATTTTCATTACTTTTCTGAAAAAATTCTCCAATTTCCTTCCCAGTACTTTTTATAAGTATCAGGTCCCCTTCCCCCACTTTCCCTCATCCCACAAAATCTTCCATCACCATTCTAAAATGGATTCCCAGCTCTCAGAATCTCCCCTACACAACGGAACAAAAGTTGCAGAGCCAACCGCCCGTCGGAAAGCAGCCATGAAAAGGGCCCTCCTCGCCTTCAACGCCGTCTTGATATTCATCGGCAACAGCGGCGGCCCTCTGACTATGCGCCTCTACTTCATCCACGGCGGCAACCGCGTATGGCTCTCCACTTGGCTTTCAACCGGCGGCTGGCCCATCACCCTCCTCCCCTTGGCCATCAGCTACTTCCATCGCCGCCGCACCGCCCCCACCGCTTCCACGAAGCTGGTCTTCATGAAGCCGCGTTTGTTTTTGGCCTCCGCCGTAATCGGCGTTCTCACCGGGCTCAGCAACTACCTGTACGCTTACGGCATTGCGCGGCTGCCGGTGTCGACTTCTTCGCTGATTCTTGCTTCCCAGATGGCGTTCACGGCGGTGTTCGCGTTTCTGCTGGTGAAGCAGAAGTTCACGAGCTACTCTATAAACGCCGTCGTTTTACTGACCGCTGGAGGGGCGGTTTTGGCACTCCACACCAGCGGAGACCGGCCGGCGGGAGAATCAAATAAAGAGTACATCGCCGGATTCCTGATGTCGGTGGCGGCGGCGGCTCTGTACGGATTTGTGTTGCCGTTAATCGAGTTGACGTACAAGAAGGCGAAGCAGAGAATTACATATACGCTGGTATTGGAAATTCAGTTGGTGATATCTTTATTTGCCACCATTCTCTGCACCATTGGAATGTTAATCAACAATGATTTCCAGGTCTCATCTCTCTGACTCTAACTTCCCCATCACTACTTTTTCAACTATATCCACCATCAAATAAAATATAAAATGTTAAAATATCATTTTGAAAATATTCTAAATTTACCCTCTGTTTGATATACCAGGAAACCTGAAGAAATAATTTTAAATCTAGTGATTTGAAATTCAAAATTTAATTTTAAGTTCTTTTTCTCGTTTAAAAGGAAAGATTTAAAATAAATATATTTAAAATTTGATGTTTGAAGGGTAACTAGAAAAGAACAAAAGTTTCCTGTATCCCTACCTACCCCATTAAAATCTTGACAACTAAGTAAGAGGAAGGGAGAAAATGAGAAATTTTTTTTATCTTTCCTAATTGTCAACATTTTAATGGTGGTATGCACGGAAGTTTTTTCCACTGGAAAAAGACCTAAATAAAAGAATTTACTAATATAGATTTTTAATTTGAGTTATTAATAAAAAAAATAAAATATCATAAAAATAAATAAGTAATTTAACTATCACTTCCATGCATGATAATTTTAGTTGAATTGTTTTTTACATCAAAATGCGATTGAGATAACAAACAACAAAATTTATTTTAAATCTACTAGAAAATTTTGGATTTTTCTTTTCTTCTCTCTTAGTCTTAGGTTTGCATTTCGATTTGAGTTGGGACATTTTTTTTATTAATATTGTAATTTTTAAAACTTATTATTAAAATATAGTTAGTTTGAAACTTATTATTTAAATATTGCAATTTTAATTTTTCGGTCAAAGGTTGTCTCCTTGACCTTGAAACACGTGTCGCACATCAGCTGACATGACATTTATTAAAAAAATCTACTTTTGGCAAGGTGGTGAATGTGGGACCCTTCTTCCTCCCCTTCCCAGGTTCGATTCCCAGCAGTGCACTCTTTTCGTTTTCGTTTTTATTTTATTTTATTTTTTTTGTTTTTTTTTTCGTTTCTAGTTTTTTATTTTTATAAATAGAAATATGACAGATAAATCAAATCGTTGTTATCTTTATACCAATAAATTAATTTAATATATAAAATACACATTTTATTTTTTCACTCTTCATTGAAACCATTGTTATTGGTATAAAAATAACAACAATTTGATTTATTTGTCATATTTGTCATTTTTATTTTTCTTTTATCTCAATTAGTTAAATTTAAAAGTTGGTTATAATAATTTTATAATTCAAAATAAAAATATAAAGAAAATGGTATATTTTTTTTTTTTAAGTATATTTCAAACTTCAAATTTCATTTAAAAATAAATAAATAAAAACTTCAAATTAAAAAAAAAAAAGTGAAACAAGAAAAAAGAAAATAAAAAACTACTGATATTTTTAAAAATAAAAAACTAGAAACGAAAAAAAAACAAAAAAGAAAACGAAAATGAAAAAAAAAACGAAAAAAGAAAGAAAACGGAAAAAAAAAAAACCAAAAGAGTGCAGTTACTTGGATTTGAACCTGGGAAGGGGAGGAAGAAAGGTCCCATGTTAACCACCTTGCCAGAAGTAGATTTTTTTAATAGATGTGCAGAGGTCGTGTGTTGAAGAGACGACCTCTGTGAATTTTGTTTTGTTTTTTTTTAAAATTTATTGTCATGTCAGCTGATGTGCGACACGTGTTTCAAAAGAGACAACCTTTGACCGAGAATTTAAAACTGCAATATTTTAATAAAAAGTTTCAAAACAACTATATTTCAATAATAAGTTTTAAAAATTACAATATTAATAAAAAAATGTCCCCATTTGAGTTGGGGTGCAAAAATCGAACTGAACTGCATTATATATTTTATTATATATAAATAAATAAATAAACATATATATATATAAATAAACATATATATATATATATATATATATATATATATATATATATATATATATATAATGAATTTTCGTTAACCTAAATTTGGTCGTCCAATAGCAAGTTGGCATAATATGTTTCTTTACCAAAACACTAGAGAAAGAAAATATTTCAAAAAAAAAAAAAAAAAAAAAAAAAAATAATATCTCATACACATGGCTAGCCAACACATACCATACTAGTGTCAACTTGCTATTGGGCCACATCTCCGGCTATAGCAATACCACTCACACAAGGACAAATTATTCAACGAGACTGTCACATTGTAGTTGTCTAACAATTTTTATGTAGATCTTAATATTTTTTTTTTGCCTCTTAATAACCGCCGAATAAAAATTGAGGTACTTTTACAAATTCTCTCTTTTACATCCAACGAATGATGTAAAATTGTCAACCTTATTGTGACGGCCCTCAATCAAATAATGCAAGAGGTAGGTGTTAATTTCTCAATTAAAAAGAGAATGATAATAGGATGAATGAAAAATTTTATGTGCTAGAAGATTTTCATACTTTCTTTGTTTACAATATAATTTTATATTTATAAATATTTCTTTAATGCTAATCCACCTGACATCACATGAGAAAGTAAGTATCGGCCAGGCAATTTAGTTTGTTTACATTATAATTTATATTTATAAATATTTCTTTAATGCTAATCCACCTGACATCACATGAGAAAGTAAGTATCAGCCAAACAATTTAGTTTGATAATTGGAACAGGTGATTCCAAGGGAGGGCAGAGAATTTGGACTTGGAGAGAGTAAGTACTACGTGATATTGGTGTGCAGCCCCATAATCTGGCAAGCTTTCTTCGTCGGAGCCGTTGGAGTTATCTTCTACTCTTCATCGCTGTTTTTGGGGATAGTCATTGCATTGTTGTTGCCGACGACGGAAATTCTCGCCGTAATCTTTTTCCGGGAAAAGTTTCAAGTCGAAAAGGGAGTTTCTCTGGCTCTCAACCTTTGGGGTTTTGTCTCTTATTTCTATGGCGAATTTAAGCAAAGCAGCGACAATAAATTACAGCTACAAAATATTGAAGAAACCATTCAGATTGCTAGCATTTGACTTTCAATCAAGTTTAATAGGGCTCGAGGGTCATTTTAGTCATTGCACTAGTCATGTTAGATATATAGATACAATATATTATTTGCCTCGTGTCAAGTTTGAATAAATGTGGAGATGTGAGAATTTGAATCTTGGACTTGTAAGATATATAACAATATTTATCACTAGGCTATGTATTTAGAACGATGACAACTGATCATGTATTTGTTTTTGTTGTATGCACCATTGAGCAATGCTATACTATGAAATTTTCCATGAAATCATTGTTGTTTTTTAATATAACTAAAAAATTTCAAGATGAATGATTCAACCTTATGACCTTTTAAAGGAGGTGGAGATGAAAAAAAAGGAGGTGGAGATGTCTTCCCATTAAAACTATGCCTAACTTAGTATATTTGATGTTGTAAAAAAGAAAAGAAAAAAGAACTTAGTATATCTGATTATTGATTTAGACATTAATTGAACTAAAATGTAGTAATTAATAACCATATAATATTTATAAATTCGAACATAGCTCAATAGATAAGTCATTAAATTACGATTCTAAAGGTCGATCATTTGATGTTTCACCTTTTGCAATTTTTTTTTTTTTGAAAAAACCTTTTGCAATTGTTGAACTAAAAAAAAAACTACTATAATATTTATAATTAGCACGTTCACATTTCCATTTACAAAAATATATATCTTTTATTTTAAAAAATAAAAGGGAAAAATACACTTTTAATTCTTGAGGTTTGGGTTAGGTTTCATTTTGGTCCCTGAGTTTTCAAACTCAACAATTTAGTCCCTGAGGTTTGATTTTAGTTTCATTTTGGTCCCTTCATCCATTTTTCCGTTAAAAACTAACGGATTGCTGACGTGAGACTTCTATTTTATTTTAAAAAATAATTTTGTTAATTTTAAAAATAAAAACAATATTAAATTAATCACAAAATGTATTTTTTTTATTCTTTAATTCTCTCTCCTTTTTTTTTTCTACTTCTTCTTCTCATTCTTCCTCTCCTTCTTCTTCTTCAAGTTGTGCCCACTGCCCAGTCACTGCCGCCAGTCACCACCGCCCCTCGCCGCTGGCCACTGCCGAAGATTTTTTTTCCTCTCTCTTTTTTTTTCTTTCCCTCTCTCTCTCCCTCTCTCTCTCCCTCTCTCTATCTCATTTCTTCCGCCTGCAACCCGAACAATTTCTCCGCGCAAAGCCCAGCCAGGTTTTCTCTCCAGCGAGGCACAGTGAAGTCGAGCGTAGCTTCTTCGGTTATCTCTCCGACGAGCCCAGTCCGGTTATCTCTCCGACGCGGGTCCTTCACTCGAGCGTAGCTTTCCAGCGACTTGGGGCTCGATATCTATCTATCTATCTATATATATATATAATAAAAGGGGATTAAGGGGAGAAACTTTATTGATTTACTTTTTTGTTCCTTTTAAATCTTTAAATTCCTCGTTTGTCCTTCTTATTTAATTATTTAAAGATATTTGATTTTTAGGTTAAGAAAAGTTGAAGATAAGATAAATCATTCACACACATATTTATTAAAAAAATTTCCCTTTTTAACTTATAAAAATTGGTTTGATATGCATATTTAATTAAATTTCTCTTTTTGAACCTTTAAAAATTGATTTGATATTCATATTTAATTATTTAAAAATATTTGATTTTTAATATTAAATTTTCTGAGTTCGTCGACTCAATAAGCCTACTATTATGGGGGATAAGACCGGATAGATAACTGGGGACACATAGTTCTGCAAGAAAAAATTCACTCCTACCCGTCCTTAGGGATAGTAAAGAGGTTGTTCCCTTAACTGTTGACTCCGGGTCTTGAACAAGGGACCCCACCTCATTGGCTCGAGAGGGACTCGGTTTGATAGTTGGACCACAAACCAATTGTTCATTAGAGGATCCATGGGACTTAAGGAGCAAAAGGTAACTTCAGGGGTAAAACGGACTTTTGACCCAGCTGTAGTTACGAATGATCGACTTACTAATCATGGTTATATCGGATGGACAAAAATATATTTACAGTGAGGGGAGTGCAACTACTAGATTATAGTGGAGTGTATCGGGTGGACAAAAATAAATCTACAGTGGGGGGAGTGCAACTACTAGGCTACAGTGGAGTGTCCTAGTAGTTAATGAGTGTTGGTTAACTAGGTTAAAGAGTTTAGCTGGTTAATCTCGAATCGTTGGAGCCCATGATCTATAGGTCCATTAGGTCCCCTAGCTCATATCGGATTAAACCTTAAAACAGTGTGATGAAAGAGAATTTGAAGCGCTCAAATTCGGTTTAGGGAGTTATCGTTAATTATATACGATATACTTAACATGATATAGTTTAATTATGAATTAGACTATAGAGAGAGTTGGAAATATTTAAATATGATTTAAATATTGCAAATATGTATGTGATACATATTATGGTTTGAATTTGAATAGGGATTCATATTTAATCGATCGAGTTTAAGAGAGATCGGAATAGGTGCATTATTTGATTTAATATTAGATATTAAATTAAATAATTATAATTAATTAAATTTGTTTAATTAATTTTGAAAATTGATTTTAATATTTAAATTAATTTTGTTTAAAATTAATTATTTGAATTAATTTTAGGCTAAATTATAAAAAATGCCCCTGAACTATGGGGTTTGTTTCAAAAATGCCCCTGAACTTTAAAAAGTTTCAAAAATGCCCCCGAACTTTAAAAAGTTTAAAAAATGCCCCTGAACTTTGAAAAATGTTTCAAAAATACCCTTGCCGTTAATTTTGGATGGAAACCATTAAAATTTGAGTTTCAAAAATACCCTTGAACTTTCAAAAAAATTTCAAAAATACCCTTATTGAAAAATGCTTCTTTTTTTTTCCTTCTCCCACCGTAAATTAACTCTTCTTCCAAAAATTAATGAGAAACTTTACTTATTTGTCATGTATTCATAATCTAGGAGCTTTCTTTCTCTTTCAACACATCCAAAGCGCTTGGCTAAATTTTCGTATCAAATCTTCAAGATGACTTTTGTTTTGTTTTTGAAATTCTACATGTGATTGACTTCATTTGTTGGTAGTCTTTTCAATATTATTTCCTCACCAACTATTACCCCATTAGCATTTTCTATATTCCTTTTACGAAAAATAAATGAAACTATTGTTGTATACGAATTCTAACAATTCTTAAATATCAATAAGAACAAAATCATATATAAAACTTTTGATTGATTAATCTTATAAAATGGACCAAACCCATAGTCTTATAAACATTTCTTCTTCTTATCATCAAGATACACAAACAGAGAGAGCAAAAAATGAAATAATATATATACATATATATGTTGTTTTCTCACACTTATCTTATTTACGCTTTTTAAAAGAGAAAACTTGATTTCAAAGTCTATTTTTATCGAGTATTGAGTTGCACACAACCTTTATAAGCAAAGCTTTGCATTAATTTTCATGGAGAAAGAATTTATGGTGAGAGAGGAGGAAAAAAGAAGAATCATTTTTCAAAAAGGGTATTTTTGAAATTTTTTTGAAAGTTCAAGGGTATTTTTGAAACTCAAACTTTAACGGTTTCCATCCAAAATTAACAGCAAGGGTATTTTTGAAACATTCTTCAAAGTTCAGGGGTATTTTTGACACTTTTTAAAGTTTAGGGACATTTTTGAAACAAACCCCATAGTTCAGGGGCATTTTTTATAATTTAGTCTTAATTTTAATGGAAATTAATTTACAAAAAACATTTCCAATTTTAACATTTCCAAGAGGTAAATTCCATTCTTTGGACACCTATCCCATGATTAGGGATGTTCATGGAGCGGGGAGGGGAATACGAATATGCGATTACAGATTGATATTAAGGAAGCATGATGATAATTGACCATAATTCAATGAGAATGGTTATTGGGACTAGAATAACAGTAACAAAATTGTTAAGATTGACCAATTTGATTAAAAGTTTGAAAAGAAATACTTGAATTATTAAAAAGTTGAAAGAAAATTCTATATTCTTATTTAGTTGATCCATGTTGATTAATTTTACTAAATTTCAAATTTCAAAATAACAGAAAATGAATTCAAATTTTGAGATAAAATTTGAAGAGTGTTTACAGTTACACCTCCCTTCCAAAAAAACAAGGTCTAATTTGGAGTAAACAAATTGTTTCCACATATACATTATTTTCGGACAGATACACCACCTTCCGAAAAACAAGGGATGATATATGATTTGGAGAGAACATTATTTCCAGATACACATTATTTGTTGAAAAATGGAGACAAACTCTGATTTGGCACAAGGGTAAAATACGTAGTTTCAGTGGAAAAAAAAAGTCACGTGCATTACCAGTAGCGGATCCAGAACTTTAGAATAGGGGGCACAAATTCATACAAGGTTAAATTACAAGTTCAATTCATGAACGTTCAATTTTGTGTCTACATGATCTCTAAACTTTAAAAGTGTTTAATAGGTCCTTGAATTTTCAACTTTGTGTCTAATAGATTCAAGTTTCAATTTTATATCTAATAGGTTTCCGACATATTCTGACATTTTAGAAATGTTATATTAGATATAAGATTTAATTTTGTATCGGATAGGTTTTATTGAACATTTTTTTTTAAAAAAATAAATGTAGTTATTAGCTGCAAAATTGAAAGTTTAAGGTTTTATTAGAGACAAAATTAAGTCATACATGCTAACTAAGCGGGCCTCGTATTCTCTCCAAATCCTCTGAGCTGGAGAGGTGAGGAAGAAGCATGGGCAGTCAAGGGCAACAACAGGTTGCGGGACTCTGGAGGGCAACATCAGGTTGCGGGTAGTCAGGGCTGGATCTTCTATCTGGGAAGCATGGTGGTGAAGCCATGGAAAAGATTCCTGGGAACACAGCAGCAGGAAACGAAGGTGGAAAAAACACAACAGAGACAGGTGAAGATAGTATTAGCAGGCAACTTAAGGAGTTAAACATTACAGTTGAGGAAAGAGCGACATAGGCATGAATGATGAAGAGTTAAATAACCAAATTCAAAATCTAGAAGATATGATGGTGTGCAAAATTCTCACAGAGAAGCACATCAATCCTAAGATTTTTAAGAGTATGATCCCGAAGATTTGGAAGAATATGGGCAAAGTTAGCATTAAAAAGGCAGGGGATAACATGTTTGAATGCCAATTCATTAATAAAAGAGAAAAGAGTAGAATAATGGAAGGTGGTCCTTGGATTTACGATGGGGCCCTTCTCCTTTTTGAAGAAATCAAAGACTGAGTTTCAAGGAAGCTTCTTTCTGGGTTCATTTTCTAGACCTCCCAAGGGTGTGCTTGAACCGTAAATGGGCAGAAGCCATGGGTAATGCCATTGGCACTTTCAAAAAGGTAGACTGGGATGAGCTAGAAAGAGGGGGAGGTAACTCTTTGAGAATTAGAATTAAAAAAGAGGGGGAGGTAACTCTTTGAGAATTAGAATTAAAATAGAGGTGCACAGACCTTTGAAAAGAGGAACCATGATTAAAATAGGATCGCAAGGGGAAGAGGAATGAATCTTCATAAAATATGAGAAACTCCCCGATTATTGTTATGTGTGTGGGAGAATTGGGCACTTTGCGAAGGACTGCTCGAATACTGAAGCGCTGAACTAGGATAAACCTCGATATGGAGCTGGTTTAAGAATGGAATTCCAGCAAAAAGAAAAGCCGCAACCCTCATCTGAAAAGGAAAAAAGAGAATCAGCCGGAAAAGGAAGCGAAATCAGGGCAGCTAGAAGAACATTGGGAACTAAAGATGATGACAGGAAAAACCGACCTTCTCACCGGCCGGAAAAAGCCACCGGAAAACAAAGAAGAAGACGGTATGGAAAAAGAGAAGAACATGACAGACACAACGGCTATTTCAGAGAGCAGAGAAAAATCTGACACGGAGATGACAGATGGAGAACAAAAGAGTATGAAAACTAAGGAGAATGAGAAAGGAAAAGGCAAACTACACGTGATAGAGGCACAGTCAACAGTCCACACAAGGCCAAATCTTCTAATGTCAGAAAAGCAAGAGATTAGTGGGGTGGGCCAATCGACAGGGCCCAAGTTTGAAGAGAAAGAGAAAAACATGGGCCAGTTAAAACAAAAAAGGATCTCAAATAATGGCCCCAAAGTATCTGGAGGTTTGGAGCCAAGTGTATTTTTCCCCAAAAAAAATTACATTTTTTTATCATGAATTTTCCTAAGAAAATTACCTTTAAAAAATGGCAATATTTAGATTTAACAAAATCTCTATAACTATAATGTCAAATTTTGAATATAGGCAAGATTGCAGTTTACTTAGAACGTAATATTGAGCAATCGTTTGACTCGAATATCAAAAATTTGCATACTTGAAATTTGGAAATTCTTCTACCTTTGAACTGGTTCACTTATCAATGAAATGTCTTATTTCTTCCTCAAAGAAAAAGGACGGTCCATGATATAGATAGTATTCACTGAATTAACATAATCTTGAAATCATAAATCTTCTTTATTTTCTTAAATAGGCAAAATCCTTCCATAGAAGAAACCAAACAAATAGAATGGAGAAGAAAAGATCAGCCTAATCATCATAGATATAAATATTAATCAATGCCGAATCATCAGTATGAAATAAACTCTCCCAAAGTCAATAATTTCAAAGAAATCTTATTTGTGGGTCAATCTTAAAAGTTTGAAGCAAAAGGCTGAGAATCTCAAAATGCCTACAGTGCTGCAAGTGTTTTGAGTAGTTGCCAGTAATAACGGATCTAAGCTAAACGAAAGCTTGTGAAGGAACGAAGAAAAGGAAAAACTTCCTTTCAGAGAAGATTCAAAGATCTTCCATCTATTCATTGTAATATCTATATAAATTTTCTGAACAAATGTAACCTGGGTAATCTTTACGAATTTGAAACTGCAACTCAGGTACTGAAAAATTGACCTGCAAAGATTAGCAATGGGAAATCAAGTTCACAAAACATAAAAATGCCACAAGGATAGAGGCGTTGTGGGGGGCGACTATAAGAAGGAAAGCCATGGTTGCAACCGGATGAAAAACAGTTCGAGGATTTTTTTTTTTTAATTGAAAAGAGTTGTTTTTCCGACCTTGAGGAAAGGAATATATGTTTTAACCATTTGAACCATGTTCAAGTTGGCTAATTGAAAAAGGTTATCATCGACGTAAAAAGCATAATGAATATAAATGAAGAAAATCATGCAATAAAACAAACTGTTTTTTTATGGAATAATGGATCATATTCAAAATTTTACAACAGGTGTGTAAACTTGAGGATAGTTAGTAAGCTTAGTGTCGACAACATGTTCAATTAATGTTATTTAAGACTGGTTTTTGTTGTCAATTAATGTTATTTAAGACTGGTTTCCAAAAACCAGTTATTAATTAAAACGACCAAATAGATTGGAAAGAAGAAATATCAGAGAAGATATAATACCTTGTATCTACATAACTTTAATGAATGAATAGGTGGACTTCCCACATCAATGGTGACTTGCCAAAATATCTCCCACCGAAACCTCTAGACGTTGTTCAACCCATTGTTTTATTCAGGAGCACAAGTACCAAGATCAATAGGGAAAATTCAAGAACAAACTTAGGTTCCCCAACACGATTAAGAATTTGTTGCCACCTGAAAGTTCAACCAGTAGAGAGCTGCTGATAAAGCCTGTTTTCATTTCAGGATCTTCATTACAATCAGAACAGAAGAGCAGGAAAAAAAGTCATTGAGTAAGAAATGAATTGGTTCAGATTGAAAAGTATATTGAAGTAGAACTTGCAAATCAAAGTGTGTGTGTGGGGTGGGGGGCCTTCCTTTGCAGATACCAAACCTAAGTTTCTGAATTAACAAACTTCCATCTTTCTTCTTTCTTCTTAATCAACAGATGAGTCTGGAAAAAGGACTCGACTTTCTTGAATTATCCCAATCATTGATCTCACCAACCTATTCTCCGGTACTTGTAGGTATATGATCCGACATTAATGAGTGTTGCCCTTCCCCTCTAAGATCAATTCACTGACCATTTAAACAAGTCGGGGGAAGACTTTAAGGGGGTTTCAAACACTCGTTGGAAAGGCTGAAGTATTAATTGGAGAATAGGAGGATAGCCTAGTTCGGTTTGTACACTAGGAGAGAATTCAGCTCCACCCCACTCCTTGACCCATGTGCTAATCATTCTTACCGTAGTTAATAATGAGACTAGATTATAAGTTATAACAGAGACAATACTGCTGCAAATAGCCCCTAACTCAACCTCATGGCTAAAGTTTTATTATTAACATGCATATTGCCCAAGGATAGGCCATCGAATTCATAAAATCACATCATAACTTCTTAATTCCAATGGAAGGAAGTTATCTACTATTTTTAGATCCCACATGCGATGAGGGTATTACTCTTTACAATTTACTTTTTTCCTTTTTTAATTCGTATGTGTCCAAGTCAAGTTACATGCATCTCAACTACTCACGTTAGACAACTGTCTAACCCTACATTTATTTATCAAGCATTTTTATAGGATATTAAATCCTAGGAGGTTGTGGAGTTAGAGCTACCATTATTATGCTTCTAGGTGGTTGCCGACTCAAGAAACAATTTAAGATCCTTGGTGGGAATGTGAAGATTTCTCTACAGATTTTAGGTCTTAAAAAAGGAGCTAAAAAGAAAAAGGATGTCTATGTATCCTTTATCAAATTCTTGATAAATCTAGCTTAAGAGCAGGAGGGGATACAAAAAATGAAAACATTGGGCATACAGGGTACATAAGGAGATAACTGACCAGCTTGCTTCATTTGAGCTGTCAACCCCATTCTTTATTTCTTCTACAGCAAACTCTTCTAAAATCGCACGTTGTCTTTCACTTATTTCACTAAAATCAATGAAAGAAAACGTGAATTAGTTCATACAGAACCTGCAGCATATCGTTTCAAAACTCAGGAGAGGATAAAAATACAGAAACAGTGAAACACGTGGAATGAAGAAAATGGAATGTAAGAAAACCAAAGAGAAAATATGCCTCTTAAGAATGCCTATGACTCCAGTAGATAGAAAAATAAAAAAACGCATGACCATTTCAAAGAAGTTAGGAGAGAAAGGCCCCCAAGGCTAGAATCTACCATCAAGTTTCAAAGGGAGAGCGATCTTCGTAGCCAAATGCCATAAAGGTTCTAAAACTAGCACAAAAGGAAGTTGCTCTAGTCATGCAAATACTAAAAGCCTAAAAGACAATTTCAACCTACCTTAGCTGTAAGAAGGGAAAAAGTTAAAAAATGTGAAAAGACGAGATAGAAATTCAAATAAAAAAGTCTGAATTCCACATATGAATAACCGAGTACATTCAGAAGCCAAATGCTGGTGAATCAAAATATTTTGACACATAAACAACTAACAGTAGCAACTAGGAGACTGATATCAGATTATTGGTCCCCTTGCAAGATCAAGGTCAAGATATTATTACCAATTAAAAAAAATGAAAAAAAAATAGAACTTCATCCCTCAAGTTGCTAATAAGACAAGCTACTCTAAAGAAGAGCACATGGTATCCAAATCTCAGTGTATCGTTGAAGAATGAAAACTTCTGCCACGAAAAGCTTCTAGTAAAAATTGTGGACACAACCAAACAGAGATTGTCAAAACACTGGGGGAACTAAAATGATGAAGAGTAGAAAGAAAAGGAAAACCTACGTTGGAAATCTAATACGGAATTGGACGTATTGGTCTCCACGATCAACAAAAAGTCCATGTTTCGGCAATCCTGGAGCAATTATAGTGTTAGATATTCTGCCTTTATCCTAATTGTTTCAAAAGTCAAAAGTGCTATGAAAAGATGGGGTGAAAAGACATACCTTTCCCTCTCAGTAATACAAGTTGTCCTGGCTGAACTCCTTTTGGAATCTGATTTAAGATATAAAAGCATAATCAAGTGAGTTTAGAACTTCAAAGCTATTACGCCAGTTTCATTCTTTTCCTAATTTTTCCACAATATTATCTTTGCATTTTAGATATCTTAGGGATTCCGAATTTAGTACTACAGTTGGCCACTTGTGAGCGAAATATAGATTTATTTATCTCTTCATGAAAGTATCCTTCCGTTATGCTCAATCCAACGACTCCGTGAAGTACTCTTACTATTGCAGTAAAGAGAAGTTTCAAGTTTCCAGTCTTTTTTTTTTTTAATAAAGAACCAAACTTTCATTGTGAAAAAACGAAAGAATACAAGGGCATCTAAAAAATCCAAGCCCCCAAGCAAAGAAACTCATCAACAGAAGGGATTTCCAATTAATCAAAATAAGACCTAACAAATAATTACAAAAAGTCCTAGAGACCAAGGCCTATAAAGAAACAGAGAAGTTTTCAGGCTAAGAGGACAAGGAGAACTAAAGGCCATGTTTGTATCCGTAATTCACAGGGCCAACCAGAAGACCATAGACCTCTCAGCTAAGGAGAACCCGGACTACAATTAGAGGCTTTAGATGAGCTCTTTGTATTCCAACGGTCTGTCTAGCCAAAAATTACTCGCAACAACTTGCTGTAAGTAAAATGCTGGTGGGATTTGGGAGTCGAATAGTTTTCTTTTTCCTTTGATTTGGAGTTCTATTTCTAAAAAGATTTTGCAATTACTCTCCTTACTCTAGACCGTCCCTTTGGATTTTCTTTTTGTAGTTCCCTTTACTGTTGTAAATTTAATTCCCTTTAACACAATAATAGTTTTTCTTCTTCTTTTTTTTTTTTTTAATCAATAAGAAGATTCCTAAATATACCTTTTTCTTCTTTACACTCTGAATATAGATTTCTTGTAGTTGCAAGCTATTTAGAGATAAAGGAAAACAACATTAAGAAAAAGAATTATTAAGAACAAAGATTTTAAGCATTACATTTATTTGTGTCTTGCCTGACAATGTTGGAACCTCAACCTTGCCGCCAAGAATAGCCTGAAGAACAACTTGAAATCAAATTTGATGATAATAAAATATATAGAAATATGAAAAAAGGTAATGGTATATAATGAAGAAGACGATAAAAACAATAATTAATTGAATATTGTATAAAAAATAAACCAAAATCTAAAAAGATAAGAGTTAGAGGGGAAGATACTACTGACCACAATATTTACAGAACTCAAAAAAGAAACAATTCCCTCAAGAGGCAAAAATCCTGAAAATCTCAGGAAATAACTTTCATTTCTTTTAATAATTTGAAAATGGCAACGATGGATGGTATGTATGGGTTACTGCCATAAGACAATATGATAAAGAAATGTTTACTTGGAGACCCCTTAATAAAGAAAGTGCAATAACTTAAGAGCCAGTGGAGGGAGGTCATTCCAAATTTCTAACCACTAACCAGCATAAAGGTCATATAGTATAAGGTCTGAGTAGAGAATATTATAAATACACATTCAGAAAAATGCATGAGAAGTAAGCAATGATGCTTCTGTTGATGGAGAAACACTTTCACAACTAACGAAAAGCATAGCCATTCATGAAGAAAAATTGACATTCAAACCCCAACAAGAATATAATTTCTTACTTGAGTAAAGCTGATATTAGAATCCACATAAATATCCACACCATCCCTCTTAAAGACACGATCTTCAGCAACCTAAAACATTGAAATAAGAACATTAGACTAATTGGAAAAATGGCCATCCCTATATTAATTTAGTGATTTAACATCCATGGCTAAAACACTTGGGAAAAAAATTGAATAAAAGTAAAAAACTATCATCCAAAGAGTACATAATAGCACATTGTACATGATTTAGATTAAGCTCGGTACTAAATAGAGATCTTTTGTACATAGCATAAGTAGAAACTTGATCGTGGAAAGAATGAGAACAGCACAATTGGTAAATAAATAGATTTTTTTTTTTGAAAAAAAAAAGTCTATTATGAAGAAATCAATACAATATAGAACTAGAAATATAGTCACAAGGTATTTAATAAAGAACAAAAATATTTGAAAAATAAAATCCAAATGCACATGCATACATTCATCGTCTTAAGGCATTGAGTGAACAGTCAGAGATAAAATATAAGTTAATGGACCGCAACATTTTTTCATCCCTTCAAGGAGGGCTTAGTTCTCTTGAGACGGAGGAGGAACAGGTAGGTGGTCACAATGAGCATGAGTTAAAAAGTCGTATGCAATTGCATTTACAAGACAGGCATTGCTAAAGTAAGCTTAAGGAAAATATAAGTGGTTTTTTGCCTTCAATTTTATGATCAAGTTGCCAGGTTGACTTTCTCGTCCACCAGTATTACCAGCTTCTGGAACACGAATGGTATCTCCAGAATCAACCCCTAATGCATTCCAATCATTATTAAAAAAAATTATTAGATAAACTACCTATAGGAAAAAAAAAAACACAATTACGAAGTTTCATGCATTCTTTTGAGTTAAAATTTCTTCATGTAATAATACAATTGAAAAACACTGAAGAGTAAAATTCTTAATGAACAATTCCGATATAACATAACAGCTTAAGTTTTTGGACACCACATTCAAGTTTAAGTCATTGCAATATCTCATTTTCTCTCCAGTTTAGATATAAAACCTCCACAAACCTACTTCAAGAAATTAAAAAAATTAAGAATTAAAGATACTTCTAATAAGTAAATCAAATATGATCCTACGACGTAACCTTTTGAAATTAATTAATTAATTTTTTTTTTTAAAAAAACATTTACAAAATTTTCCAATATCTTTTTCTTTTTCCTTTCTAGTAAAGCGATGTGCATTCTTTTTCTTTTTTTTTGATATAATGAATGTGCATTCTAAACTGGCAACTGACAAGTGAAATTATTATTATTATTTTTTATATCTATGAGTGTTCGGACCAGCTTACACTCACCTCGACTAATCTCACGAGACAACCGTCTGACCCTACTATATTTGGTTGTCGGGAAACACATAGGATATTAAATCCAAGATAGGTGGCCATATGGATTGGACAAATGAAATAAATTCTAATCCAATCTAATTAATTTCAATTCTTTAAGTTGGTTTATCTAAAGTGTTGCACCCGAAGAAAGCCTCATACTACATAATATATTGATAATGTTATATTTCAGACGAGTTTCGATACCCAACATGATAAACTAAATCAAGTGGTTGTGACCAACCAGCAGGTATAGTAACTGTGACCTCCTTGACACCCTCGACAACCCCCATTCCTCTGCATTGCGCACATAATTCCTGAAGCATACCAAAAAAGAAAGACAAAGAAATAAATCACTGAAACAAGATTAGAATGGAAAAGGAAAATCTAAAAGAACTAAATATTTTGAAGTAAACATCAAACCTTAATGATTTGACCCGATCCTTTGCAAGTGGTGCATGTCGATGTAAATGGAGGAATGGTAACCTGATGATTAAACTACTCAAATCTGAAAGAAAATAGCATGACAATTGACAATGCATGGTTCCCAATTTGCAGGTAATTTATGATTTGAAGACACTTACTCTACCTAAACCTCTGCAAGTAGGGCAACTTCTTTTCGTTGCATTTACTGGATAGCCACGCCCATCTAAAACAAAGGCAAAAGGCCATAAACTTAAAACAGGAAATAACCTTGCTAAAACTCTTCTATTTTTTGGAAATGAACAAACTGAGGTTAAGCTTAAGTGACTAGACAATAAGATAAAATTGCAGCTCAAGCAATCAGCATCATCATGATTTAGCAATGTCAGAAAATATACTTCAGGACAAGTGGACAACTGGGACAAACACATCAAACTGATTTTTGCTCCACCTGGGAACTGATAAGTTTCTATTAATCAATTCAAAATTAAAGTAGTTACATGTGAGGGAAGATTACAAAGAAGAAAAGAAAGAGAAAAAGAAAGGGTTCTTGCTTTGCACAAGTAACGGCATTTTGATTACAAAAAAAATGTTTAACATACATTCTGGGTCTAAATATATAAGAATTTAAATACTCTATTTATATGTTTGATATGAAATATCCCAGAGTTCGCCTTATGACTTCTAGCAACCGTCCAACTAAAAGACTCTCCATGAAGTTCTGTATCATTAAGGTGCAATAAAAGTTCTTTTTGTGTGTGTGTGTCTTTGGGTGGCCATAATCCACACTTTTTGCATTAATCAGTATTCAGATCACAACACGACTTGAGTTTTGCAGACAACCAGCCATACTCACAGCAAGAATCACAGGGAACCAAAGCATCAAAGGACAAATGCTTTGTGCATCCTTTTGCAGCTTCGGTAAAAGATAATGACAGGTCCACCTACAAAATATCAAACATATTGCATAGTTTGTATTAGAAATTTCGGAGAATTGAGTAAAATAAAATTGTGGATAAACTAAAAACCTGAATATCTGAGGCAAAACGGCTGGTCTCATGTTCAAAGATCTGTGAGGCATCAAATTACTTCAGAACTTCCAATTCAATTGATGAGTAAGAATAAGCAGTTTTTAGTAAAGTACCTCAGAGAAAATCTTTTGAAATGAGTCAGAAAAATGGGTCCGATAAGTATAGCTAAACCCCTCTGCGTCAGCAGTACCAAACCCTACATTTTCAAAATCTCCACCACGCCTCTTCAGCCACATAGATACACAGTACAAACAAGTCAGTAAAAAGCACAGCTATCTGCACTTATCCATACAGTTATTATTAACAATAAGACAAACAAACAGATAAGAAGCAAAATAGCACAAGCAGCAGAAGATATAGAATATTCTTCAGTAATTTAGGGGTTGCCACCTGGTCATATTGGGCTCTCTTCTCAGAATCCTGCAGAGTCTGAAATTTCCAAAAAGATAATAAATGAATGCACTATAGGTATTAAACATAAGGGTCTAAGGGAAAGAAAATTTTGTTAGTTAATAGTACAAAACTATGGAATAAAAATAGTTGACTAGAGAATGAAACAAACAACCGTAGTACAGAAGAGATTTAGAAAACTCAAAACCAATGACATCTACAAACCTCATAGGCTTCTCTTATCTCCTGAAACTTCCTCTTTGCAGAAGGGTTGTTCCTATTTGCATCCGGATGGTACTGTTTGGCCAACTGCACATTATAATCAATAATGCTTAGCAAGTGAATAAGAACAATGAAGTATCTGTTCAAAAGAAAGGGCATATAAGAGGTGACAAGAAGACAGGGAGATGCTCGAGTGAGACTGGAATAAAGAAAGATGAGATAGATTTGCAACGTGTAAAGATACTCATCTCAAATGATCATGCCAATGAATCGCCAAGCCACATATATGTGTAGTACAACAAAATGTACAGATGACAGAGAATAAATGATAAGTGTCTCGTTTTGGTTCGTAACATTTACATAAAAGTTTGTTTAGTCTGTGTCATTAAGATCCCTTATGGAGTTAAGTAGAAATTCCGCATGTTATCATGTAAATTCTAAGCTGCCTGAATCCAAGTCTATTACAAAATTTGGAAATTAGTAAATAAAATTTCTATAAAATACAAAATAAAAATTAAACAACTAGAACTAAAACAATATATTTATCGAACTTTAAATAAAGATTAAGACTAGAACAAAATAAGTATATAAGTTCAAAAACCCCCTAGAAATCAGCCATTGATGAATATAATGCATAAAACACAAATACGATAAGATATTTACTTCACGCATAGAATGCAACGGCATAGTTAACAGAGAAGCTCAAAATTATAGAGAACATAGGCCGGTAAGGTAGCTAACACGAGATGTTCTAACCTGATGATAGACCACTTCGACAAATAAAACACACACACACATAAAGGGGAAAACTTATGCAAGAAAGAAAGAAAAATTGATCCACTCACCGCATGGTACGCCTTTTTAATCTCTTCTCGACTGGCATTGTCTTGAACCCCGAGAATTTCATAGTAATCTCGTTCAATGGAATGACATGAACCTAGATACATTGAAATTCCAGATGAGAAGCTTTAAAGAATTAATCTTAAAAAGTACATATTCGGTACATTTATTGAATTATTATACAGCCATCAGGGCTCCAGCTGAAAGAAGAGAAGGAAACACCTGTGCCATGTATGTAACATCTGCTCGCCGGTAATACTGTGGCAAAATCAGGAGCTTTCCCGACGGCAGATGGACATGCTTGCAAAGCTGATTTACATTTAGAACCCGAAAAGAAAAACAACAAAACAAAATAACAGCTCAGAGATTCAGGAAAAGAAAAGAATGAAAGGAAGAAAAAAAAAGAGGTGCTCCAAAGAATGTTAGTAACTCAGAAATAGTTAACTCATCGATAGTTCATGGAGACCAAGAAATTACCTCGGGCACAAGAAAAGAATTGGCGTAACGATGTAACTTTTCCGTGCGAGAGTTGTTGATCAATGGACGACCCTACGGCTACAGATGAAAGCAATTTCCGCCGGCACTGAACTTAATAGCATTAGACAACGTTGATAAAGAGCACCGATGAAGGCAATTGATCACAAATATTGATATGCGTATATACTCACCAGCCCTAACCAGCCGAGGCGTTTCATAACGAAGCAAAATCGCGGTAAACGCGCAGAAATGCAACCACCAGAACTTGAATGTAATAAGGAATCAGAACTGCACCAACCGGGTCAAGAATTAGATGCTAATGTGAGAGACGACGAATGGAATAAACTGGAACGACAGAAATGAAACTAATTCGCCGGTCGCCGGCGAAGCACGATGTTCAGTGCTCCCACAGACCGGGCCTCTGGGGGTTTATTGTGTGTATGTTATGCATAGCTCTGTAATGGCATGGGGATCGGGTTTTTGGGGTTTAAATCATCAAGAAATATCGAGCGGCGCTGATTAATAATGTTTTATGCTGCTGGTTTAGGGCAAATATCTATACCGTCGGTTTTTTTGGACCCATAAAAGGGACGACCGTGATATACCTTCGCAGTTCGCGCCAATGAGCAAGCAAGGCAATCGATGACGCGGTGGCTCGGCGCTCCAGAGATCGCCGCTCGAACGGAGTCGGTGATGAAGACGTCTCTCCGCTCCGGCACCGGACGGTGAGCCTTGTACATTTGTCTCTTTGTTTTCCTAGCTTTAATAAATAACAACTCCGAATTTCATCGTTTCATTGTCCACTTCTGGTCTGAACCAACGAGTTGTTGATTCTACAAATGCAGAATTCACTTCCTTCTCGAAGCATGGAGGCCTATTTCGTCAGTTACTTCTCCAGTTGAAGGCACCATTTCTACTGTATCGCCCAATACCCTACAAAATGGCGATGACGATGGCAACTTCAAGCGGGAATTTATGAAGTTCAAGTCACCTCGGAGTAGCATGACCACCGTACTTCAGAGTGGTAACCGTGAAGCTCAAAGGACCTCAATCATTAAGCTCCGGCGTGTTGCCCAGAAGCTCTACAAATCGAAGCGCTTTGCTCGTGCGCTAGAGGTTGGTAACGAACAGTTAGGAAATCGAAATTTCTCACTTCATTTTTATGCCATTGGAAGAATAGAATCGAAATCACAGAATATTGCATCTAACTATATAGTTCATATATTTAGGTACTAATGTTGATGGAAACTCGAAATAATTTGCGTATATCAACGGCTGATCATGCTCTCAGATTGGAATTGACCATCAAATTGCAAGGTTTACTGAAAGCTGAAGAATACTTCAATCAATTGCCCAACATAGCCTCTCAAAAAGCTTCATCTCTCCCCCTTCTTCATGGTTATGTCAAAGCGAGGAACACTGAGAAAGCTGAAGCCTTCATGGTGAAACTGAGGGACTTGGGACTGGTCGTAGACCCACATCTTTACAATGAGATGATGAAACTGTATGTGGCCACATCTCAAACTGAGAAAGTTCCTCTTGTCATAAGGGACATGAAGCAAAATCAAATAATGAGAAATGTTCTCTCTTACAACCTTTGGATGAATGCTTGCAGTGAGATATATGGGGTTGGGTCAGTGGAGTTGGTGTACAAAGAAATGCTGACTGATAAGAACGTTCAAGTGGGATGGAGCACCCTATCTACCCTGGCCAAAGTTTATATACAGGCAGGCCTTGTTAACAAAGCGTTTGCAGCCTTAAAAGATGCAGAGAAGAAGCTATCCCCATGTAACCGGCTTGGATATTTCTTCTTAATCACATTGTATGCCTCTTTGAACAATAAGGAGGGAGTTCTTCGACTATGGAGAGGTAGTAAAGCTGTAAGTGGCAGACCTACTTGTGCCAATTACATGTGTATATTGCTGTGTTTGGTGAAGCTAGGAGACATCGACGAGGCCGAGAAAATATTTAGGGAATGGGAGTTCGATTGTCGTAACTACGACATTAGAGTCTCCAATGTTCTTCTGGGTGCATATGTGAGAAATGGATTGTTAGAGAAGGCCGAGTCGTTACATATGCGCATATTGGAGAGGGGTGGTAGTCCAAATTGTAAGACATGGGAGATTCTAATGGAGGGATGGGTGAGAAGCCAAAACGTGGCTAGAGATATTGATTTTCTGAAGGATTTTGCTTTGTTGAAATGTCATGGTTGAAGTCTTCACTTCCTTTTGTACTGCCTATTGCATATTATTTGGAGAATCATGGGATGCTGGGAAGTGGGAACCATAAAATTTGAGTCTTTAACCTTTTTGGTTTTGAGCTTGTACATTGAAACGGCTTCTGGCGGCCTTCAAATGTTGGACCATTTCCCTTGCCATGGTCATAGCCTCAAAATCTCAAATGCAGACAAACATCAGACGTTTTTGGACCATTTATCCATCTGTTGACTGAAGGATTTGATAAGACAATCTGTTGGATCCTTCGGAATTGGGGAGGAAACTATTTGAAGAGGAAACTGTTGAAGTTGACGTGTTCTATCTCAACATTATGTGAAGTTGGATGTAAGTTTCAGTAAGTGTACTGGTGAAGGATCTGATACTGAATGTTATGAAGATTTTCTGCTATACGATACCTGTGCTAATTGATATGATCCACTACATATGTTTCGATAGAGCGTCTACATGTGCATTAATCTGTTGGTAATGCCCATAGAAGCATAGTTTGGCATGAAAAGCCTGCCTCTCCATTAGGGCATTTACATTTCCCCAAATGCAGATGCAAGATCCCTCGGCAATGGGAATAGGATGAATTTCCTGAGAATAAATTTGCTGTGTTATCTAGGAATGGATGCATCTGCAACCAATTTCCAGTATCTTTTACAGTAGTCTTTTGCCTTTTCTGTTAAGGTCTCTACTCCACTCTTGAACAAAAATAGATGCATTTCAATTATTAGTTTGAAACCGACTTCGAGGATTGAATGAGAATCAAATTTCTATATTATGAATAATAGGATACTGATTTATGAATTCGTAGCTTATCAAAGATGATGATGTTTTGTAAACTTCCTTTCTCTCTTTCTAACTATTTGTAATAATAATGATCAAGCAATTGGCCGAACTCATTATCAACCTAAAATCTCCACTTAGAAGTCTAATATTTTTCATAGAAAATATAACTTCAATTGTTCCGGAAGAAACTGAGGGTATATATATAAGCAAATCATAAACTGCCTCAATCAGGACTCACATATTTCACAAGTTTAATTATTCAATCTCGGCAACATCAATGCCAAATGAAACAAAGCAGCACCACACAGGGCCACCAAATTTCTTCAAGTTTATTGTGTAAATGCAATATCGACAACTTAGCTTTAGCCACCAAGTACCGACGATCTCTATGATCACTTTAGCGATGCCAGTGCCGTTTTAACATTCCGTGATATCCGATCATGTATTGGTTCCTGCATAAAGGCGATAATAGTCAAACCATCAACCATATTGTTGAGATATAGTTAGTACTAATAGACCGTTTCATTATGAAACCTAGCTACCTCTGACAATGGCACCTCAAATTTGGATTTGGTTATTGTCTCGTACAAGAAGATATATCTGCCATCATGAAAAAGAATAATGAGTCAATAGTCGTGAATGGATCACATAGTTCAAGAGGTGTTAGAGTTGAGAAGTGATAAATGTCCTAGAAATAAAAAGGTCTTATTCAACTCAGTCCCCAAGGTCTGGATATTACAGAACATAGCTTGTTTTCGTTGCTTTTCTATTCGTATAAATGAACAGACCAAGTAACGTCAAGTGAAATAAAATACATACCGCCATGACAGTTCCCGGACGAGCTCTTCAGGAGCATCTGGGAGAACCTGAACATTGTTCCGCAAATATGATTCATATTTCAATATCCAAAGATAGTAAAATTGGCATACTATTAATAATTTAATCAAGTAGCGGTGAAAGAAAATATCAAGACTATATACCTCATCTTCATATGGATTGCAATTATCTTTGAACCACAACCTCAAGAATTCCTATACGGATAATGTAAGGTTAGTACACTAATGCAGATGGTAATAATATATGCAAAAGGTAATATTACATACATGTTGCATAACTGAATGATATCAAAAGAGAACACACCTTGTCAACATTTTCAGGTTCAAGGCCATTTTGAAAGCGTTCCTCATAGGATTGTGCAATCCAATATCTGCTCGAATCCGGTGTATGCACCTTCAATAGCAAGCAGGGAAAGAAACATCCATTGTAATAATGGCTTAAATGTTTGCTGAAGATGAATTCATTAACAAGAGATGTGAAGTCTAAACCAAAAAAGAAGATTATTGAACCTCATCAATTAAAAGAACAGATCCATCCTCTCCCTTTCCAAACTCATACTTTGTGTCAACCAGTATCATACCATGCTCCAAAGCCACTTTCTGAAATATCAAGATTAGAGAATGTTAAACTTACTTCTTTGGCAATTATGAAAAGTTATCATGTGAATTGGGAAATGGATTCAAGGGCCAATTAGATTGCTTATTCAAATTATCTGCAGAATAATGAAGCACGAAATCCTAGTTAAAAATTCCATGACAAAATCTAACAAGTTAAAAACACAAAACATGAGGGCACATTGTAGAGCAGTTACAGTCAAAATTCTTGCAAAAACATCAACTCCGATTAATTTGTGTAGTTCTAACTAATGAGAGGGAAATGAGAGGGAAATGTGAACAATGGGAAGTGTGATTATTTCATTCTAGAAAACTCCATATAAATACATATCTTGAATCTAAAAATAGATTCCACAACTAATCCCACTAACTCCACAAGAATAGCAACTTAGACTTGACTCAACTATTTCCTAGAAACTAGGAATTGACTAGACCAACTCAAAACAAATTAGTTTTTGAGTTACTAACATTCTCCTCCTAACTCAAATACTGCAAACACCTAACTTGCCCCTAAGGGCTTGAAAATGACCCACACAAAAAGACTTAGTGAAGATATCAACTATTTGCTCTTCTGAGCTACAATGTACCAGCTGCACTCTAGCTTTCAATGCCCCCTCAATGCTACCTTCTTGTCTCATCAACCTCCTCTGCTCTTGTGCTTGCAAAGCACTAACTACTTCTATCACCTTGAGTTTTGAGAGATCTTTAGTATTTTCTAAGGAAGCAATGGTTGCTTCATATCTCTCAGGTACTAAAACTAGAATCTTCTGAACCAATCTATTGTCAGATAAATTGGTTCCTAATGCTCTTGCCTTGTTAGCAATCCCAATCAACTTATCTAAGTACTCTTTAATGGACTCAGAATCCTTCATTTGTATTCTCTCGAATTCTCGCACCAAGTTCAACACTTTCATGCCTTTAATCCTCTCATCACCTTCATACTCACTTTTGAGAAACTCCCAGATCTCCTTTGCCGACTTCAAGGCCATAATTCTGTTGAATATGGTAGGAGACACAGCTGCATATAGGCAAGCTCGAGCTTTTGCCTTCCTGGTGACCCTTTCCTTGTGAGTCTTGATCTGATGTATTGTTGGGTTATCAGGAAGTGGAGCAATCTCATAGTCTTGCTCAATTGCTTCCCAATAATCACAACCCTCCATGTAGGTTTGCATTCTGATAGCCCATGTCTGATAGTTTCACCATCAAACACAGGTGGAGCCAATGAAGAAAGACTGCTCGATCCTAATTCCATCTCTAACAACTCTCACAGGTGTATCACTCAGTTTCTCTCGGAGATATTTCACTGATTCTCACTCACAGATCCCTTAAGAATTGAGGGCTATACCAATGTAGTTCTAACTAATGAGAGGGAAATGAGAACAATGGGAAGTGTGATTATTTCATTCTAGAAAACTCCATATAAATACATATCTTGAATCTAAAAATAGATTCCACAACTAATCCCACTAACTCCACAAGAATAGCAACTTAGACTTGACTCAACTATTTCCTAGAAACTAGGAATTGACTAGACCAACTCATAACAAATTAGTTTTTGAGTTACTAACAATTTGTCTCAAAAAGAAAGATTGGAAATTGAAACATAATTAAGTCACCTGCCCATACTCGAACAAGCTTAATGCCTTTCTACTTGCTTCATCATAATCAACTTGAGTCATAAGCCCCTGTTCAATGATCTACAATGCTAGCGTTTTAGTAAACTACACAACATCAATAAAGCATAAAACCCCTTAGTAATTTGACTTGAAACATACACTAAATAACATATGATAAGCTAATTAAAAAATTATCTAAAGCCTACAAGCTCATAACAGAAAATAAGGGTATACCTCATCTGGTGTCACAGGAACATCATGAGTAGCAGCCTTGGTTGTTGGAGTGAGTATATTGGCAGAAAGCTTTTGATTTTTAACCAAGCCTATTATAGTTGAAAGGCTATTACATGGATCAATCAGCAAAAAGTTCAAAGGGGAAGATAAAGAAAACATACCATCTGGAAGAACATTTCCACAGTAGTTTCGCACCCCTTTCTTGTACACCGTCCATAATGATGTATCGGTACTTCCAGTGACAAATCCTCTAACTACAAACCAGAAGTACAGTTGATAGTTACAGACATATGGGCAACAATGTCAATAAAACAGAGGCAAATGCCTTCACTTTCCAATCGAGAGTGAAGTCTCAGAACCATATTACATCATGGAATCATAGGGTACAATGAAGATGAAGAATAGACACGTCATTCTTGTATCCTATAATAAGCTTCCCTGAATATCACTAAATATATCAACAAGTATATTCCCAAAAAGGGCATTACAGAAAAGATTCAACAACTTTAACTAACACACAATAGCTTTCCTCCTGGTAAAAATTAAAATTTTCATTCAGGAAAAGTTGCAATATTGCTAGTTGACTCCTTGTTTTCATCGATACTCAGCAGTTGTTGGACTAACAAGATAATCCTTCCCTTTAGATTTTCTGTTCTGTATTTCTTCTTTCTACTTCTTCTTTTTTCTTTTTCTTTTTCACATTGCAGAAGTTCTACAATTATCGATGCTCAAATCGATCCGAATGGAAAGGACACTAAGAATTCCATAATGACTCACCAACAAACTCAACAGGAAAAACTGAACACTTCTTTGCAATCGTGACGTTTTTATCCGGGACTGACACAACAGCATTTGAAGTAATGTGCTGCGTTCTGTCAAACCACCACAAACTGGTCTCGTTAAGAACCTGGACGTTGCAGAACCAAAGAAGTTGAGACCAAAAAAAAAAAAAAAAACAACAAAAACCAGTTGTTATTCATCCTAACCATATACACCAAATTCCCAACACTGTGATTTTAAAACTTGCTTCATATTCACTAAAGAATTCCCAGTATCCGTAAAGAATCTCCCTACCTGGCCCTTAAAAGGTATGGAAGCAAGAACTCTATCAAACGCACTCTGTCGATCAGTTGTAACCAAAATAAGATAATCCCCATAGTCATATATATCTCTCACCTGCACGGTGGGAGACACCACTAAAATGAGTAAGTTCAACTCTCACAGTCTCAGGATTTTATGACTAATCAATTCTTCTCCAGCAATCAAAAAAGAAACAAACATCAATCCCTAAAAAAAAAAAAAAGGAACCTTATTTCGATTCAGCTAAAGATCACCTTGCCCCTGGTTTTGGACTTAATCCCAGGAACGGTCAAGTGAAGATTCGTCTCAGAGAGACAGTTGGACAAAGACTTGTCAATGGCGCCGACGACCTCCTCTCTGCGATCCCCTTTGATCAAAGCATCTAAGGACATATTACGCGGCGAGTCTTGACGGTGGGTCAGGCTCGCCTTCGCCGGAGAGGAAGAAGAGGTGGCTGAGAGCATCCTCATCCTCGTTTTGCCTCTGAAGAGGGAGGCTGAAGTGATAGAGGGAACGGAAATAGGGAGCTTGACGGCGGGGGTTTTAGCGGTGTTGACGCCGGAGAAAGGGCGAGCCATTTTTTTCTTGCAGTGACTGGCTGCAGTTTTCGTCGGAAAGTCGGCGAATTTATACGGTTTCGTAGAACTCGAAAACAAAAGCTCGACTTTGGTGAGGATTCGATCCTCTGGGCTTTCCAGTGGGCCGAAAGATGGCCCAATGGGCCTCGTATTGAAGCCCTACGTGCCCATTGGGAAGGCCGAGACGACCATTTTTCCTGTAATGGATAGGAAGAGTTGGATAAAGTTTGATTTGAGGGTGACTTTGGACCTGTTTGAAAAGCATGTTTTGGAAATTTCAAAATGGTTAAAATTACTTTTGTTATATTCAAAATCACTCTAAAATATGTTTTTAATAATTCAAAATCAATTTTGATGATATGAAAATCACGTTTAATAGTGTAAAATCAAACATAAAACTTGATTTTAAATAATAAGAGGTATGTTTCGGGATGATTTCGAACATGACAAAAATAATTTTAACCATTTCAAAATCATTCTCAAACATGCACTAAGTGTTTAAAAAAAGTGTTTGTAAGTGTAAAAAAAAAAAAAAAAAGTGTTTTTAGACACTTGAAAAGTCATTCCAAACAGACACTCTGGTTACGGATGAGAAGACATTTTCAAGACCAAGGAAGATAGATCAATAATTGTAGGTATATTTTAATTCCTAACCATGTGATTTTTTTTTTAAATTTAGTCTCCATTATTAGTGGATGTTAAAGTTGGTTGATAACAAACTTAGGTAGTATGATATTGTGTGAACTTATAAAAATTTAAAGAAGAAAAAATGTTGTCTAAGAAAATAAATTTAAAATTTCTACCAATTTTTTAAGTTTTAGAGTGGAAATTGAACACTGTATTAGTGAGTGTCAAGACTCTAAGTCAGTTTGTGCACATCTCAATTATTCTCACGGGACAACTGTTTGACTCTACTATACTTGATTGTCAAGATAATTCGTATGATATTTTATCTTAGTTAGGTGACTATGGCTTGGACTCATTTTCTCTAAGTCTTTTGTTATTTACATGGCCTTTAAATCACCACCAAACCAATTCAGGGTGGTTGTTTTTCTCAATTTTAGTGTTGCAAAGGTTTTCTTTTGTCGCTGTTTTTGTAGTTTAGAAAAATATTTTTAAAAAATGTAGCATTGTTCATAAACGAATGAAATATATATAACATCACTTTGAATTTTCTCCCGTTGCAACCGACGGTAATGGCGACAACGCCCCTAATGATGGCAAGAATGAAATATCTTATTAATTTATTTATTTAATAAAGAAATTAAAATCCTACCAAAATTAACGAAAAATAATAGAGATTTAAATAGAAAACAATTATTAAAATCTCCCTAAGGAAAAGAGAAAAAAAATAAAAAAAAGAAAGAGAAAGAAATAACGAAAAAAAGAAAAAATAATTTTTTTTTTAAAAAAAAGAAAGATAAAGAAATAACGGAAAAAAAAATGAAGAGAGAAATAGAAGAGATTGGGAAATGGGTACATGCATCAAAGATGAAAAAAAAAACATAATTTTGGTATATAAGCTCGATTGTAATGTTTCAAATATGGAATGAGGAAACTCGATGAATAACCATCATTCCTGAACAATTATCTTCGTTGATCATTTTGTTCCAGATCTAGAATGATGAACAAACCTTCAATGACGACATAAATTTTTTCTTTCTCCCTTTCTGATCTTACGTGTTAGGATCATTGACTAATGAGAACTACATTCATTTTTAAAGAAACTATAAAAATAAAGTTTATTATTCAATTCAAGAAATATTGGTATATAAGCTCACTTGTCTAACCTTAAATAAATGTCTCACTACCACAAACTTACAAAAATATATATCGATAACATGTGCAATAAATAATGATTGTTGAAAATTTACAAAGTTTGTAAATAACAAATTAATCTAATTGAATTAACTTGTGTAAGCGAACATCATTAAAGATAAATTGGTTGGAGTGATAAATGATATTGCAAATCAAATTTGAACATTTGAATGATAAAATTTATTGTTATTTTTTTTTTTTTATTTTGTGTTTGGATTGAATAAACACTCTTTTTTTAAAAAAAATAAATTGAATAAACACTCTAAACTTTATATAATAGTATTACATTTATTTTAATATATGTTGTATATATTTTTTATATTATACTAGATTTTTCAAACGTGCGTTGCACGTGATTATCTCCTTTTAAAAGATAAATTTAATTATACAATTTGAAATTATGTTTTCCTATTAATTATATTATTATATAATTTTACTTAACATATGATTATTAATTCTAAAATATCATGTGTGTACATCCTTCGTATATTTAGTATTTTCATTTGTTCCGGATAGTTCAATTGAAACTATAATGTATATTAAAATGCATATTAGTTACACACAAGTGAAAAATATTAAAATAATATTTGTAGAAAATAATTAAATAAAAAGATTACATCTCCACATCAGGAGTTTTCTTTTTAAAACAATCTAATTAATTATTGAGATGGAGTTGGAGTGATTTTACAATATATTAGTAATTTTTTTAAGTACCATATTCTATAAGTACATAAATCATACATATAATAAAGTCCAGACTCATCATTTTCCATGCTTAATCAATCTCACTCATCTAGCCTCCACTTTGATTATATTATGGGACAAAAAAGGAAGATCGTAATGCAACGAACCAAATGGAACATATGCTCGCTGTAATTTTTAATGAAAAATATAACCTACTTCCTAACATCATCAAATCAATAATTTAAAGAAGAAAGGAAAACAAAGAATTACAGAGATATGTAAGTACAGTTAGAAGATTGGAGAAGCCATAAATACAATTTGAAAAGCTCATAGATCCAATTCATTCCCAATAGCCAAAAAATTCTCAACCTCATTAAAAAAAAAAAAAAAAAGGTGCTCCATTACTAACGATTAAAATATCGACATTGGTATCAATATTAGGATTTCAACCTTAGTTACAAGGGGAAAAGAAAAAATTGTTGATAAAGGCATGCTTGATTAGTTCTAGAGCATTTTGTCCCAACCACAAATACCTTCACTGCATTAATAAAGAAATTGGGGAAACTATGGCTTTCTTCAATTCATTGGCATCCGAATGATCTACCTCGACACAAAGTTGATGGCTGAGAAATTGTCCTATTAGGAAGAAAAATATATGTATATATAAAGTTGGAAAAAATTAAGAGAAATGTAAGAAGAGCTTAATATTTTTTAGAAATTAACTCGGGAGAAAAGAGATGGGCGAATAAATAGTAACCAATGAAGACAATGAAGAGTCATATGAAAGAGAGTGAACCTTCCAAATAAAACACATTCAATGTTAATTAGTGAAAAAGAATAGGAAAAATCCATGAGAGAGAGAAGACATTGAATGGTAACAAACGAAGAAGATGAAAAATCACATGAGAGAGAGATAATATGAATGAATGCTAGTGGTCCATTCATGTTTTTTATTTTTTATTTTTTTTAAAATCTTACTTAAATAATAAGATGTAAGATATTAATAAAAATTGAAATAAGGGTAATTTAGGTATTTTTTAAAAAAATCGTGGTTAGTAGTGTCCAAAAAAAGTTTCTTCCACATTCACACTTTTATATATAGTATAGATGTGTTAAATTCTATTTGAATTAGAAAACAAGAAACAAGAGCGAGTTATCAAACACATTTAGGACTCGTTTGATAACGTTCTCGTTTCTGGTTTCTTGTTTCCTGTTTTTGTTTCTTGTTTTTTAAGAACTAAAAACAGAAACATGTTTGATAACTATTTCTGTTTTTTGTTTCTCTAAAAAAAGAAACAGAAACAAATATGTGTTTGATAATTGTTTCTCGTTTCTTGATTTTTAGTTGAAATAAAATTTGGTACATATAATATAAAAATTATATATAACAAACATTAAAATTATAATTAGAGGTTGCTGGTGACGGCCGGTCGGCGGAGGACAGCGGCGGTCGGTAGTTGGAGGTCAAGACGGTGGCGAACAATAGTTGGAGGTTGAAGGTGGCGGTCGATCGGTGGAGGCCGATCAGTGGAGGTTGGTGGCAGTCGGTTATCGGAAGTCAACGACGGTCGATAGTTAGAGGTCGATGGTAGCGGTCGGTTGCGGCCAGTAGTCAGAGGTCGGCGATGACGGCCAAACAACGGAGGTCGGTGGGAACCGGTAGTCGGAGGTCGATGGTGGCGCCCAGTAGTCAAAGGTCGACAGTGGCAGTCGGTCAACGGAGGTCAGCGGCGGCTGATAGTCAGAGGTCGACGGTGGCTACCGGTCGGTGGAGGTCGATGACGGCCAGTAGTTTGAGGTCAATGATTCTGATCGGTCGGTGGCATTCGGTCAGTGGAGGTCGATAGTAACGAGTCATTGGAGGTCGACGATGGCGACTGGTCGACGGGGGTCAACGATGATCGGTTGTCGGAGGTGGACGGTGACGGTCGGTCAGCGGAGGTCGACGATTAACGGTAGTCGAAGGTCGACAGTGACAGTCGATCAGTGGAGGCCGCTCAGCGGAGGTCGACACCGACCGGTCGTCGGAGGTCGACAGTAGTGTTGGGTTGCGACCAATAGTCAGAGGTTAACGATGGCGGTCGGTCAACGAAGGTCAGCGACGACCAGTAGTCGGAAGTGGACGGTGGTGGTCGGTCGTCGGAGGTCAACGGTTGTGGTCGACCGCGACCGGTAGTCAGAGGTCAGCGATGGTTGCTGGTCGACGGAGGTCGGCCACATTGGTAGTCGGAGGTGGACAGTAGCGGTCGGTTGATGGAGGTCGACGGCGACCGATCATTCAGAGGTCAACGGTAGCGGTTAGCTGTGACCGATATTTGGAGGTCTACGATGGCGGCCTATCTGCGGAGGCAGGTAGTCGGAGGTCGACGGTGGCGGTCGGTCAGTGGTGGCCGATAGCATCGGTCGTTGAAGGTTGATGTTAACGGTCGGCTGCGACCGATAGTCGAAGGTCGACGATGGTGGTCGATCCACGGAGGTCTGCAACGACCGATAGTCGAAGGTGGATAATGGCGATCGGTCGTCGGAGGTCGACGGTTGCGATTAGCCACAGCTGGTATTCGGAGGTCGACGGTGACGGTCGATCAACGGAAGTCAGCGACGCCCGATAGTCAAAGATTGATGGTGGCAGCTGGTCGAAAGAGGTTGGCGGCGACCAATGGTCGAAGGTCAACGATGGCGGTTGGTCGATGGAGGTTAGCGACGACCGGTAGTTAGAGATTGGCGGAGGTGATAAAAAAAGGAAAAAAAAAAAGAAAGAAATAACATAAATGATAAAAAAAGAGAGAGAAAGAAATAACGAAAAAAGAAAAAAAAAATTAAAAAGAAAGAGAACGAAATAACGGAAAAGACTAAAAAAAAAGACGAGGAAGTGGTTAAAAGAAATAGAGGAAGAGGAGAGATTGGTGTAGGAATGGGAGGGAGAGATGAATACATGCATGAAAGATAGAAAAAAAAAACAGAAATAGAATTTGAGAAACAACTTTTTGTAGTTTCTCATATTTGACCTCTTTTTAAGAAACGTTTCTAGAAATTTAGAAACAAGAAACGGGGATGAGTTATCAAACAAGAGAAACGGGAACAAGAAACAGGAAGTGATAACGTTATCAAACGAGCCCTTATGTTTCTGTTTCTTTTTTTAGAGAAACAAGAAACAAAAATAGTTATCAAACATGTTTCTATTTTTAGTTCTTAAAAACAAGAAACGGAAAACAAGAGACAAAAAATGAAAAACAAGAACATAACACTATCAAACGGGCTTTTAGAGACCATTTAGAATCGTTTTTCAAACCACTAGACTAAAGTATCACTTTTGTAACCTAAAGATCAAATAGATATCAAACTCATACCTCAAACAACATAGGTATATATTTTGCTGCTTCTTTCATTATTTTTTTATGTCAATATTATCCTTAACTTATACTTAGCCATCTTCGCTATTATTTTTTCATTTTCATTTTTGTTTTTAGTAAAATAGTCATTTTCATTTATAATTTAATAATTTAAGGGCCGCTTGCAAAAAAAAAAAAAAAAAAAAAAAATAGTTAATTATTAATATAGTAATTAACTTTTCCAATTTACAAATATAGCAAAAGATGGAGGCCAAATCCAAAAACAAAACATAAAAAGTTCAGGCCCCGTTTGATAACCATTTGGTTTTTGGTTTTTGGTTTTTGGTTTTTGAAAATTAAGCATATAAACACTACTTCCACCTACAAATTTCTTTGTTTTCCTAATACATTCTTTCCATGTTTTCAAAAACCAAACCAATTTTTGAAAACTAAAAAAAGTAGTTTTCAAAAACTTGTTTTTGTTTTTGGAATTTGGCTTGGAATTCAAATGTGCCCTTGACAAAGATGAAAACCATGGTAGGAAAATTGAGAGAAAACAAGCATAATTTTCAAAAACCAAAAACCAAAAACCAAATGGTTATCAAACGGGGCCTCAGTTAAACTCTTAAGATGGACAGTTTTACTATAATTAACTGATTTACCTAATATTAATTATATCAGACTATCAGTGACATATAACTAAAGTGAAGTATATGAATAATATATGGAAAAAATACATTTTTGGTCCCTGAGGTTTGGGTTAAGTGACACTTTGGTCCCTGAGTTTTCAAACTCAACAAAAATACCCCTGAGGTTTGAGATAAGGAGCACTTTGGTCCCTGTCGTCAACTTTTATGTTAACTCCTAACGGTTGCTGACGTGGCACTATTATTTTTTTAAAATAAAAATATTAAAATAATAAAATATTAATAATTTATTATTTTTTTTATTCTTTCTCCCTTTCTCTTTCTTCTTCTTCTTTTTCTCCATCTTCTTCATCTTCCTTCCTCATCTTCCTATCTCCGGCGACCGGCGGCCACCGCCCGCCGCCGCCGGTCGCCGGTGACTATTTTTTTTTTTTTCTCTTTTCTTCTTCTCTCTTACCCCCATTTTTCTTATTTTTCTTCTTTTTTTTTTCTTCTCTCCAACTTTTCCTCTCTGTTTCAACGTTTTAAAAAACAAGCTGATTTGCTCGTGTTTTTCCCTCTACTCGAGAACCCAGATCTGGGTGTTTAATTTTTTGTTTTTTAAAAAAAGTAACAATCAGAAAGAAAATAAGAAGGAAGGAAAAGAAAAGAAAAGAAAAGAAAGGAAGGAGAAGAAGGAAAAAGAAAAAAAAAATGTTGTCGGCGAAAAAGAAATCAACCCATTTCAGATCTGAAAAAGGGGGAAAGCTGAAAAGAAATCAACCCATTACCCACCATCAGAAGCATCGGTAACAACAAAAGCAAGTGGAATAGAACCAAAGATCAAGAAGAAAAACAACAAGAAGAAGTCCCACAAAGTCATTAGAGCTCCAAACACATTCGGCAGTGCTCTGTTACCAGCTTCTTGGTTATGCGTTCAGTACATGCAGTAGCAAGAAAGAAGCAGAAGCAGCGATTACAGCAATTTCGGTGTCTGTATGTCCCATTTAGGGCTAGGTTTTGGATTCTTCAGCGATTCCAGCGCCTGGTACGTCGATCCCAGGCACCCCGCCACTAATTGCGCCTCCGTCGTCGATGTTTCTGTCTTAGTGCTCGCGATTGGGCGTGGATCTGTGGCTGCCGAAGTTTCAGGCCGATCTGGAGACAAGGGCGATTTTGGAGCCACTAAAGAGGAGCTTGTTGAGGTCGAGATCAGTGATTAAAGCCCCTTCGTTTCAGTCGAATTTTTGTTTAAATGAAAAACAAAAAGAAAAGACGGAAGATGGAAGGAGAAGAAAAAAAAAGTTTGCCGGCAGCGACGACTGGCGGCGGTGGCCGGCGAGCGTGGCGACGACAGCAGCTTGAAGAAGAAGAAGAGAGATGAGAACTGGAGAGAAGAAAGAAGAAAAATAAAAATAAAAGTAATAAAAAAGAAAGAGAAAGGGAGAAAGAATAAAAAAAATAATAATAAATTATTAATATTTTTATTTAAAAAAATAAAAAAATAATTTTTTTTTTAAATAATAGTGCCACGTCAGCAACCGTTAGGAGTTAACAGAAAAGTTGACGGCAGGGACCAAAGTGCTCCTTATCTCAAACCTCAGGGGTATTTTTGTTGAGTTTGAAAACTCAGGGACCAAAGTGTCACTTAACCCAAACCTCAGGGACCTTGTGTATTTTTCCCTAATTTTTTTTATTAAAATAATAGTGCCACGTCAGCAACCGTTAGGAGTTAACAGAAAAGTTGACGACAGGGACCAAAGTGCTCCTTATCTCAAACTTCAGGGGTATTTTTGTTGAGTTTGAAAACTCAGAGACAAAAGTGTCACTTAACCCAAACCTCAGGGACCAAAAATGTATTTTTCCCTTATAATAAACTTAGAAGTTAGAACTATCAACGGCAAAGAATGAAACTTGAAATATTTAAGTTTTTTTTAAATAGGATAAATTTTTTTTTCTACAATTATTTTTTCTAAAATAATTTAATAATGATTTTGCTTTTGGTTTTTGTTTTAATATTTGTATAAAAATGTGTGTAAAATTAAAAGATAAACTAAATTCTAACCGAGTTTAATTAATATATATTTAAATTTAAATTTTGAAATTTGAAAAAAAAAATTGAAAATCAAAACGAAAAAAAAATTAAAAGCTATACGCGTACATTGACAAGTCACGAACCCAAGACTCCTAACGCGTGCAGAGCATAATTGTGCCCCGCTAACCAACGATCCTAGGGTCAACAATTTAATATTCATTTACCAAACATTTTAACTTGTTTTTTCCACTTTAAAGCTAAAACTTACCAAACACTAATTTACTTCATACTACAGTTAATTTTCTTTAAAGCACAATTTATGACAATTATTTTAGAAAGCTACATTAATTTCAAACTAAGCCTAAGTTGAATGTATAGTTGAGCAATGCTCATGTTATGGGTAAAAAATATTCAGCATTACAACAAGCCAAATGGGCCAGAATTGACGGGCCCAGATAGACGAGAAGCAGCCCAGTACAAGCAGAAGAAGGGTCAGGACCTTCGCAGGCCCATTCTGTTCTCCTCGACCTGGGCCTGGGAATGAGGTCGAGGAGAACAGTCGGCCTCGACCCAATGCCGAGGCCAACCAGGGCCACGGGCCCAGATCCCTTCTAGGGCCCAATTCAACGCCAAACCCAACGGGGAAAAAGCTATAAATGAAGCCAAAGTCATCCAGAAGAGAGGATCGGAAAAAGCCAAACTACAAAACTTACACAGGTACCTCCGAAAGTTCCTTTTCAGTTGTCTTCTAGTCCAGTACTGACTTAAGCATCGGAGTGTGTGTGATCTATAGCACACCGGTGTGCAGCGTTTACTTGTCTTGCAGGTCATGTCTTCGCCGCTCTCATACAAATTCACTGTTGATCGTCACGTGGAGCGAAGGTAAATTTCTTAGCGAAATTTGATCGTCAACAACTCAAACTTTTTTATTTATAATACTTCTTATGTATAGTAAAACTAGAATGAAATCTTTTGGTCAAGAAAAATTAGTATTAATTATTTATAAATAAAATTGAAGAAATTTGTTTAAATTTAATATTTAGATGCCGAACTCGAACTCCACGTTAATCTTACCAGACCCCAAAAAGTTTGGCAAACATTTAAGTCGGATAATTATGAGTTTGGCAAAGAGTTTAGCTTACGAGCCATTTAATATAGGAAAATTTTTGGCTCATGTAAGGATTTTTTTTTACATACCACCATAAAAATCTTGTCAACTAGGAAAGATAATTTTTTTTTTTTCTATCTTTCTTTTTCTTAGTTGTTAAGATTTTAGTAGAGTATATAAGAAGATATCCACAATAATATGCAGTCAAGTTTTGTTCTTTAATATATATATATATATTGAAATATTTAAAACTTTATAAAAATAGACTAATACAAATCAAATATGGAAAAAATGATCTTTTAATCTCTTAATTCTCAATTGGTTTATTTGGTTTGTCAAGTTTCTAAGATATACTTTTTTTTTAGTCCTTGTATTTTGAGGTATTGGTTTTAAAAGTTGGCCATGAGGAATGTTCCTGGGCGAATGACTATTTATGTTTGCTATAATAAAAGAGTAATTTTTTATTATTTTAGTGCTGATGTGGAAACTTAAAAAATAAAAATAAATGAAACAAACACTCCTTTCTCTCTTCTCTTTCACTCTTCTCTCCCTCCTCTCTCACCTCGGCCTCTAATTCGGCCATTGGCCTATACGTTTTTGTTGCCTATTGGTTTCGGTCACTGAAAGTGGTATCGGTTGCCCCTGTGGCTACTGGAATTGAAAGTACCGGTAATTTTAAAACCGTATAGATTAAACAATAACTTTCTCCAAACCATAGAGACTAAATTTGTAATTTAACTTAGAAATTAATATAATTCTGATACCACAAAGTGCCATGTAGATCAATTTGGACCGACCAAGTCCTAAAATTACCGATGTTCGATTTAATCTAACAACCTTAATTCACATTTGTGTTTAGTTTGCTTTACTGTTTTACGAGAAATTATTGGATGAGACTGTTGTAGGGGTGAAATCCCCACGCAACGGAAATATATCAGAGGATCAAATACTGTATTTTAAATTAGATCGAAAGACACCAATACGAAAGGCAAATATATTTACAGCAAAGAACAACGATTATTTTACTGTAAACCTAGGCTTAAGCATGCTGAAACAGAAAATAAAATCTCTATTTTATTTATGTTTCTACAAGGAAGAGATCATAGAACGAACCTGCGATGACAACTCGCAAGGGCTTCATCGGTTCGTCAATTGGGAAGATCACGTACTTGCTTCCTCGGCTGCAAATTCACGGATTCCAGCAGCACCAAGGGACACCACCACTATGGATCATTAGTATTCTCCAAGGGATGTGATTAAGGAGTACTGTAGACACCATCTTTTTTTTTTTTTCAATTAAAATAGTGAAATTTAACGTGCATCACGTGTCTTTAAATTAGTTATACTAAAAGAAAAAAAAATAGTGATGAGTGTAATTAAATTAAAGAATTAAAGAACATGTTAAAGGACAACGAAACCTAGCATATCTACAAAATATAATGATAATGTCCACTTTAACCTTTAAGCATAAACTCCGGTGGCTTTGCTTTTGGGTCTATCCATACAACTTCATATTAATGGAGATAGTCTCACTTATATACATAAAATCATATACTTATATAAACAATGTGGGACTTTGGTTAACTTTTCAGAAGGAGAAGCAATACCTCACCCAACTTCTACCCTCATTTTTTCTCATTAAGGTTGAGTTTCAACTTCCAATGTTGTTATACTCGTGTTAACCTCTTTCATCAAGAATTAACACTTTAATTTTTCAAAATTATTATTATTTTTAATTTTCTTTCATTTAAGCCCATGATGTACAATGAAAATGTTAATATCTTAATTTTATAGAAATATTGTCGTCATGGATAGTTTTATAAAATAAGAATATTTAAAATTGACAAATAAATAATTTTCACTTAAAAAAAAGTAAAATTTATTATTATTATAATACTACCATATAAAAATATTTAGGGTTTAGGAATATTTAGGGTCTGTTTGGTAGGCAATTCGGATTCTGTTTTATATTTTCAGATTCACTAAATATGCGCAGATGTGTTTTTGAAATCTGTTTTCAGATTGTGTGATCCAAATAGTGGAAATTCTGAAAACAATTTTTGTATGTTTTCATTGTATCCAGATTTTGAATTTCAAAATTTTAAATGAAGAATTAAATTAAAAAAGATAAAAACTTTAATAAATATAGCATTTCATGTTATAAACTCAATTTATTTTTGTAAAATTAAAATTTGTATAATATAATGTATTATAAATTATATGATATTGTAAAATAATAATAATAAAAAATTTATAACACATAGCATGTTATAAATTAATCAATAATATTTTATATTCAACTTGTATTTAGTTGATAACTACAAATAATTTATCGTTTATAAATATATTATCAAACGCATTTTGAACCATTATTTAAATTCAGATCCAATTTCTAAATCTGCTACCAAACACATATCTGAAAACATGAAATACAACTTTGTTTTCATTGAATCCCTTGTTTTCAAATTCATGTTTTCAAATCACCAACCAAACAGACCCTTAACATCCTAGAATACTTGGCTGATGACAATTAGGAGAGATATAAAATATTTTTTATTTTCTATCTTTATATCTTAGTTGTTAAGATTTTAATGTAATGTGCAATTGGATTATGACATATTTTAATGTAAGATTTTACGAATTTTAATTTTGACAACTTAAGTTATAAAAAGATACAATTTGTGCCAAAGCGAACATAGCTTAACATTAAGGGGCGTAAAAATGCCTTTAAAATGACTCCATCTTGTTCTTGCCTCTCCTCGACTCGACAAAAGCCATTCAAAGAGAATTTCGAGCATGGCAAGCGAGGGTAAAATCCAAACAAAACCTAAAATTCTGTGCCTTCATGGCTTCCGAACCAGTGGAGCAATCCTCAAGAAGCAGATCGAAAAATGGCCGACCTCTGTCCTCAACCAATTCGATTTCCATTTTCTCGACGCTCCATTCCCTTCCTCAGGACCATCCGAAGTCGAAGGAATTTTCGATCCTCCTTATTTCGAGTGGTTTCGTTTCAGTCTGGTCCGATTGCTCATCCTCACTCCTAATTTTCAAATTCTCTGCAAATTCACTACTTATCCATTGAATTTTCCCCATTCCCTCCATCACAGGACACAAACAGCTATGTGGATGTCGAGGAGTGCCTTCAATTCATCGACAGTTACATGCTTGAGCACGGACCATTCGATGGACTCCTCGGTTTCTCACAGGTAATAAATTAAACAATAATCGTTCTCAATCTCTCAACCTTCCGAGATCTCCATAATTTTCTCTGCGAACATTTTCAGGGAGCGGCATTATCGGCCGCGCTGCCAGGGCTTCAAGATAAGGTAACGCCGCCTGCTGCTGTTGTTGTAAATCGTCGTTTGAATTTTCGGAAATGAAATTGAATGCGGAGTTGAGATTTGAATCGGTTGAATTGCAGGGTATTGTTCTGACGAAAGTCTCGAAGATTAAATTCGTAATAATCATCAGCGGTTCGAAATTCAGATTGCCGTCTGTGGCCGCTGAAAAAGCTTATTCGCCGTCCATTGTGTTATGACGAAAACAGTAACAACGTAACAAGAACGAAAGGGCGAAGAGAAACAACACACAGATATACGTGGTTCACTAACAGTGTGTTAGCTACGTCCACGGGCAGAGGGAGAGAACGATCTTATTATGTGAGGAGTATTCAGAATACAGAGAGATTAGGGCAAAGAATAGGTTAAGAGGGTTTATATATGGCACCACTCTTAACCCTAACATAATAGGCCCAAAATAAAAGCCCAAAACGGAAATATCACATCTAATCCCTATACATAATTTAGCTTAGGGGGCGTTGCCCCCGAACCCACACCGGGCGCTTCGCCCCTGGACCCCGACTCGCTGACCGGGCAGCGAGACCCCCGTACTGGGTCGTTCGGAGCGCTTCATATCAGATTCAAGGCATATCAACAAATCTCCACCTTGACTTGAACTCTCTCACACATAACAGATGAACCAGATGTACCCAAAGAAAAGTACCAGATGCAACTTAAAAAAAGTCACCAGATTCTCCCTCTGCTTCATAAGGTCCCCTAGGGACCACTTAGCAATTCAGAACATTTAGCAAGTCCAAACAATGTTGGAACTTGCCACTTGGGACTGCCTTGGTGAAAATATCAGCGGGGTTATCAGCTGTCCCAACTTTCATCACCTTAATCCTCTTCTCATCTCTCAGTAAATGATATCTAACATCTATATGTTTAGTCCTCTCATGATGAACTTGATCCTTGGCTAAGCATATTGCACTCAAACTATCACAATATACAACAGCCTGATCATGATGAAGACCAAGGTCACCAACTAGTCCTTTCAACCATATTGCTTCTTTAGCAGCTTCTGTTAGTGCCATATACTCAGCCTCAGTAGTAGACAAAGTAACTGTAGGCTGTAGGGTTGCCTTCCAACTAACAACAGAACCACCAAGGGTAAACACATAACCAGTCATGGACCTTCTACTGTCAACATCCCCAGCATAGTCAGAATCAGAATAACCAGTCACTAAACATTCTGTATCACTTCCATAAACGAGACCTATATCAGATGTACCTCTAAGGTAACGAAAAATCCTCTTCACAGCTTGCCAATGTTCCTTTCTAGGTTGCCCCATGAACCTACTGACAACACTCACAGCATGTGCAAGATCAGGCCTAGTGCATACCATAGCATACATCAAACTTCCTACTGCACTAGCATATGGGACTCGAGCCATGTATTCCTTCTCAGCTTCAGATTGTGATGCAAGTACAGAAGACAAACGAACACTTGCAGCACTAGGAGTATCTATAGGCTTAGCTGAAGACATCCCAAACTTGGACAATATCTTCTGAATATATCCTTTCTGTGACAAGAAAAGCTTATTTTTATCTCTTTCCCTATAAATCTCCATACCCAAAATTTTCTGAGCAGCACCCAAATCTTTCATCTCAAATTCAGCACTGAGAAGGTCTTTCAACTTCATAATATCAGACTTGGACTTAGCAGCTATCAACATGTCATCTACATACAGAACCAGATAAATCTTCAATCCATCACCAAGCTCGTTGTGATACACACAACAATCATACGGACTTCTGTTGTAGCCTAACTCAATCATATAACTGTCAAACCTCTTATACCACTGTCGTGGAGACTGCTTGAGCCCATATAAAGACTTCTTCAACTTGCAAACATAGTCTTCCTTACCAGGACATTGAAACCCCTCTGGTTGGGTCATATAAATCTCCTCTTCCAACTCTCCATGTAAGAAAGCTGTCTTCACATCTAGTTGCTCAAGTTCTAAATTCTGATGTGCAACCATGGCTAGAAGCACCCTGATGGAAGTATGTCTGACCACTGGTGAAAATATTTCATTGTAGTCAACTCCTTCTCTCTGTGTAAACCCTCTTGCAACAACTCGAGCTTTAAACTTAATACCCTCTGTAGGTGAGATTCCTTCCTTTTTCTTAAAGACCCATTTGCAAGTAACAATCTTTCTTTCCTTAGGTCGTCTGACTAGCTCCCAAGTCTGATTTTTGTCAAGTGACTCAATCTCATCTCCCATTGCAGCAAGCCATTGAGCAGACTCACTACTCGAAACAGCTTCTCTATAGGTGGACGGCTCATGGGGATCCACCTCTTCAGCAACCTGTAGTGCATAAGCAATCATATCCTCAAAACCATACCTCTGTGGGGGTCGAATGCCAACTCTCCTAGCTCTATCAAGAGCTATACTTGGCTGACGTGCTGTTTCTGAACTAGAAGACTCTGGCTCATCTATTCTTGTACCTGTATCAACAACTGGCACATCAGTTTCTATAGCAGTTTCTATAGCAGCATGTTGATCTTCTCCACCTTGGTGCTGTAATTCATCCTGACCAGAGGTGAATTGCAGCTCCACCTGTTTATCAACATCACTACTTTCTTCTGCAACAACGGGCTTCACAACAGAGTTAAACATAGAATTTTCATCAAACACAACATTTCTACTGAGTATAACTCTATTTTCAGAAGGTGACCATATCCTATAACCTTTGACCCCATCACCAAATCCCACAAATATACCTCTTTTAGCTCTAGGTTCTAATTTACCCTCATTTACATGATAATAAACTGAACAACCAAAAACTCTCAGCAAAGAGTAATCTGCAGGCTTACCAGACCACACCTCATAAGGTGTTTTGCAATCAATACCTGTATGAGGTCCTCGGTTAATCAAATAACACGCTGTGCTTACTGCTTCTGCCCAAAATCTTCTAGGTAACCCAGCATTAGAAAGCATACATCTTGCTCTCTCAAGAAGTGTCTGATTCATTCGTTCTGCCACCCCGTTTTGCTGTGGTGTATCTCTAACGGTGCGATGACGGGCAATCCCCTCATTCTTGCAAAACTCATTGAACTCAGACCCACAGAATTCCAGACCATTATCAGTTCGTAGCCTTTTGATCTTCTTCCCAGTTTGATTTTCTACTAAGGTCTTCCACTGCTTGAAATTCTTGAAGGCTTCACTTTTGTGCTTCATCATAAAAACCCAAGTCATTCTTGAGTAGTCATCAATGATAGACAGAAAATATCTACTACCTCCAATAGATTCAACTTGAGAAGGACCCCAACAATCAGAGTGAACATAATCAAGTGTTCCCTTCGTACTGTGAACACCCTTTGGAAACTTACTGCGATGAAGCTTTCCAAACACACAATGCTCACAAAATCCCAGATCCTGCACCTTGTGTCCACAAAGAAGATCTCTCTTTGACAAAATTTGCATCCCTCTTTCACTCATATGACCAAGTCTCATATGCCACAGCTTAGTCATATCATCTCTGCGAACTGTAGAGGATGCAACAGCAGCAAAACCAGTCAGCGTAGAACCTGCCAGATAATACAGAGTTCCACGCTTGACACCTTTCAGAACCACCTTGGAACCCTTACAGACATGAGTAACTCCACCTTCACCTCTGAAACTGAAACCCTTACTGTCTAAAACACTCAAAGATATCAGACTCTTGGTCATTAGTGGAACATGTCTAACCTCATCCAAAGTGCAGAAAAAACCATCATGTGTCCGTATCCTGACTGAGCCTATCCCGACTACCTTACAGACAGCGTTGTTAGCCATAGTGACATTACCACCATCTACCTGCTGATAAGTCGAAAACCACTCTCTATTTGGACACATATGATACGACGCCCCAGAATCAAGAACCCACAGATCTTTAAGACACGGTTCTTCATTTACAGCTAGGGCTAAGTCATCATCTGAATCAGTATTAGCTTCTGCCACAGCAGCAGAACCTTCCTTCTTTTTATACATATTACCCTTCCTTTTACAGTCATATTTCCAATGCCCCTTTTCTTTACAGTAATTACAGATGTCATTCGCTCTAGGATTAGCTTCATTAGGCTTCGAATTCTTACCATTGGACTTCTTTCTACCAGATTTCCTATGTCCCTTACTACTCGAAGCAACCAACCCAGATGCCTGATTTTCTGTAACCGAACTTGCTACTTTATGACGGACTTCTCTAGTCAGAAGGGCAGTTTTTACTTCTTCTAGAGACAATTTATCTTTACCACTAATAAAAGAATCTACAAAATTCTCATACGACAACGGCAAAGATACTAACAGAATCAAAGCAGCATCCTCATCATCTACCTTAACCTCAAGATTACGTAGATCTAACAGAATAGAGTTCAACTGGTCTATGTGATCTCTAAGGGGCGTACCTTCCTGCATTCGCAAACTGAACAGACGTTGCTTCAAGAGCAACTTCTTAGTCAAAGACTTCGTCATGTAGAGGCTCTCGAGCTTAGACCAGAGCCCGGCGGCAGTATCCACATTCGCGACCTCGATGATGACGTCATCGGCCAGACATAACATAATCGTGGAATGGGCCTTCTCCTCCAAGGTTTTCCATTCTTCTTCATCAGCGTCCGCCTTCTTCGTACCAGACAGCGGCGCCCATAATCCCTGCTGCTTTAGCAGAGATCGCATCTTGATCTGCCACAGACCAAAACTGTTCCTCCCGGTGAATTTGTCGATCTTCACGTTCATAGCTGACATCCTTGTACGCTTGAAAAACTGTTGCGGAAAAACACGAAACCGAGGCTCTGATACCACTTGTTATGACGAAAACAGTAACAACGTAACAAGAACGAAAGGGCGAAGAGAAACAACACACAGATATACGTGGTTCACTAACAGTGTGTTAGCTACGTCCACGGGCAGAGGGAGAGAACGATCTTATTATGTGAGGAGTATTCAGAATACAGAGAGATTAGGGCAAAGAATAGGTTAAGAGGGTTTATATATGGCACCACTCTTAACCCTAACATAATAGGCCCAAAATAAAAGCCCAAAACGGAAATATCACATCTAATCCCTATACATAATTTAGCTTAGGGGGCGTTGCCCCCGAACCCACACCGGGCGCTTCGCCCCTGGACCCCGACTCGCTGACCGGGCAGCGAGACCCCCGTACTGGGTCGTTCGGAGCGCTTCATATCAGATTCAAGGCATATCAACACATTGCATGCCCATCCCTCCATTTTCTAAGTAACCTCCACATGTTGATTTTCTCTTGTTCTTTTTTAAATTAGTTAATCAATTCTACTCTTTTTTATTATTTTATTTTAGAATATTGTGATACTTTAATTAATTAATTGCAACACGATAGCCATTGAAATATGTAAATATGAGCATACCTCTGATTAAAAACTAATTAGAATAGTTTTTTTTACAATGTGTGAAGTGGAAGATTTGAACATTTTACCTCTTGATCGCTAGTACTCTATGTCATTGGAGTAGTAATTAAGAAAAAGAAAACCAAAACAATTTATACTCTGTGATTTAAAGTTTCGATTATATCAAATTAAACCTGTAACAACTAAATAAGTATAGCAATTTTTACCTTTGTTCAACTTTTGTTAAATTCATTCACTAGTTTTAACAAGAAACAGCAAGTACTATACATAAATCAAGTTTGCTAAATCTCCTAACCGTCATTGGTTTTAATGAGAAAATCAAGCCTTACACAATATTATATGTTAATACACGAGAACTGTGGTTTGGCAGGTGAGGAAGACTTCTTGATGCCCAGTGGATTGAAGCTTCTGGAATCATTTATTGAACCATTGGTAATTAATCATCCTAAGGGCCACACAGTACCTACACTTGGTAATATTTATTAATTCATCTTCCTCCTTTGATATGTATTTATATGATTTCATTTTTTTTTCTTTTTTAAGAAAAAGATATATTTATATGATTTCTGATGCTATTTTAGATATTAATATTATATAATTTTCTTTTTCAGATGAAAAAGGTTTGAAGGTTATGGAGAATTTCATCCAGAGGATCTCAAAGATGTGACTACCTCACACTAATTTATCAATTATGCATTTTTACTCAAATATTTATTTTAAAATTAAAAAAATGATAGGGTCTTTTTTTTTTAAATAAAAAAAAAAATAATAACAGGGTTGTAAATTGTAATCCAGTATATTTAATAACATACTTTCTTTTCATATGTCAGATATAGAATAGTGGTAGTTTGCCAGTTTCTATCTCTCTAATGTGTTATATTTATAAACCATTACAGTTATTTTAGTAATAGAAAATATCTTTTTTTTTTCTACTTTATGTAAATAATTTAGGATGTGTTTGGTTTAACTTTTCAAAGGTTTAATTTTGAAAATAAATCATTTTGAAAAAAACTCTAGTGTTTGGCAACCACTAAAAATGACTTATTAGAAAATGAGATTGAGAAATAAACCATTTTAAGATATACATTTGAAACCAATTTTTTAAAAAAGAGTTTTTAAGTATACAATAACTTGTGTATAAAAACACTCCTGAGGAAATGTAACCAAACATATGAGTGTTTAAATTTTAAACAATTTTTATACAAAATGTTTTTGAAAAAATGTATTCTTGAAAAACATTTAAATTAAAATGTATTCCAAACGGACCTTTAATTAAGGAAAATTGATATATTTAAGTTATTGACATATCACTAACTAAGCTATCGATGGTACTATTAATACTTTTTAGAAAAATATAATTATTCACAAATTTTTACTTGTCGGAATTATGATTACCTAGGGCTTCTCGTTTCTTGTTTCCGTTTCTTCATTTTTAATAAAGAAAAATAGAATCTCATGACCCTAACACCTATACATTCAATAATAATAAACCTATATTCTTATTTATGTTTGGAAAAAATTGGAAATTTTGGAAGTGTTTCTAAAAAGTGAGAAACAAGAAATATACATAGTTATTAAATGTTTAGATTTCTTAATAAAATTGGAAACAAGAAACAATAAATGAGAACGTTACCAAACGGGCCCCTAATATAAGAATTTCTTTATTTTTCCAAAATTGAAGTGTCATAGTAAAAATTCAAAATCGGTTGTCATAAAAGCGGTTTTTGATGATTCTATAAAACTAACCCTGAAAAACAACATTCATCATTTTAAAAAATACTTTTAATTGTGATTTTAAAATCACTTTTACAAGCTCGAAACCAAATATTAAAAAGATTTATAACTAAATGTTATACAAAACTAAATAATCATAAATAAATCATTTAACTTAAAATAATTATTCGAAAATCAGTCCCAAACACATCTTAATTATTGAAAATTACTTTTGGTGGTATGAAAATCACCATTAAAAATGTAGAACCAAACATTAAACTGAATATATATGAAAATCAATTTTAATAAACAAACTATAAACAAATCAATCACACTCTAATCACTATTATTTCTAAAATCATCCCTAGCATGTACATTTTAAACTTATTAGATTTTGACCAAGAAAATAGTGATCCTATTTCTCAAATTTTGATATAAACAACTCTGAGGGATTTAATTACTGAAATTTATAATGCCTTTTATAAAGTTGAGCCAAGTACTTTACAATCTAAATAGTCCAACCAACCAAATTAAAGAGGCGGTGTTAAATCAAGTGTAAAGAATAAAAAAAATATTAGATCCATTTATATCATCAAGGATCTTCAATAATGATGGAAGATTTGTTATTGAAGTTGCTAATAAAACAGACAATGAAATTGGATTTTATCAAAACTTGCTTACTTGAAAACAAACCATTATAAACTAATTTAGTTTCAATAATTTGAGCACAACTTAGTCTATAAGATTTTCATTATCACTCCAAACGTCTACGGTTTGATTTTCTATCTCACAATTGTTGAACTCAAAAAGTAAATAAATAAAACTAATCTAACTTCTATATTTTGCTACAAATGTTAGTTATAAATATCTTTAAACGTGTTTCACTTTCCCAAATTCAATAGCTAGACCTATGCATTTAACTAACTTTACGAAAGCTTTTATTACAATTTTCTAAAGAAGAGAATATCTAATCCTTATAGGAGCGTTATTGCTATAAAAGTAGATGATTATTGTCAAACGACTTGTTTGATGCCATGAATATTAAACGGTTATTTATGAGGGTCGGTTCGATGTCTTAAGCCTAAATTTAGTAAACTTTAGAGATTAAAGTGGAGAATTTAAGAAGAAAAATTAAGTTTAGAGTCGCTTTGCTAATGATAAGAGATGTATTTGGAACAAAAGATGAAGTGAATTCCAATCGTATCTACCAAAGAAAGAAGAGGAGTGAGAGTGGAGCTTGGCACCGATACAGTACTAGCCCAATGCCCTTCATTGCTCAAGCCTCAAGTTAGTACAAAATTGTTATGGGTGTACTACTCAAGAAAATCAAGTCACTTACCTGTTGAGGTAGTTTCCCATTTTCCTTTTATATGGCATCTTGATAGGGCTAGCTAATGATGAGGGATTGGGCATACTCATTGGCATATGTGACGACCACTCGCTTTTGAGACAAAATGATTTGATCATTGTCTGATGAGACTATCTATCTCTCGACTATATAAGAATATGAACTTGCTCATCTTCCGCATGTTCGACGTGACACATTTAGTTCGACTTTAGACTCATATTTCACCCACAACAGAAGTTTAGGTTTAAAAAATTTGAATTTAGAAAAAGTAATGTATATATGAACATATCTTAAATAGTAAAACTGCAAAGTTTGCAAGACCAAATCTAGACTGGGCAAAACTTCACACCAAATGTATGTTAGACTTAGAAAGCCAAGCCCACGATCCAAATGCCAAATAAAAGACTTCCAAAATAAATGAGATTGGGAAAAAATCCATTTATATCCTAAACTTTGTAAGTTGAATCAATCGGTCACTATATTGTCAATATTTGAAAAATCTTGCGAGGTCGATTCCGAAACAGGGGTGTAAGTTTGGTTTTATAGAAAATCGACAATATATTACGATTTTACGAATATATCGATATGAAAGAAATATATACTGTTAATTTAGAAAATGTCATGTCTACATTCCATTAACTAATTAACGGAAAATTCGATGGAGAGAACAAAATACTACTAGTTAAAATATTGAGTTTGAAATTTCAGGGATCTAAATGCAACCTAACTCAAATCTTAAGGACAAAAAATATATTTTTCCTATAAACACACACAGGCACACATAGAGACAGACATACATACATATCTATGTATGTATATAATTAAATGATGCACATAGAGACATACATACATATATATCTATGTATGAATATAATTAAATGATGCACTTGTATTGATAAATCATTTCATTAAATTTTTTTTATTCATTTTTCAATCTTCAATATTATTTAATATGTATTAATACATTTCTCGAGACTCAATTATTGATGATATAAGGGAAAATTACACTTTTTATCCAGTTTGGGTTAGATTTGATTGTTGAGTTTTCAAACTCTGACATTTTAGTTTCATTTTGGTTCTTCCATCCATTTTTCCGTTAGTTACTAACGGAAGGGTGAGGTGACATTTATTTTTATTAAAAAATATTTATTATTATTATTATTATTTATTATTTTCTAATTTTTAATTTAAAATAGTTTTTATTTCTTTTTTTATTATTTTTCTCTCTCCTCCTTCTCCCTCTCCTTTCCCCTTTCCCTTTCTCCTCTTCCCTTCTTTCTCTTTACTCCTTCCATGGCCGCCATCCGCCGTCCACCGTCCGTGCCGCCGTCGCTGTCCACGCTACTTTCGTCGTCTGTCGTCTATACCTTCGCACATGCCGCCGCCGTTAATTATTTTCCGCCGCAATTCTCGACCGCTCGTAAATCGTCGATCGCTCACCGAAGATGGAGAAGACGACCGCGAACCGTGGAGGAAGGACGAAACATAATCACGTAATCGTCTTCCCTTTCCCAAGGCACAACCACATCAGTCCAATGCTCCAATTCGCCAAGCGATTAATCACCAAAGGCCTTCTCGTCTCTTTCCTCTCCACTTCCTCTGCAACTCAAACCCTAACTCTCGACCTCTCTCCCTGACCCTCTCTTTGTCACAAAATCATCTACGATATCCTCCAATCCAACGACATCGCCACTCTGATATCTTCTTTTCTTTTTTCTCCTTATTTTCTTGTTCTTCCTCCATTTCTGTTTTTGTGCAAAACCCAAATGCCAAAACGTGGTTCTTTTTGCTCTTTTCTTTGAAAAATTCTCATGAATCAAGACAGTTTTGAATTTGAACTAAATCTAGTGGAGTTTTCCAAAAACCCATGAAATTAAAGTCAAATTTTACTCTTGAGTAATAAAGTGGGGAAAAAAAAAGTAGAAAAGGAGTTGAATTCTGCACCAAATCCACAGCTTGTGTATATTTTGGGTTTGGGGGTTTGCATAAAAGAAGCTTCACTAAATTCATACGCCATTCCATCAAGTAATGTTTGGAAGGGAATAATTTCAATTGCTTCAAAAACTGAAAAATGACTCAGGTGTGGACCAACTCAATGCATTTTGTCCTCTCCGGCGGAACAGAAAGTTTCCATTTGAGATCCGATCCCCTCTTCGTAACTAACGGAAAAATGGATGAAAAGACCGAAATGAAACTAAACTCAAATCTCAAGGATTAAAATGTCGAGTTTGAAAACTCAGAACCAAAATGAAATCTAATCCAAACTTCAAGATCAAAAGTGTATTTTTTCCTGTATGTAAGTAAATTGGTATTTTATATTTTAAATAAACCAGTGTTAAAGTTTCATTAGGAAATTTACAAGATTTTTATAAGTTCTCATCGTACATGTGATTTTTCTGAATATCCAGTGATATCCAAATACTCATCGATATATCCATAAATTTGAGTTACTAATATCGATATTGACCTTTATATTTTCATCATGGATTAAAACTCTATATTGGTAATTGTATCAACTAAAATTTCATTATATTAATAATTATATCAGTTAAGACCTTACACTTTCACAAATGATTCAATTTAATCCCTATGTTAATTCATAAGTATTCTCATTCAATTCCATTTAAAACTAACTCAAAATCATTGAAATTGAATTATTCTTCTCTCAAACTCCTTATAAATTAATAATAATTTTTTTTCCTAAATAAGTAGAGGGAGAAGTAAAGATGAAAAATTACTCTTTTTTTTTTTTTTTTTTTTTTTGAGTACATCAATATTTGGAGGTGGTGGGATTCGAACTTCTGACCTCTTGGTCGAGGACACATGTCAATTACTGCTGAGCTAAGCTCGCTTTGACAGATGAAAAATTACTCATACTAATGAAGATCGCTGCAATACTACCTATTTGACTCTAACATTTTCCTGTAATATTATATTAATTTTTTTTCACAACACATGGAGATGAGAGGTTTAATTTTTTAAACCACATACCTCTCTATTATTCATTTATGTATTGTTTTGCCAATTTTTTTTTTCAGAACAAACAAAAACGCGGCGTATTTCAAACCATTACAAAATATACATGTTTACTTCTAGTTCTAGAAACAATTAGCCCATTAAAAAAAATGCCCATATGAGAGTTTAAAAAACAAAACAGAGTCAAAGCGAGCTTAGCTCAGCGGTAATTGGCATGCACCATCGACCATGAGATCAAATGTTCAATCTCCCATCCCAAATATTGATGTACTAAAAAAAATAAATGAAAATAAAAAACAAAACAAAAAATAATAAAATAAGAAAAAACCCAGATGGTATAATTGTAATTTACTTCCTCCCCTAAGCCAACCCGTAGCTTCCCGGTTTCCAGAATTCATTAATTTATCAATACAATGCACTTAATCCCGAAAAGAACCCTCTCAAGTGCACGTCCCTTTCCCCAAAATAAATACACAAATAAACAAATAAATACCCGCGTCAGCACGTTCGTTTTTGACGGTACCCATTTTTAAAACGAGTCAATTTTTTAAGCTTCCCACTGAGGGGGAAGGGCCCAGAAAATGCCTTTAAAATGAGTTCATTCTCCCCTTCCCTCTGCTCTCATCATCAGCTCCTCACACCAATTTCCATACCGAGATCTCCAGAATCCGACTCACAGAGAATTTCAACCATGGGAAGCGACGGAAGAATCCCGAGAAAACCTAGATTTCTTTGCCTCCATGGCTTCCGAACCAGTGGAGAAATCCTCAAGAAGCAGGTTGGGAAATGGCCGGCTTCTGTCCTCGATCAATTCGATCTCGATTTCCTCGACGCTCCATTTCCTGCAGAAGGAAAATCCGATGTTGAAGGAATTTTCGATCCTCCCTATTTCGAGTGGTTTCAATTCAGTGCGGTACGATTGCTTGACCTAATTTCAATTTCTTTTCAAATTCGCAAACTCCTGTTTAATTTATTTATTTTCTCCCTTCTTCCATTACAGGAATTTACAGAATACAGAAATTTCGACGAGTGTCTCTCATTCATTGAAGATTACATGCTTAAGCACGGACCATTTGATGGATTCCTCGGTTTCTCACAGGTAATTATCCTGAATTTCCTCTGTTCTTTTCTTAATTGGCGAAATAAAGCTTAATCAAGTATCAATTTGGAGTTGAATTTCACAATTTCAATCTCTTCGCGAACATTTTCAGGGGGCGATATTATCGGCCGCGCTGCCGGGACTTCAAGCAAAGGTAACCTAATCGGAGCCTGCTGCTCTTACAAATCATTTTGAATTCTACAAAATAAATGTTAATTCGAAATTGAGATTTTGACGCGGCGGTCTTTCGATTAATCGGTTGCAGGGTGTTGCTTTGACGAAAGTACCGAAGATCAAATTCGTGATCATCGTCAGCGGTGCGAAATTCAGATCGCAATCTGTGGCTGAGAAAGCTTACTCGACAGCCATTGGATGCCCGTCCCTCCATTTTCTAGGTACCTTCACATGTTTTTGTTTCTTTTTGGAAAGGCATACACACTGCGTTGTTTTCAAATATTCTGATTCTTTGCTTTTTTTTTTTTTTTTTTTTGGCTAAATTATAAAAAAAATATCACTGAACTATGAGGTTTATTTAAAAAATGTTCCTGAACTTTGAAAAGTTTAAAAAATACTCCTGAACCTTGAAAATGTTTCAAAAATACCCTTGCCATTTAGTTTTGGATGAAAACCGTTAAAGTTTCAGTTACAAAATAAGCTTGAACTTTCAAAAAAATTTAAAAAATACCCTTATTGAAAAATGTTTTCTTTTTTCCTCTTCTCACCGTAAATTCTAACGGTTTTCATCCAAAAATTAACTGCAAGGGTATTTTTGAAATATTTTTTAAAGTTCAGGGGTATTTTTGAAACATTTTTCAAAGTTCAGGGGTATTTTTGAAACTTTTCAAAGTTTAGGAGCATTTTTGAAACAAACCATTTTTTATAATTTAGCCTTTTTTTTCTTTCTTTTTGAAACTTGTTTCTTTGCACTGTTTTTTTTTTTTTTTTAAATATGATTCTTTGCCCTGTTATTTGTAAAAGAACCGACCACTGAATGCATAATTTTAGGTCAGGATTAAGTATATGTCTGTATGATTTTTTAAGTGTTTAAAAATATATTTAAAAATATTTAAAATGTTATTTCAAACGGATAAAATAAGCGTGTGAAAATTTCTATTAAGATATACTCATATACATATAAAATAAAAAAATATATATCTATAAAAGCATTTAATTTCAATTAATGATGAAGTTCTTTTCTTCTGTAAAAATATTATAGATCTTATTATTAGTATTTATATAGAACTAATTGGTGATATTATTAATATTTTATGAGTTCTAACGCGGGATATTAAATATATTTTAAATGGCTACCAAAGCAAGCTCAAATAACATAAAACTTATTCTTGACCAAGAGGTTAGAGGAACAAATTACCTCCTCCAAATGTTGTAAAGAAAAAAAAGATATGTTTTGAATCTTAATCCTGTTGAACTCTTTAGATGTAGCTATGTACGGATATTTTAATCTTTGATTTTAAACGATTTCTTCAAATTTTAATAATAATCTACAATTTTTTTGCAATATTTAGTCTCGAAATAAAACAAAACTCATATCTTAATTAATCGAGCTATATTCGAGTTTATACCTATTATATATGGATAATACTCTCCTACATTAATAGACCAGAATAATAGATAGATAGGTCCAGAATTGTTTATTGTGAAGTAGGTTCTTTATTGTTTAATTTAAGATGCCATCAATGGAAGTGTTGACTAAAGTTATATGAAATGTTTAGTGAATATAATTTTAAAATAAATTATTATTAAAATTTGAAATAATTAATCAACTTTGTGTTATTTAACGGTGGCAGGGGAGGAAGACTTCTTGAAGCCTCACGGATTGGAGCTGCTGGAATCATACGTTGAACCATTAGTAATCAATCATCCTAAAGGCCACACAGTACCTAGACTTGGTAATATTTAATGGAAAATTGCAGTGGGTGGCAAATTGGACCAAATTAATAGCAAATATAGCACCATGTAAAAAAAATTACAAATATAGCAAAATCTATCGGAGTCTATCTGATAGACTTCGATTATCAGAGTTTATCAGCGATAGACTCTGATTAATCAGAATCTATCAGTCTACTGATAGACTCCGATTATTCAGAGTCTATCAGTGTCTATCGTTGATAAACTCTGGTTAATCAAAATCTATCAGTGTCTATCACTGATAGACTTTGATTAATCGAAGTCTATCAGCGATAGACACTGATATACTTTGAATAATCAGAGCCTATCAGTGATAGACACGGATAGAATCCGACAACAGCTTTTTGGTATTGTACAATTAATTTTGCTATATTTGCAATTAGTTTGAAACTGTGCTATATTTGCTATTAATTTGGTCCAATTTGCCATCTATGCAACTGCCCCATATTTAATTTCACTTTTTCATAAAAAAGAAAATACATATATATTTTTTTTAATTTCTGACGCTAATTTAGATTATGTGAACCTTATTTTTTCAGATGATAAAGGTTTGGAGGTTATGGAGAGTTTCATTGAGAGGATTTCAAAGACGATGGATGAGACTAAAGAATAAGCCTGAAATTATGTTGGATTATCAATTATGCAATTTTACTCCTTGAAGAACAAATAGAAAACAATGTTGGAGTTAATTGTAATTGTAATACAATCTTCATTTTCATGATGTAGTGACAATTTTAGTATTCTCTCTACAACCATCATTCTGTTAATTTCTCTAATAATTTGTTGGTACAAGCAATGCTAATTCTTTTAGCAATAGATTTTTCCTTCTGCTAGTTAATGTGGGAATTTTAATTGTTTAAAAATGGTATAGGATATTGTCAAATACTGGATAGGTTATTAACAGTAATATTAAGCCTAAATATTTTTGTTGATTTTTTTTTTAAAAAAAGCTAAATATATGTTCTAACTTCTAATTCCTAATTAAAAAGGTATTTAAAAATTTGAGTTGCACCTTTCGTATCGTTACTTGCATGATATTTTATTTGGCAAAAATTTTAAAAAGTAATTAGCCAATTAGGGAGTAAAAAATTAAGGTCCGTTTGATAACCATTTCGTTTTTTAAAATTATGTTTGTTTTTTCCTAAATTCTCTATCATAACTTTCATCCTTGTTAAGGATCCATTTGAATTTCTAGGCAAATTCTAAAAACAAAAACAAGTTTTTGAAAACTATTTTTTTTTTTCAAAATTGGACTTGATTTTTTGAAAACAAGGAAGAAGATTGATACTAAAACAAAGAAACTTTTAGGTGGAAGTTCTGGTGTATAAGCTTAATTTTCAAAAACCAAAAACCAAATGATTATCAAACGGTGTCTAAATATTTTTGAAATTTTAAAGAAGTTGAATATGATTTTACTTTGCTCCTTTCAACTAGGCGTTTGTAGTCCAACGGTTAGGATAATTGCCTTCCAAGCAATAGACCCGGGTTCGACTCCCGGCAAACGCAAATGTAAATAATATATTTTATATCATCATATAGATATATTTTAGTGAGTACTTTCTTTTTAGTTGAACCTCAAACTTAATAACTGATGATACTGTATATGCAATAGCAACACCATTAGCAGATCAATTTTACATATAGGAAATGAGCAGGCATGAGAGGGGTGCAATGGGGATGGAAATGTAAATTATTCAATTGTCTCTAATAACTATTTGATACAAGTTTGAAATACATTGTAAAATTCTCTCTCATTCATCTAACAATATCCAATTTCATTGACTTAGAGTACAATTGATAATTTTTATTATAACATAAGTGCTCAAATCATAACTTTTTAAATATCAAGAATTAAGGAAAAAACATCTCGATATTTGAGATTAAAAAACCAAAGCGAGCTTAGCTCATCGGTAATTGACATGTACCCTCAATCATGAGGTCAGAGGTTCGAATCCCCCCACACCAAATGTTGATGTACTAAAAAAAAAGATATTAGAGATTAAAACATACCTTTACTCTAATATTAATCATCTTTTAGAAAATATAATTATTAACACAATTTTTTAGTTAATGAATACATAAATACTTGTATAAAATTTTCAAGACTTTTTTTTATTATTTTGTATTTTGTTTAGTTGTTGTAAAAGTGATATACACTTTCCACTTAAAATATTGCATATAGCAAAAACTATGATATTTGGATTAAGAATATAATCATATTTTATCAATATATGATAGAAATAATGACTTTCATTGAGTTTAAACGATATGAATAGATGAATCATTTAACCTTGAGGATATATGTACACTCAAGTTGATGATAGAAAGAATAATTAGAATTCAATTGTGAGTTTTATAATGTTTTTATTAAAGTTAACCCAATAACCAGTTAAGAATCTAGCCAATAAAAAGTTTAAATTTGATCAATCGTAACATGATTCAAGGGATAAAATACCTACTATTTTTCAAACTCTCATTTTATCAAAGATTTTGATTGATAGAGGTTTTAAAGTATATATCATTCTTGTGCTTAGCAAGCAGTTCGTTGCATGAATATACACAAAGATGTCGATTTTATCCAAACTTCATTGCCTACTTGAAAGGCACTTATTTGGCTAATCCTTTAATTGTAGCCTCCATTATCTTGCTACTAATGTTTACATATTTTTCTTCTATCTGTTCTTTTCCTTCTATGTTTTTTAGATAACAAAGTTACCTTCTTATTGATACTTCTACGACATTTCAAATTCACAATAAGCCTCGCGTATTTACGTAAACAGAATCGTTGCGACAACTCTATGTAGAAGTATAAATACTAAAAAAACAACATACTTCTATCCCCAAGAAACAAGTTATTTCTAAATCTCCACTAGAGATTTTTATTTCTTTTATACAATATATTTTAAATTTCTGCCAAATTTGTACAATGTAATGAAATCTTGAAAGCCCTCTAAAGAAAATTAGTTAATATTTCCTCCACGGAACTCAAAAAAAAAAAAAAAAAAAAAACCTCCACAATTATGTTTTATCTACTTATAGTTTCACAAATTCTGCTTTTCTTAAAAACAAAAACAGCAACAATAATCTAATCAGCCATGTAGCTAGATCAGCCATGTAGTTTCATTCCTAAGCGTTTAAAAAAAATTAGATGAAATTTGGGTGAATAACAAAATTAAAATCCATTACATATAGTTCATAGATATATTTTCTTATTTTATACCTTAGCCCAAAGTAAAAGACAATTTCTCTTTTTTTATTTTACATTTGTATGGAAAAAAAATAAAAAAGAAGAAGGAAGAAAAATAAACAAAAAGATTCAAAATTCTTGATCTCAAAAAAATAATAGTAATAAATTCAAAATTCAAATCAAGAACCTTTGACGGTTTGACCCCTATATTTTCCACCGTTAAAAAGATTCCGCACATTTCGAAGACATTTTTTATTATTATTGTAATTTTTAAAACTTATTATTGAAATATAGTTAGTTTGAAACTTATTATTTAAATATTGCAATTGTAAATTTTTTGTCAAAGGTCGTCTCTTGAAAAGACGATCTTGAAAAACATGTCGTTGACATGACAATAAATTAAAAAAAAAAAAAACAAAGAGACGACCTCTGCACATTGATTCAATAAAGGTACTTCTGGCAAGGTGGTGTATGTGGGACCTTTTAGCCTCCCCTTCCCAGGTTCGAGTTCCAGTGGCTGCACTCTTTTCGATTTTCTTCGTTTTCTTTCTTTTTTCTTTTTTTTTTCTTTTCGATTTTTTTCTTTTTTTTTTTTCGTTTTCTTTTTTCGTTTCTAGTTTTTTATTTTTAAAAATATCAGTAGTTTTTTATTTTCTTTTTTCTTGTTACATTTTTTTTTGAAAAATGAAATTTGAAGTTTGAAATATACTTAAAAATAAAAAAAAAAATTATATCATTTTCTTTATATTTTTATTTCGAATTATAAAATTATTACAACCAACTTTTAAATTTAGCTAATTGAGATAAAAGAAAATTAAAAATGAGAAATATGACAGATAAATCAAATTGTTGTTATCTTTATACCAATAAATTAATTTAATATATAAAATACACATTTTCTTTTTTCACTCTTCATTGAAATCATTGTTATTGATATAAAAATAAAAACAATTTGATTTATTTGTCATATTTCTCATTTTTATTTTTCTTTTATCTCAATTAGCTAAATTTAAAAGTTGGTTATAATAATTTTATAATTCAAAAAAAATATATAAAGAAAATGGTATAAAATTTTTTATTTTTAAGTATATTTCAAACTTGAAATTTAAAAAAAAAAAAAAAGTGAAACAAGAAAAAAAAATAAACGAAAAAAGAAAGAAAACGAAAAAAAAAATCAAAAAGATTGCAGCTGTTGGTATTCGAACCTATGAAGGGAAGGAAGAATAGTCCTGCGTTCACCACTTTGCCAGAAGTACCTTTGTTGAATAAATGTGCAGAGGTCGTGTCTTGAAGAGACGACCTATGCGAATTTTGTTTTTTTTTTAAAAAATTTATTGTCATGTCAGCTTATGTGCGACACGTATTTCAAGGTCGTCAGAGACGACCTTTGACCGAAAATTTGAAACTGCAATATTTAAATAATAAGTTCCAAACTAACTATATTTCAATAATAAGTTTTTAAAATTATAATATTAATAAAAAATGTCCCACATTTCGATTGTCTAGTTATTTATTTATGGAAAAAAATACAGTTTTGTTCCTTTTTTTTTTTTTTTTTGACAACATGTGGGGTGGGGATTGAACCTTCGACCTTTTAGTTGTAATACAAGCTTTATGCCAATTGAGTCATGCTCTTGTTGGATATTTTGTTTCGTTAAATACTAATAGATTGCTAACGTGACACTAGTTTTTTATTTAAATAATATTTTTAAATTTTTTTAAATAAAATAATATATTAATTTTTTTTTTTCTGTTTCTTTTCTTTTTTCTTCTTCCATCTTTTCCTTAATCTTTTCTCCACCATACTAAACCCTAATGGAAAATTGTCAAAATTAACCTAAATGAGTTTTGGGTGTTTAAAATTGACCTAGTTTCTAAAAACTTGTTTTTTTTAACTCATTTTATATAAAGTTAGCTACTTTTTAGTAGGACCCACGATGTGAAAAGTAATCTTTATCTTTCTCCAATTTTCATTAATGATAGGAATTAAAATTTTCAACTAACCAACCCAACTAACTAATTTCAAACATCAACACACCATTTGACCCACAAAGACCCACTTCAAAATTTTCGTATTGTCAACGTTTTTTTGAAGTACAATTGATGATGATTTTACATGTTTTAGATAACAAGAAGTTTGTATAAGATGTTTTTACGAAAATCTAGAAAAAAAAGTATGAATCCCGACCGGGAAATTATGAATCTCGACCGGGATATCTTGGTTGGAAAACCGGCCAAGAAAATTTTCAGAAGGTTTTTTTTTCAAAATTATGAATCTCGACCGAGATTTCTTAGTCAGAAAATTCATAGCAATGTACATAAGCTATATCTTCATACTCTATTATAGCATTCATTATAGCTATACAAAAACGCTATAAAAAGTTCCAGACTTATAATAACATGGGCTATCAAGACCTTCAAAAAAGGCTATAATAAGTCTTTTATAGCTTTTCTTGTTATCTATTGTATCTATTATTTCTTGTAGTGATATGTCAATATGAGCATACCACAATTAAAACGTTGGCTTTTAAGCCATTAATAACTAACTAGAATAGTTTTTTTTTTTTGGGAAAAATACACTTTTAGTCCCTGAGGTTTGGGTTATGAAACGAAACCCAAACCTTTTATATAATATGTGGAGTGAGAGACTTGAATCTCCTACCTCTTGTTTGATGGTAAAGCTTGATGTCATTTGAGCTATATTTATGTTGGTTATTGCTAATAGTATAATTAAGAAAAGCAAAACAAAAACAATTTTTACCCCGATTTAAAGTTTTGATTATATCAAATTAAACCATGTAATAATTAAATAATTGTAGCAATTTTTCCCTTTCTTCAACTTTTGTTAAATTCATTCACTAGTTTTAACAAGAAATAACAATTACATACGAAAATGAAGTTTTAATTTGCTAAATCTCCCAACATTCATTAGTTTTAACGAGAAAATCAAGTCTTACACGAAATTATATTAGGTTAATACATGAGAACAACTATTGGAAAAATCTTTCAAAACTCGTAAGTTTGACAAGAATGTTTTTTTTTTTTTTTTTTTGGACTAAGTGTTGTTTTGATTAATTTTGTACTTTGACATGTTTTATAATTTAATAAGAAACAAAATCTATAAAAGGTAAAAAATTGCATCACTTATTTAAATTTAAGATTGTAACATTTTATCAAGATCCAAAGTCCAATCAGATGAAATTGAAAGTTTTAAGTACAAAAATAGATTTTTTTTTTTTCTTAACAAAATATTAGAATATAATTTGAATAATAACACATGGATTGAAATGCATGGTTGCCTTTGAAGATTGTGTGGAGTGAGTTAAAGGGAGAGGCTATTGCGTAATTGTGGTTTGGCAGGTGAGGAAGACTTCTTGATGCCCAGTGGATTGAAGCTTCTGGAATCATTTATTGAACCATTGGTAATTAATCATCCTAAAGGCCACACATTACCTAAACTTGGTAATATTTAATTCATATTCCTCCTTTGATATATACTTTATATGATTTCTGATGCCATTTTAGATATTATATAATTTTCTTTTTCAGATGAAAAAAGTTTGAAGGTTATGAGAGTTTCATCCAGAGAATTTCAAAGATGTGACTGCTTCATACTAAAGAAATAGCCTGAAATTGCATTGCAATTGTTATAGGTAATTTTGGACCACTCCGATGAACAAGGAGCTGACGAGGACAACCGGGCAGAAATAGGGCTAAGAGATGGACCCCAGAGGCGAAACCGGCAAATGGGACGGGTCAAGATCGAAGGGGGCCCGACCCCCCTAGTCGGCCTCGGCCTAAGGCCGAGGCCGAGTCCCACCGACTCCGTTCGGTCCGTGCAGCCTCCAGCCACCCCGGTTCCGCCTGGTTTGTCCCGAAACGCCTCCGAATTCCTAAAAACCCTAGGAGCATGAGCAGGTATTTATGCCCCTCTTTGCCACGGAAGAAAGGGACCCGAACTCAATTCTCGACTCTCTTCTCTTACTCTCTTGCTCTCCTCTTCCGTTTTCTGACTTAAGCATCGGAGGCGGTGTGGCTAGCACCACACCGGTGTGCAGGTTTGCTCTTTTGCAGGCCACGTCTTCCCCCGCTCTCAAACAAATTCACTGTCGATTATCACGTGGAGCAAAGGTAATTTACCTAGCGAAATTTGATCATCAACACATATCAAATAAAGTTAACCAATATTAACCTGAGTATAGAATCCATAATAGAATCTTGGTGCAACAAAAGAATTTAAATTAATTTCTCTTTTAATTTATACATCTCATAGTAGCTAATTTCCCTTTTTAACATTAAAAGACTAATCATATTCAGCTTGATTTTTGCTCCATTCTTGTGATGCTCTTCTCACAATTTAGTAGCTTAGAGATCCATTGATTGTCATGTTGAACTAGTTTTGAATTTATCTATGAACTTTGCTTTATTTTGTGTTGAAGTGGCAGTAGAAAATTGAAGTTCCATGAATAATTAAACTTTTATGAATACATACAATGATTTTGTTAAGTTTAGGTATGTTTTCACTTTCAATTATGTATCTTAAAATTAGGCTTTAATTTTGTTCGAAATCAAATTTATCAAATTCTATCAAAATCTTTAAATTTCAAATTCTTCACAAAATCTCTAATTGTCAAACTCTATATCAAATCTCTAATTGTCAAGTTTTCAAAAAAAAAAAAAAAATATTGTCAAACTAGATTAATTAAATTTTCATACAATAAAAGTAAAAGAGAACAACTAACTTAAGTTTATAATTCATTTCTTTATGTTTTAATAGATATGGAAAAGAATAGTAATTTACCCAACAACTTCGAAAGTGCAACTACTGGTTTGCGAAATAAGACCATTTGGAATCGTCATACTATAAGTATTTTTTGTGATTTATGCATCATGGAAATTGAGGCAGGACATCATCCTGGCACTCATTTCACTAAACTTGGATGGGAGAATTTGGTAGCAAATTTTTGTAGAACAACTGGAAAACAATATTGTAGACAACAATTGAAGAACAAGTGGGATGCTCTAAAAAATGATTGGAAGCTATGGAAAGATTTAATTGGAAAGGACACTGGCATTGGATGGAGCCCTCAAAAGAAAACCATTGATGCAACTGAAGAATGGTGGCAAAAAAAATTGCAGGTAGATACCTTTTAATTATTTTAAATTTTTCTTAGATATGGAATTCCACAAGGTAATTAATAAATATACTTTTGAAAAAAATGCAGATGGTTCCAAATGCATTAAAGTTTCGAAAGGAAGGTATAGATCCAGAGTTGGCTGATAAATTTGAAAGAATGTTCATGAGCACCATTGCAACTGGTGATTATGCTTGGGTGCCCTCATCTAGAATACTTCCTACTGATGATAATGAAGTGTATAAGGAAGATGTCATTTCACTTGACAACAGTGATGAATCACATAATGTCAGTAAAGAGCCTGTGACAGAACTAGGAAATAAGGAAGAGGTGTTGAATAAAGTAAAAAAAGGAAAACTAAATATAAAAGGAAAAAAGAAGATGGGAGGTACTATAAAACTCTCCCAACAAATTGATCAACTCATTGAAGTAGTTGAGAAAAAAAGTAAATCAACTACAGTAAAACAAGATGATTCTTCTAGTTGTAGCATTGCAGAAGTGATGCGAATGGTTAAAGGTTTGCCTGGAATGCAAATTGGGAGCGATTTATGGTTCTTCACAACAAGACTATTTTTTATCAAAGAGAAGAGAGAAATGTTTTGCACTATGGAAGAGCCTGAGTTAAAGTTTGAATGGCTTAATTATGAAAAAACTTTAGGATTATCATCGTAAATTTTTATTTTTCATCTTGAAAATAAATGTTATTAACATTGTGAGTTATATATTTTCTTTTAATATTTTTTTGACATTTGTGTTATTTTGGAATTTGAGAAATGTTTGAAAGAGATTGATTATATTTATGATGGTTAATTTTCTTTAGTTCTATTGATTAGTTTTTGAAGTAGTTTGCAGGTTTTATGTCAAATATGGATATGCAAGAAGACAATGAAGAATTTGAAACAATTATTTGTATTTTGGCTCGAGCTATAGAATACTATTATTTGACATTCATTTATAAAAGACCTTGCATGACTTCTGCACAGATCGGGAATATGTGGTTAAATGAAATTTTACAAGGGAATGAGAGTCGCTGTCATAATATGTTTCGAATGAAAAGAAATATATTTGTCCAATTATGTGATGAGTTGCAAACGAATTATGGACTAAAAGGTTCTAGAAGATTATGTGCAACTGAGATGTTGGGTATGTTTTTGCACATAATTGGACATGGAATAGGTAATAGATTAGCACAAGAGAGATTTCAACATTCTGGTGAAACTGTTAGTAGACATTTTAGTAAAGTATTAGACATTGTGTCTCATGGCTATAGATATAATTAAGCCATTAGACCTTGAATTTAGAGACATACCAGATGAAATCTCAAGAGATTCAAGATATATGCCGCATTTTAAGGTAATTTTAATTTCTTTTAATTATTATTATTTACCTTTATTTTTTTACAAGTTAAAAAAAAAAAAAAAAAAAAAAAAAACTTTATAATTTACCTTTGTTTACTTTTTTAGGATTGTATTGGTGCAATTGATGGTGTACATGTTCATGCTTCCATTCCCAGTGAAGATCAAGTACCATATATTGGAAGAAAAGGAATACCTACTCAAAACATAATGGCTGCTTGTGATTTTGATATGCAATTTATATTTGTCTATACTGGTTGGGAAGGTACTGCTCACAATGCAAGAATATTTATGTCTGCTCTACGCAATGGTGACTTAAATTTTCCAAAGTCACCTGAAGGTAACATTTTTCACTTAGAATTAATGTTTTCACTTTTTTTTTTCTTTTAAAAGACTCCTAATTATATTACTATATATCACATTCAACAGGAAAATATTATCTAGTGGATGTTGGGTACCCTCAAATGAAAGGATATTTAGGACCATATAAAGGAGAGAGATATCACCTTCTTGATTTTCGTCGGGGTAGCCAACCAGTGGGTTATCAAGAGATATTCAACCAAGCACATTATTCTCTTAGAAGTGTCATTGAGCGGACTTTTGGAGTATGGAAGAAGAGGTGGAAGATTTTAAGAGATATGCCTAATTATCCTTTTCAAAAGCAAGTGAAGATAATTATTGCAACTATGACACTTCACAACTATATAAGAAGATATGATCGAAGTGATCGTCATTTTGAGAAAGATTGGGATATTCAGAATGATGGTTTAAATGAAGAAATGGAGGATGACATCAATATTCCTGAAGTGAATCACAATAATAATTATTTTCAAATTCAAGAATTGGAGACTCTAAGATACAGTATCGCTACAAGTTTGATGAGAGCAAAATAAATTATCTTAATCATATTTTTTCTTAAATTTTGTTTGTACTTAAATTGGAATAATATTTGTTCATTGCAATGTTATAATATTTTATCATATATTTTAAAATAACAAAGTATAAATTTTTAGAATAATAAAATAGAAATTTAAATTTAAACTATAATAAAATTTAAATAATTATCTTATAACAATTTAAATATTAAGTATCAATATAAAAATAATGAAAATGGCTATGTCCATTTTCGTCATTATAGCTAAATCACAACAATCTTGTTTGAATTTACCAAACACTATAACGTGCTTTTTCATAATCTACTCCTAGTTACAACTGATTTTTTTAAAAGCACAGTTGCCAGCAATTATTTTAAAAGCTACAGCAACCCCAAACTAACCCTTAATCCCGAAAACAACCCTCTCCGCAGGTCCCTTTATTCCTCAAAAAAAAAAAAAAAAAAAAAAACGGTGCACGTCCCTTTCACCAAAATAAATACACAAATAAACAAATACATACCAGCGTCTATAAAAGGAGTCAATTTTTGAAGCTTCCCACCGAGAGGGAAGGGCCTACAAAATACCTTTCAAATGAGTTCATTCTCCCCTCCCCTCTGCTCTCATCATCATCAGCTCCTCACACCAATTTCATCACTCAGAATTTCAACCATGGGAAGCCACGGAAGAATTCTCCGAAAACCTAGATTCCTTTGTCTCCATGGCTTCCGAACCAGTGGAGAAATCCTCAAGAAGCAAGTCCGGAAATGGCCGGCTTCTGTCCTCGATCAATTCGATCTCGATTTCCTTGACGCTCCATTTCCTGCCTAAGGAAAATCCGACGTTGAAGGAATTTTCGATCCTCCCTATTTCGAGTGGTTTCAATTCAATGCGGTACGATTGCTTGGCCTAATTTCAATTTCTTTTCAAATTCACAAACTCGTGTTTAGTTTATTTATTTCCTCCCTTCTTCCATTACAGGAATTTCGACGAGTGTCTCTCATTCATCGAAGATTACATGCTTAAGCAAGGACCGTTTGATGGATTCCTCGGTTTCTCTCAGGTAATTGCCCTGGCTTTCCTCTGTTCTTTTCCTAATTGGCGAAATAATGCTTAATCAAGTATCAATTTGGAGTTGAATTTCACAATTTCAATCTCTCTTCTCAAACATTTGCAGGGGGCGATATTATCGGCCGCGCTGCCGGGACTTCAAGCGAATGTAACCTAATCGGAGCCTGCTGTTCTTACAAATAATCATTTAAATTCTCCAAAATACATGTGAATTCGAAATTGACAATTTGACGCGGTGGTACTTCGATTAATCGGTTGCAGGGTGTTGCTCTGACGAAAGTACCGAATATCAAATTCGTGATCATCGTCAGCGGTGCGAAATTCAGATCGCAAACCGTGGCTGAGAAAGCTTACTCGACGTCCATTGGATGCCCGTCCCTCCATTTTCTAGGTACCTTCAACTTCACATGTGTTTTGTTTCTCTTTGGAAAGCCATGCACACTGCGTTGTTTTCAAATATTCTAATTCTTTGCCATGTTATTTGTAAAAGAACCGACCACTGAATGCATGATTTTAGGCCAGGATCAAGTGGATGTTTCAAATTATTTTTTTTTTCACACTTAAAAATACTTTTTTTAAACTTTTAAAATGTTATTCCAACGGAATAAAATAAGTGTTGGGAGTACGCCCAAAGTCCCACATCGACTAGATGAGGGGAAGATCATGGGTATATAAGAGAGGACTAGTATCTCCATTGGTATGAGGCCTTTTGGGGTGATCCAAAAGCAAAGCCATGAGAGCTGTTATGGTCAAGAAGGTATTAATATCGATAACTCAGATTAGAATATCGATGGATATTTGGGAAAAAATCACAGATATCACAGAAACTCATAAAAATATTATGAATTTTTTTATGAAACTTTGGACTAAGCTTGTTTAAGTGATAAGCTATTAGTTTAAGCATGTATATCAATAATTATAAGTTAAATATGAATAGTAATACAATAATAGATAATGTTGAAGACCGAAAAATGAACATGAACTTAAATATTTCATTGATAAAAAATTGTAGTCATACAAGTACATGTTTTAATCCTTGGAAATGGAAAGGAATAAATTTATTTTCAAGTGAAGCAAGCAAAATTCACTTCAAATGTCATGTTTGAAGTGAAAAAACAATGAAAAAGTTGAAATGAAGTGTGAGAAATGTTGGGAGTGCGCCCAAAGTCCCACATTGGCTAGATAAGGGGGAGATCATGGGTATATAAGGGAGGACTAGTATCTCCATTGGTATGAGGCCTTTTGGGGGATCCAAAAACAAAGCCATGAGGGCTTATGCCCAAAGTGGACAATATCATACCATTGTGGAGATATGTGTGTGTCCGATAGTCCCTTAACAAGTGGTATCAGAGCCATGCCCCGGGAGTAACCATGTTGGGTGGAATCCTCAGGTGCCGAACAAAGAAGTTGTGAGCCTTAATAGTCATGGTGGAGGTCCGTGGTTGAGCTCTGGATAGGCAGGTATACTCCGGAGAAGAGGAGTCGTCCTGGATAAGAGCAACAACTCTCGGTAAAGCGGTGAAGCTTAGAGAGTAGGACGGATAGATGACTATTTGAGGGGAGGCTCGATGGTACTTTGTTCGAGGGGAGGATTGTTGGGAGTGCGCCCAAAGTCCCACATTGGCTAGATAAGGGGGAGATCATGGGTATATAAGGGAGGACTAGTATCTCCATTGGTATGAGGCCTTTTGGGGACTAGTATCTCCATTGATATGTGTGTGTCCCTTACAAGTGGACACACACATATCTCCACAATGGTATGATATTGTCCACTTTAAAAAAAGTTGAAGGATCTGGGGTTTGAACCCACGCCCATGAAGGAAGGAAGGGATAAAAAATTTGACTTAAAGTCAACGGAGCAATTTGGAATTATTATATATGATAGCGTATAAATAAATATATTTCGTTTTATATCGATTTTTCCGCGTTTCAGCCACTTTTCGCCGATAACTCCGCAATTTCTCCGCGTTTTTTTTGTCCATTTTCCATGTTTTTTTCTGATTTCAGTTCGATATACGATATTTCGACGATATTTGCGATATATCGCAATAAAATGGTAAAAAAGATGTTAACCCCCTATATCTCTATCGGACTCGCGAGAAATTCGATATTTCGCTGATACTTCCCGATTTTTTCATCCTTGCACTCACTTTTGATGCTCTCTCCAACTCGTTGATACTTTCTCCAAGTTTTGATTATTCCTCCGAGTTGTATTACATATTGAGGACACATCCCCTATTTATAGGACTAAGATCCTTGGATCTAGAAATATCCTAGATATTTCTCTACTTAATTATCCTTATCCAAAGGAATTCTCGAATTCCTTGGAGCCTAAATAAAGGATAAGATAATTCTAGAGCTTCCTTTAGATATTTATTTACAATACTCAAGATAAATCTAGAAAGATCAATTGAGCCATTTATGTAGATACTTCAAGAACCTTCTAGATAGTTAGCGTTGCTTTATTTAACATGTTATAGATCTTATTATTAGTATTTATATAGATTGATGCTATTATATTGTTGAAAGTAACGAATTGATGATATCATTAATATTTTATGGGTTCTACTGCAGGATATTAGATATATTTTAAATGGAAACAAGAGCAAGCTCAACTAAGAGGTTAGAGGAGCAAATTACCCCTTCCATATGTTGTCAAAAGAAAAAAAAAAAGATATATTTTAAATCTTAATCTCATCGAACTCTCTAGATGTAGCGATGTATAAATATTTTAATCTTTGATTTTAAGTGATTTCTTCGAATTTTAATATTAATCTACAATTTTTTGCAATATTTAGTCTTAAGATAAAACAAAACTCATATGTTAATGAATTGAGTTATAGTCAAGTTTATACGAATGATAATTGTTATTGTATAGAGATAATATTCTCATACGTTTTTCAAGAATATAATAGACCAGCATAATAGTTAGCTAAGCCATTTTTAGTGGTGATCTAGAATTGTTTATTTTGTGAATTAGGTTCTTTATTGTTTAATTTAAGATGCCATCAATAGAATTGTTGACTAAAGTTATATGAATATAATTTAAAAATAAAATATTATTAACATTTGAAATAATTAATCAACTTCTCATACATGTGTGTTATTTAATTAATGGTGGCAGGAGAGGAAGACTTCTTGAAGCCTGACGGATTGAAGTTGCTGGAATCATACGATGAACCATTAGTAATCAAACATCCTAAAGGCCACATAGTACCTAGACTTAGTAATGTTTAATTTCACTTTTTCATATATATATATATATATATATATATATATATATATATATTTCTGACGCTAATTTAGATTATGTGAACCTTATTTTTTCAGATGGTAAACGTTTGGAGGTTATGGAGAGTTTCATTGAGAGAATTTCAAAGATCATGGATGAGACTGAAGAATAAGTCTGAAATTATATTGGATTATCAATTATGCAATTTTACTCCTCGAAGAACAAATAGAAAACAATGTTGAAGTTAATTGTAATTGTAATGTAATACAATCTTCATTTTCATGATGTAGTGGCAATTTTAGTATTCTCTCTAATACCATCATTCTGTTAATTTCTCTAATAATTGCTTGTTATAAGCAATTGTAATTCTTTTAGCAATAGTCAAAGCGGGTATGACTCAATTGACATTTATCTTCGATCAAGAGGTCAGAGGTTCGAATCTCTCCACCACCAAATGTTGTTGAACTCAAAAAAAAAAAATCTTTTAGCAATAGATTTTTCCTTCTGCTAGTTAATGTGGGAATTTTAATTTTGAAAAAGAAAATGGTATAGGATATCGTCAAATACTGGATAAGTAATTGACAGTAATATTAAGGCTAAATATTTATATATTTATTTTATTAAAAATTTTCAGTTTCACCTTTCTTATTGTTACTTGCATGGTATTTTTTTTTATTTTTTGAAAAGACTTGCATTATTTTATTTGGCAAAAATTTTAAAAAGGAATTAGCCAATTAGGGAGCTAAAAATTAAATGTTAGTGAAATTTAAAAGAACTTGAATATAATTTTACTTCATTCCTTCCAATTGGGCGTTTGTAGTCCAACGGTTAGGATAATTGCCTTCCAAGCAATAGACACGGGTTCGACTCCCGGCAAACGCAAATTGGAATAATATATATATTAAAAGTATGTATCGGGTATGATTTTGAACATGACAAAAGTAATTTTAACCATTTTGAAATCACTCCCAAACACGCACTTAATATCTGATTCTGTATATGCAACAGCAAAAATGAACTATTTGATACAAGTTAAAAAAACATTTTTAACTTTCATCACATTCATCTAACAATATCCAATTTCATTGACTAAAAGAGTATAATTGATGATTTTTATAACATAAGTGCTCAAATCGGAACTTTTTAAATATGAGAAATTAAATTGAAAAAACACCTAAATATTAGAGGTTAAAACATACCTTTACTCTAATATTAATCATCTTTTAGAAAATATAAAATGAATATATAAGTACTTTTATAAAATTTTCCAGAAATTTTTTTATAATTATTTTTTTATTTTGGTTAGTTGTTGTAAAAGTGATATACTCTTTCTACTTAAAATATTGCATATAGCAAACTATGATATTTGGATTAAGAATATAATCATATTTCTCAATATATGATAGAAATATTGATTTTTATTGAGTTCAAACGATGTGAGCACTCGAGTTGATGATAGAAAGAATAATTAGAATTCAATTGTGAGTTTTGTAATGTTTTTATTAAAGTTTGTTGGTTTTTTGGCCCTTAATCTCAAATTTTGTTAATAAATGTTTTGATGATAACAAACCCAACTTTTAATTATTGAAAATTTTAGTATTTTAATGTGACCATAGCGTGAGCTCGGAACAACGATTCCAACGCTTCTTGAATCACTCAAATCGAAACTAAAACGAAGAAGTTATAGCCGAAACAAGTTTTAACGAAAAATGTTGGTACGGATGACGTGACGACTAAGTCAGCATCAATGAACCAATCTGAATCTGGCACGTGGAGCAATGGGAGAGTGACCCATGAAGTTTTTTTTTGATATATATATAATCTATAGTATATATAAAAGTGACTATAGATGAAAAACTTTCTCTTCCCATTTTGCCCATTCTTTTTTATATATTTATTTTATTTACAATTATTATGAATTATGAATCCTTATTTATTATTGTTCAATTTCATAGCAAGAATGTAGATGCAACGTGAATGAAGGAAACACTTCAACTTCCCCTAGGACTCTTTACTACCAAATTAATTAAAACTAAGCTTAAAGAGAGTAACGGAAATAGAGAAAAAAAATGATAGGAAAAAGTAAAAACAAGACAGAATGAAATAAATGCTCAAGAATTCTATATTTTATTTATACCAATAAGAGAGAAGTAGAAAGATAAAGAGGGCAACTTTTAGGAAAAAAAAAAGGATAAAAAGATGGAAAAGAGAGAACGTGTTAAAGAGAGTAACGGAAATATAGAGAAAAAATGATAGAAAAATGTTGGCAATGCATTGAATAAAATATAAATGTTTTAGAATTCCATATTTTATGCCAAAGCGAGCTTAGCTCAGCGGTAATTGGCATGTACCCTCGACCATGAGGTCAGAGGTTCGAATCCCCCCACCCCCAAATGTTGATGTACTCAAAAAAAAAAAAAAAAGAATTCCATATTTAAAAAAATAAAAAAGATAAAAAGATGAAAAAGAGAACGTATTCAATAAATGCTTGTGGTTACAAATTTAAGTGTATTTATTTTCATCAATAACCCCTTTATATATATTCCATCTTGTGTTAATTTTCTTCATAGCAATATTCTATACACATTCTTCATAAACTAGAATATCTTTTTTGAATTCTTAATGGTTGATGACAATAGGAGTAGAGGTGGCGACAACAATGATGGTGAGGAGTAGCGGTAGCAATGAAAGTGGTGACATCCAAGGAGATGTTAGTGAAACACGTTGGTAGTGGGACAATGGAGGAGAAGAGATGTTGAAGATGAAAACAAGGATGGAAAGCGTCGAGAGGTGCTATTACTCTTCGACCTTACTCATTGATGACGACAATCACATGGCAGTGGTAGCTATGGAGAAGAATGAAGAAATTGAGCCATGAAGAAGGTGGTTCGATGGGAAAGAGGGTGACTGTGACTGTCAGATATGAAATAAAAGGGGTGGGTTTGCCTCTGCGACCAAAAAATGGAGGAGGAAATAAGAAGAAAAAAGGATGGAAAAAGGACGGAGGTTAGGATTTTTTTTTCCCCTTTAACATATACTAATAAACATATATGGAAACAGAAAGTGAGGATTAGAATTATTTGTTTATATTTTTTAGTACATATTTATTTGTTCTTTTTTTTTAAATAATGAAGTTAAAGCTTTCTATAACAAGGGTAGAGTTATTATTATTATTTTTTCAAAAAAAAAAAAAGTTATTATTATTATTTTTTTAAAAAAAAGCATAAATAGCATTAACGAAAAACAACTGTTTCATAACCATCCTCTCTCAAAAGAGGGAAAATCCAGGGGAAAAAAGGAGCCCAAAAGACTTCTCCCCATTCTCGCGAAAAACAAAACACCTGCGGAACCTCAACATCTTCAGCGATGGCGGGACCGATCGAAGCGTTCTTCGCAACACAGTGTGCTACTGTGTTCAAAAGTCTATTACAATATCTGAAGGAGATTTCGTGCGAGGTCACTGCTGTATCAGCGATCGAGGCGTTCTTCACAACAAGGGTAGAGTTATTGATTGATATAAAGTTTGTAAAACTGATACTTTCATTTCATTTTTTCAAAAATATAAATAATAATTTTTTATGTTCCTTTTTTTAATTCAATCATTGCAGGGTTGGAGAATCCAACCTTTTCTTTTTCTCTTGATTTGAGACCTGTGAGAGTTCATTAGGTTATACTCCAAAAAGATAAATCTACAATAAATAAATACATCTAGGGGTAGTAATTTTGTTTCATTAAGATATAATGAATTAAATTAAGATATGTGATTATTTTTTTTCCTTTTTATAACGACTTTATTTTTATTCACTTTACATAATTCTTTTACATTATTTTGTAATATGCTTGCAATCTATTATACCTTTCTTAATTTTCGTTCTCATTCGAAATTAATCTCACACAATATATATGTAATTACTAATCTTTTTTTAGACAATTGCTAATCTTTTTAAAATATATTATATTTAAGGTTTTTTCTCATGAGTTGTTTTTGTATCTATACCTTCCTACTAATAATCAATACACTTTGTTTCAAAATAATAAGTCATTAAAATTAAGTTAGAATAATATTTATTTATTTCATAAATAATTTTTTAAAATAAAAAACTAATTTAAAAAAAAAAACTAATTTTTTAAAACTTTAAACTACAACTATGTGATTCCACGTGCATCGCATGTGTTGCTTACTAGTTTTATTTAAAAATTATGTGTCAAACGATTAGTTAAATTTCAAAAAAAAAAAAAAAAACATTTAATGTTGAACCGCTGGGCTGATTTCTTTTTTATAATAATAATTATTATTATTATTATAATAATGTTTTAAGCTTTTACTGTTAGATACATTTATATATATATATATATATATATATATATATATATATATATTATATTATTCATTTTTAATGATTAAGATCCAATGTCTAAAAATTAAACTTGATTTTTTTCTACAATATTTCCTCCTCTATTTAAGCCCAATTTTCTCCTCCAAATTTTTTTTTTAAAAAAAACAACAATTTCTCTCTCAAATTTCTACATGTTTCTTCTCTCCAATTCTTCAATGTTGCTTTAAATTTATTGTGAATATTTTATTTTGAGAGATTCTTGAGCTATTCAATTTTATCTTTCTTTAGTCATTTGTGGGTTTTTATTTTGTAAGATTTTTCTTACAAATTTGTGAGCGTAAATTTGTATATCTACTGTTTTGAGAGAGTTTGTGAGATTCTATTCAAATTCCAAATTCTTTGTAAGAGTTGCTCTTAAGCTCGAAAAAGATCAGTTGTAACAGTTTGATCCTGCACTGTGAAAAAGATCGGGTTTGTTCTTGCTCCCGAAAAAAGAACATTGTAGTGGTTGGACTCTATAAGCCGTGGAAAGAGTCGTGTTCTTCAATCGAATACCCAAGAGGAGCTTGGGGAGTGGAGTAGACCGTTTGCCAAACCACTATAAATTTCCGGTGTTATTTTCTCTAACCCTCTATAATTTAATTTTTGCAATTAAATTTCTTTATCGTTATTTGCATGAAATTAATTCCTATAATTTATTTTTAATACTTGGACAACATTTACATTGGAATTAATTTGGGTGCTTAAAATGTATTTTTAATTTATTGATTAAATTATGTCAAAATTATTTGTTCATAAAAAGTTTGCTTATTTGTTTAATTTAGGCCCACCGTATTAAAAAGTTTATAAATTTTCTTTAAATCCTATTCAACCTGTTGTCATACCGATCCAACAAAGTTAACCCAATAACTATATAAAAATCTAGCCAATAAAAAAGTTAAAATTTGATCAATTCTAACATGATTCAAGAGATAAAACACCTACTATCTTTCAAACTTCCATTCTATCAAAGATTTTGATTGATAGAGATTTTAAAGTATATACCTTTCTTGTGCTATAGCAAGTAGTTCATTGCATGAATATACATAAAGATGCCGGTTTTATTTTTATCCAAACTTCATTGTCTACTTGAAAGACACTTATTTGGTTAATCCTTTAAGTAGACTCCATTATGTTGCTACTAATGTTTACATTTTTTTTTTCTTTATTTTCTTTTCCTTCTTTATTTTTTTAGATAACAAAGTCACCTTCTTATTGATACTTCTACGACATTTCAAATTCAACAATAAGCCTCACATATCTACCTAAAGAGAACGGTTGCAACAAAATCTGCATAAGAGTACAACATACTTCTACCACAAAGTTATTTCTAATCTCCACTAGATTTTTTTTTCTTTTTTCTCTTTTTACTTTTGTCAAATTTGTACAATGTAATGAAATCTTGAAAGCCCTCTAAAGCAAATTAGTTAATATTTCCTCTGCGGAACTCAAAAAAAAAAAAAAAAAAATCCTCCATAATTATCTACTTATAGTTTAACAAATTCTGCTTTTCTTAAGAACAAAAGCAGCAACAATCTAATCAGCCATGTAGTTTCATTCCTAAGCATTTAAAAACAAAATTTAGATGAAAATTGGGTGAATAACAAAATTAAAATCCATTTCATAGTTCAGAGATATATTTTCTTATTTTATACCTTAGCCCAAAGTGAAAGACAATTTCTCTTTTTTTTATTATTTTACATTTGTAGGGAAAAAAAAAAAAGAAGAAGGAAGAAAAATAAACAAAAAGATTCAAAATTCTTGAACTCAAAAAAGTAATAGTAATAAATTCAAAATTCAAATCAAGACCCTTTGACGGTTTGACCCCTACATTTCCAACCGTTAAAAAGATTCCGCATATTTGCATTGTCTTTAGTTATTTGTTTATTTTTTATTATTATCTTTAAAAGAAACGTTATCTTTAATTCTCCGTTGGAAAATTAAAAAAAAAAAAAAAAAATAGAAGAAGAAGGAAGCAAATCAAACCAAACATTAGATTAGAAGAAACGAATCAGAGCAGCGTCGAATCGATATTTTAGCCATTTTCCCGTAAAGAAACTGCTCCAGTTCTTCTCGTTAATTTCACCGGCGCCGGAGATCGCTTCGAACTCTCCAATGAATCACTCCCAGCCACAGCCTCAGCCCGATCCATCCAATCCCCTCCCTCCAAAACCGTCGAATTCCGATCATACGGATCCAGTTACCGACCATCGCTCCGGCGACTATTCTCCCTATCCCAAGCTTGACCCTAGCGACGTTGCTCCGCCGCCGCTGCCGGAGAACTGGACCACCGTTCCCATGGGCTCCCAACCACACCATCCACCGCCGCCTCCTCCTCAAACTCAGCCAAGCAGCGAGGCTCGTGCCCCGATCTCCGAGGGAAATGCCACCACTCTGCCGACTGAAGCTAATCCCTATGTTTCTGCGGCTCCAGCCCAGGGGAATCCTTCTTCCTCTAAGAGTAAGTGATTTTGATTTCCCTAGATGTGAATATTTATTGAGTGTTTGTAATTAAATAAATGAAATTCGTATTCGATTGATTGCATGTTTGATCTGTGATCAGATACGATGGATTCCGTGAAGGTGATGCTTGGAAGATGGGGAAAGAGGGCAGTTGAGGCAACTAAGAAGGCCGAAGATCTTGCTGGGAATATGTGGCAGCACTGTAAACCCTCAATTCTTTTTTCATAATCTAGGCTTGTTTACCTTCTCAACAATATTGATATATTTGATTCTGACTTTAATAAAACGATGAACATGTAGGGGTATAGGATGATTGTTTGCCGATTGGAATATATGTCATGTCCATCTAAACACAGATCTTTGAAAACCTATGATTGCTCTGCTTAGGATATTGGCATTAAGCATTTTCCTAGAACTATTTCTCTTTTGTTTCATTATATTCTCTGATGTTTTATGTGTAGTGCTCCTATATTGAATAAGTTGTGTTATATTGCCTGAACTTGAATTTTGGATTATGTTTTATCTCAATAAGGGCAATGAGAAAAATAAAGAGCTTAGAGGGAATGAGTTCAATTTATGATGTCCACCTACCCAGGGTTTAATATCCTATATATTTCCTGACAACCAAATATAGTAGGATCAGACGATTGTCCAGTGAGATTAGTCAAAGTGTGTGCAAGCGACCTGGACACTCACGGATATTAAATAAAGATAAATATGTTTTATCTGGTACTGTAACTACTTCCGCACATATTGATATAGAGCTAGTGCTTCGGGATTGCGGCTGCAAATACAAGGATTTTGAAACTTTTTAGCTGCTTCTGTTAACCAATGATGATAAGTGAAACAATCTTGTTTCTTCAAAACAGTGAAAACAGGGCCTAGCTTTGCTGATGCTGCCGTTGGAAGAATTGCTCAGGGGACGAAGGTTCTGACAGAGGGTGGTTATGAGAAAATCTTCCGACAGACTTTTGAGAATACACCTGAAGAGAAGCTTCAGAAAGCATATGCATGCTACTTGTCCACATCAGCCGGTCCAGTGATGGGAACTTTGTACATATCAACGGCTAAACTTGCCTTTTGCAGTGACAATCCTCTTTCATACAAAGTGGGTGAGGAGCTTCAATGGAGCCTTTACAAGGTCAAATTCAATTCTTAACCTTACTATTCACTAACCAGTTCACAATTTTATGAACCAGCTTTCACAGTTTTATTTTTCTTGTATGGATTTTGTCCTTCTATGGTCTGTGTGATGCTAAAGTTTTGGTTGAGTTGATGTCGATTTAAGTGAAGAAGATGTGAAGAATGGGCTATCAATATTTTAAAAAGTGAGGAAATTAGGCTCAATAAGGACCATAGAAAAAATAAGGGCTTAAAGGGAATAGGTTCAATACATGGTGGCCACCTACCTAGGATTTAATATCTTACGAGTTTCCTTGACAACCAAATGTAGTAGGGTCAGGTGGTTGTACCATGAGATTAGTCGAGGTAAGCGTAAGCTGGCCCGGACACTCACGGATATCAAAAAAAAAAGTGAGGAAATTAGAACTTGGGAACACCTACTTGGGTAACGTAAGTAATTCTAAATATATTTCTTCCTGGTAACTAGAGTAAGATTTAAGTCGATTCTAGTATCACGAAACCCTTAAAAGAAGCAAAAACCATTTTTTTTATGTTTGAGATAATTATTTCAATCATATCCATTTCAGTCTAAGTTTATGTTAAGCCTCGAATAACAAAGGTGTACGAGCGTAGGTGCGTGAAGGGAAAGGGGAGTGGGAAATAGAGGATTGTTGGGTATTGAGGGGGCCCACACGTGATTTCTGTTCGTTGGGTGAGAGTTGTTATAAGAGAATGTTTTGTGAGGGATAGGATATCTTTTTGGCTATTGTGAATTGTATTTTCTTTGCGGAGAACTTGGGAGAGAAGGGAAGCTCTCGAATCTTCCACTGTTTATGTTGATAAATAAAATTGGTGGTTGAGGCCTATCAATTTATTCCGGATAAACTGTGAAGTCAAGGGGATAATGCATTTAGATTTAAGAATTTTTGCAACATCTTGCAAGTTACAAAGACGTACAGGTCATCTTCTTCTATTGATTCAAACATATATATGCTCAGCCTTTTGTTCACTACTGCAAAATCACAAGTACTTCACACTCAATTTATTTGGTTTTGATCATCTAGGAGAGTGTGGCTTCTTTTTCTTGCTCTTGTATTGCCCATCTTTGTGCTTATATGTCACCTAGTTTCTATGAATTGTTGAGGTGTACTATAAAACAATTGACTGGAACTCCCCTGAATCCTCTTTGATTGATATGATAGGTGGTGATCCCGCTACATCACCTAAAAGCAGTCAACCCATCAACAAGCAAAGTGAAACCTGCTGAAAAATTCATACAGGTTATCTCCATTGACAATCATGAATTCTGGTTTATGGGCTTTGTATCATATGATAGTGCAGTCAAAAATCTTCAAGAAGCCCTGCAGCCGACCACTCCTTCTTCTGCATAAAATCTTCGATCATGCACTTTTATTTATATCGTCACCAACAGTAAGCATTGAAGTAAGCCAAGATTTTGATGTTATACAAACAAACAACTACTCTAGAAATTAATACAAATGATGAAAAACTTGATGGTTGTATTAGTATTGTTATATGGACTTCATGATTCTTATTTAATTCCTACTGTGTATGGAGTGATGAAGAGAGAGCAGAGTGGAATATTGCAAGTTGTTTGAACTTTTGTAGATGGCATCTGTAATTTTGTTGATTGAATTGAATGGTAAATAGTATTGATGATTGTATTCTACTGGGTCTGTGCTGTACTTCCTCCTGTTTGGCTATTCATTTCTTATGAATTACAATCTCCTGTGATGGTTGTATTAGCATTATCAGTAAAGGTTTAAGGTTCTTTCCCTTAAATTTTTCATTAGGGAAGTTTGTCAGCTAAACTAGATTTTTGTTATAATCTCACCATTTATCAATTCACAGCGTTTATTTATTATTATTATTATTATTCTTTTTTCCATTTGTGAAGGAGCTTATGTGCGATGTTCAAACATTTCGAATTATTTCTAATATTTTAACTTAAGAAACTATCATCAAAGTGAACATCTCAGCGGTAATTGGTATGTTCCATCGATCGAGACGTTAGAAGTTAGAATCTCTAATCCAAATGTTGTTGAACTCAGAAGAAGAAGAAAAAGAACCAAGATAATATACTAGGTTGGTTATATGATATAGGAGCAAAACAGAAAAGTTGGGTGATTGTTACTCATTTTTCAATTCTTGGATTAAAAAAAATTGTTATTGTTATTGTTATTTGGGTTAGTTTTATATAAGTGGTGGAATGGTCAACAACAGAAAATAAAACTATAAAAGTGACTTACAATTTTTGTCATTACTGAATTCTTATGAACAAAAGGAGCAATTCTCTTGTGATTTTAAGCCAAACAAGCTCAGTTAACCAAACCAGCTACCATTGAAGTAAGTAATCTACAAAGAATCTAAGATTGAATTGTTGAATAGGGTAATGCTAAGCAAATGAAAACTAAGAATTATAACAATAGTATTTGGATTTTCAAAAAAAAAAAAAAAAAAAAAAAAATACCAATAGTATTTGGACTCTTTTCTAGGGATTGTTCATCTTCCCACAATGGGCCTTAAAGTCTTATCTATGGGGCCCAATTATTTTTGTCATATCTATCTTTTGACCCAAAAGAAATAAAATGAAATACATTTTTAGTTCATTTGACATTTCCCTTATGATATTTGGTCTTTATACCCCCCCCCCCCCAATTATTCACTCCTATGTATTGTTAAAGAAATAATATAAAGTTTGAGTCTAACCTTAAAAGGGCAAAGTGAGCATAGCTCAATGGCAATTAGCATATACATTTGACCAAGAAGTCAAAGGTTCGAATCCTCCAACTTCAAATGTTTTTTTTTTTTAATAATATGTGGGTGGGGGATTCGAACCACGGACCTCTTGGTCATTAGTATAAGCTTCATACCAGTTGAGCTATGCTCATGTTGGCACCTCCAACCTACAATATGGTAGTATTATTTAGAGTAATATGATTTCTTTTCCCTAAAGAAAGTAATTGGGGATAAATTCATTCTTTCGAGTGCATTATTTGAAAAAAACCTGTTCATTACATTTGTATTAATGTAATACAATAACTAAATTATTATATTTTAAAAATAATTATATATGACCAAAATGTCACAAGAGAGAATAGTTAGTCTAAATTAAATTGTTGACATGCATTAGTAATTTTTCAACTACATTTTATAAAAAAAAAAAGAGGGGAAAAAAAGAAATGGCTATATATATAATACATTTTAACCCTACTAAAAATCCTTTGACTATCCTATTATAATTCAGTATTTTTAAAATTATAAATTCGAATTCCCACCAATTTATTTGAACTTTGACTTAAAAAAAAAAAAAATCATAATTTCAAATGGTTCATTTTAAGCTTCAAAATGTATATGGGCGAAACCTCTAAAAAAAATGTATATGGGCGATAATCATGAAAGAAGTGTTAATATAATCCCATTTAACATTACTTTTTGGTACTTGTGCCATATCAAGATTTGATATAAATTAACAATTATCCTTCATAGGGTTATGATGATATTAGATATGAAAATATATAAAGATAGTAGGCATATAAAGTTGAATGTAGTTCTTATATGTGATAGTCTGTAAACTTTACTTTCAATTACTTTTAAGTTCACCTAAAAATTTTTATATCATTATCAATGAAGATGTTGTTCTCTATCTATATACTAAAGACATTATCCATTTCTAGCCAATGTTAGTTGATTCTCGTAACCCTAACATTATATATAATTTTTTTGCGTCAATTTGAACATAGCTAAATTGATTAAGACATTATAATCTTGACCAAAAGGTCTCGCACACATCGTTGAACATAATTGGATCTTTTTCTTATATAATGCATATTAAACTACTATACCCAAATGGGTAAACAGAAAAGGTAGGGTAAACTTAGCCTTCTTGATCTTTTTTCAAAATTCAAAATTTTCTAAAAGAAAAAGATAAAACCCTAAATAAATGGAGGGTGTGAAGGAATCCAATTAGGAAGAGAGAGAGAGATGATTTTCAGCTTTAGGTTGATGAGATGGAAGGCAAAGGCAAAAGCAAAGACATGACAAAATATGCATACAAAAATATCTCAAAATCTTAGCTGTATTGTCAGATAGCAATAAGGCAAAACTATTGTGCTAAGGGAGAGAGGAGTTTTTGTTTCAAGTAAAAAGCTCACATGTTCAATACAACAACAAATTAAAACCTTGCTCCCCAAAAAAAAAAAAATCAAATCAATCTTGACATCATTGTCCCGACATTGGACACAAGCTCAACACTTGAACTACATTCGTGTTCTTTACTTTTGCCACCAAAATCCACATCCTAAGATCCACTCTCTCCTTTGCCATTGGTTACTTACACCAAACTTGTTCCACCTTAAATATTTGCACTTCCATATGTACACTCAACCATAAACAAACCCCATATGAATCCATAAATCAACCTAACATTTTCATTCACATTTATTTTCTATTCAAGAATCTCAACCTGAATCCAGCTCAACCAAAAGGTCAGAAGTTCGAATACTCACCCTTACATGTTCAAAATAGAGTCTCGGAGCAAATTTATCCAAAGACATTTAAAAAGTTTCAAACAGTTGAATATATGGCAAATGAAGATACCTTAACCACTGAGTTATGTAATTAAAGCGGTGGGAGAAGGGGCTACAAAGAGGGGGAGGAAGTAGATGACAGATGTGAATAGAAACCAAAAGAGAACAACGGGCTTTGCATGCTTACCACGTTTGTTTTCCCCTTTTTTTTCCTTTCCAAACTCTCTCTACATTTACAATCCAACAACCCAAAATTCCACACCCAAAAAAAAAACCCAAAATGAAGAGATAATTTCAATTTCAATTTCCACACAACCCCATTAATAATGGTGGCTGCAATTCAGTTTCTAATTGTTAACATCATCCTCAAATTCATTGAAGAAAAAAAAAAACTTCAAAACTACTCAAACTCACCCAAAAAAAAAAAAAAAAAACCCTAATCTACCCTAGTTTTAGACCACCTCCAATTCCAAATTGGCCAGTTCCCTAACAATGCACTAAAAAACATAATCATGATGAAGAAGAAGAAAGAACAACAAGAAAAATAATAATAATAATCCATTTATGAAACCCTAATTTGTTTGTTTGTTTCTACTTTCTAGGGTTTCTTCCCTAAAGTATGCTTGTTGTTGTGCATCCATACCTTTAGAACCTGCCGCCGGACTCCGGTTTCCGAGCAGAACCGTTCCACGTCAGCTTCGTCGTGTTTCTGAATTGTCCATCCCACTTTCTCTGCAAACCCTAACATTTTCTCCTTCTGCTCTTGGCTGAACTTTGTCCTGAATCTCTTCTTCAACAACCCACTTCCTCCGCCGCCGCCTCCTCCGCCGCCGCTGCTGCTCGGATTCGACGCGTCGTCCTCCTCCCTCCCCGACGCCGCTGCCGCCGGCAACGCCAACGGCCTCTGCTGAACTGGGGCCCCCGTCAAGTACACGTAAGCCGACGGCTGTGGGGGCCCACGGTAAGAAGAAAACTGTTGCTGGTGGTGGTGGTGGTAGTAGTAATGTCCCTGATCTGAATCGGTTTCTTTCCGGTGGAAATTCCGGTGACAGTTACAGGCGGCGCATTTCAGTGCATCTATACTGCCTTCCTCTCCCGCCGGCATAAACTCGCCGCAACCGTCCACCGCGTGCCCGCCGATTCCGATGGCGTGATTCTTCAAACACTCTCTATATCTAATATTCCCTCCGCCGCCGCTCTTCCTCGCCGCCGATGACCCCTCTCCGGGTTTTGGCCGAGTCGAAGCTGAGTTACCGAACGAGTCGTAGTGGTGGGCGATGGGCATCTCTTCCATTATTTCATCGTCTTGGTCTTCGTGCTCGTCGTCGAATTCCATTTTGAAGAACCCAAAAAGAAAAAATTAAAAAAAAAAAAAAAGAAACCTTTCTTTCGCCGGAGATTAGATTAAAACAAAACCCAGCTGGGTTCTGTACATCTTCTTCAGATGTGTTTATAAACCAACAAAAAATAATAAGACACAAAATTAAAAAGCAGTAATTTTTAATTTTTTTTGTGGGTTTAACTTCACCCTTTGGGAGAATAATAATAATAATAAATATAAAATTTATAGAGTGAGAAAAGAGAGGATAAGAAAGAAGGTGAGAGAGTGGCCATCAATTTTTCTGAGCCTGCACAAAAAAAAGGAGCTGTCTTTTACTCTTCTGTTTTCTAATGCTTCCACTGGAAAATAACCCAACTTTTCTTATATTTAAATATTTTTTTGTATTATCAACCTGAATATGGCTCAATTGATTACATTAACGGTAAAAAACGATGAGAATTTGTTTGTGTTTTGTTTTAAATTTTTGGGAATTAGAATGAATTAGAAGGGGTTTGGTAGGTTTGTGAGAGAGAAGGAATAATTAGGGTTTGTGAATGAAATTTATGGGATGAGAATGGGATTATAATAAAATAATGAATGAAGGTAATGAAAAAGATGGTTGCAAATTGCAATAGTGATTAAAAATGGGTTTTGTCAGTATTCTGAAGAAATGGCAGGAAGAGAGAGAAGGGGGATGACGTCATGGTGACGTGAGGAAGGAGTTTGAATGAGGAAGAAGATAAACCTATCAACATCTGCTCTTTAACCCCTAATGGCTCACTCTAAAATATGGCCAAAAAAGCCCACTGCCCTAAATTCCATAACTTTGCATTATTTGTTTTCACTCACAGCTCCTTTCCTTTTTTTTTTTTTTTTAAAAAAAAAAAAATTATAATTATCATTATTATAATTAAAATTGAAAATTCTAGTGACTCAGCTTTCCAAATAAGTTTGTATGTAATAGACCTCTAAACCTTTAATTTTGTATATAACAAATCATTGAACATTTAAACCATGTCTAATAGGTCTATGACATATTAGAGTTTTGTTTTTTTTTGTACATAACTAGAAGGCATTAAATTAAGAATCTTGAATAGGTTGACCTATATTAGACACAAAATTTTGAAAGTTTAAAGTTTAAGTAAACAAAAAATATATAGTTTTATGTCTAATAGATTTGCTAATTTAAAAAATGTCTAATATATCAAGAACGGATTAAACATAAACCTAAAGAGATTCTTTTAGTACAATAAATGTGAGGTATGAAGAATTGAACCTCCAACCTCAAAGCAAGAAGTACATGTCGATTATTATTACAGTTGGGTTGTACTCACTTTGGCAAGCCTAAAGAGACTAAGCTTATAAATTTAACCTCTTTTATCTTTTATACATATAGATATAGATGAAGATACGAACTTAATTACGAATGTTTTTAATATATTATCTAGTCGAGGTAGGTTCAAAATAATATTTAGAGTCATTTATTAAACTAAAATTTCAAAAATCAAACTTATATTTTATTTGATTAAATTACAAGTTTAGTTTCTAAAATGTTGGGGTGTGTATAACAAATCCAGGAAAATTTAAAAAAAAAAAAAAAAAAAAAAAAAAAAAACGTCTAATAGTTTTATAAGTCCTTCGTTTTATATCAGAAATTATGGTAGATGAGCTCCTTTAATCCATTAATTTCAAATTTGTCTAAATCTTTTAAATTTATCAATGGTAAGATTTCATACATTAATTCAACTTTTACTCTTCCCTAGATGCCCTTATTTAATTTTGATATTCTAATAAATATTTGTTTGCTTTTTCATGAACCAATTGGTTATCAAATTTGGTAATTCTTATTTTATTATTATTTTTTTTTTTATATTAAACATTCAATTTCTGTTTTTTTCCCTTACATTTAGCGATTACATTTTTGTTTTTTTGTCAATTTTAGTCAACTGCCATTTTTTCTAGGGAAATTGTGCTAAATGACTACAAAAAAAAAAAGCATTATTGATTTTTGGCTACGGAAGTTCGGATTTTGTAGGTGTGGCTACCGAAATTTTAGGAACCGTTTCCTGGCTTTTTTTGGACGTTTTTACCCCTGGTATATATGACTATATACAAACGCCGTTAACAGTCTTTTTTGTTGCAAACGTCCCCTTTTTGCGTGGTGGATGGATCCCTACTTACATGGGATCGGTTGGCGGTTTGTTTTGATCCTGATTTACCTATTTTTCAGGCTTAGGCTTTCTAACGGTAAAAAATTATATTTTTCAGCGGCATGAAGCAGTTAACAGATGGATTACCCCAAAAAAAAATACATCAAACAATTCCATAGTTGTATGTAACAGTTCAATCTACACAGACAACAGACGTACGATATCATATATGTATATACTAATACATACACGTTCACAGACAGACAATGGAGGGTATATAACTGTTCAAACACACGTACGTACGAGCATATCAGTATATAGATGTACGAGAAAGTAGTTGCACATATCAGTATATAAATGTATGAGATCATGGATGTATATACTAATACATACACGTTCACAGGCAGACAATGTACACAGGCTTGCCAATACATAGATTGTAAGGTGCAGGGGGGTATATAACTCCTTTCACACACTTTCATATGACCACACCACAACATACTTTCCAGAGGAGTTTGCAACAATGATGGAATAGTATTTATTAGTACATACCGCTCTGGTGGATTCGACCTCCTCACTTTCATCCCTTTTTGTTCGTTTGTCCTTCCCTTTGGGTCTCTTCGCATCCTAGATGTTAATTAGGGAGTTTAATTCTCTAATTTGTAATTCACAAGGGAGATGATGTGGGTGATCTTTTTTACCTTTTTGTCTACCGTTTTCTTTTTCTTGCTAACTCCTTCGTCTCCGCTATCGCTTGAGGAGTAATCATCTTCAATAGAATGGTCTTCCCCCGTATCGGCGCTTGCGTCAACTTCTTCCTGTTTTTTAACAAAATTACACGAGTAATTACAGCATGTTTTACACAACCTAAAGAGTAAATACAGAGTCTTACCTCCACGGGTTTAGTCTTTTTTGGTCTCTGCTTACAATAGAGCGTAATATTCTCGGATTGCTTGGAAGAAACAAAATCCCTAAAATCTTGGGGGAATGTATCAGTTTGTTGCTAATATAAGGGAATGAGAATGAAGTCGTTACCTTAGTTTGAATTTATGAGAAATTGTACAGTCCTCGCGCAGAAGGAGAATCGATGGAGGATGTGGGGCGAGCAGGAGTCTCGACGGCGTGGCGGAAGAAGGTCGCCGGCACGGCGGATGTGGGTCGTCGGCGCGATACGAGAGGTAGGGATTGGTATACACTCTGTGTTGGGGGTGAAAAATGGTGGGAAATGGAGGATTAAGTCTTTCAAGATTTTCGAGGGGAGGGAGACGAAGATGGACCGACGGGGGGTGGCGCAATGCATGGTGGCGTTCTGGTGGGAGGGTGGGCGGTGATTTGACAGGTCATAATGGCAGCCTTTAAGGTCCTTTTTTTGTTAGTTGTTTCATGGCCAATTTTGTACAACATTTACTAAGTTGTTTTCTAAGGTTTTCTTATTTGCAGGTAGTATATCCTCTTATTGAGAGGATTGTGTTTTCCAATTAACGTAGTCCGAAGGTGTTTCTCTCTACTGGGGGTTGAGCATTGTATTCCTTCCAAAATAAAGGTATCGACTCCTTTTTCCGGGAAACAATTTTTTTCAGTAGTAACAATATGATACAACTTTTTCTAGATTTTGAAACTAGTTTTTGTTTCTTTAATTTTTGAATTTCAAGCTTCCTAAAATTTCTCCAACTTATTTTTAGGGGTGTATTTTATCTCTCATAAAATCTGATTTTAATTTTTAACGTTAGGAACACGTTAGGCAGTTTGTTGGGGGGCATTTGTGTCTTTTACAAATAGGATTTTATTAATCAGTAAAACGTTTAGCCATCTATTTAATTTATAAACTTTTGTAGCCATTTTTCAAGCCACCTATTTATTTTTAGCCATTTTTCTTGTTGCCCCTTTTTTCTAAGCTCATTTCTTTTCTGTTAATCTGTAAGGACAAATATGTAAATGAACTTCTTAAACTCCTTTAATATCTAGTTGTGAGCCGACAAAAATGTAAAATTATATCAAAATGAACACTTTTGGAATAAATGGGCTACTATTAACCCATTTGTGTAGTTACCCCGTTTTATATCTAACACGAGTCTATGAATTCTCAATTTTGTGTATAGATAGGTCGTTGACATGTTAGAGAATTTTAAAAAATTGACAAACTTCTCGGACACAAAATTGAAAAGTGCTATATCACATAAGACTTTTTTTTTTTTTTTTTTTTTTTGAGAAATATAAGACTTAAAAATTCAATGTAGATTATTAAATTTTAAAATATGTTGAATAGATGAACAACCTATTAGACAAAAAAAGTTCAAAGGTTTATTCAACATTTTTCTATTAAACATAAAATTGATAGTTTAGATATCTCTTATTAGACACAACCTCAAAAGGAACTAAACTTATCATTTAACAAATTTCTTTTTATGTTTGTTTAGTTCAAATTAAAATTTCATTAATTTCAGTTTCAAAAAAAAAAAAATCATTAATTTAATAAGTTACATAAATTTAAGATACATCGATCCCTTAACCAAACATTTTCTAAATGACTTCACCATATACCATATTTTTATCCATTAAACTTCAAGCTGTTCTTTAATACAGTTTTAGAAAATTATTGAGGAAATTTCCCAAATTTGTTCTCTTTCTTTCTTAAATGAATGTGAATGAGAAACCTCTTTTCCTTTTAAATAATTGTTTCTTTTGGCAAAGACTTTTGGTGAATTCTTTATTTACTTGCCAACAAGAGCATAGCTCAACTGGCATAATCTTGTACTGATAACCACAAGGTGTTCTTTCCAATTTAGTTTTTAGAACTTTTGTTTTCCCAAGAAACAACATTAGTCAAAGAAATTTGGTTGACCTAATAAATTTAGAATTTATTAACATAAATACATTCAAAATCTAAAGGATTAGTATAGAGAATATATACCTATTGAGAATTTTTAAGGTGAGCATAGTTGAGCAATAATTGATATGTATCTTCAATCAAGAGGATGAAGGTTTGAATCTTCCTACTCTCAAATATGGTTGAATTAAAAAATATATAATATACCTATTAAGGACTGAAGCACAATTCAATTGATGTAAATTATCTTTTTTTTAGTATTTATATGAAACTTATTTTTTTTTTTTGTACTGTATATGAAACTTATTTTCAATCATAAGCTATAAACTCCGTGTGGTAATTAATATTCTCTCACATTTACAAATCTAAATTAACTCTGTTAGGAAATTTAAAACAAATTAGAACATGCTTTAAATTTATTTGGCTATAGACAAGACACATTGCCATTATTATTGTTTACTTTTTATAAGTTGTATTAAGTTTACTTAAACTCCGTTTGATAACTATTTAGACTCCGTTTGATAATCATTTGGTTTTTTGTTTTTAAAAATTAAGCTTAAAAACACTACTTCCACTTATAAATTTCCTGGTTTTGTCGTTATATACCTTCTTCTTATGTTTTCAAAAACCAAGTCAAGTTTTGAAGAAGAAGAAGAAGAAGAAAAAAAAAGTTTTCAAAATCTTTTTCTGTTTTTGGGATTTGGCTAGAAATTCTAATGTGTCCTTAACAAAGATGAAAATCACTATGAGAAAACAAGCTTAATTTTCAAAAATAAAAAACCAAAAAACCAAATGGTTAGCAAACATGATCTTAGTTTTTGTTTTTGAAAAATTGTGCTTGTTTTCTCACGTTTTCTATAGGGAAGCAACGGGGCGGGGCAGGGCCAGGATACTTTTTCATTCTTTTTTAAAATTATTTTTAACAATAATTAATTAAAATTAAGATATATATTAAAATTAGACATATTTTTATATTAACGTTAGTATTATATTTATTTATTTAAATAATTAATTTTTATAATATTAAACATGTTTTATTATAAATTTAAACAACTAAATTAAATTTAAAAAAAAAACAAAAGAAAAAGAAAAATATAAACTAAACAATATAATAAACCAAAATTTAAGAATTAAAAAAAAACTTTATAGAATGTTATTAGTAATATAAGAATAATATTATTATTGTAAATAATTATAATATATATAATATATATTTTAAAAATAAATAAATAAATAAATTATTCGGGACGGGGCGGGGATACCATCCCCGTCCCCTCCCCGACCAGGGACTCGAAAAGGATCCCCAGTTTAACCCCATATCCGATTAAATCGGGGATTCCCCGCGGGGATTTTTTCCATCCCTAGTTTTATATACAAACAGTTTTTTTTTTTTTTATCCTTCTTGAGAAAACAATTGAATTCTTAGACAAATTTCAAAAACAAAACAAGTTTTCAAAAACTATATTTTTTTTTTACCTGACTTGATTTTCAAAAACACTTCTGGATTCTCTGTAAAAACTGGATAAGTGTCATGGCATTCGCTAGATAGCAAAGTAAAGAAATTCCTAGATGGGAGTAGTGTTTATAAGTTTAATTTTTAAAAACCAAATGATTATTCAATGGATTCTTATTTTTTAAACTATTATTTTCTAAAAATAATTGTATTTCTAAATTTTGAATATGTTTACACCCAGCCATTAACATTAACATTGGTTGACAAAACATGAAAGACGACACTAATTTCTAGGTGAAGTGGCATATATGCTAGCACCTGATTGGACAAATCGTAATTTACTTTGGAGAAGATATCAAATTTAATTTAATTCGACTTGATTTACTTGTCATTTCTAATTTGTTGAACTAACTACCAAACCATATTGACTTCTAATTTCAAAAAATGAATTGTCACACCTTACCTTTGATAGATTAGTTTTAAAAATATTGTTACGGGTGATTTTGTACCAATCCGGTAATGTAAAATCTAAATAAATTGGATCAATCCCTCACGGATAGGGCCATTGCGGGCCATGAAGTAAATGGAAGGAAGGCCAAAAGGAGGTGGGTTGGCCCACCTCCATCCTCGACCTTGGCTGTTGGTCGACACCGAGGGCAACCAGACATGTAGGTTGCCTTCGCTCTACCAGCTCACATCTGTTTCCTTGAGTCCTCGTAGGCTCTGATCGACAAAACTGGGCCCGAAATCGACCAGTAATAGGGTAAAATAAACCCTAACAAGCATGACGGTATAAATACCTATCTAAAACCTTGGAGAGGGGATCCGAAAACTAAACTCTCTATACTCCTTCTCCTCTCCTAGCTCTCTTTAGCTTACCGCTTACTTTCGATCAACTGACTTAAGCATTGAAGTGTGTGTGGCAAGTACCACACTGGTATGCAATGTTTATTGGTTTTGCAAATTACATATTCTCTTAAAATTATAAATTTAGTGTTGTTGTCACGTGAAGGTCACGTGAGTTTCCTACTCCTATTTTTTCATGAGCAAATATAATTCAAATAGTTTAGCAACGTAACTTACAAAATCAAAGGGCGAAACAAATACAAAATGTTTAAAATATAGTAAAAATATATGTGAAATTAGGCATTAGAGATATAAATAAAACAAATTAACGTACAATGATTAAGGGAAATAATAAAGGAAAGGAAGATACGAAAAGAAAAAAACATGAAATCCCGTTCCAACATTGGAAGGAGAGAGGCGGTGCCCGTAATTGGGAACTACGAAAACAACTATGTCTAGGAACCGGAAGCACGACAAACTCCCAACACAAAATAAAATCAATAAAATTTAAAATACAAATATTTATTTTTTAGAAAAAGAAAAGAAAAAAAAAAAAAAAAAAAAAAAGAAATGTTTTGGGCCAAAAAGAGAACCCAATAAATTGTCGGCACAAATGGGGACTGCGCAGTTGTCTTCCAACGCTCCCATCCATCCTATTCCTTATATCAATATTGCCTCACCTACTCCCTTTCTATTTTCAACCAATATTACCTTTTTTTTCTTTTTTTTCCCCCTAACTATATCACTGGATTTAAGAGTTTAAATTATCAAATTATCTTGGATTTAATAAGAAATGTTGCATAACTTTGTTCAGAAGTTGCTTTTAGTAAAAATATCTTCGGATGATTTTATTATTATTAACAAAATTGGTCTCTCGTGGGTGATCACCCATTATGTTTATAATTGTAAGATGTGTTCTTTATTAAAAATAAAGTATATACATTATGAGGTGATAATTAGTAAGAGAAATTCGACTTAAGTATATCTTTAACTGGTTATAACATGTACTCAAGACCAGGAGAGGTCGTAACTTATAATCTTTCCTGCCCCATATGTTGTTGATCTCAAAAAATAATTGGTAAGAAAGAGTGACGTGTGAGAGGAGAAAAGGACGATGAGATTGACATTGAACAAAAGAATTGACAGGCACATGATTTCAAATGAAGAGGATCGTAAGTTATAAGCATGTAGAGGTCTTAGTCGACCATTGTCAAATGAGGAGGATCGTTGATCAAAATTAGGGCAGGATTTCATATTTACATATTGTGTATAGCCATACTTGGTTAGTTTTGGACTCTTCCTAGTTTACTCCTCATTATTGTTTCTATAGTGAAGATGTGGTCGTTCGATCCAATTTGTCGAGACCATGGAGATCCCACATGAGATCGAAAAAAAAAAAAAAACAAATAAATCATAATATACATAGAAAGATGGTTGGAAAAATATATGTTGGAAAATTAAAGATAGAATAGTGCGTGTAAGGAAAATTAATAAGAGATAACATTTTTTTTTTCTTGAAGATAGATAGGGTATGTAAGATATAGGGAATCATTATAATGAGTTACAAATTTAATGATCTAAAAGGGTCATGAGTATGTAGTAATTATCTGGTTTGGATACAGCTAAATTGATTAGGATATTAATTACCTTTTTCTTTTGTTTAATTATTATATTGTAGGAAGCAATGAATTTAAGTGTAAATGTAATATTTTAAAGAGACAAAAACCACGTAAGCTTGGTCTTTGAGGATTTAATAATAAAAATAAAAGGGTTTTATTAGATGTGTACTTTTGAATGTCCCCTGAGTTGAGTACAGAAATATTAATTAAAAGTACACTCTGAAAACAGCTCTAACTTCCTAATCTCTCTTGTAATCATCTCCCAATTTCCAAACCCTTCTTCCCATTTAGATATTCTAATCTCCATAGGGATCATAAATCTATAACTCCAAATCTTAAATATAAACCATTAATTTAAACCAATATATATATATATATATATATATATAAACAATTAATTAAATCTCCTAAATTTTTGTGTGTTCAAGTGGGGGCTCAGTCCTAACTTTAACAATAAATTTAGTTTAATCTTTTATCGTTTGAAAGGTTTATTTTAACTTCTAAATTTTTAAGTTGGTTCAATTTTGATTCCTAAAATTTTAAGATGTCTATTTTAATTAGTCTTATATAAACTTTTAAAGGATAACTATTTTTTTTTAGCATTATTTCATTTTTAGTATTTTAACAAATGGATAAGGTTGGTTAATACATAGAAATACTTGGGAGCCCCAAGCTAAAATTAGGTGGACAAATATTAATTGAAAAAATTACAGCAATGATCAAAATAATGATTTTAAAAAATCTGAAACTAAAATAATAAAATGTTTGAAAGTTTAGAGACCAAAATAGACAAATCTAAAAATAGAATACATGTGTACCAAAAAAAATCTTTTTTTAGGAGATGGAAGCTAAAATATTTCATGATTAAAAAAATATATTTTTTTAATAAACAAAAGTTAAATAAACATGAATATTTTTTTTAGTAAAGAACTTACCACATAATTAATTATTCTTTTTCCCAATATTTCTCCCACATAGCTAATATGAATATATATATATATATATATAGAAATAAAAAGAAGAATAAAAAGAATGGAGATGTTGATGGTAAATGTCTCTTAAATGGCAGCAGAAAATCTTGCTGGAGTCCCTGCAACAACCTTTAGGTGAGATCTCTAACATATATTGTGGCATCCATTCTCATGACAACTGCCAAAAGTACCATCAAAATGTGTCCCCTCATTCTACTTTTCTAATATTATACTTTTCAATCATTCATTTTAAGAACTTATATACCATGGAGAAGAATATAAATATATCATTATGGACCATATTATTAATATAAATGTATGTTTGCTGAAAAAAATAAGGGAAAAATACACTTTTAGTCCCTGAGGTTTGAGTTAGGTTTCATTTTGGTCCCTGAGTTTTCAAACTCAACAATTTAGCCCCTGAGGTTTGAGATAAGGAGCAATTTGGTCCCTGCCATCCATTTTTCCGTTAAATCTAACGGATTGCTGACATGGCACTATTATTTTAATTAAAAAAATTAATTTTTATTTTTTATAAATAAAAATATATTAAAATAATAAAAATATTATTTTTATTATTATTTTTTTAATTCTTTCACTCCCTCTCTCTTCTCCTTCTTCTTTCTCTTCTTCCCCCATCTTCTTCTTTCTTCAACTCCGGTGGCTGCCGGCAGCCGGCGAACGGCGGCGGCGGCGTCAGGAATTTTTTTTTTTTTTCTTCTTTTCTTCTTCTTCCCTTCTTCTCCTTTATTTTCTTTCTTCTATTTTTTTTTCGTTCGCCGACAGCCAAAAGAAACCCAGATATAGCCTCTAGGAGTTTCACTCGCTACCATCGCACGTCGTGGGTTCGCCGGAGAAGCCCAGATCTACTCGTGTGAAGGACCCGAAACCAAGATCTGGAACGAGCTCGAGCAGCCGTGGTTCGTGGTCGACGTTCGCGGGCGTCTTCTCCGGTGTTCGCGGTCCCTGATGTTCGTGGTCGATGTTCAGCAGTGGTTTGTGGTCAGCGTTCGCGGCGGTTCGTGGTCGGCGTTCGCGACGGTTCGTGGTGGTTCGTTGTCGGACCCGAAACCCAGATTTGGAACGAGCTCGAGCAGCCGTTGTTCGTGGTCGACGTTCGCGGGCATCTTCTCCGGCGTTCGCAGTCCCTGATGTTCGTGGTCGATGTTCAGCAGTGGTTAGTGGTCAGCGTTCACGGCGGTTCGTGGTCGGCGTTCGCGACGGTTCGTGGTGGTTCGTTGTTGGCGTTCGTGGTCCGGCCCTCCTCATTTTTCCGGTGAAAAACCGAGGAGGGAGCCCTCCCTCCTTGGTTTATTTATTTTATTTAAAAGAAAAACTGGAGAAGATGGAAAAAGAGAGGGAGAAGAGAAGAGAAAAAAAAAAAAAAAAAAAAAAAAAAAAAAAAAAACATTCACCGCCGCCGGCGAGCGGTGGTCGCCGGCCGCCGGCCGCCGGCCATGGATGGATTGAAGATGAAGAAGTTGAAGGAGGAGGATGAGGAAGAAGAAGGTGGAAGGTGGAAGAATAAAAAGAAATAAAATAAATATAAAATAATAATATTTTTATTATTTTAATATATTTTTATTTATAAAAAATAAAAATTAATTTTTTTAATTAAAATAATAGTGCCACGTCAGCAATCCGTTAGATTTAACGGAAAAATGGATGGCAGGGACCAAATTGCTCCTTATCTCAAACCTCAGGGGCTAAATTGTTGAGTTTGAAAACTCAGGGACCAAAATGAAACCTAACTCAAACCTCAGGGACTAAAAGTGTATTTTTCCCAAAAAATAATAAGGATAGTTTAGAGAGAGTTGTGACTAGTAATTATATAGTCATTTAAGAAGCGTGGATACAAAGCGAGTGATTATTAATAAAATTAAATGTTACATAACTCATAATTATTGAATTTGTTTTTAAAAAAAAAAAAAAAACTAATTTTGTTTAACCAAAAAGTACAATAATACTGAAATAAGTGTTTGGTAAGTGAAATAGTATGTTGAATAATGATTCTATTGTTTCTTTTCAAAGAATCATGAGATGTTTGAAAAGTATAGATATTTGAATCTAGAGGAGTGATTTTCAAGTTAAAAGATTATATTGCAATATCTACTAATTATATAAAACTTGATTTCTAAGAGTACTATAGTTGGATATACGATAGATTATATGAAAATTTTTATTTGAAAAAAGATAAAATTTTCCAAAATCACGTTGGATTTGTTACTAAACACCTCCAAATTGTTTGAGAATGCAAACAAAGTCTTACATTAGTGATTCATAGATATAAAAAGGACGACAACTATCTCCATTAAAAAAGAGAGTGATCATATCATTGTAAAGATATGTCAAGATTTTTAATCGTCCCTAACACCAACCATTAAATGTGTTTGGTCCTGCATCGAGGGTATAGAGTTCATCTCAAACAAGACTACCCTACACCCACAGACATCCAAAGTACATCCTCCATATAGTCCATCCTTAATTTGTTGAAGACTATCCTCATTAATCTGATGTAGACCTCGGTATCCTCAACAAAAACGAACTAATATCTTTTTTCGTTGTTGTTTTTTTTTTCTATCTCTCTAAGCTTTCTTATGCTTACGGCCAGTATTTTCTAATATGAACCACTACAACATCAAAGGTGAAGATCAAGTAAATTTACAATGGATCAACCAATCTAAGTAGGGATGTTCACGGGACGGGGCGGGAAACGCTTCCCTAAATCATTCCCCATTTAATTTTGTAGAGATCAGGTTTCCTGCAAGGAATTATTCTTTTTTTTTTTTTTAATGCCAGTCAATTGCAACTCTTTTTAAAAAATCTATGAAATATCTTAATGAAAAGAAGAATAATATTTCAGGATAGATTTTATAATCTTCAAACATCATTTTTAAAAATTTAAATTTCAATAATATTACATTATGGTTTTCAACAACAACAACAAAGCTAGGATCTCTAGAGAATGGGGAAAATTTTCTCCCCACCCTCTCTCCCATTCCCCGTTTCGAGGTGGGTCCCATGAGGTAAATGGACACCTATAGATCCAAGACACGTTGTCAAAACATCAAACAAAACGCGACAAACATAAAAAAAAAATAATAATAATAATAATTAAAAGAGTCAAACACAAAAATGTGATAAAGTTGAAAACATTGGAAGATAGCAAAGAAGAAATGTGGTGAATTTGCAGTGTGGTGTGGTCAGGTTCATGTGATTCCTCTTCCAAACTCTCTTGAAAGTTTGAAACAAAACAAGAGAGAGGCAGTGGCAGAGATGGGCAATGAGATTCCACACCTGTGGGTTCGGGTTCGACTTGGACTCCACCCTTTCGTACGGTGTACAGGCACGTACCAGATCAGCTGACCCATACATTACGCTGCCACCGTGCCCTCCGTACTCCCTCCCTCGTTTTCCCGTTCCGTTTCAGAATCAGAGGTCTGTGTTCTGTTTTCAAACTTTAAAACTTTCAAGTTTAATGGGCGGTGCTGCTACAACTCTAGATTCTTTTTTCTTTTTCTCTTTTCTTTTTATCTCTCTCTGTTTCTGTCAGATTCGTAAGGACGACAGAGAGATGGCGACAACACCTCATAAAAGGGAGTGGGGGATGTCTCACTCTCTCACTCTCTCTCTCTCTCTCTCTTTCTGTTTCTCTTTCTCACTCTCACTTTCACTCTCACTCTCACCTTCACTTCCATTTTCCACCACCTCCTTTTCTTTTCTAAACCAAACTCTTCTCTTAATGGGCCCTATTCGCCAGGCCCATTAACCACCTTCTTCTCTCAAACCCCACGCATACTCTGGGCTTCTCTCCACTCAGGCCCAGATTAGAATCTTTACCCCCACCTACCCACCGCCTGCCTCTCAACTTAGGGTCCGTTTGGAATACATTTTAATTTAAATGTTTTTCAACAATGCATTTTCTAAAAAACATTTTGTATAAAAATTGTTTAGAATTTAAACACCCATATGTTTGGTTACATTTCCTCATATGGTGTTTTTATACACAAATTATTGTATACTAAAGACTTTTTAAAAAAGTTGGTTTGAAGTGTTTCTCTCAAAATGGTTTATTTACCAATCTCATTTTCTAATAAGTCATTTTTAGTGGTTGCCAAACACTAGAAATTTTTTCAAAATTAAACACTTTAAAAGTTAATCCAAACACACCCTTAGATAAGTAACGAATTAATATAGATGGCTTAAATTACATGTTTAGTCCCTGAGCTGTTGGAGTTGTGTTGGTTTAATCCTTGAACTATAAATAGTTTTAAATAGATTCTCAAACTTTCAATTTTGTTTCTAATAGGTCCCTGGACTTTAAGAAATATCCAATAAGTCCCTCAATTTCTAATTTTATGTCTAACAAGTCCCTGACCTATTCAATATTTTTTAAAATTTACAAACCTACCGGACACAAAATTGAAGGTTTAGAATCTCAATAGACATAAAATTCAATTTTATATATGATAGATTGCTTACTTTTAAAAAGTATCAAATATATCAGGAATCTATTAGACACAAAATTAAAAGTTCAAAGACCTATTAGACATTTTTAAAGTTTAAAGACCTATTAAAAACAAAATTGAAAGTTCAAGGACTTGTTAAAACCATTTTAAAGTTGGGACTAGACTTGTAATAAAATTATATAGATTTTATTTGGATTCAAATGGTCAGATGAGTTATGGATCCACCCTACACACCACGTTCCTCTTTTCTAAACAAAGGATCCAACGAATTATTGTTTGCGGCTACCGCTCGAATTGGTTTGATTCGTAATCTTTAATTTTTTTTCCTTTCAGAAAAGAAAATGTGACGATTATCCTTTACAAAATCTAATGTAATGACCATACAAATCTATTGGTAATCTTAATGTCAAAAGTTTTTAATTAAGGCAAGCGAATTAATGTATTGAAGAGATAATAAAACTTTTTTTTTCTTTTAATTTGAGATGGATGAATGATGGCAAACAATAAATGGAGATAGTATGGAAAAGTTTTCATACTACCGTAGTACTAAAAATTTTTCATGAAGGATTGTTGTTTTTCTTAAAGTTAAAGGTTGAATAATGTCTCCTTTAAATTTTTCAATCCCTTATATAATTTAAAATTAACCATATACATAATTTACGTCATCTTCTATCATATTCAGTCAACCTTTCGTCAATGTTGCTATTTTTTTTGTAATTATTTCCTTTTTCTAAAACTTGAATGTCGATCATTTTCCAACATTAGACACCAAGAAAAAAAACAAATCATGGACAAATGTGTTTCTAAGGAAAAAAAAAAACTAGTCAAAGAGGTACCTAACTCTCTAAAAGACATTTCGAATAAAATTAGGATGAATAGTTATTTATCTCTCGTTGTTGGTTTTTTTTTTCTCCTCCTCCTCCAAGTATTATTATTATAAAAATATGTTCAAATCTCACCGAACTAAAACTATTTTTCAATATTATTAAATTGTCCTTTGCTAAAAATAAATAAAATAAAATTATGACAATCGACAAATATGAACCTTGTTTAACTAATGTTATAGGTAATTTCGGACCACTTTGAAGCACAATGAGCTTACGATGACAACCGAACAGAGATAGGACCAGGAAACCGACCCAGAGGAAGACCATACCAAAGGGTCGGGCCAACCATATAGTCGAAAACATTGCGAACAAAAATAAGAAGAAAATGTACACATAACACCAATGACACATTTAACCTTAAATGAATAAAATATAATGCCAATACCATTTGGGTGGGCAGGCCAGATCAGAATTACCCGATGGCTCAATAAAAAGAGACATCATTTAACAGAATCCCTTTTTTTTTTTTTTTTTTTTTTATTTATGAAAAAATCATTGAGAGCCCCTGCACAAATTGTGGCTGATTAAAAAAAACATTACCCCATCATGATTATTCATGCGAATATATAATTGGCCTGTTAAAGACTTTGCCAGCCACCACCTCAGCTCCTCATTATATTTAATCAACTTCCAAAAAAAGCTGAAGAATAATCATTCATGACGACTCTGTTAAAGTGCAAAACACCCATCATTCTTCTTCTTTTTGTTTTATCAAAAGAAACAAAGCGTTAAAGAAAAAAAGATACATTATTATTATTATTATTTCAATATGCAAATTTTGGCAGTCTCCACATGAATAAATTAAAAAAAAAAAAAAAAAAAAAAAAAAAAAAAAAAAAAACTGCATTTCAATAATCAGTTAAAATATAATCACAAAATCGTTGTAACAATTTCTGATAGAAAACAAAATCAAAATCAATCAGAAACCATTTCAATTTTCATCTCGATTGCTACTTTTGGAACAACGGTTTCTCAAGCATCTTTTTCTCAGAGTCGATCGTCAATTTCGACATTTCAATTTCCGCCGCCCTCCGATTCAATTCCACAAACTTCGGATTCTCCGACACTCCCACCGACCTCGATTTGCTGAGTTTCATCGACGGGATTTTCACTGCAACTCCGCCGTGCTTCCGCCGCCCACCCAACGACGAGTAATAATTCCCGCCCACATTTGAATTCATTTGTCCAAATTTCATATCGTTCATCGAACCCGTTGATCTCGATCTCACCACACGCCCATTGCTCGAACCAATCGTCTTGATTCCATACTCTGTACTCGAAACGCTGGATACTTTCCGATTCCGCCGGCTTCCGATTCGAGAAACCCTCACCGGTTCGTCATTACCGTCGGGTTCATCCCGGTTCAAGATCAACGGCTGGAGATTCTCCACGTGGCGTTCCCGCCGTCTGAAGTTATTCCATATCGGCGGCGAGTGCACTTTCCTCTTCGCTACCTTCAAGCACTCCACCACCTCCGCCATATCCGGCCTCTTCTGCACAGTGGACCGGACACACTTGGAGGCCAGAACCGCCATATACCGGGTCACCGCCGGGTCAGCCGGAGACCCGATTCGTGGGTCACACAACCCGTCGAAGTCGCCGTGTTTGATCATCGGCACCGCCCAGTCGACGACCGACGGTGGACTGTGGTGAACGTCGATAGCATTCCGGCCGGTGATGATTTCCAAAAGCAAAATCCCAAAACTGAACACGTCACTCTTCAGGCTCAAATCGGCCGGTGCGAGATACCCGGGGTCGAGATAACCCAACGTGCCAGCCGGGGGCGTGCATCTCACGCGCACGTCCTCCACGTGTCCTCTCAACGCCAACCCGAAATCCCCAAGGCGCGCGTTGAAGTTACCGTCGATCAAAACGTTGGACGACTTGATATCCCTATGAATAACCGGCGGGTTGGAGGTGTGGAGAGCCCGAACCGCCTTGGCCAGTTGCAAGGCGAAGCGGACCCGTGTAGTCCAACCGGGCGGTCGAGATCGCGAGTGGAGCAGATCGTAAAGAGAGCCATTGGGCATGAACTCAACGACAAGCAACTTCTCCTGTTTGGAATCGGCGCAAAAGCCAATGAGATTGACGATTCTCGGATTCCGAAGCCGCGAGAGAATCTCGATTTCGTTCTCGGCGGGAGTGTTGTTAGCGAATTGGCAGGAATTGTCACATCGGTAGTCATGATTGTGGTGAAAATTAGAAGATGGGTTTGGGGATTTGGTTCGTTTGACGGCGGCGAGGAGGTTGCCGCCGTCGAGAAGGGCCTTGTAGACGCTGCCGTGGCTGCCTTTGCCCAAGAAACAGTCGGCGGAGAAGGCATTCGTGGAGGAGACGAGGTCGGAATAGGGGAATTGCCTGATTTTGAAAGGCTTGTTTGGTTTGGTTTTGCGATGGCAGACGCAGGTGGCTATGGCAGAGTCTGCAGTACAGAGAGAAAAGAAATCCATTGAAAGGGAAGGGAGTAGGGAGTGGGCTATTGGGAAACGGAGATGAGAAACAGAGGAATGAAAAACAGATTTGAAATGGGTTGGCAAAAAGAAGTGAAGAAAGTGAAAGAGAAGTGGAAAAGTTGCTGTGATTGGGAAACGAGAATAGAAAAAGCCATTAATCTCTCTGAGAAAATGGAAAAATCAACAGCTTCGAAACTGAAAATGGTTTCAAGTTTCGATTTTGGATTTCACCTTCTTCTTTTCTTCGAGGTTGTAAAAGTTTATTTAATATTTCATTGTTGCCAACAATTTCTTCGGCATGCAAAAGCGTGCAACTTCGACTTTTTCTTCTTCATTTTCAAAGTTAATTCTTTTTTCTTTTTCTTTTAGATCCACTTCCCGGCCTCCCCACTTGAATTTGGGGAATGTGGGGTCTTCATGTCCAAATTACTTTATTTTAAAACAAAAAGGGAAAATAAAAATGAGAATAGATTGGATCGTTATTTAGTGGTGGAAAAAAAAGGTGCAATTGATTAATCGTTCGATTAGAGGATCTTTTTCGCAATAATTGGATTAATCCATTTTAATTGCGCAAATTGGGCTCGACTTTTTTTTTTCTTTTTTCTTTTTTCTTTTTTCTTTTTTTGGGGGAATTTTTTGGTTGACGCAATTGGTGAGCTATTGGGACTGTATTTATTGCGAGTTTAGAAGGAAGTTTAGTTGAGATGCATTTAATGTTTTCATGGGAAACACGACCGTATGGTAGATTTCGCGGTGATAATAAGTTGTTTATTTTAATTGTAATTTTTTGTGATATCTCTATAAACTCAATAGAAAAGTGACTTGTTTTTTATTTTAAGATTAAATGTTGGATTTGAAAAGCTACCGCTCCGTTTGATAACCATTTCGTTTTTTGTTTTTAGTTTTTGAAAATTAAGACTACAAACACTATTTTTACTCTCAAGTTTCTTTGTTTTGTTGTCTACATCTTTCCTTTGTTTTTAAAAACCAAGTCAAATTTTGAAAACTAAAAAAAATAGTTTTCAAAAATTTGTTTTTTTTTAGAATTTGGCTATGAATTTAAATGTGTCATTAACAAAGATGAAAACCATGTAAGAAAATTGGGAGGAAACAAGCATAATTTTCAAAAATCAAAAACTAAAAACCAAATGGTTATCAAACGAGACCTACATTGTCAAATCTTGCAAATCAATTATACTATTACAACTAATTATCAAATTAAATATATGGTTATTTTCTATTTACATGACAACTAACAATATTATTAAGATTTTAAGTGAGTAAAAAAATAAAGAAAAGAAGTGAAAGATAGCTAGAGATTATTTCTAAGATTTAACCAAATCAGAAAGGTCAAAATAATGAAACTTTTAAAATCATATATATGAGTGGAATTGAAACTAAAAAAGATTAAATTAGAACTTTTTTTTTTTTTTTTTTTAAGAAAAACCATGTTCACCAATTTGAAATTAAATATTCAACTCAAGTATAGTTTAACTAAGGTATTATATCGCCAAAGCGAGCATAACTATCAAATTATATGGACTTCCATCTCAAAACCAATTGACAATGAGTGGGGTGACCCTTGTACCTTATAAATTGTGAGGTCTCTACTAATCTTTTCAATGTGAGATCCTCAACAATAACTCAACTGTAATTGGCGTGAATCCTCGATCAAGAGGTCAGAGGTTCGAATCCCTCCACCCCAAATGTTGTTTACTAAAAAAAACTAAGGTATTATATCATCGAAGATCAAGAGTTTGAATCTTTGAAGAATTAAAACTAAGTTCTGTGAACTAAATTGTGAATTTTTCCAATATTTTTCTAAGTAAATAAATAAATTGTATTTTAAAAGTGAATCATCTGGGAAAATATAAAGGGAAATGGTTACTATACTTTTTAAAAAAATGAAAAGTTTAGATTAGAAAAATTGGTCAATTTCTAATAGAGTTTGGATTCACCCTGCCACCTTGCGAAGTACGTTAAAATAAAGCACCCTAACAATGTGACAATCATAGGACTGCGGGAAAGAATCCTGATTAGATTTTTGCCTTTAATGCTAAGATTAGCATTTAAGAATTCAACATCTAACTAAATCATTAAATTCGACTTTTTTTTTTTTAGAAAAATCAAATTCATTAATAATTCAAAGATACAGACTAAGAATTAACAGTAGTACGTGATTCATCGTCCATTGAAGTCAACAATTATGGAGGAAAAGATTGAATCCATAGACAAACTTATTGTGATCTACTTTGGCGTGCTAGAACATGTGTCATATGATTTCGATTTCTAGGAATATAAGAGAAATTTATAGATGAATAGTTTTCTAATGGTCATAATATTCTGAATGATATTATATGGTTTAATAAAGTATCTTAGTTATTACACTTCACAATGAATGAGGAGAAAAGAGTTTTATTGATAAGTAAAATTCATACTTTACATGAAAATCTCCTCTGAATACATAGAGAGTTTAACAGAAATATAACAAAAGAGTAATAAAGTAAAAATTGATTTACAATTTCAATATAATGAACAAACAAATTAACTAATCTTGGTTATAAGAATTTAATACTAATCGAAATACAACATTGATTATGATAACCCTGCAATGGCACCATCACTTAGCCAATACTTTTAGTTAACGCATCATAGTCAGTTGTATTTTCTCCTTCTCGACAAGCAACATCAACGTATAATACAGGCACTTCATTCAAATCTGTCACTAGTAATCATCAATGGTTTGGAAAGATCAATGTTACTATTAATGGTTTGGAGAGATCAATATTGAACCTCTGTCTTATGAACTTCATTCTTTGAAAATCTGGATGCAAATATGTATTCATTCACACTTTAGATCAATAAGGATAATCACTTAGGGGCTGTTTGGAGCGCTGGGTTGGTTATAATAGCTGGGGGTTATAATAGCTGGGGGATTATAATAGTCTGGGGGTTATAATAGTCTGTGTTTGGGGTGCAGATTATTATAGTCTGGGATAAAATAGTCTGTGTTTGGGGTGCAGATTATTATAGTCTGGGATAAAATAGTCTGTGTTTGGGATGCAGATTATTTTAGTATGGGTTAAAATAGTATGTGTTTGCAATGTTGATATGTTTAACATTAGGTTCTGAATCAAAGGTTCAAGCTAATTATTTTTTTTCCTGATTTTTTTGTTTATTTTCCTCATGCAACTTTGTACGTCAAATACCATATTTTGCAAATATTAATAAGAAAAATGTTTGAGTTTAGCGGTAAAAAAAAATAATAATAATAAAGTTATAGGTATAGGGTTAAATTATGTCCTTAACTTAAAAGGAAACAAGAATAACTTAAGATAAAGGTTGATTTTCTTTGTTTCAGAGTCATGTTTTTTTTCACAAAATAAGTAATTTTATGATTTCATATAGAAAAACCATATTTGTTTCATTTCTGTATTTCCAACATAAAAATGGTAAAGACTTATTCAAAACTCATTTTACCTTCATTATCAAAAGAATCAAATAAAATAGAAATCACATGAAATATAAGTTTGAGTAGTATTTTTTAAAAAAATTATTATTATCACGGTAAACTTAAATACGATAAGTATAATTTGGAATGAAAAATATGGTACGATGAAGGTAAACATTCATATACTTCATTATCAAAAGTAATTATGTAATAAAACTCCATATTTATACAAAGACAACCTAGTATCTAACTCTCTATAATTTTTTCGATTTTTCCGACGACCACCAACAAATTTTTCGGCGATTGAAATTTTTTTCCCCTCTTTTTTCCTTTCATTTCTTCTACCTTTTTTTTATTATTATTTTTTATTTTCTTTATTTTTCGTTTTTTATATTTTTCGAAATGAAAACGAGAAGAGAATATTAAAAAAAAAAAGTCATCGGTGATCGCCGGAAAAGTGATCGGAAAGTCGATGCCGGTCGCCGGAAAAGTCGTCGGCCGGTTGTCGGTAGGAAAGTCAATGAGTCACATGGAAGAAGAGAGAAAAGAGTTACTGTAGAGAATGGATAGAATAATTGGGGTGGGTTGAATAGTGTTACTGTAGCAACACGGAGGGGAAAAATAACCAACTCCACCCCTTATTTTTGTTGGTGCCCCAAACATTGGGTTGGTTATAATAGCCCCCACTATTATAACCAACACAGTGGGCCAAACGGCCCCTTATGATTTACAACATTATTCCTCGTCAAACCACCAACATGCATAATTTCAAACAAACTTTCATTGATGCTTTCTACCAATTGCAACTAACAATCTTGTATTGAAATAGGTATAAAAAATTGTTTTCAAACCTTCCTTCCTCGTTTACATCCAAATAAAACATGGTATGTTGTTTCCTTCCCTTCATTACACATAGGAAACAAATCAGAGTTTGCTACACAAATTAAAGGGCATAAACTAAATTCGACCTATTTATTTTCTTAGAGGAGAAGCATCAAATCATAAGACTTCAAGAATAATTTTTTTGAAAAAAAAAAAATCAGCCTCTACATATATGTATTAGAAAAAAAAAAGTTCTAACATGTGAGGTAAACCTTTTAATATTGAACTTCGAGAGAAGAAGTGCCTTAATGCTAATTTATGCTCATGTGGCCATATATTTTTATTTGTCATCCATCTTAAATGCATTCATTTTTTTTAAAAATATATATAGCCAAACCGAGCTTAGCTCAGCGGTAATTGGCATATACTCTCGATCATGAGGTCAGAGGTTCGAATCTCCCCACCCCCAAATGTTGATCTACTCAAAAAAAAAAAAAAAAAAAAAAAAAAATTAAAAATATATATATATATATTGAATTCCGCTCACTAAAACATTTTAATTGAATAAATGGACTCACACTAGTTTTAAGTAACCTAATTTTAAAATTTTGTGGAAAGTTTCAAGTTAAAGAAGATTTAGGACATGTTAAAAATTTATTCTATGAACTTATGAACTAAAACCAACCAATAAAAAGAAAAGTTTCGTACACCATTTATTAGTAGATCCATAATCAATAGGGCATGGGAAAGGTTTGCAAATAGTCTAAATAGCATGTTTCCATTTTTTTTTTTTAATGTACTTTTAGATCACTTACCTCTTAGTAATGGCAAATCAATTCTTCTAATTTATTGTTGCATTCACTTTCCATCAATATCATGTAAATGAATTATTTCCTTGCTTGAAATATTTTGTTTGAATGAACTGAAAAAAGAAAATGTTTGAATAGTTTAAATTTGAAATTTATTCCATTCATACAAGTTGAGAAGACAAATATTCTATATTTACTATTCAAATAGTAAATTCAATTTCAAAGATTACCCATATGGAATTTTTTCATATAAATGAGTTAATTAATTTTAGAGTAAAGTTTTTTTTTTTCCCTTAACAAAATGGAGGACAACGATTTTTTTAGGGTATGACAATGATAATTTAATCTAGGAATTCACGTGAAAAAATAAAAAGAAAAACTACAATGTAAATCAGTACATTTTAGTAAGTATATATAGTTAAAGTTATCATGTACTTGTCTTCTAATTCATGAATTCATAATTTAAATAACAAAATGTGAGGGAGGGGGAGGGGAGAATGTATTTTCATTTGAGGAATTAAAATAAAAATGTAAACTAATCTATATAGATCCTGCACTTGAATATTTTTCTTTAAGAAAAAAAAAACTTGAATGTAACCTTTTTTTTCATTTCTTTTCTTCTTTTTTTGAGTTTAACACCATTTACAAAAAAAAAATTCAAACTTTTGAACTCTCGAATATAAAGAATCGTAGAGAAAATGAAGCAATTTGTACTGATTTTGTTATTGAAAGAAATGTTCATCTATTTCAAAGGACAATCACTAAATATAAAGCAATAGGGTATGATGGGTGAAACAATATTAAAAAATGAGACTATAACAAACTATACATCATAAAATCAGAAGAATAGACCGAAATATATCAATCAGAAATAACATTCAATCAGATTTGAGGATATATATCAATTACAGTTAAATTATCACAAATACCTTTGAACTAGGGTTGATTTCAATTATACCCCTAAACTTTCAAAAGTTTCATTTTAGTCCTTGAAACTTTAAAATTTGTTTCAAAACGACATTTAGAGACATTTTTCATTAAATTTATTGACAAAAAATGATGTATTTGAATGTATTTTTATTTTTTTTTTCATGTGTGTGTTCAAATTTCGAGAATTAAAATGAAACTTTAGAAATTTCAAAGATATAATTGAAACAAACCTCATAATTCAAATATATTTTTTGATAATTTAACATATAATTACCATTTACTTGGACGATTGTAACTTTAATTAATATTGAGATAATATAAAGGTTTTGGAGATAGGTTGGAATTAAATGATGGAATTGTAATAAATAGAGAAATAAAATTGGTTTCTCAAAAAAAAAAACAAAAAGAAATAAAATTGGTGGAAATTGAGCAAGTTGGGATTTGAATGTGACTTTGGAGAGTGGGTTCTGTTTACTGACAATTCATTAATGGCGCCGACAACTTGGTCGATTCTATTTGACCAAACACACTTCCAAATTCCAACTGCCAACTTTATTCCACCGTGCCCAATTCATTTTTCTTTTTCTTTTCTCAGAAAATTAAATTTGAACGAATATATTCATATTTCCCAAGGATTATTATCTTGTCTGTGTTTTTTCAGTTTTTCCTGCTTTCTAAGTAATCAATTCGTATTGCATTCGGTTTAATCAATTTAATACATCCAAGATTTTAAAATGTCCAATGTTTCAATTTTACCCAAATATCTATAAAATGTTGATGTCAATTGTTGTTGGTTATTCTGGACCATCCCGAAATCCAGGGACTAAGCAGGACAACGCAGCACAGCACGAAGGCTTGACCGAGAAGGAGACTCTTCGTGTGGGTCGAGTTCTTTCCACCTCCGTTCGGTCCCAACTGTCCCGGTTTGTCCTAGTTCCACTCGGTTGATCGCCTCCGAGCGCCTAGAAAGCCCTAATTGAAGATACAGGTATAAATAAGGATCTCTCACACCCGGAATGGGGTTCAGAACTTTAGTGACCAAAAATACTCTTACTGTTTGATCTGACTTAGGCATCGAAGTGCAGGTGGCCTACACCACACCAGTGTGCAGTTTTGACTGGTCTTGCAGGTCACGTCTTCCCCCGTTTTCAACAAATTCACTGCTGGTGTCACGTGAAGGTCAGGTGAGTTGCTTGGCCAGATTTTGGCATCAACGTCAATTAATATTTCTACAAAACTTATAAAAAAAAATCATGAAATAAATTAAATTAACAAAGCAGTTCATTTAGTTTAAAACTAGTTGAATCCTCTTGTTATTAATATTATATCTACCCATTAGTGATTTTGTTTTATATTTCGATGAAAATTAGGATAGATAAATTTTTTTTCTCATTTTCTATTAGTTGTCAATCGATATGCAGCTAAGTATTGTTCTTTTTCTGTGAGAAAAATACTTAGTTGCATACTGATATATAACGATCTCCCTACATACCACCATTAAAATGTTGACAATTAGGAGAGATAAAAAAAGTTTTCTCATCTTCTACCTTTCTCTTTCTTAGTTGTCAGATTTTGATGGAGTATGCATGAAGATCCCTACATATCAATATGGAGAAAATTTCTAATACTACGATAGTATGAAAATTTTTCCATACTATCTCCCTTCATTGATTTCCATGAAAGAAACATTTAATAGTGGTGTGGGTCTCATTGAATAAAATATTATATCATTAAATGACATGTCAAATGTTGAATGGAGAGAGTATGAACTACTGTAGAACTAGAATTTTTCCCGTTCGATATGCAACCAAGTATTGTTCTTTTTCCATAAGAAAAATACTTGGCTGCATACCAGTATATGTAGGGATCTCTCTGCATACCACTATTAAAATGTTGACAATTAGGAAAGATAAAAAAGTTTTCTCATTTTCTACCTTTCTTTGCAGCCAAGTATTGTTCTTCATGTCATAAAAGAAATGTCTATTTATTTCTTTGCAGCCAAGCTTGCGCGGGCCGAGCTCGGTCACCTCCTCTCGGTCCCTGATGCCTCTAGCCGTCCCGGTTTCACCTGGTTCGTCCCGAAACGCCTCCGAATTCCTAAAAACCCTAGGAGTATGAGCAAGTATTTATACCCCTCTTCGCCACTGAAGAAGGGGACTCGAACTCAATTCTCGACTCTTTCCTCTTACTCTCTTGCTCTCCTTCCGTTGTCTGACTTAAGCATCGGAGGCGGTGTGGCTAGCACCACACCGGTGTGCAGGTTTACTCTTTTGCAGGTCACGTCTTCCCCTCATCTACAAATTTACCGTTGGTGGCACGTGAAGGTCAGGTGAGTTTCCTCTGACCAAATTTGACCATCAACAGAGATGTCAACAATGCCAACAAAATTTTTATACCTACATCTGAAATAAAAACGAGGGGCAAGGGATTTACAAATATCCAATAAAATTGCATTTACAAATCCTTGGAATAAATAATATTCAAATATATAGTTTAGCCATATTTTTCTAATTTCATTAACAAATATCTCGATGCATAGTTTTACCTTTAAAAAAAAATGAATCGAATTGTATCAGTATGTTCCTTGGTAAAGTGAAACAGAACCCCTGAGACCGAACAAATTACGGGCTCTTGAAATTAAGTTTGGAGAAAGTTATGTTATTGGGCTACTATATGGTTGGGTCCATTGGGCTTCCGAATCGGCCCAATTTCTAATTCCATAAATCAGTACTCAAAAATAAATAATTAATTAATTAAAAAAGATATATACATATAGTTTATAATGTATATAATACACTGGGAAATGAAAACTGACCTTATCTATATAGATAGCTACGAAAGATGGAGGATTTGTTATGCATATGAATATCATATAAAAGAAAATAATAGTATTGCAATTAATAATTTGTTAAAAAAAAAATGAAAACCCAAATTCACGTGGTTTCCTTAAAACAATTTTACCCTCGTAAATATACTTGAGTTTAATGAGTAATTGTCTTCCAAGATAGATCAAATTGACTTTTAATGGATGTAGCGCCTCATTCATGGAGCAAAACTGAACTTCAACAAAATTTTGATGGGAAAAAAACGTGTCTTCCAATTTGGAAAAGAGACATATTTATAGACTAATTCATAATCATTTTAATAGTCACGACTTTTCTATAAGTTGGTTATACTTGACTAATGCATGAAAGAACACGATCCATGGATATAAAATGATGTAACTCGTGAAAGATTTATAGTCTATGAATGCGAAATGATGCAATTCATTGAAGAGTCAGATGCTATTTAGTATATTTTAGCAGGATTGTGGAAGAAAATTCAAAATTGTCCTAAATAAGTCTGCCAAAGCTTACTTAACCAGTAAGGAATTATTTGAGAGAGTTGAATCAACCACCTATTTCATGTTTTAGAATACATGTTTTGGTAATTCTTTTTTTTTTTTTTTTTTAAATATACATACACTTTATTTTATTATCCCAATTGGATTATTTCATGTGTCTTCTTCTGAATGAAACTTTCCAAATAATTTTTATATTTTATTGTGTTAAACCATTGTTAAATTTCTTTCTAAAAAATAATTTCAAAATTTTATTGTTGAAACGAAGTTTCCAATATTTTTTTAGAATACTATAACAACATGTGGAAATGAAGATTCAAAGCTCTAACATTTTTGTCTTGAATATATAGTACATTAACTAGTTGAACTATATTCTGGTTGGCCAACTCTCAAAATAATTAACTAATCTCTATAATCTTTCCTTTTTTTTAAACACTCATTATATTAGTCTCACCTTAATGCACAAGAAAACGGAAAAGATTCACACTAAAACTACGGATCATTATCAAACAAAATTCAATTTTCTTTTTGTTAAAGAAAACACTATATTGATCATATATTTTGATGTTCTGATATTCCTAACCAAACGAATAAAAGTAATTATCAAACATAGGATGATTTTCCATTTTTCAAAACCAATAATCTATAAACGTAGTCATCAAAGACTTTTTCGTTTTTATATTTTAAGGGAAAAAAAAAAAAAAAAAAAAAAACAAAGCATCAAATGAGACAACAAAATTATATTTAATTGAGAAATGTAAAAAAAGATCTAGTTTCATTATTTGAGCGGACACGAATGGACAATGATGATTGTTATGTTATGTAAGAAAAAGCAAAAGGAATAAAAAGGTTATGATGGAATTATTTTTTTTTTTAAATAAATAAAAAAATAAAAAATAGGTCATTGACATCTAAGCTATGATAACAACCCTTAGGTTCCCCAGCTCAATTAGAGTGACTTTATAGCATAGTTTATGATTGCTTTGCTTACCACAAAATTAATCAAATGCTTTATGTTATCTTTACTTCATTTTATATGCCGCACCCAACTCCGAGCGAGGGAGATCAACCATTTATCATTTCATTAATGACTTTCTAAAATCATTTTAAATAATTACTTTTCTAAAATTATATATATTTATAAATACTATAGAAAATGAAGGTGACCATTCAAAATTATCAATATTGTCTTGAATAAAACTTCTAATGTCTAATCTTGATTCAAAAAAAAAAAAAAAAAAAAAACTTCTAATGTCTAATCTAATCATTTTATTCATGTTTTTAATTTTTAAGTTATATTAAAAAAAATTAAGGAAAAAATACATTTTTGGTCCCTGAGATTTGGGTTAGGTTTTATTTTGGTCCCTGAGTTTTCAAACTCAACAATTTAACCCCTGAGGTTTGGATTTTGTTTCATTTTGGTCCCTCCATCTACTTTTTCGTTAAATCTTAATGGTTTGCTGACATGACACTATTATTTTATTAAAAAATTATTTTTAAAATTTTTTTAAAATGAAATAATTAAAAAATATATATTTTTTAATTTCATTTCCTCCTTCTTCTCAACCACCATCACCACCCAATTGTTGTCGCCGGCCGTCGACGATCTTTTTTTTTTTTTTTTTTCTCTCTTCTTCTTCCTCATTTCTTCTTTTGTTCTTCTTCTTGGAAACGCTTTCTGGAACCTCAAGGAACTTAAAGACCCACGCCACAAAAACTTGCCGAAAAATAGAGATGAAACCCACTACTGCCCGAACCTAACCCACACGATTCCAAGGTAAATCATGCCCACCAGCTTCCTGAATGTCACCCACGACCAAATAGTTGAAGGATATTGCTGTCACAGCTACTAATCGTCAGAAAACACGAGAAAGGAAGGATAAACGACCTCCAATCGCCGATTGTCGCCGTCTCGAAACCCATCTTCGATCGCTGCCGTTTCGATTCTCGAAATCCATCTCCCATCTCGAAAACCCGTGTTGGTTCTGATAGGACCCAAGTAGTATATTAACTACCCACTAGGATCACCTCCAAGACAATCAACCAATTAATAGTGCTCCAAAAACACAACAGATTAATCACCAATTTATCACCAAGAAAACAACCAACCACGGACAGCAATCAACCATAAAATTCATAATACTAAAAACACAAAAACACGCACGATTTATACGTGGAAAACCCCTTCGATGTGAAGAGTAAAAACCACGGGACTTGTGAGGAGTCCACCCTTGTCACCTTCTCTTATAATGATAAAATTGAGGGAAAAAGAATCCAAATCAGTCATACAAAGATTCACAACCCACCAATACTTTCATACATAAGAGATCAACACAAAAGAGATAAAGAAGATGAAAATATCTCCAGTTTTACAGGTTCTGTCCAGCAGCGATTACGAACAAACCAGAACTCCAAACAACGATCCAACTGTTCAAAATGAGGCCCTATGTGTCCCCAATAAGCTGACCAAATTTCAGCAAAATCCAACGGTTAAAACTCTGGAAATCGACAACTTTGTGAACGCTGTCGCTGAAAATCCGAACTGCACTGCTCTCCCTGCTTCTCTCCGTTTTTCTGTGTATTTTTCTTATTTTTCTTGCTGCCGTCTTCCTGAGGTCATCCCATATCAAAGGAAAAAAAAACCCTAGGCTTACAAGACAAGCCCACTCATTTAACCTCAATTGGGCTAAACACATAACCCGACATATTGGGCTCATAAACACAAGTTTTTTTTTAAAAAAAAAACTCTTGCTTGTGCAACAAGTGGGCTGGACACCCACAACAATCTCCCCCTCCAGCCCATCACGGGGAAGACACAATCACATCCATGATCACTTGAACCTCATCCCGACAAGCTTACTACAAAGCTCGATCTTGCTTCCGGGAACTACTTTAGTTAACATATCTGCACTGTTCTTGTCAGTGTGGACTTTCTTCAGTTTTATTCTCTTCTCTTCAATCACATATCGCAACCAATGATATCTAATGTCAATGTGTTTGGTGCGAGCATGATACATCGAATTCTTGCTCAAATCCATAGCACTCTGACTATCACAGAATACTACATACTCATGTTGCTTCAAACCCAACTCTTGAAGAAACCTTTTAAGCCACAACATTTCCTTGCTTGCTTCCACTGCTGCAATATACTCTGCCTGAGTTGTGGACAATGCTACACATTTTTGTAGCTTGGATTGCCATGAGATGGCTCCCCCTGAGAATGTAAACACATAACCTGAGGTAGACTTTCTATTATCAAAATCACATGTCATGTCTGCATCAGTATAGCCTTCAAGTATAGGTTTGCCACCTCCATAACACAAACTCAATTTGGAGGTGCCCCGCAAGTATCTGAAAATCCACTTCACTGCTTCCCAATGAGTCTTACCTGGATTGGATAAGAAACGACTCACTAAACCAACTGCATGTGTAATATCATGTCTAGTACACACCATAGCATACATCAAAGAACCAACAACAGAAGAGTAAGGAATGGATGACATAACTTCTTTCTCCTTCTCTGTTGTAGGACAAGCTGTCTTACTTAGCTTGAAATGAGTTGCTAGTGGTGTACTAACAGGCTTAGCATGCTTCATATTGAACTTTTCAAGCACCCGTTCAATATACTTCTCCTGGGATAACCATAATTTCCCAGCTTTCCTGTCACGAGCAATCTCCATGCCTAAAATTTGCTTTGCAGGACCTAAATCTTTCATGTCAAATGACTTGGACAAGTCTTTCTTCAAACTTTGAATCATATTTGCATCCTGTCCAACTATCAACATATCATCTACATATAGAAGAAGAATGATGAAGTTACCTCCAGGGAACTTTCTAAAAGACACACAAGAATCAGCTGTAGTTCGTTTATAACCATTGCTTATCATAAACGAATCAAATTTCTTGTACCACTGCCTTGGTGCCTGTCTAAGCCCATAAAGACTCTTCTTCAACTTGCAAACAAGTTTATCTTTCCCTTTTTCTTCAAATCCTTCAGGTTGCTCCATGTAGATCTCTTCATGCAAGTCACCATGTAAAAAAGCAGTTTTTACATCAAGTTGCTCCAACTCAAGATCAAGACTTGCTGCTAAACCCAACACTGTTCTGATAGATGTCATTTTGACCACTGGAGAGAAGATCTCATCAAAGTCAATGCCCTTTTTCTGGTTGCATCCCTTTACCACTAATCTGGCTTTGAGCTTCACTATCTTCTCACCATTCTTCTTGTACTTGAAAACCCATCTATTTCTCAAGACTTTCTTGCCCTTTGGAGGTTTCACTAGCTCATAGGTTTCATTCTTTTTCAGGGAATTCATCTCTTCCTTCATTGCATCGAGCCACTGGTCTTTTTCATCATGAGACAAGACCTCTTGATAGTTCTCTGGCTCACCATCTTCACTAACTAGAATGAACTCTGAGCTTGGATATCTTGTTGAAGGTTTACGCTCTCTGGTGGACCTTCGAACCTGTGTATCCTCCACTTGAGGGGTAGGTTGCTCCCCCTGCTCATGAACTTCTTCATGAATCACTTCCTCATGTACATCTTCCTCATGGATTTCTTCATCAGATCGTCAAGATTATCATCATCAACATGATCTGGTACAGTACCATCAGGTTGTATCTCACCAACATCATCGTGTACATCATCAAGTACATCTTCAACATTCTCATTTGTTGGCTGAATAACAGAGGGAATAGAAGTAGAATCATTAGTAGTATCAATAAACAACTCTGAAGTAGAAGTGTACCTTGTACTCAGAAGATCTGCACCCTTCTCGTGCTCAAAGAATACTACATCTCTGCTTCTCACTACCTTCTTCTTTTCTGGATCGTAGAGCCTGTAACCATACTCTTCATCCCCATACCCAACAAATGCACACGGATTGGTCTTCGAATCAAGCTTTGACCTCTGTTCTTTAGGCACATGCATGTATGCCTTGCTGCCAAAGACTCTCAGATGTGAATAAGTAGGATCGCGTCCCTTCCATGCTCTCTCTGGAATGTCTAGACCAAGAGGAACCGATGGAGATCGATTAATCAAATACACGACACATTGCACTGCTTCAGCCCAAAATGTCTTAGGAAGATTAGACATTCTAAGCATGCATCTCACCTTCTCTACAATGGTTCTGTTCATCCTCTCAGCAACTCCATTGTGTTGTGGTGTGTCGGGCTCTGTCTTCTCATGTCTAATGCCATGTTGTGAACAATAATACATGAACTCATTCGAAGTATACTCACCACCATTGTCAGATCGAAGACGCTTCAACTTTCTTTCGGTCTCCCTTTCTACCATGGAATGAAACTTTTTGAAAATCTCGAACACTTGGCTTTTTGTCTTCAACATATACACCCAAGTTCTCCGAGTAGCATCATCAATGAAAGTGACAAAATATCTATTGCCACCAAGAGACTCAACCTCAATAGGACCACAAACATCGGAGTGAACTAACTCCAACTTTCCTTGCCTTTTGATGGACTTCCTAGAAAAAGAAACTCTATGCTGCTTGCCTGCCAAACAATGATCACAAGGGTCAAGAGGAACTGTTTTATCAACATGGATAAGAGATTTACCTGCCAACAGTTTAATCCCCTTGTCACTCATATGTCCTAGCCTTCGATGCCACAAGTTAGGAGAATTCTTTTCTTCAACTGCATTCAGCTCAGAAGAACATACACTCAAGTATGTTTTATACAAAGAGCAACACAACTCACCACGAGCAACTGTTATTGAACCCTTAGACAATTTCCATTTACCATCTGCAAAGGTATGTCGAAACCCTTCTTGATCAAGAACATTTGTTGACAACAAGTTAAGGCGTAAATCAGGAATATGGCGCACATTCTTTAATGTAAGCATGCACCCAACACTTGTCTTCACATGAATATCACCTAACCCAACAATGCTAGCTGAGCTCTGGTTTCCCATCTTCACACTACCAAAATCACCAGATTGATAGTTCATGAAATACTCCCTTTTCGGAACACAATGGTATGAAGCACCTGAATCTATCAGCCACTCTGTATCTGAACTCTCTACATGATGACACTCACTAGTTGCACAAATTAAGGTGACATCATCATCACTCTTAGAAGTGATTGCTGCAGTATTTCTATCATCTCCCTCTTTTTGTGAGTCTTGCTTCTTACCTTGTTCTTTCTTCCATCGGTAGCAAAACTTTTTTATATGGCCAGACTTGTTGCAGTAATGACATGTCCTAGTCTCTTTGTCTCTAGACTTGGACCTCCCTTTTGAGTTACCACGACCTTTGGGTCCCCTACTCTTGTTTCTTCCACGAATCTCAACAACAAGAGCATGTGAATTATCAACTCCCATCTCCTTTCTTCTTATCTCTTCATTGAACATGCTTTCTTTAATAACATTCAAAGACAAAACACCTTCTGGAGCAGAGTTAGTAATAGTCACAACTAAAGTTTCCCAACTGTCCGACAAAGAACTCAACAAGAACAAAGCCTGCAATTCATCATCAAGAACAATCTTCATAGTAGTCAACTTGTTAATAATATCTTGGAAGTCACTCAAATGCTCAGAAACAGACTTCCCACCCTTCAATTTCAAATTAACAAGCCTCTTGATTAATGAAGCTTTGTTATGCGCGGTCTTCCTTTCATAAAGACCTTCCAATTTCTTCCACAACGCATATGGGTCGGACTCTTGAGACACATGGTTGAAAATGCTAATATCAACCCACTGCCTAATAGTCCCCAAAGTTTTTCTCTTTAACTTTCCCCAATCTCTCTCTTCCATTTTCTCTGGTTTGCAGGTTTAACAATGGTGCCATCAGCTCCTGTGGTTGCTTCAATTGGATCAAACAAATCTTTACAATATAACAAATCCTCCATCATCGGTCTCCAAATGGAATAATTGGTTGATGTCAATTTAATCATTGAACTACCTCCACTACTACTAGTAGACATAACAATGATTAAATTAAAACCTTGCTCTGATACCAACTGATAGGACCCAAGTAGTATATTAACTACCCACTAGGATCACCTCCAAGACAATCAACCAATTAATAGTGCTCCAAAAACACAACAGATTAATCACCAATTTATCACCAAGAAAACAACCAACCACGGACAGCAATCAACCATAAAATTCAGAATACTAAAAACACAAAAACACGCACGATTTATACGTGGAAAACCCGTTCGATGTGAAGAGTAAAAACCACGGGACTTGTGAGGAGTCCACCCTTGTCACCTTCTCTTATAATGATAAAATTGAGGGAAAAATAATCCAAATCAGTCATACAAAGATTCACAACCCACCAATACTTTCATACATAAGAGATCAACACAAAAGAGATAAAGAAGATGGCCAAAGCGAGCTTAGCTCAGCGGTAGTTGGCATGTACCCTCGACCATGAGGTCAGAGGTTCGAATCCCCCCACCCCCAAATGTTGATGTACTCAAAAAAAAAAAAAAAGAGATAAAGAAGATGAAAATATCTCCAGTTTTACAGGTTCTGTCCAGCAGCGATTACGAACAAACCAGAACTCCAAACGACGATCCAACTGTTCAAAATGAGGCCCTATGTGTCCCCAACAAGCTGACCAAATTTCAGCAAAATCCAACGGTTAAAACTCTGGCAATCGACAACTTTGTGAATGCTGTCGCTGAAAATCCGAACTGCACTGCTTCTCTCCGTTTTTCTGTGTATTTTTCTGTATTTTTCTTGCTGCCATCTTCCTTAGGTCATCCCATATCAAAGGAAAAAAAAACCCTAGGCTTACAAGACAAGCCCACTCATTTAACCTCAATTGGGCTAAACACATAACCCGACATATTGGGCTCATAAACACAAGTTTTTTTTAAAAAAAAAACTCTTGCTTGTGCAACAAGTGGGCTGGACACCCACAACAGGTTCATTGATCGGAGGTGGAAGGACAAGGAGGAGAAGATGAGAGAGGGACGAACAAGGGAGAAAGATCTGAGGCTACACGGGGCTTGGGTCTTGATCTAGCGGCAACAAGCCACGGGTCTAAAAGATGGGAGGTTGGACAGAGATTGGGTCTCGATCCAGCAGCAACGAGCGGGAGATGGGTTACGTTAACTGAGAGGGAGATGGGTTAGAGAGAAAAAAAAAACAGAAAAGATAAGTGAAGAAAAAATGAAGGAGAAGAAAAAGAGAAAAGGAGAAAAACAAGAAGAAGAAGATGGATAAAAAAAATAATAAAATAAATAAATAAATAAGGTCGTTACCGACGGTTGCAGGGTGGAGGTGATGGTGAGAAGGAGGAGGAAGAAGAAGAAGAAAGGAGGGAAAAATGTGAGGGAAAATGAAATTAAAAAAAATATATATTTTTAATTTATTTATTATTATTTTTTTAAAAAAAAATATTTTTTTTAATAAAAAATTGGTGTCACGTCAACAAACTTTAACAGAAAATTTGATGGAGGGACCAAGAGTGTAACAAAATCCAAACCTCAGGAACTAAATTGTTGAGTTTGAAAACTCAGAACCAAAATGAAATCTAACTCAAACATGAGGAACTAAAAATTTATTTTTCCTTAAAATTAATTTTGAAAAACATATTTATTTTTAAAGTTTTGGTACAAGTACAACCTTGACAAAGATATCATTAGAAGCTTAACTCCTATAATTTTGTCCTTTGTTTTTGGAAACATTAAATTATGGTAAATTGCAATGTTTTAAATAAGGGGAATTGCAATGGGTAGCAAAAAATATTAGGATATTTGCAAATTTAACTATGATTTATTAGGTTTGCAAATATAGCAAAATTTTAAAAATCTGATTTCCGTTTTTTTTATTATTCCAATTTTACCCTTGTTGGTATATCAATAGGTATATTACTAGTATATCTGATATATTTTATATTTACTGATATACGAAATATAAAGTATACCAAATTTGATATACTCGAATGAATACAATGATATACCTAATATACTAATGATATATCTAATATATACTTGATTTGATAAACATAATATTTGATATACCAATGATATACTTGATATGTTACTTTCTTTACTTATATTTGTTATATTTTCTTTTCTCTTTATTGAATTATGTTGTATTATTTACATATTTTAAATGAAATGTTTGTCTTTTATAAAATAAATGTTTGTCTTCTATACCTGTTATGAAAGTTGATACACCGTTGATATACCTCATTTTTTTTACTAGTCAAATAATTAATAAATATACCTGATTATGAGTAGCTAAATACATCAATGATAAACTTGTTATTAAAAAAAATCATTGATATATACACATTCAACCGAGAGGTTAGATGTTTAAATCCTCTCCCACACATATTGTCCCAAAATAAAGCTAATATATCTAATTCTTTATTGATGAAGTATATCAACACTACAAGAAAATAGGTCTATTGCAGCGGTTTTATCAAGCTAGCACAACGGATAATAACCGCTGCAACACTTTTTGCAGCGGTTTAAGAACCGCTGACAGAAGCGGTGTTACAAGGGATCTAGCAACATTTTTAAAAACTGTTGGAATGACATCTTACGACCGCTGCGATAGTTACACCTATCGCAACATTTACTTCTCTCATAATGCAACAATTTTAAGTATTGATAACCGTTGCAATTGTTGATACAATAACGTACAATTTTGAAATATATAGCAACACTTTTGAAGCTATATAGTAACGATTGGCGTTTTCTAAGGCAACACTTTTACAAGTGTTGCAATTGTTAACTGTTGCAATAGTGACTAAATAGCAACAATCACATTCCATATATTGCAACAATTTTGTTCATTATATCATAACAATTTTTATCCCATTTTGTGCAAATTTTATATTTAGCTTTAATTTATATCAAATTTATTGATTGTTATGCTTCTTGTTTAGCCCATTTTTAAAATTATAACTAAAATTAATTGTGTCGTGGTTCCTACAATTGAAATTCAACTATAACAATTAAAATAAAATGATAACCAACTCTTGAAAAATTAAAGCATCCTTAAAATTTGCTTTATACAAAATGGTAACTTGAAAGTTCAACTAAAACAAAGCTCTACAACATTAGGAGAGAAAGAAATAAATTGAAATAACACCCAACATAAGCCTCCATGAATTGTTGGGAGGCTCGCTAAAATCAGCAAATAGAGATCAAAGAACTGAAATCCAACTGGAGAGCCTACAAATATCATTGATAATCAATATTAGAAATAGTACAAAAAGCAACTACCATCACCCAATCAACCTTGCCAAGAAGTAAAAAATCTTACATACTTAATAAGATTTCAATACAAAAAGTTAATATTTGAATAAGACATACCTGGTTTCATGCTAGAAAAGTATACTACAAACAAAATATCAACCAGTGTAAAGGAACACAAAAATTATGAATTAAACAAAGCAAACATTTAATAAAAATCAAAACATGAAATAAAAAATAACTAAGTAATGAAAAAGAAAACTCAAACCACTTACCCTATGTACAATTCATTTACAAATCCATCTTTGATCGGCTACGTTCAAACATTTTCATACTCAAACATTTCGATCAAAGAAAAGCAAAATAATAGATTGATTAATCTCAATCATAGATTGGTAAACAAAAGAAACACAAAATTTACCTACACAAAAGACGATTTGATTGTCCTGTATCACCACAAAATAGATCACAATAACATGTTAGCAATGATCATACTATAATTTTGAATCACAATCCAAAAACTTATCAAAGTCTAATAATTCACATGTTATAAGATAACAAAATGCTTTAAAGCTAACAAAGTTATCCAATAAAGTTATAGTCATACAATTACTTAACATATTCCTCCATGAACATAAACGAACTAACTCAATAAAGTTTGCTCTTATTAATTACTTATTTCTTTATGTAAGAAGATAAAGTAAAACAAGGTTAATATTCGAATAAGACATACCTGGTATCATGCTAGAAAAGTAAACTATAAACAAAATATCAACCAAAGGAACACAAAAATTAGAAATTAAACAAAGCAAACATATAATAAAAATTAGAACATGAAATAAAAAATAACTATGTAATGAAAAGAAAACTCAAATCACTTACTCTATGTGCAATTCATTTACACGTCCATCTTTGATCTAGCTACCTTGAAACATTTTCCATACTAAATCATTTCAGTCAAAGAAAAACAAAAGATTAATTAGTCTCAATCATACATAAAAAAGATACTTGAATCAACTAACAAAGAAGATTGAAATGACAAACCACCAGAAGATGAATAAATCCATATGCTCTATGATTACAAATATTCAATCCTAAAAAATATATTATGAAGACTCAAAACTAACACACAAATAGTTGATATCTAGCAGTTTCAGTACCAAACTCCTATAATACGAGTATAATGTAGCAACTCTGCACAGAATTTAGTTTGTAGAAAATCAACAAAGTAATACAGTTCTTCCAGCTAGCTCTCAAAAATAAGAAAACTACAGCCTGTTCTTTTCCTTGACTAACTAAAAACCAGTAGAGTAGCACTCAGAAAACTAGAACGAAATACAACACTGCAGAAAAACAATTGATTATAAGAAAGGAATGCCTACCCAACATACCTCTTGAACGGCTAAAGAAACATAAAGAAATATCAAAATGAACAGATTGAAGTGATGAAAATGAAAGTAGAGTTGAGAGAAGAGAAGTTGCGATTTACAGAGAGAATCTCACCATTCTCGCGGATTGTGGGGGTTCTGAAACTGTGGAGCGGGCTCAAAAATTGAATGGGCTGCATCGACCCATCTTGGGCGGCTTCCTCGTGACAGGCGGCTACGAGCTCTTCTTCCCTCTGTGTTTACCGTGTTTTTCCTTCTCTCACTGTGTCGTTGAAATGAGATTTGAGAAGGAGGGATTTACTAGATTTGGAAGGAGGTTTGGAGAGGAGAGGTTTGGAGAGGAGAGATTTGGGGGAGAGATGAACCGGCACAATAAAAACTAAAAAGGCTACTTTTGGGGGAGGGAGATTTAGGAGGGAAAATGAAAAGTGGGATATTTTTAAAAACTTATCTAATCAATTTTAAAAAGTAAGTTCATTTTTAATCAATTTTTATTAAAAAAAAAATACTAAACTCTAAGAGAATAATAAAAAAAAATATTAAACTTTATTGTTAAGTTTGTTCAACTCCAAATCTAAGGTTAATTATTAATTTAGTTGATATAATTTGAACTCATTTTTAATTTTGTTACAGTAATTTTAAAAAATTCAAAATTGATTCATATATGTTTTGACTTTAGATATAATTTAATCTATACGGGTAACTAATACTTGTTATGCAAGTGAAATTTCTTGTTTATTTTAAAATATAAATTAATGTAAACATAAATAAAAAAAAAAACAATATTATTTAATTTAATAAATACAAACAATTGGTTTCAACATCTTATTTTTTTTTATTTAGATAAATTAGAAATTGGTTTTATGCATAATTTTTAGTTGACATTTCAATTAACAAATAATATTTTGTGAATTAATCATAACTCTTTACAATTCAATTTACTAAAATTTAAAGTGAAGCAAAATAAATCATAACATATACTTAAATTAAAAAAGGCAAATAAGAAAATATTTAAATTAAGAAAGGAAAAAAAAAAAAAAAAGAGAAATCAAAAGTTTTTCCCTTAAGTCATAGTATAGAATAAATATATTTAAATATAGATAGATTAGTAAAGAATTTAAAACCATTCAAATGTTAATAAATAAATAAATATATATATATATATATATATATTTATTTATTTATTTATTTATTCAAATATTTTATAGATCTTATCAATGGGAAGATTAGAGATATACCTAGTGATTTTAGAACATCATTCAAATATTATTTAAAATAGTAAATAAATAAGTATATATTAATAAATAAATATATATAGAGAGATATATATAGATGATTTGAGAGTTTGAAAATTTTATAAAAACGACCCTAGAGGTTATTAAAAATTGTTACCCTTGAAAATCTGATTTGATCAGCCTACTTCTAAACTTATGAAATGTTGCAATTAACCGTTTCATTGTAAAATTTCATAAGTTTAAGGAAGGTGATTGATGAGATTGAAAATTTGTTGATTGTGAGATTTTAACACAGCTCTATAGTTTAGGAGTGATTCTTGTAATTTCCATGGAAGTAGCTTTATTTTTATAGGTTTGGTCAAATCTCACGAATCATCTCTCATGATATTGAAAATATACCCGATATGTAATTTAAGCTCAATTTAAATAACTCTTGCAATGGTTACAAAATTTCTTTGTAACTTGTTGCTATACAAATAATTGCAACGATTAAGTTCAAAAAAAAAAAAAAATTGCAACGATTTTTTTAAAATGTCACAGTATAACCGTTGCAATTGTATTAAACTATTGCTACAGTATCACAAGCGTTGCAACTTAATTGTTGTAACACACTCTTTTGTGGCAGTTTCGAAAAGTGTTGTACGTTAATCGCTGCAAGAGACATATTTGCAACATTTTGTAAATATGTTGCTAAAAAATTGTTGCAATTATACATATACTTGTAACAATTTTTAAATTGTTGCAAAAAAACCGCTGCAATACATACATTTGCAACAATTTGTTTATATGTTGTAAGAAATCGTTGCAATTTTACAAATCCTTGCCACACTTTCTAAACCGCTACAAAAAAACCGCTGCAATAGACTGATTTTTTTGTAGTGCAAAAATATCTAAACTAATGAAAGCTCATGTGTAAAGTATATTATATTCACGAAATATACATCTGATATACTATATATTTAGTATATGAATTGATTGATATACCAAATATCTAATACATTATATTCACGAAATATACATCTGATATACTATATATTTACTAGATATTTGGTATATCAGTGGACGACGAGCTGAGGTTATTTTAGTCTTTTTGCGTTATTGTCTGGGCTGGGCCAAACGTTTTTTGCTATATCTGCAAACCCAATAAATCAAAAACACGCCTGCAATTATTGATTTTTTTTTTGCTATTGATGCAAATGCCCCTTTAAATAACGCGTCATCTTAATAATATTCTTCAAATAAAAAATAAAAAAAAAACGGGTAGAAAAAAAAAAAAAACAAAAAGAATTTATAAATGGAGAGATGAGTTGCCATAGTAATGACATTCTCACAATAGACTTCCTGATAATCTTGAAGGAATCTCAATGGCGTTCACCCAATCCAGAAGGTTCCAAAATTCCTGTCCCCCAAGCCCACCTGGAATCTCTATTAATATATATAATTATAAATACATATTTCAAAATCTCTGTTTTAAACTTCTAAGAGTGACCTTGTGTGTTTTAGTTTTCGAATTAATAAGACTTTATATGATCTAGACTTAAATAGAAGATCAACACAAATACTTCTTGGTCGGAGGTTCACATGTTGGGCGGGCTCGGTTAGATAGCCCGTGACTCCAAAGGATCTTTGGTTTGTGCTGGATTTAAAAGAGTGAAAAGAAAGTGATCGATCAATTACTTGGAGATGGAAGCGATTGCACAAAGTTTAAGATCCTTAACTTGATCGGATTGGAAGTCCTTTTTCGAAGATTATCATCGAAACAGACTCACTTGAGGCAATTGCCATTCTCAACCACGAATCAGAAGACTGATCAGAAGTGAGATCCTTGGCCGGAAAAGTCGAGCGCATGGCTAATTTGGTAGGCGTTGTCCAGTTTACATTCAGCCCCGTGGGAATCAAACAATGAAGCGCATGTCTTAGTGCGAATGGCTTCTACTTAGAGTATTTTGAGTAGTTTAAGTTCAAGTTTTCTCCAGTTAATTGAACTCTGCCTTGGTTAAGGAGAGTGATTGTAAGGTTGTTGGTTGAGTAAATGATATTTTCTTTAAAAAAAAAAAAAATAGAAGTCACAATTCTTGTTTAATATATAAATTTGTTTATCATAGACTACAAATGTTATTAATCTACACATAAACTTCTTTTGAGTTTATAAAACTCAACTTTTATACTCATTATGCCAAATCGAGCTTAGCTCAGCGGTAATTGGCATATACTCTCGACCATGAGGTCAGAGGTTCGAATCCCCCCACCCCCAAATGTTGATGTACTCAAAAAAAAAAAAAAAAAAAAAAAAACTTTTATACTCATTATGAATCATAAATCTACTAATTAAATGATAATGACATGAATCTAATTTGTATAACCTTTAATTTATTTTGTTATATGCTAAGGTGAACCCAACTTAAATTGAAATGTTTACTCTTTTTGAAGTCAAAGGTTCAAATTCTCATACTCTAGACCTGCTTTTCCAGTTGTGTTGGCTTGATTTCTATACTTAAAAAGACTAACGGATTTTTAAGTTGTCAATAATGTTTCTAATAGGTTTCTATCATGAACTCCATCAATTTACACTAGCGTAACAGATGACTATATTATTTAAGAATTCGTGTGGAAAATTTCAAGTAGATTTAGAAATTTAGTATTATAAAACGTTAAATTGACAAAATTAGTAAGACATGTGGACTAATAAAAGCATAACTCTAACAGACAAAACATCACTCCTTTTTTCTTGGGGTCAAATGCTCAATTCCTACAACTCCACATTTGTCAATCCAAATAGTTACGTAGATAATACACAAATTACCCTTCTATAGGCTGACAGTTTGATTCCCACCCCGCAATTGTTGAACTAAAAAAAACACATTTATGGCACCAAAAAGGAATTATTAAAAATTGTAACTACTTTCTCTAATATTTCTAAAATATAGGGAGTAATAGATACAACAACTCTAAAAATTAAAATGCCAGTTAAAAGCAGTTGTTAGACCAAACTTAGAAGTTAAAACTTGAGATATAATTATTAAAGAGTAGAAATAGGTATATTATGATTGTGAACATGCAAGAACATGATTGGTCTGTCACAGATATGATATGCCATATGCCTACACAAACCATATCATTACATAACACCGTGTTTGCCTTTGCCACATCGCAATCCTGGACGTGGAAGGATTGTCGCTAAACTCTCGAAAATGACAACCAAAATTATTAAAATCGACGGATATAAATCTTTAAATTTGTATGTCCTTAATAACCGTTGGATACAAAATCGAGATACTTTTACTATTTTTCTCTCTTTCATGCAACGGTGCAAAACTATTGTACCAAGAGCACCTAAAAATTTTTCCAATGCAAAAAAGATTCATTAATTTATTAAAATATGATTGAAGTATGGAGTTCATTTCAATTATACCTTAAACTTTCAATTTTTTTTTATTTTGATCGTTGAAGTTTGAGTTTGTTTCAAAACAACTCTTAATGCATTTTTTTTTTAAATTGACAAAAAATGACGTGTATATATGTGTATTGTTGCTTATTTCATATTTGAACATACACGTTAAAAAAACATGCAAACATGTTATTTTTCATCTATAAATCCAATGAAAAAGTGTAGAAATGACGTTTTGAAACAAAATTCAAACTTTTTTTTTTCGGAAACTAACAAAATTCAAACTTAAAAAATTAAAATGAATCAAGCTTATGAATAAGGACTATTAGATTTGATAACCAAACACACACGAACTAAACCACGCAAAATATTTTATTTTATTTTATTTTATTTTATTTTGAAAAAACACGCAAAATAATTTAATCAAGAAGTCGTATTTTTCTTAATCTTTTATTGTTATTATGTCGCTCTTATCAACATTTAATTTACCGAGTTTTTTTTTTTTTTTTTGTACATATCACTTGTTTGGAAGAAAAAAAAAACATCATTAAAATTCCCTTCCACTCATCCAACAAGTTTCGGATTCACTTCTCTCTATATTTTCGTCTTTAATTTCCATTCCACTAATTTTTGGTAATTCCCAAAAAAAAAAAGAAAAAAAAAAACCACAAACAAGAAGAGAAGGATATGAATTTCAGCTGGAAACCTCGTCGAGAAGTTTGTACCTTCTCACCTTGTTCCTAAAAATCACCTGCCGTTGGGTCCCAGTTCGGTGCGAAATCTCCTCCGATCTAGTCCGGCGGAGATTGTCGTCTCCGGAGAGGGGTCTCCGGCGAGGCGGAGGGGGAGGCGGCGGGGGGCGGTCAGGAAGTTCCGGCGACCTCTGTTTTTTGATGGGTCTGTTTTCTTGGGATTGAAAAGTGCGAATTTGATCCTTGTGAGAGGCGATATTGTTGTTGGTTCTGATCTTTTTGATTGAGGAATAATCGTCTCGTGCTTTATTCGACGAAGAAGAATTGGAAGAATTTGGCGATTTGGCTTTTGATTCCTCCTTTTGACTTAGACACCAATTGCATATTCGGTAACAATCAGCTTTTGGGTACAAATTGCTACAGTACCTAATTAAGAACAAGAAGAACAAGAAGAAATTGAAATCGATGGACCCAATTAAGAACAAACGAAACAAAACCCAGAAAGAATCGAAAAGGAATTGCAAGTTTGAGAGAAGAAAATTGGTTGCCTTGCCTGTGTTGGGATCTGAATTGGCAGTTTTTGCAGTGAAAAAGCTCGTAAGAGAAGCCAAAATCTCCACACATGCAGCACTCGACTTCCGATTTCGAAGTGGGCGCTCCATTTGATGTCATCTAGAGAGAGAAAGGATGAGAGAGAGAGAGAGAGAGAGAGAGATTTGTGAATGAAATTGTGAAAACTTTGATGATGATGATGATCGAAAAGTATGAGGCTACAGAGCCAAACGGGGGTACGAAGAAACCGTGTTTTTAGGGGTCATTTTAATTTATATATGGCATCCTCTGTGGAAAAGCAATGTATATAAAGAAATAAATATTTTTTAATTTCAATAGATGATTTTAGAATAAATAAATAAATAAATAGAACAGGTGGGAAAGTTGAGTTGCGGTCAACAAGATTTCTTTTTTCTTTTTTTTTTTTTTTGGTGAAAAGTCAGTCAATTTTAAAGAAATAAAAAAGAGAGTGAGAAAGTGAGAGTGGAGAAAAAGTGAGAAGGGAATTTTAATGAAATTGTGGAGAAAAAAAAGGCCAATTTGTTGTGGTTCGGTCAATGACTTGGTCTTCTAATATATATAATTATACGTTCAAATAAAAACTACTCTTAAAGCCAAAGCGAGCTTAGCTCAACGGTAATTGACATGTACCCTCGACTATGAAGTCAGAGGTTCGAATCCACTCATCTTCAAATGTTGATGTACTCAAAAAAAAAAAAAAAAAAAAAACCACTGTAGCTAAACCAAATACACGCAATTAAGGCATGATTGTCTCTTAAATTATGAAATCTAGGGTTTGGAACCCTAAATTTATGCTATTTGTGTTTGAATTTATCCAATAGAATGTGTTTTTTAGTTCAACAACATTTGGGGTGGGAGATTCGAATTTTCGACCTCTTTGTCTGGTACATGTCAATTACCGTTAAACTATGCTCACCTTAGCTAATAAAATGTGTTTGTATTTGGTTTGGGTGTCTATATGTTTTGTTAAACTAAGTATATATAATATAAATAACGTTTTATAAAATTATATATATAACTCACATGGATTAACAAACTCATAAATTGGAGAACTTGAGCATGACTCGACTGGTTAAGGTATATCATATATCAAAATGTTAGAAGTTTGAATCTCCATCTCTATACATATTGTTGAATTTTTAAACCCAAAAAAAAATGAAATAAATAAACTTTTACCAAATACTTTTTTGAGATATAATTCTTTCTTTGAGATGTTATATATAAAATGTTGACTCGAATTATTTTGTACTTTGCTATTTAATTTTTAGATTTATTCATAAGAGAAAATTATTTTTTAAAATTATTCCAATTTAATTTACTTCCAAATTAAGCCCATTTACACCCAATGACGTAATTGGAAGGTATAATCAATTGGCATTATGATACTCACCAGATTACGAATTCAAATAATTTTAAATTTAAAAGGACAAAATAAGAAACATTATTAAATCTTTTACAAAATTGAAATATAATATTTGAGAGTTTCAATAACATGTTTGGAAAAGAAGAAAAAAAAAAACTAATTTTCATGCATATTTGAGATCCAATTTCTCAAGGGTTCTAATCTTGTTTATTGTTTCTCAAACTTCTAATTAATAGGGATTATTTAAACCACTTGGATTAGATATAATTGGTTGTTGTGCCTGAAGAACCAACTAGGGTTTCTAGATATACTACCAAGCACCAACTGGAAAAAGAATTAGTTGAATACCTAAGGGCCCGTTTGATAACCATTTCAGTTTTTGGTTTTTGGTTTTTTGGTTTTTGGTTTTTGGTTTTTGGTTTCTTGTTTTTTAAAAACAAAAACCACATATGTTTGATAACTGTTTTTTGTTTTCTGTTTTTAAAAAACAGAAAACTAACCTTGTTTGATAAATGTTTTTGGTTTTCAGTTTTTTAAAAATTAGAAAGACGAAAAAGATATTTTAAAGAGAGAAAAATGTGTAAAGACGTTGAAACAAAAATTTAGAGACACAAATATAATTGTTTTCAACAGTTTTTTTTTTTTTTTTTTTGAAAAGACGAGAGAAAAGTTAAACATAGAAAATTTAGAGAGATGAAAGAAAATGTTTAGAGAAAGAATATTAGTTAGACTCGAGAAAAGATATTAGTTAGAGAAAAAATAGAAAACAAGTTAGAGTAAAAGCGATAAATTTTAGATTTAAAAAATTAAATAAAAAAAGAAAATTTAGAGAGATAGTAAAGTTAAGAGTAAAAGATATGCTAAAGAACTAACGATAAATTAGAAAAATAAAGAAAAGTTGTAGCGATAGAAAATTTTGGTGACTTTTTTTTTCCAAAAGAAAAATTAGAACATGTTTATTGAGGAGAGAAAAGGTATTGACAAGTTTTTAGAAATAGACAAGTTATAGAGAAAAAAAAAGTTTTGAGAGAGAAAAAAATAGAGAAAAAAATTTGTTGGAGAGAGAGGTAAAAGAGGAGAAAAGTAAGCATTAGAAGAAAAATGAGTTTTTGAAAAACAGAAATCTGTTTTTAAAAACTACTTTTTTTGGTTTTTGAAATTTACTTATAATTTCAAAAACGTTTTTAAAAAACAGAAAACAGAAAACAGAAATGGTTATCAAACACCCCTGTTTTTTTAAAAATGAAAAACAAAAACAGAAAACAGAAAACGAAATGGTTATCAAACGGGCCCTAATTAAGTAAGGAAATAAATTTGGTTTTATCCTAAAGAGATATTTCGACCAATGCAAATGGATCACAAATCTTTCAGATTTCCTATGAGTTAATAAAATTCCGCCAAAGCAAACATGGCTCAATGGTAATTGACATGTACTCTCGACAAGGAGGTCAGTGGTTCGCATCTCCCAACTTCTTGGAATCAAGAGCATAGTTTAACTGACATAAAGTTTGTATTAACGACCAAGAGGCCTGTGATTCGAATCTCTCATCCCTATATGTTGTAAGAAAAAACGCTTATTTATATTGTCAAAAAAAATCCATGTAAAGATAAAACATTCATGAAGATGGAATCTCTAGCCAATCCAAACATAGTTCCATGAATAAAACACTAATTATCATCTCAAAGGTTGATAGTATGAATCCCCATCCCTCTAACTAACATGGCAACTCAACTGGCATAAAGTTTATACTAGTGATCTAGAGGTCTATAGTTCGAATTCTTCACCCTACATGTTGTCAAAAAAAAATATATATATATATATATAATTTAAAAAATAAAAAAAAAATCCACTCCTCAGTTGTTAAAAAAAATGAAGAATTTTTTACCGCCCACCTTGAAATTTAATGTAAGGTTAAAGATGGTAAAGAATACGATTATCAAATTTGTGTATTGAGATTTTTTTTTTTTTTTTTCGAGTTCAACAACATTTGGAAGTGAAGGATTCGAACTTCTGACCTCTTGATCAGTGGTACATGTTAATTGTTGATGAGTTATGCTTTGTGTTGAGAAGAATGTGTTGTATATATTGAGGGAAAGAAATGAAAGTTTTGGAATTAATAATATCATAGGTAGGATGAGAACTTTGAAATCTCTTTAAATAATTTTCTTATTAATAAAAACTCTCTTAAAGGAAGTAGAAGTAATATATATGATAGGTGTTATTTCAATGTTATGATTGATTTTAAAAGTGTCTTGGAATTTATGACACTAATTAATGCCATTAATGAAATTGCGTATTTAAATTTAATTAAAGGTATTTAATGTTTAATATGATTTTTTTTTTTTTAGTACAAAATGTTTGATATGAATATAGCTCAAATGAACTAAAAAAAAAAGAATATAGCTTAAATCAAAGTTTTTTTTTAGTTCAACAACATTTGGAGTGAGAGATTTGAACCTCTGATCTCTCGATCGATGATGCACGTCAATTACTGCTGAGCTATGCTCACTTCGACAACTCAAATAAAGAGATTAGAAGTTTGAATGTCCCACCCTACATATTGTTCGTTTGGACGTGCACATGAGATGGTTTGAAATGTAAAGAAGAGCATTTATAGAATCTAATAAATCCTTGCATCGTAATATCGTAAATTTTTTATATATTAATTTAGTTTTAAATTATATAGTTGGGATAAAGAAAATATCTACTTACAAACTCATGAAATAATACAATTGATTCACATGAAATCTGGAAATTAAAGAGGGAAGGAGCGACGGCACATTCTAAAACACGAAACTAACCCAAGTATAAGGATTCAGGCCCAGCCCATTTAGCTGCGACCATGGTTCACGACTTGGGCTGTAATAGCCAAACTAGGGATATTTGATGACATCGTTTGGGCCTGGAGAATGAGGTATTTGGGCCTAAAAGCCCACAAACTCTTCCTCGAGCACGAGAACCGAATCCCTGAAGTACTGTTGGACCTTTATTCTCGGACCATTAGTCTTGACTCTTGAGGCAAGAAAATAACTTTTGAAGATTTTACTATACGAAATTCAATTTTAATTATTTTTTTAATATTCTTTTAGTACATTGGGAAGGAGAATTTATTTCTAAGACCCCTTGGAAGGATTAAATGTATTAGTCATTGTGCTTAATATATATCTTATAAATCCATGTAATTTTTCATTTTAATTCAACAATTTCAGGTGTGAGAGATTCAACCATCGATCTTTGAAATTGTAATCGGTGCCTTATCTACTGATATATGCTTTGATTGGCTAAATTTCATGCAACTATAATGTAAAACATTTTAGTTAATACTTTTCAAAAAAAAAAAAAAAAACTTTTTAGTTAAATCAGTTTAATTAAATGACAGATATCGAGGTAAATGCATTTGTGCACTCCATTGATTTAAAGTATAAAAAAGAACAAAATGGAGTTGTCAAAATCCACAAAAGGGGAGAAAATTCTTGACCTTTATCGCGTGAATGAAAAAAAGATGCTCAATTTTTTTTTTTTTTTGTGAAAAGAATAAGGAGATGAAAGAAAAGTGACCAAATTTCTTGTCATGTTATGTGGTAAGAAAGGGGAGAAAAGCATGTTATTAATAAGTTAGTCCAACCATCCATTGATTTGGATTGGAATTAGATTCCGACCTCCTTTTAAGGGATAAAGTTATTTATGTGATACAATGAATACTAATTTCTAATGTTATCTGCTCGTCTAATAAATCATTTTCTGGAACCAGATATCAAAATTTGACTTTTTCTGTGTTAATCTAATAATTTAAAATTTTACTTGGAACTTGGGAAGAAATGTACAGCTATGCTTTAGGCCTTTCTCTCTAGTCTCCATTTTTTTTTTTTTTTTGAAATACTCTCTAGTCTCTATTTAGGAGTATATATATATATATACCATCAATCAATTTCTAATAACTAAGGGTAAATTTTATATTGCAAAATACATTATTTTTTCAAAATTTAAGCTTACAGAACATTACTTCCCTTGTATTAATTTGTTTTGTGATCTACTGTTTTGAACATTTTCAAAATCTAATCCAAAATTTGAAAATCAAAAAGAACTTCTTAAAACTTATTTTTGTTATAGAAAATGCACTAAAATTTAAAATGTGCTTATAAGGAAGTTGAAAACCCCACTAAAGAAATATCTAGGAACCAAACATAATTTAGAAAAACCCAACCCAACTACTTTTTTTTTTTTTTTTTTTTGAAAAAAATAACTTAGTTGTTAATACAACCTTCATGTTAGCTAAACTATGCTCACATTGACACTCGAACAACTCATTGCTACACATCCATCTATCTGTACTCTTACTAACCCATGTTAATCTTTCAATAATAAGTTCACAAAATGTTTTAAAATTTAAAATGGATAAGTATTTCAAACTCGACCATCGCCTCTATGGCCCTCTATCCACAACCCTAGCAATCCATTCTTAATTGAGTTACCACCTCCTACACTCCTATCATCTACTTAATCAAAAGATTATCACATATCATACTCTTAACTAATCATAAGATCTCTAAATATAATCTCAACACTTGAAGAGCTTGCTTAAAAGTTAAAAATAGAACACAACTTTCTTCCTCGAAATCCTAGCCATCCCATCCCAACTTAAAATTACACATACGATTTGCAATTCAAAATCCACTACCACATAGAGAAAGCTGCCATTACTAAAAGCACAACACCAAAATTTACAGAACAAGTAGTAAATATGAAGAGGGTTTAGGGTAATTAGGGATTTCACTAGTTTGATATAAATGAAAAGCAACCCATAATAAAGCATCACAATCATCAGCAGAGATCATGTTTGTGGTGTAACTCGCAACCACTCAAATCTCACACGCGTGCCACATCACATGCAGATTCAGATGCCATTATCCTCTCTCTATCCTTAATAATGCACAAACTCCCTGCCCCTCGTGGTGGCCCCTCTTCTTTCTACACTACACATCATCATCTCCAACACAAACAGATTTCTTTTTTTTCATTTTTCTCTCTTTCGCTACACTTACAGCCAAAAAACAATTAGCAAACACATCGCTCTCATTATCATAAATGCTTGCATGCGACGCTACTACACAGGCATAAGGACACCAACCCGAAATTAAATTTGGATCTTTCAACCTAATAATAACTCACAACCAAACCCACTTACTACTTTCTCAAATATCCAACAAGTTTTTTGCTTTTTTTTTTGTTACCTTTTTTTTTTTTCTTCTTTACGTAGTGAGAAAATCCCAACAGTTCTAAAGCTGGCAAGCGGAAAGTGGAAGCTTTGACTGCTTGATTACCTGCAAATCGAGCAAACTCCACCACAAGAGGGGAAATCTCTGTGGAAAAAAATCAGAAAAGCAAGTGAGGGTAAAGAGGGGGTTAAGAAAGTGAGGGCTGGGGGCCCTAGTAAACAAGGGCGTGCACTTCTTTATTTGGGACCTCTTTTGAACCCCACCACCAATACTACTAACTCTACTCGCTTCAACAAAGCCAATTCCACTTGTTGTTCAGGTGGGGGTGTTACCCTCTTTTAATAATAAGAGTAGACTAATCATTCTTCTCCACTTTTAAAGACATCTTCTTACATTGCACTACCAGCTCCCTCTTTCCTTAAAGACATTTCACTCCGCCAAAGTTGCTGATTTCTAATCATTGGAGAAAGGCTTCAGAATTCTTCAAACTTCCCACCTACGATATCCACAACTCACATCTACCTGGAAATCAGTCTACCACTTGTCCATAACCAATGCATGAACATGAACTTTCACAACTTATTCACCATGGTCCACCATTGTTATCTCATCAAAATAACATAGAAATACTAAAACTGAACCGACACTATCCATACATGTCCTTAGAAAGCATTCAGCCCAAATGCCTCCGCTTTGAGCCTTACAGATTTTAAGTACCGAATTGCCTCGTCTAGTACGACGCTGGCCTCTTTGCCTTTCCCACCGGGGATTAAACTTCGGAGAATGCCCACAGTTTCACGTATTCTCTCTTTTCTCATCTTTTTGTGGGTAGGTGAGGAGTTCACATCCTCAATGCCCCGACTTCCTTCATTTCCACAACTAGACTCAGCATCGTCTTCGTACTCGGGGGATCTTCGAGCAATTAGTGAACTTGCAGTGTCCATTAGGGACATTGCATCATAGCCTCCATCAATTTTTCGTTTCTTAGATGAACCTGCTGAACTAGCAACTTCTTCATGATTTTCCTCACATGCATACTGTTTATCTTTGGTTGTCATTGCACTCGGTGAATGACCGGTGCTAGTAACTTCGTCATCCTCATCAAATTCACTTTCGTCGTCTGAGTAGAGGAGAGCATTGAGTTCTTCTGTGTCTTCTTGCATCTCACTCTGGTCGTCAGTCACATGGTTCTCGGCAAAATCATTAGACAAAACTAGTTTTGGGTCATAAATGAAGTCTCCTTTATTTCCAATATCTTCTCTATTAAATTTATAAGCAGCAGTAGGTTGTGGACTCCATGAAGTAAGAAACTGGAGAGGACCACCACCTCCGGAACATAAAACCAAAGTTGTCTTATCTGCAGACTGATCAATTACAAGAAATCCCTTCTGCTGAGTCCCAGAGCCAGAAAGAGGTGCCACAGCCTCCTTCGAAAGTCCTTTAGATAGAGCCGCTAGCTTATCATTGTAAATAGGACCCTTGACAGGTACAAAGGCTTGCTGTGAAGGTCCCAAGCAATGAAACCAATTACACGGTTCATTTACTAGGCCTACCTGCGCCTGAGGGACCTTCAATGCAGAGTTTACTGGCAAAGTTCCATTCTTCATGACCATATTGTTGCTAATACTTGAAGCAATGGGATTAGGTTGGCCCAGGTTCGGTGCACTACCGAAAGAATTTAGCAGAGATGGTTGCCAATCAAAAAGAAGCTTAGGGTGATGCCCAGCTTCCCAAGCTTCTCCCATCCAATCAAAACAATTTACCTACACGAAACCAATAACAACAGTTAAGTATCTGAAGGAATGGAGAATGCCAGAAATTGAAGGGACCCTACAAAAAAGGAAGACTAACATACCAGAAAGAGGGCGTAGTAAACTAGTGATTGCAGTTTCTGTATCTCTCAGGATGAAGAAAAAGAACAAAAGACGCCAGCTTAATAATATGAACGCAAATTACAGAATCTATCTACGTGACCGGTTTCAGCAAATGACGAAAGTACTCAGCCTGAAAGAAGTACAAAAAATGGGAATGAGTTCAACTGCAGGCATGTATTTTCATCAAGAAAAATGGGGGATGTTAATGTTCATTCAAAATTTTATCAATTATAAAGATGCCATTTAAGGTATTAACTACGAACCTGACAATCCTGGAGAGGTTGAAAGCATGCTATGACTCTAACGATTATGGTGGCACTTCCAGCAATCCCATTTTCGTGTTTCAATGCTCGAAATCTTGTTTGAGTAGCTGCTTGGCACACCATAACTACTACCCTAGCCCTTCAATAGCACAATTGTCCAGAGAGGAATAACTAACAGTCTCCGTATTATGCAAATCAAAAAGATTCGTCCACTACGATCGAATGAGATTCACAGCCAACTAAACAAATCACCTTCTTCACGCGTAATAGAATAAAGAAGACTGAAAATGGAAGTAGGAAAACTAAACCGGATTTCTCAAAGAGAACGAAGGTCAAGAGAAACAGATTAAAATCTCAACTAATCTGGAGGACATAACAAGGAACAACGACGAGAAAATTGGATCCCATGGATGAAAACTGTTTAAGAATATGACGAGGGAGATAGAAGAATCGATCTTCGATCGGAGAAGAATTACAGAATAACTTTACAGTACAAGTTCAACGAAATGACTTTGCGAAAAACATCAACTGAGAGACTCAGACACCACCGCATGCTGTTCCAACCTTATCCACAAACAGATCTCCAGAAATTCGCTCCGTCAAGGATAATTGAGAACTCCTGCAAATTTAATTTCATTTCCATCAGAAACACCTCTCAACTCCATGAAAATGAGATTCCGGTCATATCCAAACACAAGGAACAGAGCAAAAAGACGCCACATAAGGAACACAATAATCATATCATCTCCATAATTGAAACCAATGCAACTCTGACGATTATCTTCACAATGAAAATCAAAGAAAAATATTCCAAGTGGCCCCCATACACAAGCAGAACACGAAAATCACAAAGCAAAGCAGAACAAAAACAGAAAAAAAGGTGTAAACAGAGTACACATGTGAGCACAAGCAATTAAAGTCAACTTGGCCTTTCAAAAGCCAGAGAGGCGTTATTAAAGAAAAGAGCGTAGAAACAGGTACAGAAGCAGAGTAGATCACGAAGCAGAACCAGAATCAGAAGAAGAAGAGAAGAAATTCACGTTCCAGTTGGAGAAGCAGGCAATAATCAAAAGCGGATACTCGAAAAAACAAAGAAGAAAGAAGGTTAGAGAGGAATGAAATCACTCACAAAAAGGAGAAGAAGGAAAAGGAAATCCCCTGAAGAAGCGTGGAAAGGGAGAAGGACGATGGGTGAGCTGAGAGATTTCGCAGATCGTACACAGTACTGAAAGAGCGTCACGGAGAAAGAGGAAGCAGAAACAATGAATACGGTCAAAGGCGAAACTTGTGGATTGCACGGAGCCTGAAATTATATATAGAATTCAATTTCACAGAAAAAATAAATAATAATAAATTGCACCTCAAATAAAAATGAAAGAAAAAAAAGAAAAAGAAAAATAGAGAAGGTCCCGCTCGTACGTGCGCGACGGGCGCACGCAAGGTATAAGTGTACAATGATGGAACTGCGGTAAGATTGCCAATTACGTTCCTCTCTAATGGGGGACTAATAATAAAAATTTTAATTGCCTTAAAAGAAAATAATAATAATAATAATAATAATGCAAGAGGAAAAAAAAAGGAAAGAAAATCTCTCTGCGACTTTTTCGGCCTCTTTTGGGAGCCCGTGGGGTTTGGGCCGTGTGGGCCGTGGATCGGCGTGGCCGTCGTGGTTGGTTATATGATGACGTTGGAGACGGGGGGTTCGGGTCTGGTCAAAACACTCGAACCCTGGTTTGATTTGACCAACCCATCCCTTTTTCGCTTGGGTTTATTTACCAAGTCATGTGGTTAATGAAAATTTATCAAATATCTTCCTTACAAATTACAATCCCGTTAGTCAATATCAACATAGTTCAACCGACATAAAACTTGTACAAAATTACAACACAGTTACTTACTTGTTCTTCTAGTAATTTGTACTAAAAAAACCTTTTAAGTAATTCCTTTTGTCGGAAGTTATTTCTAATCATTTTTTTTTTAGGGTTGTCATCTTTCTTCTTTCTTTCTTTTTTTTTTAAAGATGTTTTTAAAAAAATCACATATGAGTTATGACAAAGTTATGAAAATGCTTGTATACGGTGTTTTCTTAACCACCCAATTGTATAATTTACTTGTATATTTACTTCGAAAAAGAGAAGGTGAGAGAAAAAATTATTCAATGATAGATTTTCAAATTTGTCTATGATACAAAATTGAGATATTTTTACAATTTTTTTTTTTGTTTACATCAAATGGTGTAAAACTATCAATCTCATTGTAACGGTCTCATTGAATAATTTATTAGAAGGGAGATGAGGAGAGAACAAAAATAAAACAGTGGTGGTAAAAATATTGAAGATGACAACTATTCATTCAATAAAATAAATTAGATGATGAATGAGAAGATAAAATAGATACTACATTATTGCATTTTAAGAATGGTCTTGTGTCCAATGTCCATAGCTTATAATGTTTCACTATTAATTTTTGTATGAAATGAAAGGTATGAATAACTTGGAGATTGCAAAATGTTTATTACCATTTCATCAACGATTTCAACCTTAATGATCCCACGAATTTAAATTTGATTTTGAATGAACTTTTTCACTAACAATTACTTTTTTTCTTTAAATAAAACTATCCTTCAAATTAATAAATAACTAATATTAAATACTTCAAGTAAAAATATTTGCAAATATGGCCATCAAATGATCTCCCAAACCGAAAAGGATGAACGTACATCTCTACACCTCAAACTTACCCATCGTCGTTTTCATTCATCACCAAAAGAAAAAAGAAACAAAGCAATACCAAAGACAATAATATTATTTTCAAAATACCAAATACAAAAACAACATGAAATCCATAAAAAGTAAAGTAACAAAGTTGTAGATAAGATACGCATTTACAGATGAGAAATCATACGAAGAAAATGCACCATATCTCACAATTAGCCCCACGAATGCAACGTGGAAACAAATTGCACGAAAACAATCATGCTCATGGAAACCATTAGTTGAATTGGGGAACAAATTTTCGGATTCATTGGTCATCTTTCTCATCTTTAGGACCAGTGCTTTGCCAATGATGCAAAGGAGAAGTTTGGTTTTGCAAAAGCAGTCGCCGGAAGCCATAGACCACAAAGTTCATTACCAAGAAAGAAAGGGGGGCTGGAATCCTATGCTTTGCATTAACACTAATCATTTGTACCTTGACCGTTCAACCCCTTGATTCTTTCTACCGGGCCCCACCCAAAAGTTTAGACCAATCATATTCTTTTTCCCATTTTGTTGCCATCGATGGCCTGCTTGCTTGTGGGCTTGCGAGGGTAATAACGTCTTTTTGCACTGTACCATGATACTTTTGGATGATGTGATGTGAGGATATGTGGATGAACCCATCAACATAGCCATCAATGCTTGGTCCAAAACCAGGCTTCATCACTAGATTTTTGGATTTCTTTTGAGAAAAATTAAATCTTTTTTTTTTGGGGGTGTAATTAAGTGTATAACACTAATTATATATCAAACAATGATGATATATTGTTGATTAGAAACAACATGAAATGATGTTAATATAGTTCAACTAGTCCAAATTTTAATAACATCTCTAGGATGATGTTCTAGGTTATCTCGTTATCTAATTTATTTTTCAAAATAAATAACAATAATAACGAGTTTGAGAGGTTGTTTAATCAGTGGTAGAAATCCTCTCTTGAAAAAACAACTTTTGAACTGAGAAAATTTTTTCATCTCATTAAATGAAGAGAAGATTTTATAACACACGACAATGTCATCTCTTCAAGAGACAACTTTGCCTTATCATAATTAAAACTAAATTGTCTTTTAAATAAGTTTTCCAAACCTATTATATATATTTTTTTTTTTTTAAAAAAAAAGCATAGGTATTTTTCATTCTTAATTAGTTAGGAGCATTTATTGTTATCATACATCTTCCTTTTAGTTTCACAATTCAAACAAACAAAAAAAAAACACAAGAAGATTGAATTTGTTGTTTGGTTAAAAAATCTCTCTTATTTGATAGTTTTTGCACCTATCAGAGTGAAGAAATGAAACTGAAACAACCTTTTTTTTTTATAAGATGAAACAACCCATTTATACATAGTTGTTTAATCTTATTTTTGTATTTTTTTTAGTTCAACATATAGTTGTTTAATCAAAGTATAAGATTCAATTAATTCACAACATCAAATCATTACATAACATCACATTCTTTTATCATTACCATCACAATCACACACAACCATCCGTTTTATGTTTGTTTTCACAAACTTTTTTGTGATTACATTTCTCAACCTCTCATATACAAACAATAGAACAAAAAATAATAATAATAAAAATAATTCATCTCAAACTATCAAGTATACATTCAAATTTCATAAATGGAAACAAATCAAATTAGCATTAAATTGCTACTCAAGCTGTTAAGTAAGGTAAGGCATCAGTAAACTTTTTTTTTTTTTTTTGAGTACATCAACATTTGGGGATGGAGGGTTCGAACCTCTGACCTCATGGTCGAGGGTACACGCCAATTACTACTGAGCTAAGCTCGCTTTGGCTATCAGTAAACTTTTTTCGAATCCTCGAAAGAGATCATATTAGCAATAATTAAATTATCCAAAGAAAAAAAAAAAGGAAATTAATAAAAAAATATATATAGTGGAGTGTGGAAGAAGGAAAGGGCAAGGCAGGGCATGGTGGAGGGGCATTAATTAAAACATAAAGAGATGTGAGATTTTAGAGAGGAGATTCTGATGTGCCCTAAATGTGTATCAATTTAAGTAACGAAAAAATGTTTAAAAATTTAAAAGAATGGTGAGATTGAAATAGTTTATAGGGTACACGGCTGTTTGTTTGGGGCTAAGGGAACAGTGAGGAGACCCACCAAATGGCCAAAGAGAGTCCCTTTTGGAGGGCACCAAGACCTCTTTCTTTCTAATATAATGCCCTTCTAAAGCTCTATGAATTTCCCTCTCATTCATTCCATGATGCCCTTCATAAAGAAAGTGAAAAGGACAGCTCTCATTCCCCCCCTCTTTCTCTAGGGTTATTTTCTCATCATTTTACACAAACCTAAAAGGTGAGATATTTGTATGTTGTAGGTGGTTCGATGAATGAGCTTTTATTTTCATTCTCATTCGTGGAAAAGAATGGCATAGGTGTGGATCGACCACTTAGTCAAAAAATTAGTCTTTTTAGATTGAGGGAAAGTTTCATTTTTATTTCAAAAGAATAAATCGATGGTTATATGTTATAAGTAAAATCACAAGTTTAGTCCTTGAACTTACAGAATTGTGTAAGGTGTCAAAATGGTCTCTGAATTTTAAAAAGTATCTAATAGGTCCTTAAATTTTCAATTTTGTGTCAAATAAGCTACTGAACTTTAAAGATGTCTAATAAATCCCTCGCATATTAAAGATTTGTAAAAATTAATTAATCTATTAGATATAAAATTGAATTTTATGTCTATTAGGACCTTACATTTTTAATTTTATATCCAGTAGGTTTGTGAATTTTATAAAATGTCGAATAAGTCGATGACTTATTATATACATATTGGACACAAAAGTGAAAGTTTAAGGACGTAACCAATACTTTTTAAAGTTCAAAGACATATTTGATAGTTTTAAAGTTTATGAACCAAATTGACACAATCCTAAAGTTAGGAAACCAAACTTGTAATTTAAGTCTGTTTGTATTTTCAAACAAGCATGACAATATTTTTGTAATTATTGAAATATTTTCTCAAATGTTTTAATGACTGGTTTGTTATATCATTATCCTTTTTCTTTTTCTGTCTATTCATTTTCATTTTCATTTGAATGCTATTGCTTTTATCTTGACAAATATTGTTGAAAAGTTGTTTTTTCAATTAAATTTAATTAAAATTTGAGGATAACATGATATGAAATTGGAAAAGCCATATAAATGTACTACTAATAGCAACGTTGTCTAGGGAGAGTGATCCTAGAAAAATGTAATTTCAATTTACTATGACCATATGAATGTGTTTGTTTGTATTTTTCTGGGTTTGGTACACTCGTTTTTAGGATAATGGAGGAAAAAATTAATTTATAAATTCACTACAACAGACAATTCAACCATTAAAAAAAATATTTTAAGAGAAGAGAAAAAAGAAAAAAGAAAAAGAAAGTCCCCATTGAAGAAATAAAAATGTGTTTTACAAGTTACAACTATCTCACTAATTTCCCGAATGAAATTATCTTCCGCATTTTATTCGTTCTTTACACTATCTTATAAGAATATTTTCAAAATTTTAACAACTATTAAAGACTACATAAAAATTCGACTAAATTATAAAATATACTCCTAAACTATGGAGTTTGTTTCAAAAATACCCCTGAACTTTTAAAAGTTTCAAAAATACCCCTGAATTTTGAAAAATGTTTCAAAAATACCCTTGCCGTTAATTTTTTAATGGAAATCGTTAAAGTTTCAGTTTCAAAAATACCCTTGAACTATCAAAAAAAAATTTAAAAACTCCCTTATTGAAAAATGCTTCTTCTTTTTTCCTCTTCTCACCATAAATTCTAACGGTTTCCATCTAAAAATTAACGACTATGGTATTTTTGAAACATTTTTCAAAGTTCGGGAGTATTTTTAAACTTTCCATAGTTCAAGGGTATTTTTTATAATTTAGCCTACAAATTCTTTTCCATTTTACAAACAAATTTAGTTTTTTTTTATTTAAAAATAAAAAATATTACCATTTTCTGGATCCAACCATAGACTTGAATAATAACATGTGTATGTCTAAACTGTTCTATTTATTTTATTTTCAAAGCAATAAATATATGTTAACTCGTGTATAGCTTATTGGATTAGACACTATCGCTTTCTGACTTTTTTTTTCGTGAGTGCAACAACATTTGGTGTGCGGGTTCGAACCTTTGACCTCGGTTGAATTATTCACTTTAATATTAAACTAAAAATAATGCAATAATTAAATTAAATTTTTAAATACAACATTTATGTGGTAATTGAGGTGAGCACAATCACATTCCAAAATGGATCCTTCTAATACGGTGATTGATGAATGAGCCTACCACGTCACTTTACGTACAATAAATTAATTTTTTACTTTATATATAAAAAAAAAAAGTTTGTATTTTTGTATGGAGTAAATTAATAATAAATCCCATTATAACGTGGAATGGATAAATTGCGTTCTTAAACAATGTGGAGGCATGAGAAGCCATGCTGTGAAAGCAGCATTTTCAATTTTAATATAAGATGGGAATGGAAAAATGATTAATATGCGTTACATTTATTATAATTTATAACATAATGGCCCAACTAGATAGCTATGACTTGACTGTAAATTATTTTGTATGGATAGAGGATAAATAAATTATTGACGAGGGACCCACAATAATTTGAATGATTTTAAAGAAACAATACACAACTTTAAATTTTTTATTTATTATTATTTTTTTTAGAAGAACTTTAAATCCTATTTTAGTCTCAAGAGTTTAAATTTATTATTTTCTTGGATCTTTGAATTTATAAAAGACGTGTTGAACTTAAAGAGATTCAACAAGTCTACATATATATATTCTTATTCTAAGTATTCTATCGTTAAATATCCAAGAAAAATTTATAATACCACAATATACATAATTCTCTATAATAGTTTTATTTATGGTGAGCCATGTAAAAAAAAATTAATGAGCTGAGTTCCATTAACATTTATAAACTAGTCATCAAAGACTTTTTAACTATGTGAACAAAAGAAGTACGAACTAGCTAAAGTGAGCTTAACTCAGCGGTAATTGGCATGTACCATTGACCAAGAGGTCAGAGGTTCGAATCTCCCCACCCCCAAATGTTGATGAACTCAAAAAAAAAAAAAAGTACGGACTATATAAGCTTAAACAAATCATCCAAAGTTATGCAATCTAATTGTAAGATAATAAACGATGAAATAACGACATTTTTTTATGTATTAATAATAGACATTTTGAAAGTTAGGAAACCAAAAATTATATAACTTGAGATTCCATGAATTTTATTTTAAAAATTTAAAAACCAAGATAAAATGATCTTGAAAGTCTATGAAAACTAAACTATAATTTAAATACAATAAAAATAATATTAAATTACAGCCTTCAAATTTTAAAAAAATGTGTAAAATGAGTATTTGAAACTTTTAACTTTATATTTAATTAAATCCTAACTTTTCAATTTTTTGTATTCAATAATCCATAAACTTTTTCAGAAAACATAAGGTTAAAAATACGTATTAAATACTTAATCAAACATTTCAAAAAAAAAACTGAATAATGTCGAGTGGGACGACATTTAAGGAAGCATGAGCGCGTGACACGTAAACAGGTTGGCATTGGTGTGGTGGGGCGCGTGGGACATAAAACCGTGGAGCCAATTTGGTTGTGGATTCTCCAACAATAACATTCACGCTTCCAAAGCTTTTTTTTTTCCTTTTTTTTTTCTCTCTTTTTATTCTTTAAAGAAAGAAAAAGAAAAGAAAAATGACACTCTCTCAATCAACACCACCACCACCGTTCCGCACTAAAAAATAAAAATAAAAATAAATATCAAAGTTCGCTTCCTTTTATTATTTAAATTTAAAAATAACAAATCCAATTACGGAAAAGAAAAAAAGAAACAAAGAGAGGGAATCCATGCCCCCACGTTTCATGCCTATGTATTTAAGCTACCCACTTTCTTAGACTTTTTTTTTTCTTTCTTTTCTTTACCTTTTTCCCACTTTTTATTCATTTTCATATTATATTACAACTTACAAGCCCCATAAAAGCCAATTAAAATATCAAACAAATTATAAATGGCCCATTATAGAGCTTATATTTTATTGGAGATAACAATTATAAATCACATGCCCAATGATTTACCAATTTTACAAATCTTACCCATTGGTTAAAAAAATAATTTTAAATCCTATTTAAAATCATTGGCTAAATATATGTAAAATAGTGAAACGTTTGTTTTTTGTTTTTTTTTTTTTTTTACATCAACCTTTTATTCAAATCAAGATATCCGCTCAAAGAGCAACATTACATAAGGTCAGAAACAGGGATAACCAAAATCGCTACACACTAAGAGACATCCTCACTCTAAGCCAAACTCGCCAAACAGAGTGCAGCACAATTCCCCTCCCGAAAGAGAGTATGCAACGAAACTAAGCAGACAGCCAGTTGATTTTATCTGGATTTCACCTAGCCTTCCAAAAAAAACTATCGCCTTAACTCCAAGCTAGCTAACTACTAGTTTGCACGGTACTAGCTCATAATTTTAGGCATAGATCGATGACTCAGAAAGCAACGCCGGCGTTTCAAGAATGTATACCGTTGCCGCCTCATCCTCGGTCAGGGTCCAAGAAACCCACTTCGCCGCTAGTTCCTCCATCAGAAACCTGCCCATAAACCATCCACTCACCCGAAGACTAACCGTCACACTCCACTCTCATACAGAGAGACAAACTTGTATGAAATAGGACGAAGAAGAAGAATCGCAGCGAAACGTTATATAGTTGTTAATTATACTTTTCAACTTTTATAAATTATTTCAAAATCATCATTTTGTTGAAATTTTTTTTATTAAAGCTGTAAATGTGACATCCACTTTTAAATCTTCATTTACTTCTTGAGCTTTATATAACATTTCAATTTTATTCCTGTAAATTATAGATGGGACGGTAATTTTCTTTTTGAACTACGTTTCAATTTTTAATTTGAATTTTGTACAGCATGAGAATGTAATTTAAAAAAAATAATAATAAAATAAAAGCTACAATTGAAAGTTTTAAAAGGGAATATAAAATCTAAAAATAGAATAGAATGATTTAATTTTGTTACTATTTTTCACCGATAAACTTGTTTGATGAGTGTTATTTGATTTGAAAGTTTCACTTTTGCTTTTATTGGAAGGCATAATTTTCGAAATTAGTTCCGTGGGCTCGAGACGGCACGAATAAGTCCCATTGATTTGAGGTCGAAAAAGAAAAATAAATAAAATAATTCACATCATCAAACACGTGCAAATGGCGTGCTCATAATTTTCCCGGTAATATGCAAAATATGATGGAGGCAGAGCCACAACAGGATAAATATAATTTTATTTTACTTTTTTTTTTTCGCTCTCACCCACTCCACTGAAGTAGATAATTGTAAATAATAAAGGCTACTTTTTATTTATTTTTATATAATTGGAAATGCAGTAATTTAATATAAATTTTGCTTTTGGGAAACCACTTTTTTTTTTTTTTTCTTTTTTAGGATTAGTTACGCTCCAAACCCAAACCTGAAACAACAAACAACATCATTAAATTTGGTATCACCTCAACTTCCTTACTTTGCACGAAACCACATCCTTAATTTGGGCGTGTAATCTAGCTTTAAGAAAATAAACAACAAAGTTTAAATTTAAATATGATAGATTTCAAAATAATTAATTGTATACCAATAGATAAACGTCTTATAAAAAAATACCGTTTTATTCATAAAAGCAATTTATTGCAATGACGATTTTTTTTTTTCTTTCAATCCAAGATACTTCTAAAGAGAAATAATATCTAAATCAATTCAATTGTGTTCATGGTGAATGACGAATATATATATTTTCTAGTTCAATCAAAAAAAAATTTTTTTTTTAGCTAGAAATCTTTGAAATTGAGAGGGTGAGAGATGGATCGACTTTAAAAATAATAATATTTGTGTTTTTATCTACTCAATTGTGTTTAAATTTGGATAAAATGTTGTCCTTACACAATAAATAAAGTGTCTTTTTGACAAATCAACCATTAACAAATAGTGCTTGCTTTAATTTCGTAATCTCTAAGATACAAAATTAAACAAAGTGTACAAATCATTTGGAGTACCAATATTGTATTGCACAATTACATATTGAACTCAATTTAAACATGATAGTATAACATTGTTTATTATGAAAATTTAATGGTTTAAATATCATATATATGAACATTTAAAACGGTACAATTGAAATTAAGATAACAAAACATTATTTATTAATTGAAAGAGAACCCTCACCCTTATATACATTGATGTAGGGCAACAAATTTTTTTTTTTTTTTTTTTTTTAATGAAAAGCTACTTATGTTTTGCTGTAATGTAAGATACCCGGGTATCTCGAGATGCTTGGGTATCCTAGGATGTCCATACAGAAGGTAATCTAAGTACTTTTGGATGCCCTTTTCAAACGTGAGTTTCGAAGATTCCCATGTTGCGGGCATCCCCTCTTTACTTTTTTGCCATTCGTTCATTTTTTTATATATTTTCTTTCATCCATTTTCTTTATCTTTATTTTTATTTTTATGATTTAAATAGGTTAATGTCTAATAAACAACTTTATATAATTAAGTATATTTATATATTACATTTGCATATAAAATAGACTTCAATTAAATTATATAATATATCCATTTATTTTTAATATTTGGAACGAATTATTATCAATAATTTTTATTATCTTATATAAATAATTTTAAAGCAATGTTTTTTAACTACCAACATACATTTGTTATTTTTCTTCTTAAAAGTATATATCATTTATAATGTAATAAATAAATTTCACCTCATATAACATTAAATATATAATTGTCTTTTAGAAAATTATTAAAATTAAAAATAAAATTTATATTTAATATAGTTTTTTTATTAAAAAAAAAGTCATATATTAATATGAATTCTACGAAATAACATACAAAAATTAATGTACACGGAATTAATATAAAAAAATTAAATTAATAAAAAAAAATATATTATATAAATATAAATTATATTAATATATTAATAAGGGCATTTTGGGAACATTACATAAATTTACAACATTTCCAAGAATAAATCCTTCAAAACTATCGAAATATTTCGAGATACCCTTATAAATTTTTCTACAAAACAAACGTGGCTATCTGAAGATGCCGGATATCTAAAATTTCAGTCATATGAGATTCTATACATCTGAAGATATCAGGAATCTACATTCTCAAAAAACAAATGGCCCCTTAGAGTAGAGGATCGAACTTCAACTTCATGAAAGATAACAGAGAAATGCCTAATTGAGTTATACAGTATAGTCAATGAATAAGTCAATGTTGAGGATAAGGGTATACATTTGAACATTTAGATGTAAAAAAACAATTAATATCTTAATCAAAATCACGTCGGTATATGTATATATATATGTGTGAAATCTTTTTTTTTAAGTCATGAAGGAAAGAAAAACAAGAAAAAGGAAAGTAACGTTCAACAATTCCTAAAAACAGGAATGTAAAGTTATTCTTCAAATAAATTAATTTTAAAAAGAAAAAAACAGTAATTTAAAGAGTGAAGAATGGTTACTTTTTAATTGATTTTCAAACACAATTATTAGGCATTTGACATTAAGTTTAGATGGAAGCACGGTCTTAATCATGCCGACCCGAGATACTCGGATTGAAACACACCAAAAAATACATATATAAATATTAATAACAATAAAATAAATAAACTAAAAACCTAAAAGAATTCCATTAACCAATACCACTTAACACCTAAGTCAACCATTAACAGTTCCACTCCCCACCTTTTACTAGTGCTTTAAACCGTTGAGATTCCACCTTCTGCACCTATGGACCAAATTTTGCTTCAAATATTACATTTTAATATGACCAATTGAAAATAATTACGACCTCGTTTGATAACCATATAATTACTCCCACTCATAAGTTTATTGGTTTTGTTATCTACCTTATTCCCATGTTGTCAAAAACCAAACCAATTTTTTAAAACTAAAAAAAGTAGTTCTCAAAACCTTGTTTTTGTTTTTGGAATTTAGTTGGAGATTCAAATGTGTACTCGACAAATATGAAAACCATGGTAAGAAAGTTGTGAGAAAATTAGTATAATTTTCAAAAACCAAATGGTTATCAAACAGGGTCCTACACTATCCTTTTATTAATCAACCAATTTATATACTTAGATCGGTTCCTAAAACACTATCCTATAAACTTTCAGATTTTGATGACTATATTTTCATAACGTCAACATTAGAGAATTCATCTAATATTTGATGAAGTCGTAAGGTAGTCTCAATATACTCAATAAATTTAAGGTTGAAGTTTCTTATATATTGAAAAAGTGAAATTTCAACCTTTGATATTTTTAAAGAGTTTTGTCACTCTCGACTACACAAGATATTTTTCTTTAAATATTATTTGTTTTTTTATGTTTTATTTTGGTTGAATTTGAGTGATTATATGATAGAATTTTAACTTCTTCAAGTTAGGTAACTAAACATAATTTTTGGATAGTATTTACCTAATGAGTTGACATGAATCTCTTACCCATTATTATTAAGTTTTTTGACCAATAAAAAAGATAAATACAAAAACGGGGAAAGAAATGATATATATATATATATAATATATATTATTTTTTTAATAGGGGTTAGAAGAGAGTATTGATCTTAATTTTTTGTGCCGTGTTTTCAAATTTTCATGGTAAGAAAGTTGATAGATTAAATACATTATTTATAGCTACATTTCATTCAAATTTTCAGGTTAATTTTATCAATTACAAAAATAAAAAATTCAACTAGTAAACTTAAAATATCAAAGTAATAAAACTATAAATTTGGATATAGCTCAATTTATGATAAATGTTATTTATTATTAGTCTTTTCTGGACTACTTTTCTTTAATCTATTACTGTTTTTTCGTCTGTTTTGTCCAGTCTATTGTTTAGTAACATTTGTCTCATATTTTGTTATTTATTCAGGGCACTGTTGCTACTGTGTACTCACCGAAATTCTCAATCTACTGAATAGAGAAACATTCTTTCCTCTTTCTCTCTGCTTTTCTATATGTTATCAGAGCCTTGAACTAATCTTCTTCCTAAACATGACTGTTGATGAACGTTCTTCTTCCAAAACTTCTTCAGACCAGCAAGATATTCCTATTATCATTCCGAGCACCCCGATTGCAACCCCATTTATAAATAAATTAGTAAACTTTCTGTAGGTAAAATGTTTTTATAGGATAAAATATTGGGTTTTTTTTTTTTACTAAAAAGAGAAGATACTTGAGAGGGAAGGAGAAAATAAAAAAGAGAGCAATAATTGATAATAAAGAGTTTCAAAGAAAGAAAGCATTAGCGATAATGAAACGAAGTGCGAGGTTTTTGAATGGAAGGAAAAAGTAAAAGCAAAAGAAAGAGAGAGGTTATTAATTAGGAAAAAACGGGCATCACGAAAAAGTGTTTAACTTTTCTCCACGAAGAAAATAGTGTTTAAAGGTCAGCATTATCCACCTGTAACAGTGCCGTAATTATCAGGTAAAACAGTAAAAAAAAAATTAAAATAAATAAATAAATAAAAACAAAAGGGTAAGTAAACCGAAACGAAACCCCATTCCCACGTAAAAATTATGAGCGCGTGCAAATCCATCCGTACATTTGGTGGGGGAAGCAGAAAGAAATTGGAAAAAAAAATTAAAACAAAAATAAATAAATGTTAAAAAGAAGCTGTGGGACCCACTTACACTATAATTAATTATTTTAATGGTGGAATTAAGGCTTTCGATTGAGAGATCATCGTCCTACTTATTTGAAACATGAAATCGACTTTCCTCTTTTAATTATTAATTTATTTTAAATCATTCAGCTTATTGTTGGATCGAGCCGATTAAAATTGACCTTTCACCACACATATATATATTTTTTCTCCTTCTTTATATATTATCAAAAATTTCTAAATACACATTTTCCTTATTTATATCATTTTATTCGGAGTGTTTTAGCAGCTATTTAAATAAGATTTTTTTCTTTTAAGATTGTTATAGGTAATTGTGGACCACTCCGATATACACTGAGCTAACGAGGAAAACCTGACACGAACCCAGAAATAGGATTGAAAAATAGGCTTCGGAGGCGAAACAGGCCAAAAGGTCGAAGGGACCGAGCCTTGGCCCGACTCTTTCTCGGCCTCAGCCTTAGGTCGAGGCCCATGGTTGGCCCGCCTGTCTCTGTTTAGTCCGAGGAATCCCGATTCGGCGTGATTCAGCCCTGGATCGTCTCCGAACGCTTGAAAACCCTAGAGCATGAGCATGTATTTAAAACCCTTCTTCATCACTGAAGAAAAGGATCCCGAACTCTATTCTCTATTCTCTACTCTTTCCTCTTGCTCTCCTCCTTTCGCTTTCTGACTTAAGCATCAGAGGCGGTGTGGCAAGCACCACACCGGTGTGCAGGTTTTTCTGTCTTGCAGGCCGCGTGTTCCCTCCTCTCAAACAAATTTACCGTTGGTGACACGTGAAGGTCAGGTGAGTTCTGTCTGTCCAAATTTTGCCATCAACAAAGATGATGTCAACTTTCTTTACAATAGATCCATTGTTATTGAAGCGATAATTTCCATTTAGTGGAGAGTGAGGCTATATTGCAATTTCTTCCCTTTATCAATTATATAGAGAAATATGAAAATGTATTTTCATCCTACTGCACCATGAATTATATATTAATGCATTTAATTTAATTAGACAAGTTTACGTGCATATATATTTTAGAGGAAAAAGTATATATGGATGCATATGTGTACTAATGATATATATATTGAATCATCGTATCAAATTTTGCAATCATTGTATCAAATTTTGCTTCTAAATAAGTATATCGTTTATTTGCGAAGGAAAAAAGACAACTTTGGTTACATATCTTCATTATCCACACTCTTCAATAAAAAAAAATTATCATAAACCAAAATTACTGGAAGGAATTCATTAGTTTTTATTTGTTACTACATTGTTCGATTAAATTCATTAACATTGTAATTGTTTGAGATCATAAATATAAGATGATTTAAATAGCGATAACACAAAAACACTTTGTAATAAGATGAAACCAAACATTAAAAGAGGGTAGTTCGCACTTTTGTACAAAAAAGTTTTTTTTTAAAGAAAAAAAAAAAACTTTAAACAAATTAGTTTTAAAATAGAATATTTGTTTGAATTTGTCAAACTCAAGAATAATTTTAAAATAAAACAAAACAAAACAAGTATACCTATCCTTTTAAAAATTTCAAGACATGGAAAAGAAAAATAAATAATCGAGTCAATGAAAATCAAATATTTTAACTAGACATGAATTATGAATTGACATAATTCTAATTCATCAACTTGACCATCATATATCTTCCAAGTAGAATGTTAAATCTCCATTTTCAAAGCTGATTTAAATTCTGATGCGAATCAAATACACAAATTCTCCAATAAGCCATTAAAAAAAACATGATTTGTAATTTTCAACCTCTTGATACAATAATGGTTTACTATATTTGACTAAATAATTTATTGTATCATATGTTATAACCAATAATGCAATCTTTTAAAACACATGGAATTCATATCACTGACATAATTGATGAAACCCCATAAAAAATCATTCAGTCATTTATTTTTCTTGGAAAAATTACAAACATGAAAATTAAAACAAACAATACTCACAAGGGGTATATGATGGAATTTTCCATTTGAGTGGGCTGAAAAAGGCAGAAAGCCCACGAGTGCAAGGGTAAAAGAGTAATTTGGAATAGATTAATTTAATAAATGCATTTTTTTTTTAATTTTTTATTAGAGAACAGAGGGTGAAAATTTTCAGGTGTCCCGTTAAGAGGGAAATTAATAAAGAAGTGGGAAGAAAATCTTGCTGTTTCCGACCACCAAATCTTTATCACAGTGTCCACCCAATAATTTAATTGAAAAATTCAGAAACCAAAAAATTAATAAAATAAAAAAGAAATTAAAAAGTCTCTCACGCGGCTGGCGACTTTTTGATCGACATGCCGTCTTATCTCAGACGCCATTTCTCTCTCTTCACACCTCCACGCCGTCGGATCACATCACAAAGCAAATCAACGGCGGCCACGATTCCTCCGACAAATCCCGCAAAAAATTAAATGATAAAAAACTTACTAATACTTTCCACTTTTTGTTCATTTTAATCTTTCTACATCTAACTCACGTCTGAACTCTTTAGTACCTATACTATTCAAAAAAAAAAAAAAAAAAAAAAAAAACTCTTTAGTACCTATTATTTTGAAACATACAAGTTTTGTTCATATTCTTAATTTCTTTTAATTAAAATTATACTACTAAGTTAAATAAATTTTCTAAAAATTTGTGTTATATAAAATTTGTTTTAGAAAATGTTAACTTTTTTAAAAACTACTCAAAAGTCGAATTACAAAATTAGTCCTTGAACTTTGAGGATTATGGTTATTTGATTTCTAAACATTCAAAAGTGTAATTGCTTATGGACTAATTTTAAAATTTTAGAAATTAATTAATTTATTTGATATTGATAAAAATTTGAATTTGATGTTTGTTCCAAAAAGGAAAAAAAAAAAAAAAAGAATTTGGCGTGCAATGAAAATCTAAAATTTAAATTTTGTGTCTATTAAATCTTTGAATTTCAAAAAATTCGAAAACTCAAAAATTAAATTTGAGTCTAAGTTAAAACATATTTCTTGAATGAAGAGATTAGAAATTCAAATATTTTTGGAGATAATTGCGTGGATAACCCATTTTGAGAGGTCAAAATGAAAAATGTCCTACCTTTTTCAGAATAATAATATATGTCCTTTTGCTTACATCATCATCTTGCAAAATTACCATTTTACTCTCTATATGAAAACTAGCCTTTAAGAGCGGGATCGTAGAAAGAAATTAGAGAGAGAGTAAGAGATTGGAGGGAGAAATTGGAGAGAGAGAGCGAGATCGAGATTGGAGAGAGAAATTGGTGAGAGAGTGAGAGAAGCTAGAGCGAGAATAGAGGGGGAGAGAGCGAGGTTAGAGTAGAGAGTAAAATAGTAATTTTACTTGGATGGTGACGCAACCAAAAGGACATATATCCTTATTTTAAAAAGATGAAACATTTAGCATTTACGTCTATTTTGAGGGTCATTCCTAAAAAATGGCATATTTTTGTTGGTTGAAAATTGAATAAAGAAAATTGAGTGGGGATGGGTGCAGACGTGGCGGGAAGGGATTGGTGGAGAAGGGGAGGGTAGAGAGAGAGAGAGATGAGGAGTGTTTGGTTGAGTTAAAAATAAAAGTTAAGAAGTAGAAAAGGAAAGGTTGAGCGTATCGGCGTTGGGATCTAATAGCAGAGCAGGAGGGGAGGAGTCGTAGGCGCATGCATTGCAGCACGCTTAGGCTCGGACTTCCACCACTCACAATTCACAACACAAACCCAACCTCCTTTTTTTTTTTTCTTTTCTTTTCTTTGGTCAAACCATAATTTAATGGGAGAGAGAGAGAAAGAACGAGAGGGTGCACGCGAGGGCGACTGTGCACACAAAAAAAAAAAAAAAAGACGGAGGGAGTGATGAGTGACGTGTGTCACGTTTAATTTTTTTTAAAAAAATGAAAAATGAAAATGAAAGGGAAGGAAGTGGGGACCACGTTGCAGCGCCCATTGCGGAAGAGTAGCCGCCACTGGGGGCGTGCTTTCTGCCATTTTTTAACTTCTATTCTCTCTCTCTCTCTCTCTCTCAACTCTCAAATCCTTCCCATTCTCTTCTTCCATTTCCTGCTTTATTTGTTGGGCCCATAACCAACACTAACTCATCTTCCTCGCCCCGTTTCTGCCTATTTGTTGGGCTTTTCTTTTGCATCGATGCTAAGCCCAAAACTAAATTTACGCTCGATAATTACTGGGGGAAAAACACTGCCGTTATCCACCTTTCAGATCATAACTGAAACTAATGTGCTTTTTTTGGTTCAACCAATCTAATCTAATCTAGCTGTGGGAGGTTGAGATATCCACATTATTTTATTATGCATGTTGCATGAGTATAAATGTAAACTCAATCTAAGACGTTTGCCAACAAGAGCATAGCTCAACTGACATAAAGTTGTATTGATAACCACTAGATCCTAAGCCGTTTAGGTGAGGAGAGATGAAAAGAGTGATTATATTTTGAATTTTTTATCATTCAACTTTAAGATTTAAAGATTTAATGATGTAATTAAGGGTGTGTTTGGTTTAACTTTTCAAATGCTTAATTTTGAAAAAAAAAAAAAAAAAAAAAACATTTTGAATAAAAATTCTAGTGTTTGGGAACCACTAAAAATAATTTATTAAAAAATGAGATTAAGAAATAAACCGTTTTGAGAGAAACACTTGAAAGCAAATTTTTTAAAAAGAATTTGTAAGTATATAGTAACTCGGGTATAAAAACACTTATGAATAGATGTAACAAAACATATAAGTGTTTAAATTATAAGCAACTTTTATACAAAATGTTTAAAAAAAAATGCATTCTTGAAAAACACTTAAATTAGGACCCTTTTTTCTGCAAAATTATGATGAAAAAGAAAAAGAAATATTTCTCCAAACATAATATTACTGATTTTATTTTTCTTTCTTAAGGAAAAGGAAATAGAAAATTGTTGCTTAAGAAGGCCGAATGGGTTCGGCCACGGTCCCAACTGCCTTCATTTACATGGGCCAACTTCAAGAGACGAACTAGTCCAGGAAAGCCCAGCCCATTTGGGTGGCCTATGAAAAGCCCATTTTACACAAGTAACCCAACTACCGGCCCAACGGGAAGGAATCCAACTAAAGTCAAGCTTTGTATTGTTTTCCCGCGTAAATGGTCTATCTATGCTGTTAGTTGCAGCTTCGAAGAGAAATTATCGGCGAAAACGTTACAATGTGACTGACAATTTAACACTATCAGTCTATTAGATGTATGAAAGATAAGCTGTTATTAAGAAGCATTCATATTATGATGACTCGGTTGGATAAATTTTCAAATTGAAATATATTGGGAGGGGTCTCCAAAATGTAATTGTCTCTTTGACTGTTTGAGGTTTAACTCTTTTTCTAAATGTTCTTGTGCATTCTTTTTGTGTTCGACATGGGGAGAAAGGTTCAAACCTCTAATCTTTTGGTCGAAAGAATATGTCTTAACTAGTTGAGTTATGTCAAGTTGGGCTTTCTTTTTATACATTCAACAGTGTAAAACTATCAGTCATATTGTGTCAGTCTCCTCCAATAATTTCTCATCTGGAAATCATGCACAAACACAACACTAAATATCTTAGGTCTCGTTTGATAACTATTTGATTTTTGGTTTTTTAAAATTATACTTGTTTTCTCTCATTTTACTTACAATGATTTTCATTTTAGTTAATGACTAATTTGAATTCCCACTAAAATTCCAAAAACAAAAACAAGATTTTGAAAACTACTTCCTCTAGATTTCAAATTTTGACTTAGTTTTTTAAAACATGAGAATATGATAGATAACAAAACAAAGAAACTTATAGGTGAGAATAATATTTATAAGCTTAATTTTAAAAAATAAAAAACTAAATGGTTATCAATGGAGACCTTAAATATCAATTTAATGTGATGAGGTTTTGCTCATGTTAGGAGAACTTGAGAAGAATGCATTCACATTCATATTTAATCACATTGTACAAATATAGGGTCCGTTTGGAATACATTTTAATTTAAATGTTTATCAAGAATGCATTCTTTAAAAAACATTTTGTATAAAAATTGTTTAGATTTAAACACTCATATGTTTGGTTACATTTCCTATAAGTGTTTTTGTACACAAGTTATTGTATACTTACAAACTTTTTTTAAAAAAATTTGGTTTCAAGTGTTTCTCTCCAAATGGTTTATTTGTCAATCTGATTTTCTAATAAGTCATTTTTAGTGGTGGCCAAGCAGTAGAATTTTTTTTCAAAATTAAACGCTTGAAAAGTTAAATCAAACACACCCATAATGACAAAGAATTCATCTCGTGGAAGGAGAATTCAATTTTGAAATGCTTTTGGATCAGATTATATTTTTCTAATTTATTTTAATGGTGAAATAGTTATGTAATAATTAAAAAATATATATTTTATTAGATTAAAATATCATTTTGCTATACTTTGAGACCGGTTATATTTTTGTGTATTTACTTGCAAATGTATAAATTTGTCTTAGCTTTCTAGTTTCAACAAGTCTTTAAAATAATCCCTATGGTTAATTTATAGTAACCTTTTTCTTAAAAAAAGAAAAATAAATAAATAATCTCGGTAGATTTTACCGAGTTTGATAAAAATAAACTTCAGACTAACAATAATAAGTTATTTTGAAGAATGGTGATGATAAAATCATTCCAAAATAGAAAGATAAATAATGATATATTAACTTATTTTATTTTATATTGCAATTTTCATATTTATCTTCTATTTTTGGTAGATATGGATTAGTAATGATTTTTATTTTGTATTTGCAAACAATTTATTTGTGGATGAGACCATGGATTGATATTGAACTTAAATTTTGGTAATTATCTTTCTATTGCCCAATTTTATCTCATCTTTTTTATACATACGAGAGTTGGAACGAATTTACACTCACTTAACATTTGATTGTTATGAAAATTAGTAAGTATTTAATCTAAAATAAACAGTCATTATGATTTGAACTCATTCCTCCACAGTTTTTTTTTTTCGTTTACAATGATAATACTAACCACAAGGCCAACTCAGGGGTAGTTTACAATTAAATGCAATAGAAATTTATTTGGCAGGTTAAGTTTATTGAGAAATGTGTTGAGAAAATAAGAAAGGTGTGAAGTAAAGATTTTGGTAAGTAATTTGTCTGTTATTGCTTGATTTTTACCTTTGTAGCATCTAATTAAGGATGTGATGTCAAAAAAAAGTAACATAAAATGCCAGTGAATCACCAACTAAGTGAAATTCTCTGTATTACCATACAAAGAGCACAGGTCCATCTTTCTTCTCTCTCTCTCCCTCTCAATTCAAGAGAGAGAAAAATCTGATCACACCATATGAACCTCATTTATTAACCTCCCTACAAAAAAGATTTTGAGTTTCAAGACAAAATTTACAAAACTATCCAAAATAAAATTTTAAAAACAGAATAATTGTTAAGCAAAATTAAAAATATAGAAAATTTGAATTCTCAATTTTCATTTTCTTCCTCTACCTTTTTCTTTTTTCTTTTTTTTTTTTTATTATTGGAAGGGGATTTTATTATATAAACCAAAGGAGCAAGAAATCAGTCATAGTAGACAAATGGTCAAACAAAGGGCTGCAGACCCTCTGCCCATAGTGAGTTTAAAAAAAACACTAATTTAATGACTCAACAGAAGATATATTAAACAATTCCAAAATTTATATAAAATTAGACATTTTTAGCCTTTTTTTTTTTTCTTTTTGCCCCACTATTTCTTTGCTCTTTCTCTTTTCTTTTTGGTCTCAACCAATAAAAATTCAACACCTACAAGAAAGTGTATCTCAAAATTAAACACTTCCCACACCCAATTCCTCCTTCTCCTCATCTCATAACAGAAACTTCTTGGGGACTTGGCTCTGCATTTCTCCTCTTCTTCTTCTTTGTGTTTTTAAAATTATCATGTTTTTTCAAAACCTCATCAAAAAATTTGCCTTTAGGACTGGAAGATCACACCTCCCATCACCCATTTTTTATTTCTATAGCTCCACTTCACAGGGTCTGTTCAGTCTCCTCCTCTTTGTAGCATCTGAGCTGTTATGATGTGAAGAGTTTGCACATGACCCAACTGCTGTATCATTGCTTTTATAGCTCAAGCACGTCACGTCCAACACCCCGCTCGGGCTCCGGGGCTCCGACATCGACACTCTCCCGCAGACTAACGACATGTCGTTGATTAGTTTAATGCACTTCAGAACTCTTTCCTAAACAAAGATGCAAATCTATGTATCAGATGATATCCATAAACAAACAAACAATCATCAATATTGGCAATTGAATCATAATAAGAGCAATGGATTTGGTTGTTGGACTAGTTATTATCTACATTACCATTTGGAGTTGCTGAATGAGAAGAGGAATTGCTCTTTCAGGGTCCACTGCTTGAGCTTCTCCAGCTACTGAGATTGCCACAGCTGCTGCAATTTCAGAAGGTTTGAATTCCAAGAAGTCAATCCCTGCATTCATTTCCCAACCACCCGAAAGAAGATGAATCAAAAACCATTTCGAAACCTCGACACACGACGATATCGTACCGCAGAGATGTAATGAAGAAATTAAATGAATGTTAATGCTACACTAATGCTAGTGTAAGAAGGAGAGAGGACCTTGTATTATGGTCAAGAGTAGGTGTATCGATCGGGTGATCGACATTTTGACAGCGAGTTCGTCGTCGTGAATCTTGTGGAGGTAATGATCGATAAACGAGAAAGGGGTAACTGCTTGCATTCTCCACCCCAATGTGGTCAAGACTAAAAGCTCCATTCTTTCAATGGTTCTTGCTTCAAACACAAACTTTGATCCACCCACCTGTGATTGAATTCAATTATTAGGGAAATGGTATCTCTAACGAAAGCTCGAATCTTTTCGAGCAACACGGTATCGAGACGGTCTAGTAACCTGTAAATCCAAAGAGAGTGGGACTTCAGTCTCCTCCAATTTGGCTGCAAGGGACATACATGCCACAGCCAGCAACTGCATTGTCCAAGCTTTGCCTTTCTGCAAATGGCACAAGACCAATAAGACATCATGTCGTATCGAACCAACGAATTACCGAAAAACGGAGGGAAATTGTCCTTACGGGTAGATCGTAAGCGGAGAGGAAACGATCCAAGTAGTTTACGGCTAAGTATGTACAGAGAGGTCCAAAACTGAAATGAGCACTCACCTGTTCATCCAAGAAAAAGAAGAAATGGTTTTGGATATTAAACTCTGATCAAAGTTTAAGAACAAAGAGATTTTGATAAACATGATTTGTAATCAGAAGCTTGGAAAACCATTAAAGCAACACATCAAACAATCACAGAGAGAGACGACAGTGCAATTAAACTCTCTTACATTGCAATCACAACCTCAAGTAAAGGGGAAAAAAAACCTTAAACGATCAGAAAAACTTACAGAAAGAAACAATCAAAACTTCAACAACAAAAACCAGCCCAAATCAGACAAAACTTGACCGAAAATCCTCGAGCAATCGTCTCTTATCCAAAATACTAAAACAATCGGAAATCATGAACATCAGGGAATATATCAAAACGATCGAAATCAAGATCGATTAAAAAGAAACAAAAACACCATTAACGAAACACCCACCTTTTCAATCCAATCGACGGCCTCTTTTCTGGCTCCAACATCCAACTCGCCGTTCTGCAACTTCACGAGATACCCATCAACAGGCAAGTGCTGGGTTTCCTTCTCAACCATTCCAATCAAACATTCATCGCTCAAAAACGGCAACCCATCACCGCCGCAACCGCCGCCGTGGAGGCTCCGATGGCGACGATTCTGAGACCCACTACTTCTAAGAAAATAAGGAGCCACCACAAACTCCTCAACTACTGTTTCATCATCATCATCGTGATTATCGAAAATGCAATTCTCTTCAGCGCATAAAAGGTTCGAAACAGCAAGGTCAAAACCCGGCGCCATTAAAGAAGAATTAGAAAAAAGAAGCAAAGAAAGAAAAACCCCCCTTCTCTTCCCTCTTTCTCTTTCAATCCCAAGACGAAAAACAAATCGAAACAGAGGCCAGAAGCGGCCGATTATGGATTCCCTGTGCAAAATCTGTAGAAAAGTTTCAGATAACGATGATGAGGACGATGATTGATTGAGAGGGTGAGGCGGAGAAGAGAAAGGGGATTTTTAGTTTATCTTTTTGAACAGAGAATTGGATTTTTAAGGCAATAAGAACAAAAAAGTTATTGCGTAGCAGAGGGCAGAGGCAGAGAGGGCCTTGTTCTTCTTCTTCTTCTTGTTTAATTATTTCTCTGTTGTTTTCTTTAAACTGTGTATTATGTTTTGGCTGCCTCCACCTCCGTTTCTGCAAGTTGGGGCCTGAAAAGACTGGCGGAAAAGCGAGAGGAGCTTATGAAGGAGGTGGAAAAGGCGAGGCTTTTTAGGTTAAAGTAGAGAGAGAAAGAGAGAAGGAGAAGGAGAAGGGACATATAAGGAATCAGAAGAGAGAAACGAAAGTGATTAGAAATATACAGTAATTCTACTAACACACACTACAGCCTGGATTTAGAGAAGGGCATTTCCAAGATTTTGTTCTTCTTCTTGTTCCTGTGTGTTTCTCTGAGAGAAGATAAAGAGAGAAGCCATTGGTCCCTTCTCTGACATTCGCAATAACCCAACCAACCCAACTCTCTCTTTTTTCTTTTTCTTTTTCTTTTTCTTTCTTTTTTTAATTTGTATTTTTCCTAATTCTCATTAAATTTGATTTAAACATGTCAAATTACCATTTTAGTTCTTGTCGGGTCGTAAAGTTTTAATTTGATTTTTATGATTTGGTGGTTCGTTTAAATGTTGGTTGTTTTCTTTAGACCCGTCTTGTCGTTTGAAGAAAACTCGTCACACGTTCAAAAAAAAATCACATCGTGTAAAAGACTATTAATATTCTGAATCTTAGCAAAAAGGTAATATGACATTATTGAAAGTTTTAATGTTCGACTTCTCACTCATGCCTCCTTGTTGAACTAAAAAAAAGGTAAAATTATAAGTTTGGTCTTTCATCTTTAAAGAAACGGTTTAAAATATGTTAAATAAATCATAAATCTATTAGTTACATAAATTTGAAATCCGAAGAATACTCGACAGTAGACACGTTTTTTTAGTTCAAATTTTTTTAAAGCTCATTGACGATGCCATTCTAGTAGTAAGGACTAAGTTGAAACTAATTATCTATTTTAGGGACTAAAATTGTAAACTTAACTATTAAGGGTTGATTTTTTTTTTTTTAATATATAGTTTCATCTTATCAATTAAAATTGATTGTTTGTTGATTATTTTAGGATAGAATGATCGAGTGGAGATGCAGTGTATTTCTTCTTTTCACTTTTTTCTTCTTTCGGCAAAAAAATATTTTGGAAATCTGTTGTTTTATATTTTAGGAATTGCATTAATTAAAATAATAATACGGTGCGATAAAATTTTGAAATGCAGTCTCTATAGGAAATAACTAAATAAGCGACACGTCCATTCATAGAGAAAAGTTGGGGCCCGGTCGATGTGGTAATTTAGTGAATTCAAAAGGGTTAGAATGGTAATTTGAGTACACGAAGAGTCGCCAAACGTACTGGGATGCTGTCTTTTTCGTCCCATGCTGACACGTGTACTATGGCAGAAGCAGAAGGAGCTGCTGTCTGGGGATGTGGACCCAGCTTTTTCGCGCCTAAATTTACGAAACTGACACTGACTTTTTGTCGAAGTATTTGGTATTTTCTCGTATCAGAATTTATATTTATATATATAAATAACACAGACATATTCCCTAATATACGGATTCCCGTGTAATGAATCCGTTTATTATAATTTTCATTTGTTCTCTGAGCCATATTTTAGAAAATATTGTACGTGCATTATTTTTAAAATTATTTTATTTCGTACACTGACTTTAAATTTTTTGCAAGGTTTTTTTTTACTCATAAATTAATTTTGTGTAACTAGAGGTTTGGAAATTGAGTAGGTGTGCTTGTTTGTCTCCAATTTCAAATCATATAAATTGAAATTTTGAAATTGATATACATCGTTTTTTTTAAGTTTAATAAATATATATTTGAAAGTGATTTTATAAAATTCATATTCGAATTTCTAAGGTCTCGTTTGATAATCATTTGATTTTTGGTTTTTGGAAATTATGTTTGTTTTCTTTCAATTTTCTTACCATGATTTTCATCCTTATTAAGAACACATTTGAATTCCTAGTCAAATTTTAAAAATAAAAACAAGTTTTTGAAAACTAATTTTTTTTTAGTTTTCAAAATTTGACTTGTTTTTTAAAACAATGAAAAGATGTAGATAGCAAAACAAAGAAACTTGTGGATAAAAGTTGTGTTTGTGGATTTAAAAAAAAAAAGATTATGGACCTAAGTTATATAAATTTAGATTTCACAATTTAAGGTTCCGTTTGATAACCATTCGGTTTTTTGTTTTTGGTTTTTGGTTTTTAAGCTTATAAACACCACTCCCAACTTTAAGTTTATTTGGCTTTTCACCTATCTTCTTTCCATGTTTTCAAAATCAAGTCAATTTTTGAAAACTAAAAAAAGTAGTTTTCAAAAACTTGATTTTGTTTTTAGAATTTGGTTAGGAATTCAAGTGTCTTTAACAAAAATGAAAACCGTTGTGAGGAAATTAAAAAAGAAAAAAAAAAGTCTAATTTTCTAAAACAAAAAATAAAAAACAAAATTGTTATCAAACGGGACCTAATTTCTTCAAATTAGGTTTATTGAAAATATGAGATTACCCCCCTCTCTCTATGAAAAGATATCATCTCATATTTGACGTTAAGGGGAAAAAATCTCATGAATGCCAACTGCTAAATTGAATTTGTCGAGGGAAAAAACTTAGATTTGACATTAAAAATTTAGATTTTATGCAAGTGTGCATTTGCGGGAAAAGAAAAAGGGAATTATCAAATCATACAATATTTTTATTCCTTTATTTTGAAGAAAATACAATGTTTTTATTTGACTCTTCCATGTATTTAAATATTTTTAATTAAATTAAATTACAAATTCGCTCTCAACTTTTCAAGTACTCACATATATGTGAACTTTATTAAGGAATTTTCAATTTTGGATCTACTAAATGTTTGACGTGTAATGTTTGATACTTTTCAAAATCCATAGGTATATTAGACATAAAATTACAAAGTTCAGGTCCCGTTTATAACCCCATTTGGTTTTTTGTTTTTGGTTTTTGATAATTGTGCTTGTTTTCTCCTAGATTCCCTATCATGACTTTCATCCTAGTTAAGGTTACATTTGAATTTCTAGCCAAATTTTAAAAACAAAAACAAGTTTTTGAAAACTACGGGCCCGTTCGGTAACGTTCTCGTTTCTTGTTTCCTTTCCTTCATTTTTAATAAAGAAAAATAGAATTTCATGACCCTAACACATATACATTCAATAATAATAAACCTATGTTCTTATTTATGTTTGGAAAAAATTGGAAACAAGAACAAAAATGGAGAAACTAGTTTTAGTTGTTCCCAAAAGTTCTATACAAATTTGTGGGAGTGTTTCTAAAAAATGAGAAACAAGAAACATACATAGTTATTAAATGCTCGGATTTCTTAATAAAATTGAAAACAATAAACGAGAAACGAGAACGTTACCAAACGAGCCATACTTTTCTTTGTTTCCAAAATTGGACTTGGTTTTTGGAAACAAGGTAGAAGATTGCTACTAAAACCAAGAAACCAAAAACCAAATGGTTATAGGTGGAAGTATGTGTGTATAAGCTTAAATTTTCAAAAATCAAATGGTTATCAAACGGGTCTCAACTACTATTAAACACAAAATTCAATAGTCAAAGCGAGTCTAACTCAGCGTTAATTGACATGTAATCTCAACTAAAAGGTTAAAAGGTTTGAATCCCTCCACCTTAAATGTTGATGTACTAAAAAAAACAAAACACACACAAAATTCAATTATTTGTTTAATAAATGTGTCAATTTTTTAAAATTGTCAAATTACAAATATGTATTTGACATGTTAAAAAAATTCTCTTTAAGGTTCAAAATTTCACATTCTCTTTAAGTTTCAAAATTTCACTGTATTCTTGTTGTAAACTTTTTGAATTTATTAAATACATAATTGAAAGTTGAATAACTTATTATAATTTTTTAAAAAATGACTTATTGTATACATTAAAAAAATTCAATAACTAGACGTGTAATTCAACATTTTATGCATTTTAAGAATACTCAACCCATTATTATTATTATTATTATACGAAGATTCGTGAATTCCCAGAACTTGCTCCGGAATAGGTATATTAGGTTCCGTTTGATAACCATTTGATTTTTTATTTTAAAAAATTAAACCTATAATCACTGCTCACACCTATAAGTTTCTTTGTTTTACTATTTACTTCATTCCTATGTTTTTAAAAACCAAGTCAAAATTTGAAAACTAAAAAAAAAAAAGTGATTTTCAAAAACTTGTTTTTGTTTTTAAAATTTGGTTAAGAATTCAAAATTGTCCTCCACAAAGATGAAAATCATTATAAGGAAATTGGAAGAAAACAATCATAAACAATAATAATTTTCAAAAACCAAAAACAAAAAACGAAAACCCCGTTTGATAATCATTTGGGCCACGTTTGATAACCATTTGGTTTTTGAAAATTATGCTTGTTTTTTTCCAAATTCCCTATCAATGGTTTCCATCATTGTCAAGGATCCATTTGAATTCCTAGCCAATTTTCAAAAACAAAAACAAGTTTTTTATTTTTTTTTTTCAAAATTTAACTTGGTTTTTTAAAACAAGCAAGAAAGTAAATACTAAAACAAATAAACTTATATGTGAAAATAGGTGTGCACATTCTTTCAAAAAAAAAAAAAAAAAAAAACAGAAAGAAAGAAAGTGGGTGCATAAGCTTAATTTTCAAAAACAAAAAACCAAATGATTGTCAAACGAGACCCGATTTTTGGTTTTTCAAAAATAAACTTATAAACACTACTCCCACTTATAAGTTTCTTTGTTTTTTCATCAACCTTGTTTTCATGTTTCAAAAAACAAAGTCAATTTTTGTAAAACTAAAAAAAGTAGATTTCAAAAACTTGCTTTTGTTTTTTGAATTTGGCTAGGAATTCAAACGTGTACTTGACAAATATGAAAACCATAATAAGGAAATTTAGAAAAAACACAAGCATAATTTTCAAAAACCAAATGGTTATCAAACGGAGCCTTAAAAATTTTAGGTTAAATTACCAAATTGGTTTTTATGATTTGGTCACGGTCTTAATTCACAGTTTTGACCTAATTGATTTTAATTTGATTCTTATAGTTTAGGTAAATCTCATAAATGTCTTCCTGCTTTTTTCTATTTTTTTTCTTTCGATCTAAACTCTAAAAGAGTCAACTAACATGTATTGAGTTTGAGTTCAACGTGTAGGTGTGAAATTTTACATTTTTGACCTTTTGGTTGATGACATAATGTCTAAACTATTTGAGTTATGGTTAGGTTCGTAGTCAACTAACATAGTTAATCAAATAAAAAAAAAAAAATCACCTCATCATCATATAAAAAGGTGTGTTAATGTGATGAAAATTGAGATGATTGGTGAAATTTGACTAAATTAAAGAAATCAAATTGAAACTATGCTTAAATCATGGAGATCAAATTTGTAATTGAACCAAAATTTATGCACGATGTAGAAATGAGTTGTTTTAGCAATTATAAGTCTATTTAATTTGTTATCTACCTTATTCTCGTGTTTCACAAAACAAAGTCAGGTTTTGAAAACGAAAAAAATTTGTTCATAATCACTTAGTTTATAAACATATATATCTCTATTTTTTTCATTTAAAAAATATATACAGTATATTAATTCACTATAATCTTCTTTTTTAAAAAAAAAATAAAAAAATTACAGCATGTAGGGGATGGGGGATAGAACCTCTGACCTCTTAGTCTGGTTACAAGTTTAATACCAGTTGAGTCACTATTGTTGGCAATTCACTATAATCTCGATAGTCGATAATCATTAATTAATATATATTCTACATTTTATTATATTATAAAATCATTTTTAAATGTTACTTTTGTTATATTTTATTCAATAATTCAAAGCATTTTATTTATTCTTTCAAAAACTTTTTATCTAGGAAAATATCAATTTTGATCCTGAACTTGGCATATTATATCAATTTGAACCATAAATTTTTAATTCCATCAAATTGAACCTCAAACTTAGTTGACTATATCAATTTTAACTATGAACGTTTAATTTCATCAAACTTGACCCTCCAACTTGTATAAGTGTTGTAATGTAGATCTTCAATTAAATCCTCTCTAACTATGGAGGATAGAAAGGGCGGGAAGTCAGAGAGCCAAAAACTACCGAAACCTTCCAGATTAGAAGGAAGTCTCTGTCCCGAAACAAAAGAATCTTGCCGGCGTTCGAAACCAGCACCTAGGCGAGCTAAAACATGCGCTTCTTTTTAATTTCAAGAAACTTTGCTACCAAAAAGTTGTACATGAGTTTTCTCTCATTTTCTTCATTATTGTGTTTATGGAGTTTGTTGCTTCTTTTAATACTTAGAAAATCTTGCAATAGTGGGATGATAGGAAAACGATTTTGAGGGTTTTTTATTTTTATTTTTCAAAAATTATTTTAGATATTTTTTTCTTGTTTGTGAGTACTGTTTTTCTTTTTGTTTTTGTTTTTAATTTAATTTATTATGTTGTCTAGGATTATGAAAAGAAAGCAATTTTGAAGTTTTTTTTTTTCCCTCAAATGTTTGTTGTTTTTTTCTTGTTGCAAAAAACTTTGTGGTTTTTTTTTTTCCTTTTTCTTTTCATTGCGCTATTCCTTGATACAACAAAACATGCAAGTGTATGAAACAAAAGCAAAAAATTTTGGGTTTTATTTTTTATCCCAAAATTTTATTTTTTATTTTATTTTTTTTAGTTCAACAACAATTAAGGGTGAGGGGATTCGAACCTCTAACCTGGTTGAGAGTACATGTCAATTACCGCTAAGCTATGCTCGTTTTGGCCCAAAATTTTATTCTATTAAATCAGGATATTTTCCATAACTTATCTTCCTGTACTTCACCGCTTAAAATAATACCACACATATTGCATTAGAAATTAGAATTACTATTAAGTATTAAGCTTGCTAATAGCATACAAGAGATTAAAGCATCTGCTACATTATTTTAGTGACCAAAAAGCTTTAAAAAAAACTGAATCATATAAAGAGAAAATATCTTGTCAACAAAAATGAGTCAAAGTTCTATTCTTCAATTGTTTTAATTTTCCAACATTTATTTAATTTACTCAGGCATAAGGATCACAAAAAAAGATGTGTACTTTTTTTTTTTTTTTTTTTTTTAATTCTTGGTGCTTTGATTTGCTTTTCACATAGGAGCCTCTCGCCTTTTGGTGCACGTAAATCATTTGGATTTAAAAGTACATACAAATTTCACTCACATTCATTAATTTTAAAGACTAGGGTATCATGACAGCCTTGGAATTTATCAAACTTTATCTTTATCTTATTCATTTTTATAAAATTACACCTCTTGTCCCTTTTACCTTCATTTTTTTTTTTTTAATTTCATTATTGATGCCAAAATCTGGTCAAGCAACTCACCTCACCTTCATGTGACACCAGCAGTGAATTTGTTGAGGACGGAGAAGATGTGACCTGCAAGACCAGACAGAAACACTGCACACCGGTGTGGTGTAGGCCACCTACACTCCGATGCCTAAGTCAGATAAAAAAAGACAATAGTATTTTTTGATAGTTTTGTTTTCGAACCCCTTTGCCGGGTGTGGGAGACCCCATTTATACATGTGTCTTCCGTTAGGGTTTATTTGGCGTTCGGAGGCGATTTAGGGTTGAACCGTGTGGAACCGGGGCAGCAGGGACCAAATGGGGGCATAAGGACTCGACCCACGCAAGTGGGCCGAGTGGTCGGCCTCGGCCAAGGCCTGATCCCTTTGGCCTGTTCCTCCTCCGGGGCTCGTTTCCTGATTGTCTCCTTGGGCTGGTATTGCATTGTCCTGCTTAGTCCTTAGATTCTGGTGTGGTCCAGAATCACCCACAACAATTTGTATTACTTTTTTTTTTAGTTCAGCAAATAAGAGGTAGAAATCGATAGAAATATATACGTTGACTAGAAAGCTACAATCCAAGTTGTCTCATCCTTGTATAGTTGTAATATTTAAAATTTTCGATTTTGTCATTTTTTAACTTACTAGTTTTACTAGAAACAAATTAATACAAGCATTAGAAAAAAATTGTTGTTATCCATATCAACTTTAACCTAAGCCGTCTTAAAAAAAAAAAAAAAAAAAAAAAAAAAAAAAAAAAAAAAAAACTTGAACACAAGAGAGTGTTATAATGTTGTTATTAAAAAAGAAAAAATCAAACATTTGAATTTTCACATTCACATATTGTTGAACTTTAAAAAAATGTTGTCCATACCAATTAGTTATATTCTTCATTATACTTTCCTTTAAGTTTAACATCAACGAATGGTGAAAAACGACAATTGAGAATAATAAATTAATGCACATAGACAAAATTATAATGTTTAGTACTAACTCGAGCACAGTTCAATTGGTAAAGATTAAATGTTTGATCCATCCACCTAGAGGTTGAAAACTTTGTAAGTCATGGGATAGAGACAAAATTGACCCAATAGTAGAAACACATCGAACACATAATTTGACCTTCATTTTCTATTTATTTATATAATCTAGATACATTAAATATTTTTACTCATTTGACAAATTTTACTCAATTTGAAATAAAATTATTCTTTCTAAATTGATCTTTATCACACCGAAGCACGAAAACAAAGGATTATAAGTTCAAATAGGACATATAAAATGAAAATATATATATATATATATATATACACACTTCTATACATATACAAACATCTCCTTTTTTTGTACGTCAACATATTTTTTTGTGTTGTATTGAAAAAATTATTATTATTTTTTTAAAATAAAAGCTAATAAACAAATCCAAAAACCTTTGAATTTGACCCCAAAACATTGGTAACAACATTTGTTTCTTAGGATGCCTGTTCTTGGATTCACCCAAGACTAAGGGCATCCATCCCTAATTAAGGGTAACTTCAAAATTACAGCCCTAAAAAGACACTTTAGACAGAGAGGGACTCTTTCTCTCTCCCCCTTTTGAAATGCTCTTTTTCTAACCCTTTGGAATTTTACCCTTTTTTTTTTAACCTTTTGCTCTCACTCTCGCATGCCCCATATTCTCTTGCTTTTGGAATATAACACTTTTGGCCAAATACATGGACGCTGTCAGTTAAAATTAATTACTGTTTTTTTTTTCTTTTTAATACAAATCTATATTCAAAATTTGAAATACTCTCCCAATATTAATTATTTCCTCGAGGTTTTAAAAAGACCAAAAGAGAAAGTCTTCTTATAAAATTTAACCCACATTTGAGATCCGAGCTTCGCTCATAATTTATATTTATTTCAACTTTGTAAATATTAATAATTTCGTTATTAATATATGTTCTTTTGAAAAAAAATATATATATTGTCACACCAATGCATCACTGCAGAGCCCAAGATATTAGGTCGTGTTTGGTTTACTTTTGATTCAAAGGGTATTGATTCTTCATCCCCACAGGCATCAATATCTCTACCATTTCATCCACTAGATTCTTCCAAACGTGCATCCTTTTGTATGAATAGTATTTTCAAAGTGACAAATTAAATATGAGATGACAAGTCTTTACCTTGCAAGATTCCTTGTTTTTATTAATATTTTTAATTCGTGAATTAATTACGATATCTTGACATCTGTAGAGATCAACCAGTCGGGACGTAGGGTAATATGTATATATGGTTATGTTATAAGTTTAGTCTATGAACTTTCAATTTTGTGTCAATAAGTCTTGATATTCAACATTTTATAAAATTAATAAATTTATTAGAAATAAATTTAACTTTTGTATCTAACGGATTCATGAATTTTAAAAAGTGTCCAATAGGTTAAGAGTTTATTAGAAAAAAATTGAAAACTCGAAGACGGAGGGTATGTTTGGTTTAACGTTTCAAGTGTTTAATTTTGAAAAAGAAAATAAATTTGAATAAAATTCTAGTGTTTGACAGCCACTAAAAATGACTTATTAAAGAATGAGATTGAAAAATAAACAATTTTTAAGGGAAACACTTAAAAGCAATTTTTTTAAAAAAAAAAAAAGTTTTTAAGTATATAATAATTTGTGTATAAAAACACTTAGGAAATATAACCAAATATATAAGTGTTTAAATTCTAAACAATTTTTATACAAAATGTTTAAAATCAAATGTATTCTTGAAAAACACTTAAAATAAAATGTATTCCAAACAGGCTCTTAATAAATACAAAATCAAAAGTTTAAGAATTTATTAGACAGTTTTGAAAGTTCAGACACCTATATTTAACACAAAACATAAAATTCAACCATTGAACCAGTAATTTAATCTCTACATGTCTATGTATATAACAAAAATTGATGGCTGATTTTATTAATTGAAGTTAGGTTGATTTTGAACTAATTAAAACCAACTTTTTATTAATGTTGTGTGTATAGAGCCCTCCACATTGAAACTGATCTATTCAATGTCATGTTTTGAATTAAACAATTCACACATTAAACATATAATATTTAACTTCAAATATAAGAAAACAAATAAATAAACAGGATTCTCCATCTTCCTCTTCTCTCATAAAGCAAGAAAGGGATAATAAAAAAGGTAAGGACAATGTAAACTCATTTTTATATTGATGGATTTAAATTCCACCATTTGGACACAACCTTGGCCTTGAGATTCACTACTTGAATAAACTAACTCCCAATTGACACTATTTATATATATAGTATACATAACCAAACAGAGGTTATTGGCAAAATAAAAATTAAAAGGTTATTCTGCACATTAAATAATTAACATGAAATTATAGGTTGGTGCTTACTTCATCCACGAACTTTAAAAAGTGTCCATAGATCCCTGAACTTTCGATTTCGTGTCTATTAACTTTTAAAATTGTCTAATATGTTATTAAACTTTCTATTTTGTGTGTCTACTAAATCATTACATTCTCAATTTTTAATTTAATAGGTCCTTCACCCATTCAAAAATTTTTAAAATTCATGAAAAAGAAAATGAAATTTATAGTTCATTGGACATAAAATTCAATTTTATATTTAATAGACCATTAAAATTAAACGTTTTTTTTAATATATTAGATCTATTAAACACAAAACTGAAAGTTCGGAAGACTATTAGAAACATTTTAAAGTTAACACAAGTTTGTAAGGATGAGACTGAACTTTTAATTTGATCAATAATTAATTAACTTTTTTCTTTTTGACAATATAGAGTGAGGGAATTCAAACCACAGACTTCTCAATCATTAATATACCTTTATGCTAGTTGAGCTATCCTCTTGGCTAATCAATAATTAATTAACTAATTGGGAGAATTAAAAGGATAAATATGGATGATTAGGTTAATTAATTCAAGGGGCTTTTCGTAGACATGTGCAGTGCAAAGGCGAGGTCTACCATGAACCAATTTCAAAGCAAATCCTGAACATCCGCCTGATCTTCTGTGTCTTCACAACAAACCTCAGCCATTTGATTAAATTAATTTCTTCCACTCGTGGATCAAGATCTGTACATTTAAAAAAACAAATTAAAATTAAAACATTTGAATTATTTTGTTACATTTATTTATCAACTCACGGAACACTAATCTTATTTACAAAAATTACATTACATCAAAATGAATAAAAATTTGGTTGATTATTTTTATTTTCTGATTCTGATTTAGTGGACGAGACAGGAGACAGGTTACTTCAGCTTAATATTAAATTCCTAACTCAAAAACCTTACCTAATATTAAATTAATAAAAATTTGATTGATTATTTTAATGTACTTTTCTGAAAATAAGACAATTTCAAAGATAAAATACTGAATACAAATATATAATCTGTCTTTTAGAAAGATAATTTTGGATAAATCTTGTATTGGAAGGATAGTCTCTTTTAAAGATTTTTTTGATAAAAATATTTATTTAAATTTATAAAAAGATAACCTTATTTTTCTTGTTATTATTCTTGTCTATAAAGTAGAAGAGACAGAAGAAACTTCTTCTTTTTCTCCCTTTCTAAATCACACTAACTTTTTTAGAAAATAACTTATTAAAGTAATTAATAAATAAAAATGGAAAGTGGAAAGCCATTTGGGGTTGTAGACTGCTTGGGGATTCTGCAAGGTTTTTGAGAAAAATAAACAAGTAGAACCCATGAGGTGGAAGCCATGATTCACAGTGGGGTTTTTCTAAAAAAAAATAATCATTTTTAAAATTTAAAATAAACATATTTATATTTTTTTATTTTTTACAGTGAGATCACTCAATTTCTTTCTCATCAACGTCGATTGGTGAATTTTATTCTTCCTTTTGGCAATTTATTTATTTATTTATTATCATTATTTTTTTTTTTGTAGTACTACACATACTCCCTCCATTCAACATTTGACACGACATTTAATGAACATTTAATGATATAATATTTTATTGTATGGGTCTCACACCATTCTTAAATACTTCCTACAGGGCAAACAATGAATGAAGGTAGTATGAAACATTTTTCATACCACCGTAGTACTAGAAATTTCCCTGTAATAAAGCAATGAACCTGCGATTGGCTTGGCCGACAATAAATTATATTCTGCAAATTTAAAGCATCTATATCAATATTGACCTTTTTTTTTTCTTTTCAACATTTTCATCGATCAATTTTTTTTTTTCTTTTTTCACTTTCAAGATATTTATAATTTTCCACCAGACTCTTTCATCATTATAAATCTGTAAGTTGTAATGTCTAACTGGATGTCACTTGAATCTTACTGTTCAAGGCACTCAAATCATAAAGATATCAATTATAGTGTTATGAAAATATGATGAAAAATAGAGGGCTGAGATAAAATAGTTTATTAAAATTTCCTAGTGTAAATTTTTAAACTAAATTCGTAGGATTTCTTTTTTCTTTAACTCAACTTAGATTAAAGCATCTACTTCTTCCTTTAAGATCTAAAGTTCAAACTCTAATTTAAAAAAAATCAAAAAATCAAAAAATCAAACTCCTCACCCTCACATTTATTATACTAAAAAGTAAAAAACTCAAATCAATTGAAATATTCCAATTGGGATAGTTTCAATTATCTGGAACCTTCATTCTTAATATTGTTAAAAAATAGTGAAGATATTTTTCAAATATTAAATTTATGGTAATTTCAATTTTTATATTATGAAAAATTATATTCCAACAAACTCAATATAATTTTTTTAAATGCCTATAATTTAAAAAAAAAATACATATATATATATATATATATATATATATATATAAGGAGTTTTATATCATTTAAATTGATAATAAGTCCATGTTAGTCCAATGGAATTCAAACTCATTTTAGGATATTCCATAAAATTCCAATGCATTTGAAGTTGAACTCCAATCCAACTGTATAGTCTAAATTGAATTGATCCAACTTTGCAAACGCCCTAAGTACATTGTACACAGTTCCAAACATCTCTGTGATGTAATGTATAGTATTGATTATATAAATATAAATTAAATTAGCAAAAATAGCAAAAATCCCACCAAATTCTATAGGAGTTATGCAATCATACCATCAAATTTTCAATTTTATCAATTAGTTCCTTAAATTGTAGGAAGTTTTTACAATTAAATATCATAAAATACTCAAATAGTTTCTAAACTATGAAATGTTATTCTGATCAAACCATCAAACTAAAGATAATTACAATTAAACCAAAAGTTTTTACATTAATTTTTTATTGTCACAAATCAAGATGGGAAGCTCTTGATCTCAAAACCAATGTTTTTTTTAATGGTTAAAATTAGACTTCAAAATTACGTTAAATCGTAAAAATTTTATAATTTGAGTGTTTGACAAATTTTTATAGTTGGAGATAGTTTGTACATTTTAATCATATTTAAGGGCTTAAATTTAGGAGGTGACTGATCAAATTAAAATTTGAGAGTATAATCGTAACCATTCTTATAATTCGAGGTAGTTTTTACCATTTTTTTTTTAACTATATGTATATATATATCATTCTAAAATGGGAAAAAAATATTTCTCTTTCCCTATCATAAAATATTTCCTAGACCTTGAAGAAAAAGGAAGAAAGTAAGTGCAAGTGCCAATCAATGAAAATGCACATGTTAAAGTCCAAAGAGGCCACGTATTTTTTTTTTTTTTTTTCTTGTTAATTTTCTCGGTGGCCTTTTATCACGAGGATTGATAATTTTTTTTTTTTTTTTAATATGTGGTGGAAATTTGTGCATTTTTAAGTAGTTTTCTTAAAGCATTTTAGGCTTTTGGTTTTGCATTCAATGTTTGGTTTTAAGCTTGTTGGCTTCTTTCACACTTAGGTTTTGTTGCTTTGAACAACCAAATCCACAAAAGACAAACCAAAACATTGATATATTAAGCTTATAAGTCAAATAATGCGACATGCCCACCACCATCTCTTCCTAAAGTGACAACAATCTTTGAAATTTCTTTTGCACTAAATGCCCCTTTTTCACTTGCATTTCATTCCTCTCCTTTTTCCTCTTCTTTCTTTTTCATCCATAATTTCGATCCATTTCTAATTCTATAGTGACGATAAAGTATACGTCGTGGTTGAAATTCCCTTTTATTTACTTATGTATATGTGAATTTCAAAACATATTTGTCTTCTAATACTATTAAATTACCATGGTTGTTAAATTACACCTTTAGTCCTTGAACTTTGAGGTTTGTGTCTATTTTGTTATTGAACTTAGTCTCAAATCTTTTAAAATTTACGGATCTTTTTTTTTTTTTTTTACAACATGTGGGGTAGGAGATTTGAACCTCATACCTCTTGATTGATGGTGTATAAGCTTTATGTTAGTTGAGCTATGCTCTTGTTGGCTAAAATTTACAGATCTACTAGACATAGAATTGAAATTTTAGGGTTCCATTAAATATAAAATTTAATAGATTAATTAATTTTTAAAATTTATGAATTTTTCAGAAACCTATTAGACACAAAATTGAAAATTCATAACTTTATAGGCTTATTATATTAGACACTTTTAAATGCTAAGGCACCAAAGGACACCAACATCAAAATTCAAAGGGTAAACTTGTAATTTAATCTATAATTATTTTTGAGTAGGGGATTTGAACCTCATATCTCTTGGTCGATGGTGTTCAAGCTTTATGCTAGTTTAGCTATGCTCTTGTTGGCTAAAATTTACAGATCTACTAGACATATAATTGAAATTTTAGGGTTTCATTAAATATAAATTTTAATAAATTAATTCATTTTTAAAATTTACTAATTTTTCAAAGACCTATTAGACACAAAATTAAAAATTCATAACTTTAGAGGCCTATTATATCATACACCTTTAAATGCAAAGGCACCAAAGGACACCAACGTCAAATTTCAAAAGGGTAAACTTGTAATTTAACCTATAATTATTTTTGGGTTGGGCGTCTGTCAACATAAAATTATTTATTGGACTCGTAACTGTAATTATAGTAATCTCGAACTGACTGTAATTAGTAATAATTATAGGTTAACATGTGCTCTATTTTTTACCATTATTTTTAGTTCTATTTTCATAATATTCTATTCTTTTACAGTTGTGTTGGATTAGGAACAACAGGTTAATAATATATTTCATACTAAATTGACTTAATTAAATTCTGTGACTAATGTTAAATCAGAGTTAGTGCAATGCTTTCATGTATACTTATTATTATTATTATTTTGGGTATGATTTTCACATTGATTGAATTTGATTCTAATGGATAAAGAGATCTAACAAAACAAACACAAGCATATTTGAATTTTGTACATTATTATTTGTCCCACATATCTAAATGAATTTATATAGCATCTCATAGACTTAAACATTATGTATTTTACATTTATGTACGCTGTAATCTAAATGGACCATACACAATACCTATGTATTGCATACTTTTCTTTTTCGCCTTTTTTCTTTTACAATATACTTTTGAATGCTGTATAAATATTTACTATTTATGTGATTTGAAGAAATTAGTATTTAATTTATATTGCATCTTTATTCATTCTTTTATCAAAGTCAAAGATGATAATTCGTATAATTATTGTGGAAAGTTATAAATACGCTAGAGATATCTTGGTAGCCCATTCTTAGGGAGATGTATTTATATATATATATATATATATATATATATATATATTAAAAAAAACAATAGCAATATAAATTATAGATTTTAAATATATATTATATATATTATAGATTTTAAAAAATATTTGCAAGAATAGCATATCATTAGAAGCAAGAGTGGATAAAACATCATTTTAAGAAATCATTAATTTACTAATTGAATCTATAATAGTAATTAAGCCTATTTTGTACTTCTCTATACTAATTATTAATCTACATAATTCACAATCACTTGTATTTTGATTAAAATATTCATCATAATTACTGATTGAAGCACTTTTTTTTTTCTTTTTTCTTTTCTTTTTTATGTTTATAATTGTTTTTTTTTTTACTGTCATACGTCTTTTTTTTTTTTTTTTTTTTTTTTTTTTTTTAATATTGTAATACGTCATTATTTGTAGTTAGTCAAGAAATGTATCTCACTATATAATAGATTACTATACCCATCTATGCTGGAAAAATCTATGAAAATTTCTATTCAAATGTATTGTAAATAACGTAGTAAAAAAAAAGTAACCAATTGGAGGGTTTTTTTTTTTTTTTTTTTCAGCTTTGGTAAAAAGTAACCAATTGGACCATTTAATTAAGTGGCTGTAAATTAATTGATTGAGTTGGATCTCTAACTGAGACGCCAACAATTAATTAATAAAGAAAGATCGTGTGGTGAATAATTAATGTACTAAAAAAATGTATTGAATATTTAGAAGATAAATAATTGAGTTGCCGTATTAATTTAAAAATACAAAGCTTAACGTGGTGCTGTAGCAGTAGAACGCAAAAAAGGAGGGAAAAAAAAGTGGTTCTGTAAATCTTTTTATCTTATCAACTATTTTTTAAAATATTAATTTGACTTCATATTGATTCATATTTTGTAATCTTTCCTCCTTTCCCTAAAAAAAGAAGAAAATATTTCCCCCCTTCATAATTTACACAAATATATATATATATATATTCTTTTAGTTAGACATAATTTACAAAAATATTAAAAGCTACTCAATGATTTTCAATAGTTGTTGAAATATATCCAACAATAAGTTCTCAATAATCTTTCAATAAGATTCAATAAATATCACTACATATTATTAATAATCACACCAAATTATTGAGGAGGTAAATTATTAGTTTCTCGTATTATTTTGATTATTTATATCATTCTTAACTTTTAAAAATACATATTCGACCATAAATTTTATATACTTCATTATCAAAATAGTAAACTTCGTTTCATATTATTGGAATAAAATTTAACAATTCAATATGTTTCGAGTGTGATCATTATAAAAATTAGACTTATACAAAGTTTATATGACCGTTGTTCGATCAGGCGTAGTTGACATCATGGGCCATAAGCCCAGTTGAAAATAGGAAAAGGGCTTTATGCCTAGTTTAGTGGGCTTTTAGAATTGGGCCCATAAAGTTGGAAAAGGCCCAATAGCGGAAGCGTTGGGGGCAGGAAGTAAAGTAGCTTCCAGAACCGAAGGCTTTGTTTGTTCGAATTCCTAAGTGAAGGAATCAAGTAAGCTCAAGACGGGGCTTCAAAAAGGCGCGACAAGAATAGCGCTATAAAAGAGAAATGGCCTTCTCTCTCTGCAGCAGAGCCGCGACTCCATTGCTATCGTCCTCTGCCCTACGACGTCGTTTACCTCTCGTTGGCGCTTTTTGCGTACTGAGCTTCGGAATTTCCAATCTCTTCGTCTCTAAAACGGGTTCCGCTCTCTCTCTGCCGCTCGCCCTTCTCTCGAGGTACTTCTTTTCACTTCCTTACTTTCTTTCTTGATTCGTTTCTTCTAAGACTGTTTCTTGCTGTGAATTTGCTTTAGTTACTGGTTAATTTGTTTAGGTTCTTTATTTGATCCGTATTCTTTTTGGTTTGCTTATGGAAAACGAATTTCAGATCGAAGTTTGGTAGTCAAGGACCAGCTAGGAACGTGCATTCGATAAAAATGGAAGGGAGTAGCGCCGCGGTGCCTAGCATTGTTGTTTATGTCACCGTTCCTAACAGGGAAGCAGGTTCTATGTTATCTCCCTGCTCTAGAAATCTCGCGCTCTTTGTGTTTTTGAATTCTTTGATCATTCACTGGTGTTTTGTACATTTGATCAACTATGATCGAATTACAATAGATGTTTTTAGTCGCTATATTTTTGTTTTGTGGTTTCCAGTATCTTCGTGTACGGCTTTGACTTGGTCGTTTGTCAGTCAATCTAGTGATCAGCCGCGTTCAGGCTTTTTTTAGCAGCATACGTTTTGGTTGATGGTGACTTAGTGGTATATTGACCGAATAGTATCGGAGTTGGCGGTATGGTTTCAGTAATGTACTTGTTATGCTAGTAACATCTTCACTATAAGGCATTTTTGGAGGAAATTTGTGTTGGCTACCGATGGAGTTGGGTGTTTATCGGTTCTTGTTGATTATGAGTTAGATATACTTAGCGCGTTGTACAAATAATCACCAGACTCGTTATGATGTATTATAGCTCAGCAATTGCTGTAATGTTATTATATCATATATATTGTTGTTGAATATGTAACATGTAATGTTATTATATCATATATATCTTTGTTGAATATGTAACATCAAATGTTATTATATCATATATATTATTGTTGAATATGTAACATGTATTGGCTTCTTCTGGTGTTAATGAATGCTTAGCAGTAACTGTAGTGGTCGTTTTCCTTTCCACTCACTTGGATGATTAATGTTATGAGATAGTAAGATTTTGAGAAAGTTTCTAGAGAGCCCAGAGTTACTTTTAAATGTGAGTTTTACTCTCCCTTCAGAAAACATAATAGATCTGTAGAATTTTTCTGAAACTTTTTTGGATTGTGAGATACTCCTCCTCTAGCTATGACACTTAAAGCATTTTGATTCTTGCAGCTCTATTTTTCCTTTTTTCATAAGAATGAAGAGTTCTGGAAGCATAAGACCTTTTGCTTTCTTTATTTTTTGGTTTTGTTATTTCAGTCTCACCTTCTTTGTTTCCATTCAGTTCTGTGCTAACAGAACTAGTCCAATTCAATGTTTCATATTTCAATTGCATTATGTTTCCTTGTCTCCTTTTCTGTTGTGTCCACGTATTTCTATTCTTTTCAAAAAGAAAATGATATGATATATCTAACCATGTAATTTAAGTGTCTTGTAAGTGTTGGATTGATGTCTGATGCCCAAAGTGAAGTATAGTGTGTTTCGTAACACCGAGAGGTTGGGCAATAGGTAGAGAGAGGGAGGAAAAAGATGTAACTGATTTTTCAATTCTATGGGATTTACTTATTTTTAGTAGATGTTATGTTTCTTAATGGTCATTCACATTATTTCTGCAGGTAAGAAATTGGCTGAAAGCATTGTCAAAGAAAAGCTTGCTGCTTGTGTTAACATAGTACCTGGTATGTGTGCATTTTCTCTACCTCTGCTTGTCAGATTAAAGTGACAGAATGCTTTGCTCACAGTTTAGAAATGATATTATGTCAACAATATTTATAATCCAGCTTGCAGAACATTTGATGTTCTCCTAAAGCATTAAAATATCAATGAAGTTGCTTCTGACCATTGAAAATTGAAGCTTCCTGGATCTCCCCTGTAATATTTCATTGCTGTTTTCCAGTGAAGGAAACTTGTTAGAAATAGTTTACTTGACCATATTGGGAAACAAAATTGCTTTTCTTTAAACAATTAGCATTTAACACTTTAGATCTTGAAGTGATGCTTCAAGACGTTTTTATGGTCCTGCTTTAATTTTTTCAATTTCAAGCCATTGTATTCTTTTTTGTTTATAACCTTCTTTTCATTTTATTGCAACTGCGTATGTGGATATGAATTCTCAGACTTCTGAGGAACACTTTATTAATGCAGGTATAGAATCTGTTTACCAGTGGAAGGGAGAGGTATGGTTCTCATTTTCACAAAATGATATGTAGTCATCAAGTATCTGATTGCTTGTTTGTCTTTACCAACAAAGAACTTAACTATAGGCTTTCTATTTCTGGTTGACACAGATCCAGACAGACCCGGAGGAACTTCTGATTATTAAAACCAGGCAATCCCTTCTCGGAGCCCTGACAGATCATGTTAAGGCAAATCACCCATACGAGTAAGCCTAACATTCTTTATTTGTTTTTGTCTGAACAATGGAGCGCAAGGACAAATAGAATTGTAAATTTTGAACTGTTAAGCTTATTGGCTAGACATTTAGGGTTTTTTTGGATAATATTTTTATTTTGTTAATCATATTCATTTGCTAATATTTATCTTTGTTTACTCGTGTACATTCATGAATGTTTTTAAAAATCTTAGGTAAAATTTGAACACTGGTTAAAAAAACAGTTTTGAAAATTTTATATTTGATTTTTGAAATTCGACTAAAATTTTAGAAGTGTCTTTAAAGAGTGAGAACTAAACAAAGAAGATATTTAGCAGAATACCAAGAAAATAAGATTGTTATCAAATGAGATCATAGTCATCTGTTTCTTGTGGAACTCTTTGAGGTGTTAAGACACTTTTCAGGGTGGGGTAATCAGGGAGATTTGTCCCCTCCAAGGATTTACCTCCATATTTTTGCACAGGGTGCCCGAAGTTATTGCTTTGCCGATCAATGGTGGCAGCCTCGAGTATCTAGAGTGGATCAAGAGCAGCACGAGGGACTGACTTTCTCTGCTTTAACAAGTTTATTCGAGTATATCTAGTATTCTGTTTAATTTGGTATATGAACCCCCTCCCGACCTTATGTGCAAGTATCTCAATAAACTCGTTTGTCATCTTTGTAATTGAAATTTATATGTTGTCTTGTAAATAAGAATTGAAATTTGGTTTCCAGATTGTTATCTTTCGTCCTTCAATCTCCATGCGTTGGGTTTGTCAATTACACATTCCCTAAACTTACAAATATGCGTTGGCAAAATACGTGGGGAAAAACTTCGGGAGTATTGGACTTTGTTCGAGGTCAGAAATCTCAACCTCAAACCTTCTCATTGGCCATTGCTTCACATTTCATAATGATTTCAAATAAACGATTGTTGGTCGACTTCTTTCCGATAATGTCTTGCAAATAACTCCACCTGGTCAAGAATCTTAGGAAAATTCAGTGGGTAGCTAGGGTGTTTCTAATTGCAAATATAGCACGACGTAAAAATAATAGCAAATATAACAATTTATTAGAATAAAATTTCATAATTTTTTTTATGCCCCTATTTTATTTTGAACTGTGTACGAATTCTACTTATCTCTGTATAATCCTTTCTATCAGTGTCTATCAGTGATAGACATTGATAAACTATGTATAATCCTTTCCATCAATGTTTATCACTGATAGACTCCGATTAATCGAAGTCTATCAGTGTCTGATAGGCTCTGATTAATCGTAGTCTATCCGTGACTAGCGATAATAGACATTGATAGACTATCATGTTGATAAACTCTGTATAATCCTTTCTATTAGTGGATTTCGATTAATTCGATGTATCAGTGACTACCAGTGGTAGATATTGATAGACAACGTATAATCTTTTCTATCAGTGTCTATCACTAATAGACTTCAATTAATCGAAGTCTATCAATGACTATCAGTGATAGACATTGATAATCTTTTCTATCGGATAGTTGCGGATAGAAATGATATTTTTGTAACTTAATGTCACTTTTTGTTATTTCCATAAATAGTTTTACTTTTTGCTATTTTGCAATATGTTTAGCGATTTTTTGCTATCTGTGCAAGTACTCCAAAATCTTATGTGAAAATTTGAGACAGAAACGTATGACAATGTTTTGCACGTAGGTATCCTCTTTTGTGTTTTCAATAGACATCCACAACCTCATACCAGAATCAAACCAAAGATAGGCGATTTCATAGGTAGTGCGATGTTATCAAGGTTGAGATCAATCATCAAACGTGTTCCATTTCTCAAACTTTGTGTTGATGAAAATTTGTTTTAACTTTTGATAAAATGACCTAAGGTGGTAAAACAAGTTATTTCAAAAGCAGTGGAAAAAATTAGGAAGGAAAAAGAGGGAAAAAAAAATTATGAGAATGGCCGTTAGGTTTGAACTTTTGAGTGCCTGTAGATTTACTTCCGATCACGATTTGTTTTCTTCCCTTTTCTAAATCTGTCGAAATCCATTGGATTTCTCTTTCCTATGGGGATGTCAAAGACCTCCCATGAACTAATATCAGGGTCTATGATTAATCTATTAGTTTATCCATTACTCTTTGAAGATTCGTCGCATAAAGAAATTCCTTGCCATGCAAAACTTAGATACTTGAAAGTAACATTTAAGGGGGGGAAATAACTTATTTCTAAAAAGGAAAGAACAGGATTATCAATTTCGTTTAATATTTTATATTATCTCATTTTCAGACATCTCAATGTCACGGTAACTTTAAACTAAACTGAACTTAAACAACAACATCAAAAAAGAGAAAACAAAAACTAAGGATGCAACAGGAGTTCGTTTTTGAATTACAACCAGTCCCCTCTACATAGCGAATCTTGCACTTCACGCCTATTTGGCGACCAAGTAAAGATATAGACAAAACGAACCAAAAAGATTTTAAAATAATTAGTGGTTTTGGACCTTTTGGTTTATTTAAAGCTAAAGAAAACCAAGCCTGAACTTCACATTCAAATGAAAGCAATCCCTTCTTCCCCAAACTCAACTCATTAATCTCACTTATAATAACACAGCTATCCTCAACTTCCCAGAAATAAGACATTACTTCTGTCAGAGAAAGAATTGGCTTTTCTCTCAAACAGTTAGTCGAAGGCGGTCAACATGCCTCCACTGGGTGTGCAACTCTTCATTACAGAACGTCAGGTTCGTCCTTCCGTCCCTTTCTCCCTCTTTATCTATCTGTCCTCCCTTTTAATGCAAATGTAGAAATGTGCAGGTGAGGTTGGATAATGGCATAGTCCAAGTCACATTATCAAAACCAGATGGCTTAGTGACCGGAATTCGATTCAATGGAGTCGACAACTTGCTCGAAGTTCTCAACGATGAATCTAATCGAGGGTATATTAGCAAGAAAATACTTGCCTTCACATTAGTCAGCAAGTGTTTCTACTGATTTTCTGATTTGGCTTATTCTTTGTGATTCAAAAATATTAAGGGATCTACCCGATAAAAATTAAGAATAAGTCATGTTAGAAAGTCATTAGGAGCTCTACTGGCAGGTGTGTCGAAGTATTATTCTATAACAAATTATCTGTTTTCCATCCCATTAATTATTTCCATGCATAAATACGGGGCTTTGTAATAATATCACTATGCATGCAGGTACTGGGACCTCGTGTGGAATCCATCAGCCTCAACAACTGGATCGTTTGATGTGTATGTATTCTGCTTTTTCCTCGCCAAGTTGGCCGCTTTCTTACAAATCTTCTGGCCTTATTTCTTTGGTTGTTAATATGAGCAAATTGGTTTTGTAGGATAAAGGCTACAGGTTTTGAGGTTATAGTGGAAAATGAAGACCAAGTGGAGCTCTCCTTTACAAGAAAATGGGATCTGTCTCTCGAAGGAAAGCTTGTGCCTTTAGAAATTGATAAAAGGTAAAATTGATTCAGATCTTGATTATTCAACTGCATGCAGTCCGCTTTGAAGAAAGAAAGTTAAAATTGCGAAACTTCCTTCTGATGAATGGATTTGTAGTCATGCAGGTTTATAATGCTTCGGGGTTCGCCTGGATTCTATTCTTATGCTATTTACCAACACTTGAAAGAATGGCCTGCTTTCAACCTTGGTGAAACCAGACTCGCCTTCAAACTCAGAAAAGACAAGTACCAAATTCTCAATAACATTCCTTTGAATGTTTAATTACTTTAAAGTATTCGTTTGGAGTTTAGTTATTCTGAACATGATTTGGACAATCTTTTGTAGGTTCCGTTATATGGCCATGGCAGACAACAGACAGAGATCCATGCCGCTTCCAGATGACCGGTCTCCGCCGAGAGGCCGAGCCCTGGCGTATCCGGAGGCTGTCCTGCTCGTCGACCCCGTTGAACCGGAGCTCCAGGGAGAGGTCATTACTGAATCTCCACTTCGTTTAATACAAAGTTGAGATTTCTTCTAAAAAAAAAAAACAAAGTTGAGAAAAGTTAGACCACACCCAACGCAAAATCCAAATTTTAATTTAAGCGGCTAGGTTACGTTAAATATAATTAGAATTTTTGCCTCACTATCACTTAGCTTAAAAATTAACACAAAGCTCCACATTGGAGAAGAAACAACGTTATACTGTTTGAAACACATATCATCTTAATTAAAAATCACCACTAAATTATTATTATTTTTTTTAATTTAACATGATGAGGTATCTTAAATATAATTTTATTACAACACTTTAACATTTTCCTTCACTTATGAACTTAGAAATTAGAAATTTATAGAAGACGTGTAAAAATTAATATTAATTAAAGAAAAAATGACATTACAAGAGATTTAAATATCGGATCTCCTACTCTAATACTATGTTAAATCACCAATCAATCCAAAAATTTAAGTCGATAGATTGAAGTAAATTTAATTTATATCAATATTTTGATACAACGTGACCGAGGGTGAAAATTAAAGATTAGATGTTTTATATTATATCTTGACAAGTTTGAGGTATACTTAGTGTTGAGTGGATAGGGTTAGGTAGACTTAACCAATAATTTATATTCAAACAGAGAAAACCAGAATCGTGCAAACGTAAAAGTGTTTTGATTCTTGTTTTTGATGGGTATGTGCTGTAAAGGTGGATGACAAATATCAATATTCATGCGACAACAAAGACAGCGGCGTCCATGGATGGATATCCACCGACCCGCCAGTCGGGTTCTGGCTAATCACCCCCAGCAATGAGTTCCGGTCCGGTGGACCCGTTAAACAGAACCTGACTTCACACGTCGGCCCAACCACCCTTGCTGTAAGTGATTCTTATTCATTCTGCCTTCATCGATCCATGGCTTTAAATATTTAGAAGCCAGAATCTTGACCCAAAACAAAACAACGTATGATCAGGTTTTTATTAGCGCCCATTACGCGGGAGAGGATCTCGTGCCGAAAATCGGAGCCGGCGAGGAGTGGAAGAAAGTTTTCGGTCCTGTGTGTGTCTATCTCAACTCCACTTACGATTCCAACGACGCACTTCAGCTATGGGAAGATGCCAAAGCACAGGTTTTTCCTCTTTTTTCTTCATTTTTATTGAAAGACAATTCCTTTCTCCACGTGTCTATTTTAGTCCATACTAGATTTTGACAGGTCCTTCAGCTTCTAATTGATTAACAGTTGTCTACCATAGTTTCATTAATTTAAAATGTTTTCATTCACTCAAAAATCAAAATCAACTTGTTAAGGTTCGATTTAATGACTATTTAGTTTTTATTTTTGAAAATTATTCTTCTTTTCTCCCAATTTCTTTTGAATGATTTTTTTTGAACATTTGAATTTTTAATGAAATTTAAAAAAACAAAATAAATACAAGTTTATAAAAACTTAGCTTAGATTTTGAACACATTTATAAATAGTATATATTAAAGAAAAAAAAACTCAAGTGTAAAAATAGTGTAATAAACTTCCTTTTCAAAATCCAAATGATTATTAGGGAGGGTTTAAGTAATTTTAAAATAATATAATCAGAGTATTATAGCTCAAACTTCAAAACTAGTTCATGGATTGATATTAAATAAATTTTACTTCAAACGTTGATAGGCAAACTTTTTTTTTTTTTTTTTTTTTTTTGAAAAAGACGTTGATAGGCAAACTTGTAATTTAACCAATTAATTATCCAATTTTGTAATTTCACAATTTAATCGTTTAATCAAAGACTAATTTCATTTTCTTCTCTATGAAAAGGCGACGATTGAAGTCCAAAGTTGGCCCTACAGCTTCCCTGCTTCGGAGGATTTTCCAAAGCCAAACCAACGGGGCAATATCAGTGGTAGACTCTTAGTTAAAGATAGGTACACAATTGCCTCTAAACATTAAAATATTTACTTTGGAAGATCTCTGGTGACTGTTTAGTATTTAATCCAAAATGAATTAGTTAAATTAAATGACGTGATTCAGCTACGTTAGTGAAGACTCCATACCAGCAAACGGTGCGTTTGTTGGGTTAGCTCCACCAGGAGACGTAGGATCATGGCAAAGAGAGAGCAAGGTATAAACTAATTCAATTTTCTTCTTTAAAAAATAAATTCTGTAGAATGTTTTGGTTGATCGTTCAAATATTATTAGGGTTACCAATTTTGGAGTAGAGCAGATGAAAGTGGATATTTTTTCATCGACGGCGTAAGGCCCGGCGACTACAATCTGTATGCATGGGTCCCCGGTTTTATTGGAGATTATCGTTACGATGCTCTCATCAACATTACAGAAGGTATTAATTTTCTTACTGTGGTTCAATTATATATATTGAAAGTCGTTTTTCAACTTGTACTTTAGGAAATTGAATAGATCAAAATTCATTGGTAAGACTGGACGGACCAATTAAATTCTATCCATTATTGTATCTGTTTTTTCAATTTGGACTTGGCAATTAATCTATAAGTTAATTCTGTATATGTACGAGAATATAGGTAGTCAGATAGACGTGGGTGACATAACATACGAGCCTCCAAGAGAAGGGGATACACTATGGGAAATTGGAGTCGCCGATCGCTCAGCAGCGGAATTCTTTGTTCCAGATCCAAATCCCAACTACGTCAATAAGCTCTATCTTAACCATCCCGATAAGTAAATAAATCTACATTTAATTATGATTCAATGATCCCTTTAATTAAATGTATTTGATTGATTTTTAATTTGATAATTGATTTGGCAGGTTTCGGCAGTACGGTCTGTGGGAAAGATACAGTGAATTGTATCCCGACGCAGACTTGGTATATACCGTTGGCGTCAGTGATTACACTAAGGATTGGTTCTTCGCTCAGGTCCCCAGGTGTGCTTCCTCTCCTCCTTTCTCATCCAAAAGTTGCTAGGGATATCAAGCTCGTTTCGTTTCCAAATTTTTTCTTTTAAAAACAATGTGACACGTGTAAGTTACTGATCTCAAAAACTGAGAAAAACTGTCAGTTTTTAGCCCCCCCAAATAATCAAAATCTGATATTAATAAATGAATTGAAAATTGGCTCGTTGTAGTTTTCTTTAGACAAGTTATCGGTTTGTATTTTTAATAATGTTGGAAGATTTTAACAATATCCCATTGGTTAAAGCTTTTGCGTCCCTTAAGTCCTAAATGAAGAACATCATAGTGATATAACAATGTAAAATTATGAAGGGAATGATTCGTTGGAGTTACAAATTTCACTTAGAAGCAGCCGGTTATATGTGAAATCAAATTGAGTGAATGGATCAATCAAACCTCTTACAGTCTAAACTTAAACGAGATCTAATTCACTAATTCTATATATATTAAAGTATTAACACTGACAAGAAGAAGAAAACAAACGAGAGAAACAAAACTATGGCTGCTGACAGCTTCTGTTCGTCTATACAGGAAGACAGATAGTGGAACATTCAAGGGAACAACATGGCAAGTGAAGTTCAAGCTGGATAACGTGGACAACAAAGCAACTTACAAGCTTCGGATCGCATTGGCCTCCGCTTCTCTCGCGGAATTGCAGGTATACAAAAATAAAACCTTGTTCTTTTTTTTCTTTTTCCAGTGATTGAATGGTTGATATAAGGATCAAATTTATTTTTTTCTTCATTAGCTTAAACTTTTGGATGTAGTAGTAATAACATGGTTTAGTAGGAGGTCATGTTTATATCTTTGTAGTATCATTTTAATTCTAATCATATTGATAATATTCTATTGAAGTTGTGGCAAATTTTCAAGTCCACAAATGAGAGCAGGGTTAAAGTATTAGTATAGGATTGAATTTGTTACCATTCATCAACTTAAGAAGTATAACTTGTACTTTTGGATTTTTAGTAGCTTAAGTTGAATCACCCCGGCCTACGAAGCTTAAACCTTCAAATATTGGTAGTAATTTAACATAATAATATTAGAGTAGGAAGTAGAGTATAGGAAGTCTTGTGTTTAAACCAGTAGTATGACTTTCTTCCTAATTAATAAATACTGATAATCATTTGTTCAATTAGTACAAATTTACAAGGCTAGAGTTGAGAGGGAGTTGAGAGGGAGTGTATTTTCAAATTTCTCGTTAAAATGTGGATATAAAATTAAATTTGCTATCGTCCAGATGAACTTAAAACTTATAGGTTCAGTAATGATTTGTAACACTGAGAGGAAAGTTTGATCGTTGAAGGTTGGAGTAAATGACCCAAAAGCAAAGCCGGTGTTCTCGAGTGGACTGATCGGAAGGGACAATTCGATCGCCAGGCACGGCATTCACGGGCTGCACTGGCTTTACAACGTGGATATTCCGGGCAACCGGCTGGTTACCGGCGACAATACCATCTTCTTCACACAGCCCAGAAGCACAGGCCCTTTCCAAGCCATTATGTACGATTACATTCGTCTGGAAGCTCCTCTACCTCCATCCTCCGCCCGTAAGACTTTGGAATAATATTATTATTATCTATTCATTCACCATGCTTCGTTTTTCTTGGTTCTTGTTTCGTAACGTGTGCTTTATATTGTGATTTGTTCTCAAATGATAACTTTTAGATGCATTCCCTTTTCGAAAGAAATTATGATTATATCGACCTTTTTATATATAATGTATGTATATAATATTGTAGAAACGTTTTTGTTGGGAGGTCAATGTTGATCAGTTGTTATTATTAGGTACATTTTAACTCAACGGTCCATATGGATTTCCTGTATTGTAAAAGTGTGCAAGTTCTCATAATATTTGTAATATTTGTTGGGAATAACTTGCTTTTGGCCCTTTAGAGTTGGGACGAGTGTTTTTATACAATCAGTCTTCCTTGTTCTTGTAAATATGGTAAGGGTGATACTAAAACTTCTTCCCATATGCGTGAATTGGTCTAAATGGAAAGGACACGTGGCGCACTCACACTTGCAGTAGAATTGGTCAAATCGATTTCAGGTTTATCCTATAAATTTTGTGTCGAAATTGCTTTCAAGGTAGTGGTTCTATCCACAACACAACAATTATTTCGTATTTCCCTTCCACAATATTTGCGATGCAAAATGTGCTAAATACGGATAGGTATCAGATATCAAAGGAGTTGAATTTAATGGAACTATATTTGCAGAGTCGAGTCTTTTTCTTTTTCTAAACTCTTCAAATAACAATGAATGTCTCCTTATTATCCCGTTTGATTGCTCTGATAGTGAGTATTTAGGTTTCTTTTTATTATTGTTTGAATTTTCACCCTTGGGCCTATAAGACAAGTAATATCGCAATTACATTACATGATAAAAAGCAATTAATCAATCATCGTGTTAAAAGATGATGACATGTTAACATAGCTATTAAGATATATATCACGAATCTCCATCCATCTCTTAGGTTGTTTAAGAAAAGAAAAAAAAATCCATAATATACTTTTCGTTATTATTTATTAATTCCAAAATACTATGTGCAAATCATTATTACAATTTAGAACCGATATTATTACATTGATTTGTTAAGTTGCTTCTTGGTGTTCTCTGCGGCCTCGGTAGCTTCAACCTGCATTTTGGCCGACTTTAATTCTGCTTCTGCCACTTCCTTCTCGCTCTTTGCTGTCATCTTCTTTCCCTACCAGCCAACCACACCAACCAAACATCGCCTTATTAAAATCTACCACAACTTAACCGTTAGTTTTATACCGTTTCATAAATGAGTGAAAAACTACACAAACAACGAGGTAGGCATAGTCAACAGTAATTGGCATATATCCCCATCAAAAGGTTAGAGATTCGAATTTTCTATCCAAATATTGTTGAAACAACTGTGTGGTTGAATTAAAAGAAACTTCGAGCCCGTTTGGTAACGTTCTTGTTTCTTGTTACCATTTCTTCGTTTTTAATAAAGAAAAATAGAATTTCATGACTCTAACGCTTATACATTCAATAATAATAAACCTATATTCTTATTTATGTTTGGAAAAAATTGGAAACAAGAAAAAAAGAGAAACTAGTTTTATTTGTTCCCAAAAGTTCTATACAAATGTTGGGAGTTTTTCTAAAAAATGAGAAACAAGAAACACACATAGTTATTAAATACTTAGATTTTTTAATAAAATTGGAAACAAGAAACAAGAAACGAGAACGTTACCAAACGGGCCCTTCGATAATGTATGTTTCCAAAAAAAAAAAGAACATTGATTATATATCTAATAGTTATTTCATACTGCATGTCGATACTTATCTTTATATTAAAATTTTGATAATTAAAATAAGGTAAAAAATGAAAGAAAAAAAAATCAACATTTGCCAACCTAAAAAACTAACATTAATATCTTAAAGGCTAAATTATAAAAAATACCCTTGAACTATGGGGTTTGTTTCAAAAATGCCCCTGAACTTTCAAAAGTTTCAAAAATACTCCTGAACTTTAAAAAATGTTTCAAAAATACCCTTGCCGTTAATTTTGGATGGAAACCGTTAAAGTTTGAGTTTCAAAAATACCCTTGAACTTTAAAAAAAAAAATCAAAAATACCCTTATTGAAAAATGCTTCTTTTTTTTTTCCTTCTCCCACCGTAAATTAACTCTTCTTCCAAAAATTAATGAGAAACTTTACTTATTTGTCATGTATTCATAATCTAGGAGCTTTCTTTCTCTTTCAACACATCTAAAGCACTTTGCTAGATTTTCGTATCGAATCTTCAAGATGACTTTTGTTTTGTTCTTGAAATTTTACATGTGTTGGTAGTCTTTTCAATATTATTTCCTAGCTTTCTCTATATTCCTATTACGAAAAATAAATGAAACTATTGTTGTATAAAGATTCTAACAATTCTTAAATATCAATAAGAACAAAATCATATATAAAACTTTTGATTGATTAATCTTATAAATTGGACCAAACTCACCGTCTTATAAACATTTCTTCGTCTTATCATTAAGATACACAAACAAAGAGAGAGCAAAAAATGAAATAATATATATACATATATATGTTGTTTTCTCACACTTATCTTTTTTACGCTTTTTAAAAGAGAAAACTTGATTTCAAAGTCTTTTTTTATTTGGTATTGAGTTGCACACAACCTTTATAAGCAACATTTTGCATTAATTTTCATGGAGAAAAAATTTACGGTGAGAGAGGAGGAAAAAAGAAGAATCATTTTTCAATAAGGGTATTTTTGAATTTTTTTTGAAAGTTCAAGGGTATTTTTGAAACTCAAACTTTAACGGTTTCCATCCAAAATTAACAGCAAGGGTATTTTTGAAACATTCTTCAAAGTTCAGGGGTATTTTTTAAACTTTTGAAAGTTCAGGGACATTTTTGAAACAAACCTCATAGTTCAAGGGCATTTTTTATAATTTAGCCTATCTTAAATTTATCCTAATCCATTAATTTAAACTTTTGGGTTGATTGATCATGCGTTCATTTTCTCTTTGACCAATTATTTTTAGTGTCACTAAACTGGTTTTGTTGAATCTTTTTTTTTTTTATTGATATTACAACGAGAAAAAAAAAATATATATATATATATATATATATAGAATAATATTTGGATGCATTACATTGTATAAAATCTTTCTTAATTCATTAATTGTCAAACGGTAGTCGGTAGGGAAGTACCAGTATACTAGTCTAGTATGCAGAAGTATTTTCCAAAAATATACGTATTTTAAAAGTGAAATTAACAAAAACATAAATAAACTCACCCAACCAACGAAAAAGGCTTTGACATAGCGTAGTGTCTCTTGAGAGGAAGCATAAAAGGACGTGCACCCCTTCTTAACGCGATCCATCACTGACGCTTCTTCTTTCCCGCCTGAAAACGTCCCTGCGCCGTCGTCATGCGGCGGCGTTGAAGCTCTGATCTCGTCCATGGCTTAACGTCGTATCTTAGACGAACACGCGTATGTAGATGGAAATTAGCCATTCGGTTGTGGACTTTTATGAGATATGAGAAGGGTTCGGCGTTTGGGTCTAAGCCAACGCATACGCTAATTTTGTGTACGTGGCAACTCTGCAACCTGCACACGTTTCGGTAATAAATCATTTAGGGATGTTATGGTATTCTAGACTAAGTTACAAATTTAGTCTTCGAATTTTGGAGGTTGTATCAACTTGTTCGATAAATATTTAATTTTGTCTAATGAGTCATTGAACTTTAAAATATTTAATAAATCCTTAGAACTTTCAATTTTGTAACTAATAGGTCTTTGACATATTCGAGACTTTTAAAAACTAATCGATCTATTAGATATAAAATTAAATTTTATGTAAATTGAAACCCTAAACTTCCAGTTTTATATTTAGTAGGCTTGTGAATTTTTAAAATATTGAATAGGTCAATGACTTGTTAGCAAGGATGAAAATATCGATATCGGTACTAATATCGGTAACTCAGATTTACGGATATATCGACGAATATTTGAATATCGACGGATATTCGAGTAAAAATGACGGATATCACGGAAACTCATAAAAATATTCTGAATTTTTTTTATGAAACTTTGAACTAAGTTTATTTAAGTAATAAACTATCAGTTTAAGCATATATATCAATAATTATAACAATAAAGATAAGTATATGTGAAAATTATAACAATAAACATAAGTATGTGTGAAAATTATAACAATAAACATAAGTAAATGTGAAAATCATAACAATAAACATAAATAAATGTGAAAATTATAATAATAAAGATAAATATATGTGAAAATTATAACAATAAAGATGAGTAAATGTGAAACTTGTAACAATAAAGGAAATTAAATGTAAAAATTCTAACAATAAAGATAAGTATATTTAAAATTATCAAAGTTATACAAAATTATTACAAATATGCTATTTATTTATTAAAAAATAAAAATAATAAGTATTGTATATAAATTAAATATAAAAATATATTATAGTATTAAAAAAGTATAATATAAAGTACAATGTAGTTGTAGTGGAATGATGAAAGAGAGAAGATGGAAAAAAAAAAAACAAGAAAATTGAACAATATCAATTTTGAATTCGTGAATTGAAGGATCATAGATGTGCCAGCAAACCAATGGAGCAAAACTTCACATGTTATATAAAAAATCTTATTAAATGGTTATCTTCGATATTTGGCCGAAATTTCTGCGATTTTATACCGATATATCCGCGATTTTTCCGCGATATATCCACGATATATCCGTGATATATCTTCCAATCTCCGCGTTTTTCATTGGTTCCATTCAATATATCGTCAAAACGATATATTGCCGATATATCGGCGATATTTTCGATATATCCACGATATTTTGGTAAAAACGATCTTACCCCCCATATCCATATCGCACCCTCGAGAAATTGGATATATCGGCGATATATCGCCGAAATATCGCGATTTTTTCATCCTTGCTTGTTAGACATGAAATTGAAAGTTGAGGTATCTTGTTGAACACAAAAGTAAGAGTTAGATACTCTTTAAATTTCAGAGACCAAATGTATACAATTCTAAAAGCTTTGAGACTACGGATAATGTGGTGTTGGGGTTCGAGTGCATCCTCACGATAAATAGCAGAAGACAAGGAAAGAACGATTTAGCAGCTCTTAAGATCGACATGAGTAAAGCCTATGATAAGGTGGAATGGTCCTTCCTAATTAAGGCAAGCTATGGAGAGGATGGGGTTCTCACATAAATGGTTTGACACAATCATGTATTGCATTGAAACGATTGAGTACTCGGTGTTGATCAATGGGATCCCTCAAGAAGGTTTCAAGCCTAGTAGGGGGCTAAGGCAAGGTGACCCCCTTTCACCTTACCTATTTTTTTATCTACGTGAGGGACCTGTCAGGTTTGTTGAAAAGGGAAGAATCATTTAAACGTATCACTCTAGTAGCTTAGTCTTGTGTTAACTAATTTGTGTTTTTGCAGATGGTTGTATCATTTTCATAAAGGCTTCGATGGAGGAAGAGTCTAAGATAAAGGAGGTGCTTGAAACATACAAGAAAGCTACGAGCCATAAGATTAATCTATAAAAGTCTGTATGTATGATAAGTAAGAATGTGGGGAGCAGGAAGGTTGAGGAGCTCAGTTCGGCGAAGGGGATAAAAATCTCAAATTTGATAGGAAATTATCTAGGGGTTCCAACCCAATCGAGGAAAACAAATACCAACGGTTCAATAGATTAAGATAGAGGGTTTGGAAAGCGCTGCAAGGTTGAAAGGGGAAGTTATTCTCGTTAGGGGGGGAAGATGTCCTGAAAAAATCTATCGTCCAAGCAATTCCAAACTACACGATGAGTTGCTTCAAACTCCCTAAAAACATCAATGATGAGATAAACAAAATTTGTGCGCGCTTTTGGTGGGATTCTTCGGAGCATAAAAGAAAAACTCATTGGATGAGCTAGAAGAGGATGTGTTTGAGCAAGTCTTTAAGAGGGATGGGTTTCTGTGATCTTAATCTTTTTAACCAGATCATGTAGGCAAAGCAAAGTTGGAGAGTGATCAGGTTCCAAATAGTCTAATGGCGAGAGCGTTCTAAGAAGCAAGTACTTCCAAGATGGAATTTTTCTTAAAGCTAAGATGGGAAGTAATCGTTCCTTCACTTGGAGAAGTATTATGTGGGGGAAATCTCTTTTTGAGAAAGGTTTTCGGTGGAAGATTGGAGATGGGAAGCGCGTTGTCATCGACCAAGATCCGTGGATAAATAGAAAGTGCTCTAAAACTCCTCTATGGAGGAAAGAAGATTTCAAAGGAAAAATGATTAATGTGTTGCTAAATGAAGATGGGGGTTGGATAAAAGACCTTGTTTATGAGGTGTTTAATCAAGGAGATGCGGAAGATATTTTGAATATGGCTAGAGGCAACTCTAAATCTCATGACGAGATTATATGGAGCGAAGACCCAAATGGCATTTTCTCTGTGAAAAGCGCATACCATTTGACTATAAAGTTAGATTCCAAAGATAATGCTACAGGATTTGATGACTCTTTATCTAAAATCCTTTGGAAGATTCAATGCTACCCTAGAGCTAAGATTGCAGTGTGGAAAATTGTTAATAACATTATTCCTACGCTATCAAATATTCGAAAAAAAAGGAATTGACTCTAACCCGGTTTGTTTGTTGTGCAAGTCAAAGGAGGAGTCGACAAAACATTTTTGTTTCGAAATGTAAATTTGCAAAAGAAAAAGTGTGGTTAGAGTTCCTTCCAAATTCACAAGGTTTCTTTGCCAATTGCTGGGAAGTTTGGAGGTCGATTGACTTTTGGGAAGGATTAGTAAAGATTCTTAACAGATAGGAGATTAGAGTTGCTGTTATTATCTTATGGAACCTATGGAATTATCGAAACAAATGCAATCACAGCAGAGAAATTACATATGCCCAATAGATTGGGAGATCAATTTCAATAAGCATTGAGGAGCTAGAAGATAATAAATGAGATTACCCAAATTCGACTGGAATGGATAACCATTCAAGTCACTCCCTTTCAAGGCGACTAAAATCTAGTCACTGAAGGCTCTCGGTTGATGTGTCCTGGTGCGATAAAAGTGGACTGGGAGGCTTGGGGTGGTCAATCTGTGACTTGAACGGGTCTCTAATTGGAGTAGGATGCAAGCAAATCAGAAGAAGATGGGAGATTAAAAATCTAGAAGCTAAAAAAATTCTAGAGGGGTTAAAATCGTACTGCGCGGGTTGTTAATGTCGAAGGAATTGGATTCAAACCACCACTTGTCGTTGAATCGGATTCAATCGAAGTTGTTGAGGCTTTAAATCATGAGGCCGAAGATTTTTCTGAGCAATCCTTGGTCATTGAGGAAATCGAGAGGGTGATTCCTTGCGTAGGAGTCGTTTCCATTGCCAAGTGCTCGAGGATTGAAAACGAGAAAGCACGTCTTCTAGCGCGAGCTACTGTTAAATTTGGAGATTTTGTTGGTTTTTTTGGGCATTTTAGTTCCCCTTATTTGGGAGAGGCTGAGTGCATTAGGAATGTTGTTATCCCTTTTTGGATATCTTCTTGTTTGAAGGGAGAATAAGTTGTACCTATTTTCTGATTCTCTTTAATGACATTTTTGTTTATTCAAACAAACAAAAAAAACTTAGAGACTAAACTTGTAAGAGTGGAGATTCAAACATCTAAATGTATGCTTAACTAATTGATTTGTGCTTAAATTTGCTAGAAAAATATGTTGTAGGCACCAATAAATTAGAATTCGTCTTTACTTTTTTATGTGGTGCATTTTGAGCGCGTTACACAAATTTTGGCTTGTGTTACATTTTTTTTTTTTTTTTTGAGGAGGCTTGTGACATTATAAATTAGTGTATTGGTTTAAGTTTGATATTTAAAAATATATATAATAAATAATAACCTGACAGATATGTCCAAAAAGAAAATCTTGACAGAAGGTGTTACGAACAAATAATGTGCATACAAAGATGTAAGTCTAAAATTGGAAGTTAATTATAAATTAGTTAATTGTGATAATCTTTAAACTAATTTATAAATTTTCTCAAAAAGAAAAAAAAAAGTAATTTATAATTAATTTCCAAAATCACTTTAGTTATTATTATTATTATTATTATTATTATTTTTTTTTTTGAGAATAGATCACTTTGGTTAGTTCATAGTTCATTGGGCTTGAGATTTGATTATTATTTGGTTTTTTGAGGCGGCCCAGCCCAATAAGAAGATTGATCGTCAAATGTCAACCCATGTGCTTGAGAGATTGACTAGGTATTGCCATCGTCGAGCGTTGACGCTAATACTTTTTTTAAAAAAATTTATTTATTTATTTATTTTAAATATAAAAGTTGACGCTAATACTCGTTGATGCATGGTTCTCGGCATTAAACAAGTAATGTAATTTTAAACGAGGAGTTGTTAAAATAATAAAAATTTTAAATTTCTTATTAAAACTTAAATGACAAGTTTTTCACTTATGTAGCGTCCTGATTATATATATAAAGTATGACAATATTAAGTTGATTAGACGACTTTAAATTAGTTGGATTGGAGCACAATATAGATATCTCATCAACATGTATAGTGTGTGTGTGAGTAATTAGAACAATTGAAGTTGAAGTAAAAAAAGATACACATTTTTTTTTCTTGGTTATGGTACAACTAAAGCATTGACATCTAAAACAGATTGACGTTTTTTTTCATATTGTCAAGCTTTGTTTGATGTGTTTATCATTAAAGTGTATAAGTTAAATATAAAAATTTGATAAGTCTTTATTATTGGATCATTATCATTCCCTCGTTGTGCTTTATTTTAGAATTGAGGAAGTAGAGAGCGAGGATGACGATTCAATTTATTTTCAAATCGAAAAAGATATGGCATCACAACCTCGATCAAACCCGATTACATTATCGTCCATATATTACACTTATACAAGCCATGTGACAGTCACTTTAAAATACATCATGTTTCACTCTATGTAGTTGTGCAACTAGTACACCGTGAAATATCAACACCCTTTTGTACTATAATTGATACTTTCAAATACAACACAAATATAGTACATCGATATGGAATTTAAAATCAATGTAATCAAATTGTGTAGTTTAAAATGCAACATAATTTAGATAAGATTCTAAAAAGAGACAAAAAGCCAATGGAAATAGTTAATTATTAAGTAAGACTTCAACCGTAAACTAATCACTACTAGTTAATGTATTTACATATTAGTGGTTTTTTTAGTTCAACAACATTTAGAAGTGGGATTCACACATTTGATTTCCAAGGTATATGTCAATTTATCGTTGAACTAGCTCATTTTGACATTAGTAATTGTTTTTAAAGTATACATTAATTAGTGATTATTGTAGTTACCATCAATTAGCATATGAGTTCGATGTCTGTTTTGAGCAAATAAACAGTAACTATCACACGAAACAAATAATATTAATTGCTATTTTTTGAATAAATACATTATTTTTTTACCTTTTGGAGTGAAGCTAACATCATAATAATAAAATTATTGTTATTTTTTGAAAAGATAAAATTATTGTTATTGTTATGTTTAGTTCCACGTTTGGAGATGAGGAGATTAAACTTTTGACCTATTGATTGAATACACATGTATTAGGTGATTTATGCTTTTGTTGATAACTAGCCCTAACTAAGTGTTGTCTTTTATATTTGGTTTAAATCCTATTTTGGTCCCTAAACTTTTAAGTTTGTTATATTTTTGTCATTTAACTTTTAAATTGTCCATTTTAGTCCCTAAAATTTAAAGTTTGTTATATTTTTGGTCCATGAACTTTTAAAATGCCTATTTTAGTTATTGAACTTAATTATAAAAAAAAAAAAAAAAAACTATTTTGGTTTGTCCTCAATTTTAACAAATTGAAAACGTAGTTTTGAGTATGTGTATTAGCATGCTAATATGAACATGATTTGAAGCCAAATAAGTAAGAGATAAACTCGGACCGGATTTAAGATAGAAAAGTAACATAGCAAGGACCAAATTGGGTATCTTTTAAAAGTTTATGGACTAAAATAGACATTTTGAAAGTTTGGAGACTAAAATATAACAGATTTTGAAGTTTAAGGACAAAAATAGTTTTAAAAGTCTAGAGACCGAAATATAACAAACTTGAAAGTTCCGAAACTAAGATGAGATTTAAACCTTTATATTTATACTTGAAGTCACCTTTAGAACCATACATATTTGCAATTTTGTTTTAATATATCTATCATGCATCACTCTTGCTTACATATTAAGAAACTGTTACTACCAGCTCAAAATATACCACTATACCGGATCATTGATTTTTTTTTTTAGTTTAACACATTTTGAGTGGAGATTTAAAACTCATATCTCTTGGTCGATGACACATGTCAAGTATCGTTGGACTATGTGACTTTTTATGATTTTTTTTTTGTGTCGTTTAAGCATAAAAACAAGTTTAATTAATGACTAATTTGTACATCCTACAATGAAACGGTCTATTCAAATTTAAATTAGTACGATACGACTATCTTGTAATCAAGGTCGGCTGACTATGAAATGTCATGTTTACCACAACACTTTAATTACAAGAGGTGGAAAAACACAATTGGTTTCAAAACCAATCAATTGCATATTATTGTAAATTTTTAAAAAAAAAAACACTAAATTAAGTGTAGTTCTTGAAAGTGCATTTGGTCGATGCTTTGAAAATTAACAAGAGATTCAATGAGAATCATAATTGTGCTTAATATTTTCAAATATGTATTTGGTAGCAGATGTATTAGACTATAATCTAACAATTATTTTAAATGTGTTTGATAATATATTTACAAAACATAAAAATAGGTATTGTTACTAACTAAATATTATGTTGGATATCAACTATTATTAATTAATTTATGAACTTGTTTTGTTTTATAGCATTTGTGTAATTATTATTTTATAGTATCATATCCTTTACAATATATTATATTATGCATGTGCTTTTAAATCAACAAAAATGAAATGATTTTAAAATATGAAATACTATATTTAACGAAGTCTTTACATTGGATTAAAAAATTCAAACTCAAAATACGGATACACCGAAAATGTAAAAATATCGTTTTTAGAATTCCCATTAATTTGGATTAAAAAAACAAACAAATCTACCAAGATGTATATTTGATAGACACATTTGATTTAGTGAACCAAAAAACATGATCAAAAACTTTAAAAAACGTTAAGAATTCCTAATCTCACAATCTCATATCAAACACATCTTTAAACTTTCAATTATGTATCTAATAGATTGATCAAACATCATTTAAAACTTACAGAATTCACATTAGCAAATTAAAAAATCAAGATCGTACCAATATAGAATTTTATTTTATTTTTAACAAGTAAGAGAATTTTTAAAAATATTATATAGATCAAAGATTCTTTATACGCAGTTTACTGTTTATTTAACCGCCCAATCTTTTTGCCTTGGTTGCTCCATGGTGGGGGTTCGATCCTGCATACACGCAGTTTACTGTTTATTTAACTATCCAATTTGTTCCTTTGCAAAAAAAAAAAAAAAAATTGACATTATAACAAAGATATACAATATAAAAATTACATCTAAAAGCCAATAAAAGCTTAACTCAACTGGCATAAAGTTGTACCGATAACCACAAGGTTTGTGGTTCAAATCCCCTCCCCACATATGTCAAAAAAAAAAAACATCTAAAAAAACAAACAAACAAAACAAAGAAGAAAAAAGGAAAAAAAATGTGTTATTACAAGTTTAGTCTTTGAATTTTGTATGTAGCAGGCTTGTGATTTTATTAGACACAAAATTAAAAGTTAAGGACTTATTGGACACAAAAGTGAGAGTTTAAAGACCTATTAGATGCTTTTTAAAATTCAAGGACATATTGAAAACAAAATTGAAAATTCGAAGATCTATTTGAAACTTTTTAAAGTTCGAGGACTAAATTGATACAACCTTAAAAGTTAACCGACTAAATTGACAAAAAAAAAAAAAAAAAAAAAATCGTAGACTAAATGTATAATTTAACCGAAAAAAAAAGTATATTAGAGAGGAAAAAAAGAAAAGTAGTAAATGAGAAATCCCAGAAGGGGCCGGGGGATCAGTCGAAGAAAGGACTTGGTGTCAGCTACCACTATATATACCAACTTTTCTTCTTTTCCAAGGGTTCACTATTTAGAATTATAGAAATTTATACGTAATAACACAGCGACTCGCGAACCCCACCCTCTCTCTGTCTCTCTTTCTCTCTCTTTCTTCTCCCCCTTTCTCCCCCCATCGTTTCGTGGTTTCCACCTCTCTCTCTATCTCTCTCAAACCCCATCGATTTGCCTGTTGCTGTTCAACTCTCACCAATTTTCGGATGTGCGCGCTTCCGTTCTCATTCCATCTTCTCCCTCAGGTACCTTCTTTCATCTCCCTCTCCGCTCCATGTAACTCACTCACTCCATCTTGTTTCTTTTCTACCCATTGCAATTGTTTTGATTTCAGTGTTTAGGGTTTTTGATGCTCCCGTTGCTCCGTCTGTTTGATTGTATCGTTTCCTGTTGTCTCTCTATTCTTGATTTTTATTTGTCTGTTTTCCTTTTTCCCCTTTTTCACAGTAGTTGAAAGTCGAGAAGTCGAGGTGAGATGACTACGCAAAGATCAAGCTTGCCGTCGAGGCTGCGGCAACTTCTATCCGGCGAGGGCTCCTTTGGTCCCTCTATCAAACTCGACTCCGAGCCTGTTAGTTTTTCATTTATTGTTTATTTTCTTTTTCTTTATTCTCGATGAGTGTTTTCTTGCATTCTGACTTCCATGCCGCTTTCCGACGGATATTATTAGGCCATTGCACTAATTGGTATGTGTAACTAGCGATTAGCGTAGTTTGATTGTCGTAATTTGGTTTGGATGACTCATTTATGTGGGAAAGGGCCTCAATGGGAATTTGAGGTGACTAGAAAGTCCTGGAGTTGATTGTGTCTTTTACCTTGATATTCTTGCGGTGTTTAGTTGATGATGACTGGATTCTTATTGAGGGACCATTAACGTTTCTGATGTACTATTGGGGGTATTTATGTTATACTGCTGTATATCACACTTTTCCGCACGATTTAGTGTAGTCTAAGTTAATCGATCAACTCTTTAATTACTTCATATTTCTTTCACTTCACAAGTTATATCACATATTGCTTCACATGTATTTGGTGTATATTTCATGATTTTAAGCAGCTATTCACGTTTTTTATGTACACGTGTTTCTCAATTGATAAAGTGATGCTTGTAATTATGGTAGAGGCCAATGGGCTGTTTCCTACAAAGTAACCAGTGATGGAGCAATTTTTTAAGGATGAAGCATTGACAATTTAATTTTCATTTAGTGGCTACTGTCTAAATATGATTTTTATGCTCCCTCGATATTTACAGTCAACACATGCCATGCCAAATTCCGTCATATTGGAATACCCAAAAAATTTTAAATACCAGTTTCTTCTGGGAAAAAAAAGGAATACTACAAAAATTAGATAATATATTTGTGTACGGTTGGAGTGAAAAATCTAAATTGTATGTGAGTTTCAATACTCAAAGTACATTGGGTGCCCCTATTTGGTACATAACTGTAATGAGGTCTGGCTGAAAATTATTCGATATTGCAGTGTCTGATATCCCTGCAAGATTCAATAAACATTAATGTTTGGCTTTGGCTATTTGAAGTTCTATCAAGTCAGTATTTGTGTCGAATGGAGTTTTCACCATTTTTTTTATCAGAGCTTTTTATTACTTAGTTGTGATTTTTTTCATTTATTGCAAAACATATTAAATTTAATTAGATAATTACAACAAAGAATGATGGATGAAAATATTTATTCTATCCAAGATATTAACATGCCCTCCCCCACCAACCCCACCCTCCACAAGGAAAAAAGAACCTTACTCGAGGAAAGGATGACCCTAAGATGTGAGAATTTGTGCACAGTTTGAGCTCTCTTTTTTACTTGAGAACACGTCCTCCTAATCTTCAAGAAGTTATATGTGAAGTACAGGAAGTTTGGATGCTTTTTCTTTGAAGTTAAACATAAGTTTTATCTCAAAAAAAGAAGTTAAACATAAGAAATTGAGTAAGCGGCTGATATGACTGCTGTGGTAGTAAAGGTATCCTAAAAAGGTTTACTTTTTGTTTGGTTCATCTTCCTTAGGGATGTCAGGAATGTAGCAGATATTATCTGTAAGATGCATTTGAATTGCTTTTGTCAATTATATTGTGTGTGTTTATTTTGTAAAAGTGATGTTGAAGATCAAAATCATCTTTTCCGAGAGCTTGTAATTGCTAAATTAGGCTGTTGAAAATTTTAGGATTGAGCTGGTGTATTTCTTAAAAATCTAAGGACTATTATCCAATTGCTGCCTAGTACTGTAAAATTTTCTAAGATAAGTGTTGCAAGTTTGAGGAGATGTGGATCTTACCACTTTTTGGGCTCCCGTTGATATACTATATCTATTTTATTTTGTAATCTTTTCACTCTCTTGGATTCAAACCAAAATAAGAAGGTTATTACTTATTATTGACGTTTTTAAAGGCTTGATGCTTACGCCAGCCTCAAGGCAAATCTAAAATTTTTAGTCACGTGTTTTTTTGCCTTCTTTAGATTAAAAGTGACCTGCACTTCTTGTAGCAGAGCTTGAAACGCATAGGCTTCACGTTTTATGCCTCATGAAATAACTTGAAGAATAATATGAATTTTTTATATTCTTCAAAATTATAAAAACTCACTCATGCATTTTATGCCAATAAACGGCAAGTGGTTAATTTAACCCAAGCTACCATTAAGACTCGGGTAGAGCAAAAAAAACTTCTTAGGGAGGGATACAATTTTACATTTTAACCTTTCATGGATATAATCTTTCAATTCTAAAAATTTATGGGGCAACATAGACATAAAAGAAAAATTAAAATCTTAATGTTTTTATATAGTCTTTTAACCTAATAAGAGTTGAGAGTGGGGCAATTGTTCCCTCCTTCCTTCCTTGCTCCTTCCGCATCAAGATTTGATAAGAAAGTTATTGATACAAATACAAATTAAAGAATAACTACGATCCTACATGTGTTAACAATGAATGCACTAAAGATGACCTGTAGAATATTTATTTTCAAAAGTTGACAATTGATAGTCAACCTTAGTATAAGATTTTGTCAGCTCTCTCGTATTAGAGGCCTGCCCTCATGTTATCACAATTCAATATTCATGATGGTTTCTGCAAAGAAATGCTTGAATCTTCTCCTATAAGTTTCAAAACATATATGCATTCATTGAATCTACATCTTATCTTGCTTTATATTGGAGTAGTCACTCCCCTCTTTTTTGTAATTATAGTTTATCCTCCCTATTGTCTCATTGGAGATGTTTTTTTGTAATTACTATTTATAGGTTTTCCTTTTGTATCTATTTCATATATCAATGAAATGGTTTATGTTTTCTATTAAAAAAAAAATTCATGATGGTTTATATCCCTTTAATGGTGTCTGTCTATGGCTTTGTTATTTTCATACTATCCATTCTTATTATTCTCTTCCTTTTGTTTTTATCTGCGATGTCACATTGTGGGAATTCCTTGATGTTATCCATGCATAATGTTGTTGTTGATGTATTTGCATTTTGGAAGGAAGAGTTTTTGTTTTTGTTTTTGTTTTTTTGAAATATTGGAAGGAAGAGTTTTGAAATTCTTCTGCATTAAATATAATTAATCTATCAGATATGATTACTGCTTTTTTCTTTCTTTCTCTATTTTTTTTTTGAAGCATGTTGTATACACCTCCACATTAATGATATCTTATTTTCTTTTTAGCATATAGGGCTCTCATTTATTTATAATTTTCCGCTAGGCCTTATTATAACTAGATGCCTTTTTGTATAGTTAGTTGTTTGGCTTCTTTATTATTTCACTTTCTCTATGAAAGCTCCGTTTCTCATCAAAATAAAAATTTATTACTCCCCTTTTGATTTATTCATTTTTCTTGGTGGCACAATTTAAGTCTATTTGTTGCTTGCAGCCTCCCAAAATCAAAGCTTTTATTGACAAGGTGATCCAGTGTCCATTGCATGATATAGCAATACCTCTTTCTGGTTTTCGATGGGAATACAATAAGGTGGTAAAATGTGGATCTATTGTAACATGAAGTTTTAATTCCTCAAATGATTTAAAATATCCAATATAAGACTTGTTTCCTCGGATTTCAGGGGAATTATCATCATTGGAGGCCTCTATTTCTGCATTTTGATACATATTTCAAGACATATTTATCTTGTAGGAATGACCTTCTCTTGTCTGATAAAATTTTAGAAGATGATAGTCCATTTCCCAAACATGCGATTCTACAGATTCTGCGTGTCATGCAGATAGTGTTAGAGAATTGCCATAATAAGGGGTCCCTTGATGGATTAGAGGTATGTTACGCTAATGATGTTGATGCACTGTGCTTTTTTACATTTTGGTTGATTCTAAAACTATTTATTTTGCCTCTTTTATCTTAGGAGTGTATTTTTACCTTAATAATTCATGGTTCTCTTCATAATTCTGTTCTCTCTTCCTCCAACAGCATTTCAAGCTCCTACTTGCATCGACGGATCCTGAAATTCTTATAGCTGCTTTAGAAACTCTTTCTGCTCTTGTCAAAATAAATCCCTCTAAACTTCATGGAAGGGGGAAGTTGATTGGTTGTGGTTCTGTAAATAGCTATCTCCTGTCTCTCGCACAGGGATGGGGAAGCAAGGAGGAGGGCCTGGGTTTATATTCATGTGTTGTTGCAAATGAAAGAACCCAAGAGGAAGGACTTTGTTTATTTCCACATGATGTAGAAAATGATATTGATAATGCTCAGTACCGGATAGGTTCTAGCCTATATTTTGAGTTGCATGGATGTGGTGCCAAAAACAGTGATGAAAGCAGTTCAAGTTCAAACTCATCTAATTCCAGTGTTATACACATACCAGATTTACATTTAAAAAAGGAAGATGATTTGACAGTGTTGAAGCAGTGCATTGAGCTGTATAATGTACCTCCTGAGCTTAGATTCTCACTTTTGACCAGGATCAGATATGCACGTGCTTTTCGATCTTCTAAAATATGCAGGCTGTATAGTAGAATATGCCTTCTTGCCTTCATTGCACTTGTTCAGTCTGGTGACTCTCACGATGAGCTTGTTGCCTTCTTTGCTAATGAACCGGAATATACAAATGAGTTGATTAGAATTGTGCGGTCAGAGGAAACCGTTTCTGGAACCATTAGGACACTTGGAATGCTTGCTCTTGGAGCTCAGTTAGCTGCATATTCATCTTCTCATGAGCGGAGGATTTTAAGTGGATCTAGCATCAGTTTTGCTGGGGGGAACCGTATGATACTCTTGAATGTACTTCAGAAGGCAGTTTTATCATTGAAAAATTCAAACGATCCATCATCTCTTGCCTTTGTGGAAGCTCTCCTTCAGTTCTATTTGCTCCATGTAGTTTCCTCATCAGCTTCAGGAAACAACATCCGGGGTTCAGGTATGGTTCCCACTTTCCTGCCTTTATTGGAGGATGCAGACCCTTCCCATTTGCATCTTGTTTGTTTTGCTGTGAAAACGTTGCAAAAGCTCATGGATTTCAGCAGCTCTGCTGTATCACTTTTTAAGGAGTTAGGGGGAGTTGAAATTTTGGTTGAAAGGCTGCAGACAGAAGTACATAGAGTAATTGGCTTAAGTGGAGCTAATATAGATTCAATGATCATAGGTGAGAGCTCCCGATGTAATGATGACCAATTGTATAACCAAAAACGTCTGATTAAGGTTTCACTGAAAGCACTGGGGGTTGCTACATATGTCCCAACGAACTCTACAAATTCTTTACCTGCGATACTGTCACAGATATTTGGGAATATAGATAAATTTGGGGGTGATATTTATTGCTCAGCCGTGACTCTAATGAGTGAAATCATCCATAAAGATCCCACTTGTTATCCTTCATTGCATGAGATGGGTCTTCCGGATGCATTTTTAGCTTCAGTGGCTGCTGGAATACTTCCTTCTCCTAAGGCAGTTACTTGCGTTCCTAATGGGATTGGTGCAATTTGTCTTAATGCCAGAGGATTGGAAGCAGTGAAAGAAACTTCGGCACTAAGGTTCCTTATTGACATTTTTACTAAAGAGAAATATGTTTTGGCAATGAATGAAGCAATTGTCCCTTTGGCAAATGCAGTGGAAGAGCTTTTGCGCCATGTTGCATCATTGCGAAGCAGTGGAGTTGATATTATCCTTGAAGTAATAGAAAAAATCACTACCCTTGGGGGAAATGACCCTATTGGCTCATCAGGAAAGCTTAATGGGAACACTGCAATGGAAACAGATTCTGATGACAAAGAAAATAACAGCAATTGCTCTCTTGTTACTGAAGAAGGCATTAATAATGAGCAAGCCATTCAATTATGTATTTTTCATTTGATGGTACTGGTTCACAGGACAATGGAGAATTCTGAAACATGTAGGATATTTGTGGAGAATTCTGGGATTGAAGCTTTATTGAAGCTGCTGTTACGACCTAGCATTGCTCAGTCATCAAATGGAACTATTGCTTTACATAGTACAATGGTTTTCAAGGGTTTTACCCAGCATCATTCTGCTCCCTTGGCACGGGCATTCTGCTCCTCGCTTAGAGACCATCTAAAGAAAGCTTTGGCTGGGTTTGGCTTGGTTTCTGGGTCCTTTTTACTTGATCCCAGGACGACACCGGATGAAAAAGTATTTACTTCACTTTTTCTTGTCGAGTTCCTTTTGTTTCTTGCTGACTCTAAAGACAACCGATGGGTGACGGCATTGCTTACTGAGTTTGGCAATGAGAGCAAGGATGTACTAGAAGATATTGGACGTGTACATCGTGAAATTTTGTGGCAGATTGCACTCCTTGAAGATGTAAAACCTGAGTTAGAAGATGATAATACTGGTTCTATTACTGAATTGCAAAACTCTGAGGTCCATACAAATGAAATTGAAGAGCAAAGATTTAACTCTTTCAGGCAGTTCCTTGATCCCTTGTTAAGGAGGAGGACATCTGGATGGAGCATTGAATCTCAGTTTTTTGACCTTATTAACTTGTATCGGGACCTTGGCCGTGCCCCTAGTTCTCTTCAAAGGATGGGTACTGATGGTTCACCACTTCTGCAGTTTGGAGCTGGTAATCAAGGACCACATTCAGGGTCTTCTGACACTACTGGGGCCTCTAACGGAAAAGAAAATTCCAAGCAAAGAACTTGTTATGCTTCTTGTTGCGACCTGGTGAGATCCCTTTCTTTCCATACTACCCATTTGATTCAAGAGTTAGGGAAGGTGATGCTGCTTCCATCTCGTCGCCGTGATGATGTGGTAAATGTATCTTCTTCCTCAAAAGCTGTGGCTTCCACTTTGTCTTCCCTTGTGTTAGATCACATGAATTTTGGGGGTCATGTGAATGCTTCTGGATCTGAGGGATCAATATCAACTAAGTGCCGTTACTTTGGGAAGGTTATTGATTTTGTTGATGGCATATTACTGGACAGACCAGATTCCTGTAATCCTGTTTTGCTAAATTGCTTATATGGGCAAGGAGTTGTGCAATCAGTTCTGACCACTTTTGAAGCTACAAGCCAGTTGCTTTTTACGATAAATAGGGCGCCTGCTTCTCCTATGGAAACTGATGATGCAAATTCAAAGCAGGATGAAAAGGCAGATAATGATCATTCATGGATTCAAGGCCCCTTAGCAAGCTATGGAAGACTCATGGATCACTTGGTTACCTCACCATTTATATTATCTTCGTTCACTAAGCATTTGCTTGCTCAACCTCTGACTAGTGGAGATGTTCCCTTTCCTCGTGATGCAGAGACTTTTGTGAAGGTCCTCCAGTCCATGGTTTTGAAGGCTGTCCTTCCTGTCTGGACCCATCCCCAGTTTATTGACTGTAGTTGTGAATTTATTACTACTGTTATATCTATTATTAGGCATATATATTCTGGGGTTGAAGTTAAAAATGTCAGTAGCAATTCCAGTGCTCGTATTACTGGCCCTCCTCCAAATGAAACAGCAATTTCAACAATTGTTGAGATGGGTTTCTCAAGGAGCAGGGCAGAAGAAGCACTGAGGCAAGTTGGATCTAACAGTGTTGAATTGGCTATGGAGTGGTTGTTCTCACACCCAGAAGATGTCCAAGAAGATGATGAACTTGCTCGTGCACTTGCCCTATCGTTAGGAAACCCTGAATTGGAAATGAAGGAACCTGTTTCAAGTGAGGTCTCAAAGCAGATAGAAGAGTCAGTCCATCTCCCTTGTACCGAGGAGTTGTTGTCTACATGCATAAGGCTTCTGCGATCTAAAGAAACACTGGCATTTCCAGTTAGAGACCTGCTTGTGATGATTTGCTCTCAGAATGATGGTCAAAATCGGTCTAATGTGATCTCTTTTCTAATTGACAGTGTGAAGGGCTGTGATACAATTGCTGATAGTGGAAATAGTACCACATTATCTGCTCTTTTTCATGTTATTGCCTTAATCCTTAATGATGATACTGTGGCACGAGAAGCTGCCTATAAGAATGGTTTGGTTGCAGTTTCCTCAAATCTACTTTTGCAATGGGATTCTGGATTGTCTGATGGTGTTAAAGTTGAAGTTCCCAAGTGGGTAACAGCTGCATTTCTTGCCATTGATCGGCTTTTGCAGGAGGAGAAGAAATTCAATCCCGAGATTGCGGACCAGCTGAAAAGGGATAATGTTGGTGGTGACACTTTGACCATTGATGAAGATAAACAAAATAAGTTGCAGTCTGCCCTGGGACTTTCCCCAAAGTATATTGAAGTTGGCAATCAAAAAAAACTTATTGAAATTGCTTGCAGCTGTATCAAGAAAAGGCTTCCATGTGAAACAATGCATGCTGTTCTTCAGTTATGCTCTAGTCTCACCAGATCTCATTCTGTTGCTGTTAGTTTCCTTGAAGCGGGAGGTTTAACTTCCCTGCTCTCTTTGCCAACAACTAGCCTCTTTCCTGGGTTTGACAGTATTGCATCTACCATTATCCGTCACATCCTTGAAGATCCTCAAACTCTTCAGCAGGCAATGGAATCTGAAATCAGGCACACCCTTATCACTGCTATGAACAGACATCCAAATGGGAGGGTGACCCCCAGAAATTTTTTGTTAGGTTTAAATTCTGTCATTACTAGGGATCCTGTGATTTTTATGCGGGCTGCTCAATCTGTTTGCCAAATTGAGATGGTTGGTGAGAGGCCTTACATTGTATTGCTGAAAGATCGTGAGAAGGAGAAAAGTAAAGAGAAAGACAGAGAAAAGGAAAAATCAATGGAGAAAGAGAAATCACAGAATCATGATGTGAAAGTTGCTTTGGGTAATTCGAATCCAGCTGTTGCAGGAAATGTGCACAGCAAGCTTCATGATTCTAATTTAAGAAGTAGTCGTGTTCATAAAAAATCCTCCCAGAATTTCATAAACGTGATCGAGCTTCTTTTGGAGTCTGTATATACATTCATACCTCCTACAAAAGATGATGTTACCATGGAGTTAACCTGCAGTGCTCAAGCATCGTCTGATATGGACATTGATGTTGCTGCAGTTAAGGGAAAAGGGAAAGCGATTGCTTCCTTATCTGAAGATACTGATGCTAATAGCCAGGAAGCTTCTGCATCATTGGCGAAGGTGGTGTTTATTTTGAAGTTATTAACAGAGATATTGTTAATGTATGCCTCCTCAGTTCATGTCCTGCTTCGAAAGGATACTGAAGTTTGTTGTTCCAGACCTATTCATCAAAGGGGCTCAAGTGGTGGATGTACCGGTGGAATATTTCATCACATCCTTCATGAATTTATCCCATTATCTCGAAATTCTAAGAAGGAAAAGAAAGTTGATGGTGACTGGAAGCATAAATTAGCAACCAGGGGGAGTCAGTTTCTGGTTGCCTCCTGTGTTCGTTCCAGTGAGGCAAGGAGAAGGATTTTTATGGAGGTTGGTTCTATAATGAACCAATTTATTGATTCTTGCAATGGTTCTAGGCCACCAAGCAGTGACCTTCAAGCTTTTGTTGACCTGCTAAATGATATGTTAGCAGCCCGTACACCCACTGGCTCATACATCACTACGGAAGCTTCTGCAACTTTTATTGATGCTGGTCTTGTTAGATCTTTCACTCAAATTCTTAAAGTGCTGGATCTGGACCATCCAGACTCGCCTAAAGTTGTTACAGGTCTTATTAAAGCCCTGGAATTGGTAACCAAGGAGCATGTTCAATTTGCAGATTCAAATACAGGAAAGGGCGATAATTCATCTAAAACTCCTGATCACAATCAACCTGGAGGTGAGAATGTTGGTGAAACACCCAGGTCAATGGAAACAGCATCACAGTCCAATCATGAATCGATCCCAGCTGATCAGATTGAGCCATATAATGCTAACCAGAACTATGGTGGTTCCGAGGCTGTTACAGATGATATGGAACACGACCAAGATCTTGATGGAGTTTTTGGTGCCAATGCAGAGGATGAGTATATGCATGAAACACCTGAGGGTGCACGGGGTCTTGAAAATGGCATTGATACAGTGGATATTCGAATTGAAATTCAACCTCATGTGCCAGAAAACCTAGATGAAGATGATGACGAGGAGATGTCTGGAGATGATGGTGATGAAGTAGATGAAGATGAGGATGAGGACGAGGAGGAGCAGAATGATCTGGAAGAAGAGGATGAAGTCCACCATCTTCCACATCCTGATACAGACCATGATGATCATGAGATTGACGATGATGAATTTGATGAGGTGCTGGAGGAAGATGATGAGGATGATGAGGATGATGAAGATGGAGTTATATTAAGACTGGAAGAGGGTATTAATGGAATAAATGTTTTTGACCATGTTGAGGTATTTGGAAGAGATACTTCTCAAAATGAAACTCTCCATGTGATGCCAGTCGAAATATTTGGCTCTAGACGTCAAGGGCGCACAACTTCCATTTATAATCTTTTGGGAAGAACAGGAGATAATGTTGCACCCTCACGGCATCCCCTTTTAGGTGGTCCTGCATTGCATGCTGCTCCATTTAGACCTTCAGGTAACTTTTTCCCATATTTTGTGCTACCTTTTATGCTGACCGTATTTTTATATCATGTTTCTATTCTTTGTAACTATTTGCTGTATTTGTTTCAGAGAATAATCGTGATATGGTTATTTCAGAAAGGAGCTTGGAAAACAATTCTTCAGGGTTGGATACTGTTTTCAGGTCTTTGAGGAGTGGACGCCATGGGCACCGGCTAAACTTGTGGGCCAATGATAACCAACATAGTGGTGGCTCTAGCAATGGTGTAATACCCCAAGGCCTTGAAGAGTTGCTTGTTTCCCAGTTGAGGAGACCAACTCCTGAGAAGCCGTCTGAACTCAATGCAACAGTAGAGCCTGAAAATAAAGATGATATTGGACAAATACAGACATCAGAACCCAGTGGAAGGTCTGAGACTATTGTTGAGAATAGTGAGCAGCATGATAGAGATAATTTACCACCACCTGTGGCAATTAATAGTTCTGATGGCACCAACAGTAGACCAGCTGTAAGTGAATCTTTGCAAGGAACGCAGGTGACCCAACAATCACAACCTGTTGAAATGCAATTTGAACATAATGATGCAGCTGTGAGGGATGTCGAAGCTGTAAGCCAAGAAAGTGGTGGAAGTGGTGCAACTCTAGGGGAGAGTCTTCGGAGTCTGGATGTAGAAATTGGAAGTGCAGATGGTCATGATGATGGTGGAGATAGACAAGGTTCTGCTGATAGAATGTCATTAGGTGATTCACAAGCTGCTCGTATGAGAAGGTCCAATGTTTCTTTCACTAATTCTGCCCCTCTAAGTGGGAGAGATGCATCTCTACATATTGTGACGGAAGTTTCAGAAAATTCAAGTCGAGAAGCAGAAGAGGAGGGTCCGGTTGGGGAACAACAGACTAACAGTGATACTGGTTCGGGTGCAATAGATCCTGCATTCTTGGATGCTCTTCCTGAGGAATTGCGTGCTGAAGTTCTTTCAACCCAACAGGGTCAAGTGGTGCAGCCGCCAAGCAATGAACCACAAAATGCTGGAGATATTGATCCAGAATTCCTGGCAGCACTTCCTCCAGATATTCGAGCAGAAGTTCTAGCACAGCAGCAAGCACAAAGGCTGCATCAATCCCAGGAACTGGAGGGCCAACCGGTTGAGATGGACACCGTGTCGATAATTGCTACATTCCCCTCTGATCTTCGAGAAGAGGTAATATGTTTCTTTGTTATATGGTGGTATTTGTTTGTCAGCTGACATTAGATATAAACTGCAGGTTTTGTTAACTTCATCTGATGCTATTCTTGCTAATCTCACGCCTGCTCTTGTTGCTGAGGCCAACATGTTGCGTGAAAGATTTGCACATCGTTATCACAACCGTACTCTCTTTGGTATGTATCCTAGAAACCGCAGAGGTGAAAGTTCCAGAAGAGTTGAAGGTATTTCTGGTTTAGACAGAACTGGTGGAAGCATTTCCTCTCGCAGATCTCTTGGAGCTAGGCTCATTGAAGCTGATGGAGCTCCTTTAGTTGATACAGATGCTTTGCATGCTATGATAAGGTTGCTTCGTGTGGTGCAGGTATCATCTCTTCTTGAAATGCTCTTCTTTTGCATTTTATTTTTTCTAAAATAGATTTTGCTATCATTTTCTAATGGATTCCATTTTTCAGCCTTTGTATAAAGGTCAACTGCAGAGACTACTTTTAAATTTGTGCGCACATAATGAAACCAGGACGTCATTGGTGAAAATTCTTATGGACATGTTGCTATTTGATAGAAGAAAGCCTGCTAACCAGTCAAATTCTACTGAGCTTTCATATCGCCTTTATGCTTGCCAACGTAATGTCATATATTCACGGCCTCAATTTTTCGATGGTGAGGATTTTGTTTTCTGTTTCCATTGTTTTTCTTATTCATTTTTGTTTCTAGCCGTTTGCTGAGTAGTAAATTATTTGCACGTTGGAATTAGTTTATCTAAACTAGTGCATGTCAGTATGCATTTTGATTCAATTCATCCTATCATACAAAAATTGTAAACAATAGAGTTGCAAAAGTGGAAGTTTTCTATTTCATCACCAAATGAAAATTTGAGTTTGGTTTTTCCTCTGATCTATTCTTGTTTTGGTGTTATCACCTCACTAGTAATATCTATGCATTTTGGCTTTACTTTATAGGCGCTCCTCCTTTGGTGTCAAGACGTGTTCTAGAAACTCTGACCTATTTAGCCAGAAATCATCCGTATGTAGCTAAGATATTACTTCAGTTCAAGTTTTTCAGACCCACCTTACGGGAATCAGAGAATGTTTATCAGGATTGTGGTAAAGCTGTGATGGCAGTTGAACATAATGAATTAGACTGTAGGCAACAGTCCGAAGGTTACTTGTCGATTGCATTGCTTCTAAGCCTTCTAAACCAACCCCTATATTTGAGAAGTATAGCTCACCTTGAGCAGGTAGTGCATTATATTGAACTGTGTGTTCTCTTTCTTTTATTGGTAAAAATTGGCACATTAAGAAGTTAAAACTATTTTTCTGGTCTCTTTGTATTCTTTCCTCAGCTGCTTAATTTATTGGAAGTGATCATTGACAATGCTGAAAGCAAATCGCATATATCTGACCAATCTGCGCCTTCTACTGCTGAGCAACCAGCTGCTCCTGAAGTTTCTTCATCTGATGCTGAAGTGAATGCGGAATCTGGTGGTGTATCTTCTGGGGTTGGGTCATCATCTAAAATTGGTGCTTGCTCTAAAACAACAGCTTCAGCTGCTGATAGTGAATTTGATAGCCAGAGTATTCTAGCAAAGCTGCCAGAACCAGAATTACGGCTTCTGTGCTCACTTTTAGCACGAGAAGGGTATGATTTGGCTTTAATTGACAGCTGCATCTCTCCGTAGAATTGTTTCTTTAGACATGATTATTATCTAATTTGAAGAGTATGGTAGTTATGGAGTCTTTTCCTTCATTAGTACTTTTTATTCCTTCCCTGTCTGTTATTTTCATACCTTTATGTGTGATAAATCTGGATTCCTGCCTGCCCTCGTATATTTTTTTTCATTTTGTTCAATTCTTCAACATTTGGCATGCAGAGATATTGCTTTGTGCTTCTTTTTGCAGAGAACTCATGTGCTTGGTCTAATGTCTTTTGTGTTATTTAGGTTATCGGACAATACTTATGCTCTTGTGGCAGAGGTGATGAAGAAGCTGGTAGTCATAGCTCCAATTCATTGTCGCCTGTTCATTACCGAGCTATCAGAATCTGTTGAAAAATTGACAAGATCTGCTATGGATGAGTTGCACATGTTTGGAGAGGCAGTGAAAGCACTCCTCAGCACATCATCTTCTGATGGAGCTGCAATATTAAGAGTTCTTCAAGCATTAAGCTCTCTTGTTGCATCACTGGTTGAAGAGGGAAAAGATTCTTCAATTCTTCCTGAGAAAGAGCATGCCTCTGCTCTTACTTTGGTTTGTGATATCAATGCTGCTTTGGAGCCCTTGTGGCTGGAGCTGAGCACCTGTATTAGCAAAATCGAGAGCTATTCAGATTCTTCCCCTGATATGTTGGCTTCGTTTCGAACTCCTGCAACTAAGCCAACTGGTGTAACACCCCCACTTCCTGCTGGCAGTCAGAATATATTACCATATATTGAATCTTTTTTTGTGGTGTGTGAGAAGTTGCATCCTGCCCAGCCTGGTTCAGATCAAGAGTTGAATATTGCTACAGTTTCCGAGGTCGAGGATGCTGGTGCTTCTGCTGCACAGCAAAGAACTACAGTGCCAACCCAAAAAGTTGATGAAAAACATGTTGCTTTCATTAGGTTCTCAGAGAAGCACAGAAAACTGCTGAATGCTTTTATTCGGCAAAATCCTGGGCTGTTGGAGAAGTCTTTCTCCCCTATGTTGAAGGTCCCTCGATTTATTGATTTTGACAATAAGCGTGCACATTTTAGATCAAAAATAAAGCATCAACATGATCATCATCATAGTCCTTTAAGAATTTCTGTTAGGAGGGCATACATTCTTGAAGATTCATACAATCAGTTGCGAATGAGATCAAAACAAGATTTGAAAGGTAGGCTCACAGTTCACTTTCAAGGAGAGGAAGGTATTGATGCTGGTGGGCTTTCAAGGGAATGGTATCAGTTATTGTCCAGGGTCATCTTTGACAAGGGAGCATTGCTTTTCACGACTGTTGGCAATGACTCAACATTTCAGCCGAACCCCAACTCTGCTTACCAAACAGAGCATCTATCATATTTCAAGTTTGTTGGGCGAGTGGTTAGTGCAATTTTTTTTTTTTTTTTTTTTTTTTTTTGCATTTAATGGATCAAGTTGAATAACTGTGACTTTTCACACGTCTCATTGGTTTCTTTTACTAGGTTGGCAAAGCGCTTTATGATGGACAGCTCTTGGATGTCCACTTCACTCGATCATTTTACAAGCATATTCTGGGAGCCAAAGTTACCTACCACGACATTGAAGCTATTGATCCCGATTACTACAAAAACCTGAAATGGATGCTTGAGGTACGGAATACAAGTATTTACTTATGGTTGAAAAGAATTTTCCTCCTAATATTTGCACTTCTATGATGGTAATTTTTCTTATTGAGATATAATTATTAAACTCATGAATTGGTTTCTTTGTTGCTTTCCAGAATGATATTAGTGATGTTTTGGACCTTACATTTAGTGTTGATGCCGATGAGGAGAAGCTGATCCTCTATGAAAGGACAGAGGTAATAGTTTTCGTTCTCAATATGTGGCCTGATGTAAAATGTATGTCATGCATTTTACTAAGTTTTGGCTATCTCGTTCCTCCAGGTGACTGACTATGAACTGATTCCTGGTGGTCGGAACACTAAAGTCACAGAGGAGAATAAATACCAATACGTTGACCTAGTTGTTGAGCATCAGTTAACAACAGCTATTCGGCCTCAGATTAATGCCTTTCTGGATGGTTTCCATGAATTAATTCCTAGGGAACTAATATCTATTTTTAATGACAAGGAACTTGAGTTGTTGATTTGTGGGCTCCCTGATATTGATTGTAAGTACTCTGTTTATTCATTGTTCTATAAACAATTCTTTACAGATTAATATTATTTCTGCCTCCGAAGTTTGATGATAGCATTCTTGCTTATGATTGTGTTAATGATTTCTTAGTGGATGATATGCGAGCAAACACGGAGTATTCAGGATATAGTGCTGCATCTCCTGTCATACAGTGGTTTTGGGAGGTTGTTCAAGCCTTCAGCAAAGAAGACAAGGCCCGCCTTTTGCAGTTTGTGACGGGCACCTCCAAGGTATACTGATTTTACTTAAGTACTGAATGTAAATATGAAAGGAGAACAGGGTTGTTTTTCTTCCCCCCCCCCCCCCCCCCCCCCCCACTTTTGATTGATTATCGCAATATGAACTCTGCAATTTCCATTCATATACAGGCTAGGTTTTTCTATCACATAACTGTTCAAAGTTCAGTCAAGTCAGTTCTAAAATATTTATTGGTCTGCAAATCGGTATTGTTGATATCCGTATATGTTTGCAGTCATCATGTCAATGTGTTTTTCTGCTTGAATGTGTACTGCGGTAAAGTGGAACATTCTCTCATATGGTCTTCTGCATTTTACTGAACGTTCTCTCTCTCTCTAATATTTGCAGGTGCCATTAGAAGGTTTCAGTGCTCTGCAAGGAATTTCAGGTTCACAGAAGTTCCAAATACACAAGGCATACGGCAGCCCAGACCACTTGCCTTCTGCGCATACATGGTAATAAGTGATGCTATTTATGATTATTATTTTCTTTTGAAAAAAATGCTATTTATGATTTTATGCCTTATTCTCTACCATTTGTTAATTTGCTGGCCTTGGAGATATTGAGTGTTCGCTCTTCTTTGCCTACAGCTTCAACCAGTTAGATTTACCCGAGTATCCGTCAAAAGAGCATTTGGAGGAAAGATTACTTCTTGCAATTCACGAGGCAAATGAAGGATTCGGCTTCGGTTGAAAGATCGCAGTTGTGGAAAAAAGGTATAAACAGTGTATAATATATTGCATTTTGAAGTTGTCGCTGAAAAGAGAATTAGAGGAGGTGATGGTGGCTTATGACTTGTTGAGTTGATATATTGTTTATAATTACTGTACAGTCGTAAATCACTAAAGAAATTGCTTCCGCAGTTGAAATTTTGTCTACCTGTTTCTCTCCCCCTTTGTTTTATATCTTGAGAGAGAGAGAGAGAGAGAGAGAGAGAGAGAGAGAGAGAGAGAGAGAGAGAGAGAGAGAGAGCCCCTTTCTTCTATACCTGTAGATTCTTAGTTGATTAATCTTTTGTTCTTAATGATTTGTCAAGCTCGTTAACATATTAACGAGCGATCTTTACAAATCTTGCTTTTTTCAGAGTTCATTAGTTTGGTCTGGTGTAAAAAGGGCCTTGGGGAGGCAATTTTTACAAATCTATTTGACCAAAATACATATTCTGTTTCTTACTGTTACGGCCTATGCTCCAACTTTAAGATTCGACAGTTCTTTGAAACAATTATTTTTTTTAATTTTTTGAAGGGAGAAATAAACTTATTTATTTTTTAATACAGTTGAGGTTAAATTTAGACCAATTTTTCAGTGCTGTCCTAAAAGCATCCAATATCAATTTTGCATTTACTGTCTCATAGTTTCTTTACCTTGTACATTTTTTAAAGTTTGTGAACCTAAATTTTGCCTCTAATAAGATCATTTCAATTTTATGTCGGATAATAGATTATGAACTTTTAGGCAAAGAAAATTGTAAATTTCATGAGTAAAGAGGCATTAGAATCTTACACTTTTTTTCTTTTCATTTTATTTGAACTTGAGTGCATATAAAAGGAAGTTCTATTTGTTCGAGATAAATATTTATTTGGGACTTTTTTTTTTTTTTTTTTTTTTTTTTGAGAAAACTTATTTGTGACTTAAAGAACCTTTTTATTATAAGAAAATTATTTAATTGATTGATTAGACTGAATCTAGATTTCGAAATCGATTCCCTAATGTGAGTGTTTTCTCCTTTTTTTTTTTTTTTTTTTTTTTTTTTTTTTTTTTTTTTAATTATCCAAATGTGAGAATTTTATCAGCTTCAAAAGCCTAAAGAATTGCATTTTCGTCCTAATTTATGAGGGTGTCCCATAGCTATTATTTCACTTCCCCTCCTGATCACTACCAAAATATGATACATTATTATTAAATAAGATTACAATAGAATTTAATAGTACTTAAAAAAAAAAAAAACTCTTTATGATAAAAAATTATATTTTATCAATTTTCAGTTGATATAATTTTGTATATTGATTTCTCACTCTATATTTGTTGAACTCCTAAAAAAATAAAATTTATATTCTTAGTTATTAATATTAATTTCAAATAGAATAACATTGAAACAGATTCTAATTTATCAATCATTTTTAATTAAAAAGTATATCAACATATTATTAATTAATGCATTTTTATTTCATTACAAATATGAAAGTACTCTGAAAACTATCATATGCTCGGTTCTTATCTTTATTACGAGTAAGCAATTTTGAATAAGTTTTGGTAAATGGCATCAAAGAACGATGTTCCTATTCCAATTAATTTTCTTTCAATTGAACAAATAAAAGACAACTGAACATTGTTTAGAAAATAACATTTGAACAAATTTAGCTTCAACAATCTGGTTAATCACTATCATTATTGAACAAATATAGCTTTAATAATTTAATTTATCTTGCAAAAACAATTTAATTAATCAGTATCATTTAAAAGTTTTGGAAAAAAAAAAAAAAAATTTCACCCTTAAGACAAACAAAGATGGATTTCAGGTAAGATAGATTGGAGTGAAAGTTGTATCAATTTTCATCTTAAACTTTCAATTTCATCAAAGTGGATCTTAAACTTATAAGTGTTGAATTTATAACTGGTGTTCAATTTCTGCTAATTAGTTCACTAATTTTAACATGAAGCAACGTAATGTAAAAACTTTCATAAACTCACTAATTTCAATAAAAATGTACAAAATTAAGTTTGATCAATATTGAACAAATTAACTATTGAATGACTTTACCAAAATTCACAAATTTCAACAAAATTTAGCTTTGATTTCATTTTTGTTTGAAAGTTTATCAATTTTTTTCATACATGTTTTATAATTTTTTAAACACATAAGAGAATACAATACTTCTTTTAATGATCTTTATAATAAAAATTTATTGGAAGGTTAAAATTGTGACACTTATTTAAACAAAAGATTGCCACATTTATCCAAGATTGAAGTACAATTTGATAAAACTGAAAATTTAGGGTGAAAATTGATACGATTTAATAAATTTAGAAGTAAAAATTAATTATTTTCTCTATTTTTTTTACACGTTTTTTTTGAGAGGTTTATTTCAGGGACTAAATGATAAATGTTAGAATTTGTAGGCCGAAATTCAAGATTATAATTTTGGACGGGAAGGAGAACATATAAATTAAAGAATCAATATAAAAAAAAATTAATAGTAATAAAGAAACAAAACCATGTTTAACCCAAAAAAAAAAAAAAAAAAAAAAATCGATTGCAAATCACTTTTCATTTATGAAATTTCATAAAAGTAACAATTTAGTCCGTGAACTTTGATTTGTAACTATTTATTTTCTATACTTTCAAATTTTTAATAATTTAGTCTTTGAATTTTATTAAGTAACAGTTGAATCCTTGTACTTTCAAATTTATAACAATTTAATCATGGTTGAAAAAAGAGTTTGACATTTAAAAAATTAAATGTCGATTTTTATTGTTTAATGATTAGATTTTTTTTAAATATAATTATTAGACTTTGTAGCTTATAAACATATCGAGTCTCAAATTAGTTTATTAATCTATCATGTAAGAAATTTCATGAAATTTTAACATTAATTTTCATGACAAGGAGTAGACCATTACAAATTTGAAAGCATAGGTGTTGATGGCAAAATCCGGACAGGGAGAACTCACCTCACCCTCACGTGCCACCAACAGTGAATTTATTTGAAGGAAAAAACGTGGCCTGCAAAACAAGGGAAACCTGCACACCGGTGTGGTGCTTGCCACACCACCTCCGATGCTTAAGTCAGTAATCGGAGGGAATATGAGCAAAAAATAGAGAGTTAGAGGAAGAGAAGAGAGAGTTTCGGATCAAAATTCGGGTCCCTTCTTCATTGACCAAGAGGGGTTTAAATACCTGTTCATGCTCCTAGGGTTTTAGGCATTCAGAGGTGATTTGGGCTGAACCGAGTGGAACCGAGGCAGCCGGGGGCACCAAGGACCGAACGGAGGTGGAAGAACTCGACCCGCGCAAGCGGGCCAAGTGGTCGGCCTCGGCCTCGGGCTAAGCAGGGGGTCGGGCCAAAAGCCCGACCCCTTCGGCTTTGGCCCAACCCTTTGGCATGTTCTTCCTTCGGATCCCGTTTCCTGGCTGTCTCCTTGGGCTGGTATCACGATGTCCTCGTCAGCTCTTTGCGTATCGGAGTGTTCCAAAATTACTTATAACATTAAGCCCCCACTCTTGAATTGGGATTCAGGTGTGACTTATTGCTATAGGTCGAACTCCTTAAGCCCGATTTAAGAGTAGTGATTTGTGCCATGTTCTGACTTATGCGCTGATTTATTATTACCCTGCAAGACATAATAGACATAGACACAGCAAGAGCTCCCTGAATAGGGATTAGGTAAGAGAGAAATGAGAAATGTGGGGATTGAAGAAATAACTCGGCCTTGGCATGAGGCCGAGGCTAATGTTTGGAGCGAGTCCAAACTTTTGTGCATTTTGTTTCTTGTTTTGGACGTTTGCTCAGGCCATTCCACTGTTTTGTAGCCCCCTGTGTGAGTGTTTTTCTCGCTTAGCCATTTAGATGGCGCACGTGGTAAGACCTTGAGGTCGGCCTCGGCCATCTTTTGTATTATTGAAAATTTCGAGTTCCTGCATCGAAATGTTATCTGCAAAAGAAAAATGAGGGAAGAGACTAGGGTCGGCCTCGACCTTAAGTCCCTGTTAGCCCAAAATCTAAGTTGCTGCATTCATATGTTAGCTTTTGAAAAGTAAGATGAGGGAAGAGGCTAGGGTTAGTTTCGGCCTCAAGCCCCTGTAAAGAGTGATTAAGCAAAATCGATTACCATAAAGATGTGAGTACTTAGAATGTGTTTCACCTGGTCAACCTTGAGCTTATGCCTTAAAGTATGGAGAATGACATGCTGGGTTTTATGCCCTAAAACTCGTAGATAGTGAATGTAAACAAATTTTATACTTGTATTTAATAAAGTGTTATTTAGTTTCTGCAATAAAATGTTATTGTTAAATATTGCACTATTTGACCCAAATCCAATAAACTAAGATCCAAGGTTGTTTGTATGTAACTTGAACTAGTATGTGGGGACATACGGGGATCAATATTCAAGTAACAACCTAAAAGGTCTATAGTACAAGGATAAGACTGGGTACCTTATCCTGGTGACACTATGGATACGGCCCGCTTTGTATTATGATACAAACGCAATGATCCAACGCGTTCATGTAGTTAACATGCGAGTGGGGGTACCCTATGCAATGAGTTTGCATAAGACCGGACTGCGAAATAGTTAACCACTAACTGTAACACCGTTAGTTGGCTTGGTTTCTATTTCACTAGGATGACCTAGACAACTCAGTCTCAATCCTGAGTGGATTATGGACTCCTGTTCACGAGGAGTTGTCCTTTGATTTGTATGGGTGAGAGTGGCCAGCACGCCGACTCAATAAGCCTACCATTTTGGGGACAATACCGAGTGGGGAGCTGGGAACATAATCACACAAGATGGAATTCACTCCTTCCCGACTCTAGGGTAAGTAGAGGTGTGTTCCCTTAAGTGGTGTCTCCGGGACTTGAACAATGGGCCCAACCCTCTCTATGGCACGAGAGGGACTTCTGTTTGTTGGTTGGACCTCAAACAGGTTGTTCATTAGAGGAGCACTGGGGACTTAAGGACAAAGATGTAAACCAGGGGTAAAACGGTAATTTGACCCAGTTGGGATACGAACACACGTGAAGGACTGACTTGTAGTATTGGTCGATATCCGTGGACACAGAAATATTCTGCAGTGAGAAGAGTGCAGCTGAGGGTCTTTAGTGGAATGACCCACAGTTAACGAATGGAGACTAACTTGGTTAATGAGTTTAAGCCGATTAGTCTTGTATCGTTGGAGCTTCTGATCTGTAGGTCCATTAGGTCCCACTGGTAGCTCGTAAAAAGACTTGAAGCAAACAAATATAAATTGTAAATTGAAAGTGTTCAATTTATTTGGGGAATCGTATAATGTATATTGATGCATTATAATATAAAGTTTATGAAACTTTATAATATAATTTTTGAATTAATTTCAAAAATTAATTCTTGAGAGAAAATATTTGAAAGAGTTCAAATAACTTTAATATGAATTGGATTCATATTAATTTTAATAAAATCCCTAAGATTAAATATATGATATTTAATTGGGTAATTAATTAATCATGGAATTAATTAATTATTTATTAAAATTAGAGACCTTTTCCTATTAGGAAAGAAAATATTTGAAAGTGTTCAAATAAATATGAATTGGATTCATATTAATTTTAATTTTAATAAAATCCCTAAGATTAAATATGTGATATTTAATTGGGTAATTAACTAATTATGGAATTAATTAATTATTAAAATTAGATATTGTTCAGATAATAGATTTGAACTTATTCCTAGACCTTTTCCTATTAGGAAAAAGTCTTGGCCTTTACCTATATATAGGACCCCTGGGGTGGGGTGAAAGGCATCCCATTGTCTCTCCTTCTCTCAGAGATTTCTCCCAAAAGACTCCCACAAGTCTCCTGCTTCAAGAAGTCTTAGAGATATACCGGTGTAGCCGATTGGTGGTGTTCGCACAAGAGGGTTGTTGCGTTTTCAATCTTATTGGCAAGAAAAGGCGAATTGATCAAGGCTTTCTACAAAAGTAAGTTTTCTATGAAATCCTTGATCACTAGGATCAATCTAGTTGATCTTTTAGCATGTTTATAGCCTATGTACAGCCCTTTAAATAGAGATTTATTGCTGTAATATTTTGCAAATTGTATTGGTATTTCAATTAGAATCTAAGACTCTGAGTAGGTTCGGTAATACTTTCCGCGGCGTGGGGCTTTTATCCCTTCAATTGGTATCAGAGCAAACTCAGTTGTTCTTGATTTTTAAATTGAAATTTGCAATTTGTTCTTGGTGGGATTTATGCATTATGAATGTTATGGTTTGCGTATAAATGGTTTCGATTAATTTGGCCATAGATTTACAATTTTTGATGCGATCAAATGTAAAGGCCCCTGCGTTTTTGGGCCATTTAAATTGTAAATTGAGTCTCTGTAAGTCCGGGTCTAGTTTAGATTGAAGAACGATGAAGATCGGGACCAAATTTGGCCAAAAACGGCAGAAAACGGCGAAGAACAGCGGCTGGAACATTGCAGAAATTCGAATTATTAAATCAAACAAAATAAGTTAAATTAAAACAGCGTATTCCAAGACTTGAAACGAGGATGCGCCTTGGTGGTTTGGTCGTTCGGTTAGTCTTGTTGAGGGCACGAGTTCGAATCTTGATGTATGCAGATATTAGCGCATTTATTTTTTCACGCGTGCGGTTCGTTGGTCTTTGACCGGTTCAGCCGGTTCAAGCGAGAATTGACCGGTTCATTGACTGGGCAGTGGTTTTCCAGCTGGTTCAAGCGGTTTTGACCCGGTTTGGACGGTTTTGGCACGTTTGGAGCGGTTTTGGTCCGGTTCGGAGCTGCAGTTGACTATAATAGGATAAAATAGCTTAAATTATTGTAATTTATGTGCTTTATTTTATCCTAGGGGTCAATTAATCGGTTTATACGCTATTTAAATGCTTTATGGATGTCATTTAGATTTAAAATCCCACCTTAGGTTATAAAGCATGCTCATGCATTTTATATATATTATAATTAGTTATAATGTATGGATTGAAATGCATGGTTTATTTTCATGAGTTTTTAATATATAGTTGAGTTATATTAATATCATGAAAAAGGATAAGCATGATGCATACAATTACCTAGTTAAATATAAATAGTTATATTTAATAAAATTGTTTGCAGCATGCTACTTTGATTTACCATTTTTGGCAATAATTTAATTGTTAATTTATTAATAATGGAAATCAAAGTTGCATTGAGCATGAAACATCCATAGTTTAATATAATTGTTATATTAATTTCATGCAATGCAAGGCAATATATATATAGTTTTATTATATTAACTTGAATATGATTGTTAATTATTTTAAAACTATAGTATGCATGATTATAGGGCTAATCATTAAAATTTTGAATAGTTTAAAATTGATGATTAGAAACCGTCAACCTATAATAAAGATTGCATGCAAACATAGGATCATAGGTAAATGAATTAATTTTAAAATGTTTAAAATTAATTAGACCTAAGATCTCGTTAATTCTAATAGGATTAAGTCTTGCTTGGTTTTTTAAAAATAGTTTTAACCTACTAAGTAGGACAAACATTACTGTGATTATAAGGGAACTCTACCGGTAAAAGTTCTGTCTAAGGTTGGGGGTACTTAAGTTGACGGTTTACGGAACACCTCCTACCTGGGAACTGACCCGGAATACCGGAGTTGAATTAATCATGGTTAAATGTTAGCATGCAATGTCACTAGGTTTATTAAAAGAGTTTAATACACCTAGATCTTTAGAGTAAAGACTTTACATTACTATGGTTAAAAGGGAACTCTTCCGGTTACGTTCTGTCTAAGGCTGGAGGTATTTAAGCTGACGGTTTACGGAACACCTGCTACCTGGGAACAAACCCGGAACCTGAGTTGAAATGACCATAGTCATGTTAGCATACGGTGTTGCTAGGTTTGTTAAAAGAGTTTTATTCACCTAGAACATTACAATTCTCATTATAATAGTTATAATAGGATTAGACTTAGATAAATTGAATTAGCCGGATTTATCTAGGTTAATAAACCCTAAAATATACGGTAGGTCACTTTAGTGGAAGGTAAAATCAAAACTTGATTTAAATCGAGTTTTTGCTCCTACGTCCCTATATTCGCAACGTGAGATCCATGCTCGGCTTCGTGTCGTTTTAGCGCGACCTCCCTTCGGAAAGTGTTTGCATGAGTCAATAACAAGGTGAATGGGGAAAGTGCCCATAGTAAGTGGGAGCGGGACACGTGTCAACGTATCCCTCGGTCTCCACCCATAGGTCACACCGTGAGAGTCTTATGATCCGCCTGCGTGTTGTCCTGGAGCAACCATCCCTTCGGAGGGTCTGATCATAAGATTCGTAACACCGTGAACTCCTGGAAAGGATAGGGTCACTTAGGCTAATTACCAACAGTTGTCTTTCCCTTCGGTAGCCTGTTGGTGCGTGCCTCTGGGATCTGAAAGTGGGAGGGTTACACTTACGAGGATGAGTTAAGTGTTGTTAACAAATCCTTGACCAAATAACGGTGGCTAATGCCTATAGGAATATGAGTTATTCCGGAATTAGAATTAGCTGAGAAGTGTCTCATTTCAAAGGAGGAGTAGCTGATCACCCTTCGGTGGCTGTTGCTCTAAACCTCTGAAACATCGTTGCAAAACTAAATCAATAGTCTTAGGGTTCTATGATTGTTTGTTTTTGCTAAACCGATTGGATTGCATGCAATTGTTTGTATTGCTCTTGTAATGGGTTAGTGCGATTAATAATCAAGTAATTTGTTATTTCAATTCAATGATTAAATATGTGCATAGTCTTACGCCTATAACGGTGATTATACAACAAACTTAAACGATTAATTTGTGGGGAATATTTTAAGATTAGTCTTAACAGAGAAATGTTCTCATGCCCCAAATGTTTAATTCATTAAGAAGTGTTATTAATGAATGCGACATTGAGCCTTGCTCAGCCAAAGAAGACTTGTCCAAAGACAGTAAATTCAATTTACTAGTCTTGGAAGCGTAATTTGTGAAGAATGGTGATTCTACCCGAATACTTGATTCATAGTCACAAATCACGTTTGTTCTTCTTATTGAAAGGAATGAATTCCTGGCAACCGCTTGATGCTATTGAGATAACTCTCAAAGTTTTGAACTAGAGAGGTTATCTTGGCTATAGCAATGGGGAACGTTAAGTTATTTTTTCCAGTGGGAGCAAATACATATTATTAGATAATGTGTATATAATTCCTAAGATCAAAAGAAATTTGATTTCTGTATCTTATTGGCTGGAACAATGTTACTCTTTACCTTTCCCTGCTAACGCAGTTCATTTCAAGAAAGGGAGTTAACTTTTGTTCAGCTGAATTGAAAAATAACATAATTTTTTTTTTTTAAGACTAATTAAGAGTAAGGCAGTCATAAACACTACGTTGCCTGAGGCTGCTACTACTCAAAGAAATGAAAGGCAAAAGATTTCTCCTAAAGGAAATACCTTCATTTGGTTCTTAAGGTGTTAGGCTAGTTTTGATCTCAATATGATTGGGAGCTTAGTGTAGAGTATACTTCTAAGTTAGTTAGAAGAACATTCTCTAATACCGATTAAGTCATGCCTTATGGGCAATATGACTGATAGATCTTTTACTGGAAAAGAGCAAAAAGAGCCAAAGAGCCCTTAGAGCTTGTACATTTGGATCCTTGTGGTCTAATATGTTAAAGCAGTGGGAGGGTATGAATAATTCATCTATATTATAGATAATTATTCAAGGTATGTGTATCTCAACCTAATGCAACTTAAGTCTAAAGCTCTTGAGAAATTCAAAGTGTTTTGAGACTGAAGTTGGAAACTTGTTAAGTGAGATGATAAAAACACTTCGATCTGATCGAGGTGTAGAGTAGATGAGACTTGAGATTCCAAGACTATTTGATAGAACATGGAATTACATCTCAATTACCCCTGTAGCACCTTAAGGAAATGGTGTATCAGATAGGAGAAATAGAACCCTATTGGATACGGTTCGATTCATTATGAGCTTTGCTCATTTGCCTAACTCGTTTTGGGGTCATGCAGTGTTGACTGCAGCACATATTTCGAACAACGTTCCATCAAAAGTGTTTCTGAAACATCTTTTGGATTGTGGATAAGACGTAAAAGTAGTTTACGTTATTTTGGGGAGTTCAACACACGTGCTTGTGACTAACCCAAAAAGAAATTGGAACACTGTTCAACAGTATACCTATTCGTAGGCTACCCCATGAAAACGAAAGATGTGGATACTTCTTCAATCCGCAAGAAAATAAAGAATTTGTACCGACAAATTCTACATTCTCAGAAGAATACCGCATAAGAAAAAATAAGCCACAAAGTAAGGTCGTTTTACGTAAATTAACTGATGAAGCTACAGAAATATCAACAAGAGTTGTTGATGATGCTGGACCTTTAACAAGAGTTGTTGATAACGCCAATACAACTGGTTAGTTACATCTATCTCAAGAGTTGAGAGTGCCTCAATGAAGTGGGAGGGTTGTTCTACAATCTGACCGTTCCATGGGCTTAATTGAAGCCCAGATCATCATACTTGATGATGGCTTTAAGGATTCATTGTCTTAGAGCAGGACAATGTTTGATGTTAACAAGAACCAATTGGATTAAAGCAATGGACCATTAACAAGAGTTGTTGACGGGGTCAACACAGCTGGTTAGTTACATCTATCTCAAAAGTTGAGAGTGCCTCAATATAGTGGGAGGATTGTTCTACAATCTGACCGTTACATGGGCTTAATGGAAGCCCAGATCGTCATACCTGATGATGATTTAGAGGATTCATTGTCTTAGAGCAAGGCGATGAATGATGTTAATAAGAACCAATTGGATTAAATTGATGGACCCGGAATTGAAATATGTGGTTTCAATTCCATCTAGAATCTTGTAGATCTATCAAATGAATCTACAAGAAGAAATGAGACATAATCTTATGGTTAGACTTATGGCAAAAGGGTTATACCGAGAGACAGGGGACTGTAAGAAATTCTTATCTCCTGTCGTCATGTTGAAGTCTGTTAGAACTCTTGTCCATTTAGAATGGATGTCAAGACTACCCTTTTGAATGGTAATCTTGAGAAAAGTATCTACATGTCTCAAGCAGAATGGTTCATTTAGCAAGATCAGAAGCAAAAGGGGTTTGCAAGCTTAAGTGATCCATTCATGGATTGAAATAAGCAATTCGATCTTGGAATATAAGATTTGATATTGTGATCAAATCTTTTGGCTTTGATCAAGAACATTGATGAATCTTGTCTTTACAAGAAGATCGTCAATAGTTCAGTAGCTTTATTAATGTTCTATGTGATTGATATCCTAGTAATTGGGAATGATGTAGGTTATCTTACTGACTAGTAAAATAAGCTAGTAGCTCATTTCCAAATGAAAATTTGGGAGAAGCTAAGTTTGTTCTTCGGATCCAAATCGTTAGGAACCGTAAGAACAAAAAGCTAGCCTTGTCTCAAGTGTCTTATATCTACGAGATGTTAGTTACATATAAGATGCAGAATTCCAAGAAGGGTTCACTACCTTTCAGGCGTGGAATTCATTTTGTCTAAGAAACTGTTTCCTGAGACACCTCAAAAAGTTGAGGACATGAGACGAATGCCCTATGCAATAGCGATTGTCATTAAGTACCAATCTAATCCAAGATTTGATCATTGGAAAACCGTTAAGAATATTCTTAAGTATCTGAGGAGAAAGAAGAACTATATGCTCGTGTATGGGACTAAGGATTTGATCCTTACGGGATACACTGACATGGATTTTAAGACTGATAAGGATATTTGTCTGACGTAAAAGAATGGCTAGCGGCCCAATTCCAAATGAAAGATTTAGGAGAGGCCTAATATGTTCTTGGAATCCAAATAATCCGGGATCGGAAGAACGAAACGCTAGCCCTGTCTCAAGCAACGTATATTGACAAAATGTTGTCTCGATATTCGATGCAGAACTCCAAGAAGGGCTTATTGTCTTTCAAGCATGGGGTTCACTTGTCTAAGGAATAGTGTCCTAAAGACAACTCATGAGATTGAGGATATGAGACAGGTTCCCTACGCCTCCGCTGTGGACAGCTTAATGTATGCAATGCTCTGCACGAGGCCTGACATCTGTTATGCTGTAGGGATAGTCAGCAGATATCAATCAATATCCATGGTCAAACTTTACAAAGGAGCTATAGTGTGACATAATTACAGTCTTTACCACATAGGCCGAAAATATAGCTGCTTGTGAAGCAGCGATAGAGACTGTAAGGCTTAGAAAGTTCTTGACTGATTTAGAATGTGTTCCAAATGTGAACTTGCCCATCAAACTTTATAGTGATACAGTGGTGCTGTGGTAAATTCATAAGAACTTTGCAGCCCAAGACAAGTAAGCACATTGAATTAAATTGAAATATTCACGAAGGCTCTCTCGGCTAAAGGGTATGAGGGTCATCTAGAAGGTCTAGGTCTACGAGTAATGTACAAAGATGAAATCTAGGGCAAGTGGGAGAAATGTAATGGGTATAGTGATGCCCTAGTTTATTGTATTTGTACATTGTATATGTTTTATACATGTATTTATACACCCATGCTGAATATATTGTTGTACATCCCACTAAACTAGAGTTTTAGTTCAAGTGGGAGTTTGCTGAGTTTTATGCCCTAAAACTCGTAGATAGTGAATGTAAACAAATTTTATACTTGTATTTAATAAAGTGTTATTTTGTTTCTGCAATAAAATGTTATTGTTAAATATTGCACTATTTGACCCAAATCCAATAAACTAAGATCCAAGGTTGTTTGTATGTAACTTGAACTAGTATGTGGGGACATACGGGGATCAATATTCAAGTAACAACCTAAAAGGTCTATAGTACAAGGATAAGACTGGGTACCTTATCCTGGTGACACTATGGATACGGCCCGCTTTGTATTATGATACAAACGCAATGATCCAACGCGTTCATGTAGTTGACATGCGAGTGGGGGTATCCTATGCAATGAGTTTGCATAAGACCGGACCGCGAAATAGTTAACCACTAACTGTAACACCGTTAGTTGGCTTGGTTTCTATTTCACTAGGATGACCTAGACAACTCAGTCTCAATCCTGAGTGGATTATGGACTCCTGTTCACGAGGAGTTGTCCTTTGATTTGTATGGGTGAGAGTGGCCAGCACGCCGACTCAATAAGCTTACCATTTTGGGGACAATACCGAGTGGGGAGCTGGGAACATAATCACACAAGATGGAATTCACTCCTTCCCGACTCTAGGGTAAGTAGAGGTGTGTTCCCTTAAGTGGTGTCTCCGGGACTTGAACAATGGGCCCAACCCTCTCTATGGCACGAGAGGGACTTCTGTTTGTTGGTTGGACCTCAAACAGGTTGTTCATTAGAGGAGCACTGGGGACTTAAGGACAAAGATGTAAACCAGGGGTAAAACGGTAATTTGACCCAGTTGGGATACGAACACACGTGAAGGACTGACTTGTAGTATTGGTCGATATCCGTGGATACAGAAATATTCTGCAGTGAGAAGAGTGCAGCTGAGGGTCTTTAGTGGAATGACCCACAGTTAACGAATGGAGACTAACTTGGTTAATGAGTTTAAACCGATTAGTCTTGTATCGTTGGAGCTTCTGATCTGTAGGTCCATTAGGTCCCACTGGTAGCTCGTAAAAAGACTTGAAGCAAACAAATATAAATTGTAAATTGAAAGTGTTCAATTTATTTGGGGAATCGTATAATGTATATTGATGCATTATAATATAAAGTTTATGAAACTTTATAATATAATTTTTGAATTAATTTCAAAAATTAATTCTTGAGAGAAAATATTTGAAAGAGTTCAAATAACTTTAATATGAATTGGATTCATATTAATTTTAATAAAATCCCTAAGATTAAATATATGATATTTAATTGGGTAATTAATTAATCATGGAATTAATTAATTATTTATTAAAATTAGAGACCTTTTCCTATTAGGAAAGAAAATATTTGAAAGTGTTCAAATAAATATGAATTGGATTCATATTAATTTTAATTTTAATAAAATCCCTAAGATTAAATATGTGATATTTAATTGGGTAATTAACTAATTATGGAATTAATTAATTATTAAAATTAGATATTGTTCAGATAATAGATTTGAACTTATTCCTAGACCTTTTCCTATTAGGAAAAAGTCTTGGCCTTTACCTATATATAGGACCCCTGGGGTGGGGTGAAAGGCATCCCATTGTCTCTCCTTCTCTCAGAGATTTCTCCCAAAAGACTCCCACAAGTCTCCTGCTTCAAGAAGTCTTAGAGATATACCGGTGTAGCCGATTGGTGGTGTTCGCACAAGAGGGTTGCTGCGTTTTCAATCTTATTGGCAAGAAAAGGCGAATTGATCAAGGCTTTCTACAAAAGTAAGTTTTCTATGAAATCCTTGATCACTAGGATCAATCTAGTTGATCTTTTAGCATGTTTATAGCCTATGTACAGCCCTTTAAGTAGAGATTTATTGCTGTAATATTTTGCAAATTGTATTGGTATTTCAATTAGAATCTAAGACTCTGAGTAGGTTCGGTAATACTTTCCGCGGCGTGGGGCTTTTATCCCTTCATGACACTCTTGGATAAACAAGGTATGGACGTAGCCTGGTCGGCTTCGGTCCTGTTCCTGTAAAAATATGGTATGGGCATGACCTGGTCGACCTCAGCCCTATTCTTGTAGAAACTTGGTAAAACACTTAATGTTATGCATTGGTCAAACAGAATAATGACATTTTTGCAAAAGAATAACATAGGTACGGTTTGGTGACCACTACCTCTTACCACAACAATTTCAGCATCATCCTTCCTGCAAAAAGCACTTAGAGCACTAAACATGTATTTAGCTTAGTTGGCCTTGAGCTCATGCCTAGGCAAACAATTATTAATTTGCGACAGAAATATTATGAGCATGACTAAAATTGAATAGCCACAATAGCATACATGGTAAAAAATAGAAAGGAAAAAGCAATGACTTAATCCAGCCTGGTGGGCCTCGGCCTGGTCGGCTTCGGCCATCTAGACATATTCTTTCCAGACAAGCTTTAATCATCAGCCAATCGATAGTCTCCCCTCCTCAGCCCCTACTCAAGTGTTATTTTAAATTTACAAATTATACTTGAGTAAAAGATGCTTGGAATGTAATTTACCATACTTTGAAGCCTTAATGCCTCCGCCCCTTCTTCTATCGGTACGACCCTGATTGGAGCCCTGGCTCTGTTCCCGAGGGTCCGCTAGTCGTCGTTGCCTTGGGGAGTATTGGCGTTGCCACTCCTCCAAGGACATTTCTGCAAGTCGATTACCTCAGGGAGTATAGGCGTTGCCACTCCACCGAGGGCCTTGGGAGTATAGGCGTTACCACTCCTACAAGGACATTTTTATAAGTCGATTACCTCGGGGAATATAGGTGTTGCCACTCCACCGAGGGCCTTGGGAGTATAGGCGTTGCCACTCCTACAAGGACATTATAAGTCGATTATCTCGGGGAGTATAGGCGTTGCCACTCCAACGAGAGCCTTGGGAGTATAGGCGTTGCCACTCCTACAAGGACATTATAAGTGGATTACCTCGGGGAGTATAGGCGTTGCCACTCCAACGAGGGCCTTGGGAGTATAGGCCTTGCCACTGCTACAAGGACATTATAAGTCGATTACCTCGAGAAGTATAGGCGTTGCCACTCCAACGAGGGCCTTGGGAGTATAGGTGTTGCCACTCCTACAAGGACATTATAAGTCGATTACCTCGGGGAGTATAGGCGTTGCCACTCCAACGAGGGCCTTGGGAGTATAGGCGTTGTCACTCCTACAAGGACATTATAAGTCGATTACCTCGGGGAGTATAGGCGTTACCACTCCAACGAGGGCCTTGGGAGTATAAGCGTTGCCACTCCTACAAGGGCATTATAAGTCGATTACCTCGGGGAGTATAGGCGTTGCCACTCCAACGAGGGCCTTGGGAGTATAGGCATTGCCACTCCTACAAGGACATTATAAGTCGATTACCTCGGGGAGTATAGGCGTGGCCACTCCACCGGGGAACCTTGGGAGTATAGGCGTTGCCACTCCCAATGACATTTTTTCAAGTCGATTACCTCGGGGAGTATAGGCGTTGCCACTCCACCGGGGAACCTTAGGAGTATAGGCGTTGCCACTCCCAAGGACCTTTTTTCAAGTCGATTACCTCGGGGAGTATAGGCGTTGCCACTCCACCGGGGAACCTTGGGAGTATAGGCGTTGCCACTCCCAAGGACCTTTTTTCCTGCAACATTAAATTATCTGCAATAACAAAACTAAAGAGAAAGTAGGGCTTTATTAAGATTAGCACCTCAAGCGTTTTGCACTCAATACTATATACTTGTTGAAGCAAACAAAAGCACTGAATTAAATAATAAGTAAGGTCTTTAAGAAATTGCCTACGAGCCTCGACCTGGTCAGGCTGTGCCTTCCTGTGGTGGGGCAGTGGTGCTCCATCTCTATGGAAGCTACTGGTAGTAAATCTTCAAGTGTTCCACTCAACCAAGGGCATTTTCGCCTGTCATGATTGAATCGTCTGCAACAACATAACTAAACATGGAACCTTTATTAAGATTAGCGCATCAAGCCTTTTAAATTTCCTATACCTACAAATGTAAATGCTAAAATCAGAATGAAAATGCAATTAGTCATTGAAAAACATAATGGAAACAAACACATAAGCTATCACCGCTTCATGAGGGAAGGAGGTTCCCCTGGTCGGCCTCGGCCTCGGCCTTAGCTTGGAATAATCTGTCGCCTTTCGTATTTCTTTGCTCCAATCTTATCCTCGTCTCTTGTTCGACTCGATTGGCAATCAAAATTGCATTGACATTGTGATATTGGAGACACTTTTAGGCCTTGGAAGGTCGGTCTCGGCTTCGGCCTAGAGTTGGCCTCAATCCGATAGCTTTTCCTTCTTAGCCCCCAGTCTTCCTCGAGTGTTCGTTTCCTCAATCTTGGATGTTGATAGACTGATCGATTGTGGGGTTTCGTCCTGACCTCTGCCTCGGCCTCGGCCTTGGGTCGGCACTGTTCGTCTTGGTGACCTCCGTGGTAACTCTTCTTTCGTGATTTCTGTATGCGATAGTTATTTTTTTTGGAAGGTTTTGCAACTGGAATCTAGTTTTTCTTCTTCCTCCTCTTATCCGCTAAGTGACCAGTGTGCAAATCCCACTAGCAAGCTTCCTCCCCATAGACGGCGCCAACTGTTGATGGCAAAATCCGGACAGGGAGAACTCACCTCACCCTAACGTGCCACCAACAGTGAATTATTTGAAGGGGAAAACGTGGCCTGCAAAACAAGGGAAACCTGCACACTGGTGTGGTGCTAGCCACACCACCTACGATGCTTAAGTCAGTAATCGGAGGGAATATGAGCAAAAAACAAAGAGTTAGAGGAAGAGAAAAGAGAGTTTCGGATCAAAATTCGGGTCCCTTCTTCAGTGACCAAGAGGGGTTTAAATACCTGCTCATGCTCTTAGGGTTTTAGTCATTCGGAGGTGATTTGGGCTGAACCGAGTGGAACCGAGGCAACCGAGGGCACCAAGGACCGAATGGAGGCGGAAGAACTCGGCCCGCTGGCCGAGGCCGAGTAGGGGGTCGGGCTTTTGGCCCGACCCCTTCTGCTTTGGCCCGACGCTTTGGCCTGTTCTTCCTCCGGATCCCGTTTCCTGGCTGTCTCCTTGGGCTGGTATCGCGCTGTCCTTGTCAGCTCCTTGCATATCGGAGTGGTCCAAAATTACCTATAACTATAGGAATAAATTGTTACTTATTAAAGTTTCAGTGACTAAATTGTGACAAGTCAAAGTTCAAAGACTAAATTATTATTTTCCCGAAAGTTCAAGAACCAAAATTGAAGTTTAACCCAAATTTTCTCCCCCACCCCCTACATGTTGTAAAAAAAAAAAAAAACCCCAACTTTCCCTCATTTATTTTTATTTTTTATTTATTATTATTATTTTTGGAGAAAGGATAATTATTAAAAAAAAAAAAAAAAAACCTGAATTATCCTTTTTGAATAATTATTTGAAATTTATACGCGAGAACATTCGAGAATAGTCTTTTTTTTCATTGGTCTCATCAGCTTCGGTAATTTACTTTTCGTAAAAGGCAAAATTGAAACCACGTAGGGGTTTGGCCCGACCCTTCGGCTTTGGCCCGACGCTTTGGCCATCTCCAATAGGTTGATCACTCGATTTTAGAGCCTTAATTATTTGTCAGCGTTCTTCGTTTAAATAGGAATCCCCAATTAATTTGGTCCATATATAAACGGCAACGAAGAGAAATCCCACACAATCCAGAACCCTAAAGCGCAGATCTCATCTACAGCGAGAGACAGCCACCGCCATTTCAATTTCGTTGACTCCACACCGTCGTTTCTTCTTATCTTCCGTAACCATGCCTCGTCGGAGCTCCGGAGGTCAGTATTCCGTCGATTTCTCCTTTATTTCTTCTTATGTCAATCGTCATATCTGCGTTCAGATGATTTTATCTCGCCAGATTTTGTTTCCGGTTATTTTTTCCTGTCTGGTGGTGGCTCATGTATGAACAGTGGGATTCGATTTATGGCTGAGAGAAATTTTCGTTTTTATGAATCTGATTTGACGAGAAGGCTGTTAACATTTTTTTTTTTTTTTTTTTTTTTTGTAAAACTAGGGTTTCAAGCTTTTGCATGCTTTGAGATTTGAAATTTCATATGATAGCGAGGAATATTTGAGCTGTGTTATTTGCTAGATTTCTCTTATGTGTGTGGTAAGTGCTTAACCTTTAATTATTGTTGCAGGACGATCTGCTTCCCGTCCCGCCCCTCGCGCTCCACTACGCAACCCTCCGGCGCCAGGTAAAATACCATGAGGTTATATGATTTAATTTAATTATCTGTTTTTATGATTTCTTTTAGGGGAAAGTTTGTCGGGTAGCCGTTGTTAGGGCCTGCGTTTTAGGTGATATCTACCCTGTATGTCCGTGGTGGGTTGGGTTCTTGCCCGGGCTCCTTGGAGATGCGCCTTTACCCAAGGCATGTTTTGGTTGTTAACAATGTTTAGGTCTACCTTCCAATGTTTTAGGTTAAGACCTTTGAGTTTGAGAAGTTAATAAATAATAACTTTAAACCACAAGAGTCAAACTTCATAGCATGAAAACTCTGGAGTGGTGGGGTGCGGTAATTCAAGGAGAGGGACCCTCTACACTTGAGCTATATAAAAAACAATAGCTGCAGTTGTGTCCACCTTTTTGGGAAGTTTTAACCTTTAAGTATATGAACTATGTTACCACCGTTATTCATCAGTATGTGTTGCTAATAATTAACGATATGGATTCATGGTTATTGACTGCTGTATAGCTGGAATCCTTGGAACGTATTACTCTCAATATCAGTGCGAATGAATATGCTGTTCTTTTTCATATTAAGCCGAAAGTAACCTTATGTTTTTGACAATTTATTCTTAACAATATAGTTTTTGTCCCTAAAATTGACTTGACTTCTGCAGTTAGTTCTGCTCCTCCACCCGCACCTGTACAAGGTGGTGGTGGGTCTATGCTGGGAGGAATTGGTGCCACTATTGCTCAAGGTGAGTAAGAGGCACTTGCACTCGCACTTTCATTTCCTACAATAAATTATTTTATTGCTATCGTAACCATTCCTCTTATTTTTTTTCTTTGTGCTAATGTGCAGGTATGGCCTTTGGTACCGGAAGTGCGGTGGCTCACAGGGCTGTTGATGCTGTAATGGGTCCTCGAGTCATCCAGCACGAGACTGTTGATTCATCTTCTTCTTCAGCACCTGCTGTAGCGAGTAATCCTGGAGGATCTGAGGCTTGTAATGTTCAATCAAAGGCCTTTCAGGATGTAGGTTCCTTGTTCTCTATTGTTATTTATGATGAGTTTCTTCTTTTCGATGCTTGGATTCTAAAGTCATTAACATTATTGTCTTATTTTCATACTCAAGCAACTTGCATATTCTTTTATTTGTTCTTCTTTTGCAGTGCCTGAACCATTATGGAAGTGACATTGGAAAGTGCCAGTTCTACTTGGATATGTTGCAGGAATGTCGCAGGGGCTCAGGTTCTGTTTTGGGTGCTTAAAAGGATTGATTTTTAGAACAATCATTTTATTCTCTGTGCTCCATTCGGATGACCGCAGTGAGCGGTGTCAAGATTACGGTGTGTTTTGACAGTGTTTTCATTTTCGAGTACTTTCTATAACTTTAATAAAAGGTGTTTAATGATGAAACACACCACCGTTTGGACTCCTATTGTTTGGTTTTATGTTTTGAGTGTCCTCTTATGAAATTGCTGTCTGGATTATTAATATTAAGATGTACTTGAAATATTCTGAGAATTAGCAAATTACTCGATGGAAACAATCATAATTGAAATTGTTACAGTTTTAAAAAGTAAAATGATTAAAAAAAACGTGTTGAAGGGGACTTGTGGTAGAAATTGGATGTTTGGAAATAAATTAGTAAGAGAATAACGGGCAACGAAAGATAAGATCCCGTTTGATAACCATTTTGTTTTTGGGTTTTGGGTTTTTGAAAATTAAGCTTATAAACACTTCTTTTCCCTATCCATTTCTTTGGTTTGAACTTACATCCTTCCCATGTTTTAAAAAGTCAAAGTTTGAAAAAAAATAAATAGTTTTCAAAAACTTGTTTTTGTTTTTTTGAATTTGGCTAAAAATTCTTGTGTCTCCTTGACCAAAATGAAAATCAAGTAAGGAAATTGAGGAAAAACAAACATAATTTTAAAAAATCAAAAACCAAATGGTTATCAAACAAGGTCTAAATGTTTGAAATTGTATGATAATGGAAGTTCAATGTCTGGACTTTGAGATGATATATTTTTTTTTTCTACACATGTGAAGGTGGGGGTTTGAACCACAGACATGGTCATTAATATAAATTTTATATCAATTGAGTTATACTCATACTGGTATGATTAATTTGTGTTTGTGAATTGTTGATATGGTAATTTAGGATCCGTTTGGTAACGTTCTCGTTTCCCAAAATTTATATAGAACTTCTGGGAACAACTAAAACTAGTTTATCCTTTTTTGTTCTTGTTTCCAAATTTTTTCAAACATAAATAAGAATATAGGTTTATTATTATTGAATGTATAGGTGTTAGGATCATGGAATTCTATTTTTCTTTATTAAAAATGAAGAAACGGAAGCTAGAAACGAGAACGTTACCAAACGCGCCCTTAATGTTGCAACTTTGCAAGTGTATCATGAGAAATTAGTATAGTATGGTGAAAATAAAGGCACTCTAATTTTATTGATTTAATGTATTGGCATGGAAGTCTTGGTTGTAAATTATAACATTAAACCTTCTTTATTTATCTAGATTAGTATTCGAAATGGTACATACCTTTAAAATTTAAATGTGATCATAGAATTAGAATTTTGTAGAAAATTATAAAATTCAATGTATTGAATAATAGAGAGTTTACCCCAATTTTGACCAGTGGAGTTGCTTGTGGGAAAAGAAAGAAGAAAGTTGGACTATTTCCCTAACATTGTTTATTTATTATTAGACTCATCTTTCAACAATTTATGGAGGGGAATTTGAACCTTTTTATTTTTTATATTTTTTTTTGAAAAAGGAATAAATGCATTAACAACCACAAACAGAACTACAATAACTCTTCCTCAGAAAACGAAGAGTTCAACAAAGGGGCCAAAGCCTCCTTACAAAAAAAGCCATCTTCCGAAGTGGAAGAATAAAAAAAAAACCAGCGACAGTCACCCAGAACACCCAGGCCTGCTGCAAAACGCGCTAAATTATGCGCTTCCAAGTTCGAATCTCGCGGGCTGAACACGAAGGAAACCTCCCCCACTTTTGCAGCCAGAAAATCGATCTTCTTCGCCAGATTGCTCACTTCCGAGAGGTCCTCAGAGGAGTGATTTAGAGTCGCAACAGCTTCGGAAGAGTCTGATTCGACTATAATTCTGGGGAGCGGCCTCTCCATCTTAATAAGTAAGTTCTTCAGACTCACAGCAATGGCTTCCATTTCAAGACACTTAATCGGCCACTTAAGCTTGAATTGCTTGAAACCAGCACAAATTAGACAACTCAAGTCACGAGCTATCCAACCCAGACCTCCACTCCGATTCTCCTCCGACCAAGAGGCATCCGTGTTGATCTTCCACATACCCGAGGGGGGAGGGGTCCAGCGATGGTGACTCAAGAGGTTCTCCTGGCTTGGCAGTCTGCCACCTCTGGGAATCAGGTACTGATTGAAACTCTCTTTTCCTTCGATTGCTCTGATAATTTTGAGAGGGTCTGGCTCAATTGCGTGAGTTTTCACCGTGTTCCTGATATTCCAAACGTTCCAAATGATACTGGAAGCAATAGGCAAGTTCTCTTCTTTGACACACTCTGCGAGCTTATCCCATCTCTCCAAATTGTTCCAGCCTTCCCTGAAAAAACCAACAACCTTCGATAAGTTGGGAAAGAAATAGTTCCAAATTTGCTTTGAAAATTTACATAACCAGAAGACGTGTTCCCCTGATTCGGCCTTTTCCCTGCAAATAAAACACACGGGGTTAGTATCTATCCCTCTGTTTATAACATTAGAAAGAGTAGGCAAGGAATTTTGAATTGCTCTCCAGGTGCAAATTTTTTCTCTAGGGGGGGAGTTGATTTTCCAGAACTTCTTCCAGAACGAGGTTAGGAGCGACACATCTGAGGGGGAACTTTTTCCTACATAAGAGAGGTTATAGGCTAGATGATAAGCACTTTTAACCGTAAAAATGCCTTTGCTGACCGGCCCCCAAATAATCTCATCCTTTGCATTCCTTAGGCCTAGAGGAATCTGAAGGATCATTTCCACATCCGATATAAGAAACCCTTCTCTAACCATATCCTCTTTCCATCTCCCAGAATCATCAATAAGGTTGGCTACTCTAAGCTCTTTGAAATCATCCTTGACCCACAGCGGCTTGTAGTTCCCTTCTCTAGGAAGCCAAGGATCCTCTTTAACATTTATGTATGAGCCATTCCCAACTCTCCACCTCATCCCTCTTTTAAAGAGATCTCTACCCCACAAACTACTCCTTCACGTGAGAGAGGGGTTATGGCCTATCGAGGCTTCGAGGAAACTGTTATGGCTGAAATATTTCCCTCTTAGGACCTTGGAGAGAAGGCTATTCGGAAATTTAATGATTCTCCAACTTTGTTTCGCAAGCATGGCTTGATTGAACAAACTCAATTCCCTAAACCCGATCCCTCCTCTTTCTTTGCTAGTACACAACTTCTTCCAACTAGTCCAATGCGCTCTATCTTTGCCTCCAGCTGAGCCCCACCAGAACCTAGCACAGAGCTTATCAATCTCCTCGCATAAGGACCTGGGAAGCTTGAAACAGCTCATAGTGTAGGTTGGGATGGCTTGGGCCACTGCTTTAATCAACGTCTCTTTTCCTCCCATAGAGAACAACCTATCTTTCCATCCTTGGAGAGTTTTCCACATTTTCTCTTTTAGCTTGCTGAAGATCTTTTGTTTCCTTCGACCCGATTGGGAAGGCATGCCAAGGTAAAAGCCCAGCGAGTCAAGAAGCTTTATGCCAAGGATATCGCTAAGCTCTTTGGCTTTGACTCTGCATATGCTTTTGCTAATCATACAGGCCGATTTGTTTAAGTTAATCGCCTGTCCTGAAACCGCTTCATAGATCTTCAACACCTTCTTGATTGAGTCACAATTCCTCTTGTTCGCCTTTAGGAAAATTAAGTTGTCGTCTGCAAAAAAAGAGATGAGTTAGAGAAGGACAAAGCTTACTAATTTTTAAACCTGAAAGATTAGAGGAATTTTCTTCCCTGTTTATGAGAGTCGATAAACCTTCCACGCAAAGGATGAAGATATAAGGCGAAAGCGGGTCGCCTTGTCGGAGACCCCTCTCTGGCTTGAATTCAGTCGATGGCCCTCCATTAATGAGGACTGAATAGCTCACCGTCTCGATACAATTCATAACCTTTTTTTATCCAAGAGCCTTCGAAACCAATCTTCTCCATCACTTTTCGGATGTAAGCCCACTCCACTCTGTCGTAAGCTTTGCTCATGTCCAACTTAATGGCCATATGCCCCTCCTTTCCCGCTCTTTTGCTATTAATAGCATGAATGCACTCAAACCCAATAAGCACATTGTCCGAGATTAGCCTGCCGGGGATAAAAGCGGATTGGGATGGGGAGATGATTTGATCAAGAATGGTTTTCATTCGGTTCGAGATAGCTTTAGAAATCATCTTATACACCACGTTGCATAAGCTGATAGGTCGGAATTCTTCCATTTTTCCAGGCTTTGAGACTTTCGGTATGAGAGTAATCCATGTAGTGTTCAACGACCTGATGTCCCCATCATTATTCAAGATATTCAAACACACTCTAGTTATATCGTCACCCACGATATCCCAGTATCTTTGGAAAAACATAGCGTGAGCTCCATCAGGACCTGGAGCCTTAGACGGGTTCATATCTTTTAAAGCTTTCTCTATTTCGGCTTTAGAAAAAGGTCTGCTGAGATCTCTATTTTGGGCCTCCGAGACCTTAGGAGAGATCTCAACAGTGGCTTCCTCCATCATCTCTGCATTAGGATTTGAAAATTTGAAAAGCTTTGTAAAATAGGCAATGGCCACAACACCTATATCCTCTTCATCCTCCACCCAATCACCTCTGTCATTTTTAACTTGGATATCCAATTCTTTCTTTTTCTATGGGAAGCCTTCGAGTGGAACCACTTCGTGTTCCTATCACCCCATTTAAGCCAATCCTCCCTAGATCTAAGCTTCCAATACTGTTCTTCTTCTTCCATCAACGAATCAAGCTCCTTTTCCAACTTGGCAATGCTACTGTCCAGATCACCCTTATTGGCAAGCTTTAGCTTTTGAATCTCATTTGATTTCCTTTCAATGGCACCTTTTAGAGATCCCTCCAGCCTGGCTTTATTCCATAAACTAAGACTTTTCAAGCTTCCCTCAATTTTTTGGTTGATTTCCTTTGCTCCTCCTGACCCCCCATTATTCCAACAATTCTTTAAGATCTGCCTGCACTCCTCAAATTGCAACCAACTTTCCTCAAACTTTGGCTTTCTCTTTTTTTTTATATTTTTCCTCATTCTCATTTTCTCAAAGGTTGTGGCTAAAATCGGTCTGTGATCTGAATTGTAATAGTCGAGATGGTTTACTTCAATTCTATGAACTTGGTCGATCAACGAAGGATTAGCCACAAATCTATCCAACCTCTCCTTAATCAGATCACCTTTCTTATCCCTTCTTTTCCAAGTAAACTTGTCACCAAAGAAGCCTAGGTCGACAAGATGACACAAGCTCAGAAGAGATCTAAAATCAGTCATTTGCTTATGGATTTTCTGTCTTCCACCTTCTTTTTCAGCATCAAACAAAATCTCATTGAAGTCCCCTCCCCCCACGATCCAAGGCAAATCACTCAAAGAGTGCAATCTCCTAATGAGCTCCCAAGTAGCTTGCCTATTTTCCACCTCGGGACTACCATAGAAACCGGTAAACCTCCATTGGGAGTTGTCTTTTGAGATCGTAGAGTCAATATGACCTTTAGAAAAGGATTTCACCACAACGTCGATCCCCTCTTTCCATAACAGAATTAAACCACCACTTAGGCCCGAGCTCGGAACACAAAAGCACCCTTGAAACTTTAGACTATTTTTAAGGAAATCCTGACTTGCTTTTTTGCTTTTAGATTCAGACAGAAACACTATATCGGGGTCCTGATTACGCACGATAGTGCGAAGGGCGCGGAGCGTTCGAGGGTTCCCCACCCCCGAACGTTCCAGCATAATATTTTCATGGCTCTCGGTGGGGCTGATTTTCAGCCTCCGCCGATATCACAACGGTTTCCCCAAAGTAGTTTAAGCATTGCCTTTTTGGATCTTTCTCCTCTTCTACAGAGTCCCTTTCGTGTTTTCCTGAAGTTCCTTTCTTGAATAATTAGTGTGTGTTGCCTTCCTGCCTAGGCTCTTCTCGAGCTCTGCGTTTCCAGGAGTTCCTTTTCTTCTTCTTTTCCCCTGTATCGATATCCTTTAGTTTAGTGCCTTCTGGAATGGGTTCTGGGTCCTTACAGATATGATTATTATTTTGAGATATGTTGGCCCAGTTTAAATCTCTTTCCATGTCTTTGTATCTTGATTTCGATTGTGAGCCCATTCTCTCAGATTGGCCCACTAAACCTTCCTCAACTTTTTTACCTTTATCATTTTCTATTACGTGCTGATCCCCATAATCGCCTTTTCCTTTTCCAATCTTGGTTCGGTCCACCGCCACCATGATTGCTTTCTTTTTTTCCCCTTTTTCGTAATATGACTTACCTTTCCCTCTGTCGTTTTCAGTCTCTGACTTGTCCTTGTCATCGCAGGTAGCCGTTTGAGCCATCTCTCTGTGCCTTGGAATTTGAGCTGGAGAGCTCTTACCGGCGTCCTCCCTGCTCGTCAGACCTCCCTCGACCGCCGGTGGTACCTGATCCGATTGAACTTTTGAATCTTCTAGTTGAAAATATTATTTAAAAATAAGGGAGGGTAGAGAAAGATAAGTTCAAGTTGTAATACTTCATATAAATCAAAAGTCTTATCTTGTCTCAACAAAATATGATATTTCTAAAATTATTTTTTATGTATAAACAAGTTCATGTGCACCATACGAATTTTATCAATGTTTTGTCTTATTCACTATCAAATTTTTCTACGAAATTTTACAACATTTTGATATGAGCATCTACGAGATTGGTAAAGTAGTAGACATTTAAGTACATTTTGGTATGAGCAACTAAGGGCCCGTTTGGTTGGTGATCAGAAAACAGGAATTTGAAAACAAGGGATTCAATGAAAACAGAGTTGTATTTTATGTTTTCAGATATATGTTTGGTAGCAGATTCAAAAATTGGATCTGAATTTAAATAATGATTCAAAATGTGTTTGATAATATATTTATAAACGATAAATTATTTGTAGTTATCAACTAAATACTAAGTTGAATATAAAATATTATTAATTAATTTATAAAAATGTTATATATTATAAATTTATTATTATTATTATTTTACAATATCATATAATTTATAATACATTATATTATACAAATTTTAATTTCACAAAAATAAATTGAGTTTATAACATGAAATACTATATTTATTAAAGTTTTTATCTTTTTTAAATTAATTTTGCATTTAAAATTTTGAGATTCAAAATCTGGATACAACGAAAACATAAAAAAGTTGTTTTCAGAATTTTCACTATTTGGATCACAGAATCCGAAAAACAGTTTTCAGAAACACGTCTGCCAAACACATATTCACTGAATTCCGTGAATCTGAAAACATAAAACAGGATCCAGATTGCCTACCAAACAGACCCTAAAAGATTGGTAAAGTAGAAGACATTTAAACTAGTACCTGAGCCCGAAGTCCAACTTGAGGAAAGGTTTGGGAGCCAGCCGAGTCGCACTTAGTCGAAATGCTCGTTGGAAAAAATTTGGAAGTTGAATGTTGATGCTTCGTGGAACGATCAATTTGGTATATGTGGTATTAGTTGGGTTGTTCGTGACCATGTAGGTTCCCCAATTTGCGTTAGGATGAAACAAATTAAGAGAAAATGACCTATAAGAAGAACATTACCGAAAATTTCAAGTACCCTTGTCCCCCTCTGATAGTCGAGTCTGATGCTTTAGGGATTTATCAACACGCTGAATGAGGAGACAGAAGACCTCTAAAAAACAAGCTATATAATTGAAGTCATCATCGAGCTCTGTTCGAATAAGGGAGAAGTGAGTTTTAGCTACTGTCCCAAATCTTCCAACACAATTGCGCACTGTGTGGCGAGAAAATCGGTTGTCGATTTTTTTGAGCCTCAAAGGCTTTCTCTCTGGTGGGTGGGGAGAAGACACCATTATTTGGCACTCTAGATCTCCTATTTGGTTTGTTTCCCTCCTTTGGAGGCTTGTTGTACCTAATTTCTTCTTTTAATGTAATCCCCTTTAGATCATAATAAATTGTTACTTATTAAAGTTTAAGTGACTAAATTGTGACGAATCAAAGTTCAAAGACTAAATTGTTATTTTCACGAAAGTTCAAGAACCAAAATTGAAGTTTAGCCCAAATTTTCTCCCCCACCCCCTACATGTTGTCAAAAAAAAAAACCCCAACTTTCCCTCATTTATTTTTATTTTTATTTTTTTATTTTTATTTTTGGAGAAAGGATAATTATTAAAAAAAAAAAAAAAAAACCTGAATTATCCTTTTTGAATAATTATTTGAAATTTATACGCGAGAACATTCGAGAATAGTCTTTTTTTTCATTTGTCTCATCAGCTTCGGTAATTTACTTGTCGGAAAAGGCAAAATTGAAACCACGTGGCCATCTCCAATAGGTTGATCACTCGATTTTAGAGCCTTAATTATTTGTCAGCGTTCTTCGTTTAAATAGGAATCCCCAATTAATTTGGTCCATATATAAACGGCAACGAAGAGAAATCCCACACAATCCAGAACCCTAAAGCGCAGATCTCATCTACAGCGAGAGACAGCCACCGCCATTTCAATTTCGTTGACTCCACACCGTCGTTTCTTCTTATCTTCCGTAACCATGCCTCGTCGGAGCTCCGGAGGTCAGTATTCCGTCGATTTCTCCTTTATTTCTTCTTATGTCAATCGTCATATCTGCGTTCAGATGATTTTATCTCGCCAGATTTTGTTTCCGGTTATTTTTTCCTGTCTGGTGGTGGCTCATGTATGAACAGTGGGATTCGATTTATGGCTGAGAGAAATTTTCGTTTTTATGAATCTGATTTGACGAGGAGGCTGTTAACATTTTTTTTTTTTTTTTTTTTTGTAAAACTAGGGTTTCAAGCTTTTGCATGCTTTGAGATTTGAAATTTCATATGATAGCGAGGAATATTTGAGCTGTGTTATTTGCTAGATTTCTCTTATGTGTGTGGTAAGTGCTTAACCTTTAATTATTGTTGCAGGACGATCTGCTTCCCGTCCCGCCCCTCGCGCTCCACTACGCAACCCTCCGGCGCCAGGTAAAATACCATGAGGTTATATGATTTAATTTAATTATCTGTTTTTATGATTTCTTTTAGGGGAAAGTTTGTCGGGTAGCCGTTGTTAGGGCCTGCGTTTTAGGTGATATCTACCCTGTATGTCCGTGGTGGGTTGGGTTCTTGCCCGGGCTCCTTGGAGATGCGCCTTTACCCAAGGCATGTTTTGGTTGTTAACAATGTTTAGGTCTACCTTCCAATGTTTTAGGTTAAGACCTTTGAGTTTGAGAAGTTAATAAATAATAACTTTAAACCACAAGAGTCAAACTTCATAGCATGAAAACTCTGGAGTGGTGGGGTGCGGTAATTCAAGGAGAGGGACCCTCTACACTTGAGCTATATAAAAAACAATAGCTGCAGTTGTGTCCACCTTTTTGGGAAGTTTTAACCTTTAAGTATATGAACTATGTTACCACCGTTATTCATCAGTATGTGTTGCTAATAATTAACGATATGGATTCATGGTTATTGACTGCTGTATAGCTGGAATCCTTGGAACGTATTACTCTCAATATCAGTGCGAATGAATATGCTGTTCTTTTTCATATTAAGCCGAAAGTAACCTTATGTTTTTGACAATTTATTCTTAACAATATAGTTTTTGTCCCTAAAATTGACTTGACTTCTGCAGTTAGTTCTGCTCCTCCACCCGCACCTGTACAAGGTGGTGGTGGGTCTATGCTGGGAGGAATTGGTGCCACTATTGCTCAAGGTGAGTAAGAGGCACTTGCACTCGCACTTTCATTTCCTACAATAAATTATTTTATTGCTATCGTAACCATTCCTCTTATTTTTTTTCTTTGTGCTAATGTGCAGGTATGGCCTTTGGTACCGGAAGTGCGGTGGCTCACAGGGCTGTTGATGCTGTAATGGGTCCTCGAGTCATCCAGCACGAGACTGTTGATTCATCTTCTTCTTCAGCACCTGCTGTAGCGAGTAATCCTGGAGGATCTGAGGCTTGTAATGTTCAATCAAAGGCCTTTCAGGATGTAGGTTCCTTGTTCTCTATTGTTATTTATGATGAGTTTCTTCTTTTCGATGCTTGGATTCTAAAGTCATTAACATTATTGTCTTATTTTCATACTCAAGCAACTTGCATATTCTTTTATTTGTTCTTCTTTTGCAGTGCCTGAACCATTATGGAAGTGACATTGGAAAGTGCCAGTTCTACTTGGATATGTTGCAGGAATGTCGCAGGGGCTCAGGTTCTGTTTTGGGTGCTTAAAAGGATTGATTTTTAGAACAATCATTTTATTCTCTGTGCTCCATTCGGATGACAGCAGTGAGCGGTGTCAAGATTACGGTGTGTTTTGACAGTGTTTTCATTTTACGAGTACTTTCTATAACTTTAATAAAAGGTGTTTAATGATGAAACACACCACCGTTTGGACTCCTATTGTTTGGTTTTATGTTTTGAGTGTCCTCTTATGAAATTGCTGTCTGGATTATTAATATTAAGATGTACTTGAAATATGTTTCAAAAAAAAAAAGATGTACTTGAAATATTCTGAGAATTAGCAAATTACTCGATGGAAACAATCATAATTGAAATTGTTACAGTTTTAAAAAGTAAAATGATTAAAAAAAACGTGTTGAAGGGGATTTATGGTAGAAATTGGATGTTTGGAAATAAATTAGTAAGAGAATAACGGGCAACTAAAGATAAGATCCCGTTTGATAACCATTTTGTTTTTGGGTTTTGGGTTTTTGAAAATTAAGCTTATAAACACTTGTTTTCCCTATCCATTTCTTTGGTTTGAATTTACATCCTTTCCATGTTTTAAAAAGTGTTACTTAAATTTATAGGGAAGCAAGACTTTATTTTTGGTGGTTCTATAATTAGCAAAGCCAAATTTAGTGCCCTCTAAATTTAAGTAACACTAAAAATTGCAAGTAGACTTTTTCTCCTTTGACTTTGAATTAGTCATTTTTTTTTTTTTGACAATATGGGGAGTGGAGAATCGAACCACAGACCTCGTGGTCACTAATACAACTTTATGCCGATTTAGCTATGCTCTTGTTGGCGACTTTGAATTAGTCATTCCTAACATATAGTACGACAAATGCATCAGTGAAGATAAACACCTGATCTGAAGAGAGAGTAATCAAATCAAAAGTTTAGTCATAAAACTTGTAGGTTTGTATTTAGAAGATCACTACTTTTAAAATTATTTAATAGTATATTGAACTTTCAAATTTATGTTTAATATGATATATAATTTTTTTTCATAATTTAAAAAAAAAAGGCTAAATTATTAAAAGTGCCCATGAACTATGGTTGGTTTCAATTATACGTCTAAAATTTCAAAAGTTTTATTTTAATCCTTGAAGTTTAAAGTTTGTCTCAAAACAACACATAAAATAATTTTTTTCGTTAAATCCATGAGATGAAAAATGATGTATTTACATGTATATTATTCTTTATATGAACAAATTTGAACATATTGATGAAAATACAAAACTAAGACACATATAAACACGTCATTCTTTTACTCATAAGTTTAATAAAAAAAGTCTTCGATGGTCATCTTGAAACAAACTTCAAACTTGAAAGGTTAAAACGCTCGAGAGTGTATGAAAAAAGCATTCAATGATCATTTTGAAACAAAACTTTCAAAGTTAAAATGAAAAATTTGAAAAAATTTAGAGTATAATTAAAATCAATTGAGTATTATCAACAAAAAAAAAATCATAATTGCGTGGTACTTATAATAATTAAACCAAAACTAAAGAAACACGCAAACTTGTTATTTCACTAATTTTTTTTTAGTACATCAATATTTGGAGGTAGGGGATATGAACCTCTGAACTTTTGGTCGAGGGTACATGCTAATTATGCGGCCTGTTATTTCACTAATTGAGTGGGACTCTTTCTGTCTTTTATTTTATTTTATTTTTGAAAAGGTCTTTTATTTATTTTTTAGTACATAGTTTGAGAAATTAGTCGATGGAGTTATAAACCATTGTCTTCCCATTTATTTTATTGTAATAATTTTCCACATCTGATGCAAGCAATGACGGAGCGACTTTCGCTGTGTGCCGAAAAACTCTCGTCCATGGGATTCCCGTTTACGTCGTCGCTGAATGCAATTTCTTTCCACCTCCCGACGTCTCGTTCGTTCGCTTTCCCCGTCGATGCACCGAAATCCGATTCTGTTTTCTTAATGCCTTCGCCAAAGGAGAAATGGAATCATTTCCAGCAATCATCGATATCATCTTCACTAAGAAATTTCAGAATCAGGAGCAGAAATAGTAGAGCTCGATTCAGCTCCCTGAAGAATCCGAATTCCATACCTCATGCCTCCAATGGCGATTCAGATTCTCCTGCTATAACGAAGATTATAGTAGTAAGCTCTGTAATTGCCGTCTCACTAGCAATTGCGAACCGTGTGCTGCACAAGCTTGCTCTCGTCCCACTGAAGGATTATCCATTCTTCTTAGCTCAATTGACTACATTTGGGCAAGTTATTCATGCTCTGCCTTGCTATTTTTTAACTTTTGGAATTTTGTGTTGCGTTTACTGCTTTTAAGCAATTTGACTTGAATGTGTGTTTATACGTCTTACTGAAGAACATTTGGAATTTTTGTCCTATAACACATGGGAGCAGATATGTTATAGTATATTTTAGTATATTATACCTGCGGCGTCGGGCAAACATTGTGACTGACGAAATGATATCGCTTCCAAAATCGCGATTCATGGCCGTAGGTTTTCTAGAAGCGCTGGGAATTGCAACAGGGATGACTGCTGCAGGTATCAAAGTTATACATTACTTTAGATTTGGCCGATGGGTAGAAATTTTCATTTTAGGCGGCTGTTTGATACATTTTCATGTTTCTGCGCGTCCTTATGTATGAAAATTTGTAATCGTTTGTAATTCTCGGGATCCCTTGCTTTTCCAACACCTCAAGACAGAGTAGGCTAGGAACTCTGATTTCTTGTGATATAATGAATGGAATCAGAAAATTTTAAGAATTACGCTGGTTTGAAAGATTAAAAAATCGCACCAATTCAAGTTTTGAATTTGCGTTTAGAACTCGTAGTAGAACCCGTACTAAATGCTATGCATCATCTACAGCTTCGCTTCCTGGTCCAGCAATACCTATACTTAGTCAGGTATCTCCTTTTACGATTCCTTTTCTTTGTCCAAAGTTCTTAACTTGAAAAAATAAAAACCAATTTTCAATTGAACTCTAGATTAAATATTGTATTTGGTCTATCAGTGTTTTTATTGTACTTTATGTATGTACTTGGGTTACTAACTTGAACTTGATAACTATAATTACTACCCTCCTATCAAGTTTGTGAAACTCCTCTCCATTAGCTCTCTTATTTTCTCAAGCTTCTTTCAATGTTTGTACAGATTTAAATTTGAGTTCATGAATATATAGCTTTAGTGCAACTACATTGATTAATATGGCCTTAATGACCTTCCCTCGCCAAGTTGTGATAATTGATTCTTTTGATCCTGCTGTTTATAATACACACGAACAAACACACAAAGGGTATACATGCAGAACTGATATGTTCGCAATTTTCTTTTCACATCTCATTGGCACCTTCTTCTAATAATATAATCTTCTTGCAGACCTTTTTAGTTTGGCAGCTCATATTTTCTGCCATTTTGCTTGGTAGAAGGTACTCATTCAATCAAATTGCTGGGTGTGTTATTATAACTGCTGGTGTAGCAGTGGCTGTTGGAAGGTATCGTTTCTTTATTCAGAATGTATATTTCGGCATTTAATATTCTGCTTCTAACCGGCTAGAGTGCCTGCCAAATTCTCAATATGAGAAATTGGATCCGTTATTCATTTCAAGGAATCTAATATTTGAATGTATTTAAGCAATCAGATAAGCTGATTAATTCAATTAGTGATTATGTCAAATTTGGGTTATCTTAAAGATTATTTCTTGATAATTCAAAACGTTCTGAACCTCATATCTACTTTCTGTGTTTATTGGTTGATTGGGTATCAAGAATCACAGGCCATCAAAATTGGGTCATTGTCGATGGCGATAGTGTAATTGGGATGGAAAAGTCGAGTGTCACTGCAAAATTTCTAGTAGGTCAATGACTACTAGGTGATATGATTGCTAATTACCAGAGTAGGTTTCCTTGTTGGTGAAGATTTAGTTTCATATATATTTTTTAGAAACATTTTCATTGTGCTATGTGCGAATAGAATTACAAGCAAAATCTCCCAGTTCGCACAAATAATAGAGAGGAGGTAGTTACAATTACAATCTATAAAAGACATACAAGCAAGACAGTCAAGATGTAGACAAAAAGGAGTAAGCTCCCAACTTTCTTCTCTATGCTTTTCTAGCCTCTAAAAACATCTTCTGTTCCTTTCACATATGATGCAGCAACCTGCAACTACCATTAATCTGAAGCATTTTTGCTTCCTTTTTTAAATCAATAAAAGGAGTAGCACTGTTGGATTCTTTACCCTTATACCTAGCGCCAATTGAAGCTTGAATCCACAAAGATGGGGATGTGAGAGGAGTAACAAAAGTGTAAGTTAGGGAAAGATGAACAGCATCCTCAAGATTATCCTTACAAAGATATCAGAGAGCTTGGGAAAAGAGCTCTGATGCTATTCCTTTTTTATGGACTTTATTATTAGTGTTGACAGTTGACACCATTTAAACACAAAGAAAAAATGAAAAATTAAGACCTTTTTGGAATTTTTACTTGCCATAAGGCGTTCAAATGGAGAAATCCAAAATGGAATCAATCCCAATGAAATGTTGAAGAAGTGACTTCACTTCACCAGGAGCAGACCAGAGGCATCCACCTCCCAAATTCCGGAGTAGGGGCAAGAGAGATTAAAAAATTCCTTAAGTGATAATTTAAAGAAGTCCACCTTTTGAACTCCCTATAGTATAAGAGTCTTCTAAAATTAAACATCCATCACTCGTCTGAGGGTTCCAAGCTTCCCTGATCAATTTATTCTAACTTTCCAAAAGGTTGAAAAGGAAAATTCTCCTTCCATTATGTCTTCCCAGTTTCAGAATCATCATTCTTTTCCGTATTTTTGTAGTCTTGCATTTACCCTATGCTTGATCATTGAATGCCATAAACTTCTCAAGGAGGTATAATTTTACTTCCTGATAACGGTGATAAGCCACCATTTTCTGTTCCATTTTTACTGGAGATAACTTTGTTCCAGAGAGTGCTTGGGAACCCTCCAAAGCATTTGGAGAGCAAGGCTTCGTTTCTTTTCTTAATACTGCTGAACCCTAACCCACCCAAGAAAAGAGGAAGATAAATAGATTTTCACTTCATCCAAAGGCTTCCTTCTTCTAATTCATACCCTCTGGAAAGGAAACCATTAAATCCCTATCAAGAACTTTCCCTTTGCGCAAAACAGAGAAGAAAAAAGCAACAGCTTAGCATATCAAAGAGTGCATTTTGAATGGGAGTGAATCTACCACACCAAGAAATAAGGAAATGTTTCCGTTTACCCTACTTGCAAATGGATTTTCTGAATCATAATTGACAAAAATATGATGAGTTTAGTTTAGATTGCCTCCTAGATGGATGCTCAAATAATGAAAGAGATCCTTTTACACGATTCCAAATTTGTGAGGCTTCCTCCAATTCCAAATCTGGAGGTTCACATACTTTTGCTTGTTGGAGACTTCAAGGGGTTTTTTGTTTTCTGTTTTTAAATTTTGTTATTATTATTTTATTTATTTAGGGTTTGGAGGGTGCAGTTTCACATTCACAAACTTTCATACTCGGGACGAGTGATTGTGCGACACATGCTCTAACCCAAAGAACAAGTGTACTAAAATCGGAAATCGCAGGCAACTTCAGCATAAAGTCTAGCCTCCACTCACGTTTTGAGTGAAATTTGGTTTTATAAAACGTGAGAGAGAAAAGGAATTGAAAACATCTTTGAAGAAAGCATTATGGGCAAGGATGCAAGAAAACTTGATTGCAAGAAAGTATATAATGCTTGGTCGGGGGGGAGGTTTGATGACTACTTGATCCCACATATAGTACATTTTGAAGCATTTTTTGTCTGACAGTCGTGAACTTGAAAATCACGAGGAGTCATATGTGCCCAGAACTTGTTACAAACAAAAGAAAGCAACAAAACTAATTACATGACACTAAGACATGGTGGTTGATGATGGTTTGAACATGTGGTCATAGGCATAACTCACCCTGGACAAGCATGCCCGAGACACAAAGCGTGGGGCATTGGTGAGTCCAAAAGGCATTAATGGTAAATCAACTTTAAGGGTCTTTTTTAGAACAAAACTTCCTTCACTAACAAGCTCCATTAAGTGATTTGGAAAGGAAAAGACCCAAAAAAGATCAAAATATTTATCTTGGTAACTCTTACAAAGGGGTCTCAGACTCTTAATATGAATTATAAGGTTCAAGTCCAAGCTTGTTACGCGTCCTGCCTCCTTCAACCTGATTGGTGCCTCCTTATAGGGCTCATAGTCAAAATGCTAAACGTCCATCTCCTTCTCCATTGTTCTTTCTCTTCCAAGATCGTGGGGGATCTTCAAAATTTTTACTGTTCAAATAGTTGGTGCTCAATTCTTTAAGCAAATGCTTCTTTTCGTCATCTTCATATTCCATTTCAAAAAGAAAGCTAGACTTCCTTAGTTAAACACTTTCAGGGACTTTTTCTGGAACTTGTGGGTTGAAAGAAGTAGGGAAGTTTTATGGATAGTGTGATGAGTGAGATCTTGTTTGAGATTTTATTTCTTTTGGGGTCTCTCTTTGGAGCTCATTAGCCAGAAAGCTCCATACATCATCGATTCTAACTGGAATCTTTTTCTTTCTTTGGACGTTTTGTACTTCTATTACTGTCCATAAAAAATTTGCTTCTTATACATATAATGTTCTGCACTCCTGAATATTGTTCTTCAATTTGTAAACCTACTGGCAAATAGCAAAATGTAATTTCTCTCTCTTCCTGTGCTTCTGAAGACACATGTTAATAAGTTTTTTCAGACATGGAACGTAGGCTCTCAACAGTGATATGTGCCTTTCATTATTTCAGTGGCTCTAATGCAGGCCAATTGCTGTCTGGAGTTGCACCTCTATGGCCAGCATTAATGGTAGCTTCTAGCGCTTGTCAAGCTGGTGCATCGATTATGAAGGTTGCAATGGTCATTATTGTAAAATAATGCACTTGATATACCAAATGTGAATGGACGTTGACTTTGTTTTTCTGAACAGGAATTTATTTTCATTGACGCTGCAACCCGTCTTCGTGTATGAAAATTTCTGTTATTATTTTCAAATTAGTAGCTATTTGAGAATTTCATTTCTTTGGTTATATGTATTAGGTGCTAAATATTTTTGCAGTTGTTTTCCTTAATATGATCGACTTGTTTGGCTTGTAGGGGAAGTCACTAGACATTTTTGTGGTCAATTCTTTTGGATCTGGATTTCAGGTTAGAATTTTACAAACCCATCTTGAATTTCTTAAATTTACTTGGCAGTTGGGCCAGCTATGTATATATACAAGTACTATTTGCAAAGACCACACAGTAATTATGCTTTCAATTGTTTCAAATCATGTTCAAAAGAAATGCTACAGGTTTATGGATAAATTTATTTTTTGAAATCTCATATTCAGGTCTATTTATTATTGAGTTTCAACAGTTGACATTCACGCACAGGCACTTTTTGTACTTCTCTTTCTACCATTTCTTTCGAACTTGAAAGGCATACCTGTAGCCGAACTTCCCTCATATCTGATGCATGGTGTTGGTTGTTTTCTAAATGTTGGTGCTGAAAGATCAGGTAAGTTCTTACAACCTTATTGACAGTTAATACACGCTTTGCTATTATCATCCTAAACTGTCATGGATACTACTTATGGTTTTCTGTTTCATTTAACATAGATATGATGTGTTAATTGTATAATTAGATCATTTATTATGTGTACAAAATGAAGAGATGGATTATATTTCTTTAGCTGTGATAATTCGAGCACACAGTAAGCTGGTAACTTGAAACCTTATTCTTTATACTAGCGAAGGGCCTCCTAGAAAAGTGTGGTGGCATTTGAAATTGATCACTGAACTACTGTTAAGGATTCTGCGAACTTCAAATTTTTCCTATGCATAATTTCTTGTGTGTATTTGACCTCATTCACCTGTTTTTCCCTCGGAATGATTAGGAAAATAGGGTTGGACTTGGGACAACCGTTTTTTCAATTTCATTGGAATACCTGGTTACTCGCCTTTCTTCATTCCTTTTCCTGTCTGCATTGACTAGTCTTCTCTTCTTTGAGAACCTTATCCGTTGATGCCTGCATCTGTGAAGCACCTCTTTGTTCTTTTAGAGGAATTTATGATTTTGATTTACTGATCTTCCAAATTATGTTGACTTACCATGTTGGCTGAAGAAATGAATGGATATTAAGGTCAGGTAGGTAAGAATTCAAAGTGTCGATGCTGGTGATAAATAATATATATTAATGTAATGACTGAATTAACTAACAAGTTTATGCTTTTGGATTTGTGGTAGTTCAATGATCTTTTTGTGCTGCGGCAGATATATTAACATGAGTTAAGTTGAAACAATTAAGATGATAAGTTGGTGTGCTGACCCAATACAGAATGAACACTTCACAGTTTAATTAGACAGGAACATGTTTTTTATTTCATGGATCTCTATCATCAAGATCTTAGTAATTTTCTTACTTCTTACATAACCATGCACATTCTTTTCTCAAAATTTCATGAGAGGCAGAAGATTGTGTTAACTTGAGATAAACATATCCAAATCTGAGAATGGTACATTAATTATCAGCCCTGGTCTCTTCTGGGCGAGTACTAGCTATTCCTTGAATCAACGTGTTAGAAACTCCCATTGGCTTGAATCGATTCCTCTGAATGATGAATTAACTTCTTTGACTCGTAATGAAATTCGGGTTTTGCATTTGAGAAGAAAAATGCCAAGCCAAAACTAATGGGCATATGATCTATTGAATGCAGGTTGTGAAGGGGCTCCATTGCTTCCACTGCTTTACGTGATTACAAATTTGTCCTTCAACATAACTTTGCTCAGCTTAGTGAAGAAATCTTCGGCAGTCGTTGCTTCTCTTGTTGTGATGCTTTCAGGTTATTTTCTTCTCTGTAGAATATATGAACTAATATTGGACAATGTTATTTCATATGCATGAGCTAAAGATTGGTCTTGTTGGCATTTGCAGTGCCAATTTCAATTTATATTCTATCACTTCCATTGCCATATCTACCTGAAGGCGCAAGCTTAAGCCCCCTCTTTCTCACTGGGAGTTTAATGCTTGTGTTGGGTCTTGCTTTTTACTACATTCCTCAGCGTTCAAAGTAAGCGGCCGAAATTGGTTGGCTCGGCTTGTAGCATCAGCGTGGTGGCTCGACTTGTAGCATCGGCGTGGTGGCTCGACTCTCATATCCTAATTTAGAAATTGTAAAATTTAGTTAAGGAAATCAAATCTAGTTTAAGAATCACGGTTATGTTTGAAGCTTGATTATAAACATACAATTTGTTTCAAGTTACTATTAAATTTTAGTCAATACATTCCCCTGAATTGCAGTTATGGCTGTTACTGTGTCGTGTAAGATATATATATATATACACACGCATGAAATAATGTGTAAGATAAATATTATGAGATAGATGAAATGATGCATAATGGTCACTTATGAACTACACGAAAAATGAATTTCAGCAAAACATAACTTTACTTGGGAATTTACTCATGTAACATAATTTACATAATTTCGCTTAAACTTTCACCTAACACAAAATTGAAAGTATAGACATTTGTTAGATGTTTGTTTATGTTTAAGACCTATTAACCACAAATTTAAAAGTTTAAGTCCCGTTTGATAACTATTTGATTTTTGGAAATTATACTTGTATTTTTCTAATTTCTTTATCATGGTTTTTTTCTTTGTTAAGAACGCATTTGAATTCTTAGGCAAATTCCAAAATACAAAAACAAAGTTTTTGATTTTTTTTTAGTTTTCAAAACTTGTATTGGTTTTTGAAAACATGGAAAGAAGGTAAATAACAAAACAAAGAAACTTATAGGTGGAATTAATGTTTATAGACTTAATTAAAAAAAAAAGATCAAAAGAAAAAAAGGTTATCAAACGAATCTTAGAGACTAAAATTATAATTTAACCTAATTCGAAATATAATTTATTCTTATTTACCACAATTAATATTCACATGTACAAAATTGTACACAACTTAAACTATTTTTCACTTGCATATAGCTTCAGATGCAACTTTCTCGTGATTGAGGGGAAAATATTATACATATTTTAACAACGTGGCATGTTTTAAATAAATCAGTGACTTTTATTTTATACTCTTGTTCCCCCAAACCATTCATGTTTTAGAAAATAAGAAAATATGGTATGGAACTATTACTACATATAATAAATTATTAAAAACTCGATGATTAAGACATTCCCATTTCTTCTAAAATATCGTAAGTTCAAATCCCTCAATCCACATACGTTTTTATATTTTAAAAAAACACATGTAACTAATTAATTATAGTATAAAATTGATTCTATTCTAATAATCCAAAAGACAAAATAACATTAATGATACACTAACATTTTCAAGCATTAAAAAAAACACTTCATTCAAAGAAGAACATGGTTTTTTTTTTTTTTTTTTTGAAATAAAAGAAGAACATGGTTAGAAAAGCAGATTGAGAAAATTTAATTGTAGCATTAATTAATTATTTATAAAAGAAAAAAATTATATTAGGTATGGATTAATGGGAGAAATATAGTAATAATCCAATCTGCGGAGGCGGGTAAAGAAGGTTCCCGCCACGAAATCTCAACTTCCAAACACGCCGTTGACAAATTCGATCCTTCTTCTCTCACTGTCTGGGTTGGCGAAAGGAAGGACACGTTCGCCATTTTAAATTCCTCAACAGCGACAACTCGAGCACGTTTCTCGATATACAGACCTCGGAACACACGGACATACCGTACTCTAACCGCATCAGATCCCGACCTATCCCCCTCCACATATATTGCTCATTAAAACAAACCACAAAAATATAAATAAATTACAAAAAAAAAAAAAAAAAAAAAAACAAAGGCCAGCCGGTCCATTTTTTCTGATCGCCGAGCACTTCACGGATCGGATCTGCGCATCCTATAAATGGAAACGTTCCGATCTCATCGCCTTGAAGACTCGGTCTCGTTGGCTCAGTCGCCTACTGATCGTTCCACAATTTTGGACTTCAATTCTAGGGTTTAATTGTCTGATGGTTTCGTTTTGATATGAAGTTATGTGCAGTGAATGCACTCTGCTTAATTCGTCGGAATTCGATTATCTGATACTGTCTCACGCATTTTCCGATACCACGACCCTCTCTGTCAGCAATGGCAGTTTCGCCCGTTAAGTTTCTCTTCGGATTTCTGCTTCTTTCGATTACACTATGGCTGGTTTTCATGTAAGTCACTGAATTACGTTTCTGGTTCACTTGTTCCTATCTGATCGTGTAAGTCAATTTGGTTTTCTTCATAAGCTCAATGCCATTGCATTGTAGGGGCATTGGTCGCTTCATATTGTTGTTATTATTATTGGTATTTAAATTTTTTGGTCGAGAATGTTTAGGAACAGAGAAACTGATCGTTAAATTTTCAAGTAGATTATTATAATCCTATGACTTCTTCCCCTGGTTTTGGAAGGGTGGGAATGTCATTGAGGCTGTGACTTATTGTTGTGTCCTTTAATTGGCCATAAAATATGAGGGAGAAGATAGCTAGGTTTAGAAGTTTTGAGCATTATTCTCTTTACATTATATCGATGAAAAATTTCGTTTCTTGTTAAAAGAAAAGATAGCTAGGTTCAGAAGCATAAGTAGATGATGGAGGTAATTAAGTAGTGCATTTAGAATAGTTGTGCTAGTGGATGTCTGAGCGAGGAACAAGGTTTTGTCTTTTGTTTACAGTCATTTGTCTATCTTTAGTTTGACAATCCTATTACTTATTTGTGGGTTAAGATTAAATGTTGCTAATATCACCAAGATCTTATGATTCCATTGCAATGTTCAATAGATGCATCAACTTCCTTTAAGATTGCATCAATATTGATTATCTCAATTGGGGTTCTAAGGGATTCTGATTCATCATACTTATAAAACTTCTACTAATGTTTTCCAGGTTCGCTTCTAGATTGGTGGCTTGGATTTTGAGCAGGGTTGTTGGAGCATCAGTAGCATTTCGTGTTGGAGGGTGGAAATGTTTAAGAGATGTTGTGATCAAGTTCCGGAAGGTTTCATTTAAATTTGGAAAGCTGTTAAATTTCATTTAATATTTAATTATTTGACGTTGTAAAGTCTAGGGGTTTTACAAGGTAAACAAAAGGCTCTTGAAAAGCCTCATGCTCTTTTGAGAACGTGTTAGTCTTAGCAATGATCAATCGCCTGCCCCCCTCCTGTGTAGCTTTGTCCATGTGTGTGCATGGTTCAAGAAATCTGGGGAAAGGATAATTGTCAAAGCTGCATTTTCCAAACAAATATGGTTAATGTGATCTTAATTTATTTTAATTATTTAGTGTTGAATTTGTGGAATTTTGTAAAGCTAATTTTGCCTAATGGTCTACAAGTGACATTTTGCTATTGGGTTTTTTTTTTTTTTTTTTTTTTTTTTGATAGGAAACAAAGACCCTTCATTGATATTATGAAATGGGATACAAAAGAGACCTATCAGATATAATTACAAAAGACACCTCCATTGATTAAAGAGGGTAGATAAACTATAATTACAAAAAGGAGATGATAATTTACTCCAAGAGATTGCTATCGGTTTTTTTTTTTTTAATTTAGATGAGGTTTCATCAATTTGATGAAGTTGTTGACCACCCAGTCCAAAAAGGAAAAAAGGGAAGAAGAAAAACAGTTGACTGCCTCACGTGTCCCCTTTTGTTTTTATCCTTTTTAATGTGGTGTAGACTTCCCTGTCTGTTCTGACCTTCCAGCTCACTCACAAGCACACAAAAATCTTATCTAGGCTAGTAGGCTGTCAACTTTAATGAGGTATCTTAATATCAAAATTTTGCATTATATGAAGGTTCCCTAGAACAATGAAATGGATGTTTGCTTAGTTAGAAATTCTGAAATGCAGATAGATTTTTATTTTTCTTGCGTTTTTATATTGGGATATTATATTTCACAACAATCTATGTAGCTTTGACTCCAGCTCCTTGATCAAGTATTTCTATATATTTCTTATACAGACTGATGGCTTGCCTAACCAAAATTGACTAGTTTTATCAGTTACTACCTCTTGTTGATGTGCTTTCTCCATTGCTATTTTATGTACATTGTGCTTCTGCTAGAAGAATGGATGGTATTCTGTTGTATTAGGACGTCATTGCTCAGATGTGATTGTGAGATTTGTATTGTTATTTGATTATCTTCAGGGTGCTATTGAATCTATATCAGTTGGTGAAATTAAATTGAGTTTGCGTCAGTCCCTGGTCAAACTTGGTGTGGGCTTTATTTCTAGGGATCCGAAGCTACAGATATTGATATGTGACTTAGAAGTTACTATGAGGCCTTCAATTAAAGGTAGGCCAAAGTCGTCTAAGCCTAGGAGACCCCGCAATTCAGGAAGAGGAAAGTGGATGGTTGTAGGCAACATTGCAAGATATTTGTCAGTTTCAGTAACAGATTTGGTTCTAAAGGTATGCAAAGTTCTGAGACTGATGTTTGCAATGTTCTTTATGATTTTTTACGTCGAAAGTTTGAAACCTATTATTCTGAAAGTACTGATATGTTTGGATCTAGAACGTTGTAGAGCTGATTATTGTGCCATTTTGTCTTCCATTTATATTAGTCCTTGGTTAATTTTGTTACTCTCATAGTTCTTCTTCTTCTTGTTTTTTTTTTGTACGATTGGATCCTGGAACATTGCAGACTCCCAAAGCTACCATTGAAGTTAAGGATTTGAGCATTGATATATCTAAAAATGGTGGAACAACAAATTTGATTGTCAAGTTACAAATATTGCCTATATTTGTGTATTTTTGTGAACCACGAGTTAGTTATGAACAGTCATCCAACTTAAGCAGTGGGGGATGTACATCTGCTGTCAATTCATCTGGTGCCACCATGGAGAAATCTTCTGCTCCTTTTAGTTGCGAAGAATTCTCTCTCTCTAGTGAATTTGGTCACGACAGGTACTTTATTTTGATTGTTTCCTTGGTGTTCATTCTGCTTTAGCCTTTATCTTGTGAAATTGTAGTATAAGCACGTGCCTGTTAAATTCTATGACATTTCCCTATCTTTTGTGATTTTTTCTTTTAGTTCCTTTGCTGTCTACTAATATTCTTATTTATTCTTATTTTTTTTTTTTTTTGAAAATGCACTAATATTCTTATTTATTGGGATCTCCAAAGCAGTGTATCTGGTAGAAAGCTTACAATTTTATTTTATTTTTTAACACAGGGAAGCAGGTATAATTATTAAGCACGTTGATGTCACTTTCGGAGAGGTGAATTTGAACTTGAATGAGGAGCTATTTTCAAAAAGCAAGAAGGGAACAGACACTTCTTTTCCCGCTGATAAAACTGTAGAGTCAACTGCTGATTCTCTCCCTACAGCGAAGCCGCAGAAGAAGCAAGCACTTGCATCTCTTTCAAAGTATACCTCTGTTTTCCCAGAAAAGGTTGTATTCTGATTTGTTGTTATGTATTCTTATCTTGTTTAGATCAGTTAGTATTTCTAGTGTTTGAGTGGTTTCCAGTCTGATGGCACTTTTCTAATTATTGAGCTATCTTTTTAGAATATAAAGGTAGAGCAGTTCACAAGGTTTTACCTTGTGTAGTTATATATATATATTAAAATAAACTTGTGATTAGATTGTTTATGGTAGGAAATTTTGTCGATGAATGTAGGTCACGAGTCTACATTTAGATAGGAAGCTAACATTTTATTGTAGGAATGTGAATTAAAGGTTGATAAGAAACTTTTGATTAATATATGAAGCAGAAGTATGACAAGGATGCTTATAGGATCTTTTGATATATATGTTTTTTTTCTGTAACAATTGCATTGATAGCGAAAATTTACAAAATGAGCGAATGACTTGGAGCCTAACCCAACCAAGGGGCAAAGAAATGATCCTATTTCTTTCTCCTTAGATATCCCAAAAAACAGTGGGATCACATTCCTCCGAATGAGTTTATTTAGGCTTCTTCTTGGACAACCACAAGGTAGTAGGAAAATAGTAGAAGACTTTGATATAGTGCTCTAGAACTGTTGAAAGTCATTCCATGCCTTTTTGATGTGGAAGATACATGTTGCAATTAGGAGGTTAAATTTATGGCGAAAATTTATCTTTTTCTTAATAAATATTTGCGGCCCTATTTTTCTTTATTGGGAAACAGATTATAAACCATCCTTTCCTCCTGGACAATCATAAGATGCATGGGTGGAGCAGAATAGAGGCTAGGGAGACCCATGGCGTGCTTGGTTTTCCTTCTTTTGACTCATACTTTAAGATATTTATATTGTCCCTTTTCTGTTTGTGTTTTCTAAATTTGTTTTCAATTTTGATAGAAAATAAATTTCATTGATAAATGAAAATATTCAAGCAGCCAATGACTGAGCTTGGTTCTTTATCTATTTATTTGTTCCAATTCAGAATCTGAGTAACTTGAGTTATTTATTTATTTACATTTAGCACATAGTTCACATCATTTTTAATATTTGGTGATAATGTCTCAGCTATATTTTACAGTCTTTCTGTAAGTATTTTCTGGGTTGCATTTATCACAGCACAGTGATTTATAAAGTGAAACTTATAAAGAAGTGTCTCTTTGATAGGTTTCCTTCAGTCTTCCCAAACTGAATGTTATGTTTGTGCATCGTGAGCATGAGCTTGCTGTTGAAAACAACATCATGGGCATTCAATTTAAGATAATCAAATCGCGCTGCTCTGAGGATTTAGGAGAGACTGCACGTCTTGATCTTCAAATGGAGTTCAGTGAGATTCATGTATTGTTCAAACTTTTGTTTTTTTTTGGAAACTTTCAGCACTTATTATATAGTATCTGCCCTCATTTTTTTCTTTTTTGACAATTTTTGGTATGATCTCAGCTACTTAGAGAGGCTGGCACTTCCTTTCTGGAGATACTGAAAGTCGATGTAGTTACCTTTCTTTATATTCCAATACAAGTGAGTATCCTCAATTACAAATTTAAGGTTGTTTACTTTCTTCACCTTGTCCGTAATCAGAACTTGTTCCTTGGTGTTTATTCAGCCTCAACGAATGTTTGGTCTTTGTCTTGTGAGTATGTGCTCGTTTAAGTGTATGATATTTTCCTATCTTTTGTGATTGCGTTAATTGAAATTTAAGACCATCTAATACAGCCTTCCTTTCTTGCAAAAGTCGGTCAATGACTCAATGGTTGACCGAAGTTTTAACTTCCATAGTGGCCATAATTGAAACATGAGAAGATGTTTGATACAAAAATTCAACTCATTATAACCATCAAGGCTCAATTCTCAGATTCTTTGCTGCATATCACCTCAAATACGTGGCAAGCAATCGATTGAGCACTTCATATTGACATTTATCTAGGAGATGATATGGTGTACTTTTCTTAGAGGAGTCACAACCCATTAAAAAATAAAGCTAGGTCCATCACACTACTTCTTGGGAGCCTGTGGTAGAATAAATTTCTAATGGAGCTTGCAAAATGGAGGGGAGATGTCTCTGAGATTCCTACCTCATTGTTGCAGACGAGGCACTAGTTTGGGGATAAAACAAGGAAAGGAAATCTTCTTTGCAACCTATTGCTGGTGCTAATGCCTTGACTGAGCTCCTATAAGAAGAATTGATATGGGGATTTGCCATGCCAAATGGAATGATATAAAGACGTGTAAATAGATTTTCTATTGGAGATCATGGAGACAAAGAGATTTTACCGAGAATGCCTTAAAGGACTAAAGAGGTCATTCCGTTTGAGCTGCTATGAAGCTTAACCTTTGGGATGAGATGGGAAAGGGTTACCCATTCCATAATCCCATCATCTCTAAGGTTCCAGTGAAAGTTGAGTGCCTAAAAGTTGCTAGATGGGTTCCATACCTCTAGGATAGAAGAGGGCGCTCTATTCTTGGATGGAATATGGAGCTTAAAAGATCTTGTATAAATGGGGCTCGTCTTCTCGTCCCAATGGACCATTCAAAAGGAGGTGCCTGTGTTGTTGCCAACGAAGCAAATGGCCTCATCTTGCATGAGATTGACTATTTTGCTCCTATATTTCTGAGGCTTTCAATAGGTCTTTTGTGCTCCCTCATCATGTGCATGATCTTTTGGCTTCCGTCCTTGTGGGGTATCCATTGAAAAATGAGAAAAAGATCCTATGGCTACACATCAATAGAGCATTTTTGTGGCATCAATGGCTAGAGAGGAAAAGTTGCACCTTCAACGTCTTTATGGAATCTTTTGACACTTTCAATAATTCGGTTCTTTTTATGGCTTTATCCCAGTGAAAATGCGTACATCATTTTTCAAATTATGGTCGTGATACTCTCATGGCCCGGTGGAGAAGTTTTACGTAACCACCTATGGCGGTTGGGTGGCTTTGCTCCCCTTCTTTTTTAATATATTTCATGTATCAATGAAATATATTTCTTCTAAAAAAGTATTCTTAGCTACTTCCTTTTGGTTTTCAAGATTCCGACTCCCTTTTGCAGAGATCTCAAAAAACTTATTAGTAGAGATTTCATTTGGAGAGGGGTGGTTATGCAAAAGGCAGTCTTCTTGTGAATTGGAAATGGGTGTCCTTACCTCAAAGTTTAGGTGGCCTAACCATTGGGAACATTAACAAAAAAAACATTGCCTTCCTCTCCAAAAAATGGCTTTGGAGGTTTGCTTGAGAAGAAGATGCTCTTTGGAGTTTGGAGGAAGTTATTGCCAATATTTATGGTGTGGACTGGATGGGATGATTCCAAAGGCTTTTCCAGTATGCTGTACTAAAGCTCCTTGGTATTCAATTGCTAAATGCAAAAGCAGTTGGAAGATTTAATTTGCCTTCAAAATCAGAAAAGGAAACAAGGTTGTCTAATGCACCTCCCCGCATCCTTTGCCCCCAATTATATGCAGTCTCTCTTTCAGAAGGAAGAATGGTTGCTGAGGTATTCAAACTGCTTGGACTGGAATTTAGAATTGAGAAGAAATTTACAGAATAATAGGGAGTTGAAGAGTAGTTGGTGCTGCCTGTTAAAAGACTGGAAAGTGTCTCATCTTGAACATTGCTTGATTTGGAAAGGGGAAACTCTTTGGGAAAAGTCACCTGTAAATCGCCACCCATTTGTTTTCAAAGAATAACATTAAATTTTCAATTATTATTAATAAAAAGTTCATGTTTCTTATTGAAAAAAACGGGGTTAGTAAGCTTGATAATTATTTAGCACAAAATCTGGTGTTAATGTTTCTTCTATTTGTAAGGAGCTTTTCCCTATAGAGTTATTAGCCCATCTTGGAGTGTTTTTGCTCCCTGTTGTAAATTTAGTATTGTGCTGTAGAGCAGAAAATTCAATTTGACCTCTGGATGCGGGTAAGCTGACTGTATGGCAGATACATGAGATGCTGATAAACGTGAACAGTGAAGTTGGAAGTTGGAAGCAGATTTAAGAAAATGTAGTTTTCACTACCTTTATTCAGCCCAAATATGATGAATTTGGTTGAATATATATATATATATATATACACGTATGTATGTATTTTTTTAAATAAGAAATGAGAGACTTTGTATTTGCCAGCTAAAAAAAAGGTAGCCTAAAGGCCATAGGGACAAAAGAAGATGTTCCTTTGCTGAGGGGGCATTAAACAGAAGGCCTCCAGTCTCTGTGTTCAGCTGCTACCAAGCTTAGCCTTCTAGAAGATGACATGTGTCATGCAACAATATCTTTTGAAGATATAGTTTCGTTTTCATTAATCAATGAAAATTTCGTTTCTTGTTCCAAAAAAAAAAGATAGTTTCCTTTACTTTTATTACAAATTAGATGTGGGGTTTTGGCATAATTTTGCAGTTTCTTCTCCAAGGATTTTTGTTTAGCAGCTTCTTCTCCTAGGCTCTTAGGGTTCTAAGGGGCTTTTGGCTCTTGTTGGTTGTTCGCTCTCTTCTTCATCGTTATTTTTCTTAGAAGAGAAATAAATTTCATTGATGAAATGATATATAAGGAGCTTAAAGAGCTCTCAACATCAAAAGATGAATTACAATAAAGTTCTCCAAATGTAAAGGAAAAAGAAAGACTATAATCACGAAAAGGGTCTTTATGCTTACACCAGTACATAGCATGAAATAAAATAAAATCCATAAACCTATCAAAGGATGAGAAAAGATCCCTGAAAATCCTAGGATTCCACTCACATCAAAGATACCATAAGAATGAACTGTGAAAACTGTGGCAAGAATATCTGATATACCATTTGGCAAAACCGTTGCCCTTTTCTTCATGGTTCTTGAAACTGAAAGCTTGTTGTTGGTTGTTGAAGCTTGGTCCTATGTTGTTTTCTTGGACTTTTGGCCTCTTGTTTTTTGATGCTTTGGATTGGAGGTGTCTTTAAGTTTTTGACGGCTTGTTGTGCAGTTTTCCTGTTGCTTTGGAGGTGTTCTCTTTCATGTTTTTTATTGCATTTTGTGCAGTTTTCGTGGGCTGCCTTCTTTGTTGTTTTGGCTTCTGAGGCTCTTTTGTTGAAAGATTTTTCCTTTGCGTTCGCTTGGCTATAGTTTTTTCTTATTATTTGTGAGAGATTCTTTTCAGTTTCTTGTTCTTTATTAGGTTGCTTTATTGTTCCTTTTGTATCCGTTTGGTTCTTGGTTCTTATTTCACTCCCTTGTAGAGTTTTGTATCATTGAGCATAAGTCTCTTTTCATTTTTCTATGAGAAGTTACGTTTCTTGTTAAAAAAATTAGATGTGATGTTATGTTACTACGATGGAGTTGTGTGTTCATTATTATTTTGCTCATAATGTGTAGAAGTAGTAGCTATGTAGCCTAAATTCTTAAATGGTGACATCCATCATCAAAAGAACACTGTGGTTGAACTCTCTTTTCTTCCACATGATTCTTTTATGTTTCAGTCAGCATCACCTATTAGGGCTGAAGTGGACTTAAAGTTGGGAGGTACTCAGTGCAACATAATAATGAGTAGACTGAAGCCATGGTTGCGCCTCCGTTCCTCCAAAAGTAAAAAGATGGTCCTGAGGAAGGAAACACCTTCTGAAAAGCCGCAATCTTCTGAGTCTAAAGCCATAATGTGGACATGTACGGTTTCAGCCCCTGAGATGACTATTGTGCTTTACAGTACAAGTGGTTCACCGTTGTATCATGTAAGTAATGTGCTTATATCTATTCTCTTCCTTTTATCTTGGAACTACCTGGGAATCTATTCTGTGCTCTAAATTTTAATGTTTCTTTATAGATGAAAGGTTGAGGTATTTACTCTGCAGGAATGACTGTTCTTTATCGATTCGTCGCTTGATTTGCAAGCAATTGCAGCTTCATTGTTGTCTGCAATCTTCTCTTTCTCTCTCTCTAATAAAAAGAAAATCAGATACAAACTACACTCTTTCAATGGTTGGAGTATATTTCAGTTAATTACACGGATTCTTTCTCAAGTCTCCATCTCTTTTTAGTATTTTGGTTCCTTTTCTGCGTAGTATATATTATTTAATCTATCATTGGTTAAGTATTTTTAGCATATGCTATGCTCATTTAGTCATCTTGTCACAGGCCTGTTCACAATCTTCACATGTATTTGCAAATAATATATCAAATATTGGAACTTCAGTGCATATGGAGCTTGGTGAACTAAATTTGCACCTGGCCGATGAATACCAAGAATGCTTGAAAGAAAACCTTTTTGCTGTGGAATCAAATTCTGGTTCTTTGATGCACATAGCTAGGATAAGTTTGGATTGGGGAAAGAAGGATATTGAACAAACTGAAGAAGAGGGTCTTAGAAGCAAACTGGTGTTGTCTGTTGATGTGACTGGTATGGGTGTCTGTTTTACGTTCAAGCGCATTGAATCACTTGTTTCAACTGCTATGATTTTGAAATCACTTTTAAAACAGCTCTCTGGTTCTCGTAAGAAAACCACACAGAGCCGAGGGGACCGATCAACTAAATCATCAGGGAAAGGGACCAAACTTCTGAAACTTAATCTTGAAAGATGTTCCATAACCTTTTGTGGGGATATGGGTTTGGAGAACACAATTGTTGCAGACCCTAAACGTGTCAATTATGGATCACAAGGTGGTCTAGTTGTTATGAGCGTCAATGCCGATGGCACACCTCGTTGTGCAAACGTAGTGTCTACAGTGTCTGATGAATGCAAAAGGTTGAATTATTCCATAGCTCTTGATATTTTTCATCTCAGTTTATGTGTGAACAAGGAGAAACAATCAACACAGGTAGAAGTTGAGAGAGCTAGGTCAATATACCAGGAGCATTTGGAGGAACATGGAAAAGATACAAAACTGACATTTTTTGACATGCAAAATGCTAAGTTTGTACGGCGTTCTGGGGGTCTCAAAGAGATTTCTGTATGCTCTCTTTTTAGTGCTACGGATATTTCAGTTAGGTGGGACCCTGATGTACATCTATCTCTTGTTGAACTCGGACTACAGATGAAATTACTTGTGCATAACAAAAAGGTTCAGGGAGATAATTCCATACATGCTGAAGATGCTTCAAACTCAAGAGATTCTGAACAAAAGACAGAAACCATTTCTGAATCAGGACAGCCTGATAAATACAAGAAAAGGGAATCGATATTTGCTGTTGACGTGGAAATGTTGAGAGTTTATGCTCAGGCTGGAGATGGAGTTGATGCAGTTGTTCAGGTTCAGTCAATTTTTTCTGAAAATGCACGTATAGGAGTACTTCTAGAAGGACTTTTTCTTAGTTTCAATGGCTCCAGAGTATTCAAAAGTAGCCGAATGCAGATTTCACGTATTCCTAGGGTGTCTACTGGTACAGGTGATACGAAAGTGCCAGTTACCACTTGGGACTGGGTTATTCAAGGTTTGGACATACATATTTGCATGCCTTACCGGTTGCAATTACGTGCCATTGATGATTCTGTTGAGGATATGCTGCGTGGTTTGAAACTTATTACTGCTGCTAAAACATCTCTTATTTTTCCGATGAAGAAAGAAAGCTCAAAAGCTAAAAAAGCTAGTTCAACCAAAGTTGGGAGTTTGAAGTTTTGCATACGCAAGTTAACTGCTGATATTGAGGAAGAGCCGTTGCAGGGATGGCTTGATGAACACTATCCGCTAATGAGAAATGAAGCTTCTGAATTAGCTGTTAGATTAAAGTTTCTTGACGATTTAATTTCTAAATCAAACCATGTTCCAAACGCTTCTGAAACAACTGATTCTACACAAGAAAGGAAGACATACTATAATGGTGTTGAAGTTGATCCACAAAATCCATCAGATGTGCTCAGAATGCGAGAAGAGATATATAGACAGTCATTTCAATCTTATTATCGTGCCTGTCAGAATTTATTGCCATCAGAAGGTTCAGGTGCCTGTAGTGAAGGGTTCCAGTCTGGTTTTAAGCCTACCACTGCCAGAACTTCTCTTATGTCCATTATTGCTACAGATTTAGATGTTAGCTTGACGAAAATTGAAGGTGGAGATGCTGGAATGATAGACATTCTAAATAGGCTTGATCCAGTCTGTCTGCAAGAAAACATACCATTCTCACGGCTTTATGGGAGAAATATACTCTTGAATGCAGGCTCTCTTGCAGTTCTGCTGAGAGATTACTCATTTCCTCTATTTTCTGCAACTTCTGGTAAATGTGATGGTTGTCTCGTGATGGCACAACAGGTAAATTGCCTACTGCCTTACCGATATACGCTCTTATGACCTGCTTACCATTGTTATGATTTCTTCATTCTCTTTTTAGATGCATAAAATTTTTACTTTATTTTATTATTATTATTATTTTTTTTTTTGTGGGGGGAGGTTTGAGGACAGTAGGCTGGTATTTTTGCTCATGATAGACATGCGAGAATATGGGAGTTTGACAAGTCTAGTTCCTTTAATTCTGAGTTCCTTCTCTTGGATTTAACTACTACGTATATAGTTCTCCCATCCTTGCAACGTAGTATTTGAAAAAGTGAAAGTTTATTGTGGAACAGGGAATTCATGCTGGGTTTTCTGACATTTACCTTCGTCCCAGCTGTTATTGCTTGTGCCCAGATTGGCAGAAGAATCTGCTGGGTGTGTGATTTTGAGATGCCCACTCTCTTTTATTCTCTCAAAAGAGTTCTAGGGGTCTTTCAACAAAATATTAGTGACAATAAAAACAGTTAAATTGGTCTGTAACCTTTTCCATTTCATTGTCGGAGCCATCTTACACAGGCAAATCTATCTAGTTAAATGGCTTTAGATAAATCTTGTGAAAATTTGGCTCGGGAGGTGTAGAAAAGGGGTGGATAGAGATTGTAGCTTCTCTTCGGATCTTTATTGTTTATTTTTTTTTTATTATTATTATTATTTTTTGTATTGTATTGTCTTGTATGCTGTAACTAGGATTTTTTATTTTCTTTTATTATTATTTTTAATTTAAATCCTCTTTCAGTCAACATTTATGATTATTTTGTTTTGGCTCCTAAACTTTCAAATTTTCTTAAAATATCATTTTAGTCTTTACTCTTAATTTTTATACAACATTTAAGAGCGATCTGGTAGGACATGTTTTTTTATTCATTTACACGATAAATGGATGTTTGTCAGACACATATTTGAAGCGGTTTCAAAATGATTTTGGATTTTTGTTAAAATGATTCACAAAAAATAAAATATTTTTAGGGGCTAAAATATGATATTTGAATGTTCGGTGACTAAAATAGAATAAATATGAAAGATCGGGTACCGAAATAAAATTTGAATCATCTTTTTTGATATTTGTCAATTGGAGGTCTCCTCACTCTGCCTTTGTTGGCCTTGTGCCTTGTCATTTTCATTTATCCATGAAATTATATTTTGTTGAGAGAGAGGAGGCTGTTTGCAATTAGAGAGATAAAGAGAGTAGTAGTTCTTAACAAGGTCAGGAAAGGTGGGGATGGGGGGAACAGTACAAATAATGCAAGGAAAAAAAACTTCAAGAAATACAAGGGTTAAAACTGAATTAACTGAGGTAGACTGATTGGTTGTATATAGGGAAGTGAATTATAATTTTCTTGAATACTTACTAAATAAGCACTGTATTCTAGCCAAAACGTAGCAAGCAAAATAGTTTAATTTAAACCTTGTTCTCCTTTTGGAGGATCCTCCCCCTTTGAATTGTTGGTTAACATATTAAGACTTTTTCTTTATTTATTTGTTATAGTTATTCTAGTAAGGGGGGAAAACTATATACAATAATAAGAACATGTCAATAGGGTATTCAGACTTCTAATCTTATCATGATTACTAAATCCCATGAATCTCTACCCTACATTTGTCTACTGCTCATCTTTTCTAGTCACCTGGCCTTGTCATATTCTACATGTAGCAGTCACACGCCACCTTACATTTAAGATTCATGAATTCGTGTCATGTGATTGTGACGATATTTACCCTTTTCAATTAGGCTACGAGTTTTCAACCTCAAATATACCAAGATGTGTACGTTGGAAAATGGAGAAAGGTGCAGATGCTCCGGTCTGCCAGTGGTACAACTCCTGCTATGAAAACATATTCAAACTTGCCCATTCATTTTCAAAAAGCAGAGCTATCTTTTGGAGTGGGATATGAACCAGTTTTTGCTGATGTCAGTTATGCTTTCACTGTGGCCTTACGTAGGGCTAATCTTAGTGTCATGAATCCTGGTCCACTTATTCAGCCTCCAAAAAAAGAGAAGAGCTTACCATGGTGGGATGACATGAGGTACTACATTCATGGAAATATCACTTTGTGCTTTTCTGAGACACGGTGGAATGTTCTTGCAACTACCGATCCTTATGAAAAGCTTGATAAACTTCAAATATTATCTGGTCAAATGGAGATCCAGCAGTCAGATGGGCGCGTCTTTCTTTCTGCCAAGGATTTTAAGATTTTAACCAGCAGTTTGGAGAGTATGTATAATACTCGTGGTCTAAAACTTCCTCAAGGCATATCATCTGGTCCATTACTTCAAACACCACTTTTCACCCTTGAAGTAAACATGGACTGGGAATGTGACTCTGAAACTCCATTGAACCACTATCTACATTCCCTCCCCGTTGAAGGAAAACCTCGTGAATATGTCTGGGATCCATTTAGATCCACATCTCTGTCACTCAGGTGGAATTTCTCTCTTAGGCCCCCTCTTCCTTTGGGTGAGAAACAATCGTTTGATAGTATTGAGAAAACTTCTGAGTGTTCTACAATACTGAGTTTTGGAGCTCATGATCTTGCTTGGATTAATAAGTTTTGGACTTTGAATTACTTACCTCCTCACAAACTCCGTACCTTCTCTAGATGGGCTCGTTTTGGTGTTCCCAGGATTGTAAGATCTGGTAATTTGCCCATGGACAGAGTAATGACTGAGTTTATGTTCAGAATTGATATTACTACTCCTGAGATAAGACATGTGCCATTAGATGATGATGATCCAGCAAAAGGACTGACTTTTAGTATGACAAAGCTGAAATATGAAGTTGGTTTTAGTCGAGGCAAGCAGAAATATACATTTGAATGTAAGCGGGATACCCTTGATCTTGTTTACCAAGGAATTGATCTTCATATGCCAAAGGCTTTTATAAATAAAGAAAATTGCAGCAGTGTTGCAAAAGTAGTCGAAATGACCAGGAAAAATTCACAATCTGCTTCCATGGATAAAGTCCCTGTGGAGAAAGGCAATAATACGAGTAGCTCAACTGAAAAACATCGTGATGATGGATTCCTTTTGTCGTCTGATTATTTCACAATCCGGAAGCAGACCCCAAAGGCTGACCCTGCTAGGTTATTAGCTTGGCAAGAAGCTGGAAGAAGAAACCATGAGATGACATATGTAAGGCCTGAGTTTGAAAATGGGAGTGAGAGTGATGAGCATACACGGTCCGATCCAAGTGATGATGATGGATACAATGTGATCGTAGCTGATAATTGCCAACGTATTTTTGTTTATGGACTCAAACTTTTATGGACAATTGAGAACAGAGATGCTGTTTGGTCTTTTGTTGGTGGTCTATCCAAGGCATTTCAACCTCGAAAGCCTTCCCCTTCAAGACAATATGCACAGAGGAAGCTACTAGAGGAGAACCAGCCGCATGATGGAGCTCAAGTGTGTGAAGATGGGGGGATCTCTAAACCCCCTAACACTGATGGCACAGTTGCCTCTTCTACGTCACAGCAAGAAGCTTTGGAATTACAACCAGCTACATCACATTGCACTAAAACGGAGAACTTACCGTCTGCAGATAAAGGGGAGAACTTATCATCTCCTGCACCTGGTACATCTTGAGCACTTGTTAACTTCTTTGACTTCATTTAGGGAGGGAGGCAAGTTTATTTAGAGCAGAAATAATGACATTAAAATATCCACCTTGATGATGAATCTTGCTATGGTTGAAGCATGTTTCTGGCCTCTGGGATATGTAGGGTCATATTGGAAAAATGTTGATTGGAGTTATTAGTTGACCAATATTCTGTGAGGCAACAGTTTTTTTTTTTTTTTTTTTTCATTTTTTTCCCTTCTTCCAGGAAAAATTGGACAGTTAGATGACAAAGAGGATGAAGGGACTCGGCGCTTCATGGTGAATGTCGTGGGCCCACAATTCAATCTTCACTCGGAAGAAGCTAATGTAAGATAAACTGAGTACCTTCAGATCCCTAACTTTATTATGAGGATTTTATTTACAATGGTTTCTGAATCTTGCTTTTTTGGTATGTTTTGTTGTGAGTAATTGTTGATTCATGCAACTAATACCACTCCTGAATAAGATTGTCCTTGTTCTCTTCTCTTTAATTTTCCAGTGAGTTTCCAGTGTTTAATGCTTTTTCTATGGGCAATTCTTGATCAAAATTGTTTCATTAATTTTCTTTTGCATGTATGTAATGCTCAAGTACAACCACATGGATATTACTCACCAGGAAGATATCCATCTACATTATGATTTTTGTATATTCCTCTGTGCTCCTTTATCTTCAGCATTCCACTATCAAAATGAGAAGTTCTGGAATCCTAGTTTATGTACAATTTGAGAGTGCTTCCCAAAGCACTTTATTCTGACTGTCAATCATATTATTATGTTCTATCTGAAATAGAATGGAATTTGCAATATTTTTATTCCTTTAATTCTGCCTAAATAGTTTGAACATGTGGAATAAGAACCTTTTCTTGCAACTTTATCTCTCCGTTTCTCTGGATTGAATTTCAGGTTTCATTTGGGATTGTATTTAAATGGGGATGTCTTCCCCCTTTTTCTTTGTTTCGTCACATCAATGTTTTCTATTAGGGAAAAAAATTATATTATCAGTTTGTTATATTTTGTTGCTTTCCGTCACATGCAAAGATTTTTTAGTGATGATTCATATTGTTTCTGTTGCGGAAACAGGGTCGGTTTTTGCTTGCTGCTGCTAGTGGGCGTGTTTTAGCACGATCCTTTCATTCGGTCCTCCAAGTTGGCCATGACATGATTGAGCAAGCTCTTGGCACTGGAAATGTGCAAATTTCAGAGTGTGAACCTGAAATGACATGGAAACGGATGGAGTTGTCAGTGATGTTGGAGCATGTTCAGGCTCATGTTGCACCAACTGATGTTGATCCAGGGGCTGGATTGCAGTGGCTTCCAAAAATTCTAAGAAGTTCTCCTAAAGTAAAGCGAACTGGAGCTTTGCTTGAAAGAGTGTTTATGCCCTGTGACATGTACTTCCGATACACAAGGCACAAGGGTGGAACTCCAGAGTTGAAGGTTTGTTATTTATCTTGTATTACTTTAGTTTTCTTTCTGTTAGCATTTTCACGCATAATAAGAAAGATACAGTTTTTACATCATTACATGTAGAAGAGCATTCTTTCCTGTAGCTGCATCTTTATCATGAAATCATGCACTGCATAGATTTGTTAGACGTGCATTTAAGTTTTGCCAATACCCTTTTTGTTGTAAGGGAAACAGAACTTATATTTTAAATTACCCATCAATCCAATAGGTTAAAAGCTTAAGCGGATGGGTTATGGTAAATTTAATTAGTACCCTAACATTCTCCTTCACTTGTGGGCTTGAAAATTTGTAGAAGGTCTAATAAGTGAAAGTCAATATTAATTGGAAAGGAAATGACATTATAGGAGTTTGAGAGCAAGATCCCTTGCTCTAATACCACCAACAAGAATTCTAGGAAGAAATATAACAATATATATATATATATAGGAAATCCAACGTTATAATATAAGAAAAAAATATGCAGTAAAAAATTTAAACAAACTTCCATTTTCCTTCATAGTAAATTAGCTTAAAAAAAGTTGAAGGCCAAATATACTAAACAGCTTACAAAAAAGCCTCTCAACTAGAAATAATTATATTAAAAGAGTAATTAGAAAATGAAAAGTTTTGTTTCATGTTAAGTAAAAAAAAAAAAAGAAAATAATCTTATTTTGAGCATGAATTAGAAAAATCTTATCTTTCAAACCAATGAAGTGGTCTTTCCTAAAAATTCTTTGAAAGTTTTGTCGATATTACCATTCCTTCCACAATCAAATTAAATTATCGGATGTCCCCGATGGGACACAATCAAATTAAATTAAGAAAAAAGAAAAACAATAATAACAACAAATAAAGAATAGACAGAGGAAAGAAAATTTGGAACATGACCCCACATGTTCTCTGACTATAATTTCTTGTTAAATCACTACTAGATCCAAAACCTGAAATTTTTTGGTTTGGATTAATGTAATCTGATCTTTTATAACTTTTCTAATACTATGCTAAATTTCCTCTTAACTTGATTTAACATATGCTTCTCTAATTAAGAAGTACTTGGTGGAACCATTGATAATCTGATGATACCAGTTGGTGGTAAAGTACCTGAATAGTGAATACTAAAGAGGTCAAAAGGTCATTGCATAGCCAATAGTTTGTAGTTGTTCAGCCCAGCCTCTTGTGGGATATTCTAGCTTATTATTAAGCTGAAAAGATTAACAGAAAAGTCAGTTGCCACTTTCCAACTTCTGCTTTCACCATTTGTTATTAGAGCAATTCAACAGCTTTTTTAGATTATAGGCGATGTGGTATATATGATATTTATGAAAGAGAAGTTGAGCATCAGATGGGTTACAGAGTAATATATATATACAAATTAATAAAAAAAAGAAGAAGAAGAAGAAGAAGAATAGATCTTAGGTAGCAAGATAGAGAAAAAAAAAAAGAATCAAGGGAAGTTGACTTATCATAAAAATTTGGTGATTTCTCTCGAGCCAAAGGTTCCAAAGCAACACCCTAATAGCCATAGTCCCCAAAACCTTTCCGTTGTTTCTCAAATTCCAACCCACCTGAGCCTCAACCAACCAATCTTCAACTTTGCTGGATAGACAAATGTAAAATTTTAATTCCCTTAACATCCACTTCCAAGTCGAGGAGGCAAACAGACAATGAATGAACAAGTGGTCTAGGGATTCGACATCCTTGAAGCACAGCGAACACACTGAAGGAGAGATTACCTAATTCACTTCATTTGCAGAAATCTTAAGAAGGCAATTGCAGGGAACAAGAAGCCGTGTGTCTCTTCCAGTAAGATATTTGAGATGGTTTTTGAAATGCAATAGGGAATATCATGGTCATTCAGACTTTGTTTTCATGTGGATTTGATTTGTTCAAAATTTTGCTGTTAGTGAATGTACTTATAAGTGAACTTTCTTTTTCTTTTTTTTGATGGAAAAAGTATAGTAACCTATTACTTATAGGTGAACTTATAGGTCTCAAGTTTTTGTTCGTTGATTTCTTATTGGAGAGTTTTTTAAGGAAACAAAACATTTGATTGATATTTGGGAAGTTACAATAGTCAATAGGAAATAAGAAAGAAATACAGTCAAATTATTAAGCAAAGTGCGCTCCCCCTTTACAGAATACTAGCTGAAATATACTCAGACAGAAAACTTACTAAACAACTTACCAAAAGAAAAAGCCTCCCCACTAGATCTGATTACATTGAAGATTATCCACTAAACTGAATGGAGTGGTCATTAATCTGAAGGAAGACTGTCTGGTGTGGATGTTGGACAGCTGAGGGAGTTACTACTTGTAAGTCTGCCTTTTGCACCTTAAATGGCTCCTACTCAAAGCTGGATTGGTACTTCACGAAGTTTATCTGGAAAGGGAGACCCACTTAAGAAATCAAATTCTTCATTTGGTCCTTAGCTTATAAAAGCCTGACCACATAGGACAGAATGCAAAAGGAGAACCCTCTTCATTCTCTTTCTCCTCAAGTTTGCTTTAACTACTTAAATATTATTTTGATCAAGTTGGCATCACTCTTATTCCTACTAAACACAAAGACAACTCTGAAGTTTCTAATTGCATAAGGGCTAGAAGTTTTTTAGTTTAGCTGCTATTTTTTTAGGTTTGCTGGTTATAAATTTTGGTTTTGGTTAGGGGGAGTTTTATTGTTCCTCCTTATGTTCTTCTGATTAGCTTGTTAGCATCGTGGTTTCTTTAGGTGTTTGGTTGCTAGTGGGTGTTCTTTGGTTTGCTTTTGGTTTATTTCTTTTGGGGCTGCTATTTTTTCCCATTTTATTTGGTTGGTTATTGATTTTTCTTTTTATAGTTTGCTTCCTTTAACATCTTGTATCTTTTCATCTGTGCATGAAAAGTTATTTCTTGTTCAAAATAAATAAGTAGAAACTGCTTAAAGCATGGGGAGAGCATTGACAATTTGTTCATGCTGTATGAGCTTGCTACCAAGTTTTGGAATTTTTGGTATGGAATAGTGCTCTCGTAAGGATCTTTCTTCACTTCTCCCTAAATCTTTCTATGGCCAGTAATTATTCGGAAAAAGGCAGGACTTCTTTTCCTTAGGTTTCTTGCCCCTCTTTTTTTTTTTTTTTTTTGGTAAGAAACCAAACTTTTATTAAACAAATGAAAGGATAGACATATAAAAAAACAAACCCAAGAGAAACCGTAGTCTGGTTTATTGCATCATTGATCAACTATGACAAGTCTTCTTCTACATAGATGAACAGTGGGTCAACCGCCTCTTATGATTATATGTCTTAGAACGTCAAAGGCCTCAGACTCATAGGAAAGTGTGGCACTCATTAAAAGTCTTATCCTAAAATATAATCCCACCATCATCATTCTTCACGGAACAAAAACTTGATTTTAGAAGAATATAATATTCTTTCTTATTTTTTTTAACAAGAAACGAAACTTTTCATTGAAGAAATGAAAAAGAATCAGGCTCAAAAGATACAAACTCCACAAGGGAGTGAGAGAAAATAGTAAAAAAAACAATTACAAAGGAAATGTATAAGCAACCCAATTCAAACATATAACTTGCAATGGAAAAACAACAATAGTAAATATATAAATTTAAAAAGTTCTTATATAGGAGAAAAATCTATTACGGATAAGGAAAGAGAATAATAAAGGAAATAATTATAGCTAATATTTACACAAAATAATGTCGGGAAAAGAGGAGTCCTTCCTCATCCTTAACCATATGCTCTTGTTTTTTGAGATGATGTCAGGGCTTAAGATTAATAGGAACAAAAGCCAAGTGGTGGGGAATGGGGATAAACTGTGATCGATCTAAGGTGGAGAGGTGGGCTTCGTTGGTGGATTGTGAAGTAGGTGAGCTGCCTATGTCTCATTTAGGTCTCCCTCTAGGTCATAATCCTAAGAGTCTTTCTTTTTGGGGCTCGGTGATAGATAAGGTTAGAAGTCGCTTGGCCTCTTGGAAGAGAAACTTCTTCTCTAAAGGAGGTCGATTGACCCTCATTCGCTCGGTGCTGAGTGGGATTCCAATTTATTACTTCTCTTTGTTTAGGGCTCCAGGGAAGGTGTATGAGTCTTGAAAAAAATGATGAGGAACTTTGGTGGGATAGAGGGAAGGAGGGTAAAGGAGCACATCTAGTTAGATGGGAGGTAGTCGGGAAACCTGTTTACCTTGGAGGTCTAGAGATTGGGAACCTTAAAATTTGTAACAAACCTCTTTTAGCAAAATGGTTGTGGCCTCATCCTTTTGAGTGGTTGATTGGTGGGGTGAAAGGCACATTCAGAAACCCTTGAAAAGACATTGTTAAGGAGCTTCCTTCCTTTTCTGACCTTGTGCATAATATGGTGGGGGATGAGAAAGATACGTGCTTCTGGGAGGATAGATGGGTGGGGGATAGACCACTCTATCATACCTTTCCTCGTCTCTTTCAATTGTCTTTAGCGAAAAATCGGTCGGTAGCAGAGGTTTTGTTTCATTCAAGGAGCTCCCCTTCATCTTCTTTTGGGTTCCGTCGAGTTTTGTCCAATAGGGAAGCGACGGATGTCACAACTCTTCTTTCTTTGATTGAGGAGTTTGAGTTCAGGTTAGGGAGTAAAGATTGTTGTTTATGGAGCCTTAACCCTTCTAGGGGATTCTCGTGTAAATCTTACTAAATCATTTTCCCTGAACGAGTCCATTTTCTCTCTTTTATGGAAGGTGAAAGTTCTGAATAAGGTAAGATTCTTTACTTGGCAAGTTCTTCACGGGAAAGTTAACACTGTTGATAGGCTCTTGAGAAGGAATTATCCTTTGGTTGGTCCTTTTTGTTGTATTCTTTGTCAGAAGGCGGAGGAAGACTTGGATCATATTTTGTGGACTTGTGTTTTTGCTCGCTCAGTTTGGGAGCTTTTTTTTGCCTCTTTTGGGAGACAACCATGTATTTCAAGACATGAGGGCGATGATCGAAGAGTTTCTTCTCCATCCAATCTACCGGGACAAAGGAAGATTCTTGTGGCAAGCCGGCATGTTGGCACTTTTATGGAATTTGTGGAGGGAAAGAAACAATATGAGTTTTAGGGGGATAGTGAGAAGTCCTGGCAAAGTATGGTCCGTCACTAGATACCATGTCTCTTTGTGGGCTCAGTCACAAATCATTTTTGTTATTATCCATTAGGTCTCATTATGCTAGACTGGAGACCCTAACTTTGAAAGGTCTCCCTTTTTGTGGGCTTGGTTTTTTGTTTGCCCTTTTATTCTTTCATTTTTTCTCAATGAAAGTTGGTATTTCATGAAAAAAAATATATATATATTTACACAAAATAATTAGGTAATCCAACCAACGGCATCATTTGATAGATTATTCATCAAATCCTTGTAGAATTCTAGAGACATTGGATGGACAGCTTTGGAGTATGTAGGATTTCTGGGAGGGAATAGGGATTATCATTATGTGGTTCCATCTTTCGATAGTTCTGACATCTCCAAAGGTGCTTTCTCTTTATCTATGCTCATCTCTCTTGTGGATGGTTACAAATTTTGGTTGATAGGGATTTATGGCCCAACTAAGAGCTAGGGACAGATTGCATTTTTGGCCGGAAATGATGGATCTAAATGGTTACTCGTTGGTCTCATGAGAAATCCACCAGTAGGCTATGTACCCACAACATGTAGAAATTTAATAGATTCATTGATCATGCAACTTTTATCGATCTCCCTTTCAACAATGACCGATACACACTGTCTAGTATAAAAGATCCCCCACACTTCTTTATAGACAAATTCTTGGCAGTCAAGGCTTTCGTATCTAAATTTTCGAATGCAATGATCTGACAGTTGGACAAAGCAACAGACCATTTCTCCATTAAATTACCCTTGGGCTTTTTTAAAAAATATATATATATGAAACAAGTATTTACTAAGTTTGAGTTCCATTTTACTAATCCAATAAAAAAAAAAATTGCATAAATAGGAGTGAAAACTCATATAGAAGTCAAAAGCCTGCATAATTCTCAGGATATGGAGGAGTATATCATTGATTAGGGTTATTTATCTGGAAGGTGAAATTGCTATAAATACTGGTTAACTACAAGATCGATGTAAACACTAAAGGTTTGAGAGAATGATAATTATTTATTTCATGCACTAAAGAGGATAACTTAAATATATAAAAGGACAATATGTCGAAGATATTAACAATAATACAACCAGTGAATTACCACATGTTTATACACCATGCCCTCAAGGTGATCCAATCTATTGAGAGGATTTATAGAAATTTTCTTTGGAAAGGGAATTACGGCAAGTCGAGCCTTGTTAAATGAGACAAGATTCTCTTTATTATTAAGGAACGGAGGTCTTAGTTTATTCAGCCTCAAGAGCAAGTTTGCCAAATGGATTTGAAGATATAACAGTGAGAAATTGACTCTATGAAGAAAGGTTATTGTTGCAAGATATGGCACCACCCCATTGAATGAAGCCTGGAATTTTCTCCATTGCTACTGTCAGGGACTCAGGGTCCATGGAAATTCATTCTGAAGCGTAGCTTATAAATGATATATGGTTTGCAAGGTTGGGGAATACACTTCCTTTTGGAATGATATTTGGCTGTTGAATATACCTTCGCTCACAAATTTCCTCTTTTATATGCCATTACACAACAGAAACAAGCTTCTGCTAAAGAAATATGGATAACTGATACTGGAATTTGAAATTTAAGGTTGAGAAGAAACCTTAAGGATGCTAAAATTGACGAATTGGCTGAACTTATGTAACATCTCTCCTTCATCCAGTTGACCAATGCTACTGATAAGAAGACTTGGGAACTTCACACTAATGGTATTATTCCCCCCAACAATCATGTGCGTGATATCTCCTCTAGGAGGGTAGCCTTTGGAAACTTGGCATTAATGGAATTTTTTCCACCAACTCTCATGTGCGTGATATCTCCATTAGGTACCCCTTTACACCCCTATTGTATGATTCCATATGTCCGAAACACTACTCGAGAAGGTGAAATTCTTTCTTTGGGAACTTAGCCATGAAGCCATCAACGGCCATGGTAAAGCTTCAATATCTACCAAATGCCTCATAAAACAGCAAAAAATGCACATGCCGAAGAAATCTACACTTGTCCCTAAAGAGAGGGTGCATCAAAACCTCCTCCAACATCACCCTAAGATCTCTGTTGTGCACCATGGAAACACCAAAACACCAAATGACTCCACCAAACAAACCCAAATTGATTGGGCATACTAGAAGATGGTCAAGGTCCTCTAACGCTCCTCTAAACATACAAGTTAGTGTGGATCTCTTATGTTGTTGCAGCACTTTTAAGTCCCAACAAAATAGTCTACGGAGAATCTGTGTGGTAAATGGTAGCAAGGCTACTTATCAATATTTTTCTGAATATGAACGGAACTTTTCATTGAATAAACGAAAGATATTAATGTTCGAAAAGTACTCATATGGGAGTGAAAAGAGAACAAAACAAATAACACAAAGAACATAAATGCGCCCCAAAGAAACAAAAAAGAACTTTGCGATGATCTTGAGGCTCGAACTGATTATGAGACTTCAAACCCCACAAAGAAGAGAGGGGAAGCTCGAAGAACCATGAAAAAGCTTGTAAAGATCGAACCCTTGGAAGATTCTGATATTGGTGAAAAAAATCGAGAATTCTGCTTCAATCTTACCATCTTACCAGAGGACAAAAGTGACTGCCCATCTATAGAGCATAGTTCTGAAATCAGTAAATTCCTCTTTTTTGCAGCTAAAAAACTATGGAAGAAACCTAAAAACTCAACACCAGCTTGAATCCATTGCAAATTACCTTTCTGGATCAATTAATTATGGAATATTGGTTTCCAATTCTGTGCTATCTGAGTCACCACCATATTCTCATACTTGGCCAGATTGCATTCAGAATACATGGTCTCTGCAATGGGTTAGATTTTGTATCCTTTGGTTGCGATGGTCGGGATTATTTTGATGACATACTAACTTTTAGAAAAAGTGAAGACAATTACCTTGAGGTGTTGATTCTACATTTGTAATAATTGGTTCCTTTAGCAACGCTTGTTTCTATTAGTGATGTTTCTCCATGTTACATATCTTTTTATTTTTGCATTAGATTTTTCAACTTCTTGAAACCCCCAAGTTCTTTACCTCGGATAGGAATGAAGTCTTCAGCCTCTTCTAAGAAACACTCTGAAAAGTAGTCATGCTTCCAAAACAACAAACCCTAGAAGATAAATTTGGGACCATGCAGCACATTGAAAAAAAAAGGGAAAAAGAGTAGACATTAATGCTTATGAAGTGGAGTGTTTCAGATTAAATTAAGTACTGCCATACCATCCTTATGGGGAACTGATTTGGTAGATAGTAGTTATTTTCTTTTTTTCGTTACTTCTTGATTGGTTAGGTGGTTATTGTTGGTTGTTTAGTTAGATTTTAGTCTCTGCTTATAGTGGGGATATTTTGGCTTGTAATTGGAAGGATGGAATGATTGAAGAATCAATTGAAACATGGTTGGAGAAAACTTCAATCTCGGTTACACTAGTTGAAGTCTCCACCTACATGCTTTGGGCTTGGATTTATTCATTCAAGATTAGAATCAGCAAGGAAATGCAGGTTAAAGTTGGCAATTCATTATATAAAGAGTATTGCCGGGACTAGGGTTCCCAACATGATACTTTTATTAAAGTGTTGGTATGAGATTAAATTTGGTGTTACCCATTAGTTTAAGCATTGGTTTAAGTTTTTGGGTTTAGTAATAATTTAACATGCTATCAAAGTTGGAGATCCTATGTTTGAATCCTTGTAATGCAATCTCTTCTCTAATTAATATTGATAACCACTTGTGGAGCCTTGTGCTAACTTTCAAGCTCGCAACAAGGGGGAGTGTGAAAGTATTGATATAAGATTTTTTTTTTTAGACAAATATGGCTGTAAGGGCTGGGGGATGAGAGAGCCCCCCCCCCCCCCAAAAAAAAAAAAAGGCTAGAAAAAGCTACCTCATGAGAGTCTTCCAATCATAAGTAAACCGTAGTTACAAAAGAATTTCCTATGAAGGCTAATCCACCAAGAAGCTATGTTTTGATATAAGATTAAATTTATTGCAGCCTAAGATTTTGGGTTTAGTGGTGATTTAACAACTTTAACAAACCAGTAGAGCCTAGGCTTTCCTCTATATGGGGTTTCAAGAGAGTTGACCTAAATTGGGGCTTGCAGAATTAAATTTGCTTAGTCTGCATACTAATTAGTCTTGAACTTATTGTTACTAATGTGTTTGAATGATCTTGTTGTAGGTGAAGCCGTTAAAAGAGCTCACTTTCAATTCTGAAAATATAACAGCAACAATGACTTCTCGTCAGTTTCAAGTTATGCTCGACGTGTTGACAAATCTTCTCTTTGCACGTCTTCCCAAGTATGTAGATGAATTTATGTCTACTTCTATCAATCTTTCTGGAAGCACAATATTATTATGATATGCTGCTGTTTTAGCTGAAATTACATCAATTCTTTTTTTTTTCATTTTGAGTTACCTGATGCAAAGATTTGAACTTTTGTTTACTTTTTTCTATGTGATACATATTGATTAATTCAACAGTTGAGAGAAGGATTTAGCAAGGTGTAATGCCGCTTACAAAATAAGGCAATTACTTTTGTTGCATTTTTATTGTGTTATCATCAGATATCGCTTTTGTACCATCTAGCATTCTGAATTGATAACTTTTTCTATTTTTTTTAATCTCTGCTTTATTGTTAAAATTGTTAGTAACCACGGCTTGCTCAGAGTTTTGAATTATTTTATTAGTTTTTATGTTTTATTATTGTTGTTGTTTTTGTTATTGTTGTTGTTATTATACAATAGTTATATGAACTGCAAATTTATTAAAATAGCAATGGTACAGATATTTAAAAATGTATTTTATTTGATTAATTTGCTTGTACATGTATAAGTAGGTGTTAATGATTGATGCATGTAATTTCAGGCCTCGGAATAATAGCCTTTCATTTCTTTCGGAAGATGGTGAAGATGTTGAAGAGGAAGCAGATGAGGTTGTCCCCGATGGTGTTGAAGAGGTAGAACTTGCAAAAATCGAGCTTGAAAGGAAAGAACGGGAACAAAGGTTACTTGTTAATGATATTAGAAAACTGTCTCTCTATTCTGACGGTAGTGACCTAAATCCGGACAAAGATGGTGAGATGTGGATGATTTCAGGTGGAAAGACCGCGTTGGTGAGCAACATTTTGGACTATTCTTGTTATTTCATTTTATGATTCTAAACGTGGATTGTGATTTTGTTAATTTTAATATAATTTGTTTCTCTAACTTTAGAAATAGTTTTCACGTTGAACTTTTTTCGTGAAAAATTTAGCTCTGCTTGTGAAAATGCCTGTTGTTAGATTATGGTTAATTGTTGCCTGTAAATGAATTTTCTTGACAAACTAAAACTTCAATTATTTCCATGAAGTTGCAACCTACGTCCTTGAACATGGTTTTTCTTGGCAAATTAAAAATTAAATCACGGGGATTTACAATCTACATCCTTGAACATTCTTTAGGTGGTAGTGGTAGCTGGTGACATCTTTGCTTATAAGTTGATAGTGCACTACCATACTCTCCTTACACCTTGCTGTTTAGCTCGATAGATATATTATCAAAGTGCATCTTTCCAGGTGCAAGGATTAAAGAGAGAGCTCGTAAATGCACAAAAATCTAGGAAGATAGCATCTGCATCGTTAAGGACAGCTCTTCAGAAAGCTGCTCAGATACGATTGTTGGAGAAGGAGAAGAACAAAAGTCCTTCATATGCTATGCGAATTTCTTTGAAAATTGAAAAAGTAGTCTGGAGCATGCTTATCGATGGTAAATCTTTTGCAGAAGCTGAACTGAATGACATGGTGAGAATCTAAAATTTCCCTTCATTTCTAAGTTTCCTTGAAAAAAGAGAAGAAACAAAAAGAACAAAAGAAAATAAGGAGAAGAAAAAAAATTTAAAAATGCTCTCCTATAGACGTTCTTTCAGCAAGCTTCTATCTTAAAACCCTATTTTATATGGAATTCTTGTTAGCTACAGCTAAGCTAGTTGGTGTGGTGGGGATATCTCATTTCCCCTTATTTGATGCTCTTTTAATAATATATTTCCATGTTTCCTATAATTTTTTTTTTTTTTAAAAAAGGTTACAACTAGTCTAGTAGGTTTTGATGTTTCATCATTCATGTTATCCTTTTAGACAAGAAATATCTCGGTTGTTTGTTCAAATTTTTACAGATTAACCAGAGTGAAAGGATTGGTGAAATCTTAGCAGTACAAGCTAATAAGATTTATTTTGAAATTGCAGTGAATTGGCTAGAGATCAGGATTTATGTAAAATAATGCTTGTCAATTTAACTTTCTTTTTTTTTTTTTTTTGTGTGGATATTATTCATTGTTTTTGTTATAATTCTACAACTATGGTGGTAATGGTTTGCAATTAATTCGTTTACCATCTGTTACTACAGTTTTATGATTTTGACCGTGATTACAAAGATGTTGGCATTGCTCAGTTTACAACAAAGTATTTTGTTGTACGAAATTGCTTGCCCAATGCCAAGTCTGACATGCTTCTATCGGCATGGAATCCTCCACCAGAATGGGGAAAGTATGTTCTTTTTCAGCTCTTTTTATCTGTTTCTCCTGCATCTTGGTGAAAGTATGTCATAAGTATGTCTTGGTTCCATCCATATCCCCATAGTATCTGGCTTTTATTGGATCATATTCTAATTGCCTTCTGAAATTCTCATATAATCCATGGTTTTGGATGATTCAAGATTATCATTTCCAACTCTAAAAAATTTGTAAAATGGTTAAAGATTGTCCCCTAGGGGGCCCAATTGGCCAAGTCATGCAGCCTCTCAGTAACACCTATCTAGAGGTCACATGTTCGAACATTTAAGTGAGCTTGATAAGAAAAACCCTTGGATGGGTCCCAGCTTTGGAGTAAGCACAGTGCCTCTGAATTAATGAGGTGGGGCTACCATTAAAGTGTTTTTTATTTGTTTTTAGAATTTCTTAAACCACTTTTGATTATTGAAAGTTTTTCAAAACTGTTTTTCATTGGTCAAAAGCAACTTTTACCACTCTCTAAATTTTTTTTTTAATCAGAGATTATCTGATTGTTAAAACACACACACAACCATTTTAAGTTACCTTGGGGGTTCTTTTGTGATCATGGCTTGTTCAGATACATTACCATTTTCTATTTAGTACCTCCTGCAACGGATTCACGCCTTTGTGGGTTATTGATTATATCACTGGTTGAACATAATGGCTGATGCACTTGCTACAAGAAAGTCTGTGATTGGCAATTCTGTTATTTATTGGATCCTCAAAAGTGGCATAATGCCCTTCGAAAATTAGCTTCCTGTTTTTCCTTGTATAATTTAGGTACTAATTGCTTCATTTGGGTATTCAGAAAATTATAGCATCTACTTTAATGGCTGCAGATTAGTCATGCTCCGAGTGGATGCAAAGCAGGGAGCTCCAAGGGATGGAAATTCACTCCTTGAACTGTTCAAGGTAATACAAGTGCCCTTGTTTTCTCCAAATGTTTGAGTATAGAACCTGTGTTATTTGGTATAAAATTGTTATAGTGAGCATTTCTTCTATGGGAAACATTGTCTGAGAACAAAAAATTGTTTGAACTATTAACTGATAAGGAAATGTTTGATTTAATGGCATTGTCGACTTGGAGGTTTCATAATGCTTGTTAGAAAAATCCTGAGACAGCAGATTTTTACATTTGTCTCTAAGAAAAAATATATATAAAATACAAGACATAACCATCCTGGGTCGGCCTAGTGGTCAACAAGGGCTATGGAAAAAATAAAGGGCTTGGGAATGGGTTCAATCCATGATGGCCAGTGGCCACCTATCTAGGATTTAATATCCTACATGTTTCTTGGCAACCAAATATAGTAGGGTCAGGCAGTTGTCCTATGAGATTAGTCGAGGTACAGAAGCCATCGTTACACACTTTTATATGAGGAATTGGTGCATGTGTTGTATGGACAAGACTTAAACAATTAAAAAAAATATTGTAGTAATTTCTGTTTACCAAAAAATGTTCGTAAAGCAGAATTATCTTGATCATTATAATCTTTTGATCTAATTCTCAGTACATATGATGTTTGCTTAACGTGTTTTTCTTTACTCTTATAGGTAGAAATTTATCCCCTCAAAATTCACTTGACTGAGACAATGTACCGGATGATGTGGGGGTACCTTTTTCCAGAAGAAGAACAAGATTCACAGAGACGGCAGGTGAGTTGAAAGCCTTGTTTCTAAGGAGCCAACTCCTCAGCGGAAGGGCAACCTTATACTTTAGCTTCCCCCAAATATAGATTATGAGTAGCTCACGTTTTGCTGCAGGAAGCTTGGAAGATTTCTACGGCTGCAGGTTCAAAGCGTGTAAAGAAAGGTTCTTCAGTTCATGAAGTATCCGCATCTTCAAAAGAGTCTGAGATGTTTTCCAAATTAGGTTTCTCCCTCGGTGGTCAAGGATCTGTCAACGCAGAATCTGCTCAAGTGAGTTTATTAAGCTTACCTATGGCTCGTAGGGTCAGTTTTCTTTTCTGATAATAGTTAATAAAGAAGAAAAGGAAAGATTGGATTATTTCTTTTCATTTAGAAAGATGGCACTGCTGGAGTATAAAATCATTGGTTTCTTCTGTTGGGATTGCTGGAACTGGAAAAATCCAAGTCGTATTCATTCTTTGGTACCTGCTCCTTTTTTCATGAAGTATCTGATACTTTTGTGCAGGCATCAAAGTCACAAAACCCTAAATCTAATGCTGGCAGCAGTTCAGTCCCAGAGTTAAGAAGAACATCTTCTTTTGATAGGTCGTGGGAAGAGACTGTAGCGGAATCTGTTGCTACTGAACTTGTCTTGCAGAGTATTACCAAAAGTGGACCAATGGGTTCTATTGAGCAACAAGATGAATCAGGTAAGAGTAAATTGAAAGATCCCAAAGCTATCAAAGCTGGTCGCTCATCCCATGAAGAGAAAAAGGTGATAAAGACCCAGGATGAGAAAAGATCCAGACCTCGAAAGATGATGGAGTTCCACAATATCAAGATCAGCCAGGTTAGTAGCCCAGTCTGACTTTCTTCGTTGAATTAATTGTTGAAACAGTAATTTTTGTAGATTCCGTGGTAAATCACTCCGCTAATTTTTGAAACAGGTTGAGTTGTGTGTTACTTACGAAGGATCAAGATTTGTCGTCAATGATCTAAAGTTGCTGATGGATACGTTTCATCGTGTTGAGTTCACTGGGACTTGGCGTAGGCTGTTCTCTCGAGTTAAAAAGCATATCATCTGGGGAGTTCTAAAGTCTGTTACAGGAATGCAGGTGAACTTTTAGCTCTGATCTCCATTATAACACTAATATCGCACCTTCAACTTGATCAGCTTGTAAGTTACCAATGATTGCTTGGTTATGACGAAAACTCAAAAAACTAAGCTTATGGAAAGGAAGTAGAGTTTAATGTAGTATATTTTTGCATTCAACTGTTTTGAATTCAAGTTTCTGGATTATTCAGGTCAGTTATTTACAATCTTAAACACCACTCATGCAGGGTAAGAAGTTCAAAGACAAAGCACATACTCAAAAGGAACCGACCAATACGGCTGTTCCTGACAGCGACTTTAATTTGAGTGACAATGAAGGGGCTCTAGTAGTGAAATCCGATCATCCAATAACCTGGCTTAAGCGGCCAAGTGATGGGGCAGGTGATGGATTTGTTACTTCCATCAGGGGTCTTTTCAATAATCAGCGTAAAAAGGCCAAAGCATTTGTGTTGCGCACAATGAGGGGTGAAGCTGATAATGATTTCCCGGGTGACTGGAGTGACACTGATGCTGAATTCTCTCCGTTTGCTCGGCAGCTCACTATAACAAAAGCAAAGAGGCTTATTAGGCGGCATACTAAGAAGTTCCGTGCGAGACAGAAAGGTATCTCGATTCTAGACTTCTGAACTATTTCTCTTTCTTTTTTAAATATATTCGCCTTTGCCGTCAATAATAATAATAACTTATACCCACTTGACACAAGGAGAAGCCACAGAACTGAGGATCATAGGACTTTTCTCTCGATGTGTCCTCCGAATCTTCTACTCAAGAATTAGATAACTTACCACTTCACATGATCTTTACTCTGACACAGACTGTGCAATGTTACAGGCTCATCCTCTCAACTGATGGAGGAGTCCCTTCCCTCGTCCCCAAGGGAAACCACTCCATATGATGAAAGTGATTCTTCTAGCGGGTCGTCGCCATTTGAAGACTTCAATGAACAGGAACAACTGGAGCAAATGAAAGGGGATCAAGTGGAAACTTGATGGCCTGATAGGCTAAAAGAGAACGCGGATGAGACTGCAAATCCATCTACCTTGACCGACCAAAATGCACGTAAAATTTCAACGTATCTTTGGTTGACGCCCACTCGAATGCACCTTTCATGGCGAAGACAATAATGGCAAGACATCCACCAATGACCCTTGGCGAATGAAGCCACCCAATTTTTCTAGTTTTTGTTTATAGGTTTCGAGTACACGAGCTCATAAATTTGTGAGCAACTGGAAATCCAATTTTGTCCGTACATATATTATTTATGGTATATAATAATAATGATATCTCCTTCCAACCCAATGCAATCTCCACTCTCCAGCTAACAACATATCTCTGCCTGCATCATTGACGTTCACAGGCTCAAAATTTCGGGGTTGACTTGACGTACTCAGTATAAAATAAATGCCTTTAAATTTTGAACAAACTACTTTTTGGCAGATAGTTTTGTTGGGGGTTTATAAGTAGTCCTTCCATGCCCTACACAACATAAAGTAATGACACTCATGTTTTGAACGATCAGAACTCTATCTATATTTTAATCCTATTCTCAAGGAAGTAGGGAAAAAAAAATATGTGCAAATTTAAATTCAAATTAAAAAAAAAAAAAAAAAAAACCTCTCTCAATGCTTTTCTGCACCGATTTTTCAATGATGTTGATGTAGCGAACCGTTAACGGGAGTGGTATTCAAACTAAGGTAATATAAGAAATCTTTCTCACTTTCTGTCTTTCACTTTCTAGTTGTCAAGATTTTAATGTAGTGTATAGGAAGATCCCTACATATAGATATGCAGTCAAGTATTGTTCTATACTTTTTGTTGTCTGCACCTACTTTTAAATGATGTTGATGTAGAATGGCAATCATTTTGAGAAAATTATTAGATTATATTAACCAGGATTTATATTTATCCTTGTTAGTTGGGTTATTGTTTGTATTTAACTCCATTCAGTTAGTTAGTTCTCTGGTGTTGCCATTGTATAAATACTTCTTCTTATTTGAATAATACATGAGAGAGAACATCGTTTATTTACTCTCTGTCCTAAAATGGTATCAGAGCGAAAATTTCCGCTCCCGCGTTTTTAACTTCCAACTTCTCCTAAGCTTTCACCTTCAATTCCTCCCATGGCGGAAAAGGGGTCTGGAAGCGTTACAGGATCTGGAAGTGCTGCTTCTTCTTCATCCACTCCAGTGGCTTCTATTGAAGCTCAACTCAACCCCTACTTCTTGCATCATTCTTTTGGCTCATCTTCGATTCTTGTTTCTCAGTCGTTGCTTGGAGCAATCAACTATACTTCATGGAGTCGCGCAATGCGTATGGTGATTTCTGGTAAAAATAAATTTGGTTTCATTACTGGAAAAATCACCAAACCACAGAAGGAAGGGCCTCTGCTCGAAGCTTGGGAATGCAATAACGATATTGTTGCTTCTTGGATCCTCAACTCAGTATCGAAGGAAATCGCTGCAAGTATTGTCTACACAGGCTCTGTCAAAGCCGTCTGGGATGAATTAAGAGAACGATTCAAACAAGCGAATGGTGCCAGCATCTATCAATTAAGGAAGGACTTGGTTACTTTACGCCAAGGATCGATGTCTGTGGAAACATATTACACCAAATTGAAGACAGTCTGGCAAGATCTCAGCGATCATCGCCCTACCACCAGTTGCACCTGTGGAGGTTTGAAGCCGTTCCTCGATCATCTTGATTCTGAATATGTGATGACGTTCCTCATGGGATTAAATGAGTCCTACTCTGCAATTAGGGCTCAAATCCTCCTTATGAAGCCAATTCCTTCGATTACTGAAACTTTCTCATTGTTGATTCAAGAAGAAAGGCAAAGATCTGCTGGCATTCTTGAATTGCCTCCCGATCCGGTTGCCCTGGCTGTCAGTGATTATTCCAAGAAGTATTCTCCTTCGGATCGTTCTCGAAGGAAAGATACTCAACATCAACGACCTCATTGTACTCACTGTAACATCAAAGGGCACACTGTTGATCGTTGCTACAAGCTGCACGGCTATCCTCCAGGTTATAAATTTCGTTCCTCTAATAATGCTGCACCTCGGCGAACTGTGTTACTTCACAATCTGCTGCTCCTGCTAGCCCAGCAATTTCTCCTAATTTTTTCTCCAGTCTTACTCCTACTCAACACTCGCAACTGATGGACCTGTTGAGTTCGCACCTCCAGGCTGCAAAAACGGAGCCTATATCTGTAGCCACTGCTATTTCTCATGCTACAGGTATTTTCTCTATGGCTTCCTCCTCCATTCTTGATACTAAAGATTGTTGGATCATTGATTCTGGTGCGTCCCGGCATATATGCCATAGTAGAGATAAATTTCAAAATTGGCGCCGCATTGGTCCTATCTCTGTTATTCTACCAAATGCATACAGCGTCAGTGTTGAATATGTTGGCGAAGTTCATTTATCGACTGATTTGATTCTGCGTAATGTCCTCTTTATACCTGAGTTTGCTTACAACCTGGTTTCTGTGAGTTGTCTACTACAGGAAGGGCATTACTCCATCACATTCTCTAATTCTGTTTGCCTGATACAGGACAAACCTAGGTTGAAGACGATTGGCAAGGCTGAGTGTTGGAATGGTTTATACTTGCTTTCCGTTTCCTCAGCCTCTTTGGTTCCTACTGCTGTATGTTCGGTTTCTGTCTCTACTTGGCATCATCGTTTAGGCCATCCCTCGCCTAAGCGTTTAAATTTGTTGAAGCATACTTTGAACTTTACTAATTCTCTTTTACATAGTTCGCATTGTCCTGTTTGTCCCTTAGCAAAGCAAAAACGGTTGACTTTCCATTCGAATAATCATGTGGCTTTACATACATTTGACTTGATACATGCTGACATTTGGGGTCCGTTACATACTTCTACATACAATGGATATCGGTATTTTTTAACTTTGGTTGATGATGCTTCGAGATTTACTTGGGTGTATTTGCTCCATCAAAAATCTGATATTCTTGTCATTATACCTCGTTTCTTCAAGATGATTGCCACACAATTTTCAAAAAGTATCAAGTGTTTTAGGTCTGATAATGCCCCGGAATTTAAATTTACTGATTTCTTTGCCACAACTGGAACTATTCACCAGTTTTCTTGTGTGGAAAGACCACAGCAAAATGCAGTTGTTGAGCGAAAACATCAACACTTGTTGAATGTCGCTCGTGCTTTGTTTTTCCAGTCTCGTGTGCCTTTGAGATTTTGGGGTCACTGTGTTTTAACAGCTGCATTTCTCATCAATCGAACTCCCATGACTTTGCTGCTTGACAAATCACCTTATAATGTTTTGTATAATGATACTGTTGACTACTCTTTAATGAGAGTATTTGGATGTCTCTGTTATGCTTCGACTCTTGCTGCTCACCGCACAAAGTTTGAACCAAGGGCAAAGGCCTGTGTATTTTTGGGGTATCCTCCGGGTGTTAAAGGCTATCTTCTCTATGATATATCTACCAAGCAGATTTTTATGTCTTGGGATGTTAAATTTGTTGAGGATTCGTTTCCTTTTCACTCTATTACTGCTAGTGATGATCTTGTTGATTTGTTTCCGGACTTTGTGTTGTCATTGCCGGTTCTTGATGTCACTAGTCACACTAACTCTCTTAATGATCCGAGCTCATCTACTTCTTTGCCTGTGCACGATGGTGTGCCTTTGCATATGCATGATGCTTCTGTATCTGATGATTTGTTGTCTGGTAACAATGGCTCATCTGCTTCTGTATCTAATGGTTTGGAGCCTTCAACTAGCGATCGACCCATTCACAATGATGTCAATGGTGTTACTTCTGATAGCCTTGATGTTGCAGCACCTTTGGCCCCTCGACGTTCTTCGAGGCCACATAATCCTCCAGGTTTCTTAAAGGATTATCATTGTCACCTTCTGCAGCATGAGTCTCCTCCTTTGACTCACAGTCACGCTTACCCACTTGACAAGTATTTGTCTTATGCCAAGTTATCTACTACTCACAGGCATTTTCTTTTGAACGTTTCAACAGAATATGAACCTTCATTTTACCATCAGGCAGTCAAGCATGCCCCTTGGCGAAAGGCTATGGATGATGAGATTTCAGCCATGGAAAGGACTCATATATGGTCTCTAGTCCCTTTGCCACCCGGCCATCATGCAGTTGGTTGCAAATGGGTTTATCGTATCAAGTACAAAGCTGATGGCACAATCGATCGTTACAAGGCCCGATTAGTTGCTAAGGGCTACAATCAGCAAGAAGGTATTGATTTCCTTGAGACTTTCTCTCCTGTGGCCAAAATAGTTACAGTTAAAATTCTGTTATCCTTGACTGCTTCTTATGGTTGGTCTCTTGTGCAAATGGATGTCAATAATGCTTTCCTAAATGGTGATTTGTTTGAAGAAGTTTATATGCAATTACCCCTTGGATATTATACTGATTGTAAGTCTTCATCTGCTCCTCTTGTATGTAAATTGAACAAATCAATATATGGCCTTAAGCAAGCCTCTAGGTAATGGTTTTCTAAGTTTTCCAGTGTTCTTTTGACTGCCGGTTTCTCCCAGTCGAAAGCGGATTATTCTCTTTTTACAAGAGGACAAGGTTCTTCCTTTGTAGCCTTATTAGTCTATGTGGATGATATTTTGTTGACTGGTCCTTCTCCTGATGAAATTAGCCGAGTGAGAAGTCTTTTACACAACCATTTTCTGCTCAAAGACCTTGGAAATGCCAAGTACTTTCTTGGTCTTGAGCTTTCCCGGTCTTCGAAGGGCATTTATCTTTCTCAGCGCAAGTATTGCCTTCAAATACTTGAGGATTCTGGCTTTCTGGCTTCCAAACCTGCTGGTCATCCCATGTCACCTAATTTACGGCTTTCATTGGACAATTCTGGTCCAACTTTAAATAATGAAGAGGCTACCTCTTTTCGCCGACTTATTGGTCGTTTATTATACTTGCAAATCTCTCGGCCTGACATTGCCTTTCCAGTTCATAAACTAAGTCAATTCTTGGCCAAACCGTGTATTGCCCACTTGGCTACGGCTCATCATCTATTGAGATATTTGAAAGGTACAGTTGGTCAAGGCATCTTATTGCATTCTTCTCGAGATTTTAGTCTTAAGGCGTTTGTAGACTCAGATTGGGGTTCATGCCTTGATACAAGGCGTTCGGTTACTGGTTTTTGTGTGTTTTTTGGACCTTCTCTCGTATCTTGGAAATCCAAAAAGCAGGCCACTGTATCTCGTTCGTCCGCTGAAGCTGAGTATAGGGCCCTTGCCCATATTTCAAGCGAGATTCTTTGGGTCTCTAGCCTTCTCAAGGACTTACATGTTCCTGTTTCTGCCCCTGCTGTAATCTACTGTGATAATCTTGCGGCTATCTCCATTGCAAATAATCCGACTTTTCACGAGCGCACGAAACATATCGAAATCGATTGTCACTTTGTGCGTGATCTAGTTCAACAGGGTGTTTTACGTCTTCTTCCTATTCGGTCAAGTCTTCAGCTTGCTGACATGTTCACAAAGTCCTTACCGGCCTCCTCCATTCGCAGCTTTCTAGTCAAGATGGGTGTTTTTGATCTCCACAGTCCATCTTGAGGGGGGGATATTAGATTATATTAACCAGGATTTATATTTATCCTTGCTAGTTGGGTTATTGTTTGTATTTAACTCCATTCAGTTAGTTAGTTCTCTGGTGTTGCCATTGTATAAATACTTCTTCTTATTTGAATAATACATAAGAGAGAACATCGTTTATTTACTCTCTGTCCTAAAAAAAATCAAATCAGAGATGGTTCAAGACGACTTGCCTATGAAACTACGTGACAAAGAGCCAAAGTCACCTTTCAAATAAAACAAAATAGAACAAAACAATGTTAGTATGTCTACATATCTTAAAATCTAGTGCATAGTCCAGTTAATATCTCTTTATTTATTATTTTCTTGTCATAAACTTATTAACAATGAAAATCATTCATCTGTTGCTTTCTAAACTTACTCCACACCGCTAATTTCAACTTTCACTTGAAACTTATCATTTTTCAGATCGTAAAAAGAGTTCCTCAAATGCAATGCCATCTTAGAAAACAAGTAACTAATTTTGTAACAAATTTCGTTATGATTTAATGAGTAAATGCTGTTCTCTATAAATAGAGTTCTCTCTGTATCATTTCAATTCCATTCTTCTCTTTCTCTCTCTTGGCTGTTACATGAATCTTTCTTCTTCCATGGGCGATAACTCGATAGCTTCTTCCTATGTTGTGAATAATTCTGGAGTCTCTTCTCCTCTCTTTTTGCTTGCAAACGTTTGCAACTTGGTTTCTATTCGTCTTGATTCAACGAATTATGTGCTGTGGAGGTATCAAATCTCTTCATTACTTCGTGCCCTTTCTTTATTTGAACACGTCGATGGATCTTCAATGGCGCCGGAAAAGTTTGTTCGCTCCTCCACTGGTGCCATTACCACACAGGTCAGTAGTTCTTTTCTTCAATGGAGTTCAAGAGATCATGCCGTGATTGCTCTGATTAATGCCACGCTATCTTCTTCCGCTCTTGCGTATGTTGTTGGTTCAAGTTCATCTCATGAGTTATGGACTTCTCTTGAAAAAAGATACTCGTCTAAATCTCGCTCGAGCTACTTGCAATTTCGTTACGCAATCAAGAAACTATCTACTGAATCCGTCGAACAGTATAGACGGCGCGTTAAAGATATTGGTGATCGTCTTTCCGCTGCGTCTATCAAGATCGACGACGAAGAGGTTCTTGTTCGTTTGACCCCCGATTTTGATGCAATTCGTACAAGAAATGATTCGATTTCTTCAGAAGAACTCCACATTGTACTTGAAGCGGAAGAGAGAACGCTTGTGAAACACAGTCCTAACGAAGGCACCAATCGGAATAATGGCAAAGCCAAGGGGTATGTTAATCGAAATTCGAATCATGGGAATGGTAATGGCCAAGCACCTTTCACTCTTTCTAAGAATTCGTCGACCATTCTTGGAAGTGGTAATGGTCAATTTGGGCGTGGTTCACAATCTGGAAATTTCCGGAATACAAATGGCAGTGGTGGAAGAATTCAGTGCCAAATTTGTTCAAAATTCGGACATGGAGCACTGGATTGTTATAATCGAATGAATTTCGCGTTCCAAGGCCGTCATCCTCCTGCACTACTTGCAGCCATGGCGTCAAATGCTACGTCTTCTGCAAATTCTCGTAATACTAACAATTCTACTCAGCAGTTAAGGTGTAATGCTCATGTAACAAATTACTTGGCTGGCTAATCTTGGCATCTCAAATTCGAATCTCAGTGGCCAACACATACGCAAAGTCTCTCCGGCCAAAATCCGACGTAAGTACTGTTCTTCATATGTTAATTTTGTAGACAATTTTAGCAAATTTACTTCTTTCTTATTGCCTATAAATCCGATGTGAGTACTGTTCTTCATAAATTTGTTTCGTCTGTTGAAAATCTTCTTTTGTTGAACTCAAAAGTAAGTTTGTTGATTCTTCTGTTTCTTACTAAAATGGTGTAGCTAAGTGTGTGTCTGTTTCTGACCAATAATGCTGCATGAGATTGGAGATTAAACAAATCTTTCCAAACTTCTATTCTAGTACCGTTTTTCTTTGAAGCTTTATTAGTTTATAAATGCACATGAAAATATTGATGACTTTCAAGTCTATCAAAGAATAAAAATTGTAACCTTTATTCAAGTTGGCAAATTGATGCCATCTATTTGTAAAATTGGCTACATTTTCCTTTTTTAAGTTTAACAATGTGGAATAGAGATACAAATATAATGTTTAATTAGTTGAGTGATATTCAAGTTGGTAATTTTATTAAGAACTTAAATAGGTTAGTTAAAAAAAAACAGACAAAATTCAACTCATAAAACACTCAAAATCATGTCAAAAAAATCCAAACCTATTATGAAACGTTTCAAGTAGATTAAAAAACGTTTCAACTTAGCAAAAAAGTGCTCAAATCTAATAAATTTAAAGCTTCCAATACAATTAAAAAAATTAATATCTGCAAAACCAGTCTCATCCAATTATATAGGTTTCTCTTTCTACACCTAGTCACAAATCTTCACCCAAAAAACTATACTAATTGAGCTTTTTAACTACACCACCTATTCAACTATAGCATTCAAAATGTACCCTTTATAAATTTAAGAAAGTTTAAAGTTAAAATAACTCACTAATGTAAGTTTAAGTGTAAATGGAAGTTCTCTTTTATTTTTGTTCTTGGTATGTTTTTAAGATAATTATTTTTAAGTGAACCACTAATTTTGTAAACATTTTTGGAAGATAATTAATTAAATGCTTCATTTAAAAAAATATTTTAAATACATTTTATTTGTCTTCAACATTTCTCAAACTATTTTTTATTATCGAAAAAATTGGATCTCATATCGAATGTCAACCTTAGTTACCTCAATTTTATGTTAAATGTAATATAAAAATTTAAAAATAAAGATAAAAAGTTTTATATAAGAATTTAAAGGCCAAGATAATATATTCTAAAATATAAGAACCAAAAGGCGAAAAGGTAAATAACTGAAGTAATCTTCAAATTAATATTTAACACTAGTACTAGTACAACATATATTTATATTTTAAATCATACATTCCTATAATTCCTATAATATCAAGTTTAAAAATGAGTGACTAAAATAACAAGAACAAATGGCAAAAGATTTCGATTATATATTAAATCACGCATTCCATTGATATTGAAGCATTTCAATGATACATAAAAAAGAGTTCATTCAACCATGAGAAATACTTCAAGTTCAATAATCTTCACCTGTCAAAATTTCTTGTAAGTAGGAAAAAAGGAATACGACAAGATATTTCGTAATGGTTCTTTTCAATTTCTTTCTATACATAACCAAACAGAACAGTACAAACTTTTCAATCTAGCAATTCACATCCATCATATTCTAGACTAAATAGGTCCCTGACGGGGAGGGGCTATCACTGGGAATTACAGGGCTTGTAATGTGCAAGTTTATTCTATTAGCAATTGCTCAAGTTATTGTACATAATATTGTCATTAGAAGCAAAACAAAGGTATATCTTAAGATACAAACACCACAAGCATTTGATCCCTTCATCATTATGACGATAAATTATGGAAGCAGACTTCCAATAAAATTGAATCAAGAGTAACCCTACCAAATGAATCACTCACATCATACACTGATGGAAGAACTCAAGCGTATCCCCTAACAACTCGACTCGCACAGTGAACACAAACAGTTTCTGGCAGCAATATCAACATCGTTAGACAATCTAACGTCAGCTGAAAGCAGCGTGCAACCTCCCGGCCAAAAGATGACCACTGCACACTTGAACCTTATGTCATGGACATTTTTGTAATTATACAAGTCCTAACTGCCACTCCATTGTTGAAAGTAACTTTTCACATCTAGGATTTATGACGGCACAAGAAATTATTAACAGCCAAAGTATTATTTGAACTTTCCTTGACCCATTGCCTAAGCAAACGATTACCTTCTAATCAAAGTTAGTGGGGATGTCTATATCGGTATCCGAAGGATTAGCAAGTTCAACAAGAGGTTCCTGATGATAAAAACTAGTATAAGTAATTGAATATCAAACCAAAATGTATTAAATGCAGCACATCCATACCACTTAGTGAATTTACTAATTGCAGAAATGAAGGAAATAATAGTAAAATTTTCTCTATGAAGCCACTTGTTAATGTAATCAAGGTCTTTCCCCGACTTCTATCAGCACCAAATCTAAAAAAGTTATGGTCGCCAATTGGCTCAACCGCCATCTAAGAAGTACGGATACGAACAAGAGACATGGATATGACACGACACGGACACAGCGACACATCATTTTTTTTTAAAAGCTAGGACATGGACACAGACACGGACACAGCACGGACACGTTTAGTAAAATATACATTTTTAAGAATATATATCATTTTTATACCAGAAAAAAAATTCAAAATCAATAAGTTTATGCATCTGTATCCTTAAAATAATGAGTTTAATGTATTTGTCTCTTAAATTTTATTATTTTTGTCATTTAGTATTATGTCTATTTAGTATACTTAACAAGGGTTCGATATGGACCTATATTGACATTGTACAATTAGTGTTTGCCACATATCAAGCTAACAAGTATCTGATACGTGTCTAACAAGTGTCAGAGTATCCAAGTTTAGTATCCAAGTGTCAAACACCAGACACGCTAGCCAAACTAAAGTGTTTGTGCTTCTTAGGCCGCCATTAGGTGGTTTCTACGAGCAATCTCCTAGGAGAATCCTTGGAGAGCAACAAAAATAACAACAATAGCCAAGTCTAAACTTGTACCAACAACTTTGAATTTTAGCATCTAATGTGTATCAGCTGGGCGCCTTGGGGATTATTAGTTTGATTCTCAAATATCTGTTGAGCCATGAAGGTTTCCCTAACGAGAAGACAAAGTTATTAGTTGTTAAGAGTATTGATATAAGATTGAATTTACCGTAACTCATCCGCTTAAGCTTTTAGATTTAGAGGTATTTAAAATGTTATCGGAACAAGAGGTCATGTGTTCAAACCCCTATAATGTCATTTACTCCCCAATTAATATTGATTTTCACTTGGTGAGCCTCCTAAAAATTTTCAAACCTACAAGTGAAGGAGAAATAAATTATTGATATACGGCTAAATTTATCGGATTCCATCCGCTAAAACTTTTGGGTTCCACAGTGATTTAATATTAGTCAAAGGCTTCAAGTAACATTGTTCTATTAAATGAAAAGAGAAGCAGAGCAGCGATGGTATCTAAGATCGGTTGAATATCAGACTACAAGGACAAGAATTACTTTGTATCAGAGTGGGCCCTGCATTTAGTTTGGCTTCCAACTAACCGACATAATGGAGAAGAAAACTGAAAATGCAGGAAAGAGGGAAGAATAATTTCTACTTATGCAATTTATCGGTGATTGGGTAAGGGAGGGCAGAGAGAATCTCCAAAATTACTCTCTCCCAGTTCGTTTCCATCATTTCCTAGTTCTAAGATAAATTGAAGAGTTGAAATCAATCAGATACAACAAAGGTTTTGAAAATAATTTAACGATATGGGGCTCGAGAGGATGATTGAGTTGAGATTCTAATTTCATATAAAAGGTTTCCCACCCATCACTATTCGTTCCTCAATGGACTAAATTCTCGACATTTTCCAAATAGCTCTCGTTGATAAGGTGGTGTAAACAGAAACTGGTAGGATGTTAGCTAACATGATTCTGGCCTTTACTTCATCATTCTCTATACTCTTAATCTCTCATGAGATGATTCTTTCACCTCCTTATTCCAACAGGAACCTTAATTTCCAATGAAACTCATACATCATTGTTTGATACATTCATATCTGATATAACTTTATTAATGCTTATTCAAAATTTCTCTCATGAATCATAAACTTCGGGGATGTTGTGGCAAGAATGCCATTCGGAACCTACGCGGAGACACTTTGCATGGATTTGGATGGCTAGGAATAGGAAAACCTTTTTGTAATCTCCCCAGCCATCTTTTCGGACAGGACCTCTAGTCTACCCATGCGCATGCTCCGTAATTAATTCATGTATTGTACCATATTGATTCCGAAAAGAAAGAAGAGTTTGAAGAAAAGAAAAGAAAGATCGAACATATTCTCCTGATTCCAGCAGGCAGTTCTGAGTCCTCTCGTATGTTTTATCTCCCACTAAGTCACACTTAGTTTCTCCTGATTTACCAACGCATACTACAGTCATTGACTTTGAGCAGAACAAAAAATGTTAATCTTGCACATAAAGAAATAACTCTTGCTTTTCTCCGTCTTGAAAGATTATTATAGATGTGATGATCCAATTAATCAACGATTTATGTGAATTGCTTAGTTCCTTTGGTTTAAAATTCTCAAGGATTTTGGAGTTTGTAGGGTATACTGAAACCGTATTCCTTTACTTGAAATTGTTTGAAGCAGTAGTTTCTGCAATAGTATGAAATCCTTTTTGTTCTGAGCTATAGTTCAAAATCAAGCTTCTTTTCAGGCTATTACTTCGTCATAATTTGTACATCATTTTCTTAACATATGATGAATGGTTTAAAGTGATGTAGAGAATTTTATACAGGATGACAAAAGATTTCCAATTCAAGATATGAAAGCAACCTGAACGAAATATCCAAAGCGCTTCACTTGGGTTTGAGCAAGTGTTTCAAGTTTTTCGTTTCTAAGTTCAACAAGTGGGGGAGGGGAGATTCAAACCTCTGACCTTTTGGCCGAGGATAAATTTAGCTATACTTAGGTTGACAAGTGTTGGTTAATATACAATAAAATCTTTTTTTTTTTTTTTTTTTTTTTGAAGAGAAACAAAATTTCATTGATAAATGAAATAGGGGAAAAACCTATTTTTTCAAATAATATAGACCAGGGAAAAACTAAAATAGCTTTACCCTTGCCAAAATAAGGTCATTAAAATGAAAGATAATTCATAGTATTTTATTTTTTAAAATAAAAATAAGCAATACCTGCTCATCACCATTTGTTGAATGATTGACAATTCGCATGTGCAACGAATTTGTAAGTTCTCCAGTAGTTTCATTTATGTCCTGCACCACAAGGAACATCAAGTTACATGGAATTGCACACTTCCCTTGTCAAGTATGTAGCAAAGTGCTCAAGGATTTATTTCATTTTCAACTCCGGAGTCTTCAAAAACACTAAAAAGACTAAATTCTGAGGGTAACTAATGATACTGCCAGGCTTCAAAAATAGCAAATGGACAGAGTGAAGCACATCACATCTGCAGGTTAATAAGATTCTCATCAATCAAGCATCCACGCCTTTATTGATCAAGCGTTCAAGTCAAGAGCAAACTGGATGCAAACTAGCTCATGAAATTTGTGCAATAGGGTGAATAAGATAAACTAACTGCAAATCTAGGATAACCCTTTTCAAATGAAGAGAAATACATCTGCCAAGAACCTTTTTTGACAAGAGTACAGTGAACAGATTAAGAGCTCCAATCTGGCAAGAACCAATTTGTCAACATGAGTAACTGGGTGAAAGTGCTGATTTTAATAACGGGGGTTTGGTAATTTAGGATATCTTAGTGAATGGGCAGAGTTACCTACTCCAAGGTAAAAGAAAACGGGTAGATAAAGAGACCCAACAGAAACTTCCAAATGCAGGTTAAAAAAAAGTCATATAAGAATAGGGGGCTTAAAATCCACTAAAGTATGGGCATACTTCCTCATCCGGGTCAACGGAAGGATTACTCGAGCCTTCGGTCATAGTTTTACCAGGATCCTCAGGAGTTCCCTGCATGCATATTGTATGCATTGGCTTGCAGATAACACAAGCTACCAAATGGAAGGTATTTGTAATGAAAAAGAGATAAAGAGAGGGAGAGAGAGAGGAGTACATGTTCATCCTGGATACCCGAAAATTCTCCCTCCATGATTGTGGGTTTGACATCCATTGGGGTTTCCTGCAAATCCATTGAAGTCATTGGAAAAAACCAGGTCTGTCATGTCAATACATCAACATGGAATAACAGCATACAAACTTTCCAAGAATCAACCACGTAAACGTACTATAATTTTCTGGAAAGAAGACAAACTAGTCATGCAAACAAAAAGACATGAAGTAAATAGATATATATCATTGATAAATAACTAAAAAGTGTGCACACACAGATATACGTGACTCCTCATCCTATATTGTAATAAATCAATGTGGAACCAAAAAAAATGTAAGACTTCGATCACTAAGAAATTGATATAGGAGTAGAAGATCAATTATATTTTTTTCCCTAATATGGCTGATTTGAGAATTATTTGTTATCTCCTAATCCTGTTGGGTTAGGGATGGCCATCCACTCCTCCCTCTACAGTTGTGCGCCATCTGTCTCTCAAGACATGAGCCTATTATTTAGAAAAAATGGATTACCCATCTTAGTTGTCCCTTTTTTCCCTCATCCGTCTTACTTCTACATTAAAAATGAAAAATGGACACCCTAAGCCAATACCCAGCGGAAGCATTCTAAGAAGGAAAATTTGATCAATAACAGAGTATAGTAAGCCTTAAACAATGAGACAGATATTTTCAAAATGAAAAACAGTGCTTGCTTTTATATCACATACAGGTTCCAAATGATCCAGAGACACACTTCTCCCTCCCTTGCTGAGATCTCTCAATGTGCCCTGTACAACCAATAAGCCGGTAAGAAAATGAATAATACTAAAGAAAATGTTGCAGAAGAGAAATGCCAATAAATACTGAATGAAGAAATAGAATATATTAAGAATTTAAATCCATAAAGTACTCTAGGATACAACCCTGCTAGTTACTCCATGTTTCTTATTAAAATACCTTCTTCAGTCAGGAACATTTTTTTTTTTTTTTTTGGGGGGGGGGGACCTGGTGTCCTACATAGAACGAAGCCACCATGAAAGCCTTAAGTCTGGGAGTGTGGCAGGTGCGGATCACTTACATGTTTCCTTTGGTGTAGAAAATGGAGCTAATGTCAAATTTGGGGAAAATCTTTGGAAGGGTAATCCCCTCTTTCCCAGTGGCCTTTCCAAGACTTTATAGCGTCTCTTAATGGTAAAACCACACTGTAAACAGATTTGGGGACTCTAGCTAGCAACTTAAATCAAGAAGGAATATGCATAACAATGCATGTCAAGCATAGGTATCCCCTTCTATGCAAGCTGGAAATCTCAATGCCCCACCGGAAGATAAATGGATATGGGCATGTGAAAACAGCTCTTTTACCAATAAATCTTTTCCTAGATCTCACAAAAGAGTGATGTCATCACTCATTTTCATCTCTGCCAGGTGATTTAGAAAGGAAGATACCCGAAAGAATTAAGGTATTCTCGTGGGAGCTCTTGTTGACCACCATTAACACTCAAGATATGTCTAACCCTGAATCGATGCCACCTTGGCAAGTCTTATGGAGAAACACAAACACAGAGCCAACTATTCTTCTCTTGCTATTATGCCTGGCAATTTACCTTTTGAATTCTTTCGAAGAATCTATTTTTTTATATCATTGATTCTTGGTGTACAGTGTACACATTATAAGCCTCTTAGTAATTACAGCAATATCTCTACTGCACTGACTAAAAGACATTTGTAACTTCCTTCGCACATGGTTTTCTCCATTTTTTAATATCTTATTCTGTTAACATAACTGCTTTAAAAATAATAATAATAATAAACTGGAAAAGAAAGGCAAATGTATTCATAGATGTAAGTGGAAATCATAACTTAGAAATTTATAACAAAAATTCTTAGCATACAAACCTTGTTTGCCCACATCAAACCACATGCATTGCATAAAGTTCTTGGTCCAGCAGGCCCACGACGCATTGCAGGTGTATTGTTCTCACTAACACCACAATGTTGACATTTCCGCAAACTGAAAAAGATATTAGAGACAAGAAACATTAATAGAGGTATATAACAGCAACAATTAAAAAAAGTATATCGTTGAAAATGAATTTCAAACACTCAGTGACAACAGACTAAAACCATGAACTCACACAGTTTCGGAACGAGTACCATCTTGGAGGCAACTATGTGCGGACTCCCAACTTGAAGCACCTGAACTTTCTTTTAAGGATGCAAACTGACCATTCTTACGGTGCATCCTAGAACAGCAATGAAAAACAAAAATAATAATTAAATGTGCATGGCTATTATAACTCTTTCCACCAAGATGTGAGATCTGCCTTTATTTTCCCAAAAGATCAGAGTACCATTAGTTTCTCAAAGAGAAAAAAAAAAAAGGTTGTCAAACGTAACTCTGGTTTTTAATTAGAGTACATAAATGTATGCTAAAGGGAAATCACTTTATAATTATCAAGTTTTGTTCAATGAGAGACACTATTCTAACAGGAGCAGAACAAATTCCAAGATAAACATTTTAATACTACTAAATAGGTGGGAGTGTTCACACCCCAAACTGGGCCACAAATATTGGAAGCAAAATTTATGATCATTCAACAGAATAGATATAATAGTGTATTCGCTAAAATACTATTTAGGGGCAAATGGTTGCCTTTATAATTCAAGCTAAGTCATCCCTCAGTTGAGACCTAGAATTTTGTACACTATATCCTGTAAGCATCTTGTATCTAACGATGAGAGAAGAGGATTGGAACAACCACCAATGCTAATGTGCAAAGTAAAATTTCTCACTAAAATTTTGATTCCATGTCATAGTGGCCTAAGTCATCTTACCTCTGTGCAACCTCTTTCCGTACAGTGTACCTAATTTTCTTGTCAAAACATCTCTCTTTCCGTTTTTCACGAAACCTAACCAGGGAGGCTATTCTCCGTGATAAGTTGGAGCGCTTTGGGGTGTCGACCATACCCTGAAGATGGTAGGCAAGATCTAATACATGAACATAACCACATAATATGGATTAAAATTTCCATGATTCCCATTACCCTGTTATTATGATCGTATGGTACTTCCATTGTTGGTACACCACTTGGCACATCACGCCCTCCCAGAAGTAAGAGCACCGCTTGTACCTGTCACATCAAAACCAGGTAACTCTTCCAAAGATGACAGACTCCAAAGTATAATGGATTCCAAAACTAATTATCCCCATGCAGTCATAATATTGGAACTTAAAAAAATCCTCGTGAACAACAAGATGCCAATTCACTATCATTTACCACATGCTCTATCATCGCCTGACCAAACAAGAAAAGGTTTCTACCTTCATATTCATATCCATTGTATGCTCTAATTATTCCTCCAAAATTTGCTTTCGCTACCATTATCTTTTTCCTTACTTTTTTTTCTTTTTACAGAACCTACTTCTTGCTAACTGAGCTTATTCTTATAGCTTTTACTTCATCTCATTGTTTGACAGGTCCAGCCTGTCGGCCCTGTCCATAATATCTCTAAATGCAAGAAATCTAAAATGTAATTTGTAATGACTATAAGTTTCAAAATTCTTATATGTGTCACAGGTGCCTTGTCTGGTGCAAAGAAAGGTAAGCATTCCCTTACGTTAACCAAATTGATTTTTTTTTTTTAAGTAAGAAAACAAATAGTTCTTAAAAAATGTACAGATCAGCTGCTTTATAACTGTTAGGCAAAGAGAGATAGATACGTGCGTGAGACAAGTATCAAGAAGGTAGTACTGCCAACACAAACCATCATTGTTGTGCTTAGTCAGAAAAAGATTGACGAGCTATTTCAAAAGAAATATGGGAAATTAAACATACTCAAATAGACCTACAGAACAAAATCAATCATATCCCAAATTCCAATAAAAGGAAATAGAGACAGTTGACTAAGACAATGGTACGGTAGTTATCCCATTTCCGGGTGTGATAGGTGTTGACCATGTGATCATGAAGGCAACCCACAATTCTGTGGGTGGTCACCAGATGTGCACATGTTTACCTTTCATTAAATAGCCCCATGACACGCTAAAGCGGTTATGAAAATTATCCAAATGCCACAGCATAAAGCTCTGTGTATAAATCGTCTGACAACGAACTTCATACTCCAACTCAATGATTAAAAAAAAACATGACATAACCAGGAAAAGAGAGAGAAACAAAATTCTGAGATCTGCACATGAATGTACTATGTACCCATTGAAAAAAGTACAAATATTCTAACTAGTCAGACAGTTTGAACAAAAATATTAATGGATGTCTACCCAAAGTCTCTGTCTCTCTCTGTCTTCCTGTTTCTCTGACTGTCTGTCTCTCTCTCTCTCTCTTTCATTTTTCTTTATAAAAAAATAAAAATAAAAACTATTTCATTCCAACACAATACTCCAGAAGATGGTCTTATACTCCTTTCTGGCTACCATAGCCTGTTTTGAAAATTTTCAGGCACTCAGAGCTGCATAAAGTCACCGGTTCGGGTTCATGAAAGTATCGGCAACTCCAGCTTGTTCAAATTAAACATAACTACGAGAATCCGAAATATACTATGCTTATAACAAAAATGCCAGACAACGGGCGAATAGGTACCTTTTCGGGAGTAACTGCGGGGAACACATAAACCTCGCCTTCAAAAGAAAGCGTAAGTTCACTAGTTCTAGACGCCATGACCAAACCTCCATGGTTCGCGACGCTCACCGAGGCCATATGAGCTTCTTCGACATCATCCATAACGTCGCCGCCGCCGCCGCCACCTCCACCATCTTCATATTCACCGTCGTCATCCCCCATCATTGTAGGAAGTTGGACATGTTCCTGGAAAGGACGCGCTTGCAAAGGCTGAGGATTAGCAGCCGCCATCAATTTGTCGAAAGCCCTAACTGCACCAGAAACCAAGCCCTAACCATCAACCAGCTTCATAGGGCAAAGATGAACAATTCCACGAAAGTTCGAAAACCCAGACTCAATCGAAAATTCGAGCTCGAATAAGCTTCAGAAACCAAGAAGATAGAGAAAATCAAAAAAAGCTACCAGAAATGGTTAAAGGATTTGCAGGATGTGCCCTTGTGTTTCCTTGGAGAGACTCAAACGGGTAATTTTTAAATTTCAGTCTTTTTTTTTTTTTTCTTTAAAAATTGAATAACGAAAAAAATAATGACGGCGACGGAGATTTTTCGAGTTTATAATATAAATACTGGGGTATTATACTCTGCGACGCATATATACGACATTCTGTGGAGCCCTCATCTCCAGCCGTTTGTTTAAATAAGAAATCTGATGTGCAATGGGACCCACATGATTTGACGGTTCACATTCGTCAACGGGTGTCAAGGGCGATGGACTTGTGGGCCGGCAGTGTGTGAAATCCCACTGAAGGATTGTTTTTTTATAATCAGATCCAACGGCTGGTAAGAAAAGCAGAAGTCATGGGATAATGTCTGAAATAATTTAGGATATACAAGTGGGCCCCTCTTCTTTGATAAATAACGACTTTACTATGTTTGGTTCTCGTTGACTCCATTTCGCCAAACACTTTTTTGAAAACTTTTTTATATAAATAATATCTTAAATTCATGAATTTCCCCCTCTTCCTTTCTATTCATACGGATCTAAAAATACCATGGTAACCACTATCGTTTTTATATTTAACTAAAATTCATGTATTGATTAGTATTTTCAAATATGTTGACTAGTACCGCACGTTTTGACCATGTCATATTTGTGTTGAAGTAAATGGTTCACTAAGCACTACTAAGTATATCACGTTAGACCAAAATTTGCTTGAGTCCAAGTCATTTATAATTCAAGCAAATTGTCGAATTTGAGTCTTTGTAGTATGGCTAATGTGAAACCAAGTGAACCAAAGTACTTAGTAAGCTAGCCCAAATGAGACTGGTAGGACCTAGCATAGATGAGTCTAACCTTTTACTCTAGTAAAACTAGGGAAGCTCCCTAGCTTAAGTGAGTTTAAGTGTTTGGTTTAGATAAGACAATAAAATTGTCTCGTCCAAACCCAAAATCAGGTCAAATGATATTCGATTAGTAATGGTAAGATCTAGAACAAGATGTGTTAGACATTAGAAATATAAAATTAATGGCACTGCTACATATCATACCAACATAAGACATCACATCCTTGGTCAGCTACTACTTTAGTGACACTACACTTTAAGATATTCATTTTCTTAACCAGTCATAGTCATAGTAGTCAATTGATCCCCTAGCAAGTCATGTCATGCACTATTGTGACCTATCTAACAATTTGATCATGTAAGTTTGACTTGCTAGAACATGAACAAAAAGAATGACATTTTTTTAAAACAATATAAAAATTCATTGCTTTTCAAAGCCATGAAATTATAGACACATAGACATTAATTTGTATGATCAATTATTTCAAAGCTATTTGAGTTCAACAACATTGAGGTGGAGAAATTCAAACCGGAAAGCACATACCAATTACCGCTTAACTACAAAAAGCTGTTATTGAAGGCAATTATGGAACAAAAGTAGAGAATTTGTTGGGTGCTTCAAAACAATCGAAAAATTGTACAATTACAGATTGAATGGTCATATTCTTTTGCTGTTTAACTGAAATTTTGTTCTTTAAACCAAAACTTCATTAATGAGAAGCACTTGTCATCAGGGCTACATGCAACATTTCCTCCATCTTAGTTAAGTTAAGCAACCAAGAGGAAAAGTTAAAAAGACCACAAAGAATCCATAGCCAACTTTGAAGATTCCCAACTAAAATGTCATTATCATATAAGTTTGAAAACCCTTTATTTAGACCAAATGAGCAAACGACCAAATTACGTATAGCTCATAAATGGAAGGTTCCACTCCCCTTCCTTTGTTGCAATTTAATAATATGTTATCATTAAATTCTAAAAATTAAAAAGAAAAACAATTTCAACTAATTAAGACATTAACCAAAAGATCGTTCAAATTTTCACTCCCACACGGTTATATACTCGAGAGAGAAAAACAAAAAACTGAATTCATGCTAAAATTCAGCAAAAGATTATAACTTCAATTTGACATCAAACTATTAGATGTCTTCTGGTCGTCTTCACTACCCTAGAGAAGTTTATATAGTCTAATAAATAATTAGTACGCAAAAACAAAACATAATTGACAACAGATAGAGAGACATCAGCGTACTTGTAAGGGAAAAAGGGGGGAAAGGGCAATTAGTAGTACTTCATAGGGTAGTTATCAATGTGACATAATTGAGGAGATTATCTCTTTCTCGTATTTAATAGAAGGCATTGTTGCTATATCTGTACATTCTACAACCCACGTTGTAAAATTACCAAAACGAGGGCCGGATTGAATGAAGCCAGAAACAGCCATGGTGGCCTTTTTTCTGTAACAAACGTAATTTCTAATGCTCAGCCATTAAAGCAGAGGTATCACCATTTGAGAAAGAAGCGAGATTGCTGTGTGCATGGGTACCATGTCTGCAGTCTAAGTCCTTGGCAGCATCACTTTCACACTAAAATGATGAAATCAGTTGAGTTGGAACATAGAATACATATACAACTAGAATGAGTTCTTAAGAAATTAAACCAAGACAAAAGAAATAACACTCTACAACAGGCACATACCTGCTCGGCCGGAGTCACCGGATGGTCCTGACTTCTCTTTGAAAGATCCCTTAAAGTGCCCTGCAATGTTGCATGAACGAAACATTGAAAATATGATCATTTAACGGCAACGAGTTCAAGAGAATAATGAATTCTTAGCAATAACGATGTTTGACTCAAACTGTGAAAGGAAATGAAATTACCAATTAAAACAAGAAAATGTAGGTCAAGCATTCACAATCTTACAGCATACACAAGGACATAGACCTTGAAGCATAGAGAATAGGGATAATAACAAACTGTAGCAATCATAATAGGATTTGAAGACAATTGTAAAATTTATGTGAATTGTAAAGATAGTGAATAGTCCAAACTCGTAAATTTATGTTGCCGCACACAGTATGTACACAGTATACGTGCACATGTCTGCTTGTGATATTATATATACACAAGCCAGCCCATCCCACCTGGGGGTGTTTGTGGTTCAGTTTCCTGATCATGGAGTACTTTCAACCGAACCCACTAGACTTTTCATTCTCAAGTTCTGTGGCTACCAAGATCGATCAGCAGAGGTTAAGAAACCATTAATAGTGTCAACCAAATATACTCTGTTTGAATTGGTTCTAAGTCTTAATAATCCATTACAAAATCAGCAATACTGCCAGTTCTGACATTTATCAGTCCAAAAGAGAGAGGTTCATTATTCTTATTATTTTTCATATTTGTGAATGTCTTTTTTTAGAGAAGATATTTGTGAATGTCTAGATCAGCTTATACACACACACCTCGACTATTCTCATGAGATGACTGTCTGATCCTATTTTACATTTGGTTGTCAAAGTAATTCATAGGATATTAAATCCTAAGTAGTTGGTAGAGTTTTAAGCTCACAGCTAATCTAATATGACTTTTATGCTCAAAACTGCAAAGGAAACCAATTGGGTGAAGCTGGAAATTTTGGTTAGAGAGGCCTTTGGACAAAGATATGGGCTGTGGTAAAGACATCAATAGCCTGAAATTGGGTTCGCTCCAGAATTCTTAAAAAAAGACTAGAACATCATAAGATAATGTGCTTCTGGTGCTCTACGACAAAGTCGAGAAGACAATCTTTAAAAGATGCACCCAGAAAGAGATTTGCATTAGTAGGATGAATGAAGGATTGATTGACAGAGGGGTTAGTGAAGAGATTAAAGAAAGGGCTTCCTCACACAATCGACAACAAGCAATTGGGCTTTATAAAAAAATGGACAAACTTTGGATGCTATAATGATCAACAATGAAGCGTGGAGGATTTGAAGTGAAAAAGAAAGCTAGTTTTATCATAAAAAGGCTTGGAAAAACCTATGATAAAGCAAGTTGGCAATATCTTTATGAAATCATGTACAAGGGGAGAAGAACTTGGATTGGATCTCTGGCTATACAATCTCCACAGCTTCTTTGTTTTTATGAATAGGAAAACCAATAGCCAAGATGTTGGCTTCCCAAGGCCTCAGTCAAAGAGACCCCTCTCCCCTTTTCTCAACCTTGGTGGTTGACGGTTGACTCATTAAGTGAACTTATTGACAAGCTTTTTTCTTTTTAAATATCTGTGAGTCTTCGATCCAACTTACACGCATCTTGACTAATCTCACGGAACAACTGTCTTACCCTACTACATCTGGTTACCAAGGAAATTTATAGAATATTAAATTCTAAGTAGGTAGCCAACATGACCTAAATGCATTCCCTCCAAGTCCTCATTATTTACATTGACCCGACCACAAGGCCATTTCATAGTAGTTCTAGATTTATTGACAAGTGTAAGATGGATGGTCAAATTGAAGGATTCTCGGTTGGTGAACAGGGTGTACATCTAACTCATCTCCAGTACAATGTGTTGCAGAAGCAGAGAAAGTTGTTCAATCAAATTTAACTTCCCGATGCTTTTCAATATTCCTTCAGTTTGTCCATTACTTATATTATATCTTCTTTAGCCAGTAATCTTGAAAGCTTTACAAAGAGGAACCCAACAAATTTTTGGTGCAATGTTTTTGATATCTTTCATTGAGAAAAAAATAAACAATACACGAGCATCCAAAAAAATTCAGCTCACAAAAAAGGAATCCTACATAAGAAATGGGTTTAATCAAGTAAAATAAGACCTATCAGATAATTACTAAACAACTGCGTCACTGACGTCCAAAGAGAAACATGGAATCTGGCCAGGGACCACACCTCACCCGGTGCTCTCCCAACACCCCTAAAGGAACTATTGTTTCTCTCACCCCACAACCCCCACAAAATAGCACAAATCCCTCTCTGTGCCACAAGAACTTCTCCCAAAATTACAAATGGGGGAAGAACTTGTGAGAAAGTTAGGGATATATGGGGAATAGTATTAAATTAGTGAAGGCATAGTTGTAATTAGCTAGGAGTGCTTTTGTTATAAATAGGTAAGTTAGGGTCTTTATATGGGTGTGGAGAATTTTAGGTAGTGTCTCATTGTGGGACTTTGGGAGAGAGTTAGCCCTCTTGAAAGGCTATCGTTATATTGTAGTTTCTCCTTGTTATTGCAATATATTCCTATCGTGTGTTTTCTATGTTTTATCTGTGTTTTGATACCTAACATAAATCCTCGAGCATCTCTTGAAGATCTCTATGTCTCGCGACCTAAAGACCAAAAACCTCCAAAAAAGAATCCCAAACAAACTGCACGAAGTCGAACTCCATAGAATATGGTCAAGGTCTTCCTCTGCCATCCAACAAAGAGTGCAACAGAACGACTCGATCAAGGAGGTCATCTTCCTTGAAAGTCGATCAAGGGTATTAAATCTTTCGTGAATGACCTACCAAACGATTGAACCTTCTTTGGAACTTTCACCTTCCACATAGTAGAAAAAATGGATTCACCTATTGAGGAAGGATACAACATGTTATGAAAAAACGACTAGCAAGAAAATCCCTCAATGGGATTGGGACTCCAAAGACAAACGTCCCTCCTCCCAAGTCTAAGAGCTACCTCCTCGATCAAAGATAAGAGAGACAAGACGTCCATGGTTTCCTTATTGGTAAGGGAGCAACAAAAACCAAACAAAACAGAGGGAGAGCTCCCCACCCGACCCAAAACATTTGTCACACAATAATTTTTCATTGAAGACAAGTGATAAAGACGAGGAAACGCAGTGCAAAGGGGTCTATCCCCAGAAATACATTTCCTTCTCATCCCCACATAGTTCTAGACAAAAGACAAAAGAAGAAAAGGAAAAGGAAGAGGAAGGGAGCTCTATAGAAATGTCTTTCCAAGGATTCTGATATGTCTTTGACCCCACTCGATAACCAAACGAAAGGATGAGGACCATATTTGCTCGCAATAACCCTATGCCATAAGGTATTAGTCTCGCAAGGGAACCGCCAAAGCCACTTAGCTAAGGCTTTGTTGCGACTCCTAAGATTCCCTAATTTTTGGTACAATGTTGAGAAGAGGCCTTCGCTTTACCTTGGCATTCCTCCCAAGATTTCTCCTCATTCCAACTCGTTTTTAGAGCCAATTGATGAGGATAAGGCAATAAACCTCAGTAAAATTCTTTTTGTACACTTGTTCAAATTGAATGCAAAAAGTTGCAAGGAAATCAATAAAAACATTGGGAGATTTTATTGGGTAAGTTCTGGATTAGAGGGTGACAGTCACTCAATCAAGTGGAGTTGGGCATCCTTTCCACAAAATTTGGGATGGTAAGGGAATGGTAGGCCTAGGGAAGAAAAGAATTTCATGAATTTTACAAAGTTTAATAGGAACATCTGAAGGAACTGCACGGAAGAGATGAACAGAAAGTGAAAGAAGCAAAGAGGGCAGGGGGAAGGGAAAAGCAAGGATAGAAAGAGAAATAATTATTGAACAAGAAAATCAAAACATCAATCAAGGGGGGTGATGCAACCTAGAATCAAAGGAGAAATACCTCAAAAGAACTTTTAACTAAAATCTCAATTAATGAAACTAAACCCCTATTAATGATCAAAAGTTCATTGCCTCTACTTGAAGAGAAGTCAAAGCCTAATAATCCAAATAAACCAAACAACTAACTATAAAAATAAAACGATTAACAACTCAAATTAAAATTACAAAAATAGTCCTAATTACACTACATTGAGAAGCAGCCAAATGGAAGAAGAAAGAGCAAAGAGATATATGCATAAGGTGGTCAGTTAGGTAACAAAAAAACAGAAAGATTGAGTTACAATGACAAAGAAAAATGCAAGAACTAGTAAGAATTTGTTTTATATAGAAAGTGTTAACCACGTCAACGGTTTTTCTTAAAACCAATTACTATCAAGAAGGCCCAAATTAACCTAGACACTATGCATCATCACTTTTTTCTGTTCCCACTCGTCCTAAGTGCAGCTAGAATCATTGTGCCCCAAAAAGATCCATCAAAATGGTAAAAATTAACTTAAAACATCCAAGCAAACAAGCAATCAAGAACAAAAATTCACAGAAAAGTAGGAAATAGCATAAAGATGAAACATGTCACATCATAAAAGCCAACTAGTCCCATGCAAAGGTGGGCATATCCATCAGACAGACCATCCAAGGAAGATGAAGCATTCCTTAAAATATAATCAATAGTACAAAATTAACAACTTGACAGGAGCATACTTACCCTGTTTGCCCAAAAAAGTCCACAGGCATTGCAAAGTGATCTAGGCCCAGACGGTCCTCGCCGCATCATTGGGGTCGCCATTGAACTTATGCCACAATTTGTACATCTAGAGAAAGCACAAAATTGCATGGATCAAAATAGATATGAACATCAGTTCTAACATATAAAAGAATGCAAATTTTCATACTGAAATAAAATGCCAAGTTCCACAGACAGCATCTAAGTGTTGAAATAGTTGTTTCAGATTGTTATAACTAATAGGACCATGAAAACTCACGAAGTTTCTGGTGGACTTTCATCTTGACCTGACTCTGAGACACTACCATGGCTATACGAACCATCAGGCTTCTTGGAAGAAGTAAACTGTCCTTTGTTGCGTTGCATCCTGCAATTGTTTTGTCAGTTTAAATAAGAGATCAAAAACCCAGAGTTCTTTCAAAAGCACAAGCTTAGTCAACACACGACATGCACAAACTAAAAAGAAGGGGAACACCAAAGTGAAACTGCGAAAGAGAAGGAAAAGGTGAAATCATATGCAAACAGGGAAAACAAAATCCAGCCAGTAACTTAACATGTTCATCGCCAAACCTGAGAGCAACCTCCTGACGAACACTATATCTAACTTTTTTGTCAAAACATCGCTCCTTCCTTTTCTGCCGAAACCGATTTAACGAGGCTGCCCTCTGCGGTTGACTACTCCGTCCGGGGAAATCCACAGCATTCTAGAAAACATGAAAGGAAACAAAATTGAGAAGAAAAACATAACATTCTCCGAAAAGAATGGGATACAAGTTTCCAGCAGTACCCTCTGATTCTGATTTACCAAATCCACACTTTGCTGACCAGAAGATAGTTCGCAACCACCCAACAACAATAATACTGCTTGAACCTACAAAGGACACGGAATGTTATTATTTTGCAATTAACAAACCCCACGCTCGATTCTCCCACCCTTGCGGCCGCCATAAAAATTGAGAAAAATATGGAATCAAGGAGTGTCGAACTGACTACATTCCATTCCGGAAACTCACAAATTCCAGAAGTATCAAGTTCTATAAACCCGGCTCCGCTACAAAAACTTCAGAACACCCAGAAGAAAAATGTCGATTACTAAAACCCTAAATCTCACAAACACTGTACCTTCTCAGGAGAGACAGCGTCGAAAAGATAGACTTGGCCACGGAACGAAAGTGTGAGCTGGCTTGAACCATCGCCGCGTTGAATAGCCATGTCGGAACCATCACCGGCGGAAGCATAAACGGCATCAGGGTTAAGATCCTCGATGATACCGCCTACTCCAGCACCGTCTTCGAGAGAGTGTGCTCCGTATCGAACAAGGCGATTATCCAAGGGCTCGCCGCTGTCGCCACAGTCGGGGCCGGAGGCGATCTGATCGCCCATGGTCAGCGATTGAGCGCGTCCGTACATTAACTCTGGCCGAACAAAATCAAGGGTGTTTGGAGCATTGCAGAATGGGGGAAGAAGGAATTGTCCGAAAGAAATTGATGATAGATTATAGATACGAGAATCGAGCCCGACCGAAAAACAAGGAGGAAGAGTGGAGAAAAGAAGCCTGTGTGAATGTGAAGATGTCGCGAAGTCTGTAGTTACACAGTAGCCTTTGTTGAGTTTGGAAGCTCTAAGGAAAAAGGAGAAGGGGGCGTTCGACTGAAGACAAATGACTGACCAAAGGAAGAAAGGGGATCCTAAATGCTGGCGGAATTTACGAAATGTGCCCTGAATATTGGTGGGTCGTAAATCCAATTTTATTAGGTTAAATTACAATTTGAGTCCCAAACTTTTTTTTTTATCCTAACCATTTGGATTTTAGTTTTTTTTTTTTTAATTAGAATTGTTTTCTTCCAAATTTTTCATCATGATTTTGGTCTTTGTTAGGGACTTATTTAAAAGCTACTTATTTTTAATTTTTAAAACTTGATGGAAACTAAAAAGTAGATAACATAACAAATGTGGAAGTAGTGTTTATAAGTTTGGTTTTCAAAAACCAAAAACAAAATGGTTATGAATGTGGACCTATTTTTTAATAGAAAAAAGGTATCTTATATATTTTTAAACTTTTGATTTTGTATAAAAATGTTAAATACACTTAGAAAAATAAAATAAAATGATAAAAATGTTAAATAGACCTTCGACTTTTTTTTTTTTTTTAAAGATCCAACTTTCAATTTTGTGTTAATTGATTTTTTACATATTCAACATTTTTTAAAAAAATTTAGTGTAGGCTATTAAACATAAAATTGAATTTTGTATTTAATAATAGGAGATTAAATTTTCAATTTTGTGTCTAATAAGTTTGTGAATTTTTTTTTAAAAAATGTTGAATAGGTCAATGACCTATTAAATGCAGTTTGAAAATTTAACTTGAGATTTATTGTAAACTTTTTAAAATCGTGAGACATAAAAAAAAAAAATTGAAAATCAAAAGTCTATCAGATACTTTAAGTTTGTGGACTAGACTTGTAATGTAATTTACAAATTTTTTCGAGTCTCCAACCTTTAAAAGCATGTAATAAGTTAAATTTTTAAAAAAATGTAATAATAATTTATCTTTTTTGTTTTGAAAACGTGTGGGAGTTGGGATGATTAGAATTTGTATCTAATAAGTTTCTTTCTTTCTTCGTTTATTTATTTATTTATTTATATAATAGGTTAGAGAGGTAACAAACACGAATTGAAAATTCAAAAACTTGTTAGATATTTTCAAGGTTGGTGTAATGTACCTATAATTTAATTAGGTGTCTAGTAGGTTCATTCATTTTTAAGAAACATTTAACAAGCAACCTATTAGTCACAAAATTGCAAGTTCAAACATCTTGTTTAATTTCAATGATCTATTAAATACATAATAGCTTATTTAAGCATTTATTAAACATTTTTTAAAGTTTAAGACTCAGTTAGATAACACTAGAAGTTCAAAGATTAAATTTGATTTTTTTTTTAGAAAATTAAATTTGAATTTAATACAAAAGAAACTTGCAAATTAGCAACTTGAGCTTAACATAGCTCACTTGACATATATACTCAACTCAAATGTTAAAAGTTTGAGTTTTCACCTTCCACGTGTCTTTGAATTAAAAAAAAAACACAAAACTTATAACTTAACACTATAGTTTAATCCGTCAAAAGACATAATTTTTCCTCTCTATGGTCGAAGGTTTAAATTCCTACATCTTGTAACTACGTATGGGGCGTTTGGGTTGCAGGATTGAGTGGAGTGGAGTTTTCTGTTAACCGATGGTACATATCAATTATCGTTGACCTAGGCTGACTTTGACATATATACGTTAAACTCTATTAGTTTAATGAAAGTAGATGAGTTGCTACGGTAACTTGACCAAAGGTTTGGGACAAGCATGTGCATGACCACATCCACAAGCACGTTGAGCTTTTTCGAGTAAACGGAACCAATATTGATGACATTGGGACGAGAAGGCCAACCCTCTACAGTAAAGAACGAAGTCATGGACTATCATTCCTACAAATAAATTTGGCTTGAATCATAGAGTGGCAGACATAACACTAAAATAGCCTAATACAACTAATTAAAAAGCATCCACTATAATTGTCAGAGCGAGTATGACTTAGTGGTAATTGGCATATATCCTCGACAAAAAAGTCAATGGTTCGAAAAAAAAAATAGTACAGTCCAATAAGGATGTTAATATATATATTAGATATAAAATTTATGTTTTCATATTCACATAAATTAATGAATATGCGTTGGATGGGTTTTTAAAAACTTTTGGGAATTTGTGAAAACAATTTTTTATGTTTGTTTTTGTATCCATATTTTGAACTCGAAATTTTCAAACGCATTATTAAATTTTACTAAATATAGTATTTCATGTTAAATTAAAATATGTAAAATATAACGTATTATAAATTACATGATATTTTAAACTAATAATTATACAAAATTTATACCATATAGCATGTTTATAAACTAATTAATAATAGGTATGTTAAACTTACATTTAGTTAATAACAACAACTAATATTATCAAATGCATTTTGAACTATTGTTTAAGTTATAGTCCAATTTCTAAATCTACTATCAAATATATATATGAAAACATGAAATACAACTCCATTTTTCATTAAATTTATTGGTTTCAAAATTATGTTTTTTTTTATCTCCAACCAAATACATTATAAATTTTTAATTTTTGTGTCTAATAGATCTGTGAATTTTAAAACCTTTAAAAGTTAAACCACTAATTTTGTAATCTAATAATATTTACATCTCTTTTATCACATTCAACCATAAATGCTTGAGTTTTTGTCTAAATTTATTTAATAATTTGTTCATATGGTGTTGAACTCAAAAAGAGAACTGAACATTAAGTGAAAAAAAGAAAAAGAAAGAGAGCCAACATAACTCAAATAACAAGAAAAACAAAAATATATGTAGTATGGTTAGTTAATATTTATATAATTGATATTGTATTTTTGTTTATTGATGGGTAGGATACAAATTCAAATACCTTTTAGATGATGTTATATATTTTAACTAATTTAGGCTTTGTTTGATAATCATTTCGTTTTCTGTTTTTTGTTTTTGAAGATTAAGCTTATAAACACTACTTTTCACTTATACATTTCTTTAGTTTGCTATCTACATCCTTCTTTGATTCCGAAAATAAGTCAAATTTTGAAGAAAAAAAATAGTTTCCAAAAACTTATTTTTGTTTTTGAAATTTGGCTAAGAACTCTAATGTCTCATTAACAAATATAAAAATTATAATAAGAAAATTGAGAGAAAACAAATATAATTTTGAAAAACCAAAAACCAAAATGGTTACCCAACAGACCAAGGGTGTGTTTGGGGCAAGGGTTTGGGTTTTGAAAGTTGGGGTTTAGGAAATAGGGTGTTTTCTGAAATCTGTGGGTTTAGGAAGTCTGTGTTTGGGGCGCTGGTTTCTAAAGTCTGATTTAGGAAGTCTGTGTTTGGGGTGCTGGTTTCTGAAGTCTGATTTAGGAAGTCTGTGTTTGGGGTGCTGGTTTCTGAAGTCTGAGTTTCTGAAGGCTGTTTTTATTTTTTATTTTTTTTTTTAATTTTATACAAATTTTTCAAATTGAAAGAATCAAAATGTTGCTTCCATTATTTGTTAAATTGAGATTTTAAGTCACAATTTTGATTAAAAATAAAAATAAAAAAAATCATAACATTTGACGCCATAAGTGAGAGTCTCTCCAAGATTGAAATTATTGCTGTATTTAAAGGAAATTGTAGTTGTATTTAAGAAAAAAAATGTGTAGTTTTGCATGGTCAAAAACTTTGTTACATATATTAATTTGCAAATTGATCATTGTTAACTTTGTCAATTGACACATAAAATTACACATGTCTCTTCTCAATACAAACTCAAAATTGGTTATACTCATTTCAATTCTTAATTATCTTAACTTAAAATTAGTTAAATTCTTTTTTTTTTCTTTTAATTAACTCTAGGTTCAATAGGTATTTTTTTTCTTTCAAATTAAGTCCAATGTTTAAAAATTCAATACGCGCATTTGAATCTTATATTAACTCAACTATAGAAAACATTTTTTTTTAGTTTTCTTTATATAACTTGAAAATTGATTACGTTATAATATGTGACTTTACTTTTTATTTTTTTTATTACCTCACTGTTGGGAAATCGGGTTTGTTTTTTATTTAATTGCCTCGTCTTTGAAATTAACTAAAACGCATTGGAAAATTGATTTTGAAGGTTGAATATACTACCTTATGACTTCAATCATTTGAAATTAACTAAAATGGTTGGAAAATATTTTTAATAAACAAAACTTTATTATTCAACTAAGGAAGTAATAACAAAGAAAGCAAACAAATATTACATCATGTAAATAATATCATATTAAAGAATAGTTGTGTGCCAAATGTGACAAGGAACAAAAGCACAAGTAATACACATGAAGCAACATTATACATGAAAAAACAATCCCCTAGTGTAGAGAAAAAATAATCAAATTTACATGAACACAACCATAAAATAAAACCTAAAATGAACCTCTTACAAAACGTGTTTACCGTTGGACCCTGTAATGAACAAAGGAAAATGGGCACGGTGGTTAGAGATGTGAATAGACAATATAACATGTAAAATGAAAAGTTTGTTAGGAAGATTTTCAAACTCACCTTAATAGGGAGTAGGTGTACACCGATAACAACAAACCTATTGATGGAGCACGAAAGAGAGGAAACAAGTTTAGAGATAAACAAAAAATTACAATGTAACCGACCTCAGGTGCATCAGTTTCCAGCATTGTGCAAAATAGACAAACAATTAATTCGTCCAGATTTTGCAAGTTGGATGCCCAAAGGGGGAGATAACACAAAACAACCATACCAACAACAAGTTTTTGACCAAACATATTGGGGGTATCAGATTGAACACAAGCATGGGACGTATGAACAAGAACAAGCAGCACAAATCAACAAGAAGTGACAGAAATTGGGACATAAAAACCATACCAAACGGATAGGAACAGAGATGCCAAAGAACTACGTCAAGAACAACCACAAATGATAAGGAAAATATAAACAATTGCCTCTGTTTGGTTGGTACGAAAATAACTTAGATAAAGTAAACACATTGAAGCAAGAAAAATGTCCAAAGAGAGGGTCCGAATCAAGGAAAAAAAACCGAATTAGAAAACAGAATCATACGAATAAGCCCAAAATGAAGTAAAGGAACCTCTAACAAGTGTACTAATCAAATTGAACACGAAAACATGCTGCTAAACAGAACGAAGAGATGGAGAAATAAAATACACCACGAAAACAGAAGGTCATGGATGGGAGGAGGGGGAATGAGACAGAACAGTAAACGAACCAAGAAAAAATGAAGATGATTTTGAATGTGAAAACGAACAAATTTGTAACAAGATTAAGCAGAACCAAGAGTCGGTAACAAAAAAAAGGGAAAAATGATAGAACCCACGAAATAGAAGCTAGAAATGGTAACAAACAAAAAAAAAAGGAATATGATAATATACAGTAAACAGACCCAACAATCACTGACAAAAAAAAAAGGAGAGAAATATGATAGAACAGACTACACAAAACGAAGAAATAGTAACAAAAAAATAAGAGGGCACTATGGTCTGCTTGCATGCGATGTACTCATCATCGGCCGACTAAAAGGGGAAAGAAAACAAACCTTCAATACACACCCCTCGCCAAGCTCCAACATACCTACCAAGCAGATCCACCATGCTCTCTGTCAAGGGAACAATCATGGACGCGGCAAGATGGTTGAAGCAGCAAGGAGTGGTAGATCTGAAACACCAAAAATAAAGTTAGGGTTTCTAGAAAAAACAGAGAGGGAAAGAGAGATCCGAGAGCGAAACGGCGAAGGTGGGGGAAATAGAGATCTGGGTGGGAAAAACAGAGGGAGAAAGAGAGATCTGAAAAAAAAAAAAAAACCAAAAAAGGGGGGGGGGGGAGAGATTCATGTGAGAAATGGCAAGTGAAGAGAGAACAGAACATACCTACCTGAGATCAACGTGAAGATGGAGAGTCGAGAGGATAGATTTGAGAGAAAAGAGATGCATGTCTTCCAGTTGGGTGAGGATATCAGAGAAAAATGGACAGAGGAAACGAGGGGTCTGAGAGAGAAGAAGAAAACGCGTGAACGAAGTCAGAGAACGCATGAAGAAAACGGAGAGAAATGAAGAAAAGGAGAGCGATCTGGCAAACCGGAGAGAGAAACGGGAAAAGCTTATTTGTAAAGTGGGGGTTTGTAAAATTGGAGTTTGGGAAAAACGGACGTTTTGGAAGATTGGGGCCCCAAACGCCGAGTTGGGGTTTTTTGAAACCCTGGGCTTCCGAGTTGCGATGCACGTTAAATTTCACTTTTTAGATTGAAAAAAAAAATGGTGTCTAGAAGTCTAAAACTATATATTATATTGTTCTATGTTCATTTACCATACTAAATATGAAATATTTTGCACGTGGTTTGAAATCTTTGGAATATATTTTTTACGGTGAAAGTTAACTTTTGAATAAATATATTTTTCATCTAGTTCAAATAGTAAATATTTGACATTAAACTATAATGTAAGAGGTAGAAAAAATAATAAAAAAAAATATATAATTAAAATTAAAATACATATAATAGTTGTAAACTAAATTTGATAAAACATAAAAAGTGGCATCATAAAGATAGTTTATTATCTCATGGATAATTCTTCGGTGGGCTTCGAGATTGTATTCTGGAGAAAAAGAAAGAAAGAAATATATTTCATAAGAATTATATAAGTTGATTTAAAAAAAAAAAAAACTAAAGTATTTAATAAAGTATAACCTCTCTGAAAATAACATTTTTTTGTATGTATTGATGACAAATTTTGATCTTCAAGTGATTTGATAAGAATTTTTGTATTGACATTGAAAAAAGTTGTTAATGTGAAATTACATATTTAGAAATATATTTTCTAATATTCAGAATAATTTGTCCTTGTGTTTTGTTTAACGTCATCGCACAACATAATATAACAGGAAATTTGTTTCCTTTCGAACTTGAATGGATATCATTTTGTGCCATTAGGTGGACTTAATTAATGGAAATCGTGATATCAAAATGTGTTTCCCTGTTCTCCCATTACTACTTCGACAATTTAAACATAGCTCCTATACATTTTCTTGAAGAACTTTCTCCAAATAGGTAAATATAAATTACATAGGATTTTAAAGGAATGGTACAAAGATTGCAAGGAAAAAGTTATAAATTTAAGAAAAAAGAAAAAAGAAAAAAAAGTAATTGCATAATAATTAGACGATTAATATATTGATACAAAAAAAAAGTTTATTAAAATTTAGGATAGCAATGGTAACAATCGCTATATTTTATTGGTGTTTTATGCATTTTTTTTTGTTTGTTTTATATAGATTTTTTACAGATCAAAATAGTGATGAAATTAGAGTAAAAAACTATGTAGAAAACTCAAAAGTTAATATGCTTTTTGGAAAGACATGACTAATGACCCCTTTTTATTGTAAGATATATTTTTAATTTTAATCCTCGAGTGGATGCATCTGATGTGTAACTAACTCTGCTTGAACAGTCATGTCTCATCAGCAAAGATTGAAGGACACTTTAACTCAAAGAATTGTGTCTCTTTAACAAATATAGAAGGGCAAAATGGACATTTATTAAAATTATAAGGGCAAAAGAGGAAAGCAAAGATTCTCCTCCTTAAGCCCTTTTTATATATAGTAAGATTTATAAGCTAAGATGTTTACAACCTGTTGCATAGTTGTACGTGCAGCGCTGCGAAAAAAGTTGTACAACAAATAAAATAGCTGAGTTTTATGCCATCATTGATGCTTTTCACTCATTGAGTTGCTGTGGAACATAACAATTTGACTGTTTTGCCAATGACAGGATAAACATTTTTTTTAAGACAAGGATCCGTTGTTTTTTTGTTTATATTTTTGTTTTATTATTATTATTTTTTTTTTTGGTTAAATTACAAGTTTAGTTCAACTTTAAAAAAATTGTATAATAAGTTATTAAATTTTCAATTTTGTGTCTAATATGTCTTTGAATTTAAAAAATGTTTAATAGGTTCATGAACTTTCAATTTCATATCCAATAGGACTCTAACATATTCAAGATTTTTAAAAATTAACTCATCTATAGATATAAAGTTGAAATTTATGTCTATTGGAACCCTAAACTTCAAATTTTGTACGTAGTAGGCTTGTGAATTTTAAACAACGTCGAATAAGTCAATAACTTATTAGACACAAAATTGAAAGTTATAGATATGTTAGACACAAAAGTGAAAGTGTAACGACCTGCTGAATATTTTACAAAGTTCAATAATCTATTTGACACAAAATTCAAAGTTAAAAGACATATTTGACAATTTTAAAGTTTAAGGATGAGACAATTGAACCTTATTTTTACAACAATCATGTTTTCAATTAGTTTTATTTTTACACGACAATTAGTATTCTCAATGCTCTCGAATATTTAGTATTGCTTTCAAATACTTTTACTTTATTCTCTATATGTATTTACTAACTCATCAATCATTAATCATATGTGCACTTATAAACTTAGCGTGAGAAAGTAAGAGTGCAAAGTTTTTATGTACATAAACAGGCTTGGAGGATTTTTATGACATCGACTCACATATAGCTAGGTCCAACTTTTATATATCAAAGAACTATTCTAGATTCAAAATTATTGGCCTATCAACATCTATATCCATTAGGTTAAACCGTACATTTCATTCATGAATCTTTAAACTATGTTTTAGCCCATATATGCATTTTAAGAAAATAAGGATCTTTTAGTATGCAATATGAATTTGGTTTTATGTTCTCGAATTCACTCAACTAAATGAATGTGTATTAGACAGATGTGTTTTTTAAAACGATTTTCGAATTGTGTAATCCAAAATAGTGGAAATTTTGAAAACAACATTTTTATATTTTATTGGAAAAAATACACTTTTGGTCCCTGAGGTTTGGGTTAGGTTTCATTTTGGTCCCTGAGTTTTTAAATTCAACAATTTAGCCCATGAGGTTTGGTTTTTGTTACGTTTTTAGTCCCTTCGTCAAATTTTCTGTCAAATACTAACAAATGACTGACGTGGCATTAGTTGACTAAAAACGTAACGAAAACCAAACCTCATGGACTAAATTGTTGATTTTGAAAACTTAAGGACCAAGATGAAACCTAACCCAAACCTCAGGGACAAAAAATGTATTTTTTCCTATTTTCTTTGTATCCAAATTTTGAATTTGAAATTTTAAAAATGTAGCATTACATTTTTTAAATAAATATATTATTTCATATTATAGACTCGTTTATTCATGTTCTACTAAAATTTATACTGTAACATAAATTTTATAAATATATTATTCGATATATCTTAAACAATTATTTATATTATGATTCAATTTTCCTTCTGTTGGTTTGAAAATGGAGGATTTGAGAAGGGATGATAGAATCTCTGTGTGGTTTTCCTCATGTTTAGAGGAAGGGACTAGTGTATCGAACTTTTCGACTTCTTTACGAACATTTATTTATTAAAAAAAATTCAATTTCTAAATCTAGTACTAAACACATATATGAAAACGTAAAATACATTTATATTTTTATGAAATTTATTGTTTTTGGATCACCTGCCTAAATTATCTTATGATAGGTATCCCTACCATCCCAATTTTGAAAGGGTTGTATTGGAAGAAGCGCTTTACTGGTTTAATGGAAATTTTAAAATGTATAAAATCAGTTCGTCCACAAAAATGTTAATACTTTTTTTTTTTTTTTTTTTGACAATAAATGTTAATACTTTTTCCAGCAGTGTTTCGTGCAAAATGAAAATATTAAATACACTATGTCAAAGAAAATTGAAAATTTTTTCAAAAAAGGAAAAAAATTCACCAATTAAAACCCAAAATCAACAATTCTACCAATCAAAACACCAAATTTTCATAGTCAAATTAATCCAGACCCTTTTATGATTTCACTTTAAAATGTTTAATGCATATTTATCACACGTGTATAAGATTTTTTTTCAAATGTAGGGACTAACGTAATATTTGGAAAAAAAAATGATGAAATCACTCATTTGTATGAATGAGTTTTTTCACGTTATTTTATCACCATGTTTTTCACTTTTTATTTAGAAGAATTACACGATACATTTTCATAATACTTTGGTAGGATTATGAGACAACAATAATTTTATTAGAGTGAACTTGAGTTGATTTAAAAAAAAATCAATTGAAATTAATTCTGATCACCAATAGAAGGCCTGAATCGATCATAAGTTCAAGCTGATAAAATTATTAATTTAAAGTTTTAATACAACTCCAAAGAGTTTACTTGTAAAAATTGATGTTCCCTCATTAAGTTTTTAAAAGATATCATAAGTAACTATCATTTTTTTAACAATATGGGAGTAGGAATTTGAACCACACACCTCTTGGTCATTAGTACAATCTTTACATTAGTCTATGCTCGTGTTGATAAGTAACTATCTAGACCTAATAACAAATTTAAATTTATTTAATTGACATTTAAGGGCCTAAGTAAATTTGCTCATAATAATTCAATTTATGAAAGGAAAAAACTTGGCTCTCTATGTCATCATGGATACACTATTGCTAACATAATAACCTCTATTTGCAACGTTGACATGAATAGAAAATGAATGGTTTGAATACCATCCACTAACATGAAAACATGGTTAAAATACATTTACGAGAAGGTTTTATTGAAAACGTAAGGAAACATCAGAAAAACAACAAGGAATTTTGAGTTTTAACCCTATGAAATAGAAGAACGGTATGTAGGGATCGTGTTTAGGACAGATAAAAAAATTCAATTTTTTTTTTGAAGTTCTCATTTTCTACCTTTTATCTGTTTTAGTTGTCAACATTTTAACTGGACATGTAGGAAGATTCCTAAATACCAACATGCAGCCAAATATTCTTCTTTGCTCAAACTCAATTTTATGTTATTTTTATTAAAATTTGTATATGTTCCATTTTTTCTTTAATCTTAAAAAAAAAAAAAAAAAAAACTAGAAATTAATGAGTTGAAAATTATGATGATTTTTTTAAAAAAGGTAATAATATAGGAGCCATTGAATGGCTGTTGGGTAACTGCATCCTCCTAAGAAACTACCTAAATGCCCGTATATCAACCCTAACATCTGCATGGAAAGTTGCAATCGTAGATGATGCCTACAGGCTACCTACAAACTGGGTCCACTCCTGAGCACGCATCTCCACGCTCCGATCTTGAATGCACGGCAATGATTCCATGACCCACACCGAACCAACCATGTCATACGCCGCACCCTAGCATTCACTCCCTGGAGAAAAGTTTCGTCTCCCTCGCGGCCCAGCGAAAAGCTTTCCAAGCTGCGATCAGATTGCCCCCCGCCCCCCACCACCCGAAAACAGAATTAAATAAATTTCTTTTTAAAAAATAAAAACAAAAAAGAAACCGAAGCCGAAATCCTCGATCACGTCAAATCGTACTACACGGCGCGTGTACCGTCACGCGCCAATAAATAAAATATTAAAAATTAAAAAAATTTCAATCTTGTTGTTTATTCAGTTCTTCTGCCCGTTTCCATGGTATTCATTCACAGTTCCCATACCAACTCTCGCATTTGTACATTAATGGCAATTCATATTTGTTAGTTCATAATCTTCACTTATTTTAAAAAAATAAAAATAAATAAATTATTTTATTGTTATTATTTATTTATTTCATTTTCCACCCCGATTCTCTCTCCTTTCCTTTTTTACTCTCTCTCTCTCGCTTTCAGTTTTCCACTCTCTCTCTCTGAAATTCTCCGTCCCCGTTCACTGTGCTTGACGAACTTTATCTTATATTTATTCTCTGTTTTTTCGCCATTGGAGACTGATTTATCGTGCAAACTATACGCAATTTTTGTGTTTCTTTTTCTAATTTTGTGTTTCTTCGTACAATGAGCGAACCAGAGGAGAGGTTTTCCGGCTTAGATCCAGCGTTCGCGGGTAAGTTCTCAGTTTACGGTTTTGCTTTTTGGTTTTTCTTCGTAACGCTGTTGATGGATGTTCGTCTTTGCATTTAACCGCTCTTTGTTGTATCAATGTCTTTCAACCTTCTTGGACAATGCCATTCATGTCGACTGGCTTTAGCATTTATTTTGTTTGGCTTTTCTTTCTCTGTCCCTTTGCTTTTGGTTCTTTTTTTTTTATTTTTTTTTCTTTTGCCCTTTTTCCCAAACAGTACCTCCATGTTCAATGTGGCTGTTTATCGACATTGTTTTTGCCGTGGGGTTTCTCCTTTTGGCTCATCTTTATCGTAGGCCATTGCATTGCACGATCTATTTTTGGTGGATGTAATATATGTATATATATATTTTTTTGTTGTTTGCCTGATTTTGTTCTTCACTTCTGCTGCTGTGTGCTTGGTCGAATGTAGATATTCAGTGAACGCATGAGCCATGCTTGTGTTTCAGGTTATGGTCTTGACTCTGGGAAATGCAGCAGCAAGATGAGTGTAGAAAAGAAAAAGGAAATAATCCATGAGATTGCCCAAAAGTCCAAAGCCGCCACTGAAATCCTTAGGTCTTTTACCCGAAGGGAGTTACTTGAGATCATCTGTGCTGAAATGGGGAAAGAAAGAAAGTACACAGGATATTCGAAATCTCAAATGATAGAGCACCTTTTGAAGTTGGTCTCTCAGAAATCTGAGAGTAGTACTCTTGCCTTTTTACTAGACAAAACTCAAACCAGCCATAAGAGGCCCCGAAACACGGACCGATCATCTGTCGTGCTCCTGGATTCGAATAATACTTCCTTGGAGACTGATGAGGAATGTGCTGAAGTCAAACTTTGTCAGAATGTAGCTTGTAAAGCACCTCTAAATTCAGAGTTTGCTTTTTGCAAGAGATGTTCATGTTGCATCTGCCATTGTTATGATGATAACAAGGATCCAAGTCTTTGGCTGACCTGTGGCTCTGATACTTCTAACGAGAATGACTCTTGTGGAATGTCATGTCATTTGGAGTGTGCCCTGAAGCATGAAAGGACTGGAATTGTGAAGAATGGTCTCTGTGAAAAATTGGATGGAAGTTTTTACTGCGTCTCATGTGGAAAGATCAATGGATTGATGGGGTATGTTATAATTTGCTCTCTTTTTCTCCTAAGTTGGCCTTTTTAAACTGAATTATTGTTTGACTTGGATGCATCCTCCAAACGTGACATAGAAGACAACCAAATCAATATAATATAATTCCAACATGCAGGCTCTATATAAACTGGATCATCGGATATATAAAGAAACGGAATTATACTTTTAGATTCACTAGCCACTTTGTGAGCTGATTATATCTGTATTTGGGTTAGTTTATCAACTGATTAGAAAGTTGCTGATTACAGAAGTTGGAGAAGACAACTGCTAAATGCAAAGGAGGCAAGAAGAGTGGATGTATTATGTGTAAGACTATCCTTGTGTCACAAGATTCTTGTAGGGACAAATCTATACAAAGAAGTGCACAAAACAGTGGAATTGGCCGTGAATATGCTGACAAATGAAGTGGGGCCCCTAGATGAGGTTTGCTTAAGGATGGCAAGGGGTATTGTCAACCGGCTATCCTGTGGTGCGGAGGTCCAGAAACTGTGTGCTTCTGCTGTGGAGGCCTTTGATTCTATGTGTTGTGTCCCTTACAGAGATTGTGTGCAAAAGAGAGAAACATTGAGTAAGTATCTCTCCTTTCTCAGAAATTTGAAATATGAATTGATTTCATGAATTGATATTCTCGTTTCGTTTAAATTTGATTGAAGTCAAATTTGAATTGGATGTGATGTCTATTATCAGTGTTATTTTGCCATGATTACTTGGAGATAATCCTTGATTAATGGAGTAATGTCATTTAGTAATTTTAAACGGAAAAAAAAAAGATGAAATACTTTTTCACCATTCTTTGTAATTTGCCTTGGCAGACTGCGAGATCCTATTTGAAGATTCTTCCCCTACCTCTGTGATGGTCGTGCTCCGATATGATGATCATCTGTTAAAAGACTTCTTAGGCTGCAGGCTTTGGCATCGTAAAGCCAACGTGGTGGATTATCCAGGCCAGCCATCTTTCATTGCATTGAAGCCAGAAAAAAAGTTTAAGATCAACGATCTTTTTCCGTCAACTGAGTACTACTGTAAGGTTTCTTTATTTAGTAGCACACAAGTTTTTGGTGTTTGGGAAGCCAACTGGGTCACGCCCAAATTGTCAACTCCATGTCCAGCTTTGGGGAAGCATAGAAATGGAGAAATTAGGAACACTAATCTACTTCATTCTCGGGCGGATTCGAAAAACAACCTGATGAATCTTCATCCATTAGATGGACTCTACAAGAGCAAATGTGAAAGCCTTTACAAAAATCCCTCTCCAAAGAACTCGATCACTTCGATGAAACCAACATCAGTTTGTCCTTCCACACCTTGTAAATTAAGCGAGTCGCGCATCCTGCTCGGTTTGAATTGCAAAAGGCGAAGTGAAGAGTCCGACTATGACTATTCTGTTAGAATGGTGAAGTGGCTAGAGCATGAAGGGCACATTGATGAAGACTTTCGAGTGAAGTTCCTGACTTGGTTCAGCTTGAAAGCATCAGTGAAAGACAGAAGAGTTGTTAGTGCTTTTATCGATGCTTTGATCGACGACCCGCCGAGCTTGGCAGGACAGCTAAGCCACACATTCATGGATGAGATCTTCTGTAACCAGAAACCGGTTCCGAAACATGAATACTGCAACTGGATATGGCGTTGAAGCTCTGGGGTAGTGGTAGGCTAATCTCTTATAGATTTGAACATAATATATCTTGGGCTAGTGTAGGCCATTTTGTGACTGACTGACTGGCTGATTTGGTTAGGCAGTTTCCCCTGAGCAGTACACGTGAAGCTCCTCAGGTTTTACTTTCAATGCTGTACTTGGTTTTGGTCTTTTGGAATGTCACATTCAGATGCAATTTATACGGTTCAACTTATTGATGAAACAGTATTTCTGATGCGTCAAGCAGGAAAATGTATAGAGCTTTGCTTTTATGTTTTTTTTCCTCCTCGGAGTTCACGTGGGTTAGACTGGTTAATTGATGACTTGGACTGCCAAGTGGCATCTTTCTGCACAAATAAATTGCAGGATTTATGTTCATAATTACGTTCCCTTCCCTCTATGAATTAGTTTTTTGGATAAACATTTATTATCAGAACAATCTCATGGGAAAATTTCTAGTCCTACGGTAGTATGGAAAATTTTCCCCCTCATGACATATCATGTATATGGCAAAAAACAACATCCCGAGGTAAGTAGTTTTAATTAGAATATGATGATTTTGAGTGGAAAGTGCTTTTCAAGAACTCTCAAATTTCCAACACAAAGCCTTCAAAAAGGTTTTTTTATTCTTTTAATAATAATAATAATAATAATAATTGTTATTTTATTTATTTATTATTGTTATTATCATTTTTAAGTGATGCCTTCTCATTACTATATTATTTCTATCTTCCTCTTTAGCCTATCTAGTAAATTCAAATCATGACTTAGGAATTAGGGTAGCGGAGGGATTCATATCACCTCACAAAAATCAGAATGATGACGTAGTTAAATATTTAGGTTAACTTTGAACGAGTAGAAACATCAGTTTATTATCTTGTTATTTAATGGTCAATATGTTGTGTAAAAAATTTTATTTTATTTTGTTTTTTTCAAGTTGAAGGTTTAAATCTTCACTTCCATGTTAAAAAAATTTGATACATTTGTTTGAACATAGCTACCTTAAGTTACCTTAGCCCCAGGCCATGCTATTTAATGATATTGGAAAAATGGCAGCGTAACGTAACAAAACGTATTGAAAGTTGGTCGCCTTTTGAGGGAGGGAAAGCGTTTCAATAGGAGCCCTACTTCCCTCTTTCTTTGCGACCTCATCAAAAGCGCAAAGAAATTGCTTGATGCGTTAAAAGTATATATTATTGATCAAAATATTAAAGATTTGATGAACTTCATCCCATTCCATCCCATGCATGGTTAGTAAAAAAGTTTGATATATTTAAAGTAAAATCTAAACTTGTAAAGTAATAAGGTAATTGAAAAGTACATATATACATAATCTTAAAGTATTATTGTTTTTTTTAATATGCCTTAAATCATTCTAAATTTCCATTTTACCCTTCATTCTTTTTTTTTTTTTTTTGTCAAATACCATTATAAGGCAATGATGACTTGAATAATTCAGCTTTAAAGAAATTGTCCCGAGTCTCTACTTTACCCTTTATCATATTTATTTTTCCCTAAAGTAGATTATAAGGTTGAGAATTTTTAAAATGTGACAAAAAGAAAAGGGTTCTTTAAAATTTGTTATTTATAAATATAACAACTTTTAAAAGAACTTGCAAATATTACAAATCTATGTTTATTATTGATAGACTTCAATCACAATACATTTAGTCTATGACTATCACCGATAGAATAGTCTATCAACTATAATTACAATTGTGATCAAAGTCTATCGTTAACAGACTTCTATCACTAATATAATTTAATTTTGTTATATTTGCAAGTAGCTTTAACAAATCTATCATTTACAGACATCTATCACTAATAGATTTCAATCACACAAAGGTACATGATCTGACTACTATCACTGATAGAATAATCTATCAACAATAATTACACTTATGATTGAATTCTATCGCTAATAGATTTCAATTTTGCTATATTTACAAAAAGTTTTAGATTTTGTTATATTTGCAATTATTTTAGTATTTGTGAAATCAGCCCAACAGAAAAAAAAAATAAAATTATTTTTATTATTTGTTTATTATTTTATTTTATTTTTATGGAATGGTTTTTAGCCCTAGGGCACCATCACCTAGGCTCGGAACTTTGCAGCTCATTTTTTTCGCGTCTACGAAGTGCTTAGCCAAGCGGCACTGGTCGTGCTCTCTATCCCCTCTCCCTTACATTCTCGCCTTTACTAATACTCACTTCTCAGAGAGGATTCTCACTTTTTTTTTTTCTCACTCTATCTACTCCTCAGAGCCATGCCAGCCAAGGACAACTTTCAAGGTATTCCATTTCACCTTTTACTTTCGAACAGATACTTTTCAGAATCGTTTCTATTATTCACCGTGATATCTGAATTTCAGTATTGATGTTGTTTTAGTTGGATTTCTCGAGGAACTTTGGCTGTTTTTTTGGATTATTTTCGAAGAATTTTGATAATTTTGGAGAGGGGGAATTGAGTTTGAGCTCCGAATCCGATAGAAGAGTATTCTGAGATGACCAATTGTGTGGGATGTAAACAGACGGTCTCAATACTGTTGATCTAACGTTCTTTTTTTTAATTATATGTTATGAGTTAATTTAATAGCTTCATTGATTCGAACGGTTTGATTCCATTGTGCGAAGGTTTTTAATTCAACTGATTAGCGTTCTTCTTTTCATCTACAACCTAGTTATTATATTATATAGATTTTCATGTGAATGATGGTTTGTCATTGCTATTCTTTTTTCTAGCTTAGGACCAATTTGTTACTGTTGCTCATTTCTCATTCTTTGATGCATGTCAGGTGTTTCAAATTGCTATGTTTTCAAAAGTCGACTGCAGGAATATGCACAAAAGGTGGGACTTCCTACACCTGTATACGAGACTATCAAAGAAGGTCCATCGCATGAGCCAACCTTTCATTCTACGGTCATCGTTAAAGATGTTAGATATGACTCTTTACCTGGATTTTCTAATCGCAAGGCAGCAGAGCAGTCAGCTGCTGAAGTAGCTCTCATGGAGCTGTCGAAATCTAGCGATCTTAATCCTCATGTCACTCTACCTGTGGTAAGATATCACATCCTTCACCCCGCATAACTTTTTGTCAAATGTGTGACCATCAAATACAGAATGATCCTATGAAAATCCTTGGATGATCGTCATATTAAAAGTTTTACTGCCATAAATCGAGGGACAATTTGGTATTTGCCTTCTTGAAGCATTTTAGTATTTTGCCTATCCAAAATAACAACTATTCTCGTGGAATACAAACTTGTTTTAAACCTATATTTCTTGTAAGTCATGGATTCAAGTCATGAGACCTAGATTGACCTGAAGCCCTCTCTACTTGCCCCACTTAGACTTCTTTAGATCTATGCTTGATTATCGGTCTGTGTAGTATTCTTATTCGGGATTGTTTTGATAGCCCTCTCTTAGCCTAACATTACTCATCTTTCTATTCTACAATCATCTAGGAACTTGAACATAGGCTAGATAAAAACCTTATCAACTCTCATTGACAATGGCCATGAGAGAAGAAGGATCCAACAGGCTTGACCAACATCACAATTGGAGGAAGGTCCAACTAGCCATATCTTAAGCCTTGGATTCGACCATCAATCACCTAGAATACCAAATATAAACTTATAATTAGAATATAGAATATCAAATAGAAAGAAACCGAAGAAATTTTTTCGGACAAAAGCGTTCAGTGGGAAGAGAGTAGACCTAGCCAAATGTCATCATCTTCTTGGAGGCTCCTTTGTAATTAATTCTAATTGCATTGTTATGTCAATATCGTTGGAGTGGTTAAAGATTGTTTTTTTCTTCTAAACTTTTCAACATATCAATGAGAAGTGTCGTTTTTAAAACAGAAAAAGAAGGATTTATTGAATTTTTGAATTCATTTGGATAAAGTTATTTAAGAATTCTAAATCAATTATGAGGAGTGCCTTTTAATTGAAAAGTGGAGCATAAGGGTCTTAACATTGACAAATTAATGACGTGTGGGAATAAGGTTCGGCCCTTCTGGTCTTTAATTTCTCTGGGTATCTATGTACTGTTAATGCTTTGTATCCTTTACTAGAGGACTTCAAGATCTATTATGCAGACAGTGTATCTTCTCTGCTGAAAAATGTGTTGCGGGAATTTGGCTGGTCTGTGGTTGTAGTATCCTCTTACTATTCAGTTACATAGTAGATAAAGCAGCAGAGTTGTATCCTATTCTTTGGAGTGTCATTTAGCAGAAGTACTCCCTTCTGTTCAGTGACCATATCCCAAGTATATTAAACTAGAAAACTACAAATTTCTGTATGTTATTCTACTTCCCAGACTCGTTCTAAATAAGGAAATGGGCCTAAAAATATTGGGCCTTTACTCAACAGATTTCAACAGTCTTTATTTGTCAGCTTTTAGCGGGGGTTGGAGTAAAAAAAGAAATTATGCTCTCTGTAATGTAACAGTGGATTTTTCCGCATCTCTTTCCCCTTTTTTTTGACAACTTTACCTTTTTCCAGCATGAAACTGGACTGTGCAAAAATCTGCTTCAGGAATATGCACAGAAGATGAACTATGCAATCCCACTATATCAGTGCCAAAAGGATGATGGTCCAGGAAGAGGACCCCTTTTCTCATGTACAGTAGAAATAGGCGGGATCCGCTACATTGGTGCTGTAGCTAAAACAAAGAAAGAGGCAGAAATTAAAGCTGCAAGAACTGCTTTGTTAGCAATCCAGTCTTGCCCGACTTCGTTGTCTGAGAAATCTGTTGATCAAGTTCAGCTCACTGTGATCCCATGCAAGAGGAAAGAAGCAGATTGCTCAGTTAAACCAAAGACTGCTGGAGCACCCAAAACAAAGAAAGGCCGATTTAAAAAGATGTCAAAGAAGAAAGGCTTCATGAATGGAGATCCCAGATTCACAAGCAATTTGGAGTTGAACATTGATAGATCAAACTTGGAACCTTTTGCGACTGGCGTCGTTCAGGTGCCAGGTTTAGGGGAATCTGTTGAATTTTCCAAGGATACCTTGCAGAATTCTGAATATAGAATGACAAACCTAAGCTCAAGTGACGATGATGTACTGGTCACTAACACCCAAAGCGACACGCCTCCGCCCCAAAATGGTAATTTTGGAAACGGTCATTCGGGTGCTCTTAATTCCAATCAAATGAACTCTGCAACCTCTGATGTTATGAGTTTTCCTCTCTCTGACGTTCAACCTACTTGTGGTGAAGTGGATAATGTGGCCACCGGAGTAACAGGGGAGAGTCAGTGATCGACAGTTCCTTTCTACCTGTGTCATTACTCATTAAGAGCAGCTTTTTGCTTGAGGGCTCTTGCTTAGAGGATCCGATCGAAACTGTGAAATCCATGGATTTCAAAGTAGTGGCAGAGTTATGCTTAACGTGGTTTGCAGTCGGGATAAGTAGTAAACAGAGGATTATTGAATAGCTCTATTGAAAAGCCTGGAGAGGTTGAATTTATTGGACAGAAGATCTGAGACCAGCCATTTTAAGCGCCAACTATCCAAAGAGCAGTTGCGTTTGTTTACTGAAACGCTAAAATGTTGTATGATCAGATTCAGAGCAATGTGAGATTAGCTTTTAGTTGAAGTCTGTGCTTTGATATTGTCATGGCTGTAGTTTCATGATATTATCCTTATACCTTTAACACCCGGCCCAGTGGTAATTAACGGAATGATATCTGCCTCTGAAACTATTTGCTTGTGCGTTTGGCTGAAAATTCTTCTCTCTTCCTTGCCTTCTATGATGGTATTGAAAATAAAGTTTTTGGATTTTTTTTTTTGAGAAATAAATTTTTTGGATTTTTTTTTTTGAGAAATAAATTTTTTGGATTTGTTAAAGTAAAAAGTAATGCAGTATCCTTTTCCAAAAAAAAAAAAAAAAAAGTAATGCAGTATCGTTATGGTAGGGAAAGAGACTGATGTGTACGCAAATGAATGAAATTGTGAGAGGAGATCGAAGTATATTTGGTTAGAGATCGTTTATCCCAATAATTTCTCCTGATTAGTACAGTAAAATCTGTGACCATTCAATGGGCAATGATTGTTGTGCTGGAAATTATACAAATATGAAATGTTAAATTTTAGTGAAAGTGAGCAAGCATGGATACGGACACGGTGACACGTCATTTTTTAAAAATCTAGGATATGAACACAACATAGACACATTGAGTTAAATATACATTTTGAAATCCAAAAGCTACAAGTTCATGCATTTTTTATGAAAAGAAGTTCATGCATTTGTATGCTTAAAAAATGAGTTTAATTTATTTCACTCTTAAAATTTATTACTTTTGTCATTTAGTATGTGTCTATTTAGTATACTTAACAAGTGTTCTATATAGTCCTATATCGACTTTGCACAACTAGTGTTGCTAAGACGTGTCGGATACGTGTCCAACAAGTGTTGGAGTGTCCAATTGTCCGACACGTGTTGAACACGGACATGCTAGCTAAACTAAAGTGTTCGTGCTTCTTAGGTGAGCATAGCTCGATAGTGATGGATATGTACTATTCACTAAGAGAAAGTTCAAATCTTCTAACCCAAAATCATGTTGAACTAAAAAAACAACTTTATATTTAACCCAAAAATAATTTTGAAAAAGAACTGTATTGAAAAAAAAAAAAATCCACATAATTGCAAACAGCTCTCAGATATCTTTCCGGAAACCGTTCTGCTGAAGACTGCCTCTTCAACAAGAAGCTTGAAGTGCAGAAATCATTAGAGACAAGCAACTTTTGTCTCAGGGAAATTCGCACCACTCGAACCCATCTTCAGACAGGATTTTGAAAAGATTTTATGAAGTGGGAATTCTGTAATAATTCGGATTAGAAAATCAGATGACAGTCTGAATGCTTCTAAATTTCTTTTCTTGAAGATCAGAGCACCACGCTACATCGAAGATGATTTTCCATGTTAATTTCCCTTCTGGGTTTGTTCAAATCCCAACTTTGACAACTAAAACTGTGGAATATTAACAGACATTGAATCGAAGACAAGGAAACGATGATTTGAAGAACGTCTACAACTCAGAAACGCAGGAAATAAAGAATCGGTTGTTCATAACCCGATCTATGAACTATCAGTGTCAGAGAAGGGAGACCTTTTTGCAAATGCAATGCAGCTAGAATTTCATCTCTCAAGCCAATTCAGCGTCTCAATCATAAGATAAATAAGGGAGGCCAATCAGTGTTTGTCAAGAATCCACGAGAATGGAGGTTGATATTTGGACCTGACAAAATTGAGAGATGTTCTTCCAGCGTTGACCTCACACAGACCACAGAAGACATCGGCTTGATTACGATGATGATAGGCGTTCCAATGCCTCCCGAGCGTTGGATAATCGTGGCTCGATGTTCAACGCTTCTTCGTATGCTTTCTTCGCCTCTCCTCTCAGTTTCTTCATCTCATAGCATTTCCCCAACCAATAATAGGCATTCGCATTCCGACTCAGCGTCACAGACTCGGTCAAGTCAGCCAAAGCCGAGTCAACTAGGGCTCGCCGATTCGTGGACATCTTCAACTCAGCTCGTTTGAACAACGCGTCGCCTCGCTCCTCGTCGCTGAGCGACTTAGCGGTGAGCGGCGACAGAGCCGTATCGAGCGATTCAAGAGCAGAGGTCTTGAATCCTTGAATGTCAAGAGCCAAAGCCTTGAGGATATGAGCAGCGGCATCCTTAGGATCGAGAGCGATGGCCTTATCAGCTTCTGCTACGACTTCCTCCGCCAACGACGTCGCCGATGAGCGCGACGGAGCAGATCTCGCTCGAGCGAGAAGCTGAGCGCCTCTCACGAAGTGGCGTTTGGATTCAACATCGGCTCGAAAGCGCAATCGGAGCTTGGCAAAGAATCTCTGTGGAATGTTGTGCATAGCGAGGAACATGACGACCATTACGAGGATGAGAGCAATTTGAAGAAGTATGTCGGTCACCATCTTTCTCGATCCCTGAACTGCCTGCAATTTCTTTAACTCTGCTTTCGATCAATTCCGGGGAGTGGAAGAACTCCGAATACGAGCGGAATCGGATCTGAACGGAGTTAGGGATTGGGGAAGATCGGAATCGGGTCTGCCGAGGGCGGCGTTTTGGGTTTTAATTTTGCCGTCGCTTCTACAGCTACGAACGAAGCAGAGGAATTTGACAATTTTGACCCCCTTAACTTTTTGTTTTTTAAATTTAACCCCCTCAGTTTTTATTTGGTTTTTTAGGTTATTTTATTTTTTATTTGGATGTGAAATTACGGAAATGCCCCTCTCAGATTTTTAAACTTTTCTTCTCCCTCAGTTTCCCTCTCGTTCTCCCTCAGATTTTTTGCTTCTCCTTGGTTAAGGCTTCATCGATTTCTTGCTTCTATTCGGTGTAAAAACAACTTAGGAGAACGATTTCTAGCTGTAAGGTATGTTTTTTTCGTTTTATTTTACTGTTTTCTAGGGTTTAGAAACGTTTGATGTAGTCTAGGATCGTTTGCCCAAATTTCTTGTAGTTTAGCATGATTTTATTGTTCAAAACGTGTTTTCGGCGCTTTCTGAATGTGTTGTGATGTGAAATGGGGCCGGATTTCGTACGGGTTTTCTGGGTTTTTGAGTTGCAGGCGATGAATCCCGGCCGAGATGCATGTTGGGGCACCGGGAAATGGGCCGGGAATAGATATTTTGAATCCGAAAAAACGCGATCTCGGCCGGTCGGTTCGGCCGGAAGCCAAGAGAGTTCGGGCGGGCGACCCGAACGAGACGGACCGAACCGGACCGAGATCCAATTTTTTTTTTTATTTTTTTTTTTAAATTTTGATTTTTTTTTAATTTTTTTTTTAAATTATTATTTTTGTTTTGTTTGTACTTTTTTGATTTACTCAGGCATTTTGGTGTTGAATTTATAATTTTGTACCGTGATTACTTCATAAAAAAAATTTTCTTTTTATTTTTTTGAAATTATGGTTAATTTTTTTTTTAAATTATTATTGAATAGGATTTACCATCATGGCATTGGTACCAAAGATTGCACCTGCTGACTACTTTCCTGCTGCTTTGACATGTTGTTCACATCTCGGAAAAACCGTTAAAAATATTAAGGACAAATTAACTGATACCCAATTAGGAATGTTTAGGCAAACATGTTTTGGACATTTCTTAGATACGTCCTTGATGTTTAATGGACAACTTATTCATTATTTTCTTTTGAGGGAAGTGAATGAGCCTAGGATTGATGTTATTAGCTTTGAGATTCTGGGAGAGAAAGTTTCATTTGGTCGGAGGGAATTTGACCTTATTACTGGAATTAGGCATAGAACCCAACATGTTAGGGGTAATGTATCTAGTACTAGACTGAGAAGACTGTACCTTAACGATAGCATCAGCATGAAAGGGTTTGAACTAGATAGATTATTCCCTTCCATTAATTTTGAGAGCGATGAGGATGCTGTGAAGATGGCCATATTTTATTTCATTGAGTTGGCTATGATGGGGAGGGAGAGAAAGCAGCAGATGGACACTAGCCTGCTCGGCTTTATTGATGATTGGCAAAGGTTTTGTAATGAGGATTGGAGTAAGTTAATTTTTGATAAGACCATAAAGGGACTCAAGAAGGCTGTAGGTGGGAAGGCAGTGTCCTATAAAGAGAGGACGGATGGCAAACAGGAAACGTACAGTCTATATGGCTTCCCATACGCGTTTCAGGTACGTTGGTTTAGAGTGATTGATAGTGTATACATTCGCCGTATATATTGTATCTCTAACAATATACTTTCTTTACTTACACAGGTATGGACATACGAGACAGTATCTTCTTTGACCGGGCGTGTGGCTAATCGCTTGAATGACAATGCCATTCCACGCATATTAAGATGGTCATGTAACCACTCACCTACACTTGCAGCGCTGAGTCGGGAGGTGTTTTCTTCAGATATGGTATGTCGGATATATTTTATATGCATTCATTCAATTTAACTTTAGTAGGTTTATTTTATAATTTTCCTTTTCCGTGCAGGCTCGGGTCACAACTGAACTTGTGGCCTCAGAAGAGGAGATCCAATTTATGGATCGTGTGATGCAGCCACCTCGAGCCCCATCTCCACCGCCACCGCCACCTCCACCTCCACCTCCACCTCCACCTCCGCCCCCAGCAGCTTTGGGAGATATTCCAGTTGAAGATAATATCGTTGAGGATCTCGGGACTGAGAATCCAAATGAAGTGGCAGAGGGTGTTGGGACGTCTGGTACGAATGACAGAGTCTGCAAGAGGTGCAAAGTCCTCGAAGACGAGGTGAAGGTGATTAAAGACGATGTGAAGGAGATTAAGGAGGATTTGAAGGTCATTAAGTCCATGGAAAAAGACCTGAAGGCGATAAGGAAGTTCATGCGTCGACTTTCGAAGGTATGTATAGTGATTTATTACTCGCTTTTATTAGCGTTATGATGTTTAGTTACTGATACATTGGTTTGACAGGGTAAATTCGTCGACGCCAGCAAGTACATAGAACCAGATGACGGTACAGACGATGGTGGTGGTGGATCTCGACCACATTCAAAAGGTCAGGATGATGGTGGTGGTCCTGATCCATCCGGACCACATTCATGTTCGTCCAAAAGAAATGGGGAGAACGACCAGATTTATGCCGCAAGAAGTTCACCATTGGTGACCTATGTGTAACGGTACGTACCATTGGAACATTTTGTTAATATGTTTGTTTGATAGTGTTCTATAGGGTTCTTATGTTTGGTATCTTCTTTTCATCAGAATTTTTTCAGACGCGAAGATGGCCTATACAAGGAAATGAGTAGCGGCATACATCCCCGAGACTTGACGTACGATTGGAGCAAAGCAGGCAATATCTTGAAGTACGGAAAGGGTGAGCTTGCAGACCATAACATACCATGGAGCACGATTGATTTGGTGTACATGCCGTATAACATCGGTGGGCTGCATTGGGTCCTCATATGCATTGACCTCGAGGTGGGGGAGGTCGTTGTATCCGATTCCATGGTGGTGTTGAATAAGGACGAGGTGATTGAGAAGGAGTTAAGGATCCTTTGCCAAGTCCTGCCAGCTCTGCTTTGGAAGATCGGGGTCATGGATGTGAGGAAGAATCTTCCCGTTCAAAGATGGCCTCTGCGTCGGGAATTGTCTAGGCCGCAGCAGGATAGTAGTGGCGACTGCGGTATGTTTGTATGTAAATTTTTTGAATATGATGTAACTGGGTTGCCGTATGACACCCTAAGTCAGGATAATATGATTTATTTTCGATGGCAATATGCTGTACAAATATGGGCGAATAGACCCTTCTTCTAGTGGATTATATTGATTCAAGTGTTGTTGTGTGATAAATTATTAAGTTTTTATGGTTTATCATACTTCCATGCAAACCATGCAAATTCTCATGCAAACCATGCAAATTCTCATGCAAACGCTCAACAATTGTCACAAACCAAATACTCATGTAAAAAAAATATCTAATCACTTATTACGAAAGAATGAACGTGGAATTTGTAAAGGAAACCAACCAAAAACAATTATTTAAGATGTTATTTAAGACTGTTAATTTTCCCGGGGGAGGGTCTCGGCCGAGCCACACCGGGATTATACACAGTGAGCTCTATTACATGCTAAACAACCCAACAGTCTCGTTTGAGGCTCTCGGTTCGTCATCCCGGCCGAGCCACGACCGAGAAAAATAACAGTGAACTAACTTCCCCTTATAGTCTCTCAAATGTCTCGTTTGGTAATCTCGGGGCGCGGTTCGGCCGGGATCGGGCCGGGAAGACACACAGTGACTGATAAAGCTCCCCTTATGACTCTATCATCTGTCTCGTTTGAGAATCTCGGTCCGCGGGTCGGCCGAGATCGGGCCGGGAAAAAACACAGTGGCTGATAACCTCTAGTTAAAGTGGGGAATTCATGTCTCGTTTTGGATCTCGGTGAGTAATTTCGGCCGGGAAGTTAGCGGGAAAAAAATCAGAGATTTATTGGTACATGCATTTCAACACAAACCTGCACGCAGAAAATAACAACATGCATCTGAATATTGAACAACTATTCTAAACAAACATTAGAATATTAAAATTACATTATATAAAATACGTTCATAGATACATTATATAAAATTACATAAAGAAAAAAAAAACTGAATACTATGCGGTGTTGAGTGGTTGGCGGCATGTTTTCCTGTTATGACCTCTCCCTCCACAGCGAGTACATTTGTGAACTTGTCTAACCTCTCCCGTCGATGGTATCCTCAAGGTTTGTCGTCGACCAACTCTTGGAACCCTCTTCGGCGGCAACACTTCAAAATCCACAAAATTTTCGGATGTTTTCCACTCCGACACATGACCTACTGGATATATGGGTTCTGCGTACGCAGCAAGGACTGCCTCAACGCGGTAGCATGGAGAACAAAGATCTAAGTACGATCGGTTCCGGTAGATGCAGGCAGCGATTGCATGGGAGCACGGAAGTTGGAAGACGTCAAATTCACGACAAGTACACGTCCTCGTGTGGATGTTGACGCGACCACCCAAGTGTCCATCGTCGACTTGGAATTCGTACCTGGCAATTGGCGTAACCACATGCCTTCTTGCATTATTCTCCGCTGCTAGAACAATCTCTTCACCATATTTTGATATCGGTGCATCCCATTTCGCTGCATCGGTACGACGGTCGTAGTAAGTGGCTTGCAACCATCCCCTAATGTAATCAAGAAGACCTGTTATTGGTAACTCTCGCGCATCTTTCAGGAGGGAGTTAAAACTTTCCGCAATATTCGTGGTCATTTGATTGTATCTCATCCCACACTGATAAACACGTGACCAATGTTCAAGTCCAACTTCTTCCAAGTATTTTTGGACACGTATTGGAATATGGTTCCAAAATTCCTGAAACTCAGTATCACGAAATGCCTTCGCTGCTTTAAGGTAGAGTTGAATAAAGCCGTGATCCTTGAACTTTGTTTTCAAGTTTTCTTGTAGATGGTGGATACAGTAAACGTGGGATGCATCGGGAAACACAGTGTGTATTGCCTTCAATATGCTCTTGTGTCTGTCAGAAACAATCACTAGGGGATTAATGTGACCAATAGCACGCTCGATTTGTCGGAAAAAGTAGGTCCATGATTCATCGGTTTCCCCCCTCCCAATGCCAAACCCTACGGGGTATATTTGGTTGTTTCCATCGATGCCTACTGCAGTTAGGAGCTTACCACTGAACTTTCCTCTCATGTGGGTCCCATCTACAACCAAAATCGGACGAATAGAGTTCAAGAACCCTCTAATTGTGGACCCAATTGCCATGAACACATGCTTGAAGTAACCACCATCTTCCACTTCCAAGTCGAAAAATGAACCAGGATTTTCAATTTTCAACGCTTCTCCAAACCGTGGTAACTGTCTGTAGGACTCTTCAGGCGAGCCTCTGGCAAGGACCAATGCATGTTCTCTAGCCCTCCATGCCTTGTCATAACTCAGATTGACCCCGAACTTTTGCCGGATATCACTTATGATGTCCTTTGGTCTGTAGGAACGACCAACCTCCAGAAACGTTGTCTTCACAATATTGCCAACAACCCAACTTTTGGCCTGACTATGTTTGTGGGTTAGCATCAAGTGTTTGCACGTGTGATTGTTAGAATACTTGGTAACTGTAAGGACATCGGAGCCTTTCAGTACCGTAGCTCGGACCCTCCATTCACATTCCTCAACAACACACCGAACCTTGAATATTTTCTTGTCAGACTTCTTAACCCTAAACTCAAAGTTCTCTCTCATCCCTAAAACAGACAGTCTCATCTGCAAGTCCTTCTTAGACAAGAATATCTCTCCCACTTCTATATCCTTGTAATTAGAGTACTGACCTGGCATTACTGCTGAATTAGATGCACGAGTTGTCGTAGAAGGGCCAGGTGCCATATTAACGGCCATAGTAGGAGTATCGATATTTTCTGCAGTTCCAAGTACCTCCCGATGAACCCCAATATTCTCCTGGGCAGTTACATCAACTTCGTACAGATCTTCCTCGCCACTCTCAAGTACCTCTTCTCCGTAATCTCCCCAATCCTGAAAATCACTGTCCGGGTTCACATCCTCTCCATAGTCTCCCCAGTCATGGAAATCATTCTGTGATGTAACGTAGTCAACATCATCCCCAAGGTTATATGCCCTCTCGTCGTCACGTATTGGACTCAGTGACATCGGGTCATTATACATGGGTGTAAATGGCATGTGTGTGGAAACGGGGGGGATGTGTTGCTCTTGCTCTTGCTCTTCTTTGTATGGGAAAGATGTGGAGGTCGAGGGATTGTGATGATCTTCATTGTGTGGAAAGGGTGTGGCTCGGGATGGTATTTCTTGACTCATGTAATGTGGAGTATATGGTGGGACAGACGTGTAATGGTATGGTTGATGATTTGGATCCATATACGAAAAGTACTGCACTCCCATATATGGAGTATTTGGTACAGTATATGGAATGGGATATGGACGAAACCCTTGGTGACTGGACTGGGGGGATGGTTTCGGCACGGTGGATACATAAAGGGGACTTGCAGACACTAACTCCCAAGTCAAAAAACTATGCAAATCTACCTCGTTCCTAATCACAAAAGCGGGAGATTTAGACCTCAGTTCAAGCAGACACCTCAAAACAATGTCGTTATCATTCGGACTTATACTACTTATTTCATACACTTGACCTAAGAACTCGTTATAAGAAATTCCCACATCCACGTCTAAGGCCCTCACCTCTCCACCATCATACTCCTTTTCACTCTCCTTCCACACACCACCAAAACATACCCAAACACGAGGCATCTGCACAAATACAAAAGAATATATAAACAAATGTATGCAACCACCAGAAATTCAAAAAACTTAAAAAAATTTAAAAACCAAACAAAAAAACAAAAAAAAAATCACTGTTCTCGGCCAAATCTCGGTGACGGTTCGGCCGAGAAAAACGTGGTCCGGTCGGGAAAATATCGGTTCGGCCGGTCTTCAAAATGTATGAATCCCGGCCGGAAAAAAGGGTGGTTCGGCCGGGATTTTCAACCTGTCCGGCCGAGATTGGACCGGGTTCGACTCAGGATTGACGAAAAACCATTTCAACACATTCTATTGGATATTTTTTAAACAAATACGATAGAATAATCAAAAGTAACGTACCTTCTTTAAAAAATGAGCACTTGTTGTGGATCAAATGCACTTTAGTGAACAACTTGTTGTGGATTCAAGAGAGAAGATGAGAGGTTGGGTGATTAAAAGATGTTTTTTTTTTTCAAAATGAGTTTAATGGAGGGTTAAGAGTAATGTATGGTAATTATGGTATTGGAAGTTGGTGAAGGTGGGTGAAAAGTTGGTGAAATAATTAATTTTAGTGGGTTTTAATGACTTGAGGGTATAAAAGTAAATTGCTATGCATGCTTACATCATATTCATCATCAAGGGGGTCAAAAAAAACTTTTTTCTTATAGGGGGTTAAAATTTTAAACAAAAAACTTGGAGGGGGCAATTTTGTAATTACCCCAACGAAGCAAGGACTAAGGAATAAATGTTGCAATTTGAATTGGGCAGATGGGCAGTTGCTTGATTTAAATGATGTGTTTGATTTTTATTAAAAAAAAAAAAAATTGATGTGTTTGATTATTATTATTATTATTATTTTATTTTATTTTTTTACAACAAGCCCAACAGACATAGACTTTGTATATTCGATCTAATCAAATCTTTAATCTCATATTCATTAGAAAAAAAAACACCCGAGTTGATATATATATATATATATATATATATATATATATATATATATATATATCCTAAATTTAATGTGTTATAAAAAAAAAATGTTAAACGACCGGATTAGATTTTTAAAGTTGTCTAAATGAGTCACTAAGGGCTCCTTTGATAACGTTTCTATTTTCTGTTTCTTGTTCCTGTTTCTCCTTTTTTAAGAAACAGACTTGAAACGTTTCTAAAAAAGAGGCCAAATTTGAGAAACTACAATAGGTTGTTTCTCAAATTCTGTTTTTTTTTTCTTCCTATCTTTCATGCATGTATCAATCTCTCCCTCCCATTCCTACACCAATCTCTTCTCTTCCTCTATTTTTTCTAACCACTCCCTGTCTTTTTTTATTTTTTTTTTTAATCTTTTCCGTTATTTCGTTATCTTTCATTTAAAAATTTTTTTTTTCGTTATTTCCTTCTTTTTCATTTTTTTATTTATGTTTTTCCTTTTTTATCACCTCCGCCGATCTCTGACTACCGACCGCCGTTGATCTCCACTGACCGGCCGCCATCGTTCGGTCGCCGTCGACCTCCGCCGACCAACCGCTACTGTCAACCTCCGACTATCGGTCGTCGCCGACCGACCACCATCCTTGACCTTCGATTACTGGTCGCCGTTGACCTCCGCCAATTGACCGCCACCGTCGACCTCCAACTACCGACCGCCACCGTCGACCTCTGACTATCGGTCGTCGCCGACCTCCGTCGACCAGCTGCCATTATCGACCTTTGAATACCGGCCGAGACCAACCGCTACCGTTGACCTCTGACGACTGGCCGCTGTCGACCTCCTACAACTGGCCGCCACCGTCGACCTCCGACTACCAGCCTCCGCCGACAGGTTGCCATCGTTGACCTCCGAATAACGGCCGCGGTCGACTGCTACAGTCGACCTCCGACGACCGGTCGTTGTCGACCTTCGCCAACCGACCTCCACCGTCGACCTTCGACGACCCGCCGTTGTCACCGACTGGTTGTCACCATTGACCTCAAACTACTGGTTGCCACCGGTCGGTCGCCACCGTCGACCTCTGACTATCAGTCGCCGCTAACCTTCGTTGACCGACCGCCATTGTAGACCTCTGATTACCGGGCGCTATCGTCGGCCTCCGACTATCTGGTGCCGCCGACCTAGGGGTAATCATTACCTATTTAAAATTAAAAAAAAAATACTTTTTTATTAAAATTAATTTTTTAATCCTCTCCTCCATTCCTTCACAATTCATACGATTTCTCTCTTTTCATCTCTTCTCCATTTTCATTTTTTTTTCTCTCCTCCTTGTTCTTTCTCCATACTCTCTCTCCCTCATCAAACTTCGCCGGAAGCAACTCGCCGGACTTACCTCGCTTTCGTCGGAACGCTGCGGCGAACTTTTTTTTTCCTCCTTGCTTCTTCTTTCTTCTATCCTCTTCTCTCTCCGCCGATCATTCTTTGCGAAAAAGTTCTCCATTCTTCTCTACTTTATTTCGCTTTTCCCGTTTTTTAGTTCGCCGGAGTCACAAAATCAACCTATTTCTTTCTCGAGTTCGCCGGAGTCACAAAACCGAACAAAACCGACCGAACCAATCCATAAAAAACCGACGACCACCGACCGATTAAAACCGAATGGTCGGTTTTCGGCGTCGGTTTTGGCCAAAAACCGACCCCGACCGACCGCTGCACACCCCTACGCCGACCTCCGCTAACTGGCAGCCACCGTCGACCTTCGACTACCGGCCGTCACCTTCGACCTGCGACTACTGGTCGTCGCCGACCTCCGTCGACTGGCTGCCATCGTCGACCTCTGACTACCGACCGCTACCGTCGACCTCTGACTATTGGTCGCTGCTGACCTCCACTGACCGACCGCTACTGTCGACCTCTGACTACCGGGCGCCAACGTCGACCTCAGACTACCGGGTGCCGTCGACCTCTGCTAACCGGTCCCCACCGACCTTCATTGATCGGCCGCCACCTTCGACCTCTGACTACCAGTCGGCACCATTGACCTTCGACTACCGGCCGTCACCGTTGACCTCCGACTACCGGTCGCCGTCGACCAGTCGCCACCGACAACCTCTGACTATAATTTTAATGTATGTTATATATAATTTTTATATTATATGTACCAACTTTTATTTCAACTAAAAATCAAGAAACGAGAAATAGTTATCAAACACATATCTGTTTCTGTTTCTTTTTTTAGAGAAACAAGAAACAAAAATAGTTATCAAACATGTTTATGTTTTTAGTTCTTAAAAAACAAGAAAAGAGAAACATGAAACAAGAAACCATAAATGGGAAACGAGAACGTTATCAAACGAACCCTAAATTTTAAATTTTGTTTATTAGATCACTAAGTCGAGTTTTATAACAATTTGATTTTAAATTCCCTAATTCCAAAATCAAAATAAGTTTTAAAAAATTACGGCTTCTTTTGATGATTATTTGATTTTTTTTTTGGAAAATTTAAGCGATTAAATATTTCCTTCCCCCTATGAGTTTCTTTAATGTGTTATCTACTTTTGACAAATGGTTTTAAAATTGAACTCAAAGTTTTGAAAACTAAAAAGATAATTTTTAATTTTTATTTTTAAATAATTTGACTAAGAATTGAAATCTTTCCTTAAGAAAGACGAAAACGATTGTATAGAAATTGTGAGGAAACAAACTTAATTTAAAAAAAAAATGGTTATCAAAACAAAGCCTACTTTTAAGGCTAAATATTGATAAAAAAAAGTGGATAACAAAATAAAGAAACTCACAAGTGTAAGTAGTTCATAAGCTTCATTTTAAAAAACCAGGAGGTTATCAAACGAGTCTAAACTTTCAATTTTGTGTTTTTTAGTGCAACAATTGCGAGGGTGAGAGATTGAATCATTGACCTTCAAGATGGTAATTAGTGTTTTATGAGATATGTGCAAATTAGCGATTTTGTGTCTAATAGGTTCTTAACCTATTTGATATTTTTCGAAATTCATGAGTCTATCAAAAAATTGAATTTGATTGCCACTTAAGCTTTAACATTTCAAATTTGTGCCTAATATATTTGTAATTTTTTTAAATCATAATACAAAATTGAAAGTTCGTAGACTTCTTATATATTTTTTTTGGGGTATTACACAACACTAAAAAATTATTGACTAAATTTGTAATTTAACTTATAAAAAAATGTTACATAATTTCATTTTTTATAAAATAATATCATAAGGTCATTCTTCCTTCTTAAATACATACTTATTTTATTCTAATTGGGTTAATGTCTTGATCATTAAATTTATGTTGATAATTGTTTTTTGGGAAAAATACACTTTAAGTCCCTGAGGTTTGAGTTAAGTTTCATTTTGGTTCCTGAGTTTTCAAACTCAACAATTTAGTCCCTGAGGTTTGAGATAAGGAGCAATTTGGTCCCTGCCATCCATTTTACCGTTAAATCTAACCGGTTGCTGACGTGGCACTATTATTTTAATTAAAAAAATTAATTTTTAATTTTTTAAAACAAAAATATATTAAATAACAAAAATATTATTATTTTAATTTTATTTTATTTCTTTTTTTTTGTTTTTTTCCTCTTCTCTTCTCCCTCTCTTTTTCCATCTTCTCCAGTTTTTTTTTTTAAATAAAATAAATAAACCGAGGAGGGAGGGAGGGAGCTCCCTCCTCGGTTTTTCGCCAGAAAAATGGGGAGGGTCAGACCACGAACGCCGACCACGAACCGTCGCGAATGCTGACCACGAACCACTGCTGAACATCGTCCACGAACATCAGGGACCGCGAATGGGGGAGAAGATGCCCGCGAACGTCGACCACGAACAACGACTGCTCGAGCTCGTTCCAGATCTGGGTTTCGGGTCCGACAACGAACCACCACGAACCGCCGCGAACACCGACCACGAACCACTGCTGAACATCGGCCACAAACATCAGGGACCGCGAACGCCGGAGAAGACGTCCGCGAACGTCAACCATGAACCACGGCTCCTCGAGCTCGTTCCAGATCTGGGTTTCGGGTCCTTCACGCGAGTAGATCTGGGCTTCTCCGGCGAACCCACGACGTGTGATGGCAGCGAGTGAAACTCCTAGAGGCTAGATCTGGGTTTCTTTTGGCTGCCGGCGAACGAAAAAAAAATAGAAAAAAGAAAAGAAAGGAGAATGAGGGAAGAAGAAGAAGAAAAGAAGGAAAAAAAAATCCGGCGCCCGCCGCTGCCGTTCGCCGGCTGCCGGCAGCGGCCGGCTACCGGAGTTGAAGAAGGAAGAAAGGGATGGGAAGAGAAAGAAGAAGGAGAAGAGAGAGGGAGTGAAAGAATTAAAAAAATAATAAAAATAATATTTTTATTATTTTAATATATTTTTATTTAAAAAAATAAAAATTTAATTTTTTTAATTAAAATAATAGTGCCACGTCAGCAATCCGTTAGATTTAATGGTAAAATGGATGGCAGGGACCAAATTGCTCCTTATCTCAAACCTAGGGACTAAATTGTTGAGTTTGAAAACTCAGGGACCAAAATGAAACCTAACTCAAACCTCAGGGACTAAAAGTGTATTTTTCCCTTGTTTTTTTTTAGTTCACCAACCTATAAAAATGGAAATCCGTTCCAATATAATGTGGTTCAATCCAATCATGTAGTTTGTTATGTGATCCAAGTTGAATATTGGTTTGAAATTGTCAAAAGCTTACTAAAAGTCTAAGACGATGACCGTTGCCAGAATAATGGGAAAAATTTTGGTCGAATGTTTGCATTTTCATTTTAGAAAGTTTAGCGAATTTATCAGGTTCCATTTAACAACATTTGGTTTTGATATTTGGTTTTTGAAAATTAAGTTTATAAATACTGTTATAGGCAATTTTGGACCACCCGACACACAAGGAGCTAACGAGGACGTCCGGGCAAAAATAGGGCTGGGAGACCAACCCAGAGGAAGAGCCGACCAAAGGGCCGGGCCAACTTGGCCCGACCCATATGGTCGGCCTCGGCCCAAGGCCGAGGCCGAGCATTACCATTCGGCCCGCTTGCGCGGGCCGAGCTCGGTCACCTCCTCTCGGTCCCTGATGCCTCTAGCCGCCCCGGTTTCGCCTAGTTTGTCCCGAAACGCCTCCGAAATCCTAAAAACCCTAGGAGCACGAGCAAGTATTTATACTCCTCTTCGCCACTGAAGAGGGGGACCCGAACTCTACTCTCGACTCTCTTTCCCTTGCTCTCTAGCTCTCCCTTCCGTTTTCTGACTTAAGCATCGGAGGCGGTGTGGCTAGCACCACACCGGTGTGCAGGTTTTCTCTTTTGCAGGCCACGTCTTCCCCCTCATCTACAAATTTACCGTTGGTGGCACGTTAAGGTCAGGTGAGTTTCCTCTGATCAAAATCGACCATCAACAAATACTACTTTTACCTTTAAAGATAATTGTCCTTATTTATATATCCTTGATCATTCTCTTTCCTAGCCATTGTGGGATTTTGCTTCCACTTCTAATAATCCTCCATTTGAACAAAATACCACACTTGAACCTCCTTCAAACAAATTCGTCCACTCCCAACAATGAGAGCTTGCTCTTCATTGTGGGATACATCCAATTTCATTTGAAGGCAACATCCAAATATAGCACAAGCACAAATCACAGTTGCTCGAACATATCCGTCCACTCCCAACAATGGAGAGCTTATTCGTCCCAAAGTACATCTAGTTCATTCCAAGACAACGTCCAAATCACCCTTGCTACAAGTGGGAGACACACCCAGATAGAACACAACCACTCTTATCAAGGCGGGTGGTAGGGGTGTGCATAAACCGAGCCGAACCGATGAACCGAACCGAACCGAGTTGAACCGACTGGTTCGGTTCGGTTTTCTTTGATATTATTGGTTTTCTCGGTTTAGCCATTCAAAAAATCGAAGTTTTCGGTTCAGTTCACGGTTTTTATTTTTAAAAAACGGATAAAACCGAACCGAACCGATTATGTTAAAAGACTTTAAAAAATCTCAGCCCAACCCACTTATTTAACTCACCCCTCACATTTAAGCCCAATAGATTTACAGCCCAAGGCCCAAACTTTTAGGGTTTTCAGATTTCAAACCCTTCTCACTTCTCCTTGCCGTAAGAATCACCCTCTCTCTCCTTTTCCATTCTCCCACCCTCTCTCTCTCTTCTCCTCCCCCTTCTCCACACTTCCCTTTTCCTTTCTCCCAACCTTTCTTCCCCATTTTCAATTTCTCGCCGTAAACTTCATATCTACCGCCGCCCACTGTGAGGTTCTTCTTGACTCCACTTCTTTTTTGCAGATGTTTGTCTTTCGTTCAAAATAGTCGTCGGCGACACCATTCGAGTAAACACCATCTCCTGCTCTGAATTTCTCATCCCCTTCGCGTTCTCTTTGCCCATTTCTGCGATTTGCTCTCAGTTTCTCATCCTCTTCATCTTCTCTTTCTTGATATTAATTTTTTTTCTTTCCCGATTTTGTTGATTCTGCTGGTTTTTTTTTTTCTTTCCTGATTTTTTTGATGTTGCTGGCCAAACACAAAGCATAAATCGGTTTTAAACCGAACCGAACCGTCCAAAAACCGAAACCGATTGGTTTGGTTTTAACAAAAAACCGAGAAAATCTCGGTTTTTTCGATTTAGAACACGTAAGAACCGAAGGGTTCGGTTCGGTCTTTGGTTTCGGACAAAACCGGACCGAACCGAACCGTGACCACCCCTAGCGGGTGGGAAACACCTAGATAGAACACAATCGAGGCTCATTAAATTTTCTTTGTTTGGAATTTAAGGATTTCTTCATCACTTAGATATTATGACACATGAAACCCAATCTAATTTGATCTTATGAAATTTTTCTTCCTAATGACACGCCTAAGTGGCGGTCCAAATACGTTAATAAAATAACATCTCAACTTTCTATTAACAAAATTTAATAGATTTTTGGACCAAATCAATCTCTTTCACCTACAATTCCCAAAGAGAAAAGGAACCCTATTTTAATTCTCTCTCCTAACACAAAGCAGGAAACTCTAGGTCAATTATAAATAGAAGAGGATAACTCCAAAGACAAACTCAACTAAGTATTGATTCTTTCTCTTAAGCTTCTTTCTGATCATTCTCAATTCACTTGCTATACTCAAAATCTCCTATCTAACTTAAGCATCGGAGTCGTCGGTGTGGCAAGCACCACACTAGTGTGCAATTTTTCTTGTCTTGCAAGAAACATGTTTCTCCTCAAACAAATTTATCGTTGGTGTCATGTGAAGGCTAAATGCGTTTTCTCCGGTCTGGATTTTGGCAACAACAAACATATTTTAATATAGATTTAAAATTGTTTTTGAAGTGAGTCAAAATTTTATGCTTGATAACTATTTTGGCTTTGTTTTTTGGTTTTTTGTTATATAAAAAATAAATTGCCAATGTGTAATAACAATGTATGGTTTATGTTTTTTTTAATAAAAAAAACTAACACATGCTTGATAACTAATTTTAGTTTTCTAGGGTCTAAATCGAATTACGTGTCTGATAAGTCCACAAAATTTTAAAGAAATTTCAAATGTGACAAAAATCAAATACAAAATTGGAAGTTGCATATTGAAAGTTCAATGACTAATGTAATAATTTGAACTTTTTTAAAATAGAAAACTAAATATTAAGTCTCATCGAACTAGCCTAATTAGCCATCAAACAACCACGATCCTTAATAATTTTGATTTATGAACTTTTAAAATATTTATTTTAATTTTTTGGATTTATTTTTTTAAAAAAGTGCTAGTACAATATCTACTATTATTTCACTACCTAATACTCACATTAGTTAGTTTCAATATACATATCAATACTTCGATACACAATTTCTTCTTTTGTGTTGAGTACAATAATATGTGAGCATGAAAATTTAAATCTCTAATTTCTCATGATTAATGATGTTATACCTCGATCAATGGAACAATGTTCAAATTGACACATTACTACACATGCATGAAACTACATTATTCATTTATTACAAGCAAAGGTGAAAATAAAAGACCAAATAATTCTTTTCAGAAAAAAAAAATAAATAAAGGTCAAAAATAATTGTTTTTCAATTTAAAGTTAAAATACTCCCATGGAAAAATATAAAAAAAGTTAAAGAAAAGGACGAATATGGAATTAAAATCAAAATATAAAGAAAATCTCATCGAATTTCGTCTAAAATAATAGAATTTCATGAATTCGGGAATGGCATTGCCGTGATTTTCTGTTCAATGATATCTGAACCCGATAACGCTTTTTTGGACCGGCGGCGCGACGACTCGACACTATATTTCGCGCGTGAAACCCACGCTCCTCAACCATTGGCCACAATCTCTCTCTCTCCGTACTCGTACTCGTCCACTGTTCCCTCTCTATTCTCATCTGTTCACAATTCTCCTCCTCGACGGAGAACATTCACTCACAATTTTCCCTCTTGGACTGAATCCTTGCTAGGGTTTTGGCCGATTATCAGAGATAGAGAGAAGTAATCTTCAGTTGTTATTGGCCCATTGTTTGCACATCGCATCAAGCAGAAAATGAAGCTTAAGAAACGATCGATCAGCGAGAATGACATTTCCACTCTCTTACAAAGGTAAGCCGTTCAATTTCGTTTGTTCTGAGATGAAAGAATTAGTGGATCTCACTGATTGCGAGTGGAATCAATAATTATCTCAAATAATCTTGCATGTTGCTGTTCATGAGATTCTATGCGGAGAATCTTTGTGTATCGAGTGATTTGTTTATTTGAGATTTTCGTGTGTTGGATAGGTACTCTCCGACGACGGTGCTGGCTTTGCTACAAGAAGTGGCACAAGTTCCTCCAGAAGCGAAGTTTGATTGGAACGAGTTGGTTAAAAATACTTCGACCGGGATTTCTAATCCTCGGGAATATCAGATGCTATGGCGGCATTTGGCTTATCGTCATGCATTGCTTGATAATTTGGAAGACGAGAAAGCACCTTTGGTTAGTGGAAGTTAATTTTACAAGTTTTTCCGTTTGCTTGTCTGTATGTCTACAATTTTTACTGATTTCGGCAATTTGAAAATTGCTTACAGGAAGATGACAGTGACTTAGAGTATGATTTAGAGCCGTTTCCATCCGTCAGCTGCGAAACTTTAACGGAGGCTGCGGCGTGTGCGAAGGTAAGTAAACTAAATCCACGAACGGTCTTCCATTCTCAATCATCTTTTTAATTATTCTCCTCATACTTTGGACCTTAGCTTGCTTGGATGGAAAATTCTCTACCAATATTTTATTTAAGTATCCTACATATTCGCTTCCGAATGTCAATTATCTTTTTCTATTGTCATTAGTTACGCAAGGCTTTAACTGTCTTGAGGACAGAAAAGTTGAAAACTTAGAAGAGCTATGGCATAGTAATGCTTTTAAGAACGTTGCAATTCTTTTGTGATAGGTGAAAACTTACGGCATGGAGCAGAATGGACTCGGTTAAAATGAAAATTTTAACTGGCAACTGTATCTAATTTATAATCCTAACATCACTATCAATTTCATCGGTATAGTTTTTGGTTAAGATTACTGTCATGTGGCAGTTTGATCCATTTAGACTTGCTGTGTAGATTAACATCTGTTTTTAATGGTTATATTCTTCATAGAAAGGTGATAGTTTGTTATGTAATTTGGCCTGGTAGTTTTTAGTTTTAAGTCTGTGAGACGACTTAACGTATGCAAAGCAAAATTACTTCTTTCAGGTATTTATCTCGTCTGGTTCTCCTAGTGACTTGAATGTTCCAAGCAGTAGCACAATAGAGGCTCCATTAACTATTAACCTACCTAGAAGTCACATGGCTGGGGTTCAGTTTGATAATGTAGACCCTGCTTGCTCCATCAAAGGTGCGAGCATCACAGTTCCTGTTTCTGTTCAGCGACAGCCAGTCCTAACCCCACCATCTGCTGAAGGATTGAATGCAAATGGATCAACATATGGCAACAATGCGTCTCGAAGGAAAAGAAAACCTTGGTCAGAGGCGGAGGACCTTGAGTTGATGGCTGCAGTGAAGAAATGTGGTGAAGGAAATTGGGCAAACATCTTACGTGGAGACTTCTTGAGCGATAGAACTGCTTCACAGTTATCTCAGGTTTTCTTTTGTTTTTCACCTTATTTATGCGTGGGTAGCAAAGCATGCTTTATGCAGCGTTCACTTTTATCTCTCATTCTTATTACTGAAAAAGCTATTATTATCTCTCTTTTTTTCTGATAAATTCTTAGTTTATTAGCTTCTTGCATTGCCTTAAGTTTATGGCATTTTAGGAAAATGTTCAGGTCCCACATTATTTCTATGTTCTAGCAATCTGTATAATTTCATCATTCAACTCTGCACATATCTTGTATTTTTCTCTATCATCATTCAACTCTGATGTATGTATTGTAGTTTTTTCTATCTTAACACCCTGGGTCGTGTAACAAAAGTTGTCATCGAATCTTTCTGTCGACTAATTTTTTTCTTATGTTTAATGTTTTAATGGACTTAGTGCTTGTCAAATTATAGGGGTCTGAATATTCCTATCAGAAAGAGAGGGTCTGGTTTTAACATGAATTCAAATTTCCCATTTCGTTCTTTAACTAACTCTTACACTTTATTATGTTGACTTGAGGAGACAACTTAGAGGGACCATTCTACAGAACCTTAGTTTTGTAACCATTAGTTTCTAGGTTAAAAATCACTTTTGGTCCTTGAACTTCCATTGAAGTAACAATTTAGTCCATGTACTTTCAAATTTGTAATAATATTGTCTCTGAACTTTATTATGTAATGATTTAGGCCTTGTACTTTATAATTTGTTGCGATTTAGACCTTATCGTGAAAATTATTGTTAAAATTTAATGGGATTTCTTCATATGTAGATGATAGATCAATAAACTAATTAGGGACTCAATATGTTTACAAGCTACAAAGTCTAAATCGTTAAATGATAAAAGTCAACATTTAATTTTGATGGAATTTTTTATGATAGGGATTAAATTTTACAGATTTGAAAGTACAAGGTCTAAATTGCAAGTTTCAAAAAAAAAAAAAAAAAGGTCTAAATTGTTACAAAATAAAATTCAGAGACTAAATTGTTACTTTCATGAAAGTTTAGGAACCAAAAGTGTTTTTTAGCCTAGTTTCTATTAACAAATGAGAAGTGAGTGAAAAGTGAAAATGAAACCTCTTATGAAGTCCAGTAGTACACTGATCGGTTCTAATACCTACTTTGGGGAGGATTCTTGGGTTGGGGAAAAACCCTTGAGCGTCATGTTTCCCCAGCTTTATCTTTTATCTGAAAAGAGGTTGCATTCGGTAGCTTCTATCTTCCCCGATTCCGACTTCTCTTTGCCTTCCCTAGACTTTCGTCACCTCACTGATCGGGAAGCTACAGAGATCACTTATCTCCCTTCCTTGTTGGCTGACTAGTCGTTTTGTCATGGGGGAAGGGACGCTAGGTTCTGGACCCTGGAGCCTTCTGCGAGCTTCTCTTGTGCCTCTTTTTTTTCGGTCTCTTTCTTCTCCCCTTCTTCCTATGGGAGCCTCCATTTTTCCCTCTATGTGGAAGGTTAAAGTCCCTAAGAAAGTGAAGTTCTTTGCCTGGGAAGTTTTACATGGTCGGATGAGCACTTAGGATTAGATCCAAAGGTTCTCCTCTCTCGTGTTGTGGTCGCAATGGTGTGTTCTTTGTAGGAGTCAGGAGGAGGACCTTCATCATTTACATTGGGATTGTCAGTCCCTAAGGAGTCAGTTCTTTAGGGCTTTTAGGGTTGTTTCGGCTCGTAACATTGATTGTTCATCTATTTTTTAGGAAGTTCTTTGGCATCCCCCTTTCCGTGACAAAGGGAGAGTCCTTTGGCGGGCATGCTTTTTTGCTATTTTGTGGGGTATTTGGCTAGAGAGGAATAGTAGAATTTTTAGAGGGGTGGAGAAATCCATGTTTGAGCTTTGGGAAACGATTAAATTTAACTATGGTTAACACCACAACTCATAACAAGATATATATATATATATATATTTATTTATTTTATTTATATCAGGGAGGAGACAGTACTTATTTGAAATACCGCCCTCACCCACCCCCACCCAGCCACCCCTAAGGTCCCAAACAACTTGAATACATGGAGGAGCACTGAAGTCCACTAACTGAGTCTATTTTTTCAACCGTAACAGCTGGCAATATGGATTTAAAGAAATAATAGTATTTTTTTTAAATTTTTTGTAATCTCCTGTAGTGCTTGAGTAGGTTTGGCCAATTTGACCTCCTATATCTTTTTGTACTTCTCTCTTGGTTAATAAAACTTTCTTGTTTATAAAAGAAAAATGCTAGTCTAGGTGCATCATGGATGGATACAATACTCATAACAATGCTTCCCTCATTGCAAAAAACAGTTCAAATTTTTTTGCTATCTTCATGTTACTGCATGAAGTTACAGCATTGCTTAGTAATTAAATGTTCATAAAATTTTCTACTCCCATTGGACCATGTATAACTCCCAAAATTCAAGTTGATTGTGGCTAAATCTTAACATGCTGCCTTATCATTCTATTTCACATTTCACATTGTGTTTAGTCACGCCAATGCTGCTTAACCATGACTTCCAAGACATTAAAATGAAGCAACCAACACATTTGACCGTCCGTTGTCATCTAGTCAGGCCAGAATCTGGGTTTGACCCAGTTGTCCCGGGTTCAAATCCCGGCAGCGGAGTCTTTTGTAGAGATATATTCTTATAATTCTTTCAAATTTGCTATGTAATGTCTTTGCCAATAGCCTGTATCAGCCATGTAACCTATGCTCAACTATCCAATTAATGTTTATCTTGTCTCTGAAATCTAATCCAACTCTTTGGTCCTGTAGAGATGGGCAATTATTAAAAAGAGACATGGAAATTTGAATGTGGGAGCCAACACGGCTGGTACACAGCTATCTGAGGTGCAGCTGGCAGCTCGTCATGCAATGTCCTTAGCTCTTGATAGGCATGTTGGTAGCTTGAAAGCAGCTCGAATAAGTGGCTCAGGTAACTACTGTCTTCTATAGGTTTCTTAAAAGGAAGATTTAGTTCTCCATCCAGAATTTAGAAAAATGGGCTAATCTGGAAAATTTTATTGAATGTTCGTGCATTTTATCTAGTGTGCTGTAGATTATGTGTATATACGGTGAAAATAGGTTTTATCACATCCACATCTTAGTCTGTTGACTTCATTCTGTGACAATGAGATGTGGGTTGGGCAAAATTTCACGGAACTGATGTTTTTTCTTGGAGATTCGAATTGGCATTTGGCTTTTATGCGTGCATGGGTTTGAGAAGAGATGTCTTATTTGAAATAGTTCCTGTTGGCAGTCACATGAGCTTTCTTCAGTTACTAGACTTTGATGTCTGTGTATGTCTAACGGTTAATGTTTGTGAAGAGAAGATTCGTATTCCTTTTGCTGTTAACGCAACAGGTTTCTCATGTTTCTCATTCTTACAATTTTTATGTTTTTAAATGGCCAGCCAGTACAAACACGATTGGTAATGGTAGCTCCCTTGCTGCTGTTGCCACTTCCGAACAAGTGCAAGATAAATTACATCAAAGCCCTCACACAAAACCATCTCCAATTGGATCATCAAGTCTAACAGCTAAAACTCAAGTTACTGCATCCAAGAAGATGATTGCAAAGTCTTCTTTTGATTCAGACTGTATTGTTAGAGCTGCTGCTGTTGCTGCTGGGGCTCGCATTGCTTCACCGGCAGATGCTGCATCTCTACTCAAGGCTGCTCAGTCAAAGAATGCCATTCATATCATGGCCAAAGTCCCTGGTTCAACCAAAACACCCACTCCTGGCAGTGGCAGGGGGCCAAACCATTTAGACGCTCATCCTAGTATTAAGACAACCACCCTCTCTAACACTCCTGCAGTTACGCCATCTATGTCTCGTGGTGGTCCCGTGAAAATCTCGCCTCCAACAACTGCCACATTATCAAGTGTGCCAACAGACCAGAATATTGCTGTAGCCTCTGTCACAGCAGCTGCAGAACCATTGTCAGAAAAGGAGATCAAGACAGCAGAAGAAATTAGAAATCGGGGTTTAGGTAGTGTGCAGGCCACATCCCAAAAGGATGAAGATTGTCTTTCCAGACAATCAATATCTGAAAGAGTTCAAGACGAAAAGCTAGCCAACTTAGGACCAGCTTTAAAAAGACAAGCTACCGAGACTAGTACTTGTAGTAGTTCACAAAACATGTCGACCACTGATGGTGAGATTAAAGTTGAAATTGGAAACCAGGTAGAAGAGAGACAAAACAGTAATACCGGAACGGTTCCCAGTTCCTCAGGTCAGCAAGGAATCACGAATCAGTCACAGGTTGAGAGATCCAAACCGCAGGATATGGACATTGACGGTGATGGAAAGGATAGGACTATCATGAAAAAAGATGGATGCACCGAAAATTCCGGGCAGAAGGAGGCTGCAAGTGAGATTTTGGAGGGAAACACTAAGGTTAAGAGCTAAATTTATCCTGCCCCAGATGGAGGGAACAATTTTCTTCAGATATTGTGCCGGTGTTCTCGGTGATTTTCCTCTCAAGTTTATTAACAAACTTAGCGAAATGATCGTTTTCGCGTCAAACGTGATAGCGCTCCTCTTCGCTAGACGTGGCTGGTATTCATGTGATATTAACCTCTACTTGCTCAAACTTGCATCCTCCACTGTAATCATGGAGAAGCAGCAGCCATTTGACCTGAAAAGAAAGAAAGACAGCAACATATAGTCAGAAATATCTTCCCGACCAGTATTTATTTTGATCCGTTTCTTCAATTCTTGATTCAAATGTTTCTAACTTCAAAATTTTCTGCCTATGACTGATACATGTCAAGTTCTGTACTCAGGGTTCGCTGTTCATAAGCTAACATGGCAAACTTGGTATGCTTTGACTTCAAGTTCAAATTTAAGGTGCATGTCCACCAACAGAATGTTTAACTTGTTGCTTTTGTTACTGTAAATGCATTGACAAAAAAAAAAAAAAAAAAAAGAAAGTGAATTTGGTACATCTTTTGAACCGTATTTGTTCTATCTTTCATTTAAAATAATTGTATGTATTTTTGGTTATATTCAAAAAATTGTAATATAATTTTAGTGATGTCTAAAATTCCTAGAGAAAAGGATGCTTAAACTTTGGAAGTTGTAAATTACAATTTTTTTTAAATTTTTAGGTAAGGTTTGAATGTTTTTGTTCCCACAAAAAAACAAATCTGGTATAACGTTGTACCGTATTGGGTCTGAGTGTGATTACATTGATAATCTCAAAATTATATTAAGAATTTGCAGTGGTGGCAAATAAGAATTATATAATTACAAATATAGATAATGTAAAAAAAAATTTAAATATAGCAAAATCTGTCAGAATATATTAATAGACTTTGGTTAATTAGAATCGATCTGATAGACTTCGATTATCAGAGTTTATCAGTGATAGACTCTGATTACCAGTGTCTATCGCTGATAGACTCCGGTTAATCGAAATCTATCAGTGATAGACATTGATAGAATCTGACGACAGCTTTTTGGTCTTGTACAATTAATTTTGCTATATATGCAATTAGTTTTTTTTTTTAGAATATATATGCAATTAGTTTGCAACTATGCTATATTTGCTATTAATTTGGTCCAATTTGTCATCTATGCAACTGCCCCAATTATATTTCTCATTATAACTAATATAAAAAAAAAGAACGAAATTATTCAGTAAAACTCTGGAATTAGTAGGCTTTTAATGCCACTAAAGAATAATATTACATTGAATGGAGGAGAGATATTTACATGCCTGCACAACTGTGTTACTATGTACAACAAATTTTACAAATGAGTCACCATTTACAGCGACATTTAGATTAACCAAACCCACTCAGATCATATTTACATTATGCATACAAATGAGTCACTATTTACAGCAACGTTCAGATGAATTAAACACTTCCCACTTTATATACATGAACTGAACTGAACTTCAAAGAATAACAAGACACTTGCACTTCCACCTCTTTCTAAATATTCTTTTTCTTCAAACCCCAGCTGGTTGGCTCAAGCTTTTTCCTGCCGTCTCCCTTCCATATTTATAGAGGAGTCTCAAAGTATTTACATCCCATTTTAACAAAGCTTCATCCCAGATGAGATCAAAATTCAAGTCTCTCTTCTTAAGAGCATGGTCAAAAGAATTGAAAAGATTATACCTCCACCCACTGATTGGATTCAATCTTTTCATCCAATTTGCTTCTCAGCAGTATATCAAACGAAGCCAGAATAGATAGTCTTCTATAATCTTTTTCTTTTTCTTTTTTCAATTTTTTTTTTAGTTTTTTAAATGGCTAAAGATCACAGAATGTTTTCTTCTTGGAAACAGAGCATTTGCATATCCGCGTGTAATCATTGATAAATCCTGTGCATCAGCAGTTCTGAAGAGAGGACAGCCATTGTTCCATATATTTCTTGCTCTCTGCTCCATGAAAAAGTGGAGACATAATAAGATTAAAACAAACATAAAGCAACCAAAAAAGAAATTTGACATGTAGCTACTAGTTTTAGTATTATTCACATTGGCCAGAAGAACAATCATACAATATGAAGCCAATACGAAATTAATCAGAACAAGGAAACTGTAAATTTTGCCGTAAAGGCCCAAAACAAATAGAATATATGAAGTCTACATATTCACGGTACTTATGTCTACTCACATTTCCCACTATGGTTATTTAGAGTCGCTGTACGAACAAGACGTATGGGAAGTTTCCCCACTGAAAGAAGTTGAGTTTGATTCTATCATTCTACACTTGTCATTATAACAAGCACATAAGCCTATTTGCTTACTCAGCTACAGATAGTAGAATAGATTGAACTACTGGATTGGTTTGAATGGTCAAAATCATTTTCACCTAATGGTTCCTCCATGTCCGGAGATTCTTTACTTACACCAGAAATCATGGCATTCAAGAGATCTTTCCTCATCATTCTACTACATAAATCTACATAAATATGTGCTTGCTTTGCTTCAAGAAATATGAACAAGGATGCCACCCAATTCTTGAAAAAAGAAAAACGACAGATTCCTCAGTTGTTCTTTGTTTTTCTAATGTAATAATTGTCAAGCTTATTGAGAGTGCGGCATCTCAACCTATTGAGAATATGTCAAGCTAATATTTCTTAGAAATGAAGTTCCACAATGCCCCCTACGAGCATGATTCAGAAAAGGAGATAGCATCATCTTCCTAAAAATAGATGAGTCTGTCTATGGATGTGAGACAACAACTAAATTACATAAAAGATTTTTCTTCTTTCGAATACGGCAAACTGAACTGATGTCCAACATTTACAATATAAGTCGATTAGGTATTGAAATCAAGCTATCATAGGATATGAACGAGGTTATTGGGTTCACTATTCACGAAAGAGGACTAGAAGAATATTTCGGAAGGCAAAGCAATAATAACAAACAAGCAACACCAATCGAAATGCAAGCTTGAGAAGAAACAAATCTTACCGGCAGAAAAGCTATCGTTGATGTTTCCAACAGCACTAAGGATACTGTTCTTAGTATCGTCCACAAAATCATTATAAATGCGTCCATAACATGGAACCAGCACAGCAAAACTGTTGTCTGTGTCATCATCGCTCTGGAATCCAGGTCCATGGGGTTCCGACCATCCAATCGACCAATCTGAATCATCAGATTCAGACCCAGAAACGCATCCTCCATCAGATGGAACAAGAACAATGTCATATTCCCTATCAATTTTCCTCTCTTCACGACTATGCCATTTCCGCTTCACCCTTCTAGACGAGGATGATATGTTGGCCCCATTAACTAAAGGAAATTTCAGAGTATCCGGTTCCCGAATGGCTGTATCTAGTGAAGCATTTAGAGCAGATCCATTAGATGTTCGAGGTTCTTTATGCTTCCCACTCCACAACCACCACGAGAGTTGGGGAAATGCCACAGACATGTGTGAATCCAATTTTCTTCACTAATGAGAACCAAGTCCCTCCGAAGATAAGCTGATTACAAGTAGATTCTGAAGTCTGAGGTGAAATGGAGCAATTTTTCCCTGTTAAGGATAAAATAGCAGGAAGAAATTGATCAATTACATTTCGAAACAAGAAAAAGAGAAATTGCTTCAATCATGGATTGTCAATGTAAACAAAACGAAGAAACAAACAAGCAAATTCCATCGCTGGTAATATAGCATAGACTAAAGGCTAGAGTTTTCAATGTACCCAAAGGATCCGGCAAGCTCGGGAAAAAAAAAATAAGAGAGATGTAATGAACTCTGTTTGACCTTTCTTCAAGCCTTGACAATCAGGAAATCATCTCAAAATTCTTCAAGAATTTTAGCCAGGTTTCCAGATTGTAGCAATCAAGGCAGAAAAGCGTGAAAAAATAGCCAACGATTCAATTTTCTAAGTCCAGTTCCCGCGGCAATCCATGTAGAAGCTTTTACAGAATTGGAAATGGACAAATCAAAACAATAACCACTACCGAGAAACTACCTTGACAAAATCGAGCTGTGACAGAAAAAGGAGACACGGCTTTACTAAATTTATCTCCCTCAAAGTTCACAATTAAGGCCAACAACCATCCTTTTTCCAATCACCTTCTTGAGAGATTGCTTCTACTCAAGAAGTCGGCAAGATTCAGAGAACCTATAATATAATATTGTTCCTATTTTTTAAAAAAAAATGAGTAAAAAAAAGAAACAATCACGTTCTCTTGTTAGGTTTCAGACTCATTCAAGCACTGAAAATTTAAACAAACAGACAAATACCTCTAAATCATTAGAGCTAATAAATTCCAAACACAGACAGAAACTTAATTCAATCTCCTTCCTGAAGCAACCTCCTACCACTAGCAATTGACTTTCCGAAAACTTGTTTTTCAAACATTGCAACCGAAAGTTAGAAAAAGAAATCCAAGAATCTTGCGCAGAAAGGGGCCAAACGCACAAACAGACACAAAATCAATGACGATAAAGCAAAAACTAAAGCTGAAGAAACACAGAAAGAGCTATACAAACCTTAACGAACAAATCTCGAAGCAAAGCTCTAATGGCTACGGTCTTCTGCAAATGGAGGATTCAAAGGCCGACGAATTCAAATTGAACACCGAAAATTCCAGCCAATTGATCGCCGAAAAAGAGCGGCGAGTTGCAAAATTGAAGAAGTTAAGATGAAGGCTTTTTGATACAGTCGGATCGCTCGATGCTCTTCCAGTAATCATTTGACACCAATCAAGTTTCCTAAATTAAATATAAATTACGTTTACGTGGTGAGAAAGGCTGCAACGAGGACATTATCGTGTGCAAGCAACCGGCTTGAAAGTCAATGTACGAACAACACGTGTACGGTTGGGATTTAAAGAATGAAACTTTTGGGAAGAATCTACGTCATGGAAGAGACTACATTTGTGGTACTGTAGGTATGGGAGTAGAGGAAAAGGAATCTGAGAAACTAATGCCAGGTCGGATTTGTGGTGCTGGGGTGGCTGCCTGACTCTTTAAATAAATGGGTCAGAAAAAAAAATATATTTTTTTTTAGTCCTGATTTTTTTTTTTTGATAAATCGCTAAATTAAAAAAAAATTATTATTATTTTTTTAGTCCTTATTTTTTTTTTGATAAATCGCTAAATTAAAAAAAAAAAAAACACACACACACGCGGAAATATGTCTAATATATCCGACTTTCAATTTACTTATTCTTCAACTTTAAAATATCTAATAAATTTTAGAATTTTTAATTTTGTATCTAATGGCTTATATGACATATTCATATTTTGAAAATTAATAGATCTATTAAATATAAAATTCAATTTCGGGTTTAATAAGATCAAACTTTTAATTTTGTGTCTAAAAAAAATCATGAATTTTAAAAAATGACAATGAGATCCATGTTCTATAAGATGCAAATTTGAAAGTTCAAATGCCTTTCAAAAAAAAAAAAATAATAATTGAAAGTTCAATGATCTATTTGACTCAAAATTAAAAGTTTAGAGATTTATTAAACACTTCACGATTTTGAAAGTTTAGGATTCTATTAGATACTTTTGACCTATTAAATACAAACATAAAAGTTCAATAACTAAACTTGTAATTTAATTAATTATTAATTATTGTTATTATTATTTTGGTGGATGTTTTTATTTATGATTTTTTATTTTTTGAGTTCACTTTATTTATGTCAAAACAAGTATAGCTCGGTCGTAATTGACACGTAACCTCGACGGAAGGTCAGAGGTTTGAATCTCCATCCCAGATGTGGATGAATTCAAAAAAAAAAAAAAAAAAAAATCACTTTATTTATGAAAATTGGCGTTAAAGAATATTGACCAGAAAACTTGCGTGCCACGCTGGTCAAGTAACTTAAATTCGGCACCTAAAACCACATGCCATTTTTAACAATTTGGCGTAAATTAATCGAGTTTGGGGTAGTTCGGCCACATGTTACACGGCTATAGTTTCAAACTCGAAAAATCAACTAATTTTTTTTTTTTTTTTTGAGAATTAAAAAATCAACTAAATTGATTCAACATTCGGTTTTAATTAAATATATTTATCAATCGATTCAGTTTTATGTACTTAAAATAAAAATTTTAAAAAACAATGAATCAATTTGATTGGTTTAATTGGTTTTGATCAAAACTTATCTTCAGTTTAAGGGTTTCGGATAAGAAATTGTTATTTTTTCCCTTCATCCATTTGTTTCAATTTATTTATACCCTTTAACACGTTTTGCGCAACCATTTTAGCTTATAAAATAATGACAATTAGAATCGTATTTAACGACTCGTTTTTTATATAATCTTATCCATTTTAGATGGTTTGTAATTATGTTACGAACATATATTAAAATTTTTATTTAGATACGTCAATGTAAAAAATAGATTTTCAATTTATTTGCGCATTTTAATACTGATTGTTGAATCATTATATGCTTTAAAATACAAAAATTAATTATTTCATCAGAAGGCAAATAATTGCTAGAAAAAAGAAAAACATAGATTTTTTTTTTTTAAAGGAAGGAAGAAGAAAGGAAAAAAGGAGGGTCATGTTCTATTTGATATATTATATTTGCTACAGTTATATATTTAATGAAATAAAGTTAAGTTATTATCAAAATATTATTCAATAATCTAATAGAAAGCACATTTATTAAAATGCTATACTTATCTTTAAAAATCAAAATAGGTATATTAGGCTCTGTTTGATAACCATTTGGTTTTTTGTTTTTGGTTTTTGAAAATTATGCTTGTTTTTTTTCTAAATTTCCTATCATGACTTTCATCTTGTCAAGGATCCATTTGAATTCCTAACCAAATTCTAAAAACAAAAACAAGTTTTTGAAAACTTTTTTTTTTATTTTTTATTTATTTTTAAAATTGGACTTGGTTTTTTAAAACAATGAGGAAGATTGATACTAAAACAAAGAAATTTATAGGTGGAAATAGGTATGTATAAGCTTAATTTTAAAAAACCAAAAACCAAGGCTCCGTTTGATAATTATTTGGTTTTTGAAAATTAAGCTTAAAAACACTACATACACTTACAAGTTTCTTTGCTTTGTTATCTACCTCCTTACAATGTTTTAAAAAACCAAGTCAAATTTTGAAAACTAGAAAAAATAGTTTTCAAAAACTTGTTTTTGTTTTTTAAATTTGGCTAGGAACTCAAGTGTGTCCATGAAAACCATTGTAAGGAGATTGGATGAAAACAAGCATAATTTTCAAAAACAAAAAACTAAATGATTATCAAACGGAGTCCAAATAGTTATCAAACGGGACCTTAATTCTTGAATTTTTTAATTAGTTGACTCTTCCAAGTTACATATTATTGTCTGTTTTATGAATTACAGGGTGGAATCTTATTCATTTAATTTTAATATTTTTTTTGCTTAAAAAAAAGGCCGACTATTTCCTGCAACATAAACTATGGCTTTTGGTTTTGGCCATTCCAACTCAACCACAAAACAAAACTTTCCATTTTTTGGTTTTGAATAAATAATTATAATCTGACGTGTCCAAAAAGAGGGTTATCCTATTCTCCACTCACTCCGGAGATTTGTACTGAAATGGGCCCTCCATTGGGCTCATTAGGGCCCAAATCGCACCAGCAAATGACAAACTGACGCATAACTCCAAGTTTATTATTACTATTTTTATTAATATTTTATCCAACAATAAACTATATAAACGAAAACCACCAACAAAAAGAGAAAAATAATTGTTGAAATCTAATACTTTTTAGGCCATCCAAATTTCAGAGCTTTCAGACAACTAGAGACACACATTCGATTTAGCTTTTGCGTGGTGGGCTTTTCAGGCCCAAAATGGTGGGCCCACTCTTCACATGATTAGAGTTTCTTCATCATAACAATCATTCCATCCGGGCCCACCCTTATAAAATCCAATCAAACGGTGACACGCCTTATTCTATTTTCAAAATATCACAACATAAAATACAGGATTGAATCTAGACCTTCCATCCCAAAATACATGTCTATCTCAACATAGTTTAATGGATAATGGTCAATTGTTGAATCCTTAATCTAATAATTAGGGGTGTAAATTTGGCGGGTCGGGTCGGTTGTACGAACCGATTTAGGTCGGGTCGGTTTCTTATTCTTCTCCTTTCTGTGATTCGACGAAGCCCTAAAAGACGAAACCCACGAGGCTTCTGCGATTCGACGAAGCTCTAGAACACGAAACCCACGAGGCTTCTGTGATTCGACGAAGCTCTAGAAGACGAAACTCACGAGGCTTAGAAGACGAAAACCCACGAGAGCTTACAGAGCTTCGACTTCGGCGAAAACCCATGAGGATGAGGCTGCCTCGAGGCTTCGACGGTCGGTTTCTTCTTCTTCTTCTTTCTGCAGTTCGACGAAGATGAGGCTCTAGAAGAAGAAGAAAACGAAGACGAGGCGGCGGCGACTTCGGCGATAACCCACGAGAGGAGGCGGCGGCGGCGACTTCAGCGAGAACCCACGAGATGAGGAAGCGGCGGCGACTTCAGCGAGAACCCACGAGAAGAGGAGGTGGCGGCGATTTCGGCGAAACAAAAACACGAAACCCTAAATCAGTAAATTGAAACGCGTTTTTTTTTTGTTTTGTGTTTTTTTTTAATACAAAGAAAGAAACGCGTGCGTGCAAAGAAGGGCCCCTTCGGTTCGGTCAACATTTAACTTGGAAACCGAACCGGACCGGTTCGATTTGGTTTGGTTCGGTTTCTTACACCCCTACTAATAATTATTAGCCAACAATAGCATAGCTCAACTGACATAAAGTTGTACTGATAACCACAAATACTGTGGTTCAAATCCCTCCACCCCCATATTGTAAAAAAAAATCTAATAATTATTGAACTAAGAAAAACTTCAAAAAAAAAAAAAAAAACTATTTATATGTTAAAACATCATTATGGTCCTTTGTACTCTAGGTTTTGTTCTATTTAAATTTGTGTGCTTTTAAATGTCAAATTTTAATCCATGTACCTTCAAGAAAGTTGAAAGTTTAAATAATGATGATAATTCTCATACAAGAAAAGACATAATATGAATATTTTTCTAAAATTTATTAAATATATATTAATAAAGACTATTGTTTGAAGAAAAAATAACAATAAACTCACCGTAGGACTAATTTTAAGCTTTATTGAGAGTACAAATACTAAAATTGAACATTTGTAAGTGTTATAGGTAATTCTGGACCATCTCGAAAATCGAGAAAATAGACTGAGTCAGCACAGCGCTAACCCAAGGAGTTAGTGAGAAATTGGGCCCTAGAGGAGAGAAAGGTAGGCCCTAGCCTCGATCAGACCCAGGTCGATTAGGCTTAGTTGCCCTACTCTTGCTCAGTCCCTAGAGTTCTCTGCCAGCCTAGTTTGACTTGTTTTCAGTCCTAGATCGTCCTCCAAAGCGTAAAACCCTAAAACGAACCCAAGTATAAATACTTTCTTCAGCCTTAAAGAAAGGGGGCTGAAAACTCTACTTCTGAATTCTCTCTTCTTCCTCTTGCTCTTTGGTTTTGCTCATCTTGGTTCTCCTTGCTGACTTAAGCATCAAAGGCGGTGTGACAAGCACCACATCGATGTGCAGGTTTACCTTGTTTTGCCACATCTTTCCCTCTCAAACAAATTTATTGTTGGTGTCACGTGAAAGTCAGGCGAGTAAGTACAATGACTAAGGCCCCATTTTATAACCATTGGGTTTTTGAAAATTATGCTTGTTTCCTTCCCATTTTCTTACTTACCATGATTTGCATCTTTGTTAATGACACATTTGACATCTTAGCTAAATTCTAAAAACAAAAACAAGTTTTTGAAAACTATTTTTTTTAGTTTTCAAATTTTGAGTTGGTTTTTGAAAACATGAGAAGAATGTAGATAACAAAACAAAAAAACTTAAGATGAAAGTAGTATTTATAGGCCTAATTTTAAAAAAAACCAAAAATAAAAAACAAAATTGTTATCAAACGGGACCTAAAATGGAACAGAATCCAAAGTACATTGACCAAAATGATATTATAACCTATTTTATAATATGTTTCATGTATCAATTCAAATGTTTTATTTTCTCCTCAATTTAACAATTTGAGGGTGGATATTCGAATATCAAATCTCCTATACAATGTCTCAACCAAGTATAATTATATTTAAGTCAACCGTTAATTCCAACTTTTAAGCCCCGTTTGATAATCATTTCGTTTTTTGTTTTTGGTTTTTGAAAATTGTGCTTGTTTTCTCTCAATCTTCCTACAATGGTTTTCATTTTTGTTAATGAGACATTTGGGGTCCGTTTGGTAACGTTCTCGTTTCTTGTTTCCGTTTCTTCATTTTTAATAAAGAAAAATAGAATTTCATGACACTAACACCTATACATTCAATAATAATAAACCTATATTCTTATTTATGTTTGGAAAAAATTGGAAACAAGAACAAAAAAGGAGAAACTAGTTTTAGTTGTTCCCAAAAGTTCTATACAAATTTTGGGAGTGTTTCTAAAAAATGAGAAACAAGAAACATACATGGTTATTAAATGCTTAGATTTCTTAATAAAATTGGAAACAAGAAACAAGGAACGAGAACGTTACCAAACGGGCCCTTGAGTTCCTAGCCAAATTCCAAAAACAAAAACAAGTTTTTGAAAACTACTTTTTTTTTTTTTTTTTCAAAATTTGGGTTGGTTTTTGAAAACATGGGAAAGGATGTAGATAAAAATCAAAGAAGCTTGTGGGTAAAAATAGTGTTTATAGGCTTAATTTTAAAAAACCAAACACCAAAAACGAAATGGTTATCAAACGAAGCCTAAGATATTAACAATCTCTTATTTAAATAGGTGAAAGTAACCTCCCTTAAGAGTAAAAAGACAAAATTCTCATCCACCATAAATAAGGTAATATTTAAAAGAACAAAAAGAAAAAAGAATCATGTAAAAAAAAAGGGGCAAAATACACTTTTTGGTCTCTGAGGTTTGAGATTGATGTCTATTTGATCCCCGAGATTTCAAAAGATACACTTTAGCTCCTGAGGTTTGGAAAATAGTTTTAAATGGTCCCTGAGTTAATTTGACCGTTAGTTGACTAACGGAAAAATGATGTGGCACGTTGAGGTGACAAATTTTAAATGAGGTGGACAAATTTTATTATTTTATATTAATTTTTTTTAGATCACATGACTTTTTTTTTTTCCTTCACCTAATCACCATCTTCATCCCCTATTTTTTTTTCTCTTTCTAAAACATTTATTCCTCACAAATCTCTTTCTCCTCCACAAATCTCTCCATAAAACGTCTTCCCAAGCTCATTCATTCTCATCTCCAACTCCATTGAGAATCTGTTCATAGGACTGATATTATCAAGGAAGCTTCATTGTCGGCAATGTTTATAGGGCCAGCTGAGAAACTTATTGAGATTGTAAATAAGAACATGTAGGACACATTGTCGTCCAATTTTATACAATAACTCCACACATTTCATCTGATGAAGGAAATAATTATAAAGAAAATATTTTCTCACTGAATAACAAAAAAAAAAAAAAAAAAAAAAAATAGTCATAATTCAAATACATGGCTCCATACTCTGTTCATTCCTTCATTCTCCATAATCACCTTCCATATGTCTCTATTATTCATACTGACTTCCACATTGTAAAATAGTGTTTTTTCTAAAAAAAAATTGTTGATTAGAACCTCACTTTAACTACTTTGATAACTAATTTCTGTTTTATTTGCAGGTACCCGATAATGAAGATTTTTCATGGATTTAACTATCTAATTGAAAATTAATAGATACTCCTCATGAAAAGTTAACTATTTAAAAATTTATCCAAATAATTTCTTGATTCAATTGAGATTAAAAAAAAATGGAAATAACTTTGTACAAGTAAACTAGATCCCTACAAAATTTAATTGTGAATTTTAGGAAATGAAGATTAAAATGGGGTCATTTTTCTGTCTCTTCCCATAGACAACCTTAGTTTTTATTAAAATTCACACCGAAATAAAAAGAAAAGAAAACATCTTAGGAATGACAGGAGAAAACCTTATACTTTTATATATTGTAATGATCAAAACATCAGCCATGTATGCTTAGGGAGAAAAACTCCTAAAAAAAAGCTTTCTCAAAAACAAATTTTCTCTATAATATTCTATCCTAACAAACTCAGAAGAAACAAGCACACAACATACTGAGGAGGAGGAAGAACAAATAACAAATACAAAATGCTATTCTAACAAGCTGCAATACGTTTCACTCACAATTTTAAAACATCTTAACTCGTATAATCTGTATTTAGAATGTAAATTTGTGGTTCATCGAAGTAATTACCGTGTAAAATAAGATGCATAGTTTCAAATCCTAGTTTATATAGTATGTATAAATTTTACGCAATTCATGATATTGGTAAACTAATAACTTATATAATTCATAAGTTTACATACTATGACGTTTATAACTTTCTTTTTTTGAAAATGACTTTTAAAACTTCTTTTTTCTTTTTTTTGAAAACTTAAACCATACTTTTATAGCCTTGTGATGTACAAATTCAAAATCGTGAATCATACATCTTCTAGAACTATCTTCAAACCCTCAGATGACGACGTGTTCAAGAATCCAGATATCATGTCGGTGAGTTTTTTTTTTTTTTTTTTTTTTTTTTTTTTTTTTTTTTTTTTTTTTGGTTGAGAAAATGAGCTTTAATACATACATACATATAGCGAATCCACAATTTTATGTTAGGAGGGCACAAATTTGTTTTTAACTATAATCTTAAGTGTGTATTCATGCTTAATGTACTTATTTCTATACATAATATTCAAATGTTTAAATTACAAATTTAGGTTATGAACTTTCAAAAGTATCTAATGGCTAGGTCCCGTATCTTTAAATTTTGTGTCTATTTTCTTTTACTTCTTTCGAAGTAATTTCACCTTTTTTTTTTTTGACAACATATGGAGGGAGAGATTTGAACATCTAACCTCTTAGTTGAGAGTACAAGTTTTATAACAATTAAACTATGCTTTTGATGGTTATTGAAATAGGCATTTTGGATGCCGCTATTGAAATAGCTTTTCTGGCTATATTTTCTACTACTCCACCCATTTCATAAAGTATTCTACATGGTTTAACAATAGCTACCCAATATTCAAGGGATCCTTTCCCTGAAACCATACGTGTTTCCGTGGGTCTTTGTGTAACGGGTTTGTTTGAAAATATACGTACCCATATATTTTTCACCGAGCCATGTATTCTGTGTCATTGCCCTTTGTCCCACTTCGATTTGTCTAGATGTGAAATCCAAGCGGGTTCAAGTGCCTGAATAACGTATCTACTGAAGCAAATACGATTGTTTTGAGAATATATTCATTTCATTCTCCCTTCATGGTGTTTACGAAATCTAGTTCTTTTGGGGTTGTAGTTGATGGTTATTTCTCAATTCCCATCCCTACTACAAACCAAACATGAGAGTTTCTTCTCATCCAACTCTTCGCAAATGAAACGATTCAAAAAAATATTCATGTATTTACTGAATAATAGATTGAATCGTGGGATTCTTTGAGATTTCATTTAATCAATCGATTAGAATTTAGGTTTGAAAGATTGCTACATTCTAATATATATATATATAAAATAAGTTTTGAGTTCTTAAATATTTGTGGTTAATTTAGTTCATGACATATTCAATGGTTTTAAAAATTAAAGGATCTATTAAATTTAAAATTTGAATTTGGGAAAAATACACTTTTGGTCCCTGAGGTTTGAGTTAAGTTACATTTTAGTCCCTGAGTTTTCAAACTCAACAAAAATACCTTTGAGGTTTGAGATAAGAAGCACTTTGGTCCTTGCCGTCTATTTTTCTGTTAAATACTAACGGTTGCTGACGTGGCACATATTTTTTATTTAAAAAAATTATTTTTTAATTTTTGAAAATAAAAATATATTAAAATAATAAAATATTATTATTTTAAAAATTTTTAATTTCTTTCTCTCCCATCCTCATTCTTTAACTTCATCACCCACCTACCACAACCCACCCACCTTCCCTACCAGCGGCAGCACCGGCCATCGGCCACCACCGCCGACGACGGCCGTCACCGCCGGTAACCACTTTCCGGTCGCCGGTCGCCGGATTTTTTTTCTTTTTTTTTCCTCTTTCTTTCTTCTTCTTTCTTTCTCTCTCCCTCACCATCTCATGCCGCCGCAAGCCTTTCGGTGAGTCCCTTCCCTCATCCCTCTCGTTTTCTTTCTCTTTCCCTCGTCTCCTTCTCTCATCCTCTCTCACTCACTCGTTCGCTCTCCCCCTCGTCTCTATAACGTTTGCGCCGCACCACCGCTCACCCAGAACAAGCCGCCGTGAGACCCACGCCGCTGCGAGATTTTCGGTAAGCTCTCCACGAACGAACCTCGAGCGGCAACGAGAAACCTCGAGCGGCGAAACCTCCCCACGAACGAACCGACGGCGGCGCGAGCTTGGTTCCAGATCTGACGAACCCCCCCCCCCCACGAACCTCAGGCGAACGTGACCGATGACGACGCGAGCTTCTTTCCAGATCTGACGAAACCCCCCCCCCCCCGAACGTTTTGCGCCGGCGCCGGTTCGTTTGTCAGCGGTGGGCGTTCGAGGGTGCTGGTCGGTTTGTCAGCGGTGGACGCAGTTCGTGGGTTCGTTTGTCAGCGGCGCGGTTCACTGGGTTTCGTTTCAGTGCTGTTTTCATGGGTATACTGGGGTAGAACGAACGACGTGATGGAGAAGATGAAAAGATGAGAAAAAAAAAAAATTACCGGCTGCGGTCGGCCGCCGGTGAGCGGTGGTCGCCGGCCGTCGGTCGCCGCCGGCCAGTGTGAAGAAGAAAGAAGAAGATGGAGGGGGGAGAAGAAGAAGAAGGGGAGGGAGAAAAGTAAAATTAATATATATATTTATTTATTTATTATTTTATTAATTTAATATTTTTTATTTAAAAAAATTTAAAAAAAAAAATAATTTTTTTTATTAAAATAATATTGCCACGTCAGCCACCGTTAACATTTAACAGAAAAATTGACGGCAGGGACCAAAGTGCTCCTTATCTCAAACCTTAGGGGTATTTTTGTTGAGTTTGAAAACTCAGGGACCAAAGTGTCACTTAACCCAAACCTCAGGGACCAAAAGTGTATTTTTCCCTTTGAATTTTATGTTTAATAGGTGTGAATCATAAACTTTCAAATTTATGTCTAATAGGTTAAAATGTTAAATAGGACAATCACCCACAAAATATAAACTTTAGGGTACTTATTGAACAAAAAACTTAAGGCTTAGGTACTTACCAAATCTTTTTGTAAAATTTAGGAAACTATTAAATAGGAAATGGAAAGTTTTTCTAATAAATGAAATATTGAAAGTTTTGAGACTCATTAAACATTTTTAAAATTTTAAGGATTTATTAAACGCAAACCTGAATGTTAAGATTAAGAAACTAAACTTATAATTTTAATATTTTTTTTATTAGCATTTCCTAACTAAATATTTTTCGCTAAAGTGAGAGTAATTGATATGTACTCTTGACCAAGAGGTTAGAAATTTGAATCTCTCATCTCATATATTGTTGAGCCAAAATAATAATAAGGTTAAATTATCAAAAATACCCTTAAACTATGAACTTGGTTTCAATTATACCCCTAAACTTTCAAAAGTTTCATTTGTTTTAAAACGACCCTTGAAAGCTTTTTTTTTGTTAAATTCATAGACGGAAAACGATGTGTTTGCATATGTATTGTTGCTTATGTGAATAAATTTGAACACATACATGGAAAAAAACAATAAAAACATGTGCATATACGTCATTTTCCATCTATGAATTTAACGAAAAAAAAGTCTTGAAGGGTCATTTTGAAACAAACTTCAAACTTCAATGGCTAAAATGAAACTTTTGAAAGTTTAGGAGTATAATTGAAACTAACCTCATAGTTCAATGGTATTTTTTATAATTTAACCTAATAATAATAATAAATAAATAAATGTTAAAAAATAAAAAATAGAATTAAAAAAAAAAAAACAAAACAAAAAAAAAACAAAAGGCAAAACAAAATATGACCGCAAGTATTGGTATATATACCAGCTTAGGTGTTCTAAAATGTAAGCCAATCATTTGGACCACAGGGTGCTTTGGTTTGCCACCCTCCAAAGTCCAACCCCATTTTTCTCCCTCCTTTTATTCTCTTTCCAATTCTTTTTAGCTTTTAGGGGTAAATTACTCGACTTCTCAATGGATTTGATTCGGTTTTTGTACCATATTTTTATTTTTGTTCTTTTTTTTTATATATATATATAGAAAAGAAAAGTAGTTCAATAATGTGAAGGAGATGCAAAGCTTACATTTTGGTTAAGTACATGTCATAACCTTCTCGAGTTGGATTTTGGTTCAGTTCAATATATACAATTATAGGTTCATTTTAACTTTAGACACCAGAAGAAGAAAAAAAATCGACTCGTTATAAGTAAGTTTCACGATTTTCATTTTCTTTGTAAAAAATAGATGTAGACTATTGTGAAGAAAAATGGAAAATATAATTGATATTTAATACATTAAATCTTATTTTTCATTCCTTAATATTTGTTTTCTTCTTAAGCTTTCAAAATTTTATGTTTTAGTGTATGAAATTTGATACTAAAATATAAAATTTAAACATTGTCATTGTTGTTTTTTTAAGTGTCTTTGGCCATTCACTTGTTAGAGAGAAAAAGACAAATAAAATAATTTTACAAAGGTTAAAAACTGAACCCTATGTAAACCTAATTCAAATGGTTTAAATTTTTTTTTTTTTTTTTTTTTTTGAGTTCAACATTTGGGTGGGGATTCGAACCTCTGACCTCTTGGTCGAGGGAAGGTACCAATTACCACTGAGCTATGTTCGCTTTGACCAAATAGTTTAAATCTCTATTCCATGTATAGTTGAATTAAAAATAATAATAATAATAATAAATCATAGATTTTCAAGGCCAATTGACAATAAATATGAAGGGAAAATACAATATTCCTAAAACCAAGTAGGAATATCTTATTGTCCTAAAAAAGGAAAAACAAATATCTTACCTTTAGTTTTTTTTCTTTTTCTTTTTTTGAATTTAAACTTTTAACTGGCTTTTAGACAAGATGTTGAAACTGTACCACGATTTATCTCTTTATAAAAGGATTGGTCCTGAGAAATTGTACCCAGGCTGGATCCAATTGTGATTCAATGAAAATCAATAGAGCCAATGTTGTCTTGCCAAGTGGCATTCCTATTAAAAAGACTACCCTCGAAAAAAAAAGTTCCATGCGACTAGCACAATGGAAAAATTATTAGATGTTCCCGTGCAAACTCCCTTCTTATTTTGTGACATGTGATAGTTTAACCCACATGGTTAATCTTTTCTTTTTTATTATTTCCACAGATTCACCATTTCTTTTTTATTATTTTTCTAATTTTATCACTTCTCTTATATATTTTTTCTCCTTTTCTCTTTCCACTTAAGATTTTAAAGAAAAATAAATAGTGAATCAGTAGAAAGAATAAAAAGAAATTAAAAAAAAAAAAAGAATTGTTAAAATCTTGAGTAGGAAGAGAAAAAGAAAAAAAACATAGAAAAGAGAAAAAAGAAAAGAAAAGATTAACCATGTTGGTTAACCATGTGAGTTAAACCGTCACATGTCACACAATGAGGAGGGGACCTCATTATACTAGGAACATCTAATAATTCCGTGTCACAATGTGGATGACAGTTTTGCACCATTGATGTGGATTGAAAAATATGTTTGCCACTTAGTAATAACTATATACAAATTTTAGGTATTTTTGTAGTTTCCTCTCATATATCCATAGGTGTGAAAATGTCAGTCATATTGTGGTGGCCTTCTTGAATAATTTCTCATCGATTAGACTTGTTTTTAGTCTAAGTAGGTTAAATTACGAGTTTAGTTTTTCAACTTTTATAATTGTGTCAAATAGGTCCTCGACATATTTACTATTTTTTAAAAATATTATAGATCTATTAAATATATAATTCAAATAAATCCATAAATTTTAAAATATGTCAAATATGTTTTAGATTTATTTGACATAAAATATCAATTCAAAAATTTATCAGATACTTTTTAAAATATAGAAATTTAATGAACATAGAATTGAAAGCTTAAGTTACAAAGTCTAGTTTATGAACGTTTATAGTTATTACTGCTATTTCAATTCTATGTTCAATAAGGAAACATATATTAAAATAATAAAAAGATCATGTGATATATTTTTTTTTAATTATACTTGTTTTCTCACATTTTCTTTATTACAGTTTTCACTTTTCATGGTTTTTAAGGAGACATTTGAATTTTTAGCTAAATTTTAAAAATAAAAACAAGTTATATATTTGTTTTTCCTAATGAAGAAACTAAAATAGAATATTTATAATTAAAAAAAAGAATTTAAAAAAAAATATCTAAAGTTACAATAATAAAATATAATTTATATCTTTGCAGAAAAGCATGCCCACTGATCTGTGCTGTTTTGTCTCTTCCGTGGGGAAGAGTTTTGTTTTCTGAATCAGCGCTTTCGCTCAAGGGGGAGAACGCAAGAGACAACAGAAAATTTTAAAATAATTTTAAATTCACGTAATTTTTCTCCAAAGCAACTTTTTGAAAAAATAACTTTCAAATAAAGGGTACAGAAAAGAGAAAAATAATGGTACACTAGATATACACTTCAAAGAAAACGATTAAACAATATTAAGAAAAATAAAATTTTAAAGAATAATGGACCAAATGTACATGTCAATTACTGTTGAGCTATGCTCACTTTGACAAATCTTTTACTGTTGTTGTATTCAAAATAAAAACAAAAAATTACACACCAATGGAAAATTTTAATTAAACAAGAAGCATTAATGATTTTTACCCTTTCGTCAAAGCGAGCATAGCTCAGCGATAATTGACATGTATTCTCGACCAAGAAGTCAGAGATTCGAATCTCCCAACCCTCAGATGTTGATGTAATTAAAAAAAAAAAATTTTACCCTTTCTTTTAATTAGCTCATGTGATAATCTATAATATTTAACTAGATGCAAAAATATAAATATTTTTTTCTTAAAAAAACATAAATAAATTAAATAAGGTTACCTTACAAGTTTAGTCCCTAAACTTTAGAGTGGTGTCAATTAGGTCCCTCATGAGCTTTCAATTTTGCGTCTAATAAGTTCCTGAAATTTTAATTTTGTGTCTAATAGGTCCCTGACATATTCGAGATATTTAAAAATTAATCAATCTATTAGATATAAAATTAAGTTTTATGCCTATTGGGACTTTAAGTTTCCAATTTTGTAGTAGACTTGAGAATTTTAAAAAATGTCAAATGGATCAAGGACCTATTAAAAGTTGAGTTGTCTATTGGACACAAAAGTGAAAGTTTAGGGATATATTAGATACTTTTTAAAGTTCAGAGACCTATTAGACACAAAATTGAAAGTTTGAGCACCTAATTGACACTTTTTTAAAGTTCAATGACTAAATTCAAACAACTCTAAGAGTTTAGAGAATAAACTTGTAATTAAACAATTAAATAAGGAACTAGCTTTTAAAATTGTAAATAGGAATATACGTTTATGGAAATTTATATTTGATTCTATTTATTGTAACTTTCCTTCAAAAGTTTATTTCGAAAAAGAAAAAAAAAAAGAAAGAAAGAAAGACACTTTCCTTCAAAAGTTCATTGGGAAAGGTTGGATTAAAAAATAGATATTTATTTAATTTAAGGAAATAACAATAATATAAAAATGCGGGGCAGAAGAAGAAAGGTTGAGAATTGAGATGCCAATGGTAATTAATGACTGAGGACGAAATATTAAATATTTTTCTTTAAAAATATTACAATTCAAACAATTTTACACATAAGTATTGTTATGGATGAATTTGGACTTAGCTCTAAGAAAGTCAGAATGATAGAAGCCTAGAGGAAAAACAAGCCCACGGAAGTCCAATAGACCTGAATCAATCTCTAGGACTACTCCCTCTCCTGAAAGGGAGGGGAAAACCCTAATTTCAGCTATAAATAGAAGAGGTTCACCTCAAGGTAAGGGGACTCAACTAGGTATTTGTTCTCTTCTTCTTAATTTACTTGCTTCACTCATGAACTCCTAACTGACTTAAGCGGTACTTTCTTCCCCTTCAATAAATTTATCGTTGATGTCACGTGAGGGTCAACAAGTATAATTAATTGGCATGTATCATAGAGTTAAGAGGTTCGAAATTCCACCCTCAAATGTTGTTAAACTTTAAAAAATAAAATACACGAATTTGGGAAGTTACTAAATTCTCAATTTTGTTTCTGTTTTTCAATTTTTAAAATTGTAACTCATCTGTATCTTTTATATCTTAATCATTATTTGGAAACATGTTTAAAAATCATAGCCAAAATTTAAAAACTAGTCTTGTTTGATAATTGTTTGTGTTTCGCTTTTGAAAATTTTGTCTGTTTTCTCCCAATTTTCTTACCATGATTTCCATCTTAATATTTATTAAAGACATTTGAATTCTTAATCAAATTCCAAAAACACAAACAAGTTTTTGAAAACTTTTTTTTAAGTTTTTAAAATTTGACTTGGTTCTTACATAGGAAAAAGGTAGATAGTGTTTGTAAGCTTAATTTCCAAAAACAAAAAACCAAATGATTATTAACATAGAGTTCAAAGAAATCAATTTAATTTTTTTTTTTTTTTTTGAAACTTAGCTAAAAAAGTTCACGTGTGTTTTGTAAAAATGATGAAAAATTAAAACAGACAATAAAAATTGTGAGTAGGCACAATATTTTTTTTTGGAAAAAACTTGACTGCATACCTAGGGATCTCCCTGCATACCACCATTCAAATGTTGACAACTAGTAGAGATAAAAAAAAAATTCTCATTTTCTCCCTTCCTCTTTTTTAGTTGTCAAGATTTTAATGGGGTATGTAGGGAGATCCCGGTCAAGTTTTGTTTTTTTTTTCTTTTCTTTTCTTTTCTTTCCTTCTTTTTTTAGTACCACTTAAAAAAAAAATCCTTACTTCTTAGAGTTATTTGGTTGAAACTGAAATGTAAAGATTCTTGAATTCACCCAAACAGGAATAAAGTGGAGTTTTCAAAATTATTCTCGAAAATAATTTGGTATAAGAATGGAAGATCAAATCGGGGATGTAGGCACATCACAAGCACCTGAAATAAGAATAAAGTGCACATTATTTATTGCCTTTTTTTTCTTTTTTTTTTTTGAAAGGTTATTATTTTCTTTGTAGAAATAACTGCACGTTATTTTCATATAGAAATTTTAAATTCAACAAAAGTAGACGAGATATTATCAATTAAATTACAAATTTGTTACTTAAAGATTTTAGCTTAAAGTTTCAAAAGTTTTGACTTGGTTGTCATGATTTAGTTTTAATTTTAAAATAATTTTTATGATTTTAAAAGTTTTAATTTAGTACATATAGTTTAATCATATTTTTACCAATCATCCTTATCGCTACCATATTAAATACGTGACACGTTTTTACTTACATTGTAATTTTATATTTGATTGAATATGCTAGCCGCTAGCATTAGAGAATAAGTTTGAGGAAAAAACAAACCAAAATAGGTAGAATTATCTAGGGAATAAAAATGTAAAATACAGTTTTATAGATAATTTGCAAAGTTTCATCAAATTATAGTATTATAGTGACTAAACCAACACTGAAACTAAGCGGAAACTATTTGAAAATTTTAAAACTATAAAAGTAAAATTGTAATTTAACTAAAAATAAATTTAGGGAAAAAAACAATTTTGACCCCTAAACTTAGCATGTTGTATCAATTTTAACCCTAAACTTTCAATTTCATCAAATTGAACCCTAAACTTAACAAATTGTATCAATTTGAACCTCCAACTTGCATAAATGTTGCAATGTAGACCTTTGGTCAACTTTTCATTTGAATTTCTATTAAAACCATGTAATTGACAATTTTCTTTTCCTTTTTTAAATTCACATAGCACCTGAGTTAGTGTTTTGTAAATTTTTTTTTGGAAAAACCAGAAGAAATCAAATATCTCATACTATTTTTCTCATTATTATTCAAAAAAGAATCACAAAGTTATTGGCAACAAGAAAATTCCAACAAATAAGAGAAATAAAAAACTCGGAATTTCTTTATTTTCGTTTCCTACATTTGTACATTCTTCTAATTTGCAAGAAAAAAAATGGTAAAAGAAGAAAAAAAATCTCACGAAGTTCTTAGCAACAATAAAAAAATCTTCAAAGTTTCTTTGCTTTCGTACTCTTAAATAGCAACGAAAAGACCCTCACTATTAAAGTTATCAACAACAAGAAAAAAAGTCATCTAAAATAAAGTTTCTCCAATATTTTATTTATAAGAAACCAATTCAGGTACAATGTGAATTAAAAAAAAAAAAAGGAAGAAATAATCAATTACATACGGTGATTCAAACGGAAAGTTAACCAAAGGTATGCATTGTAACACTTACGCAAGTTTAAGGTTAAAATTAATACGATCTGATAAGTTTGAAGTTCAATTTGATGAAATTGAAAGTTCAAGGTTAAAATTGATACAACTTGTTAAGTTGAGGGTTCAATTTGATGAAATTGAAAGTTCAGAGTTAAAATTGATACAACCCCCAAAGTTTAGGGTTAAAAATGATTTTTTTCCCATAAATTTAATATGTTTCCAAATTTATTTAAAAAATAAAAACAAAATACATAAATCAAAAGGTAAAATCAATAAATTATAAGGGCTAGAATGTAATATAACGTTCACAATTTTAATAACGAGAAAAAAAAAAAAAATCTGTAGCAATTTTTTCTTTTTCGCTGCCGGAGATTTGATCATACAATCAAAATTTTGAAAGAATTAGAAATGGCTTGACTCTGAACTAAAAGGGAATTAAGAAAAGGAATCAGAACAAAAAGTATCAGTCAGTGAAAGGAACACCAATAATTTCTCCGGCGGCCGATCACCGTCCGGCCGAGTGTCAGCAGCCCTAGTGCTGTACAACGGAGCCGCCTCCTGCTTATAAAAACCTGCCGCTCTCAGTTGCTTCTGTGCTCATTTCTTACAGCCATGACAAAACTCGATGTTCCGTCCGCCTCTGAGGCTAGCGGAGCAACGTCGGCGGCCGGCTCCTCTGCCTCCAAGAAGCCTGAGGCCAAGGAAATCAAACTATGGGGCGGCCGCTTCCAGGAGAGCGTCACAGACGCCGTCGAACGCTTTACAGAGTCGATCTCATATGATAAGGACCTTTACAAGCATGACATCAGAGGCAGTCGTGCTCATGCATCCATGCTCGCCAAGCAGGTCCGTCACTTCTCGTTTTCGTTTTGTGATTTTTGTGAAACTCTATTCTGTTCTGTTTCCGGAAAAGAATCTGTGGCCATGTATTTTACTTGAAATTGATCTATTGTGTTCTGGAAATTTTTCAGTTGCCATGAACATTCATGGTAATGGTTCGTGGTTTTGGTCGCAGGGATTGATGAGTATCAGTGACAGAGACAGTATTCTAGCAGGCCTCGATGAGATCGAGAGGCGCATTCAAAATGGCGAGTTCGTCTGGAGAGCTGATAGGGAGGACGTTCACATGAACATTGAAGCTGCGCTTACTGATTTGATTGGCGAACCTGCCAAGAAACTGCATACTGCTCGGAGCCGCAACGACCAGGTTGCAACTGATTTTCGCTTGTGGTGCCGAGATGCTATCGATTCGATTGTCGAGAGGATTAAAGATTTTCAGGTTGCGATGGTAGACTTGGCAATTAGAAATGCAGGAATTATTGTTCCAGGTTATACGCATTTGCAGAGAGCACAGCCAGTCCTACTTCAGCATCTTCTCTTAGCATTCGTTGAGCAGGTAACTAACTTCTACTTCAGCTCATCATCTTAAGTTGTGGCTGAAATTCCAAAATTAATGGTTGCTTTACTGCTGGTAGTGTTAGCTGCATAGTTTCAATCTTTCCTGAAACTAGAGACGAGAGTCATGAGACTTAATTACTGCATCCTTGACAAAGGAGATTGTGTGTTTATGTGACTATTTGCCCTGCCTTAAACTTCTTGGAGGCGAAACATCAGAATTTCTCCCCATGCTTTTCCTGCGGAAGCTTTCAACGTTTCAGTTGAATGTACAATCTTCTTTATAAAACGTTTACCACATATTCTAACTTGATATTTTAAGATATTTCTTCTTAATACTCGTAAACTTGCTCCGTTTAGACACTGACAACGCGATGGTTAATTATAAGACTACAATATTCTACCAGTAATGTTAAAAGAACTACTGATTTCCAATTTGTTTAAACGGTTAATCTTTTCCCTAAGTTTGGATTAAAGATTATGCTAGTATTTCACTTTTACTAAAATCTACAGAAGACTGATTTTGGACAAATGTCATTACATGTTTTGTAGCTTGATCGGGATGCCGGTCGTTTGCTGGACTGCAGAGCTAGACTGAATTTCTGCCCCTTAGGAGCTTGTGCATTGGCTGGTACTGGCCTCCCAATTGATCGATTCATGACTTCAAGTGCTTTAGGATTCTCATCTCCTTTGAGAAACAGGTCAGTTGTCTAGTATTTTACTTGTAAGGTTGTTAAAGGTGATGATTCCGATGGCTGGAATAACTTTGATTTTCTCTCTGCAGTGTAATTTTGCAATTTCTCCCCTCCCGTTGTTTGTAGGGGGAATCTAGATTCGATGTTAGGTTCCCTGCACATTATGTGACTTGAATATAAAAGGGTAGTAATAACAGTATGGATTTCCAAATTCATATTTGTAGTAACAAATTGCTGGAAGAGAGTTCACTTACCACGTAATCGAGCTTCATTTACACAATTAGTTCTACAAAACTTGAGTTTCGATCACATGGATTAGATAACCTATAGTAGGTTTTTAAGCATTTAGTTGCATGAACGGGCTTTGGTGGCAGGGAGTAGCTTATTTCCTTTTGCATCTGCTGTATCTTTTCATCTTCAATTCATGTCTACATTTTCTTTAATTCCTTATATTTTTTTCATCTGACTGTTGGATAACTTGTAAATTTTGTTGTCTTGGATAGTATCGATGCCGTTTCGGACCGCGATTTTGCAATGGAATTTCTTTCTGCCAATTCTATTACAGCCATTCATCTTTCCCGTCTGGGAGAAGAATGGGTATTGTGGTCCTCCGAAGAGTTCGGATTCATCACACCTAATGACGCTGTTTCAACTGGAAGTAGCATAATGCCTCAGAAGAAAAATCCAGATCCAATGGAACTTGTTCGTGGAAAGTCTGGTCGAGTCATAGGTGATTTAGTAACCCTTCTAACATTATGCAAAGGACTTCCTCTTGCATACAACCGCGATCTGCAGGTTTGAATTTTTTGACATGTCAAATTTCCTTTTCAGAAAGCTTCTTTCACCTTCTTTTTTGATTAAAAATTTGTTTGTGTCGAGACAGGAAGACAAGGAACCTGTATTTGATAGTGTTAAGACAGTTTTAGGGATGCTTGAGGTTTCAGCTGAGTTTGCACGGAACATCAGTTACAATCAAGATAGAATAAAGAAAGCCTTGCCTGCTGGTCATCTTGATGCAACCACACTTGCAGACTATCTTGTGCATAAGGTTAGTATATCGCTCTTCACTTATCCTTGTTAGAAGAGGCATTTAAAAGAAAATTTTCAACACAACTTTAGAGAAATTGTTTACCACAACATGTAGCATTTGGAGGCCAAATGTCAGTTATCTTCCATTTTTTGCTCAGAAAAATCATAATGTTTGAGACGAGGTGTAAACCATCCTGGATTGACCTAATGATCAATAAGTGCGTCGGAAAAAAAAAGAAGCTTAAAGAAATAGGTTCGATCCATGATGGCCACCTACCTAGATTTAATATTCTGTGTTTCCAGTAGGTTTGAAATTGTAGAAAGCTTTTGAAACATTTTTTTAAACAATTGATAATTGAGAACTCTGAGGATTGAAGAATTGACAGCAATAGATCTGTCACTTGATAATTCTAAACAAAAAATAGATAGTTAAGAACTTCGAAAAAATGCGACCAAAACATAAACAACCACAGAAATTAGAAGCGACTTAAATAAGGATAACAAATCTTGAAAATTGTCCATCTTAAGAATCTGCTGCAAGAAGTTAGTTTAATGGAACAGTTGTTGGCACCCTCTGCATAAACACTTAAAGGAAACACAAAAGACAAAATCAATCCGAACCCCACGATAGCGTCCCTCTGCATAAACACTTAAGGAAACACAAAAGACAAAATCAATCCGAACTCAACGATAGTGTTGTTTCCTTAAGACAATTTTGTTCTCTCTATGGTGCTCAAGGTTATCATGAACAATTGTCTCCCAGGATAGGACGAATTACCCACCTATGAATGTAGCACTTCAATCACATGACTCTCGAACACTGGTATTTAAGTAATCCTACAGAGAAGTAGGAGAAGAGTTTTTGAAAGAAGAGTATTCTTTTTCTTGTTTTTCAAAACTCAAAATGAATCACATATTTATAGACTATTTGTGGCCATTCAAATAGTCACATCTTTTCGTATAAGGGTTGTGTCTTTTGATAAATGGACACATCCATTCACATAAGACACACTCTTTCACATAGGGTTGTGTCCTTTACAAAAGACACACCCTTTCACCTAGGGTTGTGTCCTTTACAAAGGACATACCCTTTCACGTAAAGTTGTGATTCTTTATTTTATTAAAATAATTTTATTCATAATTCCAACATCAGTCCAGTTCTCTCTCCCCCTCCCTGTATTTCATCAATAAACATTTTCTCAATAGTTATCTATATAATTTGGAGGTGAAAAGAATTGTGAGAAAACATAATGTCCATGGATCTCTTATGATTTGGTTCATGGCATTACGGGTGTACAAGTAACTCGGTGATCCGAACAACCCAATCCAAACCGTAAGGGTTGGGTTGAGTTAGGAATTTTTTCGGTTTGGATTGGGTTAGTTTTTTGCAAAACTGAAAATTTAGTTCGGTTCTTGGGTTGGAGGTTTTTGGTTTGGTTTAACACGAACCGAACGGAATTCATTAATTTTTTTTTTTTAATTATATATAGAGAGAGAATGAAACTCTAACTTCAACCCTCTCAATCATCTGATCTCACGCCTTGAATTGATGTAACTCATGTGTTTGCTAGTTTTGAATGAAGTTCTTATTTCAAAAGGATTAGAGTTAAAAAAAAAAAAAAAAAAGATTAGAGTTAAAGATTGCATTGGGTGTATTTCAAATTGGAAATTGGGATTTGAGCTTAATTTAATTAAAAAAAATAAATTGAACAACCCAATGACCCGACCCAACCCAACTCGAAATAGAAGGGTTGGGTTGGGTTGAGTTGCCAACTTTACTCTGTTCATTCATGTAGTCAAGCCAACCAACCCGAATTTTCGGGTTGGTCCAAAAAGTCTCCTCAACCCAACCCAATCCAACCCGTGTACACCCTTACGTGGCATGCATTTTCCACAAAATTCGTGCATAAAGCACGTATATATTTCACATTGTTTAGGTTAAAAAAGATTCTTTCAAGGACCCCAACGTTGCATCTTGCAGTCTGCTTTCACAAAATAGAGGTTTTTGGATGAGCCTCGGATTAATAACTAGCACATGGTCGGCTGACTCGGCTCTACACTCAAGGGGTTATTTGGCTTATTTGGCAGTTGTTTACAAATCAGTTTTGTATATTTGTTTCGAAAACTGTTCTTTACAACAATTTTTTTGGTGATTCGTAAAAGCAAAGATTGTTACAGGTAAAAAAAAAAATGTTATTTTAGAAGGAAAAAACAATTTCAATTATTTTAAAAGATGGGTCCTTAATGAAATATATTACAAGAAAACAAGTTAAAAAAAAAAACAACTTTAAAAAGTGATTCAAACACGTTTTTATTGGATTTTTGGTCTCAAAAACAGAAAATTGTTATACGTTGCACTCTCAAACATCTTCTAACTCTTTGGTTTTATTTCCATTTTTTCTAACAGGGAATGCCTTTCAGAACATCTCATGATATTGTAGGCAAGTCTGTTGCCATGTGTCTTGGAAAGAACTGCCAGCTGAAGGACTTGAGTCTCGATGAACTGCGAACGTTGAGTCCGATCTTTGACGAGGATGTTTACGAATTTCTTGGAGTCGAAAATGCAGTAGACAAATTCTCGTCGTATGGCTCCACGGGATCGGAATGTGTTGCCAGTCAACTCCAATATTGGATCGAAAAACTTGGCATTAGTCAGTAGAGGTTAAGTTCGATGAGCCTCGCCATGGGAAAGGGCTTGAGGCAGTAAGTCGAGCAGAATAAAGCAAGGTAGCATTTGAAGGGCTATTGTCAGCCGTATTGATGCAATGGGGGCTGTGGGAATATTATGGTTGTATTTCCTAAGCATCTAGAATAGTTATTTTCCTAGTAATTCTCTGCTAATTAGTACGACTTTTGAATTTCTGAATTAATCTTCATTTGGAGCCTACATATCACTTTACAAGAGTTTCTTGTCATGATGATAATTCCACTTTCAGCACCATTCCATTAAGTAGGCTCTTGCAAATGAAAACATATAATAAAATTACAAGTTTAGAGTTGGTATGGTCTTGTTTGATAACTATTTATTTTTTAGATTTTGACTTTTTTTAAAAATTAAGCTTATGAACACTACTTTCACAAATAAATTTCTTTGTTTTGTTATCTATTTTTAGTTTTCAAAAATTTGTTTTTGTTTCTGAAGCTTTGCTAGGAATCCAAATGTGTCCTAACAAATATAGAAATCGTGGCAAAGAAATTGAAAGAAAACAAACATAATTTTTCAAAAACAAAATGATTGTCAAACAAAGTATAAATTTTTAAGTTCATGTTTTAAAAGTTCTTAAACTTTAAAAGTATCAATAGATTTCTGAACTTTAAAAATATAAAAATATCGAACAAGTCCTACAACTTGTAATTTTGTGTCTAATAGATTTTGAGTATGTTTGAAATTCTTAAAAATTAACTGGTCTTATAAAGTTAAATTTTTTGTCGAGAATTTCAAACTTCCAATTTTGTGTCTAATATAAACTCGTGAATTTTTAAAAATATTGAATGGATTAAAGACTTATTAGACACAAAATTGAAAATTTAAACACCTATTAAATACAATTAAAAGCTTAACGACCTATTAGACAATTTTTAAAGTCCAAAAATCTAGTGAATACAGAATTGAAAGCTCAATAACATACTTTTTAAAATCCAGAGTCCAAATACACCTGGAAGAATTTACAGAGCTAAAACTAGTTAATTTAACCAAAACCTAAAAAAGATGAAAGAGGCAAACTTTTTAAAATCCAAAGTCCAAATAGACACCTGGAAGAATTTGTGGAGCTTAAACTAGGTAATTTAACCAAAACCCAAAGATGAAAAAGGAGGCAAACGAAAAGGTTGATAACATAAATTTTTTGAAGGGAGAACCATTTCGAATTGTCACAAATCAACAAGTGCTAATCCTATTGGACGGAAGATTATATAATAAATGAAAATGACAACAAGAACACGAAAAGAATACAGCTCTGACCAGAATGTAGGGGCAAAATCAGAATTTTATTCAAATTGCTGCATCCTTGACCAAATTGCTGCCTCCCCTGCAGCATTTCAGATTAAAATTTAAATGACAAGTTGAGAGGGCAAAATACAGCATTTCGTAGCAATTGAGGAAATTAAATGAATTGACCAGAGTTAAGGGTAAAAAATCAACTCTAAAAGACTTATCATGCAAGCATATTGCATCAAATGATATCGTTTCATCAATCTGAGAGAGTTCTGGCTCAAGCAGGTGGCGAGGAAAATCAGTAGGTAATTTTTAGCATTAGCGGCAAACTTTGAGAAAGGAAGATTTTTCTCATTTTCTATTAGTGCAACTTCTAAAAAAGGTCTTCTGTGCAGTGTTTTTGTCGCTGCTTCAGTTTGTATACTTAACAGAGGAAGGTGGATGGGCGGATCAACAGCAAGAAACTGAAATGTAGCCTACCGGACGCCTATGTTCTTTGGCAAGAAACATTATGTCTAATTGGTCTGCAGAGTTCAAATTCGTTGTTAATAAAGCTTGAAGAACAAGATGGAATAGAAATTTAGCAAGCGTACCAAGTAATATAATGATAGGAGGCATAACTTACCAATACATTTTTTATGTCAGATAAAGGCTTCATTGGTGGCCCAAATTCATCGACTATCTCACCCGGTTTCTCATCTCTGTTGCTGCACTTTCCAAGCGCACAGCCACATGATGTGCCACAGCTGCTTCCAGTTGATCGGCATTTGCACTTCATTGTTTTGCATAGTGATTTCTTACTACAAGAGCAGCATTCTGCTTTTACTGTTCTCTTTGTCACGATGTCAAATCCTTGCCGATGTTCTACTCCAGGCGTATCGAACTGATCAAACAGATTATTACTCCCAATGCTGGCAGAGGTTGGACCAGAATCATCCTGATGACTTTAAATTTTCAAATATCAAAAGGTAATGATAAAACTACATGATCAGTTTAGCTTCATGGAATTCACATTGCGTTTATGCTCGATATTCCCAGTTGTGTTCACATGAAATGGGCAGGGTATAAAGCTCAAGAAAAGGCAAGTCTGCAAGCCAAATGCACTGACCTTTGATGCGTCCTTATGTGTATGGTTGAACTTCTGGATTCGCATTTGGTTAACCAAACCACTTAATATGACCATCTGTTCCTTAAGTTCATTCATATCTTGATTGTTATCCAATATGTTGACATCAGTCTCCTGTGGTAGGTTCCTGGAGAATCAGGAATCAAGAGGTGAGGAAAATTTTGGAGAAGATAGAAACAGTAGCAGTTCAACCTCACAACATTTCGAAACATTTACCCTGATTTTTCTTGCTTCATCGCATCTGCTTCTTCTTGAAGTTTTGCAATCTCCTTATCCTTCCTAACCACAGAAAATTGTGAATATAAACATCAAAAATCAAGCTGTAGGCAGATAGTTAAACATCGCAGTCACCAATTCCTCTGTGATTAGCAAATGCCACATTTTAATTATGAGACTGCCAGTGCAGAAGGAAGACAAACGATTTATTTTTTACTTCATAAGCCAAATGACCAGAAACTTCAAGCATATGTAGCAGCACCATTCAAAATTCTTGCAACGTTTAAATTCCATAAGTTGTGTAAATGACTCCCATGAAATGTGAACGTTAACTGGGCCAAACGTCATTCAGAACGAGAAACTAACTAAATAATCATTTCATACAGCAACAAGAGTTAGGTTTGTCAACGTTATTAGTTTTTCATCTGCAAGTTATAATGTCATAGTCAAACCAAAAAGGGCGGTTACGAACTTGTATGTATCGGAAAACAGGTTTAAATTATTATATTGTCGCTTTGATCAAAAAGCGACAATATATTTATATATACACATATATAGAAGCATAGCGCTTTAGCATGCATGGAATCCACAAGTAAGAACTGCCTTTCTGCTTCACTACACACTTGACCAAGCAATAATAAACGGAAGCCAATTTAATTCTCACAAAAAACAGTTGATGACAGTAGAAAATACCTTTTATACATTTCAAAATCACCGGATTTAATATCAAGTCACGGAACATCCAACAGTCTAAAAGAAATTCAAAATTTATAGAAGAAACATGCCCAATTATTCAATGGTCGATCACAGAATTGAACCAAGCACAAGAACCAATTCTAATAGAAGTAGAATTTTGGATTGAACAGTGAATAAATGGCAATGACGCTTTTGAAGGAAGGAGAGCATTAAATACTCACTCTTCTATTTGATGCTCGTACTGGGAACACAACTCATGTAACCTCGCGGTGACTTCAAATTCATTCTCAACATACTGCACAAAATTTTTGCAGTTAGAAAAATCACCATAGATGCAGTCATAACTTCTTTATCCTATCTCTTTCTTTACATCCACGTGGATAATATATAATGCATTTGTGCTTAAAGCAATCTTCTTCTTTTATGGAGGAGTTTACAGTCAAACATCACAATAAAAAATAAAAAAATAAAAGAAAGAAAAGAAAGAAAGAAAGCTTTGGTCATTAAAAATATCTTGTTAGGAACATCTTCATGGATCAAATATACACGAACTTGAGGACTCTGGTCACTCTGCTCAACCAATAGTAAGGAAACGGAAACTTAATCCAAAAATTCCAAGAGGTGTGTCCCCTTCAGGAACGTTTGAAGAAGTGTACAGATATATAAGTTCTTCAATAGAAAGGAGGCATCGACGTTTGTAAAGAAAATGATAAGCCAATCCATCAAATTGCAAATGTTTTCTAAAGAACCGAAACATTAAATATTTTGTAAACTAAAATATTAGTCTTTAATCTATCATTATTTTCATTAACAAAATGGTCATAGAATTTTAGATGATTTATTTTAGTCTTTAAAGTTTCATATTCACGGAAATGCCGAGATGTTGCAGAGCAGTAAAAAGCTTAAAGTGTACTGCCCATCTCAATAAAAGTTGTCAATGTTGCATCCACTAACCTAAATGTGTAGCAAGTGTCGTTTTAGTCAATTTTATTCACATTAAGGCAGATTAAAAAAAAGAAGAAAAAGAAGCATCTTAGGTTCTAAGAGTCACCACCTTGAACAAGATCTATTTTATAGGTTGTATAACTGTGTCCTTGAATTCTAAGTTCTAAGAGTGCCATAGACATAACTTTAAACTTAACCAAAAATTGGTGAGTAATTCATGATAATTTTGTAATACGATCATCAACAGAAGTCTAATTTTCTTAATGGCAATTATAAACATAACATGAACACAAAAATTTGAAGACTAAAACAAAGCCTATAAAAGTATTCAAAGACAAAACAAGAAAAAATGGAAAACAAAAAAAAATTAATTTGAAGGTTAAAAAAACAATATTTATCCTAGATTTTGTTAGAGGGAGAGACTTTATAGTTACAACCAAAAAGTAAATTTGTTTGCAGCAATGCACTAACAAACATGGTTATGCGATATACAACCGCAGTGATATGACAAGCTAATCCACCCACAATTGCTAGCTGATTGAGCCATATATATAGACACGCAAACATCAAGCTCGAATTCCATGAATTACCTGACTAGAAGTAATATTTCCATGTCTGGCACCTGCATACGGATAGTCCAAAAAGAAGAAAAACAAGTGAATATGGTTGAGTAGAAAAGCAAACTAGATGAGAATGTTGTCTCTAAACCTGCTCTTCTTTGTGCAGAAGTCCTTCGAGATTCCAAAAGATTTCTCATCCTTTTTGTAATTTCAGAAGCTTCCTCGGTCTTCCGTTGCAGAACCTCAAGAAAGAAAATAACAAAACGTTTACCATGAAGATGTTTTATAAATAAATATGATAAAAAAAGTTGAGAAACACAATAGATCGGCTCAAAAAGAATATGACTTGCCATCTTTAGTCTTTCGTTTGAAGTTAGGAGCTTATTCATCTCATGCTCATTTCTTCTATTCTCTCTCTTGAGCTGACAGCACATTGAAAAAAACATTGTTCAAATAATAAATTAAATTACAAATAATCAGTCTATGGGGATAATGATACATGGACATCAATAGCAGAGATAAAATCCACAATACAAATATCTTAACCCGGTTGCATATTTGTATAGGATTCTAAAATCATCAATTAAACTGCAGATATTCAAACCAAGATAATATCAATGCTAAATTATTTACAGCAGCAGTAAAGATTACGAGATGAACAGTTATAGTGATATACTTTGTATTTAACATACCTGAAGAATTTCCTTCTCCAATGAACCTTTACATAATCTGAACTGAACAGACTCTAGCTTCATCTTACATTGCAGTTGAACCTAAATGAAAATTTTCTGTTGGCAATGGACGTAGACAAAAAGAACAATAGAAGAGTTTCACATAAGCATGAATAATATAATGAGCAGCAATATTTTACCTTCTGAGCCTTCAAACTCATGATCTCAAGATCTGTCTGTTTCGTTGCTCCATCACCTTTTTGCCTTCTGGTTGAAAGCTGAGATTGAACGTCTAGTTTCTTCTTCAATTCTGTAACCTGCGAGAGTTTAGTATGGTACTAGTTAATTGTATGATAATCAACATGTGACCAAAAAAAAATCACGTTTCACCTGGCCTTCAAGAACATCCAACTTCTGAATATAACCTTCTCTGAGTTTTTTAGCACTATTTGCAGCGCTTGATGAAGCAATTTCTAATCTGTCTTTTAGATTCTTAATTTCCTTCTGCCAATTTTCAGATGCAGAAAAGTGAGAAAGCAATGGCCATTGCTTGATTGCAAAAATAAATTGTAGAAATGAGCAACAACCACGTTCTTTATCTCAAAACGAAAAATTAAATTCAAAATTACGCTAACATATATACTCTTCTCCTAATTTTTTTTTTCTTTGCAGGAGTGAAATGAAATTCTGCTCAACGTTCTAATCAACTTAATCCCGTTGAGTGAAGCACTGGATTCTGCAAATCAATTAATCAAAATAATCCATACAAAAAAAGATGAATATAAATTTGTGGTACTAGAGTTAAAAAGAATAAACGCAATATCTAATTCCAGATCCTGAACAGGAACGACATTGGATATCATCTCATTTTAACAGCTGCAAGAAAGATCAATGGTAATGTTGCTGTAATGTTTCCGCAACAATTAAAATTAGAGAACCACTGATTTTTCGTAGAAAATCATTCGCTAGAAATCAATAACAGGAGAAACTCAGTCGATCTTTTCTTTTCATAACGCATGACTCTAGCTTCCCGAGTTGCTTATTTCATTACCAATGTACATCGAACAACGGAACATAATCCAATTCTTTACTCTCAAATTTCTGAGCCATCAAACGGAGTGAATGACAGTACAAAAAGGAATAACAACCTGAAACGCTTCATTTTCACGCTCGAGCTCGCGAATTCTCTTTTCGTAGTCCTTATTGTCCGTAGCCGATGTGACCGACGATGACGAGGCATCGGCTTCGCTCGTATGTTTGGATTGACGGCTTGCCTTCCTCATTTTCAGCCGCCGGCAGCTTGTTTGAGGCGATGAATCGCTCTGAGATTGAAAAATAACAAAGAAATGGAAACTGAAAGCCCTAATCGGCGCTCACCTCGCTAGCTGCGGATACAGAGTTCTCCGTTGTGAGGTGAAATGGGAATCGAGGATTTTGATTTCATTTCACTGATCTTTTCATTACACTTGAGATGGTGTAATTGAATTTTGCGAGGGAGGGAAATTGGCTCAAATTCAACTTTTGCCACGTCAGAGTTTGTGTTTCCTCACACACGTGCCACGTCCCACGGATGACGGGGAGATTCAAATTCACATACGCTTGAATATCAAGTAGTCTTTTTCAAAATATATAAGTATAGTCCACGGTTAAAATGTGGAGGTCTCAATTTTTTTTAGTACATCAACATTCGGGGGTGGGAGATTCGAACGTCCGACCTCTTGGTCGAAGGTATATGCTAATTACCATTGAGTTATGCTCATTTTGGCAAAATTATGCTCACTTTGGCAATTACCTCTTAGTCGAGGTCTCAATTTTATGGAAATATCGACAAAATTTCGATGTCGATGAATATTCCTAAAAAAATATTTAAAAAAAAAAATCAAAAAATTAACAAATAAATGTTTTACATTCTAAAAATAAGTTTTTTTTTTTTTTTTACAATATGTAGAGAGAGGGATTTGAATCACAGACCTTGTGATTACCAATACAACTTTATGCTAGTTGAGTTAAGCTCTTGTTGGTCATTTTAAAAATAAGTTAAAATACTTATTATAAATATTATCTACACATTATTTACATTTTGTTATTATTTTGTTTATATTTTATCAATTTCTTTATGATACAGTGAAAATGTCGATTTACCCCGCATGTCGATGTCGAACCCATGAACATATAGAAATGTTGATGGAAATGTCGACATGTTGTGCAAATTTAATACATTGAGTATAGTGTATGTTTCTTAGGAAAAAAAAAAAGTATAGTGTATGTAATGTGTATTGTATGTAACGTTAATTAGGATAAATTGTGAATTCAAAAAACAAAAAAGGATAAATTGTAGTTAAAAAAATAATAATAAAATAAAAAAATATTGTGTTTCAAAAGAAAAATAAGAGGGAAAAAATCAATTGGAAAAAAAACATTTTTACCCATAAACTTGGTAGGTTATATTAATTTTAATATTGTACTTTCAATTTCATCAAATTGAACCGTAAACTTAACAAATTATATCAATTTTAACCTTAAATTTTCAATTCTATCAAAATGAACTCCAAACTTATCTGATCGTATCGGTTTTAACCCCAACCTTGTATAAGTGTTACAATATATACTTTTGGTTAATTTTGCGTTTGAACCTGACTATTTTTTCTTCTTCTTTTTTTCTTAATTCACATTGTACCTTAATTGGTTTATTATGAATATATATATATATATATATATATATAAGTTTTACATGAGTTCTCTCATTTTTTTTTCAAAAACATGCAACGGTAAGACGATGGAAAAGTAAATATGGATTTTTTTTTTCCATTTTAGATGCCTTTTTCTTGTTGCGAATAATTTTGTGAGGGCTTTTTCGCTGCTGTCTAAGTACGAAAGCAAAGCAACTTTGTAGGTTTTTTATTTTCAAATATTTGTTGGTTTTTTCTTATCGCTAAGAACTTTATGGTTTTTTTTCTTCTTATTTTTTCTATTTATTTTTCCTTGCTAATTAGAAGAATATTTAAATGTAGGAAATGAAAACAAAAGAATTTCGAGATTTGTATTCCTTATATTTGCTGGATTTTTCTTGTTGCCAATAACTATGATTTGTTTTTTTTTTCTTTTTTTGGATAACAACGAGAATAATAAACTGGGATATTTGATTTCTTTTGATAAAAAGTTATTCCAACAAATTTCTGACAAAACACCCACCTAGGTGCAATGTGAATTTAATTTTTTTTAAAAAAATGTCAATTACATGCTTTGATGGTAAGTCTACATTGCAACATTTTTACAAGTTTGAGGTTCAAATTGATACAATTTGTTAAGTTTGGGGTTCAATTTGATGAATTTGAAAATATAAGGTTAAAATTGATACAATCTGCTAAGAGTGTGTTTGGTTTAACTTTTCAAGTGTTTAATTTTGAAAAAAATACATTTTGAACAAATTTGTAGTGTTTGGCAATCACTAAAAATGACTTATTAGAAAATGAGATTGAGAAATAAATCATCATGAGAGAAACACTTGAAACCAACTTTTTTAAAAAGAGTTTGTAAGTCTACAATAACTTGTGTATAAAAACATTTATAAGGAAATGTAACCAAACACATAGTGTTTAAATTCTAAACCATTTTTATACAAAATGTTTTTTAAAGAATGCATTATTGAAAAACATTTAAATTAAAATGTAATCCAAACGGACCCTAAGTTAAGGGGTCAAATTTGACTTTTTTCCAAATCAATTTCAACTCTAAACTTAGCGTGTTGTATTAATTTCATCAAATTGAACCTTAAATTTAACAAGTTGTATCAATTTTAACTTTGAATTTTCAATTTCATCAAATCGAGCCTCAAACGCAGTAGTTTGTATCAATTTCAACCCCAAACTTGCATAAATGTTGCAATTAGACCTTCAACTACTTTTTTTTTTGAACCGCCATTGAAACACATAATTGAATATTTTTCCATTTTTAGATAATTTTTTTATTTGAATAAACTTTTGCAAGCTGTAAATGAGTTTTCTCTTGTTTTCTTTTTATTGTATTATATTTGTGGATTTTGTTGTTTCTTTTAGTGCTTGGAAGAATGTGCAACTATGGGATAATAAGAGAACATTTTTTTAGTTTTTTATATTTTTTTTTATTTAAATGACTTCTTCTCGACGTTAAGAATTTTTTTTTTCAAGGATTACGAAAGCAAAATTTTCAAATGTTTGAAGGTTTTTTCTTGTTGCTAAGAAGTAAGTGAGAGCTTTTATTTCCTTGTGTTTTTTTTTTAATTGCTAATTAGAACACATACAAGTGTGGGTTTCATTTTTCTTTTATCACAATTGTTGAGTTTTTTTTTGTTGTTAATAATTTTGTGATTTTTTTATGCTCAATAACAATGAGAATAATAAGTCTGGAGTGTTTTATTTCTTAAAATAAAAAGTTTCTACAGCAAATTTCTTACCAGAAACCAACATAATTCAGATGTAATGTATTTTTTTTTTTTAAGGAGAAAATTGTCAATCACATGTGTTTTTCAAATGGAAAGTTAATTGAAGGTATACATTGCAACACTATGCAAATTTGAGGTTAGAATTGATACAATTTGTTAAGTTTAGGGTTCAATTTAATGAAATTGAAAGTTTAGCGTTAAAATTGATACACCCTGCTAAGTTTATAGTTAAAAATGATTTTTTCTCGAAATAAAAATATAAATTGTGTTTGGTTAAATTATAAAATCTGTTGTTAAATATCTATTTAGATATCTAATACTTTATAAAGTACGAGGTATGATTTTATAACTTTTTTTTTTTTTTTGGAGAAGATGATTTTATACTTTTCTTTTCATGGTAATTAAACGGCAACGCAACATGTTTATCCTATATTATTGTTTGATCTTGTCATGAAGTCGTTTATAAAATAATAATAATAATAAGTGAATCGAGAAAATAATATGGTAGAGGATAAGGTGGGCGAACCTTCCTTTCAGCTCCCCTTGATCACAACCCCTCTTTGACCTATCGTTGGAGGGTAGGTCGTGGGAGGCATATCTATATTGCTCAAGACCCCTTGATTAACAGGGAAGGCTGTAAGTCTCCCATTTTCACTCCCGAGCCTCTCAAAGGAACAAGAGTGGGTGTGTTGATGAATCCTTCAGGAAGGTGGAACGAAGACCTAATAAGGAGTCTTTTTTTTTGCCTGTGGATGCTGAAGATATATTAAATATCCCCTTCAGTGACTATCCTTCTAATGATGAAATCATTTGGGCTCCGGATAAGAAAGGAGTATTCACGGTCAAGTCGGCTTATCATCTAGCTGTCCAAGGGAGGGATGAGTTGAGGGAGTCTTCGTCGGATTATTCTTTATCCAGAGAGTTGTGGAAGAAGTTATGGGATATCAAAATTATGCCCAGGGCAAAAATTTGTGTCTGGAGAGTTCTTAATGACTTGATTCCGACAAAATCGAACCTTATTAAAAAAGGGTTGTCTATTGACCCTATTTGTAATTTTTGCAGGCGCAAGGAAGAGTCCTCCTCCCATGTGGTGTGGAATTGTAAGTTCTCTAAATCGATTTGGTTGAATTTTCTCCCTAATTTGGGTCCTCTTTTCTCTGGTTGCAGGGAAGCTTGGAGGCCAATCGATTGGTGGAGGGCTTTGTCCGAATCCTTATCAGAAGAGGAGAGGATATGGGCGGTCGTGATCATCTGGGAACTTTGGTCCTATCGTAACAGAATTTTATCTTCAGGATTGCCAGCAGACGCATCGCATTTGGGCAGACAAATTGAATGTAAAATCAAGGAGCATGGCGATAGTAGCAGGGAAGGAGCTTACCTGTCGTCCCACAGCGCGAAGAACTTTGTGAGTCACAAGAATTGGTCTCCTCCCCCAGATTCGTCTCTGAAGGTTAACGTGGACGCCTCGTGGAATTCTGAGCTTGGCGTTGGGGGAGTTGGTTGGATAGTCCGTGACTCCCAAGGGTGTTTGATTGCTGCTGGAAGCAAGAAAATTCCCAAGAGGTGGTCAATCCCACTGTTAGAAGCCTCTACTATTAAAGAGGGGTTAGTGAATTACCTCAAATTAGGCCTCTCTGCCCCGGTGATGGTTAAGTCTGATGCCATATCTGTGATCAAGGCCCTCAATCGGGAAGCTTTGGACCTTTCTGAAACTCATATCATCTTGAAGGATATCCGGGAATTGGTCGATGCTCTCCATCAGATTAGCTTCGGTTGGTGCCCTAGAGAGAGTAATTTCCCTGCGCATGTGTTGGCGCGCAATGCAGCTCGGTTGTCTTCGTCTCGTTCTCAACTGTTGGCTGCCTCTTCTAGTTTTCCTGTGTCCTTTTGTTTTCTCCGCGATCCCTCTTCTTCTTCCCCGGAAGATTGTTTTTTTGGGAAGGACTCGTTTTTGCCTCTGTGGCTTTTCTCTGCTATAATTGAGGATTCTGTTTGTTCTGTTGCTCGTTGTTAATGAAGTTTCCCTTTAAAAAAAAGGTGGGTGAACAAAGTATATTCTTTGTTATATTTGACATGGGCGAGAAAATGCAATTCAATGCTACGAGAATTAAAAGGATAAAATCTCATTTAAAAAAAAAAAAGGATAAAAGTGGTAAAATAGTTGGGTAGCTAAACATGTAATTTAACCATTTAAATTAAAATTTTATTTGATTATAAATTAAAACTGCACTTAGTAAGATTTTAAAATAAACTCTTATAAAAAAAAAAGATTTTAAAATAAACTCTTAAACTTTATCCTATCCAAGCCTAAAATTGATGGTTCAATTTTTATATCCATGACGGTTGAACTCAAAAAAGAATAAAACTAACTTTAGTAAGTATTACAACAAATATTTGATAATAATAAATCTGAATATAACACAATAAATAAGTTACATGTACCTTCCTCATCATCTCCAAGTTAATTGAATTAAAAATACATATATTTGAGAGCAATATACTTGGAATAAATAACATGATATTTCAAGTAATTTTATTCCACATGATAACAAATAACATAATTCATCTAAAATTCGTATAAATTTAAAATCACTTAAAATCTTGAAGGAACAATTAGTTCATAAGGTTGAATTAAAATCTTTGAATCAAAGCCAAATTGAATGAAGGGTGAAGATATTAATAACTTAGGTTGGTTTATCGTTAACTTTTATCAGAAAAAAAAAACTATTTTTCTATTAGCCAACCCCATAATTTTTGGATGAAAATTATAGATTATTTAACCTTTTTTTTTATTTAACCAAATTTGTTAAATAAAAAAAAATCAAAATAGGACTCATTTTAAGCTTTATTCAAAATAAAGCGACCGAAATTAAACATTTGAAGTAGAAGAACTAAAATATAATGAAACAAAAAAATACAGATGTCAAAATAGTATTTTAAAATGTATTAAATTTCTATCGACATGTCGACATTTCCACATGTCCATGATTTCAACATCGACATGCAGGGTGATTCAACATTTCCATTATATCGTAAAGAAATGGATAAAAATATAAACAAAACAATAGCAAAGTGTGACTAATGTAGATATAATATTTATAATAAGTATTTTCATTTGTTTTTAAAATGTAAAACCTTTATTTGTTAATTTAATTTTTTTTATTTTAAATATTTGTCTAGAAATATCCATTGACAATTGACATTGGCATATTGTCGATATTTCCATCAAAATTTCCATAAAATTAAGATCTCGACATTTTATTCGACATCGATATTTTAATCGACTAACTAATTTAACGTTGAGTAACTATTAGACACGAAGTTAAAAGTTCACTAATTAAATTTATAATTTAACCAATTTTTTTTAAAAAATATATAATTATTATTGGTTGGTAAGAGAGGGAATTGAGATAAGTAATTGGAGCTTGTTTTTTCCATGATGGCAGCGCAAGTGGGAAGAACCAAATACGAAGATAGGTAAGGAATGCTTCCAACGGGCAGAAAGTGAAACGACGACGTCGACCTTCATTGGTTGGACACTTGGAAGGAACACTCAACCAGATATCCACAAGCAACCGAAATTGACTCCGTTTTCGAATATCCGTTCCAAACTGCACGCGAAATTGGTTTCGAATTTCATTTTTCATTTTATATTTTTCAAATCTAATAACTTTTCAAACTCTTGTAGTCGGGTTTAATAATCATTTAGATTTCGTTTGATAACCATTTTAACTTTTTTTTTTTTTTTTTTGAAAAGTAAGTTTGTTCGATTTCAATTTCCTTGCAATTGGTTTGCATCTTTGTTAATGACATATTTGAATTTCTAGCTAAATTCTAAAAACATAAACAAATTTTTAAAAACTATTTTTTTTTTTAGTTTTCAAAACTTTACTTGGTTTTTTAAAATATGGGAATAAGGTAAATAACAAAATCAAGAAACTTAAAAATGAAAGTGGTGTTTTTAAGCTTAATTCTAACAAATCAAAACCAAAGGATTATCAAACAAGACTTAATAAGTAAAAATATATAAAAATAATAAATCAAAAGTAAAATTATGTTCAATTATTTATTTATTTTTTTCTCATCACAATTTATTCCTGACTTTGGGGGTCAAGATAACAATTTATGTTATTCAATTTAAGGTTCGCAAATTATGTTCAACTCTTGTAACACTCATTTTTGGAGTATTGGTGGAATACTTTGTAAAATTAAAGTTACTATGATAATGTACAAATTTATAATATCAAAATAAACTATTCAAATCACAAAAACTTAAAAAGTTTGTACAATTCAAAATAAAAAACACTTTTATAATATATATATATATTTTTTCCTCCAAGAAATCTGTCCCCTCTAATGTGTTGGATAAGATTAAAATAATGTTTTTAGATTAAAAAACAGAACAAACAATTTAATCCTTAAATACCAAAACGAGCCTAGCTCAACGGTAATTGGCATGTACCTCGATTGAGAGGTCAGAGGTTCAAATATTCCTTCCCAAATGTTGTTGAGCTCAAAAAAAAAAAAAAAAAAAAAAAAAAAAAAAAATCCTTAAATTTTAGTAACAATTTAGTTCATAAAGTTTAGAATCTCAAGCAATTTAGTCGATAATGATTTAGTTTTTATAGTTTTACATTTGGTCTAGATTATATATATATATAAAAAAGAAAACTCATTAAATCTACTTGACCATGTTTTTTATCATAACGATTAAATTGTTGTAAATTTGAAACTGTGAGGACTAAATTATCATATGTTTAAAATAATAGGAATTAAATAATTTCAAACTAAAAATTAAGGACGTGTTTGGAATGACTTTTTAAATGTTAAACATTTTTTGTGCAAATATTTAGAAAGTCTTTCCAAATAGATCCTAAATTACAATGACCAAAAATAATTTTTTCAACTAATATTTTTACAATTAAATTAGGGAAAATCTATTTTTGCCTCAAAACTTGACAAAAGATATCAATTATTTACTTTAAACCTTTAATTTCGTCAAGGCTTTGGGGTCAATATTGTCATCGTTGTACCAGTCTAAATTTCATGGGATAAAATTGAAAATTTAAGGTAGAATTTGTTTTAATAAGGATAAAAGTATTTTTTTTTTGGATATACGTAGGAGTGAAAAGATTCAAACCTCGTAACTTTTGTCATTAGTAAAGTTTTTTGGGTAAGAGAGCTAGGTTCTTGTCGACTAATAAAGGTAGAAGTTAATTTCAATTATGAGAAGTAAAAATAATTTTAAAAGATAGACTCAGAAACAAATATCCACACAAGCAGGGAGTGGCTGGCGAAACGGGAACCAGAAGCGACACGCGCACCGAGAACCTTAAGACCAACCAAGCTCCAGGCGCCACATAAATTTACACAGTAAAATGAATTACGCCACAAAGTAATTTCCAGAATGGCCAAATCTAACGGCGCTGCATTTTGATTGGTCCACGCTGGCACTACAACCCCTTCGCCGACGGTGCAATTTAGCGGAAATTTCTTCCATTTGGCCCTTCTTCTCGCGTCGACGCTGGCTGAAAAATTTCTTCTATTTAGAGCAAATCCCAGAAAGACGTTTCTCGATAGTTTTCTGTTATTTTGCTTCATCGGGGTAATACTTTATGGATATATTCCTTTCACTTGTTGCAGAGTCGAACATGAATTTCTTTCCTAGAACTTTTTCTGTTTGTTTCTTAGGAAAGTCGAAGTTTGTCTCTGTTTGTGTCTGTTGAATTATCGGTAATGTAATTTTGTGGGTTTGATTGAGCATCTGTTTGCTGAAATTACGTTGTGTACAAGATTGTGGCGTGGATTCGTTTGCGGAAATGGGGATGTTGTGCTGAAAAAGTAGCGAAGGATTAGGTAATTTGAAAATATTAGGGTTTCTCGTACTTTCTTTAGGATTAACTTTTAATTTAATGGATGAGTGATGTCAGGATGTGAAATAAAATATTGATCGCGGGAGTTTATTATTATTATTATTATTATTTTTTGCCGACAGTGAGCTGTTTACTGTTTCGTAAAGCCACTAGTGCAAATTCAATATTTCTTATTGTCTGTTTGAGTTAGTTGCTTTCAGTTATCTCGTTAATTTGAGCTTCTTTATCATGGATATTTCCAAATAAGTAGATTTAATCTCCCCAACATCCTCGTTGGGCATCCTAAATTGTGGGAAGCAGATTGTCCTCTTGTCTTGTTTTTGTTGATCTCATGGTGAATGTCTTATTGGGGAAAGCTGAACCATCTATGTGAAATTTGTTAGTAGATTGTTTTCTTTACTTGCTGGCTGTGTATTAAATTTAAAATTACCTCTTGATTGTGACAGCAGGTACTATATATTGTATTATAAATTGCTGAGCTCTGAACCGAGAAATCTCACTGCATAATTGGACCCCTTTTACGGGGTTCAGTGTACAGACTAACTTAGTCTGCTTTTCGATACTGTCGTTGCACATTGCTATTTCCAGCTCAACCTAACAATGGCTCATCCTGGTTCTACCCAACTTTCTCATAAACTGGGGATTCAAAGTGTTCATGGATGCAATAAGTTACATATTGTATGTTATTCATAAACTTTTGTTTGATGTGCTCAGTGCTCAATACTTTCATTAAAGGTTGGCAACTCTAATTTTCTTTTCTTGGTTTCAACTTACACTGCAGAGTGGCAAGGGAAACACCCGTCTACATCTTGTTACTATCATTCCTACATCGCACGGTTTGGTATGGCTGAAATGCATTTGAAATTTGACTAATGCTTTTAGTTGCTGCATCTTTCTATCTAGTTAAAGGTTTACCTGTAGAAGAGTTGTTTTCTAAAAAGTAAAGTAAAATAAATAACAAATCGATGCTCTCTTGGTGTATGTTGAAGCTCATAAGTTCCTCTGCATTTTTTTGGTTGGTGATAGTATGAAGAATTGATATTATGTGGATGTTTGAAGCTATGGATAACTTTCTTTGTTTAATTCTCAGAGGCATGATCCTGGAAGCCTTCAGCTCTTACGCAGTGCAAGTCGCCCAATGTATCCCGTGTCTTCCAGAGCAAATGTTTTTGTGTGTCGATCTGTTTTGGAATCAGGTGGCGGAGCTGGGACTGCTGTTCTAAAATCTGCAGCTGTGGTCTTGACAAGGTATGATTTCCTTTCGTATGGAGTGCTAACATTTCTAATAATCTATTGTGAAAGTTATCCCACATTGTCGAACTTGCTGAGAATTCTAACCATCATGGGTTGATCTAATGGTCAATAAGGGCCAAGGAAAAAATAAAGGGTTTAAAGGGAATGGGTTCCGTCCATGATGGCCATCTAGCTAGGATTTAATATCCTAGGTGTTTCCTGACAATCAAATATAGTAGGGTCAGACAATTGTCTCGTGAGATTAGTCGAGATGTGTGTAAGCTGGCCCAGACACTCACAGGTATCCAAAAAAAAAAAAAAAACTTGTTCAGAACTTCTAGTGCTAGTACTCATCTTCATAAATCTTAGTCTGTCTTATGCTAATCTTGTCAACTTGATAAGCTAGTAGACCTTGCTGCATTCCGCATGCATTGATCGTTAATGTTGAAAATCATGCAGTCTGTAGATTTGTACCTTAAATATTCTTTAACCTCATGTCAGATAGAAGTAGTGACTATTAGCTTGGTTGTTGAACTTGAGATGCACCAAATACTTCAATCTTACGTGGTTTCCCTTTGTCCTCCATTTTTTTTTTCTGCTTTACAAATACTGATTCTGTTTTCTGGGACTTTCTTCCAGATCTTTTGATGCTTTACGTGGCACTCCTCTGTTACTTAAATTAATTCCAGCAGCTTGTGTCATTGCTTTTGCTGCTTGGGGCGTTGGACCTCTTATGCGTTTGGGGAGGATTCTATTTCTTCATGTATTGATCCCAATATGTAATTTTATTTTGTCGAGCTTGTAGAGCCAAGACTTGATCAGCCTGATTACTCATGGAAATTTTGTTGCAGGAGCCAGACGGCAGTTGGAAGAAAAGTAGTACATACTATGTTACGACTTCTTACGTTCAGCCTTTACTGTTATGGACTGGAGCTACACTGATCTGCAGGCGAGCTTTTATCTGCAATCTGCACTATTAGGCTAGCTGATCTTTTTCTGATGATTATCTTTTATCTGCTATGGGTACTAACTATAGCACCTTTGTTTCAGGGCATTGGATCCAGTAGTTTTACCTTCAGTAGCCAGTCAGGCCGTCAAACAACGACTTCTGAATTTTGTTCGATCTTTGTCTACTGTTCTGGCATTTGCCTATTGTTTATCAAGGTGGTGCATGGTTCTGGAGCTTCAGATTTGCCTGTTGAGTTACAATTAAAATGTTGCTGAACTGATAGGGTGTCTGATATTTTAAAATTTATATGTATTCTTCAAAATTCTCTCCTTATACATGCTTGATTACATGTTTATGAGATAAAATATGCATTATTTTTAATTGATATTCTGAAATGGATTAATTATCCATGTTAGTTGTTTGTGTGTGATTGGACCATATCATGTATTTTGATTCTAACAGACCTTAACCTTGAATGCAGCTTGATTCAACAAGTACAAAAATTTGCTAATGAATCAAATGACTCCAGTGATACAAGAAATGTATGATTTTCTTTCCAACTTCATCTGCTCATCTTTTCTTTTGTCATTTGTAAATTTTTACCAGTTCTAAATTTAATTAGTTCATGCCTCCTTTGAAAGACTTTTCATCGACGCCTCCATGCTATTAATCATTTCCATTTAGATTAAGGATCGAAATTATGAATTGGGTACCCTTTAGAACAATTGTGGTAGCTAATTTAATTTTTCTGGTTAGGATATCCTTGAATGGATAACTTAGCGGTGGAAAGCTAAGCCATAGATCAACCTTACCAACTCAACTGAATAAAATCAAAACAATTATGAAGTTAACCCGTACACACCTACATCATTTAGATATCTTTAGTTAGTTGTTTTAAAATAGTTCCTTTTCTTATTTTCTGCCTTCATTTTTGATAGATGGGCTTTGATTTTGCTGGGAAAGCCGTTTACACTGCAGTCTGGATTGCTGCTCTTTCATTGTTCATGGAGTTGCTCGGTTTTTCTACCCAGAAGTGGCTCACGGCTGGGGGTCTTGGAACTGTATTGCTTACCCTTGCTGGTCGCGAGGTAAACATTGGATCTCCTACACATTGTCGTTTATAGACACTACGATTATGGATCTTATGATATTCTCGGGTTCATTGTAAAATGTGCGATTACAAATTTACAATTCAGAAGTTGCCGTCTTTTTTCCATTTACTAGACGGTCCTTTACCAGACAAGTTTACTCCATAATTTTTGATTATGCAGATATTTACTAACTTTCTTTCAAGTGTAATGATTCATGCAACACGACCATTTGTGGTAAATGAATGGATTCAGACAAAGATTGATGGATATGAAGTCTCTGGAACGGTTGAGGTTTGTGTCTTTTTAACATCACCATCACCTTATGGAATATGTTGATAAGAACAAAAGGGAAAACTTATCTATTTTGTTTAGAATTTCTTTTTAAGTTTTGGTTGATTGTCCTTTCTGACATGCATTTTCCTAATGCAAGCACGTTGGTTGGTGGTCGCCAACCATTATCCGAGGCGATGATCGTGAAGCAGTCCATATTCCAAATCACAAATTCACTGTTAGTATTGTGAGGAATCTTACCCAGAAAACTCATTGGCGTATCAAGACTCATCTTGCCATCAGCCACTTAGATGTTAATAAGATTAATGTGAGAATTAATTTCAGTTTGTCTTTCACATCTGTCTAAGCTAGGTTATTTTCGTTCTATGTCGGCTAATAAGAACTTGGTTTCATTGTCCAGTATATTGTAGCTGATATGCGCAAGGTTTTATCCAAGAATCCTCAAGTTGAACAGCAAAGGTTACACCGTAGAATTTTTTTGGATAACGTCGATCCCGAAAACCAGGCTCTTATGGTATGTATTGGCTCTTTATCTTCCTTCTGTTCCATTCTTAAATTAATTGACATGTGCTAGACTGTGATCTGTCAAATCAAATGTTAATTAACTAAGAGGAACGGGAGAACTTAAATATTATTGATAGTATCCTTAGTATTGAAGGAATTTTTTATTTTGATTTTGATTTTTTTTCATGAAAAGAATTACATCCAAAAGTGGGAAAACAAGCCACTTTAAAGATGTGTACTTACAAAAGGGTTCATTGTGTGCACTCCAATTGGAAGCAACATAAACAACCAAAGTCAAGACAATGGGACACATTTTTTGAATATCTTTGAACACAGCCATTTTATTACTCCTATATTTCCCACAGGCCACAGGATTGAAACAACCATGTTTTTTCAAAGAATCTTTGCTTTTCATTGTGGTCAGTCAGTTACAAAACTTTAGTTATCTTGAACAAGATATTAGTAAAAGGAGAAAAGGGAGTGAAAGAGAAGAAAACTTTACTATTCAAGTGTTGGAGGTAGATTGGAGGGAACAAATAGATGGTCGTTTGAAGAGAGCCAACTGGTGGGTGAGGGAGCTATTGATGCAGGTGATAATTGAGAACTTTGATTTCTTAAGGCTTCGTTCGATAACCATTTGATTTTTGAAAATTAAACTTATAACCACTACTTCTACCTATAAGTTTCTTTGTTTTGTTATCTACCTTCTTCCCAACTCAAAAAAGTAGTTTTTGTTTTTATGGACTTGTGATTTTGCCCGATCGGTGTGGGGCTCGTTCTATGAGGCAGTCGGGATTTAGACCAGGAGTTTCAGAGATTACAGGGAGATGATCTAGGAGTTCCTCTCCCATCCACTGTTTCGCGAGGAGAGGTTTTTATGGTTATCTTGAGTGTGTGCTTTATTGTGGGACCTTTGGGGGAGAGAAATAATAGTGTTTCGTGGCCTTGAAAAGGACTTGTCTGACGTTTGGACCCTTATTAGGTTCTACGTTTCTCTATGGGTTTCAGTGTCCAAGCCTTTTTGTAATAATTCCCTAGGCACTATTATTCTTGATTGGCAGTCCTTCCTTTAAGGGGGGTCTCTTTTGTATCTTAACAAAGATGGAAACCATTGTTAGAAAATTGAGAGAAAACCAGCCTAATTTTCAAAAACAAAAAGCAAAAGACCAAATGGGGTTTTATCTGCTTCTATCCATGGTGATTTCTTTTAGCTGGTTGCAGATAACTTTAGAGAAGTTATTTCCATTTATTCAGCTTAGCATATTTTAGATTAAAGACCAAGTACTTCGATTTATATCAAGACCAAGCACTTCGATTTATGTCATTGCTTTTTATCTTTTACCATTTTGATGCAACTGATTGGCCATTATTATCCAGCAAGTGAGTTTGACATTCATTTGGAAATTATAGTCTCTCTATGGACTCTCGCCTTCATTTTTCGGAGCCAAGAATGTTCTCTATTTCATTAATTTTCTATCTTTTTCCCCTACAAAGTACTAACCAATTTCTTTTGGTCCTGCAGATTATGGTTTCTTGCTTTGTGAAAACTTCTCGTTTTGAAGAATACTTGTGTGTCAAGGTACGGCTGCTTTTTGGTTAGCATATTCAGACGCTCTCAATATCAAAATAATCATCCACTTTCGATTCTTATTTATTTAATTAATTAATTTTTCATGTAGTTGATTACCTTGATTTGAAGTCTCCTTTGTATTTTATTTCCTTGATTTTAATGTTTCCCAAGAACAGTGTACTCACCATCATTTTTCTAGCATCTGTTTTAATGTTTGTTTTGAAGAATTTCTGATTAGGACTTGAATGTGACTGGATTATTATTTGATTTTAATTTGGGTTATTATCCAAGTATCTGAACTTTCAGCTGCCAATTGATGTGCAGGAGGCAATTCTCTTGGATCTCCTCAGGGTTATCAGCCATCATAGGGCCCGGCTTGCCACTCCTATTCGCACAGTTCAGAAAATATATGGTGAGGCTGACTTGGAGAATGTACCATTTTCCGAGACCATGTATTCTCGTTCCGGGGCTACTAACCGTCCTCTGCTTCTTATCGAGCCATCCTATAAAGTCAATGGTGATGATAAAGCCAAAGTCTCTAGTCGTCCCACTCGCTCATCAAATGAAGAAAAGGATGCCAAACAAGAGGCAGTCTCAATGTCAGGGACGAAAGCCCCCGACACGGCTGGATCAACATCAAATCTCGATACGAAAACAGATGATAAAAAATCAGCTTCTCCATCTGGTACAGCATCCAAGCCTTCGACAGGGTCAGTATCCAACAACACCCAGACCCAGAATCTATCAACCAGTACTCCAGAACAAAGCAGCATTGAAAAACCAGTAACAAGCAATGAAGTAAAAGGAGAAAAGAAAGATCTCATAGGCCTGAATTCCAAGGATAATACGCCAAGAGTGACTCCACCCAAAAGGTCATCATCAGCTTCAAGTCCCGGAAGTGAGAAAACCGATATTCCTTCCTCAAGCTTGCAGAATAAGCAAGACGGCGAGAAGCCCTCTGCATCACCATCAGTGGCCAGACCACCATTGGAGGAGAATATTGTGCTGGGAGTTGCCTTAGAAGGCTCCAAAAGAACTCTTCCAATTGATGAAGATTTGGATCCTTCTCCCTTTCACTCTTCTGCTGATTCTAAAGAAATTTCCACACAGAGGAATGGGAATGAGTTTCCTCCCAATAGCAAGGATATGAAAGATGGGCAGATGCCTGCAGTTCCAGGTGCGACAAAAAATGATTGATGAGTAGGCAGGCACGAGGGTTCGTCTTCTCCCAATTATTCTCCTGATTTTTGAAGCGATGCGAAAATGAAATGCACAGCTAAATTTTTAAGCAAGCATTTTGCAGGCTCGCTAGTGTAAAAAGTTTGTATCTTGATCCAATGGCATGTTGGCCAATGTAAGTCTACACTTCGCTGACTTTCTCAAAAGAAAAAAAGGAGAATAAAGTTACATTATCATTTTGACCTTAACAGAAGTTTGGTTTTTATGTAAGTGTGATCAAATGGATGTTAAGTATCGAAGTAAACCAAAGCATTTTAAGATACAATGACAAAACAAAAATAATGATTCGATCTTAACGTCAATTAGTTCAATTGACATAAAACTTGAATCCTGAATCAAGAGATCATAAATTCGAATCTTTATTTTCAATTAGAACTCATTATGTTCTACTTCGATTTCTACTTTGATTCTTGAAGGAGCGTGTATATGAGTAATGATTGATACAAATAAGATGCTGTGAAGATAAATATTTCATTGTTGAGAATCTCTAAAGGTGAGTTTTTAGAAATACTAGACAAGGAAAAACTTCCCAACGAAATGAACTGTATACGTTTGGAATCAAAACTTGAAGCTCTCTAAAGAAAATTTACAGATCTGGTTGATTATTGAGGGCACATGCAATCAGGAGCAGGATAAGTGTATATGGATTGCTTCTCTTTCCTTAACCTGACCTGACCTTGCCTATTTTTATGTCCGGAAACAACAGCCTTCCTGAATTCCGACCATTCCATGCTCCTATTAAGGAACAGCGGACCCAACAGTACCATGTTTGGTCTTATAGTCTTCATGTTCAAGAATGCCCGATGTCCCACCTGAATATATGAAAAGAATTCACTTTCTTTTATCAGAGAGCATATCATTTATTGGTTCTTAGATAGAACTTCCAACCATTGTTTGGCAAATCATTCGCTTGCCATACTGATTTTTAGGTTTCAAGCTCATTCAGATAAGTTTGAATATTGTGCGTGGTAGCCACTACTAGCTATCACATTTTTCTCATATACTTTCAATGGAAAGCATAGCAAGAGCAAAAGTGAGAGGCTCACCAGAGCGTTGTGCATATTTCCAGGCGAGGCAGAAATGAAGACGTCGCTGTGCATGCTCACATAATAATCAACAGCAGCAGACAGTGATGCTTTGCCCGCTACACCAGCACGTTCCATGGGAGAGGTAAGACTCTTCTTGTCTTCCAAAAGCGGGAATAATTTGCGCAAAGTTGAGATCCTTGCTTCGCCACCATAAACCTGAAAGAGTAACATCCATTTCTAAAGTTCGGACTCCTTAGAAGACGTTAAAAGAAGCTTACTACCACACAGTTATCAACTCCCCTAGATTCTGGTTGATAAATTAATTCCACATTCTTTCTAAAGAAAAAAGTTGACCTCATGTATTGCAAGATAGACACGTGTACTGTTGGTAAACCCCAGAGCAGCTAGCAGCAGTCCTGTCTCTTCAGGAGTCAATGGGCAACGTCCCTGATATCTCAACTCTTCATCACTGAACTGTGAGTTTGGAACCCTTCCCTGCCATATCACTTGACGATATTTTGCAAGAGCCAGTCTCTCAGCTTTACCCCCACCAAATTCACAAGCTGAATGAGCAGCCATATCCTGCAAGGAGGATTAGTAGAGATGACATCACAATACTACTGGAACTGAAACTGCAAAACTGAAAGATCAAAAGTTCAGGTAGATCTAATTAAATGAACTTGGTCCTTGGTCCTTGTTCCATGGTTACGTATCAGAAGAAAAGAATATAGCATATCATTTTTCATTGCAAAGTAGCCATTAGATTAGATCTAGAACATAAAGCCTCGCAGAAACTTCAGTATTTGATCACTGCATCAAGACTATCCATATCATCCAAGATTACAGTTTGCAAAGAAACCTTGAAAACTCCTATGAAACCAGTAAAGATAGCACTATGAATGAACTGAAGCGAACAATGGAATGAATTCAAACTTCTGATATTGAAGGTTAATTAATGTAGTTCGATAGTTCCTTAAAACAATTGGAGAAGGTACAGACCTTATCAAATCGGAGATGCAATACAACAAATTTCCCACCTTCCAATTTTCTCCTCTCATCCAGTAGCAGATTCCCAGTTCCTTCTATTTCCTTTTGATTAGAAGGGTAACGAAGGCGATTGACAATGGTCTCTCCTAATTCAGTGATGCCACGAACAAAGGCTAATGCCTTGAAGTTGACTTTACAACGCAAATGCTGAATCTCAACAGGCAAGTCATTGAAAGACAGACGGTGAGAGAACGGAGCAATAGCAGCAATCCCATAGCTGTTACCAATTGAAACAGTCATTACAACTCATTTCTTGAAAATTAAGTTCCTACACAAATGCAGAGCACTAAAGATAGAAAAACAGATGATGTCAGCAATACACTTGACAAAATGGATTTTCTTAGCAGGTAAATGAGAGATGATTTTGGCAGCAGATAAGTTTAACGTTGTAAGTGACTAGGAAGAAAATAAGAAGGCCAAATGAGTAGCCAATTCTTTATTTTTCATCCCCTTTTATACCTCCCATTACTCCTGTTCTAGGCTCTTCTTTATTTTTGTCCTCCTGTGTTTATCTATGTACAGCTGGTGGCCTTTATCATTATTCATTACTTTTTAAATAAATTCCTGTTACCATATATGCCATATTTCTATACGATCTTCTCCCCATAAGCAAAACTAGGGTTTTACACTATTAGATAAACATGGAGTTTCATCTAAAAATTAATTAGCTATTAGCAGAGTAACTCATGTATCTTATAAAGATTGTAAGGTCTCATCATCTTTTTAGAGTGAGATCCTCAACATCTCCCTTCAAGATAGTACTTCTTCGGTTTCTCCATTCTTCGATCGGATTCCTTTTTTGTTTCGTGAACTGCCATTTGGGCTTTATGGGCATTGATATTATATTAGATAAACATGGGGTTCCAATTCAAAAACCAATTGGCAATGAGAGAATTAACCCATGTATCTTATAAAGATTGTGATGTCTCTTTATTTTTTCAATGTGGGATCTTCAACATACACGACTTGGGAAATACTAAAAAGAAAAGGTTATGAACTGTATGAGCAGTTTCATCACAATCCAATATAACTGAGTTCACAGATCACAAATGAGAGTTGAATTTCATTTTTAAAGAATGAGTCTTTTTCAACGGAAGAAAATAGTGAAATGAAAAAAAAATGCAGTAGTCAACGTGTGAATTTCATGAAACCAAAAATCCTCATTATGGGCAGGACAGGACTTACCTCTGTAATACAGGCAAGACATTTTCCAAATACCAGTTTGCAGAAGCCTGGGTAGGAGCCGTTTTAATTCTAGTATTGCGTATTCCAGTAGCATAGTATTCCCTTGAGCTCCAGGAGTATTCACTAGGCAGCTCTTTGACTATTGATATATCATCCCGCAGGACATCAATAAAGTGATCCACATCAAAAATTTCTCCAAACGAACTGGCCAAATAAACAAAAAAACAAAAAACTTTTAGCAATTCTTTACAGGAAGACGAAAACATAAAAAGTTAGCTCATTACTAGTACCTTGAGTCCTTCCAAACAGCATTAACTTCAAGATGAGGTATGACCAATGTTGCATTCAGTATTCGGGCAACAGCAACTGCATCACAGATCTTTGACATGGGGAGGAGGGGCTAAGTTAGTTTACATCAAAAGAAGCCTCAAGGATAAACTGTCATCGAATTGAAATTGGTTTTGCATTTTCATCCATAAATTGGAAGATGGTGATGATTCATACCCCCATTTTTTGCTGATTCAGTCCTCCATCTAAGAACACTTGAATGTAGCCTTGAGATTTTCTTGGTGATACTGCATGGTATCAGATGCGTGTATATGAGGAAGGAGCCATATCTAAGAAGTGCAGAAGCAAAGAGTTGTGAAGAATTCTGCTCATAAATCAATGTGATAAGCTGGAATAAGGAATACGAGAACTCAAAATTCAGCCCCAAACTCGTAGTACTCACATTCTACTCTTGTAGGCTTTAAACAAGGTTTCCATCCTTGATATGGCAATGGAGACCAGATTTCTCTCTGACCTTCTAATGTCTGAAATGCCAATCCAGAACTTCTTTAAAGCAATACCATAGTGAAAAAAACAACTTCACTGAATGGTTAAATATTTTAATTTTTAAAAAATTGAAGACAGATTTAAGAGAAACAAGCAAATCAAGGATAACTAACCGTGATACGATTCAAAGCACTGTTTAGCAGACTCAAGTGCCTCGGTTTTGGGGAAATCCACTCCTGTTATATAAAAGAATATCTAATACTTATAAATCAAAAACCTAGAAAGAAAGAGGACGAGAAACGATAGATTCTTTTACTTCATTTTAACATCGAAGTCAAAACAAATTAATACAAATACATTTTACGAAGAATTGCATAGCCTTTGCTTTAAAAGACAGTCCAGTTAACTATCTGCTAAACTCATAATTTCGAAGATAGAAATATTTACTCAATATAAAGAAAATCCGAGGTACAATTAGGGCAAACAAGCAACGGATCATTATCATTTTCCAGTACAAATTAAAATAACACGAATGGTAAAACCTAGGGAGAATATGTATGGATCAAGAACGTACAGAGAATAAGGAAGGAGAAGCGCGGCCGAAGGGAGCGAAGAGATTGGGGTAAAAAAAAGGAAAGAGAAGAAGAAAAACCCCAGCAAGAGCGGCTCTGTGGGAGTGGCTCCGATGGCTGTAGTAGTGGAGCTCCATTGTTGCGTTCTTGGAGGTCACTGGACTTTGGGCGAGCGAAAACAGTTTTTTCAGTTTTCTGTAAACAGGGTGATGATCATATACCGACGCCGATTCTCCACGGAATTTTGGTATTTTTGAGAAAGGATAAAAAATATGGTCACTTTGAACCCATGTTAAAATTCGATCGAAATGTGGGGGTCTCAATTTTATGAAAATGTCGATCCAAATGTCGAAAAAATGTTGATGTTGAAGGGTATTTTTGAAAAAATATTTAAACCAAAAAGTTTTAAAAAATATTTAAATTAACAAATAAATGTTTTACATCTTAAAAATAATTTAAAATATTTATTATACATATTATCTCTACATTAGTTACATTTTGTTATTATTTTGTTTATATTTTATCAATTTCTTTACGATACGATGGAAATGCATATTCACCCCGCATGTCGATGTCAAATTCATGAACATGTGAAAATGTCGAAGAAAATATTGACATGTTGATGGAAATTGAATACATTGCTTTGATCTTTATTTTTTTTTTCTTCTTATTTTTAAGATCAAAATATTATTTTGATCATGTGATTATTTTAATTCCTATATGTCCCAACGTCTAAATTTAGTCCATATAATTGTCTAAAAAAAATAAAAATTAGTACATATAATTTTAATTAATCTTAAAATTAGTTCATAATGTTAGTTTATTATTAACTTTTTTTAAAAGAAAAAAAAGGTTTTTAAAAACGTTATCTCTCTCATTGCATCTTCAAAATTATTATTATCATTTTACCATGTTTTAAAAACTTAACTTGAAACTAACAATAAGGATAATTTCAAGATTTGATGAACATAAGAGATTAAATTTGGACATGTGAAAGTATAGAAACTAAAATGGAATAAAACCATAATATAAGGACCAAAATGATATTTTAACATATTTTATATTAGTACTACTGGGGTGGAGCTCTCACCCTTTGATTAAGTCTATAAGTTATAATTTGTTAACCAACTGAGTATGTTATGATAAGTCACTATTTGTTAAACTGATAATTTAATTTGTATATAATGATTTGTTTTTGTATCTTATATTATAAGGCCTAAATCTTTACCTACGTCTAAAATTAAAAAGAGAAAGGTTATTGTTACAAATTTAATGGTTTTTGTAAAGGTACAAAAACCATATCGAACATTAAAGATTATGAAATAACGCTTGCTTTAATGAAAGAATATGGATCCAATCCAAAGTATATTCAACCCTTTTTATTTACCATGCATTTTACTTTTTTTTTTTTTTTTTTTTTTTATCCGTGAGTGTCCGGGCTAGCTTACGCGCACCTCGACTAATCTCACGGAACAACCGCCTGACCCTACTACATTTGGTTGGAAACTCGTAGGATTTACCATGCATTTTACTTTGTTTTCTTTTTCTTTTACAATATGTGGAGGTGGGAGAATTTAAACCACATACCTATTGGTGGTCTGATTTAACCTTTTTAGAACTATAAAACACGTATTTACATTTACAAGAACATACTTTTTTGTTTATCATCTTGGATTTTGTTGAACTTTTTGTCTGATCTGCACCTATTTTCACTGTCGCCACCATTGTCATAGCCGTCACAAGTTTGGAGACATAAAATTAAAAGTTTAAAAACTTATAAGATAAGTTCAGAAAATCTATTAGACACAATCACGAAAGTTCGCTAAATCAATAATTTTAACCTATAAATAAACCAACAAAAGTACATCATGTCAAAGGATAAAGAATTTCTACTCATTTTGTATACAACCATGTTGTTTTCTTTCCTAGGCCAATAACAATAATATCAATGCTCGAGGAGAAAATCCTCCAAGGGACAAACCGTTAACTTTATGAAGATTTTATCGTGGAACGTCCGTGAGTTGGGAGACATAAGGAAAAGGATGAAGGAGAAAGTGAAGACCTGAAATAAGGAGGTCATTGGTAATGTGATAATTTGATTAAAAGAATATATGTTATTGATAACGAGTTTTTGAAAAAGGCATGGAACACCATTAAAGACGATTTACTTGAGGTGTTTCATAAATATTTCTTAAATGGTATTGTTAATCAGTACACTAATGAAACCTATGTTTATTTGATCCCCAAAAGAAAGTGTGCTACAAAGGCCAAAGATTTCAGACCAATCAGTTTGGTCACTTCCTTGTACAACGTAATTTCTAAAGTCTTGGTTGAAAGACTAAAAGAGATCCTCCCTCCTATGATCGATAAATCCCAAATGGCATTTGTTAGGGGGAGACAAATTATGGACGTGATTCTTATTGTAGCAGAGGTGACGGGTGATTACCTTAGTAAGAAGAAAAAGGACTTCATTATTAAAGTGGACTTCGAGAAAGCACACAATATGGTAGATTGGGATTATCTTGACTATATGATGCAACTTAAAGGTTTTGGTGATAAATGGATGATGAAGTGGATTAAGGGCTGCTGTATAAGCTCGAACTTTTCCATAATGATCAATGGCAAGCTGAGAGGTAAAATTAAGGTCTTAGGGGAATTAGGCAGGGGGATTCTCTTTCCCCTTTCCTTTTCCCTATAGTGGTTGATTTATTCAATAGATCCATCAATTATGTAAAGACAAGTTATTTTTGAAAGACTTCAAGGTAAGAAGAGATGAGGTGGATGTCACCTACATTTAATTTGTGGATGATACGTTGTTATTCAGCGAGGGAACTAGCCAGATGGACCGAATTTGGAAGACTTTCTAGAAATTCTTTGAGAATGCTTCAAAGGTAGAGGCCATTCCGTTTAGCTATTTGAGAGTCACGATAGGAGGGAAAGACAAAAACGTTTCCTTTTGGGACCCGATGTATGAAAATATCTTAAGCAAGTGAGTTTGGAGGAGCTTCCTCATCTCTAAAGAAGGTAGAGTCACGCTGATCAAAGCAGTCCTTTCGAGTGTGCCAGCCTACTTTTTCTCCATCTTTAGAGCTCCGGTGGAGGTTTGTAAGAAGATTGAGGCCTTGTTTAGAACTTATGGAAGGGGCTAAAAACCTAGCTCTTCTAGAAAAATGGGTGTGGAGGTTTGGCATAGAAGATTCTGTTGTGTAGCGCATTGTGGTGAAGAGCAAATATGGTGATAGATTTTTTAGGTTCCGTTTGATAACCATTTGGTTTTTGGGTTTTGGTTTTTGAAAATTATGCTTGTTTTCTCCTAGATTTCCTACCATAACTTTCATCTTAGTTAAAGTTGCATTTGAATTCCTAGCCAAATTTTAAAAACAAAAACTAAGTTTTTGAAAACTATTTTTTTTGTTTCCAAAATTGGACTTGGTTTTTGAAAATAAGGTAGAAGATTGATACTAAAACCAAGAAATTTATAGGTGGAAGTATGTGTGTATAAACTTAATTTTCAAAAACCAAAAACAAAAAACCAAATGGTTATCAAACGGGGCCTTAGGGATCCATTTGTGGCAAAGAAATGGAAGAATCAACACAGTCCATGGAGGGAGATAGCGAGAAATGCTGACCTTGTCACGAGAAATTGTTGTTTTAAGGTAGGCAAAGGTGACAAGGTGCTTTTTTGGAAGATAGATGGATTTCAGAACAACCTCTTAAAAGCTTTATACCCTAGTCTCTTTAGGATCTCTAAAGCTAAAAACTATTTCATCAAAGACACATGGATTGAGAACACCTGGAACCAGTGATGTTGAGGCGACCTCGGGCGCTCGCTTAAGGCGAGAGGCGAGGCGACCATAGGGTCTTGCGCCTCATAGGTTGGCTAGGCGAGTGACTTCAAAGAGGCGCTCGCTCAACTGCGATCCTTGCGCCTAGCATCGCCCGTCGCCTTGATGAAGGCGAGCGCCTCTTTGAATTACCTTTTTTTTAAATGGAAGTTAAACAAAAACCTAAGTCCATGTAAAAAAGGCCCATAAGAAACTAAAAAATCATGCAGAGAATTGGTTTTCAGTCGCTTCATCTTCGGCTACTCTGAACTTCTCCTTATTCAGACATTTCTGCTTCTTCTTTGAACTTCAATTATTGTTGCTTCTTCTCTAATCTTCAACTTCTCCTTATTCGACTTCTCCTTCAGTCTTTCAATTGTTCATATTGTTCATACTCGTTCTTGAAACATTCTTTTTCGATTTTCTCGTTGCTGGTCATCACTTATCCGGGAGGTGTGAGGTGACGTTTTAGTTTTATTTTGTATTTTTTTCCCTAAGTTTTAGATGGGGAGGAGGATGATGATTTTGACATTTGATGTTTTATTTTTAGACTTTTAGTTTTTGTTCACTCTTAACGTCTTCATGGTGTTTTGGAAGTACTAGAAATTTATTCTTGTTTGATGTTTTTGCCATTTTGGTGTTTTTACTATTTAGTATTAATTTGTAAGGATATGACATTTTGTGCAACTATATTTACTATACAAATTTATGCTCTATATATATTATTTATTTATGCATATATTCGTTGCTTCTCGCTACACTCCGGCGTTGCCTTTTTGTTGCCTCCTGTTTTGAGGCGATCAAGTGGCTTTTTGCCTTGAGGTACGCCTTGCCTGGAACCAAGGATGAAAAAATTGGCGATATTGGTCGAAATATTGCCGATATATCTCTCTATTTCGTAGGTTCGATAAAAGATATCGGGGGTAAAATCTTTTTTACCCAAATATCGGCGATATATCGGCAAATATCGTCGATATTGGAGATATATCACCGATTTTTGCTGAATATCGGCAATATTTTATGTATATATATTTATTTTGTTACTTTAAACATAAGCGTGTGCGTGCTTCGTTGGTTGAGTCTGTGGAGTTTTCTATAGATTGTCTTTAGGGTTATGGGTTTAATCCCAAACCTGGGAATGTTTTTTATTTTATTTTTTTTTTTCTTCCCTATCTCTCCTCCATTCCACAACCCCACATCTTCCTCTCACTTTCTTTTTAAATTCACCCCTTTGGTTTTTTCTCTCTTTTGAGTTTTTATTTTTATTTAAAATTTTCTCTCACTTTCGTTTTAAATTCACTCTTCTTTTCCTCTTTTGAGTTTTTATTTCTATTTAATTTTTTTTTTCACTTTTTCTTTTCCTTGAGTTAGTATGTTTTATATTTTTACATATTTAGTACATAAAATTTACATTTAAAAAAAAAAATCTATGACATGTTTAACCTATAAAATGCACACATTTTTTAATATAATAATATAATCTTTAATTTATTAACTATAGTATAAAAATCATCTCTCTTTAAAAAAAAATTAACAACATATCTTTGAAAATTTTGATTTTTGTCTTGATAAATTTTTGTTGCTTATTTTTTAAAAAATATTGATATTATTTTTATATTAAAAGAAAAGAAAGTTGTCCAAAATATATATATATTTTGAAGATAGAATGAATTAGAAAGAATACTATTATTACCATATCAATTATATTAATGTATTAATGCATATATTAGTCTTATAATTATTGATATATGCTTAAACTAGTAGTTCATTACATAAATAAACTTATTATAAAGTTTTACAAAAGAATTTACAATATTTTTATAAGTTTCCGTGATATCCGTGATTTTTCCAGAATATCCGTCGATATATTAGTAAATTTTAATTATTGATATTACTACCGATATCGATATTTTCATCCTTGCCTGGAACCTTCAATTTCGAAGGAGATTGTTCGACAGAAAAATGGAGGAATAGGATAACCTAGCCTTGTTGCTTCAGAACCACCGTCCTCAAAGAGAAGATGTTTCTATATGGAAGTTGGAACCTTCTAATTATTCTTTGTCAAATCAACTTTGGAAGTTTCTCAATCAAATAAGAGAATCTTGGAGGCTGACCTATGTGATCAAATTTGGGAAGGTAATACTCCTACAAAGGTTAAAATTTTCTTATGGTTGACAGCTCACAATTGTATCAATATCAACATGATGATGAAATCCAAAGGAGGCTCCCTAGTACGATGTTATCTCCTAGTTGGTGCTCTATGTGTGGTAAAAGTGAGGAATCTCTTGCTCACCTCTTCATTAATTGTGAGTTTGCTGGAAAGGTTTGGAATGCCTTCTGTAATGTATTTGGATGGCAAGGCTGCAAGTTGAATTGTATGCCATCTTGGATGGCCAAAATCCCTCCAAGTTGGTTTTTAAAGGACAAAGTTAGAGTGATATAGAAGAATCTTGTCAGAGCAATCCCATGGCTTCTATGGAAGAAAAGGAGCTCAAGGATCTTCTCTGATAAGAACTCTCCTTTACGGCTTTTTTATGATCTTGTACAGTTTACGGTCTCCACTTGGAGTGTCTTGCATATAGCCTTTTGTAATTACAATACAGACACGATCAACTTAGATTGGAAGTTCATTTTGTAAACCTTCATTTGGGAGAGGGAATGCCTTATTCCTTGGTCCCTTAGGTTGTTTTGTTGCGGTTCCTTTCTTCTTTTGAATATATCTATTGGTTTCTTATAAAATAATAATAATAATAATAATAATAGGAAAAAATACACTTTTGGTCCCTGAGGTTTGGGTTAAGTTACACTTTGGTCCCTAAGTTTTTAAACTTAACAAAAATACCCCTGAGGTTTGAGATAAGATACACTTTGATCTCTGCCGTCTATTTTTTTTTGTTAAATCCTAACGACTACTGACGTGACACTATTATTTTAATAAAAAAAATTATATTTTTTTATTTTAAAATAAAAATAAATAAAAACAATAAAATATTATTATTTTAATTATTTTCATCATCTTCCCTCAACCCTCTTCTTCATCCTCTTCCCTCAACCCCTCCTTCAAATCTCCAGCAACCGACGACTTCTTTTTTTTTCCTTCTCTTTTCTTCTTCTCTCTTACCCCATTTTTCTTCTTTTCTTTTTTTTTAAAAAAAAAATACAAGAGGGAGGAGGGAGGTCCCGATCTGAACGTAGAGGGAGGAGGGACCTCTCTCCTCCCTCTTGTATTTTTTTAAAAAAAAAAAAAAGAAAAGAAGAAAAATGGGGTAAGAGAGAAGAAGAAAGGAGGGAAAAAAAAGAAAAAAAAAAAAAAAAAAAAAGGTCGTCGACGGCGGCGAGCGGTGGCCGACCGCCGGAGATTTGAAGAAGAAAGAGGGGTTGAAGGAAGAGGATGAAGAAGAGGGTTGAGGGTTGAGTTTTCAAAAATAATTAAAATAATAATATTTATTATTTTTATTTATTTATTTATTTTTATCTTAAAATAATAGTGCCACGTCAGCAACCGTTAGGATTTAATAGAAAAATAGACGACATGGACCAAAGTGCTCCTTATCTCAAACCTCAAGGGTATTTTTGTTGAATTTGAAAACTCATGGACCAAAATATAACTTAACCCAAACTTCATGAACCAAAAGTGTATTTTTCCCATAATAATATCAATGCTATTTACTAGATATCGCCAGGGCATTGGCCATATGCTTCGATTTTGGCAAGGCACGAACTCGGATTCTTTAAAAAAAAAAAAATTAAAAGGCAAAATTAGAGGAAGAGAAGAGAAGCATCAGTGTATCTTGAGCAGGAGAGGAATTAAAACTAATCCTTGATATAACTAGCATTGGTACATCAACGTTACCCAAATGAATTTTCTATCGGTATTAATTAAGTTGATATGGAGCCATAACACTATTGACAGCATGGCAAGCCAAACCCTAGTGAGACATGATCATTTACAAATATGAAGAAAAGAAGAGACCAACCTTTCATCTTACAAGTCTGCATCATCCGACAAACCTTCTTTGAGACCATTACTCGGTTCTTCGAGGTATAGCGAATGCCTTGGTTTCTTGGCAGCAGGTTGCTCGTCTAAGTCCACCTCCACAACTGAAGCAACCACCAGCGCATCATCGTGTTTGATGTCTGCTTTGGTTGTAATATCTTCGTCTAGACGTGGTGATGCAACAAGAGTCTCTTTACACGGGGGATCAGAACCGTTATTATCCATGTCTTCACAAATAGCATTAGCATCTTGAGAAATGACAATGGCATCGACATCCAGCATCGTGGCGGCGGGAGAAGTAGGGCATTCTGCTACAGGTTGTTCCAGGTTCTCAGTCGATAGAGGCCTTTTTCTGCTCATTTCTTCTTTGTTACCAGGACTTGCTTCCCTAACATCGCAACTTTCAATGATTCCCACATCTGCCAAATGATCAGCGTGACTTGATGGGGACGAGGCACTGCCCCCACCATGCTCCGGTTGAATTGACATGCATAAGTCAAAAGCAGCTTCAGATTCAAGGCCTCTAGATGAACACGGAAAACGACAAGCCTGAGATGTCATTGCATCAGTTGGCTGCAAACCATCCTGTTCCGGAGGCAAGTACATGAAACGGTCTTCAGTTTCTGCATCCGCATCTTCCTATTAGTGCAAACATACATACAAGTTACAATTGTTCTCTACTGGAGGTTTTGGAACTGGTATCATCTAGAACTAACGCACTGGAATTGCAGGAAGATAGCAAGGAAATGTTGTCTATTTTTCCTCATGTTTCTGAACGTTGACATAAGCATGACCCATTATTACCAAGCACAGTTGAAATATGTATATACACACACATACACTTGCCTATGTGATGAGACACCAAAATATAAAAACCGAACGTGGAAGAGGTTGCATCAATTTGCTTCAATTACTTGCAACGATAAATTAAAATCAACGAGCTCAAGCTTATCTGACGACTGACATAAAGAAACGCTCCCAATTTTCTTAAGACAATAAAAGAAGCTAACATACCTCCAGCACAGTACCATTTGCATCAAAATACGATGATGTCTGGGCAAAAGATTGATAGTGTCCAAGTAATGATCCATTAGAGGCGCCTGGTTCAAATAATTCTCTGACAACCAAGCCAGAACCGTCAAGAAAGTGGTTATGTCTGCTCGAAGATTCAGATAATAGAGTAATTTCAATCCCATCAACAGCTTGTGAGCTTGACAAATTGTGATTGCATGTCACTGCTGGGCTTCCTCTTTCCGGAAGAAGCTCCACACCAGTTTCATCCTCATTATTTGACGGAAATTTAGACAGGAGTTCATCACTGCAAGCAGCTGTGGACATTTCTCGAGATCGGTTTTCAAGGATTTCAAAAATTAATCTCTGTATTAAAGTTCGCTTGAGGTAAGCCTCAGCAGGTGGGAACCAATCCACATTCAGCTGGGGAGATTCATTAAAAACAATCAAATTATTAACGCCAATTCAAAAAATAAAAGCAAATCCAAGGAAGATTAGCGATCTTTTGTGCAACATCTTTCATCTCTCTCATTTTAATTACATTTCATTTTTGTGAACTCAAGAACTTTGATAGAATACACAAACACCAAACGCAGAATAAATTTAAAAGCTATCTTGTCTTTCTAACATTCCTTTTTTTAGAGATAAACCATAAGAATTAATGAACCCAATCTCGTGCATCTTTTCTGCAACTCACAAAATTGATTGAGAAAGTTATTTTGTAAGGAAAAAAAAAAATTATTAGGTCGAGGCAGTTAACTGGGAAATGTATTATATTTAACAAATACAAAAGTCGAAATTTTCCAACAAGAAAAAAAGGGTGAGCAGACATCTTACAAATTTTGAAAGCTTGGAGATTTTGAACGGGCTGAAATCAAGAGGAGCTTCTGCCAGAAAGAGTTCTAGATAGTGGAGTAAAAATAATCCGCAATCAAATGAATTTTCCTGTTGCGGAAGCTGACATGAAACATGTAGGACATTGTAAGACAACCCCCCAAAAAAAGAAAGATAAACAGAAATGAACATAGGACCAAATATCAACCATAATGTGTTACCAATAAAGGAACCAGATGCACGAGTACATATCCTGAAACTGAAAGTTCTTGAATTTTGAAATAATGAAGTTAACAGCCAGAAAATACCTCAAGCGGAAGAAACCGAAGGTTCTTAAATTTGGAAGAAATATCTTCAGATGTCTCCTTGTTTCTTTCTTTCCATTCTTCCAGCAAATAACTGTCATACATCGCATCACGAGGTCCCAGTGATTAAGAAGGAACTCGCAAAATAATAATAATAATAACAACAACTATGAATGCAGAAAAGTTGGAGTGGATAATTGGAGGCGGCTTATTTTGTATAACCCATAAAATGAAAACAAGATGCAAAAGCCAAGAAGTAGAAAGGACGAACAGACAGTATCAACAAATCACTACAATACCTTCTTTTATAAGATGGCACACTATTTTCATCTTAAAAAGAAGAGACAGGAATGCATACAATGATAAAACATCAACCAAAATTTTTAAGAATTATTTTTTATTTTTTATTTTGATAAGAAACAATTCCATTGATGTATGAAATTTACAAAAGAGATGATAAGTCAAAGGAGACTACAAAAGGCTATCCCAATTGATAAGAAGGGATGCATAGGAATATGAAGCAAATAGTTTAGACATTTTACACCAAGATATAGCATAATAAATGACTAGATCAAAGAACTCTTCATAGGCGAGCTCTTTATCCTTGGAGATGCAATTGTTTCTCTCTCCAAATGACCCAAAAGAAGGCCCTTATGATATGCTTCCAGAGTAAGGCCTTTGCCTCCTTACAAGGAGGCTCCGCTACGACAATGACGAGAAGGTCTTTAGTATCTCTAGGAAAGGTCAAATACCAGCCAAATCTTTGGCAAACACGATTCCAGAACTGCCAAGCAAATGAGCAGTGGATGAATATGTGATTCTGAGATTCATCATTCATCTTGAATAAAGAACACTAACCAGGGGAGATAGCCAAATAAGGCATACGCTTCTGAAGCACATCCTTGGTACTAATAGCTCTATGTGATATTTCCCAAAGAAAGAATTTAATCTTCTTGGGATAGTTGTCCTTCCAAATACCTTTAGTCAAGGATGACTCTAATAAGCATCTAGAGTCGCTCATATCGGATAGAAGAGATTTAGTAGAGAATTGTCTGCTAGGGTGGATGTTCCACCCCCAAGAATCTTCCTCGTGAGAGAGGACAATTGGGGCAACATCGAGGCTAAGGTCAGCCCATTTGATAGCCTCCTCATCCTTGAATATTCCAAACCTCTTTAATTGTCTCCTTTTTGCTTTGTGAAAGACTGTATAGGTGGGGATACCGAGAGGCCAAAGGAGGGTTGGTAACCCAAGGGTCAGTCCAGAATAAAGTTGATGCTCCATTGCCAACAAGGTGGCTAATCCGGCTTGTTACAAGATGTTGGTGTTTAACAATGGACTTCCATGGGCCCTTGGCAGTAGCTAAGGATGCCCAATTTAAAAAAGTAGATGAGCCATATTTCTCTTTAATAAGAGTCTTCCATAAAGCTTTATCCTCCTGTTTGTATCTCCATATCCACTTCGCCAGGAGAGCTTTATTTTTATCTCTCATAGATCGAATGCCAAGGCCTCCTCGGTCCAAAGGATTATTGCGTTTGCTTGGAGATGGAATATCCCTAAAAACATTAGATCCTTTTTTCTGGGTTCTCCATCGCAAGATTAACACATTGAACAGAGCATGAAACTTGCAGCTATCGCCTTGATTCAAACTTGCAGGTATCAACTCAATGGTGTATTCTTGGTCAAAAAGAGGAAAATGTTACAAATGATCTCTCTTCTTTTTCGATAGGATTATGGAAGATCCTTCTCCAAGCTGCTAATGTCAAATGATGCCAAACCCCGGGAAACATTTTTTTGAGCAAAAGTACCCCAATTGCCATTAATTTCAAAAAAAAATTGTAGTACATGAAAAGATAGAGCGAGCTCCAAAGTGAAACCTTGAAACGTATGGAATCCTAAGCTTTCTTGCTCTCTCTATGAGTCTCTCAACTAAGTTTCTTTTCATCGAAACTCCAACGCAATTTCTTGACTAGAACTTTCTCATAGGACTCTTCCCTTTCTTTTGAATGGATGGCCAAGAAGATGTTGCTCTAGAGTATCAAGGTTTAGCGTGAAAGAGGCTAAATTGTAATCTAGCAATAGAGAATACCACATTTTGGACAAGGAACAGTGAAGGAAAAGATAATTAAGGTTTCACTCGCTTAACAGAGAGAGAAGAAACTTGATAATTAAGGTTTTTCTTCTGATGCATTTTGTAAAGATAAATCCTCCTCGGATACAGAATCATTACTAAAGAAACAGAAGAAAATAGTGGTAAAGCAAAATATATATTGTAAAGCAACAAAAAGAAATTATAAAAATTAAAAGCAACAAAAAAATTACGTAACAGAGAGATGAAAAGAGGTTGATTGCAGTATGCAAATGAAGGCAAATACTGAAAACACTTCTGAGTCTTCATCAAACTTCCTCAATAAGGAAGAGACTGATTCTATATAGTAAATAAAAATAAGACGCAATGTCAAACCAACCAATACATGAAGAGATTCACCTTGTTCGTATAACCAAGATGCACTGTTCAAACCAGTAAACTGAACTTCATAAGAGCTATAAAAAGAAAGGAATACCTTTGAATGAGATTTTTAAGACCTGCGTGACTTCCTTTAATAGAATCCATATGCAATATACACGGTACTTTCATTGACTTCATCAGGTCTTCATCTGTAACAAGACAAAGTTATGAACTTATGACTGATGGGAGGCACAAATTGACCCAATGAATGAAGAACTTACCGCTATATCTAGCCACTTCACCAGGATGGCATATGACCATTAAGCTCCAATGAAGGCTGTTATAACAAAAATATAAAGTTGAAAAAGATACCCACTTTCAGTAATGTTGAGCTTATCACACAAGGCAAAAGTCTTTCCCAAATAGAAAAAGCTAACCTGAAGTTTATAGGAATGAAGATATAATCCTTATCAAATAAATCCACTTTCCGAGTCCATTTTCGAACACGAAGAAAGGCAGCTCTGCCATCAGAAGCGCTTGATGGATCTTTATCAAGGTCTGCCAGCTTCCTAAAGAAAAAGCTATTGAAGAAGTGAAATCTATGCTTCTCCTTAGGATCTATCTGGATCTTCAAATACCTGCCGATCAATTTGATTTAGAAAGGACGTGATCCAATATTTGTAATAAAAGTTTGTTGAAATGAAAATCAGTCATCCAAGCAAGGTAAAGGTGAAAATAAAAGAATTATGAATCAACACTTTCTTTTTTTAATGAAAATGGATCAACACTTCTTTAAATGAGAAACTGAAAATCCGAACATCACTAGGAAAATATTCAAGGGGAAAACCTCTGATAGTAACTGTATTCAATCATGAATTACAAGCAATCACTATATAATTTGACTCACTGGATGTAAAAGTCAATGATTGTATCATTGACAAACGTCTCTGGTTGCAACAAGTCAACATCCCTCTTACTAATGGAAACGGCATCTGGATCTCCTTTGGGATAGACAACTTCTTCAAAATGCTCATCAAAGCTGTCCACAGACTCATATGAATTGTAAATAAGTGGCCACCGCCAACCTCAAAAAATTGTAATGTAATGTACTCAAGTTCATGTATTGATCATCCAATAAAAGAGAGCATACTGTACAATCACAAATAAAAGGTGAATGAAGATTGATCCGCATGCATGACATTTTGAACCACATAGCATGGTAGACATGAATCTTTTACTCAAAATTTAAAAAAATGAAGTTTAAAAAGTAGATACAAATAAAATTTCAAATAAGCCAACCAAATGTTTTCAAACATGAAGACTAGCTTTAAGAGGCAAAAAGTAGAGAATTCCACTCACTAGGGGAAATAATGTCTCTGTCCACCTAAATCATCATCATCGGTTCCTATGCCCGCACTACAAGACATAATCGAGGTAATTATAAATCAATGAACAAGGGAGACCAATATACGTAAAAGGGAATCACAATAAAGTTTATTGGAGAATGCAACCAGTGCATGAAAGTAACTTGAGACACATTAAAGATAGCTGTCTCGACCATGAAATGAAGAATATAACCCATGATACATCTTTAAGATATGCCACATAAATGGATGTCTCAAAGCGATGCTAAGTTTAAAGCTTCTATTTTTAAAGATTACATATGATCAACAATATAATGACAAGTTAACGCAGATAACTTACAAGAGAGACATATTCCAAATAGCCATGTATCTGGAATCCAAAGATCTGATCTTTTGTTGTTTCTCAGACCAGTGAGACTCAACCAGAGCAATCTTCACTTCCTTAATACCTGAACCAAGTTCATAGGCAATACGAATTGGTAAAACTAACCAGAAATATTTTTATCAAAACATTATTGAGAACACTGATGAAATGACACAAGAAAAAACCAATGAGGATGTCTAGAAGAATATAAATGTTAGGCCATAAGTTATGTCGTGAAGTTACTAATTATCTTAGGCAGGTCAACATAATTGATTTTTATTTAGAAAAACTTAGAACTGAACCTGGCTTCTCTAACAAGTGGGAAATTTTCTAGTACTGCCGTAGTACCATACTCCCTTTGTTCACGCTATAATTTTTTCTTCATAAATATATCTTTAATGCTGGTAGACCCCACATCATTTTTCAAAGGATGAGGGCATGGCAAGCAATAAATAGAAGGAGTATCCTACTAGAAATTTTCCCCTAACAAGCTAAGTCAAATAGCAAAGATATACATTGAAATACTATCAAATATTTATGCAACTGAAATCTAATTCCAAAAACTTCCATGTATACTTGCAGAAGTCCACTGACCAGAAGTGTCACACGCATTATCACATTGACCAGCATCCTTTGATATAACATGGAGCTTGATCATCACATATTCAACCTGTATGCCAAATGAAAAACTGGCAATTCACAAAAAAAGAACTCGAATATCATGAAATTTAGTTTCTAAAGCAAAGATGTAGGCACTCACCCTTTGAAACCACTGACACTCAATATCGATGAGATCATCAACTCTCCATTCAAGGTTAAGGAACTCATCGCTTCCATATTCAGCAAAGCCATTAATTTTGATGCCATTATTTGAAAAGGTTAACAAGGGACTGGCACAGTAAAAATCTCCATATACAACATAATCAGGACATAGAACAACCTCCTTGTTAAGATCATCCTATAAATTGAACAGAGAAAAGCTTCAGTACCCGAATGCTTATATTCTGGACAATGAAATTTGATAAGTAGAAGGAATTGATATAATACTAAATCTTTAAGAAAAAACAACAAACATATTCCACAGAAGAAATCAACGCTACATCCTAAGTTGTAAACAATTGTATTATGAAAACGAGAGGGAAAAAAATCCCAAATTGAAATTAGACATCTCAGAATTATAATTACAAAAATAACTTGATAAAACACTCCAGTATCCATGAAGATGCATAGTGTTTCACTATTTCAATTCTCTCTAATCTCTTCCTAACCAGTGTTTTTCTCTTCAAACACTCTCGAGATAAGAGGAAATTATTGTCTCCTTGAAGATCAAAAACCCTTGACATGAACCAATCGTGAAGAATTCATAATATGTATGGAACAACATGAACATCCAGACAGCCTACACTTCTGACAGAAGTAGTTAGACTAAAAAAGTCCTGGATTCCCAGTAAACAAAAATGACAAATTGGAAATAAGTTTCAGAAAAAATTTAAGACACAAGTGTGGTTTTTTTCTTTTTCTGTTTAAATCATCACAAGGAAGAAACTTACCATTTCATTGTCAGATGAGCATTTGTCTGAAGACTTCCCGTTCAGCAAAACTGAAATTGTCCAAAAAATCATAGTCAAACATTGAAATTTGAGTAAGTTATGAGAGAGCTCCTTTGAGGACAGGTTTTATTCAGTGCAACTCTTCCAAGTTATATGTGAAGCAAATACTTGGAAACTTCTATTTGCTGCAGGTTGGTTACCAAGTCGGTGGAAAATCTATTGTCCAATTTTTCAAACTGAAGGGGGAAATCTAGGTTATTTCAATTTTTTTTTCTGGTTAAACTGGGTAATGGTCATTCGTTGAAAGATTTGAACAGAGAGAAAATCAAAACTTCCTGTAATAAGGAGAGTGGCAAGGTATTGACCTTGATGTCTAGACTACTATCGGAGATTTTAGTAATGTGCCCTTACTGTTCAAGTTGATTGAAGGGTTTCTTTTTTCTTTCTTACTTTTTTTTTTTTTTGGGGGGGGGGGGGGGGGTGTGAAAACATCAGTCCCCTTTCATAATCATCCTTATTGATATTGATACAATTTTTATCTATCTGGGAAAGAACAACCAAAATATTGTTGGAGTAAACACAGTATACAGAACATACCACCATCCTCTACAATTTCCGAAGGAGAGCTCATTGGAGAACTCCCATTCATGCTTCCATTAGGATCTGAAATTGCATCAACTTGCTTCCTCTGTAAATTGCAAAGAAGTGTTACTTGAACAAGACTAATACTCCTATATATCTTAAAAGAAAGTAATGTTCAGAAAGCAGAAAGTAAAATACTTCAGTAGCAAACTCAGGAAGAGTGCAATTTAACCCCAGGGTAGGACTTTGAGAGCTAGATCCAATTTTTCCAAGTTCAGAGTCAGAGCCAAGGCTTCCAGTCACATGATTATCTACTTGCATAAACACATCTTGCGAGTGGCTATTCAATTCTGATTCTGTATTGGCATCTAATTGATATTTCTCTTCTTTCATGATGAACTGCTCTTTAGTTGAGCCCGAAGGAATATGTGAAATACCATCGTCACAACCACGATTACATTCATCCAAATCAACATCCATATGTGGATTTTCAATCTCCTTCCCTTCAAAAATGAATCCATTAGCCACAGTTAATTTATCTTCATCAATTTAAAAAATGGATGACCATCAACAAATAAACTAATTTTGATAATGATAGCCAAAAAAAACTTGGATTACTGAATTCTGCAGTGGCATTGTTGAACGGACATTCATTAAAGAGAAGGCACAAAAAGAATGCAATTCTGAAATGATAACTTGGACAAGGACAAGCCATGGTGGGAACTGAATAGAAAGCACGATGGCATAAATAAACATCACAATCATTAATGTTCATTTTCGGCCATTCAGAATACAAGATACAGGATATCCTCAAACATGTGCGGAAAAAAAATTACCATAGCAATTTTCAATAATTTATGATACCACAGTAAGGAAAATTTCCGTTCTATAAGTTTAAAGAAGAAAAGAAAAGAAAGAAAGAAGTGATAGATGAAAGAAAATTATTCCAGTAATCCTCCTTCAGACGTGAATCTCCAGAGGGATCAAACTCGTTACTAGCTACCTCTTTTGGCAACGTATATGCCAGCAGAGGGAGGGGAAAAAACGCACTTTAATCACCTTGAATGACCACATATTCACTTTAATTCCCCATTGGAAGTGAAGGATTTTCAGCAATCAGCGATAATACCACATAGTGAAACGCCACAGAGAGATTAACATGGCGCAAGGAAATCACTCAATAGGTTTCAAATTCGACTGTATTTGACCGAAAATCTACAACAAGGAACCGTTTGAAATTCTACGACTACTCCACGATCTACCTAGGGCAAAAGGCTAACAGAACCAACATAGTGGTCAACTTTCTCTATGCATAACTCCAGATAAACCCCATAAATCATCTATCCCCGAGAAGCAATACTCTGTTAACATTCAAAATCAAAGACTCGAAACCAACAATCTCCTATTAGTATTTGCAGAAAAATAAAAAATAAATAAAAAACGAAAATGATGTAGTTTCCAGTCTAGGAATACCTACCACATTCAAGAAATTCATACTTCAAAACAGGGTTCGTTTCGATATTAGGGTTTTTGAATTTGCTGAGGCGCTTCTCGGAGATCAATTCGGGAAGCTCGTCTTCTTCGGTGAAATCGAAGACTTCGAGGCCTTTGACTGCGGCGTTCTTCATGGCGAGATAAGGGCGGACGGGAGATCGCTGAGTTCAAACGAGTCCAAGAAACTCAGTGAGTTGACATTGGTGAATCAGAGGGCGAGCTCCGATGCACAGGGAGAGGTAAAGTTTTACTGAACGCAGATTGTGACAAAGCTTTGGCCCACTTGGGTTGCTGAAAATGGATCCAATTAGAGTCCGCAGATGAATCAGCTGGATGCTCGCTCACGCCTTTGTTTGGTGATTTAATTTAAAGCGCTTTTTGGGCAAGTTTATTACCGCTACGTCATTAAGAGGCTCTATGTATTTGTGAATTATGAGACTTTTTTCTTTTCCTTTTCTTTTTGGCACAATATATATTTTAGAGAGTATATGTATATATATATATATATATTTTAGCACGATTCAAACAAGACTGACATCTTAGTCATGGGTACAAGTTTTATGTTAGTTGATCAATGCTCGTGTTGACAATATATTTAAGGTTTGTGTCTATTTGATCCAAGTTTCAAAATGGTTTGAACGATAATCTTTTGGTTTTTTGTGTTTTGATTTTTGAAAATTAGGCTTGTTTTCTTTCCATTTTCTTACAATTGTCTTCATTTTTATTAAAGACACGTCTGAATTCTTAACCCAAGTCTAAAAACAAATAAATTTTTGGAAACTTTTTTTTTTTTAGTTTTCAAAACTTGACTTGTTTTTGAAAACATGGAAAGAAAGTTGATAACAGATCAAATAAACTTAGGTGGGAGTGGTGTTTTCAAAAACCAAAAATCAAATGGTTATGAAAAGATATTTTAATTTTTTAACTTTAAATTTGTTCGAAATGATTTACGAGTTTATTTGACCATTGATAGAACATTTATATTTATAGTACTACAAGTGTACGAAAATTTTTCATACTATCCCTCGTTATTTGTCATAACGACATTCTTTTTTTTTTTTTTTTTGAAATAGTCATAACGACATTCTTTAATATTATTGTGAGGCCGTAAAATAAATAATATATCATTTTATGACCTATGAAATTATAAATGGAATGGATAGGTATTTAAATTATTCTTCTTTTTTTTTATATATATATGGTTCAACCTGTACTATAAATTTACCACATATTATATTTTTTTTTTTTGAGAAAAACTCATTGCAGTAGAACTAAGAAGCAACATCCAAAAGAAGTAACTCAGAGACCTCAACAGGCCAGTTCTCAATCCAAACATTATCAACAGAATGCAAACTAGCTAACTAAGCTAAAGCGTGAGCAACACGATTACCCTCCCTTGGTACATATGAAGCCTTAAACAGATCATCATCTCGGACGAGCATAAGAAGGGACTGTATTAACACACCTACTTTGGAAATATCCTCCACTTTGCCGCAAAGAATACGAACCAGGCGTAAGGAGTCTAACTCCACTTGAATACCCGAGAAACCCAATTGGAGAGCCAACTTAACCCCTTCATATAGAACTACCCCTCGGCCAAATCCACATCAAGGCATGACGGAAAAATCTTAGCCGCCGACAAGCATACCTGCCCCTCACTATTTCGAAGCACCAAGCCTCCCCCCACCAAACCACCATTTTGGCCGAAAAGTAGCAACTGAGTTGTGTTTCAAGGCACGCCCAGTTGGAGGAAACCAATGACGAGAAGAACGATCCGACCGGGGCACCACAGTTGCTCACCTGGCAAAATATATTAAATTAATATTATTTTGTGTGAGTCACTATCTTTTCTATCAAATTACATGGGTTTCCATCTCAAAACCAATTGGCAATGAGTGGGGTGACCCTTGTAGCTTATATATTGTGAGGTCTCCACCATTCTTTTTTATGTGGGATCCTCAACATTCCCCCTCAAGATGGTGTCTCTTTGGGTTCACCATTCTTGGATCGGATCCCAATTTCTTTTTATTGGACCGAATACCCGTTTGGGTTTAATGGGCTCTGATACCATATCAAATTACATGGGTTTCCATCTCAAAACCAATTGGCAATGAGTGGGGTGACCCTTGTAGCTTATATATTGTGAGGTCTCCACCATTCTTTTTGATGTGGGATCCTCAACATTTTCTCATTACTTTCTCTCTATCTCCCCTCCTTTAGCTAACATATCGTCGCCACTCATCCATCAAGAACAAAGGTATTAGATTATTATGGTCCTATTGGATAACTATTTGGTTTTTAGTTTTTGAAAACTATGCTTGCTTCCACTCAATTTCCTTATCATGGTTTTCATCTTTGTCCAAGTGACATTAGAGTTCCTAACCAAAATCCAAAAACAAAAATAAATCTTTGAAAACTTTTTTTTTTTTTCTAAATTTATGACTTGGTTTTTTGAAAACAATGGAATGATGTAGATAACAAACAAAAGAAATTTATAGGTGGAATGAGTGTTTATAAGCTTAATTTTAAAAAACAAAAAACGAAATGGTTATAAAACGAAACCTTAATGATAAAATTCTTAAATCTCAAACAAGGCACCACTCCATATTAAATCATCTAATTATTCACACGAGGGAGGGGATGGGAAAATCGTCTTAGCTCACAATAATCTTTTTCCTCCACTCCTTTCTCCATTTCCCGCTTAATTGAGGATTTCCACCCTGTTAGGGATGGGTCCCCACGAGGAAAATGAACCTCTCTCAAATTGAGTTACACTCACGCTTGCAATAAATAGGATCCTAGAAATTATAGAATTTGTGAGTATTTCGTCATATTACATATGATTTTACTTTGAAATCATTTATTTTATATTGATCTAGATCCACATAGTTCAAGAGTAGCCAAATTTCTATCCAAATAAAGACGAGGATAACTCAACTAACATAAAATTTGTACTAATGACCAAAAGGTTTATGGTTCAAATATTCCACCCCACATGTTGTCAAGAAAAAATAAGAAAAAAAAATGACGAGATGTTCCCAAATTTAATTGCTTATTGAATGTTTCCCTAAAAAATGAAGGACCGTGAGAATTATTTTCAACATGGTTGAGAATTTATTGTCAGTCAGAAATTCGTTTCACCCTTTTTTTTAGTACATCAACATTTGGGGGTGGGGGATTTGAAACTCTGACCTCTTGGTCAAGAGTACATGTCAATTACCGATGAACTATGCTCACTTTAGCATTTCACCACTTTGTTTGCTTGTTTAGAAAATTCAATGACCCAAAAAAGTTCACTCAATCCAATCCAATTTTATATAGATTGAATTGAGTTGAATTCAAATAATTAAAAAAAAATACTTTATGGAATTAGGGTATGTTAGGGAATGATCTTAAGAATAGTGATTCTAGCACAATTGATTTATTTATGACTGATTTATTAAAAGTGGTTTTCATATCATCATTTTAATGTTTAGTTCTACACCTTTAATAATGATTTTCATACAATTACAAGTGATTTTTAATGACTAAGATCTTTTTTTAATAATGACTAAGGTCATGTTTAGGAGGTAATTTTAGAGTAAGTGTTTTAAGCTAAATGATTTAATTATAATTAATTTTATACAAGTATTTAGTTATAAATCATTTTAATATTTGATTTCATACTTGTGAAAGTGATTTAAATTTAATTTAAAGTACTTTTCTAAATTGTTAATGTTTTATTTTCAAAGGTGATTTTAATCACCAAATTACTAAAATTGAGTATTGCACTTGTGTTTCAAAAAAAAAAAAAAGTATTGCACTTGGGATAAAAAAAAAAAGGGTAGACAAAGAGAACAAAATATAAAGCTAGAGAAAAGTTTCAAAAAGAGAAAAAAAAAATGTTAGAGATATGGAGAGACTAAAAAAAATTAAAGAGAGGGAAAAAAAAGTTTTGAGAGGAAATTTTAATAAAAAGCGAAAAATTGAAGATAAAGAAATAAGTAAGGAGACAGAGAAAATTTTTGGGGAGAATGATAAAAAATTTAGGAAGAAAAACTTCAATGAGGAGAAAAATGTCAAGAGTCAGGGACAAAAAAAATCAGGCAAAAATTATTATAAAAAAAAAAAAAAAAAAATCAGGCAAAAATTTTAAAGAGGTGAAAAATTAGAGAGAAAAAAGTTAAACAAGATACACAAATTAGAGAGGAAAAAAACTAGAGATAAAAATGTCAGTGAGAATTAAAACCATCGGAGAGAAAAAAAAAAGTGAGAAAAATGAATAAAAATTTCAAAAAGAGAATAAATCAAGTGATAGACATTACGATTTTTTTTTTAAATGAAAATTACCATTTTGTAAAGAATTATAGATGACCTCAAGTTTTGAGAAAACTTGTTTTTTTGGTGGATTTTTTTTTTTTTTTTTTTTTTTAAACAATGGGTTGTGCCTGTCACAAAAGGTTATATATTATTATATACAAAATAAGTCAGTTTTAAAACAAAATCACCCACCATCACTTCACAAAAATGACTTGAAAATCACCTCCCAAGTGATTGACTGATAATCACTTTCTCATTGTTGATGGTCAAATTTGGTCAGAGGAAACTCACATGACCTTCATGTGCCACCAACGGTAAATTTGTAGATGAGGGGGAAAACGTGGCCTGCAAAAGAATAAACCTACACACCGGTGTGGTGCTAGCCACACCACCTCCAATGCTTAAGTCAGAAAACGGAGGGAAGAGCTAAAGAGTAAGAGGAGAAAGTCGAGAATTGAGTTCGGGTCCCCTTCTTCAGTGGCGAAGAGTGATATAAATACTTGCTCATGCTCCTAGGGTTTTTAGGAATTCGGAGGCGTTTCGGGACAAACCAGGAGGAACTGGGACGGCCAGAGGCGGTAGGGACCAAACGGAGCCGGACGGGCCTTGGCCCGCGGCCAAGGGTCGGCCTCGGGGGTCGAGCCAAAAGCCCGACCCCTCCAGTTTTGGCCCGTCCCACCCACTTGCCGGTTTCGCCTCTGTGGTCATCTCCCATCCTTATTTTTGTCCGGTTGTCCTCGTCAGCTCCTTGTACACCGGAGTGGTCCAAAATTACCTATAACACTCATCATTGCCAAACATCACAAAATTGAAAGAAAAATGATTTTGGACATGTCACATTATTGTTAGTTAGATCACCTAAAATTAATCATGGAATTGAATAAATCTGAAATTTAATTATTTTGAAAAAATATATTTCTTTTACTTACAATGAAATCGTGTGCACACGCTGATTTTTATTTTATCTTATTCAGTAATTATTTTAGATTATTTATTCACCTGCAATTTTTAAAATAGTTTTTTTTTTTTTTGAAAAGATTTTTTTTTTAAAATAGTTTATAAGCTATTCCAGTCTAATTTTTTTAATATAAATTGAAATAATGTTATTAATTTTTTTTTTTTTTTTTTTGAACAAGAAATAATGTTATTAATTTTCCTTCATATTTGAACTAAATAAAATGAATAAAATCTCTAGACACTAGTATTTTACTTTAGAAAAAAAAAAAAAAAGAAAAAGAAAAAAACTTTTGATAAGTGACTCAAGTGTGTTGGCATAGAAATATTTCTTCAAGTAATTGTCTAAGTTTGTGAAATCAAAATATGCTAATTTCACGAAATTAGATTGAATTGGGTTCAATTTAAACCCAAATTCATTTCAGGCCCAAGCCCATGGATGAGCCCAAATACATTTCAGGCCCAAGCCCATGGGCCCATTGGCAACCAAGCCCAAGCCCAAGCCCACGAAGGCCTTTAGGAAACTCTATAAATAGGAGGCATGGCTTCTCATTTGGGAGACGGCAGAAAGAAAGGAAGAAGAGAAAGCTCTCAGAAGAAATCGAAGATTGAAGTTCCTTCTGCAAAACCGAAGATCAAAGCTCAGATCCTCATCAAATCCAGCTGCAGAATTGAAGAACAATGCTCTGATCATCTTCAAATCCCGACACAGAATTGAAGAACGAAGTTTAGATCCTCTTCAAAACCCACTGCAAAATCAAAGATCGAAGCTCAGATTCTCGTCAGATTCAGCTACAGAACTGAAGAACAAGGTTCCGATCATCCTCAAATCCTGCCGCAAAACTGAAGAACGAAGCTAAGATCCTTTTCAAAACCCACTGCAGAATCGAAGATCGAAGCTCAGATCCTTGTCAGATTCAGCTACATAACTGAGGAACAAGGTTCCGATCATCCTCAAATCCTGCCGCAAAACTGAAGAACGAAGCTAAGATCCTCTTCAAATCCCGCCGCAGAATTGAAGATCAAAGCTCAGATCCTCTCCAAATCCTGTCGCATAATTGAAGAACGAGGCTCCGATCATCTTCCAATCTCACTGCAGAACTGAAGATCGAAGTTCAGATCCTCTTCAAGTCCTCCTACCAAATCGAAGACCAAAGCTCAGAACCTCCTGCAGACCTGAAGACTGAAGTCTACCTCGATCTATCCAGAAGAATCCAAATCCTTCTGAAGAACAAACCTTCAGGACCAAAGCTTCTTGAAGACTCTGTAGATCAAGCTAACTTGAATTTGTGAGAGAAATCATCAAATGATTGTAACTAGAGATTGTAATCCACTACACTTATACAGAAATCAATACATACAAGTAGTTTCACGAATCAAATTTCTCTCTTGAAATCTCGTGTGAACAAAGTGACTTGAAGCAACTATCGACCACCTATTTTTATATTCCGAACACCCTTATTTATTAATAATAAAACATTATTCAACAACATAGCAAGGGTGGCTCCAATCCTTTCACAAAAAAGTTTCAATCGAAGGATCATTCTAACTATCTTGTCAAACATTACGATTTCTGATGATCTCCTTGTATATGGAATATATGTGTAGATGGCCCATTTGGAGAGGTCAAAATGAAAATATCGTCTTACCTTTCCAGTTTAAGGTTATATGTCATTTGCTTACGTTATCATCCTAGCAAAATTACCATTTTACTATCTATATGAAAACACACATTTTTCTCTCATATCGTTTTTCTCTTTCATTCTTCGCTCAATTTATTTATTCTCCCTTTTCTCTATCTCTTTATTTTCTCTCTTCAGAGAGTACACAACGAGAGAAAGAGTTGGAGTAGGGAGAGAGTTGATTGGACAAATAATGAGATTGGAGAGAGGGTGAGATTGGAGAGAGAAACGAGAGAGCGAGCGAGAAATTAGGGGGAGAGCGAGAGATTGGAGAGAGAGCGAGATACTGGGGAGAGAACAAGAAATTGGAGAGAGAGAGTGAGAGATTGGAGAGAGAAATTGGGAAGAGAGCGAGAGATTGGAGAGAAAGCGAGACTGAAGAGCGAGAGATTGAAGAGATAGTGAGAGATTGGAGAGAGAAATTGGGGAGAGAGCGAGAGGTTGGAGCGAAAGCAAGAGTAGCGATTGGGAGGTTACAGTAAAGAGTAAAATAGTAATTTTACTAGGGTGCTGGCGCAAACAAAATGACATATATTCTCAAATTGAAAAGGTAGAACATTTATCGTTTCCACCTATTTTAGAGGATCATCTGTATATATAGTTTAACATAGAGCATTATAATTATGACTGAGAATACAAACCAACCTATGAAAAATAAAATTATGATCAAGTTGACCACGTGTTATAAAAATAGAGAGACAAGTAAAAAAAAATTAAAGCACCATGCTTTTAAGTTTTAAGACTAAGTGAGAATAAAGTTTTTAATAAAGTTATGCATATCATCATTTCTTTATGAATATTGGCCAAAAGATTTTGGTAGAGCTAATAAAAAAAATTCTTGAACCTCAACTCTCTTCTCTTTTGATTTCTGGTCAAAGTATCCTTTTGGTCACCTGTATTTTTTAACCCGTTTCATTTTAGTCGTTATATATTCAAATGTTCAAATTTTAGTCTTTGTAGTGTCATATATCTAAAAATTAGTTCATACAATTCATTTATGGTTAATTTTTCTAAAAATATTTAATCTCAATAAGTCTTTTGCCTAAAAATTAGGTAAATAAATTCACAATATATGAATGAAAATTATTATTATTATTTTATAGAACCAATTTTAAGATATTATTAAAACTAGAAGAGACCAAATTGGAATAAAATTACAGAAGATAAGATAAAATAATACTCAAAATACATCGGCCAAATTAATAATTTAATCCTAATCTTTCCATTTAATCTTATGAACATCCTCCCCCACCACAAATTAATTAATCAAAGTTAATTGTACTAAAAAAATAATAATAATTGTTATGGGTGAATTTGGACCTAGTTCTAAGAGAATCAGGATGATAAGAGCCCAGAGAAGAAACAAGTCCACGGAGGCCTATTGGACTCGAATTAATTCCTAGGGCTATTCCTCCTCTAAAAGGAAAAGGAAAACACTAATTTCAACTATAAATAGAAGAGATTAACCCCAAGATAGGGTGACGAAACTTGGTATCTATTTTCTTCATCTATATTATTTTACTTGCTTCATTTATGATCTCCCAACTGATTTAAGCATCGTAGTCGGTGTGGCAAGTATGACACCGGTGCACAATCTTTTCTTATTTTGCAGCCACGTCTTTTCCCTTCAAACAAATTCACCGTTGATGTCACGTGAAGGTCATGTGAGTCTCGCTTGACCAAATTTTGACATCAACAATAATCAAAGTTAATTTTCTTGAAAAAAAAAATAAAAAGAAGAAGAAGAAGAAGAAATAATCAAAGCTATTTTAGATTACAGCAAACGGCGGCTGACATAAAGCTTGACAAGACTAAAGGCAGAGATTGGTCTATTCAAATCACTACTACTTTAAGTTAAATTTTCTTTTATATTAATTTATAAAAGCTCAAAATATATTTGTTATTTATTCCAACTCTTTTTTTCTTTTATCAAATTGTTTTTTTTTTTTTAATGACTTTTTCTTTTATCAAATTGTTCTGATCTTTTATGTTGTCAAATTTTTATCTTATTTATTATCATTATTTGTCCACGTGATAAATGTTGTAAGATACCATTTTAACTTAAAAGTAGAAAACTAAGACTAATTTTCATTTTATTGGTTCTTAAACTTTAATAATTGGACTAAAAGTATTCTAAAAAATATTAATAATAACAATGGGGATAAAAGTCACTTGATATCAAAATTTAATTAATTTTCACTAATTAAAAATTGCTGGAACAAGAGTCATCTTGAACATGGTACCTATATTCTTCAGCTTTAAGATATAAAATTCAAGATCACTCTCACATTTGCTTGATAAAATATATATATATATATATATATATATATTTTGAGATCCCAAAACAAATCTTTTAAAAAAATCAAAACCAAATTAGATTATCTATTATAGGAACGGTTTGAAAATACCTTTTAATTTAAGTGTTTTTCAAGAATGTGTGTGTGTGTTTTTTTTTTAACATTTTTTATAAAAATTATTTATAATTTAGACATTCATACATTTGGCTACATTATTTCATCATGGGTGTTTTTGTACACATTATTATACACTTAAAAATTTACTATTCAGTATTTATTTTAAAATGATTTATTTTTCAATCTCATTTTATAATAAGTCATTGTTAGTGATTGCCAAACACCGTAATTTTTAACATTTGAAAAGTTGAACCAAACATATTCTTAGTATAAACCCCACAACACAACCACAACCATGAAAATGGAAAATTCCCAAAATAGTGTTTTAGAAAAGATTTTTTTTTTTTTTTTACAGTATGGAGTGGGAGATTCGAACCACAGGCCTCGTGGTTATCAATACATCGTTATGCCAGTTGAATTATGCTCTTGTTGACGTGTTTTAGAAAAGATTAATTATGTTATTTTGTTCCCCGAACATATTGCGAAAATGAGAGTGAGAAATTTGAATATGAACCTTTAAAATAATAATAAAAATTTTATCCATGGACGCGTTGGTTACTAATATTAGGATGATTTTGGAAAATAAACTTATTTCATTAAAACAGCTTCTCACCCTTTTAAAAAAATCATGAACCTCATGATTTATATTAATAAACTTTATAATTTCCACCATTCATTTTCATTGGTTTTGGTTGCATTTCATCTTATTATCTGCCACTTCTTCATCTCCCACTACTTTTTGCCTCAATTTGGGCAGGGAAGCCTGCAAAATTAATCAATTCATCATTAATTTCAATTAAAAAAAACTGTAAATAATATAATATATATATAAATAATTGTTAAAGCAAACTTAGCTTAATCGTAATTGACATAAATGTATAGAAATAATTAAAAATCTTCCTTCAAATTGTACTTTTACATTAATTTTATTTTAGTCTGTATTCTTCGTCTTCCATAAACAATCTATTATTCAACAACGTTCACATAAAAATCCATATTCATCTTAGTTGGTGCTATGTACATGACAATTATAACTAAGTCATGCTAACTTTGACCAAAAGAAAATAATAATAATAATTATATGATACCATATTAATTTACATCTTATATTTCATATGCTAAATGCATTCGACCTAATCTTAAATTAAGAATATACAATTAAAATATCTATAAACAGACTTCTATTCAAAATTGAACTAAGAAGTCAATATTGATCATCTTATATGTGACCACTACATACAATTATATAAAAACACATCAAACATTATTTGCTGCCCAGTAACAACCCTATAAGACAAAAATGTAATGAAAATTTATTAAATGCTACTACCACAATATGGTTGTGCTCCAATGACCGACCACTTGGACAATACTTACTTACATATTGGTGTGTAGCTACCTTCTTACACACGATAGTTAAAATGTCGATGGTTAGGAGACATGATTTTTTCTTGTTTTCTACTTTCTTCTTTTGTCTTCTACTCATCTAATTAATACGAGATTTTCGACACAATTTCTTTTAGTTCAATGACATATAGATATGAGGATTTGAACCTGAAACAATTTGATAAAAAATATAATGTTATAACCCTATGAGTGAACTCAATGACTTATACCAACTAACAACAGAATCTAAGTAACAGGAAACAAAAGAAAACAGAAGACAATGTATAATTAATTATTATTATTATTATTAATGTGGGAGAGAAAGAACTGACCCTAATTTGAGGGAGGTGTCGGAGCTGTCGTCGTCGGCGGGAGGGCCGCTGTTGCAGCTGCAGACGTTGGCGGCGGACTCCGACGAAACCCCTTCTTCCGGCACCACCACGTCGGAATTATCTACAAGCACCGGCATTCTTTCATTCGACAACCTTATCATCTGCCAATTTCCATTAATTTAATTAATTACATCAATTTATCCAAAAATAATAATTCCCTTTTCCATTCATTTCTCTTTTTATGAATAAATAAACTCTTATTTACCTGCTGCTTAAGCATCTTGTTCTCTTCCATCAGCCTGGCTCCCTGTATAATTTTTTCCACACCAGGTGTAAATATATTGTAATATATAATTCGTTATTAACCTCAAAATTCACCCTAGAATGTGTTTTTACTTTAATGTTTGAAATAAATAGTTTAATATCCACGGTAAAAAAAAACAACTTTATAATTCTTTTGTTGAGATCTAAGTGGAGACCTCAGAATTTATAAGATACATGCTCCACTTATTGTCAATTGGTTTTGAGATGGAATCTTATGTAATCTAATATGGTATCAGAGCCCATAAAACCTAAACGGATATTCCATCTTGAAATGATAAGTGGAGTTTTGAGATTAAATCCCATGTAAACTAATATGGATCAATATAATTTGTGTATTTTAAAAAGATTTTGATACTATTCTATGTTTTAAACGTTGAGATGTGAATTATTCGAAAATAACATGATAAAGGAGATTAAACTTATCAAGCACAAAATTGAAAGTCTTAAGGAGTATTATAATCTCTTTAACAATAGTACATTAAATTAAATAGATATAATTCTTAAAAGCACAGAAGCTACAATAATACAGCTAAATAAAATTACCTTAAGCTCGAGAGCATTAATTTCACTCATAATCTTATTTTCCTGCAGAAATATAGAAGAAACCAGTAAATTAAATACACATGTTATGTGCAAAATTTCCAAAGAAAAATATTTTATTAATGTAATTATTGTTATTTGAAAGAAGAGAGAATTAAAAACCTTGGTTTGAAGAACTCGTGCGAGGCCTACTTCAAGCACTCTTTCCAATCGCTTCAAATCTTCTAAGTTCAATCCTTGAAGATCCTCTCCTCTCATCTGCCTTATAATTTTTTTCATAATAAAAAAATAATAATCTTTTTTTTTTTAAAAAAAAAAATTAAGCATTAAAATTGAAAAAGAAAAAAAATATATATAAAAAGGTACCTTAGTTGATGGCTCATATCTGCAACTTCCTTGGTCAACCGGACGTGACTGCTATTCTCAAGCTAAACTTCACAAACAGTACTTTTTTGTTGTAAGATTTAATTATGAAATTGTTTCCATTTTTCTTATAATAGATAAATTAATGGCAGCTTATTTTACTGAAAATATATCAGTAACAATACTTCTCATATCTAACAAACAATTTAGAAGCAAAATTTGATCCTCAATTCTCAAATTCCATGTACTTTTCCCTTGTAATTTATTTTAAACACTTGTCAATAAATAAACATGATTTTAGAAATAGAAAATTGTAAAAAACAAAAGAATTATTATCCAATGAGTTCGAAACTTGGAATAGGGAATTCACTGTTATAGGGAGGAAGCGTATAACAACTATAGGATTATAGGTTGCATACATGAACTATCCATGTCGGAGTCGAGTCACAAAAATGTGCAAAACGGTACTCGTTTAGCCTCCTAACGGTACTTGGGAGCAAGGACAAATAGAAGTTAAACATGATCCAATGCATAAATAGACTTAAGTTTTAAGCAAGCTAGTAATAGAGTTAATCCTAACTTGGGTTGAAGCTAATTGAATTCCTTGTCTTTATTTGTTGCAATTTTATCATTTTACTTTGTTATTTAAAATTATTTTCAAAACTCAATCAATTTATTTTGTTACCTACACCTGTGTCACTTTCCAAAAGAAAATTGATGGTTAAATTACAAGTTTAGTCCATAAATTTCGTATCTAATAAATTTTCGAACAACCTAGACTTCAAAAAAATGTCGAATAAATCTAATGAGAAAATTTCTAGTACTACGGTAGTACATACTCTCTCCATCCAACATTTAACACGTCATTTAATGATACAATATTTTATTCCATGAATCTCACATCATTTTTAAATATTTCTTTCATGGCAAACAAGGATGAATGAATGTATTATGGAAAATTTTCCATTCAACAGCAGTCCTAAAAATTTTCATTTTCCCTAAATCTAACATTTCAATTCTATATCTCATATAACCTTAATCTATTTGATACTAGATAAAACTCATAAACTTATCAGATACATATTTCAATTTACATCTAATAAATTTAGAAAGTGTTGAAAACATTATAGACCTACCAAACACAAAATTTAAGATTATAAATCGAGGCCTATTAGACACGAAATTAATAATATATATACACACTGATTACCTGCAGGTCGAGCGATGGATATTCCAATTTTCCAAGGTTACTGGAGTGCAAATTGTACCTCGCTATAACATCCTTAACGCTGCATCAAATATATATAATTAAATACCGTGGGCAACGTCAAAAAATAAATAAAATTAATAATAATAAAGATGTACAGATGGAGATATTTTTCTAATATATTACCCAAATGAAAAACTTAAATTAATTATTCGGCCACACTTTGCAAAAGTCATATATATCATCAATATAATTCGTTTATTACACTTGTTGAATTAAATATATAACATTTTCTTTTTAAATTCATATATTTCTTTGTTATGTTTTTGTTATTTGAACATCAATGTCTGAGAATGTGACACCCACCAATAATGTTCTTTAATTATTTCAAAATTTAAAAGCAATCTTAGATCATCATTAACTTTTGTTCTTTAGTTGTCTTGTTATGACTTTAATGATAATACACACTGTTGATAATGGAATAAATTCCTGATTTTCTTGAGATAAGTTTCACTCAAAATCCAAAAAATGTGAAGTAGATATGGAACAAATTATTATTATTATTATTATTAATTTTTTTTTTTAAATCAACAAGTGGGTGAGTTCAAATTAATGGTGACAACTATTACATTAAATGTCCCCCCCCCCCCCCCCAAAAAAAAAAAAAAAACCTTGACCCAAAGTTTCAATAAGTGAAGTTTCTTTCATGTAAAGTCAAAGAAAGTCTGCATTTTTATACCTTGCATAAATATAAATTTTCAGAAACATTTAATAGCTTATTGATTATTCTTGTTCTATAAATTATTAAATGATATTATATCAAGAAGTATGTAAACTAATGTATAGTATTGAGACACATGTTTCAAAAGTCTTAAATGAAATCTACCTAGGTTCAACTTTCTAATTCTAGGGTTACATAATTTAATTCATAAGTCAGAATTCTTTACAAATTTTCCAGATAAGAAAATTGGGGATTTATAATACTAAATACACAAATCTAATTCAGTGGCTCAAATAATTCCAAAAAAATTAAATTAGTCAGGTAGGGGAAAAAGAGCCTAAATTTCAAATAATCCCAAAACCAAAATAGAAAGTGCTTCTTGAAACTGAAACCTACCACATTTTCTTTCTGAAATTAGAACTCAATATGACATGCACAACACAAAAATGAACACCAAATTCAAAAAATGGCAGAAAAATTCTCCAGCATGTTTTTTCTCTTGACTGAGAATACACATCAATTACCGCTAAGCTATGTTCGTTTTGATGCAAAATTTTTCAGCTTAACCCATGAAAACCAGGACATTTTTCAAGTAAACAAGGTCTCGTTTTATAACTATTTGATTTTTGTTTTTTCGGTTTTGAAAATTATCTACTCCTTTTCTCCTAATTTATAAAACCAGTAATTTTCAAAAAAAGTTGTTTATATTTTTAGAATTTAACTAAGAATTCAAATGTGTTTTCAACGAGAATGAAAACTACCGTAAGAAAATTGGAAGGAAACAGAAAGTTAACAAAACTCAGCCACTAACACGAACTTGCAAACGGGAAGCATAACTCAACAGTCGAGACATCGGTAAAATTTTTACAATGAATTGAAAGTTCAAATCTCCTTCTCCACATTCATACCTCGAACTGGAAAACTCGAAGAGCTTTCCGGTGGCGGAGAAGATGACCAGCGCCACCTCAGCATCGCAGAGCACTGACAGCTCCTCCGCCTTCTTGAAGAGCCCTCGCCGTCGCTTCGAGAACGTCACCTGCCTCGCCGTTAAGTTATCGATCTTCCTTATCTTGATCTTCTCTCTCGCCATTTCTGCAACACCAAGAAATTTTCATTCTCTCTCAAATATAAAAAACACTAAAATTTCATATTCTAATTCTTTATATTATATATAAAATCTTCAATATTACACACAAATTAACCATCTGGGTTCCTTCTTTCAAATGGGGTTTCCTCAAATCTACAGTGAAGAAAAAAAAAAAAAAAACCCTAAAGAAAGATTCCCAAATCAGATCTGAGAGTGAATTTTATTATTTTTTAAAGAAACCATCAATCAAATCGCATATTTAACTGACGTAAGAGCAGATGGATAAGAAGAAGAAGAGAAGAAAATCCAAACAAAAATCTAATAAAAACCCAACAAAATAAAAGAAAAAAAAAATAAATAAAGGGAAAAATCCGACCAGTTTTTTCTTTAGTTGTACCTTTGATTGGAACACTAGAAGAAGTGTGCTAGGTTTTGCATCAGAAAACCAAAGGAAAAAAAAAACACGACCACAGATAAAGGAGAAAGTGGAGATTAGACAGTGACGTGTTCAATTAAAGGAAAGAATACATTCCCATTTATAGCCAAACAGAGTTTTACTTTGTTTAACCCACAATTGTTTAACCATTTTTTTAAAAAATAAATAAAAACACTGCTGATTTGAGAGATTCAGAGTAGGAGGACGAAACGTGGTTTCAGTCAAATAACCTTATCTTTACTATTTTTCGAAGTAAAAAACGAAACAGTAAGTTTTCAAAAATAAAATAAAAGAATCAAACAAATGGGTTCAGTGAGTTTTCAAAAAGTAAAAACGAAACGTGTTTCTTTCTTTTTCTTTTTTTTTTTCCCCCTATCTTTTGAGGAGATAAAATAACATTTTGGTGCTGTAATTTGGTTTTTTTTTTCCCTTCTATTTGTATATATGCGTTTAAAATGGATTTCAATCCTGAGTTTAAATTTAAATTTTTATTGGAATTGGTTAAATATTTAATAACAATTTTCATTAAAAAAAAAAATACAATGTGAACATTGTCGATATATACGTGAATCCGACCAGTGGGTCGACTCCAAAATGTGTGTAATCGAATTGGTCGCAGGTTCTTGCACGAGATGGAGTCCGGTTCTTTGCACCGATGTAGTGCGTTATGCCCTGTCCACTGCATACCTTTTATTAGAAGGAAATGGCTCTCCATTTTATAGTAGTGGCCTCCCGACAGGAGTGTCAAAAGGAGTCAGCCGATCTTCTCCGTTCGAGTAGTGTTGACAACAAAATCTTTAGGAGACGAGATTACATCAACATTTGAGGGTGGGGGGATTCGAACCTCTGACCTCATGGTCAAGAGTACATGTCAATTACCGCTGAACTAAACTCGCTTTGGCGAGATTACTCAATTGAAGAATGAGATCTAATAATGGATCATCTCCTCCTCGACGGGCTTACCTTGTTTCTAAATTTATAGAAATTAGACCAATAAAAACTTTTTTTAAAAAAAAAATTAACAATATATTCAATCCATTTTAAGTTTAATTGAAAGTAAAAACTAAAATTCAACCTTTGAAAATAATTGACGGAAGTAGAACGAAATACAAATTACAAAAACAAAAATGGTATTTTAATTTTTTTTTTCAAAGTCAGGAAAGGGATAATATATTTCCCAGTTGGCGTGGAAACGCGTGCTTTCCGTACAAGGCGGCCCCTGCTGGGCATCGTCACTTCAGAGTCCATACCTGCCCGCGCTGCCCGTCTGACTACCTTGTACTACTTTAATGAGTTTGGGTAATAATTTTTTATCGAGCGATAATTTACATTTCCCCAACTGAAACTCATAAATTATCGTCCTTTCTCGCGGACTTCTTTAAAACCAATGGTCGGGTAAATTTCCAGATTTTATTTTTACTGTTTTTCTTAAACTTTCATATCGTGTGGACGGTAACTCGCCGCTACGATTCTTTAACGGCGTGTATCGTTTACGTCCACACGTTTGATTCTTGTTCTCACGCCCGTGCTCTTATCCATTTTATTATTTTTATTATTATTATTTTTGCAAGCTCTTATCCAAATAATTTTGCGTGTGGGCTGTTGCTCAAAGGAATTATTCCAATAGATTTTTAATCTAAATTTGGTAGGATGTATAAATTATCACCTTAAACTCCAAATTCATCTAATTTGTATGGTAAACTTTGATCATTACTGTATATTTTTTTAATCTTAAATTAGTGTTACATTTTTTTACCTTTTAATATACTTTCATTTGAAAAAAAATCACTTTTGGTTGTTTTACTTTTATGAAAGTAAGATTTTAATCCATAAATTTCAATTTGTAACAATTTAGTCACTGTACTTTCAATGTTGTAACAATTTAGTCTATGAATATTTTTTTTTTAGAAATAGCTCATGAACTTTAATAAGTAACAATTTAGTTATTTTACTCTCAAATTTGTAACAATTTAATCATTGTCATAAAAAAGTTCATCAAAATCAAATGTTGATTTTTATTGTTTAGTGATTAGAATTTTTAGCTTATAAAACTCTAGGTTGAAAAGGGTCGGCGACAAAAGCTCTGGACGAAGTCGTATGATGCGAAAGTCTCGTGTAGATTGGGCCCCAAACGAGGTTATTAATCAATCTATGTAAGAAATTTTATTAAATCTTACCAATAATTTTTCACGATAGAGACTAAATCATTACAAATTTTAAAGTACAACGACTAAATTGTTACATATGAAAGTCCAGGGACTAAATTGTTACAAAATTAAAAGTACGATGACTAAATTGTTACAAATCAAATTGTTCATAAACCAAATAATATGATTTTTAACCTAATGGATATTATACTACATATGTCCAGTACAAAATTAATGAAAATCCAAAGAAAACCGACACTATAGCTAGATTTTTGTTAAAATTTGTGAGTTTGGAAAGCTCTAATCAGGTATCCATCTTGTGTATTAATTAATTACACTTAATTTTTGTTCAATATACTTTTTTTTTGTCGAAATCAACGAGTTTAAAGAGATGTTTACTTTACCTCTTGTTTGATTAGTGAGTGAATTAGATGGAAATTGAACATAATGTAAAAATAGCATCACATATATAAGATTAGAGGTCAACTCGATAAAATTTAAAATTTATGATAAAAATTGATACAGTTTACTAAGTTTAGGGGTAAATTATTATTTTTTTTTTTAAGTCGAAATAACCTAGTTAATAATTTTTCTCCAAGCTTAAATAATGTAGTAAACAATTTTTTGCTGTTAGATTAATATGAGAGTTTGAAAATTAAAATTTGAAACCTATATTGATATCATTTATTAAAGAGAAGTCAGTTACAAATGTACATCATTATTATGGGTAGATAAATTATGGCAAATGTTGGTTTTTTGGTAAAACATTAAAAGAGGAAAAACCATAACATGAAAAATGTGAAAGAAGGGACGATTTCCAAGTACTATAGTATAAAAGGAATTCATTGCCTTTTCTTTAATAATTTTTCATGCAGTAGAATTTATTTCTAGCGGCCTGTGGTTTTTTTTTTTTTTTTTTTTTCTCCTGCCTAGGAAATTTTCACTTAAGTTTTTGTGTTATTTCATATTTGATTGTTTTGATGTTTTCTTTTTAATTTCTCAATTATTACTACACAGATATCCTTTAATTAGAATTATGTAAATTAAAAAAAAAAATTAACCTTATATTCTTTAGTGAGTTAACTTTAGCTCTCAAACATTTTTTTAGACCTCTCGGCCATTAGTATAAATTTATTTCAGTTAAGTTATGCTCATGTTGGCCTGACTATTTATCGAATTAAAAGTAAGTTGGGAAATTCATATTTTCGTTTAATTACATTTTTATTCCTGGAAGTTTTTTTTTTTTTTTTTGACAATATGTGGGAAGGGGGATTCGAACCACAGATTTTGTGGTTATCAGTACAACTTTATGTCAGTTGAGCTAAGTTCTTGTTGGTCCTGGAAGGTTTTTGGTAGCTATAAATATTGTTGAGTATTTTAATCCGAATTTATTATCAAGGCTTTTTTTTTTTTTAAACAAAAAATTACTTTTACTTTTTTTTTTTTCCTTTTGACTAAATTTAAGAATTTATATGGTTGAGTCAGGACGTTTTTTTAAATATATATATTACAATTCAAATAAATGGGTAAGAATTAAGACTTCCTACTAAACTAGTGTTTTCACAAAAGTTGAGTTAAACCTATATTGTTGTAGTGTTGGAAATTTAGGTTTTTTTTTTTTTTTTTTTTTTTTTTTTTTTTTTTTTAATATTTAAATATGGGCTACAATTTCTCTTCTACAAGACAAAATAGTACACCGACAAAATAAACAATTTAAATGAGATAAAATGAAGATAGAGAAACAACACACTATTACAATATCTATTATTCTGCAACTGCAGGTTCTAGTGAAAATGATAAAAAATACAAGGGAAAAATACACTTTTAGTCCCTGAGGTTTGAGTTAAGTTTCATTTTGGTCCCTGAGTTTTCAAACTCAACAATTTAGACTCTGAGGTTTGGTTTTAGTTTCATTTTAGTCTCTTCATCAATTTTTTCGTTAAAAATTAACGTTTTGCTAAAGTGGCACTATTTTTTTTTATTAAAAAAACTATTTTTGAATTTTTTAAAATATAAATATATAAAAAATAAAAGATTATTATTTTATTGTTTTTTAATACTTTCTCCCTCTTTTTCTTATCTTTCTTTTTCTTCTTATTCATTATCATCAGTAACGTTCTTCTTCATCAGCACACCGCCGACGGTCAGCGGCCAGCGACTGTTTTTTTTTTTTCTCCTCCTATTTTCTACTTCTTCTCTCACTTTTTTTTAAGAAAACGAGGATGGAGGTCCACCAGAAATCTCCCAGTTTTAATAAAAAAATAGGACCGAAGGCATTCTTTTCTCCCTCCAAGCCTTTCGTCTTCATCATTCGAAGTTCTCATACCGAAGGCCTATCAGAAGACCGACGGCTAGATATGCGTGTTCATGGTGTTTCCGGCGAGCCCCGAGCTGATTTTTTCTAGATCTGGGTGTTTCCAGCAAGACCCAGATCTAGAATGAGCGTGGTCTCGCGGTTCTAACGAGGGTCTGAAACGCAACGACGAATCTAGAACGAGTGTGGTCTGGAACGAGTGTGGAACGAACGTAGTTTGGAACGACCCAGATCTAGAACGGGGGTGTTTCCGGAGAGACCCAGATCTGGAACGAGCGACGGATCTGAAACACAGACTACTCAGATCTGGAACGAGTGTGGTCTCGCGGTTCTAACGTGAGTCTAACGTAGATTTGGAATGAGCCACCGTCGAGCCTAGACGAGAAGACGAGAACGTACAAACTCGCGACCATGAACTCACTGGAGCGACTCACGAACTCGCTGAAGGAAAGAAGGGAAAGAGAAGGGAAAAGGAAAGGGAAGAAGAGAAAAATTAAGAAAAAAAAAAGATAATTTTTCTTTTCCGTCACCGGCAGCCAGCAACGGCGACTGCTGGCGGCTAGTTTGGTCCAACTACCCGTGGCTGGTTTGGTTGGAAGATGAAAAAGAAGATCTAGTTTGGTTTAAAGAAGAAAAAGGATCAGAAATAACAAAAAAAATATATTAAAAATTAATATTTTTATTAATTTTTATTTTAAAAAAATGAAAAAAATGATTTTTTTAAATAAAAAAATAGGTACCACGTCAGCGGTCTGTTAAAATCTAACGGAAAAATGGACGGAGGGACTAAAATGAAACGAAATCCAAACCTCAGGGACTAAATTGTCGAATTTGAAAACTCAGGACCAAAATGAAATCTAACTCAAACCTCAGGGACTAAAAGTGTATTTTCCCAAAATACAATGAGGATTTACAATCTCACAAGTATTTCTCTTTATTTTTTTCTATGAAAAGTAACCCCTTTATGTTATGTTATCAGGCTCATTTACTCACTTCCTCCATTTCTTTTAACATGAACTTTATAGGAACGACATTCCAATGATTTTTAACTGAGTTATTTTGATGGTTAGAGTCACAAAACCACAGAGAAAGAAATGTAGATGAAGAGCTTTCTGAATATTATTGTCGTTGCTTAATGAATTACACCCTTACAGGATAATGAATAAATAGAGAAGAAGACTAACGAGAAAAGATTCTCAACCTATATAAAGGAATGTTCCCGTGAGGTTGTGCCTTCAGCTTATTAGCTAACTGACTCACTTGCAACTCTAGGGCTCTCAATGAAGCTTGCTGACTTTGGATTGCGACATCATTTCGTGCCATATGATCCTTCATCATTGACTCCAAAAAATTACCCGAATTTTGATGGGTAGCTTGCTTATTTTGTTGTGCATGGGGGGCTTGCGAATTACTTCCTTGCCCTCCCCACGCAAAGTTGGGGTGGTTACGCCAACCTGAATTATAAAAATTTGAATATGGGTTATTCCTCTGATTACCTGCAAAAAAACACAGAAGTTGGATTGTTAGGACAAAACTCATAATTATGCTCTTCACCACAATAGACACAAGATTCTTCCCCCACTTGGTTTACAACTGCAGCAGGCTCCACCACTGGCGGCTGCTGAACATTGCTTACCACAGTTATGTTTTTAAGAGCGTTAGCTAATGCTGCAATATCGGCCATAATGGTAGACACACCATCAACTTCTATCACACTCTTAACTTTCTTACTAGAGCCTCTAACATTTGACCATTGACAACTGTAGGTTGATATTCTCTCTAAAATCTCATAAGCTTCATTAAAGGTTTTTGTCAAAAGGGCCCCTCCCGTAGAAGCATCAACCATACATTGGATTGCTATGTTTAATCCATTGTAAAATGTTTCCATTTGGATACAATATGGTAAACAATGGTGGGGACACTTTCGCAAAAGCTCCTTAAACCTTTCACAAGCCTCACTAAAAGTTTATTCCTCATTATGCCTAAATCCCACTATCTCACTCCTCAACTTGGCACTCCTAGTTGGTGGAAAATACTTACTAAGAAATTTCTCTACTAGCTCATTCCAACTACTTATTGATCCTGGAGCAAAAGAATTCAACCACGCATTTTCTTCATCTCTAAGAGAATAAGGAAATAGGGTTAATCTAAGGGCATCTCTCGACACTCCCTGGATAACAAATGAATCACTAACTCCTAGAAAAGACTTAAGATGTAAATGAGGGTCCTCAGATGATAAGCCATGAAATTGGCCAACCATCTGTAACATGTGAAACATGATCGGTTTCATTTCAAAGTTTGCTGCCTCAATAACTGGACGTATTATCACAGGCTTTAACTCGTCAACTATTGGAAAAACATATGCTCAAATGGCTCTGGCCCTATCATTTGCTACAAGAATAGGGGTCTCAGCCTGGTTATTTTGCTGTCCATTTTGCTCCAGCAGTGGATTTTGCTGCATCGCACAGTTCCTCTTCGAGATTCACTTGAATTTTTTTGAAAAATCTAATCCGAAGGGGATCGCTCATACACCAAAGTCACACCTACAAAACAAAAAGAAAAAATCAAAAAGTTCACGCACCAAATCACCAAAAATACACAAAAAAGAATCAATCAAATAAAACAATTTCAAGTCCCCGGCAACGACGCCAAAAACTTGTTGCAATTCAGAAGTGGTTACAAATATATATAGAATTCCTTCAAAATACTGTGCAAGTATACACAATCTAGCAGCAAGTGATAAGTATTTATCGAATCCACAGGGTCTTGAATTGCCTACCTCTATTGATTTAATTTTCCTTTTTAGTGATTTCAAAAGGTTGGTTAAATTGATTGGGTTTTTAAAATGCTGAAACAAAAGAAATACGAAAGTAATAAATGATTACGACGAGAGAAAACAAAATGGAAACAAACACAAGTTAAGACTTCTGTAATTGTTTATAAAGATGCTCCAGCAATTCTTTTGACCCGTCAATCTCATGTAGTATTATCAGTGGGATCCTCCCGGAACTCCGAATTTTTTGGAATATGTACTCCAATGAAGCTCTACCGATCAAGCGTTAGGCAATTGACTATCCCTAGTTCAACTACTGGCGTTCACCAACTCATAATGGTCTAACGTGAATTATCGCCACACAACTCCTAAATCATCTCTGAAACTAGGAGAAGTTATACATACCGGCTAGCTAGGCGGGCATATAATGACATTGAAGAACAACGATAACTCAAGATGATCATAATCAAATAGAATTTCCAGATTTTATAAATATAACAATCACATAATTCTTAACCTATGCCTATAAAACAGTTAGTTCATGATTGAAAACATAAAACACGTTACAATCTCGATAAGCACATCCATAATACGAAATACACAAGAAATACTAATCCTTTTAGTAATTGGGGAGATGAAACGGCTGCTCCAAACCACCAAGAACATGGAAGAACTTCGTCTTCTTGAGTTGAATCGCAAATGGTCTTCTTAGATCTCCATTCCCGTCAATTCGGCCTACAGCCGATTGATTCGGTCTCCCAATCGTGAATGAGTTTATCTTTGACGGCTCCTCCTTTTATAAGATGAGGTTTAACCTAATTAGGTTAAATTGGACACGTGGCAGGCTCTCTAAGCTTCTTAGATCCGTAATTAATTCAGTTAACGCCACTTTATAAAATGGATTACGAACTGCTTACGTGGCAGTTTTGCTCCCTGCTTTGCTGGATCACAGATTTTGCTCCTTCAAGTTTCTCAACAATATTTTCTGCACAAAATAACTTCCAAAGCCTTCATTCTTCCAAATGAGTTAAAACATATAATATTCATTTAAAAGAAACCCTATTTAACACAAATGAAACACAAAATACTATAGAACTAAGGCCTAAATAACTCCCTTTTGGAGAGTTATCAGGAGCTGAGTGCCCATATTGAAGGATTGGAATTCCCAATTCCGTTACAGCGGAAGCAATTGGACCGTTCGTAAATTAATTTTGTTCTACAAAATACCAATACATTGGCAAAAGGTTAAGCGGTGAAAAACATACCTCCGTTGACGACTCTGAATACTTCAACGGGCACCACCATGAGGCTACCCTGCTATTCTCTGAGATTAAGAACGTAGTTGTGAGACTACCTAATCTTGATTGGGAAAAACTCTTGGAGAGAAAAAATTCTCTCTAGAGTTCTTGAGAGAATATGTGAGGGAGGCTAGAATGAGACATTAGGGTTAGGGTTCTCATAACCTTTCCTTTTATAAGAGAGGAAACTTTAATGTGAGGTTAGGAAACAATCTTGACCGTTAGATCAAGATCAATTAATTAATTGATTAAATCAATTAATTAAATGTTAATTAATTAATCATATTAATTAATTAATCTCATGCACATTTAAATCTTATTTAAATGTAATTCCCTCACATAATATATATAGTTTAATTAAACTTAATTAAATCACATTTAATTAATTCAATTAAACTAATTAATTAATTCCAATAATTAATTAATTTCATAATTAAATATCACTCATATTTAATTAATTACTCATTAGAATCATATTCTAATAATTCTCTCATAAACTATAGTTTAATTAAATCTCATTTAATTTAAACTAAATTGAATAATTAATTAATTCATGATTAATTAATTCATCTTCTAATTAAATACCATATATTTAATTAGACATATATTTGAACTTTTTCAAATATATTAATCTCTCAATTTAATAAAGTTTAACTCAAATTAGACTTTATATTTTAATGCATCACTATACATTGTATTAATTTGTATCTCATACAATTAACTTAATTCCCAATATGAATTTGAACTATTCAAATTCTCTCAAGATATAATTGTTCCTAATTACTCTTTACGAGCTAGCAGGGGGACCTAATGGACCTACAGATCAGAAGCTCCAATGATACGAGGTTAACTGATTAAACTCATTAATCAGGTTAACCAATATTCATTAACTGTGGGTCATTCCACTAAAGACCCACAGCTGAACTCTTCTCACTGTAGAAAATTTCTGTGTCCACGGATATAGACCTATGCCGGTAAGTCAATCCTTCACGAGTGTCCGTGGTCAAATTACCGTTTTACCCCTGTGTTACATCTGTCTCCTTAAGTACCAGCGCTCCTCTAATGAACAACCTGTTTATGGTCCAACCATTAAACAAAAAGTCTCTCTCGGGCCAGTGAGAGGGCGGGATCCCTTTGTTCAAGTCCCGGAGTCACCACTTAAGGGAACACTCATCTACTTCTCCTGGAAGTGGGAAGGAGCGAATTCCTTCTTGTGTTGTCATGTCCCCAGCCTCCCACTCGGTCTTGTCCCCAAAAAGGAAGGCATATTGAGTCGGCGTATTGGCCACTCTCACCCATGCTAATCAAAGGACAATCCCTCATGAGAAGGAGTTCATGACACACTCAGGATTAAGACTGAGTTACCTAGGTCATCTTATTGAAACAATAACCTAACTAGTTAACGGTGTTATAACTAATGGTTGACTATTTCGTGGTCCGGTCTTATGCAAACTCATTGCATAGGATACCCCCGCTTGCATGTCTACTACATGGACGTTTTGGATCAATACATCTGTATCAAATACAAAGCGGGTCGTATCTCATAGTGTTACCAGGATAAGGTACCCAACCTTATCCTTGTACTATAGACCTTTTAGGTTGTTACTTGAACATCGATCCCCGTATGTCCCCACATACTAGTTCAAGTTACATACAAACAACCTTGGATTTGGGTCAAATTGTGCAATATTTAACAATAACACTTTATTGTAGAAACTCAATAACACTTTATTGAAACAAATATACAATTTGTTTACATTCACTATCTACAAGTTTTAGGGCATAAAACCCAACACATATTTGCTACACAATTGACATGTCGGCTTGTTATTATTCCTCTGAAAACCATTGCGCCCTCGACCATGCCCTCTATTGGAACCTCGATTATTCGAGAATTGGTGTTGTTGCTGTTGACCTCCAGACGACGAGTTTCCACGATTAAAGTTGAATGACCTTTGTACAGAGGGCTGATTATACTGATTGTATACCAAATGGGCGGCAAGATTAGGGAGATCTTTAGTATTAGCGGGCACGGCATAACGGGCCAACGTTCCTTCAAATTGAATTAGACTAGACGCAAACTCTTGCCAAGTAGTGAAGTCTTTGTCTTCGATTGTGCATACAATTGGGACATATTCTGAATCCAGACCAGCTAAGACGTAAGAAATTAAATCACTGAGGGAAATCGGATTACCAGCCAGTTGAAGATTTTTCGAAGCTTGTTTCATGGTTGCCAAATACTCAACCATTTTTGTAGTGCCTTTCTTTGTGTTCTGAAGAATTCCCCTCAGTTGGTTAACCCTAGCTTTACTTGTAGAGCCGTATACTTTCTCCAATGCCTTCCAAACTTCCCGTGAAGTGGTGAAACTTACCACATCAGCTGCGATTGAAGAAGACATTGATCCAAAGAGCCACCCGCATAAAGCTTGATTGACGGTGACCCACTCATCATACAGAGGATTAGGTTCTAGTCACTTACCTGATTCACCTGTTACCTCAATTGTTTTAGGTGGCTGTGCTTTCGTTCCCAAGACGTATCCATCCACTTTCTAACCACGGAGAATAGCTAAGACCATTCCCCTCCAAAGTAAGTAGTTCTTATCGTCTAGCTTCACTATTAATACAGTGTTCAATGGGTGTCCAAAAGACGAGCTAATGACTACGGCTACTGAAGTAATCGAAGCTGAAACAACAGCAGATGAGAACGATGACGATCCTTCATCTCCCATGGCGTTTGCCTGAAAGCTCTGGTACCAAGTCACAAAACCACAGAGAAAGAAATGTAGATGAAGAGCTTTCTGAATATTATTGTCTTTGCTTAATGAATTATACCCTTACAGGGTAATGAATAAATAAAGAAGAAGACTAACGGGAAAAGATTCTCAACCTATACACAGAGGCCACGTATATACATCAAAGAAGCACAAATAACATAAAAGATGCTGAGAGCTGTAAAATGGTGTTGATTACTCTTGGGATAATTTCTCAGAATTACCACAGTGAATATTTGTCCTAACAATTAGGTTCCATAAATCACAACATGAGGTTGAATAATGTCAATCTGTAGATAATTTTATAATTTAGTTTTAATGAGATATTAATTCTACCATTTCCTCAATTCAATGTCTATTTTGATGAATTTAAAAGTTTAATGTTAAAATTTACTTATTAATGAAGTGTTTTCTCCGTGCAATGTGAGGATGGTTGTTTTAAAGATCTGCCTTCAAAGGAAGGAGTAAATACCTTAATGACTAAGAGCAATTTTGAAATGACTTTTTAAATGCTTAAAAAAGTATTTTTGAATAAAAAAAATGTTATCGAACAATTAGAGAAGGCCATTTCAAATAGGTCCTAAGTTGGCCAAAGTGAACATAGTTCAATGACAATTGACATATACCATTGTCCAAGAGATTAGAGGTTTGAAACTTCACTCTCAGATATTGTTGAACTAAAAAAAAATCTCCTCGATAGGAGTGAAAATTTTCTTATTAAAAATAGTACGTCCAGACATTTTTTTTTTTTTTTAAAATTTAGTTGTTCAAATTTGATATAAGAGAATAGATGACATGACTTTCTGGTTTTGTGAGGAAGATCCCTCCCATAGGATCATCATGATTCCTACGTTTCGACTTCCAAAGGTGATCCTAAGGGAAGAAGAATGAAAAGGATAAGGCTGCAAGAAGAACCCAGAGAGGAAGCTCCATTGAAAGAAGAAGAGAAAATCAGACTTGAGTTTCTGGAAATCTTTCAAGAGGGAGTTCCATAGCAAAAAGGGAGAGGAAAATTAAGAAAAAGAGAAAAAAATTTAAGACTAATCAACTGAATGCACAGGCTACTAAAATCTACTTCAACATTAACTCTACACGTGATATTTAAATTACATTATCTGATCACATAATTGAAACCAAGATCTATTAAATACAACATCAAAGTTTGAAAATCTATTAATAACTTTTGAAAGTGTATGATCACATCGATACTACGTACCTTGAAAGTTAAGAGAATTTTCTTACTCATAAAGTATGAGAGGGACAAAACTCATAGTTTACTATTATTACTTTTACTTTTTTGGAGTACTTACTCATAAAGCATGAGAGGGACAAAACTCATAGTTTATTATATATTATTACTTTTACTTTTTTGGTTGTACTCCCTCCTACATTAAGGTGGTTGTTATTTGTTAGTAAAATTGAATGCTTTATTATTATTATTATTATATCATTATTACTAAAAAAAAAAAAAACACATAATAGAGACAAACGGAAAGAAAATGAAAAAGAAAAAAAAAATTTGGTGGCGAAGCATCCAACCAAATAGCTAGATCAACCCATGATGGATAATAATCTTCCACCCATATTTCCATCCAACCTTTTGTGTGCAACTGTGCATGAAAGGCCAATTCGAGAGCATCTCCATTGCAATTTCAAAAAATAATAACAAACCTCTCAAAGTCGAGATGTCAAAATAGATCCTATCATAAAAACTAAAGACTAAAGACCAATTGATTAGAAACCTTTTAACCTTCTTACAAGACCAAGGGCATGGACATCATTTTCATCATTTTTCTACAATAAGGACACTCGCTTGAACCTTCTATATTTTGGCATCGAAGATTTAACTTCGTCAATACATCATTCAGACAAGTCCTACACTTAAAGATTTTAATCTCAGCGACTCGCAAAATTTTCCATATAGTCATGTTATCCTTGGAACCAGAGGTTAGGGCTTCATTTACCTCCCATTCTACCTACTTGTAACCATTTTTCTAACAAAATAAATGGGAAGGCTCACCCCCTCTATCCCTTGGTGTTGTCATTCTTGATCGGCTAACCTAATGGATTTTATTACTATTTTCAGAGATCCACCACTAGAAATTTGCAAATATTTTATTGAGCTTATGATGATAGGATCATTTCAAGCGATGATCAATTTATTATGTTGTTTGATTTATGAATAAATTAGAGTAAAATACCTTTTTGGTCCCTCATGTTTCAGGTTTGTTTCCAATAGGTCCCTAGGTTTCAAAATTTTACAATCAAGTCCCTACTGTTTCGAAAATGCTTCTATTAAGTCCTCCACCGTTAATTTTTTTAACGATGCTGACGTGGCAATTAACGGTGTTGACGTGACAATTAAAAATAATAAAATAATATTTTTTAAATTAAAATAATAATAAATAATAAAAAAGAAAAAGAAACCTCACTCTCTCTCTTTTCTCCCCCACCTCCTAAAACCTCTTCTCTCCCTCACCTTCTCTTTTCTTCTTCCCACACAGTGCCTCTCTCTCTTCTTTCTCATCCCCTTCCCCTTCCTCCCTCACCCCTACCCTCACCCTCACGGTGCCTCCACATCTTTCCTTCTTCTTCTATTTTTTTTGTTTGTCGTCCTTTTTCTTCTTTTATTACAAGAGATAATCTTGCTTAACTTTATTAATCAATGAACAGAGTATTTATAATACACCAGGGAGCTAACAAAATAGCTGACTACAATAACCAACCAATCTTGAAAATAATAAACTCTAATACTCCCCCTCAAGATGGGGAAAAAATGTTATGAACACCCATCTTGGACAATAAAGGAAACAGTACTGAAGCAAAAAGAGGCTTGGTGAAGACATCAGCCAGCTGAAGATGAGAACGAACTGGAAGAAGCCGTAAGAAACCATCAGCTACTCGATCACGAACAAAATGACAATCCAGCTCTATGTGCTTCGTTCTTTCGTGAAAAGACGGATTGGAAGCAATATGTATGGCAGCTTGATTGTCACAAAAGAGAAGAGGAGTAGAAGACTGCTTCACCTGCAAATCAGAAAGTAAGGAGGAAAGCCAAACAAGCTCACACGCTGTGATTGCCAAAGCCCGATACTCAGCCTCTGCAGATGAGCGAGATACAACAGACTGCTTTTTAGATTTCCAAGACACTAAAGAATCCCCCAAGAAGACACAAAAACCAGTGGTGGAACGTCTAGTGTCAATACAAGATGCCCAATCAGAGTCTGCAAAAGCTTTTAGCTGAAAAGAACTGGTGGGCTGTAGTAATATTCCTTGACCAGGAGACGCCTTCAGATATCGTAACAAATAATGTGCAGCAGAAAGATGTGATTTGCAGGGCTTTGAGACAAATTGGCTTAGCTTGTTTACCGTGAATGCAATGTCAGGGCGAGACACGGTTAAGTACAGTAGCTTGCCAATAAGACGCCTGTAGAGAGAGGGATCATTGAGAACATCAACATCAGATTGATGTAATTTTAGGTGGGGATCCATTGGAATTGAAGTTGGCTTGGCCGCAAGAAGACCAGCATCCTCAATAATTTGGAGAGTATATTGCCGTTAGGACAAATAAATCCACTTTGTTGACCGAGCCAACTCAAGACCAAGGAAATACTTCAAAGGACCCAAATCCTTGAGTTTGAACTTGGCATCAAGAACTGTTTTCAGCTCAGCAAGTAAGGATGGATCAGCCCCTGTAAGTATAATGTCGTCCACATATACTAGTAAAGCAACAAACGTGGAGTTAGATCCTCTGATAAACAGGGAATAATCGGCCTTGGACTGGTGGAAACCGAGAGAGAATAAAGCATCAGAGAACTTAGCAAACCACTGACGAGAGGCTTGCCTAAGACCATAAATCGCCTTATTTAAACGACATACAAGACGCTCCCCCTTACTAGAAACAGGGATAGTAGGACTATATCCCAAAGGTAGGTCCATGTATACCTCCTCAAGAAGATCATCATGAAGGAATGCATTATTTACATCCAATTGTAAAAGAGGCCAATGAAAAGAAATAGCCATGGTAAGCAAAACACGGACGGTGACTAGTTTAGCAACAGGAGAGAAAGTCTCAATAAAATCTAATCCCTCTTGTTGGGTATAGCCCTTAGCCACTAATCGAGCCTTATAACGTTCGATTGAACCATCAGCCCGATGTTTGATTTTATAAACCCATTTGCAACCTATGGAACTCTTATTCGGTGGGAGAGCAACAACATTCCAAGTATTGTTCACCTCCATAGCTAGAAGTTCTGCCTGCATAGCATTTTTCCAATGATCATAGGGAAGAGCTTGGTGATAGAATGTAGGTTCATAATGGGCTGAAATGTTAAGGGACATGGCTTGGTAAGTAGGGGAAAGCTTGGTATAAGACAGGTAATGCTGTAAAGGATATTTGGTTGTAGGTGTAGGCAAAAAGGAATGGGCAAGTAAAGAGCAATGGTAGTCTCTGAGATAGGTAGGCGGTTTACTTGTTCGAGAAGACTTTCTGGTAGGAGCAATTGGATTTGGAACAGGGACAATAGTATTTGAGGAAGGTTGAGTGATATCAGTATTGGGCAAAGCTGGTAAAGGTTCACTATTAGAGAGTGCATCTGTGTCAAACAACCTTGAGAGAACAATATGGGAGAAGAGATCAGGTTGATCATTGGACAATGTAACAGTGTGAAAGGGAAAAATAGACTCATGGAAAATTACATCTCTGGAAACAAAGAACTTCCGATTTTCAATGTCAAATAGTTTGTACCCTTACATACCAGGAGGATATCCCATGAAAACAGCAGGCGTGGCTCTTGAGGCAAACTTGGACCTGTTCGCAGACAGTGTGGAGGCAAAACAAAGGCTTCCAAACACCTTCATCAGAGAATAATCAGGGGTGGAGCTATTTAGAACAAAATAAGGTGTTTGCCACTTTAGAACAGGTGAGAGAGTCCTATTGATTAAGTAGACAGCAGTGAGAATACACTCATTCCAAAAGTGTAAAGGCACCCGGGACTCAAAGAATAAGGCACGGACTACATTTAGTATGTGTTGGTGTTTTCTCTCTACCATCGAATTTTGCTCAGGCCTTGAAACACACGAAAACTGATGTATGACACCCTTCTCAAGAAAAAACTTCTCAAACCTCAATTCAGGAGCATTGTGCGAACAAAATCTCTTAATAGATTTTCCATATTGAGTTTGAATGAATTGAAAAAACTGGGGAATTATGGTCAGAACATCAGACTTTTGTTTCAACATATAAACCCAAGTATACCGTGTGTGATCATCAACAATGGTGAGAAAAGAAGTGTGCCCAACATGTGAGGGTGTGAAAAAGGGTCCCCATATGTCTACATGTATTAAATCAAAGGACTCAACAGCCAGATTATTATGTGAGGTAAACGAAAGTTTCTTCTGTTTAGCTAGTGGGCAAACAGTACAAGGGACTGATATATCACACTTAGATGAATCAACATTCAGGATATCTTTCAAAACAAGTAAACGAGAAAGGGAAAGATGGCCAAGCCTGGAATGCCACACTGCAGATGGAAGTTTCTGTGAAGAAGTTGCACAAACAGCAGTTGCTACTTCAGCATTTGTGTGGTCATCAAGCATATATAAGCCATGTTGTAGATTACCCCTGCCAATCATCCTCAAAGTGCACCTTTCCTGAATGTCACAGTGATTAGAAGAGAACTGAACTTTAAGAGAGCCATCATTAGTTAAGGCGCTGATGGATATCAAATTATATTGAAACTGAGGGACATACAAGACCCGTCGGAGACAGATTGATCCAAGAATAACAACAGTTCCAGCAAACTTAACAGAAATTCTTGTATTATCCGAGAGAATAACAGAAGTAGCAACCGGAGATAAACTCGAGAATAAGGCTTTATCAAAGCAAATATGGGTGGATGCCCCTGAGTCAATAATCCAAGAAGAGTGAGAGGAACAAGTACCTGCTATGTAAGAAGTAGCAACATCAGTGTCCGTCTTAGCAGCAGTCAGCTTGGATTGGAGCATGGTGAGAAGGTTGTGACACTGAGCGAGAGCATCAACCGTGTCAGTAGGAGTTGCAGAAACAACTTGAGTAGATGTAACAGATGAGGCAGTCTCCGTTTTTGGTTGTTGTGGCCGTTGACCTCCTTTGAAGCGATATCCAGGAGGATATCCATGGATCTTGTAGCATCGGTCGACAGTATGACCAAGTATATTGCAATGAGTGCAAAGCGGACGATCTCTGCGTTGCCTGTTGTTATTGTGCTGCGGATTAGGCGCGACTGACGGAGCAACAGTAAGAGCAGTGGCTGGCGGTAAAGGAAGAAGAGGAAGAGAGCGTTGGCGTTCTTCTTGAGCAACCAACGAAAACGCCTTCGAAATTGCGGGTGGAGGATCCATAAGAAGGATCTGAGAACGAACAGCCGCAAAAGACTCATTCAGCCCTATGAGAAAGACCATCAGGTATTCAAATTGAAGAAATTCTTGGATCGCCGTATGTCCACCACAATTGCACCGGCCACAAGAACAACCAGGGCGATATGACGCAAATTCATCCCAAATTCCTTTCAACAGAGAGTAATAATTCGTCACAGACAGCTGATCTTGAGAAAGAGTAGCAAGTCGCCGTTTGAGCTTGAAGATACAAGGTCCATTCTTTCGTTGAAAGCGATATTTGAGGTCGATCCAAATTGTTTGAGCAGAATCAGAGAAAATGATGCTGGAGGAGATGCTCTTGGTAACTGAATTCAAAATCCAAGCAATGACAACATTGTTGTTGCGAATCCACAGTGGGAGGAGTTCTCCAGTAGGCTTAGTTAAGGTACCATCAATAAACCCTAGCTTGTTACGAATTGACAAAGCCAGGAGCATAGATCTACTCCAGGTAACATAATTTTCATTTATGAGTACGTCTGAAACGAGAACAAGATTAGAAGTGTCGGAATGGTGAAGGAAATACGGGCTGGAAGAATCGATGATAGGGGCGAGAGTCTGAACAGAGGAAGACGATGAAGACATACTGATCAAGAGAATCACAAAATTTCTCGAATTGAGAGAGAGAAATTTTTCTCTGATACCATATTACAAGAGATAATCTTGCTTAACTTTATTAATCAATGAACAGGGTATTTATAATACACCAGGGAGCTAACAAAATAACTGACTACAATAACCAACCAATCTTGAAAATAATAAACTCTAATATCTTTCTTTTCTGTCATCGGTGAGCTCGTGGGTTTAAGGTTGCTGCTTTTATATATATATATATATATTTTAAGTTTTCAGATCTGAAATGTTGTGGAGAGATGAAAAGTTGGAAAATTTCTAGGGAGTTAGATACTAGGTTGTCTTTGTACATATCTAAATATGAAGTTTTATTACATAATTACTTTTGATAATGAAGTATATGAATGTTTACCTTCATCGTACCATTTTTTCATTCCAAATTATACTTATCGTATTTAAGTTTACCGTGATAATAATAATTAAAAAAAATAGTACTCAAGTTTTTATTTTATGTGATTTCTATTTTATTTGATTCTTTTGATAATAAAGGTAAAATGAGTTTTGAATAAGCATTTACCATTTTTACGTTAGAAATACAGAAATGAAACAATATGGTTTTTCTATATGAAATCATAAAATGACTTATTTTGTGAAAAAAACCATGACTCTAAAACAAAGAAAATCAACCCTTACTCTAGGTTATTTTTGTTTCCTTTTAAGTTAAACACATAATTTAACCCCCATACCCAAAACTTTATTTTTTTTTACAACTAAACCCATTTTTTTTTTATTAATATTTGTAGTACAAAGTTGTATGAGGAAAATAAACAAAAAAAAGTCAGGAAAAAAAAACAGTCAGCTTGAAACATAGACTATTTTAACCCAGACTAAAATAATCTGCATCCCAAACACTGCATCCCAAACACAAACTATTTTATCCCAAACTATAATAATCTGCACCCCAAACACAGACTATTATAACACACAGACTATTATAATCCCCAGCTATTATAACTAACTCAGTGCCCCAAACAGCCCCTAAATATTTATGCATAGTGTGCCTACATATGTTCTGTGAAACACAGAAAAAGCTTGACAGACCTTTAGCACAAACGAGAAAAATGTATGGAGATAGGATTTGAGTGGGCTTGAAGGTTGCTGGGCATTCTTCATTGAAATATTGAACGAAAGTGGGCTCGAAAATTGGTATGCATTCTCCATTGCAATATTAAATGAAATAGATTCTACACACATTCCAATTCTATTTATCCAGCTATAATTGAAACTCATTTTATACATTATTCTATTAAGAAAATTTCATTTCACCCTATCATAAGTCTTACCCATATCTCAACAATTACTCGATCGAGAACAAAAACAATTTAGTTTTGTGAAATAACATAGTCAAGAATCAACTTTAATCTGCTTTCAAAAGAAAAAAAAAAAAAAAAAAATCAACTTTAATTCGTTACCTAAAACTGCTCTTCTGTATAACTCAATTTTAAGAATGGGCCACGCCTCAACAAGGCCGTGGGCCGGAGCTTTAGGACGGCCCATCAACAAACGAGACAAATACAAACATGGGCCGAAGGACATAATGGGCTCAAAAGGGTAACGTCAAAGCCGGCCCATAAGAATCCCACCGAAAGTGTGCAGACAGACTCAAAAGGACGTAATTGCAATTTGCAAGAGAATGGAAAGGGACAGAAATGTAAACAAGGGGCCGCAGGGAAAAAGGATCAGAGGCAGAGCAACTTGTAGTGAGATTTGTCGTTTTTTTTATATATAAATATAAATATAAGGTTAAAAATCACTTTTGTTCCCTCAACTTTCATAAAAATAATAATTTAATTCTTGAACTTTGATTTGTAACGATTTAGTCTTTGTACTTTCAATTTTATAACGATATAGTCCCTGTACTTTCAATTTTCAACAATTTAGTCTTTGAACTTTAATAAATAACAATTTAATCTCTGTACTTTCAGATTTGTAACGATTTAGTCTCTATCGTAAAAAATTAATGTAAAGATTTAATGAAATTTCTTACCTAGATAGACTAATAAACTAATTTGGGACCCTATACTTTTATAAGCTACAAAGTTTAATCATTAAATAATAAAAACCGACATTTAATTTTGACATTTTTTTGCGACAATGATTAAATTGTTACAAATTTGAAAGTATAAGGACTAAATTGTTATTTATTACAGTTTAGGGAATTACAAAATTAAAAGTACAGGAACTAAATCGTTACCTATCAAAGTTCATGGACCAAATTGTTATTTTCACGAAAGTTTATGCACGAAAAGTGAATTTTAACCTAAATATAACAATATATATATATATATATATATAATAGAGTTTGGCAAGCTGTTAATTTAAAATATAAAAAATATGGAAAGAAAATTGGGGTAGGTGTTTGTGTTTGGGGCATGTACTTTGCAGTTTTATGACACTCGACATGACGTTACCTTATGCTAAATGTCGCTGCCTCGGTGGGCCCCACGTGGCGTCAGTGGACCCCACGATGAGGAAAATTAGAAAAAAAAAAAAAAAAAGAAAATGTCCATTACCATTTTTACAACAGAAGCAGAACTGGGCTGAAACACGACGATCCACAGTATCGGCGAATGGGAATGTCGTTCTTTTCTGGACGACTTGTCGTTCCTGTTGCACTTTTCCTCTGCATTTTTTTTCTTTAATTATTAATTATATATATACACACATATATTTATTTATTTCCTTTGTTTTAATTTGTTGTATAATTTCTCAAAAAAAAAAAAAAAAAACTTGTTGTTTAAAAAGTTACGTTGTTACATGTTAATTACCGCTGAGCTATTATTATTATTATTTAATTTAGCCACTATTGGTTAAATGTTTTAATTTATCGTAAAAAAAAGTTTTAATTTAGATTCTTTATGTTTTAATATTTTTCAATTACATATTTACTTAAGCTGAGGCACTTGAACTCCAAAAAGGGGAAAAAAACCCCTAAAATAGTAACATTATTTCTAATTCATCCTCTAATTTTCTAAGAAGTTGGCAGAATTTTGATTTTTTTAGGCTTACTAAATCACCTAAATTTTTGTCATGCCATGTAAAATTTATTATCAGATAATTTTAGCATTCAACAATGTTGAAGTATAATTTAAAAATATTAAAACATGAAAATTATTAAAAAATGGAGAGTGAAACATATTTTTACAAGAAAAATTATAAAAATTACACCAGAACATAAGAAAAATCAAACTTTTTTCTAAACAATTTTACTCCCCCATTAACCTAGAGTAACTGTCTATATTTACCCTTCTTGTCAACCTAAAACAAAGGTTCATAAGAATTAAAGGAAAAATTCTTTAGCACCTAACTTCACATTTAGATGAACTAAAAAAAACACTTTGGACAAAAAACTTGGTGGAAGGAAATATTTTTTAAGTAGTTCTTAACAAAATTTTTGAAAAAACATAACACAAAACACATGACTCTCTGGTAATTTATAGTCGTTTGAATGATCACTCTCTTACAGGTTGTAATTATAACACATGTAATTAAACATAATGCATATGGATGTGAAATGACACAAAAATAGACGGGTCACATTTTATTCCGACAAAAACAATAACAGAAGAAAAAAGAAGAAAGAAGAAAGAATTGGAAAATGGGTAATTAATTAGCTAGATTCTCCAAAATGAAATAGACATGCATATATTTGCATATTATTATTATTTCATTTTTGGCTTTGCACTTATGAAGAGGAATCAATAATTTTTTGAAAATCAAATGAAGATGGGGGAAAAAGGCAATTTTGATCAAATATAGGGACCACATAGCTAGCAGAAGAGAGTTTGATAGACAAAAATATGGGCACAGTGTAAAAAAGCAAGCTTTTTAGTCTAAGAAAATAGAGCCTCTGCAACATTTGTATGTATTTTGGAAGTATGTTTTGTGTTGGAAAAAACCATCCATTTTTGCTGTTTAATCAGCACTTTTTGTCCCCATCTTGCTTCCTCTTTGCCCTGCCTTTCTTCTTCATTCTTCTTCCTTTTTAACCTTTAACTTGGATAAAACCAACAGACCAAAACCCATTTTCTAGTTTCCATTTATTTATGTAAAATGAACACTTTATTATTTAACTAGTGTCATTCAACTGTTACTGTTCCTCCATCTTTGACCAAATTCTAATACTTCCATGTAATATAGTTTTTTTTTTTTTTTTTTTTTTTTTTTTTTTTTTTTTTTTTTTTTTTTTTTTTAAAGGATGTGCTTGATTGATTGTGTTTTTCATAACCTTCTTTTATAAATTTTTATGTTTATCCAACTGGTCTGCGACATAACTCCAACTTAGCTAAAGTCTATATTTTGTTAGTGGTATTAAAAGTACGGATTGAATATAAGTTGTTAATGTGAAAGTTATGATCCAAATGATAATCGAGAGAGTAATTACCGGTACAATAGTGAATTGCATTTTGGTGAGGTGCTCGCCAAATACACTCAGATATATGCCTAAGTCAGACTAAGAGTGTAGCAAGAATTAGAGTTGTGTAACATATACCTCACGTGTGAGTTTTCACTCTCTATTATATTTATGCTGGATTTGATCTAAAGTTTTTGACCTTTCCTCTTTATACTGGTGTGAATTTTGAAACTCCTGAGTATTTAAGTTGAACCATCCTCGAATTGGACCAACGAGCTTGAAACCTAGTGATGAGCTGACCTGATCAGTAGCTAAGCTCTAGGCCTTGGGTTGCCAGGGCCAGGGTCACAACTTGACCCTTTTGCTTATTTAGGCCAAGTAGGGACTCCTTAGACTCACATGTCAAGTCGAATAGGCTTTAGCCTTAGCCTAGGTGACTCATTCTGGTCGATTGAGGCCAAGTCTTAGCTTGCTTTGCAACTTTTCTCCTCAAGACTACCTCGCAATCCATTTGTTTTGTTTTTGTCTATGTTTTTTTTTTAATTTTACTCCGAAGATAAGTATAATCTTAATTTCATAACATAATTGAAATATTTTAAATTTTAGTGAATAACCCACAATATGTAAAATTTATATATTAAAGATAAAAAATTTTATACATCAAAGAATCATTTATATTTTTAAATTAAATAAAAAAAATGTTGTTAAACATAACTTTCAAATCATTTTAACTAGTTGATATGAATTGTGAGAGCTCAAAACTTATTAATTGACGTATTTAATATAAAATTTGATAACATTTTTAGATGTTAATAGTTGTTTACCTACCCATTAGACAATCAAACATAGGAAGATTTTTTTTTAGTCCAACTTTTAGGGGTAAAATATTTATGGAAAAAATCCCGCAAATATTGTAAAATTGTTTTTAAAAAAACCACAAATTCTAGGGAGTATAGAATTTATATTTCTACCATCTCATCATGAACTAATAATTCAAGTGGAAAAAAGTCTTTAAAAGAGCCTACTACACACAGTCACATGTACATTTAAAATTCAACAGTTGAATATACTGACAATGGCAATGGCTACCACAAATTCTAGTACAAATGAAGGAAGGGGGCCACAATGAATATATGATACATTCATATGCTTGTGTATGTACATATATAGATGTCCCAACAAATAGTATGTAGCTTTTCTCGAGTTGCATCTTTTCACATTCACGAATCGTGTCCCTTCAAAACGTTCACTTGTCCAATGGTGAAAGTCATGTTTGCTAAGGATCCGTTTGATAACTAATTGGTTTTTTAAAAATTAAGATTATAAACACTACTTCTACCTCAGGGCTCCTTTGTCTTGTTACACCTACATTTTACAAATGTTTTAAGTAGGGGTGTAAAATGTTCGGGTCCGGTCGGTTGTACGGACAAAACCGACCCGACCCGACCCTGATCGGTTTGTACGGACAAAATGCCCGATCCAACCCGACCCAGTCAGAATTGACCGGGTCGGGTCGGGTCGGTTTTTGCTTTTTTTGCTTTTTTTTTTTTTTCCTTCCTTCTTCTCTGGCTTGAAAAGATGAGAGAATCTGAAAAAAGTAAAAAAGATACAGAGAAAAGAGGAAAAAAAATGTATATGAAAAAGGACTAAGTCTCCATTAACATTTTAAGTTAACTCAATCTCATGACTGTATAATTCCCATAATATTTGAGCAAAAGGGTATATGAAAAAGGGCAAATTAGATCTTGAAATGGAAACCTAAAACAAACCCATTAGCCAAAACGAAAGATGAAATTGAAACCAATCACGTGAAAATTAGTATGGGAATCGAAAGAAAAGTTAAAAAAATGTTTGAAACTTTTCCTATGGCGGTGTACCTGTTTGAAGCTCAGAGAGAAGAAGAGGAGAGGGGGTCGGGGGAGAGGGCGCCAAAAAGAAGAAAACCCAGAAAAGGAATCGATTGCAAAATGCAAACACAGTCGCCGGCAGACTGTGATAGCGACTTAAACCCAAAAAGAAACAAGCATCGACGGCGGCGGCAACGACAAGCAACGACGGCGGCGACAACGACAAGCACGAGCACGAAGTCAGGGCAGAGGCGATTGTGAGAAGAGGCGAGAACGAGAAGAAGAGGCCGGCGGCGACAACGGCAAGCACGAGCACGAAGTCAGGGCAGAGGCGATTGTGAGAAGATGCGAGAACGAGAAGAAGAGGCGGCGGCGACAACGGCAAGCACGAGCACGAAGTCAGGGCAGAGGCGATTGTGAGATGAGAAGATGCGAGAATGAGAAGAAGATGTGAATTTGGAACCCTAAATTTGAAGCTACATGCGTAACTGTTGGTCTGTTGCTTATATATCGGTTGGGAAAAGAATAGGCTAGAACCGAACCAAACCTATCGGTTCGGTCAGAACTGAAGCTAAAACCCGAACCGAACTGGCTCGGTTTGGTTCGGTTCACCGGTTCGGTTCGGTTACTTACACCCCTAGTTTTAAGGATTTAAATCAAGTTTTGCCAAAGCGAGCATAGCTCAACGGTAATTGGCATGTACCCTCGATCAAGAGGTTAGAGGTTCGAATCAACCACTCCAAATGTTGTTGTACTAAAAAAAATAAATAAAAATTAAATCAAGTTTTGAAACTTTATGCCACTTGAGCTACATATGCTCATGTTAGCGTCTCTCCTCCTTGTCAATAAACATCATTTTACCATAGTTCCTCTTTTTGGATTTTTAAGGGTAGGTTTGAGATTGTCTTTGGAAGGATCAAAAGCAATTCTAAAAAATCTTTACCATTTTACATGTTTGGTAAAACTGATTTTTTGTTAATTTATTCAAAAAATCACTTCTGAATTTTTGTTTACTTGCAAAATGACTTTTCTACCCATGTTTTAAAATGATTTTCCTAAAAATCTACCAATTTCTCTAACTAAATCTTTAAAATTACAATCTTATCCTTCCATATATATCATCTTTTTTTCATTCACATTTATTTTATCATATATCAATAAAATTTAGATTTATTCAATTTTCTAAACATTTTTTTTTTCTAAACTTTTATCAAATAATTTACATTAAACAAAATAACTTGCAATTTAAATCATATAAATTTTTAAACAATTCACTTATAAATTAGATGTTTAAGATCAATATAAAAACAATTGAAATAATATGTATACTTTGGTCATTATACCTAAATCACAACACAATTTTGTATTATTTTACTAAACACTAATATGTTTTTCAACCAAACACTAATTTACTTCATATTACAGCTGATTTTTTCTAAAAACAAAGTCGACAACAATTGTTTCGAAAGCCACAACAATCTCAAACAAAACCTAAATCCTCTCCTCCTCCATCAAATTTTTGTGGGAGTTCTATTTGCTCAAAGAAAGATTTTTATATTTTAGAGCAAATATAAAAGTTCTCAGCTGATTTTTCTAAAAGTTGTATTTTTTTTTTTTTTTTTTTTTTGAAGAGACTAAAAGTTGTATTTTTTCATTTGATAGAATTTATATTTGCAATGTGTTTTTTTAAAACAATAAATAAATACATACATACACATAGGGAGCATAGATGTATGTTTATATTCTCTTCTGCAGGCTCAGACTGCAAACCCTTCAGAATCAACCTGTTAACGGCTGTCCCGGTTTGTTCTCTGCCATTGGATGTTGATTTCTCACCTTCCTTCAATTATCTCTGTGGGGTCCACCACATACACCAAACTTAATATGTATCTTCTTAACAATATATAATTATATCTGTCCAAAAAGCCAAAACGAGCTTAACTCAGCGGTAATTGGCATGTGCCCTCGGCTCTGAGGTCAGAGTTTAAAATCTTTTCACCTCTAAATGTTGATGTACTAATAAAAAAAGATATTTATAAAAAAAAAATATATAATTATATTATATTTTTCAATATATATATATAATTATTTTCTTAATTAAAAATAAATTAGGCACGTGTTGTTTTGGGAAAAATTAGTGAATAAGAGAGAATTAAACTAAAATTTAAATTACTAACATTGTATTCATAAAAATGCATTTTTTTTAATAATTGAAATAAATAAGGATTTTGGGTAAAAACTTTTTTCTTCCTTCTTTTAATTTTTTAAATAAGGGTAAAAACTTTTGATCTCAAATCAATAAAAATATATAGTTTTTTTTTTTTTTTTATTGGTTGCAATTTCAATCATTGAGGTGACCAAGAACCTTAAAGTTTAAACTGTTTTGATTTATGTATTTCTTTTTTCTCTTGCTCGGCTTTCTTTTTATTTTGGTATATGAAAACGTTTATTTTGAATTCTTACCTTTTTTTTTTAGTTCATATATTTTGAACCTTCTGGCTTCTATTACAAAGTGACAAATTTAGTCTCTATAATTTTAAAAAGAGACAGATTTGGTCATTTGACCATTCTTTTTATCAACACAACACCATACTTAATAATTTCTTTTTTCAAACATTTTCATGGATTTATATTAAAAGATTTTTCTGAACTCAAAGGAAATATATATTAACGGTTTTTTCATTGTTGATGAATTTTGTGCTAGAATTCCATATGCAGGGACAAAAATGAAAATTTTGAAAGAGATTTTCGTACGGATGACCCTCTAAAATAGGTGGAAATGATAAATGTTCTACATTTTCAATTTAAGGATATATGTCATTTTACTTGCATCAGCATCCTAGTAAAATTATCATTTTACTCTCTATTCCAACCTTCCTCTCTCTCGCTACTCTCTCCAATCTCTCACATTCTCTCCAATCTCTTGCTCTCTCTCCAATATCGCTCTCGCTCTTAAATGCCCTAAATGTGTGTTTTCATATAGAGAGTAAAAGTGTAATTTTGCTAGGATGATGACGTAAGCAAAATGACATATATCCTTGAATTGAAAAAGTAGAACATTTTTCATTTTGGCCTCTCCAAATGGGTCATCCACGCAATTGTTTCAATTTTGAAACTATATAGACAAAATAACCCAAATCTGCTAAAGCGAGTATAACTCAGTAGTAATTGGCATGTATCTAATAGATGTTGTTATTGTAATTAATTAAGCTTTATATCTTTAGTTAGTTAAGAAAGCTTAAGCAGTTATTCACATGTATAAATACTTCATTTGAGAGTTTGTTTTGGTGGTTAATACAATATACAGAATCAATTCATTCTCTCTCTCTGTGAATTTGCATGGTATCAGAGCCCTCTTGACCAACGTCAATGGCTTCTCCTTCATCTACCGCTTCTGATATCTCTTCCGGCTGTAGTGCTCAGCCAAATTCGTCCATTTTTCTCCTTTCAAACATTTGTAATCTCGTCCCTGTCCGCCTTGATTCCTCCAATTTTCTCTTCTGGAAGTTTCAAGTTCAGTCGATGCTCAAGGCTCATTCGTTATTTGCCATTGTTGATGGATCCGTCTCTTGTCCCTCTGAATTCTTGAGCGATGAAACCGGAGAACTGACTACTGAAGTAAATCCGGCCTACACTCAGTGGATCGCTCAAGACAGTGCTCTAATTACGTTGATCAATGCTACACTCTCCAAGACCGCTTACTCGTATGTAATTGGATGCAAATCCTCCAAAGAGGTATGGACTTCTCTTGAGAAGCAATTTTCGTCTCTGACTAGATCACATATTCATGAACTCAAATCCTCACTTCACACAATTACTAAATCTGCTACTGAGACGATTGATGAGTATCTTCTTCGTGTTAAAGATTTAGTTGATAAGTTAGCAACTGTCTCCGTAGTCGTTGATGATGAAGATTTGTTGTTATATACCTTGAATGGTTTACCGCCTGATTTTAATGCCTTCCGCACTTCGATTCGAACTCGAGAAGGGACTCTAAAATTGCCGGAACTTCATGCTCTGTTAAAATGTGAGGCCAAAATTCTGGAGCAGCAAACCAAGTCTTCTTCTACTTCGCCTTTTAATCCGACTGCAATGTTCTATTCTGCTCCTCAAGGCCAGTTCGGTTTTAATCGTGGTCGCGGTCGAGGACGAAATCAAGGCCAAAATTATGGATCTGGTCGTGGTAATGGTGGCAGATCTCCTCAAGGCTTTTACAATCAAAGCAATGGTGGTCGTGGCTCTTTTAGTCCAGGATCCAATTCGACTCAGTCTAATTCTTCTTCAAATCAAGGTCGCGGTAACACTGGGTCCAATTCGAATACCTTCTCTGGCAGTGGTGGTCGTCTTGTTTGCCAGATTTGTGGTAGAACCGGACATAGGGCCTCGAACTGTTATAATCGATTGAATCTTTCGTATCAAGGAAGGCATCCTCCATCCAAGCTCGCTGCAATGGCGTCTGTGTATGATTCTTCGGCTGCTAATAACAGTGGTGCTTGGCTGGCTGACAGTGGCTGTAACTCTCATGTTACGCCTGATTTATCCAATTTGGTTCTAACCTCGAGCTACAATGGTGAGGATTCCATCACAGTGGCTAATGGCCAGGGTATTCCTATCACTCAGACAGGTTTTGGCACGCTCTCAACCTCTCAAACTGATCTTAATCTCTCCAAAATTCTCTGTGTTCCTGGTCTTTCTACAAACTTGCTCTCTGTCTCCCAGTGTTGTGTCGACAACAACTGCGTCTTTATATTTGATGTTGATTGGTTTTCTATACAGGACAAGGCCACGGGGCAAACTCTGTACAAGGGCAAGAGTAAAGATGAGCTTTATCCCATATTGTCTTCTCCTCTAAAGAATGACTCTAGTGATCTTGGTTTGCGCATATCTCAGCCCTTTTCTCCTATATGTGCATTTGTTTTTGCATCTCATTTACCTCGTATTATGTTGTGGCATTTACGACTTGGGCATCCTTCATTTCCTGTTTTGCAAAAGTTGTTGTCTGCTAGTTCTATTACCTATGATGTCAAGTATACATGTCGAGACTGTGTGAGCTGTTTACAGGGGAAAGCTACTAAGCTTCCCTTTGCTATGTCTACATCTGTTACTACTAGACCTCTAGCTTTATTACATAGTGATGTCTGGGGTCCGTCACCATCAGTTTCTGTTTCAGGCTTTCGTTATTACGTTAATTTTGTTGATGATTTTAGTAAGTACACATGGATATTCCCTCTTGTGCATAAATCTGATGTTGTTGCGGTCATAAAGAGGTTTGTTCCTTTTATTGAGAATCAGTTGTCTTGTTCTTTACAAGTTTTTCGTTCGGATGGAGGGGGTGAGTTTGTGAATCATACTGTCCATGAATATTTCACTTCTAAGGGTGTACTTCATCAACGATCATGTCCTCACACGCCTGAACAAAATGGTGTCGCTGAGCAAAAACATAGATCAATTGTTGACACTGCTCTTGCCTTAATGTCTCATGCATCTGTTCCTTTAGAATTTTGGTATCATGCTGTTGCAACTGCTGTGTTTTTGTTAAATCGTCTGCCTTCGAGTGCCATTGGTTTTTTGACCCCTTTTCAGAAATTATATGGTTATGAACCTGACCTATCTCATCTCCGTGTGTTTGGCTGTGCATGTTATCCTCTTTTAAGAACTTATAACTCTCACAAGTTACAATCGAGAACGTCTCAGCATGTTTTCTTGGGATACACTTTAGAATACAAGGGATATCTCTGCTACAACCTAGAAACCAAGAAAATGCTAGTATCTCGTCATGTTGTCTTCCATGAGGATATTTTTCCTTTTGCTGCTAAATCACCTAGACCTATGCCTACCGTTCCATCTCCTGTTTTCTCTAATCAACCCAATCCTGCTGTTGTAACCACCCTTTTATCTACTCCAACCTTTAATCAGTCTGCCATTCCCACTACTTCAAACTCTTCTCAACCTGTCCTTACCCGTCCTCAACCTATACCTTCATCTGCAGTCCAATCTGTCCCTTCTCCAACTAACCAACCTTCCATGTCTCACTCTCGGCCTCTCAGTCCATCTATATCTCAGCAACCTATACCTCTCTCAGTCTCTCAACCTATGTCTCAGTCACCTTCCCAGCCTAATGTTCAACCTGTCAACTCTTCCAATGTCAATAACCATCCCATGATTACTCGCTCCAAAGCTGGCATTTCTAAAAGAAAGGCCTTTGCCACTGTTCAGCGCCCTTTGTCCCAACCTTTACCTGAACCTACATCATTTACTGCAGCATCTAAAATCCCTGAATGGAAGCAAGCCATGTTAGATGAGTTCAATGCCTTACAAAGCCAACACACCTGGAGTCTTGTCCCTGCCACTGAGGAGATGAATATAGTGGGCTGTAAGTGGGTTTTTCGAACAAAGTTTAATCCTGATGGGTCTGTAGCTCGTTACAAAGCACGTTTAGTTGCTAAGGGCTATAATCAACTTGAGGGTATTGATTTTGATGAGACATTTAGTCCAGTCATCAAAAAGACCACTGTACGTGTCATTCTTACGTTGGCAGCTAACTTTGGTTGGCCATTACATCAATTAGATGTAAAGAATGCGTTTCTCCACGGGTATCTAAAGGAAGCTGTTTATATGGTCCAACCCCCTGGCTTTAAGGACTCAACTCATCCTAATCATGTTTGTAAGTTGCACAAGTCCTTGTATGGCTTAAAACAAGCACCTCGTGCTTGGTTTGAGCGTTTTACTACACATCTTCTAACCCTTGGTTTTGTTGCATCTGCGGCTGATAGTTCCCTGTTTGTTCGAGTTGAACATGATTCTTTCACATATTTACTCTTATACGCTGATGATATTATCATTACCGGTTCTGATCTTGGGTATATTGCTGATTTAAAAGCTGTTCTTGGTCTTGAGTTTCAACTCACTGATTTGGGCAACCTACGGTATTTTCTGGGTCTTGAAATCAACCCCTGTTCTAGTGGATTTCATGTGACTCAGTTGAAATACCTCACTGATTTACTATCCAAGACTGGTATGATTGATTCCAAAACGTGTGCCACTCCCATGTCTACCTCTTGTGATCTTCACGCAGCTTCGCAGCCTTTCTCTGATGCTTTACTCTTCAGGCAAATCGTTGGTTCCTTGCAGTATTTGACTTTTACCCGGCCTGATATCACATATGCTGTCAGTAAGGTGAGTCAATTCATGCACAATCCCACTGAAGTTCATTATTCAGCTGTCAAGCGAATTCTTCGCTATCTAAATGGTACTCGAGATTCTGGCATCCTGTTTTCTAAAGGGAAACTTGAGCTCACTGCTTTTAGTGATGCTGATTGGGCTGGGGACTCGTTAGATAGACGATCTACATCTGGCTATGTGATATTCTTCTGTGGTATACCTGTCTCTTGGTCTGCTAAAAAGCAGAATACGGTTTCCAGGTCTTCTACTGAGGCTGAATACCGTTCTCTTGATCAGACTGCTGCTGAGTTATACTGGCTAAGACAATTACTTCGTGACCTTTGCATTTTTCTTCCAAAGGCTCCTTTGCTTCTTTGTGACAATGCTTCTGCCTTAGCATTGGCTCGAAATCCGGTGTTTCATGCTCGTACCAAGCATATCGAAATTGACTATCACTTTCTCAGGGAGAAAGTTGTTCGTGGTGATCTAGAAGTCTGTTTCACTCCGTCTACATCTCAACTTGCTGATCTGTTTACAAAACCTCTTGGTGGTGTTCTGTTTCAGCAGTTTTTCAGCAAACTTTTGAAGCCAGCTTCTTCAGTTTGAGGGGGCGTAATAGATGTTGTTATTGTAATTAATTAAGCTTTATATCTTTAGTTAGTTAAGAAAGCTTAAGCAGTTATTCACATGTATAAATACTTCATTTGAGAGTTTGTTTTGGTGGTTAATACAATATACAGAATCAATTCATTCTCTCTCTCTCTCTGTGAATTTGCAGTATCCTCGACCAAGAGATCAGAGGTTCAAATCTCCTCACCACAAATGTCGAAGTACTAAAAAAAAAATCTAAAAGTATACGAATCAAAATAGGAATTAAACTTACCTTTTTTAATAAAATAGTTAATGTTTCATTAATCTTTTATCATAGTCCAAAAAAGTAATAAAAACACACAAACATATGCTTCTTCTATAGTCAAATCTCAATAAAAACATGTTTTATGCAACAAAATCTCCTTCTCTCTTCACAATCCTTCCTTCTGTCTCATTGACATATTCAAACAAGTATTAAAACTACAACCTCGATGGTCATCAAAGAGTACTTCTATGCTTAAAATATCAAAACCAATCTTAATCCAATAAAAAAAAAAAAGACACGACATAATTTAATGAGCAATGATACCATAATATATATAGATATAGTAAGGTTGGGGGCAGAGATTGTTGGGTGTCTCGCCAATTTTGGATTTGAGCCTAAGGGATTAGGTGGGGCTATTGTTTGCCATATTTTGGTGTAAAATTAAAAAGATTTTTTTTTCTTTTTTTTTTTTTTTTAAATGTGAAATAAATAAGGAAATTTAAGCCACGCTTCTGTGGCACAGTAAAGCAAGCAACTCACTGTTTTTGCCTTTGCATGCGTCAAATAGTGGAAACACATGCCACACTAAATAACTTTTAAAATTAAACCAAAAAAAAAAAAAATATATTATTATTAAAAGAAAAAGGTAGGCATGTTCAAAAGAATTGAACTTTTTCTAATCCATTACTTGTAGTTATGGGATATCATCTACTTTGAATTTCGATTTGTATTTTGTTTACTTTTTAGAATCCATTATATTCAAAGTTTTTGATTCGCAGTTAGTCATTGAATTTTCTAGTTTGCGTTTATTTAGCCCTTGAACTTTCATGTTGACTATAAAAAGTTTATTACTTTCAAGTTTGTTTCCAATTGGATTTTTTTAAAAAAAAATTTGTGTCTGATAGATCAGTGACCCATTCAACATATTTCAAAACTCAGTAACCTACTAGACATAAAATCGAAAGTTTAGGAACCTATTAAACATAAGATTTAATTTTATGTTTGATAGATTAGTTAATTTATACAAATTTCAAATATGTCAAGTATTTTGTTATCTATTAGACATCTTTTAAGTTTAGAAACTTATTGGATACAAAATTGCAAATTCAGGAACTAAATAGACACAAATCTAGAAGTTGAAAGACTAAAGCTATGATTTAACCTTTATACTATTTATTAAATTAAACTACTAAAATATAGTTTTGTGGAGGTGAAAACATGTTTACATGAGTTAGAAGGAGTTATCTAGAGTATTCATGAATAAATAACCATTTAAAAAAAAAGAAGTATGAATAAATAATGATATTTATATTTGTATGTAATTTGAAGTGTGAAACTAAAGTAAAGTCAGTAAGTTTAGATCTTAAAATGAATAATATTACATAGAATTGTGAAGTATGGAGAAGTTTATTGTTGTATTTAATAAACATTTCAATTCACAGATATCCAAATTTAGGAGGAAAAGGAAATGCACAAAACAACCATAAAGTAGCACCTAGAAGAATAATTCTTTCAAATCATTGGAGCGCCAAAGATATATTCTCCATTTAAAAAAAAAAAAATCCTCATGATCTATTATTATTATTTTTTTAATTCAACAAATAGGGGAGTGAATGATCAAACTTTTAATGGTCACATGGATGACCCATTTTAATAGGTGAAAATGATAAATGTTTTACATTTTCAATTTAAAGTTATATGCCTTTTTGTTTGTCGTCCTAGTAAAATTATTGTTCGGAGTGCGATCAAAGTCCCACATTAACTAGAAAAGGGGAGGATCATGGGTAATAAGGGAGGACAAATATCTCCATTGGCATGAGACCTTTCGGGGTGATCCAAAAACAAAGCCATGAGGGCTTATGCCCAAAGTAGACAATATCATACCATTGTGGAGATCTGTGTCATGTCCGTCCCACATTGGCTAGAAGAAGAGAGGATCATGGGTATATAAGGGAGGACAAGTATCTCCATTGGCATGAGGCCTTTTGGGGTGATCCAAAAACAAAGCTGTAGTCCCTTACAATTATCATTTTACTCTCTCATCTAATCTCTTTTGCTGTCGTTACTCTTGTTGTCGCTCCAACCTCTCGTTCCAGCTTCTTGCTCTCTCTCTAATTTCCCTCTTCAATCTCTCGCTCTTTCTCTAATCTTGCTCTTTAATCTCTCTCATTTCTCTCTCCAAGCTCGCTCCAGCCTCTTGCTCTCATCGTGTGCTCTTTGGATAGAGAAAATGGAGAAGAAAAAATTGAGCGAGAAGGCATCAGCGAGAGCAAAAAATCGAGATAAGAGAAAAAATAGCAAGATAAAAAAAAAATGCATGTTTTCATATAGAAAGTAAAATGGTAATTTTGTTAAGATTACGACGTAAGCAAAATACATATAACCTTAATTTAAAAAGGTAGAACATTTTTCCTTTGGGTTTCTATAAAAAGATCATCCACACAATTCTTCCAACCTTTAAACCTCGAAGAAGGTAAGATGCACACTTCCACTAAAGCTAAATTCATCACAATTTGTTTAGAGAAATTACAAGTTAGTCACAGAATTTTCAAGATTGTGTTCAATAGATTTCCAAACAACTTTTAATTTTGTGTCGAGGAAATACCTACTCTTTATTTTCACTCTATAATTTTTAAATAATGCTAACACGACCGACAATTAACGAGAACAATATCCATACTATGATAGTATAAAAAATTTTGTGAGGGATTGGAAATGTGAATAGTGGGAAAATAAGGGGGATGTGAAGGTGGAGGAATAATAAAAAGAAGAGCATTGAGAGTGGGAAAAGGGAATTTGATTGTGTCGGGTGATGATGGTTGCTGTCGCTTTAGATTTCCCACAACAAAAGCAGTCGGCGCCGCCGTGGATTGCCTCTCCAATTTCTTCTCCCTCTCCATTTAATATCATTACGTTTTATCATTCTGCCCACGTTTTCCCTTTGCTTTTTTTGTCCCTTCATTACCATATCCAATTGCCTCAAATCATACCATTTTTTAAAAAATAATTACAATATTTTTCCTTTTCTTTTACCAACCTTTTTCTTCCAAACTATTCATTTAAAATATTTTTTAGTTTAACAACATGCGAGTTAGAGATTCGAATCTCTAATCTTTTAATCGATGATATATATCTTAACTGGTTGAACTATACTCAAGATATAGTTTGAGATGTATTTTGATTACATGTAGAGTTAAAATTTCATAAGTATGTATTTATATGGTTTGTGTTTATTGTGTTTTAACCATGAATTTATTTAATTTTATGTCTCGTATTTGGTTATTGAATTTTAGAGGACATTAACACGAAACATTACAAAAATATAATAAATATATTTAGAGTATATTTGATTTAACTTTTCAAGTGTATAATTTTGAAAAAAAAAAATTCAGTATTTGATGACCACTAAAAATGACTTATTAACAAATGAATTGAGAAATAAATCATTTTGAAATAAACATTTAAAAGCAAAATTTTTAAAGAGTTTTTAAGCATATAATAACTTGTGTATAAAAACACTTGTGAGGAAATGTAACAAAACATACGAGTGTTTAAATGGTAAACAATTTTTATACAAAATGTTTTTTTTTTTTTAAAAATACATTCTTGAAAGACACTTAAACTAAAAGAAGTTTCAAATGGATCGTTAAATAACAACTCTAATTTAAGACAAGCTTGAAATGACTTTTTAAATATTAAAAAAATAAAAATCATTCCGTATATTTGTAAAATGGACAAACATGTAAACAATGTATTAAATTTCCATCGACATTTCCACATTTCCATGAGTTTGACATCGACATGCGGGGTGAATCGACATTTCCATTATATAGTAAAAAAAATTGATAAAATGTGAACAAAATAATAACAAAATGTAACTAATGTGGAGATAATATTTATCATAAGTATTTTAACTTATTTTAAAAGTGTGAAACATTTATTTGTTAATTTATATATTTTTTTCGAATTTTTTTGTTTCGAATATTTTTCCAAGTATATTCATCGATTGACATTTCCATCGACAATTTCATTGAATTGGGATCTCGACATTTCCGTCAACATCAACATTTTAAACCCAGCATGTAAAAGATTGCGCAAAAAAAAAATTAAAATTGGAAAATAAATCATATATATGATATAATATATCCCATCATAAAATGGAACGTTTTGCAATCTGCTCTGCTGGTCAAAATTTCTCCCTCCATTTTTCTCACCTTTTTCACCGTTATCGGTTGAATAAAAAGAGACAAAATAAACAAATAAAATAAAATATAATAAAAAAATCACCAAATTTTCCCTTCTTTACATAAACTCCTTTCTCGGTTCACACCTTCTCTTACTCTGCATGTTCCATTTCTTTCTCCTCTCTCTTTCAAGCTTTTTTCTCATCCATTTTCATGGCTTCCTCTCTCTAACACAGTCGTATATTCAAATTCTCACTTCGTTGCTTCAGCGTCAAGAAGAGACACGAATCGATCGAGAGATCAGAGATAATGCTTCCTTTTCAGAGTCATTACGGATTCCAGAGCAGTTGGTTCAATTATCGCAACGGCGATCATGTTAAGCGATCAATGTCCGCCGTCGGATGCTCGATCGTCAGCAATGCTGCAGATTCCTCCAAGGACCAGAAGAAATCTACCGAAGCGAGTCGAAGTCATAAAGAAGCAGAGAGAAGACGGCGACAGCGAATCAATTCGCATTTATCGACGCTCCGCACGCTCCTCCCTAACACTACTAAGGTAATCGTCTAATTCGAAAATTGACGAGTGCATTTCGTGTTGTTGATGTTGAATTGACGATGTGTTTAATTCCAAGTCTGAGGATATGGCGGATGGAAGATTAGGTTTAATTTCATGCTCTGTGTTGTTTTCATGAATAGACTGACAAGGCGTCGCTACTGGCGGAGGTGGTGAGTCACGTGAAGGAGCTGCGTCGGCGAGCGACGGAAGTGGCGCGGCGGAGTACAGACCAATGCGGCGGCGATGGCGACGCTGTGCCGTGGCCGTTCCCTAGCGAGGAAGACGAAGCGACGCTCTGTTACTGCGATAACGAAAACAGGGTAATGAGAGCGACGGTTTGTTGCGACGAGCGGTCCGGCCTGAACCGGGATTTGATGCAAGCGATCCGGTCGGTACGTGCGCGGGTGGTTCGGGCCGAGACGATGACGTTGGGCGGGCGGACGAAGAACGTGGTGGTGTTGGAGTGGAGCGGCGGAGGCGGAGGCGGGAGAGAGGAGGAGTTCGTGGGCCTGAGGCGGGCCTTGAAGGCCGTGGTGGAGAATCAGGCCCAAAGTCTTTCGGGTAATAAACGGGCTCGGGCCTGTTGTCCAATGGATGATCCGTTCTTCATGTGCTGACGTGGCCTGCCAGGGAGTTGGGAACCTATTTTTTGCTTGGTGGAAAATGGAAAATGAAACAGCTGCTCCAACGCACAGAAAGCGACCGACTTTGTCGATTGTCGCACAAAACAAATAATAAACGCAAAAAATCGAATCATGTCGAAGGTATATCTAAAATTCTAAATTAATTGCATTTTTCTTTTCCTTTTTTAGAATCGTTGGAGTTTGCATGCAATATTTAATTTAATGAACAATATTTTTATTGTCTTTTACACAACAATGTACCTCGTATTGTAGGCTAATTATATAAGTAAGATATTATCCGTTACTGTGCCAACAACAACATAGTTCAATTGACATAAATGTTGTGTACGACCAAAAGGTTTGTGGTTCGAATCCTCTCGCCTCTAATATGTTGTAAAGAAAATGTTTATGGGTAGTCGTTGATTTTGAAATTTCAATATGTAAAATTGGTTTGACAGACGAACCGTGTAAAATAGTTGATTAAAATTAACCATTGCTTATCTTTTCCAAAAAGAAAAATGAACAATGTTTTTATCATTTTTATGTATATATATATAAAAGAAACGAATAAAACTACTATATATATATATATATATATATTTTTTTTTGACAACATGTGACATAGATCTCTTAGTCATTAGTACAAATCTTATATCGTTAATCTTATGCTCATGTTGGTAAAATAAAAACTATACCGTGGTTAATCTGTTAAATAGGTTGTATGGAGTCACATTGTTTTGATTGTAAGCTGTCATGTCGAATAGAATAATCATTTCTAAGATTTGATAAATGAGATGTGTTATGTAAAATGGTGGAATAAATAAACAATATTTATCATTTTTATATTTAAAAAAAGAAGTAAAAATGATTTGACTAGAAATCCACTGTTATATCCAAAAAATTTAAATCGAATGATTTTCTTCTTCATTATTCAGCAAGTAATCACACGCAGCTGAGTAATGAATAATGGGGTTACAAAAATAAAGAATTCAAATAAAACAAATGGAAATGTGAAAAGAAATATTGTAAGCGTTATTGGAAGAAGAAAAAGCAAAAATGAAAACCATTTGAGGACACGTGTCAACTAATAATGAAGCGCTGATTAATGGTAGAGCTTTTGTCCACGTAGTGAGAGAGTTGAAGACAAACGTCTCTTCCTCATCCTCATCAGTTCATATCTTATTCCCCCAATCATTATTTTCTTTTTTTTCTTTTTTAATTATATATATATATATATATATATATTTTATAGACAAAATGATTTCTCTTTTCTAAAAAAGATTAAACCAAAACTTTCATTTGTTTGAAAAAACAACTTTAGAATTTCGTTGCGTAACACTCACGTAGTGTGCTGTTCCCACAAAACGACATTCCCTCCCGCTTGCTTGGACGATGGCCATCTTTATCTTGTGTATTAAAAAATATATTTTAGTTTTTTTTTGTTCTTTTTTCTAAATTTGAATTTTATATTATTTTTATTTTAAAAACTATCTACAAATTAATATTATTATTATTAATTATTTGACATGCAATTTGCAAACAACTATCCTATCAACTTGTTCAATGGATAACTAGGTGAGTTAATCACGAGTTACAATGTTGATTATTTAATCGTCAACTTGTGAACTTTTAGAATTCCAAACTTGAAACGGTTGGGAGTACGACCAAAGTCCCACATTGACTAGATAAAGCGATGGACATAAGTTTATAAAGGAAAACAATATCTCCTGAGATCTTTTGGGGTAAACCAAAAGTAAAACCACGAGGATTTATGTCCAAAGTGGACATATAATACCATTGTGGAGATTTGTGGGTGTTTTGTTGTCCTACTATATAGATGTTCAAATTTTTAATTTCAAGTCTAATTAGTCGGACTTTACTGTTGTCTAATAAATTTTTTATTTTATTTTAATTAAATAAATTTATTTTTAAAATATAGAGAAAATGTTGACAACCAAGACTTTGTGTAAAATTTTAGACACAAAATTTAGAAATTCGTGTTGAGGATCTCACATTGAAAAGTTAAGTGAAGACCTCACAATTTATATGATACATGGGTTACTCTACTCATCGCCAATTGGTTTTGAAATGAAATCCTATATAACCTAATAATTGGGTGGACATGTCTTAAAATTAAGAGATTTATTGTAAGCAAACTAAAATGAAGGCACTAAATAATGTAATTTATTTAACTTTAAAAGTTTCTTTATCTTTCTCTTCTCTCTCTCTCTCTAAATTAATGGGTTGTTTCGTTTTGTAGTTACTCTCTTGAATAGCACGATGTGAATCTCTATCTCATCTCCAATAAAGTGGCGATTATGGATAAGCTTGAAAACGAGACGTTCCTCTTTACAATTTTGCACATATAGATTGAAAAATTAATGTAACAAAAATTCAGCTGTAACAAACTTCTCAATACAATCGATCCTTTCAGTTGGGAAAGCGCGGGAAGCCAAATGGGTCGACCAATTCGTGAGTTTTCTTTACAATTTTTCATTCAATCGACTTGATTTCGTGTCTGTATGCCTGTGGCTAAGTTTCAGAATCAATTTCTTTCTGAGATTCTCGTTGCTAATAGGCCCAAGAGCTTGCTGGGGTCGGCTACTTTCAGAAATGGCTGCGATCAGACCCACCTTAATCCACAAGAATCCCTTCCTTTTCTCATCCTTTTCTGTTGGGAGAAACTCTCTCTTTGTGAGTTCTTCTATCTCTCTGTTCTTTTTGTTTCTTTTTTTTAAGGACTTTGAATTTGAATCGATAGATGAAGGAAGAAATCGACGAAACTCATGTGGAACTGCCTTCTAATCGCATTCACGAGTGGGTTTTTTTTCCTTCTGTTGCATTTGTTCCTCTGCTAAAAATCCCATGATTTTTCTCTTCTGGGTTCTTGATTTTTTTACTTTCTGTTAAGGTTGGAGGTCTCGAGAAACTCATTAGGGCTTGCCCAAGAACAGTCAGGCATGGGAGTGAAAAATGTGGCAAAAGTAAAAGATGATGATAAGCTGTTTGATGAAATGAAAAGGAGATTTCTGAGTTTTAAGAAGCACAAATATCTGTAAGTAGCAGTGGATCAATGAATGAGCAAATCTTAGGATTCCTTTGGCAAGATAGAAACAAATTTGGGGTTGGTTTTTAATCAAGGATTTCTTATGAAACAGGGAACATTTGGAGCATTTTCAAGCCCTTGCAGAATTACAAGCCCCTAAGGTAATTAAGATGATCAGCAGGACCCTATGTTTTCTCTTTGATTTGGTGTTTGACGTTTTTCTTCTCATTCTTATGTCCTGTGTCAACTATCTGCTCATCTCTTTAAGTTCATTGTTTTATAATTACCTTGATAATATTTCAACACAAGCTCACAAGTAGAACAGTTCATGGTGATTTCTTGTGTGGATTCTAGAGTATGCCCTTCCAATATCCTTGGATTTCAACCCGGAGAAGCTTTCACGGTTCGCAACGTAGCGAACATTGTTCCGCCATGGGAGGTATAAAGTCTTGTGCAATGTCATATATTATCTAAGTCAGAGCTCAACTCTTTTGGCTGTCTTCATTCAGGCTAGCAAAAAACTAATTTGAAGTATTTGAATTTTACTTCTTATACAGAATGGACCTACTGAAACCAATGCAGCCCTTGAATTTGCAGTAAATACACTTGAAGTGGGTTGTTTTCCATTCTTCTTTCAGTTAAATTTTATCTTTATGATCTCTAGACTTCATATTCTTCACATAAGAGAATGCATTTATTTCATGAATTCTTAAGAGAGTTATTTTTACGCTCAAGGTTGAGAACATTTTAGTCATTGGCCACAGTAGCTGTGCTGGAATTCAGAGCCTTATGAGCATGGAAGATGATGCTAACAACTCGAGGTTTCACTTTCTCCAACTCCCTTGTATCTTTGATATCTATTTTTCGAGATTGGTTCGTTTTTTCAGCTGTAATTTATACGTTGTTCTGTTATGGTAGCTTTGTTCATAAGTGGATGGTGAATGCAAAAGTTGCCAAATTAAAAACAAAAACTGCTGCTGCACATCTTAGTTTTGACCAGCAATGTAAACATTGTGAGAAGGTACTGATGTTTTCACTGCAAATACAAACCACACGAACTCTGTTTGAATTTCATTCATCTTCGACTATTTGAACTTTTAGATTAGAATGTGTTACTTTCTTTATTAATTCGTATGCAAAACTCAAGCTATCCATCAAAATATAGAAGTTCTTACTCTGTTGCCCTGCTGTGGTTGCTAAATTCTTTGGTCATTTACATTGATGATAAAGAAAGTAGAAGTAACCACCATAGGTTGATCTAATGGTCAGTGAGAGCCAATGTAACTAATAAAAGACTTGAAGCGAATGAGTTCAAGTTATAGTAGCCACTCGCTCGAGTGTGGTAGGGTCGATCAGTTATATCTTAGTTGAGGTGCATAGAAATTGACTTGGATGATTACTAATATCAATGATTTTCTTTTTCTCCACCAGGAATCGATCAACCTTTCATTGAAGAACTTGATAACGTACCCGTGGATCGAAGAGCGGTTAAAACAGGAGTCCCTTTCTGTTCATGGCGGATACTACGATTTCTTGACTTGTACATTTGAGAAATGGACTCTTGATTACAAAAACACCAGCAGAATTGATGGTGATGATCATGAATTTCTGATCAAAGATCAATCAGTTTGGTGTTGATTTTTCTCAATCATCAATCTCTGGAACTTGGGGAGAAGCTGCTGAAATCATTTCAAAGACAGCGCTTTTGTAAATGGTGTTTAATTTCATGAAGGTGATGATTGATAAATGTGCTATAGACACAACTCTACTACATGAATTCCCATCATTGTAAATAAAGTTTATCAATTTCTGTGGAAAAATTCGAATAACAAAGACTATCAATAAGAGAGGAAAAAAATTTATCCATGCTTTTAATTTTTGTTAAAGACACATCGAATTACTAACTAAAGTTCAAAAAAACAAAAACAAGTTGTTTAAAATTATTCTGTTTTAATTTTAAAAAATTGACTTGATTTTTAAAAACATGGGAAGAAGTAGAGGTGATATTTATAAGTTTGATTTCATGTGGGAGAAAACAAGCATAATTTTTTAAAATAAAAAACTAAATGGTTACCAAATGGGATCGTAGGGGTCATTATTAACCATTTTGACCCTATTAAACTTATAAATACTACTTTCATTTATTGGTTTCGTTGTTTTGTTATCCTATTTCCGATCTATATTTTCAAAAATCAAGTCAAGTTTTGAAAATTAAAAAAAAAAATAGTTTCAAAATTTTGTTTTTGTTTTTGAATTTTGTCTAAAATTCTTGAAAAGGATCGGATCTATTTTGTTCGAGGGGAAGAAGAAGAGAGGAAAAGAAGGACAAAGAAAGAAGGAGAGAAATGTGTGGCAAGTTCTAAGAAAATTAGAATAATTTTCTAGTTGATTAAAACATCATGTCAACCAATATAGTAGTCAAGCTTTCGGATGTCAAATGATCTTTTCGTTGCTCAAGTCAGGGTCGAAGGGCCTTTTAAAACCACTAGTTTAAAAACACGTGCGATGCACGTTAAATTTCACTTTTTAGATTGAAAATTAAAAAAAATGGTGCCTAGAAGTCTAAAACTATATATTATATTGTTCTATATTCATTTACAATAATAAATATGAAATATTTTGCACGTGGTTTGAAATCTTTGGAATATATTTTTTTACGGTGAAAGTTAACTTTTGAATAAATATATTTTTCATCTAGTTCAAATAGTAAATATTTGACATTAAACTATAACGTAAGAGGTAGAAAAAATAATAAAAGATATATAATTAAAATTAAAATACATATAATAGTTGTAAACTAAATTTGATCAAACATAAAAAGTGGCATCATAAAGATAGTTTATTATCTCATGGATAATTCATCGGTGGGCTTCGAGATTGTATTCTGGAGAAAAAGAAAGAAAGAAATATATTTCATAAGAATTATATAAGTAGATTTAAAAAAAAAAAAAAAAAAACTAAAGTATTTAATAAAGTATAACCTCTTTGAAAATAACATTTTTTTGTATGTTTGGATGACAAATTTTGATCTTCAAGTGATTTGATAAGAATTTTTGTATTGACATTGAAAAAAGTTGTTAATGTGAAATTACATATTTAGAAATATATTTTCTAATATTCAGAACAATTTGTCCTTGTGTTTTGTTTAACGTCATCGCACAACATAATATAACAGGAAATTTGTTTCCTTTCGAACTTGAATGGATATCATTTTGTGCCATTAGGTGGACTTAATTAATGGAAATCATGATATCAAAATGTGTTTCCCTGTTCTCCCATTACTACTTCGACAATTTAAACATAGCTCCTATACATTTTCTTGAAGAACTTTCTCCAAATAGGTAAATATAAATTACACAGGACTTTAAAGGAATGGTACAAAGATTGCAAGGAAAAAGTTATAAATTTAAGAAAAAAGAAAAAAAGTAATTGCATAATAATTAGACCATTAATATATTGATACCAAAAAAAAGTTTATTAAAATTTAGGATAGCAATGGTAACAATCGCTAAATTTTATTGGTGTTTTATGCATTTTTTTTTTTGTTTGTTTTATATAGATTTTGATACAAAAAATCTATACATATCAAAATAGTGATGAAATTAGAGTAAAAAAATATGTAGAAAACTCAAAAGTTAATATGCTTTTTGGAAAGACATGACTAATGACCCCTTTTTATTGTAAGATATATTTTTAATTTTAATTCACGAATGGATGCATCTTATGTGTAACTAACTCTGCTTGAACAGTCACGTCTCATCAACAAAGATTGAAGGATACTTTAACTGAAAGAGTTGTGTCTCTTTAACAAATATAGAAGGGCAAAATGGACATTTATTAAAACTATAAGGGCAAAAGAGGAAAACAAAGATTCTCCTCCGTAAAAAACTATGTAGAAAACTCAAAAGTTAATATGCTTATTGGAAATACATGACTAATGACCCCTTTTTATTGTACGATATATTTTTAATTTTAATCCTCGAATGGATGCATTTTATGTGTAACTAACTCTGCTTGAACAGTCACGTCTCATCAGAAAAGATTGAAGGACACTTTAACTCAAAGAGTTGTGTCTCTTTAACAAACTAGTGTTTTACCACGTGCATTGCACGTGTAATTTTTTTTAATTTTTAATATTTATAATTATATATAATTCGAATAAAATATTATATTCAATACAATAATTTTTTAAAATTACTTAATATAAGTTTTATGTAGTCTTATTTAGTCGGTCACATATTTTTATAGTATAGGATATGTCTAACTGTTTATTCAATTCAATCACCATTGTATAAAATGTTTTATTTTAGTAATTTATGTTTTAATATTTTTTTAAATTTATCTTTAACAAAACAATAATGGCAATTTGAATTTTAAACGATTTAGTTTAGCTTGAATGAATCAACATGATTTTTTTTTTGATAAAAAATGAATCAACATGATTAAATGATCGTACTTACTCGATTGATTTGATTCGGTTTATTAGTTTGACTCATTTTTTTTATAATTTTAATGGAAATTATAAAGTTGAGTTTTTTAAACGTGTTAAAAATCAATTGATAATTACTTTTAAAACTAACTATACTTAATATCAAATTGTCATTTTTGTGTTGTTGATTCATTGGATAAAAAATTGTGAAGGAAATAATTTTTTTTTTTTAAAAAAAAAATACATAAACAACAAATACAATAAGAGGGTTAATTATAAAATAATATAAAAACATCTAAAAGATATTGATACCTCTTCATACGAATATCTGATAATAGGTTCGCCTTTGATTGGTATTTGAGATCAATCCATTTTTCAAGACACAACGACGACATATAATACAAACAACACTGCATTGCAATTCCCATAACATAGTTTGTTATACCAATATGCAATGCATTCTTTTAAATCTAAAAATATATGAAAGAACTAATAGAAGAAGAAAAACAAATCAAAATGAGAAAGCTAAATTGTTGTAGAAACAAATACCTTTACATCATACAACTTTTATGAATACCAAATAAAACTAACTTTAATTTTAAAACTATCGAAAATTACCTTAAAAATTTTTAAATTAAGGATAATAGTGTTACATTAGTTATTAGGATTAGAATAAAATAAAATCAAAGAATAATAATGTTAGAATGATTTTTTTTTTTTTTAACAAAAAAAGTATTAGAATGAAAACATATATATGTTAGAAATAGATACCTGTGTTGAAGATCGTTTTGAAGTATCTTCGTCCTTTTTTGGTAGTTAACACAACTTTGTAATTCAAATAAACTAATAAACTTATAGAGAACAAATTGGAGAGGAAAAAAAAAAAAGACTAAAAAGAGGATACCCAAGTTTGTGTAGAAGAAAGTAGGGAGAGAGTTCTTTATATAGTGGAGTTGAAGAATGTTACAAAACTTTTGCAATTCCAAAACCTTTAAAATCCCACTATTGATTGTAATTAAATTTGAACTTATAAAGTTTATAATTAATTCATAGAAATTTAATGAATAAAACCTTTTATATTCAAACTCTTCACCTACCAACTTTTCACATTCTTATATATACCTTCATTCTATAAAAAAAAAAAAAAAAGTATGTATATATATATATATATATATATATATATATATATATATATACCTTCATTAAAAAAAAAAAAAAACTATTATTCTACTAATTTATTATATATAAAACTTGATGGTGTAGAATTTATTTAAATTATAGCTTTCTTATAACAATGGTTAAAATTTTTCCTACTATGATTTTATCACTAAAAGAAGACAATATAAATTTTGTGAAATAAAAATATCGTCTTTTAAAACATTTAATATTCATTTTAGTACATTTAATATTCATTTTAGTTTAAATATCACATTTAGACAAAAAAAAATTATTAAATAATTAATAATCAATTCCTATTTATCCATATCCATTACTTTATTAAATATTTGAATGCAATATCGGTTTTTATAGTTATATAATTATCACATTTAGATAAAAAAAATTATTAAATAATTAATAATCAATTCCTATTTATCCATTACTTTATTAAATATTTGAATGCAATGTCGGTTTTTATAGTTATATAATTATTGTAGTGGCCAAAGCGAGCTTAGCTCAGCGGTAATTGGCATGTACCCTCGACCAAGAGGTCAGAGGTTCGAATCCCCCACTCCCAATTGTTGATATACTCAAAAAAAAAAAATAATTATTGTAGTGTTAAATAAATCACAAGGGCACATTTGTAATTATGTAAAAAAATGAGAGGGTAAATATGTCCAAAAATGTTTTTTCAAGATCCTGGCTTTTTAAAGATTAAAGATTAAAGATAAAGATATAAAAGGGCAAAATGGACATTTATTAAAATTATAAGGGCAAAAGAGAAAAGCAAAGATTCTCCTCCTTAAGCCCCTTTTATATATAGTAAGATTTACTAAAGGTTGGATGAATTAAAGCCCCGTTTCATAATCATTTCGGCCCCGTTTGATAACCATTTCGTTTTTTGTTTTTGGTTTTTAAGTTTATAAACACCACTTCCAACTCTAAGTTTCTTTGTTTTTTCACATATTTTCTTCCCATGTTTTAAAAAACCAAGCCAATTTTTGAAAACTAAAAAAAGTAGTTTTCAAAAACTTGTTTTTATTTTTAGAATTTGGTTAGGAATTCAAGTGTGTCTTTAACAAAAATGAAAACCATGGTGAGGAAATTTAAAGAAAACAAGCCTAATTTTCAAAAACAAAAAACCAAAAACCAAACGGGGCCTTTATTTTTCATTTTTGGTTTTTGAAAATTGTGCTTATTTTCTCTTAATCTTCTTACAATGGTTTTCATTTTTTGTTAAGGAGACATTTGAGTTCCTAATCAAATTACAAAAACAAAAACAAGTTTTTGAAAACTACTTTTTTTTTTCTCCAAAATTTGTCTTGGTTTTTGAAAACATGGGAAATGATGTAGATAAAAAAACAAAGAAGCTTGTGGGTAAAAATACTGTTTATAGTCTTAATTTTCAAAAACCAAATCATTATCAAACTGGGCCTAAATTGTCCGTTTTTAGAACTTAGAGACCATATAGAAACATATCCTAAACTTAGAAGCTAAAAAGTGTATTTTATCCGATAATTAATAAAAAGTTTGTGAGTTTAATTTATAGATGAGAGAGAAAGAGTAAGATTATTGTAAGGTAACTAATGAAAAGGTTGAGTCCAATGAGATTGATTTTTTTGTTTTTTGAAACGAGTCCAATGAGATTGATCGAGAGAGTTTTGTAGAGGAATGAGATTATCCTTTATATGGGGTAGTGGTTCTCAAATTGGTGAAGGATCTCATCAATTGATTCCATTAGATTGAAATCATTATGCATTACATAGACTAAATTTATAATTTAATCTAATTTTCCTTTGTCTACAGAGGAAATGAATATTAACTTTGCTAGTTAATATCACTAACATTTTATTTTTTTTTTTTGGTATTTAGGATCTGAATCTTTAAACTCTTGATTGAGAGTATATGATTGAACTATACTCAACTTAACGTATTTTCTAAAGCTTTTTTTTTTAATACAATAATATGAGGTGGAAGATTCGAATCTCTAACCTATCGATTGAAAGTACAATTGAATTAGGTTCATTTTCTAAACATCTAGAAAACAGCACCAACAAAACAAGCAAGCACACAATACATTAATTGATCTCAAAATAGAAACAAAATATTAAAAGTAAGACACAACCGCCAAAGTTTTCAGCCTTTAATTTTTTCAATAATTTATTGATAAGCTTTATTTATTTATTTATTTTATAAAGTCTTGATAATCTTTAACCGTTCTCATTAATATTTTTAATTCGCCTTGAATTGCCCTGTCCCCCATTCGTTATCTTTTCTTTCTTGAGAGCCCTTTATACATTCCTCTGCTGCTTCTTTTATTTTCCCTTTTTTTAAAAAAAAAAAATTATTAAATAATATTCGTTACTTACCCAAAAAAGAATAAATTGTGAATTAAAAAAATTCTTTACTTGCCCAAAAAAGGAAAAAAAAAGTGTGAAAAGTACCGAATACGTATCTTTATTGTGTCTGTTGCTTGTACTGTACAAGATTTGTATACATTTGAATGTGGAAAGGTTGCTTTCACCATCCTTTTTTAGGGCCCAACCCAAAATTAAATTAAAAATAAAGACGAAAAGAAATCCATAGGCCATATAAAGCTGAAATAATACAATGCTTTTGAGATTTTCATTTATTTTTACTTAATATAAAAAAAAAAGTCTATTTTTTTCATTATTAAGTCGGGTATAGTTTAAGTAGTTACGAGTATGACATATGTTGATGTCATAAAATTCGGACATGGAGAACTCACTTGACTTTCACGTGCCACCAACAGTATATTTGTTTGAAGAGGGAAATACGTGACCTGCAAGACAAGGAAACCTGCACACCGGTGTGGTGCTTGCCACACCGCCTCTGATGCTTAAGTCAGCAAGGAGTAAGATGAGAAAACAAGAGAGCAAGAGGAGTTTAGAGAATGAGTTTCAGGATCCCTTCTTCAGTGACAAAGAAGGGTTTATATATTTTTTCCTGCCTTAGGGTTTCTAGGCATCTTCAAACTGATCGGACTAAACCAGGTTGAACTGGGGCGGCCAAGGACACCAGGGACCAAACGGAGGGGGAGAGACTCGGGCCACACGAGTGGGCCGAGGCCCAATCCCTTCGGCTCACCTTCTTCTGGGGTCCGCTTCCTGATCATGTTTTTGGGTTGGTGCCACGCTGTCCTGCTTAGTCCTTGAATTCCAAAGTAGTCCAGAATTACCTATCACAACATACATTCTGGACTTTAAGAGGTCATCGACTTAAATGTTCACCCATGTGACATTGAACTCATTTTTTTTAATTGTTTATTAAGTTCATTTTAAACATTTAAACTATTTTTACTATTTATAGATGTGTTTAGATCTGGGTCGGGGATTTCTACATCCTCACGATCTTCCCTTCTTTTTTAAGATTAAATTACAAATTTGATCCCTATGAAGAAACTTACAATTTAATTCCTATGATTTTAAAATTAGAATTTTGTCTTTATCCTGTCACATACTTAATGGTAGGGATTATTTAATGAAATTTAATCGAACCATAGGGACAAAAATTCTAATTTTAAAACAATCGAACCATAGGGACAAAAATTCTAATTTTAAAACAATAGAAACTAAATTCTAACTTTCTACAAATTAGGCGGACCAAATTTGTAATCTAACCCTTTAATTTTATTAAGGACAAATATCAAACACAATTATTTATAGTGAATATTTAGGAAAATATATCAAAGGGATGTCACCAGGAATATGAAAGAAAGCTTTATGCGATATGTTTTACAAACAATGTGGAAAGAAATGCCAAATATGATGAACATAAATGATAAAATAAATAGGGAAAAATCATTTTTATTAAATATTTAGTTTAGAGAGTCAATTTTAATTTGTACTTACAATTTGATTGAGTGATAAACCCTATCCTTTCTTCAAATTAAATTAGAAATTCAACCAATGGAAACTCTTAAAATCAAGGGGAAAAAAACTTAGGAAAATTGCAGTGGGTGGCAAATTGGATCAAATTAATAGCAAATATAGCACCATGTAAAAAAAATTGCAAATATAACAAAATCTATCGAAGTCTATCTGATAGACTTCGATTATCAGAGTTTATCTGCGATAGACTCTGATTAATCAGAATCTATCAGTCTACTGATAGACTCCGATTATTCAAAGTCTATCAGTGTTTATCGTTGATAAACTCTGGTTAATCAAAATCTATCAGTGTCTATCAGTGACTATCACTGATAGACTTTGATTAATCAAAGTCTATCAGCGATAGACACTGCTATACTTTGAATAATCAAAGTCTATCAGTGATAGACACGGATAGAATCCGACCACAGTTTTTTGGTCTTGTACAATTAATTTTGCTAAATTTGCAATTAGTTTGAAACTGTGTTATATTTGCTATTAATTTGGTCCAATTTTCCATTTATGCAACTGCCCCAAAAACTTAATAAGATGGATTATCTTTCTCTCTCCAGCTTATGATATAAACAAACTTAATTCACAAAATCAATAAAAAAATAGGGTAAGATTAAAATAAAAAGAAATGTCAAAATCCAAGTTGGATATAATCCTATACATTGATGGAAAATAATTTATCAAATAAAAAAATATATAGTTGGATTGAAATGTTTCAATAGGTGCAATAATATAATATATGGGGCAGATGAAGAGAATGCTAACTCAATAGAAATGGGCAATTTGTGTTGTCACTTGTCACACCTTTCATTAATCAATTTATTCATTATATATTTTGGCTGTTTGGGCATTGCATTCCAATGAATAGAACCAACCAAATTCAGTTGGAATCATATTTTCAAATGTATGTGTCAAGAAAAAGGGAAACTTTATCACATGGGAATTATATATATAAATTATGTTAAAGCTTGTAAATCAAACATTCCTTCTTTAATTACCCAACAAAATAGGCAACCAAACAAATTAGGCAAAAGAGGAAGATCTTCATGTTCTCAATCTTTCCACTTTTGATATCACTCTCTTTCTAAATTGAGTATGGTTCAAGAATATGGGTTTAAAGTTTATTTTGGAATCTTAACTTTAATTACATCATCTATTTCTTTTTCAATACCATATTGTTTAAGAATCTATGTTTTGATTCTGAAATTTACATAAAATGGGTTGTATTATATGTTTGGATATATAAAAGAAGTTTTAGGCTATGTATATCTTTATCTTCATCTCTACTATATTAGAAGGTGGAAAAGTTGAGAATCATTTTTCTGACATATATTTGTCGTTATATGATTTAAAATTTTCAAACTTATCTTTTTCTTTTTTTTTTTTTTTTTTTCTTTTTTAGATTCAAAGCTCTAATCTCTTATTTGAGAATATATTCCTTAATCGGTTGAGTTATGTTTAGGTTGACAACTTATCTCGAATAATGATAGTTTAATTATTTATTTCATTAGTTTTAATCAAATTAAAATAATATTTATGTTCTAAAATTAAAAAAGGAATCACATCAAATTAAAAAGGGTTTTTGAAATTTTAATGAAACTTGGTAAAGATTTCAAAAAGAATTTTTATTTAAAACAAAAAATAAAGTAACTATCAGATTTGTCATAATTAGAATATAGAAACATATATTAAAATAAATTAGATGTGCCATGCATGTTAAAGTTTTCTAGTACTTTAAAACTTTTAAGTTGGATTTATTTAGTCATCATACTTTTTTTTTTTAAAAAAAAAAAGAATTGTATGAGAATAATAGCAACTTATGGGTTGTTTGGGGCGCTGAGTTGGTTATAACAGCGAGAGTTATAATAGTATGAGAATTATAATATAGTCTGGGGTTATAATAGTCTGTGTTTGAGGTGCAGATTATTTTAGTTTGACATAAAATAGTCTGTGTTTGAGATGCAGATTATTTTAGTCTGGGTTAAAATAGTCTGTGTTTGGAGTGTTGATCTGTTTAACATGGGATTCTGAATGAAAGGTTCAAGTTGACTGTTTTTTTTTCCTGACTTTTTTGTTTATTTTCCTCATACAACTTTGTATGTCAAATATCATATTTTGCAAATATCAATAAAAAAATGTTTGGATTTAGTTGTAAAAAAAAAATAAAGTTTTGGGTATAGGGGTTAAATTATGTGTTTAACTTAAAAGGAAACAAAAATAACCTAAGGTAAGTGTTGATTTTCTTTGTTTTAGAGTCATAGTTTTTTCACAAAATAAGTCATTTTATGATTTCATATAGAAAAACCATATTTGTTTCATTTATGTATTTCCAACATAAAATGGTAAATGCTTATTGAAAACTCATTTTACCTTCATTATCAAAAGAATAAAATAAAATAGAAATCAAATAAAATAAAAACTTGAGTAGTATTTTTTTTAATTATTATTATCACAATAAACTTGAATACGATAAATATAATTTGGAATGAAAAATATGGTACGATGAAGATAAACATTCATATACTTCATTATCAAAAGTAATTATGTAATAAAACTTCATATTTATATATGTACAAAGACAACCTAGTATCTAACTCCCTAAAAATTTTCCGACTTTTCCGGCGACCGAAATTTTTTTCCTTCTCTTTTCCTTTCTTTTCTCCTACCTCTTTTTTTTTTTTCTTTATTTTCGTTATTTATATTTTTCGAAATGAAAATGAGAAGAAAGATTAAAAGAAAAAAGAAATAATTAAAAAAAACGGTCGTCGGAAAAGTCATTAGCGATTGCCGGAAAGTCAATGACGGTCGTCGGAAAAGTCGTCGGCCGGTCGTCGCCGGAAAAGTCGAGGAGTTACCTGGAAAAAGAGAGGAGAGAGTTATTGTAGCGAATGGATAGAATAATCGAGTGGGTTGGATGGTGATTACTATAGCAACACAGGGATAAAAATAATCCACTTCACCTCTTATTTTTGTTGATGCCCCAAACACTGAGTGGGCTATAATAGCCCCCACTATTATAACCAACACAGGAGCCACGACCCCTTAGATGTAGATCTACCAAGTCCTTATCTATAAATATTAAAATAGTTTAGAATACTTTTTTTTTTACATATTTGTCTATCTCTCTCTCTCTCTCTTTTTTTTTTTGAAAAGACATATTTGTCCATTATATTATTATTCAAACCTATCTCTAATAATTGTTAGTTTAATTATCTATTTCATTATTTAAATTAAAATTAAGATAATATTTGTGTTCTAAAATTAAAGCGAATCACATTGGATTAAAAAAGGTTCTTGGAATTTTAGTCAAATTTTAAAAATAGAAAAATTGGTTTTAAAAACCTACATTCTGTTTTTCTAATTTTCTAGTTGACTAAGATTTCAAAAATAACTTTTAAAACAAAATATAAAATTACTATAAGATGAAGTCTTAATTAGAATATAAAATATATATTAAAATACATTATATGTGCAATTAATGTAGGTATAAGTTTTTAGTAGTTTAAGAAATATTCTAATATACTCTTCAACTTTCAATTCCGTCTTTAATAGGTCATTTGTTGCTAACCTCCTTAGTTAACACTTACACCTTAAAATGCTTGAACTTACCTAAAATCAATCCCATCAGTTAATTCTTAAATAATATAGTTAGGGTTAAATTTGATAGATTAAACGATAGAGAGACCTATTCGATAATAAACGAACATGTTAAAAACTTTTTAAGGTACAAAGATTAGATCATAGATGTATTAGAGATTTTGTAAAGTATATAGCTTGAATAGACAAAACCTTAAGGGATTAGGCTTCTAATTCAACCCGAAAAATTTCGAAAATCGAAATAAGATTGAAACAAGAATACATCTATAATTTTAAAAGAATATAAATAATATCAAGTCACATGATTTTGCAAACAAGTGATTCTTTATGTTAAAATACAATAATTTGTCCTTGATGTATATATATTCCATTCTAGAAGTTATAATTTCATCCTTTTGGTACATATTAAGCGCTTTTTCCAATCAAGTCTATCTTCTTAATAAACACTAAAAATCATAGTATAAAAATTTAAAAATCATATTTAAATGAGAACTTGATTAAAATAAAAACTTATATCTAAAAGATGATATAAAAAATGAGAAATGTCATAGTTTTTTTTTAGTTCAATAACATGTGTGAATGGATATATCTTAATCGAGAATAAGTCGAGAATATATATCTTAATCAGTCGAGTTATGCTCAGGTTAACGATGATAGTTGAATATAATTGTGTAAAAGACAAATTTGTACAAACTTAATATTTGAGTGTCGAGAGATATTAAGATGAAAATCTAACGACGATAGCGATGTAAAGAGTAAAGCGTGAAATATGAAGAAAGAAAAAAGAGAAGGTGAGGGAAAAATAAGGTGGAGTTGTCGGCAAGCGACAAGTGGGTAGAAATAAGAAGAAAAAAAAATGTTAAAAATAAAAAATAGAAGGTAAAGTAAGCAAGGCGTTAAGCAAAAATGATTAGAAGCAGAAGCAACGCCGCATTCAAAATCCTGATAGAGCCTCTTCGTCCGACCTCCAAATTGGCCTTACAAAAACAAAAAAAAAAAAAAAAAAAAGCACATGGATTTTGAAATTGTATCAAAATACTCTTCTAAATTTGGTCAAATTAAGGTGGCTACTCTTCTCTCTTGTCAAATTTAAGTACCAATACCCTTTTTTTTTTATTGAATTAAAAGTTTTAGGATTCTTCAGTGTCAAATAGATTATTAAACTTTTAATTTTGTGTGAAATAGGTTTCGAAACTTTTAAAAGTATTTAGTTGATCCTTAAACTTTCACTTTTGTATCTAATAGGTTTTTCAACTTTCAATTTTTTGTCTAATAAAACGTTGATGTATTCGACATTTTTTTTTTTTTTATAATTCACGAGTCTACTAATCAAAATGAAAGTTTATAGTTTTGATAGGTATAAAATTCAAATTTATATATGATAGATTGGTTAATTTTTAAAAATTGCAAATGTGGCAGGGATCTATTAGACATAGAAGTGAAAGTTCTATGACTTTTTAAAGTTTAAGGATCAAATTGACACAACCCTAAAAGTTAAGGGACTAAACTTGTAATTTAAACTTTTTTTTTTCCTTTTTGTATAGAACTAAATCAACATAATTTCGAAGTAGATTTATTAGAAAAATTTTAAAATACAGGGACTAAGTAACCATAACATTGAAAGTCTAGGGATCACACTTGTAACTTAATTGAAGTTTAAATAGTTATCGTTATAGATATGTGTTATAGGTAATTTTGGATCACTCTGATGTACAAGGAGCTGACGAGGACAACCCGACACGAGCCCAGAAATAGGACCGGAAGATGGACCCTGGAGGCGAAACGGACCAAAAGGTCGGGCTAAGGTCGGAGGGACCGGGCCTTGGCCCGACCCATATGGTCGGCCTTGTGTGGGCCGAGTCCGTCCGCCTCCATTCGGTCCCTGTTGCCTCTGGCCGCCCCGGTTCCACCTGGTTAAGCCCGAAACGCCTTGGAATACCTAAAAATCCTAGAGCATGAGCAGTTATTTAAACCATTCTTCATAACTGAAGAAGGGATCTCCGAACTCTATTCTCTACTCTCTCCTCTTGCTCTCTTGCTCTCCTCCTTCTGTTTTAAGCAACAGAGGCGGTGTGACAAGCACCACACTGGTGTGCAGGTTTTTCTGTCTTGCAGGTCACGTCTTCCCCCCTCTCAAACAAATTTACCGTTGGTGGCACGTGAAGGTCAGGTGAGTTCCCTTTGACCAAATCTGACCATCAACAATATGTACTTGTGCCTTTTTTATTGTTAAATTATAAGTTAAGTCTCTAAACTTTCAAGGTTGTATCTAATACGTTTATGAACTTTCAATGTTATGTTTGATAGCTAACTGGAATTTAACAAGTAGTTAATAGGTTTCTAAATTTCCTAATCTTATATATGATAGATTCTTGTTATATTTGACATTTTCTAAAAAATTCACGGGCTTATATTGAACATAAAACTGAAATGCCATGGTTTTATAAAATGCAAAAATTTAATTTTATACCTTACATGTTTGTAAACTTTTCTAATATGACAAAGAGGTTGAAATAAAAAATTCAAAATTTAAGGCTTATGAAATAGAAATTGAAAGTTTAATAATCTATAAGTTTTTTTTTTAAAAAAATCTATAAGATATTTTTTAAAATTTAAAAACGTGTTAAACAATATTCAAACTTCAAATGTAAATTACTAATATAATTTTTTAATATTAATCCTTTACAATTCTTTTGGACAATGATCCAAAAACAAAAACTCGAAAAAAGAGATTTAATACATTAAAAACAAGTAAGTTTGAACTTAAAAGAGGATTGAAATAAATTCAATTTGATAAATCTTTTTAGTTTCACAGTACTTACAAGGGATAAAGATTCAAACCTTCAACTTAAAAAAAAAAATGATAAATATATCTCCACCGCTAAACTATCTCGACGACTTTGAACGAGATTTGGATAAGACATTCTAGAAACACACCCATACTTTTTTTTCTTTTCTTTTCTTTTTGGTACTAACCACACCCATACTTTTACCGACGAAAATAAAAGAGCGGTATGTTTATGTGAGGAAGGGTGAAATTCAATGTTACAATAATGTACGTACACACACCAAGTAAGACTCGGTCAAGTTCCACATCTACTCATAGTTTTGTTTTCTAATTGGAAACCCCTCTCTCATGGGTCAAATTAAGTACTCTCTCCCTCTTTCTTCTTTCTTGTTTTGCGAGATCGGGAATGCCTTCTTCTTTAAACAATACTTAGTTGCATATCAGTGTTTAAAAATCTCTCTATATATTTCATTAAAATCTTGACAACTAAAAAAAGGGAAAAAAAAAAAATAGTTGGCTACATACTGATATGTTGGAATTTAAGGACATACCACTTGACAACCGTGAGAGATAATTTTTCTTTCTTATTTTCTACCTTTCTCTTTCTTAATTGTCAAGATTTTAATGGGAGTATATAGCCAGAATACAATCAAGTATTGTTAATAAAAATAGTCTCTTTGAATTGTTAACATTATAATGATGGAGTATAGAAAGATTCTTACGTATCGGTGTGCAGTCAAACAATGTCTCTCCTGTTTTTTTTTCTCTCTCTCTCTAGAATTGGAAAGGCGGTGGAGCTCAATCTCAAATTCTCAACCCCATCTATCCCATCATCTACTAGTCTGACGTGGATGTTTCCTTGTGGGCTCCACCGCCACCCCCTAAACAGCGGCGCCACTGCTCTTTACTTTCTTTCTAAGTTCACCCACCACCACCTTCCCCTTTTAAAATTTTTATTTTCTATAAACCAAAATCCCAATTCTTCCCTTCTTCATCCATTCCTCCCTTTCTCTCTCTTTCTTTAAATTTTTTAAAAAGAAAAGAAAAACATTACTTTAAAGAAAAAAAAAATAGAAATTTGGGGATTTTGAAGAAAAGAAATGAAAGGCGATTTCGCTCACCCCAAGAGCAAGACTTCCAATATGTTATCTAAATTCCATCTCACCCACCCGTTTACCCACCCTCCGCCGCAGCAACCCGACGACGATTCCACCGCCGCCGCCGTTCCTCCGCCCTTTAAACATCTCTCCGACCACAACTCTGCCGCGGATGGCTCCACGATTGAGTTGGTCCGACGGCCGAGGGGTCGCCCACCGGGGTCCAAGAATAAACCGAAACCGCCTCTTGTCATAACCCGGGAACCCGAACCGGCTATGCGGCCGTACGTTCTAGAAGTGCCCGGTGGAAACGACGTCGTTGAAGCTATTTCGCGGTTCTGTCGTCGGAAGAATATGGGACTTTGTGTTCTCAACGGCTCTGGGACGGTTGCGAATGTTTCTCTCCGGCAACCCTCTTCCACTCCCGGCGCTACCGTCACGTTCCACGGCCGGTTCGAGATTCTCTCCATTTCGGCCACTGTGTTTCCTCAGACGACGCCGTTTCCTCTCCCCAACGGCTTCACCATCTCCCTCGCTGGACCTCAGGGCCAAATCGTCGGCGGCTTGGTCGCCGGCGCCTTGATCGCCGCCGGTACTGTTTTCGTCGTCGCCTCGTCGTTCAACAATCCCTTGTTCCACCGGCTCTCCGATGAGGAAGAGATCAATAATTTGGCCTCCGGCGGCAGCGGCGGTGGCGAGGTTCATTCCCCACATGTCTCCGGCGGCGGAGATAGTAGCGGGCACGGGCACGGGCACGGGCAGAGTCACGGGCAGCAGCTTGTGGAATCGTGTGGAATGGCTATGTACAGTTGCCATGCGCCGTCCGATGTAATATGGGCGTCGACGGCAAGGCAGCCGCCGCCGTACTAATTCATAACTTTTCTTTTGATCTTCTACTAAACTTTTTTTTTTTTTTTTTTTTTTTTTATAAATCTTTTTTTTCTACATTAAATTTCCATTATTCTTCTGCTAAAATTGTAGGGTTTTGTGGTTTGGTGTTTGAAATGACTTGAAAAGAAAATGAGATGATTTTTTTTTTTTTTTTTTTGCAGGATTATTGTTGTTATTAATTATTTTTCAAACTTAATTAGTTGAAATAATTTAAACGTTAATCGGAGGGTGGCTGGCTGGCTGCTTGCTTTGGTCTTATTTTCAATTAAAGTTCATCTTCTGTTAATTTTGCATTGCAACTTGCAAGGTATATATATATATTATTTTTTCTAATATAGATACACTAATTTCTTGAAATTTAGATGATTTGGTGACCAAATTTGTGAAAATTCAAAGATATATTTTACCCTAAAAAAGACTGTTAAATCTTCAATCAAATCATTTACTTATTAATTTGGTTTCCTTATGTTTTTCAACCATTTAAATAATTTTTTTTTAAAAAATCCATTCAGTCCTTTTTCCATCTATTTATTCTCTTAATTATTATTCTCGTTATTTTCTTTCCCACTCATTTTCTCGGAAAATAACTCATATTCATGGACTCTTCTCAAAAAAAAAAAAAAAAAAACTCATATTCATGGACCTACCATACCATATTTGGGAATCCAATCCAGACATTTTTTTTTTTGCGTATAAATAGGATTCATATATATATATATATATATATATATATATATATATATATATATATATATATTTAAAATGGGGTTTTAGGGAAAAAATAGTTGACCTTAAATAATAACTTTACATAATTTCCGCTCATTTTCTTTTCGTTGCATTTAGTTTTTCAAGTCAATTTTAACTTCGAACAACTTTCCATTTTATTGAATTAATCCCTTATTGGATAAATGCTTAAATATAATATTCTATTTTTTTTTTTTTTATTTTACAATTTGTGGCCAATTATGATTGTTCTGGTACTTGAATGAGATTATTTTGTTGATACATTTTTTTTTTATAGTGACATGTATTTTTAGTTCTAGTTTAAAATTTTAAGTTTATGTATTTTAGAATTTACCTACTCAATTTTGTGGTCATATGCAAGTATATAATTACTCCAACAGGTTTTTTAAAACCCTAAATCATAACTTTATTTTGTTTTTTCCTGAGTTCAACAACATTTGAGGGTGGGGCTGGATTCAAACCTCTGACCTCTTGGTCGATGGTACATGTCAATTACTGCTGAGATCATAAATTGAAAATTGAGGTCTTGTTTGATTAGTATTTGGTTTTTAAAAATTATGTTTATTTTTTCCCAATTTCCCAACAATAATTTTCATCTTTGTTAAGCAAACATTTTAATTCTTAGTCAAATTAAAAAAAAATTGGAAACTACATCATTTTTAGTTTGCAAAACTTGACTTGATTTTTTAAAATATATTAAAAGAAATTAAATATAACCAAACAAACAAATTATAGGTTGAAATAGTGTTTACAGAAATAATTTAACTTTTAAAAATCAAATGATTGTTAAATTGGATCTGAAAATTTTGTTTCGGATAAAATAATAAAGAAATAACGTTAAAGCGAGGTGTATGCATGACATAAAATATGGAGAAAAAAGTATATAAAATTGTAAAAGTAATAATTGTGTAATGACTAATGAGGAGAAATTAAAATATTTAGGCGGTGAGCAAAAAGAGCATACGTTAAAAACCAGCTTTGCATGGAAGCTAAGTTATTATATATTATTATTCTCAGTGCACTTATCATGAGAGAGAAAAACAAAGCATATATTATTATTATAATTAGTCAATTCAGCCATCTCTCTAAGTTTAATTACGCTATGTATTAAAGGTAATGAATTTAAAAAAAAAAAAAAAATTAAAGGTAGTGAAACGATACTTAATTATTTTTTTCTTTTTGAATATATCAACATTTGAGATGAAGAGATTCAAACATCTGACCTCTTGATCGAGGGTACATGTCGCTGAGCTAAGCTTGCTCTGACGAAACGATACTTAACTTGATAGATTTCAAGATACTTAACTCGATAGATTTCAAGATGCGCAAACACTTTGAAAAAAGTATATATATAATTTGAATAGTTAACTTGAGAGGTATAATTTAATAGTTGAATATATATTTGGGATGAAATATAGGTTTAAATTATGATTTTAGTCCATATAATTTGAATTTTGTTTTCAATTTTGATATTTATACCTTTTCTTTAAGCAAAATATAAAACTTTTAAACATTTTAGAGTTGAGTCTTTTAAATTTTGTTCAATTTGGTATGGATGCTTTTAAACTTTTTATAAAGTCTTTAAAATCTTTTGTTCAATTTGGTATCTATACTTTTGACATTAAAAATAAATTAAAAAAAAAAAACTTTTAAACTTTTTATGATTAAATGTTTGAAAATTTTAGTTTTAATTTGGTATATATGCTTTTAAACTTTTTCTAGTTTTAAATCTTTTAAAAATTTTGTTTCAATTTTGGTATCTATACTTTTAAACTTTTTATTTAGAGTTAAATCTTCTAAAATTTGGTTTCGATTTGGTATATATACTCTTAAACTTTTTATAGTTCAAGCCTTTTAAAATTTTGTTTCTATACTTAAAAACTTTTTATGGTTAATTTTTTTTTTTTTTTTTTTTTTTCCAATTTGGCATCTATACTTTGAAGCTTTTTATATTATTAATATAGCTATTTTTAATTAAATCTTTTGGAAAACAATTTTGTCGTTGGGAGAAGTTACTCCTATTATTTAAAGTGACAATTTTGTCGTTGGAAGACATTTGAAGGTTGATTATTTTTTTAAATTTTTATTTCAAATAAATAAAAATCTTAAAACCATATTCTAAAATTTTAAAATTTGATAGACGAAAATTTCACCTAAGCTTATGTTGTAGTAATGAATTTCATAATTAAATGGTAGATTTTGGATAATAAAGTAATTTAGAATATTAATGAGAGGGATTTTGTGATTAATACAAAGAGACAAGATTGAGCAAAATTAGGTCACGTGGGAGATAAAACAATGACAAATAATTAATTTTCTTTCATTTCAAAAAAAAAAATAATTAATTTTCTTTTGTCGACTTCTCTTTATTTGGAATTTTCTTCGCCCAATTTGTACTCAACTGTCATTCTCATCTGCACCAAATCCAGTTTTTATAAAGACTCGTTTTTATAATTATATATATTTGAAAAAAAAATATATTTTTTTTTTTACTTTTTTTTTGTGTGTTTATAATTAATTTTCCTTGTCGACCAGTTAGCTTTGTCTTTATTTTGTTTTTATATGTTGTAGTTTCGTTAATTTTATACCTTTTTTTAAAAAAGAAATTTTAGTCTTTAAAATTTTATGATTTTGATTTTGATGTCCAAACTTTCATCCAGTTGGATGATTTTGGTTGAAAAGGTCAATTTTTATACTTCAACTTTTATTAAATTTCACGTCTAGTTTTGCTTAGTAAATTAAAGGTCATATTCTAAACTATTGAAAATTATTAACGTAACTCTAGTCATAATCCACATCCTTAGTCAAAATTTGAGGATCAAAATCGATATTTCAAATTTGTTTTTCATATTCAAGAGTGTTTGGACCAACTTATACACATCTCGACCGAACAACTACTTGATCTTGCAAAACATTTATTTGTCTGAGAACTTTTACGATCTTAAGATTTTAAACTTCATTCTCTCAAATGTGTCTTTTAACTTTTTTCATATGTCCTAATATCTCTAAAACAATCAACACTTTTATCCAATTAACTGAACAATATAACAAATGAAACTAAAATCGAGGCTTTTGAGTTAAGCTAGTAACCCGATTAAAGCTTTTAAACCTGCTAAGACCACTACAGGACCAAATTGGCTATATACAACGAAAATACTAAAGTCAATTGAAAGATAACGTAACTGGTTAAGACATGTATCATCGATCGAAATCTCGAACTAAATTGAAAAATAGTAAGTTTGGGGATAAAGAGCATTGAATGAGTGATGGGTGTAAAGTCAAATAAGAAATAAAGTCTAGGGTTTGGTGGGAGAGGGAAGATTTTGAATGAATTGAATTTGGGTTGAGAACACAACACATAGCACACAGCCCAAAGTCGTATGATTTTGACATTTAAGCCAATTGGATATAATTAAAGGCCACACAAGATCAGACATGTTTGTATTCAACTTGCAAACTTTATTATTTTTTTTATTTTTTAGTCCCCATTCAACTCTTTCTTTCTATTTCAATACTATATTGTCTTTTTCTTTTTCTTGAAGGCTCTAAAAGTTTTTTTTAAAAAAAAAAATAATAATAATAATTGTATTGTTTTGGATAAGGAGTTGATTGGAGAATTTTCTAGCAAAGTATGGATGTGGACGAAGTGTTGTCGTTTTGGCCTTTGGGACACATCTATCTCATCTCCATCCCTATCCTCTCTCTCTACAACTTTACTCCAAAGTTCTTCTCCCCTCTCTCTCTCTTCTCTTTAGAATAATATCTTTGTCTAAAACGATAAGTATCAATGACCCGAAATTGTTTACGATCGATTCGTCCTAAATTTTTTTTGAAATAAAGTTAATGGTTAAATTTCTAGTGGCGACCTTTGTCGTTTAAGACTTTTGAGTTGTTATTGCATATTTCTTCCCTAGTTGCGTCCATTTACCTATTTAAAAGTTTTAACGAATCTGGAAGGAAGGTGTTATTCTTTTAGTTTCTGTTTATAAATGCATGAATAGGGTTTACTTTCCTCAAAAGGAAAGGATATTCACCCAAATGTCCAAAGTTAGTCTCAAAAGAGAAGAGAAGGTTTACCAAACGAAACTCTAATTAAATCTCTATTATAAGCTATCTAATTAATTATATATGTGGTTTTCTTTATGTATATGGTGGTTGGATTAATGCAATATAACTAACTCCATAATTTTAAGTAATAATTAATGGTTTTCTCCAAAAAAAAAAAAAAAAAAAAAAGTAATAATTAATGGTTTGGAAAATTATAGTGAGAAATAGAGAGAAAAAAGGTATTAGGTTTTTAGGTCACCAAAATGTGTGTTATTTGTAGAGCTTATTAAAGTTGTTATTTATAGGTAAGATGTGTTAGCCAATCAAATAACTTAAATTTGTGTTGGGTTGTTTCACAATCATTGTTGTTGATATTCTAAGTACAATTTTATTTGTAAACTTTTTTCGCCTACCAAACAAACTTTTGATAATTAATAAATAAGTTATTTATAAAATTAAAATTATTATGAAAATTTTGTGAACTAAAAATGTAGCACTAGTTTGATAATGTTCTTGGAATTTCAAATTACTTGAAAAATAGAAGAATTCGAATAAGTAAATACAAAATAAAAAGATAATTCACAAAATTAAAACTCTATAGGATACAACTATGATGTGCATCTTGTAATTTTTTTTTTTAGTTCAACAACATTTGAGGTGAGGGGATCTGAACCTCTGACTTTTAGTTAATGGTAAATGTTAATTATCGCTGAGCTATAACACATTTTGGCTACATACGCTACTTGCAATTTATGAGTAATCGTATGACGATGCATTTCTAAAATGACAAAGTTCTAATAGAGACTATTTTATGCGTAGCATACCGCTTAGTAAATGTTATTGTGGTGGATTGTGCTCATGGAAGAATAATATTGTGGGGGCTAAACTCCTAGAAGAAGAAGAAGAAGACTGTTTGATAACCATTCGGTTTTTTGTTTTTTGTTTTCGAATCCTGTTTGATAACCATTCGCCATTCGGTTTTTTGTTTTTTGTTTTTGAAAATTAAGCTTGTGTAAACATCACTCCTACCTATAAGTTTCTTTGTTTCGATATCGACATTCTTCCTTTGTTTTTAAAAATCAAGTCAAGTTTTTAAAACTTAAAAAAAACGGTTTTCAAAATTTTATTTTTGCTTTGGAACTTGGCTAAGAATTCAAATATGTCCTTAACAAATAAGAAAACCATGGTAAGAAAATTGGAGCAAAACAAACCTAATTTTCAAAAACAAAAAATCAAGTGGTCGTACCAAATGAGGCTTAAGAAAACATAGCTATAACTTATAATTTCAAAGCTATCGATTATCATTAATCCAAAGTATCGATTAAATATATGAGGAAGAAACTAATTCGAACCTGCATAACTCTGTAGATAAGGTATCAATTATCATTCCAAAGCTCGTTGGTTTCATTTTTACATTTACCAATTATTGAACTCAATAAACATAAATATATATATAAAAGAAAGTATATAAAAGATATATTTTAATTAAAAATGTTAGGTGGAAAGGTAAATGATGATTTAGTTCATTGTGGTTGACTTGGTTGCTCCTTTGTCGGACAAATTAAACCAATTCAATTTGGTCGGCACCTCCAACTTATAGTAATTTGCTTTTTACTCCAACTTTCCAGTCCCTTTGCCTAAAAAGCCCTCAACTTTTACTTTTTCTTTCCAATTTTTCAAAACCTAGGACTGGACTTTCTGGACCATCTAATTAATTTTGACTTTAATTAGTTTTTTTTTTTTTTTGAGGAATAAAATATGAAGAAAAAATAAACTTTAATTAGTTTGATTATGTTTTCTTTGAATCCAAGTTTGCATAAATTTACTTTTTAATCATATTCAACTGTTTTATATTTAATTGTTTATAGATCCAAATTTTTATAATGAATTTACTTTCGAGGCTTTCCTTAATTTTAACTTAGTTCTTCAATTTTTATACTCATTCTATTTTGTTTCCTAGATTTTCAAGTGCTCCCCTTTTGATTTTTGAATTTTATGATAAATATTTTGAAGTCACATGTATTAAGTTCTATGTTTTAAAATGACTTTGGTTTTCTTTTTGTTAATATAGGACATCAACAATAATAATAAAATGCTAACATTATTATTATTCGTTAATATGAGCATAATTCAGCTATCATAAGAAATGTACCTTTGATAAAAAAAAAAGTCAAAGGTTCAAATCTCTCACCCGCATATTGTAAAAGAAAAAAGATATTGACATAATTCAACGGTTGAAAACATTTACTCCTCTCTTAAGTTTGAAGGTTCAAATATTTATCTCATAGCTTTTGTACTAAAAAAAATAACAACTAATATAGTTTTATTTATGCAAATATATATGAAGATGAAAACATAACATTTGAAAGTTCAAAAAGCCATAATGCAATAAGTATAAAACTTCGAAAAGTAAAATATTAACTTTTTTTTCTTGTCAACAAACTAAAATGAAATTCAAGTCTTGAGGTCTTGCTTGATAACCATTTAGTTTTTGAAAATTAAGCTTGTAATCACTACCTTCACCAGTCAGTTTTCTTGTTTTGTTATCTACCCTATTCATATGTTTTCAAAAACTAAGAAAAATAGTTTTCAAAAATTTTGTTTTTGTTTTTGAAAGTTGGCTGAGAATTCTTATGTATCCCTAACAAATATGAAAATGATCCTAAAAAAATTAGGAGAAAAAAAACATAATTTTCAAAAACTAAAAATAAAAAATCAAATGGTTATCAAACGGGGATCAAAATTTTACTCACCCATTTCTAAATTAAATGATACTAGACTAATAACTCTATGCAATTTAGTTTTTAAAAAAAAATAAACTTTGGTAGTGTCACATCAAGAATCAGAGTTTTTTTTTTTTTTTTTTTTTTTTTTGACAACATGTAGGGGTGGAGGATTGACCTTTTGGTCAAGAGTATATGTCAATTATTGCTGAGCTATACTCATTCTGGTGAATCAGAGAAATTATTATGCAAATAAACCGTCCAAAAAAGTATTAAGAATCAAAACGAAAATTCAAAGATGAATTTAAATGTAAGAATGTGAAAAGGAAGAAAAAAAAAAAAAAAAAGAAAGGCAATGATAACTTTTCTTCCCTTCGGCGGTTGACTTTGGACGGCCATTGTCTGTCGACTGTCGACACAGAAGCACAAATGAAAAAGGCTTTGCCGGAGCCATCAACATCCGCTGCGCGGCGGTGGGTGCGGCGGCGGGTGCGGCGCTGCAATTTGTGGGACATTATATTGGTTCAAAAGCCACCGATTACTTTAGAGCAAAAGAAAGCAGAAAACATTGGAATCTGAAAAGTGATATTGAAATTGAAGAATTTGAATGCTCCATTTTTGAAAGGAAAAATTGCAGCCCATGCGCTCAGATCAGATATATATCATTGCTTTATGCAATCATTTTATTTTCCTTTTTCACTTTCATTGGTTTCTGTCATCTTCAACCTCTGCATTTGTGGACTTTTTTTTTTGTTTGTGATGGCTTTTTTGGGTCAGTAATATGTGGGGTGGAGATTCAATATGATCAAGAATTTTTTTTTGGGTTAAAATATTGTTTTGGTTCCTTACTTTGAAACTTGTTCTATTTCGGTCTATATTTTCAAATGTCTAAATTTGGTTCATGCACTTTCATTATATCTCAAAATTAGTCCTCCCACGGTTTAATTGTAGCTAACTACGGTTAGAAATATCCGGTCCGTGTAAGCTTTTTGCCTAAAATCTTGACAAATAAATTCATATGATGCATTTTCATGAAATGGAAATTTTTATGATTCTTTTGTTGAGTCGGGAAAAATCAACTTCAAAGTTGAAACTAATGATAAGGACTAATTTTAAGATATATTTGAACCATGGAAATAAATTGGACTAAAATGGAACAGGACCTAAAGTACCTGCACTAGAATTATATTTTAACCTTTTTTTAAATTGTGCTAATTCATTATCTCTCGTTGTCAAAAAAAAAAAAAAAAAAAAACTTCCATCTAAAAAACATGTCATATAACAAAACTGTCAACATTTGATAACATCTTGGTCTTTTCTAGAGATTTAGGCTTAGTTTGAGGTTGTTGTAGTTTCTAAAATAATTGTTGTTAGCTGTGTTTTTAAGAAAATCAGCTGTATTACAAAGTAAATTAGTATTTGGTAAATTTTAGCTTTATAGACGAAAAAGCAAGTTGAGATGTTTGGTAAATTAATATTCTAAATTATTGCAGCTTAACTATATTTTTTTTATAAATAAATTTAATGTTGATATTGAATTTCAAAATTATTTTAAGATAATTATTTTTTTGAAACATCTAAGACAATTGTTTTAAATTTGATATGATTTAAAATATAATCTTATACTTAACCAAGGATGTTTTTATATTTTGCTAAGAAATATAATTTTGGGAAAAATACACTTTTGGTCCCTGAGTTTTCAAACTCAACAAAAATACCCTGAGGTTTGAGATAAAGAGCAATTTGGTCCCTGCCATCCATTTTGCCGTTAAATCCTAATGGCAAGTGACGTGGCACTATTATTTTAATTAAAAAAATGAATTTTTAATTTTTTTAAATAAAAATATATAAAAATAATAAAATTATTATTATTTTATTATTTTTTTAAATTCTTTCTCCTTCTCTCCCTTATTCTTCTTCTCCATCTTCTTTCTTTTCCATCTTCTTCCTTTTTCTTCTTCTTCTTCATATCTCCGGCAGCCGGCAGCCGGCAGCCACCGCTCGCCGCCGCCACCGGCGACTAGTTTTTTTTTTTAATTATTATTTTATTATCTTCTTCCCCTTCTTTTCTTTTCCTTCTTCCTCCCTTTAAAAAAAACAGAAACGAAGGGGGTTTTCCCCCTTCGATTCCGGCACCGGAGAGGGAGGAGGGACCTCCCTCCTCCATTTCCCGCTCCGGAAACGGAGGAGGGACCTCCCTCCTCCCTCTCCGGCGTCGGAATCGAAGGGGAAAACCCCCTTCGTTTCTGTGTTTGTTTTTTTTTACAATGAAAAAAGGGAGGAAGAAGGAAAAGAAAAGAAGGGGAAGGAGATAATAAATAAATAAATAAATAAATAAACAGTCGTCGGCGGCGGTGGTCGCCGGCTGCCGGCGCCGGAGATATGAAGAAGAAGAAGAAAAAGGAAGAAGATGGAAAAGAAAGAAGATGGAGAAGAAGAATAATAGAGAAAGAGATATAATTTTAAAAAATAATAATAAAATAATAATATTTTTATTATTTTTATATATTTTTATTTAAAAAATTTTAAAATTCATTTTTGTATTAAAATAATGGTGCCACGTCAGCAGTCCGTTAGGGTTTAACGGCAAATTGGACGGCAGGAACCAAATTGCTCATTATCTCAAACCTCAGGGGTATTTTTGTTGAGTTTGAAAACTCTTGGACCAAAAGTGTATTTTTTCCTATAATTTTCTACTTGTAATTGAAAAAATATTATTTCAATTTAAATAAAAATAAAAATAAATAATTTCAAATGAGTATAAAATAATATAATAAAAATATGGTAAATTAAAAAAAAAATGATTCACATGAATCAAGTCTAAACAACATATAGAGAAATAAATACTTAGTTACAGATTAGATTTTTAGATTTTTAGGGAAACTAAATGGAAAAGCTACAATTATTGGATTTTGTAAATGAACATGGTTGAAAAATTACTTTTATAAAAATTAATTTATAATCTGTTTTACCAAACACTAAAAACGGTTAAGATTTTTTTTTAATCACTTCAACCGCCTCCAAAATGAACGTCAAACGCACCCTTAGGATCACAAGGAATTCAAATTATGTTTAAGAGAAGGATAATATAACCATTTAATATTTTAGAACGGTTTTTATTTTAATTATTTAGGGGCTGTTTGATAATCATTTCGTTTTCTGTCTTCTGTTTTTGTTTTTCATTTTTGAAAAACAGGGTCGTTTGATAACCATTTTTGTTTTTTAAAAACGATTTTGAAATTACGAAATTATAAGCAAATTTCAAAAACCAAGAAAAGTAGTTTTTAAAAACATATTTATGTTTTTCAAAAACTTCTAATGGTTTTTTTCTCTTTTACCTCTCTCCAACAAATTCTTTTATCTTTTTTTTTCTCTGTACAAAATTTCTTTTTCTCTCTATAAAATTCTCTCTCAAAACTTTTTCTCCTCAACTTATCTATTTCTAAAAAATTTTCCATAACTTTTCTCCCCTTAATAAACATATTCTAACTTTTCTTTAAAAAAAAAAAATCTCCCAAAATTTTCTCTCGTTACAACTTTTCTTTATTTTTCTAATTTATGGTTATTTCTTTAGCATATCTTTTACTCTTTAACTTTACCATTTCTCTAAAATTTCTCTTTTTATTTAATTTTTCTATCTAAAATTTATCTCTTCTACTCTAACTTTTTTTTCTTTCTTTCTCTAACTAATATTCTCTCTCTAAACATTTTCTTTCACATCTCTAAATTTTCTATGTTTAAATTTTCTCTTAAAAACATTTATATTCGTGTCTCTAAATTTTTTGTTTCAATGTCTCTACACATTTCTCTCTCTCTAAAACATCTTTCATCTCTCTAATTTTTAAAAAACTAAAATGAATATCAAACGGGACCTTAATTAAAAACAATTAAACCAACGTGCATCTAGACTGGATTCAAGGAAATATATCCCTTTCCAATATGAGCATTTTTGTAGAGTGCCTTAATAAGAAGAGAGTAAAAACAAACTTGAAGTCTAAAGTCATATATATATATATTGAGTTCAAAAGTGCAGAGTGAAGATTCAAAAATCTATCATTTAAAACAAAAATATAATAACTTCAATAAGAGTCAAATTCTACAAGAGAATCAATTATTCTAACAATGAAGAAAAATAAAAAAGGATATGAATGCATCTTATTATTAACAGCCGAAATGAATAATAATAATATCAAACGTGAGTTACAAAATATTAACCAGCTGACCCTTTCAAAAAGAGTCAGCTCTCTAACATTTTCTAAGTACATTCTCTCTCAAGTTAAAAGCTCTTATTTACTCACCTCTGAACTCAGTATACATTTTCATAATCAAATATTTACCTTTTTACTTTTCCCTTCTACAACTACCATTACTCATTACATTTCTACACTTTCTGCTGCCTGCTAGGGTCAGAATGCAAACAAACACCATCCTTACCCTCCATCGAATGCACGGTTTTCTCCCTGCTGTTCGATTCTCACCTACTCGAGCGATTACCTACTAATCCCATTGGTATGATTGGGACGAGCAGGTTGATACTCGGTTGTTTTAGCATCAACTGGTGCACATCGGCTTGAATCAGCTGGATGCAAGAGCGGAGAGGATGAAGACGAGGATGGTAAAGAAGCGTCTATGTCAGAAGGATTTTGCAAACCATTCCAACCACAGCCAGAATCGCTATAAATATACTCCGGCAAGTCGTCAGTGCTCGTAGAGTCACTGCTGCTGTTGGTGCTGCATGAACTTTCATCAGAGTTGCTACTGAGAAGAGAAGAACTGTCGCTCGTTAAGTCCTCTTCCAAAAGCTTCTGGAGCTGGTGGTATTTTCGATAAAACGAACTGATATTGGAAGGATCATTTGATGAATTGTTGTTAACATGGAGGCTCTGGGAATCAGGATAGGTGGAGTTGGGAATTGATTTAAACGAGGTACTCCTCCCATTGATCCAAGATGGAATGCATTTATCTTTGGATTCAGTCATAATTTTGTTTCTTATCAACCTTGGGGCCCTTGGGGAGCATCTGCAAGGTTACCTGTCGTCAAATAAAGAAAGAATCGAGAAGATAATTGCCCAAGATCAAATAATTTTAGCCCCAAAGTTTACCTTGCATAAAAAAGCATGTATGCCCCTCTTGTTAGTACATTTTTAAAATCCATAGCTGTTACCTACCCAACCATAGAAAAACGAAAGTCACGTCTCCGAGAAAGGTTAAATCGTAGAAGGTAACGTCCATGTAGAATGTAAATTCAAACAAGCAATCTAGAGAAGATAAAACTTTGCCAGGCGGATCAACTACTAATTACTAAAACAGAGAGTTGAGCGAGCAAACATTAGTCATCGGGAGAGAAAAAGCAGTTAATATTAGTGGTGCAGACAGGCAGATTATTCACTTGGATGGTTAAAAGTTTCTGAAGTAGCTGAAGAAGTAAAACTAATAATGTTGAGCAGAACATTAAAAGCAAATGTGTAAATAAAGAAAAGAGTTGAAAGATTAACAGAAGAAAACAACCTATGATAGCCTCCACACTTAACAAGAATATAGAATAATGGAATTTGATAATGTACCGTGCTGTCATCGATCTTGAACCACTTGTTTTGATTGTTCCTGATATAGCACACATAGTGACCGGAAAATGCAGCATTCATGACATCCAAATGAACAATCACTCCGTAAAGCCTGTATACAGGTGACTTATCACTTCTGCTACTCATATAGGGTGCCAGATCTAGGATTTCCGAAAAAATAACCGGCTTATTGAGCTTCCCAAATTTACCTGACTAAATTGGATAAACAAAAATAAAGAAATAAGAGAAAGAAAAGCCAAGAAATTTATCTAATTATGCAAATAATAAATTTCAATGAGTTGAAGGAAAACCTGGAATCGTTTTAATGCTATAGTCAGGATGTTGGGAGCCTCCAATATTGACAGCCTTTTTTTGGCCTTCACGTAAGATTTGCATCTGAGTGAGATCAAGATAACAAAGAAGTAAAATTAGGAAGGGGACAATCAGATGGAGCATATATAATCAAGAAAGTGAGTTGAGAAAAAACTAAAACAGATAGCGACTGGCAACAGACGTTCCAGATACACAAATAAACAAATCTATCTATTAACCTGCTACATTGGTATCTATTGTCCCCGTCTAAAATCTCAGTACTTGTATATTGTTGAAGAGCCTCTTCGATTGTTTCAATATCTCCACTTATCTCAACAGTAAGATCTAAAATCCTTTCAATTCGTTCAGACTTGCTCTCACACCTTGTGCATTTGATCTGCAAGTGAAGTATCAACATTGAAAGTATCAGTATTCGTGACATTCTGAATATCCTTAGCTGATAAGAGGAAACATTGTACTACCTTTGATAGAAGGTAGCCTCCAAATGTGAGGCCTATCAGAGTTGTTGCTTCCTCCACGGGGCCTGATCGACTTACTCGAGCTTCCATAAAGCAAATAGATTGCATCGTGTCAATAGCACACCTGTCAACTAACTCATTAATCCCCTAGTGCACAATTCTTTTGAAAAGAAATGATTAACGCAGATAAAATAAAGAATGGAGACGATCAATAATTCTTTTTTATTAAAAGAAACCTCAAAAACTCATGTGCATCCTCCTCTTTTCCATTAACAAGTTGACTTCCAATTTTCCTCAGTTGAGAAATTATTCTGAGAGGAGATAGTGGAGATTTGCCTTCTTTTGCCTCGAGTATGAGACTTTCAAACTCACAGGTAAAACACCATCGCTCCTTGGCACCTAATATGCAAAAACAAAAACAAAAGGTTTTAAGCCATAAAATTTTTAAGCTATCGTTATAAAATAGAACATAATACAGAGTGATAAAAAGTGGCATTCTGTATACATGCTTTAGAATGCAGTCCCTGAAGAAAATAGGCTGTCAAAGGAGGAGTGAATGTCAAACACTGGAGTACAACATTTGCATAACAGCTGCATAAAGTAAAAAATAACAGTTACTTGTATTAAAGCATGAGATAACCGCACCACAAAAGAATAAAAAATAAAAAGACAAGACATTAAGATTTCTAAATTATAATCTATATATTTATGTAAAATTGCACGTACATTTTGAACATTCAGCTTTAAACAGCAGGAGCTAAACTAGACAGCTTAAATCTCAGTAATGAACCTAGAAGACATTGAATACACCTCACACTTGCGAACTTACATTTATATTTATAATTAAGAAAGGGAGCATAGTAACTATAACAACCTGTTCCCGCAGTTGACAAGGCCAGATGGTTGGAGCTCCACTTTATTCCAATTATATAGATTAACAAACAGCTCATATGGAAAGTCTCCCTGTTTAAAGCCAACTATTATTCAAATTGCCAGCCAAACTACATTACATTCAGACAAAAATAAAGAGGTAACCGACCTTGTCATTGTATTTTCCAGCATTCTCACTGCCATTAGCTACATAACTGCGATCTGATTTAGATCTTCTAAGCTCATGGGGAGCAAAAGGTCTAAAGCCATAAATTGACTTGGACGAAAAGTTCGCATCCAGAGCAGAAACGCTACCACCACCTTGTACGGTACCAACTTTTATAGAATGAGTTGGAGGAACTGACTCCCTTCCAATAATTGAAGGCAAATGAACAATGGAATCATCCACCAACGACCCATTACCACTACACTTCGAAATATTTAAAGTATTACCCGACTTGATGAAAACAGGGCATGACCTTTCAGACTTCAAGGGTGCTGACATACTAGTATTTGAATCACGGACACTACTTGATTCAGATTTAGGAACAACAGGGAACAGATTGATACAGGATGAAGAAGATAACATAGAATTAACTTCAGGGTGATCTGGCAGTTCTTTAGCGGTGTTATCTTCATCTCGAGACCCATCACAACTTGATGGGGAATTTCTAACCTCTAAAGATTCAACATTGATATCTGATAGCAACATAGATCCAGTAGTTCTGTTTTTCCCCATAGTAATAGGAAGACTACCATCTGCTACATTTTCATTTACTTGAGCAACTTGTGTATTGGATTTAGAAGTACCTCCAGATAAGCTGAATGAAAAGTGTAGGAACGAATGACTTCCTGAAAATTTACTGTCGTTGGCATCATTAATACTAGATGGGACAGAGTCTTCACGAACGTCACCATTCGGCCCAATAGAATATCCATTATTGTTTTGAAAACTGGAAGAAGCAGCTTCACAACCCCCACCTACACCTCTGACTTTAGAAGCCCTTGAAGTGGTATCATAATCTGGATCAACCTCAATGAATACAGGATGATTTTCTGTTTTCAGTTTAGCAAATTTATCAACAGAGTTTACCAAGTGATCACGGTTGGGAGATAATGGCTTGTTTGGACCAACAATTGATACTGTGGATGTAGCAATATCCTTATCAAAGGAATTTTGAGCAGACAAATATCCATCAGATCGTGGGGAATCAGATTCACTACTGTTCTCACTTACGGAGACATCATCAGATGATTCAATGTTTAATGTGAAAGTGTGGAATTCATGTAATGCGGCATCATCAAGCAATTCTGTAGTTGAATTTTCCTCCTCCTCATCCGCATACAACTCCACACTAATATCCTTTCGACTTGGACTACCACCAGAGAAACCAGAGTCGAGTAATGTAAGTTCATCATACAAGATCTTATCTGGTTCTATATGTTGCACATTTTCAGTATCAAAGTTTTTGTCATAACTTTCGGAGCAGTGTTGGTTTGCTAACTTCTCCTCAGAATCAGTTTCCTTCTGTGAATACCAATCAGACGTTTTGGGTGGGTAGCATTCATTTTTATGACCTTGTCGCCAGTGAATAATTTGACATTTACCAGAACTGAAGGTCAAAATGGAAACATAAAAGGAATCATTGAAGGAAGCATCAACAGGGATGGAATTATCTGGTATCAGACATGTTTTAAACAAAAAACAAACAAACAATAAATTATTCAGTGGGCATGCTTGAGACTATAGGACCGTGTGTACACGCTTAACAAGCTTGCAATGTGAATGAGGAATAAGAACTTTCCAGATGAAAGATACTATATCAAAAAGGCTCATGCATACACAATCAGAAAGCTCTAATTTGGATCATCTTACCCTAACAAGACTAAGCAAAAAGTTTGATGATTAATAATATGAAAGCAATGAGAGATATCCATTTTTCAATCTGTCCTAGAAGTAAGAAGAATTATTTTTTTCCTCCCTGTAATGAAAGGACGTGTTATTATCTCATCTGACCAATTGGCAATTCTTCATTACAGGAGTTGCTCCAGAAACCCATCGACAAACATACATCCGGGGAAGGTTCAAGCATTGCCTAAATATATAGGGATTTCTCAACTCTCAATAAAGGTTCAAGTTAAGTATCATCAGTCAACTTCGTATTACATGTTGTCTCAAAAAAGTTAGTAGCCAAGTTTAAACGGAGTTTGGGTTTACGGACACCCACCTCCATCCATAAGCCAACACCTAAATGGGGTTTCATACAGAGATTAAGTTAGTTGGGCTTCTGCACTTCCTCAGATTCTACGGGCGGTTGGCAACTTTCAATTGATATATTCTTTAAAAGATTAAAAGCATTGGCCGATAAATTAATTGTTGTCTTCAAGAACGATAAATCTCAGCCTCTTAGTAATAGTTAAACAGATTAAGGTCCGATTATGCCATAATTTCGCAGTGGACTCCAATCTCTTAGTCCCAAAAGTTAGAGAATTTGAAACTGTTAAGCAGCTAAGTTAAGACAATCTTTACTTGCAGGGAAGGAATGGGATAACCGAGTAAGTCGTCAGAAGTTTTCCAGCGTAAAAATGTAACAAGTAACCATAACGATCAAAAAGAAAATTCCACCTACTCAGTTTTAAGAGCCGGTTCCTGGGTTCCCCACGAAATCCCAAATTAACCAAAGGGGAAAGATCAAAAAAATAAAGAAGAAGAAGAAGAAGAACCCCCCAAAAAATAAAACAGCAGCAGTAGACAATCAAACGACATTGGCTGGAACATCAAATCAACAATTCAAAAAACAGCCCATAAAAATCTAAGATCGGAATACCAATATCGAACTGCTTTACACCGAGCACAACGCGTAGTCGTGGGACTGAAACAAACAGCACAGTGATGATTCAAAGAAATCGGCGCAGCAGTGTAGCCAAACGAGGCCTCAAGTTCAACCCTAGCAGCTTCCTCGGAGGCCAAGACCAAGAGCCGGTTGATTTCTTCCTTCCTGGCCATACCAAGCCGCCATTTGTGACGAAGAAGAAGACCCAGAAAGGGGAAAACCAAACACGCCGCAAGGACCAGGCTCTGAAACCCTAGATCCCCAGCGACAAGCATTTATCCTGAAGAAGCAAAATGCAGCCAGCAGAAGCGCCAGAACGTAAGCTTCTAATCTTGCTACCACACATAGATTCCTGGATTAGGTTGCAGATTAGGGCTAGAGTGGCAATGGTGGCGGCGATTGTGAGGCGAAAGCAACAAGTCAAAGGGGGTGGTGATTTGGTCATGCAAACAGAGAAGAACCCTTGGAAGGAAGAAACAAGAAATCACTCACCGAAAGGAAATGGCGGAAAAGATGGGGAAAACAAAGAAGAGGAAGAATGTCGCGTAGCTGAGGCAAAGATTAAAGGTGGAGTGAGCTTGTGAAGCAGCTCGAGCTCGTGGATTGGACAGAAAAATAATACTTGTTGTTGCAGAGTTCAGATCGAAGAACTTTTCTTTGGCTCGTTTTCTTGGGGAAAGAGAAAGGTCAGAAACCAGAGAGAGAGAGGGAAACCAATGGATGAGAGAAAAGGGAAAATATATATATATATATTACGATTTAAAAATATTAATTTGTGGGAATAATGGAATTTAATATTATTCGAGTTTGTAGATTACGTAATGGGAAAAAGTAAATTGAAATGGAGGAATATATGGAAAAAACTTGGTTGCATGCGCGAACAAGAGCATAACTTAACTGACATAAAGTTGTATGGATAATCACAAGATCTGTGGTTCGAATCCCCTCTTACTCCCTCCATTCAGCATTTAACATAATATTTGAAATTTTCATATTAGGTAGGGATCTCCCTGGGAGAGACAAAAAAAGTTTTCTCATTTTTTCTCTTCTTCTTTCTTGGTCGTCAAGATTTTAATAGGATACATAGGGGGATTACTACATACCGGCATACAGTTAAGTTTTGTTCGAAATATATATATATATATAATATATGAGTGTAATTTTGATGTTTTTATATATTTTAATTGAAAAGAAAAGAAAATGAAAAAGTAGAGAGAATTGTGTAATAAGAAAATTGGCGGTCGGGGGTAAGGTATTTGTATTTTTCTCCGGTTTGGTGGCATAGGAAAGCGTGAATTCTTTGCCCCCGAATATACAGGTGGGCCCCAGAGTGAAAGCGGTCCAGTGTTCTTTCCCATCCGGTTCAGTTAGTTGCCCATGATTTTGACCGGTTACCTTCTATTTTTTTTCTTTTTTTTTTTAATTACTTTTGTATGCTTGTTTTTTTTTTTTTTTAATAATATAATAACTTTTGTATGGTTGTTGTTGTTCTTATTACAGAATATAAAGTTAAATGTATTATATGTGTGTTCAATCCTTCATGATTGATTTTTTATTTAGTCACTCATAAATGTTAAAATTGGTCTTTTCAAAAAGAAAAAAAGAGGTTAAAATTGGTGATAAATACTTCTCCAACGAAATGTCAAATAAGAGAGAAGTACCTTCTAATTCCACTTCTAAAATTTTAAGATTTTGGTAGACATTTTGAGTTTTCTTTTTCTATATGACCTTTTTTTTTCGTCTCTAAATTTTGATGAAGTAGGTAATCTGTAAACTTATCATCGATTAATCTTAATATTGTTAAGAATTCAAAAAATATATATATTGTTAAGGCCCCGTTTGATAACTATTTGGTTTTTTGTTTTTGGTTTTTGAAAATTAGGCTTATTTTCTCCCAATTTCCATACCATGGTTTTCATCCTGGTCAAGAATACATTTGAATTCCTAGCCAAATTCCAAAAACAAAAACAAGTTTTTGAAAACTATTTTTTTTTTTTTCAAAAATTGACTTGGTTTTTAAAAACATAGAAAGAAGGGTATTAGAAAAACAAATAAACTTGGAGGAGAAAGTAGTGTTTATAAGTTTAATTTTCAAAAACAAAAAACCAAAAACCAAATGGTTATCAAACGGGACCTAAATTATCAAAAATACCATGAACTATGAGGTGAGTTTCAATTATACTCCTGAACTTTCAAAAGTTTCAATTTAGCTCTTGACGTTCGAAGTTTGTTTTTAAACGACCCTTGGATACACTTTTTGTTAAATTTATGTAAGAAAAATGATGTGTTTGCACGAGTTTTATTTATATGTTCACGTAAACAACAATACATATGCAAACACGTCATTTTTCGTCCATAAATTTAATGAAAAAATGCCTTCAAGAGTTGTTTTGAAACAAAATTCAAACTTCTAGAGCTAAAATGAAAGTTTTGAAAGTCCAAGAGTATAATTGAAAATCAACCTTTAGTTCAGAGGTATTTTTGATAATTTAACATTTTAATATTCCTCAATTGTGAGGAACTAAACTAAAAAAGGTTGATATACAAGGGACTAAATTGAAACTTTTGAGAAAAATAGGGATTAAATTGAAAGAACATTCAAACATGAATGACTAGTATATATATATATATATATATAGTCATATGGTACACAAATAATTACTTTGTTAAAGAGACATTTAATTTCTATATGATTTTGTAGACGTTATGACTTATAAATAGAGTTGTTAAATAATTAATTAGAAGAGAAAAAAATCAAGTATTTTGTTATAGCCTTAAGAGAGATCCAAAACCTACGACTTTGACTGAGAGTAGTTAAAAAGTTGATGCTAGTTTGGTTAATGCATTATATTATTAACCAAAAGGTTAGATGTTCGACCATATTCAAATATGACATAATAGATATTAGACAAGATACTAATTACAATTTTAAAATACGATGATTCAATCTTTTACCCCTATAAGTATTGAACTAAAAGAATGTTAGGGCCCGTTTGGTAACGTTCTTGTTTCTTGTTTCTAATTTTATTAAGAAATCTAAGCATTTAATAACTATGTATGTTTCTTGTTTCTCATTTTTTAGAAACACTCCCCAAATTTGTATAAAACTTTTGGGAACAACCAAAACTAGTTTATCCTTTTTTGTTTTTGTTTCCAATTTTTTCCAAACATAAATAAGAATATAGGTTTATTATTATTGAATGTATAAGTGTTAGAGTCATGAAATTCTATTTTTCTTTATTAAAAATGAAGAAACGGAAACAAGAAACGAGAACGTTACCAAACGGGTCCTTTAAAGTTTGAAGTCTCACCTAGTTAAACCTCGAAAAATGCATCTATGAAAATTAAAAATGTCTTGTCGAAGCTAATTTGAAGAATGTATTTTTAATTAAATGCGAACAATCATATCTATCTTTTAGTTTACGTTTTATTTTAATCATGGTTTATTGGAATACAAAGGAGGTGGAATTTTATCTTCTCAAAAAGAAAAAAATAATAATAATAATAATAAAGGAGGTGAAATTTTAATTTGTAGGCTCCACCCTAAAAAAAATTAGAAATTAATTTCGTGATTCTTTTTAAAGGATGGAGTTGTCACTTTCGTCCTTTAATTTCTTTTTCCTTTTAAAGTTTGAAATGTTTTTTTTTTAAAAAAAAATCATTTAACGCATTTTTTACTTAGTTTGGTTGGGATGCAAAACAAGACCCTGTTTCAACTAAAAGTCTCATACATTCACTACAAAACTTAAAAGTGAAAAAGTTGTACTGATGACCACGAGATCTGTGGTTCGAATCCCCCCACCCCACATATTGTCAAAAAAAAAAAAACCAACAACAAGAGCATAGCTCAACTGGTATAAAGTTGTACTGATGACCACGAGATCTGTGGTTCGAATCCAAAAACAAAAATGCTCCCACATCTTGTAAACATTTTAGTCCGTTTAGGAGACCGACCATTTAATTAAAATTCAAAGACCAAAATAAACTAATTATTAAAAAATAAAAAAGGGTAATGAACATAATAGTATTTGAATTTTTTGTTTTCAATTATGAATTAAATTACAAGTTTAGTCCTTTAAGTTTGTCTATTTGGTCTTGAAATTTAAAAAATATCAAATATTTCCTCAAATTCTAAATTTTAAGTCTAATGGATATGTAAACTTTTAATTGTTTCTTTTGTCTAACAAATCATAAATCTATTCGACATTATTTACAAATTCACAGACCCACCAACACACATAATTTAAAGTTTATAGTGCTACCAAACATAAAATTAATTTTATGTCTAGCATATCAAACTTTCAAGTCCAATGACATATTAAACACTACAAAGATCTGAAGTAAAATAAAAAATTTAGAAATTTATTAAACATTTTTTTTTTAAATCAATCAAGTTTCATATATTAAACTTGTAAGGCTAAATTATAAAAAATGCTCCTAAACTATGAGGTTTGTTTCAAGAATGCCTCTAAACTTTAAAAAATTTAAAAAATACCCCTGAACTTTACAAAACGTTTCAAAAATACCCTTGCAGTTAATTTTTGGATGTGAACCGTTAAAACCATTAAAAATGTTTCGAAAATACCATTGTCGAAAATCTAGTCAAGCTCTTGGGACGATATGTTGAAAGAGAAGAAAAGCTACTAGTGTATGAATACATGAAAAATAGGTAAAGCTTCTCATTAATTTTCATAAAAGAAGAATTTACGGTGGGATAAGGAAAAAAAAAAAAGAGAAACATTTTCTAATAAGGTTATTTTTTAAAATCTTTTGAAAATTAAAAAGTATTAATGAAACTAAAATTTTTAATGGTTTCCATCAAAAAAAATTAATGACAAGGGTATTTTTGAAACTTTTTTTAAAGTTCAATGGTATTTTTAAAACTTTTTAAAGTTCATGGACATATTTGAAACAAACCACATAGTTTAAGGGCATTTTTTATAATTTAGTCAACTTATAATTTAAACTTAATTATTTAGAAGGTCGAAACTCGCCTCGGATACCATTATACTTGACAGTTAAGATACGACCATTTGGGAGTTTGAAACATGGAGTTTTTAGAGAATATCATTCAATAGGCAGTAGCTATTCCTAGGTACGGAAAGGCCAGCCCTAAGCCAAACAGGGACCATTTTCCATTTGTAGCTCTTGATGCTGTCCAGAAGTTATTCCTATTAAAATTTAATTTTTAACATCAATGTTTTTTATTTGCTATTAATTAATATATTATATAATATGCTTGATGGGATCTTGGTTTTAAATTTTGATTTTTGAGGTCTCCCAATGTTTTTGTACATGACTTGGACATGACACATGAGTCATTTGATTTAATAAATTTAAATTATTTGACTGCCCTGTTCTCTCTTCTATGCATTTTGTTGTCCCTATTTTGATTCTCAGTTTTATATTGTTTTTTTTTTTAATTTTATTTTATTTTAGTCCTTGCTTCACACCCATGTGCGAGGCACATGCTCCATGCAGCATGCTTCTATATATCCATGCGTGGATCATTTGACAAAGGCATGTCTGTAATAATAAAATATGTTATCAAATTGTATGTCGCCGTCATCGTTTTTAAATAATATGACTTTGATTCTAGAATGATTATGTGATCATGATCTAGGATTGGATAAAAGACATGAATACTTATATCCATGAAGTAGGAATTGAATGTAATACTTTGATTCATAAAGTAGAATTAAATGTATAGTCTATAAAAAAGACTAAAGAGACCATATGTCAATTCAAACGTAACTTAGTGAATTAAGCATTAACTATCATCCTAAATATCAATGGTGCAATAAAATCCACACCCTTGCAATTGTTGGATTAAAAAGAAAAAAGAAGAGACAAACTAATAGGACTATTGGCCTTTTTCTTAAATAGAAATAGGAGATTGCAGAGATTAATTAATTATAAAATTATGTTAATAAATCTCTTGATCGAATTGTTTTCGATGCGTAGTGCTTAGCATTACATCCTAAACTCCAACAATCATCTCATGTACTATGCTTCACAATGTTCATGTTTTTTTTTTTTTTTGTTGAGTTCAACAACATTTACGAGGGTGGGAGGATTCGAACCTCTTGACTTTTTGATCGAGGGTACATGCCAATTACCAGTGAGTTATGCTTGCTTTTGACGTTTATGTTGTATGTGTTTGTATTATCTCACACTCTAATATGTTGACATTGTGCTCGGAACTCCAAGTTTACATGCGCTTTCGTTTATTTTATTATCTCCATTTTTTTTTGCAAGGGTTATAAATTCTAAATTGTTAGAAATAGCTTTATTATATAAGATACGAGTAAGGCTCTAGCTACAATTAAAAAAAAAAAAAAAAAAAATCAAATGAGACAAAAACTCCTTATTTCAAACTATATATATTTGAAAACGATAATATTTAAAAGAGGGCTAATGACATATATGATTATATTTTTTCTCATATTGTTTGTTGGCCATTTTCACAAACTAATTCTCAAAACCTAGCATTTGTTAAAAAAAAAAAAAAAAAAAAAAAAAAAAAAATCTCAATATCCTTTTCTTTGATGACAAGACACAAATTAATGATAAGTATAATTAACTTTGATTTATGAACAATAGACATATATGAATTTTCAATTACGAGTACAACTAAGGTCAAACAGAAAAAATAAAAAGCATTGACAAAATTATAAATGGAATTTTTTATTTTTTATTTTTTTGAAGAGAAATTATAAATGGAATTGTCACTATCATGGGGCGGTTTTAAACATATTTATTAATTAAAGTTGCGATGGGACGGACCATAAATTAAAACATATCCATGACCATAAATTCAAATTATGGTAATTACATGTCTATATATTTTATAGTTTGTTTTTCATGGCCAAATAATTTAAGGTTTGGACGATCAATTTGCTAGATTAATTAAAGTGATATAAGCTAATATGTACAAAAAAACTTATCGTTGTTTGAAAACAACAATGAAGGACATATACAATAATTTAATAGGGTAGTCGATTTACTCTAATTGTTTATTAAAATTACTCCCTATGGTAACAAAATTTGATATTGCCATTCTTCATAAATCAAAACACCAATACAATAATGCATATATATACCAACGTTACCCTCCCCCATCAGCTACGTTCGGCTCACTTTGTGGGGTATTCTCCGTAATTTCATCTTCTTACATTTAATAAAGACACAACAAAATAAGACTTGGTAGCTGATATGAGCATAGTTAAACTGTCGTAAACATTATACCGATAATAAAGAGGTATGTGGTTCAAACATGTTTTATGTTCTATACTCAAGTTAGCAAAAAACGACACCTATTATTAAGTAGGTTGGTACCATTTGTATGTTTTTTTTTTTTTTTTTTTTTTAATCAAAATCACAAAAAGGATCATCAATGGTTGGTTGAGCTCAAGTGATTTCTTTGCCTATATGATATAGCTCACAATTAAGACATTTTTATTTTCTTTAAGAGGTTTTAGGTTTAAATCTTTCACCCCTTTCTCAAAAAAAAAAAAAAAAAAAAAAAAAAAAAAAAAAAAAAAAAACTTTCACCCCATGTATTTAATGTGATATTCTAACGGATTTCTCTCTTAAAACCGTCCATGTTAAAAAGAAATATAAACTAATTAAACTTTTTTAGGTAAAATTTAGTAATTATTAAAAAATAAAAAGTTGTATGATTCGATTGAATACATAATTAAATTAAAATAAAAAGAAACTAATGAAAGTGCTGCCTCTTGATTTCTGGAAAGTGAACGTAGATGCTGCATGAAGCTCCTCCCACCCTGAACATCGGCTAAAGAGGGGCGATCACTTCTATTTTGAATTGAAGTGACAAACGGATTATACTCGGTCCCCAATCCCTCTAAGATATATCCTAAATGATCACGGTAAGACAGTGGTTCCCCAATCGCAGAGAATTTGTCGGCAACATCTTTAATTTGGGATACAGACTGACCATCTTTTCTAATCTTTTGGAGTTGAGACCTCAAACCCATTATCCTAGCAGTAGATGAGGATTCATAGACAGTACGCAAGTGTTCCCATATATCAAATGCAGTTGAACAACCAATAATCTCTCCTAGTTTATCCTCATTAAGGGAAGAATACATCCAGCTCATCAATATACGATTATACTTCTGCCAGACAAGAAATTGGGGATTTACCTGTGTTTGCCCGATATCGAGAAACTTTTGGGGAGCCGGCGTTCCATTGATGAAACTTTCCATATCAAAGGCAATGATATGGTTTAGCAATTGATTCTTCCACAGCAAGTAGTTGGAGTCGGAGAGTTTGATAGTGAGGGGAGGGGTTAAGGTAGGATATGGATTTGGCGAAGATGGAGGTTGGGGGAAGAAATTTGTCACAGGGTTAAATTGAGGGAAGAAGGGCAGTGTAGAGGGAGAGGTAGGCGGGTATTGAAAACCAGCTGGATGGGTTGGGTTCGATTGAAATGGATCGAATGTCGACTGGAAAGAGGGAATGTTGGGATTCAGGGGACGATGCTGAGTATTGGAGATAGGGGTGGTGGTTTGAGTATTAAGCCTTTGAGAGGTAACCGGAGTATTGACCGTGGAGGAGGAAGGTAATGACGGGAGGCGATCATCTCCGGTGGAAAGGGAACTCGAGCAAGAAGCCATGAATAAGCTGATGAAAGAAAAAAAAATTCAGATGTCTCACCAGAGCTCTGATACCATAAAGACCGTACAAACACAGAAGAAAATCTTGAAAATGGAATTTGCTCTACCAAAAGGTACTGAGCCCAATCATTGAATAAATAACAACAATGATGGACACATGTCACTCAATAACAGGACAAAGCACAACAGAAGAACTTTACATAAGGACAGAAAATAAACCACGGATTAGAGAGAAAATAAACAAGATTAATCAAGCTAACAGATGGGAATTGGCATTGCATGTAGGAAATATGATGGGAGCTTAGCTGGGGTTGGCGTTCGTTTTATTGACCTAAATTTCGCAGCCCCAGAAGCGGAGTTGAGAGCTATCCTTGAGGGTGTTCGTTTGGCGGTGGATCTAGGGTGTCGGAAAGCGATTATTGAATCTGATTGCTTGATGGCTGTCAATTTCCTAAACAAAACTTCAGAGGCCTGGTGTAGTTTGGATGAGCTTGTTGAGAGTATTTGGGCCCTTGGCCAAAAATTTCTATGAGATTCAATTTGTTTTCAGCTCAAGGGGGAGGAACAGGGTTGCAGATCAGTTGGCAAAAAACGCCAAATTTTTGAAATGTAATGAATCTTGGGTAGAATGTATCCTAGATTGAGTCTATTCATTGGTCGAAAATGACCGTTTCCAGTTGCCCTAGTGGCATAATAATATTTGATGTCTTGTTAAAAAAAAAAAAAAAAACTAATGAAAGTGGCATAATTTTATAATTTTCATTTTTCATGTCTATTTTTGGAAGTAGCCTTTCTTCAACGGTGGCAAGTGGCAACACAACCTACATAAATACAACATACCTCTAGAAAAGTCTCTTATATTCGTGGCGATTGAAAATCGTGTGGCTAATCTTGTAAAATAAAATATATACATTAAGAAAACTATTATTGCACGTAAATATTTTTATATTTAATAATTATTTAACCAATACTAAATTAAAAAAAAAAATTGTGTTACGATATTAACAAATGATTTATTTATTATTAATATTTTTTGTTCAACAACATTTGGAGAGGAGGGATTTAGACTTCTAACATCTTGATCGATGGTATATGATTTATGTTCAAGTTACAAATCATTTATATTCAAGTAAACATAAATTAACATTAAAAAAATAGTGTTACTTGTTGACATGGAAATCCAACCAAGACAAATTTGCTAAACTCGATCGCATGTGCTCAACCAAAAGATGTGAAGAAATGACTTGTAAAATAGAGGGAACTGCACATTGGTGTGGTACATGCTGAAGGATTGGAATTACTAATTTCGTAATAGTAGAAGCAATTGGACTAGTTCGTAATTTAATTTCGTTTCGCAAAATACCCATACATTGGCAAAAACGAATTCATAATTCTACAAAGTTTAAGGCTAAGCAAACTCACCGTCGTCTGACGACTCTGAAATCAAGAACACGTTCTTGAATCTACAGGGACCAAAAATGCAATCCAAGGTTTGGGACACCACCATGAGATTTCCCCACTATCCTCCGAGTTTGGAAACATGGTTGTGGGACCATGATCTTGAATAGGAATAAAAAACACAAAGAAGAGAAAAAACTCTCTGTTTTCTTTGTTGAGAGAGAATGAGAGAATGAGAAGTTAGAGAGAGTTCTGTATTCTGCAGAAAATAAATGAGATCATCACTGACCCCTCCTGCGTAAGATTTGGTATGAGTGAGGGAAAATCTTTTATTTCAAATTTTAATTAATTAAATAAAACGAATTTAATTTAATTAATTAAATATTAATTACTCAATCACATCAATTAATTAATCTTATGTGCATTTAAATCATATTTAAATGCATTACCCTCACATGATATATAGTTTCAATTAATTTAACTAAATCCAATTTAATCAAATTAATTTGAACCAACTAATTAATTAATTCGTAATTAATTAATTAAATGATTAACAAAATATCACATATTTAATTAACCCATCATTTGAATCACATTCAAATATGCATCTCTCTTATAACCTGTAGTTTTAATAGGAATCATATTCACATTAAAATTAATCTATAGTTTTAATTTAATTAAATCATATTTAACTAAATTAAATTTAAAAATTAATTAATTCAAAAATTAATTAATTTTATAATTAATTAAATATCATTCATATTTAATTAATTACATATTAGAATCATATTCTAATAAATCTCTCATATATTATAGTTTAATTAAATCACATTTAATTAGACTAATTGAATAATTAATTAATTCACAATTAATTAATTTATTCACTAATTAAATATCACATTTTTAATTAGTTATAAAAAATTTGAACTCTTTCAAATATATAATTCTCTCAAGTTAATAAAGTTTAATCACAAATTAAACTTTATATAATAATGTATCACCATACATTATATTAATTGTACATACAATTAACTTGATTCCCAAAATGAATTTGAACAATTCAAATTCTTTTCAAGATAATTTGTTCCCAATTACTCTTTACGAGCTAGCGGGGGAACCTAGTGGACCAACAGATCAGAAGCTCGAATAATATGAGGTTAACTGACTAAACTCATTAATCGAGTTAACCAATATTCATTAATTGTGGGTCACTCCACTAAAGACCCACAATTGCACTCTCCTCACTGCAGAATGTTTTTGTGTTCACGGATATTGACCAATAACGGTAAGTCAATCCTTCACGAGTGTTCGTAACTACAGCTTGGTCAAATTATCGTTTTACCCCTGAGTTGCCTCTGGCTTCTTAAGTACCAGTGCTCCTCTAATGAACAACATGTTTATGGTCCAACCAGTAAACAGGAAGTCCATCTCGGGCCAGTGAGAGAGCGAGATCCCTTTGTTCAAGACCCGAAGTCAACACTTAAGGGAACACTCATCTACTTCTCCTAGAAGTGAGAAGAAGTGAATTTCATCTTGTGTTGTCATGTCCCCAGCCCCCCACTCGGTCTCGTCCCCAATAAGGTAGGCTTATTGAGTCGGCGTGCAGGCCACTCTCACCCGTACTAATCAAAGGACAATCCCTCGTGAGAAGGAGTTCATGACACACTCAGGATTAAGACTGAATTACCTAGGTCATCCTATTCAAACAGTAACATAACTAGTTAACGGTGTTACATCTAGTGGTTTACTATTTCGTGGTCCGGTCTTATCCAAAGTCATTGCATAGGATACCCCCGCTTGCATGTCTCCTACATAAACGCCTTGGATCGATACAGTATCACATAGTGTTACCAGGATAAGGTGCCCAGCCTTATCCCTGTACTATAGATCTTTTAGGTTGTTACTTGAACACTGATCCCCGTATGTCTTCACATACTAGTTCAAGTTACATATAAACAACCTTGGATCTTAGTTTATTGGATTTGAGTTATATTGTGCAATATTAGACTTAATATGACAATAACACTTTATTGCATAAACTTCAATAACACTTTATTGATACAAGTGTATAATTCGTTAACATTCACTATCTACGAGTTTTAGGACATAAAACCCAACACATGCCACATCGATTCTGATTGAGTAAAAAAATAGAGTAGTGAGGTGCTACAAGTTTAGGGTTGGGAAAATGAGTTGGGCCTACTTCTATTGGAGTTGGTGGCGAATCCAAAGCTTTGTGTTGGGGATTGATATATTTTGATGTTATCTTTTTCAATAAAAAATATGACTTATATTTCTATTTTGTTCCTATATTTTGGGTCCTATTCTATTTTAGTTTCCATACTTTCAAATGTTCAAATTTAGTTCATGTACTTCTAATAAATCTTGAATTAGTCTTTTCGTTAGTTTGAAGTCAATTTTTATTGAAATTGAGAAAAAAAAAAAATATTAATTTCAAAGAAGAAAACAATCTTTGGTAAATAAAGTATATATGTCGCCAAGGAATTCAAACCCATGCGCCTAGGAGGGGCCAGAGGCGTGCTTGGCACTAGAGCATAATATATTTTTTATAGTCTAACGTGAATTATTTAGTACTGATAGAGTATATTATAAAAAGGGGCTCGACTTCTCGTAGAGTCACTGCTTATTGGCGTACCATCTTTTATTTTCAAGGATTGATCTAGGGTTTTTAAATTTTCCTTTTGATTGAATCGAAAGAGGTTGAATCGATTTGAAAGCATGCTTATGAGGTGAGGTGTTTGGGTCACCTCAGCTTTGGCCGAGGTGACCTTATGGGCTTTTAGTCTATGGGGTGGCTTCCTTATGGTCTAGTCAACCTTGAGTTTGGGTCCATTTATCTTTTTTAGCTTGAAGAAGCTCGACCGTGAAAAAGAAAGGTGGTAGGTCGACGTTGAACGTTTCAACTTGGCCACTAAAGAAGGCGAAGACTAGGCCCACTTTACTACTTATTGTAATGTAATGGTTTAAGCTTTGGGCTCCATAGACGAAACTTTTTTTAGGTATTAGGGAGGGGAGGACACTACTTAGCACCTAAGGTGTGGTTCAATGTCTAATAGAAACGGCCAAAAGAGAAAAAAAGAGATATGGAAAGAAAGAATGTATGCATATGAAGATTTCGTGTATTGGAGGTTTGAGAATCTATGATAGGACATCTAAGGTTAAGTAATCTCCTTGGTCCCTTTTTAACCTTCATCAACTCCGTTAAGTCAAATTTCACCCACAATACTACTTATTTAAATTTCTAAAAGGTTAAATAAAAAAAAAACATTTTTGGTCCCTACACTTTCATAGAAGTAAAATAATTACTCCATAAATTTTAAGTAACAATTTGATCTCTAAAATTTAAAATTTATACCTCTTATATATATAAATTAAAACCAAATGTATTTATAAACTTAGACTAAATCATCAATAATAAAAATCAACACCTAATTTTGATTAGATTTTTTCTATGGAGAACAAAATATTATAAATTTTTTCAAACGGGGACAAGGGATTTTAATATCCGATCTCTTAGTCGAAGATATAAGTTTTATGTCAGTTGATTGTTGATAAATATTATAAAATTTTAAATTATAAAAATTACATACTAAAATTTTATAGACTAAATTGTTACCAATTCAAAAATAGCAAAGATATATATAGTTACAAACTTAAAAAAAACACTTTCTACTTCTAACCTTTCTCAGTCATATGTAACGTAAGTCGCGGGCCTTGTGGCTGGGAATAGGCCCAATATACCTTGTTGGGCCGAAGTCCAACGACTTGCGTAGTGGACAGGTGGAACGACGCTTGGCGCGCTCAAATGGCCGTCACGTTGCAGTCCAGAACCTTCCCGCGCCTGCAACTGGAGGTCAGCGACGGAGATAGTAGAGAGGCCGAAAATCACACGGGCAAATCATCTGCTACTTTCGGAAATCGGAATCTTGCGAACCAGGTCGATGGATCTCGGATGCGTGATCGTGGCCGTCGACGGCAGCGAGGAGAGCATGGGCGCCTTACGGTGGGCGCTTCAGAATCTCAAGCTCCGGTCATCGGCGCCGGATTCCACTGACGGCACCTTTATTGTGCTACATGTTCAACCTCCTCTTTCAATCGCTGCCGGACTCAGTCCTGGTCCAATTCCCTTCGGCGGCCCTAGTTGAGTACTCGACTAATTTTCTATTGCCATTTCTGAGTCGTTATTTGGAGTTCTCTGAATATATTGTTTTAATTGGATGTAGGCGATCTGGAGGTTCCTGCTTTCACTGCAGCGATTGAGGCGCACCAGAGGCGGATTACGGCTGCGATATTGGATCATGCTTCACGGATTTGCTCCGAGTACAAAGTTAGGCTCTACTAGTCTACTGTTTAAAAGCTTTCGGATAAATTCATTTTCATTGTGCTCTCTTAACTTGATTATTCTCGTTGAATTGCGACTCGGCGAGTTACCGTAGATATTTTACCTCGGCTTGCAAGTTTCTTAATAAATTTCAGCAGGTCAATTAGTTATTAGTGGATGTGAGTCGTTTAATTTTCAGAAAATACAATGATCGTCGGTGTGTGGTGGGGTATGGTATACCAAAAACTAAAGAGTAAAGGAAAACAATCTTAGTGAAAGCTTCAGGTCTCTGTCTCTTTTTGCTGTTTGTTTTTTGCTCTTCTTCTGAAACTGACTAAACGACTCTGGCAATGAATCTTCAATAACTTGCTTGAACAATGTATATACATGTGTATTCTTTCTTTTCTAGTGTTTATTTCCGGGGTCTCAATTTCAAGTTGCCGTATCATTTTCTCCAGTTGAACTAATGGTTGAAGCAAATTTCATTGTGGGTTTTTAGGTGAATGTGGAAACTAAAGTAGTAATCGGAGATCCAAAGGAAAAGATTTGTGAAGTGGCTGAGAATTTGCATGCTGATTTGCTAGTTATGGGATCCCGTGCTTTTGGTCCTATCAAAAGGTATGGTTATATAATATATTTCAGTTAGTTTTTGCTATTGTCTATCTCTACTTTTCTGCAAGTCACACTGAAATCAACTAGTAACTGTTGCTTTTTGGTACGAACTATTCCAGCATTGTAGGTTTTGTGATTCATGTGGTTACATAGAAAATAGCTCTGTTACTTCAGTCTGTACTGTGTTGCGAACTCGTGTACTATCGAAGTAGTTAAAGATTCTATCTGTGTTGTTTAAAGTAAAATCTGATAACGTCAAAGAATTTATCAGATCATTTGCTTGCATAACCCAAGTATTCCAGTCTTGCCTCCAAATGAAAAGTAAAGCTAGAGTGACTTTGAAGACATCAATGACCTGATAGTTCTCAAAGACCTATAGTCCACAATAACAAAAATAACAGATGCACAAGAACACGCAAGAACTCTCCCTCTTAGAGAAAACTTAAGCCCAAAATACCAACATGTTCCAATGCCGTCCAAGGACCTCCCCTGTAAAAGATATACGTGAGTCCTCTCATAGTTAGTACGTATGTTAGAAAGGTGCGGGCAAGGAAGGACATTCACCACCAACGGTTAGTTAGAAGTCAGAATGCTACAGTTAGTGGGTTTGTGCACATATATGTTGGGGGGAATGCTGTAGAAGGTAAGTTTTATTTTTGTAACAGGAGCAGAGTGAGGAGGGAGAGTTTACCAGCCGTCTCTTACAGCTGGGTATTTCATAAAGCCCTTGTGGCAGTTCTTGCTCTTAATATCAATAACTGTAAGGTAACCTTACAATGTACCTTCCGCCCCATCCAGACACAGAATCCTACACACCTGTCCTATTACAAAATTGGGGACCACATTCGCTCCACCAATGTTCACCTCCCTCACCACTAACTAACTAATCATTGTCTCCCTTCTCCCCACTCGCCCTTCTAGTGTATGTGCAGCACAGTGGCGGTCTTGTGCTGCTATCATGACCGTATACTTGATTCACGTTTTATTACTTATCATTATAGTTTGTTTTGTTATTGTATCTGGACCTCTATAGTTGAGTAATCCCATACATTTTTTTGGAAAATAACATCGATCAACTGCTGAAGTGAAGGGATAATTGATATGCCTTTGTGATCATACTGCTCCATGCAGGATGTTCTTGGGAAGTGTAAGCAACTATTGCACCAATCATGTAGAATGCCCAGTCATCATTGTCAAGGACAAGAAAGTGGGCAGTGCATCATGAGCTGAATAGGTGCACTCAATACTTTATCAGAGGACTCTTTTATTCGTTATCCTGAAGATTTCTTTACCACCGATTTATTCTTTTACTGCTTTTATGACATTGTTTAGTAAATTGTAGATATCTCCGGGCACTTTTATGTTAATTGGAATTTCTTATATTAACTAAAATTTATATTCATTTCCCTGGGTTAAATGGCTTTTGATTTGAGGATACACATCGGAGGTTCTGGTTTTGAATACATTTCCAATTTTATTATTCATACTGGCTAATTGTTAAAATTTCTCCCGTCACCATTTGTGCAGGTTTCAGTTGGTTATACTTAAAAATTGCTCACTTCCCACATTTTTTTCATCAGAGAATAAAGAGACAATTTTGATGTAGCCTATCATATTTTAATTTAATAGATGCATGATGTTCGTAGGGTTCTTTTGATATATGAACAATCCATATAAAAAAAGCTTTCTAGATTATTGCTCCTGGGCACTGAGTTTTCACATCTTATGAATGTCGATTGACTATTATCAACAAATTTTACCTTGTTAAATGAAACGAAGTAAATGTCCGCCTATTTTACTGGCATCACTATTCAGTTTGTCCATTCTGTGAAGTAATTTTTGAATTTCTTCAGTACTGAATATTATTCAAAGAGATAATCGTGAGTTGAGTAAAAGAGATAAGATAACAAATATGTTATATCTCCTTGTTCAACCTTTTCTTTCAATCATTTTTTCAGACATGTGTGCAGCTATACACCTTTAATTTTTCCCCACCCCCTGTTTTACATTCCCTGCACTGCTTAACTTTGATTCTAGTTTCCAACATTTCTAATATAACTGATCATTATATGTTTCACTTGGATTGCAGGTTTCCTTTTTGTTATGTGTGCCGTGCCTGTTACTGTCTTGTCGATGCTTGCTGATGTGTGTATTCATCAATTGGATTGCTTTTCTCTGCTTCCCGTCCTCTGCCTATTTTGTATGTGCATAGGCATTCGCATTGCAGTTTCTTGTGCGTGCCATATCGTGCAGCCATATTCATTTTCGTCGGCAACTTTTCTAAAACAGTAAGTTTCTGTATTTCACAGGCTTCGCCACTTCATCTGTTGTCCCTTTGTATACAGTCAAACCCTGTGTCCAGCTGACCATCTTCCATGGCCACTGAAAATTGTCCTGCCTTTTGGCAACTTCTACTGTACCAAGTAACTTTTTGTGTTATTCTTTCTATTTTGTCCCAGTATGTCAAAAAGCTGGATTGAATCTTTTTGTTACAGATATTTGATGTAAAATTCATGTGCCTCAACTCTTGGACATTATCTTTTTCTACCCACGTCTTAAGGACAACGATGTCTTTTACTGAGAGACACGTGACTCCTCTGTATGACACATCAACATGTGACTTCTTTCTTTTTCTAAATTATATGATTGCAAGATATAAAAGTCGACCTTTTCAGGCGATGACATATTTTATACCAATTGAGTTATGTTTACCCTAGTTAAAATATACTATCTTGTACTTTGGCTTGTTATAATATGTTTGGTTCTAATTCTTTTATTCTACAGTGATTTAGTTCTTGTCCACATTGTTGAGGATCTCACATTGAAAAGATAAGTGGAGACCTCATAAGTTATAAGATGTATGGGTCATCCCACTCATGGTCAATTGGTTTTGAGATGGAACTCCATGAAAATCCGATTCAAGAATGGTGAACCCAAAATAGGCACCATCTCGAGGGGCATGTTGAGGATCCCACATGGAAAAGATGAGTGGAGACCTCACAAGTTATAAGATGTATGAGTCACTCCACTCATTGTCAATTGGTTTTGAAATGGAACCCCATATTATCTAATACACATCGCTCAAAGTCGACGGACCTTCACATGTCAAAGTCTGAGCATAGCTCCTGTTCGATAAGGCAGTATATATCTATTTTAAAGTTGAAATGTTAAAAAAAAAAAGTAAGTAAGAAGATTAAAATATCAAGTGCTAGACGATAAAGACTGAAAGCGACAAAAAGATGGGATGAAGAAGCCAATAATATGATTGGGATATTGGAACTCCCGTGATCCATTCAGCAGTCAATAATTGTGGACTTCACCGTCACCTTCTCTGTCTTTGCGGCTGTCTTCTTCTCTTTAGATAACAGTATATGCTCTTTGGAATTAGCAAATATTTGATTATTCACAAATTTCAGACAAACCATTTTGATTTCATATCCATTATTAAAACACAAAACTGTTCAGATTTTGTTGATTTATTGTTTTCTAATCTTCTGAAAACGATTGCCCAACATCGAATTAATTGATATTATGAAATTGAAATTTTCGAAATGTAAATCAAAAACAAAATCTAATGTTTCATGGAACTGTGAAATAAAATCTGATACTAAGGGATGATGTTTGAGTAATTTTGGGATATAATTGCTCGCTCCCAAGTGGCAATGGGCTCCATAGTTTTGTTTTGTTTTGTTCTTTTTCTTCTGTAGCTCGATGCAAACAGCTGGATTTATGGTGGGCCTGGCCCAATAACAAAAGCAATTTTGAAAGCCCGTGACCGACCAGGTCCCGTGCCCTACGTACGGACAAAAATATCTCCACTGTCCTCCTTGACTTTCTACTCCAGAGTTCACGAGATCATATTCCTTACAGTGGCATTCTCGTAATTTTTTGTGAATCGGAGGGTATTTTTCTTGTAAATAATTAGACTGTCAGAGAAATTCCTTTGGACCAGTTTAGCCTTTGGATTCCGTCTTATTATTATCTTGCTTTTTTTGTTTTTTTCGTCACCTTTTTTGCACTTTTTATTACTATCTAAATTATTTCGCCGTAAATGCCGTCATTTCACCGCAAAACCTTTTTTTTTTAGTTCAATAATTGTTGGATGAGAGACTGGACAATCTATTTTTAAAAGTGATAATAGGTGTTTTATCCACTTAATTATATTTAGATTGGTTATTGTAAAATTTTGATATTGTTTTTTTGGTTCAATTACAAGTTTAGTTTCTAAATTTATTGTGTCAATTATGTCCTTAAACTTTCACTTTCATATTAAAAACTTAAAAAAATATCAAGTAGATCCTTAAACTTTCAATTTTGTGTCTAATAAATTCTTGACCTATTTCACATTTTTTTAAAAAAAAAAAATTACAAGCCTACTAGATACAAAATTAGAAGTTTAGAGTCCCAATGGGCATAAAATTCAATTTTAAATCTAATAAATTGGTTAATTTTTAAAAATCTCAAATATATCATGAACCTATTACACACAAAATTGAAAGTTCAAAAACCTATTAGATATTTTTAAAGTTCAAAAACATATTAGACACAAAATTAAAAATTCAAAGATCTATCATACACTATTTAAAATTTAGTGACCAAATTGACACAACCTTAAAAGTTCATGGGCCAAACTTGTAATTTAACATTTTTTTTTTAAAGTTTAATACATGAAAATGATGATTTAAATCTCTTATCTCTTAGTTAAAAATATGTCTAATAAGTTGAACATACACAATTTTTTGATATTATTGTGGAAACAATTTTTTTTTTTCATATTTATTTCACAGCATAACTAATCGATATATGATTCATTTCAAAACAATAATTAAGCTTTAAACTTTACATAATTAATTGAAATTTTTTCTATATTATTGTAGTATTCGAACTTTTTCCTCATTTCGCATCTTCTTTAATGGAAAGTTAATTAGAGCAGACTATGGATTTGGTAACTTCCCTATTTCTTTTTATTGTTGTTTCTAATTTTTATAAGTTAATTGTTTGTTTAAATAGAAACATTCTCAAAATAGTATACAAAATTTGAGAGCAAACAAAGTCGAAGTTAAAAAAAAAAAAAAAAAAAAAAAAAAAAAAAAAAAAAAAAAAATCTTCAAATTATAGGTAAAAACATCATTTTGTCTTTTTTAATTTATAAAAGCGTAATAAATATATAAAATTAAATATTATATAACACAATCATTGTGAATATATTATATTTAAAACTATTTTGAAGAAACTTTTAAAATTTTTAATTTAAAATTCGAGAGACAAGAGAAGTTTCTTTCAAGTGCACTTTCTAGTTTTTCTAAATAAAAAAAAAAATAAAGAATACAAAATAATGATGAAGACATTTTGGTTTACCTTTATTATAGTCGAGGAAAAAACAAAAAGGAAACAAGTCTACGATGTGATTGTTAATTTGTTATTCCATAACTAAAATACTTTTTTTTTTTTTGGGTGAAAAACTTAAATACATTGTTAGTTAAAAGGTTAAAATATCATTTTTGTTGCTGTAATTTCTACTTGATCATTTCATCAGAGTAACTTTCAAATGTCCAATTTTAATTTTTTACTTTAAATAAAGTTTAAAATTATTGGTCACCGACTTTGATTTATAGTTAATTAAAAAAAATTGGTTAAATAATCATAATAGTTTTCATTCAACAAGAGACATAATGTGGATATACTTTCAAAATTTATAGAGAGAATGCTAATAGAAACTAATTTTATTTTAGAAAAGTTTATAATAAACCAACAACATGACTTATTTTAAGCTTTATCCAAAGTACATGACCTGAAAGTGACTAAAATAAAATGAAACTCAAAGTACAAGACCTGTTATGGGTGAATTTTGGCCTAATTTTAAGAAAGTCAGAATGATAAGAGTCGAGTGAAAATAAGTCCGAGGAGACTCATTGAATCCAAATCAATCTCTTTCATGTCCAACTCCTAAGAGAGATCGGGAAACTTTCCATCTATTTCATCTTCTAAAAGGAAATAGGAAACCCGAAGTCAACTATAAATAGTAGAGGGTAACTCCAAAGTAAAAGAGCTCAACTGAATATTTATTATCTTCCTTTTAGTCCTCTTTCTCATTCTCAATTTACTTACTACAATCATAACCTCCTAACTCACTTAAGCATCAAAGTCGGTGTGGCAAGCACCACATCGGTGTGTAGTTTTCTCTTGTTTTAAGGGTCATGTCTTCCCTCTTCAAATAAATTCACTATTGTTATCAGGTGAATATCAAGTTTGTTCCTCTGCTCCAATTTTGGCATCAACAAGACCAAAATGATATATATATATATTTGAAGAGCCCAAAATGATATTTTGGTCCTACTTTACTAAAGATTCCAAAAACCCTCGTAGTCACAGCCAAGAAAAAACACCCGAACGAAGGGTCGTGTGTTTTTACTTTTATAGCCCTTTTTTTTTTTTTTTTTTTTTTTTTGGGTGAAAAGTATAGCCTATAAAATTGCATCTACGAAGTACAAATTACAATTGTGTTCTCCTTTTTAATATTATATCTTCAATAATTTAAAGTGACTATTTTGTCCCATGTGCCCTTTTTTTTTTAAAAAAAAAAAAAAAAAAAACTCAATTTGGTTTTTAATATTTTAAAATCATTAATTTTATTCTCAATGAATTAAAAAATGAACAAAACTTGGCTGCATACCGGTATGTAGGGATCTCCCTACATACCCCATTAAAATCTTGACAACTAAGGAAGAGGAAGGAAGAAAATGAGAATTTTTTTTTTATCTCTCCTAGTTGTCAACATTTTAATGGTGGTATGCGGGGAGATCACTGCATACCAGTATGCGGCCAAGTTTTTTTCTTAAAAAATTGGAAAAAAACTTCCCTACATATACCGGTATGTAGGGATCTCCCTGCATACCACCATTAAAACGTTGATAACTAAGAGAGATAACAAAAAATTTTCATTTTCTCCCCTCCTCTTTCTTACTTGTCAAGATTTTAATGGAGTAAGATCCCTACATACTGGTATGCAGCCAAGTTTTGTTCTAAAAAATTTTAACCAAGTCATTTCTTTAAAAAAAATTGTTTGCCGTGGATGTAACATTAAACTATTGTTTTGTTAACATATTTAAACACTTAAACATATTATTTAAAGCTACTCAATTGGTAAAATATAGTCGACACGTTGGCAAAATTCAACCCATCAATCAATAAATCATGACTTTTTAACATGTTAATGAAGTAATAATTTAATAATATATCAACTATTTGTCAACAAAATTTTTAGAAAAAAATAATTGACGGATTTTCAATACATAAAAGATCAAATTAATTTTTTTTTAAAAAAATAAAAATTAAATTGACAAATATAGTTATTTAGCCCTCTCATATATTAATTGACAATATAGTTACTTTTCATTAAAAAAAGTCTCACGTGCATGCCTTAGCCATTACGTCCAAGTAAATAATTACATGCCCATTTTCGTAATTTCACAACTCAATCTTCGTATAAATCTACCACAACCCCATGCAAAAACTCCGGTAACCAGTAACCTTCAAAATTCTCCTTTTTCCACTTCCTCCGCCGCCGTCTCTCTCAACTCCGGCCACCGAGTTGAGTCCGAGTCATGGCCCTCAAATTTTCCTTCTTCTTCCTATTCGCCCTTCTTGTTCTGAAATCCAACGCTTCAGATCTCTGCGCAGCCGAATCGGGCGGCTCCGGCGATCTCTCCGTCATCCCCATCTACGGAAAATGCTCGCCGTTCACGGCGCCGAAGACGGAATCTTGGGTGAACACGGTGATCGACATGGCTTCGAAAGACCCGGCCCGAGTTAAGTACTTGTCGAGCCTCGCCGCCCAGAAGACGGTGGCGGCTCCGATCGCCTCCGGCCAGCAGGTTCTGAATATTGGAAATTATGTTGTGAGAGTTCAACTTGGGACTCCGGGTCAAGTTATGTATATGGTTCTGGACACCAGTAATGACGCCGCCTGGGCGCCGTGCTCCGGCTGCACCGGCTGCTCCGCCACCACTTTCTCGTCGAAGAATTCTTCGACTTTCGCCACGTTGGATTGCTCCAAGCCGCAGTGTACTCAGGTTTGTTAAATCACTCTTACACTCGAGAGTTTAAATTAAAAGTTATTGTAAATTTATTATTTTTTGAAACATTATTATTATTATTATTATTATTATTTTGTTTAAATCTCATTGGGATATTTTAATGTTTTAAGATTTTCTATTTTGGTTCTTTAGGGCCCGTTTGATAACCATTTCAACCCCGTTTGATAACCATTTAGGACCCGTTTGATAACCATTTCATTTTTGGTTTTTGGTTTTTGAAAATTGTGTTTGTTTTCTCTCAATCTTTTTACAAGGTTTTCATTTTTGTCAAGGAGATATTTGAGTTCCTAGCCAAATTCCAAAAACAAAAACAAGTTTTTGAAAACTACTTTTTCTTGCTTTCAAAATTTGGCTTGGTTTTTGAAAACATGGGAAATGATGTAGATAAAAAACAAAGAAGCTTGTGGGTAAACATAATGTTTATAGGCTTAATTTTTAAAAACCAAAAACAAAAAACGAAATGGTTATCAAACGGGGCCTTAGTTTTTTGTTTTTGGTTTTTGGTTTTAAAGCTTATAAACACTACTTCCAACTCTAAGTTTCTTTTGCTTTTCACCTACCTTCTTCCCATGTTTTCAAAAACCAAGCTAATTTTTGAAAACTAAAAAAAGTAGTTTTCAAAAACTTGTTTTTGTTTTTAGAATTTGGTTAGGAATTCAAGTGTGTCTTTAACAAAAATGAAAACCATGGTGAGGAAATTTAAAGAAAACAAGCCTAATTTTCAAAAACCAAATGGTTATCAAACGGGACCTTCGTTTTCTATTTTCTGTTTTTGTTTTTCATTTTTAAAAAACAGGAGTGTTTGATAACCATTTCTGTTTTCTGTTTTCTGTTTTTTAAAAACGTTTTTTAAATTATAAGTAAATTTCAAAAACCAAAAAAAGTAGTTTTTAAAAACAGATTTCTGTTTTTCAAAAACTCATTTTTTTCTAATGCTTACTTTTCTCCTCTTTTACTTCTCTCTCCAACAAATTTCTTTCTCTATTTTTTTTCTCTCTAAAATTTTCTCTCAAAACTTTTTTTTTTTCTCTATAACTTGTCTATTTCTAAAAACTTGTCAATACCTTTTCTCTCCTCAATAAACATTTTCTATCGCTACAACTTTTCTTTATTTTTCTAATTTATCGTTAGTTCTTTAGCATATCTTTTACTCTTAACTTTACCATCTCTCTAAATTTTTTTTTTTTGTTTAATTTTTTTAATCTAAAATTTATCGCTTTTACTCTAACTTGTTTTCTATTTTTTCTCTAACTAATATCTTTTCTCAAGTCTAACTAATATTCTTTCTCTAAACATTTTCTTTCATCTCTCTAAATTTTCTATGTTTAATTTCTCTCTTATCTTTTCAAAAAAAAAAAAAAAATCTCTTGAAAACATTTATATTTGTGTCTCTAAATTTTTGTTTCAACGTCTTTACACATTTTTCTCTCTCTAAAATATCTTTTCATCTTTCTAATTTTTAAAAAACTGAAAACCAAAAACAGTTATCAAACAAGGTTGGTTTTCTGTTTTTTAAAAACAGAAAACAAAAAACAGTGTTATCAAACATATGTGGTTTTTGTTTTTAAAAAAGAGGAAACCAAAAACCAAAAACCAAAAACCAAAAACTGAAATGGTTATCAAACGGGCCCTTAATTTTTTAATAGTCTATTTTAGTTTCCAAAAATCTTTTACTCGTTTTAACCTTTTTTTCTTTTTTTTGTCCTTTTTTTACTTTTGAACACGATCTAACTAATTGACTTTATATCACTAACTGACTTATCTTTCTACACACAAACATTAAAATTAGAATTTAAATCATTATTTTCCCTATGTTTCTATTTCTTAATTGTTGATAGTGTATAGAATGTTATACATTAAAGTATTTGTTCGGTAAAATAGCAATAGTAATTCCCTCATAGTTAATTAATAGGAATCATTTTTCCTTGTCATAAGTCAAACTGTGATAACTATTTATTTGTTTTCTCTTTCATTCTCTTCTTTACTTGTTAAAAACTTAATAATGATGAGTAAAGATTTGTGGTCTTATCCACCAAATAATATAAAACACATAAAAATGATTACTTTCTCATTTTGAAAGATAAAAGGATTAGTCAAAAAGTGAGTCTAACTCAACGGTAATTGACATAGTTCGAATCCCTCATCCTAATGTTGTTGAACTATTAAAAAAAAAAAAAAAGACTGAAATGATTAATTCTTTTAAAGAGTACTAGATACAAAATATATATATAAATTAACTTATTTTTATAGATTACAAAGAGTCTTCTCTCTTATTTTAAATTAAGATTATAAAGTATTCTAATATATATATATTTTTTAAAAAAGTATTGTAATATAAGATTTACTTGTCTGATTTATCATCATGACCTTTAAACTAATAAATTATGGTAAATTATTCACCCTTAAACCCTTAAAAAAATTTAACTAATAGTTATGGACAGTGAATTTAATCTCTTCCTTCATATTTTGAACAGGCTCGCGGTCTTTCTTGTCCGACCACCGGCAACGCCGACTGCCTTTTCAACCAAACATACGGCGGCGACTCGTCATTTTCCGCCACCCTGGTTCAAGACTCTCTCCACTTGGGCACCGACGTCATTCCAAATTTCTCCTTCGGCTGCATCAGCTCCGCCTCCGGCAGCTCCATTCCGCCGCAAGGCCTAATGGGTCTCGGCCGCGGTCCCCTCTCACTCATCTCACAATCCGGTTCACTCTACTCCGGTCTATTCTCCTACTGCCTCCCCAGTTTCAAATCCTACTACTTCTCCGGTTCACTCAAACTCGGCCCGGTCGGCCAGCCCAAACTAATCCGAACCACCCCACTCCTCCACAACCCGCACCGCCCCTCCCTCTACTACGTCAACCTAACCGGAATCAGCGTCGGCCGGGTCCTCGTCCCGGTCCCCCAAGACCTCCTCGCCTTCGACCCGAACACCGGCGCCGGAACCATCATCGACTCGGGCACGGTCATAACCCGGTTCGTGCCCGCGGTCTACACGGCGGTTCGGGACGAGTTCAGGAAGCAAGTGGGCGGTTCGTTTTCGCCGTTGGGGGCTTTCGACACGTGTTTCGCAACGAGCAATGAGGTTTCGGCACCTGGCATCACGTTCCATTTCACTGGATTGGACTTGAAATTGCCGATGGAGAACAGCTTGATTCACAGCAGCGCCGGTTCGCTGGCTTGTCTGGCGATGGCGGCGGCGCCCAACAATGTGAACTCTGTGCTGAATGTGATTGCCAATTTGCAGCAGCAGAATCATCGGATTTTGTTCGACACTGCCAATTCTAAATTGGGAATTGCTCGTGAGCTCTGTAATTAAGCAAATCCATGGCGGCTGGGAATTCACTTCTGGGTTTGAAAGAGTGGAATTTTATGAATAATTTGGAAAGTGTACGAATATTATTAGGATTAATTTGGGAGTTTGTTCGAATGATTTCGCTGGAATTGTGAGTGTGTAGTTGTTAGTTAGCTGTGTGAGTTTGTTTGATGACCAAATCAAAAGAATGGGTAATGTTTTCTAAAGCTAGTGGTTTCAGTATCTATTTTAATGGGCTTGGCCCAATGCCATTTTGGGCCGAAGGTCCATGACTTATGCCCTCCAAAAGTTGACTAGGACACCAAGAAATTTGACAAATTCAAGATACTCAATAGAGCATGGGGACCAATGGAGTCACATCCATCAACTTATGTAGGTATACCACAACAAGTCTATCATGAGAGACATGATCAACGCTGAATGTGTTTGGTCAAACTAAGCACTCGATAATCAACTTAAGAGGACTACTGTAGGAAAGATACACCTAACGACATACTGATGTTCCTTACACCATCTTAGCACATCATATTCATATACTAAATGAGTTTGACATTTAATTTGTTTGGACAGACTAAACATACTCATTAATTACCTTGTCAAGTGTGAATCTACTTGCGTGTGTTTACTAAGTCATACTATAATAATAGTTATACTTTTCTTTTATGCATAGAGGAAAGTGAGTTACTCAACGTATTCTCCTTTTTTTAGAAGTCAAAGCAATAACGGGAGACCATTTGCGTGTGTTTACTAAGTCATATCATAATAGTCCTACTTTTCCTATATTAATATAAGGAAAGAAGATTACCCAAAGTATGCTCCCTTTCCTTTTAAAAGCTAGAAAACCAACCATCCTAAACTTCTTCATAAGCAAAGAGGATAACCAAACCAAGTAGGTTACTTGTTAAAACTAAAATTATATGGTTATTGTGTCGAATAAATATCTTCACTTCAAAAAAAAAAAAATCTAATAGGTTTATGAAAATTTATTGATGTATATCTATCTAGTCTTTATACTTTAAAACGTTTTTAACAAATTTCTAAACTTTTAATCATGTTTAATAATAGGTTTATGTCGTTAACTTGGTGTCGAAACCCACTTGAAAATAACTCGTCAAGTAATTTTTAAATAATACATATAATAATATATAAATATAAAATTAAAAGTTTAAAAACCTAAAAAGAGATCAAATAGGTGCAACAATAAAGTTAATATATTAATTACAACTTTCTTGAAATAGATTGACTTAAAATTTATAACTTAATTTGTTAATTTGGATGGACTATAGGCTAAGCAATGGAAGAAAAGAGACATCAAATGAATCAAAAACACCCTTTCTTTTATTTCTATCATAAAATCAAAAGAATTACAAGCCTACAAATCTTATGTATAAAAATATAAAATTCATTTCTCAATATATATATATATATTCAAAATTGATTAAAAATCTTCCTAACTTGTTCAAGTGTCACAAACAAGACCACAGTGAAAGGTCCCTGCCGTGAAATCGTCGGAATAAATCCTTTGTAAAGAGCCATCGGCCCTTCCGCCTTCACCGTCTTCATCGCACAGTCCAACGCCCCACTGTACGGCGGCGCCGCCCCGGCCTCCACCTTCATATTCATAACTCTCGTCTTTATCACATCCACCGGATTCGACGCCACCGCCGCCACAAACCCCGCCGCGAAGCTCGCCGTCACGTGCGTCCCCAGCCCGTCCTTCATCACTCCCTTTTCCAATATCGTCTCTTTTATCTGATCGTACGACGCCAACTGCGCCGCCGACACGATCATCGCCCGATTCACCGTAAGCGACGAGCCGCGCCACAGGCTAGTAATCCCCTCCTGCTTCGACATTCTCGTGATGGCGTCCACCACGCCGGCGTAGTTCCGCCGCTGAGCCGCCGGAAGCCGGCCGTCGGCCTGCATTCGCACCATCGCAACGTCGGCCGGATTCCCCACCGCTGCGCCAATCCCGCCGGCGATAAGCCCCGCCGTGATCTTCCGAGCAAGAGGCATGTTGCCGGAATTCGGGTCGGTCCATTTGGTCTTGAGGACGTCGTAGAGACCCATCCGAGTGGTGGAGTAAAGAGTCTGGCGGAGGACGGTGGCGGAGACGCCGGAAAAGAGCGCGGCGACGCCTTCGGATTGGACGATCCGCACGCCGACCGAGATGGGTCCGGCACGCGGCGGTTGGGGAGGCGGAATGTGGAAAGATTCCGGCGCGAGAACGGCGGCAGAACGAGAAGCGTTGAAAGCGAGGGCGGGGCGGAGATTCGGAAGCGGCGGCTTCTCGCCGTCCAATTGCATGCGAACTTTGATGAGATCAAGTGGGTGAGTGGAGCATCCGGCAACAATGGAGGCGATTCCACCTTCGGCGAATCCCTTCAAACCCATTTCTGCAGAAAAGTGAAATTTGGGGGAAAATGGAAGAAGATGAAGAAATATTTAATTTAGGTTTTGAAATTTGGGGATTGAAATTTTGGGGTTTTGAGAGAGAGTTTATATAAGGAGTGGATGGGAATTTGGCGGACGGATTCTTACGCGTGGTGGGTTTGGGAAGAAGATGCCCGGAAACCCAACTATGGTTCCAGTGGAATTATAATTTTGGGTTGAAATATAATTTTGGTATTTTGGATTTCATTCCATTTTTATAAAGCCTAAAATTGATTTTTTTTTTCCTTCCAAATTTCATTCCATTTGTATTATTTTCAAAGGTTGAATTTTAGTTACTTAAATAAAGCCTAAAATTGGTCTTTACCTTCGTTTTTTTTTTCTTTCAAAATTGATTAAATAATCCCAATAATTTTCATAAAAAGACAGAATGTAAACATGTTTTAAAAATTTATAGAGGAAATGCTAATATATATTTTTTTTAGAAAAAGTATCAATAAATTAATAGTAAAAACCGAATTTAAGTTTTATTCTACATGGACTAAATTGAACGTTTGAAAGTATAGAAACTAAAATGGAATGAAATCTAAGTACAATCACCCTAATGATATGATATTTAGCCATAATTTTGCCTAAACTATTGGAAAGTTGTCATATGTGAAAATAAATTACTTTTTTTAAGTTCAATTAGAAGTTTAGGCCCCGTTTGGTTCGTGATTTGAAAATTGTTTTCGAAAATAAAGAATTTAACAGAAAACGAAAACAAATTTCTTATTTCCATTATATTTGAAAACAAGTTTGGTTCCAATTTAAAAACTTTAAATTCAAATTCAAAATTTGAAAACTGTGTTTGGTTATGAATTCGAAAATGCATGAAAACATTAATATGTGCTTGCTAGAATTCATTTTTTTAAGAAAAATCTAATTTAATATAATTATTTTTGTACTTGATTTGATTTTTATTCATTTTTAGAGAGATATTAGAAATCGATGTTGTTGGAGATGATTCTTCAAAAAGAAATTGTTGGAATTGAAATTATAAGGAAAAAAAAATATACCAGATAGTTGTATTGTAGGAAGCTTTTGATTTGTAAAGTGGAGGAGTATATAAAAATAGATAGGATCATGTAAAAAATAAAAATAACAACCAAAACATCAAATATCAATCATACACAATATCTACACAACAGTAATTTTGTATATTTTTTATAGAGTTGGAGAGAATTTGTATATCAAAAATAGAAAATGTTGTTTGTAGATAATTAACATTCTTTGATGAAAAGAATGATGTATCATGTGTTTCTAAAGTTGTATCTCGTGTTTCCATTATTTTGAAAACAAAATTGGAAAACAATGAAAACATCATTTTATCGTTTTTGAAAACATGCCATTTTTTGAGTTGTTTTCGAAAATTGTTTTTGAAAATAGGTATACCAAACATGTTTTCATTGTTTTCCTTGTATTTTTTATTTTTGAAAACATAAAAACGAAAACGGATCATGAACCAAACGGGGCCTTAGTGTGGCAGAATTTATTAGATAGGTCAATAGGTTCATGTCTCATAAATTTCTAAAGTTTCGATTTGGTGTTTAATTGGTCAATTTGTTCAATTGGTTAAAGTATTATAATCTCAACAAAAATGTCATAGCTCTCAATACCAAATTCGACATATTGATTGAATTAAAAAAATTGTTTAATGAATTACTTTCATTTTTGTGTTTGATAAATCATTGGTTATTAAATGTTTTTTAAAACTCATACATCCATCATATGCAAAATTGAAGATTTAGGAATCTAGTATCCACTAGATTCATATATATATATATATATATATATAACATTTAATAAAACTCATACATCCATCATATGCAAAATTGAAGATTTAGGAATCTAGTATCCACTAGATTTATATATATATATATTTTTGATGTAATTGTTTTTTAATTTTTTACATTCAAGGACTGAACTAAACTGGTAATTTAGGGCCTGTTTGGTAGGCAATCCAGATCCTGTTTTATGTTTTCAGATTCACTAAATTCAGTGAATATACGTTTGGCAGACGTGTTTCTGAAAACTGTTTTCGGATTCTGTGATCCAAATAGTGAAAATTCTGAAAACAACTTTTTTATGTTTTCGTTGTATCCAGATTTTGAATCTCAAAATTTTAAATGCAAAATTAATTTAAAAAAGATAAAAACTTTAATAAATATAGTATTTCATGTTATAAACTCAATTTATTTTTGCGAAATTAAAATTTGTATAATATAATGTATTATAAATTATATGATATTGTAAAATAATAATAATAATAAATTTATAATACTTAACATTTTTATAAATTAATTAATAATATTTTATATTCAACTTAGTATTTAGTTGATAACTACAAATAATTTATCGTTTATAAATATATTATCAAACACATTTTGAACCATTATTTAAATTCTGATCCAATTTCTAAATTTGCTACCAAACACATAACTGAAAACATGAAATACAACTCTGTTTTCATTGAATCCCTTGTTTTCAAATTCCTGTTTTCAAATCACCAACAAAATAAAAATAAATATATATTAATGATTTAGATGTCAATCAATATAAACTAACAAGTGATTATCAAGATAATATAGCTCATCAATACAAGTCAAGATTATTAATTTTTTTAGTTGAACAATAAATGAAGGTGATAAAAATATCTAACATTTTGTTGAGGTTATAATGCATTAACTAGTCGAATTATGCTCAACTTTCACACATCAAAATGATCGATGATCAATATATAAATTAACGAGTGATTTACTAAAATTATAGTTAATCCAAGTCTAAGTTAATTGTAGTGGTTGATTTACGAGTTTTACAAGATTGTTATATCTGCAAAAAAAAAAAATTTTAAAAAGTGAAATACTTACAAATTAATATATATTTTTAAATGTAATGTATTAACTTTTTTTTTTTGTTTTTATTAAAAAAATTATGTAATTATGGTTTGAAGGGTCTTGAGAGTTTTTTTTTTTTTTTTTTTTTTTTTGGAGTTCAACAACATTTAAAGTTGGGGGATTCGAACTCTGACCTCATGGTCGAGGGTACATGCCAATTGCCGTTGAGCTATGCTCGCTTTGGCGGGTGTTGAAAGTGTTTGTAGGTCACTCTACTTGACTTTGACGGAAATTAATTAGTAATGAGTAGACAATTCCCATGTGGTAGGGTGTCGATGAATTAAATTTTTGATGAGAAGCTTTGACCAATTCTATTTTCCTCAATTTGAATTATTGTTAGTTGATTGTTTTTATTATTATTATTATTATTATTATTTGATAACAAATACATTGAATTTTTGAAAAGGAACTATTGTTAGTGGATCGATTTAGATTTGTGAAGTTGAGTGGAATTAAGTGAGGGATGCAAATCAAAATCAAGATCAAATATATAGTTGGGTTAAATTACATATTTAATCTAATTTTCTTTTAAGATGGTGTCTGTTAAGTTTTTGTACTTTAGAAGGTTTCTAATTTCTAATAGATTTGTAAACTTTTAATGGTGTATATGAAAATATCAGACACGAAATTGAATATATAAGAATTAGATAGATGTGACTTTAAAGATTTAGGGACTTATTGGAAAAACTTTATTCTAGAGATATTTCTTAGATGCAATAATTAATAACGGTAAAAGTATCTTTTAAAAAAAAAAAAAACGGTAAAAGTAAGGACTAAACTTGATTCGAATTTCGAATAATTAACATTTAACTCTAAAACTGGGCTCATAGAGAATAACTTTTCAAAGAAAAAAAAAAGGAATAAGTTCAAATCACATGGTGTCTACAATTTAAAATCTTATGAGTTCCTTAGGCCCCGTTTGATAACCATTTTGCTTTTGGTTTTTGAAAATCAAGTTTATAAACACTTATTCCACCTATCCATTTCTTTGGTTTGAACCAATCTCTTTCCCATATTTTCAAAAACCAAGTCAAATTTTGAAATATATATATATATATATATATATATATATATAGTTTTCAAAAATTTGTTTTTGTTTTTGTTTTTGGAATTTGGCTAAAAACTCGAATGTCTCCTTAACCAAGATGAAAACCATGGTAATGAAATTGAGAGAAAACAAGTATAATTTTTTGAAAAATCAAATGGTTATCAAGTTGAGCTTTAGTAACTAAATACAGTAGGGTCAAGTAGCTATTCCTTGAGATTGATCGAAGTATGTGAACTAAAAGAATATATAATAATAATAATAACAACAACAACTCTAACATTTAATATAGAAATTTATCCCATCACTTTTAAGTTTTCTATTAAAAAGAAATTGACCAAAACAACCAGCCTGAAGAGATTTGAATACTTGGATTTTTTTGAATCTCTGAATTTACTTCGATTCTCCAAAATTAAGGAATAGAATGGATGTGAGAGATTGAAGTTTCCGACAGCATCAGAAGAGGGAAAACATTCCCAAACGGCCAAACCTATCTTACTTCAAGGGGTGTAAAAAATTTGGGTCGGGTCGGTTGTACGGACAAACCGACCCGACCTAACTCGAGCGGTTCGGGTCGGGTCACCTTCTCCTTTATCGAATCGTTGTCTACTGTTCCCAAATCATTCACTTTTTTTTTTCCTTTGAAACCGCGACAGGCAATGGCCGGCGACAAAATGGGCGGTGGAGGGGAGGAATTAAGGTCTTCAGTGAGAGTCCGGGAGTGAGAGATTGAACGTGAGGAAATGTTAAAACGCAAGCCATGAAGAAGCGAAAAGAAGAACCACGAACCTGCTACACTTGCTGGCCGAAAACCCACACCACATGCCGCTGAACTGCGGGACGCCGCCGTGACGGGAGCTTCGCCAGAGGATTGTCGTCGGCGTCAGAGCTGCAGGATGAAGACCGGCCGAAAATGAAGAAGCAAAGGGCTGGAGGCTTGCGGCTGGATTCACGATAATGAGGGGGGCGACTGGCTGGTCGAAAAGAAAAGAAGAAGAAAACGAAAAAAGGGGGTTTCGGCCAGCAAGTGCAGCAGGTTCTTCCTTGTTGATCGGCGACGACTTGAAGACAGAGGCGGAAGAGGCAGAGCCCAGCCGACGTGGTTAATTGTTGGGAGTGAAGGAAGGGACAGAGGAGGTGGGTCGTAGAAAGTAAGATAACCCTAGATTTTCTATTTAAGCCAAAAGCGAGAACCGAACCGAACCAGTCGGTTCAGTTTGGTTTGACCGGGATTTATGTAAAAACCGAACCGAACCGAGTCGGTTCTTTTCGATTCGGTTTTTTTACCCCTACTTCAATACCATCAATACCCACTCTAAAAAAGTGACCCCAAAAGTAAAGCCATGAGGGCTTATGCCCAAAGTGGACAATATCATACCATTGTGGAGATCTGTGTGTGTCCGGTAGTCCCTTACAAGTGGTATCAGAGCCATGCCCCGGGTGTAGCCGTTCGAGTGGAATCCTCGGGTGCCGAACAAAGAAGTTGTGAGCCTTGAAGTAGTCATGGGGAGATCCGTGGTTGAGCTCTGGGTAGGCGGGTATACTCCGGAGAAGAGGAGTCGTCTTGGATAAGAGCAAACTCTCGGTAAAGCAGTGAAGCCTAGAGAGTTGGACGGATAGATGACTATTTGAGGGGAGGCTCGGTGGTACTTTGTTCGAGGGGAGGATTGTTGGGAATGCGTCCAAAGTCCCACATTGGTTAGATAAGGGAAGGATCATGGGTATATAAGGGAGGACAAGTGTCTCCATTGGTATGAGGCTGATCCAAAAGCAAAACCATGAGGGCTTATGAGGTGAAGGGAAAGGAAGATATGGTTTGTCTCCTTCACAAGTCCATTTATGGACTGAAGCAATCGCCAAGACAGTGGTATATTCGCTTTGATACCTTTATCTTGAAGCAGGGGTTTCGCAGGAGCTCATATGATGCATGCGTTTATTGGAAACTATCTCTGAAAGGTACATATATTTATCTACTGGTTTATGTAGATGATATGATAATTGTGTCTAAGGATTATGCTGAAATATGTGAACTCAAGAAACAGTTGAGTAGTGAGTTTGAAATGAAAGATTTAGGTGCATTGAAAAGAATCTTAGGCATGGATGTTAAGAGAGATAGAGATAAAGGTTTGTTAACCATTTCGCAGGAGAGCTATGTGCATAAACTGCTTGAGAAGTATAACATGTCTGATTGTAAGTCAGTTTCGACACCCTTAGCATCTCATTTTAGGCTTTCTTCGTCTCAGTCGCCTAAAACTGATCAGGAAAGGTTAGAGATGTCTAAAATTCCATATTGTAATGCCGTAGGGAGCATTATGTATCTCATGATTTGTACTAGGCCTGACTTGGGTTACTCAATGAGCATGATAAGTAGGTTTATGTCAAATCCTGGAAAGGAGCATTGAAATGCAGTTAAATGGGTGCTTCGGTATTTGAAAGGTACGTCAGGTGTTTCACTGTGTTTTGGGAATGCTTGTGATCAATCAGCATTGCTGGAAGGCTTCACAAATGCAGATTATGCTGCAGACCTTGACAAAAGAAGGTCTTTATCAGGTCACATTTTTCGCTTATATGGTAATGTGGTCAGTTGGAAGGTTTCTCTACAGCGAGTAGTTGCTTTGTCAACTACCGAATCATAGTATATTTCAGTTGGTGAAGCAGTTAAGGAAGCAGTGTGGTTGAAGAGAATTGTTGGTGAGTTGCTGACACAAGAGTTTATTCCTGTCATCCGTTGTGATAGCCAGAGTGCTATTCATCTTGCGAAGAATCCATCTCACCATGAACGGTCTAAGCATATTGATGTTAAGTTTCACTTTATAAGGGATATGGTTTCTCAGAATGAAGTCAAACTGGTGAAAGTTCATACTGATCAGAATTTGTCGGATATGCTTACGAAGGTTCTCATAGGTTTAAATACCTGTTAAATGAGCTGAATGTAAAGCCAGGGTGATAGGGAAATTAGAGAACCAGCTTATTGCTTAAAATATTCTTGTCATGAGGGAGATTTGTAAAAATGACAAGTTATTTTTAAGGTTAAAGGTTAAAAGGGCAATTTTGTAATATTATGGATACAGAGGGGCAAGCTGGTAATTGAGCCATCATCTTTCTCCTTTAGGGCTGTTTCACGATACAAACAAAGAGAGAGAGAGAGAGGAAATCAGCCGCAGAAACAGAGAGAGGAAGAAAGTGCAGCCGCCGATCACGAAGTCGCCGTTCAACGTCGTCGAGCCTCGTTTTCGGTCGGTCTGGGTCACGGTATCACGATTCAGTGGGTAGTTTGCCGTGGGTTTCTATTTGAGGCGTTGAAACGCCGTGGGTCTTGGTTTTCTATCGCTGTGGGTCTCGGGTCAAAGGTCGCCGGAAGGTCGTGGGGTGTGAGGCTGTCGGAGCGGGTTTTGTAGCAGTTTCCGGAGTGGGTCTCGCATTAGTCTTCAGCGTGGGTCTGATTTCAGCAGTGGGTCTCAGTTGTTTTGGGTCTCGATACAGCGTAGTATGAGACGCGGTTTGACACTGATTTGGGGTCTCAATTCAGGAGCGGCCTTGTACATCAGTGGGTCTCGGTATTGGTGGCTGAAGCGTGAGGTGGGTATTTCGCTTGGAGCTCAAATCGATAGAAGGTTTGAGGTATTTCACCATTGTGTGATTTGCGCGAATACTGGACTCTGTATTGTTGACTATTGCCCTTAATAAAAACTCTCTAAGCTGGTTCTCAAAGTGGATGTAGACCGAAAGGTTGAACCACTATATATCCTTGTGTTGTGTTCTTTATTTTTCTGCTTGATTACTTTCTGTTGAATCTGAGTTCTGATTGGGCATTACAAGTACGCTTAAATTTCTTCATATAGGTTGATTTATGCCGACATAAAGCATATAACTTTGATCCTATAAATAACACTTTTTTATGAAACTTGAAGTTTCTGAAAGTACATATTTTATGTCAGTTGAGCATAAGTGGTCATCCAACATAGTATTATCTCACCCAAACACGGTTAACTGTGGAGTTATGATCGGATCCGATACATTGATATTGGTATGATCGCACCTTTACCCAAAATCAATAAAATATACCATTAAAACTTATAGAACTATAAGAACTAAATTGAAAACAAATATCTTTCACAAAAAAAAAAAAATTAAAAAAATAATAAATAAGTAGCATAGTTAATTAGTTAATGCATAATAATCTTCTAAAAAGTTAGAAGTTTAAATTTTGGTCAAATTACAAATTTAGTTTTAGGTCTGTATCTTTTTGGTCTCTAAACTTTAAAAGTGTCTAAATGAACTTTCAAATTTGTGTCTATTTCGTTTTTAACTTTAAAGTGTCTAAAAGTCCTTAAACTTTCAATTTTGTGTCTAATTCTTGACATATTCAAAATTTTTAAAAATTAACTGATCTATCATACACTTTTGGTCCCTCCATCCAAATTTCTGTTGATTCTTTTGACATGACATTAGTTTTTATTAAAAAAAAATATTTTTTGAATTCTTTAAATAAAAAATAATTTTAAAATATTTTTTTATTTTTTCTTTTTCTTCATCTTCTTCCTCCATCTTCATCTTCATCATCTCCTTCTTCTTCCTCTATCTTCATCTCCATCTTCTTCTTCTTCCTTTGACTCTAATGTCGGCGACCACCACCATCTACCGTCGGTCACCTCCTCCAGCGACCACTTCTGGTCGCCAACCACCTCCTCCGGCAACCACTTCCAGCCATCGACCGACCACTAGAAAAATTTTCATTTTTTTTCTTCTTTCTTCTTTTCATTTAAAAATAAATGAAAAAAAAAAAAGAAAAGATGTTAAAAAAAAAAAAAAAGAAGGAGAAAGGAGAAAACAAGAGTAAAAAATGGAAAAAAAATTTGACGGCAGTCGACGGTGCTGGTCACCAACGTTAGGGTTAGAGGAAAAAGAACTTGAAGATGGAGGAGGAAGTTGAAGATGAAGATGAAGAAGAAGAAAAATAATAAATAATAAAAAAAAATTTATTTAAAAAATAAAAAAAATGCATGTCATGTCAGATGGAGGGACCGATAGTGTAACGAAATCCAAACCTCGAGAGTAAAAATGTTGAGTTTTAAAACTCAGGGACCAAAATAAAACCTAACCCAAACCTCAGGGACCAAAAGTGTATCTTTCCCTAGATATTTTTAAAGTTGAAGTACCTATATTAAACACAAAATTGAAAATCGTCGACATGAGCATAACTCAACTTGCATAAAACTTGTATTAATGACAAAGAGGTTTGCACTGTTGTTCGATCTTCCCACCCCAACTTATTGTAAAAAAAAACACAAAATTGAAAATTAAGGCACCGTTTGATAACCATTTCGTTTTTTGTTTTTGGTTTTTGAAATTTATGCTTGTTTTCTCCCAAATTCCCTACAATGGCTTTCATCTTTGTTAAGGATCTATTTGAATTCTTAGCCAAATTCTAAAAACAAAAACAAGTTTTTGGAAACTACTTTTTTTTTTTTTTTTTTTTCAAAATTTGATTTGGTTTTTGAAAACAAGGAATAAGGTAGATACTAAGATAAAGAAACTTATAAAGGGAAATAGGTGTGTATAAACTTATTTTTCAAAAACAAAAAATCAAATGGTTATCAAATAGAGCCTAAAATATTCATTATACCATTTAAAAAAGTCGAAAGTCTTACTTTCATCATACTAATATAGTGTTTTTTTTTTTTTAAATAGATCACACTAGTATAGTTTGGACTAAAAGAAATTAAGAACAAATAAGTAATAAATTAAACGTGGAGTTAGTGTTGATTGGTTTTTTAAATAAATTAAACGGCGACTATTTCCAAGAAAAAGGGTAAAGAGAGCGTCAAAGTCAAAGGAAGTCAACAATTAATGGAGTCGCATTAGGGCATCTCAGTCCTTCCTTAGACCCACCGCAGCCCTTTCTTCTTCAACGTCTCACGCGTAAACGCAACCAAACCCAACCTTCTTTCTCTCTATAAATAATCTTCTTCAATTCACCTTCTCTTTCATTCCAAACCACTCCCATTTCTTCGCCTTCTTCACTTCCACTGCCCACTTTACATTTCTGCATCTCGATTTCACTCACTCATGGGTTTGAAGGGATTCGCCGAAGGTGGAATTGCCTCCATTGTTGCCGGATGCTCCACTCACCCACTTGATCTCATCAAAGTTCGCATGCAATTGGACGGCGAGAAACCGCCCCTTCCAAATCTCCGCCCCGCCCTCGCTTTCAACGCTTCTCGTTCCGCTGCTGTTGCCGCGCCGGAATCTTTCCACATTCCGCCTCCCCAACCGCCGCGTGCCGGACCCATCTCGGTCGGCGTGCGGATTGTCCAGTCCGAAGGTGTGGCCGCGCTGTTTTCTGGCGTCTCCGCCACCGTTCTTCGGCAGACTCTTTACTCCACCACTCGGATGGGTCTCTACGACGTCCTCAAGACCAAATGGACCGACCCGAATTCCGGCAACATGCCACTGGCTAGGAAGATCACGGCGGGGCTAATCGCCGGTGGGATTGGTGCGGCGGTGGGGAACCCGGCTGACGTCGCAATGGTGCGAATGCAGGCCGACGGCCGGCTTCCGGTGGCTCAGCGGCGGAATTACGCAGGCGTGGTGGACGCCATCACAAGAATGTCGAAGCAGGAGGGGATTACTAGCCTGTGGCGCGGCTCATCTCTTACGGTGAACCGAGCGATGATCGTGACGGCGGCGCAGTTGGCGTCGTACGATCAGTTAAAAGAGACGATATTGGAAAAGGGAGTGATGAAGGACGGGTTGGGGACGCACGTGACGGCGAGCTTCGCGGCGGGGTTTGTGGCGGCGGTGGCGTCGAATCCGGTGGATGTGATAAAGACGAGAGTTATGAATATGAAGGTGGAGGCCGGGGCGGCGCCGCCGTACAGTGGGGCGTTGGACTGTGCGATGAAGACGGTGAAGGCGGAAGGGCCGATGGCTCTTTACAAAGGATTTATTCCGACGATCTCACGGCAGGGACCTTTCACTGTGGTCTTGTTTGTGACACTCGAACAAGTTAGGAAGATTTTCAACCAGTTTTGATTTGACAATGATCTGAATTGTCGGTGTTTATATTTTATAGATTATTCCAAGATTCTTTTCTATTCAATTTTAATAACATTACATTTCGGAAACACTATGGTTCAATTCGCATCAAATATTTAGGCCAATTATAATTGAATTATGATCAAGATGGTTTCTTTTCTATTATCTTGGAATCTCAAACAGTAAATTTAGAATTAATTTAAAATGGAATCTCACCTGTGCTGTAGGGCATAGCGACAATACTTCCTATACAAGCTTTGAGCACTATTCACTGAACAAGAAAAAATAGAAACCAACAAGGCAAATAAATTCAGCAGCTTTGATTGATCAAGAAACTGGTTCCATCTGTACATCTTGGTTTTTTTTCATTGTGTGAAGGGTTCTTCACTCCACTGTTTGCAACCTCAGAATGAATATCAAATCTCATCCATTTTCAGAAGGCCATAATAACTCAGAATTCCGAAGATAACTTAAAGCAGTTGACCAGTATCATCTTGTAGTCGTCCTTGGAGTTCCCAAAGTTCTGCTGCTATCATGTCCAGTACCTTTTTCTGTATTAAGGGTCGGATTACTTTCTGATCTTCCTCTATCTAAACTGCTCTGGCTTTGGCCTCCTGTTTTTGTTCCTTTTTCTGCATCTGCTTTTCGGGGCTGGCCGCCATCAGTTCCCGCTCTCTTATCCGAGTCCTGAATGGATTGGGGATTGTTGGTTACCCTGCCTGTTTCTGGATTTCGAATTGATTGAACATCAGACCCTTTAGTGTCATCCGAATTTTGGGCTGATCGCTGAGCTTCGAGTCCTCTGCCCTTTTCGAAATTCTCGAATGGTTGACCTGGAACTCGCCCCCGGTCCATATTCTGAAGTTCATTTGCTATCTGGCTGCGACGCTCCTTCAAAAAGTTGAGTCTGGTTGTGAGTTTCGTCAGTGCTGAAGAAGTATGATTTGGACCCTGCTGTATAAATAGATGAGACGTTAGAATAACTGCATCAGAAGATCATGTTTGTCTACATAAAGTTCAATGATATCTGGCCATTCTGACAGAATAAATGATGATCTCGACAAGGATTTCATGATAAATTGTTGGTTATGACAAACAAATTTCCAGACATCCATCCAGCAGTTTGGCATCCATCATTGCTGCTATCCACTAATTCAGCAAACACATGAAACATGCAACTCAAAAATGCATAATCGACCTATATAATGTGAGCAAAACAATCTTTGTTTTGCGGAACAACGTACAAGGAACTACGTTTCAGCATCACATCAAAGCCCCAGATGATTTGGAAACTATAGTAACAGAAAAGAAGCATTAAAATGGGTCAACAGTAGAATTCAAAACAACCTACCTCAATCCTGGCACCAATCCTCTTAGGATTGGCTAGACCCGTTGGCCTTGCTGGTAATGCCTCTGAAGCAGATAAATTGGTTGGCAAACCACCAGCTCTGACACTGGCGTTGCGGGGATCTGGATGCTGGTAGAGAGGGGAAAGTTTACTTGTGGAAGATGATGATTCCATCTTCTTTTCATTGTCACTCTCTGCCTGACCTGAAAGAACATCCTGCAAAAGTACAACAGTGGACTTAAATGAACGATGTATTGACAACCTAGATGGCAAAACGCATATCAAGAATTGGACAGAGCATCCTGCATTGCTCCTCGAGGCCAAAACAATAATTAAAATGCATTGCTATGATTCCTGACTTCGACATGATCAAAATAGTTATTATAATGCATGATCATAGCATTCTAGTGAAGAAACAAGGTTTGGTTATATATATATATGTGAAAAACTGAACTTCCATGAGAAAAATGAAAGAATACAAGACATACAAAATAAAACTCAGAAAAAGGAGCCAACCTATAAAAATGGGTTCTAATGAAGTAAACTAAGACTTAAAAAGATAATTACAAAATAACTTTGTTACTAAATCCTAAAGAGAAACCTGAGATCTAACAAGGGACCAAACATCACAAGAACATCTCTTCAATCCTCTGAAGATTCAGTTATTCCTCTCTCTCCAGAGAAGGATAATAGAAATATAGCTATTGCACAATTGAATTCATATGAGGTGCCTAACAACAAAATTTGAGGCAGGAGACGTGCTTTGAGAATAACAGCATTATAGCAGTGATATTATAGGAAAGTAGGGATTGAGTATTCTCTTATCAGGTAAGTTCAATCTTGATCCAAGGACTGGGCCAGACAGAATGAACTGACTCATTAATAGAAAATAACTCTACAATTGACAAGAATAATCTATGAGCACAGGTTAATGTCAGTGGACGGAAAGAAACAAACAGCAGATAGTCCAAGTCCTAAACTGTAAAAATATCAATTAAATTTTAGTCGAAAGTTCCATAGACAAGCAAATAGAATAGGTACAGACTACCAAATAAATGTGATTTACCTTATTTCTGGAGTGTTCAGACTGCGAAGGGGCTAAAGCTCCGGCATCCTTCTTCTTGTCCTTCCTGTACCCATTGAATCGTTAATCTCACATGAATGATTACTATCCACATAAGAAAAGGTTGAAAAAGATATGAACATTGACCTGTGCAAAAAATATTATTATGATACGGTTATAGAAAAAATTGAACTTTCAGAAAAGAGAAACCTACAATTTTGTTTGATGATTCTGTACTTGGGAGAAATTACGTGAATCAGATGACTGATTATTTTTCTGATCACGTAGTCTATCAAGCTGTCCTTCAAAATCATCCACCATGTTTTTTAAATTGGCAATGTCTTTCTCTGCTTGATCTATTTCTTCAAGATCTGCCTTTGTCTAAACGAATAGCTAACACATTATAGCATTGCCAATCTGTCACATAATCCTACTAAATAAAATTAAAAGCATTGACAAACTGACCTTTTCACTAATATTAGCTAAATTTGGTAAGGGGCCTTCAGAAATTTTAAGTCCTGCTTCAAGAACCATCCTCAGATCTCTCTCCCTTTGCAACTGTTCTTTTAGTCGTGCCACCTGAACATTCAATTCATTGTCATAATCAAGTATTTATCCCATTAGTTAACTTTGCAACTTTAATAATCACGTAAATGTACCATAAACATGCTTAACTTTTTAATATAACAGTGGGTGTCCCAGCTGTCCACCTTGAATAATCCACAGAACTACAATTTGATCTTATAACATTTGAAGAAAAGACTACTCTAATTATCTTTAGATATACTACCATAACTTGAACTATAGCCTAAAAGGTACCCAAACTAACATGTCGTAAACCATTGATCAACCATGGTAGTTTTTTTTTTTTTTTTTTTTTTTTTTTTTTTTTTGGCAATACATGGGTTGAGGAATTCAAACCATTGTAGTTGGTGGAAACAAATGCAAGAAGAATTATTATCTTAGATAGGTTACTATCATAACTTGAACTATACCCTAAAAGGTATCCAAACTAACAACTTGCTTTTTGAACTATTGGGTCAACCTATTATAGTTTGCACAAACACAAGAAAAATTACATAATTAGATAATGTGCATTATAGCTAACCAAAAATGAAAAGTAAAGTGGAACAATTTGAAAGCGTCACAAGGGTTGCAATTTTCAGTTCCATTGACTTAGACACAGCAATCACATTATGGAGAGTGAAGAAAATGAAATTAAGAGCAGTGGGATTAATGGCCCATGAAGAGTTTACTTCTTGCTCAAGAGTTAGACGACGCTCCTGCAAGGCCTTCTTTCGGTTTTCCAGACTGGATTGCAGAGCTGCATTTTCTTTAGCCTATAGGAAAAATTGAATTAATGTAAAGATTGAAGAACCAGAAATGAAACACCTAGAAAAAAGGCACTGAAAACTACCTCCTCCAAGATTTTATTTTGCAGTTCACATTTAGTGGCCTCAAGTTTCTGGATTTCAACCCTGAAATAAGTCAAAAAGTTGTCAAAGCATATTTACAAGACACAAGATAATGAAGAAAAAAAAGGTGAAAAAATAATCAGTTCCCAAGAAGTTCAATGTCAAGACAAGTGATACTGTAATTATTTGAAGAGATTAATATAATGTCTGTAAATGTAATTGGCGACTTAGCAAATATATATATACACACACATACATAGAAAGGAAAAATCTCATGAATATGTTCTCAATCCAAACAATATTACCGGCCACACAGCATTTTCAATTCATATCTTTGGACTTGACTTAAGCAGTTCAGTGGCAACGAAGTCATTAAAAATTACAAGGATTTGAAAACAAAGAAATGACATAATCAGGAAGTGCCCCAGTCCTTAAATGGAAGACTGGTCAAGCATAAATAAACTCAGGTGATTTTTCGCTAAAACAATTACAAGAAAATGCAAGTTCCAATCCACATTCCTCAATTTGGCATTTGATTGTAATAAAACTAAAATAGTTATTAAAAAAAAAAAAGCAAACAAATCATATAGATTTGATATTCACCGATGCCAAATTGCAAAAACTGATTGTAGAACAACCATTCCCCTCAAGGAATCTAGGAAACGATACATCAATTTCCTCCTACACAATCAATTTACTTGACCTCCATTTCAAGATATATTATTGCCCAAATCCAAACGAGTGCCAAAACTTGGGAGAAAAAGGAAAAGAACGTTACTCCTCTACTAACATCCCCCCAACCCCATTTGGAAGTTAGTACCAAAGAAGCCAAATTCCTCCTTTGGTCTGTGTTTTACAAAAGCATTAAAACGGCAGACAAGCTTCAAGGGCAGTTTCCTTTTTGGGCTTTATCTCCCTCAGTGTGCAGCCTTTGTAACAGAGACGAGGAGACTGGAGACTGTTGACCACATTTTTATTCATTGTTCTTTTGCCCAAGGGGCTTGGTCGTTTATAATGGAGCAACTGGGTTTTAAGAATTGTTTCCACAAAAATCTGGACCATTCTTTGTTTGTGAGGTGCTTGGGGGATTATCTTTCAAATGTAAAGCTAAGATTCTTTGGAATTGTGCAATCAGAGCTCTCTTTTGGCACTTATGAAAGGAACAAAACCAAAGGATTTTTTAAGATAACTCATCCTCTTGACTCTTTTGTTAGCAATGTACTTATGTACAGCATACTACTTGATGGTGTTCAAACCACAAAAGGTTTCTTTATAATTATAGCCTCCACATGATAATCAATGATGGAAACTGGGAAGGCTCTCCTTTTGTATTTCCTTGGAAGGGAGTTCTCTCTACCCTGCCCTTAAGATGTCTTTTCTTTTGTGATTAATATATTTCTCTGTTTCCTATAAAAAGAACATCCTCCCAAATAAAAGAAACAAAAAAGAACTCAAAGAAGATTAATAAATATTATACAGGTATTGACAGTTAAACAAGACAGGCTCTTGCTAGATCATTACTTACTCTTCTTCGAAATCATAATCAATGGATTCCATGGAGAGGTTCTTCTTTGCCTGCATTTGCATCAAAATATAAAGTTAGTTGAACTAGCTGCAGGAACATGAAAAAATGAAAATGCTAGATTTAAAGAAACATATGAATATCTAACAACCAAAACTATTATGATGCACGCTTAATGATGATGAGGATCAAGAAAAACGGGATGCAGAACAATTGCAGGAAATGGGGGAGAAGAAAGAGTGACATTGTCAATGAAAAGTTGTACTCACAGGTGTGCGTCCCCAAACGGTGAGACGCCTTGACATGTGGGAACTTTTATTAGATGTAGTTGGAGAACCTTCAAAGCTTGAAGATGAACATGGATCCAACTTGCGCATCATATTTGCTTCTTCAGATGCACCTTCAACTTCACAAGACTTTTCGTCCTTGATTGGTGAACTACCTCTACCTGGATCAGCTTTGTCCTGGTTGCTCTCCTTGCTTTGAACTTCTCCAAGTTGAGGCAAAGAAGTTTTGGGGGAACTTGATGAAAATTTTGGCTTTATTCTATTTACATCACACACATCAGAATTCTTCGAACTAGCTGATACTTCTGAACCCTGCAGTGTAGTAAGAGCGAGTATTATCATCTTTTCCGGCTGATACTTCATTAGACTTTATCATTGGATGCAGCAACTTGGAAAATTAAAAAATTATAAAATTGATGAACTCGTTCTGAACCATTCTAAAAGCAAGAGATCAGATTTCAAGACGCGACAAATTTTAATTTGGGATTGAATTATTTTGCTTCTGAATCAAGTTATCTCATATGATTAGCCCAAGCCGAATGAGCCTCCAATCCAAGTTAACTTACACAAGGGGGGAGACACTGGATCAAGTGAGGTTTAAAAGGGCATTTCTGTCCTTACGTGCATGGATGTTTTGAGTCTATCAGTAAAGGGGACCAGTAGCCATGAAGGATGAGGATTGAATACTGAATAAAAATGTTATAGTAGTGAAGGAGAAAGGGGTGCCAAAAAATTTGTATGTGCTGTGGGGGCTCTTGAATTTCCTGCTTATTGTGCGTCTAATTGTCGTGCAATATGGTCAAAAATAAACTCTAGTCTAGGTTAATAGTACAGGAAGGTTACGGTGATATTACCATTTTGTCAGATTTTTACAGGATTTTGGTACTACCATTTTATCAGATTTCTATTTAGCTCAGTTGAGAAAGTATAGAGACGTGCCTTATCATCTAAATCATGCTCCTCAGAGTTAACACTCCCACTACAAGTTCCAGTCGATTCAAGCTCATCGTCTGTTTCTGCATCAGAACCAGTGGCATCATCTTGTTCTTCATCGTCATAAGACAATTCATCATCACTCGCCTCCTCGCTCTCACTTCCACTCTCTTCCGAGTCAGAGTACATTATAGGGGACATAGAACCTTCCTGCAATCAAACTAGTAACTTATGGATCTCAAATTACAAGGTGATTAATCTTCTAACTATTTTGTACTATGACAATTATATACATAAAATTAGATCCCTCAGATTATTTCAAGTTTTTTTTTTCCTTCTTTTTCCCTTTTTCTTTTCTTTTCCTTTTAGTCATACATGTCGTAGGGAAAAAAGAACATTTCTAAATAATATGCCTAATTCTAAAATATTACTTTTTTTTTTCATTTTTTAGCAACCATAAAAATCACTAGTAGTTGGTAAATAAAGCTCACAACTAGGCCAAGTGCGCATAGACACACTCACAAAAAGAAATGCATCAACTCCACCAAGATGAAACCAAACTTTTGTCCAAAATGCAACATGACATGACATCCCTCTCATGGCATGCTACGTCCTCATAACAGTTAAAAATCTAGTGAAAAAGTAGACTCTTAAAAAAAATCTTTTCTAGCCTTCTCAGCATACCTGCATCATACTAGAAAATTTGAAGTATAAGAACAAATATAATAGTTACCCCAAAAATTTTCCCATACTCCTCCAGTAAAGTAATAACTATGGCTTGAGCATGGTTTGCTGCAGCAGCTGCACGAAGAAGTTGAATAGAACCATCACCCCCCACGTCAAAATCAGTTTCAATTTCACAATCACCAGCTAAAAGAGGACGAAGGAGTAAGGGGGCCATGCAAGCTGCCACAGCTGAAGAGCTCATTCGATTCTCAGCTTTATGAGAAGCTACAGTTTGCATCATCATAAGAATTCTGTTGCAGGGATAAAAGAAAGAATTTGTGAATAAAAAGATGCATCTAAAAGCTAAATCGGTAAAAGGGTGAATGGAACAAAGAAATTACTTCCACAAGTAGAAACATGACTAAATTTCACTATGGGATATAACCATTTGAACGTGAAACAGGGGAAAAAAACTAATGACATAAGAAAATCATGAAGAAAATGCCCCACCAACGTCTACACAATGAAATCTTTAACATTTCAGGGTCTATATCATTGGTAATCGAGGACAGCAAAACATCTATCCATAAACTCTCAGAAAACTCATAATCTGACAACGAATGATCTTGGTCCTCCTAACCGTTGCAGACTTTCGACATCAGTATCTCCCTCGTCATAACCTACTTCTCCAAAGATGCATTCAACATAACAATATGATAACCTTAATAGATCCTTCCAGTGTTCATGTACAGTATTGGCCTCCTCTTGGAGTGCCACCTACTAATCTTTTTGTAATATTCCCTAAATTAGGTTTTTTTTTTTTTTTTAAGAAGAAAAATGAAGATTTCATTCACAAAAGCCACGCCAAAAACAACAACCTAAGGACAGAGGGATAAGACATCCCTCCTCCACAAGAAGCTACAAAAAAACCTTCCATTGAAGGTTGATCAAGGCAGCAGAGTAATTACAAAAAAATCTATCTTGGACACTCCAATTCGAGGCCGAGAGTAATTACTAAAGTAGGTTTTTATGATCCAATAAAGAATCAAACCTACTTAAATGTTCTTGCTATTCTATATTTCCTTGACAATGGTGCTCAACCTCAAGATGGCAAATGGCTAGGGAGAGATAAGGTTACTTCTTTTTAGGGAACCCCAATAGCAGATCTAGTGAAGACAAAGTGGGGTCTATAGCTCAAAGGATACGAAAACACTTTTTCACTCTTTCATATACTAGGGGATTTCACTTGGAAAAGAAAATGTTCAATACTAATGGATTCGGTTCCATAACCATGGGTTCCAATGTCAGCAATCTAAATTGGAGGTCTTTTTTTCAAATACACCTCCCCTTAGGCTTAGGGATTCCTCATCCCTGAGGCCTCTAGGATGTCTCTTTTTGACTTTTTTGTCTATAGAAATATCTCTCTTTCTTATAAAAAAGAAATATCAATTATCATAATAGTCTCTCAAGTGGTGGACTATTAGGTGTAGTTTATTCGAACAAATTTATATCATGACTTCTATTCTATATTACTCATCATTATCACATTTATCCAACGTTCAAGTCAATGTGTGTTTGTACAAAGTAGCAAAAAGTTTCAATCAAACTAGCATCACAATAAATCTTACCTACCAAATACTTTGTCGCATATGACAGACAATACAGAATTATTGACGATGGCAGAGACAATACAAAATTCTAGACGATGGCACATGGGCACTTGTTAATATGACTTATAAAATGGCACATGGTCACTTGTTATTGGGAACACGAACACCATAAGGTGGATTCGAACATAATATAAATATAAATTACATTGCTAATAATAAAAATTGTTTATAGCATACATCGCCAAGGTTAATTTCCTCCCTATCAACTTTTAAATTTGAAATAGAAGAATTGTAAAATAGATAAAGCAAAGACTTACCTTTGAAGTAAACGACGATTTGGTTCTGGAAAGGTTTCATATATAGCAGATCGCATAGCATTTACTCTTACACTTCGATCAGTTTCTGGTATGAAGTGTACAACACAAAAATAAGGGAAAATGTAAATACTTTGAACAATTATTTTTAAACATTTAAAAAATAAATTATAATAAATAATATTATAATAATAAATCTTTTTTTTATATCCATGAGTGTCTGGGCCAGCTTATGCGCACCTCGACTAATCTCATGGGACAACCGCCTGACCCTACTACATTTGGTTGCCAAGGAAACTCGTAGGATATTAAATCCTAGGTAATTGGCCATCATGGATTGAACTCATTCCCTCTAAGCCCTTTATAATAAATCTTATTAATATACACGAGTTTCTTATCCCAAAAAAAATAATAATAAATAATAAATCTTAACTTCCTTTATTGTTGTAAAGTAATCTTCTTTCCCTTGTACCAGAATCAAGACCTACAGCTTCATTAACTTCATCTAAACTCTCAATTTCATGCAAACTCTAAATTTCACTGAGGGAGGCTTTTTAGTTCTGCACATTACCAAATCTTTGATTTGAGCTTCCCTTTTAACTCTTCTTTTCCCTTAAAGGACCACTTTCCTTGAGAGGAATTAATATACAAGATGTTGGTACAAAAAACACAGGCGAACACGAAAAGAGGGAACCTCCAAAAAAGTAAATAAATACAACCAACTTTTAACTCTTTTAATTTAATTTAGGGCAAATTACACTTTTGGTCCCTGAAGTTTAGGTTTAGTGTCTATTTGGTCCATGAAGTTTCAAAAGCAATACTTTAGTCCCTGAGGTTTGAAAAATAGTTCTAAATGGTCCCTAGGGTTAATTGACCGTTAGTTGACCTAACGGAAAGATGATGTGGCAGTTAATTAGTGATGAGACTTTGCTGAAGTGGCATTTTTAAATGAGTTGGCAAATAAATATTTATTTTAATTATGTGTCATTTCACCGAAATCTCACGTAAATATTTTGATATCTTAATCTGTGATAATATCTATTTCTAAAAATCTCAATATGTTAGGTTGCACAAGAAAGGAAATGAAGTACACGAGATACTGGCCTTGTTCCAAAAAGTATCATTTGCTTTACGCATGAATACATTACAAAATGGTGAATTAAAAACTAGAAAATCTCAGTGCATAACTCCATGAAAACTATAAAATTTGGCTTTCTAAACAGACTATTCATGCACGTGTACGTAATAGGCTCCCAGTATATTTGACTTGTGTTAAAGACAAAAGGAAAACTGCACTGAAGTCCAAACTCCAAAGAGTGTAGAAGTGAAACCATGTTGGCATGGAGAGGCAAGGTTAGCTATAGATTGTGACTTAGGCAATTCAAAACTGGGAATTAGCCGACGTAATAGAAGAGAAATAAAAACAGAAGAGTGAGAGATTGGAGGCATTATTTCTGGGTACGGGTATTAGAAGAATAAATCCATGTTAGCAAGGGAGGGAAGGTTAGCTAATGATTGGGGGGGAAGGTCAGCTAATGATTGGGATTTAGGCAGTTCAAAACTGGGAATTAGCCGATGTAAAAGAAGAGAAATTAAAAATAGAAGAGAGTGGCAGTTTGGAGGCAAAATGGGTGGTAGAAGAGTGAGTCGCTCGAATACTCCTAGTTCTTTTCTTTCGTTCTTTTGATCAATGAAATTTAGAGGATGGGTCCTATCAGTTTGTAAATTTCATTTTCTTTCATCCCCAAAGCATTGACCCTAACAAACATAAAGAGCTGAAGTTGAGAATCAACTGTTCTCTTTAACAAGAATTCTCTTTCACAAAAATAAATAATAAAAAATGAAAGAACAAAAGCCAGATCGTACTCAAAGAAAGACCCAAACTCAAAAAAGTCTGTCTTCTTTTGAAATTTCTATAGACAATTGGACATTCATTGCTAAACATATAGAAAAGTGAAAACGATGGCTTAACAATTTTTATATTAAAAACAAAAATAAAAAACAAGTTGTATAACATATAAGAAAACAAAACCAATGAGGATGATCCTATTCCTGGCATTTACAAGGCAAAAATTCTTATGAATCAAAATTAATAAAATCGTTAGAATTTAATAGAATAAAAAAATATGTTTTTAAGCAATAATATATTTCACTCCACATGTCCACATCCTAGTTTTAAAAATAGCGGCATGTCACCTTCAATACTTTTCATTAGCATCTGTATTTTTATGCTTTCATCATTTCTAGTCCATATGTCATGATTTTGGTGAAAGTATAAAAGGTTGTCCACCTGGTAACTTAAATACTTTAAGATATTAAAATTAGGTGCTACAATGACTTACTGCATGCGTCTAGTAATGCGTTACAGCAAGATGCCGGAACTGGAGATGATGGTAACTCCCGGAGGACGTACTGGAATATTGCATAAAAGCATTAGATAGGAGAAAACTTCTACAGCAAGCAACAATTATTTGTGAAAGATTTGTTATCAGTATTCAAATTTTGAACAACTTTTCTACCTTCACGCAGTCAGCCACTACATGTGCATCTTCTCCCGGAGAAAACTCGTTTTTTCCTGCAGGATAAATAAAGCATGAACAGACAGTATTTCTGATAAGGAGCTTGTTCTCAAACTATTGTATTTCTTAAATTATAAGATTTCGATCATAAGAACCAATAAGTTGACCCCATTGACATTCATTTCTAAAGTTTAAATTAAAAAGAATAAGAGAAGAGGACAATAAGTAAAGCCAGTAAATAAGCATAACCTAAGAAGCACGGACACTTTAGTTTGGCTAGCGTGTCCGTGTCTGACACTTGGACACTCCGACACTTGTTGGACATGTATCCAACATTTCTTAGCACAATCGATATGTGACAAACACTAGTCGTACAAAGTCAATATAGGTCCATATCGAACACTTGTTAAGTATACTAAATAGACATGATACTATGACAAAAATAATAAATTTTAAGAGTGAAATACATCAAACTCATTTTTAAGCATACAAATGCATGAACTTATTGATTTTGAATTTCCTTCTAGTATAAAGATGATATATATTTTTACAAATGTACATTTTACTAAACGTGTCCATATCGTGCCCGTGTCCTAGATTTTTAAAAAATGACGTGTCACCATGTCCATGTTGTGTCGTATCCGTGTCTCGTGTCCATATCTGTGCTTCTTAGAGTATGACTACAATCATGCACTACTAATAGAAAGAAAAGACTCCAAAGTAGCAACAGCCACCTACTCTTTTGTGCGTAGTTTGAAAAGTTGGATGGACGTGTATAATTTATCCCATCAGTAGGTGAGAAAATAAAGTTGTGAATTTTATTAGTCACTATGGATTGAAACATAATTACAACATTACACCATCAACAATATAATGGGACATGAAATCTAGATCTGATCATTATAATAATCAAATAACTGACCCTGCTCATATTCCCGCAAACGATGTTCAACATCATCAACATCTGCAGCTTGTCGCAAAATGCCTTCTACTTTGACTCCTATTAGTTCAAAAATTAAATAATATAAGATTTTTGGCAGAAAGATATTTTCATATGCTAGAATCTAGATTAATCTACCATGGCTCTCTATAAACCTAAGGGCTTTCTCCAGAAAAGAGGGAGTTCCATCAACATCTTCCAAAGCAAGCAAAATTGGCCTGCCAAGGACTCTTGGTCTCACAGGCTGTGATTGGCTATCCTTCACTAGAAAAGACATATAGAGAACATCAATAAATCAATGAAGCGAAGAATGAAGAACAGCATGCAAGTTATTGAAGTTGAAACATATTACAAGCAGGCCCAATTAATTGAAGATCCGGGTGTCAAACGAAAAGAAAAAGAAAAAAAAAACAAAAAAACAAAAACAAACCAATCTAGCATCTGATAAAGTTTTCTTTACACAACAAATTTTAAAGGGGGAATGAAACTTTTCTTTGAAGTTGAGAAGAGACTAATGTTCAAGATACAAACTCCTAAAGGAATGAAATAAAAAATAATTAAAAAAAATAAAATAACTATCTAATTAGAAATATCTATTTTTCCATCATCTAGTTTCTTAAATTTTGGTACTTTTTTCATGCATCACCCAAAAAGGACTGTGAAAGTTAACAATTATACCCAAGCAGAATATACATATTCTTTACTAATACAAAAGGCAAAGCTTCTGGCAAATGTAACCACGTGAAGGATATACAATCTTGTACATTCTAAAGGAAACTGAAAATCTGAAATATAGCTTAATCACATAATGACATAAACTTCTCTTATAAAGTCTTCGAGGTTAAGCTAACAGGACAAATTTAAAAAGAATTGCATAAACACTGGAACAAGAAATAGAATAAAATAAGTGGTATCTAAAGAAAACCAGATGAAAAAAATCATACATGTCTCTGAAGACCCATTATTTGGTTCGACCTTATCATTCTTCAAGATACCATTAGCATGGGCAGTACTGGGCGCCTGTGCCAAAGCATTTTCCAGTGCGGCCTTCCACTCATAGAGATCCTCCAATGTCTCAGCCTGCAACATTAGGTAACATACAGTGCAGCACACTGTGAGGTACATACTAGATGAACAAAAACACCCGTTCATTTACTATTGATTCAACATATATATATATATATATCTAAGAATGCAATTCAAGACTACATCAACGATTTTCACGAGCTGTGACACTAATCTCCTTAATGAACTTGAGGATTTTAACAAGCTAATGTTTAAGATAAATTAAATGAAAGAAACAAGAAATTTTTTATAATGAGCATACATAAGTTTGTATGCGAAACATAGGAAAGTGAACAAAATGATAAAACAGACGGCCAAAAATGAAGAACCTAAAAAGCTTATAAAGGTCAAAAGAAAAGTTTCTCTCCAGCTAAAGAAATGATAGAAGGAAAAAGAAGGTAGAGCGAGAGAGCACCTTGAGTGTGAATGCCCGTCCTTCTCGACCATCAGGAAAGAGCACAGTCAAGAGTTTTTTTTCACTTTTCACAACAACACTTGAAATTGTATGGTAATACCACTAAATTAGTTTGCTGCCCTAGTTTTCTTGTAGAGATAACGCAAGTACCATCTAAATTCAGAAAACAAGCTAACCTGCCTGAATTGTTGAGATCAATGCCACCGAGAGTCAAATTCACCTCACCCCCTTTCTGAGGAACAGCATTCTGAAAGGTGGGGCAATAATTGACTAAAAGTTCAAAACTCAAAAGTTAACATGTATCTCGTGCATAGATAATACAAAGTAAAAGTGACATTAAAATAGCTTCAGCTTGATTTCTCAAAAAAAAAATAATAATAACAAAATAAATAAATAAATAAAAGCTTCAGCTTGTTTTTATGTGACACACAAACTACTAACTCCAAGCGGCTCATCCTCCTATTGAAACAAGGTAGTGACGCTAGCTTTAAATAACCAGAAACATGAAATTCCAAACCAGACTCAGGCCAAAGATCCAAAGATAAATCTGCACCTGCGGTAAAGCTAATTCTTCTAGCTCTTCAAGTTCAAAAGAAATAAGTTGAAATCCAATCATCCATATCCTAAAGAACTATTTTCGAAGATAAATATAACAAGCTGTTAGGTATCCAAGAGGATATTCAAGTATGGAAATAACAAAATTGGTGAAGATCACCGTACAGGCACCCGTTTGAGAGGGCTGTAACTCTCCTCACTCTTGGTCGTTACCCAAAATGATAACTAACTATCCTTATGCACGAATCCTTCCCACATACTCTCAGCGTCAAGCTACTAACTGACGGCAGTACAATAGCATAAACATTCGCGATTGGGCTCTAACACAAGCACGATCATAAATAAAAGGAAACCACTTACTGGATCACTTCGAAAGAAAACCAGTGAAGTACGTGTTAGAATGAACCATCTCTTTTTCCAGGACGTCCATCCAATTCCTGATTTTTTTGGGGGGAAAAAGGACAATGATTAAGGCTTTATTCTCAAATCTTATCAATTCAACCAATTACATTACAGGAGTAAGTTGTCTCACTGCTAGAAAGTGATATAAAAGTTTACAAGTTGAGTACACATGGAAAAGAAACATTCAACTGATTTTAAGATGATTACAATAACTGAACCGATAACTACAATCAACCAAATTAGATTTAATGAAAAGAAAGATGGGCAAGAAAAAAATCTACAGAAGTTGTTCAACATGAAAAGAACATGTGTCTTCCTACGCAACACGATTAAAATCAAAATATATTTGGTTGCATACTGTAGGTATCTTCCTACATACCACCACTAATATTTTAGTTTTGACAGTTAGGAGAGAGAAATGAAAAGTTTCAATTTCTCATTTTCCACATTTCTCTCTCCTAACTGTCAAAAACTTAATAGTGACATGCAAGAGGATACCTATATTTCGATATGCATCCAAGTATTGTTAATTGAAAAATCGGTGCTTTAAGCGTCTGATATGAAAGCTGTAAGGTGTATCCTCCATCGTTCTTGCTATTTCTCAATACAATATATTTCTCAGATATACACACCTTTAGATGATAAGAAAAGTGGTCCACTCTTGAAAACCTGCAATACAGTGAAAAACTTCAGGTATGCAGCTTAAAACTTTCCCCCACAATTGATGATGATGATAATAATAATATTTACATGAGACACCTGGTTAAAAGTAACCAGAAAAATATACATGAGAAGGAAAAAAAACCTGCTACACATGATAAATAGATAACTGTATTGCTTATTAAGTTGCGAGCCTTCTGAAACATTCCTTGTTACCGACTGAAGTGTCGGCACTTTTCTGATTCAATCAATGTTGAAACTATAGGTTGGTAAACACCAAAAGTTCTTTTCATTCTTAGAGAAGATACTATAAACGGTGCCGTTCAATAAATATCAAAGCCACTAAACGTAAATGCCCAAAACTCTTTCTGCCTCAATCTCTGCAAAACTCAATAATCTTAGCTCCTCGATCTTGACAGCTAATGCAAAACATTCTTCCCTTCTTTTTTTTTTTCTTTTCCTTCTTTGTACCATTATATCTCACATTCACAGTGGCAGACTTGCTGAAAGTTCGTTTTATTAACTAAAAACTCTGTACTTAAACCAATATAAATAACAGAATCAACCCTCAACTTATGTGAGGAATTACAGAACCTTATTTTTTCCACCTTGCATTCAATATGGTACAGGAGCATATCTGCCTAGCGCCAAGGGACCAACAGTAACGCCTCAGGACCAAAATTTGGATCAAGATTTGAAATTCAAATCTAGTACCTAGCAGCTCCGGCATTTTGTTGCATCCCCTGCGCCCTAGACGCTGTCTGTTACTTGATCCACTTTTAGTAGTGAAAATTGTCCCTCAAATTAATAGAGGCCTTTCCAACATGCTTTGTCCTCACTCCATGTGCTTCTTAGAAAATTTTCTTAGAAAGTCACCCAACATTAAATTGTTCCATGTCAAGCATACTTAACTTTAGAGTTCTTAAAGGACCACCAAAAAAAGAAGTGCACCTTGTTGATAAAGGTAGTGACTATCAATTCTTTTAAATCCTTTTTAACCATGCTTACATAGTTTCAGGATCTCTTTCTCTCTGTTGCAGTGTCACTTTAGTGATTTAACCCTCGTCTAGTTAGGTGCCACACCAACACTCAAGCTATTGCAGCATACCATATTATTCTTAGCAGCTCTTTGGAATCTTGATATTCAAAGAAACAAAATGCTATGGATAGATCCAGTACGGAGTGAATGTTATGCTTGTACAAATACTTTTCTAGAGCTGAGGCGGTTGTCTTCTTTCCTGCATGAAATTTAATTCCCTCTTCCTCTTTTATGTTCCAGCTGAAAGAGTTTTCTGTAACTTCTATTGGTTTTAGATAGGCGCTTTGTTCCTTCGCCAAAAAAATATGAAATAAATAAAATAATTTTAAAAAATTCAATTCCCTCTTTATGAAGCACCAGTTATATGATGTGACAACATGGGAACAAATGCTGTAGCTTCAAATACAGTGTTCCACGTTCGCACTAAACATATCCAATTGACATCCATTTGGTTTGTGATTGAAAGCTGCTAAATCAAGTCCAAGTTCAGTACGTCCCCTCGCTAAATCAGGTCGCTGATAGCTTAACAAAACTAGCTTCTCATCCTCAGTTAATGTTCTTGCATGTCCAAATTGCACTCACCCTTCTCTAAAGGTAGGATGTTAAAGCAGTTTCTATAGAATGTTGTTCCAGGAAATAAGAAAACCACCAAATGCTAATTCCACGATTTGCTTTGCAAGGAATCCCAGAGTCTTATTTTCCATCCCGCACTAGAATTGTATCGCACGCAAATCAAAATCAAGTTCATTCGTTATTTTCGTTACTTTAGCAATGGAGCTAATCCTCTCGTCCAATTATCCATTCAACAATCATTTTCATGAAATGCTCGGCAAGCAGACAATGCGAAATCAGGAGCCTATATATGAAATCTCAACATCGAGAGATTGACGAAATAAGACGAAAACTAGATATACAAAAATCGAATCCAAAGTGCAAAAAGAAATAGAAAAATCAACAAGCCTTTAGAAAAAACTCACCGTGTTCCCAGCACGAGAACCAGCACTAGGATCGTGCGGAGGAGGAGGTGGCGGAGGCGGAGGAGCGCCGCAATCTCCCTACAACACAACATCAGGAGATTGATTTCAAGTCCTCCACCCGTACGAATACATCTCAACACAAATAACACGAACATTCCGGAATATAAAATAATAATAATAATAAACCAAAGCAAAACCGATCGAAAACTCCGTACGCTTAATGCTAAAACAACGAAACAACCAAGCTAGAAGTTAAACACAAAACAAAACCTGAGAAGGTTCGGCGTTTCGGTTAGTCATCGTCGTATCCTCAAATCAGAGCACCATAGCAATCACCAAAGCGATCAACCGAGAATCACTGCAACCAAGACTGGTCATCATAATCAAAATGCAGCTGAAGCAACCGCAGATGAAACAGAAAACAGAATCAAGGTTTTCGACAGAATGCGTTTCATTCCGCGAAACGAAAAGAACAATGTAGGATTACAATAATCGTTATTCTTCAAAAGCACGACCGAATCGGAAAAAAATACCTCGTGTAGTGAAATTGAAAAGAGCAAAAGGGAGAGGGAAAGAATTTTTTCCCAAGAAGCGTAAAGTGAAGCTTTCTGTGTCTCTCTTTCTCTTTCTCTCTCTTCCTGCGATGGATTGAACCAGAAATGTTCCTCAACGGAAGTCCGGAGGTCAAGCAAGCGCCATTCGGAGCGGGGTCTCCGAATGGGCGGCAGTTGTACACGTCACCTCAATTCCTGGTCCTTCTCTGCGCTACGAACGTGTTGGAGGGAAAGAGACGAAGAAGGGCTTTTCGGTAATTTCCCCCTTCTGACTTTTTTATTTTCACACCCCTGCCTTCCTTTTTCGAGCTTTGTCCGGTGTGGTCGTTTGTTCCTGTGTTTGAGGGAGCATTGGGAGGGATAATGTGGGACCCTCGCTTGGCCCACGTCTGACGTGGACGGCTGAGATTCGATCTCTTCTCAGGTAATAATCATTCTTAAGGCAATATGATGATTTGGAAAAAAACGTTGTTAAAAAATTATGATGGAAAGATAATAAAAGTTTTTCTTTTTTCCAACTTTGAACCATGTAAAATTGAAAAGTAGAGTAAATCATCCAAGTTACAAAAGTTACAACCTCAATCATTTCTATTTTTGTTTGTTTGGTTTTAATGATCCAAAAAATATCTGAAACTATTTGATGTTTCTCGTTTGATAAGGCCCGTTTGACAACCATTTGGTTTTTAGTTTTTTATTTTTGAAAATTAAGCTTATAGTACATATTTTCACAAAGTTTCTTGGTTTTAGTATCAATCTTCTACCTTGTTTTCAAAAACCAAGTCCAATTTTGAAAAAAAAAATATATATAGTTTTCAAAAACTTGTTTTTGTTTTTAAAATTTGGCTAAGAATTCAAATGCAACCTTAACTATGATAAAAACTATGGTAGGAAATTTAGGAGAAAACAAGCATAATTTTCAAAAATCAAAAACAAAAAACCAAATGGTTATCAAACGGGGTCTAAGCATTTGATTTTTTAGTTTTTTGTTTTTTGGAAATGATGTTTGATTTCTCTCAATTTCTCTATCATGATTTTCATATTTGTTAAACACACATTTGAATTCTTAATCAAATTCCAAAACACAAAAACAAATTTTTGAAAACTATTTTTTTTCAATTTTTAAAACTTCTTGATTTTTTAAAACGTAGGAAAAAGGTAGATGAAAAAACACATAATCTTATGTGTGGCAGTAGTGTTTATAGGCTTAATTTTCAAAAGCTAAATGGTTATCAAAGGGGACCTAAACTATTTATATGTTAATACTATTTGCATGTTAATATTAATTCGAAAAAAATATAATATACAAAAATTTAGATAATGTGGTAATTTGTGTTTATTAAGCTAAAATATAACTACTATGGCTCACATGTCATGTTTAAGACTATGCAAACTATTGAAACAATATAAAAAATAAATAAAAACTACATTTAGATATGATTTATTTTAATATATGATATAAGTTTAAATCGAACTTTGATTAAAATGGTCATTTGTGGAGAGTCTACGTTTAACGTAATCATAACTTAAGTAATTAAAGTAAAATCGATATATATATATATATATATATATATATATATATATATATATATATATATATATATATATATATATATATATATATATATATATATTTTGTATTAAAATTTATATGTCTCATCTAATAATAATGCAAATGATTAAATTCTGTATGTTTAACCAACCTTAGCATTGTTTAAGTGGTTAGAGATTGTTAAAGCGAGCATAGCTCAACAGTAATTAACATTTTCCTTCGACTAAGAGGTTCGAGGTTCGAATCCCTAGGGAAGTAGGGATAGGGAATCTAAGCATAGCTAAAGCGATGATAGATTTAGACATCATAAATGATTTACGACTAAATACGAAAGTCTCCTCTTATAGATTGTATTTTTTAAATGTTATCCTCTTAATTATTTATTTGGGGTTGTTAATGCTGTACTTTATGAAAAAATAGCAAGCATTGTAAAGGGAAGGGATTTGAGATGGAACAAGTTTTGTTTTGGTGTGTTTACATAAAGGAATGGATGAATTATTAGTGTGGATAAAGTAGCAGACATTGAAACACACGGGTGCAGGAAAATGCAGTATCAAAATAATTAAGAATTAGTGGGTTTGATTTTAGGGCCATTTGGTACCCACACGGCCCACCAAATGGGACCCGGCCCAATGAAGCCCAAACCCCACTACTGGTGGGTTCGCTGGGATGATAATGCCAAGTACGATTGGAAGCCAACTCAATCTCACTTTTTCAAATTAGAGGGGTGTTTGGTCCAAAGATTTTGAGCTATGAAATCTAGAGTTATTTTGTCCTAGGAGTCGGAGTAGAAATTAATAAATTTGTAGGAGTTATAATAAAGTGTTGGAATAAAAGTTAATAAGTTTGTGGGACCCACAATAGAGTGTTGTAATTGATTAATAAGTTTGTGAATCTCACCTAACTCGTACTTCACAACTCTTTGGTCCAAACACTTCTTAAAGTTTTGGAGGTAATGACAATAAAAATTAAATTCAAATTTCAAAATATATTTTAGAATTTTAATAGTGGTTGTAACTTGTAAGCACGTTTATTATTTAATAAATTTGTTTAGGCTCCGTTTGATAATCATTTGGTTTTTAGTTTTTGAAAATTAAGTTTATACACACATACTTCCGCTTATAAGTTTCTTTGTCTTAGTATCAACCTTCTTTCTTGTTTTCAAAGTCCAAGTTCAATTTTGAAAAAAAAAAAAAGTTTTAAAAAATGGATCCTTAACAATGACGAAAACCATGGTAAATAATCTAGGAGAAAATAAACTAATTTTAAAAAATAAAAAACCAAATGATTATGGTTGTAATTAAGATATCGATTGCCAAAGTTAAGAAGTTTGGAAGAGAAGGTATGTAGAAACAATTTTTTTTTTTTTTTTTTTTTTTAAATAAAAGTAGTATTGGTACACATCAACTTTTGAAGCTCATTGCAATTAAACTTCATACGTTAGTGGGTTGAAAAGTTTATTGAATTTTTGTTGGATTTGTTAGAGGGAAGTTTGTCTTTAATCACATTGTTTGCCTTTATATTGAAAGGGATCGGAAGGACTTCATAAACGTGATTGAGATGGTAATGACATTCTTTTAACGGTGCTAAAATAATATTATTCTAATATTTCTATCGCATAATTTCTTGAAAATTTTCAACCATGTTTGAAAATTTTCAAATTTTAAAGGTGTTGCCAATTCATTTCTTGCATTCAAAGTCTAGAAGGTGTGCAAAAAAGAAAAAAAAAAGTGTACAAGTTTGAAATTTTAGAAAGTACCCATGGTAAATCCAAGGTTAAATTATAAAAAATACCCCTGAGCTATAGGGTTTGTTTAAAAAATGTCTCTGAACTTTAAAAAATATCCTTATCGTTAATGTTTGGATGAAAACTGTTAAAGTTTCAATTTCATTAATACCATTGAACTTTTAAAAAAATTCAAAAATGCCTTTATTAGAAAATATTTTTTTTTTTCCTTTTCTCACGGTAAATTCTTCCTCCATGAAAATCAATGAGAAATTTTACTTATTTGTCATGTATTCATAGACTAGGAGTTTTTTTTTTCTCTTTCAACATATCATCCCAAGAGCTTGACTAGATTTTCGTGTTGAAACTTCAAGATGACTTTTGTTTCGTTCTTGAAATTCTACATGTGCTTGATTTCATTTTGTTGGTAGTCTTTTCAATATTATTTCCTCACTTACCACTACCCATTAACTTTCTCTATATTCGTTTTATGAAAAATAAATAAAACTATTGTTGTATAGTGGTTCTAACACTTCTTAAATATTAATAAGAACAAAATCATATATAAAACTTTTGATTAATTAATCTGGTAAATTGAACCAAACTCACCTCATGTTTTTAGTCTTTTGATCATATATATTTGTTCCTAAAAAAAAAGGTTTGTATTCTTGTTAAAGAAACTAAATCATTCTTTTTCTTTTTAACAATTAAAGAAATTAAATTTAATGAATTGTTTCATAAAGGAATAATGCATTTCCCATTCGCAAGAAACTCTTTTGAAAGTTGACAACAACCAGTTTAAGCATAGTTTAACTAGTTGAGATATTTCTAAAAAAAAAAATGAGATATTATATATAAGACAATGACGAACCTATGTAGGGCCTAAAAGGGTAGGCAAAATTGTATTGTATTGACTTATCAAATTCATACATTGAGGAGCCTTTTGTATACAACGAATAGCTTCAATCAAGGCCAGATTTAAGCCATAATAAATATATAAAATCTGTACAATATAACAGCTAAAATTAAGGCAAGAATAAATGATTTGATTTGCTCTAATATGCCCCCTCAAACTGAAGACTGATTTGAAGTCAGAAGTTTGCGCCTAAGTGTCAAAAATATTTGAGAGGATAGTGGTTTCGTAAGTAAATCAGCAAGTTGATCTTTGGAGGATATGAAACGCACAGAAATATCCTTTCGCACCACTTTCTCTCGAACGAAATGGTAGTCTATCTCGATGTGTTTTGTGCGGGCATGAAAAATTGGATTGTTGGCAAGAGAAATGGCTGATACATTGTCACACCATAACGTGGGAGGAGTAGTCGGAGGTATATGAAGATCACACAGAAGTTGACGTAGCCAATACAGATCAGCTGTTGTGGTTGCTAGTGATCGATATTCAGCTTCTGTAGAAGAGCGGGAAACTGTCGGTTGCTTTTTAGCAGACCAGGAGATGGGGCTGGAACCAAGAAAAGCAATGAAGCCTGATGTAGAACGACGATCGGATGTATCACCAGCCCAATCAGAGTCACAGTATGCAGTGAGAGACATATCACCTTTTCGAAAAATGATTCCTAGTTCCGTTGAGCCAGAAAGATACCGCAATATACGTTTGACTGCAGAGAAATGAATAGTGGTTGGTTTATGCATGAATTGACTTACTCGATTTACTGCAAAGGTGATATCCGGCCTTGTGAATGTGAGATACTGAAGAGAACCAACCAGCTGACGATAAAGAGTTGCGTCATTGAACAAGGGTGCTGAAGCATATAGATCAATAGTAGTAGACATAGGAGTCAAACAAGATTTGGCAGATGTCATGCCTGATGTATGAATCAAATCATTGAGGTACTTAGCTTGGTTAACAAAAATACCATCAGCAGATGAGTGAACTTCCAACCCAAGGAAATATTTCAAGGCTCCAAGATCAGATATCTGAAACTCAGTGGCTAATTGCTTCTTCAACACAGATATATAAGAAATGTCAGAACCAGTGACAATGATATCATCCACATAGAGCAACAAATACGTCAATGATGTTCCATTCACACGTATAAACAGAGATGGATCGGCAGCAGAAGCAATAAATCCCAAGGTTAACAGGTATGATGTAAAGCGACCAAACCAAGCTCGAGGAGCCTGTTTAAGGCCATACAGGCTCTTGTGAAGCAAACAAACACTAGTTGGACAAGATTTATCTAGAAATCCAGGAGGTTGAGACATGTAGACTTCTTCTTTGAGATGTCCATGTAGAAATGCATTTTTCACATCTAATTGATTTAAAGGCCAACTATATTGAGCAGCTAGAGCAAGAATTACCCGAATGGTTGGTTTTTTAACAACCGGACTGAATGTTTCTTCAAAGTCAAATCCTTCAACTTGGTGATAACCTTTTGCAACTAGGCGAGCCTTATGTCGAGCAATGGAGCCATCAGGATGGTATTTAGTTCGAAAAACCCATTTGCAACCTACAACATTCATGGATGGCAATCGAGGTACTAAAGTCCACGTACCTTGTTCTTGAAGAGCATTGAATTCTTCACACATGGCATTTCTCCATTCGAGATACTTGGAGGCTTCAGTGAAAGATGAAGGATCGGTGGGAACGAAGGCCACCATAGTAGATAAAAAGGCCTTTGGCTTGAAAATGTCAGACTTCGCCCGAGTTTGCATGGAGTGAGTATTAGTAGGTTGCAGTGAACTCCCATTAATTGGAGCATTACTGGCAGGCTCAGTTTGAGTAGGCATCAAATGTACAGTATCTGCATTCTGACAAAGAGAATCAGCACAAGTAACGTTATCGAGTAACTCAACCGTGGATGGACCCGAATTGTCAACAGTGGGTAATTGTGTATGTATCACATAGGAGGGGTTTTGAGGAGGGGTCTGAGAGAGATTTAGAAGGGTAAGCAATGGAGTTGGGTCACTAGTGGTAGAGGAAGGGATAGAGGTGTTGGATTGGGAGGAAGTTTGGTTGAAAGGGAAAATAGTTTCATGGAAAATGACATGTCGAGAAACCAATGATTTCTTTGTGGGGGATTGTAGCATATGTAGCCTTTGAAATCAAGGGGATAACCTAGAAAAATGTGTTGGGATGTTTTGGCTTCTAGCTTATGTTTATTGGTTGGTTTTAAGAGAGGATAACATGCACACCCAAAAACTTTTAAATGATGCAAATCAGGAGTGTAACCAAACAGTGTTTCAAACGGAGAAGACATATTTAGAGATGAAGAAGGCATTCGATTTATGAGAAAAACTGCAGTGGAGAAAGCATAGGGCCAAAATTCAAGAGGAACGGAAGCATGAAAAAGTAATGACATTGCAGTTTCGACAATGTGACGGTGTTTGCGTTCTGCAACTCCATTTTGTTCAGGAGTATGAGGACAAGATTTTTGATGTAAAACTCCTTTGGATTGGAAAAAGGATGAAATAGATGTATTACAAAATTCGCCACCACCATCTGATCGAAAAACTTTTAACTTTTTTTGATAATAGGTTTTCAACAAATGGTATAAATTTGTGAAGAATTGCACTGCATCAGATTTGTAAGCTAAAGGAAAAAGCCAAGTGAATTTGCTAAAATTATCAATGAAACTAACATAGTAGCGATATCCATTAAAAGAAGTAATTGGAGAAGGACCCCATACATCGCTGTGAATAAGTTCAAGAGGAGCAAAAGAAGTAGAAAGAGACATAGGAAATGAAAGCTTAGACATTTTAGCTTTTAGACAACTAGAACACTCATGAGTAGAAATAGAAGATGACAAAGTTAGACCAAGACGAGATAGACTAGAACTTAAAATTTTAGGAGCAGGATGTCCTAACCGATGATGCCACAGAGAACACTTCTGTTTTGCATGAAAATTATAATTTTTGGGGTGCAAACCGGAACTGGATGGGCTTGGAATTGGGTAGAGACCATTGATGCTGGCACCAGTATATAATATTTTTCCAGAGACTTTATCCTGAATGAGGAACCAGTCAGTGTCAAAGATAAAAACGCAATTATTATCATGACAAAATTTATGAACAGATAAGAGATTAGTAGCAAGTTGAGGAGCATGGAGAATTTTAGAAAGTGTAAAGGTGTGAGATGGGGTAGAAAGTATACCACTACCGGTGTTCTGTATATTTAAAGGTTGACCATTACCCACTGTGACAGATTCTTCGCCATTGTAGTTGGTCGATAAGTTGAGATTTTCTAAATCATTTGTCATATGAACGTTGCATCCACTGTCAGACAACCAAAAATTATTAGAATTTTCAGGAGAATGGTCTGTATTTACCGCCATTGCTGCTAATTGGGCAGGAGGATGTCGCCCTTGATAGGAGAAATTCATTCGATTGTAACAATCAAGGGCACCGTGACCAAATTTGGAACAAATCTGACATAAAATTCGACTTCCAGCTGCATTATTGTGTCCAGACCCGAGTGCTGCTCCAGATCCGATGGGTTGACCCGGTCCAAGAATGCCCAATTGATTTTGGGCCCAATTAGGTTGGCGTGAATTTGAGCCCATCTGTGGCCCATACATGTTGCGTCCATTACCGTGAAATTGACCCTGAAATTGCTCGAAATTAGGGCTGGAATTACCGTGAAATTGGCCAAAATTATTTGCTCGCCCTCGCTGGAATTGTCGTCTTCCTCGCCCACGACCGCCATTGGAGATCGATTGTTGCGGTTTGAATGCAGCCATGGCGGTGGGTAAGAGATCTGTTTTTTGGGACTTGCTGTGTGTCTTTTCTTCGGCATCAAGGAGGGCATGAAGCTCCTCAAGCGACAGAGATCCACTACGAGTCCGAATTGATGTTCTAAAGGCGGCGAATTCATCTGGTAATCCATTCAAGGTATGAACCAAGATCTCCTCATCATCTATGGTGATTGAAGCTGCAGCAAGCCTGTCAACAAGATCTTTGATTCTAGATGTCACACCCCCTCCCGGACCACCTGCTAGCTTAGCCCGAAAGACGGCGTGAAGCCAACAGACATCGTCACCTCTAACGATCCCTGTTAACCCTACTGAAACGTTGAACCTGATAAACATACTAATCATAGACATAAAACATTCTATATGAAACACCACACAGCGGAATCCACGGAAACCTTTCAACATACACATGGTGCAGCCCTGACATAACCTGGCTTGGAAAGTAACCTGATATAGATATCACGACCAAAACATATACAACTAGGGTTATACATCCACGACCTCTAGGACGATATTATACAACCCTTACAAAACATTTACAATATGAACGGACTCAATATACAACTCCAACCACGTACTGGAGCTTGATCTAGAACTTTCAGCAGACGTTGGCAGTGTATCAGGCACCGGGAGCTCGATCTCTACCTGAAAAGTGGAAAACATTTTGAAAGAATGAGCTACGAAGCCCAGTGAGTGACTAATTTTAAAGCTCTGAATCTGGAAGTCAAAACACGTGATAAACCTTTAAACGTATAAATATGCTCAGTCAGAGCGTTTAACATAAACGTGTAAGGATAAAGGCTTTCTAAAACATTTCGCAAGTTCGTCATTAAAAATCTAGCAAGGCATATGAAATACATCAAACGTTTTAACTAACATGACCGATCTACATTGTGTAGGGCACGCCCAGTACAACCAACGTTTACTAATCCTACGATGTAGTGGGGCCCGCCCAGCACTCCCATCGTCTTTGTCGTAGTGGGGCCCGCCCAGCACTCACGACAGCATCGTTGTCACGGAGTACACTCAACGTCGACAACGGAATATAACCTGTGTGCACACGGTACCATATAGCCTCGGGCTCAATATCTCAGTCATGTAGTCAATAGAAATCTCAGAAAATCACATGAAAACATTAAAACATGCCTGCTTATCGTCATCTTTCGTAAAACTTAAGTTTACTCAGCTTGCTCATGAAAAACTGGAAATCGTTTAAAAGTACTTGCTAATCCATACTTTGCTTTAAAAGATATCGTTTCAGCTACTTTTCATAAAATCATTAGACACGTGCTCGTATATAAACCTCATTAGAAAATCTAAGCTCAAAACTCATGCTTGAAACCGTTCATAAAAACCATGTATCATTCATAGGAATGCATGTAAACATATAATCATGAACAACCGTTTAAGAACATTTTCGAAATTCATTTTGTCACTCACAGTCTTATCTAGTTCCCCGGTTTGTAGACTCGACCTACTTCCTCTTGGCCTGTCAAATAACCAAAACCGAGTATTAGAACCATAGATAGCTTTGTCTTTCCATGCTCATGAATTTTTAAACAATTGGATTAAGAATCACATTCACATTCTACTCTCCAGATTTTCCAGATTCTATACCCTAACTTCCAACACCCATAACTTCCTCAATACTTAACCAAAATTAATGAAATACACATCAAACTCTTCATTTTCGAACACTCTACAACTTACCTGAAGAAATGAAAATGAGATTCCCAACCAATTTGTCCAGAAATGCCCCGAAATCAGACAACACAGATTCGAGCTTCTCTGTTACCCTTTATCTTCCTCCTGAAATTAAACCTACTTCAAGTCATTTTTGGCTCACAAATTCTTCATGAAAGTTGTAGATAATTGAATAAGCTTTCCAACCATACCAAATAGAGCTTCTGATTCAACTTGTACACCCCAGAATGCTCAAAACATCAGAGAAAACCAGAGATCCTCCTGCTTTGCTCGAAAATCCTGTGCTCTGTTTTCCATTCCAAAAACCATCAACTTCTCATACGATTTAGGTCAAGCTTCCTTCATGAAATTTACTATAAAATGAACTAACTTTCAAGAAAATCAAACCTCACCTCTTGATTCCTTCTGTGTAGCTCAAACCGAATAAAAAACCAGAGGTTGACAGGTTGATCTCAGATCCTGCAATAGCTGGCTTTGCATGAGCTTTTCCCTATCTTCTTCAACCTCAAACCACGAAATTCTTCTTCTTCTTCTTCCTTCACTCTCTCCCTCAAGTGCTCTGTAACTTTTGGAATGAAAAATGATGAGAAATGGGCTGGTAGTGGGCTAAAAATGGGCAAGAGTTGGCTTAGGCGGTGGTGGGTTCCTGCTGTCTTTTCCCACTTTCCTTTCTTTTCTTTTTTTTTTTTTTTTTTGGCTTTCTTTCCTTTCCCATTTCTTTTCTTTTCTTCTTTTCCTTTCCTTTCATTTTCCTTTTCTCTAAATAAACTCCAAGGTTAAAAAAAAAAAAAAAAAAAAAAAAAAAAACAATTTGAACTAAATGCTTGCCATTTTCCTTCAACAATGAAACCACACAACTTAAGTCCAACTTTCACAATAGATGACAAGAGGAATTGACCCAAGAAAAGTCTCGGGTTTACACTAGAGGTATATTTGTCAATAGATTCAGAGGAATTTTTCTTAACAGTGTAAAGAGAAGATCTCAATTCAAGGATATTGGACCGAGTGTTAGAAGAATAACGCTTTTCTAACGATTTCCAGAGATCTTTGGCCGAGGATGTTCCAACGACATGAGCAAGTGCCGATGGTGACAGAGTGGCGTTGATTAATGTAATAAGGGCTTGATCTCGAGCAACCCATTGAAGATAATCGGGACTGATCTCTGTGATGGTGGTGTCGGTGTTGTCTGTGTCATTAGTGTTGTCTATGTCGCTAGTATCTGTCCGGGTTGAAGAACGAACAAACTTGCTTGGTTTGGGAAGAGAATCGTCAATATGACCGAAAAGGGAGTGGGCTTTCAGAATGGAAGAGATTTGGAACTTCCAAAGTACATAATTTGTAGAGTCCAAGCGAAGTGGCACCAAATTGCATATATTTGACAGAAGAAACAGAGGAGAAGACATTGAGGAGGAATTGACAGTGGTTGTCGAAGAGGAAGAAGCCATGAAAACCAGAAAAAAAGAAGGTATGCTCTGATACCATAAAAGGGTAGGCAAAATTGTATTGTATTGACTTATCAAATTCATACATTGAGGAGCCTTTTGTATACAATGAATAGCTTCAATCAAGGCCAGATTTAAGCCATAATAAATATATAAAATCTGTACAATATAACAGCTAAAATTAAGGCAAGAATAAATGATTTGATTTGCTCTAATAGGGCCTAGGGGACTCGAACCCCCAACTTAAAAAAGTTTTATTGGTTATATTAAACGCATTCAATCTTTTCTTATCTTATCTTATCTTATTATTACTATCTTAAAAAGTGGTTAGAGAGGAGAACCATTTTTTGTCTAATTGTCAAATCTTAAATTTACAAAATATGCCACTAATCTTTTTAAAAAAACTTTTGTGGATAACATCATTTTTTATTTTTAAGATAATGCTTAAATTTTCCTTGTTAAGTTGATTTAGCATAAAAGAAGGACCATTAAAACAAGTATGGCACTAATCTTTTAAAAAAATTGTGAACAACATTATCTTTTGTTTTTAAGATAACTGTTAAGCAATTTGCTCAACGCAAGGGTACGGGTTACGTTTTAATATAGTGTTTTCGTAAAGTAGAGTGTCGTCCTTTGAATTGATTTTCTAGCCAATTAATTACCATACTTACTAATGTTTGATTTTATTTAGAGATCCAAACTTGATGAAAAAATTAATCAAATAACAAAAACTATAAAGATGGAAATTCAATTGAGAAAGACTCTTAGGGAATTGATTTCACCTATTGAGATTAAGGATTAATTAATTGATTAATACATGCAATATTCTATAATTCAAGGACACTTAATTCATAAATTATCTCTCCCGATCATAATTAATTCTCATGCATAAACAAGAATCCAATATTCCTATCCAAATTCAAGAATATGCAAGGCCTTAAGTCTAAAATCATTTTTTACGACTTCTAAAGTGATCCTAAATCTCCCGATCTTAGAACTATTTTAGTCATGTAATCAAGATCTAATCTAAACTCTCTCTCCTGAGCAAGATTCAGAACAACAACATTTAATTTATGGCCATGAGACTAAAAGCCTTAAGCTAATAACTACATGAATAAAATAAAAAGCCACATTAGTTTCATAAATTAATCCATAAAATCAAAAGATTACATCAATCCCTAAGATAAGTAAGCTAGCTACTCAAAGTTTCAAAACTACAAACAAAGCTTGAATAAAAGTCCATGAAACAACACGAGATTGAAAGGAAATAAAGATAAACTCGAGTTATGTTGATGTCGCATGTCCCCGTCACATTCTCTCCACGAGCTCTTGCCTTGAATCTCGCTCGCTATCTTTCCTCGAGCTCCCACAAGAGGACTTGAATTGAAATTAGGACTAAAATCTAACCAAATGAACTCCCCTTGGCCAGATGAAATCACTTTGTATTTATAGGAATTCTATTGCAACGTCTCAACGCTACCTTGCTGTCGCGTGATTTATAAATGGAAAAAATCGAGAGCGTCGAGACGCTCTTGGCACAATGTCTCAACGTTGTGCCCTCGGGAAGGCTGGCTGGGAAAGGCTCTGCAGCAGCGTCGAGACGCCAAAAGGATAGTGGGCTGCTCCAGCTTTTATTTCAAATCTTCTTCAATCTCTTTACCTCTTTTTGCATCCCGAACACTCGATCAGCTTCCAATTGCTTATAATCATTCTAGGACTTTAATTCCTACAAAATAATATAAAAGAGTGTGAATTTGGCCAATTAATAAATCTCTAAGACTAACAATAAAAGACTAAGAAAAATAGCTCATTATGTGAGCTATCAATAACACCTAGCTAAATTTTCCTTATTAAATTGGTTTGGCATAAAAAAAGGATAATTAAAACAAATATTATATTATCTCATCTTATTTCACTGTTTAAAAAAGTGGATAAAGAGGATAATTATTTTTGGACCATTTTGTCCATTTGTCAAATCTTAAATTTACAAAATATGTCACTACTCTTAATAGCTAAATTTTCCTTCTTAAATTGGTTTGGCATAAAAAAAGAATAATTAAAACAAATATTATATTATCTCATCTTATTTCACTGTTTAAAAAGTGGATAAAGAGGAGAGTTATTTTTGGACCACTTTGTCCATTTGTCAAATCTTAAATTTACAAAATATGTCACTACTCTAAAAAAAACGTTTTGAACAATATTATCTTTTGTTTTTAAGATAATATCTAAATTTTCCTTATTAAATCGATCTAGCTAAAAATGATAATTAAAACAAATCTACTCACCATTTGTACTAATAAATTGGTTTTTATGCTATCAACATTATAAAATAATTGGAAATACCTCGTGTTAAAAAACTAGTGATTGAAAATGTAAGCATTAAGTCCAGTGGCACCGGTTCCCTTGGTAAATGTCTCCACCTAAGTTTAATCCTTGGAGCTTGCATTTTGGAGCGTGTTTTTTTTTTCTCCTTCTACACGCATTTTGGCGTTTATTATTATTATTTTTTTTTTGGGTTCCTTTTTTCTTATTTTCATTTTTTTTACACACATCTTAAAATTGAAAGTTTAGGATAAAAATTGAAATACCTTACCAATTTTAGAGTTAAAATTGATATTTTTCCTTACTTATATATAGTCCTCGACCATGAAATTTTAGATCTGTCACTCATATAAGATATATTCAAATTTAGTGTCCCATATTGTTGAACTAAAAAATGGAAAATAAAAATATAGAGTTGTTGTTGCCAAAAGTTGGACAGTGGAAAACTTACTTGACCTTAACGTGACAGTAATCGTAAATTTGTTTGGGAGAGGGAAGATGTGACCTGCAACACAAGGAAAACTGCACACCAGTGTAGTGCTTGCCACACCAACTCCAATGCTTAAGTCAGCAAGGAAAAATATGAGATATGACAAGTAGAGAGCAAGAGGTACAAGAGGTGAGTTCAGAAATTAGGGTTTCGAATTCCTTCCTCTAAGGTTGAAGAAAAGTTTATATACTTGGTCTGTTTTAGGGTTTTTACCTGTTTGAGGACGATCTGGGTCGGAAACATATCGAACCAGGCTTGCAGAGCATTCTAGGAGTTGAGCATGGGTAAGACAATGGAGCCCAAATATTGCATTCTTCTGGGGTTCGATTTTCTATAGCTTTTCCTGTAGTTGGGTCTAATCTTTTGCTTTTTATCGGCTTGATGTTGTGTTAGCAATGTTATTCCTCAATAATTGGGATGGTTTAATCCATGATGGTGGGATGGTTTAATCCATGATGGCCACCTACCTAGGATTTAATATCCTACGAGTTCCTTGGCAACCAAATGTAGTAGGGTCAGACGGTTGTCCTGTGAGATTAGTTGAGGTGCGCATAAGCTGGCTCGGACACTCACGAATATCAAAAAAAATAATTGGGATGGTTCAGAAGTACGTATAACATGAGTGATAAATATCATATCATTTTTTTTTTTTACCAATTTTATTATTTATAATCAATACTATATTAAAAGATAGGATCCGTGAAAAACATTTTTAGACCATAACACCCCTTCAAATTTTAGATAATTACATTAGTAAAAATGTAATTAATTATTCAATTATTCAAATTTTAAAATCTAATTAAATATTCAATTATTCAAAATCTAATCTAATCTAATACATTAAAAAATGTTGAATTGCCGTTTCTGAGATAGAGTGAGAGATTGAAATTTTATTTTTACTTAATTATTCAATTATTCAAAATCAAATTTGAATCAAATTAAAACGATTGAAGGATGTTGAATTGCAGATGGAGGGATAGATTGGAATTTTATTTACTAATTATTCAAAATCTAAATTAGTTTTCAATTTTTGAAATCAAATTTTGTAATTTAATAAAATTCAAAAGAATATGTGATTTGATCAAAAAATCTAATCAAATTAAAATTTGAATCTAAATTCCCTCTATAAATTTTCCATCTTCTCTCATTTGTTTTCACATAAAAAAACTATTCATCTCCTCCATTGTTCATTTCAGGTACCTCTCTTCGATTATAATTATAACGTTTTTGTTTAATTTTATCAATTCAATTAGAAAAATATCATTCTCAAATATTATTATATGTTATAGATCGACTTTAATTTTTTTTCCCTTAAAATTTATTTTCTTGGTCTAAAATTAGTTATCTCCTCCAATTGTTCGTCTTTATTTTAGATTTTTTTTTTATTTTTAGTTTTTTGTTATAATTTGATTTTAAATGTGTTCACATCAAATTGTGAATAAATAAAACACCATGATCCTAAAAAACATTGAGTTTAGGAAAGTCGAATTACACATAAAATTGTTCATTCAATTGTTGTTTCTGTTTTATAAAATGAAATATGAAATTTCTAATCACAAAAATTGGAAAATCTTCACAGTCAAGAGATTCTATTTATTTGATGTAATTTTCATATACATAAAATCAGACACCGAAAAGACATAGGTTTTTCTTTGAATTGATTAATTTTGATTTTGATTTTGTCAATTATACATATAAATAGATTTTTATTTTGTCAATTTAAAATTGAACATGATAATTTGTTTAACATTGATAATAATTTATTGGTTATTCTTTTGTTTCACAATATGTGTACTAGAATGATTTTGATTTATTGATAGATAATTTACTGGTTATGAGAAGGATTTTGATTTTGTTAATTTAGAATCAAACATGATAATTTTATTCAAAATGAAGGTATATTCAAAACCTTAATTTGATAAATATTGAAATGAAAATAATATGAAGCATAAGGTGGTCGCTGCCTTGATCGCAACTTTTTAGGGACAAAGAGCTAAATTCGATGAGTTTAGGTTTAAAAGTAGTCATCCCCTCCAATTGTTCATATATGTTATAATGATTGTGGATGTAACTTAATAGATAAATTTCATTTTTATTTTAATTTCTTAATGTCATGAAAATTTTTATATATATTTTTTCGGGTTAATTAGATAGTTATTATATTTTTAAAAAGAAATTTGGAAAAATGGATCAATTTAAAAAGATTTTGGAAAATCAAGCTATTTAGTTGGCTTTATTAAAATTCGTGTGTGTAAGGGCTGGATTTAGAGGATTTATGATTATTTTTTAAATATTTTTTTTATGATTATCCGCTAGAGACGAATTCAAGTTATGTATTTTTTTCTCTTTTATTTTTTTAAATACTTTCTTCTTTAATTTTTCATGTCTGTTGGCAGATTTATTATTTATTTTATTATTATTTTTCTTTTACTATTTCATTTTCGTATTCTTCTTTAATTTTTAATTTATGTTTTTTAATTTATGATTTTGTTTTAAAAAAACAATAAATACATAATATTTCAAAAATCTTATATTTAATTTAATGCTTTGTTTTTTTCAAAAAGGTATTAAGTGTTTTTTTTTCCTAAAAGTTGGTATACCTAAAATTCTTTGCTTTAAAATTCTATGAATTTATAAGTTGTGGTATTGTTAGACTCCATATTTTTGTTTGACTATTTTGATTTTACTTATTTTATTTTATTTTATTTTGAGTCTAACAAATTTACACGTTGTATTTTGTTTAAAATAAATTACTAAGTAAATTTACTAAAAAAAAAAACCAATTACAATAATTTCATTCAATTGCACAAAAAAAAATTAAAAATTTATTGAAAAGAGCGATTTTAGATTAATAATAATTTAATAAGTCACTTAAACATTCAAAATCAATTTTCTTTTTAAAAAAGTGATTTTCATTAACACTTTATTGAAATTATCTACACTATGATTCCCAAATATTTTTATATTGTTGTGTTTTGAATTAAATTTTTAAAAAATAATTTTTAGATTCTAAAACCAGATTTTTATATTCATGTTAATATTATATCTTAATAGCTAAACTATCTTCAAGTTAATATTATATCTTAATAGCTAAATTAATATGATAATTTATGTTTATTTTACTAAATGTGTAACCAACATTGTTTACATGTCATGCTTAAGAACTATGTAAATATAAATTATTAAAGTAGATGAAAAAAATTAAATATATATATATATATATATATTGTTTTAGTTTAAATATAATTTCCTTTGAAACATACAAACTTCTGGAAACAAAATGCATCAATTAAGAATAGATCACTTTCTCCCATTGTCACTTTATCATGGAAACGGAATAAAATACAACGCTATATTCCCCAATTTATCTAAACCTACATGAAACGGAATTGGAACACTGTAAAAATTGTGGTTTGGATGGGCTATAAAACGAACACCGATCAACAAATAAATAAAAAAAAAATATAATGTAAATACAACAAAAGAGATAGTGTTGAATTGAACAAGATAGATAATTATTCAACTTTTTCAAGGTTGGAGTTAAATAGAGTAAAATGGGAGAGGAGCGCGAGAGATAGTGAATGAGGAGAGAAAGAAAGAGTGGGTGATTAAAAAGAGGGAAATGGCCCAGGGAGAAACGTAGGAAGTAGTCGGAGTGGACAAAAGATAAAGAGAGAACAGAGAGAGAAAGCTGAGAAATGGACTAAAATAAATCAAATTTTTATATTTTGATAGTTTGAGTGTTTAATTTTAAATTTATCATATAGTTTGGGGGTTTAATTTTTACAAAGAAGTTTTGACTTTATAAACCAATTTCTTTAAAATGTATTTTTTATTATCATTTAGTATAATTATTGTTACTTCATTTGCTATGATAAGTCACATATATATTATATTATATTAAAATTAGTCATATTATAAAACAAAAAAAATCATCATAGAAGTCGAAAAAACAAAACTAATATAAGAATGTATATACAATCTTAATTAATTTTATTTCATAATAACTTAGTCAAATTATTACACGTGCATCGCACGTGGTAAAAACCTAGTATATATAAAATACGAATGGAAAAGTATGAAAAGATAACTTGCCTAAAGACTAGTATATTAAAAACTACATGGATAAATAAATAAATAATCGATTTGAAATGGATAGACGCGTGCGACAGATCTGAAACGGACAGCGTGGGTTTCGATTCAGCGTGAGTTCTAGCGACAAATCTGAAACAAGAGCTCCTTTCGACAATGAGTTTTTCGATTTTAGCTAGCAAGTTTCCATCGATTTCAGACGTGATTTTTTCAGCAAGTTTCGTGTGGGGTGGAGGAGATTCATTGATTTCAGTCAGTGGCGGATCCAGGAATTTCATACAGGGGGGGCACAATATACATAAAAATGTAATAAGAAAATTTATAATGAAAATTTAAAAATTATGCATATCTTCATAAATGAATTAATTCAATACATAACATTATAATTGGCCTCTACGAGTTTTCATGTTCTGAAATCGATTCATGATAACTTCATTATCTAACTTGTCAAGCAAATCTTTCTCAATATATGCTACGAGACAATCATTCATCCATTGATCTCCCATTCGATTACGCAATCGAGTCTTCACAATATTCATGGCAGAAAATGTTCTCTCCACAGTAGCTGTTGCAACAGGTAAAATCAATGCCAAGGTCAACAATCGATAAACTAATGGATAAACCTTATCTCGATTCGTCGTGACCATTTTTACTGCAAGATCACTGATGCTTTTTAGTCCAACAAACTCAACATTTGAGTGGACATCAACAATGTAATTTTGAAGTTGATCTTCAAGTACAGAGAGCTCAATAGCTGAAAAGTCTCTTGGATAAAATTGAGCAAGCCGACTAAGCTTGTGTCTATCAAAAGCAGCAAATGAGGTTGCTGCTGGATTTGGAGAAACATGACCTTCATCCACATATCGCAATACAATTGACATTTGCTCCTTTGCAGATATATCTTTGGATTCATCAATCAAGATGGAAAATAACTTATCACCTATATCTCTCATAATTGTATTAACAATTTCGACTGCAATGGAATTCACAATATCTTTTTGAATATCAGGTGCAATCAACTTCAAATTATTTGGAGCATTTTCCAAAGTCACAACTTCAATATCCTTGTTGTGGTTGCCTAGCCATCGTAAAAGTTCAAGAAAATTACCTTGATTTGTTGAATCCTCAGTCTCGTCATGCCCACGGAATGAAAGCCCTTGGCGTAATAAAAATCGAATACAGTCAATTGATGCACCTAATCGAGTCCGATACTCAACTCGTGCTTGATCTGACATCCTATTAAAAAATGTCTCAATATGTTGCTCTTGTCTCAAAAGAGCCTCACATTTACCCCAAGCTTGATTATGTGCACTATTGGGACCACCAACATGAATTTCCAATTTCTCTTTTTTCTTCCAATTAGAAAACCCTTCGCTTACAAAACATTCACCTCCTGATTGTTCACTAACTTCTGGTTTGAACAAATAGCAACATAAACAAAATGCAGCATCCTTTGAAATACTGTATTCTAACCAATTAGAATATTCATTAAACCAAACTGGATTAAATCGTCTTGACTTTGCTCCAAATTTCTTGAATGGAAAATTATGATTTCGAGGCTGACAAGGACCTTTTTGTAAATATGCCCTACGAACTTGATCTTGAATATTAAAACTATAATAAGATATTTTAGTTCTTAAACCAGGATCTGCAGGTAGCTCTCCTAAATTGACTTCTGTATAAGATCTATCACTATCAGAACTAGTATTACTTTTCTTTCTTGGAGTTGGAGATGATGACTCTGTTGTTGTTATTCTTTTATAATATCTCTCCATTTTGATTTCGAATTAAGTCTACACAAATATTAATAAAAAAAACATTAATTACAATTTCCTAGATTAAAAATTATAACAACTAGAACTAAAAGGCTCATAAGAATTAGAATCTTACTTGTTGTGTCAAATGATGGTATGATTCCTAACGGCGAGTGACGATGACTTATATCTTATAGTATTAACTCTGAAAATTAAAAAAAAAAAAAAACATACAATATCAAATTTGTATATAGTAAATTATAATTACATACAAATAAAAAAAAAAACAAACCATACCTAATTTCCTAATTTGCAAGTCTGATGACTGATGGGTGGGCCTTAATGTGCAGCAATTTGGGCTTATGCGCAGGTATGAAATTTTCGGAATTTCGGAAAAAGAATATAATGTGCGTTCACCGTGGCTTGATACTAGGACGTCACGCACTCATAGTGCCCCCCAACCAATGATCCAAGCGCTCTTTTTGATACATATTACGATTTTTATATATTAATATTATAAAAGTTGATTTATATTATATTAAAAATATAAAGACGGGATAATTTGAGGGGGGGCACGTGCCCCCCCTGGCCCCTTCATAGATCCGCCCCTAATTTCAGTAAGTTTTCCTTGTTCCGATTTTAGCATTGTGTAGAAAAAAATTCGACCGACGACCGGTGGGCTTGAATTAGAGTTGAAGAAGAAAATAGGAAAGAAGAAGATAAAGGAAGGAAGAAAAGATGATGAACGAAAAAATAAAAAAGAAAAAGAAAAAGAAAATAATAAAAAGGTATTTAATATATTGTTTTATTTTAAAAAAATAAAAAATAATTTTTTAATTAAAAAAAAATTAGTGCCACGTTAGCCATCTAAGTTATTAACGAAAAATTAGATGGATGGACCAAACTGAAACGCTTAGGGACTAAAAGTGTATTTTTCACTTTTTTTTTTTTTTTGAACCCTTCAATTTGCTATTATTAAATATTAATATTATTATTTCTTAGATTTGTGGCCGATGGTAACAACATGGATTATATTATTATTTTTTGAGCTTGCTCAATGCATGTTGATTAGTTTTGGGCTTAAAACTTTTTTTGAATATTTTATTTGATTTTGTGATTAGGTTCCAGTAATTCTATGATTTATGTAATCTAGACTGGACAATAATTTTTTTTTTGGTTTAATAATAGAAAAAAAAAATGAAACTCGTGAAAAATATCTACACCACGTTTTACTCGTTAGTTTACAATAATAAGTTAATATCAACAAAAATGAACAACACGCATGGAATCTCTGTCAAAGTTTTAAAACACAAAATCAAAAACAAAATTTTGATAGCAAATATTGTTTAGAGCCTATTTGATAGGCGATTCGGATTATGTTTTTTATTTTCGAATTCACTGGATTCGGTGAATATGCATTTGGTTTAGTAGATGTGTTTTTTAAAACGTTTCGTGGATTCTATGATCCAAATAGTGAAAAGTTCGAAAACAATTTTTTCAATGATTTCAGTGTATCCAGATTTTGATTTTAAAAATTTTAAATACATAATTAAATTAAAAAAGATAAAAAAAATTAATAAATATAATATAATTTTATAAAGTTAATTAATTGTTGTGAAATTAAAATTTGTATTATATAGTGCATTATAAATTATATGATATTGTAAAATAATAAGTATTCAAAATTTATAACATATAACATGTTTATAAATAAATTAATAATAGTTTATATTCAACTTAATATTTAGTTGATAATTACAAGTAGTTTATGGTTTATAAATATATTATCAAACACCTTCGGAACGAAATTTTAAATTGAGATCCAATTTTTGAATCTACTACTAAACACATATGAAATACAACTTTATTTTCATTTAATCGCTTGTTTTCAAAGTTCTTGTGGAAATTATAGGAAGCTTGAATACGTGGATTATGTATATATTGTAAATATAGAATATTTCTATGTACCTATGTATATCAATTAGGTAGATTTGTTCTGTGTATGGTTCTATTTTCATGCTTGCTGTTGTAACCACTCCTAAGTTTAAGGAGAACACTTGGATATTTACCCCCACAATGTGAATGAAAGGGGGATCTTCTCTTCCACATTTATTTCTTCATGGTATCAGAGCAGAGTTCCAAAACCATGACATCTTCGACTCAAAACCCAGATCAGACGTCATCTGCAATTTCCCCACACCATGCTGATTCATTCTTCCAGCCAATCACGAACCATAAATTAAATGGTCAGAATTATTTGGCCTGATCTCACTCAGTCCTAATGTTCATTCGTGGAAAAGGGAAGGACGATCTTCTGTTCGATGAGACATACTCGCCAGAAGAAAAAGACCCCACCTATAAAACGTGGAAGACCAGCAATTCCATGGTACAATCTTGGCTCATCAACTCCATGACCCCTGAGATTGGAGAAAACTTCCTCTTGTTCGCGACCGTTGCCGAAATTTGGGAAGCCGCCAAGCTGACATATTCATTCGTGGACAACACGTCAGAGCTTTTCGAAACGGAAAGCATTCTTCACGATCTGCGACAGGGCGAGTCAAATGTCACTCAATACTTTAGCACATTAACTCGTCTCTGGCAAAAGATTGACATCCACGATCATCATAAATGGAAGTGCCCAGACGATAAATCTCTATACACTCGGATTGTGGAGACGAAACGAGTCTTCAAATTCCTATCCAATCTCAATAAGGACCTTGACGAGGTACGAGGCCGCATCATAGGCAAAAAAAAACCCTGTCATCCATCAGAGAAACATTTTCTGTCGTCCGCCACGAAGAGAGTAGACGCAAACTTATGATGGGAGACCAGTCATCACTTGTAGTGCCACAAATCGATGCATCAACACTCATCTCCAGTGATGCTACACCAGCATATGTTGCTCGCAGTTACTTCAATCAGAAGCCACGGAAGGGCTGACCATATTGCGACCATTGTCGCCGTCCTGGACATACACGAGACACATACTGGAAGATCCATAGGAAACCTGCCGATCTCAAGCATCAACGAACCACCAGTGACCACGATTCTCATGCAAAGGCTGCATCATCTCCTCCCTTCAGCAAAGAACAATTGGAGGCTCTCCAAACTCTACTCAGTCAAGCCCAAATGTCGTCCACTGGCCCTGAGCAACACTCTCAATCACTGTCCACCAACGTTGCTCACCTAGGTACCTCGTCCTCACCTCACGCTTTCCACGTAAAAACTGAAAAACACAACGTGGATTGTAGATTCAGGCGCTTCCGACCATATGACCGGTAATAAATCCATGTTTTCAACTCTAAATTTGGTTCCCCAACAAATCTCAGTCACCATAGCTGATGGTACCAAGTCCAAAGTTGAGGGAATTGGAACCTGTTATCCAAAAACCAAATAATCCAACAGCAAACTCCAATCAATAGAACATTCAGTAGACTACAACACCCAGAATTAATTAAACCAACAACATACAATAGAGCACAAAACCAGTATCAGCAATAATCGAAGTCCTCAGCACCAAACCAAACAGCACAGATAATTTTCAGTAGAGAAATAAGAAGGATAAGGAGAGAAGTAGACACAGAGTTTTATAGTGGTTCATTCCAAATTGGAACTACATCCACTTTAGGCCATTCACTAGATTTCTCACAAGGTTACAACAATCAGAGATAAGACTCTTTGAGAATCAATACAGACTCAATACATTCACGATCTCACCTGGATCAAACAGTCTGCATATATCACCTCAAGGAACAATCAGGTAGAAGAGGAAGAAGACTCTCTCAGCAACCCAGGCGCATCAGCTCTTCCCTTCGACACACTCAGTCCCTCTCGCTCACTCTCTGCTTTCACTCTTGATTTCAGCAGCTAGGATAGCGATGGATATAACCTTATCTGATAACAGAAATGGGCCCACACAATCTGGCAATTTATTCCTCCACGCATCTTTTCCTGAAGGATGTAAATTCCCCCTTTTGGTTGTAACGACTTGTACGGAAGGGGTAATACTCTCTTGGATTTATTGTAATGAATTCAAATCCAAGGCTTCAGCTGACTCAGCAAATTAATCGGCTGACTGGGAAGAGAAATTGACCAACTGGGACCCCATTGACTAAGATAGCAAATATACAACAGAACCGTAAAGCTCACAGAGACATTACTGCTACATCAAGTCTTTTATATACCCAGTCTCAATTGCAACCTATTATCTATCCGAAAACTTAATCAAGATTTAAACTGCCTCTCGGTGTTTGATGCCAATTTTTGTTGTTTTTAGGATCGGGAATCGAAGAAGATGATTGGATGTGTTGAGCTTCAAGAGGGACTATATCGGCTCTCAACCAAACACATAACAACTCCCAAGTTTCATCAAGCCCTGTCAACCATGTCTTTTTGTTTCAGTTCAAATCAACGCAAATATATCATGTTATTCCATTATCAGTTAGGTCACCCAAACTTTGTGTACCTTAAACAATTATTTCCTTCTTTGCTCAATAATATAAATGTGAGTGATTATTTTTGCGATATTTGTCAATACTCCAAACATACACGGGCATCATATTTACCTCACCAATACAAAACATCATCACCTTTTGCAACTATTCATTGTGATATTTGGGGTCCCTCTAAAGTGACACACATTGGTCATTTTCGTTGGTTCTTACTTTTCGTTGATGACCATACACGCATTTGTTGGGTTTATCTAATGCAAACAAAATCTGATGCTGTTCCATTGATTAAGAAATTTCACAGGTTCATCCAAACTCAATTCCAAGCACCCATCAAACAATTTCACTCAGATAATGGGAAAGAGTTTCTCAACCATGACCTACAAAACTATTTCTCTTTACATGGAATCTTGCACACCACCTCTTGTGTATACACCCCACAACAAAACGACATTGTCGAAAGGAAAAATCGGCATTTGTTGGATGTGGCGAGAGCCTCCAATGTTCTTTCATCATATTGGGGTGATGCGGTGCTCACAGCTGCTTACCTCATCAACCGAATGCCCTCTCGTGTCTTAAAGTTTCGGTCACCACATCAAATCTTCCATGAGTTTTTTCCCAATTTTCGAGTCAACCCAAATCTACCTCCCAAAGTCTTTGGCTGCTCCGCATATGTCCACGTGTATCATTCCAATAAACTTTCTCCCCGATCCCTCAAATGTGTCTTTCTCGGTTATCACCTAACAAAACCCGGGTACAAATGTTACTCTCCAATCCATAAAAAATATTTCACAACCCGAGATGTCACCTTCCACGAATCCGAGCCCTACTATACCAGTTCACGCCTTCAGGGGGAGCAATTACACTGTGAATCCCTGAACTGGTTAACTCCAACATACGAGCCTTATTCATCTCATCGGCCACCGGTCCAAACTTGTGCCTTGACTAAAAATGAACCGATCCCTGAGCCGAATGTAGTCTCTCCTGAGCTCACCATGCATGAGTTATCTTCGTCTCCTGCCTTGGACCATCAAGAATCAGGTACCGACTCACCATTGAATCAGTCTCAAAGTCCTGTGCAGGTATTAGGCGCTGATGGGGCAGAACTCGGAGTTGAGCAATCAGATCTTCACCTACCGATAGCCGTGCGAAAGTCTGCGAGATCTTGTGGACCATATAGACTTCAAGACTTTGTCTATTATGGTAATCTCTCTGAAAGGCATAAAGCCTTTGTGACTACCCTTGACTCAATGAAGATTCCAGAGAGTGTAGAAGAAGCACTCCAAGTCCCTGAATGGAAAAAAGCAACATTAGACGAAATGACAGCACTACAAAGAAATAGAACTTGGGAGTTGACGAGCTTACCAGCAGGGAAGAGGACAGTTGGGTGCAAATGGTTATTCACTATCAAGCACAAGACAGATGGTACAGTCGAAAGATTAAAGGCGAGGTTAGTGGCAAAAGGGTACACACAATCTTATGGGTTGGATTACAGCGAGACATTCGCCCCGGTTGCGAAACTAAACACCATACGAGTCCTCCTTTCACTTGCAGTCAATTTAGATTGGCCGCTTCAGCTGCTCGACATAAAAAACGCCTTCTTAAATGGAGACCTCGAAGAAGAGGTATACATGAGCATTCCCCCAGGATTCATAAATGAACACAACGCTGATAAGGTTTGCAAGCTCAAGAAGTCACTATATGGACTCAAGCAGTCACCAATGGTTCGAAAAGTTCACTCGAGTCCTCAAGAAGCATGACTATCAGCAGAGCCTTTCCGATCACACTTTGTTCACAAAATATGCGACAACAGGGAAGTGCACGATCTTGAGCATATATGTTGATGATATAGTGATCACCGGGTATGATATTGAAAACATAACGAAGCTGAAAAAGTTACTCGCTGCGGAATTCAAAGTAAAGGATCTCGGCAAGCTACGGTATTTCCTCGGCATGGAAGTGGCAAGGTCCAAGATGGGAATCTCCGTCTCGCAACGGAAATACACCCTCGACTTGCTCAAAGAAACCGGAATGCTGGGCTACAAACCTTCAGATATTCCAATGGACCCGAACATCAAGCTACAAGTGAGGATAACAGAACCAGCAACCAACAAAGACCGATATCATAAACTAGTCGGGAAATTGGTCTATTTGGCACACACTCGGCCAGATATTGCCTTCTCCGTGAGCATGGTTAGTTGGTTCATGAGTAACCCATCAATAATTCATATGGATGCAGTCATGAAGATTCTCAGGTACTTAAAATCTACTCCTGGTTCAGGGTTGTTTTTCAGGAAGACAACTAATCGAGAGGTTGAAGTGTATACCGATGCGGACTGGGTAGGGTCTATTATGGATCGAAAGTCAACTTCAGGTATGTGTACATTCGTGTGGGGAAACCTTGTCACTTGGCGATGCAAAAAGCAAACTGTGGTCGCCAGGAGTAGTACAGAGGCTGAACTTCGATCTCTTGCAAGTGGAATATACGAATGAATGTGGTTACGAAGATTGTTAAAGGAGTTACACATGGACAGTAAGCATCCAATGAAGTTCAACTGTGATAATCAGTCTACACTCTGCATGGCAAAGGATCCGGTACAACATGATAGAACGAAACATATCGAAATCGAACGACATTTCATCAATGATAGTATCGAACAGAAACTCATCGTCCTAAACTATGTTCCTTCCAAACAGCAAGCAGCTGACATTCTCACCAAGCCATTACCACAAACAAGCTTCAAGGAGATGATTAGCAAGCTTAATCTGTTGAACATTTACAGTTAAGCTTGAGGGGGAGTGTGGAAATTATAGGAAGCTTGAATACGTGGATTATGTATATATTATAAATATAGAATATTTCTATGTACCTATGTATGATTAGGTAGATTTGTTCTATGTGTATGGTTCTATTTTCATGCTTGCTGTTGTAACCACTCCTAAGTTTAAGGAGAACACTTGTATATTTACCCCCAGAATGTGAATGAAAGGGGGATCTTCTCTTCCACATTTATTTCTTCAGTTTTGTCCAAATATTATGTTTTTATATCATCAACCGAATGTATCCTTATAATTTTAAGACTTTCCTATCAAAATTTATTTTCAAGATTTAGTCAATATCCCAAAATATTTGGAAAGTAGATTATAAAATAAACCAAAACATTAGCAAACAAGCATTATTTTAAAAGATAAGTAAAAGTGTTATCTTAAAATTACGATAGAAAAAAAATGAGAAAAAATTGAAAAATGAAGGAAGGTAAATTGGTAATTTCTTAAAAAGTATAAGGACCAAAATGAACATTTTGAAAGTATAGGGACCAAAGTAAGCCAAAACTCAAAATACAAAGATGAAATTCGACATTTCGAAAATACATAAGACGGTACAAACCGAAGTCAAAAGCCAAAATGGTATTTAAAGCCATATATATATTGTTGATGCCAAAATTTGGTCAAGCAACGCACCTGACCTTCACGTGACATCAACCGTGAATTTATTTGAAGGGGAAGACGTGGCCTGCAAAACAAGAGAAAACTAAGCACTGGTGTGGTGCCACACCGACTCCGATGCTTAAGTCAGTTAGGAGTTCATGAGTGTAGCAAGTAAATTAGGAGGAAGAGAACAAATACCTAGTTGAGTCCCCCTACCTTGGGGTTAGGCTCTTCTATTTATAGTTGAAATTAGGGTTCTCCCCTTCCTTTTAGGAGAGGAAATAGCCCTAGAGATTAATTTGGGCCCAATGGGCCTCCGTGGGCTTGTTTCTTCTCTGAGCTCTTATCATTCTGACTTTCTTAGAGCTAGGTCCAAATTCACCCATAACATTAAGCCCCCACTCTTTGAATTGGGATTCAGGGGTGGCCTGTTGCTATAAGTCAAACACCTTAAGCCCAATTTAAGAGTATAATTCTCACTTGTGTCGATTTGTGTGTTGATTTCCTCTTCACTTCACTTGGGCAGTTACATAAGCTCTTCTGAGTTCAAATACTCCAAGGCTGGCCCTAGATGCTTCATCGTCAGGGTCTCTTCTTCATTTGGTTACGGTTGGCTTCGAACTTCGGATGATCAGCTTCAGCCCTCGGAGGGTTAGTCTCGGTTCCGATTTCTAAACTCCTCGGTCAACTCCTATTGTCTTTTGTTTAGTAGGGAGACATATCCCTTCTTGTCTTTTGTTTGATAAGGAGTGCATATCCCATCTTGCCTTTTGTTTAATAGGCAGTGCATATCCTCTCTTGCTTTTTGTTTGATAGGGAGGCATATCCACTCTTGCTTTTTGTTTGATAGGGAGGCATATCCCCTCTTGCTTTTTGTTTAATAGGGAGTGCATATCCCCTCTTGCTTTTTGTTTAATAGGGAGTGCATATCCCCTCTTGCTTTTTGTTTAATAGGGAGTGCATATCCCCTTTGCAGCCCCCAATCTCAAGCAAAGCTTCATTTAAACATAAAGTGTAGTTGGGTAAAGAGAAGAATACCTTTAGGGTTTGTGCTCGGACTCGGCAAGATGTGGCCAACCAGATGAGTTGAGATGACCTGTGGCCTTGAGGAGGTTGTGGAGATGTGTCAAATCCTATGGAAAAATGTTGGGCCTTTGAGGGTGGAGGGCCTTGGCCTCTGGATGATCGGCCTCGGCCTTGGCATGAGGCCGACCAGCTCCTCTGCGTGTTTTGCTTGCTTGTCTTCCATCCCAAGGGTGCCTGCAGTCAGTTGGAGACTTGGGGAGGTTGAGGGCATGCGTCAACCTCTCTTCAAGTGTTGTGTCCATCCCAGGGGTGCGTACACTCTTCTGGGAAACTTGGGGAGGCCGAGGAAATTCCTGAACCTCTCTTCAAGTGTTGTGTTCATCCCAGGGGTGCGTACACTCTTCTGGGGAAAAAGCTTGGGGAGGCCTAGGAAGTTCCCGGGCCTTTCTTCAAGCATCGTGGTCATCCCAGGGGTGCGTACACTCTTCTGGAGAAAAGCTTGGGGAGGCCTAGGAAGTTCCCGGGCCTCTCTTCAAGCATCGTGGTCATCCCAGGGGTGCGTACACTCTTCTGGGGAAAAGCTTGGGGAGGCCTAGGGAAGTTTCCGGGCCTCTCTTCAAGCATCATGGTCATCCCAGGGGTGTGTACACTCTTTTGGGGAAAAAGCTTGGGGAGGCCTAGGAAGTTCCCATGCCTCTCTTCAAGCATCGTGGTCATCCCAGGGGTGCGTACACTCTTCTGGGGAAAAGCTTGGGGAGGCCTAGGAAGTTCCCGGGTCTCTCTTCAAGCATCGTGGTCATCCCAGGGGTGCGTACACTCTTCTGGGGAAAAGCTTGGGGAGGCCTAGGAAGTTCCCGGGCCTCTCTTCAAGCATCGTGGTCATCCCAGGGGTGCGTGCACTCTTCTGGGGAAAAGCTTGGAATCTCATCTCGAGGGTGCGTACACTCAGTCGAGGTCTTGGAGAGCTAGGTTGAAAATATGAAGGACCCAACCTCTGTAAGGATCAGTCTATGCTTTTCCATAAGCGAGTGTATCATTAAGTTTCTAGCCAATAAAATTATAATAATAGCACGTACTAAAAAAAGTACTATCATTGCTCAATAATATTCTAGACATAAGAACAGAGTCAAGTAGTCTATGAGTAAAAATGCTAAGTCTTTAGAGATGCAGATAACATAAATACCTGGATCAAGTTCTTTATGGAACTGAGTATGGGTTCTTATGACCACAAAGTCATGAGGCCAAATTTGTTGCCTTTCTGACTGTTTTTTACTTAGTTAGGGAAGCATATTCCCTGTGTAGCCCCCTACTCAAGCAAGGTTCTTCTCGAAGTAAAAGTTATGCTTGAGTAATCGATGTTGACATACCTTAGCATTTTCATGTCGCATAACTCTCCCTTATTGGAATTTGTGGGCCTCTGTCTCCTAAGGATTGTCTCCTAAGGATCGGCTTTAGCCCCTTGCATGTCGGCTCTGTCATTGTCACTGAGACCTTCAACATCATCATTTTTGAGCATTTGTCGGCTCAGCTAAGTGCCTTGGAGAGTATAGGTTTTTTCACTCTTCCAATGACATTTTGTTGACTCAGCTACTCAGGCTTTCAGGAGCTCCATTTTTCCTCCTCGTGAAATAACGTTAGTAGATAACATTATGTAGATATGAGGAAAAGACTAGTCATAAAAAATACAAGTAGGTCATGAGTAGCTTGCAAATTAGGAATAGTTTGCATTCAATAAATCAATAGATACACATAAAGTAATGAGAATGTATCAAAATTCGTAATTACGAATTGAGTAATAGACATATGGTAAACTGGGGTAGGTAGAGAACATACCCAAAACATTTAAGCCTTATGAAATGGTAAAGACCTTTGTTCGGCTAATATGAGCTATCAATGTAAAGACCTTTGTTCGGCTAATATGAGCTATCTTCCTTGAATTTTTCACTCCATATTGTTGTATTCAAAATTAGAAATAAAAATCTTTGTAATATGGAGATGTCATAGAAGAACTTTTAATAAATAACTTATTTATATAGTCTACTTAATTTCAACTTTTAATTTGATCCAAGTCATTTATAATGACATGACTAAGCGAATTTATATGTGTGGTTTGAAATATGATCAGTCGGTCTATATTCACTGGATAAATGACCAAAATGATAGATACATCAAATCTACAATTTTGAAATTAGATAAATCCAATCCAAAATCTGAATTATCAACCAAATATCTCCAACGAAATATCTAATTGAAATTCTAAATCAAGAGAGCAAATCAAATCTAAACTTAATTTGAATCGGTTCTAATATTATGCATTTTAAATTACATGGATTTATCTCAATCCATTTTTCAAATCAATCTTAATGCTTGATTAAAAACATTCTAAGTTAAAGAGTAAGGCAATCGCTATCAAATCTAATAATTTTTCAATTCAATTCAATTTACTTGATATATAAATAAAACTCTACCAAAAATTTGATTGATTTTGATATATATATATATATATATATATATATATATATATATATATACGAAAAAATCAAGTGTATATATTTATTCAAATTAAAACATACAACCCCTTATTCTACTATGCAGAAATAGATTGGGGCATGGTGGCTTAAACATACCTAAGTAATTCAATTATTTTTCTAATTGTTATGATGATGGAGAGCCACCCAATGTAAATAATAATAATAATAACAACATTGGTAAAACTTTGATCCTATAAACTCATCTGGAATCAAAGGGCATCAAAAGATAATATATTTTTCTTTCAAAAAGAAATGGGTTAAATTAAGATTTAAGATTTAATAATCTTACTGAGTTGGTGGAAGTGAGGAGACCAATGTGGTTGAAACCACAGTAAGCGTTCATGGCTCCACAGTCCACTCATGTAGTCAATATTCTTCTGCAACGCTTCATTTGAAGCGTCCGTCTTCGGTACGCACCATGTCCCAATATATCACCATTCTCATGAAAGAATGTGTTGACGGCGGTGGATGAAACCCTTGTGCGAATGGCAACGATGCTGCAGCTGATAATGGAGGAGGCGGCTGCGGCAAAAACCCATGGCGAACAAATCCTGAAGATTAAAAAATATTTTTGCAAATCAAGAATCCAAGAGAAGCATAATTGCTTCCTGTCGAGTATCACTCTCCTCTCCGTGCCGCCACTTTCATCTTCTTCCTCCCTTTGTTTGGATTGATTCCAACAAGCTTTCTTGCTCTAAGAAATCGTCTTCCCCACAGACAGTGCCAACTGTTGATGCCAAAATTTGGTCAAGCAACGCACCTGACCTTCACGTGACATCAACCGTGAATTTATTTGAAGGGGAAGACGTGGCCTGCAAAACAAGAGAAAACTAAGCACCGGTGTGGTCTCCGATGCTTAAGTCAGTTAGGAGTTCAGCAAGTAAATTAGGAGGAAGAGAACAAATACCTAGTTGAGTCCCCCTACCTTGGGGTTAGGCTCTTCTATTTATAGTTGAAATTAGGGTTCTCCCCTTCCTTTTAGGAGAGGAAATAGCCCTAGAGATTAATTTGGGCCCAATGGGCCTCCGTGGGCTTGTTTCTTTGAGCTCTTATCATTCTGACTTTCTTAGAGCTAGGTCCAAATTCACCCATAACATATATATTGACAATATGATCTTGAGAATGATTTAAATTAGGGTCTAATTCGATAAAATAAAATTTTCAACCGTAAAAATCAACTGACAAAGGTTTTTTTTTTTTTCTTCTTCTTCTTCTTTTCTTTTCTTTTTCCCTTCTACACAAAGATTTGTAGTTGATATCAAAATAAAAGTTTTGGAAAAATACACTTTTAGTCCATGAAGTTTGGGTTAGGTTTCATTTTGGTCTTTGAGTTTTCCAACTCAACAATTTAGTCCCTGAGGTTTGGTTTTAGTTTCATTTTGGTCCTTCCATCCATTTTTTCGTTAAAAACTAACGGCTTGCTGATGTGACACTATTTTTTATTAAATTTTTTTAGTATTTTTAAATAAAAATATTAGGGTAAAATACCTTTTTAGTCCCTACTATTTCGGATTTGTTTCTAATAGGTCCCTAGGTTTCAAAATTGAACAATCAAATCCCTACTATTTAAGAAATAAGTCTATTAAGTCCTTCAACCGTTAGTCATTTAACGGAATGATGACGTGGCAATATTTAATAATAAAATAATAGTTTTTAAAACTAAAATAATAACAAATATAATATATTTATAATTATAATTTAAAAAAAAAACGCTCTCTCTCCTTCCTCTCTCCCTTCCCCTTCCCCTTCCCCTCATCGTGCCCCATCGTGCCCCTTCTGGTACGATTTCCTTCTTCTTTCTTTTTTTTTTTTTTTTTTACCTTTTTTTTCTTCTTCCTTCTCATGTTCCTTCTTCCTCAAAGGTTTTCTTTTCGGTTGCTGGAGCGTTCGAAGGAGCCTTCCTTCGCATTCTTCTTCTTCAAATAAAAAACTCATCCCGCCGCTTTCTTTTTTCTTCAAACAAACCCCTCCATAGCCCTTCTTCTTTCTCGTCTCTCTGCTCACGTTTTGATTCATGGGTCGCTCAAATCTGAACATGGCCGTCGCTCAAAGCTATTGCATGTTGCTATTTCTTTTCTTTTCTTTTCTTTTTTTCAGTTTTCAGATCTGAAATTGTTGTGGAGATATGATGATTTGTTGAAGAAGAAATAGATGAGGGTGTGTTCGTTTTTTTTCCAAATCAAAGAAGGGGAAGGTGGGGTTTTTTTTTCCTAGATTGAAGAAGGGGAAGGTGGGTTCGTTAATTTTTTTTTTTTCCAGATCGAAGGAAGGGGAAGATGGGGTTTTTTTTCAGATTGAAGAAAAATTAGGGCGGAGAAGGGAGTTTGAGGGAGAAGATGATAGAGAAAAAATGTGGATTTGTTGAAGAAAATGGGGGTTGTTGTTCGGATTGAAGAAGAAGATGAGGGGGGGTTGTTGTTGAGGGAGAAGAATATTGGGGAGGGGTGAGTTTTTTTCCAGTTTGAAAACGAAGATGGTGGCGGCGGTCGTTGCCGGCAACGACGAGTGATGGTGGCGGTGGTCGTCGTCGGTAACGTCTCGCCGGAGGAGGGTTGAAGGAGGAGGGAGAGAGGGATGGAAGAGGAGGGAGAGAGAGAAGAAGAACGAAAGGGGAAAGTGGAATCAGGAGAAAGAAGGGTTTTTTTTTTAAAAAATTTATTTTTTATTTTATTATTTAATTATTATTTTAACTTAAAAATTAATATTTTAATATTTTTAAATAGGCCACGTCAGCACTGTTACCGCCACGTCAGCACCGTTAAAAAAATTAACGGTCCAGGGACTCAATAGAAGCATTTTTTAAACAGTAGGGACTTGATTGTTCAATTTTGAAACCTAGGGACCTATTGGAAACTAACCCGAAACATGAGGGACCAAAAAGGTATTTTACCCAAAATTATATATTTTGGGTAAAATACCTTTTTGGTCCCTCATGTTTCGGGTTAGTTTCCAATAGGTCCCTAGGTTTCAAAATTGAACAATCAAGTCCCTACTGTTTAAAAAATGCTTCTATTAAGTCCCTGGACCGTTAATTTTTTTAACGGTGCTGACGTGGCGGTAACAGTGCTGACGTGGCCTATTTAAAAATATTAAAATATTAATTTTTGAATTAAAATTAAATAATAAATAATTTTTTAAAAAAATCCCACTCTCTCTCCTCTTTCTTCCCACTTCCCGAAACCCCCCCTTCCTTTCTTTTCCCTTCTTTCTCTTTCTCCTTCCCCTCTCCCTCTCTTTCCTTCCTTTCGCCGGCCGATTGCTGATAACTCTTAGTATAAGAGTTATTTACCTTATCTTTTAGCTTGGATTCTTTAATATGGGAGTAATTGGCTAGCATATTTTGATATTTTCCCTCTATAAACCTCATGCTTTGGTCTGAATCATCTTTGAGGAAATAGTTAATATTTTTCTACTGTTTTGAAAGTGAAATGCATTAAAATTTGTGTACTTATATTGCAGATCCATAAAGTCATTTTGGTAGCAGACTAAAGGCAGCATGTGTAGCAGTTAAAGTGATTGAGGAGCTGGAGATGGAATTGTTGGATCAATTCTGGAGCAAAGTTCACACGTGATTCACACGAGAGAAAAATCGGTTCATTAAATGAGCTGGCACTTTTTATTACAATCAGCTCTTTCATCCAATGGGAGTCTGTCATCTTGCTGAAAAGAAGCTGATGTAGCCCTGAATTCAATGAAGAGAGGAATATTTTTTTTAGGGCAACCACATTTGTGAAGGATATAAAAAGGAGAAGAAACAAAAAAAGAGAAGGAGATACATACAGACAGCAGTGGAGAAATCAAGAAGGGAAGAGAAGGAGATTCCATAGAAGAAGGGGAAGCTGACATTTGGAAGGAGCATCTGCTGCAACCTTTCCATTTCCGGCGACTTCTTCCTTTATTTTTCTTTCTTCTTCTCTTGAACTTTGAGTAGCTGTGTTTTAAGTTTCTTATGGCTTTTTCTGGTTGTTTTATTTTGTTTTCAGCTTGTAACATGAACTAATCACCTTAAGGTGAGGATTAGGATACTTTTGTATTAATCTAAACATTGGAGCTGAGCTCCTTAGCTTTCTTAATCTGGTTTTGAGGGTGTTTAATGCTTAAGCAAAGATTTCGTCCGGCCAACCATTTCTTTGTACTGTCATCTTTAGTTTTGGGAAAAACAAGGGTGGCTGAATACTCAAAATCACATTAGCTCCTTGTTAGGGTTAGTAGCTAGCTAAGTGAAGGAGTTAGGGATAACACTTCGCCTAATACACATAATACAGCATGTTTAAAATGAAGTGGGTTAATGGGAGTTAATCTGCTATTTTAGGAGATCTGGGAAGATTCCGTGAGAAACTGTTGTGTGGATTGAGGGAGCAAAGTTCTTGCTCTAGCGTTTGATGTTTAGAGAAATACAAATAGTTCCTAATCCGAGCCTATTTTCTTAACCTTGTTGCAAGTCTCGTTTCTCTAGCATTTTGCACCTTGCCTTGTTTTATGTTTATTTCTGCAATTTATTTTATCAAAACACCTAAGTGTAGACATTACTAAAATTTAATCGGTTACCACTTTGAATTTGCTAGAAATTAAGTTTAAGCATAGGAATTTTCTTGTTCTAATCCCTGTGGAGACGATATTAATATACTTATCACTTGCTGCTGGCCGTGTATACTTGCACGTGCATTGTGTGGAATTTCATTGAATATTTTAACCCCACCTTACAAGGCAACAATTGCCGTCGCCGCCACACAGCCCACGCCGCTGCTACCGCCCGCTGCCGCCGTCTCCTCTTCTCCCCGGTCACCGTCGCCGCCGCCTTCATTGCCTATAGCCACCTTCAACAAACCCCCCTCCACCTCTCAAACCCTCTCCCAACCCCCTCCCCCCATCTTCAAAAACCCACAAAAAAACAGATCTGAGCAAACCAAAAAAAAAAAGCCTCCGACCAGATCTGAGCAAAAAGAAGAAGAAGAAGAAGCTGCCGGCGGGATGGAAGGAGAAAGAGGGCGGCGGCGGCGACAGATCTGAACAAAAACCAAAAAAAAAAGAGTAAAATTTCCCTCCCATCTACAGATCTGAGAAAACAAAAATAATAGAAGAAGAAGAAGTGGTCGGCCGGAAGGAAGGGAAAGAGAAAGAGAAAGGGAAGGAAGGGGAGGAGTCGGCGAGAGAAAGGGAAAACAGAGGGGGGGCGGGTTTATTGATTGGGGGAGAGAGGGCGGTAGTGGCGGCGTGGGCTGTGTGGCGGCGGCGACGGTGACCGGGGAGAAGAGGAGACGGCGGCGGCGGGCGGTAGCGACGGCGTGGGCTGTGTGGCGGCGACGGCAATCGGCCGGCGAAAGGAAGGAAAGAGAGAGAGAGGGGAAGCAAAGAGAGAGAAGGGAAAAGAAAGGAAGGGGGTTTCGGGAAGTGGGAAGAAAGAGGAGAGAGAGTGAGATTTTTTTAAAAAAATATTTATTATTTAATTTTAATTTTTTATTATTTTAATTCAAAAATTAATATTTTAATATTTTTAAATAGGCCACGTCAGCACCGTTACCGCCACGTTAGCACCGTTAAAAAAATTAACGGTCCAGGGACTCAATAGAAGCATTTTTTAAACAGTAGGGACTTGATTGTTCAATTTTGAAACCTAGGGACCTATTGGAAACTAACCCGAAACATGAGAGACCAAAAAGGTATTTTACCCTAAATTTTTTGTTTTAATTTATTTCCCCTCTCCCTTCTTCTTCACCCAACTCCAATGACTGCTTCTTCTTCAACACCGCCCGACCATCGTCAGAGTTTTTTTTCCTATCTCCAACCTTTTTTTTATTTCTTCTATTTTCTTCTCCCTTATCTCCATTTTTTTTAAAGTTTTTTAACAGAAAAGAGGATGGAGGTTTCAACATTGCGCCACCGTCGCTCCGTCCTCGCGCCACCGCCTCCTTGCACCATCTCCCCCTCTTTCTCTCGGACCCTTCGATTCGGTCAAAACGAAGGGAAAATCCCCTTAATTTCAAATCGAGCGCGCGACTGTGAACGGGCGGTGAAGGACTATAAGCAGGCGACGAGGGTGGTTGCTGGCCGCCGGTCATATGTTGAAGAAGAAGAGGGAGAATACATAAAAAAAAAATAATAATAATAATAATAATTTTATTATTTTAATATATTTTTATTTAGAAATACTAAAAAATATTTTTTTTAACAAAAAAAAAAATAGTGTCACGTCAAGCCGTTAGTTATTAAGGAAAAAATTGAGAGAGGAACCAAAATGAAACTAAAACTAAACCTCAAGGGCTAAATTGTTGAGTTTAAAAATTAAGGGACCAAAATAAAACCTAACTCAAACTTCGGGGACTAAAAGTGTATTTTTCTCTAAAAATTTTAATTTCTTAGAATTATTGGATTAAAAGAAGAGGGCAGCAGAAAAAAAGGACTAAATTCTGACGCCGAAGAAAGACCATATCGACTGGACAAAAGCAAGAATAATTCGCAACACAACACGAAACTAAGACCCAGAACCAGCCATTGCCGATTAAACTATTATCAATATTCAGTCCACAAGCAACCAGAGTTTCTCTCCGCCTTCCAACTCCTTCACCCGACCGGGAAGAAGACGACGATCCCCATGGCTTTCAAGCTAAGGAACCATCGTCTTTGAAGATCCAACGGAGCTCGTTCACGCCGGAGCATGGAGGTTGAGGTGTCTGAGCCCAAGTCGGATTTCGTCGATAGCAGTCAGAGGAAGAATTTGGTCGGCCCGACTGGTGATCGGGTTCGTGTGAAGAAGAAGACCTTGCAGGCTGTGCTGGAGCAGTGTCAGAGAGCTCTCGAATCGCTGAATGATTCCAACGGCGTCGATGAAAACGAGGGGAATGATGCGAGTGGTGGTGGGGATGAGGATGAAGATGATCGGCTCGGTGAGGGTTCCGGGTCTGTGCGAGGTGACCGAGAAGCCGACGAGGTATGGGGGTTTTCTTTGGTTCTTAATTTTTGTAGGTTCAGGGTTTTTAACTGAGGATTATTGTGTCCTATCTGGGTTAGGAAAGTTTAGCACAATGATTACGGGATGCCGTGTGGGGTTTTTAACTGAGAATTCTTGGTTGAAATTGGCTTGATTGATGATCTCTATTCTATCTGATTTAGAAGAATTCAGTACGATGATTGTGAAGGTGCTATGTGAGTGGTTCTAAAAAAGAGGAACGTATGTGTGTTTCTCTTATTTGTTTTGCATTGCTTTGTGAGATTGAATAGCAGATTAGATAAAGATCTTCTGATCTTGGTCTATTAGCTTATGGTAGTTTCTCATCTGCTGTAGAATTGAAGTTGCTTTCTATGGATGCCTTCACAACTCAAGTGGTAGTTTTTTTTTCCTGGTTCAGCTTCAGTATGCTCTACTGTTATACAGTGCTGAGTATTGGTGTAAGATTGATTTGAAGTTGTCTGGAAGCAATTCGTAATGAAAATCCTTTTATGTTCGTATTTTTTTTTTTCTGGATCTGTTTGTTTTTTGTTCCATTGAAGTCGTTAATGCAAATAATGGGCATCGGTGACAACTATTTGTGGGAGCGTTCACGTTGATTAGAATTTGTTTTCATTTTTTTGGAAGTGTTATTGGCAGCAACTGAACTGAATGTGAAATAACATGACTTCTTAAGGTGTTTTTCCTGTATATTGGAGATCATCCATTTGAAGAAAATGCGAAATACAACAACCTCTTAAGGCCTTTTATGGAGAGTTGAAACTAGTATCTTCCGTCCATTCAGTCTTTCTTAAAAATATAACGGTCTTTGAAAAGCATGAAAGTATAAGGGCAATCACTCAGAGCACATCCCCTCCCCCTCAAATACCACCCGTATGAAACTCCATGGATAAGCCCTCCAGTTGCAGAAGGGGGGGGGGGACTTAAAAATTTACTTATTACCTACATGATAAATTCTGAGATGGAGTTAGATGTCTGAAATTCTTTTTATATGGGTTTCAAATGTTATATTAGAATTCATAATCAATTTGTACTTTTAAATATCATGATTCATGTCACTGACTTTATGATATCTTTCTGCAGTTGTGTGATCTTCTTAAATCTAAAGTTGAATGCCGTGACTTTCTCGAAAAGCTAGAGGATGCTCAAGCATCAGTTCCACAAAATTCATTTGGTATGTAGTTTATGCTTGTGAAGGTTGATTTAGGTTTTACAGGAGTTTCTCCTTTGAGATAAAATTATAGTTTTACTTGTGATATGAATTATGATTGATGAATTATTTTCATTCATTTTTCATTTTATTTTTATTACTTCTTTTCTCTGTAATGGTAGAAGAATGTGGTTCTTGGGATGTGGTCAGTGATGTGGATCTATGGGAAAGTGGTGATGCTCTAGATCAAGATGGTTATGTCGTTGTGAAGCAAGAGGACATAGTAGATGGTATTGCTTGCTTCATGGCTGCATACTTATTGTCCTTAAAGGAAACTAAGGTATACTCAAAACGGTTCTCTCTCTCTCTCTCTCACACACGCACACACAAACTCATGCATACATATATATAGATGAAGGAACAATTTTTAAGTTATTTAGGTTAGACGATGACATCGATGGTCTTTTGCCAGTACGAGTAATACAAGAGTCTACGGTTAAAGTTTGAGAAATTTTGGTGGTTCGTAGTTTTAAGTGTCTTGGTTTAAAATACCCCAAAAACGTAGAAAACCTTGTATTATCTTATTGGCTTCCTTGTGCAATGCCTTACATGGAGATTTTTTTTTCTAATTTCTTTTATTATCCTTCACTGGGATTTTTTTATACCTGTTGCTGGATCAGGATGGTTTAGGCCCGGAGATGCCTTATATCCCTGGCCTCCTTTTGTACACCATACTTTTTATTAATCAATGATTCTGTTCTTGCTTCTGAAAAAGTGCCTTGTTTATAATATAGATTTATCTATCTCTTAATGGAGATAAAGGAAGTGGTATTATTAGATAAAGGAATGGTTTCAAGCTATTTAGAATTGGCAGAGTTCAGTCATCATGGATAGTGAGTAAAAAGAAAAGTTGGTGATGGCTTTTGAGTTCATGAATCAAAGTTTTTGTGGCCACTCATTTTAATATTCCAAAAGTTTCCAATTCTAAATGTTATTCAGTAATTTCAGCTCAACTGGTGGATGGTGATCCAATTTGATTGACTGAGATGTCTGGAAGTTGTTGCAGACTTCTACAGCTATTGAATAAAAGAGTGATAGTAGCTCTATGGTTAATGTGAAATTTGGGCGTTGATTTGTGGAAACTGAAAAGTATCTTTGAGTTTTATGTTCCAGTATTCATATATTGGACCCAAATAGACTTGTCTATTATCTTGAGCGAATCCAAATGAATGAGTTGTTTCCTCCTGATTGGATAGATTTTTAATATCTCATGGCTGGTTTGGGAATTTCCAAATTTCTAGATTGAAAGGATTGATTACAATAACTCCACACTGGCACCTTTTTTTTTTTGGAAACGTGAAACTTGGATTCTGGAGTTCTTTTTTTTTGGGGGGGGGGGGGGGGGGGTGGGGAGGATCTCGGTTGTCCAATTTTGGTTTAATCTTATTCTTTGAGTTATTTGTCTAAACAATAGATTGAAGATCCTTACAGTAACTCTTTTGACTACTACTCTTTTGTCATTCTTCTATGAAATCGTTTCTTATCTCTCCAAAAAAAAAAATAATAATAATAAATCAACAGTTCAATTGATTTGATTTCAATGAGTGATATTATGAGTGGGAGTGTTCTTTTTAGAATGTGATGGTGACTTTAACTTGAATTGATATAATACAAATTCTGGTCTTATGGAGTCTACTTGTGTATTGCAGATTTTGTTTTGAAATATTGTTGCCATTTATGGATTTGACTGTGCTGGGTGAAATGAATTATAAAGGATCGCGACATCCCCAGAAAATCATATTTGTCATACTGATGTTTGTACTGATTCTGGTTCTTTTTAAATTATATTACTCTCATCGAGTTCCTGTAAATAAAAAAAAAAAAAAAACGTGTGGTGTGGCAACTAGCGATTTATCTATCATATCTACCTTGTCTTAGAAGAGCCATTATTTCTATGAGCTACGAGCCTACAGTCAATGTTTTCATCTCTTCTCATTGTTTTGCAGGAATTGTCACCTAACCAACTACAAAATGGTGAGTCTTGTCGCACTTTCTTGTTGACATGATGGTTTTTTATTTCAGTAGACCCCAATCAATGTTGCGGGTGGAAATGTTCAGAGGATCTATGTCAAAATTATTAAATTTTTATACCCTTTTCATGTTGGAATTTAGATTATGCTATAAGCATTTTGGTTCTGGTCTGATTATATCTTGAATCTCATGCAGCCCTTTGCAAAACATTCTCAGTGAAGAAGAGAAAAGGAAAACTCCGGAAGGCATGGGATGGAAGCAAGGTCATTTATAATGTGGCATCCTGGGGAGCTACTGCAGTTGGGTATGTTAATCAACTTGTGTGACTGAATAATATCATACCATGAAGTTCTTGCATTTAGCGCTTGATGACTCTTTATTGTATTGACTACTAAGATAATTAAAAATGGTGTTGCTTGATGTGTTCCCTTCAACAATTCCTGATATGGTTTTTCTGCAACGGTGCTATTCCTTTGGTATAAAGCTTGATGAGCATCAACAATTGCCCGTATGATGTGGCAATTTTACGCCACCAGTTGGACTGCATAACATTTTCCTTGAATCTTTGTTTTATGCATCCATGTTCAAACTAAAGGATTTTAATTTATTTGTTTTTCCTTGTATTTATACCAATATAGAAAATATGTATGTGTATTAGCTTAACATGTTGAATTTCTTCTTTTGGAACTTTTTTCTGATGTTTCCTGCAACTGATGTACACAGGATATACCAGAACCCTGTGATTCTAAACGCTGCTTCTAAAGCCTTCTGGACTTCCTGCCAAGTAATATCAAAGCTTCTCTAATATACCTTGTGCTTTTCCCATTGTAAATATGTTACTGCTCAAATGCAGTATCTGAAAACAATTTGTTTCTGTTTGGGTTTATTCTTTGGTGCCTCAGATTGATTAATTCCTTGAAGAATACACTCTTGTAAATATTTCTTCTGTTAGGATATTGTCATTGGATGAAATTTCTGTATTTATGCCAAAAAAAACTATTATTTGTTCTTGTTCTTTGTTCCCCATGGAAGCAAGCACTGCAATATATATGGGAAGTGGATGTGGGCAACTTATGCAATACTGTTGTTAGAGATTTATGTTTTCCAAATTGAGATTGTATTGTTCTAGGTATGAATTGGACATCTCTAGCTTAGTTCGGATGTGTTTGGTTTAACTTTTCAAGTGTTAAATTTTGAAAATAAATCATTTTAAAAAAATTTATTGTGTTTGGCAACCACTAGAAATGACTTATTAGAAAATGAGATTGATAAATAAACCATTTTGAGAAAAACACTTGAAACCAACTTTTTAAAAAAAACTTTTTAATAAACAATAACTTGTGTATAAAACGTTTGTGAGGAAATGCAACCAAACATATAAGTGTTTAAATTCTAAACAATTTTTATACAAAATGTTTTTTTAAAAAATGCATTCTTGAAAAACATTTAAACTAAAGTGTATTCCAAACGGACCGTTCGCCTGGTTGGATGGTACAATATTGTTTTCGGGATTTTTCTTGTAACCACAGGAATTGTCTACGATTTTTTTGACATATTAATTTCCATTTTTCTTTTTTTCTTTTTTGAAAAAAAAAATGATCTTTCTCGCTTTGTAAAAACATGTGTACCTGAAAGAAAGTTTCTTTTATATTTTTCTCATTTTTCTTGGTGCAACTTTTAAGAAATGATTCGCCACATGTGTGGATTTTGTAAAGTTGTAATTGACATAACTTGGATGGTCCAAGATTATGATGCCGATAGTTTCATGTGACCATGTGAGGATGTAGCATTTTCGGAAGAAAAAAGGGAAAAAGGAAAAAAAAAGAAATATGTGTGTGTATATATTTATCTATATGTATGTATAAAGGGGGATGTAATTTTTTTTTTTTTTTTTTTTTTGAGAAGAAACAGATTAAATAACCAAAAAACAATTACAAAAAAATAAAGGAAAGGGTTGGAACGTCCCTATGAGGCATATCTTGAGCTATAATGCTGAGAGCCCAAGGAGGACAATCTTCTAACCAAACTTCAGAGTGTTTCATTGTGCGAGCGTGGGTAGCTAACTGGTGTGCAGCTTTGTTTCTGTCCCTTGGAGTCAGGAGAAACCCCCTAATGTGCTTTTCAATGGCTAGTCTCTTGAGCTGGTGAATTAGGGGAGCAATCTCATTGTGATGATGGTCACGGTCGTGAAGTAGATTCCACACAATTTTTGAATCCATTTCTGCCCAAACTGGAGATAATCCTGAATCCATTGCTAAACGAACACCCTCTACAAGTGCATGAGCTTCTGCCCAATCCACTGAACAGCTTGTTCTTCTGTAATGTTCTGCAATCGCCATCGATTCACCCTTTGCGTTTCTGATGATCATGCCCGATCCCATTTCTCCATTTGTTAAAGCTGCATCCACGTTCAACTTGAGGTGGTTGTGGGGTGGCGGAGTCCACAAATCTTGGTGGTGATCACCGGCCTCTCTCGGTCGTTCTCGTTCTCCATGTTGCTTAGCTTGAGTCTCCACAAATTCTGAAATGTAAGCTGATGCCCAATCAATAGGGTCATATTTCTGATGGAAGAAGATTCGGTTGCCCTGGGAAACAACTTTATTTCTATAGTTCCATATGGACCATATGATTGCCACGAAAGTTGCCAGTTCATCAGAATTAGAATCTTCCTTATACCTACAGAAAAGATCAAGAGTATCATCAAAATAGGTGTTTAGGAGAGATTGCACTGGGCTCCACCGTGCCCAGTGCTTTTTTACCTTCTTACAGGCCCATAATGCATGGAGAACTGTTTCGTTTTCCTTTCCACACATTGGGCAACGAGGATCGTTTTGGACTCGACGCTTTGCAAGATTCATCATAGTCGGCAGAATATTCAAGCTAGCACGCCAAGCGAAAACCTTAAGTTTGTTAGGAATATTTAGCATCCATAAAGTTTTCCACCAGGGAGAGTTATAAGAATCCACAGATGAAGACGCCTCATGAAGGTTAATTAGGATTTTGTGTAAAATGTAATTTATTCTAAAAAATATGATGGTTGCTACATTAGACTTTATGGTCAAATAATGTGGAATCATGGTCAATTAGGATTTTGTGTAAAATGTAGCATTAATATCTTTTTTTTTTTTTTTTTTTGAGACAGTAGCATTAATATTTATGAGTTTATCAATCAGTGTTATTATGCAATTAAAATGCGAAAAGTATAGAACCAATCATAGTGGATTAATAAAAGAATCCTGTTACCATAATATAATATTAAAAAAGTTATTCAAAATATTTTGTCATGTATAATATATTTTAGAAAGGAAAAATGAATCCCAGTAAGTATTTGAGATAAGCTTCATGTGGAAGCAATGGAAAATCAACAAAAGAATGAAAATAGCTTTTTATTTCTGTGACGAACGACAAGGAATTTTGTCATCATCGATACGTGAATGAGGATATATCATGTCATGACTGGCCATAGTCTTTTTTGTTTTTAACGCCAATCCTTCAAAACAAAAATTACACATTGAGCTAAGAAATTGAATATGCGAATAATTCTCGATCAAGGTTTTGCATGAGGGAAGATTCTTAGTAACGAGATGTGCAATTATAGAAAAATATTTCAATCAAAGCTTTCAAATATTGTATTTGTTCTTTGTTATTCTCCTTTCATAAAATCTCACAAGTTCAAGGAAGCTTATAAGATGCCAACTAATACATACCCTGATTAAATTATTAGTAATCATCCTAATCCTAATAGGTGAAAAATTCGAATCTTCTATATATATATATATATATATATATTTTAGTTCAACAACATTTGAGAGTGGAAGATTCGAACTTCTGACCTTTTGGTCGAGAATATATATCAATTACCGCTGAACTATTATCACTTTTGGCTTCTATAACGAACTCTAGGAAGAACGACAGCGCTTCTATACTAGTTAACAAGATAATCTTGAAGCCGTGGTATGGGAAAGAAATGAGTATTGACATTGGGGCCAAAGAAAAAAAAAAGCAAAAAAAGAAGCTCTTCATAGAATTATTTTCCACAATTCCAGAGATGAACTCTGATAAGCCTGATCGACATCAACAGCAGAAGTATTTTCAATTTTATTCAGAGATCCTAACAGCATGACATATAAGAACATTACTGCTGTTTTAGGCTAAGCATACAAATCGTCAACATTACACTCTCCAAGGTAAACCTTAATGCTGCGTGGTGAGCCACAACTGCCTTCAGCAATCAGTGCTCTATCATTGGCGGCCATGTGAGCAATAATCTTGTAAATCATTTCAATCTGAAGCAACATAGAAGAGTGAGTCGGCGAAGAATGTGGTTTAAAAAGTGGAAAAACTTCCAGTACTCTTTGTTGTACACCCCCCTCCATTCATACTATAAATTTTACTTCATAAATAATGTTTTAACATTGCTGGACCCTAAATGATGTTGACGTGATTGACAATAAAAATGAGAGTACATCAAATGAGTACTGGATTACTTACATCCTCAGGAGCATGACAACGTTCAGCTACTTCATCAATTGTCAATGGTTCCACCGGCTCTTTACAGCTGTGAGAGAGAGAGAGAGAGAGATACAGAAAGAATGTCAACTATCACAGAGGTTTAAACAAACCAAAAACCTAAAATTGAGTTTGGTCTTTCTAAAACTTGATGCTACTATCCCCAATTTTTTAATTTTTATTATACTAGAAAAGTATTTCCCAGGGGTCTTATTTCATAAAATGATGCATTGCATGACAAAATCCGGGTCTTTCACAGAGATCCTACCTGGCCTCATTAAGTACTGCCAAGACACGCTTTTGGAGAGCCAACACTTCCCCTGCAGCTTTCTTCCCAGCTTCCACACCTGAGATAGCATTTGATCAACGCAAAAGCAGAATTGAGGTGAGGGCAATGAATGAATTAATTTAGCAAAGTTCATTATAAGGAGCCAGTATGAGGGCACATAAAACACAAACACTAGAAGGGAAAAGTTTGAATTTTATACTGAAGAAATATATATTTACCAGGTTGATGGTATGCATTAATGTTGATAAGGCTGGCATATAATCCAACTGCTCTTTCATAAAGTGCTACCATTGCGCCTACAGATCTAGGAGTCACTTCTTGAACGGTGACTGAGATGGACTCCCTATCATTAGCATAGAGTGCAGATCTTGTTCCCTGAAAAAGCCTCGAACGATTAACAAGCGGAAAAAATCAAGTCTTCTCAGAGTTCAAAACAATTGAACTAGCATTTGTTATAGAAGCAAGATACTAGTAAGACTAGCATGCCTTCTCATAAACCTAACCTGTAGCATACCAAAAAGGTAGTCGCCACATGTGACACCTGGCTCAAGCTCCCAATCATGACCTGGGGGCCTATCGCGCAGCACTTCAATAAATGTCACAAAGAAATTGTGCACACCTTCTCTCAATTGTTGAATATAGCTGCATAAAGTTATGTGCATTAGGCGGCTACACCTTGGCATGGTTCATTACAAAGGTATATAAATTCCAACAACTAGTATGAAATCTCACGCATGTTGATCTGTACTCCCTTTGTTTCCATATACAGTAAGTCCCTGATTAACCTGTGGAAAGAAGTGAATTTAGTAAACTATATTATTAGTCAATGCATCTCGATGTAACACAACAAAAGCAAAATGCTTTCCTAGAATAGAATAGCATTCCCTGTACTTGGATACTTGGAACATTTTGGAAATTTTGTCCACGGTTGTCAAATTTCAGAATATGAAACCTCAAATACTTTGATTCTTTAATCTTTTACAATGTTGATAATTCAATGGAAATAATCATACTAGGGATGGTTTACTACAGCAACAATGGAATAGTCTATTTGCTGATAAATCTTTTCTATTCATGTCAATGGAAGCATATCTAATGATTGCAAAGGTTGGAATATAAAACATGCATCAAGTGTGTCTAAAACGCATGCAAACCCTTCTCAATATCAATTTGTTCGCCATGGGAATAATTAACAAACAGTCAAATTTCCTACATTGATAGCAATTGTGCTGTGGGGTTTCAGGCAGGTAATAGTTTTCATATCTTAATAAATTTTCTCCCATTTAAAAAACCAGAATACAAGAAGAATAATTTTCCTAAATATTGCAGATACCCGATTTCCATCAAGGTCAAACTCTTTTCCAAGGGATTCCATAACCAGTTGCTGCAAATAACGACTAAATAATAACAAGCTGTCCTTGTAGGGAAGGACTACCATATCCTGAGGAAAGCAAACAGGAAAAAAAATTAATTATGGTAGATAGGGTAGGAGTGAGTTTCGAGACTACAGCATAGGAATGGTAAGATTGCCAATTACCTTAGATCCTACACCATCAGATGCCCAATACCAGCACAAAGCAAGCAATGCTGCAGGGTTATTTCTAATCTGAACAACAGATGATAAAACATAAGTGTTCTGTCATTTCTTTACGAGGAGAGAGCAGTTGGTGTCATATGTAAACATAAAGTGAAATGGAAAACTAGAGTAATAGAACAGTCAAGAAATATAAAACTGCACTTTTTGGGATGATCCAATCCCTCCAGTAGAAATTTACCACTAAAGTAACAAATAAGATTTCTAGCAAACCCTAGGAAGAGACAGTTGAAAGACGGGGCTAACAATTAAACTAGGATAAAACACATAAGAGTACTGCATGCATGACAAGTTATTTTTTCTTTCTTTTCATCGATAGAATTAGAGATAGTAAGTTCTAGAACTTTGGGACATCCATGACCTTATATATCCCCGCTGAACTACCTCAATGGACAACTTTGAGAATTTCCAGCCCAACAATAACCATGCAGAAAATGCAATGATATTCATATGCACTCACCAAGTTTTATTTATTTATTTAAATTTTTAAATATGAAATGTGCACTAACGAGGTTCAGAATTGGGAATTACAGTCTAATCTTATTTCATTTGGTAGTTAAGAATTAAGATAATATGTGGCATATTTAAATATCACAAATGGTGGCCAAGGGTTTTGAAGGTCGTACCACTTGGTAAACTTAGAAATAATGCTAATGATATATTTTCTAATAAAAGACCTAACAATGTGGCATAAACACTACGCAAGATTTACTGAAATCAATCAAGAGGAATTCCTCAAGACCAGTCATTAACAGAATTGGCTTTTTCTCTCATAGCTAACTAAGAAAAAAGTATAATTAAACTCAATAGAACAAAAATGAAGGTATTTTTCTCACCACAGTTGATCTAGTTGCATCGTCCATCAAAGCAGCGCCAGCAAGCATTTCTCTAATGTCAATTCCCTGTTGTAAGGTTCACTTGTAAGGACAACCCAAAAGATGGGGAAGTCGTGGATTTAAATACTTAACAATCACCAACCTGAAGTGCAGCTGGAAGCAGACCGACAGCAGACATTTCTGATGTTCTACCACCCACCCAATCAAACATTGGGAACCTGGCTAACCAACCTTCAATTCTTGCAGTGTTGTCCAGTAATGAATTTTCTTGTGTTACAGCAACACCCTGGGCAACAGAGCACGTGTCAGGTCATAATTGAAAGCTTAGGGCAGATAGAGGCAAACCATCTCTATATATCAGAATAAGAGAACTTAAAAAGAAAAACATAAAATTAAAAATTTTAAAAAATTAATAACCAAAACAAAACAAAAGACTAATTTGAGCACCTTCCTTTAGAAATTATATTTCTGGTCTCGTCTAGAATTGTAAAATTAAAAGAATGAGCCAGGTCTGCCAGGGCTAATTTTACTTACAGAGACATTTGACAAAATTTTCACTCTAGCCAGTCAACTCCCTGAGCTCAAACATGAAATGTTGAAGGAACAAATGATTTTAGACAAGCTCTAAGAGAATGCACTGAAATTTTGCATATTAGTTCCTAGAAGCACGAGATAATTACAAAAAGAAGATAAAAATTTAGTTCTTGTTTCAAAAGAAGCGATGATTACACTTGACCACGGAAATGCAAGGAAACTTAAATAATTTTGGTGATAAAGATATGTAAGTTTATGTATTTAAACATCCGAACATGAAAGTTAATTTACATCCAACCAGTGATTAAGCAGTATGATTACCATGATCTACAATTACAATTTGAAATTAACACATAAGAGAATCTCTGGAACTCTCAGGAAAGCAGGAGAAAACTAATACTAGCAGAAAGAAAAACCTGAGATCAAAACCTGTTTTGCAAAATCCAAGCCAGCCTCGCGAAAAGCCTTCTGTACTTCCAGTAAACCATTTCTAGTTTCAGGAGTGCCTCCACTCTGAGAACAATTCAAATGGGCATTAAATTGGCAATAGTTCTAATAATGTGCAAAACTGTTTCAAAGTGATAATATGCAACACAGTGTACCTTGAACATTTTTCTTCCTGTTTATCGAGATGAAAAGTTTTTTTCTTGTTAAAAAAAAAGTGATACGGGAATCTTTCTGCCCACTTATTGTATGAGCCTAATTGGGTTTGTAAGGGATGACTCCAAAGAGATGGGCCTAAACAAAATAGGCTTGGAGAGTACACTCTAAGACTTGGTCCTGAGTGATTTATAGGAATAAACTGGCATCTCTCATATCAGCTACACTTGTAGGACAATTGATTCATCTAAACTATATAAATTAGAACCGGCGCTAAAGGTCCTAGGTCCAAGTCCCTTGGATGCACTTAGGAAGGGTACTCTTCAAAGGACTAAGGAGATGAGAATGATGTGCCCAATTGGGTTCACGTTCATATAAAAATGATGGGCCCAAATAGAGTAAGTTTGAAGAGTGTGCCCGCCCTTAGGCTGGTTCATGGTTGATAACTAATACATAAGAATAGATTGACTCTCTCCTATCAGCTGTCGCTTTTGGAAGAATTGGTTTATTTATTTTACAACAATACAACAAGACTTCAATTACTAAAACATAGTTCAAGCTTTTTGCTATATGGAACCTGCCTTCCGATTTAACTCTATCAGCAGCTATTCAAGTTGATATCAGTCTCTTTCCCAGATGTTACCTATAACATGAAAGAAAGGTACAAGAGAAAATATTGCTGACCTTTGAAATCACTATTACAAGAGTAGTTTCCAATTCCTGGCCTAGTTGTGCAATCTGATGATCAATTCCTGCTGGGTCTGTATTGTCAATAAATCTTATCTGCCATAAAGACGAAGAAACCAAAAAAAAAATAATAATAAAATAAAATATTAATGTTACAGTAAAAAATAAATTGATTTTACTAAACAGTAGTGTGTATCTTCTGTGTTTTATATTAGATACAAAATTCAACATAACTGCAACAGTACTATAAGTACAGTAGTGTTGAGAGAGATCTTCAGTAGGATACTTTTCTTGTAGGTGACAACTAGCAAGTAGCAAATCCTTTAAACTACCGTAAGTGACAGCATGCTAGGTATCAGTTACTCCTGACATTTAATATACACTAGACAGATTCCACAGAAATACCATGCCTTGTCCCAATTAAATATCTCTAATCAAATTACCAAAAGAACATTTCTTCTCTTGTTCAGCAACCAACATATGGTTCTAAGATAGTGAAGTTAGAGGGTGAAGCAAAATCATTACCAATGATCAACTCAAGTACCTTAAGTGGAGGATTATCCGGAGCCAACGCTTCAGCCACAAACTGCGGACCAAGAGCTGATCCTCCTATCCCAACAGAAAGTATCTGAGTAAAGCGGCCATTGGGAGAAGATGGGGGCTTAATCTGCATTTTGCATTGCGAAGGGAATTAATATATCCGGCAAGAGGAAACACAGTAAATGAGACAAACAACACTTTAAATGTTCTTTAAAATTAGAAATAAAACTATAAAGTTATAATTAGGAATAAAACAATACTTTAACATGTAATAATTATCCATCATTATATACTATTACACAGAATGATGGTTTGGTTGCTGAAATGTGGAATGTCTCATCTGAATCTTGAAATTTTCACCCTAGAAGGAATCTGTCAGATGGCGAAATGGAAGAATGGGCTAGTCTCTCCCATGCCCTTTCTATGGTTAATCTCAATGAATCCCCTGATCTATGGTGCTGGAATTTAGAGAAAGATGGTACTTTCTCATCAAAATCTCTCTCCTTGCTGCTATCTTCATCGAGAGACTGGATATGTAAAGATTTATACATAGCCATTTGGAAGGGAAGCTACCCTAAAAAAGTGAAATTCTATATCTGGGAATTAAGCCACTCATGCCTCAATACATATGACAAGCTCCAAAGACGTTCTCCTTGGATTTCTTTATCACCCAGCTGCTGTATATTGTGCAAGCCGCAAGGCATTGGGGGAATCCCAAAATCATCTCCTTTTCTGGTGCAAACAGGCCAGATCTTTTTTGGGAGTTCGTTCTTAACCTTTTTGGTGGCAGATTGTTTTTCCTCTTGATGCTCGAGACATTCTTCCTCTTGTACTCCCTGGTCATCCTTTCAAGATTCAAGGAGAAAAGGGCCCTTCGGCTAAATTTCACTCGGGCTTTTTTGTGGTCTACGTGGCTGGAACATAACTCTCGTATTTTCATAGATAAGGAACAAGACCTCCAATCCCTTTTTCACATCTATAACTTACTTATCTCTAAACTAGTGGAAATTAAGCACCCCTTTTTGTAATTATAGTATATCTGATCTCATGACCAATTGGAGATGTTTTTTTGTAATCCATTGGATAAGTTCCCTCCCTTTTGTAATTTCATCTTATCAATGAAATGTCGATGTTTCCAATCCCAAAAAAAAAAAGAAAAAACAAAAACAAAACAAAAACTATAGAGTTCAGAAGCAAAGAATTAAACAGATGAGTAAAAGTATACAGTAGAATATACTGAATCCCTTTTACCCTTCGGCTGAATCAATCTAATAATGCACTCTTCTCCAATCCAACTCGTAATTACAAATATTAATTTACGAACACTAGAGCTATACATTTAACATTTAAAGTTTGATCTCCAACTTTTTATATTCTGATGCGAATCTAGTTACGCTGTCTAAAAGGTGGATGTACTCGAACAACGTTTTAGGCTTTTAGCAACTTCCCCTTTACATTTCTCGCAAATCTTGCTATCTCACTGCACCAGCCTATTAATATAGTGCATTCTAGGTTTTATTGAAGAACTATAACGCATAGCTCCAACGCAGCCGCAGTAGACGCAGCCAAACCAGAGAGTAAACAAGAAAAAAACAAACACCACGAAAAAGGCCAAGGGGGACGAATGCCATGAAAACTCACCTTACCGCTGATGATGTCGTCTGCGAAATTGCACACAGCATCTAGAGTATTATTGATCTGCGACCTCAAAAACGAGTTGGGCGCAAGCTCAGAGTTCCTCAGCCAATAATGCCCAACCATCCGTCCTTCATCCGGATTGGCAATCGCACCCTTCTCAAGCGCCTCCATAGCCCTGAACGCAGCTTGGAATCGAGACTCCATCTCCGCCAAGAACTCGTCCGAGAATCCAATCCGACTCACATCCAAAAACAGCCCAAGCTCCTTGTGCTGGTAAAGCCAATCAACGTACCTACTCCACAGAGCGTGAGGATCTTTCTCCAAGCCCTTCTTCTCCTTCTTAACACCTCCATCAGAAGCAGACAACTCAACCGGGATCTCTTTGGCCACTGAGTGAGCAGGTCCAGCAGCCAATCTCCCGTCATTGAGCTTCGCGCGAATCGGAAATGACACCGAATCCTTCCGCAGTGATCCGGTAGCTCCAAGAAAGAGGGTCTTGGTCTGAGGCTTCAACGACGGAGAAGAAGAGCAAATGCCAGAAATGGAAGCCATGGAAACAGATGCAGCGATGATCTCGAAGTTGCTGATTTACAAATATCTTTATAGAATGGTTTCGATCATTCCATTTGGCTCTGCACCAATCTTTGGCTGAGCGGAGACGAACGAAACTGGAGAAATTTAGCAGAGAGACTGTAATGAGCTTTTGAGTTGTGTGTTTTCGGTTTGGCTTCGCATGGTGTGCTTGTGCGGGCGGCGGTGTAAAAGCCTCACACGTTAACTCGTTCGCATTTGGCAAGTTGAATTACTCCTTCTTGACTATAATACCCCTCTGTGGTTGCTAATACTACGAAATTGCCCTCCAATTCGAATATTCTTTCGAGATTGCCAACTGTCATGCTGACCGTTCTGTTTTGGACACCTGACCGCCGTTTTTGCTCCGTTTGCTCGTTGGTCGTCCTAAGTAGACATTTTTTTTTTTTTTTTTTTTGAGAAAGTGAGTCACATTAAATAATTTAGGTTAAATTATCAAAAATACATTTAGATTATTAGCTCTCGAAGTTTGAAGTTTATTTCAAAGCAACCTTTTCTTTAAATTTATGGACGGAAAATGATGAATTTGCATATGTATTATTGCTTATGTGAACATATTTGAACATATATGTGAAAAAAACAATAAAAACACATGCAAACACATCATTTTTCGTCAATAAATATAACGTAAAATGTTACAAGGGTCGTTTTGAAATAAACTTCAAGGGCTAAAATGAATATTTTTAAAGTTCAGAAGTATAATTGAAACCAACTTCATGGTTCATGGGTATTTTTGATAATTTAACCTTAAATTAAATATATTTTCATATTTGGTTTAAATTTTATTTTGATCCCACAACTTTGAATTATATTATAGTTTAGTTTCAAAATTTTCAAAACATTCATTTTATACCTAACTTAAAAAAAAAAAAAAAATCTAATTCAGTCTGTACGATTAATATTTTGTTGATAACATTTTTTATTTAATGAATCCATATTTTCATTGAGAAAAAAAATGAAATAATACAAAGATGTACAAAATAAATCAAACTCTCCAAAAGAAGAAACTCTCGTGATATAAAGGGGCTCCAATCCAAATTATTCTATTAAAGTTTTTATCTGTAGAGGAATAGGGTATCAATTTGAAAATATATAAATTGTTCGACGGGTTAGATTTTTTGAGTTGGTTTGGTTTCAATTCGCCATTGAAGTTATTCCTTGCTCATATTACAACTTTCTTACATTCAACCACGAGATTGTTTAATTTCTTCTTGTTGAGAGGAAGGGCATGTGTATTTGTTGGCCACAATAGGGCTTCAGGTAGAATAATCAAACATCTTCGTTTAAAGTACTTTAACGTCATTTTAGAACATAAATTTGAAGGATAACTTAAGGGGCCCGTTTGGTATGCCGGAATTTGATTGGAATGGAATGGAGTGTGATTTCCATGGGAATATTTTGCTGGAATCATGATTCCCATGCCTGTGTTTGGTGCATTGGATTTGAGTTGGAATTAATGGATAGAGAAATAGTGGGACCCACCAAAATTATAAGGAAAATAGAAAAAAAAATGGTGGGTCCCATCAAAATTATGAAGAAAAATGAGGAGAGAAATAGTGGGACCCACCAAAATGTGGTTAAAATAGAAAAAGAAATGGTGGGTCTCATCAAAATTATTAAGAAAAATGGAGAGATAAATAGTGGGACCCACCAAAATGTGGGAATGGGTTGGAATCCCAATCCAACCATTTGATTCCAAACCCATCTCATTCCAGGGCAACCAAACGTGGTATTCCCTTTCAAATCCAATACAATCCAATCCAAACCAAGGGGCCGTTTGGTGCGCCGGAATTGAATGAGTTTGGAATGGAAGGGAATGGAATCTGATGCCTATGGGAATATTTTGCTGGAATCATGATCCTCATGCCTGTGTTTGGTGCATTGGATTTGAGTTGGAATTAATGGAGAGAGAAATAGTGGGACCCACCAAAATTATAAGGAAAATAGAAAAAGAAATGGTGGGTCCCATCAAAATTATGAAGAAAAATGAGGAGAGAAATAGTGAGACCTACCAAAATGTGGTTAAAATAGAAAAAGAAATGGTGGGTCCCATCAAAATTATGAAGAAAAAATGGAGAGAGAAATAGTGGGACCCACCAAAATGTGGGAATGGATTGGAATCCACATGCCCACCATTTCATTCCAAACCGGGCATCCCTTTCCAATCCATTCGAACTCATTCCAAACCCGTGGGCCAAACGGCCCGTAAAGGTTTTTCTATAGAAATATGTCCACTTTTTCTGTGGGGAAACATCCTTGATAGGGAGAGAAATCCTCGTTTAAGTGAGGGAGGGAGTGAAGATAAAAATTTCCCACGTGCTAAAAAAGAACGATTTCATATCTCATTTTTTATATCGTTAATTTATTTTATTTTCTTTTTAAACATTTGATTTATTTGAATAGTATGTATGAGTGATTAGATAAGTTAGATATGGAATATTGTTTTGTTTCTGTTATGAGCTTAAAGAATTTTATCTTTAAATAGAGTTTTTTTTTTAGGAAATAAACAATTTAAAAATTATATATATAAAACGAAGAAGGAACTTCAATGGCTATCCAAATTTGACTCGAAGAACTCCATCCATGCAAAACACAAAAATCAGCCACTTATTTGGCAACTTATTTTCAGCTCATCAGCCACATAATCCTTATTCTTCTAAAGATAAAAAGCTATGTCACCAATATGTTAAGTCATTATTAATAGAGAGTATTAACGAAAGGACTAAAATAGACACACATTTTAAAGGTTTAAGGACTTAAACGAACCGGATCAAAATAAAACAAAGTTTCCTTCCTATTTCCTTTTTTTAATATTAATTTTAATTATTTGATTCTTTTTAATACTATATGGCAAATAAGAAACAACATATATATAGAAAGATCATATTTAACCACTCATGTTGGTGAGTGCTCCTTTAGACATTGATGCTTTCCCAACACATTAAGGTAGATTTGAGTTGTATCAAACTGGACATATATTAAAGTCTCATACTTTGTGTGGGAGAGAACTTCTATTTATAAGAGAATCTAAGGTGATAACTTTGCTTCATGATAGACCCGATTAATCATATTTGTCATCCTCGACGGAGAAGGAATGGTAGGGGTGATAGTTAAAGTCTGTTTGTGTTGAAGCGTTGAAGCTTTTGTGTTATTAGACTTGTTTTGAATGTTTGAATTGTTATTGATGGTTCAATAAAATTGAATGTTTTTCTTTCAATTATGTTGTGGTTTTATTAATTTGGTTTGATAAAAGAGGTCTTTTATATGTTGTCCTTTGTTTGAATGAGCATTTTATTTTCGTTTAAGTCGTCGTCCTTGAATAAATGACCATTCTATTTTTATACCGAACAATATTATTTTTCGACATTTTTTATATATATATATTTTAATTAGACTACAGTCAACTAATTCTTCCAAAACACTTTATAATGAACATTTTGTATGCCATATAGTAAAATATAATAAACAAATTTATAAAAGTAATCCTGAATCAATAAAGAAAAAATAAAAGTGTTCACTACTTTTTGGTTGTTGTCTTTATTATTTAACTAGTAAATTAAAAGTTAAATTGATGAGTGGAATAAATTGGCCTTTACCTTTCTAGATGACCCAATCGCCACATTGTCCGCAAAGGGTCACTCTAATTATGATTTAAAAGATAAAATAAAATAAAATTAAGAAGAAGAAGAAGGAAAGAAAAAAAAAAAAAAAAAAAAACCAACAACCACAGATCTCGTGGTTATCAGTATAACTTTATGCCAGTTGAATTATGCTCTTGTTGGCCACCTGAATTGAATTTGATAAATAAATGTTGAAAATTTTGACTTAGGAAAATGTATTAGGTATGAGTATTAATTATAATTTTGGGTTGATTTGATTTTTCACTAAATTATTGAATTGATTAATTTAGTTTCAGACATAAGAATAATCCAATTTAGATTTTGAAAATAAAAGTCAAAATTCTTACTTGTTTTATTATATTACCTACCCTAATAAGATATAGGATGAAAAATCAAATATGCCGTTTAGTTCTTAAATATATAATGGAACACTTAAATTGACTCCACAATTAACTTTTTTGTTTTTAGTACTAAAAACTTAACAATTACTCGTGATCATTAATTAATGGATTATAATTGAACTACAATAAAATAAATATGGAGACGGTTTTTTAAGAATATTAATTGAAGTCATTTGAACTAATTGATGACCAAACTATAGTTGGGAAAGTGATACATGGGATTGGTGGCCGATATTGAAATTCCCTTTTTCTCTTCCTTTTTTAATTTGAATATTGAAATTATTCAAGAGGTTACATTTATATAATTTTGAACGTCAAGCTACAATCAGAAAAGGGAGAATCTTAAAATCAATCCAACCGAATGTTCGAATTCGAAAAAGGAAAAAAGAAAAACTACAATAACACTTGCTTCTAAGTTCTAACCAAGTTCAGCAAAAATATCCCATTCCATAAAATTCTTGATTCCAACCAAGACAATAACCATTTTTCCTTAAAATCTAGTATCTTCGATAATAAATAAATAAAATTTTTTAAATAATCAAGTTTTGGTTTAAAATATATTTTAAAATCATCGTTTTAAAGCCAACAAGAGCATAGCTCAATTGACATAAAGATGTACTGATAACCACGAGGTCTGTGGTTCGAAAGTTGATTATCCAAAAAGTGATGGTTGGTCGAGATTAACTTCATAATTTTGACATTTTGTATAGTCACATTTAGATATAGTGCAACCAAACATCCCGAACAAAGAGATTTCATTAACCAAACCAACCACACCAACCTCCTCATTCATAGCATAGGAGATACAAGGAGGAAAAACAGAATCCCAAAAGCCACACCCTCCATCTTTCAACATGGAAGATTGATTCCGATCCAAAAAATTCTAAGCCACGTAGTGTGCCATTACATTGCACAAACGAGGACCGTGGACAAAATAATCGACACCTACTAAATAACTTGTGATTAAGATTACTTTTAAGAAATTGATTTTAATTAAAACTATTTTTATCTATAAAAAAAAAAAAAAACTATTTTTATAAATTAAAAAAAAAAGATTTTGAGGAAAAAAAAGTGTTTTAAATTAGAAGGTAAGTCAATTCACACTAAAAATTTGACATCCCTACCAATGATTTCAATTATTTAAATTTTTATTATACTTATACAATATAATTTGTTGCAACCCTTCCAAAATGTATTATGCATTATATAGATTGTTGATGGTCGATTTTGGTGAGAGGAAACTCACCTGACCGTCACGTGCCACCAACGGTAAATTTGTAGATGAGGGGGAAGACGTGGCCTGCAAAAGAGAAAACCTGCACACCGGTGTGGTGCTAGCCACACCGCCTCCGATGCTTAAGTCAGAAAACGGAAGGGAGAGCTAGAGAGCAAGAGAATAGAGAGTTCGGGTCCCCTTCTTCAGTGGCGAAGAGGGGTATAAATACATGCTCATCCTAGGGTTTTCAGGAATTCGGAGGTGTTTCAGGACGAACCAGGCGGAACCGGGGCGGCTGGAGGCTGCAGGGACCGAGCGGAGTCGGTGGGACTCGGCCCATGGCCGAGGCCGACCATGGGCCTCGGCCTCGGCCTGGGCCGAGGCCGAGCAGGGGGGTCGGGCAAAGTGCCCGACCCCTTCGGTCTTGACCCGTCCCATTTGCTGGTTTCGCCTTTGGGGTCCATCTCTCAGCCCCATTTCTGCCCGGTTGTCCTCGTTAGCCCCTTGTACCCGGAGTGGTCCGAAATTACCTATAACATAGATCATATCCCTACCTCTCTTTACACATACTTTAGGCAAAGTATGTAGCTTTAATGGCCATCTATATTGGTATTGGTATGTTAATATTCGTACTTGAAGTTATTTTATATCGTTTATCTATTCTATAATTGATGATAGAGTGACATGAATGGTTAAAATAAATACTATTTTTCTTTTCAAAAAAAAAAAATAAATACTATTTTTATAAGTTACTAAAATAGATGCTTTAGCTAATATGTGAACATAGCAGTAGATGTGATGAACTTTATAACATTTGGGAGTGAGATTCGAACCTCTGACCTCTTGGTCGATAATACATGTTAATTACAACTGAGCTATACTCGCTTTGACTTTATATTAGATATGTCAATAATATACTTAAGGATACAAAAACGATATAGTATCGATACTTATAAATTATTTTTTGGTTAAATTACAAGTTTAGTCCATAAATTTTCAGGTTTTGTCTAATGGGCTCTTAAACTTTAAAAAATTGTTTAATAGGTCTATCAACTTTCAGTTTTATATGTGATAGGTCATTGAACTAAAAAGTGTTAAATAGACATAAATCTGAAAGTTCAAGACCAAAACTGTAATTTACCCTTTTTTTTTCTTCATATTATCAATTTTCAAATATGACAAGCAATTTTATATCACCCAATTTTATTTATTTTCCAAATTTTAGAGATTGAAATAGAGTAATGGGGCACTCACATATATGGCTAAAGAAGTTAAATTAATTGCAAATATAGGTCCCGTTTGATAACCATTTCGTTTTTTGTTTTTGGTTTTTGAAAATTAAGCTTATAAACACTCTTTTTACCCACAAGTTTCTTTGTTTATTATCTACCTCATTTTCCATGTTTTAAAAAACGAAGCCAATTTTTTTTTTTTTTTTTAAAAAAAAAAGTTTTCAAAAACTTGTTTTTGTTTTTGGAATTTGACTAGGAACTCAAATGTCTCTTTAACAAAAAAATGAAAACCATTATAAGAAAATTGAAATAAAACAAGCACAATTTTCAAAAACCAAAAACAAAAAACGAAATGGTTATCAAATGGGATCATAGTAACGACATTTTGCATTTACAAATATAACTACCTTTCATTTTTTTTTTTTTGAGTACATCAACATTTGGGGTGGGGGGATTCAAACCTCATGGTCGAGGGTACATGTCAATTATCGCTGAGCTCGCTTTGACACCACCTTTCCTTTTTAAATTGTTGTGCGCCTAGTTGGATAATTTTAAGCAATTCCCTAGAGTCTATCACTCATTTGTATTAAGTCCATCCTCATTAACTACATCGATAGATCAAATTTTGAAAATATATGACATTTAACTGTGATTCTCTGTTAATCATTGTTTGCATATTGGGTATATTGTTTTATTTAACAAGTATATTAGGTATATCGTTAATGCACTGTATCAATAAAAAGGTAGGTAAGTGACATTTTTTTTTTAATCTGAAGGTATATTAGTGGCGGTTGACTTTATTTTTTGTTTTATTTCTTATCAATAATCGATTACTTGTCCATTTAAATATTTTCACGTCAACCATTGATTTACGCTAAGTGGTTTATCATCCACGAACAACTCTCACTAAACAACGTAAAAATGATAGGAAAAAATAACTTTTTGGTCTCTGAATTTTGAGGAATAGGTATGTTTAGTATCCGAGATTTCAAAATAGACCTTTTTAGTCCATGGGTTTTGAGAAATATATTTAAAAAGTCCCAAGTTTTCAAAATGAATCTTTTTAGTCCCTAAGTTTTGACAAATTGGTTTAAAAGGTTCCTTATATTATTCTTTTTCGTTTTTTTAAAATTAAAAATTCTAAATTTTTAAAAATTTAAAACCATTCAATATTAAAAAATAATAAAAAAAAATATATATTAATTTTAAAAAGTTGAAAAAATAATAGGATTTTTTAAATCTATTTCTCAAAACTCAATGACTAAAAAGGTCAATTTTGAAAACTTAGGGGCTGTTTGGGGCACTGAGTTGGTTATAATAGCTGGGGGTTATAATAGCTGGGGGATTATAATAGTCTGGGGATTATAATAGTCTGTGTTTGGGGTGCAGATTATTATAATCTGGGATAAAATAGTCTGTGTTTGGGGTGCAGATTATTATAGTCTGGGATAAAATAGTCTGTGTTTGGGGTGCAGATTATTATAGTCTGGGATAAAATAGTCTGTGTTTGAGATGCAGATTATTTTAGTCTGGGTTCAAATAGTCTATGTTTCAAGCTGACTTTTTTTTTCCTGACTTTTTTTTTTTGTTTATTTTCCTCATACAACTTTGTACTTCAAATATTAATAAAAAAAAATATATTGGGTTTAGTTGTAAAAAAAATAAAGTTTTGGGTACATGGGTTAAATTATGTGTTTAACTTAAAAGGAAATAAAAATAACCTAAAGTAAGGGTTGATTTTCTCTGTTTTAGAGTCATGGTTTTTTCACAAAATAAGTCATTTTATAATTTCATATAGAAAAACCATAACCATATTTGTTTCATTTATGTATTTCCAACATAAAAATGGTGATGCTTATTCAAAACTCATTTTACCTTCATTATCAAAAGAATCAAATAAAATAGAAATCACATAAAATAAAAACTTGAGTAGTATTTTTTAAAAAAATTATTATTATCACAGTAAACTTAAATACGATAAGTATAATTTGAAATGAAAAATATGGTACGATGAAGGTAAACATTCATATACTTCATTATCAAAAGTAATTATGTAATAAAACTCCATATTTATATATGTACAAAGACAACCAAGTATCTAACTCCCTAGAAATTTTCCGATTTTTCCGACAACCACCAACAAATTTTTCGGTTACTGAAATTTTTTCCCCTCTTTTTTCCTTTCATTTTCTTCTACCTCTTTTCTTTTTTTTTTTTTCTTTCTTTATTTTCATTTTTTATATTTTTCGAAATGAAAATGAGAAGAAAGATTTTTTTTTTTTTAAAAAAAAATAAGTTGCCGGAAAAAGTCGTCGGTGATCGCCGGAAAAGTGGCCGGAAAGTCGACGGCGGTCGTCGGAAAAGTTGTCGGTGGTCGCTGGAAAAGTCGTCGGTAGAAAAGTCAATCAGTCACATGGAAGAAGAGAGAAAAGAGTTACTGTAGAGAATGGATAGAATAATTGGGTGAGTTGAATAGTGGTTACTGTCGGGGAAAAATAACCAACTCCACCCCTTATTTTTGTTGATGCCCCAAACACTGGGTTGGTTATAATAGCCCCCACTATTATAACCAACACAGTGGGCCAAACGGCCCCTTAGGGACCTTTTAAACCCATTTCTCAAAACTCAGGGACTAAAATGGTTTATTTTGAAAACTCAGGGACCAAACATACTTTTTTTTTTAATACATCAACCAAACACACCTATTCCTTAAAACTCAGGGACCAAAAATGTATTTTTCCCAAAATGATATATTAATGATAGACATTTATCAATGTTATTATTTAAAAATGATCTACCAGTCATGAACTTTTAGCAATACTATCACTAATACACCTCTAATAAAGGGGCAACTAGATAAATGACCATTTTTAATGGGTCGTTTTGAAAAATGACCATTAGATTTTTTCATTCGAAAAATGACCAATTGCTATTTTAAGTAGTTTTCTTTACAACGAATCAGAAAAAAATGCCCTAAATTAAAATACACTATAGGGAGAGAATCTATTGCCCATAACCGAAATCTAAATTTGAGGACTAATTAAATTCAAAGACTAATTAAATTAAAATACACTATAAAATAGGGAGAGAATCTATTGCCCATAACCGAAATATAAATTTAATGACTAATTAAATTCAAACACACTATAAAATAGGAAGAAAATATTTAGAGATTAATTTAAACCAAATTAAATCAATAATTTCAAAATAAACAAGATAAGACTCATACTAATGTATCTGAACAGAATAATTTGAAAACAAAAATTTAAATTAAAAAATCTTATACTAAATTAAAATCATGATTTATGGATGAAAAATAAGGGTACATAAAAGAAATACAATATATTGATAAAGAAAAATCATGCAAATACAGGGACTTATCAGAATTTAATTCCACAGTATTTGAAGTATTTACGGTCTCAGAATATAGGGATCTAATTTTGCAAAGAAAAATAATGAATAGAAAAGGAATACAAATATGAGGCAACGTTGGAAAGAAGTGAATACCAAGAAATCGATCCGGTGGAAGATGATAAAATAGATAAGAGAGAAGAAATATGTTGTAACTATGATTGCTTGATTATTCATGGGATAACTAACTTTTTTTTTTTTTTTTTTAATTAAATCAGACAGGGGCTTCCTCAAATATTTGATGAGACTTGAAAATTGACTCGAAGAGTCAATTTAAACAGAATCATTATTTATGGAGAAAAAATAGGAGTACATAAAAGAAATGTAACTGTTTTCAAGTAAAGAAATTGAAATAAATAATAAATAATAAAAAGAATAATTTGAAAACCTTCCAAAATCTTTCACATGTTCCTCTCCACGCAAATACAGAGACTTCCTTACTTCATATACACTCTATTTGAATCATTTACAATGAATGAATAGGAATAAAACAAATAATACGAATATGAGACAACATACCTATAATCAATAACCTTCTCAATGTTGGAAAGACGAAGTAAAGACAATAAATCAATCAAAGTTGAGAATGAGTGGAAAAGATGATGAAGATGATGATTTGTTGATTAAAAAAATAAAAATCTAAATAGACAAGAGAGAGAAGATATAAGCAGATGACGAAGATGATGATTTGTTGATTAAAAAAATAAAAATCTAAATAGACAAGAGAGAAGATATAAACTGTAACTATCAACCATTAACATTTTTGTTATGGTTATCTTTTTTAAATTAAATCAAATAGGGTTTCCTCAAATATAGGATGACACATGAAAATTGACTTGGGGGTATAATTGGAAAAATAATTCAAGTGAAAATATGTTAAAAAAAAGTTTAGCCATTTTTCATTGAAAAAAACCGTTTGGCCATTTTTCAAAAATACACCGTAATTTTTTTTTGTCATTTCTAAGGATATCCCAAAAATAAATTGCTTAAAAGTATCTAAACACTAAATAGACATACAAGAATTAAAAAAAAAAAAAAAAATTACCATATTTGCAAAACACATAATCTTCTTGTCATATTTACAAATACAATTTTCAATCTATTGGAGAATTGAGAGGTTTAAAAGAAGATTTGAAACCTTTTCAAAAAAAAAAAAAAAAAAAAAAAAGATTTGAAACGAAAATAAAAATCAGGAGATAATCAACCCTTGTAATCACAGTTCACTGTTGGATTCGGATTGCGTAGCGTAGGCTAAAATCACAATACTCTGTATTACGCGGCATACCGATAAGCACAGAAACTCACAGACAAACCAGACGAGTCAGCAGCCCACCGACCACCTTCCAATGATCCAATCGCTTTAATCCATCGCCTCCGACGCAGTCCCAAGCTTATCTCAAGCTCCCGTCTTCCTCTTCCTCTCTCTCTGTTGCGTTGCGATGTGGGACGATTGGCACGGTGGCTTGCCGGGCTCCGACGAGCCACAATCCGATCATGAATCCTTTATCAACTTCGATTTCTTCTCCGCCACGACCAAACCTAAGGTCATTGTTGTTAACGAGTATCTAGCGCATCGTCTTCTTCCTCTTCGAAGTGCATTTCTTGTCATTGTGAAGCTAGTTAGGGTTTTGAGTTGGTTGGGTGTTGGGCATTTTTCCTTATCGATGAGGTTTTCTGGGTTTTGTTTTGTTTTAGGATTATTACAAGACGTTGGAGGTGGATTACGATGCAACCGATGATGATATTCGAGCAAATTACATTCGTTTGGCTCTGGTTCGTGACTTTGTGTTCTCTTCACTTTGTCTCAATTTATCGTTTTTCCGTTATCCGTTTTGATATGGTCCTCATTTCAGTATTCTTGTTTGTGGGTGATTATCTCAACTGGTACTTGGAATTGGTTCACTGCAGAAATGGCATCCTGATAAGCAGAAAGATCAGGATGTTGCCACTTCCAGATTTCAGGAAATAAACGAGGCTTACCAAGGTCAGTTTCCAGTTTTTAGTTTTTGATGCATCTTACTGTTCGCATTATTTTACAGGCCTTCCTTCATTTTCCATCGCATACATATTAGTCAGGGACCGTGTATACTGTTGTGACACAAAAAGGATTTCAAGTAACAAAACATTGTTTACAATATGTTAAGGAAATTTAAGGAAAATATTTGGATGATGTGTGCTTTATCTGATCATTTGCGAGTAGTAGAAATTGTGTAGTTTGTAATGTTTGGTTAGAAGGAACACTATCAATTTAGCCGAGCTCAGTAATGAGGGCTTGTAACCCAAATGGGGGCATTAAGGTGGTTGGAGGTTGACTCGGAAGGAACACTATCAATTTATCATTTTCTAAAAAAATAGGAAACAAAGAACATATCATTGGAGGGAAAGCAGTACATATGGGAGCTATAAGAAATCGACTTTCAGCTAAGGGGATTCACAAATATCCATGTCAGTTCATAGGGGAAGGACTTTCAAAATTAAGGGTCATTGTGGTTACCAATATCACACAGTTCGAATTACTAGGCTATCAGGTATTGCAGAAGAGGAGAGAATCAGTTTTGAGCATGATAAACATTGAGGACCGCAGAGATTTCCTAACCTTAAAAGAAAAGGCTAGTAGCAATCAGATTGGCTCCATATACTTTAGAATTCTTCTTCCTAGGTTCTGTATTGGTAACATGAAGGTCTTAGACGCCCAGGTATTTGTAGAAATGAAAGAAACAAGAATGGGATAATTATTTTTTTTGAGGGACTTTATAGTATAGTTATAGTGGGAAGAAAGCCTGCAGAGGTCTGTTTTTCTTCATTCTTTCTTTAAAGAGTATGATAACCTAGTGTTGTTGCTGTTAGTAATTTCTGTTTGTACGAGAAGCTCAAATATGTTAATGGTTTGTTGTTGGAAGATGGCAAATTTTTTGGTTCTTGCATTTCCTTTTTTGGGTGGTGGGGTTTGGGGATGGAAAAAAACAACTACCATCAAGAACGGTGAAAGCACCTGAGAGGCTGCAGAGGTGGAAAAAGGAACTCACAAATTAGACAAGCCAAGTTCACAAATATACAGGGCCAAAAACAGAGTTGAAGAAAGTTCTTTTTTGTAATTTCCTCTTGATAGATTCCCTACACAAGATGGATCTTCTTCATCAGAAAAACAAAAGTCGAAGACCTCACTTTGTGAATCTCTTAAATAATGAGGTCCATTATTAATTGATGCGTTAACTTTGTAGTAGTTTGGACATGTTGGGGCTATTGAGCTTTTGAGTCCTGGTTTGGTGATTATGCTTTAGTAACTTGAGTTTGATACCAGTCGTTGGGGAAGATGGTTCAAACATGGGTTTTTAGTATGGTTCAAACATGGAAAAGGGTCATCCGTACAAAAAACCCTTCAAACATCATTACCTAATATGTCTAGGGACTATTAATTCTCCTAGGATTTACTGAGATAAGCTCTGAAGGGGTCTTCTTCTTTCTTTCTTTTGTTTTTTAAATAATTTTTTTTAAAGAAGCTCCAAAAGTATCTTGAAAAGATCAATTTACATGTAGAGACTTCCTGGGGTATAAGAGTGCTAAAAGATTCATACAGTAAGAGGATATGGTTCTCTTTTATAATTACTTTCTGCATAAGATTCAAAGTTCGCAACTCAATTTATCCCTTGCTCTTTTATAAAGATTTTTAAGAAACCCACTCTTTTGGTTGCTATATGGAGCTCATGGTTCATCCTCATGTGGCTTGGACACTTTCTTTTCTCTCCAGTTCTCTTAATGAAGCTTGGATGTTCCTACCTATGCTATTTCCTTTCTCCTTCCTTTTATAGGTGTAAGAAAGTTGCCGTGCAACCACAAAAATTGCCCAGACTTTACATATGTTGCTTTTCCTTTTCCCCTCTTTCTATTGCATCTACATCTTGCTAATTCTTTTTGCAGCTGTTGTAGCTACTTCTTTCTGTTGGCAAAGAATAAATCTCTTTGCCAACTTCTTTTCGATTTCTTTGAAACCTTTGGCAAACTTGATACTGTGATATTCTCTCTTGCTTTGCTATAACAAAAACTGTCAACTTAGTAGCTGTAGAGACCGAGACTCTTTCTTGTTTCTTTCATTTTCTTCACTGACGTCTTCATTAGGAGACGAGGAACTGCCACTTACTGGCTGTCTTTCTTTCATACAAACATTCCATTCAGATTTGCAATGAAGAATAAACTGCTATGTCTGGGACCTGGATAGAGATCTTGGAATCCTTAACTCTACCAATTCAGCTCAATTTGATCAATGGTTTCTAAATATATTTAGCATTTTGATTATGTGAACAAATATTCATTTAAGATAAAACCTTTTAATATAAATGCTAAGGTTAGTTGGTATGAATTTCGAGATAATAGTAGGTAAGATGGATGCCTCTCTTATGTTGAGAAAATGCCTCCATCAACTTTCTTTTGGCTGTTAAAGAAACGAGAAAGGAAGTAAGGGGTGGAAGCCTTTTGAGCTTCATTAGGAGAGAAATGAGTAAAAGAGAGCTTTTCAAGCCATTTTGGGGCAAATCTACGGCTTCAAAGGCAACTTAGAGAGAGAGAGAGAGAGGGGGGGGGGTTGTTGCTCAGAGATATCCCAAGTGTGGGATGGAGAAGAAAGTGAGGTGTAAGCTTGGCATAATAAACAGAAGGTATTCAAGAGACGGTATTTTTTTTTTTTTTTGAAACTTGTTCAAGAGACAATATTGTGTCATCTTGACATGGGTATCTTGTAGCAGGTTTCCCCATCTGGTTAATTTTTATACATTCCTTCCCTTTCTTCAATTCAAATGATTTTTATCACCAAAAAATTGGTGGATGGTGGATACTGGATATTTTAGAGCTGGTCTTGATCTTGGAGGTATATAAAGGAAAATTTTATTTTTCTTCTTCTTCTGGTTACAAGAATAAACTCTATGATTATCTATCAGTTTGATTTAACTTTATCTGCCGTAGTTTTGTGAGGTTGAAACTTGAAAGCGTTGGGTGCAGGAGCAGTAGGGAATTATCTGAATTCACCGTCATGCATTTGCTTGAATATTAGTGTGTTTAAGAATGTTTTTCATGCAAAGATTTAACCTTTTTGAAATGAGTCACAAGATAGCAGCCATCTAAATATCCTAGCATTTTCTCTTCCGAGCCATCTTTGATTGCTCTTACTCTACGAATCTTCATACCAAGTGCAAGTTTGATTAGTGGGAGTATGTAAAGGGCCGATTCTGTTGTTTCATGATGAAACTATTCATTTCATTTTTTCAGTGTAAACTGTAAAAATGAGGGGGGGGGGGGGGGACAGGAACTTCGCCCCACAGTTGATTGAATTCTGTTCCCGTATCTATACCAGCCTTCCAATTAAACAACGCAATCTATTCCAATCCCTGCTGCACAATGTTAATTTCCTCGGCAACTAAACACGAACCTGTTACGTAATTTTTTCACCATGGGTTTCGTGGATCCACTCCATTTGACCTGCACGCTCACTGACTCAACGTGAGATCTATGGGTGAGTAATAAAAAGTAGATGCAGATTCGCTTGTTTTGTTTTCTTCTGTTGTATGTGTGTGTGAGAGAGAGAGAGAGGGGGGGGGGGTTTGAAATCATTCGTTATCCAAGTCCTTGTGGTGAGCAGCAATTTTGCCGTCTCGAGAGATAAATATGGAATTTTGACGTCTTGAGAGATAAATATGGAATTGTTTCAGGATGGAGAGAGACAAATTTCAGCAATATTTGTGATTGGATGAAATAGACTTTCGTTATCCAGGGACTTTCCTCATTATCTCTTTTTTTCCTTCAATTGTAAGGTTTATTATTTGTTAAGTCCAGGCTGTTTTGGCTTTTGGAGGATGCATAAACGCCTCTTTCTTCTCATGGATTGTTTCACAGAAAATAAACAAAACCTACAATTTTAAATTAATAAACTCTAGATCTCACAAAACACTTCTATTATTCATGGACAGTTTTGAGTGATCCCATCAAGAGGAGAGAATACGACAACAAAGGCATGCTGTACAAATATGATTACAACGTAGTTGTAAGAAATCCTTTCTTCTCTCTGCTAACTTTTTAACATCAACCACGCCTTCTATTATTCTTATGTTTGTAAATTATTATGTTCTGTGCAGGAATATCTCAACCGTTTCAAAGGGCTTATATTGACTTGCAATGGCCTTGGAATTAAGCATTCAATTTGGTAAAAAACAGAAACACTTGGCTTCCCCTAAACCTTCAATCTGCTGACATGACAATTCAAGTGGCACACAGCCCAGCCAATGCCTTTCAACTTTCTGAGGGCCCATGTTTTCTTTTGTTCTCATCTTTGTATAAATACCAAAACAAAAACTCTTCAATATTTGTATCTATTCTCTCCCCTAACTAACAACAGTTCATTTCACTTCTACTGTGTTCTTAATCTTAATCTGTGGCCTTCTTTCTCTCTTGCTTTATTCTTGGAGCTGTTGATACTGTAGGCTTGAGATTCTCTATGAGACAGAAAAAGAATATTATTTATTTGGATCAATAATGTGTATGGATGTTGGTTTGATGTTTAAGATTCTAGGTTGAGATTGTATTCAATGGAAGATGATCAAAATTAATTAGAAACACTGAATTTTGTTGTTGCTTCAACCCCAATAATTTTGACAGGTAACTAGAATGGGATTTTTTTTAAGTAGATGACTCGTTAGGCCATCAAAGGATGCTTTTTCATACTTTTCGCAGTCAGTTCTAGTTATTTTCATGCATTTAGGAATGGAAAGAAACATCTTTATGAAATGAATGTGGTCAATATCCATCTTTTCTATATACTTTTAGGAACATACGTATTTTTTTAAAATATTTCTAATCTGAAAGAAAAGATAGTAACTGATTTAACTAATCACACACACATCGATAGAAAATATAACAGTGATTTATTTATTTATTTCGAAATATAAGGAATCTTCACTTAAAAATACTAATTCTTAAAAGTCAATTCATACATATTCAATATCCTTAATCCCTCCATCCTACCAATTTATTAACAGCTAATAAACGAATATTTTTGGTTTTTTGAGCTAATTTTTTTTTTTTTTGTAGATTTTAAAAATAAATATAGGAGATTATAATTTAAATGTAATTATAAAAATATCTGACGTGGCAATGTCGTGGGGGGTATCCTTCCTTTTCCTCCTATGGACGTATTAATAATTAGAAATTAATTGAAACGCTACCTCGCAACATGATTGAAATTATTAAAAATAGAAAAAGATGTGTTAGCTTTCTCTTTCCTTGCATTTGCTTAGCTGGCAATCGTCCTCAATCACCTCGATGTCATCGTCACCAACTTTAATCCAACGGCTCTCATTTCACTCTAATTCTACACCCGTTGCAGGCTAGCACAGCTCTTTTTTTTCTCTGAACCTTTGTTTTTTCTTTTTTGGGTTTTAAGGCCGCCCGCGCATCTTTACCAAACGGCGAACAATAGAAAACGCTAATCTCTCTCTCTCTCTCTCTCTCTCTCTCTCTCTCTCTCTCTATATCGATCTCTTCAAGCTCGCCGGAGTTCAACAATGGCCGTCGCCGTGCCGGATAATCTCTCTCGTGAGCAATATGTGTACCTTGCGAAGCTTGCTGAGCAGGCCGAGAGATACGAGGAGATGGTTCAGTTCATGCAGAAACTTGTTCTTGGTTCAACCCCAGGCTCCGAGCTCTCTGTCGAGGAACGAAATCTTCTCTCTGTCGCTTACAAGAACGTGATTGGCTCACTTCGAGCCGCTTGGCGGATTGTCTCTTCCATCGAGCAGAAGGAGGAGAGCCGTAAGAATGAAGAGCATGTTGTTCTTGTTAAGGATTATAGATCAAAGGTTGAGTCTGAGCTTTCCGAAGTCTGTGCGAGTATTTTGCAGCTTTTGGACTCGAATCTCATTCCCTCGGCCTCTGCTAGTGAGTCTAAGGTCTTCTACTTGAAGATGAAGGGGGATTACCATAGGTATTTGGCGGAGTTTAAGGTTGGGGATGAGAGGAAAGCTGCTGCTGAGGATACTATGCTGGCTTATAGGGCTGCTCAGGTACTTGTGGCTTTTTTTTTTCTGGTAGTGTTATTGAGATAATTTTGAAATGGTGCTGCTTTTGTGGACCTGTTAGGTTAGACATTTCACCTGTGAAATTGACTTTGAATACTGTTTTAGTTCCGCCGCCGAACATCCCTAATTATGCGATACATCTGTTACTGTTCTCATGTTTCCGTGTTCTAAACTACAATCTCCTTTTCCTACGGAGTGAAATCTTGATTTAGCCAGTTCCGATGGGTTTCAAATTCGAAGACGTTTTTTCTTTATTGCTCTGTTCCTTGGTTTTCTCGGGGAAGATCTTCAGTCTCTAACAGACCATTTCTATGTCCCACCTCTTGTAATAGTTTATTTTAATTAATCCAAGGAAAAGTTATGAGGAACTTTCAATTCTATTATATGGGTGCTTGAGATTGGATTATTCTGAATTCTGATTTTGCACTTGTTGGATTTTATGTTACGAAGGATGTTGCAGCTGCGGATCTTGCACCCACTCATCCGATAAGGCTGGGCCTGGCACTCAATTTCTCTGTGTTTTACTTCGAGATTCTGAATCAGTCCGATAAAGCATGTAGCATGGCCAAGGAGGTAAATTTTATCCTTCATTTTTGTTTTCAGTCACCCATTTCTGGTTCTATCCCCCTTTCTACATTATTTCTCTTCTTTGTTTTATCACTGAGAAGAAAGCGTGGGCTAATGCTGCCGCTCGTTTTCTTTTATCACTGGGACCTCCTTTCGTAGATCTTTGTCATATTGTACCTTTTCTGGGTTATCAAGTGTTCCTAAGAAATTGCGTCGGCTAGTACTATTACTGTGGTGACTTTGTTAAACTATTGTCTTCACGTTACTTGCTTAATGTGTTGGCAAGGGACCTTCCTCTCCTAAAACTTGAATTTTATGATTATCGCGTGTCATAGCATCACTCACATGCAGATTTGGAATCAGCTTTACAAATGAAATAATTTTGCAAGGATCTTACAATTGTAGGCTTGCATATGCAGATTTGGATATGTTTGTTTAATATGCATCTAGTTTGACTGATGATTCAAATATTTTACCGTGTTGCATTGGTTTTTGTATCATCCTTCTTTTGCTCTTCAGTTCCAGCTTTCAGGAATGCCATGACCATGATATCATATAACCAATCTTATGACCCTCAAACCACTGTGGATTGTTATTTTTCTTTCATATGAAAATATATCATGCTTATTGGTGAACTACTGTCATTAGGCGCCTTACTTCTACAGCAGATGATTGGATCTGTGACTGAATGTGATTCATGTTTTGATCAATCTCCCTTTGAAAGAGTTATATCATATATTGGAACTGTCCGCTATGAATCTGGCTACTTGACTAACCTTACTGTCCTGGGGTTGACTCTTTCCAAACTTGTCGCCATGTTACATTTTCTTGATATCACTCTGTCTATTTTTATGTTTCCTTTTTGCTAAAATGTGCTTCCAACTGCACTACTATAAAGTTAGCCAGCTAATGACAGTACTATAAGTGCACTTACAATCATTATGCTTTCCCATCCTTCTTTTGTGTGTTTACTCACCAGTTCTTATGCTTCTGATCAGGCATTTGAGGAAGCCATTGCTGAGCTGGACACCTTGGGTGAAGAATCATACAAGGACAGTACCCTCATCATGCAACTGTTGAGGGACAACCTCACTCTCTGGACTTCAGATGCGCAGGTCAGTGAAAGAAAAAAAAGCCCAAATTACAGCCCTTATTCCCGTTCATTATCAGTCCCTTACATTTGTGTGTATTGACTCCTTGCAGGACCAGTTAGATGAGTCATAGAAGGCACCATGAGCTCGACCTGTCCTGTGCTTGTGAAGGGGGGGAGGAGGAGGTGGGCTTCAAATGTCATTTGCTTATGCTATTTTAAATGTGTGAATCTGGAAATTAAACGCATTAGTCTGTGAATGATGTCTTGAACTCAGACTAACCTTGATCTTGAATTCTGAAGTTCCAAAATTGGTGGGTCTTTCTTCTTTCTTTTCTTTTCTTTTCTTTTTTTGACCTAGGTGGGGTTCTTTTTTTCCTTAAAAAGAATCAGAATGAAAATACTTTTTAGCTTCATTTGCTTCATATATTTTTTAAAATCTAAGTTCTGATATCATATCGACACTTTACTCGGTATATTCGGTTGCAGACAACCGATGGGAATATGGCATTTGCTTGTGCTCAATATGTATTTAGAGTGACTGAGTGACCTTCATAAAGTGCTTTTTACACAACTAAAAGAATGATGGAAAATTTGTCTGAATGATTATTAAAAGTTATGGGTGTAACTTTATCAATTGGGGGTCAGTTTTGGGCCAGAACCACATGAACCAACTGTTGTTATGTCAATTTTTTTCAAACTGTTGGTGGATTCGGTCTGATTGAAACTGATATGTTAGCTTTTTGTGTCAGGTCGGTCAGTTTCAGGCTCTTAGCTTTTGGCGGGGTCGGTTTTGATATTATTCTGTCCATTTAGAAAATGTGAAAACTTAAAAAAAAAAAAAAAAAAAAAAGAAAAAAAGAAATGAAATCAGTGACTTGTAATGTTGGAAGGAAAAATTGAATTGGGGATGACTTGGACCCTTTTAATAATCATGTTTATGGTTAGTGAAGATTAAATTTATAAGTTTTTTTTACGGGTGGGGTGGGGAATTTGAACCTTAGATCTCTTAATCGAGGTATAAACTTTATGCTAGTAGAGTTATGCTTTTATTGACTAGTTAAATTTATAATCACTATCTTTTCTTATCTATTTTTTCAGAAATGTTTTCAATCTAAACTTAGATTTTGAGAAAGTTATAAAAAAAAAAAAAAAAAAGTAGGATGAATTTGATAACCTTTTGATTTTTGGTTTTTTGAAAACTAAGTTTATAGATCCTACTTTCACTTGTATAAGTTTCTTTGTTTTGTTATCAACATTCAGTTGAATTATGAAAACTTTAAATAGTTGTTTTTAAATTTTTTTTTTTTTTTTTTTTTTTTAGAATTTGGTTAAGAATTCACATTTCATCAACAAAGCTGAAAACCATTCAAATTTAGGCAAAATTTTGAAAAACGAAAATTAAAAAAACAAATTGCCATAAAAAACAAGATCTTAATTTTCGGTTTTTGTGTAAAAAAAATTATTACATTAATTTATTTATCTAAACTCGTAGAAAAATTGGAAAGCAATGTAAAATGCAAATTAACGGAGGATGCTTTATCAAATCTGGTGTATACTACAAAACTACTCAAGTTGAGCATTTTATCTTACAAAATTGATTTGGATTCTACCCATTTTGACAAAGATGATAACATAATTTGGCGCTAAGGTCATAAAAAATCCCACATCTATGAAGATTTAATGATGAAATCTAAGGCCATCAAACAATGGCTAAAGCAAAAATACATCAAAAAGAGTTTTTGACCACCACCTGCTCTGCAGAACTCTTCTTCACAACTCCTCTAGAGCACAATTCATTAAGCAACTCCAATGCCTCCTTGGCTAAACCTTCATAGGCCAATCCTTCAATGAGAATCATGTACGACGCCTCGGTCGGTTTACAGCCTCGGGCAACCATGTATGCCAAGAAGTCGATGGCTCGACTGGTTTGTCGAACCTTACAGAGTCCTAACATGATAGAGTTGTATGTGATTGCATTTGGCCTCACACCCATTTCTTCTAAATCATGGAAAAATGCAATTGCTTCATCAACTTTTCCTTCCCTGCTAAGTCCTCCGACGAGCGACGAGTACGTAATTATATCCGGTTTGAGACCTTTTCCCTTCATCTCATCTAGAAGTTTTATGGCATCTTCTGTTTTGCCTACCTTTGAGAGCCCATCAATGACTGTGTTGTATGTAATCAGTACAGGAGAGCAACCCTTGCTACTAAGTTGATTCAGTATCTCAACTGCAACATCTACCTTCCCATCTTTGCACAATGCTGTCAATAGAGTATTATAGGTCACAATATCAGGGTAACAGCCTCTCGAAACCATGATATCCAAATACTCGATCGCCCGATCCATCTTCTTCTCTTTGCAGAATCCATGGAGCAACGGGTTGTAGCTCAAGGAATTCGGAGTACAGCCATGCTGAGGCATCTTCTCCAAAACATCGATTGCTCGACCAAGCAAGCCCTTTCGACACAAGAAATTAATCAAGATGTTGAAAGTGACAACACTTGGAGAACATCCCTTCCGAACCATTTCGGCCAACAGCTTCTCGGCATCCATCCACCTCCCTGTACTACACATGCTACGCAAAATGATATTATGAGTGATCACATTTGGTTGGCAGCCATAGGAAGGCATATGATTCAAAAACTTAATAGCTTCATCCAACCTTCCTTCCTTGCAAATCCCATTGATAAGAACATTGTAAGTGACAACATCAGGCTTACATCCTTTGTCTCTCATTTCATCCAACAATTTCATTGCCTGCCCAACACCACTTTCCTTACAAGTTGCTTCAATCAATATAGTGTAAGTTATTACATCAGGATAACACTCCCTCTGCAACTGTCTGTCAAGAACTTCCATTGCTTGTTTCAACTTTCCACTGTCACAGAGAGTACGCAAGATTGTATTATATGTAACAACATCAGGAGAAACACTCATTCGATCCAAAAGTTGTAAAGCACTTCCAATTTCACCAGATTTACAGTAACCACTAATTAGAACATTGTAAGTTATGACATCAGGAACAGCCCCCGAGTCTTCCAAAATTTCCATAACCCGAGTTGCTTTCCTAGTCTTTCCAGTCTTACACAAACCACGAATCAAACTAGTGCAGGCAATTATATCAGGAATATCACCACGATAAACCATATCCTCAAGAAATTTAAACCCTTCTTCCAATTCCCCATTTCTTACCAGTCGACGAAGATGATTGTTGTTCTCGAATTCCTCAAAACTCTGCGAATGATTCGAGGCGGACGAAGAGGAATTGGAGCCATTCAAATGGGTATGAAGATTTTTCTCCCCGTGTTGCAATCTGCCATTGGAACTAAACGTATCGACCCTCGAAACCGCACGAACAATGCTCAGCTGTTTATTGATCGAAGAAATGGGTTCTTCAGAATTATCGGAAGGAATAACGAGGAACCGAGACTTTCCTTTTCCTCCCACATAAAGCCTCAAAGAATTGGCCTCCGAAGAAACCCTTTGCTTGGCCCTAACTTTACGGCCGCGATTTCTGGCGCTGTGACGATGAAGCAAACAGAACCCATCTGTATAATGCCTTGCAGGCAACGTTACATCCATAATCCTCCTTCAACTGGAAGGAAACAAAGGTGTCGAAGCTTAGAACTCCATTTTAGACGAATGTGAAGAAAATAAAGAAGTGGGTCAATGGGGGCTTGTTTTTCCAGTCTACGGAAGGGCAGAGATTAAGGGTTTGCAGAAAGAGAGAGATTAAGAGAGGGGGAAACTTACAGGGAAAGTGAAAATGGAAGAGGGAAAAATGGAGGTGGGTGAGTGGTGAGGCGGCGTGTTGCTTGCTTATCCAGATTCTGAGCGTGTCGTCTGTTTGGGTGGGGAGAGATGGCGCTGATGGACTGCTGAAGGCGAGCAACTGAAGCAAAGCCAGCCGTATGAGTAGGAGGCGGAAAGCTCAGTGGCCCAATCGATTATAGTGGGCTTCAAGCCGATGCAGCTTTTTTTTTTTTTTTTTTTTTTTTTTTTTTTTTTTTAATTAATTAATTAATTATTTACAAAATGTATTTTTAATTTTAATACACTTTTTGATGGTTAGGATTGGAACTTATTTCTTATTTGATTTTTTTTAGTTTTCAAACCGTCTGATAACTATTTGATTTTTTAAGATTATGTTTTTTTTTTTTTTTTCCAATTTCCTTACCATGGTTTTCATCTTTGTTAATGACACTTACGAATTCCTAGCCAAATTCCAAATTTCAAAAACAAGTTTTTGAAAACTATTTTTTTTTAATTAAAAAAAAATTGGCTTGGTTTTTGAAATCAAGTATTGGAAGTAGTGTTTATAAGCTTAATTTTAAAAAACAAAAAACCAAAAACAAAGGGCCCGTTTGATAACGTTCTCGTTTCTTGTTTCTTGTTTCCAATTTTATTAAGAAATCTAAGCATTTAATAACTATGTATTTTTCTTGTTTCTCATTTTTTAGAAACACTCCAAAAATTTGTATAGAACTTTTGGGAACAACTAAAACTAGTTTCTCTTTTTTGTTCTTGTTTCCAATTTTTTCCAAACATAAATAAGAATATAGGTTTATTATTATTGAATGTATAGGTGTCAGGGTCATCAAATTCTATTTTTCTTTATTAAAAATGAAGAAACGGAAACAAAAAATGAGAACGTTACCAAACGGGCCCAAAATGGTTATCAAAGGGAACCTAAAAAAATTGTTTTGAAAATTTAGTGATCAAATAGAAATTAAGTTCAAATCCCAAAGACCAAAAGTGTATTTTACGTAATTTTTTCCTTTTCAAGCATTATGTAGAGTTAGATCTGACCTAAATAATTGTAGATATGTTATCTAATATAATATTTTAAAAAATAGCACAAATACCAAAATTTGTATATTAGTGGTATACACAGATGTATACATGTTGTAAAAAAAACCGGTATATACATAATATTAAGTATTGTCACACACTTTATCAACGATACAAAAATAGTATATAAGTGATATATTATTGTGATAGTTTATCAATAATATAATAGTGATGTATATGAATGATATATTTTATCACATAAATAATATAATATTGATATACTTTAATATTAGGTGTGTTAGTGATATATTCCAATGATGATATAAAAATGGTACATAAGTGATATATAGGATAAAAAAAAAATGGTCATGTTTGGCTTTTGAAAAGAACAAAAAAAGTGTGGATTAAGTGCTCCTTCTAAAAAAAGTAAGAACCCTTTGCTTTTAAATGTTTTTAGGATTTTCAAAACCACTCGTGACTACTTTTCATAAACTAAAAACACTTTTCATCATTTTCAAATTCATTCTAAACTTATCTTTAATTTTTAGGTCTATTGAATTAAGTCGGACGATACAACAATATGATGAGTGAGATATAAAACCCTGACATCATTAAATTAAAATGCAAAACTCATTTGTTTAATTTATATATAGAATTTTTAAAACTCTTTTAGTGGCAAAAATATATGACGGAAAAATGAATTTGAATATTTTAAGCCCCGTTTGATAACCATTTGGTTTTTGAAAATTAAGCTTATAAACACTCCTTCCATCTCTAAATTTCTTTGTTTTCTTATCTATCTTCCTCCCATGTTTTTAAAAACCAAGCTAATTTTTGGAAACTAAAAAAATAGTTTTAAAAAACTTGTGTTTTGTTTTTGGAATTTGGCAAGAAATTCAAATGTGTCATTAACAAAAATGAAATCTATGATAAGGAAATTGGAAGAAAACAAGTATAATTTTCAAAAACCAAATGATTATCAGACGGGACTTAAAAATTTTGGAATCAAATGAATTTAAAGTTAAACAAGTGGACTAAAATGATAATTTAACATATTTACCGATGACCAAACTTATGTTAAATTAATTTATTTTGACTAAATTTTGCTCAAACCTATCCATTTGAGATTTCTTTTTTTTTTTTTTTTTTTTGAAACACCATTTGAGATTTCTTTTATCTAGTATGATTTAAATGAACTCAAACCCTGAGACTTTGCCCTTCTTTTTGAAGCACTTTGATTTCAAAACTTCTTATTTTTTTTTTTTAAATATTTCAATATTTCTATTTGTTTAAATTTTAAATTTATTTATTTTTATATATCTAGTGGTGATTAAAAAGTATCGTACTGACATAAGCTTATACGAATGACTAAGATCTCGTTTGATAACCATTTAACTTTTGGTTTTTGAAAATTATGCTTGCTTTCACCCAATTTTCTTACGATGATCTATCTTTGTTGATGACCCATTTGAATTTCTAGTCCAATTTAAAAAACACAATTTTTTTTTTTTTTGAAAACCAGACTTGGGTTTTGAAATCATGGAAAGAAGATAGATAAGAAAACAAAGAAACTTGTAGGTGGAAGTAAGGTTGAAGTAGTGTTTCTATTAGATAATATTGTAATTGATATTTAGTTAGTTGAACAGTTAAGCTGATATTAGTTAAGGGAGTTATGTATTATGTTATTCTCCCAAACTCTCTGTAAATATATTTGAGAGTTCAATGAATAAAACTCAATTGAGTCTTCTCCCTCCATTTGTGATAGGTTATAAGCTTAATTTTAAAAGACAAAAAATAAAAAACCAAATGGGATCTAAGAGATCTATGATTCAATCCCCCAACCTTACATGTTGTAAAAAAACAAATGTGAAAAATTTGTTTTACATGGTTAATAACATTGTATCACAAGTTGGAAGAGCTTTTATTATTTAAATAAGTGTTAAACTTAGAGTGCATATTACTACAATGTAACTAATTAATAAATTTATGTATAAGGACAACTTGCGAAACAACAAATAAATGGATAAAACTAAAATTTTTAGTTGTTTTTTCCTAAAGTATTTTTTTTTTCTGACAATTGTTTTTTCCCAAAGTATTGTATCATATATATAGATAGTGATTTAAACCTATAATGTTTTAAATAATATACATATATTTGAAATTTTTTTCCAACATTTGGAGTGGGAGATTTGAACCTCCGATTTTTCGATATACCAATTAGCGTTGAATTATGTTCACTCTAACAGAAATATCTTAACTGTTAGTATTAATAATAAAGTTTTGATATAATTTTAAGAATAATGGATTTATGTGTACCACATCAAAGGACAATCAAGTGATTCAAATTTATATAAATAGAGAGTTTTGAACTATTGTAAAGTATCATTGCGGAATAAAAATGATCTATAAAGTAGGAGATATCTTGGATAAGATTTTTTATAACTATTTTCTTAAGTTCAACAAGTAGAGTTTTTTTTTTTTTTTTTTTTTTTCTACATTTAGGGGTGGGGGGATTCGAACTCATGACCGGTCATAAGCACACACTTTATGCCAGTTGAGCTATGCTTTTGTTGGAAGATTCAAAATCTCTAACTTTTTGAGGGGAAAAAAAAAAAACCCTTAAATCAGATTGGGAATATTATACAATGTAGTGACAAAAGGACAGTGGTGTGTCATGTCGTTTAAAATAGAACACTGAATGTAGCATATAAGCTCTCCATTTTTTTTTTTGATTTATTTATTTATCAACAAAGTTTTCTTAATTCTTGTGCCATTTTTTGTGTGACCTATTAAAAACAAACTACAGGAAGAGATCCCTTACCTACCAAACAAATTTATTTTCTAAACTACATAGATTGAAACTAAATTTAATAACCCAGTTCGATTAGAGGAGATATTGAGAAACTTATTACCAGTTTAAAGGTCGAGGTTCGATTCAACTTCTGAAGTTGTTGAACTTTTAAAAAATAAAAATAGTTAAATTGAATAAGATAGTAGATTCAAATCTTCATGCCAACTTGAATATAGCCTCAAGACATATTCTCGATCAAAGAGTTAGATATTCGGATCCTCCCCTCAATGGTATAAAAAATTCCAAATCTCCATCATTGAAAATAAATTTCCTACGATCTAAGAAATGAAACAAAATATAAAAAAAATAAAAAGGGGAAAAAAAGAGAAGAATAAAAATTAAAAAACAAAATAGGAGAAAATATTTTTCAAGAAAGTTGAAGGAAAAAAAAAGAAAAAGAAAAAAAAAAGGCCTCAGTTCTCCATCACCAACCTACTAACCCCACTGAGCAGTGGTGACAACGGAAGAGCACCAAATCAAAAGGGCGCGGAATCTTTCACGCATTTCCATATCGGAGGAACCGACGGAAACCAATGGCTATGGCTCTTCGAAGGCTCGCCGTCGGCGTTACGAAACCCAATGTTTCTCTCCTCAATGCCCGGTTCCTCCATCACATGGTTCTTTTTTTCCCTTGATCCTCACCGCCATTGTTAATTCATGTTATCTATGGTTTTACATTCGTTATTCTTCACAATTTCTCTGATGCCGGATTCTCTTGTTGTTTTCGTATTTGAATTCGTTTTCTATGGCCGCAGTCTTCTCTGTCCGGGGCCGCTGCGGAGGAAAGGGAGAAGGCTCGAGCTACTGTGAGCGTTCCATTGACATGATTTTTTTTTAATCGTACATTTCTCTGATGCAAAAGTTGTTTCTGGTAGTTATAACGTAAATAAGGACAAAGGAATGTTTGCGGATCATGGTGTACGAGATCTGTTTGATGTGTCAACTTTCTTGTATTGATGTTGATGTTTGGAGGAAATTTTGATTTCAGTGGATTAAGCAGCTGAACGCCCCTCTCGAGGTCATTGATCCGGAAATTGCAGATATTATTGAGCTTGAGAAAGCTCGTCAATGGAAGGTATTTTTTTACGACGAGATGCTTTTCAAGTTCTTGTAACTTTCGAAAATTTGACGTTGATCCATTCGCTTCTTCATTTTTTTAAGCCTTGAAATGGTCGTTTATGGTGTTGATATCCGTCTAATTGAGTTGAGATTCGTGATTAACATTAAAATCCTGTATAATTTGTTTTTGAATGTGAAGGGTCTTGAACTCATACCTTCTGAGAATTTCACTTCATCATCAGTGATGGAAGCAGTTGGTTCAGTTATGACCAACAAATATAGTGAAGGATATCCAGGTGCCAGATACTATGGAGGAAATGAGTATGTGAATCTATCTCAATTCCAGAGTCTACGACTTTTTTTTTTTTTTTTGGAAAAAATTATTGGATTTTGGAAAATTAGTTTCAAAGGTGAATTTCTTTCTTAATATTCGGTATACATCGACTACTCCTCTGATAAGGTTGATGTATCATGAATTTAAAGAGATTTGCAAAAACAAAATAAGAACAGAGTATAAATTACATGAAAGACCATCATGAGTTTTTCTAACAAAATTGTTGCAAGTTCTAAAAATCGGTAACTTGCTGCGACGGCACTGATCCTTTCTGCACGTAATTCTTATTGTTTTTATTTTCCCCATTTTTCTCTTTTTTCTTTCCATTTACATAATCAATTCGTAATTATAGACGCCAAATGGATTTAGGTACATTGATATGGCCGAATCCTTGTGCCAGAAACGTGCACTAGAAGCTTTCCGTTTGGACCCTGCAAAATGGGGAGGTATGAGAATTATTGATACACTTTTATCTTTTTAGTACTACAATGTGAGGTGAGCGATTGAACTTCGACTTCTAGGTAAGTAATAGTTGCCTTTTTCCACTGAGTTATGCTTAGATCGACAGAATTATTGATATGTTAGTTTCAAGTGATAAAATTTGTTTCAGACTCGGTCTATTTAAGTGTATAGCAGTTCACCGTGTCTTTTCCTGAATTCACATGCAAACGTTTTCAGAATTTTCTGATTCAGTAAATGTAATTGTTATCAACAAGCTTTTCTCAACATGGTGGCTTTTACTGGCATAACTAATGACAAAGCATAAAAGACCCAGAGGATGATCGTTGCATATATTAACCAGAAAATTGACTGCACCTCCCTTTTTCTGGACCCAATCTAGGAGGAAGACATATTGGTGATATTTGCTATAGTGTGAACCACTGAAGTCTCGTGGTTTAGGCTGACCTGTTCTTTTTATATAACCAACTCTGAAACCATTCAGTTTGACCTATGTGAAAGAATTTGCCAAAGTACCTTCAATATTTGATTAATCTCAGCATGCTATTTCTTTGTAGTTAACGTGCAGTCTCTCTCTGGATCACCGGCTAACTTTCAGGCATATACTGCATTATTAAAACCTCATGAGAGGATTATGGCTCTTGATTTACCACATGGTGGACACCTTTCGCATGGTTATCAGGTGTTTAATATCAAATTTATTACTTGGTTTTTACATTGCTGCTTTTTGTGGTTTTGGTAGAGTGAACTTTTTATGATGTTTGATATGGAACTTGCCTATGTATATTTCTTTAAACTTTTGCAGACTGATACCAAGAAGATTTCTGCTGTTTCAATATTCTTTGAGACGATGCCATATAGGTTGGATGAGAGCACTGGTTACATTGACTATGATCAGGTTTCCAATGCTTCTGTGTTTGAACTATATAGAAATATCCCGTTGATTTTTCTTGAAACTGCAATTCCAAATAAACGAACTTATATGGAAGAAAATTCTAACAGTTGGAGAGAAATGTGGCATTGTTTCGACCAAAACTTATTGTTGCGGGTGCAAGTGCCTATGCCCGTCTCTATGACTATGCGCGAATTCGCAAGGTTTCTTCCTCTGCTTGGCTATAGATAATGGAATAGCTCCCATCAAGGTTTTACAATTCTAACATCGTGTAACATTTGATTTGGTTTTGATTATTCTGACAGGTCTGTGACAAACAGAAGGCAGTCATGTTGGCTGACATGGCACACATTAGTGGTTTAGTTGCAGCAGGCGTTATTCCATCTCCTTTTGAATATGCTGATATTGTGACAACAACCACACATAAGTCCTTACGTGGACCACGAGGGGCAATGATTTTCTTCCGGAAGGGCGTTAAAGAGATCAACAAAAAAGGACAGGAAGTAAGTGAAATCTTAAAAATGTAAGAAAGAATACACTGTAAGGAAAGGTTCCTACGACACCTAGAAGTAAATATAAGTTTCAAGGGCAAGTTCTTAGTTGTCTAATATTTTATTACAATCTACAGGTGCTCTATGACTATGAAGACAAAATTAATCAGGCTGTATTTCCTGGTCTTCAAGGTGGCCCACACAACCACACCATAGCTGGTCTAGCAGTTGCACTAAAGCAGGTTATTTATTTATTTAATTGTTGTTTTTCTCGGTAACAAAAATAAATTTGGGCTATCTTGATGAAATTTGAGTTCAGATGCTACATTTAGCTATGTGGAGGTTCGCCTCGTTTTCACTCACGTCATTTCTCTTCTTTACCATATTGCAATAGGCCACAACTCCGGAATACAAAGCCTACCAAGAGCAGGTTCTCAGTAATTGTTCAAAATTTGCTCAGGTATACACAGGAAAATTTCTGATTTCTTTGACAAATCATCAATATAATTCTCTTCAATTGCATGTTTTTCTCACTGTTTGGATTAATTAATTCCCGAACTTTCTTCTTTGCGTAAGTCAGTGTATTTTACGGTGTCATATCAATTGTTTATGCAGAGTTTGATTGAGAAGGGCTATGAACTTGTATCTGGTGGAACTGACAACCATTTAGTCCTTGTGAACTTGAAAAATAAGGTAACGGGTGACACTCCTGTCATTATAACTATTATACTTCTCATCCCGTTGGACAGTTGTTTCTTCTGTCTTCAGGTTTTTGTTTTTATGTAGTGCTCACTGACGAATACAAATATAAAGACAGTTTAACTAGCAATAAAAATCATCCCGACTTGTTTTCAAACTTATGTTATCATAGGTTTCTTAGAATGAACTTTCATTTATGTTTCTGTCATAAGCAAGGTAATATACAGGTTATCCTTAGCCTGATTTGGACAAATATTTAGAAATGACTTGTAGTTTTGGATGAACCCTTTTCTTATTATTTTGTTTGTTTTCCCTGGTAGGGTATTGATGGTTCAAGAGTCGAGAAGGTTTTGGAATCAGTTCATATTGCGGCTAACAAGAATACAGTTCCAGGGGACGTGTCTGCCATGGTTCCTGGTGGCATCCGCATGGGTATGTTCTTCCATCATTCTGTCTTTGCTCTTCAAATAGGTCAAATATCTAAATTGGTATAAATTTTGTGTTCTGGACTTTTTTAGGAACCCCTGCTCTGACTTCGAGAGGTTTCCTCGAGGCAGATTTTGTGAAAGTAGCTGAATTCTTTGATGAAGCTGTGAAGTTGGCCTTGAAGATTAAGGCTGATAGCGAAGGTTCTCGAACATAACATTTATCTGCATTAAAATATACTGATCTCTCTCTCTTATTGCCCATTTATTGACTGTCTTTTAGAATCCTTTGATATGCCCATCTCTGTTCTTAAATATGTTAAACACAGGTACTAAGTTGAAGGATTTCGTGGCAACCATGCAATCAAATAAAGACTTCCAATCTGAAATTTCAAAGCTCCGACATCAGGTTGAGGAATATGCCAAGCAATTTCCAACAATAGGTTTTGAGAAAGAGACAATGAGATACAGAGACTGAAGAACAGATTTTAAGGTGCAGGCAATATTTGGCAGCTGAGTCGGGTTAGAACATCTCTTAACATCCATAACTTATTGAATGAATACCGTCAGTAATGTGCTTAGTTGCATAGCCACTCACATGCATACGCATATCTATTTATTAAATTTACTTTATCAAACAATAGGCTGGGGTGGGTTTGATGATTTTTAGGAGGTGAAAACTGAAAAGTTCTTTTAGTATGTGACATCACTGGTTAGGTTATTAAAAGTAAGTTGAAAATAGTCTAAAAACACAAAAAAGTATTTAATTAGTGATTCATCCAAAAATACTTATAAAAGAAGCTATGTTCTAAAGCATTTTTAAAAGTCATGTTCTAAAAGAAAAAAGATGTTTTTACTCAAAAGCACTTTATTTATTTATTTATTTATTGAAAAAACCTTGTCAAATTCACCGTAAATCTTTTATAAATATTCATGATACAAAGTTCCAAGTGTCAAAGATTCCAATGTAACATCAATTTAGAAGTAATAATCAATAACATTTTGTGGGGTTTATCATGTCCAGCATACTTAATTGGTGTTTGATATTTTATTATGCAGCTTCCATAATTCTGCTTCAGCAGATATCCTTCTTGTTAAAGTAGCTGTGCAGAACCTCCAGCAAATGTCCTTTGAAAATGATGGCAACCAACTGCAGAAATTTAAACGTTTCCATTAATTAAATAAGTGTCCCTTGTGAGCAGATTTTTTGGAATTCCAATTATAAAATCTCTTGATCTTTGCGAAATTTGATTTATAGGTTATTAACTTTGAATCTTAATTTCACATCTTAATGTAAACATAATGTTTCTACTTTACAAGAATAATACGAAATAATACATCTTTCTCAATCCAGTTTTGCTTGAACTGTGGGTCTGACGTAGTCGGCTTTCTTCATGGAAACAATCGAGTGTCCATTGTGTAGGTAAATATTTGAATCTTGGTTTAAATCTCAGTCCTAATTTTTATGTTTCATTTGAGTATAAATCAATCATTTTAGATATTCTATTTTAGTCTGTTTAACTTTGAAGGTTATGTTTTAGTATCTCTTTGACGAATGTTACGGTTTAGTCTCTCGTCGTTTGATTACCAAAATTGTGAGAATCTAAATTCATATAGGAACTTTGCACCAAATCTAGTGTATGTGGCTTCAAACATTTGTTTAGGTAAATAAATACTGGGTAATCAAGTAAATGAATAGTAGATGTGCTTATGTTAGTCTTTTCTTAAATAATATATTAGATTCAAAAAATGGTTTTTGGCTTTTTGTTTCTTTTTATGTAAAGTAAAAGATTAAAACATAATATTTGAGAATTTAGAGATCAAATTGACAATGAGATTAAAGTGGAGTAAAAATATATTATAACCAAAATATTACTTGCAATACTTGATAGAGTTATTTTCTATGAATGTATAATGATAAAGAAAATGGAGAAACTAATAAAGGTAATGGATAAGTTGATTTAGTTTACATATATGTATGTATATATATCATATATGTACCTATTGAAAGGTCTAACAAGTGGAAATTAATATTGATTGGGGAGGAAATGAAATTATAAAGGATTTGACACACATGACCTCATGCTTTGATACCTTGTTGAATCTTTGTTGATGGATTACGGTAAAATTAATCTTCTAATAATTTGTCATGTTCCCATTCCTTGCAACGATGCCCTCCCTACTTGAACTATGCACCAAAAGTCGGTAACAAGTAAGAAAAATGTCCCAAGAAGCAATTTCACTAATTTTGTCTATACTTGTTCTACTCTTGCTTCGTCATTGTCCTTCATTTGACTTGAGTAGAGAAGAGTCAAATTCATATTCTTGTAAATGTAGATTTACATATGTGAGTATGAAATAAAATGATAGGAAGCAAATTGACATATGGGTAAAATTTTAAACCTATAGATTTTTAGGGGAGTTATTAGGTGCGTTTGGTTGGTGATCTGCAAACAGAAATTTGAAAACAAAAGATTCAATGAATACACAGTTGTATTTCATGTTTTCAAATATGTGTTTGGTAGCAGATTCAGAATTTGGATTCGAATTTAAATAATGGTTCAAAATGTGTTTGATAATATATTTATAAACCATAAATTATTTGTAGTTATCAACTAAATACTATGTTGAATATAAAATATTACTAATTAATTTATACACATGTTATGTGTTATAAATTTATTATTATTATTATTTTACAATATCATATAATTTATAATACATTATATTATACAAATTTTAATTTCACAAAAATAAATTGACTTTATAACATGAAATACTATATTTATTAAAGTTTTTATCATTTTAATTTAATTATGTATTTAAAATTTTCAAATTCAAAATCTGGATACAATGAAAACATAAAATAGTTGTTTTCAGAATTTCTACTATTTGGATCACAGAAGCTGAAAACAGTTTTCAAAAACACATCTGTCAAATGCATATTCTGAAAACATAAAACAGTATCCAGATTGCATACCAAACAGATCCTAATGTTTCAATCCGTTAAACTACATAAATTCACATGTCAATTTACTTCTTATCATTTGAATTGCTATACTAAAAATTGAAAAAGATAAAAAAATATGCAAAATCTTTTTTTTTTTTTTTTTAAGTAAATGTAATATCAATCCATATACATACCGAAAAAAAAATTGACCATAATATTCTCTCACCTTACCCAAATAAAAAAAAAAAAAAAAAAATTGAGTGTGGCAGCGAGGAGTTGAAGTAAAATATGGTGACTGTAAAGCGAAGTAAGAAAGACGTTCTTCCCTCCACAATTCTTCAGTGTGCGGATTAGATTGGATGGGGATTGGGGAAGGGATAAAGTCCCAATCTCTTCCCCTTCCACTTCCCTCCATTATTATGTAATTCCTTCTTCTTCTTCTTCTTCTTCCTTCCATGGCTTCCTTGCCTTCTGTTACTCTCACTGCCGCTCTCAGGCTCGAATCCGACGTACGAAAGCGACATTCCACCAGCTTTCTCGTCAACGATAAGGTACTCTTTTTGCTCGCTTTCTACGTAATCTTGATTGATTTCAAAATCTCTGTCAAATTTGTGCGATGAACCTCTAAATCATCCTCTTCTCCTCCTAGAATCCTCGAATTGATTTTACGGACTTCTTTTTTTGATTTGCGAGCTAGATCAGTTCGGTTGGAGTTTGTGACAGTCTTAATTTGCTCGTTACTAAGCGTATTCAGTGTGAGTTAAGCCTGCTTCGTTTTCTTGACCTGTCGATTTGTTGATTCTATGGTATTACTGCAGAGTGCCGGCGTGCTGTATCAGAAAAATCAGTCGCTAATCCAACTGAATGTTGACGCGGAGTCGAAGTTTGTCGACTTGCGTGAAGCTCTGTCTCTGCTTAGAGAGGGTACGAGGATCGAAACTTCTTACTATATTCCTTTGTTGCAAGAATGCATAGATAGCAATTTAGCTGCAGAAGCGGAGATTATCCATGGACATATCGTAAAAACTGGGACTCATGAAGACTTATTCGTAACGACTTTTCTTGTTAATGTTTATGCGAAATGTGGAGTCATGGAAAATGCTCGCAAGGTGTTTGATAATTTGCCTAGAAGAAATGTCGTTGCATGGACAACTCTAGCGACTGGTTATGTCCAGAATTCGCAGCCTCTCGCTGCTCTTCGAGTATTCATCGAAATGTTGCAGGCTGGAGCTTATCCTACAAATTATACACTGGGAATAGTGTTGAATGCTTGTTCTTCCTTGCAATCTATCGAATTGGGGAAGCAAGTTCATGCGTATATCATCAAATATCACATAGATTTTGATACTAGTATTGGCAACTCTCTTTCTAGCTTCTACTCTAAGTTTGGGTGCTTGGAATTTGCAATAAGAGCCTTTCAGAAAATTAAGGAAAAGAATGTCATTTCATGGACTTCCGTTGTATCTGCCTGTGGCGATAATGGTCAAGCAGCTCGGAGTCTAAGTTTCTTCACCGAGATGCTCTCGGAAGGTGTGGAGCCGAACGAGTACACTCTGACCAGTGCCTTGAGCGCATGTTGTGTGATGCTGACATTGGGTCTAGGAGCACAGGTTCATTCACTAAGCATTAAGCTTGGTTATGGTTCAAGCATACCTATAAAAAATTCTGTCATGTACTTATACCTGAAATGTGGATGGCTTATTGAGGCTCAGAAATTGTTCGAAGGTATGGAGACCCTCAATTTGATTACATGGAATGCAATGATTGCAGGCCATGCGAAAATGATGGATCTTGCTGCAGATGATCTTGCAGCTCACAAGAGTGGATCTACAGCACTTAATATGTTCCAGAAATTACATCGCTCGGGCATGAAACCCGATCTGTTCACTTTCTCCAGTGTTTTAAGTGTGTGTAGTAGTCTAGTAGCCTTAGAACAAGGGGAACAAATTCATGCTCAGATCATCAAGAGTGGTGTTCTAGCAGATGTTGTTGTGGGAACTGCACTGGTCAGTATGTATAACAAATGTGGAAGTATTGATAAGGCGGGTAAAGCTTTCTTGGAGATGCCTTCAAGAACTTTGATATCATGGACTTCGATGATTACGGGATTTGCACGACACGGTTTGTCTCAACAAGCGCTTCAGCTCTTTGAAGACATGAGACTCGCAGGAATTAGACCAAACCAGGTTACTTTTGTAGGTGTTCTATCAGCTTGTAGCCATGCTGGGTTGGTGGATGAAGCACTCTATTACTTTGAAGTAATGCAAAAGCAATACAACATCAAGCCTGTAATGGACCATTTTGCATGCATGATTGACATGTATCTGAGGTTGGGTCAGGTGGAAGAAGCTTTTGATGTAGTCAAGAAGATGAATTTTGAGCCTAATGAAATTATATGGTCCATGTTAATTGCAGGATGTCGAAGTCATGGGAACAACGAATTGGGGTTTTACGCAGCCGAGCAGTTACTAAAACTCGGGCCAAAAGACACCGAGACCTATGTTGCCCTGCTAAATATGTACCTCTCTGCAGGGAGATGGAAGGATGTTTCCAAAGTGAGGAAATTAATGAAAGAAGAGAAGCTAGGAAAATTGAAGGATTGGAGCTGGATTAGCATCAAAGAAAAAGTTTACTCATTTAAACCCAATGACAAATCGCATTGTCAAAGTGCAGAGATGTACAATCTGTTGGAGACTGTACTCGACGAAGTAAAAAATCTCGGTTACGAGCCTGTTGAATATATGGAGGTAATCGAAGAGGAGGACGAGGAAAAAGTATTCTCCTCTACCATTTATCATAGTGAAAAGTTAGCTGTTGCCTTTGGTTTGTTAAACCTGCCAACAGCCATCCCGATTCGGGTTGTCAAGAGCATCACCATGTGTAGGGATTGCCATAATTTTATCAGATTCATTTCATTATTGAAAGGTAGGGAAATCGTCATCCGAGACAGCAAGCAGCTTCACAAGTTTTTGAACGGATACTGTTCTTGTGGAGGCTTCGGAGATCTTCTCTAAAGTGCTTGGTGAGATAGACAAATTCTTTTACGAACCTAGTAACATTGAACTGTCAAAATATTCATATGAAGCAAATTTCTGTAAGTAAAATCGGGAGAATAACCAGCTGATATTGAGCTTCAGACAAATACCAAGACAATTTACTGTCAATACCCATTGTTTCTTCTCCATATAGCTAAAGAATGGCAAGGCGTAGGTCAGCTAATTTGCAAAGAGATTTTAACAAAACTAGATGATGGTATATACAGAGACTCTTATACAAATTTCCTAGGATTTGTTCTCTTTACTACTGGCCTTAAGGGCAGCAAGGTATAATTAATTAAAGAACTGTAAACATATCTCAACATCATACTGTTTTGGTCTTCCTCTGGTTAGATGATGCTGTTTCCAGCCTTGATGCATACAGAATCAACGTTTTTTACTCTTGTTCTTGGCGATCCTCGATTTGCTGGTGTCAATTGAAGGTTTCCAGATGATGTCTTCAAGATTGCTATAAAAGTTCTTGTAGAACTGCGACATGCAACGAGTCAATGGCAACATTTCAATATCTAAGAAGTAGAATGAGATAATTCGGGATGGAAATGAGGAGAAAATGTGGAGTACTCTTAAGCAGGTATCGATTGACATTCGACGACTGAAGGCAACATGGAAATTCTACGATGACCTACCTTGAGGTACTCGCTGGTTTCCCCAGCTGCTTTCTGAATGTCAACCATAAAGAACGTGGGAGCAACTTCGAAAATCTACAGGAAAAATGCTTCAGATCAAGGTCCCAGAACAGAATCGAAATTGTAGAACTTTTCGTGAAGAAAAAAACCTGAAACTTACTTCCATAATGACTGAGAAATAAGAAGTCTTGGTTGCTGATGGGCCTTCTACTCTCATCTGACATTCACCAGAAACTTAGTTTAGATTAAGAATACAGGAGGGGCCTGGCTTATTCCTTGTGTAATCCTTGTATACAAGGATAAGGTGGATAGCCAGATAGAATGACAAAAATTCAGACGAGAACTCCCAGAATGTTTACCTTGTAATTGCGAATGTGTGTCTTAAAACCCATTGATTGAGCTACAACTTCCATAGTTGATAATAAAACCTTTGCAGGCTTTTGGCAGACGAAGCGTGTCGGGTACTTCATAGAATCCTACCAAGTTCAGAAGAAATTCAACCTTCAATTCTCAAGCACGAAACACATACTAAGCTATCTTATACAAACATATTTTAAAGTGATCAGAGCACGACATAATCAGTCTGGGATAAGGACTATACATGCTTAATGTTGAATTGGATTACAAGTATACATCAAATTAACAATCTGTAGCAGCTTCAAGTGAGGCTCTTTATTACTGGAGGCAAATTGGCTCCATTTGGCTACATGTTATAGATGAAAATAAGGAAGTTCGATCAAACATACAACCATACCTGGCCACGGTCGAACATCGTTCCCAGGTTTAAGCCTTGAGATAGAATTATTAAATCAAATGCATTAAGGGCCAAAGGGCTCATGTCCTCATTACCACGTTCTTCTTCGGTCCTGTGTTCCTATGAACAAATTTCGAGATTCAGGAGAACTGATTGATAATAATTACAACAATTGTGGAAATAGATCTCATATTGTACACCACTTTTCGACACCACCATCTTCAACCACATATTAACTTTTAGTATTTAAATAAAAATTGTCCTTTGAGACTAAAATTTAGAACTTTTAACCACCATGGCATTTGGCAAAAAAATATTAACCAAAAGAAAAAGAAAAAATCATTCAAACGTAGACAAAAGTCACATAACGTGAGCTTTTATCTAAAATATGAGGAAACTATGCCTGGAACACAACAATTAACCCGGAATAAAAAATAAAAATTCATCATTTTTATTATGGATTTACTTGAAAGTAATTAGTGGAATAGGAACTATAATTAAAGCTATGGTACAACAGGTGAAAGGTTGCCAAGAGTTCAAAAAATTCCAGTTCACATAAACGCCAATATCTCAAATCCTTACCAACCTCAGGATCATCAAAGACAGCATTCACATCATCCAGATTTACATCTTCATCTTCGAAAAGTTTGACAGAAACATAATTTTTCTTGAACCACTCATCCTCTCTGATTTGTTCAATGGTAATACGCTGCACAAAGACAAGAGAACAACTTATCAGAAAGTACTTTTACCCAAATAACGAGATTGATAGCAACAATTTCTCTAATGCGTATAAAGTTGTGAATAATGAAAAATTTTAGTGCAGTACTGTTATGTGCCTGCTATCAGTTCATAAGGCTAAGTGGCAAACAACGAGAATTTTTCAAAAAAAAAAAAAAAAGTGGCTAACAACGAGAAAATCATGTCGAGTGTCAACAACACTATAAAAGAAAACAGTGCTATCACAAGTTACTAATTAATTGGCTTCCTTGAGTAATAATGTGTTGGTAGCCTCAATCTTGTTCCCCTCTGGTCTATCTTCATCTATCTCGTTAAGTTTTTGCCACCCTTTATCTGATAGGGAGTCGATCAATGTGGCAGACCTCTTTTTTATCCTTCGAGATCAATCTATCATTCCTAGGAGAAGAAATGTGAGGGTTTGGACCCCCAATCCCTTTGGGGTTTTTCTTGTCATTGCTACTAGCATTCTTTGTCTCTTTCCTCTGTCTCAATAGCTGGCAAGTTTTACTAGAGAAGGTCAACACTTTGGATTGTGTCCAAGGACACTCCTTAGATTTGTCCCCGCATTGGTGCGCTCTCTACAGATGTCATGAGGAGGATCTGAATCATTTATAATGGGATTGGCAATTTGCTTTTTACCTTTGGGGTTGTTGGAGGGGTGCATTTGATGTTAGCGGCGCGTGAAATAGGGATGGACGGTCTTTGATGGAGGAGGTGCTCTTATCTTCTCCTTTTTAGGGAAAGAGGCATGTTGTTGTGGTAAGCGAGCTTCTTTGCAGTTTTGTGGGGTATTTGGCTTGAGAGGAACAAGAGAGATTTTTAGAGAGAATGAGAAGTCGGGTGAGGAGGTTTGGGAGGGGGTTAGGTTTAATGCCTTGCTTTGGATGTGGGTCACTTTGCCGTTTTGTAATTATAGTCTTAGTCTCGTTCTTTTGGATTGGAGTCCCTTTTTGTAGTTTTTTTTTTTAACTTCTCTTTCTCTCGGACTTGTTTTCCTTTTTTTTTTTTTTTTTTTTTTTTTTTTTTTGTATGTCCTTGTATTCTTTCATTCGTTCAATGAAAGTTTGGTTTCTTACCAAAAAAAAAAAAATGCAAGCCCATTAATGGAACTAAATAATCATAATGTCTGCTACATCTATGGCCTCAAACGGAATGTAACAAAAAACATTGAGCTCTCTGGTAATTTGTTCCATCGCTCAGATATTGGATAAAGAAATGCATGCTTTGCGTACCCAGACACAATTTTCTAATTAAGTAGCTGAATTGCACAGCAGATACCCTGAACTGTTTCTTTTTTCTCGTATTTAACAGTAAATTGATGCATAAAGAATGTTCAAGTGCTCATGCATAGAGGACGTCATGTCAGGCAATTGGTACTTACAGTTGAAGGATTGGGGTCAAATATTCTATGAATCAAGGATTTTGCCCCCACAGGGAACCAAGATGGACATGAAAAGTCGGCTCTCTCAATCTGTAGAAGGCAGATGACAATGCTAGTCAATCATTAAAGTGCATGTTGAAATGATATGTCATTTTAAGTTAACTTAAGAACAATGTAGATTATAGAGAAATTCACAAGGATTAAGATCAAAATATTAAAAATAAAGAACCTATGAAAGGCCCTCACATCCTGATTTAAATCCGACCAAAATAGATATGACAAATAGATTGGTTTATAGTTTAACTGCTTTCACTGTTTGATCTACATATTGGATTTTTCTTTTTCCTTTTTTTTTCCCAAGAAATCACTCATCAGGCCATAGCCTTGATTGCATTTTGTACCCAAGATAGATGTTGATAACATCTCAACGTTTCTAAGGAAAATGCAACAAAGGTGAAGTAGATTTAAGATAATATGACAAAATGTTCATGCCTTACTGTATAACGTGGTGAGGTCAAGCTCATCAAATGGAAGATATCCTGCCATCAACACATAAAGGATTACCCCACAGGACCAAACATCTGCCATAGCACCATTATAACCCTTGTGATTGAGCACCTACATGAGAAATGAAGTGGTTGAAAATCAAACCAAAATGCAAGCTTATAAATGTCATCATCAATTTATATAAATTTTGATTTAACGAGCTTTTAAATACCAACATAAATACCTCTGGTGCTACATAGTTTGGAGTCCCACATGTTGTGCGGAGTAGGCTAACTCCCTATCAGCAAATACAATTAACTATCTGTTGTTGTCTCTAAAAATTACACAAGAAGTGTCTATATCTGAGTAAATAAGAACCATTAAAATATGTCTTACTTGTTCGGGCAATGCACTCAGGCCAAAGTCTGAGATCTTCAAATTACCTAGGGAGTCGAGTAGCAGATTTTCAGGCTGCTTAAAGAAAGAAAGAAAATGATGAGATTCTTGTTTTTTCTTTTCAAGTTCTCAGAAGGAATATTTTCTCCATGGTCGCAGCTGACAAAAATAGTTATACCTTTAAATCTCTGTGAAATACTCCCTTGCTGTGGCAATAATCTACGCCATCAATTAGCTGTTGGAAGTATTTCCTAGATTCAGCTTCACTAAGGCGTCCATGATGAACCTGCAGAAAATGAATTACATCATGAACTATAGGAATACAAAATAATCAATAGTTTCAAATTTTCAAATGGCTTATCTTTTTAAAAAATGCTCTTTGTTTGAATTACTCACTATTTTGTCGAACAATTCACCACCAGTAATGTACTCCAAGATTATATAAATCTTTGTACGGCTTGCAAGAACCTAAAAACCAAAATAGATTCTGTACCCAGTGTTAAACAAGAAAAAGGAAGTTCAAACCCAAGCTCTAGAGAAGAGGCTAAAGAATAATAATTGGGAATAGATACTTCAGAAAATTAATCCATGCCTCGTGAAGACGAACGACATAAGGGTGCCTCACAAGCTTCATGATAGAAATCTCCTTCTTTATCTGCAGGATATTAGTAAAAGTTATGGGAAGAAACGCTTGAAATTTTACATGATCAAATATTGAAAAAGCTTCAGAGACTGCACCAAATTAGATTATAAGAACTAAAAAGTTAAATTAGAAGACTAAGGATCGAGCTTGCAAAAGAAGAGTATGAAGAAGATTGTTAGGACAACTTGAAACGTTAACGATCAAGAAGTTTATGATAAAAAAAATGTCTAGCTCAATCAAGGATTCATCTAAAGCCCTGCTTGTTACTTCGTTTTTCAAAGATAGTGTCCGTGTATGAATTTGTTCTTACAACTGCTTCATCACTAACCAATTATTTGCACTACTCAAAAGAAAAGGTACAGAAGCTACAGACAGATAGAATTCGTATCAGTAACAGTAAGATTCCTCATCTGATAATATTTGCAGCTTTACTCAACAGTGTAAAGTAGGCAAGTCATTTCCCTTCATTCGAAGATCAAGAAATCAGTAAGTTCTTTTTCCCCTTCTTCAATATAAGGGAGTGAAGGCGGGTAGGTGAAACAAGGTTTTCACGCTTCAATTGACTGTCGTTAGAGAAGCCCAAGGATGATTACAAAGGAAGCTCATCAAAATCTTTTAGCTCAATCATTACCATTTACATTCACTATGGTACTAATACCATCTAATTTACACAAAAGGATAAAAGTATTTAGCCGGACTGTGATATCAGACAATCGACATCATTGAAGCATGTAATCCCAGCCAATCTTGTTTTGATGGCTAACTCTGAAACATTTGAACTTTATAAACACTTAATTTCATTATATCAGCTTCAATTGACATCTGCAGTAGCTCAGAGAGCGACGGAATTGAAATCATTCTGCGGCGCAGAAATGATGTGGTCATATAAAGCAAATTACAAAGGCGAATCCTCTCTATCTCACTCTAATTCTCTGCTAAGATACAGAATGAACCTATTTCGATTTCTGAGCACAAAGATTAGAGAGAAGAAACAGACCTGGTCGACCATCTTGTGCTTGATTATGGTGCTCCGATCGAGGACTTTCATAGCAACACTCTCGCCAGTCTCAGTGTTCTGAGCGAACTTTACCTTTGCAAAAGTACCTTCTCCAATCGTCCTCCCGACCTCATATTTGCCGACTTTTCTAACCACCATCTCCGCCGTCAATCTGCTCCGCTCCGGCAGCAAAAATCCTAATCTCCAGAACTCGATCTCAGCATTTGCACTCCGTCTCTTGCAGAAGCTCTCGGCTAATCAAACCTGAATTGCATAAATCGAAATTGTCGAGGTTGGTGATTTGGTTTCTACTTTTGCTCAGTTTGTGAAAGGAATTTGATTCTTGTTGAACTTCTAAAGCAGTCTATGAAGATGTGAAACTGCAACTTAAGCTGTGGAAATGGATGACTTTTTAACATTAAATTTGTGAGAAATTTAATTAATGACAAAAAAGAAAAAAAAAGCATAATTATTCGAAGGTAATTTCTTATTGCAGGATTCCAGGAATTTACGAGAAGAAAGGAATAATTTTCTTACAGATTGTAATATTCTAACAGAAAAAAGAAAGAAAAAACAAAAAAAAAAAAAACAAAACAAAACAAAATTGGATTTGGATTCTCGAGGTGTTCGGGATTTGTTTTTAAGAAATTATGAGAAATAACAAATTTTAACATTAATAGTATTAATTACAAAAACAGTAGCTTATTTAATATGGCCTTCAATAAAAACGAATATTATTCATACATTTACATAATGTCTAATCAATTATTTGAAATAATAGATAGATCTTATCAAATGCATTTTGCTTTTCCTTTCTCTTCATTAGTTCATTTGACGTGTTAAACTTAATTAGTGGTTCCTTAAATAAACACTTATTTATAGTGGTTTCTTATTGCATTAAATTTTTGTGGCTTGATCAATTTTTTTCCTTCCGTCTATTTGGACATTTGTAACGATTTGATCACACTTTTGTCATAAAGTGAGGGATAATCGAGTAGTTTATTACTCGAATGAATATTTTAAATACGTCTAAAAGGAACACGAAAATGTAATAAAATATGGTAAAGTTGAGAATAACTCAACTGGTTAAAGAATATATGACCAAAAGATCAGAGTTCGAATCTTTGTCCCTGCATATTAGTGAACTCAAATTGAAATAAATAAAAGTAAATTTGCTCACTCAAAGATAGATCATGTATACTCAACGAAGTATAACTTTCATGAAGGGACAAATACTAAATTATTCTCTCTCTTTTTTTTAACATGGATTTTTACTTATATGCATTTTTGCTCATATTTATTCAACTAGCTAGCATATTATTATAATTTTTTTCAACTAAAAAAATGAGTAATCATTTCATTTGAATTAATGTATGTTCTTGATGAGTTACATCATCAAATACACCATTGTCTTTGAGATAAGGATAGTTTAATAGTTAAAGAGCGATAAAATGTTCGACATTTCTTTCAAATGAATGACGAAAGTCGATGTCATAACATGAAAAGTGTTGATGGATGTTGGCTTCTCAAATACCTTCCCATAGAAAGAAAAAGAAATGGTTTATATTAAGAATATAATGAATAAGAAATTAAAAAAAAGAGAGCTACATCCATGATTTGTGGACAAAAGAAAAAGGATGTGCAATGGTCTCCTTAGTTGGCATTCAAAACCTAATTTCCTTTGAGAACAAAGCAGCAAGCCAGAAGGGAAAGCCCCACTTTTCCACTTCCCATTTCTTCCATATCTATCTCTATGATGATGTCTCCCCACTAATATTGAAGATGCCATATTCCTTTTTGTAACATATTTCGCTGCATAACGATTACGTAGGGATCTCTCTGCATATTCCATTAAAATCTTAACAACGAGAATGGTAGAAAATGAGAAAACTTTTTTATCTCTCCTAGTTGTCAACATTTTAATGATGGTATGTAGGGAGATTCCTACATACCAGTATGCAGCCAAATATTGTTCTTCTTTTTTTTCTTCTCTTCCTTACAAAAATATGGTAAAAGTTATCCATTCGAGCCTAGTTCATTAGATAAGACACCAATTATCATTTTAATATGATCGGTGGTTAGATCCTCACCCTACAATGGTTGTTTCTCAATTCTCTTTTTTATTTCATATTTATCCACTTTTTGATTAAATATAAAAAGAAAAAAAAAAAAGAAAAAAAGATTTGATAATTGTTTCTAGTTTCTTGAATTGAAAACAAACCACATAGCCATGTTTGGTAATCGTCCTTTCTTTCTTTTTAATCTAAAATTTTAGATTATAAATGTATATGAAAATTAGTTTTAAAAACTAAATATAAATTTTTTTATGTTAATATTTATTATCTATTTTATAAGTCAAGAGTAATAAAATAATGTTTTTATTTACGTTAAAAAAAATATGAACAAGAAACATGAAACTTGATTTTTTTTTTCAAAAAAATTGAAAACGTTTTTGAAAAATGAAAAAAAAAAAAAGAGAAACAAAGAACGGTTATTGAACTCTTTTGTTTCTTAAAAGTCGAAAAACAATAAACATGAAATGAGAAACAAACAGGTTACCAAATGAGGCCCCTTAAAATAGTGTCCATGTTTTATTGTGCAATGGTTTGGTTTTATAAGAATAACAAAAATTGGTAGGTTGAAAATATGTAGTTTTGAAATTTATGTTTGTTTACCAAATACGGAGGAAAAGTAGGTAAAAGTTTAAATTTTACTATGACATCATGACTAAACTATACTTTTTTAAAGAGTTGATTTCACCTTACACGAGGACCTTGAGTAAACAGCAAATGATGTTCATAAAACAATGATTATGCTTTCACTGAAATGTTTAAGTTGTTTCGTCTTAGATTTTTATTTCAATTTTGAATTTTGTATATCTAGCAAAAAGATATACAATAGTATCTTTGTATTGTATTTGGCTCACATTTCTTATGTACCCATAAGTGTTATATTGGATTTGATTATTGCTATAGTATAAGGGATAAGGGAAAAATTAATAACATAAAGTAGGTCAAAAAACCTTTCTTTGATTTGAACTCAGCGAATAAAAAATCCTTCAATTCTCAAATAAAAAGAGAATAGGAGAAATCCTACTTTCAGGAGAGATGTTCAAAATTACTATCACAATCAAGCCGCCCCCCTATCCTACATCGTCACTAAAATCGGGCAGGGCTAAATATTCTTTGACTCTGGTTCTGTCAATAGTCAACATTGGCATAACTCAACTGACATAAAGCTTTACTAACGACCAAAAGGTCTTTGGTTCGATTTCCCTATCCCTATATGTTATTTGAAAAAAAGAAAAGAAAATAAAATAAAAAGCATGGTAATAAATAAAATATTGATTTGTGTTATTTAAATATTCCAAAAATAAATATCAATATAATCCAAAAAATTATAAACATATAGCCTCCTCAAAATTTTAGAACTTAGTAACCATTATTTTGAAAAATTCAAATTTTCTTTTTTTAAAATAATAATAATAATATAATGTAGCCGACATGCGTGAAAACTAAAACAAAACAACGTTCACTTTGGAGATTTCTACGAGAGAGAGAGAGAGAGAGAGATATGCCATTTGGAAGATTAAGGATATATCACTCATGTTGATGTGACATAATATGTTTCATTCATTTATTTTCGATTTTCTCATCAAAATTTGAAGTGGGTTTAAATTCCATTTTCTATCTCTAAATTTTTTCGAACCTTTTATTTTCATTTTGACAATTATCAAAATTTGGACACCACATGAACTTGGAATTTAAAATCATTTATATTGAATTTGATTTAAATGTTAACTTCAAGATCATTTCAATCTAGAGACTAAATTAAAAGTTTAGATATTAAGTTAGAATTTAAATCTTTAATCAATTATGGGAAGTATGTTATTGTAATGTGGAAATGATGTACATTATAAAATGTGGATATTTCTATGTTTGAAAATTTTCAATTATATGCCTTACAATTGGTAGATAAAATCTAAAGTCAAGAGAAGATCCCTTCTTGACTACTCAATATGATTTTGTGTTATTTAAGAAATAATCAATAAATGTTTTTTTTTTTTCTTTTTTAATCCAATTTGACATCCAGAAAGCAAGGGAGAACTTCAAAGTGATCCAAATCAAATTCTTATCCAATCACATGCTTAAACTGAACCAAGACATCAGGTTTGACATGTCAATGACTCAATGTTGTTGTATTATTATTATATTATAATTATGGGAAAAATACACTTCTGATCCTTGAGATTTGAATTAGGTTTCATTTTGGTCCCTGAGTTTTAAAACTAACATTCTTATCCGATTTTGTTACACTTTTGGTCCCTCCGTCTAATTTTATGTTAAATTCTAACAGATTGCTGACGTGGCACCATTTTTTATTAAAAAATAATTTTTAAAATTTTTAAAAATAAAATAATAATAAATTAATTAAAAATATTATATATTTTTATTATTTCATTTCTCTCTCCTCCCTCCTCCTCCTTTTTCTTCTTCTTCTTTAGACCACTACCGTGCGGGAAAAGTGTGGTCTTCTCCTTCTCCCTCTTTCGGTCAACCGTGTGGGAAAAGTGTAACAAAAAGAGGGGAAAAAATCGAGAAGACGGGAAAGGGAGGGCGGTTCCGGCGGTGTCGCGTAGCGACGGTTGGCGGCGACTCCGACAGTGGTCTGATGAAGAAGAGGAAGAAAGGATAAAAGAGAAATGAAATAATAAAAATATATAATAGGGAAAAATACACTTTTGGTCCCTGAGGTTTGGGTTAAGTTACACTTTAGTCACTGAGTTTTTAAACTCAACAAAATTACCCCTGAGGTTTGGATTTCGTTATATTTTTGGTCCCTCCATCCAATTTTCTATTAAACCCTAACAGTTTGCTGACATGACACTATTATTTAAATAAAAACAATTATTTTTTTTTATTTTTCTAAACAAAAATATATTAAAATAATAAAATATTATATTATTATTTTAATTCTTTCTCTCTCTCTCTCTTTCTTCTCCTTCTTCTTTCTCTTCTACTTCTCCTTCTTCTCCATCTCCTTCTTCTTCAACTCCGGTGGCCGGCAGCTGGTGGCCGGCCGCCGACAGCTGCCGGCCACCGGAGTTGAAGAAGAAGGAGATGGAGAAGAAGGAGAAGTAGAAGAGAAAGAAGAAGGAGAAGAAAAAGAGAGAGAAAGAATTAAAATAATAATATAATATTTTTATTATTTTAATATATTTTATTTAAAAAAATAATTTTTTTTATTAAAATAATAGTGCCACGTCAGCAAACTGCTAGGGTTTAATAAAAAATTGGACGGAGGGACAAAAAATGTAACGAAATCCAAACCTCAGGGGTAATTTTGTTGAGTTTGAAAACTCAGGGACCATAACTTAACCAAACCTTAGGGACAAAAAATGTATTTTTCCTATATAATATTTTAACTAATTTATTATTATTTTATTTTATTTTTAAAAAATAACGTTTTAATAAAAAAAATGGTGCCACGTCAGAAATCTATTAAGATTTAACGTAAAATTAGACGGTGGACTAAAAGTGTAACGAAATCCAAACCTCAGGGGTAAAAATGTTGAGTTTTAAAACTCAGGGACCAAAATGAAACCTAACTCAAACATCAGGGACCAGAAGTATATTTTTCTCTATAATTGTTAAACATTATTTTTAAAAAATTATAAGACTTATTTAAATAGACACGTCTATACCAACTTATAAGTTTAATTTTTGCCTAAATATACAAAAAAAAAAAAAAAAAAAAAAAAGGTCCATAGTTTTTTTTGTTTTTTTTTGTTTAGTGTAATTCTCTTTTGGTTTTCAATCATTTAAAATTCTCAATTAACTTCTTTCTAAACAAAATTGTTGACGCTTCATTAATTTAGTCTTTAATTCAAGTGGCATATCCACAAATACATGTTAACAAAACAATACTTCAATGTCACATAAACCTTTTATTAACAACTTTTCACAAAATGACCATTGAAAATTTTTAATACATTAAGAATAAAATTGAGAATTTTAAAAGATTAGGGCTTCTTCACCTGTTCTTAGTCACAATTTTTTAGTTATTATCATACAAAATGTAGGTTCATTTTACCAATACAACACATCTGTGACTGTGAGCCAAAGATCTAGATTAAAAACATAAAACTTCATATTGTTAAACATGAAGTTGCCAACACTTCTACTGTGGAAAGAAGTGGTTTTGGTCCAGTGGAATATGAATTATCAAAAAACTGTTCTTCTTTTTTTTTTTGGGTGAAGGTTTGAATCAAAGAAATTTTGATTGTAAAGTCCTTAGTGTGACATTGTTTTAAAAGCAGTGGGCTGGGTAGGTGAACTGAACATATGGATTCTTACTTGTACAAATAATCCAACTCCACTAATTAATTTCAAATACAAAACTTAATTTTCTTTTCAAACTTTTTTCCTTTTTTTAATTTCTTTTGAAAATAACTTTTTTCCTATTGTTTATGCGTTGGAAGTTAGAAGAAATCCAGTTTTAAATCGAATCTACTGACTAATTAATAGTAGTCTGGAGCTGGACTCTCACCAGATTTCCCACTGGACATAAAAAGCAGTTTGCATGATTCTATTCTCTATTATTAGAATTTAATTGCTGACATGTCATCTCAAAATGAGCTCAATTAAATCTCATCCAATCATCACTGTTTCTTATAATATTCAAAACCATACCTAATGAGGTGGTGAATAGAATAACAGCTACTTGTCCTTTCCACGTGCTCCACTCCACCGGTTTGTGTTCATAACGGTGGCCATTTCCCTTGGTTTCTCTTCAATACTTACTCTGCTATCATCGGTTAAATTACAAGTTTAGTCATTAAACTCTTAACAATAAGATTCTAATTTTAAAAAGTTTAGAAGGTCCTCAAATTAAAAAAAAAAATTTAATAAATCCCTACACTTTAAAAAATTAAAAATATTCTAATTTTGTGTCTAATAATTCCATAACATAGTAATTTTATATATATAATTAAATTTTATATCTAACAAAATCATAAACTTTCGATTTTGTATCTGTTAATTGATTTTTTTTTTAACAAAAAAATCAAATAAGTCAAATATCTATTAAACACAAAGTTAAAATTTATGACCTATCAGACAAAGAATCAGAATGGGACTTATTAGATACTTTAACGTTTAGAATCCATCAGACACTTAAAGTTCATGGAGTAAAAGTGTACTTTAAGCTATAATTTATCAATTTAAACGAGCAGAGAAAAAGTAAGAATCAAAAGTTTTGTGGTGGCTACTTCTAAGAACAAATGGACTTGAAATTTCTGGTGTTTCATCCAATGAAGTAAAGGGGGCCCTGCATAACTTCTACAGCAAATAGGGAAGCTACAAAGTGAATCGTGGCCTTATGAACAATGAGGGAAATAGAGTGAAACTGTTTGTAAATGTCAGATTTCATTTGAGGTTGGTGAAAGGACCAAAAAAATGGCACATTCAGAAGTGGGAAAGGACTAAACAGCAAGAAGAAACTCTGTGCTTTGTTAGATTACCAAGCAAGCAATGACTACCAAAGAACTCCCAAAGGATGAGTCAAAATTAGCGACAAACCAATCAGAGAAACCACCAACTTTCTCATTTCTAAACAAACAAATCCCTTCATTCTCATTTCAATATAGACATCAAACAATAACGATACAGATTCACCAACACCCATATGAATTATGATCAACCCACAACTCCATTTATTATAATAATAAACAATCAAAAATGATTTTGTCAAAACATATGCACGTTTTTTTGTAATCACAAACCAGAGGCTTTGGAAGGGTTGATCACATTACCCTCCGGATTGTAGGAGCCTGCACCACCGCCACTGGGTCGGCCATCGACCGCCACCGGAGCCATGGTCTGATACGGCGGCGCTGTGGTGAAGTAAACATGTCTGCCGGTGTTGTCATACGCAACCTGAGCGTAGCCAGCGTCGTTTACTGCAACTTTTGGCTGCATCATCTGAATCCCTTCTGTAGTGTAAACACCAACATTGGGCTGTTGAAGAGAAGCCTGTGGCGCCACCGAACTGTGAACCTGGGCTTCACGGTATGTATGCATTCCGTAATAAGGCTGATGCCCAACTGGTCCGTTGATGGGTCTTAGCGTCTGAGCTTGAAATAACCCCCCTGCAGTGGGGATTAGATAAATTGACTGGTCGGTCGCCGGAGGATTGGCCACTGGGAAGCCACCGGAGATCATTTGCCTCTCTGGGAAGTACGCCGCAGGGACTGGCATGGTTACGGGCAGCGGAACTGCCGCCGGTGGTGGAGGTATTTTCTCTGTAACTTTTGCTGGATGAGAATCGCCTGCAGAAGCCTTGGAGTTCGTCTCGTCGCTGCCTCTCTCACTCATCAATTGCAATCTCTGCAAGTCGTGTATCTGCCTCTGAAACTCCGATGGCGAAACAACAGGTTCTCCAACCACATGACGATCTTCAGATCCACAATCAGACGCCGCCGAAACGTCCTTCACCGCCGTGTCCGTCACAGCATGTACGGCGGCCGAATCCGTCAAGTTAGAACCAGGATCCGGAGGGTAGCCTTTATCAAATCCAAACAAGAAATCAGGATTCGAGGATGATCCAGGAGCAACCGCAGGCGGCGACGAATCTTCCAGAGGCTGAATCCGCACAGAATTCAACGCATCGACGAACCACTGCCTGTCCGATTTGGGGTCCCGGGAGCCAAGAATCGTCGAGGCAGGGGGATTTAAAGGGAACAGAAAAAGCCTCAGTCTCGCAGGCTTCGAGACACGATACAACCGGTCGTACTCCAACATCATATGCTCGAGATCCTCATCGTTGGTAACGGAAATCAAAGCATCGAGATCTTCGCCAGGGAGTTGGTACTTAAAACAAACAGTAACATCGCAGAGAGAAGATAACCTGGAGGAGAGCGCGGAGAAAGTGATATTACGATCGACGGCGAGAATCTTGGTGTCGCCGCCGGTGTAGGTGAGTTGATTGTCGTGGGATCTGGGCTGAATCTTGCCGCCATAGCTGCACATGAATTTGACTTTGTAGTTGTTGGGGAAGTTGTTGGCATTGAGATTAGAAGGAGGGTCGTCCCAAGAGGGGTTTTCGCAGGAACGAGGAGAGGAGTCGCGAGAATCGGCATAGGAGGAGTAGGAATAGTTATCCATTGGAGGAAGAATTGAAGAATGTTTGAAAATGGAGATTAGGGAAGAAGAAGAAGACGAAGAAGAAGATGAAGGTTTTTAGGGTTTGGTAGCCATTGGCGAAGAAGAGAGATTTAGGGATGAAAACTGAAACAAGAACTGAAAATGGAAGTTTGGTTACGGCGGAGAGAGGAGGAGGAAGAAGAAAGGAGAGGGGGGGTTGTGTGGGCCTAAGAGTTGCGGCTGTGTGGGGCCCATGAGAGGTTGCGGTCTGACAGGTGGGACCCACAGTTAATTCAAGGCGCGGAAGGGAAGTAGTTTGACAGCGATGTTTGTGCGGATTTCTGATTTGGAAAAAAAAGGAGAAAAGTTAATACAGAATGAATTTACGATGATACCCTTCCTGCAATTCGAAAAGGAAAAAACTTCCCTACGGTACTGCATACCACCATTAAAATGTTGACAACTAGAAGAGATAAATTTTTTTTCTCATTTTCTCCCTTTCTCTTTCTTAGTTGTCAAGATTTGAATGAGGTATGTAGGGCCGGTGCAGGGAAGTTTTGTTCATTTGAAAATTACCTTGATTGAACCATGTAATTACAATTTGGTTTTATTTCCGACCGTGTACTTCTTGGGTTCATTTTGTTCGTGTTAATTATGATCTTCATATTTGTCAAATTTAAGTGTAAGGTTAATGCATAATAGAAACCTTTTAATACAATTTTATAATCATATTTCGAGAAATTTAGTTTTTGCAGTGTCATACTAAATTTATGATAAAAAAAATGAGAAAACAATGAAAATTATGGGATCAAGTTGGTCACTTTTTAAAAGTACATGGACCAAAATCAAAATGAACATTTTTTAAAAGTATTGAAACCAAAATTAACTAAAGTCAAAAGTATAGGGACCAAAATTGACGTTTTGAAACTGAGGGATCAAAATGAACGAAAACAAAAAATACAGGAACCAAAATAGTTTAAACCTTGTAAATTTAAAAAAAAAAAATTGTGAATTGCAAGTTTAGTCCCTCATTAGATGTGTTTAATAGTGTTATGACGAAAACAGTAACAACGTAACAAGAACGAAAGGGCGAAGAGAAACAACACACAGATATACGTGGTTCACTAACAGTGTGTTAGCTACGTCCACGGGCAGAGGGAGAGAACGATCTTATTATGTGAGGAGTATTCAGAATACAGAGAGATTAGGGCAAAGAATAGGTTAAGAGGGTTTATATATGGCACCACTCTTAACCCTAACATAATAGGCCCAAAATAAAAGCCCAAAACGGAAATATCACATCTAATCCCTATACATAATTTAGCTTAGGGGGCGTTGCCCCCGAACCCCCACCGGGCGCTTCGCCCCTGGACCCCGACTCGCTGACCGGGCAGCGAGACCCCCGTACTGGGTCGTTCGGAGCGCTTCATATCAGATTCAAGGCATATCAACAAATAGGTTATTAAGCTTAAAAAACTAACTGATATTTATATTCGAGCTTTAAAAGTTTTGTAGACACAATTTAATATTGAGGGACCTACTAACCATGACATTTAAAGTTTAATAATCTATTTGACATTTTTAAAAGGTCAGTGTCATGTTATACACAAGTTTTAAAGTTAGAGACCACGATTGTAATTTAACAAGAAGAAAAAAAAAACGAAAATCAAAATTTCTTTTTTTTTTCAACTATGTAAAGTGAGATAATACTAGCCAACTTAGGCATAATTCAACTACCCTTGATCAAAAGGTCAGAGGTTTGGATTCTCTCACCCTACATGTTGAACTAAAAAAAATCAAGATATATATACCTTCACACCCTACAAAGTTTTTATTCTCCCACTCCATACGTCGTTGAACTAAAAACAAGTGAGACAATATTTAGGTTTAAATCTCATTTTAGTCTATGAACTTTTAAGTTTGTTCTATTTAAGTCCTTACACTTTCAAAACGTTCATTTTAGTCCTTGAACTTTCACATTTGTTCTATTCTAGTCCCTGAACTTTCAAAATGTCTATTTTAGTCCTTATACTTTTAAAAAATAATCATTATGGTCCTTGTTATGTTACTTTTATACTTCAAATTTGCTTTCCCTAATGTTTGTCTCTAATTTATTTGACTTGAAATCATGCTCATATTAACAATCTAATACACATACTCAAAACTATGTCATTAATTTGTTAAAATCGAAATAAAAGTAAGGATTAAAATAATCATTTTTTGAAAGTTTAGGGACTAAAATATGCATTTTAAAAGTTTAGGGACCAATATGGAACAAACTTGAAAGTTCAGGGACTAAACTGAACATTTTGAAAGTTGAAGGACCAAAATAGAATAATCTTTAAAGTTTAGGGACCAAAATAGGATTTAAACCCAATATTTATCCATTATGAGCTCTAGGTTTGGAATTTTATATATATGAACCTTGAATAATAATAATTTTAATAAATATTATTATCATTGTCATTAATAATTAATAATGAGAATGTTGCATTCTCATGTGTTCAATTGTATACAAAAAGGGACTAGTTAAGGCCCCGTTTGATAACCATTTGGTTTTTGGTTTTTGGTTTTTGAAAATTAAGCTTATAAACACTACTTCCATCCACAACTTTCTTTGCTTTGTTATCTACATCCTTCCATTGTTTTCAAAAACCATGTCAATATTTGAAAACAGAAAAAAGTAGTTTTTAAAAACTTGTTTTTGTTTTTGGAATTTCGCTAAGAACTCAAATGTCTACTTAACAAAAATGAAAACCATTGTAAGGAAATGGAGAGAAAACAAACATAATTTTCAAAAACCAAAAACCAAAAACCAAATGATTATCAAACGGGGCCTAAGAAATTGTGCTTATGAGAAATTCAAATCCTAGGGTTGGATTTCTATGGACTGATTGTGAAAGTCTGACCTTTCTTTTTTTAAGAAAAATATATAAATAATGAGGTTGGAGAGGTTTTTAAGCATTTTTCATGGAGATTAGTGGATAATGTAACATCAAGTCTAATTGTAGATTAAAAAAATGGTAATAATTATTTGAGTTTAAAATTCAACTTGATGAGATTGTCCAACCTAAACATAACTCAAGTGATTAAAACACATACTTCAGAGAGTTCAGAGATTCAAATCCTATCACCCTTAAATGTTATTGAACTAAAAAAAAAAATGTTGAGATTGAAATTATATAGTAAAAATTGACTCTTTTTTATCGAGTTCAAGATATAAATTAGATTTCTTTTCTAGCAAATATGTACTTCAAAAATATTTACAACAAGGTTTAAATAAAATAAATGGGGAATTTACCAAATATGATATTCAACGGTTTTTCTTTAATAACATGTGCCGTGGAGGAATTTGAACTACAGATCTCTCTGTCATTTGTATAAGTTTTATGTGAGTTGAGTTATACTTATGTTGGCATATGATACTTACAATTGAGAAATTACTATTTTTTATAACATCAAGGTTCAAATCTTCGATCTACCTTTTTGTACTAAAATTTATTGTGCAGTACCTTTGGGCTAATTTGTATAACATCCTCTCACATGGACTTTAAAACAACCAACAATTCAAATTTTTTAACTTGTAGGGGGCAAAAATCAATAATTAAATTTCGAAATCTACCAAAAAAAAGTTCAAAAGAAACGTTTTTACGTTCCACGTTTGGTTGGAAAAGCACAAACAAATTTTTGAAGAGCCATCAACGCAAGGGACCCCTTAATTCATGTGCTTTTGTCGTGTGTTTTGTCACCATTTTAAATGCGAACTTGGAGTGGTAAAGTTTTTCTAATTTATTTTTAAATTTTGATTTGCTTTTTCAATGTGAACATAGAAAATTATTTATGGTGGGTTTCTTTGAAAAAAAAAACCTTTTTAATATCTTTGTTTTTCTACCATTATTATGGTTTTGCACTTTCTCAACCAATTTGTTGTACTTCAACATTTAAATTTAAATGTGAATATGAGTGTAGTTCAATTAATATAAAACTTGTACTAATGATCAAGAGATCGGTGGTTCGAATCTTCTTAATTTCACATGTTGTAAAAAAATATTTAAATTTAAATCTATTAATATAGTTACATGTTCAAAAACTATATGTTTGTTCCATGTTAATGAATTTTTTTTTTTCCTTTTCTGTAATTGAAAATACATATTAAAAAATTGCACGTATTAAGGTTTAGAATATAAAGATTATTAAAGACAATCTTAGTCTACAACAGAATCTTAACAAATATTATTTTGAAAAATATTATGATTAATTCGTATTATCCGACAAAAAACACAGATTAAAGAGCACTAATTTATTACTCAATATAGAAAGGACGCAATTTGCGAGTCAGTCTGCGAGACAATTTCTTCAATTTTAGGTTAAATTATACCAATATTGAGGATTGTATCTGTTTGGTTCAACCTTGAGGTTTGTATTTATTTGGCTTTGAACTTTAAAAAATGTCTAATAAGGGTCCGTTTAATAACGTTCTCATTTTCCGTTTCTTGTTTCTTGTTTCTTGTTTCTTGTTTTTTGTTTTTTAAGAACTAGAAACAGAAACATGTTTGATAACTATTTATGTTTCTTGTTTCCAAAAAAAAAAACATAAACAAAAATGTGTTTGATAACTGTTTCTCATTTCTTGTATTTTAGTTGAAATAAAATTTTGTACATATAATATACAAAATATATATAACATACATTAAAATAAGGGGAAAATGCACTTTTAGTCCCTGAGGACAACGGTTGGTCAGCAGAGGTCGACGGCAGCCGGTAGTCGGAGGTCGATGGTAGTGGGCGGTAATTGAAGGTCAGCGACGACAACCGTTCGATAGAGGTCGACGATAGCCAGTAGTCGGAGGTCGACGGTAGCGACGATCACAGAAAAAGTCACCAAAAGAGTGATCAGAAAAGTCACCAGCGACGGTCGGTTGGTGGAGGTCGGTGGCGACGACTGATCGGTGGAGGTCGAAGGCAGCCGGTAGTCGGAGGTCGACAGTGGCGGTCGGTTGGCGGAGGTCGACAGTGGCGGCGATCATCGAAAAAGTCACCAAAAAAGTTGTCAAAAAAAAATGTCGAAAAAGTTGTCGGTGGCGGTCGATCAGCAAAAAAAAAAAGGATGAGTCTAAGAATGAGAGAGAGAGATGCATACATACATGAAAGATAGGAAAAAAAAACAGAAACAAATTTTGAGAAACAACTATTTGTAGTTTCTCAAAGTTTGCCTCTTTTCTAGAAACATTTTTAGAAATTTTGAAACAAGAAACAAGGATGGGTTATCAAACATGTTTGTTTTTTTAAAAATGAGAAACGGAAACGTTATCAAACAAGTCCTAAGTGTCTGGATTTTCAATTTTGTGTGAATAAGTCCTTGAAATTTTTGAAAATTTTTAAAAAAATTAATTGATTTATTATTCATAAATTTGAATTACTTGTCTGGATAAGAACCTAAAATTTCAATTTTATGTATAGAATGAATTTTAAAGATTTTGAAATGTTCAGAAACTGAATTTGTAATTTTAAAAATTTAGTAACTATACAAATCTCAAATTTGGGGTCCAAATTTATAATTTAACTTTTTTTTTTAGCTAATAATTTAACCTTAAAACTAAATATTAAAAACAGACAGATTACATGTTATAATTCTGAGAGAAATCCACATGAGAATTGGGCTTGGGCCTTATATTGGGTTCAAGTTGTTTTTGTCATGATACGGATTTTGGGCTGGATACTTCCGAAACTGTAAGCCCATTAGGTGCGAAAACTGAGAAATCGTTGTACGTAGCCCCTTTATTAAGGGTTATTTTCAAAAGTACTCCACAATATTGATAATTTCAAGATAAGATTATAAATTTAGTTCTTATATTTTAATGAGTATGTCAATTTAGTCTCTAAATTACAAAAAAAAAGTCCAATTACACTCATAAACTTTGGATTAATTTCAGTCATTAATATCAATTACAAAAACTATTGAAATGATATGCTAATGTTCTCAACAATTTATAAAATAATAGATAAGTCGGAGGTTTTCCAAACTTAACAAAATCAACTAATTATTGTATGCATATCAGTCTTGAAGGTCGGATATTCAAATTCTCACCCTCTCATGGATGGACTAAAAATAAAATTGAAAATCTAATTTTTTTAAAACCTTTTTTTTTTTTAACTTTTACTTTTGTGACCTCAAATTATCATTGAAACCATCAAATCTATCCAAAAAAAAAAAAAAAAAGGAAAAAAGAAAAGTAAAAAGGAAAAAATTGAAATTTGTAATTAGATCAAATAGAAGAAAAAGGTTAAAATGGGATGTTCTAAAGTGACAAAAATATATCATGGCACCACTTTTTGCATAGAATTTAAAGAGTTAAGACATGTTCTTTCACCCTTCTTATCAACCAACCCTTCCAATTATTGTAAAGCCAATTATTTGTGACCACATCTTTATCATTATCAAAATATAACCACTTGGATACCAATTTCATCATTTGAATCTTAGATTACAAGCAAATGTGAGTACAAAGAAATAAAATAATTAATTAATTACACATTGATCTTCAATGAAGAATTTGGAATTTATATATTTATCCTCTTTACAATCAAGTTCTGATAATAATAAAACCTATTCATTTATTAAATAATGAATTCGAAGTCAAATCCCAATTATACTTTGTCTATCAAAAATTCAAAGAAACATATTTTTCTATAAATTACATTTCATGGGTCTTTCAAATATGTCTCTCTCCCTCACCAAAATCAACTCTAGAAGTTAAAAGATTTGAATTAGAGATATCAAAATGGTTAAAACAATGATCTTGCCACAGTTTCAAATAAAAAGTTCAAAATAAATAATATCATAGAAGATCGATAGATCATTTTAAACTTACATCTCAATTGAAACGCGTTATTCTTTCTTATAAAATTCACGACATTTCACACTCCAAAGTGAACCGATGTGAAAATAACGACAATTTCGAATTGCTAGACAAAAACTTCCAAACCTCTAAGACAGCAAAGTCAACAAAATAGAGCAAGTTGGAGGCTATGTTTGCAAGTATTGAGGTAACCAGCACATGGCTTAGAAGCAATATATTGTAGAAAACATGAGTGAACTAAAAGCATGGTTTTATCCACAAGTTGAAACTTGATTAATTACTATGCTTTGTTTTTTTTTGGTGTATTTTTGAGTCAAAATCAAGGCTCCTGTTTTTTAGGGTTTTTTTTTTGTCTGTCTGTCTAAGATACCTACAAAAAATTCCCTTTCTTTGAGATGCCTTCAAAAATCAAAACTACATTAAACTAAAGAAGAAGAAACCAAAAAAGAGGTTTAATATTGAAATATTAAAAGCCGGTAGGTCAAAATTCTCTGCAGTGTATGCAAGCAGAAGAGCCTGGAAGAAATGGGCAAAGATCGGTTTTGAAATTCGAGGCGATGACAGTGACGAAGTTACAATTCTCGTTTGATGATGGAAAAATTTCTAGTACTATCGTAGTATGGAAAAATTTATATACTACCTCTATTATTCATTGTTTGCCATGAAAGAAACAGTTAAGAATGATGTGAGACCCATGAGATAAAATATTATATCTGTTATAGGTGATTTTGGACCACTGCGATATGCGAAGAATTGATGAGGACATACCAACCCAAGGAGACCGCCAGGAAACGGAACCCGGAGGAAGAACAGGCCAAAGCCGAAGGGATCGCGCTTTTGGCCCGACCCCCTGCTTGGCCTCGGCCTGCTTGCGTGGGCCGAGCTCGGTCGCCTCCGTTTGGTCCCTGCTGCCTCTAGCCACCCCAGTTCCGCCTGGTTTGTCCCGAAACGCCTCCAAATTCCTAAAAACCCTAGGAGTATGAGTAGGTATTTAAACCCCTCTTCATCACAGATCCCGAACTTGATTCTCTACTCTCTCCTCTTGCTCTCTTGCTCCCCTCCTTCCGTTTTCTGACTTAAGCATCGGAGTCGGTGTGACAAGCACCACACCGGTGTGCAGGTTTTCTGTCATGCAGGCCACGTCTTCCCCTTCTCAAACAAATTTATCGTTGGTGACACGTGAAGGTCAGATGAGTTCCCTCTGACCAAATCTGACCATCAACAATATCATTAAATCCCTTGTCAAATGCTGAATGTAGTACTATTGTAGTACTAGAAATTTTCATTTGTTTGATAATGATTTTATTTATATTAAAAGAAAAAAAGATTACAATGCGACTAAGGTTTATTTTGGTTAAAAAAATATATTTTGCAACAAGAGAGGAAGAAAAATAGTTCACCTAAATATGAATTTAGTTTCAACAAACTTTAAAGAGTCATTTTCAAACAAACTTCAATTCAAACCGACCAAACGACCTCTTAAGGGCTAAAATAAAACTTTTGAAAATTCAAGAATATAATTGAAACAAACTCCATAGTTTGTGAATATTTTTTTTATAATTCAATCGTTTTGAGTTTGATAAATTAAAGGAATTAAAGTAAACCTAATCGCCATACCCTTAAATTTCATTTTTAAAATAAAGATATAGATTTTCGATCCATTTCGTACGTACCATCATTAATACCATTGCCATTATTGTCGATAAGAGTCTCAAAAGCTTCTCATCCAAGAACTTATATTCATAAAATAAAATAAAATAAAGATATATAGAAAGCCTAATTATTCTCATTTATTTCAAAAATATTCGCATAGTTTTCATCACCCAAAGAAAAAAAATCTCCAAAACTCTTAAAAAGTCAAATATGGAAAAGGTTAAGATGTAGTTAATAGCATTTTTTTCCTTTTAACGAAATATAATTATTAGCTTATTCTAATGATAACAATAAAGTTAACTATATAAAAAATGATTCTTCTCAGACGTCAAAATCTTTAAAGATCATTTATTGTGCTCAAACTATAAAAGGGTAAAACACTACAATTGCTAGAGAGGCCCACTGTACAAGATTAATAAAGATTTATTAAGTAAAATATAAAAAGTTTATGACATTAATTATTGCCTTAGTTAGCCAGGCAAATGGCTTCCCTATGCTACAAAATAACACCAATTGTTTGGGTTGAAATGTTCGTATCTATTTTATATCAATATATTCAAGATTTTTCTTTGTATATAAAATCTAGGCTTAAATTTTGAAAATAGGAATTAAATTTGTTATTTTTAATTTAAAAGTATGAAACAAAAATAAACATTCTGAAAGTGCAGAGATCAAAATAGAAAAGTATAAAGACCAAAATGAACCAAAATCTAAAGTATAAGGATTGTTGTAGGTAATTTTGGACCAGTCCGAAGCGTAAGGAATTGGCGAGGACAGCACAGCACGGGCTCGAAAACATGACCAAAAGATGGACTCCGGAGGAGAAACAGGCCAGAGGGTCGAGCCAAGGCCGGAGGGGTCGAGCCTTGGCCCAACCCCTGCTCGGCCTCGGTCATGGGACGAGGCCGACCACAAGCGAGCTGAGTTCTTCTGCCTCCGTTTCGTCCCTGGTACCCCTAGACGCCCCAGTTCCACCTGGTTAAGCCCGAATCATCTCCGAAAGCCTTGAAACCCTAAGGCAGGAAAAGGTATTTAAACCCTTCTTCGGTCACTGAAGAGGGGATCCCGAACTCTATTCTCTGATTCTCCTCTTGCTCTTGCTCTTGCTCTTTGGCTTCCCATCGTTCTGCTTGCTGACTTAAGCATCAAAGGCGGTGTGACAAGCACCACACCGGTGTGCAGGTTTTACTGTCTTGCAAGCCACGTCTTCCCCCCTCTCATACAAATTCACCGTTGGCACGTGAAGGTCAGGTGAGTTCTTCCAATCCAGATTTTGTCATCAACAATGATCAAAATAGTATTTAAATCGTATTTATAATTAATTTTATCATATTTCTTGATACTATTAAATCCTTTTTGTCGATAAAAACGGAGAAGATCTTGATATATAATTAAACACAATGTCTCTTGCAATTAATTATGAAATAACTTTTTACACTTTTTTAATAATTTATGATTGAACACATAGATAGATCAAAGCATAATTTATATCTCGAAGGGTTTTTAAAATGTGTGGTATTGACACGTGTTCTTTACATATTTAATTATTTAAGCCTCAAACTAAAATATAATATTAAAAATAATGAAATGAGATCCCTACAACTGAGTTCACGGGGCATGAAATGTTCTTGTTGATGAGAGGCCCACCTCTTTGGTTGACGTCACCATATTATATATAAAATATTTTTTATGTCTCTTTATGAAAGATGCATCTCCCTTGAAGGAAAGAATTTATACATCTTCCTAATGGTTAATCATTTTGCTAAGAAAATTGATTTTAGAAATTATTCTCATACATTTCAATTACAGTTCAACTGGTTAAGATATAATTTTCACGCGTATATAAGCACACATTGTGGCAATGACCTCCTTTTGTTAAATTTTTTTGTAATCTTATCTTTATCTTAAAAAATTTAAACAATACTTGACTGCATAACAAATCTCTACACAACCGTTTAAATCTTTACTAGTAAGCCCTCGTTTGATAACCATTTGGTTTTTTGTTTTTTATTTTTGAAAATTATGCTTGTTTTTTCCTAAATTCTCTACCATGCTTTCATCCTAGTTAAGGTTGCATTTGAATTCCTAGCCAAATTTTAAAAACAAAAACAAAAAAACGTATGCAGTCAAAGTATTGTCCACAAGATTTATTAAATGAGGTTGTCACAGAATGTGGTTACTTCATAATAATAGTTGGATTTAGATTCAAAATCTATGTACAAATCAAAATAAGTTTTTTTTTTTTTTAATTTCTCTCTCATATGTACAACTATAAAATTACACTGGATTCCATCTCAAAACCAATTGACTATGAATGAAGTAATCCATCTATCTTATAAATTGTGAGGTCTCCACTTATATTTTTAATGTAGGATCATCAATAACAACTAATAAACTTAACAACCATATTGTGGCAGTGGTAGCTACCTCCTCACTAATTTATGTCTAATACAACACGATGTCCAACATTTCTCTCCTAACATCAAATCTAACTCCAAAACAATAACATCTTATACAAATAACCCACCAAAATAAGCTTGACTTCTCAACTTCAAGTCCCACGAACCAAACACTCCCTAAAACCAAAAATACACGTATATACAGGATCCGTTCAAAGTGAACAATATCATACTCGAGAGAGAGTGGGTGGGTGTGCATGGAGGATACGCTGACAAGGGCAGTAGGTATAAAGGAGAAGGGAAATGAAAATTGAAAAGTGGTTTAATAAGAAGGGCACAAATTCACACAACAACTCATTGGCATTTGCCTTGTCCTTAAACGCCAAATATAGTGTAGGACCCGACCCTACGCTTCCTTCAAAAGCTCCACTTTAAACTGTACCCATCTCTGTGTTTTTCCCATTGCCCTTGCGTTTTATAATTTCCTCATCAATCAGAGTTTTGGAATTTGGACCCCTTACCTTCTTCATAATTTCCATTTTTTGTTTTTTTGGTTTCATATCCAAACAACTCACTACAAGACGAACTTCTCTCACTGAGTTTTAGAGAGAGAAAATGGTGGTTTTCAACTTTTTTTTGCCCCTTATATTGTGGGCTGCCCAAAAACACCATTGAGATGAGAGAGAAAAACCACTTTTGGGAGAGACTCTGATCTTAATTAGTTGTAAGGTCTCTCTGAATATCACTGTTTAAAGTGAATGTGTGTGGTTTTTGGTGCTTATGGACTCGATTGGATTGGATTGGATTGGGGTCTCGTGATCCATTTATGTCGCTCCTTTGTCTCTTTAACTTAAACGGGTTTTCTTTCTAATTTCCTTCTTTTTTTTGTTTTCTTCTTCAAATTTGGTCTTCATTTCTAACTAATCACGAATAAATTAGGGTTTGTTTGGTATCTTATCCTCAAATTTGGATTTCTTGTTCTTAGATTTATTTGATTGAGTTAATCTATAAATTTATGTTTATGTTTGGTGGTGTTGACAATGAGACCGATGTCCCACATCAGCTAGAAAAATGACAAGATAATATCTCTATTGATATAAGATCTTTCAAGTAAAGCTGCAAAGGCTTTGTATCCAAAGTGGACATTGTCATTTGGAGTTAATTTTGAAAAAAGAATTTAGATTGTATTTAAATTTTGTGACTCATAAAGCAAAAACTTTGAGAATGATAGTTACCTTTTTTTTTTTCTTTTTTACTTCAATAACAATCTCTGATCCTTTGGTCGAGAGGTATACGTCAATTTCTGCTGAGTTATGCTTACTTTGACAAAAGATAGTTACTTCTTGTCATATTCTAACCTGGTATTAAATACATTTAGAAACAATGAAAATACAACTCTCCTAATAATATTTTCTTAGAAACCATTGTGTGGGTACATTATCTCTTAAATATACAATTTTAGGTAAATTTTGCCAAAATAAAAATTGTTTAATAATTACAAAGACAATTTTATAATGACATTGAGTAAGAAATACTCTAGTTTCATTAATACTTTGGAAGTGTCTTAATTAGTTAAATTATGCTTACATCCAACAAGTTTGACTTAACAGTAATTAAAACATAGGTCAAACTGTTCAAGACATTAGTATCCTTACGAAACATCAATCAATCACTCTAAGCTTTGGGGCTGGTTCGGTAATTTGGTGTTAATATTTTAATAATACGAAAGATAATAATGAGTTGTAAACTTGGGGGACTAGCTAGGGTCATCTCTTGTCTCCCTTCCCTCTTCACATGTGATCTCTCTACCCTATCTCTTGTGTTGAATATGTAACAAAAAAGCCTTTTCTTTCTGTTTTTGTTTTTTTAAACCATTTTGGGACACAAGAACTCAAGTTAGGTAGTGGGTATGGTACAAAAGTCTTCAAATGTTGCTAGTTTTAAGTTATATCATCTTATTCTCTCTAACCTTTTTTCTTTTCTTTTTTCTTTTTTTTTTTTTTAACTTCCCTTTGTATATTTTATTCACTATGATTCCTTCTTTGTGTTGTAAATAATGCGACGTTACCGATATTTTACTCAACTGTGTGATGTTGATTATTATTGTGTATTTTGAGTTTAGACTAACATAAGTTTGCTTTTCATTCATTAGTTCGAGATTATGTTCGGTTCAACTGATAAAATCTCAATTATTTAAAATTTGTGTCTAATATTTATATTGTCAAAAAAGTATATAGATTCGAAAAAGGTGGCCATTTATGTAATTTATGATATTATGGTGTTATTTACATAAATTTTGTAATATAAATTGGTGAGAGAAATCTTTTTTCCAAAAAAGGATGAGCTTTATAGAAAATAGTTGGTCATTTTGTTGATTAATCAAGTGAGATTATCATTTAAAATTAAACGGCATAAAAAAAAAAAAGCAAGTATATGTTTAAATTTTAATTTAGTGAATGTAATTAATTTCTCGAGCAAAAATGATTCATATTTTTTTGGGGTTTTCTTTTCCTTTTCGGAATGATCTAAAACAGAGAAAAATTTCATGTTTTTTTTTTTTTTTTTAGATTAAAAATTTCATGTATTTTTTTCTTTTTTTTTTTCGAGAAATTTTTATATTGAGCTTGGCCCCAACGTCGTTTCGTTGCTCATTTGCGCCCCTTTCTTTGAACCCCCACCTTTATAAATCAAGTTATTGGTTTCTTTTTGTGTTCTTTTTCTTTTTCATAAAAGATCATTATCCTTTTTTTTAAAAAAAAATTTTACAAACACACAATTTCTTTTTGACAACATATGGACGTGAGAAGATTCCAACCACAGACTTCTCAATCATTAGTACAAGTTTTATGTCAGTTGAAACATATTCAGGTTGCCAATTTTACAAAAATAATTTTTTTTTTAAATAACTACTTCATTAAAAATCAACTACCACCAGTACAAATTGCTTCCTCATTTATAATAGAGGAAAGCCACAATGGCAAAACAGAATTTCCAAAAAAAAAAACCTGCTCCTCCATGGAAGAGAAAGAATTCTAATCAAAAGGACCCTCTCAATAGAGATTTTATCGAGATGAGAACTTTTTTAAAAGAAAAATAAAGGTGAAATATAAAGCTTGTTCAGGAAAAGAAGAGAAATTTAAATTTAATTTCATTGTCCTTGATGTAATTAAGGACGTATTAAGTTTTACTTATTTGGTGAGAAAAACATGCATAAAGATAAGTATTCAAAATTATTGCATATAACAATTTTCTAAGTCTTTTAGAAATAATAATAGATTAGTTAAAAATAATAAAGAAAAATAACAACACATATATATATTAAAATGGTTTTTTTAGACTAAAACATAATATTTGAAACTTAGATGACCGGTCATTTTAAAGATAAAAGTAATGACACACTGTAGTTGAATTGTAATAGAAGTTATAGATATCAATCGATAAAAAACAAAAAATGCTAATTAGTAACAATAATTATTGATTAAGAATATATATGAATGGCATGTAGTACTTTAATTAATAGATTGATAATAGGCTTTTTGCCAATAAATTAGTAGGGTTTGGGTGTTGCAAGTTAATTAGTAGCCATGGCCATACTTTTTCTTGAAGCTTTCATATAAAAAGTTGAGATCCAAGAAAAATGACATTACCATATAATTTTTTTTTTTTATAGCATGTGAATATCAGATTCCTCTAGGTTCTGTCTTTGGTACTTTCCTGCCATAACCATGTCTCATTCCAAGAGATAGATAACTATTACTAGGAGAGGACCTTTTACTTCAACCAAGTACTTCTTTTTTCTTTAAATAAATAATAATAATAATAATAATAATAAATCACTTTTGATATCATTGAGAGAAGAAACTATTGGGAGTGCATTATTTGCCTGTTTTTTTATTTATGAAAACAATTGTTTGGTCCAGTTTGAGTCTATGTAGTTTAGAGATTATTAAATTGTGACATGTCAAAAAAAAAAAAAAATCAAAATTCTAGGTCTAAGTTGAGCATGTTTAGGTACGTAGTGTAATGTAAAATTTAGTAGATAACTTAGATCCGATTTGATAACCATTTGGATTTTGGGTCTTGGGTTTTTTTAAATTAAGCTTATAAATATTATTTCCATCCATAAATTTATTAGCTTTGTTATTTTATAGTTCCGTTTGATAACCATTTGATTTTTGAAAATTAAGCTTATACTACTCCCACTTATACATTTCTTTGGTTTGTTATCTATCTTCTTCTCATGTTTTCAAAAACTTGTTTTTGTTTTGGGAATTGGTTAGGAGTTCAAATGTGTTGTTAAGAAATATGGAAAACATTATAAAAAAAATTGAGAGAAAACAAGCTTGATTTTTCAAAACCAAATAATTATCAAACCGACCTACATTTTTCTTATGTTTTAAAAAACCAAGTTATTAAAAAAAAAAAAAGTTTTCTTTTTCCGAAAGTTAAAAAAACAAAAAAAAAAAACTTTTTTTTGTTTTTCGGAATTTGGCTAACAATTCAAATATGTTCCTTAACAAAGATGAAAGTCATTACAATGAATTTAGAAAAAAACAAGCCTAATTTTTCAGATAAAAATAAATAACTGAATGGTTGTCAAACGGCACCTTAAGTATGAAGTATGATCTAGAATCCTAAACTTATAGCTTTTAGATTAGCAAATTTATATTTGAAAATAAATAAACCTACACAAAACATATATTTTTAATGTGAGATTATACCATCTCTACTGGTAAGAGTCGTAAGACTTGCAAATCTATCCATTGACGTGCATTTTAGACTCATAATTTTAGATTTCATGAAAGAGAAAAGAATAGCCTTTTTTCTTCTTTTAGGTTTGAAATTGAGACTCGTGAATTAAAAAAAAAAAAAAATAGATAGACAACATTGTATTTATTTGTATAAACATTTTAATCCTACCCTGGACTTTTTTTTTTTTTTTTTGGAGTTCAACAACAATCGGAATGTGGGGTTCAAACCTCGGACCTCTGGGTCGATGGTACATGTCAATTGCTATTGGATCATACTCATTTTGACCAATGACCATGTTCTTATATGTAAATGTTATGTTTTAATGTTAAAAATATTTGTTATACAGGAAAACGAGAATATAACAACTTAACCATTTTTTTTTAAACAAACCAATTTCATTTTGTTGAGTTTGCATGCGTTACATCAATTCATACATTGAAAAAGAATAATTAAAATATAATATAGTGATTTTTTCACTTTCACCCATGTAGGGTAAAACTGTCAATATCTTGGCTTTAATAGATTCTTTACCCTTTTACCCTTTTCCACTCATCCCTTGTTCAAGTTCAACCCTTCCAACAGTTCTCTCATCTCACGTTTGTGTTACTTGGAATGCTCAAGCTGTACGGACGAATCTTTTTTAATTCAACCCAATTTTATTTTTTAATTTTCCCCCTTCGGAAAAAAAAAAAAGAAAAGAAAATTACAGAGCCGCCGCACGCCGACCGGCCACGCAAGTTTCCGGCGGCCACTACAGACATAGTGGCACAGCACAATCAGCAATAGGCTTGAAAAGATGTTGGTTTGGTCTATGTGTTTCTTGTTGTGTGTATAATAATTTATTTGATTGGATTTTAAATCCATGGATGGGGGCATACGCCTACGTGGCAGTAGAATTCTACAACATTTGCTTATCAACAACTCATATATGATTTGTTTCAAAAAAGAAAAAAAAAAACTCATATACTATAAACAAAACCATATGATTTTGTTTAAAAAAAAAATAAACAAAACTAACAAGAGCATGGCTCAACTGGCATAAAGTTATACCAATAACCACAAAGTTTGTGGTTCGAATCCTCCATCCCACATATTGTAAAAAAATAAAAATAAAAAAAAAAACAAAACAAAACATAACCATATGATTTTAATATGATTTCAGAGAGGGGAAAAAACTCCTATGATTTTAATATGGTGCATAAAAAGTGGAATTTGATTGAAAATGTTTGAAATATAAAGTAAAAAATTAAAATACTTTCTCTCCTCGGCCATTTTTTGGGTTAAAATACAATTTTGATATTTGTACTTTAGGTTTCGTCTCATTTTAGTCCATATATTTTCAAATATCTAATTTTAGTCCATTTACACTTTGAATAAAGTTGAAAACTGGGCTCAACGGTTAGTTTGAAGTTAATTGTTTTTTAAATTGGTTAAATAATCCTAATAATTTTAAAAAGACACGGTGTAAACACATCTAGAGTGAAGGCTAATGGAAACTAATTGTTTTTAGGAAAGTTAATAATAAACTAGCACAAGAGACTTTTTTTTTTTTTACAACAATATAAGAACCAGTTTAAAGTTTTATTCAAAGTGCATTAACTAAAATTGAACATTTGAAAGTACAACGACTAAGATTGAATGAAACTCAAAGTACATATTAATTACCGTTGAGCTATATTCACTTTTGCAAAATACTTTCTCTTTAAGCTTTCAATTTTATGGTTAATAGGTTTATTAATTTTAAAAGTGGGATGTGTTTACTTTAAATTTTTTATCCACTAACTCTATAAATTTTACCAGCCTAGAAAAAGCAATTTTCTAAACTATGTGTTTCTCAATGTATGTTTAAATAAACTATATAGACTTTAGAGGGAAAGAGGAAGAGAGGGGTTTGAACTCTCATCTCTCTATTGTCAACTTGTTTTCCGTTTTTGAAAATTAAGTTTGTTTTCTCTCAATTTTCTGACAACGGTTTTCATTTTTGTTAAAGGCACATCTGAGTTTTTAGTCAAATTCTTAAAAAAGAAAAGTTTTTTTTTATTTTTTTTTGTTAGTTTTCAAAACTCGAGTTGGTTTTTGGTCTGATGATTCCTTTATTTTTTTTTTTTTTTTTTATCTATGGTAAAAACAAGAAAATAAGCATTAAATGATAGCAATAGTAATAATTGGCAAAGATATTGGATTAAAAAATGAAGTTAATCATTACAAAAGGTACAATAATTAAAGTTAGCCTTAACAATGTGCATTGTTTTTTGTTTGCATCTTATCCCTTAATAAATAATATTATTTTTCCTATATTTAGTACATTAACATGTGAAATGAGAATAGAAAAAAACCACCACAAAGCTTAGATCCATCTAAACAAAAAAATATTGAAAAAAAATAAGGACCTAATTATAGAGTTAATTAATTCTTAAGGGAAATTCAAAGTAGACCAAAATATCTAAATACGCAAAGGACAAAATATCCAATTACGCAGTTGTCGCTTGGGTTCGGGTATTTATGTTATTTAATTCATATATTGAATTTAATTTATTAGTGAGGTGGATAATTTTCTAATTTAGTATTGAGAAAAATATTAATTTTACCACTTTACTTCAATGGCCGACTTGATGAAATGTTGGCTAAAATTGTTGGTACAATGAGATAAAAGTTGCAATTCAACGGGAGCGTAGTTCAATAGTCATAAAGTTTGTATCTTCGATCAAGATGTCAAATGTTTAAAATTTTCACTCCATATGTTGTAAAAAAAAATGTTGAAAGTTTAAGCCAAATATAGATGTACAAAATTAAGGCCGCATTTGATAACCATTTGGTTTTTTCTTTTTGGTTTTTGAAAATTATGCTTGTTTTTTCCTAAATTCTCTACCATGACTTTCATCATTGTTAAGGATCCACTTGAATTCCTAGCCAAATTCTAAAAACAAAAACAAGTTTTTGAAAACTATTTTTTTTTTTTTTGTTTTCAAAATTGGACTTGGTTTTTGAAAACAAGGAAGAAGATTGATACTAAAACAAGGAAACTTATAGGTGAAAGTATGTGTGTATAAGCTTAATTTTCAAAAACCAAAAACCAAAAACCAAATGGTTATCAAACGAGACCTAAATTGGATGAAGGGATTGAAAGTTTAAGACTGTCGTTAAGCGACAAGGATGTAAGTGGTTCAATTTGAATCGGATTAAGGAAAATTGAAATGGTACCTATAAACAGATCGAGAAAATCTTTCTTTTTATAAAGAAAAATAATTTATGTAGAAATAAGAGTGAAAAAATAGATATTGAAACCAAAAGTATGAAAATCTCTAATTACCAAGATAGACCAATTTGCTAGTATCGTGTGAATTTTAGATGCTTTCTCCTTTTTCTTGTCTCATTCCAACCATATATTCTTATAATTCATAGTCCTAACACAATGCATGACATATAAAGATTCATCTAAACCAAATTCACAATTTTTTATTTTCATTTTACAAATATTTTGAACAGCGAATCCTACTGACAAGTATTGTGTTCAAACAATTCAATGTAACTCAATTAGATTGATTTTAAGGATTTTTTTAGAGAGACATAACGTAACGATCATTATATATAAATCGAAGATGTTTAGACGAGAAATTCGTTGTCTGTCTGTGTGTGAAAACCCTAACCTATCAACTTCAAAACGACGTCATCTAAGTTTTAATGCCACAGTGTTCCAAAGTTTGGCCAGGTTAATTTTCCCTCCAATATTTTAAAACATAATTTTTCTCTAAGGATATTTTTTAAAACATTTATGAAAGGTCAAAGGTAATATCGAAAATTTGAAAGAATGGAAGTATTTTCGAAACAAATATGGCAAAGTTTAGGGACTTTTTTTTTATAACTTAGGGGTTTGAGTTATTTTACCTCCGTTTTGCAACAGTACTCTCATTTTGCTATTATATCTCACTCACGTTCTTTCAGTCTCATTGCCGCCAGTGGACATTCCAGCGACCGCAGGCGAAAATTCCGGCAACTGAATTTTTTTTTTCTTTCTTTTCTTCTACCTATTTTCTTCTATTTCTTTCTTTATTTTGTTTCTTATTTTTGTTCGAAATGAAAACAATAAGAAAGAAGAAAAAAAGGGGAAAACAAAATTCGATTACTGACCGCGACGACGGCGGTGGTTGCCGGAGGTTGTTAGGGGCGGTGGCGGTTCCAAGTTCCTCTTACCCACACGTACCCAAGAAGAATCCTACTTTGTATAAGTTGTGCGGTTATATTCTTTTGACATTTTGATTGGAAATATATCATTTGTTTGCTAAATAATACACACACTTGCTTGTGAATAACACATGAATTATGCACTTTTTTTTTGTGCGGTTATATTCTTTTGACATTTTGATTGGAAATATATCATTTGTTTGCTAAATAATACACACACTTGCTTGTGAATAACACATGAATTATGCACTTTTTTTTTGTTTCAGTTACATGTGGGATTTGACATGTACTCTCTTTCTTATGGCCGAAGGTTCAATTTTTCGTATTCCATATTTGTTGTATTAAAAAAAATGTTAATGAATGTTGTATTTCTTGCTTTTTGAAATGGATTTTTTTTTAGATGTTAAACATTGGAAAAGTTGAAGATTTATTTAATGGTCTTTTTTTTTTTTAGTTGAGGTTAGAATAAGAAGTCTCACTCTATATGTTTGCATTTAATGACTTTTTTTTTAAAAAAATTAATACATTTTAGGAGTTTTTATTTTTTCAAAAATTAGAATAGATAGCAAAATTGATTATCATATTTACCAATCTCATCACACAAAAAAAAAAAAAAAGTAATGATAATAAAAGAAATAAATAATCATAACCCTGACTATTAAACGCATCTCAAACTTTCTAGATCTGGACCAAAATACTCTGCATCCCAAATACAAACTATTAAACTTCACAGACTATTATAACTTATTAATTTCAGAGACTATTATAACCCTGACTATTATGCTTCTGAGCTCTTCTTATTTGGTTGCACAGATTTGGGTAAAAATGACTTTGACTGCCCTCGCCATCGCACACAGAGAGAGTGAAGATTCCGAATTTACCCTTGTTAATTTGTCTAAAATTATTAATTGTAATGTTCTTGGAAAATCTTTCTCAATTTATACACATTACATTAATTGTATTTTCTTTTACAATTTATGACTCTGTTCTTTTACTATTTCTCGACGAAGACTTCAATGATATTGTCCTTTTATTCACTTCAGATCTTGTACTAGAAGTCTACAATTTAGGGTGTTTCTTTTTCCTCATAAAATATGCTCTAGTTCTTCAAATTTTAGTAACAAAAAAGAAAAAATATATATTTTTTTTTATCTTGTATTTAACCGAGTTTTAATTTCACAAGTCAATTGTCAATGTGAGCATAGCTCAACACTAATTGGTATATATCTTTGATCAAAAGGTCAAACGTTTGAATTTTCCCAACCACTATTGTTGTTGAACTGAAAGAAATTCACTTAGTCAATCCATATGTAACTTAGTGGTATGATACGTAATACTATTTCAAAGATCACATTGTAGTTATCGAATTGCAAAAAATTAATTTCATGACAATATAGTTAATATTTTGTGACACTATTACATTTTTTTTTTTAATACGTGAACTTTGGACTAAACAAACTAAACTTATATGAGTGGTTAGAGATTGATATAACTGGATCTCCTGTTTCGCAATAGTTGAAGTCAAATAAAAGAATAAAAATACTTGGCTACATAACACGTTAAAATGTTTACAATTAGGAGGGATCCCGTACTTGTTTGGTAGGCAATCTAGATTCTGTTTTATGTTTTTAGATTTAGTGAATATGCAGATGTGTTTTTGAAAACTGTTTTCGGACCCTGTGATCTGGAAATTCTGAAAACAACTTTTTTATGTTTTGTTTCCAGATTTTGAATCTGAAAATTTTAAATGCAGAATTAAATTTAAAAAGATAAAAAAAAACTTTCATAAATATAGTATTTCATGTAATAAACTCATTTTTTTTTATGAAATTAAAATTTGTATAATATAATATAATATAATTATATGATTTTGTGAAATAATAATTAAAAATGTATAACAAAAAACATGTTTATAAATTAACTAATAATATTTTATATTCAACTTAGTATTTAGTTGATAACTACAAATAATTTATGGTTTATAAATATATTATCAAACACATCTTGAATCATTATTTAAATTCTGATCAAATTTCTGAATCTGCTTCCAAACACATATATAAAAACATGAAATACAACTTTATTTTTATTAAATCCCTTATTTTCAAATCACAAACTAAACACAATCAAGTATTGTTCACAAAAGAAGGTACTAATTTGAATCCCCTTACTAAAAGTGCCCTTAAAAATATATTAAAAACCACATCCATTTTATCGTAAAAAGATATAATTAGTGTAATGATTTTTTTTTTCTTTAATGATATAATTAAAGTATTAAACCTTTCCACATGTGCCTATATATATAAAATCTCTCTACTGCAATTTTTATGCCGTCCAGGTATTTGGGCAGAACCGCCATTAGAGCAAGAGAGAGAAAGCTTGAGAGTGAGAGAGAGAGATGGAGCTCGACGAACACGTCTTCTTAGAGGAGTTGATGGCTCTACGAAGGGAAGCAAATTGGGACGCCATTCCAACTGAAATCAGCGATCTCTGCTCAAATTGGGCATTCGATTACTGTTTCGAACAAAACACTGCCAATTTCCACCCAAATTCTTCATCGGAACCTCTCTCCGCGCAGAATCTCGATGAGTTTTACCATCCTTTGGCAAACGAGTTCTCAGTTCCACAAATGGCCGATTCCGCCTACGCCGCCATGGAAGTAGCCGCGCCTCTGCCATTTCAAGCAGAGCGTCCGAATGTGGAGCGAGAAGGAGATGGAGAGGAAGAGGAATTAGGTTTTCTCGCGGATGAGATTCAGAACATGGAGGCGGTTCAAGCTCAATCGGCTTGCAAAATGGAGCCGAATCAATCTCCAGAACTCTCCGTTTTCAACATCGGAACATGCTCTCTCGAACGAAAGAACAGACCGAAGAAATTGCAGGGCCAACCGTCGAAGAATCTCATGGCTGAAAGAAGGAGAAGGAAGCGCTTGAACGATCGCCTCTCAATGCTCAGATCCATCGTCCCTAAGATCAGCAAGGTAAAAATCAAACACCGTCTCTACGAATCTCAATTCCAGAAACGCTCGAAATTATTAATCTCCGACTCTGAGGCTTGAATTGAAACCGATTTCTGGTTCTTGAACAGATGGACCGAACTGCGATTCTGGCAGATGCAATCGAGTACATGAAAGAATTGCTGGAGAAGATCGGGAATCTGCAAAGAGAAGTGGATCGATCGAATCAGACGACGACGAACTCATTCAACGACACAAAACCGAGCGAATTCGTAGTGAGGAATTCACCAAAAGTAATCGAACTTTTCTGATTTCTTTTTCTTCCCTGTTTTCAAAGAGGCAGTGGATTATTGCTGTTGTGAAACTGATTTCGAAAATTGTGGGCGTACAGTTTGAGGTGGAAAGCAGAAACGGGAACACGAGGATCGAGATTTGCTGTGCGACAAAGCCAGGATTGCTATTATCGACAGTGAATACGATTGAAGCATTGGGGCTTGAGATTCAACAGTGTGTAATTAGCTGCTTCAATGACTTCGCATTGCAAGCCACTTGTTCTGAGGTAATTGCTTCTTTCCTTTTCCTCATCCTCCTCTTTTCTCTTTTGCTAAACCAACCTCCTTTCTACTTAATTTTCAATTTAGTCCTTAAAAAAAAAGGAAAATTGTGGTGGGTGACAAATTGGACCAAATTAATAACAAATATAGCATCATGTCAAAAAAAAATTGCAAATATAGCAAAATCTATCGGAGTCTACCTGATAGACTTCGATTATCAGAGTTTATCAGCGATAGACTCTGATTAATCAGAATCAAAGTCTATAAGTGTCTATCGCTAATAAACTCTGGTTAATCAAAATCTATTCGTGTCTATCAATTTGCTATTAATTTGGTCCAATTTGCCATCTATGCAACTGCCCCTTAAAAAAAATTCAATTAAACCTCTTTAAATATATATGCTAAAATTTATTAAAATTTATGTATCTTTTAATTATTGTTTTATTTATGTATCTGAATGCATGCAGTCACCTACCAAAGTATTATCCATAATATAATTATCTTTTTTTTAGTACATCGACATTTGAGGTGAGAGATTCGAACTTCTCACCTCTTGGTCGATGGTACATGTCAAGCTAAACTCACTTTGGCCATAATATAATTATCTAATATTAACAAATTTTTATGGAAAGATGATAATTTTTAATACAGCAAGAGTAGAATTGAGAATTGTAAAATATTATGGATTAAATTGAGGATTACTCCAAAAAGATTGGTATTATTTTTTGTTTTTAATTTAATATTTTCTCTTACTATTTAAAAAGAAAAAAAGTTTTTAACTACAACTTTATTTATTTATTTATTTATTTTTGCAAAAAAAAAAAAAAAAGAGAGAAAGCAAGTTTTTTTTTTTTTTTTTTGAGAGAGAGAGAAAGTAGGGTTAATTAAGTAGTAATATAATGTTACAATTCTGTATATATATATATAACATGGTAAAAGTATTATTATTATTATTATTATTTTTTTTTTTTTTTTTTTTTTTTGAGTAAGATGGTAAAGTAAAATTTAGAAGTAAAAGACAATTGGAATTTTTGTTAAAAAAAAAAAAATAAAAAGCTCTAAAGTCTAAAGCAACGGCACTGAAGAAATTATTGTAACTATGAGGCCAGTACTCTCTACACTGCAGGTAAGGACGTAAGGTGTACTTTCTCACCAACTGATGACCAATTAAAGAAAATAAATTTATTTCAAAATAAAATAAAATAAAATAAAATTACAAATTATTTAAATAAGAATAACTTTATTTAAAATAATAATCTACAAAAATGCTACACTGGAGGGAGAAATTTCTCTTTTTGTTATTCTGATGTTTTTTTTTTTGAATAATGTTATTCTGATGTTTTGTTTTCAGAACTCGATTTTCTTTTCTTTTTTAAATTATGATCTGCGTACGTTGTGTATTTATTGAAAACTAATGACAATGAGAATATATTTAATTTGTTTAATAATTTTGACTTGGAAATAGGAGCTGAAGCAGAGAACAGAACTGAAGCCTGAAGAATTGAAGGAAGCTTTATTTAGGAATGCAGGATATGGAGGAAGCTGCTTGTAGAAATTATTTTGTTTTTCAAAAAAAAAAAAAAAAAAATTGTGGTAATGTTCTTAATTAGAAATTAGTAATCAAATCTCTGTAATTTAATGAGGTTTGCAATTTTCTCATTCCCAACCCCTCTTTCTTAATTTAATTCAAATGGGGGGATTAATTAAGTTTTTTAATCTCCTGCCTATTTCTATTTTTGGAGCTGACAATTTCCAAGTCAGATTTCAATATAGTAGCATATAAAGTAATATGAGAAAAAAAAATATATATATATCCATTTTTGTCTAACCTTCAATTTTAAATTTTATTAAATTTAATAGTAAACTTGAACAAGAGTGAACCACAAACTCAAATAGGAAATTAAATTAATATTATCGGTTAATTGATGGATTGTTTTTTTTTTCCCCCTTTAATTAAGATTTATGGCTAACTATTAGCGTTGGTTTAAGAGACCATTTTAACAGGTGAAAAGGTTCTCGAATAACAATTATTTATTAATTTACTTTTACAATTAATTTATAATATATTTAAGAAATGATATAGTTTAAACATGTCAATATCATATTGAATAGTTACTTTCTTTTAATAAATAATAAAAAAAAAAGTTACTTTTTTTTTCGAGAACTTTGTTTCTTTTCTTTTTTATAACGATTCTTTTTAGTTTTATATTGGATAGTTGGACTTGATTTTAGATATTGTATTAGTTGAATTTTGTGTTATTCAATCGTAAATTAGTTTCTAATTGTGTTTAAAAAAAGCTAACTCCGTAATGAAGTTATTATTATTATTTTTGGAGTTACGATGAAATTAAACTTTAAGATCGACGGAGTTAAGTTTAAATTATTTTCTAAAAAAAAAAAAGTACAACGTTACAAACTCCCTTGCAAAAATTAGAGTCAATTTTACAAATAATTAGTGTTGGAAATAATAATTCTATGTATACTATTATTTCATTAAACGAATTTCTCGATACCTTCACATCTTTTCCGAAGTTTTTTTTTTTTTTTGACAATATGTGAAATGGGTGATTCGAACCACAGATCTCGTGGTTATCCGTATATCTTTATGTCAATTAAGCTATGTTCTTGTTGACATCTTTCCGAAGTTTTGAGGGAGGGAAATTCATAGAGGTTATAACATTTTTTTTTCTTTGACAACTAGCTTGTGCCATTTTTAGGTTTTAAAAAGTCTTTTCAGTTGCATTATTGAAAATATCAGTTTCAACTTTCAGCATGAAAATGGTAAGGTTTTTAATCATAGCTCATCAAATAGACTAATTATTCAAAAAGTTGTTATATATATATAATCTCAATAAAAGCAAGAAATAGTTAACTTACAAACTAACTTCCCAACAATTGGTTACTTAAAAAGTAAAACGAGCCATTTCTTTTAAAAATAATCGAAATATATTTACAAGTCATTCGATGGTGTTCTTAGATTTTTTTTCTTTTTATTTATTTAGTTGTTTCTTTCTTTTACTTCATCAATACTGGGTGGTAATTGTTGATGATCAAATTTCGTTAAAGGATTTACCTTTTCTCCACGGGATGATCAACAATGAATTTGTATGAGAGCGGGGAAGACGTGACCTGCAAGACAAGCAAACGCTGCACACCGGTGTGGTGTAAACCACACACACTGCGATGCTTAAGTTAGTTCCGGACTAGGAAACAGGAGAATGCTATGGAGTTTGCAGAGATACCTATGTGTGTTCTGATTACGATTTTTTGATCCCCCATTCTGGGGGACTTCGGTTACCTTTATAGTTTTTCCTCGTAGGGTTTGGTATTGGAGAGGGCCCTAAAAGGGATTTGGGCCCGTGTCCCTTGGTCGGCCTCAGCACTGGGCCGAGGTCGAGCATTCTCCTCGGCCTCATTCCCAGGCCGAGGCCAAGGAGAATTAAATGGGGGCCCGGGGGGTCCCGGTCCTTCTTTTGCTTGCTCTTGGGCTGCTTCTGATCCCTCTAGGTCCATCAACTCCGGCCCACTTGCCCAATTAAATGCCTGGAGTAACGGTGGATACTTTTACTTATAACAGTAATGATTTGAACTTCTAACCTCTTGATCGACAGGATATGTCAATTACCGTTGAGATGTAATCAAAATTATATATATATATATATATAAAAGTTAATAGATCAGGTGGCAAAAAGAAGGGATTGAAAACAATTTAGTTAAAAGAGACAAAAAGAAAGAGGAAAAAGAAAAATAAATTTATTTTTTAAAAAAAAACAAAAAGCTAGACTTGATAATCACAACAAAATTAGGCTTATCTAAAATTAAAGTGGGAATTAGGATTCCACGTGAATTTCAAGCTCAGCCATAGGGGTTTTTTACTTTTCAATTATGTGATTACGTAATTTGTCGGAAAACGAAAACAATAATGGAATCTAATGATTGGTAATTAACCTAATGTAATTTTGATTTAGTAATTGCTAGTTAAATTTTCACGTTTTGGTGAGAAAATGTCAGCTTATATTTCACTTTTTTTCAAACAAATACAAATTTCTATAAGTACCATTTCATCATCACAATTGCCCCAGATCTTAATATTTTCATATTTAACCTCTTTTAGGAAAATATTAATTCAAACGTATTAAAAAGACAAATATTAACTCAAACAATTAATCATATAAAATACTATAAAAAGAAGTAATCAATCAAAATTTTTAAATACTTTGATAATACCACATTGTCAAAATGTTAAAACGAAATTAAAAGTTCAATTTTGTAACAAATAAATTGATTAAAAAAACATTGTAACAAATAAACATTATAGGTTAGTAGCTAAAACGAGTATAGTTCAACGATAATTGACATGAACCTTCTACCAAGAATAATTCAAATCTCTGAATCTTTTAGGGCCCGTTTGATAACCATTTCAGTTTTTGGTTTTTGGTTTTTGGTTTCCTGTTTTTTAAAAACAAAAACCACATATGTTTGATAACTGTTTTTTGTTTTTTGTTTTTAAAAAACAGAAAACCAACCTTGTTTGATAACTGTTTTTGGTTTTCAGTTTTTAAAAAATTAGAAAGATGAAAATATATTTTAGAGAGAGAAAAATGTGTAAAGACGTTGAAACAAAAATTTAGAAACACAAATATAAATGTTTTCAAGAGATTTTTTTTTTTTTGAAAAGACGAGAGAAAAGTTAAACGTAGAAAATTTAGAGAGATGAAAGAAAATGTTTAGAGAAAGAATATTAGTTAGACTCGAAAAAGATATTAGTTAGAGAAAAAATAGAAAACAAGTTAGAGTAAAAGCGATAAATTTTAGATTAAAAAAATTAAATAAAAAAAGAAAATTTAGAGAGATAGTAAAGTTAAGAGCAAAATATATGCTAAAGAACTAACGATAAATTAGAAAAATAAAGAAAAGTTGTAGCGATAGAAAACTTTGGTGACTTTTTTTTTTCAAAAGAAAAATTAGAACATGTTTATTGAGGAGAGAAAATGTATTGACAAGTTTTTAGAAATAGACAAGTTATAAAGAAAAAAAAAGTTTTGAGAGAGAACATTTTAGAGAGAGAAAAATAAATTTTAGAGAGAGAAAAAACACAGAGAAAGAAATTTGTTGGAGAAAGAGGTAAAAGAGGAGAAAAGTAAGCATTAGAAAAAAAAAATGAGTTTTTGAAAAACAGAAATCTATTTTTAAAAACTATTTTTTTTTTTTGTTTTTGAAATTTACTTATAATTTCAAAAACGTTTTTAAAAAACAGAAAACATAAAACATAGATGGTTATCAAACACCTCTGTTTTTTAAAAATGAAAAACAAAAACAGAAAACAGAAAACGAAATGGTTATCAAACGGGTCCTTAGTGTTTTTTTTTTTTTTTTAATTATTTTTTTAGCCTTATTTCAAAACTGCCCCAGATTTTGGCCATACACCCAAAATTCTCTATTAAAAAACCACTCAAAGGGCATAACATGAAAAATTTTGCATCAAATATGTCTGCGCCTTGAATTGATGTAGTGGGCTTGGAAAAGCCCATTACTGAATGAGCTCATCCACTCCAAAAGCCCAAATTCTAATCAAGTTTACATTCATCAGTTGGTTTGGCTGTATTTTTTTTTTTAAAAAAAAAAAAAAAAAAAAAGAGAAAGAAACTAAAATTTCATTAATGCTAAGAAGATCCACAACTACCTATATAAGAGAGGGGAAAACCACGATGGAATACTGGGGTCCAAAAAAACACTCATTTTCCCACAACCGCGGCTATCTCTGGTTAGCCACAAAATCAAAATAAAAAAAGAAACGACATCTTTTAGCAACATAGTGGGCTATTGTGTTTCGGGCACAACAATAATAGTAGAAATTTATCGATTTCAGGTTCCTAGCCAGCCGAGGATGGCATCGATGAAGAGTCTCATATCCGAAGAGTCTTCATTGTCTCCATTCAACACCTTGATAACAGCCAAAGTGTCAAAGTGTCTGATTCGACTTTTATGGATAAAAATTTCCTTAATGTTCTCGTAGTATCTATCATCCAAGTATACTAATAATTATATATAAATTATTTTTTAATATTACTAGATCCTACATTGCTTTTTTCTTTATTTCTTTTTTTTTTTTTAATAAAATAGTGATACCAACAACAATTGTTGTTTTAACTTTACCATTGATGCTCCAACTTAAGATTTGCCATAAACTTTTTGGTTCCTAAACCGTTTGAAACCTCTCATGGAATCTATCTCCATTTGTAGAGACTATAAATAATATTGACATGATAATAAATGAGAGTAATATCAATACTATTATAATGTTTGAAATATTGTGGTTTTGAATACGTCCAATAATTAATTGATTTTCAATTGCATAAATCATATTTTTGTTGTTGTTGTAAATGGAAGTGGCTTTTTCTTTATTTAATTTTAAAAAAAATTTATGATGATATATGTTGATTAATAAAGGAGAGAGATGTAGAAACAACATCATAAAATAGTTTTTTTTTTTTTTTTAATAATTAAAAGCAGTGTTTTATATTTACAGTAATATACCTTTTTTCTTTTGAATTTTTTCAATACGAGTTTTTAAGGGCATGTTTGGTTGGTGGTTTGAAAACAGAAATTTGAAAACAAAGGGATTCAAGGTAAACAGAGTTGTATTTCATGTTTTTTAGATATGTGTTTGATAGCAAATTCATAAATTGGATCCTAATTTAAACAATTATTCAAAATGTGCGTTGATAATATATTTATAAACCATAAATTATTTGTAGTTATCCACTAAATACTAAGTTGAATATAAACTATTATTAACTAATTTATAAACATGTTATGTGCTATAAATTTTTTATAATTATTATTTTACAATATCATATAATTTATAATACGTTATATTATACAAATTTTAATTTCGCAAAAATAAATTGAGTTTATAATGTGAAATATTATATTTATTAAAGTTTTTATCTTTTTTAATTTAAATATGCATCAAAAAATTTCAAATTCAAAATCTGGATACACTGGAAACATAAAAAAGTTGTTTTCAGAATTTCCACTATTTGGATCACAGAATCCGAAAACAATTTTCAAAAACACATTTGTCAAACGCATATGCACTGAATTCATTCAGTGAATCTAAAAACATAAAACAGAATCTGGATTGCCTACCAACCAGACCCTAAGTTTTCTGAATTAACTACAAAATCATGTACACAAGCATTCAAGGTAAGAAACGTTTTCTTTTTTCCTTTTTACCATATTTTTGTCACAGTGAAAAACATCATCAAACCTACTATAAAAGTCTAGCTATACTCTTCTTTCTTTCTTTTTTTCTTTTTTCTCTTAATATGGAGGAGAATTAGGAATCAACCTACATATACCTCAACTAATTATATTAAACGACTAGTTTGACTCTACAACATTTAGTTCGATCGACTTTTGGATAACAAGAAGGCGAGCTGATATGCTTTGATCTAGGAAAAAACCCAATCAGCCACCAACTCGGTGCTATAACCCTTAAAAGTTTGATATCTTAAATAGATTGCCATATGGAATTTGAACCCTACTTTATATCCTCTTAAACTAGTCAATTACTATGATTCTTCATATTTTTTTAAGGTCCAAAAGTATGTTAGTTGGGAAAATTCAAAATTCTAACATCTTGATAAGTAGTATATGCCTCTAATAAAATGCGTCGTGATCAAGCTTATAGTATTAGAGAAGATGAAATGATGAGAAAATTTACTAGTATTAAGGTAGTATATACTTCTTCCATTCAACATTTGACAAGTCATTTAATGATCATTTATCAATATAATATTTTATTAGTCGACCTATATCATTCTTAAATATTTCTCTCACGACAAACAATAAATTGAAGTAAAAATGGAATGCAAAGAAAAGGTAAAAGAACAAAAATGGGGTTTTAAGCTCAAAAAAGAACAAAAATGGGGAACAGACATTTCCAAAGGACACAATAATTTTCTTGGGATTTGAGAGAGAGAAAGAAATTATGGCCTTTAATTTACTAAACACCCGTGAAAGGACATAATCATTATAAAAGAAGCACCTAAAAGAACAAAAAAAAGTAAAAATAAAAAAACAAAAAATGTAAGAAGAAATTAGTAAAATTTGGTAGTTGGTTTGAGAAAGAGCAGAAGTATAATGATGCAGCCTGCAACGATCTTGTTCAGACATTGTCGTCCATTGCTCTATTCTCATTTCCTTTCAAACCCATCCTTTTCATTTCAAAAGTTGGTCAATTCAATTTCTTTTGCGTTGTGGTTTCATCGAATTTGTAAATAAAATGTTTTTCTTCTTGTTGTTTTATAAAAGTTAAATGATTGATTCCATCTATGTGCTTTAAATTTTAGTATTTATATATAATTTTATAAGTTTCAATTTCGTTTATTAATTTTTAACCATTTTAATTTGGTATTATCACATGTATCTGTTATTACAAGTTGTTATTTTAGTTTCTGTATAGTTCATTTAGTTATTTTAATACCTGTCATTTAGTTTGTATTTAAGGAGAGGATTAAGCCTCATTAATCATCTGAATAAGATCACTTTTCTCCTCTCTAAATGGTATCAGAGGTTTAACTGCGCGTTCAGCTCTCGCTCAATCTTTCATCGATTTCATCTCTGCCTTGCAATTCTTCCATGGCGAATGTCGATGAGTCTTCAGCGGTTGATGCGCAACTCAACCCCTTCAATCTCCATCATTCTTACAGCTCCTCTGCCGTTCTCGTCACTCAACCATTAACAGGAGCCATCAACTATGGTTCTTGGAGCAAGACGATGATGATTGCTCTTTCAGGGAAGAACAAAGAGGGCTTCATAGATGGGACTATCAAGAAACCTGAAGGGAGGATATCCGCAGCCTGGAAGTGCAATAATGATATGATCACTTCTTGGATTCTCAATTTCGTGTCCAAAGAAATCGCCGCAAGTATCAACTACACCGGTTTAGCCAAGGCTGTTTGGGACGAACTACACAATCGCTTCAAACAGAGTAATGGACCTCATGTATATCAGTTGCGAAAGGAATTAGTAACGACTCTGTTCGTCGAATCTTACTATACTAAGTTGAAAACAATTTGGCAGGACCTGTGCGATTATCGCCCAAACTATGATTGCTCATAAGGTGGAATTAAGCCTTTCATCGATCATTTACAGTCTGAATTCGTAATGATCTTCTTAATGGGGCTTAGTGATTCGTATGTTGGTGTACGGGCTCAAATTCTGCTTATGAACCCCATCCCCGATATCACTAAGGTCTTCTCATTAATCGTTCAGGAGGAACATCAGCGATCTGTTGGACAACCTTTGAATACCACAGATGCTGATCTGTTGGACAACCTTTGAATACCACAGATCCCATTGCCCTAGCTGCTGAAGCTTCAAAAAGGCAAAACAATGATCGATCGCGGAAAAAGGAAAATCAACACCCTGTTTGCTCTCATTGCAATGTCAAGGGCCACACCGTTGACAAGTGTTATAGGCTCCACGGATTCCCTCCAGGATTCAAGTTTCGCAACTCCAACACTTCTAATTCTGAAGCGCCTGTCACAAAACAAGCTGAAGCAAATGCTGTTTCTCAGCCGCAGACAAATTTTGTCTCAAGCCTTAGCACTACTCAGTATACTCAACTGATGGAGATGCTAAGTTCTCATCTGCAAGCAGCAAATACTGAGCCAATCATTGCTGCTTCGTCCGTCGCTCACGTTGCAGGTATTTACTCAACGCATTCATCTCCAATTATGTCTAAAACAGATAATTGGATACTAGACTCTAGTGCTTCCCAACACATCTGCCATAAACATGGTTTATTTCATAATTTGCGTCGAGTCTATGGTGTTTCAGTGATCCTCCCCACCTCATTTCGAGTTATTGTTGAATTCATTGGGGATATTTGACTTTCTGATAAACTGATGTTGCGGGATGTCCTTTTTGTTCCAAGATTCACTTACAACCTTATTTTCGTGAGCTGTCTACTGCAAGATAAGAGCATCTGTATTAACTTCTCTGATAATTCTTGCACCATACATGACAGACATCAATTGATGACGATTGGCAGGGCTAGTTGCTTGAATGGTCTCTATATGCTTACATCACCAGATAAGCTATCACCATCATATGTTGCTACTGTTTGTTCTGCTATTACTTTTACTACTTGGCATCATAGATTAGGACATATTTCTTCTCAGCGACTGCTTACCATGAGGGATTCTTTACATATTTCAACTAAGTCTCCTAATTGTAGTCCATGTCGCATATGTCCTCTAACTAAACAACGACGATTGTCTTTCCCGTTTAATAATCATGTTGCCTCTTCTCCTTTTGATGTCATACATTGTGATGTTTGGGGGCCATTCAAAAACCCCACCTATGCTGGTCATAAATACTTTCTGACTTTGGTAGATGATTGACCACGTTATACATGGATTTTTCTGATGAAAAATAAATCTGATGTTGTCCACATTGTTCCACGTTTCTTTCAATTAGTACACACCCAATTTTCAAAGATCATCAAAGTCTTTCGATCAGATAATGCACCAGAACTACAATTTACAGACTTTTTTGCTTCCAAGGGAACCTTACATCAGTTCTCATGTGTAGAAACCCCACAACAAAATTCAGTGGCTGAACGTAAGCATCAACACCTACTCAATGTGGCCAGGGCCCTTTTCTTTCAGTCTAGAGTGCCTACCAAGTTTTGGGGTGGTTGTGTATTAACAACCTGTTATATAATCAATCGTACACCTGCTCCCTTATTGGAAAATAATTCTCCTTTCCATTTTATATAACAAGCCTGTTGACTACTCGTCCTTACGAGTCTTTGGGTGCCTATGCTATGCTTCAACATTGTCAAGCAATCGATCAAAGTTCAATCCCCGAGCACTTCTCGCAGTCTTTATTGGGTATCCACCGGGTGTCAAAGGCTATAAGTTGTATGACATTACCAAACGACAGACCTTTATCTCACGGGATGTCTTTTTCATTGAAGACCAGTTCCCTTTTCATACTCAGAATATCACTTCTGATGCTGACATATCCCTTTTATTTGATGACCATGTCTTGCCTAATCCCATTCTGGATCCTCTCTGGTCATTTGATTCACTTGAACACATAGTTCAAGACAATGGAAATAATGTTGAAGACCAAAATCTGCCCTCAGCAACTGATGACAGTGGCCAAATTGCAGCTGAAACTGATATTTCTCCTGCCGGAACTGATTCCATAAACCATCATATCAGTCCTCCAGTCAGACGTTCCACTCGAAGCCATAGACCTCCAGGCTTCCTCCAGGACTATCATTGTCACTTACTATCCCATTCCACTTTGCCCAAGGAAACATCAATGTATTCTATCGGCAATTACTTGTCATATGACAGTCTTACCACGAAACACAGAAACTACATTCTTGATGTTTCCACCATCTATGAACCTTCATATTTTCATCAGGCCGTGAAGTATGAACCATGGAGACAAACCATAAATGCAGAAATTGAGGCAATGGAAAGGACCTCCACATGGAGTATTGTTCCTCTACCTCCTGGTAAAAATACAGTGGGATGCAAGTGGATATACCGTGTCAAGTATTAGGCAGATGGTACTGTGGATAGGTATAAGGCGAGGCTTGTTGCAAAAGGCTACAACCAACAAGAGGGGATTGATTTCTTAGATACTTTTTCTCCAGTTGCAAAAATTGCAACAGTCAAAATTTTATTGTCGCTCACTGCCTCTTACAAATGGCCTCTCTCACAGATGGATGTAAACAATGCCTTTCTCAATGGCGAGTTGTTTGAAGATGTATATATGAGCATTCCCATGGGATATAACTCGGATCTCACAGCATCTTCTAAAGTTCCTCTTGCCTGCAAGTTGAACAAATCAATATACGGCCTCAAGCAAGCTTCAAGACAGTGGTTCTTCAAATTCTCCTCTGTTCTGATCCAAAACGGCTTTATTCAGTCCAAAGCCGATTACTCCTTGTTTACAAAAGGAAAAAGATCAAACTTCGTGGCATTGTTGGTCTATGTAGACGACATCCTTATCACTGGACCTTTTTCACCTGTCATTGTTGCTACTAAGGCCATTCTCAAGTCTAACTTCCTGTTGAAAGACCTTGGCAACGCCAAATACTTTCTAGGCCTCGAGTTGACACGGTCTGGCCATGGTATTTACCTATCATAGAGGAAGTATTGTCTCCAACTACTTGAAGACAGTGGTTTCTTGGAGACAAAACCAACCTCATATCCAATGATTCCTAATCTCAAATTGTCAGGATCTTCTGGAATGCCTCTTAATGCTAATGAAGTTCTGGTTATCGAAGATTGATTGGGAGATTGCTTTACCTTCAGATTTCAAGGCCAGATATTTGTTTTGTCGTACACAAACTAAGTCAATATATCTCTCAGCCCTTCTCACATCACCTTTTGCGCTATTTAAAAGGTAACACTGGACAAGGCATTTTACTCAGGGCATCCAATAACTTTCAGCTCAAGGCGTTTGTAGACTCTGATTGGGGATCCTGTCTAGATACCATAAGGTCTGTCACTGGTTTTTGCATTTTTCTGGGCGACTCCTTGATCACCTGGAAAACAAAGAAGCAAGCAACGGTCTCTCGATTCTCTGCTGAGGCTGAATATCGTGCCCTTGCCAGCGTGTGCAGCGAAATCACTTGGCTCTCTCATCTGCTCATTGATCTTTCGGTGCCTACTACTGCCCCTGCCTTGGTGTACTGTGACAACCAAGCTGCCATCTCCATCGCCAATAATCCCACATTCCACGAGCACACCAAACATATTGAAATCGACTGTCACTTCGTTCGTGATTGTATCGAGAAAGGGATCATCAAACTATTGCCAATCCGATCTCATTCACAGCTTGCAGACATGTTCACAAAGCCGTTGGGACCGACTCTCCAATCCTTGATGGTCAAGATGGGAATTATGAACATACATTGTCCATCTTGAGGGGGGCACATCACATGCATCTGTTATTACAAGCTGTTATTTTAGTTTCTGTACAGTTCATTTAGTTATTTTAATAACTGTCATTTAGCTTGTATTTAAGGAGAGGATTAAGCCTCATTAATCATCTGAATAAGATCACTTTTCTCCTCTCCAACTATTGATAGGTATCTTAAAGTTTTGATTTAGCTCGAATGATTTAGTTAAATTTTACTAACCGTCTTTGAATTATTTTTTTTACACACACGTAAACATCCATCATTTTTAACTGTTATAGATCGACTTACTGGTTATAAAGGTCGATGTAAATAGCAAAGGACTAAAGAAAATGAGTTTAATTCAGGATGACTACTTACTCATAATTTAATATACTAGAAATTACCTTGGCATATATATGGTAAGGTCATACAATTGTCCCTTGAGAATAATCAAGTTGGCCAACAAGAGCATAGCTCGAAGTTATACGGATAACCACGAGGTCTGTGGTTCAAATCCCCCACTCCTATATTGTCAAAAAATAAATAAATAAATAATCAAGTTGTGTGAAAGTTAGACAAACACTCACGTATATTCTTTAAAAAAATAAAAATAATCCACTATTTTTCTTCTTTTTAACCTCTTTTTTATGGAAATTTTCATTATTTCTTAACCTTGGACTAATATAGTCCTTTAAATAAAAATTAGATTAAAACAAGTTTAGTTTTTGAACTTTTGTGTTTATCAATAGGTTCCTAATCCTTAAAATGTATCATATAGATATTTGAAGTTTATCAATTTTGTGTTTAATAGAATAATAGGTATGAACTTTAATAAAGTGTTAAATAGGTTTAGAACTTTGAAGTTTGTATCTAATAGAACATTAAGGTCTTGTTTGATGACCATTAGGGCTTTTAGGTTTTTGTTTTTGAAAATTATGCTTGTTTTCTTTCAAATTTCTTATAGTGGTTTTCATGTTTCTTAAGGACACATTTGAATTCTTAACAAAATTCAAAAAACAAAAAAAAAATTTTGAAAACTTTTTTTTTTGTTCAAAACTTTGACTTTAGTTTTTGAAAACACGTGAAGAAGTAGATAATAAAATTAAAAAAAAAAAAAAAAAAAAAAAAAAAAAAAAAAAACCTTATGAAAATAGTGTTTATAAGCTTAAGTTTCAAAGACCGAATAGTTATCTACAAAACCTACACTTTTCATTTTTTGTCCAATAAGTTTGTGAATTTTAAAAAACGTTGAATATGTCAAAGACTTTGTTAAACACAAAATCCAAAATTTAGTGGCTTATTAACATAAAATTAAAGTTCATAAACTAAACTTGTAATTTAAACCTTTAAAAAAGGTCAAAATACATTTTTGTCCATAAAGTTCATATTTTTAGTGTATTTTTTTCCCTAAAAGACACGTTCTTGGACTTTAGAAAATGGTTCTAAATAATCTCTAAATTCAATACAACAATGATGAAGATGATCCATTGTAAGGTTTGTGTTTTGATCAAAATATAAGGATGAATATGAAACTTTGAAGCTAAAGTGAGTACAGCTCGACAGTAATTAATATACATCATCAACCAAGAGGTTACATCTTCCAATCCTAATGGTAAGCTAATCAAAATTGAATCGATCTTAAACGACGAATAAAAATGAGAAATAGTTTTATTCGGACACTTGGAAAATATGGAGCGAAGAAGCCGTTAAACTCATCGAATGAGGAAAGAATAAGAAATGTTGCGTAGTCAGAGATCAGAAATTCACACAGTACTCTCTTCACATTCCCACCTCAATCATTCGTCTTCCACAGCAGCGCAATCGAGATTCGTACGAAAACGCGGCGAGATTTCAGATTCTGCATCCAAACTACTTTTCGTCGCACAGAACAGATTAAATTAAAAGCTTCGGAAAGAAGAAGAAGAAGAAGAAGGAGAAGATCGCGATTCGAATTCGAATTCGGAATCCGATTCCGATTCCTTAGGGCTTCTATTGCTCAGGCTTTGCGTGGATTCGCTTCTGATCCGATCCGATCCGATCCGATCACGATGATGATGATGCATTCGGAATCATGGGATGAGAAGAAGGTAGCCAAATGATGAAGAGTTGGCTATGGGTGTTGCACGCGTAGAGATGAGACGAGGAGCGTGATCGATCGAGCGTTGCGTGCATGCGCACCAAGTGTTTGTCGTTTGGTCTGAAAGGATTTTTGTGGGTTGTTTTTGGTAAGGAAAGCCGAAAGGAAGGCAAAATCAGCGGAGAATAAGGTGCTGCGGCTGGTGATGGATGGGATGGCCAAACAGGAATAACTTCTTTTCTCTTTCTCTTTCTCTTCAACCTTTTTGTTGGGAATGGCAATGGCAATGGCAATGGCAATGGCCATGCCTTTAACTCTGTCCTGTCCTTCTTCAACTTCTAATACTGCAAAACTACTGCCACTGCAAACAGTCACTTTTGTTTTCCTGCAATGTAATGTATTGCAGAGTTTTCTTCTTCTTTTTTTTTTCCTCTGTAAAGTTTGACTCTCTTTTTGTGCTTTTGTGTCTCAATAATGTACCATTTTTAATTTCATTTATTTTGGTTATTAAACTTCAGAAAGAGTAACTATTTTCATTATCATTCTAAATTTAACTCATATACACTTTGTGTGGAGAATATGAACATGGTAGCTCCATCTCTTCAAGAGAAATAAATGTTTAATGAGTAAGAATAATAATTTTAATTGGTATATATATGTAACATTTGGGTTAAACCAAAAGTAAATCCTTGCAAGCTTACATCTTTGTGGAGAAGTTTGTTGTTATTGTAAATCATTGTGTAAAGTTTGTCCAGTCATATATGAGTTAGAGATAGAATTTTGACCCAAATGAAAATGATTTAGAATTAGAATACATATTATTGGAATGTTAGAGAAAAGAATAGCTTTTTCAAAAAAAAAAAAAAAAAAAAAGGTTTGAATAGTTAGGGGTAATACAAGACTTCATTTTTTTTTAATGTTATGTCATAGTAAAGATTTAAATCTACAACATATAAATCAATATGTTGCTCGGTGTGGTTAAAATGTAAACTCTATCTATTAAGGTTAAAGGTTTAAATTTTAAATCTCCACCCACATTATTGTATCCTAAATATAATCTATTGGAAGTTACATGTATGTTTTTCTATTTTTTTTTTTTTGACAACTACTTTTCTATTACACTTAAATGGTGCTTTTTTATGACAAACAATGAATAGAATTGAATATTGATCTAAAATTTAAATCTCACTTTAGTCTCTAAATTTTCAAGTTTGTTCTAACTTTGATCCTTAAACTTTCAAAATAATCATTTTGGTCCTTGCTATATTACTTTTCTACCTTAAATCCGCTTTGTCCAAGTTTATCTTTAATTTATTTGACTCGAAATCATGCTCATATTAACATGCATGCTAATACACATACCAAAGCTACGTTTTTAATTTGTTAAAATTAAAATAAAACATGAGGATCAAAGTAGTTATTGTTTGAAAGTTCATGGACTAGAATTGACATTTTAAAAGTTTAAGGACCAAAATAGAACAAACTTGAAAGTTTAGATACTAAATTGAACATTTTTAAAAGTTCGAGGACCAAAATAGAATAAACTTACATTGATACTAAACATTTTTCTAAACTTAATTTGGTTGAAGGTATGCTAAGGTTGGTGATGATTGTCGTATGTATATTAATAGAGTGTATTTGGCATGCAAAGTGTTCAAGTTTATTGATGACAAAAAGTGCTTTTAACAAACTATAATTGCTTAAAAAAAAATAATTTGACAAATTTTAAATTACAAATGAAAAACACCTAGAGGGTTTTTAGATAATATGGGTTAGAAATTCAAACTTTTGACCTAACTTCTGACCTGATGGTTGAGGATACATGTTTTATGTCAGTTGAGCTAGGTCGATAACGACATTTTTAGAAATCATTGAACCTTTGTTCCCTCCAAAAAAAAAAAAAAAAAACATATCGAATTAAGTATTTTACTAAAAAGGCATTTTTTTTTAAGACATGTGAAATGCAACTTATTAATAATGATGAAGTATGGCAACATCAGAATCCAACTGACCACTAATTCAGTGCATGCATCATAAATAATGTTCCATGGAACTATGCAATATTTGTAAAAATGTCTGTGTTGAAGGATAAAGAAAATAGAATCAATCATAATGGCCTATAAAAGATGATAGAGAGAAATTGATGAAATTAAATAATATAATCAATAGGCATGTACATATTAAAAAAGGAAGTCTATGAGCCTATATATTAGATTAGATTGTTTAAAATGTGTGGTAAATAGATTTAAATTTTAATAGAATTGCAAGCTGATTTATGTCACTCACATATATAGTCTGAGAATATGAAGCATAATTTGTTTCAAAAAGTGAGGTAACCCTTGTACCTCTTTTACAACCTACCTGAAATAGATCCATTATTGCACCAAAAAAAAAAAAAAAAAAAAAAAAAAAAAAAAAAAAAAAAAAAAAAAAAAGTGATAATGGTTAAACCGACATGTCGGTAAGACTATGATGGTTGTTAATAAGAGCCCATTATTGTCTCAAAATGAGGCCCAGTATCAATCAATTATATATATTTTATATATTTGTAATACATAACTCTTTATTTTTTATTATTGTAAAAAAATAATTTTTTTTTTTTTTATCTATTAGAATATTATTTTGATGCCTAAATTTTACTTTCATTCCAAGGTTGATCTTTATTTTTATTTTTCTAATTTGGTATTTACTGTTAAAGTTTGTGTTAGAAATTATAAAATGATGTGATTTGTTTTATTATAAATAACATATATACTTCATGAATATTATTTTTTTTTCTAACATGAGAGTAGCTCAACTAGCATAAAGATTGTATTAATGACCTATGTTGTCAAAAAAAAATTGATTTTCTTTTTATTTTTTTGGGTTTAGCAACATTTGGAGTGAGGGTTTCGAACCTCTAACCTCTTGGTCGAGAGTACATACCAATTAGCGTTGAATTATGCTCACTTTCGTGGTGAATATTGAAATTTTCTTTTTTTTTTTTTTTTTTTTTAGATAATCCATAAATATGGAAATTAAAATGATGAAAGAAGTTAAAATATTAAAATTAAGAAATACGGTTGAGAATAGTATACAATTTTTTTCAATTGAAGCCATTGAAATTACTGTAATATAATTTGGAATAAACCTTAGAGACGAAAGCTATAATTCAACCTATTTTTTAAGGAGTTATATATGTTAAATAAGATCTTTGGTATATTTAAAAGTTGAATATTGTTATGACTTAAAAAAAAAAATCTAAACAAGGAGTAGTTTTTTTTCTCTAGAACAAATAAGATTTAGATATTTCAAATTGAAAATCAAAGTAAACAAAATTTAACAGTAATTGACATGTCTCTTTGATAAGAGTTTACGGATTCGAATCTCCCACCTAAAAAATATTGTTGAACTTATACATACAAACATATATACATATTCATTTATTTGACATTACTAATGCATTAGTTTTTTTTTTTTTTTTAGTTATATGTTTAGTATCTTTTTACTTTCTTTTTTTTTTACAAGAACTTTAGTGTCTTTAATTTTGCTTTAGTTAGAATATCATATGTTTAATGCTTATGAAAATATTTTACACGAGAATGAGATAGTTTAACATAGAGTAGTTTGAATATGGATATAAAATCTAGAATAAGAGTTTTATAAACATCACATGAAAGAACATTAAACCTACTTTTATTCTTCAATTATTTTCACTAAAATGGATTTTTTTTTTTTTTTTTTGCAAATTACAAGAAAAAAAATATTTGTTTTAAAAATACAGTTTTTTTTTTTAATGTACCTATTATTTCACATTTATTATAAAAAAAAATTAAAAGAAGTTACTTCCAAAGTAGTTTATTTAAAAAAAATAAAAAATAACATTTTGAAAAATATTGGGAGTGCCTCTACAACTCCTATAATTTTGAGTTTCATGGTTTAAAAAATCATTTAATTTTTTTTAATCTCTTATACTTTTGACAATTATAAAAGTGATAGTCACATTGTGTCAGTCACGTAAAATACTTTTTATCTTTTTTATTCTTCACTAAAGACAGATAAAAAGAAACAATAGAACCCCGAACTATTTAGATTTATCGAACAAAAACAAAGAACAAACACGAATAAGATACCGATTCCTTCCCACAAGAAAGGAAAAAAAAAAAAAAAAAAAAAAAAACCCTCATCCAAAAATGGTTTGAGCATCAAGAATTTTGCGTCCCTCTCTCTCCCATGGTTGGAGGAGTTTGTAGCTTTCAATATCCAGATTCCGCACGTGGGCTTGCACGTGCTCCGACAAAGAGTCGTATTCTTTACAATAATTCCACTAATGAAACCCCATTTTTGGACTTCAAAATGGCTCACAATATGGTCCCATTCCAACCCAAAATGGAACTCAAAACAAAATTCATTTTGGTTTTGGATGTCTCAAATTTGTGGGGAATAATATTTCTTTTTAATACTACTATTTAAATACTGATTTATCCATATATATGGATAAAATAAAATCAATTACAATATCTTGAGCCACTGTTCTAAGAGAAGATATATGAAATTCAATTACAATATCTTGAGCCACTGTTCTAAGAGAAGATATATGAAATTCAATTACAATATCTTGAGCCACTGTTCTAAGAGAAGATATATGAAATAATTTCTAGACCTAACTTGTTGTGTACTGATTGTCTAGGAGTCCAAATTTAAATCATGAAAATGAACATTTTGACCAAAATTTTCATAAATGGGTGACAACCAGAAATTAAGTTTATAAACATCAAAACATGTTATACTTGTCAATTACATTATAAAATTATAATATTGTAAAAAGAAAAAGATTGTTAATTTCGTACATTTAGTCTGAGCTTGGTTTCAACTTATTCTCTATGTCACCAAACGTATGTTTATTTTAACTTTTTAAGTGTTCAATTTTGAGAAAAAAGTTCTAGTATTTGGCAACCACTAAAAATGACTCGTTAAAAAATGAGATTGAAAAATAAAATATTTTGAGTTTTAAAAAGAGCTTTTAAATATATAATAACTGTGTGTGTTTAAATTCTAAATAATTTTTATACACAATGTTAAAAAAAAAAAAAAAAATGTATGAGATATGGATAATTGCTTAAGAAAAGGAAAAAGAAAAAAGAAAGGGATATGGATAAAATATTATTAATGAGGAAAAGCTGGAATTGGGCCGAAAATTGAGGGGAAGCCCAATGATAAAGGATTAAAAATGATGGGGCATGAATTGCAAAGTTTAGGCGTTTGAAAAGGGAGCAAAGCGTGCAGAGACAGTCTCAGTGGCAGTTAATGATCCTCCATTAAATACCCCCACACTCTAATACTTTCCCCACTTTTCCCATCAGCGCGTGCTCCACACCTCCTCATCACTCCCACCCTTCCACTTTCCTCTTTTGGCCTTAAATGACATTTTTCTCTTTCTACTCTATTCTTAAACTTACCATTTATTTCCTACATCATCCACCATAACATAGTTCAACTACTTAAGGTATTATAATATCAACTAAAATGTTAAATTAACTGGAAAATTAGATAGATGGACCAAATTGAAACTAAAACCAATTTGAAAACTCAAGAACCAAAATAAAACCTGACCCAAACTTCAAGATTAAAAGTGTATTTTTCCCTAAATCTAACTATGTAATCAAATACCATTAATTTTTTTAAAATATATTGTTGATAATTTGTAAAAAAGTACTTCTACAATTTTAATATTTCAAAAGCTATCCCAAACTCACTTCTAAGTTAGATGAATGAGTAGATAAATTGGGTTTTTTCTTTAAATAAACTCATAGTTATCACGTCTTACCTTTTTATTTTTTATTTTAAATGTTTTCTTAAAACAAAATGCATTTAAACGTGCATTAGAAAAAATGTAATGGGATTCTTCAAAATAAAAATAAAAAAAAAAGAAAAAAATGTAATGGGATCCACATAAATAAAAAGGAGAGGAAATATGGATTGGATTGTTGTACAGATGTCAACTATCAAAATAGCATTGTTCAAAAAAAAAAAAAAAATAGCAGGATATTTGGGAAATTGGATTTAAAAAAGGTTTTTATTTTTATTTTTATATTTTTTTTAGACGATGACGAAATTATAAGTTTCTAGCACATACTATAAAACATCAATATTTAATTAGTTATTATTGTTTTTTAATTATTTAGTTAAATTATAGGCAGATTACAGAATTTCACATTTTTGTCTAACAGATTACTGAATCTTAAAAAATCTTCAACTAACCCATAAATTTCCAATATTGTATCTAATAAATGTCTAAAAATATTTAATAGATTATCATATTTTTTATTTTGTGTCTAATATATATTTGAACTTTAAAACTATCTAATAGATTCACAGACTTTCAATTTTGTGTCTACTAGATTCTCAATATATTTGACATTTTATTTAAATTGATTGATCTATTGAACATAAAATTAAATTGTTTATCTAATAGGACCTTACCTTTTTTAATTATGCGTATAAAAGATCTATGAGTTTAAAAAAATGTTGAATAGGTTTGATTTTTTTAGTTTTTAAAAATTAAACCTGTAAATAATGAGTATGTTTTCTAAATTGAAGTCAAATTTTGATTGCTTCATTTTTAGAATTTAGTCAAGAGTTCCAACTTTTCTTTGAAAAATCTAAAAACCATTGTAAGATTATTTGAGAATAACAAAAACCCATTTTAAAAAACAGAAAAGTAAAAACAACATTATTATCAAACAACGAGATCTAACCCCCCCCCCCCCCCAAAAAAAAAAAATTAATTAATAAAAAAAGGGTAATTTATTTAGAAGGAAAAAAAGGGGTGCGCGTGGGGGAGGTTGAAGTGTGGCGTTGTGAAGCCGGCAGAGCGAAACTAAAAGCCGCTTTCTTGTCCCCTAAATGCATCATATTGCTTTTCCTTTGCTTCTCCTCTGTCCCCTCGCCTCTCCCTCATTTTCCTCTCTACGTAACTTCCCACTACTCTCTCTCTCCTTTATTAGGTCAAAATACCACGTTAATCTCTCCATTTTTCTTCTCGTTTTATTTTAGTATTTATACTTTCAAATGTCTAATTTAAAATGTAACATTAGTTCATACGGGTTTATAATTAACTTTTCTTTGAAAAATCCAGTCTTTGTTAGTCTTCCTTCTACCAGATGATTGGATTGATAGAGTTTGAGTTGTATTGTCTTGAGAGTTTGAGCAGGAGTTAATAAGTTTGTAGAACCCACAGTTAAGTGTTTGAATAAGAGTAAATACGTTTGTGAGTCCCACAATTGGGTGATATGTCAATGCCCCAAACAAAGAGTTGGGTGTGGAGTTATGAACTCCAATCAACTTCGCTCCACTCAATCCAAACATCCCCTGTATATTCACATTGTGTCTTTTCTTATGTGAAAATTATTATTATTATTTAACTAATTTCATTAAAAATTAATTTTAAATTTATGGTAGGGACCAAACTTTAAACTTTATTAAAAGTATAAAAGCTAAAATTGGACTCGTGAAAGTCCATAGATTAAAATGAAATGAAACAAACTCCAGAGTAGATGAATCGAAATAATATTTTTAACTTCTTTATTATTAACCTCTTCATTACCTTCATTTATCATTAATTTCCCTTCCCCAAAGTTTTCAATCCCATATCATTTCATCTACATCTTCCTATATTTGCTAAATTACTCCTCACCTACTACCCCTAACCCATCACGTCTTCCTATATCTATATATACTAATATGGTATTGTTTAGTTACCTTTCAAAATTAGTTTTCCTAATTTCCGCGTTGTAAAAGTTTTAGTTTGGTCAAATTTTGACGAAATATCATTGTAGTTACTATTTTTAACTTTTATTTTTTACACAGTGTGTTTTTTATTTTTATAATTATGATAATTGGCTATGATATAGTTTTAAATTGAGTAAAATAGTTGGAAACTTGTGAGTTTAATATCGACTTGTGACGTTTAACTAAACCAATTGACCAAATTGAAACTAAATTATAAATTAACAGTTCTTATACCTTGAAATGATATACTGTGTAATTTAGTCTATTGTTCACCCTAGGCCAAACTTAGTTTGCATCTATTCATTTGGTGGTTAAATTCATGAAATTTACTTTTTCTTTATGATTATATCTAAAAAATAAAATTAAAGAAATAGAATTCACATATATGATTAATTTTCCACCGGGATACTTCGGTAATTAAATATTAATAACACTGTTGAAATTTAAAATAATACCAGGTTTATCGAATAAAATAAAATTAAAGAAATGATAAGTAGTAGGATTTTATTTTATTTGTTGGCTTCAAATTTCGATAGTGATGTTGGTATTCTATTGGCATGGAATGATTTCTATGGCCAGTACAGACTCTACAAATAATTATAAAAAAAAGTTAAAAACAATTTTTATAATTTCCTCCGACGGGGTGCCAAAGCCAAGAGCCTCTTTTTTCCCAAGGCATAAAGTGGAATTTCCATTACTACCCTTGAAGGGGGAACAAGTGGGCCCCAGTCGCTAGGGCCCACATCATGTGAAAGTATCCGCTGTGGAATCCATTCTACCAAGTCATGCATGGTGCATGTCAACTTGGAATTGGTGGAATCCTCGGAAAGGGGCATTTCGGGTATTATCCAAATTTAATCCAAAGAAAGATGCTCCTTATGTCCCCTGGGGACGAAAAGTAGAGGATCTATTCTAATTTTGTTTTTGGATTATTAAAAAAAAAAAAAAGAGAATAATAAGATTTCAAGTCATAAGTGGGGTTGGTTGAATTTTTCACACCTTTGAGCTTAGCCAAAATGCTTGTTTTCTTTGTCCTAATTATCACATTCTCCTTTTCTCTCTCTATCCCTTCCTAATCCAATCGAGAATATTATTAAATACTCTTCTAATCCATAAAAAAATATCCAAAACATGATTTATTTAAATCGTACCACTCCAAAAAAGTTTGTAGTCGATTTTGACTTGAGTATATGTCTTAACAAGCTGAGCTGCAAATTTCGGGTTGGTTAAAGGAAGAGGCGTGTAATTTAAGAAAAGTGGGTTTAATTTAAAATAGGGAAAATGAAAAGGGTAGGAATTAGGAATAGGGGCAGGGGTAGAATCGTCCAATGGAAAAGTGAATGGTTGAATCGAGAGGAAGGGAAAGGAATCGGACGGTGGAAAAAGCAGGAGACAGGGTTAGAATGGGGGTTATGTTATCTGGAAGAAAGAAACGACAATGGAGGGCTGTGATTTGGACATGTCGTAGTTAGTGATTGATTGATTTTGTATTGAAATGACAAGTTTACCACTGTGGGCAAGATTGGTATTGTCCATTTGTTTGGCATCTTTCTACAGTACGTTTCCATGTGCCCACACCCACAGTGCCGCTTTCGCCTTTCCCTAAACAGTGCTAACATGATCCACATAACACGGCGCCGTTTCCCCCACATTTCTCATTTCATATTTAATTTCAAAAGCAACCCCTATCCTAAGTAACTAATCACTATTTGTTTTTTTTTAGTACCATTCTTGTACCCAAAACTTGGAAATTCCGCACAACCCAACATAGCTCGACTGACATAAAATATGTGTCATCAATCAAAACATTAGAGGTTTAAATTCTTCCCCCTACTTATCGTTGAACTTAAAAAATGGAAACTCGGATATATTTATAAAATAAACTAATCTAATACTTTTTTTTTCTGTTCTCTTTATTGATATTTTATTAGTTTTAAATTCAACATTTATAGTTAACATGAGCACAATTCAACAGCAATTGACGTATTCTTATTTCCTTGAGGTCAGAGGTTTAATCAATCACTTTTATATTGATGAATTATAAAGATTGTTACAATTAAATCCTCAAACCATAAAGCTATCATAGCCAAAGTGAGTTTAGCTCAGTGGTAATTGGCATATACCCTTGACCAAGAGGTCAGAGGTTCGAATCTCCCCACCTCCAAATGAAGGTATGCTGGTAAGTTGTAATAACCTCAATGGTTAGGGTGATTTTAGTAATTTTGTCTAAAATGAATGTAATAAGACGTGGGCCATAGAGAAAGGTACAAAAAGTACTTGAAATCGGAAAAAAAATTAAAGAAGGGTATAAAAATTTCCCCCCACTAATTAGGGATTCGATACTAATATCTATGCCGTATAAAAAAATTAGAGAATTATAATATTGATGCCACCGCTACGACGTCGTATAGCCACGAATATATTGATCCAAACGCACCGTCATATATATGTACGGGCAATCGTTGAAGCAAAGAAAAATCAACGGCTTCGGTTTAAAAGTGGCGGAGAATCTGAGCCGTTGGAAATCGGTTCCCTGGAAATTCTTGGGCGGGACAGAAAATTATTAAAATGGGGGAAGAATATAATATGTTTGGTTAAAAGCATGAAAAGGCAGAATTAGACAAATAAATAAATAAATAAAAAGGAAAATGATTTTATAGAGATTTTGTAATTTGTAATTTGTAATTTTGTTGGCGCAGAGTGTAAATTTTGTGTGTGTGTGTTTTTAAAAGTGGTTTTTAATGCATTGAGTTTCACATCGGACACCAAAAGGCTTTTGTAACTTTGTGCCAAATGGAGGGTCCTTAGTCTCTCTCTCTTCCTCTTTCTTTCTCTCTCTAACCTTCAGCTTTCTCCCCTGCTACTGCCGAGAATCAAAGACTTCAATCGCTACTGCTTTTTCTGTTTAACCTACTGATCTGCAGATTTATTCAGGTATAAACGTTTAATTTCCTGGTTTCTTTTTGTTTATTGCTTGATTTCTCTTTGTTTGAGGTCTTCTCAGGCTGATTCCGCTCTGATTGTGTTTTCTTAGCGAAATTCCTCTTCCTTCTTGGTTTCTTGGTTGTGTTTATGTTAGTTCTGTTGTTTCTCTGTTAGTGTTGTTATTTTCTTGTTGTTTCTATGTTCTTTGAGCTTAGAGAGTTTATGAATCTCCTAGTTTGCGAGCTGAGAAAATTGGAGGAGGAGGAGGAGGTAGTTAGTTTATGAACTTATCTGTTTTTGTTTTGCGGCGTTGTTTTGACTAATGTGCTGCTTGCTAGACTGAATCTTCTTCTACTTACTTTTTTTTTTTTTTCTTTTCCTTTTACTCTTATCGGAAGAATTTGAGAATTTAAGATCTGCGACGTGTGTCTTTCGTTTTTCAACGTGCTGAACAGGCACTAAAGAGTCATGAATTTCACTCTTTCCTTTTCTGATGAAACGAATATCTATTTACTTTTTTTTTTCTTTGGATTGCTTTTGGCTTTATTTATACCTGTAATTTTAATGCATTGATTCCAGCAACGGCACACATGGTCCATTTTTGGCCTCCGGTTCGTAGATTTATTTATTTCGGCTTGGATATTTTGTATTCTCTGCCTCTTAAAATTTATGATAGCGGGGTAAAAAGCTACGAGATTGTTCTTTTTCTTGTTTCTGCTGATGTTTTTATTTTCTTTTTATTTGGCTTGCAGCGGCTAACCAATTCTTAGCAGTTATGCGAGTAATTTAGGTTGTATTTCCGTTTCTAGTTTGATTTGAGTCCCAAATGTTGTTATATGTGAAATTGCTATATGTCTCAGCGTAACGAGCGCAGTGCTCTGTTGCCTGTTCTTTTCTAGCTTTTTTGAAAGCATTTCTGTTCCTCTCTGAACTTCACGCCATACTCTAGAGAAGTATCTCTGGGCTAATGAAGATAAAAGTTACCAATCCTAGTGTTCATCCTCTCCCCTCTTCTTTCATTTTTTCCTTCTGTGTGCAAGCTTCTTGGACGGTTAGAAGGAAGTAATTGGCGATCTTGTAGATACTTAAGATTGTTTGTGTTTCATAATGTTCTGTTTTCTGCAGGTGTTAAGATCGAGACCTTTTTCTTTCTGGAATTTTGATGTCTCCACCACTACTTGATGTTGGGGAGGGGGAGGAAAGTCGCAGCAATGTCACTCTGTTGGCTTCCTCAAACTCTATAGAGAGTGTCAGTCAAAACAATTTGGGATTTGAAGAGCGTAATTACATGGGATTATCTGATTCTTCTTCAGAGGACAGCTGTATGACTGCCACGAATCCTGATGGGAACAAACCCTCGCTGAATCTTAAGGCTACAGAATTGAGGTTAGGCCTCCCTGGATCTGAATCCCCCGAGAGAGATCCAGATATCAGCTTGCGTAGCTCTTCTCAACTTGATGAAAAACCACTATTTCCTTTACACCCATCAAGCGATGGTCACTACTCTTCACCACATAAGGCTGTTGTCTCAGGCAACAAAAGGGGGTTTTCTGATGCTATGAATGAATTCTCTGAGGTGAAAATTGCCTCTATTTTATTTATTTATTATTATTTTTTTTGAAAGACTTGCAGTAGTATTTAGTGTCTGGTCTAGAGTCTTAATTCTAAAGCCTTTCAAATCCGGTGCAGGGAAAATATAACTCTAACCTAGGTTTAAAAGCTGGTTCTTTGCTAGAGAACCTTGGAAGTCAAATGGGTAAAGTGAAAGAGGCAACTACGCAGAAGGCTGTACAAGAGAGGCCTCAAGAAAATAACGAAACTAGGCCATCTCAAAATGAGACTGCAAATAACAATACCAGTGCACCTGTTTCCAAGTAAGTTGTTGAGAGGGGGGTGGGGGGGTTGGCTACAAGTTTTCCCTGAACTCAGAGAAATGGTATCTTATCTGCTGCATTTGCAGGGCACAGGTTGTGGGTTGGCCACCCATAAGATCTTTCAGGAAGAACACATTGGCTACAACTTCAAAGAACAATGATGAAGTTGATGGAAAGGCAATGCCTGGTGCACTCTTTGTCAAAGTCAGCATGGATGGTGCTCCTTATCTGAGGAAGGTAGATCTGAGGAACTACTCTGCGTACCAGGAATTGTCTTCTGCCCTTGAGAAGATGTTCAGTTGTTTTACTATAGGTGAGCTATTTGAAACTTTCTATTTGATTGAAAAATCTGTAACATGAAGAAAATAATGTTGCTAAGTTTACAACTGATCTTTTAAAATTACCTGTCTAGTTTGCGTGGATCTAGTTACTGTTGTTTCAGTATTGAGCAGGTCAATATGGAGCTCATGGAGTTCTGGGCATGGAGAAAATGAGTGAGAGCAAGCTGAAAGATCTTCTTCATGGCTCAGAATATGTTCTAACATACGAGGATAAAGATGGTGATTGGATGCTCGTTGGTGATGTCCCCTGGGAGTAAGTTATACAGTTCAAATCTGTTGGTTTCTATTTTTATTACATGTTCTTATGCGTAATCATGACGTGTTGGTTTAGGATATATATTGCATGTGAAATACTCAAGAAATCTCTCTTTGACTTGTATTGCTTATTTTGTGTGGGGTATTTGGTTAGAGAGAAATAGTAGGATTTTTAGAGGGGTGGAGAGATCTTGGGAGGAGGTTTGGAGAGGTTGTTGGGTTTAATGCTTCCTTATGGCTGTCTGTCCATTGAACTTTTTGAAATTATCAACTTGGTTTAGTTCTTTAGGATTGGAATCTCTTGTAAATAGCTTTGGATTCTTTGTGGGTTTGTTTTTCTGTATGCTCTTGGACATTTTTTTCATTCTTTACAATGACAGCTTGGTTTCTTACCAAAAAGTTCAAATAAAAAATAAAATTAAATAAAAATTCAGGAAGCTACTGTCTAGGCAGTCATGGGTAGATGTTTATGAATGTAATGGATGTTAGTGACAGCACCATTTGGAGTTCATGTCCTTTATCAACTTTTGGGATAATTCTGGTTTTTCTTTGTCATCTACTTTTTCTTTTCCCTCCTTCCCCTCTTCTTATTCTTCATCTTCCTTCTTTCACTTGACCATTTCTATCTCTCTTTTGTTTGCTTCAAGCTTGTTCAAAGCCATGAAATGCTGTGAAGTCTTGCAAACATGTTGCATATTCTATGTAAACTAATGACTGTAATTAAGAGAACCTACAGTCCCCTCTCAAAGTCCTTTTAAGCAATCGTGAGACTTTTTTTGTGAACATTTTTATCTTGATTTATTGAGCATTTACGATTTCCATATTTCCAGTAGTCTATGTTAGTTTGTTACTACCTGAAGATGCCATTCAGCCAAATACCAAAATGTTTGCGATTGGCTATGGATGAAGTTCTAAGAAATTATTTGTTACTTTTCCTTCAAATAAAAGAAAGATGTTGTAATAATATAATTGTGATAAGTTAAAGTAGGAAACATCTGATTTCTGAATTCACTTATCCAGGATGTTCATCGACTCTTGTAAGAGGCTGAGGATTATGAAGAGCTCGGATGCAATTGGATTGGGTGAGTATTTTGATGCATCTGTTATGAATTCTCGAATACAGTAGGTTCTGCGCAGCATTTGCTATATGACTCACGCCTCCATCTGCATAATAGATTTAAATATGAAAATGTATACGTGGGAATGGCATATGGCACTTTTGCTTAATTCCATCAAAAGCGAAGAAACTTATGTGATGGATAATAGAGATTTACCAATGTTCAGTGATACATCGTATGTCTTATAAGGATTTAATGATCTTATATTTAACTGGTTGATTATTAATTCTCTCGTTCTATTCTTGAACACTCATTAATAGGACAAAGTGCATTGAGTCCTCGCTCCTAGAATGATTAATAGGTGCTGCATATGAAATTACATTAGGCTGAGGGTATTGTGCGTAGTAAAATTGTCAGAACATGGCAAACCTTGGTTCTGATTTTGAATTTTAAATACAAAAATGTTTCATTTTGACTATGTGCGAAACAACAAAGAATTTCAAACTTGGAATATTCCGAGCTCTTTTCTCATTGGTGTTTATTTTATTTTTACAGCTCCTAGGGCGGTGGAGAAGTGCCGGAACAGGAACTAGCTAAGTGCTATGCCACGGTTGTTGCTATCCATCCAAATATTGGAACAAGATAGATCCAAAACTAAAATACGTCATATGTGGCTTTGGAAGGTGGTTCGAAGAATGAGTGTTGGATGGGATAGGTTCTTGTGTGCATTCCCTTTGTTACATTATGTCTTTTTTAAATTATGTTTATGTTACTTTGATGATATCTAAGCAGTTGTCCTAGTTTGTGAATTGAACTACTTAAAAACTATTTAAGAGCAAGTCTGCCGATCTGTGGACAAGTTCCTGTCCCTTCTTTGCAGGACTCTTGAAAGTTTGTAAAGTTATTGGTTATCAAACTGTGTTGTTTTGGATGCTCTGTAATATTGTAAACTTTCTGTCTATTTGACTTGACTCCTTCAAATCCTACTTTCACCTGAATGTTTCTTTAGTTTTACCATCTACTTTTTTTTAATCACTAGCATCATTGGTAGCCTTTGCTTTCACTGTCTATAACATTTTTTCAGACGACGAAATGAAACGACTGCTTCACATTCAAGTTGTGGATTCATATCAGAGACCGGGATAATTCTATTAGGATGCAATAGTAATGTGAAATTACGCCAAAAAGTTTCGAGGTAAGACAAAGTTTGTAGTAATGTGGTTTCTATCAGTATTTAAATTTTGAAGAAAATGCCAAGCCTGCCAGTTATTAGGATGTGCTTGTCTGTTGATGACTGTTGGCTTAAATAATAGTTTAGGCCACGCCAGTCTTGTCAGTTATTTGATATGGTTGTCGGGTAGTTCTTAGAGTATGCATGTGACTGCTTGATATAACTGTCTGCATTATTGAAGCTCAAAATAAGAATTAAATTTTCCTAGAAGGTGCCGGCAACTATTTGCATACATGCATTAATCGAGTCTCAGGATAAATGGGCGCTCTGTGTGTTGGCTTTTATGGGTCAAACCCAACCAGTTCTTTTTCTTTAACTCGAAGTTATTGAAATGCAAATAGCCTTACGACCCCATTTGATAACACGTTAGAAAACTTAGTCCCCACTTGATAACATGTTAAGACTCCGTTTTATCGCACATAGTGTTAGGAGAGTTGAAGAAAATTATTGAATGCTGCAATGAATGCTAATGGAACTTTCTGATTGTGTCTATCCGCTGATTCTTCTATCTTATCTTGTTTGAATCAGTGGGGCTGAGTTGATTCTTTTGGAGCAATGATGAGACCCGTATTGTATTCATTGCTCTGCTCTGAAGATGTAAGGTAAGGGAAACAGTATATTTTTGTCTGCAATTGAATTGCTCATTTATTTTGCTAGGCATTAAGGCAGGCAGTAGCATCCAGATTTATATTTGCATAGAACTGCTCAATTGCATTCAGAGCCCCTACCCCCTTGAAGGAAAAATAAATAAATAAGACAGTGGGTTAAATCATGTGTTGATGATACCCTCAGACTCGTACAAATTAGCAGGTTGGTGATTGATAAACCATCCCCCAACTTTGTTGGTTTTGTCCTCTCCCAACATGGATTGATAAGTATTGTACTGGTGGTTGTCAAGGTTCTTTTGGCTACTTGGATTTTTATTTTTTAATGGTAAAAAAAAAAAACTCATACAAATTGGAGGTGTCCTTCCTACCTGCCATACATAACTGATGGATGGGAAGAATCTTATATTAAATGAGGGGTAATTAACCGACATCTAAAGAGACAGTTGGTCGCATTAATTTTGGTCGTGAATTTATAGAATTTAAAAGAAGTATGAATCATTTACTTGAAATTCGTACTTTCTATAGTTGTATGTCTCTTTTCAGCTTTACTTGAGTCCAAATCATTAAAGAACTTTAGCACTTCTAACTAAATCTTAAAGTATTTGAGAAGTGGTAGTAATTAGAAATGAAACTCTATCTCTCTTGAGAATATACGTAAGAAAAGAATACGTGTTCAGAAAATTTGAGTATAACCCAAGTGATTCAGTTGTTGGTTTGATTCTCCTTTTGGTGAAAAACTATTGGGATTTAGTATTTGAGGGTGGAAAGTTCTTAATATGGAACCATAGATCCAACTGATACAATCTCCAAGTTTGTGCAAATGGAGAAAAAAAAAAAAAAATCCTCTCCATCCCCGAAACAATGGATCTCAACTACCCATTTGGAATACCAATATCCAAAAGAACTCGAATAAACCAATGGTTTCATGGAAGGATGGCGCAGATGACCGTTCTATCTACCCTTTGGCTTACGCCGTCTTCCTAGCAAAATTAATATTTTACTCTATATATGAAAAAACATGCATTTTTTCTCTCATCTTGTTTCTCGCTCTCGCTAATCCCTTCTCTATCAATTTTTTTCTTCTCCCTTTTCTCTCTCTTTCTTTTCTCTTTCGAAAGAGCACACAACGAGAGTGAGAGCGAGAGGCTGGAGCGAGATTGGAGAGAGAGTGAGATTGGGGAGAGAAATGAGAGGGAGAGCAAGATTGGTGAGAGAAATGAGAGGGATTGAAAAGCGAGATTAGAGAGCTAGATATTGAAGAGAGAAATGAGAGAGTGAGAGATTGGAGAAAGAGTGAGAAATTAGAGAGCGAGATTGAAAAGTGAGAGTTTGGAGCGAGAGCGAGATTTAAGAGAGAGAGAAATTGGGGAGAGAATGAGAAATTGAAGAGAGAGCGAGAGCTAGAGTGAGAGAGGTTGGAGCAAAGAGTGAGAAAGCGAGGTTAGAGTAGATAGTAAAATGGTAATTTTACTAGGATGATGACGCAAGCAAAATGACATAACCTTAAAATGATAATTTTACTAGATAGGACATTTATCATTTTTGCCTATTTAAATGAGTCATCCAAAAAAAAAAAAAAAAAAAAAAAAAAAAAAAAAAAAAAAAAAAACCTGGTTTCACTTGCTCCTAATATTCTCAGTTTGAATTCTGCTTGGGTACCATTAATCAACTAGAACACATTGGGTAAACTAAGACATCTCTATTTTTTTTTTTTTTTTTTTTGAGAATACTAAGACATCTCTATAAATGTGTGTTTCACTACTATTTGATATTTATCTTTTCACTTTGCCTAAATAGATATTTATTGGAATGACACACATCTGATAAAATAATCCAAAGGACCTCCTACCAAGGGTGGAGCGAAAAAGGAGGGAGGAAATTGTCCCGTCTCAAATCATCTTAGGTTAAGAAAATAATATTTAGAAAAAAAAAAAAAAAAAAATCTTTCTACTTTTCCCCTTCCTAAATTTTCAAATTTGAAAACTTGTATATATGATATAAAAAATTAAAGTTTAAAGTTATGTCATTCCTTTGTAAATGTTTTAGTTTTATCCAAAAGACCTCGTACTAACGAAATGCTATTTTTACTTGAATGCTTTAGATCTTTTCCATGTGAGACTTCGTTTACATTCCGAAAGTCTTTCTAACTGCTCTCAAAACACTAGAACATTCTCTACCATTATTCTATCACAAGCATATAAGAAGCAACTAAGAAAAGTATTAAAAGTTCGATATCTAATGATAAATTACAGTAGGCTGTTCAAGTTAGGATTTATAATGTATGAGTTTTATAATGTATGTGTGAGTAATCCTATTTTGTGGTCTTTAGCAATAATTCAATAGACAAAGTTTAATTGATTTAATGGTTAGTGATCCTATTTGTATTATTATTATTATTATTATTATTATTATTATTATTGCTTTTAAAAAAGAAAAACACTACTTTATAGCAAGGGGATCACGATTACAACCAAGCAATTAGGTTAATAGCAGGTATTAGTCAACTCTTAAAAGCATTGGGTTAAATCACGAACAAATTAATAAGCATCTGGACAGCTGAGTTGTACAAATTTTAATTAAATACAACGCATCCAAATGTAACTAAAAATCAATTTGAATCAAATCCTAATTGAGTGTAGATTCTATAAAAAAAAAAAAAAAAAAAAAAAAAAAAAAAAAAAAAAAAAAAAAAAAATCGAAATTAAATTAATTTCCTTCCAATCAAATGTACGATTTAATTGAATAAAAGACAATATACCTATCAAACTAATGGCGATTGTATTTTGATTAAGAAAATCAAAGCAAATTAGATTTTCAAGAGCAAATAATCAGGACTTATAAATAATTATTGATTTTAAAACCTGCAAACAAATTAGTCAGATCACAATTGAACCCAATTCTTCAAATCAACTTATTAATTAATTGCCAACAAATGAAGCTTCTGAAATTTAAATTAAAGAAAAATAAAATCACAATTATTTTTGCCAAACAATGCTAAAATCCAAATGCTAACACAATAAGTTGAGATGTACCTAGTAGGAAAACAAAGGAGAAAATTAGGTCCTCTGCCACTACCATTTGAACTATTAAAAAGAAAAAGGACTAAATTGAAATTTGAGATTTTTTTTTTTTTTTTTTTTGACAATATGTGGGGTGGGGGATTCGAATCACAAGATAACCAGTCAATTGAGCTATACTCTTGTTGGCTTGAAATTTGAGATTGTTGTAAAAACAAAATGAGATCTTAGAAACTCCCCCCTCCTCCCAAAAAAAATCAGATTCGCATTATTTGTCACATTAACCAACACATGAATGCCAAATCAATAAGCCATTAATCGTATTCAAAAAGTCAAAGTGAGCTTAGCTGCATGTACCCTCGACCATGAGGTCAGAGGTTCGAATCCCCCACCCCCAAATGTTGATGTTCTAAAAAAAAAAGCCATTAATCAATATTTGAGAATGACATAAAATCATAGTTAAATCAGGTTTCTAATCCTTTTTTCTCCATAATTCAAATTATTATTATATATTAAATGTGGAATGTTGTAATCTTTTGGAAGGGGGAAGAAAAAATGTTTCAATACCTAATTATTACCTAATGGCTAAGCTTTTTAGGTTACTTTAGTGATATAGCTTCTCTTTTTATCATATTGTAAAATAAATATTTAAATGATCAATAATTCACATTTAATCTAACACCAACACGTAAACTTTTCAAAAAAGGTAAAGAATTTGTTTTCCTCAATTAGGGCTTTTGACTAACTTTTCATGAGCATGTTTCCCTTTGAAAATGATTAAGGTTGTATTGGATAAGACTTGAGAGTTGATTTGATAATAAATTTGTTTTTTCTTTATAAATCATGTTATTTAGGTCCCGTTTGATAACCATTTCGTTTTTGGTTTTTGGTCTTTGAAAATTAAGCTTATAAACACTACTTTCATCCAAAACTTTCTTTGTTTTATTATATACAACCTTCCCATGTTTTCAAAAACCATGTCAAAAATTGAAAACAAAAAAAAAATAGTTTTCAAAAACTTGTTTTTGTTTTTGGAATTTGGCTAGGAATACAAATGTTTACATTACAAAAATGAAAACCATAGTAAGAAAATTAAAAGAAAACAAGCATAATTTTAAAAAACCAAATGGTTATCAAACAGGACCTTAGTTATTGTTTTCTAACCTATTTAACAGTTATTTAAAAGAGTTGAATAAAAATTTATTTAAAAAAAAAAACTAAAAAAGAATAGAAGTAATTTTTCCTTTTGAAGGATAAAAATTTTAAAATTTTAAAATTTTAATTTGGGTGGTTCCAATTGGGGAAGCCCATAAGACAAAAAAGCCCATTAGGGACCATTGATCAGAATACATGAATTGCAGCTGCATTGAGTTGAGGATGGAGTTATTGAATTCTTTTACATAACATTTACTCATATTTATCCAATATATTTACAAAACTAGATGGCTGGAACTACCCAAAATTATTTTTTTATACCTTTTTTTGGTTTAATAACAGGTAGGAGTTGTTTCTCTGATCTCTTGGTTAATAGTATATGTCTTAATTAGATGAGCTATATATCAGGAGATTTTTTTACCATACAATCAACTAACCTGACTAGAACAATCAAAATCTTGAATTAATATGCTTTTATATGCAATTGATTTTTTTTAAAAAAAAATTTGTATAATATTTTAGTTATATAAGGGTAAAATTGAAAGATCCCATTGCATTACATAGATATTATATTATATATTATATATATATAAAAAAAAAAAAAAAAAAGTATGGACGATATAGAGATATGTAGATTCCCATCATCAAAAACCACGCGTGCTTGAGGGTTATTCACGACTTTTCATTTCATGAGATGGTGACACCCTATTGAATTTATTTAATATAAAAGCATGCCTAGAATTTTCCCCAAAAAAAAAAAAAAAAAAAACACAAAGAGAAAAACATTATTTCAAAGAAAAAGAAAAAGAAAATTAATAAAGAAATGTTAAACTTTAATTTGAGCATAATTACCTAAGTTTTCATCCCAAAGAAGACATAAAATATCTGTTTAAAGTTAGGTTAGTAACCGACCAAAAGAAAATCACGAAACCTTTTCAAGATGGAATTCAACCTCAACTTCGTTTCTATCTCTTAAACTTACAAATATATATCTTTTGGGTAATCCTTCCATTCTTTTTATTTTATAAAAAAGTGAAAACCAATATTTAAACGGAGATTATTCTTCAAATTCACCACCTGTATACTTTTTTGTTGAGGATAGAGAGTATATTCTCATCAATCTTATTCCGTCGTATGGATATCATTTGTAACAGATATTAATAAGAAAAGTTTGTGGTTTAAAAAGAAGAGAAAAGAAAAAGTTATTGAAAAGTAAGGTTTTGTTGTGAATGTATCATAAATATGAAGAAGTATATAAAAAGAAGAACCCCATATCCTTATTTTCATCACATTCAGCAAAATGTCATTTCTTAGTGCAATGACTGCAGAATCCAAGAAAACTGCCGGACAATGTAACCCTAACCCACAGTAAACTCTAAACCTAAAATATTATGTCATTTCTTGTCTCCCAAATTATTTTTTACTCCCTCACCTTAGCTCAACTTTAGTTTATAGCGGTATACTTCTTCTACTTTTATATTACTAATGATTTAGTTCTTCAACTTTGTATGAAAGTGCTTTTAGTATCGGTGATGGTTTAGTATTTGTAGTTCATAAAAAGATTGGGTCCATTATTAGTTTGTGTTGATATATTATATAGGTTAGATTATCAAACATACCATTTGTTAGTTTGTTGATATATTATACACGTTAAATTATCAAAAATACTCTTTGATTATAAGGTTGGTTTCAATTATACCTTCGAATTTTAAAAAATTTCATTTTAGTCCTTGAAGTTTTAATTTTGTTTCAAATTTTGTTTCAAAATAACCCTTGAAGGCATTTTTTTCGTTAAATTTATGAATAGAAAATGATGTGTTTGTATATGTATTGTTGCTTTGTGAACGTATTTGAACATATACGAGTACAAAAAAAAAATATAATAAAAACTGTAAGGGACAACGGACACAACATAGATGGTCTTTTTTTTTTTTTTTTTACAATATGTGGGAGTGGGGGATTCGAACCACAGACCTCGTGGTTATCAATACAACTTATGCCAGTGAGCTATGCTCTTGTTGGTCCCAAAAGGCCTCATTACCAATGAAGATACTTGTCCTCCCATATATACCTATGATCATCCCCTTATCTAGTCAATGTGGGACTTTGGTCGCACTCCCAACAAAAACACATGCAAACACATCATTTTTCATGTATAAATTTAACGAAGAATATCTTTAAGGTCGTTTTAAAACAAATTTCAAACTTTGAGGGCTAAAATGAAAATTTTGAAAATTCAGGGATATAATTGAAACCAACCCTATAGTTGAGAGGTATTTTTACTAATTTAACCTATTATAAATAAGAGACCTATTTTTTTCCAAACAATATTTGTCATGAAATATTAATATGCTTAGATGTGTGTGCGCTTTTATGAGTTCAACTATGCTTAGTGTTTGTGTGTATCTTATAACTATTTTTAAATTAAAAGATACTTTTTTTTATTGCACTCCTATCTGTTCAAGGAGTTACGTATATTATGTCGTCATATTGGAGATATATTTTTTTTCTAAATTCTATTTTGATGACTTAACTTATAGGTTAAAATTATTTCAGTGAATTTTATATATAAAAAAAAATATATATTTTAGTGAACTTTTCTAAAAACATATAATAAAGTCTAACTGTTACTAATATATTCTTTTCAACTTCCTCCCACATTTTTACTAATCTAAACATAATTTAACTAATTAAAATGTATGTCTTTGACAAAGTACAGAGATTCAAACCACTGTCCTAACACATTGAATTAAAAAAAAGTCAACTTTCATAATTTTTTTTACATATAAAATCATATTTATTCAAGAAAAACAACCCTAATTTATGCAATAGAAACTCTATTTTTTAATCAACAATTAAGTTATATTTGAAACACAACGTTAATTCATCTCAACTGACATATGTGACTCAATACATGTATCGTTAATACATATACATATGCATGTAAGCACATTATTACATATATACATATAAATTAAAAAGGTCATGTCATCCATTTATTAAAGGGACAATGAAATACCGACAATGCATAAAAATGTTTATTTTTAAGGGTAAGATCAACCTTTTAAAAATTCAATAACCCAATAAAATTTTAAATCATAATTTATTTTCTTGTTGAGACTGAAAAGTCAGCAAAGCAATTTGGAGGCCTCTTTTGACTCTGAAAAATTAATTAATGCACAATTATTCGAATTATCATTAATACCAAAAAAGAAAAAAAAAAAAAAAAAAAAAGTAATGGAAAAACTTCCAACTCCTAACTTCCTAATCCCCACACATTTCTCAATGATAATGGTTCATGCACCAGCAATATCATTAAGCTAATCACCAAATTAAATATATATTAAACAATTACTCATTAATTAATTTAAAATTACTAATTAAGTGGGACACATTGGAGAGGATCAGTTGGAGTGGTTAGCCAATGTTGGTTGAAACTAAAGTTCTTAGAGAGAAAATAAATAAGTTAGTGAGAGAAGAAACAAATGGGTCTAATGATGAGTCTAATCAATAAACTTTTTTTTAAGGAAAAATATATATTTTTATTTATATATATAAAATATAAATTTTTTATAAAAAATCCCCACCACCTTCTCTCCATAATGCCTCCTCTTCTCTTTTGACTCTTTGATTGTTCCAAAACTAATAATCAATGTTCCAACCTCTTTAATTTGATATCCAAACATATGTTCCATCATTTCCATTTTATTCAACCCCATCTAGTTCAATTATTCATACAAAATTCTCAAATAAAAAAAAAAGTTTTTTCAAAATCCTATCGCCAATTAATTCATTCATGCTCCTTTCTTTTCCCTTACGTATAACAACAAGGTGTGAAAAGAAAAAACCATTGGCCATCACATTAGGGCAGTCATGTCAAATAACCTTCACTGCGACAAATATAAAGAAAGTCCCAAATAGTTGGTGGAAAGGAAAGGCGATTGTTTTCCCAGGAGCTAGGGTAGCTTCATCCAAACGCTTAATCCAGAGACATGAGAATGGATGCGGATGAAATGGTAAGTAAGTGAAAGCTTGGAATTCTCAAATTCTCAATCAATTCCCCACAAGGAGAGGCAATCCCACATGGGCATGTTTTGGAACTTGTAATAACATGATAAGCTACAACATCGTTGTCTGGAAAAGTATGATTGAATCAGCAAAAAACACTTCAGTCAGGTCGAAATTTTTCCGAAGGTCTCAAACGTTGGAGACAAGTTCTTTTTAAGATTGATCGATGGGTATGAAAGTAAAAAGGTAGTTGAAAATCCCAAAGTCTTAGATGAAGAGAGAGAGAGAGAGAAAGTGGAGAAAATTTTGTAGTGTGTGTGGTTTTTTTGTGTATAAAAAGAGACAAAACAAGGAAAAGAGGGAAGGGTGGTATCATTGTTTGGTATTAGTAGAAAAAGTAGACAATTTGAGGATTAATTATATTAAAGGTAGGGAGTTAAAAGAAGCATCTCATTGTTTTGTTTTGCCATTTTCAAACACTTAAAGGACAATGCCTTTTTAAATTGTCCAATGTCTCTTCTTCTTTATCTTCTCTTGCCCTTTCCTTGCATATATTTACAAAGGAGAAATATTGGATTGGATTTGTCCATAATGTTTGTTTCTAATTAATGTTTTAAAACTTTCATAATTTCATCGTTTTTGTATGATTTTTTTAATGATCTGGTCGTTGTTGTGTTACTACATGTTAAAACTTTTTAACATCTAGTGAGGATTAAGTAACATTATTAATAACTAAGTTAGAATTATCTATGATAGTGAGTCATAACAAAAAAGAAAAAAAAAAGCTTCCTTATGATGATTTGGATAATCCTTGGAATTATTTCGATGAAAAAAATTAAATAAATTTAAACTAAAAGTTTGTATATTGAATTCAAGTTCTGGTTAAGAGATTTCTTGCTCTAACTTGGGATGTGTTGAAAAAAAAAGACTCGATTACGTAATGATAAAACTAAAAGATATTATTTACTAAAACAATGTGATCCTTTGTTGAACGGATTTAGTGTAGACGGTTTTTTTTCTTTTTCATTCTCAATGATATAAATAATTCTACCCACTTCATATAAAGCTTGATTTGACCATAAAAACGTATCCAACTTTGTAATAGGGTCGCTGATGCTAAACTTGAGCATAATTCAACTGGTTAAAATATTGGTAACATCTTTTATAGGTTGAAGTTTCGAAATCTCATTTTATATATTCAAAAAAAAGAAAAAAAAAAGAAAAGAAAAGCCTAGTAATTAAGTTGTTGTAGTAGGAAATCAACCTACCAAAAATGGGAAAATTGTAAGATTAAAGTAGTAATTAAAAATTTTCATATTATTTCCTTTTTGTGTCAACTAAGTCAACAACACTTCAGAATAATGTAGGATGGAGTAAACGTTATATAAATAATGATGTTACGTTAGTAATTAGCCATCTTATTAACGATTGTATTTAATATAATTATCATTTTTATCCAAGTAGACTATGAAATGGAAATTAAATTAAAATTATAAAATGAAAATCACATTGAATAAGATTTCAAGTTGTTTCAATAAAAAAGAAAAAGAAAAAAAAAAGAATAAGATTTCAAGTTGGCTTTGGTTTTGTATTAATGGAAAATAAAATTGCATGGCAAAAGATGTGTGATTGCTTGAAATTGAATCATAGACTTCATTCATTATACTCTCTATTTTATAATAGTTTTCTTTTATGCTTTTTCAACTTCTGTCAGTGAGTCTGATCCATTAGAAAAAGGCATTTTCTAATATAAATTATTATTATTATTATTATTATTATTATTATTATAAAAGAAAAGAAAATCTAAGAAAAAGTTTTCCTTGAAATCTGAATGGCCACACAAAGAAGGCTACAATTGTCTTCATTGTAAAGTCATACTTTCTTCTTTATCACATTCATTGTACACTCATTTATTAAACTAAAAGCTAAAACTAAAAAAATTCTTTCCCTCTACCCTCTTTTATTTCAAAATATCCAAAGCACCATTTGTTTGATTCATCATTTAGAAAATAAAACATAGGATAAAGATTTCTTTTTTCTTTTCTTTGGTTGAACTCTTTGTTGTGAGGGTGTTCCTCCTACCAACCCACCCCACATCCACACTATTTGCTCTTTAAAAAGAGAATATTAAAAGAAGAAAAGATGAAGAAGACGAAATAGATAAAAGAATATTTGTACGAGCCTAAAGCCAAGAATTGTTGTAGTGTCTAATTAAACACTCCTCGATATTTCAATATATTAAAATCGAGAGTCCCAATAATAGGAAGCATTGTGTACTCCTCAACAGTGATAACTTGACTTCTATTCAAAAAGTAGAAGTATAATCAAGATCTCAGTTGGTAGCTGTAAGCCTATAAGGAATCTAGCTGCTCGCAGTAGTATTCTCATTCTTAGAGGCACACATACATCATTGCTAGATTTGTCGAGGAATGAGAGAATTCTCGAGGGCTACTCTCTTACCCTAGTCAAGGTTAGAAGAGAGTTATCCGAGAAAACGTGATTAGATTAGATAAATTTTATGGATCAAACAAAAACACTTGTAATCGACCTATTAAATTAATTTAAGAAATACTTTTGAATCTTTCAAATTTGAACCCGTATGACGACTTTTAAAATACAATAATTAGAGATTTAAAAGAAAGATGTTAGAAGGTTGTAATCAAATGGGGTGTGACCAGATACAAATCACACAAAGGAGGAAGAGATGAATAAATAAATTAATTGGAATGGGGAGAGCTTTAAAGGGATTGTAATTCCTTTGCCAAATTGATGTCATAAATGCGAATCTTCAATAAATAAATATAGTATATATATATAAAAAAAAAAAGGGTTTATATTTATAGTTTATAAAGAAGAGATTTTTATTTGTTTATTTTTATTTTGAATTAAGGACTTGGAGAAAACATGTGGGCTAATAATGGCAGCATCTTAACAACCAACCAGAGGGAGTGAAGGCCTTTCATTTTCCAAAACTCCATTTTTCCTCACAAACAAAAGCCTTTCTTTTCTTCTCATAAAAATTTTAACAAGAAAACTTGATCGCACACCCAGATCTCTCTACACACTCCATTAAAATTTTGACAAGTAAGAGAAAATATAAAATAATTTTTTTATCTCAACATTTTAATGATGGTGTGTAAGAAGATAGCTATATACAAACAAGAGTATTGTTCAAATTCAGAACAATTTTCTCTCTCTCTAGTTGTTTTTTAATGTTATCTTCCATGTGAATGGTACGACCCATTTGATGTCGTTTTTAACCAACTCTTCTCCTCCACCACATCTTGGTTTATGGGTTTTTCTCTCTCCCCAACTTTGACATGAGATTTTTTTTTTTAAGATCATAAAAACAATGGGTATTCTTTTTGTGAGTTTTTGAATTACTTTCTTTCGTACAAGTGGTATCACAATTACTAAAATTTATAGGTTAAATTACAAATTTTGTTTTTACAATTTGGGTTGATTTTTAATTTAGTTTTGTGATTTCAAAAGTTTCCATGTGTTCTAAATTGTATTTTTCATGTTTGGTAAAAAATAGTTTACGGATGATTTGTGAAGTGTGAAACTTCACCAAACTATAGAGATCAAATTGGAACATTAAAACTATAAAAACAAAATTGAAACTAAGCTGAACCTATAAAGACTTTATTGAAACTTTTTTCGATTTTGAAGCTAAGATGGAACTAAAACTAAATTTAAATTGTAGGAACTAAATTTGTAAATTATTGATTTTCCTCTCTCTCTTGAAATTGGAGGAGTTTGAAAACATGGTTTTATTTTATTTATTTTTTTTTATTATTATTTTTTTTTTAATCTTTGGTAGAAAGTTTGACTGATGAGTTAGAAAAGTAATATCTTCTTTTCTCAAAAAAAAAAAAAAAAAAAAAAAAGCATTTGAACTGCGTATATTGTAATCTTTAATTATTTTAACATTTTAGTTTATAGATGAAAGATACCATTTGAGTTTTCTTTGGGATTCGTCTCTCTTTCACATTGAGTTTTTTTTTTTTTTTTTTTTTTTTTTTTTTTTTTTTTTCTTCTTCTTCTTCTTCTTTCCATTTTGAAACAATTTAGCAAAAAAAAAAAAAAAAAGATTGGTTTAAATCTAACTTTTTGTTCTTAAAATTTTTAGATTTATTTGAGGTTGGTCCGTGAATTTTCAAAATATTTATTTTAACTCTTAAACTTTCAAAAAATAACTTTTTTTTTTGTTCCTCTCACCTTTTGTCATCGACACATAACTTTTGGATATATATAATAGTGTGATATTGACAAGAGTATACGTTAAAGCTCCATAAACAAGCTAAGGTGAGAACTAGGTCGTTTTGTCCTAAAATAATGCCTTGTAACTGTCCCACCTTCCCCTCCCATTTTCTTCCTTTTTTGTTAGGATAGAATCGACATTTACAAATATAATAGAAACTCTTATGTTACACAACAATTGAGTCACATTTGAAATCCAATGCTTACTTCACATTCAAAACTATATCAAACATCCATCAAATAGTTAACGACAAAATAAAGACAAAATATATAAATAGTTCTTTAATTTAAATTTTACGACTAAACTAGACAAATAAAAAATCTAGAAAATTGAATAAATCTAAAAATTTAAATATTAAAATGAAAAAAAATATATATCTTTGAACCCTAATAAGTGAAATTATTAACTTTGACCTATGATTGGAATCAGTAACATGACAATTTATGGAAGAATTAAAAGTAAAAATGATGGCAAAAAACATGGCAGTCCAATTAATTAATTAATAACTGTGTCAGAGCCAGCCACATTTGGCTTGTTAATTCCACAATTATCACAATGGCCAAAGATTAATGACCTAATCCCACCAACGTAATCTCCATAATTAAAATTTAAAATATATGATCCCTTCCTTCACTCCTCGGTTCCCACATTTCCCTAATCAGAAACTCTTTTTCAAATTAAACCAACAAATTAACTCCAACTGCCAAATTAATCAACAAAATTAAAAAGGAGCATATGAAATAATCCACATTTTTTATTCATTCAATTTTTTTTTTGTTTTTTTTTTTTTTTTGAGAAGAGCATTCAATATCATATAATATAAAATAAATGTCCAAATTGGTTGTCAAAAATACAGAGAGAAAGAGAAATAAAAAGAGAGACCCACATGGGTTATAATTGAATGGAGCTGATTACACAAATCCAGGGTGATTTTCTGCATTGAAATTGATGGGAATCTTATTAATTTCATATTAATTTAAACAACACCCTTCAAAAATAAATAAATAAATAAATAAAAGAAATTGTAAAATTTTGTGGGCTTTAGTGATGGGATCTCTTCCATATGGGATGTTGAATTAAGGTCATGTGCTATGTCATTGGCATTTCCTTCTCAAAACACCCCCAAATCACACTCCTTATGATTCTTAAACCCCACCAATAGTCTTTTCACTAAATTTTAATTAGCTTTTTTTTTTTAAGTATTTTTAATTTAATTTTTTTCCCATCAGACAAACCATTGACCCTAAGTCCAATTTCTTTCTTTTTTTTTTATAAGATAATGATTGATCAACTTACAATTTTGACTCCTCTTAAATTAAATATCTGGACCCACTTTGCCACGTGTCACATTTTGTGGTAATCAAACACGTACAAGACAAAAATTTTCATACTATCTCCAAAATTGTGTGGATCACTTAAAACAAAACAATATATCATTCAATGACGTGTCAAATTATGAATAGAAAAAGTACATACTATACACGGATGTACTGGAAATTTTCCCGACAAAAGAGGGAGACATAAAGAAGAAAATGAGGCTGGTTGGATTTGATGGAGAGACAAATGAGGAGCTTCTCTTCTCTAACATGTAAGCCATGCCAAAAAGTTTGTGTTGCCCTTTGTGTTCATTTTATTTTTTTTTTTGTGTGGGGGCTTTGTTAGTTGCCTCTTGGTTCTGGTTTTCTTGTCCTCTTAATGCATTATAAATTATTATGATGAGCTAATAAACATATATGTGGTTTTTTTTTCCTTTTCTCTTTTATCCTTTAATCAAGAGTTCCTTTTTCTTAGCAATTATATTGTTTTCTAAATGATGTGTGTATGATAATTGGGTGTTGTATTGTCTCTTCACAACATCATTATATAATATAACGAACTTAAAAGTTAGGAAAATTTTTAATTTTTGACAAGACCCGTTGGTCGTTGATTCATATATTATGTTATGATTGAGCAAAAAGTAAAAATACTTTGTCGGTTCTTTGTCGTCAAATCTCATAATGTTGCTTTGAGCAAAATTTCAACTAACTATTTCTTGTTATACGTTCTTTCTTTCTTGAACGAATAAATAAGCATGTCCCTTTTCTACATTGTAGATAAGACTTAAAGCAAACTATACAAATCAAATTAGACTTCTAACAATAATGACTAAAACCTAACCCTAATCTCCAAACATGGTTAATTTTTTTTTTTTTTTAATAGGAAAGAATAAATAGCATTCATACATTTTATTACTAAATTATAGAGATATATCTTTAAGATAGACTAAGTTGGATTAACTTTCATAATACTTAATATTACTAAATTAGAGAGGGAGATGTGGTGCCACGTGGAAAATATCCCTCCCACATGGGATGCTGTTGTCCACGTTGGCAAATAAAAGGGGCCCACCACTCTCTAATGAAATAAAAAAAATCCCATTGGCATTAAAAGATTAAACTACCTCGGTACTTGGAATAATATGATGACAAGGCAAGGCCAAGTTGCTTTTGATACGTTGACTTTGACAAAAAGATTTGCAAAACCCTAGTCAAAAAAAGGGAAAAAAAAAAAAAAAAAAAACTCTGCTACTCCCAAAAATTAAAATCATACATAATTATATATATGTGTCATAATTTTGAAATCAACAATTTAATTCCAAATAAATTTTGATATAAAATTGAAAAAAGAGAAAAAAGAAAAATTGAAGGGACCAAACATTGTAAAAGGGAAAACTTGTGGCAGTGAATAAGAGATGTTTGGTTCCAAAGAAGTAGAAGTAATATATTGTCCCCAAACACACAACCAATCAATGGATTTGGCCAAACACAACCCACAAAAAAGCTTCCATACTTAGCCCACTTTTTTTTTTTTTCCCCTTTAATTATTTTCAAATCATTACCAAACATTAGGATTCCATGAATTTGGTTTTGTATAGTCTTTACTTAGGTTATAAAAAGTATTGTAAGGAAACTATTGCATATTATAGTTCCTTAATAATTAAGAAAAAAAAAAGTTTGTGTAATAGTTAAAGTCAACAAATTTATATTTGAAAAGTATAAGTTAAAGTACCAAAATTTTTAGGATGATATTACATCTAGTTTGTTGTACTTTAATAAGTTCATAATAAGTTTCCAAAAAAAAAAAAAAAAAGAGTTCATAATAAATCCTTAAACTTTTTGAGAATGTATTTTAACGGTCGTATTCGATTATATAGCAAGTTGGACCACTCAAATATTTTAAAGAATATATACTAACATAATTTACAATAGAGACATAAAATTGAAAATTCATAGGCCTGATATATTTAAATTATAGAGAATAAACTGATATAACCCTAAAAAAAAAAAAAAAAACCTCGTTGGGGGAAAAAAGGAAATCAATTTATTCTCCTAAACTTTAGGGATTATATCACTTAAAATCTCAAACTAATAATTATTGTATCAATTAAAACTCTAAACTTTCACAATTGAAACAATTGAGACCCTCCGTTATAAATCATTTTTAAAAATCGTTAATGTACTTTTACACCGGACATCTTTAAATGCATGGATTAACGTAAATTAGAGAGAAATAATATTGGAATCAAATAGATAATAGCATTTTTTTTTTTAATTTCCCCTTCTTCTTCTATGTTTTTCTACTTATTTAAAAAGAATTACATGATATCTTTTTTTTACTACTTCGATAGAACTTTTGAAGAAGAAGAAAAAAAAATACTTAGATGATTTTGATGAGCTAATTTTAAATGGAATCATGTGAAAGTAGACAATCTAAATTGATTCACTTATAAAAGTTCATGAACTTAGATAGATGCAATTATTAGTATGAAATTTTGATAACTCTTTTAAAACTGTAAATGTGAATAGAAAATTCATGAGGGAGTAGACTTATAGGGGGTGTTTGGGGCAAGGGTGTGGGTTTTGGAAGTGGGGAGTTGTGAAATAGGGTGAGTTGTGAAATTTGTGGGTTTTGGAAGTCTGTGTTTGGGGTTCTGAAGTCTGAGTTAGGAAGTCTGTGTTTTGGGTGCTGAGTTATGAAGTCTGAGTTTCTGGTTTTTTTTTTTAATTTTTTTTTTATCAATGTTATACAATTGTTCTAAAATTAATAAATTAAAATTTTCTTTCCACTAATTGTAGATTTGGGATTTTAACTCACAATTTTGATCAAAAATCCAAATTCTAAAAAAGAAAAAAAATCATTTTCTATTCTTCCATTTTTTTCCACACTTGTTACATTTCTTATATTTGTTCTAAACATAGTTTTGAAGTCTGAGTTTCTGATTTAGTTTTTTTTTTATTTTTTTTTCAATGTTAGACAATTCTTCTAAAATTAAGAAATCAAATTGTTGTTTCCATTAATTATAAAATTGAGATTTTAAGTCATGATTTTGATCATTAATCCAAAAAAAATCATTTTCTATTTTTCAATTAAAAGTAGTATTTGGCTCTACAATTTGAAACCCCTCAAAAGGTCAGTGTTGAACCAATCATTTTACTTTACTTGCTACCCTCACCTAACCTTCTCTTTTTCTTCAATAGTTTCTTTATCTTTAAGAGAGAGAGAAAAAAAGAAAATAGTGTAATTGAGTTGACATTTGAAAGAGGGGTGGAACTGAAAGTACCTTGGGAAAATCAACACGTCAGCAAAGAGACCCAAAGAGAAAGGGAGACTGACCCTTAAAAAATAAAAAACATTATTATTATTTGAAGTAACCATTTATTTACTGTCTCTAATTTTCAACCTTTTTTAATCTTCTAGTCTCAAGTCATAGCTGTTGATTTTGGGTTTAGGGCACAGACATCAATTCCGTAGGACCATAGCCCTAGAGTCTCGTGATTCTCCACCACCGTAGGATCATCATAACTCAATCAATCCCTTAAATAATCATACGGCTACAATTACTCTTTTTTTTTTTTTTTTTTTTTTGTAGGTTACAAACATTATATTATATTTATATTATATAGTTTACATTAAATAGCCACCGCCTTAGACCTCCATCCCTACTCTATAATGTCTGTATACGTAACTCTTATCTGCATGAACATGGACTTCCTAAATACCACTCTTACCCAAGCTTCTGACACTCTCCTTAATTTCTTTACTCCCACTATTTCAAAAAAAAAAAAAATTAAAAAATTCTTTACTCCCACTCCTTTTATTATTTTTATCATTATTCGGAAAAAAGTAACAAAGGATAAATATATTCGAAAAAACTTATAGTATTACTGTTCCGTAATATCATATTCTCTTTATTCACACTATAATTTTACCTTTATAAATATTTCTTTAATGTTGGTGGACTAAAAATAGTATCTATACTACAGTAATACTATAAATTTTCTTATCCAATATACAGTAGAGGTAAAATATTGGCAACTAAAAAGAGATAAGATTTTTAAATTCATATATTGTTATTATTCTTTCAAGATTCATAAATTGCCACGATTCAATTGAAAAAAAAATTAATATGTAGAAGATTAAATTAAGAACTACACTTAAAGGAAAAAACCAAACTAAATTATGGGTCCGTTTGGAATACATTTTAATTTAAATGTTTTTCAAGAATGCATTTTTTAAAAAACATTTTGTATAGAAATTGTTTAGAATTTAAACACTCATATGTTTGGTTATATTTTCTCACAGTGTTTTTTACACAGGTTTATTGTATACTTAAAAACTCTTTTTAGAAAAGTTGGTTTCAAGTGTTTCTCTCAAAATGGTTTATTTCTCTATCTCATTTTATAATAAGTTATTTTTAGTGGTTGCCAAACATTAGAAATTTGTTCAAAATGATTTTTTTTGCAAAATTAAACGCTTAAAAAGTTAAACCAAACACATCCTATATATTTAGCATAAAAGCACAATGAAAATGCTAAGATAACAAACCTCGGTATGTCATTCAAATAATATAGTATATAACTACTTAAGCATGGTTTCGTCTCTATATTTCTATCAGAACGCCTTAAAATCAATTAAAAGTAATGTATTTGAAGAATATCGTATATGATAATAGAGATTTGAACTTATAATCTTTTTTAAAAGATTTAAAGACCTTAACTCTTAAGCTAGGTTCATGTCCGAGAAGTAAAACCCGACACGTGGATAATACAAAAAAATGAAAATGATTAAATATTAAGAAATGGTTGAGAAAGAGAATGAAAAACAGTACACGCACTCGGTGAGAGCGTCGGCGAAAACACGACTCCATAAACAGCATGGAGAATATGAGGCCTTGTCCGATCCGGAGTTAACGTTCGGGGGTCGGTCGTTGACCGGTTTTTTTTTTTTTTTTTTTTGTTGAAAGATTAAGAAAAATAAACGACGGTTAATTTGGTAAATTGGCCTGAGAAATTCACCTTTTCCAATGAATATATATTTATATATCCCCATAGATTGAAGGGCCTAGCGAGCGAGAGCCTGTATTTCTCAGAGAAAAAGCAGAGATCTTTTTGGGCCTAGAGAGCCAACATTAAAATTAAATAAATACCCACTCCACAAACCAATAGAGAAACAAAGAAGAAGAAGAAGAAAAAAAAAGCTCTATTCTAAAATTTGTTTGTAACATTGTCCTCTTCTCTTCCTTCCCTTTTTGCTTCTCTTTCCGATCCCCATGCCATGCCATGCTTTTCTTTGTCCCATAATTCAGATCTATCTTCTTCATTAAAATAAAGACCTCCACTTCTTCTCCCTTTTCTGAGTTCATCTCTTTCTCTTTTTCTTTTTGTTTCTGCTCTCTTTTTTTTTGGGTTTTGCCCCAAATGGGTACTGGTTGGAGAAAGGCGTTTTGTACTACAATCTCTCGAGATTCAGAATCCAATATTGTCTCTGAAAAACAGAGGACCTCTTCCTCTTCCTCCACCACGCCAAATCCCAGCCCCAGAAGCTGCGTTCGTTTGGGTTTCTTCAGCAATCCTTCTACTCCTCGCTTCAACTCTCATCACCCGGTAACTACTCCCGGTCTCCGCTGCCGTACGTCCCAAGACGCCGTTGAGAAGTCCACCGCCGTCAATCACAGCCCTGCGCTCCAATGCAAGACTTCGTCTTCTTCATCCTCCACTCCCAAATCGGCCAAATCCCAGCGGGGAATTGTCGGGTCGAATCCTTCTTCTCCTCGCTCCCCTCTTAAACTCTCGCTTTTCAAGAACAGCTTCAAGTTCAGAGTAAGATTTCTAACTAACCAAGTCTCTGTTTTTGTGATTTCTTGTTGTGGAATTTGGAGCTTTGAGTAACAGGGGTTTTGTTTTTTGTTTGTGGGGAAAAAAAAAACAGAGTAGCTGTGGAATCTGTTTGAGTAGTGTGAAGACGGGACATGGGACGGCAATTTACACGGCGGAGTGTGCGCATGCGTTTCATTTTCCTTGTATAGCCGCTCATGTCAGAAACCACGCCACTCTCATTTGCCCAGTCTGCAACACCACATGGAAAGACGTTCCTCTGCTCGCCGCCCATAAAAATCTGGGCCCACTATCACAAAACGATTCCAAACCCAAGATTGAAGATAAAACCATGATTGAATCTTCTCCCAGAGCGTTTAAATCCAGACACGACCAAAATCAGCAATACCCAAAAGAGAAATCGTTGGAATTCAGGTCCTACGATGACGACGAGCCCCTCTTGTCTCCCACCGCCGGCGGCCGGATTATCCCCATTCCGGAAGCCGACGAGAACTCCAACGGAGACGAAGACGACGTCGGAGAATTCCAAGGATTCTTTGTGAATCCAAAGCCGCCTTCGAGTTCGGTGAAATCTTCAAATCAGAGGACCAATGTGCAGGTTCGTCTCCTCCCTGAAACGGCGCTGATTTCTTCCGGACACACCCACGAGACCTACGCGGTGGCTCTGAGAGTGAAAGCGCCGCCTCCTCCACCGTCGCATCTGGCCAGAAACAGAACCAACGCCAATTTACTAGACCCATCCCGCCGTGCGCCGATCGATTTGGTGACGGTGCTGGACGTAAGCGGGAGCATGACTGGCGCCAAATTGACGATGCTGAAACGCGCTATGCGTTTGGTCATTTCGTCGTTAGGCTCGTCGGACCGCCTCGCCATCGTGGCTTTCTCAGCCACTCCCAAAAGGGTGTTGCCGTTGAGAAGAATGACTGCTCAAGGCCAACGCGCCGCCCGGCGCGTGATCGACACGCTGGTCTGCAGCCAAGGAACAAGCGTGGGGGAGGCTTTGAGAAAGGCCACAAAAGTACTGGAAGACCGGCGAGAGAGAAACCCGGTTGCTAGCATCATGCTTCTATCCGACGGCCAAGACGAGCGGATCCATTCAAATCAACGGCACGGGACGCGACACGAGTCGTCAACTCGGTTCGGCCACATTGAGATCCCGGTTCACGCGTTCGGGTTCGGTGAGAGCGGCGGATACTGCCAAGAACCGGCCGAGGACGCCTTTGCCAAATGCGTGAGCGGTTTATTAAGCGTGGTGGTTCAAGACCTCCGTATTCAACTCGGCTTCCCGACCGGTTCATCTCCGGTTGTCATCTCGGCTATATATTCATGCACGGGGCGGCCCACGGTCTGCAGCTTGGGTTCGGTCCGGCTGGGCGATTTATACGCCGAGGAGGAAAGGGAATTACTCGTCGAGTTAAAGATTCCGAACTCGGCTGCTGGGACCCACCACGTGATGACGATGCAGTGCCTCTACAAGGACCCATCAACGCAAGAAGTAGTGTACAGTCGAGAACAAGACATCCTCATCGCACGCCCCGGAGCCGTCCGATCATCGGCGCCAAAGATCGAACGGCTGAGAAACACGTTCATAACGACCCGCGCTGTGGCAGAATCCCGGAGATTAATCGAGTACGACGATCACACAAGCGCCCATCATTTACTCGCGTCGGCGCGTGCATTACTGATCCAATCCGGATCGGCGGGCGCTGACGTGTACGTGCGGGAGCTGGAAGTCGAGCTGGCAGAACTCCATTGGCGAAGGCAGCAGCAATTCGAATTACAACAGCAACAGCATATAATTTCAACAACAACGCCGCGTAGGAGAGGCGGAGGCGATAAGGAAGCTCCGGCGATGGTGGACGAAAACGGGGAGCCGCTGACGCCGACGTCGGCGTGGAGGGCGGCGGAGAAGCTGGCGAGAGTGGCGATTATGAAAAAATCGTTGACGAGTAGAGTGGGAGATTTACACGGCTTCGAAAACGCGAGGTTCTAGAAACAGGGGACTGTAGCTTTGTTTATGTATTTTGGTTAATTTGAAAAAAGGGAAAAATTGGAAAGGGATGGGAAAAGTACAGTAGAGAAATGGATTTGTGGGGCAAAGTGGCGGTGAGTGACAGCTTCTTCTTCTTCTTCTTCTTCTTCTTCTTCTTTAAAAAGCCCCACTTTGATTGGACTGTCATCTGGTTTTCATCAATTCCACTGTCATTCTAGTCTATACTCTCACACACTAGTCAACTTTCTGTACCTTTCTTTCCATGTAGAAATAGAAGAAATTGGGATTACCAAAGCACTCAGTCAGTAAGTAGAAGAAGATTCAGAAAACTTTTAATTTCAATTTTCAAAATGGCCACTTTTTCTTCTGAATTTAAGGAAAAGTTTTGCTTTTTCTTTTTTTCTTTTTTTCTTATATTATTATTGTTTATTATTATGTGATGAAGGGGAAGAATTTTGTTGCATTACATTACTGATGATGCAATGATGGGGGAAGGGGGAGTTGGTAAAGTGGGGGAAGAGGAAATAAGGAATGAAATTGAAATGATGAACATATGATACATTTTTTAATTTGGAGGGTTTTGATGATGGAGATTTCACTTTTAAAAGTAAATTCATATCTTGTTACTCATATTTTGTCCAATGCAATTCTCCCATTATATTCATCATCCATCCCCCACCTAGCTAGCTACCTCCAACTTTCACATTCTCTCTCTCTTTTGCCCTTATTCTATCCTTAACAATAATCAATAATTCTCGTTATGTGACATTTCTCGATCAAATTCTTTGCATTTGATCTTAATCCATTACTTCCTTTTTGCCTTCGAAAACGACCCTTTCTCTAACAAAATGATTTGACTGAAGAGGGAACAAAACCTATATCTTAACGTTTTTTAAACAGTTATTTTGCATCGTTTTAGTCTTTGAAACGAGAAAGTTGTTTTACTTTGCAGAGAAGCATTGGGTGGACAAAGAATGGAGGAGACGACGGAACCCATATCTGGTTGTGTGGCCCTAAGAGCCATAACTTGTTATCTTGTGAATAAGTTTTGAGTTTGTTTTTGTGTAGGGAAGGGAAGGGAAGGGAAGGGAAGGGAAGGGAAGGGAGATAGTAGTTGAGTTGGTGTGAACAATAAAATAAGAGGGGATTGAATGTGGGGTGGGTTGCACACATTGGTCCACCATAAGCCTAAGGGGACACAAAGACCCAATTAATACAATCAAAAAACATGATGGAAGATGGAGCTTTGTGTTCCTTTTATCCAACATGTGAATCAATCGATTCAATCAATACCACTCACTCCCTCCTACCATTTCTTTTTATTATGAAAATCATACCCGTGAACTATCCGACTGTCAGTTATAATTAATTGCACTGTTGAATTTTCGACTTGAGTAACATACCTCCGTTATGTTTAGAAATCTTAACAATTATGAATCATATTATGTCAATAAGTTTAATTGTAATGATTTCTATAATTTGAGAGTAATAATGCGATTGTAGGAATTCCTATAGTTTATAGGTTCTTATTGTATTTATTTTTTGAAAATTATTTTTGTTCATAGAGTATTGTTGGATAAAATTAAGGTTAAAAAGTGTCATTATAGCCACAAAAAATATTTAAGGATGTGACAAAAATACATTATATTGATTGAAGAGGTTATTTTTATAACAAAATTACTGGTATTCATGAGTGAATAAGTCGTTGCATTTTGATTGAAAAAAAAGATAACAATGATTATTTCAAGTAATGTTTAAATCAACTATCAATTATACAATTTATTAATTATCACAAAAAAGAAATGTTGATTATAATTATTAAGTCAACCCATTAATTGGCTAAACTCATAATATACAATGATTATATCTAGCTTTTGATTACGATAATTATATTTTGCTTTGGAAATTGTGTTTGAATCATTCAATTTTTAAAGATTAAAATATTATTAATTTTGATTAATCAAATGACAGAAATCTTATGAAAAATCTTTTACACATAATGAAAGATTATAATCAATAAATGAAAACAAAATAATTTTTAATCAATATATAACTTCTCTATTTTTACTATGTTAAGATGTGAAATAGTTGAGAGTTATTTTTAGACTTATTACTTCATATAATTTTGAAATTCTAAACTTTCCTATAATAACTTTGACTTATATATATATATTTTTTCAAATTGACTAAGAATTCAGAACAACGGCTCGTGCGTCTTGATTAAGATTAACTAATTAGAAATGATTTTGTTTTTTATATTGTGCATTGTAATATTAATTTCAGGTCATCTTCGATTGCAATACATGTGTTTAAAATTTATAATATAAATTAATTACACTTTTAACACCTCGACCTTTTTTTAATGGATTTTGGTTGGTTTAGATTTTGCTAAAACTTTAAATATGAAAATGTTACATGGCTATGTATATGGCTATGTATATTATTGAGAGTCAATTTTAAACATCTTCATTATTAGAGTAAAAAGAATTGGTTAATGGAATTCAATAATTATCAAAACATATTATTCTTGGTACATGTGGGACAATAAATGCAATGTATTCTCAATGCACAACACCAATTTGATTATATATATGATTCTCTAATTTTATAAATATTTTTTGAACAATTCATATGTTTTATTAACAAAACATGATACATAGAATCACATTTTAGTTTTCATGGTTCAATAGTTTGTGAATAGAATATAATAATTATTGAAGAGCACAATTTAACAATTTATTAAATGAGTGACAATAATTATTTATAAAGGACTAAAATTTATTTTGGTCCATAAAATTTCATGTTTATTCAGTTTTGTCCTTAAAACTTTCAAATATTGATTTTTAGCCCTGTAACTTTTAATTAATTAGTTTTAGTTCCAAAATTTTGCATTAAAAAAAATTATTCTAGCCATTAGTTTTCTACTTTAACTATCTTAACACAAATCTAAATCTATTTACGAATCCACCTTCTGTAGCTTCAAATAGTTTTCATGTAGAGCCAAAGCGATCATAACTCAACGGTTGTTGACATGTACCCTCGACCATGAGGTCAGAGGTTCGAATCCCTCCACTCCAAATGTTGTTAACTCAAAAAAAATAAAAAAGTTTTTCATGTAGACATTTATTTGTCTATTAAATGAAAGAGAAGAAAACTAAAAAAACCAAATAAAATTTGAATCATATGACACCTTTTTTATTATTATATACTATGGATTTGGTAGAAAGAATTTGAACCTGCAACTTAAACGTGGAGATATTAGAATCTGACCACTTGAACTATAACAAACCTTTTGGTCATTAATACAGTTGAACTATGCTCATGTTGAACGGTAAAATGAGAGAACTTTTCGATAAAGAAATCTTCACATGAGAATTGAAACTTAAGAAACTCTTTTAAATTTACTAAATTTCTACTCTTCTGGATCTGTCCATGTGATTCTTTTTTTTTTTTTCAACAGAAAAAAAAAATTAAAAAGAAAAGGCATATGCTGACACTGAAACTATTACAATCCCAAGACCATAGCCAGTTTTATTTCAGAATTGGAAAGGTTCATATTCATTCACTTCTACAAAAATCCTTTAGATTCTGTACACCAATTAATCTAACTGTTCTGTCAGAATATATATATTTTTTAACAAAAGTAGTTCTCAATTCTCATTAATTTAATTCATAGAGACTATCCCTTATTAAACATTATAAAACAATTGTACATATGCTATATATATCCCTTATTAAAAGTTGATTTGATCATAAATGTAAACAAAAAAAACTAAGTGCAACATCACAAGTTCGCCTAATTAAGCAAAGAGAAGCAGCAAAAGATTTCACAGAAGAATCAAGGATTAACTCTATATATTGAAAATCAGTGTCTTAATTACAAAAATTAACCACATTTCAGATACATATTACAAACTCGGTTACAGGATTACCTCAAATGTATATGTATTCTGCTACAACAGTTGAATGCACAAGGAACAAGCCAACACAGAGGTATGAGAGACCAGGTTTCACCAGTGTCAATACACAAATCATCAAAAGAAAAGTTCCCATAGAGGGATTTAATGATGTTTACCTACGGATTCGGGATTGCGATGCGACGGGACCGAGGTGAGGAGTTTTCCCCTTATTTTGAACTGTGGAAGTAAAAGTAAAGGGAGTTGAATGAAGGTTTTATATAAGAGTGCTTACTTTTGGTTTTGTTCCACTTTAGCTCTGATCTTCTGTTCCAACACTGCTATCTCCGTCTCGAGGCTGAACATTCTATTTAGAGCGTGCATGTTCTCCAAGGTCTCGCTCAATGTCCTGCTGTCGCTCCCGTCGCATCTCAAATGCTGCATAGGACCATGAAGCAGCTTGTTAACTATACCTCGACTCAGATCGTCCACAGCTCGTCGAGTTTTCTTTGGGATATCATCACCCATCTTTGAGAGACATTTGTCTAACTCTGCAGCTCTGATTCTTTCAGCATAGGCCCTCAGTTTCTTGATCGTTGGAACAGTCTCCAATGAGTCCCTCCACGCTTCAAATTGTTTGGATTCTTCGGTGATAATTGACTGCGCTTCCATTGCTTTTCGGAGCCGATCCTCCTTATTTGCAGCAACTACCTCCTTAAGGTCGTCAACATTGTAAACTCGTACGTCTTCTAGATCATTGATACATGATCCGACGTTACGAGGAACAGAGATATCAATGAAAAGCCTTAAGCCCCCAACATCATGCCCAACAGGTGGGAGATCCTTAACCTGCTCCTTTGTAAACAAAAGGCTTTCGGAAGCTGTGCTGGTGAATATCACGTCGGCTACAGCTGCACAACTAAGCATTTCCTTGAGGGGCTTATAGATTATCTCGATATCCTTCATCTCCTCGCGGATGGCTGTGACTCTCTCTTCAGACCGATTCACAACAACCATCTTTGTGCATCCTTTAGCTACCAAATGTTTAATTACAAGCTTTCCCATCTTACCAGCTCCAATCACCAGCATTCTGGCAGTGGCATGTGAGGCTTCAGGAAGCTTCATCAAGGCCAATTCTACAGCAGCAGAACTCACAGAAACAGCTCCAGCAGCAATGTTAGTCTCCGTCCTTACCCGTTTTCCCACCGTGATCGCGTGCTTGAAAAGCCCACTAATGTTCCTTCCAAATCCTGCAACACCCTGCCCAACTTTGACAACTTGTTTAACCTGAGCAAGGATTTGGCCTTCTCCTAGGACAAGAGAGTCAAGGCCCGCTGAAACTTCAAAAATATGTTGTGTAGCATCGTTGTTATACAGCAAAAACCGGTGCTGGCAAATCTCCGAAACCGGGATTCCACTTGTCTGAAAACAACAGCAAAAGGAATATAATTGTCAACCGACTATTCATACGATTTCATTCTTTACATAACATCAAACTCAAAGCACATTCTTCACTGGTGCTGGTTTGAATCAGAAGATAAAAAGTATTAAGCTGATCACAGGTTCAACAAGTGAAGATCACACAATCCTTTTCTAATCTTTCAATAGTTTTGGTTGGTCGCTAATATCACACAAAGTTACTATCCATCGTTATAATTTTGACGCGGAGAAACTCATAAGATATTTAATCATCCCAAAGTAGATAACCACCATGATTTAAATCCATGACACTTTTGGAAATATTCTAAAACGTGGATATGCTTGAAGAGCCTAAAATCAAACAGAAGAGTAAACAAAACCATAAGGCATAATCAAACATAAACAAGGAGTCTTCAAGGATTATGAATCTTAATATCAACCAAAACAATGGCAGGAGACTTCCACTTCAGATAAACATCAATTTTTCAGCATCCAAAACTTAAATTTAAAAAAAAGAGAAAGATGGAACCTTCGACATCCATTCAGTCACTTCTTTAACTCCACGATGCTGAGATAGAGCAACAACATATATCTCCATTCTGTTGCAGGTGCTAAGAACGGCTGCTTCTTCGATGTGGTTCAAGCCACAGAGCTCTCCAATGGCGCGAGGCCACTCTGCCTCAGGAATGGCCAGTTTTTCTCGCATTTCAACAGGTGTTGTATGAATACTAAGCCCAATTACAACAATGCTGCTTCTTTCCTTTGTATATCCTAATTCCATACAGAACAAACCCAAAAATTCAGTAAACTCTCCAATTTGGACAACTTTTTTCACTCTTCACATCATGTGGCATTTCCAAATAGAATAAACTCAATCAGATACCCAAAAGCTAATTATGGAAGTCAAACAGTGACGAACGACCAAAAATGGAATTGGGAATTCAAAACTAGAAGTGATGATTAGAATCCTATTGAAGATTCAAGCAATGGCAAAGTCTCAAAAACACAAAAAGCACAAAAATGGGAAATACATACTGTCAGCAGCAGAGGTCTTGAGCTGTTCAAGCGCAGAGAGATTGGAAGAAGATTTAGCTTGATCAATTTCATCATTCTGAACCAAAACATCAGAAGAAGCAACCTCGCACCTCACATGGCCCAAAGACGAAAACCCACTTCTCAGAAATTGAAATCTCTTGCTCCTAATGGATTTGCAGAGAACGGGAAGCTGAGAAGAAGACGAACCCCTCGTCGAGGAGGACGTTGCAGCGGATTTCAGCAAAAGGGCTTCCAATTTGGCACCGGAAAAAGTGGTTGAAACAGCCATCGGAGGGAAGCCCTAAACCCAGAAAGGAGAAGCAGAGAAAGAGAGAAGTGGAATTGAAATGGGGGCTGTTGAACAAGAATCGTGGAGCTCGTGGAATGGGAAGAAGTGGTGGAAGGTCGTTTGTGCAAAAAGAAAGAGTTGGAGGGTACAAAACCAAATTGAGGTCGATTGGGAATTGGGATTTGGGATTTTGGGATCAAACCAGAAAGAGTGAAGATTTGAAGGTTTGTGATTTCTCTGCGCTGTGATTGGCCGGTGGAACACACGCCTTTATCCACACTCATTTCCAGCCTCTATCTTCTTCCTCAGTATCAGGCTATCAGCCTGTCCTCATCCTTTTAGGGCCCCCTCCCCCTAATCATCATTTTTAGGGCTACTTTTTTTTAATTTCTTTTTTATTTCCTCTAAACTGTACGAGGTCATCTTCTTTCCTTTGATAAATGTCGGAATTTACGATCTAAGAAAAGAGTAAATGTCTTAACTGTTGAAACTTCGTTCATGTTGACTTATGAGAAAAATCATTGGTCTTTTTAGTTTATAAGCTTTATGCTCACTTATGATCGATGATATTATACTTGTATGTATGTGGTACCTAAAATTTGGGTGAACAATATAATGATTCGTCCTTATTTTTTATCTATTACTTAGAATTATGAAATGTTATTGTTCTAATACCTAAATTTTGTTTTCATTAAATAGTTATACATATAACTATATAAGTCATTGAAATTTTGGTTCCTTTCATTTCACTAGAGAGAGCATAGCTTTATCTAAAAAAAAAAAAAAAAAAAAAAAAAAAAAAAAAACTAGAGAGCATAACTTAGAGGTAATTGCATCTATCCTTAACCAAGAGGTCAGAGGTTCGAATCTCCCATCTTTAAATGTTGTTGAACTCGAAAAAAAAAAAAGAATGTCAATTGAGCATGGTTTAACTGATTAAAACATTATATATTTGACCAAAAAATTAGAATTTGAATCCTCATCTCCACATGTTGTTGAACTAAAAAGAAAAAACCATTAGAATGAATTTTTACTCTTTATTTTTTAAAAATGTCAATTTTTGGAACTATCTTCACCTTTCAATTTTTGTTGCGATTCCTCGAAAATATCATCTTCCAATAAATATGTCTTGGTGGTGAAATGTTAGACACACAACTATCAATATCTCATAATACATTCATTTTTAGCTTCAATTTTTTTTGCCCCGAAGATGTAGAACAGATTCAAACCTCAAACTTACAAGAAGAGGCATTATGTATATTATCAAAGCCTCCGATTTATACATAAACTAGTAATTCAATGTCAATTAGTAGTTGAGATCTTATACTTCTTGACAGGAAAATAAAAATTATTATATACTAATCTCCTTTTTGTTTTTGTTTGTTTTTTTCTTTTTTTTTGTTATTGTTATGAATATTTGATGTTGTTGTAAATGTTAGAGAAAAAAGAAAGATAAGATGAGAAGAGATTGGGGTGGAAAGATATGTGATAGGGATTGGTTCATAGGATTTCAGTGCCTGTGTTTGCCACAAGTTTCTTACAAAGTCCTACGTGGACAAGACTATGACACTCACTTTTCATCTTAATGGCATACATTCAAATTACTTTATAATCAAACCTCAAAAGCAACTATTTATATTGCCAACATGAATATAGTTCAACGATTAAGACAATCTAAGTCGCTCTCTATCTTGTTGTCTGAGGTTTAGATCTTCAATCTCACATTTGTTATACTAAAAAAACCACACCCCAATAGTCGTTGTATTAATGGGATGAGTTCGATTAATTAGATTAGAAATTTTTTCTTAGACCAAATTTAATTGTCTGAGTTATAAAATTTATCCAACTCGAAGAGTTAAAGTTGTGTTAAATTATATGAAATGTTTAAGTTAGGTTGATTTGAGTCATTACAGAGTTTTTTCGTTCAAATTTTTAAGCATTAAGATTAGTAAATCAATATCAATTTTTATATTATTTTAGAAGTTGTTTGGATGGGAGACAAAATCTAAAAGAAATCATTGAATTCAAAATAATTAAAATAGATATATGCCTAGGTAATTTTATCTAGAGTAAGAAAATATTGAATGCGAATAATAAGTTTGATTTTTTTTAACTAAAACTAATTTTACCAATGTTCCATGAACTGATTCAGTTTATAAAATTTAAATTTATTTGAACCTAACCAAACTCGATCCATACGATATGGGTTGTACTTATGGAGTTTTCGAAGCATCGGTATATATATATTTTTTAAAATACTTTTAATTATAACCCAAAAAGGGGAAAGATTCAACCTTAATTCTTTCCTTGAGACCAAAGTAGAGAACAAAAACACTCAATGCCTCTATCTCACTTACACATAGACACATGTATATAAGATATCAAAATTAACACAAGTTGGCAATACCATATTCTCTGTTGAGCTAAACATTATGATGGTTGATGAACATTTAAGGTTTCCATAAAAAGCAAACCTTTGGCTTACAAAATCCTCATTAATTAAGCTTCTGAATTTAGTAAAAATTGAGGTGGATTCCAAGTTATATGGTTGTTGTTGCCAACAGTTTTCATCAGCCAAATTTTCTGTTCTTGTTGAGAGTTTTAGATATTTAATGTTGGGTTTGAGTGTTTTTTCGCTTATAGATTTATGGACTACAATGAATTTTAGGTATTTTTACGATAAGGATTTAGGCGTTTCAGATATATTGGATTTTGCACATGTTGCAGTTGGTCTCAATTCAAGGAAAAAAAATATTTCAAATATTTAAAAGTGAATCCATCAAAACTAATAGAATGATTGAAAATATTAAAATATCTTTAAATTAATGTTTGATAATTTATGTGATGTATAAGATTTAATTCTATAAAAATTGAAAATGTAATATAGTATAACCAATAGGAATAGAAGAAAAATCTTCTTTTTTTTTTGAAAAAAAGAAGAAAAATCTTCTAGCAAAACGAAATGTATTTTTCTCCACATAGAAGGTAAAAATAAAAACATCTTACATAGTAGATAAAAGTTATACAACTCAAATGAAAAGTATATTTTATTAAAAAAAAAAAGTATAATAAGAAACAATTACCTCATAAACAAAGAGTAATTTAATTAAATCTTGCAACAAAAGTACCCATAAATCGAGAGTTGTGCAAGATTTTAAAACGCAGTAACAAAAACACACACACAAAAAAAAAATAATAATAATAATAAAATAAAAAATTAGGGTTATATATACAATTCAAATCTAGTAAATAAACCATTAAATAAAGAGTTGCATTATATAACGCACATGAAAGGTATGAATAATAATTGGAGAATTACCTTGTAAATAAGTTCTCAAAGAACATCATTTTGCAAATAAAAGTGAAAGTTGCAAACAATATTTGAACACCACACTTATTCAACATTCTTCTTCCATAGTCTTATGGTTTCTTTTCTTGATCTTTCACATGTTGTGGAAGATTTCATATGAATGGAAGAATGATGCAAAATGATTAAAACTATATACAACATAAAATCAAGTTCAAATTTGAAGATGTTTGTTGACTTAATTTTTTAGTCAAGCCATATCAAATCCGATTTTAATTACAAGTTGAGTTTATTATTATGTTGCGTTTATTATTATGTTGAGTTATGCAAGCCCAAAAGTAGTGCACCATGTTTTTAGTTTATTTGTCCAACACTTCGATTTTGATTTAGTAAGAGAACCATCGTGGTTTCTTCTCTTCGTATAGTAAAGGTGTGGAAATTGAATGGACAGAGTAACATTTTTTTTTTCCCGAACCATTTGAAAACAAGGAGATCGTGGCTTCAAGGTCAAAAGTTTTTCTCTTTTGAGTATTGATCTTCTGGATAAAATTTTTGTTTGGGTGATTTCTCGGTGTGAGAGATTTGGGTTGTTTGGAGTATTTCTTTCTCCCCTCTTTCGATTGTGTACTATATTCTTGATATTGAAGTTAATAGAAGATTGATCTCATCCAATGGGTGTAGACCTAATTGATCAAACCATTATAAATCTATATCTTCTCCACCTACTTCTCTATACTTGATTTAGTTGGTAAATTGATACTGATTTAGTGTAATTATTTTGCTTCTAATTTTATGTGTTTATATGAGGCAGTGGAAATTTGTGATTTTACACAAAAATGTTGATAAAATATTTTTTAAAATTACCATTTATGTTTAAGTTGTAGAATATAAAACTTAAAATTAAAATAATTAAAAAAAAAAATCCCCTTTATGGAATGAATCCTAAATTATTTGTTTCTTTATTTCAATCCTAAATTATCTTTAAAATGGTAAACGAATAAGTTTTGGTTTAACAAATAGAAAGCTAATGACATCACCACAATTTCTGAAAAACAAAACTGGACTTTTGTGGGCTTTCCAAAAGTAACTGGGCCGCTTCATAATGAACAATTTCACAATTATGGACCGGGCTGAAAGCCGTACATAAAAGCTTTAAACCCAAATGAAAACCGAACTGGGCTTTTGTATGGGCCTTTTGAATTTGAACCAACTTTTTAGAACAATCCTCCTCAAAAGCTACAATTTTGAGTATAATAAATTAATTGTATTCTAATAAAGTTTTTTCCATTGCTCTTGAGAAACACTATTTTGCTTTTCCAAAAAAAGAAAAGACAAACTTTTTGGAAATTGATTTTTTTTTTTTCATTTTAAGAATGGAATTTGATTGCTGATGAAGCACATTTTTGTAATTTTGCATAAACTAAGAATGCAAATACGTAATGACAATCAAAGGTATCTTCTTTATTATTATTATTATTATTTTATAAAAAAACACAAAAAGTTCAAATATCATCAAACTGACCTAACCCAATACAAAATTGTGTGGACTTTTCAAGGAAAGAATAATTTGATTTGATTTAATTTTATTTATTTCTTTTTTTTTTCTCCACAAATTCCCAAATGCCCTGCCAGAACAAGCAACTTTGTTGCTTTTGGGCCCAATTTTTTCCAATTCCACCCATGAAAATGACATAAACCTGCAGGCCCAAACCCAATATTCAGCCCCCCAAGAAACAATTGATCCTTATCCATCAATTATTTCTTTTACTTATTTATTTTCAATTGGTGGATCTATATTTTATAAAAAGTGATTGCAAATATAATATTTATTTCATTAAATAGTAATGATTTTTTTTTTTCTTTTAGATCAACAAATGTATGGAGAGAGGTTTCTGTTTTGTTTTGCTTTGGGATTGAGATTTGAACCAATTGTGCTATGTTTAGGTTCGTGTGGGGCAGAAGGTTGAAACTTCAACTTTAAGGAAGGTATAGTTATGTTTGGAAATACATTTTTTTTTTTTTTTTTTTTTTGTGAAGCTGTGTTTTGCAATGTTAGGTCTTGAGATTATTCATAAGAATCCAAAAAGGAAGGAAGTAGATTTGTATAAAGAGATTAATAGTTGAAAGATTTGTTTAAAATGGACATTCAAATATTGTGTAACTTTTTGTATCATAAAAGGAAGGAATGATGAGTCAAAAGAATAAGTTTAATGAATGAGACATTTTTGGGTAAAAGGGAGGAAATTGGAGGCAGATGCAGAATGTTCAATAAAACAAGTGGATTGGTATGAATAATAATACAATGGGAGAGGAAGCATGCTTCCGTATTACTCTTTGCCAAAGACCATATATCACATCTCTCTCGTCATTTGAACCGGAACCCTAATAGATATTCTACTTTTTCCCTTTCGAGTTTCTCATTGGATAGGTATTTTCTCATGATGGTTGCGTATTTGAAGTCATGGTAAAACTTAGACCGACGTTCAAAGCTTTTCTTCTTACATGTCTGATGGGTGTGAGTTGCTTCCCTGGTTTAGAGTTTTTGAATGTTTGACGCCTCGATTCTCGATCACGCTCTGTAGTAGTGGATGGTTGTCGTCGTCATTGTCATTTGTTGGCATCATCATCATGATGATGATCATTATCAACATGGTGTTGATGATGGTTTCAACAATTCAACATTCCACAAAGGTTGTCTTGAAAGTTTGACCCTAGAGAGAGAGAGAAGGCTCCACCATCTCTCTCAAATGCCTCTATATGTAGATCTCATTGGTTGGGCTGTTTCATTTGAGTATAAATGTGGTAATCCAATTTATGAACAACTAAGATCAAAAGTAGGTCAAACCACAAATTTTTTTTCCTCAAAAAGTTGAAAATTTGGGTCAAACACTAACTACCAAATTAATATGGAAAAAAAAGTCAACCCCACTAAGTTTTCTAGTGGAAACTTTTTTTTTTTCTCCCTCTTATATATATATATATCCTTCTTTACACTTGAAGGCAAAGATACTTGTGTTTTAATTACACAAAGATAATAAAAAGCCTTGGCTTAATTTTGGTGCCTTTTTGAGCTCTCTCTTGCACTTTACATTACAAAATAAAACCTTTTTTTTTTTTTGGTTTTTCTCTCTCAAATTTTGTGTCAACTTTTTAGTGTTACCAAAAAATAATGGTAGTGGAAGGCAAAAGTGCTGCCTCATCTGCTGGCATGACCAGTTCTTATCAAAGTTTAGTTGATTGACTTTTGTGTCAAAGAAATATTGGGTGAGTGAGTGAGTGTGTGAAAGACAAAAAAAGACAAAACACTTAAATGTGTTATATTTATTTAATAAATGAAATATTATATGAAATGTGGGGCAATTTCCAAACAACAAAAAAATAATTGACATATGTGAGTTTTTTCTTTTGAGACATTCCTTAATGTGGGTCGGTTTGAATTTCTTTCTTTCTTTTTTTTTTTTCTCATTATTTATTAAAATAAAAAAAAAATAAACAAATAAATAAATAAAGCAATGATCTTTGGTTGTAAGTTGTAAGAAGACAAGAAAATGGCTTAATATGTCAAAAATCCTCCATACCCTAAAGCCTTTCTCATATGCCCTACAAATGACCACTTTTGTTCCCTACAATTGACCCACACTTGGACTGCATGCCCTATAAACTCAAAACCCACTGCCACAAACAAACGTGTCGGTCCCCTTTCAATGTGAGAGCCCTAAAAGGCAAGGACCCAATAATTAATATTATAAAATAAATAAATTTTTCCCTTTTTCTTTTTTTAAATTTCTTAGGGCATGCAAATTAATGGTCCAATCTCCAAAAAAAAAAAAAAAAAAAAAAAAAAAAAAAAAAAAACCCTTTTGGAAAGGCATTACATTACGGCTTCTGATGTCCTTTCTATGACTATGCTTATCGCCCACACAATTGGCATCTTTGAATTGTACGTAATCTTTCTCTCCATCTTTTTTTAATAAAAATTTAAAATTTTTCTTGCTATATTATATAATTATTGCTTCCAATCCTAACACCAATAATTAATTTTAAAAAAAGATTTAAACTTTCCATCTGGGGTTTTTTTGCATTTACGTATTTTCGATGTATTAAACCAAGTATATACAAAAGGGAAGTGATCTACGTAATGTAGATATTTATAATATTTATGTATTTATTTAAATTATATGTGTGTTTTGGATGGATGGATAAAGAAGATGCCTTTTGCATCTGAAATTGAAAATGGCTGCTGTGGCTATGCATGGAAGAGAATATATTATTTAAAAAAAAAAAAAACAATAATAGAGACCAATGAAATGAAATATATGGAAGAAACTTTTTATTTGTCAGCTGAAGGCATCGTGCCGTGGGGTCTTTTTTTTTTTTTTTTTTTTTAATAATTTATATAAAAATCTCAGAATTATGATATCTCTTCAAGTTTCTTCACAAAAGAACACAAAAAACCCTAAATCAATGGAAGAAAATGAAGCATTTATATAACTTGAAAGGAATCGAATTATGGGAGTTTTGTGTTTTGTTTTTGGTTTGGTTTTGTTTTGTTTTATTTGTTTGAATATAATTTTGTGTCTGTTTAGAAGAAGCTTGGTAGTGGCCACTTTCACTCACTTTGATGGAGATAAAAGGCCACTTTTTTTTTTTTTTTTTTTTTTTTAAATAATAATAATTTAATTTATTATTATTATTTTTGGAGCAGTTCGTTTAATGATAAGACATTTATGGGAAAGAGAGCATTTATGCCACGACCAGATTTAGCTAGGCATGTGTGTCTCAGCCTTGTGTTTCTTTAAACTATTTGGTTTGGTTGTTTAAATATCACTTTTACACAATGAAATACTTTTTTTAAAAAAATGTCCTAATTTAGTTTAGTTTATGTACTTTCAAGAAATTATAGGGTTAGCTTCCTTCTTTTGAGGATATATATCTTGCCTAGAAAATAAATATGGTTTCTATATGCTTTTCATTTTTAGAAACTTGAGAACTTATTCATTATGTCTTTTCTCGAAATGAGGTCATCTATAATAATAATTTTTTCAGAAATGGAATTCAACATCACATTAATGGTGAAGATCGAACCATTTGTAAGAGATTTATTGAAAGTGTATAGACTAAAGTTAGGACATTTAACATACCTACATTTGGGGTGTGAGTTTGTTCCTGTTAATCCAATCTGAGAGTTTAGGAAGTACAAATTCGAGAAGTCAATAAGTTTATTCTTGAAAAAAGCATGGGAGACACATAAACATGGATACAAGCTATTCGGTATTTTAGATCGAATAATTTGACCTAAAATCAGGTCCTCACTCCAAACACCTTGAAACTAAAATAGAGCAAGTCTGAAACTAGAAACACGGGAAGTAACAAATAATGATGGAAAATTTGATGGAAATTGTTTAAGGAAAAGAAAAATGGTTGCTTTACGCTAGGCTTTTTGTATGTGTGTGTGTGTTTGGGAGGTGGAATTGTTTTTTTATAAAAAAAAAAATAGTTGAAGCATATAAGCAAAGAAGCTTGGCTGGAGCACTAAAGATTCCATTATTATTACCACCAATTGCAATGTCTGAATGGGACGGTCGGATTTGGTTGGCTTTGCTTTGTCTGATATATATTCTTTTTTAAAATGTTTCTTTTCCGGCAAATAAAAATAAAATAAAATTACTCTTTTAGCTACAATTTCCAATCTTCACACGTGTTCTCTTCCCATTGGTCGTTCCCCTTTTTCTTTTTTCATTTGTCAAAAATGTTGTGCTCCCCCCTTGCCACGTCGGATTAACCTTTCCAATTCCCATCCTAAATAATCATATTCCATTTTGATTGCGATGTCAATGGACCATATTAAACATGTCTTTTTCCCCATTCAACACTTATATTATATCATTATTTTCCCCTTTCATACAACAAAATATCCTAACAATTTCTTTTACTTTCTTTTCTTTTTTTTTAATGTTTCATGTACTCCATTTTATGTGCAAATGAGCTTAATTGCTGTTTTCGAATCCTCTCACTTTTATTAGATAAAAATGAAGTCTCTTTAAGTTCACCATTGTTGGATCGAATCTTTTTTTTTCTTAGACCGAATACTCGCTTGGACTTTATGAGCTCTGATACCATATTATAGATTAATATGAGGTTTGATTCAATCTCAAAACCAATTGATACTGAGAGAAGTAACTCATGTATCTTATAGATTGTGAGATGTCCGTTCATCTTTTTAAGGTGGGATACTCAGCAACCTAACAACCTTTCTGACGAAGATATATGTATAAAAGTTTGATTGTACTAGACGTTTCAAAATAAAAAAATATTAATTAAACTAAATTTTGATTTAGACAAACTATTTATTACTATTATTATTTAGTCTCTAAACTTTTAGTTTAAATGTTCTCTTATGATTTTTCAATTTTCAAATATTCTATAACGATTTGGGAAAAGTTCAAAAGATATTTTATTACACAAGAAGTGAATGAGATTAAGGATAATTTTTTTTGGAAGTTTAAGGATTAAATGGAATAGATGTGAAAGCTTAAAAAAAAATGATTAGATTTAAATATAAAAATAATATGAGAAAAGTATTTGAGGTACTTTTTAAAAAAAAAAAATTATGAATAGCAAGCATTTGGGAATTTTCTTTCAAGAAGATGGAAGGGAAGCATGCATCTGATTCCTTTGATTCAAATTCTTAATTTTAGTTACATGATTTAAGTCTTAGTATGTCAAACACCATGCTAGAAAATTAGAAATAATACCCACCCTTTAATTTAATGGTCCTAATTAAAAGAATTGCTTTAAAAGGAGAGGGTCCCATTAAGTTTTATTATATACTAAATTAATATATTCTAATAGATACATTTAGGGAAGATTCCTCTCTTGGGAAGAACACTCTGTGTCTACTTTATAATACACATTTGAGGAAATTTTCCTCTTGTACAAGACTTCCCATATTTGAATTAATTAAACTAAAGTTTAAAACAAATCAAGTAACTAAATATATGTGTATCATTGTTTAATTTGATGCTTTATGATAATGCATGTTGTTTACCTAAATTAATTTCACTTAGAAAAGGAGAGATTCTGTGAACTCAAATTTCATTCACCACATTACTTTAAAAAATGTAAATATTTTGAAGTTAGACAAATTAGATTAAATAAATAACTGCTATATCTATGTTTCCATACATATACAAAAATTTCATTCACCACATTTAGTTAAATTTCAAGCTTATTCTCTAATTTTCAAATTTGTGTCTATTTGGTCTTTGAACTTTAAAAAGTATTATCTAATGTAGGTTCTTAAGGCCCGTTTGATAACCATTTTGTTTTTGGTTTTTTGTTTTTGAAAATTATGCTTGTTTCCTCCCAATTTCCTTACATGGTTTTCATAGGACATTTTGAATTCCTAGCCAAATTCTAAAAACAAAAACAAGTTTTTGAAAATCATTTTTTTTTAGTTTTCAAAATTTGACTTGGTTTTTGTAAACAAGGGAAAGATGTAGACAACAAAACAACGAAACTTTGAGCAAATGTAGTGTTTGTAGGCTTAATTTTCAAAAACCAAAAACCAAAAATGAAATGGTTATCAAACAAGACCTAAACTTTCAATTTTGTGTTTGATAAGTTGAAATTCAAAACCTATTAAACACATAATTAAAAGTTTAGGGTTTAGCAGACATAAAGTTCAGTTTAATATCTAATATATCAGATTATGTTTAAAAATTTTCGTAATAGAGATCTAGAGATTTATATTATTATACATTTTTAAAGCTCAATCACCAATTAAACTTACAATTGAAAGTTTAACAAAACTATAACATATATTTCTAATATATATGTTTTGGAGGGTTATACTTTCTTCATAAATTTTAAAACTACATAACATTCATTTAAAAAGTTATTAAAAATCCTTAGAATTCTATACACAGACACACATATAATTATTCCATGACATGTCCTTCAATTATATGAATAGGAAAAACAAAAAAAAGAATATATATATAATTCATTCCATGCATGAAGTGATTGAATTGGAAAAGGTTGAATGATTTTTGAAGAATTACAGCAATGGAGGTAAACTTGAAGATGATGGCCAAAAAAGAAAATCACAGTAAGGGAAGAAAAGGACCCTTTGGGAGGGCAGGTGTACCTCAAGAAAAAGGGTCAAGATTTGATATTGAAGGCAGCTAAGGGTTGAATAAATATATATATATATATATATATATATATATATATATATGCAGAAAACTTTTAGTACAGTACTTCTTTGGGGCAGAGGGGAAGGTGTCCTTTATCCTGCCCACTTTGAGGGGTACCCCCTACCCTCACTCACTTCACTTATCCAAAACTGAGAGACATCAGTACCAATTGTACGGCACATTGACCCTAAAGTCTTCAAATTTATATCCCAACTTTCTTCTTTTAACAGTTTCTACTATTATTGTTGCAACAATAACTTCCAAACCGTGGAGGGTAATTTCAAGTACAATTTAGTTTGTACTAGATCCTTTTTTGTCATTTCTTATATTTTTTAATTACTTCTTTCTTGTTGTGTGGGCCAGATATGCTCTGTTTTGAAAGTTACCCACACGACCGAGTCAAACTAGACCTCGACATTTCACGTGCGTGACTGTCAGGTGATGGAACGAGTTGTGTGGGTACGTCTCTGCTTGGTTGTTGCTAGGTTGAATTATATCTCTGTCGTTTATCATGCTAGCATGTCTCGAACTCTTGTGCACCTATTCTTTCGGTCTGGTGAGAGTCTGACATGATTAGAATGGCTATCCTGTACTACGTCTTATGCTTTTGAATGAGATGGTTGAGTCCAAACGCACATGAGTAACACGACTCTTTGTGAAAGTCTAGAATATTTGGATATTTTACTCTATGTATGTTGGATTATTTCTCGTTAAGGCAATTATTGCTACAATCTTGTAAAAAAAAATGCTACTCCCCCTTTGAGGACCAAATATGCTTTCGAAGATACCAACAAGGTTGTCACTTCACCAAAATTTCTTCACTCTATTATTAATGATGAAAATTGTATTTTTCAAGTATCCAAAATTATACTTGGCGCATGAGTGAAATACTCCATTAAAGAACTACGTCTAAAAGATCCCGTTGTAGCAAGTATCTTAGATTAAGCTATAGTAGATTTCATCTTATAACTATTATCCTTTGAAAAAGATTTAGTTAAAAAAAATTGATCTAATTAAAACTTGAACGACTAGGATTTAATCCAAAATTTTGTCATGTGATGCAAATATGGAAATTTCCATATAGTTTTTCATTTGATGAGAAAGTTTCCGGTAACACTGTTGTATGGATACTCTTTTTCATTTATTAATTTTCACGTCATCATCATTTAAAAGGTAAAGGTATAATGGGAATAAAAGGAGTGTGGTACTACATTAGTATTGAAAATTTCCTTCCTCCATCTGATAAAGGAATTTGGGAAAATTTATAGTATTATCGTAGTATGGATACTCATTCCATTTATTGTTTGTCATGTCATCATCATTTGAAATGAATGTAGAGTCCACTAGCATTAAAGATAGATTTAGATGGAGGAGTATGGTACCTGGAGTACTAGAAATCTTTGAAAAAATTTCCAATACTACAGTAATATATGCTCCTTCCATTCAGCATTTGACACATCATTTAATGATCATTTAATAATATAATATTTTATTTAATGGATCTCACATTATTTTTAAATATTTTTTTCATGGGGAACAATGAAAGAAGTTAGTATAGAAAGTCCTTCCAAATAGAAATTTTCCGGAAATCTTTCCAAGGAATTTCAATCAGACGGGTAGATGAGTGACAAGTGGCAGGCATGTATGAATTCGATCGCCAGTCGCAGTTCAGTTTCACTTTCTTTGGTTGCCGTCCGTTAAAATGATGAGGCCATCGTTCGGTCAAAGACGCGAGTACATAGGCACGTGGATTGAGCTCGTCAGACGCCAGCCACATCTTCCATTTTGTCTGCTGCCCGCTCACTCTCTCTCCTGCCCGTCAACCTTTAAGTCATTTGCATGGTCTTTGATTGGGAAAATTATTTGATGCTAGGTTGCTACATTCAATCGTATAAAATTGTTAGTCATATTGTTCCTTTTTCCTTTAATAATTTTTCCTTCGATTGGAGCTTTAATTTGAGTAAGCCTTTTTAAGGTTTAAAATCACTTTTCATCCCTAAACTTTCGTCAAAGTAACAATTTGATCTCTGAATTTTGATTTGTAACGATTTAGTTCATGTACTTTCAATTTTGTAACAATTTAGTCCTTGAACTTTAATAAGTAATAATTTAGTTTCTATACTTTCAAATTTGTAACAATTTAATCCTTGTCGCAAACAAAAAAAAATCATCAAAACTAAAATGTCGATTTTTATTATTTAATGATTAAACTTTGTAGCTTATAAACATATTAGGTCCCAAATTAATTTATTAATCTATTTAGGTAAGAAATTTCATTAAATTTTTACATTAATTTTTCAAGATAGGGACTAAATCATTACAAAATTGAAAGTACAGGGACTAAATTGTTATAAATCAAAGTACAAGGACTAAATTGTTACTTTCATGAAAGTTTAGGGACCAAAAGTGATTTTTAACCATTTTTAATTAAGGTAATTGACAATTGAATCATGGGTGGTTTAAAATGTGATTTTTTTTTAGTTCAATAATACAAGATGGAGATTCAAACATCTTTATCTTTGGAACGAGCATATAATACTTTAAACCCTTGATTTTTTTTTTTTTTTTTTTTGAAAGATAAACAGTTGAAAATTAGTGAGTGATTTAACAGTTCATCTTTACACCTTTGTTGGAGGAATAAAAAACATGTGGGCAATATTTACGAAATAAACTAATATATCAAATATAATAAAGTATTTTTAAGTATAGAGGATGTAGCCAAATAAATATACCAAAAAAGAAGCTAGATAATTTTTTATGAAGAGATAAATTATCCCACATGTTGTTGTACTTCAAGGAAACTAAAAATTATTTAAAACTGTGTGGAAGCTCAAGTAATTATTTAGCTTAAATGTCCATATATATTTTTTTTAGTTTACATTGATATGATAAGTAATGTGATAACTTTTATATATTTATGCTAGTTTATCCTTTGAAAGAGTTTAGCATGTGAAGAATCTATATCTGCATTTTTTTTTTTTAAAGGGTTGGGTTATTAAGTAAATAAATAACATGATAAAATCTATGATCTTCACTCCTCAAAATATGAGTTTTAATCTTTCAGCCTGAAAACAATTGTTCCTGTGATGATGAATTCTTCTTTGAATCGGGAAGGTATATACCCATTTGATTTTTGGTTCTTGGTTTTTAAAAATTAATTTTATAAATACTACTTCCCCACGAGTTTCTTTATTTTGTTTTGTTTTCTACTCTCAAGTTTTAAAAATTTTAGAAAGTAGTTTTATTCATGAGTTTTAAAAATTTTGTTTTGTTGAATCATGAAGATATATGTCTTGCTCAGATGAATTATATTCTCATATTGGTTACGCATAATACTTTATGCTTGAGTTTTAAATCCTATCAACATCAACCATGTGAATAAAATTTTAGGTGACTATTGACAATTGAATGCAGTTTGATTAATTACTTGTTTGTTGACATATTTTTTTAAGGTTGATCACTTCATTATTTTCAAAAGGAAAAAAAAAAGGATGGTCACTTCATTAATCACTTTTGATTAATGGACAAACATTGTATGCATATATATTTCTTTTTGTACAAAAAAAGTACTAATAGATAGAGGTGGAAAGAATTTGAAACTATGGCATTAAATACTTTAAATTATCTAGACTTTCCAAAATAGAGTTGGTCACTAATGGAGACACCCAAAAATGCAAAATATTTATTAATTATAATAATAGAATTGGTCTTCCACTGCATTTTATGATTGGCTCCAAAGTTGTTTACAACTCTTATTTATTATAAACTTTATAAAATTTAATCCCAATAATAATATTCCTAACAATTACTTCTTTTTAGTCCTTTTAGGAATTTAATTTCTAGCTGTTGTACATCACTTTGTCCTTTTATTTTCTTAATATGCAAGTTGGGCATAATTCCCTTATTTTTTTTTTCTTCCAAATACTAAAGTACATCATCTTAGTCATTTTTCATTAATAAAAGATATATATGACCATAGACTGAATAAGGAAGACCCTAAAAAGTTATGGCTGTCCTAGAGAGAGAGACTGTGGAGGGCGGTTTGAAATAATAAGAAAGGCAATAATGGCAGAGTCCCAAAATTCAAAGGGCATGGAATCCCACCAATTGAAGGGCACATTGGCCATTACAAAAGACACTTTTAATTTGTTTCTTCACCACAAAAATGCATGTTCATGCTCTCATGGAGAGGTATTGATACTAGGATAACTAGCTAGATAGGCATATAGATAATGTTATTTTTTAAACCCCAAAAAAAAATTGAGAAGTCATCTTCTTCAAGAGTTTGCTGCAAACTCATTGAGAAAGCGAAAGAAATTTACAGTTGATGGCCTTACGTGTTCCACCAAGGAGCAAAAGGGGAGGAACGAGATGGACCCCTTCATAAAATTTTAGGTTTAAATCTCATTTTAGTCCCTGAATTTTTAAGTTTGTTCTATTTAAGTCCTTAAACTTTCAAAACGTTCATTTTGGTCCTTGAACTTTCGTATTTGTTCTATTCTAGTCCCTGAACTTTCAAAATGTCTATTTTAGTCCTTATACTTTTAAAAAATAATCATTATGGTCCTTGTTATGTTACTTTTATACTTCAAATTTGCTTTCCCTAATGTTTGTCTCTAATTTATTTGACTTGAAATCATGCTCATATTAACAATCTAATACACATACTCAAAGCTATGTCATTAATTTGTTAAAATTGAAATAAAAGTAAGGATTAAAATAATCATTTTTTGAAAGTTTAGGGACTAAAATATACATTTTAAAAGTTTAGGGACCAATATGGAACAAACTTGAAAGTTCAGAGACTAAACTGAACATTTTGAAAGTTGAAGGACCAAAATAGAATAATCTTTAAAGTTTAGGGACCAAAATAAGATTTAGACCTAAAATTTTATCTTGTAACTTCACTTCAAATCCATTGACATGTCCTTGTATATGTATTTCAAACATATAATTCTTTCGCGTCCATCCGAGCCGAGCGTAGTGAATAAGGCACCCTATTATCGATCTTATGGTTCAATCCTCTACCTCCATCATTGTTTTTAGACTTAGATATTATAGAGTTGTTTGCACAAATTGCAAAATAGACTAAAATAATTGCAAATATAACAAAATTTGAAGTGTATCAGTTTTATAGAAGTCTGTCAGCGATAGTATAATTAGTGATAGTTATTCTATTAACAATAACTATTCTATTGGTGATAGTAGTCTATCATTGATAAACTACATGCATTGTGATTATAAGTCTATTAGTGATAGATGTCTATCATTGATAAATTTTCCAAAACTATTTGCAAATATAACAAAATTAAAGTCTATCGGCGATAAGAGCCTATCGACGATAGACTATAATCAAAATTTCAATTATTGCTGATAGACTATATGCACTGATTGAAGTCTATTTAGATTTCTATCATTGATAGATATATCAAATTTGTAATTTTTTTAAATAGTTGCTATATTTGCAAATAAGAAACCTTAAATCGCTACCCATTATAATAACCCTAGATCATATAAATGTGAAGTTAAATAAATAGGCCGTTAATATCAAAATAATATGGCATAAGCTCATACTTAAGATTCGCAAGGTCTGAGACAACCCAGAAAGCGCATCTACCTCATCTCAATCACAAGGAGAAGAGTCAATTCCTTTTGGAACTCGATTTCTACCTTTATCTTTCTTTGACTTATTGAGAAGACTGCTTTCCTTTGAAAGAGTTGTGGGCATAGCTAAACTTTCTCAAATGTGGGATCGGCATGAAGACTCGCTTTCGCTACGGTTCCGGTGGGTTCCCTTAATCAAGTTGTTCGTTGTCCAAGAATTCTTCATTAGGGAGTTTATATTATTAAATTTTTGTTCATATAACCCTCCAACTTAAGCATATAGTTTAATTGGTTAAGACATATATTAACCTAAAGATCAAATTTTCGAATCCTATGGTTAAAAATAATAAATAAATAAATAAATATCCCTTAAGATTCACCCCTAGGGTTTGTTGGACAAGTTTATGAGTTTCAAGAATATTCTATTAAAGTAAATATAATACTTTAAATATGCTTTAAGCTTTTTTTTTTAATATTAATATTAAGTGCAAGTATGCATACTTTTTTTTTTTTGGAAAATAAGTATGCATAAATTTAGAAGTTGTTGTCTCTTTAATTTTGATACCCATTTGTTGAAAAGGATACAAATTTTGATTAGTCGAATACAAAAATTATGTCCATTGTCTAGTTTTAAAAGATAGAAAAATTAATTAATATTATGGTCTAAAAAAGCAAATATCTTACTTAATTGGTTTGCTTATCGTTGTAAAACTCCCTCTTTATTTATTTATAATTTATTTATTTTTACTTTCTCATCGATGTGGAATTGAACAACATCTTAATTAAATGAATGAGGGAGAAAATTGATAAACTAAGTAGAGTTTTGTAAATATCAATCTTGTATTTTATTTTTAATTTTTCTTCAAACTAGTATGTTTGATACATGTACACAAAAGATATTAGCACCCAAAAAAAAAAATCCAAACCATATGAATAAAAACATTCCTTTTTAAATAATAGAGACATATTTGTAAATTACAATACATCAATAGACCACGAAAGCTCATTTTGTTCTTTCTTCACAAGTATATATTATAATATATTGTATGAATAATTAATTTATCAAACTTCCTAATATTATATTCCTATATTGACATGGACTTCAATATAATTACTATTCAAAAAATCAACATGAATCGTAGTTAAACTGGTTAAGACATATTTTTTTCGAACAAGAGAATATATATATATATATATATAACTCAATATCTTGAAATGAAAACGTTATTTTTTTTTAATTTTTAGTAATTATTACTGAATTCTACTCAATATCATGAAATACAAAATTTATTTATTTTCTCTCTTTATTACGTCTTCTTCCATAATTGTTGGATAACTTTGAGGAGTTGCTAGTTTTCTTCTATCAATTGGTCCTCCCTTTGACCATCTAGAAACCGAAATCAGATTCGGTTTATTATAAAAAATCTACCTATACTATTTGATTTCAAGATGAGATTAAAAAAAGAAAAGGAAAAAAGGAAGAAAAAAAAAAATCTTGAATGAGATGTTATTCAATGACTATTAAAAAATTATTGTCAATAAATCATATCAAACAATTTGTGTGAAAATTACAAATCTATTACATTACTTATGAGAAATTCCCTTGGCATAAAAGGTTTACAGGTAGTTTGAATATCCTTAAAATACTGTTTTGGTCTCTAGACTTTGGACCCGTTTGGTAACGTTTTGTTTCTTGTTTCCGTTTCTTTATTTTTAATAAAGAAAAATAGAATTTCATGACCATAACACCTATACATTCAATAATAATAAACTTATATTCCTATTTATGTTTGAAAAAAAATGGAAACAAGAACAAAAAAGGATAAACTAGTTTTAGTTGAATTTTGGGAGTGTTTCTAAAAAATGAGAAATAAGAAACATACATAGTTATTAAATGCTTATATTTCTTAATAAAATTAGAAACAAGAAACAACAACGAGAGCGTTACCAAACTGGCCCTAAAACTTACATCATTTTAGACGGTAGATTTTTTAAAAATAAAACGTCTCCATTTGGATATTTGGAGAATAAGTTAGGTTGAAAAGTGCATTTAGGTTCATAAGACTAACCCATGTTTGATGGATGAGATGTCAAACTCAAGTTTTATTGGAGAAATCTACAGCACCTCAAACAATAGTCAATTATTCAAACTCCCACAAGCCTTTTCTTTCCCTTTTTCATTTCTTCGTTTGAAGCTATCTCCTACTTTGTCTTTTCTGTGATGCTAAGAACTACACTCGACCATGCTTGACCATCTTGTATTTGCTACCGTTTGAACAAATTTGTTTTGTTGAGAGTTCCAATTTCAACATTATACCGTTTTTCTAAATTCAAACTTCCATTGTACTCTCAAGATCAGGTCTGTCCCAAATGAGATGGGCATGTGACATTTTTCAAAATGAAGTCCTAAAATATTTTATAACAAAGACAAATTGTAAAATATCAAAATTTGTTGTATTATACGATTATTTCTTGTAAAATAAAATAAAATATAAAACTAAGAAAATACCACCAAACAACCCTATAACAGTGATATTTTGTTTAAAAAACATCATTCTCCAAACTTTCTTTGAAGCAAAATCGTCAATCAACTTTTTATAGCCATCTCTCTCTAATATATGATTCTTCATCGCTATCAATACTAACCCATTAAGTTTTTCCTATGACAGTGTAGAGTGCATATAGGTGTTCAACAACTTCAATTTGGAAAGCGGATGCAACTAACACAGGAATAGTTAGTAGTGAGTAGGAACATTCTTTGGTGGCTTTTAGATGATTTTATCACATATTACTAGTTGAGTTTAGTACAATTGAAGAAAGAATGTAACTAGAATGAGGATAAATAAGTTTTTTTTTTCCGTTGAACCCATAAATTTGGTGGTTTTTTTTAGGGATAATTGATTACAATTAATTTCTAAGATGATAAGGGAGAAAATTAAAAGGTTTAATGTTTAATTTAGTAGAGTTTTTCTTGGTTGAAAATGAGAGATAAATGAAAAGGTGAGGAATTGATAAAAGAGAAAAGTTTGGTCAACTTTTATTTGTTTCCCAAGCACAGACGCCAGTCATTGAAGATTTGTTTTTTTTTTTTGGGTTAAGCAACTTTCTCAAGTTAGGGCTCTTAAATTTTGGAGCCATCTGACACTAACTCACATATGCTAATGGCCCTGCCCAATATTTACTCTTCCTAAACTACACTACTAGTCAAGAAAAATACTCACATTATGCATTTTTTTTAATGAAGTTTTTTTCTCCAAGTAAGAAGAAAATCAACCCCAAACTAAAAGTGAAGACCATTTTCAAGATTTTCAAAAAACACAAAAGACTAAATTTAGACATGGAATAAAATAACAATACAATAACCAAAAAGAATCAATTTCAAGCTGGTTACAACTCCAATGTAATATTATTATATAACCAAAAAAGATGAAAGAAATTAGCTATAAATTTGAGTAATCAAAATGGAAAAGAGCCATGGAAATTAACATAGAATAATATATCTGAAGAAGAATGAAGAGATAGAGTTTTGTGTGGAGGTGAAGAAAGGATTCAGAAATCAGATCAGCCACTGCTCAAAATTTCTTGTCATTAAAGAAAACTCCACAGAGAAATAATAATATAATTCTTTTAGCTTCATTTTTGTTTCTTCACAAACAACCAGGCCCCCCCACCTTCTTCTTCTTCATCTTCAACAATAATAATATACTTTTTTTTTTTCTTTTTTTCTTTTTCCTCTTTCTTTTGGTTACCAATTATTTATCATCTTTTTTTTTTTCTTTTTTTTCTTATTACCCTTTATCTCTTTTCTTTGTTTGTGTGTGGTTTTTGCGTATGCATGTCTTAGGCCAATCTGTGTTCCTGTCGAGGTTTTGAATCTGTTTCTGTCAGATATGATATCCCAATTTCTGTTTTTCTTTACACTAAAAAAAAAAAGGCCCTTTTTGGAAAAATGCATTATTTGCTTATTAGTGGAGAGGACTGTTTTTCTTTTAGTGTTCTTCATTATTCAGACAATATGGTTTGGTTGGTTCAATTTATCCAACATATAAATCTCACTGTGTACAACAAAAAGATGCTGTATTTTTCAAAACCCTAGAGAAATTTGAACATATATGAGGAACCCTCCATGCATGAGAGCTCAAAGGAAGAAACTTTATGAAGAGAACAAAACCCTAGAATTAGAAAAAAAAAAAAATGGGAGCTTTTTCTTCTTTAATTATGTGTATAGTTACTGATATCAAAGGGTTTGGGCTGTTTTTTTGTTTGATGAACTCTTTTGGCATTTGTTCCAAAAGGGTTTGTGGTAAAGTTGAATGCAAAGGGAAAAAGATGGGATTTTTTTTGTTTTTTTGTTTTTTTTTTTAAATTTAATAGAGAGACTGGGTTTTTGAGTGAGTGATCAGAGAAACAGCTCAGAAATGGTGGATCTTTTGGAAAAAAATATGCCTTTTTTGGGATGTACAAGTTTTTACCTGAAATGGAAAGGCAACCAGAAGAAAAGTTAGGCCAAAACCACACACACACACATAGATTCCTTTCAATATACAAAGCCTCTGAAACAACCGACAACCTACCACCTTCCTTTCTCTCTCTTTAACAAATATATATATATATATATATAATGGAGATAACAAAGTAAGATAGATAATCATTTCAATAATAATGATCCAAGTTGTAATATTCATACACATCAAAGATCATATATAGATATGTATTAAGGGATTGATGAAGAAAAAAGGAGCGTTGTGAAGAGAAAAGGAAAAAAAATGATTATATTATACCTTTGGTCCATAAAATTTTAAGATTTAGTGTTGGTTTAGAAGTTTATAATATAAAGCCTTAAACTTTGAACTTTAAATTAGTTATGGTAGTTTTTAACAGGATCTCAAACTTTCAACTTTGTGTCTGATAAGCTTATGTTGATAAGTCATTAACACGTGGAAGAAGAGAGATTCGAACCTTAAATCTTTGGGTTGTTGAAAGTATATGTATTAATCAGTTAAGTTATGTTCATGTCAGTATTGAACAACAAAACCTAACACATTTGTTATGATCATTGAGTAAGTTTTTGATTTATGGAGTCGTTCTTTAATAATATATAGTTTCGGTTCATAAACATATTAAATATCTTTACATAAACACAATTAGAAATTTATTAAAAACCTTTTAAAGTATGAAAATTACTAAACAAACACAATGTTGAAAGTCAACGACCCAAACTCATAATTTAACCCAAAGAAAAAAAAAAAAGAAGAAAAGTAGTCATTTCTACACTAAAAACTACAAGTGGGGTCGATTAAATAAATTTGGTTTTCACATCAGGACTCCTCAAGAGGGGGCAAAAATTAGGAGAAAAAAAAAAAAAAACTGGGACCTTAATGAACAGTAGTGTTTGTTGTAGTAGGAGCAGTGGGTATGAGAGGATGAGTTTCATGATTAGTGCAGAAAATCTCATCCAAATTCGCCATTTTTTTGACATCTGAATCATCATCTTCTGAACAAGAAGAGCTTGAAATTGGCAACAATGGCGGATTATTGCAATTGGAAGAGCCCTTTGTAAGCTGCATCGCTCTTTCGACTTGAGCCATCCAATCCGTTGTACAAAGAACATAAATCATCATCAGAGCACAAGAACCTTGAGCCGCAAGCAACCCAATCCACAGCCCTGCAAATCCCAATTTCACCACGAACCCCATCACGATCGCCACCGGAAAACCCACCAAATAAAACGAACCCAGATTGATGTTTGCTCCGATCGTCGGCCGAGCGCTGCCTCTCAGAACGCCGCACCCGGTCGTCTGTGGGCAGTTTCCGAGCTCACAGAGTCCCACAATCGGCAATGCCACCGCCGTCAGTTCGAGAATTTCCGCGTCGTCGGTGAAGAATCTGCCCCATTTGTGCCTCATCAGAGTCGTGAAGACCATGGCCGCCACGCCGAGCGCGGCGGCGCAGACGAGTGAGACGATCATCGAAATGCGAGCTTTGGCGGGTCGATTTGCGCCCAATTCGTTGCCGACTCTGGTGGAAACTCCGAGGCTGAGAGAGGAAGGGAAAACGTAAACCAAAGAAGTGGTTTGAATCAAAATCCCCATGGAAGCGATGGTGGCTTTGGGGTTTACGAGAAGCCCACAGAGCATTATCATGAATTCGTACCACCACCATTCGAGGCAAACAGAGACGCAAGTGGGAATTGCAAGGGAAAGCAGAGGAGTCCATCCATGGAGGCAATCCACAGATGGAGAAACCCAAGAATCTTTGTACACTCGAGAGAAGTAAACGAAAGAAACGAGGAACAAGAAGACGTTCAAATTGAACCAGACCATGGCAATGGCGACTCCAGAAATGCCCATTTTGAAATGCACGACCAAGAGGAAATTCAGGGGAATGTGAAGAAGAACAGAGAGAGCAGAGCAGTAGGTCAATGGCAGAGTAATGCTTTGAGTTCTCAAGTAAATTCGAAGTGGGTGAAGAAGGGAGAGGAAGATCAGGTCAGGAATGGAGAAGAGGATGAAAGTTTGAGCCATGGAAGAGATTTCTTCATCTTGGCCACACCACAAGAGGATTCTTTTCATGTTGAGCCACATGAAGGAGATGGGAACAGAGGAAGTGAGAAGAAGAAGGACAGTTCTTTGAAGGGTTATGCCAAGGAGTTTCCATTGTTTAGCTCCATAAGCTTGGCCACAAATGGGCTCCATTCCCATGGCCAAACCAGAGAGAACAGAGTAGCCAGTGATGTTGGCAAAGCCAATAGAGAGAGAACCACCAGCAAGTTCAAGCTCTCCAAGGTAACCAAGAAAAAGCATGGAGATCATAGCTCTTGAGTACAAAAGCAGGCCAGTTATGGCTGTTGGACCTGAAATCTTCCCTAATTCCTTCACTTCTTCCACTGCCTGAAGAATGCAAACACACAAAGTTAGAAACTTTATACAAAAACCAAAAAAGGGAATCATGGGGTTGGGGAGATTTTCAATTCTTTTTCCTTCTGCACTGTGATTTTACCTCAGAAACAGTGGGGAATCTATGAAGTTGAGCCAGTTGATCATCAGCAGGTTTGAGAAGATTGTTGTTATTATGATTATTATTGTCCAAGTTTTTGTTTGGATTGTTCATGAAGTTGCTTTTGTAGTTAGGAGGAAGAAATGAGGAATCATTAGGAGAGGATGGTTTTGAGTTACACATAGCTTATAGCTTATTAGCTACCACAATCACAATCTTCTTCTTCTTCTCTTCTTCTATTTTCTATCTGTATTTTTAGGATAAAGAAAGAACTAAGTGGGAAACAACAATAGGTAGATAGATAGATATATGATTGTGAGTAAATGACTCCTTTTCTTCTCTCCTCTCTGATATTTTGTATATTTCTTTGTTGGCTTTTCTCTCTTTGTGAGGGCTTCTCAAAAATGGAATGATGAGAGTGAATGGGAGAATGGGTTTATATACATACAGGGATTGAGACCCAGAAATTTTTCTGCCCTCCTCTTAAGGAACGTGTCTCAAGATATCAAGGACAGTGCACAAGGGAAAAAAGATAAATTCTTTTTTTTTTTAATTTTTCCTTTTTGTTTTAAGGAGAAAAAAAAAAAAAAAAGTTAGGGGCCGACTGTCCTACTTAAAAGCCTTCACTTTTCCGACCATTAGCTAAAATCATTTCATAATATATCCATTACAAGAAGAAACACATGGGATAAGGGAGAGGCAAATTTCAAACCCCTTTTATCTTATCTTGGGGTAGAAGTGAAGGAAATTGTTTTTTTTTTTAACCGCCACAAACCCATATTTGTTTGGCATTTTTATTAAAATTGAGAGTAGTGGAATTAATTAATTAATTAATAATTTACTCTGCCTTTTTTCTTTGGGGAGGTTAATAGATTAATATTCATAATGCAAACTCAGTGGATAATCTTTTTTAACACTCCAACCTCTTGTGGTTGAGTTTTGAATATGCCTAAAAGAGATAAAAGAAACTTATCTTGGAATGCCAAGTGGATGAGGAGTTCGAGAAGCAAAATTCTTTTGAAATGACAGGGAGCATATAAACTGGTGGTTTATAAAATATAAATTAAAATATATATATATATATTTTTTATTTTAATTTTATTTTTGGAGGGGAGGTGCTTTCTCTGGAAGATGACGGGCTGGCTTCTATCTTTGTAGGCAAAGGAGATGTTTGTATGTTCAAAAGCAACATGCATGTCCGATTCTTGTACAACCCATGTGGGAAATCATAGCCATTACAACCAAACTCCATGTGTCTCTGCAACAATTTCAAGGAAAAAATGTCGAAAAAGTCAGTCGACCATTATCGAAATCGGTCGAGAACGAAGGGGAAGCTTTCTGAAAGGGCTTTAATATTAATATTGTGTGGTGATGGTTGATGTTGTTGTTGTAGCTCGTGGGTATGAGATAAAAAGGAGTGGAAGGATGTTGATTGGGAGAATATTTAATATATATATATATATATATATATACTTGTGTGGTGTGGGGGAGATAGTTTGAGGCCTTGGAAGTGGAATAGGATTGTTGAGATTTTGTGATCCCCTCTTGGAGATTTTGTGACAAATTAAACCCCTAATTAAATCATTCCAATCAATAATTACAATGCTATTTTCGACTAACTGTCAAGAGGTGGGCCATTGGATGAATTTACAAACGGTGGAACTCTTTCTTCTTACTTCCCTGTGTATTTTTCTTGGAAAACAGCCATGAAAGGTTGCAGGATTCGAGACTTGAAATGGGCTAACATCTCTACCCCATTTGCTCATTTGGACATATTCTTCAAGGAGGTAAGTTGGGCTTTCAGCAAATAAACCAAAGGGAGAGAGAGTGAATTGTAATCTAGTCTAATCTAATCCACCACAAGAAAGAAAGAGAGAAAGAAAGAGAGAAAGAAAGAAAGATATCAGATAGATAGATAGATAGATGCTTAAAATGCAAAAGAGAAAGGGAAATTCAGAGAAGAACCCAACAACAACTGTTTGTCATCTTATTTGCTTTTAGATGATTAAATAGAAACAGGATTCTTCATGGGTATGCTGCTGCAAGAGAGAGCATAAGAATGGGACCACCTGATAGAGTGACAGTGGGAATGGCTGTATGAACAAGGGGCAGATGGGAGAGAGGGAACACACAGATTTAGGTGCTCCAATTACAACCATTAAATATGTATCCCTTTTCTCCCTACAGAGATGAGGCTGTCTCTCTGGAGGGGAGAGCAGCTGGGGGACTGTGTCCTTAGCTGAGGCACAGAGCCCTACCATCATAAGCCACCCACCCACAGGCAGCAACTTTGGATTGTTTATCCTCCCTTCTGAGCAGCAGCTGCACAAGGACCAGTTTTTCCTTTGTTTCCTCTGTATAAGATATTACTTCTCTGAAACTCATAACACAACCCCATGTCAGATCCCATGTGTCTTTGGCTCTATCAGTTGATGTAGGTGAAAGGTAAGTATCAAACAACAGAACCCTCTGGACAAAAACAAATCAATTTTAAGTGGGGGCAAGGCAATACAGAAGATAAAAATTAAAAAAAAAAAAAAGACAATAAAAATCATAAATGAAAAAGAAAACCCAGGTCGGTAAGTACACAACAGATTGAAATTTTTTGCAGTTCGGAGAAGCAAAATTGGGGGGGTGGGTCCATCAAATTCCAGATCCCAAACAGGATTGAAGCAAAAGAAGTTGACATGCAGCTAAAAGTATCACATGTTCATGATGCTCATGCACTTGTACCCTTCCTCATCAATCAGAAACCAAATTAATCCATACCAAGTTGTTACAATGGAGATCATACAGAATTTTTCTTGGCATCTTGGCAAACAGATTATAATAAATGCCAATACAAGTTTTTCGAAAATGATCTGCGGAAGTTGACAAGACAGAAATTTGACACCAATAAAGATTATACCCTTCCAGACACTGGAATAAATTCATCATCGTTCCTCCATACCAAGCTTCTTCACTCTTTTCGACAGAAAGATTGATTCTACCACAAGATTCTAAACAAACAACTTAGACCTAACATCTCCTTTCATCACACATGGAAAAATATATATATATATATATATGTATGTATGTATTTAGCTGATTCCCCTCGTGCTTTCTTCATCAATAGTAGTATCTTTACAAGAAACAGAGATGCATGAAAATGTATAAATTGTATTCCCACTGTGTTTTCTAAATTCAAGCACCGATTATGTTATCACTTAAAAGAATTTCATTCTGCAGTTATGCTCTCTCCATTTAAGATGGCCAAAGAATAAAGGAATATTACGCTTCATCAAACAACCATTTCAGTACCAACTGATACTTCTCATCATACCTTTCAGGAAGCATAGCATGAGATGAGAGCATATTATATTTATATACTAGCAAACCAAATTTGTGTCAATGATCAGTGCAATCAGACATGGGGAACTTATTCTGACATGAAGATGCAAGATCACAGAGAAACTAAAAAGAACATTTAATAAAAAAATAAAAAGATTATTTTGTTCAAGGATGCCATCGATCAGAAATCACTTGAGCTTTTTAAATCAAATTATCTTAAAGCATAAAAGAAAGAAATGTCCCCATCAGGGTTTCAATCAGCACATTGCACTAATTAACTGTTGCCCACCAAGCACACCATACTCATACAGAAATCCATGCAAAAATGAATGAGAATCCAATACATTATGATTGAACCACCAACGCACTAAATATTGCCTTAGAAGAAAATGATACTTCATAAGGAATAATTCCCAATCAGCAGCATTATCTTCGTTGGTAAGAAAGTAGTCTTCAGAGTAATTTTGGAATCCACAGCTCAGGCTTCCCCACTTTTAACACAGAAATTGTCATAAAGCAACATTTCCAGGAGGTGGGACTGATGTTCATAAAAGAAAATTCCTCACTGTTTGCAGATAACTTGTCTCTCTCAGCATTTGGTGACAGCTAATGCTATAATTATCAATGAATAGCCGGTATGTCTGCTTAATCAATATCTTGTTTTTCCTCATCTGTCGCTTACTTATATAAAGCATCCACCATTGATCACTGTAATATATGCCCATGCCTTAAAAATTACATCAGCACTCCCTAAATGTTTGGACCAGAACTCATTGCTCTACTGTAATCTAATAAACAAGCTTCCCCAACCCATCGCACTCAAAATTTAAAAAAAAAAAAAAAAAGGTTGTATACCAAACTTCAGACGTATTGTATGTTACACATGCGCTTTGCATCAAAATTTAGATCAGTTATCATGTTGATCATGGATGAGATGCACACCACCAAGCTTTTCAAATATTCTGACAATCAACAAAGGAAACTTTTCAAAAAAAAAAAAAACCCTGTATAAACAGAGTCTCATAATATTTATTTAAAGCTATCTACAAACTTGTAGGATGAGCTAAACGGTTTTCCAATGAGATAATAAGTTAGATAAAAGAAAAGAGAAACGGGTATAACTGAATACCTCATGTGAGGGTTCTGGGCTTCTGAGCGCTAGACCGAGGAAGAGCCAAGATGGCAATGAGTCCACTTGCAAAGGCTGCAAGTGCTGCCACAGCAAAAGCTGGAGAGTTTCCACCACCAAACAGCTGATCCCATGGTCCACTTCCCAGGGACACCACAACCTATTATCAGAAACAATAAAATTAATGAATAAAATAACTTCAAAAAGTTGAAAAAAAAAACTAGTTGACAAGTCACTTATAGCGTTTTACCAAAACTTTTTGTACATGTCATCAAGGAAGCTCATTTATTCACTGCAAATTGATTTAAGAACCAAGTATTGTGATTGAAATAACTTTATATGTATTAGATCAAAGATTTGAATCTTTTAGTTTGAACATTCTCTTAATACCAGATTATGCAATCCCCCCATTGGAAAAATGTTGGGTTGCAGGTATAACTGCATATGCAACATTATCAGGACATAACACGCACTAGAGACTAAATTCTTGACTTTTATTTTCTTTTAGATTTCAACAACGTGGGGTATTGGGTGATTCAAACTTCTAACCTTTTTGATATGCCTTAACAAGTTGAACTAGCTTAGATTGGCAAATACTCAACTTTTATTATTTAAGATCAAGTATATATATTAAGAAAAAAGAAATGAAAAAGAAAAATTGAGTGCAATCCCAAACAAGCTTGAGACTTCAGAATGTCTCACACAATTACTGTCTCTCAACAAAGCACCCAACCCCACCTTGCTCTTCTGTTCTGAAGCAGACAGAAGCACAATGTATGGGACCAAAAAAATAAATGGCTTTGTGAAACATGATTATCCTGCAGAATGTTAAACTGGTTTCACCTTTAAGTCACAGATGTAAACCTAGACATCATATTTGTAGACAACTATATCTATCCCTTCCTCAAAATGTAAATTGAAAATTTCACAGTTCGACAGGAAAATTGAGATACTCAACAAAACACGGCAAAGCAAAAAGGTGGCAAGTGAGTTCAATTTTGGTATTAACATACGAGTTTCAGCTCTAATAGAGAAGAACCCTCTCCATACAAAAAGCAACGTTGAATGATGTGTGTATAGATAGAATACATGGCTCTTCCAGAAATACAGTTTGTGTTTGTTTTAAAACAAGAATACACAACTGAATTTGAAGTAAAAGTAATAGTTATATCAAGAAATAGATTCTCAAAAGAAGGGGGAAAACCCAACCATGTGGCAGATGTTTATGAAAAAAAATGTTCAGCTTATGCTTCACCGTTTAAGATTAAAATGTTTTACTACTATGGCCCTCAAAGTCTACCATATCTTACAGATTAAAATATGTTCCTGACAATGTTACCAAAGGCAATAGCCAAATCTTTCGGCTGGATTCAATCCTACAGAGAGGTCCACTAGCGATCAAAAGTTTTGAAGAAACAACAAAATATTATGTCAAATTATTTCATTTCTATTATCATCCATTACATATTGGAAAGTGACTTCAGGTCTATAGATATGGACAAACTCTAATCCTCTCCCTGTGATCTCCTTCCACATGGAAATATATTTCATCTGGATCCCCTAAAATCTTTTCGCAAGACAAAAAGTAAATTGACTAACAGGGATATCCACCCATTGGATTTTCAAGAGAAGTTTTGTCTTGGCATGCCCCAGAAAAAGCCCAGACCAAATTTGACAATCTTTCTCATTTGACAAGTCAAATGATTAGCACACGAACTGTAATGTTCCTTCATTAGTTCAGAATAAGACTTTCAGTATTTTCCTTGTTGCAAATAGAATACAAGTTGAGCGGACGCTGCAATTTTATCCCTTCCAGCAATAAAAGGTTTTCATGCATTTCATGCACGATTTTGATACAGTGTGTTATAAGGACTTTTTATAGATTAAGTAGACCCTTTAATGTAGGTTGATCTTGTGCATAACTTCAAAATAATATGAACCAACACTTCTAATGCCTGTTCTCAGAAAGTGCAGAATTTGGAACATCAAGTTCCTTTTTCCGAAAGAGATCTACTACAAAAATATCAAATACATAAAATAACCAAGTATAAATTAAAATTTGTGTGAAAAAAAAAAAAAAAAAAAAAAAAAAAACTATCATGTATGAACAAATATCATAAAATAAGTGTTCCACAGTTCATTCTACACTATGCAATCCACAAAAATTAAAAACAGAGTTCAAAGCACACTAAATTTACCATCGAAAATTGGATGATACAAATTTATGGACTCAAATGTAGAGAAAGCCCAATCCCAATCCCAATTGTTAAGAAGTCATTTAAAGCAAAATTTTCCACATACTTCAGAGATTACCACATTATAAACAATGGGGCAAATTAGAAAAGCATTTCCCTCAAACAGTGACGAATAAAAAACAAAATATTGTCATCAAACAATAGGGAAAATTCAACTGGGAACATTTCTACAAATAGTTGCATACTTAATTACACTCTCTTGAAAGAGTAATAAAAATATAGGCAACTCTCTAATGTATAACTTGATATTAGATAAATCCCCTTCTCATATGATCCTTAGACCTTAAAGAAAATAAAAAAGAGGCTGTGTACAAAAGAGGTCAATGAACCAAATTAAAATTCAAACATTTTGTTTATAGACCCGTATACCGTGACAGTGTCTATAGGATGAAATTGATGTTTCCCCTCAAGCACAATTGTGTAGAGCATCTCTCTTATTTACCACAAATTTAAGACTTTTATTCAGTTAAAAACCTGTTATTTGATTGAACATCCACCCTCAAAATATAGGAAACCATAGGTAAGTTTTGTCAACGACCAGCAAATAACTCATCTGAATTGTCATAAAAAATCAATTTCAATTTTGATTTTTTTAAAAAAAATCCAAATCAATGCTCTGTCCTAGGCATACGCATACCTATTATATATTCCATAGGTGTTTAATAGGTTGAGAGAAAAGTCCTTTAAAGAAAAAAAGTGATATCATTTCACTCTCATAGAGCAAAAGAAAATTAAGAAGAAGATATGGAATCACCTGTGGGATTACTATTGCTAAGTTCAAGACACCCGCAGACAAACCTGCAAGAAGCAACACCAGTATAAGCAACCCTCTAGTCCTTCATTTGAAGAAAGCAACATCAATCCAATACCCACCTTGACCAAGTTGTAAAGATTCAACACGCGAGGAGATCATGGCATATGGAACACTGTAAGTAATCTACAATGAATTATACCAATAGATCAATAAAACTATAAAAGTGATGCATAAATAGACCTCCATCATTCGTTATCACAAACTGATAAATTTTATGTTGACCAAACTTTCCAAATACAATATGATATACAAGTGAATTTTGCCCTTGAAGTCTCTACGTTTTCATCTAATGGTAGCATTATTTGTGCTAAGACAATAAAGGATGGGACAAAAAGAAGATATAACATGTGCGACCACATTTTATACAAGGAAGGAACTGCTTACTGCCAAAGGGGCGCCAAGAAGAGCAAAGATAATCAATGCAGCTGATACAATACTATTTGGTGGGAGATCATGACCTATATAGCCCATATTGTTTGCCACATACGTGACAACCAGGATAGTAAGGAAACATAGAGCCATAAAAATATTAGAGATTCCCCATACAAAACCAGCACCCCACTTTCTGCACAGCTTCTCCATAAGTAATGAAGTTATTCCAAGGACAACAGAATTAAACATCAGACCAAATGCTCCCATTCTGACTCCAGAACTATAGCTCTGTCCTTCGTTCGGCTTGCCACCATAAATCTCTCTACCCATCCAATCAGTATCAAATAGAATAAATGGAAACCATGCTACCCATGTCAGGGAAGTGACAAGCAAAATTACCCATATATACCCGGAGAAATTTCTAAAAGTCCGAAACAACTCCCAGAGGAATGCTTCTGAAGCATGACTTGACTGCCCCATACCTTCTTCCACAACCAGGGACAACCTGTCGTTTGAATCTAGAGGTAACTCTTGAGCTGCTGAGACACTCAAATATGTTGTAATTGCAATGAACACGATATCAATCAAGAAAGCTGACTTGAGATTTGCACAATTCACAGAACATGCAGAGGTACGAGTAAACGGCAAGATCTTGTACCAGCCACTAAAAGATCCAGTCGCATATCCAAAAACATTACCAATAGCGATAAATAGAGAAAAATAAGCATTTGCCACTCGATTCCTTCGATGATCCTTACCTAGCCAATATTATTTTTGAAAAACATGAGTGTCTTAAGATCCATCACAAAACATAAGAGCTTTCTTAGATTTAATTGAATGTGTTATAGCCACGGGCAGGTACCATAAATGCTTTTGAATGGGGAGGGAGCCTTGACTGTGTTAATATTAGCAAGCATCTGAAGAATACATAGTGCCAAACAATTTTTTAACATTACTCTCCATAAAAATTGGTATATTAATTCAAATACGAAAACTGGCCTCTTGGGGTGTCAGCACATATCAGTTGGTCTTGCTCATATCCATTTATACTGGAGAAGGAAAATCAAATTACAACTTTACCTTTGTTTTATATAATTGTGGGTGTAAAGGCCAAATAATCCCACACACAAAATAAATAAATAAATAAATAAAAAGGTTTCACATTACAACATTGAGATCAAAACACTCAGAAGAATATTTAATATCCTGCATAAACCATTTCATTTGTTTGAACTATATTTTTAAGATTTACAAAAATTGTCTTTTGACAATAAATACTGCACGTTTGTATGTACACATCAATTATTAATTCACTATTACAGAAAAATCTTCTATACATGACTAAGTTGTTAAAAACTTTTGACAGTAATTAGCACAGTTTAAGAATTTAGACTCCCTCGGTTCTATGTAATCACGATTTTCTCCTCTGGCTTTTTTGACTATATACATATATAATAAAACAAGTGGGGAGACTAATATTAACAATGGCATGGGAATTATAAAGAAGAAATCGCAATATAAATACACACTACTAGCCTTAATTCAAGAATTAGTAGCATATCACTTCTTTTAATTCGAAGGCACGCGAGTAATTTAGGAAGAATGGTAAAATGTCAACACGAACAGTTGAAGTTAAACACATTCAACTTACGAAACCCTACAAACGAAATTATATACTAACAGAGACATCAAAGTTCAAATGTTATACCAAACAACTTACCGGTAAGATCAGCGAGCAGAGCTCTACAAGGACCCTGTGAGAAGTTGTTAGCGACGTCCAGAATCCAAAATCCAAACACAAAGAATCCAATCGCACGAGGCCTAACATCACCTCTGTCACCAATCAACCAACCGAGGTCCGCCGAGTGACCGATAATCAAAACGGCGAGCACTATGGAAAGCGCTCCAGCGACGATGAACGGCCTCCGGCGGCCGTATCGGCTGGCGCAGCGATCGCTCATGTGGCCAACGAGCGGCTGCACAAAGAGGCCGGAAAGCGGTCCGCAGAGCCATATGAGACTAGACCAAGCATGAGGAATACCGAGCTCTTGAATATAAGGAGTAAGAAGAGAGAGCTGCAAAGCCCAACCGAATTGAATTCCACATGCGACAGATGCGACGCGGAGTAACCGCTTTAGCGGAACCCTAGCTCCGACAAGCGGTCGATTCGGCGGTCGATTCGCCCGACGAGACGCGGTCCGGTGGCCCTCAGAAGACTCGGGCATCACCATTTCTCGCTGTAGCTAGCTAGCATGCGCACCCTCTCAGACACTCTTGCCGGCACTCTCTCTCTCTCTCTCTCTCTCTCTCTCTCTCTCTCTCTGTAACTGTACGCTGAGAATCCTCGAAGGAAGAAGCAGGAAGGAAAGGTGGCGGTTCCCGTCAGCTTCAGCAAGCATCGTCAAGACGTCAACAGCAACAACCGAAACTGCCCCTACAGTTTTCAAATAAATTACGCCCATTGCCTCCCAAAAAAAAAACCAAAAAAAAAAAAAAAAGAAAAAGCGGGAAGTCAAGTGAATAATTAATCAATTATTTTCCTATCTAATTCTACCTACGTCTAATCATCCTCGTAATTTGTAAATGTAAGTATAATTTATTGGATAATATACAGAAAATTTTCTTTTGTTGAAGAAAATATATATATATATATGTACAGAAAAATTTCTAATATTATAATAGTACATACTCCATCCATTTTTTGAAAGCGAAGGAGAATTTCATTAGCAAGACGAAAAATTCCTATGGGATACAAACAAAGGGCGTTCTTGAAGTGCCAAATTAATTATCTTTCCACACTTGTGGATTAAATAGTAGCTCCGGGCCAACTCATGCGCAAATCTAATGTACCGTCTACGGACATATTTTATGGATCCCAGTATCCCACACTATTCTTAAATACTTCTTTAATGGCAAACAATAAATGGAGATAGATAGTACTATAAATTTTCCCAATAACTGATGATTTAATCTTTATCCCCACAAAATTTTGGTAAATTATATATTTTTTTCTTTTTGTTGAGTTGAACAATTACAAAGACGGGAGGACTTTTTACTTTAACTTTAAGCTTGAAATGAAATAATCAAATAGCTTGTTTGGGATGAAATATATATAATTAAATTTAATTTATCTCAAAATATATATATATATATATAATTTAATTTAATTTATACTATTATAATATTATGGTGTAAATTGTAAGTATGAATAGTAAAACCCTAGATTTGTTGTTGTTATTATTGTAATTTTTAATTTTAGACTTGTTATTTTACCAGTTGTTATTATTTTAAATTTTGTTATATTTGAGATTATGTTGTAATTGTGATTTATTTAGGTTGAAAACCATACTGTAATATTGAAATTTAAACCTTTAGAAATGATGTTTGAAGATTTTAAACTTTATCATGAAATATTATTGTTCTTTTCATTATGATATTTCATAGTTTTTTTTTTTTTTTTTAAAAAAAGGAATTGCAATTGATTGACATTTAATAAAAAATACAAAAAAAAAAAAAACGGGAAATAATTACCCGCGGGGAACCCGATCTCCGCAAATTCTCCGCGGAGAATCTCGTCTTGATCCCCGCAAGATTAAATGGAAAATTTTGAACTAAAAATTAATCGATATTAAATTCCAAAAGAGATAAAAAAAGATAAAATTAAAATTAAAAAAAAAAATCGTATTTATTATTATGTGAGTTGTGTAGTTTCCTTTTATCTCATGCTATATTAATGTACTAAGAAAACTTTCAACTTCTAACTTAATCACAAAAAGTCTTTTTTTTTTAAACTAATCACAAAAAGTCTTATACTTTATTTATGTATGTATATACCCACATTAATAAATGTCTCTTTTTAAACTTGATTTATTTATCTTTTTCTTGTCTTCAATCCTTCTATTTCTCATTTCTTTTTTTTTTTAGTACATCAATGGGGGATTCGAATCTCTGACCTCATGGTCGAGGGTACATGCCAATTACCGCTGAGCTAAGCTCGCTTTGGCTTCTATTTCTCATTTCAGTACTAGGAGAGCCGACTTTTCCATATTTTCATTATCACATAGTTTTATTTTTTGATTTCAATAAAAAAAAATATCATATTAACAAATATGTTATATTTCTTTTGTCTAGACAATGTGAGATTTTAATCGAATCCTCAATGTTAAATTCTAAATTTATATTTGATTTTCTACGTTTTTATTATACAAATTAAAAATATATAAATAGTTTTCTCAAATATATATATATATAGTTATCCTATTCCTAAGTTTATAGAAACAAAAATGTAGAAATCCGTGAAGAGAACGTCTGTTCTGTAAAGTTATTTGGAAGTAAACTATAGAGTATAGACAAAGAAAATGCAAAATAATAATAAAAAATAAAATTTAAAAATAAAGTGAGAGTGGGAATTATAGATGCTTTTGAGTTTTCTTTTTTTTTGAAACTAGATGCTTTTGAGTTTTAAAGTTGCTTAACATACAAGCAACTAGGCCTGGCTTGGTGGGGTCCACGGGCAAGTAAGAAAGTTGGGTCCATTCCTTCAATCAGATTGGGCCGACGGCCCAATAATATTTCCAACTGTGCCACGTCACTCCCTCTCATCCACCACACCACGTCATGCTCTAATTATTTTTTTGTAAACTTTTTTTTTTTTTTTTTTTTTTTTGAAAATCGAGGGTTAAATGCTTTTGAAGATTGTTTCTTTTGTTTGTTTAGTTTTGTTGTTTATATTTACTAGTTTTTCTTCACGTGCTTTGCACGTGGTTTCTCATTTTAAAAAACTAATTTTAATAAATGATTTTTAAACTACGTAGGTTTAATAATAATATTATTAAAAAAAATTATGTAAATATTGTTTGTTATTATTTTATAAAATAGATGGAAAAGAAGCTCTTTCATAATCGTAGTAAATGAGTATGGAAAAACTTTTGGTATTCTAAAAAAATTTTAAATTTATTTTTCTCTCCCCTTCTTAAATGGTTGAATTGAAAGCCTATTGCCCTTCCCTTGAATAATATTTATTTATTTATTTATTGCCACTATTTTTATAAGGTTACGTGGTGTATAAGATTTTTTTAAGTTTCTTTCACATTCGTACTTTTAAAAAGTAAGAGATTAAAAAGTAAGTTTTTCCCGTACCATCGTTTCTTCCATCTTACCGACCTCCAATTTGTTGTCAAGACCAACCGGATATCACTTCATTCGCCACATCTCTCCGTCTCTTCATCTTCAAATCTTCAATCTTTCTTCAACTCCATTCCAGTCCTCCATTATATCGAGCTTGTGATGTTGTTCGAGGCCAAATATAGCCAATATAGTTTTAATTCTAACAAAAGAAATCATATACTTGAATTAAGGAAAAAAAAAAAAGCCAAATGTCGAAGTTCATTCATCATAATGTAATCCACATTTGGGAATAAGAAAACCTAACATTGTTCCACACCTTCTCCAATTAGGAAAATAAAGAGAAGAAGAATGGACAAATCCAAAGGAGAACAAAAAAACTATCATCACAACTTCTCAACTCGGTTTTATTGGGTTTAAACATAACTTTTGCCATTTGTAAGGAAGGAGTTTCCTAAAAGAGAAGAAGAATAGTAAACATACCAACAGTTGGTAATAAAAAGCAACCATATATAATATAGTATTGAAAAAAATGATCAACTTCATTGAGAAGAAATAGAATAAACAACTTAGAGATGAAAACTTGAGCAAGAATTCCAATTTGGCATGGTTTTTTCCATGTGTATTGCCAATTGAATGAGTAAAGAACTATTTTTATACCAAAATAAGGAGGAAGATGAAAGGATTGAGAGAAAGGAAGAGGAGAGATGAGGAAGTTGAGTAGCCTAAGGACTTTAATGATTTTTTTTTTTTTAACTCAATGCACTCACCATGAATTAATAAACCATAATCAATTCATTAATTTTATACGTGAATTTATTAAGTTAATAAATGGTTGAATTTGGAAGGGTGGTGAGAGAGTGTATTGATGGAGAGAACAACAAAAAAGGAAAAAAAAAAGAAAAAAGAAAAAAAGAAAATACATGGAATTACACGTGAGTGGGAGAGGTAATTAAATGAAGGATATTTTAGGTATTTTGTAAAAAAACAAGGACAATATTGTCCAAAAAAAGTTTCTTCCACATTCGTACTTTTATATATACTAGGTTTTTACCACGTGCGATGCACGTGTAATAATTTGACTAAGTTATTATGAAGTAAAGTTAATTTAAAATTAATTAAGATTGTATGTATATTCTTATATTAGTTTTGTTTTTTCTAATTCTATGATGATTTTTTTTTGTTTTCTAATATGACTAATTTTAATATAATATAATATATATTTAATTTATCATAGCAAATGGATTAACAATAATTATTCTAAATAATAATAATAAAAAAATACATGTTAAAGAAATTGGTTTATAAAGTCAAAACTTCTTTATAAATTTCTCAAAAAAAAAAAAAAAAAAAAAAAAAACTTCTTTATAAAAATTAAACCCTCAAACTATATGATAAATTTAAAATTAAACACTCAAACTATCAAAATATAAAAATTTGATCTATTTTAGTCAATTTCTCTTTCTCTCTCATTCTCTCCCTATCCTTTGTCCAATCGGACTACTTCCTACATTTCTCTCTCTTTTTAATCACCCACTCTTTCTCTACTTTTTCTCTCTCCTCTTTCACTTTCTCTCTCTTGCTCCTCTCCAATTTTACTATATTTAACTCAAACCTTGAAAAAAGTAATTATCTATCTTGTTTAGTTCAACACTATCTCTTTTAATTTGTTGTATTTGTATGTTGCACCTCAATTCGGGTTTATTTACATTATATTATTTATTTATTTATTTGTTGATCGATGTTCGTTTTATAGTCCATCCAAACCACAAATTTTGCAGTGTTTCAATTATGTTTCCAGAAGTATGTAAATTAGGGTCAGTACTTTATTCCGTTTCCATTTCCAGAATAAAGAGGCAATGGGAGAAAGTGATCTAATCTTAATTGATGCATTTTTTTAATAATTTACATTTACATAGTTCTCATGACATGTAAACGATGGTGGTTACACATTTTAGTCAAATAAATATAAATTATCATATTATTTTAAATGTTTTATATTATATTTTTTTCGAATTAATATTAACTTAGCTATTAAGATATAATATTAACTTGAAAATAATTTAGCTATTAAGATATAATATTAATATGAATATAAAAATTGGTTTTAGAATCTCAAAATTATTTTTTTAAAAATTAATTTAAAACACAACAATATAAAAATATTCGGTGTAGATAATTTCAATAAAGTTTTAATGAAAATCGTTTTTCTAAAAAGAACATTGATTTTAAATGTTTTAGTGACTTTTAAAATTTATTTAATTTTGTTGAATTATTTCTATTTATTCTTGATACTATTTTACTCAAATATGGTAAAATAAATAAATATATATAGTCAAACGACTTTTTGGATAACTGATAAATAAATAGATTAATTGAGATAATATAATTGAATAAAATATCTTCCCACCAAATCAGATAACCAAATCCTAAAATTATGATGTATTTAAAACATATCAAAAAAGAAAAATCCTAAAACCATGACATATTTAAAAAACATATCAAAAAATCAAACTAAAACAACCAAATCAGGATTAAACTCATTCAAAATTGAAGTATATTGAAAAATTAATTGAGATAATCTAATCGGTTAAAATATCATCCCAACTAACTCCTAAAATTATGGTGTATTTAAAAACATATAAAAATCTTAAAAATTTAAAATCCAATCAATAAATCAAATCAACACAACTCAATTATAAAAATTATGAGATAATTAAACTCATTGAAAAGAGAAGTATGTCTAGAATCTAGAGGGAAAAATAAAACCTTAAATTTGAATATTTTTCAAAATCAATAAACTTAGTCAAGCAAAAGTGAGATCAATAATAGAGGGGCTTGGTAAAGATTATAGAGGAAATGCTTATAATTTAATCCTAAGAAATTGCAACTATTTTTGCTACATATCTACATCAAACTCATAATTAACTCTTTCTATATTTTATATTCTCCATTGAAATCTCACAATATTCTTTCTCATCCTTCCCTACAACACTTCGCCCCTAACCTTGATCACTCATTGTCCACCAATTTTAATTACAAAATTTGATTTAACCATGCAAATGTAATATAAAAAGTATAGCGTACTTAAATTTGACAGTAGATTGTCTTAGCTTCAAAAAGTGGAGAGTCCTATATTACCTAGATGTCCAGTATCTAAAACTTGTTGGTGGATTGAGCAAGGAGGTGATGAAGATCGATATTCAATAATGATGTAACTAATTCAATCAAGAAACAATAGAGGTGATTAGACATTAACGGTGCTGCAAAAAAAATGGCAAATCTAAAACAAAATAGGTATTTGAGTGTGGGAGGTAAATACCAGAAGCTCTAGACGAAGAAGTTGCAAGGGTTTCACCATGTTTGTGAAGTTTCCTCGATGTGAAAACCAATGAAGAATGTGAAATATTTATAGAGAGAATTTCGATTCAAATTCTAATTTGATTAAATTTTGGATCAAATCTACAAACCATAAAATAAAATATATAGACCATAATATTAATTTATGTTATTAAATTTCCTAAGATAAAAAGAATATTAAGAAAAAAAAAAGAATATTAAGCAAAATTTAATCGATATTATTCTAGGTTATTAAATTTCATTCTTGAAAAAAAAATATATTACATTTTGACCATTAAAAAAAATTCCTTTATTTCTTTTCTTTTTTAATTTTTTTAATTGAAACGGTTATGAATTTTTTTTAAATATTTTTTTAATTAATTAATTAAAAAATTACAAAATCTGATTTTTTTTATTTTTTCTTTTTCTAATTAATTAATTAAAATAGTCATGAAATTATTGTCCAAAAAAAACTAATTACGAATTTTTTTTAAACTAAAATAATTACTTTTTTATCTTTTCTTTCTTTCATTAAAAAAAATTATTTTTTAAACATTTTTTAATTAAAACAATTACAAAATTTCATTTTTTATTTTTTTATTTTTTAATTAAAAAAATTATTTTTTTTATCTTTTCTTTTTTTAATCATAACTATTAATTTTTTCATCTTTTTTAAAATTAAAAAAATTACGAATTTTGATTTTTTTTTAATCTTTTTTTAATTAAAAACATTATTTTTTTATCTTTTATTTTTTTAATTAAAAAATTATTTTTTATCTTTACTTTTTTTAATTAAAACAATTACGAAATTTGATTTCGAAAATTGAAAACGAATTAGATTTTGACTAATGTAATTATCTTAAATTTAAAGAGGTATTTTATGGAGGGAATTTAGATTCAAATTCTAATTTGATTAGATTTTGGATCAAATCTACAAACCATAAAATAAAATAATTTTTTTTTATCTTTTCTTTCTTTAATTAAAACAATTATTTTTTAAACATTTTTTATTAAAACAATTACAAAATTTCATTTTTTATTTTTATATTTTTTTAATTAAAAAACTATTTTTTTATCTTTTCTTTTTTTTAATCAAAACAATTAATTTTTTCATCTTTTTTTTTTTTAATTAAAACAATGACGAATTTTGATTTTTTTTAATCTTTTTTTAACTAAAACAATTATTTTTTTATTTTTTATTTTTTAATTAAAAAAATTGTTTTTTATCTTTTTTTTAATTAAAAAAATTATGAAATTTGATTTCCAAAATTGAAAACTAATTAGATTTTGACTAAAGAAATTATCTTAAATTTAAAGAGATATTTTATGGAGGAAATTTAGATTCAAATTCTAATTTGATTAGATTTTGGATCAAATCTACAAACCATAAAATAAAATATATAGACCATAATATTAATCTATGTTATTAAATTTGAAAAGATAAAAAGAATATTAAGTAAAAATAATAATAATAATAAAAAGCAAAATTTAATCTAGAGACCATAAGATATTATTCTATGTTATTAAATTTCATATTTGAAAAAAATAATTTAGATTTTGACAATTAAAAAAAATTTCTTTATTTCTTTCCTTTTTTTAATTAAAACGTGTTACAAAATTTCTTTTTTTAATCTTTTTTAATTAATAATTAAAAAATTACAAAATCTATTTTTTTTATTTTTTTCTTTTTCTAATTAATTAATTAAAATAGTTACCAAATTTAATTTTTTGAAATTAAAATAATTATTTTGTATCTTTTCTTTTTTTTAATTAAAACAATTATTTTTAAAATTTTTTTAATTAAAACAATTACGAAGATTTTTTTTATATTTTATTTTTTTAATTATAACAATTAATTTTTTTTATATTTTCTTTTTTTAATTAAAACAATTACAAAATTTGATTTTTTTTAAATATTTTTTAATTAAAACAATTATTTTTTATCTTTTTGAATTAAAACAATTATTTTTTATTTTTTCTTTTTTTAATTAAAACAATTACGAAATTTGATTTCGAAAAAAATAAAAACTAATTAATTTTAATATATTATAGATTAAAAAATAAAAAAATACCCTATTTGTTTTTATTAAAAAAAGAAAAAATTAAAAAAAAAAAACAAACAGAATTCGTTTTAATCATAAATACGTTGTTTTTTTTATTGGAAATTTTTTTTTTCCAAAATTTCATATATGTTTTTTAAATTTTGTAGGGATTACGGATTTTTTTTTTTTATTTTCTTAATCATTTATTATAGATAATTATTAAAATCACTACGTTTGTTTGTTTGTTTTTTTTTTATAGGAAAAGATTTTTTTTTTCAAAATTTCATATTCATTTTTTAATTTTTTTTTTTTTTTTGTAGATTACCACTTTTTAATTTTTGTATCTTTTATTTTTTTAATTCAAATAATTAGATTTTAACTAAAGTAATTATCTTAAATTTAAAGGGGTATTTTAGTCTAAAAATGTTTTTCACGGATCATTGCTTTTTAATATATTATAGATTATAGATTATAGACTATAGATTTAATTAAAATAATTAGATTTTAACTAAAGTAATTATCTTAAATTTAAAGGGGTATTTTAGTCTAAAAATGTTTTTCACGGATCCTTGCTTTTTAATATATTATATATTTTTCGTTTTTAATTAAAAAATTAGAAAATTTGATTTTTCTTTTATCTTTTTTTTTTTTGATAAAAACAAACCGAATACAAATTTTGATTTTAGGGGTATTTTAGTCTAAAAATGTTTTTAAGAAATCTTTGCTTTTTAATTTATATATATATATATATATATATATATATAAAATTATGAAAACCATTACGTTTTTTTTTTCTTTTTTTTATAGGAAAATATTTTTTCAATATTTCATATTCATTTTTTAATTTTTTTTTTACAGATTTACAGACTTTTTAATTTTCGTATCTTTTATTTTTTTAATTTTTAATTAAAATAATTAGATTTTAACTAAAGTAATTATCTTAAATTTAAAGGGGTATTTTAGTCTAAAAATGTTTTTCACGGATCCTTGCTTTTTAATATATTATAGATTATAGATTTGGTGAATATTAATGTGATGTATATTGATTAAGTTGTTCAGCAGTTTTCATTCATTTAATTGAAATTATTGTAATGTGTAGGTTAAATTAAACCATATACTTGCCCAAAATAAATAAATAAACCATATATCCTTCAACTTTGGAATAAATTTCAATTATGTATCTAAACTTTCAAATTTGCTTTATCGTCACACACACGGACATTGTCGTGTCGACACGACACTGATACTTCAACTCTTTGTTAACCAACAACCACCCCTCTGTTCCACAAGGACTGACTCTACACCTCTGAAACATGGTACAACCTCATCCCGTCCTTCCTAATTTCTCTAGCTTCTCCATTCTGCATCCTTGTAGATCAATGAAAAAGAAGATTCTCATTTGCTATTAATCAACCAAGTCCTCGCCCATTACCAACAATATTACGAGGAGCTTTCCAAGGCCGCTGTCGAAGACATATTTCGAGTCATATCTGTCCCATGGCTTACCTATTTTGAGCAGACCCTTTTCTAGTCTATTTAGGAACTTTTTAAACGTATTTCTCAAAATTTAGGAACCAAAAATGTCTTTTTAAAAAGGACCAAAGACATCTATTTTTTAAAACTCAAGGACTAAAAAGGTATTTTGTTTCTTAATATTAATTATTAAAAATGTATGTCCGTAAAATTTTCTTATTCCTCCGTTTATTGTCTCACTTTTTGCTTATTATAGTATGATAATATTTTAATGGGAATACTTCAACAATTAATTACTAAGGTGCTTGAGGCAATTTCAAAATGCTGTTTGTTTTTTTTTTTTTTTTCTTATTTAAATAATTTTAAAACCTTATCTTCAAAGATGAAATCTAAATTTCCTTATTAAAAAAAATATATATATATATAAATTTCCAAGGTGCCTGTGGCGTCTTCCTCTCTAGTCTCTAGGAGAGAGCCTGTGAACAGAATGGACAGCTTAATGCTGCAAAAGGACCCGATCGTGGTCAAGAAGAGAATAATTTTGTGCAAGTTCAACAGAAGAAAAAAATAGATTTTTGTGCAAGTTCAACCGCATCGAACAGGGATAGATCATCAGTGGAGGTCCACGGAGCTTTGACAAAACACTCTATGTCGAAGAAATTAGCACAAAAAGAAAGAAACAAACACTTGTATGAAATAAACTTTTATCACGATAAAGTACAAATATGGACACTTTTAGGAAGAGACTCTCTCGCTTTCTCACACTCACTCTTGATGCTTTCTCCAACTTGTTGATACTTTCTCCAAGTTGTCATACTTGACTTGCATATGGGGACACACTCCTATTCATAGGCATTAGATCCTTCGAGCCCAAGTAACATGATTTTTGGGAAATTGTCAAAATTAACCCAAATGAGTTTTGGGTTTTCAAAATTGACTTAGTTTCTAAAACCTTGTTTTTTTAACATATTTTATATAAAGTTAGCTACTTTTTAGTGAGACCCACAATGTGAAAAGTCATCTTTATCATTCTTCAATTTCTATTAATGATGGGAATTAAATTTCTTAATCAACCAATCCAACTAACTAATTCCAAACATCAACCCATCATTTGACCCACAAAGTATTCTAAAATAAGAAAATCAAACACACGGATAGACCCACTTCAAAATTTTCATATTGTCAACGTTTTTTTTTGAAGTACAATTGAGGATGATTAAGTTTTAGATAACAAAGAGTTTATGTAAGATATTTTTACGAAAATCTGGGAAAAAATTATGAATCCTGACCCAGAAAATTATGAATCGATTTCTTAGTCAGACGACCAAGATTTCCAGAAGGTTTTTTTTTTTGTTTTTTTTTTTCCATGTTTCTTTCTTTCCTCTTTTGGATTTATTCTTTCATTTCTTGCAAGAAATTTTAAAGAAACATGTTTTTTTTTAGTAAAATATATATTTTTTTAATCAAACTCACATTTCTTTTTATTCATAATTTATTAATGTTGGAAAAAAAAAAGGAAGAAAGAAAAAAAATATATATATGGAAAAAGAAAGAAAGAAATTTTTAACCAATTTTTTTTTTTGTCGAACTAACCAGGAAATCAATCAAGAAATTTTTAAAATACCTTTTTTTTTTGTTAAATATATTGGACCGGAGGAAGAAAAAAATAATAATAACAATATTGGACACAATTTTTTTTACCAAGAAATTCCAATCAAAATTTAGTTAAGAAATTTTGAAGACAATTTTTCTTTTTTTTTAAAAAAATTATGACCAATTTCATCATTTTTTTAAAACTATATTAATATTGGACACAAAAACAAACCGAAGTGAGGAAGCAAGAGAATATGGGAAAAAAGTATGAAAATGGGGTCCTTACGAAAATGGAAAAAGTATGATAGCAGGCTGGATGTTTTTTTTTTTTTTTTTTTTTTTTTTTTTTTTTTTTTTTTTTACCTTTTACATTCAAGGGTATGTTGGTAATTGCACAAGGGTAGATAACATCAACAAGATTCTCAATTGCTATTAATCAACCAAGTCCTCGCCCATTACCACCACTACTACGACCACCTTTACAGGCCCGCCGCCGAAGACATCTTCCAAGTGCTCTCCGCGCCATGGCTCTCCTCTTTCGAGCGAACCCTTCTCTGGATTTCCTGCTTCAAGCCTTCCATTGTCTTCCCACTCCTCGCCGCCGCTGTCAAGGACGCCGCTGCAGTCGGCCAGACTGTAGGAGGTCGAGGCAGAGGTCAGGCGGAATTAGAAGGAGTTGACTTAGGCCATGGCGAGTCTGCACGAGATGGTGGCGGCGGCGCCGATTGTGGAGCTGGCGCGGCGGACGGGGAGACTGGTGGATGGGGAAATCTGCGAAATGGATGGTGCGATCGAGGAATTGAAGATGGGGATGTTGGGGATTTTCGATAGAGCGGATCTGGTTGCTTCGTGGGTCGACGGTGATGAGCGTTATGGAGATTCTGAATTCTGATCAGACGGTGAGGCTTTTGGCGGCGGCGGCGGAGTTTCAACTGCGGATTAGAAGATGGGGCGTTCGGAGAGATTTGGAGGGAGCGACAGAATCTCCATGAATCGCTGGTCATGGGCTCGACGTATTGGGCCCAATTCCTTCTAAATTCTTATAGGGCAACCATATAAATGGCCATTTTAAAATGAGAAATTTTGGTAGATAGACTGTTTTTTATACATATTTTCATAAATGTCCATAGTTGTGTAGATTTCCAAGATTAGATTTCCAGCATTTTTTCCTTACCATTTTACCCTTCTTGTCATATTTTATAAGATTTTATAAGATATTATCTTAACTAAATCCTTAATATTTTGAAAATATGATTCTTGAGATTTGATTTCTTGCCATAATGATTCCAACGTATTTTCCTTTTATTCGACAATTTTCATCCATTTTCGTTCTCTTGTTTGGTAATTTTCGGTTGATCCATTTTTTTTTCTCTTTTTTTTCTTTAATTTTCGGTTGATCCATTTTTTCTCTTTTTTTTTTTCCTTCTCTATCGATTTATTCCTTCACGTTTTTTTCTTCGTGGCAGTAGTTTTCTATTTTCTTCATTAACCGAACAAAAGCTAATCAATTTTTTTCTTTCTGTTTTTTTCTTCCCGACAGTAGTATATATAACATATTCGTTGGAATATCTAAAAAATACATATATATTTCGATTAATATTCATTTTACTGACATAACTATTTTGGCTATTATATATATATATATATATATATATATATATATTCCCAGTAATATACCGTTTATAATCTATGCATATATTGCATTGATTATTATATATTCTGGTTAATTTTCAATATATAATAGTTTAGTATATATGTCTCATAGTCTACGTACTTTTTTTTTTAGATTTTTGCATTTTACAGAAAAACATTTATATTCATATATAATTTCATATATACCAGCTTATATATACTATGTACATGAGTTTTCCTTTTTTTTACTCATTGTTGTAGCCACGTATACCAAGTTTTTTTCTTGTCTCATTACTATAGTATTAAATATACACTTGTATATTTAGTTATTTGTCAATATATATTATATATATACATGTATGTATGTGTATTAAATATACCAATGCATTTAGGAGAAATATAGATATTGGAAAAAAAAACTTGTATATAACTATAAAAAAAAAACTTATTTTTTAAATAATATATACATATGTATATATTAAATATACCACGGCGGTGATGAAATTCAACGATACCCACGATAAAACAGCGACAATTTGAGGGCAATAACTGGGCTGGTGGTACCCATTGATGCATGGGTGCTGCTTATTCGAGTTTGCAATGGCGATGGTTGGACGGCGGCGGCGCTTCCGGTGGTGGTTGGTTGTCGGTGGCAAGAAAAGGATCGGAGATGAAGAGGGAAAGAGACCATGAGGGAGAAAGATCATGAGGGAGGAATGGAGGGAGGAAGAAACCGTGTGTGAACTGGGAAAAATAGTGAGTGGTTTTAGAGATTTTTTTTTTGAAAAATTGGGAGTGATTTTAGGGATCTTTCAAAATTAGAAAGTAATTAAAAAATCTCTTTCCTTTTTCGTTCACTATCTCTCACCCACGATTTGTGTTTCCTTTTTTGGTTTTATTTTATTTATTTTATTTTTTTTAAATAGTTAGTAGTGGATATGAGGGTTGAATCGTAAAAGGGCCATGATTTTTATGAAAAAAAGTTGGACCATTAGACCTTTTCAGTAAAAAATGGGAAACTTGGACATTTATGAAATATAGGATCCAAATTTGGGCTATCTATGTACTTTTCCGTTTTGAAAAAGGGTCGTGTTTTCATTTTGAGAAATGGCCAAGAGCTAAATTTAGTAATTTTTTTTTGCAACAAAGTGGATGAAAATACCCCCAACCCAAATCTTAATTCAGAAATAAATTAAATTAAAATACACTATAAAGAAGAGAGAAAATCTAGGATTGTTACCGATTAATTCAACAACCAAATCAATAATAGAAATACAAATTAAACAGATAAATCTGGAAACTTTAATTATTTAAATTCAAACAAGAGAGAAAAAACAAGAGAATTCAAAATTTAAACACAGTATATTGGATTCAATCAAAAAATGAAGAACAACTTAAAGAACTTACCCGTTCCAACTAGGATTAAATAAAAAAAAATGAAGAACAACCTGATGCATCTAAAACATCGGATCAAAAATAAAATGTAATTGATATTATTTGGTACCCATCAGAAAGAAGATTTCATAAGTATTAATAACACTGTTTTTCCTATTTGATTAGTCGGGTCTTTGAATTTGATTAGTCCTTAATTAGTCTTCCCATAACCGAAATACACTATAAAATAGGAAGAGAATCTATGATTTAGATATTAATTTAAACCAAATTAAATCAATGAATTTCAAAATAAACAAGATAAGACTCATACTAATGTGTCTCAACAGAATAAATTAAAAAATTTTATACTAAATTAAAATCACGATTTATGGAGAAAAAATAATGGTACATAAAAGAAATACAGTATATTGATAAAAAAAAAAATCATGCAAATACAGGGACTTCTCAGAATTTACTTCCATACACACTGTATTTGAAGTATTTACGGTCTCAGAATATTGGGATCTAATTTTGCAAAGAAAAAAAATGAATACGAATAAAAAAAGGAATATAAATATGAGGCAATGTTGGAAAAAAGTGAAGACCAAGAAATCGATCCGGTGGAAGATGATAGAGAGAAGATATATGTTGTAACTATTGCTTGATTATTCGTGGGATAACTAACTTTTTTTATATATATATATAATTAAATCAGATAGGGGCTTCCTCAAATATTGAATGGAACTTGAAAATTGACTCGAAGAGTCAATTTAAACAGAATCATTATTTATGGAGGAAAAATAGGAGTACATAAAAGAAATACTTGAGAAATCTATTTAAAAAAAAAAAAAGAAATACTTGAGAAATTGAAATAAATAAATTGAGGATCTCAAAAATCAGCACATCAAATCAATTTAACTTTTACAACTAAAGAAATTGAAATAAATAATAAAGTAAAATACGTTTTTGGTCCCTACTGTTTTAGGTCAGTTTCCAATAAGTCCCTAGGTTTCAAAATTGAACAATCAAGTCCCCACTATTTAAAAAATGCTTCTATTGAGTCCCTGCACCGTTAATTTTTTTAACGGTGCTGACGTGGCACGTTTAAAAAAATAAAATAATAATTAAAAATAATTAAAAATATTTTTTTTAAAAAAAAAATCACCACTTTCTCTCTCCCCACCTTTCTTCTTCTTCCCACTCTATCTCCCCCACCCACTCTCTTCTTCTTGCCACTCTCTCTCCCCCACCGCCGGAGCTTTTCCCGTCGGAGTTTCTCCCGGAATGCCCCTCTCCCTCTCCTCCTTCTAAACCCCAACACTCCTCTCTCTCTCCTTCCAAACCCAACCAACCCCTCTCTCTCTCCTTCCAAACCCACCATCATGTTTCGGGACCAACCCCCATCTCCGACCCCTCCCTTCATCTTCTTCTCTTAACAAAAAAATCTTCTCCGTTTAGCTTCAACATCAACCCCCAGTTCCGGCGTCGTTTGAGCTTTTTTTTTTTTTTTTTTTTTTTTTTTTTTTTGTAGATCTGGAAGATGAAAGGGTTTGGGGAAGAAGATGGGTTTTAGTTTGAGCTTGTTTTTTTTTTTTTTTTTTTTTTTTTTTTTTTTGCGTAGATCTGGAAGATGAAAGGGTTTGGGGAAGAAGATTGGTTTTAGTTTGAGCTTGCCGTGTGTGTTCTTTTTTTTGCGTAGATCTGGAAGATGTAAGGGTTTGTATTTTGAAGAAGAAGAATGAAACGGGGTGGGGGTTGTATTTTGAAGAAGAAAGAGGGGGGGTTGTCGGATTTTGAAGAATAGCAAAAAGGATGGAGGTTAGGTTTTGGAATAGAAGAGGAAGGAAAGAGAGGGGGCTGGTAGGATTTTGAAGGACGAAAAGGGATGGGTTGGGGGCGGCGATGGCGGAAGAAGAGCGGCGGAAAGAGAGAGAGTGAAAGGAAGCGATGGCGAAAAGAGAGAGAGTGAAAGCGAGCGGCGGCGATGGTGGTGGATAGCGGCGGCACCGTCGCCGGCTGGTGACGAGAAGAATCAGAACAAAAAAAAAAGAAAGAAGGGAAGAAGGAGAGGCTTTCGGGGTGGGGAGAGAGAAGAAGAGTGATTTTTTTTTAATTTTATTTTTTAATTATTTTTTTTATTTTTTTATTATTTTAATTAAAAAAATTAATATTTTATTTTTTAAACGTGCCACGTCAGCACCGTTAAGAAAATTAACGGTGGAGGGACTCAATAGAAACATTTCCGAAACAGTAGGGACTTGATTGTCCGATTTTGAAACCTAGGGACCTATTGGAAACGAACCTGAAACACGAGGGACCAAAAGGGTATTTTACCCAAGGAGAATTTGAAAACCTTCCAAAATCTTTCACATGCTCCTCTTCATCCCGCAAATACAGATACCTTTCCAGAATTTACTTGCATACACACTGTATTTGAAACATTTACAGTCTCAGAATACAAATATCTAATTTTACAAAGGGTAGGTAAAATTACTTTCGGGAATAAAAGGATGAACATGAATAAAAGAAATAATTCGAATATGAGGCAACATACCTATAATCAATAGCATTTTCAGTGTTGGAAAGAAGTAAAGACAAGAAATCAATCGAAGTTGAGAACGGGTGGGAAAGATGATGAAGATGATGATTTGTTGATTCAAAATATAAAAATTTAAATAGATAAGAGAGAAGATATAAGCTGTAACTATCGATCCCATCATTCATGGGATTAACAGTTTGGTTATGATTATCTTTTTTTTTTAAATTAAATCAAATATGTTTCCTCAAATATAGGATGAGACGTGAAAATTGACTTGAGGGTATAATTGGAAGAATAATTAACGTGAAAATAGGTTTAAAAATCGGTTTGGCCATTTTTCATTGAAAAAAATCGTTTGGCCATTTTTCAAAACTACGCTGTAATTTTTGGCCATTTTTCATTGAAACAAAACACAAAAATATTTTATTTTTCATGCTTAAAATACTATTATCTATTTCTAGAGATAAAAAACCAGATTTTTTTTTTTTAAAAAAAAATGAATTCAAGATGTTATGTAACTATCTTGGGATGGATAGATTTTTATATTAAAAGTTCGTTTGGGTGAATTCTTTTTTTTTTTTTTTTTTTTTTGGAAGAATTTGCTAGGGTGAACTTCGTCAAGATGAACTATGTTCTTGTTGCCTTTTATCCTCCTACCTTCATTTGTAGTAGGTTACTATTTTTAGTTTTAGAAATGAAATAATATAGGTCCCGTTTGATAACCATTTCCTTTTTGGTTTTTGGTTTTTTGAAAATTAAGCCTATAAAGACTGTTTTTACCTACAAACTTCTATTTTTTTTTTATCTACATCATTTCCCATGTTTTCAAAAACCATGCCAAATTTTGAAAACAAAAAGTAGTTTTCAAAAACTTGTTTTTGTTTTTGGAATTTGGCTAGGAACTCAAATATATCCTTAACAAAAATGAAAAAGAATGAGAGAAAACAAGTACAATTTTCAAAAATAAAAAACAAAAAACGAAATGGTTATCAAACGGAGCCTGTAGTCTTTTTTAATGTCAAAGATTTAGTTGCAATAAAATTGGAATTTTTTTTTCTATTTTATTTTTTGAATAGATTTTCATAAGTCTATTATCAATTAGTATTTGAAGTGATGTGATGTAGGCAATAAAATTGGTCAGACTTTCGTAAAAATAAATAAAATAAATAAATAAAAGAGAAATTAACATGAACAGAATTTCAAAAATGAACACATGATTTCAATGATTTTTTTTTTTTTTCAATTTTGGAATTTAGCTTTAAGATATAATAGTCGATATACATTTTCTCTACAACAAAATAGTTATCAAATATTCATAAATTAATTTATGACCGTATCTTTACCTAGTCAATTTTATGTATCCATTATAATCTATAGTTTTCCGAAGACCTTTCATATCAATGCACTTGTTTAATAATAACAATCAAACTAATTGAATGCCAACAAGAGCGTAGCTCAATTGGCTTAAAATTGTATTGATAACCACGAGCTTTGTGGTTCGAATCCTCCACCCTCACATACTGTCAAAATAAAAAATCCTACTACAGTAATCTCTTTTCAATTTCATCAATTTATATTATAAATATAATAACAATAAATATTTCAATTACTTTTCAATTTCATTCTTAATCTTTTAAAAGTATGAGGAAAAAAAATTATTCATAAATTCATCAAATTGCACCTCAAATTTAGATATGTATTGCAATTGAACCCTTTTTTTTTTTTGAAAAAATATGAACCTTAAACTTTAAAAAGTGTTGCAACTTTTACCCTCAAATAAGTTTTTATTGGAAATGATGAAAACATATGTATGGTATAAATTTGATAACATTAAAAAAAAAAAAAAATGACATTAGAGCTCAATTTTTGCTAAAATTTTGTGAGTTTTGGCAAAATTATTTAATGGTTACTTTGCACAATATTTATCAAATCTTAATTTTGTCGAAAACCTGATTTTATTGAAATTAGTAAGTTTGTTTTATGGAGATTTTTACATTACTTTTTGTTAAAATTATTGGGTGAAATAACTGAAATTGAATTGAGGATAAATAAAAATTGCAACAATTGTTTAATATTATGGTCCAACTTAATGAAATTAAAAATTTAGCAAAGGTGAAAATTTATACAACCCGAAAAGTTAATAGGTCAAATTCGACATATATTGAGACAAAGAGCTAACGTGGACCATGACTAGAACCTTACATCAACACTTGTTATCATTCTATAACATCAAGATCTAACAACAAAACAATAATATATGATATCAAAATACAAAGAAACCTTAGTAAAATCGAATGACTTAAAATAGTATTTTTTTTGCTGGTTAAGTTTATGCTCATGTTGACAGTTAAAATAGTTTGATACTAGAGCAAATAAACTGATATTATACACTAATACCTCCAAACACTAATCAAAATTACTTACAAATTTTAAATTTCCTTGTTATCTTTTTTCAATGTTTACGTAGGATCGTATGGAACACTAGATGGGTGAATAGAGTTGTTTAATAAAATTTAAAACCTTTTCTTTTTGCTAAATTAAACTAACTTAATTTAGGGAAAAAATACATTTTTGGTCTCTGAGGTTTGGGTTAGGTTTCACTTTGGTCCATGAGTTTTCAAACTTGACAATTTAGTCCATGAGGTTTGGATTTTGTTTCATTTTGGACCTCCATAAACTTTTCTGTTAATTGTTAATGGTTTGCTGACATGACACTTATTTTTTATTAAAAAAATATTTCTTAAAATTTTAAAAAATAAAATAATTTAAAAAATATATATATTTATATTAATTTTCATTTCCCTCCCATTTTTCCTCTCTTTTTTTCTTCTTCTTCCTCTCAAACACCATCATCCTCTTCTTCTTCTTCTCAACCACCATCACCACCACCCTCAAGGTCACTGTTGCCGCCAGTCGTCAGCGATGCTCGCCGGCATCCGGCGGCCGGCGACATGTTTTTTTTGGGAAAAATACACTTTTGGACCCTGAGGTTTGAGTTAGGTTTCATTTTGGTTCCTGAGTTTTCAAACTCAACAATTTAGTCCCTGAGGTTTGGATTTTGTTTCATTTTGGTCCTTCCATCCACTTTTCCGTTAAATCTTAACGGTTTGCTGACGTGGCACCATTTTTTAATTACAATTTTTTTTTCATTTTTAATAATAAATTTATAAAAAAAATCATTATTTTAAAATATTTTATTTCTTTCTCTCACCTTCCTCCTCCACCTTCTTCTTCACCACCCTTCTTCTTCTTGTTCACCCACTCACCCACCACCATTCTGGTAGCTGCCGCCGGCGACCGCTGCTCGTCGGTGGTCAGCCGCTGGCAGCGAAAACTTTTTTTTTTTTTAATACTTCTCCTTCCTTTCTTTTTTCTTCTTATTTCTTTCTTCTTTTCTTCTTTTTTTATACGACTCCAGCAACCGATCAGACAATGTGACAACATCCTTGAACCGCCTTCGCACACCGAATTCGGATCCAGGCCCTCCGTACTCAGGCAGATCCGTCCTCGTCGTAATCAAATATGTGTAGTAACCACTTCCACCGGGAACCAACGAATTGTTCAGCTCATTCATTATGAAGCTTTGATTCCGAAGCTTTCCGGCGAGATCTGAAACAAACTGCTCGTGGGGGTTTCGTTCTTTAGATCTGGAACGGTGAGGGACGTGGACTGAATCGGGGCGTTCCTTGTGGGGTTTTGCGATTTCGTAGTCCATTCGCGGGGGCTTTTGTCAGATCTGAAACCAACTGCTCGCGATTTCGCCGTCCGTTCGTGGGGGGGTTCGTCGATTTCGTCAGATCTGGAAAAAATTGTCGTGGGTCTGGCTGTTTTTACTTCGTCGTCGGTAAGGGTGTTTTTTAAATAGTGAAAGAAGAAAGAGAAGGGAGGAAGATGGAAGAAGAAGAATAAGGGGAGAAGAAGAAAGAAGAAGAAAAAAGAAAGAAAAAAGAGTGAAAAAGGGGTTCGACGGCGGACGACAGTGACCGACGGGCGGCGACGGCAACTGGGTAGGATTTGAAGAAGAAGAAGAATAAGAGAGAGAAATTTAATAATAAAATAATAAAATTTTAATCAATTTAATATTATTTTTATTTTAAAAATTAAAAAATATATTTTTAAATAAAAAATAGGTGCCACGTCAGCATTCTGTTAATTTTTAAGGGAAAAATGGATGGAGGGACTAAAATGAGACGAAATCCAAACCTCAGGGACTAAATTGTCAAGTTTGAAAACGTAGGGACCAATATATTTTTAATTTTTTTAATTTTAAGAAATATTTTTTAATAAAAAATAAGTGTCACGTCAGCAAACTGTTAAAAAGTTAACGGAAAAATGGATGGAGGGATCAAAATGAAACAAAATCCAAACCTTAGGGACTAAATTGTCGAGTTTGAAAACTTAGGGACCAAAATGAAACCTAACCCAAACCTCAGGAACCAAAAGTGTATTTTTCTCCTTAATTTAATAAACACTATAAAATATGCTAGAAATATTAGAATAATTTTCCTAGGCATGCAATCTACTTAGATAAGAAATCAAAGAGCGGAAATTAAAAGAGTAGAGAGAAAGAGATAATACCGGAAAATTTTATAGTGGTTCAGAAATCTCTACTCCACTCCTAGGACTTCTTCTTGGGTATTTTACAGCAACAACTCTGTTACGGGTGAGAACCAAACCGATCGATCACTCTTTTTCCAGGTTCAAGAGTAAACTTCTACTGATCCTCTTACAGGTTCAGGACCTAACCTATATTGATCTTTTTAAACGGGTTCAAAATCAAACCACTACGATCCTTTTAATCGGGTTCAGGATCAAACCACTACAAATCCTTTTTCGGGTTGAGGATTAAACAACTCACTAAATTTCTAAGGTGCACCCACACCTTATTACAATTCCCTATATATATATATATATATAAAAGGAACAATCTCACAACAAAAAAATACCTCTTGAAGGCAGGATACACTAGTAAGAGCACTAGAATTCTCACTAAAAAATTTCTCATAAAATTGCACTAGTCGGTTTAAGAGTATGGGAGGATTTTGGAAAAGGAGAGTAAAAGGCTTGAACACTTTTGTAAATTTGATCAATTAAGTGTATGTTAGAGGAGAAGAAAATGACTCAATTTATAGATTGAGAAATTGAATTTTGGCCATTGGATTAAATTCAAAATGGATGGTGGAGATTTGATTTAATGAAAAAGGAATGAATTTTGAATTTAAAAAGGATTAAAATTAGGATGAAATTTGAATTAAATTTGAGATTTGAAAAGATGAATTTTAGGAGGCATTTTGAATTAAAAAAGAGATTTGAAATGGATTGAAATTATGATGAAATTTGGAGATGAAATTGAGATTTAAAAAGGATTGATTTCAGGAGAAAATTGGAATTATAGATAGAGATGTGAAAGGATTGAATGAAATTTAATTTTGGATTAAAATTAGGAGGAAAGTGGAATTAAATTGATTCATCCAACCATTCAAAATGAGGTCCACATCCGTTGTCACATCAGATGCCACATAAGCGCCACATCACTCACATGTAGGGTTTTTTTTTTTTTTTTTTTTCAATCTTCTTTTGCTTGTAACCTTCTCGTTTGAACTCCGATTTGAGCGATTCAAATTGCATTGGGATTTTCTTTCTAAGCTTTACAAGATAGACGCTTTGAGACATTGAAAGTGTTAGTAAATTAAAGGTTTGTTATCATAAAAAACATATGGTATGATTGAAACTCATAAAGCTAACCGTTTATTTAGTGACAATAAAATAAAATAAAATAAAGCAATGTATCTATCAACGAGATTTTCCTGTCCCACAAATTAAAAAAATATAATAATAACTTCTGATCCTATCCCTATAATCTTTTTTTTTTTTTTTTTTTTTGACAATATGGGGGTGGGAGATTCGAACCACAGACCTCGTGGTTATCAATATATCTTTATGGCAGTTGAGCTATGCTCTTGTTGGCATCCCTATAATCTTTAGCATGGTTAATTTTACGTATCCATATTATAATCTATAGTTTTTTTAAGACCTTGCATATCAATACATTTATTTAATAGTCTTAATCGTATCAAGTGCATGGATCTCATGGCTAAAGTGAGCATAGTCGTTCAATGGTAATTACCATACACCTTTGATTAAGAGATGAGATGTTCGAATTCAAAAACTAATAATAATAATAAATAAATAAATAAATAAATCTCATGTAAATTTTAATATATAATTCTTATGTTTTGAATTGATTAAAATTTACTAAAATTGTTTTACTTGTTGACAACCCATATGGATAATTAGAAAGAAAAATTGGGTTGTTGTATTCAAATACAACGAACTGGGTCAATTTTAGAACTTTATTTGAATTCAAAGTTGGAAAGATAATAGGAATGGATAGGTTATCACCAATTTCTGGATAGGGTATCATCAATTTCGAGCCAGAATATCTATTGAAAAATGCTCAACTTGCCACATCAAAATTTCATAATTCAATGACGAAAAGATTAGTCGTCATTTGATAACTATTTGGTTTTGAAAAATTATGCTTGTTTTCTTTAAAATTTTTAAAAATGGGTTTCATCTTTATTAAGGAAACATGTGAATTCTTAGCCAAATTGTAAAAAATAAAAAAAAGTTTTTTAAAACTCTTTTTAAAATTAAGATTATTTTCTCTCAATTTCCTTATAGTGATTTTCATCTTTGTTGAGGACACATTCATTCCTAGCTAAATTTCAAAAACAAAAACAAGTTTTTGAAAACTACTTTTTTTAGTTTTCAAAACTTGAGTTGATTTTTGAAAATATGGGAAGAGGATGGATAACAACACAATAACAATACAAAAAAACTTATAGATGGATTCGTCAAAAAAAAAAAAAAAAAAAAAAAAAAAACCTTATGGATGGAAATAGTGTTTGTAGGCTTAATTTTTTAAAACCAAAAACAAAAAACCAAATGGTTATCAAACGGGACCTTAACTTTTCAAAACATGACATGACTTTTGAAAACATGAGAAGAATTTAGATAACAAACGAAGAAACTTAATTTTCAAAAACCAAAAATCAAAAATCAAACAAGGCATTGGTAATTGCTAGTTGTAGAATAAAGATAATAATAAGCAATTTAGTTAAGCGTATAATATAATTACGTAGTTAAATTACAAATTTAATCTCTGAATTGTGTCTATTAGACCATTGAATTTGAAAAAGTAAACAATTAGTTACTACTTCTAATTTTGCGTTTAATAGGTTTAAGTTTTCAATCTAACTTATTAGATGTTTTTTAAAGGCTAAATTATAAAAAATGCCCCTGAATTATGAAGTTTGTTTCAAAAATGCCCCTGAACTTTAAAAAGTTTCAAAAATACCCGTTAATTTTTTTTATGGAAACCATTAAAAATTTTAGTTTCATTAATACTCTTTAACTTTCAAAATATTTTAAAAAATAACCTTATTAGAAAATGTTTCTTTTTTTTTTTTCCTTATCCCACCGTAAATTCTTCTTCCATGAAAATTTAAGAGAAGTTTTACCTATTTTTCACGTATTCATACACTAGGAGCTTTTCTTCTCTTTCAACACATCATCCCAAGAGTTTGACTAGATTTTCAGCAATGGTATTTTCGACGGTTTTAACAGTTCCCATCCAAAAATTAACTGCAAGGGTATTTTTGAAACGTTTTGTAAAGTTCAGGGGTATTTTTGAAACTTTTTAAAGTTCAGTGGCATTTTTGAAACAAATCCCATAGTTCAGGGGTATTTTTTTTTAATTTTTTATTTTATGATTTGGCCTTTTTTAAAATTCACAAACTATATGACATAAAATAGAAAGTTTAGGATGCTATTAACATTTAACTTTATATCTAATATATTATTTTAAGATTTAAAATTAAAGATTTATCCGACACAAAACTAAAAAACTCATGGATTTATTAGACAAAAGTTGAATGACTTGTTGAAGTTGAGAGTATATGTTAACAAGATTTTCCACTCGTGTCCCATAAGTAAATATATAATTTTTTTTTTTTTTTTGAGGAAAAGTAAATATATAATAACAATAAGCATTAACCAACGAAGATTTATTCTGTTATTATATTTTTCTAATTTTTATTTTGTGACTTTGTTATGTATCAGGAACATGAATTAAGATTGTACAGATACTGAGAATGTAACTTTCAGTAATAAGTTAGTTGCAACACATGTTAATCTGGACTGCCACGTGGACTCTAATCCTAACATTTTCCAGTTGCACCGTGGAGACCACGTGGATTCGGGTTTAGTACAACAGTATTTGGGGATAAATGTATTTGGTCGAAACTACATGTCAATTACTGTTGAGCTATACTCGCTTTGATACTAGTTTTCATCTTGAATTCTTAACTAAATTCTAAAAACAAAAACAAGTTTTTGAAAAACGATTTTTTTATAGTTTTTAAAACTTGACTTGGTTTTTGAAAACATGGAAATAAGATAGATGAGAAAACAAATAAACTTATGGATGGTGGTAGTGTTTATAAACTTAATTTTCAAGAACAAAAAACCAAATGATTATTAAACGAGACCTTAGTTAAATTTTTTCAAGTTAAAGCTTTTCAATCTTTATATTTTAAGAAATTTCTAATAGAACCATAGAATATGTCAATTTCGTATTTAGCTTAATTTGTACTTGACAAATTAGTAAGTTGAAACGTCTAATATTCATAACTTTCATTAAGTGGTTAGAAAGCTACGGCGTCCTTTTTAATAAAAGATGTAGTGAAAAAAGTGCAACTGTGTTATGTTAACTAGTTCGCTTGTGCTCAGGTTAACAAAAGAGTGCAACTGTTAATAAATATAGCCATTGCAAAACTAATAACCTCGGTCTTTGACTAATCCTTATTAAAAACATTTTACCGTATAAGATTTAAATAGACATGATCCCGAAAACAATTAGAGACCAAACTTATAATTTGACCCATAACGAAAGAAGAGAGACAATTGTCTTCTTCCTTCCTTCGTCTGCTACCGACGTTGCCATGCCGACACGGTGACTCTGTTTCATACTCTCACTCCCCCTGCTCCTATCAGTCACTGCCACCGCCGCAGCTCTGCACTCTTACCAACGAAGCAACCACCTCTTTTCCCTTTCTCTCTCTCTGTTTTGGATTCTTTTCGTTAAATTAAGATGGCGGCAACAGTTAAACCAATCTGCCGCGACTATAAATAAGGCTCTCCCCCACTGCCCCCACCACCCCGTCTGGGGATTGGCCGAGTGGCGCCACTGTGAAGAAAATCATGGCGAACCCATCAAGGCCAATAGCTCACTCTGCATCTGCAATCGACAATTTCGGGAGCTTTTATGAGAACTGGCTGGCAAGGCAACAGGGGTTTCTCGAGCCGCTTCTCCACGCTTTGCAGATCAGCGATTGCAAGGAGGAGAAGCAATTGCGATTGATCAACCAAGTTTTGGCCCATTACCAGAGCTACCACAAGGAAATTTCCAAGGCCGCTGGAGAAGATGTGCTCAGGGTGTTTTCGGCGCCGTGGCTGAGCTCTTACGAGAGGACTCTGCTTTGGATTTCTGGGTTCAAGCCGTCAATCGTGTTCCGATTGGTGGAGGGGGCGGTGAAGGATTTGACGCCGGCGCAGGCGGTGAGAATTGAGGAGGTGAAGGTGGAGGTGAGGCGGAAGGAGAAGGATTTGACGGAGGCAATGGCGAGTCTGCAGGAGACGGTGGCGGCGCCGCCGATTGTGGGGCTGGTGCGAAGGGCGGGGAGGTTGGTGGATGGGGAGATTTGCGAAATGGAGAATGCGATCGATGAGCTGAAAATGGGGATGTTGGGGGTTTTTGACGGTGCCGATTTGCTTCGAGGGTCGACGATGAAAAGGGTAATGGAGATTCTGAAGACCGACCAGACGGTGAGGCTTTTAGCGGCGGCGACGGAGTTTCAGCTGCGGGTCAGGCGATGGGGCGTGCAGCGGGATTTGCAGAGAACAAGAAGAACAACAACAACATGAAACATGAATCGCTAAGGCTTGGGTGTTTGTGTGTTTAATTTGAATGTGATTTGTGAATGTGTGTTAATGGGGTTTCTGAGTTTTTCTAAGTTTGTGTGTGTGTGTTTTGAGTTTGAGCCAGTTAGGCCCAGCTCTGACTAAGCCTAAAAGAAAAATAAGTGAGCCTAAAAGCTTTTTATTCGTCTAGGGAAGGAAAGTTTTCTATGCAAGTGTTTGAAATTTGGTTTCGAGTTTGTGTTCATTTGATGGTTTAAAAGGGAATCGAATATAACGTCTAAAAGAGGGAGAGTTCGAATATAAAATTTCAAGAAGGGGAGTGGAGAATCAAGAAATGTTAAAGAGACTTTTTTTTTTAAAAAAAAAAAGGAAAAAGAAATGTTAAAGAGACAATAAAGTGAAATGGAAAAAATAAATGAGTATTTTGCTTAATTCGTAAGTTACATGAACTCAAGTTTATGAAGGGTTAAGAAGTGAGCTCAATTTATGAGCACGTCTTTTGATTTCCTCATTCAAATCTCATGAGAAGCAAGGTCGAGAGAGTGTTGTCTTAATCTATCTCCATACTACTATTTCTCGTCGTGCTACTAGTACCACCAAATGTTGTGCCATAAAGCTTATTTATTGATAATTTCAACTCTTCACAAACTAAATATAGGTTACTAGAACTCACATTTCTTTGTTCAATTCAAACATAAGGTATGATATATAAGTTTAAACTCTCTAACTTCAAGCTTAACAAACTCAAACTTATGTGATGTACTCAAAAAAAAAAAAAAAAAAACCTCAAACTTATGTCCATTCATAAATCGTATCTTTTTTTTTTCTTTTTTAGTTCAACAATACATGTAAGCGAGAATTTAAACTTCTAACCTTTTGTTCGATGTCATAATACCTTAACCATTTGAGTTATGTTTAAGCCTGCGAAAAGAAAAAAACACTCCCAACTTATTAAATTAGCTCAAGTTGCAATTACAATATAAACAACAAATGATTTGTTAGTGATTGGTATAAGATTTCCTGTCAATGTTTGAATTTCTCCCCCAAAAGAAAAAGGTTCGCAGATATTTTATTTTATTATTTTTTTAAAAAAGTACTTAAAGACAATAAAAAGAAACTTAAAATAAGAATTTTACATATTATTTTTAAACAAACACTTGCTCTATCAACACCTGTATATTTAATCCAAAGCCACTTTAGAAAACTTTTGAACATTTTTCGAATGCTTTGAAAAAATATTTGTCCACATGCAACTGAATATCACGAATCATATACTTGCTTAATTGTTTATTAGAACCAAAGTAACTCTGTTATCATTTTTTTTTTTTTTTTGATATCCGTGAGTGTCCGAGCCAGCTTATGCGCACCTCGACTAATCTCACGGGATAAGGAAACTCGTAGGATATTAAATATAACTCTGTTATCATATTATGAATCACTTTGAGGAATAAAATGAAATTTATTCCTTCATTAACATTACTTTCATTCAAATTTACATTTCCCACTAACTTTTCTGTCATATATACAATGGAACAGCAACAGAAATTTTCCTAAGATGAAAATGGGCTGCTACTATGATAAGAAAAAATTATGGATCCATAACCCAGAAAGCCTAGATATTATGGGCTGTTAAATTCTCCAAAAAAGCTATAGAAACTTCTGTCATATCAGCTGATTTGTAAACATGTAAATATTAAATTCAATATATCCCACTGAAAATTACAATCCATGAGCTTATGATTTTTAGGAAAGTAGAACAACTGATAGATTAAAAACAGAGAGAAAAAAAAAAGTTACTGAAACATGTGTTTCACAAAGCTACCACTAAATGACCTTTGAATGATAAAAAAAGCTAGTGGAATTCACACATTCATTAAACATGATATAAGCAAATCAACAAAATTAGATCATATGAGTAAGCAGTATATTATCCAACCAAATATTGAATTGCTACAAAAAGATATGTATAGATTTGGGGGAGTGAATGTAAATGGAAGTGGGGGAAGACATGATTTAGAGTGATGAGTTGAAGGTCCAATATCTAGTGGAGAAGGCCAAAGGATGATTTTGATCTTAATCAAAGTGATTAATTAGGCCATTAAAGGCACTGCTGTTAAAAATGGGTTTTAAGGTAAAACTAAAGAACAAAACAGACTAGAATTATTCAGACAACATACCTGTCTGTGTCTTTGTACATGGGACTGCTCATTTCTAGCTTTTCCTCAGCTTCTGTTTTCAGTCAACAAACTTTGAAATAAAAACCAGTGGTGAATCTCAAGCTGTTTGTTCAAACTTGTTCAAATCCTTTTCCAAGTCTAAAGTCCTTGGTGATTTCAAGATGTTATTCTCCACAATAACATATAGTGGAGTATAAACATAAAGTTTCTTTATACAAAGCTTTGTATCTACCCTTCTCTTTCTCTCTCTTTCTACTTTTTTTTTTTGTTTTCCTTTTTTTTTCTCTCAGTACACTTGCAAGAACCTTTTCTTTTTTATTTAATTTTCTTGTCACCTTCCCTTTTCATTATCAAGGCTTTGTTACTGTACTACTTGCTGCTACACCATTTTGATCCCCATTTATATTCTCTTCTATCTTGCCTTGCCTTCTTCACCTCTCATCATCACAATCATTCTCAACTCTCTACACCTTGCCTTGTCCATTATGGCTTTTCACTCAGCTTTCTTTCTTCTTTTGTTCCTCACTTCCTCCATCTCTTCTTCTCAAGCTTTTACTGCTACCAACCAGTCTCAGTTCTTCTTTCTCATGCAAAAGACTGCCTCAGGAAAGTTCCTGTCTGATTGGGATTTTTCAGGAGGCAAATCCTTCTGCAACTTCACTGGAATCGAGTGCAATGACCGAGGTCACGTTGTTGGGATTGATATCTCTGGCCAGCCTCTCTCTGGTGGCTTCCCTGAAGATGTATGCTCTTACCTTCCAGAGCTGAGAGTTCTTCGTCTCGCTGGTACTGGTTTTCGGGGACGTTTTCCTCTGGGAATCACCAACTGCTCTCTACTTGAAGAGCTTGACATGAGCTCTTTGTATCTCAATGGGACAATCCCAGATTTGTCACAAATGAAACAACTTCGTGTACTTGACTTATCGTACAACTCCTTCACCAGTGACTTTCCCATGTCAGTTTTCGACCTTGTTAATCTTGAGGTGCTGAATTTCAATGAGAACTACAACCTCAACTTATGGAAGTTGCCTGTGAACATCTCCAGCCTGAAGAAGCTGAAATCTATGGTCTTGACAACCTGTATGTTAGACGGCGAAATCCCACGATCGATAGGGAACATGACGTCTCTTGTTGATCTTGAACTCAGTGGGAACTTTCTCAAGGGAGAGATTCCAAAAGAAATCTCCTTGCTGAAGAACTTGCAACAACTTGAACTCTATTACAATGAACTCACAGGGAACATACCAGAGGAGCTTGGGAATCTAACAGAGCTCGTGGACGTGGACATGTCGGTGAACCTTTTGACAGGAGAGCTTCCAGAATCTATTTGCAAACTCCCCAAGCTTAAAGTTCTACAGATTTACAACAATAGCCTCACAGGAGAGATCCCAAGTGTACTAGCCAACTCAACAACACTCACCATGCTATCACTTTATGACAATTTTCTTACAGGACAAATCCCACAAAAGTTGGGGAAGTTCTCACCAATGGTTGTCCTTGACTTGTCGGAAAATCATCTTTCGGGACCATTGCCATCGGATATATGCAGAGGGGGTAAATTGCTGTACTTTCTCGTCCTGCAAAACAGGCTTTCTGGAGAAATACCGGCAAGTTTTGCTGAATGTGAGTCACTTTTAAGGTTCAGGATTAGTTCCAATCAGTTGGTGGGCACAATTCCTGAAGGAGTTTTGGCTCTCCCCCATGTTTCAATTATTGATGTTGCTCATAATAACCTCATTGGTTCCATTTCAAATTCAATCTCACAGGCAAGAAACTTGTCAGAATTGTTCTTGCAAAGAAACAGGATTTCTGGAGTTATCCCACCGGAGATTTCAGAAGCAACCAATCTGGTGAAGCTTGATCTTAGCTACAATCTTCTCTTCGGTCCAGTGCCGTCAGAGATTGGCAATCTGAAGAAGCTTAATCTGGTGATGTTACAAGGAAACCAACTGGATTCATCAATCCCCAGCTCATTCATGTCGTTGAAATCCCTCAACGTTCTTGATCTCTCAAACAATCGTTTATCTGGGAAAATCCCAGAAAGTTTGAGTGAATTGTTCCCAAGTTCTTTGAATTTTTCGAACAATCAACTCTCGGGTCCAATTCCTCTGTCTTTGATCAAACAAGGGTTGGCCGATAGCTTCTCCGGCAACCCAAATCTATGTGTTCCACCGGCGTATTTCATTTCACCGGATCAGAAATTCCCCATTTGCTCGCATTCTTCCTTCACAAAACGTCTAAATTTCATCTGGGCAATCGGAATTCCATTGCTCATCTTCATCACCGGCGCCGTCCTGTTTCTAAAACGCCGAATTACAACCAGAAAGACATCAGAGATCGCAAACGAAGAAACCCTCTCTTCATCATTCTTCCATTTGCAGAACTTCGACCAAGACTCGATCCTCGAAGCCATGGTGGAAAAGAACATCGTCGGCCACGGCGGATCAGGAACGGTCTACAAAATCGAGCTCGGAAAAGGAGAAATCGTCGCCGTGAAGAGGCTATGGAACCGAAGAGCGAAACATCTCTTCGACAAGGAATTGAAAACAGAGGTCGAAACCCTAGGAACCATAAGGCACAAGAACATCGTAAAACTCTATAGCTACTTTTCAGGTCTAAAGTGCAGCCTTCTGGTTTACGAATACATGCCAAACGGCAACCTATGGGACGCCCTTCATAAAGGGTGGATTCATCTCGATTGGCCCACGCGCCACCGCATCGCGGTGGGGATCGCCCAAGGCCTCGCCTATCTCCACCACGACCTCTCGCCGCCGGTAATGCACAGAGACATCAAAACCACAAACATTCTACTAGACGCAAATTACCAACCCAAAGTCGCAGATTTCGGCATAGCCAAAGTTCTACAAGGAAGCAAAGATTCAACCAACTCTGTAATCGCAGGAACCTACGGCTATTTGGCCCCCGGTAAGTTTCTCAATCAATTCCATTTCCAATTTCAGAAAAAACCCTAATCAAATCCATTTCATTGTCATTACAGAATACGCATACTCATCGAAGGCAACAACAAAGTGCGATGTGTACAGTTTCGGAGTGGTGTTAATGGAGCTGATTACAGGGAAGAAGCCGATCGAAGCCGAATATGGCGAGAATAAGAACATTGTGTTCTGGGTTTCGAACAAAGTGGACACAAAAGAAAGGGTTCTTGAGATTGTTGACAAAAGATTAAAAGGGTTGTTCAGAGATGAGATAATTAAGGCTCTGAGGATCGCAATTCGCTGTACTTACAAGAATCCAGTGCTTCGACCCGCCATGGGAGAGGTGGTTCAGCTTCTGCAAGAGGTGGATCCTTGCAAATTCGATCGACCCTTCGAAGATGTCAAAAAAGGAGAAGATACCGTATGATGTCACTAAAATAAAGTATCCTTTTTGAATCCAAAGTCCAAGGGGTGACCCTTTTTTTTTTTTTTTGCCTTATATGTATGAATGAAATTATATTATATGATAAGTGCTTTCTCCAATACTAAAGGGAAGGAGGGAGAGAGAGTCAAAGGGAGACTAAGTTGTTGCTCTTTTTACTCTTTTGATCATGTTGTTACCCTCCACTTCTTATGTTTCACTTTGTAATATCGAGTAGACTAAGGATATAAGTTGTAATTTTGACTTTATCTCCGACGTTTCTTCATTTTCTTCTTTTTGCTAGTGCAGATTGTTCGAGTTTATAGTTGTTCGTTAAATTAAGATGTAAAAGATGTAGTTTTTTGAAAGATTAAGATAAAGATATATTTATAAGTGTCATTTTGATGTTAACTTATAATAAGGAGAAGCAACATGGTGCATGTGAAAATATTCGACTAGGAAAAGGGATGATTTTTGTGATTTGTAAAAGCGTGTAATTGTAGATGCATAAACTTATGTGGTCATTGAGGTTAATAAACGCTTAAAAGTTCTTCAATGTTTAAGTTGTTTGATTGTAGGTGATGAGGGCATTGAGTATATAGTCAATAGTTGAGATGGGAACGATTTGTGTAGAGATGAATTTACCTTGTGCCTATATTATTCTTTGCATATGTTATATCTGGTAAACCCCACCTTGAACGTATTTTCAAAAAAGGAGTGAAGAATAGGGGACTATAGAGAATATGTAGAGCCCCTCCCCCAAATTTGATATCGACATGAAAATTTTCAAATCAACGACGATTTCACAAAACTAGATTACTCAAATTCAACTAGTAAACCATATACATATACATACGTACGTACATACATACGTACGTAAATACATACATATAATGGAAAAAAATTGTAAAATACCAAATCATATGAGAATGTTTGCCACAATTTTTAATTATCCCTAAGAAAGAAAACACTTCTTTTTCTAAACAATGGCATGTGGTTTGCACATTTGCATGCAAAACCATATTTTTCTTAGTTTTAACTTTTTTACTAATATTAATATATTTGTACATGAACGGATAGAAAGTACCAAATCATGAGAGTGTTAGGCACGATTATGTAATCGTTCCTATAAAAAAAAAAAAAGACACTTTTTCTTTTAAGATTGTCAAGAAAATAACTTGTGTTCCAAATTTTGACACTCCCTTAACTTTCTTTTAAAAAACTTACACTCGACTAGTCACGACACGAAAAACGTTAATTGATTCAACCTTTCACTCCAAACCACACGAAAAACGTTGATTGATTCAACCTTTCACTTCGAATCTTTGAGAGTCTAAAAAGAAGATCACATCAATCAACCCACCGCTCAAAATTTCGAAAGCTATATACAGACAAACGAATCGTCTATCCTTCCCGATAACATAAATAATTCAATTCGAAGAAGCAATAGAAAAGATGACATTGAATGATTTAACAGAAATCCAACCACAAAGTCATCCTAAGAGACCCAAATGGACCCATAATAAACAATTATTCATATCCCTTTTTGAAATTTGTCAAAAAAAATTCCCTTCTAAAAAGGAGTCCTAGAATTGAAAGATAAGATCTTGAGAGTCATTAGTGGAAGATGTTGATTGGCAAGAAAATCCCTTTTTGCCTCAAAAATTTCAAAGTGGGGTACCTTAAACTAATTCACAAATATTCAAATAATTGTGCCATGATTGTCTTCAGGAGGATTCAATTCTACTTTGAAGCTGTTGTGCAAATGGAAAAAAGATAAAAAAGTGGCTTCTTTTTTTTTTTTTTTTTTTTTTTGACTGCACAAAGCATCTTTTTTTTCTCCCCCATTCACATGTACTTTGAATTCTATTGATCTCAAACAAAGAAAAAAAAGTTATATAACTTTTCTTTGTTCTTCTTTTGGCTCTTTTTTTACAATAATAATTTTACGTCATTCCTTCTGTTTCTTTGGATGCATATCTCTCCCTTTTTTTTTTTTTTTGTGTCTAAAATTTGTATTTTCATGGTAATGGTGTAAATTTAACTTTGAAATTAAAAGTGAGTGGTTTCTAACCAACGTATGTTATTATACTAGTCAAAGTGATCATAGTTAAGCTGTAATTGACATGTACTCTCGACCAAGAGGTCAGAGGTTCGAATCCCCTCACCTCCGAATGTTGTTGAACTAAAAAAAAACGTATGTTATTATACTTGTTGATGCCAAAATTTGGACAGACAGAACTCACCTAACCTTCACACGACACCAACAGTAAATTTGTTTGAAGGGAGGAAGACGTGGCCTACAAGACAAAGTAAATCTGCAAACCGGTGTGGTGCTTGCCACACCGCCTCCAATGCTTAAGTCGGCAAGGAGATAGATGGGAAAGCCAGAGAGCAAGAGGAAGAGTAGAGTCCAGAGAGTAGAGTTTGGGATCTGAGGGGTTTATATACCTTTTTCCTGCCTTAGGGTTTCTAGGCGTCTGAAGATAGATTCGGACTGAATCAAGCTAAATCGGGCTGGACCAGAACACTAGGGACTGAACGAAGGGGAGAGGACTCGACCCACCGAAGTGAGTCGAGCTGGACCAGGCCGAGGTATTAGGCCTTGGCCCAATTCCTTTTGCCCTACCTCTCTTCTGGGATTCGCTTCCTGGTCATGTCCTTGGGTTGGTGTTGTGTTGTCCTCGTCGGCTCCTTACATCTCAGAGTGGTCTAGAATTACCTATAACAATACTCAAATGAAAACTTGTTCTTTTCCATACCTTGATAATCAAAGAGTACTTTTATGAATAGTATTTTAAAATGAAACTACTTTTAGTGGGGTCGCTTCGCGTCGCAGGCACATATTTGAATAAAATAAATAAAGATTATAATTAGGTTGTGTTTTTAAAAGTGCTTCGTTTAAAATGTTTTAAGATTTTATAGAAACTTACGTGATAAGTTATATAAAAGTGTAAAAATTGTTTTGAAGTATGGAATAATGAAGAAATATAACTGTATCATATTAAATTACTACTAGACTCATAAGTTAAATGGTATATCTTAACAAGTTTTAATCATTTAATTTATTTTGAAAAGGTTTTAAAAAAAAGCATATGGTAAATTTCAAAATTTAAAAAGAAAATATAGTTATTCATAAGTATATTAAATCAAACACTCCATATGAGAAAACATATTGTATTAATTTAGTCAAACACATCACTTGAAGAGTCACTATATCTTTTTTTACACAAGAATTATCATATTTTTCTAACATATTTGACATTACTATGCTTTGTTAATAAGTTCTCAAACTTTGTCTTAAAACCATTAACCAAATAAATGAATAATAGATCTAGATGATGTCAAAATCACATCATCAATATTTCAAGAATGCTAGCATTTGAAAAGCATCTTTTATATATATATATATATTTGAAATAAAAGCATCTTCATATTTAATCATTATAATATAGTTCTCTTTAATCATTTATAAATGTAAACACAACACCTGAACCAAAAAGTGATTCAATTATTGAGAAAAGTAAAACCCTAGCTTGCCTATAGACTCTAGTGATTAGATTTGAGAGGCCCAAATAATTTGCATAAAAATATTATTATTATTATTATTATTATTTTTCAAAATGTCTTATATAATATATTTCTTTCTAAGAATTAAGATCGTCATCTCGTCAACTTCAGTATAGTTCAGTTGATTAAGACATATATTTTCGATTAAGAAGTTCAAATTCTCACCTCGAATATAAAACTAATGAAAATGGTTGTGATTTTTAATTAAAAAAAAAAAAAAAAAGTGACCCAAGTTTCTATTTTATTTTTTAAAACTCGTATAGTTAGATGACCTATAAATATTTAGGTTATATTATCTATCGGAAATCATTGTTCATAAACTTATGATATTTAGAAGGAGAAAAAAACGTGTTACCGATAAAAATAAGCGGAAAGGAAATAATTGAATCAATAAGTGCCTCAATAATTGAGAAAAACAAAGCCTAACTTACCTATATACTAGTGATTAGGTTTGAGAGGCTAAAACAAATTGTATCAAATCATTAATTGTAGAGTGAAATTTTTGTTAATCTTTTATAATAGAACTTACTTTATAAGAACTAAGATTCTCTCTAATCATTTAACCATATTGAAAGATCTTTGATTTTATTAGAATGAAAATATGAAGGACCTAATGTATGTGTAAAGTTGGTGTGTGTGTTTCAAAAAAAACAAATTTTTTTATAAAAATAGTGATCGAATAACTTATAAATGTTTTTTCTTTCTTTTTTAAATTTAACATATGCGGGATGATGACCAAATCAACAACCTTTATAATGGTGTTATTATTTACTTGAAATCATCATTCACAAATTCAATTTTTTTAAAGAAAAAGAAAAAAAAAAATCACATATAAGAATATAGAAAAATGAATTATTTGAACCAACAAGTGATTCGATAATTATGAAAGTAGAAGTCTATAACTTGTCTATATACTAGTGTGATTAGATTTTAGAGGGTCAAATAATTATCAAATCACGAATTTTGAGTGAAATTTTCTCATATCCTTTTGAAGCAAACATTACTTTATAAGAATCAAGGCATCTCCGATTTCAAAAAGTTAAAACAAAATATTCGATTTAATGAGAATCCAAGGACACATGAGTCATGACTCCTAAATAATGCTCATGAGTCGTGACCAATCTTGCTTCTCGATACAAAGCTATTTTTAAGATCAATAAGTAACTCTCGAATGACAGGTCATCATTATCCACTCAAAACCACCTTTCGGTCACGAACATTTAAGAGGAAGAACAAAAAATCAACTCACTTATAAAATAGGATAATACTTAGCTACATACCCTAAAGTATCTTCCATACACACCACCATTAAAATGTCGACAATTGGAAGAGATAAAACAATCTTTTCTCATTTTCTTTTAATGGGATATGCAGGAGATCCTTGTGCAACCAAGAATACAATTATCCAAACATGTTTTTGCTCCCTCTCGAAATATCTTTAACATTTGTAAATAAAATTTAGAACATAATATAAAAATTTAAAAAGATGACAGCAACATTGCAAGTAGATGATGGCTTTTGGGCTTTAAAAAAAAAAAGTGCAGAAACTCATGAATGGTTCTGTGTAAGTCCTTGTTGGAAGAATGAGATTCATGGAGGCATCTGTTACAATTGCCAAGGTGGAGAATCCATTAAATTTTAAAAGTTGCAACCCCTTGACCAAAAGGAACAGTTTTAGAATTTTAAAGTGGAAAAAAAAAAAAAAAATCCTCTAAGGTTCTAAATCTTTAATTATTGCAACTTTGTCTCTTATAGCTACTACACTTTTCAATCTCTTTAGGGATCAGAATATCTATTCTTAAATATTCAACTATATATATATATATATATATATATATATATATATATATATATATATTTGCTTAAAAGCTATAACACTCCAATTTTAAAAAGATTAGAGTTGTCCCAAATACGCGTATCTTAATCAAAATATAGTATTTTACTACGTGGTTTTTAAAATTACTTTTCGAGATTTAAAGTCGATCCAATCGTACCAAGTTGAGTAATAGCTTGGACTGACTTTTTCTTAAAGGTAGTTCCTAAAATATGAGATTGAAAAATATATTCTTCGATGAGAATAATTTCAACTTGATTAAATTTTATTCCTCAAATGGGAATCTTTTACTCCGTATTTGAGTGACACTATTACCTAAAATGGAGAGTGAAAGAAATACTATTTGTTTCAAAAAAAAAAAAAAAAAAAAAACTTAAGGACCATTGTCAAATTATATGATGTGTGAACAAAATATATGATTCCATCACATTCAATAATCATCGATCCAAATCTATTAGACCAAATACTTTATTTAATTTCTTCAAAGATATCAAACTTCACCACACATCTCTTTCTAATAAAGCAAAAGCGCATTAACATTGTTTTAAAATGACCCGATGTTGTGACCAAATCATGAGAAACAAAATCGGAAATATTAAAAAATCAAGTCAAGAATGCAATAGACTTTGTTTTTATGTAAAAATAAGTGTGTAATGACACGACCAAGGGAACACTATTGGGACATAGACATATAAATATATAGAGACAATAATGATGTATCCCATTAGAAGAAAAAAAAAAAAAATCAGCACTGAAAGACTAATGATAGAAGCAATTTCTAGATTTGTGGGCAAACATTGACATCACCTAATAATTCATATAATGGTATTTGGTGATATTATACTTGGAATGCATTACAAAGAAAATAATATAAATATAATTTTTTTTTGTTGGGTGCAATTAATTAAACATGTATATAAATATTTTTAAAAATTTTATTTTATTTTTCTAAGTTTGGCCCCTTTCTCTTGGTTGTTGCATGTGAATGCTTTTGGAAATAATGGATTTGGAATGGGTTGTGGGGTTTAATTGAGGAAATAAACCAAACATGTGATGTGCACCATAAAGCAATAGCAATTATACATACAAAGTGCTGAGACAAGTGTTGTCAACTAGTTGTGGGGGATATTTTCCCATATTCTCAAGCCCATTTCAACTTTAACTTTTTTTTTTTTTTTTTTATTCATTTCTAAATCCAATTTCCCAACTCTAACATTATTGTATCTACCTAATTCCTTTTTGTGGTTCAGAAAATCTCAGTTATGTCGTTCAACTTTATATTATACTTCTATACAGTTCTTCTTACTATATGTATGAGTATAATATGAGTATGGCTCAATAGATAAGACACTTATTACCATCTAAAAGATTTGATGATTCAATCTCCCACTCCTGTAAGTTTGAACATGATAAAAGAAATGTTTTTTTACAACACGTGGAGATGTGGAGATTTGAACCACAGACTTTTTAGTCATTAGTACAAGTTTTATATCAGTTGAATTATACAGGAAATGTTGATGTTGATGTGAACATGCCCACTAAATGAATTTTAGTTGATTTTTTCATTTAATTCTGAAATTTTATGAAAAACTGTTAAAATAATTTTATTTTATTTAGATAATAATTTTAGTATTCAAAACTTTAAACATAATGCCGATTCTTGGGCCTAGAATTGAGAATGTTCTCGCCTGGGCCTACATACAAACTTATTGGGCCTGGTGGGCCTAAAGTGATGGTCGTAGTTGGGCTTTTGTCCTCTGTTGTTGTTGGACGCCGGACATTTTTAAGATTTTTATTTTTTTGTTTAATTCAATAAACTATTTGGAAAAATAATAATAATAATTTTTTTTTTTGAAAAAAAAAATAATAATTATATGACATTAGTTATCTTCTTTCCTGAATGAAAAATGCGAACTACTGATTAAATAAATAATTTTAACCTACAGCTACAATTACATAATTAATCGGTGCGGTGTACAAAGTCATGTGGAGGTCCGACCACCTAATTAAAAGACATCAACCAAGACAAAATGCTTTAGGTGAGCCACTGTTGAGCCACACCTTTAGTTAAAAGACATCGTCTCAACTTCGGGTCAACTCATCATGGTTGATTAGGAAGTAGTGCGACAAACACCACAACATGTACGCAAACATTATTCTTGCTCGATATCATCTTGGACAGCAATTAAGCATTAGAATATGTTAGGTACATCATCAGACCTACTACAATGTAGGATCCTATACCTTGATTCGTGACATCATATCAAGGGCAATAGAGTCAAGAGTGCTAGAACTCTACATCATTCATCATCAAGAGCCATCTTCTTCTATGTGTTTTTACTTTATGAAGTATTAAAAAAAATACTTTTACGTATTAATTGTTAAAACCATCTTTGTAACGTGATACACTTGTTAGGTGAATTTAAATTAAATTAGTATGATGCAGAAGATAGCTATGAAACATTATTACCTTAATTTAACGTGTTTGCTCGTTTGGCCCGTTTATTAAATTTGCTTTAGTTCTAATGAAAAATTGGAACAGATAGTCATTATCACTTAATTTAACTTCTTCATATTTACTCATTAAAAGTGCAATTCAAATTTTAGGCACCCAATTAGTTTTTTTTTTTTCTCTCTCAAGCTTATGAGTTAAATTTATTTAAGGAAAATAAAAAGCAACAAAATTACCATGGCGAATTTTTTTCTAAAAATTATAAGGGTCGGGATCAAATCATCCACTAGATTTTTTTTTTTTTTTTTTTTTTTTTATTGAATCATCCACTAGATTATGTGTTAGGATTACGTCTTCAACAATAATGAAGTGACGTGTTTTTTTTTTTTTTTTCCAAATATGTGAGGGTGGGAGATTTGAACCACATACCTCTTGTTCATCAGTACAAACTTTTATGTCAATTGAACTATGCTTATGTTGGAAAAAAAATAAAATAATAAAAATAATTTGTTGCAATTAGAGTTTGGAAAATAATTGATTGAGATAGCACTATTCAATCAACCAATAAATTCACAACATCTTATAATTTCGTGGAAATGACATTGGAGAAGACTTTGGCTTCTTCTTCTTTTTTCTTCTCTTTTTCCTTTATTCTTCTTCGAGTAATTAAGACTCTGAGTGTTCTTTGCATGTACTTTTTAATTTGTGTGTTAACATTGTTTGTTAAAATAATAATAATAATAATAATAATAATAATAATAATAAATGTATTAATTTATCAGTTTTATCGTTTTTTTCTTACCAAAAAAAAGTTAATTACACAAATACTCCTAAACTTTGGGGTATCTTTCAATTATGTCCAAGAACATTGTAAAGTTTCATTTTAACTCTTAAACTTTGAAATTGTTCAAAAAATGTGACAGTGAATGTGTAAGAATTGAAAGATATGTGACATCATTTACAACATCGTTCCTTCACAAAAATAGAGGTGTTAATGGAAAAAGTTATTGTATAAATGATGGTGTAAAATAATAATAACGATATGTTTTGAGTTTAAATGATTGATAACAACAATCATCTTACTTCTTATGCAGTTGAAATTGATGTGTAAATGATATCAAACCTTCCCGTTTATAAAGATCAACTACCACGCCTTTTTTTTTTTTATTGAAAAAACTCTCCAAATGTACCTTCTAGAACAATATCAAAATTCAAACATCGATCAAAGGAAAATTTTTCAAATTTAGAAACATAATTAAAACCTACCTCAAAGTTGAAAATATTTTATATAAATTAACCTTGAAAAAAAAAAAAAAGTTATGAGTTGGCCTAACAACAATGATCATCTTTTTTTTTCTTTTGGAAGGAATATATTCAAAGGTTAGGATGGCTCTACTCGATATTAAAAAAAAAAAAAAAATGTTTAACCCAATAAAATAAACTCTTCATCCCCTAATAAAAAAAATCATCCTAATAGAAAATCAATTCGACATTTCCAATACATTATTTTTCATAATTTAGAGTATATTTAACCCAATATTGATGGTGTACATTATTTTACAAAAACAATTATAAATTCCTTTTTAAATTAGTTGCAAAAGCTCAACTAAAACCAACTTTAAGGGCGTGGTTGGGGGCCCAACTTCGGAAGCCCGTATTTGAGAAACCCACCGATTTTAAAAAAATCGTGTTTGGGCCGCTGGTTTGGGAAAATGGGTGATTAGGTTTCCCAAACCCCCATTTTCCTTTCATTTCTGCGCCGCTCTCTTCCTCTCCGCTTTCGGTAACACAATCGTCTTCTCTCTCCGGTTTCCTTCGTTCTTCCGGTTTTCTCTCTCGCCCGATGGTATCTAACCTCATTTCTTCCTTCCTTCTTCATATGTTCTTGCCGTCTCTCATTCTCCCCTCTTCTGGGTTAGCAGATCTGAAGGTTAGGTGAGGTTGTTCGTCTTTTTTTTTTCTTTGTTTTATTTTTCCGCCATGTGACGGTGTTCTTCAGATTTTTTTTCCGATCTGACCTCTGATCTGTGTTCTTTCTTCACTTTTTGTTCGGATCTGAACATCATTCGCCCGTCCGATGATGTGTTTGGGTCTTGGATGAACTGCATGTGATCTCCGTCGTCGTGAATCTCGGTTGAAGTTTGTTTCCTCCTTGCCCCTTCTTTCTGATCTACGACCGGGTAAGTTTTTTTTTTTCCGCCGTGTGACGGTGTTCTTCATATTTTTTTTTGACGATCTGACCTCGGATTTGTGTTCTTTCTTCACGTTTTGTTCGGATATGAACATCATACTCCACTGTTTGTGTTCTTCTTTTTTTCGGCTGAAATTTGTGTTTGTTTCTTTCTTCAAGTTTTGTTCGGATTTGTGTTCTTTTTTTTTTTCGTCGTCGTGAATCACGTTTTTTCCGTCATTCGGTCATTTCAGTTCTACTTGTCCGCTGTTTGTGTTATTCGGTTTAATGTTGTTGATGTATTGCTTTTTCCGTTTTCACAGAAACCCATCCCATGCCGCTTCAACTTGCCGTGGGTGTCGACTATATGAATCGGTATCCGCTTGGTAGATTGGGCATGGTGAGGGGTGGGCCGAAGGTCCGGTAACCGGCCAATGATGTTTTGGAAGCAAGCAACCGTTTGCAAAAACCTTTTTTTTCTTTACTGATCTGCCTTGTTGTTGTAGTTTGTTCCCCTTCTGATTTACCGTTTCTTACTTCCTTCTGTTTGTTTGTTCGTTCTGTCTGTTGTGTTCATGATGTTAAAATTTGTTTGACTCCATGTTTAATTTGTTTTCTGTTCATGCTGTTGGGTAGTTTTGATTTCTCAAAGAACATGACCCCCCCCCCCCACATTCGAATTATGTCTTCATGCTATTTTGTAAACTGTGTTGCATACCTATTTTTTCCTTCTCCTTTATTTTGCTGATCTGATTCCGTTTTATTTTTCCTGTTATGCGCACATAATTTGAGTTAAGTTTGTTTGTTGGCACATTATTTGGTTTTGTCCGTTTATTTTTTGCCATATTTGTTCAACTCCCATAGTCTTTTTTGTTCCTTCATGTCAATTTCATGTTCTTTTCCAAATTTTGAAACGTTTTCTGCATTGAACAAAACCATGGTTGAAATAAAATTTCCAACTGAGGCCGGTTACTTTTTTTTTTCAGAATCAAATTATTTTTTGGTTCTTATGTTCTTATATTTTGGTTAGTTTCTGACTAATCAATTATGTTTGAACCATTTTTTTTGGTAAATCAAGTTTATTCCTGCTGAGAAAAGTCTGGTCTTGCATTTAATTAATCTTACCCACCATATCTTCCCATTTATAACATTGGGCCCTGTTTCCTTTACCCACCATATCTTCCCATTTATATCAGACGACGAGAGAGTATGTCTGATGCGCATCCTCTTCGCTGACCCCAAGATGATGAATATGATGCTATCCGTGCCACCGACCATGAGGCTTCGTTTCCTCCGCGGATTGCTCAATGAACGCCGGTGACTTCTGAACAGACTTTCCTCCGACGAAACTTTTGATTTCTAATAACGAACTACGTACCTATGACATATTTTAATAATTTTTTGTGAACTGTAATATAGTCAACCTGTTCTGAATTTTTTGTACAGGGTTATCATCTAGTTTCTGATATATATGAAAGCAATCGACTTACTATCCCAATTTACTATCCCAATTTCCCACTTAATAGAATGATCATGTTCATTACTCAATCTTATAACAATTGTATAACATTGAAAATTAGAAACAGAAAAAAAAAAAAGAAAAAAGAAAAAAATACCAATGAAAAAAAAAACAGAGTCTGAAATTAGGTTCAGACTGAAATGTAGGAAATGCAAAATGTGTGCAACGAAATTTAATAAAGGATAATTTTGTTTTTTCAATTTTATATGTTCGATCAGGATTGTGTATTAAATTCCCATATTCACAATTAATGGAAAGAACATTTTAAATTGATAATTTTATAACAATTGTTTAATATGAAGGAAAAATAAGAAACAATAGAAAAATGCTTGCTCTTAAAAACAAGGTCTGAACCTCCAAAACACAGAGTTAACAAATATAGAAAATGCAACAACTGTGAAAAAAAAATGGAAGCAGGGAAATTGATTATAATTTTCTTCTTTAATAATCAATTTCGTGATGAAACTTGGGTCTTATAGTCCCATATTTACAATTAATGGAAAGAAAGTTATAAATTTTTAATTGTATAAGAATTGTGTAACATGAATTAAAAAAAATTAAATCAATAAAAAAAAGGAACAAAAAAAAAAAAAACAGAAACTCAAACTTCTGAAATCAGCACCCCAAACACAGACTTCCCAACTCAGACTTTTGAAATCAGCACCCCAAACACAGACTTCAGAAATCAGCACCCCAAACACAGACTTCCCAACTCAGACTTCTGAAATCAGCACCCCAAACACAGACTTCCAAAACCACCCTATTTCCTAAACCCCCACTTCCAAAACCCAAACCCTTGCCCCAAACACATCCTAAAAGGGATTAAAAAGCAATATATACATAAAATTTAAACTCAACGGCTGACCAAATTTGACCCAAAAAAAGAACCCTACCAATAAATATACGTGTGTGTATATATATATATATATATATATATATATATATTATATTAAATATATATATTGTTGCCGTGTGGAGGCCATGCGAGTTGGCTTCCAACATAACATCGAAGAGAAAGCCAAAATGGCTCCGAAATTAAAAGTCAATGTTGCTTTTTCTTAATTTTTTTTTTTAAAAAAGTTGCTTTAAAAAAAAAAAAAGCGTTACATGAGTCTAAAGAATAAAAAATTAAAAAAAAAACAAAAACTTTACCAAATCTAGGTATAATATATTGGATAAGACATCAATTGCCATTTTAAAAGTCGATGGTTCGATCTTCCAACACAACAATTGTTGAACTAAAAAAAACAAAAAAGGTCATGTTAGTATCATTTTAAAAAGTGTTTAATAAGACCTTTTCAAAAAAAAAAAAAAGTGTTTAATAAGTTTTTACACTTTAAATTGAGGGGTTACGAGTTTTATTAGACCTAAAATTCAATTTTATATCTAATAGATCAATTATTTTGTAAGAGTTTTAAATATGTCATAGATCTATTAGACATAAAATTGAAAGTTCAATGGTCTATTAGATACTTTTTGAAATTTAGGTACCAAATAGATACAAACCAAAAAAAAATTATGTATTTTTAATTTAACCTCTACTTAAGTATGATAAGTAGTTCTTGTTGGCCATCAATGTCATATAGATACACTTGGTTTACTTATAACGAGTTTTTTTTCTTTACTATTTGGGTTAGTTAATTATATGAATCAAATTAAAATATTTGCACCAATATTTTTTTTTAAAAAAATATATATATATTCGCATTGATATTAGAGATTAATTGATATCTTTGACATCTCATATAAATACCATTGAAATATAAAAAGTAACATCAATAAATTATGCATGCGAATATATATTAAGCACAACTTATTTGGAAAATTAAGAATTTGATTATTAATGGAAATAATTTTTATAGATTGTTTGGTTTACAAAAATATCCCTATTTTACTGATTTTTTTTTTTTTGGTATATCTATAGAATCGAAAACTCGATACATGTTTAACCCTTGTCCAAATCATAAAAATTCAATTGAAAATTTTAAAATGACAAGAATTAAATTGAAACTACTACGTGAAATTTATAATTGGAAATAAAAAAATAAAAAATAAAAATCTTTTGTGGGCCCATTATAAAGTCATCCAAAGCCCACAATGACGTGGTATTGAAAAAAAAAACAAAAAATTAATAATAATTAATATACGAAGTCGCTAACTTAATTCCCAAGTAAGTCGAGTTCAGCGGGGAAGCTTCGTTGAGTCGGCGTTCCGCGTTCAGAACAAATCGCCGATTTCATCAATTACCCAAATACCCTTCTCTCTTTCAAAGTTTCAAAGTGGACAACCGACTTTGACTTGGCCGATTCATAGGGCTATACGTGTAATTTCATTTGATTGGTGACTGGAAACGGATACATATGCCGGCACGCTATGTTTCTTCGCCTTGATTCTACTGGTTCTACTTCTTTCGAAGCAAATTTCAGCGCCGGCTTTCGATCGCAGAGACTGGTAGAATCCATGGCCTCGAAGCTACTGATGCATAAGCAATTGAGGAAGAAGATGGTGGAGTCGATTGCAGTTCGGCTCCCTTCTATGCCCTGTCAAAGAAACCCTACCGATTCCTCCTCCTCTTGCCATCACTTCTCCGATTCTGCTCAGTCTCTGATTCAGAACTACTCCAATTTCAAGACCAGTGGTTTGCCTTCACGTTTCATGTTCTATCAGGACAGGTCGTGGGTTGATTTCCCTACCCAAGTGCTTGAAATCTTGCGAGCGAGTTTCTCCGACGGGAAGCCGGTGATGGAATTGCAAATTGATGGATCCAAGTACCTGTTTGATTTGTACAGGATGTTGCAGATTGACTTAGACACTGGTAGACAGAGATCGGTTGCTTGGATCGATGAAAATGGTAAGTGTTTCTTCCCCAAAGTCTTTATCGGCGAAGAGAGTGCGGGTACCTCTGGGAATTTTTCTAATCCGAAAGTTGAAATTGAGATTACGATTGACGGGAAGTCCGGGAAGAGAAAGAGGGACGCGATGGAGATGAAGGAGGAAGAAAACGAAGTCAATTCCAGCAATGAACATTTGGAAGTGAAGGCATCGAAAATACCGCGTGTGATTGCGAATGATTCAGAAGCTCTTGTTTGGCCGAAGGCGAAGGCGCTGAGTGAAGGTGATAGTGCGTACACGTTGGTAAGCAATTTCTTTCTCCCTTCGATGAAGAAGTTTGATCCTAGTTCTGCAATCACTGCAATTCATCAGTGCACCCGCACGGGGCCATTGGAAAAAGCTCGCCTCGATGTGTTTCAGAAGCAGAATGAGATTACAACCGCTGCTCGTGGTGTGTCCAATATGGTTTATGCATGGTATGGAGCTTCTGCAAAAACTTTGGCGGGAATTTTGGCTCATGGATTTGGGGAGCCTCTTCAGGTTCCTGCCTCTGATGATACCCATGGCATTGGAGTTTATTTGTCTCCATTGGGCTTGCCCCATTTATGGTAATTTGGCTTTCGTTAATGTATAGGTACTTTTTAGTTTATGATTATGTGTTCTCACCATTTTTCAAATTACATTTAACTGTGTTTCCCAGTTCTATGCTGTCGGAGGCCGACGAAGATGGTGTAAGACATATGGTTTTGTGTCGAGTCATATTGGGTAACATTGAAAAAGTTGAGGCAGGATCTCAGCAATCCCATCCTTCGAGTACAGAGTTTGACACTGGTGTGGATGATCCAACATGTCCTAAACGGTATATTGTATGGTGTAGCAATATGAATAGACACATTTTACCAGAGTACATAGTGAGTTTCAGATCAACATATCATTTGCTAGGTAAACATTTCTTTTGATTAGGTTTATTTGTTTTATCCTCTCTCCCATATCTTCATTAATTTCTTTCTGTTTGGATGATTCTTTTTTTCAGGTAAGTTGAGAGAATCGACAGATATGAAATATTCCCTTGTGAAATTGCTTTCCAAGATGAAGAATTCCCTGCCTACCTCTAAAGTTCAAGAGGTTGCGACATTGTTTCAGACATTTAAGGTAAGTCTTTGCTGTATAAAGTTTAAAAGATGCACTCCCATTCACTAAAAAGAAAGAACGAAAGGAAAAGAGAAGAATATGACATATGTTTTAACTAATTGAAGATAATATGTTTGCTGATTTAGCAGTACGCATTTGTTCATTACAGGCTGGAAAATTGGCAAAAGATGTTCTTGTTAAAAGGTTGCGATCAATTGCTGGAGATGAGATGCTTCTATCCATGATTCGTGAAATTCGTGGATGTCAATGAGGTTCTTCCAAGTTTTATTTGGAAGCATTTGGAATTTCAACAATTGTGCTTTACCATTTGATAGAACAAGGTGTCAGATGTTACGATACAAGTAGTTTTAGCAAAGAAAGCTGAATATACAATAGAAAGATAAGAAAAACATTTGTAATTTTTCCTTAAACGTCTATGTGCAGAGGTTTCGTTAGAGTTCATCTTAGCTCTATATTGCTAATCTACTATTTGTCAATATATTCTTCTGAAGCTACAAGATTGTGTTCAAATTTTCCATGACTTCTTTTTTCTTAAGGAAGATCCACAGTTTAGTTTAAAAATTACTATATTGGAGCGGCAAAACTAAGGATTATGCCCTTACTCTAACTAACCCATGTTTGCATTCGACTGAAATTTGTTTGAACTGGAGTAACATAATACAAATTTGGATTGTAATTTTCCCACTCCCATCCAACAAATATTTAGGCTCTTTGATGCTCTTCTCACTCTGTCAGGATTAGTATTTTTTTTTTCCTGGAGGAATTGTATGTATTTGAAGTTATAAAAGAGTTTTATAATACTTATTGAGTACCATTTTAAAGACCATAAGAAGGCATCCCTAATCCCCTCATGATTTTTGCTAATGTTTAACGTCTTTTGAAATATCTAGGCAGTTTAATTGACATTTTCCATTAGTTGTCCTTTCCTATGTATATTACACTTTTGCTTAGAAAATGTCCTTGTTCTATACAATAATCACCTCTTAGGTTGGCATAAGATTCCAACACGTTATTTGCAATTAATTTGTTTTTATGAGTTGATGTATGAGAAGTATTATTGTGGAAACTGGAAACCGTGTTGTTGATCTAATGGCAAACACATAAAAGTGCGAAACTGATATGCAATTCAGTTTCGTGGCTTAAATTTGGATATTAATATCGGGAGAAAGATCTAATGTTGTTGGAAATTTATGTAAGCATCTTACTTGATTCAAAATTGTTTGTGAATTTGATTGTGACTGACTGTAATTGTTCGTAAGTTCTTCAGCAGGAAATTATTGGTGAGTATGGTTTTCCCTCAAGTATAGTTAGGCGCAAGTGCCTATTGCTATTGGATTAGCTGTTTCCTTCTAGTTCTATCATTTATTTCCATCTTCTAGTGGTATGAAAGATGTTTTGGTATTGAATGCCATGGTTAATCAATCAGAGAAGACTACAAAGGTTGAATTTATTATCTTGTTGCTTTTCTATTTTCTAATTCTTAAAAATTCATTTGTTCTAATGTCAAGTTTCTCCCTTGTTTTTGTAAAGCTAATTTGTCTTACTTGTGTAAGTCTCATAACTAAATTTTGTTCTTATGAGATAAATTTATTGGTATCATGTTTTCAACTAGTTTTACATTCAATACTATTACAGTAGAAGAACTCAATGTCCTTTTTCTCACTGTTTTGAATTTTTTATTTTTCTAAGTCATGTGGCTTTACATTTATATCATTGCATAAAGGGGGGAAGATATTTCGGATGGTATACACTTCAAAGCTTCTTTATTTAGCTCCTTCCCTAGTTATTTTCATGGCTACGTTTTTGTCAGGGCTAAGGAGGAAGTTTTTGTTATTTCTCTTTCTTCTTACTTGGTTTGAAGCTCTTATTTCTAACAATAACTTATTGTAGTTTCTTTTCTTTTACTTTCTAATAAAAGCTCCCATTTCATATATAATACAGACATCTGCACATGCGCACAGAACACTAACATGGGAAAAACTGTCAGGTCATCATGGTTTGAAGTCCAGATGTAGGCTAACAAAAAAAGTGAATGGATTTGGATTTGACATTTGAGAATGAAATGATGGCTTGTTTCTGTTTAGTCCTTTAGGCATGTGTATTAAAAAAAAGTGAATAGTTTGTCGTTTAGACAAGTTGAATAACTGATACCAAGAACGAGTTGATTAACACATGCTATTCTATCTACTAAATTACTTTTAATGTTGGGGCTCATAATTACTGTTAGTAACGGTCAGTTTTTTGCAGGTTGGGAAGATGGCAACAGATTGTTGAGACTGATTGGGTCCAGGCCAGTTATCTGGATGATTCAGATCTTTAGCAGAAATATTGGTATCCAGGTCTAGTTTATGTTCATTTCTATAAAATATTGGCATTATCAATTCTTCCATTATCTCTTTGCTAGTGCTGATCCTGTATGATTGTATTTGTTTATCATGATACTTTCCTTTTTTATTTTTAAGCTGTTATAGTATATATGTAAATATAGTAGCTTATTAGTCTTCGTCCTTTATTGTAATTTTACCATTAGTGGTTTAGGGCTTCTATGTATGCCTATATATAATTGGCTCTAGTGTATAGAAAATATATGGAATTCTCTCATGTTTGATATCTTGATAACATGGTATCAGAGCCACTCTAGTGTTTTAGAATTTTCCTTTGGCTGTTAGGGTTTCTTCTCATCCAAGTGGGGTTAGGGTTTGAAATTTGGGTCACCACATTAGAGGGGCCGTTTGTCGACACCACCCACCTAAAGAGAAGCGCCGCTGCCAGGGGAGTCGAATCGCCGTCGTCGTTCGCCGGAAGTAGCTGCGTGTGAGCCACACGCGCCGTCGGAGATTTCTGCAGCCGCCGGTGCGTGAGGGCGCGTGGGAGGTCCGTTTTCCCTTCCGTCAGTTGGGTTAGCATTGGGCTGAGAATTCTAACAAGTCTGTATACTTGGTTTTGCCAAAACAGGTCACGTTTGCTTCAGTTTGCGTGCTCGGCTCAATTTCGGTTTGTTTTTGTTGAGTTCAGTTCTGTTTTTTCCTCGTGAGGGTACGTTTGTGGCTGGAATTTTCCCTGGTTGTTGTGATTTGCCGTTCTTGTGCATCAAGAGTATTTTTGACTTATTCTTGTGGCTAGTTTGGACATAATTTGCTCGAGTTAAAAGTTGTTTGGGAGGAGAATTAGGGTTCTTCATTAGAAACTCCATTCAGATCATATTTTCAGAAGTTGTATGGTGATTTGGCTCTAATTTCCAAGGTTTTAGATCAGAATTTGTGGTTTTACATTCGATATTGACCTATGGTTGAACAAGGATTCGTAGCAATGTCTAATGTGGTTCAATCGCGGATTCAGTCCATCCATGATTCATCTAAGCAACCATTTGTTACTTCTACTACTGAGTTTGCTAAATTTCAACAGTACCAGAAGTCATTGAAAGCATATTCTTTATCATCCATGCTTACCCCTATTACAACCATTGCTGAGTCAGGTAACATGAATCATTGTCTTCTTTCCTCCTCTACCAAATGGGTCATAGACTCTGGTGCAACCAATCATATGACAGGTAATCGTGATTTGTTTTCCAATTTTTCTTCATCTACATCCCTTATCGACGTTACTTTGGCAGATGGATCAACATCATCTGTTTTTGGATCTGGCAGAGTAAATCTAACCCCATCTCTTTCTTTGTCATCAGTTTTACATTTGCCTCAACTTTCCTTTAATTTAATATCTGTTAGTAAACTCACTCATGACCTTAATTGTTGTGTTTCTTTTCATCCGGGCTATTGCTTGTTTCAGGATCTTGTGACAAAGAAGATTATTGGTAGAGGACATGAATCTGGAGGACTTTATATTTTCGATCATCAAGTGCCAAAAGTTGCCTGTTCTGGAGTTGTTTCTCCATTTGATGCCCATTGCCGTCTAGGTCATCCTTCTCTTTCAGTGCTAAAAACACTTTGTCCTCAATTTCATAACTTGTCTTCATTAAATTGTGACTCATGTCAGTTTGCCAAATTTCATCGTCTTAGCTCTAGTCCTAGAATAGCTAATCGAGCAAGTAAGCCCTTCGAATTAGTTCATTCTGATATTTGGGGTCCTTGTCCTATTGTTTCCAAAACTGGATTTCGATACTTCGTTACCTTTGTTGACGATTACTCTCGTATGACTTGGTTATACTTTATGAAGAGTCGTTCTGAGTTACTTTCTCACTTTTGTAATTTTCATGCTGAAATTCGAACTCAGTTTGATGTTTCCCTTAAAATTTTGAGAAGCGATAATTCTGGTGAGTACTTTTCTGAAGCACTTACGTCTTACCTATGTAAGCATGGAATCATTCATCATTCATCTTGTGCTGATACTCCTTCCCAAAATGGAGTTGCTGAAAGAAAAAATAGGCATCTCCTTGAAACTGCAAGAGCATTATCCTTTCAAATGAGTGTTCCAAAGCAATTTTGGGTTGATGCAATTTCTACAGCTTGCTTCTTGATTAATCGCATGCCTTCATCTGTTCTTAAAGGTCAAATTCCTCATCATGTTCTATTCCCCACAAAACCGTTGTTTCCTATTGAGCCGAAAATATTTGGTTGTACTTGTTTTGTTAGAGATGTTCGTCCTAATCTAACAAAATTAGACCCCAAATCTTTAAAGTGCATTTTCTTAGGCTATTCTCGTGTTCGAAAAGGTTATAGATGCTATTGTCCTAGTTCGAATAGGTATCTTGTATCTCGTGATGTTACTTTCTTTGAGGACACGCCTTTCAAATCATCTTTGCCTAGTACGAGTCAGGAGGAGGAGGTTGATCTTTTTATTTATACACTTGTACCTCCTACACCCTCTACCGATCCATCTCCACTTGTGTCTCCTACACCCTCTCTCGATCCTTCTCATTCGACACTTGTTCCTACTCGTCCGCCTATTACTCAAGTATACTCTAGACGGCAACAACCTCCAGGTGAATGTCTTGTACCACAAGATTCTTCGTCATCGGATCCAGGGCCGAGTGATGAGCTTCCTATTGCTCTTCGTAAAGGTAAAAGTTCTTGCACTTTTCCTATTTCTTCATTTGTCACTTATGACCACTTGTCATCTTCTACATGTTCTTTTGTTGCATCTCTTGACTCTATCTCGATTCCTAAAACGGTTCATGAAGCCTTGTCTCATCCTGGTTGGCGCAATGCGATGATAGAAGAGATGACTGCTTTAGATGATAATGGTACCTGGGATTTAGTATCTCGTCCAGAAGGAAAGAAAGCTATTGGGTGTAAATGGGTGTTTGCCATTAAGGTAAATCTTGATGGTTCAGTTGCTCGATTGAAAGCACGCCTAGTTGCCAAAGGCTATGCTCAGACATATGGGATTGATTATTTTGATACGTTTTCTCCTGTTGCTAAATTAACTTCTGTAAGGTTATTCATTTCCATGGCTGCTTCTCAATGTTGGCCTTTGCATCAGCTTGACATTAAAAATGCTTTTCTCCATGGTGATCTTCAAGAGGAAGTCTATATGGAGCAACCACCTGGGTTTGTTGCTCAGGGGGAGAATGATAAAGTGTGTCGTCTTCGTAAATCTTTATATGGGTTGAAACAAAGTCCACGAGCATGGTTTGGAAGATTTAGTCAGGCACTTGAGCAGTTTGGAATGAAGAAAAGCAAGTCGGATCACTCTGTCTTCTACCAACGAACTAATAGTGGTATTATTCTACTTGTCCTATATGTTGATGATATTGTTATTACTGGAAATGATACATCAGGCATTTCATCTCTCAAAACTTTCCTCCAAAGTCAGTTTCATACTAAAGACTTGGGAACATTAAAATACTTCTTGGGTATCGAAGTAATGAGAAGCAAGAAAGGTATTTTTATGTCACAAAGGAAATATGTACTTGATTTGCTATCTGAGACAGGAAAATTGGGAGCCAAGCCATGTAGTACTCTGATGATGCCTAATCTACAACTTACAAAAGATGGAGAACCATTTGATGATCCTGAGAGATATAGAAGATTGGTTGGAAAGTTGAATTATCTTACAATGACACGACCAGACATAGCTTATTCAGTAAGCATTGTGAGTCAATTTATGTCTTCACCCACAGTGGAACATTGGGCTGCAGTACAACAGATTTTATGTTATTTGAAGGCTGCACCTGGACGTGGGATCCTATATAAAGACCATGGTCATATGAAGATTGAGTGTTTTTCAGATGCTGATTGGGCAGGATCAAGAGAAGATAGAAGATCAACTTCTGGCTATTGTGTTTTTGTTGGAGGCAATTTGGTTTCATGGAAAAGTAAGAAACAAAATGTGGTTTCACGATCAAGTGCTGAATCAGAATACAGAGCTATGGCACAATCAGTATGTGAGATAATGTGGGTTCATCAACTCTTGATCGAATTAGGTTTCAATGTTACAGTTCCGACCAAGTTGTGGTGTGACAACCAAGCTGCCCTTCATATTGCATCTAACCCAGTATTTCATGAGCGGACTAAACATATTGAGATCGATTGTCATTTTGTTCGGGAGAAAATACAACAAGGTTTGGTAGCTACTGGATATGTGAAGACCGGAGAGCAATTAGGAGATATTTTCACGAAAGCTTTAAATGGAGTTAGAATAGATTATCTTTGTAACAAGTTGGGCATGATTAACATATATGCTCCAACTTGAGGGGGAGTGTTATAGTATATATTTAAATATAGTAGCTTATTAGTCTTCGTCCTTTATTGTAATTTTACCATTAGTGGTTTAGGGCTTCTATGTATGCCTATATATAATTGGCTCTAGTGTATAGAAAATATATGGAATTCTCTCATGTTTGATATCTTGATAACATAAGCTACCTGGTAAGGTAGCTGATGAAGTTAAGGGTGGGCGGGAATTGGTGATTAACATTTTCAAAATTAAATACCATCTGGACATTTCTGTAGAAAATCTCCTTGTCAACTGTATTCTCTTTTGATTTATTTTCATAAGTATGAGATACATGATAATGGTCAGGATTCAGATGTGATTGAAAGGAGTTTGTGTTTCTGACCTTGGAAATATATTTTAAGTTATAAACTCTTCACATCTTAGTTCGATATACAAATTGACTCCCAGCAAACTTACCAGAGTTTACTTGAGGTAGATGTTTGTTTGGAGTTTCTTCTTTTATGATGTCTTTGCTTCCTCAACTTCAGAGTTACTTTCTATTGTGGTCCACTGTTAGTAGCTGTAGCTTCCTTATAATATTGGAATTCTTCATTCAGAAGGGAGTCAGGGACATAATGGTTTTGGGACAGAGGCAGGGTCTTCTTTTGATGCCTCTTGTACAAAATGTGAAAATTCTTGCTTTGTGAGTGTAGAGTTCTTGATTCCTGAATCTTGTTGTGAACTTTCTTGCAAATCTGTTCTTATGTGCTTGTAAACCAGCCCTTAAATCAAACTCGAGTCTAATAAAAAAGATTTGGTCTGGTTATGTGTCTTCAAAATTTTATGTTATTCCTTGCCATTTAGCATTTGGTGGAGAGCCGATGCTGCAACTCTTTGCATAGGAGGTTTTATGTTTACTTATCTCATCTTGGTGCATTTTATGTAAATTAGAAAATTGATTTTCAACTCTGCGAGGAATTATGTGGCCAAAGCGAGCCTAGCTTAGCGGTAATTGGCATGTACCCTCGACCAAGAGGTCAGATGTTCGAATCCCCCTACCCTCAAATGTTGATGCACTAAAAAAAAACTCTGCGAGGAATTATGTGGTTCAAGCTTCTTGATGTCAGTCTATCTCGCCTTTCCTCTGAATGAGAAAATATAGATTCTACAGAACTAGAAAATTATTACATGTTGATCAAGATTTGAGAGAACTAGTACAGTTACTGAAGAAGAATTTAGAGACCTTGAGAATTCTGATTACATGTTGAAGATGTTTATTATCTCTTCAGTCAATGATGTTTAAGCTTTCTGGATGATAAATTTTCATTTGATGTGATCTCTTTTCCCAACTTCCTTCATTTATACAATATTTGCATTATTGATGTGCCAATGAAAATGACCCTCATTTCAACTCATGCAGTCTCAAGGTGCTGCCTCTTTCGGAGTGGGGGGCACTCCGAGTTGCAATTGGTGTTGGCTCGAAACAAGTGTTCGTCTAGGATTGGAGAATGAATGTGTAGTTTTACTCACTACCGAACACCATGGGTACATATTCAACGCGTTTTCAGATGTTGTCAACTGTCCAATTGAAAAGGAGGTATGGTCATGTCCATATTACTATAACACGTTTATGAGCAATCCCACGTTTTTCTTATTGAGATATTTAATTCCTAGCCACCGTTAATTATTTTATTCTTTCAACATTCACCATGGAATCTTTGATATATGCAAAAAGTTCTGTTCATTTGTTCATTAGGAACGAGTTTCGGATGTTCTTAATTATACATAATTATGTATAGTTTTGGGGTATTGGGGCCCATACTCACTAATTTTTGAGACCTGGAAGTCAGTCGCACGGAATTTCAAGGGAATAATACACTTGGTTGCATAACGATGTGTAGCGATCTTCCTACACACCCCATTAAAGTCTTGACAACTAAGAGAAAGAAAATGAGAAAATTTCTCTTCTAACTGTCAATATTTTAATGGTGGTGTTTTGGGAGATACTTACACACCGATATACAACCAAGTATTGTCCATTTTAAAGGGCAAGGGGATTTATTCTCTTGATTTCTAGCATTCGTGTTTCCAACTCCAAGATTCCAAATGTTCATAATATATCTGCTTCTCGAGCGATCTCTCACTCTCTCTCTTCTCTTTTACATATTCTTACCCAAATTATCCAATAACATGAACATATTGAAAGTTGGGAATAAAGGAAAAGGAGAATCGCTTTATCACGAATTTACTTGAGCAAGATTTGTTCTATAAGTTGTATGCTTGTGTCTTTTGACTTTGAAAGTATGTACACTTTATCACATTTTGGAGTATGAGGTTTGGGTTACTCTTTCAAATGTATGTCAAAGGAAAGGAAATGTTGAAAGATTATAATTAATTTAGAGTGTTAGATAATGTCCAAAAGAATTATATATCTATCATTATTTAAAAAAAAAAAAAAAAAAAAAAAAAAAAAAAAAAAAAAAAAAACTGCATCATGAGATATTTATGATGCCAAAAAAATTATGGTTATGTCTGGGAAGCAAAATCTTGAAATATAACTTAGATTTACTTGCATTCTATGGTTTTATCAAAATCCTTCTGCAATTTGTCATTCTAATGAATTCGAAGAAAAAAAACTGTCATTTTAACAAAAAGAAGATAAAACGTTTGAGTTAATAAGGGAGAATTGATGTCATTAGGATGAAGAAAAAAAGCAATTAAATTTTCTACTTATATAAAAAAAAAAAAAATCAGAGAATCAAATTGTTAAATCGTGAGATGTAAAGAAAACGCAAAAGAAAAAAGAGTGTATATCACTAATTACTTATATAGATTTAATACAATCGAAGTTTGTTTTCATATATCATAAGGATATAGTTATATCATTTTTTGATGTCTTAATCAATTAAATTATGTTAGATTTTAGCAAATTTTGAATAAAAGGGGAATGGGAGCATGCAGAAAACTGGCCCATGAGGCACAGGTGTCTGATAATAAAGACTGTTGCACTTTGGAGCCATTGTATCTTTGCCATTCTCTTTGGCATTTTAGCTAAAATATAAAGCATCCACCAAACAACTTTCCCTTTGTTTTGTTATTCTTTCTGCTATTTCCCTTCTCTTTTTCTGTCTATAATGTCACACATTTCAATCAAAACAACTCACTTGACAATGACTTCTCATTCAAATTAACAAATGGAACACAAAATGAAACCAAACTTTGTTTCTCAACAATTAGCTCCCCCTTGGCTCTAAGAACTATGAACGTTCTTGGAATGGATTAAAAAAAGGGATCAAGTTTCTCTTTTGGTGTGGTTTGGGATGGCAATAGGAAATGATCGTAAAATTTCAAAAGGCTCGTTCGGTAAGCCATTTGGTTTTTGAAAATTATGTTTGTTTTCTCTAAATTTCTTAGTAATGGTTTTCATCTTCAAAACTTGATTTGGTTTTTAAAAGCATGGAAGGGAAAGGTAGATAACAAAACAATGAAACGACTAGGTAGAAGTAGAATTTACAAACTTAATTTTAAAAAGCCAGATGGTTAGTAAATCGGGTTTCAAGTAGGTTGATACAATGGTTTGAATAAGTTAAATTTCTCAGAAAAATACAAATGGAAGATCAATCATTCATGATAATCTTTAATCATAAACCAAAAGGTTGGGAAAGAGATTTTGAGATAACCCTTAAAAGTTGAGCATGCATGAACATGAATTATTATTATTATTATTTTGAAAAGATATGAACATGAATGATTATTAGATTCTGCTAGTTGTAATTAGTTTTGTTCTTTTGTGGTCCTCGTCTTGAGCAACAAATTAACTTTATAGGTTTATTTAGTGTATATTTGGGAGTGATTTTGAAATGGTTAAAATCACTTTTGTCATATTCAAAATCACTTCGGAACATGTACCTAATAAATGTATGTTTGGGAGTGATTTTGAAATAGTTAAAATCACTTTTGTCAAGTTCGAAATCACTCCAAAACATACTTTTAATTATTCAAAATCAATTTTATATTTGATTTTTCATTTTTAAACACGATTTCATATCATCAAAATTGATTTTGAATTATTTAAGACATGTTTTGGAGTGATTTTGAATATGACAAAAGTGATTTTAAGCATTTCAAAATCACTCCCAAACATGCTAATTCAAAATCAATTTTGATGATATAAAAATCACGTTTAAAATGTAAAATCAAACATGAAATTGATTTTGAACAATTAAAAGTATGTTCTGGAGTGATCTTGAACGTGACAAAAGTGATTTTAGCTATTTCAAAATCACTCTCAAACATGCACTTAAATTTGAAGTTTCTAGAAAAGTAACTCAAAAATTCAAAGTAGAAATTGCTCGTAATCAAGCCTTGAAACATGATCCAACGGAGAAAGGAAAAATGCACTCATAATGTGTGAGAGATCGGACGACTTTTGAAGAAGGCTTTTAAAAATACTCATGGTGATTAATTAGACAATAAAATTGAATTTGAAAATTTTAAAAATATTTTAAAATATTTTTTTAACAACATGTGGGTGAAAAGATTTGAACCACAAACCTCTTGCTTATTAGTACAAACTTTATGCAATTATTTTTAAAAACACTTGTAGGAGAAACATTAGGGACCGTTTGTTTGGTGGGAATTTAGAATTTCTACTATGCACATATCGAAGGCATCTAAGAAGATTTTGATGTCTTTCTAATACATCGATACTTTCTAAGATTTTCATGTTGAAGGAATCAAATATTGACGGTGCCTTTCATTTTTGTTGTTTGTATATTTTCTTTCATCATTTTTCTTTATTTTTCAGTTTTTAAATTTTATAATTAAAATAAATTAGTCTATTCATTCATCAATAAACAACTCTATGGAATTAATTATATTTATATGTTCCATTTACTTATAAAATAAGTTCCATTTAAATCCTCAATTTTTTTTTGTTTTTTTTGTTTTTTTTTTTAGTACATCAACAAATCCTCAATTTATTTTGACTTGAAATCTGAAGTGAAAATTTCAATTTATTTTATTTTTCCAATAAATGGTCGTCCTTTTTTTATTATTATTATTTTTTTTTTAGGAAAAGCTACCACAATTCGTTATTGTTTCTCTAAAAACTTTCTCTAAAATCTTCTAAAAAAACACTACCAACTGTATGATGTCTTCTTTTAAAATAAGTAAAGTATTTCAAGTTAAAATCAAAATTAATATTTAATTCTAAATCTTATATAAAATCTTAAAACAATATAACTTGTTTAAGAAAACAACATATAAAATTAGTATAAACTGAAATTGATAAAAATAAAAGATTAAATTATTAAAGGTAAAAATGTTATATACATTCAAAGTATATTAAATTAATATATACATTATCTAAAAATAGGTAAGAGCATTGGACAACAAAACAACATTTTAAAATATTCCACATACAAAAATTCTACAAAATAAACATGGCTATCCTAGGTTCATGGACATCCTTATCAATTAAATTTTACTCAAAATAAACACGATTGTTCACACGTAACTTCAAAGATGGGGACACGTGGAATAAAGAATATATTTTATTGATGTTTGTATGCATGTGGGTGTACAATCTCTAATGTTAATCCTCTGATTCTCTCTCTTGTGTGTGGATGTGTTTCACTCGAGGGCTGGAACGCTTGATCTCGAGTCTGAAGCTTTAATGAATTCTTGGAGCTTGAAGTCTTCCAGTCTTGAAGGAGTCTTCAGTCTTCAAGAAGTGTTGATGCCCTGAAGAGTCTTTGATCTTCAAGGAGTGTTGAAGTCTTGAAGAGTGTTTGGTCTTCAAGAAGCGTTGATGTCCTGAAGAGTGTTTGATCTTCAAGGAGTGTTGAAGTCTTGAAGAGTGTTTGGTCTTCAAGAGGTGTTCAACACTCGAATTTATGGATTGCAGAGAGTCTTCGGTCTTCAGACTTGGTGGAGTCTCTCTGAATTCTCTGGTTCTACTTGAGAGCTTTGAAACTCTGAACTCTTGTCTTTGTGAGAGTGTAGAATTTCTGAACTGTCTAAAATTTCTGAACCGTTGAAATGAATGAGAACCCCTCTATTTATAGAGTTCTCGCTGGATGGGCCCTGGTGACTTTCGGGCCTAACAACTTGGGCTTGGGCTTTATCGGTCTTGGGCTCAACCATTTTAGTCTTGGGTTTCGTTCATATTTGACCCAAAACCATATGACCCAGACATTTAAAAGACCGAAATTTGATCCAATTAATTATTTTGTTAATTAATTGGTCAAATTAATTAATTTGATCAAAATAATTTATTTTCTAATTAATTGATTAAATCGAAATTTGGCTCTTTAAATTTATAATTGGCCAACTTTGTCTTCAAATTAAATTTGGGACACATATCACTTTATAATTGGTCCCAAATTTAATTATTCGTAATTTTGTCATTAATTTTAGATAATGACGTGGCAATTTGTGATTGGACAAAATTTCTTCTTCAACAACGATTATCTAAAAATGTGGGACATCTACATTTTTAAGCGTCTAAAATTTTGGGAATATGAAGATGTTGGACATCCTAATCCCTAAAAATAATTGGTTCCTTAAGGGTCGTTAATTATTTGTTGGAAATCCAAGATTCTCATGGAATGAGCATTTGGATTACTCGATTTGTTTCCCAAAAATATGAGATACTTAGATATCTTGAGATGCTCGAACATCTTAAGATGTCCATATGGGAGGTATCTCAAGAGCTTTTGATGTCTTCCTTAAACATGGATTTCCAAGATTGTCATGTTGAAGGTATATTATTTTTTCTTTTATACCTTTCATCATTTTTCTTGTATATTTACATATATATTGTTTCATTAATTTCTTTATTTTCATTTTATATAATTAAAATAAATCAATGTGTTCATTCACTAATAAATAACTCTATGCAATTGAATATATATATTTCATGTACATATAAAACAAACTTTATTTAAATTATATAATATATAACTCAATTTATTTTCAATTGAAATCGGGTGTATTTTGATTAACTTTTCAAGTGTTTAATTTTGAAAAAAAAAAATCATTTTGAAAAAATCTCTAGTGTTTGGCAACCACTAAAAATGACTTATTAAAAAATGAGATTGGTAAATAAACCATTTTGAGAGAAACACTTGAAACCAACTTTTTTAAAAAAAGAGTCTTTAGTATACAATAACTTGGGTATAAAAACACCGAAATGCAACATATGAGTGTTTAAATTCTAAACAATTTTTGTACAAAATGTTTTTTAAAAAATGCATTCTTGAAAAAAATTTAAATTAAAATGTATTCCAAACGAACTCATCATTTCTCTCGAAGTTTTCAAAGAATATAATCCATTAAAAAACATTATCAACTATATAATTGTCATCTTTAAAATAATTTCAAAATAATTTCAAGTATTTCGTACTAGATCTTTATTGTAAAGAAATTTCAAAGACAATATAAATTAAGTTGATTTTCAAAATAACATATAAAATTAATATAAATTGAATTGATAATAATAAAATATATTAAATTATTGAGGACAAAATGTTATATAATTCAATTTATATTAAATTAATATATAAATTATCTAAAGATAGGAAAGAATATTGTTAGAATAATACATCATTTTAAGAAATTCCCATAAAAAAAATCTAGCAAAACAAACATGACTAACATAATTATCTAAATATTCCTAGACATCCTTATAACTTTTCCTACAAGAAAATGTCTTACATCTATAACTCTAGAAATAGAAGACACTCTGATTATTCTAGATTCTCGAAAAACAAACGACCACTTAATTTAGGATACATTCTTAAAAAATATATTTTTAAAGTGAAATACTTATTAAATTAGAACTTTTAGAATAAAATTAGTTAAATACTTTAAGTATTTTTTTAATCTATTTTTAGAATTTCTCAAACCACTTTTAATTATTAGAATTAGAAAATTTTAAAAGAACTTTTATCACTATTCAAAATTTTAACCAAACATTATCAGTTGTTTCAAAAAATACTGTCAATCATCCAAAAACACTTTAAAGGAATATATATAACACACTTAATTATTGTTTCTTCCAAAATTTCTTACTAAAGAAGCGTTTCACTTAAAAAGTATGTATATATATATATATATATATATATATATATATATATATATATATATATATATTTCTCAAAAATCATCCTACACTCTTGAACTCCAAAGTTTAAGTAAATGATAACTGGTCTGTTTGGAATACCTTTTAATTTTAGTGTGTTTCAAGAATGCCATTTTCTTTTAAACATTTTGTATAAAAATTGTTTAGAATTTAAACACTCGTATGTTTGGTTACATTTCCTACAAATATTTTTATACACAAAGTTATTATATACTTAAAAACTCTTATTTAAAAATTTTGCTTTCAAGTGTTTCTCTTAAAATGATTTATTTCTCAATCTCATTTTTTAACAAGTCATTTTTAGTGGTTGCCAAACACTATAATTTTTTTCAAAATGACTTATATATAAAATTAAACACTTGAAAAGTTAAACTAAACATACCCTTAAACTCATAGATAACACTTGACTATAATTATAATTTTGTGTCTAATAGGTCTTTTGACCCTATATTCAACATTTTTTAAAATTCACGACCTATTAGATATAAAACTTCAATTTTATGTCTAATAGATTAATTCATTTAAAAAAATGCTAAAAATATATCAATAACTTATTAGACACAAAATTGAAATTTTAGATACCTGCCAACAAGAGCATAGCCCAATTGGCATAAAGTTGTACTGATAACCACGAGGTCTGTGGTTCAAATCTCCCACCCCCACATATTGTCAAAAAAAAAAAAATTAGATACCTACTAAACGCAAAACCGAAAGTTTAGGCCCCATTTGATAATCATTTCGTTTTTTGGTTTTGGTTTTTGAAAATTAAACCTACAAACACTACTTTTACTCACAAGTTTCTTTGTTTTGTTATCTACATCTTTTCCTTGTTTTCAAAAACCAAGTCAAATTTTGAAAACTAAAAAAAATAGTTTTCAAAAACTTGTTTTTATTTTTAGAAATTGGCTAGGAATTCAAATGTGTTCTTAACAAAGATGAAGACCATTGTAAGAAAATTGTGAGAAAACAAGTATAATTTTTAAAAATAAAAAACCAAATGATTATCAAACGGGGTCTTAACTTTCGACCTGTTAGACACAAACATACAAATTCAAGGACTAAACTTGAAAGAAGGGAATTGAGGATACTTTTGCAAAAACAAAAAGCTCAAAATGGTTTAAAGAAAAAGGTGATCAGTAGTGCGCATGGGTGGGGAATTAGTAGCAGTAATAGCAACAGTTTAGTGCGTATTTGGCATTTGGCATTTGGCATTTGGCATTTGGGATGAAATCAAATCAATTAATTATCACTTCATATTTCTCTTTCTATTGTCGTCCACGAGACCTGGAACTTTGTCTTTCTTCTCTTTCATCTTCATCATTTTGTATTTCAAACTTCACCTTTTCAATTCCTTTTTCTCTCCCTCTTTTCGCTTCTCTTCTTTTCTTTTCTTTTCTTTTCAACCACTTCAAACTCTCTTTCTTTTTCAATCTCCCTTGCTCGCCGGTGGCCGCCCACCACTCCCATTTCGCCGCCCCTTGCTTCGTCGTTGGGGCTCCCATCTTCCATCCCTTCCCATGCTTTGTTCTTTCGTGTCGTTTTTTTCTCTAATCCAATACGCTTTTTGTTTACTAGGGTTTCAAGAAGTTTTTCGGTTGACATGATTTTTTGGATGGAATCTAAGAGTAAAATTGTGCGTATAAACTCAAACTTAAAGTAAACAATATATTAAGCTGCGGGAAGCAAAGACACCAATAAATAGTTTCATGGATGCATAGAGTTTTAAGAGACGGGGGCCATCCACCGACGAATGCATATGCAACTTAGAAAGATAAAGAGATGATCATTGATATTGACAAATTGGGTCCAAGCCAATGGATGCTTAACAAAAAAAAAAAAACGAGTTTTTAATATGGAATTGTATAGATCGATAGACCTAAGTTTATTATCTCAATGATGTGTGTATGTAATCTATTGTAGGGCTCGTCTAGTTATCCCTATTAATATGATCCTTGGAGTTGAGTTCTATCGAGACAATTGATATGGATAAGAACAAACCATTGAGGGTCCAAGAATGGGAAAAGCACATGGGTAGTCTTAAATTCTTGATAATAAGATGGTATATATTTCGACCGATCTCATAATGATACAACTATATTACTTCTCAAAAAAAAAAAAATAATAATAATAATACAACTATATTAATTTTAAAAACGTGCTAGATATATTTTCTCAAGGTATTAAATTTTAATGTCTCGACAAATTTAATATGCTCAAGTCGGTAAATTTAAGGTCGGATGAATTTGATTTTACTTTATGAATCCATCATCTTTCAATGCAAACAAAACATAAAATAATTAAAGAAGATAGACTTAGGATCTTATCATTTGTGCATTCATTTTTCAAACTAATCCACTTCCCATATAAAAAGGCTACCAAATCTATCTCACTTTGGGTTAATATATATGTATATATGTGTGTCACATCTCCCAAAAATATCAGATTAAATTAGGGAGAAAAAAAAACTAATAGTTAAAAAAGAAAAAAAAAAGTGCCTTTTAAAAAGGAAATTAAAAAGGAGAAAAGGCCAATCCAACAAAGATAAATTTGGAGGCATGCTTGAACTTCAATGGCCAACAAACCAAAGTTTAAAGTAAGCTATTAAAATTCATTTGATTTCATATTAGAAAATTACTTGTACGGTCGAGAGGTACCCTTTTTTATGGGTTATTTATTGTTATTGGACTTGACCACCGTGGCAATTCATTGGTCACATTGCTTCCAACCTTTTCCATTTCATCTTTTTACGTGGCATCTTTTCTTATTTTTATCACTTTATGTATTATATTTCTTTTAAAAAAATAAAAAATAAAAATATCTTCGTTGTTCATCCACTTGTGTTATAATTATATATATCAAGTTGATGTCAAAATCTAGATAGGAAGCTCACCTGACATTCGCGTGACAACAACAGTGAATTTGTTTAAGGGGGAAGACGTGACCTGCAAAACGAGCAAACACTGCACATCGGTGTGGTACTTGTCACACCGACTCCGATGCTTAAGTTAGCAAGGAAGAAGATGAAAATCAGCAAGTAGAGAGCTACAGGAAGAAGAAGAGTGCAAAAAAGTAGGTCTAAAATCTCTTCTCCAATGTTGAAGAAGGATATTTATACTTTGGTCATTTTTTAGAATTTTCACTCATTTTAGAATGATTCGAGATCAGAGGTCGAACTGAGCTCCTCCAGGAACCAAGTGCAAGGAAGGTGACTCAAGGTTAGGGATTGGACAGACCAATTAAAGTCCAATCCCCCTGGCCCTCTATCTCCCTCGTGGTCTTTGGTTTCCGATTGTATCTTGGATTGGTGTTGTGCTAGTCTCGTCGATTTCCTTAATTTTTGGATGGTCCAGAGTTACCTATAACATCATACATTTTGAAACTTTATTAGAAAAAATTCAATTAGGAATTTCCTTAGGACGTTAGGCTTAATTACAATTTGGTCTCAAGCCTTTGGACTTAATTTGACTTGAATTATGTTGTTTAAAAATTTTTAATTTTGTTTCTATAATTGGATATTTTGCTACAAGTTGCTACCTATTAGATATGTTATGTGTTTTCGATTTTTTATTTTTTATTTTTGACAACATGTGAGGTGGGAGGATTCGAACAACATATCTTTTGATCATTAATACAAGTTTTACGTCAGTTGAGTTATACTGCTTGCGTTTTTTTATATATGTGGCAATGAATTGATGTTTTCTATATGCCTAATTATATTATTATTGAATATAAATAAATAAACAAATAAATCAGAGAAAAGATGTGGACTATTGAGTTGGGTAAAAAAGGGGATTAAAGGCAATATTTGTGATGTTTAGCTAAGTCCATTAAAATCAAATTGTTAACTTTTAAATTTTTAAGGACTGAGTTGGTACTTTGATATCCTATTAAAATATATTGAATTTAATAAAGAAAAATACTTTCAAGAGACATGTTGGATCAAAATCAATATAAAAATGAATAAGTTGTATGATCTAACCTTACACATAGATTCACCTATGTAAGTCTTGTGTAAGTCATATTTCTATGTTATAGTATTGATCAAGCTCAAGACAAAGTTTATATGCTCCTTGAAATATCTAGATTACAATCTACATCAAAATTGCTAATAGCTAGCTAGACCTAAAGCCATATACAATTTTTTTTTTATTTGGGTGAAATATCTATGTGAGAATGAAATACATTGGAAAAATATTTATTTTATCTATGTGTATATCAAGCTTAGGTAGATGTTACACTTACCTAAAAGCTCTTTCATAAAGTTAAATAATTGATAAAGATTTCATATCTTTAAAAATATCCCACAATCACTTTTTATTAATTCAAGTTATGTGTGTGTGTATGTATGTAGGTATATAGCAAATTTCCATCCACATATCATCAACTTACCGGTCCAATCCATATTAACCTAAGATATGACTCACTTTGGTTAAAGTGCCGGACGTGACCAATCCTCAAGGACACCTTAGTTGATGTGTGTTACCTTGATGCAAGGCCAAACCAAATTAAACCATGTTATCATTTTAGAATCTTATCTTAATAGACGCTATAAAATCTAGCCAAACCATGGTAGTGACTTGATTGAATGGTTTGGTAGTCCATATTCCAATTCCCTATAAATAGCATAACTCCCTTAACTGTGTGCAAATATACGATATTACTCTTAACTACTCAACTCGCGACACCCGACCTTTAGACTATAACTACTAATTTAAACATCAAAGTATTGTGTACAACACTATACTGGTGTTAGATATTCGTGCAGGGACCCATCTCTCGATTTATCACCTCGAATCACATGCATTTGGAACTACCTGCTAGAATTATGCATCAATATATATCTCTTTTAATATATGATCCAATTTAACTAATGAAGTAACAAAACTTTTATCATTTTCATATGGAATTGCTCTCTACTAATTAAGGTTGCGACTGGTAAAATTAGAATTAGAAACAAATTAAAAGCTAGAAACATTGATGATATGGAGGGGAAAAAATGCCTTTGTTTTAAATAAAAAAGATAGTAATTGTAAAGTAGGTGAAGGTTGGAACAACACACTTCTCCATTCTAAAATTACATATATTAAGAATATGCCAGCCGCCAGGGGAGAGACAATGAAAAAATTTGGAAAAAATACACTTTTAGTTCCTGAGATTTGGGTTAGGTTTCATTTTGGTCCCTGAGTTTTCAAGCTCCACAATTTAGCTCCGGAGGTTTTGATTATTTTTTCTGTTAAAAACTAATGGTTTAATTTGCTGACGTGGCATCATTTTTTACTAAAAAAATTATTTTCTTAATTTTTAAAATAAATTAATTTAAAAAATATATTTTTTTATTATTATTTCTTTTCTTCTTCTTCTTTCTTCTTCTTCCATTACCCTTCTCTTCTTCCATAATCCTACCGCCGACAGCGGACTAACTTTTTTTTTTCTTTTTTTTTTTTTTGAGAAGAAGAAAAGAAGAAGGAAAGAAAAATTAGGCACTACCGACGGCCGGTACGGTAGGTTTTTTTTTGAAAAAAATACACATTAAATGAATCGTATAAAATAAGGTCGATATGGCCAAGGTCAAGATTTTTTTTTTTACCCTATTTGCATTCCCCCAAAAGATTAGAGACAAATTTTCTTCCCAAGTTATGTTTCAAACATTGAGATATAGGACATTAAGGGTCCGTTTGGTAACGTTCTCATTTCTTGTTTCCGTTTCTTCATTTTTAATAAAGAAAAATAGAATTTCATGACCCTAACACCTATACATTCAATGATAATAAACCTATATTTTTATTTATGTTTGGAAAAAATTGGAAACAAGAACAAAAAAATGAGAAACTAGTTTTAGTTGTTCCCAAAAGTTCTATACAAATTTTGGGAGTGTTTTTAAAAAATGAGAAACAAGAAACCTACATAGTTATTAAATACTTAGAGCCCGTTTGATAACCATTTCAGTTTTTCGTTTTTGGTTTTTCTGTTTTTGGTTTTTGGTTTTTGGTTTCCTGTTTTTTAAAAACAAAAACCACGTATGTTTGATAACTGTTTTTTGTTTTCTGTTTTTTAAAAACAGAAAACCAACCTTGTTTGATAACTGTTTTTGGTTTTCAGTTTTTTAAAAATTAGAAAGATGAAAAGATATTTTAGAGAGAGAAAAATGTGTAAAGACGTTGAAACAAAAATTTAGAGACACAAATATAAATGTTTTCAAGAGAATTTTTTTTTTTGAAAAGACGAGAGAAAAGTTAAACATAGAAAATTTAGAGAGATGAAAGAAAATGTTTAGAGAAAGAATATTAGTTAGACTCGAGAAAAGATATTAGTTAGAGAAAAAATAAAAAACAAGTTAGAGTAAAAGCGATAAATTTTAGATTAAAAAAATTAAATAAAAAAAGAAAATTTAGAGAGATAGTAAAGTTAGGAGTAAAAGATATGCTAAAGAACTAACGATAAATTAGAAAAATAAAGAAAAGTTGTAGCGATAAAAAATTTTGGTGACTTTCTTTTTCCAAAAGAAAAATTAGAACATGTTTATCGAGGAGAGAAAAGGTATTGACAAGTTTTTAGAAATAGTCAAGTTATAGAGAAAAAAAAAGTTTTGAGAGAGAAAATTTTAGAGAGAGAAAAAAATAGAGAAAGAAATTTGTTGGAGAGAGAGGTAAAAGAGGAGAAAAGTAAGCATTAGAAGAAAAATGAGTTTTTGAAAAACAGAAATCTGTTTTTAAAAACTATTTTTTTTGTTTTTGAAATTTACTTATAATTTCAAAAACGTTTTTAAAAAACAGAAAACAGAAAACAGAAATGGTTATCAAACACCCCTGTTTTTAAAAAATGAAAAACAAAAACAGAAAACAGAAAACGAAATGGTTATCAAACGGGCCCTTAGATTTCTTAATAAAATTGGAAACAAGAAACAAGAAACGAGAACGTTACCAAACGGGCCCTAATTTTGTGGAGATTTCAGTCATCTTTAGTCTTGACCATGGTTTTGGCTTGATTTAAGGATTTATTCCAATTCTACAAATTTGTCAACAACTTTGACATTTTGAGATGATAAAAGTTAGAAAAAATAATGTTTCTTCTTGAAGAAGTATGAGAATATGCTCGTATAAATTCAAATCATACTTTATATACCTATGGAATATTCTCAACTTAATTAGTCGAAGTTCTTGAAGTTGTTGCCCCTTGAATATAGCGTAAAGTATTTCTTCCACCTTATCATTTTTTAACATAAACATTGCAATCGATCTCATATAAGAGTGAGTTTGGAATGTGTACTTGATATAAACACTTCTCTTCATTAAAGTGATTTTTTTTTTTTTTTTTTGACAACTCATTAAAGTGACTTAAATTTAAAGATTTATCCGTGTTTGGTTACGTATTTTTAGAAGTGAATTTAAACATAACTTTGTTTCGTTGCACAAAGTAATTCCACAAATGTTAAATTACCATAAAAGACCTATCTTTGTGTTTTATTTGTTTGTGATAAAAAATTGTAATTAATCACTATGTTGAATACAAACCAATAATTATTAATTACATATTAGAACATATAATAGCCAAAGTGAGCGTAGTTCTACAATTGTTGAACCCAAAAAAGAAAAATTAGAAAGTATATAAAAAGAAGAGATAAATATGTAAGTAAACGTAAGAAAGAAGAGGAGAAACTTCGAAAATTACTTTTTTTAGGAGTGAACCCTCTAAATTTAAAACAAACACACCCACACACGCACGCACAATCTAGTTAGCTTCAAGGGTTAAAATGTCGATGTCGATGGAAATATCAAGATTTCAATTTTATGGAAATGTCGATGTCGATAGATATTTTTTGGAAAAATATTTAAAATAACAAATAAATATTTTACATTTTTAAAAAGTTAAAATACTTATTATAAATATTACCTCCACATTAGTTACATTTTGTTATTATTTTGTTTATATTTTATCATTTTTTTACAATATAATGAAAATATTGATTCACCCTACATGTCGATGTTGGACCCATAAACATGTGTGAAAATGAAGATGGAAATATCAACATGTTGATGAAAATTTCATACATTGGTTAGCTTACCATCAAAGGGAGGGGTATCAATAGTAGGAATTGCACAATAAGGAGGAAACTCAATTATTATCGAAGCTTTTTTTTTTTTTTTTTTTAGAAGATTATCGAAGCTTTAAAGATAAGAATTTTAAATACAAAAAAAAAAAAATAACTTTCAAAACTTAATTAAAAATATTTCTCTGTTTTGTTGTAAAAAAAAAAAAAAAAAAAAAAAAAAAAAAAAAAAAAAAAAAAAAAAACTCTTTTTCTATACATATATAATTTGGAAAGTATTTTTAAACATCAGCCACAAAAAGACCAAACATTTTTTTGCGGGAAAAATAAAAACTAAACACTAAAAATACATTAAAAAAAGAGACAGAATTGAATAGAATTGACCAAAAAAAAGTAAAAAGTTTTCGAAATATTTGGATTTTTTTTTTCGAAATATTTGGATTTAATTCATAAGAGAAATCCACTTTTAATACTCCTCTCCCAGAGGTGGCAACGGCGGCGCGGCCGGCAATTATTCTCCATAATTTATTTTGTTTCCATCTTCTTTTTTCTTTTCTTTTCTTTTTTTTTTTTTTTTTTTAAAATACCTTCTTTTTTTCTTTTAAATATATATATTTTTTGAAATAATTTTCTTTTAAGTATATTTAGTCTAGCAAATAAATGGAATCTAATAGATCCTAAACATGTACTCATTTTTAAAAAATAATAATAATAAGATCTAGACATTTAAAAATTATTAAAATAGGTCAGTAAAACCCTATTTGATAATTATTTTGTTTTTTGTTTTTGAAAACTAGGCCTATGAACATTATTTTCACTTATAAGTTTCTTTGTTTTGTTATCTATCTTCTTACTATGTTTTCAAAAACCAAGTCAAGTTTTGAAAACTAAAAGAGTAGGTCTCGCTTGATAACCATTCGGTTTTTGAAAATTAAGCTTATAAATACTACTTTCACCTACAAGTTTCTTTGTTATTCTAATACACTTCTTTCCATGTTTCTAAAAACCAAACCAATTTTTGAAAACTAAAAATTTTAGTTTTCAAAAACTTATTTTTATTTTTGGAATTTGGCCCAGAATTCAAATGTGTCATTGACAAAGATGAAAACCATGGTAGGGAAATTGGGAGAAAACAAGTATAATTTTCAAAAACCAAAAACCAAATGGTTATCGAACGGAGTCATAGTTTTCAAAATTTTGTTTTTATTTTTAGAATTTGACTAGGAATTCAAATGTGTCCTTAACAAATATGAAAATCGTAGTAAGGAAATTGGAAGAAAACAATCATAATTTTTATAAACCAAAAACCAAAAACTAAGGTCTCGTTTGATAACCATTTGGTTTTTGGTTTTTGAAATTTAAGCTTATACACACATACTTTACTTCCACCTATAATTTTATTGGTTTTAGTATCAATCTTCTACCTTGTTTACAAAAACCAAGTCTAATTTTGGAAAAAAAAAAGTAGTTTTCAAAATTTTGTTTTTGTTTTTAAAATTTGGCTAGAAATTCAAATGCAACCTTAACTAGGATGAAAGTCATGGTAGGGAATTTAGGAGAAAACAAACATAATTTTCAAAAACCAAATAGTTATCAAACGGGGCCTAAATGGTTATCAAACATGGCCTAAATTGTCACAACTATTATTATTCGAAGTAATAGAAATTGGTTACTTATTAAAAAATCTCGAAACTTTTATTTGGGAAAAAGTTCCATTCTTATTGTAGTTCTATTTAGGGGTGTACAAAAAACCCAACAACCCGAACAACCCGAACTAGGGTTAGGATTTTTTTCGATTTGAGTTGGATTGAATTTTTATAAAACCGAAAATTCGATTTGGTTCACGGTTTTAAGGAATTTTGGTTCGGTTCAATTCTAACCGAACCGAATTGAAAACATATATACACACACGTATACGTATATGTCGAAATCTTTCATATTATTTGTATGGCACAATGGTCTTAGTGCATGTTTGGGAGTGATTTTAAAATGGTTAAAATCACTTTTGGCATATTCAAAGTCACTCAGAAATATGTCTTTAATAATTAAAAATCAATTTTAACGGTATGAAAGTCATATTTAAAAGTATAAAATCAAACATGAAATTGATTTTGAATAATTAAAAGTATGTTTCGGGATGATTTTGAACAAGACAAAAGTGATTTTAGCCATTTTGAAATCACTCCCAAACATGCACTTAGTCTCCCTTGCAATTGTGCTTGGCCTGAGTTCGTTCTCCAAAATTGCCAAATATGTGTGTGTTTTTTTATTATTATATTTTGATTTTTTTTTAACTTCTTTTTTATACTTTTATGTCTTGAGATTTACATTATAGTGTTGTGGATAAACGTAAATGTTTTTTTTAACAGAATTTTAAATAATTAAAAAAAGACAACCCTAAACCCAACCCAACCCAATCCGACCCGAAAATAGAAGGGTTGGGTTTCCATATACGTTCGGTAATTTTCGGGTTGGTCTAAAAAATCTCAATCCCTCCAACCCAACCCGTGTGCACTCCTAGTTCTATTTTTAACCTTTTTTTATACATATAATTTCATTCTATTATGAACCATAGATTTGAATAAGGAGTGAAATTAATACCATTAAAACTATATTTTTTAAAAATTGTGCTGGATTTTTTCAGTAAAATGGAATGTGTGTAGCTTTATTTTTGTTTTAATAAAGATGTACCAGTTATTCAAGTTTCAAATTCAATTAACATATATATTTATTTATTTATTTATTTTGACAATATGTGGGGAGGAGATTCAAACCATAGACCTTGTGATTATTAGTATAAGGTTATGTCAGTTGAGCTAAACTCTTATTGGCAACTTATTTATTCTCATTTATGGTTCGAGTGGTCATACCATGTGTTAATAATTTTATTTATTTTTTTTTTTAATCCAACAACATTTGGGGTGAGGGGATTCAAATCTCTGACCTCTTGGTCGAGGGTACATGTCAATTACCGCTGAGCTATGCTCGCTTTCGCATTGGCATACCATGTGTTAATAATACCTCTTATTCTTATAAGTTATATACGTATATATTCTTTTATTTTAAAAAAAAAAAAAACGAAAGTAAAAAGACGGTGCTTATTTATTTGTAAGATTGAATTATGAGCTAGGACTGCGGATTTGAAATGTTTGTTCTAAGGGAGGATTTATGTGGTGTTGGAATGTTGACAATCAAAACAAACTTAGTATTATATAAGATGTTCCACATTGATGTATTAAAGAAAGTTTATTTTTCTTTTTTTTTTTCTTTTTAAATAAAGAGAAAGTTGAATTTGTTTGGAACAAAATAATACCAATAATTCCATGCACGTGCTTCACCACCCTCCATTCCAAAGTGTTCCAACATTGAACTCAAAAAAAAAAAAAAATAATAATAATAAAAGTGTTCCAACATATTATTATGGTATCAAAATTCTCTATCTAGAATGGTCTTGGATTGAAAAGGCCTTTTTTTTTCTTTCCATTTAACCGACCAAAATAACTCTTTTTATAATTTAAATTTTAAATTTTATGAGATTGAACCGACTCACCAATATTATACAAACGTTTTTATTTTTGACTTTATAATTGGATCACCGATATTATACCAACCAATCAGAATATTTTTCATACTATTTTCACTTATTGTCTACTATATCTATAACATTTAACAAGGATTTACCATCCATAAAATAAAATAGTATATCGATTTATGACGTCTAAATGTGAATGAAAGAGATATGTACACTTCTGATAAGTTCTGGAAAGTTTTCAATTTGACTCCGTTTTAGTTTCGATTTACTGTTTTAATTGTGATATTAGAACATTAAAGTGAAATATTGTCCCACACACAAAACCAATCAATTTGTGTCATAAAACTAGTCAATGTATAAGTAAATTGGCTGAAAGAACAATATTTACCCTACACACTAATTAGTAGGAGTTTACTAATTTAGTATACTTTTATTATTGGTCTATTTCTATTATACTAGTGTATTACCACGTGCATTTGCACGTGTATTTTTTATTTCTAAAATAACTTAACTTTTGGATTATTATTATTAGTATAAAAAGAGTAATTGTTATTATTATTATTATTAAATAGTAATTAATTAGTTGGTTACAAATGTTTTTTTTATTTTTTAATAGATTAAAAAGTTTATAATTTAATTAAACTTTAGAACCAATCTTTTAAACTTCAAAGGTAAAATATTAAATTAGATTGAAAATCTTGAATCTCAAAGTTTTATAAATGAAATGAAATGTTTATAATCTTAATATTTTATCAATATTACCGAGCACATTAACTAAAAAAAATAACATAAAGGTTTTTTTTTTATAAGAGTGTTAATTTATTTAATTATCATTATTATTTTTTAGTACTACCATATATATTCAGGCACTTTGATTATATCAAAAAAAAATTTAACTCTAAATATTTAAAAAAAAAAACTCTAAAAAGTTCAAAATTAGTAATTTTATGTACTAAAAATAAGTGGGCCTTGTGTAAAAATTAATTAGATTGTTACAAATAATTTGGTTTTTTAATTTATTTACTATAATAAAAATTTTATAATTTTATGTACTAAATAAATTAATATTAATTAAACATTAGAACGGTCTCTTGAACTTCAAACCTAAAATATTATATTAAATAGAAAATATGAATTTCAAAATTTTGAAAATGCAACCACATGTTTGTAATATTAATATTTTATATGAATATTCTAAAAGATGTTATCTTAAAAAATAATACAAAGACATATATATTTTTAACATTATTAGTTTATTTGATTTATATTCAAATACTTTAATATTGAATATTTAATTTTATGAACTTTTAACAAAGTAGAAAGATTTTTCTAATTTATTTAATAAAATGAAAATTTTATAATTTTAATTAAGTTGGAATCCTTCTTTTCAACTTCAAATGTAAAATGTTAAATTAAATTGAACGTCTTGAATTTTAAACTTTTTGAAAATGCAATGAAAAGTTCTTAATCTTAAAATTGTGTCATAGACCTAGAATAATATTTTAACTTTATATTATAGTTGAAATTAATGAATAATACAATTAAAAAATAAGAGAAAGTGCATAAGTCATAATGCGCTACATTTAGTATGAAATATGAATTACCTACATAAAATTGAATTAACAAATTCAAAGTATGCATAAATATTTTCAATAACAAACAAATGCACCTATCAAATAACAATAAAAATATATATAAAAAAAATGGAAAGAAAATAAAAGAGAGTACCTATACACACATTCCTTAAAATAAATTTAATTAACTCACCTGATGATTGTGTTAGGTGAACACATCTTCATTCGACTTCATCAAAGTGTATTTTGAATGTTTCCAACCTTAGCATTCGAAGTACATATTCATCACATGTATCTCTTGCAACTTAAATATACCAAGTAATATATTGAGTTGCTTGCAGGATTTGAAAAGACTTCGAGAGAAATGAATTGAAGGAACTAAAAACTAAAAGTTTAGAAAGAATGAAACTCATTGATAGAAAAACGGTGGAAGCATAATGATGAAAAAATGGTTGAAGACAACCTCTTTTTATAGTGGTAGATAATTAAAAGTTACAAAACTTCTAAAATTCCAAAACTATCAACTTCTATCATTAATTATAATTAAAGGAAAAAATATTTAATTAATGAAAAACTTTTTGTATTCTAACTTCTCATATTCCATATTGTTATAATTATTGATAATTAATAAATAATTTAATAATAATGTTATTTCATAATAATTATATTATATTATTAATTAATTAATAAAATATTAAAAAAAATGAACTTAATAAATGTAATGTTTTTTTAGATACGTGAAGTGTGATTTATTTATTACTTATAAAAAAATTATTTATTAAATAATATTTACAATTCATTTTTTTAGAAGAATATTTACAATTCATTATATTAATTTAAAACATTTGTAATTAATTAGAGAAATTGAATTTTTAATACATTTAAATAATACATTCAATGACATGGTTGTAAATATAGAAATAGAAGTAGGGGTATAATAGTCCAAAAATGTTTTTTCAAGATCTTCCCTTTTTAATATATTATAGATTATAGATTATAGATATAGTGGCCTAAAGTGGACCCAACTAAAATTTTCACGGTATTAAATTAGGAAAATACTTAAATGTTTCCGTTTGACATACATTCCAATTTAAATGTTTCTCAAGAATGCATTTTTTAAAAAATATTTTGTATAAAAATTGTTTAGAATTTAAACACTCATATGTTTGGTTGCATTTCCTCACGACTGTTTTTATACACACAAGTCATTGTATGCTTAAAAAGTTTTTTAAAAAAAAGTTGGTTTCGAGCGTTTCTCTCAAAATTGTTTATTTATCAATCTCATTTTCTAATAAGTCATTTTTAGTGGTGGCCAAACATTATAAATTTTTTCAAAATGATTTTTTTTTCAAAATTAAACACTTGAAAAGTTAAACCAAACACTCCCTTACTTGGAATTCTTGCAGATTTTTTGATGTGAGTTGTTTTCATGGATATATTTCTAGAGAAATTATAATGAGTGATATATAAAAGATTTTTTTTTATGTGAGTTGTTTTCATGGGTATATTTCTAGAGAAATTATAATGAGTGATAAAATTGGTTGCACAACTCCCACTCCTTATGTCTATTTTTTTTAGTTTAATAACATTCAGGATGGGATAAATTTGAACAGTTGATCTTTTGATCAAGGATACATGTCAATCATCATTGTCCTCACTACTTTGACTATTTCTATTGCATTTAATAGTTTAGGTCCCGTTTGATAACCATTTGGTTTTTGGTTTTTGGTTTTTCAAAATTATGCTTCTTTTCTCTCAATTTTCTTACCATAGTTTTCATTTTGTTAAGAAGACATTAGAGTTCTTAGCCAAATTCCAAAAACAAACACAAGTTTTTGAAAACTGTTTTTCTTTTTTTTTTCAAATTTTGACGATTTTTTGAAAACATAGAATGGAGGAAGGTAGCAACCCAAAGAAATGTATAGATGAAATGAGTGTTTATAAGCTTAATTTTCAAAGTTCCAAAACCAAAAACGAAATAGTTATCAAACGGATCCGAGTGAATCTCACAAATATCTTCATGCCCCTAAAAGGCTTGCTTTTTTTTTTTTTTTTTTTTTTTTTGAGAAATTCATGCCCCTAAACTAAAAGGTAATTCACATAAAAAAAATTAAATTAAATTCGATAGCATCCAATTCGTAGAAATTAGAAAAAGTATTGTTCTTAAAAATATACCATATTTGAAAAGTCAATAGAAATCTCTATGGCTCAAATATTAGGAAGAAAATATCTTAACATCACATATTGAATAGTCACCGTCCTGTTCAAGAATATTAACTACGACACTCTCTCTGTCAGCTGGGGGACCGACACAGACAACTGACGGATCAGAAGAAGAAAGATCGGTGGGACGGACGACGGCGACGGCAACGGCGGAATCTTATTTTATCTCCGAATCAAACAACTCCCATCTTCCCATTCTTACATTTTCCAAATTTCCGGCGCCGGCAGGGCACCGGCGAAGCCGCCGTCTGCCGGGCCGAGGCTCGGCAGCAATGGACACACGATTCTGCTTTTAAGGCATAGAAGTGGCAGTTGTTAGTGTTGTGTTGGTGGGGACGATTCTGGACCGCCCACCACCTGTTCGACGAAATGTGTGAACCAAGTAATTTGGAACAAAAATTATTTAATGATGCCGCCATAATGTAGCAAACAATTTTGTATCGTTGGAGGTAAGAAAGAGAAATTATGAAAACTTTGATTTTGTATCCGAAGATTATTAAGGGACCGCAGATTTTAAGATCTGTATCCGATAGTTTTTAAGAGATTATTAGATAACATGCAGTTTCATCTCAAAACCAATTGACAATTAGTAGAATAATCTATGTATCTTATAAATTGTGAGGCTTCCACTTATCTTTTCCATGTGAAATTCTCAATAGAGACAACCACGTTGTAACAGTCTCACTGAATAGTTTATTGAGCAAAGAGAGGACTGAGTGTCAACTTTTGTTGCAGGAGCGATGGAACATAAAAGAAAGGACAGAGAGAAAAAGATGAATTTGTATGTGGGTGACATAAGCATTTGTGAGTGTCTGTGCATTGAAGATGACATGCAAATGCAAAGGGAGGAAGTGACTAGAATCATATGTGCCATATTGCCACCATTATCAATCAACTTTTAGCAAAAGAAAAGGAAGGGGGGAGATGAAATGAAATGATCAAAGAAACCATCTTTTTTGTGTGGTTTTTTAAAGCTTTTTCCAATGGTCTATGAATAATTAATTCAAGAAATTTCCTCCTTGTAGATTTGTTCATTTCCTTGGTGATGAAGCATTTGTGTTTATTATTCATGACTATTGGTGGCCAGATGGGTTGGCCAACTAAAAATATGAGTTTATGATAAGATGATGAAAAAGCTTATTATATTTATGTGTTTGGAATGCTTTTTGGATAGTTTTCAAAAACTTTTTTAATGTTTGATTATCCTTCGAAAATATAGTGCTTTTTTTTTCTTTGCAATGAAGCAGACTTATTGTTGTACGTCAATCTGAATATAATTCAATTAATTACGACGATATATACCATTCATAATTACACTTAATACACTTCCTCTCAGTAATCACTTCTCTCTTTCAACATGTTTTATTTAACTTTTCTCTTTACATATTTCATTATCAATCTCTCAACATACATCAGTGTAAGCATAGCTCAACTAATTGTAATATTAATAATAATCTTCTTAAAGATTAGAAAGATTTGTATGATCTTCATCTTGGTTTCTTTGATCTAAAAGTAAATTTTCTCACCGCACTATCTTTCTTAATTACACTTTATAAACATCATCTCACTAATCACTTCTCTCTTCCTTTTTTATTTTGCGGCTTCTCTCTCTACACATTTTCTTGTCTTAACTTCTTTTACCCAATTTCTTTTCCTTTACAACACCTTCTCTATGCACCTAACTTCTTCTCACAAACTTTTTACTCTACAAGTTCAACACGAGCATGACTGATCAACAAATAAAACATCAAGGATCATCTCTATATGAATCTTCTCTCTGAACCTTCACTTTTGTAATTTTAGGTTTAAAAAAAAAAAAAAACCTCCGTACAAATGTTATCTTTCTCTTTACACAACATTTTCCACTAATATCTCTTTCTACCCACATTTTTTTATATATGCCTCTTTCAACGCGCACTTCTCTCACCAACTTCTCTACGCCCGCACACAACTTTTTCACTAATCGCTCTCACTCGTTTCTTTCTCTACACACTTCTTTTTACTAGCTTTGTTTCTATCCACATGACTTTTTTTTTTTCTTTGTTTCACTAATTCCTCTCTCCATCTCCTCAAACACAAACATTCAAAAAAGTTGTGGCTTTGCCTAGAGCCACACCATGGGGGAAGGAACAGCCCATAGCTGTCCAAAATATAGGCTTTGAAGTTTGGACAAAAACAACCACATCTTGTTTTTTGACCCAACTTTTTTCTTTTTTTTCTTTTTTTTCTTTTTTTCCTCTCTCTCACAGTCGTCTATGAAATAAATAAATATATAATTGGTCCACGTCTTGGAATCTGAACTGGAATTCCCATCACTCCAAAATCTTTTTTCCTCATGCTGCTACTTTCTATTTGTGCATTCCCACATTAAAAAAATAAAAATTGCTGCCTATTTGATTCCCTTTTTGAAAGTGCCACCTCCCAACTCTATATTTTTTTCCCTTTAAAAATCACCTTTTTGTCTCAAACTTTTTTTGAAGTAATGGTTTTAATTTATTGGACTTTATTTTGTAACGATATAATAATTTAGTCCTGTACTTTCAAATTTGTAACGATTTTGTCTCTTTCGTGAAGTTTATTGGTAAGATTTAGGTACATCAATAAACTATTTAGGAATATCTATTGTAATACGCTACAAAGTCTATATTAAATAATAAAAATATACATTTAATTTTCATTAAAATTTGTATGGTAGGGATTAAGTTTGTTACAAATTTGAAAGTACGGACTAAATTGTTAGGGGGAGTGTGGGATGACAATTTTAGCTTATTGAAAGTCCTTCTCAAAGTCTCGATGATGTTTGTTTAGATAATTAAAGTGGATTAAAGTTACAAGTTTAGTACATAAAAAGTTTAAAAATATCTAATTTAAACTTATTTGTGTCTATTTGTTATTTGAACTCTAAAAAGTATCTAATAGGTCACTAAACTTTAAAAATATCTAATAGGTGGAAACTTTCAATTTTATGCTTAATAGGTCCTTGAAATACTCAAAATTTTAAAAATTAAATGGTCTAGTAGATGCAAAATTTAAATTTATGTCTAATAGAATTCTAAACTTTCAATTTCGTGTCTAATAGGTCAATGAATTTTAAAAAAATGTTGAATAGGTCAATTAGATTCAAAATTGAAAATTTAAGGATCTATTTGACACAAAATTGAAAGTTTAAGGATCTAAGGACTTGCCGGACACAAAATTGAAAGTTTGGAGACTTATTAGAGACTTTTTACAATTCAAGAATTAAATAGACACAAAACCAAACTTCTTAGTGATTTTTTTTTTTTTTTTTGAAAACTATATTTAAAAATAGCACTTAAAAGTGCTTTAAGAAAAACAATTAGTCTTTCAAAGTGTTTTTCACTCAAAAAGTACTCTCTTTTTTTATTAAAAAAACAAATGACAATTCAAAACTCATCCATGAACAGATTAGCTAGACTAATTGTTATTATGTTGTACAAATGTGTAATATATGTGTTGATGAAATAATGCAATTGGGAATTTATATATAAACAATTGTTGAAAAATATATGTAATATATATTATTACAAGGTAATAATTGTTCATTTCTTTATAAATATATTACTACAACTACCTTCATGAATCATGTGTTTTCTTACATGGATCTTAACATAAATAACTAAGAACACATTAGTGGACATAATCCTAAACAATCCAAACAAAAAGAAAATAAAATCTTTAGAGATATTAGAGATCTCTGACTGCAAAATGGTTTCATACATATAACAATTCAAATAAAAGATTTTGAATTTTGAAGTTAACTGTGTCATGGTCATTCATTACATTAGTTTCAAAACTAATTTCCACATCCATGTAGTTGACTTTTTTTTTTCCTTTTAACAATAATATTAAGTTACAATTGAGAAAAAAAAATTAAAGGGACAAATTGTCAATATAGCACCCATAAATAGAATACTTAGGCCCCGTTTATATTTTTTGTTTTTGAAAATTATGTTTGTTTTTTTTCTAATTTTCTTACCGGGTTTTCATCATTGTCAAGAATACAAATTTGGATTCCTAACCAAATTCGAAAAACAAAAACAAGTTTTTGAAAACAACAAAGAAACTTGGAGATAGAAGTAGTGTTTATAAGCTTAATTTTCAAAAACCAAAAACAAAAAAACAAAATGATTAACAAACGGAACCTCAAGAATTTGAAACTTGATTTTATGCTCAAATCAACGTTCTAAATAAAAGCTAAGAGCCCCAAATCTCATTACGCGCTTGTCTAATTTAACCATGTTATCATGCAACATTTTGATTGAAATTCTTTCTTGTATACTTTGAAGATAAAATTATAGTTTTAAAGATATTATTTATGAAATTAGAAAATGCTCAAAATCTGAGTATAATTCAACTGATTAAAACGCATATTGTTGACCAAAAAGTCAAAGGTTTAGAATCTTTAAATACCTATGTCAATTAAGAAAAAGAACAATACTTCCTTGCATACCAGTATGTAGGAATCTTCCTACATACCCATTAAAATCATGATAAATAAAAAAGAGAAATGTAGAAAATGAGAAAAAAAATATTATCTCCCTTCGATGTGTCAAGATTTCAACGGTGGTATACAGAGAGATTCCTACCTACCGGTACGCAATAAAGTATTGTCCTAAGAAAAATATATGTAATTGTCATGGAAAATCGAGTTAGGTCTGGTTTTGTAAACAAAACCACTGCGATATGGGACTTTTAATTTATTTTTCTTAAATTAATTTTTGGGTATGTTGAGCATTATTATTATTTATTACATGACAGTGACTAAATAAAATAACGTTTTGAGTATTGTTTTTTTCTTTTTGTTGTCTTTAGAACCACTTATACTCATATCATGGAGTCTGAGATATGAACACTGATTAGAAATTTGGTCTCTTTTGCAATGTTTATCCACACACACATATATATATTTGTTTTGTGGGTATGGCCAAATCTTACTTCTTTTTCACATAATTTTTTAGATGGGTTTCCTTAATTTTTTTATATGATTTGATCTATATATTTGTAGAAGAAAACAAGAAATTCACGGGTTTTTCATCCTTTAGTGATGACTTGATTCATAAAATCAAGTGTTTTTTTTTCTAAAAAATATATATATATATAGTTAGTTGAGATTCAGATTCTCACAACTCATTAATCATCATTCTTGTATTATTAATATTTTGTAGAATCAATTTTTCTTTATTAATATAGAGAATGTTTGATATGTGGAAATAAGAATGTAAAGTCTTTGAATGAGGTAATATCTAGGAAATAGAATAACTATGTTTGGTAGGTGAGAGTGAACTTTTATAAAAGAGGATTATTAAGATCTCGTTTGATAATCATTTGGTTTTTTGTTTTTAAAAATTATGTTTTGTTTTTCTCAATTTTCTTACCATGGATTGCATCTTTGTTAATGACACATTTGAATTCCTAACCAAATTCTAAAAACAATTTTTTGCAAACTACTTTTTTTAGTTTTAAAAAATTGACTTGGTTTTTGAAAACACGGGTAGAATGTAGATAGATAGATTAAAAAAAAAATTTTTTTTTTTTAAAAAACCCTTATATGTGGAGAAAAAAACCAAATGATTATCAAATGATACCTAAATTTTCTTTATTTAATATTTTGATTCAATGTTTTTTATAAATCAATTAACTATATGAATGATCAATCGGGTTTGTCAAATCCTCAAACCAAATAAATTTATAAACTGGCTATTGAGCTACATTGCAGTAGTAGCGGTCGGGTCATCCATTGGAAAATGGACTTTCTTCTTGAATTCAGGTTTTTATGCAAGTCACACAAATGGAAGGGTTTTGAAGGATTTTTATCATGAAACTAAATAAAAAGATGAGAAAAGTAAAATAGTCGTAAAATAAAAATCATGCACGAATACAGAGAACAAGAAGAAAACAGTGGATGAAAATAATCAAAGGTATGAGATCGTCGGATTACGTGGTTCACTGATTTGATTTATTAATCGGTTTCAACGTTTGCTCTAAAGATTAATTCTGCTAAATTATTATGAACCTGACATGCTTCTTGGTTATTTGGATTCTCTATCCTCCTAACCTATGCTAATCGTTTAATTAACCCGTTAACCCGCATGATTAATTAACCGATTAATTTGGTATTGACGAGCGCTACCCCTCATGCATTAGACCGCTAGCCCACAAATCTAATTCTAATTAATCGAACAGATAACCCGTTAGCTTGCGTAATTATCTATCGAGTTAATTGCATTACGTGCAAGGGTTCAAAATTACTCAATTCAATTAAGAAAACAAATTCCTAATTCAATTAGATAATTTCTCTATGAATCCTAGGCCCTATCAAGCAAGCTATGCAAATTCATATAGAAGAAAGTTGCAAAGGACATGATTCAGACCCATTGAAAATCTTAAATTACAGATAGATCATCTAAGAAAGCATTCAAAAATAATGATTAAATCGAGAAATCATAGATGAACACAACAATATAGTAGAATTTCAATGGAGAAACAACAAACTCAACCAAAATGCACATAAATCTAATCAGTTGCATCCCAATAATCCGATGATATGGAGTTTACGCTACCATAGTCAAAGAAAACATAGAAAAAACAACAAAAGAAAGCATCCTAAACAAGTTTAGATCTAAGGAAAAGCTTAAAGAACAACAAAGAACGAGCTAAGGAACAGAGAGAATGCGTCGAAGCGTCGAAACGCTATAAGAGAGTGTCTCGACACTCTACTTTTTGTCCGCGTTCTGTGAAGAATTTTCGAGGTAGCGTCAAGACGCTAAGGCCAACATCTCGACGCTACGACAATGCTGTGCGTTTTTGCCTTCGCCTAGCATTGAGACGCTTTGAGCTAGCGTCTCAACACTAAGCTCTCGGGTCCTTTGGCTTGGTTGAGGCACTTTTGAGCGCTTTGATGCTGTTCTCGAGGCTTGAACGTTCCACTTTGGTTTTTTCACTTCCTTGTCATCCCGTGGATTCCAAGTAGCTCAAAAACACCCTAATTTTCACAAGTTAGTGCCAATTGGTATAATTCGCTCCCAATACCTCTATTGCTCGAATATCTACAAAACAAACAATTAAAACACGAGAAACACCCTAACAAGTTTAGATTAGTAGTAATAAAATAACACTAATTAGGTGCTATCAATGAAGTTAAATTAATTTTTTTTAATAATATCCTAATTAGTAAATTACTTTTTTCAATATAAAATTGAATTAACTATTTATTTTTTTATCTGTTATATATTACAAGGATTAAGGAAGGTGTATAGATTCTGTTGATATGAGAATTCGGATCGTTGGATCAACAATAAATTTGTAATGGATGGGGACAATTGTGTGTTTGCAACAAAGAGAGCTGAACACCGGTGCAGTGCTAAGCCACACACACTTCAATGCTTAAGTTAGTATAAGGTTCTAAGAGTAAGAGATGTAGGAGTGCTTAGACCGCGGTAGACAAGAGTATTTTGGATGTACCTTCCTTCCTTTCCGAGTATTCTATTTATAGTATGGAAGTGAGATAGTAAAACCACTAACATTAATCTTCTCAAGAATTTTGCCTCGATTCTCAGACCTCTTTAATCCATTTTCGAACTTAAAATCCTTAATAGATTTAATGTCAGACTCAGCCAAAATTCTACCCTTATTCAATAATACCATATTCATTGAAACATATTTTTTAAAAAAAAAATATAATAGAAAATGAAACTCCATTGGAATCTTAAATAGTGGAAAAAAGAAAAAGTATAATTCTACTCCATCCAATATAGAGATTTGAAACGTGAAAAAAGATGGATAAAGTTAGGAGGTGATTTGAAAAAGTAGAAATCCTCCTGATTTGAGAATAATGATGGTAAATGTTCTTTAATCAATGCTACAAAATGGGGGAATAATGAATATTATATATTCTCAAATAAAGGAGAATTAGAAAATCCACCCTTATCCTTTAACAATGGAAAGCCACGTCATCTATATTAGATTTTTTTTTTTTTTTTTTTGAGAAAAATCTATATTAGAACATTATTGAGCCATTCAGATTAAACCTTAGGTTTAGTCTTTAATGTATATTATACTCTTTTACTCAACATAGACTAAATTAAGTTGATCCAAATATACTTAGAGTAGGTTTGGTTTAACTTTTCAAGTATTTAATTTAAAAATATATATATATATCATTTTAAAAAAAAATTCCAATGTTTAGTGAGGTACAAAATAGCTTATCGCAAGTGTACGGGTCAAGTTTTAATATAATGATTCGTGATAAACAAGTGTCGTCCTCCGGATCGGTGCTCTAGTCAATTAACTACCATAAATACTCTTGTTCAATTTTATTTAGAGAAGTCAACAAGAGCATAGTTCAACTGGCATAAAGTTGTACTGATAACCACGATGTCTGTGGTTCGAATAAAAAAAAAAATTATTGCAATAATTCATAAATCAAGGATAAACTACAATCACAATTATCTTTCCCGAGCAAAATTGATTCTTATCCCCTTCCCCAAACAAGACCTGAGAGAGCTCTCAGCTTTGTTTAAATTCTAAACAATTTTTATACAAAATGTTATATAAAAAATACATTCTTGAAAAACACTTAAACTACAAGGTATTTCAAACGAATCCTTAATTAATAGTAGATTTTCAATTACGATAAAAGAATAGAAGATTGGTGTTAAAAAGTGAGTATAACTCGACGTTAATTAACATGTACTCTTTCAAGTCAAAAGTTCAAATTTTTATACTATAAAAAAAAAAAAAAAAAAAAAAAAAAAAAAAAAAAAAGGTCAGGATTGGTCAATTTTTTTGAAAAGATATGTTAGGTGGATTGATAGTTAAAAAAAAAACAACAAAAAAAATAAAATTGGTCAAAACTGAATTCAAACTGTTTGTAAAAAGGAAATCTATCAAGTTCTATACCAACTATAATTTCCATTTTATATTTCATCAAAACAAACTGATTTACATGCATTGTTCAAAGATCAAATGAGTCAATTTTGTAGAGCTGTAATTTTTGTTAACAAAATTATCACAACAAACATTTGATTCAGAAAGGTAAATAAACTTCTGACTTTGTTGTTTTTACCAATTTTACTTCTTCTTTTTTTTTTTTTTAAATACCAATTTTACTTTTAACCAACACAACAAATTTATTGATTCTATTACTTCTGTTTCTTCCTCCAACAATTATCTAGTACACAAACAAATAATAATAATAATAATAAAACATGTCATACCACACTAAAAGTCTAAACCAACTATATAAACAAATCAACATATCATCTAACTAACCTTTCTAGTTACTCATTAGGATCAAATCCCTTTTTAACTCTTTTTTCTTTAATTCGATTTCATAAAAACTCAAAATGTATTACTATTAAAAACAACATAGTTGGAAAGGAAGGAAGAAAATAAGGAAAAACAAAGCTTATGAAGAAAGTGAATTATTGGTTTATAAAATTTAGTTCCAAACTTTCAAAATTACAACGTTAGTGTTTGAACTTTCCATTTTTTAAAAACTCATGAATCTACTAAACACAAAATTGAAACGTTAAGATTCTATTAAACATAAAATTTAGATTTATATTTGTTATGGATAAAAATAACCATCGACCTTTCGGTTCAAAAAGCCCGGAATGGTCGGGCTCGGGTTGGCAGAAAGCGGCCCAATGCATGCGAACGAGGATTGGGGCCTTTCCCAGCCCCCTCCCACCTCCTCGACCTCAGCCCAATGCTGAGGCCGACCTGGAGATTTGGCCCAAGCTTAGTCTCGGGCCCATCAGTACAGGTTCACAAGGCCCGACTGAAAACCCTAATGGGGAGGAGAAGATAAATACACCTCCAAACGGCCTGAAGAGGGCTGGGAATTCGAGCACACATAGGTACGACCGATCGACTCCGAGACATTCTGCTATTTTTCTAGCCAGAGCTAACTTAAGCTTCGTGATGTGTGTGGTCTACACCACACCGGTGTGCAGCGTTTGCTTGTCTTGCAGGTCACGTCTTCCCCGCTTTTATACAAATTCGTTGTCACGTGGAGCGAAGGTAGATCGTCCGAGCAAAATTTGACCATCAACAATATTTAATAGGATTTACAAAATACTTTTAAAAGTTTAGATTAAATAAACACAATCTTGAAAAATTTATATATAAGAAAAAATTAAGAAAAGAAAAAGAAAAAGAAAAGACGTGAATATATAAGAACAAACCGGCTTGCCATGAATTTGCCTAAATTTCGTTGAACGCAAGAGAATTCAAAACGTGTAAAACTGCCCACGGCGCGTGGAGCTTTCTTTTTCTTTTTCTTTTATTTTTATTTTTATTTTTTCAACTCATTATAATAATTATTATTTATTTATATTTTATTAAAAAAAAAAAACAAAGTACAGCTAGCTAGAAACCATTCTTTTTTTTTTTTTTTTTCTGTATTTATATTTGAGAAACTGAAATCGAAAAATCTGTCTATAAATAACCCATCTGCACTTCCAACCTTACCTCCTTCTTCTCTGCTTCTCGTGAAGCTTTTTTTTTTTTTTTTAAGGCTCTTCTTCTCTCGCCCTTTGCTTCTCCTTTTTCTTCTCTTTTCTACCGCCATTGAAATTCTCTGCCTCCTCAATCCCCTGCATTTTCTTCGCCTCTTTCCCTTTCTTTCTTCTCCCTTCTGCTTCGATTTGCAGGCCTGGGAATCATCGGAGGACGAGATTATGAGGTTGAAGGACGATTTGCCTTACGCCTCAAACGAACCGCCGGTTGAAATGGACGATACGCTGTCGCTTCAGTCCAGGTTTTCGAATGCCCACCAGAGGAAGGTGGTTGTCGTTGGCTACGCTCTCACCTCCAAGAAGACCAAGAGCTTTATGCAGCCCAAGCTTGAAGGATTGGCTAGGTATGAACGAATCCCCAATTCTACCACGATTTTCTTTTGATTTAGGTTGTGTTTGTTTCGAAATCTTGGAATGGAATGGGTTTTTTTTTTTTTTTTTTTTTTTATATATATATTTGATTTTTTATTTCTGATTTCTGCGGAGGGGTTGTCTGTTTTTCTTTTCTTCTTCTTCCTCTTCTTCGTCTTTTAGAAATGTAAGAATCTTTGTTTCCGGCTGTTGTTTAGCAGAGGAATATTCCAGAGCCGCATACGTCGTTTTCCTTTGCTGGGGAGAGGGGAAGGGGGGGAAAAATATCAGAATGTTCCAAAAATCTCGTAATCGAGAATGAGATGATAAATCAACTTGTGTTTTTGTTTTCTGTGGATTCTGAGGCTGAAATTAAGATTGGGTTCTGAAAATAAAATTTTGGGTTTTTTTTTTTTTTTTTTAAAGGGTGTGATTAATTTCGCTATCATTTGTCTCACATCTTGAAGATTATTGAGTGATTGCTATTTTTTACCTTATAATCTGCGCTGGGAAATGCAGGAACAAGGGTATATTGTTTGTTGCAATTGATCAAAACAGACCTCTGTCGGATCAGGGGCCCTTTGACATTGTCCTGCACAAGGTTAGTCTTTCTTTCAAACTTTCCTCCATCGTCGAATTTCCTTGAAAGAAACCTTGTGATTTTGGGAGAAGGACCATCTATGTCTTTATCACAGAGTGCGATTCATAATCCTTCTCCCACCACATGTGGGTTACATGCATCAACTTCTGATTTTTTTACCATTTACTGGGTCCCAGTTTTCTGTAGTAGGATTTGTATGGTGCCTTACGGGTCTTCATCTCTTTCTGACAGCCCCTTTTTTCTCTCTTTGTTTTTCTTATATGCAGTTGTCAGGAAAAGAGTGGCGTCAGATTCTCGAGGTTGGTCCTCTATTATTGACTATCAATATAGTTTCAGTTTGACTTGTTTTGATTGTGTATAAATTACATCTTAACCTTATGGAATGTAATATTGTATGCCTAACTTGTATGCTATGCGACATCTAATCACATGGTTGGAGTCGAATGATCACTGACATTCGCTAATCGGCTAACTAGTTTTGATTTGTAAAGCTCATCCACATCTGGCGTAATGTGCAGACTGGTTCTCTTACGTCATGAATCATGACTCAGTAGTTGAGGTCGAGGCCTTAAGGTTCCAACAAGTGAGGATGTCTCCACTTCTTGCCACATGGCTGATTTGTTCAGGTTTTCTTGGAAATTTTTGCCAAAACAAAAAATGGACTTCTGATTTGCATTAACTTTTATGGGTTCCATTCTCCACAGTATATGGCTACCCATTTGAATATTGATTAGCCTAACGTGAGATGGCTACAGAGTTGCCTAACCCATTAATTTAAGATGTTGCTAGAACTCTGATTTATAGGATTAGGTTCCGTAAGTCACCTCCTCCTCGTCCTTATCTCAACTGTAAGCTTCCAGTCAGACAAATGTTCTGCTCTTATGATTTGTGGACAAGGAAAAGGTCTTGCGGGGTTGTAGGTGCTAAACGATTCTCCGCTTCTGGAAAGTTTGAGGGTCTTCTAACTTCACTATCTTTTTATTTACACTTTACAGTTTAATAACTCATCATCTGACATTTAGTTCTGTCTGTTTGAAGTGTCTTGTTTTGGTACATCTACAGATTTTTTGGAAGAAAATAGCTTAGGATGTCCAAGTGATCTAGGATTGTGGACCATGAATCTTATACTGTGATTGATTTCTTCAGTGCTACTTTTTATCCAATGTTTGACTGAAAAATATGCAAGCAGTTGAATTTTTCATCCACTATTTAACTGTGCATGTCTGTTTGAAGGGAGTCAAACTGATACATTCTTAAATTTTTACAAAGTATATAGCAGATGTCTAATATCTGAAAATAACAAAAGTTTTAACTTTTAATCTATTTTTGACAGAGTTTCTGTGTTAATTTCAAATCCTTTGGTTTCTTCTTCTTTTAAGTGATTGTGCATGGTAAATAGTGAATGTTATTTTTGAATTGATTCTTTGCAGTCAAGTCAGATACTTGTTTATAGTTTAGCTTTAATCGTCTTCTTCATTGTTTAGAAAGGTTTAGTTGTGTTTTCCTGGTCTCGTGAATCCATTCCTCAGCCGTGAGCATCAGTTATTAATTACTACATATCACGTGATTGGAAGATTTAGTCTGTTATGTGCATCATGTTTTAATCAAGTACAACTATTTTGTAGATGTGTATCAAAGTGAGGGAAGAATTGTCCTGTTCTTTTTGTTTTGCCGTAGCTGCAACTTCATTTCGTTTGTATTCTTGCATCCTGACCTTTTCTGGTGCCCATTTGGCCATGATGTGCCATATGTCTGAAACATTTGCAAATTCCATAAACTCCAATTTGTTTTCTTACCCTCTCTGCATATATTTGTAGGAATACAGACAAACACACCCAGAAGTGACTGTTCTAGATCCTCCAGATAAGATACAACATTTACACAATCGCCAGTATATGCTCCAGGCAGTTGCTGACATGGGTTTATCCGAGTCCTATGGTAAATATTGAGAATGTGTTGCTTGAGTACCATATATACATATTATTACTCTGAAATTTACTGAAGACAAAGGGACCTATTTTGCTGTGCAGGTAAAGTAGATGTTCCAAAGCAATTAGTCATAAAGAAAGATGCATCATCCATTTCCGATGCAGTGGTGAATGTTGGGCTAAAACTTCCTCTCGGTATGTATATCTATGTGATACTTAGCCCTATATAGTTGGCATCGCCTTTTAGGCAATTTGGAGAAGTAATTTTTGTTAGTTACGCTTGTATCTAATTCATTGATGGAAGTTGTTGACTACAACCCAAAGTATAATTCTTTCGGCTAAGGAAACATATCATAAAGTGTCTAACAAACCTTGTTTTTATTTTTAATGCCCTCTAAGACTTTTTGTATCTGATCAAGAATATCTCCTGTTAATGTTTTTCTCATATTTTTACTCTTTATCTTTACATTTTTCTCATATTGGTGGTATCAGTTGCTAAACCATTGGTTGCTGATGGAAGTGAAAAGTCCCATGAATTATCTTTAGCTTATGATAAGTACTCCCTCCAAAAGCTTGAGCCTCCTCTTGTTCTCCAGGAGTTTGTCAACCATGGTGAGTAATTCTATTTCTAACCTTCTTCCCTTAATTCCATGTTACATCCATAGTTTGGGGTCATGTGAATTTTATTTCTGAGTTGCTATTGCTCTTGGTGCCAGGAGGTGTCATGTTTAAGGTTTTCATCGTTGGTGAAGCTATAAAAGTGGTCAGACGTTTTTCTTTACCCAATGTCTGCATGTGGGAGGCCTTGAAAAAGGCTGGCATTCATCGTTTCCCAAGAGTTTCTCATGCTGCAGCTTGTGCTGATAATGCTGATCTGGATCCTTGTGTTGCTGGTAAATCATCAAATTTGAAGAATTGTCCTTGGATACCTTAGATGTCTTTCTCTACTTGTTTGTTTTGCTTCAAGAGATCAGGATCAGTTACTGTGTTTATGATAAATGTATCATGTGTTTGATAGAATACTTTAAAGGACAGGTTCGACGTGAACACCCTATATCGATATCTAGTGATAGGACTCGGAAATGTCTTTTGTTAGGAAACTTGTAATTTCTTGGCAAGACCTTTGAACTTGGTGTATGCTTTTTCCCTGCAGAACTTCCTCCACGACCTCTATTAGAGAGATTAGCAAAGGATCTCAGACGTAGACTGGTAGGGCTTTTTCTTATTTTCCCCATCTTTCTTGCAGCAAATCATGTGGCTGGGAAAAATAGATTGTGCTCATATGGTCATTGTGTTACCTCTGTACAGGGGCTTCGTTTATTCAACCTGGACATTATTCGAGAGTACGGAACTAGAGATCACTATTATGTCATCGATATCAACTACTTCCCTGGTAAGTGTTTATCTTTTATAAACGTGAAATCAATTCTACATCAATCAGGATCCAAGTATTGTGCAATTTTACTGTGTTCTGTCAGCCCCTATAATTCTGTTTATGATTTTAATTGTAGGGTACGGGAAAATGCCGGAATATGAGCACATATTCACAGACTTCCTGTTGGGCCTGGTGCAGAGCAAATACAAGAAGAGAACTTACTAGAACATTCTTTGATTCCCATACGGTCACGTTCAGTACTCTCCAGACAATATCAAACCACTTGAATAAGCACACAAGGGCAAGGCTTCCAGTTCCAGCTCATTTTGGCAACTCATTCAATTTTTAGTTGGCTGAAGGACGGGAGAAGCCAAGTAGGTGCTTTCGTATGAAATTGATTACATAAAATCTGTCCTTTGGTTTCTGCCAATTATCTAATGTTACGCTTGCTCACAAAGTTGACGAGTTTGCAGTTTGGAAGGTGTAAATATGCCTTTTGACTTGCATCAATTAGCTCAAAATTTGAACTAATTTTCTCTCAGTCCCCTGCTGCTTTTGTTGGGAGTTACTTTACTAGAATGACTGTAAATATCATTTCCTAGGTGGAAAAGGAAAGTGTTAAGGATCGAATGTAAATTTTGTTTAGAAGAACTAATTAACGCTTTTGATAGCTTTCTTCCCATCAAGAGATTATTGAAATATTTCTAATAGCAGTGTTCAGAATTGAATGGGTTGTGCAGAAGGGCCCCCTCGCCACCACCGTTTGCTTTCAGTGTTCAGTCGTTAAAGATTAAACCAAATGAATAAGAGCCAACAGAGATTGTAATTTTATAGTACAGGCATTCGTTATATTAACAGGTGAACAAATGAGCTTGTAGTTATGCTGTTTACTGTGCTGGTGAACGAACTCATGGCCATGGCTAACCCCAATTTCAAGGATCATTCCTTGCTTCCTTCTCTCTGGTTTTTCTCCTAAGAGACAACTTTGAGGCTCTGTTCATTTAGAACTCAAGTTTTCTCCTGAGAAGACTTGAAATGCTGCTTGAATATCAAGGTTGTTTGAGAATCTAATACTCAAATATTTAGGCCCATTTGATAACTATATTTGGTTTTTTGGTTTTTGGGTTTTTGAAAATTAAGCCTATAAACACTACTTCCACCTACAAATTTATTTGTTTTCCTAATACATTTTTTCCATGTTTTCAAAAACAAAGCCAATTTTTTTAAACTAAAAAAAAAATAGTTTTCAAAAACTTGTTTTTATTTTTGAAATTTGGCTAGGAATTCAAATGTGCCCTTGACAAAGATGAAAACCATGGTAGGAAAATTGAGAGAAAACAAACATAATTTTCAAAAACTAAAAACCAAATAGTTATCAAACTGGGTTTTAGATGTTTGGAAATGGAAGATATTGCCTCATCATTGGGCTCGTGGCCCAAAAATCCATTCACATTGGGCTCGTGGCCCAAAAATCCAGTCCAAAGTCGTCGATCTACTCAGTGATTGGATTGGATATGGATCAACCTTTTGAAGAATAGGTGAGTCTGTTTGGGTCATCTTTGGATCTTGGGCCGACTCATAAGTTTATTATTGAGTCAACTTATTTATCTAGTATATTTTATATATTTTAAATAAGAACTTTATTTTCATACTTTAAATATTATAGTTTATTGTTAAATAAAAAAAAATTGAAAGGGTAAAAAACAAATAAAAGTTTTCTTAAAATAAAATATTAAAAAAATTGTAACATCAATAATTTTATCGTAAAATGAATAAAATTCCTCCAAACTTTAAAATAAAATTAAATAGGAAATATGAATTCACTAATTTTTTAGTCAAATTTGGTTTAACAAATATAAAAAAAATAATATTAATTAATTAATATTTGATGAGTTAATTCAATGGATCGGCTCAAGTTCGGCCCAAAACTTGATCTAATGAATCAAGTCCAAGGGTTGGGTAAATGGCCTAAATTAACCGGCGCAACTAGATAAAGGGAAAAGTACATATATAAATGTCCAAGTTTCCCATTTTTTACAGAAAAGGCCTAATGGTCCAACTTTTTTTCATAAAAATCATGGCCCTTTTACGATTCAACCCTCATATCCACTACTAACTATTTAAAAAAAATAAAATAAATAAAATAAAACCAAAAAAGGAAACACAAATCGTGGGTGAGAGATAGTGAACGAAAAAGGAAAGAGATTTTTTAATTACTTTCCAATTTTGAAAGATCCCTAAAATTACTCCCAATTTTTCAAAAAAAAAAAATCTCTAAAACCACTCACTATTTTTCTCAATTCACTCACGGTTTCTTCCTCCCTCCATTCCTCCCTCGTGATCTTTCTCCCTCATGGTCTCTCGACCTCTCTTTCCCTCTTCATCCTTTTCTTGCCGCAACAACCACCGGAAGCGTCGCCGCCGTCCAACCATCGCCATTGCAAACTCGAATAAGCAGCACCCATGCATCAATGGGTACCACCAGCCCAGTTATTGTTCTCAAATTGTCGCTGTTTTATCGTGGGTATCGTTGAATTTCATCACCGTCGTGGTATATTTAATATATACATATGTATATATTATTTAAAAAATAAGGTTTTTTTATAGTTATATACATGCTTTTTTTTCCAATATCTATATTTCTCCTAAATGCATTGGTATATTTAATATACATACATACATGTATATATATAATATATATTGGCAAATAACTAAATATACAAGTGTATATTTAATACTATAGTAATGAGACAAGAAAAAAACTCGGTATACGTGGCTACAACAATGAGTAAAAAAAGGAAAACTTACGTACATAGTATATATAAGCTGGTATATATGAAGTTATATATGAATATAAATGTTTTTCTGTAAAATGCAAAAATCTAAAAAAAAAAAAAAGTACGTATACTATGGGACATATATACTAAACTATTATATATTGAAAATTAACCAGAATATATAATAATCAATGCAATATATGCATAGATTATAAACGGTATATTACTGGAAATACTATATATATAATAGCCAAAATAGTTATGTCAGTAAAATGAATATTAATCAAAATATATACGCATTTTTTAGATATTCCAACGAATATGTTATATATACTGCTGTCGGGAAGAAAAAAATTGATTAGCTTTTGTTCGGTTAATGAAGAAAATAGAAAACTACTGCCACGAAGAAAAAAACGTGAAGGAATAAATCGATAAAGAAGGAAAAAAAAAAAAAGAGAGAAAAAAATGGATCGACCGAAAATTAAAGAAAAAAAAAGAGAAAAAAATGGATCAACCGAAAATTACCAAACAAAAGAACGAAAATGGATGAAAATTGTCGAATAAAAGGAAAATACGTTGGAATCATTATGACAAGAAATCAAATCTCAATAATCATATTTTCAAAATATTAAGGATTTAGCTAAGATAATATCTTATAAAATCTTATAAAATATGACAAGAAGGGTAAAATGGTAAGGAAAAAATGCTGGAAATCTAATCTTGGAAATCTTCACAACTATGGACATTTATGAAAATATGTATAAAAAACAGCATATCTACCAAAATTTCTCCTAGATAAATGGTTATTTTTAATTGGACATTTTGAAAAATGGTCATATGATTTTTTTTTTCATTTGAAAAATGGTCAATCGCTATTTTTAGTAGATTTTTTTACAACGAATCGGACGAAAATGCCTCTAAACGAAATTTAAATCCATTCAACCGATAAATTCAAATATAGCATAAATCCAATGACCTATAAATACAAATACATAAGTTTAGAAGAGAATCTAGGGTTTGCCCTTAATTTAAGGACCAAAAGTCAACCAATTAGCACTAATCATGGAAAAGGGGTAGATTTTTTTTAAAAAAAAAATTGTTAACTTTTACCTTAAAAATAGGGATTGCACGAAAATGATTGAATCGATTAATTTGTGTGTATTTAAACTACTAAATTCATTTACACACAAAACCCTATTTCCTTTTCCAAACCCTCAGATATTGTCTTGTTGGGTATTCAATAACCTAACTTCAAAATGTATGTAGTAAACTTGCAAATAATTTCAATCATCTTGAAAAACGAAAAGAAATCATTACTCACAAATGTTACTTGAACAATAAAAAGACATTCAAGTTTATAAAAAGAAAAATTATGCAAATACAGTGTATTCAGTAAACAAATTATGCAAATACAGTGTATATAGTAAACTAACCTATTAGAAAACATGCAAATAATTTCACCATGGTAAACATCAAATTGTCTACAAAACGAGAAGAAATCATTACTGTGACGCCCGACGTTAGGAGGGGTACATGAATGAACCGAGATCACATCCGAATGAGAGGGATCTTGAGGACATGAAAGTATAGTCAAGATAAGCTTAAAAGAATTGATAGATACTACTTATACCAACAAGGTGCACTTTCCTTTTCGGTGGCTCAATCATAGAAACTTTGAAGTTAAGCGTGCTTAGCTTGGAGAAGTTCTATGTTGGGTGACCTCCTGGGAATTTTCCTAGGAAGCATGTGAGTGAGGACAAAGCATGCTAAAAGGACCCCGTGTTGGTTTGTGGTGATAAGAACGACAGAGCAAAAAATCGATGGATGGCAAAAAGTAAAATCTGAATTTGAATTTTTAGAGATAGGAGAGAGAAGATAGATACTATAATTCCTTGATTTATGGGATAAACTGTTTTGTTTTTTTAAAAAAAAAAAAAAAATTAAATCAGATCGTGACTTCCTAAAAATAGGGTGTAAATGTGAAAGACTCAAGGGTATAATTGGAAAGATGATCCCCACGAAAATAGATTAAAGAAACTGTTTAGCCATTTTTCATTGAGAAAATCGGTCATTTTTCAAAAATACAATGTATATCTGACCATTTATAAGGATTTTCCTCCAAACAATGTCTTAGACACTTTGGGCTTGGACTTTGATCGAGCTCGGGCCTATAATTCTTAGGGCTGACTCGACCCATTTATGAGACTTAGATAATAGTTTGTGCCTTTTTCTATAGTTATAAATTTTTTTTGTTAAAGATCGAAAAAAAATGGGGATGATTTTCTTTGGGTTGACCGATAAAGATCAAAGTTTTGTCTCAACATGTTTTGGGAGTGGTTATGGAAGGTTGAAAATCACTTTTGTCCCGTCCAAACAAAATTGACTTTCACCCTCTTTAATGACTATCTTAACCAATTAAATTATGTTTAAAAATGCAATATATATATATATATATTTTACAATATATGAGGAACATACTAAGTTGAGGATGAGCTAAGCTCAGGTTGGCAAGCTTGTTAGTATTTTATGTGGCCCAATTTAAGTACTAGAATTAATCCCAGCAGCAACATTTGCGGTAGAAGAGAGAGAGAGAGGGATTGGATTGGTTTTGTGAAGTCTACTCTCTAGTCTCTAGCCATGAAGATTTCTCCAGATTCAGAAATCTTGTAACATACGAAAACCAGAAATCTCTGAATTCTTGCCTGACATTGTCACACTTCTTTTTCTCTCTCTTAATTTTCATAACCCTCTCTTTCTCTCTCTTCTGCAACTTTCAAAATCTCATTTCATTTCCCCTTAATTCCCCCTTTACAATTACCAAATTTCTGCACATTTCATCAAGCTGACGTCCCTTCCCTCACTGTCTTGGAAACACACAGAAATTCAAGCATTCCCAACAAATACAGAAGACAAGATTTCCACCTTTTGATCTTTACAAGTTGGTGTTTTTATTCAAACATAAATAATTTGAAGGAAGAAAAAAAAAAAATCATGGGTTGAAAATAAAGTTCCCACATTTACATTTCCAGCTTATTGGCTTGTAATTTGAGGTCTCATCTTCACTAGACAGAGCCACAGCAGCAGAGAAATGGCTGCTTCTTCTTTTCCTTTGATTCTGATGTGATGAATCATGCAGCGCCACTGGTACTTGAACTGCCTCACAACGCCCACCACATTCCCTGCACCTTCTCCGGCAGCTCGGCGGCCGTGACCCTATTTGACTCCTCACCATCCCCACCTCCTCCGCCAGCTCCGGCGACCTCCTTTCTCCCTCCTCCATCAATGGCGTCGGAATACCTCTGCCTGCATCATTCCAAAACCATGAAACTATACTCAAGGAGAAATCTTTACAAAAGGGGCAAAAATTGAGGTGGGAAATTAGAGACAGAGCTTAATTACCTTCAGCTATGGATGTGACATGAATGAAGATGGAAACAGAGAGGAGGAAGAAGAAGAGCAAGGAAATTGAAAGGTGTTTGTTTCTGTGCCAAATTTGAAGGCTGCCCATCTTTTCAGAGACTGAAAAAAGAAAAAGGAAAAGGAGATGGATGATGTTAAAGGTTAAAGGTTAAAGGTAAGGAATTGAAGAAGAAGAAGAAGTGTTTAAATAAGGGGGAGGGGAATTTAGATTGAAGGGTGACCGAAAAAGGTTAGCAGAGAGGAAATGAAGCTGCTGAATCCTGAACAATATAAGTGTACCAAAAGAAAAAGGGTATCAGCTCAGCTGCAGTCAGCTGCAGAGATTGAGTGCCCACTCTATAATTCAAAATTGACCCATCGTTTTTACTCTCTCTCTCTCTGTACTTCTCTTTTATAGAGGATGGAAGTTAAAAGCAAAGTCAGTACAAGCAATAATCCAAAGAAGAAAGGGGAAGGACATCAGCCTCGTTTGTTGAGCCAACGTTCTGTTCTTTTACACGAGAAAGAAAAGGAGCTCTGTGTACTGTTCCATTGCAGAGCCCAACAAAGAAAAAAAAAAAAAAGTTCACATTTTGGAGAGTTGTGAAGAATATATATCTCAAATCTCCAGCTGGGTCTCAATGCCTTTTCGTTTTCCTTCATTTTGTCTCCCATTTCCATTTCTGTTTTATTGCATAGAATCTTGGGCAGTTCCATTTCCACACGCCAGATTATTTGGTCCCTTTCTTTCATTTTGTAAAAGCTTGTGATATTATTATTGATGATTATAGAGGAATCATTGGATTTGGATGCAAGTTTTTACTTGGCTTGCTTTGGCTGGCTGCAATGAAAAGCTGCCTTTTTAAAGCGACTTCTCTGCAATGGCTGAGATTTCATTATCTCTGCCATTTCAGGGAAGCTCTGTTTCTTTCCTCTCGTTAATGGCTAATCATTCGTTCACTTTCTGAAACCTTGTTTAAGTGAGGAGTTTTCTCTTGTGTGTGCAGTTGTTTGTTCCTTAAACTTGTCTGCTTTTCTTGGTAACTAAGAAGAAGATCTCTTGGATTTTTACTGTTTTCTTGATGTCTTGTGGAATGTATTGTGATAATGAGTGTTTGTTTACACTAGAAATAGATGGCATAAAGTGTGAGATTAGATTAGTCATTCTTGTGATGGATGGAACATGTTTGGTTATCCAATGTCTTGTTCTTCCTCATATGCATCCAACAGTTGTGGAAAATGATTGTCATGTTGAGTGATTTTGTTTTGTGTTGTGTTCTAGTGTTTCATATGCATTCATGTTAAGTTGTAGAGCATGATTGTGAAGTAGGGATGGATTATTTCAACTCATTTGAAGTCTAGCTAAATTCCAAAGAGGTGGATGAGTGTCACGGTGTGTATGTCGTTGGCGGAGGTCGTGGTATTGGGATTCGAAGAGAAAAATACTTTCTTACTAACTAGGTAGCAACGGTTTCTTGATATATGTTTACCATTAGGATTGTTTACACATTATAAGTTGGAGTGTCAATTTTTTCCGAGGTGACAGCAAGGTAAGGATTATATTCTCCATTTGCGAGGGTAGGGATAATCCCTCAACCCTGTGTTTCTCTTTTTTTCTTCTTCTCTCTATGTGAACCTCTTAATATATATGTTAATTCTCTTGTTTCTCTATAAAATAATATATATATATATATATATATTGGAAAAAGTTTTTTTTTTAGAAGATCATTCGAGTTCACGATCTTCCCATAGTGTAAACCTTGTCTCTTGATCCTCACAAAATTTAATGGAGAATTTCATAAGAATGTATTATGATTTGGAAGACGAGAACAATAATGGAGAAGTCCTAGAGGATACCTATATCTTTACACTCTTATAAACAATAGTAGGGAAAGAAAAATGATTTTTCAAAAAAAGAAAAAGAAAAGGTAAACACTTATCAATAAGCAATAACATAGTGGTGGAAAAGAAATTTTTGTTGCCCCCAATCCATAAAACAGACATTCCTCATAGACTTGGCCCCTGGCTTGAACTTAATAAAATTATGATGCCTCAAGTCTTTAATTTCTTTTAGAAATATTTACAAATATATATCAAGGAAATAAAATACTGACAAAAATAGTTATTTATTTCAAATATTTACCATTATATATCTTTTGATTATTTTAACTAAGCTTATATATACACGGCCACTTTAACCTATAAAGTGTCTTTCTTTTGTTATCTACTCTAGAAAGTGTTTTCAAAATCTAAACAACTTTTTTAAAAACTTCTCTTTATTTTTTGAATTTGGTTAAAAACACAAACTTTCAAATTTTCAAAAATAGAAAACTAAAAACGAAATTGTTATCCAACCCTCTATCCTCCCTTCCCATGCCTTTTTTTTCCCTTCTTTTCCTCCCCCACCATATTTGTCACTTCCTTTTCCATTTTTAATTTATTTTCTGTATTTCTTGTTGTCATTCCATCTCTTTTGCAGCTTTTTTTTGTTTTTTTTCCTCCCTTCCATTATCAATGTTGAAAATCTCACATTGAAAAGATAAGTGGAGATCTCCCAAGTTATAAGATAAATGAGTTACTTTACTCATTGTCAATTGGTTTTGAGATGGAACCTCATGTTATCTAATGAGTTCCCCATGTGAATATGGTATCAGAATCCATTAAACCCAAACGGGTATTTGGTCCAAAACAAAAAATTGGGATCCGATCCAAGAATGACTCCACTCATTGTCAATTGGTTTTGAGATTGAATCTCATGTTATCTAATGAGTTTCCCATGTTATTTAATATGGTATCAGAGTTCATTAAACCCAAACGGGTATTCAGTCCAAAACAAAAAAATTGGGATCCCATCCAAGAATGGTGAACCCAAAAGAGGCACCATCTTGAAAGTGCACGTTTAGGATCCCACATTAAAAAGATAAGTGGAAAATTCACAATATATAAGATACATGAGTTACTCTACTAATTGTCAATTAGTTTTGAGATGAAACCTCATGTAATCTAATAATCCATCATTTTCTTTTTTCCTTTCTTTTTTATGTTAATTCCTTCCACTATCTCATAGGTTTTGTTTCAATTTTTTTTTGCTTTGGGCAGCCAATCATTATTTTTCTCCTTCTTTTTCAAGGTTGACATACCACATCTTTCTATTATTTTCCTTTTGTTGCATCCCCTCTTCATCCTAGTAGCAAGTTGCATAGTTTCACTTTCATCATCTGTCATAGAGTGTATATATATATATATATAAATTTTTTGTACCATGGATTATTGTTGGCAAATTCTGTAATTTATTTTTAAGGTATATACATTATTTATATAAATGTAATTGTCATAGAGTGTATGAATCATTTATACATCTGGAATTCTATTATTTCATAGAGTTAATTGGATTTTTGGCAAGTTAAGTATTTTTTTTTTGGTTATATATAGATTATACCAATGAAATGTTAGAATTTATAGAGTATATGAATTATTTATACATTTGAACTTTTATTGGTTTCTTAGTTTGATTATATATTTGAAAATTATAGGGTTGATGTTTGGTAGTTTATTGAAAATTATTATTATTATTAAATTTGTTTTAATGATATATGTTTTCAAGCCAAAGCGAGCTTAGCTATAATATATTGACATGTATCCTCAACCATGAGGTCAGAGGTTCGAATCCCCCCATCCCCAAATGTTGATATACTCAACGGGATCTCCTAACTATAAATCTCGAACGTGAATCTTTCCCTTCACACACTTTTCCTAGCTCCGACTCATTAACTCGATTTAAAGAGAGAAAAAAAGAAGGTTAAGAACTTGCCAACAAAAAGCAGCTGAGAAAAATGCATAATATCAGAGTTGGAAAGAAGAAGTATAAAACTTTTACGTTGATTACCAAATGATGATGAGAAGCTGTGGATGGGAAGGATCTAGCTCAGCCTAGCTGTTGAGTGTGAATGTTTTTTTTTTTTTTTTTTCTTGAAATTAGAACAAATGGAAAGGGAGTTTTCAAATGACAGACGAAACGTGCAGATTTGGGACTCGAAAAAATGAAGTATTTTGAAATAAAATTTTGAGACAGTAAAAAAACAAGAATATATAATGAGACAGACAAGTTTTGGTTTTCATCTGTCTCAATCTGATCCTTGGATTTATATGCACACTGATCGCAGCTGAACTTTGCTTCAGAAGTTATATGGAACCTTTGTGCTGTGTTCCTCCTCAGCTCACTACCCTTTTTTCCACTTCCAATTTTGTTTTTAAGAAGCTGCATTTAAGGAAAGTAGTTTGATGATTTTGTTAAAAATAAGGTTGTTTTTTTTTTTTTTCTTTCTCTCTATCTTTGAGGTTATTATTTTATGTACTGGCTTTGACACTTGGGTAATGACATAATGTATTGTCTCCTAATATATGTTGGATAATTGTATGAAGTGTTGGAATGTGTTGTACTTGTACACAAAGGATGAAAATATCTGCGATATATTGAATGTCCGAAGATACCGGCATCAATACGAGGGATAAACTTAATTATTGTACAAACACTTGCTAGTAGTTACGGTTAAATATGATTTGTGGATCTTGAGTTTTCTTTTTTTCTTTTTTTTTTTCTTTTTTTTTTTGATGGATCAAAGCCTTGACCTTTTAGTTTGAAATCTTGGATGACATATATTCTTGATGTTTAGCTAATGTTTTTTTTTAGTACATGTTGGGTTTTGTCCTTTGACTTCTTGGTTGAAACTTAATGACCTTAACTATTATAAGACATAATTGATAGTTCAATTTATGAGCTATATTTTATAGTATTTTAGTGTTAGTCTTGAGGATTATTTGGCCAATTTTATGTACATTTGGTTTAATTTTGTAGAAATCACGCAATGGGATAGAAATTGAACAAGCTCGGGAAGAGTATTGATGACTTGGAAGCAAATGAATTAATTCAAGTGAAGAAATGAGAAAGAAAAGTAATATATGTCCAAGCCACCCAATCCGAGACGCTACCCTTGGATGTCTCAACGCTCAACAAAAGGCAGAATGCGCGTATTTGAGGTAGCGTCAAGACGCTACTTCCTCAGCGTCTCGAAGCTACGCCACTTTCTTTATTGTCCATGGCGCACGGGCGATATCGTCGAGACGCTACTTCCTCAGCGTCGCGACGCTGTCGCGACAGATTCTCTGCTATAAATAGAACACGATGCGATTGAAATTGGAGGAACCTTTTTGGAGAGAAAAAGACACCTAAAATAGAGAGAACTCGATCAGAACTGCTGGGAGGAGATTTTCGGAGCTTAGATCATGGAGATCGTGACGGGAACGTGCAGTTATCACGGCTAGCGAGTTTCAATTCTTGTACTGTCATGATGAGATTGAGTTCATGTTTTGCTTGTATTGTTGAGACCATGAGTAACTAATTTCGTATCTTAGGGATTTGATGTAGCCATTAGTTTGTATGGCTTAGTTTATGGATTATTGTGATTGTTCGTAACGTATTTCATTTATGCAATTGAATGCTTAATGCTTGTAATCTCTTGATCACGGATTATTTGTTGATTTATCTGAACTAATTGCTCGGGAGAGGGTAGTTTAGATTAGATTTATCAATTGCATGACTTAGGTAGTTCTATAATTGGAAGATTTAGGATTGCTTGAAAAACCGTTAAAAGGATTGAACTCTAAGGCTTGTGCTAGTTGTAGAAATTAGATAGGGATATCAATTTATTAATTTTGCATAAAGATTTAATTGTGCTAGGGAGAGACAGTTAATAATTATTAAACACTACTTTCACCTATAAGTTTCTTTGATTTTTTTTATCTACCTTTTCTCATGTGTTTTAAAAATCAAGCCAATTTTTGAAAACCAACAAAATAGTTTTCAAGAACTTGTGTTTTGTTTTTGGAAATTTGGCTAGAAATTCGAATGTGTCTTATAGAAAGATTAAAACCATGGTTAGGAATGTGAGAGAAAACAAGGATAATTTTCAAAAACTAAAAATCCCAAAATACCAAATGATTATCAATCAGGGTCTAAACTTTCTATTTTATGTCTGTTACGTGACTATTAAAGGTCCGTTTGGAATACCTTTTAATTTAAATGTTTTTCAATTAAGAATGCATTTTTTAAAACAACATTTAGTATAAAAATTGTTTAGAATTTAAACACTCATATATTTGGTTATATTTCTCCACAAGTGTTTTCATACGCATGTTATTATATACTTAAAAACTCTTTTCAAAAAATTTACTTTCAAATGTTTCTCTCAAAATGGTTTATTTCTCAATCTCATTCATAAGTCATTTTCAGTGGTTGTCAAACACTATAATTTTTTTCAAAATGATTTTTTTTTTCAAAACGAAGCACTTGAAAAGTTAAACCAAACATACCCTAAATGTAGTTTAATCATGTGTTTTTATTTTGTTCTTGATATAATTGCCTATAAATAAGGCTTACAGTACACTTTGTTTAAATTAAACGAGAATAAAATGACTATTTCACAAAATCAATAGAAGTGTGCATTAACCAGTTGAGTTATATATGCTAATTAAATAGTTAGTATAGTTCAATGGTAATTAACATGATCAGGAAATTAGAAGTTCGAATTCCTCCCCCTCAAAACGTGAAAATAAATAATTATTAAGCATAAAGATGCATGTTGATTGTTGAATCCTCGTAAGCAAAGTAGATGTTCATCGATACTTGTTATAAACACGTTGAAAACTTGTTTACTGCATAATGAGGCTTTGTAATAAATCAACATTTTTATGTATCCTAAAAAGACGAAGAAAAAAAAAAAGATAAAGAGAAGAAAAGAGAAGAGAAGAAAATAAATCTGTGCAGATTTGTTTACTAACACTTTCTAAAAACGTGTTCTAAATAAAATTTTTTGTTTTATGAAATGTTAAAAAAAAAATATATATATATATTAGCTGAAACGTTAAAAGAAAAAAAAAAAAAAATACGTGTATCTAATTTTCCTCCTCAATGAATTTCTTATCTCTAAAAAGAAAAATCTGGAAATATTAGCTGAAATGTTAAAAGAATATTAGAAGTTGCGATGAATATATTCACAATCACGATACTACTATCAAAATGAGTTGTTCTATTACGGTTATAAGATTGTGCTAATTTTTTATTGGTTGGGTCAAACATTATTTTATTTTACAAGTTTTTACAATGTTCACAATTTATATTTCGTTGCTTGTCGACATTTCGATAAATTTGAGAGAACATTTTTGTTGACATTGAAATCTAACTCCTTTTTATGGATAAGAAAAAAAAAACTATCAATCTAACTTGGTGTGGAAAGTACTTGATCAATGTATTCCTACCAAAAAAAAAATGTGAGTGAATAGTAAAGGTATCGACTGCTTTACTTCATGTCCGATATGTCTCCATAAGGAAGAATCCTCCGAGCACATTCTTTTATTTTGCTAAATCTCACTTGACACATAAACGAAAGTTGAGAATTTTAAGAATCTACCTGACAATATTAAAATGAAAGAATCTACTAGACACACAAATTAAAGTTTGAAAAACGTTTTAGAATTTTTTTCAAAGTTCATATAACCATTTGACTGGGACTCCAAAGTTCGAAGGAACAAATTGTAATTTAACCTAAGTGGTACTACTGATTTGTTAGATAAACATGAGTACATCTCAAAACTAATTGGCCCAATGGAGGAGTAACTCACATATATCTTATAAAAACTGTGAGATCTCCTCTCATCAATGTGAGATTCTCAACATACCCCTTCACGATGATGCCTCTTTGAATTCATAATCATTGGATCCAATTTTTGTATTGGACTGAATACTCATTTGGACTTTATGGATTCCGATAACATATTAGATAAACATGGGTTTCGAAATCAATTGACAATGAGAGAAGTAACACATGCATCTTATAAATTGTGAGGTCTCAACTATTTTTTTTTCTTCTTTGATTGAATACCCTTTTGAGGGTGTTTGGCCCAAGGAGTTGGAGTCATGAAATATGACGTTTTGTTTTAAAAGTTGGGGTAAGAGTTAATAAGTTTGTGAGACCCACAATAAAATGTTGAAATAGGAGTTAATAGGTTTGTGGAGCTCATGATAAAGTGTTATAATTGATTAACAAATTTGTGGGCCTCACAGTTGGGTGTTGCATGTCCTTGGACTAAATAAGAAGTTGGATAGAGCTTCTACTTTACAACTCCTTGGGCCGAACACCCTTTTTAGATTTTATGCACTCTGATACTATAAACATGAGATTTCATATCAAAATCAATTGAAATAAGATGAGTAACTCATACATCTTATAAATATTGTTTCTCACCTTTTTTAACTCAACTAAAATTCATTTGGGAGGATATTTTTCAAAAAAAAAAAAATTCATTTGGGAGGTGGATCCGACCCGTTAAGAAATATCCTCCGGAAACTTGTCAGGGAGAGGATATTTTTGGACTTAGTCGTGCGAAGGAGAGAAGAAAACTTGTTAATTTTTCTTTCTTTCTTTCTTTTTTCGTTCCAATTTTCTTTCTTTTCCAAATTCTTAAAAAGGGGATTAAGAATTGGTGGTAGAGAGTTTGCAGTTTCGACGTCCACATTTTGACTCATCAGATTGCATGAGTAATTACTACTTCACCACCAAGCTTCTGCCTCTTCCTGGCTTCGATTTTCACGATGGGAACAAGTTTCAGGCCAAATCTCAAGTGGGCTTTTCAATTTCAGACTCATTCTCGCAAGGGCTCCCCTTCCAAGCTTTCTCCATATGCCTGTTAGTTGTTTTTCTCTGAACCACTTCATGACTTTTTTCTTCAATCATATCTATAACCAAGATATTAAATTAAGAAACAACTTCGATTTGATATCTGGGTCTATGAGTTGTTTGTGAAATTTGAGATGTATTAGTTTGGAGATCATTATCCCTTGTCATGTGATGATGCAATTCAGCGAGCTCCAGTGTGTTCTCGATTGCTTTTCACATTTTTAAGCATGCATTGCTGTACTTTTAATCAATAGTGAGACATTTTAAGTTTCTTTGCGATATACTCAATCATTTGAAGAAGGAAAATTTTGGGGCTTTCTTGGAAATTTTGTATAGAAGATGATGAACTTGTCCCACCAAAATTTTGCTCCCGAATGATTACTGTTATCCGATACAGCATAGATACACATAATCAGAGTCTTGTCACATAGATGAACAGTGGATTTTGAACTTGCTTTAAGTTTTTCTGGGTTTGTTAGGCTCTGAAAGTTTTCCACGGGGACTAATGACTGCAACTGGACTGGTTATGGCTAATTAGTTGTTGGTAACTTCGCCTGTCTATCAATGAAGTGAATATTCAATCTATCCTTCATTTGTTTTTCCTCCTGCTTGGATGCGAGGGTGGAAGAGCCTCATTGCTTAACATATTCTAATTGAATCATTTTTTAAGATTATATCATGATGATTGGCGTTCAAATGCATTAATAAAGTAAGTTAGCACGTTAACGTACTATTTGTAGTCTAATTTTGTTCAGTTCTACATTTTAAAACAGCTAAAGGCAGGGAAGCTTCTTTCAATTCAGCAAGGCTTTCATTCTTCTCTGCTATTTGTGAGGAAGGAGAATCTATCTCTAGAGAAACCTTGAAAACATACACTTGCTTGTCTGAAGCTCCCCAAACCTCAGCTGATGATTTGTTAGATTTGGAAGAGATAGAGGTTAGCCCTTTGCAATAAACTTCACACAATACCCACGTATAGTCTTGACCTCCCTTAGTTTCTTGCTCTTGGTGGTACGGTGATGGGTGTTGAATCCAACAATTAATAGTTTCTACTTGAAAATAATTTTAGATTGTAGTAGTAGCAAGTAGAGTCAAATCTACATGGATTGGTTTGATTTATTTATTGAAAATTAAAAATATAAAATGTAAAATAGGGGTGTTTTGGAATTAATGCTGTAAAACAAAAAGAGATGAGTCAATATGGATAAGAATCAAACTAAATATATAGTTTCAACAGTAGATTCTGCATCTTATCTATGTTATTGTGGGTCTAATTCATCTTATATTTCAGATAAACAGTAGGACAAAGTCACTCAATCATTTGCATTACGGGATAAAAAATACCGGGCGATCCAAGGTAGACGACAATTTTTCTTCCTGTACAAGCTTGCCTACTGGCAAGGCGTCACCTTTTGGAATGTTAATGGAAAACCTTGATGTTTTGGAGGGAACTTTTACTGAATCAGGCATGCTAAGCTTGGAAAGAGATATTGTGCTGCAACTAACGAAACTTGGAGCTTTGGAGTTTTTCAATACCTGTCTATCTAGGACGCTTAAAACTTCAAGTTTTCATGATTTGTCAGACTTGCCCCTTGAGGATGGTGGAGATCATAATCTAAACCAGAAAACTGACGACCACAAAGAAGATATCATAGTTTACTCTGGAAAAAGAGCAGGAAGAAGATCAGTAAAAAAGAGAGCACTGGATAATGCTGATAAAGTTGCTTCCCAGCCAATAGCTACAAGAGCTGCTAAAGAAAATTTTCGTAATTCGGCTATATTTTCAAGGAAAAGAGCGTCTAATTCTAGAAAAAGAAGACTGATAGTTGCACGAAATGAAGCCGAAATGTCCACAGGGGTTAAGGTTGATCCATCTTTGATGTTCACACAACCTTCTTTTCAATACTTGTTATGCTAAGCTTCTGTCTCATTGCAGGTAGTTGCAAACTTAGAAAGAATTAAAGAAACTTTAGAAAAGGAATCCGGAAGAATAGCAAGCATGAGTTGTTGGGCCGATGCTGCTGGGGTTGATATAAAGGACCTGCAGAAACAGTTACAATTTGGTTGGTTCTGCCAGGATGAGCTTTTAAGGAGCACTAATTCACTAGTTGTATTTCTTGCAAAGAAATATCGATGCTCTGGGTTACCAATGGAGGACTTGGTTCAGGTCTATTCAATACTATTCTATGAGAAACCTCAGTTCTTTGCATTTCAATTTACTTTTTTTTTTTCTTTTTTTTTTTAAATGTTTTTGTTTTTAACAGAGTATATGACATTTCTTCCTTTGTTTGATCCTCAATATAGCTTATCATTTACAAGTGCCAGTTTTGTCTGGTAGCGAAACCAAATTTCTGGCACCATCTAAATCTTTCTGCAGATGAAAAGCATATGATTGTTTTTTCAGCTTACCACCATAAATTGCATAAAAAATAAGACGAGGATTATGCTGGATGATTAAATATTTCATCAAATTGATGCTTAATAAGGAAATTGATGTCAACAGATAACTATGTACTCCGCTTTATTCTCAATAGAAGTACAATAGGGAAAATGCAAGAGGACATGCATCTTGATGTTTATTTTCTTGTATATTGGTAGGCAGGAGCCCTTGGTGTGCTGCAAGGTGTGGAAAGGTTTGACCCTAAAAGGGGTTTTAGATTCTCGACCTATATCCAATACTGGATAAGGAAATCAATGTCAAGAGTTGTGGCACGAAACTCGAGGGGAATTCAAATTCCAGTATGATCTTCTTTCACCAGGAGGCTATTTTCATAAAGTTTAATTTTCATGTATAACTGACTCATCTTTATATTTCTTTGTAGTGGTCATTAACCAAGGCAATAAATCAGATACAGAAAGCTCGAAAAACCTTGAACAATGGTGGTAGGAGATATTCGGATGACGATATAGCAAAGGCTACTGGTCTTCCTTTGGCCAAGGTTAGAGTTGCTAGCAACTGTTTAAAAGTTGTGGGTTCAGTTGATCAGAAGATGGGTGATGGACTAAATATGAAATATATGGTATGACTCTCCCTCTTTCTCTCTTAGCTCCCCATTTTCTTTGAACTTCAAGACATTTCTGGGGCATATTTTGTTTATTTTGGGGCGCACATTGACTTATGAAGAAAAATAAATAGAGAGCTATATCTTTGTTACTGAAGTTGGTTCGTCAAAAGTTTACATATCAGTTCAAAAGTGGCAAAGACCAACTGGTGGAGTTAAGCTAGTTTAAAATGAACACGTTTAGAATATCCCGGTCCTCTACTGTAGGGGAGAAAATCTTAAGAAAGATATGTGGCTTCCAGAGCACACGTTTAATGTTACATATTATATTTATAATACATATGAGAACTCTGATCTGATATGTTATGTTCTTTAAACGTCTTATGACACTTATGGTGCAGGAATTTACAGCAGATACGTCAATACAGAGCCCAGAAGAGACCGTGAAACGGAAACTAATGAAGAAAGACATTTTGAATCTTCTTGAAGGGTTGGAATCGAGGGAGAGGCAGGTCCTGGCACTACGATACGGACTTGTGGATTTTCAACCGAAGTCGCTCGAGGAAATTGGAAAACTTCTGCACGTAAGCAAGGAGTGGGTTCGAAAAATAGAGAAGAAAGCCATGACAAAGCTGAAAGACGAAGAGACTGTGAGGAACTTGAGCCATTATTTGGATTGATATACTTCTTTCAGCTTGAGAAACCTCAGTCTTTCCAAAATTTGCAGCAGGCCAAGGAAGCCAAGGTTGGCATCGCGCTTTCGGGCCATACTAACAAAGTTACTGTCACAAGAAAACGCAACGACAGGTGCAATGAGCATATCTCAATCCTCGACGATTCAAGTAACGAATTCTGTACAGTTCCATACATGATGCATTACACACCAGCCTCTATACTACTGAAACAGAAACATCAACCCTTCTGTTGCTGGTTCATGTTTTTTGATGTAAAATATGTTCTTTATTTCCATCAATGCATTGATGGGGCTGTAGGTAAAGATGTGCATCTGGGCATGGCCAAACCTTCCATATACATATACATATATACATACATATATAGCAATTTTAAGCCTATGGCTCCACATATATTACATTGTATTTCACATACAGGGCAATTCATGCCATTGTTGTAGAGGTGTATGTCTGGATGAGCAAGGCTGATTTATCAATACAAAATTTCTTTTAGCTTTTGTGTTCACATGTGAATTCAGTCCAAGTTCATGACTTTGCTTACATTTCTTTGCTGAGAAGAAACTTGAGGGATTATATAATACTTTTCTTCCTCGAGAAGAAATGGACAAACGAAACAGTTTGATGAATCTGTTTGGTTGGACAACTTTGGTAAAAGCAGGCTTTTTTTCAGGTCAGAATCGAATGCTATAATTTATTATTATCAACTGTTTTTTCTTGGGAAAGACTAACACCAATGTAGATTGGAGAGGTCAATTTGTATACCAAGCTGTACAAAATTGAAGAATATATATATATTTATTTATTGGAGTTCAACAACATTTGGGGTGAGAGTATTCGAACATTTTCCCTCTTGGTTGAGGGTACATGTCAATTACTGTTGAGTTGTGCTCGCTTTGGCAAAATGAATAAGAGTTAATCAATGAGTACGTCTCGAAATAACTTGCAAGTTTGAATTTTTTTTCTCTTTATTCGTGATGGATATGTCACGTCAATATTTAAGCAACTGTATCGAATATATGAACTTGTCAAACATGGTCCCAATTTGGTCGCTTTAATTTCAACTTGATGTTTGTGATTTTAAAATCTTCAACTTTTTTCTTTTGTAAGGTTTAAAATTTTCAACTTGGTTTTTATGATTTAACAACTTCATAAATCGTCCAAAGTTGTCTTGTATCCATTTGAAAACTCCACCTGTCTCCTTTTATCTTCCACCCTACCTTAAACTAACATACGACCAACTAAAATAAAATTTTGTTTAAAATACCATCTTGGTCATTATAATTTGAGATCTGTACATTTTTCAGTTTTTGTATTTTCAAACATTCAATTTCGGTTCATTTGCTTTTAATAAACCTTAAATTTAATCCTTAGGTTAACTCGTCCAAAAATAAATTAGTCTAGACTAGCATTTTCTTTATAAATTTAAAAAACATATCTATATCGTGTATTTTTCTTGAAAATACATGGACCAAAATTGGACATTTAAAAATACAGAAGAATATAATTGAATGAGCCTCAAAGTACATGAACTAAAATTGTATTTCAACATAGGAAAGGTAGAAATAGCCTCATAAGTCATAAGGACGAAGTAAAACTTGTAATATGATTAAATTAAAGCAGATAACTCAAACTATTGAAATTAAATTTAAACTTTTAATCCCATATGCACCTAGTTGAAGTTGAAGGTGGTTTTTTTTTTTTTTTTTTAAATATTTGTAGACAATTAAAATTTTAAAGACTCAACAAACTCCCCATCAACATCCATCCATGGAATTTCGAATTTAACCCAAAAATTTAAAAACCGAAAAAAAAGGAAAAAAAAAATTAATAAATATGGTCGAGTTGGTGGTAAGCTAGAAACAGTGTGTCTTTCCAAAAATTTCCCACGTCTACTCGCTTTCACTGCCTGCGCGACTCTGTCAATCAAACGACCACCACCAAATCCTTTCCGAAAGTGACCCGCTCGCCCTTCTTCTTCCCTCACAGCCCATTCACGCATCTCCTTTCCCTTGAAAAACAGTCAAACACCTCGACCACCCACCTCGCTGTCTCATCCTCACTGGCCCGTCACCAATCCACCTCCTCGCCCAACGCACCTTATCACAGCCCGTCCCAACATGAATCTCCCTCGCTCACGCCATTCCACCGCGCTTGACCAACACTCGAGGGTCCATTTCGGACAAAGAAACGACAGACGATTCCATTACACGGCGTCGTTTTAGCCCCGCGAGTGGCTTCCACTCTCTCAGGACAACGGTAGGGTTCATTATTATTTAATGATGAATGTGACAAAGTACCACGATTAACCTCCACACGTGCCAACTCCGGCGCGGGAAAACAACCAAAAGTCAAAGAGGAGAGTGGACTATGGGGTCCGACCAATGAGAGAAGGACACGTGGGCGAGCTCAGCGAACTCAAGCCGCTTTGAAATATTTCTCTGTCATTGAGTCGTCCCGGAAATAAGTAAAGGGGGGTTCTTTTTTCCCCCACCTTCCTCTCTCTCTCTCTCTCTCTCTCTCTCATTCGCTCTTCTCCAAAAAACCTCAATCTTACCTTCTCTGTCTGTTTCCGCTGCAGTCTCTTTGCAGAGCGATTTCTAGGGTTTTCAGTGGGAGTTTTAGGGCTTTTCTCCGATTTCTACAGACGACGCGCATGTACTCTGAATTTCGTGAACTTGTCTTCATGGTGGATTCAGTTTTGTCCTCAATCGCATTTGCTAATTCAGTTACCAATCCTTCTTATAATACCCTCTGACCTAATGACTTTTGACAGTAGTGAATGGCTCGATTTCACTCTCGCGTCCATCTTCGTTTCTCCATTTTTGCTGCGCTTGTAGTCGTTCTTGTAGCAGAGCCTCACTCTGTACTGTCGTCATCCACGGCCGATGAATTTTCCATTCTCGATTACGATGCGTTTCTTTTCCACCAGGATTACTCGCCGCCAGCCCCACCGCCGCCGCCGCCTCATCCGCCTTCGGTTTCGTGTACCCGAGATTTAGATGGCGTCGGCTCGCTCGATACTACATGTCAGATTGTCAACGATTTGAACCTTACTCATGACGTGTATATAGCTGGGAAGGGGAATTTTTATGTCCTGCCTGGAGTGAAATTTAATTGTCCTAAACCGGGGTGTTCGATTACCATTAACATTACTGGAAATTTTACGTTGAGCAATGATTCGTCTATATTTACCGGGAGTTTTGAGTTGGCCGCCTGGAATGCTGCCTTTCTCAATGGGTCTGTGGTGAATACGACGGCTTTAGCTGGGAATCCGCCGTCACAGACTAGTGGGACGCCTCAAGGTATTGATGGGGCGGGTGGGGGACATGGAGGGAGGGGAGCTTGTTGTTTGACGGATACAACTAAGCTTCCTGAGGACGTTTGGGGAGGTGATGCGTACTCATGGGCGTCGCTGCAGAAACCTTGTAGTTTTGGGAGCCAGGGTGGTTCAACGAGCAAGGAGGTGGACTATGGTGGAAAGGGTGGCGGGAAGGTGAAGTTGGACGTCAACGACCTTCTTGTGATTGATGGGGTTGTTTTGGCCGATGGGGGTGATGGAGGGACAAAAGGAGGAGGTGGGTCAGGTGGCAGCATCTATATCCTTGCTCACAAAATGTAATTATCTATCTTATCTCCCTATCTGTTTGTCTGCTTTCTTTAATTTCAACTTGTTTTCACACTGAAACAGTTTATATCGTCCTATTCGTTTGATGATTTTAAGGCACGAGAGCCATATGAATGTCTTCTTTTAGATAGTGAGATATTTGAGGGCTTAATTCAGCTGGTTTCCATTTCACCATTCTTTTTATAGAAAATAAGTCTGGTTCTTTTTTTTTTTTCATTATACATGGTCATGGAACAAAATTGAATATTAAAGTATTTTGCTTGTGAAGAGCAGGATTGGCGATGGCAGGATAAGTGCATGTGGAGGTAATGGATATGGTGGAGGTGGTGGTGGAAGAATCTCTGTTGATGTTTTCAGCAGGCATGATGACCCTCAAATTTTTGTTCATGGTGAGAGTTATAAGCCATCGGTGAACTATAGTGTTGTATCTGTTACGAAGTCATGTAGCATGTTACAAACTTATGTGTAGTATCTATATTGTATTAATGCACACATCCACATCCACAAACACACACGTATAGGTATGTTTATGCATTTATGTATCTATGCATGCTTGAATTTTGTTCTTCGATCTATGCTTCAATTTCTTGTTAAGATATTTGTTGAACTCCACAAATGTGCACGGGGAAAGGGTTGATATATGTACTTTGCTGGCTTATTGGATCAACTTCTTTCATCTCTCTGCAACATTTGTTTTCTACAATAATTCTCCAGTGCTTGGGAACTTTTTTGTTGGCGGTAATCATAGGAATTGCATTACTTGCAATGGATTGCTTACTACTGATGATTCTTGGACTAATTCATTATGTGTTAATTCATTTAGTAGTATTGCTAAGCTATTGCCAAATAAATGTTATTTGTGTAGGGGGACGTAGTTTGGCTTGTCCAGAAAATTCTGGTGGTGCTGGAACTTTATATGATGCTGTTCCTCGAAGCCTTACAATTTCCAATCATAACTTGACGACAGATACGGACACCCTTCTTTTGGAGTTTCCTAATCAGCCACTCATGACAAATGTTTATGTTCGAAATAATGCCAGGGCTTCAGTTCCTTTGCTCTGGAGCCGTGTCCAGGTTTGTAATTAACCTGCAACACTGTTTAGATTGTTTATACAGGCATGAGAATCTGGATATAGAGAAATAGTACTTTACAGAATAGTACGAACCTTTTCATTTGGGATTGTTATATATATTATTTTCTTTCCCAAGTGGGACTCTTTTATTTTACGTTTGTTTTGCCCATTCTACTTTCAGTTTTAAAGCTTTTTATTAATACCTTTTTTTATATTTATGGAAGCCTCTTTCATATCAAAAAAGTGAAAGACCAGCTATATTCATGTGAAGTAGTCTCCACACTCATTCTGCATTTATTTGATTTTTTCTTTTAATTTTACACTTATATCTATTCTTTTTCAAGTACTGTCAAAATACTGAGCCAAATTTGTTTATTTTACCTTAGTGTAGCTTGAATTTTCGTGCATATCATGCCCCATTGTCATTGCCATACATTGCTATTTTCTATTTCTTTCAACTCATTTGATTGCATTGTCTCTTCTTCATCGACTTATCCTGCCGCACGGATAAGGGCCTGTGCCTCTTTCTAATCATATTCTTTCTCAGCTGTTGTTTGTTTCCTTTATATTGCCGACTCTCTTTATTTCTCCTGTTTCTATAACAACTTTGTATATGGTGCTCTTCTGATATTTTATGCTCCACTTTTTCTTATTTGAACTATACTTGTTGCAATTATTTTGGGTTATTGTTATTTAACTAAATTAACTAATATCTTAGTGAGTTTTACTGAGCTTAATATTGTAGCTGATGTCGATTTTGAAACTTATGTGTCTTGCGCTGTAGAAAATGTTTTGTAGATTTATTTATCATTCATTTGTTGTGGATGGCTTGGTAGTATAAATGATACTAGCATCATATTTTGCATGCCAAGTTCTCAGTCAACGCATCTGATGTATATTTTTCCTTTCCCTTGTGGTTATGTTGACATGGGCTATATTAACAATCTCAATCTTGGTTCTTAATTCTTCTAACTAGGTTCAAGGTCAGATTAGTCTTTTATCTGGTGGAGTTTTAAGTTTTGGGCTGGCGCACTATGCCTCATCAGAGTTTGAGCTATTGGCAGAAGAACTTTTAATGAGCGATTCAGAAATTAAGGTAACCCCTTTTTTTTCTTCCGTGAATTACAATTATGCTCTGCATTCCTGCAGTACTTTTATTTGTCTGTTCATGATTTAGAAATGGGAATCGATGTTTATCATGGTGAAACTTTTTTGTTCCATGCACGTGGCCGTTTGTTTACATTTCTCTCTTTTTTTTGGTATGCTTGTATTTTATCTTGTGTGTTTGTACTTTTGTTTTATTGCCAAATTTCAACTTATTGAATGATGTTGAAAACCTTGTGATAATGTGTAATGGTTTGCCTACACAGAATGCACACAACACCATAGAAAGAATTATTAGTCGCATTATCTGAAATATGAATTCTTAGGAAATGGGTAAGGGAACCAGGGATAGGGAACCTTGATACTCTCCTACTGGCATCTCATAACTGTAAGACTCTTTGAGTCAACTCTATCTATTATTCTAACTTATTCATATATTCCGTTTCTTCTAATTGGAAGCTTGATTTTCCATAATAAAACAAGAGAGGAGAAAAAAATTGTAAATCAAAACTAGCTCTGGCCGTTGTCAGCTGAACCTACTGCTTATTTCCTTTTCCTTTTCCTTTTTTTTTTTTAATGTTGGGGGTAAGACACGGTGATTTTACAAGGAAGGAGAATAATTTTTTTCCTTTTTTGGCATTGAAATAGGTGAACTGCAGCAGTAATATTAGTATTATATATTTTTCTGTATTTTTATGTTAGTTTTCCTGTAAAATCAGTGAAGTTTAATTTATCCTCGTGGGTATATAGAAGTTTGGTATTGCTAATTTCCAATATATTATAATTTACTTGCGTTATGATGCGAGAATGCTTGGTCTGCAATTCCAGGTATATGGGGCACTACGCATGTCAGTGAAAATGTTTTTGATGTGGAATTCTAAGATGCTTATAGATGGAGGTGGAGATTCAGGCGTTGTGACATCCTTGCTTGAGGCCAGTAACTTAATTGTTCTTCGGGTAATTTCATCATAACTTCCTTGACATTTCTTTTCTGTAGTCTTCCATTTCAAGGCATCTCATTGTTTTATTTTTGATATAGGAATCATCTGTTATACATTCTAATGCTAACCTGGGAGTCCATGGACAAGGTTTATTGAACTTGTCAGGTCCTGGAGATTGGATTGAAGCACAGCGTCTAGTTCTGTCTCTATTCTACAGTATTCATGTAAGTATCACTGAATTTACTTTTTGTTCGACCATCATTTTTAATACTTGCCATATTTGTTAGTTGGATCAACTATGAAATGCTTACTCTTCAAACTTTTTAACAAGAAATAATTTCATGGATGATATGGAAAGAATGGAAGAGGGGAGGATAACCATGTCCCATGTCAGGAGATTACCAAAAAATAGGGGGAACGAGAGATAATATATGAACTTGTCTATGCCTATGGTTGCCTGCATTTTGCCTCTTGGTCTACATGATGATGATGATAGTATAATTAACACAAGAAATATAGTTGCACATCCATTCTCTCTCCCCAAGGGCCAGAGCCTTTGGCAGGAAGAATCACGTCTAAGAAATCTCAATTTACTTTATGAAAGGATTTTGCAAAATCAATGGTTAAAACTACTCCCTTTTCTTCCTCATGCACTCATCTATAAGGCTCCTTAACAACGAAAGAAGCATCCATGATCTATCTACTAGGAATAAAATGGGGTTGATCTTTGGTAATTGTTGTGTTTGGAAGGATCTTTTTGAGTCTTTCTAAATGAATTTGGGCAGTGATTTATATTTGCAAGGAATGCAACCGATAGGCCCAGCATTCATGGTTTTTCCATCTGTCTTCTTTGGAATGGGGAAATATAGGTCTCATCCAAGCTAGCATATTGATGATACTATTGATAGAAAGGTCGAACACCCTAGGTATGTCAGTCTTGAGAGTGATCGAAGATCTTTTATGGAATTTGATTCTGAAGCCAATTGAATCTGGAGCTCCATTTGTGACATAATTTCTATCTGATTGAAATCAGCTTCAAGTCAACAATACTGCTCTTGGTGGAATGCCTTTTTATTTTTGAGGAATGAGGATTCCGCTTAAGCGTCAGGTTTCTGTTTGATATCCCAAAGATTGTTCTTTAGTGAGTTATGTATCCAAAAGTTTCCTTGTACCATGACAAAAGAACTTTTTTCAGACCCTTCAGCTTCTGCATACATCCATGACCCAACCATCTGAATGAAAGAGTACCATTTCACCAATTGTCTATAAGATATGAGAAACTTTGGATAAAAAACCACATTCTCGATTCTAGAATGGGCAGAGCCCCATTTGATCTCACTGCGTTCTAGCATAATAAGAAAGTGGTCTGAGGTGGTTCTTTCTATTCACTTGGCCTTGGCATTGGTGAATGCGTCTAAATAAGGTAATCTGTTATTGAGGGTTAGATGATCTTTGAGATCTGACCAGGAAAAATTGCCATTTTAAGGGGAATATCATTGAGGACTAGATCAGCAATGTTTTCTTGAAAAGTTGCTTTCCTTTTGTAGCTGGTTTACCTAGTGATTTCTCTCGAAGTCTACCTAAAAACTTTGAAATTGGCTCTCTGAGCTGCCACATGAGAAAGGGACTCGATAATTCCTTCAATCATGTTGGAAGGTTGTATGATCCAAATATATCTGTGATCGAAAGTCTGAAGCTTTCTCCTGAAAATTGAAATAATTTTACTCTATTCGTATCGAGGAATAGGCAAAGAACCATAGGTTGTGTTTGACTGCACTTTTTATGTGAATCACTTGTTCCAATTGTTATTGAATTTCTTTTTTGCTACAGTTGTCGATGAGTTGTATATGTCCATTGGTTATTTATTCTGATTTGATCTGGCATGGCAGAATGCTATAATTAGATATAAACATCTTTATAAAAGTAAACATCGTGCTTATCATATTTAGTTTACAACAAAATGTTACCAACTTTATATAATGCACTCAGCTGTAGTACATAGTTCTGAGCCATTAAATTGTTGTTTCTTCTTCAATATACTAGAAGAATGTCTTAAGTATTTAGCTAAGTAGATGACTCTCGATCATGAAAACAGTTTTCGGTCCAACTCTGAGAAAGAATTCCTTGCATTTCAAGTTTGCTTATTAAGGGCCTTCCATCCTGGCAAAGTTGCAACCTGCAACTAGTGTTTGTTAAGTCCATTATTTTATTAATAGAAATGTTAAATCCCTTGTTTACTTTATGGGGATCATTAGCAGGTCAATGGATCAAGAGTACTTAATGTATGGCTTGGTAGGCTTATGGTCTCTTTGTTTGGTTATTAATTTGGTTATCTATTTTGGGGAAAAAGGTTGGTCCTGGATCAATTTTGCGAGGCCCTGTAGATGATTCAGCAAAAAATGCTGTGTAAGTTTGAATTTGGCTTTTGTTTCTCTTGTGCATATTTTATTCTTCCGAACCTGCTAATTTTAATTTACACATTTGATAGGACTCCTAAGCTCTACTGTGAAGACCAAGATTGTCCTATTGAACTATTCCATCCACCTGAAGATTGCAATGTGAACTCATCACTATCTTTCACCCTCCAGGTGCTTATCAGAATGGAACGAAGCCTGCCATGGGATTTACATTTTTGTATTGATGTCCACTCTGTTGCTTTTTCAGATCTGCAGAGTTGAAGATATCACTGTAGAGGGTCTTATCAAAGGTTCCGTTGTTCACTTCCACCGGGCAAGAACTATAACTGTTGAGTCTTATGGGATGATCAGTGCATCTGGGATGGGTATGTTTACTTTTCTCCTTCGGATTAAGGTTCTCCCATATCTTGTGTTATTGGTTATCGTTCATTTGTCTTGCTTTGATATGCATCGTCACACTCACACATACAGTTCTAGTACTTGATGGCTTAATTTTGAAATTTAAATACTATGGTAAACAAGCTACTCCTATCGTATATGGACAATGTGCTATTCTAGTTTGCATTGGAATTAAATTTGTGTATGACTTAGTGGCATGTTAGATGGTTACTGGTTAGTCTGTTAGAGCTGTTAGAGAGAAGTGTTGTCAGCAAGTGGAATAAGAAAAGAGGGCAGTAAGTATCATATAGAGAGTCTTGTATATGAGATTTGCTCGAAGGGAAGCTTCTAGGTTCATCAAATTACCCAGATTATTTCTTATTTGGAAAGGAACCATAGACTTTCTCTGAACTATTTGTACAAGTATGGAAATTTGGGGAAATGTTCAGTTCAAGATTTCTTTATGGAGTTCTTTGTCTAATATCTTGGGTTTTTTCCTTTTCCTTTTTAAGTTTATTATCATTTTTTTATAACTATGTTTTTGGAATCCCTTGGCCTTTTACTTAGGTTGATGCCATATCACCGATACTACTTTTGTTTAGTGAAAGATTACTTGTATCTTATCCACTCCCCCCCTCCTGAAAAATGAAGGAAAAAGTGTACGAGGCCTATCAACAAAGAGAGTCTTGTATTGGGCTTTACTCAAAGAGAGGGTTTTTAGGTTCTTTGAGTTACCTAGAGAACCATCTGTTCACTTGTAAATTCTGTTCGCTTGGTTGTTTCTGGCTTCTATTATGTATTTGGTTGGAAAAAACATGTTTTCTTAATTGGAACTCTTTGCAATTACAGGCTGCACAGGTGGTGTGGGAAGAGGGAATGCCATAGGCAGTGGAATTTATAGTGGTGGTGGGTATGGTGGTAGAGGTGGGGAAGGATGCTTCAATGATAACTGTGTTGCAGGTGGCATCTCTTATGGGGAAGCAGATCTTCCCTGTGAGCTTGGTAGTGGAAGTGGAAACGATAGTTTAACTAGTTTCTCTTCAGGTGGAGGCATTATAGGTGGGTTTATATTGCCTGTTCTTTATGGGCTGTTTTATTTCCATTTTGAGGCTTTAATTTAAATAAATATTCAGTTCTATTAACGAGCTTATTAGCCATGAAAATTTATTACTTTATTTTTTTTATATGTGCAGTGATGGGCTCATTAGCGCATCCATTGTCAATCTTGTCCATTGAAGGCTCAGTGACGTCTGATGGAGACAATTTCAACGGAATTGCAGTAGTGAAAAAATTGACTAATGTTCAAGGATCCAGTGCAGGCCCTGGGGGAGGGTCTGGTGGAACTATCCTCCTGTTTCTTCGTACACTGGTTCTTGGTTCATCTGCTGTTCTTTCAAGTGTTGGTGGATATAGTATAGCAAATGGAAGTGGTGGGGGTGGTGGAGGAAGGATTCACTTTCATTGGGCCGACATACCTACAGGAGATGTGTACCAGCCCATTGCTATTGTGAAAGGACAAATTGGTACCTGGTTAGTACATTGCCCATACTAAGTTTTATGTTATGTGGTTCATCCCCAAATTTTCTTTCAACTTAATTGTTAGGGTGCCTCTTTTGTATTCGGCTGATTTTGAAAAAAAAAATAATAAGAAAAAGAAACAAGCCACATCTTTATTAATTCAAAAATGCGCCAAACAGCCCAGAACAGCCTAAGGGACAAGGTGTCTTTCCTCCAAATAACAAATAGAGGGATTACATAAAGGCCCTCTAATCTTAGCTGATGGTGTAAGTAGAGTAGCTCCAAAAAGAGCCTGGGTTGGGCACCTTAGTTAAAGGCATTACATAAAGGCCTTCTAATCTCTTTGTGCGTTTGTGACTTGGGATTCTTGTGGGTAGTTATCAGCTTGGCTTTATCTTTTGGACTGGCCCTTTTTGTAATTTGGGGGTGGGTGATTCTTGTTCGTGGGTTTTTTTTTTGGTATGCCCTTGTGTCTTCTGTCAATCTTTTTCTCAATGAACAGTCTTTTTTTCAATGAGAAACAAAAATATCAGAAAAAAAAGATCGGTCGTTGAGGAAAAGATTGAGAGAATACACGAGGACATACAAAAAAAAAAGACCATGATGTTGCCTAAGCGTTAGCCCATAACACTTTTGGCCTTTTCTCTAAATCACCACCCAGAGAGCACCGAAAGCCAATCTTCAATATGGTTTGGTCCAGTGTCTTAAAAGGCGTGCGCTTGGGTGTGCCTAGGTGCAAGGCACGGTGAGGAAGGCGCGCACCTTCCCTCGAAGCCCTTGAGACGCACGCTCAAGGTGCCTCCTCTGGGGCTTCACCATTTTTTTTTAAACCTAAATACTAGTAATTTTTTTTTTTAAAAAAAACTTCATTATTTGAACCTTGTTTATCTTTTATCTATTTTTCTTGGTTAAAAACTCATGTATATGTATTTTTTAAGTTTTTTTTTAATATTTTTTAATATAGTGTGCCTTCTGCCTAAGCCCCAGAGGACCATTGCGCATTAATGTGCCTTGAGCCTTTTAAAACACTGGTTTGATCTACGTCATTGAAGCTCAAATAAATTATAAAAAAATTGCCAAGTTTTGGTAGCAGAACTGCAATTAATGGAGAGATGTGAGAAGGATTTTTCACTCCTTGTGTACATCACACACAAGGACGAGGTGAAATCTGGAGGCGTTCCTCTTTTTGACTTTATCCAAGGTATTGATGCTGCCAAGGGCTGTAATCCAAAGGAGGAACTTCACCAATTTAGGGCTGTTTGCTTCCCCGATCAACTTACAGAAGCTCCTTGTCTAAAACCCTCCTATTGTCTTGAAGGGCAAGCAAAGCTAATTTGAGCTCATTTTGGATAAAATCGATAAAATATTTTTATTTCTGACGGGTGTAAACGATTGGAAAACTATGAGAAACTTCTTCACATCCTTGTAAGATCTTGATGAGAATTGTGAGTATAGAAAACAAAGAGAATTTGGTTGGATGAGTTATTCTGATTGGTAAATGGATGATTTAAGTGTCATCCCTCCTTGAAGGAGTAGATATGCCACTCCTGGTTAACCTAGAAAACTCCATAATATTTAAAGCTTCGGGATTTTCTGTGTCTGTTATATTGCTCATTGTGATTCCTTTTTCAACTTATGTTTTGCTGATCCTAGATAGGATGCCATTGGTTATATTCATTTCAGCAGTTCTTAATTGCATTGTGAAGCTGTTCGATGGCTCTCTTTTTTCCAGTTTAGCAAGGGGGATAAACCTTCCTTTTAACCATCGGTTGCTTGTCTTATGCAGGGGAGGTACAGGTGGTGAACAGGGTGGTGGAGGTGAAAATGGTACTGTGACTGGTAGAGCGTGCCCTAAAGGTCTTTATGGAACATTTTGTGAGGTCTGTATCTGGTTCTCTGGATACTACTGCCTTGTTGAGTTCGTAGATTAAAAATGTTTATTATTTTTATTTTTTCAGAAACAATGAACGTGTATGACAATAAACTCCATATTTTCCAAATATTGTGAAATTGTTTCAGACAGAATTCTGGAAAGAAGATTTTAGAAAATGTCGAGAAGTTATTTGACAATCTATAGTATTTCAAATAATGTTATAGATTTTTTAAAATCTTTTGATTTTGATGACAAATCTTGCTATAGACATGTTTTTAGATTTTAAAAAAGTTTTCCTTTGGGTCTTCTTGCTTACATTGTTCTTAAGAACCTATCAATTATCATCGTATGATTATACTTCTTCATTTGGTTTTCATTTTCCCCCTCCGATATCTTATTTCTGTCTATGTCTGCCATTTCGGGGCTTGTTTATCGGGCTCCTTGAAATCCATTACGCCTATTTCTTAACTTAGATATGCTACACAATTAATAATAATATATCTTCAAAACTAAACTAAGAATTATACCAGCCAATAAATCACACTATTCAACCAAGAAAATCTCCAAATATTAGAATTCAAGCACCAAAAGTGAATCTAGCCACTAGCCAGTCAAGCAGGTAAAATAATGGTTTTTTTTTTCTCTCTCTCTCAATATCTATTAAGTGTTTGGGCCAACTTTTGCCCACCTCAACTATTCTCACCCAATAACCCCCCACCCTGTTACATTTGGTTGCTAAGGAAACATGTAGAATTATAATCTTAGGTGGGTGTTTTCCAAAAGAAAAATAATTTGAGGTGGGCCCACCATGATTGCTTGAATTCATTCCCTCTAAGTCCTTATTGACCACAAGGCCAATCGAAGGTGGTTAGTTTGAGTTGTTTTTCATATTGCCACTTCGTATTTACTTTGTTTTCTCTATGAAAGTATGTTTATCATAAAAAAGGAAAAATAGTGCTCAAACCCAGAAACAAAATGTCAAAACTCAACTCAAGAACATCCAATCCAATGTCATAAAAGAACCAATACCTACAAAATATCCTTGTTCAGCCATAGCCACAAATCGTATAAAGAAAAATTGCTGGATTTAATTAGACCATTAGGGTTTTTAATCTCTCCATCATGCTCTCTCAAGTGGATAAATATCTGTAATGTTTCCAGGCATGTCCCGCTGGTACTTTCAAGAATGTCAGTGGATCTGATAGAGCTCTTTGTCAACAATGTCCTCCTGATGAGCTTCCACATCGTGCCATTTACATATCTGTTCGAGGTATTTTCTTATTCCTGTTTTGATGGTCAGAATTCAGCAGAGAATTAGTGGCTAATGGATGTACTGTTTTTTTTGGATTTTGAGAGTGCTTTCAGTCTCTGGTCCTGCAGAAAATACCATGTCTACTTCAATCTATGCATTTCATTCATATAACTTTTATAGGCTGGTTGTAAGATTTAAGGTTAACATCGTAAGGTCAGTTAACCTCATCTATTAATCTTTGTCAGGTGGCATTGCTGAAACTCCTTGCCCTTACAGATGCATTTCAGATAGATACCACATGCCAAAATGTTATACTGCTCTTGAAGAGTTAATATATACATTTGGTGGTCCTTGGCTATTTTGTGGTCTTCTACTTGGTCTCCTTGTTCTGCTAGCATTGGTGCTTAGTGTTGCACGGATGAAATTTGTTGGGGTGGATGAGTTACCTGGCCCAGTGCCCACTCAACATGGTTCTCAAATAGATCATTCATTTCCTTTCCTGGAGTCATTGAATGAGGTTTTTCTCTAAATTGAATAACCTTTAATCCCTCAGGAGACATCGTAAATACATAAATAAATTAATTTCTATTGATAAGGTCCTTCATATGATTTAGGTCTTGGAAACAAATAGAGCTGAGGAGTCTCAGAGTCATGTGTATAGAATGTACTTTATGGGTCCAAACACCTTTAGTGAACCCTGGCATCTTTCACACTCCCCTCCAGAACAACTGACAGAGATTGTGTAAGTAATAATGATTTATCGCTTCAATACATTTCAGTGATGTAAACATATCTGCAATATATTTCTTTGTTTTTAGCTATCAACGAAATTACCTCTTATCCAAAACTTTTGTCTATAGCCAAGCGCTATGCTGTTCTTGGATTAACCCCTGAGTTCCCCTATTTTGATACTCAGATATGAGAGTGCATTTAATACATTTGTGGATGAGATCAATGCTATAGCGGCATATCAATGGTGGGAGGGTGCAGTATACAGCATTCTTTCTGCTCTTGCATATCCTCTTGCGTGGTCATGGCAGCAATGGCGTCGAAGGCTGAAGCTGCAACATCTACGTGAGTTTGTTAGATCAGAATATGATCATGCTTGCTTGCGATCTTGCCGCTCTCGAGCTCTTTACGAAGGCATTAAGGTTTGTTTGTTTGTATCTGAGTCATGTTTTATTGTCCAACATCAGTTTCCACTGTTACTGTTTATGTAGAATCTTTTCGGGGTTTTGGGGTTTTGGAGAATCTTTTCTGTTTACGTAGATGTTGAACTCACTCTATTTGCCACTATTACTTGCTGTCATACGGGAATTCTTTTTCTCATGAGAAACAGAGCTTTCATTGAGTAACATAAATGAAAACAAAAGGCACCCAAAAAGACAGCCCAACAATAGGAGCCAAGCCTGACTAAATATACAATAAAAAAAGACTCCAATCCAAAAGAATTCTTTTACGTTGCCTCAACAACCTTTCTCAAGACCACATGTTTTATGGCCTTCAACTTCATTTGTTGTTGCTTTGCTCATTTTAGATTTATGTGTATGTGGGGTGTGAGTAGGACTTAATTTTGGAACAAATTACCGAGATGGAGGTACTGTATGCAGAGGGTCAGACGAGCTATTAATATTATTCAAGAAAGAAAGAACAATTAATTGTCAGAAAAGTGAACTTGTAGAGAAAATGACATGGACAGAAAGAATAGTCTTATTGTTTTAAATTTATCAATATCAGAGGAATGGAAGCTCTTTCCTCGAGAACTTTCAGGAGCAGCTGCATTTAAGATTTCTGGTTGGAATCATTTTTTTTTTAATAAGAAATGATAAGATGGATATATTATGAACAAAAAGGCAAAAACAGCCTAATGGCCAAGGGAGGATGTCGCCCTTGCCCGAGAACTACTTCAAAAGAGCCTGCCAATCGCTAATAATCATAAGCAAGTTGGAATTACCAAAAAAATTCTTATATAAAGAAATCCACCAAGAGGCCGTATTTTGTACACTATCACAAAAAAATCGAAGCTATAGGACTTATTTTCAAACGTTCTAGTGTTTCTTTCCTTCCACAACTTCCAAAGGGTAGCCCTAAAAGCGCAGCTCGCAACCACCTATGCCTTCTTCAAATTCCACGCAACAAGACCTTCGGAGAGCCTATCATCAACTCTTTTAGGAAGGCAGAAGGAAATGCCCAGCAATCTAGCGATGAAGCACCTAGCCTTCCAAGCAAAATCTCAATGGATAAAGACATGGTCTAGATTTTCTTCATTTTTTAAGCATAATCTGCAAACCGAAGGGGACAGCACCCAATGTTTGAACTTCAATTGCAGCTTCTCATCTGTGTTAAGGCTTCGGTACACCAAAGACCACAAAAAGACCTTGACCTTCTTTGGGTTTTTGTGTTTCCAGATTAAATTGATTTCTGGTTGGAATCATAATCCAAGCTGACTAGGATTAAGAAGACAGAGTACAATACTGCTTCTTTAACTAGATTTTATCATAGCATATATGTCATGGATAACTACTGAGGTAAGGATATGGATGTCTGATCACCAAATGCTTCCCATGCAGCAAGAATGTGGGAAAGCAAGTCGATAAAGGGTATTAACATACCCTAGTGAATAATAAAACTAGGTTTGGATGACCCTTAACGAATTAGTTTAATGTCTGGGGGGAGGGGGGGGTTGGATGACTTGGTGAATACAACTCATGGCCTCTTGGGAAGTTAGCTGTGTCCCTTTAATGCCATGAGGTAATCCATAATTGTGCATAGGTATGCAAATTCAAGTCTTTCTTATTGGAGGCACGTCTTTATCTTTTGGAGTTGTTCATTCTTCTAATGGCACGGCTTTCCCTTTTGAGAATGATGTTTGCAATGTAAGTGTCATTAGCTGTGAGTTTTTTATGGAAAGACCATTATTGAAGATTCTAATGCCGGCCTTTTGAAAGACTTCATTGAACATGGTTTGATCTCTCTTTTCAATGAGGATATTGATCAAGTTCTTTCTTGCTCGCCTATTTTCGCTAAAGATGGATCTTAAGCAAAGTGGTCGCTCCAAAGCTCTTAATCGCTATCATCTTGAAGAGGGCAATTTTTCAGATTACCTTGATCAAGTTGGGGTTACTCCTATCAAACAAGGGCAACTACCGATAATGATTACTATTCCAAAAGGGCTTGAAGTTTTCAGTTTTGCTGCTGGTTCTTTGGTTTGCTGGGTTTGGTTAATTTGATTGTGGTTTTTATTTTGGAGGAGCTCTTTTTGTCCTTTTCTGGTTTTTTCTTTTTGGTTGGCTCATGGACGTTCTTTGGTTTGCTTTTGGTTTCTTTATTTTGGAGACTGCTGTTTTAGCCCTTTCTATTTGGTTTGATTTTTTGTTTTTTCCTTTTCTCCTTTTGGTTTCTTTAGTTTGGAGGCTGCTGTTTTAGCCCTTTTTATTTGGTTGATTTTTTTTTTTATTTTTTTCCTTTTCTCCTTTTAGGAGGTGTTTCCTTGAACTTCTTGTATCTCTTCATTGATGAAAGTTGTTATTGTTAAAAAAAAAAAAAATCACCTCGTGGAAGAGACTCCCAATCAGGGTTTCTGTAGTTTTTCACTCCAGTTTGGAGGGATTTTGTCACTGGTTTTCTCTTTTCATTTAATATGTCTCGTTTGCATTAAATGATGTTGGGCCGATTTGTTTAGGATAGAACAATTGGACGGGTCTGTCTTTGTTCTCCAGAATTTATCCTCAACGCTATAATCTTCCCTTGCTAATCCAGGAACTTTTTGATTGCCGCTACGCTCTCTCTCTCTCTCTCTCTCTCTCTCTCTCGTTGTTGATGAAGGATACTTGTCATTTGCATCAATTTGCAAAAGAAACAAGATTGATATTTGATGTAAAAACTTATTGAAATTTTTGTTTCCTGGTGGTTTCTCGCTTGTAGTTATTGATTTAATTTTATGATTTTCCGTCATGTGCAATTCACTTTGGACCTGTTGGTCTCTCAAGTTTTCTACTGTTCTATTAATCATATAATTGTGCATTATCTATCTTTTTTTTCCCCTTCCTTTCTTTCTTATTGCTCGCTCCAAAAAGCACTATCTTTCATGTGGAAATAGTTAGCTTAGTGCATGATGTTTGGTATCTGGTAATTTTTGCTGAATTTTTGTGTAACTATAGGTCGCAGCAACATCTGATCTGATGCTGGCATTTGTGGACTTCTTCCTGGGTGGAGATGAAAAAAGAACCGATCTTCCACCTCGTTTGAATCAAAGATTTCCACTGTCTTTACTCTTTGGAGGCGATGGAAGTTACATGGCTTCTTTTTCACTTCATAACGACAATATTCTTACTAGTCTCATGAGTCAGGTTTGCTAATGTAGACCAGGAACTCAAGTTCAAGACTTTAATTGTTGTGTGAATATCATATCAAATAGATTTTTCTCTTCTTGAATCCTGATGCATTCTGTATTCGGATTTACAGGCTCTACCACCAACAACATGGTACCGTATGGTTGCTGGTCTGAATGCACAGTTACGTTTGGTTCGTCGTGGTCAGCTTAGATCGACATTTCTACCCGTTGTTAGATGGCTGGAAAATTTTGCAAATCCTGCTCTGAGGAATCATGGCATTCGTGTGGATCTTGGTTGGTTTCAGGCTACAGCCTGCGGTTATTGCCAGTATGGTCTCCTTGTATATGCTGTTGATGGAATCAATCCTTCGCCCATGAGAAGTTATCATGGAAATGAACAAAATAATCAAACTTCATGGTAATATGTTTTTAGATATTAAAAAAATGCTTTATGGTTTTTGATTTTGATATTTTTGTCTAACAGACCAGATTGGACTTACACATTTATATGCATATTTCTGGCATACCTTTTGCCGTCAGGTTCATCTGAGTTTGTCTTTTGTATTCTGCCCTTGTTTTCCAGTGTGAAGAACATTCCTAGAGAAAATCAATCTATCCATTTGAGGGAAGAAACACATGTAAGCCAAGACCATATTTCTAGTGAAGGCCTTACAAGGCGAAAGAAGACATATGGAGGCATTTTAGACGTCAGTAGTCTACAAATGCTCGAGGAGAAGAGAGATATATCTTGCCCTCTATCGTATGTGCTTCACAACACTAAACCTGTTGGTCACCAGGTATATATCTCAACGTTGTCTGAAGCTTCAATGCATGGTTAATAATTATGGTTTCGAGTCACATGTGGGGGTATTTCTTTTCCCAATTGCAGGATCTTGTTGGTTTAGTCATATCAATGCTACTTCTAGGGGATTTCAGCTTGGTTTTGCTTACTCTGCTCCAGATGTTTTCATTTTCATTAGCAGACGTTTTTCTAGTTTTGTTTATTTTGCCCCTCGGCATTCTTCTTCCATTCCCTGCTGGAATCAATGCCTTATTTAGCCAAGGACCTAGGCGTTCTGCAGGCCTCGCTCGTATCTATGCATTGTGGAACATCACATCCTTGGTCAATGTTGTAAGTCCATCACATTCACTTGCATTACCTGAATTCCAGCTTGGTTCACTACTCATAACTTCATCATTGGTTGATCCCATCTGACCGTTCTTTTTTACCTTTTTTCCAGTTGGTTGCATTTCTCTGTGGATATGTTCACTCAAAATCTCAATCATCGAAGCATCCAAGCTTTCAGCCATGGACTATTAACATGTGAGGGGTTTCTTCATCTGCCGAAAAGAAGCCAACTTTCATAATTCTTACTAACATTAGAACTCCAAACTGATAGAGAGGATAGTTCCTAAGGTTTGATTTGGTTTTTGTGTTTGCAGGGATGAAAGTGAATGGTGGATCTTCCCAGCAGGATTGGTTGTATGTAAATTTCTCCAATCCCGACTCATTAATTGGCACGTCGCGAATCTGGAGATCCAAGATCGATCCTTGTACAGTAACGACTTCGATATGTTCTGGCAGTCCTGATGATTATTATCTGCTCATCTTGACAGACTCTTTTTTCTCTTACCTTGTCTTTTTTCTGGGGGAGGGAAAGTTGTTCTTTACCACATGGGTTTGGTCGTAGGCAGTCGTTCTTTCTACCCATTTCTCCACAATACGGCTTCATCATTCACACTCGTTGACTCTTAGAGTAGAATAGATAACAATCAAATCATCTAAATTAAAACAAAAAACAAAAAAAAAAATCCAAACAAATAGATAAAGGGGGAAAAAAAAAAGAAGAGGCATTCACAATTGTAATCAAATCATTTGTTTTGTTTCCTCTAAAGACCCATCTTTTTTATTTTTTTTGTGTTGTCTCCAGTGATGTATATAACTTGGGATTTGTTATTGTCCTTTGAATCCCATTTGTGTACCTCTTTACAACCCTGTGCTACATTTCTAATCAACCCATTAGAAGATTTCAGATTAAGATCATTTTTACTGTAATAATAAACTCAGTGGCTATGGCGGAGAAATGTGCTTACTGCTTTCAAATCAAGTGTCTGAATTACTACATCTGATCATGAATCTTTACTTATTTCCCCCTTTCTCAGTTGAGTTCTAAATGTACCAAATTTGAAATTTGTGATTTAACCTTGAAGGAAGAACACTGACCACAATATTCAAATCCAAACAAACCATCACAGAGAAGCTTAGTAAAGAAGACAATACACATCTACAGAACTCGAACGTTCGACTTCAAACTCCAAATCAAAAACCCTAAAAACTCCATTCAAGACCGTTCTTGCGTAGTCATCTCTTGAGCCTTCGTTTGCACGTTTTGCCCATACTCTTTAGCCTTCTCCTTCATCTCCCTCGCCGTCTCCGCAATTTTGTCCCTCGCGTAATCCAGCTGCTCCGCCCCCGTCGGCTGCTTCCCCGTCACATATCTGTACATCCACCACAGCGCTGCGATCGCTGCCACCGTACAACTCCCCGAGAACAAGAGTCCGGCGGCCACCAGGACCAGAATAGTCGCCGCCGGTACCAAAATCGGACTGAACAGGACGAGAATCGGAGTGGACAGTATCAGAATCAGAACTGTTCCAGTTAAGGTCAGTCCAGAAGAGACGAGGAAGAAGGTGGCGATGGTGGCCGCCGTCAAGAACTTGACGGTCTGGCGAGTGGGAGGAGTGGAGTCGTAGAGCATCCGGCGGGTCACCGGCTTTGATTGATCGGACATGATGATCCACAAAGGTTCCACCGCTGTGATTTTTGATTGAGTTAGAAATTTCAGGACTTGGCAATCCGATTTCGCGTGTGTCTTTTTTATATAACAGAAACTACATGCAAAGATGAAAGTTTTGTTCGAATTTCGACGAGATCTTGAGTTATTGTGTGCTGGTTGAATTGGTACGTGTCGAAGTTGCATGGCTTTGATTTTTGGTGGTCCGACACGTCGTGAGATAAATCCTTGCTAAACAGAATCTAACTTCTTTTTTTTTTTTTTTTTTGAAATAAAACAAAATCTAACTTAATTTATATATATATCTATTGCATTTTTATAAAAGTAGAAACTAAATTTGAAATAAGAATGAGAATTTGACAATTGAAATGGAGATTATGAATTATGCGATAGACAATATGGATGGAATGAGTGATGGTTTAATTAATGTGGAACTCAATATCAGACCTAAACTATACATCATTGACCAAAATGTTAGACGTTTGAATCTCAATTTCTTAAAAAAAGTCATTAATAACATAAATTATTTAAAATTTTAAATAAGGCTATTTGAACATAGTTCAGTGAATTCATATAGGATAGTTCACAAAAATTTTATTTTGGTTAGTTTTTTTTACCGGAGAATTTTATTTTATTTTAATATTTGTCATCAAAATTTCCTATAGGATTTAATTGACATAGTAATTCTAATTATAGGTATTTCTTTTGTGATTTTTTTTTTTAACAAAAATAGGAGTAGGAAGATTTGAACCTCCAACCTCAAAGAAATGAGTACACATACTAATTACTGCTAAATTATACTCACTTTAACATTTATCTCTTAAGGTTTTGTTTTTAATAGAATAAACTTTGAAGCGCATTATCTAGAGCGTTTTGTAGCAACCCTTGGGGGCCGTTTGGCCCACTGTGTTGGTTATAATAGTGGGGGCTATTATAACCAACCCAGTGTTTGGGGCATCAACAAAAATAAGGGGTGGAGTTGGTTATTTTTCCCCTCCGTGTTGCTACAGTAACCACTATTCAACCCACCCAATTATTCTATCCATTCTCTACAGTAACTCTTTTCTCTCTTCTTCCATGTGACTGATTGACTTTTCTACCGACGACTTTTCCGGCGACCGCCGTCGACTTTCCGGCCACTTTTTCGGCGATCACCGACGACTTTTTCCGACAACTTTTAAAAAAAAAAAAAAAAAAAAAATCTTTCTTCTCATTTTCATTTCGAAAAATATAAAAAATGAAAATAAAGAAAGAAAAAAAAAGAAAATGAAAGGAAAAAAGAGGGGAAAAAATTTCAGTCGCCGAAAAATTTGTTGGTGGTTGTCGGAAAAATCGGAAAATTTCTAGGGAGTTAGATACTTGGTTGTCTTTGTACATATATAAATATGGAGTTTTATTACATAATTACTTTTGATAATGAAGTATATGAATGTTTACCTTCATCGTATCATATTTTTCATTTCAAATTATACTTATCGTATTTAAGTTTACCGTGATAATAATAATTTTTTAAAAAAATACTACTCAAGTTTTTATTTTATGTGATTTCTATTTTATTTGATTCTTTTGATAATGAAGGTAAAATGAGTTTTGAATAAGCATCACCATTTTTATGTTGGAAATACATAAATGAAACAAATATGGTTATGGTTTTTCTATATGAAATTATAAAATGACTTATTTTGTGAAAAAACCATGACTCTAAAACAGAGAAAATCAACTTTTACTTTAGGTTATTTTTATTTCCTTTTAAGTTAAACACATAATTTAACACATGTACCCAAAATTTTATTTTTTTTACAACTAAACCCAATATATTTTTTTTTATTAATATTTGAAGTACAAAGTTGTATGAGGAAAATAAACAAAAAAAAAAGTCAGGAAAAAAAAATAGTCAGCTTGAAACATAGACTATTTGAACCCAGACTAAAATAATCTGCATCTCAAACACAGACTATTTTATCCCAGACTATAATAATCTGCACCTCAAACACAGACTATTTTATCCCAGACTATAATAATCAGCACCCCAAACACAGACTATTTTATCCCAGATTATAATAATCTGCACCCCAAACACAGACTATTATAATCCCCAGACTATTATAATCCCCCAGCTATTATAACCTCCAGCTATTATAACCAACTCAGTGCCCCAAACAGCCCTTTGATGTTTTGGGTGACTGTCGCTGGAATTTTTTGGATTCTTCCATATCGGAAGATGGCTTTTTTTTTTTTTTTTTTTTTTTGTAAGGAGGCTTTGCCCCATGGTTGAACTCTTTGATTCTGAGGAAGAGTATTTGTTTTTCTGGTGGTGGTAGTTAATGCAATATTTCTTTAAAATATATATATATATATTTTAAATACTTTCTTCTATTCTATATTATTTAGGTCTTATGTTTCTAACTATTAGGATGGTATATCTCTAATAGGTCTCCAAGATTTGAAACATGTTTATAATTTTATTATTTTGTGCCTCATAGATCATCAAACTTTTAAACTTGTGTTTGAGTAGGTTCATGATATATCAGTCATATTTTTAACCCAAAAAAAAAAAACAAAAAAAAAACAATTTCATGATTGATAGACTCGTGATTTTTTTTTTAAAAGCCAAATAATAAAAAATCTATTAATTACAAAACTGAAAGTTTAGGCCCCGTTTGATAACCATTTTGTTTTTTGTTTTTGGTTTTTGAAAATTAAGCTTATAAAATACTACTTCCACCCACAACTTTCTTTGTTTTGTTATCTATGATCTTCCCATGTTTTAAAAAACCAAGTCGAAATTTGAAAAAAAAAAAAAGAAAAAATAGTTTTCAAAAACTTGTTTTTGTTTTTGGAATTTGACTAAGATCTCAAATGTCTACTTAACAAAGATGAAAACCATGACAAAAATTGAGAGAAAACAAGCATAATTTTTAAAAAACAAAAAATAAAAAATCAAATGATTATCAACCGGGGCCTTAGTGATCTAATAAACCCTTGATAGACACAAAATTGAGAATTTAGAAACACACTTATGTTTTTTTTTTTTTAATTTTTTTAATACACACTTTTTATTTAATGACTTATTAGTCTACATATCGTTTTTATTTAATCAAAGCCTCTCAACTAGTCAAGGACTCGGACATATATTATCAACTAAAAGGTCGATGTTCAAATTAGCCACTTATTATTATTATTATTATTATTTTGAGTTGACTATCACCATTTAGGATGGCAATGAGTACCTTATCATTATCTAATAGCCAAAGTGAGTATCACTAAGCAATGATTGACATGTACCTTAGACTAAGAAGTCAAATGTTCGAATCTCCTACCTCCATAATATTGTTGAATTTAAAAAAAAAAAAAAGTGTTTTATCTAATAGCTTCAAATTAGCTTCAAATTATTTTTCTTTCAATTCAAAGATATGAAGTTGAGAGATTCAAATCTATGACCTCATTGACTTCTAATTATTTTTAGTGCAAAGTTTTATGTCGATTCTAATTATCCACTTAAGGAATCAAACTTATAATTGAATGTAATTCAATAGTCTAATAGATGAAATGATGCGGCGGAAAGCTTATACTTAATTCGACCTAAAAGAAAATGAAGATGAAAAAAAAAAAAAAAAAAAGGCGGCGTCGAAGTTGAGCAAGGGAAAGCAAACTTTGATTGGTTGTCTTGCAATTAAAAATGAAAGAAAAAAGTTCGGTTCCATGGTAAGTGGCCAATAAATTAAGACGGATTCATGAACTTTGAACAGAATCGATCTACTCAACTCCTCTGAAGAATTTTGCGATTCGGTTTCTTACGACAACAATGGGGATTCCATCGGAATTGAGGGATTTGTGGGTACACAGAAGGAATGCTCTTGTAATTCCGTCGCCGGCTGAAGAACGGAAATTATCGAACGCCAAACTTTGCACTCAAGGTCTCCTTGCTTGTTTCATTTCACATCCTTTTAAGCTTTGTGCAGTTGGGTAGAATTTAGAATTCGTTTTTAAACAATGGAATCTCATTGTTGGCGTGATGGATTCGATCTTCTTTATCTGCTGTACTAAATCGTCGTTGGATAATTTATGGGAAGGATTAGAAAGAATCTGCCTCCCTCCGTGCTTTGTTTCAATACGATGGGAACTGTTGGAGAAATTTCTAATCTATTTACTGGGCATTTATTCCCACGATCATTTCGTCTCACCTTCTTTCCTTTTTGGAGCTGGAGATGCAAATGCGATGAATATATATATAATTTTTAAAGTCAATGCTTCTAGATTTGGCTTCTTTACATGGTTAATTGGATTATTAATCGCATCATGTCCTGTACCTTACATCAGTTAGCCTTTTTATAATTTGCAGAAGGTGTTCGTGCTGGTTTCAAGGCAGCTTCTATTGCATGCGCTGTCAGTGCAGTGCCTACGGTATTCTATCTATCTGACATAATAAACTGTAGTTTTAGTCTGTTTTGATGTATGTTCTTGCTGTATTGTAGTTGAGAGTAGCATAAATTTGACCATATAAGTAGGTTGATCATTAATGAGGCATAAAGATAAACAATTAGCATGCAAGATTCTGTTAATGTTGTTGATCAGGTCATGGGTAATAGCGTAAAGCCTTCCTCCAATTTCATTTGCATTGGATTGAGCGATGTGTTCGTAGTGTTAGGTACTCTGTATTGACCCATTCCATGTAATTACGTGAGTGCACTTGTCAATTTTATGGATACATATGTTTCAACTTCTCCCAAACCGGTCATTCTGAAATGGCTGTGCAGATGATAAAGCATGTTAATGGTTACCAGACAAGGTTGAATGGATTGAAAAGTAGACTATCTGATGCATTTAGGCACCTACTCTAGGTGTGCGGTTATAGAAATATGAGATTCATCATGTTTGTGAAAGAAAAGAATAGGCAAGAAGTAGAATATGATTATTGATCTGCAGATGGTAGATATAGTAAGAAAAACACTGGTGGGTTGATGAAAAACTCTTTAGTTTTATTTTCTTAAGGAGATCTTCTTTGGACATCATACTTAGAGTTTGTTGGCGAGTGTCCTGAATTCTTTTTTCCCATTGTTTAGTCGAATAGGGAACCATGAGTTATGTGAATTGCAAAGTATTAAATTCACATTATTAGTTCCTCGAGCCATTTGATAGTTTATAGTGTGATTGCCTGGAATATTGCAGAGTTTAAATAGGAGAAATTTTGAAAAATCACCTTCGTATGGTTGACAAGGTAGTAAATTTTGAAGATAATTCTATTAGCAAGTGAAGAGTTAAGTCTTAGCCTCACTGCATTTGTGGGATGTGTGTGTGTGAGTTTTAGTTTTAAGTTTAATATGCTTCTTCTCCTTCTTCATTATCAGTTGGTTGCTGTTCGAGTGGTTCCTTGGGCAAAAGCGAACCTTAATTATACTGCTCAGGCACTCATCATTTCTGCAGGTATAATGCTTATGTACAAACTTGTTGTGATTAATCAATTGTCACCATCTATTTCAAACAAAGAGAGTGAAAAGATTCTAGTTGTAGCAGAATAAAGTGAAAGTAAAACTGCCAACCCCTAGGAAATGTGAGCCCATCTCATTTTGCTCCCCCCAACGAAAGGAAAAGAAAATGCTAAAGCTATTCTGAAAGCATCTATTGAAAATAGGTCAAATTAACTTGGTATAACTACTTGTAGGAATTAACGTTTTACTTTTAATTGGTGAACAGCGTCTATTGCTGCGTACTTCATCACTGCCGATAAAACCATCTTAGAATGTGCAAGAAGAAACTCCCAGTTAGAGGATGCCTTGAGACGCCAAGGACAATAAATGTACGTTTGAAAGCGTTATGTTGGTGCAATCTGTTCTGATGTATGATGGAAAAAATGGCTCTGTTTTGGTGCCTGTTTGAGATCTAGTCCGTCACTTGTTCTACATTTTCTTCCCAATTGCCAATGCCAACTCTCCTTGGATGCGGCGGACCAATGTAAAACGAAACAAATGAATAAAATGTCGCCTTTAATCACCTTTTAGTGCCGGCTATCTTTGTTGGTGCTTATCTTTCCTTTTGTTTCAGAGTGCTAGTAGGCTTTATGTGGCCATTGTATTCTATGTTTCTTTCTCTTGGATATAATTTACTTGATATGAAATATCATTCTCAAGCTTCCTGGCTAAACGAGATTGTTTATCTTTTTTTTGGCTGCATAGATTATCTTAAATTTTCTGGGTTAGAACCTGAAATATGAGTGTCAATGTAGTTCTTCACCAATGATTGCTGATAGCATGACATTGTTTGGATTAAAATAATCTTGAACTTTCATGAACAGCCAGAGAAAATGCAATTTAAGGTACAATATCACCCTACTAAGGATGTGATTTACATTCAGTATATCTTAGTTCATTTTCTCATAGAGATTTCCATGCCAGCTTCCAAAGATTGCATCTGGTTCTTGACATGAATCAGAGCCCCCTAGTATGGATTCATATAACGAGAGGTGCAATGCACTGGTTGGATTCTGCAAGATACTTCAGATAGTAGACAATGCTATCCAGTTTTCCCAAGAACATTCCAATTATGGTCAACTTCATTCCTTGGTTCATGATATTAGGTATGTGAAAATGACATCTCACTTTGCTCTCTATATTAGGCTCTTCGGATCACATTTTACATTCACAATTCCAAGAAGTAAAAGTTTGATGCTATTGTGTTTGGTTTAGAAGCATGGGAATCAGAATGTGAAAAAAGGTCATTCAATTGTCTAAGGGTGTGACAATCACCTCAAATATCACTTTCGGCTACTGTCGTGGAGTAGGCTTAGCAAGAAGATAACTGGAGAATCTTAATGAGCAACTGGGAGAGATAGGATAGTATACACTATTTTAAAGTAGTTCAATTGAAACTTTCCATCTAATGACTGTAGGCTTAATGGTTGTATTTGTTGTGAGAAAGTTTAGAAGCAAGTTTTAAAAAGAAAGAAACCGAAAGTTGCGCACGTCAGGACTCGAACCATGGCACGGAGAAACGCTTGCTGAAGAAGGCGCCACTCTTGCAAACAATGCAATTGTTTAGAAGCAAGTTTTGAAGCTAAGCTTTCTCTCCACTCTTATACAAATCTCTCCCCCTAGGAAATTTAGTTGGAGAGGAACAATATGATCTTTAGAAGAACCGAGAGATCTTACCCGTTAATCAAGCGTTTTGTAGCTACTAGCTTGGTTTCATTCTTTTGGATTGAAGTTCGTTCTTGTAGTTAGTGTTGGGACTTCTTTTTGTAGACTTGTTTTATTGTATGTCCTGTATATTCTTTCATTTCTCTCACTAGAAGCTTGGTTTTTTATGTATAAAAAAAATATACAAATCTCTCTATCTTATTAAGAGAAAGTTTGAATCTGGTAGATTACAAGAACAAAAAGAATGAGAGAGCAAGACCTCTCTTGAAGATGTGTCTAACTTAATGCTTCATCTTTTCCAACCTTAACCAGTTTCAAAATCTATGGAAAGGTTCCAAGCTAGCCAACTTGGAAACTTTCTGCTGACTGATATGCTGATGATTAAACAAAAAAACCTTAAATTTCTTCATTTGGTCCTCAAGTATTCCACACGTGTTGATGTTTCAATTCTTATTATTTACTTTTGAATGTGCCACATTTTGATAGTGGATTGAGGAGAGTTGAATCGTTTAACCATTCAGTCAAAATTAAACACGACTCAAGTTGTAAATTTTATCCTGAAGTCATTTCAACCATAACTATTTTATATACCAAAATCATGGCACATTGATCGTGGATCACACAAATGCAATTTGATATGATTCTCTGTGGAGTTCCTATTCATGATAATACAAAGGTATGGACATAGCCCTAAAGTCTGCAATCCAGCTCCAAATCTCCACTAAGAACAAGAATTGAATGTTGCCTCAAAAACTTGCACACATAACAACAAAGCCATTTTGATTCCATATTGGAGGATATCCCAAGCATCTCAACTTTAGTATATTCTCTTTGGAAAGAACAAAAAAGCACCAATTTTCATGCCCCAAGTAACAGTAGAGTAGATAAGTAATGAACAACAATACTAAGTGGCTTGTCACCAACCAACTGCTCTGAGTGGAATTTTAAAAGCCCTTTGCCAAACTCCAAAGATAAGTACTTTGGAAGTTACTTAATCTCAATGATCACAACTTCCAATTCAGCTTCTTCTTTCACTAAAACTTCCAAGTTTTTATGTCTTGGACAACATATTCTCACAAGGGACAACTGATGGAATTTTTGTTGTTGTGTGTTCTTTATTATCTAAATGCTTTGTAGGCTCCAAACTCTTATCCTTGGGAACAATTGTCTACTCCAAGAGATGCTCAGCTGAGGAACAAGAAGGTTTTTGTTTTATTATATGCAATGTGTATGGTTATTATTGACTAAACTTTTGAATTGTTATATAAAGTAGAAATGTCTTTGTATATATTATTAATTTGTATTATATAAATCATATAACTTGTATGATAATGTAGAATGACTCAAAAAGGATATAGGATAGACTACAAAAGTTTGGTACTTTTTATCCTCACAAAAAGAAAAAGTGAAACAAATTATTGTGGATTTGTATTTTGATTTGATTTATTCTTTCACCCTTGCTACCTACTTGCTTCCATATATAAATACTTTCCTTTAGGCTAGAATAATCAGGTATAAAGTAAAAGAGAGAATTGAAAGAACAAGAATTCACCCATTGCCTCTCCTCTTTGGGGAAAGACATGGAGTTCAGGAAGTTGACAGCTGATGCAGATTTTTTCAGTGTTCTATATGATCCTTGGAAGAGAAAGGAAGAGAAGTCTATCATCCCTCAATTTAGTGTATCGTGTTCGGAAGGTTCGACTAGTTCTAGTTCCATTGGGTCACTATCGTCGTCGACCCTGAGTGATGATGCATTATCATCATTCTCATCATCTTCTTCGTGTTCGTCTTTGTCTTCGACTTCATCTTCGTTATCTCGAAGTGAACTTCGTCAGCAACAACTTCCTATCAAGTAAGTTCCACAAACAAATGCAGAGCCCTTTTCTAAAAACTATTCAGGTTCTGAGCTTAAACTTTTTTCTGTCATTACTTGTTGTTCTTTTTGCAGAAAAGGGTTGTCAAAATTTTATCAAGGTAAGTCAAGAACCTTCTCATCCTTATCAGATGTGAAATGCATAGAAGACCTTGCAAAGGGAGAGAATAATTATAGAAAGAAAGACTCTAGAATGTCACTTAGTCCTAAAGCTACTATATCAAAGAAGCTTGGAAGGAGCTCTTTTGCAGCCTTGGTTTCTAAGGCAGATAGTTAACTTTGAGATCTTTCCAATTCCAATTGCAGACTCTTCAACTATAAAATATGCCACACCCTCATTGAATAAAGGGAAGGTGTAGCTGTTTTTGTAATTTTTGCTTGATGAGGGAAAATGATGAAATGTATTTTTATAAATATACTTTGAGTATAAGATGAGTATGTTCACGTTTTACAATTTTGGTTTCGGAGTTCCTCGTAATGGAAGAAGGGTTGGAACGAGAGTATTCTAGGTCCTGTTTGATAATCATTTGGTTTTTTAAAATTAAGCTTATAAACATTATTTGCCAGCTATAAGTTTTTTTTTTTTTTTTTTTTTTTTTTGAAATGGGAATAATATCATTAAATCATAAACGGTTTGTTGCAACTACATCCTCTTCAATTAAAGAGGCTAACCAACAGCTATAAGTTTCTTTGTTTTGTTATTTACCTTCTTTTCATGTTTTCAAAAGATAAGTCAAATCTTGAAAAAGTAGTTTTCAAAAACTTGTTTTTGTTTTTAAAATTTGGCTAATAATTCAAATGTGTCCTTAACAAATATGAAAATTATTGTCAGAGAATTGAAAGAAAACGGGAGTAATTTTCAAAAACCAAGACTCTGTGTTGACAACAATTTGGTTGTTGGTTTTTTGGTTTTGAAAATTATGTTTATTTTTTTTTCAAATTCTTTACGATGGTTTTCATCTTTGTTAAGGACACACTTACATTCCTATTTCTAGCCAAATTCCAAGAAAAAAAAAAGTTTTTAAAAACTGTTTTTTTAGTTTTCAAAATTTGATTTGGTTTCTGAACATATGGAAAAAAAAAAGGTAGATAACAAAATAAAGAAACTTACCGGTGGAAACAATGTTTGTAAGCTTAATTTTCAAAAATAAAAAACAAAAAATGAAATAGTTATCAAACGAGACTTAAATAATTATCAAATTGGTCATTTTTAACTTATTGAAACCGACTACTGATATGGTATGACAAAAGTTTATTATTTCATTTTTGAAAAGTAATTCTTTATCATCAAATAATAATCTTGAAAATAGATATCTTCCAACCAAAAAGGAAAAGAAGGATACCAAGTACACGACAAGCTCACGAAAAAAAAATAAATTAATTAACTAAAAAAAGGGAGAAAAAGTAAACTAGCCAATGGATGAAAAAACAAAATCATTATTGGATGAAATCTCAACCATTTTTCGAATTTTAATATTTAGCTAAGATTTTTTTTATAAAAAAAAAATCGAAACTATATTATAAAACAAAGATAATTATGAGCAAATGAAGATTTGAAAAGGAAATTGTGTTTACAAATTGATTAAAATGCTTAGGTCCAAATCATTGAAAGAATGTAACACGTATTTATTCCACAAATGTTGTTGAAAATGCATTTGATTTATTTATAATAATAATAAAAAAATAACAATAATTGAAAATTAGTTTGGCAGCTATAGTGGAAGGTGGAAGCCAAGCTGGAAACAGCCTTATGTGCAATGCACAGACTACAGAGTGGAAGTTTACGGATATTTTAATTAAAATAAAAAGGAAATGTATTTTTCTTTTTTTTTTTTTTTTTCTTTTCAATTTGTTTACCAATGTCTAAAAAGAAAAAAAAGGCAGTTCAATAATTAAGAGGTCAGATATTCAAATCTTTATCCCGATAAAAAAAGACAAATACTTTTTTTTTAATTAAGCCGTAAACATCACAAAATGTTAAAATTAGTAACATCTCCTAAACATCACAAAATATATTTTAATTCAATTGGTCAAAATATTAGTAACCTCTCCTAAACGTTAGAGTTTTTAATCTCTATCAAACCACCTATCTATATTAAAAAATAATTAACATCAAATTACTCCTTGTTATGAAAAATTAATTAACTCATTAAAATGCTATTATACGATATCAACGATCAATAGCAACACAAACACCAATTAATCTAATTTTAGTTCAACTAGTTAAAACATTATAACCTTGATCAAAAGATTAAAAGTCGAAATATAAAATGATTAATATTAAATTTACATAGCCAATATGAGCACAACTCAAATGAAGCAGAAGGTTAATTCTTTTTCAGATTGGCTTATTTCAGCTAATGCATTTGATATTGGTTGTGTACATCACATTAGTGGGGGCTCCTGTCCCACTGGTGATATTTTAAACAATTCTGTTTCTGATTAATTGATGATTTTATTCTAAAAAAAAAAACATGAGCACAACTCAATTGACATAAGCTTGTACTAGTGATCTAGAGGTTTGTGGGTCATTGAACTTTCAATCTTGTGTCTAATAAGTCAAGTCTTTACATATTTGAGATTTTTTAAAATGATAGGAAGTTGAGAGACCTATTGTATAGTTTTTAAAATTCAAGAACTTATTAGAAACAACATTGAAAGTTTGAGGACTTATTTGAAATTTTTTAAAGTTTAAGGGCTAAATTGACATAACCCTGAAAGTTTAGGGATTAAACATATAATTTAACCCAAAAAAAATATTAAATTTACATATCTTCATCATTTTTAACATGGAAGAATATAATTTTGCTAGCTCAATCGACACAAAGTTGTACTGATTACCACAAGGTCTGTGGCTCGAATCCTCCCACTTCACATATTGTAAAAAAAAAAAATGGAAGAATATAATTTAATTGAAAAAAAGTTGAAGATATCAAAACTAAAATTTTGAAAAGATGAGTGCCAATTGCGAAATTGAAATATATATTTAGCAAAAACAAAAACGTTTTTTTTTTTCTTTGGGTGCAAAGAAAAAAAACTAAAAATTTACAAGGCCAAACACTGCCTTGACTAAACCCTCTTCCCTGCTTGGACGCCCTCTCTCCTTCATCTCTCTCTCTCTCTGCAGCCCTGAATTTGACCGGTTTTCGAACCGTCAACCTATCGCCGGTGCGAATTAAGGGTTTGGATCTGTTCTCCTTTCGTACTTTTCCAGCCTTGTCTTTCTTCGCACACTGTTTCTTTATGGTCTGCTTGCTTCTCTATATCTAATTCGCCCTTTCATCATCAAATCTTGATCCCAATTATTCAATTTCACTTTGAAATTTTGGGCGTCTGCATCGGAAATGCTTTGCTGAGTTTGCTTGAGTTTTGTCAGATTTGCTCCGATTTTTTTTCTTTTTGTCAATTCTCGGTCAGATTCAGGCTTGCGTGATTCTTCTTGTTTGTGTTACCTGTGTCTTTCTCGCGGGTTGGGAAATGGTGGGTTCGGACAGTTCAACTGCTTTTTCCCCGGCGCCACAGCCGGCGAGGAATAATGGTGTTACGAAACCGATCTCTCTTGCTGGGCCGACGGATGCTGATATTCAGCGCAATATCGAACTGGAGAAGGTGTTTTTTTTTTTTTTTTGCTTTTACTTGTTGGTTAAATCTCAATTCTTTTGGTGGTTTTTCCTGTGTCGTGTGGAACTCCAGTAAACAAAAATTTCAATTTTGATTATGTTGTACATATTGGTAGTTCTTGATTGACTCGGGGCTTTACGAAAGTGAAGAAGAAGCTGCGAAAAGAGAAGAGGTTCTGGGCCGCATTGACCAGGTGCGGACCTTATTCACTTCTGTAGTCTTTTATGTTTATTCTTTTTGGGAATACTGGGAAGTGTTCTCAATAACCATCTTCAACAAAACAATCTTCTAATCGGTGACGAAAACGAGATTTTAGTTTATTTTTTTTTCTTCTTTTGAATATATTTGAGCGTTTACTTCCTTTTATGTCTTGAACTTCTTGTCCTTAGCCATTTATTTTCTATTATAGATTGTTAAAAATTGGGTCAAGCAATTAACCCTCCTAAGAGGATACACAGAGCAGATGGTGGAGGATGCAAATGCCGTAATTTTTACTTTTGGGTCTTATCGTCTTGGGGTAAGCATAATATTTGATTTAGTATTTCGGGAAAAAACTTACTTCTAACTTTATGTAACTCTTTGTTGGAGTGTACATAGTGTTTGGATGTATGCTTAGAGCAACGATATTTTTTCCTGTATTTTTTGCCTTATTGACCTGTGCATTGTATTCAAATATATGACATATATGTAAGTATTCGAGGATGTGGCATAAAATTAACCATATGACAGGTACATGGACCAGGAAGTGACATAGACACTTTGTGTGTTGGACCATCTTACGTGAATAGAGAAGTGAGTCCTACTAATATTTTCAATTATTATATATAAAATGCTGAAACTTTCAACAATTTTTTTGGACTTCTCATTTTGGGATTAAATTGAAGCTTATTCTTTAACTGACTATTTGTTTGTTTCTAATGGAGGACTTCTTCATCATCTTGCATAATATTTTTACTGAAATGGAAGAGGTTACTGATCTTCAACCGGTTCCTGATGCACATGTTCCAGTGATGAGATTCAAATTTCTGGGAATATCAATTGATCTTCTGTATGCGAGCATTTCAGCTTTGGTTGTTCCGGAAGTAAGTTTTAGCAGTTTGTTTAAAGTTTAATTATATTTATTTTGTGTTTTCAGTCCCATAAAAAAAATTATTTTATGTTTTCAGGATTTCTTTTTGTTACATTGTCGTTGTTGATCATATGAGATTTCAAACTATTGTATGTTATATGCTACTTCCTCTCTACTTTCATATTTGTCTCAATGGCGAATATTTCCATAATTCATGCAGAATTACCTGCCATATAAAAATCCAATTGCCAACTTTGTTATGTGAATGGCCATGATGGCACTTTTCATTATTCTTATGGGTTGTTTTTTTTTGGTAGTTTTATTTATAGTTTGAACCATTTATAACAGCTTTCATGACTGTTGCCGCCTTTTCTTGTTGTGCATATACAGTGGTTGAGCCGTATAATTTGTTCCCCCCACCCCACACCAACACCCACCCACGAATGTGGTCGTGGTTTTCAGGCACTTCTTCTACTTTTATTTTATTTTATTTTTTTAATATGGCTAGGGGCTGGGTAGAGAAAATTCCCTCCCAAAAGAGGACGATTATATACCAAAGGAATTTCTTTCTTCTTTCTTACATTCATTCATAACATTTTAATTATCTGTCAAGTTTGTTTTGTAACCTTGAGTCCATGTAGGTGCATTAAATGTTTCAGTGTCTAGATGTGTGTGTTTAACTCTAAACAGGTGGTACTTTTCACATACCCCTTTTTGCTGTAGATTTAACTGTGATTGAGTGGTATCACTTGCCAATTGTTTTCCTATTATTGTTTTTCCCTTTTCTTCTAATCTTTTGAACTGTTGCTATTCCCCCTAAATTTTCTGCAATTAACTTAACCATCAGGATCTGGACATCTCTCATGGAGCTGTGCTGTATAATGTTGATGAACAAACTGTTCGAAGTCTTAATGGATGCAGAGTTGCAGATCAAATTCTAAGACTTGTTCCAAATGTTGAGGTGAAACATATTTTGAGCCTAATTTGTTTTTCCAGAAACTTGTTTGCTGATTTTTTCTGTGACCTATAATTGTAGCACTTTCGCACGACACTCAGATGTTTAAAGTTTTGGGCCAAAAGACGGGGTGTATATTCAAATGTAAGTTTCAATATCATGGATTTTGCCTCCTGTCTTCACTTTTATCTTTCATATTTCATTTTTTTTTTCTTTCTTCATGTACAGGTCACTGGGTTCCTTGGAGGTGTAAATTGGGCACTTTTGGTTGCTCAGGTATGCCAGCTTTACCCCAATGCAATTCCAAGCATGCTAGTTTCTCGTTTCTTCAGAGTGTATACCCAGTGGCGTTGGCCAAATCCTGTAATGCTATGTTCAATAGAAGAGAATGAACTTGGTTTTCCTGTCTGGGATCCTCGTAAAAATCCTCGTGATCGATTTCATCTTATGCCAATAATAACTCCAGCTTACCCTTGCATGAACTCTAGCTATAATGTGTCAACTAGTACTCTTCGTGTTATGATGGAACAGTTCCGCTATGGCAATAACATCTGTGAGGTGAGGCTATTTTTATTTGGATTCTAATTCTTATATATTCTTGCAGGGTCTTAATAGTATTTTCTCTTACGTCACTGGGTGCCTTGCAGGAGATTGACATGAGCAAAGCCCAGTGGAATGCTCTATTTGAGCCATATTTATTTTTTGAGACATACAAAAACTATCTACAGGTTGATATAATTGCAGCAGATGCTGACGATTTGCTAGCATGGAAGGGATGGGTAGAATCTCGCTTTAGACAGCTTACCTTGAAAGTAAGTCTACTAGCCTGTCCTTGTTATCTGTCTGAAGTTGGATGGTCTTTCAACAGCCTGATATATTTTATTTTTCCTTTCTGCAGATAGAGAGGGACACCAGGGGGATGCTGCAGTGCCATCCCTATCCTATTGAGTATTCTGACTCGTCCAAGCCATGTTCTCACTCTGCTTTTTTCATGGGCTTGCAGAGAAAAGAGGGATTAAGAGGCCAAGGAGGCCAGCAGTTTGACATACGGGGAACTGTTGATGAGTTCAGGCAAGAGATAAATATGTATGCCTTTTGGAAGCCGGGGATGGATATCTATGTTTCTCATGTACGGAGGAAGCAACTGCCCGCCTTTGTTTTTCCAGAGGGACACAAACGGGCAAAGCCATCCAGGCATGAAGGGCAGCAAGCTGACGCAGTTTGTGCTGATATGCTACAAGATCAGTCTGGGATCACCGAGAAAGGGAAAAAGAGGAAAATTGATCATGAAGAAACAGAGATGGAAAAGAAACAAGCCTTTATTAGTCAACCAGCACATGAGTCTCCTATGCATAAAACTAATGGTGGTGGATCAGATGGAAATTTGCCGAGCTTGAAATCTCCTGCAGATTGTTGTTCTGAAGTTTGGTCATCTTTTGAGCAGCTTGATGGCAGAATGGATACTGATGGATATGGCACGAAGATTCCAACTTTGACCAAGGAGACTGGTCCTTCGAAGGATGAGGTAGAGCTAGCTAAAGAAATGGAGAGATCTTCATCAAGGAAGGAGGCGCCTGATCTATATAAAGGCAGTCTTTCTAAATCGGAAGAAACTTCACAAATTGGGATGAAAGGGGAAAAAATTGAGGGCTTAGCATCAAATATGAATGGAAGTACACAGACAGTCGCCATCAAGACTTTCCTCCATTGGACAAAGGATGTCGTAGGGATTGATTCTGAGTCAGCAAATCCATTTGGTCAGACAACTATTGAAGAGAGTACCAAAGTTGAATTTCAACCAAATTGCAATACTCATAACCTTAGTTGCAAGGTGAGTGACTGAGTTTGACTACATTGGATTACAAATCATAGTCAATGGCAGTAAGAGAAGTGGCATTCTGGAGATAGTGAGTCAGGGATATTTGCAGGGCAATGATAGCAGGGCAGACCAAGATTTGGCGTTGGAAAATGGTTCTGTTGTAACTGCAAGAGTGTTTCAAAATGGTCAATCTAAAGAGTTAGAGGTTTGAATCTAATTGTTTAAATTTCTTTCTTTTATTATCTATATACACAACATTACTATTCCTGATTACGGCGCTCCCACCAAGGAATCTAGGAAGAGAGGAGATTGACATTTTAATTGATATCAATCAGAAGAATAGAAGATATAAACAGACTTCTGGTTTGATACCTTAAACGTTTCTTCTTTTTTCAAAAAGCACTCTTTTTGTTTCGTTCCTTATTTCTTCTCCATGCCAGTTCCCTGTTTTCTCTTTCCCAGCCATAATTATTGGTCTATTTTCCTGTTGCATTTTCATTATCATATTGTAATGCCAAATTTTCGCACAGGCAATCTTCTGACTGGTGCATATGTGGTGGCAGGTCCTGCACCACTATACGTGTTATGTTTCCAGTAACTGTGCTAAAGAACCCATTTCTGCTCAAGCTTTTCCTGCATTACCCCTTTTTCCCTCATGAGAATCCTAACCTAATTAGTTTTTTTTTACAACTTTATTTTATAGCCGAAGATCAACAATCAGGCGGTCCCAGAATGGAGCTAAATCAGAGTTTATGCAGAATTCTGGTAAAAAAAAGTCTGTGGGGTATCTGGCTAGAAGGCATATGTGTTTAGACTCGACACAGTTTCTATTAAAAAAAGGATTTTTTTTTTTCCTGAATCTGACAAAGGGCATGTGTTTTTCCATTCATTAGTACTTAGCTTGTATGATTTTTGTATTTATTTTAATCATCTTCTCTTTATGTTGCTTGTTTGGTTCTTTAGCATCTGAACAGACTGAATTTGAACTCCAAGGCATGACATGTGGAGGAGAAGTACTTGGATACCAGATGGGTCGGGAGGGCAGGAGCTAGCCAGCATTTGGTAAGTATCACCTCAATCACTGGCTTTGATTATCGATGTAGATGATCATGTATGCACCTGCGGACATGGGGAGGAGTCAGGTGGCTTGGTGGCGTGGTGTATAATTCAGCTCCAATATGCTGTTTGTTGCCCTTGAACATGGGAATCCGAAGCAGAGCTGTTGGAAGAAAAGAACTTAAATAAGTGCATGCGGTGCTTTGAAGATTCAGGTGCATGTTAGATGCCTGGTGTCGGAGCTCTCATGGCTTCCCATTTTTGAAAGACGGGGAGATTCTTTGCGAAGGAACTGCTCATGAGGTCGTTTCTGGGGCAAATTCTTTCTACACTTTCGAGACCTCCAATGTTACAGTTTAACCATATTGAGCTTTAACAGCACGTTGTACGGAGAAAGGTTTTTTTTTTTTTTTTTCTCTCTCTCTCTCTCTCTCTCTCTCTCTCTTTCTTTCGTTTTTCTTCTTCTTCTTCTTCTTCTTGGGATGTGGGGAGGGAAGGAGAGAGAAGGGGGAGGGTTGCTTATACTTTAGTTAGGCATCTCAAGAAAGTGTCGGGTCAGTCAATTTTTCGTTGTCTGTACATCTCACATCTATGGTGTAGTGTTCTTTATGAAACTCTTTGAAGTTTACGAGATTTCTTCCTCTCTCTCTCTCCATGTGATACAGATTGTGCTTAAGTTTATTATCCACACATCTAAGTAGTTTATTATCCACACATCTAAGTTACTTGAGAAAAATAGAATGGATAATTTGAGTACTGCAAGATTCTTTCCTTGTTTAAAATGGAACATTCCCAATTCTTTTTCCCACAACATCAATAAAAGGTGTTCGGGGGGGGGGGGGGGGGTTAAAGTTTGGTTTCCAGGAATTTTATTGATCCCCTACTCTGCTGGAGTATACAAACGGCTATCAGTTTAGATATTTGCTCGCACTAGTTTTTCCATAAACAGTAAGGATCTTGTTGATGTCATAGAGGAGTGCCAAGGAGGGGAACAGCATCAAATTCACCGGCATTCTTTCTCCTATCACAATCTTCTGGAGGGCTGCATTGGCGTAGAATATGCAGAACCTCCTTCATTGATGGCCGTATTTCAGGTAATGTGCTCGTACAAATTAGACCAAGTTTGAATAGAGTTGTCATCTCTTCCAAATTGCATGGGTTTCTGATTTCCTCATCAAGAGCATCAATAATAGGCTTTCCCTCACTATATTGCTGCCATGCCCATTCTGCTAGGCTTGTGTGCTCATCTCCACAGTTAGGTTCTCTTCCTGTTGTGAGCTCCAGGAGTACAACCCCAAAGCTATAGACGTCAATTTTCTCATTGACTTTCGTTGTATAGGCATACTCTGCAAGATTAAGAAAATTTGTCAAAACTATAGTTTGGAAGCTCTATGAAGATAACTTGTTTGGCATTCAGTTATGGAGATGGAATCATCCCCTCTAGTTTGGCTTCAAACTCAATGTTCAAAACAGCGGCAATTTAGTTCTACATGCAAGAAATAGCTTTTCAGGAAGGTCCTATACGAATGTAAACTGGAAGTGATAAGGATTTATATGATTTATGATGTTTAAAGACCAGTCTTTCCACCATTGTCTTGGATGAACTAACCTGCGCCTATTATATGATTTATGATGTTTAAAGACCTTTGTTTTTTCCAAGGATGGGGACTTACCAGGAGCTATATAGCCAAAAGATCCTGCTATTGCAGACATGGTGTGGGGCTCTCCCTGCTTAGCCAGCATCTTGGCCAGCCCAAAGTCTGCTATCCTTGCCTGGAACTCGCGGTCTAATAAGATGTTGCTCGACTTCACATCTCGATGAATGATGGGTGGAGAACAATCATGGTGCATATAACTGAGGCCTTGTGCAGCTCCAATAGCAATCTGCAACCTCCTTGGCCAGTCCAAGACATATTGATCAACAAAATCCATTACAGCCGCTCCTAACCTTTTCTTCTTTTTATGAAGCCATTTATCTAGGCTCTGATTTTGCATGTATTCATAGACTAAGAGCTTTGAGTTCTCATTCCAGACGCAGCATAGCAGCTTCACTATATTTGAATGCCGAATTGAGCCTAGTATTTGAACTTCTGCTTGAAATTCCTTCTCAAGCTTTTGATCCAACTTCTTGTTACTCCAAATCTTTTTTACTGCAACATAATAACCATCATGGTTGATATCTATGCAGTAAACTTTGCCGGATCCACCACTTCCAATCAGATTAGTTTCTGTCAAGTTCGACAAGATATTTGCTTCTGTGAAGTCCAATCTCTGGAATGAAGTTAGCTTCCATGTGTCAAGGTGGCATCTTTCATCCTTTTTGCAATAACTTCTATATAGGATAAAGATCCATAGTAAAGCAATTATGAGCAAGGTGACAATGAGGGCTAGAATGAGGGGAAGATATTTAGAGGACTGATCTCTTGAATCTCTTTGTCTGGAGTAACAGCTTGGAAGGTTCAGTAAATCAGTGGTGGTACATAGTTTGGGGTTGTTCAAGAAACTCCTTTCATAGGCTATATTCTCGTACTCGTCTGGAATTTTCCCTGAAAGCTGATTGGAAGACAAATTGAGGGAAGCCAGTCTTAAATGGCCAATTTCAGCTGGGATTTCACCTGACAAGTTATTAGCTGATAAATCAAGGTAAAGGAGGTTGGGAAGGGAGCCAAACGCTGCTGGAATGTGGCCTGAAAGTTCATTTTTAGAGAGATTTAGAGTATTCAACGATTTCCATGAACCAATTGTCGATGGAAGTTGGCCGGAGAGTTGATTTCCATTCAGTATGAGTGTGGTAAGACGAGCAAGGCTTGTCAATTCTTCGGGAAATTTACCAGAAAGCAGATTGTTGCTTGCCTCAAACACAACCAAGTTTCGCCATCCTGACACATTTTGAGGAATTTGACCCCAAAATTTGTTGTTATTTACTGTCAGTCTCGAGACGTTCCAAGATAAGCTATCTGGTAACTTGCCTGAGAATGAATTTCCATCTAACATTATGCTTGAGAGATTGAAAGTAGTCCAAAGACCTGGAGGTATTTCGCCAGAAAATTTGTTGTTAGAAAGCTGGATTGTGCGTAGGGTCCTGCAATTGCCAAGCCCTTTTGGCAATTCGCCGCTAAGATTGTTGGAGAAAGCAACTACTCCCTGTAAGACGCCATTTCTGCAGAGATGTTCAGGTAACGAACCACTTAGTTTATTCATTGAAACCTCCAATGCTTCCAGATTTGAATGCAGACCCAATTCTTGTGGCAAGCCCCCGGTTAAGCTGTTGTTGAAAAGACGAAAACCTTTCAGCGTTGGTATGAGGCCTAAACTCCCCGGAATCTCACCAGACAAGTGATTTGCAAACAAGTTGAGGACCTGCAACTTTTTCAACTTCCCAAAATCTTCAGGAATTGTGCCACTTAAATTGTTAGCAGAGAGGTCAACATTGAGTAAGTTTGATGCTCGGATTGACTTGGGTATCTCACCAGACAATTGATTTTGGTAGAGATATAAGTTGCTTAAATTCTGCAAAGAGAACAGCCCAGCAGGAATAGAGCCTACCAAGTTGTTGCTGGATAAATCCAAGTGCTGAAGGCTCAAAAGATCCGATAAGCTTTCTGGGATTTCACCGATCAAGTTGGATTTTGTTATCCATATATACTTCAACTTCTTCAGTTTCCTGAACTCTTGTGGTATTGGCGATGGGACCAGCAAAGTGTTGTACGCCAAGCTCAGAGTTTCAAGATTGGACAAGTTGCCAATTTCAATTGGCAATGTGCCATTGCACTGAGTTCGATAAATGTTCAAAGTTCTCAAATCTGGCAACCGGCCTAGTGCTGCTGGAAAATCGCCTGAGAAGTTGTTGGCACTGAGGTCCATGTACTGCAGAGTTTGAAACCGATCTATATCTTGAGGTATTGGACCCACAAAATAGTTTCCTGAAAGATCAAGATACTTGAGCTTCGAACAGTTGTATAGAACTTCTGGGAACTCACCAGGGAAGTAGTTCCATGAAAGATCAAGCTCAGTGAGGTTTTGCAGGTTACAGATGACAACTGGGATTTTTCCAGTGATATTCTTGTTTCTGAGAGAGATTCCGGTGACCGTGCCGTCTCTACAAACGATCTCAGGCCAATCACAGGGCGAGGACGAGGAGTTCCATAACCGAAGAGATGGCGGATTCCCCCATTGCTCTTTAAGATCAAGCAAGATGGCCTGGTCTGCATTGACAGTTTGTGAACTCACATGGAATGGAATGGAGATGAAGTAGAAGAGGTAAACAGAGAGCAGGATTCTTAGAAATGGCAGTGAAATTCTGGACATTTTTGGATGCTTCTGCTGGTTATTCTGGTGTGTTTGGTTTTTGCCAGAAAAGCAAATGGAAAAATGGAGAGTTTGTACATGGAATTAGATGCCTTGGACTCATGTAGCCAACATATACTCTTCTCCATAGTCAAAGTTTGGGGAGCTTTGTTCTTACACGGCACAGCCAAAGTCCAAAAGCTAGTAATTATTTCACGTTTGGTTCTTTGCCAAACTCACGAATGGTTTTGACATGATTGTTACTTTATAGATATGGATTTTCCATCTCAGATCATGAACAGTTTTGTTTCTTTAAGTTTCTCTCAAGTCCTACATTCAAAATTTCTACACTTTCATGAGATTTTGAAAAAAGAGAAGTGTTATACTTGTGTGTTAGGATACACGGTCACGCTTATCTCGGACTACATTCTGGAAAAAGTGGCACGAGAGTTTATTTATATAGGTCTTGTTATAATATTTTATTAGATAACATGAGGTTCTATCTCAAAACCAATTGACAATGAGTGAAGTAGTTCATCTATCTTATAAATGATGAGGTCTCCACTTATCTTTTCAATGTGGGATCCTCAACATATTTTAATTTTTAAACTTGGTTGATGTACAACAAAATATCACTTTTTGGAAATTTTGCTTGAGAAACTTGAACAGGGTCATGGATCAAAAAGGGAGATGGATCTTCTTTTTCTTGTGATCTCATAGTATTCAAATTTGACCACATTTTGAAAGGAAATCAACTTTCTACAGTAGCTTGCCCCATGTTTCCTTTTTTCTATATATATGAACCATGGACTGCCTGCCTGAAGAAGAAGATTTTGTTTAGTCCTTGTTTTTGACTGAGCTGTCAAATCACTACACATTAAATTATATAAGATCTCAAAGAAAGATAGTTGATATTAAATAATGTAATGTGGCCACATTCAATGATGACTCTGTTTAATGCAAAATGAGTGCTTTATTTATTATTGTTTTAAGGTTGATATGGGTTAGTTGATGACAATGGATCCCATCTCTGCTCTGTGATTGCTGAGGACATTGTGGCTCTGATTGCTCCCCCACCATCAAACATTCTTCAATTGCACCAAAAAAAGAAAAAAAAAAGAGTGGGTTTTGATTGTGTTTGAGTTAGTTTGTGTAATTAGGGGTGAAAATTTGAGTCATATCAAGCTAAGTTATACGAACTTTATATTACACCTGTTTAGATGGAGAAACCCACATTTTATACTACCTATTAGCTTTTACGAATTAAACAAGAAATTTATCATTCAAATACAAATTACACAAATATTTAAATGTAGAAACTCACGTTTTATACTACATATTAACTTTTACAAATCATAAACAAGAAATTTAGAATTCAAATATAGATCACAAAAACTAAACTTGGTTAGCATATTTATTTACACAATTCAAAAATAGATTATACAAGATCAAAAACTTTTCAACTTTAAGCTTTACAAATTTATACTTATCATGAGCGAGATATTATCGGGATAAGGGGATAATTAATTAACCATATAACGAAGAAGCTCTCGTGAGGGATATTTAGTATATGAAATAACATACGTCAAGGAAGTGGATGTCAATTTGTCTTCTAAAATACAAGGGTTTTTTTTTTTTTTTTTTTTGGTCTTTTTAGATATCAAAACATAAGATTTTAGGTGAAAGAGATAAGAATAAGACACTAAATTTGATGCAATTAGCTCATCGCTTCACAGTATCCTTGTTGGTGTTGTTAGGTAGCTTTTGTATACTTTTTTTGATGTACAAGTAACATAATAGTGACCTGTTTAACTAGATTTTGATTTTAGGCTCTTATTAACTTAATTTTGTTTTTGTTTCGTTTTAATCAATGTACCCAAATTAGCTTCTAACATTGATTATCCAATTAATTTATGACTAAAATTTAGTATGACATTATATATAAAGCTAGCTGATGTGACACATCGATTTGTTATTGAAGTAGAACCATATTAAGTTTCATCTTATTCTACATCAACTTTAGTTAATGTCAGGTGCTAAATTGATATATAAAAAGATCCTTAAGATAATATAAAACAGATGATATAGTACCATAGCGAAAAGCTTAAGAGTAATGAAATAGAGGGACTAAATTGGCAATTAACCTAAGTATATTTTAGTCAATTATATTACTTAATCTTGTTAATGAATCCAACCAATTGATGTTTGTAAAAAATTAATTGTTAGCTTAAGAATATCTATCCATTATTTTATATTTGTTTGTTTATAATCTTTGACCTTGGGGATAAGGGGATTATTTTTACTTGGTTTGATTTGTTTACCAATCAATTTGGAATGGTACCTACAAACACCCAATATATGCAAGTTGTTCCTTTTACCTTTCATCTTGTATTTTCCTCATCATTGTTGACTGAAATGGTGGTGGGTGACCTAATTATTATTATTATTATTATTTTTGCATATTGTATTTCAACTTGTATTTTATTGTTCAAAATTTATAAGGTTATATTTTGTGTGAATAATTAACTTGTCCATGAAGTATTAGTTAGTATTTTTTTTAAAAAAAATTAGGAATTTTTACAAAGACAAATATATTGTACTGTACTCGTAAGAAGTTCTTTATAATAGAGAAAGTTTATCTGTAGTTTTTAATAAACTTATCTCTTCAAGAGAATTTCATATTATTTAACTTCATCTTTTGGAGAGACATTCTCTTTATAGAAAATGAGTTGTAAGACCTGCTAGAGTATGAGTGGTAAAACGAGGCGCGAGCATGCATTGGGACTCTTAAACATGTTCCTGTTCCGCAATAAAAGCATGTTGAAAGCGTCAGGCAAAGAGGGGTAAAAAGAGCTGCCTTGCAGTGTGTTCAGTTAGGTCAGCCAAGGGTAAAACCCGGGTTATGGGTCCCTACATTGTAGCGCGAAAGCTAGTATCCCACCTTTGGAATGGTAAAAGTAGTAAATGATTGTTTTCTCTTGCAGGCCCTAGGTTTTGAGATCACCCTTTTTTGTGCCTTTTAGTTTCTTTGCGAGGCCTTAGTGCCAGTGTAGGGGGAAGATGGGTGGAGGAGGTTATAAGCCTGTCTTGGGCTTGTAGAGGCTGCTTTAGGTGAGGCTTTGCGCTTGCATGCGCGTGAGGTTTCGTGGAGTAATCTTGATTTGTTCCTGAATTTGTTAGCATGCTTTAGCTCTTCTCTTAGGCATAAGATTTGGCATTCGGAGCGTTCAGACTTGATGTGATGAATTTCAGCTTCTGAATCCTTGCCATTAATATAGCTCTATGCTTGATTGGTTTTGTCAGGGTGCAGGTTGGGGTGTCCAGACAGGATTCTCTGGTGTGTGGAGTGAGTTATTGTGTGCTTTATTTCCTGTGCTAATGTGTTGTATTTGGTTTGTAATCTCTCAGGCCTAGAGAGCGATGATGGGGGCTGTCTTGAGGTGAAATAGTGCAGGAGGGAGCAGAGCTGGTTGCTATTCTAGGTGTATGATGGTTGTTGTGTAATGAGTTTGTTAGCGGTGTAACAGTTTAGTCCATCCGGTTGCCTGTTTAGTGTGTTGGTCCTCTTTTATTGATTGGAATGTATAAAAAAAAAAAAAAGTGTTTATTTTTATTACGTATTTCAATTAAAAATCTCAAAAAAACACAAACATTTTATGATATTAGTTAATATTCAAAATTATATATATATATATATATATATTTGTTTTTTTAGTACAACAATATTTGGAGATGGAGGATTCGAACAACTATTCTTCTAACTGAGAGGTCATATGTCAATTACCATTGAGTTATGCTTTGACATATTTAAAATAAAATATCACTATTTTATTTTACTTCATGTAAGTATACTTAGGTGGAGTTGGTACTCAAACATTTTTGAAAGATTCAGTACTTAATTCTTATTTACAACCAGGAATAAGTTGGTACATTATTAGACTCTAGAACAGCAGTTTATGCTTTAATTATAATCTACTTAATTGACGAAAGATTTGTACTTTAAAAAAAGAAAAAGAAAGATTAGCATTGAATTCTTTGGAAAAAAAGATGAGACATGTTATCTAATTTTAATTATAAAATTAGTGGAAATAGGCAGGGCAATTACCTTTAGATTTATTATTTTAATAAGGCACTGCTGTTGGTGGATAAAGTAAAAAACCTCTTTTGAGCATTGAATTGCTTTAATTTGCTTCATTTCAAGTTTTGAAAATTCTTAAAAAATACAAGAGGCTATTTATTTTTATAGAAGTATTTATAATAACCCTCCTTAATTTTTAGATTCGGTTTTATTTCTATAATATTTTCGACTAGATTTTTTGAATTATCAATACTGTATAAATTTGATTGAAACAAAAATATCACTCACATCCAGAGTTGGAGAGCATCTCTAAAATGATATTTATTTTGGTTTTCAAAACTATTTTTTAAAATATAACATATAAGTGAATTTTATCGGTCAAGTTATTGTTCACTTAAAATGATTATTTATAAACTCCTACCAGTTAAAAGGAAGAATAATTTTATTCGTACGATCTATAAAAACAAGTCGGTGAAGAAACAAAGTTGCAAAATATATTTTGTATTTTTTTTTTTTTTTTGGTTAAGGATTCCATAACTTTTTATAAGAACCTTTTATTTGAAATCTATGGATTTGAATTTTCAAGTGGGGCTAAGATTTAAAGGGAAGAAAACAATTACCAAAGTGTAGAAATCCAGTTGGTAGACTGAGTATATTTTTATCTTTTAACCTTTTAAGGGAGAATGGTTCAAATTCTTTTTTGGACTGTTTTCCTTTCTCTCTATTTTTAAATTTCTTCATTTAATTATATTTATGTGTATGTTGGTCCCTAATATTTGATACTTTTCAATTTTTTCCATATTCTTTTTAAATGATGGAATTTCACTTTTGATATTTCAATCAAATCTTTCTATTCTTTTAAACTCACTTCTCCAACCACTATTTTATCCCTCTCCATGGATTGAATCTTTTTATTTATTTATTTATTTTTCTTTAGATCTTTTTTAATTCTTTCCCCCTTTGGAGATTCACTAAATCTGTTTTGTTGACTAGATCTCTCTCCTCTAAGAGAGAATAGTTGGATATTCAATTTGAGTATAACTTATTGGAAACGACATCTATTACCATTCCAAAAATAGATGGTCTTGATGTATTCCCTGCAATTGTTGAGCTTAAAAATAAATAAACAAATAGTTGAGTAAAAGATAAAAATTTAGATCAAGTGGACAAACATGGCATATGAGCGAGTTATTCATTTATTATCTTAGCATAGGCAAACTCGAGTCGCAATTTAAATAATAAACTTATATTTCAATATTGTTTTATACCCTTATTAACATATTATTAACACCTTTTTTGTCAAAAAAAAAAAAAAAAACATATTATTAACACCTTTATTCTTTTTATCAGAATAACTAGAATACAATTTGATGCATCAGTTTTTTTTTTTTAATAAAGAAAACATCCCAAATATTTTCAATTAATCTCCATATTTCAACTATGTATGTGCATAGACATTTTTTTTATCATGTTATTACTACTTGTGCTTGCTTATTTTTTAAATAGTCTCAGTTCTAGACACATTTAACACATTAATTCAAGAGTTATTTTGCTATATAAATGAGAACTTCAAGACTTCCCATATAAAATATCAGACTAGTGCGTTAAACTTAAAAAAGTGAAGCATAAATACGTATTGGGAAAGAAAAAAAAATCCTTTTAGAATAAAAGATTCCATATGATAGAATGAAAACGAGATATTTATTCAAAATTTGTTTTCTTATTCATACTTTTTATAAATATCAACAACCTACAAATGGAATATAATCAACATAACACATAACCATGCACGTAGCAAGTGCGTGCTGTATTTGAATACATATATATTTTGTAAAGAGTAACAAGAGATATTTAATATTTAATTCGAGAGAGAATTATTTACATCAGAAAAGATTGTATTATATGGCCGCTTATGAACTAGACAAAATGAAAGCTGTAGGCTCATTCACATAATCTTATCCAATTTGGTGCCTCCCCACATTCTCAACCCTTCCCAGCTTGTCTAGCTAGCTAAAAATAGAAACAAATATATGCATGTGAGAGAAATATATAAACATAGGAGAGAGAGAATTTCTAATATTAATAAGAGAGAAAAAAAAACCTGGAAATAGGTATCAAGCTTCTTTTTCAAAACTTCATGCTCCTGTTTAACTTGCTGGAAACTCCTTATGCATCTATATAACCAAACAAAATAACAAATAATAAAACAGAGTTTGCAAGTTTATGTAGCTTGTCAACTGGGAAAGAACTGAGAATATTGATCATTACCCTTCAAGATTTCCTGCTAAGCAGTGTTCTCTGAACTGTGAACAAGCATCTGTCACCCTATTGGCTCCAATGCTAGCAACAAATTAAAGTGAATCAAAACAAGGTTCCTAGAGAGAGAGAGACACTATTTCTATGACAACCACCATATTTCTTTGTCATGAAGTAGCCCTGCATGACACATGGTGGATTCAACTTTCCACAAGAGATAAAATGATGCCATCATTGAACCAATATTCCATAACAATCAAATGCACCCCTGCATAGATTTATCAACAATGAACTACCAGCGTTAAGATGAGCTCATTGCAGTGATTGTCATCGTATCACAGAATAGTTTCCGGGAAAAAATGATTATTCTCCTTCCATTACTATTACCGAAAAAGTTTATTACTTGTTGGTGCATTCTATACCACATATTTGTTCGTCACTAGAGCTCATAATACAAATATTCAATTCTAAAGTTAGGGTGGATTGGTCATGCTTATGCACCCTACCCCCAGCCAACCATTGCTAATGTTCTACATGATAATCATAGTTTACCTTGAGCTACTCCCCTTGAACTGGTGCACGTAGTTGTCAAGCTTTTCAAAATCCGTAGGCTTACTGACCCTGTATAAGCCAGTAAAACAGTAACTCAAATAAATGGCTTCCGGGTGATTTTGATAATGTTACGGGCTTACTGCTCTATACTCACATAGTTTGTTCAATGCTCCGTATGAGTCTGGCTGAATCATTGTAGAATAATGAAACAATTTCTTCAGCAAAATTTGGGTTAGCATCATCTTGCAATTCTTCAAGCTGAGTGAATTGATCACGATCAAGATAACCCTGCAACAAAGGATTCTGTCTGGTTCAAAAACTTATTTCGTAGTAGGTTATTTGTTAATTATTTGATGTAAATATAACTTAAGATTCACAAATTTCAGAAAGAGAGATGATTCAAAACTGGAATATCCATATGGACGTGAATGCTAAGATTCACAAGAATCATAACAACTGGCTTGCATTTTATAAATTCAGTTTGTCTTATTCCTGGTCTACTGATAATTTATGCTGGTCCAAAACGTAGAGCACAAGTGTAGTCATCCAGTACTACTGGGATCCAATTAACCAAGAACCAGCTGAGATCTTTCACTTCATGTTTAGCCCATCCCACAGTATAAATTATGCAGCAATCCAGAACTTAAAACCTGGAGAAACAACTTGAAAAAAATAAATAACAGTTTATTCTTTAACCAAATAATCGGAGACTTGTGGTTGTGGTTTTACTTTTAACTTCACTCTCAAATGGAAGATTACAAGGCCAAGCCATGGCACTATTAGGAACAAGTTCAATTACCATATCTTTTCCGTCCCAAAATAAAGGACATGAATAGATTCTTGGACCAATGACTAAGTTTGGCTCCTATCCGAAGGAAAAACAGTTCCTATTGGGCTTATGCAACGTAAGGCTAACCTGCGTTTCCAAATTAGACACAAAGCTTGGTTGTTAGACATTTTGCACTGTACTGGAAACCATGAACCAAGATCTCAAACATGCTTAATACAAAGTACAAGTTAGACTGTTAGGAGTACCAACTGCACCATGAGAAAAACACAGGAAAAGTGAAAGAAGTTCCTGTATTTGGAAGTAAACCTGCTCAAAAAAGCACCTCTTCGTGTAGGCAACTTGACGTTGCAAAAGACTTGAGTCCATCTCTCTTCCCAGAAAATGTAGCAGATTCGATGGAAAATAAATGATAGACGAGCTGAGAACTAGATTTAAGTGTCTTGCCTTCTTTGAATGATACAACAATATGCCAAACAAAGGTATTTATAGGCTAGCATGTGGAAGAAGTAGAAGATAGGACGCAAAAGAATTTATGATCACTGAGTTCTCTTGTTTTGCTATTGCAAATTAAATGCTATATGCTATCATTTATGTGCTCATTCTCTTTAAGCCATAAAGAAAGCCAAAAGTGATGATTCAATCAATTTATTGAAAAGAAAATTTATAAGAACAATCCAAACACTTTGGATGGATAAAGGAAGGAAAAGAAATAAAGGGTTGCAACTTACGTGTCATACAAATTCCACGCTTACATGCTTATAAGAAATACGGAACCAAGTGAAGATTCCAAATGATAAGTACTAGGAAGCAGGTGCTTTTAGGGTATAATGTTACACAAACTGCAGCAGATTTTTTCCCGGATAAACTCCTAGTTACCCTACATTAAAAGGAATGCTCTGAACATCATTAATTCACCAAAAACAGAAAGATTCCAAACGAGAGGAATTGCCTCTTTTCCATATAAAGTCTAAGGGTCCGCATGTGAACGAAAGGGAGCCAGAATCATCCTGTTGATCTGATATTATATTTGTGACAACACTGAACAAGCTAACGATCCAACTACTGTGTGGGAATAGGAGTCGAGGAATCTTATCATGATGGACATCACTTGGTTAGTCAAGATGGAGATACAATTTCAGGGTATAAGAGACCTTCTTCACTCACTCGTTCATAAACACCTTTCTGGGACTAATAGAAGCACTGCTTTGTGTATGATAGGAACCCGATTTTGCAATGGAAATTGATAGAAAATAACATTAAAACCGTATGCCGATACAAGAAGAAATTTACAGTATCGAACTCCAACACTTTGAGAGGCCTGGACTCTCCCAAGATCTCTTCCAAATCCTGTCTATCCTTCATCCCCCAATACCCTCTATTTAAAACTACTCCACCCCTACTAATTAGGATTATGACAATAATAATAATAATATTCCTAAAATTCCCATACTGATAGCCTAACAGTGTAAAAGTCAATAATGAGTAGTGAGCCAATGAGCAAATAAGTAATTTAAGTGAACCAGAGAATGAAAATTGCCTGGAACCTCAGTACGGTTACTATTCATAGGGCTCCCCCGAGATTATAATCTTTAATAAAGCATGTTAAATTAAAATATTAAAATAAATTGGCTTCTCATTCTGGCAAGTATATGAGGAAGTTTTCAGCTTACAAGATGAAAATGCCACTTAGTGTAGCAGATCAAGAGACAGCCAATAATGAGATCAACTTCAACCCTAGGAGTGAAGGTGCCTAATTTGGAACCACCCCCATCCATTAAACATAAAACATGATTTAGAATCCGGCTAAAAAATTGAAAAAAAATCCTCGTATATAAATAGTCAATTCCTCAAATATGTACAACAGATGCCCTTTTGCAAAAGATTGGTTGTTACAATAATTTGTAGATTCTTAATCTTTCTGGTTAACAAAACTTGCAGGCAAAGACATCAGAAGATAATGAATGAAGGAGCTCCAGGAAGGGCAAATGATTGAAAGAGAATATTACCTTTAGGCCAGCAGATCATGGTCCCCTCCATGCCTCTCTCTGACGATTTTGCTGCGCCGTTGACATCTTCTGTTCTCTGAAGTGAGTTTTGTAAATATGCGGTCACATCCCCACATCCCTTTGCAAAAGCTGTGGGAGCACTGAATGAGATTGAGAATATGAATTTATGTGTTCCCCTCCTTTCTTCACCAAAGGGGTTGATATTCCTCATTATCGGTCTCCCAAAGTTGATAAGAATCCCAGCAAGGATATGATAAACCCGACACGTAGGGCAGAGTTTGTTTATAAATAAATACATGTTGAGAGAGAAGTAGAATAAAAAGAAAAATAGGGGGAGTATGTGATCTGGAACTTCAAGTAATATTTTAGCAAAACAAGGTGCCGCCTTTTCAGTTTTCCATCCCCCCCCCCAAAAAAAAAAAAACCCAAAAATAAAATACATATACCCACCTCATAAATGTCCCCTGCCCAATCATATATGTTGTTCACATTTATATCGTAACTGCAAAATGATGGAAGGAAGCAAAATATTTCATAAGCCAATAATTTTAACCATAAAGCTTCTGCAGCTGTGCCCCTCATCTCACAATACCACAGCCCACTCTAAGCATGTTGGTTGAAAATTATTTTCACCGACAACTTACATCCTATAATGTGCCAAAGAAAATCCTGTTCACGTGTAAATGCTGAAACAAAGAAAAGCACTGATCTGAGAAACTATAATAAACCAAAATCATTGGATAAGGGATATCAAATCCCATGCTAAGAACAGAAAACATAAAATTTCCTGTACCATTGGAGGAGAGATGGAGGCATTACAAAATAATCTGTGGGGTCCCTCTAAGGAAAGTTTTCTTTCTCAATCAACTATATGCTCACTTGTAGAGTCCAAAACTTGTGGGGAATGATAGAACATCCAAAAGTAAACTTTAGTTTTACTATCATATCGATCGTTCCTTATTATTCCTGAGGAACTTATTCTGTTCATCCCACTAGAATCCAGCAGCATCATGGAAATTATTGGGTAGCATCCACAACATTTTGGCAACTTCTGGAGCACCTTTGCACTAAATATCATCACGTAACCAGAATTGAACATAATTTATTTGTAAGGAACCAAAATAGTGGAAATGGGTAACAGAAATGTCACCAGTTGTTATAAAGCACAAGTTGCATGATACAGACGGATAAATAAGGAGGAGGATAATCATGTTAGAACTAGATGCTGATTTTTTTTTTTTTTTTTTTGATAAAGAACCAACCTTTCATTGAGAAAAAATGAAAGAATACAAGGGCATACAAAAAAACCAAGCCCCAAAAGGAGATCCCCTCAAAGGAAGGGATGCCAATCTAACAAAATAAGACCTATAGAATAATTACAAAACAAACGCGTCACCTACGCCCATAACGAGACGGAGTATTTAATAAAGTCCCAAGTATCCTCCGCATTCCTCTCCATTCCTCTAAAAATTCTATTATTTCTCTCCCCCCACAAACCCCAAATGATAGCGCAAATCCCAGCTTGCCATAAGAATTTCCCCTGGTCCCAAAACGGAGGATGGGGAAGGAACTCCTTGATCATCTCCCTAACATCCCTGTGTCTAGCAAACTGAAGCCCAAAAATCTCGAAAAAAGCGTTCCAAACTGAACGTGCAAAGTCACAGTCCCACAACATATGATCGAGGTCTTCCTCCGCCATCCTACAGAGAATACAACAGAATGGGCCTATCAAATTAGGCATCTTTCTCGCAAGCCGATCAAGAGTGTTTGCTCTTCCATGGAGGACCTGCCAAGTAAAAAACTGCTCCTTCTTTGGAATTTTCACTTTCCAAACCAGAGAATAAACTGATTTCTCAGGAAGAGAAGAAGGGTCAAGAAGACAATGAAAGAACGAGCGGTAAGAGAAACCCTTAGAGGGATCAGCATCGTGATTTATATATACACACACACACTACTACTACTATTATTACTATGAGTAAGGCTAGGTGTTTAGATTAACTTGTACATAACTTGACCGATTTCATGAGTGCAACGATTCTACAACATTCAGAGGCAAAAACACACAATGTAAGTTAATATGCATATATTAGATAGATGACAATCAAGACCTTTTTTTTTTCTATAAGAAACTGAGAGATATATTATAGACAAAAGAAACTAAGGGAGATATTATAGACAAAAGAAAGAGAAGTCAACCTAAGGGCAAGGGGTAGAGGAAACCCCTCCCCAACAAAAGACTAACCCAAAAAGGCCTTCCAATTTCTTAAAATCATGGTAAGGCTATAATTACACCAAACTTGTTTGAGACTTGAACTCCACCAAGGGACCAAGTGTTGTATACTACAAATAAAAGAATCCCCTGAACTCAATTTATTCTTAGGCATTCTAAGGTACTTGTCTTTCTAAGTCAACTGTAGGGTAGCTTTCACTATGCAGTGCTATTGTTAAATCACCCCTCAACCCAAAAGCTTAAGTTGATGGGTTATTGTAAATTTAATCTTATATTAAAACTTCAACACTCTCCCTCACTTGTCGGCTTAGAAATTTGTAGATGCCCAGGCCCAATAAGTAGAAATCAATATTAATTGGGGAGGAAAGGGCGTTACAGGGGTTTGAATACAAGGCCTCCTACTTTGATACCATGATAAATTACCACTCAACTCAAAAGCTTAAGCTGATGGGTTATGGTAAATTTAATCTTATATCAATACTTCAACATCCATACAATCTTTGCCTTTCCACTAAATCTCGTCCCCGTCAAAGTTTCCTAACCAATCTTCAACCTTCTTAGGGAGACAGGTCGAAAGCCCAAATTCCTTCAAAATAAATGACCACCTCTTAACTACAAAAAGACAGTGTAACAACAAGTGATTAACATATTCTTCCCCTTTCTACACGACAACACAAGAAACGAGAAAGAGTCCACTTCGGGAAACATCTTTGTAGCCTCTTTACTCAAACAGATATTAAAATTTTATAATTGATCTAACTAACTTCCACAAATTTACATCACATTTGTAATTTTGCTCTAAGCTTGGTCACGCAAGCTAAACACCCAACTCGGGGTGCAATAAACTAGTGGTAGAATGAGGCCTTGTATCCCACCTTGTTTCAAATCCAAATAAGTTTGAATCAAACTTGGCCCGCCAACGTGTAGGCAAAGTGGTATCACTTGGATTTGACTCAATGTGGAGATGGACTTTACCGAACCACCCGCACCGATATGATACTTGTAATTTTCAGATTTCCTTAAAATATCCCCTGACATTAACATTTTATCAATGATTTTACACATACGGGTCACATATATATTTTTCAACATCAATCTTTAACTCCTTAAGACCAGCCTATGATGGCTGCATCATCAGAGCTGTTAGTAATGACTCAAGAGACTAATTAAACATACATATACATATCATAGAATAATATAAGATTACATCCATAATTATGTTATGAAACTTGTTTGCTCAGAACTTTTGGGAAATAATTAGATACAAATTGACAAGCCTAACCAAAAACTATACAGTTTGCATTTATCTCAGCATGTTGCTCAACCGATGGCATAACTTGGGCAACGAAAACTATCTGAAAGCCCTGGAGCTCTTATTGTCACAAGTGGCAGAACAGGGGAGGGGGAGCAACATTTTCGGACGTGGTTGTCTTCAATCTTCTGTTGATTATTTAAACAATGTCATTAAGATAGTTCTTTTTCATTTGACTCATAAATTACATAAAACATTCTTAAAAATTGCCAGAGTAATTAGGTGATGAACAAAATCTTTACTCACTAGAAGATGGATGGCACCAGACTCATAAAGACACAGTAATTGAAACACTGACAATTGCAAAAGAAAATTGAGCATCATGCGGACGGTTGTCCCTATATTCCTAGAAATTTCTGGTTCTAAATTTTCTCTCTTTATATTTTCCTTCTCGCTAAATGTTAGTCTTAGCCTCCGAGAGAGTGATCAGTCCTATTTGAGGTCCAAACATATTGACCTCAACCAGCTGAAGTTTCCTAAGCTTTTTAACACCGACAATAATTTTCGATTAACATGTTTTAGTTAAAGTAAGAATTCAAATCACTACAAACATTAAATCCTGTAAATTATGCAAACACGCAATTCAAATACTTCGTCATCCAGCAATACTTCAAATCTAAAGTAACAAATCAAGTTCTAAGTTAATAAGCAGTCTGGTAGAAGGGGGAATTACTTGGCGCAGCAGATTGAGCTACCGTAATACTATGACAGCATGAAAAACGCCTCTAACGGTGCCGATTGGAAGTCGACATTGACGATCCAAGGCGGTTCTCATTGAATATTTCCTGACAAATTCACGACTCTTTAACTGCTTGAAAGCAAATCATAAATGCTAGTCTGATATTTGAAGGGAAACGCAGAAACGTATACCTCTCGGCAAATTGATTCTTAACAATAGAAACATATGAGGGAAATAATTGGATTAACTAAGAAAAGTAAAAAGCTAACCAAACGGCAACCAAACGAACCAGACGGAAACTGAAACGCAGTCAGGCTTCGTCTTTCAAAGAGACGCGTCTATCTGGGAAAGGGGCGACAGGCGGTCAGGCAGCGGTCTTGAAGAAACGCATTTCGGCCTTTTGAAACAAACCCCCTCCCGTCGGCAACGCACGAAGCCTTTCTCCCTGGCGTTTTCCGAGCGCTTTTCTTCCCTCTCCCGCTTCTCCGAGCATTTCCTTTTCATCTCCGACGATCTCCTTCTTCTCCGGCTTGTATTTTTCCGATTACCAGAAGAACACGTCTTTCTCCTTCTTTTTTTCGCTGGGTAGCGGTTCTCGGACATTTTTTATTAATATTGTATTTTTTAAAACTTTTTATTAAAATATAGTTATTTTGAAACTTATTATTAAAATATTATTGTTTTAAAATTTTGGTAAAATGAAAATAAACTAAAAACCAAAAAAAAAAACAAAAAACAAAAAAAAAAAAGAAATGTGTGGTCGCTGAGATTCGAACACACAGAAGGAAATAAGTACACGCTACACAATGTTGGCAGCGCTGAATATATTATACTAGTTTCTTAGCACGTGCGATGCACGTGTATATCAAATTATTCTTATTTTTTCTTATAACAACCAAATAATTCTATGAAAAATAGGAATGATAGATTAATTACTAATATAATATGATATAATTTATAATTTTATAAATTCTTTAAATTAATTTATGTAATTTTCGTTTCATAAACTTGTTAATACCTATCACATTTTTGTTTAACAATAACATGTATATTTTATAATTTTTTTATTTATTTGAATAATAAGGTTTATTTAGAATTAGAAACAATTTTTTTAAAAAATCATTAAAACCAAAGGTGTTAAGGCATTTTGTAAAATATATGTGGTTGAATTAAAGGTTAGAGGTTTGAACTCCCTCCTTCACACTAAAGAAACAAATTAAAGCATATTCAAACATTTTAAATAAAAAAGTCCAATAATAAAAAAATATAAAAAAATAATTAAAAAAATTGTAGTATGTATAAAATAACATTAAAAAACAATAGTTAAGAAAAATCAAAGCTCTCTGTATGTATCCTTAAAATTGCATGTTAGTTTCTACTAAAAAAATCGATTATTCAACTTCATCAAATTAAAATTATAAACTTCTAAACTTACAAATTGCTATGTAGATTTGATCTATGCAACTCTTTATAAACTTGAATGTATAAGGTATGTCATCCTAAAAAAAATGTATAAGGTAGTCTAGAATTTTTTTCAATATTAGAAAGGCTTTCGTAAGGAAATTAAAAATAACTAAAATAAATAACAAAATTTGTGGGTTTTTTTTTTTTTTTGAAAATGTTACAATTTTTTGGGAATTTCAAACTTAATTCTATTATTTATTATTTCTAGTGAAAATCATTTAATTTTTGAGAAACAAATAATACCACCTTTTTATTTATTATTTGAGAAATAAATAATACCACCTTTTCATATTCTAACTTTTTTAATTACCTTGTTTTTTTATTAAAAATTATAAATATTTCAATGCTAACTTTTTGTTATGTACTCTTTTTTTTTCAACCTTAATAAAGATAAAATTAATTTACTAATTTAATTTCATATTATAATTATAATCAAAGAAAGATTATTTAATTTTTTTGAGAATGAACACTTTTTGTATTCCAATCCTTCATATTCCATATAAATTATTGTGGATAAATAATTCTTAATTTATTAGTGATAATTAATTAATGTATTGTTTATAATTAATTAGAAAATTTGTGTGACATTAGATACATGACTATTTTCTCAACAAAAGAAACATACTTTGTTTGAATCAATTAAGTTCTTATTTTTTTCAACAAACATTTCAAAAAAAAAAAAAGTACATGGATTATAAGAGAGAAATAACAAAATAAACAAAAAAAAAAAAAAAATCAAGATCTTAGCTATACATTCATTTCTTCAAATAGATTTGCTAACTTGATCACAATGGATAGACAAATACACTATTATTCAAGTTCATCAAACTTGAGTTGTAATGTTGCAACTCTAAGGGTATGAGATATAGATAACGTCACATGCATCTGCATCTTGGATGTAACACCAACATCTTGAGATGTTCTATGAAACTTGGAGAGCTTTTGAGAGTAAGACAATGAGAGAAACAAAAATAAAGAAAGAACAAAGTTGTAGGTGTGTGATGAAAAAATGGTGAAGAAAACCCATTTTTATAGTAGTAGAATGTAAGGGTTATAAAACCTTTTGAATTCTAAACTCATTTAAGTGGTAGGAAAAACCTTTAGCATTCCAACTTTAAGATATACTATAAAGTTATTATTGATAATTATTTATTTATTAATTAATATATTATTTATAATTAATCGTTAATGGCATATCTTGTAATTTAGTAGATCAAAGGAAGGACAAAAGTGTCCAAAAATGTTTTTTCAACATCCTCACTTTTTAACATGTGCTTTGCACGTGGTAGGTTTCATTATTTTATCATATTCCTAGTATATTTTCATTTCATTTTGTTGTATATTAATATTATTTGTTAACAAAAAATAAAAAAGTTAAGCATATATCCAATCTTCGGTTCATTTATATTTACAATATAATAAATGATTTATAAAATATTTTACACAATTACGAAGTTTTAAATTATTAAAATTTTGATAAACTTTTAAATTTTCATTATATAATTAAGTAGAAATTCATAAATTTTATAATTTAATTTTATGAATAAATTGGCAAAAGTTTTAATATTCTAACTTTTCATGTTCGTGTATCAAAGAAAAGTAGAAGAGAGGTATTTATATAGTGGTAGAAGTGATTCTCCCCCAAAGCCATTTTTTTAAGATAGTAAGATAAGATAAGATGAGATATGCTTGTTATCGATTTTTCCAATGTTGCATCTCCGGATGAGGCAAATGTAGAAAAAAACTATGTTTGATTATAAATTCAACATATAACTTAGGGCAAGTTTGACATACTATGTAATTAAAAATTAAACATTTTTTTCAATTTTTTTTTTTTAAAAAAAAATTATAACACATTTGAAATTCTATGGTTAGTCAAAGTAAATGTAAAATTAAAAAAAAAAAAACTATAATTAGTTTCCAGAAATAAAACAACCAAACTTTTCACAACATATTTTCAACCTCCTCATAATCCTAGCTTTTCACATTCTTATTAATTAATGTTATTAAACGTTAGAATTAAATGACATGTTTAATAAACATAAAAATAGATCAAATAACATAAATGGTCCAAAAAATATTTTAAAGATTGCAACTTTTTATTTATCAATTTTTCTTAATTCAACTTTTTATTTATCATGAATTATAGAATATAGATTAGAATTAACATAAGAGCTAATCACATCAAATTGATAAGATGATTTTTTTTTAATCTAAAAAATTAAAATTAAAATAATCCTAACCATGCATACACATTTAGAATAAAAATGACAACAAATATTAATTATAAAATAAACTTGAAAACATTTATCGGAGGAATTGATACCTATGGGTTGCGAGCATTTTCTTGAAGCATCTTTGTCTCTCGTTTATGTACTTTAACACCACGTTGCAATTCATGCAAACTTCGAAATCTTTGATTGAGGGAATAAGAAAAACAAACTAATAAGAGGAGACCCAAGCTGTTATAGAAAAGAGTAGGGGAGAGCTCTTTATATAGTTGTAAGGTATAGGAGTTGAATGATGTTGTAAAACTTTTGAAATTCCCTTAATAACTATAATTAAATGTAAACTCATTAATTTTATAATTAAATAATAAAAATTTAATGAAGAAAAAATCTTTTACATTCAACTTTCCACCTTCCAACCTTTTACATTCTCATACCTTCAATTAAAAAAAAATTATTATTTTATATGTAATTTCATAGTATAGAATTTACTTAAATTATAATGTTTTCTTTTAATTAAATCATGCATAAATTTTTCATAATATAATTTTATCTTTAATTATTTAAAAAAACGGCAGAATAAAAATCTTATTTTGATAGCATTTGATATTTTCTTTTGTTTAAATTTAAATATCATATTGAGACAAAATTTTATTAAATAATTAATAACAAATTCTTAATCAATTAATAATAATATCTATAACCGGTTACCATTTATTATTATTATTTAATGGTGTTTAACCGGTTTCTTCTAAAAACAAATGGTGTTTAACCGGTTAGGATAGATTCTTTTAAAAATCATTTAAAAAATTAGAAAAGATTGTACATATTTAAATTAATTAATTATTAATAATTAATGTAAATGGCATACTTGTAAATTTAAAAATTAAAATAGGGACATTATAGTCCAAAAAAGTTTTTCAAAGATCCTCCCTTTTTAATATATATTATAGATTATAGATTATAGATTATAGATTATTGTTGGAGGTCATACCTCCACGATTTTTTTTTTTTTATTTTATCCACGTCTACATGTTGTCTCTCCAAGAAATGACATATAGACGTGTGTTTGAAAGTCGTCTTTTCAAGGGATGACCTTTGACCAAAAATTTAAAACAACAATATTTTATAAGAAGTTTCAAAATAACTATACTTTAATAAAAAATTTAAAAAAAATACAATATTAATAAAAAAATGTATGCGGTTCTCTAACTCCTTACATTGTATTTCTAGCCTTTTTTCCTTGTTTTAGTAATTTTGGTTTTTTTTCCTCTCTGTTGTACTAAGCTAAGAGTATGTTTGGCGTTGATTTTGGAGGAGGTCGAACTGATTAAAAAAATAATTTTAACTGTTTTCAACGTTTGGTAAAACATATTATAAATTATTTTTTATAAGAGTACTTTTTCAACTACGTTGATTTGCAAAATCCAATAATAATAGCTTTTTAGTTTGACTTCCTTAAAAATCTAATCTCTTTTGTAGACTTGATTCACGTCAATCATTTTTCTTAATTTAAGTTAAATATTTTTATTCTATTATCTTATATTCAATTGAAATAATATTTTTTTTTTTCAATACAAGTAGAAATTATATTTCTAAGCAAAATATAAAAACATCCTAGATTAAATGTAACATTATATTTTAAATTATATGAAATTTAAAACAATTATTTTATATGTTCAAAAAAAATAATTATCTTAAAATACTTTTGAAATTATCTTATAAGTGAAATTCAATATCAACATTAAATTTATTTATTGAAAAAAATATAATTAAGCGACAATAATTTAGAATATTAATTTACCAAACATATCAACCTTCTTTTTCATCTATAAAACTAAAATTTACCAAACACTAATTTACTTTGTAGTAAGGGTGTGCAGTGGTCGGTCGGGGTCGGTTTTTGGCCAAAACCGGCGTCGAAAACTGACCCTTCGATTTTAATCGGTCGGGGCTTGTCGGTTTTTATGAGTTGGAGACGTCAATCGACCGACTACACCACGGTCGGTCGGATTTGGTCGGTTTTTTTACTTTGGCGAACTTAAGAACGAAAATTTGTTAATTTTGTGACTCCAGCGAACTTAAGAATGGAAAGTTGTTGAGTTTGTGACTCCGGCGAACTAGAGATTGAAAAAATATAAAATATAATGGGAAGAAAAGAAATAGAGGGAAGAAGAAAAGGCAGTCGTCCATCTTTATCACCTTTCATCTTTCAACTGCAAACCAATTAAAAAAAAAAAGAAAAAGAAAAAGAGGAGAAAAGTAGATAAATGGCTGGCCGGACAAAGAAAAAGAAAAAAGAGATGAAGAGAATATAAATGAAGAAGAAGAGTGAGGAAGAAGAAAGAAACGTGAGAGAGAAAATAAAAATAAAAATAAATGTGAGAGATAAAAAAAAAAGAATAATATGTTTTTTTTAAATATAACCTTGGGAAGACCACCTTTGTGGCTTCCCAAGGTGGCTGCATGGAGGCTTTAATGTTGCAGCCGCACGTTTCTATATATATATATAAACATATAAACTTAAAGATAATGTTTTGTCGGTCTGATCGGTTTGAGCTCGCAAACCGACCGACGAAAAACTTATGGTTTATGAACACATGAGAAATAAGCAAAGCTTCTAGTTAAATTTGATGGAGGAAGAATTTGTAGAAAGATGAAAAAGAAGAAACATTTTCCAATAAGAGTATTTTTGAATTTTTTTTTAAAGGTCAAAGGTATTAATGAAATTGAAACTTTAGGCCCCATTTGATAACCATTTGGTGTTTGATTTTTTAAAATCAAGCTTATAAACATTTCTTCCATCTAGGTTTCTTTGTTATTTTATCTACCTTTTTCCATGTTTTTGAAAACCAAGCCAATTTTTTAAAACTTAAAAAAAAAAAGTTTTAAAAAACTTGTTTTTATTTTTTTTGTAAATTGACTAGAAATTCAAATGTGTCTTTAACAAAGATGAAAACCATGGTAAGAAAATTGAGAGAAAACAAGCATAATTTTCAAAAACCAAATAGTTATCAAATAGGGCCTTAGTGTTTTCTATTCAAAACTTATTAGTAAATAGGACCCTATGTCAAGGTATTTTCTATAATTTAGTCATTTTTCTAGTTTAACTAGTGGAGATCTAACAATCGACTCTTGGCTGGTCATATATATTCCAACCCTTAAACTTGGTTCATGACCTCATTAAATGTTTGCTGACCTAAAAGAAAAAGGATGTGGCAGTTACTTGATTATTGGACTTTTCTAACTTGAAAAAATAAATTAATTTACCTTTTGATTAAGGATATAGGTCTTAATCAATTGATTGATAGTTGATAATGTATAACTTAACTAGTTGGATTGACTATTTTAAAATTATATTGAAGTATGACATAATTTTAATTTTGTTGTTGATTTAGAAAATCAATAGAATCTAAGATAACTCAACTGATTTTGACTTACACACTCAAACAATAAGTAAAAGATTTGAATCTCCATCCCCATATGTATAATAATAATAATAAGGGAAAAATACACTTTTTAGTTTATGAGGTTTGGGTTAGGTTTCATTTTGGTCCCTAAGTTTTCAAACTCAACTAGCTCCTGAGGTTTGGTATTAGTTTCATTTTGATCTCCATCCAATTTTCGTTAATAGTTAACAGAATATTGAGGTGACACTAATTTTTTATTTTAAAAAAATATTTTTAATTTTTTAAATATAAATATTTTTATTAAAATAATAAAAATATTATTATTTTATAATAGTTTTATTATTTCTTTTCCCCTCTCCCTTCTTCTTCTTCATCAGCGACGGCCGCTGCCGACGTTTTTTTTTTTTTTTTTTTTCGTGTCTTTCTTTCTCTTTCTCTTCTCTTCCTTTCCTCTCTCCCATTGTAACACTTGAAGTTTGAAGTTTGTTTTAAAATAACCCGTGGAGACATTTTTTCTTAAATTGATAGACGAAAAATAACATGTTTGCAAGTGTTTTTTATTGTTTTTTCAACTTATTTTTCGTCCATCAATTTGACCCAAAAAAAAAAAAAAAAAAAAAAAAAAAAAGAAAGAAAGAAAGAAAGAAGAAGAAGAAGAAGAATAGCGTGCATCCATACATAAAATAACCTAAAAACCGATCATATTTCACTGATCATTTCGGTCATTCATTTCCCTTAACAGTTGAGGGGACAAACACATCTCTATTGCTGTTGGCGCCATTTGCTGATTCGGCAAACTTCGAGCACATTTTTCAGAGAGAATTTTTTTTTTGTGAGATTTGATCCATTCAATAAACTAATTATGTGTCAGTGAGCTGAGCATGGTGGCGCTATGCCTTTGCTGCTCCGTTAGATCAATGAAATTCTTAGTTTCGCCTACACAAGAGCCCTAAACAATGGAGGACCAACGGCTGTTGGAGAGGGAGAGGCACCAGATCGAGCAGATTCTGCAGCTTGACAATGAAGAGTTGCAAGTTGAGGAAGTAGACTACCTCCCGGACTCCGATGACGATCGCGATGCTATGTAATGTTAAAAACTCTCCGATTTATGTGTCGCCGCTGTCTCTTTTTCACATTTGATTGTTGCTCGTAGGGTTTTTGCTGCGGAAATCCGAATTACTGATAGGAATAGTTCTTTAATCGCTGAATTTGAATTTCAAGAATGGTTTCTGCGTTGAGAGCATTTTGGAAGATTTGATTGCTTTTGGGATTTAAGTTTCAAGTCAAAATGCTAGCGTCGGTGCACTACATGGCGCACCTTTTAGTCACATGGCAAAGGGCTCTCTGTAATCCGCTGTGTTACTTTCTGTTGTTTGTGCTGACTGCTGAAACTCTTGAAAAAGTTGAAATCGATGTAGAGATTTGAGAACAGTCCATGCTTTTGATTGTATATTTCATTTCATACTCTTTGTGAAGACACCTGGGAAACTTAGAACAGGCAAGTGAGTATCAATTATTTTCTTTCATTAAGTTTAGAAGACATACCTATTGAAGGCCTCCTACAGACGCACTGGCATAATTATTAGATTCTATTCCTCTATTAGTTTTCCTCCAACTGAAGTTAGAAGGTTATTTTAGTCGTTTGCTAGATTTAGTCATCAGTATCATGCTTTATTGTGTTCAATATAATTTCTTTGATGTTAGAAGTTCATACATTCTTCCTTCCTTTTCCTTTTGCTGCTGCTGTCGTTCTTATTATTATTGATTTATTCTCGTTTTGTGGGTGGGGGATATTTTAGTTGTCATCAAAGACACTGACATCATCCTGTTTTTTTTTCTGGCTGGCAGCAATGGTAATAGTGGTACTGAGGCCTTTGCAGAATTTACTTTCAATTCCTCTTTGGCATCTTTGCATACTTATCTTGGTGGTATGAAATTGCTCTTCAGTTTTTATTTGCTGATTTATATTTTGAGTATTCAAGTCAATTCCATTTGGAGTACAGTTATACTAATATCTCCTGTGGTAACATGTTACAGAGGTTGAGGATGCTCATCACAGAATGGCTTTCTTGGATGGTGGTGCCATCCTGAACCTTCCTGTATTTTATCTTGAAGGTATTCCTTTGTTTATGCATCCTCATTCTGCTTCATGCATCAATTGCATAGGTTTGAGTGTCATAATTTGATTAGGATAGTTACAAAATACCCCTCTTTAATTTTTGAAGTCTATGTATAAGATATTTTTTCTTTTAATATTGGTTTAAACTAATATCCTTGTGGTCTAAAGAATCAAAATCTGCAAATTGTACAATTTTGTCAATCGTTATTTCCAATGTTCTTGTAAAAAATTAATTGTTATTTTCCATGAATTAGCAAAATGCAACTATTCCAGTAGACTATGATGGAAAAGTTGCACAATTTCTTTGAACAAATAGGCATTTTGATTGGAGAGAGCTAATTAAATAGATTCACGCTGTGACCATATATTTGCAAATTTTATAGTTCATGGTGTCTAGTTCAAGTCTGAACCAGCAAGCCCTTCACCCCCTTCCATGGGGAATGAGGAATAACATGCCTGTCAATCATTCATCCTCTTGCTTGATACGTTTAAATGACCCGCAGGCCCTGCATGCTTATCTTAAGAGTTTAGATATAATTGTTCACAGAATGAAGAATAGTTCAATTGAGGAGCCCTAGATTTTTCCAACTTTGATTGGACAAGTCAATGTTTCATGATTAGACTGGTCAACTGGCATCTAGTAACCTCCTTGGGGATATTTTTTTTCTATTTTGTCTCTTTTATTAGTACATCATGTCCAATTCACATATTTCTCAGGAGTTGTGTTGTTCCCAGAAGCTACTCTACCTCTCAGGGTGATACAATCAAATTTTATTGCTGCCATTGAGAGAGTATTGACTCACTTTGACACCCCTAATACCATAGGTGTGGTATGTGCTCAAATTTAGGCATTGACACATTTTAAAGATTCCTTGAAATCCTTTATTGGTAGCTCAAGCAAGATTCAATATTCTATTCAGGTTCACGTCTCCTTGGATTCTGATAATGAGAGACTACGTTTTGCAAATATTGGGACAACTGCAGAGGTATTATTGCTTGATTTTGATTCACATGGTCTTTTCCTTTTCTGGCATTATTCCAAAAGCAATTAGTATATGCAGTTTGGCCTCTTGCCATGATTTGGGGTTGTTTATCTTCTATCTAAATTTTAATGTGAAGGTTGCGATACTTCTAATGACATGCATCCATGTACCTACCAACCCTCTCTATTACAGGTTCGGCAGTTTCGGAGGTTGGAGGACGGTTCACTCAATGTTCTTGCTAGAGGGAAGCAACGATTTCGCCTTAGACGCCGTTGGATTGATGTTGAAGGAGTGGTTAGAGAAAATTGTTCTTCTTGAATCATTTATTATATTTTACTTCTTTTTTTTTTTTTTAATAAGATTGCAATATTTCTAGCCGTGTGGAGAAGTTCAAATTATCCAGGAAGATTTGCCATTGAGAACTCCACGGGATGCTTTGGGAGAATTGGCTCCAAGGAGTACTGTTCAGCGCCACAGTCTCTCATGTGCATTGGCTTCATATTCTTCTTGCTCTAGACCATTCACGTCCAGGGATGAGGAGGATGATTCAGCCTCTAATTCTGAAGAAAGCTTTGAACGTGAACTTTCATTGAGAGAGAGGAAAATCCACCAAGCAGCAATCGATTCCAGTGAGTCTTGTAGTGATGAGGAGATATCTGGGTCAGAGGCAGAACACCAACATGCGATGTCACATCTGAATGACTCTGATTCTTTAGGGTCAATGCATTCTGACTATGAGAAGGAAAATGAAAAACCTGCCCCTGATAGGGGAAAGAGTTCCACATCAGCTAGGGAATCTAGTGAGAGGAAAGAACTCAAAAGATGTCGAAGAAACTCAAGTTTTAATATGATGCATGGGGTTTCGAAAGCATTTTGGCCGTATTGGGTTTACTCAATGTATGACTCATATTGTCTTGCTGAAAAAGCCGCAGGTAATTTGAGTTGCTCTCCTTCACTCTCAGCCTTCTTTTCTTTTCTTTTTTTTTTTTTTTTTTTTCTTCTATTCTTTTGGTTTCTGCAATTTAGATTTTCGTTTCACTTGTTTCTATGATCATTTGGTGGTAAAGGTGGTTTTCATTCCGTACTTTTTAATGTTATGTATTGATTGTATATATCCTATCTTCTGTTTTATGTTTCTATATCTCAGAACACAATATTCTTTGTATGTAATATATCAAGAAAATTTGAGGCACGTGTTGGTTCTGTTTTTTAATTCCTTATCATCACTATTTGCAGCTATGTGGAAGCAGATAGTGGGGGCACCAAACATGGATGGTTTTGTGAAGAATCCAGACATCTTATCTTTCTATATTGCTAGTAAGATTCCAGTTTCTGAATCTACTAGACAAGAGCTCTTGGAGATCGATGGCATTTCATATAGACTGCGCCGGGAAGTTGAGTTACTCAAGTCTATTGATATCATCCAATGCAAAACCTGTAAGGTAGTTAATAGTCTCTGAGAGTATGTATTCTTGCAATCATCCATTCAATTTCTTGCATCTGCCCTCAACATATGCTTCCGTATTACACTGTGTCAGTGTGTGAGCATACTTAGCTGGCCATTGTTTTTATATGTAATTTCGTCTTATGCAGACAGTTATAGCCAAGCGCAGTGATATGTTGGTGATGTCTAGTGACGGTCCACTCGGTGCTTATGTGAACCCCCATGGTTATGTGCATGAAATAATGACTCTTTACAGAGCAAATGGCTTAGCACTTAGAGGAAGAGCTGAGACAGAATACAGTTGGTTCCCTGGGTATGATATTGACCTAGCTTTTCTTTCTCTTTGAACCTATCAGTGGCCTTTTTCTCTCTTTCTTAAAAAGAACTTGTTCGTGGCTTGGTTATAACATAACAAAGTTATTGTGCTGATTTTGTTTCTAACACCACATTAAACTTGAGGCTATGCTCCCATTTGAATTTTTACGGGAGTAGGAGAATAATTTCTAGGTTAGTTTGGACAGTCATCAGCTGTCAACTCATAATAATGGTGGTAAGAGGTTGTGCTGGGATTTGGACCTAAGATTTCAGTTGGGAGCTGGAACCTTGACCTTAAATAGGTTATTGCTTGATAATTGAATAGACAGATGGAGCATGATATTAGAGACCTAGACATAGGATGAAGGCAGCATTTCTTGTGGAAATCCATACATGTAGTTGAGAATTAGAAATTAATGTAAATATTGACTAGTTATGAGATAAGATTTTTTTTTTTTTTTTTAATATATTTATGGATATTCAGAATATTGTGTTGTAGTTTGAGATAGAAAACGATTATTTTAAAATCTTACCTTCTGCAACTGTGAATGCGAGACTCTGACTTTGGTTTTTTTAGGTACGCATGGACAATCTCAATCTGTGCCACTTGTGAAACTCAATTAGGATGGCTTTTTACTGCCACAAACAGGAATCTGAAACCCAGATCGTTTTGGGGAATACGCAGTTCCCAGTTAGCCGACGCCACACGTTAATACAACAACTTCGGTTACCTTAGTCTACTAAACTTCTTATGAGTCTAGAGAATATTCATGTTTGTATTTGAAAGCTTTGCTTCTTTAGATGAGTGCTTCTGTTGTGACAGCTTCTGAAAGTTCACGTCGGAGCAACTGCCCTGCCTCAAGTCTAGATAGACTATATATTCATATACGACATGTAATAAACAGTTTATTGTAACTATACTCTATCGTAGATATCTGGAGAAATTGCTGAGTCAATTTTTGCAGTGCAGTTGCGTTTTTCTTTTTTTTTTTTCTTTTCTTCTTTCATAGCTAGTGTCTAATATATTCCAAATTCTCTAAACTTTCAATATTGTGTCTAATATATCTTTGAATTTTAAACCATGTTTAAAAGTCCTTATGCTTTCAACGACCATGGGTGGTCTAGAGGTTAAAAATGATCATGTAAACAATAAATTCAAGCTATGATGACCACCTATTCAAAATTTAATATCTCACAGTTATCTTGGTAGCCAAATATAGTAGAGTCAAGTAGTTGTCCTGCGAAAACGGTCGAGGTGTGTGTAAGTTGACGTGGATGTAAAAAAAAATCTTAATCTTTCAATTTTGTATTTAATAGCTCTTTTTTTTTTTTTTTTTTTTGAAACAGTATTTAATATCTTTGTAAAGTTTCAATTTTGTATATAATGATAAATCTATGTTCTCTGATACATCTTTTATAGTTCAGTTTATTAAACAAAAAATTAATATCTATTAGACACTTAAAGTTTAGAAACATATTAGACACAATATTAAAAGTTGAAGAATTCATCCTATACTTTTTAAAGTTAAGAATGTATTAGTGATAACTCTAAACATTACAAGACGAAGCCTTTTTTTTTTTTTTTTTTTTGGGGGGGGGAGGGAAAAATCAATTTATTATCCTAAACTTTGGGGGTTGTATCACTTAAAATCCCAAATTAATAATTGTATCAATTAAAACTCTAAACTTTCATAAGTGAATCAATTTAGACTCTCCATTAGAATTTTATTTAAAACCGTTAATGCACAACTTTCACAGTACGTAGAAGACTTTCTTAAATGCAAAGATTAACGTGAATTAGAGATAATTACTAGAATCAAATAGATAGTATCAGTCTTTCACTAATGAGTGATTTTGCATCCTCTCGTTTTCTCTATTTTTCTATACTTATTTGGAAAGAATTACGTGATAATTTTTCATGCTACTTTGATAGGATTTTGGAAGAAGAATAATTTTATTTAGATGATTTTGAGCTGATTTCAAATGAAATTAAGTGAAAATAACTATAAATCACTAACAAAGAATCTAAATTGATTCACTTATGAAAGTTTAGAATTTAAATTGATACAATTATTAGTTTGGAGTTTTAATTCATACAACCTCCAAAGTTTTTCGGTACAAAGTGATTTTTGTCCAAAAAAATAAAATAACTAATTTAGTTTAGAGACCAAAATGTGATAAATCTAAAAGTTGCAGGACCAAAATGGACATTGTGAAAGTTGAAGGACTAAAATGTAACCGAACTTTATATGCAACTCCTTTTCAAGGATATATCTTGCTAGGCATTTTAAACTTCTATGCATATTCCAGGAAGGGAAAATTTTCCAGCAAGTCTTTTGAAACTTGAGAGGGAGATAAGGCAAAAGAACAGTGGGGTTTTCAAATCTTCACATTAGATCAAGCAGTGGATAGCTGCTCTATTTCATTATTTTATTTGCAAAAATAATCTCATTGAATTGCAAAAGCCTAAAACATGACTCAATCTGAATAACAAATGAATATTACATAAGAGATAAACAACTTCAGAAACTGAACATTAAGAGAAAGAAAAGTAACAAGTTCTTAGCCATGTCCTATGCTAATATGCCAGGACTAGAAAAAACAGATTACAAAAAAAAAAAACTGATGGAAATTTTTGAAGACTGAAACTACAATATAAGCTTAAAGGTAGTTACGGTAGCGGGGGCTGTACATGCAGCTCTCGGCGAACTTTACGAGATCCTTGGGTCGAGGAAGACGAGAAGCCAGACCTGCAATGTAGGCATATGATACAAGTGTTAGTAAAGTTTTATGTATGAATGATTTGATCACATTGTGGAGAAAATGAGAGAGAAGCTAACCAAGTTCATAAGCCTTAGCAGCTACTTTAGCAGCAATGTTAGCAGATATCTTTCTGATGTTGGTAAAAGGAGGGTAAATCAATCCCTTGTCATAGTTTTCTTGACTCACTTGGGCAGCCAGAGCCTCCGCTGCGAAAAAGGAAAAACCGTTAGATCGAGCTCCAACCCGACAACTGATACTCAAGAAGTGAAAGTTGGCACAAAACAAGCATCATCAGTTGGCTCAGTCAATCAAATTTTCACTTACAGGCTGCCAAGAGCATGTCATCGTGCACGCGAATAGTACCCGACATGATCAGACCCAAGCCAAATCCAGGGAATATGTAAGCATTGTTGGCCTGGATGACATAAGGAAGAGGAAGTGAGCTCAGAAGATAAAACCATCTAGTTAAAATTGAATGGTTACTGGAAAGAAAGGTTTTTGAAGGTACCTGGCCAGGTACAAAGACTTTCCCATCATATTCGACCGGATCAAATGGACTACCGCTAGCGAAGATCGCTTGGCCCTGCACATTTGAGAGGATAAAGTTTTAAAACAATGGTGAATTTTTGCTATGATGTGAGCTGCAAGCATGAATGATGCTTGCTGTTTTCAAAGACTTGGATTGTACCTGGCTCCATGTATAAGCCTCTTCGGCTGTACACTCGGACTGCGACGTTGGATTTGAGAGAGCAAGGATAAGTGGTTTCTGCAAAGTAATCGAAACTCGGGTCAATCTTAAATAATTTCTCGTCTGAGGATTGGCGAGGAGGGGGAGAGGGAAAAAGTTAGAGGGAACAAGGAAGAACCTCATTGAGGGATGCCATGGCCTCCACAACTTCCTTTGTAAATGTCTTTCCAACACCAGATGTTCCTATCAACACCGTTGGCTTGATTGCCTATATAAATTAAAGTTTTAAGATTCGGTTAGGAAAAGATCTAATATACTTCGAAGAATATGTAAATAACGAAGCGTCATCAATGTCAATTACAGACCTGGACGGCACCCAAAAGATCCTTGATAGATTCATGGTCATGAGCCCATGGCTTCTTAAAGTGTTGAAGGGATTCAAAGCGCGATCGAACGATGAGCCCCTGTAACGATGGTTATAACTCTTTTAGAACATGAAATATCAATGAGTGCAAAGGTACAATATTGAAGTGAGTCACTCCAAACAACCTTTGAGTCCACAAGCCAGATCTTCTTGCGAGTCTCTTCAACTGGAGCTTGGGTCTGCAAAAAACAAACAAAATCATAAGCCACAAATGCATTTGATTCAGAATAGAAAAGAAAAGAGAAACAGAAGTAGGCTCATACCTGTTTTGAAATCTCCAAAGCAATAAGCTCAGCTATACCAGTTCCAGCCTGCAACAGTCAAATGACAGAAATAAGAAACAACATACCATATCACAGCACAATGGAGGCAAGTTCAGAGTAAAAGCGTGGCTAATCGATCTCGTACGAGTACACGAACACAGTTCAGAACACTTCGAATATAACTTGGAATTTTGACTCACCTCTCCAGCTCCAAGGAACAGAAAAGTGTGGTCAGCCAATGTCCCTCCAACAAGTTTAAGAGCTGCAAGTAGTCCTGCTACCACGACAGATGCTGTACCCTAAATGTCGGAACGAGAGAAACCGTGTTAGAGAGCTACTCTTGAAACATATAAAAGTTAACAGCCAACTGAAACTGATGCGTATGTTTCATACCTGAATGTCGTCGTTAAACACCAGGTGTGACGAGCTATATCTTGAAAGCAACTCGAATGCATTGTGGTTTGCAAAATCTTCAAACTGTTAAATAAGTAAGAAATGCTTAGTGACACATTGATTGCTGGTACAAAATTAAGAACTCCAACAGAGTTCTAGAATAAGTTGAAATTGCCAAATGACCTGTATCAGGACTTTCTCTCCATAATTCTTCTTTACTGCATACATGAACTCATCTAAAAGCTCCATGTATTCCTGAATGAAGGAAAACACACAAAAATTGATAAAAACGTTCATACACGAGCAGATTGAAATCAAGGATACAGGAGAGTAAAAGGGGGCAAAAGATGTTGCACCTGTCCTCTGGCACGTTTATGTCGAAGGCCAATGTAAAACTCATCGTTTAGAAGCTGCTCATTGTTCGTACCGACGTCAATGGTGATGGGCAAGCACTGCAAGCAATACATAACTATAAACTTTCAGAGTAGTCCTTCCTTGGTTTAGTACTTGAAAGCAAAGCAGACTAATCCAGGTATAAACACTATACTAAATTGAGATTAGAATTTCGTAAATACTGATGATAAACAAAGCGAGGCAGAGATTCAAAAGAAGTATATAAAATAAAGCATTGCTTACAGCTGAAGGTCGAATTCCTCCAAGTGCTGTATACAAAGAAAGCTTTCCCACAGGAATTCCCATGCCCTGAAAGATGTCATTTTAACAAATTGAGAATATGTAAACAGTAAACTAAAGGATAGAAGCAAAGAAAGGTTCATCAGCTGAATGTCTTATTACCTGGCATCCGAGATCACCAAGGCCTAGAATCCGCTCACCGTCGGTTACAACAATGACTTGAATGTTCCTTTCTGGCCAGTTCTTCAATACTTCAAGAATCTTTCCCCTACAAAGGGAAATTGTTGGTTATTAGTTCTGAACTAATTCAACTAATTATACATAACAAATGCTTGTTTCTTGGCATACTTCTCTTTCAAGCTGATGAAAAGGCCCTGAGGTCGCCTGTAAATGCTACCATACTTCTGGCAAGCTTCGCCAACGGTTGGAGTGTACACAACTGGAAGCAGTTCTTCAACGTTGTCGATGAGAAGCTTGTAGAACAGCCTTTCATTTCTCTCCTGCAAGACCAAATGATATCAGACATGAAGGAAAAACTTTGGTATGGTAAAGTAGAATAAAGCTACAAATACAAAACATCAATTGGGATAAGGAAGCAAAGAACACTCTATAGGTTGTCTACAGGTTTTGATTGAAATTAACATCTTACATCTCATATTCTGAGATTTACAGTCTTGTTTTTGTGCAGTTTAATGATATGACTAAAGAACAAGAACCCAGCAACACCTCTGTTTTTACCCTTATATTTTACTCATTAAAAAGCTTTAAAAATTTCAAGCCAAACCCTTCACTTTGTTATGACTGATCAACTAGCCATAGTTCATGGCCTAATCATCATCACCTTCATCCAAATATGAAACAAAATCGCAGCCCATGACATGTTTTCATTACAGTAATTTTTCTATAACCGGGGTATCGATGGTCCCACTCCTTCGTTCATGCTCATGGTCCACTTCTGAGAGCCAGTTTCGAGAGACAACAAGGGTTTTAAGTTATTAAAATTTTAATCTAACGACTTCAACCCATGATCACATAGGACAACAACAAGCCCCTTATTTCAGTAATACTGATTTTCTCCTCCAAATGACCTTAACTCATTAGAAACCAAACAGAAAGCTAACAGTAAATGAGTGAAGAAAATATCAACCTGAAGATCCATCATGGCAATATATCTGTGTAAAGGAACTTCATAGTTGCGAAGATTGTGCATCATTCTCCTTTCCTGTTTGCCAAAACCATCAAAATTGTTCCAAATCAAGTTCATAAACGAGAATAAAATGGTAGAAATAGTCAAATAGAGAGATCTGAACTGACCTGAAGTTCCTGATCAAGAACTGCTGGTGGCAACAAGCCACGCAAGTAATGAGCATCTCTCTCTTTCTCAGAAAAGGCAAGTCCTTTGTTGTAGATCGGATCACGCAGTAACGAGTAGCCACTAAAACAACAGAACAAATAATCATATTAAAAACAAAAGCAAAAACAAAAACAAAAACCATGTATTTCAGACAGTGATCTCCAACACCAAACCAACAAAACATGTTCTAGCAGCAAAGATGTTTCTTAATCTTACCTAGCAACAGAGACAGTCCAAGGGGTAATGAGCTGATCTTCAGTGGCATTATGTTCTCCATAAGCTTCCTCAAACTTATTGTCAATTTCCTCCATCTCCATATGAACACTACCATTACTCATTGTCTTCTTCATTGCACCCTCCATTAATCCCAAAACTTTTCTCTCAAATTCTCTTCCTCTACTCGCCAATGGTCTCTGCAAATGGCAGAAAGCTAAAAGAAAAAGGCAGCACACAGAGAAAGGAAGCACACCCTTTTGAAAATACAGACGGAGTTTGATGGAAATGGAAGAAGCAGGATCGAGCCTTTTATAATCAATGAAATGAACAACTTCAAAGAGAGAAAAAGAAAAACAAAAAGTGTGAATTTCTTCGCTTATTCCTTATTGGGTTGTCTTGTCAACGAATTATGGCGACAATGTGAAGAGCATAAACGACCCACCTGGACTAATTGATTCAAGAATTCAACAAACCCCAAAAAAAAAGGAAAAAAGAAAAAAGAAAAAAAAAAGTGAATCTTTTTCTTCTTTTTTTTGGGGGAAAAAATAAATGAAGAGTTGGGTTTCCATTGAAAATGGGTTTGTGTTTTTACCAGATAACGGTGTCGGAGGAAGAAGAGCATATCTGTGAGAACGTGTGTGGAAATAGAAATTCAGATTTCAAAAATTGCAAGGTTTCCGCGTTTTTCTAGAGTGATAAAGAGGACTGGTTGAGGGCTAAAGTTTGAAACTTTGAAGATTGAATTCTATTTCAGTTCAATCCCTCTTTTCCCATCTGATTTTCATTTTAGCCCCCAATGGCCATTTTTCTTTTTTTTTTGATAAAGAAAATGACTTTCCAACTTTTTTTCAAGGACAGGCCTGCTCATCCCCAAAATTACAAAACAAACAATATATCATCCTTTGGTATTCCCAAAAATGAGTTCTTTTTATGGTATTTTGTTTAAGGATTTGAAATTGTTTTGTTATAGAGATTTTTTTTTTTTTTTTTGAGAAAAGTTTTGTTATATAGATTAATGACGGTTTAGAATATCTTTTAATTTAAATATTTTTCAAGAATGTGTTGTATTTTAAATGTTTGGTATAAAATTTGTTTAAAATTTAAATACTCATATGTTTGGTTATATTTCTTCGTAACTATTTTTATATGCAAGTTATTTATTATTATATACTTAAAACGTCTTTTAAAAAATTTATTATATACCCTAAACCCTAAACCCTAACCTTTTCTTTTTAGTACATCAACATTTGGGGTAGAGGATTTAAACCTCTGACCTCTTGGTCGATGATATATGACAAGCTATATTCGCTTTGGCCAAACATACCCTAACTTACTTTACTTTTTTTTTCTTTAAAAAAAAAAATACATTCGACTATGTTGACTCGTTGAATATAAAAAGAGTTTTTCTTTGAATGTAGCTCAAGTGGTTAAACATTCCATCGAAGTAAAAATTAAGTTAGATGATTAGAACATAAATAACCTTCTTGAAAGTTTGAATCGTCAAGCATAGTTCAGTGGATGATACATTCGCAATTGTTGAACTAAAAAAAAACTCAAAAGGAAAATTAAAATCTAATTTTCTCAATCAGAGTAATATTTTAAACAATAGATTACCGCTACTAAAGTATCAACTGCCTTTCATCGTAGACAACGTTGTATTTACTATTGTATATGTTGTAAACGATAATAAGATGAAAATCTATTGCAAAATTTTAACATCTTTACTTGATTTTGTCTATATTTGATTATAATAACCAAGAGAATGTTAAATGCAATTTTGTTTTGGAATTTTTATCTATTTTTTTAGTTGGATCTAAAATTTATTAAATCTTGAAATTGTATTGTCATTATTACAATTTTAGATATTACTTGTGTATTGCTGAAGGTTTAAATCTCAATTCTTCGTACTAAAAAATCATTAATTTTGAATCTTTAATGAGTTACAATGCATTGAATAGTTTACTTAACATATTTCGAGTAGTTGTGTATTAATGGTAGGCTTATTAAAATGGTAGGTTTATAAATAGTAGCTTGTTAAAAAGTAAGATTTGAATCCTTCTCCTAATTTGTTCAAAACAAAAATAATTCTTTCCCCAAAAGAAAAAATCTCCTTTTTTTTTCTTTTTGAACAAAAAAAATCTCCTAATTTATGATATAAAATTTTGAAAAAATAGATTTAAAAAAAAAAAAGACAGTTCGGGAAAAATTATCATTCAAAGAATTAATAATTAATAACGTGTCATTTGGGGCGAGTACGAAAATAAAGATGGGGCCCACACTTTAATAGATTATTATTACAGAAGGAAAAAAGGGTAGCCGGTAGGCGGTAGCCCCCTCCATGTTTGGCGCTACACTACCTACTGCTCATGTCCGTTGCCCGTCGCATCGCATTAAGCAATACGGTTCGCACGCCATGTTTCCCATGCCCCTCACTCAAGAGAAATTATTATATATTTCAAAAAAAAAGGAGAGAAATTATTATAAAGAACAAAGAAAATACATTTTTTGTCCTTAAATTTTGAGAAATTGTGCCTTTGGATCTTGAGTTTTTAAAATAAATTAGTCCTTGAATTTGAGAAATAGGTTTAAAATGTCTCTAAGTTTTCAAAATGAACTTTTTTAGTCCTTTTAAGTTTTGAGAAATAGATTTAAAGGGTCTCTCATGTTATTTTTTCAACTTTTTTAAATTAATATATTTTTTTTATTATTTTTAAATATTGAATGGTTTTTAAAAGGGATTTTCATACGAATGACCCTCTAAAACATGCAGAAATGATAAATGTCCTACCTTTTCAATTCAAGGATATATGTTATTTTGTTTGCGTCGGCATCCTAGTAAGATTACCATTTTACTCTCTACTCTAACATCGCTCTCTCTCGCTACTCTCGCTCTCGCTCTCGCTTCTCACTTCTCGCTCTCGCTTCTTGCTCTCTCTCCAATTTCTCCTTTTAATCTCTTACTCTCTCTCCAATCTCGCTCTTGCTCCAACATCTAGCTCTTAAATGCGCGTTTTCATATAGATAGTAAAATAGTAATTTTGCTAGGATGATGACGTAAACAAAAGGCCATATATCCTTGAATTGAAAAGGTATGACATTTTTCATTTTGGCCTCTCCAAATGGGTCATCCACGCAATTGTTTCTTTTTAAAATTACAAAATTTAAAAGTATTGATTTAAAATTTTTGAAAAAAATAATATGAGGGACCTTTTAAGCCTCTTTCTCAAAATTCAATGACTAAATAGGTTCATTTTGAAAACTTATGGACCTTTTAAACCTATTTCTCAAAACTCATGGACTAAAAAGGTATATTTTGAAAATTCAATGACCAAAAACACCTATTCCTCAAAACTCAGGGACGAATAAGGTATTTTTTTCCTATTATAAACAAATACAATGTAACTGAAAAAATAAAAATAAAAATAAAAAGCTAACTTTGTCTTCAAGCTAAGGTAATGAGATGTTGCCTCGTTATTTTATTTTTTATTTTTCATGTCATTTTGAAAAAAGAATGCAACTTCCCTTGAATTTTAGATTAAACAAAAAGACAGCCATAAAAATAATAGGCAAATGAGAAAAAGGAAAAACTGCTGTTGAACTAAAATAAATATATAAATAAATTAAGAGAATAAGAAAAGGAGAAAATTGATGTAAGATTGGTAGATCCAAACTTCATCAGTAAGTAAGTAAGTAAGTAAAAAAAAAAAAAAAAAACTGTTTTCACCCTATTCTTTTTTTACCATTAGTTACATTTAAACCCATGTCCTTAGGTAAAGAGGGTAAACCAAATTAAAATTAAAAAAAAAAAAAAAAAAATCGAATCAAACAAATTTAATCTTTCTAAACAACAAGAGTCAAATGTTCTGTTTAAATAAATTTAATCAATTTTGCTTCATTCAAATCGATTTAGTTAATTTCATTAGGTGCATGTTTGGGAGTGATTTTGAAATGATTAAAATCACTTTTGTCAAATTCAAAATCACCACGAAATATGCTTTTAATAATTCAAAATCAATTTTGATGATATGAAAATTACCTTTAAAAGTGTAAAATTAAATATGAAATTGATTTTGAATAATTAAAGGTATGTTTCGAGACGATTTCGAACGTGACAAAAGTGATTTTAGCCATTTCAAAATCACTCCCAAACATGCACTAGTTTTGATCAATTCAATCAATTTTAATTTGGTTGCTAGTTCGATTTTTTTTTTTTAAAAAAAAAAAATTGACTTATTATTATTTTCTAACTATATAGAATCCTTGTAAAAAAAAAAAAAAAAAAAAAAAAAAAAAAAAAAAAAAAAAAAAAAAAAAACTATATAGAATCGATTCCCTCTCAAATTTAGGCCTCCAAAACGAAGAAATAATTTTTTTTAAAAAAATCATGTGAAAAAGTTTTAACATAACTTTAATTTTAAGTGAAGGATAGGTACTTAAAAGACTTTCAATCTTTTTTTTTTTTTGGAAAAAAAATGGAAAAACTTTCAATCATTTCATTCCATATTGTTCCTTGCTTTCATCATTTACTATGAGATCTTGGAGGAACCATTATTAGAGTAAGAAATTGCCTTATATTTTATATATGTATATTTACATAGTTCACGAATATAATCTTTTTCATATTTAAAATGTAAATTTGGTAGCATATCAATACACGTTTATGTTATAGGTAATTTTGGACCACTCTGATGCACAAGGGGTTGACGAGGACAACGGACAGAGATAGGACCAGGAAACCGACCCAGAGGAAGACCAGACCAAAGGGTCGGGCCAACGCCTCCGTTTGGCCTCTGCTGCCTCTGGCCGCCCCCGGTTCCGCCTAGTTTGTCCCGAAACGTCTCCTAATTCCTAAAAACCCTAGAGCACGAACAGGTATTTAAACCCCTCTTCGTCACTGAAGAAGGGATCTCGAACTCTATTCTAGACTTCTCCTCTTGCTCTCTAGCTCTTCCATCCGTTTTCTGACTTAAGCATCGGAGGCGGTGTGGCAAGCATCACACCGATGTGTAGGTTTTCTGTCTCGCAGGCCACGTCTTCCCCCCTCTCAAACAAATTTACCTTTGGTGGCACGTGAAGGTCAGTTGAGTTCCTCCAGACCAAATTTGACCATCGACAGTCTACATAATATAGTAAATAAATTGCGCAATTTGTAAACTTTTATTAATTGAAGTACGAAAGAAAAATGTGACTTGGATATATTAACCCACTTTACGTACTCCATATCCAATTTTCAATTTCAAATTCATTTTATATTTCTCATCAGAGTGGGAATATTTCTATTTTAAATATTTGATTTGAAGATCTATATTTTAAACCACAAACACAAATCTTTTGTATAAAGTAATTTTTTAAAATATGTTCGACATTAAAATCACGTGTGTTTTCGATAACTTAAAAGAAATATTTTATTATTAATTAATCTCTAGAGTCTTGTGTCAAAAAATTTATATATAAACTGAAAACATATTCGACAATCGGATTTACAAAAATTACTAAGATAAAAAATATATATATATATATATATACAACATATACAAAAAAAAACAGAAAGGAATAAAAGCAAATAAAAGCATTCAAGAAAAAAAAAAAACAGAAAACTTAAAATTCAAGTGTACAATAAAAGCATTCTAGAAGAAAAAACAGAAAGGATTTTATAATATATACTTAAAGTACTTCACAAGAAAATTTTCGGGGATGTTTGGGACATGGGATTGGAATGGAATCAGATTTCAGGAATCCAGATTCCATTCTGGTGTCCCAAACGGTCCCTTTGGATTGGTTTTTACTCGAATATTTCACCAAAAAAATACTTACAAATATTTTCAATGGTATAGAATCAAGCATTTAAGCAACATCATATCAAACATTTTTTACTAAAGTATTCATAATTAAAGTATTGTTATCAAAAAGACTTATTTTAAAAGCACTTCAAAACACAACTTATGTTTATAAGAAAGAAGATATATATACTTAAAGTATTTTACAAGAAAACTCTTATGGATTGCTTTTGACTCGAATATTTCACTAAAAAATACTTACAAATATTTTCAACGGTATATAAAATCAAACATTAAAAGTAACATTGTATCAAACATTTTTTTTTAAACTAAAGTACTGATAATTAAAGCATTATTGTCAAAAAGATTTATTTTAAAAACACTTCAAAACACAACCTTATGTGTATCAGAAGAAAAAATATATATATATACTTAAAGTATTTTACAAGAAATAAACTCTTTTGGATTACTTTCCACTCGAATATTTTACCAAATATTTTCAACGGTATGGAATCAAACATCAAAGCAACATTATATCAAACACTTTTTACTATTCATAATTAAAGTGTTATTGTCAAAACTAATTTAATTTAAAAGCACTTCAAAACACATCTTATATGCATCCATTATTGCTGATAGTAGGACAAAAATCATAAGATAGCAAGAATATAACATTAGACGTGACAAAATTATTAGCTCATTCGCATGATTTTATATGGTTAAATTATTCACATACTTTATATGAATTGTGGACCATGGGAACCTTTTAAATAATATTTAGTGTTAGCTTTTATGTATGCAATGTCATAGTCAAAGTTGTTAAAAGGCAAATTTAGAAGCTTTCTTGAAGTTGATAATCAACTGGTGAAGGCCTCAACTGTTTGACAAATTAGCGTCAATGAAATCTTTGTACACGCCCTCTTCTTTCTAATAAATTTCTTTTTACACCCCAACCAAAATTTAATGATTTTAATATTATGAATATAATTTTGACTCATTAGATTTTAGTTTTTCTCCTTGTGCATTAGAGTATGAACATAATTAACAAAGAAGGCGAAGTCAATAGTTGCATCTCCTAAAGATACTTATTAGAATAATAAATGGTTCTCCAAATTTTTTATTTCAATATTATAGTTTTTATTTCAGCAAGAAACGACCTATCCACGTGTCAACTTTTCGCTCATTTCGTTAAAAAAAATGAATTTTTTTTTAAAAAAATGGGCAAAGCAAGTTGTGCGCACAATAATACTATTAATTTGTATTTAGCACAATGACATGAGACTCCTCTACCATTTAGGACTGCCTAGGTTCAAACCTATCCTGTTGGAATAAAAACTACAATATTGAAATAAAAAGTTAGATGAACCATTTATTATTCTAATAAGTTTTAAAAATTGTAAATTTAATAAAAAAAAAACTATAATTTTGTTTAGATCTAGCTATGAGCTACTAGAATTTTGTTGACCTTTGGCTTTGAAAGTTGTTGCCCTTCTAGATTTCTCTTCTTTTTCCTCCTTTAAATTATATTATTCCATAATCCATTCCTTTAATTGTAATTTAGTCAATTTTCATTTTCAATTTGGAAAATCGCACTGTACCAAATATTCGTTTGTCTGTTTGGCATTCAAAAGTGGAGGGCATGCATTTACTATATATATATATATATACATATCATGGAATCTACCAGACCGTGATATTTAATTCATATAAAATATTTTTCAATCATATTCTTCAAAGAAGTTGACACCAAAGCGAGCATAGTTGTAATGACATTAAAAAAAATATTATTTTGTACAAATTATATATTTTTTTTTCTGTTTTTAATATTAAATATTCATCTTTGAATATATATTTTCAACAATAATCGATTCCTTTTCTTGAAGTTTGAACTCCAAATTCTCAGGTCCCTATATTAAAATATACATATACTCACCTTAACATTTTCAAAATTTAAAAAGCTCGTCTAATAAAATAAAATCTCACGTAATTGAAAGAAAAAATCATCTATTTTTTAAACACGTCAAATATGACTCCACAAATAATTTTAGCGATAAAAACAGAGGCAATTTAAAAATTAAAACATCAGAAAAATAATTAAAAAAAAAAACAGTACATTTTTAATGCACCTATGAAGATATTTCAAAGATGCAGTAGCTTTAAAAAAATATATCAAACTAAAAAGAAATAATAAAATATCTTTTTTCTAGAGAAAAAAAAAAAAAGAAAGAAAAAAAGCGAAGATAAATAAGGGTTCTGGAAAGCAAAAGTCGAAGGTGACGTCATTTTTACATATGGGAGTGGTTCAATTTCGACTGTTTTCTTTGTCTTTTTTATTTAATAGTTCGATACGTCGTTTTCGAGATTCGACTAACAAAGCCCTTCGCCCGTCAAGTTTTACTGCTTTTGAATTTTCTCTCACATCTGACTTTCCTTCCTATTTGACCAATCGTCGTTTCAAGTTCAACTCTCACTGGTCAATTTTGCCCACCAAAATTAATCATAATTACAATAATATACACACACACCAACGACGTTCAAAATATCTTCCCATTTTTTTACGCTTTCAATGTCGCCGCGTATTTAATATTTTATTGTCATTAATTGGCAGTGTCAGTGTCAGTGTCAGCGTCATTTTCCCACTCGATTTAATTTAAGTAATAAATACAAACTACAAATATTGGTTAAAAACTACTTTGGTCTCCTAATCGTAACAATTTAGTTCCATAACTTTCATGGTACGATTTAATCTTTGTACTTTCAATTTTGTAACAATTTAGTTCATAAACTTTAATAAGCAACAATTTAGTCCATGTGCTTTCAAATTTGTAACGATTTAATCCCTATCGTGAAAAATTAATGTAAAGATGAAATTTTTTACCTAGATAGATTAATAAACTAATTTGAGACCATGTTCATACGCTACAAAGTTTAATCGTTAATCATTAAATGCCAACAAGAGCATAACTCAACTGACATAAAGATGCACTGATAACCACGAGGTCTGTGGTTCAAATCTCCCACCTCCCATATTGTAAAAAAAAAAAGTTTAATCATTAAATAATAAAAATCGACATTTAATTTTGATGATTTTCTTTGCAAGAAAGATTAAATTATTAAAAATTTGAAAGTATAGAAACTAAATTGCTACAAATTTGAAAGCATAGGAATTAAATTGTTATTTATTAAAGTTCATGGACTAAATTGTTACTTTCATAAAAGTTTAGGAACTAAAAGTGATTTTTAACTTTTATATTTATATATTTATAAAATTTTGATTAACGATCTTCACAAAAAGGTTCACAAAAAGGAATATATATATATGGCAATTAATTGTTACTTTCATAAAAGTTTAGGAATACATATATATATATATATGGCAATTAATTGTTACTTTCATAAAAGTTTAGGAATACATACATACACATTTACGTGTCGGACCTGCATCTTATGGCAATTAATTCTTTTTTTTGAAACCATATGGCAATTAAATTTAAATGATATAAATTTGGTGGTTCACATAAATCCATGTAACGCTATATTTTTAAAATCCCACGTGCCATGAGCATGTGATTTTTTTTTTTTTTTTTTTGTCAAATCTAGAAAGAGAGATTACTGGTTGATTTTATTTATATTCATATGATATTTAAAGATATTTTTTTAAGATATAGAATCCAAATGTTTACTGTACAATGTTTTAAAATTTATCCAAATGTACAGAATTTGTCGTTTTATATGATTTCATAGTACAATAATCTTTATGTTTATTATATAAAAAACTAAAAAGAAAAAAACAAAACAAAACAAAAGTAGATTTCTTCTGTATTGTTATATATTTTAAAGAAATTTTATTCTCAAATATTACAACCTTGCCAACTTCTGGGAACCAATCAAGTTTCGGGATTTCCAATGGCAATTTTTAATTTAGGAAAATAAAATGTTAAAAAGAATACTCGGTTAAAATGTCATTTTTGTCCGGGTCTTTGAGTTTTGTTCCATTAAGCTTAAAATTGGTCTACTATTGGTTTATTGTTAATTTTTTTGAAAAAAAAAATATTAGTCTTCTATAAATTTTGGAAATATGTTTGCATTACATATTTTATTACATGAAAATTATTATGATTATTTGACCTGTTTAAAAAAAATAATTTCAAACCAGTAGTGGGGATTAATTTAAAGCTTTATTAAAAGTACAAGAACTAATTATTTAAAAAAAAAATACAATAACTAAAATTTAGACATTTAAAAGTACATGAACTAAAATTGAATGAAACCACCAAAGTACAAGAACCAAAATAGTATGATTTTACATTCTAAATTTTGTAGCAACTTAATTCTTCTTTCGTTAAAGATATTTGTTTACACGTAACTTCGAAAACAGAGACACGTGGAATAAACTTTGATTTGTATTAATGTTGTATGTGTGTACAATCTCTAACTTTAATCATCTGATTTTCTCTCTTGTATGTGAATGTGTTTCACTCGAGGGCTGGAGCACTTGTTCTCGAGTTTGAAGCTTCAATTGATTATTGGAGCTTTTGAAGTCTTGGAGTCTTGGAGTCTTTGGTCTTCAAGAATTGTTGAAGTCTTCTAATCTTGAAGGGTCTTCAGTCTTCAAGAAGTCTTGAGGTCTTGAAGTCTTGAAGAGTCTTTGGTCTTCAAGAAATGTTGAAGTCTTGAAGAGTCTTTGGTCTTCAAGAGTGTTCAGCACTTAAGGAACTTATGGATTCCAGAGAGTCTTCAGTATTGGTGACATCTCTCTAAATTGTTATAGTTGGGAGCTTCCAATTTCTGAACCCTCTTGTATTTGTGAGAGTGTAGAATTTCTGACTCCTGAAATGGAGGAAAACCTCATGGATGAGCCCTGGTGACTTTTGGGCCTAATAACTTTGACTTGGACTTTATTGGTTTTGAGTTTGATTTACATTTGACCCAAAAACCATATGACCCAAAATGTTAAAAGACCAAATTTGATATATTAATTATTATTTTTTAATTAATTGGTCAGATTAATTAATTTGATAAAAATAATTTATTTTTAATTAATTGATCAATTGGACATTTGACTTTAAAAATTTATAATTAGGGTGGGCATGAAGAAAAGAGTTGGCAATGATAAATTCATTGATTTTTTTAAAGATCCATAGATTCCTAAGGAAATTACCTTCAAACCACTGAAGGTTCAGGAGACGAAAATTCAAGACGGGATGATGGTATCTAAGTTTAGCACCCATCTTTTGGCTCAGGGGACGAAAACTTAGAAGGACCAAATAGACATAGACCTGAAATTTCAATACCAAACTTGTAATTTAATCTTAAAAAAACACATTTGGTCATTTATAATCACTAGTTTTATTATCACGTACAATGCACATTATATATATATTTACTTTATTTTATATTATGAAAAGCTAACTATATTCATTGAAAAAATATATTTAAAAAATTAATATATACTTTCAATTTATAAAGAGTTCATAATTTCTTATATTTGAAGTTAGTCGTGGTTTATATATAAATAGTTATGATTGTTTTTTTTTTTATTAATGATAGAAAATGATACGTAATTGTATTTTTGAACAAAGAAATGATATCTAAGTTAATTCATGTTTATCAAATTTTTTGATGTCTTATTGTTCACTCCATCAAAATCTTTTTTAATAATTATTTTCTTATCTTCATTTTCTTAAAATAGAGTTTTCAAATTGTTGTAAAAATGAATGAAAGAGACAAATTTAGAGATGAATAAAATGAAAGAATTATAAAACTTTTGACATTCCAAAAATTTTCATATTCTATAATTAAATATCATTAGATAAAAATATTAATTTAAGACTATAATTTATAGATATAGATTTGGCACATGCATCCCTTGAAATTTGAATATACCACACCAACACCATGAGATGTTTTGAAGATTGGAGAGGCTTTGAGAGCAAAGAGAACAAATTAAAAATAAAGAAAGAATGAAACACAAGTGTTGGTGAAGAAAATGACGAAGAAAAACCCGTTTTACAGTAATAAGATGATGAGAGTTACAAAACCTTTTAAATTCTATAATTTTTTAAATTTCATTATGAATTATAATTAAAAAAGTGGTAGAAAAATCTTTTTGCATTCCAACCTTTTAGTAAACCTTACACATTTATTATTGATAATTAGTTATTAATTAATTAATTTACTCTATAATTAATCATTAATGATATATGTGTAAATTAGTAAATTAAAGAAAGGACAATATAGTGTCCAACAAAGCATTTTCAATATCCTCTATAGTATATAATATAGATATAGATAATCTTTTTTACCACCCTAACAAAATATAAGACATTAATTTCCATTTTCTCTTAGTAGAATTTAGGGGTTTTTGATAGTCATTCTAATCTTTTGATCTTACTCATAGATCTTTTATCCTTTTTCATTCCACACATGAATCCAAGATCTCTAGTGAAGTCAATTTCTTTTAAGATAAAAAATACATTTCAAAATTTTCAAAGGGATGTCAAAAAAAAAAAAAAAAAAAAAAATCAAAGGAATTGATTCCATACAAAATAATTATTTAAAAAATAATAATAAATAAACATAGAAGTACTTAATTTTTTTTTGCTAAAAAATTATTTAATCAATGGTTATATAAGTTAGTGCTTCGCTTAAAAGCACAATTCTAAAACGTTATCTCAACAAATTCATTACACATATGTTTGGGAGTGATTTTGGTCACACCCAACCATGTCCTACAAATGTTTGACTTTAACCTTGTACGTGTTCAACTACCAATTCTATTCGTCATAACTATTTATTTACCAATATAATTAATTCAAAATATTATCGTATGATCGTCATCTTACGCCTACTCAAATACATTGTCTTCAAATTCACCTAAGATATGTCTTTTACTTGTAAGTCAAAATTGGATGTCCATGATCAAAATAGAAACATACTCAATTGGGACGTGCAACTTAGCCAGAAAAGGAACTCTATTTCATTAATGGTATTATATTGCTCATTTATATAAATAGTGCGTACCACCAAAGAAAACTATTAAACATATCTATTAATAGAGATAACAAAAATGAATTAATTTAATTTGTTAAAAAAATCATCATATGTGAGTGTGACAATTTGGATTCTACTTTTCATTTTAATTAAAGATATCTTTAATTTGTAAGCTAGGATACTCCACGATAAATCATTTTAGGCTAAAATTAGTTATAATTCATGCAACCAAAATCACAATAATATTTTCGTCGTTTTTTTTTTCAACATGAGCATAGTTAACTAGTATAAAACTTGTATCAATAACCAAGAAATCTGTAGTTTGAATCTCTCACCTTCAAATGTGGTAAAAAAAAAGAACAAAAATTGGCTGCATATCGATATACCACCATTAAAATCTTGACAAGAGAAATAAAAAAAGTTGGGTATGTAAGAGATCCCTACATACCAATGCAGCCAAGTTTTTTCCAAAAAAAAAAAAGTTTTTTTTAGTTCAACAAATTTGGAAATGAGGATTCGAACCTCTAACTTCCTAGTCGAAAGTATATGTCAATTACTGCTGATTTAAGTTGGTTTGACAAAAAAAAATGGGGCAGTTGCAAGAATAGCAAAAAATAATATGGAATTTGCAACCATGTCATCAGTTTTTTAATGTTGCAAATATAGCAAAAAAATGTGGGTCCGCCTAAACATTAAAGTTGAAAAGTCAAAAAAACCCCTAAAACACGCTGGAAGTTTAAAAAGTATATCAATGGTGTTATTGATATACTGTATATCAGGTACATCATTCATTTATTTAGTGTACTGATATACTAGATATTGGGTATATCAATCAACTGATAAACTAAATATATAGTATATCAGATGTATATTTTGTGAATATAGTATACTTCATTTTATGAAGTATACACATGAACTTTCATTAGTTTAGATATCTTTGATATACTTCATCAATAAAGAATTAGATATATTAGCTTTATTTTGGGGCAATATGTGTGGTAGGAGATTTAAACCTCTAACCTCTTGGTTGAATGTGTATATCTTATGTTAGTTGAGCTATGCTCATTTTGGCAAATATGACATCAATATACTATACATCATCTTAATAATATACTACTGATATACTATTGATATACTTTAAATTACATTTTTAGTGAGTACTAATACACTAATGATATACTTAAAATTGCATCTTATTGATATACTTATAAAAAATTTTGCATTCCACGACCTTCATAATATACCAACAATTAAAAATATATATCAGTGATTTTTTTTAATAACAAGTCTATCATTGATGTATTTAGCTACTCATAATCAGGTATATCAATGTTATTAATTATTTGAGTAGTATAAAAATGAGGTAAGTTCAAAAAGAAAAAAAGAAGAGGTATATCAATGGTATATCAACATTCATAACAGGTATAGAAGAAAAACATTTCATTTAAAAGATGTAAATAACACAACATAATTCAATAAAGAGAAAATAAAACATAACAAATATAAGTAAAGAAAGTAACATATCAAGTATATCATTGGTATATCAACATTTAATCAGGTATAACAAATGTTATGCTTATCAAATCAAGTATATATTAGGTATATCAAATATTATGCTTATATATTAGGTATATCATTGTATTCATTCGAGTATATCAAATTTGGTATATCAGTTAACTGATATACTTTATATTTCGTATATTAGTAAATATAAAGTATATCAGATATACTACATATATACCCGTTGATATACCAAGGGTAAAACTGGAATAAAAAAAAAATGGAAATCAGATTTTTAAAATTTTGCTATGTTTGCAAATCTAAAAAATCATGGCTAGATTTGCAAATATCCTAATATTTTTTGCTACCCATTGTAATTTCCCAAAAAAAATAAGTGTTTTTTGTAAGGGACAATTAAGACAGTGTGTCATGATAAAATTAAAAGGAGATCAAATTACAACTCATAAGGTTGGTGAATGAACGGTGAAGATTGAATGATTATTATCCAACGATGATTAGTTTTGCTGTTGTTTAATGGCTTCCGTAATAGCGCCACGACTGAGAAACAACTTTTTTTTTTCGCCAAGCGAAAAAACAGTGAAACGATGAATCCGCATGCATTCTATTGCATTGCAGCTTCTTCTTCGTTTATTCTCCGATTTCTTTTCACACTTGCAGTTTCTGGTTTCGATTTCGCATGATAACAGGTAATATCATTCGTTCCTCTGTATTTCTTTTTTTCTTTTCCGTTTCCCGGATTTCTTCCTTGCATTGGCGCGAATGATGGAACCGGACAGTTGTGATCCGCGAGTCTTGTGAAATTTGATTGAATTTCAAGTTCGATCGATTGCATTTTTGAGTCGTTTGATCTGTCGATGTTTTTTTGTTTTGTTTTGTCTTGTTTTGTTTTTTCATCGAACTGTTGATCGCGTTGTGGTTGTGGAATGAAGAGCTTCAAATCGTGTTGCGTGTTTTGATGTGAAAGGTGGATTTGGAGAATTTTGATGAGAGGTCACAAAAGAAGGAAGCAGCACATGCATCTATGAAGAAGACTGGGGTACGCAGGTCGCCACCGCACTACCTGATGCAATTGTCGCTTGTCGACATTGTTGTGCTTCTTCTTCGTGCGGTTTCTCCACGATTTTCTCAGATGGAATGGCAGATCCTGCTAGCTATGGGAATCATGAGCGTGACCTTGAGCAAGTCAGTTTTTCTCACGCTTCCTTCAAAATCACGTCCCTCTCTTTCTCTCTAGCGAGCGCCATGATGTAAGGTCCTTGGACCTAGGTGCTCTTTTTTTCTTTGCTTTTCTCCTGAAATACGTTTCTTTGTTTATAATTTTCAAGGCACTTATCGCTTTGAAAAAAGGAACTCAACTAATCAAGTATAGCCGAAAAGGAAAGCCGAAGCTCTGCCCATTCAGAATCTCTACTGTGAGTAATAATTTCCTTGTACGGACGCAGCATATTTATTACGTAATTCCTTTCAACGGTTGTTCTACAGTGCCATAACTAATGGATTTGTTATAGATGTATAATGCATTATTAAAATTCTATACCGCTATTTCAAAAAAAAAAAAAAAAAAAAAAAAAAAAAATTCTATACCGCTGGGTTCTATTAGAAATGATGAACGTGTATGAGATGAACAACTAGACTAGATTTAATAGATTTTTGAAAACCAAGAACATGTTGGTGGAGCATAACACAGACCAACTTTTCACTATTTGGAAAATGAATTTCTTTTACTGGAACGAATTTTCTTGCTTTCAGAAATCACCAGATATTGTTGGTGTGTTGAGTACAAATAGTAATTAAGTTTCCATAAGACATTCCACAGAGCCTGTCTTCACTGCTCCAAAGACTTTCATTTGGTAACTTTATGAATCGATGAAGATATATATTTCGGATTTTGGGTCATAGCAGGCTCAACAGAGTTGATGAGCATAGACAAAAATAACTAAGCTAATGCATCTACCGATCATTTCATCAGTTTTATCATCTTGTCTACAAGCTTATGATGTCATTGATTATATATGACTTCACAATTTTAATTTTACTGCGACTCATTATCAGGACGAAAGCACGCTGATCTGGTATTCACATGGAGAAGAAAGGACCTTGAAACTATCTAGCATCTCACGAATTATCCCAGGACAAAGAACCGTGAGTTAAAACTACCCCAAAAAAACTAACTGATAGATTATGCATTCCTGCGATTATCTATAACGAACGCATAGGATGCAGGACCTTCTTGAGGCATGCCTATATCTATATGTTTGTCAATATTCTACTTTTGGAATATGTACTATATTTAATTTATGTTTTATTAGGAATTACTTTTATGTTAGAACCCTATTCAGTTCTAGGCATATAGGAAATTGCATTTAGTTTTGTAATTATTAAATAAGACGTTTGACTATGTTTAGTTTTTGATTCGTTTGCTCATTCAATAGCTCAATTTGTAACCTTAATTAGCTGCATCAACTTGATACTGAGTATTAAGGAAGCTCATTGACAGTCTTTCTGTCATCCTTGTATAGCTGTTATCAGTTAACATTTTCTGCTAATAGTTTGTTAGCCGATTTGTTATTATGGTTTTGATTATTTCTGTTCTGAAGCCTGCTGCTGAACAGAAATAATCAAAACCATAATAACAAATCGGCTAACAAACTATTAGCAGAAAATGTTAACGAATAAGAGCATTACAAGGATAACAGAAAGACTATTAATGAGCTGCCTTGATATATTAAGCAGAAAAAGTCACCTGGTTTCTTTCTTTTGCTCTGTTTTCTTATCTTTGTCCATATTACTGCAATGTACGTTTTTTTGAAAGAATTAAATGATGATATTTCTTTTTCTTCTTCTTTTTTCTCCTCTTCTTTTCCTTTATTTCCATTTACAGGCTGTATTTAGAAGGTATTTGAGGCCTGAAAAGGATTACTTATCATTTTCATTGTTGTATAGAAACGGGGAACGGTCACTTGATTTGGTTAGTGAAACTCAAGGAAATATTCAAATTTCCTCTTCACATCTGTAGTATCTCTGATTCAAGAGTAATTTCAGTGATTTCTGTCGTCTGTTACCTGTTTATAGATCTGCAAGGACAAAGGTGAAGCTGAAGTCTGGTTTGTTGGCCTCAAGAATTTAATTTCTGCAAGAACACAGCATGGACGTACTAGGAGTGATTTTTCAGATGTGAGTTTTTACTTTGCATTCACTCCTACAATGAGCATTGCCTTGTTCATTTTAGCCTTTTTCCTTGGCAGTTCGAAATTTGTTTTTGGTATTGTTATTGCATCAAAGTCGAGTTCACATTAAAGACAGCATTAAGGGGCTGTGAAATTATTCAGGTGAATGCAATAGCACAATGGTTTCACAAAGATAATCTTCCTGCAGAAAAATATACGATACCTGCAAAATAGGTGGAGCTCATTGCGCCATACAACGGATGAGTATCTAATGCTTGCTCAAGGATGAGTTCAATATTTTCCCACACTTTATTTGCAATATGTTAGGAGAGTTGAAAAGGCTTCTCTTTGCACATACCACTTCTAGCCTATAAATTATGAATGTGAACTCATGAGCCATAGAATAAAAGGGGTTGTTTGAAAACAAATCTACGATTTCTTCAATTCTTTAGTTATATATGAAAACAGTTCCATAATTTTAGATTAAATGCATATTCTGTAATTCACTGTTCTGAAAATAAAACTGTTTTCAAACTAGATACCAAAATAGGCCCTAACATTTTAAATTATACACAAGTTAATCTTTTCTTTTTTGTCAGTTAGAGAGTAAGGATACGCTTTACCCACGTTGCAGAACATGATTAAAAATCATCCAAATTTGCGCATATATTGTTTTTCAATCTTGTTTCCTTATCACATAACCATAGATCACCTGGGTGTTGGGTGTTTACGGCTTTTTCGCTGGTTTTCATGTAGCTAATTTTCTAAGCTATCCTACCAGGTTATCATGTAGCTAATTTTCTATGCTATCCTACCAAAAAAAAAAAAAAAAAAAAATCTAACCACGATTGATAATTATTTTCCAGTTGCAGGATGGTAGTGACTTCTTTCAGATTGGTCGACCTTTTGGTGCAACCTTAGAATTTAGTAACAGCATAGCTCGTGGAAGGGATTCTATTGATTTAAATTCTCGTGAATTTCCATTGCATCTGGTAAGTTCAGATGTGGGTTCAGAACGTGCAAATATGCAAAGAACAAGTGGTGGAGATTTCCGCATCAGTGTATCAAGCACTCCTAGTTGTTCAAGTGGAGGATCTGGACCAGATGATATAGAGTCATTGGGTGATGTTTACGTATGGGGTGAGATTTGGTCTGATTTAGTTTTACCTGATGGAACTTCAAGTGCAATAACAGTAAAAGTTGATGTGCTGACTCCAAAGTCATTGGAGACGAATGTTGTTCTTGATGTTCATCAGATTGCTTGTGGTGTTCGACACATTGCTCTTGTAACAAGGCAAGGTGAGGTTTTCACATGGGGTGAAGAATGTGGGGGACGGCTTGGTCATGGAATTGATAGAGACTTTAGTCGCCCCCATCTTGTTGAGTTTCTGGCAGTTAGTAATGTAGACTTTGTAGCTTGTGGTGAGTATCATACATGTGCTGTAACCTCTTCGAATGATTTATTCACATGGGGTGATGGTATATTTAATTCTGGAATTCTTGGTCATGGCACTGATGTTAGTCACTGGATACCCAAAAGAGTTGTTGGTCCTCTGGAAGGACTTCAAGTTTTATCTGTTGCATGTGGCACGTGGCATTCAGCACTGGCAACTTCCAATGGAAAACTATACACATTTGGAGATGGAACATATGGTGTATTAGGTCATGGTGATAGGGAGAGCGTGGCATATCCAAGAGAGGTGCAACTATTGAGTGGACTTAGGACCATAAAAGTTGCTTGTGGAGTCTGGCATACTGCTGCTATTGTTGAGGTTATGGGTCAGACTGGGTCAAATATGTCATCTAAGAAGTTGTTCACTTGGGGTGATGGTGACAAATACCGTTTGGGTCATGGAAGCAAGGAAACTTATCTTCTTCCTACTTGTGTTTCTTCACTCATTGACTACAATTTCCACCAGTTAGCATGTGGACACAACATGACTGTGGCTCTTACCACATCAGGTCATGTGTTTACCATGGGTAGTACTACATATGGTCAGCTAGGCAATCCAAGTTCAGATGGAGTTATTCCTTGCTTAGTGCAGGATAGATTAGTTGGTGAATTTGTTGAAGAAATTTCCTGTGGTGCATATCACACAGTTGTTCTCACATCAAGAAATGAAGTATTTTCTTGGGGCAGGGGTGCCAATGGAAGATTGGGGCATGGAGATGTAGAGGATAGGAAGGCCCCAACACTCGTGGAAGCTCTGAAGGACAGGCATGTTAAAAGTATATCTTGTGGTTCAAATTTTACTGCAAGTATATGTATTCATAAGTGGGTTAGCGGAGCAGATCAGTCAGTTTGCACTGGTTGTCGTCTAGCATTTGGTTTCACAAGGAAGAGACACAATTGTTACAACTGTGGGCTGGTGCATTGTCATTCATGCAGCTCCAAGAAAGCTTTGAAAGCAGCACTGGCACCTACCCCAGGCAAACCACATCGAGTTTGTGATTCTTGCTATGCAAAACTCAAATCAGCTGAGGCTGGCAACAATTTGGCTATAAATAGAAAATTGACAGCCAATCGTCGTTCAACAGATTACAAGGAAAGATTTGATAGAGGGGAGGTGAGACCCTCTCGCATTCTATTGTCTCCCACCACAGAACCTGTTAAATATCATGAGATTAAATCAGTAAGACCCGGGAGTAGACCAACTTCTCCTTCCATGGTTAGAGCTTCTCAGGTGCCATCTCTTCAGCAACTGAAAGACATTGCATTTCCAAGTTCATTGAGTGCTATTCAAAATGCTTTGAGGCCTGCAATTGCGGCACCACCATCACCACCACCAATGAGCAATTCAAGACCTGCATCACCATATTCAAGGAGGCCGAGCCCTCCACGCTCAACTACTCCGGTATTTTCTAGGAGTGTTATTGAGTGTCTCAAGAAGTCAAATGAGACGTTGACTCAAGAAAATTCAAAGCTTCAAAGCCAAGTATTAACTTGTTTTCTTCATAAATCCACATTTTTGCTTGGTCACTGCAATATTATTATTATTTATTTTAGTTTATTTTATTGAAGAAACCTACACCCGAAAAAACTTGGTTTCATACATATAAATTATATCCTCCCATGTTTTTCAGGTTAAGAGTTTGAGGCAGAAATGTGATATTCAAGATACGCAAATTCGAAATTTGCACAAAAATGTAAATGAAGCAACTTCATTAGTTGAAGAAGAATCCTCCAAGTGCAAAATAGCAAAGAAATTAGTTACAACAATAACAGACCAGGTAATCCAAATATAACCATTTGAAATACTTGCTCTGAATATGTCAAATTATTGATTTTTGTATCCTTCAGTTAGAAAAAGACAAAAATATGTTGTTTGCACCAGAAGGGCATGAAATCAATTTTCTTAACTTTTTTCATGGCTAAACCACATGACATGAATTGCTAGCCAATGATTCAAATAATGGTGACGTATGCTGATTAATGCAAATTTCTTTCTCTTGGTTTTTCAGTTGAAGGAAGTGATAGAGAAACTGCCACCTGAGATATCTGAAGGTGAAACTTTTAAAGCCATGTACGCCCGAGCTGAAGCTTTCTTAAATATGGTTGAGACATCGAAAACTTCATCTTTGCCTACGAGTCAAGAAAAGGCTAACAATCTAACTGCACCCAATAATGGATCTACTCCCTTGCTTGACGATTCTTCGAAGAGGATAGAAGACAATGTAGATGCTTCAGGAATGAAGGACTTAACGCAGGAGAATGTAAATAATCTTCTGGAAAGTAAGAAAACTTCTGCTAATACAAGGGAGGCAGTTTCTCAAAGTTCAGAAAATGGCTCGAGATCTCCAGCACCTTCAACCCCAACGACTGAAGGCGAAAAGCAAGTTATTGAGCAGTTTGAACCTGGTGTTTATGTAACTTTGGTTGTGCTTTCAAATGGTGCCAAGATTTTCAAACGCGTTAGATTCAGGTATCTGAAAACGGTTGCATTTGAAAGATATCACTCTCAGATGCATCTAGAACACTACATAACATCTCTTCTCTGTGCAACACTTCGTTGAAATCTAGAGGTTTGGATATATGAAAACCATCTCGAAATACATAGCATCTAATTATGTCGTGATCATCATATTAGAAAAATGTATCACAACTTTATGTTGGTCTTTTACAATATGCAGGACATTGACTTGCATGCGTAATTGTTGGTTTGAATACTTTAATGCATTTATTTTCCTTGCTTGTCTAACTTAGTTGCAATTTACAATCCGTTGCAGCAAGAGAAGGTTTGATGAGCAGCAAGCAGAAGACTGGTGGAGTAAAAACAAAGAGAGGCTGCTTAAGAGATACAACCCATCAACAAGCAGCTCTACACCAACTGGTTCGCCTAAAACTCAAGTGTCTACAGAGGAAAGCAATGAAGTTCCATCGGCTCCCAAAGTGGATGTGTAGGAATCCAAAGGATTGCTTTAGAATAGCAGAATCAGGTTTGTTTCTACTATATCTGGATGAATCCGTAGAGTATTTAGCAACAGAAGCAACAAAAGAAGATTCAACTCCAGAATAAGACAAAAGTAAACTTCACTTCCAGGTGGGGAAAAGAAGAGAAGACATGGAAGGTTAGTTAATTTGGAAGCACAAAAAAACCTCACCATTGATGAACCGTTTCTCCATTCATTTATTCTTTATTCATTTCATTTTCAGCATCTCGTTTTTTTGGATGCGTCACTATTTTCTTACAGTTTCTGATGATGAGGATGATCACGATACTAGAATAGAAAAAGGCTCTAATTTAGTGTGTACTGATCGATTCCCTGTGAAGCTCCATTTCTTCGTCTCCTTTTAAAAAATTTACAATGGGGTTATTGTGGCCGTTTCCCTTTTGATTTGGTGAACTGCAATTTTCAAGCAGTATTCCTTCTAGTTCAGAGCATATTATTTTATAGCTTTAAGTTCACTGTTCTAGAATGCATGTGGAACTTGGGATTGCCATCCACAGTGTTGGGTTCATGTCGTTACCAAGATGTGTTCCTACTTTTTGTGTGATTGTTAGACCACAATGACAAGATAGATGATTGGATAACAAGTTTGGCTTTTCTTTTTTAAAAATTTTTTATGGCCATTTTCATTCTGAACTGATTTTCAACCTTCTTTCAAGAAATTTTTTAAATATTGATTCATAGTTTATTTTGACAAAAGCCTAGAATATTATATTTTTAGATGCGTAGTTCTAAGTAAACTTGAACGTTTGAGTGTTGTCCAAAAAAAGAAAAAAAAAAACTTGAACGTTTAAGTTTATTATTGTATATTTGAAGAGTCTATATGAAGTTCCAATTTTAAATTAATTAAAAATTTTATTTGCTTTTAGAATTTAATTAGTAAAAATAATTTGCTAAAATTTCCAAGATATTAATTATTTTAAGAACTACATGAAATCATTATTTACAGGTGAATTTTGAGTAAAAACTTCGGCAAAAAAGTGAACCAAAGAAAAACAGAATAAAATAACTTAGGAAAATTCGTTTAAAATAATAATAATGATAATAACTTTGGAAAAGAAAGGGAAAAGGGAAAAGAAAAAAATCGTTGTATTTTAAAAAGGGATGGTTGCATAAATAACAAAATGGGACAAAATATTAGCAAATATAGCAAACTGGAAAAATAATTGTAAATATGACAAAAAATTACCTTCAGACAGTCCAAATGACCAAAATAACCTTCTATCGACGATTCTACTCATAGAAATCTAACAGTGATAGAAACGTATCATTGATAAAAACTATCATTTTTTTTGTTTCTAAAACCTATGTCACTGATTTTGTTTTTATAGATGCTGAAGTAAGACAGGATGGAAATTGAACCGAAAGAAAAGAAAAACACAAAGCAGAGGAGACCTCTCAACAAAAAAAAAAAAAAAAAAACAAAAACAAAAGGTATGTACAAATTATCACGTAATCAAATACACTATTGGTTTCTATCAAATGCACTATTAGCAATAAATATCTATCAGTGATAGACTGGATTTCTATCACGTGATTCTATCACTCTCAGTGATAGAAATCTATCACCGATAGAAATCAAAATAGGGGCAAAGTGGAAATTAAAAAACAAACGATTTAAAAAATTTGTTATATTTGCAATTTTTTATAAAACTTGCTATATCTACAATTAACCATTAGATTTTAGCCACCCATTACAATTTTCCTTTTAAAAATAGCTTCCAAACAAACCTAATAAATAATGGCTCTTCTTTTAGGTTATCAATAGTAAAAAAAAAAAAAGTCCATTTTGAGAAATAACAATTGTCCATATTCTTTAGATAAATTATTAAATCAATTGTGTGAATTTCAAAATTCAATTATGGATAGTTAAATTAAATATGAAAAAAAAAAAAATCTGTCTACCCAATCCATTAAATAAAGGGGTTATTTGTAAAAAAAAAAAAAAATACATATATATTTTAAAAAATATCTAACAGATTGCTTACATATCCATACTCATGATCTTTAACTGCAAAATAATGGAGGAAATGTTTGGAATAGATAAAATGTGAGCTCAATTATCACAAATACCAAGTATTGAGTATTCTAACAAGAGTCTCATAGGGATGAATTAGGCATAAAAAGATTACATCTAATGATTTAAAAACTAATATCAAATCAACAATACACCAACTTAGGAAGAGTGCCTATAAAAAAATGCACAAATTAATCCCGTAAGGTAAACTCAAAGTATAAGATCAAACCAAACCCAAGAAAAGAAAGGGAGATTGCAATAGGATGATCTAATTGAAAAAAAAAAAAAAAAAACCCAATGCTAAATGAGATATTTTAGCCGTCAGATTGGAGGTCTGAATTCCCTCCGGCTCCGGTGACTCCAATATCCATCCCAACAAAAATCGTACGATAGGTAACCTCTAGATTTTTTTTGTTGGCACAAAAGCTAAGAGACCTAAAATTGAAGTGTGGTGAAACATTCACAGCTAAAATAGAAGCAACTGTTAAATAATTTGAGAAGACCCGATTGAGATGCCATTGGAATTTGATCGGGCAAATCATTACAATGAGTATCAACAGTTTGTACCTCTGCAAGTAGAGTCGTGCAAGGGGGGCAATATAGCTGGAAATGGCAAACGCGTTATCGATGATCGAAGTTGCGACTTAACTTTAGGCGAAGGAAAGAGAAAGCCAGAGCCTCGTGCCAAATTTAGGATAGAACAAATTGAGAGAAATTTCAAATTTGAATTAGATTAGATTTTGGTCAAAACGTGTTTTTAACCAATTTTCGTGAATTTTATAATTTTCACGTCCCAACCTCACCTCCTATTTGAGGAACCCAATAAAAGAAAATTGTTTGTTGCATAAATCCAGCCATGGTAGTTACATGTTTCTTCCCTCCCCTATCATTTGAAATTCAAATACATATTTTATCTTCTTTTGCAATCTGATAGATTACATCAAATATATTTTTTAATATTCAATTTTCGAGTAGATTTTTATTTTTTAATAAAAAAAATCATAATCTTCATCGTATTTTCCAATTGGATCCATATCTTGGTCTTCACCCTTCCTTCCAACACTATAAAGGCTATATGTATGTTTCTGCATATTCATTTTTTATTTATTCCTATTCATTCTTTTGTTCTCAAATTTAATTCTTCATCTTTATTTTCAAAATTAGATGTCTTCTATTATCCTTTCTATATGGTACGATGGGTTGTGACACAATGATAATCAATACACTGGTTTCAAGGTTTCAATCTTGTCATTGCAGATTATTCGTCCATAAATAGTAAGCTTAGAATTCAAAATAATGAAACAATTAATCGTCTCTCCATGTATAGCAATAGTTTAGGAAAACTGATAATATTTAGGCTTTGTCAGGATAGGGATGCTGCTTGAATATTATTTTCTGTCTCCAAAAGCAGGGCCAATGAAATCATCATCGTAGTAGACTATGATCAATTCTAAGACTGTAAATGTTGCAAACACAATGTGTATGCAAGAAAATCCTGAGAAGTCCCACATCCTTTCCAAAAAAAAAAAAAAGAACTTTAAGTTCATTGATTCCAGTGACATTGATTCTTCTACAGTAAATATACTTTTGGAAGAAAAATATGTGATTTGAAGAAGGTTATATATCTATTTTCCCTCAAAGGTAGTTCTTAGTTTAAGACTGTGAAATCAAACAGGAAACAACTAATAGTTAGGGTGTAAGGAACTATTTTGCGACTGGTATTAGTTCTATATTAATTAAAATATATATACAGTGTATTTGTAGCTCCTGTTCTCACATATGCGATTGTATTTTTTTTAGGAACATATACAACATATTAACTTGATGATGACGACAGGTTCAAATACTTTTTCATGTCCCTTTCTGCCTCCATCCATGCTTGGAAATACTTCTTTCTTGTCATATCAGTTGATGGTACGTTTTTAAAAAAACTAACACTCTAATTTCTACCTGTACATTGGATGTAAATTCTCATATTGTTCCATTAGTATTTTTGTAGTAGACTCAAATTTCTATGACCAAAAATGAGTTGGATGCAAATACAATGTGAATATCATTTTTCTAAGGTTTGCAGAGAAGAATTAGAAAGAAATCACTTATAGAGACGAAGTAGAAAGGAATTACTTGCAGAAAAGAGGATGCTTTGATGCTTTGAGAGGAGCATGTGAGGAGTCTTTACCAAAAAAAATATTCTAGAAGGTTTTCAAATGCTCTCTTTTATTAATTTCTTCAATTTCTTTAGTTGAAATAACAAAATTGATTTAGTGTGTCAGGTTAAGGCTATGTTTGGGAGTGATGATTGAATTATTGATTTAGGAAAAAGAGATTTTATGAAATTGATTTTATAAAATTGATTTTCATTCAATCATATTTATGTTTGGTTTCAGACTTTAAAAAGTGATTTTCATGTATTTAAAAGTGATTTTGAAATATTATGTTTGGTTTCAAATGTGATTTTAGAATTTCCAAATTACTAAAAGGGCATTTAACATTCAATAAATTATTTAACTTAATAATATAGAATAAATATGTTGAAGTTTAGTCTTATGTAAACCCATTGCATATATAATATATCTCTACACATGTTTCTCTAAATGAACTATTCAAATCAAACTATTGTAAAATATAAGAGACTCAACCTTTTATATATATATATATAATATTTAATTAAGTTCTTAAAGATGATGTTCGTTTTATTAGGTCAATATCAACTATATACATATATTAGATGACTAATTTTTCTAATAAATCATGGAATATTTTTTGAAAGGGCGGTGTTATGACTCGTGTTAAGGCAACCTTTGCTAAGGTAGAGGCTCCCATATCACAATTTCTTGACCATAAAATAGTCTCGGTGAAGCCGCATATATTGTTTTTTACCGAATGACAATGTTTGCTTACGTTAATTGTTTATATAGACACATATATAATCTTTTCATTTTACAAACTATATAGGGTTGAAACTAGAAGAAAACTAATGAAATTTTAATTGTTCTACATATACTTTTTGAATTATGACAAACTAAGATCGTTCTATATATTTTTCACTTCATTTAAAAGGTAACATGTATGTCATGACTCCTTACAAATTTATGGGGAAATCATATATATTTATAATGAAATATATCTACATTTTTGGAAACCAAGAAATGCACAATTGGCCCCTCATGGTAATAGAATATAATAAAATCGGAGAGAAATTATGAAAGAGTCTTTAAAAACTACCAATACTAACAAATTTTACTGAAAAATAATAAATAAATAATAAATTATGGAAAAGAAAAGGCAAAGAAACCAAATGCCCACAATAGAATCCACAAGCAGCCAAAGTTGGGACTTCTCAAAAAAAAAAAAAAAAAAAACCAAAGTTGGGAGGTGATTCCCGGTCAATCACCACATAAAAAATCACCTCCCAACAAATTTCTCAAAAATCAATTTAAATTGATTCTAGATTTTTTAAAAATCAATTTATCTATTTGCCAAACATGTTTATTTTAGAGGAAATTGATTTTGGCATTGGTAAAATTGATTTTGACCATGTCAAAATCACTCCCAAACATAGCCTAATTTTCATGGAGGTTCTCAATATACTGTATTTCTTCTATTTCCATATTTTCCCTCCATAACTCATGATTTGAATTTAATATCAAATTTCTTAATTTAAAATTTTGTTTTCAAATTATACTGTAAAAATGGATTGATACGAACCGAGGTGTCTTAATCAAGCTACAAAAACCCAAGATGGTTACAAACTTTAGAGTTAGCTAATTGGAAGATAAATCTCGGATTTAAGGAGCTTTTATTGTAATTTTCATTTTTTAATGTTTTAAGTTACTTTTCAGCTAGTGGTTATTATAGCATTGATGAGCAAGAAAGTTTCCACCCTTCATATGACCATAGGTTTTGTTTTGAAGGCTATAAATAGTCATCTATGTTGTTGCTTTGAAATCATATTTGTTTTGATGAAATTTCAATGAAAATTAAGTCTTTTGAGCCTAAAGGCCATGAGCATCTTTGCATATCTTGTGTTTAGATTTGCATGCTAGGATCATTCGAGTAGCTTTGATCAAACTACTTGTGGAGTGATATTCGAATCTTGAGTTTAGAAACAAGTTTTCTCTACTCTTGATCTTGATGATCAAGGTAAATTCATTTCTATCTTCTTCCTTGGGATGAAATCATCTTGATTTGGGGGTTTTAGCATTTGAGATCTAGGGGTTTGCATCTATAAGGGTTCTTAGATCCAATTGTCTAGGGTTTTCATATCATGGATTAATGTTTGATTTATCTATTTGATTTTGAAATTCGTTTATTGAATTTGGCATTAAATTAATATGTAAATTCTAGATTAAATCCCTTTCTTTTTTATAGTGTATTTAATTTAAATAGTATTGGGATTTAGATTTCGGTTAGGGACATTTTTTTCCGTTTGGTTAAAAAAATTAGAATATGGGACTAATTAAAAATGGCTAGTTATCTTTTTTTTTTTTTTTTTTTTTTTTTTTTTTTTTTTTTTTTTTTTTGAAAATCCTTATAAATGGCCAGATACACATGTTTGTGAAAAATGCCAAGTAGAATTTTTCAATGAAAAATAGAAACTTTTTTTTAATCTATTTTCGTGAGGATGGTTTTTTCCAATTATATCCATAGTCAAGTTTCATGTTCACACACTATTTTTTAGGAAACCACTATATGATTTAATTTTAAAAAAATAAAACAGTTTATCCATGAATCAAGGAATTACAGTATCTATCTTATTTCTCTTATCTCACAAAATTCAAATTCAGATTCTATCCTTTTTGAAAACTGAAAGATTACACAAAAATTAGATTTTCATTTTTAATTTTCGATTAAATTGTTAGTTTTAAATTATCTATACATCTTCATCGTTTTTCCCGAATTCTTGTCATCCATCGACTTTTTACTCTGTCATTCTTGTCACCATTGTAAGGGTTATTGATCTCTAAACATAAGGATACTACGCTACTTAATTTACATTTATTTTCAATTCTAATTCATTCTCTTATTTTCATCATTGTTTTGAAAACTAGATGTGTCTAGTCTTTTCGTTTCTCTATGGTATGGGTGGGATAATAAGAATCAGTATTATCTATAACATTGCAATCTGATACTACACTCCAATCTCTCAATGATTGCATAAGAAGTAAGCTTAAATTTCAGAATAATCAAACAATTAATCGGCTCTTTATATATAACAATAGTTCTGAAAAATCAGTATTTAGGCTTTTCGAGAATAGAGATGTTTCATGACTATTATTTTTCGTCTCCAACAGTAGGACGAACGATATCTGGAATGTAGTAGATTACGACTACGTTGACACTGTAAATAATTTAAATACATTGTGTATACAAAATAATACTGACAATTCTCTCTAACTTTCAGAAAGAAGTAGATTTTAAGTTTGTTGATTATATTGACCTCGATTCTACTCCAATAACCATGCCTGAAAAAAAATATGATTTCAATCAAAGACCGATCTAAAAAAGGTTGCTTATCTATTTGAGGTAGTTTTCATTGAAATTATTTATGTATTATATTTCTAAATTTAAATTTTTATTATTAAATCATACTGTTAAGATAATTTATATTAACTGTTTCAGTCTTATCTTTGTAAATTTAATTTTGCTTGATTAAATTTTATCATTGATTTAAACTATAGTTCCTAGATTCTCTCATTCATTTATGTTGTATTTGAATTTAAGTTTTCATTGCGTCTAACTCCCATTCAAGAGTATTTTAGCTAGTTTCATTGTTATAAAGTCCTATTGATTGTTTTCATAACATCTTTGTAAACTTAATTTTTTTTTTTTTTATTAAATTTTGTTGTTAGGATAAATTATATTTCCTAGATTTTCTCCTTCTATTTGAATTTAACTTTTCATTAAACTGTAAATCCTAGATTCTCTCCTTTATTTATGTTGTATTTGAATATATTTGTTTACTAGATTTATATTTTGATTAGGGGTATTTTCGTCCAATTTGTTGTTAAAAAAATCTACTAAAAATAACAATTAGCCATTTTTCAAATGAGAAATTCATATGGCTATTTTTCAAAACACCCAATTAAAAATAGTCATTTATCTTTTTTTTTTTTTTTTTTTTTTTTTTAAATATATGGGCTTAAGCATAGTCATGGGCTTCATATAAATTAACCAATTAACCAAGTCTACAAATTGAGGGTTGAGGCCTATAAAAGTCCTACCATTGTTGGAGTCTTGGAGAATCTTTTATTTAATTATTCTTTTTTCTCTTTCAAAGCTAAAGAGAGAAGAATTTGAATTCTAGACGATTTATTCATACCACTTAATAATTTCAACCCAACACTTCAATTCAATTTATTTTTAAAAAAATTAAGTTGAATTTTATTAATTTTTTTTTAGAAAAAGTGAAGACCATATGGGAGCAAAGAATTGTTATCATAAAAAATCAGAACTTGTTCCATTCCACACCACACAATGTAAATGTATATGTGTATGTTTATAAAGAAATAGAATTGTAGGGTTGAAATATTAGATAGATAATGAAGGCTGGTTTGATAACCATTTTGTTTTTAGTTTTTGAAACTCATGTTTGTTTTCTCTCAATTTCCTTACAATGGTAAGGACACCTTTGAATTTCTAGCCAAATTCTAAAACAAAAACAAGTTTTTGAAAACTACTTTTTTAGGCCCCGTTTGATAACCATTTGGTTTTTGGTTTTTGGTTTTTGAAAATTAAGCTTATACACACCTACTTCCACCTATGAGTTTTTTTATTTTAGTATCAATCTTCTTCTTTGTTTTCAAAAACCAAGTCCAATTTTGAAAACAAAAAAAAGTAGTCTTAAAAAACTTGTCTTTGTTTTTAGAATTTGGCTAGGAATTCAAATGGATCCTTACCAAAGATGAAAGTTATGGTAGGGAATTTAGGAGAAAACAAACATAATTTTCAAAAACCAAATGGTTATCAAACGGGGCCTTTGTTTTCAAAACTTGACTTAGGTAGACAACAAAACAAAGAAATTTATAGATAAAAGTAGTGTTCATGAACTCAATTTTCAAAAACTAAAAACCAAATAGTTATGAAGGAACGAAGATATTGTGGTCCTAAGATAAGAAGAGGAAGGTGAGAAAAGTGGGTAAGTTGATGAATGCTTTCCCATTTGTTTGAAAAGTGGTTTGTCTCCATTTTAGCTATACATTTGCATGTGGTAAGGCCTCTTCTTGCCTTTTCCTTTGTCCCTTTTTCCTCTCTCTTTCTCATCACCGTCACTTTTCCTCCCATTTCTAAGCCTCTACCTCCTTTTTTTAACTCGATTTTTTCTCGCACCTATCCTTTTCACTCTATAACGTGTTGGTCTTCGTACTTTTGTTCATAACAGTTTAGTTTTTATAAAGTTCGATGGTTGAGTTAAAATTTTCATTAAGAATTTGATTGGAAAATAACCGTGTGCAATATTAACACGACAGGTGAACAGATCTAACCAGACTTCTTAAAGGCGATTCAATGGTCTACTTTTCATTCATATACATATCTCAATATAATTAAAATTTTTTAATGTACCCACGAGTGCAATTATACCTTTCAAATACATGAACTAAACATTTCAAAATGAAGCATAAAAATCAAGATGTTAATGTATTTTTTTTATTGTTTAATAAATTTTCTCTCCTTTCCTTATTGTTTATTTTTAGATTGTCGGTCTATAATTATTTGTAGGGTAATGAAACAATGAAAATGTTTTACCCCACACACACACCCAAAAAAAAAAAAAAAAAAAAAAATTCCTATTTACTAGTGTAGTCTTTTTTTAATATATAGTTATTATATATATATATATATATATATTTCAGAAGAAAAAAATAGTAAAGAAAACTATACAAATGAACCTATACAATACCCACCCATTTAATAAAAAGTGGATCTGATTCAACAATTTTAAATTAAATTGGATGATTTGGTGAGATTTTCTTTTAATCTGATTGTGATCAACTCATTTCTTAATATACATGATCCCATCCTGTACATTAAAAATAACACCTTTTTTTTAATTAAAATAACACCCTTTCAATAAAGACAAAATTCATAGATCAAATTTGGAAGGAAAAAAAAATATTATTTTCCCTCGCACTTTGTATAAAGTAAAAATACCCCAAATATTTATTTAGCTTTTTTTTTTTTTTTTTTTTTTTTTTTTTTTTTTTTTTTTTTTTACTGAAAATAAATATTTATTTAGCAAAGAAGAGAAAAGAGTGAAGAGTTAATGTGTCAGTGTCAGTGAGGAGAAAATATTTAAGAAATAAAAGCACTCAGAAAAGTTGAGAAATAGGGGCATGTGATCTTACCGCAAACTTTGCTATTTTTTATTTATTTATTTTTATTTTTGTAGATGTCAGAATTTTAATATATGGTTTTTTTTTTCCCTTTCTTATACATTTGCCATTTCTTTAAAATTTAGATTCTACTCTTGTGTCTAAGTTCATATTTTGGGAATCTATTATTATAACATGAAAACCAAATTAACTTATTTAAGATGCCTGATTTTTTTTTTTTTTTTTTTTTTTTTAGATAAACAACAACCAAGAGACTTAGGACTCGTTTGAAATGAGTTTTAGAGTGAGTTTGGTTTAACTTTTCAAGTGTTTAATTTTGAAAAAAAAAAACATTTTGAAAAAATTTATAATGTTTGACAACCACTAAAAATGACTTATTAGAAAATGAGATTGAGAAATAAACCATTTTGATAGAAACACTTGAAACCAACTTCTTTAAAAGAGATTTTAAGTATACAATAACTTGTGTATAAAAACACTTATGAGGAAATGTAACCAAACATATGAGTGTTTAAATTCTAAACAGTTTTTATACATAATGTTTTTAAAAAAATGCATTCTTGAAAAACATTTAAATTAAAATGTATTCCAAACGGACCCTTAGTTTAAATGTTTTTCAAGAATGCATTTTATTCTAAACATTTTTATAAAAATGGTTTAGAATTTAAACACTCATATGTTTGGTTAATCTCCTCATAAGTGTTTTTATACCCAAGTTATTATATATTAAAAACTCTTTTTAAAAAATTTGGTTTCAAGTGTTTATCTTAAAATGGTTTATTCCCCAATCTCATTTTTAATAAGTTATTTTTAGTAGTTGTCAAATACTATAATTTTTTTTTTCAAAATTAAACACTTGAAAAGGTAAACCAAACACACTACCCTTAGTTCGATAATATTAGTTGAAAGTATAAAGTTGTATAAGTATAATTTTGATTGAAAATAAAGAAGATGTTAGAATTCATTCCTTTTTGGGTAACTAATTATATCTATTTAATATTTATTTCTTGGGGTTGTTTGCACAAATAGCAAAATAGACTAAAATAATTGCAAATACAGCAAAATCTAAAACTATTTGTCAATATAGCAAAATTGAAGTCTATTATCACAAGTGTAATTATTATTGATAGACTATTTTATCACTGATAGTAATCTATCATTGATAGACTACATGCATTGTGATTGAAGTCTATAAGTGATAGATGTCTATTAATATATTTGCCAAAACTATTTGTATAAAAGAATAATTAAAGTCTATTAGTGATAAGAATCTATCAACAATAGACTTTAATCACAATTTCAATTATTGCTGATAGATTACATGCAATGTAATTGAAGTCTATGTTTATCATTGATAGATTTGTCATATTTGCACATTTTTTTTTAAAAGTTGTTATATTTGTAAATGACAAGCCTTAAATTGTTACCATTACAATAACTCTATTTCTTTTATTATTAAAAAAAAAACTCTATTTCTTTTATAGAAAAATAATGAATATATATATATATATATATATATATATATATATATATTAAAAAAATATATTACGGCTAATTAAAAAATTCAAATATATGATATGTGGAAAAGGAGGGGGAAAAAAAGACATTCATGCACGACCATTGGAGTTTTGCTTAGGTGACAAACATAGACAACTTGTTGCATTTGATTTTTATTATTTACTAGCAATGTTGAAAATATCTAGTAAAGTTTAATTAAAAAAACAAGCATAAAAGTACAAATTTTAAAAGAAATATAAAAATTAAATTGAAAATATTTCATGATAAATAAGAGGGTACAATACAATTTTGAATCTAGATCCATGAGTGGAGACCAACTTGAGTTATGTCTCAAGTTGACATTGAATTTTTTTTTAAGACATTGAAATTAAATTTTAAAATATTCACAAAAAAATTAATAATAATAATAATAATAATAATAATAATAATAATAATAATAATAATAATAGAAATAATTTAACGGCTAACCATTTATTTGAGGGGAAAAAAAAGTGGATTAAATAAAAAAATAAAAACCGTTAGTAAACTCTGGAACTGTGCATGTGCTTTGCTTTATCAAACATTCTCTGCAAAAATATAGAGAGTAATTAATCCCAAGTGATATTACTGCTAAATTTTCACTCAATTTCATGTCAATGTCTCCCTTCTCCCCTTTTAAAATTTTTAATATATATATATATATATATATTCTACTAAGTTCAAAATAAATACAAAATTTAAATTATTTTTCATACATTCAAAACAGAAAATTAGAGAAATTATCTAAAAAAAAAAAAATCGAAACAATGCAGCTTTCAAAGGAGTAGATGTAGGGGAAAAAAATTAAAAGTTATGATGGACATACATTTTAATCATATTGAATAAGTGTTCGTAAATTGTCAGTCACATCGTTCCAACTTCTAATTTTAATATAGCGAAGACTTTGGATTTAATGTTGTTTCATTAATTAGACAACACTTTTTCATCATTTGTAAATTGTAATTTGCCTTTGTTCTCCAGACAACAAAAATAATGTCTATGGGAAGAGAAAAAAGAATCAAAATCTTAATGTTAGAAACTCCAACAAAATCATCTAAAAATTTGAGGGGAAAAAAAAAAAAAATCAAATGGATCAGATTGGCCGAACTCTACCCCTAGCGGCGGCGGCGGCGGTGGAGGTCAGATCAGCTGCCGGTAATCGGGGCCCACGTGTTGATGGATGAGATAATCGTCACCGTTGGATGAATCAAAGATCATATCCTGATGACGGTGATGGTGATGGTGATCCAAAAGCACTTGTTGCTGTTGCTGTTGTTGGGCTCTGAGAAGCTCCTTCTGCCGCCGGAGCTCCAAAACTTTCCGGTGGGAGTTGGAGTGTTTGGTGAGGACGAAGGTGGGGCTGGCGGCGGGGCGGTACTCCGGCACCAGGCGCCCGGATTTGTACCGAACGCCGCAAGCGTTACACAGCGTCTTTGGGCCCATTGGGCCCGTCCGCCACTGCGGCGTCTTGTCGGTGGCGCAGTGCATGCACTTCCGCCCCTCTCCGGCGGACGCTCCGGCCTCCGGGCAGTCCTTCTTCTTCACCGTCGCCGCCGCCTTCGGCGGGATTTTTTTGACCGGCTGCGGTGGTCCGGCGGGGGCGATGTCGGATTCCGACGAGGAGGTGGTCGGAGAGAGCGGGAGGAGGCGGGAGTTGTTCCAATTGGATGGGACGGCGCGTGAGCGTTTGCTGCGGGCCTTCGCCGGAACTGAGACAATGTCGGGTTTGAAGATTTCGGCTGCGTTTCGGGCGTGGGTGGTGGTGGAGACGGCGGCGGTGGCGGTGGTGGGTTGTCGGGAGTGGGAGGGTCCGTCGGATTTGACTTTGACTCCGGAGATGAGTTCTAACTTTTGCATGTCCTCACTGGAAAATGATTCCTCTACGAAATTTGAAAGCCATTCCAACTCAGCTAAATCATCTAACTGTGAAAACACACAAATAAAAAAAGCTAATGTGTTAATAATAATAATAATAATCTTCATTACAAAAATTTACCATCTTATTTTACTTTATTAATACTATATGGTTGCCAAAGTGAGCATAGTTTAGCGGTAATTGACATGTACTCTCGACCAAAAGGTCAAAAAAGGGCGGGTTAAAAGTTAGTGTGTTCAGGTAGGTTCATTTTTTCTGGTGTTCAAATCTCTCACCTCTTGTTGAACTAAACAAAACATATTTGGACGGACAAATATGTCACTTAATTCAACTAGAACACACAGAATCCAACTAGTTTATTCGATAGAGTTTTGCCTTTTGATCAACAAAAGCTACTTCTTCAATGTTATATAAAAGTAGCATGCTTTTATGTTCGAATATGTTAATAAAACAACAATTGAATGACCCATCAATCGTTTCCCAATGTATCAAGATAGAATTGTGAACTTTTAGAAGATTAAATATCAAATAACTAAAAGAAATTTAAGAAAAAAAAAACAGAGACCATTTTATACATTCACCAAAAATAAAACAAACCCCAATTGAAAAATATTTTTAACCATCTTAACTTTTTATATATCACAAATAAGGTAAATACTCTAAGCTTACTATTAAGAAGAAAACACACCCAAAAAAAAAAAAAAAAGCCATGGGAGTGTAATTTCAAATGAATATATATTCATACATTAGTCATTAATTACTATTCCTCAACAAAATTATATAATTAATACACAGAAAAATGTTCAATGTACGTAACAAAAACAAAAAAAAAAAAAACAAAAAAAGCAAGAAATCCCCAAAAGAAAAGTTCCTCGTCATCCTATTTAAAGAAAAAAAAAATAATTAATGATAATAACAACAATTACCGGAATGCAGAGTTCGTCGGAGAAATGGGCGTCGGCTAAATTAGAGGCACTAATGTCTTCGAGAAAGGAATTGGGTTCGGAAACCGAAAAGGAATTGGAGGAATTGCAGCTCTCGACGACGGTGAGGGCGGAGGAGTCGGCGGAGGCGGAGGCGGAGTTTCCATTATTGAGGAAGCAGCCGGTGGCATTGTTGAACAATCCTCCGGCGTCGGCGTCGTGGTTGGAGAAATCGAGAAGCTCCTCGACGATGAAATGGTCTCCGACGGCGGCGGGGGCGTCGTTGTCGGCGGCGAATTGGGAGCAGTAGCCATTGTTCTGGAAATATTCTGGAGCTTCCATGGATGTTTGTGTGTGTGTTGAGGGTAAAGAGAAATTAGTTTTGGGAAATTATTTTTGGAGAAAAAGAAAAAAAAAAAAAAAAAGAAAATAGTGAGAGAGAGAGAGTAAGTGGCTAAGAGAGAAGACTGAAAAATTATGGCTCTCAAAGAAGAGAGAGAATGGGTTGGTTTGCGTTGGAAGGGGACAAGAGAACACCTAAAATGAAGGATACATTTTTTTTTTAATAAGAATATTGTTTTGGTATTTTAAATTAATAAATGGAGATTTTAGTGTGTGATATTACGTTGATGCCCTTGAGGGAGTAAGGGTCCGTTTGAATTACATTTTAATTTAAATGTATTTCAAGAATGCATTCTTTAAAAAACATTTTGTATAAAAATTATTTAGAATTTAAACACTCATGTGTTTGGTTACATTTCCTCATAAATGTTTTTATACACAAGTTATTGTATACTTACAAACTCTTTTTAAAAAAAGTTGGTTTCAAGTGTTTCTCTCAAAATAATTTATTTCTCAATCTCATTTTCTAATAAGTCATTTTTAGTGGTTGCCAAACACTACAAATTTTTTCAAAATGTATTTTTTTTTTTTTTTTAAATTAAACACTTGAAAAGTTAAACCAAACACACCCTAAGTAGATTTTGTGGGGTTTAGGGTATAGCAATGTGTTTGCTTGTTGATTAAGTGCATGTTTGGGAGTGATTTTAAAATGATCAAAATCACTTTTGTCATATTCAAAATCACTCTAAAACACGTCTTTAATAATCCAAAATTAATTTTGATGGTATGAAAATCACGTCTTAAAGTGTAACATCAAACATAAAATTGATTTTGAATAATTAAAAGTATGTTTCGGAGTGATTTCGAACATGACAAAAGTGATTTTAAATATTTCAAAATCACTCCCAAACATGCGCTAAGGTGTGTCTTGAACAAAGCACTTTTTATTTATGGTTTTAGATCTAAAGTTTCTAAAGGAAATAATTGGCTCACGTGCACACCATCATTTGCAAGACTAAGTTGTTTGCTACTTTGAGAATTTGCACTTTTTTTTCAACCAAAACCACGTTGCTTGTATATTCTCTCAAACAAGTTAATTAAGAGGAGAAGAGTTACAATTATATATGTGATTTTTTTTTGTTTATTATGGGTGAAATTTAGCCTATGTTGTATAATGATCGAGAGTAAAACTTGAAATGAGAAAGTTCAAGATCAAATGGGAGGAAAACCCAGGGTTCAACCTAAGCTCGTCAAGCTCGAGTCTCACCCTGTTTGTTCTTTCCTGAAGCGATCTGAATGATGTGTTCTATGGAAAACTAGGTCTCATGATAAGGTCCAGTTGACGAAAGGGGCAGTCGGGAAACCATAGACTCACCCCTATATAGGAAACAAAATCTCCAACATGATGTTACACAACCCTACTTTTGGCAACGATTATTTATGCACAAACCCTAGATAATTTAAGCATCAAAGTGTGTTTTGTGAGCCACCACACCGATGCACAATTTGATATATTTACAAGCATCATTTGTCTCATTTCTCAACTACATCGTGCATATTGGACAACTGATGATCTTGGACAGATTCATGCATCAACAAGTGTGATGCTAAGTGTCTAAATGGTAAAATAACATACAATGTTAAATTACCAAGTGTAGTCTCTAAACTTTGTGAACTGTGTCTAATAAATTTCTAAATTTTCAATTGTGTTCAGTGGAATTCTAAATTTTAGAAGTGTTTAATAGATATTTGAATTTTCAAAATTAAGATTGTATATAATCTCTCTGGCCTATTGTAAAATTTATAGACATATTAGACAAAAAATTCAAATATTCTGCTTAATAATATAGGATAATCTTAAACTTTTAATTTGTATCTAGTAGGGTTCATGATTTTTTTAAATGAAATCATCTACTATGTCAATGATCTATATTATACTAAAATTTAAATTTCAATGACTTATTATTAGACCAATTAAAAGTATAGAAATCTATTAACTCTTTCTAAATTCAAGGATCTATTAGACACAATTTTTAAAGTTTATGAACTATATTAAGTTGATTGTTGTTAGAAAAAGGATATTTGTATTTTGTTTAAATTACAAATTTGGTCCTTATAGTTTGAAGAAAGTTACAATTTAGTTCCTATGGTTTTAAAAGTTAGAATTTCGTCGATCATAAAATCTTATAAATAGTCACTACAGTAAAAAATCACTAACGGATTGAGTACATGACTTGGATTGAATATGTGACTGTAAGAAGCTAAATATGCAATCTGTTAGTGGCTTCTAATAGTAGGAATTATTTACGAGATATTATCAAATCATAGGGATGAAGTTTTAACTTTTAAAACTATAAAAACTAAATTAAATTGACGGGGAGACAATTTTGCAATTTTGCAATGCAACTAGGTGGTGTAGTGGGTTTTTTGACTGGTTAATAAATATTTTTTTAGAAAAAAAAATATAAAAAAAGGGTATAATAACATATTAACTAAAGAAACTTTAAAATTGAAAAAATTCAACTCATCAGGAACCAACCTCAGCTGGTCTATCGCTAAAACTCGTGGCATTAGGTAGCCAGCCACCAATTTCCCACAATCCCTTATTTATCTGTATTTAATTATTTTCCTCGTGAAACGTGTTTTTCTTTTTTAAAATTAAAACAAATATACTATTTTCTCTTATTTATCCGTATTTTTAACACACTATACAAATTTATTTACATTTACTTAATTTAAATTGTGGATGAGTCCAATTTAATCTTAAATGCCCAAAATAAATCAAGAAATATAACCCAAATTTAAGTAGGTAATGTTAAATCACCTTGAAATCCAATGCTTGTTGTGAGTAGAAGAATATAAACGACGGACTAATAATTACTATTGTTATAGGTAATTTCGGACCACTTCGATGTACAAGGAGCTGACGAGGACAACCCGACACGAGCCCGAAAATAGGACCAGAAAACGGACTCTAGAGGCGAAACATGCTAGAGGGTCGGGCCAAGATCGAAGGGACCGGGCCTTAGCCCGACCCTTGCTCGGCCTCGGCCCGTGCAGCAGGTCGAGCTCTTCCGCCTCCGTTTGGTCCTTGGTGCCCTCGGTCGCTCCGGTTCCACTTGGTTCAGTCCAAATCGCCTCCGAATGCTAGAAACCCTAGAGCAGAAGCAGGTATTTAATCCCTTTTTGGTCACTGAAGAAGGGACCCCCGAATTCGATTCTCTGATTCTCCTCTTGCTCTTACTCTTTTGCTTCCCATCGTTCTGCTTGTTGAATTAAGCATCGGAGGCGGTGTGGCAAGCACCACACCGGTGGGCAGGTTTTAGTGTTTTGTAGGCCACGTCTTCCCCCTCTCAAACAAATTTACCGTTGGTGGCACGTGAAGGTCAGGTGAGTTCATTCGGTCCATATTTTTCCATAAAAAACTATGAAACAAAAAAATTACATTAAATTTAATCTTTTATCAATACAAATTTAGATATAAATGTTTTAGATGTAACTAAAAACATTTAACATGACCCTAAGAATTGGTCTAAAAATCATAGTTTTCTTCGGCCACAAACAACGCTCGTAGCCATAGCTACTGGATGATCTTTTCAAAAAATGATGAACAATTAAATAATGGTATTAGTTTCATTGTTAGTTAAAGTTTAGACTTTTGATTTAATAAAATTGAAAATTTAATGTTAAGATTAACTCATTAATGTACAAAAATGAATGAGAAATATATGATTTCCAACAATTAAATATACTTGGTAGTAATGTAGGATGAATAAATTTCAACTTTTTTGGGGGGGGGGGAAGGTTTAATTTCAGGCAATTAAGATATTTGCCTATTGTTAGATATTTAGGAATATAGATGCTTGAATATTTAAATATTTGAATCCAATATAATTTTATTTATTTTGTAAGATTTGTTTATAGACTCCTATGCCTGATAATATTAGATAATTTTATTTTTGGTTATTTGATAGATTTGTTTATGGAAAACTTAATGGTCCATCCAGAAATGTATATCTCTATGTTATATATAGCTAAATATTTTATAGACTATTTTTATTTTAATTAAGTTTATATATGGCCTGAACTACATAGTTTTTTTTTTCTTTTCTTTTTTTTTTTCAATACCCGAACTACATAGCTTTTATGTTATATTTTATCTATCAATTTTATTTATACATAAAACTATTTTTTAAATTTAATAACATATAAATGGAGGGTTTCAACCACTTACTCAATAATAATATAATATTTTACCTATTTAAAATATATTCAAGCTAACATTAAAGAGTCAATTTGTATATAATTTAGTAAATAAACCATTAAATATGTATTTTTTTTAGTTTAACAATCTTGGAGGTGGGGAGATTCGAACCTTTGACCTTTTGATCGAAGGAGTTATGCTCACTTTGGTAAACCATTAAATATGTAGAATTTATTATTTTCAATGATACCTTGAAATTTATGCTTTAATATAATATTGTGATCAATATAGCACCTCTTTGTATTATTTCAAATTTGATTTTTTTTTACAACATGTGGAAGGTGGAGGACTCGAACCACAAACCTCTTACAAGCTTCACGCGAGTTGAACTATGTTCACGTTAACAAATTGAAATTAATATATATATATATGTATGATTGAAGAATATTAAGGGTGAGAATTATAGGTACGTGGTGGAAAAAAAAGTGAAAAAATGTCGGTAATGTGATAACGTGGCAGACAGCAACAGGTGGAGACTAAGTGAGGTGGGTCCCAAATTCATTGCATTTGATCTAAGGAAGGAAGTATTGTTGGAGACATTGGATAAGGTTTTCATGTCCATATTAATTGCTCCACTTTTAGATATTTTTTACTTTTTTTAAAAAAAAGAAAAAATTATTGCAATTTACCTTTATTGCTTTACTTGAAAGGAAAGCTTATAAAAAGACAATATACGATATTAATCCATGTGTATGAGTAATACACTTTTATTTGTAAATAATATAAATAATATAAATATAAATATTGTTAAAAATGGTTATTTGATTCTTCTCAAAAAAAAAAAAAAAAAGTTATTTGATTGATTTATTTAAATGGTCTAAAACTAAGTTGGAATAAAAGTAGAAATTGAAAATCAACTCAAATAAAAATGACATAGCTTTACTCTAAACTGTACAAAGTTAAACGACTCCACTTTTTTAATGTATAAGATCGAAAAGTGACGAGCTTGTTAAGTTTGGATAAACTTTATCGAACAGTTTGTTGGCTAAGGTCATATCACTTTTTTGAAAAACTCAACTCGACTTAGATCATACAAGTGTGCAAAGAGAATAAATTCTCATTTTTATGGACTTTTAGCACCTTATAAACTACCCATGTTTTTTTAATAAAAAAATTATAAATATTATACATAGTGATCATTTTTTAGGGCAATAGTCATTTTCTAGTTTTTAAGATACATTGTTTAGTTAAAATATGTTTTTTTATTTTATAAAATTAAAATTATTTGACGTTTAATATTTAGGCTTCTTATTGCTTATTATACATACATATATATATATTATTTCTTTCATGTTTTTATTCATACCTAGGCTTTACATAAATTTTACCTTCTTATATATTTTCTAAAGGGTTGGTTTTATATCTTTTTAATTTTAATTAGTCCTTTATCATATATATTCACTTTTTTTATAAGCTATTATTTTCTCATATTAAAGCATCTAAAATAAACAAATGAAAGAGGATTTGGAAGTGTGTTTTTAAAATTTATGTTAACAATTACTAAAAATTTAATCTTACAAACTGATTTTTCAAAAATGGTTTTTTCTTTTCACTTTAATTATAAAATTTGTTTATAAAAAAATTGTTTTTCGTTATCGTAATTTTAACTATTTACTTCTCCGACATAATATACTAAGACTTTAAAAGTTTTAGTTGAACCTTTGGTGTGAATAAAAATATCATTATTGTTTTTTTAATTTTGTTTTGAAAATTATTTTCAGGAATTGTTCTTCTAAACAATTTTTTTGTATAAAAAATAATATAAAACAAGGATTTTTTTTTTTTTTAACATTACTTCCAAATCAATCTTAAATTTTCTATTTTATATTTTTGAACTTTGATAATTGAAAATTTTCAAAGTTTTAAAAAATTATTCCATGTTATTTTATATTTTAATTTTAACAAATAGAAGCAAACAAATTTTCTATTTTCAATAATAACAAAAAGCCAGGGAAATGGGGTAAAATAAATATCTAAATTTTAGGACTGTGATCACTATTATTTATATTTATAAAAAGAAAAAAGAAGAGCAAAGTTTGAATTTAAAATTTAGTTGCCAAAGTGAGTATAGCTCAACGGTAATTGACATGTATCATCGACCAAGAAGTTAAGGTTTGAGTCCCTCACCCCAAATGTTGATATACTCAAATAAATAAATAAATTTAGTTTAACTCAATCATGCATATGGTGGTTGAGAATGAGATCCAAAGTTAAAAGGAAATTTCATTTTATATATCCAAATGCTTCACTTTAATGAAAATAGATATTTTTTATAAAAGTATTTTATTTGTATGATATATTTTGTTAGGGTGGGGCCCATTTTGCACGTGATAGAGATGGAAGTCGGAATCAGCGAACCATGTGAGGTCAAAAGGGGAAATTGGCATCGGTCAATCCACGTGGCAAAATTGGCATCGGTCAATCCACGTGGCAGCATTTCTTAGCACCTTCCTTTTTACTAGCTTACAGCCTATGTCTATCTCCATGTTAGGAGCATACAGTAACGTGAGAGCACGTGCCATTAAGTCACGTGTCTCATAAACTTGCGGAAAGGGCACGTGGGAACTTTGATTTTTATATTTTTCAAGAAAAATCAAATTTCACCCAAACTTCTTTTAATTTCGTCAATTTACCTCTCAAATTTAGATAAGTGTTTATTTTTCATTAAAAAAAATATTTAAATAAGTCTTACATTTTTAAATTTAAAATTTTAAAAATGTTCAATTTTAACTCTCTCATAAGTTCTCGTTCCAAATATCCTTGAAAAAAGTTCTCTCTTTTTTTGAATTTATGAATTTTGACAAAATTATTTAATGGTTAATTTGTGTCTTTATTATAAATTTATCTTTGTGCAAAGTTTTATTTTATTGAAAATCAATGAGTTTTTGAAGATTTCTACACTGTTTTATGGTAAAAATTAGTGGGTGAATTAGTAAAAATTGAATCAAGGGTGAAAAATTGCAACACTTATTTAAATTTAGGGTCCAAATTGATGAAATTGAAAGTTTATGATCCAAATCGATACAATATGACAAGTTTAGGTCCTGTTTGACAACCATTTGGCTTTTGGTTTTTAGTTTTTGAAAATTATGCTTGTTTTCTCTCAATTTCCTTGCAATGGTTTTCATGTTTTGTTAATGAGACATTTGAATTTTTAGCCAAATTTCAAAAACAAAAACAAGTTTTTGGAAACTTTTTTTTCCCCAGAATTTGACTTGGTTTTTGAAAACAAGGGAATGATGTAGATAACAAAACAAAGAAACTTGTGGATAAAAGTAGTATTTATAGGCTTAATTTAAAAAAAAAAAAAAAACAAAATGGTTATTGTTGAGAAGTAATTCTCATATTCTGTTAGTGGAACTAATGGAAGGACATGTGCCAGTATTAACGGCCTGTTTACCTTCTTCACCGTTAACTACCTAACATCTTTCTTTACCCTTCTTATTTCAGAGTATATATCTCTGTTTTTTGTATTGAGCTGTAGAGAGTGTGAAGATTAGCTCTTGTATTCCCTTCTTCTATTCTTGAATAAAACTTCATCTGGTGCTTAAGAGTGGACGTACACCCTAATTGGGTGGAACCACTATTGTCACACCCCCTCCCGAACCACCTACTAGCTCAGTCCGGAAGATGGCGTGAAGCCAACGAACATCGTCTCCTCTAACGATACCCGTTGACCCTCCTGTAACGTTGATCCTGATAAACATACTAATCTTAGATATAAGATATTCTATGTGAAACACAACACAGCGGAATCCCTGGAAACCTTTCAACATACACAAGGTGCCGCCCTGACATAACTCGGTTTGGAAAATAACCTGATATAGATATCACAACCAAAAACATATAAAATTGGGGTTTATACAACCACGACCTCTAGGACTAAATTATCCAATCCTTACAAAACATTTACAACATAGACAGACTCAATATACAACTCCACCCACGTACGGGAGCTTGATCTGGAACTTTCAGCAGACGTTGGCAGTGTATCAGGCACCGAGAGCTCGATCTCTACCTGAAAAGTGGGAAAACATTTTGAAAGAATGAGCTACGAAGCCCAGTACTGAGTGACTAAATTTAAAACTGTACATTCGGAAATCAGAATACGTGATAAAACTTTTAACGTATAAAGTTGCTCAACCAAGGCGTTAAACATAAACGTGCAATGATAAAAGCTTTCTAAAAAACATCGCAGGTTCATCATTAAAAATCTAGCAAGGCATATCAAGTACATCAAACGTTTTAACTAACATGATCGATCTACGTTGTGTAGGGCACGCCCAGTACAACCAACGTTTACTAGTCCTACGATGTAGTGGGGCCCGCACAGCACTCTCATCGTCTTTGTCGTAGTGGGGCCCGCCCAGCACTCACGACAGCATCGTTGTCACGGAGTACACTCAACGTCAACAACGAAATATAACCTATGTGCACACGGTACCATATAGCCTCGGGCTTAATATCTGAGTCATGTAGTTAATAGAAATCTCAGAAAATCACATGAAAACATTAGAACATGTCTGCTTATCGTTATCTTTCGTAAAACCCAAGTTTACTCAGCTTGCTCGTGGAAGAAAAACCGAAAATCTTTAAATAATTCTTGCTAATACATGCTTGGCTTAAAAGGATGTCGTTTCAACTATTTTTCAGAAACTCAATAATCACGTGCACATTTATAAACCTCATTAGAAAATCTAAGCTCATAACTTAAGCTTGAAACCATTCATAAAAACCATGTATCATTCATAGAAAAGCATGTAAAACATCTAAACATGAACAACCGTTGGAAACAATTTTCGAAATTCGTTTTGTCACTCACAGTCTTAGCTAGTTCCCTAGTTTGTAGACCTGACCTATTTCCTCTTGGCCTGTCAAACAACCAAAACCGAGCATTAGACTTTCCATGCTCATGAATTCTAAATACTTGAATAAAAAATCACACTTCACATTCTACTTTCCAGATTTTCCAAATTCAATACCACACCTTCCAACACCCATAACTTCCTCAATACTTAACCAAAATTAATGTACTATACATCAAACTCTTCATTTTTGAACACTCTACAACTTACCTGAAGAAATGAAAATGAGATTCTCAACCAATTTGTCCAGAAACGCCCCGAACACAGACAACACAGATTCGAGGTTCTCTGCTGCCCTTTATCTATCTCCTGAAATTAAACCTACTTCAAGTCATTTTTGGCTCACAAATTCTTCATGAAAGTTGTAGGAAATTGAATAAGCTTTCGAACCATACCAAATAGAGCTTCTGATTCAACTTGTACACCCCAGAATGTTCGAAAAACCAGAGAAAACCAAAGATCCTTCTGCTTTGCTCGAAAATCTTGTGCTCTGTTTTCCATTCCAAAAACCATTAACTTCTTATACGATTTAGCTCAAGCTGCCTTCATGAAATTTGTTAGAAAATGAACTAAATTTCAAGAAAATCAAACCTCACCTCTTAGTTCCTTCTGTGTAGCTCAAACCGAATAAAAAACCAGAGGTTGACAGGTTGAACTCAGATTCTGCTATGGTTGGCTTTGCATGAGCTTTTCCTCTCTTCTTCAACCTCAAAACCACGAAAATCTTCTTCTTCTTGTTCCCTCACTCTCTCCCTCAAGTTCTCTGTAATTTTCGATGAAAAATGATGAGGAAATGGGTTGAAAATCAACTGATAAAGAGGGTTGTCGGTGATGGGTTGTTTGCTGTCCATTCCCATTTTCTTTTTTTCCTTTTTCTTTTTTTTTCTTTTTGTTTTTCCTTTTCCTTTTCCTTTCCTTTTCTTTTATTTTCTTCTTTTAACTTAGTAAATCCCAACAAATTAAACCAACAATATATGACAAGAGTAAATGATCCAAGGAAAGTCTCGGGTTTACAACTATAACTCACTGTGTCTCCCTTTATTCTCTACTTTTCTTATCTTTTTAATGTTCTTGTTAACCTGAGGAAGATATGATTGTTCCCTGCTAATTCCTTGCGGCTAGTCCTCAAATCTTTCAACAATTGGTATCATAGCCACTGAACGTGGATTCCAGATAAGTAACTGTATCTTCTTTTTCCATTTTGTGCGAATTTAACCTGTAGATTTTGTTTGATTCGTAATATTGAAATCTTGAATTGAGAGCAATCTTTTTCCCTTTTTAAATTGCTCTTGTTAGTCGACTGAATAAATCTTTCTAGGTCGAATAAGTCGCAATGTCTGCAAAATATGAGTTAGAAAGATTTGAAGGTAAAACTGATTTCGGTTTGTGGAAAAAGAAAATGACTGCTTTCTTAGTACAACTGAAAATAGCTAAAGCCCTTCTTGATCCATCTAAATTGCCTGTTACAATGCCTGATAGTGAAAAAGAAGAAATGCATGACTTGGCATATAGTTCTATAATTCTTCACTTAGCTGATAATGTCCTTAGAAGAGTTAGTAAAATTGATAAAGTTAAGGATTTGTGGGCAAAATTAGAAGATCTTTATATGCCCAAGACTCTAACAAATATTATTTTTCTAAAGGAAAGATTTTTCTGCTTTAAAATGGACTTAGCAAAGACATTGGAGGAGAATCTGGATGATTTTTTCAGCCATTTGTACTGAACTACAGAACACAGGAGAAGAAGTTAAGGATCAAGATCAAGCCGTAATCCTATTAAATTCCTTGCCAGAAGCCTACAAGGAAGTTAAAGCATCAATAAAGTATGGCAGAGATGCCATGACAGCGGATAAGATTCTTGATGCTTTGCGAATGAGGGATCTTGAACTAAAGCTTGAAAAGAAAGAGCCTGAAGCACTTTTTGGAAAGGATAATCAAAGACAGCATCAGAAGGGCAGACATCCTCAGAGAAATAATAACTCCCAAAGTAAAGGGTAAGGGAATCAAAAAGAAAACAGGAGCAATGGCAGACCTCAAGGTCAGTCTAAACAGCAAGATAAATCCAGCCTGAAGTGCAATTATTGCCATAAGACTGGACACAAAAAATGGGACTGTTATCATTTGAAGAAAAAGGAAACAAGCAAGCTTCTAAGGAAAGTAAAAATTCAGCAAATTATCATGAAGGGTATGAATCTGCTGAAGTCCTGATGATCACTGAGGCAAGTTGCACAGAAGAATGGATACTTGATTCAGGCTGTACATTCCATATGACCCCCTGCAGAAGCTATTTCTCAGATATCAGTGAGTTTGAAGGTGGAAAGGTCATAATGGGAAATAATCAGAAATGTACAGTCAAGGGAATTGGGACTGTGTCTCTTAAACTAACTGATGGATCTTGCAAAGTTCTTCATTCAGTTAGGTATGTCCCTGATCTTAAAAGAAACTTGATTTCTCTTGGAACCTTGGATAGGGCTGGCTACAGGTATACCTCTGAAAATGGGACCTTAAAGGTAATGAAAGATGATGTACTGAAACTCTCTGGTAAACTGCAAAATGGGCTATATGTTTTACAAGGTAGAACTATAGTAGGAGAATCACATGTCAGTGATCTAGCTTCAAAAGAAACGACTCTTTGGCACAAGAGATTGGCACACATCGATGGTAAAGGACTTGAATATCTCTATAAGCAGGGATTGATTGGAAACAAACGGCCAGTGGACTTGGCCTTCTATGAACACTGCGTCCTTGGAAAGTCCACCAGAGCAAGCTTCCCATACGACTAAAGATATACTTCAGTACATTCATTCGGATTTATGGGGTATGACACATGGAGGGGCAAAATACTTCATGAGCATAATTGATGATCATTCCAGGAAGCTCTGGGTGTTTATGCTCAAATCAAAGGATGAAGCTTATGAAAAGTTTCTTGAATGGAAAGTTCTTGTTGAAAACCAAACAGGCAAGAAGGTAAGAGTCCTTAGAACCGACAATGGACTTGAGTATCTTAGTCAAAAATTCAAGAGTTTATGCAGAACCTCAGGTATCGATAGGCACTTGACAACTGCAAGGACTCCCTAGCAAAATGGGCTCGTAGAAAGATTCAATAGAACAATCCTAGAAAGGGTTCGCTGCATGTTGGCAAGTGCAAATCTACCAAAAACCTTTTGGGGAGAGGCAGTTAACACGGCTGCTTATTTGATCAACAGAAGCCCCTCGTCTGCTTTGGATTTCAAAACTCCACAAGAGGTTTGGACTGGTAAGCCCCCATGTCTAAATCATCTTAAGGTGTTTGGCTGTGCAGCCTATGCTCACATGAGGCAAGATAAGCTTGAACCGAGAGCCAAGAAATGTCTGTTTTTGGGTTATCCAAAAGGAATAAAAGCCTTCAGGTTATGGTCTTTAGAGCCCGGTGATCAGAAGTGTTTTGTCAGCCAAGATGTGACTTTTAATGAAGAAGTCATGCCATGGAAAAACACTCAGACAACAGATAAGAAGAAAGAAACTGATAGCTTTGAATTGAGTTGCAAGCCTCCAGCAGTACTCATGCTTCTTCACATACTACTAATGAACCTCCTGAAGATCAAGGGGAAAGGAGTGACCATGAAGATGTAGGGACAGAGAATGCTGAAACCTCTCAGTCCCAACAAGAAAACGAGACAGATCTCTCCTCATATCAGCTAACCCGTGACAGACAAAGGAGAATTGTCAGACCTTTTTCCAGATATGCAGACAGTGACTTTGTAGGGTATGCTTTTAACTGCTTCATTGAGAATTTTGGTGAAGAACCAAGTACTTTTAACCAGGTTATCAAGTCAGAAAACTCAGAACAGTGGATGAATGCCATGAGAAAAGAGATTGAGTCCTTAAAATTGAACACATGGAAACTAGTAGAAAAACCAGCTGGAACTAAGCTTGTAGACTGCAAATGGGTCTACAAAGTAAAACCAAACATCAATCCTCTAAATAAACCGAGATTTAAAGCCCGCTTAGTTGCCAAGGGGTTCACTCAAGTAGAAGGTATTGATTATACGGAAGTGTTTTCCCCAGTTGTCCGACATACTTCTATTCGAATCGTTTTATCAATTGTTGTTCAATTTAGTTTGGAACTCCAACAGATGGATGTTACAACGGCTTTTCTATATGGTAGCCTAGAAGAGGATATATACATGCGACAACCCCCCGGTTTTATTGAAGATGGAGGGGAAAACAAGGTATGCCATCTTCAAAAAGCGATTTATGGGTTGAAGCAGTCACCAAGGCAATGGAACAAGCGATTCGACTCGTTTATTCAAAATGAAGGCTTTGTCAAAAGTATCTATGACAATTGTGTCTACAGAAAAACTCTCTCGGCCAGTGTGTTTGTCCTTGTATTGTTGTATGTCGACGATATACTCATAGCCTCTTCTGATAAGTTGGAGATCAGGAAGTTAAAAACAACGTTATGTGGGGAATTCAGAATGAAAGATCTTGGAGATGCTAAGAAGATTCTGGGAATGGAACTAACAAGGGATAAGCTGAGGAATACATTATTGATTACTCAGTCTGGCTATTTTACGAAAATTCTGAAAAAGTTCCACATGGAGTCTGCAAAAGCTGTAAAAACTCCTATAACCCAGCATTTCAGACTTTCATCCTCACAGTCACCTGATGGTATGGTTTGCAGTCGACCAGACTTAGCATATGCCATGAGCATTGTTAGTCGATTTATGAGTAATCTTGGTCGTGCTCACACTACAGGAAAAAACACATACGATAGCATTAAAAAAAACGCTATCGTAAGGCTACGATAGCGTTTTATGAAACGCTGTCGTAGCCCATGTTATTGAAAGTCTGAGACTTTTAATAGCGTTTTTTTCCCGCTATCGAAATCGTTGTAGAAAGTCTATATCTATTGCGTTATTCTAATGTTATGGAAACCTTTCATATTGTTAAAATACCGCTATGGTTTCTCTTTCATAGCGTTTTTTATAGCAGTAAAACAATGCTATAAAAGACATATCATAGCGTTTTTTTCCACGTTGTTGTAGCCGATGTTATTGAAAGTCTCTAACTTTTCATAGCATTTTTTCAACGCTATAGAAAATGCTATAAAAAGTTCATTTTTTATTGGGTAATTCTAATGTTATAAAAAAATTTCACAACATTAGAAAAATGCTATGATTGGTCTTTAATAACATTTTTTATAACATTGAAATAATGTTATAGAAAATATAGCATAACATTTTTATTCTTGCTATGATAGACACACTAATTGACTTTTAATAGATTTTTTTTTTTATATTATGTTGTTTTATACCATTTGTTTCAAATGTTATTATATTTAAAAATCAACTTAAATTAGTTTATAATATATTTAAATACATTTTTAGAAGTAAAAACATATATATCTATCGAAGTCACTTGTCTTATAATGTATAGTGTAACGCCCACAAAATTTACTTACTATAAGTGACATTACCAGACTTAATCCTATTATTCACTGAAAGACTACCAAAAATTTTGACAACATGATGACATAACTGTAGCTAACCTAAAAGTTCAACCACCTACTAAGACAACAAATAACTCCAGAGAATTCCAAATAAAATTAAGAGTCAAATCTTGTAACAAATTCCATTTCAATAACTCGAATAATCTTATAAGTCTAACACAATGCTAACTACAAAAATAAGATACATATATCCCTCAAATTAAATAACACTCAATTGAATAAAACGACTAAGTCCTAACAACCACTACTTCAGTAAAAGATAAGAATGAAATTAAGACTTAGAGAGTTATTCCTCCTAAGACCTCCTCCTCAGCATCACCCAATTCGTATAGTAATCTTCATCATCTGAAAAATTTAGTGGTGGGTTAGTACAAACCACAGTACTATAAACTTTACTTCTTTTAAGAAAAACTACCATGTCATAAACTAAACTACCACTAAAAGCACAATAAATCAGGAAAAAAGTCACAAAGCTAACACTCGTAGTCTCTCATTTTCCAAAAACAATAAAGTAAAACCCTTGGAGTCTTTTTCAACAAAATTTCACTTATTCCCCCCCCCCCCCCCAACGAAAGAAAAGAATCTTGAAGTCATTTTTCGAACAAATTTTAGCCATCCCATAAATAAGAGATCACAGCAAAGTCACAAGGTGTCTCCTAAACTCTTCACCCCCTAGATTTCTACACGAAAATATCAATATAAATTCACAAAGCTAACTCTCCTAACCCCCCCCCCCACAAAAAAAAAAAAAGAAATAGATCACAAAGAAAGTCACAAAGCTGACAAGTTCATGAAGCACGCTAACACAAAATTTGATCTTGTGCAACCTATTGTGAAAATTAGATTTTCTTTTACTCAAAATTTGGAACAAAAGATCATCAAATATGTATAGAAAAGTTTTTCCGTACGTCATTGGAAGAAGAAGTGACATCTTGGACAATCTTTGCTACCTTCTTCTAATATCTATGTTGAAGGACTTGCATTAGGATATTACTTATAGCAATTGCTAACAAAATCACACAAATACAGAGATTACTGAATGAAGGCAAGAAGATATTAACAAACATACATGTTGATCTATAATATATTCAACACACAAAAAAGCGTACTAGTGTAAACCGACACTTTTTTTGTTATTTCACTAGTTGACCTAATACTCGATCAATTAACAGGGTTCTCTAAGCTAAAAAAGGATGTAAAAATAAGATCATGAGGCAAGCCAAAACTCCAAATTCTATGATATTGCCTAAAAAACCAGTCCAGCTTTGAGTAAAACTAATTGACATAGTCAAGCCCCTTAAACATTTTCCGTCAATTATCATATGTTTTCCCTTTCCCATGCATAAAATTTAGAACAAAAGGAATTCTTCGAGGTACACAGACAATATATTGTCAGTTAAAAGACTGGGAAAGGAAAAATATTAAGGTGTCTAGACACCATTCTTACCGGCCATACAATAGCATAATAACTCCTAAAGTGAAGCATATCATCAGTGTGCATAAACCAAGAGGCTTTGACAAAAGAAGCAAATAGATCAAAGCACCACCCCCCTGGGAAAAAGAGAAGTTTAAGATTAAGAATTAGTAACTTTGCAAGGCATAAGTTATTGGTTCACAAAAGAAAACCTGGAGAATGTTGCGTAATATCAAATTAAGATCATTTCCAATGACTCTTGACACTTGCTGGCAATCAGCTCCAAGCCTACTTGTAAGGTCACCAACAGTTTCACTGTCAAAAAATGATATATCCTACAAGCAAAAGTATTTCCAAATAAATTATATTGAAAGAGAGAGATTTGAAGCAACTTGATGAATTGCACCAGTAAGAAAATAAAGTTATAGAAGTTGGCTTCTTATTATTCAGAACCTGTAGGAGAAGTGCAAAATAAAGTGTTTCTCTTATTCTCTTGACGTGCAGTTTATGAGAGACCTGCAAAATAAAGTGTTTCTCTTATTCTCTTGACATGCAGTTTATGAGAGACCTCCAGTCATTGAAGAAAGTCACACCATACCATGTTTGAAGAGAGGTAAAGAAAATAATAATTTTTTACCCGCATAAGATGGATTCAGAACACAACCATTAGCATGCTTTCTAACCAAAGAAAACTCATACATTTACCCAAATTTCATAAAGGATAAAAGGCCAAGGTTCAAGTCTCACCATGAGCTCCATTCAATGGCAAAAACAACCACTTAGAAACTCCCAAACCAAAAATCTCAAACTTAAGCTAATAAAACAACTACCCAACAAAACACATTGAACTAGAAAAAGCCAAGATTAAAACCCAACCACCAAAAACAGAGCAAACTTCTCACTTGACACGTGAAACAAAGCTTAGAATCTCCTCAAAGCCGTCAAGATAACATCAACCAAAGAGAGTTGATTTTGATCTTCACTAATTGAGCCTTCGAGTAACAAAGAAAGATACACAAGAGTTTAGTTATGAAGCCTATAAATATACATAAACATATTTCATAAAAGTTTAGTTATGAAGCTCAAAACAAACTTTTTGCAAAACTATAAATGAATAAAATTATGGGCAATTGTAGAAGTTATTTACCTTCACAGGTATAAGCGAACCAATTAAGCTTTTTGCAATAGCTTGGATACTTTTGTATGGTTCTTCAAGAAATTCGGAAGGGAAGGGGAGGGAGGAAGCATGTTAGAAGTTTGAAACACATCTACCTCAAGCAATATATGTGGATGATATTCAAGGCTTGTTTGGAAAATTTTTTACACAATTTATTGACTTTGTTTTCAAAACGTCTTTTTGATGGGAAAATAACAAAACCACTTGAAGAATTAAGATTGAATGATGTTTTAAAGGTTATTATTAAGAAAAAGGAATCACCGAAAACAATAATTCAAATATGACTTTATTGAATTTTTATTTCAAAAGATTAAAACAATTGTTTAGAAAACAGATAGAGATATTTGAGAGCTTTTTTAAACAACAATTTTCTATTTGTCTAACACAATTTCAGTTTGTTTTTATGGATGACTTGTTTTATAGAACAACCCAAAGACGTTCTTAAGAAAAATTTGGCTTGCAAATAGTGACTTCAAACTCACAATAATCTAAACCTTTTTTTTCCTGATGAAGCAATAATCTAAACTTTTACAAGCCCTCCAATTATAGCTCTTAAACACTAGTTATTCAAACCAAAATATAAAACTATTTCAAAAAGTGTACCTCAAACATGCTCTTAGTGAAAGGAGGTAATCACACTCTATTTTAGTGATTTTCATACAAATTTTTGGAGCATAACTTGAAGGATATTCAGAAGTACAAAGGCTTACTTAGATTCCAAAATCGATGTGCTCCTGAATACCAAGCCAAAGCATCCAATGTCACTGAAGTTCCTGTGATGCAACTCGTACTCCTTAACCTTCAACCCACATTCCAAAATTTGCATCACCATCTCACCTCTAAGGGTGAGATAGCAAGCAATCTTCTCATTACATCTGATTCCAAATGGAAGAACAGGGTATCTCCCTATTGACCACAATAACAACAAAAAAAGCCACATAAAACAATTACATAAGATATCAAATCCAATATCAAGCAATATCTTTCAAAGATAACTTTAGTTCAATTTATGTTTACATATCTTGATGCAATTTTAGTTGAGTAACCAAGTGCTTCACCTTTGACAGTGAACTAAACCTTACAATGTAATCAAAGTATATAACTGAGTGAAGAAAAAAGTTGCATAGTCATTATTTTCCAAAAGTAAAAATTGATAAACTTAATCTTTAAAAAGGAGTTGAAATAAATCTCATAAGAAAATATTTTCAAAGATTTGTTAAACTTCAAAAATTAATGTTTAACAAAGGTTACATATCACAGCTTCTTACTATTAGGTGTCTAAGAGTTCACGTGAACAATATGAACATCCTCGCATTTAAGGTTCTTAGTCTAATTCACCCCTAAGCATAATTATATCCAACAAAAACAATAAAAAAAAGATTGACTGCTATTAAAATGACAATTAAACACACATAGAAAACTTTAATCATAGACAAGTTAGATACGAGCACCAATGTCCATCAAGCTTATAATCTAAACACGAAATCAAGTTCCTCAGTTAAAAAGAAATCTAATCCAACAACATATAACACCATTCTATTTTAGGTCGGCCAAATGACACTTAGTTTGAGTTTTGTTGGGTTGCGGCAGGAATGTTCAATTTGCTAAATTCCCACACGTGAGAATTTTTGTTGTATTTTAGTCTAACTTCAATGGAAATGTAACATAACAAGAATTTTTTCTCTTTAAAAAAAAAGATAGTATTGTGTGTACATCCCAGTCAATCTGCTTAACAATAAACACCATAGTTAAATCTAAATTATTAGAATAATTAAAAACATCTAAGTATACGATTAACAAAACAAATAAAACTTTATTGTAAATATAAGAGAAGAGTTTAAGGAGTGTTCACCTTCCTCAGTTCAATGATAAATTCATTCAACCATTATCTCAAATGACCTATTATTTTCTTAAGCCAACACAAAAAGATATACAATTATGAATTGGAGTCCAATTCAATCTCGACCATATTCAGAGGATTTTATCTATACACAACACAACATTGCATTTTTATCCATATTATTTTCTGTCTACAAGCATTTCTTTGTTTTCTTTCTTTAAATTCATGTTTTTTACCTCTAAAAATTATGTACAACCTCCTGACCTTAAAGTGGCCAAAAAGAGTTTCTCATTCACAATTGAGAATTCACAAGTCGTCTCTTGTATTGGATCCATCCCACTCCTTTGGTAATCTTAAAGTAGCAAAATTCATAAAGAAAATGATTCCAAAACTTGAAACATAAAAGATGTTTCTATCTTGCTTACATTGATATGAGTTGTAAGTTTGATATTGACTCTTCAAACTTCCAGCAAACATCTTCTGCATCTTGCCTTAAATAAAGACTGTCTCCAGCTTTTCTCAATTTCTGTCAAAAAGAGTCTTTATCAATTTCTGTCAAAAAGCACTCTCAATTTCTGTCAAAAAGCACTCTCCTCACTTTCCTCAGGCTATAGCCCTTTTCAAGCAGCATTCTTGTTTCTTAGGTTCCTATTTTCAAGCTTCCCAAAGAATAAACGAGTAAGAGTAACTAATTTCCAGTTTTCTAAGAAATCTCTAAGAACTTTTCATGAACTTTTACTGCAAACATTTTCCTCATCCTAAATTCTTATTCCGATTTTCAAGCTAGCCCCTTCCTAAATACAATTTCTTTGGGACTATAAATCTGACAAAATGCTAAAAAACTTATAATAACAACTAAAACATAACAATGAAATTGCAGCAACTTCTCATGTGAAGGTTTATTGCAAAAAGTTCTGGTACTAACCAGTATTCAAATAGCCTAACACATGGGCAAAAAGAGAAAGTAAGAGAACAAATTAGTGCTTTAAAACAATTTCATCCTCCGAAAGGAACACTTTTTTTTAATTATCATTTTTGCGAAAACGTAATAGTAAATATTTTTTTTCTTCAACAATTCACCTCCTTCAACCCCATGATTCACCAAAGCAATTTAGATCCACAAATTCATCAACAATGTGGGCTTATGATTGGGCCACAGAGCTTCTCCAAATTGGAGAAGCAACTACACTACACAACAAGCCACAAACACCTGATTTTTTTTTAATATATTTCATTAGTGTTCTAGACAAAATATAGTGTACCTATATAGAAAAGATAATAAACCTATCACTTAGCCAGAATCTACTGTGCTTGATTCTCTTGCTGCTGTTGATAGTTGAGTGGCCTCCTGAGCAACATGATGTGCGGCTCTAGGCGATGAATTGCATAATACACCCATCCTCGACTCTACTGAACCCCAATCGCTCGCCATTCATTCTGACCATCACCACGCAATCAAATTACACAGAATTCTAACTATTCACATTGTATCACAATCAAAATCAATTAGAGGAAATGCACCTGATGATTATGCACCACAATCTATGATTCCAAGTTTTGGAATGTTCTTGAATTGAGAAATCGCTAGGGCTCTCAGTATTAGATATCTCTCTTTCAATTTTATTTCATATCCGATTAGCAGAACGAGATTTTGTACAAGAAATTCTGATACACGAGAATCATGAGTATCCATTTAAATTTCATTACCAATCACCGGAACAGGATTCCACACAAGAAATTTTAATATACAAGAGAATCATGAAGTATTACTTACTTCAGAAAGAAGGCGATTCTTAGGAAGAAGTTTCGCTACTTCAGGAGGAAACACCACATGCCTATATAACAGACGAAAACAAAAAACCATGAAAATCAACCAACCGCAATGGAAAAAGCCAGAGAAACAAAAATCTTGAATCGAAAAACAGATGACGATGAGAAACCATAGACCTGTACTCATAGGTATCATTGAAATACTTCTCGGAGTACTAGATCTGTCCCATCGCACCGAATTTGTGACTAAAAATTCACTAGGGCTTGTTCAATCTTCGAAGAGCGGTGAAGAAGGTCGTTAGGGATACTTCAGGAGCTTTATTAACTCTGATGATCCTTTGGAGTTTCTGAGATAATACCCATGAAGGAAATATCCTAAATCTGCCATAGATTTGTCCTGAAATTAGAAATTTCACTAGAACATCATTGCCAATAGATTTCAGAAAATCACACATTCTTGATTCTAAATCGCAATTGCCATAACACTAGCAAATAATAAGAATAGCCCGAGCGCACAAAAAAATGGGTTAACTTAGTAAAATGAAAACCTGCAATCGCTAAAACCCAGCGATGATGGCAAACCTGCAATCGCTCTGATGATCGGCTTCCGGCAGCGTTCCATTTGCACAACCGGATGGGATTCAACATCCTTCGCATCTCCCTTGAAGACGTCCTCCGTTGCATTAAGGTTTACATAGGAACATAATGCTCGACCTAAACCAGAGAGCACGATGACTCGCCCTGACTCGTCGTCGTCCAATCCGTTGAATGCCCGAGCCAAATCCATCATCATCGACCTCGTCAACGAGTTCAACTAACTTCATCCAGTTGATAGAGAAGAGGAGAGAAAGCGAGAGGAGTGTGAGGGTGGGTTGAAGCGGAGAAATGGTGAAAAGTTCAGCTCTGTGCGTTGTTTATTCCTATTATTATATTTTATCAAATTTAAGCGCGCGAGGGACTAAATTTTTAGCGCAACTTTTCCGCTTTTTTTCCCCTTTTCACAGCGTTTTTAATATAATGCTATAATCAAATGTTATAAAAAGACAGATTTCTTGTAGTGGTTTGTGATCACTCTCCATGCTTGTTTGGTTAGCATTGCTTGATTGAAGCCCTCAAAATCTCAAAATTTCAAGCCTCCAACTTCTTTTGAGTATCATAGTCCCTTCCATCTCATCTAGTGGATCTTCAGCTTCTTTTGAGTAGCATAGTCCCTTCCATCTCATCTAGTGGATCTTCTTCTTGTCATCACTGCTTCCCCACCAAAACATAGCTAAAAGAGACGAAATCTTGGAGAGAAGATTTCTATGCAAACGGAAACAGTCCATCACATACGTTGGAATAGCTTGAACACACTTTTTATTTAAAATTCTTATTTTAGGAATTATGTTTTCATTAATTATATTGTATATCACATGATCATCCTCTACATCTATTTACATTACTACTCTCTTTTTCTGTACAATAAATATTGACGCTTACTTAATAAAGAAGAATTCCAAATTTATATATACTTCTTCTAACAATTTTCAAACCAAAATTTATTGGTAAAAATTGCAATATTTTTTCAAATTTAGAATTAAGTTTGCAACACTTATCTAAGGTTGCGGTTGCAATTTAATGAAATTGAAAGTTTATGGTAACAATAAAATTTCACTTTTTTCTTCCTAAAATTAAAATGTAAGCATTTTCATCATCTGCCTTTCCTAGCTTGAACAATAATTCAAAACTTGGGAATATTCCCAGATTCTAAGTACTTACCCCTGGAGCCTCCCCATGGAAAAAAAAAAACATATATTTTTTATCCAAAGAAAAAAAAACAAGGAAATTCTGCTCATTTCAGATGTTCCTACACAGCTACACCAACTGAACTTTGTGCAGGCATCTTTCTTAGGCCTATTTTGCTCATCATATGTCTCACTTTCTCTGCATCTTTCCATCTCCCAACTGTGGCATAAATATTTGCAAGCAATATATAGTTTCCTGTATTTTCTGGCTCAAGCTCAAAAAGCCGCTCCGCCGCCACCTCTCCTAGTTCGACGTTTTGGTGTATCGAGCACGCACCAAGCAGAGCCCCCCAAATAGAATGGTTATGCTTGAATGGCATTGATCTAATCAGATCATATGCTTCATCCAATCGACCTGCACGACCAAGAAGATCGACAATGCAAGTGTAGTGATTGGGGCGAGGACTCGATGGATGGTTTTCGATCATATACCTGAACAATGCCAAACCATCATCTACCAAGCCTCTATGGCTGCAAGCATGTAAAACAGAAGTGAAGGTGATCTCATTTGGCTTTACCCCAGATTGAACCATCTGGTTGAAAAGTGACACAACAGTCTCACCATGCCCATGCATTCCATAACCAGCTATCACAACACTCCACACAATAATGTCCTTATCTTTGTTCGGAATTTCTTCGAAAATCTTATGGGCATAGTCTAAACTTCCACATTTCGAGTATATATCTATCAAACCAGTGATAACGGGAATTCTTGATATAAAACCAGATCTCACCAAGTAAGAATGTAAATTCATCACTTGCTTTAAATCTGCTAGAATGGCATAAGCTGGAATGACACTATTGAAAGTGGCATGGTTTGCTTCTACTTCTTCCATGAGCATACTTTTAAAGAGTCCCACTGCATCTCTTGCAAGTCCATTATGAATGAGCCCTGAGAGGAGTGCATTCCAAGGAACAGTTCTCTTCTTAGATGTCTTTGCAAACACTTTAAAGCTATAGCTCACAACATTACATTTTGCATACATGTCTATTAAAGCAGTAACCACAAGTACATCAGAATCAAGTTTTTTCCTTATAACCCAAGCATGAAAGCTTTGCCCTTGCTTCAAACAACACAGGCTCGAGCAGGCAGAGAGAAGAGAAGCTAAAGTCACCACGTTTGGCACTACTCTGTCCAGCAGCATTGCCGGGCAAAGAGCCAAAGCACTCGTGGCATCGCCATTGATGATATAGCCATTAATCATGGAAGTCCAAGTGACCACATCCCTCTCCTTGGTCGCCGCAAAAACTAGTGATGCCTCATCCATACAACCACACCTTGAATACATATCCACAAGTGCATTTCTCACTTCAATCTTCTCTTGTAAATGATTCTTTTGCACTAGTTTATGAACCTTTCTTCCCAACTCCAACTCCTTCAAGTAACCACAACATGGCAATACAGAGACCATTGTGGCAGAATCAGGCTCCACTCTTGCATCCATCATACGGTTAAAAACCAACAGAGCTTCCTCTGGTCGCCCGTTTTGAAACCACCCACTGATCATCGTGTTCCATGAAACCACACTCCGCTCCGACATTACCTCGAAAACCCGTCTTGCAAGCTCCACTCTCCCACAGTTCATGTACATTGCTAGTAAAGTGTTCTGCACAAACGTGTTTGAAGAAAACCCAGACACCAATGCACGTCCATGGACCAAAACTCCAACATCAAGCATTGTCATCTCACTACACACTTTGATAACCAGTGGGAACGTATACTTATCCGGCCAGCACTTCCCCGAACAAATCATTGAGTCAAACACTCTAAGTGCATCAAAATGCAAGCCATTGTCCAGATACATCTTAATCATAGCGTTCCATAAAAACACACTTCGGTCAGACAATTCGTCGAACATCTTACGTGCAAGCGGGAGGCACCCACAAAACGCATAAGACACAGCGAGGTTTGATCGAAGGTCGATGGAGTTGGGGGATTGGAGAATCCCGCAAGTGATTGTGTGGGCATGGAGAATCTTGGTTTTGTTGAGAGAGCGAACGGCGGCGTAGCGACGGAGCAGTGACACGCAGCGGTGGAAGATGGCGATAAGGGGCTTTGAGTTGGACAGAGCCTGCGATGTTCCATTCATTCATCAATTTTAAGAACCAAGTTAATGGGGGCGAAATGCCTAGGCATCAACCAGACTCTAGTTGAAGTATACGAAATTTTTTCTGTTGATGGCTGTTGATTTTGCAGGCAGTTTGTGTTTTGCTTACTGCCGTGGAGTTTAACAAGATGTTCGTGAAATCAAGAAGAGGCAATTGGTTTTTATTATAAAAAAATTAAAAATATATTTTTATGGGTCAAAAGCCCTCTTTTAAGACCCTAAAATTTTAACCAAACCCTACCCTTTTGAAAGAAAGTATATTTAGTCATCCTTATTGTGATATATAAATAGGATCTTAATTTTTATCAAATATTAATTAGCAGACTAAATTAAGGAAGGTAAAACATACAAATAACAAATTGTCAACATGGCGGCCACAGATAATTATATTTACATGTTCTACTTACCTTCTTATTTATCTCTTGGGCAATTTCAAGTGCCTTTGCATAAGCTTCACCAGCAGGGACGCAGTAATTGACAAAACCTGGAGCATGAAATTTTATTTTCTTCTCCTTGATAAAACACAGAACTCTGGCCAAAAAGTTCTTTTGGTGATCATACCTATAGACATTGCATCTTTTCCACTGACCTTACCACCTGTGAATATAAGTTCCTTTGCTATTGATTTCCCCACCACCCTAGGAAGCCTTGCAGTCCCACCTGCCCTATGAAAAACACGTTTAGAAGGCATAATCTGTTCGTGCGTAATGGAGAACATTCATGTTAATACCGATAGAAAGGAGGAGAGGAATTCGACAAATATTGTTGAGAAGAGTATCATCCAGCTTCCACCATCAACAATTTAATATTTATACTCAGTAAGTGATAGACCTCCTATTAAGAATGTGTATAAACGTAGGAAGAAGAAGTTGAGTGGGGATTAGTAGTAGTTAGTTTGTTAAGTCTGTTAGTGATATTAGCTATGATGTATAAATGTAGTTGTGTAGTTATTGGAGGTATCTTTTGGCATTAGAATGTTCTAGTGGAAAAGGGACGAAAGAGATAGGGAAGCTCTCGAACTCTTTCCTTGGTTGTAATAAAACCTATTTTGGCGATAATAATACCTAGTTCGTATGGAATTGCGACTCTCAATTCGACAAATGAACATACCAGAAGGAAATAAAAGACAAAAGTGCAACATGCATTTCAAATAAATGAATTAAACTGCAAACAGAAGGCAAACTACTTATCGAAATTGAAAGCCTTCAATGTTTTCTGTAAAAACATATCATCAAACATGAATATCGAACAATGAGAATGAACGAGGCTTACAATATCTTGTTTTTGCGATCAAGGCACAAAAAAGTTTAGAAGCTACACTTCCCCGGCTAAACAAATGAACATACCATAAGGAAATAAAAGACAAAAGTGCAACATGCATTTGCAAATAAATGAAAACTGCAAACAAGGCAAACTACTTTTTGAAATTGAAAGCCTTCAATGTTTTTGTAAAAAAATATCATCAAACATGAATATCGAACAATGAGAATGAACGATGCCTACAATATCTTGTTTTTGCGATCAAGGCACAAAAAAGTTTAGAAGCCATTGGTCAAGTACAGGTCAAATAATTAACTAAAAACTAATAGAGGTAGTTACTATTATTTTCATACCGATTTAAATATACACTCAATCTTTGTTGAACATTTTCAAGGTGTTGGTAACCTTAATGAGATGATCAAAATTTGAATCAAAAATTAGTTGGACGACAAACAATATTTAAGAAAATAGAATATCAGTTTTTCACCAAGTGTTTTGTGACTAAGAATACAAAAAGATACCATATTAAAGGAATGCAAAGACTTGGTGGCTTGAGAGCATGCTCTAAGTTAGTGGTTCAAACAAAACCAAAACCAAACAACTAACGAACACGTAATGAACTTATAACATCTTTAAACAAAAACAACCAAAGGACCAAAACTTATAACAAACACAAACAACTAAATTTAACCAAGTGTAGTAACTAACCAATGGTTAAGAAACATAACACCTACCTACATAGAAACCAACTCACCCCCATTGTTATTGTTCTGAAAATTAATGAACAAAACAACCAATACTCAATGACTACCAAGTTTAGTAAGTAACCAAGATCAAAACTTAAACTTATGAACATAACTTTAAAAAAACTTATCATAAACATGAATACTAACACATCAAATTAAAACAAACCACTAACCTTACCAAAATATGAACATAAACAAGTAAGTTGTGACGAGGAATACTAACACATCAAATTAAAACAAACCACTAACCTTATCAAAATATGAACATAAACAAGTAAGTTGTGAGGATACTAGTATAGTATATATGGGGGAATAGTATTAGATGAAGAGTAAGAGCATATTAGTAATTAGTTAAGGAGTCTTTGGTTATAAATAGGGAAGTTAGGGGTCAAAACAATCACCCACCCCACCCCCTACTCTCAAAACAATCAAAACCACTAAACTTGACTAAGTTATTCAAACTTTTAGGCTCAAAAGTTATCCTATTCGCATAACATTAAAATTTATAAGTAACTTCTCAAAAATAAAGTTACAATGCATAATAGATCTCGACCTTAACATGAAACCAAATAATTAAGTTCATAGCAACAAAACTTAAACTAACTTATCTAAACTTAATGAGCATAACATTAAAACTAAATTTAACTAAGCTTAAACTTATGAACATAACAAATAAATTTATCAAAACAAATCAAAGTACAAATAAATAAGCCCACTCTTTTTACTCAAATCAATCTTGAAGCACTAACTACCACCCTATACTCAAATCATTGGCTACCATAATTGCAGAATAGCCATACAACAAATCTAAAAATAGTTTACTACCATTATATATTACAAAAGTATATATTACAAAAGTATAGAGTCCATACCTATTTAGTAGTTACTTCTTGTGAAGTAAAGCTAGTCAAGTCTGGTACAATTCGAGTATCAACTCCATTCAATTTCTCTCTAATAGAACATATTAACAACAAACAAATGTACACCATTTAGCATATGAGCTACAACATTTAGTTATTTTCTCTCCTTCACTGTAAAACTCTTTCAAACTCTTGTTATGGGCTCCTTGAGTAACTATGGTATATGTCTATATTAATTAAGGAAACAATAACCTCTTATCACTTTTTATTTTGTGGCTTCATTCTATTAAAGTAGCTAGTTGAAACAAGATTTTAATCAATAAGACTAACTAAACAAAAGAATTGAAAAGCGCACTATTAAAGATGATGATGCAATTATATGTTGCAAGCTATAAAATAAGGTGTTTTCCTTTTAACTTGTGCATGCTAGAGAAGAATGTGGTCGACTGTAAAAGAAGACAACCTTCTCATACACAACAACCTAAAACTAGCCCAATATAATACTCCATGTGAGAGCTTAAATTCATGACAATAAGGTGTTTCCCTTTCAACATGTGTATGCTTAATTCACTCAAATGAAGCTCATAGTGGGATATCTACAAGTGTAAACATTAAGCTAAGGTGAACCTTTGGTGACCAAACAAGTTGTTGTATCTATCCTAAACGCTAATTAACAAAATGACTAAAGTTGTAAAGGCCTAAATGAAGACAACAGGAGAAGAAATGCCAAATACAACTAAAACTATATAGCAAAAAAGTACCTACATCACTCAATTAAATGACAAGCTCTCCAAATTGGTACATGAAATTTGTAGGATGGAAGCAAAGAGGAGAGTAAAAACAAAAAGATGAAAAATAGGGTTGAAAATTAAGGACAATTGTACAACCTATAGAACAGATGTTGTTCAAGTAAGGTCGTAATAAACATGCCTCAATCTACAAGTTATAGGCTATTCTAATCTCTTTATCTTATAGCTATTTTATTTACCAATTGGTTTGCGCTCAAATATGAGTCTCATCTAGCTATTTGATTGCATAATCTCATCATGCTTCATACTTTGTGCTTGAATCCAATCATGCTAGCATATAAAATTCTTCCATTTAAATGGGTCTAAAATATGAAAGCTTAATCCAAATAGCTACCTACTTGACCAAATAATAAGCGACAAGTCCTTGACAAAATTTCTTTAACTCCAAGACTCTAAGGAAGCTACACAAAAGGAGAAAAATTCCTTAAAGCCAAATAGAAATTTCAAGCCAAATATTCTACTAAGAGACCATTAAATTTGGGAAAATTCACCCAAAATAGAACCTATGCTTGTTGTTTGGGGCTTAAATTTTTCTTCAATTCGACAACTCAACCACCAAACATTATGGGTACCTTGAAATCAAGAACTAAAATCAATGGGCATTCCTCTAAACTACATTAATCAACCAAAAACTTATTTCCCTCACTTACCCGTGGCTGTAGCTCGCCGGAAAACGCTTAAAACGAACCCAAACACACTGTTGCCCGCGTCTCTCTGCACACCCATCGAAGAACACGATTAGGAGCTGTCCGCCGGAGATGACATCGGAAAACAAAGAGAGAGAGGTCGAGAGTGAGAGAGATAACGAAAGAGAGAGAGAAAGAGAGAGATCCGGAGATTGCTGCTGTACCGTCCACGCACAACGTCGCCTGCTGCTAAACCAAAAATGTAGTTACTTCCTAGTTGTTGCCGGAGCTACACGTCGGAGATGGAGGTCTGGCCGGCGACGAGTACACGTGAAGGAGATAAAAGGATCTTGTTGCCTAGCCCACTCGCAAAAACACGCTGAAACCAACGAGTCCCACAACAAATCTGCTCGATCGTGTTTGCACGCTTGAAGCCGCTACACTATGCCGGAGTCAATCGGAGAGAGATGCCCGCGAGGAATCACGAAAAAGATGAAGAAATTGCAGAAGAAAGATGGAGGGGAGGGGTTCCAAGACGGCAAGTGACCTAATTAAAGAATGTGTCATTTGGTGAGAGAGGGAAACAAATTTTTGTGCGCGCCTTTCTTTTCCGCCTTTTTTTTTCAATCATTTTTTCATAGCCAATTTTATAAAAAGCTATCCTAAAAAGCTATAAAAACATATATTTGTTGTAGTGTCATTGGGAAGCATCCAAGTGGATTTTAAGATTCATTAAAGGCACGGTCGATAAAGGTTGGGTATTTACGAAAACTGATGAAAAACCAGAGACCATAATTGGATTCGTAGATTCTGATTATGCAGCTGATCCAGATAAAAGGAGGTCTTTAACCGGTTATGTTTTCTCAGTTTTTGGAAATGTAGTTAGCTGGAGGGCTACTCTTCAAACCATTGTAGCTTTGTCATCTACAGAGGCTGAATACATTGCTTTAGCTGAAGTTGTCAAAGAAGCAATTTGGCTAAAAGGGAATGTTTCTGCTATGCTAAATGGTGATTGTAAAGCAAAAATCCATTGTGATAATCAGAGTGCATTGGCCTTGTCTAAAAACCTTACTTTCCAGGATAGAACCAAGCACATTGATGTAAGGTTCCATTTTGTGAGAGAAGTGGTTCAAGAGGGTGGAGTTTGTTTGTCAAAGATACACACTACTCACAACCCAGCTCACATGATGACAAAGGCCCTTCCAACTCAACGCCTGGAATATCTTTCAGAGTTGATTAAGTTGGACTTTGGCTGATTTAGACTCCCAGAAGTGCCTCTATCGAGCATCAGAAGAGAAGTTTTTCATTTGACCGAATATTCAAATTAAGAGGGTGATTGTTGAGAAGTAATTCTCATATTCTGTTAGTGGAACTAATGGAAGGACACGTGCCAGTATTAACAGCCTGTTTACCTCCTTCACCGTTAACTACCTGGCATATTTCTTTACCCTTCTTATTTCAGAGTATATATCTCTATTTTTTGTATTGAGCTGTAGAGAGTGTGAAGATTAGCTCTTGTATTCCCTTCTTCTATTCTTGAATAAAACTTCATCTAGTGCTTAAGAGTGGACGTACACCCTAATTGGGTGGAACCACTATAACTCACTGTGTCTCCCTTTATTCTCTACTTTTCTTATCTTTTTAATGTTCTTGTTAACCTGAGGAAGATATGACTGTTCCCTACTAATTCCTTACGGCTAGTCCTCAAATCTTTCAACAGTTATCAAACGAAGCCTTAGAGATAAAAATTGATTTTTTTTATTCGTTGAGATTAAGGGTCCGTTTGGAATACATTTTGATTTAAATGTTTTTCAAGAATGCATTTTTTAAAAAACAATTTGTATAAAAATTGTTTAGAATTTAAACACTCACATGTTTGGTTGCATTATCTCAGAGGTGTTTTTATACACAAGTTATTGTATACTAAACACTCTTTTTCAAAAAGTTGGTTTCAAGTGTTTCTCCCAAAATGATTTATTTATCAATCTCATTTTCTAACAAGTCATTTTAAGTGGTTGCCAAACACTAGAAATTTTTTCAAAATGATTTTGTTCAAAATTAAACACTTGAAAAGTTAAACCAAACACACCCTAAATTGAAGGTGTGTTTGTTTCACTCACCTATGAATATGGTTAGTCTCAAAACATCGCTAAGATTGATTGTTTCAAGTAATCAACATTGATAATTTTCTAATTAGTGACGGATTCGATACTTTATAATAGGGGCTCACAAATTTTGATATTAATAAAAATTATGGTTGATTTTTTTTATATATATGTTTAAAAAAAAAACATTTTTGGTACCTTCACTCCTATGAAAGTAACAATTTAGTTCTTAACTATGGATGATAACAATTTAGTCTATATACTTTTAAATTTGTAACAATTTAATCTCTAAACTTTACTAAACAACAATATAGTTCATGTATTTTGAAATTTATAACAAGTTAACCTTGCTACAAAAAATGCTAACATGAGCATAGTTCAATTGACATAAGACTTGTATTTAGGGGTGTTCATCGGTCGGTCGGAGTCGGTTTTGGGCTAAAACCGACGCCGACCACCGACAAAATCGGTCGGTCGGTTTTAGTTGTTGTCGGTTTTCTAGAGGTTGGTGACGCCGACCGACCGAACTCACGGTCGGTCGGTCGGTTTCAGTCGGTTTACTCCGGCGAACTAAATTACAGTGAAAGGGAGAAAAGAGAGAAAAAAAAAAGAAGAGAGAAATATGGAGAAGAAAGAAGAAAGAAATATCCATGGTCGGATTCATGACTCCGATGAACTAACCCAAAAGAGGGAAGAAAAGAAAAAAATAAGAGAAGAGAGAAGAAACGGACGGCGGTCTTCGCCGGTGGGAGGAGGGAAGAGAAGAGAAAGAATGAGGAAGAAGAGTTGGGAGAGAAGAGGGGAAAGAGAAAGGAAGAGAGAGATGAAAGTTGAATTTTGAAATGAAAATGGGAAGGTAACGTGGGAAAGGGAAGAGAGAGGAGAGAGATAAAAAAAAGTAATCATTACTATGGTAAAACCATGAGTGGTTTTGAGAAAACCATGGACACCCATGGTTTTCTCATTAATGCATTTGTGGGAAATCTGAAAAAGTCACCTTTTTTTTTTTTACTTTTTTGGTTTTTAATTAATGCATTAATGCATTTACATGGGAAAACGAACAGGTGCTCATACCTTCGGTCGGTCGGTCGGAAAATTTCAATTTTTTCCTCCGACCGACCGACCGGTCGGTTTTGCAACCCCCGACCGATTCACTCTCTAAACTGACCGACCGACATCGATTCGGTCGGTTTCGGTCGGTCGAGTCGGTTTTGAGAGTTTTCTTGAACACCCCTACTTGTATTAATGACCACAAGGTCTATTCCTAATTAATATGAATCTAGAACCTAATTTCAAATAAATATTGAATATTGGAATTGTTCTATTATAGAACATAATAATTGGGCTCTGAGCAACTGCTATCTCTCGAGAGAGAAAGCTTAGGTTCATGAGCGGTCGGGCAACTAGTTTGCTTATTGGGATCCATAGTGATCGAGCTAGGGAGGAGATAACCAGGCTTCATGGAGGAAGAGAAAGCGCTTAAGGAATTTAGCAAGATGAAGTTAACTGAAGATGAAAAAGGGGGCCTGGTGGAGGTGGAAGACAACGATATCGATAGCACTGAGACGGACATAAAAAATACAGCGGTGTGCAAAATCTTAACATCCAAAGGAGTTAATGCTGAACATTTCCAGAGACTTATCCCGAAGATCTAGGGGGCAGAAGGGAAGGTTCAGATGAAGAAAGCCGGAAAAAATACTTACATATGTAAATTCAAGAACAAGAAAACCAAGAAAAGAGTGATCGATGGGGGGCCGTGGGTTTATGATAAGGCAATCATTCTATTCAATGACCCAAAAGGAAGCAGGGGGATTAACTCGCTCGAATTCAGGTACGCAAGTTTTTTGGTCCATTCCATAACTTACCAGTAGTTTGCTTGAACAGGAAGTACGCTGAGGCGCTGGACAACTCGATTGGTACGTTCGTCAAAATGGATGAAGACGAGGAGGAAGGAAGAGTTTGGGGGGAATCGCTCAGGATTAAAGTCAAAATGGACATTAAAAAGCCTTTGAGAAGAGGGACAAACATCAAAGTGGGCTCGATGGCTGAAGAGACATGGATACCAATTACTATAGAAAAGCTTCCAGACTTCTGTTATCAGTGTGGTAGGCTTGGGCACGTTATGAATGAATGTGAAGAAGATGACAGTGACGAGGATGAGGAAGAGGAAATCCAATACGGGTCGTGGCTCAGGGAAAGTGCAACCTACAGACCAGAAAGCAGGGGAAAGAAAGAGACCAGGAAAAACGAGGTAGAAAAGGGAAAAGCAGAAAATCAGTCACAGCAAGAAGAGAAGGTGGAGGAACTTTCAATCAAACTAGTAGCGGTGACACACCCTGCCCCAGCTCTCACTTAACTAACTAGTGACGTGGTGTGCCGGCAATGAATCCTAACTAACTATAGGACTCATGGCCATCTACATGCTCTTAACCCCGCTTGGGCTCTCAAGGGACTAAAGATTTGGACAGAGTTTCCCCTAAAACTTGGCTAAAACACACCTGAAAAGAAACGCCGAATATGCATATATTCACAAACTATATCATAACCAGAAGCCAGATTAGAGACATAGGCGTCTCAACCACAATTTTCAGCCCAACTCTTCCCTATCAAGCATTTACAACCAACTAAGTCATGCTACATGTTCTTATCACATATCCTTTACCCATAATTTACAACCAACTACTCCTTGATGCATATAACTTTTACATAACCTCCATCCAAAACATCATATACATACAAAAGTACTATAAACACGGTCTCGAGTGGCAAGATCGGCTCCTGCAGGCTTGTCCAAACTCAGTCGCTACCTGGTGGGAAAAATTTAAAGGAAAAGAATGAGCTAACGCCCAGTGAGTGGTACTTACTTTCTATTACGAAAATAGTTCTTGAAAATATTTAGCTCAACTAACAGAAGATCGTGTAAAACGTATAACTCAAAAACTCTTGATTATTTAGCTTGCACAAGGAAAATGCAGTAATAACTTTTTAAAAGCATAACCAAAGAATCAACAAGAACTCACTAACCCTGCACCCTTATCTCTAGTCATACCGGCATAGAGTCTTCTCAATACGCACAGCTGAGCAACCTCTGTCATACTAAGCATAGAATACATTCCACACTTAGTAGAGCAATTCTCTAGTCTTACGTGCACGTAGAACAATCTCTCTCTATGTACTATGGAAACATATTCACACAGCACATGGGTAATCACCTAGGGTACATAGAGCTAGCGACGTGAAAACTATTTTCTAGTATGAATTTCTTTATTCAAAACTCATCTAAAATCATTTTCTCCTGTAAAATAACATGTCATAAACTCAAGTAATGCTTCCAATAACGAAAACATACTAAAAATCTCAAATAAACGCATAGTGTTTCGAATGCTTCTGAAACACATATACTAACTAAGAAAACCATAAAAAATCAATGGAACTTAAATCTTTTTCTCTAAAACATACTTTAACTCTAGTTTCTCTCGAGATTATAAATATAGTACTTTTAATATTGGAAAATAATTATAAAAACAACCACTCACAGTCCTATTGATGAGAGAAATTCGGGTCGTAGGTCGTCCCAATCTCCGTTTGACCTGAAATATTTATTAAACCAACATATAAGTTTCTATTTAACTAAGTGACCAATTTAGTCTAAACACACATATATTTTAAATTATTCCATGAACTACAACCCTTTTTTTCTCATTTTTATCTTAAAGTACCATTTGTCCTTAGCCCCCATCAACATCCTTTTTTTTTTTCCTTTCCTTCTCTCTCTCTTCATTAATACAAGAGTACAATTTTCCTACTTCCTATTATTAACCTTTATCCTTCTTTTTCTCCATCCAACACCAATTTTCTCTTTCTCTTTTTCTTTTCCAACTCAATTCACGATTTCCCCTCCTTTCCTTCCATTATTATATTTGTTTTCCAACTTTTGCTTTTTTGTTTAAACCCAATCTTCTCTCTCTTTACTGTTCATCTTCTTCAACCTCTCTCCCTAGTTCTTCTTTATTTCCTTATTCAACCAAAACTCCATAAATCTCTCCATGATTACACCCTTTTCTTTTTCTTCTCTTTTCAAACAAAACCACCCCTTCACTTCCTTTTCCCTTCTTCTTTGGAAATTCCATCACCAAAAGACACTTACCCATAGCCAAAATCACAAGAAAAACTAACAAAACTTTTAAATCAACTTACCAATTTCGTTAAGGAACGTCGTGGTTAAGCTTAAGCATCCCAAAATCGCGCTTCCTTTCCAAACTTCTTCTTCCAAACTCAATTCCTCTCTAGAACCCCCTTCTCGATCTCTTCGTCTCTCCCCGTTCGGCCATCCCACTTCCCTTTCTTCTTTTCTTTTTTTAAAACTCTTTCTCTCTCTTTGTGGGTATACTTCCAGACTTTTCCTTTTCAACCCATTTGATTTTTCCTTTTATTTATGTTAAAAAAAAAAGAAAAAAAAAAGAAAAAGGAAAAGAAGGTGGGGCTAAAAGTAGAAGAGCCACGCAGATAGAGAGAGAAAGACAGGGGTGGAAGAATAATAAAAAAAAAAAAGAAAAGGAAAAGTCTGGAAGTATACCCACGAAAAGAGAGAAAGAGTTTTAAAAAAAGAAAAGAAGAAAGGGAAGTGGGATGGCCCAAGCGGGGTTAAGAGCATGTAGATGGCCATGAGTCCTATAGTTAGTTAGGATTCATTGCCGGCACACCACGTCACTGATGCGCAAATTGCTAACCGCAAGTGTACGGGCCCAAGTTATAATATAGTGATTAAAAATCGAATGTCGTCCTCTGGATTGGTTTTCTAGTTCCCCTAATTATTAAAGGTATATTCGCCCAATTTTATTTAGAGAAAATAATCGAGAAATATGCAAATCAATAACAAACTAATCAAAGCAATAAAATATGGAAACTCAATGGAGAAAGGCCTTAGGGAATTGATTTCGCCTATTAGATGCATGAATTAATTTAAAGAATAATTAGGAACAAATTCGTAACAAGTTCATAAACCAAGGATTATCGATACTTAAAAGCCTCTCCCGAGTACAATTAATTCTTTATGCAAATTAAGAAATTGATATCCCTATCTAATCTCAACAATAAGCATAAGCAATAAGAACAATCCTTATAACGGTTTCTCAAGCAATCCCAAATCTCCCGATTAAAGAATTACTTAAGTTATGCAATTGATGATCTAATCTAAACTACCCTCTCCCGAGCAATTAGTTCAGAAACGAAAATCATACAATCCGTGATCAAGGGATTATAAGCACTAAGCATACAATTGCATAAATAAACCACGTTACGAAACGTCCAAAAAATCCGTAAATCAATCCATACAAGCTAATGGCTACATCAAGCCCCTCATAAACGAAATTTAGCTACACATGGTCTCTAAAATACAAGCGAAATCAGTCCAATACATGCTAAAAATCAGTACGAGAAATAAGGGGGAAAGATTAAACTCGCTAGCCGTGATTCCCGTGCGTTCCCGTCACGAGCCTCCCGATCCAAGCTCCCAAAATCAAGCTCCCTTTGTTTCTGCCCTGTTCTGTGCATTTTCCCTCTCTAAAAATCGTGTTTCTCTCTCCAAAAGAGCTCCCCAAATCAGATGGCATCGCAAAATATATATACTGTCCATTCTGCGCGACAGCGTCGAGACGCTGTGGACATAGCGTCTCGACGCTGTGTCATGCGTGCCCCCTAATTATTTCCGGAATGTTTGCAGCGTCGAGACGCTGTGGAGGTAGCGTCTCGACGCTGCCTCGATCTCGCACCTCTCCTGATTATTGGCTAGCGTTGAGACGCTCCAAGGGCTAGCGTCTCAACGCTAGGCCCAAAATTCTTCTTCCTTTGCTGTTTTCTTGGCTCGAACTTATTCTTTAGCTCCTAAATCACCGGTAATGTTCAAAAACGTCGATTTCCATTGAAATGCTTGATTCCTACAAAACAAAACCAAATAGAGATAAAAATGCCCAAATAATACTCGAGACTAACGATAAAATCATATAAAATATAGCACAATAAATTGCGCTATCAGTCACTAGTTAGTTAAGTGAGAGCTGGGGCGGGGTGTGTCAATTTGGTATCAGAGCATGTTAGATTCTGCAAGGTTAACCTAAAGAGTCGTGTTGTTCTTGTTGTGTTAGTATGTCATGCAGTTTGTTGTTGTCTCAGGGTGGCAAGATTCGTAGGCTACAAGATATTGAAACTCAGAGAACTACCTGCAGAATAGATACAATGGATGAAGGTGATGTAGGAGGGTCAAGTCACGATCGAGAGGAGTCTTGAGGGAAAAAAAGTGTAGAGGAAAAGCAAGAACTGATGGTTAGCATCACCCACGATGTAGCAGAGGCGATAAAGATGCTCAAGAAAGATCCAGCAAAGAATATTAGGATCGAACGACTCATAGCCTTGGGGGCAAAACCTTTTCTAGGTAAAGCCAGTCCCGCTGATGTAGAGCAGTGGATGGATAATATTGAAACTGGATTAAAGGTTATGGAGTGCCCGGAAGACAAGAAGGTATCATTAGCTACGTATCTCCTACAAGGAGCAGCTCGAGATTGGTGGAGATCAATCTTGAGTAGACGAACAGATGCTGAAGGAATGGCTTGGCAAGAGTTTAAGAGAGTCCTCTTTGAAAAGTACTACCCACGATCTTTCCAGGATGCAAAACGCAATGGAATTTCTGAGGCTCGTGCAAGGATCGATGACAGTGGCTGAGTATGAGCATAAATATCTTGAGTTGTCCAAGTACGCTACAAATGTGATCAGGGATGAGATCGACAGGTGTAAGCGATTTGAAGATGGGCTACGAAGCGAGATCCGAACCCATGCTACTGCCAGTTCAGAAAGGAAGGAGTTTGGAACATTGGTGGAAACTGCCATGAGAGTAAAAGAAAGTCTGATAGAAGCAAGAACTCAGTGTGAAGTTTCCAGGAGTGCACGGGGTTAAGGGGACAGATCATTTAGAGGTGGTAACAGAAGTTTCGTACTAGGAGTCAGAGAGCATGGGAGTTTTAAACCGAGGCATCGTGGTTCAGCGAGAGCAGCTTCTAGTTTCAGTCAGTCTGCTAGCAGTGGTTCGGGCCGGTCTTCGCGGTTCTCTGGCGGTCAGCAAGCATCGCAGTCAGAGGAACCAGCATCCAGCCAAAGCAGAGGCGTAGCTTGTCAAAATTGTGGCAAGCATCATCAAGGACAGTGTCTATGGGGGACCCGAGTATGTTATAACTGTGGCCAGTCAGGTCATATGAAAAGAGAGTGTCCTCAGTTGCAACAAGGAGGTAGCATGTCCCAAGGTGCCTCATCTTTTCTTAGTAATCAGGGACCCTCTGGCACACAAGCGAAGCCTACTACAGCAAGTGGTGATAGTCAAAACAAGGAAGGCAGTTCGAGCGGGTCAAAGCAGAAGGGACAAGTTGGTAGGCCCCGTGGTCAGGGAAAAGCTTTTGCGAGGACGAAATTCCTAAAAGGAGGTAATTCTGTAAAGCCCAACCCATTTGATTTTTCCTTTTATTTATGTTAAAAAAAAAAGAAAAAGGAAAAGAAGGTGGGGCTAAAAGTAGAAGATCCTCGCAGATAGAGAGAGAAAGACAAGGGTGGAAGAATAATAAAAAAAAAAAAAGAAGAAAAGGAAAAGTATGGAAGTATACCCACGAAGAGAGAGAAAGAGTTTTAAAAAAAGAAAAGAAGAAAGGGAAGTGGGATGGCCCAAGCGGGGTTAAGAACATGTAGATGGCCATGAGTCCTATAGTTAGTTAGGATTCATTGCCGGCACACCACGTCACTAGTTAGTTAAGTGAGAGCTGGGGCGGGGTGTGTCAAGCGGTGACTGGACCGGTGACCGGAGACGAGAACAAGGCGGAAACACAACAACAATAGCAATCGGCAGAACATAGAGACCATGTCAGAAAAGACAAAACAGCAGCCGTACAAAGCCGGAAGGGGTCAGACAATTCTGAGAACATAGCCGTTGAATCCCAAATGCCGAGGAAAAAAACAGGAAATGAGAGCTACAACACCCAGAGGAAAGAAGAAACGAACTTTAAAAAAGAAACATCTATTCAAGTTAGCGGTGAGAAAAGCCTAGAAGCAAGCCAGGATCAGTGGGACCCAATGAACAAACAAGAAAAAGGGAAAAGTACAGAGGAGGGGGAAAAAGTCACCAGAACTCAATCAACTTCAAAGGAAATACAAATCATAACCACGAAAGATCATTCAGGGGAAACGGATGAACACCGAGGAAAGGGTGAAACAAACCAAAGGAAAAGGAACTTAAAAACGTGGAAGAGGCTGGCCAAGAACGAGCCCATGCAACAAGATTCCATGGCCAGCCAAAGTGGAAAGAGACATGGGTAGGAAGACAACACAGAGGAAGGTACATCAAAGAAACCAAAAACCAACTGCTTCGAGGCCATCGAAGGGATATCGACGGAGGCTGGATCAGACCCACCGGACGCCATGAAACTCTTATGTTGGAACGCTCGAGGTCTGGGGAACCCTCAAGCGATCCGAGCGCTTCGACACATAGTGGATAACGTTAAACCCCAGCTGATATTCATAATGGAAACCAAGTGTGATGTGGGCAGGAGTGTCAAAATCAAGATAGATTTACAGTGTGACAACGTTTTTTGTGTCCCTAGCAAAGGTAAAAGCAAGGGGCTCATGCTATTCTGGAATTCTGATTTTGGGATCAATATTAATTCCTATTCGGTTGGGCACATTGACAATTTTGTTAATGATAGTTTGGGAAGGTGGAGATTTACGGGCTTTTACGGCAACCCGGAAACTGATAAAAGGCACTTTTCTTGGGCGCTCATTGAAAGGCTCAAGGCTTGCTTTGAGGGGCCGTGGATTATCGGGGGCGATTTTATTGAAATTATGTCCCCAAATGAGAAGAAAGGGGGGGCGAATAGGAATATAAACCAAATAGGTCTGTTTGCGGAGGCTATTAACAGATGTGAGTTGATGGACGTGGGTTACTCGGGCAACAAATTCACGCGGAGAAGAGGGAGAAGCGGTCGGAACCAGATCAAAGAGAGGCTGGACCGTTTCTTCATTAATTATCCCATGTCTCTCCTAGTGCCTAATCTGCAAGTAAATCACTTAAACTTCTTTAGTTCAGACCATAGACCCATAGTGGCTATTTGGGAGCAGCGGTCTTCGGTTTCCAAGAGGCAGAGGGGAAATAGAATCATGAGATTCGGGCCTGGGTGGATCAAGCAGAAGGACACCAAGAAGATCATAGAAGAGTGTTGGAATCAGGAAGCTGGAGACAACGCTCAGAATCTAAGCACTAAAATTATCAGGTGTATCCATAATCTTCATAAGTGGAACAAAACTAGACTCAAAGGCAGCCTCAAACATGCCATTTCGGCAAAGGAGCAAGAAGTGCAAAACCTTTATATAGAGGATCAAGATCAAAACTGGGAGGAAATTCTGCAAGCTGAGATTGAATTAGACGACCTCCTTGACGAAGAAGAAGAGTATTGGCGGATTCGTTCAAGAGAGGATTGATTACAAAGTGGAGACAAAAATACGAAGTGGTTTCACGCCAAAGCATCTCATCGTAGAAAAAAGAATAGGATTGAAGGCATTTTCTCTGTAAATGGCAGTTGGGAGGAAGATGAGGATCAGATCAATGAGATTGCATCAAATTACTTCAAGGATATTTTTCAGTCCTCAAGCCCTGACCCAAGGAAAATTTAGGCAGTTGCCAAATGTATCTCCAAGGGTATCTCAGACCAGATGAAGACTGATTTGGACCAGCCATATACGAGAAGTGAAATAGAGCTGGCCATGAGGAGTTTAAGCCCTTGCAAAGCTCCCGGGCCTGATGGTACTCATGCTTCTTTCTATCAAAACTATTGGGAAGTGGTGGGGGAGGATACTATCAAGGTATGTCTTAACATTCTTAACGAAGGTGCTGATTTGTCTCCGATCAATAAGACTGTGATAGCCCTCATTCCGAAGACCAGGAATCCCAAGCATATGCAAGAGTTTAGGCCCATCAGTCTTTGTAACGTGAGTTACAAAATTATAGCAAAAACGATTGCGAACAGGTTTAAAAAGGCTTTGGATTCTATAATCTCTCCTCACCAAGCAGCTTTTATTCCAGGAAGATTGATTTCTGATAACGTCATAATTGGCTTTGAGTGCATTCACGCTATCAAAAGTAGGAAAAAAGGCAAGGAGGGGCAGCTAGCTATCAAACTAGACATGAGCAAGGCTTTTGATCGCGTTGAATGACCTTTCATCAGGGAAATCCTTTTCAGAATGGGGTTCAGTGAAAAGTGGGTTACTAATCTATAATATATATAAAAGTACGAATGTGGAAGAAACTTATTTTGGACAATATTATCCTTTAGTTTTCACTATATACCCAATATACCCTCCATTTAATAGAATATGACTCCTAATAAATTATGTTATTAAGAAATAAGAGTTAAAACAATTTAACATTAATTAATGAATAATAATTTTATGGAAAATGCGTGTAAAGTTTTTCTTATCAACCATGCATTTTCATTTTAATAATAAATTCATCAAGGTTTTTTCTTTTTTTTTTTCTTTTTTTTTTTGAAAAGCCATTATGATTGACTTTGATATTGTATTTGCACATAAGCTGATTTTGCTACAGTCAAGTATTTGGAAAATGAACGATTTTATCTTTATCATTTAATTATATTCAATTTTAGAACTTCACAAGTTTTAAAGGTTTTATAACCCCTTCATTTCTTACAATTATAAAAGACTCTCTTTCACTATTTCTTTTTTTATGATTTTCTCCCTCAAGATTTTTATATTTTTTAGGTTTCTAAATTCTAAATTATGTAGAGCACTAACTATTTCACTTTTTTTTTTTTTTTTAAATAGTGTTGTTTAGCCTCCAACCTTAGTGAAAAGTAACTACGTTCTTTAAAAAAATTATGCGATAGATATATTATGATTTTTTTCCTTCTTTACCATTATTGTTTTTCTCTAATGTTGCGGTACTTAAATTTACCTACTTTATTTTTAGTTATATTATGTTTTTTTCCTCCATATTTTGAATGCATGAATGCTAAAAATTTTACGAAAAGTATAAATACACAAATCAATTTTAATTTTTACTTAATATTTTTTTTAAGAAAGTCTTTATTCAAATAGCATAAAAATAATATTTATTCTAAAAAGAGTTACACCTTTTTATTTTTTCAAATATAGCATAATTGTTGATTTTGTAAAATTTTCTTTAATATTAAACCTGAATTTGAGTTGGATTTGGATTTTGTTATTTGGTAAAATTTCTAACATTTTAACAAAATTTGTATTTTGTTATAGGGTAGCTAAATTGCACTACACCAAATTAAACTGAAAATTAAATTGTTTCTTTCCATCATTTCCCATGGAAGAACACAAATCTCAATAGAATCTTTGAGTGTGTAAGAGTATCTCAACATGATTTTACGTTTTATTTATTTGAATTGTTATTTTTATTTTTTTATTAATACCAATTGATTCGAGCAATTGAAGAATAATAATGGATCTAAATCTTTTAACATTCTCACACTCTCATTTGCATGTTTATTTGAATAATTGAATAGTAATGATTCAAAACCACTTTGTTATGGGCAATTTTGGACCACCCGACGCACAAGGAGCTGACGAGGACATCCAGGCGAAGATAGGGCTGGGAAACCGACCCAGAGGAGGAACCGACCAAAGGGCCGGGCCAACTTGGCCCGACCCAAATGGTCGGCCTCGGCCTTAGGCCGAGGCCGAGCATTATGGTCGGCCTCGGCCCAAGGCCGAGGCCGACCATTCGGCCCGCTTGCGCGGGCCGAGCTCGGTCACCTCCTCTCGATCCCCAATGTCGCTAGCCGCCCCGGTTTCGCCTGGTTTGTCCCGAAACGCCTCCGAATTCCTAAAAACCCTAGGAGCATGAGCAGGTATTTATACCCCTCTTCGCCACTGAAGAAGGGGACCCGAACTCAATTCTCGACTCTCTTCCCTTGCTCTCTAGCTCTCCCTTCCGTTTTCTGACTTAAGCATCGGAGGCGGTGTGGCTAGCACCACACCGGTGTGCAGGTTTTCTCTTTTGCAGGCCACGTCTTCCCCCTCATCTACAAATTTACCGTTGGTGGCACGTGAAGGTCAGGTGAGTTTCCTCTGACCAAAATCGACCATCAACACACTTGATATTTTTCTGGAAAAGAAGATCTCTTGATATTTTTCTACATTATTTTTTAAAATTTAGGTTATGCATTTTAATATATATTAGAATTTCAATTGGATTGTCTTTTTTTTTTTTTAAACATTCAATTGGATTGTCTTTATTAACATGAAAAGACTAAATATTTGAATAAAGTATACACAGTTAACATCAAATATTTTATTACAAAATTGTATAATTCATACATGTTGCTAAATTGAATTATATATATGTTAATATAATTATTAATTCTACATAATTATAATGTTATTTTATTAAATTTAGTTTTTAAAAGGACAAGCCACGTGCAAGGCACGTGAGAAAAACTAGTATAATGAAGTGTGTGGAGACCGCCTCCTTTTCTGTAATGGTAAGTGGAGCAACTACAGAGGAGTTCCAACCTACCCGAGGGATTAGGCAAGGGGATCCCCTTTCCCCCTACCTTTTCCCGACTTGTGCTGAAGGCTTCTCAAGTCTCCTAAACAGGGAAGTAGCGTCTAAAAAGCTAAAAGGCTTTAGAATAAATAATCATTGCCCTATTATTTCTCACCTTTTCTTTGCTGATGATAGTTTAATCTTTTGTAGGGCCACTAAAGATGAATGCCAAACTATTAAAGAAGTCCTGGAAAGTTACGAAGCAGCCTCGGGACAAAAGATAAATTTGGACAAATCCATGTTCATGGTGAGCAGTAAATTTACCAGGGGAGATGCAACCTATATCAGCGAATCTTTGGGCATCAAGAAGACAAATTCTCTTGGGGTGTATCTTGGAATGCCCTCCCAAAACAGCAGGAATAAGTCTAAGCTTTTCGAGAAGATTCGGATGAAGATTGAGTCTTTGCTACAAGGGTGGAGGGAGAGGTTATTTTCAGTTGGGGGTAAAGAGGTCCTTCTTAAGGCGGTCATCCAAGCTATCCCTACATATATGATGAGTTGTTTTAGGCTCCCCAAAGGCCTATGTGACGACATTAATAGGCTTTGTGCTAAATTTTTGTGGGGGGCTGTAGGTGACAAAAGGAAAATTCACTGGGCCAGCTGGAAAAACCTTTGCAAGAGTAAGGATGGAGGTGGTATGGGTTTTAAGGACCTAAATCTATTTAACCAAGCCCTTCTCTCTAAACAAAGTTGGAGGATCTTGAGGAACCCAGATAGCTTGCTTAGTAGAGTCCTTCGAGGGTGCTACTTTAGAGATGGGGACTTCTTAAAGGCTCCGGTGGGGGCTAACTCTTCCTTAGTTTGGAGAAGCATTGTTTGGGGGAGAGAGCTCTTCAAGGAAGGCTTTAGATGGAGGGTGGGAAATGGTCATCATATTTACGTTGAACATGACCCTTGGATCCCAAGGCATAGCCTTCGTTATCCTTTGAAGGTGCATCCCTCTTTGTTCGGGAAGCGAGTGAAAGACCTAATTCTAGAGAACGGAGATTGGAACGAAGAGCTGATAAGGAACCTTTTCATTCCTATAGATGCCTAGAACATCCTTGCCATTCCCCTTGGGAACTCGAGGGACAAGGATGAGATTATATGGAATAACGATTCTAAGGGCAGGTTCAGTGTCAAAAGTGTTTATCACCTGGCTACTAATATTCATCGTTTAACAGAAGCTTCCGGCTCGGGCGACTCCTCTCAGATCAAGAAATGGAGATCCATCTGGGATCTCAACATTATCCAGAGAGCTAAGATAGGCTTTTGGAGAATTGTGAAAAATTTAATTCCTTCCAAAGTTAATCTTATCAACAAAGGCTTGGACATTTCCCCTCTATGTGTTTTGTGCAGGGGCGCAGTAGAATCCTCGGGTCATATCTTCTGGAGATGTAAAAAGGTAAGTCATGTCTGGCCTAAGTTCTTCCCTAAACTAATGGACTTATCGAATTTCTACAGGGAAGGCAGAGACATGGAATCCTGGTGGGAAGAAATTTTCACTCATCTCAGTAAAGAGGAAGCTGAAAAGATTGGCATTATGATCTGGACAATTTGGAGCTTCAGGAACCAGGTTTCAGTCAACAAAATCAAAGCGGACGAACAGAAACTATCTCAGTGGATTCAACGAAATTTTGAAGATCAAAGGAAGCGTACCCATTGTCATCTGGCAGAGATCAGGCTAGAGAGCCTTTGGAATCATGAATGTTGGTCCCCCCCTTCGCAGAATCTTCTGAAGCTTAATTCTGACGCCTCCTGGAATGAAGTTGTGAATTCAGGGGGAATTGGTTGGGTAATCCGCGATTCCCCAGGATCTCTAGTCCAAGCGGGGTTCAAAAGCATCAATCGCAAATGGAAGATAAAATCTTTGGAGATCGCTGCGATTAAGGAAGGGTTAACGGCTTACCTTACTCTTCGCCAGAATCGATCTCTGAATTTGATTGTAGAATCGGACGCCTCTGAAGTGATCAAGTTGCTAAACCACGAGGAGACTGATCTCTCTGAAGACAAGGCTTTGTTGATCGATATAGAGTCCCTTGCGGTGAAAGCAAGAGTTCTCGCCTTCGTCAAGTGCCCAAGATTGGGCAACCGTGTAACGCATTCTCTCGCGCGAGCTGCGGCGGGTTTCCCGCCGGTTTTCCCTCCATCGACCGATGTTGTTGACGGTTTTTTTGTTCCTTCGCATTCTTCCACGCTGGAAGGAAAATTCTTTTGTACGGGTGATTTTATCCCCCCTTGGCTCTCCTCCTTAATTAAGGAGGACTTTGGTGTATCTGTCTCTCGTTTGTTTTAATGAAATTTCTGTTTAAAAAAAAAAAAAACATAATAATTAATACAACGATTAATAGAATATAGCGATAGAAAATTTTGATCTATTTATCAAATGGATGTGTATGTTAATCTCAATTAGATAGTCAATTTTTTTTTAATTCAAACGACATTTGAAATTCTTATTATTATTATTATTATTGTTGGAATCCCCCCACCCTCACATATTGTCAATAAAAAAAATAAAAAAAAAAATCCTTACTACAAAAAACATCAAATTTTAAGGGTTAATTCTTATCATGTAACGATTTAATCTTTGTCATGATACATTTAGTCCCTAATCAGTTTACCGAACAACGTATGCAAGACATTCCATTAGATCTTAACAATATCTCTTAAGAGACTAAATTGTTACAAAATTTAAAGTACAAAGACTAAGGCACCGGTTAATAATTATTTGGTTTTTGAAAATTAACACCTATTTCCACCTATAGTTTTTATTATATATATATTTTTTTTATCTATCTTATTTCTTGTTTTCAAAAACCAAATCAAATTTTGAAAAAAAAAAGTTTCCAAAAACTTGTTTTTGTCTTTGGAATTTGGCTAGGAATTCAAATGGATCCTTAACGAAAATGAAAACCATTGTAAAGAATTTGGAAGAAAACAAACCTAAGTTTTAAAAACAAAAAACCAAAAACCAAATGGTTATCAAACGAGGCCTAAGTTATAACATACTAAAAGGTTAGATACTAACTTGGATAGAAAGACTAGACATTCATATAATCATGCTAAAAGCCCTATTTCAATATACGATGTGAGGGACTCGAGCCTCTAGGTGTATTATAGATCTATCCTTTTTCTACCAATTGTACAATATAAAGTAGCTCGACCGAATTTTTGTTCAGAAAGTAGCTTGCATTATTGAACAATCCTCCACTGCCAGAAGTTCCTCGATAATGAAATGCTCTTCGCCATTTTTTAATGGTTATAATTATAGAATATTAAAATTAAAAATCGATTTATAGTAGCATCAGAGTAGAGAATTTGAACATTTGACCTCTTGATCGATGATATAAATTTTATGTCAATTGAGCTAGCATCAGTAATCCTCTAATGATGTAAACGAACAAACAGACGACGACACAGCGAAAAAAATAATCGTCTAATGCAATGCATACATGAATTTTAGTGATATAAGGAAATATTTCTAGCATGGGCCTGGTTCTATAAACCCAAACTTGGATATGGGCCGGAAGATACTTGCATCTATATTTGCCATTTGGTTACTGGGCCTTAATATTTTATCTCTCAATTGTATACATTTATTTTTGGATAATTGTAATGGGTGGCAACAGTAAATAATGGCAAATATAGCAATTTTTAAAAAATATTTGCAAATATGGCAAAAATTTTTAATTAATTTTTTATATTCCTAAATTGCCCCTGCCCCTGATTGGCGAGAGCATCTTCTTCTTCCTCATCAGTTTTTTTTTTATTGATAGAAATCTATCAGTGGTAGAAAAATTTTCTATCAGTGATAGAAAGTTTCTATCACTGATAGAATAAAATTTCTATCACTGATGTTTCTATCACTGATATTTCTATCACTGATAGATTCTATCAGTGGTAGAAACATTTTCTATCAGTGATAGAAAGTTTCTATCACTGATAGAAAAACTGATTGGCGCGCGCATCTTCTTCTTCCTCGTCAATTATATATATATATATATATTGATAGAATCTTCTATCAGTAGTAGAAAAATGATAGAAATCTTCTATGATAGAAAGTCTTTCTATCACTGATAGATTCTATCAGTAGTAGAAAAATTTTCTATCAGTGATAGAAAGTTTCTATCACTAATAGAATAAAGTTTCTATCAGTGATAGGAGATTTCTATCACTGATAGAAACTTTTTCTATCACTGATAGAATCTATCAGTGATAGAAAAACTGATTGGCGCGCACATTTTCTTCTTCCTCGTCAATTTATATATATATATCGATAGAAATCTTCTATGATAGAAAGTCTTTCTATCACTGATAGATTCTATTAGTAGTAGAAACATTTTCTATCAGTGATAGATCTATCAGTGATAGAAAATTTTTCTATCAGTAATAGAAAGTTTTCTATCAGTGATGGGCATTTTAGTGATTTTACTTTTCTGATGGTGAGATTTTGCCATTTTTGCAAATATTTATGCGGGCTGCTACTTTTGCAATTAGTTTGGGCCATTTTGCTACTTTTGCAACCGACCCTTTATTTTTTGTTCATTTTATTTTTCCTTTTCCATTTTTATTTTTTTAGTGAAAGAATGTAAATTTGAACTTTTGAACCTTATTTTTGTTATTATTATTTCCTTTGAGACAGAACTTCAAAACCTTATTGAGGCAAGAATCAATGGTTTGAAAAGAGTAGGTGCTATTTGCAGAATATTAATTACATAAATTTTAGAAAAAAAAAATATATTTTACTTCTTAATATAAATTTTAATACTTGTTCATTGTTTCTTTTCTTGAGAATCTTTTTTTTTTTTAACCTCTTGTGAAATAATAATTTTAATATTTACAAGTACAGTAAAAAAATCACTTCTAAAACTATTGTCAGAATAACTCCTTTGACTCTTCAAGTATAGATTCTAAGTTTTCGATGGCATAAAATGGTTAGGCAATGAGAAACTTCATCGTTGTCTCATCCTACTTTCATCTTAAAGGTCGATGATAACCAGTATCATATTCTACGAGCTATGCTCAAATCAACACGTAGCTTCATAAACATCAATATATCTAAAAAAAAAATTATTCCTCTTACAATTAGTCACATATATACACACACATAAACAACAAAATAAGTGAAAAAGTTATAAGTAATGATTTTAAGACAAAATGATAAGAGTATCTCCAAACATCACTTGACCATGGTTGGATCACAGACATCTCTAGTGATGGCCGGAATGCAACTGGAGGTCCGGCCAATTCTGCCATTTCGGTGGCCGGCGGCCGTTTCTCTTGGGCTCATGGACTTTCCTCTGGTGGAGCTTTTCTTCAGAATCTCTTTAATGGCCTCTACCTGATACAACACCGGATACGCCCTCCCGATTCTGTTGAACTTTGTGCAAGCGCTCATGTGCTCCTTCAAAGCCTCCTCCCTTTTCCAACCCCTCTATTAATAAATTCGAATAAGGCTTAGTTTGAAATTGTCGTAACTATTACAATATGACACATGTTTTTAGTAAAATCAATTGTGACACCGAATGAAATGAGTGCTTATTCAATAATTGGTTTTGTTAACAAAATATTAAAGATAGTTGAATTCTCTCACGATTGCAAAATGAGTCATGATTTGTGCCTAAATGATTAAATATATATCATATAGCTTATAAATTTAAGTTTTTGGTTTCTCAATCCAAGCATAGTTTAATGGATATAGCACTTATTATTCTCTTCTAAGATCGAATGTTTACCTCTCACCTTCATCATGGTTAAATTGAGAAAAATAAATAAATAAAAAATTTTGTGATTGAACTCCTATGATATCGTCTTTTATTTATTTATTTTTGTTAAATTTAAAAAAAAATATCGATAGGTATTTTTTATTTTTGCTTTATTTTCTCCTTAGTTATAAAAAACATAATGGTATAGTCGGTAGAAGACACCCATCAATAGGTAATTATTATTCATTTTCAAACCTACAAAGAAGAGAAATTGACATTAAGCATATAAATTAAAAAATGTTAAATTAAAATTTATTTCAACTCAAAATTTGTGCTTATTTTATCTCTAAACTTTAAAAATGGTATTAAAAATGCTTAATAAATATTTGAGCTTTTAATTTTGTGTCCGCCTTTCACATATTCAAATGTTTTTTTAAATTAATCGATTATCTAACCCTATATCGTTATTTCTTATTTGAGGTGGATAATTTCCAAGTCCAAAATAGAGGAAATTAAAAAAAGATTTAACAGAGATGTAAAGAATAATATAGGAAACAAAAAAAAAAAAAAAGTTTAAACCTTCTTCATCTCCTCGTTTACGGCCTCAGCACAAAGGCCGCAGATGAGCTTCCCCATGAACTTGTCTCGAACACGGCGGATGTATTCCGCCGTGCAGTCCTCGGAGAGGCCGCAGCACTCGCAGGCGGCGGCTTCCACCTCGGAGATGGGCGGTAGCGGCAGCTTTCCGGCGACTGCAACAGCTTCTTTGGTAATTAGCTCGGAGGAGATGTCGGATATGGTTCGTTGAAGGCCCTCCGTCGATAGCCTCGATGGCTTTTGCACTTCAACTTTTGTCTCTCATCTGATGGGAGCCATGGATTATTATTATTAGTATTATTATTGGTGTATGCATGTAAGTTTGTGAAGAAATGGGTTGCAAGGGAACACTCAATTTATAAGCACACCCTCTCGGCTCTATTCATAACCAACAAAACTTTGTTGCATACGAGCGTGTAGGTACCTTCGTACACTGTTATTAAAATATTGACGATTAAGAAAGGTAAAAAACTTTCTCATTACCTTTCTCTCTATTAGTTATCAAGATTTTAATGAAATGTGTGTAGGATGCGACCAAAGTATTGTTCTTTATTAATAAATCTTAAAATTAGTACGTATTATTATTTTTTGGTTAATGTTTCCAAAAAAGAAAAAAGCATCTATAGAATATTATATTCTCTGCAAATTTGGGATGCAAACATATTCACATAGTGTTATTTTTAATGGAAATTATGATTATTATTTTATGACTGGATCAAGAGATGAGGGGTTTGAATCTCCCACCCCAAATGTAATTGAATTTAAAAAAAAAAGACTAATTTTGAGATTTTATTGAGATTACAACAAATAAATTTGGACATTTGAAAGTATATCGACTAAAATGATAATTTAACCTATTTTTAAAAAAAAGAATATGTCTAATAAGTCCTTAACTTTTCAATTTTGTGTCTATTAAGTCTTCGACCTATTTGACGTTTTGTAAAATGAATGAATCTACTAGACATAAAATTGAAAATTGGAGGTCTTATTAGATATAAATTCTAATTTTATGTACAATAGATTTATTAATTTTGGAAAATATATTGAATATGATAGGAATTTATCAAATACAAAATTGAAAGTTTAGAGATTTGTTAAACATCAAAATTTGAAAATTTAAAGACTTATTAAATATTTTTAAAGTTAAAAAATCTAATAGACATGAAAGTTCAGTAACTAAACTTATAATCCAACAAACTTAAAGGGAAACAACAGAGATGATTGTATTGTGATGAAGAGAACTGTAACATCACGGGAAGTATGGCGAGGGAAAGTGAAATTCACATGGATCTTGAATAAATGGACATTTGTGGAGCTCAAAAAGGAGAAAAAAAAGGTTGATAAAGTTCAAAAAAAAAAGTTGATAAAGTGAGGTTTGGGATTTGATGGAGAAAACAAATTTTCGAAAACAACAATATTTGACTGCATAATAGTGTGTAGAGATCTCCTCACACACTTCTTACACCCCTCGTTAAAATCTTGACAACATAGAGAGAGAAAGTACAAAATGAGAAACTTTTATCTCTTCTAATTGTCAACATTTACGGTGATGTGTAGGAAAGGAACAGTACTTGGTTGCATACCGTTATGTAGTGATCTCTCTACATACTTCATTAAAATTTTGACAACTAAGAAAGAGAAAAGTAGAAAATGAGAAAAAAAATTTCTCTCTCCTGATTATTAACATTTTAATGGTGGTTTGTAGCGAGATCCTTACATATACCGATATGCAGCCAAGTATTTTCCATAGGAAAGCACCTCAGAAAAATTTCTAGTATTACAATAATATATACTTCCTCCATTCAACATTTGACACGTCATTTAATAATGTAATATTTTATTTCGTGGAGCTCACACTATTCTTAAATGATTTTTTCATGACGGAGATAGAGATAGTACTAAAAATTTTCCCAAAATACTTTCACATGGGTACGTGGAGCCAAATATTACCCTTTTCGAAAAGGACTTCACTTTTTTAGCTTTTATGGGTTATGGTGGTTGAAAGGAAACCAACTTTTTTTCATTCAATTTAATGGAAAAGGGCTTTGTATTGTTTAATTGTCACGGCTCACCATTATGGCCAATCAATGTTGCTGACTCATTGTCTTCTACTCTTTATATAAAAAGGAAAATTAAAATGTTTAAACTATAAATTTAGTCATTATATATTTTAGAGTTGTGTAAAGGAGCTTTTGAAAAATATTTTGAAATAAAACCTTTGTTCTAGAGAGTATTCTTCCAATTTGTTTGAACACGACTCGTGAACATAAATCTCAAAGTTCAGGGAGTAAGTTTGTAGTTTATTTTTTTTTTAAAAGTTCAAATTATACTCTGATTAAAAGCTCTCATATTTATGAGATAATTGCGTGGATGACCCATTTTGAGAGGCCAAAATGAAAAATGTCTTACCTTTTTAGAATAAGGACATATGTCTTTTGCTTACGTCATCATCCTAGCAAAATTACCATTTTACTCTATATGAAAACGCGCATTTAAGGCATTGAAGAGCGAGAGGTTGGAGCGCCGAGAGAGAGATTGGAGATGGAGCAAGAGAGAGTAAGAGATTGGAGGGAGAAATTGGAGAGCGAGAGCTAGATTGGAGAGAGAGCAAGACATTTGAGAGAGAAATTGGAGAGAGAGTTGTTGGCTTTTTGGCCCTTAATCTCAAATTAATTAATTTTAATTAATTAATTAATCAATGTTTTGATGATAACAAACCCAATTTATAATTACTGAAAATCTCATTGTTTTAATGTGCCCATAGCGTAAAGCTCGGAACAACGATTCCAACGCCTCTTGAATCACTCAAATCGGAGCTAAAACGAAGAAGTTATAGTCAAAACAAGTTTTAACGAACATTCCGTGCTGATGACGTGACGGCTGAGTCAGCTTCGTGGACCAATCTGACGGCGACACATGGAAGGCTTGAGAGAGTGACACATGGGCTGGTTATTTAAATATATATATTATATATATAATTTTGTGTGTCAAACGGTTCATTTACATTTAATTTAAAAAAAAAAAATCAAAATGCATTTAATGCATTCTTAGTTACCGTTGGAAGCTTTTATTAAAAAAAAATCTTTTATTATTATTATTTTTTTTTTTGAAGAATTATTATTATTATTATTATTATTATTATTATTATTATTATTATTATAATGATTTGAAACTTTTTTTACGGTTAGTTTCTTTTTCAAAATTAAAATGTTTTACTTTAATTTTATTATTATTAATATTATTTATTTATATTATTATTTTAAATTTCTTTTAATCTCCACCCTTTATTTTTTCTTTTAACTCCAATCCAATGGTTCAAATTAATCTCAAATTTCAAAATTCTTTCAACTCTATCTCCTTCCTATTTATACCCCATACTTTCACAAAATTAGAACAATAATTCCCCTCTCAAAATTCTCTCCAATTTCTACATGTTTCTTCTCTCCAATTCTTCAATGTTACTTTAAATTTATTGTGAGAGTTTTATTTTGAGAAATTCTTGAGCTTTCAATTTTATCTTTCTGTAGCCATTGAGGGCTTTTATTTTGTAAGATTTTTCTTACAAATTTGTGAGCGTAAATTTGTATATCTACTCTTTTGAGAGAGTTTGTGAGATTGTATTCAAATTTCCAAATCTTGTAAGGGTTGCTCTTGAGCCCGAAAATGAGCGGTTGTAACGGTTTGATCCTAAACCGTGGAAAGGATCGGGTTTGTTCTTGCTCCCGGAAAAAGAACATTGTACTGGTTAGACTCTAAGCCGTGGAAAGAGTCGTGTTCTTCAATCGAATACCCAAGAGGAGCTTGGGGAGTGGAGTAGGCCGTTTGCCGAACCACTATAAATTTCCGGTGTTATTCTCTCTAATCCTCTACTACTTAATTTTTGCAATTAATTTTCTTTATCGTTATTTTCATGAAATTAATTCCTATAATTTATTTTTAATGTTTATGGAAAACATTTACATTGGATCTAATTTGGGTGTTTAAAATCTAATTCTAATTTATTGACCAATTTGTGTTAAAATTAATTCTTTGCAAAAGTTTGCTTATTTGTTTAAATTGGGCCCACCGTAGTAAAAAAGTTTATAAAATTGCATTAAACCCTATTCACCCCCCCTCTAGGGTTGTCATACCGATCCAACAAGAGTGAGAGATTGGAGAGAGAACGAGAAGCTAGAGCGAGGGTAGCAAGAGTAGAGAGAGAGAAAGCGAGGTTAGAGTAGAAAGTAAAATAATAATTTTACTGGGATACTGACGCAAGCAAAAAAGCATATATATCCTTGTTTTGAAAAGGTGAGACATATGAGTGTGTGTGTCCAATTAAAAAATCATATTATAATATTTTTAAAGCATTAGAACTAAAATAATATAAATTAAAAGTTTTTAGTACCAGATGATTTAAAAACATAATAATAATAATATTTGGAAGGCTCCTATGTTTTCTTGTCATTATTTTTAGTAATACAATTAAGGAAAAGGAAATAGAATTATTAGAATATAGTAATTATCACAAATCAAACATGGTTTTATTTATATTTGGGAAAAATACACTTTTGGTCCCTGAGGTTTGGGTTAGGTTTCATTTTGGTCCCTGAGTTTTCAAACTCAACATTTTTATCCCTGAGGTTTGGATTTCGTTACACTTTTAGTCCCTCCGTCAAATTTTCTGTTATCTTTAACATATTGGTGATGTGGCATGCATTTGTTTTACTAAAAAAATATTTTTTTTGAATTTTTTAAATAAAAAATATTTAAAATAATATTTTATTATTTATTTATTTATTTTCCTTTTTTCTATTTTCTTATTCTCTTTCTTCTCGATTAAATTAATAAAAACATTATTGTTATTATTTTTTCTCTCTTCTTCCTCCCTTCGTTTCTTCCTTTCTCCATCTCCCACCTTCGATTCTTCTTCTTCCTCGCTGAAACAACAACCACCATCTCCCTCCTTCAATTCATCTGCTCTTTCTCCATCTCCAACCTTCGATTCTTCTTCTTCCTCGTCGAAACCACAATTTTCAAACGCACGACGCAACAATTCTGACAGTCCTTTACGCGAGCACGCATGACGTAGCAGATTCGGGATCTCTTTCGCGTCCTCCGACAAGCTGTGGTGTCAAGGGTGTTCTCCGGCAGTTTCTTCGGCGCTTGCAGGTGCAGATCTGAAACGACTCCTTCGATTCTCTCCTTCCGCAGATCTGAAACGGTGCGTTCTCCGGCGATTCTCTCCTTCACCTCTTTTCTCCAAACAGCGTGGGTTTTGTTCCAGATCTGTTCGTGCCGCCGTGGGTTTCAAGATCTGTTCTAAAGGGCTATTCGTGCAAGAGGGAGAGATTCGTGCGCGCGTTCGTGGGTCTCGCGTTCGGAGAGGGAAGGGAAGGGAGAGGGAAAATGGAGAGAGAGAGGAAGAGAGTCGGCGAGGAAACGACTGGAACAATCCCAGCAGTCGCCAGCGTAAATCGCGAAGGAATCGATCGGCGTGGTGGTCGGCGAGGATAGCACCGGAGAAGAAGGTCTGAGCAGCAAAGAGAACGAAGGGAAGGGGAGAAGAAATCGAGAGAGAAGGGGAAGCTCGTTCACGAGAAAGGGGGAGAGAAAGAAAGAAGAGGGAGGAGAGAGAGGAGAGAGAATAGAAATAAAAAAAATATTTTTTTTAATTAAAAATAAGAAATGATAATAAGAAATAACAAAAAAATATTTTTTAATAAAAAATAAAGGACACGTCAATTTTCTGTTAGTAATTAACGGAAATGTTGACAGAAGGACTAAAACGAATCTAAATACAAACCTCAGGGGTAAAAATGTTGAGTTTGAAAACTCAGGGACTAAAATGAAACCTAACCCAAACCTCAGGGACTAAAAGTGTATTTTTCCCTTTATATTTAAAATGGATGGAGAGAGAGATGATGTGAATGGTGATGTGATAGCCAAAGCGAGTCTGGCTCAGCGGTAATTGACATGTACTCTCGACCATGAGGTCAGAGGTTCGAATCTCCCACCCCAAATGTTGATGTACTCAAAAAAAAAAAATATGGTGATGTGATAAATAAGTGTTATTGTACTTCTTTTGAAAAATCATAGGAAATGATATCTATAATATATTAAAAAGCAAGGATCCGTGAAAAACATTTTTAGACTAAAATACCCCTGTAAATTTAAGATAATTACATAATTAGTTTTCAAATTCCAGAATCAAATTTCGTAATTTGATAAAAATCAAAATATAATATATTAAAATTCAAAATAAGGCATATTTGCATAAAAAAAAAGTTAAAAACCAATTTGAAATTTAATATGAAATTTTGAAAAAAAAAATCTTAAGATAATTATTTTAGTTAAATATAATTATTTTAATTAAAAAGAAAAAAAAACCACTACGTGATGATAAAAAAAAAATTACTTTCACGAATTTAATAGGAAAACCAATCATGAAAATTTGAAAAAAAACAAATCTTAAGATAATTATTTTAATTAAATATAATTATTTTAATTAAAAAGTATAAAATGAAAATAAAAAAAGAAGAAGAAGAAACCCATTACGTGAGAATAACAAAAAAAAAATTAAAATTTGAAAAAAACAAATCTTAAAATAATTATTTTAGTTAAATCTAATTACTATAATTAAAAAGTAAAAGATAAAAAATAATATACACTCTATCCAAAATCTAATCAAATTATCATATGATCTATATACACCCTATCCAAAATCTAATCAAATTAGAATTTGAATCTAAATTCCCTCCATGAATTATCTTAAGATAATTATTTTAGTTAAATATAATTATTTTAATTAAAAAGAAAAAAAAACCACTACGTGAAGATAAAAAAAAATTACTTTCACAAATTTAATATGAAAACCAATCATGAAATTTTGAAAAAAAAAAAACAAATCTTAAAGATAATTATTTTAATTAAAAAGTAAAACAAGAGAAAAAACAGAAAAAAGAAAAAAACCCATTACGTGAGAAAAACAAAAAAATTAAAATTTGAAAAAAACAAATCTTAAGATAATTATTTTAATTAAAAAATTAAAAAAAAAAAAGAAAAAAAACGTGAGAATAAAAAAATTAAAATTTGAAAAAAACAAATCTTAAGATAATTATTTTAGTTAAATCTATTTACTATAATTAAAAAGTAAAAGATAAAAAATAATATACACTCTATCCAAAATCTAATCAAATTATCATATGATATACACTCTATCCAAAATCTAATCAAATTAGAATTTGAATCTAAATTCCCTCCATGAATTATCTTAAGATAATTATTTTAATTAAAAAGAAAAAAAAAAGAAAAAAAACCACTACGTGAAGATAAAAAAAAAAAGTTACTTTCACAAATTTAATATGAAAACCAATCATGAAAATTTGAAAAAAAAAAAACAAATCATAAAGACAATTATTTTAATTAAAAAGTAAAAAAAGAAAAAAAAAGAAAAAAAGAAAAAAAACTCATTACGTGAGAATAACAAAAAAAAAATTAAAATTTGAAAAAAACAAATATTAAGATAATTATTTTAATTAAAAAATTAAAAAAAAAAAGAAAAAAAAACGTGAGAATAACAAAAAAAAAAATAATTAAAATTTGAAAAAAACAAATCTTAAGATAATTATTTTAGTTAAATCTATTTATTATAATTAAAAAGTAAAAGATAAAAAACAATATACACTCTATCCAAAATCTAATCAAATTATCAAATGATCTATATACACTCTATCCAAACTCTAATCAAATTAGAATTTGAATCTAAATTTCCTCTATAAATTGTTCACTTCTCCCATTAGTTTTCACATCAAAACTATTCATCCCCTTCATTGTTGGTTTTAGGTACATCCCTTGAATTATAATTATAATATTTTTGTTTAATTTTATCAATTTAATTAGAAGAAAGTCATTCTCAAATATTTTATGTTACGACTGACTGACTTTAATTTCTTTTTTTCCCTCCAACTTTTTTTTTTTTTTTCAGGTTTATAATTACTTATCTCTTCCAATTTCTTCCAATTGTTCGTTTATATTTAAGGTATTTTTCAATTTCTTCCAATTGTTCGTTTATATTTCAAGTATTTTTTTAGTTTGGCTTTTTAATTGATGTGTTTGAATTAGAAAGGTTAAGGTTTAGGTTTATAATTATTTTTGTTTGAATTATTTATTTTCAAGTTTTTCTAGGTATCAAAATTTTGTCTATACGTATTGATATCTCTTATTTTAAAATTATTCTATTCAATTTTTTTGTCTATACGTATTGATATTTTTTTATTTTAAAATCATTCTATTCAATTTTATTTGCTATTTTCAAGATATTTTTAGTTTTTTTTTTTCGAAAGAGGATACTTACTATACTATTGTGTTTTTCTTTTCAATGTTGTTTCTTTAAAATTTAAATTTAAATTATTTTAATTTAAAACATTTTGCATGCTTTAATTTGATTTTGGTAATCCAATGACATTTAAATTTAATTTCTATTAGAAATTGAACATGTTTATTAAATTATTTTTGTTTATTTATAATAGCAATAATTAAAGTGTATTATCATAATTATTCCCGCGCCCCCGCCAAAAAATATATATATATATATATATATAGCTCAAAAGAAAACACTCAATCTTTTATTTCATAGTGTGTAATTTTTATTTTATTTTATTTTATTTAAAAAAAAACTACAATAGAATTGATAATTTTCAATATAAAAAATTTTATTTTAATGAAAAGTTGTGAAAATTGTCTCTGTCTCTAAGATATAATTATATATTTTTAATTATAAAAAAGTAAATTATGTGAAGAGAAAATTTAGATAAATTAGTTTTAATTTTAATTATTAATATATATATATATATATTTTGTATATATATATATATATATATTTTGTATGATATTATATTAATATTTAATATATATTATATTTTTATTTTATAAATTGTTTTATTAATCATAAGAAAAATACACAATTAAATATATAAACGTGCAACGCACGTGGTTAAAAACTCGTAAAAAGAAAAGCACTACTAACTAAAATCTTGGACTCCTAGCCTCAAAGTTTGGTATAAAAATAAATTAGATAATTTAATTTGTTTGAGTATACTCACTCAATTTTGATTATAAATAATTAAAATTAATGTATTCAACAAATTATGCAGTAAATTTACTTTAACGGAGTAAAGTCAATTTACTTATTGAAAAAAATATCGTTTAAATTTTGTTAATAAATAATTATATAAAAGAAATCACAATCATCTATAAATTTTATTTTAAAAAATTAGACCATAGTATTTCTAACTCAAGAATATCTCATTTTAAGATTTTTTTTTTAATAGTATTACATCGCAAATAAAAAGGAATTCAAATTAAGACAAAAAAACCAAAAAAAAAAAAAAAAAAAAAGTTTAACAAAGAAAGTTAAAATAAAGCTATTAAAATTTAGAAGGTGGACTATTTCTTCCATCTTTGATGAACAATCTTTGATCCCAAACTAATGTTGTGATTTGGAGTGAATTCAAAAGATAATAAATTTGAAATGAATTTTATGATAGATAATGATTTGAAATCTAAAATAATTTCAAATTGTGTTTTTGCACGTAAAATAAAGTTCCAACTAAAACTATCGGATCTTGCAGGATTTCATGGGAGTGTGAGTTAATTTATCTTTATCATTTTTAAATTTTCTATTAATAACTCAAATTAAAAGTCTATATTAGTAAAATTCTTTTTTTTTTCCCATTACCATCCAAACACAAAATTTTAAATACATTCTTTTTAAATCTTTCTCAGACAAAAAATTTAAAATCATTTCTTGAACTTTCATGGTTCCAAACGAAGGGCGTGAGAACATATATTTTCTACATTTATCCAAATGGTTTTTAATGGTCATTTTAAGAATTTATATTTCTATTTCTATCTTTTGGATTCACCATATGAAGATGAGACTCAAACGACATGAAACATCCAACCTTTACGATGGACATGTAATACCTTTATCAATTGAGTTATCTACAAGTTAATAAGTTACCGTACACTGAAACAACATATAAAGAGGCTAAAGTTAGATGGCGATACTTCCAAGTTCTTCCCCCCATGGCCATGACTACACATGACAAAAATGACAAACATTATCAATCAAATGAAGGACTCTTCAATAACATCACTTGTTTTGTGATTAAAACTAAACCAAACACTTGTCATTTTCCTACCGGCCAAAAATCATTTTATTAATAATTTTAAAAAATAGTTTTATCACCGTTCTCTCTTTATTCATTGTCAATAATCATAATCTCTTCTTTCTTTTTCGTGGGTGTCCAACTTATTCGACCAATAATCATAATCTCTTCTTTCTTTTTCGTATGGGTCCAACTTAATCTTAAATTGAAGTATATAGGAGTAGAGCTTAAATAAGTGAGTAAATGTCTAAATGAGTATAGCTCAATGGTAATTGACATATACACTCAACCAAGAAGTCAGATGTTCAAATCCTTTAAATTCCAGATGTTGTTGAACGTGTAAATTAATACATTGTATTCTTCACTCTTTTTTTGTACACTGAAAAAAAAAAAGTGCATTATGTAGGTGTTCTTTGTGACTGCAAATACAATAATGTTGTGGATGCTACTTATTTTCTAGTCTACTAGTTTAATAATTACTTATCTAATATTAGACATTTTGGTGTTGAATTACCTTCATTTTTTTCTTTTTGCCAACTTGACTTTGTGAATGAATATGTATAGGTATTTTTATGATTGAGATTTAGAACATTTTTATGGTTCAGACAATTTTCTGATTTGATCTTCAGATATATAGTGTTTATTATTATTTTTTTCTATTGAAGTTTATAATTGAATTTGATGGTGTTAAATTTTTACCATTGAATTAAATATCTGAGTAAAAATTAAAACTTTATTTTACCTTTTTCTTGAAGACTTAATTCTCATTATAGTGAATAATGGAGACAATATAATGAGATGTCTTCTTTACAACATATGAGGGTGGAAGGATTCAAACCACAGACCTCTTAATTATTAGTACACGTCTTATGTCAGTTGAACTACGGTCATGTTGACAGTTTAAATTCGATTTAATTGAAGTGAAAATAATAATAATAATAATAATAATCACATTCATTTGTTTTAGTTGAAAATAATTACAATTAATTCAATTCTATAATATTTAAGTAAAATTGGTTTTAGTTTGTAAATTATCTAATTTTAAAAATGAAAATTTTAACAATAACTTAAGAATTTATTTAATATTTTTTTACTTACAATATTTATAACAAAAAATAGTAATTGAATGTCTTAATTTATTTCTATTATGGGTAATTTTAGCATAACGGAAAGTCCGAAATAAAACGACCTTGGGCCTGATCCAAACGGGCCCACGAAGAGGATGCAACCCAAGATGGGCCAATCCTCTCCTCGGCCTCGACATTGGGCCGAGGCCGACCAGGCGCATGAGCCCAAGAGGACTGCATGGATTAGTGTTGGATCCTCTAAGGCCCGAAAGAGCAGGGTTCGAAAAGCAGGAGTCAACCTACGACGAGGAGATGCGGAAAACCCTAATCTGAGAGGAGATATATAAGGTCCCTTGGGGACCCAGGTAAGGGGTTCGAAATATGAATTCCTAACTCTATACTTTTACAGAATTACTATGATCTTGTCGGATTCCCTCCGATCACTGTCTTAGGCATCGGAGCGTGTGTGGCAAGCACCACACCGGTGTGCAGTGTTTACTTCCTTGTTTGCAGGTCACGTCTTCCCCGGATTCAAACAAATTCACTTTTGGTGTCACGTGAAGGTCAGATGAGCGCTCGACCGGATTTTTCCATCAACGTTAGGAAGCCGAAGATGCAAATCGTCAGAAATATCATACTTGCGCCACAAAAACTCTAATTGAGAAGCGGTCAACAAGGATGATAAATCTGAGGAGTGTGCAGAAGGCTCCCCATCACTACTATTGGAAAGTTCCGAGTCTAAAAAACAGCTAGAGCTGGAAGGACCATCATCGGAGTAAGATTCCCCAACCTCCGGAGAAGTAATTGATTCTTGACTAGCCATTAAGGAAAACAGAAGAAGAAGAGAGAGACAATTTTTTGCTGAAATCTACCTTTTTCAAACCAAAATCAGAGAGGAAGCAATCAAAGAGCAAGAGATTTTGTGAAGAGAAATGGAAGTGGAAAGGTGGTATTTGTAGGCAAAGTTTGGGAAAATCGGCGGAAGAAATTTGAATTCAAATTTCAAATTAAAAAAAAAAGGAGAAGAGAGGATGTGACGGGACTGAAGAGTCCCGTCGGCCTCCGTAATGCCAAGGCCGAGGCCCGCCTGCAGTGCAGCAGACGCGCCAAGCGTGTCAGGCACGCCGCCTGACACGACAGACCGAGGCAAGCATGCCTCGGTCCGATTCCCCCATCTTTGTCTTTTTCTTTCTTTTGTCTTCTTCTCTAAAACCATTTTCTCTAGCAACAAATCAGCTGGTCTGGTTCAAATCCAACCAGCAAAGTTACCCAAGAACCCACACATGCATGATCTTGAAAGCAAAGCTTATAAAGCAAGAAAAACAACAATCATTTTTGACAAAGTATAAGCTAAAGCTCATAATTGAGCATTATACTCTCTAATTGGATTTTCAAATTGCTTTAATTGAAGCAAGTGGCATGGCACCCAAAACCCCAACAAGAGAGTAGGGGCTTAATGTTATGGGTAGTTTTAGCATAACGGAAAGTCCGAAATAAAACGGCCTTGGACCCGATCCAAATGGGCCCACGAAGAGGATGCAACCCAAGATGGGCCAATCCTCTCCTCGACCTCGGCATTGGGCCGAGGCTGAGGAGGTGGTTGGCCTCAGCAATATGCCAAGGCCGACCAGGCGCATGAGCCCAAGAGGGCTGCATGGATCAGTGTTGGATCCTCTAAGGCCCGAAAGAGCAGGGTTCGGAAAGCAGGAGTCAACCTACGACGAGGAGATGCGGAAAACCCTAATCTGAGAGGAGATATATAAGGTCCCTTGGGGACCTAGGTAAGGGGTTCGAAATTTGAATTCCTAACTCTATACTTTTACAGAAGGGAAAAATACACTTTTAGTCCCTGAGGTTTGAGTTAGGTTTCATTTTGGTCCCTGAGTTTTCAAACTCAACAATTTAGTCCCTACGGTTTGGTTTTAGTTTCATTTTAGTCCCTCCATCCATTTTTCCGTTAAAAACTAACGGTTTGCTGACGTGGCACTAATTTTTTATTAAAAAAAATATTTTTTTAGTTTTTTAAAATAAAAATATATTAAAATAATAAATATATTATTTTTTAAAATTTTTATTTCCTTTCTCTCCTTCTTCATAGACTTTCTTCTTCTTCATAAACTACTTCCTCTTCTTCAGATCACCGACCGGTGGTGCCTGAGGAACATACTCCTCGTAGGAAATCTCCCCAAAATCGCTGTTAAAAAAAAAAACGGTGAGAGTGACGCTAGCAGATCTGGCCTACGGAATCGAGAGAGAGGAAGACAAAATCTCGAGGGCAAATCTGGCCGACGAAAACGAGAGAGAGGAAGACGAAAAACCCTAAGAAAAATCGTGGGTTTCTTCTTTCTTTTTTCTGTTGAAAAAACAGTGAAGAAAGGGAAGAGAGGAAAAGGGAAGAAGGAGAAGAAAAAGGGAGGAGAGAGAAGAATGAGAAAAAAGAGGAAAAAAAATGGGAAAGGGTGGTTTCCGACGGTGGAGCCGACGACGGTCCGGTGGCCGGCGGTGGAGCTTGAACTAAGAGGTTGAAGAAGAAGATAGGGAGGAAGGAGATGGAGGAAGAAGAAAAAAGAAAAAAAGAAAAGAAAAAGGAAAGAAAAATAATAAAAAAACATTTAATATATTATTTTATTTCAAAAATTAGAAAAAATATTTTTTAATAAAAAAATAGGTGCCACGTCAGCATTCCGTTAACATTTTAACGGAAAAATGGATGGAGGGACTAAAATGAAACGAAATCCAAACCTCAAGGACTAAAATGTTGAGTTTGAAAACTCAGGGACCAAAATGAAACCTAACTCAAACCTCAGGGACCAAAAGTGTATTTTTCCCTTTATAGAATTACTACGATCTTATCAGATTCCCTCCGATCACTAACTTAGGCATCAGATCGTGTGTGGCAAACACCATACCGGTGTGCAGTGTTTACTTCCTTGTTTGCAGGTCTCGTCTTCCCCGGATTCAAAAAAATTCACTGTTGGTGTCACGTGAAGGTCAGGTGAGCGATCGGCCGGATTTTGCCATCAACAATTTCTATGAATTATGAAGTACTTCAAGCACTCAAACCAATTATAAATTAAATTAAATTAAGGCAAGTAGTAGTGTTTCTTTCCACATATATGTATGCGTGTCTATATATATACACAAGATAAAGGAGGAGAATTCAAACCTACCACTCATAATAAGATGAAATACCAATCTAACAATTTAATCATTTTTTTTTTGGACAATTTATGGGCGGGAAATTTGAACCTCTAACTTATTGGTCGATGGTAAATGTTTTATGCTAGCTAATTTAAACTAGACTTATATTTTTATTTGTTGAGTTAAAATTGTGTTTAATAACTATATATATATATAAGTTTTTTCTTTTTTTACTTCAAATCTCTGACATTTTGATCGAGGATATATTCTTTAACTGGTTGAATTATGCTCAAGTTGACCTTTAAGAAAGTAGAATTAAAAATACTTTAACCATTTGAGTTATATTTAGGCTAAATTATATATATAAAAAAAATACCCCTGAACTATGAGATTTGTTTCAAAAATACCCCTAAACTTTGAAAAGTTTCAAAAATACCCCTAAACTTTAAAAAATGTTCAAAATATCTTTACCATTAAGTTTTGGATTGAAGACATTAAAGTTTTAGTTTCATTAATATCCTTGAACTTTAAAAAAAAAAAAAATTCAAAAATACCCTTACTAAAAAATATTTATTTATTTTTCTTCCTCCCTCTACAAATTCTTCCCCCATGAAAATTATACTTATTTGTCATGTATTCATTTTCTTCTATTTCAACATATCATCCCAAGAACTTGACTAAATTCTCGTGTTGAAGCTTCAAGATGACTTTTGTTTCATTATTGAATTCTTCATATCCTTGATTTAACTTTGTTGATAGTCTTTTCAATGTTATTAATTTCCTCACAAATCACTACATTAGCTTTCCCTATAGTTATTTTAGGAAAAATAAATGAAAATATTGTCATATAGTTTTCCTCACAAACCATTATCCATTTACTTTCCCTATATTTATTTTAGGAAAAAATAAATGAAAATGTTATCCTATAGTGGTTCTAACATTTCTTAAATATTAATAAAAACAAAATCATATATAAAAATTTTGATTAATTAATCTTGTAAACTGAATCAAACCCATATATAGTCTTCTAACACTTCTTCTACTTATCACTAACATACACAAAGAGAGAGAGTACAAAGAAAAAAAAATATTTTTTTCCCACTTATCTCCTTTAAACTTTTAAAAAGAGAAAACTTAATGTCAAACAATGTTTTCATCTCGTGTTGTGATATGCATAACTTATAAGCAAAGTTTTGTATTAATTTTCATGGAGGAAGAATTTTCTGAGAAAGGAAGAAAAAAGAAGAAACATTTTCCAATAAGGGTATTTTTGAATTTTTTTGAAAGTTCAAGAGTATTATTGAAAGTGAAACTTTAATGGTTTCAATCCAAAACTTAACGGTAAGTGTATTTTTGAACATTTTTTAAAATTCAGAGGTATTTTTTAAACTTTTTAAAGTTCAGGGGTATTTTTGAAACAAACCCTATAATTCAAGTGTATTTTTTATAATTTAGCCTTATATTTATGCCAACATTTTTTTTAGTTCAATGGCATGTAAGGATGGATATTCAAATCCTAGACTTTTTGTCCGAAGATATATGTCTTTTACCAATTAAGCTATGTTCATATCGGCATGATATATATAATTGACGTTAATTAGATTGATGCTTTTAATTTATTATTTTTTTTTTACCACAAAACATAATGATGCTCCATAATTTCTAATTGGTTCTTTTGGGAATCTCTAGGGCTAAATGTGCCAAAAGTGGGAAACTTAGGCCATGAAAAATGGAAGCATCAATGCCATCAAACACAAAAGAAAAGAAAAGGAAAGGAGAACCACCATTCCATTCATCCTTTTCCCATTATTGCCTACAAAAATGTAGTTGCACATCCAACTCCAATAATGATGCCTTGTTTTAATATATTTTTCCCAACTTCCAAAACTCATTTAAAACTAGTGTCGAGGTGATTGTCATTCTCGTAACTATTAGATCAGAGGTATTCTATATTAATCTAACTCGTGATATCCCCATCTCCGTGTATTTAATTTATTAAAAAAAATCAATTTTCAAAAGTATTCTTAAGATGTACAAAAAAATATATATATTCTTAAGAAAGATAAATACCATTGTGAAAAGATTGTGAGAAAACAAACACAATTTTCAAAAATCCAAATAGTATCAAACGTGGCTTAAAATAGATATTTTGAAAATGGGAAAAATACACTTTTAGTCCCTGAGGTTTGGGTTAGGTTTCATTTTGGTCCCTGAGGTTTGGGTTAGGTTTCATTTTGGTCCATGAGTTTTCAAACTCAACAATGTAGCCCCTGAGGTTTGGTTTTAGTTTCATTTTAGTCCCTCCATCCATTTTTTTTTGTTAAATGTTAACGGAATGATGACGTGGCGATATTTTTTATTAAAAAATTATTTTTTCATTTTTTAATATATTTTTATTTCTTTTTTCTTTCTTTCTGTTCTTCAACACCCTCATCATCACCAACCTCCTTTTTCTTCTTCAACGCTCCCACCAAAGCTCCCGTCGCTGTCGCCGGTTACCGTCATCGCCGACATTTTTTTTTCTCTTTTTTTCTTCTTTCTTTCTCTCCCCCTCACCATCTCCTTCTCTCACTATCCCTCTCTTTCTCTCACCGTCGAGCTCTCTCACTCACCATATTCTTCTCTCTCGTCGATCGGCCGTTCCACTAGTTTTTTTTATAAAAAAAAATAAAAGAAGGGGGGGTTTTCCCCTTCGTTCCAACTGGTTTCGAAGGGGGAACCCCCTTCTTTTTTTTAAAGAAAAAAAAACCAGTGAAACGAGGAGGGAGCTCCCTCTTTCGTTTTCCGACGAAGAATCGAGGAGGGAGCTCGGTTATTATTTTTTTAAAAAAAAAGTTGGAGAAGAAGGGAAAAGAGAAGAAGAAGAGAAGAGAAGGAGGAATAAAAAAAGGAGTCGCCGGCCGCCGGCCATGGGTTGAAGGTGTTGAAGAAGAAGAAGAAGGAAGAAGAAGAAAGGAGAAACCCCCTTCTTTTTTTTTCGTTCCAACTGGTTTCGAAGAGGGAACCCCCTTCTTTTTTTAAAGAAAAAAAAACCAGTGAAACGAGGAGGGAGCTCCCTCTTTCGTTTTCTGGCGAAAAATCGAGGAGGGAGCTCCCTCCCTCCTCAGTTATTATTTTTTAAAAAAAAAAGTTGGAGAAGAAGGGAAAAGAGAAGAAGAAGAGAAGAGAAAGAGGAATAAAAAAAGGAGTCGCCGGTCGCCGGCCATGGGTTGAAGGTGTTGAAGAAGAAGAAGAAGGAAGACGAAGAAAGGAGAAACCCCCTTCTTTTTTTTTCGTTCCAACTGGTTTCGAAGAGGGAACCCCCTTCTTTTTTTAAAGAAAAAAAAACCAGTGAAACGAGGAGGGAGCTCCCTCTTTCGTTTTCTGTCGAAAAATCGAGGAGAAAGGAAAAGAGAAGAAGAAGAGAAGAGAAAAAGGAATAAAAAAAGGAGTCGCCAGCCGCCGGCCATGAGTTGAAGGTGTTGAAGAAGAAGGAGGAAGAAGAAGAAAGGAGAAGAATGAGGAAGAGAGAGAATGAATAAAGAAGAAATAAAAATAATAATATTTTTATTATTTTAATATATTTTAAATAAAAATAATTAAAAAATAATTTTTTTCAATAAAAAAAATATAGTGTCACGTCATCCGCCCGTTAGTTTTTAACGGAAAAATAGATGGAGGGACCAAAATAAAACTAAAACCAAACCTTAGGGGCTAAATTGTTGAGTTTGAAAACTCAGGGACCAAAATGAAACCTAACCCAAACCTCAGGGACTAAAAGTGTATTTTTCCTTTGAAAATTTAGACCACATTTAATAACTGTTTAGTTTATTATTTTTTGAAAAGTAGGATTACAAATACTATTTTCACCCTGAATTTCTTTGTTTAGTTATCTACTTTCTAAAGATGTTTTCAAAATTGTCAAAATGAGCATAATTCGATTGGCATAAAACAAGTAACTTCAGCAGTCAAAGATTTGAAATCCCACCCAATATATTGGAAAAAAAACTAAAAAAAAAAAAAAAATTAACGACATTTTTTTATAAATATAACTAATAATTCAAATGTTTCTTTTGAGAGAGATGAAAACTATAAACAAAAAAAAATGGTACAAAAGAAACCAATATAATTTTAAAAAATAGAAAACTAAAAACAATTTTTTTTTTTTTTTTTTTTTTTTGAGAAACAAAAAAAAAATAGTTACCAAATAGACGAAATAAACCAATATAAAATAATCATAAAAACCAAAGAACCAAAATTTCATTTTCATGATTTGAATGGACCCATTTTCAGATTCTATGGGGGCCCTTTGACTGAAATAATGAGTTGCTTAACAGTCCATCTATAATCTATATTCGTAAATTAATGGTGTTTTAAATAATATGATTACCTGAGTCAAAATAAATAAATAAATAAATAAAATAATATGATTACCAGCAATATATTGTTCACCTAAAAATAGAATTTACAAAATTCCAACATCGAACATTGAGTAAATCTTCAAATCCTTTTTTGTTTTTGGAGCAGGGGATTCGAATCTCTGACCAAGGATACATGTCAATTACTGTCTTTGGCAAAACCTTTACTTTTGATTTATAAAATCCTATTTAAACATATATATATATATATATAGTACATCAACATTTGGAACTGGGGGATTTGAACCTCTGACCTCATGGTCGAGAGTATATGTCAATTACCGCTGAGCTAAGTTCACCTTTGCTATTTAAACATATATATTGACTTGTTAGGTGCTACAGCTACACAATTTTATATGGAAGTACATTAATTTTATTTCCAATGCCACCTTGTTTCAATAGAGGGAATTTAATTAAAAATATATATTCTAAATTAAAGGCTCAAATCTCACTCCTTTTATATATTTAAAAAAAAAAAAAAAAAAAAAAGTGGAGTCTTATTTGTCGCTCAACTGCACCCGTATATTTAATTCGACAGATTTTGAATTTTGAATAATTGAAACCAATTATTTAATATTGTTTTTATTTTTATCAAATTATTTTAAAATAAGCCAACTTAGCAAACTTTTGACTATACATTGTAAAATATATTTGTACGTCTTATAAAGTGATTATTACTTGTGCCTGTAAATCTTCAATTGTGAAAATTAAACAATTATTCAGTAAAAAAAAGAAGAAAATTAAATAATTAAAAAAATCTGGCCCCACGTTACTTTAGTTAAATAATAATTATGTAATAGATTATAATTAAATTATTTGTGTCTTGTAATTATAAATATTGTTTATATACTTAGTTTCTATCTTCGGATTGTTTTCAATTTTCACTAATTTTTTTTTTTTTTTGAGAAGAATTTTCATGTGCTAAAAAATGCAATAAGAAGTCTGTCTGATTATTTCTCCAAAAAAAAAAAAAAGTTTGTCTGACTAGATAAGATAAATGTTAGTTTCTTTCGTAGAGCTTTCCAAATAGATTCTTCTAAAATAAAAAAATAAAAATAAAAACCTTTCCCAGTAGACTAAATTATAATCTAACTAACCACTATAGTTCAATGATTATTTTTTAAAAAAACTAAGGCTACATAATTTTTTTATCTTAATATTGAGGGTTTCTAATTTAGTTCTTATTGCACATATTATTAAAATTAATTAACAAAATAGCAATGTAATATCAGATACATTTTACTAATTAAGTTGAAAGTACTAATCATGTTTATCCATAAAATTTTAAACTTTTTAATTTCATATGACTTTTTTTTTTAAAAAAAAATCATATGAGTTAGTATAGAGTAATTTACTTAAACCTGAAATTATTTGTTGTTAAAGAAAATTCACCCATAAAATTTACTAATTTTAAATTCATATATATTATTTTTAGTCAACCATTATTTATACTCATTTGAAGTAGGAAATTTGAATCTCTAATTTATTTAGGAGTTACATGCCAATTACCATTAAGCTAAGCTCGTTTTGGCAATGAATATTAAAATACTAAATATATATATTTAGCAAAAATAAAATTGAAATTCAGCAATTTATTTTAAAAGGAAAAATGAAAAACATAGACAACACCGCCACAATTCTCTACGGTCGATCAATGCGTCATAATCGACGTCAAATCCATTATACGCGGTCCGTTCATTCCAAATTATTCTGTGCACTCGGGTACGGAGTTATGCATCTACAATATTCGATCTCGACCATTGAAATATATTCCCCAAAACCTAACGGTCTGGATTTAAGTCTTCGTCTCGGCGTTGATTCTCTTTGAATTGATTATTTATACCCATGGGCAGTGCTCGTTTCGTCTCTCCCGAATTTCCGAAAAACTTATTCGAGTCGATTGTCCGAAATTCCATTTCATCGTCTTCGTTTCTCCGATTCGCTCTGTAAGTTTTCCATCTCCGCCATGTCAAGGGCCGAGATGGACCAGCTGACCTCCGGGGCCAGCAATCGGATCATTCCGATTCTCAAAACCCTGAGGACTTCTATCATTTTCATTCACACCCTCTTTCTCTCGCTGCTTCTCTTCCTTTGGCCTCGCCGCCGCCGCTCTCCGGCTGCGTCAACGCCTCCGGTTCAGTCCTCTGTCAAGAAGAGGCGATTGGTGTGGCGCAGAGAGGAGGAAGATACCCAGCGGCGGAGGGCGTTGGCTGAGGGCATCGAAATGGGCGTAAACGTCGGTGACGTGGGATTTCGCGTCCGTTGGAGTACCTCGTTGTTCTACGGGGTTAAGAGAAACGCCTTGTTTTGCCGCTCCTGGATGCCGGAATCCGGTGAATTGAAGTAAGGGTTTTAGTTTGCTTTCTAATTCGAATTTTAAGTTGAAAGTTGGTGCTGGAGCCTTTTGGAAACTAGGAAGAACTTTTTGTGTAGCGGAGATGTTTGTGAAATTGTTCGACATGTTTTACCCAAATGATATTGGTTTTTAGGATGACAGAGGATTGTGAATTCTCTTGAATTCCTGTAAATTTATATATCGATTGCAAGCTTCCCTGTTTTCTCACGGCGAGTTCTGTTGATGTTCTTTTAGGGGTATTTTGATCATCATTCATGGGCTTAACGAGCACAGGTGATCTTAAAGTTATTTCATATCAATATGCAGATTTATGCATTTATTTATTGTGGATGGATTTTTGCTGTCAGCTTTTTGGTTTTTTAATTCCCAACGGTTTTGTTTGGTGTTTGGTGTTTGTTTGCAGTGGAAGATATGCTCATTTTGCCACTCAGCTAACTTCTTGCAACTTTGGCGTTTATGCAATAGATTGGATAGGTAGCTAAGCTATACATATCATCTCTCTGTCTCTCTTGTTGTGTTTTTTGTACTGTTAAAGTTTCTGTTTTGATTTCTTCATAATGTTTTACTCTATATCATGAATTTTGTTTATTACAATCTAATTTAAGTATCGTTTGGGACATCAATTGCTTGGTTGTCTATATGTTCCTGATTATATTGATAAATAGTTTGTGCATATCCCATGTCCGCAATGTTGTTATTCATTGGTTTCCCCTGAACAAAGATGGTTTTTGTTTTAGCTTCTGGTAATGATATTAGAAATTGGTCATTTTGGGGAAAGATTTTGATGGCATATGGCCATTTTCTTGTGTTCGTATTGTAGGCCATGGTGGAAGTGATGGATTACATGGATTTGTTCCCTCTCTTGACCATGTTGTTGCTGATACTGTAAGTCCGTCTACATCTATTCACTTTGGTTTTAGGTTTTCTTTTTCCTGTTCTTCCAACATAAGATTTTCGTTGATCTGCACTATAACTTACTCCAATGTGAAGATTTGTTTTATCATCATTTCTAGAAGTTCAATACATTCCTTTGATTTCTAATGCTAACTTGTGATCCTGTTACAATGCAACTCCTGTTACAATGCAACTATGTTTACATCTTTTATTTTCCTGCACGTTAAAGTGAACATTTTCTAATAGATGATGACACTCTCCTTATGGCATTGAATTATTTGTTCACAGAAGTAATTTAGATTTTTTGTTCTGTCTCGAGTCTCAGACTGCAGAGTCAATTTAATATATTTAAAGATGTGGAAGGAGATGTTTATTATTTCTGTTGTGCAGGGAGCTTTCTTAGAAAAGATTAAATCTGAGAACCCTGAAACACCATGCTTCCTTTTTGGACACTCCACAGGAGGGGCCGTTGTTTTGAAGGTCAGTCAATTCAAAAGACTTGCCTACCCATCTTTCAATATGATAGCAGTTTTCGATTTTCAGATACCTGAACTACAGTTTTATACAGGCCGCATCGAACCCTCACATAGAACAAATGGTGAAAGGAATTATACTTACTTCACCGGCTCTGCGTGTTAAGCCCGCACATCCTATTGTCGCCGTAAGTAATCACAACCTCTGTCAATTGGATGTGAAGAAATACCATGCAACTTCAGTTATAAATACACTTATGTGGAACTACTTCCATAATAATGCAGGCTCTAGCTCCAATCTTTTCCATGGTGATTCCAAAGTTTCAGTTCAAAGGTGCAAACAAGAGAGGCATTCCGGTTTCAAGGGACCCTGCAGCACTTTTGGCAAAGTACTCCGACCCATTAGTCTACACGGGACCGATCAGAGTCCGAACAGGCCACGAGATCTTGCGGATTTCATCATACCTGATGCGAAACTTCAAGTCAATCACTGTCCCGTTCTTTGTCCTCCACGGGACAGCAGACAAAGTCACGGATCCGTTAGCGTCCCAAGATCTGTACAATGAGGCAGCCTCTGAGTTCAAAGACATAAGGCTATACGAAGGGTTCTTGCATGACTTGCTGTTTGAGCCTGAGCGAGAGGAGATTGCTCAGGATATAATCAATTGGTTGGAGAAAAGGTTGAAATCTGGGCTTGAAAATGCCAGTAACCTCTTGTGAAATGAAGAGCATTTTCAGGGGCTTGAAGAAAGAATAGTTTATTTGCGTTTGTTCTAGTGGTTGGTTAATGGGAATGTATGAAATTTGTATATCTAATAGATAAACTTTACTTTTCTCCGTAATTAGTCCTTTCTTTTTCCAATTATTTTGTGATATTTTATGAGTTTTTCTTTTTCTTCTTTTGGAGGCAAATATTTAATGAGTTATTGGATGTGTTATTTATAAGTCATTGTTTTGAATTTGAAAACTTTCCATTGTTTTGCCCTTCAATATATATAATATAAAATGGTTAAATTACAAGTTTAGGGGCTGTTTGGAATATCTTTTAGTTTATGTGTTTTCAAGATTGCATTTTTTTAATATTTTGTAAAAATAAATTGTTAAGAATTTAAACACTCATATAATTGGTTACATTTCCTATAAGGGTTTTTATACACAAATTATTATATACTTGAAAACTCTTTTTTAAAAATTTACATGTATCCTATAGTCCATGGACTCTTAAGTTTGTGTTTATTTGGTCTTTAAACTTTAAAAAGTGTCTATAGGCCTTTGAATTTTCAAATTTGTGTCTATTTGATCTTTGAACTTTACATAGCATAGTAATTAAGTTTTGTATTTTCAACTTTGTGTCTATTTGGTCTTTGAACATTAAAAAGTATTCAATCAATCCTTAGACTTTCAATTTAGTGTCTAATGGATTTTTGAATTTTCAATTTTGCATCTAACAAGTCTTGACTACTCTACAAGATCAGCACTTAGGACCACTTGCTTCTATAGTCGCTTCCTCAAATTCTAGATCTCTTCTCATGTTCTTTGATCCTATCAGACACATTCGACACTTCTTGAAATTTATAAACCTACTAGACACAAGTTTAAGGTACTATAAGTATATCATTAGACCTTTTAAATGTAGACACGTTCATGGATATATTAGACATAAAATAAAAAAAAATCGAAGACGTATTAGATATTTTTCAAAGTTTAAAGATCAAATAGATTCAAAGTCCAAACTTCAAAATTGAATAAATTATATATGTTTTCTATATTTGTGATTTTATTTATTTGGAAAAAATACACTTTTGGTCCCTGAGGTTTGGGTTAGGTTTCATTTTGGTCTCTGAGTTTTCAAACTCAACAATTTAGTCCCTAAGGTTTGGATTTTGTTTCATTTCAGTCCCACCATCCATTTTTTCGTTAAATACTATTGGATTGCTCATGTGACACCATTTTTTTATTAAAAAAAATATTTTCTTAATTTTTAAAAATAAAATAATAATAAATTAATTTAAAAATATATTTTTAATTATTATTTCTTTCTTCTTTTTTCATCTTCCTTCTTCTTCTCCATAACCCTATCGCCGTCCACCGTCGACCACCGCTCGCCAGCGGCCAATTTTTTTTTGTCTCTTCTTTTCTTTTTCTTCTCCTTTCTTCCTTCTCCACAAAAGAGGGAATGAGAAACCTCTCTCCTTCATTCCGACGAAAAAAAAAAAAAGTTTCTATCGGCGACTGGCGGCTGCTGACACTAGGGTTATGGAGAAGAAGAAAAGAAATAATAATAATAATTTTTTTAAAAAAACTAATTTACTATTATTTTATTTTAAAAAATTAAGGGTAAAATACCTTTTTGGTCCCTCATGTTTTAGGTTCGTTTCCAATAGGTCCCTAGGTTTCAAAATCGAACAATCAAGTCCTCACTGTTTCGAAAATAGTTCAATTTAGTCCCTCCACCGTTAATTTTTTTAACGCCGCTGACGTGGCAGTTAAAAATATTAAAATATTGATTTTTAAAATAAAATAATAATTAATTTTTAAATGATTTTTTAAAAAAAAAAGAAAAAAAAGCAATCTCTTTCTCTCTCCTTCCCCACCCACGATTCCCCTTCCCCTTCCCCTCCCCCTTCCTTCTCTTCCCCCTTCCCCTTCCCCTCCTTGCCGCCGACGATCACCATCGCCGCCTTCTTCATCTTCTCCCCAGTGGCCCTTCATTTCTCTTCTATTCTCTCTCCCCGATTCCCCCCTTCTTTTCTCTTCTCTTCTTCTCCCTCTCCCTCCTCTTCTCTCCTTTCCTCCCCGATTCCCCCTTCTTTTCACCTTCTAGAACTGCAATCTATGGCGGGAGAATAGGACGCTCGACGTGGTGGGCGAGGTTGCTGAGTAAGGCGAAGCCGCCGCCGTGGAAGAAGACGATGATGGGGAGCGAGGCGGCGTGGATGGGCTTGACGGGATTTGGGGCGAATTTGAAATCGAAGAGGCGGAAGAGGCGGCGGTTGACAGTGCTGTTGGGGAGAGTGGCGAGGTCGCCGCAGACGGAGGAGATGGAAATGAAGAGGCGGGTTTTCAAGGGAGAGATGGGGATTAGAGGGCGGTGGACGGCGGCGGAGAATGGAGAGGGTCTTGCTTGGTGGGGGTGGGTTCGGTTTCGAAGAAGAAGGAGAGAAGGAGAAAAAGGTGGTGGCGGAGGGCGGCGGTGGTAGAGGGCGGCGGCGGCGGCGGTTGGGGAGGAGGGTTTCATCGAAGAAGAAGATGAATCGATGGAGGGAGGGATTCGGTGGTGAAGAGAAGATGGATCGATCGAGAGAGGAGAGAGAGAGTTTATTTTTTTTTATTTTATTATTATTTTCTATTTTTAATTATTTAATTATTTATTTTTAATTTAAAAATATTATTTAATTTTTTTAAACGTGCCACGTCAGCACTGTTAACTGCCACGTCAGCAGCGTTAAAAAAATTAACGGTGGAGGGACTAAATTGAATTATTTCTGAAACAGTGGGGACTTGATTGTTCGATTTTGAAACCTAGGGACCTATTGGAAACGAACCTAAAACATGAGGGACCAAAAAGGTATTTTACCCAAAAATTAATAAAGTAATTTTTTTGATAAAAAATGGTGTCACGTCAGCAATCTTTAGTATTTAACGAGAAAAATGGATGAAGTGACCAAAATGAAACAAAATCCAAACCTCACCCAAAATTCATAGACTAAAAGTGTATTTTTCCCTATTCAAACTTTATGGACTAAAAGTGTATTTTCTCTTTTATTTGTCTATATTAATTTGAAAATTATTACATTCTTCAATTTAATCCCCAAGGCACTTGTTGAAAGAAATGGATAACAAATCAAGTGGTCCCAAACCAATCAAATCTCTTTCATTCTAAAGTTTCTAACGCCGAGCTTATCTCTTCTTCCAAATTTCTCAGAAATTCTCAAGAATCGAAAAGTCGTTTTCTCTGCTTATTCCATTTCTATATACTAATTTATTTTCATAAATTTCGACTTCTCCCATTTTTTTTCTTAATAATCTGAATTTCATAAATTTAAATATTATTATCACTAACGAGCCGATAATATAATATGTAACATAATAGTGTAGGTATCTCAAAAAAAAAAAGAAAAAAAAAAACATAATAGTGTAGGAAATATTTGAGGAAAACTTTAACTCTGAGATTATATGTCTTTAATTGTGGAATCATGCTTTAGTTGTTTCGTGTTTATCGCTTAATACTATATTATTTGGATTAAAGTACATTCTCTATTGGATCTTAATGTTCTTTTTTGAGTTCAACAACAATTAGGATAGGGGGATTCAAACTCTGACCTCTTGGTCAATGGTACATGCTAAGGATTTTAATGTTGAGGATCCCACATTGAAAATGTGAACAGAGACCTTACAACTTATAAGATATATGATGAGTTATTTGTCAGGTTTCATTTTGGTCTATGAGTTTTAAAACTCAACAAATATACCTCTAGGTTTGCTTAGTTGATGTATTATTTATTTTTTTTTATTAAAAAACTAATTTATTTTGTTATTTTTTCATTATTATTTATTGTTTTTAATTTCCTTTTTTTTTTTTTTTTTTTTCTCTCTCCCTCCTCCCTCTTCTTTCATCCTCACTCCCCTTTACGTTTTTCTTTCTTCTTCTTCATGAACTAGCCGACGGCGGCAAGAACCCATGTCGCTCTCAATCTGGAAACCAAAGCGGAAGATCTAGAACCCACGACACTCCAGATCTTCTCCTTCTTCGGCGACAAGTGTCGATAGCAAAAACCCACAACAACACGCCAGAAGCTTCATTGCACACTTTCTCTCTCTTCTCTCCCTTTCTCTCTCTCTAGGTTTTCGAGGTGTTTCTCTTTTCTTCTTCGATCTTTGATTTCGACTTTGATTGGCATTGTTTTGCTTCATGTTTTCAAGGATTTGAGGTTTAGATGTTCTGTTTACAGCTTCTATTTTGGTTTCAAGTTCGATTTGAAGTTGTGGGGTTCAATGACGAGTTCTAATCTATGCTGTTGGACTGGGTTTCTCTCGGTTTCTAAGTTGTTGGGTTGTTCTTGCGATCCAGGCCGGTGCGAGGGGACGAACGTGAGGAAGACGAACATGAAGAGAGAAAAATAGAGGGAGGGATGGGGGAGATGATAACGCTCATTTATGTGCGTTATTTGGCCTTAAAAACCTAGGTTATTGATTGGAAGGCAAGGACTTTGTGCTTAAAAGAAAAGAAAAAAGGTGGAATGTTCACTCACAAGAAAAACAAGCAAAGACCTGAGAGGAAGAAAACAATAAATCAATTCTATCTTGTCGATCGTCTTTTTCGGCTGAGTTTGACTTGAAAATTACTTATTCAAAAGTCTCTGATAAATTATTTGAATAGTAGATTTAATCAATTAGATATATATATATCTTTTTTGCCTTTCTAAAAGTTTTGTTTGACACACTTTTGAGGGACTATTTTGATTAAAATAGGATTTTTTTAAAACTTATTAGTCATTTATTGTTATTATGAAACTTATTAGAGAAATATTGTGGTTTTAAATCGCCGATTGTAGGTCGTCTCTTGAAGAGACGATATGCAACCGTGGCCATCGATTTAAAAAAAATTCCCGCGTGAGAGACGACCTACACGTTGCCCGCTTGTTGGTCGTCTCTTGAAGAGACGACCCAGACCAGGATTATTTTTTTTTTCGAATTTCATAAACATATTTTATTTTCACAAAATGTCTATTAGAGGTTAGATATCGGTGTTTTCGGGATATTCTTTTTTTATAGACATTTATTGAGGTTTTTTAAAGTTTGAATGTCATTAATTTTTTTCTAACAATATTTTTAAAAAATTCTTTAGAGAATAAGTAATTTCATTCAAAATTTTGCAAAAAAATTAGTGACACATAGAAATTAAAAATTAAAATTCAGTTCATAAAATAAAATGTTCAACAATACACATGATCATAATAAAAGGCTAATGAGTTCACTTAAACACAAGAAAAATGCAAAAATACTAATGAGTTCCACAAGGTGGACGTCGCCGGTTACGAGGTGGTTGACGACAACGTCCCCTTAGTGCATGATCTTGTTCATCTTGTACCTCTTGCTCCTCTTGTACCTCCTGTTTCTCTCGTTCTTCTGGTTGCTCTCTATGAGCATATGACGATGAGGGACCTGCCTCATGTGATGATGATGGACCAGCCTCATAGTATGGTGGAATTGGAGTCTGAAAATACTGCATACCAGGAGTTGGGATCAAAACAAGTGGAGTGGAAGGAGTACCACCATCTTGTGTCTGAGTGAGAGGAGGTACATCTTCAACATTATGGTACACTTCATCATGCACAACCGGAATGTCCTCCTTTCGAGCACGTCGTCTACGCCTAGGACCTGGGGGAGGTGCCATAGGTATGCGGTACATATGCTAAAGTTGTTCCATACTCGCCTCACCACTAGTACACAGATTAAGAACGTCTAGATCTTCACTTATATCACGGATTTGTTGAAAACATGACCTCTAAGAAATAATGAATAAAATAAGATTAAACTTAAACATGAAATAATAAGATTTGACAACTCAAAGTAAAACTTTACCGCGTGACCATATGAGGCCCCCTCTCGAGTGATGAAGCGTCTAGTAATATTATGATACCATCCCATATAATCTGGAGTTGTGTCTCCATTAGCATCCACCAAAGATTTGGCTGCGATGAAATTTCGACGTGAGTGCCACCGATTTATGTATGGTAGAAGCTTGTTTGACCAATCACTATATCGAAGATCAAGTTCATGTAGTGCTGGTTCCGTGTCGCACACAACTGGAATAGCTTGTACCATGCCAAATTGTCGTAAAACTCTGTTTGGTAAATGTCATTCCATAATATGGAAGCATATAAGGGGGCATACTGAACGCCAAATGTCAGTGTCATTCCTACAATATGTAGGTAAAGTAGGCAAAACATTTCGATATGACTCCCATATCACCTAAAACACAAAAAATGTAAAAGATTAATTATAAGTGAACTAAAGCAACTAATGGTTATAATAAAGCAATGTTGCTAATAACGTACCAAAGTAGGTTGCAACAGATCAAACATATATCTGTATTGGATCAGTACGTGCGTAGCTGACCCAGTGACACAAAACTGATCCTTCCACCTATAAATATTAAATTTCAAATAACTTATCACAACAATAATAACATATTCATAATAAAAAATTTATAATAAATGAATGAACGTACCGAGATCCACACGGTCGTCCGGCTAACTCGTTGTCATTAATGTGACGACGCTGAGGGGCCATTGTAGGGAACCGCTCCCAACCCCATAACTGTAAGAGAATCATGGGCCCGACAATTTCACTAGCATCTAGCTTCGTGGCCTTACATAACTGTCTATACATCCACGCCAAACATGCTCTACCCCAAGAATACCTTCCAGCAACCTCAAAATTCTCTAATAATGGTAGGAACATCAGATGTACCTTGTCTCCTGATTTATCCGAGAACAAGCTCCCACCAATCAGCTGTAAGATGTATGCACGAGCATACCTCGCCACAGTCGCTTCATCTGCGTCGTTATCCAATCGTTGGAACTGAGTTGCCAACCAAGGCAAGCTTAATTTAGAACCTTTAATTGCATTATTGTCCGGCGTCACCCTAAGTAGCAACTGACACGTTCGTTTCCAGTCCACATGCAACATTCCAGTGACGGGCTCGCTCTCTACTGGTAAACCCATCAGCACCTCCACATCTTGGAGAGTCACAGTACACTCCCCCCGGGCACGTGAAACGTATGTGTCTCCAGTCTCCACCTCTCTACGAGTGCTGTAATAAAGTGCCAGTCAAGTTGAATGAAGCCCAATCTGGCCACTCCATAGAAACCAGCAGCACGCAATGCTGGCAATATCAGTCGATGTAATGGGATATTACGTTGTAGAACTGCCTTTCGGGTCTACAATGTAGCTCTTCCAAGTTCCCGTCATTCCACACGAGCTCTGAACGATGTGACACCTGAGCATATAAGACAGACGCATCGAGTGGTCCTGGATTTATATCCATGATCTACAAAATGACAACGTGAAAACATATTTATTAACTATAGTATTTATAAATTAAACAAACAAATAAAATAATAGCAAAAAAATTAGAATTGGACATAACATAGCTAAAAAATAATGCATTGCATCTAAATGAAAAATTACATATCAAACGTTATTACATATCAAACGTCATTACAATCAAGAAACTCATAAAAGAAAAAATTTTGGTTACAAAGGTGCTTCTCTTTTACCAAAGCTTTCCTTTTTCCTTCCCACACCCTATGATAAGGAACATGATACCCAAATTTTATTCGAATTTCAGATTGTAGTTTCAACACGCTAATCGAAGGCTTCTCCCTTACAGATTCACAAAATTCCATAGCAATCATGGTAGAATCTAGTTGCACGTGACTCTGGTTTAATTCTGAATAAAAACAGGTATGCTCCTGAACGTATTGGGTGATCTCAAATAGTCCATGAGATTTTTTCTTAATGGCACGAAGTCTCCATTTGCAACCATCCTCCCACTTTTTACATCGTACTGTCCATATGGATGGGGTTGACTCAACTACTTCATATGGTGCATGACACTTAACAGCAAAACACTTTGTCAAATGCTGAAGAATTTCTTTGTCTTGGCATATCAACCCCTTATATAATAAATTATTTTCAACGACCACAGGAACAACAATGGGATCATGTTCTGCAACACTATCTATGACATCCATATCCAATTGATTGAATGTTTCTGATGGGATAATATGTTCATGACCATCGAAGTCTAAATTTTCAAATTCATCATCTATCTCTGTCCTCAACTCTTTAAAAGTATTATCTACCACCACATCTTTACCACCATGTGGAGGCACCATTGATTCAGGCTCAGGATCAAGACATTGACTCAGGTCAACACATTGGCTAGGGTCTTCTCCTAAATTTTGTGAATCCATGTCCACCCTCCTTATAGTAACATATAAATGCACTAAATTTGGGGTAGGCAACGCAATTGAGAACATAAACTTCATTGTCTGGTCGTTAGGAATTGATATTGGCATATACCTTACAGATCCTAATATTGTTACCTCAGGGTGTCTATACACTATCTCTAACTGATTGGCCCTTACATCTATACCAAGAGACATCCCTATCATTTCAATAAACTGGTTAAACACAATCCCACTATTCACATTCCCAGTAAAACCTCCACAGGCTGGTTGGTCATATTCAATCCCATTAACACCATCAATCATGGTACCATTTGTATGCAGAACAAATGCCACACACTTATCTTCCATTTTCTATGATGAAATAAAAAAATTAACATACTTTAGTTATCTAATTAACTTCAAACAATAAGTTATAGTAATTAAACTCAAACAATAATTTATTTAACTGAATTAAGTATAATTACACTACAATTAATTTTTCGGACATTAATTTTTTTCATAATTTATTTACAAATAACCTAATTGAGAAACTAAACCAACTAAATTCTAAATTCTAACTTAATAATTCCAAAAGTTTTCACAAATAATACTTCACAAAAAAACACAAATAAAACAAACACAACAAAAGAACAAAAATACTTACATAAAAATGGTGCGTTCATTTATAAAAATGGTGTACTTATTTGTTCAGCCAAATTGGAAAATAACTTGTATGTTTTAAGACCAACCGAAAACAAAGCACTTTTAAATCACGAATTATTTAAAACTGCTGAAACTCAAAGGAAAAGGCAAAAGATTTCTCCAACAAGTAACAATACTCATCTTTGGCATCTTAGACTTGGTCATATAAACATCGATAGGATCGGTCGTTTGGTAAAGAATGGACTTCTAAGTAAGTTAGAAGATGATTCACTACCACCTTGTGAATCTTGTCTCGAGGGAAAAATGACAAAGAGACCTTTTACTGGAAAAGGTTACAGAGCCAAAGAACCCTTAGAGTTAATACATTCGGATCTATGTGGTCCAATGAATGTAAAAGCTCGAGGAGGGTACGAATATTTCATCTCATTTATAGATGATTATTCAAGATATGGTTACTTGTACCTAATGGGACATAAGTCTGAAGCCCTTGAAAAGTTTAAGGAGTTTAAGGCTGAAGTTGAAAACCTATTAGGTAAATCTATTAAAGTACTTCGATCAGATCGAGGAGGGGAGTATATGGATCAAAGATTCCAGGATTATATGATAGAACATGGAATCCAATCTCAACTCTCAGCCCCTGGTACACCTCAGCAGAATGGTGTGTCAGAAAGGAGAAATAGAACCTTGTTAGACATGGTTCGATCAATGATGAGCTATGCTCAATTGCCTAGCTCGTTTTGGGGGTATGCAGTGGAGACTGCAGTATACATCTTGAACAATGTTCCCTCGAAAAGTGTTTCTGAAACACCTTTCGAATTATGGAAGGGGCGTAAACCTAGTTTGCATCACTTTCGCATCTGGGGTTGTCCAGCACACGTGCTTGTGACAAATCCTAAGAAACTGGAACCTCGTTCAAAACTGTGCCAATTTGTTGGTTACCCTAAAGAAACGAGAGGTGGTTATTTCTACGACCCACAAGAAAATAAGGTGATTGTATCGACAAACGCCACTTTCTTAGAGGAAAACCACATGAGAGATCATAAACCACGCAGCAAAATAATATTAGGAGAAGCTACTGAAGAATCATCAAGAGTTGTTGATGAAGTTGGACCTTCAACAAGGGTTGATGAAGGAACTAGTTCTTCAGATCCATCCCGTCCATCTCAAACGTTGGGAATGCCTCGACGCAGTGGGAGGGTTGTATTACAACCTGACCGCTACTTGGGTTTAACTGAAACTCAGGTTATCATACCTAATGATGGCATTGAGGATCCATTGTCCTATCGACAGGCAATGAATGACGAAGATACGGATGAATGGGTCAAAGCCATGAACCTGGAAATAGAGTCAATGCACTCCAATTCTGTATGGGAACTTACAGATCTACCAAATGGGGTAAAACTCATAGGGTGCAAATGGATCTATAAGAGAAAAAGAGATGCAGCTGGAAAGGTACAGACCTCCAAAGCTAGACTAGTGGCAAAGGGTTATACCCAAAAGGAAGGGGTTGACTATGAGGAAACCTTTTCTCCTGTAGCCATGTTAAAGTCCATAAGAATTCTCTTATCCATAGCCACATATTATGACTATGAAATATGGCAAATGGACGCCAAGACTGCCTTTCTGAATGGTAATCTTGAAGAGAATATCTTCATGTCTCAACCCGAAGGGTTCATAGCCCAAGGTCAGGAACAAAAGGTTTGTAAGCTCAATCGATCCATTTATGGATTGAAACAAGCGTCCAGATCATGGAACATTAGATTTGATACTGCAATCAAATCTTTTAGCTTTGACCAAAACGTTGATGAGCCTTGCGTATACAAGAAAGTCAACAAAAGGAAAGTAGCTTTTCTAATACTTTATGTAGATGATATCCTACTCATTGGGAATGATGTAGGATACCTCACTGACATTAAGAAATGGCTAGCAGCCCAATTCCAAATGAAAGATCTGGGAGAGGCTCAATATGTTCTGGGAATCCAAATCATTAGGGATCGTAAGAACAAAACGCTAGCTTTGTCTCAAGCAACGTATATTGACAAGATGTTGTCTCGATATTCGATACAAAACTCCAAGAAGGGACTACTACCCTTCAGACATGGGGTACACCTGTCTAAGGAACAATCTCCTAAGACACCTCAAGAAGTTGAGAACATGAGACACATTCCCTACGCCTCAGCTGTGGGCAGCTTAATGTATGCTATGCTCTGCACTAGGCCTGACATATGTTATGCAGTGGGAGTAGTCAGTAGGTATCAGTCTAATCCAGGGTTGGACCACTGGGGAGCGGTTAAGAATATCCTCAAGTATCTTCGGAGAACGAGGGACTACATGCTTGTGGATGGAGCTAAGGATTTGATTCTTACTGGATACACTGACTCTGACTTTCAAGCTGATAAGGATTCAAGGAAATCCACATCAGGGTCAGTATTCACCCTCAATGGAGGAGCAGTAGTGTGGAGAAGAATCAAACAAGGATGCATAGCAGACTCAACCATGGAGGCTGAGTATGTAGCAGCTTGCGAAGCAGCTAAGGAGGCAGTATGGCTTAGAAAATTCTTGACTGATTTGGAAGTGGTTCCGAATATGAACGTGCCCATAACACTATACTGTGACAACAGTGGGGCTGTAGCCAACTCAAAAGAACCTCGAAGCCACAAACGGGGTAAACACATCGAGAGGAAGTATCACCTGATACGGGAAATTGTGCAAAGAGGAGATGTGATCGTCACTAAGATCGCCTCGGAGCATAACATCGCTGATCCATTTACGAAGGCTCTCACGGCTAAAGTGTTTGAGGGTCATCTAGAGGGTCTAGGTCTACGAGATATGTATGCCATCTAATCTAGGGCAAGTGGGAGAAATGTATAATGGGTATAAGGATGCCCTAGTTCATTGTATTATTTATATACATGACATTTCCAGCTTTAGATTATTGCATTTACATCCCACTAACTAGTGTTTTAGTTCAAGTGGGAGTTTGTTGGGTTTTATGCCCTAAAACTCGTAGATAGTGAATGTAACCGTTGACCGGATATTAATGAAATAATATTGATATGTTTTTTATTAATTGTTATTAGTTATTTTATATTTGTCTTTTGCCTAATAATAACCCTAATCCAATAAACTAGACATCCAAGGCTGTAATATGAGTCTTGAACTATATGTAGCGACATATGGGATCATTGTTCAAGAAACAGCCTAAAGGGTCTATAGTATAGGGATAAGACTGGGTGCCTTATCCTGGTGACACTATGGATACGGCCCACTTTGTATTTGATACAAACGCTGCGATCCAACGCGTTCGTGTAGGAGACATGCGAGTGGGGGTATCCTATGCAATGAGTTTGCATAAGACCGGACCGCGAAATAGTAACCACTGGTTATAACACCGTTAACTAGTTGGTTTTCTATTTCACTAGGACGACCTAGACAACTTAGTCTTAATCCTGAGTTGATTATGGACTCCTGCTCATGAGAGATTGTCCTTTGATTTGTATGGGTGAGAGTGGCCAATACGCCGACTCAATAAGCCTACCACTTTGGGGACAAGACCGAATGGGGAGCTGGGAACATAATCATACAAGATGGAATTCACTCCTTCCCGACTTTAGGGAAGCAGATGAGTGTTCCCTTAAGTGGTTACTCCGAGTCTTGAACAAAGGGCCCTACCCTCTCAATGGCACGAGAGGGTTTTCTGTTTGATGGTTGGACCACAAACAGGTTGTTCATTAGAGGAGAATTGGTACTTAAGGAAATAGAGGTAACCTAGGGGTAAAACGGTAATTTGACCCAGCTGGTGTTACGGACACTCGTGAAGGACTAACTAGTCGATATTGGTCTATATCCGTGGACACAGAAAATATGTCTGCAGTGAGAAGAGTGCAACTGTGAGTCTATAGTGGAATGAACACACAGTTAACGAATATTGATTAATGTGGTTAATGAGTTTGACCAATTAATCTCACATCGTTGGAGCTTCTGATCTGCAGGTCCATTAGGTCCCACTGGTAGCTCATAAAGTAATTTGAGGCAACTAAGTAATAAATGTAAATTGAAAATGTTCAATTCACTAAGGGAAACAAATATAATATATATTGATATATTATTATGAGAGAAATTAATATTTGAAGAAATTCAAATATAAATTTATGGAAGTTTGAAAGAGTTCAAATAATGAATTAATTAATTTAAGGCCTAAAATGTGTTTGGGCAAATTAATTAATTCTAGGCCGGAAATTAAATATGTGATATTTAATTGGTGGGAATTAATCAATTATGGAAATAATTAATCACTTAAGGAAGTGATTAATCATTTATGGAAATGATCTAATCACTTATGGAAGTAATTAGTCATTTGTGGAAAAGATTAATCAATTGTGGAATTGATTGATCATGATTGATTAATTAAGGAATAAGATTGAATCAATTTTGGAAAAGATTGATTTAATTGAATATTTTATTCATGGCCTCTCTTCTATAAATAGAACACTAGACCTAATTGGTCTAGGAGACTTGACACTTTGCTCTTGCTCTTAGACTCTCAAGACAAGACCTAGAATTCTCTCTAGCCTCCCTCTTAGAGAAAGACTCCCACAAGTCTTTTGCCTCCTAGACCTAGAGTCATACCGGTGTAACCTCTGTGGTTATTGTGTCATTCAAGAAGAATTTTCCAGCGATCACAAGACAAAGGAGGCTGTTGCGTTTTGTTCGTTGGAGAATCGTTGGCGACGAACGGTCAAGTCTACAACGGAGGTTTGTAACGGTTCTTCCCCTTTTCTTTAGAAAAGCATGAAAATAAATTTAGATTTATTTTTAAGCATGTTTAAACTGATTTTCCAGCAACTTTAAAGAGTGTTTAAAGTTTGTTTGAGTTTTCGTAACGGTATTTTAATGTTAATTAATATACGGCGTAAGGTCCAATCGATGCGCTTCCGCTGCGTGGGGACTTTTATTCCCTTCAATCGGCATCAGAGCCATCGCTGTCCCTATTAATTAATATTAAAAGTTGCGATAGGCTCTAATAGGTGGGATTTATGCATAATGTATGTTCGGTTTGCGTTGAACTGTTTAGGTTAATTTTATGGCCATAGATTTTATTTTTATGTGATTTTGATCATGTAAGGCCCGGTGTTTCGGGTATTTTATGTAAAATCGAGTCCTATGTAAGTCCGGGTCTAGAATAGGTTTTTATGAGATGAAAATCAAAGCAATCGCTGCTGAAATCGAGGCCAAAATCGAAGAAAACACTGCTGTTTTGCCCAGATTCTGCCTCCAGACGCAACAGCGTCGGGACGCTACCTCAACAGCGTCTCGACGCTATCTCGATACCGCAGGCGCCAGATATGGAAAGCGCACAGCGTCGAGACGCTGTCTCGATGGCGGCGCGCATTAGGGCTTCAACAGGCGCGGTTCAAGCTGTGGGCGGTCCGGTTCAGACCGGTTCGGCTGAGCTGGGACCTATTTGGTTCGGTTCAGCCAATTTTTGGCATGGTTCGTGATTTTGGAAGCCGGTTCGAGGTGGTTCGGGGCGGTTCGTGCTGTCTAGACCAATTTTGGGAGCTGCAGAGGGATTTTAGGATAGAATTTAGCTAAAATTATTGTAATTTAATGCTTTATTTTATCCTAGGGGCCAAAATTAACCGGTTCAATTGCTATTTATATGCTTTATGGATGTCATATAGAATATTTAATCCCACCTTAGGTTATAAACATGCTCATGCATTTTTTTATATATATTATAAATAGTTATAATGTATGTTTAGATGCATGGAATTGTTTTCATATTTTTAATATAAGTGTATATTGATTATATGAAAAATTTGGAAAGCATGAAGCATGTCATTACTTAAATTAAATATAAATAGTTATGTTTAATGTGATGAATGAAGCATGCTTGATTGATTTTCTTGATTGGCTTATAATTGAAAATCAATATTGCATGAAGCATGAAACATCCATAGTTAATAATATAATAGTTATATTATTCATGCAATAAGTGTGGTTTAATTATTTAATTTGAATGAGATTGTTAAATGAATTAAACCCTAGATTCTTGATTATAGGATTAATCATTAAAATTTGAAATAGTTCTTTAATATTAATGATTAGAAACCGTCAATCTATAATCAAGATTTGCATGCAAACATAAGATCATAGGATAAATTGGATTAATTTTAAATTGTTTAAAATTAATTAGACCTAGATCAGTTTCTAATAGGATTAGAATCTTTTCTTACTTAGAATTAAAAATAGTTTTAATTGACTAAGTAGGAAAATCATTGCTGTGATTATAAGGGAACTCCACCGGTAATGTTCTGTCTAAGGCTGGGGGTATTTAAGTTGACGGTTTACGGAACACCTCCTACCTGGGAACTGACCTGGAATACCGGAGTTGAATTAATCATAGTTAAATGTTAGCATGGAATGTCACTAGGTTTATTAAAAGTGTTTAATGCACCTAGATCTTTAGAGTAAAGACCCTACATTGCTGAGGTTATAAGGGAACTCTCTCGGTAAAGTTCTGTCTAAGGTTGGGGGTATTTAAGTTGACGGTTTACGGAACACCTCCTACCTGGGAACTGACCCGAACATTGAGTTGAATTAACCATAGTAATGTTGACTTGCAATGTTGGGTTTATTAAAAGAGGTTTAATTCACCCAAAAGATTGCAGTTGAATCCTTTCCATAATTGTTAAAATATGATAAGACTTAGATAGATTGACTTAGCCGAATACTATCTAAGTTAAACAACCCTATATTAACCGTATGACATTTTCAGTGGGAGAAAAATTACAAAACGAGATTTAAATCAAGTTTTGCTCCTACGTCCCTATATTCACAACGTGAGGTTCATGCTCGGCTTCGAGTCGCCTTAGGAGCGGCCTCCCTTCGAAAAGTGTTTGCGTGAATCAATATCAGGGTGAATGGGAAAAATGTCTAAAGTAAGTGGGAGCGGGACACGTGTCAACGTATCCCTCGGTCTCCGCCCATAGTTCACACCGTGAGAGTACTATGATCCGCCTGCAGGTTGTCCTGGCGCAACCATCCCTTCGGAGGGCCTGATCATAGGATTCGGAACACCGTGAACTCCTGAATAGGATAGGAGCTCTTAGGCTAATCACCAACAGTTGTCTTTCCCTTCGGTAGCCTGTTGGTGCGTGCCTCTGAGATCTGAAAGTGGGAGGGTTACACTTACGAGGATGAGTTAAAAGTGTTAACAAATCCTTGACCGAACAACGGTGGCTAATGTCTATAGGAATATGAGTTATTCTGGAATTAGAATTAGCTGAGAGGTGTCTCATTTCAAAGGAGGAGTGCCTGATCACCCTTCGGTGGCTGATATTCTAAACCTCTGAAACATCGTTGCAAAACTAAATCAATAGTTTTAGGGTTCTGTGATTGTCTGTTTTGCTAAATTGATTGGATTGTGTGCAATTGTTTGCTTGTATGATGGGTTAAGGCAAAGATAACTAATACGGTCATTGTTTGTTTAAATTTCAGCAATGTCTTCCTCAATTGTCTCTCTGCTTAAAAATGAGAAATTAACCGGCGAAAATTATGCTACGTGGAAGTCGAACCTGAATACGATTCTTGTTGTCGATGATCTGCGGTTCGTCTTAACGGAGGATTGTCCTCCAGCCCCTGCTCGTAATGCATCCCAAGCAGTTAAGGATGCTTATGACCGCTGGACAAAGGCCAATGATAAGACTCGCGTCTATATCCTAGCCAGCCTATCTGAAGTTTTGGCTAAAAGGCATGAGGGCATGGTAACAGCGAGGGAGATTATGAACTCTCTCCAGGAGATGTTTGGACAACCGTCCTACCAACTCCACCATGACGCTCTCAAATACGTTTATAGCTGTCGCATGAAAGAGGGCACGTCTGTTCGGGAGCATGTCCTGGATATGATGGTCCAATTCAACGTGGCAGAAGCAAACGGGGCGGTCATAGATGAGCGTAGTCAGGTTGCATTCATCTTAGAATCTCTTCCGAAGAGTTTTCTGCAGTTTCGAAGCAATGCAATGATGAATAAAATAACATTCAACCTGACTAGCCTCCTGAATGAGCTACAACTCTATCAGTCTCTTCTTAAGAAGAAGGGACAGATAGAAGGAGAGGCAAACGTTGTTCACTCTAAAAGAAAGTTCCAGAAGGGTTCATCCTCTGGAACTAAATCTGTAGCCACTTCTTCAAAGAAAACTCAGAAGAAGAAAGGAAACAAGGGGAAAGCTCCCAGTACTGCTGCTAAAAGCAAGGGAAAAGCCAAAGCTATGGCAGATAAGGGCAAGTGTTTCCACTGCAATGTAGATGGACATTGGAAGAGAAACTGCCCAAAATACCTTGCTGAGAAAAAGAAGGAAAAGGAAGGTAAATTTGATTTACTTGTTTTAGAAACATGCCTGGTAGAACATGATGAGTTTACCTGGATACTTGATTCAGGAGCAACTAATCATGTTTGCTCTTCTTTTCAGGAAAATAGTTCCTTTCTGGCAGTTGAACGATGGAGAAATGACACTCAGGGTCGGAACTGGAGAAGTCATTTCAGCTAAAGCAGTGGGAGCTGCGAAGTTATTTTTTAGAAATAGATTCTTACTTTTAGAAAGTTTGTTAATTGTTCCCAAGATTAAGAGGAACTTAATTTCTATTTAATGTTTGATTGAACAATCGTATACAGTTACTTTTGATATGAATGAAGCGTTCATTTATAAAAATGGTGTACTTATTTGTTCAGCCAAATTGGAAAATAACTTGTATGTTTTAAGACCAACCGAAAACAAAGCACTTTTAAATCACGAATTATTTAAAACTGCTGAAACTCAAAGGAAAAGGCAAAAGATTTCTCCAACAAGTAACAATACTCATCTTTGGCATCTTAGACTTGGTCATATAAACATCGATAGGATCGGTCGTTTGGTAAAGAATGGACTTCTAAGTAAGTTAGAAGATGATTCACTACCACCTTGTGAATCTTGTCTCGAGGGAAAAATGACAAAGAGACCTTTTACTGGAAAAGGTTACAGAGCCAAAGAACCCTTAGAGTTAATACATTCGGATCTATGTGGTCCAATGAATGTAAAAGCTCGAGGAGGGTACGAATATTTCATCTCATTTATAGATGATTATTCAAGATATGGTTACTTGTACCTAATGGGACATAAGTCTGAAGCCCTTGAAAAGTTTAAGGAGTTTAAGGCTGAAGTTGAAAACCTATTAGGTAAATCTATTAAAGTACTTCGATCAGATCGAGGAGGGGAGTATATGGATCAAAGATTCCAGGATTATATGATAGAACATGGAATCCAATCTCAACTCTCAGCCCCTGGTACACCTCAGCAGAATGGTGTGTCAGAAAGGAGAAATAGAACCTTGTTAGACATGGTTCGATCAATGATGAGCTATGCTCAATTGCCTAGCTCGTTTTGGGGGTATGCAGTGGAGACTGCAGTATACATCTTGAACAATGTTCCCTCGAAAAGTGTTTCTGAAACACCTTTCGAATTATGGAAGGGGCGTAAACCTAGTTTGCATCACTTTCGCATCTGGGGTTGTCCAGCACACGTGCTTGTGACAAATCCTAAGAAACTGGAACCTCGTTCAAAACTGTGCCAATTTGTTGGTTACCCTAAAGAAACGAGAGGTGGTTATTTCTACGACCCACAAGAAAATAAGGTGATTGTATCGACAAACGCCACTTTCTTAGAGGAAAACCACATGAGAGATCATAAACCACGCAGCAAAATAATATTAGGAGAAGCTACTGAAGAATCATCAAGAGTTGTTGATGAAGTTGGACCTTCAACAAGGGTTGATGAAGGAACTAGTTCTTCAGATCCATCCCGTCCATCTCAAACGTTGGGAATGCCTCGACGCAGTGGGAGGGTTGTATTACAACCTGACCGCTACTTGGGTTTAACTGAAACTCAGGTTATCATACCTAATGATGGCATTGAGGATCCATTGTCCTATCGACAGGCAATGAATGACGAAGATACGGATGAATGGGTCAAAGCCATGAACCTGGAAATAGAGTCAATGCACTCCAATTCTGTATGGGAACTTACAGATCTACCAAATGGGGTAAAACTCATAGGGTGCAAATGGATCTATAAGAGAAAAAGAGATGCAGCTGGAAAGGTACAGACCTCCAAAGCTAGACTAGTGGCAAAGGGTTATACCCAAAAGGAAGGGGTTGACTATGAGGAAACCTTTTCTCCTGTAGCCATGTTAAAGTCCATAAGAATTCTCTTATCCATAGCCACATATTATGACTATGAAATATGGCAAATGGACGCCAAGACTGCCTTTCTGAATGGTAATCTTGAAGAGAATATCTTCATGTCTCAACCCGAAGGGTTCATAGCCCAAGGTCAGGAACAAAAGGTTTGTAAGCTCAATCGATCCATTTATGGATTGAAACAAGCGTCCAGATCATGGAACATTAGATTTGATACTGCAATCAAATCTTTTAGCTTTGACCAAAACGTTGATGAGCCTTGCGTATACAAGAAAGTCAACAAAAGGAAAGTAGCTTTTCTAATACTTTATGTAGATGATATCCTACTCATTGGGAATGATGTAGGATACCTCACTGACATTAAGAAATGGCTAGCAGCCCAATTCCAAATGAAAGATCTGGGAGAGGCTCAATATGTTCTGGGAATCCAAATCATTAGGGATCGTAAGAACAAAACGCTAGCTTTGTCTCAAGCAACGTATATTGACAAGATGTTGTCTCGATATTCGATACAAAACTCCAAGAAGGGACTACTACCCTTCAGACATGGGGTACACCTGTCTAAGGAACAATCTCCTAAGACACCTCAAGAAGTTGAGAACATGAGACACATTCCCTACGCCTCAGCTGTGGGCAGCTTAATGTATGCTATGCTCTGCACTAGGCCTGACATATGTTATGCAGTGGGAGTAGTCAGTAGGTATCAGTCTAATCCAGGGTTGGACCACTGGGGAGCGGTTAAGAATATCCTCAAGTATCTTCGGAGAACGAGGGACTACATGCTTGTGGATGGAGCTAAGGATTTGATTCTTACTGGATACACTGACTCTGACTTTCAAGCTGATAAGGATTCAAGGAAATCCACATCAGGGTCAGTATTCACCCTCAATGGAGGAGCAGTAGTGTGGAGAAGAATCAAACAAGGATGCATAGCAGACTCAACCATGGAGGCTGAGTATGTAGCAGCTTGCGAAGCAGCTAAGGAGGCAGTATGGCTTAGAAAATTCTTGACTGATTTGGAAGTGGTTCCGAATATGAACGTGCCCATAACACTATACTGTGACAACAGTGGGGCTGTAGCCAACTCAAAAGAACCTCGAAGCCACAAACGGGGTAAACACATCGAGAGGAAGTATCACCTGATACGGGAAATTGTGCAAAGAGGAGATGTGATCGTCACTAAGATCGCCTCGGAGCATAACATCGCTGATCCATTTACGAAGGCTCTCACGGCTAAAGTGTTTGAGGGTCATCTAGAGGGTCTAGGTCTACGAGATATGTATGCCATCTAATCTAGGGCAAGTGGGAGAAATGTATAATGGGTATAAGGATGCCCTAGTTCATTGTATTATTTATATACATGACATTTCCAGCTTTAGATTATTGCATTTACATCCCACTAACTAGTGTTTTAGTTCAAGTGGGAGTTTGTTGGGTTTTATGCCCTAAAACTCGTAGATAGTGAATGTAACCGTTGACCGGATATTAATGAAATAATATTGATATGTTTTTTATTAATTGTTATTAGTTATTTTATATTTGTCTTTTGCCTAATAATAACCCTAATCCAATAAACTAGACATCCAAGGCTGTAATATGAGTCTTGAACTATATGTAGCGACATATGGGATCATTGTTCAAGAAACAGCCTAAAGGGTCTATAGTATAGGGATAAGACTGGGTGCCTTATCCTGGTGACACTATGGATACGGCCCACTTTGTATTTGATACAAACGCTGCGATCCAACGCGTTCGTGTAGGAGACATGCGAGTGGGGGTATCCTATGCAATGAGTTTGCATAAGACCGGACCGCGAAATAGTAACCACTGGTTATAACACCGTTAACTAGTTGGTTTTCTATTTCACTAGGACGACCTAGACAACTTAGTCTTAATCCTGAGTTGATTATGGACTCCTGCTCATGAGAGATTGTCCTTTGATTTGTATGGGTGAGAGTGGCCAATACGCCGACTCAATAAGCCTACCACTTTGGGGACAAGACCGAATGGGGAGCTGGGAACATAATCATACAAGATGGAATTCACTCCTTCCCGACTTTAGGGAAGCAGATGAGTGTTCCCTTAAGTGGTTACTCCGAGTCTTGAACAAAGGGCCCTACCCTCTCAATGGCACGAGAGGGTTTTCTGTTTGATGGTTGGACCACAAACAGGTTGTTCATTAGAGGAGAATTGGTACTTAAGGAAATAGAGGTAACCTAGGGGTAAAACGGTAATTTGACCCAGCTGGTGTTACGGACACTCGTGAAGGACTAACTAGTCGATATTGGTCTATATCCGTGGACACAGAAAATATGTCTGCAGTGAGAAGAGTGCAACTGTGAGTCTATAGTGGAATGAACACACAGTTAACGAATATTGATTAATGTGGTTAATGAGTTTGACCAATTAATCTCACATCGTTGGAGCTTCTGATCTGCAGGTCCATTAGGTCCCACTGGTAGCTCATAAAGTAATTTGAGGCAACTAAGTAATAAATGTAAATTGAAAATGTTCAATTCACTAAGGGAAACAAATATAATATATATTGATATATTATTATGAGAGAAATTAATATTTGAAGAAATTCAAATATAAATTTATGGAAGTTTGAAAGAGTTCAAATAATGAATTAATTAATTTAAGGCCTAAAATGTGTTTGGGCAAATTAATTAATTCTAGGCCGGAAATTAAATATGTGATATTTAATTGGTGGGAATTAATCAATTATGGAAATAATTAATCACTTAAGGAAGTGATTAATCATTTATGGAAATGATCTAATCACTTATGGAAGTAATTAGTCATTTGTGGAAAAGATTAATCAATTGTGGAATTGATTGATCATGATTGATTAATTAAGGAATAAGATTGAATCAATTTTGGAAAAGATTGATTTAATTGAATATTTTATTCATGGCCTCTCTTCTATAAATAGAACACTAGACCTAATTGGTCTAGGAGACTTGACACTTTGCTCTTGCTCTTAGACTCTCAAGACAAGACCTAGAATTCTCTCTAGCCTCCCTCTTAGAGAAAGACTCCCACAAGTCTTTTGCCTCCTAGACCTAGAGTCATACCGGTGTAACCTCTGTGGTTATTGTGTCATTCAAGAAGAATTTTCCAGCGATCACAAGACAAAGGAGGCTGTTGCGTTTTGTTCGTTGGAGAATCGTTGGCGACGAACGGTCAAGTCTACAACGGAGGTTTGTAACGGTTCTTCCCCTTTTCTTTAGAAAAGCATGAAAATAAATTTAGATTTATTTTTAAGCATGTTTAAACTGATTTTCCAGCAACTTTAAAGAGTGTTTAAAGTTTGTTTGAGTTTTCGTAACGGTATTTTAATGTTAATTAATATACGGCGTAAGGTCCAATCGATGCGCTTCCGCTGCGTGGGGACTTTTATTCCCTTCAATCGGCATCAGAGCCATCGCTGTCCCTATTAATTAATATTAAAAGTTGCGATAGGCTCTAATAGGTGGGATTTATGCATAATGTATGTTCGGTTTGCGTTGAACTGTTTAGGTTAATTTTATGGCCATAGATTTTATTTTTATGTGATTTTGATCATGTAAGGCCCGGTGTTTCGGGTATTTTATGTAAAATCGAGTCCTATGTAAGTCCGGGTCTAGAATAGGTTTTTATGAGATGAAAATCAAAGCAATCGCTGCTGAAATCGAGGCCAAAATCGAAGAAAACACTGCTGTTTTGCCCAGATTCTGCCTCCAGACGCAACAGCGTCGGGACGCTACCTCAACAGCGTCTCGACGCTATCTCGATACCGCAGGCGCCAGATATGGAAAGCGCACAGCGTCGAGACGCTGTCTCGATGGCGGCGCGCATTAGGGCTTCAACAGGCGCGGTTCAAGCTGTGGGCGGTCCGGTTCAGACCGGTTCGGCTGAGCTGGGACCTATTTGGTTCGGTTCAGCCAATTTTTGGCATGGTTCGTGATTTTGGAAGCCGGTTCGAGGTGGTTCGGGGCGGTTCGTGCTGTCTAGACCAATTTTGGGAGCTGCAGAGGGATTTTAGGATAGAATTTAGCTAAAATTATTGTAATTTAATGCTTTATTTTATCCTAGGGGCCAAAATTAACCGGTTCAATTGCTATTTATATGCTTTATGGATGTCATATAGAATATTTAATCCCACCTTAGGTTATAAACATGCTCATGCATTTTTTTATATATATTATAAATAGTTATAATGTATGTTTAGATGCATGGAATTGTTTTCATATTTTTAATATAAGTGTATATTGATTATATGAAAAATTTGGAAAGCATGAAGCATGTCATTACTTAAATTAAATATAAATAGTTATGTTTAATGTGATGAATGAAGCATGCTTGATTGATTTTCTTGATTGGCTTATAATTGAAAATCAATATTGCATGAAGCATGAAACATCCATAGTTAATAATATAATAGTTATATTATTCATGCAATAAGTGTGGTTTAATTATTTAATTTGAATGAGATTGTTAAATGAATTAAACCCTAGATTCTTGATTATAGGATTAATCATTAAAATTTGAAATAGTTCTTTAATATTAATGATTAGAAACCGTCAATCTATAATCAAGATTTGCATGCAAACATAAGATCATAGGATAAATTGGATTAATTTTAAATTGTTTAAAATTAATTAGACCTAGATCAGTTTCTAATAGGATTAGAATCTTTTCTTACTTAGAATTAAAAATAGTTTTAATTGACTAAGTAGGAAAATCATTGCTGTGATTATAAGGGAACTCCACCGGTAATGTTCTGTCTAAGGCTGGGGGTATTTAAGTTGACGGTTTACGGAACACCTCCTACCTGGGAACTGACCTGGAATACCGGAGTTGAATTAATCATAGTTAAATGTTAGCATGGAATGTCACTAGGTTTATTAAAAGTGTTTAATGCACCTAGATCTTTAGAGTAAAGACCCTACATTGCTGAGGTTATAAGGGAACTCTCTCGGTAAAGTTCTGTCTAAGGTTGGGGGTATTTAAGTTGACGGTTTACGGAACACCTCCTACCTGGGAACTGACCCGAACATTGAGTTGAATTAACCATAGTAATGTTGACTTGCAATGTTGGGTTTATTAAAAGAGGTTTAATTCACCCAAAAGATTGCAGTTGAATCCTTTCCATAATTGTTAAAATATGATAAGACTTAGATAGATTGACTTAGCCGAATACTATCTAAGTTAAACAACCCTATATTAACCGTATGACATTTTCAGTGGGAGAAAAATTACAAAACGAGATTTAAATCAAGTTTTGCTCCTACGTCCCTATATTCACAACGTGAGGTTCATGCTCGGCTTCGAGTCGCCTTAGGAGCGGCCTCCCTTCGAAAAGTGTTTGCGTGAATCAATATCAGGGTGAATGGGAAAAATGTCTAAAGTAAGTGGGAGCGGGACACGTGTCAACGTATCCCTCGGTCTCCGCCCATAGTTCACACCGTGAGAGTACTATGATCCGCCTGCAGGTTGTCCTGGCGCAACCATCCCTTCGGAGGGCCTGATCATAGGATTCGGAACACCGTGAACTCCTGAATAGGATAGGAGCTCTTAGGCTAATCACCAACAGTTGTCTTTCCCTTCGGTAGCCTGTTGGTGCGTGCCTCTGAGATCTGAAAGTGGGAGGGTTACACTTACGAGGATGAGTTAAAAGTGTTAACAAATCCTTGACCGAACAACGGTGGCTAATGTCTATAGGAATATGAGTTATTCTGGAATTAGAATTAGCTGAGAGGTGTCTCATTTCAAAGGAGGAGTGCCTGATCACCCTTCGGTGGCTGATATTCTAAACCTCTGAAACATCGTTGCAAAACTAAATCAATAGTTTTAGGGTTCTGTGATTGTCTGTTTTGCTAAATTGATTGGATTGTGTGCAATTGTTTGCTTGTATGATGGGTTAAGGCAAAGATAACTAATACGGTCATTGTTTGTTTAAATTTCAGCAATGTCTTCCTCAATTGTCTCTCTGCTTAAAAATGAGAAATTAACCGGCGAAAATTATGCTACGTGGAAGTCGAACCTGAATACGATTCTTGTTGTCGATGATCTGCGGTTCGTCTTAACGGAGGATTGTCCTCCAGCCCCTGCTCGTAATGCATCCCAAGCAGTTAAGGATGCTTATGACCGCTGGACAAAGGCCAATGATAAGACTCGCGTCTATATCCTAGCCAGCCTATCTGAAGTTTTGGCTAAAAGGCATGAGGGCATGGTAACAGCGAGGGAGATTATGAACTCTCTCCAGGAGATGTTTGGACAACCGTCCTACCAACTCCACCATGACGCTCTCAAATACGTTTATAGCTGTCGCATGAAAGAGGGCACGTCTGTTCGGGAGCATGTCCTGGATATGATGGTCCAATTCAACGTGGCAGAAGCAAACGGGGCGGTCATAGATGAGCGTAGTCAGGTTGCATTCATCTTAGAATCTCTTCCGAAGAGTTTTCTGCAGTTTCGAAGCAATGCAATGATGAATAAAATAACATTCAACCTGACTAGCCTCCTGAATGAGCTACAACTCTATCAGTCTCTTCTTAAGAAGAAGGGACAGATAGAAGGAGAGGCAAACGTTGTTCACTCTAAAAGAAAGTTCCAGAAGGGTTCATCCTCTGGAACTAAATCTGTAGCCACTTCTTCAAAGAAAACTCAGAAGAAGAAAGGAAACAAGGGGAAAGCTCCCAGTACTGCTGCTAAAAGCAAGGGAAAAGCCAAAGCTATGGCAGATAAGGGCAAGTGTTTCCACTGCAATGTAGATGGACATTGGAAGAGAAACTGCCCAAAATACCTTGCTGAGAAAAAGAAGGAAAAGGAAGGTAAATTTGATTTACTTGTTTTAGAAACATGCCTGGTAGAACATGATGAGTTTACCTGGATACTTGATTCAGGAGCAACTAATCATGTTTGCTCTTCTTTTCAGGAAAATAGTTCCTTTCTGGCAGTTGAACGATGGAGAAATGACACTCAGGGTCGGAACTGGAGAAGTCATTTCAGCTAAAGCAGTGGGAGCTGCGAAGTTATTTTTTAGAAATAGATTCTTACTTTTAGAAAGTTTGTTAATTGTTCCCAAGATTAAGAGGAACTTAATTTCTATTTAATGTTTGATTGAACAATCGTATACAGTTACTTTTGATATGAATGAAGCGTTCATTTATAAAAATGGTGTACTTATTTGTTCAGCCAAATTGGAAAATAACTTGTATGTTTTAAGACCAACCGAAAACAAAGCACTTTTAAATCACGAATTATTTAAAACTGCTGAAACTCAAAGGAAAAGGCAAAAGATTTCTCCAACAAGTAACAATACTCATCTTTGGCATCTTAGACTTGGTCATATAAACATCGATAGGATCGGTCGTTTGGTAAAGAATGGACTTCTAAGTAAGTTAGAAGATGATTCACTACCACCTTGTGAATCTTGTCTCGAGGGAAAAATGACAAAGAGACCTTTTACTGGAAAAGGTTACAGAGCCAAAGAACCCTTAGAGTTAATACATTCGGATCTATGTGGTCCAATGAATGTAAAAGCTCGAGGAGGGTACGAATATTTCATCTCATTTATAGATGATTATTCAAGATATGGTTACTTGTACCTAATGGGACATAAGTCTGAAGCCCTTGAAAAGTTTAAGGAGTTTAAGGCTGAAGTTGAAAACCTATTAGGTAAATCTATTAAAGTACTTCGATCAGATCGAGGAGGGGAGTATATGGATCAAAGATTCCAGGATTATATGATAGAACATGGAATCCAATCTCAACTCTCAGCCCCTGGTACACCTCAGCAGAATGGTGTGTCAGAAAGGAGAAATAGAACCTTGTTAGACATGGTTCGATCAATGATGAGCTATGCTCAATTGCCTAGCTCGTTTTGGGGGTATGCAGTGGAGACTGCAGTATACATCTTGAACAATGTTCCCTCGAAAAGTGTTTCTGAAACACCTTTCGAATTATGGAAGGGGCGTAAACCTAGTTTGCATCACTTTCGCATCTGGGGTTGTCCAGCACACGTGCTTGTGACAAATCCTAAGAAACTGGAACCTCGTTCAAAACTGTGCCAATTTGTTGGTTACCCTAAAGAAACGAGAGGTGGTTATTTCTACGACCCACAAGAAAATAAGGTGATTGTATCGACAAACGCCACTTTCTTAGAGGAAAACCACATGAGAGATCATAAACCACGCAGCAAAATAATATTAGGAGAAGCTACTGAAGAATCATCAAGAGTTGTTGATGAAGTTGGACCTTCAACAAGGGTTGATGAAGGAACTAGTTCTTCAGATCCATCCCGTCCATCTCAAACGTTGGGAATGCCTCGACGCAGTGGGAGGGTTGTATTACAACCTGACCGCTACTTGGGTTTAACTGAAACTCAGGTTATCATACCTAATGATGGCATTGAGGATCCATTGTCCTATCGACAGGCAATGAATGACGAAGATACGGATGAATGGGTCAAAGCCATGAACCTGGAAATAGAGTCAATGCACTCCAATTCTGTATGGGAACTTACAGATCTACCAAATGGGGTAAAACTCATAGGGTGCAAATGGATCTATAAGAGAAAAAGAGATGCAGCTGGAAAGGTACAGACCTCCAAAGCTAGACTAGTGGCAAAGGGTTATACCCAAAAGGAAGGGGTTGACTATGAGGAAACCTTTTCTCCTGTAGCCATGTTAAAGTCCATAAGAATTCTCTTATCCATAGCCACATATTATGACTATGAAATATGGCAAATGGACGCCAAGACTGCCTTTCTGAATGGTAATCTTGAAGAGAATATCTTCATGTCTCAACCCGAAGGGTTCATAGCCCAAGGTCAGGAACAAAAGGTTTGTAAGCTCAATCGATCCATTTATGGATTGAAACAAGCGTCCAGATCATGGAACATTAGATTTGATACTGCAATCAAATCTTTTAGCTTTGACCAAAACGTTGATGAGCCTTGCGTATACAAGAAAGTCAACAAAAGGAAAGTAGCTTTTCTAATACTTTATGTAGATGATATCCTACTCATTGGGAATGATGTAGGATACCTCACTGACATTAAGAAATGGCTAGCAGCCCAATTCCAAATGAAAGATCTGGGAGAGGCTCAATATGTTCTGGGAATCCAAATCATTAGGGATCGTAAGAACAAAACGCTAGCTTTGTCTCAAGCAACGTATATTGACAAGATGTTGTCTCGATATTCGATACAAAACTCCAAGAAGGGACTACTACCCTTCAGACATGGGGTACACCTGTCTAAGGAACAATCTCCTAAGACACCTCAAGAAGTTGAGAACATGAGACACATTCCCTACGCCTCAGCTGTGGGCAGCTTAATGTATGCTATGCTCTGCACTAGGCCTGACATATGTTATGCAGTGGGAGTAGTCAGTAGGTATCAGTCTAATCCAGGGTTGGACCACTGGGGAGCGGTTAAGAATATCCTCAAGTATCTTCGGAGAACGAGGGACTACATGCTTGTGTATGGAGCTAAGGATTTGATTCTTACTGGATACACTGACTCTGACTTTCAAGCTGATAAGGATTCAAGGAAATCCACATCAGGGTCAGTATTCACCCTCAATGGAGGAGCAGTAGTGTGGAGAAGAATCAAACAAGGATGCATAGCAGACTCAACCATGGAGGCTGAGTATGTAGCAGCTTGCGAAGCAGCTAAGGAGGCAGTATGGCTTAGAAAATTCTTGACTGATTTGGAAGTGGTTCCGAATATGAACGTGCCCATAACACTATACTGTGACAACAGTGGGGCTGTAGCCAACTCAAAAGAACCTCGAAGCCACAAACGGGGTAAACACATCGAGAGGAAGTATCACCTGATACGGGAAATTGTGCAAAGAGGAGATGTGATCGTCACTAAGATCGCCTCGGAGCATAACATCGCTGATCCATTTACGAAGGCTCTCACGGCTAAAGTGTTTGAGGGTCATCTAGAGGGTCTAGGTCTACGAGATATGTATGCCATCTAATCTAAGGCAAGTGGGAGAAATGTATAATGGGTATAAGGATGCCCTAGTTCATTGTATTATTTATATACATGACATTTCCAGCTTTAGATTATTGCATTTACATCCCACTAACTAGTGTTTTAGTTCAAGTGGGAGTTTGTTGGGTTTTATGCCCTAAAACTCGTAGATAGTGAATGTAACCGTTGACCGGATATTAATGAAATAATATTGATATGTTTTTTATTAATTGTTATTAGTTATTTTATATTTGTCTTTTGCCTAATAATAACCCTAATCCAATAAACTAGACATCCAAGGCTGTAATATGAGTCTTGAACTATATGTAGCGACATATGGGATCATTGTTCAAGAAACAGCCTAAAGGGTCTATAGTATAGGGATAAGACTGGGTGCCTTATCCTGGTGACACTATGGATACGGCCCACTTTGTATTTGATACAAACGCTGCGATCCAACGCGTTCGTGTAGGAGACATGCGAGTGGGGGTATCCTATGCAATGAGTTTGCATAAGACCGGACCGCGAAATAGTAACCACTGGTTATAACACCGTTAACTAGTTGGTTTTCTATTTCACTAGGACGACCTAGACAACTTAGTCTTAATCCTGAGTTGATTATGGACTCCTGCTCATGAGAGATTGTCCTTTGATTTGTATGGGTGAGAGTGGCCAATACGCCGACTCAATAAGCCTACCACTTTGGGGACAAGACCGAATGGGGAGCTGGGAACATAATCATACAAGATGGAATTCACTCCTTCCCGACTTTAGGGAAGCAGATGAGTGTTCCCTTAAGTGGTTACTCCAAGTCTTGAACAAAGGGCCCTACCCTCTCAATGGCACGAGAGGGTTTTCTGTTTGATGGTTGGACCACAAACAGGTTGTTCATTAGAGGAGAATTGGTACTTAAGGAAATAGAGGTAACCTAGGGGTAAAACGGTAATTTGACCCAGCTGGTGTTACGGACACTCGTGAAGGACTAACTAGTCGATATTGGTCTATATCCGTGGACACAGAAAATATGTCTGCAGTGAGAAGAGTGCAACTGTGAGTCTATAGTGGAATGAACACACAGTTAACGAATATTGATTAATGTGGTTAATGAGTTTGACCAATTAATCTCACATCGTTGGAGCTTCTGATCTGCAGGTCCATTAGGTCCCACTGGTAGCTCATAAAGTAATTTGAGGCAACTAAGTAATAAATGTAAATTGAAAATGTTCAATTCACTAAGGGAAACAAATATAATATATATTGATATATTATTATGAGAGAAATTAATATTTGAAGAAATTCAAATATAAATTTATGGAAGTTTGAAAGAGTTCAAATAATGAATTAATTAATTTAAGGCCTAAAATGTGTTTGGGCAAATTAATTAATTCTAGGCCGGAAATTAAATATGTGATATTTAATTGGTGGGAATTAATCAATTATGGAAATAATTAATCACTTAAGGAAGTGATTAATCATTTATGGAAATGATCTAATCACTTATGGAAGTAATTAGTCATTTGTGGAAAAGATTAATCAATTGTGGAATTGATTGATCATGATTGATTAATTAAGGAATAAGATTGAATCAATTTTGGAAAAGATTGATTTAATTGAATATTTTATTCATGGCCTCTCTTCTATAAATAGAACACTAGACCTAATTGGTCTAGGAGACTTGACACTTTGCTCTTGCTCTTAGACTCTCAAGACAAGACCTAGAATTCTCTCTAGCCTCCCTCTTAGAGAAAGACTCCCACAAGTCTTTTGCCTCCTAGACCTAGAGTCATACCGGTGTAACCTCTGTGGTTATTGTGTCATTCAAGAAGAATTTTCAAGCGATCACAAGACAAAGGAGGCTGTTGCGTTTTGTTCGTTGGAGAATCGTTGGCGACGAACGGTCAAGTCTACAACGGAGGTTTGTAACGGTTCTTCCCCTTTTCTTTAGAAAAGCATGAAAATAAATTTAGATTTATTTTTAAGCATGTTTAAACTGATTTTCCAGCAACTTTAAAGAGTGTTTAAAGTTTGTTTGAGTTTTCGTAACGGTATTTTAATGTTAATTAATATACGGCGTAAGGTCCAATCGATGCGCTTCCGCTGCGTGGGGACTTTTATTCCCTTCAAAAAGGAGTGGGGCTCGGTTACGGTGAGAATGAAAAGAAGAAAGGGGAAGTTTAAAAATTTTACAGTGGGTCGTCTCTTCAAGAGACGACCTACTGCTGCCTTTATTACGACAGACAAAGCATCAGGTTAAATTTCCCGTGTGGGTCGTCTCTTGAAGAGACGACTGTTGCGTTCCCAGAGTGAGTAAAAATGAGATATAAAAATGCTCTAGAACACTGTGCAAGTATACACAGTCTGCAGCAAGTAATAAGTATTTGTCAATCCAAGGCCTGAACTAGCTTCCACTCTATCTATTTTGTATGAATCTTTTAATGGTTTCAAGGTAATAAAAATGATTGGGTTTTATAAGAATTATGCTGAAGCAAAGTAAATGACAGAACAACAAGTAAACAAATAGGCAGACAGATTAGAGGCAGGCGCTGGTTAGGTTTAGTAATTGTTTTAAAAGATGCTCTAGCAATATTATTGATCATGCAACTCTCGCAGTATTATTAGCGGATTCCTCCCGGAACTCCGAATCTTTTGGAATGTGTTTCAACCCCAATGAAGTACGACCGATCAAGCACTAGGCAACTGGCTATCCCTAGCTCAGTCACTGGCGTTCACCAATACACAATGATCGTAGTGTGATTAATCGCCACACACTCTCTAAATCATCCCTGAAACTAGAGAGAGGTATTCATACCGGCTGGCCAAGCGGGCATAAAATAAGAATAAGCACAACAATTAATCAAGATGCAATAATCAATAAATATTATTAGAGATGAAGCACGGCAACTACATATTCCTTAACCAACGCCTAAAGCTACTTAGTTCATAATAAGCATGGAAACACGAATTACAATCTGAGTAGGCATGTCCATAATCACAAGATAATAAAGAAAATAATAATCTCCTTAATCAGCTTGCAGATGATGGTGTTCTTGGTAATCTCCAATCTCTCTATACTACTCGGCTTCCAAGGAAAGTTGGAATCCTCTTGACTTGGGCGGCTACTTCCTTTTATAGAAGGAAAGGAGGCTTGAATTAGGTCAACATGGACACGTGTAGGGCTCTCCTTGCTCCTTTATCCCGAAAATAATTCAACAGAAGTCGGTTCATGAAGTTGGCTAACGAGCTGTGACGTGGCAGTTCTGTTCCCAGTTTTGCTGCCGCACAGAATTCGCTCCCTCAAGTCGCCCAGCAACAGATTCTGCACAAAATGATTTCCAAAGCTTCCATTCTCCCAAATGGGTTAAAACATATAATTTACATCTAAAACCAACCCTATTAAGCACAAAAGACACACAAATCAATATAGAAATGAGGCCTTAATAACTACCTTTTGGACAGTTATCAACGACCTACGAGCGGGTAAAAAAAAAAGATTACGTGTAGGTCGTCTCTCACGCGGATTTATTTTTTTAAAACGAGAGCCACGATTGCATATCGTCTCTTGAAGAGACGATATGCAACCACGTGGGCGTAGGTCGTCTCTTCAAGAGACGACCTACAATTGGCGAATAAAAATAGCAATATTTTCCTAATAAGTTTCAAAACAATAATATATTAATAATAAGTATTTAAATAAATAATATTAATAAAAAAAATCCCACTTTTGAGCGGTTTGAATTATAGAGTTAAAAAACATTTTTGTACCTAAACTTGTATGAGAGTAATAATTTAGTTATTAAACTTTATATTATAATAATTTAGTTCATCTACTTTTAAACTTATAACAATTTAGTTCATGTACTTCATATGCACACTTTAGTTTCTGAACTTTAAATTTGTTCATGTTCATGTACTTTTGGCATTCCTAAATTTTCATGAAAATAACAACTTAGCACTACAACAAATTGGTCTTTTAATGTCGGACGTAAAAAACCACATGTGGCCTTTAATGTCGCACATTTAAAAAAGATGCGGATTTTGCTAGGTTAAAATTTTCATTAGGCTTTTAATGTCGGGCATAGCCCGACATTATATGTGACCGATGTTGCAATTCTGAAGTGGTTAAAAATATGAGATAAATTAACTCCAGAATACTGTGCAAGTATACACAATCTAGCAGCAAGTGATAAGTATTTATCGTATCCACAGGGTCTTGAAATGCCTACCTCTATTGATTTAATTTGCCTTTTTAGTGATTTCAAAAGGTTGGTTAAATTGATTGGGTTTTTAAAATGCTGAAACAAAAGAAATACGAAAGCAGTAAGTGATTACGACTAGAGAAAACAGAATGGAAACAGACACAGGTTAAGACTTCTGTAATTGTTTATAAAAATGCTCCAGCAATTATTTTGATCCGTCAATCTCATGCAGTATTATCAGCGGGATCCTCCCGGAACTCCAGATTTTTTGGAATATGTTTCAACTCCAATGACGTACTACCGATCAAGCACTAGGCAACTGGCTATCCCTAACTCAGTCACTGGCGTTCACCAATACACAATGATCTAGCGTGAATTATCGCCACACAACTCCTAAATCATCCCTGAAACTAGGAGAAGCTATACATACCGGCTAGCTAGGCGGGCACATAATGAAATTGAAGAACAACAATAACTCAAGATGACATAATCAAATAGAATTTCCAGATTTTATAAATATAACAATCACATAATTCTTAACCTATGCCTACAAAGTAATTAGTTCATGATTGAAAACATAAAGTACGTTACAATCTCGATAAGCACATCCATAATGCAAAATACACAAGAAATACTAATCCTTTTAGTAATTGGGGAGATGAAACGGCTGCTCCAAACCACCAAGAACATGGAAGAACTTCGTCTTCTTGAGTTGAATCGCAAATGGTCTTCTTAGATCTCCATTATGCCGTCAATTCGGCCTACTGCCGATTGATTCGGTCTCCAAGTCGTGAATCAGTTTATCTTTGACGGCTCCTCCTTTAATAAGATGAGGTTTAACCTAATTAGGTTAAATTGGACACGTGGAAGGCTCTCCAAGCTTCTTAGATCTGAAAATAATTCAGCTAACGCCACTTTATTAAAATGGATAACGAGCTGTTACGTGGCAGTTTTGCTCCCTGTTTTGCTGCAGCACAGAATTTGCTCCCTCAAGTCGCTCAGCAATAGATTCGGCATAAAATAACTTCCAAAGCATTCATTCTTCCAAATGGGTTAAAACATATATTATCTATCTAAAAGCAACCCTATTTAGCACAAAAGACACACAAATCCCTATAGAAATAAGGCCTAAATAACTCCCTTTTGGAGAGTTATCAACCGACATTAAAAAACTACCTTTAAATAGCATATTTATGATCTATTTTCTCTCTCCCCGAAAAAAAACCCCACTTTCCCTGCCTTTGTTCTCTCTCAATGACGGCACTAGGTTTTTTTATTCCCTTCAACGGCGCGACTTTCTTCCTCTCATCGGTGGCGCGATTTTGTTCTCCTCACCGGCGGCGCAATTTTGTTCTCCTCACCGGTGTGATTGGTTCTTCTTTGGCGCGTTTTTCTTCTTCTGTGGCGCGGTTTGCTTCCTCTCTCACTGTCGGCAGCTGATTTCTCTCACCATCACCATTCCTCCTTCTTCTTGTTCGTTGCATGTGGGTTTTCTCCGTGGCTACTCATGGGTTCCGCGTTAGCTATGGGTTAATTCCATTTTTCATTGTGAGTTTTCTAATCTGTGCTACATCAGTCATTGGATCTTTGTTTGGACTGATTTTGTTGTTGGTGGTTGTTCTATTTTTCGAATTTTAAAGATTATTGTGCTTCTTTTCCTGGATTTATGTTTTGTGTTTGTTGATCTCAGCGTTTTTACCATTTTGGGCGGTGTAAATGTGCCTTTTGAAATCAGGAGTGTTTACATAGATACCGAAATAGAATGTTTACAGACACTAATTTTCTTAGTTTACAAAAATTTTACGAAACTCCACCTGCCCTTTGCCTTCTCCGAAAATATTATGCTTCTCTTGTCACTGAGTTGATTAAGTGGTGAACAGAATTATTAATGCTGTAAAGACCTCTGGTGTGCTGAAGGAGAGACTGTTTAATGCGGCTTATAATTCCAAGAAGTAGGGGTGTTCATCGGTCGGTCGGCGTCGGTTTTGAGCTCAAACCGACGCCGAAAACCGACAGGTCGGTTTATGTCGGTCGGTGACACTCGGTTTTAGATGGGTTTGTAGCGCCGACCGACCGATGGGTCGGACGGTCGGTCGATATTAGTCGGTTCGAGACACAAGAGACTGAGGGAGAGTGGTCGGAGAAGAAAGAGAAAAAAAAAGGAAAAACCCATGCCGTAGATGTGAGAAGAAGAAGAAAGAATGGGAAAAGAGTAAGAGAAAGGAAGAAATAAATAGAAGAAAGAGAGAAAGAAGTGAAAAATCAGAAAAAAAAATGGAGAAAACGAAGAAGAAGAAGAAAAGAAACGGAGATGAAGAAATGGAGGAGAGAGGATTGAAAGAGAGAGAAAAGCAATGAAGAAAAAAAATAAAAGAACTGAAGAGATGAAAGGAGGAAGAAGGAAAGTGGAGAAGAAAGATTTTCGGATGAGAAGAGTGAAAGAGAGAGAAAAGTAGAAAAGATGGATTTGACTTGATGTAAATGTAATAATTACTTTTTATTTTTTTAATAATAAAGAATCAAAACCACCTTGGAGAAAGCATATGGTTTCCGATTTTCAAGGTGATTTTACTGCAGATTTTACAATTTGAAATTTGGAGCGGTCATTTTAAATGGATTCGGTCGGTCGGTCGGTTTTTAAGCTTTTAAGCTTGACCGACCGACCGACGGTCGGTTTTTTAGAAATACTAAACCGACTCCGACCGAACCATTTATCAAACCGACCGACCGACGTCGGTTCGGTCGGTTTTGGTCGGTCGGATTGGTTTTCGGTTTGATTTTGAACACCCCTACCAAGAAGCAAGCAATAATGAATGGTATGGTTTATGAAAACTATTGATCTCATGCTTCATACTTTTGCAATTATATTTTTTTTTAATTAAATCATCGATAATTGATAAGCAAGCAATAATAATGAATGGTCAAATGTCTCTTCATCTTTGTTACATAAGCAGCAAACTCAGGAGGACAAAAACCAACGAGGGAATTTGGTAAACTTGATTGCCGATCATATTGGGTTCCACAAATATGCACTCTTTGTTTTGGGTTCCACAAATATTCCTTCTTTTTCGATATCTTAAAATAAGTTGAAAATTCAAACTTATTTATGTAGTCTGCTACTTTTTCACTAACAACATCACTACAGTTAGATTTGAAGTGATTTAATGGTGGGTTGAACTTCCTTCCCTTTCCTCCAGGGATCAGATATTTTAATTTATTTTTAGTAGAATTTATGAGATTTTGATCATTTTTTATTTGCTTAGCTATACAAAAATGATCATGTTGTATGGTAAACTTTTGAGAAAGCCTATACAAAAGTTATACATAGAAGATTGGGATTATATTGACATTTGCTTGCAGTAATATGAATATCTCCATTTATTTTTGTCACACTTGTACTAATCATTTCTCTAACTCTGTATTCCATATTTACTACCATATGGAAGAAAAGGCAGCAGAATTGGTCAGTGGCTGAAGGTTGTCCAACCTATTCAGTTTCTTGAAGGATACAAAGATTTGTTGTTGTTATCAGAGGCCACGGGTTTACAAGTAAAAATTACACCGATAGCTTTCCTTTATCGGAGAACAATCTGAATGTGTTTCAATATTTAAGGGCATTGCAACAAAATTTTTGTGGTATTGAAAAAATTCTTAGCACTGATATGATATATACATATTCAGATAAGGCCAAAACATGTCTTCAAGATGCCATTTTTAGCACTGATCCATATATTCATGAATTTTCTATCTAAATCAGTGTAGTCTGAAGTATTGACTAGCTTTATGTTGTTTGTGCCCATGTCTTCTTTATTAAAGAACTCATAGTAGTAAAACACCACTGCATTCTTAAAATATCATCAATTTTGTTTACATTGTAACTTGAGCAGTCTCTATCTTTTATCCCATTTTTTATTGTGATACCTTCTAGGTTCAACTCTAAATTTTTATTTATTTATTTTTTGCTTGGTTTAACTATATACAGTTAGTTTTTCATTCTTTTAAATGGATATTTTCCATCTGGGATAAATTGGTATTTGAAGGGTATGGAATGACAGAAACGTCTTGTGTTATAAGTGCTATGGACCCAGACAACACCCTTTGTGGTCATGTTGGGGATCCTAATCCAACTTGTGGTAAGCTGCTAACATGAGCTTGAGTACATTCTTTTATTTAATTTTGCAAAATTTTTAATTCTATTTACCTTTTAGAATGTTTTGGATTTACTTGAGTACAGTTCTCCTGTCTTTATTTTTTTGTTTATTTATTTATTTATTTTTTTTTTATTATTTTTTTTTATAGTTGTATATCAAATAGAATGAAAACAACTAATGCACTTTTGACGTGTAAAGTAAAGCGAAAGAGGTATGCAAATAGTGTAGACTTAAAGAATAAATTAAATTGACATCTAAACGATGTTTGTAAATCATTTGGCAAACGCTAGTTTTTGTTTAGCTTTCCAGCTAATTAATTTTCTTCTTGTGTTGTTTTAGAATTCTTTTCCAATCATTTCTTTATACGATTTGACTGTATAAAATGGTGATGGTGGTTGCTCTTCTTGTAAGTTTTTTGCTCTCTTTCTTTATACGATTTGAATGTATTGGCATTTGACTTTGTCGAGGTTGAAGATGCTAGAGGAGAGAGTGACATGTTGTGTTCGAATTTGTTTCACACGTGTAGTACCCACTCTCTTGAAGGAAGAATTTCATCTTGATGTATAAAAGGTATGTTGTTTTTGTGCTCAATGTCCAAAATCTTGATAAAGTCTGATGGCCTTCCCCAAGTAAGCGTTTCTTTCTAGTTCTTCCAGATACTTGTATTACAATTAACGTGTAATTCAACTCAATGATTGATTGTTCAGTTTGTACCCTATTGTTACAGGAAATTAATTCTCATTTGATTATTTGATTTATCCAATTCATCATGTACAGGTTTCAAAGTTCTCCTATGATAATCCATTGCAAATATTTTAATTAGAAGCTCCAGACTATACCATAATTTGACTTTCTTTTGAATGATTGTGGTACCTTAACTATTTGTCTCAAATGGTGGTCCATTTTTCATGCCTTGTTGGTATTTTGGGTTCAAACTTGCCATGTATAGTGAATAATGAATTTGCATGAATTGTGCCACATTTTTCGATGCTTGTGATCTTTTATTTCCAAGTGGTTTTTCTTCCAATGTTGTTGTGTCAAATGCTAAAATTTGATTAAACCTACTTTGCTTGATGTTAGAGAATATCACTATGGCGTACTTGAATCCATTGTTCATGCCCTTCTTGAATGATCTTTTATTTCTGTTTTCTTTTCCCTTCAGTTTAGTTGATGTGTGAGAAGTATTATATTTTCTATTTCTCTTCTTTTACATACAACTAGTTGCATTCAATTGTTGTTTATAAAGGTTTATTCTTTCTGGTTTTTCTTGTTTTATAGGATTTCATGTTGAAGGACACAATCTTTTGCAGTGTATTTGATGGTCAGGGACCATACATCAATCAGTACTCGTTGAAGAAATAGAAATTCCCATATTTTTTTTGGTCGTCTCGTTGATCAAAAAGTGAGGGATAATGCCTATAAAGTTTTTGTCTCCTTCTAGTCTCCTTAGTTGTGTACTTATTTTTGTTTAGTAATTTTACTTTTTCTTTGTAAATTGGACCATGGATGTGATTTGGGATGGATGGAAAGTTTCATGTATTATATACACTATTATATTTTATTAATGAAATCCATGTTCGTTAAGTTAGTTGTTGTGTAAAAATACTTTCGGGATTTTATTTTGTGTATATGTTGAAATTCTAGCTTATTTACAGGTTTTTACAAAAGGAATAAATAATATTGTTGGTTAGCCACGTGTGCAACCAACAATTTTTTTTTAATTTAATGTCGCACATTTAATGTCGGACACTTTTAATGTCACAGCTTTTAATGTCGGACAATGACCGACATAAAAAACTGACCGACATTAAAAGTCACTTTTAATGTCGGACAAAGAGTGGTTGATCGATATTAAAAACCTACTTTCAATGTCAGGTAATGACCGACATTAAAAGTACCCTTTTAATGTCGGTCACAACCTTTAATGTCGGGCAATGCCCGACATTAAAAGTGTCCGACATTAAAAGAGGCTTTTAATGTCGGGAAATGCCCGACTTGAAAAGCGACCGACATTAAAACTTTTAATGTCGGTGTTTTTAATGTCGGTCAGTGACCGACATTAAAAGCCAAATTTGTTGTAGTGATAGTCATTAATTGAGCTTTATGTTGTGATAATTTAGTCCATGTACTTTTAAATATGTAACAATCTAGTCTATGAACTTTATATGTATCAATTTAGTCTTTGTACTCTCGAATTTGTAACAATTTAATCTCTATCGCAACAAGTCCATCAAAATATAGCATAGTTCAACTGACATAAAACTTGTACTCTTGACCAAGAGGTTAGACCTGTTTCGAAGACCTATTTGAAACTTTTTAAAGTTTAGTGACTAAATTGACATAATCCTAAAGATGGATGATATTTCATCTCAAATTATTTTGATCACAGACAAAATATAGGATGATTTTAAACCTGCAATTGGATAAAACTAAGAGCTTGATTTCATATAAAAATTTCATCCATTTTTCTGCAAAAAATCAGCCATTTTCTTCACCATCTGCTGCTGAGACAAGTCAAGATACTTCAAAAACTCCTCCAGCGGCCACCCTTCGATCGGATCCGCCACGAACGACCGCACGACCTTGCACCCGCCGCCGCCGTCGCCGCCCGGCAGCAGCTTGAACGTCGCCCCGTAGGACTTGAATCCGATGTTGTTTTCGAGGACCTCGTAGGTGAGAATATATATGTGCGGTCGGATCGATCAGCTTCAGCCTCTCGTGGGCCCACTTGGTCGACGTCCCCGGCAACGTTGGATCGGTGGTGGCGCAGTACCGGATCAGACCCGGCTGCCCCGGTTCGCCTTCCACGTGGTGACACGTGTCGATCGGAAGCCACTTGTGGATGCTGCAGAAGTCGTCGGCCAGCATCGGCCAGATTTCTTCGGGCTTTGCGGCGGTTGTCTCGGCGGAGACTTCTCCTTCCCACTTTGCCTGCGGCTGCGGCGGCTGTTCTTCCATGAGAGAGAGACAGAGAAGTTTGTTTTTTGAAATGGAAAGGCTCTGTTCTCTGTTCCTTTTAAAGTAAAGGGTTTTGAAGTTTCAAAGATAAGTTTTGTGATGATTTGCCACTTACGTTAGGTATACTTTATCAAGATAGTTTTTTTTTAAAAAAAATTAATTGAATTTTGTTATAAGTTCAACACGCAGGTGTGGATGATCGAACAATCGACCATCATAATCGTTACTTTATTTGTTGAGCTCGAATTGAGAAATGAGAGACAATTTCAAATGTGAAGGTGGAAATCCGAATCGTTAATTTTTTGATAGAGGAAATGAATACCACAAATATTTTGATGGAATTACAAATTAAAATTTGAAGTTTAACCAAATATTTTTCACTTAGTTGAGCTGGGTTGAAGTGGAGGTGAATTGGAAATACGTTTGGCCCCGCGTTTGATAATCTCATTTCACTTTTTGGTTTTTTGTTTTTATGTTTTTTAAAAACAAAAACCATATACGTTTGATAACGATTTTTTGTGTTCGGCTTGGTTTGAGTTGGGTTTCATTTTGGTCCCTAAGTTTTCAAACTCAACAATTTAGCCCCTCAGGTTTGGATTTTGTTTCATTTTAGTCCCTTCATCCACTTTTCCATTAAATCTTAACCGTTTGCTAACGTGACAACAATTTTTTTATTAAAAAATTCTCGTTTTTTTAAATTTTTTTAAAATAAAAATAGTTTTATTTATTCTTTTCTCTCTCTCTTCTTCTTCTTCATCATCAAACCACCACCATTATCAAATCACCACCACCACCGTCGCCGGCCGACCGTCGCTGACGAAGCCGATCTTCTTTTTTTTTTTCCTCATTTTCTTTCTTTCCCTTCCTCTTTCTCTTTCTCTTCTTCATCCTTTCCTATCTTCTTCTTCATCCTTTTCATCGGCGTTTTTGTGTTCGGTGGTTTCATATCTGACATTTGCAAGCTCAAGAGCAGCATTTTCGAGCTCGATATCTTCAGATCTGACGTGTGCAAGGTCGACGAAGGCGTTTTCGTGCACGGCGACTTAAGATCTCACCGGCATTGGTCTCACATGGGTCTTTGTTTTAGAGGAGTCTTCTCGCCGGTGTTGGTCTATGTTTTTCAGCGGGTTTGGGTCTCTGTTTTTCAGTCGCCGACCCTCGCACAACATCCTACTCACAAACGCCCACTGCGGCTTGCGATCTACTCGCACGACTTCAAATCTCGCACGACGACCTATTTGCGGCTTGTGATCGGAAAATCGAAAGAGAGAGGCGTCGGATGAAGAAACACCGAGGAAGACGACGGTTGGGTGGGTTTTTCTCGCCGACATGGAGGAGACAGCGAGGGGGAGAGAGACGACGTCGAAGGAGCGAAAACTGAAACAAAATACTCACCCACGATCCTTACGACCGACCGAATGCACCCACGCATGCTGAATCCGCGAGGTCACTGCATTGCCGCTGGCGCACCGCTGACGCTGGAGACGAACACCCACTGGCCAGCGACGAAGAGCAACTCGGGAGGAGGAAGAAAATTTTGCCAGAGATGGACATGAGGCTATCGTGCGTGAAGGAAAGGAGAAGAGATGTGAAGAGAAGGAGAAGAAGGGAAGAGGAAAAAAATAATTAAAAAAATTCAGGCGACGGCGGTGGCGGTGGTGGTCACGGGAGGCGGTCACCGGGGACGAGGAGGAGGAGGGAGAAGGAGAAGAAGAAGGAGAGTGGAAAAAAAATAAGAAATAAATAAAAATAATATAAAATATTATATTTTAATATATTTTTATTTTAAAAAGTTAAAAAAAATATTTTTTTAATAAAAAATAGCGCCACGTCAGCAAACCGTTAGTTTTTAACGGAAAAATGGATGGAGGGACCAAAATGAAACTAAAACCAAATCTCATGGGCTAAATTGTTGAGTTTGAAAAAGGGACCAAAATGAAACCTAACACAAACCTCAAGGACTAAAAGTGTAATTTTCCCTTTTAAAAAACAAAAAACCAAACTTGTTTGATAACTGTTTTTGGTTTTTAGTTTTTACAAAAATTAGAAAGATGAAAAGATGTTTTAGAGAGAGAAAAATGTGTAGAGACATTGAAACAAAAATTTAGAGACACAAATATAAATGTTTTCGAGAGAAAAATTAAACATAGAAAATTTAAGAGGTGAAAGAAAATGTTTAGAGAGAATATTAGTTGGACTCGAGAAAAGATATTAGTTAGAGAAAAAATAGAAAAAAAGTTAGAGTAAAAGCGATAAATTTTAGATAAAAAATTAAATAAAAAGAGAAATTTTAGAGAGATAGTAAGGTTAAGAGTAAAAAATATGTTAAAGAAATAACGATAAATTAGAAAAATAAAGAAAAGTTGTAGAGAGAGAAAATTTTGGAGTTTTTTTTTCAAAAGAAAAATTAGAATATGTTTATTAAGGAGAGAAAAGTTATGGATAAGTTTTTAGAAATAGATAAGTTATAGAGGAAAAAAAGTTTTGAGAGAGAAAAAGAAATTTTATTGTGAGAAAAACTTTGAAGAGAGAAAAAAAAATAGAAAAAGGAATTTGTTGGAGAGAGATAGTTAAATGAGGAGAAAAATAAGCATTAGAAGAAAAATGAGTTTTTGAAAAACAGAAATCTAATTTTAATTTTTTTTTTTTTTTTTTTTTGAAATTTGCTTATAATTTAAAAAACGTTTAATTTCAAAAATGTTTTTATAAAACAGAAATGGTTATCAAACATCCATGTTTTTAAAAAATGAAAAACAAAAACATAAAACATAAAACGAAATGGTTATCAAACGATCCCTTATAATATATTTGAATTTTTATTTTTATTTATTGTGGGATGTATTTTCGAAATATTTGTTGTGTAGTACTTGATTTTTATAATAAGTATTATTTTAGTTTTTGTCAAATATTGTTTAATTGATGGATTATGTAAATTTGAGACATGTGTGTTGATTTGTTGGTATGAATATATGTTGGAATTAGTGCAATGGAGTTGAAACCAATAGATTTTGAATTCTGTGCAAATATTGAGAGGTGATTTGATAACGTTTTTGTTTTTTATTTTAGTTTTGTTCTTTCATATATGAGAAAGAGAATATCTATGTCATGTTGAGAAATGTGAGGTTCCAAATGTGATGTATTTTAATATTTTTTAAGGAATGCTAGAACAATATATTTTATATATCATTTGATGTGAGAAAAAAAATTGCAAAAATTAGTTTTAAACCTATATGTAATGGCTAATTGGTGGGATAAACATATTTCATAGTTATAAACATTGTACATTCAATCATCCAACTTTAAAGATATGAAAATGACTGTCTCCTATATGTGATAGTCGATTTTTCTAGATGAAAAACTTTTTGCATGATATATTTGAATTTCTATTATTTTGTTTACGATAATTTAATTATTTTCAAAATATTCATATTAGTCTTCATACTAGTTATTGTTATTAATTGTTTAATAAACAGACCACGTGACTTTTAAATGCACACTATATTAGGTACGATGTCAAGAAAATAGCTATAAGTATGAATATTAGATAAGTAGCTAGGAATAATCATATACTTTTGAAAAACAATAGAATAATGAATAGACTAAAATAAATGTTTTGAACATTTATTAGAATTGAACGAATGTTTAACTTCAATATTTTAATTTCAAGATCTGATACTAATTAGTAATGGGTCAAACTAACAAGATAGAGGTTGGAGTGGTTTGGCCAATTTTCTTTTTATTTCGAATTAAGTCTATGTTTTGGAGTGATTTTAAAATTGTTAAAATCACTTTTTGAGTTTTGTCATATTCAAAATCACTCCAAAACATGTTTTTAATTATTGAAAATCAATTGTGATGATATGAAAATTGTGTTTCAAAGTGTGAAATCAAACATGAAACTGATTTTGAATGATTAAAAATATGTTTCAGATCATTTCAAACGTGACAAACGTGATTTTAGTCATTTCAAAATCACTCATAAGTCATAACTCATCACCTTAGTCGGTATTATCTTTTTTTTGAAAAATTTATAATATATTAAAAAGCAAGGATCCGTGAAAAAAAATTTTAGACTAAAATACCCTTTTAAATTTAAGATAATTACATTAGTCAAAATCTAATTAGTTTTACATTTCTAAAATCAAATTTCGTAATTGTTTTTATTGAAAAACAAAAAGATAAAAAATCAAATTTCATAATTTTTCTAATTAAAAAAAAAAGATAAGATTAAAAAAAAAGTCAAATTTCGTAAGTAAGTGTTTTAATTAAAAGAAATAAAAAAGATAAGATGAAAAAAAAAATCAATTTTTGTAATTGTTTTAATTAAAAAAAATAAATCTATAATTATATTAAAAAGCAAGGATCCGTGAAAAACATTTTTAGATTAAAATACCCTTTTAAATTTAAGATAATTACATTAGTCAAAATCTAATTAGTTTTAAATTTCTAAAATCAGATTTCGTAATTATTTTTATTGAAAACCAAAAAGATAAAAAGATCAAATTTCGTATTTTTTTTAATTAAAAAAAAGATAAGATTAAAAAAAAAAAGTCAAATTTCCTAAGTAAGTGTTTTTTTTACTAAATTTTCTTATTATATTTGTTTCTCGAGATTCTTCTTTTGGGAAATTCACGATTTCATCTTCTTTTTCGTGCCACTTTACATTTTAAATAATTACAAAATTAGTTTTCAAATTCCAGAATCAAAATTTATAAGTTAATAAAATTTAAAATAATATATGATTTTATCCTTTAGTTTTCAAATTTCAAAATCAAAATTCGTAGTTTAATAAAATTCAAAAGAATATTTGATTTGAGTCTAAATTTCGTGTATAAATTTTCCATTTTCCCCCATTGGTTTTCACATCTCTCACTATTTATAATTAGTTTTCAAATTCCATAATCAAAATTTGTAGTTTAATAAAATTTAAAATATTATGGTGATCTTATCCTTTAGTTTTTAAATTCCATAATCAAAATTAGTAGTTTAATAAAATTCAAAAGAATATTTGATTTAGTCTAAAAAAGTAAATAATATTTGATTTGAGTCCAAATTCCGTCAATAAATTCCATTGGTTTTCACATTTACAATTATTTGTCTCCTCCCATTGTCCTCAGGTACCTCCATTGAATTATTATTATTATTATTATTTCGTTTCATGATTTGTGTCTATGGAACCGTTTCAATTTTTTTAAAATCAAGTTTCATTCAAATTTAATTTTGTCAATTTCAATTTTTTTTTTCACGTTTTGTGTCTACCAAAAAGATTTCGATTTTGTCAAATTTTTTTTTAAACAAGTTTCATTAAAATTTGATTTTGTCAATTAATTTTCTTTTCATGTTTTGTGTCTACCGAGAGTGATTTCGATTTTGTCAATTTCATTTTTTTTAAAAAATCAAGTTTCATTAAAATTCAACTTTGTCAATTTATTATTTTTTTGTTCACATTTCGTGTCTATTGAAAATATTTCAATTTGGTCAATTTTCTTTTTCTTTTTCTTTTTCTTTTTCTTTTTCTTTTTTAAATCAAGCTTCATTAAAATTTGATTTTGTAAATTTAATTTTTTTCACCTTTTGTGTCTATTGGGAACGATTTTGATTTAGATATATTTATTTTGTAAATTTTCGTTTTTTTTAAATAAGCTTTCATTAAAATTTGATTTTTTCAATTAATTAATTTTTTCACGTTTTGTGTCTACAGAGAGGATTTCGATTTTGTCAATTTTATTTTATTTTAAAAGAAAAAATAAAGTTTCATCAAAATTTGACTCTATCAATTAATTTTTTTTTACGTTTTGTGTCTATCGAAAAGGATTTCGATTTTGTTATTTAAAAAAAAATAGGTTTCATTAAAATGTAATTTTGGTCATTAATTTTTTTTTCACGTTTTGTCAAGATTTCAATTTTGTCATTTTTTTTTAAAAAAAATCAAGTTTCATTAAATTTTAATTTATTTTTGTTTCGTGTTTTGTGTCTACTAAAAATATTTCAATCTTGCCAAATTTATTTTTTAAAAAAAAAGAAATCAAGTTTCATTAAAATTTTATTTTGTTTTCATGTTTTGTGTCTGTTAAGAGTGATTTCAATTTTGTCAATTTTTTTAAGGCAAGTTTCATTAAAATTCAATTTTTTTCAATTTATTATTCTCTGTTCACATTTTGTGTTTACTGGAAATACTTCGATTTTGTCAATTTTCTGTTTTTTTAAATCATGTTTCATTGTAATTTGATTTAGTCAATTAAATTCTTTTTTGCACGTTTTGTGTCTACAAAAAAGGATTTCGATTTTTTCAAGTTTCATTCAAATTTCATTCTATCAATGATTTTTTTTTTTTTTAAGTTTTGTGTCTATCGAGAATAATTTCGATTTTGTCAAATTTTTTTTTTATTTTGTTAGTTAACTTTTTTTTTTTCACATTTTGTTTCTACCAGAAAGATTTCTATTTTTGTCAATTTTCTTTTTTAAAAAAATCAATCATAAAAATTTGATTTTGTTAATTTGATTTTTTTTTTTTCACGTTTTGTGTGTCTACGGGAAACATTTTAATTTTTTCAATCATAAAAAGTTTTTAATCTACTTAAAAGAGGGTGCATTTTCATATTTATGGTGTGAAACCTTTGTTTTTAATTTTTTGAGTTTTCAGTGTGGAACCAAATTACACTTTTTACTTGTTTAGTAAATATATATATATATGGGTAAAATACACTTTTGGTCCCTGAAGTTTGAGTTAGGTTTCATTTTGGTCACTGAGTTTTCAAACTCAACAATTTAGCCCCTGAAGGTTTGAATTTAGTTTCATTTTGGTCCCTCCATCCATCTTTCTGTTAATAACTAACGGTTTGCTGACGTGCCATCTATTTTTTTATTTAAAAAAATCATTTTTTAATTTTTAAAGTAAATATAATATTAAATTAATAAAATATATATATAATTTTTTAATATTTTATTTATTTTCTCTCTCCCTCCTTATTCTTCTTCTTCTTCACCATCCACCTACCACTCATCCACTACCCAGACACCATCTGTAACTGCCGGCGGTAGCACCAGCCACCGCCGCCGTCCGCCGGCGGAGAGATATATTTTTTTTCTTCCAGTTCCTTTATTTATTCTCCTTTTCTTGTTTAGTTTTCTTTTTTTCCTCCTATCCCCTGTTTTCTTCTCCATCATCACAACGACGGAATCAAAGTTGGAAGTGGACGAAACTCCTTGTCGGTAACGGGGAGAGAGAAAGACCCACGCGACCGACCGAGAGAGACGATCAACAGGGAGAGAGAGAGAGAAAAAACATATCTAGGAAAAAATCTCTGTTTCTTGTTCAACGACGGAATCGAGCATAATCGCAAAGCACAGATTCGGCGCGAGCACAACGGCGAAGCTCAGATCCGCGAAGCCGACAAGGAGTTTCAGTCCACGAAGCAAAGGTCTCTCTCCCTTCGTTTCGTCCGCTTCGAGCTTTGGAGTTTCTGTTTGTCATCGCCGTCGCACACGCGTTTCTATGGATCAGATGTGGATGGCATTGCACTCCCGACCGCAACTCAAAGAGGAAAAAGGAGAAGAAAACTTGAAGAAAACGAGGCTGGGCTTGCTCGCCATCGCCGTCACACGCGGGTTTGTGTGGGGACTGGCGAACTTCAGATCTCGCCCAGCCAAACCTCCTCCAGATCTGAGATCGATTTGAAGGGGGATCTCGTAGAGGCACACGACGCAGCTCTCCGGCGGATCTAGAAGCTCGGAAAACGTCACGACGAGGAAAATCTCACGGAGAACGGCGGCAATGAGAGGATCGAGGTTCGTCAACGGCAGTTCCGAGCTTGGTTTTTTAGAAAAAAAAAAAAAAAAGAAAAGAAGAAGAATGGAAAGGAGAAGAAAGAAAAGAAAGAAAAAGAAGAGGAAGAAAAAAAATTTGGCAGCGGCGACCAGCCACCAGCAGTGGTCAATGGGAGCGGTGGCCGACGGAGGTGGTCACTAGCGTGGCTGGGATAAAGAAGACAAATAAGAAAATAAATGAAGAGGAGAGGAGAGAGAAATAAAAATTATATAATAAATAATAATATTTTTATTAATTTAATATACTTTATTTTAAAAATAAAAAATATTTTTTTTAATAAAAAATTAGTGTCACGTCAGCAATCCATTAGTTATTAACAGAAAATTGGATGGAGGGACTAAAATGAAACGAAATCAAAACCTCAGGGGCTAAATTGTTGAGTTTTACAACTCAGTGACCAAAGTGAAACCTAACCCAAACCTCAAGGACTAAAAGTGTATTTTTCCCTATATATTTTTAACGACAATACTTGACTTGACTACATACTTGTGTATACTAGTTTGAAACTACGTGCGTTGCACATGTTATAATACCTTTTAAAGTATAAGTAGTTAATTAGAAAATTTGAAATATGATTTGATAATGTACCAAAAAATATATAAAAATGAATAAATATACACATGAATTTATAATTATTGAAAAAACTGATCATATTTAGATGTATGTGACCAAATTGAACCATTTTAATAAGAATGTGTGATCATTTTTATTTAAAATGATCTTCTCCAATGGAACCTCGAGTGCATCAATCATTTTTTGTAAGGAGATATCATCTGTCTAATGTATTTTTCATTCAATGTTTTTTTAATCCTATAAAAAAATGAATTATCAAGATAAGAAATTTTAAAATTTCAATAATTTAAAATATAAGTATTTTAATTTACCTTTCTCGTAGTTGATCTCTTTCTGGCAATTGAGGTTCAATGGTAATATGAGTGATGAAGGTGGTAGAAATACTTATTTCTCCGAGGATTAAAATTACGATTAAAATGCAGTACAAATATAATAAATAATTATTAAATATATATACATATAGAATAAAAATAAATCAATATACCTTCATATAATGATGTTTTAAGATTTGAAGCAATAATGATTGGGTAATCATGGATGTTGTCTTCTAGCTCTTGTCCTTCAAATTCAGCAAGATCTCCCCATAATGTCATTTTAATGGTCTGTATATATATATAAGAATATGAAAAATGTTCATATTATTTTACAAATCTATGTGTATATAAGAAAAGGAAAAGTTTTGTTCATGCAAAAATAGTAATTAGGTAAAACATACCTACTATTCATTAGAATAACCTCTCTTTTCTGTAAAAACTTGGTTGAAACATGGTTGATTGCCTTTGTACAGTAGATTTTACTCCAATCAAGTCTGTATGGTAAAACAAAAAATAATATTAATGATTAATAAATAATTAATGACTAATAAAAGTAATATTAATTCAATATCAATGCATATAAATAAATCTAAAAAAAGGTAAGATACATTACCTAACATGTTCTTGAATTGAATCGTCAATTTCAGTAGCTTCAGTGGCAATAGATAATGTTAGTAATGTGTAGGTCATCACCGCCACGTTTTTTAAATTCTTCAATTTTTCATTTTCTTAGAATGAGGACTTTAATCGCCCATTCTCTTTGACCATTGGAAAACATGATGTCAAGAGTGATGGAAATGGTTTGAAGAGAAGTATGGAAGTATGGAAAAAAAATTGTATGAGGACTATATATAGATGGATTATGTGAGCCTAAAGGTGGGAATCAAGATTTTTTTAAAACCAATTCTCTTATTAAAGATAAGATTTTTTTTTTTTTAAAAAAAAAACAATACAAACGTGGGAATGATGTGAACCTAAAGGTGGGAATCAAGATTTTGTTTTAAACCAATAATTCTCTTATTAAAGATAAGATTTTTTTTATAAAAAAAAAAAAAACAATACAAACGTGGGAATGATGTGAACCTAAAGGTGGGAATCAAGATTTTGTTTTAAACCAATTCTTAATCTTATCACAAATGAGATTTATTTTTTTAAAAAGAACAACACAAACGTGGGAATGGTGTGAACCTAAAGGTGGGAATCAAGATTTTGTTTTAAACCAATTGTTAATCTTATCAAATATGACATTTATTTTTTTAAAAAAACAACACAAACGTGCGAATGAATATGTTTTTTAAACCAATTCTTAATCTCATCAAATATGAGATTTTTTTTAAAAAAAACCCAATTCTTAATTTTATCAAAGATGAGTTTTTTTAAAAAAACAACAACCTAAACGTGGGAATGGTTTTTTTTTTAACTAATTCTTAATCTTAACAAAGATGAGATTTTTTTTAAAAAAAAAAAAAACAAAACCTAAACGTGATAATGAAGATTTTTTTTAGAACCAATTCTTCATCTTAAACGTGGGAATTTAAATAATAACCTAAACGTGAGAATGAGATTTTTTTTTTAATCAATTCTTAATCTTATGAAAGATGGGATTTTTTTTTAAAAAAAAAAACAAAACCTAAACGTGATAAAGATTTTTTTTAAAACCAATTCTTGGAATGATCTATCCGGGAATTTGAATAATAAAATATTGATTAATTAAATAGGAAGGACAAATGAGGAATTTGAAGATTAAAAAGGGGCTGAAAAGGAAATCTGAGATTTTTTTAAAAAAAACCAATTCTTAATTTTATCAAAGATGAGTTTTTTAAAAAAAACAACAACCTAAACGTGGGAATGATTTTTTTTTTTTAACTAATTCTTAATCTTTGAGATTTTTTTAAAAAAAAAAAACAAAACAAAACCTAAACGTGATAATGAAGATTTTTTTTAGAACCAATTCTTAATCTTAAACGTGGGAATTTAAATAATAACCTAAACGTGAGAATGAGATTTTTTTTAATCAATTCTTAATCTTATGAAAGATGAGATTTTTTTTTTAAAAAAAAAAACAAAACCTAAACGTCATAAAGATTTTTTTAAAAACCAATTCTTGGAATGATCTATCCCGGAATTTGAATAATAAAATATTGATTAATTAAATAGGAAGGACAAATGAGGAATTTGAAGATTAAAAAGAGGCTGAAAAGGAAATCTGAGATTTAAAAAAAAAAAATCAATTCTTAATTTTATCAAAGATGAGTTTTTTTAAAAAAAACAACAACCTAAACGTGGGAATGATTTTTTTTTTTAACTAATTCTTAATCTTATCAAAGATGAGATTTTTTTAAAAAAAAAAAAAAAAACAAAACCTAAACGTGATAATGAAGATTTTTTTTAGAACCAATTCTTAATCTTAAACGTGGGAATTTAAATAATAACCTAAACGTGAGAATGAGATTTTTTTTAATCAATTCTTAATCTTATGAAAGATGGGATTTTTTTTTTTAAAAAAAAAACAAAACCTAAACGTGATAAAGATTTTTTTTAAAACCAATTCTTGGATTGATCTATCTGGGAATTCGAATAATAAAATATTGATTAATTAAATAGGAATGACAAATGAGGAATTTGAAGATTAAAAAAGAGCTTAAAAGGAAATCAAAAGTTTCTCCCCTTAAGCGCCTTTTAATATAGTATATAGATGTATGTTCCTACATATTATTATTAAAATATTGACAATTAGGAGAGAGAAAAAATTTCTTATTTTCTATCATTTTTTCTTAATTGTCAACATTTTAACTAGGGGTGTGCAAAAATCAAGCCGAACCGACTAGTTCGGTTCGATTTCTATTAAAAAAAAATTAGTTCTTTCGGTTTAACCATATAAAAAATCGAGATTTTCGATTCAGTCTACGAATTCAACTCTTTAAAAAATCGAAGAAACCAAACCGAACCGAATTATCTAATAAAAACAATTATTTTAGCCCACCACTAAACACTTAACAATACCCAAAGCCCACATCCAAAAGCCCAAAGCCCAATTCTACATACAAACCTTAAATGTCAACATCACATTCTCTCTCTCAATCTCTTTCTCCCAATCAGCCGACAAAAGCTCTCTTCTCTCCCTCAATCCCTCTCTCTCTGTAGAATTCCTCTCTCTTCTCATTTCTCTCTCTCCTCATTTCTCTCTCTCCTGTTCTCATCTCTTCCTCTCCTCCTTTCTTTCAAGCTTTTGGACATGGTTTACGCTTCTTCTTTTCATCGCTACCCTTACCACCGTCGACATCTCTCTCTCGTAACCACCTACCACTATGGGCGTTGTCGATATTGTGAGACCAAAAATCTTATTGTGATTCTCTTTCTCCTCAGATTTCATCGCCTAATTTTGTAGGTTTCATCTCCTTAACCCCAAACTCTCTCTCTCTAAATCTGTGTTTTTTTCTTAAAGCTTTAGATCTGTGTTGATGGGTGTGCTGATTTAGGCGAAAAAATGAGAAAGCAAAGTTCGATTAAAAACTGAACTAAACCAGTTAGAACCGAAATCGATGGGTTCAGTTTTTAACCGAAACCTAAGAAAATGTCAGTTTTCTCGATTTATGAGACTTCAGCACCGAGACGTTCGGTTCGGTCTTTTGGCCAAAATCAGACCGAACCAAACCGTGATCACCCCTAATTTTAACGATTGCGTGTACGAAAACAGCACATCACTGTATACTTAAAATATTGTTCATTTTTTAATCAAGTAATTTGAATTCATTCAAAATAAATAAAAGAATGATAGATCTCACCAAAGTTATTATTCACAATAAAAGGTCTAAATGATAAAGATAAAAAATTATTAGGTTTAAATCCTATTTTAGCCCCTGAACTTTTAAACTTATTCTATTTTGGTTCTTGAACTTTTAAATTGTTCATTTTAGTCGCTAAACTTTCAAGTTTGTTCTATTTTGGTCCCTGAACTTTTAAAATGTTTATTTTAGTTCTTGAACTTTCAAAAAAACAATTATTTTGGCCCTCACTTTTATTTCAATTTTAACAAATTAAAGACAAAGCTTTGAATATATGTGTATTAGCATACTAATATGAGCATGATTTTAAGCCAAATAAGTTAGAGATAAACTCTGGCAAAGCAAATTTAAGGTAGAAAAAGTAACATAGCAAGGACCTGAATGATTATTTTAAAAAATTTTAGGAACTATAAATAGATATTTTGAAAGTTTAGGGACTAAAATAGAACAAACTTAGAAGTATAAGAACTAAAATAAACATTTTAAAAGTTTAGGAACCAAAATAGAACAAACTTGAAATTTTGGGGACTAAAATAAGATTTAAACCAAAGGGAAAAATGCACTTTTAGTCCCTGATTTTTTGGTCATGTTTCATTTTGGTCCGTGAGTTTTCAAACTCGATAATTTAGCCCCTAAGGTTTGGATTTCGTTACACTCTTGATCCTTTCGTCCAATTTTTCGTTAAATTCTAACGGATTGCTGATGTGTACCATTTTTTTATTAAAAAACTTGTTTAAAAGAATTTTAAAATAAAATGAAAGGTCCTATTATTATATCAATTAAACACGTTCAGGGATATATTACACATAAAATAAAAAATTTGAAAACGTATTAGATACTTTTCAAAATTTAAAGACCAAATAGATCCAAAGTCCAAACTTGAAAGTCGAATAAATTATATGTGTTTTCTGTGTTTGTGATTTTATTTATTTATATACATTAATTTGAAGATGTAGTGCATTCTTCAATTTAATTTCCAGCGCCAACATGAGCATAGCTCAACTGAACTCTTGTACTAACGATTAAAATGTTTGTGGTTCGAGCCCCCAACCCCACATGTTGTTAAAAAATAATAATAATAATTAAAAAAAAAAAAAAAAAAAAAAAAAAAAAAAAAACTTGGATAACAAGTGAAGTGGTCCTATTTCCCCAACCAATTAAATCTTTTTCGTTCTAAAGTTTCTAACGCCGAGCTTATCTCTTCTTCCAAATTTCTCATAAATTCTCAAGTATGAAAAGTCATTTTCTCTACTTATTCCATTTCTATATATTAATTTATTTTTATAAATTTCAACTTCTTCCATTTTTTTCTTATCTTAATCTGAATTTCATAAATTTAAACATTAATATCACGAATGAGCTCATAATATAATATGAAATATAATAGTGTAGGAAATATTTGAGGAAAACTCTGAGTACCAGAACGGTATTTTTTTTTAGTCCAACAAAATGTGGAACGAAGGTTTCTTATCTCTGACTAATTTTAATTAACGAGATTATATGTCTTTAATCACTTGAGTCGTACTTAAGTTAGTTGTTATGTGTTTATCTCTTAATACTATATTTTGGATTAAAGTACATTCTCTACTGGATCTTAATGTTGAGGATCCCAAATAGTAAATATGAATAGAGACCTCACAACTTTATAAGATATATGTGTTACTCCTCTCATTATCATTTTTTTTTTTTTTTTTTGACAACATGTGGGATGGGGAGATTCGAAACACAGATCTCTTGGTTTTAAGTTCAATTGAGTTATGCTCATGTTGGCCATTGACAATTGATTTTGAGATAGAACCTCAATAATTTCAATGTAATGTGACACTGACAATATAAACATAGTTTAACTGACATAAAGTTACTATTGACCAAAAATTTTGTGGTTCGTATTCCTCTACTCCACATGTTGTAAAAAAAAATCAATGTAATGTTATATTTTTCAAAGCTTTTTATTATAATCAATGTTCTTTCAATGGAAACTTATGGATGTTTAAAGTCAAAGATAAATCAATAAATAAGATTTATGATGGTTATCGTGCTTAGCGAATAGGGACCTTTATAATGATGAACTTCAAGTTCAAAATGGATGGGTTTCAATTATTTAACCAAAATGTTTCTTTTGTTCGAATCCCCTTTTCTTCTCTCCTTTCTTCTTTCTTTCCTTCAATTTTTTTTTAATAAAAAGAAGGGAGAGTCTGGCGTCGGCGACGGGAGGAGGGGTCTCCCTCCTCCCGTTGCCGGCGTCGGAGAGGGAGGAGCTCCTCCTCCCTCTCCCTTCTTTTTATTAAAAAAAAATTGAAGGAAAGAAAGAAGAAAGGAGAGAAGAAAAGGGGAGAAAGAAAGAAAAAAAAAATTCCGGCGGTCGGCCACCGGAGCTGAAGAAGAAGGAGATAAGGAGGGAGAAAGAAGATGGGGGAGAAGAAAGGAAGAGAGAGAGAAATAATTTAAATAAAATAATAATATTTTATTATTTTAATATGTTTTTATTTAAAAAAAATATAAAAAAATATTTTTTTTAATTAAAATAATAGTGCCACGTCAGCAACCACTACAACAAATTTGGCTTTTAATGTCGGGCAATGCCCGACATTAAAAGTCTTTAATGTCGGTCACTGACCGACATTAAAAACACCGACATTAAAAGTTTTAATGTCGGTCGTTTTTAATGTCGGGCATTGCCCGACATTAAAAGCCTCTTTTAATGTCGGTCGCTTTTAATGTCGGTTATTGACCGACATTAAAAGCTCTGTCCGACCTTTTAATGTCAGTCATTGCCCGACATTAAAAGGGCTCTTTTAATGTCAGTCAACCACTCATTGTCCGACATTAAAAGTTACTTTTAATGTCGGTCAGTTTTTTATGTCGGTCATTGCCCGACATTAAAAGTTGTGACATTAAAAGTGTCCGACATTAAATGTGCGACATTAAAAGCGTCCGACATTAAAAGTGTAAGTAGTAAATAAAAAAAAAAATTGTTGGTTGCACACGTGGCTAACCAACAATATTTCTCCATTTATCAACCTATGCACGAAATGAAGTCCCAAAAGTATTTTTACACAACTAACTCAACGGACATATACTTAATTAATAAAATATAATCGTGTATATAAAACATAAAACTTTCCACATCCATCCAATTTACAAAGAAAAAGTAAACTTGCTAAACAAAATAAGTACATAACTCTAAAATATTTTAACCTCTCAAAGCCGACGCCGAGGAGGCAACAACTTCGCCATAGAGAACACTGTCTTGGAAGATGATGGAAATTTGATATTATTCGACGTTGTTGAGTTTCTTTCGCTAGGGTCATGACCACTATGGTGAAGGTTATGAGTCGACGACGAAGAAGATGAAGTATTCCTCAATTGCCAAATCAGACACAACCTGAAGAGTTTCACATCGACGAGTGGCTTGTGACGCTCGACGACGACCATGGACATTAAAACACTAACAACACATTAAAGAGAGTATTTAGTCATTACATCCATTACACAGAACATCTTCAACGGTGCAGTTCAAATTATTGATGATGATCTACTACTTCAAATCAAAACAAGGTCTTAAATCATTTTTCAACTAACTACCGAAATACTACAAGTATGGGCAATTTACGTTGTTAAGCCAAAAAAGGAGAGGAGATATATAATCATCGGAGAATTCAATTCGAACATCTTGCGTCTCATTCCAAGAGTAAGAAAAATCAAACAAAATAGAAGAATACAAACAAAATCAAATCCAGAGATTAAAAAAAAAAAAAGAATGTAGACTCGCCAACCAACTAATATCAGTGAAATGCTTGAAATTTAGACAAAAGAGAATGGAATCAATGATGCAGTCAAAAAACAAGATATTGATTTTAGTACCTCATGTAGTGGAAATTCGTCTCTGCCTGAACATGGCCAATAGCCTCTACTTCAACTCTAAATTCTTTCACTTCCTGACCCCTAAATGCATTATTTCAAATCATAAAACAAGTTTCCCAAAGGCACTATATTAGAAAAGAAAAACATGTTTCTTTGAACAGAAAATCCTTAACCACAAAGGCCCCAAAATCCTTTATACTTGCACTTTACTCATCACTCCTTCAAGAATACCAGAATTCCCACCCCAGTACTGGAAGCAAAGTGAACAGTAACCCAACAACACAGTCTTGTAAAGCCAATGAAACTGATGAGTTAGGAAATAACAACACAGTTCTGTAAACCTAATGAGTATATCTAGACAAAGAATTATACTAGTTTGATCCAAAAGATCCAAATCAATCAATCGCTTTAACTGTTCTCCCTGCAAAAGTTTGAGCATAATATACACAAGTTTCAGAAATGTTGCTTCAACCTAACTACATTTTGCAACAAAACTTCTTGATGGGAGCTTAAGAGCATAAGGCATAAAATACAAAAGTTTCATCCCATTTGAAATTTGATAATAACCATAATATGACAGAGAACAAGGCACCCTATTGTAATCTAAAAATTACTCGGTTACCACTATCTCTCAACAACAATAGTATACTAACTAATTGATTTTAAACAACTGAAGAAGAGAGAACAACTACTAACACAATAAAAAGGGGGGAAAACATCATAATTTGGATTCCCATAGATTACCACAATTCAAATGTGCCACAAACCACAAAGAGATACAAGTGCGGTACCTCTCCAAAATTGAATCAAGAAGAAAATTGAATCATTGCAGAAGTTTTAAGAGATAATCTGTACCTCATATGAGAATGACTTTTCCTTCGTTGCACGTTCTTGAAGAATAACTACAAAACAAATACAACAATTTTATTCTAAATACAAATACATTTTTTCAAAGGCTACTTCTCTCTCTTCTCCCTCTCACACACAACATTTGAATATTCGAAGGTTCAAAGTAAAAATTCAATACAATCATAAAAAGAAGAAACTATTAATATGTAGCAAAGTCATAAGCATAACTCTAAAATATTTCAACTTCGAAGTCAAGGTCGAGGAGGCAACAACGACTTTGCCAAAGGACATCGTCTTGGAAGACGAAGGCGCTTTCATATTATTCAACTATTGAAAGCATTAACTAAAAGAAAAATAAAACAACCAATTATTTAACCCCAAAAGAAAAATAAAAAATGAAAACAGAAAGCACGTACACAGTTTACCTAGACTAAAAAATTATTTCTTGACAAGAAACACAAGCCTGACAAGGCATGATCCAAACTATAAACGACTATACACCTGACAACCAAAAAAAACACATAATTCCCTAGACTGCTAATATGTTACCCAACATTGCTATACTTTACAAGTTCATTTCCACAATAAGATATTGCAAAACAATAATGGTATCAAAGCACGATCGATTTGGAGGCTACTACCTTACACAAAACTAGAGAAGATAATTACATTGAAGCACTCCTTGCAAGGAGAGTTGACAATTTTGACAATGCTAAAAGAACATACAAGCACTCATCTACATCATTAAGCAACAACAAAATTTTAGACTTCCATTTGGCCCACAAGATTGTCAATGAAAATATCACAGAAAATTTTGTTCTGAATATTTTCAATCTTCAAAATGGGTACTCTAACATGAAAAATTAAAGGAACTGAAATTCTGTCCAATACTGATGCCCTTTATAGTCATCCAATATTAGTGAATAGAAGCAACTTTAACAATAAAAAGAGAGAACTATTTTGAGGACAACTTCCAAACAAGTCCTGGTTGAAAATTGTTGAGTCTAGGGTCATGTTCAACATTGATAAGTAAAAATGGTACTTAAAGATAAGTAAAAATATATATATATATATATATATATATGAATACAGGTGTCTTAACTAGTTAAAGACCACATACAGAAAGTTTTCAAGTAAAACTAAAAGAATACCTCATATCTATGTCTATGTTGCTCATCAACAAACTTTACATTGCCATACCATAAACACATTTGCAAAACAATAGAAGTTATAGACGAGGAATGAAATATGAGATTCATCATAACACATAATTAAAGCCTTCTTAATCCTATCAGTTTTATAACCTTCCATAGATATCACAAAATTCAGGAGTATCATGCCAGTAAGTTATAATCAATACGAGGTCCTTACAACTTTGCAGCTTTGCAGTCCATATCATTAAAGTAAGTTTTCCTTGACTCTAGACGCATAGTTCCTCCCATATGAGTCTTTGAACCCTATTATCAAGAACAGAAACTCAAGTTCAAAGGATATGTAGAAGCAACTTCAACGAACTTGTAAAGTGCACACCTCAAGCATAAAAACCATACAAGGATTCACGGTTTCAGGATCAAACTCTGTGCTGTTAGCATCATGTATACCAAGAACAAATCTGGAAAATTCAATGACAGCAATTTGCATCCTCAAGCATATGCCCAGAAAGGGAATCCTATTCTCTTGAGCATATTTGGCTGCTAGAATTTTCCCTTATACTCCCCTACCACCAAAACCTCCTGGAACTAGAACACCATCAGCACCTTGAAAAATAGTACTAATCGGATAAGTGCATAAAAATTAACATTTACAACTTGAGAGAAGGAAGAAAGAAATTTAGAAACAAACTCAAAATGTTGGGGCACCTTTAAAGGTTTCCATGCAGCTCTATAAACCTCTGGGCCTGCAAGCAACAAATTAATTAACTAAACGATCAAAGGTAGAGAAGGGACTTAAACACAAAATGTACCTCTTTGGCAGAAATGTCTTCAAGATCCCCAGCTGGAACCCATTCTACAATAAGCTTTCTATTGCTGGCAATAGAAGCATGTAAAAGAGCTTGACCCGTGAAGCTAAATATTTGACTCTGAACTATGAGTTCTTAGATTATAAACATTTACATAAAAGATGGGAAGAAAATATTGACAGAAACTACTCAAATCGTGTGTTCATGGATGGATTTTGTTGGTTCAAGTCCTTCAAAACTGCTCCCGTTTGTTTTTTTTTTTTTAATTTCTCTTTTGGCATCTAAGGATCAATTGCAAAATAGGAAGAAAATATTGACAGAAATCTATATGCATCTGAAATATGTGTGGAAAAGGAAGTATAATATCAGTTAAACTTTTACATATCTGCAAGTTTGGTCTTGAATATGGTATGTGAATAATGTCTAACATTTTTATTATGTGTTTCTAAGTGTTGATGTAAGTTACTTGATGAATGCACAAGTAATCTAACAAACAAATCAAGAACCTAGGCAACAAATTAAGGACTTCAAGCAAAAGATAAAGACAGGATTAGGGATTAAAACAGATAACAATTTTCTTATAATTCCTAGTTTGTAAACGTAAACTAAGTCTAAGGACTATTCAAAAGCGAGGAATGAAAATTCTCAACACGGATGCATGGTCCCAAAGAAATAAGTACCTTTTTCCTAAATCAAACTTTTAGAGCATCAAAGAACTTTTTTCTCATAAAGACAAATATCCTTTTACTTTACCAAAATAAACACTCGAAACAGAAAAGTTCCTCACTGGTAAGCCTCCATCAAACACAACTCACAAGAAGAAAAATCAACAAAATGCAACAAAAATATTAGCAAAAAAACCTGTGGACTACTCTGAATGCTCATATGGCTCAATAATCAAGTCTCCGTTACTCTCTAATCTTGCAAAAGGAAAACGAAATCTTAGAAATCAGAAGCTTATGAACTTACTAATCAGTTTAGGGAGTTGAAAAGCTACCCATGACTATATGTGGTTTAGATCTGCTACCTACGATCACGAACGAACAACCCACGTCTCCTATCACTATACCCAAACCCACAAACATCCACCATGACCATGAACAAACATACGGTTCTGTACCCACGCCCATGAACAACTACCTCAGATATGCTAACAGAGCTACACAAATTGCATTGGACTTAAGTCGATGATCCACAACAATTCTTGCAATTTTCCATGACAATATCAAGATAAAAAATTAACTATCAAGAGAAGTTTCCTATCACATCAGAAAAGCACCAATCAATCAGCGTTAATTCTTGAGTCAAGCAAACTCATAACAACTCAACTTTTCAAAACTAACAATGCTTGAAAACTTCCATGGAGGCTATTTCCAGCACCATATGACAAAAAGCATACACTCAGAATCTTAACAAATTGAGAGACATTTGATGAAGAACAACCAAATAAACAAACACGAAGAAACCCCATAAGAACAGGTGAGTCAGAAACAAACCTCAAAATTACTCAAACCAAAGCCAAGAAAATGCCAAACCCTAAAAACGATCAAAACACCAAACCAAAGTGCCAAAAGAAGAAGAGTCACTTCATCGTCACAAAATCAAGCAACAACCCACATCGTCCTCCATGTGCACAAAAATGATCCTCCAAAACCCCAACACCAAATCCAAAACCTACAAGAAAAAAACTCAAAAGATTGAGAAAAATAGACCCCCCAAGAAAATCGATAGGAAAAAAAACATTAGGGACAAGAAAACAAGGGATTTCTTTGGTATTTCGAAACAAAAATCCCGCACCCAACAATCCAAAGAAAAGAAACCCACAACGCGCCGGAGATGAAGAACTCAGTGTTGTCGACGGTGAGGAGAAGAGTTCCAATCGCTGTCGTGAGAAGGGGAAAATCGCGCCAAAGGTGAGGGGAAATCGTGTCGGAGTTGAAGAGCTTCAGTTGCCGGTGAGATTTTAGTTGCCATCAGTGAGTTACATTCGTCGTCGAGAGAATGGGGAAGGCTTCGAGCGCGAAGACACGAGCAGGAGAAATGTTGGGGGAGAGAGAAAGTTGAAGGAGTACTTTTTTGGGGAGAGAGAAAGCTGAAACTTTTTGTTTTAAAAAATACCACTAGACCGACATTAAAAATGAGCCTTCTAATGTCGGGCAATGCCCGACATTAAAAGCCTGAAAACATCATTTTCACCCATCCGACGTTAAAAACCATGCACGTTTCTTCGTCCGACATTAAAAGCTCTGCGCATTTTTTTTCGTCCGACATAAAAAGTGTAATTTGTTGTAGTGAACCGTTAGTATTTAACAGAAAAATAGACGGCATGGACCAAAGTGCTACTTATCTCAAACCTAAGGGGTATTTTTGTTGAGTTTGAAAACTCAGGGACCAAACTGTCACTTAACCCAAACCTCAGGGACCAAAAGTGTATTTTTCCTTTTTTTTTTTCTCTATTTTCCCTTCTCTTTTCTCTCTCTTTTCTCTCTCTCTCTCTCGATTTCTTCTCGCGCTCAAGACCCACGTACACCACGAAAGTCACGAACAGAGGAGTACGAAACCCCATCTTGCGTCGCCGCCTGCAAATGTGAAGTCCAGCACGAAACCCACGTCGCCTGCATATGTGAACAGAGCACGATTTCTTCTCGATTCCTCTCGCTTGTGTTCCTCCGACAACAAGGAAACCCTTAGATCTGGGTTTGAATCGCGTTCGATCGAGTTCGTGAAGTCCATATCTGGGTTTGTATCAAGTTCGTGAAGTCTAGCGGCGAGTGAAGTGCTTCGTTTCGGTTCGATTTCTTCTCGATTCCTCTCGCTCGTGTTCCACCGGCAGCAAGGAAATCCTCAGATATGGGTTTGAATCGTGTTCGATCGAGTTCGTGAAGTCCAGATCTGGGTCGTTCCGGTTCGTATCGCGTTCAATTGGAGGCGGCGTTCGTGGGTCGCTTATCTTCGTTCAGATCTCATCTTTCACGAACCTTAAATCTCCCCTTTCTCATCTCCGTTCTTAGAACGACAGTAGCACATCTTCACGCAAGCAAATAGGAATGGGTTGTTTCGTTTCCTCCCTCCTTGTTTCATTTTTTTTTAAGAAAAGAAAAGTTGGAGAAGAAAAAGAAAAGAGAAGAAGAAGAAAAGAAGACAAAAAAATCGTCGGCGGCGGGTGGTCGCCACCAGTCGGTCGTCGGAAGTTTTGCTGAAGAAGAAGAACGTGAAGAATAATCTTTTCAAAAAAAAAAAAACGTGAAGAAGAAGGATAGGAGAGAGAAGAGAGAAGAAATAAAAAAATAAAAAATAGTAATATTTTTATTATTTTTAATATATTTATATTTTAAAATTTCAAAATAATTTTTTTAAATAAAAAAAGTGTCACGTCAGCAAACCGTTAGTTTTTAACGGAAAAATGGATGGAGTGACTAAAATGAAACTAAAACCAAACCTTAGGGATTAAATTGTTGAGTTTGAAATCAGGGACCAAAATGAAACCTAACCCAAAGCTCGAGGACTAAAAGTGTATTTTTCCCAAAAATCAATGTAATGTTATATTTTTCAAAGCTTTTTATTATAATCAATGTTCTTTCAATGAAAACTTATGGATGTTTAAAGTCAAAGATAAATCAATAAATAAGATTTAGGATGGTTATCATGCTTAGCGAATAGGGACCTTTATAATGATGAACTTCAAGTTCAAAATGGATGGGCTTCCAATTATTTAACCAAAATGTTTTTGTTGATCGAATCCATCTCTAATTCATATATTTTTATTAAACCATCAAACCATTGAAATAAAAGATCGTGCTATAAAATTTATATATTGGAACCACGAACATAGATCAACTGTCATAAAGCATGTACACACATTAAGAAGTTGGAGTTTCAAATCTCACACTTCATATGTGAAAAAAAAAAATCCTTTGTTACATACATGTACAAACACATATGAGTGTTTTTTTTTTTCTTTTTAACAACATGTGGGTGGATTGAAGAATTCGAACCACGGACTTCTTGGCTATTAGTACAAATTTTATGCTAGTTGAGCTATGTTCATGTTGACATATTTGAGTGTTATTCCCTCTAACTTCAAACATTTAATAAATTCAAATTTAATCAAAGGTTATAACTAAAAATTGCATTTTTTTTTTTGAAGAAATAAAAATAGCACATTTTTATTAAACATGCATGATACATTTAATTTAAACAAAGTCGAATAATAGTTCAAAAGAAAAGAGAAGAAAAAAAAAGGTGGAATGAGAGAACCAAACAAAGACGTGAGAGGAAGAAAACGATAAATCAATTCTATCTTTTCAATCGTCTTTTTCAGCTGAGTTTGACTTGAAAATTACTTATTCAAATATCTCTGACAAATCTTATCTTCTTACTATATATAAAAGGGGCTTAAGGAGGAGAATCTTTGCTTTCCTTTTTTACCCTTATAATTTTAATAAATGTCCATTTTGCCCTTCAATATTTGTTAGAGAGACACAACCCTTCGAATTAAAGTGTCCTTCAATCTTTGCTAATGGGACGCGACTGTTCAAGACACATGAGATGCATTCATTCGAGGATTAAAATTAAAAATACTAGGGTAATTAGCATGATTTTGATGGTAAAAATTTTGAGAAGTCGTATTCATGACTTAAGGAAAAAACTTTATTATATGATATTCATATAAATTTTGAGTTTTGTACTTATTTTTCGACTCTAATTTCATCACTATTTTGATCTGCATGGATTTTTTGTATCAAAATCTATATAAAACAAAAAAAAAAAAAAAAGCATAAAGCACCAATAAAATATAGCGATTGTTACCATTGCTATCCTAAATTTTTAGTTTTAAAAATTAAGTCATAAACTTATATAATTGTAGAAATTACTCTTTTAAAGGTACATAATTGTAAGAATGTGGAAGTCAAAAAAAAAAAAAAAATGTAAGAATGTGGTTTTTTACCAAATTTTTTAATTCATTCTCTATTAGTTATAAAGTGAGAATCTCTATTTCTTTTTAAGTGAGCATTTTATTTTTTTCAAAAATTTGTTGAATGTCTCGCTTCATTTTACTTAAAATATATAAATGAAACATGTTTTAAAATTTTAAAGAATAACACAAAAAAAAAAATCATTTTATTAAAATAAGTATCATATTCATTAAAATTAAAACTCATTTGGATTGAAATATAAGATTTGAATAAAATTAAAATATTCTCCTATTTAATAATTATTGCACAAATGTCCTCACAAGTTCCACTTAGTATAGTGTTATAAATTAGAAAAAAAAAATCCACTTAGTATATTAAATTTGAGTTGTCACATTCATTAACATGCATTTAACTTATTCTTTTTTCTTTTTACTAAAAAAATTATTCTTTTTTTTTTTAAAAAAAAATCACTAATAAACATTTTTTTGGTATCAATATATTAATAGTCTAATTATTATACAACTATTTTTTTTTTCATTTTCTTAAATTTATAACTTTTTCTTGCAATCTTTTGTATGATTCTTTTAAAGTCATTTGTAATTTATATTTACCTATTTGGAGAAAGTTCTTCAAAAAAAGGTATAAGAACTATATTTAAATTGTCGAAGTAGTAATGGGAGAACATGCAGGAAAACACATTTTGATATCATGATTTCCATTAATTAAGTCCACCTAATGGCACAAAATGATATCAATTCAAGTTCAAAAGGAAACAATTTCCTGTTATATTATGTTGTGCGATGATGTTAAACAAAACACAAGAACAAATTGTTCCGAATATTAGAAAATATATTTTTAAATATGTAATTTCACATTAACAACTTTTTTCAATGTCAATACAAAAATTCTTATCGAATCACTTGAAGATCAAAATTTTTCATCCAAACATACAAAAAAATGTTTATAAAAAAATCAACTTCTATAATTCTTATGAAACATATTTCTTTCTTTCTTTTTCTCCAAAATACAATACCGATGAATTACCTATGAGATAATAAAATATCTTTATGATGCCACTTTTTATGTTTTATCAAATTTAGTTTACAACTATTATATGTATTTTAATTTTAATTATATATCTTTTATTATTTTTTTTTATCTCTTACATTATAGTTTAATGTCAAATATTTACTATTTGAACTTGATGAAAAATATATTTGTTCAAAAGTTAACTTTCACCATAAAAAATATATTCCAAAGATTTCAAACCACGTGCAAAGTATTTCATATTCATTATAAATGAACGTAGAACAATATAATATATAGTTTTAGACTTCTACACACCAATTTTTTTATTATTATTATTTTCAATTAAAACAGTAAAATTTAACGTGCATCACACGTGTTTCTAAACTAGTTATTTGAAAAGTAGATTTAATCAATTAGATTTTTTTCTTTTTCCTTTCTAAAAGTTTCGTTTCACACATTTTTTAAAAAAATAATAAAAAAAAAAGTTTTGTTTTCACACATTTTTTAAAAAATAATAATAAAAAAAAGTTTTGTTTCACACATTTTTTAAAAAATAATAATAATAAAAAGTTTTGTTTCACACACTTTTGAGCGGTTTGAATTAGAGCTAAAAAAACGCTTTGGTTGCCTAAACTTTTATTAGAGTAATAATTTAGTCCTTACCTTTTTTTTTTTTTTGAAAAAATTTAGTGCTTACCTTATTTTATAATAATTTTGTCAATATAATTTTAAATCTGTAAAAATACAGTTCATACATGGATACCTTAGTTTTTAAACTTTAAATTTGTTCATGTTAATGTACTTTTGACATTTCTAAATTTTTACGAAAGTAACAGTTTAGCTATTGAACTTTATTGTGTGATAATTTAGTCTATATCTTTTTAAATATGTAACAATCTAGTCCATGAGCTTTATATGTATCAATTTAGTCTTTGTACTTTTACATTTGTAACAACTTAATCCTTATCGTAACGATTTCATCAAAATATCAAGAAAACCATAAGCTTAACTGGTATAAAGTTAGTACACTTGACCAAGAGATCAGAGGAGGTTCGAAGACTTATTTGAAACTTTATAAACTTTAGAAACCAATTTGACGTAATCTGAAGTATAGACGTCAAAGCGAACATAGCTCAACGGTAATTGGCATATATCCTCGATTAAGAGGTCAGAGGTTTGAATCTTATCTCCAAGTGTTATTGAATTGAATTAAAAAAAAAAAAGTACAAAGACTAAACATGTAATTAAACATCTATTATAAAAAGTAAAAATTACATACTTAATTTATTGGCTAAATTATAAAAAAAAATGCCCCTGAACTATGGGGTTTGTTTCAAAAATGCCCCTGAACTTTCAAAAGTTTCAAAAATACCCCTGAACTTTGAAGAATGTTTCAAAAATACCCTTACTGTTAATTTTGGATGGAAACCGTTAAAGTTTGAGTTTCAAAAATACCCTTGAACTTTCAAAAAAATTTCATAAATACTCTTATTGAAAAATGATTCTTCTTTTTTCCTCCTCTCTCACCGTAAATTCTTTCTCCATGAAAATTAATGCAAAACTTTGCTTATAAAGGTTGTGTGCAACTCAATACCAAATAAAAAAAGACTTTGAAATCAAGTTTTCTCTTTTAAAAAGCGTAAAGAAGATAAGTGAGAGAAAACAACATATATATGTATATATATTATTTCATTTTTTGCTCTCTCTTTGTTTGTGTATCTTAATGATAAGAAGAATAAATGTTTATAAGACGGTGGGTTTGGTCCAATTTATAAGATTAATCAATCAAAAGTTTTATATATGATTTTGTTCTTATTGATATTTAAGAATTGTTAGAATCCTTATACAACAATAGTTTCATTTATTTTTCGTAATAGGAATATAGAGAAAGCTTCAGTAATATTGAAAAGACTACCAACACATGTAGAATTTCAAGAACAAAACAAAAGTCATCTTGAAGATTCGATACGAAAATCTAGCCAAGTGCTTTGGATGTGTTGAAAGAGAAAGAAAGCTCCTAGATTATGAATACATGACAAATAAGTAAAGTTTCTCATTAATTTTTGGAAGAAGAGTTAATTTACGGTGGGAGAAGGGAAAAAAAAAAGAATTTTTCAATAAGGGTATTTTTGAATTTTTTTTTAAAGTTCAAAGGTATTTTTGAAACTCAAACTTTAACGGTTTCCATCCAAAATTAACGGCAAGGGTATTTTTGAAACATTTTTCAAAGTTAAGGGGTATTTTTGAAACTTTTGAAAGTTCAGGGGTATTTTTTATAATTTAGCCTAATTTATTTAAATTTAGGGCACAAACTGATGAGAGAGTTTAATGTAAAGATGGATGATGTTTCATCCCAAATTATTTTGATTACAGAAGAAATATATGATGATTTCAAACCTGCAATTGGATAAAACTAAGAGCTTGACTTCATATAAAAATTTCATCCATTTTTCTGCAAAAAATCAGCCATTTTCTTCACCATCTGCTGCAGAGAGAAGTCAAGATACTTCAGAAACTCCTCCAGCGGCCACCCTTCGATCGGATCCGCCACGAACGACCACACGACCTTGCAACCGCCGTCGCCGGCCGGCAGCAGCTTGAACGTCGCCGCGTAGGACTTTATTCCGATGTTGTTTTCGAGGACCTCGTAAGTGAGAATATGTGCGGTCGGGTCGATCAGCTTCAGTCTCTCGTGGGCCCACTTGGTCGACGGCTCCGGCGACGTCGGGTCGATGGTGGCGCAGTACCGGATCAGACCCGGCTGCCCCGGTTCGCCTTCCACGTGGTGACACGTGTCGATCACATGCCACTTGTGGAAGCTGCAGAAGTCGTCGGCCAGCAGCGGCCAGATTTCGTCGGGCTTGGCGGCGGTTGTCTCGGCGGAGAGTTCTCCTTCCCACTTCGCCTGCGGCGACTGTTCTTCCATGAGAGAGAGAGAGAGAGAAGTTTGTTTTCTTTGAAATGTAAGGCTGTGTGTTCTCTGTTCCTTTTAAAGGGTTTTGAAGCCTTTGTGATGATTTGTCAAAGACTTTTCTTTCTAAATTATTTTAAAGTTGAAAGATCCAACCATCGACCTCTATGATAATTGTTATTGAATTCAAATCGACAAAGGAGTGATAATTTCAAGTTTGAGCGTTTGATCAAAAAAAATGTGAAGGTGAAAATTCGAACCTTTAATTTTGATAGAATTAGAAAAGAATACAACAAATTATATTTTTGCCTTTCATATGATAGTCGGTGGGATAATATTACCATCAACTTTAGAGATGTGAGAGTGATTGCCTACCATATGATTTTCTAGATTGGAAGACTTTTTGCCTTATATAATTGAGTTCCGATTATTTTGTCTATGCGATTTATTTTCAAAATATTCATATTAGTCTTCATCTTAGTTATTGTTATTAATTGTTTAATAAATAGACCGGGTGACTTTTTAAACGCGCACATATAAACATTGTAAGGGGACAACCCAACTCCACATAAATATCCTCTTTGGACATAAAACCATTTTAGTACTTTTGGTTCACTCGAAAAGGTCTCATACTAATGGACATAGTTGTCTTTGTCTAGTCAATGTCTCGTCAAACGTATTTATGTAAAGAAATGTATCAAAATTACATGCATAGTATGATAGTATGATTGAGATGAATATTAGGTAGGGTGTTAGAAAAGTAACTAGGAATAATCATGTACATTTAGAAAATAATAGAATAACCAATCTATTATGGTAGATTAAAATAAAATGTTTCAAACATTTAAGGATCAGATTTTTTTTTTTGTTTTGTTTTTTTAGTACATCAACATTTGGGGGATTCGAACCTCTGACCTCATAGTTGAGAGTTGTTAAGAGAGCTCATTAAGAGTTGGTTTTTCTGGTTCAAACTACCTTATGATTCAGTTTATTTCAGTTGTAATTATTTTGTATTCACAGAGATTCTATATATATGAGTCTCTGCTTTTTTGATCAATCAAGGAGAAAAAGTATCTCTTGCTGTGGTCACTTTATCTCTTTCTCAGAAATTTTAGATGGTATCAGAGCACATTAAGGTTTAACAACCGATTAGGTTTTTTTTTTCCGATGGGAGACTCAACTTCGGAGCCTCAAACTTCTGAAGTCATCACATCTTCAGAGCCAAAGTTCATGAATCCTGGAAGCAAAACCTCAACGCCTAAATTGGATGAAGAGAATTATTTGATGTGGAAATTTCAAGTTCTAATCACACTGAGAGGGCATGGATTTCAGAAGTTCATCGATCCTGATTATGATGTTCCAAGAAAATTCCTGACCTCGACTGATGAATCTTCTTCAACAAAGATTTCCAATCCTGAGTATGAATACTGGATTCGTCAAGATAGTTTAATCACTGCCTGGTTTCTTGGGTCGATATCACCGGTCATTGTTGTAGAATTACTTGATTGTCAATCTTCTCGAGAGGTATGGCTTCACTTATCCGGTCGTTTTTCGTCAAAACATGTTGCTAGGATTCACGAATTGAAAACTAAGTTGGAACTTATGAAGAAAGGAAATTTAGGGCTCCAAGAATATTTTACCAAGATTAAAAATCTTGTCGATGCATTAACGGCTGCTGGAAAACCTATTACTCATGATGATCATGTTCACTGTATAATTGGAGGATTAGGCCCAGAATATGATCCTACTGTATCTGTTCTTACTGGCAACGATGAAATGCCACCCTTGCAGCGAGTTTATTCGATGCTCCTTATCCAGGAAAGTCGACTTCAGAGACATTCTACCTCTGTGATTAACAGTGATGGTACCTTGCCATCTGTTAATTTGACTCAATTCAAACCACAGCAAGCAAATCCTAATATGAATGACTCCACCAAAAAGACAAGTTTCAGGGTAATCAGTCTGGGCAAGGACAACAAGGGAATCAAGGAGGGGGACAGAATTCACGATCCAACCGAAGGCCCTGGAATAATAATAATCAGCGTCCACAATGCCAATTATGCGGTAAATTTGGCCATACAGTCCTGAAGTGTTATCTTCGGTTTGAACGTTGGTATCAAGGTCCTAACGCTACTCCTCCAGGACAAGCTTCACATGGTTATTTTCCTGCTCCCAATAATCACTCCTCCTATCAACAGCCCTTTCATGCGTATACTCTACAACATGAAATGAATAAAGAGAATCAGTGGTACCTCGATTCAGGAGCTTCAAATCATGTTACTCATGACTTAGCTAATCTCTCGGTTGGGACAGAGTATCAAGGGGACAACAAGGTTCACATCGGTAATGGTGCAGGTTTGGTAATCCAAAACATTGGTTCTTCCTTACTTAAAACTCCTTCTAATACCATTTTTCATCTTCATAATCTCTTACATGTACCTCATATTACCAAGAACCTTATAAGTGTGAGTCAATTTGCAAAGGATAATCATGTTTTCTCTGAGTTTCACCCATTTGTTTGCTTTGTGAAGGATCTTTCAACTGGCCAAACTCTTCTCCAAGGCAAACTGGTTGATGGACTCTATAGCTTTAATCTGGAAAAGGCTGATTCTCCATCCCTTCTTTCATCTGGTGGTTCTTTGTCTTTAGCCACCTCCCCACAAGTATTGACTATATCTATGTCTTCTACTTCTAATACTTGTACTAATGCTTTTGATCTGTGGCATAATCGTCTTGGGCATTCTGCCATTTCCACCGTTAAAAATGTACTTTCTGTTTGTAATATTGTCTCATCGAATAAAAGTCCACACTTATGCCATGCTTGTTCTGTTAAGGATCAGATTTTTTTTTTTTTTTTAGTACATCAACATTTGGGGGATTCGAACCTCTGACCTCATGGTTGAGAGTACATGCCAATTACCGCTGAAACTCACGAGAATAACAGATTGGTTTCGTCAATTTTCTTTTTATTTCGAATTAACCCATTACCTTAGTCATGAATACATTATCTTTTTTAAAAGATAAAACTAAAAAGTAAAAAAGAAAAAGAGAGAAAAAAAAAATGAAAAGTCATAGAAATGTTGGGCCTTGAAGTTTGAACTTTATCGAGTGGGAGAATCGATAAAGGTATGGCCATTGCATGCTTGACATTTATCGGGCGTGTGGATTAAGCTAAGGTTCTACTTTTAAAATATTAATATTAATTATTAACATCAAAATGTGTCTATAATGTTAGCTGACAGATCCCATTCTAAATATGCTTTTTTTTTTTTTTCCACAATTGTGAATTGAAAATTGGAATTATCGACATCTCATTTGATAATTATTTGGGTCGTCCTATTTGATAATCGTTTGTTTTTTTTTTTTTTTGGTTTTTGAAAAGTACACTTGTTTTTTTCAATTTCTTAAAATAGTTTTCATATTTGTTAATGACACGTTTAAATTCCTAGCCAACTTTTAAAAACAAAAACAACTTTTTGAAAACAACTTTTTATAGCTTTCAAAATTTGACTTGATTTTTAAAACCATGGGAATAAAGTAGGATGACAAGACAAAGAAACATATATATGTGGAAGTAGTTTTTATAAGCTTAATTTTCAAAAACCAAAAATCAAAAATCAAATAATCATCAAATGGAGCTTTAACTGTTTGAAGTATGCATTATCTCTCTTCAATCAAAAGTCACAAGTTCAAATCTTTCCCATTGATTGACTATGAAAAAAATGTTTGAATTTCTATCTTTACACCATTGGGTTAAGAAAATTAAAAAACAAAAAAAACAAACTAATTACTGGAAAAGGGTTTTGAATTCTTTGTCAAAAAACAATCTTTTTTTTAATTATTATTTCTTAGAACTTAAAAAGAGGGTGCATTTTCATATCTATTGTGTGAAACCACTTTTTCCATTTTTTTTTTTTTTTAGTTAAGTGTGAAACCAAAATTATCGTTTTTACTTGTTTAGTAAATATATATACAATCATTAATGTTATAGGTAATTTTGGACTACTCCGATGTACAAGGAGGTGACGAGGACAACCGGGCAGAAATAGGACCAGGAAACTGACCTAGAGGAAGAACAGACCAGAGGATCGGGCCAAGTCGGCCTCAGCCCTTCGGCCCGCTTGTGCGGGTCGAGCTCTTCCGCTTCCGTTCGATCCCTAGTGCCCTCGGTCGCCCCGATTCCGCTCAGTTCAGTCTCGAATCGTTTCCGAACGCCTCGAAACCCTAAAGCAGGAACAGATATTTAAACTCTTCTTCGTCACTAAAGAGAGGATCCGGAAATTCATTCTCTGAACTCTCTACTTCTCCTCTTGCTCTTCCATCAGTTTTCTGACTTAAGCATCGGAGTCGGTGTGGCAAGCACCACACCGGTGTGCAGTGTTTGCTTGTCTTGTAGATCACGCCTTCCCCCTCTCATACAAATTTACCGTTGGTGGCACGTGAAGATCGGCTGAGTCTCCTGTCCGGATTTTGGCATCAACAGTTAAGATGTTGACAATTAAAAGAGAGAAAAAAATCTCATTTTCTACCTTTAGGCTTTATCTCTCTTAATTGTCAATATTTTAACGGCGGTATTTATGTACTAAAATAGCACAACAGTTAAACTATTGTTCATTTTTTCATTTGATAATTTTGAATTTATTCAAAAGAAATGAAAGAATAATAGATCTCATCCAAGTTATTATTCAAAATAAAGGCTTAATTAAATGATAATGACAAAAATTGTTATTATTACTTTTAATAGGAGAGATAATGATAAAAGCACTTAATTAGAGACATCCAAATTAAAGATATTAAGGGTCCGTTTGGAATACATTTTAATTTAAATGTTTTTCAAGAATGTTTTTTTTTTTTAACATTTTGTATAAAAATTGTTTAGAATTTAAACACTCATATGTTTGGTTGCATTTCATTATAAATGTTTGTATATACACAAGTTATTGTATACTTAAAAAGTCTTTTTAGAAAAGTTGGTTTCAAGTGTTTCTTTCACAACTGTTTATATTATCAATCTCATTTTCTAATAAGTCAATTTTAGTGGTTGTTAAACACTATAATTTTTTTTTTCAAAATTAAACACTTTAGAAGTTAAGCCAAACACACCCTAAACTTGGTAAGAAGTGAGATCTCAAATTTTTTTTTAGTAGCTTCCTAACCATTTCCTTATTCCTGCCCTAACCAAATATTACTTGTTTATTTATTTAAATGAACCAAATACTTCATAAAACAAGGGAAAGGAACTAGCATGCCATAAAACATGGCTCTTGCTACAAAAAGCAAGATAGAGACAAACTATCTTCTATAGAGAGACGACAATCCTTATTATGAGCGCCAACGTGAGCATAGTTTAATTGAAAGGAAGGAAAAAAAAAAACTTGTATTAATGATCAAGATGTCTATAGTTTGAATTCCCCCACCTCCACATGTTGTCAAAAAAATCTCTATTATGAGCAAAAACAAACATCAAAAGTTTCTAAAATTATAATGATTCCATATCAATTGACATCTCTAGATTAATTAAAAAAGATTCTTGTAAAATACCAACCAAGTTTAAATATAAATATATAATTTTAAATATGTTAAGAATATATTGTTGATATGACCCTAAATCTATCATATGACGCTTCAATTGACCAAACATGGAGTTGGAGCAACGCGCTATAAACTTAAATTGTATAGAGATTATTTGTTTATTTCTCGTTTTGAATTTTATTTTTGGGTGTTAGAATTAAGAGGAGTTTCATATATAAACTCCCTTATTCTTTTCAGCCATATGTAATTTGTTATCCTCACATAATAGAACTATTATCTCCCTCCGTCCCATGTATATAGCTAACATACCGTTGGTGAATCACGTAAATTTGTATCGTTTCTTCTCGCTTTATCTATTCTTATTATATTTGTCTATTTTAACAAATAGATATTAGATACAAATATTGAAACCACATAGACTAAACTTATAATTTAATTTAAATAATATCATCTAAAAATGGTATAATATTTATAACTCTCCCTCATCCGTTATTTATATTTTCATGGTAAAGTTATAATTTTAAAAAATATTTATTTACTTCATATTATAATTATTTTTTCTAAAAACATATTTCACCGACAATCCAAAAATATAATTCACGGCAATCCAAAACTAAGCCTAAACTTATATAATGTGACCTTTTTTTTTAGGTCAACAATATTTGAGAATGGAAAATTTGATCTCATAATCTCTTATCATAACCACGTACTTTTATGCTTTTGTTGGTTTATATTATATGATGTGACTTTGATTTCTACATATAGATGAATTCATAGTACGTGACAAATCTCAAACATCATTATTACCATGCGAATGGATGATCATCCATGAAACGTTAGAAATTTGAATCCTCCAAAAAGTAAAAATAAAAATTTAGGCTAAATTATAAAAAAATACCCCTGAACTATGGGGTTTGTTTCAAAAATGTCCCTGAACTTTCAAAAGTTTCAAAAATACCCTTGAACTTTGAAAAATGTTTCAAAAATACCCTTGCCGTTAATTTTGGATGGAAACCGTTAAAGTTTGAGTTTCAAAAATACCCTTGAACTTTCAAAAAAAATTCAAAAATACCCTTATTGAAAAATGCTTCTTTTTTTTTTTTCCTTCTCCCACCTTAAATTAACTCTTCTTCCAAAAATTAATGAGAAACTTTACTTATTTGTCATGTATTCATAATCTAAGAGCTTTCTTTCTCTTTCAACACATCCAAAGCACTTTGCTAGATTTTCGTATCGAATCTTCAAGATGACTTTTGTTTTGTTCTTGAAATTCTACCTGTGTTGGTAGTCTTTTCAATATTATTTCGTAGCTTTCTCTATATTCCTATTACGAAAAATAAATGAAACTATTGTTGTATAAGGATTCTAACAATTCTTAAATATCAATAAGAACAAAATCATATATAAAACTTTTGATTGATTAATCTTATAAATTGGACCAAACTCACCGTCTTATAAACATTTTTTCGTCTTATCATTAAGATACACAAACAAAGAGAGAGCAAAAAATGAAATAATTATATACATATATATGTTGTTTTCTCACACTTATCTTCTTTACGCTTTTTAAAAGAGAAAACTTGATTTCAAAGTCTTTTTTTATTTGGCATTGAGTTGCACGCAACCTTTATAAGCAAAGTTTTGCATTAATTTTCATGGAGAAAGAATTTACGGTGGGAGGGGAGGAAAAAAGAAGAATCATTTTTCAATAAGGGTATTTTTTAAATTTTTTTGAAAGTTCAAGGGTATTTTTGAAACTCAAACTTTAACGGTTTCCATCCAAAATTAACAGCAAGGGTATTTTTGAAACATTCTTCAAAGTTCAAGGGTATTTTTGAAACTTTTGAAAGTTTAGGGGCATTTTTTAAACAAACCCCATAGTTCATGGGCATTTTTTATAATTTAGCCAAAAATTTACTACAATCAAAGCCACTGTGAATTTATTGTGATTGCCCTATTTTTTTTCTACTGCAGCCTCCATTCGCTTGGCCATGGAACTCAATCCCCCTTCGAATTTCTTCACCAGGTCCTCCAGCTTCAAACCTTCCACCGGCTCAACGGCGAAACTCCATTCAATCACCCCGCCCGGAGCGATCTCGATCGTCGACATGTACGATTTGAATCCGATGTTGCCATCCACGATCTCGTAGCATATGCGGCGGCGCTCGTTGTCCACAGCCAGCAGCCGTTCTTTGGACCAGCTAACGACGCGATCGGAGCCGGCGGTGGACGGAATCGAGAAGCCGGAGCAGAATCGGACGCAGCCGATCTCGCCGTTAGCGCCTGAAAGTCCGTAGCAATTGGCTAGGGTTGGAAACCATTTGTGGAAGTTGAAGAAGTCCTTGAGCATCGGCCATATCTGGTCGGCGTCGGCGACTGTTAACGCCTCTGAAACTCGGCCTTCCCACTTTGCTGCGGAGTTTTCCGCCCTTGGAGATTCGGCTGTGAGATCCCTCCCCCATTGCTAAACTTTTTATTTTTATTTTTTTTTCCTTTCCTTTTTCGGTATTTACGTCATTATCCTTGCATTGATGACAATTGTTGGGTTTCAAATTTTCGATATATCATATTGTGGCGTGTGGCCCTCATCTTTTTGTTTCGGTGCAGGATGTTTGAATTTTGAATATCTAAATTAAAGATTCTGTTGGATAATCATTTCGTCTCGTTTAATAACTATATCATTTTTTTTGTTTTTGGTTTTTGAAAATTACGCTTGAAACATTACTTTAATCTATAAATTTTTTGGTTTTGTTATCTACATTCTTCTCATGATTTCAAAACCTAAGTCAAGTTTTGAAAACTGAAAAAAATAATTTTAAACTTTTTTTGGTCTTTTGGTTTTTGGTTAGGATTTCAAATAGGTCCTTAACAAAGATGAAAATTATCTTAAGAAGAAAAATTGAAAGAAAACAATCTTAGTTTTCGCTTAATTTTCAAAAACCAAATAGTTATCAAACGAGACATTCTTTTTTTTTTTTTTTTGGTTTTTGAAAATTAAGTTATAAACACTTGTTCCTCATCCATACATTTCTTTGGTTGGTTATCTACATGATATCCTTCCCAAGATTTCAAAAACGACGAAATCAAATTTTGAAAAAAAATATATAGTTTCAAAAACTTATTTTGTTTTTGGAATTTGACATACATGTTTTCAAATTTTATGTCTATGGAGTCTTTGGGTTTAAAATTTAGGGAAAAATACACTTTTAGTCCCTGAGGTTTGGGTTAGGTTTCATTTTGGTCCTTGAGTTTTCAAACTCAACAATTTAGTCCCTGAGGTTTGGTTTTAGTTTCATTTTGGTCCTTCCATCCATTTTTCCGTTAAAAACTAACGGTTTGCTGACGTGACATTATTTTTTATTTAAAAAAAATTATTTTTAATTTTTTAAATAAAAATATATTAAAATAATATAAGTATGATTAAAATAATTTAATATCTTTCTTCTTTCTCACCCTCACCATGACCCCTCTTCTTCTCCACCTTCACCTTCAGCCTTGCCGCCGGCAACCGTCGACCACGTCGTCGGCTGGCCGGCGCCAGCGACGGTTTTTTTTTTTTTTTTTTTTTTTTCATATCGTCTTCTCCTTTCTTTTTTCTTGACCACCACCACCATACCCATGGAAAGAAGACTCGTTCGGACTCAAAGATCTGTTGGCTGAAACCCCATCAATGGAATCCCCCGCTCACCGCACCACCACCGTCTCAGCCCACAGCCGCCGGTTCTCTCCCTCCCTCTTGCTCGGTTTCGTCTGAAGACCCCTTCCATCGCAGTCTCTTCATTTTCGTCGGAAACCCAGCCACCGCCGCTCCTCGCGTCGCCCCTCAACGCCGATTCTCTTCCTCTCTATTACTCTTCGCCAGCAACAAGGAACCCACGCGAAAAAAAAACCCACGCGAAACAGATCTAACCCACACGGAAAAAAAAAAAAAAACCCCACGCGAAACGTGCCCAGATCTCGTTTCTTTGACTCTGGCAACCATCTTCAGCGTACAGCAAGAGCTTCCAGTGGCGGTGTGTTCGCGCGACGGGGAGAGAGAGAGGGGGAAAGAAAGAAAGAGGGAAAAATTCGTGGTGTGCTTCGCGACGGGGAGAGAGAGAGGGAAAGAAAGAAAGCCAGATTTGTGCTTCGCGGGTGTGCTCGATTCCGACGAGGATTTGATCTTCAAGGTAGGGGTGATCATCGTAAGCATCCGAAAGAGTTTCAACGGGAGGGAAAGGAAGAAAGAGAGAAAGAAAAGAAGGAAAGGAGAAGAAAATTTAAAAAAAAAAAAAAAAAAAAAATGTCGCCGGCGGCTGCGGCCGGTAGCCGGGGAGCCGCGGTTGCCGGCAGGAGGTTGGTGTGAAAGTATTGAAGAAGAATGAGGCTGGTGCTGAAGGAGAGGAAGAAGAATAAAGAAAAAAATTAAAAATATATTAAAAACTATTATTATTTTATTATTTTTATTAGTTTTTATTTTAAAAATGAAAAATTAATTTTTTTAATTAAAAAATAGGTGCCACGTCAGCGGTCTGTTAAAATCTAACGGAAAAATGGATGGAGGGACAAAGGACTAAATTGTTGAGTTTGAAAACTCAGGGACCAAAATGAAACCTAACCCAAACCTCTAGGACTAAAAGTGTATTTTTCCCTAAAATTTATGTTTATTTGGTCTCTGAATTTTCAACTGTGTAATAAATTCTCAGATTTTTTATTTTGTGTTTAATAGATTCTTAGTTTTTACTTTTGTGTTTGATCTTTAACTTAGATATTTAAAAAAAAAATCACAAATCTACTAGACACGAGTTTGAAAGGTTGGCTATTACACATAAAATTCAATTTTGTATAAAATACATAACCCTCTGTTTGGAATTAGGAAAGTTCAATAAATGATTTTAAATCTTATGATTTGATATTCGAGAAATGATTTTAAATTCTTTATCTCGTTTGGAACGAAAAAGATTTAAAATGAATGTATTTAGAATTTTGTGTTTGGATGGTAACTGGAAAAGAAAAGAAAGTAAGAAGTTTACTGATATGAGTTTTTAATATTAATTTATTAATAGAAAATTAAAACATGACAGGGTCAAATAAGTAATTTAGTTCTAAATCCTATGAAATCTTGTACAATCCGATAGTTTTAGTTGGGAAAATTTTTTGCGTAAAAACACGATTCGAAATCATTTCAGATTTTAAATCATTTTCTTTCATGTGATAACAAACAGGAGAATTGATTTGAAATCTGTTATGATTTAAAATCCCTCAAAATTATGAGGTTCCAAACAGAGCATTAGTTAATTTTTTTAATTAAAAAAATTGAATATGTTAATGACTTATTAAACACAAAGTTAAAAATTAACTAATGTATTGAGGACCTATTAAATATTTTAAAATTTCATAAACTATTTTAAAGTTGTGTTCATTTACTCTATGTATTTTTCAAAATGTTTGATTTTTTTACTTTCAAAAAGTGATGATTTTGGTTCTTATATACAAGATTTTAATATAGAAATTAGAACGGAAGAAAAAAAAAACATTTGATATAAGGTGAAATATTGGGAAAAAAATGAAATGAAAAAGAGAATACAAGGACGCTTTTTATTAAAAGTACACAGAACCAAAATAGTCATTTCAAAAGTGTACAGATTAAAATGAACCAAAGTTAAAAGTATATAAACAAAATATATAATATTTAAACTTTGAAAATTTTACTTTAGTTCTGTATATGTTAGCTTGAGTTAAAATCATACTTTACGTTTTTATGATAATAAATCTTTAATGGGTAAATTATCGTTTTGGTCCCTCATGTTTCATGTTTGTTTTCAATAGGTCCCTAGGTTTCAAAATCGAACAATCAAGTCCCTATTGTTCCGAAAATGTATCTATTGAGTCCCTCTAGGACTGACGTGGCAATTTAAAATAATAAAATATTGATTTTTAATTAAAATAATAATATAATAATAATAAAATTATTATTATTATTATTAAAACATAATAACAATAATAATAAATAAATATGTACTCAAAAAAATAATAATAAATAAATAAATAAAAATAATAATTATTATTAAAAAATCGTTTCTCTCTTCTCTTTCCCCACTCCCCTCTTTCTTCCCACTTCCTCTTTCTCTCCTCTCTCTCTCTAAAACCACTTCCTCTCTCTAAAAATTTCGATGACGGTACTGTCGGTCTCGTGTACGGCGGCGCGATTGTCGGCGAGAGGAGCACCGGCGACGGTAGGGCGGAGGCGAAGGCAGCGGTGACGGCGAGGATCAATTACCCAAAACTGCCCTCATCAAGAACCAATCTCAAACCCAATTCTCTCACACGCCCAATTACCCAAATCTCAAACCCAATTCTCTCATCAAGAACCAATCTTCCTCCGAATCTGCTCCACAGAACCGTAAACCCAAGGGCAGCCCCCAATTGAATCGCTGGTCTAGGGCTCGCGCCTTGCGATCGGGGCACAAATTGGAGCGCCAGAGTAATCGGGCTGCGATCTCCCGATTGGTCCACTAACAGAGCCCCGCCGGAGCCTGCCTTTAAGAGAGGAGATGTCGAAGACGACGTGGAGAGGACAGTTGGGAAGTCGATTTACATGGTGTCCGATGGCACTGGATGGACGGTGGAGCACTCCGTCACCGCTGCCTTCGCCTCCGCCCTACCGTCGCCGGTGCTCCTCACGCCGACAATCGCGCCGCCGTACACGAGACCGACAGTGCCTTCATCGAAATTTTTACAGAGAGGAAGTGGTTTTAGAGAGAGAGAGGAGAGAGAGGAAGTGGGAAGAAGAGAGGGGAGTGGGGAAAGAGGAGAGAGAAACGATTTTTTAATAATAATTATTATTTTTATTTATTTATTATTATGTTTTAATAATAATAATGATAATTTTATTATTTTTTTATTATTTTAATTAAAAATCAATATTTTATTATTTTAAATTGCCACGTCAGCCCTAGAGGGACTCAATAGATACATTTCCGGAACAATAGGGACTTGATTGTTCGATTTTGAAACCTAGGGACCTATTGGAAACGAACCCGAAACATGAGGGACCAAAAAGGTATTTTACCCATCTTTAATTTACTAATAATTTCGGTGTTTCAAAGTGTTTATCTTGTAGATCTCAGAAAGATAATTTCAATGCAATTTGAATCGTTCAAATCGAAGTTCAAACGGAAAAGTTATAAACAAAAGAAGATTGGAAGAAGAGGAAGGAAAAAAAAAAAAAACGTGACAGTGACGTGGACCTCGTTTTGAAGGGTTGTAATCAATTTCTTCCCATTTTCCACCAAATCTTAATCCTCTTTAATTCCGTTTTTTCATCCTAAATTTAATCTTTTCGAATCCAATTTTCAACTCCAATTTTCCACTAAACTTTATCCTTATACACCTCATTTTCAATTATTCGAACCTCTGACCTCATGGTCGAGGGTACATACCAATTACCGCTGAGCTAAGCTCACTTTGGCAACCATATTCACCCTTCTAGTGTTGCCAATCATACACCATAGTATTAAAGGAAAAACATTATTTTAGTCTTTATCTAATATTTACTTAATCAATATTTAAAAAGTAATTAATAATAATATGTACTAAAAAAAGTAATAATAATATTTACTCGTTCAATATTCAGTTTATATGTACTTTTTTTTATATCGATAAGTGTTCGGACCAACTTACGCAAACCTGGACTAATCTCACGGGACAACAGCCAGACCCTACTACATTTAGTTGCCAAAGAAACTCGTATGATATTAAATCTAATTGTTTAGGCAGGTTAGCATTGATGTCTACATTGGGATTTGTAGTTGACAGGTGTTTTCTTTAAAAACTATTTTCGGATTCATGATCCAAATAATATAAATTTTGAAAATAACATTATTATGTTTTTGGCATATTCAAATTTTAAATTCTTAATTTTTTGATGTAGAATCATATTAAAAAAGATAAAAACTTTAATAACTATAGTATTTAATGCTATAAATTCAATTTTTTTTTTTTGTTAATTTTTTTTTTTTTTTTTTGAAAAGATTTTTTTGTTAATCTAAAACATGGATAATAGAATATATTATAAATTATATGATATTGTAAAATAATAATTATACAAAATTTATAACATAAAACATGTTCATAAAATTAATTAATAATAATTTTTGCTCAACCTAATATTTAGTTGGTAACTCCAATTAGTTTTATGGTTTATAAATAAATATATTATCAAGTGACAACTGTTTAAATTGAGATCCAATTTCTAAATGTGCTACCAAACAAATATATATATGAAAACATAAAATACAACTCTATTTTTATTGAACATATTATTTTCAAATTTTTGTTTTCAGATCATCAACCAAACACATCCTTGTTTATTACAAAATTGAAGGTTCATAAATCCATCCGACATAGAATTGAAAGTTTGTGAACTACACTTATAATTTAAATATTCACATGAATCAAGCCTAAAAAACGTAGAGAAAAATAAATATTTAGTTACAGATTAGATTTTTAGAGAAGCTAAATGGAAAAACTACAATTATTAGATTTTGCAAATGAACATGGTTGAAAAAATTACTTTTATAAAAATGAAATTATAATTTGTTTTACCAAACGCTAAAAACGGTTAAGATTATTTTTTAATCACTTTAACCGCCTCCAAAATAAACTCCAAACGGACCTTTAATTAATTTTTAAAATGATGCACTGTTGTTTTCCACCTCACATTTTTTTTTAATTCAAAAAAAGAAAGTTGGGAGACCAAAATTTTATTTTTTAAAAGAATGATAAAGTCTTTAATTTAAACTTGAACGTCTAATGTGTGGAAATTTTCTCATGACTTGGAAAAAATAAGTAGGAAAAGAAAGAAAAAGAAAACATAAATTATGGTGGATGAGCTTCCATTCATTTTAAATTTGTTTAAATTTTTTAAATTTATCAACGTTAAGATTTCATGCATCAATTCAATTTTTGTTATCCTAAATGCCCTTATTTAATTTTGATATTCTAATAAATATTGATTTGTTTTTTCATGAACCAATCGATTATCAAATTTGGTAACTCTTATTTTATCAATTTATTTTAGCATTATCTTTTTTTTATATCGAACATTCCATTTCTGTTTTTTTTTCCTTACCTTTAGCGATTTCATTTTCATTTTTTTTTTCAATTTTAATCAACTGTCGTTTTTTCCAAACTCATTTCTTTTCTGTCAATGACAAATACGTAAATAGACTTCTTAAACTCCTTTATTATCCAGTTGTGAGTTGACAAAAATGTAAAATTATAACAAAATGGACACTTTAAAATGTGTAGTTACCCAAAAAAAAAAGGGAAAAGTACATAGATAGCCCAAATATGGACCATATATTTCATAAATGTCAAGTTTCCCATTTTTTACATAAAAGGCCTAATGGATCAAATTTTTTTCATAAAAATCATGGTTTTTTTACGATTCAGCCCTCATATACACTAGTGACTATTTAAAAAAAAAAATTAAAAAAAAAAACCAAAAAACGAAACAAACTGTTTCCTTTCAAATTGCATTTTTCAAACCGTGGGAGAGAGGGTGAACGGAAAAGGAAAGGGCGTGCAATCGGGGAAAAAACCCATGATTTTTTGGCGTGAGAGAGAGTGAACGAAAAAAAAAAACCCACGTTTATTACCTATAAAAAAATAATAAGGTTTATATAATATAATTATAAGTATATATTTATGATACAATATACAGTCTGGTATATATTTATCATTTTGACGTTTTACTTATTAATTGAATACACAATGATGAATATATGATATATAATAGATTATGTATTATTATGCATAATATATATTTATTATTTGGAGAATTATTACATTCTACAATCAATTGAGTGATAGTTCTACTCTATAACGACCGGTAGATATATTATATATATATTTAGGGATAGCTAATAATGAATAGAAATATACTGTATATATATATATATATATATAAACCATGTACTATATAATTATTCTATATTTTATATAGAAAATAATCTTGTTCATGTATGCGTTGTGATTTGCACGGGAGATATGTTTTCCTTTTTTTGAGGTGCGAAGTGAGGAAATATTTTTTTTAAAAAAAAAAACGATTTCTTTTTGGGTAAAAGTTGGAGAGTTTCCTTTTTTTGAGGTACGGTTATGAGGAAAGAGATAATTTTTTTAAAAAAAAAAATCCATCCTTGAAAATCATATTTGGAAGGAAACGTTTCCTTATTTACTTTTTTTTTTAATTATTATATTGACTGAAATGAGATATCCCTTAGAATATATTAAATATTAAAATTGAAAATGTAGCCATAAAAAAATGTTTATAATGTGTACGAAATATTACGAAACTTACATTGACTAAAACGATATATCCCTCCTAATATATAAAATATAAAAACTTAAAACGTAGTCATATAAAAACATGTTTATAATGTATACTGTATACGAAACTTACATTGACTAAAACGATATGTCTCTTGGAATATATAAAATATAAAAACTGAAAACGTACCCATGTTCAAACGACTGGAAAACGGAACGTAAAAACTGAACACATATTGCCGGAAACCTACAGAAAAAACCTAAATACAACAGGGAAACCACTGGAAAAAATACCACAAACAAGCAAAGTTCCTATGAACTGTTGTATGCAGTCCGAAAACACAAAAACAGAGGATGGAAAAAAATATGAAAACCGCCGACAATGGGCAACAGAAAGTGAAAGAAAATGCTGCCGAAAAAAAGAAGAAAATAAATGGGAAGAGGCCGGAAATAAAACCAAAACGAAGGACAGACGGGGAATGAAGGAGAGTAAACCACGATTATGGGAACATTCCTTAATTTAGGGGATTTGGTGAAAACTAACCTTCCTAAAATGAAGCATATTCGGTTGGCTATCTATGGAATATATTATTATCATTTTTTATATTATTTGAGAATAAATGATAAGAACAAGGGTATAAAGGTAAGAAAATATATCCGAAAATCTAATCTTGTAAATATTGAAAATTTTGGACATATGTGAAAATATGTCTCCAAAACGGTCTATCTACCAAAATTTCTCAAAAAAAAATCTTTATGGGCTCAAAGCCTGTGCTGCGTTAATGGACTGGACTTGTGCAGGCCCAGTTTCAAGTGTGGTTTGATTTGATCAAAACCTAACAAATAATTAATCCTATATTTATTCGAGGAATAATGTCTATTTTATACATTTTCATTCATCTTTATTTTTAAATCATACTTATATCTAGTCCAACGTCGATTCTAGTACACCGATTTTCAACCAAAAAAAAATAAAAAATCTAGTACACCTATTGAATATATATGAACTATGGTAGTTTTTTGTTAGGTTAATATACATAAGCAAAATAGTCAATCACTTTAAAATCAATAAACCTTATATTCTAATTACTAACCTAACATTGAAATAGCTAAATTTCCCATCGTAGTTTTTAAATAAACTTAGTCAAATGATAATTAGGTTCGTATGCATGATGTGTTTTTTTATGCATTTGACAGTACCATGAGCAATTTATAAAACGAACTATTATTGATATGATATTAGTAATATGTTTTTCTTTTACATGTCTAAAGCTACCAATTGAACTTGTGCCTTGTCAAATTTTAATACAGTGCTTGTCTGTTTTTAAGGGTTTTTTTTTTTTAAAAAAAAAACATTAATAACCAAGATAAATTAGATACACCAACCCTCATTAATGAGGATGGATTTTAGCCCAAAGGAGAAATTTGAAGAGACAAAAAAGCGGTCTTTTTCCTCTCGGGAAGAGACCCTTAGATCCATTTTATAAGACTAGTCTTTTAACACGTGCTTTGCACGTGAATATCCAATTATTTTATCATATTTTATGATATTATCATTTCATTTTACCATATATTAATATTATTTTTTTAAAAACGTTGAGCATGTATCTAACTTTTGTATCATTTATACTTCAATAGAATAAATGATTTATAAAGTAATATTTCTCAAACAACACTATTTCACAATTTATAAAAAAAGAAAATAATAGTTTGCTAGACTTTTTTATGCTTCGGGGAGAAGAAAACTGAGAGAGAAAGGAAAAAAAAAAACATAAAATTTTAAGTCTTTTTTTTTCTTTTATAAACCTATGAAGTACAAAATTATTAAAATTCTAAAATTTTTAAATTTTTATTATATAATTAAAGATAAATTCATAAATTATTTTACAATTAATTTTTAAGAATATATTGACAAAAATTGTAATATTCTATCTTTCCACATCCTTGTATTAAAGAGTTTAGAGAGCTATTTATATGGTTGTATAGAGAATTTCAAAAGTCTTGAAATTTCATTATTAATTATAATATAAGACAAATTCATAAAATTTAAAGATAAACTTATTTCCAAAAAATAAAATTTAAAGATAAACTCATAAACTTTTAGAATTTATACAAAATAAATGATAAACTTTTCATATTAAAGTTATTCCTATTCTAAAGATTCACATTAAAAAAAGAAAATAATTATTAGATTATACTTTCTCAAGAGTCCGAGAGAAAATAATGAGAAGAATGAGAGCGAAAAAAAAAGTGGAATTTGAAGAATTTAAGAAAGTATTTCAAAAAAGTGGAAAGGGAGTGAGAGAAATGAAAGGCAAATGAAAATTTTGATAGTTACGCTTAACTTCAATTGATAGGATATCATCTTCAAGCTTTTGTTTTCACATATCTTCAAGGATCAACATTATTGTAAAAAAAATGTTAGATAAAGTAATCCAAACAATTATTCAAAAAAAAAAAATCCAAACAAAACAAAAATTATTATAAGACAAAGCAAGACAATGAATAAAAGAAGAAAGACAAACCTTTTTCAAAAAAAAAAAAAGAAGAAGAAAGACAAACCTACAAATCATATTATATATATCATAGAAAATTCAAATGCTTGTAGATAAATGTTGAAGAGAGCTCTATTTATAGTTGTAAGAGATAAAAGTTACAAAACCTTTGAAATTTCACCATTAAACATACTTATAATAAACTCATAAATTTTAGTAATTAAATTATAGAAATGAATATATAGAACTTTTCATATACATTTGGTATTTATTAAATTAAAGAAAACCTACATGGGTAGGTTATATATAAATTTGAGAATGTGAAAAGATGTTAAATAATCAATGTTAATTTGATTGTGTATTTGTAATTAAATTAAATAATAATAAGTGATAAAACAATTCTAAAAATATATAATTAATTAAAAAAAATAGAAACTACTAGTTGTACGTTGGTGTGTAGTTTTTTTTTTTTTTTTTTTTTTAATTTTAAAATAATATTTTAAATGTTATTTTATGATTAGTGGCATGCTTTGTAAATGTAAGATCTGATAAAGGGGTAAAATAGTCTAAAAATGATTCTCCTCCTTAGCCACTTTTTAAAGTAGTAAGATTATGAGGTTAATAAGAAAGTGACGAACATTTTTTTTTTTTTTTTGAGGAGGAAAGTGACGAACATAATTTAATGGATAAGACACTTATCAATCTATTTTGTAAGATTCAAGATTTAGCCCTTCACCAAAAATAAAACGAGAGTGTAATATTATGACATTCTTTATAAATAACGAAAAAAAGAATCGATAAGTCCTAACTCTCCGTTTTTATCATTCTCTACTGTTGGCCATCCCTAGCAAAATAAAATAGAACAAAATTTCTACATACATTGATTTTGGACATGTTTGAGAATCTAATAAGTTTTTGTTTGTTCATCAAGACATTAGTTTGGTTTATATTTTACTACCAATAATGTAGTTGTGTAGTGCAATTTATCATAATATTGTTTAATGATTTTAAAATAATATTGCATTAAGTTGGTAGATGGGTCTTGCAAACTAGAATTGTCTTGCAATTAAAGTTATTAATTGGTTTGTATTCCTAAGTAATACCCTTTTAAGATTAAAAATAAATATAGCTAGATACGATGATTGCAACAAGACGACAACTATAGTTAAAAACAATATCAAGTTAAGGTAACAATGATCAGGATATTTCTCCTTTTAGATTGTAGTTTCAAATATCACATTTGTTTTTAAATAAAACAACAGAAAGAAGATAGTAGTCCATACAGAATATCTATATATGATCTCTAACATGTTCATAACACACACATATATATTTATTGTATTAAAAAGCGGCTTCGAATAAGTTTCTTGTTTATCACTTTTTACTAATTACCATTTTACTAAACATAAAATGAAATTATAAATGAGCATTATTTTATTTATTTTTTATTATTATTATTATTATTATTATTATTTAGAAGAAGCATTGATTTAATTTTACCATTAGAAATGAATAAAAGTTAACTTTTTTTTTAATCACGATAGTCCATTATCCTTCCCCTTGTTAGGTTGTCTATTCCACTTTCCCACTTGCTTTTAAGCTTATCTCTCGTTGATCCTTTTTATTTTAAATTTGCATTATATTATTCTAAAAAGTATTTTTATTCAATTATTAGCAATTAACTTGTTAATATAGACATACATCCACAGATTGTTATCAAAAAAAAAAAAAAAAAAAAAAAAGACATACATCGACAGATATAAAATTTCTATTTTAACAATCAAGAGGTCCGTGGTTCGAATCTATCACCTCATATGTTGTAAAAAAAAATAATAATTTAACACGATAATTAATTCAAATTTCATAAGTGCAAAGGTCAACATGTGCAATATAAAAGTCTCCGTAGGATTTATAAACATTTTGTATAAAATTTGTTTATAATTTAAACACTCATATGTTTGGTTCTCCGTAGAAAATGAGAATTTAAGGGTTCGTTTGGAATGTCTTTTAGTTGAAGTGTTTTTCAAGAATACATTTTTTTTATAAACATTTTGTATAAAATTTGTTTAGAATTTAAACACTCATATATTTGGTTATATTTCCTATAAGTGTTTTTTATAGAGCTATTATATACTTTTTTTTTTTTTTTTTTTACAACATGTGGGGTGGGGGATTCGAACCAGACTTTGTGGTCATGAGTACAACTTTGTGCCAGTTGAGTTATGCTCTTGTTGGCAAAGCTATTATATACTTAAAAACTCATTTTAAAAATTTTCTTTCAATTTTTTCTCTGAAAATGATTTATTTCACAATCTCTATTTTTAATAAGTTATTTTCAGTGGTTGCCAAACACTATAATTTTTTCTAAAATGATTTTTTTTTTCAAAATTAAACACTTTAAAAGTTAAACCAACTACATCCTAAGTCCACAATCAACGAGAGATTTGTATTTGCATTTTTTCTTTTTAGAGGTTACTATTTCAATTTGTAGTCAATAAATTTTAAGGTACTAGTAATTAACACGTACACGTGAAATTTGTAGTTTATTTTAAAATATAAATAAATATAAACATTGATAAAATAAAAAAAAAAAATGAGAGAAATCTTTAAATTATAAAGGGGCAAAAAGAAAAATAAAAAGTTTCATCTATTAAGCCACATAAATATAGTTAGACTTAGATATAAATAGATTTGGTGGAGATTTTAAAATATTTATTCAAATATTGTATAGATTTTATTAATTAGAATATTAAAAACATGCGTAGAGATTTTATAATATTATTTAAATTTTGTTTAAAACAATAAAGAAATAATATTTAAATTAAAAATGACAAAAAAGAAATATTTCAACTAAGAAAGGTCAAAATAGAAAATAAAAAAAATTATTCTGTTAAACCCGATCTAGATAGTATAGATTTGTTGCGACCCTTTTCATTCAGCCCCAAATATTAGACTCACCAACGATTTTTCTTTTTGTTTTTTTTGTTATTCTTTTTGAAATATTATATTATAGCCATGAGATTAATACGAATCATCATTTTGGTAAATCAACTGATTTAGATTTTATTTGATTCAATAAAAAATTTAATACGAACCACGTTTTAATATGCCAGTAATTTAATTTTTAAAAAGCAAAGGTTTCCATTTTTTTTTTCTTTTTGGAACCAATCAATGGTTTCCCCTTATGTCATTAATCTTGTTTTATTTATATTTCTTAAATAAAAAAAACAAATTAAACAATGCGTAAGTAAAAATAAAATTGCCAATAAATTACTAGGTGTGTAAATAATAATTTTTTTTTGAGAACAGTGTAAATAATAAAATTTACGTAATAGAATAAATTAAGTATACATTACTAATAACCATTAATATTAAATAATAAAGACTTTTTTTTAAAAGAAATTAAATAATAAATACAACTAAATAGTAATAAAAATTAATTAAGGCTAGATATCAAAAAAAAAAAAAAAAAAAAAAATTAATTAAGGCTAAACAATATCTCAATACTTTTTTTTCTTAATAATATTGATCTTTTTTTTTTTGAAAATAATAATATTTATCTTTTAACACGTGGTATTGCCATTATATCTTATAAGATATTGCAATTAATTTTATTTTTTTAAAAATCGTCTGTATATCAAAACCATTTATATATACTAGTTGTTCTTTTTTAAAGTTTAATTTAATTAATAATAATTGTCAAAAAAAAGATTTAATTAATAATATAAATTTATAATTATTTATATTTTAAAATAAACTTCTAAGCACAAACTCATGAATGATAATGAAAATACATGATATATGTGTTTCTTTTTTTTCTTTTTTTTTTTTAAATATTTCACATGAGAAATAGATTTTACAATTTTTTTTTTGAAAAATAGATTTTACAATTTTTTTTTTTTTGAAAAATAGATTTTACAATTTTTTTTTTTTGAAACACATAGATTTTACAAAATTAAACATGTGAAGAACTATGAGTATTTAATATATTGTCACAAAATACATAGACAAACCTTTGAAATAATTTGGCTGTCATGGATGATTGATTCCAATCTCCAAATGCAATGTTACTTTGAATGTTCTTAAAAAAAAAAAAACAAATAAATAAATAAAATAAAATAAAAATAAAAAAGAGAAAAAAAAAGAAAAAAAAAAGAAAAAGAAAAAGAAAAAGAAAAATCAGTAGAGTATGCTGCATAAACAAAGGCTAAGCTCTCTCTCTATTTCTCTCTCTCTCTTCTTCTTCATCCTGTTGCTCTTCTGCGTGCTCCTCTGTACTTGAAATCAACTGACCCTTTTGTTTAGCGCTTCACAGATCTCCAACTTCGCTTTTTGGTGTGCCCTAGACTCCGATTTTCCCACATTTTCTGTTCCCAATTTGAATTTTGGGGTTCCGATGACCCTAGATGCTTCTTGAGTCATCTTCTCCGGCGAAGTTTGTCGCCCTTCATGGACAACCACATGTACGATGCCTGAGCTCCGTAGCAAACCACGCAGGAGCCGGGTGTCCGAAGACCCAGTCCCGATTGCGCACCAGACGCCCGTTAAGCTAACTGTCAGAACACGCCACCGAGGGCAACCCGCTAAACGCAGCGGAGGGAAGAGTATTAAGGAGGGGAAAGACGCGATCGAGGCCGATGGTGACAGGGATATTGTGAACCCTGGAATCGGTCTTGAAACGAGGCTGTGTCAGAGCAAAGGCGAAGTTGGGAAGGACAAAGACCTACTGCAGGTTGGTGTTAGAGCCATGGATGAGTTCGATAGCGGCGGACGGAACGGCGATAAGGGTCCTGCTGCCGAGGATGAAGGCACCACTACTCCTCTTCCGGAGAAGGTGAGGTTATTTCATTCTTGGATATCTGTTGTTTTTCTGACGTTTCTTGAATCGATGGATTTTTGTGTTGATGGTTGAGAATGGATAGGGAAGTTGGGGTTTTGATTCTCTCTCCCTCTGTTCCCATATGCCGATTTCTTGGCTTTCTTGTATGTCTGACGAATTGGGAAATGTACGAGTTATTCATGGGCAACCCCAAGTTTTTGAGGCTGGACTTGTTACTTATGTGCTGATGCAACTTCTATACATGGCCTTGTTTGAGATTGGAGCATGGTTGAGAGGGGTTTCATATGTTTGGAGTTAGAGAATCGTCGGTGATGAATAAATGGGAATTTGCTATTCTGCTGGATTTTGGCAGTTTCTCTATATTCGGTCTTGTTTTCACTTAGTATCCTAGTTTCTACTTCAAATTTGTGGAGCTGCAAGGATCCGATTGTGAAAGACAAATACTTTGCATGGAAATTATTGTTGCTCTACTTTTATGATTTCGTTCGTGGTTTTATTTATTAGCTTATCTTTCCGTCTTGAGAGAATTATTTCTAGTAATGTATTCACTTTATTAGCTTTCATTGTCTTGTTGATGCATCTTTTTATGTTGTATTTAGCACATGATCATCTTCATTTAGATTTGTTTTTTTGCGATGATATGAAAGTGATACGATGTCTATTGAAATACTGGATTATAAGTTTTTTTAGGACAGTGATAGAGACATTTTATCTAGGAGTATCACGTCATAAGTTTCGTTCAAAATTGCAGTCGTGGTTGTTTTAGCTGCATTTTCCTTTTCAAATGTTATACCCTCTTAATGCAACAGGTTCAGGTTGGTGGTTCTCCATTATATAAAGTAGAAAGAAAACTAGGGAAAGGAGGTTTTGGACAGGTGTATGTGGGTCGACGCATGGGTCCCATGACCTTGAATGAAAGATCTGGCTCTGGAGCTGTGGAGGTATGGTATCCCTATCTGTAATGTTTACAGAATTATTTGTTTCACATTACCAATTTTTCATATGATCTGTCCAAATTTCAGGTAGCCTTAAAATTTGAGCATAGAAGTAGTAAAGGGTGCAACTATGGACCTCCTTATGAGTGGCAGGTTTACAAGTAATGTTCTTCTCAGTCCTAGCATATTATGTTTTTATGTCAAACAAATTTGTTATATTAAATACGTTTATATGTGTTCTAATTTCTCCTCTCTTGGTTCTTCAGTGCACTAGGTGGTAGCCATGGTGTGCCACGAGTTCATTACAAGGGTCGGCAAGGTGACTACTATGTCATGGTATGTTTTGTTTCCTTGAGGTTATTTACTTTTTAAGACTGTTAAAGCTTATAATGCATCAGAGATTTGCATTACTATTTTAATTGTGTTGTGTATAACTATGCTTCGGATATAGGTTATGGACATGCTTGGACCTAGTCTCTGGGATGTCTGGAATAACAATGCTCACACGTAAGTTTGTATCATAATTTGATCATCTGTTTTGAATCAATTTGTAGGTTTCGCCACTAGTTGAAATTTATACTTGCAGATTTATTGCATGTTAATGCCTCCTTTATTTTTTGAATCTCAGGATGTCAATTGAAATGGTAGCATGTATCGCAATTGAGGCAATCTCCATATTAGAGAAGATGCATTCTAGAGGGTGAGGCCTTTATTCTGTTTTCTCCTTATAGAGTTTAGGGTTAAAATAAGTTTCTGGTTTGTCATGGGGTGATTGAATTGCCATGGGAGTCAAATGGGAAGAAACTCAATGTAGTCACTTTTGGATTGACATTTTAGGCCTTCCTCTTTTGGTTCATTTCACATCCATAGCAGCTTCTGATACTTTGCTGCTAGGGCTCCCTTGTTTATTGTGGAGGGATGGTGAAGTTGCATGGGGTCCTAGGATGCTGTAGTAGTGAAGGAACGTGTTAAGTCTATTGCAGATCTAGGTACCTTTGTTCGAAACGTCAGGACAATCATGAAGAATGATTTCTTGCATCTACTACAGCTAAGCCGGACTATTTTTACATAGTTGGTTCCCCCACAGGCTCATGAGTGATTTAGTTGTATTCCTATTATCTTGTAATATTTTTCTGTTCTTTGAATATCTCTGTTGATGTCTCTGACAGGTATGTGCATGGTGACGTGAAGCCTGAAAACTTTTTGCTTGGTCCTCCTGGAACCCCAGAAGAGAAAAAGTTGTTTCTTGTAGATCTTGGTTTAGGTACATTTATTTTTTAAAAAATTATTTCTTTATTTATTTATTTTTATCATTTCCATTTCATGGAATATTATTCTTTTATACATATGAATTACACCTTACCGTTTTATTGTTTCACCTTATAGCAACCAAGTGGCGAGATAGTTCAACTGGTCAACATGTTGAGTATGATCAACGGCCAGATGTTTTCCGGTATGAAAGCTGTATATTTTATGTGATATTTGTGTCAATATATTTAACATTTAGGTTCTTAAACAACTCTCACATCTTCTTTTAGGGGAACAGTTCGGTATGCTAGTGTGCATGCACATCTTGGCAGAACCGCTAGTCGGAGAGATGACTTGGAATCACTTGCTTACACTCTCGTTTTTCTTCTTCGTGGTCGGCTGCCTTGGCAAGGATATCAGGTTTATGTTTTTCAGGGCTGGTGGAGGTCAACTCTTTGTGCAAACATAAGATATATTTTTCTGAATTCTAAGTATATTTTTTCTTCAGGGAGAAAATAAAGGATTCCTTGTGTCCAAGAAGAAGATGGCTACTTCGTCTGAAACTTTGTGCTGTTTTTGCCCTCAGCCTTTTAGACAGTTTGTTGAGTATGTTGTGAATTTAAAATTTGATGAAGAGCCAAACTATGCAAGATATATCTCCCTCTTTGATGGGATCGTCGGTCCGAATCCAGACATCCGTCCAATTAACACAGATGGTGCACAGAAAGTACTCACTGTTTCCTTCATTGCATTTATCTATTGACTGTCAATGGTACTTTTTGGTTGGAAACTTTGAACTTGAATATTATCTAAAACATCGTTTGTTATGTGAAGCTTATATTTCAGGTTGGGCATAAGAGAGGAAGGCTATCCATGGAGGAGGAGGATGATGAACAACCAAAGAAGAAGGTTCGAGTGGGGATGCCTGCAACACAATGGATTAGTATATATAATGCCCGTAGACCAATGAAGCAAAGGTTTGCACTTGAATCTAAAGACGAAGCTTATTTACAGTAAATAGTTATTGATTAACTTATCTTGATGTAGATATCACTATAACGTTGCTGATATGAGGCTCTCTCAGCACATTGAGAAAGGAAATGAAGATGGTTTATTTATTAGCTGCGTTGCTTCATGTTCGAACCTTTGGGCCCTTATTATGGATGCTGGAACTGGATTTACAGCTCAAGTTTATGAACTCTCACCATACTTTCTTCACAAGGTTGGTTCCTTTTTCCATGAAGAAGATAATAAATTATCTTGAATACTCTACATGCGAGATTACATCATGTTTGTTTTTCATTTGGTCAATGGATTGTGAACACTACTTTATTGCTTATCAGCAGAGTGTGCTCTTGTGCTCTTGTTTGTTAAACGGCCAATAATGTTCAAGTTTGTTTACTTAGGAGTGGATCATGGAACAGTGGGAGAAAAACTATTACATCAGTGCAATAGCAGGAGCTAATAATGGAAGCTCGTTGGTAGTAATGTCCAAAGGTTAGTCTTAATACAATACAATCCAAATGGGTAGAAGAAAAGAAGGTTGTATTCTGTTTGTGTGTGTTGCCTCTTATACTTTAATACAAATTTAATGCAGGGACTCAGTACCTGCAGCAATCTTATAAAGTCAGCGATTCATTTCCCTTCAAGTGGATAAATAAGAAATGGAGGGAGGGATTTTATGTTACTGCCATGGCTACTGCCGGTAGTAGATGGGCAATTGTCATGTCACGTGGTGCAGGATTTTCTGACCAGGTATTAGGCAAATAGGTTTCACTAAAAATTGTTCTAGTCAAAGCTATTGCATGAAAATGAAAGCGATTTGACATTGGTTGACTTTTGATCACTTCACAGGTGGTGGAACTAGATTTCCTGTATCCTAGTGAAGGTATTCATCGCAGGTGGGATAGTGGTTACCGCATCACATCAACTGCAGCAACTTTGGACCAGGCTGCTTTTGTTCTGAGTGTGCCTAGGAGAAAGCCTGCTGATGAAACTCAAGAAACACTCCGAACATCCGCCTTTCCTAGTACACATGTCAAGGTTAGTCATGCAGGCATACATTCTACTTCATATATTTGCTTAATATTGTTAAATTTCTAAAGATCTCGGTTTCTGGTATTTTTGCAGGAGAAATGGGCAAAAAACCTTTATATTGCATCTATTTGCTATGGCCGAACTGTTTCATGAACTGCCCCTAAGTTGATGCCACCTAGAGTCTGCAATTTTTAACAGATGGTGCTACTCTTTGGGCGGATATGAAATTTTAAGACAAACAATTGACTGTGGCTAATGGAGTTGATGTAGCTAAACTGTTCATTAACGTCGCCATCGTGTAGCATCAGATACAGACACCTATGCTCTGGCTTTCATTCATGTTACTCAAGTATGAGCTAAATTTAGATCTTTCATGTCCCTGGGGTTGGGGTGATTTTTACCAATCTGTTAAAGGTTTTGTATAGTCTTGAGCACTAGTTCTTGGTTGAAGGCATGTGCAAAGCATAGGTCATCTTTTCTGGGTGCTGGGGGAATGTGCAGTTATGATTATCAAGCATCAGTGGGCTCTGGATATTCATATCCCTTTTGATTGTACTTAGATCCTTATCTCTCACCTTTTTGGAACCGAGGATATTCTAAATGTTTGAACCTGGAAGATATCAATTTTACACCTTTTAAGTGACACTTTTTAGTGGATTTTCTATCTATATAATTATTAGTTAACTGATGATTTTATGACTCGTGCCTACTTATATTTGTGGATATGTACTAGGGTTACAATTATTGATTGCCAAACACTGGAATTGCTGTCAATTACGCCCCCCTCCCCTTTTTTTAGAATATTTCATCAACTACTTCCTCTTTACAAGGTTGATGACTTGTATATTTATTTTTATTTTTACCCGTTAATTTTCAATTCCATTTTTGGACCCAGATTTTCTATAGTTTTTTTTCCCTGGCACCTGCCACTATGTAAGATTATAAAGTTTCCTTCCCCCTGCAGTAGATTACAAGATTTCTCATGAAACCATGGATTCTGTAGCTGAGTATAGTCAAGGCACAAATTGCATCTGCATTTGGCTGTGGCAGAGGCTGAATGTGGCATTTTGCTAATGGCCTTGTTGATTGCAGCAAACTATGTCAGATTCAGCCAGCGTCTTTTAGCAGCTAGTTGGCTACTTACATCTTGCCAATTTGGTAATGACAGTGCACTATTACCATTCTTTTCTTGTCTTTGGCCTAGATTTTGGAATCAGAATATTGCGGGACTCCATCCATCAAGAATGAAGAATGGCTGCCATATGGTTTCCAAGTGCCATCAGTAGCTGCATGCAGTTCTTTGAGCAATTCTACGTTGCCGTTGCATTTTTTCTTCGAGCTTACTCCGGTGTAGTGTGGTAAGGAAAAACTATCCATTTTAGATGTTTGTGCTTATAGACTTTGTGGTAATTAATCTTGGAGGTAGGAAAGTTAGCAGTGAAACAGAATATGTTTTAATGTAACTAAAGTAGTGGGTCAATAACAGAAAAAAGTAAGTGTTTGATTGGAAGCTTCTCATTGATAAAAAGGCAAGTATTTCTTCCCTTAGATTTCTGACTACATTATAGTTGAATTCTATTTACCTGTACTTTACAAAGTATCTGGATTTCAAGTCCCTGCATTAATTTTCGAAACAAAGGTTCTTTTTTTTTTAAAAAAAAATATAAAATGTTATTATGATTACTTTTTAGGCCAGTACCCAGCTGCCCTTTGGATTTTTTTTTATTTAATAATAATAAAATTCAATTGGCTGAAATAATTAAGGCCCCGTTTGATAACCATTTGGTTTTTGAAAATCAAGCTTATAAATCCTACTTTCACTTACAAGTTTCTTTGTTTTGCTAATACCTTTCTTTCGTTGTTTTTAAAAACCAAGCAAATTTTGAAAACTAAGAAAAGTAGTTTTCAAAAACTTGTTTTTGTTTTTAGAATTTGGCTAGGAATTCAAATGTATCATTGGCAAATATGAAAACCATGGTAGGGAAATTGGTAGAAAACAAGCCTAATTTTCAAAAACCAAAAACAAAAAACCAAATGGTTATCAAACGGGACCTATTTTTTGGAGACGTTTCACTAAATTTTTAAAAATATAATATGTAATATATATATCCTTGGGATCTAAGTGTTTGGTTGATAAAGCCTGATAGTATCAATGGTTCTCTCTCTATGTATGGGTCTCATGGTGCTTCGAATAATCCGTGATCCGTGTATGAATTGTATCAGTTTTTTTTCTCCTTGGTGTTGGCAATAGCTTGGTTATTTGTTGCATTGCGTCTACTTCTATACTATAAATCATGTGATTGGATGATGTGCTGTATTGGATTTGATGTTATTAGAGAATGATTTCTTGAACTGAACATGAAGGCAATGATTTTTCCATTTTTTGTGATTGTAGAGAGACTGGTCATCCAGAGTGAAAGAATTGAATAATCTTTGTTACTCATTCAGTTTCCATTATCAACTGCAGGTATCTGAATGACAAATTAGGTCCTTCGTAATCCATTTACGTAATCCCTGACACCTCTTGGCCTGATACTGGATTTTGAGAGAAAATTGAACTGTTGACTGGTCACATACCTCATGCGCGTCAGGGTTTTAAGCTTGAAGGTACATTGAAGTTTTGCTGGGATGTTAACTTCGTTTTCCTGCTTAGTTTGTCATCTTGGTGATGCGTTCTTTGACATTTGGATAATTGGTTTCTTTGATAGTTGCAATATATTAAAGTCCTACTTTTTTTATAATAAAAATCTTATAACTCAACGCATGACTCTTTCCAAATATCAAGAGGGTTTGATTTCTGATTGATGAGGATTTTAGACAGGTGAAAATTGGATTACTTCTGTCTGTAGTATAGAGTTTGTTGTCATAGTAAGCTGTCTTAGACATTGCAATTTTTCCTGGTATGATAACTAATGGCTGCAAGATCGGTCTTTCAAAGTTCCGATTCGAAGATAAAAGACCTCTGAAAACAAGCACGAAAGTTTCTAGATCTTTTAAATTTCAGATCTGGGCTAATCATAAACATAACCCATGTGCACCTTTTCGTTTTACATGAAAGTTACGCACCGTTTCTGATGTTTGACAATGAATATGAATACAATCTTGATTGTTAAGAAAGATTCATTTGCCTTGACAGGTAAGAGATTCGACCCCCCCCCCCTCCCCCCCAGTTTCCTGTTTTGATCTTTTCATTGTTTGTATAGAGCTTTGTCGATCATTATAAACTGTTTTGAGATCTGAACTGCATGTAACAGGATCTTTGATGGGTAGTCTTGAATGAAGAGAAAAAGGGTGTCGTTTTTAGAAGGTGGAGAATGTATTGTGGGGTTTTTCCAGCCGAAGGCGCAGGTAATTTGGCCATTACGTGCCTTGTGGCCTACCACCATTACAAAACCGAGCAAGTTAAGCCTACGAATTCTCCACCTTACACTTTTCCTCTTCTCCATCACCCACCAAACTACACAAAGAATCGTGTGGCCACGTTCCCCAACCCATCTTCCTACCTGAAATGCTACGTATATATATATATATATATATATGGATGTATCTAAGAACTGTTTAACCCATCTTAAGTGTTTTTCCTTCCAAATTCTCATGGAGTCCGTTGCCTCTACTTCATCCCCACCAGACCGCCCCCGTCTTCACCTTCCCCGGTTCAAGCCCTCCCAAGCTGTTGCTGACCGTATTGTTCGAGCTCTCCACCATCACCTCCGTCTCCTTCACCGCTCCGATTCTAATTTCTTTGTGTTGGGAGCCACAGGCAATGTTTACGTTGTGTCTCTATCCTCCACCCCCTCGTGCACTTGCCCCGATCGTATTACCCCATGCAAACATATACTGTTTATCTACATTCGAGCCTTGGGTTTGTCGCTTGATGATGTGTGTCTTAGGCGGAGAACACTTCGACCTTGCCAATTGAATCGTTTGCTTGCTGCACCCATAATGATAGAATCACTTGCTGAAGTTGGCCTACGTAGAATATTTCATCAACAATTCTTTCAGGTAAAAGAAAGAGCTTCTGTAACCGTTGTAGATACGGAAGATGGGACTACGTGTCCAGTTTGTTTGGATGATATGAAGAAGAACGATCGGGTTGTGGCTTGTACGACATGTCGAAATCTTGTTCATGAAGATTGTTTCTCGAGGTGGAAACGAAGCAAGGGAAGGAGAACGGTTAGTTGCGTAGTTTGCAGGGCAAGGTGGAAAGATCCGACAGACCAACAAAAGTATTTGAACTTGTCTGCCTATGTCGAGCACGGCGCAATTGATAGCAATCTCTATAATAGTTAAATGAACATGTTAAGATCTCATAATAAGATGATAGTGTAAAATATCCTGAAGTATTTCAGCTTCGTAGATTAGTGTTAAATCATCCTGCTTAGCATATAAAGGAATGATTAAAACAAAATGATAGGAAATGAAAGGGAAAATGTGTAGCAAATTGAGAGGAAGATGGCTTATGTGTGGAGAAGTTGATGCAATTATAGTCATCAATGAATGGATAAGATATAAATAATCACATGGATTTGCATCTTTGTTGATAAGACTCTTTAAACCATTGTGTCTTGATCATCAATTATTTCAACCACATTTATTACTTTTTGAAAATTTGAAATTAAATATTATTGTATTTCTAAGAATTGTATGCTTTATCCTAGAGTTAACATCTTATCGGTTAAAATTTACAAAATAGCTCATGATATGTTTTTATAATATAATGATGAATTGTTATAAATTTTAATTATTCATTCACATGAACCAATTGGCAAATATAATCTTTACTAATATATATTAGTCTTTTTATGTCTATATTTGATCATAAACTTTAAAATGTGTCGGGTAGATTATTAAGGGCTCGTTTGATAACGTTTTCATTTCCTGTTTCTTGTTCTTGTTTTTCATTTTTCTAAGAAACATATATGTTTGATAACTCGTCTTGTTTCTTATTTCTAAATTTTTAGAAATGTTTCCAAAAGAAGGAAAAATTTGAAAAATTACGAAAAGTAGTTTCTCAAATTTTGATCCTGTTTATTTTTTTTATCTTTCATGTATGTATTCATCTTTTTCACCTTTTCACGTCCTCCTCTTATTTTTCTCTCTATTTTTTTTTACCACTTCCTTATCTCTTTTTTTTTTTTCTTGGGAAAAATACATTAGTCTCTGAGGTTTGAGTTAGGTTTTATTTTGGTTCCTGAGTTTTCAAACTCGACAATTTAGCCCCTGAGGTTTGGAATTCGTTTTATTTTAGTCCCTCTATCCATTTTTTCGTTAGATTTTAACAAACCGCTGACGTGACACCTATTTTTTTTATTAAAAAAATTAGTTTTTCATTTTTTAAAATAAAAATAATAAAAATATTAATTTTAAATATATTTTTAATTCCTTTTAATTCTTTTTTCTTTCTTCTTCTTCAACCCCTTCACCACCACCCTTCTACTTCTTCAACCATCCTCACACCACAACCAGCAATAATTATTATTTTTTCTTTCTCTTCTTTCCTCTTCTCTTCTTCTTCCCCAACTTTTCTTCTATTTTTCTTCTTTCCCAACTTTTCTTCATTTTTTTTTTAATTATTTTTTAATGAGGAGGAACCCTCCTCCCTCATTTAACATTTTTAGAATTCACAAACCTACTAAACATAAAATTTAAAATTTATTGTCTTATTAAACATAAAATTTAATTTTTTATCTCACTGATTTTTTTTTTTGGAATAATTTTATATATAACAGATAAAGTTAATTTTTAAAAATTTTAAACATGTCAAAGGAGCTACTATACATTAAATTGGCTAACAAGAGCATAACTCAATTGGAATAAAGTTGTACTGATTCACGGTGTGGGGTTCAAATCCCCCCACCTCATATTGTCAAAAAAAAAAAAAAAATTATACATTAAATTGAAAATTCAAATAATTATTAAAAATTGAGGACTAAACTTGTAATTTAATCAAATAAATATCTATAGATATGGTTTTTTTTGTTTGGAATAAAAAATAATCTAATAGATTTAGTTTGTGACAGCTGAATTTGTAGATAGATCCCCACCTCCTCCACTCCTTCTCCTTCAATCGATCTGTCTGGTTCAATAATTAACTGGATCAATGGAGTTGCAGAATTGAATTTGTGCTATACAATACAGATCAAACTGGACCCATTTTCGCTTTTACAAAAATCCCGCTTCCTCCTCGAGCTCAGCTTCTGATAGAGCAAAGCAGCAGCATTTATCAATCTCATAATACTGATAAATTTGATCCGTTGCGCACTCCAAAACCTGAATTCTCACTGTTACGCTGCTTGCGTTACTGTTTAAACGAGTTGCAGGCTTTCGTTGCCAATGGAGGAGTCCGGGACTCGACCTTCTGCCGGTAAGTTGTCTGGTAAAGTCGTCGCTATCGCTGCCGGAGAAGCTCACACTCTCGTTCTCACAGGTAAGAGAGGAAGATGGAGGTAGGGAGATTTTTTGATTAGTGCATTTTCTATTGTTTCGAGGGAATCGGAATCTGTAACCGACTTTTGTGGTGTGGATTGCAGGAGATGGGAGTCTGTATTCATGGGGAAGAGGGATGTTTGGGCGGCTTGGAACGGGGGCGGAAGCGGATGAGCTTTCCCCTGTACGAGTTAAGCTTGGTTCTGAGGGAGAGAATCTCAAAGTTGTGGCAATTGCTGCTGGTTCTTATCATAGCCTCGCTCTTGCTGGTTAGTGTGCTTGTGTGTCTTTTTCGATATATCGAATATTGCATTCGATCTTCAAATAGAGCTTGATTTTCATTAACAGTTGCGAAATTAATTGGGTAAATCTAGATGGAGGTGATAGTCATCAACTTTTTGCTGTATCTGAACTCTAAGCCTAATACATGAGAATCAGAGCATTCGTGCTCTTGCAATGTTTGATAATTTTTGGTTCCTCGACGAAGAAAAGGTTTTGAAAAAGTTTGATTGACATTCATTTTAATGGATTAGAGATATTTGTTTCAAATCCGAGAGAAAGGAAGAACTCTCACTTATAAAGTTTTGAAGAAGTAAGAACGTTCGCCAAATTGATTGAGAAAATTAGCAATGTTATTTTAAGGAGAAACTGAGACAAAATTTGAAGTTGAACTTTTATGAGTGTAGTGCTGTGTAACTCAATGCAGCAATGCCTTTGTTGATCTATCTCGTGGTTTGTACTTGTATTTGATGCAGTCAAATCACATGAGAAACGGATGTGTAAAGATTTTTGTTTTGCTAAATACCATACAAAAATCTAATGGCATAATCCCAAATGAATTTTTATGTAAGTTGAGGAACCAAAACGAAACGTTTAGAAAAATAAATATCAAAACATAATGAGTATGACTAATTATACTAGAAAGATTAGTAGTTTTGAAGACAGTAAGCTGAAAATATTGTGTTCTAGTGCTCTACTTTACTGATTTATAAATGGGGGTCTAGTTGTGCTCACCCTCTATTTATTTGCAGATGATGGTTCAGTTTGGTGCTGGGGTTACAACATCTGTATCCTTTGAAATGGGTGCACACGGATGGTTGTCATTCATTCCGTGCAGAAATTATTAGGCATGCTTACACGACTAGTGTTCGTTTTTCCTCTTACTGTTATGCCTTCTCTTCATCCTTGACTATCATAAAGATGGCCAACTTGGATTTGATGGAGGGAATTCCGCTACCCCGTGCTTGCTGAAGCAGTTCCTTGAGTTGGAATCTCCAGAATCATTTACAGAAGAAGAGTCAGGCTCAAAGAGTAAGGGGTCACTAAAGGTCTGTTGTGAGTTTTCTCATTGTTTTGATGAACAGAATCCGAATTGTGCTTCTTTGTTTTTATTTTTATAATTTTCCATTGCATCTATATTAGATTCATGACATCAAAGCCGGGGGGTTGGTTTCTTTTGCTATTGACAATCTTGGAGCTCTATGGATGTGGGGTAATTGTCCAAAACCAAACGGTGAGGATGAAGTTGGCTTATCTTATGTTAGCAGCTTCACTCCCTCTCCGGTGTCGGATCTCCATGGCCACACTGTTGTTAAGGTTGCTTGTGGGAATGAGCATGTGGTGGCCCTGGTTAGTGTTGGGGAAACTTACAATAAAGGTGAAGATTTAGTTTGCTACTCCTGGGGAAATAATTCTCACGGTCAATTAGGCCTGGGAGATAGAGATGGTAGGCCACGTCCCCAAATTATCGAGGCATTCAACAAGGCATCCCCTTGGGCAGTGTATGAGGTAGCATGCGGGGCATTTCATACTGCTGTACTTAGCCGCAGAAAGGGACCAAGTGACACCTTAGGAAGTGTATGTTGGACATTTGGTATAGGGGAAAATGGGCAGCTTGGGCATGGAACCACCCAAAATGAATTGCTTCCTAAGCCTGTGAAAGAATTGCCGCAGTCCGTATCTCTGATCTCAGTTGCTTGTGGCCTTTTCCACACGAGTGTCGTTTCATCGGCTGGAGATGTGTGGTCCTGGGGAATGGAAAGGGGACTTGGACTTTGCCCAGATGCTAGTTTTACTGGAACTGACACAGGCGATGCTATTTCTCCCCTACCCATCTTTTGTGATGGGCAATCCCCAAAATTTCTGGATCCTGTTCAGGTTGCTTGTGGGGCAGCTCATACTGTTATTGTTGCACACAATGGATATAAATTATGGTCATGGGGACGAGGAAGAAGCGGAGTTCTTGGAAATGGCAAGACAGTCGATTGTTATACTCCGACGATTGTGTTATGGCCTCCATTTAGCGAGGATTTCAATCAAGAGGAAACCGAAACCAAAAGCGAGGAAGATAAAGTTGAAGAAAATAGTACAGAGGAGGTACCCGAAGAAAATATAAAGTTGCTTATGGCTATGGAGGAAATCAAGCTTCTTCTAGAGAAACTATCTATCATGGAACGGTATGCAAGCTTTCTTCATGGCTCGATATTTGGAAAACCTTTCCAAGAGGAAGACATCCCACTCTCATTGCGAAATTCTGGTACTTTTGACATTGCAAAGGAATGGGAAAGCATGTTAGAGTCAACAGATCGCACAAATCTTTTAAGGTTGGAGGCAGTCTACCAAAACATGCTGGCAAGTATCAAAGACAAGATAATGAAAAAAAGGGTCCAGGAGCTTGTGAAGGAGTTTCTTCAATCTTCAACATCTGGAAATTAGTGTTACAAGCTGAGAGGAACCATACCTATCATTAATCAGGTACCGAAGAGCTGAACATCTTTAAGATTATTCTGCTTTTCACCATAGCTAGTGTGTATCAACCTGCAAAAGTTTGCCCGTCAGGATTATCAATACCACTGTACAATAAATTGTAACTGCATTTAGCTTTAGTTGTAGCCCTTAATAATAGCCTGCCTTTTTGCAGTATCATGTGAAATTCTCTAGAAGTGCATTTGAGATGTATTTGTCGACCGTGTCGATTTTATTAGCTATACAATAGATGTACATTTTGATGTCTTACTTTGGCTTCTGACTGAGATGCTTGAAGTGTTTAATGTAAGTTTATATTCTTTTGAAGACGTGAAAGTAATATTGGAAGATTCCCATGTAGACGACAGAAGAACTTGGAGGATAAAGAAGAGACGGTTAAAGTGGCTATGGAAGATTCCTTACTTTGGAAGACAGTAATATTGGAGGATTAAAGTCGGGTTCGACTAGCCGTCAATAGAGGCCATGTAAATAATGAAGGGTTCAGAGAGAATGAGTGCAATTCATGGTGGTCATCTATCTAGGATTTAATATCCTATAAGTTTTCTTGACAACTAGATGTAATATAATCAAGTGATTTTCCTGGTCTATACAATCAAGGTTATAAAAATAATATATACAAATTTATTCTACCAAACCACATTTGCAATGGAACATTGGATTTAATGAGTAATGGAAATGTTCGATTCAAAGGATGTCTTTATTTGAGTTAGTTAATTCCACATTGAGTTTCCAAAAGTCGTGGCGTAACCTTTTCAAACTTGGGTTTTTTGACTTTTTGAGGTGTGAATTTTTCTTTGTACCATTGACTCTTTCTTCTCTTCTCCATCGTGTTCTTCTCTATCTCCTCTTTCATCCCATCGCAACTCTCTTTTCCATCTTCTTCTTCCTCTTCTCTTCCATGCTACCATGCCTGAAGCACCAACAACCCAAAAAGATGATTTTTTTTTAATATAACATTGTATGATCCAAATTGAGAGCCAAAATGATCGTTTTTGGACGAAATAATAAATGACATTCTTCTCTTCTATTCCACAACTCAAAATTTAGCCACAGTTTTTTTTTAGAAAAAAATTAAATAAATATCGCTTATTTAAATTTAAGATAAATCACAAGTTAGAAATATTAAAATAATTATTTAGTAACTAGCATACGTTTAAATAGTATTACCAAAATTATTGTTATATACAAAAGAGTTATGGATTTTTGTTAAGTTGCTAGAATAAAATAAACATTTTGAAAATAAAAATAGAATAAGCTCAAAAGTCCAAGAATTAAAATAGAAATTTTGAAAGTTTTTATTAATCAATTTTTTAAACTTTGATTCAAAAAAAAAAAAAAAATCAAAATTTTAAACTAGAATTATATTAATTTATTTTGATTTTCAAAACTGGTTCTCATTTAATTTTTTAAAATCAGAAATATAGTAATATTTAAAGGATAATTTAGTAACATTCGGTCGAAACAGGACCGGACAAATCCGGGTTTGTCATTTACACTGAACCGCGAACCGAACCGCGAAGTTAGGGTTTAATTAGACCTTACTGTTCGGTTTCCCGCTTTTTTCCTTCTTCTTCGAAATTGTCTTCTCCGCTCCCGAAACCCTAGCAGAGCTCACTTGCTCCACTCCTATTCAGGTGAGTTGAAGCTGCTGAAATGCCAGGCCCCGCTTCTGATTCTTCTGCCGGCGGTGCTCTAGTCTTGTCCTCTTCGGAGGCGCGAGAAGTGGTCTACCCTATTCGGCATGAAGTGAAGACTCCAATAGCTCGATTGTCCATTTCCTGGGCCAGAGGCAACTCCTTCCGTGTTTCCATCTTCAAGCAGCAGTGTGGTGACAATTCTGCAGGATCTGATGACGATGAAGTTGGCGGGCAAGTTTTGGAGGTGAAGATCAGAAATGGAGACGGAGAAATTAGTGCTGCAGAGTTTCGGAGGATCGCGTACGGTTCGGTCTCCCCATTTGCGCTTCTTCAGAGTCGGAAATATATGGTTTCGGGCTTGTCGAAGATGTCGATGGGTTTGTCGCCGTTTGATCCGGACGGGTAAGGGCTAAAGAATGTGGTGGTAATTAAAAATGTTTAATTTCGTCTGGTGGAATTGGAACGAGTTCTGCTGATTTTCTGGTGTACATAGAATTGGACGCCGTACTTTTTATATTTCAAACTTCTTTGATGCATGTTGAGTCATTCCTTTACTAATTAGAGGGGACTGTTTTGAAAATAGGTGGGAATACGTAGCGGAGTATAGCAAGGACATGAGTTCAATTCTTGGTAATCCGAAGTCACTTCCTAGCTCGGCGCTTGAGGATCCCCTGGAAGTTTTGAAGGTGAGTTGTTGTGTCTGGAGTTTCGTTTTGATTTTGACTTCAAGTAGCTCTCTATGGTAGCAATGCCTGGAAGTGGTTGCATTTGGTTGAGTTTACTTAGTATTGTCATTGTGGATACGAAATTACTGATGCAAAAACTTTCTTTCTTATGCGTAAGTAATCTTGTTATTGATATTTTAAGAATCTCTATAGAAAGTCGAGGAGCCTACTTGTTTGAAAGCTGCTTGGGAGCTGATGGATGTGTTTTATGCAGACAAGCAGTCTCATTGGTGGCTTAATGAACGCCTTGTTGATTGGTTAGCTGTATTGATCTTCCCATATTCTTTCTTTAAAATTTTTTTATTGGAAAATTCCCACTAACGGAAACAATTATGTGTTGGTGGCTCATACTTGTCTTTTCATGGCAGGAATATGATAGCGTCCTCTCAACCACACAATCAACTATCCATTCAAAACTTGTTGATTTTCAAAAAGGACTCGATAACTTACAGGTTCTCCACATTTTGTTCCATCATTTTTCATTCTATGTTCTTTTTATTACCAATGTGTTTGTTCTAGTTTGTTACTTTTATTCCCGCTTCTGTGTCGTGTATGTGCTATGCTATGAAATGGTACACAAATTCTATGAGCCCAAGAATTTAGAGTCTAAGCCCATTTTTCCTTACTAACTTTTGTAACACATTAAAGGCCTTTTACCCCCTCCTAATTTTACTCACCTCAATACCTAGCCAACATCCTAGGCCAGACTAAACTATGAGGTTAAATAAATCTTAGTTCTAGTGCACCTCATTTTGCAATGCAGTATTTCTGATTGGTAGTCGTTCTTTGCCATTTTTCTATGAGGAGGCTTGTCATTAACTGCTTTGTAATAATTGGAGAGGGTGAATGCAACATCCTTTCATTGCGATACAAAGGAGAATTGTCAGAGTGGTTTTCTATATTATATCTTCTGCTTTGATAGACTTCATAAATAGTCTTTTTGGTGAAGTCGGCCTTGTATGATTTATTGTTATTGTTTCCCTATGCAATTGGATTTGTTACTTGATATTTGCAAATGTTAGCATTCTCTTTTCTTTTTGGTCATTGGTGGTTATGAACTATGATTTTTTTTTTATGTCAAGGTAGTTGAGGATAATCCAAGTTATTGGGATGTGGTTTCATCAGCATTAGCAGTTGGCTGGCAAGAGATTGTGGTACGTGGTTAGGTTATATGATTTTCATTTGGTGTTCCATTGTTTATACCTATTAACCAGCATAACATCACACAATGATTTAAAAAGAGGTAATGCTGGTTCTGCATGCAGGTGAAAATGTTGCGCCTACATGGATCTTATCAGCTGGACCAGCTTAGCAATCGGGAGGTTTGTCAGAAATTTTCTGTTGTTCATGAGTTGCAAAAAAAAAAAAAAAAAACCAATTATGATGCGTGAATACACATTGTTTGATCTATGAATTGCTGTTACATCTTCATATGTATTTTTGTATCATCACAAGAACTTATTGAATGATTTTCCTTAAAATAGAGTTTGCCCATAACACCTAACTGGGGAAGGAACTTATGAAGAATGAAGTTTTTACTGAGAAAACGTACACTGGTTAGTGATTACAGGTGTTGGTAAATGGGGTATGGTCCATAGAGTTGTTAAAAAAAAAAAGCAAATTAAATTTTAAACAATTTTTCTTATAGAAGAAATTCAACGGTTGTAGAAAATTTAAGGGAGGCTTCCTGGAGAAGCAAAACATTCTATAAAGTGGGAGTTAAGATTGTGACCATATTATCTTATAGAGGAATGTAATTGATGAGTTAAATATGGGAGGAATTTATTAAAAATTCCCTTGTTTGAATGGAACTTTTCCGATGACAAGAGTGTACCTAAGATTTTGATATGATATAATTGATAAAAAAGGAGAATATATGTTCCTCGGTGATGACTGATGGATGAACTGATCTCTCAAAGGTTAACAAACTTCATCATTTAACTTCTTGTCATCATTACAGTCTTTGCCTAGGATGAGGTGGTTTATGTTCCTCGTATGTGGTGATTTGAGTTTTCTTGTATTTTGTCAATTATGTATCCTCTAAATTTAATAGTAATGTTGTGTCAATAGAAATTTTATAACTTTATTCAATGTCTTGCTGTATTGTGAGGTGTTTGGCTTGAGAGAAATAATAGGATTTTTAGGGAGAATGAGAGATCTTGTGAGGAAGTTTGGAAGGTCGTTAGGTTTAATACTTCCTTGTGGGCACCGGCACAGGACCCTTTTGTAATTATGATCTTGGCATGGTGCTTTTGGATTGGAGTCCCTTTTTGTAATTTTGTTAGATTCCGTCTCTTTAGGGCTCTTTTTTTTTTTTTAATGTCCTTGTATTCTTTCATTTGTTCAATGAAAGTTCGGTTTCTTACCTCCACAAAAGAAAAAAAACTTTATTCAATGCCTTGTGAATGCAGACAGAGAATGGACTGGTAGAGGCTGTGGCTGTTCTTATTTCAAAAATGCCACGCATGCGCCCTGAGTTGGATTCTGGTAGACTTGGTGAATGCTTCAAAACCAAGCCTGATTTTACCAAGGCATGTTGGATTAAATTTAAATGTTTGATTTTTGCACATCTTGTTGTGAAAAACCTTGATACATGATCTAGAATATTCATGTTGTTCAATAGGCATGGGAAAAATGGCGGTCCCAAATAACCAAATTGGACGGCAGTGCGTTTTGGGTTCACTGTGCTCATGTTCAGACCAGGGAAAGTTTGCGGAATATACTTCAGATCATTCTAGGAAATGTTGAGAGCCTTAGTGGTGCAACCTGCAACTGGATGGAGCTGTATATCTCTCAGCTTTTATATGTTAGACCATTCACGATGGTAATGTTCATCTGCATGACACAGAGTTCTACTAATTTTCAGTTGCTCTATTTTAGAATAACCTAACAGAAATTTCTGCATCCTATACGTTCCCCTTTAAGAGGCTAACATCTATTTCTGTTTAGTCAGGGTCTAGAAAGCATGTACAACCTGGCGGAAAGATGTATGCAGTTAAAACCAGCTTCTAATAGTGATCGCTTGATGGGGCTAATGATTGGAATTCTCGGAGAAAGTACAGAGGTAAGGATTGTGAAATATATGTGTTCTGATATTCTGTTTTTGACTTAAGGGGGTTCTCTGTCGTGGCTCAGGTTGTTTTAGCGGAGTGTTCTAGAGGATTTGGCCCCTGGTGAGCTACAGTAGCCTTATCTTTGGTGCCTATGCCCTGGATATGCGTTAATGCATAGAGTTTAAAGCTTTTTAGTATTGTCTATTGGTAGGATGGTTACACATGCCATGGAATTGTTGACTGAAGAGAGTGATCAATCAGAAACTCTTCTTCATGAGGAGAGCGATGATCTTGGGGGAATTAGCATAGAGGAACTTCATCGGCTTGTTTATGCCCAAGTTCTCTGTTCACATGCATTTACTTGGCAGGTTTGTGTTTCTGTAATTGAATATTTTGTGACGGGTTTGTCTAAAATATTTGGAGAAGGATATTCTGAATAGTTCTATTCATCATGTGCTTGTTTATTGAGATGTTGTATGGGTTTACACGATTCATTTTTTCCTCATTGGAGTTATGTTCCTCTAGTTCGGAGATAAATATTTACAAAGTTTATGTAGGTCCCAGGTTAAGAAAGAGGGAGAGAAAAAAAGTTCGGTCAGGCATTTTTAGCTGTTTGTTTGTAGTTAATAGTTATTTTATTTGTGTAAGGTCGTTAAAATTCTTCCGCCATGACATCAACTAATCCTCATGTGTTTGGTACTTGTGTGTCTCAGATAGCTCCAATTTACTTGACATCATGCGCAAAGCAGGGAATTGGTTTTTTAGAAACTTTGTTATACAATCAACCTGTTCAACATAATGGGATGCTACTTAAGGTGATTGATATACGTTTTACTGCAGAATTTTATATTTGTTGGAAAATTTGGAGTTTCTGGTTGATTTGATTTTATCTTTTGAATGTGAATTTTAACATGGTTTAGTTTTCCTTGTAGAATTTAGAGATATGTCGTTTATATGAACTCAACAGTCTCAGTTCAAACATTATGAAGGTATTTGTCAGTTTTTCTACATCCTGGTGGTGTTTTTGAGTTACTACTTTTCAATTGCCTACGGGCAAATTTTGTAATGGACATCACATCACAAGAATTCTAGGAGTTCATGTTTTATTTACATGCACGAACATTCCCATAAAAAATTATATCCCAATGTTCAGATTGCTGGAGTTTACCATTGGAAGCACGGCAGGAAGGGTTGTGGAGTTTTTTGGCTTCGGCAAGCTAGGGATGAAGTTCGTCTTAACAAGATTGCCCAGCAATTATTTGATTCAGTTGGAAAGTCCATATCTGATGAAAGTTTCAAGGTAATAAAAAATCTCTAAATCCAGCATTTCCATAATCTCAAGTTATTGTATTTTGGCTTACTACCTTTTGAGAAAAGTGTTTTTTGAGTGGAGCACTCATTATATAAGCATGTTTGGGAAATAATTAGTTAAATGCTCCCTCTAAAATCTCTTAAATGCTTTTTATTTATTTTTAAAATTTCTCAACCACTTTTGATTTTCAAAAAAATTTTACAAAGGTGCTTTTGATGGGTAAAATCACTCTCTAAAATTTTAACTAAGCACTACAAATTTTGAGAAAAGCTTCTTTAGAAAATCGGTCTGCTAATCCAGCTCTTCCAAAACTGAATTTGTTATATAAACGTCGGGTTATTTTTCATCTCTATGGTATTATTTTCTGGCATTGCTTAATAATTTTTTTTTTGTTGTTGATATATCCCTTGTGAAAAGCATCCCATATTTGTGCAATCAATCACATATTCATATTCGCTATTGATCTGTTTTACAGCAATGGGAAGGATTAATCGAATTGTTGGGCTCTGAATCTAAGAATACTGGAGGCCTTGAGTTTCTCCACAAGTATGTTTCGTTTCCTTGCTCTCCTTTCAACTTATTTTCTTATCTAATCGTTGGTCGATGAATAGGTACAGGGATTTCAAAAAATCACTTCATCAGGTCCATCAAAAGGGGAAAACCTCAGGTGTTGCACAGTCTGCAGTAGACTCTCTCTTTGCGGTATTACTCGACTTTCCCTTATTAGAGCACATGGAAAGCTTTAATTGAAAGCCCCGTTTGATAACCATTTGGTTTTTGGTTTTTGAAAATTAAGCTTATACACACCTACTTCCACCTATAAGTTTCTTTGTTTTAGTATCAATCTTCTTCCTTGTTTTCAAAAACCAAGTCCAATTTTGAAAACAAAAAAAAGTAGTTTTCAAAAACTTGTTTTTGTTTCTAAAATTTGGCTAGGAATTCAAATGGATCCTTAACAAAGATGAAAGTTATGGTAGGAAATTTAGGAGAAAACAAGCATAATTTTCAAAAACCAAAAACAAAAATCCAAATGGTTATCAAAGGGGGCCGAAGTATTTCAAAATCAGTTTAACATTCTTAAGACGATGGTTCAGTTGGGTTCTTGAACCTGATGAAAGATCAAGCACGACTCTTTTGGTTCTAATTAAGATAGAAACAAAAAATCCTGGAAATGATCTCACTATTGAATCCCTTTACGTTTTATCTGCAACTTAGAAATCCTTGCCGATTGGACCTCTTTTAGTCACCAATATTATTCGATTCTGCAGCTTATGAAGAATCCTTCAACACCTCAGCGCTTTTGGCTACCAATTTTAAATGACTCGGTAATTATATTATATTTTTTTTCATGTGGTCATTGAAGTGCCATGTAATTACAATTATAAAATTACAACTTGACCACTCTGCAGTTGAAGCTTATTGATTGGCACGAAGGTCCTCTACTAAACGTTGAGCAGACCAACCTTTTATTGAATAAACTACAAGAGCTGTCATTGGCAAGGCTTCGACCTGACTTCGTTGAATCTGACTTGCCACCTCTGGCCATGAGCTCCATCAGGTTGGCTCTTGCAAAAAATCTTGGACGTGCTTTTCTGGAGGGGTGAGGACGACGTGGACTACTTCCTTGTCGATTCAATACCACAGACGGATGGCAGTTATCTGTCACCATCGATAAAATTATGATGGTACAGTTCCTCATCATGTTTGTAGAGAGGCCTCCTACTATTTGGCTGGATTCTTTTTTGGACTGATCAGTTGTTGTGAACTGTTCATCCATCTCACGGCTTCTTCAGTTGTGGCTACACTATTGAGGCTTTCACTATTTGTGTTAGAGTAGTACCAAAATGTAATCTTGTTTCGGGAAGTTATAGGACATGAAGATCATCTATGCATATGCTACATAAAGAGTTGATAACTGGGTGGTCAATTATTTGGACTCTTTGGAACTTGACCTTTGTACTTTTCTAATTATTCGTGTCTCGTGTATAGGAAGAAAGTGTAAAATGGAAGTGAAGTTTTGATCCGTATGAATTGAATCGAACGATCAATTTACTTATTAGAAAGAAGGTTAAAATTACTTGCTTCCTAAACTTTTTACTGCATCCATTTTATCATTAACTTTTCAGGTTGGTCACCTACCTACCATTTAAGTAGTACCAGCAAGATCCAGCTAAGGTGCGGAACTTCATGTCACGATAGGAAAATTTTTAGTACTATTATAGATAGTATGGAATTTTTTTCATACTATCTCTACTCATTGATTGCCACAATAACAACATTTAAGAATATAATGGATTCCATGAAATAAATAAATATATTCTATAGTGACATGTCAAATTATGAATGGAAGGAGTATTTACTATGTTAGTATTAGAAAATTTCTGTTGCGATCTAATAGATTCTTAAGCTTAGCTTCTTGAATTTTCAATATTTTTTCTTATTAGACCTAAAAGATGGTTTTTATATCAAATAAATCAGTTGATTTTTAAATTTTTGAATATACCAATGAAATGGTTTCAACATTTAATTTGGGAACCAATTGAATTGGCAAACATGTGCACCCCTAATGAGAAATTTGAAAAAATTGGTCTTGTTTTACCTCATTCCAAACCTAAACCTTTGTAAACTTCGATCGATTTTATGCGGATTCAAAACTTAAGAGCTTGCAAATCGAGAATAAAAACGAGAAAGAAAGAACCAAAAGTTTGCTCGTTTTTTACCCCCACCTTTCATTAATAGAAGGGCATAATGGTTATTTAACATCCATGGTAGACCAAAAAAAAACAAGAAATTTGAAAACGGGTCTACTTCCCAACTTAAAAGACCCCAAACTTGAAATTTCCCACCCCTAATGCTATAAATAAGATGTATTGGTCGAACATTTTACATTGCAATAAAAAAATAGGTGCTATATATAATACACACTACTACCAGAATAGCGTTAGTGAATAACAAATAGAATACACAGCCGACAATGATTCTATCTCCTATAACATCATCGTATACGATAACAAAATGAAAAACCCAAAAAAAAAAAAAAAAAAAAAAGAAAAGAAAGAATTAAGGGATGGCCGAAGGCCCCTAGTGGAGGGATAGCCCTTGTAAACAAAAGCAGCACTAAAAATGATGACAATATATTCATTGATGGAGCAATTGAATTGTAAATAAATAGTAATCTACCTTCTTCCCAAGCTTCACCAGTTCTCTCCCACTTCCCTCTATAACCTTCAACTTTGCACAAAACCTAACACAGCAGCACAAGATGGTACTGTGTTCCCTAAGGATGCCTTTCCCGTGCAATCTTCTTCATATGGATCCTGCACGAGGATCACCATTTCCGGCGGAGCTTTAATCTCTGTCGTTCGTCTAGCTATTACAACTTCTTGGGCAAATTGTAAGTTTTCTTGAGGAACTTTGAAGCTGCATCGTCGTTTCTGTAGCACAGAACACGTAGAAGAGTGTTCGGTTCAGTTGGATTCCATTGTCCCGAAGTAGGAGGTAATGGAAGCCTGGATTTTGCAGACGATCCGAATGTCTCTACTGTCACGCGTTTAAACCGCTCTATGATACTCTCTGTATCGGTTCGCATAAGAGGAAGGATGCCTCTCAATGTGGTTGCGAACTTATCAATCAACTCCAATGGCAAACCATCCCCATTTGCCCAGAATAAATCTTTGAGTAATTTGAAATCATCCTCCATTATTTGGGAGTCTTGCCGGGAGAAGGCACGCGAAGGGCCTCCAGCAAGCAAAACCAGTAAGAATCCATCAAAAGAAGCTTTCATTATGTCAGTAACGATCCTTGTTCGAACTCTTTCATGCAGAGTGTCTGAGATGATGAGCAAGTGCCGCTCGAGCTCCTGAAGAAAAGGCGCAATCCTGGAAGATGAGGGCTCCCCTACATACAGACCGTCCCATAAAACATGACTTAAATCGTGGAAAACGACTTTGTAAGCAACTGCCTCACTGAGTTGCTGAACTCCTTCCACACAAGCAGCAGGGGAGAGTTCGAACTTCTTCCCCAAACCATTAGAAAAATCTTCTGCATGAGCAGATTCAGAATTCCTGAGATGAGTGATTATTCTTTTCTCCATGGTCTCCAACTCGCCTCGAATTCGATGGAATGTATTTATGCGAACACAGATCTGAGGCATCCCAAACGAATTATCCCCATTCAATGTTGCAACCTGGGCATTTTTCCTCTGGGAATTTGGTAATTTTTCCTTTTTCTTCCCAAAGCCTTGGAACTTTGACCCAATTGTACATCTAGTCAATGCTGGCATAGTTGGAATATATGTATTTCGTGATCCTGTAGACACAGAAAAATAGAGAAGGTTAAAACAAATAATATCAACTTATAGCAGTAAATTAATGTCTGTAGAAGATACCACAGCCAGATTTTGCTTTCGTTATGTAGTACTGAAGACATCTATCAAGGCCAGCCACCAAATCAGGAAGTAAAGCAGGATGCATTGGTATCGGCAGCTGAAAGTATGCATCCAATGTTTCATCTATTATTCGCAGAACCTCAACAGCAGATGGTGCAAACCCTTGATTTTCTTTTGGATTCCATACCTGAAATCATGGTGAAGAATCACAATCACTTGGTCAACAAGAATGATATGATGAAATTTATTTTTTAAAAAAGAAGAAAAGGCAAAAGCAGCAGCAGCAGAAGCAAACAACCAGAAATATAGTAAGACAAACTTAATCCATAGCATAGAAAATTTCAATATAAAGGAGAAAGACTAACATGGTAGCAATTGGAACCACTTTGCAACCAGTCCATAACCGGCCAGCAATAATTGATGCAAGCCATGTCAAACAAGCATTGATGGAAGCAACTAGTTGGAGTAAGCAAGTCTGATCGCTCAATGCTTTTTGGGAATTAGGACACGTCTTGAAAATAAAATTAGTGCCTTTCTTATTTGCATCCACAAATAAGAAAACCAGTACCTTTATCATTTTATTTATAACCTAATGCTAGACTGTGCATGAAGATAAATAAAAATGAAAATAGCAAAGCACCAAGTTATAATATAGAGAAACAAGCTGTTGCAGCTATTGACATGTCATAAATCAGTAAATCATAAAATAGAGTACAAAGTGAAGGGAGATAAAGCTAATAAAAGTATGCCAGTAACAGAATTATGAGACAAAGAAAGTCCCTGGACCATGATGTCTACATACAATTAAGGGAAAAATACCTTTTTGGTCCCGAGTTTTTAGGAATAGGTGCATTTGGTCTCTGAGTTTTCAAAATGGACCTTTTTAGTCACCGAGTTTTGAAAAATATGTTTAAAAGATCCCAAAGTTTTCATAATGGACCTTTTTAGTCCCTGAGTGTTGAGAAATATGAGGGACCTTTTAAACCTGTTTCTCAAAACTCAAGAACTAAAAAGGTTTATTTTGAAAACTCAGGGACCTTTTAAACCTATTTCTCAAAACTCAAGGACTAAAAAGGTTCATTTTGAAAACTCAAGGACCAAACACATTGATTCCAATTAATTTATTGTTGTGGGGTGTTTGGCTTAAGCAAAGTAATAGGATCTTTAGAGAGAAAGAGAGATCGGGTGAGGAAGTTTGAGAGGTTGTTAGGTTTAATACTTCCTCGTGGTCATCAGTCACTAGACCATTTTGTAATTATGGTCTTGGTCTTGTTCTTTTGGATTGGAGTCCCTTTGTAGTTAGTTTTGGACTCCCGTATCTTCTAGACTTGTTTTTTGTTTGTCCTTGTATTCTTTCATTTATTCATTGAAAGTTCAGTTTCTTACCCAAAAAAAACATGAAATTAATTTCATAAAGTACTTCTGCCAGCGAAAATAACATACTACAGTAACACATGCAAATTATAGCACACACCTCTTGTTGCAAATTGCGGTCCACCCATTCCTTCATTCTGTCCAATCTCGTTTTCATCCACGATTTAACCAGATTGGCAATTGCAGAATCAGCCTCATAAGGAGGCATCTCACGAATTATTGCCTTGCCACCGTCATCACTGTCCACCGAATCTTCTACTGCTATTTGCACAAGATCTTTCTCCAGCTTATCAGCAGCTCTAAGCACTTGTATAGCATCTGGTGTTAACTCTCCAATACCCGAGACGAATTGTTTCAATTCATTCCCATAACAAGCATGAAGAGTGGCCACTGCCACTCCTGCAGCAAATGGATGCCATTTTTTTAGTATCGGACTGAAAACCCCCTTCTCATTGACTGCAAGATCACCAACATCCTTAGCAAGAATTGCTAGGAGGGGAAGAGAATTTGGCAGGCTTTTTGATGCTCTCCTACTTGAATCTGCCTTCTCCATTTTCTACGTGATAAAAAAATCCAAAAGTCAAGTAATAGACTTGGCAGTGAGAAAGTTTGCCATAATCAAGTATGCTGCAGGCTTCTAAGATATATACTAAATCTTAAAATAGATATAATCAGTGTTTTCAAAAGCACAGGATATTATCCTTAGGACGTCATGGCCATCTAGAGCTTAAGCATGAGGTGAGGGAAAATTGTGGGTTTTAGTGAGGTAAGACACACAATATAAAAAACATAATAAATATATAATATATGAAAAATAAAATATCTTGAAGCATGAGATAGAGAAAAATAAATGAGAGTTTTATCTTAGAGATTGTATACATAAAACGGAACTCCATTTTTCTTTCTTTAGTGTTAAGAATGTAAGAAGGTTGCACGGTGTGCACTGTGCACCACAGTGCCAAGAGGCACAACTAGCCGTGAACTCTATTGAGAATGAGGCAAGGTGCTCGGGTGCCTCGCATGCACTAAAACTATGGACATGATAAAGGTTGTCCGACAATAAAATGAAAAGGCAGTCAAAAAAGAGAAGAAAGACCCCTCTCTCTGCATTAATTTTCCGCAATTTCCATGTCAGAAAAAGATTGTGCAATGAATGTCTGACACCCAACACTAGTTAACATCAGCCTTTTCTCATCCTTTGGTTATTGCAGTATAAAAGGCCAATTCTACTATCAGTATGCAGAGATCTTAGAGACAGCATTGGCAGTGTAACGTTTGATGTATCTCATCACTTATAACTTAAAAGAGAATGTTAGAGCAGGTCATAACTTGCCTGGGCAAAAGCAGTGCGCAGTGATGATCTAATGTAAGTGTCAATCCTGCTGCGTGCAACATCAACCTCGCCTTTCCTTCTCCTACGATACTCATTTGATACATCTTCAACTAAAATTTTAGCTGCCGATACCCCCAAGGATACAATGCCTTGCATGGTTTCAATATTCGCAGAATCGAAAGTATCGTGATAAGCAAGAAGCCTCTTCTCTGCCCAACCCAAAATTGAGCTCAATGTAGAACTCAAAACCTTGGCATAATCGGAATCTTTTGAGGTCTTTGCATCTTTAGCCACTTCTGTTAGCTGACTATCAGCACCATAAAGCAAATCCAGTTCAGCTTGGCCAGTAGCAACAAAACGGTGAAATAAAACCCATGTAAAACAAAGATTATGCAACATTTGGTTCAACCCAAGAATTCCCCAAGTCTTCTTAATATGCTCCATGAGCTCATCAATTTCTTCAATGATAGACGTTTCATCATGTGCATCAAAACAGGCCTCGAGGAGCATCTCATAAAATCGGAGATTCAGTGGCATCCCATCTGCCCAGTGGCATACCTCATTTAGTGATCCATCCAATGTTCTGGAAGCAAGAGACATAACAGCACTGCGAAGAACTTGCATAGGCTCGTTATTTTTCCCAGTTTCAATGGGCCTATCTAATGCTGCATGAATGATTTGTTTTAGCCGCTGTCCTGTAGCATTTGACTTATCAACGGGGATTTTAGGATGCAAAAGGAGACCAGCTTCTAAAACTTTCAAAGTTCTCTTTTGCCAAGCTTCATGTTCTTGATGATCTGTAAAATCTGAAGCCTTGAGCTGCTGCAATAGTTCTAGAGGAACTACAACTGACTCAATTCTTCTTCCAACCTGTAACAATTCAAGAAGATATAGATAACAAATAGATAAAAATAAATAAATAAAAAAAAAAAAATTAAGTATGCATTCAAATGAAACACATTATGTTTCCAATTGGATGAAGATTACTATTTTCACTTATTCCAAGATCGAAAATCATGCAAATTTACAAATTTCGAGGTAATCTAGCAACTCTGATCCGGCATTTTAGTTACATTTCACATGATATGTGTAAATCATCACCACTATCATCACATACATTGTTTCCGCCAAGCTGAATTATATATTTAGTATGACGCACAAGATCAACAATCGCAAGAACTTCAATAATTACAACATTGTAAATTGTAAACAGAAAAAAGGGGGATAAAAAGGAACATGAAAAAGATTAGGAAGACAATAGATTCCATAATACCAATAATACCTTACGTCCAGCCATAACAAAACGAAAAAACATGGATAAGATAATAAAAACTAATCGAATTTGACACGAAACAACAAAATTGGACTACAACCTGGCCAGCAGAAATTCTAAGGAGCGCTCTCCGGACTCTTGAATCGACAGTCTCGGAAACCCCCATTTGGATCCTCATCAACTCGCCCACAGTCAAAGGCCGCCTCGACTTGCCCTGACCGGAGCCGGAGCCAGGACTCTTCTTGGAGCCAGAACCGGGAGATTTGAGGCCCAATGCCTTCTTAACCTTAGAGGCGGCGGTGGAAGTGAGAGATCGCTGCAATCCAGGGGAGCTCGGAGAGTGGTGATGAGTGGGAGAGTCTGCATGTGAATTGGCCGAAGACACATACGTGAGGTGCTTGCCGGAAGAGGTCCGACAAGCGGCGACGAAGATCTCGAAAGCGGTGAGGCGGAGATCGGAATCGGAGAGTTGAGAAGCGAGTTGGCCGAGTGGAGAAGGAAGATCGGGAGCGGCAATGACAGGACGGACGGGCATTATTGAGGGCGGCGGAGACGGCGGCGGAGGAGTGGACTCTCTCTTGGAATGGCCCAGAGTGAGGTCTCTGAAGAGGTGAGCCATGGAGGAGAGAGAGAGAAGAGAAGAGAGAGAAAGAAAAAGAGAAGAGAGAGAGAGAGCGCGTCGACAGTGGAGAAAGATGGACTAAAAAGTAAAAGAGCGGGTATCAATTTTCTTTTTTCTTTTTTTTTTCTTTTTTTTTTTTCTTTTTATCGAAAAATAATTATCATTTTCATTATCAAAAATGAATAATACGTCTTTAACTTTTTTTTTTTTAATAATAATGTGTTGTTAATTATATATTAATGCCAAATGGGGTTTTAATTTAGCAAAATTTTTGGGCTGGTTGGCTTTTTGGAAATGATGTGTGGCTGTGATTGCATCTTTGTGCTTTCAAACTTTTTTTCTTTTTTCTTTTTTTTTTTTTCTGAGGTTTTCATTTTAACGATATTAGTATGCAAGATGTAAATTCACAAAAGGGTACATGAAATATTATTAAATTATTATTTTATTGAAATATGAGATTTGTTGGTTAGAAAAATCAAACTCTATCTATTAATAAAATTTAATTCTAATAGTATAATCAAGTGCCAACAAAAGCATGATTCAATTGACATAAAACTTGTATTTCAAAAGGTCGAATTCATAGATTTAAGATTTTAAAATATTATGGACTAAATCGAGAATACTATAATTTAGCTTTTTTGAGGATTGTATTTTTATTTTTGAAAAAAAAAATATATTTTTTATGAAAGAAGATTGGATTGGTTTAAATACTATTTTGGTCCATTTCCTTTTGGTTTTGGCTTATTTTGGTCTTTCTATTTTCAAAACTGTCATTTTGGTCTCTGTACTAATACTCATTTTGATCCCCGTAACTTTAAAGAGCAATCAATTTGGTCATTTTATTTTCATTTTTTTCTCATTTTCAATCATAATTTTACCATGACATTTCACTTACTAAATTTCTTGAAATGTAGTTATAAATTTGTATTACAAGGTTTCAAGTGTGTATGAAATTTAGCTTAAAATTTTAAAACTGAGACTAAATTAATCATTTTTTTTTTAAAAAAAAAGTTCAATATAAAACCAAAATGAACCAAAGTATGTACAATGACCAAAATTGATAGTTTAAGAATACAATGACGAAAATGAACCAAAACAAAAAGTAATGAGATCAAAATAGTATTTAAACCAAAGAGGTTTTTTTTTTTTTTTTTTTTTTTTTTTTTTTTTTTTTTAACATTAAACCAAAGATATTTGAGTATGCATTATTAAGATGTTTATTTTGCAGATAAATTGTATTTTAATACTTCATTTAAAAAATAAAAACTTGGTATTTCTATACGTGGAATTGTTTTTTTTTTTCCTTCTTAATTTTGATATATATAATAACAATAATTCTTAAAAATCATTGAATCACATTTTTTAATTGATTATAACAACAAAAAATAGAAGACCATTTTGTCTTTCAAAAAAATAATAGAAAGAAAAAACCATTTTGAATTTTCTTTTCCAACAAACCTCATTTTTTACAAGAAAATTCTTATGATATATTATGGTTAAAACATTAGTAGCATGGTTAGTGGATCAAATATGTATAACTTTACAATTAAGTCAAAAGTTTGGATGGGGTGGATACTCACCTCACATTAGTAATGTTATGTTCTTAAAAGTAATGATGATATTAATGAGTCAACTAAAAAAGCTAATGTGAGCATAGTTCAACTGGCATAAAGTTTGTACCAATGACTAAGAGGTTTGTGGTTTGAATCCCTCCATCCTCACATGTTGTAAAAAAAAAAAAGTCAACTAAAAAATTGTAGTTGTTTTATCGAACAACTTCGTCCATATATACTATTTGTTTAAATTAGGATATTACATTACAAATATAGGAAGATGATTCAAATCTACAATCTTTCAATGGAGAGAGATGTCTTGATTGCTAAACTATGTTCCTGATTGGTAATACAAAAATAGATAGCGTTAGAATTCGTCAAAATTGTATTAGCAACTTCTAGCTCAAACTACTCAATATGACAATAACTCATAGTATAAGCTTCATTTCACTAATGCTAAATGCCAATAGTTGTGTACATAGATTCTCACTCGACTCGTGCCAAATAAAGCATGTGTCTCTACTTGACTGCGTTCACTTCAAGGTTTCTTTAAACTAGACGCATTTCAACATGTCTTTACTCCAATACCAAATTTCATGACACAAAATTTTCACCTCTATTATTTTGATAAAGTCTCTTAGTCCTTCCATGTTGACTGAGGACCTCTACATTTTAGTCTATTCATCTATAAATATAAACATTTCAAGATGAGGGAGTTACATATTTTACCCTTTATTTGGAATCTATAAAGTTCAAAGAAATGATTTTAGATCCTATTGTTTTAAATTATTTTGTCTTGTATGGAATGTGAAAGATTAAAAATGAATATCTTAAAATTTTGGTGTTTGGATGATAACTGGAAAAAAAATAAAATAAAATAAAAAGTTTACTAATATATATTTTTTTTAGTTATTAATAAAAAATTAAATAAGTAATTTACCTCTTGACCATTTGACCTTTTGGTCGAGAGTAATATCAATTATCACTAAGCTATGTTCATTTTGGCTAAAATGATTAAAGGTATACAAACATATTAGTTTGAACTTTTTTTTTTTAGGAATTTTAGGGTGTGTTTGGGTGATCTGAAAATTAAACAGAAATTTGAAAACTAGGGATTCAATGAAAATAGAGTTATCTTTATATGTGTTTGGTAGCCGATTCAAAAATTGAATCCCAACTTAAATAATTGTTCAATATGTGTTTGATAATATATTTATAAACCATAAACTATTTGTAGTTATCAACTAAATACTAAGTTGAATATAAACTATTATTAATTAAATTATAAACATGGTTGAATATAAACTATTATTAATTAAATTATAAGCATGTTATATGTTATAAAATTTGTATAATTATTATTTTACAATATCGTACGTTATATTACACAAATTTTAGTCTCACAAAAATAAATTGAGTTTATAAAATGAAATACTATATTTGTTAAAGTTTTTATTTTTTTTATTTAATTATGCATTTAAAAATTTCAAATTCAAAATCTGAATATACTTCAAACATTAAAAAGTTGTTTTTTCAGAATTTCCACTATTTGCATCACATAATCCAAAAAAAAGTTTTAAAAAACACATCTACCAAATGTATATTCACTGAATTTAGTGAATTAAAAAACAAAATCTGACCGTTTTTAGTTTCTACTAATGATTTAACATAATACAAGAGAGAACACTCTAATGTTCTAATTTTTGTATTATCATTAGATTACAATTGATATTAATAATCAAATCAATATCCAACTACATTTTTAAAATGAAGTTTTTGAAGTACAATGATAACCAAATAAATTTGTTAACCCTCATATATTTTCACAAAACTCAATGAGAATATTGTTAAAATAAGAAAGAAAAAGTCAAATGGATATGGGGCTGTCAGGCAAATGGCCAGATAGATAGGATGGTTGTTTGGAAGCTTTGTCAACAGCTTTCACTAATTTGTTTTACATCATCTCCACCCAACAAATTAAATAAGCACAAAGTTTGCAACTAAAGAGATTTTTGTATTAAAAAAAAAATTGTTTGATAATAATCTACAAAAATATCTTTCATTTTAAAGGACCATATGCTAGGAAAAAAAAACAACTAATTAATTTTTTTTCGAAGCGGGAGATTCGAACCACATACATGTGGGTCATTAGATAACAACTAATTAGTGAGGCCTCGTTTGATAACCATTTGGTTTTTGGTTTTTGGTTTTTGAAAATTATGCTTGTTTTTCTCTAAATTCCCTACCATGACTTTCATCCTTGTTAAGGATCCATTTGAATTCATAGCCAAATTCTAAAAACAAAAACAAGTTTTTGAAAACTATTTTTTTTTTCAAAATTAGACTTGGTTTTTGAAAACAATGGAAAAAATTGATACTAAAACAAAGAAATTTATAGAAGTATGTGTGTATAAGCTTAATTTTAAAAAACTAAATGGTTATCAAACGGGTCTGAGATTTTTTAAATATTGTAATTTGAAGTTGATATTTATTAAACATTAACATGATCCATTATTTTATTTTATATAATTTCATAACTACACTAGTTTTTTTTTTTTTTTTGAAAAAGTCATAACTACACTAATTAGTTGAACTTATACTTGTACTTGTTTTGACTTATTAGCTTCTATTTTATTATTTGTCCATACAACGATATTTAAAAAAATGTTGATTATATATATATTAGAAATGAATAATAACGAAAATTATATTGGAATTAAAAATAATCATTAAGAAAAATCATGAAAATGTTGGAAGTAGAACGTGAAGTGAATCTTTGATTGTCGATGACAACTAAATATTTTTAAATAAAGTATATAATTGAAGATTAAAATATAGTTGGGTGACAGTGCCAAGTAATCCAACTCTCTTAGTTTAGATTTACTTAATCTTTGCATTTGATTATCTGTTCTTTCCATCTTTAATTTTCATTCCGCTCGTCTTCTTCTCAATTAATCATAGTTATATAGATGAGGCTAAATAATTAAACAAGGTTAAAAGAAAATCCATCCATTTTAATATAAATAAAAAGTACTTTTCTCCCTAAAAAAAGTTTAATGTCTTGAAAAATACACAATAATTCATATGTCCATTACATTACATCAATATCTAAAGAATCCTAAAAAAGTATTTCAAAAAAAAAAAAAAAAAACCTAAAAAAGAAACATAGAAAGTCTTTTATAGTGATATAGCAACTAGTGTGGTACTGTTCTTCAAAAAAAGAAAAAAATTACTTGGACCATTTAAATCATTATTTTATTACGTGTCCCAAAATGCATATATATATTTAGAGGTTCAATTACAAGTTCAGGTCCTAAACTTTTAGGGTTGTGTCGATTTGGTTGCTGAACTTTTAAAAATGTTAAATAGGTATTCAAACTTTTAATTTTATATCTAATAGATCTCTGAACTTTAAAAAGCATATGCAACTTTTTATACTAACATTTTTGTGTCCTATGAGTTTTCGAACTTTCAATTTCGTGTCAAATAAATCTTCGATCTATTCGTTATTTTTAAAATTCACAAGTCTACTAGATACAAAATTGAAAGTTTGGAATCCTAATAGGCATAAAATTCAATTTTATATCTAATAGATTGATTAATTTTTTTAAAATATCGATATGTCAGAGACCAACACAAAATTGAAAGGTTAGAAACCTATTATATATACTTTAAAGTTTAGGGACCAAATTGATACAACTTTAAAAGTTGAGGGACTAAACTTGAAAAATAGTTTAAAACTTTCATTTTTGAAAATTAGTTTTGAATATATATTGAAACCATTAAGAAATGTGAACATAGTTACGAGACTATTTGGGGAAAAATAATAAATAAATAAATACAAACAAACATAGGTCGAAAGCATGCCAGAACAATGGATTAAAATTTGGAAATTTTATTTCAATATATTTAGAATAATGATTTTGAAAAGATAAAAGAATATAAATAAGTAATTCCTAAGTTTGAGGTGCAATGAAACAAAGCAAAAGGTTTATAAAAGGGAGAACAGGTGACAGTTGGGCTCAATTGTCGGCAAATCTCAACAAGCAACCATCATTTTCATTTATTGGGTGCTTCAAATTGACGCTTTCAAACTTATTTAAATCACTAATTTTCATTTTAATTACCATAAAATGTTTGTCTTTGTGATGAGATAGAGGAAACATTTGCTATTATTAGGTAGATTTAGTCTTAATCACACCAAATAACTTTGGTTAAACTATGATAAAGTAAATCTCTTTTATCTTGTAACTTTGAGTTTCAATTGTGTTAAACTGAGCATAGCTCAACTAATTAATAAACTCTTTGGAAGGAACACTAAAAACTAATGATAATATTAAAATAAATAAATAATAATAATAAATGTTTGAAATACATAACTTCAAATTCATCTCATGATTGCCTCTTTTATTGAATTAGAAGAAAAGAAGGTTGGAACTTGATCTTTATGTGAATTTTTTTTTTCGTTCAATCAATAATTGATGAGATGGGCTCAAATTATTGACGTTTGGAATTTGATCTTTATATATTTAAAAGTCTTATTTTTATTTATTTTTTTTAGTTTAACACTATGTGAGGGTGGGAATTCGAACCTCGAATATTTTGGATGATGATATAATGTCTTAACCAATTGAACTCTACCTAGGTTGAAATTCTAATTTTGTAATTATAGTTTACTATATGTGAGTACGAGTTGTAACAAAGATTTAATATGATAAAGTTTTTTTTTTTTTTTTTTGTGGGATTTTGAACCTTTGACTTCAAAGAATGTAATAAATGTCTTCATCAATTGAAATGTGTAGATTTTTATATCTTTTAAGTTATTGTAGATCAATTATTTGTCTCTCGTCATGAGGGTTTTCTCTCGTCATGAGGGTTTTTCCTCTTTATGAGGATTGGGGTTTTTTCCTAGGGTTTCCGAGGGTTTCTAGGGTTTATGAGGGTTGCTTCCAGGTTGTTTTGGGTAAGTGTGTGTGTGCGATTGAGTGCTGAGAGGGTGAGTGTGTTCTCGTTTTCGCTGGTGTGTGTGTGTAGGGTCGAGTGTTGCGAGTGCCGGCGACGCTTCCGATTGTCGGCTGGTTTTTTTTTTTTTTTTGAAGTTTGTGGGCTGCCTGTGTGGGTTAGGTTTTAGCGTGTTGTGGTTTTCTTTGCAGCGGGAGGAGGAGACGGAAGCACGGGGATGGACGAACTGGTGTGCAAGTGGACAGAATTGTCTCTGACAGAGGAGGAAGCGGAGGTTATCAAAGCAGACGTAGTACCGCCGGTTTTATCGGCTGAATCCATTGATCTGTGTGTCCTCGGGAGAGTGCTGATGTCCAAGAGGATTAATTTGAATGCGTTCCGGTTAGTTATGAAGGCTGTATGGTGGGTTCATAGGGCGACGAGGGTTAAATTGGCAGGGGATAATGTGTTTGCCATCCAGTTCCGCTCAAGAGAAGAGAAGTTTCGCGTGTTGACAGCAGGCCCATGGACCTTTGACAGATCGTTGCTTGTGATGAAGGAGCCGAAGGGGGTATCATCTGTGATCTCTGTTGAGTTTAATGAATGCTCTTTTTGGGTGCAGATACATAATGTGCCCATGCATTGGCAAACAAGGAAGATGGCAGCTATGTTGGGAGAGAAGATAGGGCGGTTGGAGGAGGTGAATGGGTTGGAGGATAACGAGTGGTCTGGGCCGGTCTTGAGACTACGGGTTTGCTTGAATTTGGATCGCCCGTTGCGAAGGGGTTTCAAACTCCAAGTCAGCAATGAGGAGGAGATTTGGTGCCCGATCCTATATGAGAGACTTCCTGACTTCTGCTACAGTTGTGGACGGTTAGGCCACTCGAGGAGGGAGTGTGTGCATGAAATGGTGGATGGTGGACAGGGGGTTAAGGGTCAGTATGGAGAATGGATGAGGGTAGGGATGTGATACGCAATTTGCTTACCGCAAGTGTACGGGTCAAGTAATAATATAGTGTTTTCGTGACTCAACGAGTGTCGTCCTCTGGATTGGTTTTCTAGCAAATTAAGTACCGTGAATACTTTTGTTCAATTTTATTTAGGGAGCAAAAAATAATGAAAAAGATAAATCTAAAGACAAAAAACATAAAATAAAGGTGGAGACTCAAATGGAAAGACTCTTAGGGAATTGATTTCATTATTTAAGATTGAGGATTGATTAATAGGAATGAATTGATCGTGCAATTATTCTACAAGCCAAGGAAACTTTTGTCACAATTACCTCTCTCGAGTATAATTGATTCTCATGCATATAACTAACTTGATATCCCTATCTAAGTTCATTAACATGCAAGGCATTATTCGGTTTAGTCCTTATTATACTTCTAGAGATATTCCAAATCTCGTCACAAACTTAGAATTTCTACTCTAGTCATGCAATTAAACTAGGTAAGTCTTAGGCCAAATCCTCTCTCCCGAGTTAGATTCAACACTTAAATCATTCAATTAGTGATCAAGTAATTGAAAGCATTACACAAAATTGCATGCATAAAATAACAACACATTCATACCAAAAATCAATCCAACAACTAAAACAACTACATCAAACCCTAAGACAAACAACTAGAAATTCATAGTCTTTAATCCACAAACACTAATTGCAAGAAAAGCCATAAAAACTACAAGAGTTAAGGGAAAGAGAAAGGAAAACTCGAATCCGTCGAAACTGGCACGCCCCCGTCACGATCTCCACGTCTTCTCGCTTGATTCCCGCTCCTTGGCCTTGCTTTAGCTCCCACCAAAGGCCTCTAGTCGAAATTAGGGCTAAAATCTAACCAATTGGACTTTCCTTGGTCGTGCAAGAAAAGGATGAATTTATAGAAAATCTGTCGACAGCGTCGAGACGCTATGGACAGCGTTGAGACGTTATCCTAGTTTGCCGTTATTCTGTTTAGGAAAATATTGATAGCGTCGAGACGCTCTAGGGTAGCGTCGCGACGCTGCGCCAAATTCCAGCATACTGCCTTCTCGGATTGGACAACTTCTAATTCCTTTCTAATTAATTTCCTTTGTCTCCTTTTAGCATTCCGAGCACCCGATTAACTCCAATTTCACGTTTTAGCTCCAATAAACCAATTTCTACAAAATAAACATTAAAGTGCATTAAAATGGCCACAAATTACTCAAAGACTAACTAAAATGTACTGGGAAACATAGCTCGCTATGCGCGCTATCAGGATGTTGGTGGGAGAGGTGGGGAAGAGGGGGGCGGATGAGAAGAAGGAGAGCCTAAGTCCTGATAGGCAAGGGTCTAATGGGGATGAGAGAGGGGAAAGTCTTGGTCAGGGGTTGACGCTGGGAGTGGGGGGCAGTCTGGTGCGGGAGTGGAGAGGGGGGAGGTGAATGATACGGGAGATCCGGAGGCTCAGGTTAGTTTGAAGGGGAATGAGAAAGTGGGGTTGGGGGAGACATCGGGTGTGAGTGGGAGTGTGGGAGTGATGGAGGTGGATGGGGTGGGGGATAACCAGGCTGAAGGGTGTTCTGAGGTAGAGAGGATACAGAAAGGGAAAAAGTGGAAGAGGAGAGCCCGGGGTGTGTTGATGGATGTCACGAACACTGCTGATACTGCGGAGGGTTTGGGTCCCAAACGAAAGTCTCCCAGTTACGCCCCTGGTTCTAATGGGTCCAAGAAAGCTAGAGGTGAGAATGTATCTGATGAGGTTTGTCCTGAGTTGGTATCTGCGGAAAATGTGGCGGTGGCTGGAGACCAGCCCCGCCAGTCGTTATGAGTATGCTTTTTTGGAATGCACGAGGTATGAGGTCGGATCGTGCATTCCGTAGGTTGCATAAGTTAGTGCAACAACAGCGACCTCTGTTGGTGTTCCTTTCAGAAACAAAGGTGCACTCTTCACGTTTTGAGTTGATTAAAGTTAAACTGGGTTTTGATGGTTGCTTTAGTGTTAATAGTGTAGGAAGAAGTGGTGGTTTGGCATTACTATGGGACTCCACGGTCAGGTTTAGTCTTATTTCTTACTCACCGAATCATATTGATGGGTGGGTGGATTGGAACTTGACCCAGTGGCGTTTGACAGGCATCTATGGGCATCCCCAAGCAGAACTGAAACCGAGAACTTGGTCCCTCCTGAAGCATCTTCGTGGTGATCCTACCACGCCATGGATTGTGGGAGGGGATTTTAATGCTATACTGTTCCACCATGAGAAGGAAGAGGGTAGAGATAAAACTGAGGCTGAGCTGAATGGTTTCTGGGATTCAGTTGATACATGTAGTCTTGTTGACTTGGGCTTTAAAGGGGATCAGTTCACATGGTGTAACAGGCGTCCTGGGGTGAGACAGTGTGGGAGCGAATTGATCGATGTCTTGGTAATATGGTTTGGTAGAACCTTTTCCCCCAGCAGTAGGTTACCCACCTGGACTTTAGCAAATCAGATCACCGACCGATATTGCTTTCGATGCTCCCGCCATCTCAGTTGAGAGAGGGGTGTGGGCGTAAGATCCGTCGTTTTGAGGATGTCTGGCTGATGTATCCTGAGTTCAGGAAAGTAGTGGAGGAGTCTTGGCAGTCAGGAGCAGCTGAGGCTTCGTCGGTAGGGTTGATGAGGGCTACTGAACGTTGTCTAGCTTCACTAGTTAAGTGGGGCAGAGGGAAGGTTTGGAGATATAGTGATCGTATCAGAGAAGCTTCAGCGCAGGTTCAGACTGCTATGAATAAGCTAAATAGTTCTGGGTCCAGGGTGGAGCTTCAAGAGGCAAAGGCAAAACTTGAATCTGTTTTGGTTGAGGAAGAGGTTTATTGGAAGCAGAGGTCTCGAGAGCATTGGTTGAGATGGGGAGACAGGAATACCCGTTGGTTTCATAACCATGCATCTCAGAGGAAGAAGCAAAACACTATATGTGGCAATGAGGATAACTTAGGTGAGTGGCACCAAGATCCACGGGATATTCTCAGTCTGGTCTCAGAGTATTTCTCGCATATTTACTCATCTGGCAGCCCATCAGCAGGTGAGATTGATAGGGTCATTGCTAATGTGCAGGCGACAGTAACAAAGGAGATGAATAGCTAGTTGCTTAGGCCTTTTACCCGAGAGGATATTGTCATGGCGTTGAGACAGATTCACCCAAGCAAGGCTCCTGGTCCGGACGGTATGTCAGGGGCTTTCTATCATCAGTCGTGGGAGATAGTTGGTGAGGATGTGGTTAGAAGTTGTTTGAGGGTCCTGAATGACAAGGAATCTCCTGAGGTGCTAAATGAGACTATGATTGTGTTGATCCCGAAGGTGAGAAGTCCTAGGTGGGTATCTGAGTACCGCCCTATTTCCTTGTGTAATGTGTCCTACAAACTGATCGCTAAGGTTTTGGTGAATAGAATGAAGGGTGTGTTGACTAAACTAATCTCTCAGAATCAGAGCGCTTTTATTCCAGGGCGATGTGTGGTGGATAATGCCATAATCGGGTATGAATGCATCCATGCCTTGAGGTCGAAAGGGAAGAGGAAAGTTGGTTGGGCCTCGCTCAAGCTTGACATGAGCAAGGCGTACGATCGGGTGGAGTGGGTTTTTCTGGAGCAGATCATGTTGAAGATGGGTTTTGCCTCTGTGTGGGTGGAGCTAATAGTCCGATGTATCTCATCTGTCAGGTTTTCTTTTAGCATCAATGGGAATCGTTGTGGTGATGTGAAACCGAGCCGTGGCTTGAGACAAGAGGACCCTCTGTCTCCATATTTGTTATTATTATGTGCAGAAGGCTTGTCAGCTATGTTGCATGAGGTAGAGGTCTCAAAGGCTATCTCGGGCCTCAAAATATCCCGACGTGGGCCTGCCCTGTCTCACCTGTTTTTTGCTGATGATAGCCTCCTGTTCTTTCGGGCTAGGGTGGGCGAGGCTCAGACCATTCAGGATATCCTCCAGTGTTATGAGAGAGCTTCTGGTCAGACAGTTAATTTTGACAAATCCACAATTGCCTTTAGCTTGAATACTGATGAAAGTGTGCAAGAGAGTGTGAGCGGAGTCCTTCAGGTGAGAACCACTCCGTGCCACCAGCATTACTTGGGATTGCTAGCCTTTATGCCTCGCAGTAGATCGAGTTCCTTGAAGTTTATCAAGGACCGTGTATGGAGGAAGATCCAGGGATGGAAGGGGAAACTCTTTTCAGTGGGAGGGAGAGAGGTCATTCTCAAGTTAGTGGTGTAGGCTATTCCGTGTTATACCATGAACTGTTTTAGAATCCCGAAGAAGGTGGTGGGTGAGATTAACCGGATGATGTCTCGATTTTGGTGGAGTGGGGTAGAGGAGGATAGGAGAATTCACTGGGTGGGTTGGAATGACCTGTGCAAGCCAAAGTGTCTTGGAGGGCTGGGTTTCAGAGATCTAGAGGTTTTTAACCAGACCCTATTAGCTAAGCAGTGTTGGAGAATTTTGCGGTGCCCGGATTCTCTGCTTGCTCGCCTACTGAAAGGAAGGTACTTCCCTACATCTGAGCTCATGGATGCCTCTGTTGGGTCCAGGTCGTCTTTTATCTGGAGGAGTTTATTGTGGGACAGGGAGTTGCTCCAGAAGGGCTGTAGGTGGCAGATTGGTAATGGGGACCGTGTCAGGATCTATGGGTCTAACTGGTTGCCATGCGATGTATCTATGAAAATTGTGTCTCCTCCCTCTTTGGGAACTGATGCTCGAGTTGCTGAGTTGCGCATGAGTTCGGGGCAATGGAATGTGGACTTGTTGCAATATCACTTTAGCCCCCATGAGGTAAGTCTTATCTTATCTATCCCCACTAGGCGGTTGGGTGCTCAGGATTCTATTATTTGGCACTTTGAGAAGTCTGGTATATATTCTGTTAAGAGTGGTGTCGGGTTCCTAGAGTGAGTAAAAATATGGTATAAAAGGACTCTAGAACTCTGTGCAAGTATACACAGTCCGCAGCAAGTAATAAGTATTATCAATCCAGGGCCTGAATTAGCTTCCACTTTATCTATCTTGTGTAACTCTTTAATGGTTTCAAAGATGGTAAAAATGATTGGTTTTTATAAGAATAATGCTGAAGCAAAATAAATGACAGAACAGAAAGTAAACGGATAGACAGACAGATTAGAAACAGGCGCTGGTCAGGCTTCAGTAATTGTTTTAAAAGATGCTCTAGCAATATTATTGATCATGCAAACTCTCGCAGTATTATTAGCGGATTCCTCCAGGAACTCCGGATTTTTTGGAATGTGTTTCAACCCCAATGAAGTACGACCAATCAAGCACTAGGCAACTGGCTATCCCTAACTCAGTCACTGGCGTTCACCAATACACAATGATCGTAGTGTGATTAATCGCCACACACTCTCTAAATCATCCTTGAAACTAGAGAGAGGTATTCATACCAGCTGGCTAAGCGGGCATAAAATAGAAATGAACACAACAATTAACCAATATGCATAGAATCAATATTTATTACTAAAGTTAAGCACAGCAATCACATAGTTCCTAACCAACGCCTAAGCTACTTAGTTCATAATATGCATAGAAACGCACGCTACAATCTGAGTAGGCATGTCCATAATTACAAGATAATAAAAGGAAATGTTAATCTCCTCGATCAGCTTGCAATGATGGTCCTCTAGGTGGTCTCCAATCTCTCTCCTCTATTCGGCTCCCAAAGGTGGAAGGAACTTCCCAAGAATGGAATGTTTCTCCCAAAAAATGGAATGTTTCTCCCAAAGTGGAATGAATTTGACTTGGGCGGCTACTCCCTTTTATAGAAGGATAGGAGGCTTGCTTAGGTCAACCTGGACACGTGTAGGGCTCTCCTTGCTCCTTTATCACGAGAAAAACTCAACAGAAGTCGGTTCATGAAGTTGGCTAACGAGCTGTGACGTGGCAGTTCTGCTCCCAGTTTTGCTGCAGCACAGAATTTGCTCCCTCAAGTCGCCCAGCAACAGATTCTGCACAAAATTATTTCCAAAGCTTCCATTCTTCCAAATGGGTTAAAACATATAATATACATCTAAAAGCAACCCTATTAAGCACAAAAGACACACAAATCGATATAGAAATGAGACATAAATAACTACCTTTTGGGCAGTTATCAAGTGGTTACCGTGTGGGTCGGATGCACATTTTGGCTCAAAACCCATCATCCTCCTCGGATTCGCTGCATGGTTGGTGGCAAGGATGCTGGAAAATGGAGATCCCAAGTAAGATTAAAATTTTCTTTTGGCGATTATGCTTGGATCGTCTTCCATTTGTTGATAATTTAATTAAGCGTGGGGTTGACATGATGAATCTTTGTTCTCTTTGTGGTTGTCTGGGAGAGACATCTTTGCATGTTTTTTGGCTATGTAAATTTTCTAGAAGTGTGATCTGTGATGCTGGTTTTGGCTCTCTTATGAATAGGCTTCGGTCGGATAATCTCTCCTTATTGTTGAGAGATGCGAGAGAGGAATTGGGTTGGGAACGCTTTGAAGATTTAGTAGTGCTTTTATGGGCCATATGGGGCTGCAGGAATAAGGTGAAATTCAAGGGAGAGGGTCTGTCATGGGAGTTACCTGTCTGGACGGCTGGTTATCTTGAGGTGTACCGTCGGGCGAAGGAACAGATTCCTGTTGAGAGAAGGAATCGGGCTGACCGTGAGTCTGTAAAGTGGGTTGCTCCTCCCGAAGGTTGGTATAAAGTTAATGTAGACGCTGCCTTTGATGGAGAGAAAATGGTTGCTGGGGCGGGCTTGGTAGTGAGAAACCATTCTGGGGAAGTATTGGCTGCGGCAGTTAGATTCCATGGGTTTGTCAGGAGTGCTGATATGGCAGAAGGGTGGGCGGCGACCGACGGTCTGAAACTCGCTACTGAGATGGGGTTTTTTCCAGCAATGATCAAGACTGATTCGAGACGTGTGTTCGAGATTCTGCGAGGCGAGAGAACTGAACTTTCTGATCTGAGTATATTGCTTGTTGATGCCTTGGATGAATGGCCGCTGTCTTGGCCTTTGCAATCTGTCTTCTCCTTACGTGAAGGGAATCGCCTAGCTCATCATCTAGCAAGCCTGGCTATTCATGAGCAAAGTGATTGTGTGTGGATTGAAGAAGTCTCGGTTTGTGTAGAGAGTTTGTTGCTTTTGGATTTGGTTTCTCTGTAATTATCATTTTGGAATGCCATTATCCTTTCAAAAAAAAAAAAAAATTGAACTGTGTTGGAATTGACGTGTGTGTGTATATGTGTGTATAGTATTTTGGTCCCTGTACTTTGGATCTCATCGCATTGGAGTTAGGAGTGGGCAAAAACGAGCCGAACCGACAAAACGAACTAAACTGACTGGTTTGGTCTGGTTTCTATAAAAAAAAAAAAATCAGTTATCTCAGTTTAACCATATAAAAAATCGAGATTTTCGATTCGATCTGCGGTTCAACCCTTTCAAAACCGAAGAAACCGAACCGAACCGAATTATCTTTAACAAAAACAATTATTTCAGCCCACCACCAAATACTTAACAATACCCAAAGCCCACATCCAAAAGCCCAAAGCCCAATTCTACATACATTCTCTTTCTCAATCTCTTTCTCTTAATCAGTTGACAAAACCATCTTTTCTCCCTCTACAGTTCCTCTCTCTTCTCATCTCTCTCTCTTCTCGTTCTCATCTCTTTCTCTCCTTCTTTCTTTCAAGCTTTTGGGCATGGTTCACTCTCTTTCTCCTTTTCATCGCTACCCTTATCACCGTCGACATCTCTCTCGCCATCTACCACACCGTTGCCGTCGTCGATCTTGTGAGACAATAAATCTGATTGTGCTTCTCTTTCTCCTCATATTTCATTGTCTAATTTTGTAGCTTTCATCTCCTCGACCCCATACTTTCTCTCTCTCTTTCTCACTCTAGATCTTATTTTTTTTTTTTTTTAATTGAGAAGCTTTAGATTTGTGTTGATGATGGACAAAAATGAGTGTGCCGATTTGGGCAAAAAAAAGGAGAAAACAAAGTTCGGTTAAAAAATGAACTGAAACCGAAAAAAAGTTGGTTCTCTCGATTTACGAGACTTTAGAACCGAGATGTTCGGTTCGGTCTTTGGTTTTGGCCAAAACCAAACCGTGATCACCCCTGGTTGAAGTTCCTATACATTCAAATGTCCAAATTTAGTCATAAGAATATGCTTTTGAGAGAAGGTTAATAGAGAATTTTTTTTTAATGTTAACCATAAACTATTAGTAAAGACTGATTTTGAGATTTATTGAAAGTACGAAGATTAAATTTGGATATATGAAATTACAAGGACTAAAATAGAACAAGTCCCAAATTATAGGAACCAAAATGATATTTTAACCTATGATTTAATTTAAAATTTTACACTTATATATATATATATTTAAAATTGGGGCATTTGCACAGATAGCAAAAAGAACTAAACATATTGCAAAATAGTAAAAAGTAAAACTATTTGCAAAAATAGCACAAAGTGACGTTAAGTTACAAAAATACCCTTTTTATTAGCATCTATCTGATAGAAAGGATTATCAGCTTCTATCATTGATAGTCATTGATAAACTTCAATTAATCGATGTCTATCAGTGAAGTCTATCAGTGATAGACACCGATAGAAAAGATTATACGAAGTTTATCAGCATGATAATCTATCGGTGTCTATTACTGATAGTCACTAATACACTTAATTAATCGAAGTCTATCAGTGATAAACACTGATAAGAAGGATTATACGGGGTCTATTGATAATTTATCAGTGTTTATCATTAATAGTAACTAATAGACTTCGATTAATTGGAGTCTATCAATGATAGACATTGATAGACTCCGATTATTAGAATATATCAGTGATAGACACTAATAGAAATGATTATACATAGTCTATCAGTAGGATAGTCTATCAGTGTCTATCACTAATAGTTACGGATAGACTTCAATTAATCGGTGTTTATTAGTGATAGCCATTAATAGAAAGGAATGTACGAAAATTGGTAGAATTTGCACACAATTCAAACTTAAATAGGAGTAAAATGAGAATTATGAAATTTTATTCTAATAAACTGCCATGTTTGATATTATTGGGCTATATTTGCAATTAGAAAAATTGCCACCTCATGCAATTTCCCTTTTTGCCATTGGGCTGATTGATCCACTAAATGCTGATGCTGATCCAAGCCCAGAAGAAGCAAAAGACAAGGCCCATACAGAGCTAAGAATGATTCTTCGACATGTCGTTTAGATTTCAAACTACATATCGTTTCTGAAGGCGAAGTCGAAGTCGAAGGCGTATGATTGTCAGATTGTGTTCGCGCTGCATAGGCTTAAGCTCAGTGCAAAACTGCAGAGGCCGCCATGTCAAATGGGATGCAAGAAAGGCTTGCTCTGTGTTAAAGCAAAAGGGCACACATAAAAACGAAGCTGCTAGTGCTACAATATGGGTTCGGTTCGAGCATTTGGAGTAATCCTTCAAAAATTCTCATCAAATTCGATCACTCACAGATACCCTCGTCTCTTCCATCTTCACAGTCTCTCTCTCTCTTTCTCTATCTCTGCACATTTCGAATCAAAGTCTATGGCCCTCTCAACTGATCGCTGAACTCTTTTGGCAATTTAGGGAATGGGTTGTGTTCATCATCATCATTGGCTGCCGAAGCATCGAGTTTTCCATTGTGGGCTTTTGAAAGTAAGCTAAAATGTCGTGGGAATCAAGTGCGAAGGATATGGATGTCTCCGGTCTGTATGGGCAGGCGTTCCTGCAAAATTGCTGGCAGGAAGGTATTTGCTTTTCAAATCTTATCTTGATCTTTATTTTGGGAAAAATTTCAATTGCGTAGTGAAGTGAAGAGGAAATGTTCATTTTGTTCTTGACGATAGTAACATTATAACTTTGGATTCTGGGTAGTCTTTATATGGTGGTTTTGCTGGTTGCATCACCTGCCTAGGTGGGTTGATGAGTATAACGTTTCTGATTTGCATTTTTCTAGAGTACCTTATTTTCTGTTTGATTTTGTCCAGTTGACTTTCTCATGTTGGGGCTCTGACTAGTTAGCTATGTGAATGTGTTTGTTAGTGATATTTTAAAGTATGTTTTGTTGGTGGTCTTGACTTTATAGATTAAGTTTCTTTGTGTGCCTAACTACATGTAGGGTGCTCAAGATGCAAAGAAGGCAAAGCTTTATTCTAGGATTGGGAAGGAGGTTGTTTCTGCGTAAGTAGTCGTTTCTTCTTCTTTTTGGGAATGATTTTCATTGCAGTAATAGCTTAATGTGTAGAATAATTCTCTTAGCAGTTCTTGACAAATGTTTGGTTATACTGTGTTTGAATCTTGTGCCATCTTCAATGTTTGCCAATATGGCAATATGAGCGTCTAGTAACCATAGAGCTTGAACTTGGTTCTTTTTCATTGCCTCAATCATGACATGACGCATCGATCTGTTTGCGTCTTCTTCTGGCACAATTACTGAAATGCTTTTTAATTTCACGATATAGCGTTAAAAAGGGAGGAACGAGCCCCATATCCAATACCCTTCTGGCTGCCCTACTTGAGAAAGCCAAGGAGCTTGATGTTCCAAAAGAAATTCTTGACCGCAACATTAAGAGGGCTTCCGAGAAAGGGCAAGAGGCTTACATTGAGAAAATTTACGAGGTTTTCAATTAGCCACTGATATTATCTTCAGACTTTGAGTTGAAAAGAAGAAATTATTAGCTGTAACACGCATCTCTACAGGTATATGGTTATGGTGGTGCTAGTATGGTTGTTGAGGTCTCAACAGATAAGATAAACCGCTCAGTGGCAGCTGTAAGAGAAGTAGTGAAAGACTATGGTGGAAAGATGGCAGATCCAGGATCTGTTATGTTCAAGTTCAGACGTGCTCGAGTTGTGAATGTTAAGGCCTCCGACGTTGACAAAGATCAGCTTCTCACCATATCTTTAGATGCTGGCGCAGAAGATGTTATTGAACCTCCAGAATATGAAGATGATACAGAAGAAGATAAGTTAGAAAGGTAGCGTCTCTGGACATTATCAGTAGTATCTTTGATTCTTCAATTCGTAACGGTTGTTGATATGCTTTTAATCATTACATAAAATCACATCTGGCAATTTAGTATTATCAAAGAGAAAATAAATATCCATCTCAGATCGCAATTCTTTCTTGGTATATCCAATCTTATGGTTCTTTTGAATGAAATCTTTTCTCTGTTTTTTTCTTGTAGATATTACAAAATTGTGACTTCCACAGAGAACTACTCGGGAATACTTTCCAAGTTACGGGAAGAAAACATAAAGTTCGAACCTGACAGTGGTTCTGAGCTACTTCCTATAAGCTCTATTGAGGTATGTATTTTAACATGTATGTGGTTTATTCATGCTGCATCACTTTTCTTATCCTTAATTTACACTTCTTGGAGCTTCAAAATTGCAAATTTCAACTTGATATGATGAAACTGTTGAATTTCCTGATCTAGAGAAGAACAGAATGAAGTCTTAAATTAGTCCTCCAGTCATTTTTTTTTTTTTTTTGGTTAATATTGATAAACTTTTTGAAGCACAAAATTTAGAATTTGTGTGCACGTTCACAGTGTTTCAGGGAATTAGGGATCTCTATAATGGAAGAAACAAGAGGACAAAGGGGCTTCTTTTTCCCCTTTAATATAATAGTAATATTATTATTATTATTATTATTTATTTTTACCAGCCTGAAAAACGAGAAACAAGAGGACAAAGGTCAAAACCTTAGCAATAATGGTGGCTTCAATGATAATAGGATTGACCCTTAATGCTGTTGGAACTTTTCATATCATAAATTGGTGTAAAATTAGGTAAGAAGTTAGGGATAAGAGAGTGGGACAAAACTAGGTTAGATCAAATCTCTTAAATCAAAATAAAGGGGAAAGATAGGGTGGACAATGTTCTTACAGTGATTTACAACTAGAGAAGGTGGATTTATAAACAAGATTCAGACTCATCATTCTCGAAAGTCTTAATGAGAAATATAATTGGAGACTACTTGTTCACAAAGAATGTATTTGATTTAATGAGTCAATCCAGATTTTTCTTCAAAGCCTTTTAGCTTAAGTTAAATACTTCGGATAGCCTTTCAAATGGTTTATGTCAAGGGCAAACATCCTCTTGATTGAGTGCTAATTCTTAGATCCTTCATAGGTTATGATAGACTCAAACTGAACATCACTCTTCTGTGGTAGGGATGTACAGGAAGAAAGTTGACATTTTGGTTCATCTTTCTCTGCTTTGATAGACTTTGAAAAGGTATATGGAAAGAACGTGGGGAAGAATATCAAAAGAGTGTTTAGTTAGTCAAGTCTACTTAAGAAAGGAAAGATTAGCTCAATAATTACTATAGGCCGGCTAAGGTAATTCATTCCTAAGCTAAGTACTATTTCATAGATATCAATCTTGCCTCTTTAACAAGGCTAGTTCAGGAACAAACCTGGAGAACAATGCCTACGGATAAGAAAGATAATCTTCTGCGGCTCATCTTCATTCAATATAAGAGAAAAATGTAGCCTACAAAAGGAAGGACGTACTTCCATGCTCTCGAACTTTGAAAGCAACACCATGAAAATAGACTTCATCCATTCAATAGGTCCACTATATAAGATTGTGGTACACCAACTTATATTCCAATAAGGAAACTTCACATCTATTATCGGAAGGCATTGATCTAAGACTAAGATAGTCCAAAAAAGGACCTCAACTACTCAAATGGGAAGCTAATAACCAGGAGGGTGATTTTTGGAAACCTCAAAAATCAAAAATCAAAATTTTGAATTTTAAGTAAAATTAAAAAACTAAAACCCAATCCAGACCTCAGATACCTTTTGATTTCCCCCTTTTTCATTTTTGTTCTTTTTTTTTTTGGGGGGGGGGGTGACTGTAAATTATGCACAAAATCTTCTACTTTAAAATAAATAATGTTTTTTTTTTCAGTAGGATCTCAATGCTCTGCTGAGTTGTGACATTATTGAGTTTCAGGTGGATGATGAAGCTATGGACTTGAATAAAGAACTAATGGACAAGTTGCTTGAACTTGATGATGTCGATGCTGTTTATACCGACCAAAAGTGAATATTTCTTCTTCTGTAATATCCTGTCAACAGGGAGAGAGGTAATTTACTCTCCCAGATTTGTGGTTGTGATCTTAATTTTGTTTAATTACCTCGAAAACTGATAGATCTTGCTCGGATGAGAGACATTTTAAGTTTGTAAGGACTATGAACAGTCTTTACTACATTTTGAGGCTGGGATTTTCTTGTACTTCTCTAGTTTCAAGACTTCCAAAATTATTGTAGAATAATACTCATACAAGAGTGATTACGACGTCGATCATTCAAATTTTATCTTTTCATTTTTTTTTTTAGGGGGGAGGGGGGATTCTTCTGTTAGCTAGTATAATTCAAGGATTGCTTCTTGATTCTATTGGAAAATGGTCTTACTCCACGAGTTTGATAATCATGGCTGTAGATCATCATTGATTGTATGAAAAATTTCACGCACTTATAATATTTGACGTCAGAAAAGTTATATGATATTTTATACGATCCCCATGACTTAAACTTACTATTTCTAGTGCATTTTAGATTATTTGCTGTCTCTTTTAGTATTTAGCCAATCTATGGTGGTGAAGTTTCAATATATTTATATTCTGAAAAACAGATGTGTTCCCCATCTGTCTTCTTTAAGATTCTTGACCTTGAATTAATTCAAGTCAGCATTATTCATTCTTTTCCAAAATCCAATCATTATATAAGGATTCACAATTGATTGCACTAATAACGAGGCACAAGTGGGCAATCTCTAGACCACAGAACTTTGCTTTTGGTAACTGTTTTTAGGAATAATATCTGAGAATTCTGCTTTATTCCTTTGTTGCTCCGCAATTTTGTTTCTGTTTCCTTTTTGAGAAGGTTTCTGTTTCATTTTACTTTTATTTTTTTTTGGGATCACTTTTACACCTTAGCAAAATTAGCAAAATATTTATATATATTTTTTTAAAAGTTCATCTTCTTGAAAAATGCTTTTAAGCACCACCTAGTTATATTAAATGTTCTAAACTAGGAGATCAACTCAAAATTGTATCCAGATTCCAATGTTATTTTTGTTTGAAAAGTGAAGTATGGGAAGAGTTCACCTTTTTTTTTTTTTTTTTTTTTTTTTTTTTTTTTTTTTTTATATATATATGGATTCTTTATAACAAGAGTTATTATCGATAGATTCAGAAAGAAAATTTTCAATGATGACCCAGAACGTTTTGTCACTATTAAAATTATGTTGTCATCTTCTGGAAAATTACTCTCTATGTTGAATCCAATACAAGGATTCATGGCCATAGTGTAGAAAGCAAAGCTGTATATATTGATTTCACAGGGCCAAAGTAAAAGAGAAACTTCACATGAGGAAAACGGGACCTACATTTTGTACAAGCTACATACAATCTGCTCCTGCTGCACTACTACACTGAGTAGAACCATGACATGTAGCTGCACGGTTAGTCGCCACATGTACGTATCTTTTTCTCTTGTCTGGTCTATAACGTATTTATGTGTTTTCTGATACCGATTAATCTCGTAAGGTATACTTGGCGTTGAAATGAATCCTAATTCTTGGGAACCCAGCAACCATGTAGACCATAAGGAAGACCATAGGGAAATTTTGCTCTGGCTATCTCTTCAAATGTGGATCCATCTAGTAGCAAAGCATACCCTTCTCCATTTTTCCCACTGACCATAGAGATCACCACTCCTGCATCCACATGAATACATTTGATGTGATTTTCATAGTTTACATTCTGTCAAAAGTCTTAGTTAAGAACATTACGAGTCCGAGAACTTTCGAGGATGATATAATACAACAACTCACCATCGTCTTCTTCTGTTGCACCAGGTTGAGCCACGAAGAAGGGCTCAGAAGGGATAGCACCGTCCTCGTACCAATTCTTGGCCTTCTTCTTCACCAGATCAATCTGCAATGAGTGGATTCACAACAAGGGCAAGAGTGAATTGAGGAAGAAGATGAAAAGACAAGAGGAAGCAAAGATCATAGAAAAAGGTTGTGTTGAAGTGTTACCTTAGTGAGAGTGTTGGGGAAATTGCAGGGTCTTTTGGCTCCACAAGCATAAGCATATCTATATTTCTTGCCCAAGTAAGCAGGGTTGAAGCTGCACATGTCCATTCCTCTGCCATGTTCATCTGGGTCCAATGCTGCCTCAAGCTTCCCATATCCACTCCCATCCAGTGGAATTCTGAACCTTCCAACCCTGTGAATTTCAGTGTTATTTGACTTGATTTGAGGAGTCTAAATCAAAACAAGTCAAAGGCTTTTGAAATCAAATCATGCAACAAAAGCAAAAGCAAAAGCAAAAGCAAAACCAGATTATGGTGAACAGTAAATCAGTTCTCTCAAAAATGATTCAACAATTCCGGCTGTGAAAATGTATGTTTTGTTTTCTTTCTCAAGTTCAACAATTCCGGCTTTGGATTTAATAATATCCCACTTTGGGACAAGAAGGAATTTGGATTTGGTTAGACAATTATTTACTTTTTTGCTTTTGTTTTGGTTAGCTCGTTTAGCTCATGATGCCCCTCTCTCAACATGCATGCATAAACACATTCCCAATTCATTTAACTTAAAAAAAAAAGTACTCTATGGGACCCCTCACCTACCCAATTCCAAACACTTTGGAGACCAATCCTTCAAAAATGCAATCCAATTTTGAAAAAAAGATAGTTAATTAAACAGTATCTAAGTACGAGTTTCAACGTACTTCATATGAAGTAGGTAGGGGGATGAGAGATTAAACAAACCTAGCATCAGGAAGTGCATCTTTGAGAGTGAAGCGACGCAAATTATGAAGCCTAAGTCGGTCCAAGATTGTAGGGTCAGCATTGTGTTCGCAACAATCAGCAATCACAGCCGTAATCCTTCCCTTTTCATCTCGCTCTTCGTATGCATTTATAAAATGAAACGTAATGTATAATGGTACTTCTACACTTGCTACCTGCATTTGGTTGACAAGTATTTATCAATTTAATTACATAACATTGTATAAGCTGTATTATTAGATTTGACATCACGACAGACAAAATTGTATTTAAATGGAAATAGAGACATTTTGAATATCCATTATAGAAAATTTCAATATTCCAATGATGTAAAATAATAAGATAGATGAATACTTACAATGTTTCCACTAGCTTTGCACATGACATGCACAAAGGCTTTGGACTCCGGCCGCCACTCAAACTTATACAATGGTGTCGGCTCCGCCCTCAGCAAGTTTTGGGCGCAATATCTCAACGGCATCTCCGGCACCACCACGTAATTCTCCGTCACCGGAAACGAGTGGACCCAACCGGGGGCCGGTCCTCCCCGACAGTTGACCCGACCGATCACCTTTCGCTCATTCGAGCCCGGTTCCATCCGAACCACCAAATAACCGGGGTTCAAAAGATCCGGCAACAACGTCAAAAACTCCGAATCTGTAACGATGGGATGAGCCGAGTGAATCAAACCGCCGAGCGAGTCGCTGTACTCAAACTTCCCCACAGTCTCCAATGAGGCCGGGTCGATCATTATGGACCCCTTTTGAGTCTCGGTAAGACAAACGACCCGACCATCGCCGAGCTTCACGACGCCGGTGTTTGCATTATCGGTCAGCGACGCGCCGGAGAAGAGGTTTGCAAGCTCCCCGACGTAGGCGAGAAAGTTATCGGTCTTGGGGACTTCGGAGAATTCACGATAGCAAACCTTTTGATTCTTCTTGGCGGCTTTATAGGCTTCTGATTCGATCTGGCGGTGGCTGGCGATCAGTCGGCCGTCATCGAAGTGGAGCTTAACGATCGTAGCGTAGCCATCGAAGAGATGTCGAAAGTCATAATCGCCAATATGCCATATTCCTGGTCCATTCCTTAAGTACGTCCCGTTCTGCATGTAAAAATGCATGAGATTCATACAAACTATTTTGAAAAATTATTCAATATGACTGTCCTCTGGTAAGTTTGAACTTTGAAGTACAATTTAGAAAAATATGTCATTCAAATAGTTTTCCAAGTATTGAACTTTGTTTTCTATCTATTAAAATGACTTTGAAATTCTCACTATTAATTATTGGAAGATTAAGCATGGTAATTACAATACTTAAGATTAGCTCCGTTTGATAACCATTTTGTTTTTTGAAAATTTTGTTTATAAACACTACTTTCTCCCACAAGTTTTCAAAAACTTATTTTTGTTTTTGGAATTTGGCCAAGAATTCAAGTGTGTACTTAACAAAAATGAAAATCATGATAGGAAAATTGAGAGAAAACAAACATAATTTTAAAAAACTAAATGGTTATCAAACGGACCTAAACATTGGAATTTGGAACACAAACCAACACTTTTTTTTTTTTTTTTTAATAATTTTTTTAGGGGAATTCACCTGGCGATTTTTTTAAGGTAATGTCCTTTTCGAAAAATACAATAATGAAAAATTTTATTTAAGTTATGAACATAATTTTATAGTATTTGTGTTTCAATCAACAAGTATTGTTAAAAAAAAAAGTATTAATCAATTAAACCAAAGAATATCCCTCCGCAAATGTTGAAGAATCACAACATTTTTATTTAAACAAATATTATACTATAAAATTGAAAAAAACTTTGAATCATAAGGAGGGTTGTAAATTAAATTGTAATCAAAAGCAAAGTATAATATTTTGACTAAAATAATAATAATAATGATAAATCACTGTGCAAAGTGTTTGAATATTAAAATGTCATTTTTATAATTGGACGACACAAAACCCACCAAATGGGTGGAAATTTTGATCATATCCATGCAAGAGAGATCGCAAACATTCTCCTCCAATAAAGAAAACATAAACATAATTCAACGGTCAAGACATCGGTAATAATAAAACGAACCAGCCAACAAGGCAATTGGCCTTGGACGGAGAGTTCTCCTTCCCACCGCTCTTGTCGAACGCTGGTCCATGCAACATGATTCGGGACGTGGGCGGGAGGGTTGATCTCCGGCAATGGAACGGCGACGGGCGAAGGGCGGATCGGACTGGCGATGCTTCTGATGGTGGTGAAGTTGGAAACGTTGCGTTTTGGAGGGTGAATGGATTTGAAGTTTGAGGGGAAAATGCAGCTTCCGGCAGCCATGGAAGCCATGAGAGAATTGTTTATGATTTGAAAGAAAGAGAGAGAGAGAGAGAAAAAGAGAAAAAGAGATTGGTGAAGAGACAAGGGGTTGAAAGGGGAGGTATTTATAGAGGAATAAAAAGGGGAATTAAATTTGAGAACATAAAATAAAAATATTAACGTAGTTATATAATTAAATTAATTACAGCAAAAATTAATAAAATTATTAATTTTTTTTTCGCATATTGGAATCTTGATTGGTGGGGTTCCATTTCACAACAGGACATTGTCTCCTTATTTTATTTTTATTTTATTCCATATTTTAATATTTTTGTCATGCATGGTGTTTGAGAGCCCATAGAAATAAGAGAGGTTGTAAATGTTGAGTGATAGGGAGAAGTGTCTAAAAAAATAAAATTTAACATGATTATATTATTATATATATATATATTTGTGTATTTATTAATTTAATGATATATCCAAGTTCACAGTATAATTATAATTTTTGACTGATGAAATCCATGAGAATTTCAGAGATAATTGGTTGTGGGTAATTTTCTATAAAATTGCTTTTCCACACAAACAAATTTATAAAGAATACAACTCAATCAAAATATATAGATAGATAGATATGTCCAACCAATTGATATGAATAATGTTTAGAAAGGGTTTTAGGTTTAGTCTTTTTATTAGTTTTTCAAATATAGGTTAAATTATTAAAGATATCCCTAAATTATGGAGTTGGTTTTCATTATATCAAATACTCTGAAAAGTTTCATTTTAGCTGGTGAGATTTGAAGTTTATTTCAAAATGATCTTTGAAAACTTTTGTCGTTGAATTCCTGGACAAAAAAATGGTGTGTCTGCTTATGTGAGCAAATTTGAATACATACGTGAAAAAAATAATATAATAAAGACACATGATAGTTGTGAAAATTTGAATGGATTTAGAGGTTATTAGGGGGAAAATCATAAACGAAAAGAACACAAAAATGAGGGTATAGGGTTGAGATGAGAAAGACAACAAACTTAGAGGTTGTTTTCCATCCATGAATTTAATGGCAAAAGCGGTAAGAGTTGTTTTAAAACAAACTTCAAATTTCAAGAATTAAAATGTTCATGATTTTTCAAAGTTTGAGAGTATAATTGAGGCCAACCTCATAGCTCAGAGACATTTTTTATAATTGAACTTTTTTATATATATATTTAACCATTAAAGTTTGGGAACTTATATTTAACACGTGTTGCTCAAATCTAGTTCTCTCTCATGCATTAATATTTAAGGCAAGTTATCTCTGTCTCTTTGCATGCAAGACTACACCTCTGATCTCTCATTCATGTATGAGATAAGTTAATTATATAACCTTATCTCTTACACGCAAGGTTATCAACAAGGATGGATCCAGATAATATGTCTCAGGGTCGACCAATTATATTATATAAAAAATTTAACAATTTGTTATAAGTCAATAGTGACGAGAATAAATAGGGTACAAATTGGATATTCCAAAACGAAGTTGAAATAATGTCTAGAAAGGATTTCAATTTTAGTTTTCTCTTATTAGCTAGTGTGTATATATGTAGCAATTAAAGTTTGAGGACTTATTTAGCAGTTACCACTTAAATCTACTTTTCTCTCATACATTAATATTTAAGGCAAGTCCTCTCTCTTTCCATACATAAACTACAAATCTCTAATGCATTCGAGATAAAGTTAGTTATAACTAACTTATCTGTTACATGCAAGATAATTATCTTTTAAAGGCAAGATTATCAATGAGGATGAACAACCTAGATAATATGTTTTGGGGTCGAATAATTCTATTATATTAATAAAATAAAAAAATTAATAATCAATAACAAGAATAGGGTACAAGGACATCCAATGGCAGATTTAGAACTCTATGTTGTTACGGAACAAAGTTCATATATAAGGTTAAATAAATTTAGTCCATGAATTGTTAAATTTGTTTCTATATGGTCTCTAAAATTTAAAAAATGTCTAATATGTCCCTAACTTTGTTTATTTTGTGTCTAATACGTCGTTGAAATTCCACTTTTGTTTCCAATAAGTTCTTACATATGTCTAATAGATTCGTTAATTAATTTTTTTTAACTATGTTCAGGAATCTATTAGACACCAAACTGAAAGCTCAGAGACTTATTAGAAACTTTTTAAAGTTAAAAAACAAAATAGATACAACTCTAAAAGTTTAGAGGCTAAACTTGTAAACCAACCCATAATAATTGAATTTAAAGTCTTTAAGGTTTTATTTTTCCCATTTAGAAACCCAAGTGATCGAAAAAAAAAAACTTTTTTTTTTTTAAAAAATTATATCAATTGTTGAATGTTAATTTCTCATTATTGATTAAATTACTAGGTTTTTTTTTTTTTTTTTGGTTACAACAATTACATTACTAGTTGATTACTATATAATTTCATACTTGTCTCTTTTCGATATGAAATAGAGAAAAATTGATGTAATATGAAAGGGAAATAAATTCACTTCACTATTGATATAAAATTAGCAAAACCTAGATGCATGAAGCGAGTAAAGTGACTTCAAGCGATAAAATTAAAGTCAAAGTGATCGTTTTTCAATAGATTTAATTTATATAGAATTAAAATATTTGATTAAACACAGCTTGTAAAAAGTAAAAATTTAGGCTCCGTTTGATAACCATTTTGTTTTTGGTTTTTGGTTTTTGAAAATTAAACTTGTTTTCTCTCAAATTTCTTACAATTGGTTCATCATTGTCCATGACACATTTGAATTCCTAGCCAAATTCTAAAAACAAAAACAAGTTTTTGGAAACTACTTTTTTTAGTTTTCAAAACTTGAGTTGGTTTTTTAAAACATGGGAAGATGGTAGAAAACAAAACAAAGAAACTTATTAATGGAAGTAGTATTTATAGACTTAATTTTCAAAAACCAAAAACCAAAAACAAAATAGTTATGAAACAGGGTCTTAATAACTCCAAAACCATTATATGCTGAGGAAGCAAACTAATTACCTATATAACATAATATTTTTTTTTTTTTTTGTCATTATATGCTGAGGAAGCAAATTAATTACCTATATAACATAATAATTTTTTTTTTGTCAAAGTGAATATAACTTAATGATAATTGGTATGTATAATGTAGATCAAGAGATTAGAAGTTCGAATCCCTACTCCAGATGTTATTAAACTAAAAAAAAGTATACATATATATAATATAAAATTTTCAAAAAATTTGAGAGGTCAGTCTACAAGTAAATTCGTCCATGACTATCAAGTTTCTATTACTTTTTAATGGTCATGTTTGTTGGGAGTGCGACCAAAGTCCCACATTGGCTAGATAATGGGAGGATCATGGGCTTATAAGGGAGGACAAGTATCTCCATTGGTATGAGGCCTGTGGACAATATCATACCATTGTGGAGATCTATGTCGTTTTCGTTGTCCCTTACAATGTTTTGGTTGGTTAAAATTTTTTGGTAGATTGATTTATCAATTAAATGCAAATATCAATTCAAGAGGCTCAATTTAAATTCACAAGTCCTTAATTTACCGATCAATTTAAATATTTTCCCCCCTCTTTTTTAGTTCTAATAAATATGGGGCGAAAGATTATTCAACTTGAAGATTTTTTTTTTCTTTTCTTATTACAAACTTGAAGAGTTAAGAATGCCATACCAAATGAAATATTCAAGGGTCAAGTTGGTTTAGTTAGGCGTGATGAGATATAGAAGTGTATGGCAAGATTTTGGTGGGATCTACAGAGTCAAAACGAAAGCTCCATTGTAAGAGATGAGATTTTCTATGTCTTTCAAAGAAGATTGGTGGTCTAAATTTTTGAGATTGGGTGAGTTTCAACAAAGCTTTATTAGCCAAAACAGGTTTGGAGATTGTTCATCAATCCGAAACTCCTAGTATCTAGAGTATTTTTTTTTTTTCGAGAAAGTAGCTAGAGTAATTAATTAAAGGAAGATATGCTCCCAAGGATCTTTGCTAACACCTCCAATCCAGTTAAGGCAAATAGTTTCGTGTTTTGGAGGGGCTTCGCATGAGATTGTGATCACCTAAAATATGGTATGTTAAAAAACATTGGCAATGGTAAGTCTATTGATTTCTTCAAACATCCTTAGATTCCTATAAGGAAGTTACTTTTAAACCAACTAGATTACAAGGGGTTGATTTGCATGATGATATTCTAGTTTATCACTCCATCGTTTGGGTGGGACGTGCAAAAACTTCGACGCAATATGACTATAAAAGATGCGAGTTTGTTTACTACTATCCAGATTGGTGTCTCTAATGAGGATGATAAACGGTTGTGGCATTACTCTAGGAATGGTTTTTACTCCATTAAGAGTAGTTATAAAATTGTTGTGTTGTTATATGTGGGACAGGTGCTTCGAGCACTAATACTCAACATCAATGGTGGGTTTCGTTGTGGACATTAAAAGTCGCCCCTAAAATCAAGCTGTTCATTTAGAGGACTTTTCATGAATACTTACCTACCAATTATTGTCTATGGAAAAGAGGTATTGATGTGTCCTGTTTGTAGAATTTGTTTGTTTAAACAGGAAAGGGTTGATCATGCACTTTGGTGGATGCAAGCGGGCAATGAAGATATGTGATAATATGTTTGATCGAGTTGATAAAGGTTTATTGTTCAAAATATATTATGCAGATCGAATTATGTTGCTTGCAGCTCAACTAATTCAAGAGGATTTCGAAAAAGCATGCATTGCGTTCTGGACTATTTGGAATGACAGGAACAGTTTGTGTAAGGAAAAGCCTACGAGGGATCGAGTTATGGTGTAGTAATCACCGTCTCTAATGGGCAAATACGGGGTGCAATGGCAATGATAGATTCGAGTTCTCTATGATTTTTTTTTTCCTCAAATGATCGAATATCATCCACATAAACTCTTCCTCGAGTTGACTTATTATTTGTGATAAACAATAACACACTTCTCTTGTGGTAGAAATTAATGATGTGGGATCAAAACTAATGAAGAAATTGTAGTGCCAATAATAATAATTAATTAAGAAAATCAGTCGAATTTTAAAACTGGAATAATGATGAAAGATGTAGTGAAATCTGCAGTATTAAGATGGAAAATAATAGTAATAATTAAAATTAATTATGGTTCTAATCGATTACGACGACATATGGGAATTAAAGGTTTGACATTACTTTTAATGATCAACTTTGAATATATAATCACCGTTTACATCATCATAACTATTCTAATAATTATCATTTGAAAATTCCAAAGTCGATAATTAATTGTAGCTGAAATTAGGGTTTTAGTCACCAAAGTCTAAAGAAATTAGGGTTTTAGTCACCAAAGTCTAAAGAAATTAGGGTTTTAGTCACCAAAGTCCAAATATTGATGATCTCAAAAAAAAAAAAAAAAAAAAAAAAAGGAAAGAAAAAAAAAAAACCTTGGGCTAAATATATCCATTTTTTTAGATAAATAAATGCATTATTTAATTGATTGGTAGTTAAGAGAGAGAGATCAGTTTTTTTTTTACAACATTTATAATAACACTTTTTTTTTTAAAAAAAAAATTATAATGTTGGGATACCACAGGTAAAAGAATAAGTTTTATATTTATGTTGAAATGAAAATGTAAATTAACTTTAGGATGTCAAAACTCAAAATTCATTTATTTAAATGCATTTTCATATATTATATGTCTTTTTAGTTCAACAATAAGTAGAGATTTGAATCTCTAATTTTTTGATCGAAAATATATATTTTAACAAGGTTGAGGTTCTCTTAGGCACAAGGCTTAGCATTTTTTTGCGCAGGGACTTGTGCATGACAATATTCAACATCTGAATCTCTGGCATTTATATATTGCTTAGGTCTAGGAGTTTTCCAAGGAGTAGTAAGTTTGATCTGGGTTTCTGGTGGATCAATTGTCTGTTTTGGTTCTGATTCTCTCTTTCTGCTTACTAGTGGTGATTTCTATAGTAAAGATGCTTTTACCATGATGGTATTTTGTGGCAGGCTTAAGTAGGCGCATGGGGGCAAAGACGAGTTGGGAATGAGCGAGGATGGAGCGATTTTGGAAGCTAGCCTAGTTTTGAAACGATCGAGGATATTGTATTCGAGTGGAGGATTAGTGTTGAGCGCCTGGTTGTGACGTGTTTGGCTCCGATTGATGTTGAAGGGCGAATTGAAACGAGGCTGTCCTCTTAGCTTGTGGTGGTTCTTTTGGGTTTTTTTTTTTCATTTTCCTAAGTAATATCGCAAATGCGATCTTCTTGGTTTTGTGAATGAAAGAAGGTTATGATGTTGATAAAAAAAAAATAATAAATAAATTAAAAAAAAACCAAGGTTGAGGTTGTCATATTATTCTATAAATAAATAAGATTGTTGTTTAAAACGAAAGTTTTTAAAAAAAGTAAAAGAATAAGATTATTTGTAAAGTAATTCTAATTTTTTTTTTGACAACATGCGGGAGTGAGAGATTCGAACCACAGGCCTCTTGGTCATTAATACAAGCTTTATATCGATTGAGCTATGCTCATAATGGCTAGAGTAATTCTAATTATATAACATTTAATTTAGTTTATTTTAAGTTATAAAAATAAATTTAAAAAAAAAACTTAGTACACCAATAATAAATAAGTAATACTTCAAAAAAAAAAAGAACCATATATTCTTAATAATACTCTCTTTTATTGAAAGTCTTTTTTTTTTCTTTTGACAATATGTGCGGGTGAAGATTCGAACCTTTAACCTCTTAAGAGAAAGTACACGTTTTATGTCTGTTGAACTATGCTCTTGTTGGATCAAATCTTCTATTGTACCATGTTAAAGCACCACTATATCAATATTTTGTTACGCTTACAAAATGTTGATTTTTTTTTAATACATAACAATAGACTTTAAAAAAAAAAAATTCAACACGTCGAATGAAGAGACTCGAACATATGACGTTTTGGTGGCTATAGTCTATTTTGTTAATTTGATAATTTATATACATGAAAAAAATAAATAAAGTTGGAGCATGAATGAGATTGTTGGGTCCAAATTATAAGTGGCTTTAGATGTAACAAAATGGGATGGGTGGAGACATATACGAGAAAAATCTTTTTCCTTATTGCAATTTCACCGATGGGATGGGAATTATTCTCCACATTAGGACTTGTACTTTTTTTTTTCCTTATATGGTTTATATAAAATAAATATTTTATCTACTAAACTCATTATTATTTTAATTAATCATAAGATATTTTAATAATATATACCTCATAAACTTGGAAAATTATGAAAAGTTGCTCATAGTTACAAATATATCACTAGTTTTTGGTTGATCTAACGTCTCATTTGATAACAATTTTGTTTTTATAATTTAAGCTTCTTTACCAAACAACTTTCGTTTAATTTTTTTTTTCTTCTAAAAACACTAACCAAATTTCAAATTAAAAAAGATGATGTTTGGAACATAGAGTTTGTTTATCATTTTTTCTTTCCATGTTCAAAATATAAGCTAAGTTCCTAATTTTCAACTGATTTATTTTCTAATCTAATTTTTAAAACCCTAAAAAGAAAAGGAAATTTTCATTTTTTATAATATGAATTAGCTTAAAACTCAATGAAACTAGCCTTAGTCTTTTCTTTTTAATGAAACTGTTTTCAATGGAGTGCTTAGTGTCTTCCAAATATTCCCAAACAAATTACTAATAAACAAAAACAATTTTCTAACGATCATTATCAAATGATTAATTTCCTCACCTGACGGATAGAAAGCTCCAAAAGAAATCGATACACAGAAGAATATGAACCGAGAAGAAAAAAAGAAAAGAAAAAGAAATAATCAAATAATAGTAGGTATGGGAGAGGGATGGGATGGAATATTTGGCCGTCCAAAGTGGAGAGCAATTAAACAAAAAATTATAAGTAGAAACTCCACACACTTTCCAAACCCTAAATTATGATGTTTTCCATATCAAACCTAAACACTTTTTTTTTTTTTTTTTTCTTTTTCTTTTTTCAAAATTGATTTTGATCTCAATTTTATCAAAATTTTTCCACTCTCTTTATTTTAGTCCATACCCCTTATGGAAAGTGGGTTTCTCCTCAAGTTGCTTCAATTTTTTTCAACACATGTTTTGTTTTAAAATTTATTTTTGGGGTCCTTGTGTTTGCCACATATTCAAAATATAATTAAATTTTATTTTTTTAAAAAAAAAAAAACACTAATTTTCAATTACTCCAAAAAACGTTTTAAAAAAGATATATATATCATGTGTTGAAACATTTTGCTTCCACATGGCAAACAAAAGTGTGTACTTTTTTTTTTTTTTTTTTTTTTCAATTGGGTTGTCATTCAAAAACACAATTTACTACAATCATTGTTAATGTTGCCATTGCCTTGGAAAATTATATTTTTTTAAAAAATAATTAAAAATATATACATATTTATATTAAAGTGGTTGGCTGCAAAATCCTAACGTGGAATTCTGATTTTCCAATTTCTCTGTCATTCTCCCTCTAAAAACTATTTTTTTTTTTTTTATAATCAAAATGTTGGTTTTTTTTTTTATTATTTAAATGTATGAGAGAGAGAGAGTACTCTTTGATATTGAGAAGTACAATCATTTTCCATTTTGACTATATAATATAATGCCTTACGATATCGATTGTGTTTGTGTTATGGAAAATTTCTATTCCCCGCATACAATTTTTTTTTTAATTAATTTTTCTATTCTTTTTCTATTTCAAATAGAAGTTTAACCATCTTCCCTTTTCTTCTGCGTATCGATATATTATATTTCTTCGAATTCTAATTAAATTTAATCATGAAATAAGTTTGGTTCAATCTAATCATTTGATTGAAGTTCAAAAGAAAATTTTCAAGAAAATAACTAGGTATTTTTCGCAAGCCAGAGGAATTTGATACTGCGATATTCAACTAAAGATTTCGAGCACCTTGTAATTTAGAATTTATAAAACCCAATGACTGATAGTGAGACATATTGTAAAAGTAAAACTAAGCTTATTTTATTTTCAGAATTTAGGGTTTTTTGAGAGTGATAATAAAGAAGATCATCCTGTGACTGTGTGAGACACTATTTGTAAGGTGTATTTCTTATCATTTTATTCCAGTGAGAATTATAATTTGTTGAATTGAGCTCAATATAATTTAATACTAATTTTTTTTTTTTTATAAAAAAAACTATCGTATCCAATGGAATGTGAACTTGAAATGAAATAATAATTTTGACAATATATACCTTAGCAATATTTGTCGAATCATTTTAGGAAAAAGATGAAAATATTCATTAGGTATAATGATTATTGTGGAAACATATGCTTAATTTATCCAAAGAGAAATATTTTGATCATTTTAATTTAAACACAGAGGTGACAGCTGATTTTACAAATGTATCACCAAGTGCTTCACAAATGTAAACAAAATGATGCACCAATGACTATTTCAAATTGGGACATTTTTTAGCCTAATTTGATGTATCCAAGAGTATGAAAAAATAATAATAATTCTTTGTGAAAATTTGTGGCTTATATATATATATATTTGTCCTTACCACTTTTTTCTTGACAAAAATATTAGTTAAATAGAAGTCTAGTTAAACTATCACAAGTGGGTTAAGGGATTTTTTTTTTTTTTTTTTTTTGTAAGGATACATTATACATAAATAAACCCTAAACTATTTCAAATGTTTTTTTTTTATTCTAGAGCTTTCCTCATTGGATTGAAGCATCTTCAAATTACGTGCAATTCTCACCGCTACCCACAACGTTATTATTAACCAAAACATGAGTGACTTTGTTGCCTTCTCTATTGACAAAAGAAAAGCATATGTTCCCAACTAGCAATATTTTATCAAGAATTAACACCATTTCCTTAGCTCTCCATATACGTTATTGATTAAGTCACTGGATCATGCTTAACAGATCCGCTTCCACCATGACTTGGAGAATACCACGATGCAATACCCACTAAAAACACCCTTCTTCATTTGCCAGTCTCTCGACCATTTTAAAATCAACCAAAGAAAAACTCTTATAGTTGAATCGAGCATTAAACGAATACTTAAATCAATTGGATTTTGTGTATTGGGTCATGTTAATCAATAAAAAAGAAGTAAATGAATGATGAAAAGAGGAAGAAAATGGGGAGCATACAAATGAAACAATAATGAAAGATTAGACAAAACTTTTTTTTTTTTTTTTGGTAATTAAAAATGGAAAAGTTAATGAAGCAATTAAAGTGAAAAACTAATTATGTATTATATTATTTATGATAATGAAAGGTATGTAATAATAAATAATATTTGGTATTGGAGTAGTTGTGTGGGCATAGAGTAAACTAAGACCCTTGTATTTGCTATTGTCTCTTCAATGCTCTCTTTGATTCCCACAAAAATCATTCCCAACTCTCTCTTGTTTTTTATATGTGGCAGACAAAATTAACAACACCCCACATCAACTAACAACTCCCTTCTATTTACATTAATTAACTTCCCTTAATCACATCCTATTAATTCTAATTACTCAATTAGTGGAGGGTCCAAAACTTCCATTTTATATCTATTCCAACGTTCCTTAATTCTAATCTCCACTCACGCTCTTGTTTACATACACTATTTATTAGAATCGTCATATACATCCGACCGTCATGAGTTTCAAGTGGTTAAGTATTAGTGTCTCTTCTTATATGAATCAACTGTTATACATCCCTTTGAATTCCAAGTAGTTATGTATTAACGTCTCTTCTTATGAATTTAAGGTTCAAATCTTATCTTGTGTTCTCCTTTTTAATGTAATGTTGTCAATTTTGGGTTTACAGTTACATGCCAACCTGAAAATAGTTCAACTGGTTAAGATATATATCCTCGACTAAAAGATCACAAGTTTGAATCCTCCACCTCATATGTGGTTGAACTTTTTGTTTTATTGGAGTGATTTTTAAATTTTAATCCCCAAAAAAAAGAATCTCTTAATTATGGAATATTGATAGAGTAGTTAATTTTGATTAGACACCAACCCACTAATTTCAACGTGTGCCTAAAATGTATATGCCTAAAGCATTCAATTGAATCAAGAATTGGTTCAAGGAAATATTCATGTCAAATAATTGAATGATTGATTATTTCATTTCCCCAAATATATAAATTGATTCTTCCAAAAATTCCTTTTCTACTTTTGTTTTCAAAGCCCTAACTATATATATATATATATGTATATATATATTTTTTAATTTACTTTTACTCAAATATTTGATTCTAATCTTGTCCTTAACTTTGCACAACATTCTCCTTTTTTTATCTTTACTCATTAAAACTTATTTTATGTTTTGAGTAACATGTGTTTTATTTATAAAAATGAGTGACCTAAGTTTTAGGTTAAATATATGTGAAGATTGAGATAGATTGCAATGAGAAAAAAAGGAAAAAATATATGAAATTAGGTATGATTTATAAATTGATGCTGAAGTGGGAGGAGAATCCACAATGTGAAATAAATAAATAAATAAATAAATAAATAAATAAATAAATAAATAAATATATATATATATATATGCTTTTTTTGAGAAATTTTCTTATTGACATTTAATGGATTAAATGATTAGGAGTTGAATGCTTTGTACCATTTTTTGACCTTGACTGTTCTTCATCTTCAACCCTCCCTTGATCCTCTCTCTCTCTCTCTCTTATGAATCAAATTGTATTTTCACATCCATTTGATATGTTTTTGTGATTTCATTGCACAATTATCCATTATAATTCAACCAAAGTTCTTAGATCATTATCATTATTCTTTGAAAAGAATCCTTTTGTTATTCTTGTGTACTTATGTACTTAAATTAATTTGGTATGACAATTTTAAAGTTGGACTACAAGTTTAGTTGTCGTTTTCTTGTCTCTTAATAAGTTCGTAAGCTTTAAGTGACTAATAGATATCTAAATTTTTAATTATATATTTTATTGCTCATTAAACTTTCGATTTTACATTTGATGTTGGATTATTTGACACTTTTTAAAACTCATGATTAAACTTAACTCGTTATATTATTAATTTCACTGAGACTAGTATTAGTTTCATTGCTTATTTAAGTTCATTGTTTATTTGAAAAAAATTAAAACTTATTTATGTTAAAAACTTGAGACCAAATTTGAGTTCATGGTTATTAGAAACCGCTAAAGATTGAGCACGTGGCAGGATAGCTAACGTACACACATTTAGTCCATTAGTGTGCCTTTAAACGATAAGGGCTATTTATGAGGTTTTATCAAATTATAGGGACAAAATTCTAACTTCCTTCAAACTTATAGGGACCAAATTCTAACTTTCTGGGACCAAATTTATAATTCAACCTAAATAAATTCTCACTCTTTATTTTTGAAAAAAAAAATCTCATATTCTTTTTCCCATATGACTAACAAATTATAATTTTGGATATTCATCGGGTTCATAATTATCTCTATTATCTTTTTCTCACGTCACTTAATACTATAAAATCATTTTTTTTTTATGAAACAAAGTCATATCTAATAAGTATATTCAAGTTTTTTTCTAATATGTAAATATAAAAGCGCTAACTTGAGCACAACTCAACTGGTCAAGACATATGTTCGAAATCTCCCATCTCATTTCATATGTTTTTTTTTAAGTTCAACCAAATTTGGGAGTGGGGGATTCGAATCTCTAACCTCTTGGTCGAGAATACATGTCAATTACCGCTAAGCTATGTTCGGTTTACCTAGAGATCAAAAACCTTGGTCGAACAAATTTTAGAAGACACAACATTATACTTTTATAGAAGGAAATAATTTTTCAATGTACAGATTTAATTTTTGAATTGATTCTTCACATGAATGAGAGGAATCAATTAAATTTTTAAATCAAAATTAACGTAACATTGTCATGTTATTCTAAAATCCATTAATTTATTCACAAACTTTAAAAAATAAAATAAAATAAAATAAACTTAGGCTTAAGTGGTTGATCAAGTAATCTAATTATAATTCTTAGATTCCAGCCCCATTCCCCCAAAATTCCCTAATGCATAAAATCAGATATTAAAAAAAGGGTTAAAAACATTATTACAACACCATTTATGTATATATTACATATTTAATATATTTTGTGTGGTCCATCTGTAATTATTTAATATATTCTTATCAAATCTCACCAATGTGATATATATTTAATATTAATAATATGCATAAAACTCCAAATTTTACGTACGTAATCCCATGTGTTTACTTCCAATTCCAACTTTGATTTAAGGATTATTATAATGTAATTATTTAATAATAAAGTGATTAAGAAACATTAAAAAAAAAAAAAAAAAAAAAAAAAAAACAGACGTACATAACTCAAAAACAAGATCAGAATATGCTTTTTTGTCGAAAAAATGGAATATGCGATGGTAATCAATTATATGCGTTGTTTGAGAATGAAAGAGAGCTTTTTTTTTTCAAAAAAAAAAAAAAAAAAAAGAAAGAAAGAGAAAGCATTTTTATTTATTTATTTTTTCAACAACCCAAGAGTTTGGAAATATTGTTTTATGCTTTGTAATGACATTAACTGAATATATTTATTTTAATGTTTATATTAAATTTAACTTATAAATAAATAATGAGAATTTGCATGGGTGACAAATAAGATTTCCATAATTGCAAATATAGTACAATGTAAAAAGAATGACCAATATGACACAATCTATCCGAGTATATCATTGATAGACTCTGATTAATTAGAATCTATCAGTAAAGACTGATAGACCTTGATTATTCAGAGTTGATAGACTCTGATTAATCATAATCTATCAGTCTATTTATAGACTTCGATTATTCAGAGTCTATGTTTATCGTTGATAGACTCCGATTAATCGAAACCTATTAGTGACTATTATTCGTAGACTTTGATTAATCAAAATGTATCAGTGATATACATTGATTAATTGGAGTCTATCAGTGATAAACACAGATAGTTACTGATTAATCAAAATCTATAAGTGATAGATAAACGAACACTGATATCTGAGTTTTTGAAATTGCACATGTATAAAAAAATTTGAAAATTAAACAAAAAGTATAAAAGTAACTTACATCATTCGCCAAGAATATCTTCTCGTTCATATTTTGCCAATCTTCAGGATTTTGTGATTTCCAACGAACTAGTCTTGGGCCAATAACTTCAATATGTTTTGCAAATTATGGAGTCTATCAATTATTGATTAATTGAAGTTTAAATGACAATCAACAATTTTCTAAAAAGTGATTACAACGTTTTGAATTGACTATAAATCAAAGTTTGTTGAAGTCAACAATCTATCTGTGACTATCACTTATAGATTCCAATTATTGGAGTCTTATCAAATGTTGAAAAAAACATAAATCGGTAGAGAAATGAGATGAGTTGATTTTTTTGAAAAAAAAAATTGACTGACTTTCTCAACTAAAATGCAAAAACGAGAGATTAGAGCTTGCAAGCTAAAAACTATCAATTAATGGGCAAAAATATTTGGACTGAACGTACTTTGATGGATTTTTTGTTCTTTTACAACTAATTGTGCTATATATGCAATTAGATTGCAAGTTTGCTATATTTATTATTAATTTTGTCCAATTTGCCATCTATACAACCGACCCATAAATAATAGATTTTTAAAATAGTTGTCATATATATATATGTATATATTCTTCTAAAAAATATATATATATGTATGTATGTATGTATGTATGTATGTCTTCCTCATAATATTAATTGTACCTTGTACTCTTCCTTGACTATTTTGTTTTTTATTTTTGTTTTCTTTTTTCAAATAAATGAGTTCAAATTCAAATATGCAATCTTTTAAAAATGTTGTCAAAAAACAGCTTCTCTACAAGAGGTTTATGATTCAAATCTTCCTATCTCATGTTGTAAAAAAAAATGTGAATAATTTTCTTTATTTTCATTAACATAATTTTAGAAGCATTTTATATTAATGTTATGCTTCTTTTAAAAAAAAAATGGTAAGAAAAATGGCGTTTAATTTTATAACATTTTTAAAAAATAAAATGAAGAGAAAAAAAAAAAAAAGCAATCATAGTTTAAGAAGTGCAAAAATAAAAAGAGATCATTCTTGTAGTTGAAAGTGAATTGTGGTACGTTCAAATGCGAACCTAAACATAACTTAATGGTTCAGTCATTATATCATTAACTACAAGATTAGAGGTTTGAGTCGCTGTTGAGTTAAAAAAAAAAAAAGTAAAAAAGAAAATTTGTGGTGTTCAATGATTCTATATAGATTGGCCCAAATATAAAATGGGCCTGAGATCAGCCCATTATTTAGGGCTCATGGATACTTGTGCGCGCTCCAACTCTTGGATTTCCCCATTTTGTCCTCAAACAGTTATTTTGGGCCGGAATTTTTTAGAATTTGAAATTGGGACGTCCATATATGGAGTACATTCAAAAGAAAGACAATGTTTTATTACTGACCTAAGTATAACTCAACTCGAGTATAGCAATTGCAATGCAAGAAGAGCTTTTTTTGGCTAGAGAACTTGGTGGATGTGTAATTTGAGGCCAAACAAACTCACTCTTCAAGAGACCCGAATGGAGTTTGTTGAGGATCTCACATTAAAAAGATGAGTGGAGACATCACAATTTATAAGATACATGAGTTACACCACTCATTAGCAAGCCTTTCCTTATGGGTTTTGGATGAAATGTTCAAACTCAAATTTGTTTTGCACTTTTAGCCTTATGTTCACCCATTTAGTTGTTAGAAAACTAGTAAGATTATTTTTAAATTTTGACGTAGTGATTATCATGGACTTTGAACTGATTTCTTCAAAAATTTTGTTTCCTTTTTATGTGCCTCAACATTGTACGCCTAGGCTAACTCAAGGTGGTTTTCATATATATTATATGAATATTAAAATAAAATTGAGAGAGGAGAGGGTTGGACAAAGTTGCAGCCTTATTCACATGAGAAGTAAATGAATGTGTCTGGTCATTGGACAACACACTAGTAGTAGCCTCATGCACCAAAATTATTCACTCAAAAACTTAAAAATCACAAGTTCCCATCTCATTTAATTCCCTCTCTACAATATGCTTTGTGGGTATTTCTTTTTTTTTTTTTTCCCCTATAAATATTGTAGAAATTTAATTATCATTAATTGCTGACAACAAAAATGAGTAAAATGTCTGCTATCAACAATAGAACAGAAAAAGAAATCCACACATAGCTATTATTTTGCCATTTTCTAAAGTCCACCAGAAAAGATAAAATATATTTTACATAAAAGTAAGCCTTTCTGTTACATAAAATGATAGAGTTATAAGTTTATAACACAATCATATATTAAAAAATATATTTTGCCATTTTCATTGAAAAAAATACCGAAAAAGTCAACATTTTTATTAATCTAAAATTTTAAGCTCAAAACAAAATTACTTATGCCAATACGAGAATAGCTCAATTGACATAAAACTATTAATGATCCAGAGATCTGTGGTTCGAATCTCCCGCTTCATACGTAAAAAATCAAAATTTACTTACATTTAGATTTAAAGTAAATAGTGAATTTGAATCTAGTTTGATCTTTCAAATTACTTCATTTTAGTCCATAAGCTTTCATAATCCGTATTTTTAGTTCACAACCCTTTTAGTTTATTTTGTTTTTTATTTTTGAACTTTTAAAATATCTCTTTTAATATATAAGTACTTAAATCTCAGAGCTTCAAACTTTTGATCTTTTAATCAAAGGTATATGTCTGGATCAATTTAGTTATACTTAAGATTAATTAACTATTAAACATATGGGATTATGGATATAATATGACTTCGAAAAATACATATTATTAACATGTTAACATGTACACGAATTGAAAAAATAAGATAATAATAATTTATTGGAAAGAAAGAAAGGAAGGAAAAATAATAATCATAAATAAATAAATAAATAAATAAATAAAAGCAATGGTTGCAAGCTGTCAAAAGAAAGTTGGTGGCATTGCATTGCTTGTAATAGACAACGCTACCCGACACAACGCCTAACATCAATCATTGTCTTTGAATTTTTCCACAAATTCCAATTTATTCTCACTTTCTAATATTATATTATATATATAATAAAATTTGATTCAATTTAAGATTTCGTATTTTTTTTTCAGTAAATTAAGACAATTAAAGATGTTAATGTGATATACCACATTGGTTTTTGAAAATTTCATAATCACATTATTGAAATCATAAATTTCTATTCTAAACGTTGAATATTTACTGTTAAATACAAATTATTTTAAGTAATGTTGTAGTTCTAACTAATGAGAGGGAAATGAGAACAATGGAAAGTGTGTTGATTTCATTCTAGAAAATCCCATATAAATACATAACTTGAATCTGAAAATAGATTCTACAACTAATCCCACTAACTCCACAAAATTAGCAACTTAGACTTGACTCAACTATTTCCTAGAAACTAGGAATTGACTAGACCAACTCAAAACAAATTAGTTTTTGAGTTACTAACATTCTCTTCCTAACTCAAATACTGCAAACACCTAACTTGCTCCTAAGAGCTTGAAAACGACCCACACAAAAAGACTTAGTGAAGATATCAACTATTTTCTATTCTGAGCTACAATGTACCAGCTGCACTTCTCCTTCCTTCTGCATCTCTCTCAGAACATAATACTTGATCTTAAAATGTTTGGTCATTCCATGAAAAACTGGATTCAATGAAATGGCTAGAGTGGCTTGATTATCCACAAACACCTTCACACATTTTTCTTGCTTCAGATGCAAGTCATGCATCAATTTCTTCAACCAAACAGCTAGGTTGACTGCTTCCGTCGCTGCAATGAACTCAGCTTCTGCAATTGATTGAGCCATTATATCTTGCTTTTTTGAACACCATGAGAAACACCCTGAGCCAAAAGTGAAACAATAGCCAGAGGTGCTCTTCATATCATCTAATGACCCAGCCCAATCACTATCTGAGTAGCCTTGCAACTCAAAATTTTCAACTTTACTAAATTTGATCCCAAAAGATAGTGTGCCTTTTAGATATCTCAGAACCCTTTTTCCAGCAACCATATGATCACTTGCTGAACCTGGGTTTTGTGAAGAGTCGTGGAGATCTGTATCGTGTCCTCGTCCCTTACAAGTGGTATCAGAGCCATGCCCCGGACATAACTGTGTTGGGTAGAATCCTCGAGTGACAAACAAAGGAGTTGTGAGCCTAAGTAGTTATGGGGAAATCCGTGGTTGAGCTCCGGGCAGGCGGGTATACTCCGGAGAAAGGAGTTTGTCCTGGATAAAAGCAAGAACTCTCGGTAAAGCGGTGAAGCCTAGAGAGTTGGATGGATAAATGACTATTTGAGGGGAGGCTTGGTGGTACTTTGTTCTAGGGGAGGATTGTTGGGAGTACGACCAAAGTCCCACATTGGCTAGACAAGGGGATGATCATGGGTATATAAGGGAGGACAAGTATCTCCATTGGTATGAGGCCTTTTGGGGTGAACCAAAAGCAAAGCCATGAGGGCATATGCCCAAAGTGGACAATATCATACCATTGTGGAGATATGTGGGTGTTCGATAGTCCCTTACAAATATAAAGATGTTGTTAAAGTTTTATCTCAAAAGAAAGGTATACTGTTAAAAGTGGATTTGAAAGTGCTTTAACAAAAGTATTTCCATAAGGAGTATTTTTTTTTTTATAAAAAGTGTTTAGTGTCCCATTACTTTAATATTTGGTTTTATAGTCTTAAAGAAGTACTTTCTAAATATAGGGTCCGTTTGGAATACATTCTAATTTAAATGTTTTTCAAGAATGCATTTTTTCAAAAACATTTTGTATAAAAATTGTTTAGAATTTAAACACTCATATGTTTGGTTACATTTTCTCATAAGTGTTTTTATACACAAGTTATTGTATACTTAAAAACTCTTTTTAAAAAAGTTGGTTTCAAGTGTTTATCTTAAATAAATGATTTATTTATCAATCTCATTTTCTAATAAGTCATTTTTAGTGGTTGCCAAACACTAGAATTTTTTTCAAAATGATTTATTTTCAAAATTAAACACTTGAAAAGTTAAACCAAACACACCCATAATACGTTTGAGGTGGAAGTGATTTTAGTCGTGCTATAAGAACACACTCCCAAATATATAACCCTAGATTTTTCCTTTCCAGTTCAACAATTCTATAAAGTAATTTAGATGCATGCTAAATATAGAAAATTTTCAATTTTTATGTTCTACTATTCAAATTTAATCCTTGTCAACAATATAACTTTGAATTTTAAAAAGAATTGTGAATTTTTTTTTTTTTTTTATAAAAGACTTTCATTAAAATTTAAAACTAACATCCAAAATACAACCCCTCATTAAACGGAGGGGAAATACACGGAAGGAGACCAGGGGCAAAAAGACGCTACCCATTTTCCCACGAAAGGGGATTCGCCTGGTCCGAAACAAAACTCAAATTACATGCACTTCTTACACCACACTGGGCTACTGTGTTGATTGTTGTAGAGCTTTGAAATTAACATTTTTCATTCTGTTAAGTTGTTTCTCACTAAATTTGTAACTATGTATACATGTGTTTCTCCTTTTGCTATATATTTTTGTAAATTTTTTTTATTGAAGTGTCTCTTTCAATTGGATTTGGATAATTTTTTTACTACTTGCTTTTGTAGTTGTATATACACATTAATTTTGTCCGTTGATTTATGGACATTCTTTTCATCCCATTCAAGTCTTTTGTCCATTAGTCTTTTAACAACATTTTAACAAATTAATTTTCAAAGAACACATCAAATATCATCACGTGTATTTCCTTCTAAAATTTAATACAATAAAATTCAAAATTTATAACAATTGAGTTATTCCAAAGGCGTAAACAATTATATATATAAAACATCTCATTTGTGATATATATTACTGCCTTTCAACGGGACAAATACCATTTTATGTTTAAAGACCATAATTTTCCAAAGAATTTTAGAAACGGTTAAATTATATAAAACACTTGTCAATTTCGAGTCAAATTTCAATTATGTTCTTCCACTTCGAAAGTTTTTAGATCAATCTTGAACATTAAAATTGTTCCAAAATATTTTTGGAGATTTTTTTTTTTGGGTCAAAATGATTGATAACAGAAAATGATGTAGTAGTTAATTTGTAAAAATTAGAAGACATACGTGACATCATTTATTACTCAATTTTATTTTATTTTATTTTTTTTTTTTTTTGAGGTACTACTCAATTTCAACTATATATATATCATTAACATCACTTAAAACATCATTGACAAAATAAATTTTATGCATCAATTGCTATGTCAATTTACATGGATGATATCATGTGTAGGTCCGTCTTCCAATTTTTACACAAACTATCGAGTCAATAATTTTCATCCATTATTTTAACAAAAAAAAATATTCATCGATTTTTTTAAAACAATTTCAAAGTCATTCTAGGGTTAAAATAAAAACTTACAAAAGTTTAGAGACATAATTTAAACCTTAAAGTTTGAGGATATTTTGTGCGATTTAATCTACAACAAAGTATAGTTTTTGTCCTTGAAGTTTGGGATTGATGTCAATATAGTCTCTACAATTTCAAAAGGCTAGATCACCTTGTAGTCTTTGAGGTTTAGAAAAACTTTTCAAACAGTTCCTAAGCTAGTTTATTTGTTAATCGATTGATAGAACGTTGCAGCTACTAGCTAGTTGATTGGGCAAATCACATTAATTGTATAGAAGTTTTTTATAACTTGGACATATGAGTTGACAATTTTCTTTCTCATCATCTGATGAACTTTGTCGACACCAACACTGACATTCACACTGTCCCTCTCCACCCTCTCTCATTCTCTCCTCATCGACGCTCACCACAGGATGAAAGAAAAGAGAAGAAAGTGTGAAAGAGGAAATTAACGATTGACATGTTCACCAATCACTAAAAGAAAACCATAACAATATAATTCGTCGAATCAATAACCTAGAAACTATTCTATAATTTTTTTTCGTCAATCAACTAACGGTGATGAAATAGATCGTATTTCAAATCTTAGGGATTGAAAATATATTTTAGCCTTTAAAAAGAAAAGATAAGAAGAGGAGACAAGATTTGGACAAAAGCATGGAAAGTTGAAATATTTGGTGCAACGTGTAAGGGGTGAATTATTGGTTGAATTTTGCAGTATGGGCCAATTAATTAGAGTACGGACAAAAAAGTGGAGACGTCGCTCTCACAAAAAAAGGGATAAAATGACGCCATTGGTTTTATCCCCAGCCAACGTGGCGGGTCCTGGTTGGTTGAGAAGGGCCTTGGTGGGCCCTCTCGTAGGGCAACCTGTCCCAAACTCAGTCAGTGTCCTACAAGTGGGGGGTGGGGTGCCCTTCAACTTCAGTGAAAGGCCGATCTATCAAGTCAAAAGCTGGGAGGCTGCAAAGTTTAAGTGATATTGGATTTTTTTGCATGTCGACAAAATGCAATCTTAATAACTTTTTGTCTCATTCCCATTTTTTTCCTACTGCTTTCTGTATTTTTTTTAATGGGCCACACGGCCCAGATTTCTATGCAGACTCGGCCTTTAGCAACGCTTCGAGTAGCAAAAAGGCGAAGATTTGAACCTTTGATTTTAAGAAAATGAATCGATAGAGATTGATTTTTAATAATGGTACTGTCATACGTTATACAAAAATAGAAGAACACGTAGAGAAATAAAATTCTTACAATTTTTTTTTTTGGTTAAAAAACTTTTTTTTAAATATCTTTCATTTTCACCCTTCTTTATTTTTGCTCTTTTACCATAACATGTTTTAATTTTTCTTTTTTTTCCAACCCCATATGTGTCCCCTTGGTACAAAAGAAAAGGATACGTCTGTTTTGAACAATAATTTGTTCTGGATCGATAGATTTTGATATACGTGTATGATCAGAGGATAGTGTTATTATTTGCATGGTACAAATGATAACATCTAATAAGTAGCGTCATTGCGTCAAGTTTGGATAGGGTTGATCAGAATCGTTCGGGAAATGCAGTGGCGCACTGCATAGCTCGTCATGCGAGCAATTTTTTGGGTAGGGTTGATCAAAATCGCTCTTCCGTTTTGGAAGATGAAGTTGTATTTTTTGGGATTCTGTTTTGCCGTTTTGGTTATCCTCCATTATTAGTGAGGAGTTGGTTGTATCTGTTCCCTCGCACGTTGAATGAAGTTTTCTTTAGAAAAAAAAAAAAAAAAAGTAGCGTCAAGTTGAGCATAACTCAATTGATTAAGATATATATTCTCAAATCAAGAGGTGAGATGTTTGGCTCTCCCCTACTCCTATATGTTGTTGAAGTAAAAAAAAATAGTGCTAAGTTTAGACGGGTAGGAATGGTAATTTTTGGTAGTTGTAGGATATCTTCTATAAGTAATTAAAAGCTAAATATATGATGAATTCCTTAGGTCCCGTTTGATGACCATTTGTTTTTTGTTTTTGAAAATTAAGCTTATAAACACTTATTCTAGCTATTGATTTCTTTGTGACAATGAACTTAGTATAGTATTTAGTAATTTTGCAAAATTCTAAAAAGATTATTTAAGAAATAGAAGTTTCCGAATTTTTCCTACACAGTTCTAATAAATAATTGGTAGAAATTTCGGATTTTCTTCGCTTAATTGTATTTCTTTTTTCTTCTAAAATTTTTCCAACTCATTAAGTATTATATGAGTTTATTATCAGCTAATTTTAAAATTAAATAGTGATAGACTAAAATAATGATTACATATATTAAAACAACAAGGACAAAATTACTCAAACCCCTTTTTCAAAAAAAAAAAAAAAAAAAAAAAATTACTCAAACCCTAGGTACTAAATTAAAAAAAAAAAAAAAATCCAAACATTTAGGAAAAACATATATTTAGCCCCAATATATTTAGGGCATGATTGGATTCTAAGGTATATGGGCCCAATGTTTAGAGTTTAAATGAGATGGTAAATAAGATCCAATTTGTTGGACTAATTAATCCAATAACTGAATTAGCCACTTACTTTTTCTTACTCTATTTTAAAATTAATTCTATTGGTATTTAATTTAAAATAGTCCTTATCTTACTTTTTTTCTATTTTATATCTTAATTTCTCACTTGGTCCTTTTATACTTCCTATGCAGCCATTTTTTAAGTTTTAATATTTTTTTTTTCAATTTTTCATTTTCAAAGAAGACCATATAATGAAACTGAAATAATAAAAAAAAAAAACATGGGATGCTTTCTCTTTCAATTTTCATTTAGAAACAACTATTTAATCAGATCATGCATTTAATCTACATTACAATTTGCTCCAACTAAAACATTTTCTTCTTCTCAAAAAAAAAAAAAAAAAAAAAAAAAAAAAAACTAAAACATTTTCTTTATTTGACCTTTTCATATATTCATTATTTTTTCTTTTTTCTTTTTTCAAGATTTGAATCTCTATTTGATAATACAGTAAGTATCATAAATAACAATAATGGTATTTACTTTTTTAATCATATTTGTAATTCAAAAATAGCTGTTTTATATTAAAAAAAAAAAAAAAAATTGCGTCTCCCTCTTTGAACAACAAGACTTCTATTTTGTTATTCTTTTTGTCTTCATCTATGGAAGATGAAAAAGCTTATATTTATTGGTGGGGCCAAAAATATTCACAAAATTTTGAAATATTCAATAAATTTAATTTAAATTATTATTTACTATATCCATTAAAAAGAAAATCCAAGATCATAGGTCATAGGTATAGGCTTTTTTGGGGGAGAGAGTGTATTGAAAAGTTGTTTTTCTATTTTTTTTATTTGACTGATGGGAAAAGACATTAATACTTGATCACTTGAGTTTTTTTTTTTTTTTTTTTGGAGTTGTGCTTTAAATATCATAAAAAAGACATTTCACTAACTTTCTAAATTTATAGATGAATGAAAAATCAAATCATCAATCTTCGAGATGGTAATTGATATCATATCCATTAAGTGGAGATCTCACAATTTATAAGATGTATGAGTTACTCCACTCATTGCCAATTGGTTTTGAGATGGAAGCCCATGTTATATAATATGGTATCAGAGCCCATGAAACCTAAACGGGTATTCGGTCCATGAAAAAAAATAGGATCCGATCCAAGAATGGTAAACCCAAAAGAGACACCATCTTGAAGGGACATAAGGATCTCACATTCAAATCTTCCACTCCTACGTGCTATTAGAAGAAGAAGAAAAAAAAAAAAAAAAAAAAAGACTAGGGTTAAAAGTATATAGTGAAGATAAGAACAACAAAATGCACGATTAAGATACCATTTTCGATCAATGGAAACATGATCAAACTTTTATATTATTATTTTATAGAAGGAACCAACCACCAAGATTCTTATATTTATATATACATATAATTGGGTTGAAAATTTGAACGAAAGCAACACACTAACAATCAATCCATCCATGCATGTTTTTAGGATATTACTTTTTCCACGACAATAGTGATAATGATCTTCAAGAATTGAAGCCACATTTCATTTTCTCCATTTTTCTTCCTTCTCCCTTTCCATCATCATTCACCATTTTTATTTTGTCATTTTCTTTCTTTTTCTTTACCCCCTTTGAAAAACCTTTCCAATCTTTTTAATAATTGGTTTTTTTCTTATTTAAACATTATAGACCTAAAAACTTTACTAGACAAAAGTCCGACAACTTAAAACCTAAACTTAAACTTGGGAGACGTTTCTGTGTACCATGTTTTTTAGAACATGTTATTCCTGAGGAGTGGAGACTTTACAATTTATAAAATACTTGAGTTACTCCTCTCATTGCCAATTGGTTTTGAGATATGACCCGATCAGTTTGGTTTTTAAATTTTAAAGATATGAGTTTATATATAGTTTAGATTAATATAACTAGTGGAATTTCTAAAATTCATATATAAAGTGAGATAAACGAAAATTTCGTATACCAAAAAGTAGACTTGACTTTACGATTTCGAGTTAAATAAATTTAATTCATCCATTTTAAAAAGACGATATTGTGTAATCAAAGTTTAGATTTAAAAAGGACTAAGTCTATCCTAGAGTTAGTTATATTTTATTACTTAGGGTTAAATATTTATTTTTTAATTTTATAAAAGTATCACCTGTCTATCTCCACTTGTGTAGTTGTAGCCCTAGCTCCATGTCATGGGGACAAAATACTTTATTTTTTTTTAAATAAAGAAAATCCAAAATATTATATATTTTACCAAAAAAATAAAAGTTTCTAGATTAGGCATATTAGGTGCCACTATTAGTAAGTAGAAAGAATGTTCTTTTATTAATTTATTTTTAAAACAAACATTTGGGCTGCTTTAAGATATTAAAAAAAAAGTACAAAACCAAGTTGGTGTGAATGATTTTAAAATATATATATATATCCAAAATGATTAATTTGGGCTTTAAATTAATTTTTTTGGCATCTTTGTGACATCACAAACGTAACACCCACCATTAATTAATTAGTAATAATTCACAATCACACATCTTTGAAATATTTCAGCATTTCCTTCTTTTTCTTCTTCTTTAATACGATAATAAATATTTATATCCAAATCAATAATTCATGGAGAATCATAATTTTTTTTTATTTTTTATTTTTACAACAATGGAAAATCATAATTAATGACAAGTTCATTATGTTAATAATTATCAAAGCTCAAGCATATTGTTGTTTTTTTCCCCAATGTTGGAGAAATTTGATGGGTGTGGACTATTTTTTTTAATCCCTACTTTCTCTTATTTTTCTTCAAGGCTATGCCCTATCGTTTTTGTTTCTATAAGATCTCGATTATTTTCGTAGACAAAGCACTAAAGATTGATAGAAAATATCTATGAATGATATGATTGGCGATAAAAGTTAAAATTGAAAAAGAAAAATATATCTAATTAAATTAATTCAAAGTTAGTTTTATCGGTTGAAAATTTCGCATGATTGATTTTGTTGTTATAACAATCCCACCTAAGTAAGTTCTATATCAATTTGAAATAAGAAAAACATATACATGTATATAAATAAGGAAAAATAACATTTTCATTTATTATAAAACTTAAATTTGCCAACAAGAACATAGTCGTTCGATTGAGTACTAATAACCAAGAGGTCTATAGTTCAAATTTTTCCACTTGTCTAAAAAAAAACCTATTTTTTTTTTAGTAGATAATAATGTAAATATGTGACAGGTTTTAATATTTTTAAAGGGGAATATGACAGTTATTGTTGTACAATTATTAACCATATTTACTTAGTTTATATTGTTATATAAAATTATATTCGAAGATTAAAATAATGGACTAAAGTACCAATTTTGTCAGAATTATGATCGAGAATCTTTTAATGACAAATACACAAATAATCAGTGAATTGTTTTAGGCAAATTGGACACGTGATGTTTTTTTTTTTTTTTTTTTTTTTTTTTTTTTTTTTTGATTTTATTTTAAAAGGGGGACAATAACAATACATGAAAATTTTTTGTCATTTAGTTTGTAATATTTTCTTTCAGGTTAGATTCTAATTTCTACTTGATATTCATTTGCAGATAAAGGAAAAGATTCTACTTTTAATATCGTATTTGAAATTCGAGAAAATAAAATTTATTACCAAGTTGATTCGAATCAATTGATGTAAATGGCACGAGGTTATAATATGTTGAGTTCGTTAATATATGCAGTACTTTTTTTTTTAACTTTACCTCCTTTAAGACTAAATTTGGAACTTTTTCACCTTGAGCTAAGAAACCATTAGAATGTTGGAGTAAAATCGATACCTTTTAAAGATTTAAATATCAACTCTATACATCAACAGAGCTAATAACAAGGGAACTATTAAATCGAATACTCAAATTAAACTTCAAAGATCAATTAGAATATGTTAAAATATGAAAAGTAAGACCCTGTTTAATAACCATTTTATTTTTTATTTTTGGATTTTTGAAAGTTAAGCGCCTATAAACATTACTACTGTTGTGGGTGATTCTGGACCACACCAGAATTCAAGGACTAAACACGACAATCCAATACCAGCACAAGGAGACAACCAGGAAATGGGCCTCGGAGGAAGAACAAGCCAGAGGGTCGGGCCAAGGCGGGAGGGATCGAGCCTTGGCCTAACCCATATGGTCGGCCTTGGGCCGAGGCCGAGGCCGACCACTCGGCCCACTTGCGGGGGCCGAGTCCTTACGACCCCGTTCAATCCATGTTGTCCCGGTCCGCCTCGATTCCACACGGTTCAGCCTTAAATCGCCTCCAAACGCCAAGTAAACCCTAACTGAAGACATAAGTATAAATGGGGTCTCCCACACCCAGAAAAATGAGTTCGAAAATCTATCTACAAAAATACTTTTGACTGTTGATCTGACTTAGGCATCGGAGTGCAGGTAGCCTACACCACACCGGTGTGCAGCGGTTCTTACTGGTCTTGCAGGTCACGTCTTTCTCAGCTTCTACAAATTCACTGTTGGTGTCACATGAAGGTCAAGTGAGTCTTTTGTCCGGATTTTGGCATCAACAACTACCACCCATAAATTTGCTTGTATTGTCATATACTCTCTTTCTATGTTTTCAAAAACTGAATCAAGTTTTAAAAACTAGAAAAAGTAGTAGTTTTCAAAATTTTGTTTTATTTTTTAAATTTGACTAAGAATTCAAGTGTGTGCTTAACAAAGATAAAAAGAACATGGTAAAAAATTTGAAATAAAAGAAGCATAATTTTCAAAAACCAAACGACCTAAATAAACACAGTCTTGAAATTTTAGGACTTAATATTAAATTTAAATGTATGTGTACATATATGTATTTAGGTAAAGACAATTTTGGTCATTATATATTTTTATTTCAGTAACATAATCTAATCCCTGAATTTTGATGTGTATAATACTTGAGTCTCTATACTTTCATATATGTGAATTTTAGCATAAAATATTGTTAAGTTGTAATATGATTTCTTACCCTATATTAATCAACAAAAATGAAATTTTCACAGATTTTAAACTAAAAAAATAACATTACATACTAAAATTGTGACAGATGAAAAATGAATATGAAACACTGAAAATTTTTATTTGTTATTTTTGGAAGAAGATTGGATTTACAGATTATGGTAATGATTGATATGTAGCCTTTTTCTAATCCTTTTTTCTTTTTCTTTTTTTGAAAATAGCCTTTTTCTAATTTAAAAGATGAAAAAGAACTTTGGTGGTGTATATATAGACGTATAATGTTATAAATAAATATAAAAATTAGGATAGGAAAAATGAAAATTAGCTGGAGAATTGACGTTTTATGATAAGGGCATGCAAATAATAATAATAAAAATAAATAAATAAATAAATAAATAAATAAATAAAAGGTGGGAGCCAGAGGGAATTTGACAGTGCGGTGATAACACAACAGGGTGAGAGTGCAGCAATTAAGTAGTTGGTGTCGGGACACGTGTCAGGCTGAGAGGCTGCCGACAGTCGCTTTCAGTGCCTTCGTAATCGTCTTATCTCACATCTTTTTCTATTCACTAATCAAATGCTTTGCTTACTGTCACACTGCCACCATTTTCCTCTACATCTCTCTTTATTGCCTTTTTTTTTTCTTAACTAGATATTATTCTCTCACTCTATGTATAAAATTTTAATTTAATTTTAAATTTCGTCTCCGTGGTTTGACTTTATTTCTCGTTTTAATTTTATCGTTAAAAATTAATTTAGGTCATGTTTGATAATCATTTCGTTTTTTGTTGTTGGTTTTTTAAAATTAAGCTTATAAACACTACTTTTCTCCACAACTTTGTTTTGTTATCTACAATCTTCCCATGTTTCAAAAAAACCAAGTCAAATTTTGGAAAAAAAAAATATATAGTTTCCAAAGACTTGTTTTTGTTTTTGGAATTTGGCTAAGAATTTAAGTGTCTACTTAACAAATATGAAAATCATGGTAAGGAAATTGAGAGAAAACAAGCATAATTTTCAAAAACAAAAAACCAAATGGTTATCAAACATGGCCTTAATCTCTGAATTTTGATTTGTAAGATTTAGTTCTTATACATTCAATTTTGTAATAATTTAGTCTCTGAACTTTAATAAGTAAGAATTTAGTCTCTGTCGTAAAAAAAAATCATCAAAATTAAATGTTGACTTTTACTATTTAGGTCCCGTTTGATAATCATTTGGTTTTTGGTTTTTGAAGATTATGTTTTTTTTCTCCTAATTAAATCATCAAAATTAATTTTTGTAAATTGTTACATATATAAAAGTTTAGAGACTAAATTGTTACAAAATTAAGAGTATAGGGGTTAAACTACAACAATCAAAGTTCTAAGACTAAAAAGTTTAAGGAAATTTTTAACCTAATTTAATCTATATTTGATTTAATATTTTATGGTCTTTATAATCTGGTTAAAAAATGAAAAATAAGTAACTTCAGTTCTTTTGTGAATTTTTTACTCCAATTTTAATATTAATGTCTATATTTGGTGTTAATTTAGAAATAAGGAGTATGATAGACTTTGTTCTTTTTAAAAATTTAGATGGGAAACTAAAAATAAAAGTAAACTTTTTGGAGAAAATTATATTTTATATATATTAAAATATAAACATTGAGATAACTTTTGTTGAGAAGGGATAAATAAAAAGTGAAAAAAAAAAAAAAAAGAAAAAAGTATCCCATATCCTCTAGCTTTACTGTTGTAACTTTCACGAAAACCTATGGGTCCGTTTGGTAACGTTCTCGTTTCTTGTTTCTTGTTTCTAATTTTATTAAGAAATCTAAGCATTTAATAACTAGGTATGTTTCTTATTTCTCATTTTTTAGAAACACTCCCAAAATTTGTATAGAACTTTTGGGAACAACTAAAACTAGTTTCTCCTTTTTTGTTCTTGTTTCCAATTTTTTTCCAAACATAAATAAGAATATAGGTTTATTATTATTGAATGTATAGGTGTTAGGGTCATGCAATTCTATTTTTCTTTATTAAAAATGAAGAAACGGAAACAAGAAACGAAAACGTTACCAAACGGGCCCTATATTTCCGAGGTTAATAGATGTCATAACAAACTAATAAAACATTTTTTACCTAATCTAACTTACCTTTTATTAAAACTTTAATCTCCTATCCACATATTTATTGAACTAAAATATTCCGGATCTATAATTTTGAATCTTTTTGGAATGACTTTTTTATGTATTTATAAAAGGTTTCTAAATGTCAAAACATGTATTTTTAAGTACTTGAAAAGTTATTTCAAACAGACCATTGATTAATAACCATAGAAAAATTAACTATGGGAAAAGAAAATAGGTAATCATAATTTTCTAAAGAAAAAATTCATATTCAAATTATTTTATGTAACCTAGCAAGTTAATTTTCATTCACAATTTTTAATTTCATCTAATTGAATTCTAAATGTAAATATGTGGTAAAATTAATACCACATGAAGTTAGATTAAAAAATCATCCTTACATCTCATAAATCAACCAACAAGACACTTGAAAGCATACCACAAGAAAGGCTATGTTTGGTTTAACTTTTCAAGTGTTTAATTTTGAAAAAAATGGCAAAAATTCTAGTGTTTGACAACCACTAAAAATGACTTATTAAAAAATGAAATCGAGAAATAAACACTTGAAAGTAAACTTTTTAAAAAGAGTTTTTAAGTATATAATAACTTGTGTATAAAAACACACTTATGAGAAACTGTAACCAAATATACGAGTATTCAAATCCATCAATTATTTAAGTTTGTTTAATTTAATAAAATATAAGGATTGAGATTAAAATTGATTCATTGGTTTATGCATAAAAAAAGAAGAGAAATCTATTTTCAAAATGACAAATTGAAGGTCCAAAATACATGAGTCAAAGTTTTTTTTTTTTTTTCTTCTTCTTCGTCATATTCTTCTTCTCAACAACATTTGGGATGGAAGATTCAAACTTCTGACATTTTAACCAAAATTACATAACAATTAACGTTAAACTATGTCCACTTTGACATGAAATGAGATATTAACTATTCAATAAAAATTAAAATGAAATAAAAAAAAAAATAAAAACGAGATATTAATATCAAATTCTTTACGCAAATTGGCATTCAGTACACACTCCAACTTTTTCCTAAAGTTTGAAAAAGATAAAATAATTCTAAAAAAGTAATTAAAAGGATAGAAAGAAAGGAATCTTTTGATAATCTCCTCCTTGTTTTACATCCAAAAGCTCAAGAAATTTCAAGACATATATATATATATATATAATTAGAGAGAGAAAAAAATCTTTTCTAAGCTTCCTCTCCAATTTATTTGGTTCATTTCAATGTTGTAATTAGATTAGTCTGAATAAAACATGTATCAAGTAATGTTGTTAGTGTTACCTTGTTTTGGTCCATAGTATATTTTTTTTCCTCTCTTTTTAATGATGCTTTTTCTCTTTATTATTCGTGCACTCGTGTAAAGTAAACATCACACCTATGTAACGCATCATTAAAAAGTATATTAAATTATTGAAATCTATAAACATAAAGTTTTTTCAACACCTATTGCTAAAATCATATTTTTGACGATGTCTCATTATTGGTTTTCTTAATATCACTTGATTTTGTGTTGGAATCATATCAATTACAACCTATTAAAAATCTAGGTATTGCTAATATATATAAAATAGATAGTAAAGATAATAAAGAAGAATAGAAAAATAATTGTAAGAAAAATTGTTTTGAACAACTTTTAAAATGTAATGAATAAGTTTTTTATTTTTTTATTTTTTAAATGTAATGAATAAGTTATCATTTTTTCAACCATAGGAATAAAAAAGAATCATTGACTTATACGTAATCTGACTAGTCAAAGTATTAGTAACATTTTTTAAATGTTAGGCTAAAAAATAAACTTATCTCAGAAGATTTAAAGATTAAGAACCCACCTTTAATACAATTACATAAATTTATTTTTAAAATATCATTTAAGGAAAATGGGAAATGAAATTATAAGGTTAAATTAGGAAAATTAATTAAAAGGAAGTAGAAGGGGCTGTAAAGAAAACTGATGAATAATGTATGATTGGAATGACCAAATCTTAAAGCTTTGTTTAGGGGGGACAATAAATCTATTTAATCCCCTTTTTTTTTTTCAAATTTCTTTTTTATTAAAAAGAAGTGTGATTTAATTGGAAGAAGATTCTTATGATGTATTGTGAATATATATATGATATTATATGGAGGTGTTATTAAAAGCATACCCTAAAGTGTTGCCTGAAAATTCTTAGACTTTTTAAATGCAATGTCTCAAATGGTCAACATAGTGGTCCTTCATGGCTCCATAATTTCACATTTTCATACACATTTATTTTTCCAACACTTTTTTTTAAAAAAAAAAAAAACAATAATTTATCATGTAACGAAAAAGTTTATGCGCTATTGACGTAGACTAATCGTGTGGTTAACATTATTGTCTCGATTTTTAAATGAGGATATTAATGTCTTATCAATTGAGTTGTACAGGTTGATAACTTATGATTTTCTCAATAGTCATTAGTGGAAGGATTTGTTAGGATTGATAATTGATTCTAAAAGTAGGCGTCTAGTTTGCTTATATTAATATTTCCACTCCCAAATGTTGATATACTTAAAAAAAAAAATTGCTTATATTAATTATTGAAAAGAAAACATTAGATGTTAAATCCTATATCTTGGTTCTTGCACTTTGAGGTTTATTTTGATCGTTAGAACTTTCAAATATTTCATTATAATCCCTAAACTTTGCATAAAAAGTAAATTTTAGTCATTTTATTAAATTTTCTAAGTTATTCTCTCAACCCAAGTATTGTGGAACTCTTTTTTTTTTAAAAAAAAAATTATTCAATAAAATTAACATAGATCATATATATGTATGGTAGGTCAATGGTTGGATTTCAAAATAAATTTAAATTTTCAATAAATAAATGGTTTTTCTTTAATTCAACATGTGGAGGTTAGATTTCAAACTTTTGACTTTTTGATCAAGAATATAACACTTTAATCAGTTAAACTATGTTCAAGCTGATAATAAAAAATTGATTTATTATTATTATTAATTCTTAAAATAGAGTCTTAAATAAAATGAAACTAAATTTTAACATGTAAAAGTTTAGGGCAAAGTAGAAGATGCAATAATCTTATTTCAACACAAAATGATTATTTGTTTGCTCTCAACTTTGAGAAATGTGACGTGAAGTGAGGGCACTAAATTCAATATATAATAAAATATTATTTATTTATTTTCATTTTTTTTTTTCTATTTTGATCAATTTGTCACCATCTAAATAATTAAAGGTGGAGCCCTTGTATCTTAAAAGGAGTTAATCGCTTTAAATTTTGTTTGGCTTCCCTTTTACAACACTCTCTCTCATTGTATTTCTTTTTTTTAAGACCATGTCCTAACTTTTTTAGTCTTTCCTTTTGATTAAAATTATTGGTGTTGATTAAAACAAAATATACTTTTCACCAATAATAGATGCCCCTATGTTGAATGTTCAACAATACGCTATCAAAAAAAATATTATTCGATTTTATGGATTGCAACATATTTTAATTAGTTAAAACATTATTAATCTCTCTTAAAAAGTTATAAAGTTAAATTCTCATGTCATATATCTTAATTTTAGCATCAAAGTGAGTATAACTCAGAGGTTCTTGACATGTACTATCGACCAAGAGGTCATAGGTTCGAATAAAAACAATGTTGTTGCATAAAGAATTTTGTGTTATAACAACTCCATTCAAAATTCAATGAATATATACATACACACTGTGTATATATATTGAATTTTTAATAAATCAGACGAGAACATGGATAAATGAATTGACTTTTTAGACAAAAGTGGAGATAGGTAATGTTGATGGCAAAATCTGGACAGGAGGAATTCACCTGACCTTCACGTGCCACCAACGGTAAATTTATATGAGAGGGGGGAAGACGTGGCCTGCAAAACAGTAAACCTGCACACCGATGTGGTGCTTGCCACACCGCCTCCGATGCTTAAATTAGCAAGCAGAACGATGGGAAGCAAGAGAGAAAAAGTTAGAGGAGAGTTCAGAGATTAGAGTTCGGGATCCCTTCTTCAGTGATGAAGAAGAGTTTAAATACTTGTTTCTGCTTTCGAGTTTCTAGGCGTTTGGAGGCGATCCAGGGCTGAACCAAAGTGGAACCGGGGCGGCCAGGGACACCAGGGACCGAACGGAGGCAGAAGGACTCGGCCCAAGGCCGAGGCCGACCATATGGGTTGGGCCAAGGCCTGATCCCTCCGGCCTTGGCCCGACCCTCTGGCCTGTTCTTCCTCCGGGGCCTGGTTCCTAGTTGTCTCCTTAGACTGATATTGCACTGTCCTCCTTAGCTCCTTGCATATCGAGGTGGTCCAAAATTACCTATAACAGGTAATATTATTTTTTGCTTATTTACTTCTTCGTCATAGTAAAATATGCATGAAATTAACTATATATGGGGATCGTGAAATTGTATATGTTCTTTTTATTTAAAAATAAAAGAGTATTTCTATGATAATAAATTATAAACTGATGAAAAAAAATCTTAACATATTTTCTAACTCTAATTTTAGTTTTTTTTTAAAAAATATATTAGTAGAAAATCCATCATTGTCTCCATCTCACATGTCCTATATTGATAGAGCCTAAGTATTCTAGTTGATATGACAAAAATTAATGTTGGTGTTGTGTAGACTATAGTTTCTCTCAGCTTATTTAATTTTTTTTTTTTAATATAACTCTCTAAAATCATAGAAAAACCAATTGAAATCTCTTAAATTTGATCAAAACGAATCATAATGTAATCAAAATTTTGTTAATCTAATGACAAAATCTCCAATAAATTTAATTTCAAATTAATCTAAAATATATAGAAGTTTAGATAAAGAGATGAGAAAAGGATCTACAAATATATATTAATATAATTTGATTATTTGTGTGATGTTCTAGTGACCACATAATTTTAATTGAATTGAAAGAAAAAAAAAATAGAGAAAAATAAGGAATGGTATCCAATCATACAAGAAACTAACTATAATTTTCTTACATAAAAAATATTGAAGAGTTTGAAAGACAAAGACACATATTATATTGCATATGAAAGTGGGGTTTTTTCCCCAAGTGTGCTAAAGTGGGGTATTTGGAAATATCTAGATTAAAATATAAAATTAGCAATTATTTATTTATTTATTTATATAGTTTCACACTTGAACTAATTTTGATCATATTAATAAAGATGAAGATATAACCCATCTAAGCCTAGTTTAACTGGCTAGACATTATACCTTCAATTAAAAAGTTAGAAAGTTTGAATTTAGACTCTCATACATATTATTGAACTCAAAAATAAAAAATAAAGTTGGATAGATATAATCATTGTAATATTATTGTTTTATGTATGCAACAAAATAGGTCCCAAACTTTACACGTCTCAACAAACTTTGTCACTACATTTTATAGAATTAATTGGTTTTCATCTAATTATGAATCAAAACAAGTTTGAAAAGCAAGTATGATTCCAAATGAATTGGTCCAAATATTAGTTTCTTTTTCATCCTTTTCTTTTTTGGATAAAGACAATTAAGAGTATGAAATTTTTTCATAAATACCTCTAAGCTATTTGAAAGTGAACTATTCCTATGTCATTGTCTCAACTTTATCCAGTGCTCAACGTTTTGATCTATATGAAATTTGTCCAAATGCATTCTTAAAAAAAAAAAATCGAAAAGACAAGACAACTAAACGTAAAAAGATTCAAATTTATGACAAGTACATTAAATCAAAATTTTCAATTTAGTTGTTCGTATGAAACTATCTCAATACAAGAAAACTCTTGTTTTTAGTTTCATCAAACAATGAACATTTTCAAATGCAGGATTGAATTGTTGTTACATTTTGAATTGCAACCACAAATAATTATTACATCACATTTATGTTATTTCTCATTAGTGGGAAAATTAATATCAAAAGATAAAGCCAAATCACAAACATTTTTAAAAACATAAAACAATAATAAAAAAAAAACATTATTGAAACTAAAAATGGGACTGTTCACCAATAATCAACCATACATGTTATAGGTAATTTTGGACCACCATGGTGTACAAGGAGCTGACGAGGACAACCGGGCGGAGATAGGACCAGGAGACGACCCAGAGGAAGACCGGACCAACGGGCCGGGCCAACGTGGCCCGACCCGTACGGCCGGCCTCGGCCTTGGGCCGAGGCCGACCACTCGGCCCACTTGCGCCGGCCGAGTCCGTTTGCCTCCGCTCGGTCCCTCCTGCCTCTGGCCGCCCCGGTTCCGCCTGGTTTGTCCCGAAACGCCTCCGAATTCCTAAAAACCCTAGGAGCATGAGTAGGTATTTATACCCCTCTTCGCCACTAAAGAAGGGGACCCGAACTCTATTCTCTACTCTCTCATCTTGCTCTCTAGCTCTCTAGCTCTTCCATCCGTTTTCTGACTTAAGCATCGGAGGCGGTGTGGTGAGCACCACACCGGTGTGCAGGTTTACTGTCTTGCAGGCCACGTCTTCCCCCCCATCAAACAAATCTACCGTTGGTGGCACGTGAAGGTCAGGTGAGTTCTACCCGGCCAAAATCGACCATCAACAGTTGACGCCGTCTGTGGGGAAGAAAGCTTGCCAAATCTGCATAGCGGTCATTCCATGAGTAAGGGGATGGAGAAGAGAACCCAAGACATGAACACAGAGAATTCGGATGGTGACCGCCACCAGCGGAGGTCACGAGAAGAATGCCGAGATCAACCTCAGACTGAATCTCCTCGTCCTCGGTCTCCACTACCCTCATCCCGAGAGAAGCAATCTGATCTCAAAATTGCTGCTCTCGAAAACAAAGAATCCGAGGAAGGGGAAGGAACCAATGGAGTGCTCTGCAGAGCCAGATACGAGATCGAAGGGAAAGAAGACTGACAGCATGACCAGAAAGTTCAGGGGGCTCAAACCTACAGATCGTACAATTCTGAGGAGCCCAGAATCAAGCACACTTAAAGGACGCAGCCACACAGTTTCAACACCAAGATACAGTCAGTCCGGGACAGACCTGAGAAATCTGATCTAGGAGAAGCGCCGAAGTGCCAAAACTGCCGAATCCGAGGCCAGAGCTGCCTTAGCTGAAGCCAAGGCTGGCGAGGCCGAGGCCAGAGCAGTCGAGGCCGAGGCTGACCAGGCAGAGGCCGACCAGAGATATTCATCCAGACCGGTCAGAACCATCTTTGGAGGACAAATCAAGAACGAACACAAGCCTTGACCGGGTGGAAGACACCAAGATCGAAGGCACCAGGAAGGGTTGGAAGTCATTCCATCAACATCCAAAACTAAGGCAGCGTATACTTGAACAAGACTGGGGGCTAAGAGGAAGAAGCTATCAGGCTGAGGCCAACCCTAAGTTAAGGTCATCCTTAGGCCAAAGCCGAGGCCGACCTTTCAAAGCCTCAAAAGTGTCCCCAAGGTCGCATAATCAATGCAAATTTGATTGTGACACGAGACGAGATCGAGATTGAAGTAAAGGAGCCGGATACGAAGCACGACAGACTGTTTGAAGCTGACCCCAGACATGGCCGAGGCCGAGGCCGACCCCAGATATGGCCGTGGCCGAGGCCGACCCCAGATATGATCGAGGCCGAGGCCGACCTGAGCCATGCCCATGGCCAAGGCCGACCATGGCCATGGTTGTGACCAAGACCAATCCTGTTATTGCAAGCGAGATTGAACACATGCGAGCCTATAGAGCCCACGCTTACATGCGAGCCTATAGTGCCCACGCCTACATGCGAGCCTAAGCTCTTCAGCTTAGTGCCCACGCTTCACATGCGAGCCTATAGAGCCCACGCTTACATGCGAGCCTATAGTGCCCACGCCTACATGCGAGCCTAAGCTCTTCAGTTTAGTGCTCACGCTTCACATGCGAGCCTATAGAGCCCACACTTATATGCTAGCCTATAGTGCCCACGCTTACATGCGAGCCTAAGCTTTTCAGCTTAGTGCCCACGCTCTACATGCGAGCCTATAGAGCCCACGCTTATATGCGAGCCTATAGTGCCCACGCTTACATGCGAGCCTAGGCTCTTCAGCTTAGTGCCCACGCTTACGTGCGAGCCTAAGCTTTTCAGCTTTGTGCCCACGCTCAACATGCGAGCCTATAGAGCCCACGCTTATATGCGAGCCTATAGTGCCCACGCTTACATGCGAGCCTAGGCTTTTCAGCTTAGTGCCCACGCTCCACGTGCGAGCCTAAGCTTTTCAGCTTAGTGCCCACGCCTACATGCAAGCCAAAGCTCTTCAGCTTAGTGCCCACGCCTAACATGCAAGCCTAAGCCCTTCAGCTTAGTGCCCACGCCTACATGCGAGCCTGGACCCCCGGGTCTACCTCGCCTCATCCAGATTGAGACTATGTGAGCCTGGACCACCGAGTCTACCTCACCTCATCTGGCCTGAGCATCCTCACATCGGGCGAGCCTGGACTATCGAGTCTACCTCGCCTCATCCAAACTTGAGATTGCATGAGCCTGGACCACCGAAGTCTACCTCACCCGAGTCTAGCTCACCTGGCTGGGGCAGAAATTGAGCACCTCTTGCCAAGGCCGAGCATAAAACTTAAAAGGTATCCTTCTCTTTAGTCAACTATGCTTTGTGTTTTTAAGAAGTTTTACTTGAGATTGGGGGCTACAAAAGGGATATGCACTCCCTATTAAACAAAAAGCAAGCAACAGGGGATATGCACTCCCTATTAAACAAAAGGCACACTAGCTTAGCATGTCTAACCAATGGTTACATGTTCTGGCTTACTCTCCTATTGTTTTCCTACAAGGACTAACGTATGAATGCAGGGAGCTAAGTTTTGAGCTAAAAGGGGCATGAGGCCGAGGCCGACCCTAGCCTCTTCCCTCATTTTTCTTTTGCAGAGATTAACTTTTCGATGCAGGATCATGAAATCCTCTGCTCTTCTTATTTCTGCTTGTGGATAAGCCCTGGATCCGGAATGATGCACCCCGAATGACCAAGTACGGGGGTCTCGCTGTCGAGGCGGACCCCATTTTGTAAAAATTAGAAAAATGCTCTGCCTCATCCCGAGGCCGAGGGGGACCAGACAAGCTAAAAGGGAGATAGATGTGCTCGGCCTCGCCGAGGCCGAGGCCGACCAGCTCCACTTTTGTAATCCCTCACCTTTTTCATCTCCATTTCACCTAACCCCTGTACAGGGAGCGTCTATTTCTATCCTATTTTGCAGGATGACAACCAAGCTGCACATAGGTCAGCGCAAGACCAAGGTCATTACTCTTAAATCGGGCTTAAGGAGCTCAACCTATAGCAATAAGTCACCCTGAATCCCAATTCAAGAGTGGGGGCTTAATGTTATAGGTAATTTTGGACCACCATGGTGTACAAGGAGCTGACAAGGACAACCGGGCGGAGATAGGACCAGGAGACGACCCAGAGGAAGACCGGACCAATGGGCCGGGCTAACGTGGCCCGACCCGTACGGCCGGCCTCGGCCTTGGGCCGAGGCCGACCACTCGGCCCACTTGCGCGGGCCGAGTCCGTTTGCCTCCGCTCGGTCCCTCCTGCCTCTGGCCGCCCCGGTTCCGCCTGGTTTGTCCCGAAACGCCTCCGAATTCCTAAAAACCCTAGGAGCATGAGCAGGTATTTATACCCCTCTTCGCCACTGAAGAAGGGGACCCGAACTCTATTCTCTACTCTCTCATCTTGCTCTCTAGCTCTCTAGCTCTTCCATCCGTTTTCTGACTTAAACATCGGAAGCGGTGTGGTGAGCACCACACCGGTGTGCAGGTTTACTGTCTTGCAGGCCACGTCTTCCCCCCCATCAAACAAATTTACCGTTGGTGGCACGTGAAGGTCAGGTGAGTTCTACCCGGCCAAAATCGACCATCAACAATACAAATTTGAGTTTTCATTCTTTTTGGCAACGAATTAAAATAGAGTCAAACCTCAAAGCACTTTTGGATTATCTTGATTTTTTTAAAATTTTATTATTACCATTACTATTATTACTTTGAAAAAAAAAATACATTTTTGGTCTTAGAATTTTAAGAAATAAATACGTTTTAATTTTCAAAATGAATATTTTTAGTTCCTGAGTTTTGATAAGTAGGTTTAAAAGGTTCTTAAGTTTTCAAAATTAACCTTTTAGAGACTAAAAATGTTTATTTTGAAAACTCATAGATCAAAAGCACACATTTCTCTAAACTCAAGAATCAGAAAGTATTTTTTTCCATATTATTTTTATTTTTTGGCATTCTACCTCAGAGAAAACTACAGAATTTGGGAAAAAAAAAATAGAGAAATTGGTATCATATTAAAGTAATACGATATAGAGGAGGGAGGAGAATATTTGAAGCTGTTTTTTTTTTTTTTTTTTTTTTTGGATAAATAAATATTTGAAGCTGTTCATATTCTTTGAGATTAGGCCCTAAATAAATAAATAAATAAACAAATAAATAAAAGACATGGACAACCACTGAACTGAAGAAAGGCAAAAACATTATTATTATTAAAATTTGTCGTTTGTTTGATTATTTTAATGTCCCAATTTGGCAACTTGCAGATTCACCCATTCCAATTGTCCTCAAATGAAAACTCTCACGCTTTCCCAAAAATATCCCTTTCCCTCCCACTAATTTAATCAATCATCCAATTTAAATCCTATTTTCCTCTCTCTTTCTTTCGAGTTTTGTCTTTTTTTAGCTTTTCGAAACTTTACCTTTTCATTTTAGTCTCTATACTTCAAAACGTTATCTTTTGTTTTTTTTACTTTTCAAAAACGACGATTACTTTTTTATACTCGTAAAAGTTTAGTCTAACACAAATTTACCCACAATGAAAACCCTATGGTTTAAAGTCATGACAATATTTCCAAAAAAAAACCCTCAAAAATTGGGATTAAAAAAATTAAAATGACCAAAATGATCATTTTTAAAAAGTATAATAGAGGTTAAAAATAAACATGATTTTAAAAACTAAAATCAACAAAACCTAGTTGTACAAGAATTGGACAAAAATAAACTAAAGCTCAAATTAAAGAAGAAGTGAAATAGGATTAGAATTAAATTATTATCGATACAATGAATTTGGATTGATTAAACACCTATAAAATTATCAACAAACGAGTGGAAGGAATTCATTTGATTTGTTTCTCACTTAGGAAAGTTTGGAGTTTAACTATTATAATTAAAATTTGTGGTTGTAATTGAGATAATTATTATAAGAGAAAAATACACTTTTAGTCTATGAGGTTTGAGTTAGGTTATATTTTGATCTCTGAATTTTCAAACTCGACAATTTAGTCACTAAGGTTTGGATTTCGTTTCATTTTAGTCCCTCCATCCATTTTTTCGTTAATTACTAACGGATTGTTGAAGTGACACTATTTTTTTATAATTTTTTTAAATAAAATAATATTAAATTAATAAAAATATTATTACTTTTTTTTATTTCTTCATTTCTTTTTCCTTCCCCTTCTTCTTCTTCACCAATTTTTCTCAAACCCTAAAGGTATTTGCAGCCCTGCCGTCGACCGCTACCAGCGGCGATATTTTTTTTTTTCCCCTTCTTCTTCTTCTTCTTTTTTCTTCTCCTTATTTTGTTTTTTTCACCAAAAACCAAAAGCTCTTTCGTTTCAGCGGCTGAACGGAACGTGGGTTACTAAAATGGAGTGGTTCGAGGTTCAATTTCAAGCGCCGAAACTCAAGGAAACTCATTGTGGAGCTGCTCGTCGTCCGAAGCTCGCTATTGAGCTACTTGTCGTCCGAAACTTGTTAGAATCGCGTGGATCGTGCTGCTCGTTGTGGAGTCTGCTCACGTTGCCACTCGTGGGTGCCATCACCGAAGAAGGAACAAGTGAGTAAGATCCCGTTCGATTTCGACTGGAACGAACGGGGTTTCTCTTTGTTCCAGTTGGATTCGAAGGGGTTTCCCCCTTCGTTTTTTTTTTCTTCTTCAAGGAAAGGAGGAAGAGGGTAGGAAAAGAAGAAAAAGGGGAGGAGAGAGAAGAAGAAGAAAAGAGGAGGAAAAAAAAGGAAAAAATAGAATGGCAGCGGCGGTACAACGGTGGCAGCGGCGACGACAGCGCTCGTGAAGAAGATGGTGAAAGGTGAAAGGTGAAAAAAGAAGAAGAAGAAAAGAGAGGAGGGAGAAGAAAAAATAATATTTTTTCCTCAAGAGTTAAATTGTCGAGTTTGAAAACTCAATTATCAAAATGAAACCTAACTCAAATCTCAGGGACCAAAAGTGTATTTTTTCCTTGTTATAATCTAAGGGTGGTTGGTAGAGGGAGATGGTACTGATTTAATTAGTATTTATTTATATCTATGAAATTTAAAAAAAAAAAAAAAGAAAAAGTGGATGTGATGATGGATGTATTATGTTATAACTTTAGATGGAAAAATAATAATAATATTAATAATATTAATATAAAGTAGGATGATTTGGTTTTTGGGAGACCCGACACAACCGAATATTATGATTTGGATAAAAAAAAATGATTAAACACGTGATTAGATGCTTCATTATTCTGTTAACTTTGTGTGTTTTGGTCCCACTTTCCATGAAACCAACCTTAAATTAATTTCTTTAACTCAATCATTTTTACTAAATCCACTTATTCTTAATATTCTTTTTTCTAAAACTTAGTTTCCTTTGAGTGGTCACAAGCCCTACATTTTCTTTTCTTTTTCAAACAACATCTTCAAAATTTCTCTCTTTCTCTTTTTAATTTTATTTTTTAAATGCATTGTAATGGACAATTTCATCGGACATTTTTTATTAATATTATGATTTTTAAAACTATTTATTAAAATATTGTGGATTTGAAACTTATTATATTAATATAGTTGTTTAAATTTTCGAGAGTAAGTCGTCTCTTGAAGAGACGACCTGCAGCACGTGTCACGAGGTCGTCTCTTCGAGAGACGATCATTAGTTTTATGGCTTGGGCAAAATAGGTTGAAAGTTTTAAATAAACTTTGAAACACCATACTTCTATGCTTTATTTCCGCTACAGTGGATGAGCGCCCACTGTGAAGCCAAAGCGCGCAGGTTCGATTCCATCTCATCGCAGGTTTTCGTTTTTTTTTTTCTTTCTTTCCTTTTCCGTTTTTTTTTTCAAACAAAAGGAATACTTTTTAAATAAAAGGATATTGTAATTTTTGTTCTTGTTTTGTTTTTCTTTTTCAAACAAAAGAAATATGGTTTTGCATTTTTTTTATTTTTCAAAGTAATTAAAATTTAACTCAAATAATTATAAGCTTTAACTTCTAAGTATAATTAATTGTAATTTAACAATTGTAATATTAAATAAAAATGACTAAGTGCATTACATATTTTTTTTTTTGATAAAATACTAGAAATTGTTTAAATAATTCGTAGTTATTTAAAATTTAAATTTTTTAAATAAAAAATAGGTCTTATACAAAATATATAAAATAAAATATGTTATAAATGTTGCAAAATTGAGGAGCACAACGGAGCACGACCGGAACACGGAAATGAAGGAAATATAATATAATAATAATAATTAAATATAATTATAATATATAAATAAAATAAATAAAAGCAATAAAAAATAATTTAATTAATTCTTTGGCATTACTTATAGTTTTTTAAAATAATAGATATTTATTTTATAAGGTAAAATAATAGAAATTGTTTAAATAATTAGTATTTATTTAAATTTTATTTTATAAGGTAAAATAATAGAAATTGTTTAAATAATTAGTATTTATTTAAATTTTATTTTATAAGGTAAAATAATAGAAATTATAAAAAATAATTTAGTTAACTTTCAAATTATTTGGAGAAGGAGAAGAATTCCATCTAATATTTTATATTTTATTTGTCTAAAAGAGAAAAAAAGGAGGAAAAAAACTGCAAACAAGAAATAAAATGGAAAAGGAAAAAGGGAAAAGTTAAAAAAAATAAAGAAAAACGGAAAAGGAAACAAAAAAGAAAGATAAATGGAAATATTTTGTGAAGTTGGAATCGAACCCACGCCCTACGGATTGACAGAGGAGGCGCTCAGCCACTGTAGCAGAAACGAAAATTAACAAGCAAGCGTTTTAAAATATATTTAATATATTAAATCTATTTTGAACCAGCCATTACACTAATGATCGTCTCTCGAAGAGACGACCCCGTGACGCGTGCTGCAGGTCGTCTCTTGAAGAGACGACTTACTCTCGAAAATTTAAACAACCGTATTAATATAATAAGTTTCGAAACTATAATATTTTAATAAATAGTTTTAAAAATCATAATATTAATAAAAAATGTCCCAATTTCATCATTTGTAGTCGAAAAAGAGGTCATAAAATGACATTTTTTAATACTCATTTATTATTAGACATCATGATGATATTATTGTTGCATATATTTTATATATAAATTTATCTGGATTACTAAATTCATCACTTCTTTAATCATTCGTAGCATATTAGATGAAATTGTTAACTTGAACTATGTTCACGTGGTTAAGACATATACCTTCAACCATAAGGTTAGAGGTTTGAATTCTCCCAATCAGACATTGTGAGTTGAACTTAAAAAAAAATGATGTTATGTCTATTTGTTATTATTGTTATTATTATAGGATGGTTAATGATATTATGGCGATGTTAAAATACATTATATCCGTCAAACTGTATATCCTATATTCAATTTTAACGTGTTAGACATGTTCACATGATTCGTCTTTATGATGGTTTGCCTAACTTGAAATGATTATTACGATAGCAAATAGGTTCATTCAAAATACTACCCATGCTAATAATAGATCATTTCACTAAAGAAATGAAGATACAATAAGAAAATTAAAAACGGAGAGAATCGTCAGACAACATAAGTAAAAGAAAGAAAAAGAAGTTAAATGCTTAAACAAACAACAAAAGTTACCAAAAAAAAGCCTATCAAAGATCAATATTAAGTGAAACCATACTCATAGATAGATAAAGAGAGGACATAATATCCTAATCCCAAAGCTTCTTACATTATGAGTATCCATCTTACTATTTGATTGAAAATATTCAATACACAGATTTTTTAAAAACAAAAACAAATAGGAAATCAATATACAAATCATATTTATATATCTAGAAAAAAAATGAAGATCTTCAAAGTTTTATCAAGGAAAAAAATACACTTTTAGTCTCTGAGGTTTGGGTTAGGTTTCTTTATGGTCCCCAAGTTCTAAAATTCGACATTTTAGACCATGAGGTTTGGATTTCATTCCATTTTGGTCCCTCCATCCAATTTTCCGTTATACTCACGAATTGTTAATGTGACACTAATTTTTTTATTAAAAAATTGTTTTTAAAAATAAAATTATTATTATTTTGGAAAAAATACACTTTTAGTCCCTGAGGTTTGGGTTAGGTTTCACTTTGGTCCCTGAGTTTTCAAACTCAACAATTTAGTCCCTGAGGTTTGGATTTCGTTTCATTTTAGTCCCTCCATCCAATTTTCCGTTAATAACTAACGGATTGCTGACGTGGCAATAATTTTTTATTTTTTGGAATAAAAGTATATTAAATTAATAAAAATATTATTATTTATTATATAATTTTATTTCTCTCTCCTCTCATCTTCATCTATTTTCTTCTTCATCTTCTTTATCCCAGCCACGTCGGTGACCGCCGCCGCCGACCACCGTCGGCGGTCGACCGCCACTACCGGAATTTTTTTTTCTTCCTCTTATTTTTCTTTTTCTTTCTTCTCCTTTCCCTTCTTTTTCTTTTCTTTTCTTTTTTTCTAAAAAACCAAGCTCGGAACTGCCGTTGACGGACCTCGATCCTCCCTTCGCCGCCTTTCTCCGTGAGATTCTCCCCGTCATGACGTTTTCCAAGCTTCTGGATCCGTCGGAAAGCTACGTCGTGTGCCTCTACGAGAACCCCCCTCGAATCGATCTCAGATCTGGAGGAGGTTTGGCTGGGCGAGAGCTAAAGTTCACCAATCCCCACACAAACCCACGTGTGACGGCGACGGCGAGCGAGCCAACCTCGTTTTCTTCTCCTTTTTTCCTCTTTGAGCTGTGGTCGGGCGTGCGATGTTGTCCAGATCTGATCCATAGAAACACGCGTGCGACGGTGATGGCGGACGAAAACTCCAAAGCTCGAAGCGGACGAAACGAAGAGAGAGAGACCTGTGCTTCGCGACGGAAACTCCTTGCCGGCTTCGCGAATCTGAGCAGCAGAGATTTTTCCCCAGATCTATTTTTTTCTCCCTCTCCCTGTCGATTGTCTCTCTCTGTGTCGGTCGCTTGGGTCTCTCACTCGTCGTCTCTCTCACCCCGTCACCGACAAGGGTCTCTCACTCGTCGTCTCTCTCCCGTCGATCGTCTCTCTCGGTCTCCCTCCTCCCTCTTCTAAATTTGTTTTTTTTTTTTTTAAAAGAAGAAAAATGGGGTAAGAGAAGAAGAAAGGAGAATAGAAAAGAAAATAAAAATAAAAATCGTCGGCGGCCGGCCGGTGGCGGCGAGCGGTGGCCGGTCGCTGGAGACTTGAAGAAGAAGGAGAAGGAAGAGGTGGGAAGAGATGAGGAAGAGGGGAAGAAGAAAGAGATTTTGAATAATAATTAAAATAATAATAGAATAATAAAAATAATAATATTTTATTGTTTTTATTTATTTTTATTTTAAAATAAAAAAAGAAGACTTTTTTTAATTAAAAAAATGTGGCCACGTCAGCAGTCCGTTAGCATTTAACGGCAAAATGGATGACAAGGACCAAATTGCTCCTCATCTCAAACCTCAGGGATAATTTTGTTGAGTTTTAAAACTCAGGGACCAAAGTGTAACTTAACCCAAACTTCAGAGACCAAAAGTGTATTTTTCCCTATTATTTTTTATTTTTTCTCTTCTCTCTTCCTCCGCTTTTTCTTATTTTTCATCTTCTTCTCCTTCACCACCACCATCCTCCACCACCACCAATGGCTATTGTTGTCGGCAACTGCAATTTTTTTTTTCTCTTCTTCTCTTTTATTTCTTCTTTTCTTCTCCTTCCTTTCTTCTTTTATTTTTCTCTCTTCATTGTCTTTTTTTTAAAGAATAGAAAAGAGGGGGAGGGAGGAGGGAAAAAGAAAAGAAAGAAAAGAAAAGAAAAAAATTACCCGCTCGCCGACGGTCGGTGGCTACCGACGACAGGAGCAGTTGGTGGTGAAGAAGAAGAGGAAGAAGAGGAAGGGAGAAGAAGAAATAAAAATATTAAAAATTAATAATCTTTTTATTATTTTAATATATTTTTATTTTAAAAAATTTTAAAATAATTTTTTAATAAAAAAATTTGTGTCATATCAGCAATTTGTTAGTAATTAAGGGAAATTGGACGGAGGGACCAAAATGAAACGAAATCCAAACCTCATGGACTAAAATGTCGAGTTTTAAAACTTAGGGACCAAAATGAAACGTAATCCAAATCTTAAGGAGCAAAAGTGTATTTTTTTTTTCTTTTATCAAATTAATCTCAACCAAACTCAACAAAATCAAATTAGCAAGTAATATTTCAAGATGGGATTAATATAGGAAAATCAAAAGTCTAGAAATGTCCAAGAACACTCTCCCACTTTAGATAATATATAATATATAATATCATTTTGATAGTAATTAGAAGAAAAAAAAAACAAAAACAAAAACAGGTTATATATAGAAATTTTGTATAAGATTTTTGAAGAAAGATTCCAATTTGGCATTTGCAACAAGCTTTTGCATATCAAGTTGGAGGAGTGACGATGCCCACCTCAATTTAAATAATGGGTTTCCATATCTTAAAAGTTAAAATAAAATAAAATATATTGGGACTCAAATATATAATTATTTAATTGCTTTAATTTCTATATATATAAAGTATTGTGGTCTTTTTATAATTAAATTAAATCTAAATGAAAGGGACAAAGCATCCCTTATGAATAGCGGCCATTGTCCTTATTATAAAATAAAAGTTATGGTTGCTATTATTAGTTTTGCTATTATTATATGATTGACAATTATGCAACTATATATCTATAAGCTTTAATTAAATAAATAAAATATTCTAAAAGAGGTAAAACTCTGATCATTGATCCTAAATTTAGCAACTCTCCCTAACTTCCAAAATATATATATATTATTACGAAAACATGCTTTTGAATTAAATAAAAGAAGTTTATTAAGACGTGTATTGTGTTAATATTCAAGTTAAATCACCATTAAATTCAATATTTTATTTTTCAAAAAAAAAAAAATCAAAATTTTAAAAGTTTATGGTGTAGGATAAATTTAATAATTTTTTAAATGTTAAATTATAAGTTTAGTCCCTAATTTTTCACAGTTGTGTTAATTTGGTCCATGAACTTTAAAAAGTATCAAATAGATCATCAAATTTTCAATTTTGTGTCCAATAGGTCCCTGAACTTTAAAAACTATCACGTAAATCTTTGAAATTTTACGTTTGTGTTCAGTAAGTTCTTCAATTTTCAATTTTGTTTCTAATAAGTTTTGACCTATTCGACATTTTTTAAAATTCACAAGTCCTACTAGATACAAAATTGAAAGTTTAGGGTCCCAAATAGTCACAAAATTCTACTTTATATCTAATAGATTGATTAATAATTTTTAAAAATCTCGAATATGCTAGGGATCTATTAGACACGAAATGAAAGTTCAAGGACCTATTAGACACAAAATTGAAAGTTCAAGGACCCATAGATACTTTTTAAAGTTCATGGAAAAATCGATACAACCTTAAAAGTTCAAGGACTAAACTTGTAATTATTTTTTTTAATATATTATTTACATTCTCCTCACATAAGACCAAAATGTCCTCCCATTTATTGAATGAAATACATTTAATTTAAATAATATATTAGAATATAAATCTCAAATTTTCAATTAAAGAATTTTGGTGAATATAATTCAGTTGCCTTTTTTTCTAAAATAGACAAATATTTCCATATAATTAGAGAAAATTTTATGCCGATTTTATCCATAGTAATAAATCAAATTTTGTAAATAATTATTTTAGATTTTTTTCTTTCTAAATTATTATTATTATTATAGATTTTATCTTCCTAAATCCATTTTCTAGCTTATCGATTCGATTTTTTATTGTGCTCATGTGCACAGGTTGCTTTTTTAGTTGCGTTCTCAATTTTCGTCCCTCCCCGTCACTAATTTGCAGCTCATTCCTTTAGGATTTTCACACGTTACTTTTTCTTGTTGTGTATTTTTTTCAGTTTGTTATCTTTATATTGTAATATTTTTCAATTTTGACACTACTTTTACGATTAAATTATAGAGGTTATATTATAACTATTCTATTTCATTTTCAATCTAAACATCGATATATTATAACTATACCCCATATGAAATAACTATGCTAGTGAGCTAAATAAAAATACTCCAATATGAAATAACTTTTTATATATAACGAAGTATATGTTCTAATCCAGGTATTATACAATGGTTTAAATAAACACCCTGTATATATCATATATTTGAGATGTTTTTTATATATACTGAGGAACAAGTACTTATTGATATGAAAAAACGAGGAAGATTGACCAATTTCTTGAGCACCGTTATTGGAAAGAAATTTCAAATCTATTTTCTTTCCTTTTTGATTGAATCCGAACGGAATTTTTCCTTTTTGGTTTATTTCCCTTTTTTTTAAACTTATTTCAAACTCTAAGGGCAAATACGTAAATGGGCCTCTTAATCTCCTTTAATATTCGATTCTGGCAGACATGAATGTAAATTTATAACAAATTGGACAGTTTAGAAATAAATGGGCTATCATTGACTCATTTGTATAGTTACCCCTAATTTTAATTGAAGAGAGAAAATGACCTTATAGAGATTTGAGCATGGTACCTTATAATATACTCTTTAGCCCACATAGGTGAGAAAGTACTAAGAAATAGTTAATAGTTAATATACTAAAAAGATGAAGTTCACCCTAACCAAATTAGGCAAAGTTTTTGAGTTAAATGATTTTTTTTTAGTTCAACATTGTAGGAGTGGATATCGAACTGTCAACCTTTGAGATAGTAATTGATGTGTCTTATTTAATGAGCTATGTTTGGATTTACAGTTAAATAGTTTTGTATACGTCAATTATATATGATTATTCCTATCTTAGAAAAAAAAAATCAAACTTTGTCATATAAATCATAATGATTTAATTAAAGAAGAGAGAGGTAGAAGTAGAATGAAAGGGATTTTGTCGTTAAAGTTATGTTTTTAGGTAGTTGATAATATTTGTTTCTCTTAAGAAAACCAAGTTGCTAATCTAGCTAGATTCGCCATAGATAACAATGAGGTAAGAAATGTATTTTTTATTATTATGTTTTACACACATTACCAATACAATTATTCAACCTTATAAAACATCATTCTCGAGATAATAAAGGTTAAATTACGAGTTTGGTTTTTAAATTTTTTATTTTTTATTTTTTATTTTTTATTATTATTATTATTTTTTTTTTGGAGAAAATTTGAACTTTAAGTTTGTGTCAAATAATTTCCTGGATGTTGTTTTGAATTTATCAAGCACAAAATCAAATTTTATGTTTAATAAGACCTCAACCTTAAGTTAAAATGCACAAAATTGAATTTAAGCATTAATTAGACATTTTTTTAAAGTTCAGGAATCCAATTTGACTCAATTTTGAAAGAGACTAAATTTGTAATTTACCACTGCATATAAATTAAGGGTCCATTTGGAATACGTTTTAATTTAAATGTTTTTCAAAAATGCATTTTTTTAAAAACATTTTGTATAAAAATGGTTTAGAATTTAAACACGCACATGTTTGGTTGCATTTTCTTATAAATGTTTTTTGACACAAGTTATTGTATACTAAAAACTCTTTTTAAAAAAGTTGGTTTCAAGTGTTTCTCTCAAAATGATTTATTTATCAATCTCATTTTCTAATAAGTCATTTTTATTCATAATAACTATAACTAAAAACAAGATGTATAAAAAAAATGTTATGCAAAAATAGGTCTTATGTAACTGATTGAAGTACTCATTTTAAATAACATTTGAACTTCTGATTCATTACAAAAAAGTAAAGATGTAAGTGAGCTATCATCAAATAGACAAAAGGAAAAATAATGAAAATAGTTGGAACCCAATTGATGAAAATAAACATGTTAAAATTGAGATTGAAAAGTTTTTTTTTTTTTTTCTTTTAGTTCAATTGAGATTGAAAAGTTAAGATACAAGGCAAGGGGATGGAACAATAATGAGAAAAAGATGGTCTGCCACATTCTTTGGCTGCCATGGCTCCAATTGGTTGCAATGAAAAAAGTAATAAAATCCAATTTTTATTGATGACGACTTGTCGACATATGAGGTTTTTAATTTCATACACAAAACCAATCCAACAAATATATATATGATTGAAAAAAAGATTTTTTTTTTTTTTTTCATTTTTTCAAATTTTCTTTGTTTGTTTAGCCCTTTTTAGAGCACTCAAAGTTGAGCACCAACATAGATGCAAAAGTGGAAGGTAAAAAGGAGGAAAGGGTTGATAGAGAAAGATCTATAATACAATACAAAGGTCATATATATTATCTCTCTCTCTCTTCCAAAATCAATAATAGGGTTTCAAATCTTCCAATGATTCATTCATGGGAGTTTTCGAAGGGAGGAATGTCGTGATCGAGATATTGTTTGGTTGTAAAGAATTAGTTTGATGTTCTTGTTTTACTCTCTACTCTCTTTTAAGAGTGGGTTAGTGGTCCAAAGCATTAGAATTTTAGGTGTTCATATGTATTTTTTGGTTTGAAATAATGCTCATGTTCTTAAAGGGTAAAATTTATTGAGTGAGACTGCCACAATGTAGGTGTTCCCTTTTAATTGTTGGGTGCAAGTTTTGAAAATACATTTTATACCCTCTAATAATCACGAGATATAGTTTGAAATATGTTCTATAATTTCTCTCTCATATGCTTCACAGTGGAGAGAACTACTTGCCACATTGTGGCAGCCTCTTACTACTCTTGGTTTCCTCGTTTTGTCCTATTTGGTTAGAGATGGTTTTTATTGAAGACTTTGTTTTGTGTTTTGATTTTAATCCAATGCAAATAATTTCTATATTTGAACAAATTAATAGTTGAGAAATTCTTAATCATTTTTTATCAATGCTCATAACTTAAGACCAAGTTAGTATATAAAAAGCTAATAATAGGTACATGTTTAACTTAAGTCATCTTATAAGGAACCATTTTTTTTCTTTTCCTTTAAGAATATAATGTTGCAAGTGTAGAGTTTTCCTTAAGTTAGAATGTTTAAGATTGGAAATTTTCGTTGCCGAAAAAAAGGTGTTTCATAATATATTTGAACCTAACAAATTGACAGAATTTATGGATTGAAAAGAAGAGATTTATTAAACTCAAAACGACCATAGTAATATTCAACCTGAACATAACTCAGCTGGTATTGACATAAATCCCCGGTCAAGAAGTTAGGGGAATTTCTCCACCCACACTTTGTTGCACTAAAAAAAGATACCATATTTATTATACATGCAACTTATAATTATAAGAATAAGATTACACTCGATAAACCTATTCCTTTTTACCCTTTTTTTTTTTTTTTTTCCTTTTTTTACCTTTTGCTTTTTAATAACCTTTTTAAAAGTCTTGATGATCAAATTTCAAAAATCAGAAGTAAAATTTTGAATATATGTACTTCATTTTCCTTATCCTTCTTTATTTTATAACTTTTTTTAAAAGAAATAACGCTTTTTAAAAGCTAAAATTATTAATTCTAAAAAATCTATTTTATTTAAAAAGAAGAAAAAAAAAAGTCGACTAATTAAGATTTTGAAAAACTAACAACCAAGAAAATGATAGATATAAGTAATTTTATAAGCTTACCTTTAAAAAAACTGAAAATCAAAAGTAAGATTGTTATCAGCCGACATAAAACAAAGAAAAAATCGTGTTTCAAATACAATAATAGAAGAAAGGGGCCGAGAAAATAACGTGTTTTATAATGTATAAAAGGTAATAGAAAGCTAATAAATTTCTCTACCGCATATAATTCAACCTCCAAAAAAAAAAAAAAGAACAAATAAATAAGTTGAAGAAACATGTTGGCCTAGCTTTAATTTTTGAAAATGAAAAAAACATAGTTGATATTGAAAAGATTTTTCAATCCCAATGAGAAACAAATTTTGTGAAAAAGTATGTTTTTGTCAATCGTGTGAATGTATTCATCTCCCATTATGGGACGATGTCGTTTTTTATATATCTTATGATATTCAAATTGCAAGTCGAAAATTTAATATTTTTACTTTTGGGGGATTTTTTTTTTTTTTTTTTTAATTTTAAATTTTTAGACAAGTGTAGGGCAGTTGATTTTGACATTAAGTCGTGAGCTTTGTTGTTTGGATGAAGAGAATATTGGGTGTGGCCAACCAAATCTTGCAAAATCCTGGTTTTTCACTAAATATCGTTTTCGTCATTTCTTTCCCATAATATTTAATTTTTGTTCTTCAACATAAATAAATTAATTAATTATATAAATTCAATCCTTCTACTATTTTTAATTTGTTGGGATGAAATTGAAATTAATTCAATCTAATTTTCATCTTTGATATAAATTGTAACATCGGAGAGAAAGATTCATTCACATCTTAGTTAATTATAAGTTGAAATATAGATTTTGGTTGATTCTTAAAATTTATTCCCACTTCTAATTTTGACATTGAAATTTAAATTTTCTATATAAGTCGAATAATGTTGGAATAATGCATTCAATTTACATATATATATTTTTAGCTAATATTAGCTAGGCTTCAAATTTTGCAGCTCACCCTAATCCTCTATTTTTTTGTGGGGAGAACATAGATATTATAATAATGCATATACATTGTAAAATGTCAACCAATATGTCCCATATTTTAGTTGAAACATTGAATATTTTAGCATATTTGTGAGACCAAAGATGGTATTATTAGATGCTTTGGACAAATACTAACACATAATAGACCATTTTAAAATGTAATTTGAGATATTCAAGTCCATTTATTTATTTATTTTCTCTCCTTCAACTTGGCTTAATAATAATATGGCCTTAATTATATCAAGATTAGGTATTGTGTCACATGGCAACTTTGAAGATTTTTTTTTTTCAATTTTATTTCTTTTGATAATTAATCTAGTGATTATACGTAATTCATACGATTGCAAATAGTATGGAAATAATGACCTCAACTTTTAAAAAAACAAAATATCGTTGGGGATAAAGGATTCTCCACATATCTCCACAATGATATGTTATTGTTCATTTTGGATATAAGGCTTTGTGGCTTTACTTTTGGTTCCACCCAAAAAGACCTCATATTAACGAAGATAGTTGTCATCTCTTGTATATCCATGATCTTCCTCTTATCTAACCAACGTGGGACTTTGGTCGCATTTCCAACAAATATTATCCTATCATGAAACAAATACAATAATTTGTCAAACAAATGTCATAATCGTTGGTTCCAAGACATCTAGATACCAATTTATCCTCATTTATGAATACGTGAGATTTCAAAAAGTCAAACTAACGTAGATATATAGCAATTCAAACCAGGAAATGTACCGAAATTTAATTAGTTTTTCTTTTCTTTTTTTTTCTCTTTTTAATTCAACAACACGTGGTAATGGAAAAATTCAAATGGAAGTATATGTCTTAACTAGTTAACTATGCTCAAGTTGACAATTAGTTGTAGTTTAATTATTTCAAAATAAATTTGGTATTTAAAACTGAAATGATTAACATTTAAAATATATATATATTTTAGTGGAAATTCGAACTTCCAACTTTCTAACCTTATATTTTAACTAGCTGAGCATTTGATTTAGTCTCTCAAATCAAGAAAAATCAAATCTTTGAGTCAAAAGAAATGTGAAGAGTATATTCAAACACTTGAAACATTATTTAATTTAACTTTATTTATTTTATAACATTAAAGGTCACATATTAACTAATTCTAAACAATAATGATCCACTACAAAAGAACATGATTAAAAAGCGAAGAAATTAACTTTACATTTAATTAGACGATTGAAAATCTAAAATAGTTATTAGTGGAATTAATCATCATCATTTACTTAACCTTCTAGAAAAATATTGCAAAAATCAAGTGTGGAAGCCAATTTGCATTTCTTTTCTTTTTTTTTTCATTTTATAATAATATTATTTTCTTTTTAGGGAAATTGGAAGATTGGAGATTCATTGACCCTATTGAAACTATAATATATGTCTTTAAGATCAGACACGTGGCCTCCCATTTTTGTCCTCCAGCCATCACATAATAATAACAATAATGAAAATAGAAAATTTTGATTTTATTATTTTTTTAAAAAAAATAAAAATATAGAAAACAAAATGGTTCATTTAACTTATCTGCCTAGAAATTTTATCTTATCATCGTGAATCTTCAAAAACCTAATTATAAGAGAGAGAAACACAGTGTTTGGTTGATTGACACTGTTCTTTTTACATATCATTTTTTTTTTTTAATAGAAAAAATCCAAATGTAGAGTGACAATTGATAGATCACTCATTAGAATTTCCATTCAGTCTTTTTCTTTTAATTTATTGAATCCAAACAAAAATAAATAAATAAAAAAAGCTGGAAAAAAAATCAAGAGATCCACCACATAAGTACCATTTCCCCAAATGGGGAAATTAAAATCTCCCATTGGAAAAAAAAAAAAAAAAAAAAAAAAAACAAAAAAAAACACATTTTTAAACTTATTTTTTCATCGAGTTTAAAAGCAAAATCGTGTAGACTTAATACATGTTTGGGAGTGATTTTGAAATGTTTAAAATCACTTTTGTTATGTTCGAAATTACTCCGAAACATACATTTAATTATTCAAAATCAATTTTATGTTTGATTTTACACTTTAAGACGTGATTTTCATACCATCAAAATTAATTTTGAATTATAAAAGACATGTTTCGGAGTGATTTTGAATATGACAAAAGTGATTTTGACCATTTTAAACTAACAGTAGAATTTTAAAATGAACATGGTTTAGAAAAGGACAGGAAACTCATATGGAGGCGTAGATTTTGCATATTTCCAAAATTGAGTATTTATAACTAAAGTATTAATTTTTTTTTTGCAAGTAATTATAATTTGTAGAGCTGAAATAGAGATAGGGTTTTAATTAAGTGTTAAGAGCAACGAAGAAAAGGAAATTAAATGACAAGTTCCCTCTTTGATTTGATTTTCATTTCATTTCACATTTCAACACTGTACAGTTCTATGCATTGAAGAGAGAAAAATAAAATAAAACCCAACCCAACAGAAAGAAAGAAAATTAAAAAAAAAAAAAAGATTGGTTTTTGTTTTTGAAGCCCTTTGAAAGAAAAACGAAAAGGACTAAAAAAAAGAAAGAAAAAAGAAAGAAGTTACAGAAATGGAAATAAAAAAGAGAGGATAATTACGATTAATTTTGATAATCCCAGAAGAGTCCTTTGAAACCGGAGGAAATGAATCCGACATCGAGGTTAGCGTGGTCATTATCAATGTGGTAGCAATCGTCGAAGGAGTGGAGCCAGGCGGAGTCGTCGAGGAAGACGAAGGAGTCCGGGGAGGGGTGGTCGTCGAGGGTGGGGAGCTGGACGATCTCGGTGAGGTCGTCGTCGTCGTCGAGCTCGAGGTTGTGCATGTGGGCGGCCTTGGCGGCGGCGGCCTGGACGTCTCGAGGAGCGAGGGAGACGGGGCGGGGGAGGAGGTGGAGGAGGTCGGGGAAATTGAGGGTGGCGGAGGAGCCTTTGATGCTGAAGGCGGCGACGTCGTGGGCGCGGGCGGCCATTTCCGGGGTGGGGAAAGTGCCGAGCCAAATGCGGGATTTCTTGCGAGGCTCGCGGATTTCGGAGACCCATTTGCCCCAATTCCTCATGCGGACGCCTCGGTACACTGGGTGATTGTTGTTGTTGTTCGATTCAGTAGTACTCTTATTGTTATTGGAATTGGAATTGTTTCTGATGCGTTTGATTTTCTTTGGTTGGTCGGCGGCAGCGGAGTTAGATTGAGGACGAAGCTCGTTGTTGGAGCTCATTATTGTTGTGGGTTTTGGTTTGGGGATTTTGGGGGAAGAAATGAAGAAGGAGAGTTTGGGTTTTGTTGGGATTCGTCGATTGTAATCCAACTTATAGACACAGAGAGAGAGAGACGATCGATGGGTAAAAAAGAAAAGAAATTTGTGAATGGGGTCCTCCATTGAGGGGTGTTTTCAATTTCCCACCTTTTCAATTCCTTTCCCTTCTTCTTCCTTCTCTTTTTTACCCATTTTCACACTGTTCCTTTATCCATTTTCACTTTTTTTTTTTTTTTTTTTTATAAATATCTTGTTTGTTTGTTTTTTTTTTATCTTGTGTTGTTTATGTTTATGGGTGGTGGTTGAGACCTTGTTTTGTTTTGGTTTTTGGTTTTTGAAATTAATCTTATTAAAAATGTTACTTCCCCCTTAGTTCTTTTTGTTTTGTTATTTACTTTCTTCTCATGTTTTTTAAAACCAAATTAATTTGTGAAAAAAATTCAAAAACTTATTTTTTGTTTTTGGAATAACAAGTATTATTGTTGATGGCAAAATCTGGACAGGAGGAACTCACCTTGACCTTCTTCACGTGCCACCAACAGTAAATTTGTTTGAGATGGGGGAAGACGCGGCCTGCAAGACAGTAAAACCTGCACACCGGTGTGGTGCTTGTCACACCGCCTCCGATGCTTAAGTCAGCAAACAGAACGATGGGAAGAAAAGGGTAAGAGTAAGAGCAAGAGGAGAATCATAGAATCAAATTTGAGGTCCCTTTCTTTAGTGACCAAGAAGGGATTAAATATCTGCATTTGCAATAAGATTTTCCAGCATTCGGAGGGCTGAACCCTGTGGAATCGGGGCGACCGAGGGCACCAGAGACCAAACAGAGGCGAAAGCACTTGGCCCGCGCAAGCGGGCTGAGGGTCAACCTAAGGCCCAACCCTCTGGCCTGTTTCGCCTCCAGAGTCCGTTTTCTGATCCTATTTTTTGGCGTGTGTCGGGTTGTCTTCGTCAGCTCTCCTTGTACATTGAAGTGATCCGAAATTACCTATAACAAGTATAATTTTTAAAAATTAAATATTATTGAACAAGGTCTAAAAGATCTCTTCTTTTACCTTTGTCTCTTTTTTCTCCCTCTAAAACACCCTACCAGGGGCTTTTTTTTTTTAGTACACTCAACTAGGAGATTGTGGCAAATTAACTTTGAATTGTGTATAAATTACCATGGGCTTATTGTTGTTATACTACCTTTAATTTAAAGGTATTATTGCAATTAAAATCAATCACTGCCCAACCAACCTGAATGCCTGCTGAATAATGCTTTACTTAAGGACTTTCCTATTTTTTAATGTTCTATTTTTTCCTTTATTTTCTTTGTTTTTTTTTAAAAAACTTATACATGAGGTTGGGAGGATTCAAACCACATACGATCATTAGTACAAGTTTTATGTCAATTGAGCTATACTCATATTGACCATTTTCTTTGTTTGTAAACCAATAAAAATATCAGTTAAACATTAAGACACTATTTTCTCAACCAACAGGATAAAGATTTAAATCTCCACCCCCACGTATCATTGACTAAAAAACCTCGATCATTACCATCAAAATTATAATGATAAAGTTTAATTGCACTAGCTTTGTAATTTTGTGGGCTATTTTGTTCAAGTTGAAAACTTAAGATGGTGTGATTATATAATAATTTGGTTTTTGCAACTTTTTCTATTTTTATTTTTTAAATAACCGTACAAATAGTTGGATTTGAATTTCAAAAAAAGAAAAAGAGAGAAACAAAAAAAAAGGCAATTAATGAGTCATATCTAGAATTTATTTTTAGAAAAACTATATGAATATTATTAAAAGGACAATACAAGTAAAACTAGGGCTTCAAATTGGTGGTAGTAGGGATTCTATAGCTTTACAAAGTAGCATTGACCAATTTCATTATTTTTGCTCAACATAATTGTCCTCATATTCAATATACCTACCAAGCTAGTTTTCATAATTTCTTTTTTTAATGATTTTTAAAATTTTTTTATTTTAATTTCCATTTCATTAATTTCTACTTTTCTAGAGGATGTGTATAGCCTTATTGATAAAAGACAAGTGAGCTAACTTGCCTTATTCATTTTGGCTTCGTCAATTGGGAAGGAACATACCTCAAATAAAAAAACCCAACTTTTCTACATTATTATTTTTATTGCTAAAAGAAGTCATATTTTTAATTCCTCATTTAAAAAAAATAAAATAAAATAAAATCTAATCTTCGTATTTAGAACCATCTCATTTCAGTCTCTATATTTTGATCATAATATTTTTTCAAATTTATTTTCTTTTGTAATAGAGTCAATGACTAGATATTGTAATGTTATATTGATGGATGACAACATGGACGAGTAAATTGACACAATTGATTTATGAATTTTACTGAAATGACCTATTTATGAACTTCAAACAAAGATATTTAATTACTACCATTTAAAAATTATGTTTGACTTATTATCATACCCACCTTCAATTTTGAGATCCATTTTCATATGTTTGGTTTCCAAAATTATATAATTTAAAAATAGGGGGAAAAAATTAAGTTAAAGCATAGTCTTCTATGTTACTGTACTATTACATATATATATATATTTACATTTGGTCATTGTACCTTTTTTACCATAAATAGAGGTGAGAGTTCAAACCTCTAATCTTCTAATTTAGAATACATGTTTTATATCAGTTGAACGCTCATGTAGTCATGGTCCTGGTCCTTTCAACTACTATTACAAATGGTTCATATTTATCACCATCATGGATATATTGTTAATTAATTTAGAATTTAAGTATAAGTAATTTTTAAAATTTTAATATTTAATCGATACATATATTAATAATTACAATATCGAGGCTAGGGTGGGTGGAGAATTTATGATTCTCTGTCTTGTTTTGTTGTCTCCATAAAAATTGGAGGAATTTTTTCACTCCTCTCAAAATTACAACCTTGTTTGAAACAAATATTTCCTACCTTTGACAATTTTACTTTTTATCATCCCTAGATTTTATGTCTCAATTTGCTAATGACATCACACCATCTATTAATTAATAAATATTGAGTTAGAGATCAACGATCATTAGTGAACACTTCATAAATTAGAAATTATCGCAAATTTTAGGAAATCAAAATCTATAAAAATATGCAAAGAGAGACGTTGAGATTGATTGAACTTTGAAGATCTCTAAAAATGGGGTATGGTAGTAGTTGGATTGGACACCGAAGTTTTTCAGCCATACCAAACATTATTCATAACTCACCTTGGGTCCCCATTGAGTTATATTATATCAATCTTTTAATTTCATTGATATGTTACCTTCAAGCCCATTCAACACTCCTTCTAAACCCTTATTTTTTGTGGTGTTTGACTTGAGATGACAAATGTGGTAGGGTGGTGCTAGGTTGGAAATAGAGATGTCGTCGTCTTTCATCGTTGTTAGTCATAGTCTTTGTCGAGAATTTTACATTACATTTCATCTTTCATTTCTCCAATTCCTTTAGTAACATAACAAATAAATTCTTCGTCATCGATCCCGACCCCATTTGAAGTTTGAAAAATGAACTTAACCCTACACACTTAAAATTAAAACCCATTCATTTTCTCTCTCATGCCAAAAATCAAACCAGAGGGTCCCTCCCCCTCACCCTCTCTCTCATTTATATATCTAGTTTTTTTTTTATATATATATAAAATTATATAAATTAATTATCATTCACATCATAGAAAAATATTGAAATTTCTGAACCTATAATCAACTTATTACGTAAGAATTGAATATGAACAGTAATTTCATTAATATATATCTCATCGGGACGAATGTGAAGTTTAATGTTGTTTTGTTTAAAAAAAAAAAAAAAAAAAGTACTTGCACAAAAAGTTAGAAATGTACGTGAATAAGTGAGCTGTTGATAGAAATTTAATTTGGACCCATAAAATGAAATAACTATATGGTTTCTTTTTTAAAATTTTATCTTATATTTATTTTTTAGTGACCATACATATTATTGGGAATTTTGCAGATATATTTGTTTTTCTAGTTGGAATCATCCCTCTCTATTTTTTTTTTTTTTTTTTTTTTTTATGTGGTCGTGGCAATGTGACATCTCGGGTCGACTTTGTACTACCATAATATCATTCTAACCCACAAAAATAATAACACCCATTCTCTAACTTAATATTATGGGGTCATTTTGTAGAGCCCATTTTATTTTCAACGCTTTAGAATATATTGTTGGAGGTCGGCACATAAGATGACAAGAGAATGAAAAGAACACATAAATTTATGAAAGAATGAAAACAAAAACCATCCACAATTGAGAGAAAAAATCAGAGATAAAATTTACATAGATATGTGTATAGATAGTGTAACACTTGGGTCGACTTTTTATTGTCCTCGTTTAAACTCTATGATTCTAACCCACAAAATAAATATATATGTATCGTCTTTTTTCTCAATTCATTATTATTGGGTCATTTTGTAGGGTCCATTTTATTTTCATTGTTCCTTTAACATATTATCGAAATTCGGCACGATGAGAAGGAAGAATATAGAAGCGTAATGTAAATCCATGTGACAACTTTTTTAAAAGTTAAAAACACAAAAAATAAGAAAAAAAAAATTACTCACTACAGTACTTAATATTGGTACAATAGTAAAAAATTTACTTTTTAACTTTTAAAATTGCCTAATGAGTTCTGATATTTAAAAATATCTCAACCTTCATTTTGTGTTTAATAGATCCCTCAATTTTAAAAGTTCAAAAATCTATTTAACAAAATTTTAGGTCGCTTTGATAGTTTTGTGTTTTTGGGTTGAAAATTATGTTTGTTTTCTTCCAATATTCCATATAATAGTTTTCATGTTTGTTAAGAACACATTTGAATTTCAAGCCAAATTCTAAATTCCAAAAACAATTTAAAACTACTTTCTTTAGTTTCAAAACTTAATTTGGTTTTTGAAAACATGGAAGAAGACAGATAACAAAACAAAAAAACTTATAGATAGAAATAGTGTTTATAGGTTTAATTTTTAAAAATCTTGAATCTTGATTAATAGAATAGTTTTTCTTTTTTTTTTTTTTTTTCTTTCTAAAAAAATATTCTTCTCTTATCAGTTCCAACATAGAGATTGAAAAATCCAAAAGCTGGCACTAAAAAAAAAGAGTTTACTACTTTTGGAATAACAAGTACACTACTGTTTGAGCATGAGCCAGCCACACACAGAATTTCTTGGAAAAATATTTTTTTGTAAATTTCAAATTAAATTCCACCATCACAAGATCACTTCAGTTGCCCAAACAGCAACAACTCAAGCTCTATGTTGAAGAATTGGGCAAAAAAGATACCAAATTACTCACAATCCCATGTGAGAGTGAGACCAAACTCTTGTGTTTTTAGACCAAATTTATCCTTAATTCATTGGTTGTTTAAGGATTTTTTGCAACTCATTTTCTTATCCCTTTTGTTTTTGGTGTGTTTTTTCTTTCGTCGTTTTGCTTGAAGGAAACTCCCTTCACTCGTTTTCTCAAGAACAAAACAAACTCTCCACATGTGCTCTTTTTCCTTTCTCTTTTCAACTTGAATAACCTTTTTAACGTTTCCTCTGTCTCATTCTGCTAATTGACTTTCTTACGAATCTGAGGTTGGAAATTTGACTTCCAACAGATCATTGCAATCGAAACGATTCCATATCGGTCTTCTTTTTGTAAAAGGAGTTGAATGTTCGTTTATGAGTTGAGCGAGAAAACACGATTATGATGGATGTTGATTTTGATAGCAAGAAGGGATTAAGTGGATTGTGGAATGGGGTGGATGTTGATTTGGACTACGAGGTTCGAAACCTGCCCAAGTTCTTACTAGTGCTAATATCAAATTTGAGTAGAAAAAAATTATGAGCATAGTTCAATTTCGTACGGTCGAAGGTTTAAATCCCCACCCCATGGAAATGTGAAACAGGTTGGATGTTGATTTGGATAACGGGATTTTGAATCCAATGGTGCTAATATAAAGATTGAGCAAGATCAGGGGGTGGGGGGTGGGGGGGGGGTGGGGGGTGGGGAAGGAGTATCTAAAACTAGTTAATAAGATTTCCACTATGAGATCAACACAATCTAGAACTGTCCCAAACAAATTTCTGGGGCAACCAAAATTAATTCCCATATGGTTAGGTTAGGTACACTACACCTCTCTCATCCACTGCCAAATCCCAAGTTCTCCTACTTTTGTATGTGCATTTAATATGCTAAAAAAGATTAAAGATTTCTCTTTTTTTAAAAAACACAAAGAAATAGAGAACACATGCAAGATATTTCATCTCTACTACATTCCACTAGTCTGAGGCCACTTGTTTTTGTTTCTCAAGATCTCAAGATCTCAAGATTCAGATGGGACTTAACTCAAGAAAGGTCAAAAACAAAACCTTGCCAAATCATGCAGAGCTTCACACCCCCTGGTTCTGTCACATGCCTTGCCTCCCTTCAACAAGTTTTTTTTTTTTTTTTTTAAATCCAAATGGGTTTTGTTTTGTTTTGTGTTGTGATGTTCTTTTTCTGCTGTAAAACTGGAGAGGAATGGCCATTGATCCTCTGTAATCCAAGCAGTTGATGGAAATGAAGAGGAATGGAGGAAGTAAAACTCCAATGAGGGGTTTTGTTTTGAATGCAGTAGCTTTCAAGAACGTGTCGCTGTTTGTGTATTAAAGACAGACAGGTGACAAACTCCATGAAACATGTTGTCAGACATGTGTATGTGATGGTTACTTCTCGGAAAATTGGTCTCTTCTTCTGGTCAAAAAACGATGGGATTCCTATAGCTCTGCATCATCAACGTACACTCCCCATAATTTTCTTTTCAATCTCTCAAATGGGTTTCTCATCATTCAATCTCTGCACACCAAAATCTTTCAAAACAAATCACAAAAACATCACCCCTCTGTGTTTTTTTTACCACCTGCTGCAGCAGTTGGATAACCATTTTCGGCCCTCTTCTGCATCGGTCAGAACTGTGGTGGTTAGTTACTGTAAATCCGACCCCATCTCGGCTCTTCAAAAGGGATGGCTGCAAATTACGTCGTCTTACGATCTTGTGTTTCGATCTTGTGAGGAGTGTTTGAGACTGTTCTGAAACAGTGGGCAAATCATAGAGTAGAGGTGTGTGGTTTGCAATTTTCCACTGTTAAAATGTTGCAGATGGGAATGTATTTCTCTGTATTTGTTTTCCCATGATGCAATGTTGTAAAGGAAATGGAATGATAACCTGATAAGTGGGGAAGAAAATATGGACAAGCCATGCTGTTTTGTTTATTTTTCAAGGCTGAAGGGAAAATTAGGCTTGAATTTCAGATGGGTCCACTTATTGATTAAGGTGTCATACTCCACTGGAGGAAATACTGTATGATCTATCAGAAAGGAAAAGGAGAGAAATTACACATGATATGAAAAGGATTTGAACCATAAAACTTGTCTCTCCTTAAATTATTGTCCTTACACAGGTTGTAGAGCATAAAAGAATGTCCTGGTAAATACTGTTGGGTTATGATCATCATCTCTGTAGTTTTGCAGTTACACTCTAAGAAATTTTAATCAAGTAATTCGTCGAAAAGTATGCTAATAAAAAACCAGAGCAGGCGGGCGTTTTTTCTACATTTTCCTTCTCTTGGGGCTTAAAATGAAGTCGTCGTCGTCGTCACTATCGTTCATGATCTTTTTCTTGGCTTTTAGATCACCATTCTTTGATGGCTGCTGTGGTTTCTGTGAACTCTCTGGTCTGCTTGGCGGTTTTGATGATTTATTCGGAGTCCCGGTCCTCTGTTCCTTTTGTCTTTTCAGTTTCTTCTCATATGCCCTTTTCGCCTTTTCGGGAGATAACATGCCATGCTCCATCATCCTGGAAATTTAAACTGGTTATCCCCTTCTGGTTTCTGAGTAATGCCAGGTTTTGCAGAAACAATAGAATGTTAAAAAGAAAATTGCATTCTTCAACCCAAGACAATAAGAAAGCTAGCAATCCCATTTTGACAGAAGAAAATGGCAAAAAGGATAATAGCGCGATTCGAATCTTTGAGGGGCTAGCTAGCAATCTCATGTTAAGAATGAATATATCAACAAACATTATGACATACTTCCAACAGCATAATCATAACCTCAGGTCAATTCAGTTTTCAAAAAACAAGTAATATTGGGATATTTTTCAAAGGCATGATCTAGACTTGTACGCCTCCGGAAAACCGCATCAGTAGTTCATATTAACATGTCTGTAGACCATCTTTTATAAATCCTACAATCATTTACCAACATTTTGTTAAACTTTAGAAACAATTCTGATTGGATATCTAATGATGCAACTTTTACTAGAAGTGGATGAACACTTCAATTGTATTCCAAATGCTCCATCTATGCTCCATCTGCAGTCAAGCCTTTAACATTTAGTATACTTTTTGAGAGATTATAACAGCTGGTACAGGATGACTCCATGGTTGATCTCTATCTAGTCAAGTCCTACCATATCAATATCAACCTAGAGGATTCTTCTGGAATTCCTGAAACTTTCTTCAACTTGAAGTGGTTGGATATTTATGTTGTGCCCTGAGAATATAATAAAAGAACTTGATGATTGTAGTTTTCTCCACTTCAATGGAAAACTTTGCTTTGATCATACCTATTCAAGAACTAATTACATTTTTGTCACAGAAGGTCTTATATCTTGTCTTGTACATTATAAATTTTGAAATCTTCTTCAAGTGCAGACTCAAACAGAGTTTCTTGATCCTATTAGGCTTTGAAGGTAAATTTAGATCAGATTTTGGAACTCTCCTGATACATCATAAGTTGAAGCACTCATGCATGAAGTACAGCCAAGGTAACACACGAATTTCGGAAGATTGACGTCGACGACCTCAATTTTAATGTTAAAGCTCCTCGATATCAACCAGTAATCCATCAATCAGGAAACTCCAATCTTTGGTGCATCATTCCCAACAGCCAACAAGTCACACCAGAACTTCAGTCAGTGAAAGAAGAACTCTCATTGTGGCAAACAAATGATCGCTCCATGCTCCAGCCATTTCTCATGTGTAAACTAAACAACTTTAAAAGCAAGATGATTGTCTTTGAACTGCAATCTTGTAGGGAGACGAAAAAAGAAACCCTTCTACTTCAACATCGTTCTGGAGCTCACTACAGCTGCCCCTCAATGTATCCATTGAACCATTAACAAGTTATACAAAATAAGGTTTTTATTTGTGATACCTGTGGATTCGGGTCCCACCCGACTACTCGATGGAGAGACTTGACACGCCAAAACACCAGCTCATAGAGATATCAAGGGTTTTCATTTATTAAGTATTCCACTCAGAGGCTTGAATCCAAGACCTTCATTGAGAAACTTCCCTCAAACATCCTAAGCCCTTACTGCCGAGACCACTCCTTTAGGTCAATATATGACAATATGATTGCAACACTAAGTATAACTTTAACTTCAAGAACAAACCTGTGCTATTAGTACAACAAGCTACAGGTCAATCGCATAGATAAAAAATTCACATTGCACAGTTTATACCATATCCATAAACTTAAGTTACAAAATGAACAAATTCAGACAGTTGAAAGAACATGGGATCAGATGCATGCTATTATATTCAATTCTGATATATTCCATCATGAATAAGCAGAGAAAGATTAGATCTCAGCAGAAGAAATCAGTGCGAAGTTGGATTTGGCTTGTCCAATCTACCATTTCTCTCATCATTGCTGGATCAGAAATGAAAAGGTTTCAGTCTTAACCCAATAGTTCATCTTGTCTAAACCAAAATATTGAGCAAGTGTAACATAAAAATTGATGAACCACTTAGTTGTAAAGTTGTTTGACAGAACTTATCTGCCCCTAAAAAGCAGCCTCTTGTGTATGCCTTCCGTTGCATTTAGTCCCTATAATTCAAATTTAGCGACTATAGTAGAAGTAGATACACATCGGCCGACTTCACTACTATCACTAGCTTCTACTCCAACTAGAGGCAACCGACTGCCATCGAAAGAAGCACTCAGAACAGCATGATCGATGATGCATCATATCAGAGACTATCACAGATTATCATCAGCCTAAGGGCCACATACGAAACGAAATAAAAGAACAACGTAATTCCAAAGCTGCTCCCAATTCTATATTCATAGTTTATGAAGTCCTCGAAGGATAAAATAGACAGTGAATGCTCAAAAGATCATCAGAAAACAAACCGCACCAAAACTCTGCCATTTCGCTTGCTGGTATCTGTTTCGACAAGGACTCGTAAAATATCCGAAGCGGCTCTCTCTGTTCACAGAATACAAAACAGCAAGAATGATGAGTTGATCAATCATATAAACTGAATAAACTATGAAGGACAGAAGTACAAACTACAAACCTCTTCAGGTGGATCATATTTCTGACCAGGCAAATTGAACACTTTCTTTTCTCTCACTTTAGCAGTAGTAGTAGTACTGGTAGTTTTTGTTGTCGTCTTTGAAGAACTCGATATTGTCTTGGACTTCACCTTCCAAAGAGAAAACAAATGAAACCATTTAGAATCTAAACCCAATTTCAAAATCAACAAAACTGATTATACATAAAGCAAGGAATTCACAAAATATCCCAAAGCCACAAGTGATATTCCCAAAACAACAGCCCAATGAGGATAATCCAAATTTCAAAAAGAACCCACAAGAAATTACAAAATCAAAACCTCAAAAGTAACTGAAGGAACCCCACAAACTCCAAATTCCAACGGCCCCAAATCCGTTACTCTCACCAATAGAGAAATTAGATGCGTTTCAAAACATCAAAACAATTCAGACAAACCCAAAAAAAAAAAAACAGTTAAAACTCAGAATCCCCAATTCGCGGCAGGTAAATCTGAATCGAAACAGAAACCTCAAATTTCGAAAATGGGTACCTCGGATTTGGTGAGAACAGAGACGGATTTGTGTTTGGAAGAGGGAATTGAGTTCTTGATGGAGCTTTCAATGATCTTCTTCTTATTGTCAGAGGACTCGAGCTTTAACCTGGAGCCGCCATCTTGATTACCTGGTTTGACCTTCGCAACAGTGGGTTTGGGGTCTGAAACCATAATGGGTTTTTGTTTTTGGTTATAAATTTAGACTATTTTATCAGATGAAACAATCTTCTGCCTCTCGTCTTCTTTGTTCTTCTTCTTACAGTCCTTCCTTTCTTTCCCAGCTGAAGCTGTATCTAATTCTAATCGAACTGCTTAAGAATAGGATAATAAAAATTATTATACGCCAAAAGCATCAAAATTTCGCCAATTAACTGCAAATTTGAGGTTTTTAACAGACGAAGAGCAAAAATCACTTTTTATTTTTGCTGCTTCTCTGTTTTTTTTTAAAAAAAAAAAAATTATTAAAGCCTGGTTAGAGGATGTGAAAAGACGGTTCTGTCCTCATGGTAAGACTTAACGTTCGCTTTCCGTTACGGCGTCAACTAACCTTTTTTTTTTTTTTCAGAATACGAGAAAACTTGTCGGAAAAGAAAACGGAAAACTTCCATTTCTAACTTTCACGTTACAGGTGGTGCCACGTGGCACTGTCTAAATATTATTTTACCCTAGATAATTATCTTTTTTTCCTAGTTTTGTAAGCCAAAAATATTTTGGATTAAGAAATGTAAGGACGTTTTTCTTTACAAAAAAGACAGTAATTCCGGAAACTTCTAAGAAAAAGAAAAAAAAAAAAAAAAGACAGTAATTCCGGTCATTTTATTAAAAGACGGAAAACTTTTAATTTCTACCTCTAAAACTTGTTTTTTTTTTTTTTTTTTTTTAAATACCTCTAAAACTTGTTAAGTTATCAATTTTTACTCCAAATTTTTATTTTCATCAAATTAGACTCTAAAATGAGATAAGTGTAGCAATTTCTATCCAATGTTCAATGTTCACTCATTTTAACAAAAAGCAAAGCAAATATTGTTAAAATTAGTGCAAACTTGGTAGGCAAGTAGTTTGGCTTAGTTAAAATTTACTTGTATAGAAAGTAATGGCTAATGACATTTATTTAGGATAGTGGCTCCTAATTTGGAAGGATGTGACTTAGTGATTTGGGGACTTAGTAAGGTTGATTTAAGAAATTTTCAAGGTTAGTGGGTTAGTGGTTTTTCATTTTACTTTCCTATAAATTCGTGTAATACTTTTTTTTTTCATTTCAATGCATTAGAACACAATTTGATTCACTTCTTGCAATTTCTATCTTGTTTCCACTATTTGTTCTTCTTTGTTTACATGGTATCAAAGCTGTCAGGTTCTTTATCTCGTGTTTGAGTCTTATACTCAGTAAAAATGAACGATGGAAACAATATTTGTGTGGGCAAGTTTACCAGTGATAATTATAGCTATTGGAGGCTATGTATGGAAGCTTTTGTACAAGGACAGGATTTGTGGGATCTTGTTTCCGGCGATGATGCTGAAATTCCAAAAAATACTTTGGAGAATGTTGAGGCACGGAGGAAGTGGAAGTCAAATGTGGCAAAACTTTATTTGCTTTGCGAACTTCTATTAGCAAGGAGTATATTGAGCATGTTCGTGATGTGAATTCTCCAAAGCAAGTGTGGGAAACACTTGAAAGATTGTTCGCTCAAAAGAACACGAAAAGGTTGCGTATTTGGAGAATGAACTTGTCGGAACTATTCAAGGTAACTTGTCGGTTTCATAATATTTTCTAAAAGTTAAGACTTTGTGTTCTGAAATTATAGAATTGGACAAAGAGGAGCCAATTAGTGATGTCCAGTTGCGTCGGTATCTTATTCGTGGACTGCGAAAGGAGTTTATGCCATTTATTTCTTCGATACAAGGTTGGGTAAATCAACCTTCTATCATTGAGCTGGAAAACTTGCTCTCAAATCAAGAAACGTTGATGAAACAAATGCTTGGCAACAACAAGCAAATTCATTACGAGGTGAAAAGCTGATGTTTATGCAAAAGATAAAGGAAAAGTTAATTCTTCTACCAAGCGTTTTTCAAATGATAGCAAGGATTCCAAGGTTGAAGGGTAGTCCAAGGACAATTTAAAAGGATGTTTTAGGTGCGGCAAGCTAGGACACATCAAACGTGATTGTCGGGTGAAGGTGGTGTGTCATCGTTGTGGGAAGTCGGGTCATATTAGACCAAATTTCCAGGTGAATCTCAAAGAAGCAGAAGAAAATTTTGTACAAGAAAGTAACAAACCTGAACAACTTACTTGGGAACAATGTTTGTCAATTGAAATTTTTGATCAACCCATTAATTTGCATGCCAATACTTCTATAGATTATGGTGAGGATTGGACTATTGATTCTGGTTGTTCTCATCATGCTACTAGAAATGTTTCTCTTCTTTTTGATGTCCATACCCATCAGGGAAAGAGAGTTATTGCAACGGCCGATAATTCCTTACATCCTGTTGTTGAAGAATGACGTGTTAATGTTAAGGATGATGCACCAAATGTTGCTGGTGTTTTTCTTGAAGATGTTTATCATGTTCCAGGTCTAAAGAAGAATTTGGTTTCGTCTCTCAGATTTCTGACTCTGGGAGGTATGTTCTCTTTGGTCCAAATGATGTGAAATTTTTTTCTAATATTAAGCAATTTGAAGCTTGATGTTTTATTAACTGGAAAGAGGAAAGATTCTCTCTATGTTTTGTCTGCAAGTGATGCTTATGTTGAAAAGACAGGTCAGAATGATAGTGCAACACTTTGGCATGCTCGACTAGGCCATGTTGGTTATCAGTTACTACAAAGAATTTCTATGAAAAAGCTTCTTGACGGTGTTCCTCTCTTTAAGGAAATTCATCACGATGTGGTTTGTCCTGGTTGTCAATTTGGGAAATCATATCGTCTTCCTTTCCCAAATTCAAATAACAGGACTACTGTTGCATTGCATTTGGTTCATTCATATTTGATGGGGCTAACTAGAATACCCAGTTATTCTGGTTGTCGTTATGTGATGGTTTTTGTGGACGATTTTTCTCGGTTCACGTGGGTGTATTTCTTGGAAGCTAAAAAGTAAGACTTTCTCCAAGTTTGTCCAGTTCAAGGAGCAAGTGGAAAATGAATTTATGTTGCCAATAAAGTGTCTTCGCACAGATAATGAGGGAGAATATATGTCTGATCAATTTTAGAATTATTGCAAAGAGCATGGAATTTAACGTCAAATGACATGTCCTGACATTCCACAATAGAATGAAGTTGTTGAACGTAAATTAGCACATCTTACATTTATGTGTTTGTGTTGGTTGCATGCAAAGAACCTTCCAAGGGAGCCTTAGGCAGCAGCTATTCAGTCAGCTTGTCACGTCATAAACCGTCTACCTCCATGGACGGGATCGAATCTGTCTCCTTTTGAGGTATTATATCATCGTAAACCTAATGTGAGTTATCTTCGAGTTTTTGGGTCAATTTGTTATGTTCATGTTTCAAAGAATAAGCGTACTAAACTTGACCAAAGGCAAGACGTTGTATTTTTGTTGGATAAGATACTCACAGGAAAGGATGAAAATGTGTGGATCCAAGTACAAGAGAAGTTGTTGTGTTCTCGAGATGTGGTATTTGATGAAGTTTTGTCACATCAAATGGATACAAGTTCAAAGAAAGGTGTTGTTGACTTATCGCCTTTTTTTACTGATGATGCATCGAATGAAAAGGAGATCAATACTAGTATTGGAGAATATAATCAAACAAATGAAGATGCAGAGACTGTTGTTCGAAGATCTTCTAGACAAAGAACACTACCCAATTATTTATCTAATTATGAGGTACAGTTAAATAATTGTTCAATTGTATCTTGTTTTTTAATGGGTGATATTTGTGAAAGTGAACCCAAGTCTTATAATGAAGCTAGAGATGTTCTTGAATGGGAAGAAGCAATGCAGGAAGAAATCTCAGCTCTAAACAAGAGCGACACTTGGGAATGAAAGTGTTAATATCTAAATTACGGAAGCAATTTTGGATCTTAGGCACTTAATAAGTTCAATTTGATCAATTTTTGCATGTTGTTCATAAGAAGAAAAACAGAGATAGAATACCAACCTCTTTTAAATGGAAAAATTGGTTGGATTCTTTCGTTGTTTTTCTTCACCAATCAATCACGAACCACCACTGGCTCTTCCTTGCTATCCTCAAGCCTTTATGAAACGGATTGTGAGATCCTCTAGTGATGGAATTAGAAGGGAAAAACTTGAAGAACATGCTTATGGAGGTGGGTTTGGTGTGTGGGTATTTTGGCAGCAATTCACCATCAAATTAGCTTGCTTTCTTCAACCTTCTTCTTCCCTTTTATAGAGGGATCAAAGATGAAGAAAAGCCCCTGAGATTGACACCAATTCAGCCACTAATTAGTGAGAAATGGTGTGGGTTAAAAGTGGGGAGTGCATGGGTTTAGTCACCATGCACTCCACCTCCAAAAAATCAAATTATTTTGATTTTAATTAATTCAATATAATCTTGAATTAATTTTTTTAATTATTTAATTTTTAATAATCTGAAAATTGTAAAATCAAATTTTAATTTTTCAATTTTAAATTAATTCAAAATTAATTTAAAATAATTATTAATTAATTTAATATCTAATATTAAATTAATATTTTGCCATCAATCCCGAACATTTCCGAAATGTTATTTTTCAATCATGAATCCATATTCATGTGTTCGATATTTAAATCATATTTAAATATTAAATATCACACTACCCGGTTTTCACAAAACTCGACGTAACGATAACGTCCACCTCCTCTAACCATTTCCCTAAACTAAATTCGAAGTAATTCATATCCTATCTATCATATTGTTCCAAAGGTTAGTCTCGAGCTAGTAAGGGGACCTAATGGATCTACAGATCATGGGCTCCAACGGTGTGAGGTTTAACCGGCCAAACCCTTTTAACCTAGTTAACCAACATTCGTAACTACCAGGACACTCCACTATAGCCCAATAGTTGAACTCCCCTCACTGTAGATATATTTCCGTCCACTTGATATAATCATGATTAGTAAGTCAATCCTTCACAGGTCGTTCGTTACTATAGTTAGGTCAATTGTCCGTTTTACCCCTATAGCACATCTTTGCTCCTTAAGTCCACTAGTCCTCGAATGAACAATTTGTTTATGGTCCAACCATTAAACAGAGTCCCTCTCGAGCCAATGAGAGGGTGGGGCCCCTTGTCCAAGCCTCGGAGTCAGCACTTAAGGGAACAACCTTTCTACTATCCCTGATTCGGGTAGGAGTGAATTCCATCTTGTAATATTATGTCCCCAACTATCCATCTAGTCTTATCCCCAAAATGGTAGGCATTTTGATAGGCGTTATTGGGCCACTCTCACCCATACAGATCAAAGGATAATCCTAAATGAACAGGAGTTCATAGTAAGCTCAGGATTAAGATCGAGTTACCTAGGTCATCTCATGAAATAGTCAGTCTTAACAGTAAACGGCGTTATAAAGTAAGAGTGACTTATTTCTCGGTCCGGTCTTGTGTAAACATCTTTTACACAGGATGTCCCTACTCGCATGTCTCTACATGAACGATCCATGATCACATCGTTTGCCTTATTCGCAAAGTAGGTCGCTTCCATAGTGTTACCAGGATAAGGTATCCAGCCTTATTCACATACTATAGACCATTTCGGATATATATTCGAACTTGATCCCTGTCCATATTGATGCGCAATTTGCTTACCGCAAGTGTACGGGTCAAGTAATAATATAGTGTTTTCGTGTAAAACGAGTGTCGTCCTCTGGATTGGTTTTCTAGCAAATTAAGTACCGTGAATACTTTTGTCCAATTTTATTTAGGGAGCAAAACTTCATGAAAAAGATAAATCTAAAGACAAAAAAGCATAAAATAAAGGGTGGAGACTCAAATGGAAAGACTCTTAGGGAATTGATTTCGTTGATTAAGATTGAGGATTGATTAATAGGAATGAATTGACCGTGCAATTATTCTACAAGCCAAGGAAACATTTATCATGATTACCTCTCCCGAGTATAATTGATTCTCATGCATATAACTAACTTGATATCCCTATCTAAGTTCATTAACATGCAAGGCATTATTCGGTTCGGTCCTTGTTATACTTCTAGAGATAGTCTAAATCCCGTCACAAACTTAGAATTTCTACTCTAGTCATGCAATTGAACAAAGCAAGTCTTAGGCCAAATCCTCCCTCCCGAGTTAGATTCAACACTTAAATCATTCAATTAGTGATCAAGTAATTGAAAGCATTAAACAAAATTGCATGCATAAAATAAAAACACATTCATACCTAAAATCAATCCAAAAACTAAAACAATTATATCAATCCCTAAGACAAACAACTAGCAATTCATAGTCTTTAAACCATAAACACTAATTGAAAGAAAAGCCATAAAAACTACAAGAGGTAAGGGAAAGAGAAAGGAAAACTCGAATTCGTCGAAACCGACACGTCCCCGTCACGATCTCCACGTCTTCTCGCTTGATTCCCGCTCCTTGGCCTTGCTTTAGCTCCCACCAAAGGTCTCTAGTCGAAATTAGGGCTAAAATCTAACCAATTGGACTCCCCCAATCCGTAGCTCAAAATGATGAATTTATAGAAAATCTGCCGACAGCGTCGAGACGCTATGGACAGCGTCGCGACGCTGTCGCGATACCGCGAATCTGGAAATTTTGCCTACAGCGTCGCGACGCTATGAAGGTTTTTTTTTTTTTTTTTTTTTTTTAAATCAGCTGGGCTGAATTTGACTTCTTCCAACGTGATCCTTTTTCGATCTTTTAGCCCTTTTTCATGTCCCGAACACGCAATTAGCTCAAATATTTATTTCCTATAAATACAACACAAAAACGCATCATTTTGGCCAATAAATTATAAAAGACTAGCTAAATTAATTAGGGAAAACTAGCTAGCTATGCTCGCTATCACATATCCACGATATAGTTCGAGTATTTCATATTATAACCATGGATGTTTCTATTGGATTTAAGATATGAAATAATCAATTCACTGAATAACATCTTTATTATAAAAATGATTTACAAAACTTGAGTTTTAGGACATAAAACCCAACAGGGAACTTGTTCCAAAGTCAAAGAATGTTGAGTTAGTTACTTGTAAATGGGTTTACAAGTTAAAGGAAAAGTCGGATGGTACTATTGACAAGTTGATACGCAAATTGCTAACCGCAAGTGTACGGGCCCAAGTTATAATATAGTGATTAAAAATCGAATGTTGTCCTCTAGATTGGTTTTCTAGTTCACCTAATTACTAAAGGTATATTTGCCCAATTTTATTTAGAGAAAAGGGTCGAGAAAGATGCAAATTAATTAAAAACTACTCAAAGCAATTAAATGGGTGGAAACTTAATGGAGAAAAGCCTTAGGGAATTAATTTCACCTATTAGATGCATGAATTAATTCAGTGATTGAATATGAATAGACACGTAACGATTATTAAAAGCCTCTCCCGAGCACAATTAATTCTTTATGCAAAATAAGAAATTGATATCCCTATCTAATTTCCACAACAAGCATAAGCATTAAGGAACAATCCTTATAACGGTTTCTCAAGCAATCCTCAATCTCCCGATTATAGAACCACCTAAGTCATGCAATTGATAATCTAATTTAAACTACCCTCTCCCGAGCAATTAGTTCAGATAAAACAACATACAATCCGTGATCAAGAGATTATAAGCATTAAGCATTCAATTGCATAAATAAAAGGCATTACGAACCGTCCACAAAAACCCCTAAATTAATCCATACAATCTAATGGCTACATCAAACCCCTAAGAAACGAAAATTAGCTACTCATGGTCTCAAAATCACAAGCAAAATTTGTCCAATACATCATAAAATCAGTACAAGAAGTAAAGGGAGAAAGATTAAACTCGCTAGCCGTGGTTGCTGCACGTTCCCGTCACGATCCCCATGATCTAAGCTCCGAAAATCAACTCCCCTTCGTGCTCCCAGTATTATGGCCGAATTTCTCTTTCAATAGTCGTCTTTTTCTCCCAAAAAAAACTCCCCCCGAACTGCAACATCGTTTTCTATTTATAACCCACATTTTGTCGCAACAGCGTCGCGACGCTGTGGAGATAGCGTCTCGACGCTGCCTCGATTGCGCGCATTCTGCTGAAGGGGCCAGCGTTGAGACGCTCCAAAGATAGCGTCTCAACGCTACCCTGTTGGATGGGGGCCTTGAACCTTGTCTTCCTTTGCTCATTTCTTCACTCGATTTAATTCTTTTGCTCCTAAATCACCGGTATTCATCAAAACTTCAATTTCCTTCAAAATATTTGATTCCTACAAAATTAAACCAAATAGACATAAAATTGGCCAAATAATCCTCAAGACTAACACTAAATTAATATAAAATATAGCTCAAATAATTGAGCTATCACAAGTAGAAAGCTCGCCTTGTTGCTCGTGGTTTTTCACAATAATATGGTCTAGATTATGAAGAGACATTCAGTCTTGTTGCTAAAATGGTAACTATTCGAACAATTATTTCATTAGCTGCTTACAAAGATTGGAAATTATGGCAGTTAGATGTGAAGAATGCTTTCCTTTATGGAGAGTTAGATTGAGACATTTTTATGGAACAACCTCAAGGTTTTGTTTCCAATGAGTCTCCAAACTATGTGTGTCGACTCAAGAAGGCTTTATATGGTCTTAAGCAAGCCCCTCGTGCTTGGTATGGTAAAATTGCTCAATATCTTGAGTTCTGTGGGTTCAGGTCTTCAAGTGCAGATTCAAATCTGTTTGTTAAAAAGACAACTTCAGTATGTACAATGTTTCTACCATATGTTGATGACATGATCATAATAGGTAATGATGAAGTCGAAATTAATAGTCTTTGAGATGCTTTGTCAATTCGTTTTGAAATGAAGAGTTTGGGTGAAGCAAGATGTTTTCTTGGCTTGGAGGTTGAGATGGATACTTTGTCTCACAGAAAGGATATGCAGCGAGTTTATTAGATCGTTTTGACATGAATGAGTCAAAATCAATGACTACTCCTATGGAACCATCTTTGAAGTTGACTAAGGAAGAAGGAAAATAATTGACAAATGCAACATCTTTTTCGACAACTTGTTGGTAGTCTAATTTATTTAACTATCACAAGACCTGACATTTCTTATTCTGTAGGTGTTGTCGCTCAATTTATGGATAAGCCATATGAAACTCATTTAGATGGTGCAAACAGGATTCTTCGATATGTTAAGAGTACCTTATGTTTTGGCTTGTTGTATAAACAAGCTAAATCTTTCGTGTTAAGCAGTTTTGTTGGTGCAAATTTGGTTGGTGATCATGTAAATGACAGACGTTCCACAACTGGATACTACTTTAGTACCTGCTTAGGGGCTATTTCATGGTGTAGTAAGAAGCAAGTCTCTTTTGCTCTTTCAAGTTGTGAAGCAGAATATGTAGCAGCTTCTATGGCTACTCAAGAATGTATTTGGCTAAAAAGACTCATGGCAGAAATCTTTTCCAATTTGGACTATCCAGCTTGTATTTTTGTGACAACGAAAGTGCAATCAAGCTTGCAGGGAACCTAGTGTTTCATGCTCGTACAAAGCACATTGAAACTCATTTTCATTTTGTTCGAGAGAAAGTTTTGACGCAAGACATCAAATTGCAGAAGATATATTCCAAGGAGCAAATTGTTAATATATTTACCAAGGCTCTTGGTAAACCCAAGTTTGAAGAACTCAGGAGTGCACTCGGTGTTGTTGATCGCTGCACTAAGGGGGAGTGTTAAAATTAGTGAAAACTTGGTAGGCAAGTAGTTTGGCTTAGTTAAAATTTACTTGTGTAGAAAGTAATGGTTAATTAGTGGCATTTATTTAGGATAGTGGCTCCTAATTTGGAGGGGTGTGACTTAGTGACTTAGTAAGGTTGATTTAAGAGATTTTCAAGGTTAGTGGGTTAGTGGTTGTTCATTTTACTTTCCTATAAATTCGTGTAATTTTTTATCATTTCAATGCATCAGAACACAATTTGATTCACTTCCTTCTTGCAATTTCTATTTTGTTTCCACTATTTGATATTCTTTGTCTACAAATATCTCTATAACACTCTCTAATTTTAATAATATCATTGTTATAGGTAATTTTGCACTATCTCGATCATCGAGGAACAGACAGATTCAACGTGGATTCAAGCCAACCATGGCTCGACCCATGGGGGTCATGTGCCCTGCACACTCCTAGCTCTGGGAGTCCTTCGACGCCCTGGTTCGATCCACTCCAACTCTAAAATGGACAGGGTATACATATCATTCTTCAACCCTTCTTCTTCCTTATTCTCAATTCACTTGGTACATTCATAACCTCTTAGCTGGCTTAAGTATTAGAGTCAGTTTGGCTAGCACCAAACCAATGTGCATATTTATGTGCATATTTTCTTGTCTTGTAGACCACATCTACCCCTTCAAACAATTTTATATGAAAGTCAGGTGCATTTTTCTCTGTTTGGATTTTGGCAACAACAATCATGTTGCACAAATTTAGCTTGATTAATGCATAAATTAACCTTGTATAACTTTGCCAAACTCAAAACTCACAAAATTTAACAAAATTTTAGGTTTAATGTAATTTTTCTTTGGAATCCTACCAATTTTGTACCATACATATGTTTTTTAGGGAAAAATACACTTTTGGTCCCTGAAGTTTGAACTTGATGTCTATTTGGTCCCTAAAGTTTAAAAAGTGACACTTTAATCTCCGAGGTTTAAAAAATACTTCTAAATGGTCCCTGAGTTAATTTGACCGTTAGTTGACTTAATGGAAAAATGATGTGGCATGATGAGGTGGCACATTTTAATTGAGGTGGCCAATTTAATAATTTTATATTATTTTTTTTAATTACATGTCATTTTCTTTTTTTTTTCCTCTTTCTCTCTCTTCTTTTATCTTCCCTTCTTCCCTCCGTTTACCTTCTTCTTCCCTTTCCCTATTCTCTATTCCCCTCCGACAAATCCTCCACCCTCCATTAATGCTCTTCTTCACTCTCTCTCTCCAACTCTTTCTTCCTCTCTGTTTTTCTCCTCCATAATCATTCCCTCTCCCAGCTTTTGACGCTCTTTCAACCGGACAGCGACCGACGCCCTCCATAATTGTTTCCATTCCCAGCTTTTTCTATTTAACCATTCATCCATGGATGTTTGGGATTAGCAGCTGCCGGAAGATCACCACGGCCGTCATCGGCGCCAGAATCCCTCCTTCTCTTCTTCTCTTCTCGACGCTATTTACCGCTCCATTGATGAGAGCAACGACGTCCAAGGCGAGGAGCAGGTGATCTTGTACAGAGAGACCATGAGGAAGAAGCAGAGCATTGGCTTCAAGGAGGATGAAGACGATAGGTTGAACTTCCGTCGCGCTTGTATGATTGAGAAGTGGATGGAGAAGAAGGTTAGTGAGAAGGTCGTTGTTCGAAGGAGTTCTATGGCGGATTTTGATCGGAAGGCCAGGAATGTTCGCGATCGCGATCATCGTGAACATCGTGATCGTGATTTTAAGAAAGAGCATTAAAGGATGTACACTTTGAAAAAACAACAGGAAAGGGAATAGAGAAGAAGGAAAGGGAAGAAGAAGGTGAACGGAGGGAAGAAGGGAAGATAAGAGAAGAGAGAGAAAGAGGGAAAAAAAAGAAAATGACATGTAATTAAAAAAATAATATAAAATTATTAAATTGGTTACCTCAATTAAAATGTGCCACCTCATCATGCCATATCATTTTTCCGTTAAGTCAACTAACGGTCAAATTAACTCAGGGACCATTTAGAAGTATTTTTTAAACCTCGGGGACTAAAGTGTCACTTTTTAAACTTCAGGGACCAAAAGTGTATTTGCCCTTTTTTTTAAGTACATCAACATTTGGGGGTGGAGGATTCGAAGTTTTGACATTTTGGTCGATGATACATGTCAATTACTGCTGAGCTATGCTCACTCTAGCTATCGTACATATGTTTTATAATTCATTGATTACATGTGAAAATATTTTTTTTTCTAAAAACTTATTTGAGGGGGAAGATTGCAATACTTTTTAAAGTTTAAGGTTAAAATTGCAACACTTACTTGAATTTGAGTTACACAACATAGAAGTTTATGGATAAAAATCGATATTTTTTTCCCCTTAAGATAATGTTATTTCTTATCTAATTTCTAGTAATTGATGTAAATTCAGCGTTTTTAAAATATGGTGACCTTTTTTTTTATATATAGAAAAATATGGTGACTTTTTTTCAGTAAAAAAGTTGTGTGAAAGTTCATATTAGTTTCATTTTGGTTAGGACTTAGGATAGTATTAAATTTTATTTTTCCGTATTTTTTTTTTGTTTGAAACGTCAAAAATAACATATTCGCTCCATTTAGATTTTGAGTTTACATGTTCAATAATAATAAAAAAAATTAGTAGACCTAATCGTGTTAGTGCATGTTTGGGAGTGATTATAAAATGGTTAAAATCACTTTTGTCATATTTAAAATTCTTTCAAAACATGTCTTTAACAATTCAAAATCAATTTTGATGATAAGAAAACCACGTTTAAAAGTGTAAAATCAAACATGAAATTGATTTTAAATAATTCAAGGTATGTTTCGGAGAGATTTCGAATATGAAAAAAATGATTTTAGTCATTTCAAAATCACTTTAAGTGATTCCCGGTCAATCACTTGAGAGGTGATTCTCAAATGATTTTTCTAAAGTGATGGTGAGTGACTTTGTTATAAAAATGACTTATCTTGTATATAAAACAAATATAACCTTTTATAACAGGCAAAGTCCCTCATCTCTTATAAAAATCATAAATTTCCCAAGAAAACATGTTTTCTCAAATCCGTTATCATTGAGGTCATCTATCATTGTTTTTGTTGCTAATTGTTATCTCAACAAAGTTTTCATAATGTCCATGATTTAATTTATTATCTTTTTAAAATTTTCAATCATATTTCTCACTTATTTTTATCTCCAGAGGTTTAAACTCTCTCTAGAATTTTTATCTCTAAATTTTTCCCCTCCCTATAATTTTTGTATCTTAATTTTTTTCTCACTATTTCTTCACCTCTTGCTTTAAATTTTTTTGCCCTTGAATTTTTTTTCCCCAACTCTTAACATTTCTCCTCATTTAAGTTTTTCTCCTCCAATTTTTTTTTATCATTCTTTCCATTTCTTTCTTTTTTTTTTTCTTTATTATATTTCATTACTTTATTTCTTTATCTTCAAATTTTCGCTCTTTATTAAATTTCTAGTTTTCTTGGATAAATTTTGTCTCCCACCTTCTAATTTTTTTTTTAAAATAAAATGTAATACTCTATTTTAGTAATTTGATGATTATAAAATCACCTTTGAAAACAAACATTAATAATTTAGAAAATTACTATTAGACGTGTAGAACCGAACATTAAAAGGATGATATGAAAATCATTTTTAATAAATCAATTATAAACAAATCAATTGTGCTAAAATCACTATTTTTAAAATCATTCCCAAACTAAACATTAATTTTTAGAAACACGTGTCTTGGACAGACAAATATTACTTAATAATTAAATTAAACGTATTAAAATTTAAAAATATAACCCCATACTGCTCAGTAAAATTTAGCCTCGTTTATAAAAACCTTCACCTATCTCAATTTTTGTAATGAACAAAATTTCAAGGCTTGATTAGATTGATTTGATTCAATAGTTTACAAAAATAAATCTAAAAATGAACAAATATTATTTAAAAGAAAAATTAAAAAAAAAAAAAGGAAAATCCTTATAAATAGCCACATACACAGTTTATTTTTGAAAATGGCCAAACAGGTTTTTTTCAATAAAAAGTGGCTAAACTGTTTTTTTAACATATTTTCACAGTAATTGCCAAAGCGAGCACAATTGTAATTGACATGTATCATCGACCAAGAGTTAGAGGTTCGAATCGCCCCACCTCCAAATGTTGTTGAGTATATATATATATTTTCATTCGAATTATTCTTTCGATTATACCATCAAGTCAATTTTCACATCCTGTCCTATATTTGAGGCACATGTTTTCCCTCTCTTATCTATTTTATCTTATGTTGGAATCAGTTACGTTACCCAAATTTTAGTTTTCATTTCAATTTTCGAGTAGATTTTTATTTTTTAATCAACAAATCATCATCTTCATCCTCTTTTCCACCTATTCTTAAGTTTGATCAGTTTCTTGATCTCCACTTCTTTCCAACACCAAAAAGACTATTGATCATAGGTATGTTGCCTATATTCATATTCTTTTTTTTTTTTTCTATTTATTCTTTTATTCTTGAAAGTCATTTTACCTACTCTTTGAAAAATTAGATCTTGTATTATGAGACTGTGAATGCTTCAAATACAGTGTGCATGCAAGTAAATTTTGAGAAGTCCTTATATTTGCGTGATAATTTTTCTTTTTCAATATACTATATTTCTTGTATGTACACTTATTGTTCCTCCATAAATCGTGATTTTAATTTAGTATAAGATTTCTCAATTTAAATTTTCGTTTTCAAATTATTTTGTTAGGATAGATTAGTATCTGTCTTATCTTTTTTATTTTAAAATTCGTTGATTTAATTTGATTTAAATTAATCTGTAAATACTAGATTCCCTCCCTATTTGATGGGTATTTAATTCAATTAGATTTAGATTTGCATTTTTTTTTATACGTTGTAAAAAGAACTTACTTAAAATAGTAGTTACCATTTTTCAAAATGGCTAATTAAAAAGGATCATTTATCTAATTGCCAAAGAAAAAAAAAAAGTTACACAACCTACTACTCCAACTCGAAGGCCCAGCCACCCAGCTCTCTTCAACCCTTTTTTGGCCCATTCTTTTTATTAAAAAAAAAAACAAAAAACTAAATAAATAAATAAGGGGCAACCAGATAAATTGCCATTTTAAAATAGCTGTTTTGAAAAAAGGTCATTCGTATTTTCAATTTGAGAAATGACCAAAAGCTAATTTTAGTAAATTTTTTTTGGCAACATAATGGACGAAAATACCCCTGACCTAAATCTTAATTCAGAATAAATTAAACCAAATACACTATAAATAAGGGAGAAAAGCTAGCTTTGTTACAAATTAATACGGGTAAATAAATAACAAAGTTTCAAAATGAGAAATTAAATATGGGAACTAAAATCTGGGAACTTAAATTTAAAATAAGATATTTAAATTCAAATCATAGAGAAAAATAGGAGAAGATAAAAAAACACAGTATATTGGAAAAAAAAATAAAGAACTGACTTGTTGAAAATAAAATTCAATATGCAAATTGAAAAAATGGAAGAACAACCTCATTCACCTTGAGTAAATGACCAATATCAGTAGGCATCCATCATTAAGCTTTGCACCTAAAACATCAAATCAAAATATAGTATAATTTGAAAAAAATAATATCACTATAATTTTAACCCAAAATGAATTCACGGTGAAATTTTCTATCACATCCCATCTCAAAAAATCACATCTCATCTCAAAAAAGGAAAAAGAAAAGGCTAGAACTCTTCAGCTTCACCTTGGAAAACCCTCCTTCGCAAACCCCATCTCAAAAATAAAAAAAGAAAAAACCCTTACCCTTCGGAGAAACCCCAACCGATTGAGCTTCCTCTTCGAAAACCCTTAAGCCTTCTTCGATTCTTCTTCTCCGAACGCGATTCTACTTCGCAAATAACCTCATTCTTCTTCAAGCTTCTTCTCCTACCCTGATTCTCAAACCTCTCGACGGATTTACACAGACATTTGAAGGAACATTCGGAAGTTCCAAGAAGTTTTGTTGACATTCCATGGTATGCATGCTTCGATCTCTTCTATCTTTTGGTTTATATAGATATATACTATTTTTTCCTTATAAATAGGATAATATCGAAAAGGGACCGAAGCTAGGACCCATCATTTTAATAAGAAAATGATAGACGATAAAGTAGGGATCCTTTATCTTTCTAAGCTTTCGAATAACAAAACTAAATGAGAAAGTAGGGATCCTTTATCGATTTAAAATCTGTCACACACCATTTTAAATGATATATCTCGTTCTAATAGCATACATGGTGAAAAAAGAAGAAAAAACAAAGACAAGAACTAGTGAAAGGTTGCGATTGATTGGGAAAATCCTAGGAAAAAAGGTGCAAACGGATTCAAATCGAATAACGATTAACATTGAAAAAGAGGTAAAGTAGTTTTTTTGTTTTGTTTGTTTCCAATTAAAGTGAGGTATTTTTTTTGGAATGTTGGAATGTATGTAGGGAAACATGGATCAAAGTGCTTCCATGGAGGAGAAACACAGAGAAAAAGACAAAGAACGGGGACGAGGAGAATCAAAAGCCTGAAAAGAAGAATAAACGACCCAGACTTGAAAAGGTAAAATTACAACCTTGAGTTTGCCTCATGAACTAAAGCAATGAATCCAACTCTTACCTTGAGTTTTCTTCGACAGGGATGAGATGAAGAAGAGCAACCTGAGGTATACGAAGTCAACAATTATAGTGTGTATGAAAAAAGGTAAGGGTTGGACTCTAACAATTATTTCCTTTTGTAGGAGAAGGATCATTCTAAAATGATTGAGGATGATGCCGAAGAAAGTTCAAATAAACTTTCAGAAATTGAGAAGAGAAACTCTGGTGAAGAGAAATCTGAAATGCAAACTGTTGAAGAAACTCCAACCAAGAATATGAAGAATGAGAGAATTCGAGCAATTAAGGTATTCTGTTCATTACAATATTGGTATCAATATACAGTGTAATTGCATAATGGTCTGTAACAAAGAAGACACGAAACAAAAGTGACAAATCTAAAAAATGGATGGCATGAAACAAAGAAGACAAAGAACAAAGGTGACGTTGGGTAGTTTCCAGAGATGAGAGGAGAGATGATTGATTCTGTAACTAAAGGTTCCTTGATTCATGGAATTGAAAGTTACAGATTTTTTTTTAAAAAAAAATTCATCAGATACGGTTGCACAAATATAAGGGAGACGTGGGGAATGACTCAAGGGTAAAAATGAAAGATTGAATCAAACGAAAATAGGTTAAAAAATCGGTTTGGCCATTTTTCATTAAAAAATCCGGTTTGACCATTTTTCAAAACTACTCTGTAATTTTTGGTCATTTTTGAGGATTTCCCAATAAATAATGTTAAATGACAACCTGAACATTTAAGTTTAGGTAAAATATGACCTTAAACTTAACAATATAATAGGTCTTTAACTTCTAATTTTGTGTCTAATAAGTTTCTAGAATTTAAAGAAATATCCGATAAATTTATAAGCTTTTCAATTTTGTGTCAATAGATCATTGATCTATTCAATTGATTTTTGATATCCACAACCTATTGACAATAGATTTGTTAATTTAAAAAAATGGTGAATACTTTTTCAAAAAAAAAAAAATGGTGAATATTGTCAAAAACCTTATCTGACATTTAGAAAGTTAAGATAAGATATATTTAGACATAAACATGAAAGTTTAAAGATTAAACTTGTAAGCTAACCAGTACAAAAGAACACAAACAAATACAAATACATAAACAAAAACAATTTGTTACATTATAAATAGGTAAAATACATATTTGGTTTAGGATTTGAAGTTAGTTTCTATTTGAACTCTAGAGTTTCAAAATTAATGTTTTTTGCCCTTAATATTTGAATTTAGTTTCTATTTGATCATTGAAGATTTAAAAGTGAAATATTCCATTCTTGAAATTTGAATTTGATTTCTAATTGGTCTCTAGGATTTGAAATTTGGTTTCTATAAGGTCTATGAGTTGAGTTAATTGTATCTTATGGAATGATGACATGACAGTTAATATATGCTGAACTATGGGGTTAGTTTCAATTATAGCTCTAAACTTAACAACCCTTGAAGACTTTTTTTTGGTAGATTCATGGACAAAAAATGATGTATTTGTATATGTATTATTGTTTATGTGAACAGATTGAATACATACGTGAAAAATGCAATAAGAACACATGCAAATACAACACTTTTTGTCCATAAATTTAACGAAAAATGTCACCGAGGGTCGTTTTGAAACAAACTTCAAACTTCAAGGATTAAAACTTAAAATGAAACTTGTGAAAGTTCAAGGTTGTAATTGAAACTAACCCGATAATTTAACCTTTTTAAAATGAGTTGGACCATCATTATTATTATTATTTTATACTCATAGGTTAATTAGACCAATTTCAAATTTCAAGGACGTTGAAGGCCAATCTTGTTACTTTTTAAATCTTGACCAAATAAAACTAAATTCAAATCTCAATGACCAAAAGTATTAGTTTTAAAAACTTTAGAGACCAAATAGAAACTAAACTCAAATCTTAGGAGACCATTAGATTTTATCAATTATAGATGTTATATGACAAATCAAGGCTTACCACATGGTCCAATCACTAAAGGTAAGGTGTTCAAACTCCTACTCAGAAGTGTTGAGGTAAAGGCTTAAGCAACATTAATGAGACACGTTGACTAGATGCAAGCTTAGGCCCCATTTGATAACCATTTGGTTTTTGAAAATTATGCTTGTTTTCTCCTAAATTCTTTACCATGACTTTCATCCAAGTTAAGGTTGCATTTGAATTCCTAGCCAAATTTTAAAAACAAAAACAAGTTTTTGAAAACTACTTTTTTTTCTTTGTTTCCAAAATTGGACTTGGTTTTTGAAAACAAGATAGAAGATTGATACTAAAACTAAGAAACTTATAGGTGGAAGTATGTGTAATATAAGCTTAATTTTCAAAAATCAAATGGTTATCAAACGGGCCTAGCTATCTGAGGGTTCAAACACCAACAATGCAAACTTGCTAATCGCGGGTATGGTTCGTTAGAAATGGTAGGGCAACACATGCCAACTGCTCCCCTATAAAAGGTTAGAGACCCATGATCTTGTAATATTACTTTAGTTCAACTCGACCCCTGTTTGGCTAAGTATTAGCTTCAGCTTTTGAAGTGTATAGGACCGAGCACCACACTGATGCAAGATTTTATTTGCAAGTTCACACCTTGATTGATTGGAGCCCACCTCATATGAAATTTTAGTAGTTGCAACTTGAATCGTACATCAACGTTAAACTTTGTTTCTCAAACTTCAAACATCGTGTCAAATGAGTTCTTGAACTTTAAAAGTACTTAATGAGTCAATTATCTTTCACTTTCATGTTGATAGCACGTATTTCATGCTATTTTATTACCACTAATCTAAACTTGTTAGGACCTTTTTGATGTTTTAACTGTTTGTTTTGTAGATATTTGAGAAATAGAGGTCTCGAGAGCAAATTATACAATTTTGCACTAACTCGGAAAAATTAAGGTGTTTTTGAGATACTTGGAGTCCATGAGATGAAGAGGAAGTGAAAAGACCCAAACGCATTGTCACAACCCCAAGAGCAATGGCCAAGATGCTAAAAGGACAAGTTCCAAGTGAAGAATCCCGAGAGGCTAGTGTTGAGACGCTGTCACAGTAGAGTCTCAACGTTAGACGAAGGCAGAAGGTTGGAAAAGTCCATAGCGTCGAGATGTTGTGCATAACATCTCGACGCTATCACGAAATTTTCTCACAGAATGTGAATGCCCCAAACACAGAAAGCGTCTCGACGCTCCGACTGTTTTATAAATAGACGACTCAATTTTTATTCGTCGTTAGGTTAGATTTTGGCATTCTTTACGTTTCTCAGCTTGCTCTTTTCGATTCTTTTAGCTTTTCCTTTGTTCTAGGCTTGTTTAGAATGCTTTCTTTTGATATTTACACTATGTTTAAGAAGCTTGTCGGGTTCATAATAATTGAGCAGGATCTCGTATCTCTGATTATTTTCATCCGCTGTTTTTTTTAATCTCCTTCCTAGTGGACGACCCCGCCGTTTTTTTTTTAATTCAACAACATTTGGGGTGGAGGGATTTGAACCTTTGACCTTCTGGTTGATGGTACATGCCAATTATCGCTGAGCTATGTTCGCTTTGACATATCTAATTCGATCTTATCTTTACAATTTTGTGTATGATAACTTGATAAGTATGCAAATTTGTTGTGTGTAGCGATACACAGGGATCTCCCTACATATCTTATTAAAATTTTGACAACTAAAAAAGAGAAAATCAGAAAAATTTATCTTTCCTAATTGTGATTTTAATGGCGACCAAGTATTATCCAAAAATTAAAAAGAAGAGCAAAAGACACTTTTGCCCTAGTCTCTTCTTCTCCTTCAGTCTCTTTCAGTCCTTTCTCCGAGTATACTCAGACCCGGCGGCGGCGCCCCCAAAATCTCTCCACCTCTCTGCTTTCGCTCCTCCGCCATCTCTCTCTCTCTCTTCACCGACTCTTCATAGCAGTTGAGCGGCTTTCTCGCTCCATCGCAAGAAACAGAAATCCACGACAACATACAGACTGAGTTTGAATTCATCTCAACTGTAAAAAGAACCTCAACTTCTTCTAATCTTTCGAAACGACTGACCATGGAGATAGACAGAGATGATGGCCGTACCCCCAGCCAGTTGAGACCACTTGCTTGTTCTTGCAATGTTCTTAATCGTGCTCATGGCTCCGCCAGTTGGTCGCAAGGTCTCTCCATCTTCCAGCGCCTTCTCTTAGTTCTTGTTTCATTGGTTTGTGAAGTTGGTTTGGTTTTGGGAAATTTTCTTATGAGTGGTTTGTTTAATTTTGATTTTGTAGGCGATACGAAAGTTCTTGCTGCAGTTTATGGACCTAAAGCGGGAACAAAGAAGAATGAAAACCCTGAGAAGGCTTCAATTGAGGTTATATGGAAACCCAAGACAGGGCAAATTGGTAAGCTTCTTTATCTTCTTATGTACTTTGCTTTCTCTATCTGTGATTCATTTGATAAAGCTCTCATGCCGTGAGTATACTAGGGATTATCATAATATTGGCACTTCAATAAGTTTCTTACATATTAATGGCATTGACAATGTGGCTTTCTTTGGACATAGTGTAATATTTTATACTTTAGTTGAATTTGAAGCAGGCGATGGATGACATTCTTTGAATCTCTGTAATGCATTTTGTTTTTCTTTTACCTTTTATGATGCATTAGGAAAACCGGAAAGGGAGTGTGAGATGATATTGAAGAGGACATTGCAGAGTATTTGCATATTAACTATTAATCCCAATACTACCACAACTATTGTTGTTCAGGTGAGTCTAATTTTTTCCCCTTTCTGCCACAACGTGCCTGTGACATGCTACATGTCTCTGTCTTCCTTGTTACCGTCCTGTTATCAATGCTTGTCATGCATATACACCCTAAAATCTCTATAATACTTCTTTCATGCTGATCTTTTAATATTTATGTAACATATATCCAATAAGTATCTCAAAATGTTGTTGAAGGTAAGAAACCTCTGGTTGTAAACCAAGATACAAGATCCACAAACTTAAATTTTAAAATGTATGTTATAGTTATTCAGTTTTCTTTTTACGGTTCCAATTTATTTTTCTTTTTCTTTACCTCCCTCTCTCTCTACATACATACATTCATATATTAATTTATATAATAATGTTGTTACTCATGATGGGGTCTTAGCAAATTCCCTTTATTCCAGTCTTCCTTTAGCCCCAACCAACCCATTTATTAAGATTTTTTGCTAGACTACTACTGACATGGATATTTACATGGCCAGCGCATGTTATATCATTTTGTTTTATATTTGAAACTTAAAAATAATATATATAAGAAATAATTAGCCGCAACATGCTATTATGTTACTGGAACTTATGTTTCTGGAAAGTGCAAATATTCTAAAACCATCAAGGAAGACCTCCATGCTAATTTGTACATTGATGGAAATTTGTTCGACAGTTGTTCATTCCCATATCATGAAAAATATTTTGGACTGTCAGCTTTGGAATACGTTATATTTAAGACATTTATATTACCAATGTTACAACTAGTTTCTTATCTCAAATACATTGATATTTCCCCCCATAATTGCAGGTTATTCATGATGATGGAGCTGTATCCCTTGTGATTTAATACCTTGTTTTTAGATTATTAAGATAATTTTAGGAAAAGATAAGTATGTTAGGACACATAATTTATGATCCTATTCAAACTGAGTTACTAACAGAAGGTTCTCCTTGAAAGTTGAACTTGGGTTCAAGTCCTCGCCTTTACAGTATGGGTTTGGGTGCTGTAACCAACTATGCTATATAAGGGATGATTCACATTAATATAACCACAAGGAACTACTGTCGTATCAAGGAAAAGGGAAGAACTAGGGCCTACTTATCAACATGGACAGTTCTTTTATCCGTTCCTTGGGTAAAAAATCTAGATATTCTGTGAACCCTACTAAGGACGGTGGAAGACCTCTCCTAATATATGACATGCATTTTGCTTTTAAATTTGGAGTGGTATCTTTTGAAATGTCTAAATGTCACTATGAAAAATATTTTTGACCTTGTATGGGTTATGCTGGTATTATGTCAGTATGTATAACACCATGGGCATGATTTTTTCTTTATTGGCAATACATTTCTTGAAATATCTTCATGAAGAACCTCTTTGACAGAGTCCTCAAATAGCTTCTTCCTTGTGCAATTAATGCATCATGTGCTGCCTTAGTAGATGCTGGAATTCCTTTAAAGCATCTTGCTGGTAATCAAATTTTATGCTCTTATTGTTCATTTCTTCACTTGGTTGGCACTGACTACTCTGCACTGCATATTGCAGTTGCAATTTCCTGTTGTTTGTCTGAGAGTGGATATGTTATTTTGGATCCAACCAAGCTAGAGGAGCAGGTCAGTAATCTACATTTATTGAATTTATAAGACTTCCTCTGGCAATGCTTGTCCAATTTTGCAGTTACATTTTTTATTTATGATAAAAAGCATAGGTGTGGTAAATTGGTCATGGCAGGGGTTGGCCAAGTAGTTTCATCTTATTAAATTCATCAAAGAAAATGGGGAAAAGTGAAAATTGTCGAATTTTATTACGAAATGAGTGAGTTTTGAAGAAAAGTGAATTGAAATTGCAGAAAATGAAGGCATTTGTACATTTAGTCTTTCCGAACTCACCTGTCTCAGTAATTCCTGAAGGATCCACACAAGTTGCAGGTGAACCTCTGGAGCATGGAATAATAACATCTGTAACTCAGGGTGCAATGTCAGGTATATTATGCGCAAAACCGATCTATTTTTCAGTAGTCGTAATTGAAAACTTGCATGTCTGTAAGTTTTGATGTATACTAGGATGCCAGTGTCTCAACAAGCTTATACTGAGTATTCACTTTTATATTGTGGTAATGATCCCATACTGTTATACCAAGAACTAAATGCATCTCTAAGGTTAAAGCACTGAGATACAATATGCTTGAGGCACCAACACATTTTGGACACATATCTGACTCACCCCCATACACTGAGGCAGTCTCCACATGTCTATTGTCACACATGGCAGGTTTTTTTTTTCTTTTTCTTTAATTCATGACCTTCAATTTCTTGACACCCTGGCGCATTTCTTAGATGGACACTATAGACCATTAATTAGCCAATGGTTACGGCACCCTTCTCTCATCATGTCATGTATTTTCTTTCTAATGCTGTGTTGTGTTTGAAAATGTATTTGGATCTTATTATAGCATGAAGAGTTAAAACTGGTACAGTTAATCTCCTCTTAGATTGCATATGGAAGCTGAAAAAATGTGAATGTTAGATGGAAAAATAAGAGTGGGATCTAAGTTTGTTGTTGTTTAATGTTTAAAGTGGATGATTATATACACTGCCTGGAACGGGGGCGTGCTGCAACTGCAAAAATGTCTGCTTTTTTGAGGAGAAGCTTGCAGCCCCAACTCCCAACGGATTCCTCAAAAGCTGGCTGATCGGATGCAAGTCCTTGTCTGTGTTGTGCTCTACGACTAAATCTGGCTGGGAAGGTATCGTCTGTTGTATGATTTATTTTTCTGTAACACCAAATCCTTGCTAGTTGGGTCTTTCAGGACTTTCTAACCCAGTGCTGTAACGGGGCATTCATTTTAATGATGATAAAACGTTCAAAGTGGATATTATTTTTGCATTATACGTCTACCTTTTTTTTTCTTCTATGTTTTGGTATGCAATTGTTAGATATTCTAAATTTAAAATGATGTTGTCTTCAAAGTGCTCTTTTGAAATAGGCAAAATTCCTGGCTCGGGATTGAGCCATTGATTTAGGAATCTTTGTAGGAGCACCTCTCTCTGTAGAGAGTCTCTAAAAGAGGGGTGAAGTGATTTAGGAATCTTTGCGAGAGCCCTCCCTCGTTAGATGAGAGGTGATAGAAAAGACTCGAAATTGAATTAGGAATCTTTATGGCAGCCCACCTACGTACAGTAATATTATTCTTTTTCCAAATCGTGATGAACCTCTCCTTGTAGATATAGGATCAAATTGGGATTTTTATAGGTAGCCAGCACAAACCAGCAAATTTTAGTAGACATTGAATACATCCATTAGACTTTCACCCCACCTATAAACTACTGAGCATAAATATTTTTATTAATTAAGAACAAAGTGATACTTATCTTAACAACCCAACCTTGTAAGTTCTTCCTCATAGAGTTCTAATTCATAAACACAACCTACATCAGCCGAAGCTTAACAGAAGACTTCAGAATCTTCAATTAACACATCATCTCAAATCTAATAGCCATCTTCCGCCCTAGGTAGAGGGGCATGAGATCTCTCAATGAAGAAATTTTCATAGATGAATCCAGCAAGCCCACCACCAATTAGAGGTCCAACCCAGTAAACCCAATGGTCAGTCCAGTCCCCAGCTACCAAAGCAGGCCCAAATGATCTTGCTGGGTTCATTGAAGCTCCAGAAAAAGCCCCACCAGCCAAGATGTTGGCCCCCACCACAAACCCAGTCAACAATGGACCCAACCCATCGAGAGCTCCCTTCTTTGGATCTACCATTGTTCCATAGACAGTGAACAGCAAGGAGAAGGTGAGAATAATCTCCCATATCACTCCCTGAAGGTAGCCAACTCCACTTGCTAATGTGTGGATTGGAGTGGGCTGCAAATAGAAGAACATTGAAACAGAATATGAGATCTTGTAAATGGGTTCATAGATGAATGGAAGAAGATGAGACTCACCAAGCCTCCGGTGAGGTACGATAACAGAAAACTAGCAGCTGACGCTGCCAGCAACTGAATGATCCAATATAGAGCAGATCGGACGACAGTGATGTGGCCACCGAAAAGGAGACCGAGAGTAACGGCAGGGTTGAGGTGGCCACCGGAAATGTGGCCAGTGGAGATCATCACAGCCACAACGAGCGCATGTGCGACTGCAACCGCGAACAACCCCACCAGCGTGTTTGCCAATAGTGTATCTATTCACCCACAGAAAGAAAAACCCCAAACTCAGTACAATTCAACTGTATCTAAGAAGAGAAGGGGAAAAACCAGAGCAGAGAACTTACTGGCAGCTATGGCTGATCCGACGCCAGCGAAGACGAAGAGGAAGGTGACAATGAACTCGACAATGAGGGCTCGGATGCAGTCGGGCTGGGTGGCCTCACCGATGCTTCCCAATGCAATTTTGGCCATTGATATGCCGGTGAGTTCAAAGGCTGAACTACAGGAGGCTTAGAATAAAGGTGAGATTGGTTGGCATTTCCGAATGAAAGGAGTGCGATTTTATAAGCAACTCATCACATATTGTTAGGCAAATGGTAAGTATTGTGATGATGGCATATTATCATGGCACGAAAGGAAATTACATTTGTGCACGTTGACTTGAAGTTTATTTACGGGTTTTGCCATCCAATTATTGGAGTAAAATAAAGGGATAAAACAACTGGCCTTGAATTTTTCATATTAATATTATATTAAATTGCATGTAGTCATTTTCTTGAAAAAAAAAAAAAATTATTACATTTTAAGGTTACTAATAACTAAAAATTTGTAAATGAGAGCAAATTAGAAATCTAGAGATGGGCTTAAATTTTATTTTCTTAGTCCTGAATTTTTTAATTACTTTTGACAGGAGTATGTTTGAGTTTTACTATCAAATTCTTCATTAATAATAATCTAATAAGATCGAATGGAAAGGAGGATAGTTGACTAAATAAAATAAAATAAAATATGCGAAATTGAAAATTTAAGACATAGTATAAGAATGATTAATACGGACGAATAATTAAACTGCACATGATGTTGGACACTAGCTACGACAAGAACCCAGCCTACCTGTCCATATGTACTAAGTTATTTTTTTAAAGAAGAAATCAATTTTGTAACTTTGTTATTTTTATTTAGTCTCCCTACTTTTAATATCATTGACAAGATAACAAGTTTTTACTTTTTTAGATTAATGTTACAAAGTATGGACTAATAGTTAGTCGTATAAGTATTCCATTCATTGTGTAAATGACACAAAAAAGTGTAAATCAAAATTTTGGAGATGACAATGAAATATTATTTTCAGTCTTTTTCATAATGGTTTTGTTTTTTAAATTATGTTTGCTTCTTCAATTTTTTTTTTTTTTTTTTTTTTTTTTTTTTTTTTTTTTTTTTTTTTTTTTTTTTTTTTTTTTTTTTTGCTTTTAAACACATTTGATTTCTAGGCTAAATAAAATCTTAAAAGCCCTTAAATTTTAGTTTAAAAATTATATATATATAAAATAAAATTAAACATTTTTACTCATCTCTCTTCTCTGCTTATAGGTTCTAGGTCTCTGATTGATAGGATCCCATGTGACCATGTCCAATTAGGGATTAAAGAAAAAGGAGATGAGCTGCATTGCATTTTTTTTTTCCCATGTCACACCTTGGTGGTATTTTGAATTTAAATAAACAAACAAACTAATTAGTGACTTTTGAGGAAATTATATATAGGGAAAAATACACTTTTGGTCCCTGAGGTTTGGGTTAAGTTACACTTTAGTCCCTGAGTTTTCAAACTCAACAAAAATACCCCTGAGGTTTGAGATAAGGAGCACTTTGGTCCCTGCCGTCTATTTTTCTGTTAAATACTAACGGTTGCTGACGTGACACTATTATTTTAATAAAAAAAATTATTTTCTAATTTTTTTAAATAAAAAACCTTAAAACCTTAAAATATTATTATTTTATCTTTTCTTTTTAATTATTTCTCCCACTATCTCTTATTCTTCTCCTTCTTCCCCACTTTCTTCTCTAACTTCTTCTTCAACTCCGGTGGCCGTCTGCCGTCGCCGTTCACCGGCCGGCAGCCGCCGGCCGCCGGCTACTTTTTTTTTTTCTTTCTTTCTCTCTCTCTCTTATTCTTCTTCTTCTTCTTTTTCTCCTTTTCTCCAACCTTTCTTTTTTTTTTTTAATTAAACTTGGCTTCAGATCTGACCGATAGAACCTTCTCTCTCCCTCCATAAACCCCCTCTCTCTCTCTAACTTTATGTTCCCTCTCTAACTCTCTTTACCTCTAACATTAATGTCAAATTTAATGTCTGGAATTGATTGCAGCATGAAATTAATTCCAAGAAACCGATTTTTTTTTTAACCACCAGAAACTGATTTTCGATACACAGCATTTCGACAAATTGCTCATCCATCTTCAATAATTCACTCATCGGCGTCAGTCTCTCTCTTTTCTCTCTCTAACTCTCGCGTCTCTCTCTCCCCGCGCCCAGCTTCCATTATTGCTGCAAGCTTCAGGAAATCGTGAAGCTCTTTCTCTCTCCCGCGCTTTCTCTTGACGAAAAACCCACGCATGACCGACAGATCTGGAACGTTCGGGCTTGTTCCAGATATCGACTCCTCTAGTCTCTCTCTAACTCTCGCCTATCTCTCTCTCCCCGCGCCCAGCTTCCATCATCGTTGCAAGCTTCAGGAAATCGTCAAGCTGTTTCTCTCTCCCGTGCTTTCTCTCGACGGAAAACCCACGCTTGACCGACAGATCTAGAATGTTCGGCTTGTTTCAGATCTTGACTCCTAGTTTCGGCGATTCCACACGATTCCAGCAAGATCCGTGAGTTTCCACCCGAAATGGAACAACAAGATCTACGCGATTCCAGCAACCTCGTGGTTTTCTCGAGTTTCCAACAAGATCCACACGATTCCAGCGACAAATGGACCTACAGCTTCGACACCCACATTCTTTCCTCAAGTTTTGGTGCTTGAAATTGAACCTCAAACCAGAGGAGCTTTCAGTTTTTTAGAAAAAAATCAAAATAAAGAGAAGGAAAAAGAAAAGAAAAGAAGAAGAAAAAAAGAGAGATTAAAAAAAAAAAGGTCGGAGAAAAGGAGAAAAAGAAGAAGAAGAATAAGAGAGAGAAAGAAAGAAAAAAAAAAAAGTCGCCGGCGGCTGCCGACCGGCGAACGGCGGCAGCGGCCGGCCACCAGAGTTGAAGAAGATTAGAGAAGAAAGTGGGGGAAGAAGGAGAAGAACAAGAGATAGTGGGAGAAATAATAAAAAAAAAAAGATAAAATAATAATATTTTAAGATTTTAAGGTTTTTTTATTTAAAAAAATTAGAAAATAATTTTTTTTATTAAAATAATAGTGCCACGTCAGCAACTGTTAGTATTTAACAGACGGCAGGGACCAAAGTGCTCCTTAAGGGTATTTTTGTTGAGTTTGAAAACTCAGGGACCAAAGTGTAACTTAACCCAAACCTCAGAGACCAAAAGTGTATTTTTCCCTTATATATATAACTAATTAGTTTCAATCTAATTTGAAATTTAGGATAGGTTTCTCATTAAGATATAATCTTCCATCTAAGGCGTACTTTGAAAAACAAAATTTTAAAACTAATTGCTGATGAAGTTTTTAAAAAGAGCTATACACAAGTTAAAAAAAAAAAAAAAATCATTTTTTAATTCAAAAGTTAGATTAATTTAAAATTAATTACATTAATTTTTTAAAATAACAAATTTAGTTGATGGTGGATATTAACTTGAAGGGAAAATGAAACATCATTATTGCAATGAGTATGTCTCAAGAAATAATGGAAGATTAGAGTCCACTCTTATTCCATCCTTTATTACTCTCTCTCTCTCATCTTTCTCCCGTTGACCAAATTGAGTGCTTCACTGATTTGTGACCCTCAACTTAGAAATAATAATAATAATAATACACGAATTGATCGAATTAATATTTTGTATCCATATCCCATTTTTCCAAAAAAATGGATAAATATAAAAAATTAGTGTGCAATGATGTACTTGATTTAGTTCAAATGTTTATAATTTCAGGTTTTTCATGATCCTAACCAAGTGCACAGTTTAGTATTTCTTTTTAGGACTAATTGTACGTGTAGCAAAAAGAATTTAAAAGGTTAATTACAAATATAAATGAATGGTTGTTAGGATGGAACTCAATCAACATTGAAGTTATTGATTATTGTTCACACGTAATTTCAATAACATGGAACACTTGGAATAAACTTTGTATTTGTATTTAATTTGTATGCGCGTGATGCAATCTCTAGTATATGATCCTTCAATTCTCTCTCTTGTGTGTGTTTCACCTAAGGGATAAAACGCTTGTTCTTGAGTTTGAAGTTGTCTCAAAGGCTTTGTATCTTCCTCTTGAGATTGAAGTTGTCCCAAATGCTTCGATAGCTGCAAGGAGTCTTTTGATCTTCTAGAAGTCTTCAAGTGCTTTGAGTTCTGAATTCTCTCTGAGTTCTTCTTTGAGATTTCCAACTTCTAAACTCTCAATGAAGGAAAGTTCCCCTATTTATAGAGTTCTCCATAGACATAGGCTTTGACTTCATTGATTTTGGACTTGGCCTATTGGACTTGGGCTTATTGATCTTGGCCAAGTCATTTGGACTTCGGCTTTACTAGACTTTGGACCTTGTCACTTGGATTTGAGTTTGATTTAAATTTGACCCAAATACCGTATGACCTAACTTTGATCAAATCAAACTTTTATTATCTATAATCTATATCTATAATCTATAATATATTAAAAAGCAAGAATCCGTGAAAAACATTTTTAGACTAAAATACCCCTTTAAATTTAAGATAATTACTTTAGTTAAAATCTAATTATTTTAATTAAAAAAATAAAGATACAAAAATTAAAAAGTGGTAATCTCTAAAAAATTAAAAAATGAAGATGAAATTTTGAAAAAAATATTTTTCTTAAAAAAAAATAAGAAAAAAACAAACGTAGAACAAATTCTTATTAAAAAGCTACAAATTCTGTTGGTTCTTTTTAAAATTTTCTTTTTTCTTTTAATAAAAACAAATAGGATAATTCTTTTTATTTTTTTTTAATTAAAACAATTACGAAATTTGATTTCCACTTTTTGATTTTGTTATCTTTTATTATCATATTGGTTCGATAACTTAGAATAATATTATGGTCTATATTTTTTTTATCTTAGGATCAATACACTATCCAAAATCTGATCAAATTAGAATTTGAATCTAAATTCCCTCTATAAATTGTTCAACTTCTCCCATTAGTTTTCACATAAAAAACTATTCATCCCCTCCATTGTTGGTTTCAGGTACCGCTCTTGAATTATAATTATAATATTTTTGTTTAATTTTATCAATTTAATTAGAAGAAAGTCATTCTCAAATATTTCATGTTAATTGACTTTAATTTCCTTTTCCCCTCCAAGTTTATTTTTCAGGTCTAAAACTACTTATCTCTTACAATATCTTCTAATTGTTCATTTATATTTCAGGTATTTTCTAATTTCTTCCAATTGTTCGTTTGTATTTTTTTTTTTTAGTTTGAAATCGAAATTGAATACAGCATAAGTTTAAGTTTTTATGAATATAGCATAAATTTAATTGTTCTTACTGCAATCAATATTATATTTGAAATTTAAATTGAGTTTTGATTATGTTATTTTTGTAAAATTTTAAAATTCTTGCTACATGTATTTATAATTTTATATATATTATATCATATCAAAAGAGTTTGAATATGAGATGACCTAATTTGATATCATATTAAGTTACGATTAAAGCCAAAATATTAAAGCTTATAGATCTGTAATCCCTACCAATTTTAAAAAAACCAATATGAAATTTTGAAAAAAAAAACTTTTCTTATAAAAAAAATCTGTAACACGAATACCGTTGGTTCTTTTTTTTTTTTTTTTTTTTTTTTTTTTTCTTTTTTTAATTTTTCTCTTTTTTAATAAAAACAAAAAAAAATCCTATAAAAAAAGGAAAAATAAGAAAAAAACAAACGTAGTGAGATTTTAATAATTATTTATAATAAATGATTAAGAAAATAAAATAAAAAATCTGTAATCCCTACCACATTTAAAAAACCATTATGAAATTTTGAAAAAAAAAAACTTTTCTTATAAAAAAAAGCTGTAACACGAATTCTTTGGTTATTTTTTTTATTTTTTTTTAATAAAAACAAATAGGGTAATTTTTTTTATTTTTTTTTAATTTAAAAAATTACGAAATTTGATTTCCACTTTTTGATTTTGTTATCTTTTATTATCATATTTGTTTGATAGTTTAGAATCAAGGTTTAAAATGTCGATGTCGATGGAAATGTCGAGGTCCTGATTTTATGGAAATATCGATGTCGATGGAAATGTCGATGGAAATTCCGGGAAGATTTACGGAAATCATGGAAATTGATGGAAATTGTTTGAATTAGTCCATGAAACTTTGTTTGTGGCTTAATTAGGATATAATTGACAATTTTTTTATCATCATATCTAAAAAGTAGAACAATATTTGGATGAAAATGTTGATTAAAATGTCGATACGTGCAGAAAGATTTGTAAATTATTAAATGAGACTTTAATTTGAAAATTAAAATAGATATGAAATATTGATAGATGAAAAATAACTTTGGACTTATGAATATAAAATTTTACATTGACTAATACCAAAAAGATGATCGTGGAGCATCTAATCCAGAATTTTGGTAATTCTGGTAGAAGTTACAATATTGCTCCCAAGTCATCCTATACTGATAATTCTGAAGAAAATTGTCTAAATGATAGCGATATGACTCGTATGGCCAACATATAGATCCTATTGGTGGATACATTTCATGAGTGGGTTGTGAGAATCTAGGCTCGATGTTGCTATAGCCAAGGCTTGAAGAGTCTTCGTAATTGGAGTAAGAATACATTCCTTGACCATATCCTTGTTGTGTGTTGTTGCTGCTTATGCTCATTGTTTCCATACTTGAAATCAAAGAATTTTCATCTGACTGCGTCGAATAAAAATAATTTGCATCTCGTTGTCTATAGAATGGTTTGCCAATAGCAGCAATCCCCTCGCCACCCTCTCTAGATCCATGGTCTTCGTCTTGAGTGACATGATCAAATCCAACCTCACATGAAAATGGACTTACTCCAGGTTGACTAGACTGTCCTTCTCCTGTGTGGTAACCGCTCGAAGTCCCCACATTTGTCCCTCCTCCACCAGATGTGTTTCCATCGTCTGTACTATCACACATGATCGCGCATCCGTGATCATCCCATCCTTTTTGCTGTGCACGGACATATTCTTCCATTTCCTTGTACTCCATGTCCAAATATTTGGTACGGGATTGATTTTTGTGGTAAAAAATGAATTTTGGAATTTGTAATATTCTGATGGGATTGATTTGAGAATTGATAAATGAAAATATAAAAGAAAATGATAAAAAAAAAGGTAAAAAAACATGAATTCAAATAAAAATAATAATAAAAGAAAGAAATAGACTATAAAAACATAAAAAAAAAATAAAAAGAAGGTCATAATATCAACTTTTCAGAAGAATCCATCCAAAGTCCAAAAAGTGATCACGGGCTGGCTTTAAATAAAAATTAAAAAAAAAAAAAAAGGAAATTGGGTGGAAATGTCGACATGTCGTCGACATGGGGGGAAGATGGAAACTTCCCCCCACGGAAATGTCGACACTGTCGACATACCGACATTTCCATGGAAATGTCGGTATGTCGACGGAAATTTGATACACTGTTTAGAATAATATTATGGTCTATATTTTTTTTTATCTTAGGATCTATACACTTTATCCAAAATCTAATCAAATTAGAATTTGAATCTAAATTCCCTCTATAAATTGTTCACCTTCTCCCATTAGTTTTCAAATAAAAAACTATTCACCCCCTCCATTGTTGGTTTCAGGTACCGCTCTTGAATTATAATTATAATATTTTTGTTTATCAATTTAATTAGAAGAAAGTCGTTCTCAAATATTTTATGCTAACTGACTTTAATTTCTTTTTCCCCTCCAATTTTATTTTTCAGGTCTAAAATTACTTATCACATATATATTATATTAATTAATTTTTTTTTTTGAAAAGATTATATTAATTAAAATTAGTCATATTAGAAAACAACAAAACTAATATAAGAATGTATAGAGAATCTTCATTAGTTTTAAATTAATTTTACTTCATAATAATTTAGTCAAATTATTACACGTGCAACGCACGTGGTACCAACCTAGTTTGATCAAATGACCATATTCAAGAAAGGTAGCATTTCAATTTAAGATTTGCCAACTTTGTCTTTAAATTAAATTTGGAACACATGTCAACTTATAATTAGTCCCAAATTTAATTATTTGTAATTTCGTCATTAATTTTGGATAACGACGTGGCAACTTGTGATTGGCCGAAATTTCTCTTTGAAAAATGATGTAAAGTAATTATTTTTAATTACTTTTGTAAATATTTATTATAAAAAATAATTTGGAAAATGAAATTAGAAGAGGAAAATTTCCCATGGTTTGTTTAAGACCGTGTTTGGATGGATATTGGGCCATGCTGGGCTTTATTCCGATCTGGGTGTCTAAAATATTGGGCCAAAGCAGCCATCCTGTCCTTTCTGGGCCAACTAAATTTGGGCTTCAGAGTTTGATCCCCCATTTCAAATATTTTTCAATATCTTTTGACTTTTGACTTCGCATTCAAAATTTAAATCAAAATAAGCAGCAGTAAAACTAATACCTTCTCAAAATCAAATAAAAAAATTGCTTGCAAATCAACCTATACGTCATATAAAGTGAAACTAATAATACACTTAAAATCATAAAAATGTTCAAATTCAAGACGTAAATACTTGAACAATTAGTTTTTAGTTAACTATCTGGTTACTTTCCGGTTTCTTAGGACCTGTTTGGAATACATTTTAGTTTAAGTGTTTTTCAAGAATGCATTTTCTTTTAAACATTATATATTTTTTTTTTTAGAATTTAAACACTAATATGTTTGGTTACATTTCCTCGTAAGTATTTTTATACACAAGTTATTTATATACTTAAAAACTCTTTTTAAAAAATTTGCTTTCGTGTGTTTCTCTCAAAATAGTTTATTTCTCAATTTCATTTTTTAATAAGTCATGTTTAGTGGTTGCCAAACACTAGATTTTTTTTTCAAAATGACTTTTTTTTTTTCAAAATTAAGCACTTGAAAAGTTAAAACAAACACACCCTTAATTAGTTATTCTGCCAGATTGTATATGTACTCGTAAATGAGTTTATTCTATTAATGAGAGAATATTACATTTTTTCTCTCAACTTTGTTAAGAGAGCTCACTGATTAGTCTTTTATTATTTTACAACTGATTCATTTTATTCAATTTATTAAATTCAATTGTATAGTTATCTATTGTATATTCACATAATCCTATAAATAAGGATTTCTGCTTTTGATCAGATTGAATAAGATTGAATTTCTTACTGATCATCCCTTGAGTTTTTGGTTATATGAGGAACATGGAGTGGGTTGTTAAGATAAAAGATATTATTTGAATTAGAAGAAAATTTAATAGTGGAAGAGTCAATATGTAGAACATCCAAACCTGCACTGTTGCCTACAAGAATCTTGTTGTCTCCAGAAATATTCAGATCCCATGGTTAGATTAGCGAGATCATCGGGTACATGATTGGAAGCCCTTGAGTCAGGATACCATTGATAATATAATGCACCTTTGTCTACTTCTACCTCTATTGTTAATCGTCATCCCATGGTCACGCGAGCCAAAACATGTATTTTTAAACCAAAAGTTCTTCTTATTGAGTATGTTGAAGTTGAACCGCCTATTCTAAAAGAAGCTTTAAAGTGGTCTCACTAGGTTGATGCTATGGAATCCGAATATGAGGCTTTATTGAATAATGATACTTGGAATCTAGTTCCTCCGCCTTCTGATAAAAAGGTCATTGGATGCAAATGAGTGTTTAAAATCAAGAGAAACTCAGATGACTTAGTAGCTCGGTATAAAACTCGTCTAGTCACCAAGGGTTTTCATCAAGAGGCTAACTTAGATTACACTGAAATGTTCAGCCTTGTTGTCAAATTGACTACCATTTGGGTTCTCTTTACTATGGCTCTTTCTTATGGATGGCCTTTGAGACAAATTGATATAAATAATGCTTTTCTTTATGGTTTTCTCAATGAAGAAGGGTTTATGACGCAACCTCCTGAAATGATTGACAACAACAAACCTCATATGGTGCGCAAGTTAAGAAAGGTCTTATATGTCTTGAAGCAAGCCTCCCGTGCGTGGTTTGACCGACTCTTGCATTCTCCATATTAATCTATCATAACAATGGTGCTTGCGGTTATATTTTGTTATATGTCGATAACACAGTAATCACTGGTAGCCCTACTCATGCCATTGATCATCTTATTCGTGTGTTACATAAAAAATTCTCTGAAAGATCTTGGTAGTTTGAGTTACTTTAGGGGCATTGAGGTTTTATATCCTCCAGATGGTGGTTTATTTCTGTCTCAAACTAAATATATTTATGATATTCAACACAAAACCAAGATGCATGAAACTAATCCTATTGCTACACACTTATGATAAGTGGGGTTGTTTTATCTGCATTTCATGGTGAACCTTTTCATGATGTGTGTTTATAGAAGTACTATAGGAGCTCTCCAATATGCTACTTTAACATGACCTGAGATTGCTTATAGCGTAAACAAGGTCTGTTAGTTCATGCATGCTCCCACTCAAACACATTGGCAGGCAGTTAAAAGAATATTAAGTTACCTTATTGGCACTCTGGAAAATGGTCTTTTATTTCCCAAACCAAGTGACTTATGTTTACAAAGATTTGCTGATGTTGATTGGACCTCAAACCTAGATGATCATAAGTCTACTTCAGGATTTTGTGTCTATCTCGAAGGAAATTTGATTACATGGGCCTTCAAAAAGTAGCATATTATATCTCGCTCAAGTACTGAGGTAGAATATCGAAGCTTAGCCCTTGTTTCAGCTGATTTGATATGGCCTCAATCTCTCTTTAAGGATATGAAATCGAACATCCCTCGAACACCAATATTATGGTGTGACAATCTCAGTACAGTTCATCTCAGTGTCAATCGGGTTCTTCATTCAAGGACAAAGCATGTTGAAATCGATATCTACTTTGTGTAAGATATTGTATTGTAGAAGCGCCTTGCTGTTTGTCATCTTCCTGCCACAACTCAAGTAGCGGACATCTTCACTAAACCTCTCCTAGCTTCTCGGTTTTTACCTCTTAGAAACAAGCTCAATGTTTATTCTTCTATACACATTGGCTTGAGGGAGTGTTAAGAGAGCTCACTGATTTCTTTTCTTATTTTACAACTAATTCTTATTATTCAGTTTATTAAATTCAATTGTATTGTTATCTATTGTATATTCGTAGAATCCTATAAATAAGAATTTCTGTTTTTGATCAGATTGAATAAGATTGGATTTCTTACCAATCATCCCTCAAGTTTTGATTTTCTCTATTTTGTAAAAAACTTCAATATGGTATCAAAGTGATATATTTTTTTTTTTTCATTTTTTTCCAGTCCCACTCTTTTCTTTCCTTGTATTTTTCTCTCTCTTTTGATCCTTCTATGGCGACACAAAGGATCTGAAAATGTTGCTTCTGCAACAGACATTGGTGCAATTGAATCCTTATTTCCTTCACCATTCCTTCGGATTGTCTTCCACACTAGTCCCTAATATGGTCATTGATATAGTTATATTTTAGCTATTTGAACTATATTCAATTTGTCAATTAAGATTAGCATTATTGACGAATTCAAAGATTTTCATAAAATATTTTAGGCTAAGATAGGAGAATCGTTCCTCCTGATTATTTTTTTAGTTCAACAATTGTAGTGACGGAGGGTTGAACTATTGATATTTGAGATAATAATTGGTGTCTTATCTAATGAGTTATACTTGAGGAGTGACTGTTGACTCATATCTAAAGCTCACTTAAAAGCATCTGATAATATTTTCCTTCAATGAACTTCCTCTATCTTTTGGTGAAAACAATAATGTAGCTTTTAAGTAGAAGCACAAAACCCTTCCAAAAAAGCACATAAGATATATGTTGCTAACATTTTTGTATTTAGTTAGAAGGTAGAGATTCAAATCTCTCAGCCCACTTGTTATAAAAGAAAAAAAAGTGATTTTGAACACGTGAGAAGTAAGATGATAAATTATTGGAAGAGATAATTGCGAAACAATATGACTGACAATTTTACATCGTTGAAGGCATAAGAGAAACAAAAACATTTTGAATCTAATATCCAATAATGTTGATTAGAGAAATACAAATTTTTCATCTAGAAACTACGTAGTGGCAGCCTAGTTAAATAATTTTTCCGACAATCCACATCTAATCCTCATTATTGGAGTAAACTAAAGACACATCTTCTTCTTCTCCCTTACAAGGACCATACCTCTTACAACACACAACAAAGTAGATAAAATCAACAACACAGAGACCACTGATAAGAAAAAAGTAATAATCATAATGAGCTTTGTTAATATTACTTGAAGCCCAACTTTCTCCTCCTTTAGATTTCGTCAAATCATCCACTGCCGTCAAGATGAAACTCGCCACCAGACTTCCGGCCGACATGCTCAAGCCGGAAAAAGAAGTGGCAACGCTGGACATCGACTTAGGCAACTCCGAATAAAAGAACTCATTCTGTCCAATTACACAACAAGCATCGGCGATTCCCGCGAACATGTAGTGTGGCAGCAGCCAAAACGCCGACATGTCCACCACCGCCTGTGGGTCGTCAGAAAAGCCTTGTTCCACCGCCTTGGCTCGGCGTTTGATCTCGACGACGGCCAAATATGCCCACGCAATGCAGCCCATGATTATCCCGAGTCCGATTTTTTGAAGGGGTTTCAATCGAGTTGGTTTTCGGGCGATTTTTGTTGCGAGAGGGACGAGGATTCTGTCGTAAAAGAAAATCCAGAGTCCAAGGAAGATTAAAACGAACATTGGGTAAGAGCCTGTCGGGACTTGGAAATTGGGCGTTATGCGACGGTCCATTGATGAGACTTGTATATATGGCAGAGTGTTTTGGTTGAGTGAAACCGAGAATAGGATTCCAACCGACCATATTGGGATTACGTTGATGATTGATTTGAAATCTTCTACTTGTTCCACCGTACATAGGCTCCATGGATTTGATGTTGCTTCTCCCTCGAGATTCGAAATCACGCACGCTTTGTTCAGAAACCTGATCCAGCCAACAAGAGTAGTACAACTGACATAAAGTTTGTATTAAGCAGTTAAAGACATACATGTTTAATAAAAAGAAGTTAAAGATTCAAATTCCCTACTTCAAATGTTTGGGAGTGAAAAAAGACCAAATATATAATTTTTCAAAGTTTGTAGTGAGTTTTGGCTAAAATTTTTTAAGTAATTAGCCATTAAAAGATTAATTCTTTTTTTTTTCAATAATCAAAAGTGATGGGAGAAATTTTAAAAACATGTAAGAAGCACTTGTTTTTAGAGGAAATATTTGCCTTTTTTTTTTTTTTTTCTAAATATATTAGGGCAGTGTTTCACTTAAATTTATTTTCCACAAGACAAGTCAAACACATACCTAAACTTGTGATGATTTAGTTCATATTGTAAAAAAAATTTATCAAGATGAAGTATATTTAGTTCTTATAATTACAAAGATATTTAATTCTATAGTGATTTATCGAACTACCTACCTAAAAAATCTTATTATACTTTAATATGACTTTTTCCATAAAACTAAGACTACCAGGTGATTACATACTAAAATCAATTCAGTAAATTCAATTACACGTCGTACCTTAATTTGTCAGATGGCTTTTCTCGAGTCGACACAACACCGTGATAGTAAAGCTCATACGAGCTCTCGGACTGTAACTGGACATGTCTCTTCCTATACGAAGCAACGACGACTTGGAAAAGAGAGGTAAAGAAACTAGCAGAAGACTTGACTTTAACATAGAAAGGAGAAGCGAAGAAGAAAGAGAGCATCGCGAAGAGCATCAAAAGCGCAGGAATTCCAAATCCCAAATTCCAACCAACGTTATCTTGAATGTAAACAATGACAGTGATTCCAAACAGGGCTCCGACCAGCGATGAGAAATAGTACCAACTAATGAAGCTCTCCAAAAAGCCTGCGTTTTTGTTTGTCAATTGGTCTCCACCAAATGCAAGACTTGATGATCGAATGCCGCCTGCTCCAATGGACATTAGAATGAAACAACAACATAAAACAAACAGTTGAATTGCTGTTGGGGAGCTGCAATGAGCCGTAGATTTGTCACTACAAGGCCTTGCTTGTGGAATTGCAGCTGTTAGCCATAACAGAGCCATCCCCTGTTGCATTACGTTTATGTATATCCTTCAATTGTTAGAGAAAATTCCATTTCTTACAATCTACTCAAAAAGTACCACTTTTACCATCCTGATGAGAATTAAGCAAAACACTATAAACGATACTTTAACCAAAACATTAGAAACAATACTTAGCTACCAACTGGTGGAAAGACATCTTCCTACTCCATCATGAAATTTTTGATAATGGAAGGAGAGAAACGTAGAAAATAGTTGTAAAAAATTCAAAGTTCAATAACAAGTTTTTCCCCTCAACTTTTGTCAAATAGATCCACTTTTAATTTTGTGTTCAATAGGTCCCTAATCTTCAAAAAGTATTTAATAGGTCCTTAAACTTTCACTTTTGTGTCCGATAGATCCCTCAATTTTCAATTTTTTAGAATACACAAGTTACTAAGATAGGCATAAATTTGAATTTTATATTTCTAAGATTGGATAATTTTAAAAAATATCGAATATGCTAGGGACCCATCAAATATGGTTAATGTTCAAGGATCTGTTAGACAGTAGTTTCCGAACCAACTAAATACTTTTTAAAAAAAATTTCGGTGACCAAATTGACACAATCCTAAAAATATAAAACACCAGTGGGTAAGAACACCAGTGTGCAACTGCAACCAGATATTTTCTAAAGGGTTGTATGGCCAATTGAAGATCAATTCAGTGATAAAAATATTATTTGTTGAACAAGAAACGAAAAAAAAAAAAGTACAGGAAGAGAGGAAAGATACCAGAGAGCTGAAAATTGAACCGAAGGCGATCATTCTATAGCGACCGACGTAGGAATCGGCGAGAAAGGCACCGAGGACCGGAGTGAAACCGCCGAGAGATGACCAGTAATTAAGAAGGTTAGAGGTTAGAACCGAGCTCATCCCGTACTCGTCCATAAAGTAGCGAGTGAGATTTTGAGATAACCCCCTGCTCGTACAGTTCTCAAGTCCCTCAATCGCTTGAAAAGACAAAAAGAAAAATCAATCCCACTTAATAAAAACTCCATCGGATCATTCTGATTCAGTATTGAATAGAATCGCAATTCTAGGACAGAGTAGAGTAGTTAATTAGTTACTTACCGATGATATATGGCAAAGTTCTGACGCCTCCTTTGTTGGATCCGCCGCCGTCACCACCGCCGCCGAGTAGCGGCACATGTTCTTCACCGATCTCCTCTGCGGCACTCGAATCCGCCATCGCAGCAGCTTCCAACGAATTGACAGTATCTATGGAGAAGAGGGAAAGAAAGAGAGAGGGCTTCTAACGATTATTCATTTCTTTTTTATCTTCTTTTTGGGGACGCTTCTATTATCGCAAAAGAAATTTCTAGTCGAAGTTTCCGTACCTGGCCCTTTTAATGGATGCCGCAAATTCAAACATATACATTGGGACCACTATTACTTTTTTTTTTTAATCAGGTATATATATGGAAGATTTTAGGAAAAAAATTATTTTTAACCCTAAATTTTGGATGCTGTATCAATTTTAACCCTAAACTTAACAAATTATATCAATTTTAATAACCCTAAACTTTTAATTTCATCAAATTGAACCCTAAACTTATTAAATCGTATCGATTTTAACCTCAAACTTGTATAAGTGTTACAATTATACCTTTGGTTAACTTTCCATTTGAACCATCCTACGTAAGTGACTATTTCTTCCTTTTTTTTTCCTTAATTCACATTGCACCTCGGTTTCTTATAAATAAAATATTGGAAAAACTTTTATTTTAGATGATTTTTTCTTGTTATTGAAAACTTTGTGAAGGCTTTTTGGCTGCTATGTAAGATTACAAAATCAAAACAACTTTGGAATTTTTTATCTTCAAATATTTGCTGGTTTTTTCGTGTTGCTGGGAACTTGGTGGGCTTTTTTTTTTCTTCTTTTACTGGTTTTTTCTTTCTAATTAGAAGAATGTTCAAATGTAGAAACGAAAACAAAAAAATTTAGAGTTTTTTATTTCTCATATTTGTTGGATGTTGGATTTTACTTGTTGCCAATAACTTTGTGATCTTTTTTTTTTTTTGGATAACAATGAGAAAAATAGTATGGAATATTTGATTTCTTCTGATAAAGAGTTTTTTCAACAAATTTATTACAAAACACAAACTCAGGTGCAATGTGAATTAAAAAAAATTGTCAATTACATGCTTTAATGAAAATTCAAATGAAAAGTTGACGAAAGGTCTACATTGCAACAGTTATGCAAGTTTGAGGTTCAAATCGATACAATTTGCTAAGTTTGAGGTTCAATTTGATGAAATTGAAAGTTTATGATTAAAATTGATACAACCATCTAAGTTCAAGGATCAAAATTAATTTTTTTCCAAGATTTTAAATATTTTCTAATCTCCTACTGTATCTTTTTAAATTGTTTTATCTTTTTTTTTTCACTAATAATTTAATGGTTATCCAACACTCTTATTTTTTCTTTTCATCTCTTCTATTTTTATTTATTTCTTTTCATTTCATCCCTTTTTAAAATGTACAAAAAAGTTCATCTCTTATTATTATTAATATTTTTTTTTAATATTGGCTCTCTATCTTCTATCATCATTCTTTTTCATTAATATTTTAAAATCTATTCAACACTTCATCTTTTTCTTTTCATCTTCTATGCTATGTTAAACTTTTCGGGAAAATTTCAAAATTTAACGCTCCAAAGTTTTGGTTTTGGAGAAAAGATCCCTTTTAAAAAACAAAGTATTTTCGGATCCTTTCACTTTCCTTTGGCATGTGAAAATACAATTTTACCCTTTATTACTTAAAAGTTTGAGGTGGGTCCAAAATTGAAAATATTTTCTTCTTTCTCTCATGGTGTTAAATTGTTATTGGATTTCTTGTCGAAGGTGTTGAATTGTTATTGGGTTTCTTGTCGAGCCAACTTATAGTGAGAGGGAACCCCGGGTTCTTATTTTTATTGATTTCTTGACTTTTTTTTCGATTTTTTTCGTCTTATACAAATTTTGGTGCATGTTATACATTTTTGTCATCGTGTTGATTTGGTTGAAAAAATCTTTTTTTTTTTTTTTTTTTTCTTCTTCTTTCTAAAAGTGGGTTTCTTAGTCTGTAAGTAAATCATCCCGACAGTGCTAGAACTTTACGTCAACAAGGACACAAGTTCATATTAAGTTAAATTACAAATTTAGTCTCTTTTCTTTTAGATTTATGTCTATATGGTTCCTAAACCATTTTTTTTTTAAAAAAAAAAACTGTCTAATAGGTCTGTGAATTTTCAATTTTGTGTCCAGTAGATCTGTAAAGTTTTAATTTTGTATCCAATAAGTCCTTAATTAACTTATTCACATCTTTTTTAAAAACTAAATGTTCTATTGGACATAAATAAAACTTAATTTTCTGTCTAATAAGTCCTTAACTAATAGAATATCTGTGTAGATGACCCATTTGAAGAGACCAAAATGAAAAATGTTCTACATTTCCAATTTAAGGTTATATGCCATTTTGCTTACGTCATCATCCTAGCAAAATTACCATTTTACTCTCTATATGAAAACACACGTTTTTCTCTCATCTCGTTTATTGCTTAATTTATTTCCTCTCCCTTTTCTCTCTCTTTATTTTCTCTTTCCAGAGAGCACACAACAAAAGCATGAGGCTGGAGCGAGAGTTAGAGTAGGGAGAGAGAGATTGAAGAGAGAAATGAGAGAGAGAGCGAGAGATTTAAAAGAGAGTGAGATTGAAGAGCGAGAGATTGGAGAGGGAGCGAAACTGAAAGGCAAGAAATTGAAGAGAGAAAAAGAGATTGGAGAGAGAAATTGGAGAGAGTGAGAGATTGGAGAGAGGAATTGGAAAGAGAGCGAGAAGCCTAGAGCGAGAGGTTGGAACGAGAGCAAGAGTAGCAAGAGAGAGCAAGGTTAGAGTAGAGAGTAAAATGGTAATTTTACTAGGGTACCGACGCAAGCAAAAGGACATATATCCTCAAATTGAAAGATAAGACATTTATCATTTCAGCCTATTTTAGAGAGTCATCTGTGCAAAAAACCCTTAACTAATTCAACATCTTTTTTTAAAAAAATTAATGTATTTAATAGTTACAAAATTGAAAGTTTAAGGTTCAATTAGATACAAAATTAAATTTTATATCTAATAATATATTTAAGACCCATTAGATACAAAATTGAAAGTATAAGGACTTACCAGACACATTTTAATATTTAGTAACTAAACTTGTAACTTAACTTTTATATAAATATAATTTTAAATGCATTGGTATAATATTTAGATTAAGTAATATTATTTTAAAAAAATTATAATAACTCTAGAACTATCCACCTAAATATACTAGTAAAGAATGAAATTTGACATATTTAAGGTTTTTTTAGAGTAGGATACAACTTATGTTATACCATTAATTTTTCTTAAAATAATTTACTAATGATTTTACTTTTGTTTTTTGTTTTTATATTTGTATACTAATGTGTGTAAAATGAAAAGGATAAACTAAATTCTAACCGATCTTAATTAATATATATTCTAATTTAAAATTTTAAAATTGAAAAAGAAAACCAAAAAGAAAAAAACACCATGGCTTAAAATAACAAAAACAAAAAACAAAAAAGAAGGAAAAAAATGTACAGTCACACGCATATTGTGCAGATTCGAACTCAAGACTTCTCCAGGCACCCAATGACAATCATGCCCCCCATCAACAATCCAAGCAGCAAATATATAATCCAAATTGAAATACGTACCCCTTGGCTCCAACTTAGATTCGCCCCTGCATCCCGACCGAGATGCATGAAAAAGAGCACCGAGAAAAGGAACAAGAGTTCTGTCTTTTTTCCCGGTCTTGATCTTGCCCAAGATTGAATCGGGAAAATAGAAAATTTGTTATTTTTCGAGATTTTTTTTGAGTTACAAAATAAAAAGAAGCATTATTTAAAAAAAATGTTTTAAGATTTCTTTTCTAAGGATTTTAAAACACAAAATGTAAATAAAATAAAATAAAATATTTAAAAAATGTGTCCATTCCAGGTCGGAAATCCGACTGAACCCATCTTTAAAATTTATTACTTCTTTTTAACAGATAAAGTAAAAATACATTATTTTAAATAATTTAAAAGATTGGTAAAATATTTGGTGAAAAAGTTTGTTAAAATTAAATAGGTGGTATTTAATGCAATGAGAGCATATAAGTAATTTAATGTTCACACTTTCGCATGTTTACATTACAATCACCATCAAAGAGTAAAAAAAAAAAAAAGAAAAAAAATACACTTTTGGTCCCTGAGATTTGGGTTAAGTTACATTTTGGTCCCTGAGTTTTCAAACTCAACAAAAATATCTCTGAGGTTTGAGATAAGGAGCACTTTGGTCCCTGCCGTCCATTTTTCTATTAAATGCTAACGGCTGCTGACGTGGCACTATTATTTTAATTAAAAAAATTCTTTTTTATTATTTTTTTAATAAAAATAAATAAAAACAATAAAATATTATTATTTTTTATTATTCTATTATTATTTTAATTATTATTCAAAATCTATTTCTTCTTTCCCTCTTCTTCATCTCTTCCCACCTATTCCTTCTTCTTCTTCAAGTCTCTGGCGACCGGCGGCCGGCCACCGCTCGCCGCTACAGGAGACTTTTTTTTTTTTTTTTTTTTTTTTTTTTTTTTTTTTTCTCTTCCTCTTTCTTTTTCTCTTATCCATTTTTCTTCCTTTTTTTTAAAAAAAAAAAATTAGAAGGGGAGGAGGGAGGTCCCTCGGTCGGGAACCGTCCTTCTTCTAATTTTTTTTTTGAAATGAAGAAAAATGGGATAAGAGAAGAAGAAAGGGGAAGAGAAAAAAAAAAAAAAAGTCGCCGGCGGCCTGCCGGCAACGTTGCGAGCGGTGGCCGGCCGTCGGTGGCCGGAGACTTGAAGAAGAAGAACGAAGAGGTGGGAAGAGATGAAGAAGAGGGGAAGAAGAGGGGGAGAAGAAAGAGATTTTGAATAATAATTAAAATAATAATAGAATAATAAAAAATAATAATATTTTATTGTTTTTATTTATTTTTATTAAAAAAATAAAAAATATATTTTTTTTATTAAAATAATAGTGACACGCTAGCAACCATTAGGATTTAACAGAAAAATAGACGGCAGGGACCAAAGTGCTCCTTATCTCAAATCTCAAGGGTATTTTTGTTGAGCTTGGAAACTCAGGGACCAAAGTGTAACTTAACCCAAACCTCATGGACCAAAAGTGTATTTTTTCCAAATATATATATATATATATATATATATATATATATATATATATATATATATATATTTTTCAAATGGAGTCTCTCCTGAGAAGCAAAACTTTAGGGGGCTAGATTTTATAATTACCCTCACTTATTTGGGTAGTGGTACAAGATATGTAAGCGGTTGCTTTCAATTATTTATTATTATTGTTTTTTTGAAAAAGTTATTTATTATTATTGTTACTTTTTGGTGTAACTCTACCCATAATTGATATTTAATCAATGTCATTAATAATTGTTTGACCTATAGTTTTTTTTTTGAAAGGGCCTATAGTTTTTTTTTTTACAACATCTAGAGTGGAGGATTTGAATCACAAGACCTCTTGATCATTAATACAAACTTTATAGTAGCTGAGCTATGCTCATATTGACAGTTGATATATAGTTATATATAGGTTAAAAATCCTCCAAAAAAAAAAAAAAGGTTAAAAATCACTTTTGGTACCTGGACTTTCATGAAAGTAACAATTTTTAGTTCCTGAATTTTGATTTGTAACAATTTAGTCCCTGTACTTTAAAATTTGTAACAATCTAATCCTTGTCCTAAAAATTTTCATCCAAATTAAATGTTGATTTTTATTATTTATGTTGGGATTTATGTCCTAAAACTCGTGAATAGTAAATGAAACAAGTTAATTATAATCAATAAAGTGTTATTGAGGTTATTCAATAAAGGTGTCATTGAATGGTTGTTTAGTTTTGCATTAATTAACCCAAAATCCAATAAACTAGAACCCCTGACTATAATATGAATACTTGAACTTTATGTAGAGACATAAAAGTGGATCAAGTTCGAGTAATAGCCAAAACGATTTATAGTATGGGGATAAGGCTAGGTACCTTATCCTGGGGACACTATGTGACGCGACCCACTTTGTATATAGTACAAACGATTTGATTTTGAATCGTTCTTGTAGAGACATGCGAGTGAGGGGCGTCCTATGCAATGTGAGTTTGCATAAGATCAGACCGTGAGATAAGTCACTTCACTTTATAACCCCGTTTATTGTTGAAACTGACTATTTAATGTGATGACCTAGGTAACTCGATCTTAAATCCTGAGCTAACTATGAACTCCAGTTTATTCAGGATTATCCTTTGATTTGCATGGGTGAGAGTGACTTATCATCGCCGACTCAATATGCCTACCATTTTGGGGATAAGACCGGGGTAGATAACTGGGGGACATAGTCATACAAGATGGAATTCACTCCTACCCATTTTAGGGATAGTAGAGAGGTTGTTTCCTTAAGTGTTGGCTTCGGGTCTTGAACAAAGGCACGTCGTTCTCTCCTAGCGTGAGAGGAACTTCTGTTTAATGGTTGGACCATAAAACAAATTGTTCATTAGAGGATCAGTGGGACTTAAGGAACAAAAGGTAACTTTAGGGGTAAAATGGACATTTGACCCAACTGTAGTTGCAAACAACCTGTGAAGGGTCGACCTACTAATCATGGTTATATCGAGTGGACAGAAATATATCTACAGTGAGGGGAGTGCACACAACTACGGGCTATAGTGGAGTATCCCGATAGTTAACGAATGTTGGTTAACTAGGTTAATGAGTTTAGTCGGTTAATCTCGGATCGTTGGAGCCCATGATCTGTAGGTCCATTAGATCCTCCTGCTAGCTCATACGGACTAAACCTTAGAACAGTATGATGAAAGAGTTTTGAATTGTTCAAATTCGATTTAGGGAGTAAACGTTAATTATATACGTTATACTTAACGTGTAATAGTTTAATTATGAATTAAACTATATTAGAGAGAATTGGAAATATTTAAATATGATTTAAATATTGAAAATATGTATGTGGAATATAGTTCGGTTTGAATTTGAATAGGAATCATATTCGAACAAACGATTTTAAAAGAAATCAGGAAAGATGTAATTATTTAATTGAAATATTAGATATTAAATTAAATAATTATAATTAATTAAAATGTTTAATTAATTATTAAAAATTAATTTTAATTAAAATTAATTAGACAAGAAACATGCAATTTCTTATTACCAAAACAAGACAGCAAATGAGGGTTAAGGTGAATCATGGGTTTAGGTGGCAAAACATTGTGATTAACCTCTTGGTTTTCTATGAGTTTTGAAAAATAAAAAACTAAATTTATTTTGAAAAATAAGGCCGGAGAATAGCGGGGAAGATCTTAGTGGTGGTCCATGATGTGTTCGTGCTGAGAAACAACTAAAGGATTTGAGAAATTCGGCTTCAAAAGGTTAGTATTTCCATTCCCCTGTTTTTCTTTGAAATTGACAACATGCAAATTAATGCAATTGAGTGCCTAAGTTCCGAATCGCTTCCGCTCGAGTGTTTTACACTCCTTCAATTTAATGATTACCTTTGTATTTTGTAAACATATTGGATCCCTAATTTAGTTTATTAATTTATCTTTGTAAGAAATTTCATTAAATTTTAACATTAATTTTCACGATAAAAACTAAATCGTTACAAATTTTAAAGTACAAGGACTAAGTTGTTGTTGTTGTTGTTTTTTTTTTTTTTTTTTTTTTTTTTTTTTATAAAAGTACAAGGACTAAATTGTTACATATGAAAGTTCAGGAATTAAATTGTAACAAAATTCAAAATATAATAATAAATCATTACCAATCAAAATTCGTGAACTAAATTGTTACTTTCTATGAATGTTCAAAGACCAAGCGTTCATTTAATCAAATTAAAATAGATAATTTTCTCAACACAATATCTCAATTACAGGGCCAAAGCGAGCATAGCTCAGCGGTAATTGGCATGTACCCTCGACCATGAAGTCAGAGGTTCGAATCCTCCACCCCAAATGTTGATATATTAAAAAATATATATATATCTTAATTACAGGAACTCAAAAAAAAAAAAAATCTTAATTACAAAAATCGTGTCAACTTGTCTTAATTACAAAAATAAAAAAGACACGCAATTCTAACGGGATCACAGCTCAAAAAAGAAAAGAAAAAAAGAAAAAAAAAATCTACTGGGATGATATTTTTTGAACGGTAGAGCTGAGACAAGTTTTGACACTTGTTGCACGTTTTACACATGTTGCAGCCAAAACCATGAATTCTTTCAATTTGTTGAAATTTTCCCTTTGACCGTGGAGAATTGGAGAGAGAGACCGCGTCAAACAATATGTAAGGTGAGAGATTTTAGGATCAATTACAAATTGACATGTGTCTCAAACTTAATAGTTTAAAGACAGTTTGCCAATTATAAAATTTTAAGACCACTTGTCCCTTTGATCAAATAATTAAAAATTAATGTTATAAAATAAAAGAATTAAAAGTTAATTGGATCAAATTTGGGTAATTTGACATTTGGATCATAGGATAGTTGGGTCAAGCATAAATCAAATTCAAATTTAAATAGTGATGTGCAAATTGCTAACCGCAAGTGTACGAGTCAAGTAATAATATAGTGATATGAAAATTGAATGTTGTCCTTTGGATTGGTTTTCTAGCTAAACTAATTATCGCGAATACTTTTACCCAATTTTATTTAGAGGTAAAAAATGGAATGAAATAATGAAATCAAAGGTAATGCAAATTAAAGGTTGGAAATTCAATTGAAAGAATTTTTAGGGAATTGATTTCATCAATTTAGATTAGGATTAATTAAAGGGAATAGATTTTTAACCAATTAATATATAAGTCTAAGAACCGTAAATCACAACTATCTCTTCCGAGCATTATTGATTCTCATGCATGCAATAAACTTGATATCTCTATTTAAGTGTATTAGCATGCAAGACTTTGAGTTTAGTTCTTTTAACAACTTCTAAAGTTATTCTAAATCTCCCGATCTTAGAATCCTACTTTAGTCATGCAATTAGTAAAGTCTAAGCTAAATCCCCTCTCCCGAGCAAGATTCAACACTTAAATCATTCAACTAGTGGCCAATTAAATGAAAACATTTAAACATAATTGCATAGATAATATTAAAAGCACAATACATCCCAATAATCAATCCATAATCATAAACGACTACATCAATCCCTAAGAAACACGTCTAGCTACTCATACACGGCGTTACGATATAAGCTAAACATGAAAAAGTCATAAAAACTAACTAGAGATAAGGTAAAGAAGGGAAAAACTCTTAAATCTGTTGAAACCACCACGTCCCCGTCACGATTTCTACGTCTTCAAGTTGGTTCCCACTCCTTGGCCTTGCTTCAGCTCCCACAGAAGGTCCCAAATTGAACTCCCTTTGGCCGTAGCAGATAATATTGTATTTATAGAAAACTGTCGACAGCGTCAAGACGCTGTCCCTTTGCCGCCCAAACACATATGGAAAATTCTTGGCAGTGTCGAGATGCTAAGGGGGTAGCGTCTCGACGCTAACTCTCAGGTTTGCCCACTTTGCTAAGCTTCCAACTTGATTTCTTTTCCGCTTTTTTTGCTCTTCTTTAAGTCCTGAGCACCTGATCAACTCCAATTTCTCTATTTTATCTTCAAAACTCAATTTCCTACAAAATAAACATTAAAGTGCATAATTCGGCCAAATAATACTCAAAGACTAACTAAAATAAACCGGGAAAAATAGCTCGCTATGTGTGCTATCAAATAGTTAAGCCCAAAGCCAACGAAGCCCAAGTCCAAATGATTGAGCCTAAAGTCATCAAAGCACAAGTTTACCTATCCATGAAAACTCTATAAATAGAAAAGTAAACTCTCAACCAAGCACTACAACAAATTATAGTTTTAATGTCGGACAGAAAAATAGGCGCGGAGGCTTTAATGTCGGACAAAAAAACGCGCGGCCTTTTTAATGTCGGACGCGCGTTTTTTAAAATTTTCGAACTTTTAATGTCGGGCAATGCCCGACATCAAAAGTAGCCTTTAATGTCGGGCATTGCCCGACATTAAAAGGTATTTTAATTTTTTTTTTAATTTTTAAAAATAGTAAAAAGGTAAAGTGTTTTCTCTCTCCCCGACAGTAGCTTCGTTCTTCCCTCTCTCTTCGAAAACGAACCCAAACCCTCGGCGCCGCTTCCTCCCTCGCAGCACGCTTGTTCCCTCATCGACGGCGCTTCCTCCCTCATCAACGGCAACCCTCGACGGCGAGCTCACCGACGGCGTCCGAAGATTTCTCCCTCACCGACGTCGACTGTCTTCTCGCATGCGTGGGTTTCTTTGCTCGAACTTTTCTCGACCGTCGGCCACAATATTTCAGATCTAGCTTCGGTTTTTCGGCAAGGGGAGTTTTTTGAGCTTAAACTCGGCAAGGGGGTTTTCGCCAAGACCGTGGGTTTTCTCTAGCAAGTGGGTCACTGTTCGTGGGTTTTCTTCTAAAGACCGTGGGTTTCAGATCTCCAGCAAGTGGGTTTTCGGCAAGACTGTGGGTTTTCTCCAGCAAGTGTGCTCAATCTCTGTTTGTGGGTTTCAGATCTAGCTTCGGTTTTCTTCTAACCTTACAGACCGTGGGTTTCAGTTTTGTGTGCTTTTGTGGGTAGCAAATCAGTGGTGTTCATCATTGTTCGTGGGTAGATCTGAGGTGGTGGTGGTCGTGGGTAGCAAATCGGACACCGAATTTTTAAGATTTGAGTGAGATTACTTGGTAAAATTCTTTGCCTCTTTTTAATTTTATAAAAATGGAGAGCTAAATTTAATTGATTAGTTGCTTAGGTTTATTTTTGTCTTGGATTGAGTGATGGATAGAAAAGATTGTTTGAAAAATAGTTGAGAAATTATCATGTTGAAATTGTTGGTGTTAGTTTATAAATTCAGTGGTGGATAATGTTAGATTATGCTATTACATCATATTATTAAATTAGGTTATTTAATTTAGATTTATTTCACTAAACATATACTTCCATTAGTTACTAAACAAAAAAATAGAATTCATTTCAACTCATTTTTAAAATTGAATAATTAAGGTCTTGGTGGATAATTTATCTTTGATGTAAAGTAACTCATGAATCGTTTGTCAAAATAAAAGAATGGTCAATTATTTAGTGAAAGGAAATAACTAGATGTTGTAAACTATTATTGTACATAAGGGACGCTCTATTACTCATTGGGTAAATTGTGTTATGGTTTGAAGGTGTTTGTGAGTTTATGCTTTTAGTTGGATTTCTTGGGAAGTTGATTGATACTCAAGTCATGCTTTGAAATGGTTTGTTTGAGTTTATGGTTTTTGTTTAGTTTTTTGGGAAGTTGATTGATACTTAAGATATCTCTTGAAATCGTTTGATATTATTCGTTATTTTACTTGAGTTTAGTGGGGGAGAAGTTGAGAAATGCTTTAATTAAGATTTTAAAGTTGGTTGTTTAAATTTATGTTTTTAGTTGAGTTTAGGTGGAAGTTGATGAATACTTGAATTAAGTTTTGAAATTGTAGTTGGTGTTAGTTTGTAAGTTTAGTTAAGTTGAGGGTTGAGAAATTCTTAGTTATGGTTTGAAATTGTTTGTTTGTGTTGGTTTATAAGTTTAATTGAGTTGGGGGGGGGGGGGGGGGGTTGAGATATACTTGTGTTATGGTTTGAAGGTGTTTGTGAGTTTATGTTTTTAGTTGGAATTATTGGGAAGTTGATTGATACTTAAGTCATGCTTTGAAATGGTTTGTTGAGTTATCTCTTGCAATTGAGATGTTATATCATGATGTTGACTTTTAGTGTCAAGATCGTGGACTTGAGTGAACAATGAACTCGTTAGTAGTTCAATTTTCACTCATTTTCTTCTTAATGACCTAAAAAGTACACAAGTTTAAGTAATAATTGTTCTTCTTTGTAGATTAACCTCTCAAGCTACAAAATTATAGTAATGGATAAGTCGTGGATGACAAAAAGTCGAATGTCAGAAGAATATAGCTTCGGAGTTGAGATGTTCATTGAAAATGGATTACGACATTCAAATAGACCAAATATCATTCATTGTCCATGTTTGAAGTGTGTGAATGTAAAGTTTCAAAATGTGAATATAGTAAGACACCACTTGTTTGTTCATGGTATCGATCAAAGCTATAAGACATGGATTTGGCATGGTGAATCACCATCGAATAGGGAAGACAATAGAAATGCGTCTATTAGTGGAAAAGTTGAAGTTGAAGATGACGATGATGTTGAGGACACCATAGGAATGTTTGAGGCTGCACATGATTATTTTAATGACAAATCTAACGTTTTTAAGGAACTATTAAAAGATACCAAGAAACCATTATATCCGGATTGTAAGAATTTTACCAAGATATCTACTTTGGTAAAGTTTTATAATTTAAAGGCAAAATTTGGATGGAGCGATAGAAGTTTCACTGAGTTATTGACAATACTTCGTGCCATCTTACCAAGCCCTAATGAAATTCCAACTTCAACATATCAAGCAAAAAAGACTTTGTGTACTCTTGGAATGAAGTATGAGAAGATACATGCGTGTATTAATGATTGTTGTTTGTTTAGAAAGGAATTATCTGATGCAGAAGTATGCCCAATATGCGAAACATCAAGATGGAAGCTTCGAAAAAATTCGAACCATGTGATGAAAAATGTTCCAGCAAAAGTTATGTGGTATTTCTCACCTGTTCCAAGATTTCAACGAATGTTTCGAAGTAAAGAAATATCGAATTTGTTGAAGTGGCATGCCAAAAAACGAGAAAGTAATGGACACTTACGACATCCTGCGGATGCACTATCGTGGAAACAAGTAGACAATTTGTGGCCAGAGTTTGGTTCAGAACCTAGAAATCTTCGTCTGGCTCTTTCTACGGATGGTGTCAATCCACATGGTGATCTTAGTAGTAGATATAGCTGTTGGCCAGTTATGTTGGTGACGTATAATCTACCTCCATGGTTGTGCATGAAACGAAATTTTTTTATGTTAACTGCATTAATATCTGGCCCCAAACAACCAGGAAATGACATTGATGTTTATTTAGCTCCACTAGTTGACGATTTGAAAATGCTTTGGAATGAGGGTGTAGAATGTTATGACATACATGAAGAAAAAATTTTCACTCTCAAAGCTATTTTATTGTGGACTATTAATGATTTTCCTGCGTATGGAAATTTGAGTGGTTGTACAGTAAAAGGATATCATGCATGTCCAATTTGTGGGGAGAAAACTACATCTACTTATTTGCCTAAAGGAAAAAAGATGGCGTATCTTGGGCATCGAAAGTTTTTACCCCATAACCATCCATTTAGAAAGCAAAAGAAACATTTCAATGGTGAACAAGAATTGGGTTTCGCTCCCGAACCATTAAATGGAGAGGAAATTTTTGCAAAAACAAGCGAATTCAGATATTCATTTGGTAAGAAAGCAGGAAAGGAAAAAAATAATGGAGATCTTGCAAGTAGTTATTGGAAGAAGAAATCAATTTTCTTTGGGTTAGAATATTGGAAATATTTTCATGTGCGAATTTGTTTAGATGTCATGCACATCGAAAAGAATGTTTGTGCAAATATTATTGGTACGCTACTTGATATTCTTGGCAAAACAAAAGATGGATTAAAAACTCGTTTGTATTTGGTTGAATTGAACATTAGATCAGAATTGGCTCCTCAGTTGGGAGAGAAAAAAATCTTCTTACCTCCAGCATGCTATACACTATCGCGGATGGAGAAATTGAACTTGTGTAAGACACTATCCGAAATTAAAATACCTGAGGGCTATTCATCCAACATACAAAATCTAGTGTCGCTCACAGATTTAAAACTTTATGGACTCAAGTCGCACGATCATCACGTTCTTATGCAACAATTATTACCTGTGGCAATTCGTGGCATTTTACCAAAGCATGTTAGACTCGCAATTACTCGCCTATGTTTCTTCTTCAATGCTATATGTAGTAAGACAATTGATTCATCCAAGTTAAAAAGGCTTGCAAGAGGATATAGTGGTCACATTATGCTTGTTAGAGAAATATTTTCCACCGGCATTCTTCACAATAATGATGCACCTTGTGATGCATCTTGTAAAAGAGGTAGAATTTTGTGGACCAGTGTATTTGAGATGGATGTATCCTTTTGAACGATATATGAAAGTACTGAAAAGTTATGTACGAAATAAAAATCGTCCTAAAGGATGCATTGGAGAAAATTATATCGTAGAAGAGGCCGTATAATTTTGTTCTGAATTTATCTCTGGAATTGAAAGTATTGGATTGCGCTCATCGACAAGGAAAGAGAATCCAGAAATTGATAGACCATTGTCTGTTGCTTCTTATTTTAGACCGAGTAAGGATCAGTTAAATCAAGCTCATCTTTATGTTCTTCAAAATGTAAACGACGTGCTTCCATATGTAGGGTATGCACACTAATCTAAGTCCTTACAGAATTTTCTGATTATGTGATGATCTACTAACTTTGTTATTTAAACGAATCCAATAGGCAACACATGAACACTTTGTCCAGACTCAATCCCAGTAAATCTAAAAACAAAAAATGGCTTCAAGACGAGCATAATCGCACATTTAGTAGTTGGTTGCGCACTCTGGTAAGGACAAGAACCATACTCTTTTAGTTACAATACAAAGTTAGTAACTAATTATTTAAATATAAAACTCAGGTTGCACTTGCCCTTGAGGTGCCAAGAAACTCCATACCATCATCTTTAAGATGGATAGCTCATGGGCCTCGTCCAGATGTCGCCACATATGCTGGTTATGTGATTAATGGTATTTGCTATCATGCAAAGAAACGTGATGACATTAGGAATGTCCAAAATAGTGGAGTTATGGTAACAGCAAATACAATGCAAGTTTCTAGTGCTAAAGACAAAAATCCTATCATGTCGGACATGACATTTTATGGTGTCATACAAGAAATATGGGAACTTGATTATCACGATTTAACAGTTATTTTATTCAAATGTGACTGGGTTGAGAACAATAATGGACTTAAAATAGACGAGTTTGGGTTTACCACTGTAGATCTTAATCGCATTGGGCATAAATCAGACTCATTTATTTTGGCATCTTAAGTCAAGCAAGTATTCTACGTAAAAGATCCCCTAAATCCTCGTTGGTCAGTGGTTTTAACACCTCCTCAAAGAATAGTTGAAGAAGATTTCTATGAAGATGAAGTTGGAGATATTGTCCAAGATTGTGGTTATGGGGTCCTAGAAAGAATGCCTAATCTTGATGTATTTCAGGATGACGATGAAATGTCATCAACGTATGCTAGAAATGATTGTGAGGGTATATGGGTTGATAAGTAGTGTGTTGAATATGGTACTATCTCAAATTCATTTATTTATTATATTTTTTTATGAGTTAATAGATCTTCTAAGTTTATATATCTCATGAATGTATGTTTTGTTTCTTTCTTGTAGATTGTTACGATGAGTGAACAAAGCAGTAGCAGTGGAGATGAAGGAAATGTGTTTATTCAACCACGGGTGCCAGGACGAGGGCCTACTACGATGCATAGATTGGCACGCCTCAGAAATAATGGAGAACGCTTGACGATTGTTTACAACAACCAAGGTCAAGCTGTTGGAGATAATGCTAACCAGATGCAGAGTTACATAGGGGTTTGTGTGAGACAACAAATCCCAATAACATACGAAAACTGGAAGGATGTGCCTAAGGAACTAAAGGATAAGATTTTTGATTGTATAGAGGTAAAAAGTTTATTGATCTATAGGAGTGAAGAGCTTATTTAGTTTACTTGTTTTGCTAACTACTTTGGTATTTTTTTATGCAGATGTTGTTCGGGGTGGACCCTAGGTCCAAGAGGAGTATACTTCAATCTGCGTCTAGAAAATTTCGAACATTCAAGACATACTTAACGCAGAAGTATGTCAATCCATTGAAAGATGAACCTGAGTGCTTGGCAACTCCTCCTTCCAAATATTCACACATTGATCAAAAGGATTGGGAAACATTTGTTAGTAGTAGACTAACATCAGAGTGGGAGGTAAATAAACTTTAGATTAGTGAAATTATTTTGTAAATTAAATATTCATGCATTCACTTAGTTGTTTTTGTCATTCAAATTAAATATACAGGCGTTAAGTAAGGCTCAGAAAGAAAGACGAGAGAGATGCTTGTATAACCATCATATCTCTCGTAAGGGATATGCAAATCTTGCCAAAGACTTAGTAAGTATGGCTATTTAAAGTAAATGACTTATGAAAATTTGTTCATACCTTTAATAATATGTATGTTTCTACAGGAATTGACAGACGATCCTTCCAATCGTGCAATTCTATGGAAGGAAGCACGGAAGGGAAAAAATAAAGAATATTGCGATGAGGTCACTGTAGCACGTGTCAATCGAATTGTAAGTTTATATATATATATATGAAAGAAGTTTTGGATTATGTGATACTTTAGTAATTGAAAAATTCTTATTGAAATGTTTATGATAGGACGAATTAGCTGCATTGAATGAAGGTAAGGACATCTTGACTGAAGCGTTGGGCACGCCAGAACACAGAGGGCGTGTAAAGGGAGTGGGTGAGTTCGTAACGCCCTCTGTGTACTACAATGTTGCAAGAGAGAAGTCAAAATTGAGTCAGCAACCACAAAACGAAGCTTCGAGTGTCAAAACCGAAGCCCCTCGACGAAAGCAACCACAAAGCGACGCTTCGAGTGCCACGCATAAAAAGTCAAAAGGAAAAGATGTCGTTCATGAGATACCTGAGAATAAAGAGGTAAATTATTATTATCCTTGTTGGAATTTTGTATATATATATATACTTAGCTTCGATGTTTTAAACTTTTGTAGGCTGGAACACCTTGTCATGTAGCGACTGGCTCTATGGATAACATTGTTGCCGAAGGCACAATGTACGAGTCACCTTCACAAAATGCAACCATCCATGGAGTTCCATTAGGAGTCGAAAATGTTCGAGTTGTGGTGGACATGGTCATAGGTGATGATTGTGCATTACCGATTCCTGTGAACGATGAACTACAAACGTTGCATCAAGCGATCGGTAGTTTTGTGGGATGGCCTCGCAAGCTTGTTATTACTGTAGATGACAAAGAGGTATGTTCATTTTCAATTGAAATAATTTTTTTAAAAGAAATATAGTGACTTGATATTTTTTATAGGAGCCTCCTGTCAAAGCTAAGCCCATAGTACAATCAAGCAAACATACATATGTCCATGTTACTATTAGGCTCTTAAATAGATACGCGATGCTTTCGATGCAACAAGAAGATACACTAACGATCAATATGCACGAGCGTATCGTGGGAAAGGAAGCATCAATATTTTTAAATCGCGAAGACATCATGCAATATTGTGGGAATGTTGAGATAGGTTACTCATGCATACTCACGTACATTACGTAAGTTTTCTATTTTCTTAGTAGAATGAGATTTTCATAATATTTAAGACTTGAAGTTGTTTGTGTTAGTTTAGGGGGTGATAAATACTTGTATTATGTTTTGAAAGTGTTTGAGTTATGTTTTGGAAGTGTTTGAGTTGATGAATAATTGTATTATTTTCTTTGAAAAATGCTTGGCTTAAGTTGTATTATTGGAGGTGTTGCTTTAAAAGTTTAGTTGAGTTTGGAGGGGGGGGGGGGATGTATTATGCTTTGGAAGTGTTTGAGTTGATGAATACTTGTATTATTTTCTTTGAAAAATGCTTGACTTAAGTTGTATTATTGGAGGTGTTGCTTTAAAAGTTAGTTGAGTTTGAAGGGGGGGGGGGGGATGTATTATGCTTTGGAAGTGTTTGAGTTGATGAGTACTTGTATTATTTTCGTTGAAAAATGCTTGACTTAAGTTGTAGTATTGGAGGTGTTGCTTTAAAAGTTTAGTTGAGTTTGAAGGGGGGGGGGGGTGATGTATTATGCTTTGGAAGTGTTTGAGTTGATGAGTACTTGTATTATTTTCGTTGAAAAATGCTTGACTTAAGTTTTAGTATTTGACGTGTTGGTTTACAAGTTTAGTTGAGTTTGGAGGGGGGGGGGGTGATGTATTATGCTTTGGAAGTGTTTGAGTTGATGAATACTTGTATTATTTTCTTTAGGTACCTCTGGACTGTACTTGATCCCGAGATAACAAACAAGTTTTTTGTGGTTGATCAAGCAACAATCTCATCGTACGTGAAGTCTCAAGAACTTCGTTCTAGAAATCTATCTAACAGACTAGATATGGTTGATTTGGATCAACTAGTTCTCATTCCCTTTAACACTGGGTAAGTAATTCTTACTAGCGACATTTACTCCATTGTAACTTTTCTTATTCATAAATAATAATATGTTCAAAATTGTGATTCTACATAGTCATCATTGGATGTTGATCGCGATCCAGCCTCGGGAAAACACTGTGTATATATTGAATTCTTTGCGCAGTAAAGTTGAAGAAGAGTTTAGTGGAACTATAAATACGTAAGTGTGTCTCAAATTTTTGTAGTGTTTAAAAGGAAAAATAAAACTTGAATTGTTCTAATGTTTTAAATTATTTAGGAGGTTGAGAATGTGGCAAGCTAAGCACTCGCTTTCTCAATATCGATCTGCTATTAGTTGGAAACTAGTGAAGGTAAATTCACATTCATGATATTATAGACATTGAAATCTTGTATGCATACTCAAGTATGTTCTTTTTCATTGTAGTGCCCTCGTCAATTAGGTTCGACAGAGTGTGGGTATTTTGTGCAAAAATATATAAGAGAAATAATGCACAACTCTACTACCCCTATAACTAAACTTGTAAGTATTATCATTATCCTTACATGTTATTATAATTTATGTTTCTTTTCATTCTTTTGTCATGTAATTGTTTTTGTTTTGTTGTAGTTTAACACAAAGAATGCATTTACACAAGACGAGATCGACGAGGTTCGTATAGAATGGGCAAATTTTGTTGGAGGATTTGTGTAAGCTAGGTGTACTTGAATATACATTAATTAGCTTGAAATGTGTCTATATGTAGTGGAGGATTTGTTTAGGTGTACATACTTTTCAATAGTGTACATACTTTTCAATAGTGAATGTTCATATGTGTTCTCTCTTCTGAAAATGCTTGATTCTAGAATATTTGGTTGGATCTAATTTGTGGAGGGACGGGTGGTCCAAAGTATTATATTGTAAATGATATATGGAAGTGTTTGTATTTCAAGTTGGTTTTGTGACATAAAAAAATTGTGTTTGGATTGACCTATTTGTATTGGAAGTTATAAAGTCAAATTCTATTTTTGTTTACAGGAAGGAAGAAATAGTATTGTTGGTTAGCTACGTTTGCAACCAACAATTTTTTTTTATTTAATACTGAATAAAAATGATGACGGGCATTGCCTGTCATTGAAACATACAAAATGGATTTTTAATGTCGGACATATTATATGGGAAAATTAAAATTTGCAAACTTTTAATGTCGCACGCTTTTGATGTCGCCACTTTTAATGTCGGGCAAGACCGACATTAAAAATATACTTTTAATGTCGGGCAATGATCGACACTAAAAGCGACCGACATTAAAACCGCACTATCTATGTCGGTCAACAAGACAAAAAAACAGTCTTTTAATGTCGGGCTATGACCGACATTAAAAGGGTACTTTTAATGTCGGACAGGGCCTTTAATCTCGGTCATTGCCCGACATTAAAAGCGACCGACATTAAAACTTTTAATGTCGGTGTTTTTAATGTCGGTCAGCGACCGACATTAAAGACGTGTAATGTCGGGCAATGCCCGACATTAAAAGCCAAATTTGTTCTAGTGAAGACAAGAGAATTTAGAGAAACTTTAAAGAACAGGTAGAAAACTGGCGACTTAAGTTCTTGAGTGCTAAACGACCTTTCAAGATTGTCAGCTTAAGTTCTTAAGTGCTAAACGACCTTTCAAGACTTGAAAACTTCAAGACCCCAAGGATCAATTGAAGCTTCAAACTAAAAAGTAAGCATTTCAGGCCTCGAGTGAAACACACAAACAAGAGAGAGAAACAGAGGATCATATATATGTTAGAGATTGTATTGCACCCAACAAAATCAATACAAATACAAGTTATTTCTGTTGGGAATGACTTGATTTTGGCCTTTAGAAGTAAAACATGGAAGTAGTTTGTCCCACATGGATAAATTTTGAATTGGGAAGAGTGTTTTTATAACATCACTCTTCCTTGCACTTGAAAAAGTGGTTAAGGGTGGAACCAAGGCTTCTTCCCACACGTGCGCGCCGCTGCCGCAGCCAGTCGGACGGGCGGGTTTGGGTAACCGCGCTCGCGCGTAATTAATAAAGAGGTGGGTTTTACTTTTTGGGCCAAAATATAATTTTCCTAGCAATTTATTTTTATTTTTGTTATTCCCACCGCCACGTGTCACTGTCCCTCATCGCCGCGTGTCCGCTGACCGAGCCTCACGTGCTGACCAAAAGCTGCTGCTGCTGACCAAACCGTTCAACGCTGCTGTTGCGAACTGCTCGAGCTGACCGGACACGTGGCATCCTCCCATCCACATGTTTTTGTTGACTGCTCGTTGAGTGACACGTGGCACCTCCTTTGTGGGAATTTGTTGGACTCTTTCACCTATAAAATGACTTCTAAGCAGAGTGGAAGATCATCGAATTCTTATTCATTCTTCCTACGTTTTTCCTCTGATTCCAATCCTTCTCTCTCGAATGCACGAACGAGAAGGGTGTTGTGTTAACCTTGGGGAGCAACCGGCAAAACGATTTAGCACCGTGGTCGTGCCGAAATTGCTTTCAAGCCAGTGGTTATCTCCACGACACAACAATTGTTTTCCATTCTTTTTCTTACAAGTTGAAAGCAATTTAAAAATGTCCATCAAATCCAGGAATCATCTTCCAGATCTATCCAAGCTAGAACCTTTTGATGGTTCTAACTACCGTCGCTGGTCTCAGAAGCTGCTCATCTTCTTTGAATAACTGGAAGTCGGCTACATTCTAACCACCGATTATGTGGAGAAATCAGCAGCACCCGTCGCTGATCTGGAAAAATCCAAAGAGGTCCAGTCTGATCCACACAGTTCTAAGGAGGTTCAGACAGTCCCTCAAAAACCAAAGGGCAGTCATGAGATTGATCCAGAAAAATTCGAGAAAGACAACAAGGCGGTTCGGGGTCATCTTCTGAACCACATGAACGACTCATTGTTCGGCCTGTTCGTTGTTCAAAAGTCAGCTAAAGTTATCTGGGACACTCTGGAGTCCAGATATGGCGGCGATGATGCAGGAAGAAAGAAGTACGTGGTCGGTAAGTGGATGCGGTTCCAAATAACGGATGACAAACCAGTGATGGACCAGGTTCACAAGTACGAGAATCTAGTGGCAAACATTCTGACAGAGGGTATGAAGATGTGCGAGATTCTCCAGGCGAATGTCTTGCTCGAAAAATTCCCTTCTTCATGGAGCGACTACCGCAATCATTTAAAGCACAAGAAGAAGGACCTGGCATTACAAGAGTTGATCAGCCACATGCGAACTGAAGAAGCCAACAGACAAAAGGATAAGTTTGAATCTAAGTCCTTGAACTCAGTTAATGCTAACCTAGTTGAATCTTTTGCTGCATCAAAAGACAGGCTTAAAAATAAAAATAAAGACAAATCCTCGCAGAAGAAGAACCATCCATTCAAGTCTCATAGCGGGAAAATAGAGAAGGAGAAGTCCAAGCTGATATGTTATGTCTGCGGAAAACCAGGGGACAAATCCTATCAGTGAACCAGAGGAAAGGGAAACCAGATCAGAAGCCTGATGGTGCACAAGCCAACGTTGTTGAAACAGACGATATCATTGCTGCAGTGGTGGTGGAGGCTAACTTGGTGGAGAATAAATCAGACTGGATTCTTGACACTGGTGCCTCAAGACACTTCTGCTCAAATCGAAGCTTGTTCCACGAGTTCCATGACACTGTTGACAGTGAATGCGTATACATGGGGAACTCGACCACTGCTGGAGTACTTGGGAAAGGGAAGGTTCTCTTAAAACTTACTTCTGGAAAAACTTTATCTTTGAATGATGTATTGTATGTTCCTTCATTGTGTAGGAATCTGGTGTCTGGAAGTCTGTTGAGCAGGGCAGGGCTTAGAATTGTGTTTGAAGCTGACAAGGTTGTCATCACTAAAAATGGTGACTTTGTTGGTAAGGGGTATCTAGCCGATGGTCTTTTTGTGTTAAACACTGTTTCTGTTCCTGTTGAAATGAATGAAAGTACATCTCGTTCTGCTTACATTGTTGAATCTGTTAATGTGTGGCATGGTAGACTAGGTCATGTGAATTTTGCTTCTATTAAAAGGCTTAAACAATTGCATCTTCTTAATGTATCTGAGACACCTGAAAACAGTAGATGCTCTGTATGTGTAGAGGCAAAATTTGCTAAAAAACCTTTTAAGCCCGTAACAATGAGATGTACTGAACTGCTTGAGTTAATTCACTCTAATTTAGCTGATTTAAAAAATACTACTAGTAGAGGTGGCAAAAATTATTATATATCTTTTGTCGATGATTTCTCTAGATACACGAAAATATATCTTCTGAAATCAAAAGATGAAGCTAGTAGCATGTTTAGGAAATACAAAGCAGAAGTAGAAAACCAACTAGATAAAAAGATTAAAAGGTTAAGATCCGATAGGGGAGGTGAATACAGTGACAAGTCTCTCAAGGAGTTTTGTGAATTAAATGGTATTATCCATGAGAGTACTGCACCATATTCTCCTCAACAAAATGGCATAGCTGAACGTAAAAATAGATCATTAAAAGAAATGATGAATGCTATGTTACTAAGTTCTGGATTGCCTAACAGTATGTGGGGGGAAGCTGTGCTTTCTGCCTGTTTTGTTCTTAACAGAGTTCCTCACAAAAGACTGGATAAGACACCATACGAGCTTTGGAAAGGATATTCACCGAACCTGAGCTATCTGAAGGTATGGGGATGCTTAGCTAAAGTGGCATATCCGGTATTTAAAATACCTACGGTAGGATCTAAAACCTTTGATTGTGTGTTTATTGGGTATGCTCATAATAGTGCTGCATATAGGTTCATGTGTTTAGATGATAATTCAATTTGTGAATATAGAGATGCTGAATTTTTCGAACACATTTTTCCTATGATTAAAAATGAGCCAGATAATATCCCACGATCGTTCATAATATGCATGGAGACGCACGCTACAATCTGAGTATAGAGATACTGTTGATATTGTGCATGAATCTGAACCTAGGAGGAGTAAAAGAAAGAGAACTGAGAAAGATTTTGGATCGGATTTTTTAACTGTTTTTCTTGTTGAAAACTCAGATAAAATTGACGATCAATTTACATGCATGTATCTAATATGAGGATCCTAAAACCTACCAAGAGGCCTTAAAATCTGTAGATTCTAGTTTTTGGAAAGAGGCCATTAAAAGTGAACTGGATTCTCTAATTATGAATCAAACGTGGGACTTGGTAGATTTACCTAAAGGGAGTAAACCTATTAGGTGTAAGTGGATTTTTAAAAAGAAAATTAGACCAGATGGCTCAATTGAAAAATTCAAGGCTAGATTAGTGGTTGTAGGCTATTCGCAAAAACAAGGTATTGATTACTTTGATACTTATTCTCCCGTCTCTAAAATAGCTACTATTAGATGTCTGGTAGCTCTTCCAGCAATTCGTGGGCTGTTAATACATCAGATGGATGTGAAACAGCATTTCTCAATGGAGATTTAGAAGAGGAGTGTTGGGTTCCTAGAGTGAGTAAAAATATGGTATAAAAGGACTCTAGAACTCTGTGCAAGTATACACAGTCCGCAGCAAGTAATAAGTATTATCAATCCAAGGCTTGAACTAGCTTTCACTTTATCTATTTTGTATAATCCTTTAATGGTTTCAAAGATGGTAAAAATGATTGGTTTTTTTTAGAATAATGCTGAAGCAAAAGAAATGATAGAACAAAAAGTAAACAAATAGGCAGACAGATTAGAAACAGGCGCTGGTCAGGATTTAGTAATTGTTTTAAAAGATGCTCTAGCAATATTATTGATCATGCAAACTCTCGCAGTATTATTAGCGGATTCCTCCCGGAACTCCGGATTTTTTGGAATGTGTTTCAACCCCAATGAAGTACGACCGATCGAGCACTAGGCAACTGGCTATCCCTAGCTCAGTCACTGGCGTTCACCAATACACAATGATCGTAGTGTGATTAATCGCCACACACTCTCTAAATCATCCCTGAAACTAGAGAGAGGTATTCATACCGGCTGGCCAAGCGGGCATAAAATAGAAATGAACACAACAATTAACCAAGGTGCAGTAATCAATTTATATTACTCAAGTTAAGCACGACAATCACATAGTTCCTAACCAACGCCTAAGCTCCTTAGTTCATAATATGCATGGAGACGCACGCTACAATCTGAGTAGGCATGTCCATAATTACAAGATAATAAAAGGAAATACTAATCTCCTCGATCAGCTTGCAATGATGGTCTTCTAGGTGGTCTCCAATCTCTCTCCTCTATTCGGCTCCCAAAGGTGGAAGGAACTTCCCAAGAATGGAATGTTTTCTCCCCAAAAGTGGAATAATTTTGACTTGGGCGGCTACTCCCTTTTATAGAAGGATAGGAGGCTTGACTTAGGTCAACCTGGACACGTGTAGGACTCTCCTTGCTCCTTTATCACGAGAAAAACTCAACAGAATTCAGTTTGGCAATTTGGCTAACGAGCTGTGACGTGGCAGTTTTGCTCCCAGTTTTGCTGCAGCACAGAATTTGCTCCCTCTAGTCGCCCAGCAACATATCCTGCATAAAATAACTTCCAAAGCTTCCATTCTTCCAAATGGGTTAAAACATATAATTTACATCTAAAACCAACCCTATTAAGCACAAAAGACACACAAATCCCTATAGAAATGAGGCCTAAATAACTACCTTTTGGGCAGTTATCAAGGAGATATATATGGCACAACCTGAAGGCTTTGTAATTTCTGGTCAAGAAGACAAGGTATGTCAGCTTAAAAAATCTCTTTATGGTCTTAAACAAGCTCCCAAACAATGGTATGAGAAATTTAATAATACCTTAGTAAACAATGAGTTTAGGGTAAATTCTTCTGACACATGTGTTTACTTGAAATTGTTTGGTGTTGATTATGTGATTATCTGCTTGTATGTTGATGACATGCTTATTTTCGGTACGAATTTAGAAGTAATAAATGATACCAAGTTATTTTTATCCTCACACTTTGAGATGAAAGATTTGGGTGAGGCTGATGTGATACTTGGTGTTAAATTGAGGAAAACCGAAAATGGGTATTCTTTGAGTCAATCACACTATGTTGAAAAGATGCTAAAAAGATTTGATTGTTTTGATGATATGCCTGTAAGAACACCTTATGATGCTAGTATGCAACTTAAGAAAAATAAAGGGGATAGTGTCTCTCAATCTGAATATGCAAAAAATATAGGTAGCGTGATGTACCTGATGAATTATACTAGACCTGATATTGCATATGTTGTGAGTAGATTGAGTAGATATACACATAATCCTGATAAAAATCATTGGGTTGCACTTCGTCGTTTGTTGAGGTATCTTAAAGGTACAACAGATTACTGTTTGCAATTTAATAAATTTCCTGCAGTATTAGAAGGTTATTGTGATGCAAACTGGGTAACTGATAACGACGAAGTAAGTTCAACTAGCGGGTATGTGTTCGTTTATGGTGGAGGAGTTATTTCATGGAAATCTGCAAAACAGACGTGCATTGCGCGATCCACCATGGAGTCAGAGTTTATAGCTCTTGAGCTTGCAGGGCAAGAGGCAGAGTGGTTGAGAAGTTTACTTCAAGATGTACCACTGTGGGCGGCGTCTGTTCCAGTCTCCTTGCACTGTGATTCACAAGCAGCCATAGGAATTGCCAAAAGCAGTGTATACAATGGCAAGAGAAGGCATATACGCCTGAGACATGGAGTTGTGAAACAGTTGTTGAAAAGTGGAGTTATCTCCTTGGAGTATGTGAGGTCTGAGAGGAATTTGGCAGATCCTCTCACTAAAGGCCTAACAAGGAGAGTAATTCTAGAGTCCTCAGCATATATGGGACTCAAACTGTTGAAATGAGTCCATAGCCCTTTATTTGGGTGGTCCTGGTACGGACTTGATGGACACATTTTGGACAGTCTTCATAGCTCAAGATTTTGAGTGGTTTACTGCGGTAGACTTGATGAAGCATGACGTGATTGTGAAGGTGGGGCCGCCTTCTATGAAAGAGTGTAATGGATCTCTTTCTAGAGCTTTCACGATGACCCAAGGTGTTTGTGCATGGCCTTAAAATAGCACTAGTTCTACTATTGTATTGCAGAATCAAGGGAAACATGAGGATTCAAACGTGTTGTGGGGGTCTAAACCATGACTATTGAAAGTTCAAAAGGTAACTTACTTTCTCTATGCTGGTTATTGCCTTACTTCACTATGCATTAATTCAAATCGAAAGATATTAATGCTTAAGTTTATTTCCTCATTTGCTCAGAAAATATTGTTTGCAGTCATTCGTGGGGGATTGTTGGGAATGACTTGATTTTGGCCTTTAGAAGTAAAACATGGAAGTAGTTTGTCCCACATGGATAAATTTTGAATTGGGAAGAGTGTTTTTATAACATCACTCTTCCTTGCACTTGTAAAAGTGGTTAAGGGTGGAACCAAGGCTTCTTCCCACACGCGCGCCGCCGCCGCCGGGCGGACAGACGGACGGACGGGTTCAGGTAACCGCGCTCGCACGTAATAAAGAGGTGGGTTTTACTTTTTGGGCCAAAATATAATTTTCCTAGCAATTTATTTTTATTTTTGTTATTCCCACCGCCACGTGTCACTGTCCCTCATCGCCGCGCGTCCGCTGACCGAGCCTCACGTGCTGACCCGAAGCTGCTACTGCTGACCAAACCGTTCACGTGGCATCCTCCCATCCACATGTTTTTGTTGACCGCTCGTTGAGTGACACGTGGCACCTCCTTTGTGGGAATTTGTTGGACTCCTTCACCTATAAAATGACTTCTGAGCAGAGTGGAAGATCATCGAATTCTTATTCATTCTTCCTACGTTTTTCCTCTGATTCCAATCCTTCTCTCTCGAGTGCACGAACGAGAAGGGTGTTGTGTTAACCTTGGGGAGCAACCGGCAAAACGATTTAGCACCGTGGTCGTGCCGAAATTGCTTTCAAGGCAGTGGTTATCTCCACGACACAACAAAATCAATACAAATACAAGTTACTTCTACCGTGTTCTATTTCTTTGAAATGATGTGTGAACAATGTCATACATATGGATATGTCCAATTGATTTTTTAAATTATTTATTAATATTAAAAAATTAAAATTTAAAAACTTTTTCTTCTTTTATTTTTTTAACCCCCCACCTTCATGATCCACCACAATCCACCTTCATGATCCACCACAATCCACCTTCATCACCAATAATAAAAATAAATTAAAATATAATAGTTATATATTTTCCCTTCTTTTTTTTCTTCTTCTTCCACCGTAGGCGCCATCGCTGACCAGTGTCGTCTATTGCTTGTCGTCATCGCGCGTAGTTTTTTTTCTTGTTTTCTTTCCTTCTTTCTCTTTTTCTTCTTCCTTGTCATTTCTTTCTTCTTCTCTTTCACTATTTGACTCCTTCTTTCTCCCATTACCCATACTTGAAAAATAAATAAATAAAACAAAGGGAATTTCCCGTTTGTTTCAAATTTGGAACAAGGGAAAATCTCCTTCATTTTTTTTTAAAATATATGGGGAAGAAGGGGAGAAATGAGAAGAAAGGAAAGACAAGAAGAATTTAAGGAGAGGGATGTTAAAAAGATGAATTGAAATTAGTTTGTTGATTAGTTAAGGTTGGGGAAGATTTACTCCATGCAGTTATTGACCTCAACAGAAAAACAGAAGAAAGTTTGCTAGCTTTCTGTTTCTATGAAAATAATTGCTCTAAGTTGAAGTGGATGAATATCATTATTGTTTTTGTTTCAAGAACAAGAATGAGTGTAGAAAGAGGAAGAAAAAGTATCATGTACCTTGTATTTTTCCATTCTTGAGGAAGGTTACTAAAAGATCCCATGACTGCTCTTGTACCGTGGTTGCAAGTTCCTTGTCGAATCACTTAATCACTGTGTTCATCTTCTTTCTCAAGCTTTGCTTTCTGCTTTTGGTAAGTCTTGATCTTCTTCTCCTTCATTTGCACTAGGTTTTTACCACATGTGTTGCACGTGTAATAATTTTAGTAAAATATATTTGAAGTAAAATGAGTTTAAAAAACTAAATAAGATTAATTCTGCTTTTGGTAAGTATTGATATTCTTCTCCCTTCCCTCCCCCTTTTCAAATCCAAAGAGGGATTTCCAAAACACCCAACCCTTTTTTCAAATCAGTGAAAACCTGTACGACCTTCAAGAGATTTCCACAACTTCTAACACTATTAACCTTCAACACAAAAACACACCCACCAAAAGGGAAGTTTCAGCCACAGAATTAAACACAGTTTCAGAATAAGAGAGAACGTTTTAATGGAGATTTCTTTACCTTCACCAAAGTGGCCGTAGAGCAAGTGCCATTGTCAATCACAACCTTGAATAGAGGAAAACAAGCAAAACCCCAAAATCTTCAGAAATTTCAAGAATCAACAAAGAAATTCATCAAAAGCAGGGGAAAACATCAAAGAGATAGTGGATTTGCTTATAAATCGAATAAAAGAAAAAAGAATCGATCACACAAACTTGGGAGTGGTCATCCTTATAACAAGGTTTTTCGTATTCATCAAGACAAGAAGGTCATTCCATCTCCATCATCATTTTCAAGAACCCAAATCGACACCGCGTTCCAACTTCCAAACACTCCTTAAATACACACCAAGAAAAATCAAAGAAACCCAAATGAGGACAATTTGGGGCCGAGTGAAACAAAGAATCGCAAGGGAAAAAAGGTTTTAAAAAACTCTGCAAGTGGATTGACAGAAGGCTCTTAGACAAAATTGCCATTAACAACATTTCTAAAAGAAACAGTGTCTCTTTTAGTTTTGAAAATGGGGTTGTGTTCTTGAAAGGAAAAAACTTGGCTGCATATTGGTATGTAGGGATCTCCCTGTTGGGTTTTATGTCCTAAAACTCGTAGATAGTAAATATAAACATTTTGATATTATCAATAAAATGTTATTGAGGTTATTCAATATATTATTGTTGAATGTGTTGTATTAGATTTGCATTAAATACTTTTAAAAAAAAAATTTGCATTAAATAACTCTAAATCCAATAAACTAACATCTTAAGTTGTATTATATAGCTTGAACAGTATGTGGGGACATACGAGGATCGATGTTCAAGAAACAACCTAAAGGGTCTATAGTATAAGGATAAAGCTAGGTACCTGATGCAGATGTCGACTGAAGATGGAGGTAGGAATAAGATGAAAAATAAGAATTAAAGATGGATTAAGTCAAGCTAAGTTCAAGTATACACTATCACATGTAGTAATAAAAACTCTTGAAGTATTCCAAAAGTATTGATCCCACAAGCGACTAACTAAACACAGATTTGAAGAAGAAACTGCTCTTAAATTGTAAGGTAGGTAACCAAGATAAAATAATTGATGTTGGGGTTTTGGAAAATAATAAAGCAAGTAGTAAAAAGAATAACAAACAATAATAATAGCGAGGAATTTAGTAAAGCTTCAACCCAAGGGCAAATAACTCTAATAATAGCTTGTTTAACCTAATTCTAGATATGTATTGGGTCAGGTTTAACTCCTATTTGGCCTTGCTCCCAAGAACTGTTAGAAGACTTAGCGAGTACCGTTATGCACATATTTGTGACTCGACTCCGACATAGATGATTCATGCATGCAACCTATAACTGTATAGTTGTTATAAGCGATCACCCCTTATAACAGCGAATACACTATCTTTCGAACCCTTTCTCCTATATCACCTTTATGAGAACCGATATTGTTTGACCATTTCGGTACCAAACTCACATTGCGTGCTAAGTCTAAGTGATCAAGTTAAACTTAACAAGATTAGAATGATAATCAATAAAGGAAGACATGCATAAATAAAGCTTAGGCAAACAAACAACTTTCAAGTTATTCCATCCACAAGGGAATTCATTAAACTGAACCTCTCAATGGAATTTAGCTACGCACGATGGATAAAAGTGTAAACAAATAACTTTTCATTGAATAAATAAATGATAAGTACAAGAATTAATGAAAAGAAAAAGATGCTGGAAAATAATGTGCAGTAGCTAAAATTAGGGTTTTTTCTCTTTATCCAATCCCTCTAGAGTTCTCACGAAACTCTACTCTCCTTATACAAGGTGAAAATAGGGTGAAATCTCTTCAAACACAAATGCGTTTGATGTCTAACTAAGGTTAGAATTTAGTCTTCTAGCAAGGACCTCGGGCATCATAACTCATGGGTTTGACACACTACAAGAAAATCTAGTTCTGCTAACGAACTTTCTCTCGAAGCATGCAAAACGCGTCGAGAGAAGACATTTCTCCCGACGTTAAGAAAACGACGTCGGGAGAAAGTGGATTGGGTGACTCTCTCTCGACGCCGTAGAAAGTCTCCCAACGAGAGGCTTGGGAGACTCTCTCTCGACGTCGTGTATACGGTGTCGAGAGAGACTGTGTTTCTCTCGATGCCATATACAAGGCGTCGAGAGAAACACCTTAACACAGTCTCTCTCGATGTCTTGTATACGGCGTCGAGAGAAAGTCTCCCAATGAAAGGCATGGAAGACTCTCTCTCGACGTCGTATACACGGCGTCGAGAGAAAAGGTGTTTCTCTCGACGCCATGTATACAGCGTCGAGAGAAACGCACTTCTGCCGACGCCGTTAAGGACAGCGTCAGTAGAGATGTTGATAAAAAAGCCCTAAATCCCCATTTTCGTTCATCTCACTCGACAGTCCCCATCCCTCCAACTTTCTGTGTTTCTCCCTCACGAATTGCCCTCCACCGCTCCTCGCCCCGCTCTCCGCCGCTCCTCGTCGTCCCACAGTGCCTCGCTCTCCGCCGCGCTTCGCTGTCCCGCTGTGCCTCGCCCTCCGCCGCGCCTCGCATCGTTCCCAATTATTTTTTGTACAAACCTTCATTCCCAAGGTTTCGGCTGGTAATCTTTGTTTTCTCTTGCTTTTTTTTTACTTTCTTTTTCGAATCCGTGATGTGCATAGGACATCAGTTCTTTGGTGTGATAATTATTCCTCCATTGGCTTGCTTCCAATCTAGTTGTACTGCCTTAAAAAAATTTACTTTCTGTTTAAGTTTATATGAGTGAAACACACATTTTCATTTCTTGGGTTATTTTCAATCAATTTCTTCATATTACTTTCCTCTATATTTAGTTACTTTCAATTTTCTCCTCAACCTTTTAAAACTTCCTTTGCTGTTGCAATCTTCTAATTTCTATTATCAGAGTTTTCTTTTCGATTTTTTAATATCAAACTATTTGTATGGTTTAGCTTATTGTATAATTAGATATCAAACGATTAAGAACTGGTAAAGGGTGGAAAAATCAAATATTCTGTTCAAATTTGTTTGTTGGTTTGTCTGACTACCCCATGTTTTGAACAGAATATTTGACTTTTTTTCTGAAATTTATTGTAAAGTAGAAGACGTATTAATTTAAATGTTTTTCAAGAATGCATTTTTTAAAAAACATTTTGTATAAAAAATGTTTAGAATTTAAACACTCATATGTTTGGTTGCATTTCCTTATAGGTGTTTTCATATACAAGTTATTGTATACTAAAGACTATTTTTAAAAAAGTTGGTTTCAAGTGTTTCTCAAAATGGTTTATTTATCTAATAAGTCATTTTTAGTGGTCGCCAAACATTAGAATTTTTTTCAAAATGATTCTTTTTTCAAAATTAAACACTTGAAAAGTTAAACCAAACACACCCTAATTGACATGTTGGTGTTGCTAAATTAAAGATCCATACACCATTTGTGTTGGACTTGAGGGCCTTGGGCATTTGGCTAAAAGGTTTTGGTTGCGGTTTCTCGTCATCCACCATGAATCATTTCGTTTGTCCTTACCAACTTATTTCTTAGTTTCATTTTAATGTTTTTAATTTAATTTTCCTTTTTTCTTCCTAGTTTTTATGATAATTATCCAAACTCCTTGGTGTTAAGTCATATATAATTAAACACCATGAATCATTTCGTTTATCCTTACCATTATGTTTGTTACTAATTAGCATCGGACTGACCCGCTTTGAGCAAGCTTTGTCTTTGTTTTTTATGGTTTAATTGCTTGACTCTTCAATGATTTGTATAATGAACTTTTTTGTTGCGATTTAAAAAGAACTTTAGTTTGAAGGTTTTAGCTCATTGTTGAAAATTACTTGAAATGATTGTTTAGTTAAAATGTTAGTTTAACCCGAGTTTATATATGTTGGTTGGTTTGTTATTATCTTGCAGTTATGGTAGCAAATGAATATGGTTGTTTAAATTTGTTGTTATCTTAGTTCTATATATATTTTAGGAGCCTATTAACTCATGTAACAATATTTTAATGTTCTTACTTATGAATGTGCATATGTATGTTTAACATTTCTCTTGTCTATTTGAAACAAAGGTTAAATTGGTTGTTAGTTCATGAATGATTTGTTTAGTTTAATATGTTTATAGTTTGGCCCTAATTTAAGTTTAATGGTTTGTTTATTTTCATGTGTTGATTCAAGTCTTGATGTTAAAAGTTCATTAGCTTTGAAAAGTTGAAGTTAAATTTAGTTCTTTCATGTTTTTATACATCAAACTATTAGTTTTGTGGTTTTTCAAACTTAACCTTGGATTTTTTTTTTTTTTTATTCAGTTTTGTTTCGAGGTGTTTAAATTGAGTTGAAACGAGATTTTGGGTAAGATTATGCCTTTTGAATGCTTTTTTAGCTTCAGTTTATATTGTTGCTATCCTGCAGCTATGGTAGCAAATGATATTGTAATTAGTTTTTTTTAAGCTAGAGTTTATAGTTATTGTGTTTTAGTTGGTGGTAAGAGAGATACACATGACTATTTTATAAGTTCTTAAGTTCTTTGAGTTCTTTGATGGTTATAATTATTGTGTTTCATTGAATTTGTCTGATTGTAGTGCATCTTGTTGCTATCCTGCAGTTACGGTAGCAAATTTGGAATCATTGAGTGTATCTTGTTGCTATCCTGCAGTTATGGTAGCAAATTCTTATGTTTCGTTCTAATGATTGTGGGGGTGGGGGAGTCATAAGTCTTAGTTTGAGATAATGTTCGATTTTGTTAATTGTTGCTTGGTCTTTGGAGAACTTGGATTTTGTTAATTGTTGCTTGATTTTAATTGAAACTCTAGATGGTTTAAAGTGTTAGATTACACCTATAGAGATTATTTTAATTGAAACCTAGAGATGGTTTCGTTAATTGTTGCTTGATTTTAATTTAAACCTAGAGACGGCCTTTTATGTGATTAAAGTGTGATTGTAAGTTTACTTGTGTGATTATAATATAATTTTGAGTCTATTGTGTGTTTAAAGTGTAATTTGAAGCATATTTTGTGCGATTAATAAAGTGTGTTTTGGAGGGTTTTTATATGGTTGAAGTTCAATTATGAGTTTCTTTTGTGTGATTAGTTAATGTGTGATTATAAGCTTATTTATGTTTGGAATTAGGCTTACAAGAGTTTGATTTTGACATTTTTTTCGTGGTGTTATTTGACTTACAAGAATTTCGTTGGTGGTGGCGGGTTCATTGGCGGTGGATCAACTGCTGCAGAAGCCTTAGTTGAGAAGAAGGAAGAGATGAAAGGAAGAGAGTGATGATGAAGATCTTGGCTTTTCACTTTTTGATTAGTTCATATAATTACTCGTTATTGTTTATCAATCTTGTAATTTTTAGTACTCAACTTTAGATTATGGGTTTTTTTCATTATGTAATGTCATAATCTTTATTTATAAACACATAATTTAGTTTGTTTCAATAAAAAAAAAAACACATTTACTCTTTAATTATTTTGTCGATTTACATATGTAGGCAAATTGTAAAAAAAAAAAAAACATTTACAAATATATATATATATATATATATATATATATATATATATATATATATATATATATATATATATAAATTAAAAAAAAAATAAAAGGTTTCTGCCGACACCATCTACGTGGCGTCGGCAGAATTATACCTAATGCATTTCTGCCGACGACTATCCACGGCGTCGGCAGAGCCCTTTCTGCTGACGTGTATCTCCGTTACGACTTAACCGCACTTTCTCTCGACGCGGATATTACGGCATCGAGAAAGACTATTTCTGCTGACGCCGTTAAAAGTGGCGTCGGCAGAAGTTCTGTCGACTGGTTTATTTCGACGATCTTCCCAACGCCTAAAAGTGTGTCGGGAGAACCTTTGTCGACGCCATTTCGGACTTCTGCCTACGCTTTTGCGTGTCGGGAAAAGGTCAATTTCTTGTAGTGACACTAGGGTTCTGTCACTACCCACGACATCCTAGTGAGTTCTGCTTACAATTGTCTTCGATTTGTGGTCTTTTATAGAGTGGGGAGTCATTGAGGAGTCACGAAAATGGTGCTTGCAGGTAGCTCAGTCAGTTTTGGAGTCAAAACAGCTAGTTAGGTGTATGAAAAACTCGTTCAAAACGACCCGCGACGGACTCGGACTTTTATGTTTCCACCCAGAAATGCGATCGCATTTCATTTTTCCTTGGCAGAAATGCGGTCGCATTACTGTTGTTCCTCTGTTTTTCCTGCCACATGCAAAAATAGGTTAAATTTGTACCAAATTAGTTCATTTAAGCTAAAAAATGCATAATTTAACAAACATGACTCTCTTAGACCCAACTTACCAACTTTTACACTTTTTTAGGCTCAGGAATAGTAGATTTGATCCAAAAACATACAAGTTTCATGAGGAATAAGTTAAGAATAAGGGGCAAAATATGTATATTTTTTGCACTTATCAGTACCTTATTCTGGTGATCACTATGGATACAACCTGCTTTGTATTTGATACAAACGCATTGATCCGTCCAATGCGTTCGTGTAGTGGACATGTGAGCGGAGGTATCCTATTGTAACGCCCCAGGATTTATTAAGACTATCCTAGCGACATTACTAAACTCCTAAACCAAAACTAACCGAGTGCTCTAAAAATTTCGGCAGCATAACGACATACATAGAACTAAACCAAAATTTTGATAACACCTGATAAACAAGAAAATACACTTCTATATATATCAAACAATCCACCACTTCACATACCACAACATCACAGAATCACAACAGAACTCCTTCCATAAACTAGCGAGTCAGATCTCGCATTCTCATTTAGCCACAACCAAGCATCAGAAACATACATGTTAGATAGAGGCATACAACCCAATTACTAGAAAGAACTTAATGTTATTAAGACTATCCTAGCAACATTACTAAACTCCTAAACCAAAACTAACCGAGTGCTTTGAAAATTTCGGTAGCATAATGACATACATAAGACTAAACCAAAATTTTGATAACACCTGATAAACAAGAAAATGCACTTCGATATATATCAAACAGTCCACCACTTCACAGACCACAACATCACAGAATCACAACAGAACTCCTTCCACAAACTAGCGAGTCATATTCGCATTCTCATTTAGTCACAACCAAGCATCAGAAACATACATGCTAGATAGAGGCATACAACTCAATTACTAGAAATAACTTAATGTTATTAAATGAGAGGAAACAAAACTCAAGTGAAGCTAACCATAGCCAAGACTAGTGTTTTCCTGTGGTAGTGTTCCAAGTTGTTCGTGATTATTTCTCAAGTAGTTGGTGAAATTAATTTGAGTTGTCAACGAGAGTACGTAACTTGTTGCTTCATGTAAATTAGAATTAGATTCTATAGTTTTTCAGCATGTTTAATCTAGATATACAATGGATTATGAATGTATGTATGTTGCTAGTGTATTGGTATTTCATGATTATAAATTAATTGTGAATTGTTCCTAAAATCGCTTCCGCTGCGTCGGGACCTCCGTTCCTACATTATCAGTGATTAAAAGTCTATCAATGATAAATGATAACTCAACTGATACACTTTCAATACTATCAGTGATAGTCACTGATAAACTTCAATACAAATAAAATTCTATATGTGATAGTAATTAATAGATTTCAATATAAGAAATTTAGTTCAATTTGAACATTTCAATTTCTTTTCATTTGGATTCCCCTTGCATTCGTGTTTTTCACTGGTGACTACAAAAAATAAATAAAATTCTAATAAATTATATCGGTCTACCAGTGACTATCATTGATAAAATAAAGGATAAAACCAGAATAATAAAAATTCATTTAACAAATTTGTCATATTTGTATTTTTTTTTTTCAATTTTGCTATATATTTGCAAATAGAAAAACATAAATTGCTTCTCATTACAATAACTCTGTATTATAGCCCTAAATGAGTTTATTCTATTAATAAGAGAATATTGCATTTTTGCTCTCAACTTCAATATGGTATCAAAGCGATAATTTTTTTTTCCGCTCTAGTCTTTTCTTCCCTCAATATTTTTCTCTCTCTTTTGATCCTTCTCTATCGAAAAAATGATTTGGAAATGTTGATTCTGCAACAGTCATTGAAGCACAATTGAATATGTATTTCCTTCACCATTCCTTTGGATCATCTTCCACACCGAGATCACTGATATGGTTATATATTTTAACTATTTGAACTACATTCAATTTGTCAATTAAGATAGCACTATTTGAACTACATTCAATTTGTCAAGAGACTAAATCGTTACAAATTTGAAAGTACAGTGACTAAATTGTTACTTATTAAAGTTCAGGGACTAAATTGTTACAAAATTGAAAGTACAGGGACCAAATCGTTACAAAATTGAAAGTATTGAGACGAAATTGTTACAAATCAAAGTTTAGGGACGAAATTGTTACTTTCATGAAAGTTCAAGGACCAAAAGTGATTTTTAACCTTGTTTTTTTGGTTCAACAATTGTAGTGATGGAGAATCGAACTATCGACATTTCGAATGGTAATTGATGTCTTATCTAATGAGTTAAGCTTAAAGTAATTAATCTCTCTTGATTGTTGACTCATATTTAATTTAAAACTCACTTAAAAGCCTCTAATAATATTTTCCTTCAATGAACTTCCTCTATCTTTTAGTGAAAACAATAATGTAGGCCCCGTTTGATAACCATTTCAGTTTTTGGTTTTTGGTTTTTCTGTTTTTGGTTTTTGGTTTTTGGTTTTTTGTTTTTTAAAAACAAAAACCATATATGTTTGATAACTGTTTTTTGTTTTCTATTTTTAAAAAACAGAAAACCAACCTTGTTTGATAACTGTTTTTGGTTTTCAGTTTTTCAAAAATTATAAAGATAAAAAGATGTTTTAGAGAGAGAAAAATGTGTAGAGACGTTGAAACAAAAATACAGAGACACAAATATAAATGTTTTCATGAGAAAAGATTTTTTTTAAAAAAAAAGATGAGAGAAAAGTTCAACATAGAAAATTTAGAGAGGTGAAAGAAAATGTTTAGAGAGAGAATATTAGTTAGACTCGAGAAAAGATATTAGTTAGAGAAAAAATAGGAAAAAAGTTAGATTAGCGATAAATTTTAGATTAAAATATTAAAGAAAAAGAGAAAATTTAGAGAAATAGTAAGGTTAAGAGTAAAAGATATGCTAAAGAAATAACGATAAATTAGAAAAATAAAGAAAAGTTGTAGTGATAGAAAATTTTGGAGATTTTTTTTTCAAAAGAAAAATTAGAATATGTTTATTAAGGAGAGAAAAGTTATTGATAAGTTTTTAGAAATAGATAAGTTATAGAGAAAAAAAGTTTTGAGAGAGAAAATTAAATTTTATTGAGAGATAAACATTTTAGAGAGAAAAAAAATAGAAAAATGAATTTGTTGGAGAGAGATAGGTAAAAGAGGAGAAAAATAAGTATTAGAAGAAAAATGAGTTTTTGAAAAATAGAAATCTGTTTTTAAAAACTACTTTTTTTGGTTTTTGAAATTTGCTTATAATTTTAAAAACGTTTTTAAAAAACAGAAAACAGAAAACATAAATGGTTATCAAACACCCCTATTTTTTAAAAATGAAAAACAAAAACAGAAAACAGAAAACGAAATGGTTATCAAACGGCCCCGTAGCTTTTAAGTAGAAGCACAAAACCCTTCCAAAAAAAGCACAAACATAAAACATAAGATATATTGCCAACATTTTTGTATTTAGTAAGAGATCAGTGGTTCAAATCTCTCGACCCCACACGTTGTGGGAAAAAAAAAAAAGCGATTTTGAACACATGAGAAGTAAGATGATAAACTATTGAAAAATATTATCACAATATGATTGACAGTTGTACTTGGTTGAACACATAAGAGAAACAAAAACATTACAAATTTTTTTTATTATGAATCTACGTTGTGGCAGCCTCGTTAAATAATTTTTCGGCAAATCCACATCTAATCCCCATTATTGGAGTAAAATAAAGCCACATCTTCTTCTGCCTTACGAGAACCATACCTCTTACAACACACAACAAAGTAAATAAAATTTACGAAGCAGAGACCGCTAATGAGAAAAAAGTAATAATCATAATGAGCTTTATTAATATTACTGGAAACCCAACTTTCTCCTTCTTCAGATTTCGTGAAATCATCCACCACCGTCAGTATAAAACTACCCACCAGACTTCCGGCCGACATGCTCAGGTTAGGAAGAGCAATGGCAACACTTGATATCGACTTAGGCAGCTCTGAATAAAAGAACTCAATCTGTCCGATCATAAAACAAGCATCGGAAATTCCCCCGAGCATGTAGTGCGGCAATAGCCAATACGCCGACATGTTCACCACTGCATGTGGGTCGTCGGAGAAGCCTTGTTCCACCGCCTTGGCTCGACGTTTGATCTCGACGGTGGCCATAGTTGCCACTGAAACGCAGTTCATGAATATCCCGAGTCCGATTTTTTGAAGGGGTTTCAATCGAGTTGGTTTTCGAGCGATTTTTGTAGCGAGAGGGACGAGGATTCTGTCATAGAGTAAGATCCAGAGTCCGATGAAGATGAAAAGGAAAATTGTGAAAGAGCCTGTCGGGACTTGGAAATTGGGCGTTATACGACGGTCCATTGATGAGACTTGTAAATATGACAAAGTGTTTTGGTTGAATGAAACTGAGAATAGGATTCCGGCTGACCATATTGGGATTACGTTGATGATCGATTTGAAATCTTCTACTTGTTCCACTGTGCATAGGGTCCATGGATTTGCTGTTGTTTCTTCCTCGTGATTCAAAATCACACAGGCTTTGTTTAGAAACCTGATCCCAATGCAGCAACTTTACTATATAATAATCTAATCAAATTGACAACAAGAGCATAATTCGAACTGACATAAAATTTGTATTAAACAGTTAAAATCATACATATTTGATTAAAAATGTCAAAGATTTGAATTCTCACACCTTTAAAAGTTTTAGAGTGAAAAAGACTAAATATCTAATTTTTCAAAGTTTGTAGTGTGTTTTGGCTAAAATCATTTTTAAGTAATTTTACCGATGAAAAGAATTTTATAAATTTTTTTTCCCAATAATCAAAAGTGGTGGGAGGAATTTTAAAAACATATAAGAAGCACTTGTTTTTAGAGGAAATATTTGCTCTTTTTTTTCTAAATATATTATGGCAGTGTTTCACTGGAAAGACAAGTCAAACATATATACTTCGATCTTGTTTATTTAAAATTTGTGATGATTTAGTTCACATTGTAAAAAAAAAAAAAAAAAAAAAAAAACTTTATCAAGATGAAGTATATTTTGTTCTTATAGTTACAAAGATATTTGGTTCTATGGTGATTTATCGATCTACCTACCTAAAAAATCTTATTATATTTTGAATGACTTTTTTCATAAAACTAACACTACTAAATCATTACATACTAAAGTCCATGCACTAAATTCAATTACACGTCGTACCTTAATTTGTCAGATGGCTTTTGTCGAGTCGGCGCAGCGCCGCAATGGTAAAGCTCATACGAGCTCTCGGACGGTAACTGAACATGTCTCTTCCTATACGAAGCAACGACGACTTGAAAGAGAAAGCTAAAGAAGTTAGCAGAAGGCTCAACTTTGATATATAAAGAAGAAGCCAAGAAGAAAGAAAGGATAGAGAAGAGCATCAAAATAACAGGAATTCCAAATCCCAAATTCCAACCAAAGTTATCTTGAATGTAAACAAGGACAGTCGATCCAAACAGGGCTCCGACCAGCGTTGAGAGATAGTACCAACCAAAGAAGCTCTCCAAAAGGCCTGCATTTTTGTTTTTGAGTTGGTCTGCACCAAATGCAAGACATGATGATTCAATGCCGCCTGCTCCAATGGACATAAGAATGAAACAACAACATAAAACAAACAGTTGAACTGCTGTTGGGGAGCTGCATTGAGCAGTAGATTTGTCACTACAAGGCCTTGCTTGTGGAATTGCAGCTGTTAGCCATAACAGAGCCATCCCCTGTTACATTGTGTTTATGTATATCCTTCAATTGTTAGAGAAAATTCCATTTCTTATATGCATTATATTACAATGTACTAAAAAAGATGTTCCAGAAGTATCACTTTTACGATCTCTACCAGCAACATTATGAACCATTACCTGTATGTTGGTCGACGGGAATCTTTCTACCCATCGTTAAATTTTTTATTCCTCTCTCTTAGTTATAAGAAATTCAAAGTTCAACTACAAGTTTTTTTCCTAGACTTCCATGATTGTGTCAATTCGGTCCCTAAACTCTATTAAGTGTCAAATAGATTCTCATACTTTCAATTTTGTGTTTAGTAAGTCTGTGAATCTCAAAGAGTATCTAATAGATACAAAACTGCAAGTTTAGAGTCCTAATGGACATAAAATAGAATTGGCTAAATTATAAAAAATACTCTTGAACTATGGTGTTTGTTTAAAAAAATGCTCATAAACTTTAAAAAGTTTCAAAAATACCCTCGAAGTTTTGAAAAATGTTTCAAAAATACCCTTTGCCGTTAATTTTTGGATGGAAACCGTTAAAGTTTCAGTTTTTTATTAATACCCTTATTGGAAAATGCATTTTTTTTTCCTTCTCTCACCGTAAATTCTTCATCCATGAAAATTAATGAGAAACTTTAGGGCATGTTTGGTAAGCAATTCAAAATCTGTTTTATGTTTTTAGATTCAGTGAATATGCATTTGGTAGATGTGTGTTTTTAAAACTGTTTTCAGATTTTGTGATCCAAATAGTGGAATTTCTGAAAACAACTTTTTTATGTTTTCATTGTATCCATATTTTGAATTTGAAAATTTTAAATGCAGAATTAAATTAAAAAAGATAAAAAAAAAACTTTAAAAAACATAGTATTTCATGTTATAAACTCAATTTATTTTTGTGAAATTAAAATTTGTATAATATAATGTATTATAAATTATATGATATTGTAAAATAATAATAAAAGAAATTATAACACATAACATGTTTGTAAATTAATTAATAATATTTTATATTCAACTTAGTATTTAGTTGATAACTACAAATAAACTATGTAAATATATTATCAAACACATTTTGAACCATTATTTAAATTTAGATCCAATTTTTGAATCTACTACCAAACACATATATGAAAACAACTTTGTTTTCATTGAATCTCTTGTTTTCAAATTTCTGTTTTCAGGTCACCAACCAAACGCACCCTTACTTATTTGTCATGTATTCATAGTCTAGAAACTTTTCATCTCTTTCAACACATCATCCCAAGAGCTGGACTAGATTTTCGTGTTGAAACTTCCAGATGACTTTTCTTTTGTTCTTGAAATTCTACATGTGTTTGACTTCATTTGTTGGTAGCCTTTTAAATATTATTTCCTCACCAACCATTACCCATTAGCTTTCTCTATATTCATTTTATGAAAAATAAATGAAACTGTTGTTGTATACGAGTTCTAACAATTCTTAAATATTAATAAGAACAAAAACATATATAAAACTTTTGATTAATTAATCTTATAAACTGGACCAAACTCACAATCTTATAAACACTTCCTCTTATCACTAACATACACAAACAAAGAGAGCAAACAAGAAATAATATAAATACATATATACGTTGTTTACTCACACTTATCTTCTTTACACTTTTTAAAAGAGAAAACTCGATTACAAAGTTTGTTTTCATATGGTATTGTGTTGCACACAACCTTTATAAGCAAAGTTTAGCATTAATTTTAATGGAGGAAGAATTTATAGTGAGAAGAGGAAAAAAGAAGAAGCATTTTTCAATAAGGGTATTTTTTTTAATTTTTTTGAAAATTCAAGGGTAATTTTGAAATTGAAACTTTAACGGTTTCCATCTAAAAATTAACAACAAAAGTATTTTTGAAATAATTTTTAAAGTTCAGGAGCATTTTTGAAACTTTTCAAAGTTCTGGGACATTTTTTAAACAAACTCCATAGTTCAGGAGTATTTTTGTATAATTTAGTCAATTGAATTTTATATTTCATAGATCGGTTAATTTTTAAAAATATCGAAAGTTCACGAATCTATTAGACATTTTTAAAGCTCAGGAATCTATTAGACACAAAATTGAAAATTATTTAGAGACATTTTAAATACCTTTCAAAATTTAGTGACTAAATTGACACAATTGAACTTGTAATTTAACGTGGACAAAAAGCGACATCCTACACGTGCGCAACCAAGTATTTTCTAAACATTATTTGGTGCAAATTGGAGATTAAGGTGCGTTTGGCATTGATTTTGGAGGCGGTTGAAGTGATTAAAAAAAGAATCTTAACCATTTTTAGCGTTTGGTAAAACAGATTATAAATTAATTTTTACGTTCATTTGCAAAATCCAATAATTGTACTTTTTCCGTTTAGCTTCCCTAAAAATCTAATCTGTAACTAACTATTTATTTCTCTATACATTGTTTAGACTTGATTCATGTGAATCATTTTTTTAATTTAACATTTTTTTATTTTATTATTTTATACTCATTTGAAATTATTTGTTTTTATTTTTATTTAAACTGAAATAATATTTTTCCAATACAAGTAGCAAATTATATTTCTTAGCAAAATATAAAAACCTCCTAGGTTAAACATAATATTATATTTTAAATCATATCAAATTTAAAACAATTTTCTTATATGTTTCAATAAAATAATTATCTTAAAATAACTTTGAAATTATCTTTTAAAATTTTGAAATTAAATATCAACATTAAATTTATTTATTGAAAAAATAGAGTTAAACTGCAATAATTTAGAATATTAATTTATCAAACACCTCAACTTGTTTTTTCGTCTATAAAGCTAAAATTTACCAAACACTAACATCAATTGTTTTAAAAGCTATAGCAACCCCAAACTAAGCCTAATTCGATGATAAAATATTATTTGTTGAACTAAAAATGAAGAGAAAAGATACCAGAGAGCTGGAAATTGTACCGATGGCGATCATTCTATAGCGACCGACGCAGGAATCGGCGAGAAAGGCACCGATGACCGGAGTGAGACCGTTGAGAGATGACCAGTAACTAAGAAGGTTAGAGGTTTGAACCGCGCTCATCCCGTACTCGTCCATTAAGTAGCGAGTCAGATTTGGAGTCAAGCCCTTGCTCGAACAGTTCTCAAGTCCCTCATTTGCTTAAAAAACACACCAAAAAGAAAAGAAAGCAAAAAATCAATCCCACTTAATAAAAACTCCATTCAATCATTTTGACTGATGAGTTTTGAATAGAATCGCAATTCTCAAATGCGTTTTTATGAGAGAGTAGAGTAGTTAATTAGTTCCTTACCCATGATAAATGGCAAAGTTCTGATGCCTCCTTTGTTGGATCCGCCGCCGCCATTACCACCGCCGCCGAGTAGCGGCTGTTCTTCACCGATCTCCTCTGCGGCACTCGAATCCGCCATTGCAGCAGCTTCCAACAAATTAACAGTATCTATGAGAAAGGGAAAAAAAGAGAATGGGCTTCTAATTATTATTCAGTTTTTTTGGGGACCCTTCAATTATGCGAAACCACCAAATGCAGAGAAAAAAGAGCCTTTCCTTTTATTTAAAAAAAAAGAGCCTTACCTTATCTCTTATATGGGGTAGTGGTTCAATATATGTAGGGTCGGTTTCAATTATTTGTTTTTATTGTAATTTTCTATTCAATCAATGTGGTTGGTTTTTCTTTTTATTATTATTATTTTACAATGTGAAGGGTGGAGGATTCAAACTACAAGACCTCTTAATTATTAGTTCAACTTTTATGTCATTTGAGTCACTCGTATTGGCGATTGACCTATAGTATATATGGAATGAAATTTACTTTTGGTCTCTAAATTTTCATTGCAAAGTAATATTTTAGTTCTTCAACTTTGATTTGTAACAATTTAGGCTCCGTTTGATAACCATATGGTTTTTGGTTTTTTGTTTTTGAAAATTATGCTTGTTTCTTCCTAATATCCTTACAATGGTTTTCATCTCCCTCAAGGACATATTTGAATTCCTAGCCAAATTCTAAAAACAAAAACAAGTTTTTGAAAACTATTTTTTCTAGTTTTTAAAATTTGACTTGGTTTTTGAAAACAAAGGAAAGATGTAGATAACAAAACAAAAAAAAAAAACTTGTGAGTAAAAGTGGTGTTTGTAGGCTTAATTTTCAAAAACCAAAAACCAAAAATGAAATGGTTATCAAACGGGGCCTTAGTTTTTATACTTTTAATTATGTAGGGCCCGTTTGATAACCATTTCAGTTTTTGGTTTTTGGTTTTTCTGTTTTTGGTTTTTGGTTTTTGGTTTCCTGTTTTTTAAAAACAAAAACCACATATGTTTGATAACTGTTTTTTGTTTTCTGTTTTTAAAAAACAAAAAACCAACCTTGTTTGATAACTGTTTTTGGTTTTCAGTTTTTTAAAAATTAGAAAGATGAAAAGATATTTTAGAGAGAGAAAAATGTGTAAAGACGTTGAAACAAAAATTTAGAGGCACAAATATAAATGTTTTCAAGAGATTTTTTTTTTTTTTTTGAAAAGATGAGAGAAAAGTTAAACATAGAAAATTTAGAGAGATGAAAGAAAATGTTTAGAGAAAGAATATTAGTTAGACTCGAGAAAAGATATTAGTTAGAGAAAAAATAGAAAACAAGTTAGAGTAAAAGCGATAAATTTTAGATTAAAAAAATTAAATAAAAAAAGAAAATTTAGAGAGATAGTAAAGTTAAGAGTAAAAGATATGCTAAAGAACTAACGATAAATTAGAAAAATAAAGAAAAGTTGTAGAGATAGAAAATTTTGGTAACTTTTTTTTTTCCAAAAGAAAAATTAGAACATGTTTATTGAGGAGAGAAAAGGTATTGACAAGTTTTTAGAAATAGACAAGTAATAGAGAAAAAAAAAGTTTTGAGAGAGAAAATTTTAGAGAGAAAAAATTAAATTTTAGAGAGAGAAAGAAATTTGTTGGAGAGAGAGGTAAAAGAGGAGAAAAGTAAGCATCAGAAGAAAAATGAGTTTTTGAAAAACAGAAATCTGTTTTTAAAAACTACTTTTTTTTGTTTTTGAAATTTACTTATAATTTCAAAAACGTTTTTAAAAAACAGAAAACAGAAAACAGAAATGGTTATCAAACACCCCTGTTTTTTAAAAATGAAAAACAAAAACAGAAAACAGAAAACGAAATGGTTATCAAACGGGGCCTTAGTTTTTATACTTTTAATTATGTAACAATTTAGTTTCTGGATTTTCATATGTAATAATTTAGTTCCTGGATTTTGAAATTTGTAACAATTTAATCATTGTCGCAAAAAATTTCATCAAAATTAAATGTTGATTTTTATTATTTAATGTTTACACTTTGTATTTCGTAAACATATCGAATCTCCAATTTAGTTTATTAATCTATTTATGTAAGAAATTTCGTTAGATTTTAACAATAATTTTCACGATAAGGACTAAATTGTGACAAATTTCAAAGTACAAGAACTAAATTGTTAACCAACAAGACCATTGCTCGACTGGCATAAAGTTTCTATTCCAACTAAGAGGTCAGTGGTTCATTTCCCCACCCCCCAACATGTCATAAAAAGAAAAAAAAAAGAACTAAGGGGCCGTTTGTTTTTTAGGAATGACTGGAATTTTAGATATCCGGCATCTTCAGATAACCAATTTTGTTTTGTAGGAAAATTTATAAGGGCGTCCTGGAATATTTCGATAGTTTTGAAGGATTTATTCTTGGAAATGTTGTAAATTTATGTAATGTTCCAAAAATGCCCTTATTAACATATTAATATAATTTATATATTGATTTAATACAATTTATATTTATATAATATATTTTTTTATTAATTTAATTTTTTTATATTAATTCCATGTACATTAATTTGTGTATGTTATTTGTAGAATTCATATTAATATATGATTTTTAAAAAAAAAAACTATATTAAATATAATTTTTATTTTTAATTTTAATATTTTTCTAAAAAACAATTATATAATTAATATTATATGAGGTGAAATTTATTTATTGCATTATAAATGATATATACTTTTAAGAAGAAAAATAACAAATGTATGTTGGTCGTTAAAAAACATTGTTTTAAATTTATTTATATAAGATAATAAATATTAGGGAAAAATACACTTTTGGTCCCTGAGGTTTGGGTTAAGTGACAGTTTGGTCCCTGAGTTTTCAAACTCAACAAAAATACCCCTGAGGTTTGAGATAAGGAGCATTTTGGTCCCTGCCATCCAATTTACAGTTAAGTGCTAACGGAATGCTGACGTGACCACATTTTTTTAATTAAAAAAATTTCTTATTTTATTTTAAAATAAAAATAAATAAAAACAATAAAAATATTATTATTTTTTATTATAATATTATATTATTTTTTAATCTCTCTCTTTCCCTTCTTCTTCATCCTCACTCTCCACTCCCCTTCATCTATTCCCAAGACCTTCTTCTTCCCCAAGTCTCCGGCGACCGGCGGCCGGCCGCCGGCGACTTTTTTTTTTTTTTCTTTTTCTCTTTTTTCTTCCCCTTTCTTCTTCTCTTACCCCATTTTTCATCTTTTTTTTTTTAAAAAAAAAGTAAACAGAGGAGGAGGGAGGTCCCGGACGGAAAGGGAGGAGGGAGGTCCCTCTTCCCTCTCCGTCCAGATCTGGACAGGGAGGGAGGAGGGATCTCCCTCCTCCCTCTTGTATATTAAATAAAAAAAAAGAAAGAAAGAAAGAGAAGGAGAAAAATGGGGTAAGAGAGAAGAAGAAGAAGAAGAAAAAAAAAAAAAAAAAAAAAAAAAAAAAAATCAGTCGCCGGCAACCGGCGGTGGCCGCCGGTCGCCGGAGTTAGGAAGAAGAAGAAGGAAGATGAAGGAGATGGAGAAGATGGAGAAAAAGAAGAAGAAGAAAGAGAAAGGAAGAAAAAAGAATAAAAAAAGAATAAAATATTAATATTTTATTATTTTAATATTTTTATTTAAAAAAAATAAAAATAATAATTTTTTTTATTAAAATAATAGTGCCACATCAGCAACCTTTAAGTTTTAACAGAAAAATTGACGGCAGGGACCAAAATGCTCCTTATCTCAAACCTCAGGGGTGTTTTTGTTAAGTTTGAAAACTCAGGGACCAAACTGTCACTTAACCCAAACCTCAGGGACCAAAAGTGTATTTTTCCCTAAATATTATTAATAATAATTCGTTTCAAATATTAAAAATAAATGGATATATTATATAATTTAATTGAAGTCTATTTTATATGTAAATTTAATATATAAATATACTTAATTATATAAAGTTGTTTATTAGACATTAACCTATTTAAATCATAAAATTAAAAATAAAGATAAAGAAAATTGATGAAAGAAAGTATATAAAAAAAAATGAACGAAAGGCAAAAAGGTAAAGAGGGGATACTCTCAACATGGGAATCTCCAAGGGCATCAAAAAGTACTTAGATTACCTACCGGGCATCCTAGGATACCCGGGCATCTTGAGATACCCGGATATCTTACATTACTGCAAAACAAACGTGGGAATCCAGATGTCCAACTCATGGACATTTTTTATTAATATTGTATTTTTAAAACTTTTTATTAAAATATAGTTGTTTTGAAACTTATTATAAAAATATTGTTGTTTTAATTTGTCAGTCAAAGGTCTCTACGACCTTGAAACACGTGTTTTGAAACGAACTTTGACTGAAAAATTGAAACAACAATATTTATATAATAAGTTTCAAAACAACTATATTTTAATAAAAAGTTTTAAAAAATACAATATTAATAAAAAAATGTCCTAAATTGTTATTACATATGAAAGTTTAGGAATTAAATTGTTACAAAATTTAAAGTATAAGGACTAAACCATTATAATTAAAGTTCATAGACTAAATTATTACTTTCATAGACTAAATTTTTTGTTTTTTTGGAAATGACCCAAAAGGGATTTCTAACCTTATATGTGGACGTCCATTTAATCAAAATAAAATAGAGAATTTTTTCAACACAATATATTAATTACAAAAATCGTGTCAACATCTTTAATTACAAAAATAAAAAAGGCACGCAATTGTAACGGGAGATGAGAACTAAAAAAAATTAAAATAAAAGTAAAAATCTAACGGGATGATATTTTCTGAACAGTAGAGCTGAGACAAGTTTTGAAACGTGTTGCACGTTTTACACGTGGTGCAGCCAAACCAATGTGGATTAGCCATGCCATTCCTTAAATTGGTTAGAAATTAAGTTTGAGATATGTGTCAATTATCTCAAATTTACTTTTTTTTTTTTTTTTTGGAAAAATACACTTTTGGTCCCTGAGGTTTGGGTTAAGTGACAGTTTGGTCCCTGAGTTTTCAAACTCAACAAAAATACCCCTGAAGTTTGAGATAAGTAGCACTTTGGTCCCTGCCGTCTATTTTTCTGTTAAATACTAACGGTTGCTGACGTGGCACTATTATTTTAATAAAAAAAATTATTTTTATATTTTTTTAAATAAAAACATATTAAAATAATAAAATATTATTATTTTATTTAAATTATTTCTCTCTCTCTTCCTTTCTTCTCCCCCATCTTCTTTCCCCCATCACTTTGGTCCCTCCCTTCTTATGTCCTAAAACTCGTAGATAGTGAATGTAACCGTTGACCGAATATTAATGAAATAATATTGATATATTTTCCATTAAATGTTATTAGTTATTTTATATTTGTCTTTGTCTAAAATAACCCTAATCCAATAAACTAGACATCCTAGGCTGTAATGAGTCTTGAACTATATGTAGCGACATATGGGGATCACTGTTCAAGAAACAGCCTAAAGGGTCTATAGTATAGGGATAAGACTGGGTGCCTTATCCTGGTGACACTATGGATACGACCCACTTTGTATTTGATACAAACGCTATGATCCAACGCGTTTGTGTAGGAGACATGCGAGTGAGGGTATCCTATGCAATGAGTTTGAGTAAGACCGGACCGCGAAATAGTAACCACTGGTTATAACACCGTTAACTAGTTAGTTTTCTATTTCACTAGGACGACCTAGACAACTTGGTCTTAATCCTGAGTTGATTATGGACTCCTGCTCATGAGGGATTGTCCTTTGATTTGTATGGGTGACAGTGGCCAATACGCCGACTCAATAAGCCTACCATTTTGGGGACAAGACCGAGTGGGGAGCTGGGAACATAATCGTACAAGATGGAATTCACTCCTTCCCGACTTTAGGGAAGCAGATGAGTGTTCCCTTAAGTGGTCACTCCGAGTCTTGAACAAAGGGCCCTACCCTCTCAATGGCACGAGAGGGTTTTCTGTTTGATGGTTGGACCACAAACAGGTTGTTCATTAGAGGAGAACTGGTACTTAAGGAAATAGAAGTAACCAAGGGGTAAAACGGTAATTTGACCCAGCTGGTGTTACGGACAGTCGTGAAGGACTAACTAGTCGATATTGGTCTATATCCGTGGACACAGAAAATATGTCTGCAGTGAGAAGAGTGCAACTGTGAGTCTATAGTGGAATGTACTCACAATTAATGAATATTGATTAATTTGGTTAATGAGTTTGACCAATTAATCTCACATCATTGGAGCTTCTGATCTGCAGGTCCATTAGGTCCCACTGGTAGCTCATAAAGTAATTTGAGGCAACTAAGTAATAAATGTAAATTGAAAATGATTTGAGGCAACTAAGTAATAAATGTAAATTGAAAATGTTCAATTTACTAAGGGAAACAATATAATATATGTTGATATATTATTATGAGAGAAATTAATATTGGAAGAAATTAATATATTAATATAAATTTGAGTTACATTAAATTTATGGAAGTTTGAAAGAGTTCAAATATGAATTAATTAATTTTAAGGCCTAAAATCTATTTGGACAAATTAATTAATTCAAGGCCGGAAATTAAATATGTGATATTTAATTGGTGGTTAATTAATTAAAGAATTAATTAATCGGAAATTAATCAATTATGGAAATAATTAATCACTTAAGAAAGTGATTAATCATTTATGGAAATGATCTAATCACTTATGGAAGTAATTAGTCATTTGTGGAAAAAATTAATCAATTATGGAATTGGTTGATCTTGGATTGATTAAATAAGGAATAAGATTGAATCAATTTTGGAAAAGATTGATTTAATTGAATATTTTATTCATGACCACTCTTCTATAAATAAAACACTAGACCTAATTGGTTTAGTAGCTCTCTAGCTCTTAGACTCACAAGACAAGACCCTAGAATTCTTTCTAGCCTCCCTCTTAGAGAAAGACTCCCACAAGTCTTTTGCCTCCTAGACTTAGAGACATACCGGTGTAACCTCTGTGGTTATTATGTCTTTGAAGAAGAAATTTCCAGCGAAGAAATCAAGAAGGAGTCGCTGCGTTTTCGTTCGTTGGAGCATCGTTGGCGAAGAACGGTCAAGTCTACAACGAAGGTTTGTAACGGTTCTTTCCCGTTTCTTTAGAAAAGCATGAAAATAAATTTAGATTTAATTTTCAAACATGTTTATAGCAATTTCCAGCAACTTCAAAGTATGTTTAAAGTTTATTTTGCCTTTTCGTAACAGTATTTTAATGTTAATTAATATACGGCGTATGGTCCAATCGATGCGTTTCCGCTGCATAGGGGCTTTCATCCCCTTCATGCAAGACTTGAAGAAATCACCTGACCGTAAAAGAAAAGATAGGGATTCAAAGAAAGAATCTTCTATGGAGGACTCCAATGACAATGAGGTATAGAACATATACTGTGTTTTTTGTGGTGTGCGAGTCTGTATCCATGGTTGCATACTATGTATTAGTGACTTTTGGTTTGTGCAGGACGAAAGTAATACAAGCACCGGAGGGGGGCAATGACGAGGAAGAATCAGGGAAGCAATCGTCGACTGAGTCTAGGGTTGACACTGCAACCAACCCAACAAAGAAGGTATGCATTGTTTGTTGGAAAAAAAAATACAAATTCTAACGTACTAATCAATACCAAAACAAAAAAATGTTAGGATGCTGCTAAAAGAGACAAGGACAAACATAAGTCAGTGAACGACACTTCATCTAGGCCACGCCATGCTCCTGGGGAAGCGCCAGAGGTAATATGTGTTCACTCCCCCCCCCCCCCCCTCACACAAACAAGATACTGACAACCATCTGTGCCCCTTTTATTCACAAAAAAAATAGGGTACCCTGTACTTGATGCCAATAGCAAAAAGAACACAGCCTCTGAAAATATTGTTGCACGCAAAACCTGATGTCATAGAAAAGATAAGAACAAACCTCCCAGAGAGAGTGTTGAAGAGATTTCGTCATAGCTGTTTTGGAAACTACCTAGATTTCGCCATTACAAATCAGTCTTCGCAATTGCTACTACACTTGATACAGCGGCAGTGCAAACCCAAACATGCTTCCGAGATAAACTTCTTGATAGGAGGATGTTGCCCTGTGCAATGTGATTATAATTATGCAAGAAATCTTCACAATAGCTCAAAAACGTGCAAGTATACACATCATGGCAGCAAGTGATAAGTAATTCAAGATCGTCTCCACAGGGATTAAGTTAATGAAATTTACTACTTCTAAGTGTGATTTTCGGCGAAATTCGAGTAATCAAGGACAAAAATATCATTTACTAACTAAAATGTACAAATGTAAACTAACTTGGATGAAATTAAAGAGTATTGCAAGTAAATAATGCAAGAAAAACGGCTGAAAGCAGAGGAGAATTAAGGCTCGGATTAGGGATACTCTGTATTGTTTCCAGGGATTGCTATAGCAAAAACTGTGCTAATCCATCTCACCCAGATTTTTCAACGGGAATTTTCCAACTCTCCAAAGATTAAGGCGATTAAACTCCCAATTAACCCCTTATTTTTTAGCTCAATCTGATTAGTGCCCTAGGTGGTGATTTATCCCTAAATACCCACTCATTTTCATGATCATAAAAGACTAAGGTAAAGTAAAGCAATCGGTTATTAAATGTTTTCCCAAACAATCAATAACAATGCTAGAAGATGGTTGACCAAACGAAATTCCAGCTTTAACAATGAAACACACTCTACTTTAAGATGAAATTAGCATGGTTCAACTACAACAACCCCTTGTTACAATACAAGCTCCCTAATCCTCACCTAAAGAGGATTAGTTCATGATCAAAGAAGAAACAAGTTCAATATAGCAGAAAATGCTCATACACAACATGTTTTCAGCCTCTATCACAACTAATGTCAATAGGGAGATAAAAGATGAGAAGAAAAGACTAAAGAAGAAGTGCCCAAGATAAAATCCAGCTTTCCCAAGCTGAATAATAGCTCCACGGCAGCCCTCCTCTTCTTTTCCTCTGTTTTTGCTCCAAAATCAGCTCCCAATGATCAGTCTCCCCTCTTTTTCGGCTTCTTTTCCAAATTAGGGCCTCTTTTCTTTTATACCCAGCCATATTTGTGGAATTCAGGGCTGATTAGACAAGCCTTGCCCACTTGGAAATCATTCTAATGGCTGAAAATAGCTTCAGCCTCCAGTTGGGAATGCCACATCAATTAATGAAGCCTTCCACGTGTAAATCACCTCCAGCTGCTATTCTGCCTTTTCCAGCTCATGCTACAGCATAGTCTGCAAAGAAAACTGGAGCTCCAAGTCAGTTTAAATCCGAAATTAATGGGAAATTAAACACTTAAAGCCATCAATAAGCACTTTCATTAAACACCAAAAAATTCATCAATACCCAACTCAAATAGCATCAACTTAAGGCAAAATCAAGCCTAAAAGCCCTAAAAGAATGGCCAATAACTCTTATTTCTAAGAGTTATCAGAGGACGAGTGTTGAAATTTGGACTTAGAGAGTTCGCTCTGATTATAGGGCTGAATTGTGGACCAAAACCAACCGTTGACAGATCAGAGATAAGGGGGGCACCACATAAAAAATGTGTACTTTGAAGGAAAAAAAATGTTAGTCGCCGATATTTAAATATGGCTTTCAACGTAAACAAAAATGCAACTGATGAAGACATACTGAAGGTATCACTCCTATATTTCTTGGAAAGCTTCCTTCTTCTAAGACAAGACACTGTAAAAGTTGATATGGAGCACATCGAGATGGTTGATGATGAAGAACTGTTCAATAATTACCCGTGGGGGAGGTGTGCATACGAGTTGTTGTTGTCCTACATGCACAAAGCCTTAGTCAGTAAGGGTGCTACGGGTATATCAATGGAGGGGGGTTCATATTCCCTCTGCTTGTATGGGCGTATGAAGTCATCCCCACACTAAGCTCCACGGAGAATTCTTTTGCCCGAAAAGTGTCTACACGCATCCCGCGCATCGTAAATTGGGCTGCAGACATCCAACCCAAGTGGAAGGACTTAGATCGCAGAGTTTTCAAAACTTCAAATGTAATTAACATATACACTTATGACTTATTTTAGTGCATGTTTGGGAGTGATTTTGAAATGCTTAAAATCACTTTTGTCATGTTCAAAATCACTCCGAAACATACCTTTAATTATTCAAAATCAATTTTATGTTTGATTTTACACTTTAATACGTGATTTTCATGCCATAAAAATTAATTTGGAATTATTAAAGACATGTTTCATAGTGATTTTGAATATGACAAAAGTGATTTTGACCATTTTAAAATCATTCACAAACATGCACCTAATGACAGTTAGAGATAAGTCCATTGCTAGCAACCGATGACGAGATGTCCATGGATTTTTTCAAACCATTTGTTGACGGAGAAGCAGACTTGAGGCGTGAATTCGAAGACCAGATGGCAAGAGATCACCCAGTGCCAAATATAGCAGATTTAACATTTAACAGGGGGGCGACATCAATGGTTGATGGGAAACGAATCAATGATGCTCTGGAGTTGATTACAAGCAAGTTGAATCTAATGGAGAAAAATCAAGAAATGATGAATGAGCGACTAGACAAGCTGGTTGGGAGCGTCAACCTAATGATCGATTATATGAAGAATAAACAGGTGACAAAACTGGATGATTTTGAAGACGAAGTGCATTGTGTTTATAGACTATGTGTAACATTTAAACTGTACGTATGTTTGTGATATGTGAAGCCTAATAAATTTGTTAAAACCATTCAGGAAGCTCGCGATTTTGTCCAAGAACTAGACGACTTGGAAAATGAAGAAGAGGAGAAGGACGATGAAGTGGATTTAAAAGATGCCGATAATGACACATTGTTCAGTTTTAGAAAAGACGATGAAGACGACGACCCAAAAAGGCAAGCACACCCAGGAAATGCAGGTGGGATGGCTGGGTTTGCAGATAAAAATGTGACGAACTTGCCTCAACAAAATGATGGCCAGCATGAAGGGCAAAAGGGGGAGGGACCCTCAGGTACGGGTCATTTACACTTGTGCTTTAAAAAAATGTGTGTTTTACTAACTGCTGGAGGTAACCCTACCAACATAATTCTCACATCTTGATCTTACCCCTTAAAGACATGCTTGTTACAGGCAAGTGACAGGTGTGAGGATGTGGATGATGTCGTTAATGATGATCTAATTCGTTCAATTGATGAAAATGAGGTTTATGAATCTTACAAATGAGACCCACGAGGAAAAAGAGTGTTAAAGGTAAATAGTATAACTAGAAGTCATAGAGTCTGTATGGAAAAGTGTTAAAAAATGACATATCCCCCCTCCCCATTGTTGTTGGGTGACCAACAACCATGTAGGACTGTGCCCAGGCTGGGAGTGCACAAGCCACCCACTGTAATCCAGATTCGATCTCATCCATCAGCTGAGGTACGTCCGTGTTTACCCATACTTAAATATAAATTAGCGTACTTGAGAATAAACCCACTAATCCCCATCCCCCCCCCCCCCCATTTGTCACACAGTTGAAAAGAGGAGTAACTGTCCAAGACCTACGACACGACCCAAAGCCTCCGCATAAGGTGCTTGCAAAGGTGTGTACTAAAAATATATTTTGCTGTTAACATATATACGTATTTCCAAAACTTGATAGATTGCTTATTGATATTGTCTTCCTAAACAGATAAACACAAACATCGCATCCACCAGAAAGCTGAAGACCTACAAACATGTTGCACTAATCCCAAACGTGCAACCAAGGAGGTTGCCTTTAAAAGAGGACCATGCATATATTGTTGCTCTCCGAGGGACTTGGCAAGCAAAGTTACAGACAAGGAGCCCCAAAATGACAGTGCACCATCCTTCAATCTTCATCTAACACAAGAAATGACCAGGGATATTTAGAGCTATCCCCATGACTTAAGACAAAAAAACTGTTTGTTTTTGTTGGACTTGGTTAATATGAACCTTTTTTTTTTTGTGCTTTACTTAGGTATTTAGATACAAGTGCTTTACCTGGTATTTTGTGCAGATGCTTTTGTTGGACTTGGTTAATGTGAACCTTATTTTTGTGCTTTACCTAGGTTTTAGATACAAATGCTTTCCCTTTTATTTTTTTTGTGTTTTAGCTTTGTAGTTGACAAATGGATTGAGGTAGCTTGAAGTAGTTGACCATATGTGTTTTGATGCTACTCTATAGCAGGTAGTGAAATGAAAAATGGACCTTGCGTTTTGTGCACAAGTCTTAATGACCCCCCTGTATTTACTGTGATATGGTGCTGCTGATATGTTGTCGATTGTGATTTGAATGATGGTAGATTTATGCATTCAAGATTCAAGAAAAATACTATGTATTTGAATTTTAAGGAACAAAATCTAATTTAGAGTTAAGACAAATATCTCGTATTTAAAAACTATGAAAAGAAATTTCATTTGCTACTCAATTCCTATTGAATATAGCCAAAGAAATACAGTGTTTTATCTCTTCATAAATAAAACAACAAAAAATTAAGATCAATTCACACAAATACCTATACTCAACCTACATTTATATTTTTCTTTAAACAAAATCAAACAAAAATATCACAATCTGAATGGTCAAAAAAAAAAAAAAAAAAAGGAAAGAGAAATTAGAGTTGCAAACCTGTAATCTTAAGGCAGTAAGCTAACAAACGAGATAAAGAACAATTAACAAGTTTCTACTCTAATTTCATGCCTCTCTTTGTAACAGGTGACCCAGGACAAGAAAAGCATGTAAATGTAAATGATGTGGAAGGAGACATATGCTCTAGAAAAATTATAAAAACGCAACAACTACCATTCGCGTACGGGACAAACCTGCCCCCCTTATTCAAAACCGGCAAGCCACAACCACAACAAAAAATGTTTATCCTAACCAACGAAAACAAACCAAAAACACACTCACATACAAAAAACACATAGTTCATAAACTGGATCAATTAGATATGGGATTCCTGTTGGACCTACGATTGTGGCCAACTTGCCCACACCGTCCACACTTTATAGTTGGCCTCCCTTCTATGCAAGACGGGATCCTTTTTTTTTTAGGTTTGCCAACTGATCGTTTTGTGGCTGGCGGGAGGACAGGATCATCACCAGCAACTGCATTGTTTGAAAATTGTGCAACATTGCCAATTGATTGCACATCTTTGCTATATAATTCAACTAAATTTGAAATGTGATAGAACTCATGTGAGTAGATTTGAAATTCCATATTCCCCCGCGATAACGCAAGACATGCATGTGCACATGGTATTATATCCAAGTCCCACCGTCTACACGTGCATGTTCGAGCCACGATGTTAACCTCGAACTGTTTCATCCGATCATGTACTTCGAATTGATATTGATTGATGTGGTAAATCTGAAACAATCAACATAAACAGTGTATTAACAACAAAGAAATGTATTTTAGGTATGGTAATTATTTGTAATGAGTAAATTCAAAAATCACGTCCATAGTCCGACTTTGATTTAGAGAAGACCGCAACATATTTTCTGCCCATGGGCATAAATATGTGCGCTGAAAACTTGAAAACGTCCGACATTCATGAAACCATCTCTGAGTCAAGCTACGTGCAACTTCAAGAAGATGAATGACAGGAAGTTCACGTGCATCCTTCAACATTCCATTAATGCTGTCGGAGGCATTGGTTGTCATTATTGTATACCTCTTCCTTGCAAAAAACGCCCTGTCCCACCTAGCTTTTCCCATGCCTTCCAACTCCGTCCTAATAGAGGGGACTATGTCTTCTAACTGTCTCATGTAATATTCATATTCTACAGCTGTGTACACCCTAGCACAATTGTGGAATGCATTATCAATCAGGTTAGACTTGTATCTTTTTTTTAGGTTCCTCAACAAGTGCCACGCACAAAGTCCATGCTCTACAGGATCGTAGTTATTCCTAACCCAATTTGGTATACTAAGGTGCCCATCAGACACAATGACCAATTCTTTGTGCTTGCCCAATACAGCCTTCAAATTGTGAAAAAAACCACGTCCATGAAGCATCATTCTCTGAATCTACGATTGCAAACGCCAATGGGACAATTTGAGAGTTCCCATCTACTGTGCACGCACATAAAAGGGTCCCAAAATATTTGTGCTTTAACTTTGTACCATCCACAGAAATAATCAGGAAACAAAAACTTCATGCATGTATAGAAGCTAAAAGGCACATAAAAAAGTATTTGAACCTGCCTTGATCATCAACATCAAACGCAGTATATGTACCTGACAAAAACACCACAACAGAACAAAAAAAGGTTACTGGTTATTTCGCACAACAAAAAAAAAACACCGTACTTAACAAAGATGTTGATCTGTTACATACAATGTATACACACTCAAACCTGGATTTTTTTGAATTAGGGCAGCCGAAAATGTTGGAATTAGTGCATACGAAGATTCTGGCGACCCCCTAATAGATGTAAACGCAAGTTCACGACCCCTCCACGCCTTTTTGTAGCTAACATTAACGCCATGTTTCCTTCTCATGTAATCAATAACGTCACGTGGTCGACACTGAATCTTGTCATTTACCTTTAAAAGTGACTTGACACACTCACCCACGTACCAAGCTGTGGCTTGACGATGATCATTTTTTACTACGTCAATAGGACATTTGTTCCACAAACTTACGAACCATCCACAAGTCCTCGTCTAAATAACGGGATGATCGTATATACCAACATGTCATGTCCTTACATCCAACAACAAACGATTTCTGATTTGATTTGATGGTACGTAGTTGGAAACTATTTTTTATAGCAAGTATATTGCTATCTTCAACTCATCTTTGTTCTGGAAAACCGAATCTTCACTCATCGGTACAGATGAAGCCAAACAGTAAACATCGATGTAATCAACAATTTTGTACATTTTTTTACTGACCTTATGCTACAAGGTGGACCCATGGTTGCCAACACCAAAGCACTGTGAAACAACACTCTGAGCATCCCCCCTGCATGGTCAGCAACCAAGCAAATGTCACTAGACACTCCACTAGTAATGTTCGACATGAACCATGCAACATCCCTATCGTTGGTAATTCAGATTATGTTCGATTTGTTGACCCCATTCCTATACATAGTTAGTCGAGTGATCGTGTGATCGTCGAACAGGAAAATCTTACTCCGAATGCATTCGATAAACCCCTCAAATGTGCATCCCAACGGTAACGACACACTGATGGACTTAAACTCATGGTATCGGTTGTTTTCATCCCACCTCCCCCCGAACAGCACTGTCACGTCCTTTGCATGCATCTGTTTTGAAAATAAACACAGTGTTTATGTCGCAATAAGAAAATTATACTGAAACAACCAGTGTAAAAATACACAGATACCGCACTCAACATACCTGGTATATGACGTAACCTAAGCTCATCAATGTTCATCTAGTGATGCTTGACACCGGAGAAAAATGATACGAAAAGTGACGAACAAACAGAAGAAAAAAATTGCGCCTGTTGATTTTGCCCCATGAATTTTCCACAGTGAATAACAACCAAAAAACTAAAAAATACATTAAAGCAAAACGTTATTTTGATATGAAAATGGTTTTTAGAATCTAAACTTTGAATTTCAAACCGAAACTTGAGGAGATTTGGTTGGGAAGCACATTTAGATACAGTAAACGTATTTTTTGGGGCGGTTAGTTTAAAGGCTGCACTGAGGGGTAAAATCGGGATACTAGATACTACTGAGTCACGCCCGCTGCACGTGTGGCCAAAAAACTAACGTATTTAAAAACCTGCCATAAATCAAAACCGCACCCCAAAATTTGCCACTCATGCAAATATCTCAAATACAAATAGTTAGGTCCAAAGCCAACGAAGCCCAAGTCGAAATGATTGGGCTCAAAAGTCATCAAAACCCAAATTTATCTATCCACGGAGAATTCTATAAATAGAAAGCTCTTCTTCATTTGAGGAGTTCACAAAAGTAAACTTTCAACCAAGACAAGAAAATTTAGAGAAACTCCACCAGAAAAGAAGGTAGAAGACTGTCTGACTTAAGTTCTTGAGAGCTAAACCACCTTTTAAGACTCGAAGAACAAGTGTTTTAGCCTTCAAGTGAAACACACAAACAAGAGAGAGATTTAGAGGATATTACACCCAACAAAATCAATATAATACAAATACAAGTTATTTCTACGTATTCCATTTCTTTAAAATTACGTGTGAGCAGTGCCATACATATGGACACGTCAAACTGATTTTTAAAATTATCTTTTAATATTAAAAAAAATTAAATTTAAAAACTTTTTCTTCTTTTTTTAACCCCCCACCTTCATCTCCACCACAATCCACCTACACCACCAATAATAAAAATATATTAAATTATAATATTTATATATTTTCCCTTCTTTTTCTTCTTCTTCCACCACAGGCGCCATCGACCATTGTCATCTATTGCTTGTCGTCGTCACCAATAGTTTTTTTTTGTTTTATTTCCTTCTTTCTCTTTCTCTTCTTCCTCTCTCATTCCCCATACTACTTGAAAAAAAAAAGTAAAACAAAGGGAATTTCCTATTCGTTTCAAATTTGGGACGAAGGGAAAATCTCCTTTGTTTTTTTTTTTTAAAAAATATATGGGGAAGAATGGGACAAAGGAGAAGAAGGGGGAAGAGAATAAGAATTTAAGGAGAGGAAAGAAGCGAAGAAGAAGGGAAAGGAGGGAAAATATATAAAAATGTCTTTTTAATTTAAAAAAAGAATCCGCCGACCATGGGAGGAGGGAGAAAGAAAATGTAGGAGGGAAGAAAGGAGGGAAAAAGAAAAAGAAATAGAAATAAAAATGTCTTTTTAATTTAAAAAAATAGGAAATAATAAAAACATATCTTTTAAAAGAAAAATATACTTTTGGTCGTTTGGGTTATGTTTCATTTTGATCCATAAGTTTGAAAACACGACATTTTGGTTTAGATGACTAAAACAACAACTCTACCATTGACAGCCACCGGCCGCCGTCTACCACCGTTCGTCAATGGTCAATTTTTTTCTTCTCCATCCTTTCTTGTTTTTTTCTCTCCTCATTTTATTTATTTATTTTTAAGAGAATAGAAAAGGGAAGGGAGGAGGAGCTCCCCGTTTCAAATCCGAAAAGGGATTTCCACAACCCTTTATTCAATTTTGTGAGAACCTGTAGGACCTCCAAGAGATTTCCATATCTTCTAGCACTATCAACCTTCAAACAAAAACACACCCATCAAAAAGGAAGATTCAGCCAACGGAATCAAACACAATTTCAGAATAAGAGAAAGTGTTTTAATGGAGATTTCTTTACCTTCACCAAAGTGGCCGTAGAGAAAGCGCCATTGTCAACCACAACCCTGAATAGAGGAAAACAAACAAAACCCCAAAATCCATATCTAATCCTCATTATTGGAGTAAAATAAAGACACATCTTCTTCTCCCTTCTGAGAACTATACCTCTTAGAACACACAACAAAGTAAATAAAATCAACAAAGCAGAGACCGCTAATGAGAAAAAAGTAATAATCGTAATGAGCTATATTAATATTACTTGAAACCCAACTTTCTCCTTCTTCAGATTTCGTCAAATCATCCACGGCTGTCAATAAGAAACTCGCCACCAGACTTCCGACCGACATGCTCAGGCTAGGAAGAGCAATGGCAACGCTGGACATTGACTTGGGTAGCTCCGAATAAAAGAACTCATTCTGTCCGATCATAAAACAAGCATCGGCAATTCCCCCGAATACGTAGTGCGGTAGTAGCCAAAACGCCGACATATTCACCACTGCATGTGGGTCATCGGAGAAGCCTTGTTCCACCGCCTTGGCTCGACGTTTGATCTCGACAACAGCCATAGATGCTGTTGAAATGCAGCTCATGACTATCCCGAGTCCGATTTTTTGAAGGGGTTTCAATCGGGTTGGTTTTCGAGCGATTTTTGTTGCGAGAGGGACGAGGATTCTGTCGTAGAAGAAAATCCAGAGTCCGATGCAGATCAAAAGGAACATTGTGAAAGAGCCTGTTGGGACTTGGAAATTGGGCGTTATACGACGGTCCATTGATGAGACTTGTAAATATGGCAAAGTGATTTGGTTGAATGAAACTGAGAATAAGATTCCGACGGACCATATTGGGATTACGTTGATGATTGATTTGAAATCTTCTACTTGTTCCACTGTGCATAGGGTCCATGGATTTGATGTTGTTTCTTCCTCGGGATTCAAAATCACACAGGCTTTGTTTAGAAACCTGATCCCAATGCAGCAACTTTACTATGTAATAATCTAATCAGATTGCCAACAAGAGCATAGGATATAAAATTTGTATTAAACAGTTAAAGACATATATATTTAATTAAAAAGATCAAAGATTTGAATTCTTACACCTTTAAAAGTTTTAGAGTGAAAAAGACTGATATCTAATTTTTCATAGTTTGTAGTGTGTTTTGGCTAAAATCTTTTTTAAGTAATTTAACGGATTAAAAAAAAATTATAATTTTTTTTTTCTAATAATCAAAAGTCGTGGGAGGAATTTTAAAAACATATAAGAAACACTTGTTTTTAGAGGAAAAATTTGCCTTTTTTTTTCTAAATATATTATGGCTCAGTTTCACTTTAAATTTATTTCCACAAGACAAGTCAAACACATATATTCCGATCTTGTTTATTTAAAATTTGTGATGATTTAGTTCACATTGTAAAAAAAAAAACTTTATCAAGATGAAGTATATTTAGTTCTTATAGTTATAAAGATATTTGGTTCCATAATGACTTATCGATCTACCTACCTAAAATTTTTTATTATACTTGGTATGACTTTTTCCATAAAACTAACGTAACACTACTAAATCATTACATACTAAAGTCCATGCACTAGATTCAATTACACATCGTACCTTAATTTGTCAGATGGCTTTTGTCGAGTGGACGCAGCGCTGTGATGGTAAAGCTCATACGAACTCTTGGACGGTAATCGAACATGTCTCTTCCTATACGAAGCAACAACGACTTGGAAGAGAGAGTTAAAGAAGCTAGCAGAAGGCTCAACTTTGACATAGAAAGAAGAAGCCAAGAAAAAAGAAAGGATAGAGAAGAGCATCAAAATAACAGGAATTCCAAATCCCAAATTCCAACCGAAGTTATCTTGAATGTAAACAATGACAATCATTCCAAACAGGGCTCCGACCAGCGTTGAGACATAGTACCAACCAAAGAAGCTCTCCAAAAGGCCTGCATTTTTGTTTGTGAGTTGGTCTGCACCAAATGCAAGACATGATGATTCAATGCCGCCTGCTCCAATGGACATAAGAATGAAACAACAACATAAAACAAACAGTTGAACTGCTGTTGGGGAGCTGCAATGAGCCGTAGATTTGTCACTATAAGGCCTTGCTTGTGGAATTGCAGCTGTTAGCCATAACAGAGCCATCCCCTGTTACATTATGTTTATGTATATCCTTCAATTGTTAGAGAAAATTCCATTTCTTATATGCATTACGTTACAATGTACTAAAGAAGATGTTTCAGAAGTATCACTTTTACGATCTCTACAAGCAACATTATGAACCATTAGCTGTATATTGGTCGATAGGATCATTCTACCCATCGTTAAATTTTTAATTCCTCTCTCTTAGTTATAAGAAATTCAAAGTTCAATTACAAGTTTTTTCCTAGACTTTCAGGATTATGTCAATTCAGTCTCTAAACTCTAAATAGTGTCAAATAGATTCTCATACTTTCAATTTTGTGTTTAATAAATCTTTGGACTTCAAAAAGTATCTAATAGATACAAAACTGCAAGTTTAGAGTCTCAATGGACATAAAATTGAATTAGCTAAATTATAAAAAATACCCCTGAACTATGGGGTTTGTTTAAAAAATGCCCTTGAACTTTAAAAATTTCAAAAATAACCCTGAACTTTAAAAAATGTTTCAAAAACACTATTTCCATTAATTTCTAGATGGAAACCGTTAAAGTTTCAGTTTTATTAATACCCTTATTGGAAAATTTATTTATTTTTCCTTCTTTCACCGTAAATTCTTCCTCCATGAAAATTAATGAGAAACTTTACTTATTGGTCATGTATTCATAGTCTAGGAGCTTTTCTTCTCTTTCAACACATCATCCCAAGAGCTAGACTAGATTTTCGTGTTGAAACTTCAAGATGACTTTTCTTTTGTTCTTGAAATTCTACATGTGCTTGATTTCATTTGTTGGTAGACTTTTAAATATTATTTCCTCACCAACCATTACCCATTAGCTTTCTCTATATTCATTTTATGAAAAATAAATGAAACTGTTGTTGTATACGAGTTCTAACAATTCTAAAATATTAATAAAACAAAAGCATATATAAAACTTTTGATTAATTAATCTTATAAACTGGACCAAACTCACAATCTTATAAACACTTGTTCTCATCACTAATATACACAAACAAAGAGAGCAAAAAAGAAACATCTATATACATATATATGTTTTTTTCCCACACTTATCTTCTTTACACTTTTTAAAAAAGAAAACTCGATTACAAAGTTTGTTTTCATCTGGTATTGTGTTCCACACAACCTTTATAAGCAAAGTTTTGCATTAATTTTCATAGAGGAAGAATTTATGGTGAGAAGAGGAAAAAGGAAGAACCATTTTTCAATAAGAGTATTTAAAAAAAAAAAAATTGAAAAATTCAAGGGTAATTTTGAAATTGAGATTTAACCGTTTTCATCTAAAAATTAACAGCAAATGTTTTTTTAAACAATTTTTAAAGTTCAAGGGTATCTTTTAAACTTTTCAAAGTTCAGGGTTATTTTTGAAACAAATATAGTTTAGCGGTATTTTTTATAATGTAGTTAATTGAATTTTATATTTCATAGATCGGTTAATTTTTAAAAATATCGAAAGTTTAGGAATCTATTAGACATTTTTAAACTTCATAGATCTATTAGACACAAAATTGAAAGTAGTTAAGAGACATATTAAATACTTTTCAAAATTTAGAGACTAAATTGACAAGATTGAACTTGTAATTTAATGTGGATAAAAAGCCAAAACCTACCCGTGCGCAACCAAGTATTTTCTAAACATTATGTAGAGCAAATTGGAGATTAATTCGATGATACAATATTATTTGTTGAACTAAAAACAAAGAGAAAAGTTTATGAAGGGAGAAAAGATACCAGAGAGCTGGAAATTGTACCCATGGCGATCATTCTATAGCGACCAACGCAGGAATCGGCGAGAAAGGCACCGATGACCGGAGTGAGACCGTTGAGAGATGCCCAGTAACTAAAAAGGTTAGAAGTTTGAACCGCACTCATCCCGTACTCTACCATTAAGTAGCGGGTCAAATTTGAATTCAAGCCCTTGCTCGCACAGTTCTCAAGCCCCTCATTTGCTTAAAAACACACCAAAAAGAAATGAAAAAAAAAAAAAAAAATCAATCCCACTTAATAAAAACTCCATTCAATCATTTTGAATAGAATCGCAATTCTCAGATGCGTTTTTATGAGAGAGTAGAGTAGTTAATTAGTTCCTTACCAATGATAAATGGCAAAGTTCTGATGCCTCCTTTGTTGGATCCGCCGCCGCCGTTACCACCGCCGCCGAGTAGCTGCTGTTCTTCACCGATCTCCTCTGCTGCACTCGAATCCGCCATTGCAGCAGCTTCCAACAAATTAACAGTATCTATGGAGAAGATGGAAAGAAAGAGAATGGGCTTCTAATTATTATTCAGTTTTTTTTTTTGAACTTTTTTGGGACGCTTCGATTATCGCGAAACCACCGAATACAGAAAAAAAAAAAAAAAAAAAAAAAAAAAACCTTTCCTTATCTCTTATTTGGGCCTGGGGTAGTGGTTCAATATATGTAGGGTCGGTTTCAATTAATATGATTGTTTTTATTGTAATTTTCTATTCAATCAATGTGGTTGTTTTTATTATAATTATTTTACGATGTGAGAGGTGGAGGATTCAAACTACAAAACCTCTTAATTATTAGTTCAACTATGAGTCATTCGTATTGGCGATTGACATATAGTATATATGGAATAAAATTTAGTTTTTGTCTCTAAATTTTTATCGCAAAGTAATATTTTAGTTTTTGAACTTTGATTTGTAACAATTTAGTCTTCATACTTTTAATTTTATAACAATTTAGTCCCTGAACTTTTATATGTAATAATTTAGTTCTTGGACTTTGAAATTTGTAACAATTTAATCCTTGTCGCAAAAAAATTCATCCAAATTAAATGTTGATTTTTATTATTTAATGTTTACACTTTGTTTTTTTGTAAAATAATTGGATCTCCAATTTAGTTTATTAATCTATCTATGTAAGAAATTTCATTAGATTTTAACAATAATTTTCACGATAAGGACTAAATTGTGACAAATTTTAAAGTACAAGAACTAAATTGTTAGCCAACAAGACCATTGCTCTACTGACATAAAGTTTCTATTCCAACTAAGATGTCAGTGGTTCAATCCTCCACCCCTACATATCAAAAAAAAAAAAAAGAACTAAATTGTTGTTACATATGAAAGTTTAGGAATTAAATTGTTACAAAATTCAAAGTATAAGGACTAAACCAACCATTATAATTGAAGTTCATAGACTAAATTATTACTTTCATGAAAGTTCAATGTCCAAAAGTGATTTTTTTTTTTTTTTTTTTTTTTGAAATGACCCAAAAGTGATTTCTAACCTTATATGTGAACGTCCATTTAATCAAAATAAAATAGAGATTTTTTTCAACACAATATATTAATTACAAAAATCGTGTCAACATCTCTTAATTACAAAAATAAAAAAGACACGCAGTTGTAACGGGGGATGAGAACTCAAAATAATAATAATAATATAAAATAAAAGTAAGAATCTAACGGGATGATATTTTCTGAACGGTGGAGCTGAGACAAGTTTTGAAACGTGTTGCACGTTTTACACGTGGTGCACCCAAACCAATGTGGATTCACCTTTTTTTTTTCTTTTTTAATTTTATCATTAATTTGAAACCTCCTACTCCACGTGTTGTTTGAAGAGGAATTTGACACGTCAATTTATAAGTTTGCCTATTATAAGATTTGTAGACCACTTGTCCCTTTGATCAAATAATTAAAAGTTAATGTTGTAAAAAAAATTAATTAAAAGTTAATTTGATCAAATTTGAGTAATTTGACACACTTGGATTATATTATATTTGAGTCAACACATAAATCAAATACAAATACAAATAGTGCCAAAGCGAGCATAGCTCAGCGGGAATTGGCATGTACCCTCGACCACGAGGTCAGAGGTTCGAATCCCCCACCCCCAATGTTGATGTATTCAAAAAAAAAAAAATACAAATACAAATAGTTAGGTCCAAAGCCAATGAAGCCCAAATCCAAATGATTCGGCTCAAAAGTCATAAAAACCCAAATTTATCTATCCATGAGAATTCTATAAATAGAAAGCTCTTCTTCATTTGAGAAGTTCACAAAAGTAAACTTTCAACCAGGACAAGAAAATTTAGAGAAACTCCACCAGAAAAGAAGGTAGAACACTGTCTGACTTAAGTTCTTGAGAGTTAAACCACCTTTTAAGACTCGAAGAACAAGTGTTTTAGCCATCGAGTGAAACACACAAACAAGAGAGAGAATCAGAGGATCATACGTTAGAGATTGAACTACACCCAACAAAATCAATATAATACAAATACAAGTTATTTCGACGTGTTCCATTTCTTTAAAATTACGTGTGAGCAGAGCCATACGTATGGACATGTCCAACTGATTTTTAAAATTATCTTTTAATATTAAAAAATTTAAATTTAAAAACTTTTTCTTTTTTTTCTTTTAACCCCCACTTTCATCTCCACCAGAATCCACCCTCACCACCAATAATAAAAATATATTAAATTATAATATTTATATATTTTCCCTTCTTTTTCTTCTTCTTCCACCACCGGCGCCATTGTCGACCAATGTCGTCTATTGTTTGTCGTCCTCATCTATAGTTTTTTTTTTTTTTTTTCGTTTTCTTTCCTTTTTCTTTCTCTTTCTATTCTTCCTTGTTTTTTCTTTCTTCTTCTCTTTCCATTTCTCTCCTCCTTTCTCTCATTCCCCATACTTGAAAAAAAAAAAGTAAAACAAAGGGAATTTCCTATTCGTTTCAAAATTGGAACGAAGGGAAAATCTCCTTTGTTTTTTTTTTTTTTGTTTAAATATATGGGGAAAAATGGGAGAAATGAGAAGAAGAGGGAAGAGAATAAGAATTTAAGGAGAGGAATGAAGTGAAGAAGAATGGAAAAAAAAAAAAAAAAAAAAAAAAAAAAAACCGCAACAACTAGCGGACAACGTGCAGACAGCAGATGACGACCCTGGGAGGAGGGAGAAAGAAAATGTAGGAGGGAAGAAATGAGGGAAAAAGAAAAAGAAATAAAAATGTCTTTTTAATTTAAAAAAAAAATAGGAAATAATAAAAACATATCTTTTAAGAGAAAAATATACTTTTGATGAGTTATGTTTCATTTTGATCCATAAGTTTGAAAATGCGACATTTTGGTTTAGATTGCGTTTTGTTTTAGTCATTCCATTCAATTTTCTGTTAATTACTAACAAACGACTGACGTGACACTATTTTTTTTATTAAAAAATTATTTTTTAAAAATAAAATAATGTTAAATTAATTTAAAATTATTATCCTTTTATTTTTTCATTTCTCTCTTCTTTGTTCTTCATCTTCATCTCTACCATAACAACCCTACCATTGATAGCCACCGGCCGCCGTCTACTACCGCTCGTCAATGGCCAATTTTTTTCTACTCCAACCTGAAAGGTTTTTTTCTCTCCTCATTTTATTTATTTAGGAGGAGGAACTCCCCGTTTCAAATCTGAAAAGGGATTTCCAGAACACACAACCCTTTATTCAATTTTGTGAGAAACTGTAGGACCTCCCAATGTTAATAGGTAGGATGTAAAGCAATCAAACCATGCACGAGGAGCTTGTTTAAGACCATAGAGACTCTTATAAAGTAAACAGACATTAGTGGCACATGATCTATCTAGAAATCCAGGAGGTTGAGACATGTAGACCTCTTCGTTTAAGTGACCATGTAGAGATGCATTTTATACATTCAACTGATTTAATGGCCATTTATATTGAGCAGCTAATATGAGAATGGTAAATGATGGCATGTAACAACCCAGGCCCAGTAATCAGAATCCGGATTTGGCACCCTGACGGCCTAGACATTCCCCTACATTCCCTACGACCTGGCGACGTCACCATACTTGTCTGAAACTACTTCTAAGAGTGAAGACTGTCCCCACAAACCAACACGAGGTCCTTTTAACATGCTTTGTCCTCACTCACATGCTTCCTTAGAAAATTCTCAAGTGGTCACCCAACATAGAACTTCCTTAAGCCAAGCACGCTTAACTTCAAAGTTCCTATGATTGAGCCACCGAAAAGGAAGGTATGCCTTGTTAACAGACTTTGATTTAACTTGCAACCTAACCATCAAGTTTCTTTCCCATAAAGGTTTCTGAAGGGCTAATTTCACATGTACTAACTACCTCGCCTTTCATCTCATTCAAGCACATATATCATAACTCACATCCAAAACACTAAATAGAAAAAGGCATATGTATAGTTTAAACAGCCAACAGTCAAAATCAGCACATCATAATCCAAGTGACATTACTAAACTTAGCCTCGTTATTCACTATAATGCTACCAAAAATTCGGCAGCATAACGACATACGTATAGCTGACCCCAAATGTTCTTATCACCTGTAAACAAGATAATACACTTCTATATTTAAAACTGCCCAACTACAAACTTCCATAACACTTCCGATCAATAGAATAGACTTCGAACTTCCACAAAACAAAGCAAGTCAGGTCTCGCATCCATAAGTCAACCATATAGAACATCCTATCTTCCCCAACATAGAGCATTCAGAGCATTCAAGGTTTACCCAAGCAGAATATTTTATACTTACCAACACAAAACATTCAGAGCATTCAATATAGACAAACACACGCATAACCAGAAGATTTAGTATCGTTAGAACACACAATATCCAACATTCCATATTCTCCAACCATACATAATCGATGTCTCCTGTTTTATACTATTCAAAGCATGTAACAATTCATAATAAGTAGCCTAGCTCAGCCAAGGCTTTCCAAGTAGTAAGGTTACTTACCTCGTGAAATTTGGATCCTTAACTTGAGCCGCCTAAACAGTCCAACAAGGAGCCGATTTCAACCTTAATAAAATAGTCAGTTCTACAACACAATACTTTCTCAAAATTAGGAGAAACTTTTCTACTAACTTTCCCTTAGAATACAACCGCTAACGAGACAAATTCAGAGAAAGAAACTCACCTAAACAACACTTTAATCTTGCTGATTTGGTTCTAATTCAGTCCAAATTCGACGGCTCGAGCTCCAATCTCAATGGGTACCTTAGAATTAAGATCCAAACATTAATGGGTATAAATTAAATGCTATAATTAGTCCGAAAATGTTTTAAATCTCACTTACCCAAACTCGAACTCGCTTAAAATCACCAGAAAATGAAGACCCATCTGCTACACCATCAACAACGAACCGAAACTACCGAAAACATGAAGAAAACGTTGTTGTCTGCACCGATCTACTCGCTGAAAAACGTCCAAGCCATTGGAAACTCAAAGAGACTAGCTTGGTTGTGCTTTGTGGTGGCGCCGATGCTTCTCCAGTGTTGACTGGTCGACGACAGCAACTGGCACAAAGGGGAGAAGATCACGAGCAAGAGAAGGAAAGAAGACCCACGTGAAATCCTCTGCAAACGATGTCGGAATCTGTTGTCGTGGGTCACATCTGACGTTGCCGACGACGTGAGAGATCAGAGAGTGAGGGGGAGAGACGGCGGAAGAGATCGAAGAAGGGAGAGGGAAGCAGACGACTGTGGTTAATCGAGAAAGGAAGAGGGATTAGAGAGAGATGAGAAAATCGGGGGAGAGGAAGAGACCGTGAGAGATTTTCTTTTTTTTTTTTCGTTTTGTTTTTTTTTTTAATTTTTTTTAGGGTTGTTACATCATACTAACCTTAAAAGAGCTTTCGAAGTGTTTTAATGGTCTTACCTAACAAGTTCTCAACTTCAGTCCTATACTCCTTGAACTTTTCAAGGGCTTCAGACTTATGACTCATTAGGTATAAATAATCATACCTTGAATAATCATCTATGAAAAAGATCAAATATTCATACCCTCCTCGAGCTCTTACATTCATGGGACCACAGAGATCTGTATGTACGAGTTCTAAGGGCTCCTTGGCATGATAAAATTTTCTAGTAAAAGGTCGTTTGGTCTTCTTACCTTCGAGACATGACCCACATGGAGGTAAAGTACCATCTTCTAATTGGATTAGAAGTCCGTTCTTAACCAATCTCCCAATCCTATTGAGATTTATGTGGCCAAGTCTCAAGTGCCAAAGATAGGTACTTTGAGAAACTTTTTACCTTTTTGGTTGAGTCTCAGTTGTTTTAAACATTTCATTGTTCAAAATAGCCCTAGACTCTATTGGTCTTAAGACATACAAATTGTTCTCTATTTTTGCAGAACATATATCAGCACCCCTTTTAGTAATGAAAGCTTCATTCACAGAAAAGGACACTGAATACCCTTGTTCTAGCAAACAAGAAATAGAAATCAAATTTCTTTTTATTTTGGGAACTATATATACGTTATCTAATAACATATAGCATTCCCTGGAGAAGAACATTTTAATATCTCTCACTGCTTTAGCTGAAATGAGCTCCCCAGTCCCAACTCTGGAGTCATTTCCCCAGCATCTAACTGTTGCCAGGAGCTCATTCCCTCAAAGGAAGAGCATACGTGATGAGTGGCATCTGAATCAAGGATCCAGGTTGTATCATCATTTTCCACTATACACGTTTCAATGATCAATAAATCAAATTTATTTTCATTGAGATGTGCTAAGCAGTCTATGTCATATTCATCATGAACAATTTCGGATAAATTGGACATATGGGCTTGAGGACTGTCCTCAGTTAAGACAAATTCCACGCATTTAGTGTTTAAATTCATTTTCTTAGTTGTATTAGAAATATCAGTTTTGTAATTGGCGTTATTAGAGGCATACAAAAAACGTTTCATTGCTAATAGAACAAACAAATTAACTTAATAAGTATTGTTGCATTAACCCATTACACAAAATAATATTATTATTTTAATCCAATCAATTTAGCAAAAGTAATGATCAACCCATAAAATAAACATTCATTTTGCAACGATACTTTAGAGGTTTAGAACAACAGCTACCATAGGGTAGTCAGCTACTCCTCCTCTGAATTGAGACAATCTCAGCCAATCCCTATTCCCGGAATAACTCATATTCCAATAGTTCTTAGCTACCGTTTTTTCGGTCAGGAAATTATTAACACCTTAACAATTTCCCGTAAGTGTGACCCTCCATTTTTCAGATTTCAGAGGTCGGCCCCAACAATGCTACCGTAGGGAAAGTCAAAGTTGGAAATGGACCTAAGAAACTGATAACTGCCCAAAAGGTAGTTATTTAGGCCTCATTTCTATATTGATTTGTGTGTCTTTTGTGCTTAATAGGGTTGGTTTTAGATATATATTACATGTTTTAACCCATTTGGAAGAATGGAAGCTTTGGAAATCATTTTGTGCAGAATCTGTTGCTGGACGACTTGAGGGAGCAAAATCTGTGCTGCAGCAAAGCTAGGAGCAAAACTGCCACGTCACAGCTCGTTAGCCGATTTAGTGAACCGAATTCTGTTGAGTTATTCTCGGGATAAAGGAGCAAGGAGAGCCATCCACGTGTCTAGGTCAACCTAATTCAAGCCTCCTTTCCTTCTATAAAAGGAAGTAGCCGCCCAAGTCAAAGACATTCCACTTTTGGGGACGAGTTCACTCTCATTTCCACTTTTGGGAGCCGAATAGAGGAGAGAGATTGGAGACCATCAAGAAGACCATCATTTGCAAGCTGATCGAGGAGATTAATATTTTCTTTTATTATCTTGTGATTATGGATATGTTTGCTCAGATTGTAGCGTGCGTCTCCATGCATATTATGAACTAAGTAGCTTAGGCATTGGTTAGGACACATGTAATTGCCGTGCTTAATTTCTAGTAATAAATATTGATTCTGTGCATCTTGATTAATTGTTGTGCTCATTTCTATTTTATGCCCGCCTGGCCAGCCGGTATGAATACCTCTCTCTAGTTTCAGGGATGATTTAGAGAGTGTGTGGCGATTAATCACACTACGATCATTGTGTATTGGTGAATGCCAGTGACTGAGCTAGGGATAGCCAGTTGCCTAGTGCTTGATCGGTTGTACTTCATTAGGGTTGAAACACATTCCAAAAAATCCGGAGTTCCGGGAGGAATCCGCTAATAATACTGCGAGAGTTTGCATGATCAATAATATTGCTAGAGCATCTTTTAAAACAATTACTAAATCTTGACCAGCGTCTGTTTCTAATCTGTCTGCCTATCTGTTTACTTTCTGTTCTGTCATTTCTTTTGCTTCAGCATTATTCTTATAAAAACCAAACATTTTTACCATCTTTGAAACCATTAAAGAATTATACAAAATAGATAAAGTGGAAGCTAGTTCAGACCTTGGATTGATAATACTTATTACTTGCTGCGGACTGTGTATACTTGCACAGAGTTCTAGAGTCCTTTTATACCATATTTTTACTCACTCTAGGAGCCCAATAGAAACTCTATCCATTTCTGGAGTTTGCGTTGTTCAGACTCCCATGATCAAACCCTCCGTAGGGTGATCGCTTCCAGGGCGACTCGCAGGCAGATCATGGGGATCTCACGGTGCAACCTAATGGAGGAGATCGTAGGATACGTTGACACGTGTCCTACTCCCACTTACTATAAAATACTCCCTCATTCACCTTGATATTGATCCATGCAAACACCATCCGTAGGGGGTCACTCCCAGGGTGACTCGAGGCCAAGCATGAACCTCACGTTGTGAACTTTTGAGGACGTGAGAGCAAAACTTGATTTATGAAAATCTTGTTTTGATATATTTCCTCCCACTAAGTATTTTTATAATTATAGGGTCTATTACTTAGGTAAATTCCGGCTAAGTGAATCTATCTAAGTCTATGCATGTATATAACTTTTCTCTAATGTCTAGGTGGATTAAACACTTTTAATTACCAAGAGACATTGCATGCTAATATAACTATGATTAATTCAACTCAAGTTCCGGCTCAGTTCCCAGGTAATGTAAACTCTTTACTCTAAAGATCTAGGTGAATTAAACTCTTTTAATAAACCTAGTGACATTGCATGCTAACATTTAACTATGATTAATTCAACTCCGGTATTCTGGGTTAGTTCCCAGGTAGGAGGTGTTCCGTAAACCGTCATCTTAAGTACCCCCAGCCTTAGACAGAACTTAACCGGTGGAGTTCCCTTATAATCATAGTAATGTTTTTCTTACTTAGTCAATTAAAACTATTTTTAATTCTAAGTAAGAAAATAATTCTAATCCTATTAGAATTATAATGAGCTTAGGTCTAATTAATTTTAAACATTTTAAAATTAATTCATTTTAACCTAAGGTCCTATGTTTGCATGCTTCTATGGTGTTGGAAAAATAACAATCATATTTTAATTATTAAACACCATATTATTACGACGCCGATAACGATAATATAACGATTATATTAATCTAAAGTGGTGTCATACTTCATGCAAATTCAATTTCATTTAATTAATATCGATTATATTAATTAAACATCCATGAAATTAAATTACATGAAATTTGACATTAATATAATATAACTCTTATATTAATCTAATTAATGCCACGCTCAATGCTATTCCATTTTCATTTAATTAATATAACATCTTATATTAAATCATACATGAAAACAAGCATTGATTTATATTTATTATTTTCATTCATAATATAACTAATTATATTAATTCTCATGAAAATAATGCTAAGCATGCATGCTACATTAATTAAATATAACAATTATATTTAGCTAAATTAATGTCATGCATCATGTTTCGCCAATTTCATATATTTAATATAACAATTATACTAAACAACTCATGAAATTAAATTCATGCATAATTACCATACATTATAACAATTATAACATAAATATGCATGGAAACATGCTTAACCTATGGTGGGAATTTAAGCTATATGACATCCATAAAGCAAATAAATAGCAATTGAACCGGTTAATTTTGGCCCCTAGGATAAAACAAAGCATAAATTACAATAATTATAGCTAAATTCTATCCTAAAAGTCCTTCTGCAGCTCCAAATACTGGTCTAGACTGCCTGAACCGAACCGAACCACTTCGAACCAGCTACGAAAACCACGAACCGAGCCAAATTCCAGCTGAACCGGACCAAATCGGTCCCAGCCCAGATGGACCATGCGAACCAGACCGCCAGCTACCTTGAACCGCCTGAAACATGTCTTCGTACCGCACATCGTGACAACATCGTGATGCTCCAACTTCTTCTCGCCGTGAATTCAACGTTTTCATCTCATAAAAAACTTTATTTAGACCCGGACTTACAAAGGACTCGATTTTACATAAAATACCCGAAACACCGGGCCCTTACATGATCAAATCACATAAAAAACAGTAAAATCTATGGCCATAAAATTAACCTAAACAGTTCAATGCAAACCATACATACATTATGCATTAATGAATCCCACCAATAGCCAATATAAATTTTAGAGAAAGAAAATTAGATCTACGATCGGCTCTGATACCAATTGAAGGATTGGAATTTCGTAATTCCGTAAAGCGGAAGCGAGATTGGGACCGATTCGTAATTAATTTTGTTTAATCTAAAATACCAATACATTGGCAATAAACTTAGAACTATTCTAGATTTATATTAAGGCTAATCATACAAAAATATTAGATCTAAATCTAATTTATATAGTAACAAATTACTTACTCTCGTTGATAACTCAGATTAAATTCACCAACTGCTTGTGAATTAATCACGAACTAGTGCGAACACCACCACTATGGCTACACCGGTATGACTCTGAGACTTCTAGAGACAGGAGACTGGTTGGAGTTCAGAGGAAGCCTTGAGGGGAATTCTCTGAGGGTAGGAGAATGAATGGGATGCCTTTCACCCCACCCCAGGGATCCTATTTATAAGTAAAGGCCAAGACATTTTTCCTAATAGGAAAAAGGAATACCTTTTCCTAATAGGAAAATGTCTCTAATTTTAATAAATAAATAATTAATTCCATAATTAATTAATTTCCCTAATTAAATATCATATATTTAATCTTAGGGATTTTATTAAAATTAAAATTGATATGAATCCAATTCATATTAAAATTTATTTGAACTCTTTCAAATATTTTCTTTCCTAATCGGAAAATGTCTCTAATTTTAATAAATAAATAATTAATTCCATAATTAATTAATTTACCCAATTAAATATCATATATTTAATCTTAGGGATTTTATTAAAATTAAAATTAATATGAATCCAATTCATATTAAATTTATTTGAACTCTTTCAAATATTTTCTCTCAAGAATTAATTTTTGAAATTAATTAAAAAATTATATTATAAAGTTTCATAAACTTTATATTATAATGCATCAATATACATTATACGATTCCCCAAATAAATTGAACACTTTCAATTTACAATTTTATACTTAATTGCCTCAAGTCTCTTTACGAGCTACCAGTGGAACCTAATGGACCTACAGATCAAAACTCCAACGATACGAGACTAATTGGCCAAACTCATTAACCAACTTTAGTCAACATTCGTTAACTGTGGGTCACTCCACTAAAGACCCACAGCTGCACTCTTCTCATTGTAGAATATTTCTGTGTCCACAGATATCGACCAAGCAGTAAGTCAACCCTTCACGTGTGTTCGTAACACCAGCTGGGTCAAATTACCGTTTTACCCCTGGGTTACCTCTGGTTCCTTAAGTACCACTGATTCCTCTAATGAACAAGTTGTTTAGGGTTCAACCACTGAACAGGAGTTCCTCTCGAGCCAGAAGAGGACGACGCGCCTTTGTTCAAGCTCCGGAATCAGCCCTTAAGGGAACACACATCTACTTACCCCAATAGGGGAAGGAGTGAATTCCATTTTGTACTGTTATGTTCCCAGCCCCCATTCGGTCTTGCCCCTAAAATGGTAGGATTATTGAGTTGGCGAACTGGCCACTCTCACCCATACAAATCTAAGGACAATCCCTCCTGAAAGGGGTTCGTAACAGACTCAGGATTGAGATTGAGTTACCTAGGTCATCCTATTGAAATAGAAACCTAAACTAGTTAACGGCGTTACATCTAGTAGTTACTATTTCGCGGTCCGGTCTTATGCAAACTCATTGCATAGGATACCCCCACCCGCATGTCTCCTACATGGATGCTTTGGATCATTGCATCTGTATCGAATACAAGGTGGGTCGTATCACATAGTGTCACCAAGATAAGGTACCCAGCCTTATCCCTATACTATAGACCTTTTAGGTTGTTACTTGGACACTGATCCCCGTATGTCCCCACATACTAGTCCAAGTTTCATTTAAACAACCTTGGATCTTAGTTTATTGGATTTAGGGTTTATTAATGCAAACTCGATTATTCAATAACCAAATTACTGAATTACTCAAACAACGCTCTATTGAGATCGATTAATTTGTTTCATTTACTATCAACGAGTTTTAGGACATAAAACCCAATAGTCTAGGTACTAGTCCCTAATTTTATCTTCTATTTCTCGAGTCACTTCTTCAGTCCCCTAATTCCACCATAATACTAATACCAAATCAAGTATTTGATCCCTCGGCACATTGGTCTCTTTACCTATAATCCTAACAAATTTTTTATTCTGCTCATACCAAAAACTCATGTTGCTGCAATTTCTAAATTTGACACATCGGAAAGGTTCTCGCTACACTTTCTTAACAATGACACATGAACCATGTAACATTCTGAAAAATTTTGGTAGCATAACAACGTAACTTCAACAACTACGAAATTTTATTTTGCACCTGATACACAAAATTAACACACTTCTATAACCAAATTGATCCATACTATGATTTTCCACACACTTGAGATCGACATAACATACCCAAACTTCCAAATTAACAGGACGAGTCAGACCTCATGTCAAGCATTACCTGATTAAGCCAATAGGCCACAACACCTAAAAGGAAGGCATTCTACTTCATTACAGATTCAAGAACATCTCCATGCACAAGACAAGACTAATAAACCTCAATGCAAAACTCTACAGTAAAGCAACTACTAAACAACCACAAATCTCAACTCAACATCAAATAATAGATTCACGTAATGAAATGCTTTAGTCAGCCAAAGACCACATTAACTCAACTATTTAATAATAATAAATAAATAAATAAAAACAACTACTAGCTAATGATCTCCTCCTGAAGCCCATTCTTCCTCACCACCAAACATTAGGAAGACTTAATTCACTTGCAACATTGATGTTTGGGAGGGACTAAAACCTCTAACCTCTTAGTCAAGGATACTTTTCAATTACTGCAAAGCTACTCTTACTTCCACACGATGGGTGACCAATTACAAGGGACAAAATGTGCAAACTTTGTTAGACGGTAAACAACTATCCAAATTGTTATATAACATTCCATTGACCTTGGTAGCCCTATAGCAAAGCTCACAACAACATTTTTATTTTAAACCCTTGTGTCTGCATAACTCTTCCGTCGGCTTTGAGCCGCTAACATCATCGATCTGAATTGTGCACCTTCAATGAGTTGGTAAGCATGTGATAGGCTGGTTAATTGTCCACGAGACCCATATGACATGATAAATGAAACAAAATGAAATGTAATGACAATTAGGCCCTTTAACAACCACTAACCTCAAGTTACCCCTGGAATGCATGTAAATCCCCTCCCAGTAGTAGAGTTACTTACTGAGTATTTTTAATACTCATTCTTTTCAAAATGTTTCCTTTTAGGTACGAGCAAAGACATACAGAGCGCGTGGCAGATTGCTACTGACGAGCCATGGAAAACATATGATTATGACTTCCGCGTAGTCTAGTTTTTACTATTTTTTTTTCTTTTGTTCAGTTTTGTAAATGGTGTTCTTAAGGTTTTAAATATGTCTTTATGTTGTCCTTAGGAAACCTTGTTTTAATGAATTTCTTGCAATTTTTCTTGTTTTACTTGGGATCCCAGGCCGAAAGGCTTCCTTTACTTTAAAATCTCGAATATTTCTATTAATGTTTATTTCAAAATAAGTTTTCTCCTAAAAGTAATTGGGCATGCATGCGGTAACGACCCTAGGAATTAGTCATGAGAAGATGGGTCGTTACATGGCAACACATGAATTTCAATGAAATTCATTTTGATGGCAACACATGAATTTCAATTTTCAGAAACTAATTTTAAATAAAATCAATTTTTAATTAATTAAACATTTTAATTAATTATTAGTTAATTCAATATCAAAATATCAAATTAAGTAATAACTCCATTCTCGATTTCTCTCAAAATCGTTTTTCCGAATATGAATTACTATTCAAATTCAAACCGATTATCTCGAACGTGAATCCCTATTCACGTGTGTTATATTTAAATCATATTTAAATAATAATAACTCTCTCAATTATAGTTTAATACACAATTAAATCTATACGTTAAATTATATCGAATATAATTAACGATATCTCCCAAAATCGAATTTGAACGTGTTCAAATTCTTTCATCACTTTGTTCTAAGGTTTAGTCCGTTTGAGCTAGCAGGGGGACCTAATGGACCGACAGATCATGGGCTCCAACGATCCGAGATTAACCGATGAAACTCTTTTAACCTAGTTAACCAACATTTGTTAACTAACGGGACACTCCACTATAGCTCGTAGTTGCACTCCCCTCACTAATATATTCTATCCACCCGATATAACCTTGATCAGTAAGTCGACCCTTCACAGGTTGTTCGTAACTATAGCTAGGTCAAAAGTCCGTTTTACCCCTATAGCACTTCTTGTTCCTTAAGTCCCCACTAAGTCCCTAATGAACAATTGGTTTGTGCTCCGACCACTAAACCTAATACCTCTCGGGCCAATGAGAGGGTAGCGCGCCTTTGTTCACGTCCTGGAGTCAGCACTTAAGGGAACAACGTCTCTACTATCCTTAAAGTCGGGTAGGAGTGAATTCCATCTTGCAGGACTATGTCCCTAGCTATCTACCTGGTCTTATCCCCAAAATGGTAGGAACTTATTGAGTTGGCGATGTTGAGCCACTCTCACCCATGCAAATCAAAGGATAATCTCGAATAAATAGGAGTTCATAGTTAGCTCAGGGTTAAGATCGAGTTACCTAGGTCATCGCTTGAAATATGTCAGTTTCACAGTAAACGGCGTTATAAAGTGAAAGTGACTTATTTCGTGGTCCGGTCTTATACAAACTCTTTTGCATAGGACGCCCCCACTCGCATGTCTCTACATGAACGATTTAGGATCACATCGTTTGTACTAAAACAAAGTGGGTCGCGTCACAGTTTTTCTTAAGATAAGAGGTACCCAGTCTCATCCCTATATTGTAGACCATTTAGGCTATTACTTGAACTTGATCCACTTACATAAAGTTCAAGTGTTCATATCATAGCCAATGATTCTAGTTTATCGGATTTGGGTTAATTAATGCATAAACAGACAACCATTCAATAATCAACTTATTGAATAATCTCAATAACGCTTTATTGATCATAATTAATTTTGTTACATTTACTATCCACGAGTTTTAGGACATACAACCCAACACCGATACGATGAGAAAAATTTACAATAATTATCATGCATAATCTACTTTAAATATATCTAAAGCATGCTGTAATTTACTGAATTAAAGTCTATTGAATTCATGCAAGTTTAGAGAAAAAGGTTTTCACCAACATACTGTCGTTGGCGACTTGACCGTTTCACCTAAACTTTTGATCCTTCTCTTAGATGAAAAACATAGCAACTAAGCACGATCTTTCGCTGGAAATTCAGCAACCAAGTCTTGCGAACACCACCACTATGGCTACACCGGTATGACTCTGAGACTTCTAGAGGCAGTAGACTGGTGGGAGCCTTTAAGGGATTTCTCTGAGAGTAGAAGAATGAATGGGATGTCTTTCACCCCACCCCAGGGGTCCTATTTATAGGAAAAGGCCAAGATCTAATCCTTATAGGAAAAGGGAATAAGATCTAATCAAATCTATTATCTTATTCATATCTAATTTTAATAAATAATTAATTAATTCCATAATTAATTAATTACCCAATTAAATATCATATATTTAATTTTAGAGATTTTATTAAATTATTTATTTTATTAATACGAATCCAAGTCATATTAATTATTTGAACTCTTTCAAATATTTTCTCTCAAATTAATTCAAAATTATATTATAAAGTTTCATAAACTTTATTTATAATGCATCAACATACATTATATGATTCTCCTAAATAAATTGAACAATTTCAATTTATAATTAATACTTAATTGCCTCAAGTCATTGGGACCTAATGAACCTGCAGATCAGAAGCTCTAACGATATGAGATTAATCGGCTAAACTCATTAACCAATTAATCAATTTTCGTTAATTGTGGGTTCACTCCACTAAAGACCCACAGTTGCACTCTTCTCACTGCAGACATAATTCTGTGTCCACGGATATAGACCAATAATAGCAAGTTATTCCTTCACGAGTGTTCGTAACTCCAGTTGGGCCAAATTACCATTTTACCCCTGAGTTACCTCTACCGCCTTAAGTACTGGTACTCCTCTAATGAACAACCTGTTTGTGGTCCAATCATCAAACAGAAAACCCCTCTCGTGCTAGTGAGAGGGTAGAGCCCTTTGTTCAAGACCTGGAGACACCACTTAAGGGAACACTCATTGTCGGGTTCCTAGAGTGAGTAAAATTATAATCTGAAAAGACTCTAGAATTCCTGTGCAAGTATACACAGTCCGCAGCAAGTAATAAGTATTTGTCAATCCAAGGCCTGAACTAGCTTCCACTCTATCTATTTTGTATGAATCTTTTAATGGTTTCAAGGTAATAAAAATGATTGGGTTTTATAAGAATTATGCTGAAGCAAAGTAAATGACAGAACAACGAGTAAACAAATAGGCAGACAGATTAGAGGCAGGCGCTGGTTAGGTTTAGTAATTGTTTTAAAAGATGCTCTAGCAATATTATTGATCATGCAAACTCTCGCAGTATTATTAGCGGATTCCTCCCGGAACTCCGGATCTTTTGGAATGTGTTTCAATCCCAATGAAGTGCGACCGATCAAGCACTAGGCAACTGGCTATCCCTAGCTCAGTCACTGGCGTTCACCAATACGCAATGATCGTAGTGTGGTTAATTGCCACACACTCCCTAAATCATCCCTGAAACTAGAGAGAGGTATTTATACCGGCTGGTCAAGCGGGCATAAAATAGAAATAAGCACAACAATTAACCAAGATGCAATAATCAATAAATATTATTAGAGATGAAGCACGACAACTACATATTCCTTAACCAACGCCTAAAGCTACTTAGTTCATAATAAGCATGGGAACACGAATTACAATCTGAGTAAGCATGTCCATAATTACAAGATAATAAAAGGAAATGCTAATCTCCTCGATCAGCTTGCAATAATGGTCTTCTTGATGGTCTCCAACCTCTCTCCTCTATTCGGCTCCCAAAGGTGGAAGTAACTTTCCAAGAATGGAATGTTTTCTCCCAAGGATGGAATGACTTTGACTTGGGCGGCTACTTCCTTTTATAGAGGTGGTAGGAGGCTTGAATTAGGTCAACCTAGACACGTGTATGGCTCTCCTTGCTCCTTTATCCCGAAAATAACTCAACAGAAGTCGGTTCATGAAGTTGGCTAACGAGCTGTGACGTGGCAGTTTTGCTCCCAGTTTTGCTGCAGCACAGAATTTGCTCCCTCCAGTCGCCCAGCAACATATTCTGCACAAAATAGTTTCCAATGCTTCCATTCTTCCAAATTGGTACAAACATGTAATATATATCTAAAACCAACCTTATTAAGCACAAAAGACACACAAATCAATATAGAAATGAGACCTAAATAACTACCTTTTGGGCAGTTATCACTCATCTACCTCCTCAAAGTCGGGAAGGAGTGAATTCCTCTTCTTGTGTGATTGTGTTCCCAACTCCCCACTCGGTCTTGTCCCCAAAGTGATAGGCTTATTGAGTCGATGTAATGGCCACTCTCACCCATACAAATCAAATGACAATCCCTCATGAACAGGAGTCCATAACTCACTCAGGATTCAAACTAAGTTGCCTAGGTCATCCTAGTGAAATAGAAACCTAACTAGTTAACGGTGACACAGCTAGCGGTTACTATTTCGTGGTCCGGTCTTATGCAAACTCATTGCATATGATACCCCCACTCGCATGTCCCCTACACGAACGCGTTGGATCATTTCATTTGTATCAAATACAAAGTGGGACGTATCAATAGTGTCACCAGGATAAGGAACCAGCCTTATTCCTATACTATAGACCCTTCAGGCTATCTCTTGAACAGTGATCCTCATATGTCTCCACATACAGTTCAAGACTCATCCCACAGCCTAGGATGTTCAGTTTATTGGATTAGGGTTATTTAGGCAAGATGTACATAATATAGATAATAACTCTTTATTGAAAAAACATTAAACAATACTTTATTTATGTTCGTCAATTGTTACATTTACTATCTACGAGTTTTAGGGCATAAAACCCAACATTATGATGAGAGAGATAAATATTTGAAGAAATTCAAATATTAATAAAGATTTGATTCATATTAAATTTATAGGATATAAGAGAATTTGAAGGAGTTCAAATTTTAATATGAATTTGATTCATATTATAGAATTAATTAATTGAAGGCCTGAAATTAAATATATGATATTTAATTGGGTAATTAATTAATTAATTAATTAAAGACCCGAAATTAAATATATGATATTTAATTGAAAAATTAATTAATTATAGAATTAATTAATTGGGTAATTAATCAATTATGGAAATGATTAATCAATTATGGAAATAATTGATTATTTGTGAATATTATATTCATGGCCTTTCTCTTATAAATAGAACACTAAACTTAGGGTTTAGGAAAAACAATACACAAGACAAGACTGAAGGTTCATTCTTGTATTCTCTCAAGCCTCTCTCTTAGAGAAAGACTCCCCCCAGTCCATTGCCTCCTAGACCTAGAGTTATACCAGTGTAACCTTAGTGGTGTGCCCCTTAAGGAAGTTGCTGCGTTTTTCATATCCCAAAGGAGAAAAGAGTTCGTGATCTTCCCAAGGAGTTGGTGAAAATCATTCTAAGTCACAACGAAAGTAAGTCTCTTTTTCCTTGGGTTTTGAGATTATGTATCTCAAAATTTCTTCTCTTTCAAGCATGTTTTATACCTATTTTCAGCAGCCTTTATGTATGATAAATGTTGTAATTTTACCTTTCGTATCGGTATCTTAATATTGATTAATATACGGTGTGAGATCCTTCGATACTCTTCCGCTGCGCTAGGGCTTTTATCCCTACATAATCTACCTTTACAGTAGAAGATTTAGTTCTCTACATATTTTCTAGTGTACTGGTATTTCTAAATTCTAAATTAATTGTGAATTGTTCATGATCGCTTCCGCTGTGCTAAGGGCTCTTATCCCTTCAATTTTAACATCCTTTGTCCCATGGTAGCGCAACTTCATGACAACTCATGGTACTTAGAATGAGAGACTGGTCCAGAATCTCTATTTGGAAGAAGATGCAATAGCTATTATGAATATTCCACTAAATCCCATGCACAAGGAAGATGAAATCATCTGGCATCGAGATAAAAAAGGGATTTTCAAGGTCAAGAGTGCCTACAAGTTAGGAATTCAAGTTTCCCCAAAGCTTAAGGCTTCAACTGCTGATTACAAGTACAAGGAAGCTTTATGGAGCCAGTTCTAGAAATCTGAAGTCCCACCAAACCAAGGATAAAAAAAAAAAACGTGGATGGTTGTTGTTACAGTCCGCAAGCGCACGGGTCACAAGTAATATAAAACGGTAGATATTACCGAGTATCGAATCCACAGGGAATTTGAATTAAATCCATTAATTACCAAGAACTATCATGCTCGATTTTATTTAGAATTCCAACTTGAATGATTAAGAAAATGCTAAAAATAACGACTAGAAAAGACATTCAAATAAATGGGAATTTCCTATCAAGGGGACTCAGCCTAGGGTGTTAATTAGTTTTTAGGATTTGTAGCTCAATTAAATGGATGCATGTAATTACTAGTCTTCAATTTCGTAAATCTAGAAGTGATTTAAGTGGATTTCTCTCTCAAGTTCCTCCACATCTCATACTAACATAACTAATTTATGTGTCCATTTCCTTAGTTAATTATAGTATGGCATTAAGCAACTTCATCATAAATTTCTAACAATTCTTATTCACTTTCGTGTTCCAAGCAATTGTTAGTCATGCAACTGAGATCTAATCTAACTTTTCTCTGTTGAGTACCGATTTAGATCAACAAATCAATCAATCCGTGATCAAGGGATTAAAAGCATTAAGTATAAATTGCATAGATGAAATATGAAGAGATTCATTACAATATCCAAGTAATTTAGTTACATAATCCGATTAGCTAAATTAACGACCTCAGGTCTCAAGATCTACTCAGAAATGGGAATAAATTCAGCCCAACAATCTTGATTCATGGTCCTAACTCAAAGATAATAAGAAATTACAGAGATATTAAGAAGAAATAACCATTGTGTTGATCCAATGCTCCCGTCACAATCATCTGGAATCGTGATCAATTCCACCATTCTTCTCTCATTTCTACTCATTCTTTACTCTCTATTGAGCTAGGGGGAGAACCCCCTGAATTGGATGCCTTCAACCATTGGGAAATGACCAATTTATAGAGGGAGAATCGAGCTTGCCTTGTTGCCCATGCCTACAAGTGTCTCAACGTTGTGACATTGATAAGTCCAATTTGTTATACACTTAGAATCTCCCAATTTTCTTATCTTAGTTGAATTCCTTGCGAAAAATGCTTTAAAATGAGTATAATATGTCTATAGGTCCTTGTCGGAGCTTTGGAAGCAATTCGGGGCTTTAACGAGCAAAACCGGAGTGTAAAATGACTATTCTGCCCCTGGAGCCGTCACAGCGTCGAGACGCTACCGTCAAAGCGTCAGGACGCTGCGCAAATTAGGAAAAGATCCTGAAGTTCGCGTGCGAGGCGAGAGCGTCGAGACGCTGCTGCCCTAGTGTCGCGATGCTAGGGCAAACCCGAGACTTTTTCCTATTCTGTAGGGGGCAGCGTCGCGACCCTGCGACTAGGTATAAAATGTATATTGCAGATTTTTTTTTTTTTTTTTTGCATTTTCTTCTTGGCTTTTTCCCCTAGATCCGATTTCTCCCTCTTCCTCCTTGTACTATTCTGAATTCCCTTGTAATTTTAGTGAGTTTTATTATATTTTGGGATGGTTAATTGAGCCGAGGAGCTTAGTTGGAGCGTTTCGATGACCGACTAAGTTCACGTCATTGCAATTGGGGACTTCTAATGTAAGTTAGGCATACTCTTGAGACCTTGTTTATGGTTTTAGTTTAATTATTGTTGGTTATGTCTTGAATTCTCATTCTCAAATTACAATTGCTCTGATAGAATGGTTTGACAAACTATTTGCTTGATTTAAAGTAATTGCTTTACTAATTGGTTAGTGATAAATTTATTGTGTGATTGTGTTGAATGGAGTGTTATCTCATGTGATATATTTGCATGATAGATTTAGGAATTTGAGCTTAGAATTGCATGAATTTATGTTGTTCCTAGTTTATGTGAGTTTACTCAACGATCCAATTCGATTAATGCGGTTAGGTTCATGTTTATGAATTCTAATTAGATTCTAACTTTGATGTTTTTGTCGAGTTGGAAGGTTATAGATCTTAATCATTGGTTCCAATGAATGTTGAGTAATCAATAATAATTCTTTAAATTTAAGTGTCAATGATTGAGTAGCCAAACCCAAGGTAGAATAACCAATTGCGCGATACCGAGGTGAGATTAACTAAACGACCTTTACTTTCTTGTTATTTTACTTTATTGCAATTTATTCGTTTCCAATCAATTCATCTTTCAAAAACTCCCCTTTTAGTTACTAATTGAGAAATCTAATTAAATTAATTAATTACACTGCTCCCTGTGATCGACCCCGGCCACTACTGCTACAAGTTAGCTTTAGAGGTTGAGGATTATAAATTTATTTGATAAGAGACCTCGACAATCTCTTTCATCAGACATCATTTTCTTGCCGCCTAATCCAGCCAGCGTCTCGACGTTGGTCCTTCTACAAGCCTCATTTGGTCGCGCAATTGGTCTTCAACTCTTCATTCTTTTGGGCTTTTGGGCTTCTTCTTCAATTGCATTCTTTTATTTTCTTCATTTATGGTCCAAAGCCTCTAATTTGATCCAATTTTGAGTAAAATTCCGGTTTTGCTTCACAAACTCGGATGTCTACAATTTCAACATAAAAAGACATTAAAGCTCACAATTAACTCACAAAACTAGCTAAAATATCTAGGAAATAGATAGCATAAATGCATGCTATCAATGGTCGATATATAACGACATTCTCCCAACATTCTCCAATCTTTGCAAGAAAGCGATGGATCTAAACCTTCTAAGTCTTTTATGTAAAGAAAAAGAGAAAACCGCCACACATCTCTTTTGGGAATGCAAATTCAAAAGAGGGATGTGGGCAAAATATTTCAATCCTATCTTTTCTGTTGGCAGGGGAGGATGGTCAGTCCCAGATTACTGTGATAGCTTATGGAAGGGAAGCGGAGAGGAACAAATTCGAGAGCAAAAGATGATTACAGGCCTAATAATATACTAGCACATTTGATCTCACAGAAACAACATTCTTCATCGCTCAGATAAACCAGATCAAGAGAAATTATATAGACAAATTGATATTTATCTATCAGAGTTCCAACCTCAAGCTGTGACTAACTTGGAGAACGCACTTTCACCTCAAGCTGCAACCTGCAGATGAGAGCAACTTGGAGAGCGCCACCTAACGGAATGTGGAAGCTGCAATGTGATGCAACCTAGAGCGAGAAGCTGAATAGAGGAGGTGTGTGTTGGATTCTTTGAAACTCGGAAGGGAAAATCTTGGAAGCTTGTTGTCGATGCATCTTTCGTAAATGGTAGATAAGCTAGTTGGAAGTCATTGCGATTTATGAGGGTTTAAAATCAATAGCTCAAACAAACAATCCCAAAGTTCAAATGGAAATTGATGCCATTGAAATAGTTCATCTACTTAACCACAAGGAGAAGGATCTCACAGAGCTCTCACATTTCATAGAAGAAGCTCAAGCCCTAGCTTTGAAGTGCAATGTTGAATCCTTTTCCCATGTTCCTGGAGAGTACAACAAAATGGCCCACAGTTTAGCAAGGAGAGCTTGTAACAATAAAGAATTTGAAGTTTGGTCTAACGCCTACCCAAATTGGTTACCCTCATGGGGGTGTGATTGGTTCTGCTTTGGAAGCTGTGCTCTTCATCTTTAATCAAATTACTTTTCTTCTCAAAAAAAGAACAAAAGAAAAAAAGAAACAACTTATCCCCTATAATTTCGATAAAATATATTTGTTTATATTTTAAAAAAAGGAAAAGAAATAAAGTTTTATGCCTAAAATTGTCCAGTTAGATCAGTGTTTACGCTAAACTTTCCAAACTCACATAATTGTTGCAATCATAACCGTAAATTTGAGAAAGTGTTGCAATTTTTACCCTATGATGACTTTTCGTTTGAAACTTCGTTAAAAAAAATATTCTCGCATACTTTCAATAAATTTTAAAACATATACATGGTACAAACTTGATAAATTTATTTAAAAAACAACGCTATGTTAGAGCTACAATTTTGTTAAAATTTGTGAGTTTTGACAATGTTATTCAATGATTTATTTGTAACTTAAAATTGTGCAAAATTTGATATTATTGTAATAAGTGAGTTTATGGAGATTTTAACATTGCTTTTTGTTAAAATTATATTAGTGGGTGAATTAGCAAAAATTGAACATAGGTAAAAATTGCAACACTTATCTAAGTCTAGTATTCATTTTGATTAAATTGAAAGTTTGTGTGGAAATTGATACAGCTGGACATGTTTAAGGGTAAAAATTAAATTACAAGTTTAGCATTCATGAACTTTCATGTTTGTGTCTAATAGATCTTTGAACTTTAAAAAATATCTAATAGAACTCCAAACTTCCGATTTTGTATCTAATAAATCCATGAACTTTCAATTTTGTATGTAATAAATCCTTGAAGCTTAAAAAGTATCTAATAGATCTCTAAACTTTTGATTTTGTGTCTAATAAATCCATAAACTTTAAAAATGTCAAATAAATTCATGAACTTTCTATTTACATAGTTAGCTTTTTTTTCTTTTCTTTTTTTTTTTTGGGAAAAAATATGTGTTAGCTCATAGCTGATGAAAAAGGAATGTGATTTTCGAGCAAATGTGTAGTAAATAATTTATGAACAAAAATTGTAACTTTTTAGATGACCTAGATTATTAAATTGAAACTAAACTCAAACTACTGTCAAAATTATAAGCATAATTTCTAATGTATAGTAATTTGGCTAAGGACAAAAGAAGGGTGGGGAAGTGTTAAATTAGTCGCAAAACTTGCGCAAAATTTCTAATGTAATTTATTTTTACTGACAAAAATATTGATAAGATGGTACTCATTTTATTAATTCGTTAATCAACCAATATAAGTCAAGGTGAGCTTAGCTCAGCGGTTATTGACATATACCCTTGACCAAGAGGTCAGAGATTCGAATCCCTCACCCAAAATGTTGATGTACTAAAAAAAAAAATAATAATCAACCAATATAAATAAAATATCTATCAAGTATTTTTCACTTTAAATTTACTAAAATAATTGGTATATATGGAAAACAAGCAGCAAATATTATTCTAACTCTCATGTGCTTGACCTTGACAAACCAGGTGCAATAAAAAATAAAGATTGTGGATAAGAAAAGAAAAATCAATTTCGAATGTCCACGTGAGATTTAACAAATTAAATAACGATTGTGGGGTAAGGAAAAAAAATAATCAATCTTGAGATCCACATGACATTTAAAAAAATAAAAAAAAATCTACACCGATGACAGAACTGTCCGAAAATTTTTCAAAAAGGAACGAAATACGAGAAAAATAAAAGAGAAAATAAAGAGAGAAAAATGTAGTTTTGTGCTCCAGCCTATATTCAACTCTCGCTCCAGCCTGTAACTCTTGTTGTGTTCTCTCTCATAAGAAAAAATAAAGAGAGAGAAAAGGAGGAGGAAGTAATTAAATTGAGCAAGAAAAGAAATGAGAGAAAAATGCGTGTTTTCATATAGAGGGTAAAATATAGTTTTGCTAGGATGTGACGGTAGCAAAATGACATATACCTTAAATTGGAAAGTTAGGACATTTTTCATATTTTGCCCTCTTCAGATGAATCATCACACTATTAGATGTATTAGTTAAGGTGGTAGTTCATTATTTGTTATTATCAAATGTATTAGTTAGAGTGGTAGTTCATTATTTGTTATTATAAAATGTATTAGTTAGAGTGGTAGTTGATTATTTGTTATTTCTGTTATTATTTAGCAGTTTTATATGTGTATATATATTCATGGTGAATAGGTCAATAGAGCATCGTGGGATTCATTTTCTCCCATATCATAAGTCAATATATACACAGATATCTCAAATAAAATATGAATTTAAAACTTTTTAAAAAATAGGACCAAATTGGAAAAACATCAAAATATTAATGCTACATTATATATTGTCTTTTGAGTATTTACTTCACTTCTTGAAGTTTTCAACTACCCCAAATATTAAATAAGAGATCTGGACAGGCTCTTGTATTTGGCAGTTTCGCAATAATAATTAGAAGTCCTCTCTCTTTCTTTCCCTCTTCTCCACAAATACTGTTAATTTGTTGGTAGCTGCTGCAAAGGCGGATTGGACGGCCGCAGAGGAGATCGGTGAAGAACAGTCGCTACTCAGCAGCGGTGGTGACGGCGGCGGATCCAACAAAGGAGGCATCAGAACTTTGCCATTTATCATTGGTAAGTAACTAATTAACTACTCTACTCTCTCATAAAAACGCATCTGAGGATTGCGATTCTATTCAAAACTGACTCAAAATGATTGAATATAATGGAGTTTTTATTAAGTGGGATTTTTTTTTTTTTTTTCATTTCTTTTTGGTGTGTTTTTAACCAAATGAGGGACTTGAGAACTGTGCGAGCAACGGGTTGTCTCCAAATTTGACTCGGTACTTATTGGGTGAGTACAAAATGAGTGCGGTTCGAACCTCTAACCTCCTTTATTTCTTGTCTGTCTCTCGATGGTCTCACTTACATTTCTTGTGCTTATCACTAACACACAAACGGAGAGAGCAAAAAGAAAATAAACAAATAAATATGTGTGTGTTTGATTAATTAATCTTCTAAACTAGACCAAACTAGTAGTTTTATAGACACTTTTTCTACTTATCACTAACACACAAACAAAGATAGCAAAAAGAAAATAAATAAATATTATAAATGTGTGTGTTATTCTCCCTCTTTCTTTGCACTTTTTCAAAGAGAAAACTCGATTTCAAACTTTGTTTTCATCTGGTGCTGTGTTGCACAAAGTCTTTAATTATAAGAAAAGTTTGCATTAACTTTTATGGAGGAAGAATTTATAGTGAGAGGAGGAAAAAAAAAACATTTTCCAATAAGGGTATTTTTGAAAATTTTTGAAAGTTCAAGGATATTATTGAAACTATAACTTTAAGATTTTAAATCCAAAACTTAACGACAGGGATATTTTCGAACATTTTTTAAAATTCAATAACATTTTTTAAACAAACACCATAATTTTGGGATTTTAAAACAAAATCGGCAGAATCGAGGAGAACAAGTCCAAGAGGGAAATTTATTTTAATGTCGTTGTTCACACGTAACTTCGGAGATGGAGACACGTGGAATAAACAATATATTTGTATTAATGTTGTATGCGTGTGGGTGTACAATCTCTAATATTAATCCTCTGATTCTCTCTCTGGTGTGTGAATGTGTTTCACTCGAGGGCTGGAACGCTTGATCTCGAGTCTAAAGCTTCAATGGATTCTTTGAGCTTGAAGTCTTCCAGTCTTGAAGGAGTCTTCGATCTTCAAGAAGTGCTGATGTCCTGAAGAGTCTTTGATCTTCAAGGAGTGTTGAAGTCTTGAAGAGTGCTTGGTCTTCAAGGAGTGTTGAAGTCTTGAAGAGTGTTTAGTCTTCAAGGAGTGTTCAACACTTGAACTTATGGATTGCAGAGAGTCTTCGGTCTTCAGACTTGGTGGAGTCTCTCTGAATCCTCTGGTTCTGCTTGAGAGCTTTGAAACTCTGAACTCTTGTCTTTGTGAGAGTGTAGAATTTCTGAACTGTCTAAAATTTACTGAACCCTTGAAATGGAGGAGAACCCCTCTATTTATAGAGTTCTCACTGGATGGGCCCTGGTGACTTTCGGGCCTAACAACTTGGGCTTGGGCTTTATCGGTCTTGGGCTCAACCATTTTAGTCTTGGGTTTGGTTCATATTTGACCCAAAACCATATGACCCAGACATTTTAAAAGACCGAAATTTGATCCAATTAATTATTTTGTTAATTAATTGGTCAAATTAATTAATTTGATCAAAATAATTTATTTTCTAATTAATTGATCAAATCGAAATTTGGCTCTTTAAATTTATAATTGGCCAACTTTGTCTTCAAATTAAATTTGGGACACGTGTCACTTTATAATTGGTCCCAAATTTAATTATTCGTAATTTTGTCATTAATTTTAGATAATGACGTGGCAATTTGTGATTGGACAAAATTTCTCCTTCAACAAATGCCCCCTTTTCGAGATTTAGGCACAAGTTATGTGAGAGTGAATCTCGAAAAAGATATTTTGGAATAAAAATGCAAGGTATTTGTTTTTGACTTTGACTCCATTTGGTGTGTCAATTAAATCAAAATATGAATTTTGGTCAAAATTTTGATTTTTTTTATTTGACACACTGTTATTGCCAATTAATCAAAATTTGAAGTTTTGTCAAAATTTTGATTTTCCTTATTTGGCAGCAAACTTTGATTTGAAGTTTGGGCAAAATTTGGTTTATACCCAAATTTTGATTTGAGGTAAAATTCTATCCAAATTTAACTTGCATTTGGAATAGAATTATGTCATTCTCAATTTTGGAATGGAATAATCAAATTTTGGATTTTTTTTTTTTACCCAGATTTTGAATTTTACCTCATGGGTAAAATTTGTGTTTACTCAAATTTAAATTCAACCGAGAGATTTCAGGTTGATTATGAGTTAGAATGATCTCAATTTGAAATCAAGAAATCTCAAATTCAAATTTGATATGGGAGAATAAAATTTATGATTTTCTTGGTCAACATTCTTGCTATATATACGTGGACAGTTTTCACCATTTTTTAGATTTTGGAGTTGCACATACTTCATCCATGGGTTGCTCGTCAGAGAGATTTTGAAAAGAAAATTATGTGCAAATTAAACAATCTTCCATGAAGGTATGCAATGGTCCTTGGCAGTGATTTTATGAACTTGATTTTTTGGTGAGGAAATCTTTTGGAAGATGTGTGGGCTTTAATTTTTCTTAAACCTTGAGTCCCACATTTTTGTTGGGTTTTGGCAAAATATTAGAAGGGAGTTTGTCCCACATCGGAAAGGTTCAAGAAAGTGATGAGCTCCAAGTACTATAAGAGGAGCTTATGGCTTTGGTTTCAAAGCATCCCATTTCATAATCACTTTAAGCTTGTATACTCTAGTAGTGTGAGTGGTATAAAGCCAGGGAGCATTCAAGAAAGGATTCAAGTAGGAAACTTTCTTCTCCTTTTTTTTCTCTTTTTTTTTTTTTGAATTTTCGTTTTTTTTTTTGAATTTTCGTTTTTTTTTTTGAACTCACAACACCTTGCCTATATTTCAATTACAAGCACAGTGCCTTCATCCACCATCCAAAAGGTAAGTACGTAGGTAAGTGATTTTTTTTTTTAAGGCATACATATCCTTGTTGTCTTCAATTTGCAGGTATAATGTCTTTCAACATTAGTCCAAGGACATATGACGTCTTTGGACTTTATTGCTACCACGCTCTCCGGCCCAAGAACACATGATGTCATTCCCACTTGGGCTCCTTTACCGCTGCCACATCTTTCAGCATGAGTACAAGGACATGTTCCTTGTACTTTTGCCGCCTCCACGTCTTTCAGCATGAGTACAAGGACATGTTCCTTGGACTTGTGCCGCCGCCATGCCCTTCAGCACGAGTACAGGGACATGTTCCTTGGACTTGTGCCGCTGCCACGCATTTCAGCACGAGTGCAGGGACATGTTCCTTGGACTTGTGTCGCCGTCACGCCTTTCAGCACGAGTGCAGGGACATGTTCCTTGGACTTGTGTCGCCGCCACGCCTTTCAGCACGAGTGCAAGGACATGTTCCTTGGACTGGTGTCGTCGTCACGCCTTTCAGCACGAGTGCAGGGACATGTTCTTTGGACTCGTGTCGCCGCCACGCCTTTCAGCACGAGTGCAGGGACATGTTCCTTGGACTCGTGTCGCCGTCACGCCTTTCAGCACGAGTGCAGGGACATGTTCCTTGGACTCGTGTCGCCGTCACGTCTTTCAACATGAGTACAAGGACATGTTCCTTGGACTTGTGCCGCCGCCATGCCTTTCAGCACGAGTACAGGGATACGTTCCTTGGACTTGTGTCGCCGCCACGCATTTTAGCACGAGTGCAGGGACATATTCCTTGGACTTGTGTCGCCGTCACGCCTTTCAGCACGAGTGCAGGGACATGTTCCTTGGACTTGTGTCGCCGCCACGCCTTTCAGCATGAGTGCAGGGACATGTTCCTTGGACTTGTGTCGCCGTCACGCCTTTCAGCACGAGTGCAGGGACATGTTCTTTGGACTCGTGTCGCCGCCACGCCTTTCAGCACGAGTGCAGGGACATGTTCTTTGGACTCGTGTCGTCGCCACGCCTTTCAGCACGAGTGCAGGGACATGTTCCTTGAACTCGTGTCGCCGTCACGCCTTTCAGCACGAGTGCAGGGACATGTTCCTTGGACTTATGTTGCCGTCACGCCTTTCAGCACGAGTGCAGGGACATGTTCCTTGGACTCGTGCCACCGCCACGCCTTTCAGCACGAGTACATGGACATGACGTGCTCCTTGGACTTTTGCCGCCGCCACGTCTTTCAGCGTGAGTACAAGGACATGACGTGCTCCTTGGACTTTTGCCGCCGCCACGTCTTTCAGCGTGAGTACAAGGACATGACGTGCTCCTTGGACTTTTGCCGCTGCCACGTTTTTCAGCATGAGTACAAAGACATATGACGTTTTTTGACTCTTGTTGTTATGATGTTCCCGACCCAAGGGCATATGATGTCATTCTCACTTGGGCTCCTTTACTGCTGCAACGTTTACATCAAAGCAGAACCTTCAAATTTGGAGAAAGATAAGCAAAGCAGCGTAGCACGAGAACTTTCGAACGTGGAGAAGGAAGCAGTGTAGCGTCAGAACCTTCGAACTTGGAGAGAGACTGGACTGGCAGCGTAGCAGTACAGCGAAGAACCTTCGAATTTGGTGAAGAGAGAGCGTAGCATAAGAACCTTCGAACTTGGAGAAGGAAGCAGCACAACAGCGCAATGTGGGAACCTTCAAACTTAAAGAAGGAAGCAGTGCAACATCAGAACCTTCGAACTTGGTGAAGGAAGCAGCGCAGCGTGTGAATCTTCGAACTTGGTGAAGAAGCAGCGCAACGTGTGAACCTTCGAACTTGAAGAGAAGGAACTGCAGTGAAGCACATGAGAATCTTCAAACTTGGAGAAGGAACAGCGAAACAGCGTAGCGTGAGAACCTTCGAACTTGGTGAAGGAAGCAGCGCAACGTGAGAACCTTCGAACTTGGAGAAGGAAGCAGCACAACAGCGCAATGTGGGAACCTTCAAACTTAAAGAAGGAAGTAGCACAACAGTGCAACCTAGCGTAGCATGAGAACCTTCGAACTTGGAGAAGGAAGCAGTGCAGCGTGAGAACCTTCGAATTTGGTGAAGGAACAGCGCAACGTGTGAACCTTCGAACTTGGCGAAGAAGCAGCGCAACGTGTGAACCTTCGAACTTGAAGAGAAGGGACTGCAACGAAGCGCATGAAAATCTTCAAACTTGGAGAGAAGGAACTGCAGCGAAGCAGCGTGAAAACCTTCAAACTTGAGAGAATGAACTGCAGCGAAGTGCGTGAACCTTCGAACTTTGGGAGAAGGAACTGCAACGCAGCGCAGCGCGTGAGAAACTTTGAACTTGAGAGAAGAGGGAACAATGCAGCAACGCACAACATAAGATCCTTCGCACTTGGAGGAGGAACAACGTAGCAGTCGTACAACTGAGAACCTTCGAACTTGGAGAAGGAACAACGCAGCAGCGTACAACGAAGAACCTTCGAACTTGGAGAAGGAACAACGCAATAGCGTACAGTGTAAGGACCCTCGAACTTGGGGAGAAGGAACTGCAGCGAAGCACATGAGAACCTTCGAACTTGGGGAGAGGGAACTGCAGCGAAGCAGCGTGAGAACCTTCAAACTTGAGAGAAGGAACTGCAGCGAAGTGCGTCAACCTTCAAACTTGGAGAGAAGGAACTGCAGCAAAGTGCGTGAGAACCTTCGAACTTGAGAGAATGAACTGCAACGAAACGCGTGAGAACCTTCGAAATTGAAAAGAAGGAACTGCAACGAAGCGCGTGAGAACCTTCGAACTTGAAGAAGAGGGAACAACGAACTTAGGGTGAGTGAAACACCGAACTTGAGGCTAGCGAGACGTTGAATTTGGAGGAATGAAATCTTCTTTTATTCGTCCAACTCGTAGCTTCATATTTATAACAATGTACAACTTCAATTTGTTGTATTGCCCCCAGTACTAAAGAATTTCTTCAATTTGTATTGTCATGCACCCTTTTTTTTTGTTTTTTTAGAGACTGAACTTAAAGTTTTCTTTAAGCTGCCTACGTACCCTTATGGAATAGGGATCAAGTCATAACGTAGTTCAAGATTTTTTTGCACTCACCTTTTAAGCTCGTGTGGGCTAGGAGCATCATGCAGTTTAGGCTCTTGCGATAAGGAGCTCTTACATTTTAAAAGCTCTTATCTTCATCATGGTCTTGATCAAATCCTTGACTTGTAGGATTGGTCAGGATAATGAGATTTGGCTTCACCTTCAAGGAACCTTCCGTATTTATGAGAACAGAAAACTTCCTCTTCATACGTGACGGGATACTACTATGAAGCTTCTCGTCGTTGTTTACTTCATCGAAAAGTTTCAACTCCAAGTTGTCCATCTTTCTTTTAGGTTGATCGTTTGTTACTTTGAGGCGATCAAAGACAAATGTTGAAAATTGGCTTTTCTTCGATGTGGAGACACCTAGCCTTTGGAAAGCTGAAGGTCGAGTGGAGGTGGACACCGAACATTGATGTTCTTCTTCTGTCGCGGCCATACTCATTCTCTGGAATACCGAAGGACGAGTAGTTGGAGGCTTGATGCGATCGAAGACGGAGGTCCTTTGTTCACCCTTCTCAGAATTGTCAACTTCTTCTACGTCAATGTAGTAGGAAGTCACAAAGTTTCCTTCTTCCTTTTTGTGGAAAGTTTTGGAGAAGAGTTCCTTTGCAATCACCGGTTGTCGAGGTTGAGAAAACTCTTTACTTCTCTGCCTCTTAGATTGAAGCTTCTTGAGACTCTTCTTTTTTTTATGTTTGTCCTTTCCTTTGACTGTAGCATGATTCGATTGAGCTACTTCATCAAGGTCGAGCTCAATTTTTCCTTCCTTAGCTAGCTTTAGAATTAAGTCCTTTAGGACGAAACATCTTTCCACTGGATGACCAATAACTCGATGATACTTGCAGTACTTGGGATCATCGACTTTCTCCATCTCTTCTGGTCGTTTACACTTAGGAAGCTCTATCAGTTGCGCTTCCAGTAGTTGTTCCAACATATCAGGGATGTCGGCATCAGGGAAAGGATAGATTTTCTTCTGTCTTTCGTTTAAAGTTAAGTGATGTGTTCTATTTGTTTGTTGCTTTTCTTTTGAAGACGACTTGGGAAGGGTTGTGTTTACAACCATTGATTCTTCTACAGTCTCTTTGTCGTTCCTTCCTTCTTTCCTCATGTTAGGGAGTAGAAGGTCTTGGTTTTCTCGACTAGCAATACTTAGCTCCATATCGTGGGCGCGAGTTGCTAGTTCTTCAAAGGTGCGAGGCTTTATACCTTTAAGGATGTAGAGGAGTTCCCAATGCATGCCTTGAATGCACATCTCAATGGAAGAGAGTTCAGTGAGGCGATCTTTGCAATCTAGACTCATGGCTCTCCAATGATTTATATAGTTAACAACAAGCTCACCCTTTCGTTGTTTAGTGTTGGTGAGCTCGAACATGCTAACGGTTCGTCTAGTGCTGTAGAAGCGATTCAAAAACTCTCTTTCGAGTTCCTCCCAACTATCTATTGACTCAGGTTCTAGATCAGTGTACCAGTCAAAAGCATTTCCTTTAAGTGTTCGAACAAACTGCTTGACTAGTAGGTCCCTTCGAGTACTAGCGTTCTCGCATGTCTCAACGAAGTGGGCAATATGTTGTTTAGGATTGCCCTTTCCATCAAACTGCTGAAATTTTGGTGGCTGATACCCGATTGGCATTCTCAGTTATCAATCCTCTTAGTATAAGGTTTGGAATACAAGAGGGAATCTTGAGTAGGTCCACCGTACTGAGCTCTGATACAGTTTGTGATCATATCTTGGAGCTGTTGGATGGATAGTGAAGCGACCGAAGCAGAACACTGTGGCTGATCATCTTGCACTGTAGTCTTTCCTTTGTCATGATTTTTTTATGACTTGGGTTTGACTTGATTTGGAGATATGTTGATTCTCAATCTGGCTCTTTAGTTGCGCGATTTGAGAATCTTTTTCTTCAATCGCCTTCATCAAGGTGTTGATGTGTTCCTGCATCTCAGCCATTCTTTCTTCCATAGTTCTTGTCTCAGTCATCATGACAGTCACTACGTCAGAATCAGGTTCAAACAAAGGGTTATACTTAATAAGAAACTTGTCATTAGTATATGCCCCCTGCAAGGTTGTTTCTTGGCCTGCAACGATAGAAGTTTTATCTTCTTGCAATGTCAGTTCATTGAAGCAACAATGAGCAGTAGAACTCATGTAAGACTTGTTCATGACAGCGACCATTGAAGAAGTCTTGAACGACATGTTTACACTTGTGTTTTGAGATAAGAGAGAGAGATGAAAGGTAGAGATGGTCCCATTGGGCATGCCAATTTGTTCACACATAACTTCGGAGATGGAGACACGTGGAATAAACAATATATTTGTATTAATGTTGTATGCGTGTGGGTGTACAATCTCTAATATTAATCCTCTGATTCTCTCTCTGGTGTGTGAATGTGTTTCACTCGAGGGCTGGAACGCTTGATCTCGAGTCTGAAGCTTCAATGGATTCTTTGAGCTTGAAGTCTTCCAGTCTTGAAGGAGTCTTCGATCTTCAAAAAGTGCTGATGTCCTGAAGAGTCTTTGATCTTCAAGGAGTGTTGAAGTCTTGAAGAGTGCTTGGTCTTCAAGGAGTGTTGAAGTCTTGAAGAGTGTTTAGTCTTCAAGGAGTGTTCAACACTTGAACTTATGGATTGCGGAGAGTCTTCGGTCTTCAGACTTGGTGGAGTCTCTCTGAATTCTCTGGTTCTGCTTGAGAGCTTTGGAACTCTGAACTCTTGTCTTTGTGAGAGTGTAGAATTTCTGAACTGTCTAAAATTTACTGAACCCTTGAAATGGAGGAGAACCCCTCTATTTATAGAGTTCTCGCTAGATGGGCCCTGGTGACTTTCGGGCCTAACAACTTGGGCTTGGGCTTTATCGGTCTTGGGCTCAACCATTTTAGTCTTGGGTTTGGTTCATATTTGACCCAAAACCATATGACCCAGACATTTTAAAAGACCGAAATTTGATCCAATTAATTATTTTGTTAATTAATTTGTCAAATTAATTAATTTGATCAAAATAATTTATTTTCTAATTAATTGATCAAATCGAAATTTGGCTCTTTAAATTTATAATTGGCCAACTTTGTCTTCAAATTAAATTTGGGACACGTGTCACTTTATAATTGGTCCCAAATTTAATTAATCGTAATTTTGTCATTAATTTTAGATAATGACGTGGCAATTTGTGATTGGACAAAATTTCTCCTTCAACAGTAGTCATTGTCAAAACTCAGAGGACAACATCATTTTTTTTTTGAAAAATAAACTTCATTAATCAGCAGAAACCGGTACAACCAACTTTTCCCTTAATAAAGGGGTTAGCCACGTGGGAAAGTATTCCCACCAAAAAACAGAGTCTTCTTCCCCAGACAGGAGGGGGAAGGGAATACAGGGGGGATATACAAAATCAGAAGAGAGACCCACAACTTTTCGAGCAAGTGAATGGGCTACTCCATTCTCCTCTCGAGGGCTATGCTGAAAGGAGATATTCCCAAGCTTGGAGCCAAGGCGGCTATGGCGTCCAGCAGGTTCTTGACTTTCGAAAAGTCTTTCGCTTCGTTGTTCAGACACTTGACGATTTGAAGGGCGTCAAATTCGACTATCAGGTTTAGGCCTCCGCTGCTCTTTGCATGTAAGGCTTTCATCCCTTCAAAAATAGCATTGGCTTCCAGAACTTTTATAGGCCAACTCTTAGAGATTTTCTTCATTCCTGCGCAGATCGGAGATCCGCCGGAGTCCTACACCACCCAACCAAGGCCTCCCACCTTCGAAGAGGCGTCCCAGGAAGCATCAGCGTTGAGCTTCCACACATTCGCAGGCGGAGGGGACCAAACGGCTGGACTCGGGAAGCTCTCTGTCAGCGCAGGCGGAGACGGAACCAGGTTTCCAATGTTGCTTCCCTCAATATCTGATAAGGATCGATTTAGCAATTTGATTGATAAAGTAGGATAGACTTGGGTTGATTTTGTTGTTGAGGATCTGATTTCTGAAATTCCAAATCTGCCCAATGATGATCGCCACTTTCCTCAACTCATCAGCACTCGAGGAGTTCACCCATCAGCTCCAGTAGTCCATAGGAGACCATCCAGACCTGTTCAAAGAAAAAAGCCTGTCTGAGAAAGGAAGAAAATTAAGCCAAATATTCTTTACCTTTTTACAATCCCAGATTATGTGGTGGGTTGATTTGCGTTGCTTCTTGCAAAGAAGACACTATGGGGGGGGCGTCGACTCCCTTCTTCTGAATGTTGACCTTTGTGGGGATGACATCTTTTATGATTTTCCAAGCACTGATCTTCGAGCGGGGGGGGGGGGGGATATTCAGGGTCCAAAAGGATTTCCAGAGCTTTGAATAATGGGCAAAGTCAGAAGGTGAGGATTCATCTCTTGAATTCAGGTTTAAAGCTAGGTGATAGGCTGTCCTAACCGAGAACTGCTCTTTTTTTATCTAGCTTCCACATAATCTCATCCTTCGATATCTCTTTCCTGAGAGGCATGTTTAAGATGATATCAGCCTCAGAGGGGTCAAAATTAGCTCTGATTTTCTCTTCCAACCACTGGTTCCTGCTATCAATAATGCTTGAGACTTTAAGCCCTTTGAGCCTTTCATTTGTAGAACCTTTTGCCTTGTGCAATGTGATTATAATTATGCAAGAAATCTTCAATAATAGCTCAAAAACGTGCAAGTATACACACCATGGCAGCAAGTGATAAGTATTTCAAGATCGTCTCCACAGGGATTAAGTTAATGAAATTTACTACTTCTAAGTCTATTTTCAATGAAATTCTAAGTAACCGAGGAACAAATATTTTTCAATAATTAAATGCAAGAGATTAAAAGGATAAACAAACTTAAAATGAAAAGAACTTAAGAGAAATTCAACAACAACAGAAAATCACACAGAGGAAGCAAGGTTCAGATTAGGGGCTGTCTACTCTCACAAGCTGTTTGCTGTAGCAGAACTTTATAATTACAACTCACACAAAATTTTCTACGGGAATCTTCCAATTCTCCTCTAGTTAGGTGATTAAACTCCCATTTAACCCCTTCTTTTTAGCTCAACTGATTTAGTGCCTTAGGTGGTTATTTATCCCTAAATACCCACTCATTTTCATGACCTAAAAAGGCTAAGGTAAAGTAAAGTAATCGGTTATCAATTGTTTTCCCAAACACTTAATAACATTGCTAGAAAATGGTTGGCCAAACGAAATTCTAGCTTTAAGCATGAAGAACACTTTACTTTAAGTTGCAATATATAAAGTTCCACTAAAACAAACAACAAGTTCAAGTTTAAGCACCTAATCCTCACCTAAGAGGATTTAGCTCATGTTCAAGGTGAAAATAATGAAAATACAGCAGTGAACTACCATACCATTCATAATTACAACCTTAAATACAAACTAAACACTAGAAGAAGGAAGAATAAGAGAAAAAGGATGAAGAAAAGAAGCTTCCAAGGTAGATTCCAGCTTTCCCAAGCTGGAAATCCTCCTTTAGCAGCAGCCTCCTTGCTTTTTCTCCTCTCAATGACAGCAGCAGCTTCTAGGTTTAATTCTCTGCTTATTCCCCCTCATTTTGGGCAAAAGAAGCATTTATACCATCTCTATGCATTGATTTCAGGGCTGATTAGACACATAAATCCACATGGACCTTCCCCAATTGGCTGAGATGGGACAAATCAGCTCACATGGTTGCCAGCTCAATTAATGAAAGCTTTCACGGATTTAGCACGTGCAGTCAATTAATTTCCAGACTTTCTGCCTTCTGCTGTGGAATCAGCTGCTGTAGCACAACCTGAGTGATCATATACCAGAAAAATCAGCTTAACACATAAGAATTCTGCACTAAATTCCAATCAAGCTTGGCCTACTGATATGTAAAAATATTCATCAAGATTGCTCATTTTCATGCACAAACCAAAGCTCAAACACATCAAAGAGTAGAATTTTTAAGCCTAAGAGAAAGCCAATAGCTCTTATTTCTAAGAGCTATCATAGGGGAATGTTGCTACCTTCACGATCAAGCCACGGATCACTATCAATGTCTATGTACTTCCCGTTCCCTACCTTCCAACGAAAACCTTTAGCAAAGATGTCCCTTCCCCAGAGAATGCTCCTCCAAGTTTGGGAAGGGTTAGGACCCAATTTTGCTTGGAGAAAAGTTCCCTAATGGAAGTATCTACCTCTGAGGGTTCGAGCAAGAAGGCTGCTGGGGTCACGAAGAATTCTCCAGTTGATCTTAGGTAAAAGAGCTTGGTTGAAGGCTGATAATTCTCTGAAACCCAGCCCCCCTCTGTCTTTGCTTTTGCACATGTCCTTCCAACTAACCCAATGAACTTTATTTCTTCCTTTAGCAACTCCCCACCAAAATTTGGCACATATGCTATTGATATCTTTGCATATGTTGGTGGGAATCCTAAAACAACTCATGGTGTAAGTTGGGATGGCTTGGGCTATAGACTTGATAAGAATTTCCTTTCCCCCGGTCGAAAACAGATTCCCCTTCTAGGATTGAAAAGTTCTTCAGATCTTATCCTTAACTCTCTTGAACATGGTCCCTTTGTTTTTGCTATTCTGGGAGGGCATTCCCAAATAAGTATCCAAAGATTTAGACTCTTTAATGCCCAGAATTCTTCCACAATTTAAGACATGAACTCGCTTTGTGTTTTTGCTAACCATGAACATTGATTTATCAAGGTTTATGGTTTGCCCCGAGGCCCTCTCATAGTCGATAAAAATGTCTTTGATCATGCTGCATTCCTTCTTAGAAGCCCTGCAAAACAACAAACTGTCATCTGCAAAGAAAATATGCGTGAGAGAAGGACAAAACCTATTAATTTTAAAGCCTTTAAGATTTGAAAGAGATTCTTCCCTATTAAGCATGGCCAAAAGTCCCTCCGCGCAGATGAGGAAGAGATAAGGGGAGAGAGGATCCCCTTGTCTAATGCCTCTACCGGGCTTAAAGCTATTACTTGGGGAACCATTGATGAGAATCGAAAATCTGACCGTAGAGATGCAGTCTTGGATGCGCTTCCTCCACTTATCACTGAATCCCATCTGAGCCATCATCTTATCGATATAGGTCCATTCAACCCTGTCAAAAGCTTTGCTCATATCAAGCTTTAGGGCTAAAAAGTCGTCTTTCCCCCTTCTTTTGTTGTTGAGGGCGTGAATACTTTCAAAACCAAGGATGTCATTGTCTGTAATGAGCCAGTCAGGGACAAAAGCTGATTGGTTTTGAGCAATAATGGTGTTTAATACTTTCTTCAGACGGGTTGCAAGTGTTTTTGCTATCAGCTTATAAGTCACGTTGTAGAGGCTGATGGACCTGAAGTTTGCCATCCTCTTTGGATCGTTGCCTTTAGGAATAAGGGATATAAAAGTGTGATTAAAGTTCTCAACACTTTCCCCCTGATTCAGCACTTTAAGACACATGTCTGAGATATCCTTGCCCAAGATGCTCCAATATTTTTGGAAAAATATGGCATGGGCCCCGTCAGGACCCGGGGCCTTAGTAGGGTTCATATTCTTGAGGGCTAATTCTACTTCAGCTCTTGTAAAATCTCTGTCTAGCCAAGCCACTTGCTCTCCATTCAGCTTTCTGTCTACTGCATTTGTTGTCTTGTCGATCTCTTTGGCTTTAGGAAGAGAGGAGTCGAAAAGCTTCATAAAATAAGCTTTAGCAATGGAACTAATATCTTCTTCACCTTCCAGCCATTGCCCACTGTCATCCATCAACCCTTTAATCTCGTTCTTTCTCTTCCTATGGGTGGCTCTTGAGTGGAACCATTTTGTGTTTTTATCTCCCATTGAGCCAGTCTTCATAGGATCTAATCTTCCAATACATCTCTTCCTCCTCAAGCAACTTATTCAGATCCTTTTCCAGCCCAATTAGCTCATCATCTCTGCCACCTTGGAGAGTATCATGTCTAGCTTTTATTTTTTCCTTAGTTCTTTCAATAGCACCTCTGACGGTTCCTTTGAGTTTGGATTTATTCCATGAAGCTAACGACTCAATGCAGCCCTTAATTTTGCGCTCAACGTTACTTGGAGAGACCCCAGCCAATCCGCCCCAGACCTCTTTGATCAGATTATTACATTCTTCGAACCTTGTCCAGCTTTCCTCGAATTTGAGAGGCTTTTTTTTTTACACATTTGCAGCTGCTGGTTGACTCCAGGCGCTAGTCCAAAAGGATAGGTCTATGATCAGAGCCCATGAGATTTAGATGGTTGACTTTAAAGGTGGTGCTTGACCAATGTGAGGTGGAGCACAAGAACCTGTCAAACCTCTCTCTAATGGAGTCTTTTTTCTTGGTGTTTTTGAACCAAGTGAACTTGTCGCCAACAAAGCCAGCATCCCTGAGCTCACATCTACTCTCACAATCACGGAAGTCTTCCATCTGCTTCTGATTTCTAGAATTTTTGCCCAGCTTCTCGTCATCGAACATAATTTCATTAAAATCCCTGCCGACAATCCAGGGGAGATCTGAGATGGATTTTAATTTGTCTAGTAAATCCCAAGAAATATGTCTATTCTCTGTTTTTGGATTCCCATAGAATCCTGTAAATCTCCACAATCCATCATTGTCCTTGATGATGGAGTCAATGTGGCCCTTGGAATAAGAAATGATGCTAAGATCCGTTTCCTTGTTCTAGAGCAAGATCAACCCGCCACCCTTACCAGTACTATTAACATTAAAACAAAAGTCAAAATTCAGAGCTCGATTGGGCAATTGAGCTCTTGCTTGATCACACTTTGATTCGGAAAGAAAGAGGATGTGGGGTTTATGAGTGCGCACCACATGGCGGAGGCTCGGAGCGCCCGAGGATTCCCCACCCCCAGACGTTCCAATTGATGATTTTCATGGCGTCCGGAGAGGCTGGGCTCCAGCCTCCGCCGATATCCCTCCGAGCGATTCGAAGTAAGTTGTGCGACTTTTTTTTGTTTTCTGTGATCATCAAATCTTCTGGCCTGCTGTGATTTTTCTTTGTTTCTGTCCATTCCATACTTTCCCCTTGGGTCAGGTTTGTGTCTCTTTCTTTTCTAGCTTGTCTCTTCCAAGACTTTAAGCTTTTCCCTTTCTCTTTTTGGTGTGGTTTTATTTCTTCCAGATTGGCCGCTTCTGGGGTCTCTAATTGAGTTTCATCTGAGGCTTTTGCATTTGCTTTTGTATCTGATCCATTTTTGCATTCGGCCAGGTTTGGATCTTTTCCAGTCTCCAAACCCGACCCAATTGGAGCAGTCATTGCCTCATGTCTTTTCTGATTTGTCATCTCGCTTTTGCCTTCTTTTTTGACTTTTCCTATCGTTCTCGCATTATCTTCCTCTTTTCTGACAATTGCTACTGAGTTGGTGGTAAGCTCAGAAAAGTACATCACCTTTTTCCCTTTGTTATCAGAGATTCCTGAGACTATAGGATTCTAAGCTTTTTTAACTTTTTCTAAAGGCTCTTTCTCTTCCGAATGTGTTCTGAGATCCGCCCCTTCCTCCACCGTGCTGCCCGTCGCCGGAACCTTAGATTCCAGCCGAATTTGGATTAGCGCTGTGGTGGTCTTGCCTTTTGGGAGATCCTTTAGCTCTGAACTTCCCTGATCGGATATCCTCTCATTGTCTGTCTGATTTCCCCTGTTCTCAGCCCCCTCCAGAGTTCCTTCTGTCTCTCTGTCTCCCTGATCCCTGATGTCTTTTTCTGCTAAAGGTCTTTCGCCCCTTCCTCTCGCACCCCAGCCTCTTCCTCTGCCTCTGTGGTGCCCTTCTCTGTTATCAGACTTTTTCCCTCTATATATGTCTTTGCTTCCCTGTGTTTCTCTTAGCTCAACACCATAGTCAAGTTTTTTACAGTTTCTGGCTCCTTCATCTTCACATTCCTGAACCACGTGTCCCAGCTTCCCATAGAAATAGCAGAAGTCTGGTAGTTTTCCATAGGTCATGCGAATCTAAGTTTTATCTGTCATTGACCTTGTCTTCACATTCGTGCCTCTTCTTAGAGGTTTGTTAACGTCCATTCTAACCTTTACTCTCAAAGTTTCTCCCCATCTTGTCATTCTCATCTGATTCCGCCTCTTGAAAGTTGCCTATAGAGTTCCCCAGGGCAATGGCATATTTCCTGCAAAAACACACTCTAGGTAAGCTGTGGAAGTGAATCCAAAAATCCACGTACCTGAAGATTATTTCCTCCGAGTTGCAATTCCCTTTAGGCTCTTCGAAAAGGATGATGGCGTCGTCAAAGCTCCAAGGTCTTTCTCTTTTCACTATGTTTTTAAATTTGCATAGAAAGATTTCTTTCCCAGCCTTCTCGATTTTGATGTTGACTTCCAGGCCCCATATTGTGACGCCCGAGGTTAGGAGGAGTACATGAATGAACCGAGATCACATCCGAATGAGAGAGATCCTGAGGACATGAGAGTATGGTCAATATAAGCTTAAAAGAATTGATAGATACTACCTATACCAACTAGGTGCACCTTCATTTTCGGTGGCTCAATCATAGAAACTTTGAAGTTAAGCGTGCTTGGCTTGGAGAAGTTCTATGTTGGGTGACCTCCTAGGAATTTTCCTAGGAAACATGTGAGTGAGGACAAAGCATGCTAAAAGGACCCTGTGTTGGTTTGTGGGGATAGTCTTCACTCTTAGAAGCAGTTCAGACAAGTATGGTGACGTCGCCAGGCCGTAGGGGATGTAGGGGAATGCCGGGGCCCTTAGGTGTCGAATCTGGATTCCGAATCCTGGGCTTGGGGCGTTACACAGATCTTGGGCATTAACCTCGCAAAGCCATCTCCATTTATCGAACGAGAGGTAAGGATTTTGCAAAATAATGCTATTTGAAAGTCCTTGTCTGTCTCGTCTATGTCGTTGTCATCAATGTCTACCACTCTTCCCCTTTCCTCTTCTTCCAGGCCTAAGCCCTCCAATTTCCTTTGCACTTCTTCTGTTTCATCGCTGCTAGCCATTGTTGCTGAGGAGAACTGAAGACTTGATCTCTACAAACAACCCACCCTTGATCACATAAGGATCCCTGATGGCAAACCCAGAGGTTGCCCCTCCTTGTTCATAGCTTGTCCCTTTCTCGCGAGAGAGAGAGCTAACGGCTAGAACCCCTCCAGAGGACAACATCATTAAAAACATCTATTATTGTAAATTTTATGAAAAAGGACAGAGGAAGAACTTGCAAATTTTTCAAAAGAAAAAAAGGAAGTAACTTGCCAGAATTTTCAATTCCATAATTTCGCTTTTTTTCCTGATAAGTAATAAAATAACTTTAATAATTAAAAATGTAAGAATCTCATTAATTTTAATGAAATTATATCTAGAAATGTATGTAATTGAATAAGGGACTACCAAAACGCAATTTTCAAAAGAAAAAAAAAAAAACCAGCTCTAATATGGTTTGTTTCTTAATCTTATTAATTTCTTATAGAACACATGTCATAATTCTTTTTTTTTTTATATAAAAATGGCTACTTCTTGTTAAGTTTATGGTAAATACACATTTTTCAAGGGGGCAGTTGCAAGAATAGCAAAAAATAATATGGAATTTGCAACCATGTCATCAGTTTTTTAATGTTGCAAATATAGCAAAAAAACGTGGGCCCGCCTAAGCATTAAAGTTGAAAAGTCAAAAAAACCCCTAAAACACGCTGGAATTTTAAAAAGTATATCAATGGTGTTATTGATATATTGTATATCAGGTACATCATTCATTTATTTAGTGTTCTGATATACTAGATATTGGGTATATCAATCAACTGATATACTAAATATAAAGTATATCAGATGTATATTTTATGAATATAATATACTTCATTTATGAAGTATACACATGAGCTTTTTTTAGATATCTTTGATATACTTCATCAATAAAGAATTAGAAATATTAGTTTTATTTGGACACAATATGTGTGGTAGGGGATTTAAACCTCTAACGTCTTGGTTGAATGTGTATATCTTATGCTAGTTGAGTTATGTTCATGTTTGGCAAATATGTCATCAATATATTATACATCATCTTAATAATATACTACCGATACACTAATGATATACTTTAAATTACATTTTTAGTGACTACTAATACACTAATGATATACTTAAAATTGCATCTTATTGATGTACTTATAACAAATTTTGCATTCCATGACCTTCATAATACACCAAAAATTAAAAATATATATCAGTGGTTTTTTTCTTAATAACAAGTCTATCATTGATGTATTTAGCTACTCCTAATCAGGTATATCAATGTTATTAATTATTTTAGTATAAAAAAATGAGGTAAGTTAAAAAAAACAAAAAACGAATGAGGTATATCAATGGTATATCAACATTCATAACAGGACATTTCATTTTAAAAGATGTAAATAACACAACATAATTCAATAAAGAGAAAAGAAATCATAACAAATATAAGTAAAGAAAGTAACATATTAAGTATATCATTGATATATCAACATTTAATCAAGTATATCAAATGTTATGCTTATCCTATCAAATATATATTAGGTATATCATTGTATTCATTCAAGTATATCAAATTTGGTATATTAGTTCACTGATATACATTATATTTCGTATATCAGTAAATATAAAGTATATCAGATATTCTACTAATATACTTGTTGATATACCAACAAGGGTAAAACTGGAATAATAAAAAAAACGGAAATCAGATTTTTAAAATTTTGCTATGTTTGCAAACCTAAAAAATCATAGCTAGATTTGCAAATATCCTAATATTTTTTGCTACCCATTGCAATTTCCCTTTTTCAAGTTTAAAAGATTGTAACATTAGTTCAAATTTAAGATGTAATCCAAAAAAAGTTGAGAGTTTAGGAAAATCTTTTATGTGTTATCTAACTTGAAAAGTAAAAATTTATTGTTATTTTTTCCCGAAGAGGTCATCAAAACCACCAATATTGATGTATTTAATAAGTTAAGCTATGCTCAAGTTAACCATCACTAACTTTTAAAGTTGATGTATTATTGAACTATTGCTTATATAACATATTGATAGCTTCTACATATTACTAGATGATAATTTATACGTAAAACTCAAAATCGTGCAAAATCTCGTGCGAGCAGTGACAAGTTTTTTGTCGACGTCTTCCCTGTCGTCCGATGTCATCGACTGGTCTTTTGAGTTTTGGGATTCTTCCACACTGGAAGAGGGTATATTTTGTAGGGATGTAAATATTCCATCCGCAATTTCCTCATTAATTGAGGAGGAGTTGGTTGTAACTAACGTTTCCCTTATTTAATGTAATTATTTCTTTTTCCAAAAAAAAAAAAAAAACTCAATTCGTTCCACAAAAAATTGACCTATATCCATGAACAAAAAATATTCATTTTGCATTGTTATGTCCCAGTGTTTAAATATGTCAATTAAACTTATTTTAACAATAACTTTCCATTAACTAATATTAACAGATTTTTCTTCTTATTATTTTGTAAAAAACTAATAAGTTGTTGGTAAGTATATATTTGTATTATCCTGTGTAAAAATCTTTTAAGAAGTATTTGATATACTCTTTTCAAAAAGGAAAAAAAAAAAAAAAAGAAGTATTTGATATATTTAGTCTTAAAATAATAAAGTCAGTCTTGAAAGTTTTGTCTACGAGTATTCCCTTAAATGTGGAGAGACAAATATCGAAACTTATTCAATTAGATCGTCAAAATGCAAATACAAAATCGAGGTATTTTTGCAGTTTTAAAAATCTTCATGACTTATAATAATCCGTGAATATAAAATCGAGGTAGTTTTACAGGAAAATTTCTAATACTACTGTAGTATGGAAAATCTCCCATTTATTGTTTGTCATGTAAGTAACATTTAAGAATGGAGTGGAACCATGTAATAAAATATTATATTATTAAATAATTATTAAATGACGTGTGAAATAGTGAATTAGAAATTTTTCCGTAGTTTTACGGACTAACCTCCACAATGTAGCAAGTTTCTTCATTTTTAATAAAGAAAAATAGAATTTCATGAACCTAACACCTATACATTCAATAATAATAAACCTATATTCTTATTTATGTTTGGAAAAAATTGGAAATGGGAACAAAAAATGAAAAAGTAGTTTTAGTTGTTTCCAAAAATTCTATACAAATTTTGGAAATGTTTCTAAAAAACAAGAGACAAGAAACATACCTAATTATTAAATGTTTAGATTCCTTAATAAAATTAGAAACGAAACGTTTGACGGGCCCTTAATTTCTCACCTTCTCGACTTCAATCAATTTAAAATTACATAAATCTTCACTCTTTTGTTGCCACTTTCTAATCGGTAGTGGCCATGGGAGTGCGACAAATTCGAAGAGAAGATGATCGGCCAAATTGAAGATTCAAATCAATGAATTTCCCCTTGTTTCTTTCTTTGATTTCGAGGTACTAACTGTTCATCAAATTTCTTTGATTCTAACTGTTTCAACCGCCATTTTCTCTCTGCTTCTGTAATGGAAGGTCCATCGGCTGCCGATGAAGACGGAGGCATGGAAGAGCCATTGTTGAGCACCTCCGACGACAAAGGAGGCTTGAGAACCTTGCCTTTCATAATCGGTAATCAACTGTAGTAAAATTGAGTTTACAATCTTTCGTTTGTCGCTAAATTAGCTAACCATTCTTCATTCTCAGCTAATGGAGCAGTTCAGAGGCTCGCCAGTCAAGGTTTATCGCCGAATATGATACTCTATTTGACTAGGGTTTATGGAATGGAGTCTTCCGGTGCTTCCAATGTCATCTTCCTCTGGTCTGCCGCCACAAATTTCACTCCGATCATCTGTGCTTTTCTCGCCGATTCCTATTTCGGTCGGTTTTCGATGATCGCGGCTGGCTCGATCATCTGCTTTCTGGTACTCTCTTCTTGCCTGTCACTCACAGAATTGCCCTCGTTTAATACGATTTTCCGTCGTTCGAATTATTCGATTCATTTTGCTTAGTGATGTTCCATTCCAGATCAAAATAATTAGCTAAAAGCATGATCCACTTAGAGAGTTTGGGAAATTTTCATTCCGCACTTTGGATTTTAAGCAGACACAGTTGTCACAGAAGAAAAAATTGCTTCGCTTCACTCGATAAAATATAATCTGACTTTACGCTTTCCTATGATTGTTTCTTTCACGAGACAAGCATTCAGACTCTGATTTGGGCAATTGTTCATTGATGAAAGCTTATAAATGAAAAGGGTGAGTAAACTGCCCATAAGAAAGGATGTTTATATGAACTTTTAATTTCTTCGGGAAGGTTGACAATGCTGTATCGTTTATTTGTTCATCTTTTGTAACAGGGGATGTTAGTTTTATGGCTAACTGCGACTATTCCACAAGCAAGGCCTTTCTGTGATGAAATTAGTGGCCGTTGCGATGCCCCATCGATAGCCCAACTATTGCTTTTATATTTGTCTTATGCACTAATGTCCATTGGATCTGGTTGCCTTCAATCATCCTACATGGCCTTTGGTGCAGATCAGTTGTACAAGGAAAGCAAATCCAATTCAGGCATTCTCAACAGTTATTTCAACTTTTGTTATATTTCAGCATCAGTTGGGACACTTATAGGAATGTCATGCATTGTGTATATTCAAGATCGTATGGGATGGGCAATGGGCTTTGGAGTTCCTGCAGCACTCATGTTATTATCTACTGTGATTTTTCTCTCAGCCTCACCCTTATATGTGAAGCCGACGCCGAGCTCAAGTTGGTTTTCCGGTCTTGTGCAAGTTGTCGTGGCCTCTTATAAGAAGAGGCATACGCAAGTAACATGTACTGGTACATCTGAGATGTACCACTACAAAAATGGATCACCACGTTCCATGCCAAGTGACAAGTTGAGGTACGAAAGACATGTCCCCTTGTGTCATTCATATTGCCAATTGCCAAATTCTCTGACTTCTTACTTTAGATTAAGGATGCTTCAACTTTTCTTTTGATAATGCCAAATTCTCTATAGTTGAGATATCATATCCACAGGAAACTGTAGAAATTAGCTATTTTATTCGGATTTTGATAAGATCTATTTCACCTTGTTTCATGATCCCAAGGTTTATGAACAAAGCATGCATCATTATAAACTCTGAGGAAGAGCTAACTTCAGATGGGAGGGCTTCAAATCCTTGGAGCCTATGCACCGTGGATCAAGTTGAAGACCTGAAAGCACTCATCGGGATAATACCATTGTGGTCTACTGGAATCCTTGTTTCTGCAGCTTTGGGTCAATCGTTTTATGTTCTCCAGCTTGCATCTATGGATCGACACCTCACTCCAACTTTTGAAGTTCCTGCAGGCTCATTTGGTGCAGTGATGGTAGCTTCTCTAATGATATGGACTATTTCATATGATCGCTTGATCCTCCCTCTGGCATCCAAATGCAGGGGAAAACCAACTCGTCTCAGTGGGAAAACCAGAATGGGAATTGGGATTCTTGTCTGTGCCTACAGTTTGGCAGTATCGGCAATCATTGAGAGCAATCGACGTGTCCTGGCCATAAAGGAAGGCTTCTCTGACGACCCAAATGCTGTGGTAAACATGTCTGCATTTTGGACCCTACCATGCTACATCTTCTTTGGTATAGCAGAGGCTTTCAACGCGATCGGGCAAATCGAGTTCTTCTACTTTGAGCTTCCAAAGGTCATCTCCAGTGTAGCAACCTCCCTTTTTGGGCTGAGCATGTCTGCAGGCAACTTGGCTGCTAGTTTTATAATGACTGTCGTCGATAATTTCACTCGAGCAGCAGGCGTAGAGAGTTGGGTTTTGAGCAACATCAATAAGGGTCATATTGACTATTATTATTGGCTGCTCTGTGGTTTGCTCTTTGCCAACTTTTTGTATTTTCTTGCTTGTAGCAAGTCTTATGGTCCTTCCAAGGAAGAAGCAGGAGATGGATCTAATGCTGAAGATTATAACAATAATGTAAATTAGTCTCTCTCTGTTTTTTTTTTTTTTTTTTTAATGAGGTTTAAGACCCAGATATCTATATTTAAATATGAAGAGTATCTTGAGAGAATGTATATATATCAAGAAACTTTTGTCATTGTCACTGTGTATATGTAGAAAGTTAAATAACTTTTTGGGTAAAATACACTTTTGATCCCTCAAGTTTGGATTTAGTGTCTATTTGGTCCCTGAACTTTCAAGAGATATATTTTAGTCCCTCACGTTTGAGAAATGGTTTTAAATGGTCCTTGGACCGTTAGTTGACTAACGGAAAACGACATGGCTGTTAAGTTAGTGATTGTGTATAGTTGAGTTGGCAATTTTATTAATTTAATATTTTTTTTTTTAATTGAGGTGACTTCTTCTTTTTCTGTCCTCTTTTCCTCCCTTCCAGTAAAACGCTCTCCATTGCCACCCTCAGTTTTTCCAAGTCGCCTCCAAGATCCATTACAATGTTTAGACAAAGAAAATTCACAATTTGTTTATAACATTTTGTACTACTCAGAAAATCGAAAACCCACCAAAACAAGCCTACAAAATAAACAACCGCATATTTCCAATTTGTTTTCGATCTTTGGTATTGTTGGGAGTAAACGAAAATCCACCAAAAAAAGCCACAAAATAAAACTCCATTTCTCCAAATTGTTTCTTTCTTCTAATTTTTGGTAATGACTCAGAAAAATGAAACCTTCTGTTGAAACTACGCAGTAGCTTTCAAGAGAGGTTCATTCACGTTCAGCACAGAGTCATAGCAACAACATTATACTCAGAGAATGCAAATGAGAGAATAGAGATCAAGAAGGAAGAAGATAACAAAAGAGTTATAGTGGTTCCATCAATTGAGGTGTACGTCCACTCTAAAGGCACCAGGGAGAAGGTATTTTATTGATGTTCAATCAAGAAGTAATCACCCCAACTGTCATTTACAAGATCCCCTTATAAAGGCTTCGGGCCAGGAGAGATATCAGAAAAATAAAGCCTTAACGGTAAATGACTGACTTAACTAACTGGGTAAGTATGTAAACTATAACCACAGTTAAACACTCTGATTTACCTCGTCAGAATAGAGGATCATAATCATCAATCACCCTCTTGATCAATATTCTGACAGCAAACATAACATTTCCTTTTCTGGTGCCTTTGGTAACAGCTTCAGTTCATCAGTTACTCGAAGTCTAGTTTAATGAGTTTTGAGAGATAGTCCAAGCGGTTTGAAGGAAGTGCCTTTGTCATCATATCAGCTGGATTATGAGAGGTGTGTATCTTTGTCAATGTAATCTCACCCTCTTGAATAGTTTCTCTAACAAAATGGAACCTAACATCAATGTGTTTGGTTCTACCATGGAATGTGGGATTTTTGGAGAGTGCCAAGGCACTTTGGTTATCACAATGGATGTTGACTTTACATTCACCATTCAACATTGCTGATACACTTCCTTTAAGCCATTTTGCTTCCTTTACTGCATCTGAAAGAGCAATATACTCGGCTTCAGTGGATGACAAAGCAACAACGGTCTGCAAAGTTGCTCTCCAGCTAACTACATTCCCAAAAAAAGAGAAAACATATCCAGTCAAGGACCTTCTTTTATCAAGGTCAGCTACATAGTCTGAATCCACAAAACCAACTATCTCTTTCTTTGTTGTTTCAGCTTTTGTAAACAATAATCCTTTGTTTACTGTTCCTTTCACAAAACGCAAGATCCATTTCGAAGTTTCCCAGTGTGGTCGACCTGGATTACTCATAAATCGACTAACTATACTCATGGCATAAGCTAGATCGGGCCTGCTGCAGACCATGCCATACATGAGACTCCCAACCAGATTGGCATAAGGAGCTGTCTTCATTTCTTCAATTTCATTTAAATTTGTTGGAGACTGTGAGGAAGATAATTTGAAATGTTGGGCAAAGGGTGTTTTCACGGCTTTGGCTGAGTCTAAGTGAAACTTCTTTAAGATCTTTTGGAAGTAATTAGATTGGGTAATCAGCAAGGTGTTTCTCACCTTATCTCTGGACAACTCCATACCGAGGATCTTCTTGGCATCACCCAAATCTTTCATCTTGAATTCTCCAAATAGGGCTGTCTTAAGCTTTCTTATTTCCATCTTATCAGAGGAAGCTATCAGGATATCATCCACATATAGAAGAACTAGGATATATGCAGTGGTATTTATGCTCTTACAGTATACACAGCTATCGAATGAACTTTTAACATAGCCTTCATTATGGATAAAAGAATCAAACCTCTTATTCCATTGCCGTGGGGATTGCTTAAGGCCATAAATGGATTTTTGGAGATGGCACACAAGATTTTCCCCTCCATCTTCAATAAATCTGGGTGGCTGGCACATGTAAATGTTTTCTTCCAAGCTGCCATACAAAAAAGCTGTAGTGACATCTATTTGTTGGAGTTCTAAACCGTACTGAACAACAATTGAAAGAAGAATCTGAATAGACGTGTGTCTAACAATCGGTGAGAAAACTTCATGATAGTCTATTCCTTCTTCTTGAGTGAATCCCTTAGCTACTAAACGCGCTTTGTACCGAGGCTTATCTGAGGAACTGATACTAGGCTTGAGCTTATAGATCCATTTGCAGTCCACAACTCTACAATCAAGTGGTTTCTTTACTAATCTCCATGTATCATTCAGTTTCAATGATTCAATCTCTTCTTTCATTGCTTGTAACCACTGCACAGATTTGTCTGACTTTATAGCCTGATTATATGTACTCGGTTCCTCACCAAAATTCTCTGCAAAACAATTGAAGGCATAGCCTACAAAGTCACTGTCAGTGTACCTAGGGAAGGTCGAATAGTCCTCCTTTGTCTATCACGGACCAACTGGTAATTAGCAAGATCATCTTCACCCCTCTGTTCTGTCTGAGAGGTTTCCCCTTGATCATTGTCTTCTGGTTGGTCTTCAACTGTCGTTTCAGATATGATATCAGAATTGTTAGGCACTGAATTAGTACTGGAAGATGAGAGTTCTATCTCAAAACTCTCTCTGTTATGCTCTTTATCTGCTATATCACCATGTTTCCAAGGCATAAAATCTTCCCTGAATGTAACATCCCGGCTGATGATGCATTTATTCTCACCAGGTTCCAAAGACCAAAGTCTATATGCCTTCACACCTTTAGGATATCCCAAGAACAAGCATTTTTTCGCCCTCGGTTCAAGCTTGTCTTGTTTGATGTGAGCATATGCAGCACATCCAAAAACCCTTAGGTGTTTCAAACTAGGTGGCTTCCCTGTCCAAAGCTCTTGAGGAGTCTTGAAATTCAGTGCAGACGACGAGCTTTTATTGATTACATAGACTGCAGTGTTCACAGCTTCTCCCCAGAAAGTCTTAGGGAGATTTGCACTCGACAGCATACATCGAACCCTTTCAAGTATGGTTCGATTAAATCTCTCTGCAAGGCCATTTTGTTGGGGAGTTCTTGCGGCTGTTAAGTGTCTATTTATGCCTGCAGATTTACAAAGATTGGTGAACTTCTCATTAAGATACTCAAGGTCGTTGTCAGTCTTTAAGACTTTAATCCTCTTTCCTGTCTGGTTTTCAATGAAAATCTTCCATTCAAGAAATCGGTCATAGGCCTCATCCTTGGTCTTTAACATGAATAACCAGAGCTTCCTCGAGTAGTCATCAACCAAGCTCATAAAGTATCTTGCACCACCATGCGTTTTGACTCTAGCCGGTCCCCAGAGGTCAGAATGAATATACTGCAGAATCTCATTGGTAGTATGTGAGGCCTTTTTAAAGCTGGCTCTTGAAGCTTTACCGAGGATACAATGTTCAAAGAAGGCTGTTTCTGATGGTTTTTTAGTTCCAATTAGACCTTGTTGGTAAAGACAACTCAACCCCTTTTCTCCAATGTGAGCAAGTCTGTTGTGCCATAACATTGTGTCGTTCGATGCTTGATTACCGATTACATTTATTTCACCTGACAGAGCCTTGCCTTCCAGAATATAGAGACCATCTTTCAGTTTCCCTGAAAGTTTTGGCACATTATCCTTCATCACAGTCAAAGTACCATTCCCTGATGAATACTCATAGCCTGCCTTGTCTAGTGTTCCAAGGGAAATCAAATTCCTTTTTAAATCTAGAACGTACCTGACAGCTTTCAGAATTTTCCTTGAACCATTTGAAAGTTCTAGTGTAACAGTGCCTATACCCTTCACAACACATCTCTGATTGTTGCCCATGATGACTTTGCCACCTTCAAACTCATTAATATCAGTGAAGTAATTTCTGCAAGGAGTCATGTGAAAGGTACAGCCAGAATCAAGGATCCATTCTTCTGTACAATCTTTTTCAGAGATCATCAACACTTATGCATATTCGTAGCCTTCGTGGAAGTTTGCCGAGTTATGATTGTCCTTAAAGTTGTTTTTGTTATTATTTCTCTTCAACTGGTGGCAATCATGCTTAAGATGACCAATCTTGTGACAGTAATTGCACTTTATAGTGCTTCGATCTTGCTGTTTGTACTGTCCTTGAGGTCTCCCAGAGTTCCTATTGCTGTTATTAGATCCTTGCCCCTGTCCTTTCGTCTGTGAGTTCTGATTCTTGTGAACATTTTTTCCTTTATTGTGCTGTTTCTGACCTTTCACAAAGAGTGCCTCTAGCTCTTTCTTCTCCAATTTAAGCTCAAGATCTCTCATTCTCAATGCGTTAAGAATTTTGTCTGTTGGGTTTTATGCCCTAAAACTCGTGGATAGTAAATGTAAATATTTTATGTATTATTCTTTATTGTTTGTATTGTATCTTGCCTAAATAACTCTAATCCAATAAACTGAACATCCTAGGCTGTTAGTATGAGACTTGAACTAGTATGTGGGGACATACGGGGATCGCTGCTCAAGTTACAGCCTAAAGGGTCTATAGTATAGGGATAAGGCTGGGTACCTTATCCTGGTGACACTATGGATACGGCCCGCTTTGTATTATGATACAAACGCAATGATCTAACGCGTTCGTGTAGAGGACATGCGAGTGGGGGTATCCTGTGCAATGAGTTTGCATAAGACCGGACGGCGAAATAGTTAACCACTAGCTGTAACACCGTTGACTAGATATGTTTCTATTTCACTAGGATGACCTAGGCAACTTAGTCTCAATCCTGAGTGGATTATGGACTCCTATTCACGAGGGATTGTCCTTTGATCTGTATGGGTGAGAGTGGCCTATACCCCGACTCAATAAGCCTATCATTTTGGGGACAAGATCGAGTGGGGAGCTGGGAACATAATCACACAAGATGGAATTCACTCCTTCCTGACGTTAGGGTAAGTAGAGGTGTGTTCCCTTAAGTGGTGTCTCCGGGACTTGAACAAAGAGCCCTGTCCTCTCTATGGCACGAGAGGGATTTCTGTTTGAAGGTTGGACCTCAAACAGGTTGTTCATTAGAGGAGCACTGGGACTTAAGGATGTAAAGGTAACCCAGGGGTAAAACGGTAATTTGACCTAGCTAGGGTTACGAACACACGTGAAGGATTAACTTGCTGTTATTGGTCAATATCCATGGACACAGAAATATATCTACAGTGAGAAGAGTACAACTGTGGTTCTATAGTGGAGTGAACCACAGTTAACGAGTATTAATTAACTTGGTTAATGAGTTTAGCCAATTAATCTCATATCGTTGGAGCTTCTGATCTGTAGGTCCATTAGGTCCCACCGGTAGCTCGTGTAAGGCATTAAGGTAAATTTACTAAGGGATATTTAAATATGAATTTGATTCATATTAGAACTATAGGTTAAAAATTAATGCGTATTGAATGCACAATAAAACTATAGTATATATGAGAGAAAATTGAATATGAGATGTTCAATTTAATAATTAATTAATCAGTTAATTAATTTTAATTTAATTAAATTTTGATTTAATTAAATTATATTAATACTATTGGTTATGTAGGAATTGTAAATTTATATTTGATATGAATCACATAATCAATTAAACCTTGTTTTAATTGATTTTTTATTTAATTAATTATATAATTGTTATTATATTAATTAAATTAAATAAATATCTTTTAATTTAATTATTAATTAAATTATAAGATATTTCTTTTAACTGATTTGGTCAGTTATACAAAAACGTGGAGGAGTCCACGTTCACGTAATTTTCTACGCTAACCGGTAAATCTCACCTTATTGATAGGAAGTAGTTCCTTGCATGGTGTGCTCTGATTCTGGGTGTTTTCTAGAGAAAAATTCCAGAGAGAATTTTTTGTTGATCTCTTTAGTAGATTAACTCTCCCACAAGAAACCTTAAGAAAAAAAGCCTCCGTAGATTACTGGTGTTTCCAACTGGGTGGTGTTCGTGGAGAATTGCGAATCAAAGATCAAGGGGTTGTTACAAATCTAAGAAGAAAACTCAGAGATTTGGTGAATTCGGTCGAGTCTTCAAGCGGTAGTAAGTACCTAACATCTCTTGATCATTAGGATCAATTCTTTAGATAAGATCTAAGGTTTTCAATTAAATTAGCATGTTTTATGGCCATGTACAACATGTTTTAATTAGAATATGGCTGCTGTATTTTTTGCCTTCGTATTAGTATTCGAATCATGAATTTAATTAGGTTTGGATCTCTGAATGTTTCCGCTGCGCAAGGGATTTTAGCCCTTCATTGTCAACGGTCATGGCATCCCTTCCATACTTGATAGCAGCTTTCACCTCTTTGTATGAGTCTGGCAGCGAATTCAGAAGGATCACGACTTGATCCTGATCTTTCACCCCTTCTCCTGTATTCTGAAGCTCTGTACATATTGAAGAAAAATCGTCTAGATTTTCTTCAAGAGTTTTGGAGGAGTCCATCTTATAACAGAAAAACCTTTCTTTCAGAAATATGATGTTTGTCAGCGTCTTTGGCATATACAGTTCTTCTAGCTTTGCCCATAGTTCATGAACTTTGTCAATTTTGCTTACTCTTCTCAAGACATTATCAGCTAGATGCAAAATTATAGAACTGTAGGCCAGATCATGCATCTCCTCTTTTTCATTCTCTATCATAGAAGTAGGTAGTTTGCTTGGATCAAGCAGTACTTTTGCCAATTTTTGTTGTACAAGAAACACAGTCATTTTCTTCTTCCATAGTCCGAAATCTCCTCTACCATCGAATCTTTCTAATTCATACTTAGCAGACATTCTTTTCTTTGTTTTTATGCCCTAACTAAGATTCTAAGATTCGCACAATGAGGGAAGTATTTAAATTTTTCAAAACCGTTCTCAGATCAAGATTTCGAACTAAACCTAAATTTCTATCAGGTTATTTCACAGAATGGAAGAAAAAGAAAAAGATTTCGAATACTTATCTGGAATCCTTCGTATGTGGCTCGGATACCATTTGTTGAAACTAAGCAGTAGCTTTCAAGAAAGGTTCATTCACGTTCAGCACAGAGTCATAGTGTTGGGTTTTATGCCCTAAAACTCGTAGATAGTGAATGTAACCGTTGACCGGATATTAATGAAATAATATTGATATATTTTTCCATTAAATGTTATTAGTTATTTTATATTTGTCTTTGCCTAAAATAACCCTAATCCAATAAACTAGACATCCTAGGCTGTAATATGAGTCTTGAACTATATGTAGCAACATATGGGGATCATTGTTCAAGAAACAGCCTAAATGGTCTATAGTATAGAGATAATATTGGGTGCCTTATCCTGGTGACACTATGGATACGACCCACTTTGTATTTGATACAAACGCTATGATCCAACGCGTTCGTGTAGGAGACATGCGAGTGGGGGTATCCTATGCAATGAGTTTGCATAAGACCGGACCACGAAATAGTAACCACTTGTTATAACACCGTTAACTAGTTGGTTTTTTATTTCACTAGGATGACCTAGACAACTTAGTCTTAATCCTGAGTTGATTATGGGCTCCTACTCATGAGGGCTTGTCCTTTGATTTGTATGGGTGAGAGTAGCCAATACGCCGACTCAATAAGCCTATCATTTTAGGGACAAGACCGAGTGGAGAGCTGGGAACATAATCGTACAAGATGGAATTCACTCCTTCCCGACTTTAGGGAAGCAGATGAGTGTTCCCTTAAGTGGTCACTCCGAGTCTTGAACAAAGGGCCCTACCCTCTCAATGGCACGAGAGGGTTTTCTGTTTGATGGTTGGACCACAAACAGGTTGTTCATTTGAAGAGAACTGGTACTTAAGGAAATAGAAGTAACCTAGGGGTAAAACGGTAATTTGACCCAGCTGGTGTTACGGACACTCGTGAAGGACTAACTAGTCGATATTGGTCTATATCCGTGGACACAGAAAATATGTCTGCAGTGAGAAGAGTGCAACTGTGAGTCTATAGTGGAATGTACACACAGTTAACGAATATTGATTAATTTGGTTAATGAGTTTGACCAATTAATCTCACATCGTTGGAGCTTCTGATCTACAGGTCCATTAGGTCCCACTGGTAGCTCATAAAGTAATTTGAGACAACTAAGTAATAAATGTAAATTGAAAGTGTTCAATTTACTAAAGGAAAACAATATAATATATATTGATATATTATTATGAGAGAAATTAATATTTGAAAAAATTCAAATATTAATAGAAATTTGAGTCACAATAAATTTATGGAAGTTTGAAAGAGTTCAAATATGAATTAATTAATTTTAAGGCCTAAAATCTATTTGGGCAAAATTAATTAATTCAAGGTCGGAAATTAAATATGTGATATTTAATTGGTGGTTAATTAATTAAAGAATTCATTAGCCGGGAATTAATCAATTATGGAAATAATTAATCACTTAAGGAAGTGATTAATCATTTATGGAAATGATCTAATCACTTATGGAAGTAATTAGTCATTTGTGGAAAAGATTAATCAATTATGGAATTGATTGATCTTGGATTGATTAAAAAGGAATAAAGATTGAATCAATTTTGGAAAAGATTAATTTAATTGAATATTTTATTCATGACCTCTCTTCTATAAATAGAACACTAGGCCTAATTGGTTCAATACTCTTCTTTTGCTCTTAGACTCACAAGACAAGACCATAGAATTCTCTCTAGCCTCCCTCTTAGAGAAAGACTCCCACAAGTCTTTTGTCTCCTAGACTTAGAGACATACCGGTGTAACCTCTGTGGTTATTGTGTCTTTGAAGAAGAAATTTCCAGCAAAGAAATCAAGAGGGAGTTGTTGCGTTTTTGGTCGTTGGAGCATCGTTAGCGAAGAACGGTCAAGTCTACAACGAAGGTTTGTAACGGTTCTTTCCCATTTCTCTAGAAAAGCATGAAAATAAATTTAGATTTATTTTTCAGCATGTTTATAGCTATTTTCCAGCAACTTTAAAGCATGTTTAAAGTTTATTTTGCCTTTTCGTAACAGTATTTTAATGTTAATTAATATACGACGTAAGGTCCTTTCGATGCGCTTCCGCTGCATGAGGACTTTTATTCCCTACACATAGCAACAACATTATACTCAGAGAATGCAAATGAGAGAATAGAGATCAAGAAGGAAGAAGATAACAAAAGAGTTATAGTGGTTCCACCAATTGAGGTGTACGTCCACTCTAAAGGCACCAGGGAGAAGGTATTTTATTGATGTTCAATCAAGAAGTAATCACCCCGACTGTCATTTACAAGATCCCCTTATAAAGGCTTCGGGCCAGGAGAGATATCAGAAAAATAAAGCCTTAACGGTAAATGACTGACTTAACTAACTGGGTAAGTATGTAAACTATAACCACAGTTAAACACTCTGATTTACCTCGACAGAATAGAGGATCATAATCAACACCTTCCACCAAAATGAGTGTAGCCTCATTTGAAGTTGAGCATCACATAGAAAATGAAGAAACAAAGACGTCTTGCTCTTCCGTCAAAATGTATGTTTTTCTTCTTTAATTTCCTTTCAAGTGTACTTCAAAGTTACTGTTACAAATGGGATATGGGTAGTTGAATATTCAAGTGTTACCCAATTTAGTCAACAAGAGTTTGGCTCAATTGGCATAAAACTTGTATCTCGATCAAGAGGTCGGAGGTTCGAATCCCCCTCCTTTACATATTATCAAAAAAAAAAAAAAAAAAAAAACTATCTTTTTTTTTTCTGCTAAATATTGGAAAACAGAGGAAAGCCAACTGGTGGTGGCAGTAAGCTTCATTGGCATTGGAGAGGAAGATGAAAGAGAGGAAGGAGAAGGAGGAAAGGAAAGGAAAGAAGCCACCTCATCTAAATAATAATAATAAATTAATAAAATTGTCAACTCAACTATACACAATTACTAACTTAACGGCAATGTCATTTTCCGTTAGTCAACTAACGGTCCAAGAACCATTTAAAACCATTTCTCAAACGTGAGGGACTAAAATGTATCTTTTGAAAGTTCATGGATCAAATAGACACTAAACTCAAACTTCGAAGACTAAAAGTGTATTTTACCCTAACCTTTTTCTTTTTTTTTTTTTGAAAAGAGAAAGTTAAAAAACTTTGAATGTGAAATGTTTGATTAGTTAATAGTAGAGAGTTTATGAAAATTATATTTTGAATTTATCTAAGCATCTCTTGCAATTAGCACATCACATCACAATCTAAATTTAATTAACCAGAACATAAAAAAAAAAAAGGCATGAACATGAAACAATTAAAACATTAATAATCTTATCATAGGTTGAAAGTTATACTATGAGTTTCCATCCTATATTTATAATAATAATTTGTTTAAATTGATCAAAATGAGCATAGTTTAGTGGTAATTGATATGCATCCTCAACAAGTGATCAAGAAGTCAGAGATTTGAATTATCCCACAATTTCAAATTCCCTCGCCCACAGATGTTGTTGAACTAAAAAAAGTTTAAATTGTAATATTACCCTAAAAAAATTAAATAAATAAAAGGAAAACTCACGTCGCGTGCTTCTTCAATTTTTTTTTTTTTTTATTAAAAACAAAACCGGAAATTATCTATTCAGTTGCATAGAGTTGGAATCAAACTGGTTTTCCTCCGTATAGAGCACCGGCAAGTATCCGTGATAGTTCCGGCGAGGAATCACTGAAGGTCGTCGAGATTGTTCGAGATAATGGAGGCTCTGGAAGACGGGGAGAAGACCAGAATCGTCGAAATCAGTAGCGACGGAGCCAATCAAGCTTCAAATTACAGAACTGGTGGTTTGAAAACCATGCCCTTCATAATCGGTACTCACTTCGATTTCCAATCACTGATTTACTCGAGTTCTTTCAAATTTATAACGAACTCAACCATGCCCTTGGCTTTGCTTTACTTCAATTTGCGACAGTTAATGAGGCATTTGAGAGGGTTGCAAGTTTGGGGCTAACTCCAAACATGGTGTTTTACTTGAGGGATGTCTTCGGGTTTCAAATTGCTGCTGCTTCTAGCATTCTGTCTCTGTGGTCTGCTGCTTCCAATGCCTTGGCCATCGTTGGAGCTGTTCTTGCTGATTCTTACTTTGGACGTTTCCGTGTTATAATCCTTGGATCCTTCTGTAGCCTTCTTGTAAGCCTCGTTGATTGTCGAAAATGAACTGTTTCCAATTCAATTGATGTAATAATCTGTTGTGTGGTAGTGTTAAAGAACAGAATCCGTTGGTGATATAGTGCAAGAAACCTTATAGGAACTTAAATGAATAGTATATGAACCTCTAAAGATTCTCAGGGCCTGAAATCCCCTTGCTTGTGTCTTTGATCACTTGATAGTTTAATTTAGATTCCAGCTGCGTGTGTAAGATTATGAAGTTTACAGTTTACCATATTTCTTCAGGGGATGACTCTTCTGTGGTTAACAGCAATGATCCCACAACTGAAACCTTCATCTTGTTCCCTCTCTGGAACATTGTGCAACTCTGGTAATCCTTACCAGCTCGCTGTACTGTTCTCTTCTTTGGCATTTATATCTATTGGAGCTGGTTGCATTAGGCCGTGTTCTATAGCCTTTGGAGCAGACCAACTCACCAATGAGGAAAAGCCGAATAACGAGAGTGTCTTGGGTTCCTACTTCAATTGGTATTATGCATCAATTGGAATATCTTCGATTATTTCATTGACTCTAATTGTGTACATTCAAGATAAATTTGGATGGGGGATTGGATTTGCAGTTCCTGCAGGTCTCATGCTTTTTTCTGTGCTAATATTCCTAGTGGGTTCTTCTTTGTACGTGAAAGTGAAGCCTGCACAGAATTTGTTAATTGGGTTTTTACAAGTACTTGTTGTGGCCTTTAAGAACCGAAGGTTGTCGCTTCCTCATAGTAACTTTGATCAGTATTACCTTGGCCATGATCCGAAATTTCTCATTCCAACCAATTCTATGAGGTATGTAGGTCAATGTCATGTTCATCTCTATTATTATGATCTTGATTCTTAAGAATATGCATATTACTCTTCTGCTCAGAATTATGTCCTGATGTCTAAATCATATTCATAGATGACTCGTTTCTTAAAATAAATAGAGTTGTTTTTTCATTAACAATTCGTAGGTTTGTGAATGGTGACTCAGATGCACTATAATATTAACTTTTACGAGCTATTTGAAAGCTATTAAACCAATTTTGAAAACAAACACATAAACTCTTATCCAGGAGAGCTCCTTAAACTGAATTCATAAAGATTAACACTAAGCATTCTTGACTGTTAACTGTTGGTTCATTCCATATTTCCTTGATATTTGATAATTCCCAATTTTGTTCCTAAGAATATGAAATGTCTGATTTAGTAGTGTTCCCCCTTCTTGTAGGTGTCTGAATAAGGCCTGTCTTATAGAAGACACCGAGAGTAATTTAAATCCAGATGGCTCGGTGTCCAATCCATGGAACCTGTGCTCTGTGGATCTAGTTGAGTCACTCAAAGTGTTTCTAAGAATCATCCCAATGTGGTCAACAGGCATTCTCATGCTTGTCTGCTTAAATCAAAATTCATTTGGAACGATCCAAGCCAAGACTATGAACAGACACATTCTCGGTAGTTTCGAAATCCCTGCAGGATCCATCACTATATTCATGGTTGCTTCTTTATCTACATGGATTGCGTTTTATGACCGAATAATGGTGCCTTTACTAGCAAGATATGGTCATGCTGGAGGACTCAGTCCTCAATTGAGAATGGGAATCGGTTTGCTTCTCTCGAGCTTCGCAATGGCAATTTCAGCCATCGTTGCAGGTACAAGGCGTAGGCTTGCCATAGAAGAAGGTTTAGAAGACCAACCAAATGCTGTCATTGACATGTCAGCTCTATGGATGGTACCTCAATGTGTAGTCCTGGGAGTTGCTGAAGCTTTGAACTCGGTCGGACAGCTGGAGTATTTCTACTTGCAGATGCCAAAGACATTGTCTAGCGTTGCAGTTGCTCTATACACAGTTGAGATGGCTGTAGCTAACTTGGTGGGAAGCATTCTTGTGCAGATAGTAAATGGCATAACAGGAGAAGGAAATAAGACTAGCTGGTTGGACAACAATATCAACAAGGGTCACCTGGATTACTTTTACTGGTTATGTGCTGCATTGGCTTTGATAAACTTTTTTGGTTATCTTATATTTTGTTGGGCTTATGAGAGACAGGGCAATGAATCAAATGAGATAGAAGACATTGAGTATAGGAACTTACCTTCATCTTAGGAATGAAAAAAGTTGCATATTTCTCAACAATTTCTGAGCATCCTTTCATTTTCACTTTTTGATGTCTAATAATATTACCTACTCTATAGTTTGGTTTGGTTTCACTCCAGTAAACAACCCTTCAAATTAGATAAAGTGCTTCATAAAGCCAAAGTGAGTCTAGTTCAGGGGTAATTGGCATGTATCATCGACCAAGAAGTTAGAGATCCAAATTTTACGTCCTAAATGTTGTTGAACTAAAAATTAAATAAAGTACTTCATCAAAAACTAGTTTTTATTATTAATATACTCACAATACAAGTACTTTTCATAGAAGCACTTCTAGAGAACACAATCTCAAATAAACTCTTTTAGCTAAGCGAGTCAAATTCTACTTCAAAATTTTGATTTTGTGAAAGTAAAACCAAAACTTTGAAATTGGAAAATGAACTCATCCAAAGAAAAGAGTTGTAGATTGAATTCTAGTAGGTGGTTTTGAGGGCGGAAGAGGCAGCTAATTGCTCGATGAACTCAGTGAGGACGATGATGGAGTTGACGGAGGCGAGAGAGATGAAGGTGTCGGCCTCGTTCGAGTCAGCAGAGCCACCGCCGGCCAAGTCGGAGAGAGCCCTGATTGCGATGAAAGGAAGTTTGTGTTGGTAGGCAATGAGGGCAACAGAAGCGCTTTCCATGTCCACAGGGCTGACTTGGAAGTGGCTGTATAGGAATGTTCTGTAAGCCGCATTGTCAATGTAAATGCTGGAGCTTCCTCCATTTTGCACAATGCTCACTTTCGGTTCCTCCGTTAAACATGTCGTTGAGTTTATGCATCTCTCCAGTTTCAGATTCTAAACCACACGAAAATTTGAAATTAATATATATTCTTCTTCTGCATTAGTTTAGTTTTAGGATCTGTTTGGAATAACTTTTTAATTTCTTGAGAGAGTTCTTAATTTGAAAAAAAAAATGTTTTTAAACACTTAGAAAGTTATTCCAAATAAACACTTATTTAGTTCTTTTTTTTAGTTCAAAAAAATGCTTGAATTGATTGAGTTTTTCTCTTTTCAACTTTAGAAATTTGAGTTGTATTTATTTAGTTCTTGTATTTTTTATAATATGTTATAATTTGATTTATCTTTTCTCATCCTTTTCATTTATTGGTAAGATTAGGTCAGGCAGGTATATTTCGATATCACATTAAACTCAAAGGATAAATGGTAAAATATGGAAAATTTGAGCATATTTCAATTGGTTAAAGTAATAACAATCATAAGTTGAAATATGGGGGAGAGAGGAACATAGGGACCAACCAAGTTGTTGAAAATATTATTTTTCTCACCTAGTCAAATTGCTTAATCAATGATAAGAATGGATATTTATGTTAAATATTATAAAGATTAAAAAGATACAACTTTGAAAATAATAATAATTTGAGACAAACAAAAATTAGAAACTAGGGTTCGTTTAATTGGTGATCTAAAAACAAAAATTTGAAAATAAGGGATTCAATGAAACGGAGTTGTATTTCATGTTTCCAGATATGTGTTTGGTAGCTTATTTAGAAATTGAATTCCAATTTAAACAATTGTTCAAAATGTGTTAGATAATATATTTATAAACCATAAACTAGTTAGAGTTATCAACTAAATATTAAGTTTGAATATAAACTATTATTAATTAATTTTTAAACATGTTATATGTTATAAGTTTTGTATACTTATTATCTTACAATTTCATATAATTTATAATACATATATTATACATATTTTAATTTAACAAAAATGAATTGAGTTTATAACCTGAAATGTTGTATTTATTAAATTTTTTATCTTTTTTTTTTTAATTTTTAAAATTTCAAATACAAAATCTGGGAAACATAAAAAAATATTTTTTTCAGAATTTCCACTATTGGAATCACAGAATTCGAAAACAGCTTTCAAAAGCACATATGCGAAACACATATTCACTGAATTCAGTAAATCCCAAAACATAAAACAGAATCCGAATTACCTACCAAAGAGCGCTAAACAAGAGTTGTGTCTTTGTGGTAATGTATTTTTATATATTTGTGTTTAAATAAAGCAAAAATGCATGGATGATATGAAAACAAACCTCAAGCTTTTTGGAGACATGGAGATAGAAGGGATCTGAAGGAACCCAGAAGATATGTTGTCTTTCCTCAGGAGTTCCATCAATGGGGAAAATTTCTTCTTGTTGATACCAAATGTTATTCAATGTGTTGTCTCTGTCATAGGGGCTGCCCTTGCAATATTTTCCAAACCCTAAGTAACCAAATTCCCTGTTGTAGTCTCCATTTGCTTCAAGGGGTAGCTCATTGTCAGCCCCTTGCCCATACCTCTGCAAATTAAATAATAATAAAAAAAATTAAAAAAAATAAAACCCTCTCAACAATAATAATGTGTATTTAATGTGATATTTCACTAGATATTCACTATCAGCCCCATATTTCCAAACATGATGTAAACCTGAGAATGTAAGAACTCCCATTCGGTTTTTTGAAACAGAAAACTCAGGTCCCGATTGATAACCATTTTTTTTTTTTTTTTTTGAAAATTAGGTTTGTTTTCTCGTAATTTCCTTAAAATGGTTTTCATCTTTGGTAGGTAGACATTTGAATTCTTAGCCAAATTCTAAAAACAAGATTTCTGAAAACTACTTTCTTTTTTGTAAAAAAAAAAAATTGACTTGGTTTTTAAAACATGGGAAGATGGTAGATGACAAAATAAATAAACTTATGAGTGGTACTAGTGTTTATAGGTTTAATTTTCAAAAACCAAAAACCGAGGGATAGTTTGATAACCATTTCGTTTTCTGTTTTTGTTTTTAAAAAACAGACTTGTTTGGTAACCATTTATGTTTTTTGTTTTCTGTTTTTTAAAAACGTTTTTTTTTAAATTATAAGCAAATTATTTTTAAAAAAATTGTTTTTCAAAAACTGTTTTAAAATTTTTTTTTTTCAATTATAAGCAAATTATTTCAAAAACTCTTTTTTTTTTCTAACACTCATTTTCCCACTCTTTTACATATCTTTCCCCAACAAATTTCTTTTTTCTATTTTTCTCTCTAAATTTCTCTCTACATCATTTCTCTCTCTATCAAATTTTATCTAAATATAATTTTTCATGTCTCTCTCTTTCTAAAAAATTCATCTTTACCTAACCTTTTTTTTTCTATAAAATATTTATCTTTATTTAACTTTCATTTCTATTTCTCTTCTAACTTATTTCTCTAATTTCTCTCTCTAAAAATCTTTTTTTTTTCTTTTCTCTAAATTTTTCTCTCTCAAAACTTTTTTTTCTCTACAAGTTATCTATTTTTAAAATTTTCTCTATAACTTTTCTCTCCCTAATAAACATACCTCTAACTTTTCTTTTGATTATTCAAAAAAAAAAAAAAAAAAATCCCTAAATTTTCTCTCACTACAATTTTTCTTTATTTTTCTAATTTATCGCTATTTCTTTAATATATCGTTTACTCCTAACCTTACTATCTCTCTAAAAGTTCTCTTTTTATTTAATTTTTCTCTCTAAAATTTATCTCTTCTATTCTAACTTTTTCTTTTTTCTCTAACTAATATTTTTTATGGAGTCTAACTAATATTTTCTTTCGTGTCTCTAAATTTTTGTTTCAATGTTTCCACACTTTTGTCTCTCTTTAAAACATCTTTTCATCTCTTCAATTTTTTAAAAACTGAAAATAAAAAAACAGTTATCAAACAAGTTTGGTTTTCTGTTTTTTAAAAACATAAAATAAACAACAGTTATCAAACATGTATGGTTTTTGTTTTTAAAAAAACAGAAAACCAAAAATAGAAAAACCGAAAGTCAAAAACTTAAATGTTTATCAAACGGGGCCTGAAAAACAAAAAATAGTTATCAAACATATATGGTTTTTGTTTTTCAAAAACAAAAAACTGAAAATGGTTATCAAACTAGGTCTACTTTTTTTAGTTTTCAAAACTTGACTTGGGTTTTGAAAGCATTTGTAAAAAGTACTATATAACAAAACAAAGAAGCTCATATGTGGAAGAAGTGTTTACAAGCCCAATTTTCAAAAACTAAAATCCAAAATCAAATGGTCATCAAATGGTGCATAAGATACAATATTATATGATGATATTTAGGAAGATGTTGGATTCATAACTATAATGAAGTCTCGATTAATTTATGAAACTAGACTATCATCCAAAATTCGATAAATAATTTAAAATTATTTATCTTGTTTGAAATGAATGTGATTAAAATTTTATATGGTAGCTGAATAAGAAAAGAAAATAACTTTTTATTTTTACATGTGGGAGAGGTGAGGGGATTCAAACCACAAACCTCTTGGTCATTAATTAGTACAAATTTTATGCAAGTTAAGCTATGCTTCACGTTGTCAAAAAAAAAAAAATTACTAACATAGTCTTTTAACCTTGACTTATTAATATAAAAATAAAATATGACGAAGACCAATAATTAATCAAACTTCAAAATGGTTGGAAAAGACGATGAAGCAATCTGATTTGCAAAATAAAAATCTACTGGAAAATTGAATATAAATCTGGATTTGAATTTCAAATGATAAGAGATCATATATATACTGTAACTAACCAACTAATCATTGCTTGATTCATGCGATAATTGTTTTTGTTTTTAATTAAATCAGGTAGGGCTTCCTCAAATATAGGGTGGAACATGAAAATTGACTTAGGGGTATAATTGGAAGAACAAAACACGTGAAAATAGGTTAAAAATACGGTTTGGCCATTTTTCATTAAAAAATTCGGTTGGGCCATTTTTCAAAACTACACTGTAATTTTTGGCTATTTCTAAGGATATCCCATTAATTTACCTCCAAATTCTATGAAATCCCAAAAAAAATTTGACCATTTTTAGTAAGGAATATCTTTTTTAGGTAAGAAACGTATTTGAAATCACTTCATATTTCAAATCATGTGATAACATAATTCATTTGAAATCCATCAAAATCAAACAGTTCAAAGGTCAGAAAAAACTTTGTTCTTGTTTTTCAATATATTTGGTTTGTAATTAACATGTATCAATCAATCGATTAAGACGTCAGAGGTTTGGATCTCCTACTCCAAATATTATTGAACTAAAAAAAACCCAAATTAAAACATGCATATATTCAAAATTGAAAAAAAAAAAAGAAAGAAATTAATATATAAATATTGAAGGGAAAAAACCAAAGAAGAAGAAGAATAAGAACCTGCCAAACCCAGAGACCAATATTTCCCCAGTATTTGGGAATTGCAACATCTCCAATGTTAAGGGAAGGGTTTGCATTTCCAGCAATGCCATAATGAACAACTCCTACAACCTTGAACATGCTCAATAATAGCTCAGTTGCTGCAGCTGCATTTATCTACAACACCAAAAACCCTCATTTAATTTATGCTAAAATCAAAACAAATAATAATTAAAAAAAAAAAAAAAAAAAAAAAAAAAAAAAAAAAAAAGGTAAAAACTCAATTTTTTTTCACTTACCACACTCAGTCCTGTCATCACTATTACTATATTTTGTCCTCCGACTTTTCCAAACCTGAATCTCCTCCCTCAATCAAACAAAAACAAAACAAGAATAAAACGTATATTTCTAGAACGAAGTAGTATCTTAACAAAAATACTTCAATTATAAGTGTTTTAATAACATGGTGATCATCTCTTGGATGTTTGAACAAGTGCTTTTGTAATGCTTTCTAGTCAAACACTTGAATTTAAAAGCACTTCACAAGCGTTCTCTCTATTGCTTCTAGATCTGGTCATGGAAAAGGTATATTTTCTTCGCCATGTCCAAAAAAGCAATATAAACATAGTTCGATGAGTTAATTTTTGTGTTGAAAGAAATTGTAACACGGAAATTTTGTCATGTACCGAAAATATCGATGGACGGATGAGTGACGGTGAACTTTGGAGATTGGAGAAGAGGATTGAGTTCAAAGAGATTAGGGGCAACCACCCCAAGATAGGGGCCCTTGGCATTGGCTATCTCGATCTTCTGTTTTGTTTCAGCTGATAGCATTTCACCATTTACATTGCTCACTGCAATGGCAAAAAGCACAAACAAAAGTAGCTTCTGAGTTTCCATCTCTGCAAAACTGAGAAAAAGCAAGAGAGGAAGGAATTGGCGAAGAAGAGGAGGGTTATGGAGTATTATTTATAAGCTATTTGGGCGGAAAACTAGTTATGTAAAATTTGCCAAGTAACCTCGACTAAAAGCTAAATTCGAATATCTCACCTCAAATTTTATTGAAAAAAAAAATATATATATATAACTTTTTAAAAATATATATATATAGGAAAAAATACAATTTTAGTCCTTGAAGTTTGGGTTAAGTTTCATTTTGGTCCGTGAGTTTTCAAACTCAACAATTTAGCTCATGAGGTTTGGTTTTAGTTTTATTTTGGTCCCTCCATCCATTTTTTCGTTAAAAACTAACGGTCTACTGACATGGCACAATTTTTTTATTTAAAAAATTAAATTTTTTTTAATAAAAATATATTAAAATAATATAATATTATTTTTTAAAATTTTTTATTTCTTCCCTCTCTTTCTTCTTCTTCACCTTCTCACCTTCTTCTTCTTCTTCACATTCTCACATTCTTCTTGATCTTCTTCTTCACCTTCTTCACCTTCCACATATGGCCGGCGGATGGCGGACAACGACCACTGGTCACCGGCGGCAACTTTTTTTTTTCTTTCTTCTCATTCTCTTCTTCTCTTCTCCTTTTTCTCTTTTTCTCCAACCTTTCTTTAAAAAAAAAAAAAACCTAATGGAGGAGGGAGGCTTGTTTTTCCGGTGAAACCGAGGAGGGACCTGTGGGTTTCTTACCGGCACGAGGAGCACAAACGGCGGCGGCGACTGCTTCGTTCCTGTGGATTCCTCTCTCGCGCCTCAACATTTTCCGGCCAGCCCACCTCCGCAAGAAACAGATTTTCTGGCTCTTTCTGTTCCGGCGTTTTTTGTTCCTCCACGAGCAACCGAAACAGAGCCCACCTCTCGCTCTGGAAAACGAAACCCAAATCTGTACCACGCTTTTCAAAACAAAACCTAGATCCGACGTGAACGAAAAGCATGGTGCAGATTCGGCGGCGGCGTGAACGAACACGAGGAAGAAAAACGTGCAGATCCGACAACGGTTGGAAGTTGAGAACGCACGCGGGGGAGAGAGAGGAAGGGAAAGAGAGAGAGGAAGAGTAAGAAAAAGAAAACATGGGAAGGGGAAAGAAGAAAGGAAGCGGAAGAAAAAGATTAAAAAAGAAAAAAACTCCAACGACGGTGGCCGCGACTGGCGGCTGGAGGTGGTGGTGGCTGCCAAGTTTGTTGAGATTAGGGTTTATGAGTGGTGGAGAAGAAGATTGAGAAAGAAGATGGAAGAAGAAAAAAGAAAAAAAAAGGAAAAATAATAAAATAATAAAAAAGTATTTAATATATTATTTTATTTTAAAAAAAATTAAAAATATTTTTTTAAATAAAAAATATTGTCATGTGTTTAACGACAAAATTAACTGAGAAACTAAAAATGTAACGAAATCCAAACCTAAGAAGCTAAAGTGTCGAGTTTGAAAACTGAGGGACCAAAATGAAACATAACCTAAACTTCAGTGACCAAAAGTATATTTTTTCCAAAAATATATATATAGTTGAAGTATATATCCTCAACCAAACAATAGAGTTTCTTCAAGTTCCCACCATGTGTGGTTGAATTAAAATAATGAAAATAAAATATGTTTTTATATTCTTAAATTTCATTTGGCTGTGATTTTATATGTTTTTGTTTTTGTTTTAGAAGTTGTTTTATGAAGTCAGACAAAAGAAATATATATTAAAAAAAAAAAAACTAACTGCGTTTCTTTTTTCATTTTTAAAATTTGATTAAGAAAACATTTTTAGTTTAATGTGTTTTATTTTAATGCCAACAAGAGTTTAGTTCAACTGGTATAAAGTTGTACTCGTTGGTCGGAGGTTCAAATCCCTCTCACACCACATGTTATAAAAAAAACTATTATTTTAAGTTCAATAAATATAATGGAATAAATAAAATATAAAGTAACTATCATTATCTAGGGGTTATTCTCAAAAAAAAAAAAAAAAAAAAAAAATCCTTATCTAGGGGTATGTCTGCAAATTTAAACTTTTATAAAGAACAAATAATTAAAAAGTCGGGACCCCATTCATGCAACCTGCCTGTCCTTTCATGTTGGAATTCTCTGGAATTGGCAAAGATGACCACTCACATTTCATGTCCATGGGAATAACGGGCTTACGGTGAATAATATTGTTCCGATAATTCCAAATTGTCCTTGCACTCACACAAATCACCTCCAATTTAGAAAAGGGAAATGTGCCCATAGTCGAACTCCACCTTTATTGTATATTAGTTGGGTATATTTTGGTATAGTCCCCCTCCAAATTGCCTTGGCTCTTTTGCAACGAAATACAGCATAGTCCACAATTTCTTGCTTCCTTTTTCATAAAAGGTTTGAGGGTGTGTTTGGTTTAACTTTTCAAGTTTTTAATTTTGAAAATAAATCATTTTGAAAAAAAAAAAAAAATTAGTGTTTGACAACCACTAAAAATGACTTATTAGAAAATGAGATTGATAAATAAACTCTTTTGAGAGAAACACTTGAAACCAACTTTTAAAAAAAGACTTTTTAAGTAAACAATAACTTGTGTATAAAAACATTTGTGAGGAAACGCAACCAAACATATGAGTGTTTAAATTTTAAACAAATTTTATACAAAATGTTTTTCAAAAAATGCATTCTTAAAAAACATTTAAATTAAAATGTATTCCAAACGGACCCTAAATCCGAATATGATACATGTTTCCGATGTGAGCTTCCCATCATTGGTAAACACTTCTGAACAGTGGTAGAGGTACAATAGGCCCAACCCCCTCAACTTCTATATATAGTATATTTATAATATAAAGTAGTTGATAAACTATATTATTCTGATGTCCTTGTGGCTTCAGCTCCTCCTGAAATCCTCCCATTCTTAAGTTCAAGCCCTAACACGTGCGTCTTTGAAAATTCAAAAACCTATTAGATAGAAAAAAATGAAAGTTTAGGGACTTAATAGAAACTGATCTATTCAGCATAATCTTGAAAACTTAATGACTAAATTTATAACTTAACAAATTTAATATCAAAATATACGAAATTGATGTTAACATATGTCAATGTGTTCAAAATATCATTCTGGTTATTGTGCTTTGGGTTTTGTTTTGTTTTAGTTATTGTACTTTCAAATGTCCAATTTTAGTCCAAGTACTTTCAATAAAGTTTAAGGGATTTTTGTACGGATGACCCTCTAAAATAGGCGGAAATGATAAACGCCCCACCTTTTCAAAACAAGGATATATGTCTTTTTGCTTGCGTCAGCATCCTAGTAAAATTACCATTTTACTCTCTACTCTAACTCTCTCGCTACTCTCGCTCTCTCTCCAATCTCTCACTCTCCCTCCAATTTCTCTCTCCAATTTCTTGCTCTTGCTTTCACTCTCACTCTCGCTCTGGCTCTCTCTCTCCAATTTCTCCCTTCAATCTCTTACTCTCTCTAATTTCTCTCTCCAATCTCTTGCTCCATCTCCAATCTCTCTTAAATCTCGCTCTCGCTCCAACCTCTCGTTCTTAAATGCTTTAAATGTGTGTTTTCATATAGAGAGTAAAATGGTAATTTTGCTAGGATGATGACGTAAGCAAAATGACATATATCCTTATTCTGAAAAGGTATGACATTTTTCATTTTGACCTCTCAAAATGGGTCATTGATAGCACGCATAGCAAGCTATTTTTCTCGGTTAAATATAGTTAGTCTTTGAGTAATATTGGGCCGATTTATGCATTTTAATGTTTATTTTGTAGGAAATTGAGTTGTGGAATAAATTGGAGAAATTGGAATCGATCGGGTGTTCAAGACCTAAAGAAGAGCAAGGGAAGAGAAAAGAATCAAGTTGGAAGCTTAATAAAAGAGGCAAACCCAAGAGTACGCTACCTCCTTAGCATCTCGACGCTACCAATTTTCCTTTTCTGAATATGACGGTAAACACAGGACAGAGTCGCGACGCTATCCACAGCGTCGCGATGCTACCGACAAATTTCCTATAAATACATCTTATTTTTGCACGACCAAGGGGAGTTCAATTGGTTAGATTTTAGCTCTAATTCCAACTAGAGACCTTTGGTGGGAGCTAAAGCAAGGCCAAGGAGTGGGAACCAAGCTTGAAGACGTGGAGATCGTGACGGGGACGTGTCGGTTTCAACGGATTTAAGAGTTTTCCTTTTCTTTCCCTTACCTCTTGTTGTTTTTATGGCTTTTCTTTCAATTAGTATTTGTAGTTTCAAGACTATGAGTTGCTAGTTGTTTGTCTTAGGGATTGATGTAGTTGTTTAGTTTATTGGATTGATTTTTTGTATGAATGTGCTTTTGTTTTATTCATGCAATTATGTTATAATGCATTTGATTAATTGGCCATTGATTGAATGTGATTTAGTGTTGAATCTAACTCGGGGAGAGAGAATTTAGCTTAGACCCTAATTGCATAACTTAAGTAGAATTCTAAGATCGGGAGATTTAGAATCACTTTAGAAGTTGTTAGAATAAGAACTAAATCCAAAGCCTTGCATGTTAATGAACTTAGATAGGGATATCAAGTTGGTTGCATGCATGAGAATCAATTATGCTCGGGAGAGATAGTTGTGATAAAAGGTTCCTAGACTTGGTAGAATAATTGCACACTAAATTCATCCTAGTAATTAATCCTCAATCTCAAATAATGAAATCAATTTCCTAAGAGTCTTTCAATTTGAGTCTCCACCTTTATTTTATGCCTTTTTGTCTTTAGATTTATCTTTTTCATTAAGTTTTGCTCTCTAAATAAAATTGGACAAGAGTATTCACGGTAATTAATTTGCTAGAAAACCAATTCAGAGGACGACACTCGTTTTACATGAAAACACTATATTATTACTTAACCCGTACACTTGCGGTAAGCAAATCACGCATTAGTCATCCACCAATTATCTCAAAGTTTAAAATTGGTTCCTAAACCCTATAGTGAGTTTATTATTAATTTTTCTAAAAAATTGGTCTCCATTAGTATTATTTCTATAAATTTTAGAAATATGTTCACATCGTGTCTCTTATTGTATGAAAATTACTATTATTTAACAAATTTTGGTAAAAATTAACTTAAACTTACGGTAAGGACCAATTGTAAGCATTGACTAAAATTATTTCTATATAGCCCCCTCACATAAAGTTCTCGATCCGCCAAGTCCTGAAAACCATGCCATATGAAGTGCTTAAATTTTGGTCGGATATTCATTTTCCAAATATCAATCCACCATTTCTTAAAACGTCTCACATTGGAAGAACTAGAAGCAAATTTGGATAGACTATAAAGCTTATATCCACTCTTAATAGAATAGATCTCCCACTTATCATAATGCCAAATCCAAGAATCTGGTATCCGATGAACTAATAGACATGGTAGTAATGAAAACATCTCAATTTGAGAATATCTCAGACAAGTGATTGGACAATAAAATGGGAAACCAAAAGATCTTCTTGACCCTCCGATGGGGATAAGAGTTTAAAAGTATATGGTCAGACACTCACGGATCTATGAATAATTGTATTGATTCTTCCTTACCCCAACGATTTCCTTAGACCTTTTTTAAGCAACTCCAACCACCACATACAATTTTTCTAGAAGAATGAACTATTTGACCGAGAAATACAACATTTTAAGCACATCAGAGTTTGGGAAATACCTGGCCTTCAAAAATTTAGCTACAAGGAGGTTTGGAAATTCTTGTTTTTCTAGGTGGGCTTGATTAAACTCCCTCCAAATCTCGAAAAATTCAAGCCGCCTACTTCTTTAGGTCTGTAGAGCTTCTCCCACGACTACAAAAAACATGGCACACCTGTTTTGCTAGGAGGGCTTGAATTAAACCCCTCCAAATCTCGAAAATTCAAGCCACCTATTTCTTGGGTCTGCAGAGCTTCTCCCACGACTGCCAATGAATTTTATTGAATTCAAGACTCGATCCCCACCAAAATCGGGCCACCATCTAATAATTTGATTACATAGATTTTTAGACAATCAGAAACATCTCATAGCATACGTAGGAATGACTTGTATCACATTTTTCAATAAAATTTCTTTTGATCCCACAGAGAACACATCTTGCTCCTCCAACCTTGTAATATTTTTCATATTCTATCCTTTACCATCTTCAAATCATTTTCTCTACTTCGAGAGAAAATCCAGATAAGACCCCAAATTATCAACAATGGAGATTGACAATATATTCAAAATATAACCCTTAAAATCAAATTGCACGTTAGAAGAGAAACACATACTAATTTTCCGAAATTCACACTTTGGTTTGATGCTCATTCATATTTTTGTAAAATTTCCTTTAACACTACAAATACCTGAATAGAAACGCTCAAGAAAATAAAACTATTATCTGCAAAGAAAATGTGTAATATGGTAGGACCCCCTTGGATATCTTAAGGTCTGATAGTTGGCCTTGACTAATAGAATGACCATCTATAGGCCTAGAAAAACCCTCTGCATGTAAAAGAAAGAGGTAGGATGATAAAGGATCACCTTGACGTAGTTTTTGTGATGGTCATAAAGGTAGTGAAATAGAGAACCGAAAAGGAGAGACTTAGAGATGAATTACATAATTAGACTTATCCATTTTTCCTGAAGTCCCAACCTCCTCAAATCTGTTTCAGAAAGATCCATTCTACCTTTGTTATAGGTCTTGATCATATCCAATTTAATATCTACCATTTCCATTTTTTTCCTTTACGTCCGTTCTTCTGGTAGTGCAAACATTCATGCCTAATAATTAAGGTCCCGTTTGATAACCATTTGGTTTTTGGTTTTTGGTTTTTTGTTTTTGAAAATTAAGCTTATACACACCTACTTCCACCTATAAGTTTCTTTGTTTTAGTATCAATCTTCTTCCTTGTTTTCAAAAACCAAGTCCATTTTTTAAAACCAAAAAAAAAAAAAAAAAAAAACTAGTTTTAAAAAATTGGGAAAAATACACTTTTGGTCCCTGAGGTTTGGTTTAGGTTTCGTTTTGGTCCCTGGGGTTTCAAACTCAACATTTTACTCCCTGAGGTTTGAGATAAGTAGCAATTTGGTCCTTGCCATCCATTTTTCCGTTAAATCTAACGGATTGCTGACGTGGCACTATTATTTTAATTAAAAAATAATTTTTTATTTTTTAAATTAAAAATATATTAAAATAATTAAAAATTATTTTTTTATTATTTTTTAAATTATTTCTCTCCCTCCCTCTTCTCCTTCTTCCCCAACCTCATCCTTCATTCTTCTTCCTCTCCCTCATCCTCATCCATGGCCGGCGGCCGCCGCCGCCGGTGGTGACTTTTTTTTTTTTTCTTCTGTTTTTCTTTCTTTCTCTTCTCCTCTTCTTCTTCTTTTTTCTGTTTTTTTTTTCTTTAAAAAAAAAAAAGAAAGGGAGGGAGGAGGAGCTCCCTCCTCCTCGTTTCGACACCGGAACGAGGAGATCTGAAGCCCATGGCTGCCGGAAGCGCACGAACTTCAGGAACTGCTGCCGGACTGAAGCGCACGAATCGGAAGACCCACGCGCACGAACTTCAGGATCTAATCGACGGCGTGATCTGAAGCGCACAAACTGCTCGACAGCGCGATTTGAAGCCCACGATACGAAGTCGACCGCTCGATCCGGAACCCAGATCTGAGATGGAGCTCACAGCACTATGGCAGCGATGGCGGCGGGAGGAGCACGAACGGACTGAAACGAGCCCAGATCTGGCGTCGTCTCCATCTCCAGCGATCTCTCTCTCCGTCTCCAGCGTCTCTCTCTCCGTCGTCACCAGATCTATCTCTCTCCGTATCTCGTTGGAAGAAGAAGAGATGAGGGGGAAGAAGAAGAAAACAGAAGAAAAAAAAAAGTTGTCGCCGGTGGTCGGTCGCCAGCGGCTGTTGGTGGTGTGAGCTGTGAGGAAGGTTGAAGAAGAATAAGGAGGGTGGGTGGTGAAGGGGTTGAAGAAAAAGAAAGAAAAAAATTAAAAATATATTTAAAATTAATATTTTATTATTTTTATTTTAACAAATGAAAAAATAATTTTTTTTTTAATAAAAAAATAGATACCATGTCAGAAATTTGTTAAAATCTAACGGAAAATTGGATGGAGGGACTAAATTGCTACCAAATGCAAACCTCGGGAACTAAAATGTTGAGTTTGAAACCTTAGGGACCAAAACGAAACCTAAACCAAACCTCAGGGACCAAAAGTGTATTTTTCCCTAAAAAATTTGTTTTTGTTTTTAGAATTTGGCTAGGAATTCAAATAGATTCATAACTAGGATGAAAGTTATGGTAGGGAATTTAAGAGAAAACAAGCATAATTTTTAAAAACAAAAAATAAAAAATCAAATGGTTATCAAACGGAGTCTAAGTTATCGCAGATAGACCTGCTTTGTATAAATGCCAATTGTGTTGGAGAAATAATGAGGTCCACAACCTCCATGAGACGATTTGCAAATTTGATGTTACACTTAGGTGTGGGTTAAAAATAGTTATGTATTTAATTAACTTATGTTTTTGTCAAACTTAAGCATAGTTCAACCTAGTTAAAATATATATGTCCAAAGTGAAAATAGTTCAGCAGTACTTGACATGTATTATCGACCTTCGAATCTCCCCATCTCAAATGTTGTTGAACTAAAAAAACTAGTTGAAGTATATATTCTCAACCAAACAGTAGTTTTGAATTCCCACCTTATGTGGTTGAATTAAAATAATAATAATAACCTATGTTTTTATATTCTTAAATTTCATTTGATTGTGATTCTATAAGGGCTTAACCTCATCCTCTCGATGTGTTCCATACCCTTTCAATACTTACTTGGATAGGTTGGGATAGGTAATGTATTATTATTATTATTATTATTATTATTATTATTATTATTATTATTATTATTATTATTATTATTATTATTATTATTAGGAAAAATTACACTTTTGGTCCCTGAGATTTGGATTTGGTTGCATATTCGTCTTAAGTTTTAAAACTCAACAATTTTATCTCCGAGGTTTGGATGAAGAGACCAAGGGGATTTCGTTACACCCTTGGTCCCTTCATCCAAATTTCTGTAACGGATGACTGACGTGACATTAAATTTTTTATTTAAAAATATTTTTAAATTTTTCAAATAAAAAATATTGAGAAAAATACACTATTGGTCCCTGAGGTTTGGGTTAGGTTTCATTTTGGTCCCTAAGTTTTCAAACTCGACAATTTAGCCCCTAAAGTTTGGATTTCGTTTCATTTTGGTCCCTCCATCCAATCTTCGGTTAATAATTAACGGATTGCTGACGTGGCACTAATTTTTTTATTAAAAAAATTATTTTTTAAGTTTTTAAAATATAAATATATTAAAATAATAAAAAAATATATATTATTATTTTATAATATTTTTTATTTCTCTCCCTCCCCCTCTTTTCTATTTAAAAAAAGAAAAGAAAATGGAGAGAAATGAGAAGAAAGGAAGAAAGGAAGGAGAAGAAAAGAAGAAAAGAAGGAAAGAGAAGAAGAGAAGAAAAAAAAAAAAAGAAAAGTTGTTGCCGGCAACAACAGTAGATTGGGTGGGGTGGTGGTGATGGTGAAGAAGAAGAAAGTGAGGGAAAGAAATAATAATATTTTTATTATTTTAATATATATATTTATATTTTCAAAAATTAAAAAATAATTTTTTAATAAAAAATTAGTGTCACATCAGCAATCCGTTAATTATTAACGCGAAAAAATTGGATGGAGGGATCAAAGGACCAAAATGAAACCTAACCCAAACCTCAGGGACCAAATGTGTATTCTTTCCAAAAATATTTTAAATAATATTTTTTTTCTTTTTTCTTCTTCATCTTCATCTTCATCCTATTTTCTTTTTCTTCCTCTAACCCTCACACCAACGGTCATCGGTCGGAAGTGGTCACCACTCGGAGGAGGTCGCCAGTCGGAGGGGATCATTGGCAGCGGCGACTGGAGGTGGTTGCCGGCGTTAGGGTTAAAAAAAAAAGAAAACAATATTTAGTGAAAAACCACGATTTTGCAAGATTTGGTTGGCCACACCCAAGATTTTCTTTCATCCAAACGACAAAACTCACGACTTAATGTCAATTATTATTATTATTATTATTTTTAAGCATAATGTCAAAATCAACTGCCCTACACTTGTCTCAAAATAAATAAATAAATAAATTTCGCAAAAATAAAAATATTAAGGTCCCGTTTGATAACCATTTGGATTTTTGTTTTTTGTTTTTGAAAATTAGGCTTGTTTTCTTTAAATTTCCTTACCATGGTTTTCATTTTTGTTAAATACACACTTGAATTCCTAACCAAATTCTAAAAACAACAAGTTTTTGAAAACTACTTTTTTTAGTTTTCAAAAATTGGCTTGGTTTTTTAAAACATGGGAAGAAGATAGGTGAAAAAACAAAGAAACTTAGAGTTGGAAGTGATGTTTATAAGCTTAAAAACCAAAAACAAAAATCAAATGGTTATCAAACTGGGCCTAAATTTTTTACATATGTTATAGGCAATTTTGGACCACCCGACGCACAAGGAGCAGACGAGGACGTCCGGGCAAAAATAGGGCTGGGGGACCGACCCAGAGGAAGAACCGACCAAAGGGCCGGGCCAACTTGGCCCGACCCATATGGTCGGCCTCGGCCTTAGGCCGAGGCCGAGGCCGACCATTCGGCCCGCTTGCGCGGGCCGAGCTCGGTCACCTCCTCTCGGTCCCTGATGCTTCTAGCCGCCCCGGTTTCACCTAGTTTGTCCCGAAACGCCTCCGAATTCCTAAAAACCCTAGGAGCACGAGCAGGTATTTATACCCCTCTTCGCCACTAAAGAAGGGGACCCAACTCTATTCTCGATTCTCTTTCCCTTGCTCTCTAGCTCTCCCTTCCGTTTTCTGACTTAAGCATCGGAGGCGGTGTGGCTAGTACCACACCGGTGTGCAGGTTTTCTCTTTTGCAGGCCACGTCTTCCCCCTCATCTACAAATTTACCGTTGGTGGCACGTGAAGGTCAGGTGAGTTTCCTCTGACCAAAATCGAATATCAACAGTTGGCGCCGTCTGTGGGGAAGAAAGCTTGCTAAATCTGCACATCGGTCATTCAATGAGTAAGAGGATGGAAAAGGGAAACCGAAATCCAAGCCCAGAAACTTCGAAAAATAGCCGCCAGCCGCAGAGGTCATGTGACGATGATAGCATCCAGGGGTCACCGAGACGAACAGGCCGAGGAGCCGAGGCCGAGGAGAATAGGCCGAGGGGCCGAGGCCAAGGAGAGGATTCTGACGCCAAAATTGCCGCCCTTGAGGATAAGGTGAAGGGAATGAATCAGAGTTTGTCCAGAATACTCCAAATCCTGGATAAACCCGGCCCTAGCACCAAACTCCATGAGGGGGGCTTGATTAGAGACCCAAAGAAGGGGAAGGAGCCAGTGGAGTACGTGGATGAATCAGAGACAGAATCGAAAGGAAAGGAGACCAACAGCGCAACCAGCAAGGTCAGGGGGCTGAAGCATGCAGAGCACACAGTACTGAGGAGCCCAGAGCCAAGTACCAGCCGTCGAACAGACCTGAGAAATCTGATCGAGGAAAAGCGCAGGAGTGCCAAGACTGCCGAATCCGAGGCCAGAGCTGCCGAAGCTGAAGCCAGGGCTGCCGAGGCCGAGGCCGAGGCTAGGTTGGCTGAGGCTGAGGCCAAGAAGGACAATCTCCCCTGGAAGACTGAGCTTCTGTACGCACTAAAAGAGCTCGAAAATCCTCAGGGAGCCCTACAAAAGTCAAGGGACCTCGAAGACCAAGACTTGGAAGAACTAATCGACCAAGTCGACCCGCCCTTCACAGAAGAAGTCATGAAAGCCGAGGTGCCCCAAAAGTTCAAGGTACCCACGTTCACACCATACGATGGCAAGAAAGACCCCGTGCAGCATCTAAATGCCTACCAAAACTGGATGGACTTCCACGGCGTCTCAGACGCAATCAGGTGCCGCGCATTCTTTTTCACTCTGACAGGATCGGCCAAGCATTGGTTTGAAAGGCTGAAGAAAAGATCCATCAGCTTTTTCAAGGAATTAGCCCGAGCATTCCTTGCACAGTTCATGGGAGCCAGAGAACAACGCAAGCCTCACATCAACCTCTTAACAGTCAAACAACAGCCAGGTGAGAGCTTGCGTGATTATATAACAGGTTTTAATGACGAAGCACTACAAGTTGAGGGGTACAGCGAGGGAGCAGCCCTAGTAGCCATAACAGCCGGACTGGAAAACGAGAGACTGCTCAATTCAATAGGTAAGAGCCAACCTCAAACCTATGCGGAGTTTGTCTCCCGGGCACAAAAATACATGAGCGCAGAGGAGTTGCTCAAGTCAAAGAAGTCAGAACGTGAACACAAGAGGTCTTCTTCATCTGACCACGACACTAGGAAAGATAAAAAGCAGCGGACCGACGACCATGGCCGAGGCCGACCAGACCATGGCTGAGGCCGACCAGACCGAGGCGACTACTTGAAGAAGTTTGAAAGGTACACCCCTACTTCGATCCCACAAGAGCAGATCTTGATGGAGATAAAGAATACAAACCTGCTCAACGTGCCTAGAAAGCTGAAGTCAAACCCTGATAACAGAGACAAAAGCCAGTATTGTCTCTTTCATCGAGATCATGGACATTCAACCAGGAACTGCATTCAGCTAAAGGACGAGATTGAAGCGCTGATTCGGAACGGATACCTGAAGGAGTTCACCACTAAGGCCGAGGGAGACCAGAGGTGGCCGAGGCCGACCAGAGACGACCCAGGAAAAGACAAGGGTGGACCTCAACTGGAAATTCATTGAGGACCAAAACAGACTCCCCTATGGCCGAGGCCGAGGCCGAGCCCTACCACACTTCATGTAGGGTCAAAGACAACATTCTGGAGAACACACTAAGCCTTAGCTTAGGGAATTCTAGTTTTCTTTATTCTACTGCACTTATCATGTAATCAGAGCATTGTCGCTCACTTTATTTTTGGTAGGTAGGAGTAGACTTTCCCCTTTTGCTTTGCTATTTAAGTGTAAACATTATCATTAATGGTAGGACCTAGATTTTCCCCTTTAAAGGCTTAGAGTGTGTTCCAAGGAATGTATGAAGACAACATGCGAGCCTAAGCTTACTGCTTAGTGCCTACGCTCAAACATGCAAGCCTAGGCTTTTCAGTTTAGTGCCCACGCCCAAACATGCGAGCCTAAGCTTTTCAGCTTAGTGCCCACGCTCAAACATGCGAGTCTATAGTGCCCACGCTTCATGCGAGCCTATAGAGCCCACGCCTACATGCGAGCCTATAGTGCCCACGCTTCATGCGAGCCTATAGTGCCCATGCCTCCATGCGAGCCTATAGTGCCCACGCCTACATGCGAGCCTATAGAGCCCACGCTTCATGCGAGCCTATAGTGCCGACGCCTACATGCGAGCCTAAGCTTTTCAGCTTAGTGCCCACGCTTGCTTGCGAGCCTAAGCTTTTCAGCTTAGTGCCCACGCTTCTCATGTGAGCCTAGGCTTCCACGCTTAGAGCCCACGCCACTGCTCACGAGCCTAGACTACCAAGTCTACCTCACCTCAGAGCTCAAACACTTGCTCAAGCACTTCATGTAAGTCAAGCTCACCTGGCGGAGGCCGAGAGTGAGCACCTCTTGCCAAAACTGAGCACCTCTTGCCGAGGCCGAGCACAAACTTTAAAGGTATTCTCCTACTTACTCAACTATACTTTGTGTTTTAATGAAGTTTTGCTTGAGATTGGGGGCTGCAAAGGGGATATGCACTCCCTATTAAACAAAAAGCAAGTAACAGGGGATATGCACTCCCTATTAAACAAAAGGCACACTAGCTTAGCATGTCTAACCAATGGTTACATGCTCTGGCTTACTCTCCAATTATTTTCCTACAAAGACTAACGTATGAATGCAGGGAGCTAAGTTTTGAGTTAAAAGGGGCATGAGGCCGAAGCCGACCCTAGCCTTTTCCCTCATTCTTCTTTTGCAGAAATTAACTTTTTGATGCAGGATCATGAGATCTTCCATTTTTCCTACATTTTACTTGTGGATAAGCCCTGGATTCGGAATGATGCACTCCGAATGACCAAGTACGGGGGTCTCGTTGCCCGGTCAGCGAGTCGGGGTCCAGGGGCGAAGCGCCCGGTGGGGGTTCGGGGGCTTGCCCCCTAAGCAAAATTCGAAAAATGCTCGACCTCTTCCCGAGGCCGAGGCCGAGCCGACAAGCTAAGAGGGGGATGGCAGTGCTGGCCTCTTCCTGAGGCCGACCAGCACCACTTTTGTAATCCCTCACCTTTTCTCATTTCTATCTCACCTAACCCCTATTCAGGGAGTTTTGTTTTGTCTATTTCTATCCCATAATGCAGGATAGCAATGAATCCGCACGAAAGCCAGCACAGAGCAAGGATCATTACTCTTAAATCGGGCTTAAGGAGCTCAACCGATAGCATTAAGTCGCACCTGAATCCCAATTCAAGAGTGGGGGCTTAATGTTATAGGCAATTTTGGACCACCCGACGACAAGGAGCAGACGAGGACGTCCGGGCAAAAATAGGGCTGGGGGACCGACCCAGAGGAAGAACCGACCAAAGGGCCGGGCCAACTTGCGCCCTGATCCCTGATGCTTCTAGCCGCCCCGGTTTCGCCTAATTTGTCCCGAAACGCCTCCGAATTCCTAAAAACCCTAGGAGCACGAGCAGGTATTTATACCCCTCTTCGCCACTGAAGAAGGGGACCCGAACTCTATTCTCGATTCTCTTTCCCTTGCTCTCTAGCTCTCCCTTCCGTTTTCTGACTTAAGCATCGGAGGCGGTGTGGCTAGCACCACACCAGTGTGCAGGTTTTCTCTTTTGCAGGCCACGTCTTCCCCCTCATCTACAAATTTACCGTTGGTGGCACGTGAAGGTCAGGTGAGTTTCCTCTGACCAAAATCGACCATCAACAACATACAATTTTAATATTTGATAAGATATAAAAAAGGAAAAAATACACTTTTAGTCCCTAAAGTTTGAGTTAGGCTTCATTTTAGTCTCAGAGTTTTCAAACTCAACAATTTAGCCTCTGAGGTTTGGATTTTGTTTCATGTTAATCCCTTCATCCAATTTTCCGTTAAAAACTAACAGATTGCTAATTTGGCACTATTTTTTATTAAAAAATATTTTTTTATTGTTTAAAATAAAATTATATTAAATTAATAAAAATATTATTATTTTTTATTTTTTTATTTCTCTCTCCTCTCATCTTCATCTTCATCTTTTTCTTCTCCAGCCACCAGCCGCCGTTCGCTGGCGACCGCTCACCGCTGCCAGAATTTTTTTTTTCCCTTTTTCTTCCTCTTCCTTTCTTATTATTTTCTTTCTTTTCCTTTTTTTTTCTTTTCTAAAAAACCAAGCTCGGAATTGTCGTTGACGGACCTCAATCCTTTCTCTGCCACCGTTCTCCGTGAGATTCTCCCTGTCGTAAAGTTTTTCCAACTTCTCGACCCATTGAAGAGCTGAGTCGTGTGCCTCTACGAGTTCGTGGCCTACAACGAGATTCGCCGCCTCGCGAACTGTCGCCACATCTTCCACTGCGAATGTCTCAATCGATGGATCGATTACGGCTAAAGGATCTCCCTGCTCGCACTCAGTTGATTTCAGATCTAGACCAAGATCTAGGCTCCGACCGCACTCGTTTCCGCTTGCACTCAGTTGTGGCAGGCTTCAAATCTGGCAGTTCTGGCAAGCTCTAGACGACGACAGCGAACGCGTTCTCCAGACGAAGGTTCTAGCGAACGCATTCAGCAAAGTTCTAGAAGGCGGTTTTAATGTCGATTTTCCAAATTTGAAAGAGAAATGAGAAGGGGAAAGGGAAGAAGAAAGAAAGGAAAGGAAAGGAAAGAAGAGGAAAAGAAAAAAAAATAGAGAGAATGCGCGCAGCGAATGACAGTGGCTGACGCGGCTCCAGCCACACGAGAGGAAAAAGAAGAAGAGAGGAGAGAGAAATTAAAAAAATAATAATAAATAATAATATTTTTTTTATTAACTTAATATAATTTTATTTTTAAAAAATAAAAAAATTAATAAAAAGTTAGTGTCACGTCAACAATCCGTTAGTTATAAACGGAAAATTGGATGAAGGGACTAAAATGAAACGAAATCCAAACCTCAGAGTTAAATTTAGGGGTGAGCAAAAAACACCGAAAAACCTATCCGACCGATCAAAACCTACCGAACCGACGTTGGTCTGTCGGTTTTTTAATATGGTCGGTCGGTGTCAGTCGGTCGGTTCTCTCACAGTGTCAAGAACCGACTGAACCGACCGACTAATATTTTAAAAAAATAAATTTATTCTCCCCAGCCCACCCCAGTTGCCCAGCCCATTTCTTTTTTCCTTCTCCCCAGCCCAACCGTGCAACCCATTCCCCTTTTTCTTCTCCCTCTCTCATCTCACCCTCAATTTCTTTCTCCCTCACAAAAACAATGAACCAGCGCCGCCCTTCTCCGTCGTTCTGCCTCCTGCCCATATTCCGCCATGTCGTGCCGTCATCCTCTCCATTGCGTCTTGATCGCTGGACAGATGGTCGATTTATTTATATGGAATTTGCCGCAGATATCACTTAATACTTATGTGTGTATAATAGTATATACATAAAAACACAGAAGTAATTATGTACAAAAACACATAAAGTACAAAAATATATGTGTAGATACAAACAAACACTCAATAACCCTATCAATTGCTTGCATATGGATAAGAGTATATATCTCTAGAATCTCCGTATACATAAGGGTATATACATATAGTTAATACAATAATTAAACATTACCTGGTTCTCGACATCTTCATTGACAATGTAAAATGCTTTAAAAACTTTGTCTTTAAGGACCTTGTAATCCAAAAATGAAAGGACTATCACTCAGCTACAACTTGTATTTAACCATATCTATTGGTGTAAAACACATAACTTACCACTAAATTAAGGAAACCAACATTATCCTTCTCCGAGTTACATTCTCCTTAGTGAATTTGGTCCAACACTGCCTCTGTGTATATTGGTATCTACAGGCTCAGCATCCACACTGACAGCACAGCCAGTGTATTTTGTTGATATATGTACACTTACATGAAATCCTTCTCTGTTGTTTGTATTTTCTGTTGAATTCAGGCTTGCATCATCCCTATGGATACTAGTATCCACACTTTCAACATATACGACAAGGAAACAATTGTGGTACATCCTGTTATATACCCCAGCGAACATCCAGACAAGATCTTTGTTCTCATAAAAGCTTATAATCTGAAACTTGTCTTCACCATTAGTACATCTGTGAAATTTTCTTTCGAGCATCAAGTTTAATAAGGTCTGTGACGGAATCAGTGCCCAAACGCTATCGTGTAGGATCGAAACTCGATGGGAAGCCATTATTGAAAAAATTCTGGTGGTGCAAAGATAGTGGAGATGAAATTTGAATTCTGGATTTCAGGCAAAGATTGGAACGTTGATTGTGAAGAAATGAGTGAGAATGTAGAAAAAAACTTTGTTGGGAGTGAGAAAATATAGGACAAAATTAGTTTTTTTTTTCTTTTTAACAAATATTTAGGAAAATCCACGTGACTTAAGATTTTTTAGTTGAGAAAAATCTTACGTTGATTTTTTTTTTTAAAAAAAAAACTTAATATTGGTAGTTGAGTTGGGCAGAGTTGTAAATAACAGTATACACCAGGGGTAAAATGGGGAAAAATAGAGCGGTTGACAGTTCCTAAAATTACGGTAGTCATCCCTCTAAATTCGAAACTATTTTAGTCATATAACAAAAGGGGATTTTTTTTTTCTATCATCTGTCACAATTTCCCAAAATTAAAAGGCCAACATGTTTCTTGAATTTATTTACTTTTTTTTTTTTTTTTTGAAGGCTGAAATTTATATGTGGTAGAGAATCTTACACGTTATTTCTCTTTCTTCTCTTCTTCCACTATTGTATTTGAAACGTACATGGTTTTTTCTTTGTTTTATGTCAGCTAATAACGGTCTTACTTTTTTAGTTTTAGTTTTTAAAAGTTTAGCTTATAAAATTTAGGCAAAATTATAAAAAATACCCCTGAATTATGGGTTTGTTTCAAAAATGTTTTTGAACTTTAAAAAGTTTCAAAAATGTCCCTGAACTTTAAAAAATGTTTCAAAAATAACCTTGTCGTTAATTTTTGGATGGAAACTGTTAAAGTTTCAGTTTCATTAATACCCTTAAACTTTCAAAAAAAATTCAAAAATAATCTTATTGGAAAATGCTTCTTTTTTTTTTTCCGTAAATTCTTCCTCCATGAAAATTAATGAAAAACTTTACCAATTTGTCATGTATTCATATACTAGGAGTTTTTCTTCTCTTTCAACACATCATTCCAAGAGCTTCACTAGATTTTCGACAAGGGTATTCTTGAAACATTTTTAACGGTTTTAATGGTTTCCATCCAAAAATTAAAGTTCAGTGGTATTTTTGAAACTTTTTAAAGTTCAGAGACATTTTTGAAACAAACCCCATAGTTTAGGGGTATTTTTTATAATTTAGCCTATTTATATTCATAATTTCCTTGGTTTTTAGTTTTTCAAAATCTTAATTAGTCGACCTTTGCTTAAAAAAAAAAGTCGAAAATGAATAATTTTAGCTTTTACAAAGTATTTTTTAACACATATATTAAAAGGAAGAATATGTATATATAAGAAAATATTAATATGAAATTTGGATGTGGTTCAAATAAGTTAGATGAGATACAAAAATATAACATTTGATTTTGGCTAAGATTTTTTCCTATGTTTCTATAAATAAAAACCTTTGGGTCAAACCTAAACAAAAATCTCTCAGGATAGAATATTCAGAATTCTCTTGTAATTTTTTTCTAAAGATTTCTCACTTCCAATTTAATTTCTTTCGAGAGGTTCCTCCAAACCTCGATCCTTTCGAGTCATAGCAAAAGAAGGTCATGGGGAGATTATGGAAATTCTTCAAAGGTAAATTATATTCTTACATTAATTTTTGTTTAATTGTAAATAAATTCAATGTCGTCGATCCCTAAATTATTTAAAAATCATATAATTAATTCTGTTTCGGAGTGAATTGTTCTTTTTTTTTTTTTTTTTTTTGAAACACGTTAATTCTTCATTCTTCATTCCTTTCCATTATATTTATGATAATATTTTCCTTTCGGTAAAGCTGATAAATTAAGGGCAAACATTTGTTTTTCCCATTATTTAGTTATTTTGGAGATATGTGGCATCATTTTTTTTTAGGTGGAGATTTGAACTTCTGACTTCTTGATCAAAAGTACATGTCAATGGACTATTTTCTCGTGAAAATTATATCTATATTGTCCTTTTAATGAAATCTTGTCCAAAGAAATCGATACATCACACATAAAATCTTTCTTTTTTCTTATTTATTTTTGAAAATTTTGCAAAAAGACATGTTAAAGTAGGATGATTATTGCAATTACACACTTACTTTTAACGATAAAAATTAAATTCTCGAATTTTCAAAAGTGAAAAAAATTGAACCCTTAAATTTTAAATGGTAAAAGTTAAACCCCTAAAAAAAACACCCCCGGACCGTTTTTCATAGGCTTTTGGTTTTGAAAGTTAGTGCTGGTTTTCTCCCTTTTTTTATCAGGGTTTTCTTATATTTCTTAAGAAAAAATTTAAATTCTAGTCAAATTCCAAAAACAAAAACAAGTTTTTTTTTTTTTTTTTTTTTTGGAAGTAGTGCATGCTCATAATTAGCTTAATTTTAAAAAAAAAAAATCCAAAAACAAAAAATCAAAATATTCTCAAACAAAAAATTGAATTCATTTTACTCTTATTTCAAAAAAAAAAAAAAAAAAAAAATCCACTTTACTCTATTTCTCACACACATTTCCTCTCTCTCTCCCTACTTCCTCTCTTGTTATCCCCTCTTTCTCATGGCAGCATACAAGGATTGTTCAGAGAGAAATGACCATGCCATCAACCAGGTCTGCTGCCATTTTCTCTTTAATTTGTGCATAAGAGAAAGTTGGGATAGAGAAAATGTGAGGGAGAAAAATAGTAAAATTCATCATATATATTTTTCCTTCTCTTAATTTTTGCAATTGAAAATTTACGGGTGTAATTTTTTCACTTTTGAAAGTTTGAAGATTTGAACTTTACTGTTGAAAGTTTAGACGTGCAATTGCAACCACTACTTTATTTCACAGCTGGTTTTTAACATTTGTCGTTTCTTTTTAGATACGTGGTGTCCGTGTCCACATGAACCATTTTTGTGAAATTTTATGTTTCTGCGATGAGCCAGCCTTTTTTTCATCACAATTATTGGTGTCCTTTAAAATGTAAAAATTTAGATCTCATTTAATAACCATTTGGTTTTTGAAAATTATGTTTATTTTCACTCAATTTCCTTACAATGGTTTTCATCTTTGTTAAATGAAAATTTTGAATTCCTGGTCAAATTCTAATAACAAAAACAAGTTTTTGAAAACTACTTTTTATAGTTTTCAAAACTTGGCTTGAGTTTTTTAAAACATAGGAATGAAGTAGATGACAAAACAAAAAAACTTATAGGTGGAAGTTGTGTCGTTTATAAGCTTAGTCTTCAAAAACAAAAAACCAAAAATCAAGCCACCGTTTGATAACCATTTGGTTTTCGGTTTTTGGTTTTTGAAAATTAAGCTTGTTTTTTTTTTCTCCAAATTTCCTTACAATGGTTTTCAACTTTGTTAATGACACATTTGAATTTCTAGCCAAATTTCAAAAATAAAAATAAGCTTTTGAAAACTTCTTCCTTGTTTTCAAAACTTGGCTTAGTTTTTTAAAACATAGGAAGAAGGTAGATTATCAAGAAACTTATAGGTAAATATAATGTTTTTAAACCTAATTAATTTTCAAAAACCAGGCCCCTTGTTATCAAATGGGGCAAAACCTCTTTTCGTCACAATTATTGTGTCCTTTAAAACATATTAAAAATAATGTTGAGTTATGAAAAGTGATCCAAACAATTAAGTCAAGAGTTTTATGCATTGTCAAAGTAAGCATAGCTCAATGACAATTTGCACTTACCTTCAACTAAGATGTCAGCGTGGTTTGAATGCTCCCACTCGCAAATGTTGTTGAACTAAAAAGAAAACTGGAATTCTTACACAAATTAATATAAGTTATATTATTATGGCCCTGTTTGATAACCATTTGATTTTTTGTTTTTTGGTTTTTGAAAACTAAACTTATAAAGACTACTTTCATCTATAAGTTTCTTTGTTGTTTTATTGTCTACCTTCTTCCCACATTTTCAAAAACCAAGTCAAGTTTTGGAAACTAAAAAAAATAGTTTTCAAGAACCTACTTTTGTTAATTTTTGAAATTTGGCCAAAAATTCAAATGTATCTTTAACAAAGATGAAAACTATTGTAAGACAATTAGAAAGAAACAAGCACAGTTTTCAAAAACCAAAAGCCCACAATACCTAAGGCCCTGTTTGATAACCTTTTGGTTTTTGGTTTTTGAAAATTATGCTTGTTTTCATCTAATTTCCTTACAATTATTTTTATATTTGTTAAAGACACGCTTGAATTCCTAGCCAAATTTCAAAAACAAAAAAGCAAGTTTTTTAAAACTATTTTTTCTAGTTTTCAAAATTTAACTTGTAGATGGATGTAATGTTTTTAAGTTTAATTTTCAAAAACCAAAAACCAAAAATCAAATGGTTATCAAACCAGACCTAAATTATTTAAAAGAAATTTTGCTGAGATGACCCTAGTATATTGGCACGAGTTTCTCCTTTACGATAATGTTTGGTTCACAATATGTGGTCTATATGGTTTGAACTGTATTATCTCTTTGTCTTTACTTTTCACTTCTGTCCTTTTATGAAAATTTGGAATCTAATCTCTAAAATGACCTTTTTTTTTTTTTTTTGCTAAGTCTTTACGATAATATTTCGTCCACAATGTGGTCTATATGGTTTGAACTGTCACATTTCTCTGTTTTTACTTTTCACTTTTGTCCTTTTATAAAATGTTTGAAATTATATTTATAATCTCTAAAATGACTTTTGTTTTTTTTTGCTAAGATGACCCTAGTATATTGGCATGAGTTTTTACTGTACGACCACGTTTGTGGTCTATATGGTTTGAACGGTCACATTTCTCTGTTTTTACTTTTTCACTTTTGTCCTTTTATAAAACGTTTGGAATCATATTTCTAATCTCTGCAATAACTTTTTTTTGTTCTTCCTTTACGATCACTGTTCGTTCACAATGTGGACTCTCACATTTCTTTGTCTGCACCTTTCACTTTTGTCCTTTAATAAAAAGTTTGAAATTATATTTCTAAATGATTTTTTTTTTTGTTGAGTACATATGTTAGTTCAATTATTATCAATTTGATATACAGCATCGGTGGTTGGATTTAAAGTAATGAATATTAGGTGGTTGATTGAACTAATTTGTACAAGGGCGTGGACGGTTTGGAATGATAGAAACCATTTTCTGCAATCGTCCAATTCCTAATATTGCTATTTGTTGTAATTGGATACATGATTATCTGAATGGGTATCCAACAACAAATGTGAATCCAACAAGGAGAGAATGCAACAAGTCCAGGAAGTGCAAATACTAATGCAAGGAAGGGATGTGTTGATAATACATGTTGATGTTGTGATATACGAAATCGTCATGTTGGTGTTGGTGTAGTGATACGAGATACAGAGGGCCAGGTGATGCCAGCAATGGTTAATTCTTTCTCTACGTTTCTACTCCCTTATGTGTAGATGCTTGTGCTGTTTTGGAAGGTCTTCGTTGGGAAATTGACAATTATGGACCCTTTAAGTTTTCATTTTAGAAAATAGGCCCATTTTGTAGAAAATTGTTTCTGAGGACCCCTTGCTGATGAAAGTGATGTCAACATGAAGTTGAAAGTACAGTTATACCCTCTTTATTTAAAAACTAGTGAAATTTTGAATTTTTACACCAACCTTCATTAATTTTGTTCACCAACCTATTTAATGAAAGGATTAATGTTAAACAACCTGATTTTTTCCACACTTTATTAATATTCCATAACTCAACAATATTTCCATTATACACAACTCACGTTTTTCATCTTTTCCACAAAGTTTTTTTTTTTCCAACCAAGAATACTTGAGGTATGTCATTTGATTTTGTGGATATATTACTTAGATTTGTTGTTAAAATGGTTGAACCTTTATGTTTAAATGCATTTACATTCATGAATATTTGGTTGAATTCATAAGCATTTGAGTTAATCCACGTTTTTTTTGTTAGTTTTTTGGGTTTATCTCATTAATTTCTATCTAAAACTCGGTTTAAATGTATAATACTTCGTCTAAATCATGATTTCCAACATTCTGTCGAAAAACTTGGTCTCGATCCTGGTCGAGATTCTGGCCAAGAATTTTCCATGCACGTAGATTTCAAACAGTTCCCATGCAAAAAGATTTCCTTACGCGATTTCTTATTTATTTATTTTTTAATTTATGCAGATCATGCCTCGTGTGTGGGTTTGTTTTGGTGGAATATGGAATGAGAGTGAAAAGGAGTACGAAGGTGGGGAGTTGAGAGGGTTCGATGTAGATGTTGGAATTACACATGTCGACTTCCTAGGCCGGGTTTGAATAAGTTGTATAAATCCCGCTGAGTTTGATATTGTGATAAGGTGTGTACTCCAACTAAAGTCCAAAGCTCCAGCATTTGTTATCTGAGATGACGAAGACCTTCATACTTTCCTGACATGGGAAGAGGTCTCTGTAATACCTCTCTACGTATCGTCTGTGCCAAAGTTTTTTAGTAATGAGAGACATAGGTCACTTCCCATTCCATACACGGTATCAAATAACCCCAATCAATGTAATCATTCCTCATCCTTCCCATATAACCAAGGACAATATATCCCCTCCACAAACATCTCTAACCAAGGACAAAGTGCAGTAGCATCACTTACTCCGATGTCCAATAATGTATCTGCATATAACTTGGGAGATGATGTAGACCATGCTTGGGGGGAATTGAGAGATGAAGTGTTGGAAGTAGATGAAGATGATGACTGGAGTGTGGATAGAGACGATGAGTCAAATGTAGATGTAGATTACGATGAGGATAGAGATGATGGACTTGATGAGCCAGAAGTAGATGGATATGGTTGAAGGATTAAAATTCCTTGGCAGCGGAAACGATCAGGATCATTCTTGAAATAAAATTCAATTTAGAAAAACCAATACGTTGGCAAATTTAAATTACAGAAACAATTCCTATAAAATAGATTAAGCATACATTCTTCAGATCTAAACAATTTTAGATTAGAGAAAACTTACGTGAATGAAGACCAATCTTCTTCTCTGCACTATGCTCCAAGAACCACATCCTGTATTTCTTCCAATGTACACCACCAAAAGTATTCACCCACTATTCTCTTGGGTTCTTGAGATTTTGATGGTGGAATCAACAAATCTTCGAGATGGAATTAATTTACAGCAAGGTTGCTGTCTTTTTCTCGAGAGGAAAAAGGATCGATGATCAGAGAGCAAGAGAGAGATCTCATATCCGATATTTTCATCCCCTGCAAAACTGAACTGACTAATTAAGTTCTTTTCCACGATTGGGGAGGGGAAGTTACACACGTTGTAACTCCCCAAGTGGGATTTTAAAATAAATAATTAATTTAATTATTTAACAATAATCAAATTAATAATTAAAACCATATAATATATCCTAAATTAATTTAATCAAATCATATTTGATTAAATTAATTTTAACATATAGTTTTAATCAATTCATATTTGATTAAATTAATTTTAACATATAGTTTTAATCAATTCAATTAAATCTTATTTAATTGAATTTAATGAAGTAAACCAATTAATTAAATATCATATAATTAATTTAATATTATATTTAAATCAAATTCAAATATTTCTCTCTCTTTTAACCTATAGTTTTAATATGAATCTCATTCACATTAAATTTAACCTATAGATTTAATATGAATCTAATTTATGTTTAATATTTGAACTCCTTCAAATATTTCATTCTCTCATTAATTAATTTTGAATCACATCCAAAATTAATTTTATATTATAAAGTTTAATTCATTAATTAAACTTGTATTATAATGTATCTCCATACATTATATATTAATTGTATCAAATACAATTAACTAAAATTTCCTTAATAATTAAGACTAATTAATCTCAGAACCCGTTACGAGCTAGTAGGTGGACCTAATGGACCTACAGATCAGAAGCTCCAACGATACGAGATTAACTGGCTAAACTCATTAACCAAGTTAATCAACATTCATTAACTGTGAGTCACTCCACTAAAGACCCACAGCTGCACTCTTCTCACTGTACAATATTTCTGTGTCCACAAATATCGACCAATACAGTAAGTCAATCCTTCACGAGTGTTCGTAACGCCAGTTGGGTCAAATTACCGTTTTACCCCTGGGTTACCTCTGGATCGTTAAGTACCACTGATCCCTCTAATGAACAACCTGTTTAGGGTCCAACCACTAAACAGAAATTCCTCTCGGGCCAGGAGAGGACAGCGCGCTTTTGTTCAAGCCTTGGAATCAGCCCTTAAGGGAATACACATCTACTTGCCCCAATAGGGGAAGGAGTGAATTTCATCTTGTACTATTATGTTCCCAGCCCTCATTCGGTCTTACCCCTGAAATGGTAGGATTATTGAGTCGATGTACAGGTCACTCTCACCCATACAAATCTAAGGACAATCCCTCCTGAAAGGGGTTCATAACAGACTCAGGATTGAGATTGAGTTACCTAGGTCATCCTATTGAAATAGAAACCTAAACTAGTTAACGGCGTTACATCTAGTGGTTACTATTTCGCGGTCCAATCTTATGCAAACTCATTGCATAGGATACCCCCACTTGCATGTCTCCTACATGGATGCTTTGGATCATTGCATCTGTATCGAATACAAAGTGGATCGTATCACATAGTGTCACCAGGATAAGGTACCCAGCCTTATCCCTATACTATAGACCTTTTAGGTTGTTACTTGGACACTGATCCCCGTATGTCCCCACATACTAGTCCAAGTTTCATTTAAACAACCTTGGATCTTAGTTTATTGGATTTAGGGTTTATTAATCCAAACTCGATTATTCAATAACCAAATTACTGAATCACTCAAATAACGCTTTATTGAGATCGATTAATTTGTTTCATTTACTATCTACCAGTTTTAGGGCATAAAACCCAACAATGGTCATAGGGAGGCCCCGCCTGCTAATGCAACTGTAGCTCCACCTGCTAATGCATCTGAAGCTTCACCTGCTAATGCATCTGAAGCTCCACCTGTTAATGCACCTAAGGTTATGCATGCATCAATTTCGATCGCCCCACGAACTTCTGTGACAGCTCCATCAGGTAACTCAATTGTCATGTCTGGTCAGTCTTCTGGTTCTGATGATATACAAGTTGGGGATGTATTCATGTGCAAAAAGACCTGACCATAAGATTGTTTGTTCTGGCGATGAGGTGAAACTTCGAGTTTAAGGTTAAGCAATCTAAAAAAGATATATACGTAGTTATCTGTCGCACTGATGAATGTAAATGGAGACTTCGAGCCATGAGATTGAAAGGGTGTGAAACGGTCCAAAACCCAAATCCTAAAATCTCCCTCGAGTTCTCCCTATGTATGAATCTCCCTCGAGATTCTTCGTTGCAGAATCGATTCCTTCGTTTTTTTTATCCAAACACGATTACAAACAATTACAAAATGTAGACGACACAAACAGAGAAGATCAAAAGTCAAAATAGAAGATAAAAAAACACCCTTTTAATGTTCAAAATATAGAGAATCGATTTCAAAATGTAGAATCTTCGTTGCTCAAATCGATTCCTTCGTTTTTTTCATCCAAACACGATTACAAACAATTTCAAAATGTAGACGACACAAACAGAGAAGATTGAAAGTCAAAATAGAAGATAAAAAAACACCCTTTTAATGTTCAAAATATAGAGAAGTCGAAATCTAATGTTCATAAACCCTAAAAAATCAACTCAAATAAACAATACCTCGTTGCTCAAATCAGTTGAATAAAAGTTGAGAGAAGAAGAAGACGATTTCAACCAAGAGGCTTGAGTATTCTACCAAGAGAATCGAAACGGAAACGAAAGAGAGGGAGAATTGGCTCGAGTATTCTATCGAGAGGAAACGAAGAGACGGTAAAAAAAAATGGGGGGAAAACAAAATAGAGGGTATTGTGGACATTTCAAGTGTCTTGGGGTCCTTACAAACAATGTTTAAGATAATGGGCCCTTATTTCTGAAAAGAAACTTTAAGGGCCCATAATTGTCAATTTTTCGTCTTCGTTTGGCTCACCGAATGGATATAAGGAAAATTAAGATTTTTTCAGACTCACTTACCTTGTGTCCATTCTTAATAAGGAGATAGAGTGTGAGGCTGATATTCTTTCAAATCTATGGGATATAGAGGCTATTAGGAGCATGTTTGAAATCAAGTTTGTTCATGTCAGTCTACACTACAATGGGATGGCTCATAAATTACCTAGATCAAACTTATTTTCTGCTCCGCAGTTATAGCTTAACAATTATCCTGATTGGATTTCAAAGTTGGTCATTTGTGAGAAATCACTATTTGTACCCCAAAGAGGATTTATTTATGTTGTGCAAAATTACATCATACCGCAAGTGTACGGGTCAAATTTTAATATAGTGATTCGTGATTAATGAGTGTCGTCCTCTGGATCGGTGTTCTAGTCAATTAATTATCATGATTAATAATTTTGTCCAATTTTATTTAGAGAAGAATGCAGCTGTGGGTCTTTAGTGGAGTGATCCACAGTTAACAAAAACGAAGGTTGATTAACTTGGTTAATGAGTTAACAAATGTTCTTCCTCTCAACGCATTGTTTTTTTTTTCCTCCTCCTCCTCTTCTCTTCTTCTTCTCCAGCAGACTTACCAACGATGCCAAAGTGAAATCCTCCCATTTTCCGTTCGGCATCCCCAGGCAGAACCCACTCTCCCAATCCCATCGCATTTTGAGGTAAAATTTTGATTAAACTTTTACTGGTATTTCAATTTTCTTATGTGTCTGATGAGTTTGTGTTCTGAAGGTCTCCAATTGAAATGAGTTACTGTGTGGAATCCTTGCTTCCTTACCACTCTGCTACTGCCTTTGCATTGCTTACGTCTATGCTTTATGTTTCTCGTCGGAGCTACGGTTGGACTCCAGAAGGTATTTCCTTGCTCTTATTACTGAATTGTTATGTGTAAATATCTGAATTGTTTGTTTGTTTTTTTTTTTAAATCGAGTTTTCCCCTCTTATCTTGTTTTGGTTTTAGCTCTGTGTGTTGGTGATTCTACCTTCTGTTAATGGCCAATAAGTTGGTTGGTTCTGCTAAGGTGGGGGGTTAATATTTTAGGTGCATTAAAAAAATTGTGGTTGACTTTTAAGTGTTCATTGAAAATATGAAAGAACATTTTTGTTCGTGTGGCGAGGAATTTGTATTCTACATTCTAGGCAACCCATCTATTACTCTCTTGCGCGATGAAAGAGTGCACATTGCTTTTTCTTTTGTAGGGCAAGACGAGACTAGATGAGGTCTAAGCATCAACGATGGAATGACTGGATTTATTTTTGTTGTCTACTTTGGAAATCGTGGTAAAATAATACTCGAAAAGATTATATCAGAAAACCCTTCTTTTTGTGCTGAAATTTGAGCTGAGACATTCAGATCTGATTGGGGAGGGAGGAGGGACACTCCTCCTCTGTTTTATTAAAAAAAAACAAGAAGAAGAAGAAAGTGGGAGAAGAGAGAAGAAGAAGAGAAGAGGAGAGAAAAAAAAAAGTGTCGCCGCCGGAGTTAAAGAAGAAAGATGGTGGTTGAGAGGAAGAAGATGATGATAGTTGGGTTGAGAAGAAGAAGAAAGGAGGGAAAAAAGAAGAGGGAAAATGAAAATTTAAAAAAATATATATTTTTTAATTATTTTATTATTATTTATTTTTAAAAATTTTAAAAATAAATTTTTAATAAAAAAAAATAGGTGTCATGTCAGCAAATCGTTAGTTTTTAACGGAAAAATAGATTGAGAGACTAAAATGCAACTAAAATCAAACCTTAGGGACTAAATTGTTGAGTTTGAAAACTAAGGACCAAAATGAAACCTAACCCAAACCTCAGGGACTAAAAGTGTATTTTTCCCTAGTTATAATATATGGTGTTTATGTATGATTATTAATTTCATGAGTAATTTAGTATAAATGTTATATTAAATATATGAAGTTGGACAAACATGATGCATGACATTAATTTAGCTAAATATAAGAGTTATATTTAATTAATGTAGCATGTATGCTTAGAATTATTTTCATGGGATTAATATAATTAGTCATATTATGGATGAAAATAATATTTTTTTTTTTTTATAGGAAACAAAACAATTTCATTGATGTATGAAATAGATACAAAAGATCAACCTATCATAGGTATTACAAGAGATATCTCCAATGGGATATGAGGGAAGAGATGGAGTAATTACAAAAAGTGGGGATGCTTCTACTCCAATAAAGAGCTAGAAAGGTTGTAGATTCGATAAAGGAACGTATGCTTTGATTCCTGTCAGTGAAGATCCTAGCATTCCTTTCTAGCCAAAGGTTCCATAAAAAAGCATACAAAAAATTCAGCCAAATGAGCTTTTTATCCTTCCTAAAGGGGTGACCAAGAATAGCAAAAGATATAAGAGCGTGGATATCGCCAGGCCGGGCAAATTGCCATCCAAAAGCTTGTTGAAGATAGGACCAGCAAGTAGAGGCATATTCACAGCTACTGAATAAGTGGGCTTGGGTCTCGTTTGCTTTGAAGCACATGATACAGCAACCAGGGGAGAGAAAAGAGCCAGGATTCCTTTTTTGGATAATATCTGTTGTATTGATACAAGCATGACTAATCTCCCAGACGAAGAATTTGTTTTTTCGGCATGGATCCCTTCCATAACTGACCATAGAGATCTATACTGCTATTCTGAGAGGAGGAGGCCATCTGCTGCAAGAGAGTTCTAGTAGAGAAAATACCAGAATTTCCAAGGCACCAAAACCATGAGTCCTCTTCATTTTTTATGGAGAAGTTGGTGAGATTGTGTGATAAATAAGCCCATTCGGTAATCTCAGCTTCTGAAAGGTTCCTTCTCAAATGGAGGTTCCAGGATCCATCAATCGGGTTCCATAAATCTGTTATAGTGCCCTCCTTTTTTAGAGACAAATTATATAATGATGGATACTGTACCTTTAGGGGTGAAGTGCCGAGCCAAAGATCCTCCCAAAAAAAAGTTTTGGTGCCATTTCCCACCCTAGATTCAATATGGTCGTAGATAAAGGGCTGCAACTTGTGAATAGATTTCCACGGCCCCTTTGAAGTTTTCAGTGAGAGATCTCCCAACTTGAGCGGATTTTTGGCCACTCCGAATTTGGTGGCAATGAGAGTTCTCCATAGAGCTTCCGGTTCGGAGTAAAATCTCCAAATCCATTTGGCTAAGAGGGAAACATTTTTCTTGTGAATATCAAAGATGCCTAGACCTCCTTCAAGAACGGGGGATTGAACAATGGACCATTTAAGCAAGTGACAACCTTTTTTCTCTATGCCTCCTCGCCAAAGAAATAATCGATACATCTTTTCAATCTCCTTGGAGACTTTTTTTGGGGCTAGAAATAAGGAGAGATAATAAATGGGGAGGTTTGAGAGGGTAGCTTGGATAAGGGTGTGTCTTCCTCCTTTGGAAATGTTGTGTGATCCCCAGTTGTGCAATCTTTTCTGAATTTTTTCAATAATAGGGGTCCAAAAACTAGTCTTCCTCGGGTTGCCATTGAGAGGGAGGCCCAGATAAGTTATCGGCCAAGAGCCTGTCTTGCATCCAAAAACCGATGCCAAAAGAGATGCCTGTTGAGAGTCCATGCCAATGCCCAAAAATTCAGTCTTGTTTCGATTAATTTTCAACCTCGATATAGCTTCAAAGGAGCAAATAACATTGAAAAGATTCATAATATGTTCTTGCTTTGGGGAGGAAAAAAGAATGGTGTTGTCGGCGAACTGGAGATGAGAGATAGACATTGTCCGAGGGCAATTACCGACCCCGAAACCTTCAATGGAGCCACTTTGTTCAACCGATAAGAGCATTCTACTAAGAACATCAGCTACCATAATGAAAAGGAAGGGAGAAAGAGGGTCACCCTATCTGAGACCTCTAGAAGCAATGATTTTACCTCTAGGCTTGCCGTTTATAATGATAGAATAATTTGCTGATGAGATACATCCCCTAATTCACTTCCTCCATAAATGACCAAAGCGTTTGACTTTTAAGACCTCATCAAGAAAATTCCAGTCAACGGTGTCGAAAGCTTTCTCTATGTCGAGCTTGATAACCACCCCTTGTCTCTTTCTTCTGTTGAATTCATCAATAAGCTCATTGGCAATCAGGGAGGCATCCATGATTTGCCTATTCCCCACAAAAGCTGATTGATACGGAGTAATAATAATATATGGGAGGATTCTTTTAAGACGTTTAGAAAGAACTCGGGCAATAACCTTGTAAAGACATGTTGTCAAACTGATAGGTCTATACTCCCCCACAGCTTTAGCACCAATCTTCTTAGGGATGAGGCAGATGTAGGTTTCGTTGAGGCTTGCATTAATAATACTGCTCTTAAAAAAATCATTGAACACTCCCTTTATGTCATCCTTGAGGGTGTTCCAAGATTTTTTAAAGAATTCTGCCGTGAAGCCGTCCGGTCCGGGGGTCTTATTCGAGCCCAAGTCTTGTACTGCCTTATAGATCTCAGGTTCTGAAAAAAGAGATTCTAAAGCAGCTTGCTGGTCAAGGGAAATGGGACTCCAGTCACTGATGTTAGGCAGAGAGGGTCTATGGTTCTGTTTACTAAAGAGCTTCTGATAAAAATCAATAAATTCCTTCTCTATATCTTTGTCGATTATAAGGCTTTGTCCATGGGCTGCAAGAATTTCAGAAATGGTATTCCTCCTTCTGTTGATAGCCATAAGTCTGTGAAAGAAAGATGAGTCAATATCTCCTTCTTTAAACCATTTTAACTTACATCTTTGATGCCATAAAACTTCTTCATTTGCCACAATAGAGATCAATTCAGCCTTAATCTGTACCCTTCTGTTAATATCGGCTTTGGTAATGGAACCACTTTCTTCTACCTTATCGATATTCGCAAGTTCTAGCCCCAGCCTGTTTTTATTAACCGATTGCTGGCCAAAAACTTGTTGGTTCCATTGCTTCAACTCCTTTTTAAGACCTTTTAGCTTTTGAATAAAACTATGGCCAGGCCATCCAGACAATGGGTTTGCCTTCCACCATGACTCAACAGTATGAAGGAAGGAGGCATGAGATAGCCAAGCATTGACAAATCTGAATGGAGGAGGACCCCAACGATCATTCCCCAGAGTGAGGCAAATCGGGAAATGATCAGATGTAGCTCTATCTAACTTGCGAACCACAATTGTTCCAAATTTTGTAGATAATTCGTCTGTGATCAAGAACCTATCAATAAGCGACATCGATGGATTTGGCCTGAAACTAGACCAAGTGTACTTGCCGTTTGAGAGGGGAAGGTCTTGTAGGGCGGCAGAGGCAATGAAGCGATTGAATTTCCTTGTGGCACGGGTTGGGGTGAAGGAGAGAGGGGACCGTTCCCAAGACCAGCGAGTGATGTTGAAATCACCACCGATAATCCATATAGGTAAGCATAGGGCCTCTAAATCAGCAAGCTCTCGCCAAAAAAGCTTCCTGTCTCGAGAGATGTTAGGTCCATAAATCCCTGTAATCCAAAAAGAGTAGTCATCAGCGAGAGAAAGGTGGATGGTGAGAGAGAAAAGACCTTCAATAACCTCTAACACAGTGAAGGTGGATTCGTTCCACATTATGACAATACCCCCAGATGCACCATCAGAATCGCGCGAGGCCCAAGCAATATTTCTAGAACTCCAGATGGATTTGATCATTCTTCTATCAATCTTAGTCAACTTTGTTTCCAGGAGGATCACCAAAGATGGATTGTGTGAGGAGAGAAAATTTTTTATAAGGGCCCTCTTCTTCCATGAGCTCAATCTTCTAACGTTCCATGATATAAAAATCATGTGTCTTCTTGCGACCCATCTACAAGATGGCCCTGCTGGGGTCTTGTCATAATTGACCCTGGAGTGTAAGTTTTGAAGTTCCTTGACCCATTTTGTCTTTTTTTTTTTTTACAGTAAGAGATGTCTTCTGTTTACTAGGCATGGGCATAATGCACATTCCGTGCTCAGTCAGCCAGGGGAAGATCATGGGAAGATATACAGCTGGGTCAATTTTGGTGTCCTCTGTATACAACTCTTCCAAGATGTCTTCTTCCACAAAAACCTCAATGAGATCTGTGTATTGTAAACCTATTCCCTGCTGATCGGATTGAGGCTCTTCTATTTGCAAGGGAATAGGATCTTCGATAAAAGGCTCCTGTTCTTGATTGTGTTCGAAAAGTCTGCTAATCGTGGGTGGGGAGGTCTGGTTCTATGTCGCTCTTTCAGGTGTTGAGGTTGTGGATCTAATCATGGCAGTAGAACATGGGGAGGATAAAAATCCTTCAGAGTCTGAAACATGGAGCTCTGTATTCGTGGAGTGTTTGTTTCCAATGATGAGATAGGTTTTTTTATTGTTGATAACAATGGGCTTTTTATGAGCAGCGAAGCATTGGGTAGGGCTTTTTGGTGGGCCAGGTGGGTGTGATGGGTTGGTATTGGGTGGGCCAAGTGGGCCTCTCTGGTTACCGTCAAAAGGTAGGGTTTTATTGGGTACTTTTACCGAGTGCTTATCAAGAGAGGATTTTGGGGATTGGGGCTCTGTGGTGATAGATGGCGCCAGAGGGTCCCTGTCAGATAAAGACGCAGACATCAGAGCAGTGGATGTGTCCAATACATCATTTGGGGCCTGTGGAAAGTCGTTTCTGTATATGGACTGTTTCTTTTCCCCTTTTGTTTCATCATTCAGGGTGGTGGCGCGTGGGTTATGAACCCGTTCGTTATCCGCAACAAATACTTTCTCGTCGGCGCGTGTAGCACTGGAAGCCATCGAAGATGATGGTATCTTGCCATGAATACCGACGACATAACCTATGTTGTATTCTTCCATGAAGAATGGGTCGATGGAAACTGATATGGGACTGTTGGAGGTTGAGGGGAGGTGAACTATTGATAGCTCTTAGAAATAAGAGCTATTGGCTTTCTCTTAGGCTTAAAAACTCTACTCTTTGATGTGTTTGAGCTTTGGTTTGTGCATGAAAATGAGCAATCTTGATGAATATTTTTACATATCAGTAGGCCAAGCTTGATTGGAATTTAGTGCAGAATTCTTATGTGTTAAGCTGATTTTTCAGATATATGATCACTCAGGTTGTGCTACAGCAGCTGATTCCACAACAGAAGGCAGAAAGTCTGGAAATTAAGTGACTGCACGTGCTAAATCCGTGAAAGCTTTCATTAATTGAGCTGGCAGCCATGTGAGCTGATTTGTCCCATCTCAGCCTATTGGGGAAGGTCCATGTGGATTTATGTGTCTAATCAGTCCTAAAATCAATGCAAAGAGATGATATAAATGCTTCTTTTGCCCAAAATGAAGGGGGGATCAACAGAGAATTAACCTAGAAGCTGCTGCTGTCATTGAGAGGAGAAAAAGACAAGGAGGCTGCTGCTAAAGGAGGATTTCCAGCTTGGGAAAGCTGGAATCTACCTTGGAAGCTTCTTTTCTTCATCCTTTTTCTCTTATTCTTCCTTCTTCTAGTGTTTAGTTTGTATTTAAGGTTGTAATTATGAATGGTATGGTAGTTCACTGCTGTATTTTCATTATTTTCACCTTGAACATGAGCTAAATCCTCTTAGGTGAGGATTAGGGTGCTTAAACTTGAACTTGTTGTTTGTTTTAGTGGAACTTTATATATTGCAACTTAAAGTAAAGTGTTCTTCATTGTTTAAATCTAGAATTTCGTTTGGCCAACCATTTTCTAGCAATGTTATTAAGTGTTTGGGAAAACAATTGATAACCGATTACTTTACTTTACCTTAGCCTTTTTAGGTCATGAAAATGAGTGGGTATTTAGGGATAAATAACCACCTAAGGCACTAAATCAGTTGAGCTAAAAAGAAGGGGTTAAATGGGAGTTTAATCACCTAACTAGAGGAGAATTGGAAGATTCCCGTAGAAATTTCAGTGTGAGTTGTAATTATAAAGTTCTGCTACAGCAAACAGCTTGTGAGAGTAGACAGCCCCTAATCTGAACCTTGCTTTCTCTGTGCGATTTTCTGTTTTTGTTGAATTTCTCTTAAGTTCTTGTCATTTTAAGTTTGTTTATCATTTTAATCTCTTGCATTTAATTATTGAAAAATATTTGTTCCTCGGTTACTTAGAATTTCATTGAAAATAGGCTTAGAAGTAGTAAATTTCATTAACTTAATCCCTGTGGAGACGATCTTAATTTACTTATCACTTGCTGCCATGATGTGTATACTTGCACGTTTTTGAGCTATTTGTGAAGATTTCTTGCATAATTATAATCACATTGCACAAGGCAACAACTATCGCTGGAAGAAAGCCCAAAAGATTATCCTTACCTTGATTCCTATCTCCATCATATCCATACGAGATAGGGTTTTGTTTGCTGTTTCCAAATAGCCCCCACATTCGTCTCCTATTTTCTTGAAGATGTCGATAGACCATTTATCTAATGGTAAGTTCCTGACTTTTATCCAGCCACCGTAGGAGGGTACTTTTGGTTCACTCAGCATTGCTTCGGCACTCCATGGGAAGAAACGAACTTGGAAGTTTCCGACCTTATACCACCCCTTAATATTGGCTATAACCCGAGCTTGCTCTTCGTCTTTACAAGCCAGGAGGGCTTTGTCTGGCTGGATGGGGCTGACTGAAGACAAATCTGATAAGTGTTGTTGCATAGCCCTCAAGATATCATACCAACTATCGTGGAAGTGTTTTCTCTAGATAATGACTGATGATGACAGGTATAAAGCAGCGAACTGTGGGTTAGAAGGAGTGGGGACTACATCCAGAGGTTGTTGGTGGTTGGGTGGATCACAGTTCCTTTGAGACGTCTTTAATGCATCCTTGTATGAGGTATTTTCCGTCCCTTTACCAAACAACCATGGTTCCTTGCTGACCCAAATGGTGTTGCGGGAGTTAATGTAGGCAGAAAGATCACGCCATCCTTTTCAACTTTCACCAACAGGCACAATGAGCTTATTAATGCCACCATTTGGTCCGAGCTTGGCTATTTCAACTGAATGACCTCTTCTACTAGATATTTTTTCTACCCAAAAGACAGCTTCATCTACTCTGGTCTAATTAAAAAACTTCTGAGTCAGGGGAAGGTTGCAAAGTCTGTCAAAACAAGATTGGAGCCAAGATAGGATCTCATTTGTGAGAGTCAGAGTAAAGCTTTTTTCCTTGCTAGCTTCAGTGAGTCGGAAGAGACTAGGGTTCTTCCGGTCAGTAGTGATGGAGAAGGTTTTTCTTTCGACCTTGAAAGAGTGGGCTGAGGAGGTGGCCATGGTTGGAGGGTTTGGTTGGGGGTCGATGGTTGACGGGTGGGTGGAGGGTCATGGTGAGGAGTTGGAGGGTGGTCGGCGAGGGGTTTGGTGGCTGGCGGGAGGGGGAGAGAAAGAGAGAGGTAGAGAGAGAGTCATGACTTCAAAATTCACTAACAAATTTGAAAGTTCAAGGACCGATGAAAATAATAAATTCAATGCTTAATTTTCATGTATGATTTTAATATAAAGTGTTATATTAATAAAAATGAAAATAGAAAAGCATTGAGCATGACATTAATTTAGATTAATATAAGAGTTATATTAAATTAATGTCAACGATCATGTAATTTAATTTCGTGGATGTTTAATTAGTATAATCGATATTAATTATATAGAAATTGAAATTGCATGAAGCATGACACCACTTTAGATTAATATAATCGTTATATTAATTAATTTTATGGATGTCATAAACATATGGTGTTTAAAATAACATGAATTAGATTGTTATTATGAAACACCCTAGGAGCATGTTATAGGGTTAATCATTAAAATTTTATAATAGTTATAAAAATTATTAGAAACCGTCAACCTATAACAAAGAGTTGCATGCAAACATAGGATCTTAGGTTAAATTGAATTAATTTTAAAATGTTTAAAATTAATTAAACCTAAGCTCACTTTAATTCTAATAGGATTAGAATTATTTTCTTACTTAGAATTAAAATAGTTTTAATGAACTAATTAGGAAAAACATTATTGTGGTTATAAGGAAACTCTCCTAGTGAAGTTTTGTCTAGGCTAGAGGTATTTAAGTTGACGGTTTACGAAACACCTCATACCTAGGAATTGATCCAGAACCTGAGTTGAATTAATCATAGTCTAATGTTAGCATGCAATGTCACTAGGTAATTAAATGAGTTCAATTCACCTAGACATTAGAATAAAGACCTATATATAAGGGTTATATAAAGGTTTAGACTTAGATAGATTCACTTAGCCGGAATTTACCTAAGTAATAGACCCTTAATTCTAAAAATATTTAGTGGGAGGAAATATGACAAAACAAGATTTTCATAAATCAAGTTTTGCTCTCACGTCCTCAAGAGTTCACAACGTGAGGTCCATGCTTGGCCTCGAGTCACCCTGGGAGTGACCCCCTACGGGTGGTGTTTGCATGGATCAATAACAATGTGAATTAAGGAGTATTTTATAGTAAGTGGGAGGACACATGTCAACGTATCCTATGGTCTCCTCCATTAGGTTGCACCGTGAGATTCCCATGATCTGCCTGTGAGTTGCCCTAGGAGCGATCACCCTATGGAGGGCTTGATCATGGGAGTCGGAACAACACAAACTCCAAAAATGGATAGGGTTTCTTAGGTCCATTTCCAACTTTGACTTTCCCAACGGTAGCATTGTTGGGGCGAACCTTTGAGATTTGAAAATGGAGGGTCACACTTACGAGAAATTGTTAAGATGTTAATGATTTCCTGACCGAAAAACGATAGCTAAGAACTATTGGAATATGAGTTATTCTGGTAATAGTGATTGGCTGAGATTGTCTCAATTCAGGGGAGGAGTAGCTGACTCTCCTACGGTAGCTGTTACTCTAAACCTCTAGAGTATCGTTGCAAAATAAATGATTTTCTATGGGTCCATCATTACTTTTGCTAAATTGATTGGATTAATAATAATTTTTGTGTAATAGGTTAATGCAAGAAAACTAATTAAATTAATTTGTTTGTTTTGAGCATGAATCGTTTTGTGAATGCCTTAAATAACGCCAAATGTAAATATGGTATATCTAATACAACCTATGAAACGAACTTAGACGCTAATTGTGTGGCAAATAATATGGAATTGGTCTTAACTGAGGAATGTCCTCAGGCCCACATGTCTAATTCATCTGGAATTGTTCATGATGAATATGACATAGACTGCTTGGCAAATCTCAATGACAGTAAATGTGATTTATTGGTCATTGAAACGTACATAGTGGAAAATGAGGATACAGCCTGGATCCTTGATTCAGGTGCCACTCATCACGTCTGCTCTTCCAAGGGAATGAGCACTTGGCAACAATTAGATATTGGGGAAATAACTCTCAGAGTTGGGACTGGAGAGTTCATTTCAGCTAAAGCAGTGGGAGATATTAAGATGTTCTTCTCCAAGGAACGTTATATGTTATTAGATAATGTATATATAGTTCCCAAGATTAAAAGAAATTTGATTTCTATTTCTTGTTTGCTTGAACAAGGATATTCAGTGTCCTTTTCTGTAAATGAAGCTTTCATTACTAAAAGGGGTGTTGATATCTATTCTGCAAAAATGGAGAACAATTTATACGTTTTAAGACCAATAGAGTCTTGGGCTATTTTAAACGATAAGATGTTTAGAACAGCAGAGACTCAACCAAAGAGGCAAAAGGTTTCTCAAAGTACCTATCTTTGGCACTTGAGACTTGACCACATTAATCTCAATAGAATTAGGAGATTGGTTAAGAACGAACTTCTAAGCGAGTTAGAAGATGGTTCTTTACCTCCATGTGAGTCATGTCTCGAAGGTAAAATGACCAAACGACCTTTTACTAGAAAATGTTATCGTGCCAAGGAACCCTTAGAGCTTGTACATACGGATCTCTGTGGTCCAATGAATGTTAGGGCTCGAGGAGGGTATGAATATTTCATATCTTTCATAGATGATTATTCAAGGTATGGTTATTTGTATTTAATGAGTCATAAGTCGGAAGCCCTTGAAAAGTTCAAGGAGTATAAGGTTGAAGTTGAGAACTTAAGGTTGAAGTTGAGAACTTGTTAGGTAAGACCAACACCACTGACGACGGTACTCTCTTTCCTTCCCCTTCCACTCACTGTCGCCATCTCCAACACCACCATCACTTGCTGTTCTTTTTTTTTTCAGTTTTCAGATCTATGGGGTTTTTTTCCTGTTTAAAAAAAATGGTTGGAAGATCTGTGGGTTTTTTTTCAAGTTTTCAGATCTGGAGGGAGAGGGGCGGCGTTGAGGAAGAAGAAGATTGGAAGGGGTGGGTTTTTTTTTCCAGATTGGAAAGGGGGTGTCGCGGATGGAAATCTAGGGTGAGCACTGGTTTTGAGTCGTGCCAATTGTTCTGAAGCGTCCCACCCTTCATTTCTTTGTCCTGTTCCGAATTTTGGACAATGAAGTGAGTAATCGTAGGAGAAATTTTAGGGTTCGAATTGGGAGCTGATGAAATTTGGTGCCCTTTTCAATGGGGGGTGTCGAAATGGCACCAACGAGAAGATGAAGGAGAGAGGGAGAAGAGGGAGAGAGAGAGGAAAAAGAGAAAAGGGGAAAAGGGCATCAAGGAGAGAGAAAATGATTTTTTTTATTTCTTTAATTATTTTTTAATTATTTTTTATTTTATTATTATTTTAATTTAAAATTTAATATTTTAATAAATCAACACCATTAAAAAAAAATTAACAATTGAGAGACTTAATAGAACCATTTTCGAAACAGTAAGGATTTAATTGTCCAATTTCGAAACCTAGGGAACTATTAGAAACTGATCCAAAACAGTAGGGACCAAAAATGTATTTTACCCATGAATTTAAAATGTTTTTATTTTAAAAAATTAAAATATATTTTTTATTTTAAAAAGTTAAAAAAAAATTAATTTAGCTAAAATTGGACAGAGACCAAAATTTCAACCTCCAAAGTTAAACTGTTTTTTTTTTTTCTTGAAACTTCTAAAGTTAAAATGTTGAATTTGAAAATTCAGAGCCGTAAATCCTACCGATATCAAACCTTTGAGATCAAAAGTGTACTTTTTTTTCTTTTTCTACATAAAAAAAATTAGAAAAAACAAGATTTTTTACATTTTATTTTAAAAAATAAAAAGGAAAGTCTAAAAATGAACCTTTTGTGACCCACGTGAGCACGAACCCAATGGACCAAAAGCTCATTTAGATCAAATAGGTGATTCAAAATGTGTAAATAAAAAAATAATAATAATAATAAAAATTTAAAAATAAATAAATAAATAAATAAACCTTGAATTGATGTTTATATATACTTTGTTTTTTTTTTAATATTCGTGAGTGTCCGAACCAGCTTGCATGCATCTCAACTAATCTCACGGGACAACCGCTTGACCCTAGTACATTTGTTGTCAAAAAACACCTAGGATATTAAATCCTAGGTAGATGGTCATCATGGATTAAACTCATTTTCTTTATACCCTTTATTTTTCCTATAGCCCTTACGTTTATATATACTTTGCAATCAGCTACAGTTTGTAATCAAAATACATTCACAAGTATTTAACCCAAATGAGCTGAACCCTTTCACAGAAAAGTAGCTCTACCCTGCAAGTTGTTTAGGAAAATTTCAGAACTTCGAGGACTAAACTATATGTTACGAAGGTTGCCCTAACCAGCACGACCTTGATGGTTCGCTTCGTTCCTTCCACAGCACACCATGCGGTGATCATCGTCGACTACAAGCCAGGAGGTTTGAATAGTGGAAGCAAGTTAAAAGCTTGATCCACATCAATAGGTGTTGTAAGAGCACGCTTGAGGATCTCCGGCGTCGTAGTCTCTCCCTTCCATGTGTTAAACCAAGGTCCTCCTCCAACTTCCAATGCTGCCATGTTACTCGTGACATCCAATACAATCTGCAAATCAAGAATTGTACCAATCTAACTATTAATACGAAGAGCATGTTAACCTGAATCATTTTCATATACCACTAGGAATGGAAGAATTGATAATAAGCATATTAATCAGAATGGTGTCTGTTACTCTACCACTAAGAATTGAAGATTGCATCTATACAACCCTTGGAATTTAAAAAGTGTCTGAGAGGTCTATGAGATTTCAATTTTGTGATCCTTAAACTTTAAAAAGTGTCTAAAAATCCATATTTGTACCGAATAAGTTACTAAATTTTCAATTTTATGCCTAATAGATTTTTGACCTATTCGACATTTTTTTAAAATGTGAAAACCTACCCAACATAAAATTGAAAGTTTATCTAACAAATCGATTAATTTTTAAAAAATTTTAACATGTAAAGGATCTATTAGACACAACATTAAAAATTCGAATCTATTAGACGTAGAATTAAAAGTTGAGAAATCTATTAAAAAAAAATGGACCCTTTTTAGACCGAATTTGAAAGTTAAGGGATTAAAAAGTAGGAAGGATTTTGGCTCGTTTTCAATCATAGGCAACTATAGCCGGAGAACAAAAGCAAATATCAAATTTAGCCCTTGAATTGTACATAATGCGCAAGTGCAAGCCAAACGAAAGCAATGGGTAATGGAAACAGGTAAGTTAATATGAGACTATAAAAATCTGTCACCTTGCCCTTGCTGCCATCAAATCTTCGTTCCCATATTTTCAATTTCAAGATACCAAAACAAGTATCTTTGCAAGCTGTGTCAAGGCCACGTTCTGACGTGGGAGCACGTAAGGGTGAACCAGGCTCGTCTGTTTTGGCTTCTACTTCAACCTGTGCAGAGAGACAAGAGCTCAAATAAGAAAGGATCGATACTTTTGCATAATTTTCTGATTTTCAAAAGAAACGCTTCAAAGGATCTTTTGATTATTTGATTGATATGCTTAAACATTATCGCTTACTTGCTTCAAAGGACTTTGTATTTTAACACAGGCAATCAAGTATTTTGCATCCATCAGATGATAATCTTATAAATGCACCAAGACAGGCAGAGACTGGAACTGAGAGATCCATAATTTACCTTGTGCGTTTCATTTTCGGCAGCAATGTACCAATAGCCCCAAGGACTTATTTCCCAGTTAACAGTTCCATTCCATGGCACAAATTCATAAAAAATTCCATCATGATGGACTCCAACCTGAAACAGTTAAAATATCACAAAATATCATTGTTAGTTGGTTAAAATGCCCATCCAAGCCCGCAATTCCTACCTTTCCAAGCATAATGCCATCAATCGACAACCTTGCTCCCTCTCTCTCTCTCTAAGAACTCAAGAATAATGCCACAGAATATTACCAATGCAGCATTTTCAAAGGTTTCCGTCAATCCAGGAAGTTGTCTCAACCCTCCACCAACAGTAAGAGCAACTTCTCCACGAGCACCTTCAAAAACATTGCACTGAACCTGCAGTCATGTAAAAAAGCAGCTAAGGTTCAACAATATTTTAGTCAGTCGAGCAACAAGGTACTGCAATATACTGCAGAAGTAAACAGGAAAATATAGCATATTTCATCCCATTAAATATATAGATAGTGTAATTTTTTATGGCCTCATCGATGACAAAAGCAGAGAAAATTTTCATTCTGCACGGGCCAGTTGGAAACAAGCTTAATTTCTAAAATTTAAATTTATTGACCTCCTTTTATGAAGTTTTTAACATCAAGATTCAACGCTCCTAGGTTTCTTGTCCAAACTTAAGTGCTTCAAACTTGTCGTCCTGACTAGATATCATTAAATTTTCCTAGGCCATATTTGCATAGCATGCTCAACTTCAAATTTGTAGAATATAGGAAGAATAAAATAATTTTCTTATTTTATAACGCAAAAAAATTTACCCAAAACCATTTTCTGGGAAATCCTCCGCCCCAATTCTTTTCAGAGTATGAAGGGGCATCTACAAACTCGAACCTTTCGTCCTCCCACTCAATCCAACCTGAGATTCATATTGAAAAATTCAGTAAATAGGTCGAACTCTACTTTTAACTTTTTCCAAGAAACTAAAGTTAGAGTAAAAGCTGCATGATATGAAACAATATTTCCATTATATATTAATATACACAGCATATTATCGTATTTTCTCTAAAAAAATATACATAGCATACATTCAAATGAAAAATTTAAGCACGAAGTATAGTAACTTTAGATAAGAAATCCACCAACTAGTGCCTCTAAGGAGACTTGCAAGCTCCAAGGAGGAGAAAAAAAAAAGATGAAACATACAGATAGAAGAGAGGAAAGCCCCAACCCAGTCCAAAGGAATTACCAAAAAAACTAATACAAATAGAACTAAAATGATAGAACTCAAACTATATTGCAATGTAAAAGATAAACAAACTACAAGATATACCAAGTATTCAAGGTAATTGGATCCTCCCTCTCTTGAGATCCCTCAAGCTCTAAACTCACTAAATCAATGCTTACCTTTCTCCTTTCTCACTCTATCTATTTATAACCAAGTACCCTAACAAACTCCCTAATTAATTGCTAATATACCCTTATAATATCTCTAATTTCCTTCTAATGTCACTCCTATCATTACCCGTCCCTAAAACACACCTTGTCCCTAAGGTGTGGTTACACAAAAAAATTTTAGAATTGGGTAACGATCAAAATATAACCCTTAGCATTTTTTAATACAAAAAACCCATTCGATTGTCTATCAGACATGAGTCAAAAAATTTTGGATTGTTTTCATGAGTTGGACTAATTTCGAGTATATCAAATTTGGTACATCAAGTATATCAGTTAACTAATATTCCTATTGATACACCAACAAGGGTAAAACTGAAACAATAAAAAATTGAAGATCAGATTTAAAAAAATTTTGCTATATTTGCAAATCTAAAAAACCATCACTAGATTTACAAATATCCTAATGTTAGCATTTCCTCCTTTCTCTTTCATAGACACCACTGGCACTGATTATGAGACAAGTAACTGTCTCGTAAAAATGTAGCTATCTAAATTCTGAAAGTCCTAAATAAATATGCTAATTATCTATTACATAACTGAGAGTGTTTTATAGGGTCCCTCTTTAAGGCCAGGGGATTCTTCGCCTCCTTGGGCTTTAGGTTGTTCTTTTCTCTCTTTCTCCCTTCTAGTGAAAGTTTCCATTTCCTATAAAAATAGACATATGCATAAAGATACATATGTACATATCATACATACATATATACATATCTATATGTATGTATAACCATAACAGAATCCTCAGACCATACAAATATATAGTTATCAATTCTTCATCATAAATCAAACACGGTGCTACAATATAGAATTTGACATAATTAGAAGTACTGCATTAAGTCAAACACAAATTTCCAAGGTAAACTGATTAAAAGTTTAAACATGCCTGTTGATAACCCGCCTGCCATGCATATTTGCCAATGAGGTTCAAATACTGGAAAGGCTGCAAGCCAGCCAGCTGTTGACTTCTGCTTAGATCCAACATTTCCCCATCCATAAACTGGGCGGGTACTGTATTCCCAACGAGCAGTTTTTACAGTTTCCAAATAGTTTGTCCTGTCACTAAACGCTGTCAAACAGTGTACCAATAATACAATGGAAACCAAGATACAATCGTTTTAATGCAAAGAAAGATTAGACGACCAATGTTTCCAGCTCCTTGATATACTGATTTGAAGCCCCCAAAAACTTTTAGTTCAACCACTCGGAAAGCAACTCTGTGATTCTCAATAAATTCAAGGAAGTCCAAGCTCCATTTGATTGAATAACTTAAAAGCTTTTCTTCCACATAAGCAGGAAGAGGATTCAAAGACTGGTAATACCATAACTCATAACAAAAAATAAGATTATTTTAAGAATATTCAACAAGTTCTTTTAGCATAGAGTTAATAGATTAAACCTGAAGGGAGAGCACTTTCATGAATTAAGATATTTTGGTACCACATTGTGTTGTATTGATGTAGAAACACAAAGAAATTGATTCTCGTGCATGTCGGCTTTCCCTACCTCAAAAAGAAGTTAGGAGAAGTCTCTACATTTTACTGTAAGAAATCACGTCAAAAGAGAATTCCAGATGAAGACAAACGTCAAATTCAGGTGGTTTAAGGAAGGACATGCTAAAACTAGCTTTATTCATAACATTTTCACTGGAAGGAATAAATGTGTCAGTTCTAGCCTGAATATTTTTGAAGTACTTCCTTCAAAAGGAAGAGGACTTCACTGCCCTAGTTCTGTAGATCTTCCCTAAGTTATTGAAGCATTGTATGAGAACAATTATATATCATTGAAAGAAAAAGAGTGAAATTTATACGAGGAAGATTTAGCATTCAACTTTAACTAAAGCTAGCTTTTTTGGATTTATGAATAAAATTATTTTAATAAAATGAAGAATCACAACTTTTTGTGAAAGGGCATGTCTATTGTAAAGGACACAACCTATGTGAAAGGGAGTGTCTTTTGTAAAGGACATAACCCTATGTGAATGGATGTGCCCATTTATCAAAAGACACAACCCTTACACAAAAAGATGTGACTATTTGAATGGCCACAAATAGTCTATAAATATGTGATTCATTTTGAGTTTTGAACACAAGATACAGAAAACTCTTCTTTCAAAAACTCTTCTCCTATTTCTCTGTAGGATTACTTAAATACCAGTGTTCAAGAGTCCTATGATTGGAGTGTTACATTTATAGGTGGGTAATTCGTTCTATCCTGGAAGACAATTGTTCGTGATACCTTGAGCACCATGAGGGAACAAAATAGTCTTAAGGAAACAACGCTATCGTTGGGTTCAGATTGATTTTGTTTTTTGTGTTTCCTTAAGTGTTTATGCAAAAGGTGCCTACAATCTTAAGACAATTCTTGTAAGTTTATTTTGTTTCTGTCTAGTGGTACCAAGTCCCATACCACATGGTGGTGGAAATCATGGGGAAAAGCCTGAGAAGTTCAATGGCAGTGACTTCAAACGTTGGCAACAAAAGATGTTGTTCTATCTCACAACATTGAGTCTAGCAAGATTTCTCAAAGAAGATGCTCCTGTTCTAGACGGAGAGACCGACAAAGAAAAGTTGCTTGCACTTGAGGCATGGAAACATGCAGAATATTTGTGCAGGAACTATATTTTGAATGGGTTGGACAACACACTATACAATGTTTATAGTGGGGCTGATTCGGCAAAAGGTCTTTGGGAATAACTGGAAAAGAAATATAAGATGGAGGATGCTAGAGCAAAGAAATTTATAGTTGGAAAATTTCTAGACTATAAAATGGTTGATTCCAGAACTGTCATAAGCCAGGTTTAAGAACTTCAAATTCACTTACATGAGATTCATGCTGAAAAAATGTATGTCAATGAATCTTTCCAAGTTGCTTCGATAATTGAGAAGTTACCGCCATCATGGAGGGACTTCAAAAATTATCTCAAGCATAAACGCAAAGAGATTAAACTTGAAGAACTAATTGTTCGGTTGAGAATTGAGGAGGACAACCGTAAACCAGAAATGGAAAATGGAGGCAATGATCCTATGACCTCAAAAGAAGGATCTTCCAAGGCCAATAATAAGAAGAGGAAGTTTTTTGGGGCTGATCCAAGTCAGCCACACAACAAGGGCATGAAGTTTTTTTTTTTTTTTTTTTTTAGAAAGGAAACAATTTCATTGATTGAATGAAATAGGAAGAGCTCACACTCCAAACACCAATAGGTGAATTACATAAATGTTTTCCAATTTGCAATTAAAGATGAAAGGCTATAATCAGAGAACGGGGGTTTACATTTACACCAATAAAGAGAATTAAAACAATCGAATCTATAAAAGTAGCAAAGTTGGAGGCCATGTCTCTGAAGATCCTACTATTTCTTTCACACCAAAGAGACAAAAAAACACCCTATTAAAAGCTAGCCACAAAATCTTCTTTCATCCATGGAAAGGATAACCAACAAATATCAACGATATGAGATCAAACTCATTGTAAGGCAGGACCAAGTTCCAACCAAAAGCTTCCAAGATATAAGACCAGTAACAACGAGCAAAGGAGCAACAACCAAATAAGTGGCCTGGGTTCTCATTATCATTAGAACACATAACACACCAAGATAGAGATAGAGAGTAGTGAGGCATCCTTCTCTGTAAGCGATCAGCAGTATTGATGCCTCCATGACTAAGTTCCCACAAGAAAATTTTATTTTTTTTTGGGGTAAGCATCTTTCCAGAGCACATAATAAAGATTATCTGATGATGGCTTGTAAGAATGGATCAAATCAGCCATTAAAGAGGAAACCGTGAATGACTTAGAAGAGTCAATTGGCCACAACCAAGAGTCTCGATTATTCCTCAAAATAACTGAGGATAACAGATGGGATAGATGAGCTCATTCCAATGTTTCTTCCACATTAAGGTTCCTCCTAAGACCAAGGTCCCAGGCTAATTGCTCTGCATTCCAGAAAGTGGCAATAGAGTCATGTTGTTTGGTTGACAATCTGTATAATCTGGGGAAAACAGTGACTAATTTCTCACCATTAAGCCATTGGTCATGCCAAAAGTCCGTATTCTGCCCATTACCAACTCGCTTCTGAATACGAGAAACTATTAAAACAATAGTTGAGCTAACGTACTTCCATGGAGACTTAGAACAACCCTCAAAGTAGGAGATGACCAAATGCTAGAAACACCTGTAGAGTAATATTTAGCCACAATAAGTTGACGCCAAAGAGAATTCTCCTCGTGAAGATAACACCAAATTCATTTTGCTAACAAGGCCTCAATTCGCTGCTTTAGATTTCCAATTCCAAGTCCTCTCTCATAAGTTGGGGAAGTTGAGTGGTCTTCCACTTAGGGGCCGTTTGGCCCACTGTGTTGGTTATAATAGCCCCCGCTATTATAACCAACCCAGTGTTTGGGGCACCAACAAAAATAAGGGGCGGAGTTGGTTATTTTTCCCCTCCGTGTTGCTACAGTAACCACTATTCAACTCACCCCAATTATTCTATCCATTCTCTACAGTAACTCTTTTCTCTCTTCTTCCATGTGACTCATTGACTTTTCTACCGACGACCGGCCAACGACTTTTCCGGCGACCACCGACAACTTTTCCGACGACCGCCGTCGACTTTCCGGCCACTTTTCCGGCAATCACCGACGACTTTTCCGGCGACTTTTTTTTTTTAAAAAAAAAAAAAAATCTTCTTCTCATTTTCATTTCGAAAAATATAAAAAACGAAAATAAAGAAAGAAAAAATAGGTAGAAGAAAATGAAAGGAAAAAAGAGGGAAAAATTTTCGATCGCCGAAAAATTTGTTGGTGGTCGTCGGAAAAATCATAAAATTTCTAGGGAGAGTTAGATACTAGGTTGTCTTTGTACATATATATAAATATGGAGTTTTATTACATAATTACTTTTGATAATGAAGTATATGAATGTTTATCTTCATCGTACCATATTTTTCATTCCAAATTATAATTTATCGTATTTAAGTTTACCGTGATAATAATAATTTTTAAAAAAATACTACTCAAGTTTTTATTTTATGTGATTTCTATTTTATTTGATTCTTTTGATAATAAAGGTAAAATGAGTTTTGAATAAACATTTACCATTTTTATGTTGGAAATACATAAATGAAACAAATATGGTTTTTCTATATGAAATCATAAAATGACTTATTTTGTGAAAAAACCATGACTCTAAAACAAAGAAAATCAACCTTTACTTTAGGTTATTTTTGTTTCCTTTTAAGCTAAACACATAATTTAACCCCTGTACCCAAAACTTTTATTTTTTTTACAACTAAACCTTTTTTTTTATTATTAATATTTGAAGTACAAAGTTGTATGTGAAAAATAAACAAAAAAAAAAGTCAAGAAAAAAAAAACAGTCAGCTTGAAACATAGATTATTTGAACCCAGACTAAAATAATTTGCATCCCAAAACACTGCACCCCAAACACAGACTATTTTATCCCAGACTATAATAATCTGCACCCCAAACACAGACTATTTTATCCCAGACTATAATAATCTGCACCCCAAACACAGATTATTATAACCCCCAGACTATTATAATCCCTCAGCTATTATAACCCCCAGCTATTATAATCAACCCAGCGCCCCAAACAGCCTCTTAATGTTGTGAATACCACCATTCATTTGTGAACCTTCCCAAAAGAAGTCCCTAAAGATTTTATGTAGGGTGAGAACCACTTTGGAAGGAATATGAAATAAGGAGAGATAATAGATAGGCATGTTGGATAAAGTAGCCTGTATAAGGGTATGACGGCCACCTTTGGAAATCAAGGCATATTTCCAGCTTCTTAATTTGTGATGAATTTTCTCTATAACATGCTGCCAAAAAAGATAAACATTTTGGATTACCGCCCAAAGGAAGTCCTAAATAGTTAGATGGCCATGAACCAATTTTGCAACCAAAAATTCCAGCTACTTTTCCAGATCTTCCATAGATGAATTGATGCCAAGAAGTTCACTTTTCCCAAAATTTATATTCAAACCAGAGGCCAGCTCAAAAATTTTGATAAAATCAAAGAGATTAGTCAAAGCATTTGAATCCATGGTGGAAAATAATAAAGTATCGTCCGCAAATTGAAGATGGTTGAGGCAAAAAGATGAAACACCAATAGGGTGAGTCAAAATTTTACCTAAATAAGCACCATGGGATAACAATCAAGAAAGGCAATCAGAAACCATGATAAATAGAAAGGGGGATAAAGGATTAGCTTGACGAAGACCCCTTGATGGAATGATCTTACCTCTAGGCCTTCCATTGATAATAATCGAATAATTTGTACTAGAGATACAACCATAGATCCATTTTCCCATTGTATGCCAAATCCTTTTATTTTCAAAACTGCATCTAAGAAACCCCAATCAACCTTATCAAATGCCTTTTCAAGATCCAATTTGATAACCGCCCCCTGCTTACCCGAGCAATGCCAATCATCAATTAACTCATTGGCCATCAAAGAAGCATCTAGAATTTGTCGATTTTCAACAAAAGCCAATTGATTTGCAGCAATCGTGGAAGGAATAACTCTTTTCAACCTATTAGATAGAACACGAGCAATACTATTGAAGTGTTTAAACACTACAAAGCTGAAGTGAAAAATCAACTAGGCAAAAAGATAAAAATGCTTCGAAGTGTTCGAGGGGGAGAATATGAATCACCTTTTGAAGGTTTTTGTTCAGAAAATGGACTTATACATCAAACTGCTGCCCCTTATTCTCCTCAATCAGATGGCATAGCAGAACGAAAAAATCGAACATTAATTATATCCTGAATAGAATTCCATATAAGAAAACACAGAAAATTCCATATGAATTATGAAAAGGTCGAAAACCGACTTATAAATTTATGAAAGTGTGGGGGTGTTTGGCAAAAGTGGCTATTCCTAAACCAAAAATGGTTAAAATAGGGCCAAAAACGGTTGATTGTGTATTTCTTGGATATGCATTAATAGCAGTGCATATCGATTTCTTGTTCATAAGTCATAAAATCTTGACATACATGCAAATACAATTATTGAGTCAACCAACGTTGACCCAGCCGCTTACTTACCCTAATTTTCCCCTGATTGGCCGAACATGGCATGTGTATTATGCCAATGCCTAACAGACAGAAGACATCGATATCTACCAAAAAGAAGGCGAAATGGATCAGGGAGCTACATAATTTGCACTCCACGGTCAATTATGAAAAGATCCCATCTGGGCATTCCGTGGACGGGTCGCAATAAGCTACATGATTTTTATATCGTGGAACATTAGAGGCTTAGGCTCGTGGAAGAAAAGAGCCCTAATCAAAGATTTTCTTACCTCCCACAATCCGTCTTTGGTGATTCTCCAAGAAACAAAGTTGGCCAAGATAAACAGAAAATTGATCAAGTCCATTTGGAGCTCCAGAATATAGCCTGGGCTGCCCGTGACGCAGAAGAGGCCTCTAGTGGTATCGTTATCATATGGAATGAATCCACTTTCACGGTTTTAGAGGTTATTGAAGGTATTTTTTCGCTTTCCATCCACCCTTCCCTTGCTGATGGTTTCTCTTTTTGGATCACAGGGGTTTATGGCCCAAATGATTCTAACGATAGGAAATTCTTTTGGAGAGAGCTCGATGATTTGAAGGCTCTTTGTTTACCCAATTGGATTAATGGAGGCGATTTTAACATCACTCGATGGACTTGGGAAAGACTGCCCTCCCCTATAACCCCGACTCGATCCATGAGGAAATTCAACCGCTTTATTGATTCAGTCGTTCTACAGGATATCCCCCTATCAAATGGCAAATTCACGTGGTCAAGCTTTCGGTAAAATCCTACTTTGTCTCTTATTGACAGATTTATGCTCACTGACAGTATCTCTTCGAAGTTTGTCTCAGCATCGACTCGCAAGTTGGAGAGAAGCACCTCTGATCATTTCCCTATTTTTCTCACCTTGGGGAAAGAGAAATGGGGTCCTACCCCCTTTACATTCAACAATTCCTAGTTATCTCACCGAACCTTTCTCTCCACGATGGAAGCATGGTGGCGTGCTAATCCTTTATCTGGTTGGCCAAGTCACGGATTCATTCACAAACTAAAAGGCCTCAAAAAAGAGTTGAAGCAGTGGAATCAACAAGTTTTTGGCCAACAATCTGAAAAAAGAAACAGTCTTAATCTTGAGCTGGCAACCATAGACAAAAATGAGGAAATTGGGCCTTTATCCGAGACAGACAAAATCAGAAGGGCAGAGATCAAGGCTGATCTTATTTCTATTGCGGCAAATGAAGAGGTTTTATGGCGCCAACGTTGCAAATTAAAATGGTTCTTGGAAGGTGATATCAATTCTTCTTTTTTTCACAGACTCATGGCCAACAACAGAAGAAAAAGCTCCATTATTGAAATTATCTCAGCATCTGGGAGCAGCCTCACAACAGATGAAGATATTGAAAAGGAATTTTTAGTTTTCTACCAGAACCTTTACTCGAAACAGAGCAGTAGCTCCTCCTTGCCGCATATTGATGACTGGAGCCCCATTTCCCCTGAGCAACAAGCTGAGTTAGAAACCCCTTTTTCTGATGCAGAGATTTACAGGGCAGTTCTCGATTTGGGCACGAACAAGACCCCAGGCCCGGATGGTTTTACGGCCGATTTCTTTAAAAAATCATGGAACACCCTCAAGGACGACATAAAGGGAGTGTTCAATGATTTTTTTAAGAGTGGTATCATTAATGCAAGCCTAAACGAAACTTATATTTGTCTCATCCAAAGAAGATTGGTGCTAAATCAGTGGGAGATTACAGACCAATCAGTTTGAGTACTTGCTTATACAAGATGATTGCCCGGGTCCTCTCGGAACGCCTTAAAAAGGTCCTTCCGGACACCATCTCTCACTATCAATCAGCTTTTGTGGGGAATAGACAGATCATGGATGCCTCATTGATTGCTAATGAATTAATCGACGAATGGAATAGAAAAAAGCAAAAGGGGGTAGTCATCAAGCTTCATATTGAAAAAGCCTTCGACACAGTGGATTGGGACTTCCTTGACGAGATTCTTAAAGCAAAAGGCTTCGGCCATCTATGGAGAAAATGGATCAGGGGATGCATCTCTTCGGCCAATTTCTCTATTATCATAAACGGTAAACCACGAGGGAAAATCATACCTTCTAGAGGTCTTCGAGAGGGTGGCCCTCTCTCTCCTTTCCTTTTTATTATGGTGGTTTATTGTCTTAGTAGAATGCTTAGTATGGCTGAAAAATGTGGCTCCACCGAAGGCTTTTGGGTTGGTAATAGCCCACAAACCGTGAATGTCACTCACCTCCAGTTTGCTGACGACACAATAATATTCTCCTCCCCAAAACATAAGCATATTACTAATCTCTTTGAGGTAATATGCTCCTTTGAAGTTGTATCAGGGCTGAGAATCAATCGCTATAAGACTGATTTTTTGGGCATTGGTATTGATCCTTGTGCAAAAGGTAATTTCTTATTCAATAATGTGAATAATAATTTCTAGGTACAATATGGCCTTACTTAAGAAGGAGAGAAAGACCTAATTACAAAGAAGGAAAAGATACACAAATAAATACAATATAATTACAACAAATAATTCTAATTAAGGAAAAAATATAAAATACAGAAACCAACAACAAGCTTCTCATTTGGCATCGGTTTTTGGATGCAAGAGTGGTTCTTGGTCGATTACCTATTTAGGCCTCCCCCTCAATGGTAACCCGAAAAAGCCTAGTTTCTGGACCCCTGTTATTGAAAAAATACAGAAAAGGCTGCTCTATTAGGGTTCCTCCAATATATCCAAAGGTGGGAGACACACCCTTGTCCAAGCTACCCTAAATAACCTCCCCATTTACTACCTCTCCTTATTCCTAGCCCCCAAAAAAGTCACCAAGGATATTGAAAAGCTCTACCGTTTATTTCTATGGAGAGGCGGCATTGAGAAGAAAGGTTGTCACCTTTTAAAGTGGTCCACGGTCCAAACCCCAGTTGATGAAGGAGGTCTAGGCATCTATGATATTCACCAGAAAAATGTCTCTCTCTTGGCAAAATGGACTAGGAGATACTACAAAGAGCCGGAAGCCTTATGGAGGAAAGTCATTGCTACAAAGTTTGGAGGAGCTCGAAATCCTTATAAGTTGGGAAACCATTCCATTAGTTCCTCCAAAGGCCCTTGGAAATCAATCCATAAATTGCAGCATTTCGTTTACAGCAACATTGATTCCAGAGTTGGGAAAGGTGATAAAACTCTATTTTGGGAAGACATCTGGCTTGGTTCTTCTTCCCTCAAGACAAAGTTCCCATCGTTGTATAATTTATCCCTTAAAAAAGAAGCTTTTATTGTTGAATTATGGAATCCTAACAATGGGTCTTGGAATCTACATTTGAGAAGAAATTTAAATGAAGTTGAAATTCTTGAATGGGCTATCCTATCACACCACCTCTCAAATTTCTCCATCAAAGATGAGGAGGACTCATGGTCATGGCATCTTGATAAATCTGGTATCTTCTCTACGGGCTCCCTCACAAAAAGTTTGGCATCCTCCAATCCTTCCAATAGAACAGAGTTTTATAAACAACTTTGGAAGGGTCCCATGCCGAAAAAGTCAAATTCTTTATTTGGGAGCTTAGTCATGCTTGTATCAATACAGCCGAAAATATCCAAAGAAGAAATCCTGGAAGTTATCTCTCCCCAAGCTGCTGCTGTATGTGATTCAAGGCTGCAGAATCCCAAGCCCATCTTTTTGGCTGTTGTGAATACGCCTTTGTTTTTTGAGACTATCTTCAACAAGCTTTTGAGTGGCAATTTGCTCAACCGGGTGATATCATCTCCCTTATCTCCTATACTCTTCTTGGTCATCCCTTTAGAAAGGCTAAAAAGATTATATGGCAGAATTTTTTGTACGCTTTCTCATGGAACCTATGGCTAGAAAGAAATGCTCGGGTCTTTTCTGACAAGCTTCAAAGCTCTTATTCTTTTACAGAATCATCTACCTTATTGGCCCTTTATTGGAGTAGGCTCACCCCCCCTTTTTGTAATTACTCCCTCTCTTCCCTATCATTCAATTGGAGATGTCTTTTGTAATCTCATATGATAGGTTGATCTTTTGTATCAATTTCATACATCAATGAAATGGTTAATGTTTCCGATCAAAAAAAAAAAACAATTATTGAGTCAAGGAGTGCGTCATTCTTTGAAAATGTATTTCCTTATAATATGAAAAATGAGCCAAACATAAGGAAAATGACACATGAATCATCATCCAATCAAGGAAATTCGGATGAGATCCAAGAGCCGAGACGTAGTAAACGAACAAGAGTTGAAAAAACTTTTGGGCCAAATTTTCTAACATATTTGTTAGAAAATGAACCTCAAACGTTTGCTGAAGCTACTTCTTCTCTAGAAGCACCATATTGGAAAGAAGCTATAAAAAGCGAAATTGATTCTATTATGCAAAACCATACATGGGAATTGGTTGATCTTCCTCTTGGTACTAAACCATTAGTTGTAAATGGATTTTTACGAGGAAAATGAAAGCAAATGGAACAATTGATAAGTATAAAGCTCGTCTTGTAGCAAAAGGCTATAAACAAAAAGAAGGGTTGGATTATTTTGATACATATTCACCCGTTACTCGAATTACATCTATTCGTATGTTAATAGCTTTAGCAGCTTTATACAAACTTGAAATACAGCAAATGGATGTAAAAACAGCTTTCTTAAATGGTGAATTAGAGGAAAAAATATATATGGAACAACCAGATGGTTTTGTTGTTCCTGGGCAAGAGAAGAAAGTATGCAAATTGGTCAAATCTCTTTATGGTTTGAAACAGGCGCCTAAGCAATGGCATGAAAAATTTGATCATGTCATGATAACCAATGGATTCAAAATCAATGAATGTGACAAATGTGTCTACATTAAAGGAACTCAAGAGTTCCTAATTGTATGTTTGTATGTGGATGATATGTTAATAATTGGTAGCAATAAAGAAATTATATTAGCTACAAAACAAATATTAACTAGAAAATTTGAAATGAAAGATATGGGTGTCGCAGATGTCATCTTGGGAATCAAGATTCATAGAGCATCTGATGGTTTAGCACTTTCCCAGTCACATTATATCGAAAAAATTCTTGGAAAGTTTAAGAAATTTGATAAAAAACTAGTAAAGACACCTTTGGATGCTAGTCATCAATTTTCTTCAAATACGAGTGATGGTACGTCTCAATTGGAGTACTCTCGTATAATTGGAAGTTTAATGTATGTTATGAATTGTACAAGACCTGATATAGCATATGCAGTAAGTATCTTGAGTCGATACACAAATAATCCAAGTTCAGATCACTGGAAAGCGCTTTTAAGAGTTTTGAGATATTTGAAATATACTCAAAATTATGGTTTACATTATACTAGATATCCAGTTGTACTTGAAGGGTATAGTGATGCAAGTTGGATAACTAGCATGAAAGATTCAAAGTCAACAAGTGGATATATTTTTATACTTGGAAGTGGAGCTATATCCTGGAAATCTTCCAAACAAACTTATATAGCAAGGTCCACTATGGAATCCGAATTCATAGCTTTGGACAAAGCAGGGGAAGAAGCCGAATGGCTTCGTAACTTTTTGGAAGATATTCCTAATTGGACTAAACTTGTACCCCCAATATGTATACATTGTGATAGTCAAGTTTCTATTGGAAGAGCGCAAAACTTGATGTATAACGGTAAGTCTCGACATATACGTCAAAGACATAATACCATAAGACAATTGCTCTCAAATGGAATTATATTTATTGATTACGTGAAATCGAAAGATAATATTGTGGATCCGCTTACAAAAGTTTTGGCAAGAGAGCAAGAGAAATTGTCTTCAATAGGAATGAGTTTGAAACCTATAAAATAAGAGTGGACATAATGGTAACCCAACCTAGCTGATTGGAGATCCCAAGATCTAGGTTCAAAAGGGAAAACAAATTTATGTATACAACTCAGTAGAGCACTAAGAAGGAATCATGAATTCCTAACCGTTCCTATTATAATAGTGTTAACCTGGAAATGGATGAGGTTAAGATATGCTTTTAATGACTCTTTAGCTCTTTTATAAGAGTAGGGTATTACCAGGATACTCTTTAAAGAAGTCACCTATGTGGGTGTGAAGGGGTCGCTTCTATGAGAATTTTTAAGGCGGAATTCTCTAAAAACACTCCTGAAACCAGGCGGTATTCAGGGCCAAAATGAATACAAACATGAGAACCAAGCGTATTTCGAAGAATATCTATGTAATTATTATTATTTTTTCTTTTTTGATAAGAAACCGAGCTTTCATTGAGAAAAAATGAAAGAATACAAGGGCATACAAAAAAACCAAGCCCCAAAGGAGAACCCAACTAAATGAAGGGTTTCCAATCTAACAAAATAAGACCTAAAGGGTAATTACAAAAGCCTTAGAAATCGAGGCCCATAAGGAAGCATGAAATCTAATATTATCCCAAACCATACAATAATGTCTCTCAATACCTCTAAAAATTCTATTGTTCCTTTCCCCCCATAAACCCCACAAAATAGCACACACACCAACATGCCAAAGTAACTTTCCTTTCTTCCGGACCGGTGGATGGAGGAGGAACTCCTCGATCGTATCCCTACAACGACGGTGGCTCGCAAAATGAAACTCGAAGACCTCAAAGAAGAGACTCCAGACAAAACGAGCAAACTCACAATTCCATAACAAATGATCAAGATTTTCCACAGCCTTCCGACAAAGCATGCAACAAAAAGGACCGACCACAAGAGCCTTCACTCTCGAAAGCCTATCAAAAGTGTTAACACGGCCCAAGATGACCTGCCAAGCAAAGAACAAGACCTTCTTCGGAGCCTTAACCTTCCAGAGACACGAAAAGACAAACTTTCTAACGGGGGAGGGATGGATTAAAAACTGAAAGAACGATCTGCAGGAAAAGCCCGCAGAGGGGTCAAGACTCCAAAAGCGCACATTCCTCCTGTCCGATCTAAGACTAGCCCCCTCAATCAAAGATAAGAGGGCCATGATGTCTGTGGTCTCTCTATCAGATAACGAACGACGAAAACTAAAAGAAAACGAAGTGGAACTCCCCACAGGACCAAGGATGTCCGCCACAGTGCGATTTTTCATCGAAGATAAATGATAAAGACGCGGGAACAAGGAGCAGAGGGGACGATCCCCCACCCACAAATCCTCCCAAAAACAAATATCCCTCACATCCCCCACAATGCACTGGACCAAAGGAGAGAAAGAGGGGAGCTCCAAGGAAATGTCTTTCCAAGGATTCCTGAAGGTGCCTTTGACCCCACCCGATAGCCACATGTAAGGATGTTGACCGTGTTTACTCACGATAATCCTAACCCAAAGAGAATCAGATTCTAGGCGAAAACGCCAAAGCCATTTGGCAAGCAGGGCTCTGTTTCGAGTTCTCAAATTACCAATCTCAAGACCCCCAAGACTCATAGGTTTACCAATAGCCTTCCAACTCACAAGATGGGAGCCTTTCCCTTCATCAACCCCTTCCCATAAGAAATCTCTCATGAGCTTTTCCATGGCATTACAAACCGAAATGGGCGCCTGAAAGAGAGAAAGGAAATATATAGGGATGCCACTGAGCACAAAACGAATGAGAGTCATCCTCCCCCCTTTGGAAAAGAAACTTCTCTTCCAAGAAGCAAGTCTTTTCTGGACTTTCTCGATGATTGGATTCCAAAAGAAGACCTAATTAAGAGGAGGATAAGGTTCCAACCTCGCACCCAACCAAAGAGGCTCATCTACTTAATTTGCTATACTCACAGTTCATACCCAGGATTTGGCATTTTCCCCTATTGATTTTAAGCCGAGATAAGGCCTCAAAGAACCTAAGGATATGGTTCAAGATAAGAAAGGAGTCCTCCATGTAAGAGCAGAAGAAGATAGTGTCATCGGCAAATTGAAGATGGGAGAGGGCAACTTTCTCTGTACTGATCTCAAAACCTTGGAAAATACCACCTTCCACACTTCTAGAAATCATCCTGCTGAGGGGGTCCACAATCAACAGGAAGAGAAAAGGGGACAGGGGATCGCCTTGTCTCAAACCTCTTGTGGCTCTGATCTTGCCCCTCGGCTTACCATTAATGAGGATAGAATACTGAACCGATCTAACACTGCTCCAAATCCACGATCTCCATTTATAACCAAAGCCTTTCTTTTCAAGAACCTTATCAAGGAAATCCCAGTCCACATGATCGTATGCTTTTTCAAAGTCAATTTTAAAGACGATTCCTTCCCGACCTGTAGTGCGATAATCTTCTAAGGCCTCGTTAGCGATAAGGGCTTGATCAAGAATTTGCCTCCCCTTAACAAAAGCCCCCTGGGCTTCAAAGATTGTGGAGGGAAGGACTTTCTTAAGCTTGTTCACTAAAACCTTAGAAATGATTTTGTAAGTGCTAGTAATCAGGCTAATGGGTCTAAAGTCCTTAACTTTATTTGCCCTCTCCTTTTTGGGGACAAGACAAACATAAGTCTCATTCTAGGAAGAGTCCAAAATGCCTCGTTCAAAGAATTCCTGAAAAACCTTGACCAAATCGTCCTTAACCACCTCCCAGTTATTTTGGAAAAAGGCCATAGAAAAACCATCAGGGCCAGGGGCTTCGTTCCTATCACTCTTAAAGACAGCCTTTCTAATCTCCTCCAAGAAAAACGACGAATCAAGAAATGCCTTATCGCTCTCAGAAATGGGGTTCCAAACCAATCCGTCCACGAAAGGTCTAGGGGAAGAATGGGGCGCAGAGAAGACCGTTCTTTCTTCTTTGATGATTTGCCCCTCATCATTAACCAAAGAACCAATAAAACTTGTTCCTTCTTCCACTTGCCAATCTATGAAAGAAGCCAGAATTGCAATCCCCTTCCTTGGCCCACTTAAGTTTAGCTTTTTGTCTCCAACTTGTGGATTCCTTCTGAATAATCTTAGCGAGCTCAGATTTAAGAGACATTCGCTCATTTTTCAGAGATAAGTCGACTTGACCCGCCTCCTCAAGGTCGTCAATGGTTTTGATTCTACCCATAATCTCTTGCTTCTTGATCTTAATATCTCCAAAAACAACTCTATTCCATTCTTTCAAAAAGCCCTTAAGGTTTCTCAACTTACTCATAAAACGAAAACCTTCCCATTTGCCCTGGGTTTCGGTGTTCCGATTTGAAGGAGGGATGGTCCAACCACATGTTCTCAAACCTGAAGGGGCATGGCCCCCATTTTTGGGGGCTAGAGGACACTATTAATGGCCAGTGATCTGAGGTTACCCTAGGGCCTAAGGTTTGTCTCACATTGTCAAACAAGTCTATCCACCCCTTGGAAAACATACATCTATCAATGCGCGACCAAGCTCTACTGTTAGCCCAAGTATAGTTCCCATTCACTAAAGGAGGATCGAAGAGATCGCACCCCTCAATGAAGCTATTAAACTATCTCATGGATCTGGTCACTCTGCCCCTAGAAGCCTTCTCGAAGGGAAACCTCGTGACATTAAAATCTCCCATAATGCACCAGCAAGACCCACAAAGGCCAGATAGGTCAACCAGCTCGTTCCAGAACTCTTTTCTGCCTCGAGACCTGGGGGGACCATACACCCCAGTCACCCAACTCGACTCAGTGTCAGAGAAAGAAAAGGAAATAGAGACCGAGAAGGCCCCTTTGACCACCTCCTTGACCGACATCAGACTCTTATTACACATAAAAAGAATACCCCCCGACGCACCAAAGGACTCCAAACCAGCCCACTCCACTTTTCTCCTACCCCAAACACTTTTCACGAGTCTTCTACAGTACTTCTGCCGCTTAGTCTCGAGAAGGACCACTATGTCCGGATTTTCTTGGGACAGCAGATCCTTCACAAGACTCCTCTTCTCCCTACCCCCAACCCTCTCACATTCCAGGAAACCATCTTCATTTAATAACCATTAAATCCCCTGTCTCCTTCGAGACCTTCTTACGATCATAGTTAACTGAGCTTGGCAGCTTCTTTAGCTCCCTATCCCTCTTGTTGGTACCCCCTTTCCCTTTCCTTTGACGAGATTGATTTCCTTTCATAGGGGCATTTGGGGGATCGATGGATTTCGAAGGGTCTCCTTTAGCCGAGGTTGCCTGAATACCCACCGAAGCTAACGCCGCCCAACCCGAGGGCCATTGGCCTATAGCACCCCCCTGAAAAGGAACCCCTACATGCCCTGAGGAATGAGAATTACAAACCGAGTTCTCTAAAACAAGACCCGAAGCACAAGGATGATCATTCCCGTCGAATCCAATTCTAAAAGCATTAGGACTCGAGATTAAAGACGGACCAAACTCTCCTCACATGACCGCCATAGGGTGAGGAAAGGCACCTCCTGGGAAAGCACTAGGACTGACAAAAACCGGATAACAAGAAGCAAAAGGGTTCCCGCCTTGAAGCCCCTCCCCCATTCCCAGAAGAGCGCCATACGAAGGATAAATTGGCATCATGCTCTGAACAGGCATTTCTCTCAATTCCCCAAAACCCGAAACGGAAGGTAAAGACTTCGAAGAAAAGGCGCGTACCTGGTTTGGCATTCTAGCAAGGCTAACCTCGACTATCGATTGAGAAGGATCCTCGGCAGATGGTTCAGGCTGTTGCACACCCACGGCAGACTAAGAGGGAGTCTCAACCACCGTCATAGACTGAGAGTAAACCCGACCTGCCTTCGCCTCGACCTGATTTTGCTCGACGGCAACCTCTTCATTCATGAACGAGGAACCCAAATTCGGGGCTTCCATATCCTTGGCTGCAGGGGTAGATAAGAATGATTCATCCTCAGAGTAGCTTACGATAGAAGGATCTGAGCCAAATTCTTCCTCAAGAGGATTGAAGTTTGCTTCCCATACCAAGTCTTGTCCTTCTTCCCCTCTTTCCTCTACAAGTTCCGCTTACATAGGATTGATGATTGTAACCGAATGCTCCTTTTCCACACCGAACTCTTCCCTTTCATAATTAATCACAGCTTTCCCTTTCTCTCTACTGGAATTGCTTAAAGAAGAGGCTGCAGGCCCATCTAGCCCATTCATCTCAGGCCTGTAGTGATTTTTCCGCGAGGAAGGGTGAGCCTTAAAAGGATCGGTTGTCGACTTATTAAAATTTCCTTCAATGCCAACCGGCCCATCAAGCTTCGGCCCAAGAAGCTGAACTGAGCCTTTTCCATTGTTGGGTCCCACTTTTTGCGTTATCTTCAAGTGATCTCTTGCCACGATCTGACCCGAAAAAGACGCCGACTTTGGTAGCTGAAGGACAACCCTCGCCGGCGCTCTTGGAATTGTTGAAGCCTCGCCGGAAATCCTTTCGACAGCTTCACTTCCGACCAGAAACCTCACCGGAAAGAATCTTCCTTCATGAATCAGGAATCTGGTGGCCGGAATAAGACCGTTGTCGGTACCTTTAGCTTTGAAACTGATTTCCTCTGTCCAACAAACCTCCCCTCTAATTTTGTCTTCCTCTGTGAACCCGCCGCATTCTTTAGCTAGCAACTCAATCATCTGTCTTGTTCTAAGGAAAGATGGAACGTCTAGAGTTGTAATCCATCCCCCTTTGAAGGCTAGCCTTTTCCTCTCAACAAGCAGATTGCAATCCCACGGGTGAATATTGAAGTGTTCTTGTTGTTGCCCCTTACACGACTCGATCAACTCCTTGGCTTCATTCTCGCTCCCGCAAAGGCCCACTGCAAGATTAATACAAACGGGTTTAAGGATGATACCTAAATTCGCCATTGCTAAGCACGAATCTCTTATACCCATCCATTGCAGATCGACGTTAATCCTTTTGATGATGATCGCCGATGAACAGTCGAAGGCAAGCTCTCCAACTTCCGAAGGTAAATTATCCCTCTCGATGTCTGACGTAGGTCCCTTTCTCACTATTTCCGCAAAGGAGATGGATTTTCGAATCCCTTCGTCGATCTGGTCTCCGACACTCTCTTTCTTTTTAAGAAACCCATTATCGAACCGACTATACTCTTTTGGAGGGGGGAGCATTTCAGTCATGGCCGTCTCCAGCGATCCCCAACCTCTGCGATTTTGACCCTCAAGGATGAAGATTGAAGATTTCTTCCCCCTGTTTGATTCCAAAGAGAGGAACCCAAATCTTCCTCTCTTGTTTGATAGCACCTGGAATAAGATCACCGCTGCCTCTAGTTTCCTCCTCCTCCAGAATCCGTTTGGTTTCTCTGATTTCGACACTGCCATAAGACAATCCCTAATCCAAGCGAAGGTACCCACGTCCATGTCCACATCTAGATGACTCGTTCTCGATCCATGTCTTTCCTCCATAACCACTTTCCTCCCATCCCCAACCTTGTGAAGGTGAAACACCTTCCACTCGATGTTCACCCTCTTCCACCGATCCATAGGAAGTTACATTTTAGAGAGAGAAGAAAATTTGATTTTATCCTCAAGCAACACTAGAGTAGGATGGAATGCAGACAGTCTAGTCTCCACAGTTCCATGATGGATCTCAGCCTTGCCAGTGCCGGGGGACCGTATAAAAGCAAGCCTCGAGGCCATCTTAGACCAATTCTTTTAGCTTCCTGCCAGAATGGTAGGGGGAACACAATCAACTCTCTCAGTGCATCAAGGGCCTCGGAGTTCCCAGCAATCGCTTCCTCAGCCCTCCACTAGTTGTCCCGGTAACAGCAAGGGAGTAGGAAATCAAGCGAGGCTGCGGCCGCACGAACGGAAGAAGGACGATAGTGGCGGCGGCACGAGCGGAAGAAGGACGGCGGCAGCGACAGTGAACAGGAGAGAGTCGACACTAAGCTGTTGGAGGAGGAGACGGCGTGAAAAATAAGTGGTGTATGTAATTATTATGGATTTGATTTACTCCTAAAGTTGACAGTTCAAAGTTCTTTAACTACTGATCAGTTATGTAAACTCCATAGTTTTTACTAAGAAAAGTTCAAAGTCTAAGACTACTTATCCTGACTTAGTTATCCTTCATGAGTAATCGTACACGTTTTTAAAAAATAAATTTTATTCATGTGGGGGATTGTTGCGATTTATGAATAAAATTATTTTAATAAAATGAAGAATCACAACTTTTTGTGAAATGACATCTTTTGTAAAGGACACAACGCTATGTGAAAGGGCATATCTTTTGTAAAGGACACAACCCTATGTGAAAGGGCGTGTCTTTTGTAAAGGACATAACCCTATGTGAATGGATGTGTCCATTTATCAAAAAACACAACCCTTACACGAAAAGATGTGACTATTTGAATGGCCACAAACTAAGAAGCACGGATACGGATACGACACGGTGACATGTCATTTTTTTTTAAATCTAGGACACAGACACGTTTAGAAAAATATACATTTTTAAAAATATATATCCTTTTTATACAAGAAGGAAATTCAAAATCAATAAGTTTATGCATTTATATGCTTGAAAAAATGAATTTAATGTATTTAAAAAAAATGAATTTAATGTATTTTACTCTTAAAATTTATTATTTTTGTCATTTAAGCATTGCGTCTATTTAGTATACTTAACAAGGGTTCAAAATGAACCTACAACTAGTGTTTGCCACATATCAATTATTCAAGTGTCTGATACGTGTCCAACAAGTGTCAGAGTGTCCAAGTGTCCGACACGTGTCCGACACGGACACGCTAGCCAAACTAAAGTATTTGTGCTTCTTAGGCCACAAATAGTCTATAAATATATAATTCATTTTGAGTTTTGAACACAAGATACAGAAAACTCTTCTTTCAAAAACTCTTCTCCTATTTCTCTGTACGATTACTTAAATACCAGTGTTCGAGAGTCTTATGATTGGAGTGCTACATTCATAGGTGGGTAATCTGTCCTATCTTGAGAGACAATTGTTCGTGATATCTTGAGCACCATAGAGGGAACAAAATTGTCTTAAGGAAACAACGCTATCGTTGGGTTCAGATTTATTTTTTTTTCGTGTTTTCTTAAGTGTTTATGCAAAGGGTGCCTACAATAAGGAAAAGAACTGAAGTTAAAAGATTCTCAACACAGCATTAAAAACTCTATAAAAGTAAGAGAGATCAACACCTGCCATCATCACGAATAAATCCTTGATGCCAAAGTGGAGTGACTTGAAAACCTTCCACTACCTTTCTATTGAACTCCTAAAAAAAGGGTTGACCATGAGATAATAGAAGATCATTACAGCCTCTTCCAGAAACGACAATAGTTGAAGCAAGAAGAGATTCCAATTTGCCAATTTAGAAAGATAAGAACAAGTCTCAACACCAAATGAAATAATACAAACTAAGAAAGCATCTCAACCTCCGGATGAACTTCCTTGTTTGGAGGCTTAAACCCTCCTTTAGTTGCAAAACTGTTGCCCAGACTCAGTTCATGCCTACCTATGCATTAAGAACCCAGCATCAGTCCCCAATTTTTTTAATAAAGAATTAGATATCTGAAAACCGTAGCCTATATAAAGAGGTTGAGAACTCTTTTAAAAATGCATTCTGAGAATTCAGGGATATGAAATGCAAGTTGAACAGGCATATATACTAGTTCATATTAACAAAGCAAACCAATTAAACAAGTTAAGATATATGATATCTCACCCGACAAATAAAACACATCTAATATTTCAGCCCAGGTAATAAACTGCAATTTCAGGGTTGTGAGTTGGGCAAGTGTCAGGCGCACTTTCGCCTCACTTTGAAAAGATTATTTTACGTATGCACATTAAAGCTTAAACTTACAAAGGGGCAACCTCACCACGCTGTTACTGCTTATCTATCACAAAGTTATCGGCTAAATGTAATCTATGTCAAATAAAGTCTCCTATGAAACCAATTCCCCCCCCCCCCCTCCCTCCAAATATAATATATATATATATATTATTGATCATTATTTTTATGTAAAAAATACATAATATCCCAAAAAGTATTGATATAAGATTAAATTTAGCATTACTCATCGGCTTAAGCTTTTAAGTTGAGTGGTGATTTACCATGGTATCAAATGTTATTTCCTCCCCAATTAATATCGTTTTCCACTTGTCAAGCCTTCTACATATTTCCAAGCCCACAAGTGAAGGAGAGTATTAAAAGTTTTGATATAAGATTAAATTTACCATAACCTATCAACTTAAGTTTTTTTGATTGAGTGATGATTTAACATATGGGCTACTAGGGGTGTTCGTCGGTTGGTTGGTTTTTCAAAGGTTTTTAACATTGACCAATCGAAGTCGGTTTTTGTCGATTTTACTCCAGCACCCATGGTTTTCTCAAAACCTTTCTCATTAATGCTTTAACCAGCATTAATGATGATAGAGGGAAAGGACATTTTTTTTCTTGGTTTTATGGCTTATACAAGCATACATTCCGTCGGTTGGTCAGGGTTCTTCAATTTTTTTCTCTGACCGACCAACGTCGATTCGGTCGATTTCAGGCGGTCGAGTCAGTTTTGAAAATTCTTTTGAACACCCCTATGGGCTACATTGTTAGTGAGTAACAACTAACAATTGAGACCCAAAGAAAAGCATAAAAATGGAGTAAAGATCGGGGGTGTTAAAAAGAACTCCCAAAACTGACTTGATTGCCTGAAACCGACGTCAGTCGGTCGGTTTAGGGAGTGAATCAGTCGGGGTCTGCAAAACCGACCGACCAAATGTATGCTCATATAAGCCATAAAACTAAGAAAATTAAAACTAAAAAAAACGTCGGCTTTTCCCTCAATCATCGCATTAATGAGGAAGGTTTTGAGAAAACCATGGGTCACCAATGGTTTTAACATAAATAATAATCATTTTTTTCATCTCTTTCTCTCTTCTTTCCTCTTTCCCCTCTTCTCTCCCAAATCCTTCTTCCTCATTCTTTCTTTCTCTTCCCTCCTCCCACCAACCACAGCCATCGCCGCCACCGCATGCCCTCTCTTCTCCATCTTTTCTTTCTTATTTTCTTCTCATTTTCTCATATTTTTATTTAGTTCTTTAGTCTTTGTTCTTTTCTTCTCCATTTCTCCTCTCTTCTTTTTTTTCTTCTTTTCTTCTTTTCTTCCCTTTTTCTCCCTTTTCTGGTTTAGTTCACTAGAGTCATAAAACCGACCATGGATATTCCTTTCTTCTTTGTTCTCCATATTTTTCTCCTCTTTTTTTTCTTTTCTTCTTCTTTTCTCCCTTTTCTGTAATTTAGTTCGTCGGAGTAAACTGACAAAAACAAACCGACCGACCGTGTATTCAGTCAGTCGACATCACAAACCTCTAAAAAACCGATGAAAACCAACTGATAAAAATCGATACGTCGATGGTCAGCATCGTTTTAGCCCAAAACCAACACCGATCGACTGATGAACACCTCTAGTAATTAGTAAAGATACATGTAACCAAAGACCTACTTTAGAATTTGACCTACATACCTCAAAGGGTAGTGCTAGTGAGACCACCCCACCCCCCCGACACACAAAGGTAAAGAATCCTCCAAGCTCATGCGAAAGGGATACAAGCACTTTCTCCCATAAATCACAATAATATAAGTTGAAGAATAATTTGTGGATAATCAATGATGGATAACATAAGTTGAATTGAAACTAAAAAAATACAAAATCGTTTTTTACAAAACGAGAAACAACTTCTCCATGATTTGTGAAAACTTAGAAAGTCCCAAAGACCAAGTATCACAAAATCTTTTTTTCAAGCATACAAATGCATAAACTTATTGATTTTGAATTTTCTTCTCATATAAAAACGATATATATTTTAAAAAATGTATATTTTTCTAAACGTGTCCGTTGTGTCCGTGTCCTAGATTTTAAAAAAATGATGTGTCAAAGTGTCCGTGTTGTGTCGTATCTGTGTCTTGTCCGTATCCGTGCTTCTTAGATACTTACTAAATTCTTTATCTATGAAAACCTAATAAAAGATGAAATTTTGCAAATTCAAACGCTTCTTTCCTACCTTTTTTCTCTATTGAAAATGACTGGCTTGATAGCATTGGCCCACAGCTTTATGGTTTTTCTCTTGAAAGGTGTGCCACATAGCAACTGAACCAAGTTCTGAACAGAACAGTATAGAAGGACCCAAGACAATTCAGAACTTTGCAGTAAAGAGCACCAATTCTTCTTGCTAAAGGAACAAGAGAAGAAGATATTATTCATTCCTTCACAAGTTTTCCAAACAAAGAAAATACTGGCAGGGATTCAAGGCCATCTGTAGTATTGAGAGCACGCCTGTACAAATGAAGACATTAACTTTTATTGAGACATTAACTTCTCCAAATTTCCATGGAAATATATCTTGCTAAGCTCCTTCCTTCCTTTGTTTGATGATTAAAGAACAAAGATAACTCCAAGAAAGATACAAATGTTCCATATTCTCTCATCAACTCCGGTCCCAATATGTTTTTTTTCCATTAATTTTTATAACTCATTGAGCTCATTGAATTCTTCATCAGTCAAATTTCTTCTTTCCTCGCTCTTTGATTTTTCATCCCAAAGTTCAAAGGCAGCCTTCATCTTAGGCTCCACTAAGGCATAAGGGTTTTGAAATTCCACTGCAGATAGTTGAGAGTTCCTCCAAGCATCATCCTGCAATTTTACCTTCTTGCCATCACCCAATTTGATCCATGAATGATTCAAAATGAGCCTCTGTAATAACCAATATGACACCAAGGGCTTGGAAGCATCCCTCTTTTTCTTCCAATGAACTACTCCTTTCTGTTAGCAATGCTAGAAACTACTTTCAACCTACCTGGTCAGATTCCATGAAGTGCCAAAAGACACCACATTCCCTTTTTTTTTTTTTTTGGGGGGGGGGGGGGGGGGTAAGAAACCAAACTTTCACCACATTCCAGTTTCGAAGGTGACTATGTTTCCCATCCGATGAACCATCCCACAAAGAAGTTCGTCAACTTCCTCCCCAAATTGACAACCACTTTCCTGGGCATAGAGGAAAGATTGACATGAAATCAGAAATCCAAAAGTAACGATGTTGTCATTACCCTCTAACAGAGGTGAACAAACCAGTAGGCACATAAAGATATATGTCTTTGGACAAAGTCACGAGAATCAAATTCTCCCCTTACCCAAAAGTGATATATCTTTTGATTATGACAGGAATCAAATTTTCCACCAACACACTCAAATTCTTTCAATTATGATAGATAGCAATCATCTAAAGTATACCTAGGAAAGAAACAAACTCATCCAATTCCCTCTCAAGAATATTTCTCTCGACAGCTTGAGGACAACCAAGAGGACACGGGCCAAAGTGACTAAAGGAGAATAGGCCAAACAAAAGAGGTGCAAAGGTAGGAAAGAGAGGTCACTAACCAAATATCACTCTGGAACTAAACATGCATGTAGTAGAAACTGGAAGGACAAAGCCATGCACTTGCATGGTAGTTAAATGTGTTTTCGCTTAAATGCTTTCATACTTAATTAGACCAAAAAGGGTTGGTGGCAAATTTTCTGACTTCAATTCGAATAAAAATTTGGTTCAAAATTTAAAAATAAAAAAATAAAAAAATAAATATATATATATATATATATATAAAAGCAACTACCTGAACAATGAAAGGTGCTTATGTATTTTATTATGCACATTACAAGACAACCAAGAAAGACGTGTTTTGTTTAAAATTCCAACCGGCAGTAATTATGTTTTGTCTGGAGGAGAGGGAATGTTCTATAATTTCTTGTGTATTAAATAATGTTTGAACATAAAGTTAGCAGCAGTTGGTCCAAAAGGCAAGGCATTGATAGAACAGCAAATATATGGAAGTTTTTATCAGTTCATATTTTTGTTATGAAATAAGACCTCAAGTTTAAAAAAAGTGATCTCACTATGGAAGCATTGTAAAGGAGAACTGAGAATAGAAGACACGTTTGATATCAAAACTTACTTCCCCAAAAGTTTTGAGACTCTTCAGAGTATTGGCATATGTATTTGTCATAAGCACCAAGAATCTGTGCTCCAACACCTGTAAATCTAGGTCCATGTTGTGCGATTTCTGGTGTTGTTAATTTCTTTGGAAATGCAGGGTTCTCCACGGAATACATGAAGCAGAAACTCTGCCTCTTCTGTGGAATTGATACCTTGAAGTACCAACCTTCAAAGAATTTCCGAGTACTCCCATCAAAGTGATACCTGATTCAAGTATAAAGTACAGAAAATTGGAGAACGAAAAACAGTGATTGCCACATAACCATATATAACAAGATCAACCAATTGCTTGATGCAGCTACATTCCAAATAAGAGTAACTATTCACCTCAGATCACATAACAAAAATAAGGTTATACCAGGAACAAATGCTCCAGAAGTAATCTAGAAACTGTAACTAGTTGAGTGGAACATTGTATGCACAATTCATACTAGAGATGCAAAAATGTTGTTATGCCTCTACCTTTAAACAAAAGAACATTCAAACTTGTTTAATTACTGATAAATAAAAAATGTGAGATTGTTTGTGAGGAAGGAGGGATAAAAAGAAAATAAATCACTATCATCCTATTATTTTCAAGTTCAGTGACTTATGACCAGTTTAACTCATCTTTAAAGGGTATAAGTATAAATATACTACTTTAATCATTATTAGTTCTTCCATAGCTGCAGCAGCTTTCCCCAACTCTTCCACTCCATCTACTCTCGGTTCACACCTCTCTATTTCTCTTTCACTCATCTTCACACACTTCAGAACTCAAGGACACAATTATACAACCTATAGAACAATCCTGTGCAAGTAAGGCCGTCACTCATCATCACAGACTTGATCACTGTTTCAGGAGCTTTCTTTCCAATCCCCTCGATTGCTCAGCTCCTCTCCTCCACTCCATCCAATTGTATTCTATTGATTTTTTTCTGTCGCATTCCATCTTTCCTTCACTTTTCTCAGTCTCATCCACTCCCTCTCTCTTGATCACAGCACCATTTTTCTATACCACCTGTTAAGACAGCTTGTAATTCTCCTTAATTGATGCTTACTTTTCTGCTACATCAGAGGAGACAAGCTTCCTTTTCTTTATCCTCACACAACTTGCTTTTTTTACTTTTTGTTTTTAGATGGGAAACATATTTCATTGATAAATGAAAATATGTTTCTCTTCTCAAAAAGAATGAAAAACTAGGAGGTAAAAACTCCCAAAATACAAAGAAAATTACAAAAAATATTTTCAATCGGAGAATAAAGAAGATAGACTATAGTCACCAAAGGTTCGTCTACATTTACACCAATAAAAAGAATGGAACAAAACCAAATTCATAAAACCACTAAAAGTCAAAGAAACATCCTTGAAAATTCTGCCATTGCACTCACACCAAAGATACCAAAAGAAGGCGCGGTTGATGGCCAACCAAATAGTCTTCTTGACACCATGGAAGGGATGGCCCACAAAGACCGGAGCAAGTATATCAAAAATAGTACCCGAAAATACCATATTCCAACTGAAAGCTCCATCATAACTTACCAAAACTAGGATGAAAAGGAACAATGAGCAAAAAGATGGCTAGTACATTCCGCATTTGAACAACACATAATGCACCATGAAGGGGAGATAAAGAAATGCATTCTTCTTTGGAGCCTATCGGCTGTATTTATTCCACCATGGCTAAGCTCCCATAAGAAAATTTTGATTTTCTTCAAATGGTTATCATTCCAAATCACCGCATATAGATTGTTTTTAGTTGGATGTTTTGATTGGACTAAACCTTCCATCAAAGAATGAATGGCAAAAGAGTGAGAGGGGTCAAGTGGCCAATACCATGAATCGTTAACATTCCTCAAAATGAAAGGAGGTGAAAAAGACTAGTCCATTCCATAACTCCTCGTCATTTAGATTCCGTCGAAGACTCAAACCCCAAAATTCATGAATTGAGTTCCAGGCTTGTGCAACTGTATCCCTTGGTCAGCTAGATAATTGATAGAACCTTGGATAAGTTGAAATAAGATAACCACCAGCAAGCCAAGAATCATGCCAGAAAAAAGTGTACAACCTATTGCCAAGCTTTCTCTATATATGATTACCAACAATGTCATTGCTGCAACAAATAAATCTCCAAAGTGACCTAGACAATCACCTCAAAATGGATTTAGGCCACCAACAGAAATTATTTCTATTATAGTATTTGGCCACGATAGTCTTTCGCCAAAGGGCATCTTGTTTATGCAAGAACCTCCAAATCCATTTAGCCAAAAGTACTTAATGTACTTGTTGTGCGTTGGTTATTGGTTATTCGTTGAACATTCTTGGTTTAGTTTTCTGGTTCGTTCACTCATTTGATTGGAAGCTAATATGGTTTATTCCCTCCTTAAATAAATGAGTTTCCACTCGGCTATTGTCTGTGTGCTTAGTTTTCCAAGATTACAACATTTGTGATTTTACTGTTTTGTGCTAAAAACCAAGCTGGTATCAAAACCAACTAAGAAGTTGATGCCATGCCAAACAAAAAACAGCCCAAACAGGCTTGGGGTCCTCTGAACCATCTACATCATCACCTGCTCGACCTACAATTCAAGAAATAGTAAAGACAACTATCATTCTCCCCCTTCATTAACACACTACAATGGGGCCTGAAGTAGAATTGGAAGGAGCTAACTCCCCTCTGCAGAAAACAATAGCAAGCCTGTTGTCCGAGGAAATAAACTTGAACAATACATCCTTTTGGACAAAACCATATTCTCTAGAGTTTCTCACTACCATATCACGTGCTGAAACAAGTGTTAAGATCACCTTTAACCCTGGATACGAAGAGTGACATGACAGACCATTAATGTCATATTCTCTAGAGTTTCTCACTACCATATCCGGTTATATCCCTCAACTTAAAAATGTTTTATGTATCAAGACTAACCCATGACAGTAACGTGTTTATAAAAATTTACCCTATTACTTATCCTGTGACGGAATTCAAGTCCATGAAGGTGGTGTTAAAGTAGAACGATGCTCAAATTCTATCTAGTCCTCTTCAAAATAGTCAATCTAGCATGTCTGCCAATATAAATCTGATTTCTGATTTTTCTTGCTCTACACTCACTCTCTTGGACGAACTTTTGCCTTGTCAAGTAACAAGTTTTGGTAAGTTGTCGCAATTAGGCAATTTTCTGAAAAATAATCCACTACCTCACCTATGAGTCTCCTACTCAACCACCTGAAAATGTTGACCTACTAAAGGACACCCCATAACTACCAGAGTCAATAATGGAATCTTTCAAACTTAAAAAGGTATTTCTTTACAGCCAAAACAGATGATAAACAAACTGTTCATGAGATGGAACCTGATTGTTTTTGGTGATAATTGAGTGTTTAAATTGAAGATGAACTAGGATAACAGTGTACATAGATACAAAACAGGGGGGGTTCACAGATACATTTAGCCCATTTGTGAAAGCCCAAGTGAGCATTGGTAAAAAATTGGGAACTAAGGCATCTATGCTAGATGTGAACCTTCTTGAATGCAGAGTTTAGACAACATATTACCCGCTGTGAGGAGTCCGCAGCTCGCGATTAGCAGGCGTGGGCCCATAGCCAGGAGGACAAACAAGACCTCCATCGTCATCTTTCTCAATTTTCGACGACGCAGAAGATTCATACACAGAGTTCGAGCTGGAAGCTAATACTCGGATGCTCGATCTGGATTTCAACTCTAGCTTCGAAGAACCGCCCCATCGAAGACGAAATGAGCTGGACTTCAAAGATTGAGGAAGCTTTACCAAATCCATTGATTTTCCAGCTTGAGCCTCCATTGAAATGGAAGAGAGATGATGAATTCCACACAAGGGTAGATTGCAAGCAGTTGCTTCCATCGCAATTATCAACAATGGAACAAGATGAATACGGTAGAGAGTCGAGAATTATATATATAATTTTTAGACTCAAATTCAGCCTGCATGCCAAGGATGAGTCATGAAGTAAAAACGTTGAATTACAGTCAGAGGATGAAGTTTCTTCGATCAAAATTAAGATTTAGTTGTGAAAAAAGAACAAAGAAATCCTTATCGATCATTCAACAAATAACTACTCGCAGACAAATTAACTCTATTGCGTACAGTCTCGTCCTACCAGCTACCATCTTCCGAGTACGAATGAAAAGCATCACTTGTCGATAACGAAATATCATCTTGGCTAAATTATAAAAAATATTCTTTGAATTATAGGGTTTGTTTCAAAAATGTCTCTAAACTTTAAAAAAATTTCAAAAATACCTCTGAACTTTACCAAACGTTTCAAAAATACCCTTGCAATTAATTTTTGATGGGAATCATTAAAAATGTTTTGAAAAACCAATGCGAAAATGTAGTCAAACTCTTGGGATGATGTGTTGAAAGAGAAGAAAGCTCCCAATGAATACATGAAAAATAAGTGAAGTTTCTCATTATTTTTCATGGAAGAATAATTTATAGTGGGACAATGAAACAAAAAAGAAGCATTTTTAATAAGGTTATTTTTTAAAATCTTTTGAAAGTTAAAAGAGTATTAATGAAACTGAAATTTTTAATGGTTTCCATTCAAAATGAAAGACAATGGTATTTTTGAAACATTTTTAAAGTTCATGGGTATTTTTTAAACTTTTTAAAGTCTAGGGATATTTTTCAGGGGTATTTTTTATAATTTAGCCTATCATTTTCATCTTTCTACTTTTAACATGAGATTGTTGGATCTTTTTTTTTCATCCAATACCCAACTTTATTAGAGATGTCGATTTGGGCAGGAACGGCCCCTTCGAAGACTCGCCCCATAGAATCCCCGTTTTACAGAGAAATGGGAAAAATAAAATAGCCCTTGACGGTATGGACTCTGTACCATATTTATCCATTTGAGATTGATTTTGAAGTCGTAAAAAGTGATTGCATAAAAATTTTAACCGTTTTTTATGTTTGGTTAAACTGATTTTTTAATAATTTAAAGAAAATCAATTTTTGAACCACGTTCGTTTGCAAAAGTTGTTAAGGGTAGCTTTGGAATTTTGCTTTTATGAAAATCTAGTGTAACTAACAAATATTTAAAATTCTTCTTTTATTCCTACTTTCAAAAAAAAAAACAAATTCTTCTATTATCATTCCATATTTTATCTACAATAAAGATATTCAAATATTACTATTCACAGTTTATCTTATCTCATCTCATTCTTTTTATTTTTTAAATTTAATTTATTGTTTCTAATTTATTTTTCTTACTTTTTGTATTCAAACTGAAATTAGATTTTGTTTGATACAATTTTTTCTAACAATAGCTTCTATGAATATTTTATCAATTTATTTAAAGTAAACAGAATATAATTTATAATATAAAGGATATAAATTTACCTAATTATCTTAGGAAAGTTTTGAAGGTAAGTATTAATACAGTCTCATGCTTAATTGAAATATGTCAATCTTGGTTCATTATACTTTTCTCGCAACAATTTAATATTAATTTATCAAACATTGTAACTTAACTTTCCATTTAAATCTGAAATTTACTAAACACTAATTTATTTCCTATGATAGCTGATTTTCTTAAAAGTACCGCTGACAACAATTATTTTAAAAGTTACAACAACCCCAAATTAAGTCGTAATCTATGTAACTTAAATTGTGAGACTTCCATTAATCTTGGGATGCTCAGTAAGTTTCATTTTTTTTTTATAAGAAAGAGAACTTCATAAAATAATAGAAAAGGTGGGTACACCTAACTCTTCATTAATAGTTGAAGAGAACCAAAAGGGAATCAGACAGTCCCCACTCCGCCTAACAAACTCACATCAAGGAACAAGTTGCGCCCAACAAAAAACGAAAAAACATCAAAATTAACACCAGCTCGCCCCAAATTGTGTGCTTCCCCATTCTCCAATCTTCAGCATTTGGAGAAGGAGGATACGTTTGTAGAGGGAAAGAGGTAGCGGATTTCATCAAGGAACACGGTGATCTCCAATCGATCATCAACCTCTCCATTCAGGGTTTTTATCACCTCGCATTTCGTCAAGGCTCAGTAGGTTTCATTCCATTTTAGTTTGTTGTACTTTTAAATGTTCAACTTTTAAATATGACAATGGAGTGAAGATCTTGAACTACAATTTTTATAAAATAGTTACTACCCATGATGTCCTTACCCAATTCAACTATGTGTTAGGTTCGTGAAATAACATCTTTGAACATAACTAATAATTGGGTCCGAGATAACTACTCTACTGTTTATATTATGCAATAAATCTTCAATGTATCATCCTCGAGATAAATGAAAACAATTCATTCTCATTTTTCGTGGGCTTGGGTTCCAATGAAAAAGACATTACTATGAGTACTTGTAATCATCAGATTGTCCATATAAAGTACGATAGCAAATTTTACTCTCTAACTTGGTGCAAGAAAAATAAAGAATTGTCTTTTGGCCATTTGATTTTTTTTTTAAAACAAAATTAATTAGAGTATTCTTTTATCATTCACACCAAAAGTTTTGGAACTTGTTTTGATCCATTTATTAGTTTGCATATATGGTTGGGAAACTTGATATTTAAATGCCCTTGTATAAACCCTATGTTTTGACTAAGCATTTTATTCGAGAAGATATTGATCTAATCGAATTATATACTTCACCATCAAAATCATTTTTCAGAGGATTTGACTACTAAACTAGAGAAGTTATTGTTGTAACATTTTAATATTTAATTGTAATTTAAATATGAGTTTCAATCTTGGATGTTAAATTTTGGAGAGTTTTCTCTCATTTCAAAAGTGAGAAAACGTATTTGGAGAGGTTTTGTCTATTTAATTTTTGGGTTACTTTTGTTTTGTCATAAATTTTTAGATCTACAATTCTCCTATAAATATCTCTCTCACAAACACTTTCAATAGAACAAGAAACACAACAATTCCTATCTTCTTTTCTTTCTACTTTCTCATATTTCTCTCATTTGCTCTTTTAAGAGCAATTGGCCAAAAGAGGGGTGTTCTTTGTTGTGGAGCTTTGAGCTCAACCTCTTAGTGCAAAGTGGTTTGAGCTACACAACGTTTCAGTTGGGTTGTTGTATCCTGGAGGGGATAGGCTTGAGAATACCTGCTGCACCGGTGATTGATAAAGAATTATACACCGCAGAGGGCTTGAATCTCCTTAAAGAGAGCGAGATACCCGCGCCTCAACCTAATTGTTTACGTGTCTATTTTCTCAATATTTTCTCCATTTCCTCTGTTATTTGTAATTTCCCCCAACAATTTTAAGGAGATTCAAACATGGAGTCTACTATTGAGAAGCCAAATGAGAATGTTGGAGATCTCAACAAGCCCTTTCGATTTAAGGGAGCACACTTTAAGAGATGGAAAGGAAAAGTGTTGTTCTACCTTAATCTTCTCAAGGTGGCCTATGTCCTCACAGAAAAGAACCCGAAGAAGATCGATACTGAAAACATGAGCGTTGAAGAGTTCATGGAACACCATGAGAAACTTGATAAGTATGAGAAAGATGAGTACAAATGTCGGTACTATCTTCTAAATTGTCTTGCTGATCATTTTTATGATTATTATGATACTACTTTCACATCTGCCAAGAAAATATGGAAAGCCTTGCAGAATAAATATGATACTGAAGAAGCAGGCGCGAAAAAATATGCTGCAAGTCGCTTCTTTCGCTTCCAGATGGTAGATGGAAAGTCTGTAGTGGAGCAAGCACAAGATTTTCAGATGATAGTAGCTGAAGTAGCATCTGAAGGAATTAAGATTGGAGACAATCTTATTGTTGCCGACATAATCGACAAGCTTCCACCATCTTGGAGAGAATTTCAAAAAAATATGCGCCATAAGCAAAAAGAAATCTCTCTAGAAACGCTAATTACTCGCATTCGTGTGGAGGAAGAGGCAAGAGGGCAATATGCATTGATTCAAGAAAGCAATGAAATTCCCACCAAGGTAAATCTAATCTCTTCGAATGATAATTTACCTAATGGTCAAAATCCAAAAAATAGTCACTTAAAGCCAAAGAAGAATCATATGAAAAAGAATAACAAACCTCACTTTTCTAATAAGAAAAATTCAACCCAAGTGAATAAGAACCAAGTACATCCTCAACACTCAAGATCAGTATGTTTTGTTTGTGGCAAAAGTGGGCATATTGCTCGAATTTGCAGATTCCGGAAACAAGAACCTGTACCTCAGGCCAATGTTACCGAAGAGCCATTTGTGGCTATGATTACTGATATTTATATGGTTCAAAGTGTTGAAGGATGGTGGGCTGATTCTGGAGCCAATAGACATGTCTGTTATGACAAAAATTGGTTCAAAGTTTATACTAGCTTGGTTCAAAGTCTAATAGACATGTCTGTTAGACTCCTTTTAAGGAGCCTAAAACAATAATGCTTGGTGATTCCCATACTACCCAAATTATGGGAACTGGTGAGGTTGAATTAAAATTCACCTTTGGAAGGGTTTTAATGTTGAAAGATGTGCTTCATACACCCTCCATGAGGAAGAATTTAATGTCGAGTTATCTTCTTAATAAAGCTGGTTTTAAGCAAACTATGGAATCTAATCAATATGTGATAACTAAAAAGGGAATTTTTGTTGGAAAAGGTTATGCTTGTGATGGAATGTTCAAATTGAACATTGAAAATATTAATAAAGCATCTACCAGTTCAATTTACATGCTTTCTTCTTTAAATTTTTGGCATGCTCGTTTGTGTCATATAAATAGTAAATATGTGGGAGTTATGAGTAGTCTTGGATTAATTTCTAGTCTAAAAAATAATTTTGAGAAATGTGAAATTTGCAGTAAAGCAAAAATTACAAAAGGACCTCATAAAAGTGTGGAAAGAAATACCGAATTATTAGAGTTAATTCATATAGACTTGTGTGAATTTGAAGGAATTTTAACCAGAGGAGGAAATAGATATTTCATCACTTTTATCGATGACTTTTCTAAATATACTCATGTTTATTTATTGAAAAATAAAAGTGTTGAGAATTTTAAAAAATTCCTCCTTGAAGTTGAAAATCAATTCGGTAGAAAAATTAAAAGAATTAGAAGTGATAGAGGTCGAGAATATGAATCATTTGAATTCAATTCATATGTTGAATCATTGGGAATAATTCATGAGACTACTCCTCCATATTCACCCGCTTCTAATGGAGTAGCTGAGAGGAAAAATAGAACCTTAATTGGTCAAACTAATGTTATGCTATTAGAATCAGGTGCATCTTTTAATCTTTGGGGTGAAGCTGTTTTAACTGCTTGTCATGTGTTAAATAGAGTGCCACATAAAAAGACAAAGATCACACCTTTTCAATTGTGGAAAGGATATAAGCCAAATTTGGGATATTTAAGGGTTTGGGGATGTTTAGCTTTTGTAAGGCTAACAAACCCAAAAAGGCCTAAGTTAGGGTCTAAAGCTACCACTTGTGTTTTTCTTGGATATGCAATTAATAGTACAGCCTATCGATTTCTTGATATTGAACATAATGTGATTTTTGAATCAAGTGATGCAATTTTTCATGAAGAAAAATTTCCTTTCAAGTCAAGAAATAGTGGGGGACAAAATTCTGAACAAACTTCTACTAAGTTTGGTTCTTCTACTCCTAGTGATAATAATGAAAATAATTCTCAAATAGAATTAAGGAGGAGTAAAAGAGCTAGAACTGTGAAAGATTTTGGTCCTGATTTTTATATTTATAATATTCAGGAAACACCAATTTCTTTGCAAGAAGCTTTATCATCTCCAGATGCAATTTTCTGGAAAAAGGCTGTAAATGATGAAATGGAATCACTAATCTCTAACAAAACTTGGAAATTAGTTGATCTACCACCAGGGTGTAAAACTATAGGGTGTAAATGGGTCCTGAGAAAAAAGCTGAAACCGGATGGTAGTATAGACAAGTATAAAGCTAGACTTGTTGCAAAAGGTTTTAAACAAAAGGAAGATTTAGACTTCTTTGATACTTTTTCTCCGGTAACGCGAATCACATCCATTAGATTGTTAATTGCAATTGCTGCAATTTTTTATATGAGCATTCATCAAATGGATGTAAATGGTGATTTAGAAGAAGAAATATATATGGACCAACCTGAAGGTTTTATAGAACCTGGGCAAGAGAACAAAGTGTGTAAGCTTACTAAATCCCTATATGGCTTAAAACAAGCCCCAAAGCAGTGGCATGAGAAATTTGATTCTTGCATGCTAAATAATGGTTATAAACCAAATGAATGTGATAAATGCATCTATTATAAATCATGGGATGATTTGCATGTTATTATTAGCCTATATGTTGATGATTTATTGATCTTTGGCTCAAATATTTTTGTTATAAATGAAACAAAAAATTTATTGAGGAGCCATTTTGACATGAAAGATCTTGGTGAGGCTAATTATATTATGGGTATGAAAATAACTAAAATCTCATATGGGTTTTTTCTTGACCAATCACATTATATTGAGAAAATACTCAGAAAATACAATTATTTTGATTGTAAACATGTATCTACTCCATTTGATTCAAGTGTTCACTTGTTTCCTGTTGAAAATGAATGTGATATAATTAATCAAAAGGAGTATGCTAGCGTGATTGGTAGCCTACGATATGCAACTGATTGTACTAGACTTGACATTGCATATGCAGTAGGAGTTCTTAGCAGGTTTACAAGTAAGCCAGGTAAAGAACACTGGCATGCCATTGATCGTGTTATGAAATATTTATTGGGAACGAAAGATTATGGCTTACTTTACAAAAAATATCCTGCTGTGGTTGAAGGATTTTCTGATGCTGACTGGAATACATTGTCAGGTGATTCTCTATCTACTACAGGGTATATTTTTACCTTGGGAGGTGGTGCTATTTGTTGGAAATCTAAAAAGCAAACAATTATTGCCAACTCTACTATGGAAGCAGAGCTTATTGCTTTAGCTTCAGCTAGTGAAGAGGCTAGTTGGCTAAGAGATTTATTATATGAGATTCCAATGTGGGAGAAACCAATACCTCCTATTTTAATAAATTGTGATAGCACTGCTACAATTGGTAGAGTAAAAAACCGTTTTTATAACGGAAAGTCCAGACCTATTAGAAGAAAACATAGTACTGTGAGATCTTATTTGAGTAATGGGATTATTAATGTGAATTACATTAAATCTTGTGATAATCTTGCAGATCCATTAACAAAGGCCTTGACTAGAGAAAGGGTCTGGAATACATCGAGGGGGATGGGATTGAAGCCCTTATAATTATCATGAGCCATATATAAGGATACCCACCTAGTGATCAGAGATCCTGAGAACTAGGTTCAAAGGGAAAAACGAATTATAAGGTGGCCGTAAAAATGCACTATCTTTATATTTAATCCATCCCTATGGTGTGAGTGCATTTATCCTATAACGTTATGGAGGGTTGAGTTTTTCAATAAACTCTTAATAAGATCTATAGCTCTTATGAGTGGGGTGTCATAGTTATAGGAGCACCCTTGACAGATTTTACCTATATGAGTGTGAGAGTGGGGCCGCTCTCTATGAGGATATGGGGCTTATTCTCAAATACACTCATGAAATACTGGGATCAACACAAGGCCGTAACGTGCTAACTAATAAAGCTCATGTCAACACCTGATAATTATGTGTGGATAATAATCCTCTATTTCCCCTTAAGTGTTAGAGTTCAAGTCAGAGATCACTACTAACGCTGGAGTAGAGATTATTATTTCACTAGTAAAGGTTCAATGCAGAGTCACACATTTATGATGCATAATTATCTTTCTTATGGCCAATTGATTTTGATTATTTTAAATATTAAAATGAGTGGGGGAATGTTGTAACATTTTAATATTTAATTGTAATTTAAATATGAGTTTCAATCTTGGATGTTAAATTTTGGAGAGTTTTCTATCATTTCAAAAGTGAGAAAACGTATTTGGAGAGGTTTTGTCTATTTAATTTTTGGGTTACTTTTGTTTTGTCATAAATTTTTAGATCTACAATTCTCCTATAAATACCTCTCTCACAAACATTTTCAACAGAACAAGAAACACAACAATTCCTATCTTCTTTTCTTTCTACTTTCTCATATTTCTCTCATTTGCTCTTTTAAGAGCAATTGGCCAAAAGAGGGGTGTTCTTTGTTGTGGAGCTTTGAGCTCAACCTTTTAGTGCAAAGTGGTTTGAGCTACACAACGTTTCAGTTGGGTTGTTGTATCCTGGAGGGGACAGGCTTGAGAATACCTGTTGCACCGGTGATTGATAAAGAATTATACACCGCAGAGGGCTTGAATCTCCTTAAAGAGAGCGAGATACCCGCGCCTCAACCTAATTGTTTACGTGTCTATTTTCTCAATATTTTCTCCATTTCCTCTGTTATTTGTAATTTCCCCCAACAGTTATTTTATTTTGAACCAACTGATTGAGTTGTCTAAATTTCTATTTATTTTGTTTATCAACTTATTATTACTGGTGCATAAGTGGAAGATAAAGACAATAAGTACTAGTGTTTATAACATTCCTAAAAAATTTAATTTGTTTAAGTCGAAGATTCGTTAGCCTACTAATTACGTTGTATGTTGTCATATTTATATACAATTAGTCGTTTTAACCTTCCATTATATTGTAAATATAACTAAACAAATATAATCTAGGGAAATAATATTTTTTCCCTATCATTTATACCACATGCAAATTTCATCTACATATTTTTAGAAGTTTAGATCATATAAATATATTTTAATTTATCAATCCCACAAATTTACTCACAGCGAATGTTAAATTCAATATATTAAGATTCAATCTATAAGAAAAGCATTGTCCTTTTATCAACAAAAAAAAAAAAAAAAATTATCCTTTATTAGTTGTAAGCTTGAATACCTATCATAGTTTGGATACAGCAGGTATATGCATGTTTTGTTCTTGTTAGAATAGATTCCATAAAATTCCTAAAAATCACGACAAGCATAAATTCAATAATACCATCATTATATTTTAATGTCACAGTACTATCATACTATCAACTATGACATAAGCATCTTTTTTTAAAATATATATGTTATAAGTAATTCTAGACGACTCCAGAATTGAAGGAACTAAGCAGGACAACACAATATCAACCCGAGGAAACGAACCATGGAGGAAGGCAAGACTGAAAGGGATTGGGCCACGTCCCTTGGTCGAGGCCAAGTCACCCCCCTCCACTCGTTCCTAGAGCCTTTGGGCACCCCGGTTTGACCTGGTTCAACTCGAATCAGTCTTGAGGCAAAGAAAAACCCTAAGCACAGGAGAAGGTATATAAACTTTTATTCAACCTTGAAGAAAGGATTCAAAACTATATTCTCTGGACTCTCTCCTCTCTTACTCTGTGATAACTCTCTAAAAGGGAGTTATTTAGGTCTTATTTCTATATTGATTTGTGTGTCTTTTGTGCTAAATAGGGTTGCTTTTAGATAGATATTATATGTTTTAACCCATTTGGAAGTTATTTTGTGCAGAATATATTGCTGAGCGACTTAAGGGAGCAAAATCTGTGCTGGAGAAAAGCTGGGAGCAAAACTGCCACGTCACAGCTCGTTAGCCAATTTAACAAACTGAATTCTGTTAAGCTATTCTCGGATTTATGGAGCAAGGAGAGTCATCCACGTGTCTAAGTCAACCTAATTCAAGCCTCCTATCACTCTATAAAAGGAGATAGCCGCCCAAGTCAAATTCATTCCTTTTTGGGAAGGGAATTCCATCCTTGGGAGGAACATTCCACTTTTGAAAAGATCATTTCTCATTTCCATTTTGGGAGCCGAATAGAGGAGAGAGATTGGAGACCTACAAGAAGACCATCATTTGCAAGCTGATCAAGGGAATTAAGATTTTATTGCATTATTTTGTAATTATGGATATGCTTACTTATATTGTAATGTGTGTCTCCATGCACTTTATGAACTAAGTAACTTTAGGCGTTGGTTAGGGAACATGTAGTTGCCGTGCTTAATTTCTAGTAATAAATATTGATTTGATGCATCTTGATTAATTGTTGTGTTCGTTTCTATTTTATGCCCGCCTGGCCAGCCGGTATGAATACTCTCTAGTTTCAGGGATGATTTAGGGAGTGTGTGGCGATTAATCACACTAGATCATTGTGTATTGGTGAACGCCAGTGACTGAGCTAGGGATAGCCAATTGCCTAGTGCTTGATCGGTAGAGCTTCATTGAAGTTGAAACACATTCTAAAAAATCCGGAGTTCTGGGAGGAATCCGCTAATAATACTGCGAGAGTTTTGCATGATCAATAATATTGCTAGAGCATCTTTCAAACACAATTACTAAATCCTGACCAGCGCCTGTTTCTAATCTGTCTGTCTATTTGTTTACTTTCTGTTATGTCATTTCTTTTGCTTCAGCATTCTATAAAAACCAATCATTTTAATCACTTTTGAAACCATTGAAAAACTAAACAAAATAGATAAAGTGAAAGCTCATTCAGACCTTGGATTCGATAAATACTTATTACTTGTTGCGGACTGTGTATACTTGCACAGAGTTCTAGAGTCTTTTTATATCTTATTTTTACTCACTCTGGAAACCCAACACTCTTGCTCTCTATTTTCCTCTCATCTTTCTCCTTGCAGACTTAAGCATCGAAGGCGGTGTGGCAAGCACCACACCCATGTGCATGTTTCTTCTGTCTTGCATGCCATGTCTTCCTCATTTGAAACAAATTTACCGTTGGTGTCATGTGAAGGTCAATTGAGTTCTCTCTGTCCAGATTTTGGCATCAACATTTGGCGTCGTATGCGGGGGAAGAAAGTTTGCTAGTGAAATCTGCACATCAGTTACCTAACGAGTAAGAAAATGGAGAAAGAAAACCAGAAGACGGATGCGATACGTTTGCAAAGCGACCACCACCAGCGGAAAAGCCGCATGATGGTAGCCACACTCAGCCTCATACCCCTATCTCCTCGGCCTCGGCCTCAATTTCCTCGACCTCTTTCTCAAAAAAGGTGGGCTGATGCCAAAATTGTCGTCCTTGAGGATCAGGTGAGTAGAATGAATCAGAATTTGTCTAGGATACTGTGTATCTTAAACAAACCTAGTTCAAGCTCCAAAGTCCATGAGGAAAAGTCAGTTAGGAATCCGAGGAGGGGGAAGGAACAAATGAAATACACAGTAGTGTCAGAAACAAGATCAAAGGAAAAGAAAACTGAGAGCGTGACTAGCAGGTCAGGGGTTGAAGTTTGCAAGTCGCCTAGTTTTGAGGAGCCCAGAACCAAGCATGTATAAGGGACACGACCACACCGTTTCGACGCCAAGTATCAGTCGCACAATAGAAGCAGGCCTGATCGAAGGAAAAGCGTCGAATGGCAAAGGTTGTCGATGTTGAGGCCAAAGCTGCCGAGCTCGAGGCCAGAGCAGCTAAGGTCGAGGTCGAGAACGATAACCCCTTTGGAGAACTTCAAGGGATGAAGGTCCCAACGCAGCGGAAGCGGTTTCAAGAATAATTCGCAATTAATTTAGAATCATGAAATATCAATACACTATCAACATACATACATTCATAATCTATTGTATATCTAGATTAAACATGTTGAAAAACTATAGAATATGATTTTAATTTACATAAAGTAACAAGTTAATTACTCCCATTGACGACTCAGATTAATTTCACCAACTGCTTGAGAAATATTCACGAACAACTTGGAAAACTACCACAGGGAAACACTAGTATTCTCTGGGAAATTTGAGGCCAAGGCAGTGGGAATATTCTTCTTAATTTTAGGGAGAATTCAATGAAGTGAGTGATTCAACTAGGAGGCATTCTATGGTTTATATATAGAATGTCATATCTCTTTTCCTATTCATAATAGGTTAGGGATCTTTTTCTATTCATAATAATAGGTTAGGGATATATTTAATTAATTAATAATAATTAATTACTTTTCCCAGTTGTAATAGGATAGGGAATTGTTTAATTAATTAATAATTAATTAATTAATTAAATCACCAATTAAAACAAATTTAATCATTTAATTTAAATCATATTTAAATGAACATCTCCCACATAACCTATAGTTTTAACATGAATCCAATTCATATTAAAATTAAGAGCAAAATACACTTTTGGTCCCTGAGGTTTGAGATTAATGTCTATTTGGTCCCCGAAGTTTCAAAAGATACACTTTAGTCCCTGAAGTTTGGAAAATAGTTTTAAATGGTCCCTGAGTTAATTTGACCGTTAGTTGACTAACGGAAAAATGACATGGCATGTTGAGATGTCAATTTTTAAATGAGGTGGACAAATTTTATTATTTTATATTAGTTTTTTAGATTACATGGCTTTTCTCCTTTCTTTTTCCTTCACCAAATCACCATCTTCATCCTCCATTTTTCTTCTCTCTCTAAAATGTCCATTCCCCCAAATCTCTCTCTCTTCCAAATTTCTCTCTCTCCTCTCCAAAACTATTAATTCTATATTATTTTTAACCTATTATGTGATATCCTTTCTCTATCCTCACCTCAACTTTTTCTTTCCTTCTTCATTCTCTCTTTGGTTTTTTTCTCATCCATAGTCCTATCCCATCTTCCGACTCTTCTTTTCTCATATCTTTCAATTTTTTAGAGAGAGAAAATACATAAAGAGAAAGAAAAATGAAAGTTTATATTTCTAGAGAGAGAAAGGGGGAGATGGAAGTAATTTTCTCTCTCTAAAAAGCTGCAGAAAAACCAAAAACGAAGTTGCATAAACAAAAAAATTAGTTTCACCTCCCTTTTCTCTCTCTAAAAAGCTGTAGAAAAACCAAAAAAGAAGTTGCATAAACAAAAAATTAGTTTCACCTCCCTCTTCCTCTCTCTAAAAAGCTGCAGAAAAACCAAAAAAGAAGTTGCATAAACAAAAAAAATTAGTTTCACCTCCCTCTTCCTCTCTCTAAAAAGTTGCAAAAAAAAAAAAAGTTCATAAACAAAAAATTACTTCCATCTCTCTCTTTCCCTCTCTAAGTTGCAAAAGTTCGGGAAAAAAAGTTTATAAACAAAAAGTTACTTATATCTCCCTCTTTCTCTCTCTATAAGAGTTGCATAATTTTTTTTTTTAAATAAAATTTAATATATTGGAGTATATTCTTCCCATCATTCTTGGGATAATTTATGCCTTTAATTGTAAATTTTATATCTGTATATTTTCCTTTTATATCAGTAAATTCACCATTAAAAAATGTATGTAAAATGCCCTCCAAATTGTAATGCAAAAATAATCCAGAAAATTGATATCATATTTGTCCATCTATTTTACATTATCATAGCGTTAAATTAATAGTTTTGGGGAGGAGAGAGAAATTTGGAAGAGAGAGATTTGGGGAAGAGAGAGAGATTTGGGGGGAATGGACATTTCAGGGAGAGAAAAAAAAATGGGAGATGAAGATGGTGATTTGGTGAAGGAAAAAGAAAGGAGAAAAGCCATGTAATCTAAAAAATTAATATAAAATAATAAAATTTGTCCACCTCATTTAAAAATTGTCATCTCAACGTGCCACGTCATTTTTCCGTTAGTCAACTAACGGTCAAATTAACTCAGGGACCATTTAAAACTATTTTCCAAACCTCAGGGACTAAAGTGTATCTTTTGAAACCTCGGGGACCAAATAGACATTAATCTCAAACCTCAGGGACCAAAAGTGTATTTTACCCTAAAATTAATATTTGAACTTCTTCAAATATTTAATTAATTTTGGATCACATCCAAAATTAAATGTATTACTATACATTATATTATTTCCCTTATTAAATTTGAACACTTCAATTTACAATCAAGACTTAATTTCTTCAATTACCTTTTACGAGCTATCAATGGGACCTAATGGACCTACAGATCAGAAACTCCAACGATATGAGATTAATTGGCTAAACTCATTAACCAAATTAATCAATATTCGTTAATTGTGAGTACACTCCACCATAGACCCACAACTGCACTCTTCTCACTGCATAATATTTCTGTGTCCACTAATATAGACCAATAACAGCAAGTTAGTCTTTCACAAGTGTTTGTAACACCAACTGGGTCAAATTACTGTTTTACCCATGTGTTACCTCTATATCCTTAAATACCAGTGCTCCTCTAATGAACAACCTGTTTATGGTCCAACCAATAAATAGAAACCCCTCTCGTGCCAGTGAGAGAGTAGAACCCTTTGTTCAAGACATGGAGACACCACTTAAGGGAACACTCATCTACTGGCTGAAGTCGGGAAGGAGTGAATTCCATTTTGTGTGATTATGTTCCCAGCCAACTACTCGGTTTTGTCCCCAACATGGTAGGTTTGTTTAGTCGACGATCTGGCCATTCTCACCCATACAAATCAAAGGACAATCCCTCGTGAACAAAAGTTCATAATACACTCAGGATTGAGACTAAGTTGCCTAAGTCATCCTAGTGAATATAGAAACCTAACTAGTCAACGGAGTTACATCTAGCGGTTACTATTTCGTAGTCCGATCTTATTCAAACTCATTACATAGGATACCCCCACTCGCATGTCAGCTACACGAACGCGTTGGATCATTGCGTTTGTATCATCAAATACAAAGTGGGTCGTATCCATAGTGTTACCAGGATAAGGTACTCAGTCATATCTCTTACTATAGACCCTTTAGGTTGTATCTTGAACACCGATCCCCATATATCTCTACATATAGTTCAAGACTCATACAACAACCTAGGATATTAATTTATTGGATTTGAGTTTATTTAAGACAAAACAACTAATAATTCCATAACTCTTTATATAATAACAATCAATTGAGAACAGTCAATAGTTTACACTTACTATCTATGAGTTTTAGGGCATAAAACCCAACAGAACCGAACTTCTGAACACACTAAATAAGCTCAAAAATCTCCAAGGAGACCTGCACAAATCAAAAGATTTTGAAGGACACAACTTGGAAGCCCCGATCAATCGGGTTGATCCACCTGAAGAAATCATGAAAGTGGAGGTGCCCCAGAAGTTCAAGGTACCCACATTAAAGTAGTATGATGGCAAGAAGGACCCCGTGCAACACCTAGACACCTATAGGTCATGGATTGACTTCCACAGCTTTTCAGATGCAATCAGGTGTTGTGTCTTTTCTTTCACTTTAACAGGGTCAGCGAAACAATGGTTTTAGAGATTGCAAAAGAGATCCATTAGTTTTTTTAAAAGAACTAGCTCGTGCATACGTCACACAGTTTATGGAAGTCAGAGTACAATGCAAGCTTCACATTAATCTCCTAACTATCAAACAACGACCAGGTGAGAGTGTGCGTGATTACATAACTCGTTTTAATGAAGAAACACTCCAGGTTGAAGGATACAGATGGAGCAGCCTTAGTAGCCATAATCATCGGACTGGAAGACGAGAGGTTGCTTAACTTGATAGGTAAGAGTCAACCCCATACATATGTTGAGTTTGTCTCTAGAGCACAGAAGTATATGAGTACAGAAGGATTGCTTAAAACAAATAAGTCAAAACGAGAACACAAGAGGTCTTCTTCATTCGATTGAGACAAAAAAGAAAAACTATAGACAATGGACAAACGAGGGTGGTCGAGGCCGAGCCGACCAAAGCCATGCCCGAGACCCACTAAACTGTACAGACTACACAAGTAAGTTTGAAAAGTACACTCCTACCTCAATCTCGCATGAGCAGATCCTGATGGAGATTCAGAATACGAACTTCTTTAATGTACATAGAAAGCTGAAGTCAAATCATGATAGAAGAGACAAAAACCATTATTGCCTATTCCATCGAGACCATGGACATTCAACCAGGAATTGCATTCAACTGAAGGACTAAACTGAAGCATTGTTTCAGAACGGGTATCTGAAGGAGTTCCTCACCGAAATTGAGGCCGAGGCCAACTAGAGATGATATAGGCAGAGGTAATGATGGACCTGGAGGATTGGAATTCCCAATTCCGTTACAGCGGAAGCAATTGGACCGTTCGTAAATTAATTTTTGTTCTACAAAATACCAATACATTGGCAAAAGGTTAAGCGGTGAAAAACATACCTCCGTTGACGACTCTGAATACTTCAAGAATGATTATTGATTGCTCTGCAACAACGAAAAACACCACCATTTGATCTTCCCCGCTATAACTCTGAGATTAGGAACGTAGTTGTGGGACTACCTAATCTTGAATGGGAAAAACTCTAGAGAGAAAATTCTCCCTAGAGTTCTTGAGTTGAGAGAATATGAGAGGACCTTATGGTGGCCATATGTTGTATCACATAAACCCTAGGGTTAGTGTTCTATTTATAGGAGAAAGGCCATGAATAAAATATTCATTTAAAATCAATTATTTTCATAATTGATTTAATCTTTTCCATAATTAATCAATTCCATAACCAATCATCTTTTCCATAAATGATTGATCACTTCCATAAGTGATTAAATCATTTCCATAAATGATTAATTTCCAATTAATTAATTCTTTAAATTAATTAATCACCAATTAAATATCATATATTTAATTTCAGACCTTCTATTAGTTAATTAATTAATTACCCAATTAAATATCATATATTTAATTTCAGGCCTTCAATTAATTAATTCTATAATATGAATCAAATTCATATTAAAATTGGAACTCCTTCCAATTCCCTTATATCCTATAAATTTAATATGAATTAAGTTCATATTGATATTTGAACTTCTTCAAATATTTATTTCTCTCATAATAATAAAGTTTTATTTCAAATTAGACTTTATATTTTAATGTACTATTATACATTATATTAATTTGTATCTCATACAATTAACTTAATTCCCAATATGAATTTGAACTATTCAAATTCTCTCAAGATATAATTGTTCCTAATTACTCTTTACGAGCTAGCAAGGGGACCTAATGGACCTACAGATCAGAAGCTCCAATGATATGAGGTTAACCGATTAAACTCATTAATCAGGTTAACCAATATTCATTAATTGTGGGTCATTCCACTAAAGACCCATAGTTGAACTCTTTTCACTGTAGAACATTTATGTGTCCACGGATATAGACCTATACCGATAAGTCAATCCTTCACGAGTGTTCGTAATCACGGCTGGGTCAAATTACCGTTTTACCCCTGTGTTACATCTGTCTCCTTAAGTACCAGCGCTCCTCTAATGAACAACCTGTTTATGGTCCAACCATTAAACAGAAAGTCCCTCTCGGGCCAGTGAGAGGGCGGGATCCCTTTGTTCAAGTCCCGGAGTCACCACTTAAGGGAACACTCATCTACTTCTCCTAGAAGTGGGAATAAGTGAATTCCTTCTTGTGTTGTCATGTCCCCAGCCTCCCACTCGGTCTTGTCCCCAAAAAGGAAGGCATATTGAGTCGGCGTATTGGCCACTCTCACCCATGCTAATCAAAGGACAATCCCTCATGAGAAGGAGTTCATGACACACTCAGGATTAAGACTGAGTTACCTACGTCATCCTATTGAAACAATAACCTAACTAGTTAACGGTGTTATATCTAGTGGTTTACCATTTCATGGTCCGGTCTTATGCAAACTCATTGCATAGTATACCCCTGCTCGCATGTCTACTACATGGACGCTTTGGATCAATACGTCTGTATCAAATACAAAGCGGGCCGTATCACATAGTGTTACCAGGATAAGGTACCCAACCTTATCCTTGTACTATAGACCTTTTAGGTTGTTACTTGAACACCGATCCCCGTATGTCCCCACATACTAGTTCAAGTCACATGTAAACAACCTTCGATCTTAGTTTATTGGATTTGGGTCAAATTGTGCAATATTTAACAATAACACTTTATTGTAGAAACTCAATAACACTTTATTGAAACAAGTATACAATTTGTTTACATTCACTATCTACGAGTTTTAGGGCATAAAACCCAACAAACTCCCACTTGAACTAAAACTCTAGTTTAGTGGGATGTACAATAATCTATACAGCAGCAGGTGTATAAATACATGTATAAAACATATACAATGTACAAATACAATAAACTAGGGCATCACTATACCCATTACATAATGGTATCACTATACCCATTATATTTCTCCCACTTGCCCTAGATTACACCTTTGTACATATCTCGTAGATCTAGACCTTCTAGATGACCCTCAAACACTTTAGCCGAGAGAGTCTTTGTAAATGAATCAACAATATTTCATTCAATTTAATGTGTCTGCTTGTCTTAGGCTGCGATGTTCTTTTGAATTTGCCACAACACCACTATATCACTATAAAGTGTGATGGGCAAGTTCACATTTGGAACACATTCCAAATCAATCAAGAACTTTCTAAGCCATTCAGTCTCTATCGCTGCTTCACAAGTAGCTATTTTTTCGGCCTATACGATCAAGACTATAACTATGTCATACTATAGCTCCATCGCAAAGAGTGACCACAGATACTGATGTAGATTTCCTCAAATCCTTATCATTCTTAAAATCCGTGTCAGTGTATCCTGTAAGGATCAAATCCTTAGTCTCATACACGAGCATATAGTTCCTCTTTCTCCTCAGATACTTGAGGATATTCTTAACGGTTTTCCAGTGATCAAATCTTGGATTAGATTGATACTTACTGACAATCTCTACTGCATAAGGCATTCGTCTCATGCCCTCAACCTCTTGAGGTGTCTTAGGAAACAATTTCTTAGACAAAAGAATTCCATGTCTGAAAGGTAGAAAACCCTTATTGGAATTCTGCATCTTATATCTAACTAACATTTTGTAGATATAAGATATTGAGACAAGACTAGCTTTTTGTTCTTACAGTTCCTAACAATTTGGATCCTAAGAACAAACCCAGCTTCTCCCAAATTTTCATTTGGAAATGAGCTGCTAGCTTATTTTACTAGTCAGTAAGATAACCCACATCATTTCCAATGACTAGGGTATCAATCATATACAACACTAATAAAGCTACTGAACTATTGACGATATTCTTGTTAAGACAAGATTCGTCAATGTTCTGATCAAAGCCAAAAAATTTGATCACAGTATCAAATCTTATATTCCAAGATCGAATTTCTTAGGTCAATCCATAAATGGATCACTTAAGCTTGCAAACCCTTTTGCTTTTGATCTTGCTAAATGAACCATTCTGGTTGAGATATGTAGATACTCTTCTCAAGATTACCATTCAAAAGGGTAGTCTTGACATCCATTCAAAATGGACAAGAGTTCTAACAGACTTTAGCATGACGACAGGAGATAAGGATTCCTTACAGTCCCCTGTTTTTGGGTATAACCCTTTGCCACAAGTCTAATCATAAGATTACGTCTCGTTTCTTCTTGTAGATTCATTTGCAATCCATAGGCGTTACCCCATTAGATAGATCTACAAGATCCAGATGGAATTGAAATCACAGATTTTAATTCTGGGTCCACTGCTTTAATCCATTGGTCCTTGTTAACATCATTCATTGCCTTGCTTTAAGACAATGGATCCTCAATGCCATAATCAGGTATGACAATCTGGGCTTCAGTTAAGTCCATGTAACGGTCAGGTTGTAGAACAACCCTCCCACTACATCGAGGCACTCTCAACTCTTGAGATAGATGTAACTAACCAGTTGTATCGGTCCTATCAACAACTCTTGTTAAAGGTTCAACATTATCAACAACCCTTGTTGACTTATCAACAACTCTTGTTGATGTTTCTGTAGCTTCATTAGTTAATTTACTTAAAACGACTTTGTATTTTGTGGCTTATTATTTCTCATGTGGTCTTCTTCTGAGAATGTAGAATTTTTCGGTACAAATTCTTTATTCTCTTGTGGATTGAAGAAGTATCCACATCTCTCGTTTCCATGGGGCAGCCTACAAATAGGTATACTTTTGAACAGTGTCCCAAAAATAACGTAAACCACTTTTACGCTTTATCCACAAATCAAAAGATGTTTCATAAACATTTTTTTTTTATGGAATCTTGTTCAAAATACACACTGCACTCAACACTGCATGACCCCAAAACGAGTCAAGCAAATGAGCATAGCTCAACATGGAATGAACCATATCCAATAGGGTTCTATTTCTCCTAAATGAGATTTAGGGTGTGATCCCATGTACTATCAAATAGTCCTGGAATCTCAAATCCCTATACTCAACACTTTGATCAGATCAAAGTGTTTTATCATCTCACCTAACAAGTTTTCAACTTCAGTCCTAAGCCCCTTCGAATATCTCAAGAGCTTCAGACTTAAGTTGCATTAGGTAAAGATACTCATACCTTTGAATAATCATCCAAAAGAAATGAATTATTCATGCCCTCCCACTGCTTTAACATATTGAACCACAAGGATCCAAATGTACAAGCTCCAAGGGTTCTTTGGCTCTTAGATCTTTTCCAGTAAAAGACCTATCAGTCATATTTCCCATAAGGCATGACTTACAAGGTAGTAAAGAGTCATCTTCTAACTCGCTTAGAAGTTCACTCTTGACGAATCTCCCAATCAAATTGAGATTAATATAGTCTACCTTAAAACCAAAGAAATGTATTTTCCTTTAGGAGAAATCCTTTGCCTCTTTTCTTATTGAGTAATAACAGTCTTAAACAACCCAGTGTTCATGATTGTTTTACTCTTGATTAGTCTTAAAACATTTAGGTTACTTTCCAGTAAAGCTAAACAAATGTTAATTCCCTTTCTTGAAACAAAACTGCGTTAGCAGAGAAAGGTAAAGAGTAACATTGTTCCAGCAAATAAGACACAGAAATCAAATTTCTTTTGATCTTAGGAATTACATACACATTATCTAATAATATGTATTTTCTCCCACTGAGAAAAATAACTTAATGTTCCCCACTGATATAGTCAAAATAACCTCTCTAATTCTAACTTTGAGAGTTATTACACAAGGAGCAAGCTGTTGCCAGGAACTTATTCCTTTAAAAGAAGAACACACGTGATTTGTGACCCCTGAATCAAGTATTTAGGGAGAATCATTATTCTTCACTAATCACGTTTTCAAGACAGGTAAATGAAAATTACGGTCTTGAACAAGTTCTCTTTATGCTAAGCAGAGTTCTATGTCATATTCACCAAGAACAATTCTTAATGAATTAAACATATGGGGCATGAGGACATTCCTCAGTTAAGAATAATCCTAGACTTATTTACCACAATTTGTCGTTTAAGCTTGTTGTATTACCGTTATTTATAAAATGACGTAAGACAATACACATAAAATTATTATATAATTGGTGAAGTAACAAATTACTTGTATTATTAATTGCACTAACCCATCACAAATAATTCAATCAAATTCTGCAAAAACAAATAAGCAATCAATAAAACCCTATAAAACTATTGATTTAGTTTTTGCAACGATACTTCAAAGGTTTAGAACAACAGCCACCGAAGGGTGGTCAGCTACTCCTCCTCTGAATTGAGACAATCTCAACCAAACTCTAACACCAGAATAACTCATATTCCGTTAGCGTTTAGTTACCGTTGTTCGGTCAAGGATTAGTTAACACATTTAACTCATCCCTGTAAGTGTAACCCTCCCACTTTCAGATCTCAGAGGCACGCACCAATAGGCTACCGAAGGGAAAGACAACTGTTGGTAATTAGCCTAAGAGTTCCTATCCTATTCAGGAGTTCACGATGTTCCGAATCCTATGATCAGGCCCTCCGAAGGGATGGTTGCGCCAGGACAACCTGCAGGCGGATCATAGGACTCTCACGGTGTGAACTAGGGGCGGAGACCGAGGGATACGTTGACACGTGTCCCGCTCCCACTTACTCTAGACATTTTTCCCATTCACCTTGTTATTGATTCATGCAAACACTTTCCGAAGGGAGGCCGCTCCTAGGGCGACTCGAAGCCGAGCATGAACCTCACGTTGTGAATATAGGGACGTAGGAGCAAAACTTGATTTAAATCTCGTTTTGTAATTTTCCTCCCACTGAAAATGTCCTAAGGTTAATTTAGGGTTGTTTAACTTAGATAAAATTCGGCTAAGTCAATCTATTTAAGTATGATCCTATTATAAAAATTATGGAAAGGATTCAACCACAATGTTTTAGGTGAATTAAACTTCTTTTAATAAACCCAACATTGCAAGTCAACATTACTATGGTTAATTCAACTCAAGGTTCGGGTCAGTTCCCAGGTAGGAGGTGTTCCGTAAACCGTCAACTTAAATACCCCCAACCTTAGACAAAACTGTACAGAGAGAGTTCCCTTATAACCACAGTAATGTAAGGTCTTTACTCTAAAGATCTAGGTGTATTAAACACTTTTAACAAACCTAGTGACATTGCATGCTAACAGTTATCTATGATTAATTCAACTCCGGTATTCCGGGTCAGTTCCCAGGTAGGAGGTGTTCCGTAAACCGTCAACTTAAATACCCCCAGCCTTAGACAGAACTTAACCGGTGAAGTTCCCTTATAATCATAGTAATGTTTTTCCTACTTAGTCAATTAAAACTAATTTTAATTCTAAGTAAGAATAATTCTAATCCTATTAGAAATGTGATCTTAGGTTTAATTAATTTTAAACATTTTAAAATTAATTCATTTATCCTAAGATCCTATGTTTGCATGCAATTCTTTGTTATAAGTTAACGGTTTCTATTCATTAATTTTATAACTATTATAAATTTTAATGAATTAACCCTATAACATGCTACTATGGTGAATAAATTAACAATCAAATTCTAATTAATTTATAAAACCATACATTAGCATACATGACATACTAAAAATATAACAATTATATTAATCTAAGGTAATGTCATGCTCAATGCAATTTAATTTCCTTTTAATTAACCTAACTCTTAAATTAATTATACAAGAAAATTAAAATTAAGCATTACCATTTTCATACATTAACATAACATTTATATTAATAGCTCATGAAAATTAAGCATGTAAATTACTAATATAAATATAACTCTTATATTTTTAAACTAAAGTAATTTCATGCTCAATACAAATTAATTTTCTTTAATTAATCTAACTCTAAATTAATTACCTAAGAAAATTGAAATGAGCATTCACATTTTCATACATTAACATAACACTTTATATTAATTGCTCATGAAAATAAATAAGCAAATAAATTACTTTCATAAATATAACTTTTTATATTTTTACTAAAGTAATTTCATGCTCAATGCTTCTCAATTTTCATCCATTTAATCATAACAATTTATATTAAATACTCATGAAAATTAAATTCATGCATAATACATATATTATAACAATTATAATTCAAAATGCATGAATATGCTTAACCTATGGTGGGATTATAAACTATATGACATTCATAAAACAATTTAAATAACTAAGTAGACGGGTTTTGGCAGCCTAGGACTCAAAACAATAGAAAAATTACATTAATAAATCTATTACAGCCCTATCTTGCCGTGAACTAGCTCAAAACAGCCTCGAACCGCGTCCAAACTCTTCAAACTGGCAAGAAATTGAGCTGAACTTAGCTAAACTAGCTTCAAATCAACTTAAACCAAGCTAAACCACTCTGAACCAGTAAAAAACAGAAGAACCAGGTCAATAATCGCGCGAACCGGTCAAGAACCGCGCCTGAACCTTTGAGAACCGGTCAACACTATCAGAACCGGTCAAGAATCGGTCTGATTTCTTGAACTGCGAGAAACCATTATCCAGACCGAAACTGGAACCAGACCGCCCGCAGATTTTTTTTTTAAAAAAAAAAATTTGTCAAACCTGCTGCTCAAACTCCAGACCTCCGAGTTCATAGAACTCTGCTCCGACCAACCCAGCCACGCGCTTCTTGATAACTTTAACTGATTTTTATTTTTTATTCTTTTTCAATAGCGTCACTTCGGAAATCCCTGCACGCGATTTTTCTTCCGCAGCAGCCCTCTCCATTTTCCAGAAAATACGATTTCAGCCACTGTTTTCTTCGATTTTTGGCCTCAAATTTCAGCAAGACTTCATGGAATTTCACCAAAAACCATTGACACGGACTTACAGACTCGATTGCAATTAAACGCAAAAAAAAACAGGCCCTTACATCGATCAAATCAACATAATTTTGCAAATCTAATGCCAAAAACCCTAACCATCTACTAGCAAAATTCATCCATCATATGCATAAATTAAATCCCACCAAGCAACCAATGCAAATTTTGAGAAACAAAATTAAAAATTACGATTGGCTCTGATACCAATTAGAGGATTGGAATTCCCAATTCCGTTACAGCGGAAGCAATTGGACCGTTCGTAAATTAATTTTTGTTCTACAAAATACCAATACATTGGCAAAAGGTTAAGCGGTGAAAAACATACCTCCGTTGACGACTCTGAATACTTCAAGAATGATTATTGATTGCTCTGCAACAACGAAAAACACCACCATTTGATCTTCCCCGCTATAACTCTGAGATTAGGAACGTAGTTGTGGGACTACCTAATCTTGAATGGGAAAAACTCTAGAGAGAAAATTCTCCCTAGAGTTCTTGAGTTGAGAGAATATGAGAGGACCTTATGGTGGCCATATGTTGTATCACATAAACCCTAGGGTTAGTGTTCTATTTATAGGAGAAAGGCCATGAATAAAATATTCATTTAAAATCAATTATTTTCATAATTGATTTAATCTTTTCCATAATTAATCAATTCCATAACCAATCATCTTTTCCATAAATGATTGATCACTTCCATAAGTGATTAAATCATTTCCATAAATGATTAATTTCCAATTAATTAATTCTTTAAATTAATTAATCACCAATTAAATATCATATATTTAATTTCAGACCTTCTATTAGTTAATTAATTAATTACCCAATTAAATATCATATATTTAATTTCAGGCCTTCAATTAATTAATTCTATAATATGAATCAAATTCATATTAAAATTGGAACTCCTTCCAATTCTCTTATATCCTATAAATTTAATATGAATTAAATTCATATTGATATTTGAACTTCTTCAAATATTTATTTCTCTCATAATAATAAAGTTTTATTTCAAATTAGACTTTATATTTTAATGTACTATTATACATTATATTAATTTGTATCTCATACAATTAACTTAATTCCCAATATGAATTTGAACTATTCAAATTCTCTCAAGATATAATTGTTCCTAATTACTCTTTACGAGCTAGCAAGGGGACCTAATGGACCTACAGATCAGAAGCTCCAATGATATGAGGTTAACCGATTAAACTCATTAATCAGGTTAACCAATATTCATTAATTGTGGGTCATTCCACTAAAGACCCATAGCTGAACTCTTCTCACTGTAGAACATTTATGTGTCCACGGATATAGACCTATACCGATAAGTCAATCCTTCACGAGTGTTCGTAATCACGGCTGGGTCAAATTACCGTTTTACCCCTGTGTTACATCTGTCTCCTTAAGTACCAGCGCTCCTCTAATGAACAACCTGTTTATGGTCCAACCATTAAACAGAAAGTCCCTCTCGGGCCAGTGAGAGGGTGGGATCCCTTTGTTCAAGTCCCGGAGTCACCACTTAAGGGAACACTCATCTACTTCTCCTAGAAGTGGGAAGGAGTGAATTCCTTCTTGTGTTGTCATGTCCCCAGCCTCCCACTCGGTCTTGTCCCCAAAAAGGAAGGCATATTGAGTCGGCGTATTGGCCACTCTCACCCATGCTAATCAAAGGACAATCCCTCATGAGAAGGAGTTCATGACACACTCAGGATTAAGACTGAGTTACCTACGTCATCCTATTGAAACAATAACCTAACTAGTTAACGGTGTTATATCTAGTGGTTTACCATTTCATGGTCCGGTCTTATGCAAACTCATTGCATAGTATACCCCCGCTCGCATGTCTACTACATGGACGCTTTGGATCAATACGTCTGTATCAAATACAAAGCGGGTCGTATCACATAGTGTTACCAGGATAAGGTACCCAACCTTATCCTTGTACTATAGACCTTTTAGGTTGTTACTTGAACACCGATCCCCGTATGTCCCCACATACTAGTTCAAGTCACATGTAAACAACCTTCGATCTTAGTTTATTGGATTTGGGTCAAATTGTGCAATATTTAACAATAACACTTTATTGTAGAAACTCAATAACACTTTATTGAAACAAGTATACAATTTGTTTACATTCACTATCTACGAGTTTTAGGGCATAAAACCCAACAGGACCCCCTCAGGAAATCCGTTGAAGGCCGAGGCTGACCCTCTTTTGGTTGAGGTCGAGCCGACCATACTTCATGTCAGGGCCGAGGATATATAGCATTCTTGAAAACACACTAAGTCTGATCTTAGAAAGTTATAGTCTTTTTACTTATTACACTTTTATCATGTAATCAGAGCATTGTTTACTCATTTTACTTTTGGTAAGTAGACTATTAGACGATCTCTCTCTTTTGTTTTACCATTCAAAGTTGAATGTAAACGTTTTATTAATGTGAAGTCCTAATTCTTCACTTCCAAAACTCAGAATGTGTTTCAAAGAATGTACCAAGACTACATGCGAGCCTAAGCCCTCGAGCTTAGAGCCCACGCCTACATGCGAGTTTGAGCCTTCGAGCTTAGTGTTCACACCTAAATGCGAGCCTAAGCATCCCTGTTTAGTGTCCACGCCTACATGCGAGCCTAAGCCTTCGTGTTTAGTGCATACGCCTACATGTGAGCCTAAGCTTTCATGCCTAGTGCCCACACCTAAATGCAAGCCTGAGCCCTCGAGCTTAGTGTCCACACCTACATGCGAGCCTGAGCCTTCATGCTTAGTGCCCACGCCTACATGCTGTTAAGTTTTTGTCTTGTGTGGATACAAAATTGAAGACCCCACTTGGTGTGCAAGGAAGAAGCCAAACTTGGTGTGCAAGGATACCCTAACCACCTTGGTGCACAAGGAATAATGTAAGTGGAGCATTGGGCATTAAGGCTCATTGCCTATATATATGTGTGTTTGTCTCTCAAACCAAAAGTAAGAGAAAACATGTAGCCTTTCATTTGTTGTTTATCCCAAGTTAGTGGATTGTGGTACTTAGAAGTCAATAGCTATTGTTGGGCTATTGAGGGTCAGTTTGTGACTTGAGTGAAAGAAAACGTGTGGTTTTTCTTCGTTGTTTATCCCAAGTTATCGGATTGTGGTACTTGGAAGTCAATAGCTATTGTTGGGCTATTGAGGGCCAGTTTGTGACTTGAGAGCAAGAAAAAGGTTGTGGCCTTTTCTTCCTTGTAGTGTGGGAGATAGAGAGAAAAGAGTGTTTCTCTTCTCGGGTTGAGGGTCTTTCGTTTGTTGTTTATCCCAAGTTACCGGTTTATGATACTTGGAGGTCAATAGCTATTGTTGGGCTATTGAGGGTCAGTTTGTGACGCTATTTTGAAGGCTTCTTGTAATCTTCCAATTTCTAGTAGAACCTGCAATTGCAAAAGACTGGACGTAGTCCCGAGTTTGGGGCGAACCAGTATAACTTTTGGTGTTGTTCTCTTTTTCCCTATATTTTATTATTTCTCGTAACTATTGTTATTGACTTGTTTGGCTTAACCTGTGGAAGTGGGAGATAACTATAATATTATTGTTGTTTGTTGTGTATTCCGCATCATCACATTTTTCTCCCAACACATGCGAGTTTAAGCTTTCATGCATAGTGCCCATGCCTAAATGCAAGCCTGAGCCCTCAAGCTTATTGCCCACACCTACATGCGAGCTTGAGCCTTCGAGCTTAGTGCCCACTGATAAGGGTAAAAAATATACCTATTTTACCCTTACATTTAGCTCATTATCTTGTCAAAATTGTATGTTTTAGATCAAAAACACTATTCCCGAGCTCAAAAAGTACTAAAGTTGATAAGTTAGGATGTTGAGAGTCATGTATGTCAAATTATGCATATTTGTGCTTAAAAGAACTCATTTTTGTAATATTTTGACTTGGTTTTGGTGCTATGCAAAAAACAGAGGAATCTGGAATTTCCCAAAAATGTGACCGCATTTATGAAAAGGCAAAAATCAATTGCAACTGCATTTTTGGGCAGATGAAGACAGTTTCGAGTCCGTCGCGGGTCGTTTTGAACGAGTGTTTTGCGCACCTAACCGGCTGTTTTGACTCCGAAACTTACTGGGCTACCTGCTAGCACCATTTTCTTGACTCCTCAACCACTCCCCACACTATAAAAGGTTTCGATTCGAAGGGAAATTCAAACAGAACTCACTAGGAAGAAGAGGGTGGTGACAGAACCCTAGTAGACGCCCATGAGTAGGGATGCCCGAGGTCCTTCTTAGAAGACTAAATTTTAACCCTTAGTTAGACATCAAACCCGAGTGTTTGTAGAGATTTCACCCTATTCCCACTTGTAAAAGGAGAGTAGAGTGTCGTGAGAACTCTAGAAGGATTGGATAAAAGTGAAAAAACCATAGTTTTAGCTAGGGGTGAGCATCGGTCGGTCGGGGTCGGTTTTGGCCCCAAACCGACGCCGACCGACCATGTCGGTTTCCAGAAGATTGGAAACCGACTTCTTTTCTGCTTTGTAGTTCGCCGACCGATCGACCGACCATTCAGTCGGTCGGTTTGGTCTGTTTAAACCGACGACTGTGACCAAAGGAAAGGGAGGAGTGGCACGACCACAACTGAAGCGCCGAGGAAGACACGACTGAAGTAGTGGCACGATGGAGAGAAGGAGGCGAATAGAGGCTTCAATGGAGAGGGGGGATGGTGTGGGGTTTGGCTTCGGCTTTGTGAGGGAGAAATAGAAACTTTGACGGAGCTTCAACGGCACGATGGAGCTTCAACGGAGTGGAGCGGCCGTGGAGGTTGAGTTTCGTCTATGTGAAGTAGAGGAGACAAATTAATGGTTGAAGTTTGAAGAAGATGAAAGCATTGTGAGTTAATGGATTTGAAGAAGATGAAAGGTATCGTGGGTTTGAAGAAGATGAAAGGTTGAGATTAGAAAGAGAAAACAATATTTTTTTTTAAAAAAAGGTAATGATTACCTATAGGTAATAGGTAATCATTACTTATATATGTTATTAATATTTCTCATTTCCCATGTAAAAGACAACACCACCAGATGGACGACGTGGCCTTTTCTTTCCCTCTCCTTTTCTTTTCTTTTTTTTTTTTTAAATAATATGAAGGTTGTCGGTCGGTTCGGTCGGTTTGGGCCTTTTTAGGCCCACCGACCGACCGACTGGTCGGTTTTTCTGACTCCGACCGAAATGGCTAGAAAATCGACCGACGTCGGTTCGGTCGGTTTTGGTCGGTCGGATCGGTTTTTCGGTTTGTTATGTTCACCCCTAGTTTTAGCTACTGCACTATATTTTTCCAGCACTTGTTTCTTTTCATTACTTTGTATTCTTTATTCATTGTTTCAATGGAAAGTTGTTCATTTGCATTATGTTCCATCATGCGTAGCTAAATTCCATTGAGGGTTCAATATAGTGAATTCCCTTATGGTTTAAATGGCTTGAAAGTGTTTATTTGCCTAAGTTTTATTTATTGCATGTCACTCTTTATTGAATATCATTCTGAATCTTGCTGAGTTTAACTTGATCACTTAGACTTTGCATGCTATGTGAGTTTGATCCTGAAAGGGACAAGCAATATCGGTTTTTCATAAAGGTGATATAAGAGAAAGGGCTCGAGAGAGTGTATTCGGTGTTATAGGGGAAGGCCGCCTTATAACAACTACAGGGTTATAGGTTGCATGCATGAACTATCTATGTTGGAGTCGAGTCACAAAAATGTGCATAACGGTACTCGCTTACCCTTCTAACGATTCTTGGGAGCAAGACCAAATAGAAGTTAAATCTGACCCAATGCATGAATAGACTTAGGTTAAATAAGCCATGATTAGAGTTATTTGCCTTAGGGTTGAAGCTATATTGAATACCTCGCTTTATTATTATTGTTATTTCTTTGTTTTACAAAACCCAACATCAACTATTTCTTTTGGTTACCTTTCAATAGAAATATTTGAGCAGTTTCTTCTTCAAATCTGTGTTTTCAACTTGGTCTCCGTGGGATCGATACCTTTGGAATATTTTCAGAGATTTTATTACTGCATGCGATAGTGTATACTTGCACTTGGTTGGCTGAAATTATCCTTATTCTTTATTTATCATATTTTCCTAACATCCACATTTAGCCCAACACGCACCACCCACGCCTACATGCGAGCCTGAGCCCTCGAGCTCACGGACCACGCCACTACATGCGAGCCTGAGACATCAAGCACACAACCCACGCTAACATCAAATCCGAGGGAGACCCTAAACTTTAAAGGTGTTATGCTCTTTACTCAACCATATTTTATATTTTAGTAAAATTTTACTTGAGTAAGGAGTAAGGGGCTACACAGGGGATATGCATTCCCTATTAAACAAAAAACAAGTAACAGGGGATATGCTCTCCCTATTAAACAAAAAGCGAACTAACTTAGCATGTTTTGATTAAAGATTACATGTTTTAGCTTATGCCATTTTTCTTCTCTAAGGATTGATATATGAAAGCGGGAACTTGAATTTTGAACTAACAGGGGCTTAAGGCCGAGACTTAACCCTAGCCTTTTCCCTCATTTTTATTTTGCAGAAACTAATATTTTGGTGCAGAAACTCGAAAATTTCAATAACATGATAGGTGGTCGAGGTCGACCCTATAGTCTAACCACGTGTGCCACATAAATGGCTAAGAGAAATAAAGCACTTACACAAAGGGCTTCAAAATAGAGGAATGAATTGAACGATATTCAAATGTAAAGAAATGGGAAGGGAAGGTCCAAAAGAAAGGTACGAGGGTTTGGGCTCGGCCCAACTTCAGCCTCGACCTCGGCAGGTGGCCGAGGCTGAGGCTAGGCCTGGCCTCCATCCGAGATCGAGGGCTGACCAACCTTCATGCAATCCCTCACTGTTCTCATTTTCATCTTACTTAATCCTTATTCGGGGAGCTTTTGTTTTGTCCATTTTTTCTCTCTCTTGCAGGATAACGAGAAATCCACATATAAAATCAGCTCAAGCCAATGATTGTACTCTTAAATCAATCTTAAGGAGCTTAAACTATAGTAATAAACCACACCTGAATCCCAATTCAAGAGTAGAAGCTTAATGTTATAAGTAATTTTGAACGACTAAAAAATGGAAGGAACTAAAGCAAGACATCACAACATCAACTTGAGGGAACGTACCCCAGAGGAAAGCAAGACCGAAAGGATTGGGCCACGACCCAATCCCAACCTTGCCCTCGGCCAAGGTCGAGGCCGACCCTCGGGCCACTTGCATGGGTCGAGTCTCCCCCCTTCGCTCGGTTCCTAGAGTCTTTGGCCACCCCGATTCGACTTGGTTTAGCCTGAATCAATCTTGAGGCAAAGGAAAACCCTGAAGAAGGTATATAAACCCTTCTTCAACCTTAAAGAAGGGATCCGAAACTCTATTGTCTAGACTCTCTCCTCTCTTACTCTTGCTCCCTGTTTGCCTCTCATCTTTCTCCTTACTGACTTAAACATCGGAGGTGGTGTAGAAAGCACCTCACCGGTGTGCAAGTTTTTTCTGTCTTATAAGTCACGTCTTCCCCCTCTGAAATAAATTCATTGTTGGTGTGACGTGAAGGTTAAGTGAGTCCTCCTTACTCGCATTTTGGCATCAACAATATATATAAGAGCATCAAATTATAAAACACACCGTTCAAGAATCAAGAAATTATCAGCTTTAAAAAAAAAGAAAAAAAAAAAAAGAAAATCGATTAAAGAGAAAAGGGAAAAGAAAATTAAAAAGAAAAAATATCTGCTTATTTATAAGATTAGTGCCGGCTTTAATTTTAATAAATCAAAAACTGGATTATTAGCATTGTCGTTCGACCGAGCTCCTCGTTTTTCCCAGATCTCTCTCTGTCACTCACTGCGAGCAGGGGAGAGTTGAAGTCGCCATGGTTTTGGCGATTAAGGTTTATCTTCTTCTTCTCGTCACATTATTTGCATCATTCGCGAAATATGGATTTTCGCTTTACGAAGATCAGGTTGGCCTCATGGATTGGTGAGTTGCCCTCTCACGAGCTCTCATTCCTCAGCTGTTCTTGGATATCTAGGAAATTTGTGGAAAAGTTTATCACCTTACTTAAATACAGTTCATGCTTGACCTGTTAGAATAGTTGATTTATTCGTTCTCTATATATTTGTGTATATGCATACACAAAATACTTCGGTTTCTCTGAATCCGTTCGAGCAGGCTCCTTATTTTTGGATTCACTTGTTGGTTGGTAAGATTCTTCGAAATTTTCCATCAGTATCTCAAAAAAAACAAGGGAGGCCTCGGTTTATGTCGTGTTTTTACTTTGCGCCTCATTGATTGTATTGTGATTCTAATACTCCACGTGATGAGCTTGGAATATTTTTTCTCAATTTCAGATTCTCAAGCAACTGGTTTCTCTCTAGCTTTTAGTTGAATTTTAATAGCTTTTAACTATTCATTGGTTCAATTTGTTAAAGTTATAGAAGTGATCCCCTGATTGCAGGCGTCAGCAGTACTTAGGGAAAGTGAAGCACGCATTGTTCCATTCCTCAAAATCAGGGCGAAAGCGTGTAGTAGTATCCACGGAAGAGAATGTAATTGCATCACTTGATCTTCGGCATGGCGAAATTTGTAAGCCCAACATTCCTTTAGCATTTTGTTTACTGGGTTTGCCAATAACTAAATGAACTTGGATATTGAATTGTAATTCTTAAACATGTAGGCTCTGGCTAAACCCTTTTTTAACAAATAGGCGTTTAAATATGTCTTTCCTCTTAAAAAAAATAGAAGAGAAAACTGTTTAATCCCCCCAGGTAATCAGCAAGGGCAATCATTTTGTCAACGAATGCTCCTGTTATAGCCAATAGTATTTGGGAGGATGACAACCAATTCTCTGTAACATCCAAGACAAGATGCCAAGTTTTTACATGTGAACAGTTTATGTTTTACTAGAGCTACCCGTAACAACAATCTTGCACAAAAAAGATTAATACAATGTTCCATTTCTCTTACGAAGTTTGAATAATCCAATTATTTGAAATGATTCATGTACTAACAAGGATGTGGAAAGGGTACAATGTTGCTTCTGGATATTAAATGACCAATGAATATTTATAGTGACAGTGCTAGCTTTCATTTTGAAAATAATTCATTTGACTTTTATTTGAAGTCTTACTTTCTAATTGCTTTTGTGCAGTTTGGAGACATGTCCTTGGCCCCAATGATTCCATCGATGGAATTGAGTTCGTTCTTGGAAAATGTAAATCCCTCACACACATATATATTTTAATCAGTATAATATTGCTCCAGAGCGCTATTTCTGCCATCATGAACCTTTATATGAATTGCTTATTGCGTGCAAAGGAAATTCTTCTTGGAGTTCTATAAAAATTATGTGAACATGCTGATTCTTTTCCATGCTACCTCTATTTTTACTATTGCTTTGGCTGCTTAAATAATTTTTGTTTAGTTTCTGTGTTCCATGTGACAATCAGCGCATGTAGACCTCTTTTGTTTCATATGTAGTTGTTTTTTTCCCCTAAAAAAGTAATTGTTTCATGTTAACATATGGCTTCTAAGCTAACCTTTGAGGTCTTAAATCTTACCCTCAGTCATCTATACTTACAGTGCCACTGATATCATTATTTATTTTATCACTGTAGTGAGCGAGAAAATAGATAGAACTTGGAACTCCTATGTCACGTCATGAGTATTCTTTTAAAAAATGTTTCTCTTTGATGGTTGTTGACCCATCATTGTTGCACAGTAGCACAAGTATGAAGTATACTCAGTTCTTTCTATCTATTGTAAATAATAAATAGAATCCCAATTAAGCTCACATTTGGTCCTTTCTATCTCTTGGAACTCCAATTAAGCTTAACAATTGAACTTTTAATACGTCAGTTAAACATTTAATGATATAATTTCAGATGTTGTTTCCTTTTCATCGGAGGGGAATTTTTTAAGAGCATGGAACCTACCTGATGGTCAGATGGTGTGGGAGTCTTTTCTTCAGGGCACCAATCCATCAAAGTCGCTACTATTGGTTCCAGTAAGTGGATATCACCTAAGGATTTGATTTTTTTAATTACCTGCTTCTAGTTGGTATGCATTGTTTCTCTTCCCTATTTAACTAAATGTTGTATTTTTTGAATTTGATTCCTTAAACTATCTCTAGTGGATAAGCTGGTGCCAAGTTAATGTCATCTACAATTTTTTTGTTTCTCTAGTAACTATCTGGTTAATTTATGGCATAAAATTTGCAGAAAAGCTTGAAAGCCAACCAGGAGACTGTGATTCTAGTTTTTGGTAGAAGTTGTCTGCATGCTGTCTCCTCCCTAGATGGTGAAGTTATTTGGAAGATTGACTTAACAGAGAAAAGGTATTTCAAATGTGGAGTTGGTGTTAGACTTTTATGTTCTATTGAAAAATGAAAATCACAGTGGCCACTGATATCATTATTGATTTTATCACTGTTTCAGTGTAGAAATTCAAAAAATCATTCAGCTTCGTGACAGTGATATCATTTATGCTGTGGGATTTTCAAGTCCAACTCAATTTGATCAGTTTCAAGTAAATGTTAAGAGTGGAGAGTTACTGAAGCACCGTACAGTAACATTTTCTGGTGGCTTTTCTGGAGAATTAGTATCAGTTTCTGATGATGTGCTTGTGACATTGGACGCCACTAGGTCAAATCTAGTCATAATAAGCCTTAGGAATGATGAAATTAGGATTCTACCGTCACCTATTGCACATCTCATCGATGAATTTTCTGGGTCAATGGAAATACTACCTGCAAAGCTTTCAGGGTTTCTTGCTGTTAAAGTTAATTCTCTTTTAACATTAGTACGAGTAAAAGATGAAGGTGAGTTGGAGGTGGTGGATAAAATTCACGGCCTGGCAACTCTAAGTGATGCTCTCTTAGTTTCAGAGAGCCAGGGTGCAGCTGCTTTAGTTCAGCATGAGGGCAGTTATATGCGTCTAACCGTGAAACTTATTGATAACTGGAGCAGTAATTTTATTGAGGAAAAAATAGTAATTGATAACCAAAGAGGATCTGTACAGAAGGTTTTCTTAAACTCTTATATTCGGACGGATAGGTCTCATGGTTTCAGGGCTCTGATTGTCATGGAAGACCATTCACTGTTGTTAGTACAACAAGGTGAAATTGTGTGGAGCAGGGAAGATGGCCTTGCCTCTATCGTAAATGTTGTGACATCTGAACTGCCTGTTGAAAAAAAAGGCGTTTCTATAGCAAAGGTGGAGAACAATCTCATTGAATGGCTACAGGTATGCAACTCTTTGGAAATTTTACGAATTAAATGATGACAAAGTGATAATGTTCTAGTTTCAAAATCATTGTTATATACATTGTTAGCTTACTATTTTATGACTATTCTTTGGTAGTCTCTGTTTGAATATTTTATTGTTTTTCTTGTTCTGGTTAGTTGGTTAAAAACGAAATACTGGTATCTCTTTAAATGTTTCTCTCTGACAAGGTGCCCTTTGATATGTCCTGTTTTTGAAAGGGACATCTGCTGAAACTCAAGGGAACTTTAATGATTGCAAGCCCTGAGGATGTGGCGGCTATTCAAAATATGAGGTTGAAAAGTTCTGACAAAAGCAAAATGAGTCGGGACCACAATGGATTCCGGAAACTGCTGATTGTTCTAACAAAATCAGGCAAACTTTTTGCCTTGCACTCTGGAGACGGCCACATTGTATGGTCTCGATTACTGCGACCTTTCCATAAATCAGAAGCTTGTGCTCCACGATGGCTCAATATTTATCAATGGCAAGACCCCCACCATCGTGCCATGGATGAGAATCCATCTGTACTCATTGTAGGCCGTTGTGGACAAAGTAGGGATGGACCAGGTTTGCTTTCATTCGTTGACACTTACACGGGAAGGGAGATAAGTTTATCAAGCCAGATTCACTCGGTTGTACAAGTTATTCCACTTCCATTTACTGATTCAACAGAACAACGCCTCCATATTTTAATAGATGCTGAGAGTCGTGCTCATTTGTATCCACAAACTTCTGAAGCTATTAGTATTCTGCAATCAGAATTTTCAAACATATACTGGTATTCAGTTGAGGCTGACAGTGGCGTCATTAAAGGGCACGCGTTAAAGAGAAACTGTATTGATATAGTGGATGATTACTGCTTTGAGAGCAAGGATGTATGGTCAATTATGCTTCCATCGGAGTCAGAGAAAATCATTGCGACTGCTACCAGAAAATTGAATGAGGTCAGACACTACTTTTTGTGAGTTAATCCATAGGATATTTTTCTTGGTTTGATCTATTTACCTTTCATTTCATTTGCTAATGCATTTCCAGAAGTTCTATTCTTACTTTAGGTCACGTTCTTCCATTCAAATTAATGGTTGATTTTTATATACAAATTGATTTTAATGGGGGAACAAGTGAGGATTATAATTTAGTGTAAACACCTTTTTATTTGTTTTCTAAATTTGAAATGATTTGTGAAATTAGATTTATTTATTGCCTCATGGGTTTTATGAAGAATTTGTAATGGATCAATTGTAACTGTTATTATAATTATTAGGAAAAATTACAAAAACCATCCTCAACTTTAAGGGTTGGTTGGTTACAATCACACCTTTTAACTTTCAATTTGATACACAAACCACAAGTTAATTATAAAGTTTGTCACAATTAAATTCTCAAACTATAGAATTGTTACAATTTAACTCATTTTTTTTAACTCTATAAAATTTGAAAACTATAATATTAATTATTAAGGTTTCGTTGATAACTATTTGGTTTTTGAAAATTAAGCTTATAAACACTACTTCCACCTATGAGTATCTTTGTTTTGTTATCTACTCCCTACCGATGTTTTTTTTTTTGATAAGAAACAATTTCATTGATGTATGAAATTTACAAAAGGGATACGAGATCCATAGAGATTACAAAAGGCTCTCCCAACTATTAATGAGGGAGGCGTATGAGTATGTAGCTAACAAAGGAGAAAGTTTACACCAAGAAATAGCGTAGTAAATGACAAAATCGAAAAAAGCTTCAAAAGAGAGTTCCTTATCCAAGAAGATCCTTCTATTTCTTTCTTTCCATAGATTCCAAAAAAAGGCTTTGTTGATATTCATCCATAAGAGAGCTTTGATGTTCTTGAAGGGATGACCTGTTAGAACCGTTGCTAGTAGAAAATCCATATTACCCGAGATAATAAGGGGCCATCCAAAAATCTTCAAAATTTTAGACCAAAACCGCTGAGCAATGGGGCAAAGGGCGAAAATGTGACCTTGTGATTCAGTGCCACCTTTGCATAATAGGCATCTACCAGGCGAGAGAGACATAAAAGGCATGCGTCTTTGCAATACATCATTGGTATTGATGGCTTTGTGAGCAAGCTCCCATAAGAAAAATTTTATTTTCTTTGGGTAATTTTCCTTCCAGATGGTCTTGGCCAGGGATGGGTCTAGGAGATGTCTTGAGGCAGCCATGTCGTTGGTGAGGGATTTTGTTGTAAAAGATCCATTTTGGTTTAGGGGCCATTTCCATATGTCTTCTGTGTGAGATAGAGAGATGACGTTTAGTTCAACACTGAGATCGGCCCATTCAGATGCCTCTGTGTCTTTTAAATTCCTTCCCAACTTGAGGTCCCAAAAGTTGTTTGATGAGTTCCAAACTTCTTTGACCAAAGCATTTTTACAATGGGAGAGCTTATAAAGAAGGGGGAACCCGCCAATGGAATACTATTGATCCATGAGTCGGTCCAAAAGGTGTCACCTCCGTTTCCAAGCTGATGAACAATTCGGCTTGTGATGAGGGTGTGATGCTTAGCAATGTTCCTCCATGGGCCTTTATATTTTGCTGTAGTGACCTTTTTCCGGCTTGTTGGGAACCCCCATATTTGGCTAGGATAACCTTTCTCCACAATGCATCCTTTTCATGATTGAATCTCCATGTCCATTTAGCCAATAGAGCTTTGTTTTTCACGCTCAAGGATTGTATACCGAGACCTCCTTTATCAATGGGATAAAGAAGACTTTCCCATTTGATAAGATGCTGCCCATTTTTTTGTTTACCTCCTCTCCAAAGGAAAGCCTTGAATAACCTCTCGATCTCTATTCCAACTTTTTTGGGAATATGGAATAAAGAAAGGTAATAAGTAGGAAGGTTTGAAAGGGTGGCTTGGAGGAGAGTAAGCCTACCACCCTTGGAAATAAAGGTTGAACCCCAATTTGCTAGCCTTCTGTCAATCTTCTCAATAATTGGAAACCAAAATTCCCTGGAGCTTGATGTACCTGATAAGGGCAAGCCCAGATAAGAGTTGGGCCAAGTACCCATTCTGCAACCTGTATGAATGGCAAAAGACTCCACTGTAGAATTATTCACATTGAGGCCTATGACTTCCGTTTTCTGTAGGTTGATATTCTGCCCAGAGATGAGTTCAAAAGACTTCACCACATTTAACATATTTTGAGCTGATGTTTCATCTTCAAACGCCCTACCGATGTTTTAAAAAACCAAGTGAAGTTTTGAATATTAAAAAATAGTTTTTGTTTTTGAAATTTGAGCAAAGATTCAAATGTTTTTTTTTAGGAAATGTGAAAACCATGATAAAGAAATTGTAAGGAAATAGACATAAATTTCAAAAACTAAAAATAAAAAACCAAAAACCAAGACTCCATTTGATAACTATTTGGGTTTTTGAAAATCAAACTTATAAACACTACTTCTACCAATAAGTTTCTTTGTTTTGTTATCTACCTCTTGTTTTCAAAAATCAAGTTAAGTTTTGAAAACTAAAAAAAAGTAGTTTTCAAAAATTAGTTTTTGTTTTGGGAATTTGGTTAAAAATTCAAACGTGTCCTTATCAAAGATGGAAACTCTTTCTAAGGAAATTGGAAGAAAACAAACATAATTTTCAAAAACCAAATTGTTATGAAAGTGAACCAAAATAGTTATCAAATGGGGTCTAAAAATTTTGGTTTTTAGATTGACATTCAACTGGCATATCAATACAAAATCGATGTAAAGAATTTAAGTTTGATTATAATGATTTTGTAGTTTGTGGCTTGATTGGACCAACACTTATAGTTCATGGGTAGTTGGTGCATTTTGCGTTGTTTAAGAGTTAAATTACAATAACTTCACAAGTCCAAGGTGGTAATTGGTAAAATTGAAAGTTTAAAGGGAGTGAATATAACTTAACTGGGCGTGAATATAACTTAACTTCTATACTTCCACAGTGGTTCTTGCAATTTTTCCTTATTATTATTTTTCTTGAAACTATGGTTCATTTTTTAAAATTAATTAATGCCAATTGGAGGAACTTTTGTAACCCCCTTGGACTTTTGGGTTGGTTTTCCTTATCACCCTCTTTACTCAATTTTTCTTATAATCTGGTTTCCTTGAAGAAAATTGTAATCATACCATTTTTAAGATTTCTTACTTTGCCTGTTTTCATTTTTTTAAAAAAATTATTTTACTTTTTTATTTTGTGGAATTATTTTGATTTAATGTCTAAAGTTACTTCTTTCTGCATTTGCTGGTTGATTAATTTGGTTGAAAGACTAGTTTTCCAGTTGTCATTTTAATCACATTCATTTACTCCGGGCAATGTGTCATCATTCACCACCTGCAAATTATGTGGTATAGTGTCTAAGGAAAAGGATAAAACATAGTCAAGGAGTCTAACCTCCGAAAGTGAGTTCCGAGAAACATAAACCCTACAGAAATTAACTAGAAGAGATTAATAAATAGTTCATGTTTTTACTATTAATTTTCTCATTTTAATTCAATATTATTAACAAGAAAACAACCAAACTCATGAAACCCACTTAACAACCAAATTAATTGACAATATATAAATGTAAATGAAATAAATAATTACAAACTTGGCTAATTTATCAAATATAATAAACCACCATTGCTGCCCCCAAAAAGAAAAGAAAAGAAAAGCAAAACAAAACGGAAAAAAAAAGAAGCAAATACAAATGATCCTGTGTGTTTCTTGTTCTCTTGTACTGAGAAAACCCCCCATAATGTATTGTGGCTAGTTTGTTAAAGTCTTTTAATCTCTCTGTCCTTTTAGCAAATATTTATGTAATTTTCATATTCTAGGTGGTTCATACACAAGCAAAGGTTGTAGCAGACCAAGATGTGATGTACAAATATATATCTAAAAATCTACTCTTCTTGGCAACTGTTGCACCAAAAAGCAGTGGTGAAATTGGAACTACTACCCCAGAGGATTCCTGGTTGGTTGTATATCTTATTGACATTGTCAATGGTCGTATATTACATCGGATGACTCATCATGGTTCAACGGGTCCAGTCCATGCTGTGAGTTCTCCAATCTACTCGCTCACTTCTTCCATCTTGGATTGATGAATTTTTTCTCATGTATTTATATGTTATGTAGGTATTTAGTGAGAATTGGGTTGTCTATCACTACTTCAATCTTAAAGCACACAGATACGAGATGTCAGTTGTCGAAATTTATGATCAATCTCGTGCGGTATGTGAATGTGTACTCAGATCTTTTATGCAATATTACATGATTGCTACTCCCTGTGGATTCACATTATCTGAGTCAATTCATTTTGCAGGACAACATAGATGTTTGGAAGCTTATTATTGGAAAGCATAACCTGACTTCCCCAATTTCTTCATATTCTCGACCTGAAATTTTGGCCAAATCACAATCCTACTTTTTCACTCATTCTGTGAAAGCAATATCAGTTACATCAACATCTAAGGGTATAACATCAAAGCATCTTCTGATTGGTACCATAAACGATCAGGTTGACTTCTGAAATACTTTATTGCTTGGTTTTTGCCTCTTTGTTCTCCATTTAGATTAACTTATCTTTTGGAAACATATTTGTGAGCTGTGTTAAATGTGAGTCATTGCAGATTTTGGCTCTTGACAAACGTTACTTGGATCCTCGACGATCTATCAATCCCACACAAGCCGAGAGAGAAGAAGGCGTTATACCTCTTACAGATTCCTTGCCTATTATTCCTCAGGTGTGTCTGTCTTGTACTTTATTTTTCCCTCCACAAAAATTTGTTCCTTGCGGTTTGTTTTTTCAATCAATGAAACAACAAAACAAATAATTTGGTAATCTGATTTTATTCTTTTAGCAATTGCTTACCAATTCAAATCTCGGGAGTGATGAAATACTGCTAAATTCATATATTACTGTTAGAACTTATAATTGCAATGCATTAGGATATTAGCCTAAGTCATGATCTGCATTTTCCAATATGTATATATAGAAGAATCTGGTTTTAGCCTAAGGGCTGCAGGGGCTTCGTTACAGCAATACCTCTCTTCTTTAAGCTGACATAATTGGTTTTGAACTGGGTTGTGTTCATGCAGACCTATGCGACACACGCGCTTCAAGTCGAAGGTCTTCGAGGCATCATGACTATACCAGCCAAGTTGGAGTCGACAACCCTTGCATTCGCATACGGAGTGGATCTCTTCTTTACCCGGATTACACCCTCAAGAACGTATGATTCGCTAACCGAAGATTTCAGCTATGCTCTACTTCTCATAACTATTGTTGCTCTTGTGATCGCCATCTTTGCAACATGGGTTTTATCTGAGAGGAAAGAGCTACAAGATAAGTGGAAGTGATCTCCAATTCTGTTTACTACAAGTCCTAACACTCCCTCCCGAAGAAACTAATTTTCATTTCAGGGTAGTTTACAAATCCTCCATGTATCTCTTATTTTAGTCGTCATAATCATTATTCTTGCTTAGATTTATAAATCAATTTCTTCGATTATAGATGGACAATGACCTGCTAGTTTCTTACCTTTTGATTTTATGTTGTTTTTGTAATAATATACATATTTTGACTGTTCCTTTCAGGTGATAAAAGTTCAATTTTTGGAATTGATCCCGACCGATATATAAGGCTTTTATTTTATTCAATTTACTCCAATAGAATTTATTAATCGCCAACAAATTGATTAATTCGATTTTTCTTTTTGAGAATATATATATATTTTTTCTGTTTATTCACTCTACTTTCTTGGAATTGTAAAATATTTATATGTATACTCCCACACAAGGTGTCTGTCAATTAAGGAATAGGGACGCGGCATTAATTCAAGCGATCTTAACATTCTTTTTCCAATTTTAATTTGTAAATTTCACTCAAAGTATATTATGTTTTAATAAGAAAAAGTTCCATTATCAAAGTTTAAATTTGACCCATATCCTTGAAAGTTGAGAAGCTTACATGTTAGCCAACAAGAACATAGCTAAACTGGCATAAAGTTGTACTGATAATCATGAGATCTGTGGTTCAAATTCCTCCACTCCATATTGTAAAAAAAAAAAAAAAAAAAAGCTTACATGTTAAACTAAAAGAAAAAAGAGAAGCCTATATGTTGAACTAAAAGAAAAAAGAAAAAGGTTGGAAAAGGTTGGAAGCGTAAAATTGTGTGTCACGTATTCATAGTGGAAGGTAAAAGAAAAAAAATGAAGGTGAAGAATAGATATTTATTCAAAAAAAGGAAAAAAGAAAAGGTCTAAGAAAAAAAATTGAAGATAAAGAAGATTTATTCAAAAAAAAAAAAAGGTCTAGGTTATTTTATCTGAAAGGACAATGTTAGGTTATTTCACTTTTAGAAGTTTGAATTTATATAGTCTTGGTTTAATTCATATAAGATTAAAAAATACATAGCAAGAGATAAAGAAATTCATACTAAATACAAAAACAGATCATCCAACTTATGAACATACCAGACTTCTTTTCTTGGCTAGTTAATTTAATGAAACGAAATCGATTTATATGCATGCATGCAAATATAAACATCACAGTGAATAATGGTCCAATCTAAAGTATGTTAACTCCAAAAAACAAAAAAAAAAAAAAACCTAAAATATGTTAGAGATTTGGAATAAATTGTAAGAAATATTTTTACAAACCATGTATTTTTATAATGGGTTTCATTTAGATAAATACAAAATTATGATATAAAACAAAACTTTCAACCTCTTGTATACTTGAACATAGCTTAGGAATGATCTTTTGTTTAGACCTCTAAGCGAGCATAGTTCAACGATAATTGACATGTACTCTCGACCAAGAGGTCAGAGGTTTGAATCTCCCACCCCAAATGTTGATGTACTCAAAAAAAAAAAAAAAAAACAGTACTAGAGATAAAAGATAAAAATAAAAAATAAAATAACATAAAATAAAGGGCTATGTTTCAATCTTAAAGTAAAAAATTCTAACGTGTCAAATTGTGAATAAAAGAAAGTATTTGAAAAGCTGCTGAATCTCTTTCAAAGATCAATTGAATTCCCAGCTTAAATTTATCATGTTACATTCTAAAAAAGGTATAATATTCAAGAGAGAATTTTATCCAGCCACTTGTTTGAACTAAAAAAAAACGAAAGAAAATAGAGGGTTTTCTTCATCTGATCAGTTTGGTTTTAACCTTGCAAACCATGATCATCAATGGCGAACTTGCCCAGTCCCCAGTTCAGTGCAGCAAGACTGCACAGCCGCTCAATAAAACACGTACGACGATCGGAGTAATCAGCAAGAAGGGATTGTCGTATCACCAATCAATCCAAAAGCTTGAGCTGATGGGTGACGGCATCGAATACCGAAACCTCCTATTCTGATATCATGTTAAATCACCAACCAACTCAAAAGTTCAAGCGTCTTAGGTTGAAAAAAAAAAAAAAACATACATATTTGTCAAAGTTGCAACAGATTGATTTTTTTTTTCTTCCTCCTTTTTAACACCATACGAAGTTGGCCAGCCTTAACGAGTAGCTGAAAATTCGATATTCAAAAGTAAATAGGACGAACAAAAGCTCTTGAAGAGAAATTTGTATGATTTTTTTTTTTAGTTTAATAATGTGAAATTAGATGAGAATTTGAATGGGAGAGAATCATCCTCAAACCCTAAGAACATGTTGATGAAACGAGAAAGCTTGCAAATTATTCATTAAGCTATAGAAAAAAAAAAAAGAAATGATAACCTTATTTCTTTATTTAATTGGCGTTGCATGTTTATTTTATACTCGATGATCAATAATATGCAATAAATAATTAATATTATAGTCAACAAGAGCATAGCTCAACTGACATAAAGTTGTATTGATAACCACGAGGTCTGTGGTTCGAATCCCCCACCTCCATATTGTCAAAAAATAATTAATATTATATGATAATTTTAGCATATGATCAACCACTTTTCTTTTTAACGAGATTAATTAATTGTAGCAAATCAACAAATACATACCGATGATTTTTTATATCTAATCTGTTTGGTTTCTACTTCTTAGATATATCCAACTAGATCAATTTTAGTTTTGAAATTTACACACAAAAAAAAAAAAAAAAGTCTTTTTTTCTTTAAACATTTTTTATCACTAAATTTTCATATGGCATCCAATAAAAATGTTACGTGAAGCTAGGAGTGCAAACAGTCTGGTTTGGCTCGGATTCTGGGCAAAATCAAAGCTGAACCACTTAGTATTTAAAAGAATATAAAAAAACCAAGCGAAACTGTTTATTTTGTTGTAAATTTATGTTTGATGCAAGTAGCTTAGTTTTGCTTGATTTTTGGACCAAACAAAAGCCAAACCGTTTTGCATTTAAAAGAACTGTCCAACATATCTCATTAAAATCTTGACAAGTAAGAGAGGTAGTGTAAGGAGATACCTGCATAGCAGTATGTAGCTAAGTATTGTCCTTAAAAGAATATAAAACATTGAAGCGAACCACTTATTCGGTTGTAAATTTATGTTTGATGCAACATGTATTGAGTTTGTCATTGAATTTGAAAATTCATGATATAATACTTTGCTAATACAATATAAAATTTTTCAAAGTTCTAGGGGAAAAAAATATAAGTTTTAAAGCCAGAATTCAACCAATCTTCCCCGTAACCTATGAAGAAACCTAGATCTCGTTGCCATGCTAGGGATGGCTCAATTGGCAGAAATTGACCTTTCACAACTCTTAAGAGCGTGTCTCGTTTTTTTGAGTTCAACCTGTAAGGCGAGGAATTAAAAATTTGACCTTCTGGTTGAAGAAATGTCTTAACTAATTGAACTATCCTGAAGTTTGTAGATATCTAATTCATTTGAACAATCCATTTATGTAATAAAGGTCTGTCTTTGTATTCAATATCGCTAGAATATAAGATATCTGAAGAGAAGAGACATGGATTGGATTGTAAGAAGAATGTCCAAACATCCTTCATTCTTAATCAAGCCCTGGAGAGGGCTGAGAGAGAACAAGCCCTTAAAATACAAGTACAACTGAACTATTCAACAGAAACCAGCTTATTGTTAAATTCTTTGAGTTTCTTTGTCTACATACAAGCACTTTTTTTTTTTTTTTTTTGGCTAAAACATACAAGCACTTAAATACTGATAATTTAGCAGTCTTTTCTTTCTTCAATTCTAACTTTTGGTCAGTGATATGCAGAGACCAAAAAGTTGGTGCAGGCCTTCCAATGGCAATGTTCAGGGCGCCATAATGACTAGGAATGCAACAATTTACAGCACAACCTTTGAAAATGCATGCTTCATTTCCACAGTACTGAGGATTTTAAGATCTGTACACCGACCTTTTTTTGCGCCAAGCATGACTTTCATATGCAGCTTCGAGTTAGAGATGAGCTTGTCTGAAACTTTTGGTTAAGATTTCATGTAATCCTTTGAAATACTCGAATTAAAAAATAGCGCCCTCGAGTGATGATCAAGGTTTTTACCTGAAAGGAACAAAAGTAAATGTGAAAAACGCTTGAAGCCTACTTATAAAGTTAATCAGGACATGGTATTTGGAACAAATGAAAAACTAAAGACAATGGTTGAGAATAGCAAGAGGTTTCAAGTCAATACCAGAAAGGATTGCACAAGAATTATTTGTGTTGATTTGTTCCAGGTAGTTTTTCGGTATCATGCTACACACTCCTCTGTCGTTTATACCCATCATTGAAGTAAATGGAGCAAGATCTGTTCTTAGAAAGAAGAGTTCTTCCAAAATTGAAGTCTTCAGCTCCAATCATGTATATATTTCCTGCTTCAGGCAAGCTAAAATCAGCAGGATTTTTGTTGACACTACATATTTCAGTCTCAGAAGTCCTTTTCTGGTTGTGCACAGTTCTAGTATGGGCTACCAATTTGCATTCCTCGGAGTTTCTTTCCATGTGATGCGGCAACATGAACACTTCGGAATTAGATGCATTTACCACACCTTTCTGTTTACCATTAACAGGAAATGTTCTTTCATCCATGCCCAGATCACCACTTCTGAATTGAGACTTGAGTAGCTTTTGGTCTTTGCTCCACATAGATGAATCTGAGCATTTCATTTTCGCTCTATTTTGAGACTTAAAGACAGCCTGATCGGAAAAATTGGCAATGGTTCCAAATCCTCTACTGTGCTGGAAGGTACTAGCAGATGCACCGGATGCTGAAGTATGAACTTCATCATGGAAAGCAGACGAAAATTGGTTTATGTCCTGGATGGTCTTATTGAAAATGTCCATCCCAGAAAATTCTTTACCTTTTGGTGGACGAGGAATAGGAGGTTTCTTGGATGACTTATGCGTCCCACCCGCAGTCACAGGAGCATTAGATCGCAGTCCGGCATCCATGAGACTAAGCAAGTGCATAGCCGATATGGTTTCGTTAGAGTACAACTCCTTTGAACCAACCAGATTTTGATGAAGCTCAACCACATTAGGACGGCGACAAAATGAACTCTCTGCAAAGTTTTGGCTGAATGCTTCAGAATTGTTATGCTTAACATGCCTTTCTAGGTTGGGAGGGTGATGATTATGATAATTCTGCGCCTTTGCATTTCCCATCTGCAATGATCTGGGACTTGAGATTTTTTCTCTGCCTGACGAATGAGCTGGAAATCTCTGATATCCATTGGGCTGATGATCTGGCATTGAAGCAGAAGAAGGCCATATGTGAGCTGCTTCCATATTCTGTTCTGAAACAGATAAATGATCTATGCATCCTTCAGAAGATTGTACTTTGGAGTTGTAGGAACCTGATTCCACTATAATTCCATGACATTTTCTAATCTCAGTACCATTTTTTCTTTTGGATCCAATGGAAGAATATTGAATATCATTTGATGGTTCCTCTTGAGAATGAATAAAAGAATTATGCCCGAGTATACGATTCTGCTGCAGGTGCTTCGAATTGAAGTGAGGTTCTACAATATTTGAGAAATAATCCGCTGACTTCTGTTTCCTGGTTTCCACAACTTTTCCTGCACGAATTGCAGTATTTCCGCCATTCCTCGCCTGAGCTTTTTGTTTAAGATTTTCAGGCTTTTGTAATACTCCTCTCCCATTTCTATATATATCGCCATACTCATTCACTTGAACAGCCATAGAGAAATTGCTTGTTTCTGAAAGTTGTTTGTTATTCTCAGCATCAGGAAGACGCCTTTCATACTGATTCTTTGCCATCAGTTCGACAATTTCCATTGGAATGTCATCGGAAGTGCCACTGTCAGATGCCAGGTCCACTCTCTGGTTAATCTGTCTTTTCTTCAGTGCCAAAGGTTCCTGAGCTTCAATTGTTCTTTCACCATTGCTTCCACTGTATATATCCTGTTCATAAATTTTATACAAAAAACGAATTTTGTGAAGCACTCATTAACTAATTATAGACAACGGACACACAAAAATAAAAGAACAAAATGGGGAAACAAGGACCACTAAAAAACTAAACGATCAATAGTTTAGCTCAAAGTAATCTCTAATAGCTCATTAAAAAGCACACCTAACACAAATTCAGTAAACATAATGAATGGAGATTCTTCTTGGAGGTGGAGGACAGATAAGGAGGGACGGTACTGGATCTTCACTTCCTTAGAGGAATAGATGCACATGTACCATTTCATGGCTAAGAATCCATGCAGTTAATTCAATAATGACACTTAATTTTACAACATCAGCAGGTATGTAATTAGTACAAACAGACACCAAATCCAACTTCCAAAGATGATCTACTTTGCATATAAACTTGCTTTATAGACTTCACATGTATATGATATATGTCCAAATAGTTCTAGTTATGCAGACATTTCCCAAATCAAAGAAGCTAAGACAAGTTGAATTTCCCAATACCAACAATTTGCAATTACCTCTAATGTATTTACAATTGTATGAAAAAAAATTAACATGCCACAGTTGTGACTCTCAGATGGAAAGGTCCACTAAGCAGTAAGAAAGACACATTAGACATGTTCTAACGCATGTTTGTTATAATGTATGCCGAAGTAAAGCCACCTTTGTTTGGCAACAATCGTAAACTTTAAGAGCATACCTTTTGCTGCGGCTGTGACCAGCTATTATCTGTGTGAGGCTCCATGTTTCGTCTTGTAAGAGACATTCTCAAGTTGGCCATTTTACCATTCAGCACACTGTCTATTCCTTGTCCATAGAAAACATCTGAAGTTTTATAAGGAGGAGGATTTAGATCCCCAAGATAACTTGTTTCAGTATCATTCCTCGTAAATTTACCTACTCTGGAAGTGTCATCTTGCTCAGGCAGAAAAGTAGGCAGCTCATTTTCTCCCTGACGTCTAATTCCTTTGTGATTCCTTTGCGGATTGGAATAGTTATTGAGAGAAAGATGCAACTCTCTTTCATTGTTTTTGTAATTTGCATATTGAAAAGGATTGGCTACAGTCCCACTTTTCATGGTTTCCACATCTTTCTGTGTAACTGAACCCTTCCTGATCATTCCATTGTTCCAAGAAAATACGTTAGTGGGCCCTTCAACCATCACAGGCTCCTTGCTTGAATTTGGGTTCTTAGACATGCTAGATTTAGATTCCACGGTAATCAATGATATTGAGTGTGGAGTTCTGCTGGAATATTCATTGGGATGTGCTATAATAGCAGCACTATCCAATGCTTCTTTATCACTTCTATATTCAGTTATTGCCCGAATTTCATATTGATCTTTAACTTTAGATGGCATTGAGGACACGGAGTATGGATCGACCACCGGAAACTTCTTGCTTTTCTTCTTTCTTAAACTATTGTTTCCATCCACTTTGTAGCTGCTCGAAAGGCCCTTCATGGTCTTTTTTATTCCTGAAAGAGCATTTTCAGTTCCTAAACTAGAAACAGGGCTTTCTATTTCCTTCCTCCATGTTTGAACTTGCTTATTCACACTGGAAGAAGAGGGAATCTCTTGATGCCCACACTTTCCATTTTGGGGCAACCTTCTTTCCCTTTTATGATCTGAATGCCAAATATTTTCCTCCATGGTTACCTGATATTCGAAAGCATAACTCATATCTGCTTGCACAGACGCCTCGGGAGTCCCATTGGATGGGGAACTTTCAATATGTTTAGCCTTCATATTTCCATTTTCTCCTAGCAATTCAGTCAATAGACGAATCTTTGGGGTTCTTCGACGATTTAACTTTCTTAGATGACAATGATGAGGACTGTTCCCAACAGTTTCCACACTTTCAGATGATGAAATGGTGCTTTCATTTGATTCCATGGAAGCATGTCCATTTTCTTGAAATTTAACAGTGTGATGTGCTCGGTCGTCTACGTCTACCATACTGTCATTCTCTGCTACCACCAAGGTTAACTGTCCATTTAGATGATCTGCAGGAGTTCGTTTTCCAGCCTGAAGGTTTGCTGCAAGGCTTTCCTCAGTTACTTTGACTTTGAGAATGAGATTTCCACTAACAGGCTCAATCTCAGTAACTTCAAGACTTGCACAACCTGGCTCACTTTGTGATATAAGAGCAACTGTTTCAGATACCAAAAATAATCTGATTATGGCAAAACACAAATGCCTGATAAGGAAAAAGTACTATTAGGTATAAATGCAATATAAAAGACATGTATTTCTCAGCATATATTGAGGAGCGATAGACGATTGTGACGCCTTGTCAAAGTGAAAGTCAAGTAGAGAGAATGCCATAGTCCATGAAATACATTAGCCAGTTCCAACAGAGCTATATATCCTTAATGAATTATACAGACGATTAACAAATTGTGAATCATCTCATATCAGGAGTATCCAAAGAATTCTTATGTCTTTTGAGCCAATCTCATGATGTGTACAAAACAAAGATATGCCAAAAAATAAAACCAAAAAGAGAAAAAAGCCTACCAGTACTGTTGTCTGCATCTTCAAGTTTCTTTGCCTTCTCATCACAACTTGAGGGTTGGCAACTCAAATTAGAAGCATTATTTCCAATCATTGTTCTTCCATTGATTACATCTTGTTTGGGAGCTTTTGGGGAAGCACTTGACAAGTTTCCAAGGTTGTGACAACTATCGAGGATGAAACCTTCTGCAGCTTTATCAGAACTCTCTTGCCAACAGCTTTTGCCTCGCTGCCGGTCGAAACTCGGATCATATACAGGTGGGACCAAGAGTATATGCTCATCCAACTTATGACCATCATCAAGATCAGAAAATGGCCAACATATCTTCCAATCCTTTTTGCGCATATCAGATACATAACCACTGTTACATGGATATAGATTCAATAAGGAAAATAAATGCTGTGTTTCCTAAATAGACAGCTACCCACACCTAGATTGGATAAATACATTATGATCACAAGGTCCTTATTGTACAATGCATTAACACCATAGAGTCTGACTCGGTTATATATTTTTAGTGAAACAACAAGTCACTTAGATCAGTAGTATACTACAGACAAATGCTGTCGTTTACGACTAATATATCGCCACATAGCAGAAATAAAATCATCATAGAATTCTCAGTATGTGAAGCATATACAATAAATTGGCATCCATTGGCTGTCCCTACTACCTCTCTAATCTAGGTTTGAGTTCCCTCCCTCCCAATGTTATAAAAGAAAACTATAGTACCCCCAACCCCGGCATCTAGTTCGGATTCCCTCCCTTATACTGCAATGTATCAAATAAAAAATCAGTAATCCAAAAACCCCAAGAAACAGCTACACATTGACAAGCCAACCCGAACATATATAACTCAATAATCAAGACATCTCTACCTTCTCTAAATAAATTGTAAGTTCAGATCTCCATCCCATATAAAGAAAAAAGCAACATACTAACATAATTAACCACATGTTTACGGTAGCGAAATCGTCTAACACTTACCGTATAGAGAAAAGTTCACACTTCTGGTCATCACATTTATCATCGGAGCTAAATAGATCAATAAATATAGAATCAATCTGAATGAACTTTTCTGCAGGCTTGGAATCAGTCCCATGATGAATCTCTTCCATCACATTAATCCTATGGATTATACACAAATTCCCCGTTGAAGAAATGTAGAACTACCTATATACGTATCCAAATTCAGCTAATTATATCATGACAAAGAAAAATAAATAGCGTTTAAAGAAAACCTAGATCTCAGATTATTCATTAATAAAAAAGAAAATACAAGAAATTACATATAGACGAACTGATTTGGCACATAAAATAACAGTCTCTAATACTGTAGCACGAAACAAAACCCTAATTTTTAAACATTTGTGTCAAGAATAGAACTATATTATTAAAATTCTTTTGTTCAACGGTAATTCAACAATTTATACGCTAATAATAGAACTAGGGTTTTGCCACATTACAAATTTAAGAACATATACCACTAACAAATCCGCAGAAATTTCAAGAGAAATATCCAAAAGTATACATAAAATATCGCGAAAATAAGTGAATTCAAAAGCAAAAGATTAAAAAAAGAAAAAAAAAATCACACATGGAGGAAATTGAGCTGAAGTTCCTAAACATTTAAGCTCGAAAACTGAAACTGAAACTGAACGAATCATCATCCGTTTTTGCCGATCGAAGACTGGAAAACCTGAAGAAAGAGATGAGAATAAAAATTAGAGTGAAAAGGCGGAAGGATGTTACCGGAATCCATCAGAAAACGGCGTCGTTTGGCGTCACCTCGGATCCAATTCTCGACGGAACTCTGTAAAGAAGAAAGAGAGAGTGAGAGAGCATTGTTCGAACTGTACGGAAGAATTAGACACTCGCCGATGAAGAATTCAAGCTCGAAGCTCTTTAGAGAGAGAGAGAGAAGAATTTTGGTTTTTTAGAGAGAGAGAATGTTGGTGGGTTTGTTTATTTATTTATTTTTAATTTTTTGTTTTGTAGGTTTTTTTGCTGTAAGAAAACTGCCCATGCCGGTTGCCATGTCACTTACATGAGAGAGAGAAGAGGTGTGTAGCCAATAAAAAGTTGCCACGTGGCTGTGATTTGGGGTTCTTTTATTATAATGCAATGTGAAGTGAAAAAGAAACCCTAAAAATTGGGAGTGTAATTACACGCTCGGGTTGGCGAGCGTGGGGGTTGTTGTTTTAAAATGTGCCGGTCTTGTCGAGGATAAAGCATGATGCCTTGGCACATAAGAGGGATTTAATTGGTTCGTGTTCTACACGCCATGTGGAGGCGAGTGGCTATGGAATTCAACTGTTGAAACCCTAGTTTTTTTTTCTTTTTCCTTTTCTATTTCCAGTTTTTGGCCGAATAATCGGGAAAAGGAGTCGCAATATCTAGCTTTTTTTTTTTATTAATTTGAGTTTATTTACTATTAATTATTTTTTAATTCAACTTAGATTGTAGTTTCGAACTTCAACCTAAAGGTATTGGTACCTTAATTGATAAAAAAAAAGTTTTTTTTAGTTGGGTTCGAATCTCTATCTCTTAGTTAGGTATATTCTTAACCAGTTGAATTATTTTCAGGGTGACATAGAAATAGTTGTTAATTACACATCTTAAGTCGATTAAAATATCTCAATGTCAATATTGATATCGAGATTTCAATTATATGGATATATCGATAAAATATTGGTATTCACGAATATTCTTATAATAAAAAAGTTTATAAAAATGATTTAAATTAATAATTAAATTGCCTTTTCTTCCAAACTAAGCTAGCTAGATAGGTCTTGTTATTAGTATTTTATATATTAGGGTTTAAATTTTTGTTTATATTTTATATATATATATTTTGATACATACATGGATATTTTGATTCTTGGTCCAACTCAATAAAAAAACAAAATATGTTTTTTCAATTGTTTTCTATTATTTTAAAATTTTCCAAGTATAGTTTAAAATTTAAAAGAAAAAAAAAAAAACAAAAGAAATAATGGGTCAGTGATTTAAAAAAAAAAATTAATGGATGAAATCATTTTCAAACCAAACTTAAATATTTATTGTAGTGATGTGATTGTATATGGAGCAAGGCTTTCTGTTTGTGTAGTGAAGTATTTAAGTAAAATCTCTTCACTTCTTTTTGTTTTTTTCAACACTTTTTTTTTTTTTTTTCATTTTACTGATGATAAGACTTTTTATAATAAACGTATTAATTAGATCTAAAACTAAACTGATACTTCTTTTCCCAAAAAAAAAAAAAAAAAAAAAAAAAAACCTAAATTGGTACTTCTATTTCCATCCTATGGTATAGAATTAATTAAGTTGACTTTTACTAATCTATACATTAAAACAATCTGATATGTTCTCAAAATAGATACTAGAGATATAATCATATCTTGACCTTTTCTTCATTAGTTAAAGTTCTTTCAATTATCAAAATAGTAAAAATTTTTATACAAAATATCGAGAAAGTTTTTAAATTAAATAAAATTTGAGATAGAAATCAATAGATACATTCGCTTATCCCAAATAGATTGACGAAAAGTTCAAATTCCTCTCATTATCTGATTAATATAAAAAAAAAATTATTCAAATGTAGCATGTAAATTATTTTTAATAAAAATAAAACTGTGAGAAATTACTTAATATTTACATCATTAGACATGAGAGGTAAAAATTGAAAAAAAAAAAAAAAAACGTATATATATTAACAACGAAAAAACATACATTTTTCTATACGTATATTTTAATAATTATGGGAGTGACAAAGTCATGCATTAGATAATGTTTTTATTACTTTTTTGGGCACCGTTACCCATTTTTCTTGGACACTATATTACCCATCCCAATGGTCAAAAAGGTGGATTTTTTTTTTTAATAAAAGAAATTCATTACCACCACAACGGTAAAGGGAAATGGTGGTCAAAAGACCAAAGAAACGATCCACTCAGGAATAGAAACACTCCATTCCTGATCACTACATCGCCACTCATTCTGGCTTTCTAGTAATCTTATCAGCTAATTTATTACAATCTCTAGAAACAAAAGCAAAAGAAATTTTATCGAATCGAGGGAACAAACGACCAAATATCCTCTACCAAAATTCCAGTCTCACTCCATGATTCAGCATTACGCAAAACCATTTGATTGCTTGAAGACAATTAGACTCCACCAGAAAATTAGCACCGTCCAAGGAAAATGCAAAATCTCACTCCCTTGAAAATAGCCCAAAGTTCAGTCATCGACGAAGGAAGCTCCAAATCAAGGAACAAAGTAGAAGCACAAAGAATCAATCCCTCATAATTCCCTAAAAAAAATTTAAAAAAATTAAAAATGAAAAAATGAAGGAAAAAGCTAATATGAGAGTCAAATCATCCGAAATTCTTTTATTCCTTAGTAGGCATGATCAAAAAATTAAATTTTTTTTCCATACATTAAAAAAATTGTACAAATAACAGCCAACTGCAATGTTTCAATTGAATTATACAAAGCTCAACACTCAGTCAGATGAGATTTTCTGAATTTGTGGTAGAGACTGATTCTTTGAGAGGTTGGTCAAAATTATTCATGGTGAACTGCAAGATGTTTCAGAAGTGGGGTTGTTGATGGATAATATCCGTAGGCTCCTCCGTCCTTGTGATATTGGCAAGGTTCTGTTTACACTTAGTCAGAGAAACAAAATGGCACATGTTCTAGCTAGTTTGGTCTTTTCTTATTGTGATTATGTTTGGCTAGAAGAGTGACCTATTGAGATTTCTAATGTACAAATCATGCATCTTTTATGTAATGATGCTCTGTTTTTTTTTTTAAAAAAAAAATCCTTAAATTATAATTTGTTATAAAAAAACCTTAAATTATAATTTCTCAATTTAGAATTTCTCTCTCACACGTCCAATGATATAAAACTAAACTACAAACTACAGTAATATTTTAGCCAAAACCACTCCCAACATTATTCTAGATACCAACAAAAAAGAAAATGAAAAAATGAGAAGAAAATAAATTCTAGGTTTTTCTGGTAATTTCATCTCATGATAAAGTCCAAAGATACACATTACCTTTTTTGGTTAAGATCAGATGAGACTGATTTGTTTGCAATTGGAATTTACATTCTAGAATGAATTATAATAACTTGTGTTCAAGAATTCATTCAATTTTTGCCATTTTTTGTTCTCCCTTCAAAATGAGCTTGTTATCTCCTTAATTATTTAATTATATTGCTTTTGGAAAATTTCCCTTCAAATAAAAGGGATTTTCCTTTTGAATTAGAAATGTATCAATCACACTAATTTAACTTGTATAGCTTCGAGTTATAATAATAATAATAATAAAAAAAAGCATATATATAATATATAGTCAAAGTTTTATTAATTAAATCTCACAAATTTCATAAATTCAGATTTAATTATTATATACTAATTTTTAAATTATAAATCCTAAGCTCAAATATACACGCTGCATACAAACTCAAACTTCTCAAATTCTTTTCATTTATACTACTCAAATACAAACTATATATATATATCAAAATTTTCAACTCTAGGCTATATAAATTCAACATTTTCAAACCTGTAAATTAAATGCTCTCTTATTTAAAAAAATAAATCAAATGTGCTGTCTCTTAACGAGCCTGTAATTTTTCTCACCAAAGTTACTTTTTAATTCATTTCACCCATTTGGAAAATAAACCTTTTTTCTTACAGTAAAAAAGTAAGTTGGAAAATTAACTTTTAATTAAGGGCTCGTTTGATAACCATTTCAGTTTTTGGTTTTTGGTTTTTCTGTTTTTGGTTTTTGGTTTTTGGTTTTTGGTTTCCTGTTTTTTAAAAACAAAAACCACATACGTTTGATAACTGCTTTTTATTTTCTGTTTTTAAAAAACAGAAAATCCAACCTTGTTTGATAACTGTTTTTGGTTTTCAGTTTTTTAAAAATTTGAAAGATGAAAAGATATTTTAGAGAGAGAAAAATGTATAAAGACGTTGAAACAAAAATTTAGAGACACAAATATAAATGTTTTCCAGAGATTTTTTTTTTTTTTTGAAAAGACGAGAGAAAAGTTAAATATAGAAAATTTAGAGAGATGAAAGAAAATGTTTAGAGAAAGAATATTAGTTAGACTCGAGGAAATATATTAGTTAGAGAAAAAATAGAAAACAAGTTAGAGTAAAAGCGATAAATTTTAGATAAAAAAAATTAAATAAAAAAAGAAAATTTAGAGAGATAGTAAAGTTAAGAGTAAAAGATATGCTAAATAACTAACAATAAATTAGAAAAATAAAGAAAAGTTGTAGCGATAGAAAATTTTGGTGACTTTTTTTTTTTCCAAAAGAAAAATTAGAACATGTTTATTGAGGAGAGAAAATGTATTGACAAGTTTTTAGAAATAGACAAGTTATAGAGAAAAAAAAAGTTTTGAGAGAGAAAATTTTAGAGAGAAAAAATAGAGAAAGAAATTTGTTGGAGAGAGAGGTAAAAGAGGAGAAAAGTAAGCATTAGAAGAAAAATGAGTTTTTGAAAAACAGAAATCTGTTTTTAAAAACTACTTTTTTTGGTTTTTGAAATTTACTTATAATTTCAAAAACGTTTTTAAAAAACAGAAAACAGAAAACAGAAATTGTTATCAAATACCTATGTTTTTAAAAAATGAAAAACAAAAACAGAAAACAGAAAACGGAATGGTTATCAAACGAGCCTTAAGTTTCTTTACCTTTAAAATGTGATGATATAGATCCAGAGCTAGGCTACCAACTACATATTAATTTTGAATCAAACCCATATTAATTATCATGGTACGTGAAAATGAATGGATCTTTTTTAAATATTTCTTTCTTCACACTTTTTCTTTAGATATATCAAATATCATTGATTGCCAAAGCGAGCATGGCTCAACGATAATTGGCATATATCCTCGATCAAGAGGTCAGAGGTTCAAATTCTCCCACTCCAAATATTGATGTACTAAAAAAAATATCAAATATCACTGATTTTTACGCACTTTATTTTATTCTACATCACTGATAATTATCAACAATGAAAGTGTATTCTTGTCACTAATTAACTTTCATTTTTTAAAAACCTTTTTAAATCACTTTTTAAGTTGCTAAAGATATACTATACACAGTGAAAGAAATTGTGGTTCATTCCTAGCCCTAAAGTTATTATAGGCAGCTAAAAATGAAAATGGACTCAATTATAAAAAATACCCCTGAACCATGAAGTTTATTTCAAAAATGCCCCTAAACTTTAAAAATTTTCAAAAATACCCCTGAACTTTACAAAACGTTTCAGAAATACCCTTGCAGTTAATTTTTGGATGGGAATTGTTAAAATCATTAAAAATGTTTCGAAAATACCATTGCTGAAAATCTAGTCAAGCTCTTGGGATGATGTGTTGAAAGAAAAAAAAAACTCCTAGTGTATGAATACATGAAAAATAGGTAAAAATTCTCATTAATTTTCATGAAAGAAGAATTTACGATGGGATAAGGAAAAAAAAAAGCATTTTCTAATAAGATTATTTTTTAAAATATTTTGAAAGTTAAGGAGTATTAATGAAACTGAAATCTTTAATGGTTTCCATCCAAAAAATAACGACAAAGGTATTTTTGAAACATTTTTTAAAGTTCAGGGGTATTTTTGAAACTTTTTAAAGTTTAGAGGCATTTTTGAAACAAACCCCATAGTTTATAGGCGTTTTTTTATAATTTAGCCATGAAAATTCTATGTATTTTCAAAAAAAAAAGAAAAAAAAAAAAGAAAAAAGAATGTTGTGAGAGATATTCTCCTATTCCAATACACTACAATGAGTTTGAATTTGATTTTCAATTTTGTTCCTATAAATTTAAAAGTTTTTAATTTAGTCACCATAGGTTTTATTTAATTTCAAATTAGTTACTATAGAATTTTAGAAGTTTTTAATTTGATTTTTATGATTTGGTCAAATCTTACACAATACTGTTTCATTTTTAGCACTATATTGAGATTTAGAATTAAGTAAAAAATAGATGGAAGGGAGTGGATTTTTTAATAAGTAAAAAATGGTTTATAGACAATTTATATAAAAATTAACCAAATTACGGAGATCAAGTTAAAACTTTTAAAATTTGAACATCAAACTAATAGCCAAGAGAATATAAATCAATTTTTCATATATATTTTTTTATTTTTTTGAAAAGCATAAAATTGATAATTTAACAGAAAAAGTGATCGTTAAACTGATATTAAAGAAAAAACTTTCCTATAAATAAGCTGTGATAGTAGAGATATAATCAGGTGCAGCATTCTTACAGAAAGTATGTATCCGGCCAAGTCCAACCCTTTAATAGCAACAAAAGCTGATTAAGATCCCGTTTGATAACTATTTGGTTTTTGAAAATTATACTTGTTTTCTCCTAAATTCTATACCATAGCTTTCATCCTAGTTAAGGTTGCATTTGAATTTCTAGCCAAATTTTTAAAACAAAAACAAATTTTTGAAAACTACTTTTCTTTGTTTCCAAAATTGGACTTGGTTTTTGGAAACAAAGTAGAAGATTGATACTAAAAACCAATAAACTTATATATAGGTGGAAGTATGTGTGTATAAGCTTAATTTTCAAAAACCAAAAACCAAAAACCAAATGGTTATCAAACGGGGCCTGTATCTTAATCTGTTTTAAAATGTTGAAATGCCAACCCAGATTTGTGATATGATTTATTCAAAAAAGAAAAGAAAAAATTAAACTATTTTGGCTGTGAATATATTGCTTGTTAAATAATATTGTAGGTTAAACTACCAATTAAATATTTAGTCTTAAACTTTGCCAACAAGAGTAGTTCATCTAGCATAAAGTTTGTATCCTGACCAAGAGATCAGAGGTTCAATCCCCCATCCCTACATGTTATAAAAAAAGAAAAAAAAAAGAGTCCTAAACTTTTAAGTTTGTGTATAAAAAATCCTTGAATTTTACAATTATCTAATAGGTCTTTGAACTTTCAATTGTGTCTAATAGGTCATCCTTGAGCTTTAAAAATGTCCAATAAATCCATAAACTTTCAATTTTATGTTTGTTAGGTCTCCAACATATACAAAATTTCTAAAAATTAATCAATCTATTAGATGTAAAATCAAACTTTATGTCTAATAGGACTTGTTTAAAAAAAAAAAAAAGTCGACTTAGGCCTCGTTTACTAACCATTTGGTTTTTTAATTTTGATTTTTGAAACCAAAGCTTATAAATACTATCACACCTATAAAGTTTCTTTATTTTGTTATCTACTTTCTTTCCATGTTTTAAAAAACCAAGTTATTTTCTTTTTTTTTTTTAAAAAAAAAGGTTTTGGAAGTTAATTTTTGAAAACTAAAAATAAGTAGCTTACAAAAACTTTTTTTTTTTTTTTAACTTGGCTAAGAATTCAAATGTGGGTCCATATCAAACATGGAGATTATTGTGAGAAAATTGGAAGAAAACAAGCCCAACTTTCAAAATCCAAATGGTTATCAAACGAGACCAAAACTTTCAATTTTAAGACTATTAGGTCCATAAATTTTAAAAAACATCGAATAGATTAAAGACATATTGGGCACTAAAGCAAAAATTCAAGGATCCACCGGAAACAAATTTAAAAGTTGAAAGATCTATTAAACGTATTTTAAATTTTCGAGACCAAATAAACACAAATTTGAAAATTAAGGCACAATTTGATTACCATTAGGTTTTTAAAAATTAAGCTTAAAAACACTACATCTGTTAAGTTTCTTAGTTTTGTTATATACCTTTTTCCCATATTTTCAAAAACTAAATCAAAATTTGAAAACTAAAAAAAGAAAAAAAATAGGCCCCGTTTGATAATCATTTCGTTTTTTGTTTTTAGTTTTTGAAAATTAAGCATATAAACACTATTTTTACCCACAAGCTTCTTTGTTTTTTTATCTACATCATTTCTCATGTTTTCAAAAACCAAGCCAAATTTTGGGGAAAAAAATAGTTTTCAAAAACTTGTTTTTGTTTTTGGAATTTGGCTAGGAAATCAAATGTCTCCTTAACAAATATGAAAACCATTGTAGAAAGATAGAGAAAACAAATATAATTTTCAAAAACCAAAAACAAAAAACGAAATGGTTATCAAAACGGAGTCGTAGTTTTCAACAATTTGTTTTTGTTTTTGGAATTTGGTTAGGAATTCAAATGTGTCGTTTAACAAAAGATGAAAACCAAGGAAATTAAAAGAAAACAAACTTAATTTTCAAAGACCAAAAATCAAATGTTTATTGGAGATTAAAGGACTAAATTTATAATTTAACCTTAAAAATAATACACAGAAGTCAACCCAACAACGCTTGTGGTTATACATGTGGATGGACGTTTCATGCATGAAAGCCACGCTTTCCCAAACATCCGCCGAGGATTCAGGTTGGGGTCAGGATCGTACCAACAATGGCTAAAAATTTTATTCATGAACTTACAAAATCATCAAAAATAAAAAATATGATTTGACATTATTATATCTTTTCATCTTTTTAGTTACCGTAGGCTGTATTTTTAAGAAATAAGTATCTAAAATTTTAAGTTGGCATAGTACGTAATTCAAATTCTTTAAAATATTTTCAATTTCTTCTCATGACTTCTAATTTTGTGTTCGATACATTTATTTTAGAGAAAATTGCAGTGGGTGGCAAATTGGACCAAATTAATAGCAAATATAGCACCATGTCAAAAAAATTACAAATATAGCAAAATCCATCCGAGTCTATCTGATAGACTTCGATTATCAGAGTTAATCAGCGATAGACTCTGATTAATCTGATCTATCAGTCTACTGATAGACTCCGATTATTCAGAGTCTATCAGTGTCTATCGCTGATAAACTTTGGTTAATCAAAATCTATCAGTGACTATCACTGATAGGCTCTGATTAATCAAAGTCTATCAGTGATAGTCACTAATAGATTTTGATTCGAAGTCTATCAACGATAGACATTGATATACTTTGAATAATCAGAGTCTATCAGTGATAGACACGGATAGAATTTGACAACAGTTTTTTGGTCTTGTACAATTAATTTTGCTATATTTGCAATTAGTTTGCAATGGTACTATATTTGCTATTAATTTGGTCCAATTTGTCATCTATGCAACTGCCCCTTTATTTTAAGACAATCTATGTGACATGTTAACATTATTATATAAAGATTGTATAATGAACTAATATTTTGAGGTATTTAGTGGTGTAAATGTCACATGAATAGATTAGTTATGAGTAATGACCTCTTAAACACGAAATTAAAAATTAAAAAGATCAATTAAAATATTTTTGAAGTTTATTTATTTATTTTTGAGTTAAACAACCTTTGGGGTTGGACATCCGAACTTCTAATCTTTTGATTGATGATACATGTCAATCACCACTGAATTATGCTCATCTTATATTTTTGAAGTTACGAACTAAATAAAAAAGATATCGCCCTAGATTTCAGAGATCGGTTATTTTATTTTATTTTAGATATAAGTACCAGATAGATATAGTTCAGAAAATTCAACAGGAAACATATAATTTAATGAAAAGCTTAAAAGCAGAAACTTAAAAAAAAGTAATAATAAATAAATAAATATTATATAATCTATCATTTAAATAAAAATAAAAATTGCACTCATCCATCAATGCCTCCTCTTTTCTTCCCAACTCGTTTCTGGAGGATGAACATTTTCCTCTCAATTCAAAGAATTTGGTGTTTCGCGTCCACTTTCTTTTTATTTATTTATTTTTTTAACTTTTAATAAAAGAACATTTTCTAAAGAAAATATGAAATATTAATTGACGAAATAATGAAATTCGGTTATAAAAATTGAAATCTCATCTGTTAACTATTTTGTTTTTTAATTAATTGATCGCGATTTGATTGATGCTGTGCATGAAAAGTTGAAAACACACTCTCTGCTGGAAAAGTTTTTTTTTTTTTTTTTTTTAATTGATACAAACAAACAAAAAGACAAAAACTAATGTGTGACAATTGTAGTTGGCATCTCTGTAGCAAGAATGCCATGAACCCATGGAGGACAATCTTCTAACCAAACCTCATTATGTTTGGTGGTGCGAGCGTGAACTGCTAGCGTATGTGCAACTTTGTTTCCCTCCTTAGGTGTTAACAGAAAACCCCGAATATTATGTGTGAGCTGTAATTGCTTTAGGTGTTGAATAAGAGGAGCAATCTCATTGAAGTGTTGATCCCGATCGTTTAGAAGATTCCAAACTATCTGTGAATTTGTTTCTGCCCATATTGGATGAATGCCTGCGTCAAGAGCTAGGTGGATGCCATCAATAAGCGCCTTTGCTTCTGCCCATTCAACTGAGCATCTTATTTTCCTGTAACTCTCTGCTGCTGCCATTGTCTCCCCTTTGTTATTTCGAATGATCATTCCTGAGCCCACATCTCTATCGATGACTGCTGCATCTACATTCAATTTGAACTGGTTGATAGGAGGTGGAGTCCAAATATTGGAGGGGGTATTTTCTACATGCCTCGATCTTTCTCCGCTAGCATGGCTCGATGTTTGGGCCTCACTATATTCCATGATGAAGTTTGGAGCCCAGTCTATCGGGTCGTCTTCCCTCCAATGTTGAGCTTCATTTCCTTGAAACACCACTTTGTTTCGTCGGTTCCACAAAGCCCACAGAACAATTTCGAAAATTGCCATATCTGTAGTAGAAAGAAGCTCATGTGCCCTGCAAAAAAGGTCAATAGGATTAGTAAAGTGACCTCTGACTAAGGTTTGCACTGAGCTCCAATGAGCCCAATGCCTTTTTACCTTCTTACATTCCCATAACACATGAAACATTGTTTCATTCTCTTTTTCACACAAGGGACATGTTGGATCGCATGGAACATGGCGTTTGAGGATGTTCATCCTGGTGGGCAAAATATTGAGGCTGGCTCTCCACATAAAGATCTTTATTTTGTTTGGTACAGGGAATTTCCATAAGGCCTTCCACCAGCTAAATATTGACGATTCAGAGGATGGAGACGCCTCATGGACGTCCTCCAAGGCAAGCTTGTACCCGCTCTTGACTGTGTACCTCCCTCGTTTGTCGTAGTGCCAGAAGAAACAATCTGGGTGATTTACCCCAGCAATTGGGATATCTTTGATTACCTGCACATCTTCCTGAACAAAAAGATCTGTTAGTAAATTCATATTCCAAGATTGGCTACCTGAAAAGAGACTTTTAACCCTGTAGTCAGTCAGTGGGCGTGGCAATGAGAGCAACTTGAAAGTTTTCTCCCTCGGGATCCATTTATCCTCAAATATATCTATGGTATCTCCGTTTCCAATTCTCCATCTACCCCCTTTCATGGCTAGCTCTCTACCCCAAAGAATTCCACGCCAGGTATATGAAGGTCGACTCCCCAACTTAGCATGAAGGAAATTTTCTTTAGGAAAAATCATCCCTTGGTGCAACCAAAGAAAAGGGAGGCCGACAAGATTTTGGAGGATTTAAGTTCAGTGAAAAAGCAAAAATCGTCATTCTCATGTTGGAAGATGAGATTCAATCGGCGGAGCCTGGATACTAGGCCCGCCGAGAGCCATGAAAATCTTCAGTTGGAATGCTCGGGGAGCCTGGATACTAGTAATACTAACATTTTGCAGCAAAAAAACAAAAGGTAATAGATGGTAACTATGTAATATGGGTTACTTAATAAAAAATTAATTGGAGAAAAAAAACTAGTTACTTAATAAAAAAAAATCAATTAATTAATTGGAAATAATAGGTTAATTAATTAATTGGAAAAAGAAGTATGTAATATGGGTGGCATGTGCACGAGACGACAACATGATGTGCTCACACAGGGGAGGCAAAAACTGTTGCCTTTTTTTTTCCCTATAATAAATACATACATGCATATAATACAAAATATTTTTTGAAAAAATAATAAGATGGGAGCTATTTTTGAAATGTTTTATTTAGTTCAAAGAATTCATCTCAATAACCCGTCCTAATAAAAAATAAAAATAAAAATAAAAAATATCAACTAAACGGATGTGTTTGAATGTTTGATAATAATACTTCCGTACTTTCTAAAATAAGATCAGATCCCAACAAGACTGATAAACTCATGTTTTAAAATGTAGGAAAAAAAAATTTTACAACTACATGAAATAAAAGAAAAGATAGGGAGACATAAATCAAAATATTTTCCACGACCTTATTGATGTGACAAGGAAAAAAAAAAAAAAGAATAATCAATTCCTAGTTAACTTTTAAGACCGCGGTCAGTGATGATTTATTCCAGGTTCAATTTATTTCAATATGGAATAAAGACCCTCTAGTTTTATCAGAAGCTTTAACAATACATTATTTGCAACATCCTTTTATAAGAAAAGATACATTAAAATTCAAAAGAAATCTAAATAAGTACAATTTCTTCAAAGAAAAAAAAAAGGTATAATTTCTTATATTGAGGCCAGAACTATGAACACATAGAACAATATGAATTACGAAGGGGAAACACAAATCAATCCATCTAGTGAACATAAAAAAGTGCACACACAGAAGATGGAATGTGCTTTACTTTACATAAGATGTCTGTTTTATCAAATTTGTTGGTGTGACCAATAACACATTTTGCAGTCACCTTGGTGACAGCAGCAATGTCAAATTCAAATGGTTGGCAAAGAAGCAAAGGAAGATCAGCCCTTTTTGGGCATGGCAGCAAGCCTTGTGTACATCCTTGCCATGGATTGATATCCTCGGACATCGCCCGAACGCAGAAGATTTCCTGTAAAGACCCACACGATCAATTCAAAGATTAGAAGGTTGTTGGCATCCACCTTTGAAGAATGCACTACTTTATAGGTTTGCAAGTTTGATACTGAAGAAGTTTATGAAACCGAGCAACATGCATCGGTCGATTCACCTTTGAGAAGCACCCCTCGTATTTGGAATGTTTGGAGATTCTTTCTGAGGTCTTAAGTTCAAGCCTCCATATGAAAGCTCTTGAACCCCGTTTGATAACCATTTAGTTTTTGTGTATGGTTTTTGAAAAATAAGCTTCTATAACACTACCACCTGTGCGTTTCTTTGTTTTGCTAGCTACCTTCTTCTCATGTTTTCAAAAACCAAGTCTTGAAAACTAAACAAGGTAGTTTTATTTCAAAAACTTGTTTTTGTTTTTGGAATTTGGCTAAGAACTCAAATGTATTCCTAACAGATGTGAAAAACCATTGTAACAAAATAGAGAGAAAACAAGCATAATTTCTAAAAACCAAATGGTTATCAAAGGGATCTTAAAAATTTAAAATTGAATCCGAGTTACCTCTTGAAGCGGGCTTAGGACAGACAAAGCTTTCCAAAAGATTAGTGAAGGTGGGCCATGAATCTAATGCAAAGAATGAGGTCTCCCAATATCTCGTTGCTAAGAAATATTATCAGTCGATTCAATTTCAAAATATATAACTAAACATTAGCTGATCGACTTGGTTCGGTCTTATTTGAGTTTGTATTTTCTTAAATCAATAGGCTAGTTTGCATCAGCATTGGCCGAGACCCAAGCCAAACTGACCCACTGAAACACAACATTTAAGTTACAATCTTTTCTTTCTTTCTTCTTCTAATGAATACTTTGAATAATAGTTAACAGACGCAGGGGTCAAGAAATCAAGTTGTTCATCTAGCAAGGAAGGAATTGTGCCATTTCTCCAAGCCCAATGGAACCTGAACCAGTTGGTGAGAGTCTCAGCTAATTCATTCCGAACCCAACTGGTTCCATAATTTGGATATCTTTTTTACCCTTCCCAAGAAACTTGTACTGGAATGTGAAAATAAAAATGACAAAGGGAGGGAAGTAATATGAAGGAAGATAAAGTTAGAACTTAGAAATCTTTAATCCTTTCACCGCTTTCTAACTACTATGCAAATCATTATCCAAAAGAGAAATTTTGGAATGATGAACTCCAAAAATTCAGTCACCAACCAGAATCAGTTTCTAGATCATTTAACTACTTCGCCACATTATCACATCATCACACAGACCCAGATAACTAAACATATAAATCAGGACAGTTCATCATAAAGAATCCATGAAAACTCACCAGAATCACAGTTTAGCGGGCTATCGGGCTCGGGATGAGCCATCAAAGCAATTATAGCCCTACAAACAGATTGCAGAGTCCAAGCTGGGCTCCATGCATTCTTCAATATATCAAGGCAGATCTCACCCGTCTGCAGGAAGGTACAGCAATAAATATAAAGTGTGGCTCAATTCAACAACTGAAAATATATATATGTTTTTATGTTTAATCACAGTGATGAAGTGTATTAAAAATAAGATTCACCATAAAATGAGACTACAATCAGAAAAGGGATCAGCAAACGTGAATGATCATCATTCACTAAATCACTAATATTGTTCATAGCAAAGAATATTTCACCGAATGACGCTGCACAAGCAATTCAAACTGTAATCTCCCCTCCCTCAAGGCGCTCACTAATGAATCGAATTGCTACACAACTAGAATTCCACTCATATGGAAGAAGCAACCCACAAAATATGTCCCTCACTTTGGATCCTTCTCCATAAAAAATCAGCATATCTAGCTTCCACCCCCAATCCCATCATCTCACATTTGATGGAGAGGTCATTTGTCAAACTCCCCCATACAAATATCCACCCCAGTTGCAACTCCACCTCCTCCCATAGGGTTCTTCAATTTTTACTGGCAATGTGCACACTACTTCTACCCGGTAGCTTGTCGCGAGAATTTGCAACACTAAATCCATCATTTCATGACAATTATTTAAACTCTTCTCCAACATCTGTTGTTTCATCAAATGGCTCAATTCATCATTGCAACTCCCCTGGTACCCTTGACAATAGAGACATCATCTAACTCAATTTCTTGTTGCGCCTCCCAAGAATTACAAGATTAGTCGAAAGTCCAAGGCTTCCTAGACATGCATGGATGCTCAACAGTATTTTTTAACTAATTAAGAAACAACCTAAATACTGCTGCTAACTATTCTCCCTAGGACAACTATAGCCTCTTCCCTATGGTTTCCCTTTACTCCCCAATGATCGCCTCCTTATAATCCTTATCATAATCTTGTTGGCGGAAAGTTAGTCAGATCTAGTACAAATTGTACATGGTCAGGAGGGAGTTGGAATTGGCGGGCTCTCTTAGGGTTCTCTCATTTGGGATCCCAGGGGCTATCAAAGTGAACTGGATGTCATGGGGTTGAAACTTCATCTATTCAGTATTCATGTAGAAAATTTATGGGATATAATGCAGCTATTAGGCAACTAGTTCATTAAAAACAATAATATTAACAATTGTTACAGAAGGGCTCATAGTCAGCATAGAGGATCTAGAAAATAGGTCAGGGAAACTTCTACCTTAAAATGAACATTTGGATGGAAAATTTTTGTTAAGAACCGCACTTGAGGAGGTTGCAAAGGATATTGCTCAGGTACAGAAAAGGCAAGCTGGAAGACACCACCTTCGAAAGGAGTCTCTGACGGTCCCTAAATATAATGCAATATCAATCATGGTAAGAATCAACACTTAATCAGATTTTCATTTGCATCGTAGAGAGCATTACCTTGATTAGGGCTGTCCATTTAAAAATATTGGAATCGTCACAAACCAATTGAATATCTGGATCCGCTACCTTTTCTCTCTGGACCTCCTTGTACTCCTTAAACAACCTTGCTCTTGAGGCCTACAGAAATTTGCTATAAAACTTATCGATGCAGTTCCAAGTAAATAGAACAGTCAATGAATTTCTGAAAGCTAATATGTAGTTTTTTCAAGCATGCAAAGAACTTTTTCATAGTAGCTGTTCAGTAACACACAAGCATTAAGCTCATTGAAATCAACCCCATAACCAGAAAGATACAAAATAAAATTAGTTCTTTATATTATGGGCAGGTAGAAATTCACCATCATACAGGGTGATAATAACCTAAGAGAAACCATATAATATTATGATCGCATTAAAAGAGTGCAGATGAATCCAAAAAATACAAAAACTTTGGAGAAAAGCCAACTACTTATTTTAAGGGGGTGAGGAAGAAAGAGCATCAGCAAAAGCCACAACGAGCTAAGATACTTAACTTGAGAGATTTTGACAATATTACATTACAAATGAGGAGAGAAGATTTGAACCTACCACTAATTAAAGGGAAGATACTAATACATGACTACACAAACCATGCTCAGATCAACACTTAGCTTAGGGGGTTTTAAAGGTTCAAAACAAATATCAACGACATAAATAAAGGGAACGGAACAAAACGTCGATCAATCACAAAAGTTGGCAGTACTGCGCATTGTAAGTTAACAAACACTGGAAACTTAACAATCGTCCATTAACAAAATAAACTCAACTCCCATATTTCAATGAGTAACTCTTCTCACGGAAAATCGCAAGTTATGGCTATAAGGTCATTATTCACGGCAAAGATTAGAATTATACATACTTTCAGCTGACAGAACAATAAGGAAAATTAATATAATAACTAATTAAAAGTGGCTAACCTGCATTATAGATGCTCTCAGACAACACAAGCAGCTTCAAGCCTGGAATTCTCAGACCAAAACAATTACCGGCCGACAAACTGCAACCGGTACAAGAAATTCTACAGAAGAATAAATCATCATAAGTATTTGTTGTATGCATAATACAAACCCTAGAGGAGAAATCCGAGGTGAAGAAATAGAAAAAGGAATTGAAAGACTGGAGAATTCCTTCTGGAGAAACCAGAGAAAGACAAATTGACGGAAATTGATGGCAAAAATAAACCTCTACAAGCAGAAGAACCACGGATTCGAACAAATCGGAAATTAAACAAAACAAAACAACAGAAACACTCACAAACACCAACAAGATCGATTTGTCGTCTAGAAACCGGCTCGAGGTAATTTGGAGATGCGCAAAGGGGGAAGCGCCGAAGCCTTGATCGGAGAGGATATCTATGGAGCGAGCTTTGCGGTTTATCGTATCAGCAACCTTTCGCGACTGGCCGTCTTCCTTTGAGTGATTCGTTAGCCTCGTGGTGGCGAATCTCGGGAATTGAAATGGTTTTCTATTTTCTTTTCTAGTTTTTTCTAAGGCTGAATTATAAAAGGAAAAAACTTGCCTACATACCACCATTAAAACGTTGACAACTAAGACAGATAACAAAAAATTCTCATTTTCTTCCTTCTCTTTCTTACTTGTCAAGATTTTAATGGGGTATGTAGGGAGATCCCTACATACCGATATGCAGGCAAGTTTTGTTCATTATAAAAAATGTCCGTGAACTTTAAAAAATTTTAAAAAATACTCATGAATTTTAAAAAATGTTTCAAAAATACCTTTGTCATTAATTTTTAGATAGAAACCATTAAAAATTTTAGTTTCATTAATACTCTTTAACTTTTGAAAGATTTTAAAAAATAACCTTATTGGAAAATGCTTCTTTTTTTTTCCTTATCCCACCGTAAATTCTTCTCCTATGAAAATTAATGAGAAGTTTTACCTATTTTTCATGTATTCATACACTAGGAGATTTTCCTCTCTTTTAAAACATCATCCCAAGAGCTTGACTAGATTTTTGGCAATGGTATTTTCGACGGTTTTAACTGTTTCCATCCAAAAATTAATTGCAATGGTATTTTTTAAACGTTTTGTATAGTTCAGGGGTATTTTTAAAACTTCTTAAAGTTCATGAGCATTTTTTAAACAAACCTCATAGTTCAGGGGTATTATTTTATAATTTAGCCTTTTTTTTCTAATTTCTAATAAAGCAGTCAAATTTCCATTATATTTCCATGTACCTAATTATATCAATTTCTCTTTTTATTTTTTATTTCAAAAAAAGAAATCTCCTTTTCAAACCCTTTGGCAAATATTAGGGGAAATTTGAGGTAATATTAAAATATGAATACTCCTATTTATTGTTTGCTATCAGTATTTACGTGGAGTTCGATCCACTAACATTAAGAAATATACATAAATACAAAATTATGATGCGAATTGCAAACAAATGGAGAGTATGGATTGTATTAAAAAAAAAATAGTAATTATCCATATTTCCTTATCAATTTAAGCGTAGTTTAGTGAATCTATACACTACTATAGGTAGATGGTTAATCTCCCAACTAATAATTATTGAAACAAAAATAGATTCTTTTTTATTAAATTGAATAATAAAATAACAGATAATTTACCGTATCAAAGTATTTTTACTTTTTAGATGGTAAGTTCAAACTCCACAACTTTACATTTAGTGCATGTTTGTGAGTGATTTTGAAATGACTAAAATCACTTTTTTCATATTCGAAATCACTCTGAAACATACCTTTAATTATTTAAAATTACCAACAAGAGCATAGCTCAATTGACATAAAGTTGTACGGATAACCATGAGATTTGTGGTTCAAATCCCCCTCACCCCATATTGTCAAAAAAATATATATATATTTAAAATTAATTTCAGGTTTGAATTTACACTTTTAAATGTGATTTTCATATCATCAAAATTGATTTTGAATTACTAAAGACATGTTTTGGAATGATTTTAAATATGATAAAAGTGATTTTAAACATTTCAAAATCACTCTCAAACATGCACTTATAATATTCTAAAAGATAAAAAAAAATTATACCAGCATCAATTCTTATGCGAATTCACATTTTTGCAAGAATATATTAGTTTTTGGTTAAGTATTTGCAAAGAAATATGATCATTGTTTTCCAATCAATTTTAGAAAATATCTTTTTACTTCGAAATACAATTCATTCTGATTCAAACCTATTATCTTTGTTAGTTACTTTTTTCTAGAATGAATGAAGCAAACATTCATGTCACTTAAACATAACTCAAACAAAGGTCATAAGGTTCACATTTTTCTATCATGTAATGTTTTCCTTAAAAGAAATATGCTGCAAAATTTTCCTGCCATTTGATTCTAGCCTGAAAACAGCAGTGTTAAAAAAATAATAAAAAAAAAATCATAAATTGATAAGAATTATTAGCAAAATAGTGCAAGATACAAATGATTATTACGGATCATGCTAAAAATTTATTGATCAAACGGCTAAAATGAATCAGAGATGAATTTACACTAAAGTTATTTATTAAAAAAGGAAAGAAAAAAAATTTCGACAAAAGTCCAATTTTAATGCAGGTCTCCCAAGGCTCTTTTCTTTTCTCTTTTCCTTTTTCCATCCCTCTACAAGAAATATACACGATTACAATACTCAAACAGGCAATAAGAATGAGGGGCCAAAGGCAAACACTATATGTATGCAATGTGAAACAGGGGGAGGCATAAAATAAACAAAGGAAAAACGCGAGGTGATGCTTTCACATGCTACCAGCTCTGCCGGGAGTAGATTTGCCGGGTTTGAATTTTGCGATGTCGACGAGGTCCCCGAACAGTTTATCCTCTGGCTTATTGACTGGCCTCAAGGGAGGCACATAAGATAAAGCAGAAGCCTGAGAAGACGAATTCCCCATATTCATATCATCTCTGACGGACAGGCCATACATTTGCTGATCGAGATATTGGGGCACCTGCTGTTGACCTTGACCATGACCATAGCCATAGCCAGAGTTGTATTGGTTGTGGTTGCCATACATCTGTTGAGGGTAGTAGGGTTGTGTCATCTGGTTAGCTTGCGGATGTTGCGGAGGCATCGGCATACCCATATTTTGCATGCCTGGGAGCTGTGGCGGGTGCAACCCCAACTGATGGTTCGGATTAACATGGCTATTCATTTGACCGCTTGTTATCGGCTGGATGTACATACCTATACCTACAACCTCGTTCCCCATCGATTGAGGTCCCTGAGGATGTCCACCGAGTCCATGTGAGACAATAACCTGGGTAGTAACCTGCATTGGTTGAGGGTAATGAGAGCCTGCTACTGGGCTGCCATCATCAGAAGACTGAGCTTCCCATGGCGGAGGTGGCAATGAACCAGTTGCTTGTGAACCTGTCACACAACCGAACATCATGTAAGTTTTGCATATTTTAACGTCGAACTCTAGAAAAAAAATGCCAAGCAAATGGTGAGTGAAATTCATGCACTAATTAAGAAATAGCAGACGACAGAACATTAGCAGAACGAACACAGAAAACTCGTGATTCCCAGGATTGAGCACATAAGGAAACAAAAAGATATAGGAATCTTCCATGTTTCAGCTAAGGCATAACGGAATAAGAATCATGATCTAACATTCTAATGCGAGCCAAGTGTGAAGAAACATGACATAAAAGTACCATAGCCAGGTGAAGGGGGCTGCTGCTGTTGCTGCTGCTGAGGAATTTGACCATTCCAGGCAGAACCAGGGCCCTGCATGTACATCGATTGCTCATAATTAGGTGAACCCATGTTCCCAACATTCCCATTTGGATAAAATCCACCTTGTGGAGAATGAACATTTTGTTGCTGTAGCTGTTGCTGTTGCGGAGAATGAACATTTTGTTGCTGTAGCTGTTGCTGTTGAAATTGCGAAGCAGGTGGGTGGGGTTGCCCGCCAGGATTGATAGGAGGGGGATTTGCAGGATTAGAGGCATTGTTACCGTCAGAGAACATGTCAAAAAGAACAAGAGCATTTTGATCGGATGCAGGAGGATTAGCTTGTTGCTCTCCGAGAGGAACAAGAGCCAATGAAGTCTCAGCCTTCGGTGAATTGAAGTCACCGCTCAGCAAGTCAATATGGGGTTCAGCTTTAGCTGGAGGAGCTGGACCATTAGTTGCAGCAGGTGCAGGAAGCAACAACTGATTCAGGGTTTGAGAACCTTCACCGGCATTCGAGGCAGCTCTGTGGAACAATTAAACGTCAATGCACAATCAACATAAGGTAGTCTGTCAAGGGCTTAAATGACCAGAACCAAATATTTAAAGCACTCGATGAAACCTGACAGGCTGATCTTGACATTCAGAAAGTTCAATTACATACATACAGAATCAGAACTTCAATAAACATGTAGCTACATTATTCTAAGTAAATCAGGAAAAAGAAACAATAATGAAACACGCAATATACTATGAATTATCATACTGCAAGAAGTAATCAATTCTAGAAGTGTAGAAGATATCATTACTTTGTCTCAGGCTGTTTGCTGTTATCTCCAGTGTCAATAAGAGGCCTGTCTACATCAACAAGTGCTGTAGTAGATTCAGACTTCGGTTTCTGTGTAACAGGATTGCCAGTAGAAATGGATTCATGCCTCGCAAGTAGCCTCTGCAGATCATCATTAAGTGCAAGTCCTTGGCAAAGTAGTGACTCATCCCTGCACCAGCATTATGAAATAAACATAAATACATGAAAATATAAAATGTAAGCTTCCAGTTAGCGTTCATTAATGTAAATTTCATAGACTGATTTTTCTAGAATAAGTAGAGCGGAAAGCAACATACAACACTTGTTCTACTTGAATTACCCCATAAATACTTCAAGCAAACTCACTCAACAAAACCACAATTAAGACTACATGTAGCCACTAAGAGGTGTTCAGATCGAGGAGTTGAAGTTATGAAATCTGGAGTTGTTTTGTCTTGAGAATTGAAGGAGGAGTTAATAAGTTTGTGGAGCCCACAATAAAGTGTTGGAATAGGAATAAATAAGTTTGTGGGTCCATAATAAAGTGTTGAAATAGGAGTAAATAAACCTGTGGGTCCCACAATGGGGTGTTATATGTCCTTGGGTCAAACAAGGTGTTGGGTGGAGTTATTAACTCCACCCCACCCCACCCAACTCCTCAATCCAAACACCCCTTAAAAAAGCAGCGGCCATACAGTTACAACTGTTAGACAAGCAAAGTCATGCTACATGTAATTACTTTCTTCTTGATACAAATCAATTGGAAATCTTTTGTAATTCCTTGGCTCAAGTAAAAATGCTTACCCTCTCCGCTATTGTATTTTGCTATTGTATTCTTTTATTCATTTCTTATTCAAAGAAAAAAAAAATAAACAAAGAAAGAATGAAATATATGTGGTAATGTAGTAAAAATGATCCTCTGAGAATGAAATAAAATCAAATTGACAGGCCAAATTAAAAAAACATCTCAAACAAATATTGTTGTTGTTATTCTTGCCATTATGACGATGAAATGAAGTGAGACTTCGAAGCATAAGATTATATGAGAAATTAATCCGCTAGTATTGTTGTGCTACTCATGTACCACTTATTAGCTCCTTTTATTTCATTTATCAATAAATTATGTTTCTCTTCTTTTAGAGAGAGAGAAGGAGGGAAAAAAAAAACCTCATGTACCACTTATGATGGCTTATCCAAGAATCTTTGCTATTTTGAAGGAAAATGGAATTCTCAACTTTTGAAGCTTGGGATGCTAGAACCAAGAGTCGAAAATTAAACGCTGGAAGAAATCTAAAAGATGAGGAGATGGAACATTTTGGGCACATATACTAGAAATCCCAAGTGGAATTCACCCCACTGAAAGGGAAGATGGGAGAAAGCCGTTGCTCTCTTCTTAAAATCAACAAACTCCAACGTACAGATGAGTAAGGAAATGTGGACGGCAATATGAAAAGGCCCAGTTCCAAGAACATTAAAGTTTTTACTGTGTATCATGGAGGGTTGAATACGGGAGAAAGAATTTAGAAGACAAGCCCCCAATGCTTTTCGCCAACCAAATCACAATCAGTATAGTTTCATGAAGCTGAAAAAAAAATGTTAAAACATTTCTTCTATTATGTTGTTACAGTAGGAAATGCTGGGAATTCTTACTGGAACAAGTTTATATGTCCTGGGTCTTTGAGAATAAAGCAAAGGAGAATATGGTACTGCTTTTGTGCTGCCATAAATTGCAAAGGAAAGGAAAGATTGTGCGGAGGAATGCAGTAAAAGCAATACTATAGAATATTGAACTAATGGGAATTCCAAAATTCAGTGAAAAGGGAAAGGATGGGAAAGAAGTGGTTGATACAGCTAAATTACATACTTTCCATGGTGTTCTTTATCTAATTCTTTTCTGTAATTACTATATTTTAGGGATTAAATCAAATTGTGGAGCATTTTGCGAACTCTATTTTTCGCAAAATCAACAAAAGATATGTTTCCTCTCTAAATAAAACAAGAGGCATATTTGTGCAGGCACAAACGGGAAAAACATGTGAATGCAAAATAATAATAATAATTAATCATAATATAAAATGTCAAAAGCAGCACTAACACACACAATAGTAACAGTATGAGGTCTTACGCAGTAGAGTTAACAAGGTGAACCACCCTTTGCTTGTAAGTACGGCACTGGTCAACCAAGTCAACAATAACCTCCTGTCTAATAGCCTGCGAGATGAGAAACCCCAACACGAATAGAGTCAAGAATCCACTCAACATGTGATTTGATGAAAGAATGAAAAAACATGCCAAGTATGTCGCGAGATACAATATAGTTTTGTTTTCGTTTTAAATTGAGAAAGTACCTCTTTGTTCCCTGGTTCTAATGCATTAAGCATTTCTGAAAGGACATCCATAATTCCACGGGCATTTTGAATTTCAGTCAGGCTGGAAAGATGAAATCAAAATCAGCTTCGTACTTCCATATTAACTATATTCATAAAATGGAAAACAATACCATAATGATGGAGAAGGAGAATAAAAGCAGTTTGTGCACCTTAGGGTCGGAAACTCAGACTCAGCAGAGGTCTCAGCACCATCTTGCGGATTATGATCAGGATTCCTTAGATTTGGAGGATAAGATGCCAAAGGTTGTGTTTGTGGAGGGGTGAATACAGGCGCAGAGCTCTCAGACCTCTGAGGGAAAACTGCCCCAGCACGCTGAAATAAAGAAGGTATTGACTCACATGCTCTTGTCATGATAACTAGCAGAATATGGTGCATGAAAAAATGGAACTGAGATGATGCGCACAGTTTTGCAAAAAATGCCAGAAGTTCAAAGAATAAAGAGTTTCTTTAATTCTTTTGAATTAAATCAGTCTCAACAAGAAATATGCTCCAAAAAATGCCTTTTGACACTTACCAACAATTCCTGGTAAGCAGCATAGTATTGTGGATATCTTGCCCTAGGTCCTCCAAAAGCTTCTTGCCAAGTATCAATCAAAATCAATATCTTCTCTTTGACGCGAAAATCAGGCTACATCACCATAATTACTGAGAGGTTAATTTATGAAAGAATGAAAGGTGAAGCAAGAGAGCAACAAAAGTATTCTAAATGAAAACCAACCTTCTTCTTCACCATTTTAACCATCTCATGAAGAAGGCCCTTCTCTGCCACATGCATATGAAGAATATCCCCACAATTCTTAATGATTGTTTCCAATAGCTAAATGTAGAGATAAGAAAAAATAAAAAAATCAACTTAATCCTTGTTGTGAAAAAAATAATAATAATAAATAATAAAAAAAAATCAACTTAATCCTCTGACACATAGAATACCAAGATTTAGTAAACTGAACATCCCTGCAGGAAACAAAGTAATGCGAGCTTAAAAAGTGGATCAGCAAGACCAATGAAATCAAATTAGTAACTTCCTGAAGAAACTATTGCAGTAGCCTGAGGTAGTATCTTATCTCAATATTCTCCTTTTAGCACATGGAACCAAAGATGCATGAGTACAATCTTCAACTGACAAACTGGGCCCTTTTTAAGCGAACTTACTTTCTTTTTCCTCATAAGAAATGTATACTTTCCTTTTTATTTTTTATTTTTTATTATAAGAAACCAAGCTTTTTTTTTTTTTTTTTTTTTGAAGAGAAACAAAAATTTCATTGATAAATGAAATAGGGAAAAACCCAAACACCTATACGTGGATTACATGAAATTCTTCCAATTAGAAATCAAAGAGGAAATACTATAAAGAGCAAAGGGGTGTTTACATTTACACCAATACAACGCTTGGAAGAGAAGTTTATCAAAAAAAGAATCGAAAGTTAAGAAAACGTCCCTGAAAATTCTTCCATTTCTTTCGTTCCATAGATACCAAAAGAAAACTCTATTGAAAGCCAGCCATAGAGTCTTCTTATCTCCATAAAAAGGATGACCCACAAAGTAGAAGCCAAAAGATCATGAATGTCCATCGGCAACGGAATATACCAACCGAAAGCATGAACCATAAAGGCCCAATATCTAGAAGCAAAAGGACACGTGACAAAAAGATGGCCCGAATTCTCCATGTTTGATGAGCACATAATGCACCAAGATGGCAATAGGTGAAAGTGAGGCATTCTTCGTTGAAGGCGATCCGCCGTATTGATGGCCCCAAGACTAAGCTCCCATAGAAAGATTTTTATCTTTTTAGGATAATTATCTTTCCATATCACAGCAAAAAGATTATTCGATGTGGTATTAGGAACATGCAAAAGGTCATGCATCAAAGATTTAACCGTAAACAAACTGGATGGACGAAGAAGCCAAGACCAAGAGTCATTCATATCCCGTAATCAAGTAGAGGATAGAAGATGAGAAAGTTGAGCCCATTCATTAATTTCAAACTCATTAAGATAACGACGAGGGCAAAGATTCCAAGCCAATTGAGATGAATTCCAAACTTCTGCGACAGTAGCATTTGGATTGGTGGTTAATCGATATAGACGTGGGAAAAGTGTTGCAAGGATCCCACCATTCAGCCAAGAATCATTCCAGAAGGATGTACCTTGGCCATTACCGATATTACGATGAACCCGACTGGCAACCATATCTATAGTAGAACAAATAAAGCGCCAAGGCGATTTATAGGATCATCTTTGAATTTGAGTAGGCCAAAGACAAACACCTTCAGAATCATAATATTTAGCAACAATGAGATTACGCCACAGAGATCCTTCCTCCTGCAAAAACCTCCATATCCATTTGGCCAAAAGGGTCGTATTTTTAAGCTGAAAATTACCAATGCCAAGACCACCTGATAATTTCGGAAGTTGTGTTCGTTCCCAATTAACATTATGCACACCACCATCCCCTTTAGAACCTTCCCAAAAGAAATCACGAACGAGTTTATCTAATGATTTAGCCACCTTGCTTGGAATTTTAAACAAAGATAGATAATACGTCGGCATACTTGAGAGAGTAGCTTGGATAAGAGTATGACGACCGCCTTTGGAAATAAAAGCGTATTTCCAACTATGCAATTTATGCTGAATTTTTTCATATACCGGCTGCCAGAACAAAGAACTTTTTGAGTTACCCCCAAAGGAAGCCCAAGATAGGTGCTAGGCCAACTACCACATTTACATCCAAATTTAGTAGCCATCTCCTCCAAGTCTGATTCATCAATATGAATCCCTATAAGCTCACTCTTTGCAAGGTTGACATTCAGTCCAGAAGCCAATTCAAAAATTCTGATAACTCCAAACAGTTTATTCAAAGCTTTTGATTCAAATGTAGAGAACAATAGGGTATCATCGGCAAATTGCAGGTGGTTCAATCTAAAAGATGAAGCACCAATTGGATGGGTCATAATTTTACCAAGGAAGCACTATGGGATAAAAGCCTACTCAAACAATCAAAAACCAATATAAACAAGAAAGGTGAAAGGGGATCACCTTGTCGAATTCCACGAGACTGGATAATTTAACCTCTAGGTTTCCCATTGATAATGATTGAGTAGTTTACACTGGAGATGCAACCACGAATCCACTTTCTCCAAGTTGACCCAAAACCTTTTGCATAAAGGACCGCATCGAGAAAATCCCGATCAACTTTATCAAATGCCTTTTCCAAATCTAATTTAAGAACCACCCCTTTTTTCAAAGCTATATTCCAGTCATCAATTAATTCATTAGCTATTAAAGAAGCATCCAAAATTTGTCTGTTTGCAACAAAAGCCATTTGGTTTTCTGCTATAGTAGATGGCAACACCTTCTTCAATCGATTAGATAGAACTCAAGCGATGATCTTATAAGCACACGAAATGAGGCTAATAGGCCGATAATCAGCAACTGATTTGGAATCTAATCTCTTTGGAATCAAACAAATATAGGTTTCATTCAGAGCCACATTAATAATACCAGTATTGAAAAAATCATTGATCATGGTCATAAGATCTTGCTTAATAATATTCCATGAGAACTTAAAAAATTCAGCTGTAAAACCATCCGGGCCAGAGGACTTACTTGTTCCTAAAGAATTCATGGCCTGAAAGACTTCTTCCTCAGAAAAGACAGCTTCCAAGCCTGTCGCTTGGTTCTCGCTAATTGGACTCCAATCAACATTTGTTGGGAGAAAACGGGGATGATTATCTTTGGTGAACAATTTTTGATAGAAATCAATGAACTCCACTTCAATATCATTAGCTGTAACTAAACTGTTTCCTTCGCGGGATAACACATCATTAATCGCATTCTTCCTTTTACGCGTTGCCAATATACGGTGAAAGAATTTAGTATTTTCATCACCTTCCTTAAGCCATTTTAACTTACAACGTTGATGCCATTGAATGTGTTCTTGAGCCGTTAAATCTTCGATCTGCTCACGAAGATTGCTCCTAGATTCCTTTTGGGAAATAGTAAGGAGTCCATTATCCTCTAGATTGTCTAAATGTTTTAACTGAGTAAACGAAGTCGAAAGTTGAGATATCGTCAAACGATGAGTTCTATTCCAATTTCTCAGCTCATTCTTCAACCCTTTTAATTTCATCATAAAACCATAACCTGGCCATCCCTGTAGGGGATTCTGACTCCACCAATTATCCAAAACCTCTCGAAAAGAAGCGATATGAAGCCAAGAATTTTCAAATCGAAAAGGACCAGGACCCCAATTAATATCACCAAAAGTACGGGACAACGGATAATGGTCTGAAGTAATTCTGTCAAGCCGGAGAAGATGAGACGCTCCAAATTTAGCCAGACAATCTTTGGTGATAAAAAACCTGTCTATTAGAGAGAGATATTGGGTGTCACCAAAACTGGACCAAGTGAAACAGCCATTCTGTAATGGAATATCCAGGAGCTGATAAGAGGCTATCCATTTGTTGAAAATACGCATACTTCTAGTGATGCGCTGTCCATGTGATTTCTCCCAGGACCAGCGAGTCACATTAAAATCCCCTCCAATAATCCATCGGTCACCACCTAGACCAGCCAAGCTTTCATTGAGCAGCATGAAAGGATATACAGGGACACAAAAAATCTAGCCTGAAAAAGAGGAGCCCACGCCTAAAGGAAGGACGACCTCCGATCCAAAAGAATTACGCCCAACTGATAATTACAAGAAGCCTTCAAGCTACCGCCTAAAGGAAAGTATTAAATCTAATATTATCCCAAAGAACGTCTCACGAACGTTCCACTCCCCTAAAAATCCTATTATTCTTCTCAAGCCAATGCCCCATAACATCAACCAAAAAAAAAAAAAAAAAAAAAAAAAGTCTACCAAAGCACCTTCCCTTTATCCCTTGGGGGGCGAGGGGAACAACACAACCTCCTCCAATGTGGATCTATAATATTTGTTACAAACGAAGGAAACCCCAAAGGATTCCCAAAAACAACCCAAATCAACTGCGCATACTAACAATACCAAAAGAAATGGTCCAAATCCTCTGATCCAAAGTGTTGACTTCCCAAGCAAAATCTGCCATGCGAAAACTTTGACATTCTTAGTAATTTCAACAGTCTAGAGAGAGGAAAACACAGAGGCTGCTAGAATGGGAGAGGGAACACACAGAGACTAGTAAAAAGGGCTACACGAAAAGCCCCCAAAAGGATTTAGAAGCCAATAACGACAATTCCTTCCCCCTTGGCCAAACTAGAAATCCCTAATTAACTCCAAAAGATTTATAACCTCCAACGTCTCCGTATCCGTTAATGGACTAAGAAATGGCAAGTGAATCTGATGAAGAAGACAAAACTTAAGCTACCGGATGCAGCTTCAAAATAGACAAATCATAAAGGTGGGGAAAAAAGAGATAAAAAGGTTTGTCACCCGCCCACCAATCCTCCCAAAAATAGATATCAGACCCATCCACAACAGAGCATTTTATGAACTGGGAGAAGAAGGAAAATGGCATAGATAGCTTTCTAGGGGCTTTGGGTTGTTCCCTTGAACCCACTATTGTGACTGTGACCATTCAAAAGGGTGCTGGCTATACTTACTAACAATGATCCTTCGCCATAGACCTTTAGGTTCCTGGTAAAAGCGCATAACCATTTGGCCAACAAGGTCTCATTACGACACCTCAACTTACCAAAGAAAGGTAGTTTTTCTATTAAGCAAAGATTAGTATACAAAAACAGTATGCAGAAATAAGGCAAATCCACACAAGATTTCTATGAGAAAATCCTACAAAATAAATGAAGTTATCCTTGATTATGAAATTTATGGTGAAAAGACTTGGATACAAAGGATATTTAGAGTATGACTATTTATTTAACACCCTTAACAAAGCATACTTGTATATAATCTCCCTTTTTTCTAGGAACACTGGCCCACCATTTTTTTAGGAACACCAGCACTCCATTACTTTTGATTTTTTAATCTATGTGCGTCTTACCCCACTATCGAAGAAATTGTTCTGTTTTTATGCAAAGAAAATGTTTATTGTACTTCTTGCAGATTCCTAAATGAGAAACCAAACAATTCATTGCCCTTCAATACTACCAAAGTGCAAAATAGTTAATGCATGCGTTACAATATCCGGTAGCTAATGAACATATAAAACATATAATATACCAAGAAGAGAACTATAGAAATTTTTTTTGATCTGTGACTAGCAACCTAAAACCCTAGCTTAAATATCTTTAAGAAGAGAAAGATATTTCATTGATGAATGAAATAATAGGGTAAAAACTCCTAGCACCTAAAGGTGAATTACAAGAAAGCTCTAAGTTTGAAATTAAAAAAAAATTAAAAATAAAAATAAAAATCAAATAAAAAAAACAGCTATAATTAGAAAACCCTAGCTTAAATATCAGTCAATTATCGTGATTAAACCATTAAATAATCCATTTAGAACAAACATGTAACAGACTAGCAGTAGTTGCATACACTAGAACAAGGAAGAACGAATTCAGGATATACAATATGTGTTTTTTATTTCTTTTTTTGGTGAGAAAGAAGATAAAATCTACGCCATACAACAAACAACTTCTTGTTTGATCCTTTTAAGAAACAAAATCCGAAAATAACAAGCTGCATAGATATTGATGTCCAAGTAGTAAAAAATTATGCTATCGATAGAGTAAATAACGCCAATAAAGTCAATATGACACCGAGTTCATAAAAATAACAAAATTAAATTAAAAATAAGTCGATCTTAGAACTTACCGTCAGCGCAAGAAGCTGAACTTTTACGTTCTTGCTTCCAAGGCGCTTCTTTATACCCTTAACAACATCTTTCGCTTGCCTGAAAAATTGCCAATGAAATAGTGAACTCCAAGCCTAAAGGTTAGAAAAGAGATATAACAAATCCAATCCAACGTCCAACGAAAGCATCCTTAAATTACTCTTCGTTAAGAGATCAAATTAAACGAAAACCTAACAGAAAATCCTCGGCCTAAGTCAGCAGCAAAACCTGCTGAAATTACTCATTCATTTATCGGGATGCATGAACGGTCAATTGCCGAGTCGCAAATTATAATTTTCATTCGAATGCAAAAATATAACACAGGGAGGAAGCCAGTTTTCATTCGGCTTGTCTCGAATCTTCAATTGGTAAAAATACAACAATTCCAAAATCCCAAAAGCAGAATTCCAGTAATAATTTCTTTTTGCGCCGAGCAAATTCTCAGCAACCAAACACAAAAATCACAACGCCCAAATTTGAACAATTCCTCCGCTAAATCATTTAAAAGAACATACAACAAAACCCCTTCAAACTGAAAAATTACGACACAAACAATGAACGAAGACGAAAAACAATAAAGCAATCAACCGGATGCAATGCGTACCCAGGGTCATGGTTCAGCATATCACAGATCTCGATGTTCATCGCCCAATCTGGACCAATCAACATATCGCTCGTAGCACGCGCCACCACGGAATTCACCATCTCTCTTCCGCGCAAACAACACTGCCCGATCGGAAGAAAAAGTTCCTATTCCGGCAACCGTACAAATCTCCACCGGCGACGGCAAATAGTTTTCCGGCAGAACGGCTGGATATTCCGTCGACTCTCTCCCTATGTCTCTCGAAATCGCTCTCCGGCCGCGAGATCGCCAGTAACCCCCTTTTTCTCTCGACAGACAATACTTTTTCCCTTTTCTTTTTTTTTTTTCCTTTTTTTTTTTTAAATTTTTTTGCTGGACGCATTTTAGTTTGCTTTCGAATAGGCATTAGATGGAACTAAAACGGACGGCCAGTAGAATGGCGCCACGTGTAAAACAACGATCCACTTTCGTTGTGTAGTACTGAGGTGGAAGACTTTCGCTCCGTCGGCTCGAGCTCGACCGACCTTTTTTCCATCAAGCAGTTCCGGTTCGTTGTTTCGCCACTTTGTATGGGTCGCACCGGCTTTTCGCTGAGGGAATTATCCACTGCGACGCGCGACCATGAATCTGGCCAATCATTGCTTAATGTTTTTTCAGTATCCCGGGTTTGACGGTGCGACGGTGAGGATTTATTTTTTGTTTTTTTTTTAATCAACTCCCATTTGGTTTTAGCATTTTTTAGGTTTCATAATTATTTGGGGTCATTTAGGGTCTGTTTGGTAACGTTCTCGTTTCTTGTTTCCGTTTCTTCATTTTTAATAAAGAAAAATATAATTTTATGACCCTAACACCTATACATTCAATAATAATAAATCTATATTCTTATTTATGTTTGGAAATAATTGGAAACGGGAACAAAAAATGAAAACTAGTTTTAGTTGTTCCCAAAAGTTATATACAAATTTTGGGAGTGTTTCTAAAAAATGAGAGACAAGAAACATACGTAGTTATTAAGGCCCTGTTTGATAACCATTTCGTTTTTTGTTTTTGATTTTTGAAAATTAGGCTTATAAATGTTACTTTCATCCACAACTTTCTTTGTTTTATTATATACAACTTTCCCATGTTTTCAAAAACCAAATCAAAAATTGAAAACAAAAAAAAATAGTTTTCAAAAACTTGTTTTTATTTTTGGAATTTGGTTAGAAACACAAATGTCTACTTAACAAAAATGAAAACATGGTAAGAAAACTGAAAGAAAACAAGTATAATTTTCAAAAACCATAAACCAAAAACCAAATGGTTATCAAACGGGGCCTAAATGCGTTGGTTTTTGGTTTTTGAAAATTAAATTTCAAAACATTACTTTCACTTATAGGTTTTTTAGTTTTGTTATCTACTTTCATCTCATGTGTTTCAAAAATTAAAAAAATATATAGTTTTCAAAAACTTGTTTTTATTTTTTTTAATTTGGTTAGGAATTCACATGTGTCCTCAACAAAGATGAAAACCATTGTAAAAAAATTAGAAGAAAACAAACTTAATTTTCAAAAACAAACATCACAAACCAAATGGTTATCAGATGGGGGGCGGTTTTTGGTTTTTGAAAAATATGTTTGTTTTCTTCTAATTTTATTTTCATATTTGTTAATAAAAATATTTGAATTTTTCACCAAATTCTAAAAACAAAAAGGTTAAAAATCGCTTTTAGTCCCTAAACTTTCATGAAGGTAACAATTTGGTCCCTGAACTTTAATTTGTCGGTTTAGTCCCTATACTTTCAATTTTGTAACAATTTAGTCCCTGAACTTTAATAAGTAACAATTTAGTCCCTATACTTTCAAATTTGTAACAATTTAATCATTGTCACAAAAAAAAAATCATCAAAATTAAATGTCGATTTTTATTATTTAATTAATGATTAAACTTTGTAGCTTATTAACGTATTGGGTCCCAAATTAGTTTATTAATTTATCCAAGTAAGAAATTTCATTAAATCTTTACATTAATTTTTCACAATAGGAACTAAAATCGTTACAAATTTAAAAGTATAGGGACTAAATTGTTACCTATTAAAGTTCAGGGACTAAATTGATACAAAATTGAAAGTACAGGGACTAAATCGTTACAATCAAAGTTCAGGGACTAAATCGTTACAAATCAAAGTTCATGGACTAAATTGTTACTTTCATGAGAGTTCAGGGACCAAAAGTGATTTTTAACCAAACAAAAACTATTTTTTTTAGTTTCCAAAACTATGCTTGGTATTTTAAAACGTGGAAAAAGGTAGATAACCAAACAAATAAATTATAGGTGAAAGTAATGTTTATAAGTTTTTTTTTTCTCTCTCAAGAATATGAGTAATCAACATGCACATGAAATTTATAGTTTAATTTAAAATATAAATAAATGTAAACATTAATAAAATAGTAAAAAAAATATTATATTGTTTAATTTACTAATTACAACAAATTGTTTTCAACATCTTATTATTATTTATATACATAAATTATAAATTAATTTTATGTTATACAAAAAAAAAATAATTGAAATTTAGATTAAAACAAAGAAGGTGGTAACGTGGGAGAGGATGAGAGAAAGAGAGAGATAGAGGTGAGGCTAGTTATTTTTTATCAAAGAAGGACTTTGACCAACAATATTAAAAAAAAAAAAATCCTATCTCCAAACTCAAAATTTCACGTCGTCACATTCAGTCCGGTTTAGGTCATTATTTATAGGGGTTGGGTGAATCTAGGTTATGATAAATCTTTTCAAATTTAGACTGCAATTTATAGGGTTCGGGTGAATGTAGATGGTTATGATAAATCTTCAAATTAGAAATTTTGAAATTTTCAAACAATTTATTTGAATTTTAGTTTTCCAAATTTAATTTCAAAACTTGATTTGATCTAACCGAAAATTGAACTCAATTATCTTTTTAGTATCAATTAGATCAATTATAATATTGTATAGATTTAAAGTGCGATATATCTACCCGCAAATCGTCAACCGTGAATCCATTCCAAAAAATGTTCAATCTTTAACAAAATCTCAAATTAATATAATTAATAATTTAATAATGAAATAAAAAGGATAGAGAAATTCTAATAATTAAATAAAAAGGACAAATGAAGAATTTAAATATTAAAAAATAGGCAAAAGAGGAAATCAAAAGTCTCTCCTTTTAAGCCCTGTTAGCGAGATGTCACAATGTAATTAACAGTTTTACACTATTGAAACTATAAGAATATTTCAAATCTATATTGAATGAATATTTAAAAAAAAAAAGAAAAAGAAATATATGGAAGGAATATTGGGAGATATGCATTATTATTATTATTATTATTATTATTATTATTATTATTATTATTATTATTATTATTATTATTATTATTATTTTTTGTATTAAAAAAAAAAACAATTATTGGGAGGTAGACACATTTCAACAATTTTATTTAATAAATTGCTCCTCTTAAAGGAAAGTTTGCCCCACCTCCCTTTCCTCATCCGTGATCTTACCAACCTGTTGCCCTATTAGTTTGACCACTGTCTGCCCCCGACAATCATATGGGAGCCCGTGTATTTGGACCCAGAAGTCACATTTCTTTGGTATATCTACTCTTGACTTAATCGTAGGGGTCCACCTCGTTGTAACTAGCAGACTTTCTGTTGGGTTTTATGCCCTAAAACTCGTAGATAGTAAATGAAACAAATTAATCGATCTCAATAAAGTGTTATTTGAGTAATTCAGTAATTTGGTTATTGAATAATCGAGTTTGCATTAATAAACCCTAAATCCAATAAACTAAGATCCAAGATTGTTTAAATGAAACTTGGACTAGTATGTGGGGACATATGGGGATCAGTGTCCAAGTAACAACCTAAATGGTCTATAGTATAGGGATAAGGCTGGGTACCTTATCCTGGTGACACTATGTGATACGGCCCACCTTGTATTCGATACAGATGCAATGATCCAAAGCATCCATGTAGGAGACATGCGGGTGGGGGTATCCTATGCAATGAGTTTGCATAAGACCGGACCGCGAAATAGTAACCACTAGATGTAACGCCGTTAACTAGTTTAGGTTTCTATTTCAATAGGATGACCTAGGTAACTCAATCTCAATCCTGAGTCTGTTATGAACCCCTTCCAGGAAGGACTGTCCTTAGATTTGTATGGGTGAAAGTGGTCAGTTCGCCGACTCAATAAGCCTACCATTTTAGGGGCAAGACCGAATGGGGGCTGGGAACATAACAGTACAAGATGGAATTCACTCCTTCCCCTATTGGGGTAAGTAGATGTGTGTTCCCTTAAGGGCTGATTCTAGGGCTTGAACAAAGGTGCGTCGTCCTCTCCTAGCCTGAGAGGAACTCCTGTTTAGTGGTTGGACCCTAAACAACTTGTTCATTAGAGGAATCAGTTGTACTTAAGGAACCAGAGGTAACCCAGGGGTAAAACGGTAATTTGACCCAGCTGGTGTTACGAACACACGTGAATGATTGACTTACTGCTTGGTCGATATCCGTGGACACATAAATATTCTATAGTGAGAAGAGTGCAGCTGTGGGTCTTTAGTGGAGTGACCCACAGTTAACGAATGTTGACTAAACTTGGTCAATGAGTTTGGCCAATTAGTCTCGTATCGTTGGAGCTTCTGATTTGTAGGTCTATTAGGTCCCACTGGTAGCTCGTAAAGAGACTTGAGGCAATTAAGTATAAATTGTAAATTGAAAGTGTTCAATTTATTTGGGGAATCGTATAATGTATATTGATGCATTATAATATAAAGTTTATGAAACTTTATAATATAATTTTTGTATTAATTAATTCTTGAGAGAAAGTATTTGAAAGAGTTCAAATAAATTTAATATGAATTGGATTCATATTAATTTTAATTTTAATAAAATCCCTAAGATTAAATATATGATATTTAATTGGGTAAATTAATTAATTATGGAATTAATTAATTATTTATTAAAATTAGAGACCTTTTCCTATTAGGAAAGAAAATATTTGAAAGAGTTCAAATAAATTTAATATGAATTGGATTCATATTAATTTTAATTTTAATAAAATCCCTAAGATTAAATATATGATATTTAATTGGGAAATTAATTAATTATGGAATTAATTAATTATTTATTAAAATTAGAGACTTTTTCCTATTAGGAAAAGGTCTCCCTTTTCCTATTAGGAAAAAGGTCTTGGCCTTTACTATATATAAGACCCCTGGGGTGGGGTGAAAGGGATCCCATTCATTCTCCTACTCTCAGAGAATTCTCCCAAAGGCTCCCACAAGTCTCCTGCCTCTAGAAGTCTCAGAGTCATACCGGTGTAGCCATAGTGGTGGTGTTCACACTAGTTCGTGATTAATTCACCAGCAGTTGGTGAATTTAATCTGAGTCGTCAACGAGAGTAAGTAATTTGTTACTTTATAAATTAGATTTAGATCTAATATTTTTGTATGCTTTGCCTTAATATATATTTAGAATAGTTCTAATATTATTGCCAATGTATTGGTATTTTAGATTAAACAAAATTAATTACGAATCGGTCCCAATCACGCTTCTGCTTTACGGAATTATGGAATTCCAATCCTTCACTTTCTTCGAAGATCCACGACCCCTGCTTTTCTACATACATCATTGACGCCGCATCTGAGAAGCAGAATAGGAATACATTCTCCTCAGTTTCCACAAATTTGACACCCTTGCACTGCCACACATTCAACATTGTTCTCCTGAACGCATCCCTATTAAGCCTTTTCGTACTTATCAGCTCGCCAATCAGACACCATTTCCTGTCATTCTGATCAATTTCCTTTGCCTCTTTGGTAATGCACACAGTCTCACAATCATTTTCCAAAATCTTCAACCTTGCCAGAATATCCTCAACGGATTCCTTCATCGCTCTCTCAGCGCTCAATTCAAAGAGAGAACCCTAGGTTTCTCTCTACAACAACCTCACAGGGAGGACAACAATAGAAATTCATTTGGCTGAATGTGGAACTGGACCTGACAAAACCACTCGTGTGGGGGCTGATTGTGGTGAATGAAGGAATAAAGAAGTGGGTGTGGATCAAATATGAGCGGCTGCCTAGGTTTTGTGTTGGGTGTGGTATTTTGGGGCATACAATGTCGTGGTGTTCCAACAAAGGTGGGGAGGAAGGGCAGTCGAGCAAGCAAACTATGTTGTTCGGTGACTGGTTGCGAGCTGGTGCGCCACAAGTGAATCAGAAGGAGGATTTAACTTGGCCATGGCGAAGCGGCCAAACCCTAAGCCGAACGGGAGTGAAAGAGACGTTGGCGCCGGCTCCGGCGTCCAAACAGAATACTGAACAAGATATGGTGCACGAGAATATCGGGAAAGATAAAGTTGATCCTCCGAAGAATAAGGAGGGGGAGGAGATACAAGGAGGGGTGGTTGAGATCGACCCCATGCACACGTGTCAGGTGGAGAGACAAGGGATGGGAGAAAGTAGTTGCGTATCTCCGCTTGTAGAGGGGCAAGTAAGACAACCGTTGGGCCAAGGCGAGAGGCCAGAGGGGTTAGTGCACTGTGGGCCTGAGGTTCGCAAACATCCATCATCTTTGATTGGGTTGAAAAGGAAATGTAGGGTTGAGGGCAAGGAAAATGTGGATCATGGAAATCTGGGGCCGGCTAAGCAGCCTAAGAGCGCATAAGGAAAGGAACTTAAGGAACGAGTGGCGGTGGAGACCAGCCTTGAAGGGTCTCCCAAGTCGTTATGAGCTTGATATGCTGGAATTGTCAGGGTGTGGGGAACCCCCTGACAGTTCGGTCACTTAAGGAGCAGACAAGGCTCCATTCTCCGAAGATAATATTTCTATCAGAGACGAAAAATAAAGCTTTTAAGCTAGAGAGAGTGAAACGTTTGTTGAACTTTGAAGGTTGTTTTGCAGTTGATCCGAGAGGCCTAAGAGCAGGCATGTGCCTACTATGGAGGGAAAATGCAGAAGTAGAAGTGGTTCACTTCGCTGACTTTGTGGTTGAAATTGTGTACAAACCGGCGAATGGGCAGCCAAAATGGCATTTCTTTGGAGTTTATGCAAGCATGGATGAGGTAGAGCGAAGGAAGCATTTTTGTGTTCTAAGTCAGCGACTAGCTGAGCTGACGGATAATTTCGTTCTAGGGGGAGACTTCAATGATTTGTTGAATAATGGGGAAAAAGACGGTGGGGTCCCAAGATCGCAATGGGAACTCCAAATATTATCGAATTTTTTACTCTCGAATAACCTAACCGACCTTGGCTTTTCAGGTTATCCATTTACGTGGACTAATAGACAACATGACGTGGACCTGATAAAGGAGAGGATTGACCGGTTTCTGGCATCAGAAGGCTGGTGTAGAGAATGGCCGCATGCGACTGTCAAACACTTGAATTCCATGGGGTCGGACCATAGAATGATCTTGTTGATGCCCGAGTTTGCTAAACCGAAATTCCCAAAGAGATTCGTCTATGACCGTCGATGGTCGGGCTATCAAGATTGTGTCCAATTAATTGGGGACACGTGGAGTAGGAGGGTTGAGGGTGGCCCGACATACCGGCTAATGGAGAAAATTCGAAGTACCCGTATGACGATTCTGACTTGGAGGAAAAAGTCGCAGATAAATAGTGCAGTGGAAATTAAAAGGCTCGAATCCTTGATAGAGGAGGAGCAGGATGTCATTTCCCCGAACTTTAGTCTGATCCGCCAATATGAGACGTTGTTGAAAAAGGCAGTGGGCGACGAAGAAGCTTACTGGAAAGCCAAATCACGAATCCAGTGGCTGAAGGAGGGGGGATAAGAACACCAAGTTTTTCCATTCGAAGGTCAAGGAAAGGAGGCGGAGAAAGGTGTTGACAAGGATTGAAGACGAGAGGGGAGTTTGGAGGGAGGGTGATGAAGAAGTAGCCAGGGTAGGAAAAAAGTATTTTGAGGAGTTGTTCAAGTCGAGCCAGCCGTCGGAGTTGGGGAATGTCTTTGCTAGTTAGGACAAGAAAGTGGAGGGTCGAGACAATGAAGGCTTGATAAGGGAGGTGACAATTACAGAGATTGAAAGAGCCATTTTTGAGATGAATCCAAGAAAAGCTCCGGGGGCTGATGGGATGACAGCCGGGTTTTTTCAGGACAATTGGCAAGCTATACGTGGAGATGTTGTGAGTATGGTGCAGGATTTCTTCAATCGAGGTCATATGTTGCGAAAATTGAATCATACCCACACAGTGCTTATACCGAAGGTGGGTTTACCTACCAGGATGTCGCAATTACGGCCAATCTCACTATGCAATGTTGCTTATAAAATAATATCGAAAAATATTATGCAATCAGTTAAAGAGAGTTCTTCCCAAACTGATTAGTGAATGTCAAACGGCGTTCGTGCAGGGACGATTGATCACTGACAACATTCTTATTGCACATGAAATCGTGCACTCAATGAAGAGGAGGAAGCGAGGGAAGAAGGGATTTATGGCTGTGAAGCTGGACATGGCTAAGGCATACGACAGAATTGAGTGGGCTTTCCTGGAGAGAGTTATGACGATTATGGGTTTTGATTCCAAATGGAGAGGTTGGATAATGGAATGTGTATCCTCGGTATCATATAGCTTGATGGTGAATAATAAACCGCATGGACTGATAAGGCCGGAGAGAGGGTTAAGACAAGGAGACCCACTGTCTCCATATCTGTTTGTTCTATGTTCGGAAGTGCTCACTTTTTTATTAAACGATTCCATAAGAGGTGGCCGACTAACGGGGTACAAAATCTCAAGAAATGGCCCTGCGGTTGCTAACTTATTCTTTGCAGATGATTCTATTATTTTTTGTAGAGCTTTAAGAAGTGAGTGTATAGAACTTATGAATGCGTTGTCTAGATATGGAGATTTATCTGGCCAATAAGTGAATTTTGGGAAGAGTAACGTGGTTTCCAGTAGTAATACTCCAAGGGAAGTAAGAGAGCAAGTGGCGAGACTGATGGGGGTGTCTCAGACGGAGAAGCTGGGAAGATATTTGGGATTGGAGGTGGATGTGGGGCTGGTTAAGAGGGAGGTGTTTGAGAGTGTTAAAAGCAAGGTGAGCGCGAGAGTGAGAGGGTGGGCGGAACAATTCCTATCTAGTGCAGGGAAGGAGGTGTTGCTGAAAGCGGTAGCATTGGCTATGCCAATATATACCATGAACTGTTTTAAACTACCGTTGTCAATTTGCAAAGAGATAAATGGTATGCTTGCTCGGTTTTGCTGGCAGAAAAGGGAAGGTAAAAAAGGTGTCCACTGGGGCGCTTGGAAAGAATTTATGAAGCACAAAAATAGCTGGGGTCTGAGCTTCAAAGACCTTCATTGTTTTAATTTGGCACTTCTGACAAAGCAGGGATGGAGGTTGTTGATTAAACCAACTAGCCTGCTGGCAAGGATATATGCAGCAAGATATCTGAAACAATTGAGCTTCCTTGAGGTGGAGCTCAAGGGAGTGGCTTCTTGGGGCTGGAGAAGTGTGATAGCAGGAAAAAAGGTATTGAAGTGTGGGGTATGGTGGCGTGCTGGTATGAATTCGAGAATGGTAGCTTGGAAAGATCCTTCGCTACCGAGGCCTTCGACATTTAAGCCATTGGCGTGTCTGAATAATGCATGGTCGATGGTAAAGGATTTCGTTAATGAAGATGGGCGAGGTTGGAATGAGGGCAGGCTTCGGCAGTGTCTCCTACCGGAGGATGTGAAGTTGGCTATGGTCATTCCGTTGAGTAGGGGTAGCAATCAGGATACGGCGATATGGCATTTTAACACGTTCGGAGTGTACACAGTTAAATCGGGCTACCAGACAACCTTGTGAATGATGGCGCAAGAGGGGGGAGTGGATCAGGGCAAGGGAATTTGTGGAAGGAAGTGTGGAGGTTGCCTTGTGCACAGAAAGTAAGGAGCTTCATTTGGAGGGCATGTAAGGGCTATCTTGTAGTGAACCAAAGCTTGAAGAGGTGGGGTATGAGAAAAGATGGGATGTGTGTGATCTGCAGTCAGGTTGAGGAGTCTGTCAACCATGCCTTACTGAGATGTGAGTCGGCTCGAGCTTTCTGGTTTGGGTCACCACTCCAAATAGATATTAGCAGATTTAAACAACTCAAGTTTGTTGAAAGTTGGGAGATATTAAGGCGGGCAATAGCCATGGGGGTTGGAGGAGGAGAGGCTGGGTTTTCTGGCGTTTGACCTGTGGAAAGTGTGGAAGGGGAGAAATGGTGCTGCCTTTGAGCGGCGGGTGATGGATGTGGAGCGGTGTATCATGGAGGTTCGGGAGGAAGTGAGGGAGTTTAGGGAGGTTGACATGTTGAAAGGAGGGGGTTGGGCGGGTGAAGGAAGATAGGGGGAGTGAGGCTGCTCGGTGTATGTAGGGAGGGATAAAGTTATTGATTGTTGCTGCATGGGATAATGAGTCATTGGGAGCTGGGTAGGGGTGGTGGATCGGAAAGGATGATGGCAGTGTGGAGGAGGAAAATGCGAAATTTGGTGGAGCTTGTTTGTCTAGTTTGCATGCAGAAGGTGGGGCTTTATTATGGGCCATGCAGTGTGTACAGGGTAGGAATATTAGCAGCATCTTGATACACTCTGACTGTTTGAGGCTTGTTAATATTATTAATCAAAAGGAAGCTTGCTCTGCAGACTTTGAACCAGTCTTCGTTGAAATCATGGACTTGTTCCACGGCTTTAGTGAGATCTTTGTGTATGTGAGAAGAGAGCTAAATGCGAGGGCCCATTATTTGGCCAAGCATGGTAAATGTATTCCAATGAGCAATCAATAAACTACGATGTTCGTTTCTTGGGGGGAAAAAAAAAGGAAAGTTTGCTATTCGATAGGTTGGGTTGGCTTTAGGACTTAGATTAACAAATAAGAGAAACTATAAGTTTTCAAATGCATAACAAATGGTCTTATAAACAATACGAAATTTGACTATATCATATGAATTAAATTGAAAATTTTAAACTAAGCTGACGAAATTTAAACTATTGAAACCAACGTAAACCTATAAATTATTTTAATCATTTTGTAAAATAAATAAGGCTTAAATCATCCCTATATACTCTGCAATTTGCAGAATTAAATAAAAATGATTATTAAAGGTAGCCACACAACAATAATGTAAATTGCTCTTTTATAATAGTTTGGTACAAACTTAAAATATGTTTTTAATTTATCTATTATGTATCTTAAAATTTAAAATATAGCAAAATGAATATAGCTCAATAGTAATTAGCATGTATTATTGACTGAGAGATTAGATGTTTGAATATCTCTAGAACTGTTATTGTTTGAAATTGATTGGTTAAAATGTGTTTTTAATTTATCTATTATGTATCTTAAATTTTAAAATATAGCAAAATGAATATAGCTCAATAGTAATTAGCATGTACTATTGACAGTAATTAGCATGTACTATTGACGGAGAGATTAGATGTTTGAATATCTCTAGAACTGTTATTGTTTGAAATTGATTGGTTATTTATTATCCACCTCTTATCACATACAAAATACCATAGTTGTATCAAATTTTCCAATGGACATCATACTTTTTAAACAAAACTGAGTAATAACACAAAGTAAAACGCACACACGACAATAAATATGAAACGACCAACAAGAACATAGTTTAACTGACATAAAGTTGTACTAATGATCCAGATGTCTGTGGTTCAAATTACCCCACCCCACATAATTTAGAAAAGAAACAATAAATATGGAGACATACTCCCATTAGCTAACATAGTAGGACACATTATAAAATTTTACGTTCTAATGTCCAACCTAATATGAGTTAAGATGCCAAAGCGAGCTTAGCTCACGGTAATTGGCATGTACCCTCAACCATGAGGTCAGAGGTTCGAATCCCCCCATCCCCAAATGTTGATGTACTCAAAAAAAAATAAAAAAATAAAAAATAAAAAATAATATGAGTTAAGATGGGACCATTATCGGGTTTCTTCTCCACTATGCTCACAAAAATACACATGGAACAAATAACACATAGATTGTTTTCGAATAACAGACATTTATAAGGTTTTTTTTTTTTTAGAGATGACTTAATGTATATTTGTAGATTTAATATTTTGTGACTTTCTACTAAATTGAATTTGAGACGGTAGATAAAAGAAAACTTTTTTATCTCTCTAGTTGTTAACATTTTAATGGTGGTATTTAAGGAGATTTCTCCTGCAGTCAAATATTTTTCTTGATTATTTAATATATGAATAATGAGACTTTTTTTTTAATCTTCCCTAGTTGTCAACGTAGTGTGTTTTTCTTTCTTTTTATTTATTTATAAATTAAAACAAATATTTTAAATTTCTAACACCAAATAATATAAATTCCAACGTTCTTTTTTTTTTTTTTTGAGAAGTAAAATTCCAACGTTCATAAACTATAATGAAATCTAAACAAATGTGTATGATTATAAAAGCTTACCAATCACTCATTGACTTTACTCATACAATAGTTCGATATAATTATATTGGGAAAAAATACACTTTTGGTCCCTAAGGTTTGGGTTAGGTTTCATTTTGGTCTTTGAGTTTTCAAACTCAACAATTTAGCCCATGAGGTTTGGTTTTCGTTACGTTTTTAGTCCTTCCGTCAAATTCTCTGTCAAATACTAACAGATGGCTGACATGACATTAGTTTTTATTAAAAAAAATATCTATTTTTTTAATTATTTTTTAAAATAAAATAGTATATTAAATATTTTTTTATTATTTTATTATTTTTATGTTCTTTTTTCTTTTCTTTTATTCATCCATCTTCTTCTTCCCCACACATCAAACCCTAAACAAACCTTGCAACCATCACCATCGCCGGCAGCCGACAGCCGGCCGCCACCGCCAGCAACCGCTCACCATCTTTTCATTTTTTTTCTCTTACTTTCTTCTTCTTTCTCTTCTTTCTTCTTCTTCTCATCTTTTCACTGATTTTTTTTTTTTAAAAATGAAACTGGCACTGGAATCGAAGGGGGTTTCCCCCTTCGGTTTCTTTTTTTAAAACCAGTGAAAAGAGGAGAAGAAAAAGAAAGAAAAGAAAGAATGGAAAGGAGAAATAAGAAGAAAGGAAGAGAAAAAAAAAATTCAACGAGTGGCGGCCGACGAGCAGTTGCCGGCAGCGCGCGATGATGTTTGCAAGGTTTGTTTAGGGTTTGATGTGTGGGGAAGAAGAAGGATAAAGAAAAGAAAAGAAAAATAATAAAATAATAAAAAAAATATTTATTATATTATATTATTTTAAAAATTAATTAAAAAATATATTTTTTTAATAAAAACTAATGCCTCGTCAACCATCTGTTAGTATTTGACATAAAATTTGACGGACAGACTAAAAACGTAATGTAAACCAAACTTCAGGGGCTAAATTGTTGAGTTTGAAAACTCAAGGACTAAAATGAAACCTAACTCAAATCTCAAGGACCAAAAATGTATTTTTCCTAATTATATTTTATGTGTGATAACTACTGTATTTATAATTAACTTTCAATTTACCTTTTTTTTTTTTACTTCCACAACATGTAAAGATAAAGGCTCAAACTTCTAAATTTTTTTGTTTCATGACATATGCTTGAGTTATGTTCATATACATTGACAATCTACCATATAATTAAGCGTTGAAAATAATTTTTGGGAAAAATACACATTTGATCCATCGTGTATAGGTTTCGTTGCATTTGGGGCCTAAAAATTTTACATATGAGGTTTGCATTTTGATTTTATCTTGGTCCCTTTGTCAGTTGTGTTAATTACTAATGGAAAGCTGATGTGACTTTCTCCATCTTTTTTCTCTTCTCTTTTACTTTCATCTTCACCTAAGCCATAATTAGCTCCAACGGGGACTGTCACCACTTTTTTCTTTTTCTTTTTCTTCCTCCTCTCTCTTTCCTTATTCTTCTTTCTTATTCTTCATTTTTTTCTTCCTATCATTGACCCACCCTCTTCTTCATCATTTTTTTCTTCCCACCGTCGACCACCATTGAAACGAAGGGGCGTTTAAGATATTTTCCCCTTATTTCAGATGAAACGAGTGGGGTTTTTCCCTCGAACTTCCTCTCGTTTCAAGCTCTCCCCTTCAAGGGTGGTCGTTGGAGGAAAATAGGGATGTTCATTTGTCATGCGACGACTATGCCCCGTGGAACTCACCCCTAATGGGGAGGGGAATGGAAAGGGAGTGAGGAGAAAAAATTTCTCACCAACTAAACGGGGATGGGGACGAAGAACATGTTTTCCCCGTCCCCATTTCTTGTTCCCTACCCAATTTATAATTGAGTATGTTTAAATTAATGGTTAAACATTTAAATTATATGTATGGATAATTAGATAATTTGATATGAAATATTATTTTGTTTGTTGGTTTAAGAATTTTATCTTTAAATAGAGATTTTTCATAGGAAATTAACTATTTAAATGAAGATTAACAATTAACTATATAATTGAAAACTAATGGAAGAAAAGTTAATTAACTATCTACTTAAAAACTTATGAAATAGGTTATTTGATTCAATTGAGAGTAAAAAAGAAAAAAAAACTAAATGGAAATAATTCCTGAGGAACTTAATCCACACGAATTCTCTAATAAGAATCCTCACGCCAGATCCTCATGAAATTTAGTAGAAAATTTCATTGGGATGGAGATTTAAATAAGGGGCGAGGGTAGGGATGAGGAAGCCAACCCCATCCTCTCATGTTATCCCATGGACATCCCTAACGAGAAAGAGAAAAAGAAGAAGATGATGAAAGAAGAAAAATGAACAAAAATATGAGGAAGACGAAGAGGAAAAATAATAAAATAATAATAATAATAACGGTGGCGAACAGAGCTAATTAAAGCTTATATGTGAAGATAATAGTGAAAGGGAAAAAATAAAATTAAAAAGATTAATACAAAAATTAATTAAAAAATTATGTACGTCAACTTTATGTCAGTGATTTGACAGAAAAACTAATGGATAGACAAACCAAATGCAAGAGGTAAAATTATTGAGTATAAAAACTTGGAGACGGTAATGTAACATTACTCAAACCTCATAGATAAAAATGTATTCTTTCCGATAATTTTTTAGTGTGTTTGGTTTAACTTTTCAAGTGTTTAATTTTGAAAAAAAAAATCATTTTGAAAAATTTTCTAGTCTTTGACAACTACAACAAATGACTTATTAGAAAATGAGATTGATAAATAAATCATTTTTAGATAAATACTTGAAACCAATTTTTTTTAAAGGAAAAAACTTCCCTGCATACCGGTATGTAGGGATCTCCCTGTATACTACCATTAAAATGTTGACAACTAGGAGAGAAAAAAAAAATTTCTCATTTTCTCCCTTCCTCTTTCTTAGTTGTCAAGATTTTAATGGGGTATGTAGGGAGATCCCTACATACCGGTATGCAGGGAAGTTTTGTTCTTTTTTAAAAGATTCTTTAAATATACAATAACTTTATATTAAAATACCTATGAGGAAATGCAACCAAACATATGATTGTTTAAATTCTAAACAATTTTTTATACAAAATGATTTTTAAAAAATGCATTATTGAAAAACATTTAAATCAAAATGTATTCCAAACAGACCATTTGTTTCCTCTAAAGATGATAGATTCAAATCTCCTCCACATGATATGAATGACCGACTATATTTAATGTGTTTGATTTTTGTTTTCTTCCCTCTTTTTCTTAATTGCCATTTTTCATTTTTTTTTTTTGTTGAACAATATGTGAGGGTGGGAGAGTTCAAATCGCTGACCTCTTAGCTAAAGGTATATATCTTGAGTAATTGAATTATGCTTAAGTTGTTTTGGGTCTGTTTGGTAGGCAATCGATATTTTGTTTTATGTTTTCGAATTTACTGAATTCAGTGAATATGTGTTTTTGAAAACTGTTTTCGGATTTTGTGAATTGTGATCCAAATAGTGAAAATTCTGAAAACAACCTTTTTACGTTTTTTGTATATCCAGAATTTGAATTTGAAATTTTAAAATGCATAATTAAATTAAAATCATGATAAAAACTTTAACAAATATAGTATTTCATGTTATAAAGTAAATTCAATTTTGTTAAATTAAAATATGTATAATATAATGTATTATAAATTATATGATATTATAAAATAGTAATTATACAAAATTTATAACATATAACATGTTTATAAATAAATTAATTATAGTTTATATTCAACTTAATATTTAGTCGATAATTACAACTAGTTTATGGTTTGTAAATATATTATCAAACACAATTAGAACAATTGTTTAAATTGGGATCCAATTTCTAATTTGCTACCAAATGTATATCTGAAAACACAACATACAACTCCGTTTCCATTGAATCTATTGTTTTTAAATTTCTATTTTCAGATCACCAACTAAACGTATCCTTAACTACTTATACTCATAGTATTTTATGTATTGTCTCTAATATAACCTGCATAACATTCAAAATAAGAAATATTCTTTCATTAGAAGACGTGTATTGAAGTGTCTATCCAACACGTGATTCAATAATTTTTTTTTTCCAAATATGTCATATTTCAATAGCTCAACATTTCTGAACAAAGACATATTTCAACCGGCATAAACTTTGTACCTTGGTAAGAGGTTCAATTCCACTCTCTCTAAATAAAAAAACTCAACATTTCTACCGTGTCTTAAGCTTTAAGTTTGAATTTGTTGAAAAAAGGGGGAAGAAATCCTGTTGGTCTACGCAAATGATCTACTCCATTAAGTTTGCTCCCCACGTTGCTATTCTTCATTGGCATTTTCATCAAAAAGCAGGCCTCGCGTTATTGTCATTTTCATGAAAAGCAGACTAATCAACTCATTCGCCAATGAACAATAGCAACCTTTAGTATGGAAAGTTATGCGGCAATCACAGCATATCCACTTCGGCTTTGGTCTCCCTAGCATCTTAATTGGGTTATTTAGGATGAACATAGTTCAAACGGTAATTAGGATATATCATCAATCAAGAAGTCAGAGGTTCGAATTCTTCTTTCATAATAGTTGTTGAACTTAAAAAGTTTCATAAAAAGAGATACTTTAAATCAAATTTTATTATTTGCCTAAACAACAACATTTGGAGGTGGAAGGATTTGAACTTCTAACTAACCTCTTAGTCGAGAGTACATGTCAATTACGCTAAACTTGCTTTAGCTTCAATTATCTAATTTTAATCTATGTACTTTGAATAAAACTTAAAATTGATTCTTACTGTTAGTTTGAACTTTGGAAAGACTAATAGAAACTTTCTTTTTTTAAAAAAAAAAATAATAATAACAAATAAAGCAACCTAGAGACTAATTTTAAGATTTATTTAGAGTACATGAATTAAAATTAAAACATTTGAAACTGTGTAGACTAAAATATAGTGAAATTCAATGTAGATAAACCAAAATAGTATTTTAACCAATTTAATTATTAAAGTTTTGGGAAAAATACACTTTTGGTCCATGAGGTTTGAGTTAAGTTACATTTTGGTCACTAAGTTTTAAAACTTAACAAAATTACCCCTGAGGTTTGAGATAAGGAGCAATTCGGTCATTGTCGTCTAGTTTGCCTTTAAATACTAACGGAATGTTGATTTGGCCATATTTTTTAATTTTAAAATAAAAATAAAGAAAAACAATAATTATTATTATTTTTTCTTTTTTCTCTCTCTCCTTCTTCCCTTATTTCTTATCTTCTTTCTTCTTCTTCTTCAACCCACCCACCAACACACTTGCTGGCGGCGGTCGGTCGGTGACGACGGACGCCAGATTTAAAAAAAAAAAAAATGGAGGAGGGACCTCCCTCCTCCTCCGTTTTGCCTCGGAAACAGAGGGAGGGAGGAGGTCTCCTCCCTCCTCCCTCTTCTATATTTTAAAAAAAAAAAAAGAAAAGAAGAAAATTGGGGTAATAGAGAAGAATAAAGAAGAAGAAAAGAGAAGAAAAAAAAAACAAAGGTCGGTGGCCGGCCGTCAGGTGTCGGAGATTTGAAGAAGAAGAATAAGGAAGAGGTTGAAGGATGAGGATGAAGAAGAGTGGGGAAGAAGAGAGATTGAAAAATAATTAAAATAATAATATAATAATATTTTATTGTTTTTATTTTAATTTTTTTTAAAAAAAAAGAGATTTCTTTTAATTAAAAAAATATGGCCACATCCGTTAGTATTTAACGGCAAAATGGATGACAGGGACTAAATTGCTCCTTATCTCAAACTTCAAGGGTAATTTTGTTGAGTTTTAAAACTCAGTACCAAAGTGTAACTTAACCCAAACCTCAGGGACCAAAAGTGTATTTTTTCCTAAAGTTTTTTTTTTCTTTTTTTTTATGAGCATTTTATTATTAAAGTTACACTTTATTCCATCTTTTTTTAGTAGTGATCTATTCAATCTAAATACTTTGATTACATGATTGATGCATGCCAACTATATTATATTTTAATTAAATTTGATTGGATTTTTTTAAAATCATCTAAATTAGTTTTTGTCCGGCATATAATAAGTAATATAAGATGCTTTAACATTCTATTTACGTTCTTCTAAAAAAAAAAAAAAAAAAAAAAACCTATTTACGTCTTTTAGATATTGAATGATCGTGAGTAGTTTGAATTTGAGGAAACATCTAAAGGGTGAATTATAGAAATGACTTTAAAATGATTAATCAAAATTGTGTAGTAATAAGAAAAGAAAATTGTAATTAATAGATTTTTTTTTTCCCAATAGAGTGCCACTATGGTAGATAAGTCTCTCTCCAAGGTAAACTTTTTGTTGAAAATATATTTAAAAAAGAATGAAAGGTATTTCAAACACACTCTTAATTCAAGAAGATGGATTGATACTTTTGGAATAAAGTATATTTTTGGTCTATCGGATTTGAACTTAATATCTATTTGATATAACAAAGTACAAATATTTATGCGAGTTGAACTATGTTATTGTTGACATATAAATTATCAATACGATCATAATTTAATTGGTTTAGACATATATATTTAATTGAAAGATCAAAGGTTTAATTTTTTTTTCACTCCATGTTATTGAATTAAAAATAAAAACCATACAACATAAGTTGAAAATTAAATTGAACTAGAAAATGATGGATTTGAAAGTTGTAAGATTAAAATTAACTTAACCAACTAAGCAACAAACTCATTTTTTCTCCTTGAATCTCATAAATTAACCACATAGACTAATTTTAAAATTTAACGAAGATATAGAGATTAAAAATTTGAATATTTAAAAGTACATGTAATAAAACGAAACAAACATTAACTACCAAGAATGAAATAGTATTTGTTTGTGGTTCGAATCTCCCTACCCCATGTTGTAAAAAAAAAGAATGAAATAGTATTTTAATCTAAATTAAATTTAGATTAAAATACATTTTGATCAATGTACTAATCACCAAGAAGCTGTTTGGGGCGCTGAATTGGTTATAATATCTAGTGGTTATAATAATCTGTGATTATAATAGTGTGGGGTTATAATAATCTGTGTTTGGGGTGCAGATTATTATAGTATGGGATAAAATAATCTGTGTTTGGGGTGTAGGTTATTTTAGTCTATGATAAAATAATGTGTTTGGGATGCAGATTTTTTTTTTTTTTTTTTACAAAACAAAAAAGTTTAGGATTTGGTATAGAAAAATCATATTAGTTAACTTTTAGTATTGCCAAAATAAAAGTTGTAAATGTTTAGTTCAAAAATCATTTTTTTTTTAAAATCAATAAAATCATTTGAAATAAACTTGAGTGTGGTAAATACAATTTCGTTTGAATGTTTTTTTTTTTCAAAGTTGGTTAACCTTCGATGTTGTCAACGACTTTTTCGGCAACCTTCGATGTTTTTTTTTTCTTCTTTATTTTCATTTGTTTCAAAATGGAAATGAGAATAAATATGAAAAAAAGAAAAAAAATCGGTGGCCGGAAAAGTCGTCGGTGATCGTCGGAAAAATTGCCAACAACTTCGCCGGCCGACGGCGGCCGGTGGTCGTCGGAAAAGTCAAGGAGTCGCATGGAAAAAGAGAGGAGAGAGTTATTGTAGAAAATGGATAGAATAATCGGGTGAGTTGAATGATGGTTATTATAGAGAATAGATAAAATAATTGGGGGTAAAAATAACCCACCCCACCATTTATTTTTGTTGATGCCCAAACACTAAATAAGTTATAATAAAGGGGGTTATTATAACCTATTCAATGCCCCAAACACCCCCTAAACTCTAATTCATATACTTTTAAATTGGAAACAATTTAGTCGCGAACTTCATGTAACAATTTAGTCCTCATCCTTAAGTTTTAAAAGTCGTGAAAAAGTTTAGAGACTAAATTATTAAAGTTTTGGGACATGTGATGTTTTTCAACTTTAAATTTATATTGCCAAAGCGAGCTTAGCTCAGCGGTAATTAGTATGTATCCTCGTCCATGAGGTCAGATGTTTGAATTCTCTCATCCCAAATGTTGATGTACTCAAAAAAAAAAAAAAAAAAAACCTTAAATTTATATTTATTTAAAAAACAAAATTACCCATTAACCATGCGGTCGCCGGAAGCCGGCGGTCACTGCACAGAGAACCGCCAAATCCCGAAGATCGTGCGACACAGTGGTGGGCGAATGTAAATTGCAGATTCAACCTGAAAGCTACGGTACCAGTTCACCACTTCTCTCTCTCTCAACTATTTTTCAATATCTCCCACAAATCACTGGAACAAGCATTTTCCCGTTCACCGCCAATTCAATTAGGGTTCATCGGACATCGTCAAGAGTCCGTAAAAGTCCTCAACCAAGATCGCCGTTCAATTTCCACAATCTATCAGCATTTCGTGAAAGCCTTCTGCTAAGTAGTTGCAATTCGGTATTCATTTCTGGCCGGATGTTCTTCTCTTCCTATTGATGCGTTTGGTTTCTTGTCTCTTTTCTTGCAAAAGATCTCTTTTCTTGCAAAAGAATTGAAGGTTCGTGCGATCCATTATATATGTGACATGTGAAGAATTAGGGTTCTGAAAGTAGATTTCTCTTCAGTTGGGTCTTTCCCTGATTGGTTTTGAGTTCGGTTTTGTGCGACGAAGAATATGGCAATCATTGGAGACGCGCTACGCCAGGCGTTCATGCCGAAGGACGAGTATGAGAACCTTCGCGAAGAAGAAAAGGCTTGGGGCAAGCTTCAGAAGCCGCTGGTAATGGCTATTGTGGCTTTGATAGGGCTCGCAATTATTGTATGCACTACTATTAGTCTGAACATAGTCTTTCCGGACGACATCGCCAACAGACCGTTCTGCAGCGACAGGAGGCTTCAGCCTCTCCCCGTGAATGGGAAAGGAGAATTTGATCACCAACTTGGAGCTTTTTATCTCACCAATCAAGAAATCGTGGACTATTATTGGATGCTCGTGTTCATCCCCTCAGTAGTCACATTTCTTGCATCGGCTGTCTATCTTGTCGCAGGTAAGAGAGTCTTTCTACTTTTTAAGCATTAGCAGGAGAATTTGGATCCGCGATTTTGGTAGTCTGTTGGTTTTGGCTCGATCAATAATATTTTGACTTGTTGCTAGTGAGTTGGACAATTGAGGACTTGTCTTTGATTATGAAAGATTTTGACCTGTCGCTCATTAATCGAAGAAATAGGGACTTGAATTTGATAATTTCTGCAATGGGTTCAAGATTGAGACTTGGAAAATTAAACGAGGCTGGGAGATTTAATGACTTGTTATCATGTAGGTCGTAGGATATGTTTAACAGTTACCCTTGAGGTTTTATCAAAAAACAGTTACCCTTGAGGAAGCTTATGGGAGAAAGGTTAGAAGATATAATTTAAGGCAATGTATGAGTTGTAGATTTCAAACCTGCCAGTAAAGGTAGATAGGGTTTAAATATGTCGTGAAAAAACTTGGTCATCAAGATGTGATTGTTGATGTATGGACTATTTATTTGCAGTTATTTTACGTATCAACAAATCTTCACAGTTTCTGGTTAGCTATTTCAATCAGAATTCTTTGATTGATTTTTTTTTCATCAATGATTTCCCAGCTATACATCAATCCTGCACCGAAGTACACATACTTTCCATTTGAGAGATCCATCTTCTATTTTTTAGATATAAGTCTGCTGTATTGTGGCTTTTCTTTACACCTGCCGAGGATAAACCAAACACCAGTTGAACTATGCAATTACTTTATTTTTCATTATACTGTAAACAAAAGTCGGCATATATTTTTTCGTTATCCGTGGTATTTAGCCATGTAGAGTTTTCTCTGGTTAATTCTTTTTTATGCATTCTTCTGAAGCTGTCAGTATACAAGGGTCCAAAAGAAAGAAAAACAAAAAAACAAGGGTCCGAAAGAAAGAAATAGGGAGTGCAGTCTGTATTGTTTGCATTGTGTACTGTGAAAAGAGGGCTTCTTAGTGATCAAAGTAGGGTTTCTTTTTGCCTCTCAAATTTCTCTTGTTGCATGTTTCTCCATTCTCCATGGTATTTATTTTGATTTGAAAATACTGCAGAAATCAAACAAGGTGAGTTTTCATCTTTATGCCATACAAACTTGAGGATAATCCTTTATCTGCAGGAGTAATCATTCCAATATCTATCTTTTAGCTTACTCCTCCCCCACCCCCCTAAAGAGTTTCTAGTTTCGATTTTCTTTTAAATTGATCTTATTTTGTTCAGAGTCACTTCTCAAATGTTCGAACTGGAACTTTGTTTGAAGAGCTTAGATTTATTGACCTCTATAGCTGCGTGTTTGCATATTGGTTTGTATTAACACTCTACCTTAGAAACAAAGCTTTGAAAATGTTATATTCTTAACTTTTAGATGGCATGCTGATCACATATTTATAATCATAATCTACACAATCTGAGGAAATCCTTTGTTTGAATTCTACAAATTTATTTATAACGTCTTTGTTTAATTAAGCATTGTTTTAGGGTGCAATTTTCAAGAAAGTTGTTTTGGGGTTAGTTTCTTCCATCTACTTTATTAACTAACTTATACTGCAGGCATAGTTGTTGCTTATTCTGCTCCAACTAGACATGGTTGCTTGAAGGTAGTTGAGAATAGCTACTGTGCATCCAGAAGAGGTAAAACCCTATTTTATCTCCAGCATCTTTAAGTCCTTTTGTTGTTTGTCATCATTAATTAAGAAGGAAAGTATGTTCATTTAAAAGCTTCTCGAGTTTAGATTTCGCTTGCTGCTTTTAGTGGATTTTTAGTTTCTAAAAGAAGTTTTATTTAGCTACTTTTAGAAATAATATGAGATTTTCACACTGCTAATTGGTATGAATAAATGTGTTGGCCCTCCTCCCCTGCTTGGCTGCTTTTATTCAGTCTTCTTCCAGTTTTGGTTAATTTGAAGGTTTGATGCTTTTAAGTTTTCTGGTTCCTGTATTTTTTTCCCCTCTTCTGAAGATGATGTTGAATCAATGAAGGTTATAATATGTTTAGTATTTCTAAGAGCCTGGACACAAATATGCATCTTGGACACGACGCAACAGGATTATTCTTTTAGAAGTTGTTGTAGAGGCAAACAACCCTACCATTTCATATTCATGGCCATCTAAGCAACTTATTTTACTGTGAAGATGTAATAAATTTAAGGTTAAATTACAAGTTTAGTCTCTGAACTTTGAGGTTTGTATCTAATAGGTCCCTAAAATTTAAAAAGTGTCTCATAGGTTCTAAACTTTCAATTTTGTGTCTAATAGGTTTCTGAACTTTAAAAATGTCTAATAGGTCTCTAAACTTTCAATTTTGTGTTTAATAGGTTCTTTAACATGTACAAAATTTTTAAAAATTAATTGATCTATTAGATATAAAATTGACTTTCATTTTTGTGTCTAGTAGGCTTGTGAATTTTAAAAAATGTCGAATAGGTCAAGGACCTATTATAGACACAAAATAAAAAATTTAAGGGTCTATTAGACACAAAATTGATAGTTTAAGGACCTATTAGACATTTTTTAAAGTTTGGGAATTTATTGGACACAAAATTAAAAGTTAAGGAACCTATTAATTAGACACTTTTAAAGTTCAAGGACTAAGTAGACACAAACCTCAAAATTCAGGGACTAAACTTGTAGTTGTAATTTAATCTAAATTTAATTTTATAAAAAATGACCTATATGACTGTTTATATAATTGGTTTGTACATGCTCTTTTTTTATGTGTAGATTTATTTTACGTGGCTATTTGTGGGTATTTGTAGGTGGGGTTCGCTGTCTTACCATCCTGAATGTTGTTTTTGCCATCATCTTTGGCCTCTTGGCATTATTTCTTGGTTCAAGTCTTCTCACCTTGGGTGGCAGCTGCTCCGTGCCCCTGTTTTGGTGCTACGAGATCTCATCATGGGGTTTAGTCATTCTCTATGGAGGAACTGCCTTCTTCTTAAGGAGAAAAGCAGCTACAATTCTCGACGAGGGAGACCTCGGTGGAAGAAACCTCGGCCTGGAAATGTTGGTTGCAAATCCTGTGGAGATCACTCCCGATGTGGAAAGGCGTGTCAATGAAGGATTCAAGGCTTGGATGGGATCTTCTCTCTTATCCTCGGATGAAGAAGATGAACCTGATAGCTACGAAGAAGTAACATCCCACATGAACCAGGCTAACTCTAACAGGCACATAGTGTGACTCTCAAGTAAGAAGTCAAGATTTTCCATCAATTCAGACAATGACATGTAAATTTTGGTTCATTGAAGATCCGTTAATCATATGAAGATAGATGGCTGTTTGAAGAGAATTGGCTGATATTATATGGTTATACTCGATACCGATTACGGGGCTTGGATGGAAGTGCCAGTTTTGTGGAGATTTGGTTTCATCTTATACCCCAATCTTGATAACTTGTGAATAGGATATAGTACTCATTCTCTCCTGCACTCTTCTGAGAGCAGAGTGATGAAAACTTGATAACACTTGCTCCTTTTAGGTACTATTTAACAAACTGTCTTTTCAGTTTATCTTATTTTCCCTCTACTTTTCTCTTTTTTTTACCATTTTTTATAGCTCTGTTTCAAATTTTCAATTGTTTATGGACCTTTTCTGACTCCATTATTTAAAAACTAAACCTATAAACAGAGTGTATAAATATTATTACACCAAATATAGCATTACAAATAGGTAAAAGATTTGAACTGGTTACTAATGCTTGGTTGGTAATTGGTAATTAAATTTGTAACTATTAAAGCAGTTTTAGATGGGTAAATTTTGCACTGAAAGAGCTCAGCCACTCCCTTGCACGTTTCAATTGCTCGAGAAATTATTTGATGAAGTTGTCACAATCTCATCGAAAATTTTGTTGGTTACCTCTACTCGTGTCCTAGCTCGTCTGAGAGTTAAATTTATCTCGATTTTTTGTTTCTTGTTTCAAGCTTTCCTCGAGTTAGCTTTTGCTATTTCAAGAGTCACTGGGGCTTTTTATGGATCAATGTCACACTAGTCTTCCCCACATCATTTACTAAAATAATTATGACCTCCATCATTATTATATTCTAGCAAAATCACCCATTAGAGCTATTAACCATAACCATCCATCATCGGAGTCAGTACATAGAGATTTAATGTCATCTCTTCAATTTGCTCTCCATTTCTAAGTTTTTAGCCTTCACAATGGCTTAATCGTTGTTACCTACCAAATGAAAGACTAGGCTTGTTTGAGAAATCTAACCAACATGAATTCTCTTATCAATTTCATTCATGGATTTGTCGCAATAATATGATACTAATATTAATATTTTTCTTTGTTGATTTCACCATTTTGAAAATTATTTTCTAATGATAATGGATTTAGTTGATTGTTTTTAGGCCAAATAAAATGAATCGGAATTTTCAATTTTCAAATTATCAGTATAGTTCTTAAACTTTCAAAGTTGTGTTTAGTAAAACTCCAACTTTAAAAAATATCAAATGATTCTTAAACTTTCAATTTTGTGTCTTTTCTTTTTTGAATTCAACAATGTTAGATGGAAATTTGAACATCTAACAATTTGACAAATAGAAAATGAACGTATGTGACTTTTGCTCTAGTTGGCTTCGATTTTATGTCTAAAAAGAACGACAAACATGGACTTTGTATGGAATATGACCTTACGTTTGAAATTTGTGTTGTTATGGAATCCAAAGATCATCTGCTCAGGACTGCTTTTGAGCTTTTAGCCAAGCTTTGCGAAAAATAAAAAAGCCAAGTCATATGTAATATGATTGCACCCATAGGTCGGTGTTGTTTTGATTTTCTTCGATTACATGCTCTCCTTGGAAGGAACTTCTCTCGTGCTTATTGATGTCTCTTCGCTTCACTCATCTATTGAAGGAAAAAAAGAAAATATTGAAAGACCTACCTCACCCTCCTCGCTATTACGTACGAGAATTAGGCCGTTGCTCGGGCCGGGCAAGATTCTCGATTGAGGGAAAAAACCTAAGCTTGAAGAAGGAGAATGCCACCTAATTACCAAAAAAAAAAAAATAATCAAACTTTAGAGATTTCCCCTTTTGAAACCTCATGGAAAAATTAGATACCAACCCAAAATCTTAGATCCGTTTGATAACTGTTTGATAACCATTTGATTTTTAGTTTTTGGTTTTTGAAAATTAAGCATATAAATACTACTCCCACCTACAAGTTTCTATGTTCTTTTAGTACCTTCTTTCCATGTTTCTAAAAACCAAGCCAATTTTTGAAAACTAAAAAAAGTAGATTTCAAAAACTTATTCTTGTTTTTGAAATTTGGTTAGTAATTCAAACGTGTCTTCGACAAAGATGAAAACTACGATAAGAGTTGCTTAAAAAAAAAAACTATGGCAAGAAAATTGAGAGAAAACAAGCTTAAATTTCAAAAATCAAAAACAAAAAACTAAAGCCTCGTTTGATAATCATTTGGTTTTTTATTTTTGGTTTTTGAAAATTAAGCCTATAAACATTACTTCCACCTACAAAATTCTTTGTTTTTCTAATACATTCTTTCCATGTTTTCAAAAACCAAGCTAGATTTTGAAAACTAAAAAAAAGAGTTTTCAAAAACTTGTTTTTTTTTTTTTTGGAATTTGGCTAAGAATTCAAATGAGCCATTGACAACGATGAAAATCATGGTAGGAAAATTGAGAGAAAAAACATAATTTTCAAAAACCAAAAACCAAAAACCAACCCCGTTCGATAACCATTTGGTTTTTGAAAATTAAGCTTACAAACACTACTTCTACCTTAAGTTTCTTTGTTTTTTTCATCTACCTTCTTCCCATATTTTAAAAAACAAAGCCAATTTTTGAAAACTAAAAAAAATAGTTTTCAAAAACTTGTTTTTGTTTTTTGAATTTGGCTAGGAATTCACATGTGTCTTTAACAAAAATGAAAACCATGGTAAAGAAATTGAGTGAAAACAAGCATAATTTTCAAAAATAAAAAACCAAATGATTATCGAACGGGGGCTAAATGGTTATCAAACTTAGTCTTAGCGATCAATAATGTATTTTGTCCAAAATTATTCATTGTAGCTTCTTCCGACCTCTTGGTCAGAATACAAACTTTATGTCAATTGAGTCATGCTCTTGTTGGCGATGGTTAATCCATAGTTTAGTTTTTTTTTTTTTGACAATGGTTAATCCATAGTTATTAGTTTATCTCTCGTACGTTAAATAGAATGAAATGACAACCACGTTGTCCAAGGCTACTTAATAATTTCTTGAAAGTTTAGGTGACAATAGTTTTTAATAAATTCCAGCTAAATTATAATAAATATATTTATTTGAACAATTAATATTAGAGGATATCTTAGGAAATAAAATGAGAGGTTAGGCCGTTAGATATTTTCCTAAAAAAAATGTGAAAAGGGCGCCAAGTTTGAAGAAAATGAAAGCGCCTTAAAGAAGAAGTGAAGTATAAAACGCGTGCCCTTCGATTGAACTTCCGTTTTCAAGCGAGTCTAGGTTATCGAAGAATGAAGAATATTCATAAACAGAATGCTCTGGATCTGCAATGGACGTTTTCACAAGAGTCCTTGCAGTTTCGAACTTCGTTTTCTTCGTTCGTGCGTTCTCCGTACGAGTTTATCATCGTGATGCAGGTATGTATTATTATTTCGCGGTCTCTAATTCTGAAATTGTGTTTACTGTGCTCGATTATGAAGAAACGCCTGGAAAAGGAGTTTAGATTCTTCGCTTTTTTCTCTTCTTACCTGTATCTGCATTCTTCGCGTTTTTCCAGTCAATTATTGATTTCTTTTCTATTTTCAACTTCGAATTAATGGAAATTGAAATACATGAGTGATTTGGATTTCATGTGGCTTAAAATCGATGGAAGAAGGTCGCGATTTACCTTTTTCATTATTCTACCAAGATTTTTGAGTGCACGATCCTTATCGGATTGGTTTCTCTGTTCTTCTCTCGGCCGGTTCAAGTGGCTACCAAAGTTTGCCTTACCGGAAGCCTTCAATAATAGGGCAGGAAAACTGAAATGTCTTTTTACTGTATATTTTAGGTGGATGCTCTCGATATTCTATCTTCTAATCTTTATCAGTTTCGATAATCCGAATGTAGAAGAGTAGGCAAAATGTTGGTATTTCTAAAATCCATACCATCATCTTTTGTTCTGAGTTTCTGATAAAAATCGGTCAGCGTCGATAGCATTAATGTTTAAGAGTGCCAAATTTGCAGATATAAAAAAGTATTCATGAGATGCGAATTTTCTAGAATTAATAAACTCTACACAGCTCTTTTGATTTATCTATCGAAATCATATTTGTACTCCTTGGTGATATTATATGAATTAATTTCTCATAACCAATTCATGGTTTGTAGTCCAGCTGATAGTTTATTACTTTAACTAGTGACTATCGTATATGACAGATCTCATTTTCGGGATCCAATTGACCTCAATTTTGGCGAGGTGTTACTTCTCGCAAGAAGTTAAGCTTTATAAATTAGATGATTTATAGATGTTGCAAGTTTTTTTTTTCAATATATTTGTTTCCATAACAAATGTTATTATAATGCTAGCTAATGCAGTATCAGCCATTCAATATTTCAGAAGGAAAACGACTGAAAGTTATACTCCGGCATGGCTGTCGGCGAGGAATTAACCGGTACTGAAGTCTGAACTTCAACTTAGTCCTTTTCCTTTTTACATTATCTGTTTATTTTTATATATTATCCGAACAATTTATTTCTTTGGCCATGAACCTCAAATTCAAATATTAAACAACTTTTATTCTACTTTATGTTTGCCAAATAATAAAAAACTACAAACTATCACTGTAAAAAAGAAAGAAAAAGTTGAAAAAAAAAAGTAATGTTAATATAAATTTCTAGATTTTTTTTTCAAAAAAAAAAAAGAAAATGGCTAAACCCTTATATTTTATATTATTTTCCCTCTATCTTTAATTTGATCCAGATGTAGATCGTATTTGAAGTATAAAAATAATAAAGAGGCCTATTAATGTTTATGAAAAAAAAGGAAAATACTATTAAGATTGAATTTTACAATATCAAGAAATAAGAAAAGAAAAGGTAGAAAGAAAAGAAAAGTTATTTTAAGAATTATTTTCTGAGTAGAAGTAGCATCCAAAAAGTTTAGTTTTTTTTTTTTTTTTTAGAAGAAACAAGCTTACATTAAGGATGAGCAATTGCTCTCAAAAGGGCAACCAGACGCCCCACTGCTACTAATAAAAGCCCCAATATCCAAATTATTTAAATCTAAAAACCACAAAAGAAAAAAATTACACCAACCACGCCTTACAGGCCAATTGATGGGCATATTATTGTGACATAAAGAAATGTGGGAGATTGATTGAGACTGGATGTCTGATAGAAGTCTTTTGGCTTCATCGATGAATAGAGTCTTAGCATTTGGAATATTAATAAAAAATTGCTAAACCTACAATTACAAGCCTCTTAGCATTCATGATATATAATTCCATCTTTATTAGTCAGTGATGAAGTTGATTTGAAAGATTAAATGAATGGCTATATATATGTGTATTATGTATAATTCCAATCAGAAAGTATATAGGAATGCTATGTCAAAATGCAAAAATTTACAATTTACTGAATTCATGGCCGACTTTATAAGTTTGTTACACAGAACATTATGTAACACTCCATTGTTCAACTTCTCAAAATATATCCTTGGGATCATACCTTGAGAAGTAATTGGTAAAATATTAATAAACTATAACTTATGCATTGGATAGAAAACTTGGATAGAAAACTTAGTTAAGTATGCTCGACGATAATTGACACACACTCCTCTTGAGATTGAAGGTTCGAATCTTCATGCCCCATTTGTTGTACTTAAAAAAAGAAAAAAAAAACTTAGTTAAACCACGAGTGAACTGGCTTATCAATGAATTTTTTCCAAATAAACTCCCCTCTTACGTTATTCAAATTTGCTCCTACAGTATAAAAGTCTTTCGTGAGATAAGAAACACTTCTTCCAAAGAGTTTATCGTTGAAATATATATATGGCACGTGCTCACAATAGTAGTAGGAGGGAAAAAAAAACCTTTAATTAGCTTAAATTTACAAGCATATCATGAAGTTTTAGAGTCGTGTCTAATATGTTATTTGATCTTAAAAAGTGTTTTAATAGGTTCTTAAAGTTTCAAAGTGATTGATAGGTCAATGACCTTTTAATTTTCTATTTAATAAGTCATTGACTATTTAACATTTTAAAAATTTATACATCTACTAAACAAAAAATTGAATTTTGTCTCTTTGATTGATTGATTGATTTATTTATTTATTTAATTTTGTCTAGTGCATCTATTGATTTTAAAAAACTTTGAAACAAAATTGAAATTTTAAGAACCTACTAAGTAGCATGAAACTTTTAGAGATTCATCAGACAAAGAATTGAAAATTTAGAGTTTCTACTTAAAGTTAAACTTGATAAGTTTAATGCACTCGATAATTAACTTATAATTTAACATGGCTTGTTAGTTAAACTTAGATAAGCTTAATGCACTCAATAACTAACTTGATCAGAGAGCACCCAATGACTGCTATATATGGAGGAAGCAGCTGACTGCATGTGAGCACCGACAAGGGAAGGAAACAGATGTGCAAATTAAGAAGCTGAAACAGAGTTGCAACAGTCACCATACAAGGTTAGAGACTAAAATCCGGCTTATATGACATTTTTAAACATAAAAGCACAATCATTGAAATATATGAAGCATGAAAGGTTAGATGAACAACCTAAAGTCCAACATTAGTTAGAAGTAGTAGTGGACATTGAGAATTTATTTGTAAGGATAACACCTCTTGGAAGTGAGACTTTTGAGTTGAGTTTAAAAGTAACTCAGGTAGTTTTAGACCAAAATGAGTCCAAATAATTAACCTGGGATAAAAGAAGAGTTAATTTTGATAAAAGCAAAGTTCAAATATAATTGAACTTTTTGCCTGAGGAAAAGATTGTTAGGACTTAGGATGCAATTTTATCTCCGACTTTAGGAGAATTTAACATCTTTAATTTTGTATGATTAAGAGTCCGTTTGGAATACATTTTAATTTAAATGTTTTTCAAGAATGCATTTTTTAAAAAACATTTTGTATAAAAATTGTTTAGAATTTAAACACTCATATGTTTGGTTGCATTTCCTCACAAATGTTTTTATACAAGTTATTGTTTACTTAAAAAGTATTTTTTAAAAAGTTGGTTTCAAGTGTTCTCTCGTTTATTTATCAATCCATTTTCTAATAAATCATTTGTAGTGGTTGCCAAACACTAGAAATTTTTTTAAAATGATTTATTTTCAAAATTAAACACTTGAAAAGTTAAACCAAAACACACCCTAAAAGATCCCAACTTTTTCTGAGTTTAAAATGAAATGATAATTTATTTGAGAGTGTATGGTCCGCTTCTTGAGGAGAAATAGAGAACGTATTTTTTCATCTAAATGTTTAAGGTCTTTATTTTCTTTATTTTTTTTCTTTTCAAAGAGACCATTTAAGTTAGGTTCCTCTACTAAGAATTTTGAACCATCCACATACGAATAAATACTTGCGACATCTAGGTTGACAAATATAATTTCGAACCTTAAAACTCTTGGTTGAGAACAACGGTCTTAACCTATTGAACCAATACTCAGGTTGGCAAGTATAATTTCCTATCAATTTTTAGATCATTCTAATTTGAAATTCACTTACATAAGCATAGTCTAACAATTTTTTTTTTTTTTTGAAGGCAACATAGTCGAACAATTAAGGCCCTGTTTGCATTTCATTTTTTGTGTTTGGTTTTTGAAAATAAAGCTTATTATAAACACTACTTCCACCCCACAAATTTTCTTGTTTTGTTATCGAGTCTTTCTCATTAGGGGTGAGCAAGAAAAACCGAGTCGACCGACCAAAACCGACGTCGGTCGATCGGTTGTTTAAAAAACTCGGTCGGAGTCGGTTTTTCATTCTGAAAAACCGACTTTTCGGTCGGTCGGCTCGCCAAAAGAGGCGAGAACCGACAGAACCGACCGGAAAAAAAAAATATCCTCAGAAAACGCGTGAGTTGATGCTGCTGCAGGCAGCATAGCCATTGGTCTTCCCAAGAAGATTAATAATATTATATTAGTTTTTTATTTTTTTTTTTTTAATTTCTTTCGTGTCCCTCTCTAGTCTCTCGGAGTTAGTTTTTTCTTTTTTTAAAAAAAAATTCTTAATTCTTTCCTATCTCTCTCTCATAATTAGTTTTTCCATTTTTTTTTTCTTAAGTTCAAACCCTCTCAGATTTCATTCTCTCAGGTATCTTTTCATCTTCTTCTTTGCATTTCCTTGTCTTTCTTTTTCTTTCATTCTTCTTCTTCCTCTTTTCTTTTAAGTTTTATGTAATCTTCTTTTCTTTTTCTTTCTTTTATTTCTTCTTTCTTGCTTTTTTTTCATCTTATTACGTTATTTTTTCCTTATATATCTTCTTCTTCTTCCTTCTTTTTTTTATTTTTTTTTAATATCTTCAGCTTCTTCTTTATTGTTCATCTCCTGTGTTTTTCTCTCTTCACGCCACACTCTTAAAACCGTCCCAAACCGACCGACCGCCGGTGTCATCGGTCGGTCGGCGTAACTAATCCTTCCCAAACCGACCGCCGGAAACCGACTTGTCGGTGATCGGCGTTGGTTTGAGCCCAAAACCGACGCCGACCGACCGATGATTACCCCTATTTCTCATGTTTTCAAAAGCCAAGTCAAATTTTGAAAAGAAAAAAAAATTATAATTTTAAAAAACTTGTTTTTGTTTTTGGAATTTAGCTAAGAACTCAAATATCTTCTTAACAAAGATAAAAACCATTGTAAGGAAATTGAAAGAAAATAAAGTATAATTTTCAAAAACTAAAAACTAAAAAACAAAATGGTTATCAAACGGAATCTAAACTATCTCTATTGCTTTTAAGAGGACGTAATTTTTCAAAATTTTCACCCCAAACCATCTCTATTGCAATCAAACCACCTCTGTTTCTTTTAAACAAAAAAAAAAAAAAAAAAAAAACCTCACCCAAGTAGTATTCTCAAGAAAAAAAATCCATTGAAAAATCACAGATAATTGTAGAACAGGAAGCTATAGGAAACAATAGAAATGGTGGGAGTGAGTGAGTTGCGTTGGTGCGTAGTAAAAGACATCTTTTTTATCTATTGAATAAAGAATAATACATTGGCTACGCCAAGCGTAATGCCCCTTTTTTCCATATGTTTTTCTTTTTCCTGAAAAGGAAACAATTTAAAAAGAGATATAGAACAAATCATATCATAAACATACATTTTATGAAATAATTAACCTGGGACTGGGAGGACCAACGAAGCCGAATATTATGCTATTTTTAACATTTATCTGCAGCCCTTCAATAAGTAAGAAGTGGGACTTGAGAAGCTTCTTGCACTTGAAGATTTTCCGCTTTCACTTCCCTTGCCAGGTGTCCCACATTCGCTGAAGTCAAGAATCCGTCGCTCCGTCTGCAAAAATTCCAAAATATTCCAACTTCAATAACTATCCGTTTGGTAACCATTTGGTTTTTGAAAATTATGTCTTTTTTTTTCTTCTAATTTATTTAGAATGGTTTCCATTTTTGTTCCGGATACATTTAAATTCTTAATCACATCCTAAAAACAAAAATAAGTTTTTAAAAACTATTTTGTTTTTGATTTTTTACTTTTTTTTTTTTTTAAGAAAAAAGAAATATTATTACGCCACAAGGAAAAAAAACACAAAGATACAAGCCACCAGGAAAATCACTATCCCAGGATTCACTAATACAAAACCTTCTAGCTCTTTTAGCCAAAAAAAAAAAAAAAAAAAAAAAATCAGCAACATTGTTTATTCTCCTCGGAATATAAGAAAAATGAATAGAAGAAAAGGAGGAAAGGGATTGCATAGTGTTTTCTTAGTTTTTAAAACTTGACTTGGATTTTGATAGAATAGAATAGAAAAAAAAAAAAAAAAAAAAAAAAAAAAAAAAAAAAAAAGTCGATAGAAATAGTGTTTATGAACTTAATTTTCAAAGATCTAAATTACAAATTTAAAAGTTAAGTCTAAATGTCAAATAAAACAAAATTTTAAGTGTGACCAATAAGTTTTTAACATATTCAACATTTTTTAAATTAGCAAAGTTATTAAATATAAAATCGAAAGCTTATATACTTAGTAGACACAAAATCAAAAGTTTAGAGACTTAATATACAATTTAAAATATATATAATAATAATGTTTTCTTGTTAATGTTTATTTATTTTTCATAACTAATTTATTAACTTTGCACCAATTTTTATCACAAAAAAAAAAAAAAAAAAAAAAAAAAAAAAAAAAAATTCCAATTTTCCTCTTCCTATATTTTCTAAAGCAAATTCTTATTATATGCCTCTCTCGACATTCTGTGTTTCTTTTTCTCTGTTTTTTCCCTAAAACTTTTGCAAACAATTTATAAAAGATCAATGGTTGTTTCAGTAGAGAATCAATCAAGCTTTCATTTCTTAGCTAAGAAAAGTCAGAGACAGAAAATATAACCAAGTTTTGGCAGGTTTATTCTACAAAAGGGTTTTAAAAAATAATTTGACAAGTTGTAAAATTTTAGAAGAATCATAATTATTTTTAAATACACATCACTTATGAATTACAAAATGGCTAACGAAATAAGATTTCCCTAAATTTTTAGTTCCAAGTTGAAAACAATTTTTAAGAATAATTTCAAATAATCCCTGAAGTTCTATTTTATAATGATTTTTATTGGGTTTGTCATATTTAAAAATTATGTTAATTTATTAATAATTCTTCGATATATATTAAAAAATCTGTTGTACAATTTAAAATTACACAGTACAATTTCATAAATTGGCAAAAGCTATACATAGCCTATGTACTGAATACAAAACTTTAATTAAATGATTGAAAATTAGAAATCTTCCTTAGAAATAATAATAATAATAAATCAGAATCTGTAATTTTTTAGAATAACATAATCCATATTTCAAAAAAAAAAAAAAAAGAATAACATAATCCATGGTTTTCAAATATTTTAGATGAGGTAAGATTTTAAAACTTGTTATAGGTAATTTTGTATAATTTTCATAATAGAAAAAATGTAAAACCAACGCTCGAATCGAAGAGCAAGCTAAGGAGAAGGTTCCAACCTCAACCTCAGCCCAATGCTGATTCAAAATTTAAAAAAAGGAAAAAAAAAAGGGAAAAAAAGGGGAAAAAAAACTGAAGGAGAATAATTCCCTTATCCACTTAGTTCTCCATGAAATTTAACGAGATATTTAGTTGGGATGGGATTAAAATGGAGGCCAAGGGCAGGGACGGGACCGTCCCTGTCCCTGTCCCCGTCCCCGTCCCCACTGTCCTATGGACATCTCTATAAACACATTTCAAGTTCACTATTAATGAATATTGAAGTTAGTTGATGATAAACTTACCCTTCATAACTAGGAGTAAATTGGTAGAATTTTAAAAGATAACTCAAAGTTTCCTCCCATTTTTAAGAAAAATTGAGGAATTGATGATTTTCCTCTCTTAAATGAGCTTCTTTCTTCACTAAATTTCCACCAATTCACTCCCTATTTTGCCATGAAAGTTTATCATAAACCAAGATAGTGAGTGACTAAATAAATGAAAGACTAAATTGAAACCTAAACTGAGAAAGAAAGAAGAAAAACAAACTCCTGCATTAAGGACTAAAACATATATTTGACTCAAGTAAATGGTTATTTTTGTACAGAAAATCAAGGACAAGAGAGAGAAGAGAGATCAAACGTACCAAAATATCCGGAGCCAAAGTGGAACGGGTCCCTTGTAGGGAGTTCGTTATATGATTTTTCTCCTTGCTCTGATTCTCATATTTTCCACGTCTTCCTTTCAATAGAGATTGTGGCGTTTCATTTCCCAGAACCTCCTGAGCATTCGCACAAGCAGCGGCAGTGTGCTCACCCACCTGTTTCATCAGCCCAATTGCATCGTAGCTCCTATCCCCTGGGCTCATAAAGTATCCAACTTCCTGCAAATAAGCTCAAACCATTAGAACAGAAGACCGTGAAAAACAAATGAAAGGACTGTAGACAATAAATAAAAGAAGCCATGATAATACCTCCATTGGTACATCCGCGTCCATTCTTGGCCCAAATAGAAAAGAGTTGATGAACCATGGGGACTTCCATGCTGAAGGAGATTCGATGCTTCTCTTGAATGGAGTTCCACCGAATCTATAAACAAACATCGACAACTGAGAAGGCCGAATGGAATACTCAAGGAAAAAAATAGCAAGCTATTACCCAACTTAAAAGGACCTGGAATGGTCCATTGAACTCCAACTTAAAACGCCATGGATAAAAAAAAAAAAGGATGCATGATGGCATAATCTGGAGGTTTTTAAAGATGAAGCAACTAAACTGTTGTGGAAATCAGAGTTGAAAATCGGGGGAAAATTTGGGCAGGAGTTAACTGAAGGGTTGGAAAAGTAAAGCTTACATGGTTACGGTTTCAATGGAGGACTCCTTTGAAGCATTATCGCCAATAACTTCAGGAGGCGCTGTTGTGGACTCCGAGTTTAGGCACGTAGCTGTTGGAGGATGGCCACTCGAAATAGGACAGTTTCCAAGTGCACATTGATCGTCAGATAATTTTGAAGGGAAGTCTTGATCTTGTACGGCTGTTGAGATTCTACACTGAATTTCAGTCATTTCTGCACTTGAACCTCTATTCGTATCCGCTCTAACACCATCATGATGGGTAGAATACAAGAGCGAGTCGTTCATGTCACATTCGACGAGGATGTGTGACGGCTGTTGGACCTGTGTAAGGAAAAAGTTTGAAGGGTGGCTCTCAGTGATCATTTTACGAATCAATCAAAAATAATTTTTGAAGATAAAGAAAATAACTCACTAATTGGCCAACAGAATCAACGCCCTCGGTTGTCACGGCATTGTCCAGTTCTTGCCTTTTGTTTTCCCGGAAACTGCAGCTATCTAAGGTTCTCTCTGTACGTTTGCTACGCAAAATATTACTACCATCACTTTGCTTCTCTTGCCTCACTTCTTCTGTAGGACTAATATTTTCCTTATCTTCAGAGTTTCTAGAATTGATTGTCTGGTGCGAAGGATTACTTTGAGATGTTCTACTAATGCCAACATCAATCTCTTGCTTTTTGTCACATCGTTTCTCTGACAGAGGAGAAAAGAACTCTCTATGGCGTTTCTTCAAAATCGATGGTGTGTTAGTGAAAGTTTTAGCAGCACTTTTCAGCACAGCATCAGGACTATCATCACGGGAAGGTGAATTCCATAGCCTAAATGGAGTAAGACAGTTCATTGAAGACATCATAAGTTGACGGATACCAAGTGGGCTGTATTCTTGCTGCATATCACTGGCGGATGGTGCAAGATCACAGCTGAGGAAGGGAACATCCAAGCTTGGAAACCGAGGAGGCTCATAACAAAGAGCTCCAAGGTCCTGTTGATCTGAATGTGTATTCTCTCTTCCACTAAAAGAAGGAAAGTTTTGTGCAGTTTTTGGTTCTGAACTAAAAGTATTTACAGGAACCAGCTTTGATGGATCATTTGAACCCTGCTGCTTCTGGAGTTCTGCACTATTTAAACCATCCTTGGGAGGAGAGTCGGCAGATTCGTTGGTGTAGATAAAGCCATCATGTCCATTAGCTACAAGCTCTTGTTCGAGAGTTTCAAATAAATGACCGGCTTCACTGGTATATACATAAGTATCATCATTAGCAGAAACCAAGAGAGGAGCTAGAAAAGGTTGAGAACATGAATTTTCCAGAACATCAGATCTCGAATGATGATACGATTGCAACGATAAGTTTCTATTACTTTCTGGAATTTCAATGCTCGATGATTGACAGTGCAAAGGATGTGCATATCCACTCAGTTCAACCATGTCTGGGGCATCCGTTGTATTTTCAGAAGGAAAAGATTCATTGTTTATTGCATCTGAAAAGAGGACCCTGCAACATTCATAATCAGATATCAGCATGTGTTCGGGTTTATCTGAAGCCCTAGCCATATTTTCGACATTAGAGGCACTCAATCCTGCAGAAGTTTGATGTGGAACATTCTCTACTTCCTGAGATCCAATTGCTTGAAACTGTGGCAACTCCTGACCTAATTCTAATGAAGACATATTTGGCAACTCGTACAAATTATATTGGTTATCCCCAGTTGAAGAAGTTCTGCAATCCTGTGAGAAATTTTGGTCAGGCGGTTTCACATAGCAACCCAATTCACAGAGCATTTCAGGAATCGAAAAAGTGATCTCATCCAAAGAAGCATGATATTGCTCTGGACAATGTGGTGTTGAGCTTGGTTCCTCTTTTGAAAAAACATCTTCAGCCAATTGGCATTCCTCTTTTGTGCGTGGAATTGTATTGGAGCAAGCAACAATGGCTGAAGTTTGACTGACTTCAGATATGTCATCTGTTTCTGTCCCTCTGAGACTGCTATCATCTTTACTGCTCTGCACCCTTGAAGATGAAAGCATGGGTAGGCCTGATGGAATTGCATGATGCAGGGGTTGGTACTGTTCTAGTAAACCGGATGCCAAGTAAGAATCCAGTTTCTTTTTCACAGAACTGTTCCAGTGGTTCTTTATAGCATTGTCTGTCCTGTTGAAATCAAATATACATCACTCCGATGGGTATCTTAGCAGTGCTGAAGATAAATTCAAAGTAACGAAGCTATGTAAAGGAGAGTGCATTAAAGCAAGTCATTACATCAATGAACATGAAGAACATCATTGGAAATTACAAGCAACATGTCAGTAGTATTTCATAGCACAGAAGTGCTCTTTATGAAAGAAATATACTGAAAATCTGAGCATCTATTTGCTTACCTGCCAGGCAAGAACTTTGTTAGCTCTGCCCATCTATTTCCATATATTTGATGTGCACGAATAAGTGCTATCTCCTCTTCCTGTGTCCACGCCTCCTTGTTTATGGCAGGATTTAGATGATTGTGCCACCTGATTAATTAAAAAGTTACGCTTATGTGAAATAGTTTTACAGTAGAGGAATAAATGGCCACCACAACTCAATAAATTATTATATATGAAAAAACAGGACCTTTTAGAGTTTAGTAGTGAAACATTCCACCACACAGTTAACTTCAGGAAGTAAAAATATTAAAGGTGCCACGTCTGAGAACTTCTAATCGTACCTTTCCCTACATTGCTTACCAATACGACCAGGTAAGTGTTGTGCTATGGTGGACCACTTCTTAGGTCCATACTTTTGCACCAATTCAACAATTATTTCATCTTCCTATAAACAGTTTCCAAAATAATTCATCAGTTCATAAAATAAAATTGTGCATCAACTCACATGTTTATAATGAAATAATTGCTACAAGAAAGAATTACTGTCATGGACAGACAACCTCTTTAGACCATGGACCTTTGACAAGTTCTGGATTCAAAACCTTCTGCCACCTATGTAAACATTGTACATCAGTACGATCCTTGAAGCATTCCGCTACATATAACCAAATTTGAGATTAGGCATCTGGCTTATAGGACATCAAACTGTGAGGATCAATAAATAGCCGTTGATTGGCAAAGAAAGCAAGTGCTGATGCAAACAATCATGAGCAAGTATGGTTTCAATCATTATCAATTATCAAGATTGAAATATCAATATCCTAACAATTACATGTAACAGAACGACACGTGAATTTGCTGAGCCTCCGCTTTTCATATCCCTCCAAGCTAAAGCTCCATGCACAATTTCATAAAGTAAAATTGACTGCACAGGTTTTCTATGTAAGACCAAAATACTATATCAAATATTTTATATCTTCCTCATTCCTGCTAATAGTTTTGCAATGAGCAGGTTTTCTTACAAGTAACTAATACTTTATTTATTGTGAATCCTCAGTAGTTCTCTGTTCATATTAGGTAAAGGGACACTTCGCTGAAGGACCTAAATAGGTTGATAAATATACCAATATGGGAGTCCCACAGTGTACAAATGGTTAAGAAGGAAGAGAAGTGTTTCAACTGTTGGCAACAGTAATTGTAAAAAGAAAAAAAATATATATTTTCATCATTACCTATTTTCTTCCAGTTCTTGCCTTTGAAACGTTGGACTGCCTTCCTCAAGATTTCATCCTAATCAAATAAGTAGTTTATCGTACCGAATAAAACATAAGGATGTAAATTTGAACACTGATAAGAAAAAGTAACGAGATAAAATTCACTACAGATCGGGAATAACCAATTACGATGTACTTATATAAGACGGTTATGCTCTTCATAGAGATGGAAGGAATGAAAAATATATGAAGAAAACCTCAAACAATTGAAGAAATTTCTTTAGTAAGAAAATAGTTTTAAAGAATCAAAATGAATATATGTTCTTCTGTATCTCAATTAAAGCAAAACTCCGAAAGATCAAAATGAAAATAGCAGGTTACCTCTTCAGCTGTCCATTGGCCTTTTGTGGAACGCCTTGTAGGGCCACTTGTCCTTCGGCTAGAAGTTGTTCAATCATAAGCACAAATTTGGATAAGTAATATGGCTCTAAACCTTTCAATGAAAGAAAATTTTAACACGAGTGTTCATAAAACGACAGACTATTATGATTGGAAAGGATGAGTCAATTGACATATTCAAACTATTTAAATATCCAAGGAGTCATGAAACTAGAAGAGAGAGAGAGGGGATAAATGGATGAACATGAGGTCGAATTAGAAGAAACCAGAAGGTAGATGATTTTCCAACAGAAATTACCTATGCAGGGCTCGAATATTCTGACCACTGTCACCAGGCACATCTAAAGGAGTACAAAGCGTTGGATCACTTTCCATAGTTCCTCGTCAGGCAGGTAAAGCTGCATAGCCCAACTCCAACTCGACTGCTACTCTCTCCCAAATATTTCCTCCAAATCATTCTACTCTTCCTAAGAAGAGGCAGAAGCTAGCTTTCATTCGACAATCCGATGGACAGCAGAAACGAAACATATACGGTGGAATTAGTCAGACAATTCCTGTGGTAGAGTACCTTAAGTCAACAAAACGCTACCGAAAGATCAAATAAAAGATAGCAGAAAATCTTCATATCTGAATCCATCGTCTCAAACCATTACAATTGGAGATCTCTGGAATTTCAAATTTCAAAGATGAGCAAAGAACGATAAGAGGCCCACACTTCTCTAGGTTTTAGAGAAACGCATTTCCGCCAAGATAAAGTACCTAAATACTAACTAAACTCGAATGAAGTAACTCTCACAAATTCAAAATCAGAAGGAACAAAATCGTCAAAGCTCCGACGAATACGAACTGGAGCTAAACTAAACCAAACATTAAACTAACGAAACACTCCAGAAATCCATTTTCAAACAAGTTCGTACGTAGATGAAACAACAAATATCATCCGAATCATAATTGAATCAAACAAAACAAAAAGAAGTAAGCATAAACAAATCGCCGATTGAAAGAAGGTCCGATTAAACAGATGTCAAAATCAGCAAGCACATCGAACTAAAAAATTCAGTAGAATCAAAACGCTTATAGAAACTTGATCTACTTCAGTAGGGAAAAAGCGAAATGCAGATGAACAAGATGAAGATGTTCAAAACCTCGACATTGCAATCAATCACAGTACCTCGAGCATGGGCAGATCCGAGAGAGAAGAAGCAAGCGAGCGAGCGAGAGAGAGAGAGAAGGGAAAGATGAGTGAGATCAGAGAGAAGACATATTCAAATACGAAGAGGGCGGACTGGGAGATTCAAACCCTATGGTTAAAGTCAATCAAAGTTTTTTGAAATGCTGGACCGTGTAGTAGATTTAACGCCTAGGAGAGAAGTGGCCATTTTTGTACCTAAAATCCAACCGGTTCTTTTCGAAAAGTTCAAGTTCTCAACGGGCATTTCAAATTTTCTTCTTCTTTTTTTTTTTTTTTTCATTTTCAAATTAAAACTATCTCTTTTCGAATTTTGTCTGAACCCAACTTGTGAAACGTGTGTTCATTACCTTCGCAAAAGGGTTAATTGTTTAATTTAAGATTAAATAATTATATAAAAAAAGGTTATGCCTGAATTTCGATTGTGATATCTATTTAATCATAAACTTTTTCCAATTTTCATTTTTTAAATGTCATATAAATTTAATTGATTAGACAAAATGTAACATATGATCTCATCCAACCTTCTTTTCTTTAAAGAACATTTAAGATGCTCCGTCAACTTAAAAGTAATTCAATTGATTAAAAGTTTTATATCCTCAAGCAAAATATTAGAGGTTTAATCGAACTTTTTTTTTTAATATTCGTGAGTGTCCAGACCAACTTGTGTGGACTAATCCACATAACAACCATGTGAGCCTACTATATTTGGTTGTGAGGAAACACACTTTTCTCTATATATTATTTGTTTGTTTTTTTTTAGAAGATTCTCTATATATTATTATTACATAATCATTTTGTTTTGTTAATAGAGTCCACAATAGAAGTCGAAGTTAGTAAGAATACTCATCAAATTGGAAGATTAAATTTATATTTTAATTTAATTTTTTTGCAAATATAATTTAATTTTTATTAATATATTACTTTGAGATGAGTTGTATGCATTTTGAAAGAGATGTTGATACTTTTTTTCTCGAAAATGATACTAAAATAATTAATGTCAATTTCAAAATTTTAAAACATAATTATTGTAGTGGTTACAAATTGAAAAATCTCCCACCCACGTATTGTAAATAAAAAATAAATAAAAAGAATTATAAAAAAGAAAAAGTTACAAATTGAAACTGATAAACTAAACATTAACTACAAAAGAACAAAAGAAGATAATTTTGTTTATTTTGGAGAAACGAAAATGAAAAGAATGAAAAAAAAAAAACTTCAAATAGATTATGCAAATATGAACACAATTCAATGAATTAGCAAAAAGGTCAAACTTTTAAATACCAAATTTATATATAGAGAGAGAGAGTTCTTTGTCATTTTTTAAAATAATAACTAAAAAATAGTTATTAGTATTAACAACAAATAAATCAATTCATTAAAAGTTTTAGATATGGTATAACAAGTGAACAACAATTCTTTGTAAGAAGGAAAAAAAAAGTGAACAATTTTTTTTAATTCAATTGAGCATTAGAATTTTGATGATCTTTTTTTTTCAACTCAACTTTTATTTTTCCCGACAGACAGGCTTTTACTCAAAAAATGGCTTCATATTTAAAAAGTTAGATTCAGACACCTTAGAATCTGGATCACTTTAAACTCACTAGCGATTCAAATACATCTATATCTCAGATCAAAATTTAGAAATATTAATGAAAAAATTCCAAAATTCCAAAATACATTTATAAATTTCCACCCTAAGTCATTCCACTCTTTCACTATACTGCCACTCCCTTTCGGCAGTCTCTCTCGAGTGGAACAAATTCGTCTCTCACGCAAAGATTTTCATTATCTTGAGAAACTTGTGACGTGGGAAAAGAACAAAAATGGATTCAAAAGGACTTGTTAACTTTATATGTTCAAATAGTGTAGAATAATAATTCAAAAAAAAAAAAAAATAAAGACAATCTATACTAAACATGAGGCTGACAAGTAAAAGACCAGTAGATCCAGATGCCAAGTGCTTCTCCCTCCAAAATCTTTTTGAAGGCATCCAACAAAAATTGTAGCAGAGCTTTCACTCAAGCAGAGCTCAAACCTTTTGAGCTTTATTCGGGCGACCTCGGTTGTTGTCGTGTCCTCTCGACCGACCATGCTTTCCACCTCTATTGAATTTACCACCCCTGTACACAAATAGCAAGCAGCAGAGAAACATGGAAGATTATGAAAGAGAGCCAAGTGAACATCCAGTACGAGTTTTCAATAACCAATTCAAATATAACATTATTCGTTATTTAAAATGATAACCTTCCACGGTTTCCCTTAAAGTCACGACTACGCTTTTCTTGACTGCTACGGAGTAGCCTCCAATACTCCTTCTCAGCCTCACCTGATATCAGAGGAATTTAACCAATATTGTCAAAAGGCAAACATTCACTCAAAGAGAAAGCACAAGTAGTTTCAATTTTCTTCAAATATGAAGTTAACTACTGCAAGGTAATGATTTTTTTTTTTAAAGAAGCCAATGTTTCATTGAACAAATGAAATAAAGGGCATACAAAAAACAAGTCCAAGACTAGCTACCAAAAAGGACTCTAATTCAAAAGAACAAGGTCAAGATCATAATTAAAATCAATCTAGTGACTCATTAAATCTAATACTTTCTCAGCCCTCCCCACCCGACCTTTCTTTCTCTATAAAGATCCTACTGTTCCTCTCGAGCCAAACACAGGACAGCAAAAAAAACTGACCAACCAAAGCTAACAAAAATTATAACTTCAAGAAATTGCCAATACAAAGATTGATTGACGAAAAGACATTTATCGGCATTGATGAGTTTACCTTTACTTATGTTTTAAGGAAGCAAAAGAGCAATTCCGTTATTTCTTGGCAGATTATGAAACGAAATAAAAACGGAAGGAAAAATACATATCGCAAGAGAGATAAGTTGATAAAATTTAGGTTGCAACCGAGATTATTAACTAAGAGAACAGAGACAAATAACACCACAATGTACTATTTTTACTTAATTTTAAGAAAATTACGCCAATTGATATTTGCTAATAGATCTTTTCGGCACAATCAAGATTAAAAATAGAAAGAAACCATTGCCAGCAACTATAGTCATCACTTTACTCATTGCTCAAACAACAGTGAATTTTGTTATGGTACCTGACACTGGTTCTAAGGTGGCTATAGAATTCTTCACTGCCAGTCCCCCTTGTTCAGCAAGAACTGCAGCTGCACGAGCTTTCTGGGCAGCCGCAGGATCATCAAACCTGATATAACCCGACTCCTCTCCGATCTTAAAATCAATGTACTTCACAATCCCAAATAAAGAAGAGAAAGGAAAAAAAGGAAAACACAGATGTGTCAGAATGGACAATCTTTATAAATTGGCAGGCATATGAGAGCTGAAAACAGAAAGGTGACACGAATGTCAAAAGCATGAATCAAAGTCCAAACAGTCTTTGAACGTCCACACACTTTCAGTTCCATGGAACAATTACTAAAAATAAACGACATACACATGGAACAAGATTCCCCCTACCAACACACACTCACAGTTCCATACCTACATACTAAGGATAGAATTTCACGGTAGCACGAATGAAATAGAACAATAATGATGCAGGCAAAATTAGGTTCACCATAACCTAACAAAAAGCACAAACAGAGAAGGGAAGATAAACTACTAGATAAAGTATATAACATAAATTTTAAATAAATGTTCTTGAAACATTCTGATAAGTGCAGCAATTCCACGAGGAAGAATCAGTGACATACCATGACATTTCCAAATTTCTGAAAAATAATCTTCAAATCCTCACGCGAAACAACATCCCCGTAGTTTCTGGATCTAGCAGCTGTGGGTTTTTCTTCAGCCTCTTCAGGTTCATGTTCATCAATGGGGTCATCCATAGACTGCTCTTCCACTTCAGGTTCTTCTTCATTGCCTGATTCATTTTTCTTATCAGCCTCTTCATTCTTATCATCAGAACTCTTCTGAATTTCTTCATCTTTGTTCACATTTGCTTCCTCTGTTTGCTCAGTTTTTTCAGTGTTACTCTTTGAGGAATCTTCATCTGTTTTGCCTTCAGTCTTATCAGTGGCTACACTATGAGATCCATTTTCCTCAGCAGAACTTCCAGCTGACTTGTGTTTCAATGTAAAGGCGACAATTAAGCCTTTTGGGTAGCTGCAACAATCATGAGTAAGATTAAGTGATGTGAAAACAGGAGTGTATGGTTAAAAATATTGGATATTACTACAAGCCTATATTACATACTTTGGTTCCGAGGAATTATTATTCTTGCGGTTCGAATTCGAGGTCGAGCGTGAACTTTCAAACTTCTCTGTCTCTTTTGCTCTCTCCTCATCAAAATCCCTCCTGGAATGGAAATAATATTTACAAATGGAGTTGAATAATATGTCAAGTGGAATACATTAAATCAATGCTCAAAATTGTCAAAGAAACTTTGGTAATCAATATGCTTTTCACCTATATACAAAAGAATATCAAATGAAAGTTCAAATATCATCACAATTAACAAGAATCAATGCTTGAAAGGCAAAAGCCTTAAGGAAAGGCACAAATCTTTAGCCTCGAGGCCTGCACCTCATGAGAACGTATTAAGGTTTAGATACACTTCAATGGTGTTTATAAGAATAAATATGAACTAACTAACCATTTTTCAAAATACACAAGTGAACTAATGGATGTGTATAGAACATAGTACGGAATATGGCAATTAATTATCTAGCCAGCCCATAACTATTTTACGAGGAAGCTTTCCAAAAAGATAAAAAAGAAAAGGTTAAAGAATATAAAAGTCCTATTGAATATTGTTTGCAACATTTAAAATCATCTTTAAAATCTTTGATCTATTCTTAAATTAAGGTTGCAACAATTTGTGGACATAAGGTTCTATTTATGTACATCTATATAATTCTTACAACCGTAATGCATGGTTATAAAGTTATGACCATTTTTTCTATTCAAATTAACGGTTATTCTTCATATATCTTGAAGTTCATCATTCAATTTAGGAGTAAAAAATTTGGAAGCAAATATAGATGCGCATGCTTATTGTATTTCAACACCACTTACTTCGGTTTCAATTCCAACTTGGCACCAGCATAAAGCAAGCTTTCCGCCAAAACTTTTTCTGCATCTTCTTCGGTAGAAAATTCTACCAAAGCAGTTCCACAGAATACCCGTTTATCTGCAACATGACGGGGCAGCCTCACACTGTTAACCTGAAAATCAATAGGGAAATTCTTATATTCAACAATATAAATGAACATATATATATATATAGATGCTCTGCAAAGGGCCGTGATAAAAACATAATTGAGACTGACAGATCAGGATTTTGAATATTTGACATATTATGCACAAAAAATTAACAAAGCAATCAGCTTAAAGTCTGAAAATCAAGGAAAATAGGAGGAATCACGGTTTTGCATTTCACAATTGTTTATGAAATTGTTCAGAAGACAGAGATACTACAAAGTTTTTCAAAAGAGCTTACATTGATAACCTAGCTAAAACGAAGGACATTCTGAAACCAATATTCAAACAATCACATTAACATGTAAAATGATACCATTATGGACATGGGGAATGGTATATAGAAATTAACATCAATGTCAAAAACAAAAATCTACCTTCGCAATTTGACCAAAGAAAGTTTCTACATCTTCGAGCTTGACGTCATATTCAAATGGCGATGCAGCTATGGTTCTATCATTCAATTGTTCAATTAACTCCTCAGGTTTTGAGAGTTCAGTTGTTCTACAAATCTTCTTCCCTGGACCATGCAAAGCCAAACTCAATCTACTGATAATATGAAAAATCCAAGACAATATCCGTAACTTAGATAGGATCAGATTTTATATGAGCATGTAATATAAAAATTTGTGAATTATGACATATAAAAAGAACCACATTTTGATTTATAAACTTACCAACCTGTCCACAGAATTGAAAACTTGACATTTTCGACAACACGATATTTTACTACAGCTTAGTATTTTTCTTCTCTTCCCTCATGAAATTAAAAGATGCAATAATAACAAAGGGAATGTTGGTTTTTCCTTAAACTCCAAACTTTGCATTTCATGCTACACAATAGCAAATAAAAATTCCACAATTACATCACTCAAATGCGAAAGAACTAACCATCTTCCGAAACTTTGATAGTTGTAGAGCTTCTTAGAGTTTCAGCGACAGCCTTTAAAGTATCTTCTGGAATATCTTCTGGGTTCACGTCCTGTCCCAATTTAAGATGGCTTTTCATCCGAGAAAACGAACAAATTAAAGACAAATCCACCACTGTAATTTCCCAGTCAAGATCAACGAAAGACATTCGAAATAAACGCCAACCAATAACACTAATCCAAATTAAAATTCAAAACAAAAAAACAGAACCCGAACTGCGTAGAGGCAATACTTAAACAGGCCATCCAACTTGAAAGCAGATTAAACAGAACCAAAAATGAAAAGGTGCAAAAACAAATATCATCAAAAGATGAAGGATACTTCCATCAGGGCTTTCGCTAACAGTTTTCTTAAGAAAACTATCTCTCGGAAGATTACTGTCACTGAAATAGAACTCGACCTGCAGAAGAGAAATCAAAGCGATGAACATTGAAAAAAGATCAAGTAAAGCTTGAAACGAAGAGAGATTTTGAACGCATTTGACCTGACGAAGCACTTTCTTGGCGGTATCTTGGTCGAGAGAAGAAGTCTCCATGATTGAAAGGAGTTTCGAGACGGAGAAAAAACGCGGGCGGGAAGAGAGAAGAAGCAGAGAGTAGGGTTTCGGTTTCGAGTACAGAATAATTTGGTAGTATTTAAAGCTCTTATTATTGAGTTTTAAGCGCCTAAGAGAAAACCGGGTTCGGTTTATTTTCCACGATCCGGCCCACGTTGGCAAAGCATTGCAACGTGCCGTAGAATCATCGGCCACGATTGAAAACCGATATTTCCATAGTCGCCTTGGGCTAACTGACCCCTTGGACTAACATTACACTTCGGGATTTATTTGATAAACTTTTAATTAAAATATCAGTTATTCTAATCCATATATTTTCAAATTTTCAAATTTATTTGATGTGCTTTCAATAAATCTGCAAATGAATCTTTTTTATTAGTTTATTGTTAAATTTTTCAAAAAAAAATATTAGTTTTCTCTTTATAAATTTTGGAAACATATTTACTTTCTATATTTTTTAGAAGAAAATTATTATCGCTTTATTTAACGTGCTTTCAATAAATCTACAAATTAACGCTTACCACCTTGCGATGAAAACAACACAAAGTTCGAAGCCTCCCAATCTGACCCCAGCAAAAGTATCTCAGCTTGGAAAAGTATGTGGAAGTTGGATGCCATTCCTAGGATGAAGACGTGTACGTGGAAAATTATCAACGATATCATCCCAAGCAAATCTCTAGAAGCAAAGGCTAAATATGGGTAGGTCTCAAATCCATAGCTGATACCGGAGGGGAATTTCAATAGAGGTTGAATCAGACGCCTTGCTTGTTTGTAAACGCGTTGAATAGCATCTTAGAAGACCTCTTAGATATGAAACCCATCATCGACGTCATCCTCGGAGTAGCAGCCTCCATGAAATCTGTAATTTCCAAGCATTGTAGGAGAAAGCTAAACACAGTAGCCCATTGTGTTGCTCAACATTCTTGCTTAAGGAACTTTGACACTATGTAGAGGAGCTCCTATTCGCGGGAAAAAGGGCAAATTTTTTGGCCTCTTCACCTTCCTTTGTGGATTTCCCCTCTCTATAATGTGGACAACTTTTTGTTCTCTTAATATTAATGAATTTCTATTTTTAAAAAAATCAAAATTTCAAATTTATTTAATGTGCTTTCAATAAATCTGTAAATTAGTCTTTATTATTAGTTTATTGTTAAATTTTTCAAAAAAAAAAAATATTAGTTTTCTCTTTATAAATTTTGGGAACATATTTACTTTGTGTATTTTTTAGAAGAAAATTATTATTATTTTACTGAGTTGGATGAAAATTAACTTAAAACTAATAATAAGAACTGATTTTAATATTTTATCGAAAGTATGGTGACTAAATTTAGACATTTTAAAGTTTATAAATTAAAATAAAACGAGACTCAAAGTATAAGAACCAAAATGATATCATAATATAAAACTTTTTTATGTGAAAAAAAAACAAATTTTCACTCATAAGTTGTACCCTTTTTTATCTTAAACGTCTATTTTTTTTTTTAAAAAAAAAGGTTTTTACTTTAAGACTTTATAAGTACAACAATTTTTAAAATTGTTGTAATTTTTACTCTAATAAGTTTTTGTAATTTGAGTGGTTTTAGAAAAATATTCGTTTGTGAAATGTATTTGAGACTAGAATTTATGGGATTTTTTATGCTAAAAAAAATTATGGGATTTTAGAGAGCTTTTTATTTTTTTTTTTTCTTTCTTTCTTTCTTCTTTTGGGTTGAAATTGATTAGTTTTGGGAGATTTGTTTTTTTTTTTTTTTTTTTTTTTGGAAGAGTGGGAGATTTGTTTAGTGACTGTTCTTCTACATCAACTGAGGTTAATTTTGTACAATGTTTAATCTTTTTTAGAGTAATTAGTGTATTTTATACGATTTTTACATGCTTTATTAAGTCACGTAGGTGAATTTTAGTGGGAATTAAATTAATAAATGGTAAAAATGGTAAGACTTTTATAAATATGGAATTCTTTTTTTTTTTTTATAATATAAAAAAATATGGATTTTTATTTTTTATTTTTAACAATTCATTTCAAATTTGTCTAAATCTTATAAATTTATGGTAAGATTTTATGCATTAATTCTATTTCTATTCTTCCCTAAATGTCCTTATTTAATTAATTTATTTTAGTATTATATATTTTTTTTTATCAACTGATAAAGACAAATACGTAAATGAGCTTCTTAAACTCTTTTAATATTCGGTTGTAAGCTGAAAAAAATGTAAAATTATAACAAAATATATACTTTTGGAATAAATAGACTACTATGGGCCCATTTGTGTGGTTACTCCTAAAAACAAGATATTCAATTTCTCACTTTTACCCCACCCCTATTCAACTTTAAAAACTATTGATAAACAAATAGTATTTTATTTTAATTCATAATTTTTTTTTTCTTTCTATTTTGATCTATCGCGATGGACTCTACTATTAGTCTACTGTCGCCCAAATAGCTAGGGCAGGTCAGTTTCCAAGTAGTCTCATTAGAACCTATGTTGGGTTGTGGTATTGTTTATCTATTAAATCCATTTTATTTTTACTTATATGTAAATTGGTTGATTATTGGAAAAAGTAAATCGTGAATTTTCAAGGAACAAAGGGTAATTGGAGATGGAGGAGGGGTAACAATTGGGTATTGGCCTCTTCTTTGTTTCTTGTGGCTTCGACATGTGATTTTGTCGAATTTTGACGAAGATTCAATGAGTCTATTACCGAAACATGCTTAAATAAGAACTGAGTTACACTAGCAAACTGATTACACCTTAACTGGATACTAATAATTATGGTGTAAATAACAATACAGACACTGTATATATAACAAATGTTGCAAAATATATTGACAATAAATAGTCGAGACACGTTTACAAAGCGCTGTTCTGAAGACAATTATTCGCTCTGCACAAGTTGCAAGCAGGCTACAACGATCGTCTTAGAATGATACAACGACTAATTCCAGTAGAACAACAACCTCAAACTACTCGGATCTGGCAGAACTCTTGGATATTTGCTTTCAACTCTACTCAAGATCAAAAGAAATAAAAAAAGAATGATGAATGCTCCAAATGAAATGGGATAATTCAAATGAAGAAACAAGTTGTTATTTATAGGTTAGCAACTTAGTAACTCAAAAGAATAAAAATAAATAAAATTGAAACATATGAAAAACATAACTCAATTGAGTTATAACACCAAATTTAACTTTCATATGTTAAATTTGTAATTGAAACTTCAAATTGAATTTGATGTTTCAATCCATTTTGAAACTCTTGATGAATTGAATCACTTTCTTTCACATCTTATTTGTAAAAAATCCAACACAAACAATTGAGTCTATTACATGTAATCCATTTTGTTGAATTTTCTTATACCCTTGACCAAGAGATAATAGTTATGCTTTGTGGTTTCAATGTCGGAGGGAGATGAAGGAAAGGTGTCGATGCGGTAGTTGACGATAATAGTTATGGTTTGAAAGGTTGGTAGCCATCTTGGTGCCTACTCATGCAACATGAACGTTAATAGTATGGATCGAAACAATCACGTTTTTAAATTTGATAGTTTAAAATGAAAATTTTGGAAGTTCTGTGAGCAAAATAAACAAAAGTTGAAAGTTCAAATATCAAAATAGAATTTAACCTTAAAGGAAGTGTAAACTAAATTTACGTCTTTCTCAAAAAAAAAAAAAAAAAAAAAAACTAAATTTACGTCTGACAGATATAATTTCTACAAAGTGAAAATAATTTCAATTTAAAATGCAATAACTTAAAAGAAGGAGGAAAAAAAAAACTATCCGAAATGGTGGATGGACTTCTTTAACTCATTAATTTCAAATTTGTCTAAATCGTTTAAATTTATCAACGGTAAGATTTCATGTATTAATTCAATTTTTGTTCTTCCCTAAATGTCCTTATTTAATTTTGATATTCTAATAAATATTGATTTGTTTTCCATAAACCAACTGGTTATCTAATTTGGCAACTCTTATTTTATCAATTTATTTTAGTATTATTTTTTTTTATATTAAACATTCTATTTCTGTTTTTTTTGTTTCCTTACCTTTAGAGATTTCATTTTCGTTTTTCTCCAATTTTAGTCAACTGTCGTTGTTTCCAAGCTCATTTATTTTCTGTCAACTGGTAAGGACAAATACGTAAATGGGCTTCTTAAACTCCTTTAATATCGAATTGTGAGCTGAGTCAGCTGACAGAAATGTAAAATTATAACAAAATGGACACTTTTGAAATAAATGGACTACTATTGACCCATTTGTGTAGTTACCCAAAAACTATTTCAAGATTTTTAGACCAAGTTGGCAAGTTCACTGAGTTATGCAAGTTGGATTGGGTCTAGTTTATGTCTTCCATTGTATTGTCCACGATCCAGTGTCACGTTAGGTTCATAATCAAGCCCACCTAAAAATGAAGAAAGAAAGAAAAAAAAAAAACTTTTGACAAACAATTGATACACTTGTTTTGTTATGTTATTTTATTTTATTTTTACAACTCTTTTTAAAAAAGGTAGGACACAAGGATTTTCCAGGCGATCACCTAACTTAGATTTTATTTTATCTTATTAAGTTAAACAATGAGAGAGAATATTTGAAGATTTTATCTTAAAGTGACACAACCAAAACTATGATTTTGTGACCTATTTGAAAACAGTTAGTCTATTTTTATTTTTTTTTTCAAATTGTTGCGAATATTTTTAAATAAATAGAAAATTATATGAATACCAATATTGTTAATTTGAAAAGTTACAATTCCGTGGTCATTTAAGATTGTCTTGTCCCTTATTTAAACCGTTCTTTGTTACATTTATTTAAAAACTTCAAAGAAACTTTTGAAGACGAAATATATAGACCTCTATTTGACGAATATCCCTGACTTAAATTTTCAAATATGTCCCTATGTTAATGGTACACGAACTTGGACAATATAATCTATTTTTTCCATTAATACCTAACCTATCCTGTCTTCGATTTAAAATAATTATTATGGTTTTTATTCTAATAGAAATTTAAAAATAAGAATAAAATGGGTATTCATGTTATTGTCTTTCATATATATATATACATACAGTTTAGGGAAAAACAACTTGAATATGATAAAAGGGCCATGACCAGCCTAGGGCTTAGCCCAGCAAATGTTGGTGCTGACCCAAATGCCATTGACAATAAAGCCTAGTCCAAGAGTATGAAAACGTTTTAGAGAAATTTTGGTAGATAGGCTGTTTTATATACATATTTTCATAAATGTCCATAGTTTTTTTTTTCCTTACCATTTTACCCTTGTCATATTTTATAAGATTTTATAAGATATTATCTTAACTAAATCCTTAATATTTTGAAAATATGATTCTTGAGATTTGATTTATTGTCATAATGATTCCAACTTATTTTCCTTTTATTTCATCCATTTTCGCTCTCTTGTTTGGTAATTTTCGGTTGATCCATTTTTTTCTCTCTGTTTTTTTTTCCTTCTTTATCGATTTATTCCTTCACGTTTTTTTCTTTGTGGCAGCAGTTTTCTATTTTCTTCATTAACCGAACAAAAGCTAATCGATTTTTTTCTTCCCGTTTTTTCTTCCCGACAACAGTATATATAACATATTCGCTGGAATATCTAAAAAATGTGTATATATTTCGATTAATATTCATTTTACTGACATAACTATTTCGGTTATTTTATATATATATATATATATTCCCAGTAATATACCGTTTATAATCTATGCATATATTGCATTGATTATTATATATTATGGTTAATATTCAATATATAATAGTTTAGTATATATGTCCCATAGTCTACGTACTTTTTTTTTTTAGATTTTTGCATTTTACAGAAAAACATTTATATTCATATATAACAGCTTATATATACTATGTACATAAGTTTTCCTTTTTTTACTCATTATTGTAGCCACATATACCGAGTTTTTTTCTTGTCTCATTACTATAGTATTAAATATATACACTTGTATATTTAGTTATTTGCCAATATATATTATATATATACATGTATGTATGTATATAAAATATACCAATGCATTTAGGAGAAATATAGATATTGGGAAAAAAAAGTCTGTATATAACTATAAAAAAAACCTTATTTTTTAAATAATATATACATATGTATATATTAAATATACCACGGCGGTGATGAAATTGAACGATACCCACAATAAAACAACGACAATTTGAGGGCAACAACTGGGCTGGTGGTATCCATTGATGCATGGGTGCTGCTTATTTCGAGTTTGCAATGGTGATGGTTGGACGGCGGCGGCGCTTCCGATGGTGGTTGGTCGTCGGCGACAAGAAAAGGATCGGAGATGAAGAGGGAAAGAGTGGTCGAGAGACCATGAGGGAGAAAGATCATGAGGGAGGAATGAAGGGAGGGAGAAACCGTGTGTGAATTGGGAAAAATAGTGGGTGGTTTTAGAGATTTTTTTTTTTTTTTTGAAAAATTGGGAGTGATTTTAGGGATCTTTCAAATTTGGGAAGTAATTAAAAAAATCTCTTTCCTTTTCCGTTCACTATCTCTCACTCACGGTTTATGTTTCTTTTTTTGGTTTTATTTGATTTATTTTATTTTTTTAAATAGTTAGTAGTGAATATGAGGGCTTAATCGTAAAAGGACCATGATTTTTATGAAAAAAAGTTGAGCCATTAGGCATTTTCTGTAAAAAGTGGGAAACTTGGACATTTATGAAATATAGGGTCCAAATTTGGACTATCTACTTTTCCCAATGTTTTATTTCAAAAAAAAAAAAAAAAGTATGAAAAGGTTGTTCATTATCTTTTAACACATAGTCAATTGATTGTTAAAAAATTAGCACAAATCTATTGCGAAAAATAATTTGAATTATTTTTTTTAAAAAAGAAAACAGATTAAAACAAAACACAAAACTACACAAAATTATTTTGAAAAATAATTTGAATTAAGCTCCGTTTGGGATTGATTTTGAAGTCTAAAAAGTGATAGCAGAGAAATTTTAACCGTTTTTTTGTGTTTGGTTAAACTGATTTTTTAATAATTTAAAGAAAATCAAATTTTGAATCACTGGTTTGCAAAAGCTGTTAGGAGTAGTTTTGAGATTTTGCTTTTATGAAAATATGGTGTAACTAACAAATATTTAAAATTATTCTTTTATCCTTTCATATTTTATCTACAATAAATATATTCAAATATTATTATTTACAATTTATTTTATCTCATCTCATTTTTTTTAAATTTTTAAATTTAATTTATTACTTCTAATTTATTTCTCTTACTTTTTTGTATTTAAACTTAAATTAGATTTTGTTTGATACATTTTTTTCTATAACAATCGCTTCTATGGATATTTTTATCGATTTATTTAAAGTAAACGAAACATAATTTATAATATAAATGATATAAATTTACCTAATTATCTTAGGAAAGTTTTCAAGGTAAATATTAATACAATCGTGCTTAATTGAAATATGTCTATTTTGGTCATTATACTTGTTTCGCAACAATTTAATATTAATTTACCGAACACTGGAACTTGACTTTCCATGTATAAATCTAAAATTTACCAAACACCGACCAATTTACTTCCTATGGTAAGTTGATTTTTTTAAAAAAACACAACTGACAACAATTATTTTAAAAGCTACAGCAATCCTAAACTAAGTCTTAATTATCTTTTTTTGTGTGTTAAAAAATTGATGTTATTGCCACTTATTCAGGGTAGTCTGCATTTATATAATAATAATTGTGTTTAATGACTCGTAGTTAGGATGGATGTGATTTAGGCGTGCTGATTATAAAGATTTTTAAAGTTTTTGTTTTTTGAGAAAATAAAATATTTTTATAGTTACTAATCTTATTAGTGTGTTTGTGGTTGGTTATTTATTTTCTCATAAATATACCTAATGAATATGATTTCAATAAACCTAACAAAAGCACTTATACAATTTCTCTCTTTTTCACTTTTTGTTACATTCTTTTTTAATCATTAAACCAAACAGTCATAATACAAAGTACATTTAAAGTGGTTTGGCGAACCCACTGTTACATGATGGAAAATCTGATAGCCATAACATGGATCTATCTTTAGCTAACGCATCCTTAGCTAAGATATATGCTCTTCTATTGCTATTTCTGGAAATATGAGAGAAAGTTAAACTAGAAAACTGAGTAATCATATCACGAATTTGGACAATCCAATGATATACATCTGATGAAGCTTGCAGTTCGTCTGTATCATGTTTATCGCATTTAAAGAGTCTGAAAAGATTTGGGCCGTCTTATATTTCAAACGTTGTAACAATCGAATACCCTGCAGAATCGCTTGGACTTCTGCCGCAAGCGGTGTGAAGGGCGTTCGATCTATCATTTCCATAGCAGCTAACAAATTACCAGAAGGTCCCGTAACAACCATGCCATATCCCGCTCCATTATGGAGCGTGTTACATTGGTAGCTTATATTTATAAATAATTTCCAAACACAACAATTATGTAAATATTGTTTATCAAAGCCCCTCCAGGACAACGTTTGCTTTGTAGGTTATGTTATTTCATGGAGTGATTGCCGCCTTTTATTCATAGAATTAGAAGATTATATGTTACTTTCACTCTGGAAGTAAATAATATAAATTTTCGACTCCTTCAATTTTTATGTTAGTATATTATTTTGAATCTCTAAACATTAAAATTATAATTTGATGTAACTAAATAAACGCGATCTCATTTGACTCGATATATCAATCAACAAGATGCCATTATATAGAACAGATGTACCTAACTCTCTCACTAATATCATGAATATATGACGGCAGCTTCCATCCACGACGGACGTAATGAAAATTCTAAATATGTAAAAGCACTAGTAACTTAGTGGTTAAAATAGGGAGTCCACAAAGAAGGCAACTTAACATTTTGCTTATAATTAAACAAATTTAATTTGTAACATCCATTCAACACATTAACATTAAAAACATTTCTTTAAAAAGAAAAACACAACAAACACATAATATATTAATCACACCCTTAAAAAAAAATGAAAGAAGATAATACTTTTTTGAAAAGTTCAAATATGTTTTGAAAATTCTCGAACTAATTTAGGAAAATTTGAGACAACGAGGTCTCGATTGCCAGCTAAAAGAGACAGTTGGCAGATTGCCAAAAAAATAAATTAAAAAAGAAAAAAACTTTTTGTTAATTGGATTTGATAGAAGCCGATTTGACAAAGTATATTACCCGAATCCAATTCTCTGCTGGAAAAAGGAAAAATTCTCAGTCAGTCACTATTTTAGGACAGCAGAAGAACAGAATCCTTTCCTTCTCTGCTCCATTGGTCACCAATCATTCAAGGCTTTATTTGGCCCAAAAGAGAAAATGTTAAATTATTCAAAAAAAAAAAAAAAAAAGGATTGATTTCGATTGACATCCCAAACTTTCAAAAGTTTTGGTTCACTTTTCGAAGTTTGAAGTTTGTTTCAAAACGATCTTTGATAGGTTTTTTTTCCTATCAAATTATAAAATAACATGTTTGCATGTGTCTTTATAATTTATTTATTTTTTTTCACGTATGTGTTCAAATCTGTTTGCATAAGTAACAATGTATGCACAAACACATAGTTTTTCATCTTAGAATTTACCAAGAATAAAAGCCTGGATGTTTAGTCCAAGGAGTTGTGAAGTAGGAGTTAACTTTGTTTGACATGAAATACAACACTCAATTGTGGGGCCCACAAACTTGATAGCCAATTACAATACTCTATTGTGGCCTCCACAAACTTATTAACTCCTATTTCAATACTTTATTGTGGGTCCCACAAACTTGTTAAACTTCTACTCCAACTTTCAGGACAAAACAATTCTAGATTTTATCTTGGGTCAAACACCACGGGTTATTTTAAAACAAACTTCAAATTTCAAAGGTTAAAATGAAACTTTTTAAAGTTGAAGAGTATAATTGAAACCAACCTCACGGTTGAGGGAATTTTTTAATAATTTAACTGAGAAAGAAACCCAACAACAAACTATTTAAAAAGGAAAATAAAGCAAGTCTCTAAAAAGTTCCTAAAAGAGGCTGAAGAAGCCATCCCCACAGTCCTTGGCTTGGTCCTTTTCTGATCTTCCCACTTGCACAAGCCTGCCAATTATGCACATGTCCTTGGCACTGCAATTTGCAAAGGCAAATGGCAAATCAAAATCTCAACTCTCACCCATTTTTGTTAGCCAAAATCTACCACAATCCCCATGTTCAAGAAAGGCAAATAAAAATGCTCATTTGGGCCATTTTCTCACCAAGATTTGGTTAAAAACACACCCAATCAAGTGGGTAAAATCATGCTGACCTTTTAACAAACACATGGCATGCAACTTTTTACTTTTTTTTTTTTTTCTTCCTTTCTCCTCTCTTGGAGGAGACCCAGAAAAGAAAGATCACATACACACAAATCTTGGAGAATAGACATAAAGGAGTGTGCTAAATTAGATAGAGTGAAAGAGGATCAGCGCATTTGGAGATTTAGCAAATGGAAAGAAGAGGCACAAGGAAACAAAAACAATGACGATAATAAATTGACGGTTCAATTACAAGTTTGGTCTCTGAACTTTCAAAGTTGTGCCAATTTTGTCTTTGAATTTTAAAAAGTGTCAAATAGGTCTTCAAACTAAAAATTTTGTGTTCAATACATCCCTAAACTTTTAAAAGTATCTAATAGATCCTTAAACTTTCACTTTTGTGTCCAATAGGTTCTTGAACCTTTCAATTTCGTGTCTAACAAGTCCTTTGACCTATTCAACATTTTTTAAAATTGACAAGCCTATTAGATACAAAATTGGAAGTTTAGGGTTCCAATAGGCTTAAAATTCAATTTGACATCGAATAGATTGGTTAATTCTTAAAAATCTCGAATATGCCCGTGTCTATTAGACACAAAATTTAAAGTCTTTGTTGTACACTTTTTAAAGTTTAAGAACTTATTAGACACAAAATTGAAAGTTCAAGGACCAAATTGATGCAACTCCAAAAGTTTAACCTAAAAACAACCTGCTGTTTCGTTTCAACTAGCGCATATAGAACATTAATCTGAGCATAGTCAAGGGATATACCTTCAACCAAGAGGTAAGAGATCGGATCCCACCCTCAGACTAAAAAGGCCTATAGAGCATAAAATGGAAGCCAAATGCATTACATTGGGGCCTTGGAATCTTGGCACGTGCCTGGGGGAAGAAGAAAATGAAATTATTTTTCTGAAAAAAATAAAAATAAAAAGCCATATTGGTCCCTTTTGTTGTAAGAGGTCAGAGGAAAGCAAAGAGAGAACAGAGGGGAATTAGTTTTGATGAGAGACTCTGTTTTAAAGCACGCTCTGTGCTGTTGCTGTTGCTGTTGCTGTGCCAAGCCAACTCTTTATCGTGCCAACTAGTTGTTTTAAGAATATACTCTGTATTATTATTATTATTTTGGAATAAATTGTACAAGTATTTTGGGGCGAGTTGGCCAAAAAAAAAAAAAGTTGGCCAAAAAAGAAAATTGATGGAGCAGATGGAAAAGTACATATTTTAAAGGTGAAATTACAATTATGGTACTTGAGTTGATATATATATATATATATATATATATATATATATATATATATATAGTTTTAACGATGTGGAGTGACTAATTTGAATATAGTTTAATAGACGAGAGAGATCAATTGCTATCTAAGTTCCATCCCCACAACTGTTGATTTATTTTATTTTATTTTAAGTGAAGATGGGGGGATGCCTTGATGAGTTGAGGGTTGTCAAATATTAATCCATTAAACAAGAAAATTGAAAGTTTAGGTCTTGTTTGATAATCATTTGGACCCTGTTTGATAACCATTTCGTTTTTAGTTTTTGGTTTTTGAAAATTAAGCCTATAAACGCTATTTTTATCCACAAGCTTTTTTTTTTTTTTTTTTTTTTTTTTTTTTTTTTTTTTTTTTATCTACATCCTTTCCCATGTTTTTAAAAACCAAGCCAAATTTTGAAAAAAAAAAAAAAACCTAGTTTTCAAAAACTAGTTTTTGTTTTTGGAATTTCGCTAGGAACTCAAATGTCGCCTTAACAAAAATGAAAACCATTGTAAGAAGATTGAGAGAAAACAAGTACAATTTTCAAAAACCAAAAACCAAAAACGAAATGGTTATCAAACGGGGTCTTGGTTTTTCGTTTTTGAAAATTAAGCTTACAAGCACTACTTCCACACCTCTAAATTTTCTTTGTTTTGTTATCTATCTCCTTCCCATGTTTTCATTTTTTTTTTAGAATTTTGTTAAGAATTCAAATGTGTACTTAATATAGATTGTTAAGAGTTGACTTATCATGTCCTTTTTCTGTGTATCTCTGTCTGGTCTCTTCTCTGTTTATTCTTAGTGTACTTGGCTGTTTAGTCTCTTAGTAATCAGTCCATATATCTCTGTCATTAGGTTAGTTCTTTCTTGTCATCATGTTGATGGCTCTATTTTAATTTTCCTAAGATGATTATTTGTTTAGTCAGTCACGACATCTCCATTAAGTTGTATTTATTAAGGCTTACTGCTTCTTGAGATGAAAAAGAAAATCAAAGAGCCTTTCTTCAAAATTCATGGTATTAGAGATCCAGCCGTGGAAAACACAATGATGGAAACTACAATCTCAAACCCAGACCCATCACCCGGAAGCTCAAAAGCAGCCCCTGAAGGAGGAGCAAAAACCGACAAAGGCAAAGAAATAGTTGCTGAACAAAGACCCTTTGAGGTCAGATATGGAACCCAATCCTTGGGTACACCTGCGTTTGCTAACATTCTGAATCAGGTAACATCGATTAATCTTGACCGCACAAATTACTTGCTTTGGCAAAATATAATCATCCCGATTCTCAAGAGCTACAAGCTCGAAGGGCACCTGTCAGGGAAAACACCGGCGTCGGAGATGACTATTATAATACCCCCATCAGAAGATGAAACTAGCGGTTTTAAAATCCCAAATCCAGAATACGATTTGTGGCTAGTTGTTGATCAACTACTAGTCGGGTGGCTCTACAACTCCATGACTCCAGAAGTCGCCACCCAAGTCATGGGTCATGATGAGGCTAAACCACTGTGGGACTCGGTTCAAGAGTACTTCGGGATTCAATCTCGATCTCAGGAAGATTGCAACCGCCTGATGCTCCAGCAAACAAGAAAGGGCACGATGAAGATGCACGAGTATCTTGAGAAGAGGTATTTTGACAACTTGCAGGTTGTTGGATTTCCCATGGACATGCGTAGTTATGTTTCTCATGTCACTGCAGGTCTCGATGATGAGTATACGCCGATTGTCTGTGTAATTCGAAGCCAAAACCTTTCATGGAGTGAAATCCAACTCGAGTTATTCTCCTTTGGACAACGTCTTGAAAGGTTACAAGCATTGAAAGGAAATATTTCTGTCAACTTAGCCACAACTAACCTTGCATCTGTGAATATAGCACATGTTGAAAGACAAACAACAAACTCTCAACCCTCAAACTTCAGTCATCCAAATCAGAACCGTGGTTCTTCCTACAATCAGAACAGGGGGTATAACTCAAACAGAGGAAACAGATACCAGACTCGAGGAAGATATTCTCCATATCCTCTCAATAACCGTCCTATATGTCAACTGTGCGGCAAAATGGGACATACTGCAGTTATTTGCCATCATCGATATGATAAAGCTGACTCTCATCATGTTAGTTCATCCAAGCCAAATGCTCCAACTCCACCCGCCCCTCAAGAACCAAATGTTGGAAACTCCACTACTCTTATGGCGTATCCTGAAACGTTGCAAGACCCCTCGTGGTATCTCGACAGTGGGGCTAGCAACCATGTAACCACTGACTTTGGCAAGCTCACTCTTAAAGGTACCCACTTATCTTTCTCTAAAGTTGTTGTGGGCAATGGAACTAAGGTTCCTATTCAAGGCATAGGCTCTTCTTACTTGGCTGGTCGTAAACGAAATCTGCTCCTAAAAGACATTTTATTAGTGCCTCTTATGCAAAAGAATCTCATAAGTATTTCCAAGCTTACTCAAGATAACTCAGTTATAGTGGAATTTCATGATATATTTTGTTTTGTAAAGGAAAAGAACACCAGTGAAGTCTGCTTGGTAGGCAAGCTTGACAACGGGCTCTACAAACTTTTGGAAGACACTTCGGTCTCTGGACACATAAGATTGGCCAAGAACAATGCTCAAGGAACTTCTTGAAGGATTGGAATTCCCAATTCCGTTACAGCGGAAGCAATTGGACCGTTCGTAAATTAATTTCGTTCTACAAAATACCAATACATTGGCAAAAGGTTAAGCGGTGAAAAACATACCTCCGTTGACGACTCTGAATACTTCAAGAATGATTCTTGATTGCTCTGCAACAACGAAGAACACCACCATTTGATCTTCCCCGCTATAATTCTGAGATTATGAACGTAGTTGTGGGACTACCTAATCTTGAATGGGAAAAACTCTAGAGAGAAAATTCTCCCTAGAGTTCTTGAGTTGAGAGAATGTGAGAGGACCTTATGGTGGCCATATGTTGTATATCATAAACCCTAGGGTTAGTGTTCTATTTATAGGAGAAAGGCCATGAATAAAATATTCATTTAAAATCAATTATTTCCATAATTGATTTAATCTTTTCCATAATTAATCAATTCCATAACCAATCAATTCCATAATTGATTAATCTTTTCCATAAATGATTGATCACTTCCATAAGTGATTAAATCATTTCCATAAATGATTAATTACTTCCATAAGAAATTAATCATTTTCATAATTGATTAATTTCCAATTAATTAATTCTTTAAATTAATTAATCACCAATTAAATATCATATATTTAATTTCAGACCTTCTATTAGTTAATTAATTAATTACCCAATTAAATATCATATATTTAATTTCAGGCCTTCAATTAATTAATTCTATAATATGAATCAAATTCATATTAAAATTGGAACTCCTTCCAATTCTCTTATATCCTATAAATTTAATATGAATCAAATTCATATTGATATTTGAACTTCTTCAAATATTTATTTCTCTGATAATAATAAAGTTTAATTTCAAACTAGACTTTATATTTTAATGTATCATTATACATTATATTAATTTGTATCTCATACAATTAACTTAATTCCCAATATGAATTTGAACTATTCAAATTCTCTCAAGATATAATTGTTCCTAATTACTCTTTACGAGCTAGCAGGGGGACCTAATGGACCTACAGATCAGAAGCTCCAATGATATGAGGTTAACCGATTAAACTCATTAATCAGGTTAACCAATATTCATTAACTGTGGGTCATTCCACTAAAGACCCACAGCTGAACTCTTCTCACTGTAGAACATTTCTGTGTCCACGGATATAGACCTATACCGGTAAGTCAATCCTTCACAAGTGTTCATAACTACAATTGGGTCAAATTACCGTTTTACCCCTGTGTTACATCTGTCTTCTTAAGTACCAGCGCTCCTCTAATGAATAACCTGTTTATGGTCCAACCATTAAACAGAAAGTTCCTCTCGGGCCAGTGAAAGGACGGGATCCCTTTGTTCAAGTCCCGGAGTCACCACTTAAGGGAACACTCATCTACTTCTCCTAGAAGTGGGAAGGAGTGAATTCCTTCTTGTGTTGTCATGTCCCCAGCCTCTCACTCGGTCTTGTCCCCAAAAAGGAAGACATATTGAGTCGGCGTATTGGCCACTCTCACCCATGCTAATCAAAGGACAATCCCTCATGAGAAGGAGTTCATGACACACTCAGAATTAAGACTGAGTTACCTAGGTCATCGTATTGAAACAGTAACCTAACTAGTTAACGGTGTTACATCTAGTGGTTTACTATTTCGTGGTCCGGTCTTATGCAAACTCATTGCATAGGATACCCCCGCTCGTATGTCTCCTACATGGACGCCTTGGATCAATACGTCTGTATCGAATACAGAGCGGGCCGTATCACATAGTGTTACCAGGATAAGGTACCCAGTCTTATCCCTGTACTATAGACCTTTTAGGTTGTTACTTGAACACTGATCCCCGTATGTCCCCACATACCAGTTCAAGTCACATGTAAACAACCTTGGATCTTAGTTTATTGGATTTGGGTCAAATTGTGCAATATTTAACAATAACACTTTATTGTAGAAACTCAATAACACTTTATTGAAACAAGTATACAATTGGTTTACATTCACTATCTACGAGTTTTAGGGCATAAAACCCAACACTTCTTTTGTGAACATCCCAGCTGTTGTACCTTTTGTTAGGACTGAGAATGGAAAATCTGTCAATGTAATTCAACATATTTTGGTGTCTTGTAAAGCGGATGTGTGGCATAATCGGTTATGTCACCCATCCCCTAAGGTCATAAATCAATTTGTCCCATTGTGTAATGGTTCCATTAAGAGCAATGAAAGTTTATCCTTTTGTGAAGCATGTAAGCTTGGTAAATCTCATCGCCTCCCATTTACTTTGTCTGATTCTAGAGCCTTGAGTTAGGGCATTCCGATTTGTGGGGACCCGTCCCTCTTGCCTCAACAAGTGGTTATCTGTATTACATTGCCTTTCTTGATGACTTTTCAAGGTATACCTGGATTTTTCCATTAAAAGCAAAGAGTGATGCATTTGGAGTCTTCCATCAGTTTAAGTTCCAAGCTGAAAAACAGTACAATGTTGTCCTTAAAACGTTGCGGTGTGTTGGTGGTGGTGAATACAAACCAATTATTCATTTTGCTAAAGAACAGGGGATTGAAATTCAATTAGCTTGCCCGTATACATCCGTCCAAAATGGTCGTGTTGAGAGGAAGTATCGCCATATTGTTGAAACCGGGCTTGCTCTCTTGGCTAAGGCTAAAATGCCTCTACATCATTGGCGGGACGCCTTCTTTACGGCTGTCTACTTGATCAACCGTTTGCCGTCTCCTACCATTGAGAATACATCTCCTTATGCGCGGCTTAAGAATCAGCAGCCGGATTACAAGTTTCTCCGTGTGTTTGGCTCAACGTTTTACCCCTGCCTTCGTCCCTACCAACAACACAAATTTGATTTTCAAACTGAGAAATGTGTGTTCATTGGCTACGCAGATCATTTTAAAGGCTACCGGTGCATGAATGCTGTTGGACGTGTGTACATTTCTCGCCATGTTACTTTCAACGAAACTAAGTTTCCTTATACTGAGTTATTCCCTCTCCAACCATCACCCTCGATTTCCTCTACTCCTACCATTATCTTATGGCTGCCTCTTTCCACATCCTCAACACCTCCCTCATACGACCCTTCCCGTGAGTAGCCTACATCACCCACTGCCCCCTCCTCTAATCGTTCTCCATTTCAGCCCATTGCCTTCTCACCTCTGTCTCCCTCGGCCACTGCCTCTCCCAGCCCCAATTTTGGAGTTACACATGTTCAATAGGATTGGTCCAATATTGAGCCTCAATGCTTTGTGGATGCAGCCTCTCATCCTGCTTGGAAATTGGCTATGGATGAAGAATTTAAGGCTTTGCAACATAATTTTACGTGGGAACTTGTCCCACCTCATCCTCACCAAAATATTGTGGGCACTAAATGGATCTATAAGATCAAGCGCACGACCACCGGTCAAGTTCAACGCTATAAAGCCCGATTGGTTGCCAAAGGCTATCTTCAACAACCGAGGCTTGACTATGGTGAAACTTTTAGCCCCTTTATCAAGCCTTCGTCCATTCGTATTGTCCTCACCTTGGCTCTCTCTTGGAAGTGGCACATTCGCCAACTTGATGTGAGCAATGCGTTCCTTCATGGTTCTCTCCAAGAACAAGTGTTTATTGCTCAACCTCAAGGGTATGTTGATCCTCGCCATCCTCATCATGTTTGTCGGCTTCGAAAGACTTTATATGGTCTCAAGCAAGCTCTTCAAGCATGGTATGATGCTCTTCGTTCCGCTCTCTTGACATGGCAGTTCACTCAATCCAAGGCTAACTCGTCGCTCTTTCTCCATCACTCCTCAGCTGGCATTATGTTTTTACTTGTCTATGTTGATGATCTGATATTAACGGGCTCAAGTGCAGGGTTAATTTCTCAAACCATTGGCAAACTTCAGTCTTTATTTGCGGTTAAAGACCTTGGTATTCTTCATTATTTTCTTGGCATTCAAGTTCAATATACTCCTGATGGCATGATTCTATCTCAGTCCCAGTATATCCGTGATTTGCTTTCACGCCTCAATCTCCAGTACTTAAAACCGATCATGGCTCCTATGATTTGCTCCAACCAACTTCGTTTAAATGATGGTCCCTTTCTCTCGGATCCCCAGCTTTATCGGAGTACCCTTGGTTCTCTCCAATATTTGCTTCACACACGGCCTGATATTGCGTTCGTGGTTAACAAACTCAGTCAGTTTAATCAGGTTCCCACGGTTCATCATTGGCGTGCCTTAAAACGTTTCCTTCTGTATCTTTATGGCACGATCGATTTGGGCTTGTGTTTGCAACCGTCGCCCTCCATCACCTTAACCGCTTTCCCTGATGCAGATTGGGCGACATCTTCCGATGATCGCAAGTCCATAGGAGGCTATTGCGTGTTCCTTGGCTCTTCCCTTGTCTCGTGGTCCTCCAAAAAGCAGTCTGTGGTGGCCCGCTCCAACATTGAATCTGAATACCGTGCCCTCACTCATGCTGCCTGTGAGTTGATTTGGATTCGCGCTCTTCTCATGGAGCTTCGGGCTCCCTTGCATCATGCTCCTTTCATCTGGTGTGATAACCTCAACGCTACTGCCCTTGCTCACAATCCGGTGTTACATGCTCGTACGAAGCATATCGAAATCGATGCTCACTTCATTCGTGATCAAGTCCTTGCCAAGAAGCTGGAAATTCGCCATATCTCCACTTATGAACAAATCGCAGACTGCTTAACCAAGCCGTTTCCTCAGCGTCAACATTGCTTTCTTCGTGACAAACTCGACCTTCAGATTCCTCATACATCTCGTTTGCGGGGGGCTGTTAAGAGTTGACTTTTCATGTCCTTTTTCTGTGTATCTCTGTCTGGTCTCTTCTCTGTTTATTCTCAGTGTACTTGGTTGTTTAGTCTCTTAGTAATCAGTCCATATATCTCTGTCATTAGGTAAGTTCTTTCTTGTCATCATGTTGATGACTCTATTTTAATTTTCCTCCGATGATTATTTGTTTAGTCAGTCACGACATCTCCATTAAGCTGTATTTATTGAGGCTGACTGCCTCTTGAGATGAATAAGAAAATCAAAGAGCCTTTCTTCAAAATTCATTCTAGATGAAAAGCATTGTAAGGAAATTAGGAGAAAACAAGCATAATTTTAAAAAAATGAAAAACAAAAACTAAGGCCTCGTTGGATAACCATTTGATTTTTGGTTTTTGGTTTTTCAAAATTATGCATGTTTTCTCTTAATTTTCTTGCCATGGTTTTTATCTTTGTTAAGGAGACATTAGAGTTCTTAGCCAAATTCCAAAAACAAAAACAAGTTTTAGAAAACTACGGTCTCATTTGATAACCATTTGATTTTTTGTTTTTGAAAATTAAGCTTACAAACACTACTTCCACTTATAAGTTTTTTTTTTTTTTTGTGTGTGCGTGCGTGCACGCGTGCGCGCGCGTGCGTGTGCGTGTGTGTGTGTGTGTGTTGTTATCTACCTTTTTCCCATGTTTTAAAAAACCAACTCAAGTTTTGAAAACTAAAAAAAATAGTTTTCAAAAACTTGTTTTTGTTTTTAGACTTTGGCTAGAGATGCATGCGTGTCTTTAACAAAGATGAAAACCATTATAAGGAAATTGGGTAAAAATTACAAGCTTAATTTTCAAAAACTAAAAACAAAAAATCAAATGGTTTGTCAAACGGAGCCGTATTTTTTTGTTTTCAAAATTTGACTTCGGTTTTGAAAACATGGGAATAACAAACCAAATAAATGTATAGGTGGAAAAGAGTGTTTATGCTTAATTTTCAAAAATCAAAAACAAAAAACGAAATAGTTATCAAACGAGGCCTAAATGATTATTAAACAGAACCTTAGCTGCCTAAAAATGAAAGATCAATGACTGATACAAAAATGAAAATTCTAGAACTTGCTACACTTCTTAAATCCCTTGAAACTTGTTAGGCACACCATCAAAAGTTTACGATATATAGATTAGGAACTTATTAGAAAAAAAAAACCTTCAAAATTCAAGGACCAACCTATAATTTATTATTATTTTATAAATCTCTTTTAATCTAGTTGAACTCTTTTTTTTAACATCACATCGTGTCAACTCATCAATTTTCTTAGTTCACGTGTCAAGTTATCACTTTTGGGTCACCACATGTTACATTCAAATAATAGTATCAACAATAGAAATATGTTAAACTCAAAATTAAAATTTGAGACGTAATTGAAAATTTTAAAGTTCGTTTAGAGACTATATATATATAAGTGTAACCATCAAAGTTGAGGAACTAAATTTGTATTCTACTTTCTATTTAGGTCATTGAATTTTTTTATCGTTGAAGAAAGAACTATTGTTGTCATCATTAATTTTTCCATAAATCATATGATAGAAATACAATGCAACATGCCTTTATATATAATTTTTTATTTACTTAATAAGCAGATGTTTACAACTACATGTATAAGTATTTAAAGTTACAAGTGATAGGCTAACATGAGCATGACTCAACTAACATAAAGTTTGTACTAATGATCAAGATGTACGTGGTTCAAATCCCCACCCACATATTGTAAAAAAAAAAAAAAAAAGTTACAAGTAATAGTATTAGGTTTCAAAATAATTCTAAACCTTTATTAAACGATAAATGAAAAATTCACATGAATGACAAATTTTTGTAATCAAATTTGAAAATTTATAAACAAAAACAGCACAAGACAAAATGAAATTTAAAGCTATATATATTAGATATATGGAGTTATATGTTAAGTTGAAATAATAAATTAATTACTTTTCAAAAGAAAATAAAAAAGAAATAATAACTTAATAAGTATATAGACGATTATTTTTTAAAAAAATTAATACTAATCCAAGAAAATTAACTCAAACATATGAGCAAAAGATATCGTATGCTTTTGTGTATATCGAGTTTCAAAATTAAGCAGTGAGAGATTGAATTCATGGACTTTATAAAAATAATTCTATAGATGTTATATCCACTAAACTGAATTTGAAATAATTCACATATGATTAAATATTTAAATATATTAAAAAAAATATATTAATACCTCTAGTTTAAGGATATGTGGTAGAAATATCCATGTCAATGAGAATTCCAATGAAAATTTGAGGAACTCATAAAAATGACTTGATTTATGAAAGTTAAAGGTTGATAAAAAAATTAAAAAATAAATATTTTATACTTTTGTTTATAGATCTCAATAGTTAAATATTTATATTAGTGATATATTTTTCTAAATATAAAATATTTTATCAATATTAATATCAATGTCAAAAATATCAGATATTTTGTCAATATTAATATGAATGTCTCACGCGCCTAGACACAAATTTGATTAATTACCCTTAGAAATTTAGAGAATTTTATAATTAATGCTTCGTTTGGTGAATGAATTTTGCAGAAAATGATTTTAAATTCCAAAATTTTAAAAGATGGAAATGATTTTAAATTCCTATTTGTGTTTGAAACCAAAATAATTCGAAATCACTAAAATTAAAATCTCATGTTTGGATGCTCACGAGAAATAAAAAGAAAGTATAACATTTTACTATTATGTCCCTTATAATTTTGGAGGAAACTTTTTTTTGATCGATTTCTTCTCTAACTAGTGTATGAAAACATAAAAAAGAAAAAAAGTATACATATAGATGGAGCAAAAAAAAAAAATTGAATCAATATATAAAAATAGAAAAAAAAACAACAAATTGGTAGTTGAGTTAGGAGTCATAAATTAAGAGAAAAAAAAAATCTTTATGGGTAAAATTGGAAACATAATTTTTTAACTTTGAAATCCTGCAAAATCCGATCATTTTGGGGTGGAAAATCCGTTACTTTTTTGCTCATCGTGAACAGATTTCAAATCAGTTATGATTTTAAATCCTCCCAAATCTAGGGGTTTCAAACAAGGGGTTAGATATTGCAAAGGGCATGAACGACAATAACTTTTTTTTTTCTTTTACCATCATTCTCGCAAAATTATAAAATTGCTACAAACCAACCCATTTAGTTAACTTTATAAAATTTGAAATCTAAGATAATCACCAATAAAAAAAATGATTCTATGTCGATTTGTCTTCTCAATATGACAAAAAAAAAAAAAAAATGTTGTAATAATCTCATAACTCGAAAGTTTAATTGAAATCATACCTACAATTAATTTGTAGATATTTAATTTGCGACAAATTCATAAGTTCCGATCAAATTCAAAGTTTAAGAACATAGTAAATTACAACAATTTCTATAATTCACAAATGATTTATGGAGCAAAGCGAACATAACTCAACTCTAATTGTTATGTGCTCTTGACTAAAAGTTCAGAGTTTCGAATCCCTCGTCCCAAATGTTGTTGAACTCAATTTTTTTTTTAAAGTGATTTTTGGCATTTTCCATAAATAAAAATATTGACCAAGTTAATAGATATTTTATTTTTCGAAAACAAAAATATACACAAACGTGGACAAGAATTAGAAAAAAAAAAAAAAAAAAAAAAAAAACCACCACGAGAACAGTTAAACGTAGCCTTCAAAGAGTAACGTTGAAACCATGAAAGAGAGAGAGAATTGAATTATCCTGACAGACATTCGAGAAGAGGAATAATCAGATATGATTAGATTAAACCCTATTCATAGATTTTGGGCTGTCTGATGTGAATATATGTGTTGACTAATAACTATCACCGCTTGATGTTGACTTTCCCCACTCAATATTCTATAATTTTCATGTATTAATCAAACCGTTAGGATGTAATTAATGTACACTGGTCCACACCAGATTCATAATTTCAAAAGTTCCTTCTTTTTATTTTATTTTATTTTTCCCTTTCCCCTAATAAATAAAATAGAGTTATTGGATGGTCCTAATTAATTCATCTATCATCAGCTTGTGGATGTTATATCACTTTGGACCACACTCTCTAATCAACACCTTGCCCTTCTTCTTAATTCCATTCAATAATCTCTCTCTCTCTCTCTCTCTTTTTTTTTTTTTTACCTTTAAATTAATTCAATTCTATTGGTTGAATTAGTTGTGTCTATTTAAGATTTGAATTTTTTAAGTCGCGTTTAATAATTATTTGGTTTTTTAAAATTAGATTTGTAAACATTATGTTTATTGGGTGAGTTTCTTTGTTTTGTTATCTATTTTCTAAAAATGTATTCAAAATTTAATCCAAATTTTGAAAATTAGGAAAAAAAAATTGTTTTTGTTGTTATACTAAAATTCAAATGTATTTTCTCAAGAAATGTGAAGAAACGATGAGGAAATTAACAAACATAAATTTAAAAATTAGAAAAAAAAATCGTCAATAGTCAAATCCTAATTAAGGCCTTGATTTGGTTTTTTATTTTTGAAATTTACTTATAAAAAAACTACTTCCACCTATCAGTTTCTATGTTTTGTTATCTACATTCTTCCCATGTTTTAAAAAACCAAACCAGTTTTTGAAAACTAAAAAAAAAATAATTTTCAAAAACTTGTTTTTGTTTTTGGAATTTGGTTAGGAATTCAAATGTGTCTTTTAACATAAAGATAAAAACCATGACAAGGAAATTGAGAGAAAACAAATCATAATTTTCAAAAACCAAAACCAAACAGTTGTCAAACGAAACCTAAATGTTTCAAATAATTCGATTTTAAGCTTTGAAATTTGGTTTTACCGTCTCTATTAAAGAAAACACAACCACACTATTGGACAAACGTTGGTTGATTCTATACCTTGCACGACGTATAAATTCTTTTTCAAAACATTTTCTTCAAAGAAAAATGTGACTTATTTAAAATAAGGTACCACAAGCTAATGACAAGCAACCCCCGACAAGCCATTTGATTCATTATGAATCGAGTAAATATATATTCATCACATAAAAGATCTTCTCAAAAACTATGCCTAAATTTCAACCCCATTTCCCCTCTATGATTCTATCTCATGTCTTTTTCAATATAATTTTTTTAGGAGAAAGAGAATAAAAGAAAATGCTAGAAGAGATTAAAGGAAGAGGTACAAAGTTTATATATATATATATATATATATATGAATATATGATAGGTAGGCAAAAAAACTAGGAAGAGTAGGGTTTAAAAGTACTTTTGCAAAGATACAAGGTAAAAAGGAGAAATGATGATATGAATGCCATTGCAAGGACAAGAAGAAAGAAAGAAATGTCACTATCAAATAAATTCAAATGTATAAATCTAGACAATACAAATCAAAATTTGATGACTCGTATCTTTTCTAAAATATGTTAATTGAGTCATGATATGGAAGGCCATCCAAAATTTAGCATAGATATTATATTTGGATCTTCAAATTTAGTTCCAAGTAAAGGAAAAAAAAAAAAAAAATTGAGAGAGAGAGAGAGAGGAAATATCTTGATGTCATCTTCAATTCTACCAAAAACTAGGGTTTATCAAACTAGTGCTTCACTTTAATAACACCTATGTGTTGATGAAAGGTTTGGCCTATTTTTCTTGTTTTCCTACACAAATGAAAAATTTTATATTCACCCCTCAAGTTTTTTTTAATAAATTTTAACTTTTACCCTTATATTCCTAGAGTAAAAAAAATAATAATAATAAGGTCCCGTTTGATAGCCATTTGGTTGTTGAAAATAAGCTTACAAACACTATCTCCACCTATAAGTTCATTTGTTTTGTTATCTACCTTTTTTTTTTCCATGTTTTCAAAAACTAAGTTAAATTTTGAAAACTAAAAAAAGTAGTTTTCAAAAACTTGTTTTTGTTTTTCAAATTTGGCTAGGAATGCAAATGTGCCCTTAACAGAGATGAAAACTATTGTAAGGATATAAGGAGAAAAAAGCATAATTTTCAAAAACCAAAAACAAAAAACCAAATGGTTATAAAATGAGACCTAATGACATAATGACAATGTAGATATATCATAAATTAAAATTATAGATGTAAGACAATAAAGTGATTATCGTTAGTCTGAATATGACTTAGTAGATATAAAATATCTATCTTTCTTTAAATTGAGGATTCGACTCTCAAAACCTTACATTTTTAAGTTCAACAACAGGAGGGACATAGGTTTAAACTTCTAACCAATTGAGCTATATATTCAGGTTGACTACATATTATAAAAAAACCGAAAAGGACAAGAAGTAAACTTTTAAGAACCAAAATTACATTCCAACCAAAGGAAGAAAAAAAGATGAAAATAATTGAAGGAAGAAGAAAAAGTAGCTAGGGTTAGGTTTTGGTGGGGGTGAGAGGACAGTTGATCATATAGGCAGTAAAAAAAAGGGTCCCAAATGGGTTATGTGGAGCTAATGAATTTGGGATTTGATGGGCCACACAAACCCTTTTGTAATCTCTCTACTTAAAAATAAAATTTGCAAAAAAGAAAAAGAAAAAGAAAAAAAAACCCTTTTTCCTTAATTCCCTTTCCCTTCCTTTGATGTTGATCTTTCTTTCTCTCTCTAGAGGATATATGGAATAATTTGTGTGTCGTTGTCGATGAAAGCCTCAGATATTAGATTTTGAATTATTGCAGAAGCTTATGCCTTCATCATTCCATCATTCCATCAAATATTATGCGGTCGGAATAAACCCCACCACATGCATTCTCTTCCGATCTTTAAAAACCCTAAACTAACTTTTTTTCCGATGAATAATATGGAGGGTGAGGATTTGATGAACTATACTCGGACCATCAGTAATAAAAATGTTCGAGTATTAGTTATTTTGCAATGTACTTGTCTTGTTTGAAACGGTAGCTAATTTTCGTTTCAAATCGTGTCGTTGGAGTATCAATTGGAATTTCTATGTATATTACTTGTTGTGTTCAAAATGATGCTAATGAGAAATAAATGGGATGTCTTGATCTCCATTGTATTGGTTTAAAGAAAAATAATTTGTGAAATTGAGAAAGTTATATCTTTGTTGTAATATAAACATGTGGTTTGTGGGGAGATTTGAATAAATAATTAAAAAAAAAAAGCTGTGTATATGCATGTATAGTATACTTGAATTTTCATGTTAGTTTAGCTTTTGAAAACTATTTTGTAAAGTATGTTTAAAGATTTCCTTTTTTAGTGTCACAAGTGAAGATTCAAATCTATTTTCTTAATCAATTGAGTTATGTTTAGGTTGGTCCAAGAAATACATCTAATTAATAAGTTTCTCCTAAATTAGGATTACTATAAATGTGTCACATATTGGCTAGTTAAATAGCGTAGAAATAGAAACTCAAGAAAAAAAATATGACACAAACATAAGATATGTCAATATGTGAATACTATAATCATTTTATTTATTTATTTAGTTTTTGACAACATGTGACTACGTGAGATAAGAGATTTGAAACTCTAGTTCATTGGTCGATAATACAAACTTTATGTCAGTTGAGTTATGCTCTTGTTAGCTTATAATCATTTTAATTCTTACTCACGTAATTATGTAAATAATTAATAGCTTTATGCCAATTAAACTATACTTTTGTTGGCCTATAATCATTTTAATTCCTACTCATATAATTATGTAAATTATTAGTTATCGTAAAATGTTTTGGAAAAAAAAAACGGATAATTAAGGCCCCGTTTGATAACCATTTAGTTTTTGGTTTTTGAAAATTAAGCTTATAAACATTCCTTCCACCTATACATTTATTTGGTTTGCTATCTACATACTTCCCTTAATTCCAAAAACCAAGTCAAATTTTGAAAAGAAAAAAAAGTAGTTTTCAAAAACTTATTTTTGTTTTTGTTTTTAAATTTGGTTTAGAAATCTAACGTCTTCTTGACAAAAATGAAAACCATAGAATGAAAATTGGAAGAAAACAAGTATAAATTTGAAAAACCAAAAACCAATTATCAAACGGGGCCTAGAAGTTAACTTAAATACAAATATTTTGAAAAAAAAGCTTATGATGTTGGATTACGTTTGCAAAGGTATTTTACAGAAAAAAAAAAATAAAAAATTGAATGGATCCTCATCGGGATTACGAAGAAATCTAAAAGTTGAATTGTAATAATTCCTCCAAATCTCCCTGGATTTTAGTTAGTTGACATAAACCTCTAAATTTGCCTGTCTCCTTAATGTGACTCCCAAATATTTCAATTCTTTTTTCTTGTTTGGTTCTAAAGTAGAAATTATTCCTATAAATCAGGGCTCTGCAAAACTAAACAAAATACATGAGCCAGTCTTCCATATACCAATCTAGTCCAACAAAATATATAAAGTCTATATTTTGGTTAAAATAAACATTTTGAGTACAGTGATCAAAATTGAACATTTTAAAGTACATTGATTAAAATGGAAAAGTCTCAAAGTATGGTCCCGTTTGGGATATCTTTTAGTTTAGGTGTTTTCAAGAATGTATTTTTTCAAACATTTTGTATAAAAATTGTTTAGAATTCAAACACTCATGTTTGGTTACTGCTTTCCAAGTGTTTCTCTCAAAATTGTTTATTACTCAATCTTATTTTTTTTTTAAATATAAGCCATTTTAGTGGTTGTCAAACACTAGACTTTTTTTCAAAATGATTTTTTTTTTTTTTTTTTTGCAAAATTTAACACTTAACAAGTTAAACCAAACCCTATATCAAAGTATATAAGGCCAACAAGAGCATAGTTCACATGGGATAAAACTTATATCATCGTCCAAAAAGTCAAAAGTTCAAATCTCCGACCCCACATGTTGGAAAAAAACAGTGGCCAAAGTATAGGAACCAAAATGGTATATTTTAACGAATCTCTCCTAATTGTCGGAAGGTGTATGTAACTAAGTATTATCCTATTTTAACTAAACATTTATAAATATGACATAATTTAGGTCAACTTGAAACAAAAAGTTTAAAAAGTTGAAAATATCCTTCAACATATCTCAACTAACATATTTATCATTGATTTATGTCATCAATATTATGAAAGACATATCACTTATAGATGTAAAATTACTAATATAAGGCATCTATTATACTATACAAATGGGAATCTATGAAAACTATGTAAAAGGTAAGTTTCATTAATCTAAATTTATATAACATGATTTTTATACTACATGTCAACAAACTCATATATATATGAAAAAAAAAATCGAACTCCCAAAATTTCAAATTACACAAGTCTAACTCTTAGACTAGACACACTCGTAATCGTGCACAAAAGCAACAGAGAAAACCAGTGGGAATAGAATTTGATTCTTCCTTAAAAGAAAAAGGAAGACAAGAGAGAATTGAATCATGGGTTGATTAATGCATGCCCAAAAAAAAAAAACAATAATAATAATAATAGAGAAGATAATTGAAAAACATGGAGATGAAAGGGACTGAAATATGAATTGTTTGGGTTTTTTGTTTGTACCCCAAATTGTGAACTGAAATGAAGCAAAGGAATGACAGGATCTGGCATATAATAAAACAAGCTTCTACATCTTCACCCTTTTTCCCTTTATTTTGTCCTTAATGCTTCATATCTACAAGCACTTTAAAAAAAAAAAAAAGTTAAATAATTTTACAAATTGAATTTTGCAATTTTGTTGTTAGAATTCTGCAATCATTAAGTTTCTTTGTGTATTTTGTTGCATAGCCATAGTGGTCCAATACACTATTTGGAATTGAAAAAGAAATCATTTTGACAGCAAAATTCCCATATGCAATAGAAGCTTCTCCATAACCATAACCAAGCAATTTAAATTACCATTATTTCTCAATTTAATTGGTCTAAATTTCTTCCTCTTGTCATTTCTACTCGATCGAGAATAGGTATTGTGTGGAAATGATGTAGTTTTGAAAATATTTTTAAAAGTGATCGGTATTATTGTTAGAGATGGAACAATAAACTCTTAAGTCAAAATCATTAGTGGAAGAGACAATTTTAGAGTTCTTGGTTGGAAGGTGAAAAAGTACGACGAGGAGGACCACGTGTATATGCAACTTTTTTTTTTTTTTGACAATATGGGGTGGGGGGATTTGAACCACGAATCTCGTGGTTATCGGTACAACTTTATGCCAGTTGAGCTATGCTCTTGTTGGCGTATATGCAACTTACAATGTACTCAACTTTACAATTTTGCTCAAAATGCACTAGAATAGTTTATTCATTGCCCAAAGGCCGCTCCAAGAAAAGAAGAACATCCATCCAAATTGAAGAATAAATGAAAAAAAGAAAAAAAGAAAAATATACAAATGTTAAAAAGAACAAAAAAAGAAATGATATATATATCATTCTCGCTCGACGAGAATGAATCTCGGACTGAATACATAGTTAAAAAGTAAATCCTTTCGATTTTTCTCTGATGCATCTAACCGTTATTCAAATGTCAGTCACATTATTCCGATATTTCGCTCCGAAACCAATCCCAAAAACCTCTTCCTTCTGCCCACAAAGAACATCACTAGAATCTCATTCTCAACCAATGCCAAACACCTCCCTATCAGCTCCCGTTTCCAAACATCCCCTTTCTCTCTCTCTCTATCTCTCTCTCTCATCAGAGAAAAAAAAAAATTGTTCAAAAGTTGCAGATGTGCCCTTCACGAGAAAAACTTTTCCGTTTCTTCCTCCTTCCCTAGGGCCAGAATGGTAATTTCATCTCAGTTTTTCTTTTTCCTTTTCTTTTTCTTTTTCTTTTTCTTTTTCCTCTGCAGATCTTCCTCTCTGTTAATTCAAATTTCTTTTTTTTTTTTTTTTTTCTTTCCTGAATCAGAGAAGCATCGAAACCCAGCGGGTTCCCTTTCACCGAAGAAGAAGGGGGGCGATGATTCTCGAATCGGCGTTGTGGATTTTTTTTTTCTTTTTTGGGCCTTTTTTCTTTTTTTTTTTGCAAAGAGGTAGATTCAGAGTCGTCTTACGTGGACGGTGGAGATTGCGTGATGGGAGTGCAAAGCTTGGCATCGGCTTTCCAGCACCGTTCGATGTCCTCGGCGATCCTCTTGGCGTCCATTGATGTGCCGAGTAATCCACGCTTTGTGAATCCCACTGCATATAGCCCACTTTCTCCTTTCCATCCATTTGGCAACCCATTTTCTTCCCCAAACATTTCTCCCTCCTAAACACAATAATAATCAAATCAAAAACCATGCTTTTTGATTTCTTCAATTCCATCCCTCTAATTATTTAAAATCTCAATTGTCACATCAATATTCCACTCAATCTTTTAACCATATGAAATCATAATTCAATACAATTAAATTAAACATTTTTAAATGTCTGATCTCAATCCAAACATAATTCAGTGGAGAAAATATTCGATTCTAAAACAGAATAATACTAAAGTCTCTTGTTTTTCTTCTCCATCCTACTCCTACGCGTCAAAGATTCATCGAGAGGATAGCAAGGAATTCATACTAACCCAACTACTTAATCGAGAGGAAAAGCATTATCCAAAAAACATCTATAATATGACAACCGTGACTCATTAGGATGAAATTTTAAACATTCTAACTTATGTCCCTTTTGATAACTACTATTTGATTCTTAAAAACTATACTTGTGTTTTTTTCCCCAATTCCCTTACCATAGGTTTCATCTTTGTTAAGAACACATTTGAATTCTCAACCAAATTCCAAAAACAAAACAATTTTTGAAAACTACTTTTTTTTTTTTTAAATTTTCAAAACTTTAATATAATAAGAAGGTAGATAATAAAATAAAGAAATTTAGAGGTGGAAACAGTGTTTATAAGCTTAAATTTTAGAAACTAAAAACCAAATGATTATGAAACGGACGATTATGGAGATGAAAGGAAATGGAAAAGTGGGAAAAGTGGGATTAGGAAGAGAGTGGAGGAGGGAGGGAGGGTGGGTGGGGGAAGGAAGGTAAAAAGAAAAAGGCATACCTTGAGCCAAGAGGGCACATTGCTTCTATAACCAGTAGCCAATATAATGGAATCAAATCTTTCAATTCTTCCATCAACAAACTCCACAGCATGCCGTTTCAACCGCTTGATGCTAGGACGAATCTACACACACACACATAAATCAACGGTCGAGAAAAATCCCTCAAAAAAAAAAAAAAAAAAAAGAAGAAGAAGAAGAAGAAGAAGAAGAAGAGAGTAGAGTAGAGTAGAGAGTACCTTAACATGTCCAGTTTTGATTTTGGCAAGGGTACCAACGTCCAAGACAGGGGTCTTTCCGGAGAAGTTTTTGAGGCGAAGTGGGCCCATAATGGGCCTGTCCAACCCGAATCTGGCAGTGTCCCCAAGCATCAGCCTCGACACCATTAGCAGAAACCCATCGACAAGACGTATGGGGAACCACTTTAGCAACCACATCGACAGCCCGAATGTTGATTTTCCCAGCATCTCTCGTGGTAGTACGTGCACCTTCATTTTCCACACCACAAAAATTTTACCTCTCATTCTCATTCATCATCATGTGAACTGCCAACTGTGCCTTCACAGTCCACTGTCCACTTGTTCTTTTAAGGTTTAATCCACTACTAAACAACAACAACAACAATACAGACAACCCATGGCTTCCGGACTCTGTTTTGTTTTTGTTTTTGTTTTTGTTCTTTTTAACAACACAGAAAAAGCACTTTCCGATTGGATTTCACAGATTCATGATTATGACAATCTATATAAGATCCTATATACACTATTTTGCGCATGCTGGAGAATCCCAAGAAAGTGAAAGATCATCCCTCTCCCCCCCGCTTTACTTTTGCCCTTTTACAAAAACAAATTTTATTCAATTTTCCATAATTAGATTTTCCTATAACTCTTATTTCTTCCTTTTTTTTTTTTAAGATCTTCCATGAATCAACAGAACAGTCCAGCTTTTGGCTCGAGGAAAAGAAATCTCTTTTACGATCAAACAAACCAAACCCCATCTGGGTTTTCACTAAAATCCATCGGAAAACAATACCCATAATTTAAAATTTTAAAAAAAGTGCAAAAATTGAAAAAGAAAAAAGGAAAAGGATTCTTACTGTGTCTCTGACGACGAGAGAAGGGCTGGCACTGTGTTCGCAAAGATCCAAACAGACTTCCATGCCTGAATTTCCACAGCCAACGACCAAAACTTTTTTCCCTCGAAACTCCTCGCCGCTTCTGTACACACTCGTGTGCTTTATCGACCCACCAAATTCGGCCATTCCGTCCAGCTCCGGCACCACCGCCTCCGCATTCTCTCCGGTGGCCACGATCAGCCACCGGCAAATGTACTCCGTCTCTTCCCCACCGCCGCGCTTGCTCCTCACGCGCCAAAACCCGAGCGTGCGATCGTACTCCGCCTCCGCAACCGTCTCGTTGAATCTCGGCCGTATATCGAATCTCTCGGCGTAATCCTCCAAATACCTGACGAATTGTTGCTTCGAAGGGTACGTCGGAAACTCCACCGGAAAACCCATGAACGGCAGCTCACAGAATTGCTTCGGTAGATGCAACCGCAGCCGATCATACGTCTTCAACTGCCACAACGACGCTATACAGTTGGATCTCTCCAGTACAACACTCGGTACCCCTCTTTCTTTCAAGCAAGCCGCCGCCGCTAATCCCGACGGTCCTGCACCAACTATCACCGGTCCCGGAACCCAAACTCGCCGCATCCCGCCGCCGCCGCCGCTGCTTATCTTCTTCTCTGTGAAAAACGGGTCATTCGATAGCTTCCCTTCTATCTCCCGTAGATAAGAACCCATCGCTCTAACCTCCAACCTCCCAAAAAAAAAAAAAAAAGAAAATAAATCCCTTGAATCTTGGAGTGGATTAAGAGAGTCTTATCCGTTTAGAAGAATGAGTAATTCGTATTTAAATTCATTTTTTTTTAATTTCTCCAATTCGTTTTCTGATTTTTTTTTTTTTTTTTTTTTTTCCGAATCTCTGTGTTGTTTCAATGGAGGGGCGAGCTACAAGTACGGGGCTAAATCAGCATTCAACACAGAGAGAGAAAGAGAAGGAGAAAGAAAGAAAGAAAGAAAGAAAGAAAGAAAAATAGAGAGAGAAATTGAGAGTATATTAGAGAGAGATGGCGATATGTCTATATATATTCCTTTTGTTCTTCACAGAATAATGAATTTATACGAGACCAAGGTAAATGGGGCTCATTAAATTTATATTTATATTTATATAACTGATATTAACCAACAACAACTTCAAAACACATCCCATAACTTTCTTTATCTTTTTTTTTTTTTTTTTTTTTTTTTTTTTTTTTTTTTTTAATTTTAATTTTGATTTTTGGGGAAGAAGGAGAATGTGGATAATTTATATATTCGGCATTAACGAACGGGGGTAATTATTCTCTTCTAATGTGTTTTTAATTTATACGACAAAATCCAAACGTAATCTTTTTTTAATTTGGTCATTTTGTTTTTGGATTATGTAAAATCCGGTGGGATTACATCATCCAATTCTTCTCTTTTCCCTTTGTTAGTTATTGAGGATGATGATTTCATATTACATTACATGCCCTTCACTTCAACACATCACCAACTTGCCCATCTTGTCATCTTTTTAATTCTAATTTTACATGCCTTCGAACGATACACTCGTATAAGATTCTAAATTGCGATTTTTATCTGAATTTCGTTCTGATATTACAATCAATGTATAAAGTTAACGGTGTGAAACGACTGAATAACTCTTTCACTTACTAATATAAAATGTGACGAGACTATTTTACAAATTTAAAAAGATAAGTTGTGACGTATCTGCTACAACTAACATTTTAGGTATGATTAAGATAGAATCAACAATCAAGAACAATAATTTTGTATCTATTACCTAATCATAGTTTTAGAAAAACCATATATCAATCAAAATCACTTTTTTTAAAGCGAAAAAGATCTAGTGAAGTACATGCATTAGGGAAAAAAAAAATCTAGCAACTTATAAAATAGAAGTGGGTACGACATGTTTTAATAATATAATTTATTTTATTACATTCCTCAAATTCCATTGTAGAATTTTGCCCTCGAAATTGCAAGCATGCAAGCAAACCAAAGCAAAAGGTTTTTATTTTATTTTATTTTGTGAAGGAAAAATGCCAAATATATTTTATGATGGCCTCTCCGTACTTTGACCCTCTTTAATTAATTACCCTTTAATTTCTCATCTTAGTATATATATTTATATATCTATTATTGGGATTGACATGGTACGTTAAATTTAATGAGGAAAAAAAAAATCCGTACCAAAAGGGCAAACACATCAATTATACCTATATTATTTAATGTACATTCATTCAATTACGCAATTATTCATAAAAGCTGTCGTTATTTATTCTTTTTAAATTTTACAAATAATTTTAAAAACATAAAGTCAAAAAGAAAATTAAAAAAAAAACTATAATATATATATTTAATTTTATCTCTCGAAGAAAATGTAGAAGCTAAAATTTTTGAAAATATCAATACACCAAGTTTTATTTAATTTGAAATGAAATAAAGGCCATTTATTTTGGTGACTTGGAAGAAACAAAGCCACCCTTAGTCGGGACAATGTAGGTGGTTTTATTAACTCTCTCTATTTTAAAAAAATAACAATAAACAAAGAAAAAGGAAAAAAAAAAAAAAAAGAATCTCTCTCTATAGGTGTCCATTTTTTTTTTTTTTTTTCTTCTCTCTCTACCAAGTGTGACGTAATTTATTACAATCCCATCCCCTTTCATAAAGAAGAAATTAAATAGGCTATGATTATAAGTACATTGAGTGTATATATAGTCATAGGTTAAACATTACATATGAGACTTTGCTTTGCCTATTTATATATACAAATATTCAAATTTAAAAATGATAAAATCATGCATGTTTTGAGTTGGTTTTTTTAAGGTTTTTTTTTTAAAGATTGAAACTATTTTTATAGAACAAATGAAACATAAAGGGTTTTCTTTTTCTTTTTTCTTTTTTTAAAATTTAAAAATCAATTATCCAATTTGTCGAGATTGAAGTGATAATATTCTTTTGGGGGTCAAAGGATCGTTTGATTTTATCGTTAATGTTTGGATATAGTTAAGGATAACAAATAGATTTAACTTTAGTTACTTGATTTAGTAAATTATCTCGAAAAATTAGGAACGGTTGGGAGTTCTTTCGGAAAATAAATTTCTACTTTTTGTTAAAATAATATTTTTTTTTAAAAAAAGAAATTTGTAAAAATACGTTTAAGGAAAATAATTTAAATACATGTTTGTAGAATTTTTCTTTTTAGTAAATTTTTGTAGACTTTTTATTTTGAACATAACACTAAGTAAATTAGCTCGCTCTTTTATATAATAAACCTAGTGTGTTTTTAGATGTTTTTTAGAAGAGTAAAAAAAACCAAATCAATAAAACTCATTTTTTTCATGATATTTTGGCAACATTATTATCACAAGTGTTTTTGTTTTAAAAGAAGTGATTAATTAATTATTTTTTTTTTTAAAAAAAGAATTGAATAAAAACAACACTACTCACAAAAAAAAAAAAAAAAAAAAGTCATCTTGAGTTGGTCATAAGTTTAGGGATTGAAAAGTCAAAATTAGTATGGTCTAAATTTAGATTAATACAACCCGAAAGAAGTGTAAAAAGAGTTTGTGCAACTAATAGTTGATTTATAGGTATATAATACATAAACGGTCATATCCGGTACAAGATTCAATTTTAACGTTAAAACAGAATCATGATCCGTGAGTCAAACATCTCTTTGCATCTCCGATCCCTAGAAATTTGGAATATTCCACCATTTTGACCCACGAGATTCATTCGAAAATAAAAAGATAAGGAAATCGAAAACCGAGTCAAAAACAAAAACAAAACAAAAGGCGATTCAACGAAGCCTAGAAAAGGGGTTAAGTTGGTTGAACGATTCTAAAATGGTGGGGAGGCGAGGAAATTGGCAACAGAAAAATGAGGGGGTTTTTGTTATTGTTTTTGTTTTTGGGAGAGGGGGAGGAGCATGGATCGAGTGCGGAGGAGCATAGCGTTTGTAGGGTGGGGTTGGGCACATGTTGTAATGGGAATTTTGCAGAGAGGCCATAATTCTGCAACAGTAATCGTACAGATAATTCATTAAAAAGGTTAGGGGTAGTTGAGAGAGAAGTGAAGGGAATGAGTGCCACTTCTCAAATCCGTAGTCCTATCTTAGTAATGAATGGTCATTTTCCTCTCTTTTTCTTTTCTTTTTTCCCTTTTCCTTTAATTCTTATCCAATTATTTACAAATTATATAATATATATATATTAAATATAACAACATGTCGGGAATGTGAGAATTTGAACTTCTGTCCTCTTAGTCAAAGATATGCACTATGTACGTATAGATACTCTTTGATTTATTATTGAATCTCCTTATTACACACCGTTGTGCAAAGTATTGTATTGTTCAAAATTGTTTGGAGACTTTATGATCATTATGCATGTTGAAATTCTTTTGATTTTTTTTTCTTTAAATTAGGGGATTGAAAGATAATTAACTTCATGCTTAAGGTTGAAGAGCTTGAATATAGAATAGTTTATCTTGTTTGAGTTGGGATTTTACAAAAGTTAGTATGTATGTTGTATAGAAGGTAGTTCTTATAAGTTTGTGTTTTATATGTCGAGGATCCCACGTTGAAAAAGAAAATATTAAAAACTTGAAAAAAATACTTTTTTAGGCCCCATTTGATAACCATTTGGTTTTTGGTTTTTGAAAATTATGCTTGCTTTCTCTCTATTTCTTTATCATGGTTTTCATTTTTGTTAAGTAGACATTTGAGTTCTTAGCCAAATTTCAAAAACAAAAACAAGTTTTTTAAAACTACTTTTTTTTTTTTGTTTTCAAAATTTGACTTGGTTTTTGAAAACATGAGAATAATGTAGATAATAAAACAAAGAAAGTTGTGGGTGAAAGTAGTGTTTATAGGTTTAATTTTCAAAAACCAAAAACAAAAAACGAAATGGTTATCAAACGGGACCTTAGTCTTTGAATTTTGAAGAATAGGTGTCTTTTAGTCTCTTAGCTTTCTAAATAACCCTTTTAGTCTCTAAGTTTTGAGAAATAGGTATACAAGATCTCTTATATTATCTTTCAACTTTTTAAAATTAACAAATTTTTTTAAAATATTGAATGATTTTTTAAATTAAACAATTAAAAAACAATAATTTAAAAAAAATTGAAAATTTTCCTAAAAAAAAAGAAAGAAAAAAATAACATGATGGACTTTTTAAATTTATTTCTCAAAATTCAACGACTAAAATGATCTATTTTGAAAACTGAGAAACTTTTAAACATTTTTCTCAACACTCAGTAACTAAGGCCCCGTTTGATAACCATTTGATTTTTGGTTTTTGGTTTTTGAAAATTAAGCCTATAAACACTACTTCCACCTACAAATTTCTTTGTTTTCCTAATACATTCTTTCCATGTTTTCAAAAACCAAGCCAATTTTTGAAAACTAAAAAAAGTAGTTTTCAAAAACTTGTTTTTGTTTTTGGAGTTTGGCTAGGAATTCAAGTGTGCCCTTGAAAAAGATGAAAACCATGGTAGGAAAATTGGGAGAAAAAAACCTAATTTTCAAAAACCAAAAACTCAAAACCAAATGGTTATCAAACGAGGCCTAAAAATGTCAATTTTGAAAACTTAGGAACCAAACACATTTATTTTTCAAAATTCAAGGACCAAAAATATATTTTTCCTAAAAACTTAATCTATAGCTAATTAGACTTTAAAAGAAAATTAGAATTTTTTTTTTGGTTAAAAAATACTGTCCGAATAATTCTAGTGTTTCTTTCATTCTTTTTTTTTGGTAGAAAATTTAGGGTCGTACTCTAACTGAAACCCTATAGTACAATATCACAAATAAATGAGCAATAAAGGGAACATATAAAATAAAGATCAAGATTACACCGACTTTTTGCAAGTTCACTAATGTGGGGTTACAAAAATTCACACAATTCTCAATTTTTTTTTTGTTTTTTTTTTGTAAATCTCTTCCCAAAAAAAAAAAAAAAAAAAAATCTAGAACACCTTTATTATAAGCCCTAACCACTTCTCTCACATTTACCTTACTTTACTACACATAATAAATACAACATGAAGAAAACGATTAAGCTTCAATAAATCTTCAACATCAGCATAGTTCAACTACACAGGATAATTTGGCTCTAGAAACCCAATATTTTTATAATAAAAGATAATTTTTTAGAATAAAGTTGTAGTAATTAAAGGATTTAAAATACTTTAATTATATGTATATATAGAGATTGAAAATGGGAAAGGTTGTCCTTACAAATGTTGAAGCAAGTTGTGCTACGGAAGGAGGTGTAGGGACAAAACGAAACGGCGCGTTTGGTAAAAGTGTTGATCATCTATTTTTTTTTTCTTTTTTTCTTTTTTTTTTTGAAGCAAAAATCCAATTTGAGGACTTGAGAATTTAGCCACAAATTTGATTTGTGGTTTGGTAGCATGCTTCAACTGTAATCACCTGCGAATATTTTATCATAAATAATCACATTTATTTTCCTATTAATAATAATAATAATAAAAATAATAAAAACAAAATATTATATTATTTGTCCTATTTGCTTTTGGTAATTCTATATAGAGATTTTTGTTTTTTTTTGGGTGCTACTCTTATCCATAATAACCTGTGACTTCAGCTTAGCTAGTCACCATCTTGACATCTCTCCCTCTTGTCTTTTTTAATAATTCATGTTTTGTTTTATTTTCGAATTTCTAAAATATTTCATCCCAAAAATATGATGACTCCAATTTCTAAACTTCTAGATGTGTTTTAAGAATTAAGGTCTCGTTTGATAACTATTTAGACTTCGTTTGATAACCATTTGATTTTTTGTTTTTGAAAATTAAACTTAAAAACACTACTTCAACCATTAAGTTTCTTTGTTTTGTTATACACATTTTTCCATGTTTTCAAAAACTCAAAAACCAAGCTAAGTTTTCAAAACTAGAGTTTTTGAAAACTAAAAAAAGTAGTTTCAAAATTTTGTTTTTGTTTTTGGAATTTGGGTAGGAATTCAAATGTGCCCTTAACAAAGATGAAAATACTTAATTTTCAAAAACAAAAAACCAAATGGTTATCAAACGGGACCTTAGATTTTGGTTTTTGGTTTTTTAAAATTATGCTTGTTTCATCCCAATTTTCTTACGTTTTCATTTTTGTTAAGGACAAATTTGAATTTCTAGCCAAATTCTAAAAACAAAAACAAGTTTTTGAAAACTACTTTTTTTAGTTTTCCAAAATTTGACTTGTTTTTGGAAATAAGGGAAGGATTTAGACAACAAAACAAAGAAAACTTGTGGATAAAAGTGGTGGTTATAGGCTTAATTTTCAAAAACAAAAAACGAAATGGTTATTAAATGAGACCTAAGTTTTAAATTTCATTTTGGTCCACCAATTTCCAAGTTTGTTCCGTTTTGATTTCTTAATTTTCAAAATTATTTTCTTTTTGGCCATTAACCTTTCAAATTTATTTTATAGTCTTTGAAGTTTTAAAAAATATTAATTTTTGTTCTTACTTTTATTTTGTTTTTAACCAATCAATAACACAGTTTGAGTATGCATACTAAAATATGAGCATGATTTCCTAAATCATACAGGTTAGAGATAAGTATTTGAGAATAAATACTAGATAGAAAAGTAATATAACAAGGGTCAAAGCTGAGCATAACTCAGGGTAATTGACATGTACCCATGATCAAGAGATCAGTGGTTCGAATCCCCCACCCTCAAATGTTGATGTATTAAAAAAAAAGTAACATAACAAGAACTATAATGATAATTTTTTAGAGTTAAATAGAAATTTTGAAAGTTTATGGAACAAATTTAAAAGTTTAGGAACCAAAATAGAAGAAGTTTAAAATTTTTAGGAAACAAAATGATGTTTAAACAAAAAAAAATTAGTGTCTTGTTTGATGACAATTTTATTCTAGTTTTTTAATTTTAAAAATATTTTTCGAACTTGTAGCCAAATTTCAAATTTATAAATTTTATTAGAAATTCTTTTTAATTTGAAAATTTAACTACATATTCCTAAAAAACATAGAGAAGATAATTTCAGAAAAAAAAAAAAGTCTTATTACAAAAACTGAGTTTTAAAAGTACAAGATAAATAACAAACGTTGTCAAACAAGTCTTAAATTTTATCACATTTTGTCTTTACATATTGCATGGGTTGCAACCAAAAAAATGTTTAATCATGTCAATGATAAAACATTGACAGAAACAATTTAATTAAAAGTGACAGATTCGACTATGACATATATCTATAATTATCATTGAATTAATGCAATATTCGATGACTTAATTCTTTGGGAAACCTATTTCTCCATGGATAAATTCTTAACATTTAGACATTCATCTCTATTTTGTAGGGAATGACTTGGCTTTTGACCCTTTGGAGGTTTATCCCACATGAATAAATTTAGAGTTGGGAAGAGTGTTTTTATACAACCACTCGTCCTTGCTCTTGTAAATGTTGTTAAGGGTGATACTAAGACTTCTTTCCATATGTGTGTCGCCACCGCCATTAGTTGATCAGACGGGTGGGTTAGGGTAATCGTGCTAATGCATAATAGAGAAGCGGTTTTACTTTCTTTAGGCCAAAAACCTTTTCTATTTTTCTTATCTAGAAGACCAAGTCATGTGTGAATTGGTCTAAATGGAAAGGACACGTGGCACGCTCACAGTTGTGAAAGACCAAGTCATGCGTGAAGTGGCGTGCTCACACTTGCAGTAGAATTGGTCCACGTGACACGTGACATTCATGCCATTTCCTGCGTGTGTTAATTTTGCCAAATCGGTTTCACGTTCCTCCTATAAATTCTATTTTAGCAGATTGGCAGATCATTAAATTTGATCTTCCTATCTTTCCTTGATTCCAAACCCTTCTCTCTCGAGTGCACAAACGAGGAGGGTGTTGTGTTAACCTTAGGGAGCAACCGGAGTAGATACGATTTAGCACCGTGGTCATGCCGAAATTGCTTTCAAGGCAGTTGTTCTATCCACGACACAACAATTATTTCGTATTCCCCGTCTACATATTTCACTAAATTAATAAAAATTTAAATGACTTTGTTGTTGTCAAATTTTGAACAGGAGAAACTTACCTGACCTTCACGTGACAACAACCGTAAATTTGTTTAAGGGGGAAAAACATGACTTGCAAAATAACAAAAACTGCACACCAGTGTAGTGCTTGCCACACCGACTTTGATGTTTAAGTTAACTAGGAGAAAGATGAGATATGACAAGTAGAGAGCAAGAGGTAGAAGAGAAGAGTTCAAAAAGTAGAGTTTCAGATCTCTTCTCCAAGGTTGAAGAAAGGTTTATACCTTGGTCCCTTTTAAAATTTTACCTGTTCGAGGACAATTTAGGTCAGAGCTGGTCAAACTAGACTGGTAGGAATCTCTCGGATCAAGGTGAGTGAAGCGCGAGGGAGGCCCAACATTAGCGCCTAGGGCCAGCCTGAGGAGCCTGAGAATTGGGTCATTGGCCCAATTTCCTCGCCCTTTTTTCCTTTGGGCCCAATCTCCTATTGTCTCTGTATTATAGGATCCGTGCTAATTCTTTGTCTATTATTCGATTTTCGAAATGAGGCAAAATTACCTATAACAACCTTTTTCCATCAATAACACGTGAGGATGAAAATTCGAGCCTCTAATCTCTTGATTGAAGATGTATGCTTAAACCAAATTTAGTCATGTTCATATTGACAATTATCTTTTACCTTTGTAGTTTAATTAGTACGACAATGTGGCGAATATATTTGAATGAAAATCTCATGGTGACTATCCAATCAACGCACAGTCTATTTTATACCTTATAAACCTAACTATACATATACATCCATACATAAATGCACATACATGTTAGGTGAAAACAATATTCACAAATCCACTTAAACCTTGCACATGAATATCCATGCATATATAGATTGCTAGATCATCCATGCTAAATCTAATTAACTCTAGGAACTATTTTGAAAAACTATTTCTAAAATGTTTTATATTTTTGTCTCCAAAACCTCTTTCTTAGGGAAAAAATTGTGAAGGAATGACTTCGCAAAAGGGAAAAATATATATATTAAAATTATTATCATTTTTTAAAATAGTTTTTTAAGGCCTCTTTAATTATTCAACCACTTTTCCAAGAAAAAAAAAAATAAAACTTATCGTTTAGATTGGTTTGAAGAACTTTGAACGATGGAAAGGATAAAGTCAAAACGCTCTAAATTATATTTGAAATGTATATGTATGTATATATATGTATATAATAGGTATTTATAATGGACTAAAACTTAGCCTTAACATTTATGAGATCCTTTGCCTTCACTTGAGTTTGAGTGTGTGTGGTGTAATTTAGTAGGGCCATGTTTTTGGTGATTGAGTTGGACATCTATTTATGTCCCATTTTCTGAAAGATGCTTCTCAAATTTTCTAAGCCACTATGGGTTGCTCCCACTTTTAATTACATTTTTTTTTTCTAATTTATCACTTCATTTCTAAGCCCTCTTTTTTCCCCAATTTTTATTTCTATCAGCCTAAATATTTGGTATACAATACCCAATTATCTCCTCCCCTATAACAAAACCAATATTAATACCTAATTTTATTTATATTTTAAAATCACAAACTTAGTAGAATAATACCATGTATAAAATAAAAAAATTCTTTCCCGTACATGCTTAATTCTTTAAACCCAATATTAATATTATGATAACTAAACATACCTTTACTAAATTATTGAGATACACATCACATCACTTGATCATTTAAATATAGCGTCACAAACTCGTATGATATGACATTTACTTTTTAATATAATGAAGATAAAATATTCCTTTCATATTATACTCCAAATGGGGACATGCATTAAAATTTGGAAAGTCAAAATCTAAAAATTCCAAATGAAAAAGAAAGGAATGGAGTAATTATATAAATGAAGGGAATAATTTGTTATATAAAGGGAAGAATTAATTAATATAGTTTTTCCTTTTCTTTATTTTTTTTAAAGCCTACCTCCAAATTAGAGGGAATAGGGTATATAGCCTTTATAGGACAACAAGCTAGGCAATTATCTTGGGGTCCAAAAACCTTCAAAAATAAATTAAATCTTTTTAAATAGAAGTGTAAGCCAAAGAAAAATAGTTATTATTATTATTATTATTTATTTTTTTTAAAAAAAAATAGCTTGAAGTCCAAAAGTTGTTACCTTATTTAGCAACATTTTTAGTCCCTCTCCACTGGGAACTAAGATTGTTACCTAAACCTAGTAGCCTACCCAATACCCTAGGCTTTAGAGTGAGAGAGAAAAAAAAATATTTTTTTATTTTTTTAATAATTTGTTTTCTTTTAAAAATATTGAGATGGGCCCAAGGGAATGTGGTGGGAAAGCCCAAAATGAAAATGGGCTTTTTCAGAGCACGCTTGCTTGGCAGCCACTCGAAAACAGGGCCTACATATGTGGGCCTCCATGTGTCCCTTAGGAACTCTTCAAGGCATCGAACTATTTCAAAAGTATAATAATTCCTTTTTTTTTTTAAAAAGAATTAATATTCTTTTGATTTTTGGATTTTTTTTTTTACAAAATTATTTTTTGTATTGAGAGGATGCATTCGTCATGGCTTACATTCTTTAGCTTTTCATCCTAGTGTGGCACTTCTATCCAAAAAAAGAAAAAGGAGAAGCAAAAAAATAAAATAAAAAATAAATTATAAGATAAAATAGAATAAAAATCATATTATAATAATTATATTTGCCTACTTTACCTAATAAACATAATTGATGTCGGATAACTTTATCTTACAACATTGGAGGAAGGCTTAACACCACTTCAAAATGGGGGGAGAGCTTTTTTGTTTTTGTTTTTTTAAGAGGAAGAGGGAAAAAAAAAAACTTTATATTATACATAAGTGCAGATATATACATCGAATGATGATTGTTTTCGTCTATGTTTTTCAAATGCTTTTATCCGCATTCTTTGTCACGTAAATCTTAATCTTGATTGGGTTTGAATGAATTTTTTAGGTCATATTACCACTGAAAAACCCATGATCGGTTTTTGCACTTAAATGATTTTTTGGGTTCTATTTTGGTCAACACAATTTGTGATTTTTATTGGGATTTCTTTTTATCGCTTTTTCTTTGATTAATGATGCTAATACGATTAGTGGGGGCCATTAATATATGTAGGTGGTGGATTAATGATGATTAAGGATATGTGTGAGATCTTATTATAAGGTTTATTTAATTAAAAAACTATATAATAAAATGGATTTGATATCAAAAGCCCAAAAGAAAAAAAAATTTATATATTATCTTTAAAAGCTCAAAAAAAAGAACTAGGTAAGCTACTTCATCTCAATTGGTTCCACTTCTCAAACTTCTTTTATATTTTATTATACATAATGAAAATTGAGCAGCCCCATTGTTCATAAAGAGAATGATCCAATCATGATTATGGAACATGGACCTATTAAGTTAACTATTAATGATAGGCTTGCAACAAGTGATGGTAAGGGCAAAAGGGTTCCAACATATTTTTATATATTGTGTATCTATATTTTATTTTATTTATAAAAAAAAAAAAAGACTCAATAAGTCAAAACCTACATGCCCACCCTCTAATCTCTTTTATTAATTTTTTAATCTTTATTTAATCATTCTAATGCAACCTGTCATATCGATAGGAATAATAATGATAAAATCTCATATTCATGACAATAACATTAAAGTATACTCTTTGTCAACTTGATTATAGCTCGACTGATTAAGACATATATACCCTCGCAAAGGTTTGAATTTCTCAGGTTAAATTAAAAAAAGTTTGATTATTGTTTAATAATATATTTAGATTAAAAACTATTCAATAAATTATTGTTTAATATATAATAAAGTTATTGAATTAAAACAAATAAAACATATATGATCTAAATATCTAATGTCATGGTGTAGAATTTACTTATTCATATATGCAACTAGCAAAAGTAATTAAAAAAAAATAGGTTTCCTTTCTTTTCTACAAATTGGGAATCAAAGTTCCACGTTGGATATAGATAAAGATCATAGGTATATAAGAAAGAACAACTATCTCCATTAATACGAGACTTTTTAGGTGAAAACTAAAGCAACGTTATGAAAGAGGTTATGTTTAAAGTGGACAATATCATTCCACAATATGTCGATGGTCAATTATTCCTAATAAAAAGTCATAAAAAATGTCACATGGGGCTACATATATAAGGTGGTATACTTATTAGTAAGACAATTAGGCCAACTTAGAAGACTCAAATTTTCATATAAAAGAACCCTCTTGAAGCTATGAGTGAGTTTAGCATACCTATTTATTTGAACATTTTTCTTTTTAAAACTCTTTTTATTAAAGTCATTTTAATTTAAATTTTAGGTTTGTTTTCTTTTAGTTCAACGATTTTAAAGGTGTAGATCGAATCATTGGTCTGGAGGTAAGTGGTGTCTTATCCACTCAATCATTTGTGTGTTTGGTTATAACTTTTAAGAAGTGATTTTATATTCACCTTTTGTGGTAAAAAGTGATTTTACCAAATATCAAACTACCATAAAATGAATAGGAGAACAAAAAAAAAAAAAAAAAAAAGAGGTGAAAGTATGTTTTAATTTCTTTTAGGTTCTTTCATGTAGATTTTAAATTTTTAATATGTTTTTTCTTAAAAAAAAAAAAAAGAAAGTGATTCTAAAATGATTTGATATTTTTTTTCTTGAATGATCACCTTTTATTTGATTATAAACTAAGAGTCTGTTTGGAATGATTTTCTAAGTGTTTAAAATTATATAAATTTTAAACACTTAGAAAATCATTCCAAACATACACTTAAAAGGCATATATAAATTTTGTTGTTTTGAGATGTGGGTTTGATTTTGTTTTATTAGTTATCTTATTGAATTATCTATTTAAGATTTATCAAAAAAAAAAAATTATCTATTTAAGAAGATCACACTTTCTTTTTCCATTAATTGTCTTTAAAGGTGTTGATTTAAATACATCCATAAATCATAAATGGATATTTGGAAATTAATTAGTGGGATGTTCATAGAGTTGCATGATCAATATATAGTGTTGAGCTAAACGACAAGCTGTTGTGAACCTATCACATAGGTTTTTCAAAAAAGCATGAAATAAAGAAAGAAAGTGAAAATAATAATAATAATAAAAAAGTGGGAGTGTGAGTCTCTCTTTTAATGAAAATGTGGAGAGTGATAATCTCATACTTAATGGCCCATTTAAGAAAATGATTAAAATTAGAATTCAAGGATCATACTTACATCTTATACGCCAAAGTGAGCATAGCTCGATGATAATTGACATATACTTTTGATCACCAGGTCAGAGGGACTAAATTTGAACATTTGAAAGTATATAGACTAAAATAGAATGAGCCTTAAAAGTATGGAGATTAAAATGATATTATAACCAATTTTATATAATTCACTCGTTAAGATATATGTAATTAACTCCTCTGAAAGGTTATTAGTACAAATCTTCACTTGTGTATTTGGTAATGTTATAAAGATCAAAAACTTCAAGTACAAAAATCCTCTCATAAGAAAAAGAAAAAGATAATGGAGAGATACTCTTCTTGTCAAACACTTGAAATTCATTTTGGTTATGCGAATAATTTTTTATATTATACATCTATAACAAAAGTTTGAGGCAATGTCATATAGGGTATGTTTGGTTTAACTTTTCAAGTGTTTAATTTTGAAAATAAATCATTTTGAAAAAAATTCTAATGTTTGGCAACTATTCAAAATGACTTATTAGAAAATGAGATTCATAAATAAACCATTTTAAGAGAAACACTTGAAACCAACTTTTTAAAAAGACTTCTTCAGTAAACAATAACTTGGGTATAAAAACATTTGTGAGGAAATGCAACCAAACATATGAGTGTTTAAATTATAAACAATTTTTATACAAAATGTTTTTTAAAAAATGCATTCTTGAAAAACATTTAATTTAAAATGTATTCCAAACGGACCCATAGACTTGGTGTAAGTCATGTGTATCAAGTTTATTATCAAATTCAAAATTTAAACAATCTAAAGAATTTATAAATTTAAATACAAAAAATAACACGAAGGTATATAAAAGTCGGAAACCAAAACATAATAATTCGAACAGAACGAATTTGAAAATTTACAAATTAAAAGAGGATTCAAATAGAGTTTTTTTTTTTTTTTTTTTTTTTTTTTTTAGAGGTTAGTTTCTATAATTTACTAAAATAAACACTTAAGCTAGAATCTTCGACCAAACTATTAAAACGTCACGTCAATTTGATTATTTTTATAATTTTGACATAAATAGATAAAAAAAAAAAGAAAAAACCAAAGTACTTTATAACAATTTTAAACATCAATAATTACCAAACAAGATTGAATAATTATTGAAACATTGATTAATAATTTAAAAATCAAAGAACGGTTATTGATGTAATTATTAACACTAAATTGTGATTAATCATTTGTTTGTTCATGCATATTAATAGAAATAATTAGATGGATTAAGAGTATAATTATCCAAGGAAAAATGAGGCTCGCGTGCACATGTTGTTGATTTTGAACCAAATGAAAAGTCATATTGGTGGTTACTCTATCGGGTTGACAATTAAATTTTTATTGTGGGAATAATAATTATTATTACTTTGATTTGACATTATTAAATAAATATATAATTAAAATAAAAGCAATTGTGGAACTATCCTATTAGATATTCCTCTCTCTACTACTTTTAATATTTTATATATATTATAAAGTATGCTTTCATATATTATACCATCAAAATGTACTATATTTAGATATATAATATTAAACAAAATCAATGTGTCATTATGAGTTGAAGTGGGAACCTAAGTAAATAAATATAAAGCCAACACCAAACCCATAACACTTTGTGAGAAGTACTTTGCAAGTCTCCAACTTTTTCATCCAAGTGTGTGATTTAAATATACATTTAAAATTGTTTTTATTTTCTTTTTACCGATGATTTGACAACATATATGTCTATTTTGTATTGTAGATAGAAAGGTTTCAGCGTTGTATTATAATAAAATAAAGGAACGAATCTCATTTTTTATCTTTCTGTTCATTGTATACTGTATATATATTTATTCTAATTTAATTAATATAAATAATACAAATGGATCGTTTTCATTTTAGATTCTAGAAGTTGAGTTTTGAAATAGAGAATACAAATTTGTAAATTTTGTGTGTGAAAACGACAACCACAAAAGATGTTCAAACTTTAAAAGTAATTAATTTGGTAACCACGAAGTGATTTGAAAATAGACTTGTTTTTAATCATATAAAAATGAAAGAGGGAGTAGAACTAGTTTTGGTGTAATAATATTCAATGACCTGTCCTTCATTTGAAGCTTTGGAAAGTGCTTTTTATTTTTCACAATAAAAATAAGCAATTTGTGTAACATCTTTCCTAAGCTACTAATTAATCAAATCAAAACACACACATTAAGACATGATTAATTATGACTTTGTTGTGTTTGTAGTTGACTAGAAGGTTTGGTGCTCTAATCATTTTAGGTTTGGTTGAAAATTAAAAATGCCCATTTGTAATATAACATTAAACTGTGGAGAATTCCTCTTTCCTTCCTTAAAGGATCTATTGTAAAAAAAAAAAGGCAAAAGTTTACATTTTAACTTGATAGAATTCTTTAATTTTTAAGTTTCTTAATATATATCATCTAAAAGAAAGTTTCAAGAGAAAATAGTTAACTTGAATATAATTATTCAACCTATGAAATATGTATTTTCTTTCTTAAGGTTGAAATTTCAGTGTCAATTTGAATATATCTCAACTGGATAAACACATACCCTCTTAACCAAGAGGCAAGAAATTCGAACCTCCCACTCCACGAGAAATTATTTGAGGAGGCCACCACAATGAGGTTGATAAATTCTGCACGGTTGGATGTATGAGAGAGAAACCGTAAAAATATCTCTTTGGTTATTAGAAAGCATGTAGATTTTCAAATCCACATCCAACGGTGTTATTAGGCAACTACTGTGTGGTGTCTCATTGAAGAATTTTCCTCTCCTCACGTGTTGTTGAGCTAAAGGGACGATTGTCTCCTCCTTTCATATCGAACCGTCCTTTGTCTCTCTAGATCTCTATATGTGTTTTTTTTTTGTCTATGTTTCCCTCGCTCTAGGGTTTATAGAATTTAGAACAGTGAGAGTTTTGTTTTGGTTTTGTCTTTGAGGTTGGAATTTCGTCTGATGTTATAATGTAGAAGGAAACTTTTGCAGGTTCTTTCCCACACTTTAATGATTGCAAACTTGCAATAAAATAAGTTCAAAAGAGAGCTTTTTAATAGCCCTTTTGAGCATTACTTTATATTCCCATCAAATATCATTATCTCCACAAAACTGATGTGTCTACTCGATAAAGACCATGTTGATAATTGATATATTTGAGAAAGACAAAAACAATAAATAAATCATTTCTATTTTGTCCGATATATTCGAGAGTACACATTACGAGTCTCTTTATATTTTAAAAATGATACATAATACTGTTCATTTTAGATTTATTTGAGATAATATCACATCACTTATATATTTAAAATTTACGTTCCTCACTCCAACTGATATGAGACTTATATTCATAAATTACCTTCCAATACTCTCTCTTAGTCTTTGGAACCTTTTCTATTAAAAAATCATTTAGATATTGTTATTAATTTTTCATAAATCATTTAGTTTACATGATGTATATGTATTTTTTTTTTCCTTCTTCTTCTTCCTTTTTCAATTGCCTACCAGAAGATATTTGTGTGAGTAAATATATATTAGTTTAGATATCAAACTTTTGAAAAGGAGTTTTATTTTGGTAAAAAAATCTATAGACTAAAGTCGAACATTTAAAAGTTTCGGCCTCATAATATGATATTTAAAAGTTTAAGTGTCAAATAGAACACGTATAATAGTGGAAGAACCAAAGTTGTTCAGATTCAAACTTTACTTGCCCTTGTCTCTTCCTCTCTATATATGGTTAAATTATTTTGTATTGCGTGTGAATAAAATTTCACACCACTTTTATGATTATTACTTTTTTAATATTGGATACTCAAATTCAGTACACATGTGACCTAAAACACAAGTTAACATAATACCAAACAAAAATTTTATCAATTGCAATAAAATATGGCTAAGAACCAAAATAGAATCACTTTAAAATCTTGCCCTAGAAAATCTCCTGAGAAAATTTAAAAAATGCATTTTTTTAATTTGTATAGAATCACTTTCTCTCCACTCTCACAAATATAAATATATGTAAAAGAAAGTATGTATTAAAATAAAATGTATTTGGCCGTAGCTAAAAGTATGTATTAAAATAAAATGTAATTGGCCTTAGGCAACAACCTCCACTCCAATTTTCAGCCCCTTTTATTAATTTAAATTTTCAAAGGAGAGCTTCCAAGCATTTTTAATTTAAATTAGGTGCATTATTCACTTAGCATAAAGTTTGATTAGACATTCGTGGTATATATATATATATATATATATATATATATATATATATATATATATATATATATTTATTTATTTATTTATTTATTTATTTATCTTTTCAATGCCTTAAAGTGCATTTTTTCAAGCCCTTTTGCCCATTCTTCTGTCAGAATAATCAAACTATATAATATACCATTATACAATAAAGTTTACATCATTAAATATATCATGAGAATCTTCCAAATTGATATATTTAAATATAAGTTAAAAAAGATATATTTAAATGTATATTTCATATTCTATAGTTTCAGTGATATTGTTAACTGTTTCCAATATATATATATGGGAGGAAATCAATAGGCTTGGCATCTGATTGGATAGTTTTTAATTTTTATTATTATTATTTCTTTTTTTGGGTTCCATATGGAGCTTTCTCCTTTGAAGCACACTGATTTGAAGGTCAAATATATAATTGTCTCAAATATTTAGGTCATTTTTAATATTTAAAAAAGAAAATAGCCATTACATCCTTTCATGTATTTTTACTTTTTCCAATCAATTTTTTACAATTAAAAAATATTTAAATTTAATGACAAAACAACAATGTGTGAAAAAAAAACATTTAATTAAGTGTTTTTTTAAAGTAAATTAACTAAGTGAAGAGTGTTTTTTCTCTTTTACTCTAAAATCGTGTTAGACTTTAGAATGAAGAGACGAATAAGAGAAAATTGAACATATAAATATAAAGTCAATCTTTTTTAGAAGGTGTTCAATAGCAATGGATTTTATAAATAGTCATTTGAAGAATACATGGAACAATAGAAACATAAACGAAGACTATAAAATTAACAATTTGTCTTAACATATATCCACAAAAAAAAAAAAAAAAAAAAATTGATTACTTCTAATGGACTCATTGTTACCCTAAGAAATAGACTTGTTATAATGCAACTTTAATATTAACAACCGACAACCTCATGAAAAATACATTTTTTAAATTCACGTGTCATCTTTCTTATATTAATTAGCAACAATATAAGAACCTAACTATATATAAAAATAATGATGCATAAAAGATTTAGGAGAATTTTTGCTTTATAAAAATTATGAACAAAATTTATATATTTATCAATACTTTAAAGAAAAACCTAACTTTAAAAATAATATGAAGAAAGTATTTTAAAAAAAAAAAAAAAAATATATGAAGAAAGTAAGTATTGATTGAATTTGTACTTTTTCCACGGGGATTCTTTTGCTTCCTCCTTTCATTTTATTCATTGGATTCAACCGAAAAAAAAAAGTTTTCAATATGGTATGATTTTATATTTTTTAAATACATTTTTTTAAAAAAAATATACTAATAATGGGGGTTGTGAATTGTGATTTTCTTTTCTGGAAAAATGATTCGAGATTTTTTTTTTTTTTTTTTTTTTTTTTTTTGAACAAAATGATTCGAGATTCTTGCATCTTGCTCGAGCTCCAATCATGCATGCTTCTCAAGTATTATAAAATGAAAAAAAAAAAAAAGTACATATATGGTCACACTCCATAACGATTTCATTTTATATGGTTTATTATTTAAAAAGTATATTTGAATTAATTTAATAATTAATTCAAAAGTAGTTTTTTTTTTTTTTTTTTTTTTTTTTTACAATATGTAGGGAGGGAGATTTGAACCACGGACCTTGTGGTTATTATTATTATTTTTTTTTTTGAGACAAAGAAATAGGATAGAATCCAACCAACAAAAGAATAGTTAAAAACAAAGCAGATAGCGAGACAAATATATCCAATGCAACTAGCTTCTCAATTCCCCAAACATCTTGACTCCAAGTGAGCTTCTAGCTTTGGTATAGACTTCACAAGCACATGGTGTAGGCCTGCAACAATAGTGACCATCACAATAAAACATTTTGCACATAGACTTCACCTCAAATGAGCAAATTTAGTAGAAGATGATGAAATAAAAAAGATCTAACCACACACCCCCTAAGACTTGCTCATCCTCAAACAAGCCTAAACCTATACATTATAGCTGGCAGAGATTCAAACATCGAGATTTACCATGCTTAGAACCTGCGCTCCAGATGCAAGTACTTCTGCCAAAGAGAAGCTTCTAAAAGTGAGCAAGGAGACAAATCAAGACTTTTCCAAGAGTATACTCACGTGTGTGTGGTTATCAGCACAAAGTTATGCCAGTTGGGCTAAGCATTAGAAGTAGTTAATAATTTAAGAGGTAATTGTATTTTAAATTCAAATCATCACATTTAAAAGTACAATCTTCTTGAATACATCATTAATTTGTTCTCTTTTCTTTTAAAATAGTTACACCATATAGTAAGTCGAACTTTGACCTTTTAAATAAAGTAAAAATAACTTAATCAATTAATTAAACAACTTTTTATTCCTTTTTTTTTTTTTTTAAACTAACAACTTTTTATTCTTGATTCTTAAAGATTATGAACCATTCATTTAAGAGAAACATTTATTCTTTAACAGGTAAATGGATTCAATCCTCTTTTTTATATTTTATTATTTTACATGTTTTTTTTTTTTAAAAAAAAGTAACTACAAAAATACATGAATGGAAAATGATTCTTTTTTAATTGTTTGTGAGTTCGAGGGAAAGAAAAAAAAATATTTTTTTACCTATTTATACATTAAAAATGAATTTATAATTACTGCCTTGTGAACAGTGAACAATTCAATCGAATGTAACTTTAAAATAGTTACTATTCATGAAATTTTCTTTATTAACCAAAAAAAAAAAAAAACACTTCCAAACTTTGAAATTTTAATCTAGTTTCTATACGGTGTCATTGAAAACTAACGTTTTTAGTTATTGAAATTTGAATTTAGTTTCTATTTAATCGTTAAAATTTTAAAATTGACAAGTTTTGTCCCAAAGTTTGAATTTGATTTTTAATTGATTCATGAAACTTAAAATTGGTTTCTAAGTTGAGTCTTAATTTACCCCTAACAAACTAATAGTTGTTAACATGTGCTGACTAAACTTTGCTCCTATACATTTTTTAGATAAATTGAAATATTACTTTTTATCTTTGGCATTTCTCTCTTTTCTCCTTCGAGTCTGTTTGGAATAACTTTCTAAGTGTTTAAAAAAGTGATTTTAAGTGTAAAAAAGTGTTTTTTAAGCACTTATAGAAAGTCATTCCAAACATTCCTCTCTCCCTTCTCTTCTTCTCTCTTCTCATAGAGCTCGTCTCTCCTTTCCTCTTTATTCCTCGCCACTACATCAACCACCATCTCCACCGCCTAATTAATTCGGTGTTGTGTTGTTCGGGGGAAAAGTTTTCCAACTAATTTTAAAAATATATATACCACAAAGTATAGTCTGCATCAATGGCAGATCTAGAACTTTATGCGATGGGGTCTAAAAATAAACAAGAAGAAGAGAAATAATAGAGAGAATTTTATCTCAGGAGAAAACCTCTTCCATATTCCATAAAAGAAAACCCACACTACATCAACACACCAAAGAGGAAATATATAACCTGCTACGAAGAGGTGAAAAACTCCTAAAAATAGACACCAACAGAATACAAAAGATACTAACAACACTGAAATAAAATCTTAACTGAATTTATAGAGAGAGCATGTGCAGCACACAACCATCTAAAACTTTTGCGCCTATACATGAACAGATAAATAACTACTGGACCTGTGATAAAAAGAAAACTACTGGACTTGCTTTAGGTTGATGATCTCATGGACTGCCTTAACACCCCCCTCAAGCCAATGGAAGAGTGATCTCGAACATTGAGCTTGGAACGCAGCCTAAGGAAGCTCGCAACGGATAAAGGCTTGGTAAGCACATCAGCTATCTGGGCAGAGGCTGGAAGATGTTGAACCCGCAACTTTTGATTGAGAACTAAGTCACGAACAAAATAAATATTCAGCTCTACATGCTTAGTCTTAGAATGTAATACAGGATTAGCACTTAAATGCACAACACTTAAGTTATCACACCACAAGACGGGAACTTGAGTTGAAGAAATGCCCAGATCAGAAAATAAAGAACGTAACCATACAAGTTCAGCAGCAACAAGGGCAAGGCAGCGATACTGTGCTTCAGTACTACATCGAGAAATGATAGACTGCTTCTTACATCCCCATGTAATTAAATTACCACCAAGGAACACACAAAAATCGGAAGTGGACTTGCGATCATCCGGGTCAGAAGCCCAATTTGCATCAGCAAATCCATGGAGAGAAAAATCAGTTGATTTATTAAGTAATAAACCATGAGTATGTGTACCTTTAAGATAGCGAAGAATTCGCTTCACCAATTGCCAATGAAGAATCGTTGGAGCATGCATAAATTGACATGTTTTATTTACGCTATAAGAAATTTCTGGGCGTGTAAGTGTGACATACTGTAAAGCACCAACCACACTTCTATAAAGTCGTACATCTGCAAAAGATTCTCCTTGATGAGCAGAAATCAAAGGGCTGCTTATCATGGGGGTAGAGATGGAATTCGCTTCAGCCATATTGGTACGATGCAACAAATCCATAATATATTTGCTTTGAGACAAAACCAAACCACCAGATGGTGGATAAGAAACTTCGATACCCAAGAAATAATTAAGAGAGCCCAAATCTTTAAGAGAAAACCGACCATTCAACTCAGTAATCAATGAAGTAATAGCAGGCATGGAATTTCCTGTTATAATGATATCATCCACATACACAAGGATATAACAGCATTGAGTACCAGACCGTCTAAACAGCAAAGAAGGATCAGCCTTGGAATGGAAAAAACCAAGCGACTTAAGAAAGAAACTCAACCTTTCAAACCAAGCACGTGGAGCTTGTTTGAGTCCGTATAAAGCTTTATGAAGCCGACAAACAAGAGGAGGAGAGTTTTTAACTTGAAAACCAGCAGGTTGTTCCATATAAATTGTCTCAAATAAAACACCATGCAAAAAGGCATTGTTAATGTCAATTTGTCGTATAGGCCAATTATGAGTAATGACAAGTGTGAGAAGAACCCGAATAGTTATAGGTTTTACAACAGGGCTATATGTTTCAAAATAATCAATATCCGCAAATTGATGAAATCCCTTAGCCACTAACCGTGCCTTATATCGAGAGATTGACCCATCGGACTTACGTTTAATCTTAAACACCCATTTACATCCTACAATTTTGTGATTCAAAGGAGTAGGTACCAGTTCCCATGTTTTATTTTGAATAAGAGCATCGTATTCATCTTTCATTGCCTTGTTCCAGTGAGGACACTTAAGAGCCTCTTTGACATTAGGAGGTTCGATGTCAATAAATGTTGCAAGTAATACCTTTGGTTTGAATATGCCTCTCTTACTTCGAGTAGTCATAGGATGACGACTTAAAGAAACATGAGGTATTTGAGTTGGGTGGGACATATTATTGGGAATATTGACACAAGGTTGGTGTGGTTCTATTTGAGGCGGAGAATGAAGAATGGTGGGAATAGATTCTATTTGGGGGGAGGGGCTAGATACAACAGAAGGTTCACATGAAGATAAAATGGGCAAGGTAGGATTTGGTTCTGTAGGAGTATGACTTGGTGCTGGTGATGGAGAAGAAATAATAGGCAAGGATTGGGAAACTAATGTAGGAGAAGACAGGGCAGACTTAGACAAAATCGGGGAAGCAAAAGGAAAGCAAAGCTCGTCAAAAATAACATGTCTAGAAATGTAAATACGACCATTGGCAACTAGACATTTATAACCTTTATGAGCATGACTATAGCCAATAAATGTGCAAGGACTAGAGCGAAATTCAAGTTTATGAGAATTGGAATAGCGAAGAGAAGGAAAGCACTTACATCCAAACACTTTAAGAAAAGTGTAATCCGATTGGCTTTGAAAGAGTTTCTCCAAGGGACTCACTCCACCAAGAACTATAGAAGGTAACCTGTTAATGAGATAAACGCCAGTAGCAAATGCATCATCCCAAAAAGTTAATGACATGGAAGATTGAGATAATAAAGTGAGACCAACATCAACAATATGTCTAAGTTTTCTCTCGACAATACCGTTTTGTTGGGAGGTATATGGGCAAGTGATCCTATGAACAATATCATGACTGTTTAGAAAAGGTATAAATGGTTTAAATTCAGCTCCTCCATTTGTTTGAAGATTTAGAATTGACGTTCCAAACTGTTTTTCAATAAGCGTTTTAAATTTGACAAATGCCTGAAATGCTTTGGATTTCGTTTGAAGAAAGTAAATCCAAGTATACCTAGAAAAGGCATCAACGAAACTAATATAATATCGAAATCCATTTCGGGATAATTTGTAAGACGGACCCCACAGATCAGTCACAATTAATTGTAAAGGAGCAGAATATGAAGTAGTAGAAGGATTAAAGGGAAGAGCACGATACTTGCCTAAAGGAGCAGAATATGAAGTAGTAGAAGGATTAAAGGGAAGAGCATGATGCTTGCCTATAGCACATGCATGACAAAAAGAAACAACTCCATTAGTAGAGATATTTGGTTTAAAAATTTTAACAACTTGCTGAACAATTGGAAGGGCAAGATGCCCAAGTCTTTGATGCCATATATCTAGGGACATATTATTTTGCAACTGAAAAGAAGAAAGTACAGCAGTAGATTGACAAGGTTGTGAAACAGAAACATGTGAATTGATAGGTGACTGAGGCCTGGATAGATTAAACTTGTATAGTCCTTCATGGAGTGTCCCGTGGAGAAGAGCTCGTCCAGTTGCTAGATCCTTCACACAACAGAAATTTGGATGAAATTCAAAGAAAACAGCATTATCCCTTGCAAATTGACTGACACTAATTAAGTTTTTAGTGATGGATGGAACATGTAATAGGTTATGTAAATGGAAAACGTGATTAGAAGGGGAAGTAATAGAGGCATATCCAAATCGATTAATAGGCAAACCTGTACCATTGCCAACATGAACCTGATTGTTCCCAAGATACTCAGAACTAACGGACATATTTCCAAGATTGTTGGTTAGATGGTTTGTGGCTCTAGAATCGGGATACCAGTTGCAGTCCTGATTAAAATTTTGAGCAGCTACCATTGCATTCATTTGAGAAAACTGATTTCCATATGGTTGTCCAAACGGTTGTCCAGAAGAGAAATTCTGACCAGAAGGAAGAAACTGAGTGGAATAGGTTCCTGGCATTTGAACGCGTGAATAACACTTAGGGGTTGTTTGGGGTACTGAATAGCTTATAATAACCCCCTTTATTATAACCTATTCAGTGTTTGGGGCATCAACAAAAATAAATGGTGAGGTGGGTTATTTTTATCCCCAACTATTTTATCTATTTTCTACAGTAACCATCATTCAACCCACCCGATTATTCTATCCATTTTCTACAATAACTCTCCCCTCTTTTCTTCCATGCGACTTCTTGACTTTTCCAACGACCGCCGACCACTTTTCCGACGACTTTTCCGGCGATCGCCGATGACTTTTCCTGCAACCTTTTTTTTCACCCGATTATTCTATCCATTTTCTACAGTAACTCTCCCCTCTCTTCTTCCATGCGACTCCTTGACTTTTTCGACGACCGCCGGTCGCCGTCGGTCGGTGAAGTTTCTGGTGACTTTTCCGACGGCCGCCGACCACTCTTCCGACGACTTTTCCGGCGATCGCCGACGACTTTTCCGACAACCATTTTTTTCCCTTTTTTTCATATTTCTTCTCATTTTCATTTTGAAAAATATAAAAAATGAAAATAAAGAAAAAAAAAAAGAAGAAGAAAAGAAAGAAAACGAGGAAAAAAAATTTGGTCGTCGAAAAATTTGTAGGCAACCGCCGGAAAAGTCGTTGAAAACGTCCGACGACTTTTCCGGCAATCTTTTTTTTTTCCTTTTTTTTCATATTTCTTCTCATTTTCATTTTCATTTTTATTAAATATGGAGTTTTATTACATAATTTCTTTGTACATAAACATTTACCATTTTTACGTTGAAAATACAGAAATGAAACAAATATGGTTTTCCAATATGAAATCATAAAATGACTTCTTTTGTGAAAAAATCATGACCCTAAAACAAAGAAAATCAACTCTTATCTTAGGTTATTTTTGTTTCCTTTTAAGTTAAACACATCATTTAACCCGTATACCCAATACTTTATTTTTTTTACAACTGAATCCAAACAATTTTTTATTGATATTTGCAAAATATAATATTTGACATATAAAGTTGTATGAGGAAAAAAAAAAGTCAGGAAAAAAACAGTCAACTTGAACCTTTGATTCAGAATCTCATGTTAAACAGATCAGCAACCCAAACACAGACTATTTTAACCCAGACTAAAATAATCTGCACCCCAAACACAGATTATTTTTATCCCAGACTATAATAATCTGCACCCCAAACACAGATTATTATAACCCCCAAACTATTATAATCCCCAGATTATTATAACCACCAGATATTATAACCAATTCAGCGCCCCAAACGGCCCCTTAATAGCTGTGTGTCCCAATTTGTTGCAGAGTTGACATTGAGGTTTGTTTCTATTATTCCATGATCGTCCTCCTCTATTGTTACCAAAATTTGATCGCCCTCTACCTCTATTATTCCCAAAATTCTGTTGTTGTTGTTGGGCATTCATATTCCTCAGATTCTCAGCATCCTTTTGAGCAGTATTTTGAATAGTAAGATTTGCTGTGGGTAGAACTCCATCAGCATTGACTGAAGTCTTACTTTCTATTCGACTTTCATGAGTTAGGAGAAGGGCAATTACATCTTGAATAGTTTGAGAACCCGTTTTAGCAGTAATAACAGATACCATGGTTTCATATTCATCACCAAGGCCAGATAAAATATACAATATATGATCTTCAACCGGGATTGTTTTTCCTATGGCAGCCAGTGCATCGACACATTTTTTATTTTAGAGATATATTCGTTCATTGTCGATCCTCCTTTTCGAATATTTTGTAACTTGGCTTTTATTTTCATCATCTGAGCAAGATGCCTAGAGTTAAAAATTTGAAGAAGGCAGGACCAAATCTCTTTCGCAGAGGTACAATGCAGAATTTGTACTAAAATAGATTCATTCATCGACCCAACAAGCCAAGATGATACTAACTTATCTTGTCCCTTCCATTGTTTATAGACAAGATTAGGTTTGCTTACAGTTGTAGAATTCTCACTTACTTGGATAGTTTCTAGAGGAGGCTGACAGTCTTTATCAATGTGATCTTCCAATCCTTGGCCCTCGAGAGCAGTCAGTATTTGGAATTTCCAGAGTAAAAAATTTTCATCAGTCAATTTGACTGTTGAAATTTTATTCCCAGGGTTAATCGCATGAACATTCTGATTTCCACTTGCAATTTCCGAGTTGGCTTCTGAAGACTCTATGAGCGAATTTTATGGAGGTCGCTAGACGATGGCTCTGATACCATCTAAAAATAAACAAGAAGAAGAGAAATAACAGAGAGAATTTTATCTCAGGAGAAAACCTCTTCCATATTCTATAAAAGAAAACCCACACTACATCAACACACCAAAGAGGAAATATATAACCTGCTACAAGAAAGAGGTGAAAAACTCCTAAAAATAGACATCAACAGAATACAAAAGATACTAACAACACTGAAATAAAATCTTAACTGAATGTACAGAGAAAGTCTGTGCAGCACACAACCATCTAAAACTTCTGCGCCTATACATGAACAGATAAATAACTACTGGACCTGTGATAAAAAGAAAACTACTGGACTTGCTTCAGGTTGATGATCTCATGGACTGCCTTAACAGGGGGCTATATAAAAATAATTTTAGTCTATACTTAAAATTGATCTCTACCGTAAGTTTAAGTTAATTTTTTATCAAAATTTGTTAAATAATAGTTTTCATACAATAAGAGACACGATGTGAACATATTTAAAAAAATTATAGAAAAAATACTAATAGAGTTAGAGACCAATTTTTTATAGAAAAATTAACAATAAACTCACTATAGAAACCAATTTTAAACTTTATTGAAAGTACTTGGACTAAAATTGGACATTTCAAAGTATGATGAAAAATGAAACAAAACCCAAAGTACAATAACCAAAATGATGCCAACACGAGCATAGCTCAACTAGCATCAAACTTGTATTAACGACCAAGAGGTCTATGGTTTGAATCTCCTCCTCCCCCACATGTTGTCAAAAAAAAAAAAAAAACCAAAATGATATTTCGAACACATTGATATATGTTTAATATCAATTAGTATATTTTGATATTAAATTTGTTCAATTATAAATTTAGTCATTAAGTTTTCAAGATTATGCTCAATAAATCACTTACTTTAAAAAGTTTCTGTTGAATCCCTAAACTTTCACTTTTTCATCTAATAGGTTTATGAATTTTTAATTTTATATCTAATAGAACTTTGAACTAAAAAAAAGATAGTATATCAAATTCATTGGATCAAACATGTCAATGTTGAAGTTTTAAGGACTACAAAGAAACTAAATTCAAAACTCATAAACCAAAAGTGTTAGTTTCTCTTTTGGTCATCAAGTTTTTTAAAACTTAGTTCAAATTCAACATACAAAAAGTATATTTAAAAAAAAAAAATCAGAAAATCAAGAAATTTTCTCATCATCATCTCCAAATTAGCAACACCATAGACATAAGTTGTCAACAAAAGTATAGTTCAACTAGTTAAGATATTATATTTTAGACCAAAGAGTTTTATCATGCTTTTCAACAAAGGCTAAATATATATTTTGGTAGTTCCTAATGTTTTAATCTTTTCTAATTAATTTGATTTTTTTAAAAAAAAAAAAAACATGTGTGATGTGAGATTTGAACCACATACCTCTTAGTCTTTAGTACAAGTTTTATGTCAATTGAACAATACTCGTGTTGACAATTAATTTGATCTTTAATCTTCAACTGTATCACTTGTATATATTGAAATATTCTACCTACATTTTAATGAGTCAAATTTGTTTAAAAGATCAAGTAAGTTATTATGTGTAACCAATATAGGCTAAATTATAAAAAATGCCCCTGAACTATGGGATTTGTTTCAAAAATGTCCCTAAACTTTGAAATGTTTCAAAAATACCCTTGAACTTTAAAAAATGTTTCAAAAATACCCTTGTCGTTAATTTTTGAATGGAAACCATTAAAAATTTCAGTTTCATTAATACTCTTTAACTTTCAAAAGATTTTAAAAAATAATCTTATTAGAAAATGCTTTTTTTTTTTTCCTTCTCTCACCGTAAATTCTTCTTCCATGAAAATTAGTGAGAAACTTTGCCTATCTTTCATGTATTCATACACTAGGAGTTTTTCTTCTCTTTCAACACATCATCCCAAGAGCTTGATTAGATTTTCGGCAATGGTATTTTCGAAACATTTTTAACAGTTTTAATGGTTCCCATCCAAAAATTAACTGCAAGGGTATTTTTGAAACGTTTTGTAAAGTTTAGGGGTATTTTTTAAACTTTTTAAAGTTCAAGAGCATTTTTGAAACAAACTCCATAGTTCAAGGGTATTTTTTATAATTTAGCCAACCAATATATAAAATATGAATAGGTTTTTTATTTTATGAGCAGCAAGTGGTAGGTCTAATATTTCACCAAATTAAAACATAGTGTATTTTTAACTCAGTTAAAAATGTATTTTGACATTACATATATTATTTTGTCGGTTAGCTTTAACATTTTAAATAACAATAAGGATTTAATTGAAAATAAACTCAATACATAAAGGGACGAAAATATAATTTCCAAAAAAATTATAGACCAAATTGAAAAAGACTCAACTATTTTGGACTAAAAATATAATTAGTTTTTTAATTACCTATCATACCTATACTTTACCAATACAAAATATGGCATTTCAAAAAAAAAAAAAAAAAAGTATGGGGTTACTCTCTTTTAGACTTTATCTTTAACAACTTCAATAGACTAAATGAAATAAAAATAAAGGAACATTGAACTTTGGTATATCTAAAAGAATAGATAATGGAAAATGAATAAGCTGAAACCAAATTATGTATACCAATTCATTTGATCTTTTGTAGTTCAACTTTTTACTTTATGCAATTTAAACATAATGGAAAATGAATAAGAAACCAAATTATATGTCTTTTAAAAAACATATAATAGAAATTAAAAGAAAAGCCCTTTTTCTTTTAAACTCTAGTTTATGCTAATTTTGACTTTGTTTGAACAATTAATCCAATAAAACTCCATTAACATTGCTTAGTTGTTTTAGTTTCCATTATTTTTCACAAACACATGTTAGATTCATAATTAAGCTTCTCTATAAGTTCATTAACTCTGATTATATATCCTATATCAACTAGAACATAATTCAAATGGTTAAAATATTATAAATTTATCTTAAGAATTAAATGATTGAATCATCAGACCGAACTAAAAGAGAAAGTTTGGATGTCATAAGTAATTCTATTTTAATGTCTAATAAACATAAAAGTTTTAGCATGGAATATAATGCATACTGTTTGTTCCCCTAAAAGATATTTCCAATGTATCAAAAATTTTGTATGTTCTTGGTCAAATTAGCACTAACCTTAAAAATACTACACGATTTAGGTACAGTTATTACTATTATTATTAATATTATTATTATTATTTTAGTTCAACAACATTTAGGGTGGAAAAATTTGAACTTCTAATCTCTTGGTCAAGAGTATATTAATAACTACCGTTAAGCTACTCTCACTTTGACAGAAGTTTCAAGATCAATTTAGAGTGAGTCCAAAATTTCAAAGAACTCAAATATCGCAATGATCAAAGAGAATCTCTTAAACTAGACTATCCTAAAGAAATATCTGAAAGAAATATACCAATTCAGTACTTTTAATTTCACCTAAAGTCTTTACATTTGATTCGAAGAGTTTGAACAAAACTCCACAAATCATTCTGACTGTTTCAAGCCATTACCTTAATTGAATACATATTAATTTTCTATTTATTTCGTAACAAACTTGTTGATGGCAAAATCTGGACAGGAGGAACTCACCTGGCCTTCACGAGCCACCAACGGTAAATTTGTTTGAGAGGGGGGAAGACGTGGCCTGCAAGACAGTAAAACCTGCACACCGGTGTGGTGCTTGCCACACCGCCTCCGATGCTTAAGTCAGAAAGTTGAAGGAGGAGAGCAAAAGAGAAAAGTAAGAGGAAGAGTTCAGGGAATCAGTTACGGGATCCCCTTCTTCACTGACGAAGAAGGGTTTAGATACATGTTCCTCTTCTAGGGTTTTTAGGCGTTCGGAGGCGATTCGGGCTAAACCAGGTGGAACCGGGGCGGCCAGAGGCACCAGGGACCGAACGGAGGGGAGGGAACTCGGCCCACACGAGTGGGCCGAGTGGTCGGCCTCAGCCTTGGGCCGAGGTCGAGCATGGGATTAGGCCGATTCGGCTCGCTCTCCTTCGGGGTCCGCTTCCTGGTCAAGCTTTCATGTTGGTGCTGTGTTGTCCTGCTTAGTCCTTGGATTATGGAGTGGTCCAGAATCACCCACAACAAAACTAATGTTTTCTATTTGACTATAGTGTTATTGATTATATTAATGTATATGTCCAAGGAAAAATGTGGATTCTCAAATGAAAAAAAATAATAATTTGAAGACAAAATGCGTGGTATTTGACCAAATCATAGAGACTTAAAATGATAGGCACCAAATTGAAACTGAATCCAAATCATAAAAACCAAATTAAAATTACGTCCAAATCAGAGGGACCAAATTGATAATTTAACCCGAGAAAGTGAAGTGGGAAGAATCGTGAAATGGAAGATAGGTGTTGGTGTATGTGTCATAGATTTGTATTGCAACACAAACCGGCCCACTAAGCATGTGGTTTGCCTTATAACTCTCCATCCCCATAAAAAGAGAAGATTACTTTGACATATTGTTGTGAAGAAGAAGGAAAATAATTCAAGTGGAAGAGAGAGTTTTTTTTTTTTTTTTTTTTCTCTCTTTTTCTATAATGAGTGGATGACACTATTCCCACCAAAGATTTCAGATACCACAAGTCACAACTTACAATATGGGTCTGAAAAAAGCCTTTTATCTAAAGTAAAGTAAAGCTTTTTTTAAAAATATATATATATAAAATAAAAAAAAAAGTGGGAATTAATTAAGAAATGATGTTTTTAGATTCACCTGAAATAGTTCACATGTGAGATTTTGAAGTGGGTTTTGGCTGGCTAGCCCACCATATAATTAAGGATTTATTGCAACTCAAAATGGCTTCTCAAAAAGCAAAAGCAAAAGCAAAAACAAGAAAGAGAATATATGAGAAACCAAACATTTCTCTTATATCTTTCAAAAGGCCATACTTTGCCTTTGCCTACCACCATTTTCCATCATTTTTTTAGAAAGCATCACTTCTTGACTTTGTTACAAAATGTCCATACCTTCCTTTCCCTTTCATTTCTTCTTAACTATTCCCTTCTCCCACCTATTTGGTAGAGTGCTCCCTCACTGTTTCGGTCGGTTTTAATCATTTACTCTTTGTCCTGTTGTTGTCTTTGGTAGAATAGTTTCTAAACGTGATTTTTCGTTATTATTTCTATCGGATATTAGTTTGTGCGTGTTTAAATCATTATGTATCGATATTCCTTAGTCTGTGACTTTTTTTTTTTATGGAAGTCAACTTCAATTGTTCCAAAAGAACATCATTTGTGAGAGCAAACATTAAAAAAAAAAAATGATAGTTGACCAACACGTGTCTCTCAAAACTCAGTTCTAGGAGAGAATTTTTTTTAGAATACGTTTCGAAACAACCCACTAAATATTAAAAGACATTATTTCGATATTATAATTTCAAATACTAATGGTAAGTGTTTTTATTTCATAATCCATCGTTGATGCAATTGGTTTATCATGTATATATATATATATATTTTAAAATATTTGTGAAGTATCCAATCCACGTGTTAATAACACGTGCAGGCCTGTGCATGTAACTTAATCCAGTTTGGGCACAAGGCCCAGAAAGATCAAGGCCCATGAAGGATAGAATTGGGCCTCCTTTTTCCTTAACGTTGATAGCACGCCACACGCACCCTAAATTTCAACCGGAAAACTAAATTTGAAAAATGACGAAAGAAAAAGAATTCAAATATTGCGAAAAGGATATTCACAATAAATCTGGAAAGTATATATATTTCAAACATTACAAAATACCCTCTAACGGAGATTCCTAACTAAGGATTAAAATGTCGATGTCGAAGAAAATGCCGAAGTCTTAATTTTATGAAAATTTCGACGAAAATATAGATCAAATGTCGATGTCGAAGGATATTTCTGAAAAAATATTTAAAATAAAATATTCAAAAAAATTAAATTAATAAATAAAGGTTTTACATTTAAAAAAATTAAAATAATTATTATAAATATTATATCTACATTAGTCACATTTTGCTATTGTTTTGTTTATATAATTTATCAATTTATTTACAAAATAATGGAAATGTCAAATCACCTTGTATGTCGCTGTCGAACCCATAGACATGTGGAAATGTCAATGGAAATTTAATACATTATTTCTAACCTACCAAACCCAACAACACTAAATATATAATTTAAATTTAATAAATAATAATTAAAAAAAAAAAGAAATAAAACAAAATCATGACAAAACAGCTTCAATATTGCTATTTATCGTACATAATGACTATTGTAATAAATCCGTCAATCTTTTTTTAGTACTAATGACATTATTAATCATTCACATTTTTCTTGGCATTCAGCTATTTGTCTAATCACTTATATTTTTCTTCTAGTTTAATTAAAGCAAGCCATCGGCAATCATTCAATAATTAAAGCTATGATCCAATAATGTCGCCACATGAACTCAAAATAATAATAATAATGTCGCCACATCACATAATGAGAAAAATGGTATTGTTGAAAAAAAGAGAAGAATATAACTCCTCAAATGCAAACATCCGAATCTTAATGAACATTTCAAATCATCAGAAATCATAATACTAAAATTTTTACTAGCAATGGCAAAAGAGTCAAAATGAACAAAGGAAAAGTTCTTCAATGGTTAAAAAAAAAGCACTACAAACGAATGAAATATCGCCAACAAGAGTATAGCTCATTATGCATAAAATTTGTACCATCGACCAAGAAGTCAAAGATTCAAATCTCCTGCCCCACATGTTATAAAAATTTTAAAAAATATGAATAAAATATCATTAAATAATTGAATCAGAACAATATCAAATATGTACAGGTTGAATTAAAAAAATAAAAATAAAATTAAAAAAAAAAAAAAAAAAAACTGGTTTCAAAGTGAAGAGGACTTCAGGGGGCCAAGAGAGAGACCAGCATTGGAGTCTGCTTAAAAAATGCTCATTTCCAAATTCAATAGCTGAAAAGTCTCTCCTCTTTCAGATTATAGTTTACAGCAATGGTGACCAAATCCATACCTGGCAAAAGTTTGGCAGTAAAGGCATGAGAATGACCTAGCAGATGCTGGAAATGATAAATGTGAGCACCGTCCAGAACAAAATCTTCAACTCGGGAAGATTTGCTCAATGCAATGAAGTATCAAATGAGGAACCGAATGCGGTTCTTTCTTAGAAAGATGGATATGTGTACGCCTTAAAAAGCACATTCTGCACTGGGCTTCTTGCTTCCGCTAAGATGTCACACTCAATAGCTTCTCCTTGTCTATGTTTGCAGGATCTCGAAACACTTCTATGTGTAATCCAGACTGCTGGGTGGAGAGGATATTACCAATACAGTCAAATGGCAAAATATCAATAGAAGATAGTAGGAACACCACGTCTTCCCTCGAGTCACGATCAACTTGAGTAACTCTGCTTACGAGTTGTTGCAAGAAGATGTTGAAAGATGATTGCAATGTAAAGGCAACAGCAGCAGAAGAAAGATGAGAGGTGACAACTCCACTGTGTCAAAGCCAGACCATCCAGTTACTTTACAACCATACAAAAGATTTTTCAGTGAATTGTTCGGTTGCTTTGGAGGCTGCTGACTAAAAGAAAAATGCGAACTGAAGCATTCGATAAGGGGTCTCAGAATAATGCCAAGCACTGTTTCCATCAGCTTTTTCCATTCTTGAGACCAGGTGATCTATTGCTTCCACCAAGCATTCTGCTGAAGAAACTGAAACCCTTCTAAGTTCAATATGGAAAATTTACAATACATCAAAACACGATAAATATATATATATATATATATATATATAGAAAAACAATTAAGAATAATAAAGTTTGAAACAAGAAACCAAGTGGGAAATTTTGTCAGACGATCGGATTAATTTTCAACTCGGATGAATTTTCTAGAATTTTACATAGAGCATACAGACCTTGGTCCAGATATCTGGAAAATCCTTGCGTAGTTAAAATGTTTGGTGGTCAGGATCCAGGCACAAGAACTTCATTCTTGCAGTGATCTAGCAAGAATGGCTCCAAAGATCCCCATGTTCGTCCAACTTTCAGTTTGACTTGCAAAGGAACTGAAAAGAATGGCATTTACAGATCTTGTAATAAACATTTTGAATGTAGAAAAAGGAAAAATATAAATGCTGCATATTTACCCAGAAGGGAGGCAGCATTTTCCATGCTCTTTTGTAACAAAGCTGCTGCCTCCTTAGTGACGGAAGGATCAACTTCTAACACTAACTCATCATGCACCTGGGTAAAAATCTTCACAATTACTCAAACTGATTGTACGTGAAATGGAGGCGACAGTAAAAAACATGGCAATTGTAAAAGTTATGCAGATTGTAAAAGGAAATTGCATACGAACCTGTAACACAATTCGGCAGTGGCCCCTCAATACATTAGAATTAGCTGCAGGTAACTCTGTAAGATCTGGTGCATCCATTCCAATGACGGAATAAATGTTAATCATAGCAACTTTAATTATGTCAGCCGCTGAACCCTGGTATAAGTAAAACTATTAGCACATAATTACAGAATCCTTTTTAAATAAACACACACACACACACAGATGAGGTTCCTTCAAACCACCCCAGAACAAAATAATAATAATCACACTAAAGGATGGCAGAAATACCTGACAAATAGAATTCACAGCTTGTCGCTGTGCTTTTGATTTTTCTTTGCTATTTGGAGAATTAATTTTTGATAAGAAGCGTCTTCTTCCTTTAAGAGTTTCCACATACCTGAAAATGATTGCAATAAAATATGATGCACAAAAGTGTAGGAAGTCTAGAGCAAGTTCACACGTGTATATTATTTCAGTATACACTCTCACTGTAAGTGCATATATAGAGGACGCATTTCCAGGTAATCTCCTGGTAGGCTGGTACTTAGAATAAGCATTTATCTAAATAAATGAAAACAGAAAAACACCAGAGAGAACAATAAGTTTTTACCCCTTCTGACGGCAAAATGCAACCGCCTCATGAAGCCATGAAGCCACCCCAGGGAAAGAACTCTTGAAACTTTGAATTTTCTCCACAGCCTCATCTCTACTACATTCCAATTGTAGTGCAAGTGTTTTGGCGCCCATTCCATAAAGGATTCCATATACCAACCTTTTGGTCTGATCTCGCTCATGAGATCCGATAGAATCTTCTGTCTTCCCTGTCCATCTAGCAGCAATCATAGAAAACACATCGCCATGAGGCTTACTGAGGAGTTCAATCAGTGCGGAGTCCTTGGAAAAATGTGCCATCAGCCGCAATTCTATCTGAGAATAATCTGCCGATAAGAGCAACCAATTTTCCTACAATATATACTAAAATCAGAACTCAACCAAGGTTGCACGCAGTGTAGAGAATCTTTAATTCTTTAATTAAATAAAAGAAAAAATGATCATCTCACTTTCAGACAACAAAACATCAGCATAAATGTCTACAGAGAAAAGCGGTAACTGTTGAATGACCATAATTTTATTTTTTAAAGAAAAAGGGAGAGAGAGAGAGAGAGAGAGAGATGATACTAGTGAACCAAAAAAAAAAAAAGAAGTTTGATATTTATCACTAAGTCAAACAAACAAAAACTACTTCAAAATTCACTCTTACACACTATTAAATTCATCCAATCCAAGCTGTCACAGGTAGTAGTATTCACTGCACCACCTTGTCATAGATTAAATCCCAAATCCTTCAGACATAATCCACAATCACCAGTTCACCATTTCATGCACAAAAATTAACGCCTCGTTTGATAACCATTTGGTTTTTGAACATTAAACTTGTTTTCTCCCAATTTCTTTATAATGGTTTTCATCTTTGTTAAAGACACATTTGAATTTCTATCCAAATTCCAAAAACAAAAACAAGTTTTTGAAAACTACTTTTTATAATTTTCAAAACTTGACTTGGTTTTTGAAAATATGGAAGAAGTGGATAACAAAACAAAGAAACTTATAGGTGCAAGTAATGTTTATAAGTTTAATTTTCCAAAAACTAAATGGTTATCAAACAAAGCTCAAGTAAATTGTATTTGATCATTATTCATATTTTAACCCAGTTATGCTAGTAGTTAATAGGCAAAGTGGCATGCAAAATATCATGAACGACCCAAGAACATTTAATATAATTATTACATATCAGTTTTATTGGTTGTCGCAAGATTAAAACCAAGTAAATATGAAGAAACAAGGGGATTTTACAAGTGTAAATTCTGATACATATTTCCCTCTTAGAAAGACCTATGGAACGCTTTCATACGAAATCATGAGACCCCAAATTGCAGTCGTAAAATAAAAATTGAAGCAATTTTACCTCCATGTCATATTTCTATAAAATCTATACACTACAGAACAGGTGGCAGATATAAAACTAAATAGCAGGGATAAACTACAAACTCAGAAGGACACCCACTTAAAAGGATACTGAGTCGTGTATTTGTTCAAACTCTGGATTATCAGAAGAGTTGGAAAGAAGAAAGCAAACAGGGATGCTTACTATTAGTTTCTTAATACAGGTTGCTATATACAATGTATAAGAAGCATAAGCATGCCCCCCCCAAAACGATCCATAACGCTCAAAAGGTTAGCAAACAAAATTTAATGGAAATACCTGAGTGGAGATAAAAAAATCACGAGCATTAATTTTACAATGATCGACATCATCTTCATTCATTTTGAAATCTACCGTATGCTCAACACACTGCACTCCAGGAATTATCAAACTTTAGTATGTGGTTTCATCTTTGATTTCATTAACAAAATATGGAAAAGAGGTTAAAAACCCCAATACCTGAAGGTTAGGCTCCTCCATGGAAAGCCGACCAGTTGCTGTGGATGTTTGGAGCCAATGACCATGTAGCGTGTATTTCTGTGTCCTCGCAGATAGCTTAGCCAGCGAGCAAATGGATCCCAAAGTACAGTTAAAGAGCTTAGCCAATGTCCGGTGCTCTTTAATGATTGGAACAATAGGGTGTTCATTCCTGAAATATAAGAGATCTGTATCAAATGCTTGGCTAGCTAGACACATGAGAGCACTGAAAAAATGCACAAAAAATGCTATGGTAAACAAGTCAGATATCCTTGTGAATTCATAATTCTTGTATGAACATTTACGGACTTACAGGAATATGACTTTGTGTTTACTTTCTCCCCTTATTAAAATCTATTATATTCTTTGTTACATTAATACATTTTTAGTTTCCAATAAATAAAAAAGATGCATTTAGTAATGTTGTGAGACTGGCTGGAAAAGGCTCTTTTCTCTCTCCTCTTAGGGATTTCACTTTCCGCTAGTTTGCTTTTTTGTCAAGTTTTATCAACGTTTAACATTAATTTGAAGTAAGGAATTGAGCGACTGTAGTGTTGAAAAGTGAAAACAAATATTTCTGTATTTGGTTCAAAAGAGACTTTTGTCACAGTGAAAAAATGGAGAAAAAGGTTATGCTTCCCCTTCAATGGTCTCAACTCAACTTAGATGGTTTTAAAATGCTATGGCGGAAATTATGTAATTTCCTCTTTATTCGAGTTTCTTCAAGCAAGAAAAAATGAGGAGGGGACTTGTAGTATTCATAAAAGTTGTATCGGGTATCCCTTCAGATTGGATTATGGAATGTACAGTTTGACTAACAACAGGTGGAAGAAAGAAACATACTCGTCCTAGCTGGGGTCAATAGAAGAGGATGGTCTATCTTTCTGGGATATGAAAAGATTTATTGGTGAAATATGATGAAAGAAATCTGATGGAGCCCACCATCCAAGGACAAGGAATTCAGCATTCGGATGCTAAGCATAGAGCCTCTTATGCTGATATTTCAAGGGGAAATCAGATTTGAAGACTACAATGTTGGAGGTCTATTCCTGTTAACTGAGTTGGAGTTACAAGGGAAAAAAGGGGAGGTCCAAGAGCATCAGAAAGTTTATGATTCCATATCAGAAGATAATTAGAGCTTATTTCTGTGCATCACAATGACAGCAACCATAACCTGCATCTTTGTATTTATTATCAATTTCACATGCATCCTTCCTTGCATAAAAATTATAAGAATCTATTCATTACCTCAGCAAGTCCAAACAATGTTTATCAGTACTTGGATGTTGTTTGCCTTTGTTGAACCCCTCTGGAATTGAGAGCTTCAAATGTCCATATAGAACATTAGCAATATCTGCTGCTGCGTACAGGGAGAAGGTCATGCCAGCTAGCATGTAAGCTTCCTTCTCAAGGCACCTGAGTTTTTTTCCCAGTAAATTACGGGCTCGAATGCATCCCTCCATGTCGACGCCTATACCCCAGGTTTCCATGTCAGCAAGAATACTTACCTACAAAAATTACAATGGCCAAACAATTCAAATGCTCAATTGTTTAATCGGGTGAATATTAAGGCTGAAGCTATAGATATTATTCATTTGCTTAGTGGAAGAAGAGAACTTCGTAATTGTCATGTAAATCTTCTTGAAAAGCAACAAAAGCAAATATGAACCTAATCTGAAGTATTATTTTTATTATTAGGACAATTAGTTCGGAATCGCATATTTATAGCAAACGACCCACTAAAAGCTACTTTCCCTTCAGCAAAATACACGGGCAAAACAAAATTTACCAACGGAATCTCTATATTGTTGAGAGCTTTCATGAGCTCTTCAGAAATTATTAACTTCCAGAGAACAGAACACAGAGCTCGTGTCTGTGCAACACGCCGACAGCAACCATTGTGGGCTACTCTTCTCATCTGATTCTTCCACTGGCCACTCCGGTTAGCAGCAGCAGTAGCTTCACTAGATAATCTTTTCTTGACTTCCTGTTTCATCACCATTACAATTTCAGTTGAATGTTAGATATCATAAATCATTAGACAATTCATCATAGCAGAAAATCCTACATGATCATGTGCTGTCTTGATTTAAAAATGACAAACACTGATAAGAAAATTTTATTTTTCAGTTATGTTTTTGCATTAGTTGAATTGAATTTTTCGTACCTTCTCCAGGTTAGGGGTTGAATTTCTCTCGTCATCTGGCCAAAGAATCCAAGCCACAATGCACATATCAATTCCATTGCTTATGTGAACTTTGGACAATACTAAGTATGAACCATCTACAAGTTCAAGACTCATAATACGTCGGGCAGAATTCAGGATACCCAATTTCTGGATAGAAACTCCTGGACATTTAAGCACCTGAACCTGAACTTTCAAATTCCACGCAAACTTTCTGACATTTTCTTTAGCAAAAATTTCATTGATCTTTTTCCATCTCTTTTTAACCATCTCAAACCAATGATCACATTGCGAAACATCTGCCTGGTCACAAAATGTGCTGTCATCCGGATAAAGACTTTTTCCACTCTTGGGCCATAATAAATCTTTTGGGAGGTTCACATAATACACCGGAGAATTTTCCCAACAGATGGCTATTCCATGTAATTCAAAGGGGACAACTGAGTTCACTTCAGATCGTTTAGTGTAATGGACATCAAAATAAAATTCCTGGGTAGAATCCCACAAGTCCAAGAAAGATTCAAATCCGCCAGATGTGCTAACTGCATGGATGGGACCTTTCACGGAAGAACCGTCTCTTTTGGGAGGAAGCAAAACTTTGCTACTATACTGTTCCCTCTGAGCATCTTTATTGTCTCGCACATTAATTGCATCATTAATTTTTTCCACGTGATTAGAGATTGCAACATCTACCTTTCCTGCACATTCAACAACAGCATTTGACTCCAGGATTGCAGACTCTTCAACATTCACCAGTGGATTTTCAACACCAAAATTGGACTGTTTGACTTTAACAGAAATTTCTCCAGTTTCACTTAGGTTCTTGACACCTACTTTTTCAGAACTGGAAGTTCCTCCAAAACATGACTTTATTGAAACATGCTCCTTTTCTGTTCTGCTAACAACTCTGTTAAAATTAACAATCTCGGAGGGAATACTTGCAGCCACTTGTGCTGTTATATTGCCACCTGCACTTGCTGACAAGGGACGAGAAATTTGTGGCACAATAAACCCCAATGATTTAAATGCTGAGAATGCAGCAATCCTTGCCTCTTCAGCTTTATCAAGAACGACTTTACGAGCACCATGCTTAATCTTCCTTGCTATTCCAACATGCATGCGTTTTTGTGCTGTACTCTCTATACAATCAACCTCAAGATTAGAATTTTGAAAGTGGAGAAAGATAACTACCGATTGTAGCAGTAACCAGAAATCATTCATCTCTAATAATAAAGTCAGTTTGAATCTGAAAATAAATGAAAAGTAAGAGAATAGAGAATGAATCCACACTACCCAATCCTTATGACTCAACAAATAATCACTACAACTTAGTGCAAAATCATTAGAGTATCACAAGAATGTATGCATATTTAAATAGGGTTCATGGAGCTCATTGTCTACTTGATTGCAGCGCAGACTGTTGATTCAGATAGGGTGAATTTTTTCACATTTGGTGGGCGAAGAATGTAAAAGATCTAGCTTTGGGGTTTACCTTATGTATTACATGGAATTCCTTCTGGTCATGTAATTCTCCATATCTTCATGCTGCTATATAATCTTTTTATTTAATATACTTTTGTTTTCTATCAGAAAAAATACTTTTGTTTGAGTTTGTTGTCATTGTTGGTCAATTAGTTATTTTACTTAGTAGGCTCACATCCTCTATAAATAGAGGGTCAATCTCTTACATATTTTTTAGTAGTAGTTAAGAGTAAGACTTCGGTCAAAAGAATACTCTCCTTGATACTAGATTGCGTCATACAGCCATTAAACCCTCCCATCAAAATCAACAACAAAATTTGAACATACTCCTTGGGCAAAGAAATTGTGTGATGTCAAGGATAATTTAACCTGCTGAACAGAATCAGCACAAACAAATAATTGTGTCTCGGTTAACCTCACCTTCTGCAGTCCATGATGCAGACTCAAAAAGAGCTTTAACTATTTCAGCATCAGATGCTTCTGCAATTGCTAAAGGTGTCCGCAAACCAGCTTTGTAGAGTGCTCTGGCTCGAGAACCCTGAAAGAAGTAAATAACATCACACTGCTGCTGAGTAGACTTTAGAGTATACAAAGGAACAGAAAAATAAATAAGCAAAGTAGAGTGCCTTACCTTAACATATGGAATAGTAGTAAGTTCTACAATCTCTGCTCTCACTCCAAATGAGACACGATTTTGGAACTTGGCTACCAAACCTTCCAAATCATGCCATCCAAGCCTCTCACAAAATACAGAGACCATAGATGCAAACCTTCCAGCACTCTCTTGTAAGGCTTGGACCATCCCTCTAGCAACTTTAAAAGCTTCACAAACTTCAGGAATGGGAGTTTCCTTCAGAACCAGAATGAATATAAATTAGGTGGATATGTTTTTAAAAAACTTTTTTATTACTGGACAAAATTGAAAAATAAATAACCACAATGAAGGAATGTAATTTATTTGCTCAGCTATTGAGAGAAAGTGCAAATAAAAGAATTATATCGTTTCTATACACATAGGTAATTTAGAAAAAAGGAATTCGTGCTTTTTTTTCTAAATTTATAGCGTAGAGGCACAACAAAAAATTAAATTCCCCAATCATGTAGAAAGAAATGCAAGATTAACAGCAACACATTCACACACCTGAACAAGTCGTGACAAGATGAGAGCCACATAAAATCGTTTACACACTCTAATAGTTTGCTCCTCTGAAGGTCTGTCATCATACATGCACCCATTTTCATCACGCTTGGTACGTAAACACTTGACACCATTTCTTGAGATGTTTGCACGCCGAACTGGTGCACCATGTGCAATACGCATCAAAAATGGTTCTGCAACTCCAACTCGATTCCCAACAGACTGCACTTTCATTTTACATATTTAATAGGGGCAGAGAAGTATTTAGTAAAATATGCAGGAAAAGATTCAACAAACTTAAATTGATAGTCATGTATCAAATGGGTGGCGGCCGGGTGTGATCATCTGAAGATGGTGAAAGTCAAAATACACAAATTCTTCAACATATTATGTTATAGGACACACAACAGTAATACTGGCATAGACAAGCAAATGTATAAAAAATAAACAAAATAAATAAGAAGCAGACATCAGTGCTCAACCTGAATGAAACATTCACGGTACATTTCTGGACAAGTGTGTCACAATTTTTGTGCAAATATTCCGTTTCATGAAAGTGAAATTAAAAAGTATATTCCATACTTTAAAATAATACAACACCTTATAAAAGACTTACTCCATGATAACAAAGATTTTTAAAGCAAGTTCAAGATCAAATATGCAAATGCAGCCTTAAGCTTAAAAATAATTTTTACAAAATTTAAATGAATCCCATTTACGTTTTCTAAATTTTACACTTAATTATTTTTCCATTGGCACATAACTGGACATGTAAATAGTGTGAATCTTAAAGAAGAATCTTGAAAAATTCAACACTCTATGTTGAGCAACCAAAGAGTGATGTCTCAAGAGCTCTGACAGACTTCCAAGGTAATGCTTTTAATTTGATATCTGTTCTAAATAACAAGTAAACAGGAAGCTTTACCTGAAAGTCCCTTTTTAATCCATTTTACTGAAGTTTGGAATTTTTTACACGGGGCCTCATTAAAGCTATTTAAAACTAAAAACCTCAAGAGATTTATGATAGACCCTCAGGAAACAGGGGAAGAAAGGGGCTGTGTGTCACGGTCATGCTTGTCCAAGGCATGTTGCCTATGGCCGCATGCCCTTGACAACACCTCACCCCATGCTTTCATGCTTTATGTATTTCCTTTGTTGTTCATTTATTTTTCCTTGCATTTCTATAGTGTATGACTCCTCGGCAGTCTTGATGTTCAAGCCTGCCAAAGCTAAAATGCCTAATAATATACTATATGGGGTGAGACTAGTCGTCAATCCTTCCTATCCGGAGTTGTTTGCTATCAAGCTGTTGTTGTCCCTTTGCTTACTTGATTGTCTGCAACACATATATATTCTTTCAAAATGCTTTCAAACGTTTTCCAAAACCTTTTTCTCTAACCCCGTTTTCTAAAATCGTTTTCCAAGAACGGGGGTGGAGGTCGCAAAATAGGCCCGTTGTGCCACCGACAATCCGATTTCGAGTTGGCTAACTTACTCGTGGGCGAGAGTAAGTGCCGCACAATCACTTTACGAGACCCGAAAGACCGCGATTGTGACACTGTGCCTGTGAGAACAATATAGAAAGAACTTAGCAGTTCGTCTATCATTGTCAAAGTGGGAGGGTTAATAAACTATTGATTGGGGAGAGAAAGGAGTCTGCTAGCACGTAAATTAGCTAAATTAAATGGGCAGAGAGGAGGGAGAGCAGTATCCATATCCAAGTGGAATTTTGTGGAAGAATACTCCTAAATTGGAATTTTTTCGGCTGTTCACCATTGAAGTTCCATGGCCAAGGCTGACCAAGGCACAGCCACAAGGTAGTATTTAGAGCAATACCATCTACGAGGGACTAATTGCATTATGAAAAATGGAAAACTGGTTTTTTTTTTTTAAAGAAACGGAACTTTCATTGAATAGATGAAAGATTACCAGGACACACATAAAAGAAAAAACAAGTCCAAGAGCAACGGGAGTCCAAAACTATCTGTAAAAAGGACTCCAATCCAAAAGAACAAAACCAAGATCTTAATTACAAAACGGCCTAGTGACCGACGCCCACAAAGAAGCATTAAATCTAATACTTTCTCAAACATTCTCACTTGACCTTTCTTTCTCTCTAAAAATCCTATTGTTCCTCTCCAGCCAAATACCCCACACAACTACAAAGAAATTGACATGCCACAACACTTTGCCTTTCTCCCCGAAGGAAGGATGCAAGGAGCTCCACTTCATCAAAGATCTCCCATCCATATGACACATCCTACTAACCCCAAACGAAGATCTCCAACAGCCCCAAAGGAAGTTAGCAAATTGACACTCCCACAATAAATGCTTCATGTCCTCCTCATGGCTCCTACAAAAAACGCACCATTGCAGGAACAAAACTAAAGAAGAGTGTCTTTGAACACGATCCAAAGTGTTAACCTTCCCAAGTAAAACTTGCCACACAAAAATCCTCACTTTTTTTCACTTTCAAAAAACTAATTGAAATCAATGCAGGAAAAGTTGGCTCAGTCCATTCTTGGTGAATGAATTTTCACGTATAAAGAATCATCTATTCAATAGAGAAAAACTTGGAGATTCTACTTAAATGAATGAACGGTGCATTTAAGCAAGCATTTAAGAGAAATGGAAGGAGGAAAGCGAATATAGAACTGGAATAGGCACCAGAGAGAGAAATTGATTTTTTATCTAATTTCAGTATCTATTTTTATTGGATACCAAACGTCATTTAGTCCAATACTAGATAGTTATGGAGAGAATGAGAAGTCTTCTCTCATTGCCAAGAAACAAAAACTAATAGCTCCAATTGGCAAAGATAGCAAGCAAAAGAAGAGTGATCCAATTTTAGCACAATTTTCTTGTAATGTCACTGAAATGTGGCTTAAAATGTAGATTGTTACTTCTTTGCATTTAAATAACATATATATTAGAAATCAATTGTAGAGAGAGCTAATAACCTAATCTGATCCAAAAACTAGACTAATTGTAAATTTCAGATATTTTGAAAGGAATCCAAAACTAGCAAAGTAACCAACCTTACCTGGTCAAGAGACGGCAGGCCCATAAACCGTTCATAATACAACTCCCAATCTGGCTCAACATCAACATTGATCGGTGTGACTAGGTACACCAAATGTAAATCAGATGCAAGCACAAATCCTTCTCGGGCCCTTGAAAGATCGTCCAAAACAATCTAAGGAGAGATTCAAAATACAAATAATCAGTTAGAAAGCCTTCTAGTCCACTTAATTACCATTTGGCCTACGTAGTAATCAATTGGTAGAACCAAATGAAAACTTAAAGCATATGGTAATTTCATAACACATGCTTTCACAATAAGTATTAGTGGTGACTGGTGGAATTATAGAAGGTTTATTACAAGGGATTCTTCTGGACTAAGAGAGCTTCCAAATGATGCACGTCCAAGAGGTGTGGTACTATACAACTTGGTATCTTCATTCCATTCAAGAAATTTTCCATGGCATAACCACCGAAGAGATTCCTGAGCTGATTTAACCACATCTTGAAATGGTTTTGTGGAATTCAGAAGAGTACACCTTACATATCGGTGAATATCAGTTGCAGTTTGAACAATACCACCAGCCACAACTTCTAAAATTGCATGAGTCATTCCATTCTTATCTTCAGACAAACATGACTGCAGTGGTGGACAGCTCTCATTAAGAAGTTCATTAATTCTTTTAACCTCTTCTGGTCTGCAAATGAGTACCTGCTCAGATGGAAATGGAGAAAAATGTCAGGAAAAAGAAGAATCTAACATAAGGAAAATGTTCAGCACAACAAATAAAAAAACAACAGGTAGGGTAGGGTAGAGTAGGCCAGTCGATACAATATGTTCATAAATCAGCATATTAATACGCAACCAGCACTTCAGTTAAGATAGAAGACTTACACTCTCCCCCTTAGTATCAATACCAGTCCGGCCAGCCCGACCAGCCATCTGCCTGTATCTTGCACCATCAATAAAGTCTCGCCCAATCCTGGGTTGTCGGAAAATGACCCTTCGAGCTGGCAGGTTAACTCCAGCAGCTAAGGTAGATGTAGCAGTTAAAACACGCAAAAGACCCTTGCGGTAGCAAGTTTCAACAATCTCTCTTTCCTCTACCTATTGAGAAGAAATAAATATAATTAAAAGATGATCAGCAATATGATCTACTTGTAGGTATAAGAGATGATGAATATACAGTAAGGCCAGCATGATGGTAGGCAACACCAAACGGGAAGGTTTCCTCTAATATAGGATCCAGTCCAGCAGGACATCTTCGCAATGCATCAATTGCCGAAAAAATATCTGTAAACTCACTGTTCTCATTATGAAGTTCAACAGAAAACTTCTTGAGGAATTTTGACACATGTTTTGCTGTTGATTCACATCCTTTCCGACTAGAGCAAAAGATCAATACTGAATGACCCTCTTCAACTACCTAAAATACAATTTAAAAAATTATTATTCAATATAAATTTAGGAACAAGTACTGCTTCACAAATCAAAAGAAATCATACCTCATTACATAATTCTACAATGTGATCTGGATCCCTACCACCAAGATTAGCTGTCTTTGAGATTGTTCGAACAATATCCAATTTTTTATTATAAATGGTATTGCCAACTTTAATGTACTCCTCTAAAGGAACAGGTCGAAAATCAGTCTGGTACAAGGCTGCCTGCATGCAAAATTTCAAAATAACAAATAGGGTTGTTAGACATCGAAGATGCAACGACCAAGCCTTTAGATTTTTCAAAAGGCGTAACTATAGCCTGCATCCCCAAACCACTTAATAAGAACTGAAAATTTTTATATAAATTGTAAAGAGATATTTACAATAAAATTTGAAAATATTTATTTAAAGCTGAATCCATGACTACATCAGAACCACTTTCAACAACAAACCCAAAATGAGCAAATAACTTTTGAATAGGAAAAAGGATTGCCTCCTACTGCTAAGTTTCCTGAAACCCAACATAAAAGGTACGTGGTATGTTTGTTAGTACTTTCAAGTTTCAACCATATGTACTTCAGTACTTAAAAGCACTTCTTATGCAAATTTTAAGTGCTTTATCAATTTAGTTTGGCTTAAAACCTATATATATGCATATATATATATATATATATATATATATATTCTCTCAAACCTATATATATATATTCTCTCAAAGGATACTCTTACATACAACTACATTTACTAGTCTCTCCACAAATGCTCTCAATAAATTATATTTATACCCTCCCTCTCGTTAATGTCTTTCTACAAAATTTCTCTCACTAGCTAATCTCCAAATACATGTTCTTTCTCATGCCCAAGCTTCACTCTGTGCATACTTTCTCTCACAAATTTTTTAAATCCAAAATCCATACTTTCTTTATTATCCATATCTCTTAATAACTTTTTTAACAAATATTTTCTCTCCCTAATCTTGCTCTATCCATAAAGTTATTCTAACTTATACTCTCTCGAAGCACGCACTTTTTCTCAATAGTCTCTTTCTATAGTCCCTTGCTAAACTCTCTATACCATCTTCCCCTAGTTCTTTCTACATCCATACTTTTACTCGTTAACTTCATTCGATAAATTTTCTCTTACTATCTCTCTCAACACACACTCTTTTGCCAACCTCTCTTAGCAAACGTTGTTCCCCTAGCTTCATTCAGTAATTGACGCAAGTACTTTCTCTCACTAACTTCTTGATACTTTCTCTTATTTATATCATATCTTTTTGTTACTTTAACTGCATCCCTTTTGACCATTTTTAAATTTCTTTTTTTAAAGAAAAAAATAACTTATATTAATATTCAAAAGGAACTTATAAATTAGATCAGAAATAATTCTAAATTATTAGAGCCAAACAATAAAATAAAGCTTTCAGTCCTTATAATAGAAGTCTTTTTATAAAAGCCTTTTTTTTCATCCTAACAAAAAGTCACATGATGTTTCTAAATTGAACAACCAGCCTCTACACAAGCCTAAACTATATCAAAATAACATTCATGTTCCCTAACAACAATCATTTCCCATTAACTTTTTTTTAATAAAAGTGTCATTAATTCACTAACCTGAAGCCAATCTGCAACAGCTGCCACATTTGGCATGGTTGCACTCATACCAACTATTTGAATACCATGAGCAGGGTCTGACTTACCACTGCTTGTCCCAGAACTCTCACCACTGCTAGAATCTAAATTACCTTCACCAGCAGCATAACGAAGTTTTGTCAACAAAAGTTCCAAAAGATAACCTCTTGTCTGATCCCCAACCTATCAATAAAACAAAGAAGAAGAATCATCTAGGTTAATTCCTAACTGGGAAAGGTATGGCTTAACTTAGAAAACTCAGGTACTCATGAAAAATTGAGCTAGCACACTAGCATATCGATCATCACTTATTTACATCCCCATATTAAGTAAGAACAAAAATATTTAAAAAGATCCACCAAAGAAACTGCCACAAGCATGCTGTACCACAAGAACGGTCTTATATTCTCACATTCCAAATTTTTCAAAAAAAAAATTGTAATTTTATGTTGATTTTCGAGGTTACCATGTGCAATTCATCTATCACGATAATTCCAATTTCTGACAAACGTCCCTCTTCCAACAATCTGTTTATCAAAGAGTTTGCCTTCTCAATTGTGCAAACAGCCACAGAAGTATCCTTCGGAAGCGTTCCACCACCTTGATTTCCATAATAACTACGCACATGCTTATCCAGAGGTTCAAGAAGAACATCAAGATGCACTGCCTAGAACAATTAGAAATTGCAAATAAAACATATATTGTCAAACTTAAGAATAAAACTGTTCACAAAATCATTTTATCCGCATGGTTTATTGAATTTGAAAGGCATAGATCACCTTTTCTGCACAAATTGAGACATATGGAAGTACAAGAAGTGCCATCTTTCCAGTAGAAATCACCCGCCGTAACATTAAAATCTCTGCAACAAAACTTTTTCCAGCACTGGATACAGACAAAATAAGAAACACATAGGGTGAGTTTGGAAGTGTTTTTGTTAGCACTTTTTATTTTAATAACTTTAATATTAAAAAGAAGTGTTTGATAATAAACTACTTTTTCAATGAGAAACTAAACTTTCGTTAGTAAGAGTGAAAGAAGAAAAAAAGATAAAAAAGAAAGCCTAAAAGTAAAACAACAGGAAAGCAACAGAAAGCAAAATAAAATAATAAAAAGAAGTTCTAGTTCTTAAGAATGATTATGACAAAAGTGTTCCCAGAGGAAGGCAATAGAGTGGGCTGAGGCTTATACCTACTCTCAAGACCCATACCCCTAGAAATATTTTTGTTCCTTTCAAGCCAAATATTCCACAAAGTGACCAAAAAAGAGTTGTCTTCCAAATAGTTCAGCCTTCATCTCAAAATGGTAGATGAAAAGGCACTTGAACTTGCCATTTACAAGCCTATAATTTACAAAGGAAAAACTACTTGAATTGTTTTGAAAAACAAAAGGTTCATATATTAAACTAAAAGAAAACAAGAGAAAGAACATTTATATAATTTATTACAAATTTAAAAATTATTATTATTATATTTAAAAAAAAAAAAAAAAAAAACAACAACCACAGACTTTCATGAAGGAGAATGGAAATGACATAAAATAACTCCAATTGTAAATGGTTCAAAATAAAGGAAAATTATACAAGAATTCCTATCCATTGAAACCCAGAAAAAGATATTGAAATGAGTAATGCTCCAAATCCTTTACACTATAAAGGACCATCTTATTCCTTCCAAACAAAAATTTTCAAAGAAACTAGCTTGCTACAAAAGCTTCCCTTTCCATGCAAAGGGAGATGTTGAAGAGCCTCCTCCATCATCGGTTGGCAATCCCTACTAGGTACAAATCATCCCAAAAGAGAAGGGGGAAAAATACTACATGAGTTATGCAAAATATTTTCACTGAAATTTTTGTTTTAAAAATAAGAAAACTATTTTTCAAAATAACTGCCAAAAAGCAAATAATTTCTATGCAAAATCAAATGATACTAAAAATTTTTGTATCCAAATAATAACACACTTTAGAAAAAAGGAAAAAATCAACTTTAACTTGCAATACCTGGTAGATGCACAATAAACAAGATTTCTTCTCTGCAAGACACCATCTACCTTAAGACATTCAACCTGGAAAAGTGAAGCAGAATATTGAGTGTTTTTCAATCATCAAGTATTATAATAAAGAATTAACTCAACCAATATACAGCCATATGGCAAAAAGTACCATATATCAATGTACTATTTTCATAGAAACAACTAATAACAGAACATTTGCATGCACTCAATATCAATTCATTGGAATCAATTAAAAATGTTTCAGGTATAAAATGATAAATTTTATGGAGTACAAAAAAAGAACTTAAGAGATTTCCATGTACTCCATTCAAATATCTTTAGACACTTGGCAAGGAAGCACTTAAAAAGTTTGTAATACTTTACACTACCTGCCAAGGATGCAGTTTTGTGATTCCTTTCTCTTTATAAATTCTGCAAATTTCAGGGGGCAGCCAGCAACTTAGATCTAGCCAATCTTTATGTCTTATTGAACTTGAAGGTGTCGTTTCCTCTTTAAACTCATGAACAGTAGAAGCCCTAAGTTCATGAACCATTGTGTTAGATGTGATACTATCAGAGGGACTAAATACATTCAATTTCGCTTCAGTCACTTTTGGAACAGAGGAAGTTACTTTCGTTTCATGTATCTTATCTTTTGTAAGAGAATCACTGTCACAGATCTTATCATTATACTTTAGTAGACTGTCATGAGTTGTATAACAACAATCAGACTGCTCATTAAGTTTGTATGCGTTAACTTTAGATTCATTTGAAGCACAACAAGGTGATGTACTTTCATCCAAGTTTTTATCTTCAGCCGAGAAGTCAAAATGCTTAACAGGAAGTGAAGACACTTCTCTATTTGAATCTTTCAAATCACTCCTCAATGAAACTATGGAAGCACCAGGTTTCCCAAGCTGGACTCCACCACTGCCTACACCAAACTGTCCTTTTAACCTTTTTTGAGAAGGTTCCCCTGGAACTAGAAGTTTCTTCGTATTACTCTGGCTCTCTACAAGATTAACTCCTTCAGCAGCATAATTGGTAAGGTCAATGCTTGGAGCACATAAACCATCTGCAAACACAATTGCTTCATTCCAGAAAGCTTCTCCAGGAGAAAATGTAGAGCTTCCAGACTTCGGAGTCTCACGAAAACATGCATTGGCAGTTGACAAGCCTGGTGTTTGGCATTCAGTCGGAAAATAAGGTGATCTGGGTGCTTTATTGCATTTCTGCAGGCATGCCTTAAGCACAACAGGATGACGACTGTCAGTATCCTGCCATAATAGTCATTCAGATAAATGATATCAGATTGTTCAAATAATTACATTAATCTATAAAAGATGGCCAAACGAATCCCAACTTTTCAGAAGAAGCCAAAAAAGATACCCCAGTTTCAACAACAAAATTGGACTGCTTGTTTCCAACACTCAATGCACTTGAGGAATCGGTTTCGCCTTTGGCATTTGATGGACCCGCGATAGAATGCATCTTCTTCGGGAATTTAGCCTCCTCCTCTAGCAGAGATGGACTGGAGTGCCTCTTGTGAACAGTCACTTTTTCCTCTACTGGTGAACTAACAGTTGGCTGTAGTTCACTGCTACAAAACCGCCATAACATTTATAGTTCTAATTGAAAATTTAAAAAAAAAAAAAAAAAGAAGAAAACCTTGCTATTTTAACTAACTATAATTTACATATACCTGCAGTACAGAGACAAGAAATCAGCTGCAAACTGTTTAAGCTCTGGTTTCTCCGTGCACGGTGCAATACCCCAGTCACTTGCCATGGATTTGACTGCTGAACTTCTGGTCTCATATGAGTCTTCCAGAGTTCTTTTCTTGATTCCTTCAGCTGCTTCAGAAGTGTGACACCCTCTAGACAAAGTGGGTTCCTCGTGTTCATTTTTAGAGGAGCTATTAATTTTCAACAATAGGTTTCTTTTTACCAGGCCTTGCCCAGACAAGTTTTCCCGAACTGAATGTGATGGGTTATCAGAGTTACCATGGTCCTGTGAGGTCACCAGGTAATTGTCCAACGTACCTTTGGCACCAGGAGACCCTTCAAGTGACCTTTTTCCATCCTTGTCATAACTCCCCGACTTTAGACTGGGAGTAAGAGGTTTCCTTTTCTTAGAAGCGTAAAACTGTACGCAGTACACGTATAAAAACCACTTAGATATCCACCCATCAATTCAAATTGCAATGAATAATAACTCTAGAAGACCAAATTCTTATTTTCAGAAGCATGAATAACATTCCATCCCATCAAGAATTGATAACAAGATTGTAATAGACCTTGAATTAATCTAAATTAAAAACAAAAATGAGTAAATCGAATTGTCTTGGCCCTTCTATAAGTTTTCTCAGAAGCTAAGTAGATATTTCCCCCATTCTTAAATCCAAAACACAAACATAACAAAGTACAATCTTCCCCGTGCCTTTCTTCCCTTTCCCCAGAAACAAACCAGAAAACAACGAAAACCGGGAAGGAGGAACATAATAACAAAAACAAACCCCTATCTGAATGAGAGAGAAGAAATAAGCCCATTTTCGGCACAAAGATTCGGTGTGCTTCGAGGGAAACTTCAAGAATTAGTCTAATTCAATTCGTGTTCGAGATTACTTTTAGCCTCTAGGGTATTTTCTATGCAGATTGAAGTGGAAGAAGAACCTGGTCGATGCGCGAAGGAGGAGAGCCGGACGCCATTCATGGGCAATTGAGAACCTTGGCGAAACTCCAACTTCGATCTCGGCAACGTCTCGGCGCCAAAAAGAATGAAGTTCGAATGAACTTTTAAAATTCTCAACCCTGCCGCCAAAGCTGATGTACGAAATGTTGCGCACAGTACAGCAGTAGAAGAATTGAACAGACAGGTTACTGCGGTTAATTAACATATTCCGAATTGCAAGGACACTTTTGACGATTTAATTAGCAAAATTTATAGTACTACCGAATGGATATTCCTTTCATCTATTGTTTGTTACGTCAACAAGCTTTTGAAAAATGACCTGGAGTCTCCATATTAGAGATATATTTATGAAGATAAACTAAAGTGTGAATATAAGAAGTATGTATTACGATAGTACTGTAAATTTTTCCAATTAATTATTGGAGGTGTTGTCACGATGGACTATCATTTTTGGGGAAAATTTATAATACCGCATAGATATAGAAAATTTTTCATATTACATATGTTCATTGTGTTGCCATGAAATAATCATTTAGATCATGAAATAAAATATTATATCATTAAATGACGTGTCAAATGTTGAATGAAAAATAGTATGTACTATTTTAGTAAGTTGGATGTATGAAAAAACTACCATAATAGATAATTCGATAATAATTAAATAGATAAGGCATCAATTATCATTCCAGAAGTTGATGGTTCAATCTTCCAATACGATTGTGAAACCAAAATAATTACAAAAATATCTTGAATTGGTATAAGTGGTTATAGGGACCATCCACTTGTCTCGTCTCGTTAAATAATTAACGTTCAAATTCTCCATTAATTGCGGGAATCGAACACGGGCACTGGGATTGAGCTGTCGGGGGGGCTGGGCACGCAAACCACCAGAGCAGAAAGGAAAATTATTAACATAAAGAGAACAAAATAATACAAATATAAAATACTTTTCAAGTTCAGAGGGGGCTCGAGCCCCCCTGGGCCTACTGTAGCTCCGCCTCTGATTGAATTGGTTGTTGTTGTTTCGTTTGGGTAAGACCAAATGCTCCACGTAATTAAGATCCCTTTTGCTAGCTGGTTCATCCATTCCCCAATAATCAAAGGTACACACTGAAAAGAGGTCCAACATTAGGAATAGATCTTATCTTATGATTCTTATCCACATTAGTTGATTATCCGCAACATCCGAAGGAGCCCTTGAATTCGCCCACATATAAATCTCTAGGTAATTTATTATCCATTATTGACTTCTGAAAATGATGGCAGGGATTACTTCTCCGTCGTGGCTTGCTATTTTTAAACATAGTGTTTTACGTTGTCAATAATATTATAGGATTTGTAATTTATGATAATTGAAAATTAGTTCAATAATATTATACAATTTGTAATTTACGATAAGTAAACTTTTTTTTTTCTATTTATTTACGATAACAATTTTTAGACCCTGAACAAAGAAAGTTCGGATTTATTAAAAAAAAAAAAAGTTTCAAAACTATTTCAGAAATATTTGGAATAAAAAAATCATACAAAATGAATTTAGATTATTTTTTAAAAGTCGTTAATTTTTATTTTCCAGATATTTCAAGCGTTTTCTCATAGACGTTTTATTAGAAACAATAAACAAGTAGAGGTTAACTTACAAATCCTAACGAGGGAAAATTGCAAAAAATAGGATAAAAAATAAAGAGGAAAAGACATTTGGGCCCGTTTTTATTTTGATAGAGTGATAGGACTTTGGTATTGTGAAATGACTTATATACCATCCTAAAAAAAAAAAAAAAAAAAAAAAAAAAAAAAAAAAAAAAAAAAAAAAAAAACTTGGGCGATTTACTAAAATAGGACAAATTTTTGGGCCAAAAGACATTTAGGATAGTTTTCAATTTTATAGACGCTTTTGGAGGTGTGAAAAGATTATTTTATCCTTTAAAGTTAAAACACTCATTCATATCAATAACCATTTCCTTTATTTCACCATCCCTTATCTGTCTAGTTTCTCTCACTCTCTCTAGATTCTCTCAACCTCTCCAAGCATCTCATCTCCATTTATACAAGATTTATAGCATCTTCAAGGTTCTCTCAACCTCATTCTCTCGTTTTCTCTCACTAGATTTTTTGAACGTGCGCACGTGGTTTCCCTTTCTAAAAACTAAATTGAATAAAATAATTGAGAAATTAAGTATTATTATATGATTTAACTTAACAATATACGTTTACTATTGAATATGTATATTAGACTGTAGATGTGTATATATTTCATTTAAATATTTAGCTATTTCATGTTAAGATTCGAAGATCTGACTTCTTGGTTGAGTTTTGTAATTGAGGAAAGTTTCAAAATTATTAAGATTAGGCACAATAATAGAGAGTAAAAAAAAGAATAATAAAAAAAAAACAGAGAGAATGAGTTAAGAAATGCATTTATAAATAATGGTTTTTGTGCTATGCTTAGGTTCCACATATATAGAATTATGAAAACAAAAAAGAAAATGGAAGGAGTGGGAGAATCATAGGAGGGTGAGAGAGAGAGATTTTAGGGGAGATGATGTCATTTCTTAGAGAGAAAGATATAAAAAAGAAGAAGAATATAAAAACTTTTTATTGAAAAGGAAGTAGAAGATAGTTTTTATAGTTTTAGGAAATAACAAAGTGAGAGAGAAAAAATATAAATAAAAAGAAGTTGATTGTGAACCGCTAAAAACATTCCTCCTAGAGTAGCAGTTAATACGAATAACAGAAACTCTGTTATAGCCATTTCTGTACATTCAATGTACTCTACGGATAGAGGAATACATAGAGTTGAATATGAAGAGGTTCAAAAACCTTTTGAGGTTTTAAAACTTTTGATATTCAATAATTAAACATAATAAATGCTACATAAGACGGTCTTGATAATATTAATCTTCCAAGCTCCTCTATTTACATATCTTCAAGTCTTTTCTTAAATTACAAAAAGTAAGCATCACAATAAAAGAGAAGAGATAAAGTTGAATGTTACATTTAAACAAACTAACAAAATTTATAAGGCAAAGTAAAACAAAGAATAAAAGAACAAAAAAAGAAAAAAGAACAAACAAGTGTTTGTTAAAAAATATTGAAAAGAGTTGTTTATATAATTGTATGAAATACAAGTTACAAAACCTTTGAAATTTCACCATTAAATATAATTGAAATTAACTCATAAATTTTGAAAATTAAATTATAGAAATAAATATATAAAACCCTTCATATTCTAACATCTTCATCTCTCAAATGATAATAAATTTAGGCTTTATTTTATTTTATTTTAAATTAAATTAAATTAAACGGATCATAAATTTTGAAAATTAAATTATGGGGGGAGAATGTGGAAAAAGACTAAATAATTAATGCTAGCATTTTTTTTTCTTCTTGAAATATACATATAAGCACTTTTTTTTCTTGAGAAATGAGGATTTGCTCTACTTCTTGAGGTTATCATCTTCCAAAGTTACACCATTGTTTTTTTTTGTAGAGTTATCAACTTGACTTTTATTATTGCATACCATTGTCGTTGGTGTCAGTTTTTTTCATCTACTTCAAAATCAAAAGAGATGTGTGTTTATATTATAATAATGCATGTTCAATGAGATGAATTGTCTTATAAAATTGTAAAAAATTAGCAAAAGGATTTGCCTATTTATTTGGAAAGTTGGGAATTTAGCAAATCAGATTTATTTATTTATTTATTTATTTATTTATTTATTTTTTTATTGAGGAAAGGAAAGGTCTTTTGGATTTTGAAACAATTAAAAGAGAAGATAATAAAAGTTTTAATTAACTTTGATAAGTCATATTGTCTTGAATGAATTATAAAAACGAATAAATAAATTTGGATAAATTCATGATAAAAATAAGGAGATGGAAGAGGGAAGGATAGATGGTTGTGGTAGTCTTCTAAGTTTGCAAGAATCCCATATTAGCACAATGTAAATAAGATGGATGTTGGTCCATCCTTTCCTAGAACATGATTTTTATGAATATAAAAGCAAGCACACATATAGAAGATAGTAAATCAACCAACCGGAATTTTTGTTATATATATCCATTCTATAACTATTTGATGGCTTTATAATTTAAATCATTCAAAATATAGATATCAAGGAAAGAGTTAAACTAACGTAATATGGTTTGAAAGAAATTGATCAAATTACAATACACACTTGGCAATTGAAAGATGAATAGAAATCAAAACTCAATAAAATGTAGTGTTATACAGATTTTCTTTCAAATTTGCACATATTCAAATCAAATGACCTGGGTGTTATAATTCGAAGTGAAAAAGGAAAAAATTATGTAGCTATATATGACAAGGAATTACAATGTTAGTTGTGTATTACCCTCTAATTGCAAAATCCATGGAAGTTCTTGAAGAGTTTTGGTTGGTAATTGAGCGATTGAATCTCATCAACATTTTGGTGGAATCAAACTCCAAAACAATTGATAAGGTTCAAGCAGTTGACAGTCTCACACTTGCAAGCCGCAACCGTCACCGTCATTTGCAACCGTCCCTCTCCACTATAACCTTGCTCCCTCATCTTCGACCATTTGTTGCCTTGCCACCATTCCACAAAAGAAATCCTAGTCTCCCTCATCTCTGTAATGCAGTAGGTTGATGTTCTAGTGCTTGGTGATCAATATAAATGTAGAGGTGAGTCTTTTCATTTCCAAGGAGAAGACTCTTTATATTCCAACTCCAATTCTTCCATATTAATTAAGTCCATTTGAAAAGATACAAGATTAACATTGAAAAAGAAAACATACAATTAAAGAGGAAGATGAAAAGTAAAAGGGCAATAACTTGTAAGCATTGATGGACAACAATACTTTATTAAAATTTAAAATTAAAAGGTTTCACATTGAAACAACAACCACCGACGAATTTTCCCCCAAAATTATTTACTATGAATTAATTTATTATTTTAACTATAATTACTATTACACTAACTAAAGGGTATATTAGGTATTTAATAAAAAATAAAGGATAATATTGTCAAAAAAAGTTTCTTCCACATTCATACTTTTATATATAGTAGAGATAGAGATAGGTAAGCTGTTACATTTTGGTTCTCATGCGTATTTTGCTTTGGAAGTCTTTTTTTCAACCTTACTCTCCTATTGTGTTGGACATTTTTTTGTAATAGATTATATATTTTCTTCAACAAATCTTACAATTGTTGGGCATCTTTTTTTTTCTTTTTTTCTTTTTTTCTTTTTTTTTTTTAAATTCTTGCAAATTTTTTTCCCATTACATCTTTGTTTAATTACAAGGCGTTAGTTTTAGATTTTTTTTTTTCACATCTTCTCATTGCAAGAAGGTGCGAGAAATGTTACAATATCTTAATTTTCAAAGGGTTAGAATATTTCTTGCACCTTCTCGCTGCAAGAAGGTGCGGGAAAAAATTATGAAACATTTATTTTGGAGGTGTAAGAATTCTTCTTGCATCTTCTCGCTGCAAGAAAATGCGAGAAATGTTACAATACCTAAATTTTCAAAGGGTTAGAATTTTTCTCGCAGAGGTGTTGGAATTTTTATCGCATCCTCTTGATGCAAAAAAGTACGAGAAATGTTACAACACCTTAATTTTTAAAGGGTTAGAAGCTTTCTCGCACCTTCTCATTGCAAGAATGTGCGAGAAAAAAATATGAAACATTAATTTTGGAGGCGTTAGAATTTTTTTCGCATTTTCTCGCTGCAAGAAAGTGCAAGAAAAGTTACAACGCCTTCATTTCCAAAATGCTAGAAATTCCGTCACACCTTGTTGCTGGAAGAAAGAGCGAGGAAAGTAACAACATCCTAATTTTCAAATGGTTTGAACTTTTCTTTCACCTTCTCGCTACAAGAAGGTGCAAGAAAAAATTGAAGAAAGTATGAGAAAAGTTATAACAACTTATAGTTATCAAGAAGGCTAGAACTTTTCTCATACCTTCTCGGTGCAAGGTGCGAGAAAAAAATTACGAATCATTAATTTTGGAGGTGTTAGAAATTTTCTTGCATCTTCTTGCAGCAAGAAAGTGCGAGAAATGTTACAACAACTTAATTTTTGAAGAGTTAGAATTTTACTCTTACTTTCTCGCTGCAAGAAGGTATGAGAAAAAAATTACGAAGCATTAATTTTGGAGTTGAAATTTTTCTTGTACCTTTCTCGTTGCAACAAACATTACAACTAATTTTTAACGTGTTGGATTTTTTTTTTTTAACTTTCTCGCCGCCAATGAACCATTTCTTGCAAGGTGAACTTTTCTTTCACCTTTTTTTTTTAAACTAACTTTTCTTTCACCTTCTCGCTACAAGAAGGTGCAAAAAAAAATTGAAGAAAGTATGAGAAAAATTATAACAACTTATAATTTTCGAGAAGGCTAGAACTTTTCTCATACCTTCTCGGTGCAAGGTGCGAGAAAAAAATTACGAATCATTAATTTTGGAGATGTTAGAAATTTTCTTGCATCTTCTTGCCGCAAGAAAGTGCGAGAAATGTTACAGCAACTTAATTTTTGAAGAGTTAGAATTTTACTCTTACTTTCTCGCTGCAAGAAGGTATGAGAAAAAAATTATGAAGCATTAATTTTGGAGTTGAAATTTTTCTTGTACCTTTCTCGCTGCAAGAAACATTACAACTAATTTTTAACGTGTTGGATTTTTTTTTTTTTTTAACTTTCTCGCTGTTAATGAACCATTTCTTGCAAGGTGAACTTTTCTTTCACCTTCTCGCTACAAGAAGGTGCAAGAAAAAATTGAAGAAAGTATGAGAAAAGTTATAACAACTTATAATTATCAAGAAGGCTAAAACTTTTCTCATACCTTCTCGGTGCAAGGTGCGAGAAAAAAATTACGAATCATTAATTTTGGAGGTGTTAGAAATTTTCTTGCATCTTCTTGTCGCAAGAAAGTGCGAGAAATGTTACAACAACTTAATTTTTGAAGAGTTAGAATTTTACTCTTACTTTCTCGTTGCAAGAAGGTATGAGAAAAAAATTACGAAGCATTGATTTTGGAGTTGAAATTTTTCTTGTACCTTTCTCGCTGCAAGAAACATTACAACTAATTTTTAACGTGTTGGATTTTTTTTTTCTTTTTACTTTCTCACTGCTAATGAACCATTTCTTGCAAGGTGAACTTTTCTTTCACCTTCTCGCCTCAAGAAGGTGCAAGAAAAAATTGAAGAAAGTATGAGAAAAGTTATAACAACTTATAATTTTCAAGAAGGTTAGAACTTTTCTCATACCTTCTTGGTGCAAGGTGCGAGAAAAAAATTACGAATCATTAATTTTGGAGGTGTTAGAATTTTTCTTGCATCTTCTTGCAGCAAGAAAGTGCAAGAAATGTTACAACAACATAATTTTTGAAGAGTTTGAATTTTACTCTTACCTGCTCGCTGCAAAAAGGTATGAGAAAAAAATTACGAAGCATTGATTTTGGAGTTGAAATTTTTCTTGTACCTTTCTCGCTGCAAGAAACATTACAACTAATTTTTAGCGTGTTGGATTTTTTTTTCTAACTTTCTTGCTGCTAATGATCCATTTCTTGCATGGTTAATCATTCTCCTTATTTGGTTTTTTTGTTTTCTTTTTTTAGGAATTACAAACTTTTTGATAAAGGATGACACAAATTCGTGTTTTAATTCGTTATGGTGGAGTATGGGATTATGAACAAAGAAAATACGAAGGAGGCTTTTTGAAAGGTATTGTTGTAAGTAAAGAAATATCACACGAAGATTTAGTGGTCAAGTTATATGCCCTTACAAAAGTTAACCCCGAAGAGTTTGATATCAAAATGGGATGCATGTATGAGATAAAGTCTGAAAAGCAAACTCCCTTATTTGAGATAAGCAATAATGATGATTTGAATTTTTATATTCTGGGTGAAAATATGTTTGAAGTCCCATTATACATCTCATTTGAACGTAGAAATGGAGGTTTGACCTTAGATGCTGAAGATAATAAAGGTTTCCAACGCTGTTACAAATCTATTTCTGGGAGCAATGAAGTTCAAAAGTTAAATACAAATGTTTCGACCAATGCATGCAAGATTAGATGACAATTCAGTTGAACTTGGCTTGAGTAATGACAAGAATGAACCCACAAAATGTGAATCATATGATTCAAAAGGTTGTAATGTTGCATTTGAGTTTGATGAGGTCGAGAACTTTAAGTGTGAATCATATGACATCGAACAAGTAAGAAATGCCTCAAACGAAGATTGTAAAGGAAAATGTAAAGTAGAAGATCGATCAGCTAGTGAAAAGACATCGATGGATAAAAATATTTGGTCGAAAGGAAGCTCTACAAATTTTTGGAAAGAGGGACTTGTCCAAGTAAATTAAGTGTCATGGCAATGAAAAAGAATTTTGAATTTAGAGTAAAAAAGTCCACTACAAAGGTACTTTATGTCAAATGTATTGATGAGAGTTGTAAGTGGAGAGTACGGGCAGTCAAATTGAAAGGTTCAGACATATTCAGGATTTCAAAGTATATAAAAGTTCATTCATGTTCACTTGATATTTTGAATCATGACCATAGACAAGCAAAATCATGGGTAGTTGGGGGAATAATAAAATCCAAATTCAATGGAATTGGTCGTCAATACAAACCACGTGAGATCAAAGAAGACATGAGACAAGAATATGGTATTAATATGAGTTGTGAAAAAGCGTGGCGTGCCAGAGACAATGCATATATGTGAGTACGGGGATCACCAGAAGAGTCATATAATCTATTGCGTCGGTATGGTGAAGCACTTAAACTGGCAAATCCAGGTACATTTTATGACATTGAACTTGAAGATGGACGTTTTTTCAAGTATCTTTTTATGGCACTAGGTCCATGATGGAGCTGAGAGTAATGAATAACCTCAAAATATATTCAATGATTAAAACTAAAGGCTATGAGCCTTTAAATAGGCTAAACAAGAGGCGGTTAAGCCTAACTAACTAACTAACTAAGAAAGCATATGGCAAACACATGGCTGAAAGATAGAAATTAACAAATAATGCTAAAACAAATATTCGGCTACATCAACTTTCCCCACCCTAAAAAAAAAAAAAACTCGACCTCGAGTTATGTAGCTAAAACGAACTCATCAGGAGGGTTGTAAGGAAAGATATCAGCAATATTGAATGTAGGACTTATGTTGTAAGTATCTAGGAGTTGCACGCGATTGGCATTTTCTCCAAATCTTTCCAAAATAAGGACTGGTCCAATCTTCTTTTCTTTAAGCTTGCTGTAAGTTCCTGCTGGAAATCGATTTTTAGTGAACCATCACCAAATCGCCAATAGCAAACTCCTTGTATCTTCGTTTTGTATCAGCAACCTCTTTGTATTTGGTTGTCTGGTCTTCTATATGTTTGTGTACTTGCTGGTGTAGGTCCCGAATCCTAGCCGCCATCTCTTTTGCTTCAAGACTAAGATCAACAGAAGAAGGAATAAGTGTTAGATCTAGAGTTAGCTGTGAAAGTTTTGTATATATAAACAAGCTCAAATGGTGACTTCCCTATTGTCCGGTTTTTCATGTGGTTGTAGGCAAACTCGGCTTGTGCTAGAGTCATATCCCATTGCTTTGGTTTGTCTCCACTCAAGCATCGAATCAAATTTCCTAAAGTTCTATTAGTTACTTCCGTTTGTCCATCAGTTTGAGGGTGGCTTGTTGTACTATATTTGAGGCTTGTGTCGAATTTCTTCCATAAAGTCTTCCAAAAATGGCTAAAAAACTTAACATCTCTGTCGGAAACTATGGATTTTGGAATTCCATGTAATCTTACAACCTCTCGGAAGAATAAGTGATAACTTGCAAAAAGCAAGTTATTTGTCCTTTAAACTTAAGCTAAAACAAGGCCAAGAGAAACAATGATACGTTGCTTCAGCGCAAAAAGAAAGGAAAATGTAATGATTTTATGCGGTAGGCTATATTCATGTATGCGGTGAGGAATTATAAAATATAAGGTGCTAACGCAACTAATTCAGTTGTTTTCTTAGTTTATTCTCAGCGCAGGCACACATCCCAAGATGATCACGAGACAGATAAGATGGATGAAAGGACAGCGCGGACACAACTGACGCAACTAACGCAAGTGGACTGAAAAGAAGCTGAAAAGTTGCAAGTGGCCGTTGGTAACTGAAGCAAGTTACTTGGAGAAGTTAGCTTCTCTCGCCTATAAATAGAAGCCACCTGCTCAAAAGAATTGATTATCATTCGATCGAGAAGAGAGGACGAAGATCAAGGAGAAAGAGAAATCACAGAGAGCTGTGATTAAGAGTAGACTTGCGTTTGCAATGTATTATTGCATGATGTATTGTTTTGCTCGCATGAGCTAATTTTCATCTTCAAGGCTTAGCGCAAGCACCTCATGCGGTGATAAGTATATTTTGTAAGCGCATATTTTGATTTAAATGAAACATTAATGGCCTTCTACTTAGTTGCGATACTATTTTCATTACTAACTCCCGCTTGGCCAGCCGGATGCGGTAGCAGTATGCTAAATCCCTGACAGGTAATGCATTCAGACATCTCTAAGTAGAACAAGTTAGCGCATGACATATAGTCTTGGTAGCATGAAAATACTACCGCTAAAAGATAGTGCATGCATGAGCTTTGATTGCGTTAAGACTAACATAATCCCTTGTAAGTATTAGAGAACTAAGCCCCACGCATGAACTAGCTAAACAACCAATTGATAGTTTTATGCCAAACGCGCTTTGATTGCGTTAAGACTAACATAATCCCTTGTAAGTATTAGAGAACTAAGCCCCACGCAAGAACTAGCTAAAAAACCAATTGGTAGTTTTATGTCAAACGCAGAAGGAGTACCGGAAGGGAAACTTATGATTTTTTTCTCACTCAGGCATTAATGGATCAATTAACCAAAGTATGCGCTACAAGGTTCTTATAAACGCATGAGGTTGCAACCGCAACAGCCTTGATACTATTCTCCTTAATACTTTTCTTTTCACTCTTGCTGAATGATTTACTTTCTGTAAAGTTTATTTTTTTTAAGCTTACCAACTCTCTTATTTATTCTTTCTTTTATATAATATCACACGTTTTCGAGTTTAGATCATTAAATATTATTAAAACTTTGCAAATAAACCTTCCTTGTGGATTCGACCCTGGACTCACCAGGTACTACTTGATTTTGTCAATTTATACTTGGGTTGATAAATATCTACGACAAATTGTTATTAATTTGTTAAGCATACTGATGAACCACCAATAAGTTTGCAACATAAATTGCATCAGCTGTTTTCTTACAAGCGAGGAAGTGTGCCATCTTGCTATACCGATCAACCACCACTAAGACCCAGTCGAAACCTCGTTGTGTCCGAGGGAGGCCAAGTATAAAGTCCATAGATAAATCTTCCCAAATATTTTTCAGAATGGGTAGAGGGCAATATTATCCTGTATTTTGGGATGTTCCTTTGAAGGTTTGACAAATGTAACATCTGGAAATAAAATTCTAAACATCCTTTTTAAGTTGTGGCCAGTAGTATCTGTCTTCCAAAATGTTTAATGTCTTATCCCTGCCTAGATGGCCAGCCAAACCGCCGGCGTGTGCCTTTCTGAGTAGTGCTTCTCGTAGAGATGAATAGGGTATGCATAATAAGTTCCCTTTAAATAGAAATCCGTCTACCAGATGAAAGTCTCCTGTCGGTTTGTGCTCCATGCAATTTTTCTAGATTAACCCAAAATCTTTGTCACTGGAATATTCGTATGGTAAGTTGTGTAGTGCTACAATTTCTCCTTTTAGGATTGTAAGAAGATTTGCTTTTCGGCTTAGAGCATCTGCCACTTTGTTAGTAGAACCCGAGGTATGTTTAATAACAAAATCAAAGCGTTGTAAAAATGACAACCATCGAGCATGCATTCTACTAATAGATTTTTGTGATTGTAAGAATTTAAGAGAGAAGTGGTCAGTGAATAAAACAAATTCCTTACTCAATAAATAATGTTCCCATTGCTTAAGGACCCTAATGAGAGCATATAACTCTTGTTCATATGTCGACCACCGTTGTCTTGAGGGGCTTAATTTTTCTCTAAAAAATTCAATGGGGTGATTGTTTTGTGATAAAACTGCTCCAATACCAATGTCGGAGGCATCCACTGCTACCTCAAAAGGTAAGTCAAAGTTTGGAAGAGCTAAAACAGGGCTGGTTATAATCTTTTCCTTTATGGTTTGAAAGCTCTTGGTTAGTGATTGTCCCCATAAAAAGTGGCCCTTTTTGAGACAATTTGTTAAAGGGGCTACAATTGTACTAAAATTTTTTTAATGAATTTTTTGTAGAAAGAAGCTAGACCAAGGAAGCTTTGGATATCCTTAATTGATTTAGGTTCAGACCATTCATGAATAGCCTTAATTTTGATAGGATCCATTTTGACTCTATTGTGTCCAATTATATAGCCTAGGAAGGAGATTTCTTTTGTGGCAAATAAACATTTCTTTAAATTAATAACTAGAGCATGTTGTTTAAGAACAAAAAATATTGTTCGAATATGATTGATATGATCTTGTATTCCTCGGCCATAAACAAGAATGTCATCAAAGTAAACGACGGCGAATTTATTAATAAAAGGTTGAAGTACCTGGTTCATCGGCTGCATGAATGTGCTGGGAGCGTTGGCAAGGCCGAATGGCATAACTAACCATTCAAATAGTCCTTCATTTGTTTTGAATGCAGTCTTCCATTCATCCCCTGGTCGAATCCTTATTTGGTGGTATCCACTTTTGAGATCTATCTTGGAAAAGATTGTTGCACCACTTAGTTGGTCAAGAAGATCATTTATTCTTGGTATTGGAAATCTGTATTTTACCGTGATCTTGTTTATTGCCCGACTGTCCACACACATGCGCCAAGACCCGTCCTTTTTTGGTGTTAATAAGGCTGGAACTGCACAAGGGCTTAGGCTCGACTAGATATGGCCTTTTTCCAATAACTCAGTCACGTGTTCATGCAAGATTTTGTATTCACTAGGGCTCATTCTGTAGTGTGGTAAATTGGGGAGAGTTGCACCGGGGAGGAGGTCAATTGTGTGATAGATATCCCGAAATGGTGGTAATTCTTTTGGAGTCTCCGTGATTTCTTTAAAATCTTGTAAAAGATGTTGAACTTCACTTGGAATAGTAAGGTTAGAATCAACATTATTAAAATCTTTAACTACTAAACCAAGGATAGGAAGTTGTTTGTCTTGGAGAAAATTTTTTCCAGAAGATAGAGTAAAGAGTTGACCTTTCTTGTTGGAGTTGGTGCTTGGTACCGTTTGTTTCAAAGGGTTGAGAGGCAAATGGACTATTTTCTTCCCCATCCATAAGAACTCATATGTATTTTCCCTTCCCTTATGAGTAGCTTGGACATCGTATTGCCATGGTCGCCCTAAAAGGATATGACATGCGTCCATATCTAGCACGTCACAAATAATTTGATCTTTGTAGCTTCCTCCAATGGATAATGGTATGGTACTTGTGTGTGTTACTTGGGCTTCTCCACCTTTCTTTATCCAACAAACTTTATAAGGGGCTGGATGTGGAGTTAATGGCAGATCGAGGACTGAAACTAGTTTGCTAGCAACCACATTTTCTGTACTTCCATTGTCAATAATAACAGTGCAGATTTTTCCATTAATTGTGCAACGGGTCTTGAACAAAGCATGTCGTTGGTATGTTGGGTCTATCTTTGGGGCCAAAAGGAGCCTTTGAATCACCAAGGACAACGGTTCTCCCTCATCGGGTTCAAGGAAATCGACTTGGTCATCATTATCCAAGTAGTCACTTTCTACTTGATATTCTGCATTATCAGCAACGTCGAGGGTTTTTCTTTGGGGACATTCATTGGATAGATGCCCTGTTTGATTGCAACGGAAGCACTTTCCCAAGGTTGGGCGAGAATAGGTATTTGCGTTCTTCTTTGGTAAAGAATCCTTAGTTGTGCCCATATCCACTTGTTTACCCTTAGCTGCTGTAACCTGATTTTGTGAAGCACCTTTGTCATTTGTAGTAGGTTTGGAAAATGTATTGCTCTGTTCACCCACAGTTCTTCTTGAATACTGCCTTTTATACCGATTAGAAATTTGTTCTTCGATTGTTGCAGCCGCTGTAATAGCTTCATTCAAATAAGTAATGGGCTGCAACGCGATTCTTTCTTGAATATCCGTGCGTAGGCCTCCTTTATATCTTGCCACCAAATATTGTTGGTTTTCACCAAGGTTGGTTCTGGCCCCTAAACGATGAAACTCCTCAGTGTATTCCATTACCGTGCGCATGCCCTGGCGACAATTTTGATATTGGTTAAACAGGATTTGCTCGAAATTGGCCAGCAGAAACCGTTCTTTCATCATCTTTTTCATTCTTTCCCACCTACGTATTGGTCTTTTTCCAAATCTTTGCCGGTTTAACTCAAATTGATCCCACCAAGCTTGTGCCCCTCCTTTCAACTTAAGAGCTACCAACTTAACTTTCTTGGTGTCCGGTGTATTCATGTAGTTAAAAAAATTCTCCACATGTCTCACCCATTCCAAGAATGCCTCAATTTCCATTTTTCCATTATAAGTTAGGATATCGATTTTCATCTTGAAATCATTTTCTTGCTGGTGGTAGGGAATTCTTTGATCTCTTCTCCTTTCCGTTTGAAAATTCATTGGTTCTTCATCATCCTCACTTGACGAATTTGTCCAATCTTGACGCCATCTATATAATGGATTTTCATTAAGTTCTTGAAATCTTTTTGGAGTCGTACCCCATTCTTGATATCTCTTTGGAACCGCATCCCATTCTTGATATTTCTTTGGAGCCGTGTCCCATTCTTGAACCGTCCTTTGATCACCAATTTGCCTATCTTGCTGGAATTTTGTCTTACTACTTTCCCCTTGGCGGTTTTGTGGTTCTTTTTCCCAATTTGTTTGTGTTGCCGGATTCAAAACCATTTGTTCAGTCTTGCTGCCGATTCTTTCCCACATTAATTCTAATATCTTCTTGATCTCACGCACGTCATTTTCAACTGACAGCAAGCGTGCAGTTGTCTCTTGTGGTGAGAGGACGGGGGTAGATTCCGTCTCTTTATCAACCAAGGATGGGTCTCCACTTACGTTAGTCGAGACTTTCTTGGTCGTCATTATGAAAGCGTCCCAAAAACCGAGTGCCCTGATACCAAGTTGATGGAGCCGAGAGTAATGAATAACCTCAAAATATATTCAATGATTAAAACTAAAGGCTATGAGCCTTTAAATAGGCTAAACAAGAGGCGGTTAAGCCTACTAACTAACTAAGAAAGCATATGCCAAACACATGGCTGAAAGATAGAAATTAACAAATAATGCTAAAGCTAATATTCGGCTACATCAGTCCATGTGTTCGAGGATTTTTAAATTGCATCCGACATGTTATAGTTATGGATGGAGCATTTTTTAAATGCAAATATCGGGGTACTTTGATAGTTGCCACTTACTTAGATGGCAATAATCAAAATTTTCCTCTTGCCTTTAGTATTGTCGATAGAGAAACTGATAATTCAATGAAATGATAATTCAATGAAATGATTATTGACAAAGTTGAAAGGTGCAATAGGTGAAATTAAGGATTTAGTTTTTGTTACCTACCAAAATAGTAGTTTTGCAAAGTCTATTGCTTATGTATTTCCCACCGCATCTCATGATCTTTGTGTGCAACACTTGAGAGCAAATTTGTCCTCTAAGTTCAAGAATCAAGCAATAGATACTTTATTTTACAATGCCTCAAGAGCATACCGTGAGTCAAAATTTCAAGAGTCATGGGATCGCATTCTAGCATTTGATAATGGTGTCGGAAAGTATTTAGAGGAAGTTGGACTTCCACATTGGGCACATATGCATTGCCAAGGAAGACGATACAATATGATGACTACAAATATAACAGAGTGCATGAGTGCCAATTTGCTATAAGCTAGAGAATTTCCAGTTGCTGCTTTTCTTGAACATGTGAGAGCTTTGCTACAGAGATGGTTTTGGGAGCGTCGGGATGAAGCTTCAAAAGTTACATCTAAACTAACAAACTGGGCAGAAGAAATCGTATAGAAAACTCACGAGGAATCTTTAAAAATGAAGGTTGATCCAATTGATTGTTATCAATTTCATGTGAATGATGTAGATAATAAACATGAGATTGTTAACATTCATACACGAGAGTGCAGTTGTAAGGAGTTTCAAACAGAGCAACTACCATGTGCCCATGCAATTGCTGCGACATGAGAGCGCGATGTAAATGTATACAATTTATTTGATCGCTTTTATACTAATGAATGCTTGATGTCTGCATATGCAGAACCTATTTTTCCAGTTGGTTATGCTGCAGAGTGGAAGACTCTCATAGACTATGTGGAAATGAAGGTCTTACCTCCTAAGATAGTGACAAGGATTGGTCGACGCCAAAAAAAGAGAATCCCATCTATTAGTGAAACTCCGAGAATGCATAAATGTGGCAGATGTAACAAGGTAGGTCATAATAGATTAACGTGTCGTAATCCTATCGCATACAATGAGAAGCAAGTTGTACAAGATTAATGGGAATACTTTTTGTTGTATTGAACACTTTAGTATCTTCATTTTAATTGTTGTTTGAGATACTAAATGTTTTAGTTATTTTAATGTAATTGTTGTTACCAGTGAAATGGAAACACTCAAATTATGTCTCATAACTTGCACAAATGAATTTCATTATGGTGAATTGTGTAAGTAGTTTATCTCGCACTTTCTCGTCGTGAGATATTGCGAGAAAAATTACAGCCCTTCAAAATAACCATTTCTTGAGTTTATCTCGCAGTTTCTTGCAGCAAGATATTGCGAGAAAAATTCCAGCAATTTAAAAGAACTATTTCTTGAGTTTATCTCGCACTTTCTCGCCGCGAGATATTGCGAGAAAAATTCCGACACTTCCAAAGAACCATTTCTTTTGTTTATCTTGCACTTTCTCGCTACGAGATTTTGCGAGAAAAATTACAACACTTCAAAAGAACCATTTCTTTAGTGCAATTTCTTGGAGAATGTGCGTTATTGGTTTCAGTAATTTGAAAGTGTGACAAAAATTTGAATATACAAAAATTTGTTCAAATTCAAACCATACACAAAAACTTTATATATATGTACATGAAATTACAATCTAACTCCTTCAATACATTGGAGTATTAGTCCAGAATTGAAAGGACAACTGTTTCCTAAAGTATGGCATGTTTTTTGACACAAACTGTCAAAATTAGAACCAATTACAAGATATTCGAAATATTTAATGGTAAATACACCGCAATCACTGGAATTATCTTGAGTTGGAGCTGACTCGTCAGTTAGAACCGGCCAAGGTTCTATATGTTTAGATTGTCCACCCCTCCTTGAAAAAAATCTAGTGTTTTGTAAAAGTAACGGCACTAACGTGCGAATTGTTGTTAACAATGTTTTCCTTTCCTCAAGCCATGTATATAGCGGGAGGGAATCCCAAACTTTGATTTGACAATGAACTAGATCGAAGCACACTAACACCCAATGTGACTGCTTTACGTTGAGTGGTGCACACACAAAGTCAACGTCGGCCCAAGAATCTTTGAATGAACTATTAGCTCCGATGACATAATCGATTAACTGATACTCAACTTGCCAATCGAATGTAAGATTCTCCTCTAGGCATTTCTGATTTAAAGGCCACTTTGCTTCTAGATGGCGCTACACACACATAAATATACGATCAATTAGTACAACTCACTCTTTAGTATCGTGTGCAAGGGATCGTAAAGTATTGGGTTTTCTTTGAAAGCTTGAACATTTTTTGAATTATTGGACTTTTTACTCAAAGTCGTGAAAGGAGTGCAAATATATGAACTTGCACGTCTTTTACGTGCAACAAGAACATAAAGAACAATAACCGACAGTATCTCTTTCACCTCAAAGTCTTCAAGACCTCGAACTTGAGTGGTTGTGGTTAGTAGTTCAATCATTGGAGCACTCGGCACTACCAACTCATCAAATGTATTTCGAAAAGGTTGACGAACAAATCTTCCTTGATAGGATATGTGGAAAGTTGTACCTCGCTTTGGACCTCCTCCTTCGTCTCATTAGTTTTATCCTTGGACAAATCCTCCTTGTCCAAAATTGTGGCTAGGTCAAGTACGTCATTTCCAACCTCCTCCCGCACATCATTCGTTTCATCCTTTGACAATTCACCGTCGCCCAAACTTTCATCTTCCACATCTTTCTTTTTATCGGCCTATATTGTGATAATAAATATTGAGTGAAATGAATAATATTGTTGATACTAAAAAATTTACAACAAGAATAAAATAGCATACTTGTTTTTGTCCGAGGAGTTTTAAGATGTTTGATAACATCAGTTTTATTTCTGAATTGCTACGTACAACCAATTTCATATCCTTCTCCAGTCCCATTACACGTGCCTCTAGGGTCCTAATAGACTTCTTTGAGGACTTGGATCTTGACTTGTGTTTTTTCTTGGTGCCTTCATTATTGGTGTTCAATATATTTTTTCAAAGCTCCTTGGAGGGGTAGATTCTCAATAGCAATGTTCAATGTATGGGGAGCAGAAATATTGAGTTCCTTAAGGCAAAGCTGAGGAGGTGTTCCACCCATAATGACATTAACAGCTTCCTTTTCGACCTCTGTCATCTCAAGGAAGGTTTTAATTTTCAACTACAAAAGTTGAAAAGAAAAAAAAAATAACATAATGAACTAATATAAGAATGTGATAGATTGTAACTGATCCTTAGCTTTTTTAAGTGAAAAACTTGACTTTGCGCAACATTAGCAGACGACGATTGTGAACAAGACCATCGTAGTATGCGAGGGATGGCATTCACATTTACTTGTTTTGTAACACAACCATTTATGGTTGATATAGACTCATATGCCCATACCTATAATGTATAAGAAAAACAACTCATTTATGAAACGGCAATGGATGTGGAAATTGTCGGAAAGTATTTAACATACCTGCAATGCATGGGGAAATCCCACTATACTATATTTTTCCTTGGCAACATTCTTCTTTCCCTTTGTGTAGCTTGTTGCCTTGTCGTTGTTTAATGCCTTCTTTAGCCCCATTAATGTACGTTGAAAAATAAGTGTGCCCTAATCATAACAGTGTAAGGTAGCCCAATCATCCACAATTTCTAATAAATTAGTGTCTATTTTTGTTTTTCTCTCTTTCCCTAGTAGAGCTAATTCTATATGAAATATATAAGAGCCAATTTCACCTCATCCTCATCATCGCTTTCATATGACAAAAATACATTCTCTAGCTCACTCGCTTGGACAGACACCCTATCTTTGAAAAACTTTTTTCGTAGTCTATTTTTTGTTTGATGCTCACTAAACGAATGTTCATGACGCCATAATCTAGTGACTATGTCAAATTCTCTTCGTCCAAAAGTACAAACTCTTTCTCCTATCCTAAAGCTTATACAATTATCATTGTCCTCTTCCACTTCCCTCAACAATAAGTAGTGAATGAGTTGCCCATTAAATATAATATCAATGTCAAGAAAGTGACCAAAGCGTGTTTGTCTAAACATCGCTAGTTTAGCAGGATTGAGCTTACATTTAATATTTTCGTCTTGGGCTTTGTTTCGCCTTTTCATTGTTGTTTGGGATTGCTTGGGATTTTTATCTATGAAATGTTCGTTGTTCGGTTGCTTAACTACATAATTTCTCACATTGTCTTGCAAGTGCGAGACATGGGTAGACAAAAACCACAATGCTCAAAATCTTTCACTAGGACAATTTTTCTTCTTCTTGGGTTTTTTTTCCGTCTTTCTTATTGTTGTTTAGGATTGTTTGGGATGTTTATCTATTAATTTGTAGTTGGTCGGTTGCTTAACTACATAATTTCTCGCATTGTGTTGCAAGTGCGAGACGACAATTTTTCTTCTTCTTGGGTTTTGTTTCGCCTTTTTCATTGTTTTTTTATTGTTTGGGATATTTATCAATGAAATGTTCGTTGTTCGGTTGCTTAACTACATAATTTCTCACATTGTCTTGCAAGTGCGAGACATGGGAAGACAAAAACCACAATGCTCAAAATCTTTCACTAGGACAATTTTTCTTCTTCTTAGGTTTTTTTCCCCCGTCTTTTTCATTTTTGTTTAGGATTGTTTGGGATGTTTATCTATTAATTGCTAGTTGGTTGGTTGCTTAACTACATAATTTCTCGCACTGTCTTGCATGTGCGAGACATTGGAAGACAAAAAACACAATGCGATAAATCTTTCACTAGGACAATTTTTCTTCGTCTTGGGTTTTGTTTCGCCTTTTTCATTGTTGTTTGGGATTTTTTGGGATGTTTATGTATTAATTGCTAGCTGGTTGCTTGAGTACATAATTTCTTACTTGTTTTAGTTTTTTTCTTGTTATTTTTTAGGAAGTATCCATGGCATTCAACCCCCCCCCCCCCCCCCCCCCACGTACAAGATAAAGCCAGTAGATCATTTTCGATCTCAAGTCAGTAGTTTATCACACTTTGGAAAGACAATAGAAAATATTAAATGTAAGCTCATTTCTGCTCAACTAGCGATGTTTAAACAAACACGCTTTGGTCACTTTCTTGACGTCGATATCATATTTAATGGACAACTCATTCACTACTTATTGTTGAGGGAAGTGGAAGAGGACAATGATAATTGTATAAGCTTTAGGATAGGAGAAAAAGTTTGTACTTTTGGACGAAGAGAATTTGACATAGTCACTGGATTATGGCGTCATGAACATCATTTAGTGAACATCAAACAAAAAATAGACTACGAAAAAAGTTTTTCGAAGATAGGGTGTCTGTCCAAGCGAGTGAGTTAGAGAATATATTTTTGAACCAAGCGAGTGAGTAAGAGAATATATTTTTGTCATATGAGGGCAATGATGAGGATGAAGTGAAATTGGCTCTTATATATTTCATAGAATTAGCTCTACTAGGGAAAGAGAGGAAAACAAAAATAGACACTAAGTTATTAGAAATTGTGGATGATTGGGCTACCTTACACTGTTATGATTGGGGCAGACTTATTTTTGAACGTACATTAATGGGGCTAAAGAAGGCATTAAACAACGACAAGGCAACAAGCTACACAAAGGGAAAGAAGAATGTTGCCAAGGAAAAATATAGTATAGTGAGATTTCCACATGCATTGCAGGTACATTAAATATTTTACATAAATTTCCACATGCATTTGCAGTTTCATAAATGAATTGTTTTTCTTATACATTATAGGTATGGGCATATGAGTCTATATCAACCATAAATGGTTGTGTTGCAAAACAAGTAAATGTGAATGCCATCCCTCGCATACTACGATGGTCTTGTTCACAACCGCCGTCTGCTAATGTTATGCAAAGTCAAGTTTTTTACTTAAAAAAGGTAAAGATCAGTTACAATCTATCACATTCTTATATTAGTTCATTATGTTATTTATTTTTTTTTCTTTTCAACTTTTGTAGTTGAAAATTAAAACCTTCCTTGAGATGACGGAGGACGAAAAGGAAGCTGTTAATGTCATTATGGGTGGAACACCTCCTCAGCTTTGCCTTAAGGAACTCAATATTTCTGCTCCCCATACATTGAACATTGCTATTGAGAATCTACCCCTCCAAGGAGCTCTGAAAAAATATATTGAACACCAATAATGAAGGCACCAAGAAAAAACACAAGTCAAGATCCAAGTCCTCAAAGAAGTCTATTAGGACCCTAGAGGCACGTGTAATGGGACTGGAGAAGGATATGAAATTGGTTATATGTAGCAATTCAGAAATTAAACTGATGCTATCAAACATCTTAAAACTCCTTGGACAAAAACAAGTATGCTATTTCATTCTTGTTATAAATTTTTTAGTACCAACAATATTATTCATTTCACTCAATATTTATTATCACAATGTAGGCCGATAAAAAGAAAGATGTGGAAGATGAAAGTTATGGGCGATGGTGAATTGTCAAAGGATGAAACGAATGATGTGAGGGAGGAGGTTGGAAATGAAGTACCTGCCCTGGCCACAATTTTGGACAAGGAGGATTTGTCCAAGGATAAAACTAGTGAGACGAAGGAGGAGGTCCAAAACGAGGTACAACTTTCCACATATTCGATCAAGGAAGATTTGTTCGTCAACCCTGTTGAAGATACATTTGATGAGTTGGTAGTGCCGAGTGCTCCAATGATTGAACTACCAACCACAACCACTCAAGTTCGAGATCTTGAAGACTTTGAGGTGAAAGAGATATCGCTGATTATTGTTCCTTATGTTCGTGCTGCACGTAAAAGACGTGCAAGTTCTTATATTTGCACTCCTTTCACGACTTTGAGTAAAAAGCCCAATAATTCAAAAAATGTTCAAGCTTTCAAAGAAAGCCCAATACTTTACGATCCCTTGCACACGATACCGAAGAGTGAGTTGGATAAGCTTCAACGATGGATCAATGACAAAAACACAAACAACGATTTACAGGATACGGTGTCTGGAAAAAAACCAAAAGAGTTCTTCAAAGACCTATTTACGTGTCGAAGGTGGTTGACAAATGAGGTACAACAATGTTAACCTTCAACCTTTTTTTTTAAATCTTTTTATTTCTAATCTTGGCCCGTAATTGTAGTTTTGGTTTTTTATGCAACATTTAGATACAACTTTTTTATTCATTCGTTTAAAGCTTAAGGCCAATGACAAATTTTGTTCACAGAACTTCACAACTGTAGACATGGTGTTCATTGTATGTGCCCTTCCATTTGGTTCCATTTAAGATACATATTTAAATTAATTTATTATTATCATATTAAGTGATCATATATTTATGTGTGTGTAGCGCCATCTAGAAGTAAAGTGGTCTTTTATATCAGAAATGCCTCGAGGAGAATCTTACATTCGATTGCCAAGCTGAGTATCAATTAATCGATTATGTCATCGGAGCTAATAGTTCATTCAAGGATTCTTGGGCCGACGTTGACTTTGTGTATGCACCATTCAACATAAAACAGTTACATTGGGTGTTAGTGTGCTTCGATCTAATTCATTGTCAAATCAAAGTTTGGGATTCCCTCCTGCTAATTACACCGCTTGAGGAGATGAAAACATTGCTAACATAATTCGCACGTTAGTGTTGTTACTTTTACACAACACTGGATTTTTCTCAAGGAGGGGTGGACAATCTAAACATGTAGAACCTTAACCGGTTCTAACTGACGAGTCGACTCCAATTCAGAATAATACCAGTGATTGCGGTGTATTTACATTAAGTATTTCGAATATCTTGTAATAGGTTCTAATTTTGACAGTTTATGTCAAAAAAAAAACATTTCATACTTTAGGAAACAGTTGGTCTTTCAATTATCGACTAATACTCCAATGTATTGAAGAAGTTAGATTGTAATTTCATGTACATATATATAAAGTTTTGGGAAAAATACACTTTTGGTCGGTTTGGGTTAGGTTTCATTTTGGTCCCTAAGTTTTCAAACTCAACAATTTAGTCCCTAAGGTTTGGTTTTAGTCTCATTTTGGTCCCTCCATCCATTTTTCCATTAAAGACTAACGGGTGGATGACGTGGCGTTATTTTTTATTTAAAAAAATTATTTTTTATTTTTTTAATTAAAAATATATTAAAATAATAAAAAATTATTATTTTTAATTTTCTTTTATTTCTTCTCTCTTTCTTCGTCTCCTTTCTTCACCTCATGGTCGTGGCGTCCTTTTCATGGCCAGTGGCCGGCGGCGGCCGACGACCATCGCTCGCCGCCGGCGACCTTTTTCTTTTTTTTTTTCCCCTCATTCTCTTCTTCTACTCATTTCTCTTCTTCTCCATTTTTTTAAAACATAAATGAGGAGGGAGAGAGGGAGCAACTTTGATTTCTTCAAGTTTTTTCACCGTTTTTTTCGCTGGAACGCCTAGAGAGGGAGCAGCTTCCTCTTTGGTTTTTTCACCGGAATGAAGCCTTCGTTCAAGTCCTAGATCTGAATCGCCAGACAAGAAGCAACTTTGATTTCTTCAAGTTTTTTCACCGGTTTTTCCGCTGGAACGCCTAGAGAGGGAGCAACTTCCTCTTTGGTTTTTTCACCGGAATGAAGCCTTCGTTCAAGTCCTAGATCTGAATCCCCAGACAAGAAGCAACTTTGATTTCTTCAAGTTTCTGTCGTCGGCCTCGTGATCCAAAGAAACGACTTCAAGTTTCCTGCTGTTCGAACTGCGACTGGGCGAGATCCGAATGTTCGCGGATCTACCGCTCCACTCTGGGCTTGCGCCGACGAGCAAGCTGCTGCAACTGGATTTGGCCCTTTTTTCCTCTCTGGGCCTGCGACGGCAAGATCTGGCGCGAGTTTCCCTTTTTTCTCTCTGGCTGGGCGTGCGACGTTGTCCAGATCTGATCCACAGAAACGACTTCGATTCCCCTCTTTCCTCTCTGAGCTGCGGCTGGGTGAGCGACGTTCGCGGATCTGGGCGAAAAGAAGAAGAAAAGATCCCTCCCTCCCTAGTCCCTCCTCATTTCTGTTTTAAAAAAATGGAGAAGAAGAGAAAAGAGAAGAAGAAGAGAAGAGAAGAGAAGGAGAAAAGGAAAAAAGTAAAAATAAAAATCGCAGGCAGAAAGTGCCCGCCGGCTACCGGCCATGAGAAGAAGAAGAAGGCCACCATCCATGAGGAGAAGAAGAAGAAGGAGAAGAAAGAGAGAGAATGAATAAAAAAATTAAAAATAATAATATTTTTATTATTTTAATATATTTTTAATTAAAAAAATAAAAATATATTTTTTTAAATAAAAGAACAACGCCACGTCATCCACCCGTTAGTTTTTAACGGAAAAATGGATGGAGGGACCAAAATGAGACTAAAACCAAACCTTAGGGACTAAATTGTCGAGTTTGAAAACTCAATGACCAAAATGAAACCTAACCCAAACCTCAGGGACTAAAAGTGTATTTTTCCCTGAAGTTTTTGTGTATGGTTTGAATTAGAAAAAAATTGTGTATATTGAAATTTTTGTCACACTTTCAAATTACTGAAACCAACATCGCACTCTCCAAGAAAGTGCACTCAAGGAATGGTTCTTTTGAAGTGTTGGAATTTTTCTCGCAATATCTCGCAGAAAGTGCGAGATAAACTCAAGAAATTGTTCTTTTGAAGGGCTATAATTTTTCTCACAATATCTCGCAGCGAGAAAAAAGTGTGAGATAAAACTCAAGAAATGATTCTCTTGGAGGGTTGTAATTTTTCTTGCAATATCTCGCAGCGAGAAAGTGCGAGATAAACTCAAGAAATGGTTCTTTTGAAGTGCTGAAATTTTTCTCACAATATCTCGCAACGAGAAAGTGCGAGATAAACTCAAAAAATGGTTCTTTTGAAGGGATGTAATTTTTCTCGTAATATTTCACTGCGAGAAAGTGCGAGATAAACTCAAGAAATGGTTCTTTTGGAGGGATGTAATTTTTCTCGCAATATCTCGCAGCGAGAACGTGCGAGATAAACTACTTACACAATTCATCATAATGAAATTCATTTGGACAAGTTATGAGACATAATTTGAGTGGTTCCATTTCACTGGTAACAACAATTACATTAAAATAACTAAAATATTTAGTATCTCAAACAACAATTAAAATAAAGATACTAAAGTGTTCAATACAACAAAAAGTGTTCCCATTAATCTTATACAAATGACTTCTCATTGTATTCGATAGGATTACGACACGTTAATCTATTATGGCCTACTTTGTTACATATGCCATATTTATGCATTCTCGGAGTTTCACCAACAGATGAGATTCTCTTTTTTTGGCATCAACTAATCCTTGCCACTATTTTAGGAGGTAAGACCTTCATTTTCATATAGTCTATGGGAGTCTTCCACTCTGCAGCATTACCAATTGGAAAAATAGGTACTGCATATGCAGACAACAAGCATTCATTAGCATAAAAGCGATCACATAAATTGTATACATTTACACCGCGCTCTCGTGCTGCAGCAATTGCATGGACACATGGTAGTTGCTCTGTTTGAAACTCCTTACAACTACACTCCAGTGTATGAATGTCAACAATCTCATGTTTATTATCTGCATCCTTCACATGGAATTGATAACAATCAATTGGATCAACCTTCATTGTTAAACTCGGTTCCATCTTAAATATAAACTCAGGCGACATATTTGGGGGAAATGGCGTAATTGGGAATGTTTGGCCAAGAGCTTTCCGTAGTTGTGACACATGGAAAACAGGGTGTATCCGAACATTGTCGGGAAGAGCCAAGTGGTACGCCACATTTCCCACTCTCTCTTCTATCTGAAAAGGCCCAACATACCTTGGAGTTAGCTTAGAATTGTGTAAAACCTTGCCAATGATCCTTGCCTGTAAGGACGGAGCTTTAGATAAGCCCAATCTCCAACTGCCAACTCCACATGTCTTCGTTTAGCATTGACGTAGGACTTCATATACTGTTGCGCATAGGCCAACCGTTCTTTGATCACTGTTAACTCTTAGAAATAAGAGTTATTGGCCATGATTTTGGGGCTTTAAGACAATTTTGCCTTGAGAATTTATTATTTGAGTTGGAATTAGTTGAAATCAATGTTAATTAGTAAGAATGTTGATTAGGGGCTTTGGGCATTATTTTCACGTTAATTGCGTAGCTAAGCTTACCTGGAGTTTTATTTTGTGCAGATAATCCTATAGCGTGAGCTGGCAGAGGCAGATTGGTGGTTGGAGCTGTTTTCAACGTGGAAGGCTTCATTTAATGAAGTGTCATTCCCAGCTGGTGTAAAAAGTTATTCTCATCTTTTAGTGGGTATTCCATGTGGGCTTGGCTTGTCTATTCAGCCCTGATTTCCACGTTTGAAGCTAGGTATTTAAAGAAAGTGACCCTAATTTGGAAAGTAAGCTGGAGAGGAAGAGAGTTGCGGTTGGGGAGCTAAATTTCAGAGCAAAAACAGAGGAAAAGAAGAAGGGAGCTGTTGTGGAGTCCTTATTCAGCTTGGAAAAGCTGGATTTGAGCTTGAGAGCTTCTTCCTTAACCTTTTCTTCTTCTCTTTATCTTCCCATTGGTATTGGTTGTGTAAGAAGCTGAAAAGAATGTTGAATATGGGTGATCTCTGCTGTATTGAACTTATTTTCTCTTTGAACGAACTAATCCTCTTTAGGTGAGGATTAGGGATCCTATATTGTAACGAGGGGTTGTTTGTAGTTGAATCGTGCTATCTTCATCTTAAAGTAAAGTGTTCTTCATTGTTTAAGCTGGAATTTCGATTGGCCATCCATTTTCTAGCATTGTTATTGGGTGTTTGGGAAAATATTTAGTAACCGATACTTTACTTTACCTTAGTCTTTTATGATCATGAAAATGAGTGGGTATTTAGGGATAAATCACCACCTAAGGCACTAATCAGATTGAGCTAAAAATAAGGGGTTAAATGGGAGTTTAATCGCCTTAATCTTTGGAGAATTGGAAAATTCCCGTGTAAAATCTGGGTGAGATGAATTAGCACAGTTTTCGCTATTGCAATCTCTGGAAACAATACAGAACATCCCTAATCCGAGCCTTACTTCTCTTCTGCATTCAACCGTTTTTCTTGCTTAATTTACTTCAAGTTCTCTTTAATTTCACTCAACTTTGTTTACATTAGTGCATCTTAGTTATTAGTTAATATTTGGTCCTTGGTTACTTTGAATTTCATCGAAAATCACGCTTAGAAGTAGTAAATTTCCTTAGCTCAATCCCTGTGGAGACGATCTTGAATTACTTATCACTTGCTGTACTTGCACGCTTTTGAGCTTTTTGTGAAGATTTCTTGCATATTTATAAGCACATTGCACAAGGCAACAATCACATTCAGCATCTCATCCCTTTCTTTCAACTGCTTGTCTACTACTGAAACAGGGGAGCCATCCGCTACATAAGGGAGAATAGAGGGCAGAGGTCGACCATACACCACCTCAAACGGGGTTGCCTTAATTCCAGAGTGATAGGACGTGTTATAGCTAAACTCAGCCCAAGGTAACCAACGAACCCATTTAGTATTACAATGCATGACAAAGCATCGTAGGTACGTCTCCAATCCCTTATTGACCACCTCTGTCTGGCCGTCAGTTTGCGGGTGATAAGCCATGCTCCTTTTAAGCTTGGTGCCCTGCCATTTAAACAACTCCTCCCAAAAGAGACTAGTAAAGACAGGATCACGATCGGATACAATACTTCTGGGAATCCCATGCAATCGAACAATTTCCCGAATGAAGACTTGAGCAATGGAGGTCGCAGAGTATGGATGCTTTAATGGGATGAAATGGGCATACTTGGATAACCTATCCACCACCACTAATACAGAATCAAAAGACACAGCTCGAGGCAACCCAATTACAAAGTCCATCGACACATCTTCCCAGATATTATCAGGAATAGGTAGAGGTTGGAGCAAACCGGCAGGAGCAAGTGCCAAATATTTCGCCTGTTGACATACCGTGCACTCAACAATGAACAATTTTACTCTTGCCTTCATACCTACACAATAAACTTCTTTAGCCAGCCTTTGATAGGTACGTAGGACTCCCCTATGACCACCAACAGCAGAGGAATGGAAAGTTGGTGGGGAAATCCTCAGGAAGAACAATGCACCCTTTAAAATATAACACTTCACCTTTTAAACTATAACCCGAGGGAACTTCTTCTCCCCTCTCAATCTTGTTGCGAATGGAATTGAGTTTGACTTCATACTTTTGTTGGTCGATAATAAGCCTCGTATTCAACCTCCCGATGACACTAACCACTGCAAATTCTAAGGCATTCGGGAGCCGAGACAAAGCATCTGCTACCTTGTTTTCAACCCCGGGTTTATAAGCTATGTCAAAATCATATCCTAGAAACTTCGTGAGTAGCTTTTGGTATTCTACCGCAACGAGTCTTTGTTCCAAAATGAACTTAAGGCTGCTTTGATCTGTTCTAACCAAGAACTTCCTTCCCAATAGATAAGGCCGCCACTTCTGAACAGCCATCACAATATCCTTCAACTTGCGTTCATACTCCGCCTTGTTTCTATGCAGAGGTGCCAATGCATGACTGAAGAATGCAATGGGGTGCCCTTCTTACATAAGCACTGCTCCAACACCTACACCCGAAGCATCGACTTCAATTACAAATGTCTTGTTGAAATCGAGCAAAGCTAAAACCGGAGCAGTCATCATGGCATGCTTGAGCCGTTGAAATGCCTCCAAAGCCTCATCATTCCACGCAAAAGAATCTTTCCTTAATTGTTGAGTTAAAGGATGGGCAATAGTTCCATAATTCACTACAAACTTTCAATAGTACCCCGGCAAGCCCAAAAATCCTCAATGTTCTTTAGTGTTTCTCAGGGCAGGCCATTGTTCCATGGCCATTATTTTTGAAGGGTCAGCTGATACACCTTTACCGAATACAAAATGGCCCAAGTACTCAATCTGTTTTAGCGCGAAACTACACTTCTTCTTGTTGGCGACCAATTGGTTCTCTTTCATTATACCTAGAACCACATTCAAATGCTCAGCATGTTCTCCAATGGATCTGCTGTGCACCAAATGTCATCCATGAAAACCAATACAAACTTCCTTAGGAAGGGGCGTAGGATTCTGTTCATGATGGCTTGAAAGGTAGACGGGGCATTCCTTAGGCCAAACGATATCACGAGGAATTCGTAATGTCCCTCATGAGTGCGAAGGCTGATTTGTGGACATCGTCATTCTTAAGTCGAATTTGATGATAACCCGACTTGAGATCAATTTTAGAGAAAATTACCACTTCAAACAGTTCATCCAGCAACTCGTCAACTAAAGGGATGGGGAACTTATATGGAACAGTCACTTTATTAAGGGCTCTGTAGTCAATACAAAAGCGCCAGCTTCCAACATTATTCTTTACCAGCAAGATCAAACTAGAAAATGCGCTTGAGCTAGGTTGAATGATCCCAACCGTGAGCATCTCATCTACCAGCTTTTCGATCTTGTCTTTCTGGAACTGAGGATATCTATAAGGGCGAACATTAATTGAGGCAGAACCAAGGAACAACTCAATCACATGATCCAACTCACGATGGGGAGGGAGTCTAGGCAACGGTTGGAAAACTGAGCTGTGATTCTCCAGAACATAGCGTATTATTAAGGGAATGTCATCCCAAAGTTCAGCTAAAGTCTCAAGGAGTTGCTGCAAAAGCACAGAATTCAACCAAGAATCCTTGCTTCTCCAACTTCAAGGTTTTCATCAAGGATTTCAGAGTGACCTGAGAGCGTACTAACGTCGGATCACCATGCAACACCACCTTATTTCCCTCGAGAGTGAAGTTTAACTGTAAAGTTTGATGGTTAGACGTGACATCGCCCAAGGTTTGAAGCCATTTAACACCTAAGATTACATATGTCGTACCCAGAACGATAGGTAAGAAATCCTGAACCACCGTCACTGAGCCCAACGACAAAACGATATCCTTGCAAATCTGAGCACCCCAGACAGATGAGTCTGTGCCCAAGATGATACCATACCCATCTGTATCACTCAATGGTAGCTTCAAAGTTTCAACCAGCTTCAATGCAATGAAATTATGAGTTGTGTCGCTATCAACCAGAATGACCACCTCCGTAGCTCCGATTAATCCTCTCAACTTGATGGTCCTCGGTGATCATACACTCGTCATTGAATGTAGAGCCACGACCTCGAGCTCTTCTTGATCCTTCACAGGCGTGACATTATTGTCGGTTAATTCGACTGATTGCATGGCAACATCTTCAACCTGCTGATCAAGATCCATCTCCTCTTCTTGAACCACCATTACTTGGAGTTCTTTCTTCTTACATCGATGTCCTGGAAAGAACTTCTCCTCACAACGATAACACAGGCCTTTTTCTCTCTTCATCTGAAGCTCAGCATCCGTCATTCTTTTGAAAGGAACTTTAGATGATTTAGAAGCCGAATTCGTTCGAATAGTGGCACCCAATTTACTTGGATTAACGGAAATTGTACGGGCCATGGATCCAGCCCCATAGGTGGGAGATTTGGATTGGGTTGTCGAACTAGATCAGGCCGTGGGCTTAGGACTGAAGGAAGCCCTAAAATACTTTTCTTCAAAGTGAAGAAGTTCATCTTCTAGTTTTTGGGTCGTCTCCATTATCATATCTAGCCCAATAGGCCTTGCTACTCTCAATTTAATCTTGATGTCATCCTTCAGCCCATCTACAAACTTACCTTCGAGTGTAGCATTATCCAGATTATCCAATGGTGCTGAGTAATCTTTGAATTTCTCACGATACTCAGCGACGGTTGTCTCTTGCTTAAGAGCAAAGAACCTTTCGTGAAGACTCTCTTCTTTAGTCTGCAAGAAACGTTTCAATAGCAGCCGACAAAATTCCTCCTAGAATCCGATCGACTGGCGTTTTTTTTTTGTTTCCCATAATAGTGCCATTTCAAGGCAACGCCATCGAGGCAAAGCACCACTGCTTCAATCTTCTCCGAATCGGCCAAACGATTCACCACAAAGTATCGCTCCACTTGATAAAGCCATTCATACGGGTTTGCACCAGAGAACAAAGGGATCTCCAATTTCCGAAGCCGAAGGTCGAAAACAGTGGCTAGCGCTTTAGTTAATGCTTGCGGATCAACCGTTTCCACCTCCACAGGGATCGCCGCACTAGCCGCTTCATCAAACTTTCTAGGCTGTTCTTTGGTAGGGGCGACTTTCTCAGCCTTCAAACTTTCAAAATGTGCTGCCATGGCTGAAAAACTTTCTTTCATCTGCATCATCATATCCGAAAAATTCTCCATCGAATTATGAATTGCCGCAATTTCCTTCCCTTGAGTAGCGAGATTCGCTTCCAGGGCTTCCATACGAGACTCCATGCGAGTAGACATCGTCAAACAAAGTACGGGTAATTTTGTTTTTTGACTTTGATACCAAAATGATAGATTCTAGATATTATTTATGAACAAGAACAATTACACTATGGGAAGAATTCGAGAGCTTCCCAAAACCTCTCCAGACTGGCCCTTTACACTTCTTACTCAAAAAGGTACCTTCCTCTGTAAAGACTCCTAACTATATAGGCATTCAATAACAACCTATAACAGACTCTAACTGACATCTATTGGTCCCCACCCTTATTCTTCTTGCGCCTTCTACTATATACATACTTAACAGGGGGTCTATCATAGGAGGCTCAAATTAAGAAGAAGCAAAGATAGATTCCATATGTAAATATTAGGGAAAAAAGTAGCTGTTTACTACATGTAATCAGTGATTTCTTACCTAGTATGAAATTTTCATAGTGAGAGTGAGACAACATCGGAACACTATTTTGTGTATATCACAGGATAAACCATAAACAACACCCATGGTGCTAAATCACAACAAAAAATGGAACAATATTTGTTGAAATGAACAAAATGGTTAAACTTAAGTCTTGCTTTATATCCTCTAATGGTGTCTATTGTCTCATAAATCAGGCTAATTACCCAAACTCATAGGTCATGGGTAGAACTTACAAGATCGTGTTCGATAATCATTTTAGTTTTTCAAAGTTAGTACTTGTTTTCTCACAATTTTTTAATATGATTTTCATGTTTCTTTGAGTACACATTTGAATTCTTAGATTTTGATAACATTTGTAAAAAGTAAGAAGTAATGTTTATAAACTTAATTTTTAAAAACAAAAATCGAAAATCAAATGGTCATCGACAACACCCTAGCTTTCAATTTTCATAATCTTAGCAGAGAATCAAAAGATTTTTTCATTGTGCAATATATTTGGCTGAGTCTTTTCTTTTGAGATTATGTTTTCAACTAACACTGGAATCACTTCAAGCTAGAGAAATGGAAAAGACTTGCCTTGTCTCTGTGAATACAGAGGCAGACCTCACATTCTCTCCACGAAGAACTCGTACTGATATTGAATTGCATCCTCTTTCTTCAGAATTTACCTGAAAATGTTCACATCGATGGAATAACAAAACACAAAAACGAACAGTACGATCAGTTTCTTCGTTCTTATCAATCGTCCATGAATCGAAAATCATTTCAATGTCTACTCGAAACACCAGAAATCAAAATCGATTCCGAATCCACAGTTTCTCAATGAAACAACAAGAAACTCAATTAACTTCGACATGTTGAATTCACAAACAGAAACAAACCTAATTTCTGAAACAAAATGGCGTCGTCGATGGCGAAGGAATCTTCACGCTTCAATCGGATGCCTTCTCTTGCAAACTCTGCATCTTCTCTTCCTTGTTCTGATCAGAAACAAACCTAATTTCTTAGATTAAACGCCTTTAATGGCGAAGCAGGAAGGAGATTTATAGGGAGGATGGAGCTCCACGGGGGGATGAAATTCTCCCTCTACAAGAATTTTGTTAGAAGAATTTCAAATGCCGATGCCGACGCTGTTTAGAAGCGTCGGCAGATCTTCAATAAAAACCCTAAACTTTTCTTTTCGTTTCGTTTCGTTTCTTTCTTTCATTCCTCTTTCCCGTGCCGCCGCTCTCTCCACTCTCTCGCCTTCTTCTCCTGTTCTTATTCTCCTTCTTCGTCTTCCGCCTCCGCCGCCCAGCTTCTCTCCGCGCGTCCGTCGCCGCTGCCGTCGTCCTCGTCGACCGCCGCTGCACAGGTTTTTTTTTTTTTGAAATCAATTTTCAATCATAAACTTGTATCATTTTTCATCTATGAACTTAGAATTTCATCGAATCCAACTCTAGACTTAGATAATTCATTAATCTATCCACTAAATCGAACAAAGAGGAATGCAAAAAATTCCATAAACTCACCCATTTCAATCCTGTCAAGTTTTGCATAGTCTTTGAAAAAAGAAAAATGGTTCTGTAATTTTGGTTTGATCAATGCAGAAACTAATCCTCCAACAATTTATCAAAACTCATCAATTTTAACAAAAATCTAACTTCAACATTGTTTTTCTTTGAAAACATATCGATTTTGCACCATTAATATGTTTTATAATTCATATGCTAACACTGTTTTTTGAACAATCATTAAACAAAAAATCTAAACTTTAAATCTGAATGTATGTTTAGGTTGTTAACAATTTGGTCTCATCCTTTCTTGCAAATTTTTGCTTTTCCCCTCAACTTTAAAGATTTTTCTTAAGAACAGAGAGGGAATTTTGTTCTTGCATATTTTTGTTAAAGAAACATGTATTCTGATTCATTAGGCAGTAACCCAGTTATTTAGTCATTTTGAAGCCTTTGGGGATAGGCTGAAGATCAAATAGCATAGGGAAAAGTTCAAGAATATTAAACAAAGTCTTAAATCATGTGTTTGAAAATTGATGCAACTTTGACAAGTTTATGCATAAAATTTGATTTTTTTTTTTTTAACTTCTATTTGTTTTTATTTTAATAATTCTAATTTATGTGATTATTTCTTGTTTAGTTTTGGTGTTAAAATTATATAAATTTATTTTGAGGTTAAGATTATTTAGTTTGTTGATTTATGATGAGATGGTTGGATTTAATTAATTTCATGATTTGTGTTGAAATTGTTTAATGATTGCTATGTATTTGGCATGTACTCTCGACCATGAGGTCAGAGGTTCGAATCCCCCTACCCTCAAATGTTGTTGAACTAAAAAAGATTTCTATGTATTTAATTTATTGATTTAGGTTGAGATTATTTAATTTAATTGTTGATTTTAATCTTGGCATGATGTCGTAGATTATTTAATTTTGTAGATTTTTTTTTTTGGTTAAATTAGTATTAATTTTACATGTATGTTAAATTTTATAAAATTAAAAGTTAATTAAGTTTAAAAAACCAACTCACTCAGTCAAAAATATGGGTGAAAAAGTATTATTAAAAGATGTTACTAAAATAGAGATAAATTTCTTCTAGACACGTTTAGTTTAAAAAAACACTAAAATAATGCAAGTCATTTGAAGCTCTTGAAACGTTTTTAAGCTTGATACAATTACATATTTGCAAATTATCTCTAAGTTTTTTTTGTCTGAATTAGATCTAACTTTTTGTCTATTTTGTACAGGATTTAACTTTCTCAATTCGTGAGTTGGTTTGAAAAGTATATAATTAAGAATGAATAAAGATTGGATTAAACTTAGTCAGTTTTCAGCTAAGTATATAGAAGGAGTTATCCAGTTTCTAGAAATAGCAAAGTTTCATGTTGATGGTTCAGGGAAAACAAGATGTCCATGTAAAAATTGTATGAATGCAATATGGCTATCATTGGACGGAGTAGAACAACATCTATTCACTCATGGAATATCTCCCTCTTATAGTCAATGGGTGTATCATGGAGAACCTACCGACTTATCTAGATCTGAAAGTCATACAATTCATTCAATACACGGTGATGAATTAAGTACTACAAAGTGTAATGTTGCCAATGAAGAAAATGAGATGTTGGATCTTCTAAATGATCTACAAGTCCCAACTGCTGAAACAGATATAAATGAAGAAGACTTTGAAGATGAGATGCCCTCTAATTTCCGTGAAATAAATACTTCAAATTTATTTGAGGATTTGATTACTGAAGCACGTAATCAATTGTACCCTGGTTGTACACAATTTTCGTCATTGAACTTTTTGGTAAAGTTGATACATATTAAGGTTCTTAACAATTGGAGTAATAAGTCGTTTGATATGTTACTACAATTGTTGAAGGAAATATTTCCAATCAACGCATCTATACCTAGTTCATTCTATGAAGCTAAGAGAAAGTTGTTTGAATTAGGGTTGGGTTATGAATCTATTCATGCTTGCAAGTATGATTGCATACTATATTGGAAAGAATTTGTTGATTGCCAACAGTGTCCAATATGTGGTGAGTCACGATATAAAGTTAATGACGAAAAAGGTAGGAAAATTCCACATAAGGTTTTACATCATTTTCCGTTGATACCGAGGTTGAAACGACTGTTTTCATTGAAACATGTTGCTTCTGAAATGAGGTGGCATAAAGATCAACGTGTTGAAACAGATGACGTGTTACAACATCCAGCTGATGCTGAAGGGTGGAAGCATTTTGATCGTGAATTTCCTCAGTTCGCTTCGGACCCACGAAATGTTCGTTTGGGATTAGCTTTAGATGAATTCAATTTATTCGAAAATATGAGTACTTCGTGCAGTATGTGGCCGGTGATGCTAGTTCCATATAATTTGCCTCCTTGGAAATGCATGAAAGAAACCAATTTTATCATGTCTTTACTTATACCTGGGCCAAAATCTCCTGGAAAGGAAATTGACGTTTACTTGCAACCATTGATTGAAGAGTTGAAAGAGTTATGGAATAATGGTGTCCGCACTTATGATTGTGTTAGTGGTGAGTACTTTCAACTGTATGCAAGTTTGTTGTGGACCATCAATGACTTTTCTGCATACGGTGACTTATCTGGATGGAGTACCAAGGGTTCCCAAGCATGTCCCATTTGTAAAGAAGATACATCGTCGTTAAGGATAAGAGGAAAATTTTCTTTCATGGGACATCAACGTTATCTTCCGAAGGATCATGATCATAGTTGGTACAAGAGTAAGCAACATGACGAAAAGTTGGAAGATAGACCTCCTTTAGTTATAATGAATGGAGATGAGATCTTGAAACAAGTAAGTATGCTAAATTTTCCTGTGCTCAGTAAGCATCCAACAAAACAAAATAAGAAAAGGAAACGAAGTCTTAGTTGGAATAAAAAGAGTATTTTTTTTGAACTCCCTTACTGGTCAAAACTTATGTTAAGACATAAATTGGATGTAATGCATATTGAAAAGGACATATGTGACAACTTAGTTGGGACGTTGTTAAGTATCGAGGGAAAATCGAAAGATACGACAAATGCTCGATTGGATCTGGAGGACTTGAAGATACGAAAGGACTTACACTTGCAAAAGGCAGGGACCAAAGTCGTAAAACCACATGCTGTGTACACATTGACTACTAGTGAAAGGGTTGGTTTCTGTAAGTTTTTGAAATCAGTGAAATTTCCTTACGGGTTTGTGTCGAATATATCACAATGTGTGAGTGTCAATGATGGAAAACTACGGGGGTTGAAAACTCACGATTCTCATGTTCTGCTTCAAAGACTTCTTCCTATTGCTATTCGAGGATATTTACGGTGGGATATTTCTAGTCCTATTGTTGAGCTATGTAGATTCTTTCGTGATCTATGTGCGAAAATAATACGCATAAGTGATTTGGATCGATTGCAATCAGCTATTATAGTTATACTTTGTAAGTTGGAAAAGATATTTCCACCGGCATTTTTCGATGTAATGGTACATATTGCAGTTCACTTGCCATATGAAACTAGAGTTGTGGGTCCTGTTAACTATAGTTGGATGTACCCAATTGGAAGAAGTTTACGAGCGTTGAAACAATATGTACGAAACAAAGCATGTCCTGCAGATTCTATAGCAGAAGCGTTCATAATGAATGAATCATTACATTTCTGTTCCTCTTACCTAAACGAAATTGAAACGAGATTTAATAGAGATGAGCAGAATGGTAATACAATTTTCGAGAACGATACTTGTGGTGAATTTGAAATATTTAGACCGAAGGCGAATGCACGACCATTAGGTGACTCAACTCTAAGAATCTTATCAACAGAGGAGAAGCAGATAGCACATTGGTATATTTTAAACAATTGTGATGAGATAGAATCTTATCGCAGGTACGTTTCGAATATTTTAAGTCTCAATTTCAAGATGTGCAATCAATTAAATTTGAGACAAATGTTGTTTCATGTATTTAATAGGCAATATTTAAGATCAATTCGTTCTCAAGCAAAGAGTGCCTCCGAGTTATATGAAATGCATAAACGACAATTTCTTGATTGGTTCAAATCTCATGTAAGTATATATATGAGAGTTTGTAAATTGAATTTCAATTATGAGTAACATTATTCATTTATAACTTATTATGAATTAATAGGTTCACTCAATGTGTGAGGGAGAAAATATGTATGATGATATGTATTCATTAGCGATGGGACCTAATTCTGAAGTGCGCTCTTATAGTGGATGCATTATTAATGGAGCACGCTTTCACACTATAGAGCATGATAATCGTCGAACTACACAAAATAGTGGAGTCATGGTGGTGGGAGGACTAGACAAGGAAGGCAATGAGTTGAGATTCTATGGTGTCTTGAACGAGGTCTTGGACTTACAATATGCTAAAGGAAGACATCTTATTATGTTTAAATGTAGATGGTTCGACACAGATGAAAAAAAAGAAAGATTACGCTTGGACTTAGGAGGGTACACATCAATTAATACATCTGAGTACTGGTATGTTGATGAACCATTTATTTTTCCTCATGAAGCACACCAAGTGTATTACCTCGACGACCTGAAATTTGGTAAAAGTTGGAAAGTGGTGCAAGTAGTTCAAAATAAACGCTTGTGGGATGTACCAGAAGTAGAAGATCTTGGAAATGAACAACTTGAGTTGTTAGAAATGGAGGGTAGAAGCAGAGTTGATGAATATATTATTCAAGAGAGACCACTTTGTAGAGATACTATTGAACCTGTAGTTGTGGAACGACAAATTATTCAAGCACAATTGAATAGTGGTGTACCATCAAACAATGGTGATGATTTCATAAACAGTGAAGATGAGGATGTCGAAGTATCTCATGACATTAGTTCGAGCCCTGATGGACATTCTCATTCAGATCATGATAACGAATAACTATGTAATGTAACTATGTGGTTCATTTCTTATTTTACAAGTGTTTGTAATTTTTTTTTCTTTATCATTTATATATCTTATGCATGTTTATAGAGAGACGACAATGAGTTTTAGTAAGGAGAACAAGACAACTAATATTTTGTGAGAGCGACCTTTCTGCCACAGTATCTTCTACAACAGAAAATTCAGGTTAATATCCTTAAAAATATATTATTTGATATAAATTTGGTATTGAATTCATTATTTATTTTTTTTCCAGGTCATTCTACACAAAGGGTGATAAGATACTCTAAAACTATTGAGTTTGACAGACATGTTCAACTCGATGGAAGGATTTGCATAGAGATTAATGATGAATCAAATGATAGAAAAGTTGGAAATAGTCAAGGCAAGTGAATTTAGACTAGATGCTTTTTAAAAAAAACAATGAACATAAGACTAGGTAGGAGTTAACACAAGTCAAGGCAAATGATAGTCAAATTAGAACAGAGTTGGCTGACCTTAGGGAAATGATTAAACAATTCATACATTCACAAGCAGGAGAAACATTTAAATAGGTTTGAACTCTTTCCTCTTGTATTATTCTCATTACTGATTGTGTTTCAATCTTATGCAGTGGTAGTCAATTGGTTTGTAATAGTGGGACTGGTTTTATTGCTATCATGTAGTTATGGTAGCAAAATATTTATATAGTCCACTATCTGTAGGTAATGAGACTTGTTGTATGGCTATCTTGCAGTTATGGTAGCAAATGAATTTGAGGTAGGGACTATGTACTTAAAGAGTTGTTCCGATTATTTTGAGTGTAAGGGGTTGGTGAGTGCTTTAAGTACACATTTATGCACTTAGGCAGTTAGAGAGTTATCTATGTGCTAAGAGATTGTTTTAAGTGTAGGAGGTGGGTAAGTGCTTCGATTGTGCTAATTGTGGGGGACCATTTGCTTTAAATACACATTCGAAAACTTAGATACTTAGGAGGTTAGCTATGTGTTAAGAGATCGTTTTGATTGTTTTGAGCGTGTTAAATGTAGGGGATTATGTGTTTTTAGTACCTAATTACTTAGGTCACTTTTAATGCACTTAGGAGCTTTTCTATCTAGAAAGGATTAACATATGAGCTGTCATGGTAATTTTTGTTCATTAGCATGTTCACCAAGTTGTTTGAACACAAAATTACAATTTGTCATCTGCAAGGCAGGCAGTTTAGAAAGTGGAGTACCTTAATTATTTATTAGTTTAGCTGCTGAAGAACTATGGTTATAGTTTATCTGCTTCATAATATACATCTTATTTGAAGTACCTTAATTATTTATTAGTCTAGCTGCTGATTATAATTAGGTTATATTTACCTGCTTCATAACTTGCTTGTAATTAATGTACCTTAAGTTTTTGTCTTTTAAGGTTTCTGTTATGGTCCTGTTTTCATGTTGGTGAAGCTGTTCCACAGCTCATTTGAATGGCTTTTTGTAATTCCTTTTCTTATCAACATCTTTGAAACTCTGCAGTTGTTTTACAGTTCTTGGTGAACCTTTTTTTGGGAAATTAATAGCTATTCAGTCTCAAATAGTTTGTTTGAACCTCTTTTCTTTACACGGTTTGTTTGCTTTGTATATTATATATATACAGGCTTATTATCCATTCCATTGATGCATCTGCTTTTACTTGGTTTTTAGTCCTATGCAACCTCTTAATTTCATCGTGTAATACATTTCTCTGCATTAATTAAGGATGTGTTTGACATTGATTTTGAAGGTGGTAAAAGTGATTGTAACATAACCATTTTTAGCGTTTGGAAAAACTTATTATAAATTAATTTTAATAAAAGTATTTTTTTTTTCACCTACTTTGATCTACAAACTCTAATTAATGGTAGCTTCCTAAAATTTTTTGGATCATATTCTTCATTTATCTCTAGTATGTGAGACAATGGAGTTAATCAACAATTAAATTGCTTTGCAATCCCAAATAGAAGAGGTTATTTTAATTTTTATCTTCTTTTTACAATATGTAGTGTTGGATTGGAATCTTTGACCTCTTAATCGAAGGTACATACTTTATATAAGCTAAACTATGCTCATGTTGGTGGCCCAAACAAAAGAGGTAGATTTAGATAAACGAGATATATTCTCATATTAAGCTATGCCTTTAGTTTGTGTTCCTTGGTTATATGACAGTGTGTAGTTGACTGTTATATTGTTATATAATTATTTATCATGCTAGTTTCTAGTGTGTTGTTTTGTTAATTGGTAGACATAATATTAATTTGGTTCTGATGAACTTTTTAATTTATTATTATATTTGATTTGGTTTTGGGTGCTTGGATTTTTGTGCCTTAGTTTTTTATTTTTTTTGTTTAAATGTTAATGCTGTATACCATGTGGGAACTGTGTGATGTAGTTTGTTTGATTCTGAAGCTTTTTAAGCTTAGTAGACACAGTTTTCATGGCTATTTAGTTTCTACACAGCCACCTCTGTGTTTTGAATGCAGTGGGGTGGGTGATTTTTGTTCATTGTAGACATGTGTACTAAGTTGCTTTTAAGTATAATTTATTGTTAAATTATATTATCGTTGATATTGATTTTGTTTTAGTTTTCTTAGGTGATTTGGAGTTCGTGTTATTCCCGAAGGTTACTTTCCAAGATTATGAAGCAGACGAGAATGAAACTTTTTTATCCTATATTACTTTGGTTAATATTTATGTTGTAATTTTAACTTTGTTTTGAACTTAAACTTTTGAAGAACTATCAGACACTAATGTAAAGCGTTGCAAGAAAAAGAAGAGAGACACTAATAATGTGAAGTCTCGGCATATGTCAGAAAAATGAACTATGGATGCGTTGCCAGATAGTACATCTATTGACGCTATCAAAGAGTGTCAACATATTCTATTTCTGCTAACGTGTGCAATTGTTTGTGTTGTTAAACAGTAAAAAACATGAAATACGACTCTTTTCCTTGACACCCTTGTTTTCAAATTTTTATTTTCGTATTTCTAATTTCATCTCGCAGACATTTGATATACCTTAAAGCTATATTGACTGTTTGGGTAAACATGTCTTTTTTAGTTCAACAACATTTGGAAATAGGGAGTTTCAAACCTCTGACCATTTGGCTAAGAATACATGTCAATTATTGTTGAATTATGTTTATTTTGACACTCAGGTAAACATAGTTAATTGATTATATATTAGTATCATCAACTACCTTCTTTTATAGTATTAGGTGATAGATAAAATGGAATAAATGGAATAGCTACTAATGGAGCAATTCTAGTCATCTAGAAAGAACTATGGGGAAAATTTGAATATAAAGTATGTTTAGTTTTTCATGAATATTAAGGAATATAAAAGAATATAGTCAAATACTAAGGGTATGTTTGGGAGTGTAGGAATATGAAGAATATAGTCAAATACTAAGAATATGTTTGGGAGTATTTTTGGAATGATCAAAATCACGTTTGTCACTTATAATCAACTAAAAATGACATGACGAAAGTGATTTTGGTTATTCTAAAATATCACTCCAAACACGTACTAAATTGAGTTACTTTGGCATTGGAGGACTAAGCTGATTTTATTCAAACCAAATTGAGGAGGGCCCTCTCTTCATTTCAAGATTCAAGGTCAGTTGGACATGGAAGTAAATAGAATTACCTAGATTCAACCGTCTTACAAGCATGTAAGATAAAATTATTTGTATGGAAAATAGGTTTGTGTCCTAGAAATGTCTATGGGGCAGCAGGTTGCTGGATACCATGCTTGCATTGAATTTGCTGGTTTTGATTCTTCATTTCATCTCCAGCCACGAGAAAGAAAGCTGTGTGTCTGCAAAGCAACCAGAAAATATGCAGAGTTAAAAATGGAACTCAAGAGATAAAAACAAAGAGTGTAGCTCCATGGCAGAGGAGTTTCAAGATAAGGTCGTTTTCTAGAGCATGCGGGCTTTTGGGCTGTAAGATCAATGTATAAGAATTGTTGCAACTACCCTTTAAGTCTTGTTTTGATAGATTGGAACTCATTTTTGTAATATGTTCTCTCCTTTTTGGGGCAGTATATTTGTATGTCCTTGTATTCTTCGATTTTTTCTCAATGAAGGTGGGGTTTCTAATTTTATGGCATATCCTAGAAAGAGAACATCTATGACTGAAGGTAGAAGAGACGGGAGAAGAATATGTGCCTGACAAAATTTGCCATTCTGACTTTTGAATCTGCATCTATATCTGGGGTTTCGTCTAATGCTAGTTGCATGTGATGTAACCACCTCTCCGCCGCTCTATGTGTGACTGGGAATGGTCGATGTCGAGCTATAAGAGCTGGATGACCTGAAATATCACCAACTTTTGTGAGGATCATAACAAGCGTGTTACAAATAGACTACATTTTCATGTACCTATGAAATTTTAGTGGATCTAGCTCAAAAAGTTCCAATGTCAAAGACTTTCTTAGAATCTGATATTCAGACTTAATGTTAAACCACTACTTAGCTGATGGTGTATCATGTATGCTCCAGAGTACATGTTTTTAACCAAGTACTTGGAATTATAAGTATTCCGATAAAAAGTGCTTTGAATAATAAATCTCTTTAACATTAGGTTATACACACTTCAAAGTATTTTTTGGTTAAGCAATCGACCTATAAACACTATACGGACTACAAGATTTTCTCACAAAGCATTCAAGTGTTATATGACTTTTACTAATAATAGTACTTTTGTGTTGCCCTCAAACATGATACTTTTGAAGAAGATGTATTTTGAATATAACAAAAGTGTTTTCGAATGTGACAAAAGTTCTCTCAAGCATATCTTTCATCATTTAATAAGTTATTTTTAACTCCTAAACTAACCAAACTGCAGAGTGCCCATACACTCGTGGGTGGAAAGCAGAAGGATAGTCGAATAAAGCAAGACATGGGGTGAATAACATAACCTAATTTCTTACAATAATCAACAACAATGGAAGAAATGACATATCGAGATCTCAATGATAAATTGTTGGTAAAGAGTTTCGAGCATATTGAAGTCATAATTGACTGATTGCTTCAACTCAAATGGGAGGTCAAATTCGACAGTGAATAAACAAAGACAGATTCCCATATGTAAATGTTAAAAGGAAAATGCCTCAACAAAATATTAGAAGAAAAACACAGTTGTTTTCTATATGTCGATAAGAGATTTCTTTCTCAAAAGTCAAAATAAGAAATCATCATAGTGAGAGTGAGATAACGTTGGGACATTGTTTTGTATATGTTATTCTATAAACTATGAAAATGGTACAATAGTGCTGAATTGCAACAAAAAATGGTACACTGATATAAGCTAAGTTTTTTGCTAGGAGGTCTAGATTTTTTTTTTCTTTTTTCTTCTTTTTCATTTGAAACCATGGTTACATTGTGTGACAACTGACAAAAACCACTTGATCCTGTTACATGTAGTTGTCTAGAAAACTTGTAGGAGATTAAATCTTAGGTCAGTGGCTACTCTGGCTTGAATCTATTCCTTCTAAGTCTTTTATTATTTTAGTCAACCTTATTGACCATGACCACTTGAAATAGGAGGTCTAAATCCAAACCTATAATGGTATTTTAACTCTTATTTTCATATTATTCTACAGTCTCTTAGATAAAACTAATTACCCAAACCAGAAGGTGAAACGATGATTCAGAACACAACAGAAGATCACAAATATAGTTTCCCACTTTCATAATCTCCGGGGAATGTGTTTAAGGAAAGGAGATGTAGTAGAGAATCAAGAGATTTGGTCAGTATGGGTACAAAACATCAAATTTGAACCCCAAGTCTTTTCAGTTTATGTTTTCAATTAACACTCGAATGATTTGAAGCCAGAGAAATGGAAAACTTGCCTTTTCTCTGAGAATATAGAGGTGGACCTCCCATTCTCTGCACGAAGAACTCATACTGATTTTGAATTGCATCCTCTTTCTTCGAGTTCCCAAAAATTGATCGGAACCACTCCTCCTCGTCGTCATATACCCTGAGATTCACATTGATGGAACAACAAAACACAGTAACTAACTGTATAATCAGTTTGATCCTGACGAAATGCAGCTAAAGAGAATTAGTTCGTGGAAATAACATTTCATCAACTGATCCTGGAAACATCCATCATCTCGTATTTCAACCAGCAGTCAATTAAAAGTCATTTCCATTTCTACTCGAAACCAAAACAATACTAAATCCAGATTCCGAATCCATAGCTTTTCTACTTCCTCCCGGAAAATAAGAAAGCAGCACAAAACTCGATGCTGCATTGACGAACAGAAACAAACCTGTTGTAGAAGTTGGTCGATAGATTAACGAACGTCTGGAGACCTAATTTCTGAAACAAATTGACTTCGTCGATGGCGAATGCTTCTTCGCGCTTCACTCCGCTCCACTCGGAAGCCTTATCTTGCAAACTCTGCATGTTCTCTCCCTTGCTCTGATGAGGGCTTCTCAGGTCGGTGACTTGGTGGTCAAGGCGTCGTTAAGCTAGATTAGACGCCTTCAATGGCGAAGCAGGAAGAGGATTTATAGGGAAGATAAAGCTCCGAGGTGAAATTCTCCGTTGGAGCGATTGGATGGGCCGGAATCGTCAGCAACTGCGTCTGCTGGAGGATGGAGCCACGCCATTGGACGGGAGTCTCGAATCTGTGGGCTGCGGAATACCGGTTGGTGGCCCGGAAAGCCAACATGATTAGCTAATTATGTCGCTCTGTTGATGCTTCATGAATAAAAGGTTGTCTTTTGCTCTTTAAACTTTTAATATTAATATAATATATATATTATTAAAAAAAAAAAAAACCTGACTTTTTTTTTTCTTTCTTTTGGGAGGATGATTTGATGTTTTGATTTCATGGTTGAGCGCTTTTGTTAAAAATACATTTTTAACAAAAAAAAATTGTTTATTTTAGAAATTAAGAAAACACCTCCAATTTGTAGCTATTATGTTGATTACTGTTGAGCTATGCTTACATTGGCATCTCAAGATTGTAATTGGACTTTTAAAATGATTTGATTTTGAATTTTTTCTAGTATAACAAATGATAGAGATATGGATTTAAATGTGTGATCTTTTAAAATGTTGACGTTTTTATTTTTTATTTTTTATTTTGTTCAGTTCAATGTAAGTGGTAACCTAATTAGTTGAGTTTATGCTAGTAACGACAATATTGCTCGTCAGGTTCAATTTTTCTCTTTGTGATTTATAAATAATCTTTAAAAATATTATTGTCAATTATCTATGCTTTTTATTATTATTATTTATAATGTTCTATGGTTTTAATAGGACTCCAATTTATCAACATATAGTTTAAATTTTACATGGTAGTGAGTTAGTATTGTCAATTTGGTTGATTATGTTAGTTGTACCATGCCAGAAAAAAAAAATAACATGTTAGCCAATAATGAAAATACATATACGCTTTCTTAATGGTCGTTAATAATAGGTCAAATTATCAAAAATATCCTTGAACTATGGAGTTGGTTCCAATTATACTAAAAGTTTCAGTTTAGCCCTTGAAGTTTGACGTTTGTTTCAAAATGACCCTTGAAGGCTTTTTTTTCATTAAATTCATTGATGGAAAATGACGTTGTTGAAGGAGAAATTTTGACCAACCACAAATTGCCACGTCATTATTTAAAATTAATGACGAAATTGCAAATAATTAAATTTGGGACTAATTATAAATTGACATGTGTCCCAAATTTAATTTGAAGACAAAGTTGGCCAATTATAAATTTTTAGAGTCAAAGTGTCCATTTGATCAATTAATTTTAAAAAAATAAATTATTATGATCAAATTAATTAAAATAATAATTAATTGGATCAAATTTGGTCTTTTAACATTTGGGTCATATGATTTTTGGGTCAAATATAAACCAAACCCAAACCAAATAGTTGAACCCAAGACCAATAAAGCCTAAGTCCAAGTTGTTAGGCCCAAAAGTCACCGGGGCCCATCCATGGAGAACTCTATAAATAGAGAGGTTCTCTTTCATTTTAAGGGTTCAGAAATTCTAGACTCTCACAAAGACAAGAGTTTAGAATTTTAAAGCTCTAAAGCAGAACCAGAGAATTCAGAGAGACTCCACCAAGTCTGAAGACCGAATACTCTCTGCAATTCATAAGTTCAAGTGTTGAACACTTCTTTAAAACCAAACACTCTTCAAGACTTCAACACTCCTGGAAGTTCAAAGACTCTTCAGGACATCAACACTTCTTGAAGACCAAACACTTTTCAAGACTTCAACACTCCTTGAAGATCAAAGACTCTTCAAGACATCAACACTTCTTGAAGATTGAAGACTCCTTCAAGACTGGAAGACTTCAAGCTCCAAGAATCCATTGAAGTTTCAGACTCGAGATTAAGCGTTTCAGCCCTCGAGTGAAACACATTCACACACACGAGAGAGAATCAGAGGATTAACATTAGAGATTGTACACCCACACGCATACAACATAAATACAATTACATATTTATTCCACGTGTCTCCATCTAAGTTACGTGCGAACAGACGTGTTTGCATATGTATTGTTGTTTATGAGAATACATTTGAACATATACGTGGAAAAAATAATAAAAATGCATACAAACACATCATTTTTTGTCAATAAATTTAACGAAAAATGTCTCAAAGGATCTTGAAACAAACTTCAAACTTTAAAGACTAAATTAAAACTTTTGAAAGTTTAGGAGTATGATTGAAACCAACCCCATAATTCCGAAGTATTTTTGATAATTTAACCTTAATAATAATGTTGATGGTCAAATTTGGTCAGGAGGAACTCACCTGACCTTCACGTGCCACCAACGGTAAATTTGTTTGTGAGGGAGGAAGACGTGACCTGCAAGACAGAAAACCTGCACACCGGTGTGGTGCTTGCCACACCGCCTCCGATGCTTAAGTCAGCATGCAGAACGACAGGAAGAAAGAAAATAAGAGTAAGAGGAGAGAGTAGAGAATAAGTTTCGGATCCCTTCTTCAGTGGCGAAGAGGGGTATAAATACCTGCTCATGCTCCTAGGGTTTTTAGGAATTCGGAGGCGTTTCGGGACGAACCAGGTGGAACCGGGGCGGCTAGCAGCAGTAGGGATTGAGCGGAGGCAAACGAAAGCGGGCCGAGTGGTTGGCCTCGGCCCAAGGTCGAGGCCGACCATATGGGTGGGGCCAAGTTGGCCCGACCCGTTGGTCTGGTCTTCCTCTGGGTCGTTTTCTGGTCCTATCTCTGCCCGGTTGTCCTCGTCAGCTCCTTGCACATCATGGTGGTCCAAAATTACCTATAACAAATAATAAGGTCGTTAATAATAATAATAATAATATATAAACCTACCAGGTACAAATTTTGTTGCACTTCCAATTGCCCTTTAGAATTACACAATATTTCCATGTATACTGTTAGATATTTTCATCATCATCAAGTTTGTTAAGAGGATAATTGACTGGTAACTAAACCTACATCCCCTCCCCAATATGCCTTGTTGGATATTTCATAATTCAACTCACATCCTTTTTCCTAGATGTCTCATTAGATGCTTCACAATTTACTAAATATACATCCTTTCACGAGACACCTAATCCGATATTTTAATTTGGATCACTTAGCTTGCATATGAGACAGACCTATAACTAAACCTACCCTATCTTCCTAAGATGCCTAGTTGGACATTTCAATATCGATCATTTCACTTTACAAGTTAAAAATGAACTCATAAGACACATCCATTCATCAATTATGCAAGCAAACATGAATTATTATTATTATTTATTTTGAGTTCAACAACATTTGGAAGTGGAAGATTCGAACCTCTGACTTCTTAGTCGATGGCATATGTCAATTACGGTTGAATTATGCTCACTTTGACAAGCATGAATTAATAACTCAACCTTACATCATCATCAAATTTATATTCAACCAATTTGTTTTACATTAAAAACCTAACATTCATGTTAAAATAAGTATAATTTAATAGTAATTGGCACGTATTCATTTTCTTAAAGTCGGAGGTTCAAATCTTCATACCACATTTTGTTGTATTAAAAAAAAAAATCTGACCTTCATAGTTAACCTAAAATAGGACTTAATTCACTTAGATATATACTTCGATGTAAAATCGCATAATCAATTTTCTACCACACGATGAAGTAAAAAAAAAGAAAAAAAACCAACATTTATAAAAAATAGGGCCGGTTGCAAATGTAGCAAAATGACCCAAACTAATTGCAAAAGTAGCAACCTGCAGAAATATTTGTAAAAATGGCAAAATCTCACCATCACAAAAGTAAAATTACTAAAATGCCCATCACTGATAGAAAACTTTATCACCGATAGAAAAAATTTCTATCACTGATAGATTCTATCAGTGATATAAAAACTTTCTATCAGTGATAAAAGTTTCTATCATTGATATTTTCTATCACTGATAGAAAGCTTTTCTATCAGTGATAGAACTTTCTATCACTGCTAGAAAATTTTTCTACCAATGATAGAATCTATCAGTGATAGAAAGACTTTACTGATAGAAACTTTCTATCACTGCTAGAAAATTTTTCTACCACTGATAGAATCTATCAGTGATAGAAAGACTTTCTATCATAGAAGATTTCTATCATTTTTCTACCACTGATAGAAGATAGAAAGACTTTCTATCATAGAATATATATATATATATATATATATATATAATTGACGAAGAAGAAGAAGATGCGCGCGTCAATCAGTTTTTCTATCATTGATAGATTCTATTAGTGAAAGAAAAAGTTTCTATCAGTGATAGAAATCTTCTATCACTGATAGAAAGCTTTTCTATCAGTGATAGAAACTTTATTCTATCAGTGATAGAAACTTTCTATCACTGATAGAAAATTTTTCTACCACTGATAGAATCTATCAGTGATAGAAATACTTTCTATCAGTGATAGAAGATTTCTATCAATATATTAAAAAAAAAAAAAAAAACTGACGAGGAAGAAGAAGATGCGCTCGCCAATCAGGGGCAAGGGCAATTTAGGAATATAAAAAATTAATTAAAATTTTTTGCCATATTTGCAAATATTTTTAAAAATTGCTATATTTGCCATTATTTACCCTCATGTTGCCACCCATTACAATTATCCTAAAAAATATCCTTTTAAATATACATGAAGAAGAAAAAATTCAAAGATTAAAAGGTGTAATTTATCACAAAAATAAATCAAATTTGAGTAAAAGAATCCTAATTTTGAGCGAAATTGTTTTCCTTCTAACCTTTGGACAAAATTTTCGGGGGGTTAAAAAATTGTTTTTTTTTTGAAAATGGGGTTAAAAAATTGTTATATATAAATTGAATGGTACGATATTCACGCGCGTGAAGTAACAGCCTCGTCTTTCCTGTTCAAATCTTCTCTCCTCTTGCGATTATCTGTGGTGGTCGGCGAGCTGCTGCATCTCTGTTTTCTGTACAACTGAGTCGCCCAAACCCTAATTTTCTTCTGATTCTCAGAGATTTATCTGTTGATTGTTTATTCGTACATTCATAACCACAGCACCGAGAGAGAGAGCGCTAATTCATGAGCGGTAGCCATGGAAGCCGAGAGAATGGAGAAAGAACAGCAGCGGACCACTAGGAAAAGGCCTCGTTCTGCGTGGGACGTGGTGCCATCCGAACAAGAGGTTGGTTGGTTGGTTGGCTTTAGGTCTTTGTGTTTTGGCATTGGATTTTCAGAGATGACGACGTTGAATTTTGGAGCTCATGGAAATTAGGGCTTTTATTTCGAGTCATGAAGGTTATACTGTTCTGGTTGTCTTACATGCGTTTCGACGGTTGCTGGGTGCATCTTTTTCCTGTGTAGGCTAATAAGGCTTTGGTGGTGAGTAAGGAAGAGGTCAAAAAGCATGCATCGCCCCCGAGAAGAGACGATGATCGCGAAGGACACTATGTCTTCAACCTCGGCGAGAATCTCACTCCGAGATGTGAGTGCTTTTTATGTTTGTTTTGGTTGCTTTTCCTTTTGAATTGGCTTCTGGTTATACTTACTTATACTGTGATTGTTTGGATATGGAGTGTGTATAATCGCGTCTGCATTGGCGGGTTTTTTCTTCTTGTCGGACAAGGGATTTACTGTAAATTCCTAATAAAATTGAGCTACTATTTTGCGGCATACATTACGACTACGAGGACCTTCCTTTTGTCTCGTTTGCTTGAAAGGAAGAAAAGAATAGAGAAGAAAGAATCCTTGAAACTTACCCAGATAATTTCTTTTTGGTTGTTGCCACCTGGTGTAAGCTATAATGCTATTCTTTTAAGTATATCATTAGTTCTTTATGATGTGTCTATTGATCTTTCAGTGTAGCTCTTTTTGCAACTTCCAGTTAGGCTTTAGACTCTATTTGTGAACTTCATATTACCAATGAAATTGCTTTTTATCAGGGAAAAATATCATAGGGTTGTTTTCCTTGAGAATAGATTTCGGTGCTCCCAAATTTTGGGAGCTGAATTCACCTAGGTTTCTATTTATTGTTGCTGGTGCGTGAATAGCTCCGCATGAGAACCCCCCTGAACGAATATTCCCTTATTTGTTTTAAATACCCAGAAGCCTATGTTTTATTTATTTTTAAATTCTCTCTTTCGTTTTTAATACTTACCCTTTCAAACACCACCGTCAAATTACCCATTCCTTCAATTGTAATTAGGTTTTCTTTTGGTCATTATCTTTATTGTTTTGGTCTTTCAATTTGTTATATTTGGATCATACTGTGATAATTGGTAACATGAATGTCTTGCAGATAAAATCCTCAGCAAGATGGGTGAAGGTTAGCTGTCAAGTTCCCTGATGTCTGCAAGATTTTTTTGTTTTTGTGATTCTGCTCGAGTCCACTTAGCAAATTGCTAGTGCTGTAGGCACATTTGGTCGAGTTTTGGAATGCTGGGATCGTCAAACTCGAGAATATGTTGCCATTAAGGTAGTTCGGAGCATACGAAAGTACCGTGATGCAGCCATGGTTGAGGTTGATATACTTAAACATCTTGCTCAGAATGACAAAGGCAGCATACGGCATGTATCTATTTCCTTGTGTTAAGTTTTCCATTTATCATGTAACATAATCTAACTCTGCTTTGCAACAACGTTCCTCTTGCAGTTGTGTGCAGATTAGAAATTGGTTTGACTACCGCAATCACATATGTATAGTGAGTATTTCAGTTTATGTTCATCGACTTATCTCTCTTCTCTCCCTCTCTTGATATTTAAGATGTTGCTATTATGATCCTTTCAATGTCATTTTTTCGGGTAATTGAAGTTAATCTCTTCCAATTATCAAAATAGTGGTGGTCTTTCTTTTGCTGGCATACCTTATTGTCAATTATTGTGTATGTGCATTGTTCACGTATACATTAACTGAGTTCTTTTGCACATGTGGACTTATAGTTAATTCATAGAATTGGGAAATTAACAGAAGCCTTCCTTTGAATGCATTTGAATGGTTTGCTCAGGTGTTTGAGAAGCTTGGACCAAGCTTATTTGATTTTCTAAAGAGAAATAAATACTGCCCATTCCCTGTGGACCTTGTTCGGGAGTTTGGACGGCAGCTTTTGGAATCTGTAGCATGTGTGTGAATTTATTTAACCTCTTCATCATTTCTCTGATTTTCATTTATCTTGTTTTTCATAAAGAACTCCAAAACCATTTTCATTGCTCTTTCCTCTGTTCAGGGGTGGAAAAATGTCTTAACATTCCATTCTTCTTTGTTTAACTTGTTTACTTTTGCTTCATCATATCTGGCAGATATGCATGATTTACACTTAATCCACACAGACCTGAAGCCAGAAAATATACTTCTTGTGTCTTCTGAATATATAAAGCTTCCTGGTTGTAAGGTATTTAGACATTTCAAATCTGAAAATTTGGGTGAAAACTCAAACATATCTTAAAAACGATGCTTGAAATGATACAGAGGGTTTCGTCGGATGAAACGCAATTCAGGTGCTTGCCCAAGTCTAGTGCAATTAAGCTGATTGATTTTGGTAGTACTGCATTTGATAATGAGAATCATAGCTCCATTGTTTCTACAAGGCATTACAGAGCCCCTGAGATTATTCTAGGTAACTAGTTATGTGGTTGGCTAGTGAAATATGTGTTTGTGTATAGTTTTCTCCCCTCTTTCCCTCTCTGATTCCAAATTGAGAAACCTTCTCTGTGGAAACTTTATCCAAATTTTCAATTTATTTATGTTGTTGCTTAGAATAAAGTAGTATCTGGAGGAAGGGGAAAGATGAACCCCACTGGTTACAATAGGGCAGAATAGAGAATCTTTGTCACAATAAATAGTCCTTTAAAAATATGATTTATTGGAGCATCCTCCTAATACAGAAGCTGGTTTTTCTCCGATATGTTTTAATAAATTAAAGTTTTTTGCTTCGCTCTTGCTAAAATTTTGCATAGTATATCTGTCTGGTTATTTACCCATTAATCAATAACCCTTGTAATTGAAAGGTAGATGGCTCTGGCCTTCCAACTATTCATTCATATGTATGCAGCAGGGCAGAAGTGTTTTTATTAGCTTTTCATTCTTGTCTAAATCTCTTTTGGAGCCTGAGTGGAATGTGTTTATCCTATGATGGAAGCTCCAATTTTTTAACCTATGGGTATGCAAAATTAATTTTGAGGTTAGAGTGACTATGGTCGTAGTGTCCTCAGCATCCATTTTGCTGCTTGGCCCCGGGTTAACATTTCCAACTCGTGGGTCATTCGCCTGCAAATTTATCATTAAATAGACATGAAAGTAATATAATTTTATTGTCTATCCCATTCCATTATTATGCGTTCTTTGATTATTGCACCGATGATCTCTGCAAGGAAATGTTAATGATATTACATATATATATTTTTTTTGATGAAGTCAACGATATTAGATATTGCATCACAAATGACTCCCTATAAAACGTGCTGTAGCCTCACCTGCAGTGATGAATGTTTTGCAGGTCTTGGGTGGAGTTATCCATGCGATTTGTGGAGTATCGGTTGCATTCTTGTTGAACTGTGCTCGGTTAGTATTTTTTCGAACATAACTTAGGTCTGATTAGGTAGAATTTAATATCAGAAAGTTAACTTTTGGAAACCTGTAGGGCAAAGCACTGTTCCAGACCCACGAGAACTTGGAGCATTTGGCAATGATGGAGAGGGTGTTGGGACCTCTGCCAGGGCACATGATTCAGAGTGCCGAGTATTTAAACATCCAGATTTCTCTTCATTTATTTCCCTAATAGAGTATACAACTAGACTGATTTTCTATCTGCTTCATGTAGCCAAAACGCAGAAAAGTACTTCAAACGAGGGTCACGTCTAAATTGGCCCGAAGGAGCAGTTTCGAGAGAAAGCATTAGAGCTGTGAAGAAACTTGATCGTTTGAAGGTCTGTTTATTAGTATGATTCTTTTATATGCTATATAGTTCTATAGAAGATGATTGTAAACTTATATAAAATTGTTATCTTTTTGTTTTTAGGATATGGTTTCACAACACTTGGGTTTCTCCAGGTCCCTTTTGACTGATCTGTTGTATGATTTATTGAAATATGACCCTTCAGAACGTCCGACCGCTCGACAAGCCCTTAACCATCCCTTCTTTAAGAGTATAGCTTGAGAAGGAACACATTCAAGCCAAGTTACAATACAAGTCTGTCTGCAGAATGCTGGCTTTTTTATTAGAGGAAAGAGAGATAGATTGAGATTAAGATTGCTAGTGCAGACAATGATTTTTCTTGTATTTGTAGAAGTATCATTATTAATGAAAAAGCATGTCAATATTGTCAACAAATTTTGTGTGAGAACTCTTTTTTACACTGTTGCCAATTAGAAAATTGGAGTATAGGTCTCTTTAGAATGGAATTAAAAACACTTTTTTTAACACGAAAAAAATTATTTTTTTAAAGCTATTGGAAAGTCATTCTAAACCTGCTTTTATACCTTAGGAAATTCTTTTTAGAGGTGCTTTATTTAACCCCAAAAAAAAAAAATTATTTTTGGGGTTGAGAATAAGTCATTCTCGACCCTTGAGAGTGAATCTTTTGAATTGAAAAGTAGATACCTTTTGAAATGAGAGTAAATCTTTTGAACCAAATAAGTAGGAATCTTTTGATTTGAAAAGTAAGATTGTTTTTCTTTTTTTTTTTTTTTTTTTTTTTTTGGTTATATTTTTAATTTACATTTTGAATAAACTCTACAGTTCGTGAAGAGGTGGGTATTGTCAAATGGTTTTATGATCTTGGAGTATGTTGGTTCTTCGAAAACAGATTTTTGAGCGACAAAACTTGATAGATTCTAGGTGTTATTTCGGTAGAAAGTACTATTATAGTCAAGGGAAGAATTCAAGAGCTTCTCGTCTCTCCACTTATTTCACCTACTCTTAGTCTAAGTCAAATCAAAAAGGTACCTTTAGTATTTACACCAGACTATTTATACATTCATAACTAACTGTTGCTAACTAAGTTAACCAACTAACTACTGGTCTCCACCCTACTTCTTATTCCTCTATATACATGCTTAATAGGAGGTCTAAATCTGACCCCCAAAGAACCATCTTGAGCCATATAACATCCTTCCAGTCCCAAGTAGCCTTTGAAATGTCCATATCAGTCCATCGTATCAGTACCTCCAATTTGGAATTATCAGCAGGTGATTCTTGCAATCTCAAGAGCTCCAAGGGCTCCACTTTAAGAACAAAATCTTTAGTCATATTCGGTGGAAATGGCGTTATAGGAAACATATTTCCAATGGCTTTGCAAAGTTGTGATGCATGAAACACTGGATGGATACGAACCCCTTCCGACAAAACCAAACGATAAGCAACCGTCCCAATTCGAGCGTCCACCTGAAAAGGACCAACAAACCTAGGTGCCAACTTAGCTTAAAATGCTTAGCTAGAGTTCCCTGTTGATATGGCTGCAACTTTAAACACGTCCAATCTCCCACATCTAACTCCACATGCTGTCGTTGATCATTAGCCAAGGACACCATATACTGTTAGGCATAAAAAGCCTTTCCTTAATAATTTGCAACATACTATCTCGTTTCTTCAGCTATTTATCTACCTCAGGCACAGGGGAATCATCAACCATATAGGTAGAATTGATGGCGGAGCACGACCATAAACTACCTCAAAGGGACTAGCTTTTAATCCCGAGTGATAGGATGTATTATAGCTATGCTCATCCCAAGGAAGCCATTACACCCATTTGCTTGGATAATGCATGGCAAAGCAACATAGGTATGTTTCCATTCCCTTATTAACCACTTTTGTTTGGCCATCCGTTCGAGGATGGTATGCAATACTTCTTTTCAGCAACGTACCTTGCCACTTAAACAACTCTTCCCAAAATAAGCTAGCAAACACCTAACAACCTCTTTGATGAAAACACGGGCAATAGACACAACTGTAAAAGGATGCTTCACTGTAATGAAATGCATATACTTAGAAATTCTATCGACAACAACTAAAACGGAGTCAAACGTTTTAGCACGAGGTAAACCAATGACAAAATCCATAGAAATGTCTTCCCATACATTATCAGGTATAGGCAAAGGCTGAAGTAACCCCATTGGAGCCAACACTAAATACTTTGCTTGTTGACAAACAAAACATTCAAAAACAAAAACCTTCACATGAGCTTTCATGCCTACCCAATAGACCTCTCTGGCCCGTCTTTGGTAAGTGCGAAGAACACCACCATGACCTCCCACCGGTGAAGAATGAAAAACCTCTAACAGGAATGGGATGGTTGGTGAATCTTCAGGAAACACGATTTTACCACAGTAATATAACAAGGAACCCTTAAGCGAGTATCTTACAGGAATGTCTTTCCCATTCAACAACTTATTTCGGATGGAAATCAATTTGTTATTATCCATCTGTTGATCAAGGATTAATCCCGAATTCAGCCCTCCCAACAAGCTAACAACAGCAAATTCCACAACATTTGGGATGCGTGACAAAGCATTAGCAACCTTATTCTCCATGTCGAGCTTGCAAACAATATCAAAGTCATACCCCATCAACTTAATCATCAACCGTTGATAATCACCAACTACCAATCGTTGCTCGAGAATAAACTTGAGGCTGCTTTGATTAGTATGCACAAAAAATCTCTGACCCAACAAATACAACCTCCACTTCTGCACAACCATAACTATTGTCATCAGCTCACACTCGTAAACCGTCTTATTTCAATGTAAAGGAGGCAACTCATGGCTTAAAAATGCAATTGGGTGACCATCCTACATCAAAACAACTCCAACACCTACTCCAAAAGAATCAACTTCAACAATAAACTCTTTTGAGAAATCTAGAAGCCGAAGAATAGGAACTGAGATCATAGTTGCCTTCAACTTCTGGAACGCATCAGTAGCTTCAGAATTTCAAGAAAAATTTCCTTTCTTTAACTGTTGAGTAAGAGGATGAGCAATGGTACCATAATTTGCCACAAACTTATGGTAGTAACCAGTGAGACCTAAGAAGCTTCTCAATTCCTTCAAATTCCTTGGAATAGGCCATTGTTCCATCGCCGCAATCTTAGAAGGATTAGCTAATACTTTTTCCCCTGAAACAATGTGGCCTAAATACTCTATTTGCTTCAAAGCAAAAGAACATTTTCTTATTGGCAACTAACTGATGTTCCCTTAAAACAGACAACATAGCAGACAAATGTTCAACGTGATCTAACAAAGTTCTACTATAAACCAAAATATCATCCATAAAAACGAGCACAAACTTCCGAAGGAATGGACGAAGTACTCTGTTCATAATGGTCTGAAATGTAGATGGGGCATTTTGAAGACCAAACAACATAACCAAAAATTCATAATGACCTTAATGAGTACGAAATGTCGATTTAGGAACGTCCTTAGTCTTTAAACGAATTTGGTGGTACCTAGATTTAAGATCGATTTTAGAAAAGATAACAGCACCATAAAGTTCATTTAAAAGCTCATCTATTATAAGAATAGGAAACTTATCTAGAACCGTAACCTTGTTCAAAGCGCGGTAATCAATGTAAAAACGCCAGCTCCCATTTTTTTTGAACCAACAAAATTGGACTGGAAAACGCATTGGAGCTCAGTTGAATAATACTAGATGCGAAAATTTCTTTAACAAACTTCATCTCATCTTTCTGGAACTGAGGATAATGATAAGGTCAAACATTTATTGGAGTTTGTCCAGGAACCAATTCAATTGTATGATCCAACTCACGGTTTGGAGGAAGACCAGAAAGTGGCTGAAAAACAGGGAAATGTGCCTCTAGAACTAAACAAATTTCTTGCGGCATATCGTCCAACAACTCATCATGTTTTGTTGAGTCTTGTTACATTACGTTCAACTCAACCAAAGTACCTTACTTCTCCAACTTAAGAGTCTTCACCAAAGACTTTAGAGTCACCCGAGAACGAACCGACGAAGGATTGCCATTATGGAGGATCCCACATTGAAAATATTGGTGGAGACCTCACAATTTATAAGCTACAAGGGTCATCCCACTCATTGCCAATTGGTTTTGAGATGGAAGCCCATGTTATTTAATATGGTATCAGAGCCCATAAAACTCAAACGAGTATTCGGTCCAAGAAAAAGAATTGGGATCTGATCTAAGAATGGTGAACCCAAAGAGGCACCATCTTGAGGGAGCATATTGAGGATCCCATGCAATGAACCGAAGATCCCGTATCCAAAATTATACCATATCCATCAATCTCACTCAACGACAAATTAAGTTTTCGAACTAGCTTGAGAGCAATGAAATTATGAGTGGCGCCACTATTTACCAACATAATGATCTCCATAGCACCAATAAAGCCTTTGAGCTTAATAGTCTTTGGGGAAGCCACACTAACCATGGAATGCAGCGCTACTCCCGCTATTTCTTTCGGAGGATTTGCTTCTAACACATCATCGCTGGCCATTTCCACAATTTGCATGGCCATTTCTTTTAGCTGCTCTTCTGCTTCATGATAATCTTTTTGGATTACCATTACTTATAATTCCTTCTTCTTGCAATGATGCCCAGGGAAAAAATTTTCTTCACAACGATAACACATTCCATTCTCACGTCTTGTTTGAAGTTCAACATTCTTCAACCTCTTAAATGGAATCTCAGATTGTTTCTCTACGTTCTCCTTTTGAAAAGTCACCCTTGATTTATTAGGATTCACAGAGATAGTTCCCGCGTTGGATTCAGCACCATACAGATGGATTTGGACGATCCAGACAAAGAACTTGGGCTTTGGACCGATGCTTTTGGATTAAAGGTAGCTCTAGAGTATTTTTCTTCAAAATGCAATAGTTCATCCTTTAACTTTTGGGTCGTTTCTATTATCAGATTAAGCCCAACAGGACGATTTACACGCAACTTAATTTTGATATCCTCTTTTAGCCCATCAACAAACTTCCTTTCTAATGTATCATTATCTAGGTTTTCTAAAGGCACAGAAAACTCCTCTAATTTATCTCTATATTCAGCCACAGAAGATTCTTGTTTAAGCGCAAAAAAATGTTATTACCTTCTTTCATCGGAAGAAATCGACGGAGAAGCAAATGGCGGAACTCCTCCCAACTCCCAATCGGACGACGACGCTCCTCCCAGTGATACCATTTGAGCACAACTCCATCCAAAGAGGATGATGACTTCCAACTTCTCCGATTCAGTAAGCTGATTTACTACAAAATATCGTTCTATTGATGTAACCACTCATAGGGGTTCGATCTGAAGAAAACTAGAATTTCAAGTTTTCAAAGTCGAAGATTGAAGACCAGTGCCAAGGCCTTACTCAATTTTGCTTGTATTTCTCCTATACAAACATTCACACTTGCAACCACACTTGCCGCTTCATCTTGCTTCTTTCCTTGGTCTTTTTCGATACCAACAACCATTCTTTCAGATCGCAAACTCTTGATCTGAGATATGATGGCTTTCAAACCATCTTTCATCTGCGCAACCATCTCAAAGATTTCTCTTCCTACAGAATTTCGTAAATCCGCCATGTTACCTTCCAAAGCTTCCATATGCGATTCCATTCGTGTAGTCATAAAAAATAATCATGGGAAAAAAAAAAGAAGACTGCTTTGATACCAAATTGATAGATTCTAGGTATTATTTTTGTAGAAAGTACTATTATAGTCAAGGGAAGAATTTGAGAGCTTCCTGTCTCTCCACCTCTTTCACCCATGCTCTTAGTCTAAGCCAAAAAGTTACCCTTAATATTTACACAAGACTATTTATACATTCGTAACTAACTGCTACTAACCAGCTTAACCAACTACTAGTCCCCACCTTCTACTTATTCCTCCTCCCATATACATGCTTAATAGGATGTCTATCAAAATTGGTGGTCGTGTAACAAGTCTGCACATGTAGAATATGATGAGAGCATGTGTTAAATCAAATTTGTTCCTTTATGATGCCAAAATCATAGCTTATACATTTTTTTTTGGAGAAAGATCATGGCTTATATCGAAAAGGTTTACGGTTCGAGTCCGTACAACCCTATATTTTTAATAATTAAAAATTAGAATCTTTTTCCTACATGATCACACTTTAAATCGGTTTTCAAATAATAGAAAATGAATCACCAATGCTACAAAATCAGTAATGCTAATCTTGTAGTTGCACATAATGAATTTAATTCACCCTCAAGGATAAGCTAGTTTATGGATTATCTTGATAATTTAATATCTCAGAGAGAGAAAATTTGTTCATTGTTTGAGATTTGAATTACTTCACATACCTTAAGCAAGATAAATCAGGTTTCATTTGAATGAACTTGAACATGGAAAATGACACAAGATTATGAAGGTGTAAGAATTTTGACATCTTGAAGCTCAAACAAGCATACTTCATTGTCTTTTCAAAACTCAAATCTGCCTCACAAGAATCCAAAATGTGGCTAAATAGAGCTATACTTCAGATTTTGGAAGGTGTATAATGTTCATACATTTAGTGGACGCAGTATTTGGGTTGTGCATAAGTTTGGTGCAAGAGGGCTATTCTAAGAAGCACAGACACTTTAGTTTGGCTAGCGTGTCCGTGTCCGACACTTAGACACTCCAACACTTGTTGGACACGTATCTAACACTTGTTAGCACAATTGATATGTGGCAAACACTAGTTGTAGGTTCATTTCGAACTCTTGTTAAGTATACTAAATAGACGCAATGCTTAAATGACAAAAATAATAAATTTTAAGAGTAAAATACATTAAATTAATTTTTTCAAGCATACAAATGCATGAACTTATTGATTTTGAATTTCCTTTTTGTATAAAAAGGATATATATTTTAAAAAATGTATATTTTTCTAAACGTGTCCGTGCCGTGTCCGTGTCCTAGATTTTAAAAACTGACGTGTCACCGTGTTCGTGTTGTGTCGTATCCGTGTCTCGTGTCTGTATCCGTGCTTCTTAGAGGCTATTCTTGATGTTTGGGATATACTGTGCCTGTTAGTGCATTTTTTGGTTGATAATGAGCTATGTTCCGTTTGGTTTGGTCCTATTGGCCATTTGTTTCTGTCTTCTGTTTGTGCAGAGACTAGTAGGGAGGACCAAGTTATCTGGCTTCCTTGTCATTAAGGCATTTTCTCTGTGGCTAGTACTTGAGATTTTCTTTCGTCCTAAACAACCTATTCTGTTTGTGGACTTCAATCCTCTTGGGATCTTCTTGTTTGATTTTTATTTTCGTTTTCAGCTGTGTTTTTAGCCTAGTTCTGATTTGCATTGCATCTATTCATCTTTTGTCTTAAACCTTTTGTCTTAAACTCGGGTTGTAGGGTCATCCATTTTTTTTTTTTTTTTTGAGTATATCAACATTTGGGAGTGGGGGGATTTGAACCTGTAACCTCTTGGTCGAGGGTACATGCCAATTACCGCTGAGCTAAACTCACTTTGGCAGGGTCATCCATTTTTGTTTTCTTGTTATATATTTTCTCTATATTTGCAATAAATAAATAAGTACTTGCAGTACATATTTAGCCATAACTCTCAAAATAGAAGTTCTCAAAATAAATGAAGAACCAGTGGGTTAATGCCACTAATTAAATACAATATAACTGTCAAAAGTAAATCCTTGTGGTATATTCCACCATAACTCAACTGGCTAAGGTAATATATCCATGTTAGAGGTTCAAATCCTACCACCATACGTTGTTGAACTAAGAAAATAAAAAAATAATTAAGAAAAAGCTTAAAAATTGAAACTACATTAAAAAAAGTTGTGTTAATAACACTTTTAGTCCCTGCAAATTTAGTCGCTGAACTTTAGTTTGTAACAATCTAGTCCTTGTATGAAGTTACAGAGTTCATTTGATGCAACTCGACTCCTCCATGAAGTTCAACCTAGAAAGCATATAGGAAACACCTTAAAGTAACGATTTAAATTAAGGACATGATAAAAGTGATTTTGAACGTTCTAAAATGATCCTAAACATGTCCTAAATGACTGGAAAGAGGTGTTATTCCAAGGATTTTCCTTCTTTACGAACATGTTAGAATCATCATTTCGTGATAGTTCACAGCCATTTATGAACAATCAATGATATAATTTGAATACTTCGACTGCATACAGTGCAACAAAATCAAATTGAAACCCAGTGATTTACTGCAATAGAAAACCAAGTTGAATGTTTGTGCAAGGTGAAGATGTGATCTCAGATTCTCAATACGCATAAAATTTATAGTATGTTTCAAAAGGGATCCTTTTTCGCTTCTTGAAGGACCAAAGAAATATAATCTTCATCATTGCATTCAACAGATAAACAAGCAAGGTTCTTAAGGTTCTATATCCAAGGGCGATTATAGAACCATTGAATTGTAAAATGGCTTTTTGGTTCCATGCAAAATGGTTACCAAACCAACCTTGAATTAAGTATCATTGACACAAAGATCAGATTTACAGAACAAAATTTTCAGAACAGCTGCAAAACTGAGAGAAGAAAAGAAAAGAAACGAAACAGTAGGACATTAATACACCCTGAATCTAAAGCCGCTGCACAAACGAAAGTCCCGATACGACAATTACTGCAAACACACTGCAGTCCATGAAAATTGCACCCATTGCCTTCTGAGCCACAAAACCTGCCTCTAAAATCTTACCAATTTGTTCAACAGAACTTTGTTCTTCAGGTGGAGTTACTTGAGCCTGTCCTCTATCAGATGCTCTAAAACCCTTCTGTTTGGTGAAAAGAAGTCTCCCAAGTACAACTGTCAGATTAGTGAGCAAGACAAGGTAGAGTGGTCTAGATCCAAAAACATTTCTCATAAGACTCTGGCCTAAGAAAGGAAATCCTACATATGAAGCAACTACTAGAAAGGCGATAATAGCCGAAAAACAAAGACGGGTCTTCTCAGATTCAGAAATTGCCGAACTTAATTCATTTAGAGAGAAAGATCTGAGGGGTGACAATTTTGGTGTGGAGTATTGTTCTCTACCCAATGTAGAAAGAGATGAATCCTGACCTTCAGATGGGGCAACTTGGGATGGGGTTGATCGGGATGGTGCTCTTCCACCATCTTCAGGAGTAGAAGCTACTGCAGTTTCTATTTCATTAGATTTGCTCAAGAGAGGTGCTGTACTGGTTCCATAATATGCAGAAGACCTAGCACTAATCTGAGGATCCTTATGTTGCAATGTAGAACTAACCAGCTTGTCCTTATCATGAGAAACTGCACGGGAAGCGTGAAATATGAGCAAAACAACAATTCTAATTAGCAGTTCAATAACATAAACCGAAAAGAACAGAAAAATATTGGAAGGTGTAGGAGAATTGTATCCAACGCTGCAAAACCTCACACTAAACAGGAAATTTTGCAAGAAAACATTGCGAGGAAGCGAACAAGGGCAGAGTGTTAGACTGCAATGATTATGAAGAGTTCTCTAGGACTGAACTTTTTTCCATATAAAAGAACTCAATCTCAATGCAACTTTGTTGACATACTCGTCAAATAGCAATCAATGCTATTTCTATTCCAACGCTACTTTTAGAACTTATAATTTATGCCATTTGCAGAAGTTCAATAACCATTCTTGGCAACAATTCTTCAACACAAAAGTTAACTAAGAATTTGCCTTGTTTACGTTACTTGGAAACGTGACAATAAAATTCGACACTTTAAAATCTAAAAGCTAGAACTTAGAAGATCCAATTGAACTAACGTCAGACCCACATTCCTAACAGCATCTCTGTTCAATTAACTGTTATTTCTATTCTATTAAACGATGTACCTTTTCATGGAGGGTACGAAACAGAGCATGATTATCAAGTAAATGCAAATCACTATCTACAGAGGTGAAACAATTACCAACTTATCTTATTTATTCTGCAAAAAGAAAAACAAAGGAAGATAAAGGGGAATGAATCAACTATTTAAATCAGATTCCTAATAACCGAACTCTCAATTAGCTTTTCATCGCATCACCTCCACAAGGATTTAAAGCAGCGACAACATTTTCTCGAAACAGAACTCCTCGAGGAAAAAGGTTTTAAGTCAAATCACACAGAAGTCCAGAAAGCAACAAGGAAATAGGAGGAATACCGGTAGGTTGATCGACAATACGAGGCCGGAGATCCTGTTGATTCGAGATCAACGGCTGGGATGATGAATCCTTACTTTCATCGAACGGCGACGGAGATGCGGAAGACGAAGGGAGAGTCTGGATCTGACCGGTGATTAGGGCTAAACGGTCGGAACCTCGCTCCATGATCCGCCGTCGCCGGGCTTCTCTCGGGTTCGCCGCCATGATTAGACCTTCAAAACAGCGTCGGAAATGGGTCGGTTTTTGTTGAGTTGTGCAAGATTCAAAGATTATCCCATTCCTTTGCCTCAGGCCTCAAGTACGGACCTTGTTTCATTCAACTTGCAGGTGTTAAAAGAAAAGGTTAAATTATATAAATACTTGTGAATTTTGTGAGAGATTTCAATTTTTTTTTTTTTTTTTTTGAAAATAGAGAGATTTCAATTATGTCATATAATTTCAAAAGTTTTATGGGCAATTGAGAGTTATGGGCCCATTTAAATGTTGTTTTGTAAAAATGGGCCCAATTTTGAATTCACTTATTTGGGGACCCCTCATTATGTGAAAATACTAAATTATCATTGCCGGCTTCCTTCTTCTTCCTCACTCTTGTGCTCCCTTCTCTCACGATTGCGCCCTTTCTTCCTCACGCTCGACTCCTGTTTCCTTGCAAATCTTCCGCGGAAATCAAGCTTACATCAACACGAGGTAAGTAACTACTATCATTTGTGGGTTTTAATCGCGCAATTTTATCCTTCGGCAATGTCATTTTTGGGTTTTGTTAGAAATCTAGGGTTTTGCTATATTCGTTGATTTCTGATTAGGTTTTAGGGTTTAGTTAAGTTCGTCGGCGGTTTCTAAGGAGGGTAGAGGGAAGAAGAACATGATTTTGTGGTGTATAAGACCAAGGTTTCTGGAATCGAGATGCATCCCGACCGGGATTCATCTTCTGTAATTTCTCGGTCAACCGGGAAATTTGACAGAACTCGAAGCCTTTTCTCGGTTGACCGAGAAATTACAGAGAAAACGCACTGGAGCTTAAGGCTCGGTCAATCGGGAAAACGCACTGGAGCTTAAGGCTCGGTCAACCGGGAAATTTGGCAGAACTCGAAGCCTTTTCTTGGTTGACCGAGAAATTACAGAGACCAATCCCCCTCTCGATTTCGACCGGGATTTAGACCGGGAATTATGGCAGAGGGCTTGTTTTTAGTTAATTTTTTTTACTTTGTATATTTTAAAATGTTGATTATGAATTGTTGTAATTTGCTAGGTCTAGTATGGAAATCACCGAGAAAATCCCCCTCGCTAACCATTTTCCGGCTGCGTTGACATGTTGCTCACACCTAAACAAAACCATTAGCAATATTAAGTCAACCCTAAGTCCTACCCAATTAGACCTCTTTAGGCAAACATGTTTCGGGCTTTTAATAGATGTGAATGTTATTTTTAATGGCCAATTAGTACACTACATCCTCCTTAGGGAAGTAGAGGAGAATAGGGCAAATGTGATGAGTTTTAAATTGTTAGGTCAGAAGGTCTCCTTTGGTAAGAGAGATTTTGACCTCATAACCGGCCTTCGTCATTCATTTAGACCAATGAGGAGAGATAAAGGGGGCCCTCCCAATAGACTCCTAAGATTATATTTTAGGGAGAATGTAGGTATGAAGGTGGAGGAGTTAGATAAGTCATTTCTGACCCTTCAATTTGAGAACGATGAAGATACAGTTAAGATAGCAACGTTTTATTTTTTTGAGTTGGCTTTGATGGGGAGGGAACGCAAACAACAAGTAGATGCCAACACTCTAAACTTGATGGATGATTGGGTTGCATTCTGCAACGAGGACTGGAGTACCATCGTGTTTGACAAGACGATCAAAAGTCTAAAAAAGGCATTGAAGGGGAAGGCTGAGTCGTACAAGCGCAAGGGCGGTGGTCCAAAGAAGCAGGAGACATATAGTCTGTACGGTTTCCCCTTTGCTTTTCAGGTTAGTAGATAATTAAACTAATTTTGAAATGTAATCTTCATATAGTATGTACGGTTTTTCATTTTTTTTCTTTTATTGTTTCTTTACATAGATATGGGCATACGAGACTGTTTCATCTCTCACTGGACGTGTTGCCAATGGAATAAGTGAGACAACCATCCCACACATCTGTCGATGGTCTTGCTCCCACTCCCCATCATACACGATAATTGCTGATGAGGTTTTTGGATCCCGAGCGGTTAGCTATTATCATTTTTTAAATGTTTTGTCTTCATTATACAACCAACCACTAAATAAGTAATTTTTTTCAGGCTAGAGTTAGGTCGAGTCTTGTTTCTTCTGCAGAGGAGAGTCAATTCATGAATCGAGTGATGCATCCTCCACATGCACCTGAGCCAGTGCCTGAGCCAGTACTAGAGCTAGGGCAAGAACCAGATGAAGAACGAGAGAGTCTACCTATTGTATCCAAGGCTAGACTCCCTGCTGTAGAGGAGGCTACTGTAGTTGATACTGAGATGTTGGATGTCATTGAAGCTTCTCCAGAAGTTTCAAATAAGAGAGGAAGGGAAAAAGAGGACGAAGACAAAGGGAAAGGGAAAGAGAAGGAAGTAGAAAAAGATGATGAGAGCAGGAAGGAGAAAACAAAAAAGAAAAAGAAGAAGAAGCAGACTTGTGACTGTAGCCAGTGGCTACAACTTATGGATAGCCGGATGGAGAGAATGGATACTCGCATGTCTGATATGGAGACATGCCTCAAGTCTATTACCAAGTTCTTGTGTCATCTCTCTAAGGTACTTTGGTAGTTGATCATTGTTATTGTATTGGTTGGTTTTATTTCTTCTAACATTTGTAAACTTTCAGGGTAAATTCGTGGACCCTGAGAAATACTTTGGACCGAAAGATGGTCCGAATGATGAGGGTGGTCCATCAAAAGGACCAGATGACGTGGGTGGTCCATCGAAAGGACCTGATGACAAGGGTGGTCCATCGAAAGGACTGGATGACAAGGGTAGACCAGATGGCAATAAGGAAGAAGGACATGAAGGAGGAGGACGCGCCAGAGGAGAGGACGGGAAGGAGAAGGACGTTGATGAGGCGCACGACATAGAGCATATTACGGTAATAATATTTCTTACCCTATCATATTTTAAATTTAACATTTCCATGTATAAATGTAAGTTGATATACAGGAGTTGGAGTCTCAACCAATCACTAACGTAGAGTCTCACTCCATTACTGACGTGGAGTCTCAACCAACCACTGACGTAGAGTCTCACTCCATTACTGACGTGAAGTCTCAACCAAGTACAGACCCAGTCGAGTTCATTGTACCTAAGGCTGAGGTAATTATTTGTCTTAATGAAAACAATAATATATAAATCTCACTAATGTATAAAATGTATGTTTGTAGCCTGTTGAGTTAAGTGATGAGGAGGTTGAGGAGGTTAAAGTAATTGGGCCGCATGAATTGGTGAAAAGACGGGGTAAGCGGACCCGACAAATTTCTTGGAAGCTTCGGTCTCCATGGGCTGACACCAGGCCGGACGACAAAAGGAGGAAAGTTAAGCAATACGATCCCATGCGTGCCATTCCTGAGGAGTACGATACCAAGTTTCAGAAATGGTTGGATGACCCATTGTCTGATGGATCGGAGCGCAAGACAGTATATGCATACAGAAGCAAACAATGGTTCAAGACGTTACTCACATCGTCTCATTGGATGAGTGATGAGGTACAACCCATTTTATCACTGCTGTTGATTTCTAAATCTTATGGTTTTAGACATAGGGTAGGCTAGGGTTTAGTACTACAATTCACTATTCTTCTGATACTGTAGGTGATTGACTCTCTCTTCCTCTTTGTTCGAAAGAAGATGGATACCCGTCCTGACTTATGCCATAGAAAGTTCGTCACGACGGATGTATTTGTAACAGTACGTATTTTCACCTTATAGAATTTCACTTAATCTGAATTGTACTAATATTGGATGTTGTGCAGGAATTTTTGAGACGCGAGGATGTGTACGAAGAACTCCTTCATAGTGACCATGGGAACGACACGTTCGATTGGAGTAGATTCAAGACGGTCACTAACTACGTAATGGGAGAACACACAGATTACAATGTTCATTGGAGTTCCGTTGATGCTGTCTACATGCCCTTCAACTTAGGTAGAAACCATTGGGTTCTACTGTGCCCTGACTTTGAAACGGGCGAATTTGTGTTGACAGACTCCCTAACGGCACTGAATTCAGATGCAGACATAGCGAAGCAGATGAATACGGTATGCACCATTTTCCCTAGGCTGCTACTTAGGTGCGACGTTATGAAGGAGAAGCCGTCTCTTCCAACGCATCCATGGCGATTCAGAAGGAAGACCCGAGTGCCACAGCAACAAGATAGTGGGGATTGTGGGGTTTTCACTGTAAAGTTTTTAGAACATGATGTAACTAGATCAGATTTAGGTAGTCTTAGTCAGGAGAAAATGGAGTTTTGTAGGCGTCAATTTGTTGTACAACTTTGGGCCAATAGGCCGTTCTTTTAATAAAACATGATTTCGTTTATATTTCAATACCCTTGTAGTTAAATTTCAATTATATAATTATCTTATACGTTAATAAACAGACCATGCAACGTAAATTTCTTATCATGCAACGTAATTTCAAGCCATGCAATGTAAATTTCATACCATGCAACGTAAAATTCGTGCCATGCAACGTAAAATTCGTGCCATGCAAGTAAAAAGACTGAAAGAGAGGCTTCAAACTGTCTACTACTGCAATGTTTCTCGGTCTTCTAGGTCCCGATTTCGACCAGGAAAACTAACAGAAAGGCGAATATGTCAATGCAAGTGAAAGACTCTCACTGCCATTTTTCCCGGTCCCGTTCTCGGTCCCGTCTTCGACCAGGAAAAATGGCAGTGAGATAGATATGCCTTTTTTTCTTGTATTTTTTTCAGACCACATACGCTATCAAAAGTAAATGATGAATGGAGAAAATAGAAACTTCAAAATATAGAAATGTAATAAAATTCATGTCTAAAACAGTCAGGATACAAATATTCATGTCAAAATATAGAAATGTACTAAAATTGTCTAAAACATCAAGAATTATTCAATGGTTGTCTGCATGTTTTTCTGTTATGACCTCTATTCCCGCACCGGCTGCATTTTCGAACATGCCGCACTTCTCCCGTAGACGGAATTCTCAACGTCTGACGACGACCAACTCTAGGCACTCTTCGAGGAGGCAAGACTTCCACATCGACAAATTGAGGTGACCTCTTCCACTCCGACTCATGCCCAAGGGGTTGTATGGGTTGTGCATATGCATCTATCAAAGAGTCCACATGGTAGACTCTGGAACAAAGTGTATGATAGTCTATATGTCGATAAGTGCATGCAGCGATCGCATGAGAGCATGAAAGTTCGTAATACTCAAATTCACGACAGGTGCATGTTCTAGCGTGAAGGTTGACACGTCCACCCAAATGTCCGTCCTCGACATCAAACTCATATCGAGCAATAGGTTTGACCAAGTGCCTCCGTGACTTCTCCTCTGCTTTTTCCAACATTTCTGTTGCAAACTTCGACCACTGGCTCGGGTTACTGGAGTGCTTATTCCTGCGTTTGTAGTATTTTGCTTGGAGCCACCCTCTGATATGATTCATTAATGCGGTGATTGGGAGCTCTCGTGCATCTTTCAACACTGAGTTAGTGCACTCTGCAAGATTGGTGGTCATTTGGTTATACCGACGACCACACTGGTATGCTCGAGCCCACCTCTCAACTCTGACCCCTTATAGGTATGTCCTGACGTTTTCTGGGAGTTGCTGCCAGTACTCATTGAATTCAACCACGCGAAATGCCCTTGCAGCTCCGTCAAATAGTTTCATGAAGTTCCCGGTCTTAAAATGCGTCTTCAGGTTCTCCCCTAAGTGCCGGATACACACGCAGTGAAATGCATTAGGAAATACAGTTTTGACTGCCTTACCAATGCTAGCATGTCTGTCAGACACAATGGCCAGACCAGGAACTTGTCCAACTGCACGTTCCACCTGCCGAAAAAAGTACGTCCATGACTGATCAGTTTGTCCCCCGGCCAAGGCCCACCCTACAGGATATAACTGGTTGTTACCATCTACACCGGTCGCAAGAAGGAGCTTCCCACAGAATTTTCCCCGTAGGTGTGTTCCATCAACCACTAGAACTGGACGAATAGAGCTCTTGAACCCTCCAATAGAAGCACCTAGTGCCATAAACACATGCTTAAAATGTCCATCGTCTTCAAGTTCTAAGTCGAACACTGTACCGGGATTTTCGATTTTCAATGCTTCACCAAATCTTGGTAACAATCTGTAAGATTCTTCTGGAGATCCTCTAGCAAGAATAAAAGCTTCTTCTCTAGCCCGCCAAGCCTTGTCGTAGCTTAAATTCACACCAAAATCTTGTCTAATATCGTTCACAATATCCTTTGGCCTATATAAGTACGACCAATGTCTTGGAACCTCGACTTGATCAAATTTCCAATAACCCAACTCTTGGCCTGCCTATGATCATGGGTTAACATTTCACGTACACAGGTATGGATATTACAGTACTTCGTGATCTTAAATATTTCACACCCCTTAGTAACAGTCATAGCTCGAACCCTCCATTTGTATTCTTCAATTACACACTCAGCTACCCATATGTTCTTTGATTTTTTTTACCCTAAACTGAAAGTTCCTTCTCATTGCAATCACAGACATCCTCATGTACAAGTCTCTTTTACACATGAATACTTCTCCAACTTCTACATCTTCAGAAGATGAAGACTGACTTGTCATGATGATTGTCTTGGATGAAGTATTCGGAACGGAAGAGCATGTCGCCACCTGTTCAGGCGCAGAAGGAACCTCAGTGTACTGTTTGTGAATCTCTTCCTCATCGTCTCCCACAGCTACATCAACCTCTGTGTGTATGTCCTCATCATCTCCGTACTCCTCATAATCTCCGTATTCCCCCCAATCTTGGCCACCATAAAGTTCACTACCATGGTCTTCATCATCCCCCAAGTTATACACAGGAATATTTTTGGATTCATCACATGGGAAGGATGTAGATGCCGATGGTATATTGTTTGGGACCGATGTCGATGATAAATTCGGCTCCACCTTATTTGGCATGGCGCATGGGATGGGAAATGGTCATGAGGCTTGGTTACTAGGACACTTTGGGATTGTGGATATGTATATGGGTACATCAGAGACCTTATTCCATGTCAAGAAGGTGTTAAGGTTTTCATCGTTCCTAATAACAAACGCAGGGGCTCTAGACACCAACTGGACTACACATCTTATTATAAGGTCAAATTTCTCTGAACTTATACTGGTTAATCTATATAATCGACTTAAGAAGTCACTGTATGCAGTACCAATGTCTATGTCGAAACCCGTCAACTATCCACCCTCATATTCATTTTCCCTCTCATTCCACAAACCACCATAACAAACCCACACACGAGGCATTATCTGCACGAACGAACAAAAAAAACAAAATAAATAAATATTGAACTGCCAAAATTCCCGGTCTCGGTGGGATATGAATCCCGGCCGGGAAACATGCATTTCGACCGAGAAATCCGACCGAGAACTCCGACCGGGAAACATGCAACACGTAAAAATAAATCATAACCCACGAACGTACTACTAAACGTAAAAAATTGAATGCGTACCTTCTTCAGAAACTTGAATGTTGGCAATGTTTTGAGTGTGATTGGCCAATCCAAAACGTGATGAAGAGATGAAATCGTGTAGGGACCAAAGAATTTTGTGTTAGGACCAAAGGACTAAAAGGAATAAGAATGAATGGGAATGGGAATGGGAATGAGAATAGGAATGTTTTTGTCCTTCCAAATTCCTTATTCATTAAGGAAAATTATGGAAAATCTAATTTAGTTGGTGTAGGAAATTAATTTCCTTTTTTGAAAATTGGAGAGAGGCTATAATGGTCATTTAAACCTTTGCTGACATCATTAAAATCAGCAAAAGGTCCCCAAATAAAAGATTTTAAAAAAGGGGCTCAATTCTACAAATCAACAATGAAAGGGGCCTATAAGTACCAATTGCCCAAGTTTTATTTTACTCATTGAATTTGGTCGAAGAAAAATGTTAAAACTAGCCTCGACAATAATTGGCATGCACCCTCAACCAAGAGATCACATGTTCGCATTCTCTGCAGCCAAATGTAAACGACCATGTAATTAGCATGCACCACGATACTTCTACATAGTTAGAGGCACATTTCAAGTACCACAATAGTATAAAATTTCATTAAAATATATTTGGAACAATTTCAAAATTCAAAGGTTAAAATAAAACATTTTAAAGTTTATGGGTATACATAAAACTTAAAGAAAGTTCAGGATATTTTATAAAGTTTATGAGTAAGTGCATGTTTGAGAGTGATTTTGAAAAGGTTAAAATCATTTTTGTCATGTTCAAAATCACCTTGAAACATATCTTTAATTATTCCTCAATAATTTCATGTTTGATTTTACACTTTTAAACATGATTTTCATCTCATCAAAATTGATTTTAAATTAATAAAAATATGTTTGGTAGTGATTTTGAATATGAAAAAAATGATTTTAACCATTTCAAAATTACTCTCAGACCACGTGTGAGTCACACTTGTCACCTGATAAAGTAAAAGACAGTTATGGGGCAACTAGATAAATGACCATTTTTAAATAGTTGTTTTGAAAAAAGACCATCCAAATTTATAATTTGAAAAATGGAAAAATGTTAATTTTAGTAAGTTTTTTATTGGTAACAAAACGAACAAAAATGCCCCTGACCGAAATCTTAATTCAAAAATTATTTAAATCAAATACACTGTAAGGAAGGAGAGAATCTAGGAATTTACCGATTAATTCAAGGTGTAATTCAATAACAGAATTTCAAAATAAAAAAGATAAATCTGAAAACAAAAATTCAAATTAAGAGATTTGATACTAATTCAAATCACCGATTATGGAGAAAAAATAGGATAAGATAAAAAATATAGTATATGGATTAAAAAAAATCTTACTTGTTGCAACTAAAATTTCATATGCAAACTGAAGAAATGGAAGAAAATAATGTAATTGGAAAAAAAAAAAACTCTACGTTTAATGTAATTGAAAAAAAAAACAACTCAAACTATTTTACCTCTCATTCACTATTGATTGTTATAGGATTCACATCTCTTTGCACCTTTTTCCTAACTTTTCTGGTAGACCGCAACCTTTCACTTAACAAGAATTGAAAAGGTAAAATTACTGCCTTGAATTTTGGAATGAACTATTAATTGCACTTTGAATTTTGAAGGGAGAAAAGGTTCCAAAGGAATCAAAAAAGGGTGAAGCAGATGATAAAGAAGAAGCGGAAGAGGAAGTATAGTAATCTAAGGTATAAGAATTCAACACTTTATTGTATCCTGATCTTTATCTAACCACAATTACAGTGTGTATGAAAAAAGATAAGGGTTGACCGTCTTTTAATCTCAATCTCACCCAACCGACACAAGAATAACTGCCTCGACAACCTTTCCTTATGTAAGACTTGATCTCTATTTTCCATTTTGAAAATATGAACTATGATTATGTAATAGTTTGGACTTCATGTTTAGGGGAGTATGACATACAACTTAACTTTGAAACGTTTAAAAGAAAGTTTGACTTTTGGATTCTGCCTCTGCCAAATTGATGTTTCAAAGTTTTTTAGGTATATTCGACTTGGTGGAATGACAATGTATATTTGTTTTGATAAGGTTTATAGAATAGAAATGACAATGTATTTGTTGGAATGGAAACAAGGTAAATTCATTTCCAATATAGTTTAATGTTTACTCTTAATTTGTTTTACAAGTTCCCATAGTAGTTTGATGTTTGCTGGTATTTCCAAGTGATCCTTAATCCTTATTGAAGATTTAGACTTAAAGAAACGTGTCTATATTTGTACTAGTTAGTTTTGGGTGATTGACATTGCTAGTAAACTTACTTTAAAGTTGTTGTTAATCCCAAGTTAACTAGAAAAATATGGTTGTTAGCTGGAAACGTAAGATAAAAAGGCATAGTTCTAGTTAGCTGAAGATAAATAGACTGTATTTGTTATATGATTAGACAATACATTCCAAACATCTACATTGTAATTCTAGCTAATTTTAGTAAGTTTTCAAAATTGGAAGATTACAATGAAAGACGTGGTTTGCCTATGGTCATTTTTTACCATGTCAAGACAACATGAATGTTTATCAACAAATTTTCGAACAGCCCAAAGTTGACCATTCTGAAAGCGCAAAATGGTTCCTTACACCTAACCACTAGGTTTTTCTTGTTTGACTTCACAGTCTTAAATTGAAAACTATGTTTGAGGGCAAATAGATATACGACTTTCTTCAGATCAGTCTTTGATTGGATTACATACTTTTTCTTCCAAATGTATGTTTACTGCGTAGGAATCAATGTCAGTGGAATCATTGAACTTAAATTTTTGTTTTTTTTTAGAGAATGATGGACTTCTCAGGATTTTGTTGCATACACACTGTATTTGTAGCATTTACAGTTTCAGAATGATCATAGTCTACTACGATACTGATTTCATTAGTCGTGCGGTTGGAGATAGAAAATAATAGTCATGCAACGACTCTACCTCACAACAGTTTTCCAGAAATATTGCTATACAATGAGAGACGATTAATTTTTCCATTATTCCGAAATGTAAGCTTACTATTTATGCAATCGATGAGTTGTTCGAAGGAACAATCTGAATGCACTGACACTGTTGACATCATGAATCCAGTGTATTGATAGAAAGAAGAATAGTAGACATCTAAATTTGAAAAGAAAGAGAACAAATTACATTAATGAACAAAATAATGAATATGATTTAAAAAAAAAAATGAATACAAATACGTTACTTATGATCAGGCTACAGTGTTGGAAGGAACGGTGAACCAACAAATCGATCAACCTTCTTGGAAAAGACGATGAAACAACCCGTAAAAATCTAATGAAAAATTAAATAAAAAAATCCATATTTTGGGTAGTCTATCAGATTGCAAAGCAAAAAAATCTGGATTTGAATTTCAAATGGGAAGAGAAAGGATTTATGTTGTCCATTTCTTGATTCATGGGATTGGTGATTTCCTATTTATTTTTTTAAAAAAAGATTGATCAGCTGCACAAATCTAGGGTGGGACATGGAAAACGAATCAAGGGTAAAATTAAAAGATTAAAATGCACGAAAATAGGTTAAAAATATCGGTTGACCATTTTTCATTAAAAGATCCTGTTTGGCCATTTTTCAAAACTACACTGTAATTCTAGTGATTTCTAAGGATTTCCCTAACTAATATCAAGTAAAAATTTAGGAAAAAAAGAGGGTTTTTTGTACGGATGACCAAACTTCTTTAGCTGAAATGATATATGACCTGCTTTTTGAAACTAAAGATACATAACCTTCTACTAACGTCATCACAAAGAGAGAGAGTGAGAGCAAGCACCCCGTCAGCTTCTTCTCCATCGAAACCTTAGCCCCCAAAATGTCTGTAGTAAGCCCTAGCCTCCCGATTCTCCATTTTTTGCACAAATGGTTCAGCCAACAAATCCATCCAAATTGCGATGGGGGGAGCTAGACGACAACGATGGGGAAGACATCTCGATTTTCTTCTCCCGCTAAAGCAAATTATCCGACTAGACAAAAAATGGGTTGAAGAAAACTATCGAACTTACAAGCTCACCAATGCTCACCTGAGTAAACATGTCGTGGAATGCCGATCTTGGGCCAAGTTGGAGAAGAAACTGGTCACTGACGAAAGAGTAAAGATGGGGGGCGACGGGTTGCCTCCTCTCGCTCTTGTCCTCCCTGCTCTGTCTCGTCTTCTCGCTCTCGATCTCCCTGCTACGTCTCCTCCTCTCGCACACTCTCTCTTTGTGACGACGTCAGCAAAAGGTTATATATCTTGAGTTTCAAAAAGTAGGTTATATATCATTTTAGTCCAAGAATTTAGGTCATCTATACAAAAATCCAAAAAAAAAAAAAAAAGAAGGGCATGGAATTGTATAAATCATCCTCAAGTTTTAAGAATTTATTTGTTTTTTTTTTTTTTTTTTTTTTTTGAGAACATTTAAGAATTTATTTTATCAAGATTATAAGGATTTTCTAATATTAAGCTTAGTTATATAGCAACTATGATTTTTCTTCAACAATGTATGCGTTATATTTTAAAGGTTTGTGGCTAGATATGAGACGCAGCCAATAAAAAATATTCTATAAATACATATAATAATCTCAACATTTTCATGAAGAACCAATCCATTTCCACATGACAAAAGTAGTATCAATTAACTGATCTGAAATACTAAATTAGGAGAAAAATTCTCAGCCTAGTTCATATCTAATGTAAATCAGATCAAAATTTTAATATCTTTCACTAAAAACATGAAAATAGAATACAAAGAAAGACTAGGAGGTATGCAAAAGCTCAAGGAAACAACTCATTACTTGAATCAGATGAAACCCAGAAGGCTCAGTCATTCCAAGTCATGGTGCTGCACTAATGCGTCTATAAACTGCCTGAAAAGTCTGTCCCTCATTTCTTGCAACCTTCTGTCCTTCCTCAGTTGCAGAGCTTAAAAGCTTTACGGCTGGATCCACCTCGAGCTCTTCCGATGTTAGAGCTTCGAACAAGGGGTGATTCTCTAGACAAGTCTTCATCCACTCTCCAAGCTCTTCCACATCTGTAATTGTGTATATAATCCCTCCTACTCTCAGAGCATACGCGTACTCATCAAGCAAATGTGGACTGATAACGCGACGACGATGATTCTTCTCTTTGAAATGAGGGTCTGGGAACAAGAAAAACATTTTCGATAGTTGTGCTTTTTCGAAGTAGTTTGGAATGTACTTCATGGAATTTGTTCGAACTACTGAAACGTTTTGGTACTGGCCGGGATTTGCTACTCTCAAAGCTACGATCCGCTCCTTAACATACTCTGTTACTTTATCCCTGAGTTCCATTCCAATCATCAGGGTTTCGGGGAAAAGGTTTGAGAGACTAATTAGAAGACCTCCAAAACCACAACCAATGTCTGCAAATTCAATCTTTTTGGATCTATCCCGCTGATCATTTGAAGGGAACAGCTGAGGGTAATGAAGGGAATAATCAACTTCACTGGGGGAGATTGGTACTGGGAAGTGAGAGTCGCTCAGAGGGTTGCTGTGTGCTCTTGCACGGTAGAAGCGCTTCCGTGGCAGGCCAGTTGACTTGCTGATAGTTGGATTAGCATCATTTTCCAACATGTTTAAGGCTGCAATGAAAGATATGTTAATAATGAAATCCAACCTACAAAGAGGAACTTACGATGAAAAAGAAGTTCGGATCGAAAAAATTTATGATGGTAATCTCAGCGAGCACACTCAAAAAGTGTTATCATCGGAATGAAACCTAAAGAGTGCAGAAATAGAGATTATTTGGTCAAACAAATAATAGTGGGGTTCTAAGCCTCACAAGCATTTTTTGAATTCATGATACAAATATCACAATTCTTGTTGGGATTGAAATAATAGAAAAAAGAAGTATCAATATGACCAAGGAAAAGATTCCTTGTAACACCTGAGCGATGCAGGAGAAATACAAGTAAAAAAAAAAGCACTTTCTTTAACCTGAATATAATGATTGAATGGAATTCAAAATAATAAAAAAGCGAACTTAAGTGGGTCATCATCGGATCAAAACAAAGGTATGTGTGAAGTCGGGCACATAATGTATAAATAGAATATTGATCTAAGTATTTCATTAGAAGGTGACTCACTCTAACACTAAGCAAACAATCAAAATTCTATCGTCTGACCTTATGCAGGGAAACCTACTGATGTAGCCGGTTGTTAGTCTTTTTGTTAGTTAGCCCTTCGGCCATGTGTATGGCATGTGCCTCTTTTAGTTTGTTATTCTGTTAGTTTGGCTGCCTCCTTGTATAGCCTATTTAAAGGCTAAGCAACCTTTAGTTTTGGATATGATATAATTCAGAAGTTATTCATTACATTCGGTTCCATCATATGTTCTTCTTGAATATTGTCGCTTGAACCGGTTAGCTAACTGTTCCTCCACCGTGGCAGCTGCTGTAATGGCCTCATTTAAGTATGCGATCGACTGTAAAGCAATACGTTCTTGAATATCTGCTCTTAAACCTCCTTTGTATCGCGCCACCAAGTATTGTTGATTTTCACCAAGATCTAGCCCCTAATCGATGAAACTCTTCAGTATATTCCATGACCGTGCGAGTTCCTTGGCGACAATTTTGGTATTGATTGTATAATATTTGTTCGAAATTGGCCGGTAGGAACCTTTCTTTCATCATCTTTTTCATTCTTTCCCACCTTCGAATTGGTCTTTTGCCAAATCTTTGACGATTTAATTCAAGTTGATCCCACTACGCTTGTGCCCCTCCTTTTAACTTGAGAGCTACCAACTTAACTTTCTTGGTTTCCGGAGTATTCATGTAGCTAAAAAAAATTTCCACATGTCTTACTCATTCCAAGAATGTTTCAATTTCCATTATAAGTTGGGATATCAATCTTCATCTTGAACTCACTTTCTTGCTGTTGGTAAGGGAATCTTTGATCTCTCTGTCTTTCAATAGGAAAATCCATTGGTTCTTCATCATCTTCACTTGAAGAATCTGTCCATTCTTGATGTCTTCGGTATAACGGATTTTCAGTGAAATCTTGATATCTTTTTGGAGCAATATCCCATTCTTGGACTATTCTTTGATCCAAATTTTGCTTTTCTTGCGGGTATTTTGATTTACTGCTTTCCTCTTGGCGATTTTGTTGGCCTTTTCCCCAGTTTGCTTGTGCTGCCGGATTCATAGCCACTTGTTCAGTCTTGCTGCCGATCTTTTCCCAAATCAATTCTAAGATCTTCTTGATCTCGCGCACGTCGTTTTCAACTGACAACAAGCGTGCAGTTGACTCTTGTGGTAAGAGGATGGGGGTAGATTCCGTCTCTTTATCAACCAAAGATGTATCTCCACTCACGTTAGTCGAGACTTTCTTGGTCGTCATTATGGAAGCGTCCCAAAATCGAGCGCTCTGATACCAATATGATGGAGCCGAATGTAATGAATAACTTTTGAATTATATCATATCCAAAACTAAAGGCTGCTTAGCCTTTAAATAGGCTATACAAGGAGGCAGTCAAACTAACAGAATAACAAACTAAAAGAGGCACATGCCATACACATGGCCGAAGGGCTAACTAACAAAAAGACTAACAACCGGCTACATCACCTACTGTCAAAGCATATAAGAACCTTAATGTAAGCCTTTTCAGCCTGAGATGCAATACCTAGATATAAACTAATGAAAATCCATTTCATACAACAATATATTAAAAATTCAAAGTTTATTCCCTTAGAGATGACAGATAATAGCATGATAATGCTCTAAACAGCTTTAAATTCCTAGTTGCTAGTATTTTGGCACTTTGCAAAAGAGAATTATTGTCTCACATAAGGCAGAACATTGCAATGCATCCGATTCAAAACATTAATTATCAGTCATAAAATTACAATTAGCAGGAGGAGATTATGCAATGCACTGTGTAGGATCTTGTAAAGCAATGAAAATTAAGGGACAAGGAATTAGATAAGCCTAGAAGACAATTCGACACCTAATCTTAGGGCCTATTTAGAACAACTTACAAAGTTTTTAAAAACACTTTTTTTGCACTTAAAAAACACTTTTTTAAGCACTTGAAAAGCCATTCCGAACCGACTCTTTTCTAAAGGGTTGAAACTTGAAAGGAAAACCTAAAGACAGACTATTATAACAAACAGAAAGCAAAACAATTCAAGGCGGCATTATATCAAACACCTAGTCTGCACAGCAATAAACAAAGAATTTCACAAACAACACAAAAGTAAGAACGAATGGAAAACAATAACACTCAATCAGAAAACACAAAAAACATTCCCAATTGACAAAAGAGAAACAAATTAAACAGAAATTAAAGAGCTTAGCCCAATGATCACGACCCTCTCTACCAGACCCATGTGTGGGTTTTGACTCATCAAAGGGCCCCAAAATTTAGGGGTCCCAAATTGAAAAAATTGCTTAACCAAACACTACAACAAAAAGAGGATAGACCATATTCTTAAACCAAAAAGAGAAATTTAACCCTTGACAATCAAATGTAGCAAGTTCGAGTAGTTGTCTCAGGAGAATAGGCGAAATGCAAACAAATTGGTTCAAAGAGTTAGGGGTTTGTCCTCGACCGGTCAAAGGTTTGAATCCCGACCTCTTGTTGAACTAAAAAATGTTTATATAGAATCAAGTAAAATATAGGGGCATAAAATAACAAGAAATCCAAAGTTACTTGAAGGCAAAGACCAATAATCTCAAAATCATAACTAGCCCCGACCAATCCACTAATTGCTTCAAGTTATTTTGGATTAATATTCAACAAAATATTAAAGTACTCAAATGAAAAAACAGATACTTAACCATAGCCCCTTGATTTTTCCACAACCCCCAAAACAAATCAAAACACACACCAAGTGAGGATTAAACTTATTTGCATTGTCATGGTATCTAACTTTCATAATGTGCAGAGAACTAGTATGGGGGAGTTATAATGATCTGATGTATTTTTCTGAAAGAGAAAAAAATGAAGAGCAAATAATTTAGAGTTTGACAAAATAATAGAATAGGTGGTCAGAGGCAGGGGAAGTTCGAGTCCATCAAAAGGCTGAGAAGGCAAGGCAACTTTCTCATCACTGTCAAAGTTGAATATAGGACAATTTCACTTATGAAAGTTCCTCGGAGTAATTAATGGCAATTTCTCTTCACACCCTCCTCCTCCTTAATCCCTCTCTTTCTAACCATCTCTTAAACATACTTACTTGGCCACTCCTTGTTCTCTCTCTAAACTAAAAGTGTTTCAATCTTGAAATCAATATAATATACTTGAGGAAACAAAAATTTCTCTTCACACACACATACACAAGGCCTAATTTTCTCCTTTGTTCCACTGTTTTTCTCTTCTCAGAAGATCAGTGAGACGATGGGATTGTACTCCGTACTCTGTTCTCTATCCTACATCAAAGTTCAAACCTAACTTTACTGACCATTCTAGAGAGAGAAAGAGAAGAAAGCAGTTTGAGTGGGTGACCAATAGAAAAAAATGCCCTTCAACAAGTTGGGTCAGTCTTGAATTTTGGGTTAATTTTGCTTTCTTGAAACACACACAAACTCACAATTTAGAGAGAGAAGAGAGACAGAGCCTTGTTACCTTAAAAGAGGAGAAGATCACTAGGAAGAGAAGGGAAGAAGACCCACGATGCAAACGACGCCGGAACCTGCTGAGGACTCGCCGGAAGGGAAGAAGATCACAAGTCTGGCGCTGCTGGACTCGCCGGACGATGGTCAGAATGAAGACTACGGAGACGTGCAGAGTTGGACGGCGTGAGAGATCGCAGAGGGGAGGGAAGCCGACGGGTAATCGAGAGAGGAAGAGGGATTGTAGGGTAAATTAGATTAAAAATACATTTTAAAAAAGAAATTTGAAAAAACAGATAGATTTGAAAAAATTTAGGTAAATCAAGCAGATTTACGAATGGATTAAAACCTCTTTATTTTTTTTTTAATTCTTAATTATTCTTTCTTACTGATTCTGTTTTTATTATTTTATTTATTTACTTTATTTTTTGCCTTTTGTCTTCGTCATTTTTTTTAAATTTCTGGTTTTTGTATTAATGATATACAAATGATATTGTTTTTTTTTTAATTTTAAAATTTATATATATATTTTTAACTTAACGATGATAAAATGATTATATTTTCTTTTTCATTTTAATGTAGAGTTTATTTGAATTTTTATGTGATTTCAAATCATGTTTTTAAGTAAAAAAAAAAAAAAAAAAAGTTGATGGTTGAATTTTGCACAATCCATACAATTTTGAGGTAAGTTACTTCTTGAACCTTGTCATATTTTATTTTTATTAATGAATTAAGATTAAAAACTTATATAAGCAAATATTTACTGTTTTTTTCCTTTCCAACAGACATTTAAACAAAAAAAAAATGCATTAATTTCAAATAATTTTCATTACAAATGACATAAAAAATAACAAAAAATCATTTTTCAATTCTAAATTGAAGACTAATTAACGTTTAATATCAAATTATAGCATTAATCATACAAGGTAATAAAAATGAATTTTAATAAGTATGTTGTAAATTTAGAAGACTATTTTCAATTCTTATAAGGATGTTATCAATTTTAATATTTCAATAATTTGATTTGTATAATAAAAACAAAAAATAAATTTAAAACAAAATATTGAAATGAAAAATTAATTTTCGAAATACAGTCATTTTATTATGATTAGTTAAAAAAATATATTTAAATTTGTTTTTTTTAAAAAAAAATCATCAATCCATCATTAGTGCAAAAACAAGAAAATAAAAAAAAAATACCAAAAACAAAATAAAAAGCAGAAAATAAATTAAATAAAAAATAATAAAAACAGAATCAATACATAATGGAAAAGAATAATAAAAATAAATAAATAAAGAGGTTTCAATCAATCAGTGCAAGAATTAAAAAAAAAAGGGTGAATCCGTGACTCAAAGCCAAAAAATCTGCTTGATTTACCTAATTTTTTTCAAATCTATCTGTTTTTTCAAATTTCTTTTTTAAAATGTATTTTTAATCTAATTTACCCGGATTTGGGTTGAGAGGTTTGCGAAAATCGGGTGTAAACCAATATTACATAATTGCCCCTCTCAAAATGATGAAAAAGAAGTTCGGATCTAAAAATTTTATGATGGTAATCTTAGTGAGTACACTCAAAAAGTGTAATCATCATAATGAAACCTAAAGAGTGCAGAAATAGAGATTATTTGGTCAAACGAATAATAGTGGGGTTCTAAGCCTCACAAGCATTTTTTGAATTCATGATACAAATATCACGATTCTTTTTGGGATTGAAATAATAGAAAAAAAGAAGTTTCAATATAACCAAGGAAAAGATTTCTAGTAACACCTGACCGATGCATGAGAAATACAAATAAAAAAAATGCACTTTCTTTAACCAGAATATAATGATGGAATGGAATTCAAAATAATAAAAAAGCAAACTTAAGCGGGTCTTCATCAGATCAAATCGAAGGTATGTGTGAAATCGGGCACATAATGTAAATATCATAAATAGAATATTGGTCTAAGTATTTCATTAGAAGGTGGCTCACTCTAACACTAAGCAAACAATCAAAATTCTATCTTCTGACCATATGCAGGTTAACCTACTATTAAAGCGTATAAGAATCTTAATGTAAGCCTTTTCAGCTTGAGATGCAATAGGGCCTAGATATAAACTAAGGAAAATCCATTTCATACAACAATATATCAAAAATGCAAAGTTTATTCCCTTACAGATGAGCTTTAAATTCCTAGTTGCTAGTATTTTGGCACTTTACAAATTAAAGAGAATTATTGTCTCACATAAGGCAGTACATTGCAAAGCAACCGATTCAAAACGTTAATTATTAGCCATAAAATTACAATTAGCAGGAGGAGATTATGCAATGCTCTGAACGTTAATTATTAGCCATAAAATTACAATTAGCAGGAGGAGATTATGCAATGCTCTGAGTAGCATCTTGTAAAGCAATGAAGATCAAGGGACAAGAATTTAGATAAGCCTACAAGACAATTCGACATCTAATCTTAATGAAGATCAAGGGACAAGGATTTAGATAAGCCTACAAGACAATTTGACACCTAATCTTAGGACCTGATTAGAATAATTTACAAAGTGCTTAAAAACACTTCTTTTGTACTTAAAAAAACACTTTTTTAAGCGCTTCAAAAGTCATTCCAAATTGACTTTTTTTCAAAAGGGTTGAAACTTGAAAGGAAAACTTGAAGACAGACTATTATAACAATCAAAAAGCAAACACAATTCAAGGTGGCATTATATCAAACACCTAGTTTGCATATCAATAAACAAACAATTTCTCAAACAACACAAAGCAAGAACGAATCGAAAACAATAGCACTCGAATTAGAAAACCCAGAAACGTAACATTCCCAATTGACAAAAGAAAAACAAATTAAACAGAAATTAACAAGCTTAGCCAGATGATCACAACCCTCTCGACTAGTCACACAACGATCAAGAGAGCGAAATTCCAAAGGCAGGAAAAAGAAAAACTTAAAATGAAGAACAAAACCAAACACCAGAAAAATTTACCGAATAGGTATCGTTAATTGTTGAAGCCTGCCGGAACAATAGTCATCTGCTGCCGCCAAAAGTTGCGGTATTTACGATTGAAGGTGGGCTTGGGCCCAATTATGACGCAAGAAACCTGCTCTTTTGGGCCTATTGGGCTTAACCATCAGAGCCCATATCTACAAGAAGTATATTTTAAAAAGATTTAAATTCAATTTTCATATTTATTTTTTTGGTATTTATCTATACTATATTAAAAGACAATGATTCCTGAAAAACATTTTTAGACCAGAATACCCCTTTAAAAATCAAAATAGTATGTGATATTATTTTTTAGCTTTTTTATTAGTATGTGATTTTATCTTTTAGTTTTCAAATTTGAGAATCAAAATTCGTAATTTAATAAAATTCAAAAGAATATTTGATTTGAGTCTAAATTTCGTCTATAAATTTCTCATCTTCTCCAATTGGTTTTCACTTCTACAACTATTTTTCTCCTCTCATTTGTTTCAGGTACCCTTAATTTTTATTAGTATGTGATTTTATCTTTTAGTTTTCAAATTCGAGATTCAAATTAGTAATTTAATAATTTCAAAAGAATATTTGATTTGAGTTTAAATTTCTTCTATAAGGCCCCGTTTGATAACCATTTGGTTTTTTGTTTTTTGTTTTTGGTTTTTAAGCTTATAAACACCACTTCCAACTCTAAGTTTCCTTGGCTTTTCACCTACCTTCTTCCCATGTTTTAAAAAACCAAGTCAATTTTTGAAAACTAAAAAAAGTAGTCTTCAAAAACTTGTTTTTGTTTTTAGAATTTGGTTAGGAATTCAAGTGTGTTTTTAACAAAAATGAAAACCATGGTGAGGAAATTTAAAGAAAACAAGCCTAATTTTCAAAAACCAAAAACCAAAAACCAAATGGTTATCAAACGAGACCAATTTTTCATCTTCTACAATTGGTTTTCAATCTCACCTTTTCATTTCTCTCTCCTCGTCAACGGAGAAAAACTCTTCCAATTCTTCTTTTTTGTCAATTCTCATGCTAAATTAAACATACAACTTTTTAATCTTCTCCCTTATCATCTTAGAAATTCAATTGTAATCAATTATTCCTAAAAAAAAAGCACCAAATTTATGGGGTTCAACAGGCAAAAAAAACTTAGGCCCCGTATGGTTTGTGATCCATTTTCATTTATATGTTTTTTAAAATAAAAAATACAAAGGAAACAATGAAAACGTGTTTAGTGTACATATTTTCAAAAACAATTCTCGGAAACAACTCAAAAAATGGTCTGTTTTAAAAAACGATAAAATGTTGTTTTCATTACTTTTTTAATTTTTTTTTTCAAAATAATGGAAACATGGGATACAACTTTAAAGACATGAAATGCATCATTCTTTCCATCAAACAATGTTGCATTATCCACAAATAACATTTTTTTTCTTTTCGATATATCCAAATCGACTCTAAAGAAAAAAAAATACAAAATTGATGTTGTGTAAATAGTATATATGGTTGTAGTGATGCTTTGATCGTTATTTTCACGTAACCCTATCAATTTTGATGTACTCCTCCGCTCTGTAAATCAAAAGCTTTCATACAATACAATTATCTTGTATGCTTCTTTTTTTTTCCATATAATTTCAATTTCAACACTTTTTTTTTTTAAATTATTTCAACACTTTTTTTAAAGAATGAATTCCAACAATATTGATTCCTAATATCTCTAAAAATGAATAAAATTTGAGTAAATGTCTTCCCTCTCGTTAACAAAATGCAATTTTTTTTTTGTTCCTAAGAAAATCAACAACCAATTTAATACAACTCACACCAAAAAAAGATTTATTTTCGTTTCTCCTATCAGAAAGACTTATTTTCCTTTCTCTTACCGAGAATATTTTTTCGTTCTTTCTCTAGTTTGAAAGAATTTATTATTCCTCTTATAAATTATACTACTTGTATTTCAAGAAAATCAAAATTTCTCTTGATTACACATTTTATATGTATGTATGGATACATACATACATACATATATACACACATATATAAACATATATACATGTATGTATGTATATATGTATGTAAATATATATATGTATATATGTATGTATATATGTATGTATGTATATATGTATATATATATTACAACTTTGTGTAATACAATTAATTTTGATACTTTACAACTTTGTCTTTGTTATAAAATATTTTAGGGTCTCATTTTGAAAAATATCACAGGGTCCCATCTCATTTGGGACGGGCCTGCTCTCTACTACCTACGCATCAATGATCAAGAGAGCGAAATTCCAAAGGTGGGAAAAAGAAAAACTTAAAATGAAGAACAAAACCAAACACTAGAAAAATTTACCGAATAGGTATCGTTAAATGTTGAAGCCTGCCGGAGCAATAGGCATCCGCTGCAGCCAAAAGTTGCGATTTTTAACCAAATTTGAGTCTTTGTTCTCAAACAGACGATTGAAGGTGGGCTTGGGCCCAATTATGACACAAGAAACCTGCTTATTGGACCGTATATTGGACCTATTGGGCATTCAAGTCCTACTCTAAAGCAAGAAAGACACCCAACCTATGCAAGACATGTCCAAGAAAAGTTTTAAAAAGACTCCCTTTTGGGGCACTCATGATCACAACTCATCGAAAGCTATAAATTTTCGAAAAATTTGAGCCAATCCTAGAAAATCATTATCACTAAAGCAAATATATACACAACAGGCATGCAAGATATACATTAAGCACAAACATTGGGCTGACGCACAGATGCTCAGGGCTAATCCTAGGAAATCATTATCACTAAAGCAAATATATACACAACAGACATGCAAGATATACATTAAGCACAAACGCTGGCCCGACGCACAGATGCTCAGGGCCCATCAGAAACTAAAGCAGAATACCCCACCCCAACCTAAAAGGTTACATTGTCCTCAATGTAATAGATCATGTAAAACAGGACAAATGCATAAAGAAAGAATAGAAACTTCCTTGAATTAAAGCTCGTGGGTGGTGAATCGCATTTACATACAAATAAAAGGGCTCGCTTTGGTACCGCCAATCCTAAAAAGAAACAAAACAATCAAACAAGAATCAAAAGCAACTAATCAAAATAACATAAACTAAGAAAAGAAATGACAGAAAGCAGAAAGCAGAAAACAATGGGCATTCGCCGCCGCCAAAAGTTGCGATTTTTAACCAAATTTTTTTGTTTAACATTTTGTGCCAACTGGAAATATTTCGATTTTGTCAATTTATTTAAAAAAAAAAACAAGTTTCAATAAAATTTAATTTTTTCAATTTTTTTTTTGGTTTCACATATGTGTCTGCATGAAAAGATTTCAATTTTGTAAAATTTCCTTTTTTTAAAAAAAAAAATCAAGTTTCAATAAAATTTGATTTTGTCAATTTAAAATTTTTTTCTTTTACCTTTAATGTCAACTGGAAAGATTTTGATTTTGTTAATTTTTTTTTTAAAATAAAGTCATATTTTATTAAACATTTATTTTTTCACGTTTTGTGCCTACGGAGAAGGATTTCGATTTTGTCAATTTTATTTCTTAAAAAAAATCAAGTTTCATTAAAAGTTTATTTTGTTAATTTCATTTTTTTTTCATGTTTTATGTTTATTGGTAAGGATTTCGATTTTTTCAGTTTTCTTTTTTTTTAAAAAAAAAAATCAAGTTTGCTTAAAATTTGATTTTATCATTTTTTTTAAATCAAGTTTGTTTAAAAAATCATTTTGTAAATTTGATTTTTTTTAAAAGGTCGGGTTTCATTAAAATTTGATTTTTTCATTTTTGTTTTCAAGTTTTGTGTCTATGTGGAAGTTGTTTTTTGTTTCACGTATTCTGTCTACGGGAAAGAGTTCGATTTTGTCAATTTTTTTTTTTTTTAAAAAAATCAATTTCATTAAATTTTGATTTTGTCATTTTTTTTTGTTTCACATTTTCTGTCTACTCGGGAGGATTTCGATTTTGTCAGTTTTTTTTTTTTAAAAAAAAATCAAGTTTCATTAAAAATTGCTTTTGTCAATTAATTTTTTTTGTTACATTTTGTGTCAACTCGAACGATTTCGATTTTGTCAAATTTCTATTTTTCTTAAAATCATGTTTCATTAAAATTTTCTTTTGTAAAAAAAAATCAAGTTTCCTTCAATGTCTATTGGGTAGGATTTCGATTTTTCAAATTTTGATTTTTTTTTAAAAAAAACCAAGTTTCCTTAAAATTTGATTTTGTCAATTTTTTTTTGTTCAAGTTTTGTGTCTATTGGGGAGGACATTGATTTTGTCCATTTTCTTTTTTTTTAAAAAAAAAATCAAATTTCATTAAAATTACATTTTTTCAATTTAAATGTTTTTTGTTCAGATTTTTGTGTCTTCTTGAAATGATTTCGATTTTGTCACTTTTCTCTGTTTAAAAAAAATCAAGTTTCATTAAACTTTTCAAAAAACCAAGTTTCAATAAAATTTGATTTTGTCAATTTAAATTTTTTTTCTTTTACCTTTAATGTCAACTGGAAAGACTTTGATTTTATTAATTTTTTTATAAATAAAGTCATATTTTATTAAACATTTATTTTTTCACGTTTTGTGCCTACAGAGAATGATTTCGATTTTTTCAATTTTATTTCTTAAAAAAAATCAAGTTTCATTAAAAGTTTATTTTGTTAATTTTTTTTTTCCTGTTTTATGTCTATTGGTAAGGATTTCGATTTTTTCAGTTTTCTTTTTTTTTTTTTAAAAAAAATCAAGTTTGCTTAAAATTTGATTTTATCATTTTTTTTTAAATCAAGTTTGCTTAAAAATTCATTTTGTAAATTTGATTTTTTTAAAAGGTCGGGTTTCATTAAAATTTGATTTTTTCATTTTTGTTTTCAAGTTTTGTGTCTATGTGGAAGTTGTTTTTTGTTTCACGTATTGTGTCTACGGGAAAGAGTTCGATTTTGTCAATTTATTTATTTTTTTAAAAAAATCAATTTCATTAAATTTTGATTTTGTCATTTTTTTTTTCACATTTTCTGTCTACTCGGGAGGATTTCGATTTTGTCAGTTTTTTTTTTTTTAAAAAAAACAAGTTTCATTAAAAATTGCTTTTGTCAATTAATTTTTTTTTTTTTGTTACATTTTGTGTCAACTCGAACGATTTCGATTTTGTCAAATTTCTATTTTTCTTAAAATCATGTTTCATTAAAATTTTCTTTTCTAAAAAAAAATCAAGTTTCCTTAAAAGTTTATTTTGTCCATTTAAATTTTTTTCAATGTCTATTGGGTAGGATTTCGATTTTTCAAATTTTGATTTTTTTTTAAAAAAAAAACCAAGTTTCCTTAAAATTTGATTTTGTCAATTTTTTTTTTTTGTTCAAGTTTTGTGTCTATTGGGGAGGACATTGATTTTGTCCATTTTCTTTTTAAAAAAAAAAATCAAATTTCATTAAAATTACATTTTTTCAATTTAAATGTTTTTTGTTCAGATTTTTGTGTCTTCTTGAAATGATTTCGATTTTGTCACTTTTCTCTGTTTAAAAAAAATGAAGTTTCGTTAAAATTTGATTTTTTCAATTTATTATTTTTTTTGTTCCATGTTTTGTGTTTAGCGGGAAGGGTTTTGTTTTTTTTTTTTTTGTTTCATGTTTTGTTTCTAGAGTTCGATTTTGTCAATTTTCTTTTTTTTTTTCTTTAAAAAATCAAGTTTCATTAAATTTTTTTTTGTCAGTTTATTTTTTGGTTTCACATATTCTATCAATTGGAGAGGATTTCGATTTTGTCAATTTTCATTTTTTAAATCAAGTTTCATTAAAATTTGATTTTGTCAATTTTTTTTTTCACATTTTGTGAGAATGTTTTTGATTTTTTCAATTTTCTTTTTTTTTTTTTAAAAAAATAAAGTTTCTTTAAAAGTTTATTTTTCTATTTAATTTTTTTTGTCACGTTTTGTGTCTATTGGGAAGGATCTCAATTTTGTTAATTTTTTTAAAAATTCAGTTTCATTAAAATTTAATTTTTTTCATTTTATTTTGTTGTTCACATTTTTTGTCTACCGGGATGATTTTATGAATTTAAATGTTTTTTTGTTCACGTTTTGTATCTACTGGGATGAATTTCAATTTTATCAATTTCTTTTTTTAAAAAAATCAAGTTTCATTAAATTTTGATTTTGTCAATATAATTTTTTTTTGGGAAAAATACACTTTTAGTCCCTGAGGTTTGAGTTAGGTTTCATTTTGGTTCACGAGGTTTCAAATTCAACAATTTAGTCCCTGAGGTTTGAGATAAGTAGCAATTTGGTCTATGCCATCCATTTTTCTGTTAAATCTAATGGATTGCTGACGTGACACTATTATTTTAATTAAAAAAATTAATTTTTTATTTTTTTAATTAAAAATATATTAAAATAATAAAATATTATTTTTTTTAATTTTTTTTAATTCTTTCTCTCCCTCCCTCTACTTCTTCTTCCCCATCCTCCTCCTTCCTTCTTCCTTTCCCACCTTCTTCTCATCCATGGCTGGCGGCCGCCGCCGGCGGTGACAATTTTTTTTTCCTGTTTTTTCTTTCTTTCTCCTCTCCTCTTCTTTTGAAAAGAAAAAAAAAACAGAAAAAAGAAGACGAAGATGAGAAGAGGAGAGGAGAAAGAAAAAGGCGGCCGCCGGCCATGGATGAGAAGAAGGTGGGAGAGGAAGAAGAAGGAAGGAGGAGGATGGGGAAAAAGAAGGAGAAGAGACAGGGAGAGAAAGAAGTAAAAAAAATAATTTTTTATTATTTTAATATATTTTAATTTAAAAAATAAAAAATTAATTTTTTTAATTAAAATAATAGTGCCACATCAGCATCCGGTTAGATTTAACGACAAAATGGATGGCAGGGACCAAATTGCTAATTATCTCAAACCTCAGGGACTAAATTGTTGAATTTGAAACCTCAGGGACCAAAATGAAACCCAACTCAAACCTCAGGGACTAAAAGTGTATTTTTCCCTTTTTTTCTATGTTTTATGTCTACTAGAAAGAATTTCGATGTTGTTGTTGTTTTTTTTTTTTTTTTTTTTTGTAACAATCAAGTTTCATTAAAATTTAATTTTGTCAAGTTTAATTTTTTTTTGTTTGATGTTTTTTTTTTGTCTTGATTTTGTCAAATTTCTTTTTTAAAACATTCAAGTTACGTTTCATTAAATTTTGAATTTTTTAATTCAAATGTTTTTTTGTTCACGTTTTGTGTCTATTAGGAAGAATTTTTATTTGTCAATTCTCTTTTTTTTTTAAAAAAAAAAAATCAAGTTTCATCATTTTTTTTTTCAATTTTCTATTTTTTTTAAATCAAGTTTCATTAAAATTTGATTTTCTCAATTCGATGTCTTTTTTTTCCATGCTTTGTAGGATGAACTTTGGTTTTTTCAATTTTATTATTTTCTTAAAATCAAGTTTCATTAAAATTTGATTTCTTCAATTTAATTTTTTTTTTGTTTCACATTTTGTGTCTATCGGGAAGGACTTTGATTTTTTTCAATTTTCCTTTTAGAAAAATCATTTTTAAATTTAAATTTGTCAATTTAAAATTAAATATGATAATTTCCTTCCAAATGAAGGCAGATTCAAAATCTTAATTGAATAAACATTGAATTGAATTCAAAATCTTGATGTCATGATTTTTTTTTGTGTATTATATTCTTTCAAATAATTTCTTAGATCTTTTTTTCTATGCAGATGTCAGATATGTTAACTAGAGAACTCAAACCTCTCGACAAAGGTTGGAAGAGTGTATGTGAAAATTCTCAATCCAACAATTCAAAACCAGAGAGGGGGATCCTGTAAGAATTATGAAATTATTTGTTATGGACAATGAAGATATATTACACGTTTTGTTATTTTCTCCATGTTTAACATATATAATTGCATATTTTTTTTAAACAAATATCTTATATGCATAGTGCATGTGTTCAGGTCACTTTGTTCAATGAGCTCATTGATGAATTCAGTAAAAAACTTCAAAAGGGTAAATCATATATGATTCATAACGATAATATGGAACCAGTAGATATTTGACTTCATTTTACATATGTGGTGAGTAGAGTAATCCAAGATAAACCGATATTTATAAGAATCATTTTAAAAAAAGAGAGATTATATTGATGGACAATAAGTACGTATTAAAATATGAATCGTTAGCTATATATTGCTTAAACTTCTATAAGAATGTATAGAACTAATCTTAATTGGTTTTAAATTCATTTTAGCTCATAATATTTTTTTCAAATTATTACACGTGCAACGCACGTGGTAAAAACCTAGTATTTTAAAATAGCATAATTGATCATACTATATTATTTTGAGAAATTTTAGTAATAATATATATTGTGGTATTTTTCTGTTTAATATTTTTAGTATAAAGTAGAAATCTTTGATCACATTACATATATAAGCTTATGTTTCATGCCTAATTTAGTTTTCATTAAAATAAATGTTGAGAAAAAATAAATTATATTGGATATAAACCCTTGTGACAAATTTTGACACTAAAATTTCTTATCTCCATGAACATTGAATTTCTCCATGACCATTTTCAAGGTTGCTTATCTACTTTTTTTTAACTTGTGGATAATGCTTTATATCCAAATTTTAAGATTGACCTTTAAATCTCAATCATTTGTCAAGCTAGCAACAAATTTCCTTTATAAGCTATAAAACCAATCCTAGTTTTTTAGTTTAACTTCTATTTTTATCCCTAAACTAAATGCTTATTTTACTTTAGTTAACAAACTTTTAAATATGTCATTTTAATCTTTGAACTTTGTCTATAAATTATTTTAGTCATCGTATCATTAATTTTTTTTTTAATAAACTATATATTTACACAAATATGATATAGGTGCCTTTGTCTAGACAAATATGTAAAGCCAAATGTAAGATTTTGTGTAAAATTTTTTAATAGATTTATATATATGTTTTCAACAATTAATGAAAAAGTTGATCGTCAAGATAAAAATAGGCTTTTAAGTAAGATTTAGTGCTTGTTTGGAATATCTTTTTATCCATGCTTAAAAAAGTATTTTTGAATGTAAAAGAATATATTTTTAAGTATTCAGAAAATCATTTCAAACCGTTAAGAATTTGTTAGAACATAATTAATATAAAACTTACTTTTGTGTAATTTCATATGGAACATAGGGAAACTTTTTTTTAATCTTATTATTAAAGTCCATCTAAGTTTCGAAAATTTTAATCAATTTAAGAGCAAAAAAATGATTATTTTTCCTCAAAATTGTTTTAGTTTTGGTTGTATTAGCTTCAAAAATAGTTAATGTGCTCATAGTATATTAATCACAGTGGATTTTATGTTTAAAATTAGTAATTAACAAGAAATTAACATGTATGAAATTTGAAGTTCAAGTTCTCTCTTAAATAATCATCAAAATTTTCTTCTTGTTTCAGATCAAATTAATAATAGGTCAAATGATGGGGATCCCTTAATTATTCAAAGTAAATGTTTCTTGAGTTTATTCATGGAGGAATTATCATTTAAAAAAAAATCATGGAGGAATAATAAACAAAATTTATTTTACTCATAAGCATAGATATCATCTTCCAAATAAAGTACTTTCCTTGAACTTTAAAACTTGGATCAAAACATTTAATTTCTTACTTCATTATCATATATTCGATGATTTCTAATATGTTTATTATTTCAATCCCTAATACTACTAGCTGCATGGGTGATATTTTTTTTGTATTAATTAGCATGGTGTGCATTAAATAATTCAGTTTTTTAATTACACTAATTTCTACATAATTAAGTGAATTACATAAGCTAAATTGCTAGTGCTTCCTTTTTAGTGACAAAAATTAGTTATCATAATTAATTCATTATCAATATCAATATATATTTAGTAGAATGATTATTTACAATGAGAGACTTAGGATATTGATTTGGGAGATCAAACTAAAACACACATCTGCTTAAATTTATTTATTTTGAAGTGTTTGACAAGTATATTGACAAACCCTAAATGACCTAGGTGTGTGTCTTTTTAGGGTTAGTTCTTCGCTTTTTCGTTGCTTCTAGAGAGTCGTCATCTTTCTTGACAAACACCTCTCAACAACTACTTCGCCAAATGGGCTGTCGATAACGTTGTCGTAAGTGATGATTCATTTTTTTCAATAAAAATAACAAACGGTCAAGGACATATAGAATCAAACACGTATCTTTGCAACGTGTTTAAGAAGCTATTGAATCGGTAGAAATTTTCGTCGTAGCTGGTGTTTATCCAATGAAACAAGCAAAGGTTAGTTTATTGTTTTAGTTGCATAACAACATAGACATGATTGTCAAACATTGTATTATGAGGGTTATGTGACTTGTAATATATGAAAAAAAATATTTATCATCTTAAAATTTAAATGTTTTCAAGAACAGATAATGATAATGATAATGATTTAGAGTAGATTTCAAGCTTGAATTGATCAAATAATTGTACTCTTTTTTTTTCTGGATTTATTTTAACAAAATGATAAACTTTAAAAATTATTATATAGTCTTGAAGTGTAGAACAAGTAGGGCTGGAAAATCTTGTCTGCTAAAGAAATCTCTGTCTTCACGATTATGTCTTTTGCACTGTCAAAATCTAATTTATAGTACAACAGCTAACATTAATGTTGTTGAACTTTTTCAGACAAAGTCATGTTTGATATACAAGAATTTGATCACATAAAGTCATTGGTAAAGAACTTCGATTTTTCGAAGGTCCGATGCGAAAATCCGATACTTTTTGAAAAGTTTTATTTTAACTCTTGAACTTTAAAATTATTTAAAAAAATACCCTTGAAGATTTTTTCATTGAGATCACGATGAATGGAAATTGAAACCTATAAAAGCTGGAGGAATACACATGACATCATTTACAACGTCATCCGTGTAAATTGACATGGTAGCGCTGCCAACGAGTTATGAAAGATGTTACGTACACCTTTTATTTTTATTATCAACCATATTACGTTAATTTTTGTCCATTATTTTAACGGAAAAACTTTCAATGATAGTACTTTTTTTTTGAATGATTTCAAATTTCAAAGGGTTAAAAACCTACTCCAAGGTTCATGAGAGCATCTTGTATAATTTACCAAATCTATGCAAATATGATTTTAAACAATATCAATAATGTTATTAACAATATCTTTAATTAATTAATCTAAACACTTTGATATATTGAAAAACCTTCCCCAAACACACACTAAAAACTTAATTATAACGGTATTAATTCTTTTTTGTGTTTGGCCATTTTCTTGTGATTATTTGCTAATTTTTTTTAGTACTTTAATTAACACCCATGAAACCCTAGTTGTTAACAAAGATTTGTTTTGTGTTGGGAAGGGAAGCCCCAGTAATTCCCATTTGTTCATTTAAATTTTCAAAGCTATAAAGAAAGTGTATATATACATATGAAAGAAAATGACCCATTTTTATAATAAATTAGCAGTTAAATCTACCAATTCAATTTCCCCAAGAAAAGGAAGAATAAATTCTTGAGAATTGAAACAAGATCATAGTTTGATTTTTTTTTTTTTTTTTTTTTGACAATATGTGGGACGGGGGATTTGAACCACAGACCTCTTGATCATCAATACAATCTTATGCCAGTTGAACTATGTTCATGTTGATCATCATAGTTTGAGACTGATGCAACTTAAAATAATGATTAGCAACCTTACTTTTAAAAATTAGTTTGAAAATTTTTAATTTTATATATATATGAAAAAACATGTTACAGTGGAATTTATCTATAATGATCAAATTTAACATATTATTTTTTTCAAAAAAAAAATTTTAACATATTATTTATTTTGCATACTCTAAAATATTTGATAGAAGAATAGGGAAAACAAAATTATAAAAAATAAATAAATTATTGATGAAAATTCCATTCCAATTTAAATAAAATATATATAATATAAGAAAATTAAAAAGAGGGAGAAAGAAACACCAAAACAAAAATAAAAAGATATATGGAAGGATACTAATTGAATTTTCTAAAGTTTTGTTTAAAAAAAAAAGACAAATTTTTAGAAAAGTTGAATTTAGAAGCAGTATTCTGCACCCTTAAAGAGTAACTTACCAAACACCCTAAACAGGTAAAATTCTCTCGTAATTACTTCTGATCCCTATCAAATGACAAATTATTCAATGAGACCGTCACAAGTATTGTGATTGTTTTTTAGAACCGTCGGATATAGATCCTTAAATTTGTTTGTCCCTGGTAATCGCTAGATACAAAATCAAGATACTTTCACAATTTCTCTCAATAAAACAACCAATGATGAAAAACTACCGGTCTCATTTAGACAATCACAAATTGCACATATGTTTAGTGCATGTTTGGGAAGATTTTAAAATGATTAAAATCAGTTTTGTCAAATTCAAAATCACTCTGAAACATGCTTTTAATAATTCAAAATCAATTTTGATGATATGAAAGTTACCTTTAAAAGTGTAAAATTAAACATGAAATTGATTTTGAATAATTAAAGTTATGTTTCGAGATGATTTCGAACGACAAAAGTGATTTTAGTCATTTCAAAATCACTTCCAAACATGCACTTAGTTCATTATGCAACCTCTCCCCTTTGAATAATTCCAAATTGTCTTTGTGTAGCCCATGCATTATCATTTCTTTATGTCTTTCTACTGTGTGAGTTTTTATATAATTTTTACTTTATGTTTTATTTATCAATATTCTTTTGACTGTTTCATTTGTATTAATCCATTCAATCACCAATAATAGTTGGCAAGGTTTTTGTGGTATGAACTCTCACCTACTTGCCTTTTTAATATGTAGAGAGATTAAAGTTTCAAAATATATATATATATATATATATATATGAAGAGAGATCAATTTTTACTTATATAAATGACAAAGGGATTTGACAATAGATCATTTAATAATCTTAAAATTTAAGGTCCCGTCCCGTTTGATAACCATTTTGTTTTTTGTTTCTTGTTTTTGAAAATTAACCCTATAAACATTAATTACTTCCACACTATTAAGTTTATTTTTTATGTTATCTACTTCTTTCACAAGTTTTCAAAAACCAATTTAAATTTTGAAAACTAAAAAAAAAGTAGTTCTCGAAAACTTATTTTTGTTTTTGAAATTTGGCTAAGAATTCAAATGTGTCATTACCAAAGATGAAAACCATGATGGTAAGAAAATTGGGAGAAAGCAAGGCATAATTTTCAAAAACACAAAACGAAAAACCAACTGGTTATCAAACATGGCCTAAAAATTCTTGATGAGGTAGGTATATGGATTGAATTTTTGTTTCTCAAAATAATTCTATTAAGATCGGTGGAAAATACATTTTTCGTCCCCGTTTTCTCCAAAAATAAAATCGTAAAAACTATTTTCATGACTCGAATCCCTATCGATCTCAAGCAAATAATTATCATTAATTTCAGTACAAACCATTTTCATTATTTAAGAAAACAACTTTAACCAAGATCATTTAATTTTCCTTTATGATTTAAAATGAAATCATCCATATGTGTAATAAAACAATAATTTCAACCCCAATTGTTTTTATCGTTCTATAATATATATACCCATGTTGCTGATCAGAGATGATCTGAATCTGATAAATAACAAGTAGATTCGAATTCTAAATATAATTTATCTCCATACTATATGACACTTACCAAGCTTTTTTTTTTTTTTTTTTTTTTTTTTTTTTGAATTCAATAACATCCAACACTAGATATTTAAATATTTAAAATCCCGTTTGATAACCATTTCATTTTTTTTTTTAAATTAAGCTTATAAACATTACTTTCATCCACAAATTTATTTGTTTTGTTATCCTACATCCTTCCAAAGTCAAATTTAAAAAATAAAAAAAGTAGTTTTCAGAAACTTGTTTTTGTTTTTAGAATTTGGTTAAGAACTCAAATGTTTCCTTAACAAAGATGAAAACTATTGTAAGAAAATTGAGAGAAAACAAACCCAACTTTCAAAAATCAAATGGTTATCAAACGGGACCTAAACTTTTTAATTGAGAATATAATGTATACCCGATTGAGTTATGTTCAAGTTAGTCTATATATCTTAAAAATATTGTTAAATATTCTTTCTTATCACCCCATTAAACCCTTTCATTAACTCCCAACAGCTTCAAGAGTGTCCATAATCTGGTCTTAAATAATAATAATAAAAAAAAAACCAAAAAAAAAAAAAAAAAACCCAAGAAAGACTTCGACAAAGTATATTATAAACAAATTATATCGAGTAAATTAGAAGGCCAATATTAGGTGAAAACTTGAAGAACACACACCCCACTATTTGTCTTCTTCTTAGAAGCTTAAATTCCCATAGATTTCTTGCATTACTTGTCCACCAAAACCAAAAAATTAAAAAAAAAAATCCATCAAGCTTTAAACTTTCCAAAGCCTTTTCCACACTAAAACAAACAAGAATCTGAATCTGCATCTTCATTCTTCTCCATGCAAGTAAGCTCTCTCTTTTCTATCATAAAATGATAGATTTTAGGTTTCTTTTTATAGAAGTAATTAAGAAGGTTTTATATATTGATTTAATGTTGTTGTGTTTCGATTTCTCGAGGCTCCGGGCGGTAATACTTCGGCGACGGAGAAGGAGGACGGCAAGAGGTCGGAGGTGAAGAAGAAGAATACTATGGCGGAATCAGATCATCGTCATCATCATCGTCATCGTCAACCTCAAGCACAAGATCAAGAACAAACATTGCCTCCAGGGTTTAGGTTTCATCCTTCTGATGAAGAGTTGATCACTTTTTATCTATTGAATAAGATAGCAGATGCTAACTTTACAGGAAAGGCTATTACAGATGTTGATCTCAACAAGTTTGAACCTTGGGAACTACCAGGTGCATGCTTGCCCTATTCATCATTGTTTTGAGTTTTTTTTTTTGGATTAGGGTTTGTTTGGAATTCGTTAACTTCTATTTCCGAAACTATTTTTAAGAATTGTGATTGAATGACTCGTAAATGTTAATTTCATAATGCATGTTTAAACTGTTATTTATGAAATTTCTTGATTTTGAAGAAAAGAATAACCTATTGTTATATTTTAAGTTTCATTTTAATCCCTAAAATTTTAAGGTTGTTTTATTTAATTTAGTCTTTGAACTTTTAAAGAATAATCAATTTGGTCGTTGTTGTACTTATTTTTTCATCTAATATTTACTGATCTAATACTTGTCTTTAACCTATGTGATCAGAAATCATGCATGCTCATATTAAGTATTAGTATACTAGTACACAAACTCCATATATTATATGACATTAGTTTATCAAAGTTAAAAGACCAAAATAGTTTTTCTTCTCTAAGTTTAAGAATTAAAATAAACATTTAAAAGTTCAAAGACCAAAATGAACATTTTGAAAATTTAAGAACAAAAATATGAACAAATTTATATCTAAATATCAATATATATAAAACAAATTTGAATGATATTGAGGATAAAAAACATTCCAAACAAATTTGAAAGTTCAAAGACCAAAATAAGATTTAAACCAATATACTAAACACTTTGACGGTAAATATAAGGGTTTGTATTATTGCATGGAAGCTGTGTTCAAAGCTTGTTTTCTCTATTTTATTTTCAAATAACATTAATTTCTGTTTTTTAATGTTGTGCACAACAATTTAACAAACCCCTAATTTTAGAGGGACAAACCTAACTAAGTACGTGTTTGGGAGTGATTTGGAAATGACTAAAATCACTTTTGTCATGACTAAAATAACTAAAAATGACATGACATAAGTAATTTTGTCCATTCCGCTTAGTTTTTTATGTTCACTAAATAGATAAGGTGGGTTATTGAGATGGTTGGTTTTGAAACAGGGAAGGCTAAAATGGGAGAAAAAGAGTGGTATTTTTTCAGCCTTAGAGATAGAAAATACCCAACTGGAGTGAGAACAAACAGAGCAACAAACACAGGCTATTGGAAAACCACTGGGAAAGACAAAGAAATCTTCAATAGCAATACTTCAGAGTTGGTTGGGATGAAGAAGACATTGGTCTTCTATAAAGGGAGAGCCCCAAGAGGAGAGAAAACCAATTGGGTTATGCATGAATATCGACTTCACTCCAAAGCTGCTTTTAGAACAGCTAAGGTAAGATTTTTGCTATCCGTTCAACTTATTACTGCCATCTTTGATTACGTTACATGTGAGATTGCAACGTCTTCAAAAAGAGAAATTATTCAAGGAGACTGGTACAATATGACTGATGATTATTTTACACCGTTGAATGTAGGAGAAAGAAACTAAATATTATGATTTTACCATATAACCAACAATTTAAAGGATGTGACACCGACAACCACATGGAATAATTTTCCCTTCAAAAGATAAAAAACCATCAATACTTGTCTAAAAGAAACCGATCCATACTTTTAAGTTTTATCATCAAAACTACAATTATTAGCTACAAGATCGTGCAAATTATCCAATCATGAAAACACTACCCAAAATTCAATTCAAAATTGTGTAGGTTGAAGCTAATGTTTCATATATGACATCGAACTTTTCAATTTGTTTAAGGGTCCATTTGGAATATCTTTTAAGTATTTCTCTAGAAATAATTTATTTTTCAATCTCATTTTTTAATAAGTGATTTTTTTTTTTTTTTTAGTGATTATCAAACACTAGAAATTTTTTTTAAATTGTTTTTTTTTTCCTTAAACCTAAACACGTGAAAAATTAAACCAAACATACTCTAAACCTATAGATCAAATGGGTGGTTAAATTTTAGAACAAAAGATAATATGTTAAAAATTAAAATATATTAGAGAAGAAAATATTTATCAAAAACATATATAAATATCGTTAATCATTCAAACGAATCAAACTATAATATCCTCTTCTAAGTTCAAATCTCCTCTTCCTAATATTATCACATTAGATTGTTAATCGTTTGCTAAATCCTCTGTTTGCCTTTTTCCTATTTAGTTGTGAAATTTAATATGTGCGATCGATTTGCATATTTGAACAGGACGAATGGGTGGTGTGCCGTGTGTTTCAAAAGAGTGCTGGAGCTAAAAAGTATCCTCCAAACCAATCAAGAGCTATGAATCCCTACGTTAACCTCGAAATTGCCCCTCCTCTTCTTCCACCATCAATCATGCAGCTGGGAGACCCCACTGCTCAATATGGCTATGGAAGAAACTACATCACTGGCGCAGAGCTGGCCGAGCTTAACCGAGTCCTAAGAGTCGGTGGAGGTGGCGGATCGACTCACAGTATCAACTTATCGATGCAGCCCCAGTTTAACTATCCACCTGCAGGAGGTTGCTTCACAATATCCGGGTTGAACTTGAACCTAGGAGCTGGAGGAGCTGCATCGCAACCAGTTTTGCGACCAATGCCGCCCCCAGTGGCGACAACAATGACGATTGGCCAGCAAGATATCACTTCGTCTGTGATGGCAAGTACGATTGCTCCCGAGACTGCCTACGGGGCGGAGATCAACAACAATGCCAATGGACCTAGCAACAGATTTATGAACATGGATCATTGCATGGACCTGGAGAATTACTGGCCTACCTGGTAAAGTGAAGCAGCTGGGTTGATCATCGCCAAGTTATGCATACATTTCTCAGTAAACACTGAAGAAGCTGTTGCAGTCATAGAGATAGTTCTCCTTTTTCCTTCTCAGAATTTTCACGAACCCGCCTTTCTTCGTCGATGTGTACCGTTTAACTCCAAAATAGGAGTCTAGTTGTACCAGTAAGCAGTCCGAACACCTCTTTTTCAATCACTTAATATCTATAACCTCGTTAGATTCGACCTTGAAAGTAGATGCAACCGTCGAGGATGAACTGAATCAAAGTTTGTTCCTTTCCGGTCTTTATAATCAATAGCTGAAAGGCCCTTCAGCAGCAAAGTCACCCAAGCTGCTAACATCACACAGAAAGTAGACTTGAATAGTGCAGAGTAAGTAACTAGAGATGAGAATTTGAAATAATTTATTTCGACTTCGTGACTATTTTACAACGAACACAAAACTTGGTACAACTCCGGCATCATAGTCATAAACATGGAAAACAAAGCATAACTTCAACTTCTAAACTCCTTGGTATAGCTAGCAGAGTGTATGATGATCGTGGCTAACAACCGAGACTAGGCGATGAAACTGTAAGAGCTTCAAAAAATATCAGACCTTCCAGTTCCAGATTTCTAGAGAATTTGGCAAGCCGAAGATGTGCTGTCCACCTGCGGAAAGTTGAAATATGATTATTTGGAAGCGACATAATCATTAAAAGCTTGTAAAATAGTACCAACAACTGGTTGCTCACAGGATGATAAGGGAGACCAAAAGGATTTATATATTTATATATATATATTTTTTTTGTTTTTTGAAATAAGAGCAAAAGGATATTTGAAATGAAAAACATAATAGCCAATCACATTGCAATATTACGTTTTCTAGTGCCTTCATGAAAAAATTCATAAAATCAAGTATCCCATTCTAGCTTTCTCACTTCCTACTCGTCCTCGCTTCCTACTCGTCGTGAAAACTATCTCAATCAACAGTATCCATGTATATTATCACAACAGAATGACTGAAAAACAAATGATCACTCTCAGATGCTACATTTATACAGCCGGAAATTGGAAAACTTCCTTCCAAATTTCTCCACTTCACTTTTTCCAGTGGATCTAAACTTCCAATGCTTGCTTTGGCCGGAGCTTTTTGTTTAATTTTCTCAGTTACTTCCTCTTGTTTTTCTCCAATATATCTTAAAAAAAATTGTTTTTCTCCAATATTGATGCTCGCTCTAGGAATTTCTTCAGGGAGAGCCCTTCTCTTACTAACCTACTAGTTCTCATCTCTTACTAACCTACTAGTTCTCGCAGTCCATGTTTGGTGATTCTAAGTTTCTAAAACCTTTTTCCTAGAAATTCCATGCTAAAGTGAATGAGGATGTTGGTTTAACACTGGGCTTGAAGGTGGTTTCCCTTTTTAACTAGATCATGGATAAAACGTTTACCTGTCAAGGAGGCATGGTGTTCTTTCTCTCAAGGCAGAGACACTAGAATTTGCCTTCTAAAAAGCCCAGGGTTCTTGGGGATAAACTGTGAAATCTGTGTTTCTCTTTCCCAAGGTCCTCAATTAGTCCAGCTATCTTTTAGCACAACTCAGTGAAAGGCATCCATTACAGAGGAAATGTAAGGTATTTATATTTGCTATCTATTAGTCAGGATCAACACTAAGGACAAGGTGAAAAAAAAAAGTCCATACTTTCCCTACAATTCAACAGGTGTTGATTACGTAAGCTTTTTAAGGGGATCATTAATTTCTTCTCTTCCCCGCTGCTAAAGACCTCTGGTGCAATCTGCATGGTATTTTCAGAAACTATCTTCCTAATTCCCATGCCCACTAATTTTTGTGCTAGCTATCACTAGGGAGTTCTGTTCTTTTGCGCTTTTCATTTTTCTTGAGGACTACCATCTCTTGAGAGTTATGAATTGATAATATAGATATAAATAATAGAAGTAATAATTTTTTTTGCAAGCGCTATCTGGTGTTTTCATATGAAGATGGTTAAGAGTTGCAAAGTGAAGAAAATGATCGTGACAAGTTAGTGGAAGCTTGCAATAATAGCAAGTAGATTCAGGAGCGTCAAGAGTTTTGATGCAAGAGAAGGTTACTAGAGGGAGAGGGTGGTCAATGTAGATAGTTTGCGGATACGATGGCTTGAATTAACTCTTTTTTATAGCTGTAGCATGAACAGAAAGTGAGTTCAATTATGTCCCAAACACCATATGGTAGTGGTAGTGCAGCTCAAAGGATTAACTCCTTTAACTTGACTTATTAGGTTGATTCAATATGCGGTGAGATGCATTCGAGCAGTGCCCTATTGCATGAGGAGACTACCATGCCAAGCTAAGCAGAGACAAGTTAGACTGGTAAGGCATCCTTTACCATTGCAAAACGCCAAGTCAACAGTAGGATGGCCATGAGAATGAATCAAAGAACGAAGGTGCAGTATCACAATAAGTTCTTAAAATATATAATTTCATAGAATAGCATAAATATGGTAACAGCAGTTCATTTATTTATTCTGAACATAAATGATAAAGATAAAGCAAACCTTTAAAAACTCGTCTCCAACAGAGGACCAGCAGATGATATTACACACTTTACTTGCCAGAAGTTCCCTTTTTGGCCTTACGACGTGCATGATTGGATTGGGCACCCCGGACAGGTTTTCTAGCCTTTTTACTGCACAAAGATATATTATTCCCTCAAGTCTCTCCTCTATCGAAAAAAAAGTATACTTTTGATACTGTAGACAATTGGGGCCACCCGCACAAAAGAAAAAGAAGAAGAAAACAAAATAAAAAATCATACCGGGACACGCCGCAGCAACAGCAAAGATTGAACAATATTAATACGGGTAAGGCCAATAACGCTGAATCCTGGATTGAGTCAATATAATAACAAGAGAGAAACAAATTTAGTATAATAAGATGTAGATTTATTGATTTAAATCCTATTTTATCACTGAATTTTCACACTTGTTTTGTTTCAGTCATTATACTTTAAAATATAGTTTTGGTCCTGGACTTTCATAAAGATTCTGGTCCTTGCCATTAACTTTTTTGTATTTAAATATTTTTTAAGTAACCGGTTTCTAGACTCAATACAGACTTGAAACATGTAATCATGTCCTCATAAAAAAATAGATATTTAAAAGAGAACATTTTTTTGCAAGTATAAGGACCAAAACGTTAGAAGTGTGGGACTTCACGAACATAAGATTTAAACCTAAAATCTGCATCAAACATCTTTTTACAAGGTCAAATTTTCTAGAATAAAATATAATACAAACCAAAAGCCACTCGAACTCCTTAGTAGCGACCGGTCTTGTAATGTCATGTTTATCGAGCACTTCTTGGATGGTGGATTTAACCTGAAGTAAACATAAGAAAATAATCTAAGTATAAAGGACTACATTGAGAACTTCATACTTTATCCGGCAGTAAATTTTTCTTGTTTTGGGTCCTGGTAGCAGGAGAATAATAATTCCTGCCTGACGAGCTCCTTCTAGTAGCTTTCAACACAATGAAACATAGTACGCCATATTCTAATAACATATGATAATAAAAAACGGGAGAAGAAAAATGTTATCAATGACATGATTACCAAGGTAAATAAATTTTCTGCTATCATTACTTGACGAGTTGGACAAGTTGAACCAAGTTTACTAACAATGAGCGGTAGACCATATCAAAGGTATTTTATTTATTATGGAAATAAAATTAAACTAATCTCAAAAGAAAGTTTTACGGTTCTCACAACTCACAAGCACCAACAATAATCATCCCAGAAGTCGGAACCTACTCTAAAGATTCCGTAAGAATACTATCTCAGGGAAAACATTAACCCTTGTATTTAATTCTGACATTAAAGTATATAATCTAAACTTTTAACATGAATATGTGATGTATCTATCAGTACAGACGAGATTATAGGTCATATATCCAGAATAATCCAGAAACTAACCCTTCTGTTCATATTTCCTATAACAGCTTCACGTAGTCTATTTGTTTCGTGCTAAAAAATCAGTTTTAAAGTTTCCAAGTAATGCTTTTCAGTTCAGGATCTCAATTGTTGGTTGGTTTTGTACTGCATTGCAGGGGGTCAGAGTTTCAGAGGTAATTTGTATTAGCTGAGGAAAGAAAACTCCAATTCGTTGAGTTCTCTACTGTTGGCGAAATCCTCGTCTCTCCCAGGAATTCTGGGAATGCATTATATACAACTGTTGAAATTTTTGTTAAAAAAAATTCTTTATAAGGTTCGATCTCTTCTGTTATTTTAATTTATCTGGTCTTTGGAAGTATGATAAACACCCTTTCAGTTTCACGTATTGCAGGAAAATGACATTTCAGTCAGTGATTCATAAAATTACACTAAGAACTCTATGACAAATTATACATGTTTGTTTATTTTTCCTTGTTGATGTCACCCCACCTCACTTCCAGATTGCGATTTTATTTGAATATTGTAACTCCAAGACATGTGTGTAGAGGAAAGGATCCAATTTATTTTAAAAAAGATGGAAAATATCATCAAGATGCAAGACATTCTAACTAGCACACAGAAAAAAGGTCACAAGCATCGAATATAAGTAAATATGGATCTGCATATCTTCCTACATTTCCAGACTGCACATGCTTTTCTAAGAGGGTGCTCAAGGTGATCGTGCTTCTACGGATACGAACACGAGACATGGATATGACACGACATGAACACAGGGACACGTCATTTTTTAAAAATCTAAGACACGGACACGGCATGGACACGTTTAGAAAAATATACATTTTTTAAAACATATATTGTTTTCATACCAGAAGGAAATTCAAAATCAAAAAATTTATGCATTTGTATGCTTGAAAAAACGAATTTAATGTATTTTACTCTAAAATTTATTATTTTTGTCATTTAAGCATTGTGTTTATTTGGTATACTTAACAAGAGTTCAAAATGGACCTACAACTAGTATATGTCACATATCAATTGTGCTAACAAGTGTCCGATACGTGTCCAACAAGTGTCGGAGTGTCCGACACGGACACACTAGCCAAACTAAAGTGTCCGTGCTTCTTAGGTGATCAGTCAGTCAAACATGACTCCAATTGAGCTGCTCAAAATGTTTAATAATCAAAAAGACTCTAACCTTCTAAGCTCTTTTGCTTCAAAATTAGAAAAATATTCGACCTGACAATGGCGTTTTTATTTATTTTTTTAATAAACAAAACCCTTCCAGAAATACTCGTATCCTGACAACAGGTCCACACTGGATTCTGAATACATGAACTCTAGACCAAAATCAAGGGACTTATATCATCAGTATTGTCCAAACGAATACCACTTCTAGTCAAATCATGGTAAATAAAGAAGTATTTACAAAATATCCAGAATTACAACCATGAAAAATTACCAATTTTAGTTTTGTACCTTTTGACGATGTGTAGTCGCAGATTGCATAAAGTTTCCACAAGCATGCACCAACTCCTTTGTGTATGGATTTAATGCTACTCGGACTTTGTCAACATGAGGTTTTGTCACGGTAGCAACGTGATCAACATATGGTTTGCTGACCACTTTTACTTTCTAACTCACATCAAAAACGAGGAGAAAGAATGTGAAAAAGCAGAGAAGAAAAAAAATAAGACGAAAACTGTGATACAAAGCAGATTAACAAGTAGACTGAAGGCTGCGAGATATATACCTGAAAGTACGGATAGACAAAATCTTGTGCTCTTATAATATGTGGAGTCAATGCTTGTTTTGAAGCCTCGTAAACTTCTGAGCTTCTTTTACATAACAATTGCAAATGTGGTTTAGAATTCGTTTTCACCACCAACCACTGTTCATGCATGGCAGGGATCCACTTCTGCAATTGGCAACGAGTTAGTAAAAAAAGTTAATTCAGGTACTTGGCTGCAAAAATCTTAGTACAGCTCACCCAACAACCACAATGTTTTTACCTTTAGAGTCAATATAAAATATAACCCTTAATTATTAACTGCCTAACCAATAAATCTAAAAAATCAAATTTACTCAAATCTCTAAGCTCATTGTATGTCAACCTTCCAAACTAAAATTGGTAGTTTAAGAAGTTACTGAAAAATGTTATAATACACTCAACTTTTTTAAAAAAATATCAACCCTAATAATGGAACTCACAAATTGTTTCTGCAATGTATTGTGTATTTAACAAAAACAAGCATAGTCTGAGTGAGCATTGAAACATGATAAATCATTTTTCAAATTTGATATTGAGAAAGTTTTTCTTCATGTAAAAAACAGCTTATTACTTCTTTACCTGACATTTATTTAACATATGATAAAAAGAGAGACAAGGCTGGCCATAATGATTTCAAACATATCAAGATCCATATCAAAATTTATACCTGAGGTTTAATATGTGAGACAATTAAATAGAAAAGGACAATATATAATTGTTACATTGTTTAAAAAAAGGTTCAAGACAAATATACATCAAAGTAATTTTTTAATACTTTTTTTTAATATGATCTAAAGCTACTATGCTATGCTTCTATGTCAAGTAACTACGAGCAGAAATTAAGAAAATTAGCTCACAGCTTCAATTGAAAATACAAAAGCAGTAATTAAGAAAATTAGCTCACAGATTTAATTGGTTCTACATAGGGTCCCACCCAATTCTCCACATGTGCCTTTCCAACCCATATCTGCGACCAAATTTTGTTTAAGAATACAGAAAAAGAAGGCACTTAGATATAAGTGAATAGTATCTGAAACCAATTAGAAAAAGAAGGAAAAAACAAGAAGGTTGATGGACTTTAAGAGACAATGGTGCACAGATGATAGAAATAAACTTCCACTGTAGGTAAAAACTCAAAGCTGCAAACACTTAAATTCTCACTATCCTTAATGGGAAAGCTAGCAAGCCAAAGAATGGTGATGATAGGATGCAAATAAATTATTCCATAAATAACCTCAAGAAAACCAGAAAACAGTACCTTTTGCGACACCATATTCACTGTAGGTTTTGCATGCTCATTCCAGAATGAAGCAAGCCATGGCGGAAACCATGCACTGTGGACCTGATAATGAATTATGTTTAATTTTAGCCAAGCGTCACTAAGTAATAACTTCATCATATGTAAGAATTCTATTTGGTTCTTAAACTCCAAGAAACTAATAGTTTAACCCCTAAAGTGGTTTGACTTGAACCCTAAAATCACTATGTGACAAGTGACAATAACAAAGAGCAAGATGGACCTGCCAAGTACTACGTGGCTCTTTAGTTTTACCGAATATTATATTTCCTTAATAAGCCATTTCATTGTTATTTTACATTAAACTCCCTTTCTTTTTCAACCCCAAATCCTTCTCCTCCTACCCCTCCCTCTCCCCCTTTTCCCTACCTTTTTGAGATCTCTCTTCCGCTCCCCACCTTTCTCCACTTCTCTCTTTCCCCTCTACCTTCATTCTTTGCCTATTTTTAGATCTCTCTTCAGCCTCCCTCCCCTTTCTTTCCTCTCTTATTCACCGGCTCTTCCTGATCTCTTTGGCCTCACTCCCTTCCCCCATTCTTCCCACCTCTCATAGATCTCTCTTCAACCCCCTCCCCCTTTCTTACCCATTAACTTCCAAATCCATCTTCTTGTCGCTCCCCTCTCTCCCCTCCTCACCTCTTCTCAATATTTCGTCAGCCCCCTACTTTCCACCCTCTACAAAGGTCTTTGTATGGAGGCAAATGACCATGAACTTTTCTTCTAGGACCCCCCCCCCCCCCCAAAAAAAAAAAAAAAAAACAACACACTCAAACCATGTAAAAAAATTGTCCACCTTGCTTCAGCCTCAAGGTCAACTCAACTCATCAAACTCTATATATAAGAAACCATATAAAAAATTGCAAAAAGGATCTCCAGAACCAATTAGTAAGAATAAAATAAATCTTGAAGGTTTTATTGTTTTTAGGGAAGAGTTTAAATGAATAATATTGAGGTGGCAAATATTTATATTTAGAGTGTACAACCACTTAAACCTCCCCCAGAATCTAAAATCCGAATGAGAAGTCCTATTGAGGTTGGAGAAAAATCCTTCAGGCACTGAAAGCGCATAGTTCAACTATTATTTGACTACATGGAAGGACGCAGAAGGTACTGGAATTCACTTGCATGATGATAGACCAGAAATAACTTAATTAATAAACTTTACCTCCATCAACTCTTCAGTCTTTGAAGTGACCTCAAACTTCGCTTTCATCATTTCTTCCTGAGAATAGACAAGAAAATTACTAAGATATGAACAATCAAATTCCATAAAATGCACGCTATCAGCAGCACAACCATATAGAGTACCTCAGCTACTTTAAGTGCACGTTGGAGTTTCTGAATTTTGCTCTTCTGTTCTTCATTAGTGTTCTGAAGCTGTAAACAAAAAAAAAAAAAAAAAAATCAAAACCATGAGAACGGAACTAAGGAAAAACTAAAACAGTTCCTCTCCATAAACTGTGAGAAGCAGTGAGGCTGCCAATTCCAATTACATGATTCCATAAATGCACTCAACTTACTTTCTCCAGTTTTGAAATAAATCTATGCATCCTCTCCTCTGCTTCATTTGATCTTGCTTCCAGAGCATCTTTCTCCCTGTTTTGAGCATCTAGTTCCCTTTTAAGTTCACTGACCTGAAAAGATAAATACAGAGACAGACAGAGTGAGTGCATACCGTAATTCCAATCGTCATTCTGTTCAAGATTTCTATATCGTACGTACCTGCTTCTCTAATTCACCAGCACGTGAATGAGCCTTTGCAATTGTTTCCTCAGCATGTAATTTTCCTTCTCTCTACTCAAAGCAAGAATTACAATTAGATATAAAATTCCAAATACGCAAAAAGAGAATAGAGTGGAGTAAAGGTTACATGAGGCATAATAGTATCAGAAAATCCATCTCCATAATTGCAATAATACAAGTATCAGCACGGATTTTTCAGTCCTGATACATATCAGAGCCAACCTGGAGAGATTCTATCTCGCTTTCAAGAAATGAAACTCTATCTGACTTGTCCCTATATATTTCATCCTTCTGAGATATTAGATCATCTTTTTTCTCCAATTCCCGTGCTTTTTCATCGATCAGGACTTCTGCAGAAACAGGCAAAAAATGAGTCTCTCAATACATGAAAAAGTGAACAACCACGTCAACCAACTTAAGAGCATATGGAAAACGCTTCAAGCACAGGAAACGCTTCGGGAAATTTTTTTTCCAGAGATATAAAGCAAATGGCAGAGCTTCGTTCAATCAAAGGAAACGCTATCTTAGATTTGAAATCCATACGGCTTCGAAAGACCATATCAACTCGAAACACATTAATTCGGCGGAAAACAGAATCGAAACAGCCAATAAAGAAAGAAACAAATTCCAAGCCGCTTTGAATTAAGTTTGCTTCATCAAAATACGTAAGTTCGCACTAACACTTCATTCGCCACATTTTCCCATGCTTTCTCAGCAATCAAACAAACTCAAATGCACAAGAGATTACAATAAACTAACCAAGCTCTCGGATCTTAGAATTAAGTTTCTCCAATTCGATCTTAAGCACAGAGGAATGAGCGCCATCCTCTCCCACGACTTCAATTGCATCTTCTCCGCCGTCGACAATCACGTCGGCTGCAGCGGAGAAGATAACTAAAGCTAGAAATATCGTAAGGCTCGCAAGCTTCGGAACCGCCATGGATTCCAATTACGGAACCAAACTCCGAAGTCAGAAGAGGAGGAGAAGGAGTTGCCGCTACTCCAGCGATTTTGTGTTTGTCGTGAAAAACGTGCAACGTTGCATCCGCTTCACGGTTTTGAAGAAGAAGAAGAAGAAAGAAATTTGTTTTTCGTTTTTTTAATACAATTTTCTAAATTGAGAAAATTAGAGAAGGAAAAACATGAAGGGCCGAGATGTTGCCAACGGGGCTGACACGTGTATTTGGGTCTTCGAAATCTGCGTACGTGGCAGTCGCTGTTGTACACGATGAGATATTGTTTCCTTGCTTTGTTATATTCTTTTTTGGGGGAAAAAAACCAATCTTCGAGTTCCAATTTTAACCCTACCCTCTCAATTTCATCGAATTAAATGTCACAATTGATAAATTGTATCAATTTTTTTTTTTCACAATATAAATTGTATCAATTTGAACTTCAAACTTGAGTGTTGCAATGTAGATATGTACTCAACTTTTCATTTGAATTGTCATTAAAGCATGTAATTGACAATTTCCTATTTTTTTCTTTTTAATTTACGTTGCACTTGTGCTTTGTAAGAATTTTGTTGGAGAAACTTTTTAGGGGAAGAAATCAAATGTCTCATACTATTATTCTCATTGTTATCCAAAAATAAAAATAAAAATAAGTTATTGACAACAAGAAAAATCTAGCAAATATGAGAAATAAAAAATTCGAAATTTCTTTGTTTTCATTTCCTACACTTGTACATTCTTCTAATTAACAAGAAAAAAATGGTAAGATAAGGAAAAAAACCCACAAAGTTCTTAGCAACAGAAAAACTAGAAAATATTTGAAGATAAAAAACCTCTAAAGTTGTTTTACTTTCGTAATCTTAAATAGCAGCAAAAAAAACCCTCACAAAGTTTTCAACAACAAGAAAAAATCATCTAAAATAAAGTTTTTCCAATATTTTATTTATAAGAAACCAATTCCAAGTGCAATATGCATAAATTAAGAAAAAAGAAAGAAGAAATAGTCAATTACGGTATGATGGTTCAAACAAAAAGGTAACCAAAGGTATACATTGTAACACTGGTGCAAGTTTGAGTTTAAAATCGATACGATGGATAAGTTTGGGATTCGATTTGATGAAATTGAAACTTTAGGGTTAAAATTGATATAACTTGCTAATTTAAGGTTCAATTTGATTAAATTAAAAGTTCATGGTTAAAATTGATACAACCGGTAAAGTTTAGGGTCAAAAATGATTTTTTTTTCCCAACTTTTTATTTATTTATTTTCTTTGTTATATATATATAATATATTGTTTTGGATTAAAATATTAATTTGATCTATATTATATAAATCTTAAAAGTAATAATAATAATTAGTGGTGATAATTATTTATTTATTATTATTTTTTTTTTTTTTGATAACTGGTGATAATTATGTATATAAATTAGTTAAACAATAATAATAATATTTTTTTAATTAGTTAACAGTAGTTTTAAGTAATTTTTTATATAAATTAGTTAAATAATAATAATAAGTTTTATATAAGAAAAAACATAATATGAAGATATTTCTAAAATTTATAGAAAGAAGAAGAAGAGATTAGTTTTCTTAAAGAAAGTTAACAATAAACCAGTCGTAGCCGTAGGGATTAGCTTTAAGTTTTATTCGGTACAATGATTAAAATAGAATTGTATCTTTTTTAAAAAAGAATATTACCATTTAATCTTGGTACCATTTTTCATACTTCAAGAATTAAAGTGTCTTTTTTGAAATATCAGGACCTAAAAAGTGTATTCGATGATCGACAACCAACAATGAGAAGAGAGGCAATAAAGGATAGACAATGCAAATATGAGCATAGCTCAATTGGTATAAGGAGAGACAATTATGGATGAGGAAGGTGGTCGGTGGTCGGTGCAATGGATGATGGTGGTCGAAGCTAGACAATGTTGGTGGCTAGGAAATGAGAAAGAAAATAAATAATAAAAAAGTATTTAATATATCATTTTATTTTTTAAAAATGAATGTCACATTAGTGATCCGTAAGTAATTAATTAAAGAATAATTAAACGGAAGGACCGAGAGTGTAACAAAATCCAGACCTCAAAGTAATATTGTTGTGTTTAAAAACTCAGGGACCAAAAATATATTTTTCTCATTAATATATTTTATCACTTCAACGTGGTAATGTTAGCCGCTACAAAATCATTTCGTTTGGTTTAACTTTTCAAATGTTTAATTTTGAAAAAAAAAAAAAAAACTTGAAAAAAATTGTAGTGTTTGGCAACCATTAAAAATGATTTATTAAAAAATAAGATTGAAAAATAAACCATTTCAAGAGAAACACTTGAAATCAAATTTTTTAGCTTGGGTGTAAAACATTTATGAGGAAGTGTTTGATCATGTGTGTCCAAAGGAGGGGCACAATTTGTTTACTGATGCAGCGATCAATCTGCAATACAATGGAGTGGGGTATAGTATGGTTATTATGGAATCTGATGGTAAAATGTTAGCAGCCATGGAGATGATGGATCACACTTGTTACACACCGCTAGCGGCAGAGATTCAAGCAATTCTTCATGGGATCAGATTATTGCAAAGACTGATAACAGGCGATTTGTCAATTTCATCTGATGTATATCATTGGATCATCCAAATTAGGGAGTTGACTACTCAGTTCTCTAATCTAAGGTTTTCTCATATTTCTAGGAATAGAAATAGGAGGGCAGATTTACTAGCAAATGATGCTTTGTCTAATGCTAGATTCATGCTATGTGGTTGCCAGATTTCCAACCATGGCTATTCCCAACGGGTTTGTCAACTCGTTGTAAATGTACTTTGTATTGTGACTATTTGTTTTAATGATATGATGCTTACTCTTAAAATAAAAAAAATAAATAAACAATTTTTATGCAAAATGTTTATAAAAAATGTATTCTTTACGGAAAAATACACTTTTGGTCCCTGAGGTTTGGGTTAAGTTATACTTTGGTCCCTGAGTTTTCAAACTCAACAAAATTACCCCTGAGGTTTGAGATAATAAGCAATTTGGTCCCTGCCATCCATTTTGCCGTTAAATCCTAACGGGTTGCTGTCGTGTCACAATTATTTTAATTAAAAAATTATTTTTTAATTTTTTAAATAAAAATATTATTATTTTATTATTTTAATTTTTTTTCTCCCTCTTTCTTCTCCTCCTTCTTTCTCTTCCCCATCTCCTTCTTCCTTCCCCATCTCCTTCTTCTTCAACTCCAGTGGTCGGCCGCCCCCCGGCCACCGCCGGCTACTGATAAGGGTAAAAAATATACATATTTTACCCTTATATTTAGCTCATTTGTTGGCCAAATGTTGTATGTTGTGATCAATTTACTGTTCCCGAGCTCAAAATATGCTTAAATTGATAAGTTAGGGTGTTGAGATTTACTTTTGTCAAATTGTACTCATTTGTGCTTAAAAAGACTTGATTTTAAGAGAATTTGACTTAGTTTGTTGCTGTACAGGAAAACAGAGGAAAAACTGGAATTTCCCAGTAATGCGACCGCATTTCTGGGAAGGCAAAAATGAAATGCGAACGCATCTCTGGAAAAATTGAAGTCATTCGCGGGTCGTTGTTGACGAGTCTTTTTCGCACCTAACTGGCTGTTTTGACCCCGAAACTGACTGAGCAACCTTCCAGCACCTATTTCGCAGCTCCTCAACCATTTTCTACACTATATAAGCTCGAGATTCGAAGTCAAATTCAAGCAGAACTCATTGGAAGAAAAGGGTGGCGACAGAACCCTGGCTCGACGCCTATGAGTAGGGATGTCTGAGGTCCTTCTTAGATGACTGAATTCTAACCTGAGTTAGACATCAAACCTTAGGATTTGTAGGGATTTTCACCCATTCCCACTTGTAAAAGCGAGAGAGTGGAGTGTCTTAGCGAACTCTAGAAGGATTGAGTAAATAGAAAAACCCATAATATTTAGCTATCTCCTTTATTTCCAGCTCTTGAATCTTTTCATTATTCTGTATTATTTACATTCTTATTTCAATGAAAATGTATTCATTTGCACTTTATCTCACCACGAGTAGTTAAATTCCGTTGAGGGGTTCAATATGGTGAATTTCCTTATGGATTAATGGCTTGAAAGTGTTTTATTTGCTTAAGTTTCTGTTCAATGCATGTCATTCTTTATTGATTATCACTCTAATCTTGTTGAGTTTAACTTGATCACTTAGACTTTGCATGCTATGTGAGTTTGATCTCGAAAGGGACAAACAATATCGGTTCTCATAAAGGTGATATAGGAGAAAAAGCTCGAAAGAGATTGTTCGGCGGTATAGGGCAAGCTGCCTAAGGCACCCTATATCGACTATAGGGTTATAGGTTGCATTCGTGAATTATCTATGTCGGAGTCGAGTCACAGAAATGTGCATAACGGTACTCACTTAACCTTCTAACGGTTCTTAGGAGCAAGGACCAAATAGAAGTTAAATCTGACCCAATGCATTGAATAGGCTTAAGTTAAATATTGCATGACTATGGTTATTGCCTTTGGGATGAACCCATGTTGAATACCTCGTTTATTTCTTATTGTTATTCTTTTAGTTATTTGCATGTTTTATTTATCTTTTCAAAAACCCAATCAATCAACTTATTTTCTTTGGTTACCTTTTTCAAAAGCAATAATTTGAGCAGTTTCTTCATCAAATCTGAATTTCCAATTTAGTCCTCGTGGGATCGATACCCTTGGAATACTTCTAAGGTTTTTTTATTACTATGTGTGACAGTGTATACTTGCACTAAGTGTTAGCTGAATTATTTTTTATTATTATTATTCATTCTATCTCACATTCCATCCATTCAGCTGACGATGCACCAGCTACCGGCGAACGGCGGCGCCCGCCACTGTAATTTTTTTTTCTTCTTTCTTCTTCTTCCCTTCTTCCCTTCTTCTCATTTCTTTTCTTTCTTCTGTTTTTTTTATAAAAAAAACAGACCGAATCGGGGAGGAGGAAGAAAAGAAACAGAAGAAAGAAAAGAAATGAGAAGAAGGGAAAAAGGGAAGAAGAAAAAAAGATTCTGGCGGCGGCGGCCGTCGTTTGCCAGCAACTGGCGGTGGTCAGGCGGCGGCCAACCACCGGAGTTGAAGAAGAAGGAGATGGGGAAGGAAGAAGGAGATGGAGAAGAGAAAGAAGAAGGAGAAGAAAGAGAGAAATAATTAAAAAAATTAATAAAATAATAATATTTATATTATTTTAATATATTTTTATTTAAAAAATTTTAAAATTAATTTTTTAATTAAAATAATAGTGTCACGTCAGCAGTCCGTTAGTATTTAACGACAAACTGGGCGCAGAGACCAAATTGCTCCTTATCTCAAACCTTAGGGTAATTTTGTTGAGTTTGAAAACTTAGGGACCAAAGTGTAACTTAACCCAAACCTCAGGGACCAAGAGTGTATTTTTCCCTATTCCTTAAAAACACTTAAACTAAAAGGTAGGGAAAAATACATTTTTGGTCCCTGAGGTTTGGGTTAGGTTTCATTTTGGTCCCTGAGTTTTCAAACTCAACAATTTAGTCCCTGAGGTTTGGTTTTAGTTTCATTTTAGTCCCTCCATCTAATTTTCTGTTAATAGTTAACAGATTGCTGACGTGGCAAAATATTTTTATTAAAAAAATTATTTTTAAAGTTTTTTAAAATATAAATATAATAAAATAATAAATATATTATTATTTTATTTCTTTCCCCCTCTCTCTCCTCCTTCTTCTTCTTTCTTCCACCCACCTCCTAAACCCTAAACCTATCTCCGACGACTGTGAACACCGGTAGGAGATCGCCGACGATTTTTTTTTTTTTTATAATTTTTCTTCGGTTTTTTCCTTTCTTCTCTTTTCGAATACGTAGAGACCGTCGATTTTTGAAACTGGCGAAGCGCTTGAACTCCATACGAACATGTGGAGCTCCTTCGCGTCATGGCTGACTTTACTCATCGGAGCGCCGTTCTGCGGCGGTGGCTGTGTTTTACCGCTCTTTGTGAACTCTGGATTCGACGTTGGATAGAAATCGAACCTCGGAGAATTCACCGCCGGAGCTGCGCAACTCTCTTCAAAATTCCAGGGCCGAGGCGTCGGACCTCTCGACGATTGAACGAAATATAACTCCGGCTGGCTGAAATTCGAGTGTCGTCCTTGATATCCCATCAAAGAGTAGAAATCCGAGTGGTTAAAATTCGAACCTCGCGGTGTATTCGATGGCCGAGGCGTCAACACCGGGAGTGAACACGGCCCCAACGACTGTCGTGAAGCGTTCAATTTCCTCACAGTTACGTGAAGTTTCCCGTCGTTGCCAATTTCAGCGTCAGTCACAAGAAAATCCCTCCCGTCCAACGAAACAACATCGGAATCGACCTTGAAGGAGACAATGGAGGCCACGGTTTCAGGAAATTGCTCCATAATCAGAATCTTCGCTCCACGATACTCGAACAGAAAAAGCAAAAGCGTGTACCAAACGAGGGAGGGAGGAGGAACTCCCTCCTCCCCATTCCAGCGCCGGAAACGTGGAGGGAGACTCCCTCCTCCCTCCTCCTCTTTACTGTTATAAAAAAAAGGACAATGAGGTTGAGAAGAGAAAGAAAAAAGAAAAAAAAAACAGAAAAAAAAAATTATTCACCGGCGGCCGGCCGGTGTTGACAGTCGCCGGAGATAGGTTTAGGGTTTAGGAGGTGGGTGGAAGAAAGAAGAAGGGGATGGGTGGAAGAAAGAAGAAGAAGGAGAGAGAGGGGGGAAAGAAATAAAACAATTATAAAATAATAATATATATATATATATTATTTTATTATATTTATATTTTAAAAAACTTAAAAAATAATTTTTTTAATAAAAAATTTTTGCCACGTCAACAATCCGTTAACTATTAACGGAAAATTGGATGGAGGGACCAAAATGAAACTAAAACCAAAACTCAGGGACTAAATTGTTAAGTTTGGAAATTTAGGGACCAAAATGAAACCTAACCCAAACTTTAGGGACTAAAAGTGTATTTTTTCCTAAAAGGTATTATCCAAACAGACCCTAAGTTAGGTTGAAATTGACAAATATTTTAAATCATATACTATTCTATAATTTTCATTTTAATGTTTATTTATTTGTTATATATAGGCTAAATTGTACAAAATACCCATAAACTCTAAGGTAGATTTCAATTATGTTCACTCTGAAAGATTTTATTATGATCTTAAAATTTAAATTTTATGTTGAGTGGGTTCATGTATTAAAAAAAAAAAAGTTCTCAAATAGGTCAATTGATCAGACACAAGATTGAAAATTCAGAAACCTATTAAAGATAAAATTGAAAATTTAAAGAAAAAAATGAAAAAAGAAAGAAAAAAAACAAAAATAAAATAAAATGTCTCAAAATTTAAAATAAAAAGAGAACAAAATCTACGTCCCAACCTCGAACTTTTTTTTTTTTTAATTGTAATGGGTGGCTAAATTCTAATGGTTAATTGCAAATATAGAAAGTTTTATAAAAAATTGCAAATATAAAAAAAATTTAAATCATTTTTTTAATTACCGTTTTGCCCCTATTTTTATTTCTATCCGTGATAGATTTCTATCACTGATAGAATCTATCACTAATAGAAATATATTGTTGATAGAATCGCAGTGATAGAAATCCAGTGATAGTTTTCTATCACTGATAGAAATTTATCGCTAAAAGGAATCAATAGTGTATTGGATAAAAACCAATAGTGTATTTGATTACGTGATAATTTTGTACATATCTTTTGTTTTTTCTTTTTTTTGTTTTGTTGAGGTTTCCCATTCTTTAAATTTCAACTTCCGCTTTGTGTTTTTCTTTTCTTCCGGTTCAATTTCCATGTTGTTTTGCTTCGACATTTATAAAAACAAAATCAAAACAAAATCAGAGACATCAGTTTTAGAAACAAAAATGATAGATTTCTATCATTGATAGAATATTTCTATCACTAAAAGAAATCTAACATTGATAGGTTTATTTCTATCACGGATATAGAAATCTATAAGTGGTAGAAAACCTTTTATCACTGATAGAAAACAATAGCAACTTCCAAGCAAAATGCAGAAATCTTCTATCGATTCTATCAGTGATAGAAAAATAGAAATACAAAGTTTTTTTTTACTATTTCTATCACTAATAGAAACCTTTAGAGGTAAATTAGTGAATTGAATCTATCGGTGATAGAAATCTAACTTTCTATCATTGATAGAGTGATAGGAGATTTCTATAACACAAAAATGATATAGGTATTAAATTACATGGGCTTCCATCTCAAAACCAATTGGCAATGAGTGGGGTGACCCTTGTAGTTTATAAGTTGTGAGGTCTCCACTAATCTTTTCAATGTGGGATCCTCAACAATAGGAGTTATGTTAAAAAAAAAAAAATGATATAGGAGTTATATACAAATATTAGAAATATCAATAATATATTTTATCAAAGATATAAAATTGGTATATCACTGATATATCATTGACAACTTTATATTGATTGTATCATTGTTATATTTGATCACATAAATGGTATATCAATGGTCTACTTTCTCTTGGACATATCCATGATACAAAAATAGTATAGGACCAGTCATACACCAGAGGTAAAAGAATACATATTTGCAAATTATTTTTCTGCAAAACAAAATTTCAAATATAATAATCAAATTTGCCATCTATTATAATTTCCCAATTTCTAACGAGATTTTCTTAGACTTTCTAAAAGTATCATATTACAAATTATAAAGAGAGAAATCGAATCTACAACCGAGTGGTACAAATATTTGAACTATATTCAAGTTGACATCATGACCTTCTTTATCAATTTAAGTTATTGAGACGAGAGCTTTGTATTAGAATTAGGGAACCCTTTGGATATGTAAACCATTTTATTTCAACCTTAAATTAAGATTTAGATTAGATTACCTAAAAATCAAAGCTCTTCAAACAAATTAAGAATATGTATTATTTTGGCTCAAAAGTCAAACATTCCACAAGATATAAAAGGATTGAAATCCTACTTTGAATGTTTTAATTTCGGCATGTAACACCATAAATTGCAAAAGGGATTCAAAAAGCTCTCAACTAAACTTAGAAAGAAAAATGATGAAGGCTAAATTTCAATTCATCATCTAGATAACCTCCTAGCTAAATTAATGATAAAATTAGCCAACATAGTAAAAGTACAAAAATACCCCTATTTAATATGCTCGAAAAAAATTAAATTAGAAAATGATACAATTAAGTCAATTCTGAAATAAAATGTGAATCATAATTTTTGGAAGTCATTGGTACTTCATATCAATTTGGGTAGAAATAATATACACATAGATTTTTAATGTTTGTGACATTTTTCCAATTTTATCCTTGACTTTTAAAAACTTTAAAATCCATCCTTTGATATACCGATTTATCTCAATCAAATCCTTCCAATGAAAATATAATAATAATAATAATAATAAATAATAATAATAAAACTGTGATAGTATGAAATTAAAAATGGATTAGAAAACGAAATGATGGGCTTAGCTAAAATATAATTAAGCAAAAAGATGATAAGTTCAAGTTAAATTGAGTGGCTTGGGTGGGATTTCGAACGTTTGAACTTTAAAATATTTAATCGTAACTAGCTGAGCTAGGTTGGTTGGACTACGGGTTCTTATATAGAGATTTGATATGGTCCTGTGCAAGGCACAAATATCAAATAACGATACAGATTTTTACACGTGTCAACGACAATAATTGAGTACATGGAGAAATAATTCCAAAGGCGACCGACAGGACAGGACCCCTGACTGGCATCTTATGTAACACCCCGTGCATCTTGGTGTTCTTTTTAATTCCGTGTAGTTGGTCAAATTAAATGTGAATTTTATTTGGACTGGTACTAAGGAATTATTAATTTTAAACTAAGGTGTTTGGGAAATTATCGTGTTTTAAATCTCTCCCTAAAACTCGTTGGATTTGGTCTGTGTTGGTTGAGAAGCGTAAGCGTTGTAATTTAATTATACGCTGAATGAAGGGTTGTTGAGGAAATCCTATTCTTGAGATTCTATCTTTGGGCTTTGATTTATTCAAAGAGAATTAAATAAAAGAAAGAAATTCAAAGGGGGAAAAGAAAAAATAAGGAAAAAGAAAGCCCTAAGCTCTCCCTTTCAGGCAGCCCCCCCCCCCCCCCCCCCGCCGTGAGCTTCAGCCGCTGCCGCCGCCCGAGTTTGCCGTCTGAGTCGCACCGCCGTCACCGTTTGGGTCGCGCTACGTCTCCATCTTCCGCCATTTCTCTTCTTTTTCCGCATGTTTCTCTTCGCGAATCTCTCTCCCGTCAGCCTCTCTCCCTCTCGTGTTGCCGTGGAACCCATTCCCTCGTGGGAGTAGTGCCGTCGTGAAGGCCAACTCGCGCCGTCGCCGTCCCCCGTCCAGCCGCCGCCGCGTTCCCTCTCTGTTCGTGGGTTTTGTGGTTCAAGCTTGCTTTTCCTTGCGTTTTCAGCAAGAAAAACTCGTGGGTAAGTCTCCTTTCCCTCGTTCTTGTTGGTTTAAAGCCCGATCTGAGTCTCTTGTGTCTATATTGGTTAGATCGTGCGCGGACAGCAGCTCGAAGCCTCATTTCCTCCGCGTTTCAGCCTTAAAAATCATGGGTAGGCCTTTTCCCTTTCCTTTCCTTGTGGTTTAAGGCCCGATCTAAGTTTCTCTTGGTTTAGTTTTGTTAGATCTCGCGTGCCTAGCAATTCGGAGCCCCGTCGCTCTCGTTTCAGTCGATTCTGCCTCTGTCCAGCAGCGTTTTCGATTGCTGTTGGTGTCGTTTGGCATTTTCGGTAAGTCTAATCCCTTACCCATGCTTGGATGGTGTTGAGATTAGAATGCCCATTCGTTTTCAGTGTTGAAAAATTAAGTTTGTGTTGATTTTCTGATCTGCAGTGCTGTCTAAGTGTTCGATTGAGTTCGAAACACTTCAACTCGAATACCCACTGCCCAAGGAGCATTCTAGCACGCTATACGAGGTTAGGATAACCCGTCTAGCGTGAAAGCGGGTCTGTTTGGTAAGTTTCTTCGTTGTCCCTAGTTGATAACATTAAAGTTGGGTTGCCCATTAGTTGCTCTAGCTTTAGAAGCATGTGTAGTTGTTGCTCCTTTGCTTATCTAGGCTCGTAGGTGTTGCCTAATCGTTATAGGTCCTAGTTCATGTTTAATGGGTCATCATTGCTATTTTGGTTAAAAACATGTATTATGTCTATGCCCATTAAGTCTCGTTGCCTCAATAGTCTTTCCCGACCTTTGTAGGTTCTTAAAGCATGAATTAATGAGCTTGTGCTTGCTGTTAGTAGTTTAAAAAGCTTGCTCGATAGGCCTCCATCAATTATCTTAGGTTTAGTAGCATGCCCAATCCTTAGGAGTTCCTAGTGCGCTTTATGTGGGTCATGTACTTGTTGTCCAGTGGCTGAAAAGCCTTATCTGGAGTCGTTCGGCGAATACCCATTGCCCGTTGTGCCTTAAACATGGTTGCCCATGGTCTAAAGGTTTTGGGTTTTCATTATGGGGTATGTTTAAAGGCTGTCCAGCAAAAAAATGAGCTGGGTAAAGTGGTTTTGGCCCCTAGTAGCATGTTAGGCCTTTCTCTTCTGGTTTAGTCTTTGATGGATAGCGTTTTTGGTTGTAGTTCGAGGTGCTTGTGGAGCTTGGTTCAAGTGTCGCCTTGTTGGTAAATTAGAAGCAGTGTTTTGTAAGTAGTTTCTACTTGCTGGATTTTGGTTGATTGTATGAAGCATGATGTTTGTTTTTATGTTTTATTTTTGTACTTGTGAATAACGTGTTCTGTTATATTTAAATGTACTGAAATGCTTGAGATGAGCATATATTGATTATCATTTGTGATAAGCATGAAATGTGACTGTTGAGTTGTGGTTGTTGAAGTGCTTATGTGTAGTATGTATGTTTCTATTGCATTGTCTGGGATGGGCGTGTTTGGTTGTCAAGCATGTTTAGTTAGGCTAGCATGCTGTCACGGGAAGTGTAGCATGAGTCTAGTAGTTGCGTTGCATGACGCGTAATTCATGTGTAGGTGCGTAGCGTGGCGCGTAATTCACGTGTTTGGTTTTGCGTAGCATGACGCGTAATGCATGCGATTGGATTTGCGTAGCATAGAGCGTAATGCATGCGGTTGGTTTTGCGTAGCATGGCGCGTAATGCATGCGGTTGTTTAGCGTAGCATGATGCGGAAATCATGTGGGCTAGGTGCGCAACGTGGCACGTAATTCACGTGTTGGTTTGCGCAGCATGGCGAGTAATTCATGTGTTAGGTGCGGAGCATGACGCATAAATCATGTGTGGTCTAGTAGAGTGTGGGTGCATAGTGTGGGAAGCATATGCATGATGATTATTTATTGCTTTGTGAGCATCTTGGCTTTTTATTGTTTTTGGAAGCATGTTATATGCGTGTGAGAAGCATGTTGTTTGTCATTGGATGATGTTTGTGATCTAGCATGTATGAGCTGCTTACCAATACCATGGTTGTACTGTCCCTTCCCCACCTTCCCCCCAACATTTTAGATGTTACAGGAATCGAGGATGATCCGAACCTTGGTGGCGAGGAGGAAGACTAAGAGGAAAATTCCTAGGGTGTTGGATTCTTTCCTGGTTATGGTTTAATTTATTGCTTTGAGTAGGCTAGATGGAATTTAACATTGTTGTTCCTGTTTGGTGAGAGATTCATTTGAGACTTTATGTTTCTGAGCTTAGAACTAGTGTTGTTAGAGCTGGTTTTGAATAAAGATTGTTCGGGTTAGCAGGTGATAAGTGGAATGTTCTTCTTGTTAAATGGATGCTTATGTGTCATAGCATGATTCTTGTTTACTGTATGTTGCTACGAGGTCTTGTTAAATGGAGATATGTTGTGAATCTGGCTGTAATTTGGTGGAGTTTGGATGTATGCATGCTTAGAAGTGTTAAATGTCTCTATCAGGTTAAGGAAAAATTTTGGGATAACCAGTTTTACGCCGTTATGCTGTCGAAATTTTCGGTACATTCGGTTGTAAGTGGTTTGCCTTAGCTACTTAAGAGTCTAGAGTAAGTAGTAACGTCGCTAGGCTAGAGGTTGGAAAACCTGGGGCGTTACATCTTATCACTTTGGAATATTTCTTTATGAAAAAGTAAGGATATTACGGTAAGATTTTTTGGTTGGTGGGACAGGACCCCACTTAACTTTATCTCTTCGTAATCGAATAAAGTAAAAGCATAAAATTACAAAACACTAAAATACAACACACTTGCTGGAAAGTAAAGAAATCGATAAAGATAGATGAGATATGTCGGCTCGATCTTCAAATCTTTCGATCTGATCTCTTCGTGACAAGGTGATGATGTCACCCAGCTTCTCCTGAATGGCCTGGATTGAACTACCTTACGTCAACAGTATTGATCTTCCTAATTTCTCAAGAATCGGATGCATCCCAGGTCTTACTCGACTTCCCCGTCATTACTACCCTAAGCATCCTCCATTTCTCCTTTGAAATTATTCAATCAATTGGGCGTGGTAGTCTTTTCCTAACCGGATCCAATCCTCGCTAACCACGCTGGGCTGTGGTTGGTTATTCCACTTCAAAAGCTTGTTATCTCCATCATCCCCCTCAATCGAAAAGCATTATATGGCTGGTGAATCCAACCCATAAAATAAATTGTTGTAAGTTTTCATAGTCTGTGAGGTTAATTTATGTTTATGTTTATCTTTCTTTGAAAAAAACTATCTTATGTGTCAATTCGAGTGTAGTTTAGTGGATAAGATATCAATTACTATCCCAAAGGTCGTTGTTTCGATTTCCACCCTAACGTTGTTAAACTAAAAAAAAAAAAATCTATCTTTTATGTATAAAATGAAGTCTAAGTAGAGAAGATTAAAAGTAAATTAAATTATCTCATGTAGGTATGTTTGGAATATCTTCTCGGCACTTTAAAAAGTATATATTTTCAATAAAATATATTTTTATTATATTACACTTGTTTACAAAGTGCTTTAATTAATTAAAAAAAAATTTGTTGCACAATATTTAGAAGTGATTCCATTAATTACAAATATGCTTTTTCTTATTAAATATAATATCTTGAAAATTTTTGGTTAATCACTTTAAAGTCATTAAGGATATCTTTAAATGTTTCTTTTTAAAATTATTAAATTCATCCATTTTAAAGTGTTTTTTTATTTATTAAGATTTTTTTTTAAAAAAAATACTTTGATGATCTAAAATCTATATTAAATACACTCTGAATTATTAATTTTTTCAATGGTAATTTTTTGAAAATTGATTTTATTTAAAAATTATTCCTTTTTCAAAAGTTATTCCTAACACACTAGTAACTAAATCGATCTATTATTTCACCACTAAATCACTACTACAAAAAATCGCTTTTAATGACGGACATTGCCCGTCATTAAAGACATTTAATGACGGGCGGAGTCCGTCGTCTATACGAGTGTCGTGGTACCTTTTCATGACGGGCGACTTTTAATGACGGGCATTGCCCGTCATTAAAAACCGTCCGTCATGAAAAGTTACAATGACGGACAGTTTTAATGACGGGCAATGCCCGTCATTAAAGGTCGTCCGTCATGAAAAGTCCGTCATAGTAAGTTCAATTTCCAACCAAATGTCCGTCATTAAAGGTGTCCGTCATGAAAAGTCCGTCATGAAATGTCCGTCATTAAAAGTCCGTCATTAAATGTCAGTCGTTAAATGTCCGTCATTAAATGTCTTTTTTAATGACAGACATTGCCCGTCATTATTTTGTTCATAATTTAATAAAAAAAATTGTTGGTTGCCCGATGCAAACCAACAATATTTTCTTTATTTGTCAACCTGTAAAGAAAGTAATCTTAATTGTGAAATATGAAAAGCTTTCAAATGATCCAAGTATGTTTTAAATCACACTTTGAACACACATTGACTTGGAAACACATTTTCACATAACAAGCTTTAAGTCAACGTTTAACTACATAAAAAACCTTCAAATCATATAAATATGCTTGGAATCACACTTTGGACACACATGTAATAGAATTGGAATCACACTTTGAAAATTTCGGCATGACCTCTATTAGACAATCCAAAACTAACCTGAAATAATACAACATATAATCACTCCTATAGCATATACATCATGCATATGGAACCACCCGTCCTTCCATAAACAACATCCAGCAGAAATTTACACAACATACAATGGGACCACCCCGTCCCTCCACAGGTCATCAAAAATAATCTTACACAAATCTACAACAGATAGAAAATCTAGTACTTACACATCACATTTACAGCATTCACATCATCCAGAAAGAACCCTACACAAATGTTCCCACGAACCCTGCCCATTCTATTCGAACCTCGTCAATTTCTTCTTGCGTATATGCTGTTTTTGTGTTAAACTAAACATAAGAAAAACCATAAACAAAATATAAGAATCCTTAAGAAAATTGAATTATAAATAATTAAAAGATATTTATAGAAGTAGTGGAGTTGAATACGATTACGTACAAGATTATTTACAGACGTAGAGGAGTGGTGTACTATTTCTCGAATATACTTTTGTACATAATATCCACACTCTACAGAACCCAATTGACGGGGGCACTATATGTAAGAAGAGTTGAAAAACAATTAAATACTTGAATTGACAAATTTGATAACGTTGAGAATATAGTCAATGTAAATTTACCTTTATAAGTTTCCAAATTATGTTCGAGCGATATTGTGGGAGTGAGTTCTTTGCTTGCCACATTCTCAGTGATCTAAATAATTTGAGCATTAGAGTGATATATATATATATATGAGAATCAACCACAATAAAAGTTTATAGATACTTACGTATTTGATAATTCCTTGAAAACTTTCTTCAAGCTTACTACGTAATGAGTTCAATACATAAACGGTATTCTCTCCAGGATTGATCACAATCAACATCCAATGACACCTATAAGAAACGAACATTCTTTTTAATAGTTTATCACAAATTACACCTATAATTAAGTATAACTAATTTGAATTGACATTACTTACCCAGTATTATACGGGATGATGACTAGTTGATTCAAATTAACCATGTCTAGCCGGTTGGCTAGATTTCTGCAACGAGTTTCTTGACACTTTACAAATGAAGAAATGGTTCCTTGATCAACTATCAGAAATTTGCTGGTTATTTCATTGTCACATACAGTCCAAAGATACCTAAAAAAAATAAACAATATTATAAAACATTGAAAATCATAGTAAATAAATAAAATATGTCACACGTTTTTACTTACCCAATGTACACCAGTATACATGAGTACCCTATTTCAATCATCCCGCAATACTGCATGATGTCATCACGATGTAGAAAAATTGTTTTATCCTCTCCAAAAATGGCGTCACTTAATTTGATAGGAATTGTGTCATCCACTCCCATAGAAAGAACGACATATCGATTCAGCAACTTGATGGTAACGTGGATATCTGTATGTTTTTAAAGATTGTGTAACGGACACATTCCTTTTAGGTTTTGCGGGAGAAGATACCTAACACAAACATAATTGTAAGATGTAAATAAGGAAAACAAAACACATTTAAGTTGAAGAAGACATACATACCTTTTTCTTGTTATTCAAAATCACAAGTTCGCGAGGCCATGCCACAAAGCTACCTTTTGCTTGACTAAGCGTCTCTATTTCTCCAACCACAGGAATTGGTATGAGAACATCTTCGCCTGTGATCATATCCACCACCACTCGAACATTATTGGCTCCTAGTGGTACTCCATGAATGGTTGGACATCCGACACTAGATTCATACATTGTGCCTATGGCAACAATGTTATCCACTGAATTTACAGCCAAGCGACATGGCGTACCCTTCAAACATTATTAAATAAAAAAAATGTTAAGTGCCACACTTTATGGTTAACTACACAAGAATGTAGAGTTATCTCCCAGGCACAATCTAACATGCTAAACACAAAAGAATAAGTGATCTAGTTTAGCAACAAAACTTCAACTCTAAATCACTTACAACCGAGTGCACCGAAAATTTCGGCAGCATAACGGCGTAAAATTGACTATTCCAAAAAATTTTCACCTGCCAAACACAAAATATCACTTCTATATCCTTAAATCAATTCCTCCAGACTTCAATTCAGATTTCACAACCTATGCAGTATACAAGTCAGGTCTCGTAGTATCAATTAACAAAAACTCTAAATCAATATCATAATGCAAAAGATTATATTATTCCATATCCAAAGTAACTAGGTGACACTGATTACTAGTTCATTACCTCCAACACTTCTTCTGACTCGAACACCTCTTCCGGCTCTTCAACAATCTCCTTCCCTTTTGTTTTTGTCCTGGAAGTCTTACTTTCTACCTCTGTTGACTTTCTTGAACCACTGCCTTCCGTTTTACTCTTGCTTTGGGATTGTGTACCCAAGTTTGATGTCCTTTTAGGAAGATTGAAATATACGGATGGTGAAACAAACTCACCCAATCCTCTAACACGCCCTCTATGTTCTGGCGTGCCTAATGCTTCAGTAAGTATATCTTGACCTTGATTTGCTGCAGCTAGCTCGTCCTGTCGAAAACATTTCCAAGTACCACATGATTAGAAAACATGTAATTTAAGGTTCTCATCATATCCTTCTTCATATACTTACAATCAGATTAGCACGTTCTCTAGTGTCGTCATCAAAATATTCCTTATTTCTTCCTTTTCTTGCTTCCTTCCATAAAGTGGCTCGATTGCTAGGATCATCTGACAATTCCTATTTTAACATATGCATTATTAATTAGCATAAACATATTGTCTTCATACACAATGTAACCTAAACAATATTACTTACTAGTTCTTTGGCCAAGTTAGCATATCCCTTACGAGATATATGATGATTGTATTTAAGTTTCTCCCTTCTTTCTTTTTGAAGACCACTACGTGCCTACACAACAAAAGATGATTAAATGAAATAACTAAAATAATTGTACTAAATTTAAAAGTAATTAGTATAATATATTTACCTTCCACTCCTCAGATAATCTCGAATTAACAAACTGAACCCACTGATCTTGATCAATATGTGAATATTTTTCAGGAGGTCTCTGCAACAGTTCTGGTGCATTCATGAATGGAATTATATAATTCTGAGCCAAATAGTACCGGAAATTTCGAAACTTCGTCGATGCTGATTTCAAGATAGCATGTTTGGATCTGGAGTCTACGACGAATGACATCTGTATGAAATAAAATACACAACATAGTTGGAAATTGAATAAAATACATAAACCTAATGTCATAATAAACAAAGAACTCTTACCTCTACACAATCAAATATTTTGTCTTTCAACTCTTTTGGAATTTTGTTCCAATGGTCATAAGTCAATGGAATTTGTTGTCTGACACAAACTCCGATGAAACTCTGCATTTTATTTGCATTCGTTCCAACAGCCTGACCTTGACTGTTGTATTCAACAACCAATCGTTGTCCAGAATTTCGTACGCCTGCCAATTCACGCATAGTAGTGACACCTCGTCCAGCAGGCGGTCTAGCCTCCATATGAATAGTAACGTGGGCTTCATCATCACTGTTGCTGCTTGAACCACTCATATTAACAATCTGCAAGAAAAACAAAAAGTATACAACATAAGATATATTTAACTCGTAGGATATTTAACACAATAAAATTATGTAAATAAACAACCAAATGACATACCGCATTCAATACATTAGTTATCAATCCATGTGCCCTCACAATCATTTCTCACATATGTAGATGAAATTTCGTCGTTTTCATGAAATACATCAATATTAGGCATTCTATCTACCACACCATACCCACAATCTTGGATAATATCTACTATTTCATCTTCATAGAAATCTTCTTCTATTATTCTCTGTGAAGGTGTTAATACAACTGACCAACGAGTATTAAGAGGATCTCGTACGTAGAACACTTGTCTAGCTTGGGAGGCTAAAATAAACGAGTCTGATTTATGTCCAATACGATTGAGGTCCACAGTTGTAAACCCAAGGTCATCTATTTTAAGACCATTATTGTTCTCAACCCAATCACATTTGAATAAAACAACGGTTAAATCATGATAATCAAGGTCCCATATTTCTTGTATGACACCGTAAAAGGTCATGTCTGACATAATGGGATTTTTGTCTTTGGCACTAGAAACTTGCATAGTATTCGCAATTAACATAACACCACTGTTTTGTACATTCCTAATATCATCACGCTTCTTTGTATGATAGCGAATACCGTTAACCACATAACCACAATATGTGGCTACATCTGGACGAGGCCCGTGAGCTATCCATCTCAAAGAAGATGATATGGTGTTGTTCGGCACATCAAGAGCAAGTGCAACCTGAGATTCATTCCTAAATTAATTAGCTGTTAAATATTTAATCATATCTTTAAGAGAATGACTTATTAGATTACCCGGTCACGCAACCAACCACTAAATGTGCGATTATGCTCATTTTGAAGCCACTTTTTGTTTTTAGATCTACTGGGATTGAGTTTTGACAAAGTTTCCATGTGTTGCCTGTTGGATTCATATTAAAATGACATAGTTAATTGTTTTATCACACAATCATAAAAGTTATGTGAAATGATTGAGATTTACGTACCCTACATATGGAAGCACATCATTTACATTTTGAAGGACATAAAGATGAGCTTGATTTAACTGATCTTTACTTGGTTTGATATAAGAAGCAACAGACAACGGTCTATCACTTTCTGAGTTGTCTTTCCTTGTCGATGAGCGTAATCCAATAGAATCAACTCCAGAGAGAAATTCAGAACAAAACTCTACAGCCTCCTCCACAATATAATTTTCTCCAATGCATCCTTCTGGTCGATGTCTATTTCATACATATCCTTTGAGTACTTTCATATATCGTTCAAAAGGATACATCCACCTCAAATAAATCGGTCCACAAAATTCAATCTCTCGTACAAGATGCACGACAAGGTGTACCATTATTGTAAAGAATGTCGGTGGAAAATACTTTTCTAACAAACATAAAGTGACTACTACATCCTCTTGCAAGCCTTTTAGCTTAGACGAATCAATCGCTTTACTACATATAGCATTGAAAAACAAGCATAAACGAATAATTGCATATCTAACATGTTTGGGCAAAATACCACGAATTGTAATAGGTAATAACTGTTGCATTAGAACGTGATGGTCGTGCGATTTAAGCCCGTAAAGTTTCAAATCTTTAAGCGACACTAAGCTTTGTATGTTGGACGAATAACCTTCAGGCACTTTAATTTCAGATAGTGTCTTACACAGATTCAATTTCTCAATCTTCGATAGTGTGTAACACGCTGGAGGTAAGAATGTCCTCTTCTCTCCCAATTGAGGAGCCAACTCTGCTCTAATGTTCAGTTCAACCAAATCTAAACGAGTTTTCAACCCATCTTTTGTTTTACCGGGAATATCAAGTAGCGTGCCAATAAGATTTGCACAAACATTCTTTTCAATGTGCATAACATCCAAACAATGTCGCACGTGAAAATATTTCAAGTACTCTAACTCAAAGAAAATAGACTTCTTCTTCCAATAAACGCTTGAAAGATCTCCATTATTCTTTTCCTTACTGACTTTCTTACCAAATGAACATTGAAGTCTACTTGTTTTTGCAAGAATTTCCTCTCCACTTAATGGTTCAGGAGCGATTTCCAATTCTTGTTCACCATTAAAAGCTTTCTTCTGCTTTCTATATGGATGATCACGAGGTAGAAATTTTTGATGCCCAAGATACGCCATCTTCTTTCCTCTTGGCAAATAAGTAGCTGACGTTTTCTCTCCACAAATCGGACATGCATGATATCCTTTTGTTGTACAACCACACAAATTGTCATACGCAGGAAAGTCATTAATAGTCCACAATAAAATAGCTCTAAGTGTGAAACATCGTCCTTCATTTACATCATAACATTCAACTCCATCAATCCAAAGTTTTTTCAAGTCATCAACTAATGGAGCCAAATAAATATCTATGTCATTTCCTGGTTGTTTAGGGCCAGATATTAATGCAGTTAACATCAAATATTTTCGCTTCATGCACAACCAAGGGGGGTAGGTTGTATGTCACCAACATAACTGGCCAACAACTGTATCGACTACTAAGTTCACCGTGCGGATTGACTCCATCTGTTGACAGAGCAAGACGAAGATTTCTAGGTTCTGATCCGAATTCTGGCCACTGATCATCTACTTGTTTCCACGATAGTGTGTCTCCAGGGTGTCGTAAGTATCCATCATTTCGTCGTTTTTTGGCATGCCAAGTCAACAAACTCGATGTTTCTTTACTTCGGAACATTCGTTGAAATCTTGGTATAGGAGAGAAGTACCACATCACTTTCGCTGGAATATTTTTCATCACATCCTTTGAATTCTTACGAAGTTTCCATCTTGATGTTCCACAAATTGGGCATACTTCTACATCTGAGAGGTCTTTTCTAAACAAACAACAATCGTTGCTACATGCATGAATATTTTCTACAGACATTCCAAGAGTACACAAAACCTTTTTTGCTTGATACGTAGAAGTCGGAATTTCATTTGGACTTGGTAAGATATCTTTGACTAATGTCAACAATTCAGTAAAACTTACATCGCTCCATCCAAATTTTGCTTTCAAATTATATAACTTTACCAATGCAGATATTTTGGAAAATTTTTTACAATTTGAGTACAATGGTTTCTTGGCATCATCCAGTACTTCCTCAAAAACGTGGGATTTATCGTTAACGTAATCATGTGCAGCGTTAAACATTCCTATTACGTCATCAATATCTTCATCTTCATCCTCTCCTTATATTCCACTAGAAGAGACATTTGCATTATTTCTCTTAACCGGTAGTGATTCACCATGCCAAATCCATGTTTTATAACTCTCATCAATACCATAAATGAATAAGTGATCTCTTACTGTATTTGCATCTTGAGACTTTGCATTCACACACCGCAAACATGGACAACAAATGACATTTGACCTACTTGAATGTCGTAGTGCATTTTCAATGAATATCTCAACCCCTAGACCATATTCTGATGACATTCGATTCTTTGTCATCCACGACTTATCCATTACTATAAAATTGTTTGCTTGAAATTTCAATCTACAAAGAAAAATAATTATTCCATAAAAATTTGTGCTTATTAGATCCTTAAGGAAAAGTTATAACAATCAAATACTCAATTGTTAATTCAATTTCACCCAAATTCATGATGTTGAGACAAAACTCAACATCGTGAAATTTTGACATGTAAATTCATGTCCAATCATGTCATTTCTCAACTTCCACCTAAACTCAACTAAAAACATAAACTAAACAACCAAATTTAAAAGCATTTCTCAACCCCTCTCCCACTAAACTGAAGCAAAATAACGAACTATAACTCATAATTTCAAGATAACTTAAGAAAAATCAACTTCCCACAAAAACAAACTCAAACAAACCATTTCAAAATATAACTTAAGTATTTATATAAACTTCTTTCCAATAAATCAAACCAAAAACATAATCCCACAAGTACATTTCCCAACCCCCCCACCCTATTTTTATTTTTGAAAGAAATTCAACCAACCTTTTGTGTGTTTATCTTAACAGTGGGCAAAAAATTATTGCATGATGTTGGATGTAGCATCGAAAAATCTATGTGCTCCTAATAACCATGGATACAATTTACATATTTGAAAAATGTACAACAACCATTCATCTTTTCCCTTTTAATATTAAAAAATTAGAGTGTTTTTTTAAAACATTTTAGAGTGTAATTCAACCATTCTTGTGGCCTGCATCTTTTTCCCTTTTATAATTCAATAGATACTTAACATGTCTAAAATAGAAACCTAAATCCTAAAGCATACGGTAACTTAACAATATGTGTAAAATGGACCCTATATTTTCAGTATAATCGATTTGTTGTATGAAGCTTAAGCCCCAAAAGTACAAATGAAAAATAAAAGTCATAGACAAGGACTTGACTGGCACTACAAGTGCAACCTTACATTAATCTACTTTCTTATGAAAGCTGAAAAGGATAAAAAAAAACTGAGGAGTCCAAATCAAGAATCGAATACGAGTATGAAATTTTACTTAAATTTTTCATAATTTAATCTTTTAGAACTATAGGAACCAAATTCAAACAAAACCTAAAACATAAAACTAAATTAAAACTTAGATCAAATTAAAACAAAACCAAAACTATAAGAACCCAATTTTTCATGTATAAAGAGTAAGGTTCGTTGTGTAAAGAAAGCAACAAATGTGACCTTTAAAAAGATGGATTCAAAAGTACCCACTGTTGTAAACACAACCTTTTGCCCCCAACCTCAACAACAGAGATATTGGTTGCTGATGCCATAATAACTCCTGGTGCTTCTTGTCAAAGTTAGCCCAGAATTTTTCATGTATAGGCTAGATCCACGATTTTCTTCTTGAAAATAGAGGGATTTATTTTTTTAAAAATTTTAACTATGAAACCACTAACCTGTTAGAATGTGAGAAAGAAGTCGACGAGGTGAAACCCACGCTGTAAAGTCGCCGTCGGTCGAAACGCACGGGAGAAACAGCTGTCCAGTTCGGCGGCCGAATGTTTGCAAAATCTGTCCAGTTCGAAACAGCTGTCTAGTTCGAAACGCACGCGAGGATGAAAGCTTCTTTGCAAAATCTTCACCGGCGGCCGAATGTTGAAGAACAGCCCACGGCCGAAGTGGAGAAGAACAGCTGCGGCGGCCGGCGAGCGAATGATGAAGAACGGAAGATGAAAGCTGTGCGCCGAAGGTTGAAGAAGGTAGTTGCGGCGGCTGAAGGTGAAGCTAGGGTTTAGGATGTGGGCCTTTGGGGAGAGAGAAAGTGATTTTTCTTTTTACCGTTTAAAAAAAAAAAAAAAAAAAAAAAAACAAAACCGGCTTTTAACGGCGGGCAATGCCCGCCATTAAAGGCACTTTTAATGACGGGCAATGCCCGTCATTAAAAGTTAGTTTTTCCGAAAAAACGCGCGTCCGTCATTAAAGGTCCCGCGCGTTTTCCGTCCGTCATTAAAGGTCCCGCCTCTTTTTTTCTGTCCGTCATTAAAGGCTGTTTTTTAGTAGTGAATCACTCTACTTTAACAAAAAATTTATTTTTTAAAAAATAAGCATACTTCAAAATTTAGAGATTTAATAAAAAAAATTTGAGGATCTAAACAAAGAGAAGGACAAAATGTTGTTAACAAACTCTTAATCTTTATGAGGTAGGAAAACACTTCCATAGTTCCATGTATAAATTTGTTTACCAAACTCTAATGATATATTATGTATTTTAATTAATCTCTCATTCATCCAAACTCCAAACACAATTTCATATAAATAAAAACTTTAATTTATTTTGATCACCTTACCTTAAAATAACACATTTGATATTAAAGTGAATTATTTGAAATAATAATATAAGACATTATTGTAAGAGATCATATTTTAGAATTTGCATTAAACTTTTGTATTATTATTTCAAAAAAGGGATCACGATCACGTGATGCCCTTAAGTAGAAAAATGCATGGGGAAGAGTACTTGAGATTAAAATTATAATTAGTGAATAATTAGAATGAATAATGTAAAAAAAAAAATTAAAAAAGAATAATGTAAAAATAATTAATAATACAGCTTGGGAACGCGGTTTCTGCAAAAGCTCGCACCATACACATGCAAATAAAATAATTCGCTGTGATTTAATTTTAAATAGCCAATAATGCTCCATTAATAAATGGCCAGATACGTTGTAGATTTTTATTTAATTTGTTAATTAAAATTCATATAATCATGTATTAATTTACGTAGAGAGAGAAAAACACTCTCTCTAGACACATATAACACAGAAACACATGCTTGCCTTAGTTGCTTCTTGGAAGGAGTATGCATGTCGGAAAACTAGGGTTTGATAGCCGTTATTATATTAAAAAATAATCTCAATTTCAACCTTAAATATTTAATTTCACCAAGTGAAATGAGCATAGTTCAACGGTAATAGACATGTATCCTCGTCCAAAAGGTTTGAAGTTCGAATTTCTCAGCCTCCAATGTCGTTGAACTTTTTTTTGACAATATGGAGGGTGGGGGATTCGAACCACAGACCTCGTGGTTATTAGTACATTTTTATGCCAATTGAACTATGCTCTTGTTGACAATTTCACCGAATTTGTTGGTCGTTGCTATGACCCAACATTAAAGGTTGTTAAGTTATGCTAGATTAAAAAGAAAACATGAATAGACGTAGCTAAAGTTATAAATTTAATGGTGGTGTCTATTCCGTTATTTTATTTTATTTTATCTTTTTTTTTTTTTAAATGTGTCAATTCAATTATTTGATTTTAAAATGTTTTGATTACCATTTGTAACTTTATTTATTTGAGTTCAACAACATTTTAGATGGAAGGATTCAAACCTTTGATCTTTTGATTGAAAGTACATGCCAATTACCGTTGAGCTATGCTCGCTTTGGCTAAACTAATATATCTAAATGATTATGTGATAACATTGGAATGATGTAACAAAGAGAAAATATATAATTCAACCAAAATATGTGTTATTTAGGAAAGATGATATATGCTACACATGCTACTTTGTTTTATTTAGCTATCGTCATTTATTTTGTTATGCCGTACCAAATCAACAATTCAGCAAGTATGTATGTCAAGCTATATTCATCCGGCTAGAGATAATATAGAATCCCAATTCAATAAGTTAAAAAAATGTAATTGAAGTTATTAAAATTTTGTGTAATAAATAGACACAATAATTATGATACTTAGGTATGAGACTATGTAATGACACAATTATCAATATGTCATAATGTTATTAATGACATGAGCTTATTATAAACAAGATAAACAAAATTGTTTTTTTTTTTTTAAATGTTAGACTAAGTAAACAATAATGTCAAAAAAAAAAAAAAAAAAGAAACAAAAAAAAAACTAGGTAAACACAATAATCAAACAAATTTAAAGGGAATTAATATTTATTATCTCATGTCAAACCTTTGGATATAACTCAATTAATTAAGGGTAAAAACTTGGCTGCATACCGGTATGTAGGGATCTTCCTGCATACCACCATTAAAATGTTGACAACTAGGAGAGATAACAAAAATTTCTCATTTTCTCCCTTCCTCTTCTTTAGTTGTCAAGATTTTAATGTGGTATGTAGGGATTTTAGGGTTTAGGGTTTAGGGTATGCAGCCAAGTTTAGGGTTTAGGGTTTAGGGTTTAATGTGGTATGTGGTATGTCAAGATTCTTTAGTTGTCAAGATGTTGATCTCTACATACCGGTATGCAGCCAAGTTTTTGAATAATTTTTTTTTTGAATTTTCACTCTTACATCAACAACAAAAACATCACTATGTTTTTTTTTTTTTTCCTTAAACTAAAATTTGAAGATAATATCTTCCCACACTCATGGTGAGACAAACATTTGCCATACATATGTCATAATGTAAATTTGCTATTGGAACACATTTTAATTTGGTCAACAGGAAACTCTTGGAATCTTCACATGAGGTAAGTATTCCTCTCAGCATAAAATAAATCTTTAATATATATAGACTTTTCTTATTCCAACATATAAAAAATACATGGATGTGTAATTTGATTTTTTTTTAAAACCAAAAGGACCAAATTTGGATACAAGTTAAAAGAATAGAGATATCAAAATAAAAATTCGGAAAATATTAAGACTAAGCTAAGCAAAAAATATCATACATGATCGAAAAATGAGATTCAAACATTTGTATTTTCATAAAACCAATACTTACTTCCTTATTGATTAGTAAGTATTTTTTACCGATCACCATTATATTTTTACAATTAAAAAAGATGAATGGCATAAAGGAAAGAGAAAAGTGATTCATTCTTTTTTCAACCAATTTTTTTTTTTTTAAAAAAATTCAAATTTGTAGTGGTGATTACAATGAGTAAGAGATACCTACTAAGTGGTAAGAGGATAAGTACATACCTACCTCTACAAATCAAGGTAAATGAGTGACATTTATTTATTTATTTATTGAGTTCCACAATAAGTGAAGGGACGAATTCAAACATCTAACTTGTTGGTCGAGATCACATATCTTTTACCAGTTAAATTATACTCAATTTGACTTTTGAGTTCAACGATTGTAGATAGGGGTTTGAACTATAACCTTTTCCTATAGTAATAAATATCTTATCCGCTAAACTAGGTTCGAATCGACCTACTCGGATACTTTTTTTTTTTTTTTTTTTTTTTTTTTTTTTTTTTTTTTTGAGAAATACAAGTAAAAACTAAAAGACTAAGAATTTAAATTAGAAATCAGAAGAACGCCTATACGAGGCATTTCTTGAATGAGGATGCTATGAGTCCATAGACAACAAACTTCTCAGTAGACTCCGAAGTGTCTAGTAGTACAAACATGAGTAGTTAACTAGCGAGCTACTTCGCTTCTATCTCAATGCCTACTTGTAATATAAACAAATTATCAAAGGAAAAAATGCATGAAAATCTTTAATACCGGAGTTTAAAAAAAGAAAGGAAAGCAGAGTTGGGAAGTAGTAGAAGTAAATTTTGAAATGGTTTCTTGATCGGACATCGGCGACCATGTTGCCGAGAAACAAGTACATCCTGTCCCCCGATTCCCTCCTTCATCAAACACAACTTACAATTCTTATAATTTCAAATAACAACGCATTCGATCCACAAACCCCCAATTCTAAATTATTTCTCTGCCAGCTCTCGATCTCCCCATCGCTCATAAATTCCCCACTCCCAAACGCAATCCACAACCCTTTCCACTCATTTCCACCAGATGGGTATCTCCAGATTCATTGGGGACTTTCTACAAACACTTGGTGGGCGACCACCACGGGCGGCGGAATCCGACGGCGGTCCGAGGCCAGACAGAGTGGTGTACGACGACGTGGTGCTGAGGGCGTTGATCACGGTGTTCGGGATGAGGGAAAACGGGAGGATCAAGAAGGAAAAGGCGAAGGGGGTGGTGGAGAAGCTGGGGCTGATACAGAGCGAAGAAGAGAAGGAGAGATTCGAGCTGCCGGCGGAGGGCGGCGACGAGGTGGCGGTGGAGGAGGTGATGGGAGAGATGGAGGAGGAGGAGGAAGGGAAAAGAAACGAACTGCTGTGGCAGGCTTTCAAGATATTTGATGTGGATGGAGATGGATTCATTGACAAATTGGAGTTGAAGAGAGTGCTTGAATGTTTGGGGTTGGATAAAGGGTGGGGGATTAGGGAGATTGAGAAAATGGTTAGTGTTGTGGATGTCAATTTGGATGGGAAAGTTGATTTTAGTGAGTTTGAATTGATGATGGGTGTTAAATGTTCTTGATTATTTCTTCTTGTTTTTCATGCCAAAAATTCTAGACAAAAAAGAAAAAGCTAGTGGTTTTGGTGTAATCTTTGTTCAACTAAAGAAAGCAAATCTAAAATAACATGCACCCTCAATTTCTACTTCCTTCTATATATGTATGTATATGTATATTTTTTTGGTTAACAATGTGTATGAGTGTTCGGAAGTAGTGGTAGTTTCACGTTGTCGATGACTATTTGTTTGATCTTGTGTTAATTTTCCACTTACGAATAAAGGAAAACGATGGTATGTTTGAGAAACAATTAGAATGGATACTTTTGTATGTTTCATAGGTGGAGGTGAAGATTCGGACCTTAAACTTCTTGGTCAAGGATGATATATGAATTTCTTAAGTAAAACTTACTTTTGGTCACAATAAAAATATTTTTAGTCATGTCAAAATTACTCTCTGACATGGAAAGTTATTCATCGTGACTGCCACACATTAATAATATGGCTCAGAAATATATAACATATAGTATAGTCTATACTTTTTTGATTAGAGGCAACAATTTAAGTTTTGGGTTTTAGTGCCAACATGACGATCTTAGGTTTAAAATCTCGGCTTCATATTTGTGATTTTTAGTCCAAAACGAAATTTAGGTTTAGTTAGTTAAAATCTTGAGTTAAATTACAAGTTTAATCCTTGAACTTTTAGAGTTGTGTCAAACTGGTTCTTGAGGGCTCGTTTGATAACGCTTCCATTTCTTGTTTCTTGTTCCTGTTTCTCATTTTTAAGAAACAAGCATGTTTGATAACTCATCCCTGTTTCTTGTTTCTAAATTTCTAGAAACGTTTCTAGAAAATGGGCCAAATTTGAGAAACTACAAAAAGTTGTTTCTCAAATTCTGTTTCTGTTTTTTCTTTCTTTCATACATGTATCCATCTCTCTCTTCCATTCCTAGATCCATCTTTTTTTTTCCGACCCACAGCCACCATCGACCTCTGACAACCGCTGTTGTCGACCTCCACCGAATGCCCGTCGCCAAAGACCTCTGTTGACCGACTGGCGGCAGCGGCTTCTCCAACACTTTTTTTGAAAGTTCTTTCGATGACTTTTCCGACGATCGTCGCTACCGTCGACTGGCTGCCATTGCCAACCTCCGCCGAACGACCGCCACCGTCGACCTGCAACTACCGACTGTAGTCTACCTCCACTAACCGACCGTCGTCGCCAACCTTCGACTACCGGCCACTGTTGACCGGCACCGTCGACCTCAGACTACCAGTTGGCCGCCGTCGTCGACCTCCGACTACCGGCCACCGTCTACCTTCGACTACCGCCTGCCGCGTGACCTCCACCGACTGGTCGTCGTCGCCGACCTTCGACTACTGGCCACCGTCTACCTCCGACTACCGGTTGTCATCGACCTCCACCGACTGGCCGTCGTTGTCGACCTCTGACTACCGGCCAATGCTGACCTCCGCCATCCGACCACCACTGTCGACCTACGATAACTAGCCTCCGCCGACCCCCGCTGACCAGCCTTTGCAGACCGACCGCTACCGTCAACCTCCGACTACCTGGCGCCGTCGACCAACCACCATCGTCGACCTTCGACTACCGACCGTCGTCGAACCTCGCTGACCAGCCTCCGCCGACTAATCGCTACCGTCGACCTCAAACTACCGAACGCCGCCAACCAGCCACGACCGTTGACCTCTGACTACCGGCAACCGTCGACCTCCGCCGAACGACTGCCACCGACAACCTCTAACTACCGGGCGCCACCAACCTCTGACTACCGTCGACCAACCACCGCCGACCGGCCACCGTCGTCGACCTCTGACTACCATCCAACGCTGACCTCCGCCAACCGACCATCACCGTCAACCTACGATAATCGACCACCACCAAACCCCGCTGACATGCCCTTGCCGACCGACCGCTACTGTCGATCTCCGACTACCTGGCGCCGTCGACCAACCACCATCGTCGACCTCTGACTACCGGGCGCCGTCGACCCTTGCTGACCAGCCTCCGCCGACTGAACGCTACCGTCGTCCTCAAACTACCGGGCGCCGCCGACCAGCCACTACCGTCGACTTCTTATTACAGTCGACCAACCAGAGTCGACTGGCGGCCGTCGTCGACCTCCGACTACCGGCCAACACTAACCTCTGCCACCGTCGACCTACGATGACCGCCCTCCACCGAACCCACTGACCAGCCTCCGCCGACCGATCGCTACCATCGACCTCTAACTACCTGGTGCTGTCGACCAACCACCATCGTCGACCTTTGATTACCGGGTGCCGTCGACCCTTGCTGACCAGCCTCCGCGCGACTGACCGCTACCGTCGATTTCAGACTACCGGGCGCCGCTGACCAGCCACTATTGTCGACCTCTAACTATCGACAGCCGTCGACCTCCACTGAACGACTACCACCGTCGACCTCTGACTACTGGGCGTCGTCGACCTCCGCTGACCGACATATGTCGATCCATCGCCACCGTCGACCTTCGACTACCGGCCGCCACCGAACAAATTCCACCGTCGACCTCTGGCTACTGGCGGCCTTCGTCGGCCAATTGCCACCTTCGACTTCAGGCTACTGTCAACCTCCGACTACCGGGCGCCGTCGACCAGCCGCTACTGTGGACCTTTGACTATCGGGCACCGCTGACCTCTACTGACCGACTGCCACCGTCGACCTCCGACTACTGGGCGTTGCCAATCTCCTTCGACCTCTGACTATCGATCGTCGTCGACCTTCGCCGACTAACCGCCATCGACCAGCTGCTACAGTTGACCTCTGACTACCAGATGCCACCATCGACCTCCGACTTACAGCCGCCACTATCGTCGTCGACCGAAACTTTTTTCGTTTTTTGTTATTTTCGACGACCGCCGCCACCCGTCGACGACTTTTCCAACATTCGCCCAGTGGTCGGAGGTCGGTAGCGATGGCCGATGATCAACGACGGAGGGTGATCGATAACAATGGTGGTAGTGATGAGGAAGAAGAAGGAGAAATAAAAAAATAATTGTTGAAAGTTAATATATATTTTATATTATATGTACTAAATTTTATTTTAACTAAAAAAACAAGAAACAAGAACCGGTTATCAAACACATTTGTGTTTCTGTTTCTTTTTTTAGAGAAACAAGGAACAGAAATAGTTATCAAACATGTTTCTGTTTCTAGTTCTTAAAAAACAAGAAACAAGAAACAGGAAACAAGAAACGAGAAACGAGAAACAGGAAATGAGAACGTTATCAAACGGGGCCTGAACCTTCAATTTTGTGTTTAATAAATCATTGACATATTTGAAATGTTTAAAAATTGACTCATCTATTAAATATAAATTTGAATTTTAGGCATATTAGAACTCTAAAACTTCCAATTTTGTACCCTAGTAGGCTTGAATTTTTAAAAATGTTGAATAGGTCAATAGCTTGTTAGACACAGTTGAACGTTGAAAGACCTATTGGACATCCCCATTGCATACTTTTTAAAGTTCAAAGATCTATTAGACACAAAATCGAAGGTTTGAGGATCTACTTGACACTTTTTAAATTTCAGGGACCAAATTGATCAACCCACTAACCCAGAAAGTTCGAAGACTAAACTTGCAATTCAACCGACCTTTTACTAACAAACAACACAAAAGAGGCAAACAAAAACAGAGTAAAATGGCAATAGATACTGACCCAAACACAAGCCAAATGAGCAATGCCTGTCTAAAATTAACACAGCAAACAGAAGGGAGGCAGTGGAGAAAGTCTGAAGTCTATCATACAAGCCAAACACATGACATGATAAAACAATGCTGGCATCAAAAGGCAAAGAGAGAAGGCTAATTTCTAGGCCAAATCCCAGAAACACAGCTAACAGCCTCACTGGCCATTCCAGTTTTGATATGCATATCTGAGTTTGCCAGCCCGGTGGTCGGATTCTGGCCCGACATCGTCGTCACGCCAGAATAAGAAACTTCGTCTCCGGTAAGACCGAGCGGCGACACGATATTCGACATCCGCCGCAACGTCGTTAGGGGCTGCGGCGTGCTCAAATGACTCTGCAGCAGCTGATTCAAGCTGCAGGTCATTGAGCCTCTTGCAAGTGTGTCTTCAGCCAACTTTACCTGAAAATCAAAAGAAATTCACATCATATGATATGATCTTTCTTTCTTTTGCTCTCTCTTCAATGTTCAAACTCATTACCTTGGCTCTCATTGCGTCTACATCTGATTTAAGCACTCGGTTGTTTGTATTGGCATCACGGTATTGCTGACTGGCATCCAAAAGTTGGTTGAACAACGTTTCATTTTCTACTTTCAGCTGTTTCACCTGAGAAAAACAACCATTTTCACTCAAGATTTCACTTCACACTACTAGAAACCTGTTTAGTGGTTAATCTTGGTCGGTTCACGTCGGTTTTGGGCACAAATTGACGTTGAGACTAACCGATTGGTTTTCACTTAATCGAAAACGGGCGAGACTTGGATTTTAACCAAAACCAAGATTTTGACGGTAGTTGTGTGGCCGAGGCAACCATCACACAACTCTAGACTGACACCAGTGTCATATCTAAAGTTCAAATAAACGACGTCGTTTTACATGAAGCCTTTTCGTTCGCCTCTTCGGTCAATCAGTTTAGTTAGTTTTTTCAATAGAGATATTGTCGTTACTTATACATTCAAGAACTCTGGACATATACCTGGTTCTCGAGTTCAGCCAAATGAGCTTGTTTTCGTCTTCTTGATCTTCTAGCAGAGTCCCTATTTGAGATCATTCTGCAAGTGCAAAGGCCAAGAGAAGATCACAGATGAAAAAACAATGAAAATGAAATGAGATCAAGAGAGAAAAATTCATCCAAAAAAAAAAGCACCTTCTGAATTTCTTCAAAGCAAGAGGGTCAGTGCTTTGTTCATGAGAGGCAGCTTCAATCTCATCATCAGACTGATCCTCAGAGGACCCACTATTGTTGCCTCTTTGATGCTCTCTGCCCATCAAATTGCTGGCTGATGTTGGGCTGCTCACTGACCACATCAATGGTTGAAGTTCAACACACACAACCCAATTATCATTAAAAAAAAAAGAAAAAAAAAGTTGAATTACAAGTTTAGTCCCTATCTTTCAGGGTTGTGTCAATTTGGTCCTTGAACTTTAAAGAGTTTCTAATAAGTCATTGAACTTTGATTTTATATCTAGTAGTTTAAGGATCCATTAGATACTTTTTAAAGTTTAGGGACCTAATGAACACAAAATTGAAAGTTTGAAGACCTATTTGAAACTTTTTAAAGTTCAGGGACCAAATTGACACAACATTGAATGTATAGGGACTAAACTTGTAATTGAAAGAAAGAAAAAGAGAATTTGAATTGCTTGTTGCTCACTACTAATGTAAAAGAGCTTCTTTGTTTCTCTTACACCCAAAAAAAAAAAAAAAAAAAAAGTGGAATTGTTCTTTATTTTTGTTATTATTCCTTTTCTGCTTGTACTGATTTTCTTTTTTGAGTGGTGACTTCTCTTTGTACTTTTTTTTTAATTGATGGAATGATTTTTTTTTATTAATGTAGTTTTTTGTTATTTTGTACATTAAGGAAAATTAGTTACCATATATAAAAGAGAAAAATCTCTCTCTCTCTCTCTGTATATATATATTTTTTTCATTTCTAAATGGTCCCTTTTTTAAGTTGGAATTTGATAGTGGGTATTTAAAAAAAAAAAAAAAAATGATAGTGGGTGGTCAGTCATTTTTGTATTTGCTGTTTAAAGAATAATTTTGATTTCAATAATTTGAAAACAAAAGTTATCTCTCTCTAGGAAAAGTTGCTTTAGTTAAATTATACTTATATTTAAGTTGGACATAACATTATTTCAAGGCAATCGACATGATAAATTGCTAATTGAAAATATTTGATAGTTTTTTTTTTTTTTTTTTTGAAAAAGAAAATATTTGATAGTTAATGAACATGATAAAGATAACATGATAATTGTTAATAATATTATTTTGATGATAATCCAATGTAATTGGCTTTTTTAGAACATAATGCAATTAATTAGTAGTTATAATTGATAATTATTTTTACTCAATCGGCATATTTTATTGTCTATATTAAAAAAATATATATAAAAATCAGTTTCTTCCATTCTTATATACGTTGCATGTGCCTCTCAAAATCTTTACAAATAATAAATAAATAAATAAAAGTACATCTACTTACTAAGGGTATGTTTGAGATTGGTTTTGAAATGATTAAAAATCATTTTTTTCGTATTCGAAATCACCTCAAAACATACATTTAATTACTCAAAATCAATTTCATGTCTGCTTGTACACTTTTAAATGTGATTTTCATACCTCAAAAACCGATTTCGAATAATAAAAGACATTTTTCAGACTAATTTTCAATATGACAAAAGTAATTTTAACCATTTTAAAATCACTTTCAAACATGCACACTAATTGACCCACAGATTATTCTAGCAAAAAAAAAAAAAAAAAAAAAAAATCATAAAAATTACTTATTTAAATCTTAATCCAAACACAATCTTCCCTCAATCTCAATTTTCCTTCAATCATCTTCAAAAATTACATCTCCCCTAAAATAGACAATTTTAAAAATCAAAACGTGACGATCAAGTCATCTCTACCTCTCAACGAAGGAAATGTAATATTCTAAACAAAATCCATTAAAAAAAACACAATTCCCATATCTAATATCAAAGAAAAACAAAACCCATAATAATTTTTTTAATTTATATAATCAGCTATATTTTATTTATTTATTTATTTAAACCAAAAACTTTAAGATAATGGTCATACCAATAGAAGACGGGGAATCTATAGTGGCTGAAATGCTCGAATGCTTAGGAGTGAGATTCTGTGCCCATAAAGGACCCTCCGCCAGCCCACCTCCACAGTTCACAATCGCGTCCATTATCTCCTGCAACTTTCAAAAAATATTCTTCTCATAAAAAAAAAAAAAAAAAAAAAAAAAAGCTGCATGAGCTAATAAAATATCATTATTTATATATATTTTTTTAAATATTCAATTTTCATGCATTTCACAAAAACCTTACGTGAATATTTTAAAATCCAGAAACCGAATAAAATAATATAACAGTGAGAAGACAAAAAAAAAAAAAAAAAAGAATATCAGGCGATTTATTGAGAGAGTTTTTGAACGGACCCGATTATTTTTGACGAGGAAATAACCGAAATCGATATCGCCGAAGAAGCTGCAGGCATCGGCGGAATCCTGAAAGTTCTTGCCTCTTTTAGGGCTTCTGACGACGTCGTGTTCGATTTTGAAAACGTCGTCGTTCTGATAGTCGTCGTTGGCGTTGGCGTCGGCGTCGGCGTCGGTGAGGGTGACGGCCTTTTTGAGGAACTCTTCAAGAGCCAACTCGGAGGCGCTGCGCTTCATAATTTGGCGGTCGGAGGATGATCGGAGTGCGGCGGCGGAGATAGGGAGATTTATGCTTCATTCGGCGGAGAGAGGGGGGGGGGGGGGAGAGAGAAAAGGGGAGGGAGAGAGGGAGTGTGGGAGTGATATATAGGGTTTACACAGTGAAATGAAGAAGGGAAGGAAGGAAGGGTACGTTGTTTTCAGAGAGGTGGCGTGGGACTGTGAGCGAAAGTGGACGGCACATGAGGTTAAAATGTCTGACGTGGCCTCCTGACCAAATTGCCCCTTGGAGAAGTGTGTAATTATGGCTGGCCCCCGTTTTGATTCTCCGACCCAACCGAGTTTTACACATGTCTATGAGTTCGACACCGACATAAGATATGAATAAATATTTTTGATGGGACAGTGTTTACCTACTCACTGATTTAGTAAGTAGTTTTCAGGTCAAAATAAGCATAGTTCATGTATCTTTGATCAAGAGTTTAGAGATTCAAATCATCTATCTTCAAATATGGTTGAAGCGGTGGAAAAAAGAAAACAATGATTTTTTTTAAAAAATATTATTAAACATTTCGCAACTATTTATTTTTTTTTTTAAAAAAAATCTTCCTCCTCGCTTCCTTTCTACATTTCTGTCTCTTACTTTGTCAAAAAACATAATGATTCGTAAAAAATATACCGTTTCTAATAGATCCGAAAGTATATAAGTATTATTTTATTTTACCAAGTATGAACGAAATATATCATTAATTTGATTATATAATATTTAAATTGATCTAAACTGCCAATATAAGTATAGTTCAATGGTGAAAACATTTTTATTCCTCATTTTCAAGGTTGAAAGTTTAAATCTCCACCACTATATTTGTTGTAACCCAAAAGCTAAGTCAATTGAGTTCCGATTGCTCTATTCAAATTTATCCACCTTACATTTGCTAAGTAGTAATTTATGAATTATAATTTATCTTTAGAAATTTATTAGTTTAATTTTTTCCAAAAAAAATATATATCCATCAAAATCTACATTTTAAAATTAAGGTCCATTTGAATAAAAGTATAGTTAACTAATTTAAGTCACGATAATATCGATTAAAAAGTTAAAAATTTCACTCTCTATCCCACTGCATACTGTTCAAATTAAAAAAGGAAAAAGAAAAAAGAAAAAAAGAAAAAACCTCGAATTGGGCACATTTTTATAAAATTAAGTTTAGACTAACTTTTTGGATGATTTTTAAATTCTTTTTATTTTTTAAGAGAGAACTTTTTGGATGATATGTATATATTTAAAAGATGGGGTGAGAGTTTAGGTGCCGGCCGGGAACTTAGCGGCGAAGCAATTGGGTTTGATAGGGTGAGTGCGCAGCCGTTGGATTGGAATGGTGGGCGAATCTGGCGGGTATCAGGAAGCTGACACGTGGGGAAAAGAATATGCTATTTTTCAGTGGGGCCCACATCGGATTTTCCTTTTTTCTTTTTATTTATGTTTTTATGTATTTATGTGAGGAGTCCACAGCAGAATTGTGATTGACTTCTTTGATCCAATAATAATCTCCCCCAATTGCCAAGTTGCACAGAATCATTGTCCTTCTCTTCAAAATAATTACCTAATTTAACCCAACTGCCCGTGCTGACCCGACCCTACGTTCGTTTAGTTCAACTTCTCTGTCGGTCATTTAGGATCTATTTGATAGGTAATTCGAAGTATGTTTTATGTCTTCAGATTCACTGAATTCAGTGAATATGCATTTGCCATATGTGTTTTTGAAATATGTGTTCGAATTTTGTGATCCAAATAGTGGAAATTCTGAAAACAACTTTGTGATGTTTTCAGTGTGTCTAGATTTTAAATTTGAAAATTTTAAATGCATAATTAAATTAAAAAAATAAAATTTTTAACAAATATAGTATTTCATGTTATAAACTCAATTAATTTTTGTGAAATTAAAATTTGTACAATATAATGTATTATAAATTATATGATATTGTAAAATAATAATTATAGTTATTTATAACATATAACATGTTTATAAATTAATTAATAACAATTTATATTCAACTTAATATTTAATTGATGAATACAAATAGTTTGTGGTTTATAAATATATTATCAAACACATTTGGAATAATTTTTTAAAATTGGGATCCAATTTCTGAATCTGCTACCAAACACATATTTGAAAACATGAAATACAACTCTGTTTTCATTGAATCCCTTGTTTTCAAATTTCTGTTTTCAGGTCACCAACCAAACGTACCATTATCGATCTGAATATAATTCAATTCGTGTAATGTTAATCCCAAATAATTTAATTTATAGATCAGTGTTTGAATTTTTATCTACATGTTGAAATTTCAATATTAAAAGATAATTTGAACATAATTCAACTAATTAAGACATATATTATTGATCAAGAGGTCAAATGTTTGAATTTTCTTATGTCGTATGTTATTGGACTTTAAAAATGAAATTACTATACACAAAATATTATTTAATAGATTGTCATGTTCACATTATTTAATGAATGATGTTAATAACATGGACAAAATTTGAGGTTTTTCTCTTTGCAAGTTAGTAGATAAAATTGAAGATTTTTTAGACATGAAGACACACAATGTTCAAAAGTTTATATGTTGAATTACATTTAATTTAAGGTCTAATCATAATGTTTGGGGGCAACAAGAGCAAGCTCAACTGGCATAAAGTTGTATTGATAACCACAAGGTCTGTGGTTCGAATCCCCCACCCCACATATTGTAAAAAAAAAAAAAATCATATTTTTGGGGTTTCCTAAAAAAACAAAAGAAATAATCATATTTCAGTATTTGCACTCTCAAAATGTCTATTTTGATTCTTATATTTACAAGGTTATTACTTGGGTCATTTTAATTTATTTTATTTATCTAATTTTTGTTACAATTTTTGCACAACATTTTGCTTTGACTTTCTTTTTTTTTTTAAAAAAAGGGAAAATACACTTTTGGTCCCTGAGATTTGAGTTAGGTTTCATTTTAGTCCCTGAGTTTTCAAAATAAACAATTTAGTCGCTGAGGTTTGATTTTAGTTTCATTTTGGTCCCTCCATCAATTTTTTCCGTTAAATGTTAACAGAATGCTGACGTGGCACCTATATTTTTATTAATTTTTTATATATAGTTTTTTAAATAAAATAATATATTAAATATTTCTTTATTATTTTTCTTTCATTTTTCTTTTCTCTTTTTTTTTTCTTCATATTCTCCTCCATCTTCTTCCTCCTCCCTATCTTCTTATTCAACTTCAAGCTCCACCCGGCCACCACCATCTCCGTCGCCGGCACCGCCGCCGTCGAAAACCAACATTTCCCATTTTTTTTTCATCTTTTTTTCTCTCATTTTCTCCTTCTTCTCTCTCCTCCCTTTTTCTTCTTCTTCTTCTTCCCTCTTCATCTCTTCCCTTTCTTCATTATTTTTTCAACAAAAAAAAAAAAAGAAAAACCCACGACACCAGCTCTTTCATTATTTCTTCTCTCTTCGCACCCACTCTTTCATTCGTCGGTAGCAAAACCCACGACACCAGCTCATATCTCTCTCTCTCTTCTGCATATCGACGGCCAACGTGGGTTCGCCGGCGTTCGAAGGGCGGGCATTCGCGGTGGGTTCGTTCATGGGTTTCGGCGGCGGCGGCGCGGTACAGTAGTCTTCCAGGGTGAGGTTCGTTTGTGGGTTTCGGCAGCATCGTCTCTCTTCTGTCTGTTCGATTTCAGGCGGCGGCGCGGCGGTTGATCGACGCTCGTTCCAGATCCATTCGATAGCGCCAAATATTTTCAGATCTGGGTTTCTTTATGTTGGGTTTTATGCCCTAAAACTCGTAGATAGTGAATGTAAACAAATTTTATACGTGTGTTTAATAAAGTGTTATTTTGTTTCTGCAATAAAATGTTATTGTTAAATATTTCACTATTTGACCCAAATCCAATAAACTAAGATCCAAGGTTGTTTGTATGTAACTTGAACTAGTATGTGGGGACATACGGAGATCGATGTTCAAGCGTAACAACCTAAAAGGTCTATAGTACAAGGATAAGGTTGGGTACCTTATCCTGGTAACACTATGTGATACGACCCGCTTTGTATTTGATACAGACGTATTGATCCAAAGCGTCCATGTAGTAGACATGCTAGTGGGGGTATCCTATGCAATGAGTTTGCATAAGACCGGACCGCAAAATAGTAACCGCTAGCTATAACACCGTTAACTAGTTAGGTTTCTATTTCACCAGGATGACCTAGGCAACTTAGTCTGAATCCTTAGTGAATTATGGACTCCTGTTCACGAGGGATTGTCTTTTGATTTGTATGGGTGAGAGTGGTCAGTACGCCGACTCAATAAGCCTACCATTTTGGGGACAAGACCTAGTGGGGAGCTGGGAACATAATCACACAAGATGGAATTCACTCCTTCCCGACTTTTGAGAAAGTAGATTAGTGTTCCCCTAAGTGGTGTCTCCAGGTCTTGAACAAAGGGTCCTACCCTCTCACTGGTCCGAGAGGGATTTCTGTTTGATGGTTGGACCACAAACATGTTGTTCATTAGAGGAGCATTGATACTTAAGGAGGTAGAGGTAACTCAGGGGTAAAACGGTAATTTGACCCAGCTAGAGTTACGAACACTCGTGAAGGACTAACTTGTCGTTATTGGTCGATATCCGTGGACACAGAAATATTCTGCAGTGAAAAGAGTGCAACTGTGGGTCTTTAGTGGAGTGACCCACAGTTAACGAATGGAGACTAACTTGGTTAATGAGTTTAAGCCAATTAGTCTCGTATTGTTGGAGCTTCTGATCTGTAGGTCCATTAGGTCCCACTGGTAACTCGTAAAAAGACTTGAAACAATTAAATATAAATTGAAAATGTTCAATTTATCTGGGAATCGAATAATGTATGTTGATGTATTATAATATAAAGTTTATGAAACTTTATAATAAAATTTTTAATTAATTTCAAAAATTAATTCTTGAGAGAAAATATTTGGAAGAGTTCAAATAAATTTTAATATGAATTGGATTCATATTAATTTTAATTTAATAAAATCCCTAAGATTAAATATATGATATTTAATTGGGTAATTAATTAATTATGGAATTAATTAATTATATATTAAAATTAGATATTGTTCAGATAATAGATTTGAACTTATTAATATAATAGGAAAAGGTCTTAGCCTTTACCTATATATAGGACCCCTGGGGTTGGGTGAAAGACATCTCATTGTCTCTCATTCTCTCATAAATCTCTCCCAAAAGTGAGACCTAAGATATGGAGAAGAAAGAGGAAGAAAGTAAAAAAGAAATAATAATAATAATAAAATATATATATTTTTAATTAATTTAATATATTTTTATTTTATTTTTTTTAAAAAATGTATTTTTAATAAAAAAAACAGCGCCACGTCAGCAAGCCGTTAGTTTTTAACAAAAAAATAGATGGAGGGACCAAAATGAAACTAAAATCAAACCTCAGGGACTAAATTGTTGAGTTTGAAAACTCAGAGACCAAAATGAAACCTAACTCAAACCTCATGGACTAAAAGTGCATTTTTCCAAAAAAAAAACATTGCTTTTATAAATTTCTCGAAAAACATATCTCTGTAGCCGTTTATCAAAATATTTTTGTTGTGCCATAACATGTGTTAAGCTTTTACTCGGGTTAAGGGTCTCTGCACTATAGTGTGAAAGCTAGTACCCCGTCAAAAAAAAAAAAAAAAAAAGAAGAAAAAAAATCCTAAAGGTGTGCAAAAGCAAAAGAAAAAAGAGCTCCTTCTGCCCCCAGGTAATGAGAAACCACTCTATTTTGTTCCAGTTTTGGTCTTTCGATCAAGGCCTTAGTTCCAGTGTAGGGGGAAGATAGGTGGAGGGTCTTATAAATCGGTCTCTAGACCATTAGGGGCTTCTATTGGAAGGCCAAGCACACACACGCAAGAACTTCTTGGAAAGCTTTGATTTGCTTCTTATTTTGTTAACTTGCGGTAGCTTCTCTTTGGCAAAAGATTGAGTAGATGTAGCACAGGATCGTGAGCATGATAAATTGCGACACCCGCAACTCTACTATTCATATTTCATTCAATATAGGTTTAGGCTTACCTAAGAATGAGCTTGATTTAGGTTGGGGGGTGTTTGGGTAGAGCATATTTTGGTTGTGTTTTGTCCATCTCCTACTAATCTACTTATTTTCGTTGATATCTCAAATGCTTTACTTGGGTGGTTAGATTGTTGCAGGCCAAAATTATGAACTAGTACGGAATAGACAAGTGGTTAGCATGGAGTTAAGACAACGGAGGCTTTGGAAGGCTAGCTGAAATCCAGATAAAATCTACTGGCTGTCTGCTTAGCTTGGTTTTTTTTCCCTGTTTTTCTGTCCTTCTGTGATATCGCTTTTGAGCGACTTCCTGTTTCGAATGATGATTGATGCTCAAAAAAAAAAAAAGCTTTTAAAAAAAACTAAAAATATTACTTTTAAAAAGTATGTGGACCAAAATAGACAACATAAGAAAAAAAAATGACCAAAGTAGACCTACAAAAGAGGAAAACACCAAGTAAATAAAAGTTGAAAATGCAAGGTGCAAAATAGGTTTTTTTTTTTTTTTGACAATATGTGAGGGTGGAGATTCGGACCACAGACCTCATGGTTATCAATACAATTTTATACTAGTGAGCTATGCTTTTGTTGGCTGCAAAATAGGATTTAAATCTTAATTCAAGTATTTTGAATGGGAATTGAAATTAATAGACCCATTATTGATATTAATGTTCAAAATGAGATCAAGTCAAAATTAAAATCCACTTGAGAAGAAAAGAATTTTAAAAAAATATAATGGAAGAAAGGATAAATACGTGGTTATACCCACTATAATGAGAATAGAATGTTCTCTCAATTTTAATGTTTAATCCCTATAAATCAAGCATCACTATGAGTAACAGAAACATAAGTATGAAAACGAGAGAAAATAACTCATTTCCTTTAAGTAAAGAGAAGCACGGAACAACCATAACTTTATATCTCTAGTCCTATATGATTCCCGAGAATTATCAAAAAAAAAAAAAAATGATAATGACATATTTCAATCATATTTCTTATGTGTGTGAATTAAATAAATTTTGATTGTAAGACAGTATTTTACCCATGCAAAGCTTCTTATTATAACAAATAAGAAGTCCTATATAAGTCTTTCAAAATTAATTTGTTTAAAAATCAATATATAAGTGCACTTTAAAATATATATAGAAACATTTTAAAATTGAGAATGAATAAGAATATTCCTCCATACTATCTGGAGCTAAACTTTATCGAAGAAAAAATATTTGAAAAAAGAGATAATATAGAGAATATATAATATTGAAATTCATTGATAATATTCTCTTTATGTATTAAAGTTGCAATGTTATATAATGTTAGACAAAGCACACAAGGCAGGCGTCCGGCTAAAGGGGCATTCAAACCCCAGCAAAAAAGCATTGTCATCTTTGTAAAAGAAGGAAAGCAAGAGCTTGTCCAATGAAAAAGAAGAGATTTTTATCTCTTTTTTCATTCTTTTTTTTCTTTTTTTCTTTTAGTTTGTAAGATTGAAATGTATTTTGAATTTTGGATTAATTTTTGACTCGTCAACATGATTCAGAATCTTCCAAATGTAGAATCAATACAAGATAAGATATCGATATTCTGCATCTTTAAAGTTACAAGATTTGGTGAAATGCATCTATATGATGATTTTCTTCGTAAGGTTCAAATTATATAAAAATCAATAAATAAACATTTTATACTTTTTAAATGAATTAAAATTTTCATTATTTATGTTATATTTACATCAATGGCATTTTGTTGCTATTTTTTATGTTCATAGAAAAAAAATCGATATAATAGAAATGTTGATTCACTTTTATATCGATGTCGAACCTGTTATAGGCAATTTTGGACCACCCGACGCACATGGAGCTGACAAGGACGTCCGGGCGAAAATAGGGCTGGGAGACCGACCCAGAGGAAGAACCGACCAAAGGGCCGGGCCAACTTGGCCCGACCCATATGGTCGGCCCGCTTGCGCGGGCCGAGCTTGGTCACCTCCTCTCAGTCCCTGATGCTTCTAGCCGCCCCGGTTTCGCATGGTTTGTCCCGAAACGCCTCCGAATTCCTAAAAACCCTAGGAGCACAAGCAGGTATTTATACCCCTCTTCGCCACTGAAGAAAGGGACCCGAACTCTCAATTCTCGACTCTCTCCTCTTACTCTCTTGCTCTCCTCCCGTTTTCTGACTTAAGCATCGGAGGCGGTGTGGTTACACCACACCGGTGTGCAGGTTTTCTCTTTTGCAGGCCACGTCTTCCCCCGCTCTCAAACAAATTCACTGTCGATTATCACGTGGAGCGAAGGTAGTTTACCTAGCGAAATTTGATCATCAACCGAACCTATGGACATGTAGAAATGTCGATGGAAATGTCGACATGTCAATGAAAAATTTAATACCATCTAAGAGGAGTAGAAAATTGATTGTTTAGTAAGAGATATAGTTTTTCATCATCCAATTTGATTTCAAAGACACGAACGAAGAACATATTATCAATTAAATATTTTTTATTTATAAATTAATAAAAATTAAAAAATATATATTTTTTTAAATAAAAAACTTATTAATAAAAATTACAAAATATTTTTTTTTATATACTATTAGTAACAAAAAAAAAATAAATAAATAAAGAATCTAAAAAAGGAAAAATTTTCAACAATGAATCTCAATTTTTCGAATTCATCAAGATTCTTAAATAAAAAAGAAAAAAAGAACAGGAATGAAGAGTAAAATTATATTCTTTATCAAACCAACAAACAAAAAGGATATTATCGAGACCTCGTTCCACCCCACCGAACTTCAAAATCATCCCCTAAATTCCAATATGACAAAAATAATCCTACTTTTACAAAATAATACTCAATCTATCATGCATAAACCAAAAAAAAAAAAAAAAAATTAAAAAAATGTTAGCAACTTTACACTAAAACCCTAAATGCAAGAATTAGGGCAAAGTTCATTATGGAGAGAATAAAAAGGGGAAATTGAAAGGGACAGACACCGACCGACCAGAAAGGAAATAAAACAGAGAAGCATTGGCCATAGGGTTTGCCTTTGTAAAATTGGTGCTAAAAAAAAAAAAAGTAAAAAATTTAAAAAACAAAAAGAAAAAAAGTGGGTGAAACCCCTTCTTCCCACTTACTTTGAGTTTTTAATTTTCACAACTAACCTTTTTCCCTTTTTTTTCTTTTCTTTTATACTACTTTGATTTTGTTCTTTTTTATTATTATTTTTTAAATTTTTGTTGCTTTATGTAGCTTTCCTCTTTTCTTTCTAGTCATACCTAACTTTACACTCACAATTACCAAGTTACCCCTTCCCCCCCTTTAATCTTGAATCTTTTTGGTATATATAATTGCATAATTTCAAGTGGTTATCAATTCATACACATCTTGTTGTGTTATCCTTTGTCCCTTTTCCTTCTTGAGAAGGAAATTTGGTGGTTGGATGGGTTTGTTTAATCTTTGTGTCATTGCTAATAGCAAATAGCAATGGTTATATATTACTATTTTGCTCTCAAAATTTTAATGATGTGTTCATTGTTTGAACGATTATATATCTATCAGTAAGGTACATCATTTGTTCACAAACTTGAAAATAGTTCAATCGGTTAAGACATGATATTTGATTGAAAAGTTGGAGAGATATCAATTCTCATACCCACATGTTGTTGTACTAAAAAAGACGTACGTCTTTGCTCAATCATGACCAACTTAGTGTCTTTATTAAAACACTATATCGTGTCTTGATTCTATTTGATCAAGTTGTACTGCCTCCTTGAATCTTCTTTTTTAAATTACTTCGGCCCCGTTTGATAACCCATTTGGTTTTTGGTTTTTGGTTTTTGAAAATTAAGCTTACAAATCCTCCTTCCACCTATACATTTCTTTGGTTTGCTACCTACATCCTTCTCATGTTTTCAAAAACCAACCCAAATTTTGAAAAAAAAAAAAAAAAGTAGTTTTCAAAAACTTGTTTTTGTTTTTGGAATTTGTCCAAGAACTCTAATGTCTCCTTAAGAAAGATGAAAGTCATTGTAAAGAAATTAAGAGAAAACAAGCAAATTTTGAAAAACCAAAAACTAAAAACCAAATGGTTATCAAACGGGACCTTCATTATTAGAATTTCATCTTTGTTATCATATATATATATCTCCACTATATAATTTTTTTGTGGAGTCAAGCATTCTAATTTATTAGATAATATTAAAAGCATTGGTCTCTTATCTTGATAAAACAAGACGTTTGATCAATGCACCATTCAACCACATATGACATATGGTACCATTTCATCTTTTTCTTTTTCTTTTTCTTTCCAAACAAGGGACCATTTCATCTCTTAATAGCATCTTTTGGCATTGTTTCAATAAATATTGCATTGAGGGTAGTTGAAATTATTTTTTAATTATGCTTATATTCCTTCTCTACTATAAATGTCATCAACTTAAAATGTTTTACATAATATGCTCATTTATAAGTCTAATTATTTGTCATGATAAACCATGTCAAATCATATAAAATTTAATTTAATGGACATATATGTCATGTTAGCTTTCTATGGTAGTAATGTAATTCAAAATCTATGGACATAATTGAAAATTCAAGTTCACAAACTAATTTTATAGTTAAATTTTTTTAATCCTTACAAATAAGAGACTTTTGTCATATCTATATGTTGCAAATGATGGTTGTGTCTTATCCTATGTGAGTTGACATTTCTTTGGTTGGATTCAAACATACTCTTGTCCAAAACTCTCCCCAAATTAATATTTAGAATTAAATAAATTAATATATTTAGATTTGTTTTAAGATTCAACTCCAATTATTAAGGCCCCGTTTGATAACCATTTGATTTTTTGTTTTTGGTTTTTGGTTTTTAAGCTTATAAACATCACTTCCAACTCTAAGTTTCTTTGGCTTTTCACCTACCTTCTTCCCATGTTTTCAAAAACCAAGCTAATTTTTTAAAACTAAAAAAAGTAGTTTTCAAAAACTTGTTTTTGTTTTTAGAATTTGGTTAGGAATTCAAGTGTGTCTTTAACAAAAATGAAAACCATGGTGAAGAAATTTAAAGAAAACAAGCTTAATTTTCAAAAACCAAAAACCAAAATCCAAATGGTTATCAAACGGGGCCTAAATTTTTTTAACTCAAATGAGGATGATTAGGTGATGCATTTGATTGAATGAAACTTGAAAAATATTTGGTTAATTTAAAATTTTGCAAAACATCAGTGAAAATGTTAGCACTATAAAAATCTTGTTTAGTTAATCACATCGAGAATAAATCAAAAATGAAAAATTTTAGAATTAAAATAAAATTTCTAAGTTTTTAACCATTTGGTTTTTGAAAATGAAGCTTCTAAACACTGCTAGCACTAGTAATTTTTTTTTTTTTTTATTTGTTATCTACTTTCAAACCAAATTTTTGGAAAAAAAAAATAGTTTTTAAATTTTATTTTTACTTTTAGAATTTGACTAAGAATTCAAGTCTTCTCTTAAAAAGGATGAAAACCATTGTATGTATTTTTTTTTAGAAAACAAGCTTAATTTTCAACAACTAAGGGGTCGTTTGGCCCCCTGTGTTGGTTATAATAGTGGGGGCTATTATAGCCCACTCAATGTTTGGGGCATCAACAAAAATAAGGGGTGATATGAGTTATAATTTTTACCCCGTGTTGCTACAGTAACCACCATTTAACCCACCCGATTATTTTATCCATTCTCTACAGTAACTCTCTCCTCTCTTCTTCCATGTGACTCCTTGACTTTTCTGGCGACGGCCGACGACTTTTCCAATGACCGTTGTTGACTTTCTGGCCACTTTTCCGATGACCGATTTTTTTCCCTTTTTTTTCTTTATCATTTTCATTTCAAAAAATATAAAAAACGAAAAATAAAGAAAAGAAAAGAAAAGAGGTAGAAGAAAAGAAAGGAAAAAAAAGGGAAAAAAGTTTCGGTCGCCGGAAAATTTGTTGGTGGTAAAAGTTGAAAAATTTTTAGGGAGTTAGATACGGTTGTCTTTGTACATATATAAATATGGAGTTTTATTACATGATTGCTTTTGATAATGAAGTATATGAATGTTTACCTTTTCATCGTACCATATTTTTCATTCCAAATTATACTTATCGTATTCAAGTTTACTGTGATAATAATAATTAAAAAAAAATACTACTCAAGTTTTTATTTTATGTGATTTCTATTTTATTTGATTCTTTTGATAATGAAGGTAAAATGAGTTTTCAATAAGCATTTACCATTTTTATGTTGGAAATACAGAAGTGAGACAAATATGGTTTTTCTATATGAAATCATAAAATGACTTATTTTGTGAAAAAATCATGACTCTAAAACAAAGAAAATCAACCCTTACCTTAGGTTATTTTTGTTTCCTTTTAAGTTAAACACATAATTTAACCCCTATACCCAAAACTTTATTTTTTTTTACAACTAAACCTAAACATTTTTTTATTGATATTTGCAAAATATGATATTTGACGTACAAAGTTGTATGAGGAAAATAAACAAAATAGTCAAGAAAAAAAGCAGTCAGCTTGAACCTTTGATTCAGAACCTCATGTTAAACAGATCAACACTCCAAACACAGACTATTTTAACCCAGACTAAAATAATTTGCATCCCAAACACAGACTATTTTATGCCAGACTAAAATAATCTGCATCCCAAACATAAACTATTTTATCCCAGACTATAATAATCTGCACCCAAAACACAGACTATTATAACCCCCAGACTATTATAATCCCCAGACTATTATAACCCCCGCTATTATAACCAACTCAGCGCCCCAAATGTTTAAAATGGGGTATTGGTTTTTGAAAATTTAGGTCTCGTTTGATAACCATTTGATTTTTTGTTTTTGGTTTTTGAAAATTATTCTTGTTTTCTCCAATTTCTTTATCATGGTTTTCATCTTTGTTAAGCACATATTTGAATTCTTAGTCAATATCTGAAAACAAAAAAAAGTTTTTGAAAACTACTTTTTTTAGTTTTTTAAAACTTAGACTTGGTTTTTGAAAACATGGAAAAATGGTAGATGACAAAAGAAATAAATCTATGGGTGGTAGTAGTGTTTATAAACTTAATTTTCAAAAACCAAAAACAAAAAACAAAATGGTTATCAAATGAGACCTAAGCTTTTGTGTTTTACGTTTTACTAATATTTTCAAAATCTAAGTCAAGTTTTGAAAACTAAAAAAAATTTAGAACTTACTTTTGTCTAGAAAATTTGACTAAGAATTCAAAGGCCGAATGTTATCCAACAAGATCTATTAATGTATGTTTTATTTCAAAAAAAAAAAATTAAATAATGTATGTTTATTAAAAATGCTTTGAAATCAATATTACAATTGGATTTGTTTACAAACATTGAAATGAGAATTAATCTAAATTAAGCGTGAGTCTCATTATGGAATTAGAGATAAAAAGATTTATATTAAAATAAAAGTTGTGAGGTCCACAAAATTAAGGAATTGTATTGAAATTCCTTACTTTTTTTTTTTTTTTAGGGAATTTAACTTCGGCAAAATTAGGAATTTTTACTTTTTTTTAAGAGAAAAAAACATTTATGACTTATGTTTAAATTCTAAACAATTTTTTTATACAAAATGTTTATAAGAACATACATTCTTGAAAAACACTTAAACTAAAATGTAATCCAAACAGATCCTAAATATACCATTGTATTAACCATTTGAGGTTACCTTATATTCTATTACTTACAGTTCATATAAACTAAATGAAATCTAAGTTGTCAACATTTTTTTGAAAAAAAAAAATCTAAGTTGTGAACATAGTTCAACAAATATATATTCTCGATCAAGAGGTAGGAGGTTCAAATTCCTACCTCTCACATATGGTTAAACTCAAATATTACCCATGCAACCTAAGTTTTTAATTTAAGGGAAAAATACACTTTTAGTCCCTGAGGTTTGAGTTAGGTTTCATTTTGGTCCCTGAGTTTTCAAATTCAACAATTTAGTCCCTGAGGTTTGGTTTTAGTTTCATTTTAGTCCCTCCATCCATTTTTCCGTTAAAAACTAACGGATTGCTGACGTGGAACCTATTTTTTATTTTAAAAATAAAAAATATTAAATTAATAAAAAAAATATTTTTTATTCTTTTTATTTTCTTTCTTCTTCCTCCTTGTTCTTCTCCTCCATCTTCTTCTGGCTTCTTCTTCCTCAGCCAGCTACTGGCGTTGCTTGCAGCCATCCACCGTCGCTGGTCGCCGGCCGGCGACGGCCGCCGGCAAACTCACATTTTTTTTTCATCTTCTTTTCTTCTCCTTCCTTATTCCTTATTCCTTCTTCCTTCTGTTCTTTTTGTTTTTTATTTTTTTTTTAAAAAATTAAGATATGAAACAAAGGGCAACATTCCAGATCTGGGGTTGAGCATGTCGTCGGATCTGAAGCTGGCCGTTGGAGAAGAAAGAAGGAACCGCTTGGGGTTGAGCTTGCCGTTGGATCTGATGCGTGGATTCCAGCTCACCGTCCGTCTTGAGCTCGTCGTTGGAGAAGGAACTGAACAGATTTGAAGGATCTGAACAGCTCGCCGCCCAAACAGATCTGAAGCTTGGGTTAGATTCTTGAGCTCGTTGTTGGAGAAGAATCTGAACAGCTCACCGCCCGAACAGATCTAAAGCTTGTCGCCCAGATTCGCGGGTGAAGACGAGCTCGTGGGTATCGTGCGAAGACGACGTGGTCCAGCTCGTGGGTGAAGACGAGCTCGTGGGTATTGATATTTCAGATCCGTTTTAGTTCGAGAAAGAAAAGAAGGAGAAACGAAGGAGAAGAAGGAAAAAAGGGGAAAAAGAAAGCAAGAAAGTTGGTCGACGGTCGGTGACGGCGGCCGACGATGGTGGGTGGCGACGGTGAGCAGCGACACTGGAAGAAGAAGAAGGAGGGGGAGAAGAAAAGGAAAATGAAAAGAAGGGGAAAAGAAAAGGAAAAAGAAAAGAGAATAATAAAAAATAAAAAAAAATTATTTATTATATTATTTTATTTAAAAAAAATCAAAAAAAATATTTTTTTAATAAAAACAATTATGTCACGTCAGCAATCTGTTAAGTATTAACGGAAAAATGGATGGAGGGACCAAAATGAAACTAAGACCAAACCTCAGGGACTAAATTGTTGAGTTTGAAAACTCAGGGACCAAAATGAAACCTAACCCAAACCTCAGGGACCAAAAGTGTATTTTTCCCTTAATTTAACTATGTCTATATTATTTCAACAAAAACTAACCTAATAGATTTAATTAAAACAAATAATTCAATTTCAATATTTTATTAGTTCAAGAAACAAAATATTCACTATTTTATGTTAAGAAAAAAACCGACAATTAAAAAGTAATTATTATTTTTTTTTTTGACAATATGTGGGGGTGGGGGATCGAACCACAGACTCGTGGTTATTAATACAACTTTATGCCAGTTGAGCTATGCTCTTGTTGGCAAAAGTAATTATTTTCTAAAAATGATTAGAAATTAGATATTCAAAAAAAAAATTATTTAGTGAGATAAAATAAACATAATATTGAATAAATTATTTAATTGGGATGGGTTAAGTCAGGATGTGGAATGGAAATGTTATTTCTTTACTACCTGTATATTTGGAAGTTAAAATCTTGGATTTAAAGTCTAAGATAATAAATGTCTATGTTTGAATATGCAAGATAATCAATATCTAAGAGTTATATGTCTAGATTTGTTTTATAGCTTTTGTTTGTGGAAAAAATATAAATTAAATTTAATTAAAGGGTTTTTTATTATTTTTTTTTTTTTGGAATCTAGATAATCGAAATATTCAGATGTTTGGAGTTATAGATACCGAAAATATAGATGTCCGACATTTTAGATAACCGTGTTTGTTTTGAAGGAATAATTTATAAGAATATATGAGAATATTTAGATAATTATGTTTGTTTTGTAGGACTTTTGTACGAGAATGTTTTTAGATTATATATAGTATTAATAATGCTCTTACTAATTTTTAGTTAATTTAGCGATTAGTTTAATATAATTTAAATTTATATAACGTTTTGGTCTAACTGATCTAGTGTTTTATTTTTATATCAATTTAATTTATATTAATCTTATTTGTAGAACAAATTATTTTATATTAGTTTAAGGTTTTTATGAAATATTTAATTTTAAAAATTAATTTCAATTCTAATATTTTTTAAAAAACCTGGAAATTAATATAATTCTCATTGTGATTGAGTGGATTATATTGATCACATTATCAAATTAGAATTTTTTTTAGAGAATAATTTTTTTTTAGTAGATTTTATGTGTTTGTTTTTTGAAATGTACAAGTAGTATTAATATTAAGAGAATAAATTAAAAATAAATCAAAATATTATATATATATTTTTTTCACTATAACTATCGTTTATTTTATATTTAAATGTAAAATAAAAAAAAATTGATTAGTTACATAGGGTTATTTCTTAGTTTATGAATAAATTAATTTATTTTTAAATAAAAATAAAAATTCTAAAATAAAGAAAATATATATTTTAAAAATGGAGGGTAAAAAGGTCATTCGAAGTTGCCCTAAACATGAGATTTTTAAATGGCTTCTATGGGCCTCTCAAGATGTCTGTATATCTTACATTACTACAAAATAATGCAAATGCTCATTCCATTGAAATCTTGGATTACCACCAAATGAACTGCCCCTAAAATATTTATATTAGATAATTAATTATAAATAAATAATAACTTAAACCAATTAAAATTAATTTACACCTCAATTAGAAAGTATTGAGTAATTTTCTCTTTCTTCTCCTCATCTCCCAAGAAAATAAAAGGCTCTAGTACAAAATTCTTTGCAAGAAGGATAATTAAAATCTCATGGTTAATGTAATATTTTTATTCGGTTATAATAATTACCTTGATTTTAAAAAACAACCATGAAAAAAAAAATGAGTTGTTGTTTTTTTTTTTGTTTTATTTATTTTATTTATTTATTTTATATCATTTCCAAAATCCATCTCAAAACCAACTAAGCAAACCTAACTTAGCTAGTAAAAAACGGAAGTAGAAAATTAAGAAATTAAGGGTTCGTTTGATAACGTTCCAGTTTCTCCTATTTTAGAAAACAAATATGTTTGATAACTAATTTTGTTTCTTGTTTCTAAATTTTTAAAAACATTTTTACTCAATATGTGCTTTGCTTCTGGTTCTTTTTCATGTTTCATGAATGTATAACAATTTCTCTATCCCTCTCCACACCCATCTTTCATCTTCCTCTCATTTTCATTTCTCTCTCTTACATCTTGTTTTTTTAGGGAAAAATACACTTTTGGTCCCTAAGGTTTGGGTTAAGTGACACTTTGGTCCCTGAGTTTTCAAACTCAACAAAAATACTCCTAAGGTTTGAGATAAGGAGCACTTTGGTCCAGGCCGTCAACTTTTCTATTAAATTTTAACAGTTGCTGACGTGGCACTATTATTTTAATAAAAAAATTATTTTTAAATTTTTTAAAATAAAAAATATTAAAATATTATTATTTTTTAAATTATTTAATTATTTCTCCTTCTCCCTCTTTACTTCCCTTCTTCTTCTCCATCTTCTTCCTCTTCATCCATTCCTTCTTCATATCTCCGGCGGCCGGCGGCCAACCATCGCCGCCGCCCGTCGGCGACTGGTTTTTTTTTTTTTTTTTTTTTTTTTTTTTTTTTTTTTTTTTTTATAAATTTCTCCCTTCCCTCTTTTCTTTTTCTTCTTCCTCCCTCTTTTCACTATTTTTTTTTTAAAAAAAGAAAAACAGAAAACGAAGGGGGAAAACCCCCTTCGATTTCGGCGCCGGAGAGGGAGGAGGGAGGTCCCGGAAGGTAAAGAGAAGATTGATGTAATGAGAATCAAGAACGCAAAACTGAGGGTTTTGCTAGATCTCGAGGAGAACTTGGAGAAGCGATTCTTCCGATAACAAGAAGAATCCAAGCCGAGAAGGTTCGGTTTCTGCAAGTGACGTAGCAACAGAGACCGATTTGATGGAAATGGAGACCTGGCCGGTGTGAGTGAATCCAAATTTCTCAAAGAGAATCATGGGGCGGTTTTCGGAGGAGATCTTGAGGGATTTGATCTCGGCGGTGGAGGAGGCGGCGAGGAGGCCGATGAGGAGGAGGAAGAGAGGGAGGCGGAAGAGTGATGTCGTCATTTCGATGCCGCCGGAGATCGTCCCGAGCGAAGAGTTCTGCGGCGAGGTTCGAGAAGAAAGAGTACAGGACGGTTGGGACTTAGAAGGGGAAATGGGGGCGGGTGAAGAATGTGACGGTGGTGTGAATTGGACGGTTAAGGGTGTGTAATGACGGAATTGCCATCGCTCTCAGATCTTCTAGATCTGGAACGAGGAGGGAGGAGGGACCTCCCTCCTCCATCTTCGACGCCGGAATCGAAGGGGGTTTTCCCCCTTCCTTTTCTGTTTTTATTTATTTAAAAAAAAACAAGGAAAAGAGGGAGGAAGAAGAAAAAGAAAAGAGGGAAGGGAGAAATTAAAAAAAAAAAAAAAACCAGTCGCCCGCGGCGGAGAGTGGTGGCCGCCTGCCGCTGGAGATATGAAGAAGGAAAGGATGAAGAGGAAGAAGATGGAGAAGAAGAAGGGAAGTAAAGAGGGAGAAGGAGAAATAATTAAATAATTAAAAAATAATAATATTTTATTATTTTTGTTGATGGTCAAATTTGGTCGGGAGGAACTCACCTGACCTTCACGTGCCACCAACGGTAAATTTGTTTGTGAGGGGGGAAGACGTGGCCTGCAAGACAGAGAACCTGCACACCGGTGTGGTGCTTGCCACACCGCCTCCAATGCTTAAGTCAGAAAACGGAAGGAGGAGGGCAAGAGAGCAAGAAAGTAGAGTAAAGAATAGAGTTCTAATCCCTTCTTCAGTGGCGAAGAGGGGTTTAAATACATGCTCATGCTCCTAGGGTTTTTAGGAATTCGGAGGCATTTCGGGACGAACGACCAGGCGGAACCGGGGTGGCCGGAGGCACCAGGGACCAAGTGGAGGCAAAAGCACTCGGCCCGCGCGCAGGGGTTGGGCCAGGCCCAACCCCTCTGGCCCGTTTCTCCCCAAAAGTCCATCTTTTGGTCCTGTTTTCGAGCTCGTGTCGTGCTGTCCTCGCCAATTCCTTATGCTTCGGTGTGGTCCAAAATTGCCTATAACAATTTTAATATTTTTTTATTTAAAAATTTTAAAAATATTTTTTTATTAAAATAATAGTGTCACGTCAGCAACCGTTAAAATTTAAAAGAAAAGTTGACGATAGGGACCAAAGTGCTCCTTATCTCAAACCTCAGGGGTATTTTTGTTGAGTTTGAAAACTCAGGGACCAAAGTGTCACTTGACCCAAACCTCAGGGACCAAAAGTGTATTTTTCCATTTTTTTTACTACTTATCATTTTTTTTCCTTTTTCAATTATTTTTTCTCAACTATCTCATTTCCTTTTTCCTTTTCTTTTATCTTTTTTTTCTTTTTCAAATTTTCATTAACTAGCCTTTCATCATTATTTTCTATTAAATGTCTATTATTTTTCGTCAATTTTGGTAAAACTTTAATTTCTTTTTATTAAATTAATAAATTAATAAGATATTTCATGTTTTTCATTAATGGTAAAAGAAAAAATGTATTATTACCCACGCATAAAAAATATAGGGAAAAATCATTTTTAACTCTAAACTTATTGAGTTATGTCAATTTTAACCTTGAACTTTTAATTTCATCGATTTGAATCCAAAACTTAGCAAATTGTATCAATTTCAACCCTTAACTTTTAATTTCATCAAAGTGAACCCCATACTTAGTAGCTTGTATCAATTTTAACCCTAAACTTGCATAAGTGTTGCAATGTAGACCTTCGGTTACTTTCTATTTGAACCACCGTTAAAGAATACAATTGAATATTTACTCATTTTTTTTTTAATTCATATGACATCTAAGTTGGTTTATGGTAAGAAATTTATATTGGAGAAACTTTTTATTTGAATAAACTTTTGTTGCTAAGAAGTTGAACACAAGTTTTCTCTCATTTTCTTCTCATTGTGTTTGTAGGTTTTGTTGTTTTGTTTAGCTACTTGGAAGAACATGCAATTATAGAATGATAGGAAAACAATTTTGGGTTTTTTTTTTTCTTTTAACTTAGATGACTTTTTATTATTGTTGAGAACTTTAACGTGGTTTTTTTTTTCTTCGAGGATTATGAAAACAAAGCAATTTTAGAGTTTTTTTTTCTTCAAATATTTGCTAATATTTTCTTGTTGCTAAGAACTTGGTAAGATTTTTTTCTTGCTAATTAGAACATGAAGAGTATGAAACAAAAGCAAAGCAATTTTAGGTTTTCCCCTCATATTTTCTAGATTTTTCGCTAATAACCTTGTGTTTTTCTTTTTTTGGAGGCTAATATCAAGAATCAATTTAAAGTGTTTGATTTGTTCACATAAAGAGTTTTTCCAACAAAATTCTTACAAAAAAACCAATGTAACTTACGTGCCATGTGGGTTTTTTTTTTTTTTTTTTTTTTTTTTTTTTTTTTAATTCAAATGAAAAGTTAATCAAAGGTCTACATTGCAACACTTTTGCAAGTTTAGGATTAAAATTGATACAATCTACTAAGTTTGAGGGTTCAATTTGATTAAATTGAAAGTTGAAGGTTAAAATTGATACAACCTTTGAAAATGATTTTTTTTTTCCAAAAATATATATGATGCAATAAATTAATGTTGGTTGAAAAGAAACCAAAACTAATATACCATAAAATGCTACTTTAAACCGAAACTAATATACAATAAATTAATCAAACCCATTAAAGATTAATTTATTTTTGCAAAGAAAGATTCATTTATTTAAACCAAAACTAATATTAGGGGTGTACACGGGTCGGTTTGGGTCGGATTAGGGGTAAAATTTGGACCAACCTGAAAATTCAGGTTGGTAAAATTCCCAACCCAGTCGGTTCTATTCATGAAGGTAACCCAACCCAACCCAATCCATTTTGTCCGGGTTGGTTCGGGTTGGGTCACCGGGTTGCTTTTTATTTTATTTTATTTATTTTTTTTTAAAATTTGTATTTAAAATAAAAACTTTCTTCCTGTTGAAATTAAAATGACTAAATGAGAGCTTCTTGGGATAAAAATTGATACATCTGGCCAATAGTATTTTTAACATTGTTATCATAAAAATTGATAAGATATCCCCTTCTTCTGTTAATATATCTCTATTCCTTTAAAATTATTATTTGGAAAAGAAAAACTTGTACTTCTAGATAACTGGCACATTCCTCTGTTTGAATTTTCAATTCCCGAGTTACTTCCTAAATGAAGTAGCCAGATATGAAGACAAATGTCAAAAACAAAACCAAGATTTCTAGAATTGGACGTATTAAACCTATAGGCCATGGGAAAGAAGGATACTCTAAATTCCATTGCACTGCAATAACTGATAAGGCCAAAACATATTCGTATTCCCTTATAAAACAGGAATGTTGTTGGTGTTGAATGATTTCAATGGCGTTTCTTGCCGCCACCACCATTTTTCTTACTCTTATTCTTCTTTTTACCTCCCATCCTTCTACCCTTACCGACAACTTCGTTTCCAGAGTCACTATTTCTAGTAGAAGCTCGGTGTAGTAGATGCTTGACATCAAGCACTCCTTTCCTAAAAAAGCCTTCGCTTGACTTGAGAACATGGTCCTCAGGCTTGCGCTTACCTGAGGATCTTCTAGAATTGCTACTCAAAATCCCTCCGAATAGTCCAAGATTCAAACTCTGCAAACAAAAGAAGTGAATGTAGGCAAAAGAAAATTGCACTGAACATTAATCTTGGAAGTCACCTATCTGATGGACTTTCTTACCTCTTGTACCAGTCTTTGCTTCTTTTGAGCCTGCACAGTGGGAAACAATATTGATGCTCTAAATGCAATAGATGTAAGCTATAAGAATTACATTCATTTAGGATTGCATAAGAAATTGAGTCTATAGAATGCATATCCATAGTGTACCTTTCCACCCAGAGACACAACTTTTCTATTCTCAATCTCTTTTTTGTCTTTCCATGACATATGAGAGGACGCTGAAATAAAGAAAGAAATGCAAAATAGAATGCATAGGGGATTTGCCATATAAGATTTGTAGTATCTTTTCCTCACATGTAAAATTCCATGCGTATCACTGAAAATCGAACCCAAACTTTCATACAGACTCTAGAATTATAGAAAAAAAAACCATTCATTTAACATCAATAAGGAAACGATTGAAATAATGAAATTCACACAAAATATACATGTTCGCAAAGAAATTTTACAAAACACAATACATGCACAAAATAATGAACTGAATTTCTGAGGGAAGAAGAGAAATTACTTAGGAACTCAATTTCCTTCTTGATATTTCTGTAATCCATTTCAAGTTCCATATGTGTTGAGTTCCTAGATGATCCCGCTTTCGCACTTTTATCTCTGTAGTGCATCTTATCACTGTGAAGCAAAGAACTTCGAGGTCAAGAAGAATAAATGACAAAACTAGGGGGGAAAATAGATAGAAACGAAACACAAGCCAAAATTGAAAACAAATCGCGTGAAAGAAAGCGGTAAACTTACCGAGTGTTACCTAAACGAGAGGCTGGGCGACATGAAGATGAAGAAGAAGAAAAACGAGAGGCTGACTGCTGAGCAGTGGACGACGCGACATGAAGATGTAGAAGAAGAAAAACGAGAGGCTGGGCGTGGGCAGTGGGCGACGACGTGATTCTGATTCGTGAAGAAGAAATGAAATGAAAGGCTGCTAACCCTAAAAACTATATATATATATATATATATATATATATATATATATATATATATATATATATATATATATATATATATATAATATTAATTTATCCGGTTCAGTTCGGGTTGAACCGAAAAAAAATCTTGAACCCGCTACCCGAACCAAACCGGTCGGTCCACTGATTTTTCAACCCAACACAACCCAAAATTCATTCTAACCCAACTCAACCCTTATAATTTGGGTTGGGTTGGCCGGTTTTTTAGGGTTATCGGGTTCGATGAACACTCCTAACTAATATACCATAAAATGATATTTTAATTTGGGAAATTGTGGCAGATGGCTAGAAAAAAAATCCCCTTTTGTTATATGACTAAAATAGTTTCGAATTTGGAGGGATGACTACTGTAATTTTAGGAACTGTCAACTGATCTATTTTTCCCCATGTTACCCCTGGTGTATACTGTTATTTACAGCTCTGCCCAACTCAACTACCAATATTCAGTTTTTTTTTTAAAAAATCAACGTACAGAAAAATCTTAAGTCACGTGGATTTTCCTAAATATTTGTCAAAAAGAAAAAAAAAAACTAATTTTGTCCTATATTTTCTCACTCTCAACAAAGTTTTTTTTTTCTACATTCTCACTCATTTCTTCACAATCAACGTTCCAATCTTTGCCTGAAATCCAGAATTCAAATTTCATCTCCACTATCTTTGCACCACCAGAATTTTTTCAATAATGGCTTCCCATCGAGTTTCGATCCTATACGATAGCGTTTGGGCATTGATTCCGTCACAGACCTTATTAGACTTGATGCTCGAAAGAAAATTTCACAGATCTACTAATGGTGAAGACAAGTTTCAGATTATAAGCTTTTCTGAGAACAAAGATCTTGTCTGGATGTTCGCTGGGGTATATAACAGGATGTACCATAATTGTTTCCTTGTCGTATATGTTGAAAGTGTGGATACTAGTATCCATAGGGACGATGCAAACCTGAATTCAACAGAAAATACAAACAACAGAGGAGGATTTCATGTAAGTGTACATATATCAACACAATACACTGAGGCAGTGTTGGACCAAATTCACTAAGGAGAATGTAACTCGGAGAAGTAGGGGTGAGCAAAATATTCCGAAAAACCGATCCGACCGACCGAAACCGATCGAACCACCTTAGTCGGTCGATTTTTTAAAAAAATCAGTCGGAATCAGTTTTTCTAAACCGATCCGTCGGTCGGACAACGAGCTCAATAAGAGCTCAAACCGATCAGACCGACCGACAAAACATCATCTTTAAGTTTTTTTTTTTTAAAAAAATATGGAAACGTGTGCGAGGCGGCTGCTGCAAGCTTGCTGCATTAAAGCCTGCATGCAGCCACCATCCACCTTGGGAAGCCACACATATGGTCTTCCCAAGGTTATATTTAAAAAAAAAAACATATTATTCATTAATTTTTTTCTCTCTCACACATTTACTTTTATTTGTTTCTCTCTCTCACGTGTCTCTCTTCTTCCTTCCTCTTCTTCTCCCTTTCTCTTCCTCTTCATTTCCATTCTCTTCATCTCTTTTTTTTCTTTTCCTTTGTCCGAAAGTTTTATCTCCACTTCTCTTCTCCTTTTTTTTTAATCGGTTGCAGTTGAAAGGTAAGAAAGATTGCCGACTGCCTTTTCTTCTTCCCTCCATTTCTTTTCTTCCCATTTTATTTTACTTTTTTCAGTCTCTAGTTCGCCGGAGTCAGAAAATCTACAACTTTTCGTTCTTAAGTTCATCGGAGTCACAAAACCGACCAAATCCGATCGACCGTTGGTGTAGTCGGTCGGTCGACGTCTCCAACTCATAAAAACCGACGAGCCCCGACCGATTAAAATCGAATGGTCGGTTTTCGGCATCGGTTTTGGTCAAAAACCGACCCCGACCGACCGCTGCACACCCCTACGGAGAAGGATTATGTTGGTTTCCTTAATTCAGTGGTAAGTTATGTGTTTTACACCAATAGATATGATTAAATACAAGTTGTAGCTGAGTGATAGTCCTTATATTTTTGGATTATAGGGTCCTTAAAGACGAAGTTTTTAAAGCATTTTACATTGTCAAGGAAGATGGCGAGAACCAGGTAATGTTTAATTATTGTATTTACTATATGTATTTACCCTTATGTACATAGAGATTTTAGAGATATATACTCTTATCCATATGCAAGCAATTGATAGGGTTATTGAGTATGATGTTTGTTTGTATATACACATATATATTTTTGTACTTATTGTGTTTTTTAACATAATTACTTCTGTGTTTTTATGTATATACTATTATACACACATAAGTATTAAGTGATTTTGTACGAAAAATGTATATTGACAGTTCAACATAAGTTTTTTCAGGATTAAGAATTTAGATTTTTTGTTTAAATGATGTTAATTACGGTTTTAGATTTAATGCAAGGTTGTTAAATCTTGTTCATGTTAAATTTGGTTTCTCCCCTCCTTAAAATGCTCCTTTTTTTCTTCCTCCTTAAAATGCTCATTTCTTTGTTTTGATTTAGTTGGTTAGACTCTTGTTAAAATTAGATTGTCTTTCATACTTATTATTCTCCACAATTATAGTTTGCATTTCTCTTTCTAAAAAGTGGTTAGGGGCAATTTAGTCTATTTTAATTTGGAATTTATTAATTAAAATCACGTTTAACCATTTATTTAATTTCTAAACATGTTTAGCTATTTTTCAAAAAGAAATTTGGGTAGATAGACCGTTTTGGAGACATATTTTCACATATGTCCAAAATTTTCGAGATCTACAAGATTAGATTTTCGGATAGATTTTCGGACCTTTATACCCTTGGTATTATCATTTATTCTCAAATAATATTAAAATCGACAGTAATACATTCCATAAAAGCCAACCGAATATGCTACATTTTAGGAAAGTTAATTTTCACCAAATCTCCTAAATTAAGGAATGTTTCCATAATCGTGGTTCCCTCCTTCATTCTCCGTCTGTGTGCCGTTTTGGTTTTATTTCCGGCCTCTTCCCATTTATTTTCTTCTCTTTTCCGACAGCCTTTTCTCTTACTTTCTGTTGCACATTGTCGTCGGTTTTCATATTTTTTCCCCTTCTCTGTTTCATTGTTTCGGACTACAGTTCTTAGTAACTTTGCTTGTTCGGACTGCATATAGAAGTTTCCCTGCTGTATTTAGGTTTTTTCTGTAGTTTTCCAGTGTTTTCGGACTGCATTGAGTGAGCCTCTACGTTCCGTTTTCCAGTCGTTTGAAGATGGGTACATTTTCAGTTTTTATATTTTATATATGCCAAGGGATATATCGTCTTAGTCTATGTAAGTTTCGTATACAGTACACATTATAAACACGTTTTTATATGGATATGTTTTAAGTTTTTATATTTTATATATTAAGAGGGATATATCGTTTTAGTCAATATAAGTTTCGTATATATTTCGTACACATTATAAACATGTTCTTTTATGGCTATGTTTCAAATTTAATATTTAATATATTCAACGGGATATTTCATTTAAGTCAATTTCAGTTTCATTATCAGTCAATATATTATTCTTCTTCTTGTTATTCACTGTGTTTGGTTGCTTTTAATTTCAGTTTTTAAATATGTTGGATTTTTTTAATATATTTTCATATTTGTTATATCTTGATTATATGTTGGGTTTGTATATATTAGGTTTTTTTCATATATTTTCTTGTTATTCTGATTATATTGTGTTCGGGTTTATAGAACATGTTATATCTTATATATCTATGTGTATATATCATATTTTAAATATTATATATTCCTAAGCATAACAAAGTATATTGTGATTATATGCTGGGTTTGTATATATGCTGGGTTAGTATATATTAGTTTTTTTCATATATTTTCTTGTTATTCTGATTATATTGTATTTGGGGTTATATTTCCAGGACTTGTGATATCTTATATATTTAAGTGTATATATCATATTTTAAATATTATATATTCCCGAAGCATTTCAAAATATATATCATATGTCAGAATACTTATGTTTCATATATAAGATGTGTGTCTGATACATATTATGTGGTTTATTCCATATATATATTTTTAAGGTAGCGTAATTGTTCAAATGCTGCACGATGGTCATTGGAACGATAGTGAGAATTATGTGGACTACAAAGTATCACAGCTGTTATTGAACGATGAGATGACCTTTACTGAGTTTCAGCATTGTATCATGCAAAAACTAGGTAGTTTAGGTAATTTGGATTCCCCCAATATATTTGTTAGCATAGGCTCCCGAAATTTTATAAAGAAGGATGCAGAAGTATCTGAAGATAAGGACGTAAGATGGTTGTTTAGAATAGTCTCAAACAATGTTGAACAGTACTGTGTTGTAATTGTTGATTCAAATAACAGCCTATCAGTTATTTTGGACAATATCCCCTCACAGCTACAGACTCTAATGAACTGGTCGGTGAAGGACGCTTTTTCCACACAATTGATGTTTCAAAGATGTCTTCCAATTTTGAGATTTGTGTGGACGACATGTTCTCTTCCAAGATTGTGTTACAGAATGCGATTCGATCAATTGCCATCAGAGACAACTTCCAATTCAAAACCGTGAAATCTAACCGTGATTTTTTGGTCGTGCAATGTGTTGTCGAGGATTGTGAGTGGTTCCTTAGAGCATCTCGGTTCGGAGATGACGGTAGTGCCACTTGGGTTGTCAAGAGATTTGACAATGATCATACATGTTCAATTGATGTTGTATTGACTAACCACAAGCAAGCAACATTTACCTTCATTAAGGATTGTATTAAACGGAAGATTAGCATAGCGGCCAGTGAATTACCCACTCCTAAAGACATCATATCATTTATTTGATCAGAATATGGTTTGCGTATTAGCTATCAGAAAGCTTGGCGGGCTCGTGAAGCTGCATTAAATGAGATTAGAGGATCTCCAGAAGACTCATACAAAATGATCCCATTGTTTGCCCATATGATGAATATTAAAAATCCAGGTTCGTTTAATATATACTGCTGTGACTATGATATTTACCGTTAGCTATAACATATACAGATGTTGATATAATATATACCTGTTATTTGTATTCATTCAGGTTCAATAACTGAATATAAGATTGATGGTGATGGGAGATTTCGATACTTTTTCATGGCGTTATCAACATGCATTTCTGGTTGGAAGCATTGTCGTCCAATTATTTTTGTAGATGGTCACAAATGAAAAACAAGTTCGCCGGCACTCTGATAACAACTTCAACTCCTGATGCGAACGATCAAATATTCCCTTTAGCATTTTCTGTTGTTGATTCAGAGAACGATAGGTCATGGAAATGGTTTTTCCAGCAATTAAGTAAAATTGTTGGTCATCGTAAAGACATAGTTATTGTTTCCGACAGGCATAAGAGCATTGACAAAGCAATTCACGACGTCTTGCCTGATGCGTTACATTGCATCTGCATGGTTCATTTGTTGAGGAACCTGAAATTGAAGTATAAAGAAAAGCTTGTCGACAATATATTTTATGCTTGTGCAAAAGCTTTTAACGTTGTGGACTTTGAATTTCAGATGCGTCAAATGGAGCAAGATGCAAGGGGTATTCGAGCTGAATTGGAGTCGATTGGTTTATACAGATGGTCTCGTGCTTACTCCACTCGTAGAAGATATAGGGTCATGACCACGAATATATCAGAGAGCCTGAATGCTGCCGTTAAAGAAGCAAGGGAATTACCTATTGCATCCATGCTAGAGGTTTTAAGGATGATGTTACAAAGGTGGTTTCATGATAGAAGGAACGAGGCAGCTTTTCAAGTAACTGATTTTACCAAAAATACAGAAAAACATATAAGAGACCAAATTGCAATGGGTCGTTCGATGCAGGTCAGTACATCCTATTTCTGTATAGTATACTTTGAACTCTCGATATTTATATTCAATTTTTTTACAGGTCAATCCAGTAGACAATGTCCAATTCCAGGTAATAGATGGTACTAGTCAACACGATGTTCATTTAACAGCCAGAAGATGCAGTTGTAGGATGTGGGACATTTTGGAGATTCCATGTTCTCATGCATGTGCCGTTTTGACTTGGAAGCAGTTATCTATGAAGGAGTATATATCAAATTTCTACTTGAATAGTACTCTCTCTTCAATATACAGTGGTCTAATCCATCCATTAGGCAATGAGTCTAGCTGGCATATCCCCGATGACATAAAAAATATATCAGTTCTCCCCCCAAACGTTAAGCGTCCGTTGGTAGGCCAAAGAAGACCAGAATCCCCTCACAGATGGAGTTCAAAAGACGGGTTAAATGTGGTCGTTGTGGCAGGATTGGGCATAATAAGAAGACTTGCAGATTTGCACTAACTCAGTAGTTATTTTTGTATTTCGGTTTTTTAAGAACATTTGAATTTCCTATTCCTTTGGGTTGAGAACAATTATCATTTATGTTTGAACATTGTTGTTCAGTTGAACGATTTATCGTTATAAAAGTTTTTTTTTATTCCCTCAAAGTGGTGGAAATTCGATTATACATTCATTATCTAGTTATACCTTATATTAGACATCATTATAGTTAATGCAAAATTACATTATGTATACATATTTATACGTATACATTATATATTCATGTTCAGTACTCATATATTCCTTATATACACTCAAAACATGTATTATGTGCACACAAACTTTTAATGTATGTACACTAACATATATCATATATACAGGAACATATATATTCGACAAGTTGAAGCACCTGAGCATGTATAATATTAAACGAAACTCCTGAACATATATAACTTAACAGATATATCATATTTAAAACTTAATATATCATCTAGTCAATCCAAAGAAAGAGATATCACAACAAAATCAGTATTCAACATTCCAACAACCAGATTTCAACAAACAGATTCCTTTATATATTCCAACATCCAAAATCCAACAATGAGATTCCGACAAACATATTCCAACATCCAGAATTCATTATCAGTACTCATATATTCCCTTATATTTCTAAAACAGGTATTATGTGTACACGAACTTTTGTTGTATGTACATTAGTATATATTATATATACACGAACATATATATTCGACAACTTGAAGCACCTGAACATGTACAATATTAAACGAAACACCTGTTCATATATAACATAACATAACAGAAATCCAACAAAGAGATTCCAACAAACATATTACAACATCCAGAATTTAAACATCAGATTTTATATTGATAACTATATAAGAAGCTTAAAAAAACATCCAGAATTCTAACAAAGTCAGTACCCATCATTTCAAACAAAATTTCCCATCTAACCAACAAACAGAATGCAAAATCTAAGTTCCAAAATCATAATAATTCCAGTAGTCTTCATCCTATTCATAACTATATAAAAAGCTAAATTCCTACTGAGAAAGCAAATTGAAATTCGGTCCATTATAGTCTTGTGTGTTCAGCAATCTGTTATCTTTCTGCTTGCCCTCTGCCGATCCGAACTTTGATGTGTATGGCGACCTCAAGATCATTGAAGGAACCACGACCCTGCGTTCTCTTTTTTGCACGAACTCATTTTTTGCAGCAAACGGTCCTGTCCCTTTCAACTGCATTCATAATGTAAATTATTTGATGATATATTCTTTTAGATATTCCAAATAATTCAGATAGATCAAATAATTTATTCTAAAGACTTACAACATGAATGTATGCGTTATCGACCATATTTTCAACTTCTTTCTTCACAGTTTGTTTTTTTGCCTATAAACCCATTCAGTCAAAATATGGTGAAACATTCATATACGAATTCAGATTGAAACACATATTCAATGCACTCTATTTACATACCTTTAAGACCTTTACTTCATGTTCAATCTTGTCTACCTCTTTTAGGAAGTTTGTGCTGACAATATCATCCTCCATCAGCATCCTTATATCCTATATTTGAGCAAGTAACAAAATTCACACGACTATGAACAAGAATACACGAACATTTGTAACATCAAATCAACAAAAATAACATTAAATCATACCGTAACTGGAGTTTGTTGCTGTTCATTTGTACCCTTTCCATCATTATCGTCTATATCCTCTCCAGATTTTCCATGCTCAGATTTATCCCCCGCCTCTTTATCGTCTATATCCTCCTCCTCATTTTCTGCATCCCCCCCTCTATTTTCTTCTTCTCCGTCATTTTCTTCATTGTCATCATCCTCCCTTCTGTCTTCCTCTCTACCATCCATTACTTCAAGTTCATTGTCCTTATTCATCATCTTCTTAAGGTTTTCAATCTCATTAAAAAGCCTATCTATTTTGCTATTCAACACTTCAAAGCAAGAAATTACTGTAGCTTTTATGTCGGACGGAAGATTTTCTACCACTGTATGTATTATATCTCCCTCTTCTTGTCCAGATTTTCTCGTAGAAGTTTCTGTTTCGAAATGTTGTCCTGCTTCTGATCTATTGTTCCCATCATGGAACAAAACCTCTTCTTTCTCATCCATCATCTCATAGAAGTCAAACTGAAACACATGTTATCAAATAAATAGACATATATAATTCATTCGTGGGAATATATAAAAAAAATACATATTTATACTTACATTTTCATTCTCGAAGATCTTGATTGCCAAGTCCTTCCACTCTGGATGGCAATCAGCAACCCAGCTGATCATTTTAGGCATCCCTCTTGACACCTTTTGGGCACAAATCATTGTGGGTCCAGATAGTAGGGGGATGCACTCATATGCCCAGATCAACAGTGCATGGGGAAATCCAATTATTCCTACTACCAATGCATCCGGATTCTTTATAGCCTTCTTTATAGAATCTAAAGTTGTGGAATATGCTAGACGACCCCAAGGATATTGATCAAACTGAGTTTCATCATCCAACATATTAATGATATCCATCTCTATCCCCGTGCTTACTTGTTTCCCTAGAAGGAAGTTGGATAAGAAATAAAGCTTTGCCAACTTTACTCTATCCTTCTTTTTTACCCCATCCATTGACAAAAAAAGTTCATTCACATAAGACCTTTTGATTGGTTTGTCAGCCTGGAAGTATTTTTTCAAAAACCTACCATTGAGCTTTTCCAAGTCCATTTCTGGCAACTCCCCACAATTTAGACTCGTTATCCTCTCAAAATCTTTCAAACCAAACTTTACAACCTTTCCCTCAAAATTAAACCATAGTTCGTCCGCCTTAGTTTTGGCGCATTGCCTTCTAATCATGTGGTGTAAAAGTTGGTTTGGAAATTTATTGATCTTTAGGTCCAAAAATTTCCCAAAAGGACTCTCCAAAAACCTAGCTAAATGTTTTCTACTTAGCCTCCCTCTAATATTGTTTAGCACTTCATATTTTGAATATATATTTAGTTTTTGAAGACTTGACCATTTATCCCTTGGGAGCAATAATGGGGCAGCCTGAATTAAGAAAAAACAGAGGAATATTTTTTAAAACAATATTCTAACAGATATATGTATGCTATATTTGATATATACCTCATAGATATCTTCACGTGTATTTCCCAATATAGACCCCCTAGAATATGTTTCAACCTTCATCATTTTCTTCCTCGCATTGGTTTTCTAATAAAAAACAAACCCAGATTAGCCTTCATATTAACCATTAAACAAGTCTGGTTTTATATTAGTTAATATTAAACAAGCTAATTTTACCTTCTTTTGATTTTCAGATTTTGAGGGGGAAACCTTCCTTTTTTTGGCAGGTATGATCACTTGTTGCTTCAACTTTGCCGCAGATTGCCTAGTCAGTCTCTTTGAATCTGTGGCTTCAACGGTTTTTGATCTCTTTGGATTTTTTTCCTGTGATGAGAATAATAATCATTAAGAATATAAACTATTCAAAACATTAAAGATTGTTAGCTTATGTACCTTATGATTTTGTTCAGGCTGTTTTCGCTTCCCTTTTTTTTCACTTCCGCTTTTTTTGTTTTCTTGCTCAACAATATCATTGACTTTTCCAACGATCTCATCATTGTTTTCACTATCTGTTGGAATTGTTATGTCTTGTTGTCCCACCTGTTAAAAGAATTATAAGGACTTAATATATATATATCACATATATATAAATATATATGTAAATTAAATATCATATATACCTGCTGAATAACGTCATCTCCTTCGTTATTCTCTTCGATTTCCTCAGTGATATTTACTTCTGTTTGATCAGCTGCATCACTATCATGTTGTGCATCCTGTATTAATTTCAGACGATTAAATAAGTATATATTTATAATTATAAATATGCTTAGGTTTATATCGAATAATATTACCTCAGAAGAATCTTCATATGAGACTATTTGGGTCCCTAAAAGATTTCCAACAGATTGTTGTTCCGTGTCCCCTTGCTCTTCTGTTGTTATTAGTTGTGTTTGCTCAATCTCTTCTTCAAATTCTTGTCCTACGTTTCGCTCCTCAGATTTTTGGCTTTGATCACCAGACATATTCCCAGTTATAGATTTCGAACTTTCTTTCTGCAGTTGAAATTACATAGTTAGTTAAATCAAATAATCATATCAGCCACCAATGTTTTTATAAGAAAGAACATACCTCCGAATCTATTGTCACAACCTCATATTCATTGCCTTTTTTAGTTGTTTTTCTGCTAACCAAATTCAAAATCCTTTGGCTCCTGCATATATTTACATTCCCTCCCAGGTTCTTATATCTATCCATTCCCTAATAGTTTTTTTTTTTTTTTTTTTTTTTTTTTTTTTTTTTTTTTTTTTTTTTTTTTTTTTTATATTCGGAAGTATATGCTCAAAATCAGTAGTATAACATTTAAAATATTTCACCCCACCAGTAGTTACCACATAATCATCTATGAATGGTATATACGATACAAAGTTAATATATTGATGGGAAAATATGACATATTCGTTTATGAATGGTTTATCAATAGTTAATATATCGAGGGGAAAATATGACATATTCGGTTATGTATATATCATTAACTATTTTATTTTTAATATTCATGGGTATTTCCGAGTCGAGTTGTTATGTAGCAATCCCCTAATTCATATATTCTTAATAACAGTTTATGTGTCCTATTGTTTATATCGTTAATATCAGTGTAAATTTCTTATGTTTTATATATACATTCAACTATTTTTTTTTTTGTTAAAACAGAGTATCATAATGCAAAATCAACAAAATGCATGTGGATTTCAGCTTATAACCATGAATGTTTTTAGTTTTAGAAATCTTTAATGAAAATTATTTAACTATTTTGAAGAAGATTAAACCCTAGAAATTTTGCAACAGTGAAGAACCAAGGAAATTCGAAAAAACAGAGTGTCGACGCTTAAGGGACGACAGTGGGCGTGAAAAAACTCTAAACAACCGTGGGAATGTCGCGCATGAACTATGTATTTCGAAAAAATATACCAGAATGTAAACAAGTTGAAAAAAGCCCTAAAAATGTACCTTCGAAGTTCAAAATATACTAGAGGTTGTCTACAAACAGCCGCAAGTCTTCTTCCAGAAATCTCTTCGTCTTCTTCCTCGCAAATCGCCGGAGAAACGAAGAAAAAATCGTGGGTAGTTCTGAAGCAAGAATCCAGGGTTTTTTTCGCCTCACCGATTCCATGGTTTTTCCTTTTCCGTTCAGACTCTCTCACCCACGGTCTTCAAATTGAAAATGGGAAGAATCGTGGTCTGCATTTCCTTTTTTGGTTTTATTTTGTTTTTTTTTTTATATATGTAATAGTGAAAATGAGGGCTTAAACGTAAAAAGGGCCTGATTTTTATGAAAAAAATTTAGCCCATTAGGCCTTTTGTGTAAAAAATGGGAAACTTGGACAATTATGAAATATAGGGCCCTAATTTGGGCTATCTGTGTTCTTTTCCCTTTTTCAAATCCCCTAATAAATCTAGCCATTTTTCTTGTTGTCCCTTTTAATTTTGAGTTCAGTTTCCCTTTTCATCTAATCGCTTGGCTCAATGGTGGTTTGAATATGGATCCAAATAGGCCCAATGAATGGCTCATTTGGATAGTGGGCCAATGTTCAGGCCCAGTAAAGTCACTTGCCAACTTCTGAAATATATCTTCATATCATAAACTTGTATTAAAATCTAAATTTCTTTTTTCGACAAAAAAAAAAAAAAAAAAAAAATCTTACGTTACAAATTTACAATGAAGTCTCCAACTATTTTAATATAATATTTCTAGTAAATAGTTGAACTAAAAAGAAATCTAGTAAATAGCTTCTTTTTTTAACAAAAATCATTTAGACGAGTTTAAATTTGGAATTCTAATTTTATTTATGACTAAGTTTACAGCAATTGATTATTGTTATTATTTTAGTTCAATTGAAATTGGAATTTCAACCTCGATTAGTGGCGGATTTACCACAGGCTCGGGGGCTCGAGTCCCTCCTGGACTTTTAGAAATATATTATTATATGTAAAAGAAATGGGTTACAAGCTCAACAGTGGCATTTGGGCCGTTGGTAACACGCTCTAGCCCCCCTGAAATCCAGCGCATGCCGCCTGAGTTCGAGCCTTGACGGGAAATTTTTTCATAAATCGTAATTTTTATATATATATATATATATATATATATATATATATAAGAAAATTATATATTGTTTTTATTCATTAAAATAATTATTTAAAACTAAAATTTAGAATTTTCTGTGTTAGATCATATTTTCTTCGAAAAAATTTATATAAATATTTAAAAAATTAATAATAAAAAATATATAATATTTTAATATTGTAAATTATATTTTTCTTAAAAAATCCAAATATATAATGCTATAATTTCTCTTTATTTTGGTAGTTTCAACAACAAGTGGAAGAGGAGAATTGGACCTCTGACTTCATGATAAATTATATGCTTTAAATAGTTGAGCTACATTAAGCTTCAATTATAATGCTATAATTTTTTTTTTAAATTTATTTTTAAAATTTTATTTTTTTATGTAAAATTTGATTTTTTTTTTATTTTTATATTTGGTATAAATGAAAATTAATAAAAAATATTTAAACAAATTGAGTAAATTATTTTAAAAAAGAAACTATAATTCTTACCCATGGAAAATAAAAAGCTACTTATTATTTCAAGTTAGATCTTAACTTTATATATATATATATATATAGACAAATTAGTCATACGAATTTAAGCCCCCTCTGACATAAATTTATGGATCCGCCACTTACCTCGAATATTAAGAAAATGAGTACATGCTAACTATCGTTGAGCTATACTTACTTTGATAATAAAAATTGATCATTATTTTCATAATTTTAGTTATTTGTAATCATATATCTTCATGTGTTTGTGGACTTCACATCTCCTTGGGTCCTTTTTGTTTTGGTTCTTAGGTTTGTTTGGCCTAGTTCGGTTTGTGTTGCATTTGTTTTATCAGTGTTTCTGTGTTTGGGAAAATTTCTAGTACTACCGTAGTACCTACTCCTTCCATTCAGCATTTGACACGTCATTTAATGATATAATATTTTATTTTATGGGTCCCACATCATTCTTAAATATTTCTTTCATGACAAACAATGAATGGAGGTAGTATGGAAAATTTTCCATACTACCGTAGTACTAGAAAATTTCCCCTATGTGTTCTTGTCTTTTGTCTTCACCTCGGACTGTGAGGTCCTTCGTTTTTGTCTTCTTGTCACACTTTTCCCAAAAAAAAGTTATTTCTAATTAACATTGTTATGGGTAAGAAATCACCAATGATGATTTGGTTTGGAAGACCTAAAATTATCGAGCCCAGATGTTAGAGAACGTCCCAGTACAACTAGAAGAGGGCTGAAGCCCGTCCCACCCCCCTTTCTTCCATCTCCTCGGCCTCAGCCCATTCATAAGGCCGAGGAGATGGTCGACCTCGGCCCAATGCCGAGGCCGACCAGGAGAATGGGCCCGAGCCCATTCTAGGTGTCCACCGGCACAGTCTCCCAAGGCTTGGGAAAAACCCTAAGAGGGAAAAGGGATAAAAACACCTAGGAGCAACCTGAGAGGGGGATCGAAAGCCAGAGTTCACACATGTACAGATATAGTCCTGGGATCTCCGATTACATATTGATATTCTCGTTCAGAGTTGACTTAAGCATCGGAGTGTGTGTGGTCTACACCACACCGGTCAACATTTGCTTGTCTTGCAAGTCACGTCTTCCCCATCTTTTCTACAAATTCACTGTTGGTGTCACGTGGAGTTGAGACAGTTTTTCTAGGCAAAATTTGACCATCAACAAAAATTACCTTAATTAATGTCTTCATGACAATAAATTTATCTTCATACATTTATTGCAATGGATTATTATTATTATTATAGTCCAATAACAATTGATTATTATTTTCATTATTATTTTTTTTTATTATTATTGTTACAGCAACCCTATCTCCAGCCCAATCTCAATGATTCTGAAGCCCTTTTCCAGTTTATTAAAAGCCCGAAAGAAGTTCTAGAAGCATGAGATCTTTTATTTCTTTTTTCTGTTTTGATATCGCGTGCAAGTCTGAGATCTTTTTCTGCATTTTTCTGTTTTGTATTTTTCTCAAGAGTTTTTCACCTCTTTCAGCATTATAAAAATGGCTGGTTAGTTATGTATTTGGTGTGATTCTGAATGAAATTTAAAGAGGTTTTCTCTTGGAATTTATTTATCTTGTTAGCTTTTTGACCTATTTCGATGTTTTCCATTTGCTAAACCTGTTGCTTCTGTTTCTAAACCTGTTGCTTCTGTTTCTAATTCGTCTATACCTTCTGTTACCCTTAATTTGCCTTTACTTTCATCTTCTGTTGCTTCTAATTCACAACCTTCTACTTCACAAAATGTTAGTTCTCCTGTTCATACATCTTCTCTGCCTACTACAGATTCATCTATGTCTGAACATGTGTTAGTATCTCCTATCAGTTCAAATTCAAACTCTCACATGTAGCACTACTGAAATCGCGTCTCAACCTACTGACTCTTCTTTACCTACAGATTCAAACTCTTCTTTTCCTCCACCTACTTCTCACCAACCTAATCCTTTAGGAACTCATCATATTGTTGGGAGTGCGTCCAAAGTCCCACATTGGCTAGATAAGGGGATGATCATGGGTATATAAGGGAGGACTAGTATCTCCATTGGGATGAGGCCTTTTGGAGTGAACCAAAAGAAAAACCATGAGGGCTTATGCCCAAAGTGGACAATATCATACCATTGTGGAGATATGTGTAGTGTCTTATAATCCCTTACATGTGGTATTAGAGCCATACCCTAGACATAGTCGTGTCGGGTGGAATCCTCAGATACCGAACAAAGATACCGCTCGGTAAAGCGATGGAGCCTAGAGAGATGACTATTTGAGAGGAGGCTCGGTGGTACTTTGTTCGAGGGGAGGATTGTTGGGAGTGCGTCCAAAGTCCCACATGTTGGGTTTTATGCCCTAAAACTCGTAGATAGTGAATGTAAACAAATTGTATACTTGTTTCAATAAAGTGTTATTGAGTTTCTACAATAAAGTGTTATTGTTAAATATTGCACAATTTGACCCAAATCCAATAAACTAAGATCCAAGGTTGTTTACATGTGACTTGAACTAGTATGTGGGGACATACGGGGATTGGTGTTCAAGTAACAACCTAAAAGGTCTATAGTACAAGGATAAGGCTGGGTACCTTATCCTGGTAACACTATGTGATACGGCCCGCTTTGTATTCGATACAGACGTATTAATCCAAGGCATCCATGTAGGAGACATGCGAGCGGGGGTATCCTATGCAATGAGTTTGCATAAGACCGGACCACAAAATAGTAAACCACTAGATGTAACACCGTTAACTAGTTAGTTTACTGTTTCAATACGATGACCTAGGTAACTCAGTCTTAATCCTGAGTGTGTCATGAACTCCTTCTCATGAGGGATTGTCCTTTGATTAGCATGGGTGAGAGTGGCCAATACGCCGACTCAATATGCCTTCCTTTTTGGGGACAAGACCGAGTGGGAGGCTGGGGACATGACAACACAAGAAGGAATTCACTCCTTCCCACATCTAGGAGAAGTAGATGAGTGTTCTCTTAAGTGGTGACTCCGGGACTTGAACAAAGGGATCCCGCCCTCTCACTGGCCCGAGAGGGACTTTCTGTTTAATGGTTGGACCATAAACAGGTTGTTCATTAGAGGAGCGCTGGTACTTAAGGAGACAGATGTAACACAAGGGTAAAACGGTAATTTGACCCAGCTGTGATTACGAACACTCGTGAAGGATTGACTTATCGGCATAGGTCTACATCCATGGACACAGAAATGTTCTACAGTGAGAAGAGTTCAGCTGTGGGTCTTTAGTGGAATGACCCACAGCTAATGAATATTGGTTAACCTGATTAATGAGTTTAATCTATTAACCTCATATCATTGGAGCTTCTGATCTGTAGGTCCATTAGGTCCCCCTGCTAGCTCGTAAAGAGTAATTAGGAACAAATATATCTTGAGAGAATTTGAATAGTTCAAATTCATATTGGGAATTAAGTTAATTGAACGAGATACAAATTAATATAATGTATAGTGATGCATTAAAATATAAAGTTTAATTTTAGATTAAACTTTATTATATTGAGAGATTGATATATTTGAAAGAGTTCAAATATATGTCTAATTAAATATATGGTATTTAATTAGAAGATAAATTAATTAATTATGAATTAATTAATTATTCAATGTAGTTTAAATTAAATGAGATTTAATTAAACTATAGTCTATGAGAGAAATAAATATTTGAAGAAGTTCAAATATTAATATGAATTTGATTCATATTAAATTTATAGGATATAAGAGAATTTGAAGGAGTTCAAATTTTAATATGAATTTGATTCATATTATAGAATTAATTAATTGAAGGCCTGAAATTAAATATATGATATTTAATTGGGTAATTAATTAATTAACTAATAGAAGGTCTGAAATTAAATATATGATATTTAATTGGTGATTAATTAATTTAAAGAATTAATTAATTGGAAATTAATCAATTATGAAAATGATTAATCACTTATGGAAGTAATTAATCATTTATGGAAATGATTTAATCACTTATGGAAGTGATCAATCATTTATAGAAAAGATTAATCAATTATGGAATTGATTGGTTATGGAATTGATTGATTATGGAAAAGATTAAATCAGTTATGGAAATAATTGATTTTAAATGAATATTTTATTCATGGCCTTTCTCCTATAAATAGAACACTAACCCTAGGGTTTAGATGATACAACATATGGCCACCATATGGCCCTCTCATATTCTCTCAACTCAAGAACTCTAGGGAGAATTTTCTCTCTAGAGTTTTTCCCATTCAAGATTAGGTAGTCCCACAACTACGTTCCTAATCTCAGAGTTATAGCGGGGAAGATCAAATGGTGGTGTTCTTCGTTGTTGCAAAGCAATCAATAATCATTCTTGAAGTATTCAGAGTCGTCAACGGAGGTATGTTTTTCACCGCTTAACCTTTTGCCAATGTATTGGTATTTTGTAGAACAAAATTAATTTACGAACGGTCCAATTGCTTCCGCTGTAACGGAATTGGGAATTCCAATCCTTCACCACATTGGCTAGATAAGGGGATGATCATGGGTATATAAGGGAAGACTAGTATCTCCATTGGGATGAGACCTTTTGGGGTGATCCAAAAACAAAGCCATGAGGGTTTATGCCCAAAGTGGACAATATCATACCATTGTGGAGATCTGTGTTGTGTCCGGTAGTCCCTTACACATATGATAACTAGAGGAAAAAGAGGTATATTCAAACAGAAGGTGTTAGTGACAACTTATACTGAAGTTGAACCTCCTAATGTTAAGGAAGCGCTTAAATGTTCTCATTGGCAAGCAACGATGCAAAGTGAGTATGATGCACTAATTCAAAATAATACTTGGGAACTTGTACCATCACCTTCGGATCATAAAATAGTCGGGTGTAAGTGGGCGTTTAAGAATAAAACAAATTCTGATGGATCTATCAGTAGGTATAAGGCTAGACTTGTTGCCAAAGGCTTCCATCAGTCTCCAGATATTGATTACTTTGAAACTTATAGTCCGGTTGTGAAACCTATTACTATTCGTGTGCTTTTGACTATTACTATTTCTTATAATTGGCACAAAAGACAGATTGATATTAATAACGCCTTTGTACATGGTTTGTTGTCTGAAAGAGTGTATATGGAGCAACCTGCTGGTTTTCAGGTTCAGGGGATCACTCCTCTTGTTTGCCGGTTGAAAAAGGCGTTGTATAGACTTAAACAAGCCCAGCGAGCTTGGTTTGAGAGGTTAAGTGTATTTCTTCATTCTATTGGGTTTGTTCACTCTAAGGCAGATTCGTCTTTGCTGTTCAGGGTCTAATGATCATTGTTGTTATATCTTGGTGTATGTGGATGATATAATTATCACTGGCAGCTCTTCTTCAGCTATTTCTTCCTTGATTACTGAGTTAAATAGTCGTTTTTCATTGAAAGACTTAGGGCCTCTGCATTATTTCTTAGGTATTGAAGTCTCTTATCCACCTTCTGGAGGGTTGTTTTTATCTCAGGCCAAGTATGTTTCTGATTTATTGCATCGTACTGATATGGCTGCATCTAAACCGATTTCTACTCCTATGATTAGTGGGTCTTTGCCTTTTGCACATATGGGTGAATCTTTTACTGATGTTAGATTATATAGAAGTGTTGTAGGAGCTTTACAGTATGCTACTATTACCCACCCTGAAATTTCGTATAGTGTGAATAAGGCTTGTCAGTTTATGCATGCTCCAATCCATATCCATTGGCAATTGGTTAAACGTATATTACGTTATCTGAAAGGTACATATAACTATGGTTTATTGCTTCAAAAGTCCACAGATTTCTCTTTACATGGTTTTGCCGATGTGGATTGGGCTTCGGATCCGGATGATAGAAAATCCACATCTGGATTTTGTGTTTTCTTTGGAGGAAATCTGATTACATGGGGTTCAAAGAAACAGGCGGTTATTTCTCGGTCTAGCACTAAAGCTGAATATCGTTGTCTAGCTCTTGCTGCTACTGAACTGGTTTGGTTAAAATCACTTTTCTCTGATCTATGTATTTCGTTGTCAAAGACTCCCATATTGTGGTGTGATAATCTTAGTGTCGTTCACTTAAGCGCTAATCCTATTCTCCACTCTAAAACAAAACATGTTGAGATAGATATATACTTTGTTCGTGACTTGGTTCTCAACAAGAAGTTGTCTGTTCAACACTTACCTGAGTCTGCTCAATTGGCTGACATTTTGACCAAGCCATTGTCTGCTGCTACATTCAATTTGTTTCGTTCCAAGCTCAATGTTAGAGATCCTTCTACCATTGGCTTGAGGGGGGTGTCAAGACAGGTGTCAAGGCAACCCATTGATTATGGTTACAGCAGCCCTATCTCCAGCCCAATCTCAATGAGTCTGAAGTCCTTTTCCAATTTATTAAAAGTCTGAAAGAAGTTCTAGATGTATGAGATCTTTTATTTCTTTTTTCTGTTTTGATATAGCGTGCAAGTCTGAGATCTTTTTCTCCATTTTTCTGTTTTGATATCGCATGGGCTATCTCGTTTGTATTTTTCTCCGGAGTTTTTCACCTCTTTTAGCATTATAAATATGGTTGGTTAGTTATGTATTTGGTGTGATTCTGAATGAAATTTAAAGAGGTTTTCTCCTGGAATTTATTTATCTTGTTAGCTTTTTGAGGGATTAACCTAACATTTTGATAGACGATATAAATGTCTTAACTAATTAAGTTATGTTCAGATTGAAAATTAACAATAAATTATTAGCTTCATAAGTTCAAATAAGGAATTAGATCTTCTAGCTTCAAAAACAAAAAGATGGTATCTTATCTCTAAAATTATGTTTAAATTTATTAATTTTTCTTGGTTTAATATATATATATTTTTATATTGAGATGAATATTATAGTCCATTCATAACCATACTTTAAAAGCTAATACCTTGATTCTATCAATTCTGATATTGCATAAATTAAAGTAATTTAAGAAAAATATGCTTTCATTTCTCTCTCTTTTTTCCCATTAAATTTCTTAACCATCTATATAGTATATACAACCAATTTTTTTTCTTCTTTTTTTCTTTTTGGAAATCTATCTCAAACTACGCTCTTTATTTTATTTTATTTTATTCTATCACACGGTATTGGATAGTAAAAAAATTAGTATTTAATTTATCTAGATAAAGAAATAATAATAATAATAATAATTTTCAACAACTTATTAAATCATAAATCTCTCAATTAATTCATTAATCAATTAAACAATCTTATTATATCTCAAAAGAAGAAAAAAGTCAGTATTCATAATTAAATCATACTTAGGTCCCGTTTGGGGTTGATTTTGAACACCTAAAAAGTTATTGCAAATAAATTTTAACTGTTTTTTGTGTTTGGTTTAACTGATTCTTTAATAATTTAGAGAAAATCAATTTTGGAATCACGTTGGTTTGCAAAAGTTGTTAAGAGTAGCTTTAGGATTTAGATTTTAAGAAAATCTGGGGTAACTAACCAATATTTAAAATTCTTTTTTTTATCCTTCCATAATTTATCTACAATAAAAGGTTTTCAAATATTATTATTACAATTTATCTTATATCTGTTCACACGTAACTTCGAAGATGGAGACACGTGGAATAAACAATATATTTGTATTAATGTTGTATGCGTGTGGGTGTACAATCTCTAACTTTAATCCTCTGATTCTCTCTCTTATGTGTGTGAATGTGTTTCACTCGAAGGCTGGAACGCTTGATCTCGAGTCTGAAGCTTCAATGGATCCTTGGAGCTTGAAGTCTTCCAGTCTTGAAGGAGTCTTCAATCTTCAAGAAGTGTTGACGTCCTGAAGAGTCTTTGATCTTCAAGGAGTGTTGAAGTCTTGAAGAGTGTTGGGGTCTTCAAAAAGTGTTGATGTCCTGAAGAGTCTTTGATCTTCAAAGAGTGTTGAAGTCTTGAAGAGTGTTTGGTCTTCAAGGAGTGTTGAAGTCTTGAAGAGTCTTTGGTCTTCAAGGATTGTTCAACACTCGAATTTATGGATTGCAGAGAGTCTTCGGTCTTCAGACTTGGTGGAGTCTCTCTGAATTCTCTGGTTCTGCTTGAGAGCTTTGAAACTCTGAACTCTTGTCTTTGTGAGAGTGTAGAATTTCTGAACTGTCTAAAATTTCTGAACCGTTGAAATGGAGGAGAACCCCTCTATTTATAGAGTTCTCGCTGGATGGGTCCTGGTGACTTTCGGGCCTAACAACTTGGGCTTGGGCTTTATCGGTCTTGGGCTCAACCATTTTAGTCTTGGGTTTGGTTCATATTTGACCCAAAACCATATGACCCAGACATTTAAAAGACCGAAATTTGATCCAATTAATTATTTTGTTAATTAATTGGTCAAATTAATTAATTTGATCAAAATAATTTATTTTCTAATTAATTGATCAAATCGAAATTTGGCTCTTTAAATTTATAATTGGCCAACTTTGTCTTCAAATTAAATTTGGGACACATGTCACTTTATAATTGGTCCCAAATTTAATTATTCGTAATTTTGTCATTAATTTTAGATAATGACGTGGCAATTTGTGATTGGACAAAATTTCTCCTTCAACAATATCATCTCAACTCATTCTTTTTATTTTTAAATTTAATTTGTTGCTTCTAATTTATTTTTCTTACTTTTTTTTATTTAAACTAAAATAAGATTTTGTTTGACATAATTTTTTCTATAATTGATATTTTTTTCTTCAATTTACTTGTTATCGATCTTCCTGGAATGACTTTTCCTGCTTTCTCGAGTCTGGATACCCACATTCTAATGATAGGTTTCCTTCGCCACCCTTCCTCGCTCGAGCCTTCGACCCTTTTTTTTTTCTGGATCTTGGTGGTTGAATGTTATAGTTAGCGTGCTAGCCGGGTTGACCCTCTACCCGCTCGAAGGCAACTATCCATTTTCTTTGTATGCTTAACTACGACCCTTTGTTCTACCCAGTGGGGTACATACACAACCCTCGGGCTCAACGGTTAAAGTAAACAAAATATATTTTATAATATAAATGATATAAATTTACCTTTTTTTAAAAGTAATTTACCTAATTATCTTATGAAAGTTTTGAATGTAAATATTAATGCAATCTCATGCTAAATGAAATGTCTATTTTGGTCATTATACCTATTTCGCATCAATTTAATATTAATTTACCAAACACCGTAACTTGACTTTCCATGTTTAAATCTGAAATTTACCAAACACTAATTTACTTCTTATGGTAGCTGATTTTTTAAAAAGCATAGCTGACAGCAATTATTTTAAAAGCTACAGCAACCCAAAACTAAGCCTTATTAATTTAGCTCAATAAATGTGGGATGAAAATTTAAATTTGTGACATCAAAGAAAATAAGTGATATCTTAACCATTGAGTTATGCTCATGACCTCATGATCGAAGGTACATGTCAATTACCGCTGAGCTAAGCTCGCTTTGACAAAGTCACACTTTTTTTTTAAAATTTTAATATGTTTGAAAAATGGATCTTGCTTACCACAAGGAATTTCTTAAAACTCAAGAAATGAAGTGTTTGGAATTTGCATTGAATATGAGCAAAGAGGTATTACCTCAACATTGATTGTGTATGGAAAATCGACTACAATCCCTTTGTGTTGAAATCTTTGCTATTTGGATGAGTAAAGAATTTGCAAGAAGCCTCAATCTCACTCGCTTCATCGCCAAAATCGATTACCTTCAAGCTCGAACCTCCTCTCTAATGAAATTGAATCGCTAGCGGAAGAGAGAATTTAAGTTGTGGAATTTGGTCACTATCTAAAACACTGAAAATGGTGTGATTTTGCTCATGTTAAAAGAAAGTTGAATTAAGTGGATGATAAAATGACAAACGTGACATACTCCTTTTTAATTCGGTGTTTTATGGAAGTTTGTTTTTTCTAGATGGATTTCAGACGTTGTTAAGAAGGATGTTCACGTGTAGCCCACATGACACAACTTCTTTGTAATGAAATACTATCATCTTATTTTAAAAGAAAACATGCTCCTTAATTAATTAGACTTGTTAAAATTAATCATGATTCAATAAAAGTTTTATTATAAATTTTGTGGAGTTGTATATATCTCTTTCAATTAAAATCTTTTAACAACCAAAATAGAATTTTAAGCACAAATTGTAACTATAATGAACCAAATAATCAGCCACCCAACACCATCCTTCTCTTTCAGCCAACCCCTCCTCACTCTTGGAATGGACCTCCTTATTCCTACGGTTCCATATCCACCAGCACAACCCCAAAAACTCATCAAAGCTAGCTGATGGCAACTTGTCCTTGCACCACCACAGAAGATCGACAACACACTCTATAGGTTGGGACTCTAAGATAGGGGCAAACGGTGATAGCCTCCACTGCTTTCTCACCCCTTTACAACCCCAAACAGCATGATAAGTCGACTCTTCCCTTTTTCTACATCTCGGGCAGATCCTAGAGACCTCTATACCCCTCTTCTGTAAACTGCTCATCGTTGGGAGAAACTCATGAAAAAGCCTCCAACAAAAAAATTTGATCTTGGATGGAATCTGTCTACTCCACACAAACCTCCACCACGCCTTCACCAACTCAGGATTCGGGTTAGGTTTCATTTTGGTCCTTGAGTTTTCAAACTCGACATTTTAGTCCCTGAAGTTTGGATTTTGTTTCACTTTAGTCCCTCCATCCATTTGTCCGTTAAATGTTAACGGAATGCTGATGTGGCAGCTAATTTTTATTTTAAAAAATATTTTTTTTCTGATTTTTTAAATAAAATAATATTAAATCAATTTTTTTAAAAATTATTCTTTTCTCTTCTTTTTCATTTTCTTCTCCTTCTTCACCACCATCTACCAGCAGCCCGTCAGAAACCGCCATTCTTTTTTTTTTTTTTTTTTCCTTTTTTCTTCTCTTTTTTTTCTTCTTCCTTCTCCTCCACTTTTTCTTCTTCTTCTTTCCTCTTCCTCCCTCCCCTTTCTTCCTTCCCTATTTTTCAAAAAAAAAAAAAAAAATTTATGGCACGAGCCCGCCAGAAATAGAGGGGAATCCCCTTCGATTCGGTCTGAAAACGAAGGGGAAATCCCGTTCATTTCAGATTTGGATGGTTTTGTTCCAGATCAGACCGATTCAAGCTTCAATCGTGCCACGAGGAGTGAGGACGCACGACGACTGGACGGAACGAAGAGGAATGGTGAAACAGCGACTGTCGACCGGGAGATTCAGACCAAGCGGCGCGGTGCGGCGAGGAAGAACGATCGAGCGGCGTCTGGGCAGAACGAGTGGCGTGTCGCGGCAAGGAAGAACGATCGAGCGGTGTCTGGGCAGAACGAGCGACGCGGCGGGACGAGGAAGAACGACCAAGTGGCGTCTGGTCAGAACGAACGGCACAGTGACAGCGAAGAAGAAAGGAAGGGAAAGAGAGAGAAACCGTCGTCGATACCATCTGAACTGTGCACACAAGGGAGAGAGAGGGGAAGGGAAAGAGAGAGAAAAGAAGAGGAAGAAAAAGAAAACACGTGAAAAGAAGATGAAGAAAGGAAGAGGGAGAAAAAGATAGAAAAAAGAAACTTTGACGACGACGACGACAATGACCGGCGGCTGGAGGCGGTGGTGGTTGCAAATGAGTGTGATTAGGGTTTGAGAGTGGAGAAGAAGAAGAGTGAGGAAGGAGATGGAAGAAGAAAAAATAATAAAAAAAGATATTTAATATATTATTTTATTTTAAAAAATTAAAAAATAGATTTTTTAAATAAAAAAACTATTGCCATGTTAGCAATCTGTTAGGATTTAACCGAAAAATTGACTGAGGGACCAAAAGCGTAACAAAATCCAAACTTCAAGGACTAAAATGTCAAGTTTGAAAACTCAGGGACCAAAATGAAACCTAACCCAAACTTCAGGGACCAAAAGTGTATTTTTCCCAATTTTTTAAGAACACAAGACAACTCTCACTAGAGTAGATTTACAAGTTTGAGCACTCAACAAATTGATCCTCACAATACAATAAATCTCTCTCAAGAATAAATGAAAAGAAAAAATTGGGAGCTTAGAGAGAGCAACAATGGAAGCTTTGATTTTGAAGGATTGTAAAAAATGTAAAATTTGTTGGTTGAAAATTTGGAGAGGAAGAAGGTTTATAAAGGGGAGAAATGAGGTAAAGAATTAAATTTAATTTGGACCATTGAATTATTGTTAAAGAAAAATGAAGGTGGAGATCAAAAGAAATTAAAATAAAATAATATATAATAAAATTAATTTTTTTTTTAATAAATTAAACTCTTCAAAGAGTAAGGGGAAAAATCGATATATAATAATAATAATAATAATAAAATATATGTGAGTAACGGTAAAAAAAAATATATATTTTATATATACAAATAACCACAAAGCCCCATATGTCACTCTCTCTAGCCTTCCACATGTCGCCATCGGATTGGTCCATATATGCTGACTTAGCCGCCACGTCATTGCCATGGGTATTTTTTTCGTTAAAACTTGTTTTGGCTATAACTTTTACATTTTAACTTCGATTTGAGTGATTCAAGAGGCGATGGAATCGTTGTTCTGAGCTCTATGCTATGGTCACATTAAAACACTAAAATTTTCAATAATTAAAAATTGGATTTGTTATCATCAAAACATTGATTAATTAATTAATTTGATATTAAGGACCAAAACGCCAACCATATAAAGTTAGTTTATGGGAGAATTTTGTCATTTCATTATATTTTCAAATATTATAGGTGTTGTGTTAACTTCTGTTCACACGTAACTTCGGAGATGGAGACACGTGGAATAAACAATATATTTGTATTAATGTTGTATGTGTGTGGGTATACAATCTCTAATGTTAATCCTCTGATTCTCTCTCTTGTGTGTGAATGTGTTTCACTCGAGGGCTGGAACGCTTGATCTCGAGTCTAAAACTTCAATGGATTCTTGGAGCTTGAAGTCTTCCAGTCTTGAAGGAGTCTTCAGTCTTCCAGAAGCGTTGATGTCCTGAAGAGTCTTTGATCTTCAAGGAATGTTGAAGTCTTGAAGAGTGTTTGGTCTTCAAGAAGTGTTGATGTCCTGAAGAGTCTTTGATCTTCAAGGAGTGTTGAAGTCTTGAAGGGTGTTCAGTCTTCAAGAGGTGTTCAACACTTGAATTTATGGATTGTAGAGAGTCTTCGGTCTTTAGACTTGATGGAGTCTCTCTGAATTCTCTGGTTCTGCTTGAGAGCTTTGAAACTCTGAACTCTTGTCTTTGTCAGAGTGTAGAATCTCTGACCCCTGAAATGGAGGAGAGCACCTCTATTTATAGAGCTCTCGCAGGATGGGCCCTGATGACTTTTGGGCCTAACAACTTGGACTTGGACTTTATTGGTCTTTGGTTCAACTATTTGGTTTTGGGTTTGGTTCATATTTGACCCAAAACCATATGATTCAAATATTTAAAGAGATAACTACACATATAGCCCAAATTGGAGGCCCTATTTACAAATATGAACAAGTTCACTATATTTTACAAAAGTAGATTATGGGCCTCCATTTATTTCACATATGTTTGGGCCCTTTTACATTATTGCCCTTGTTTTGGTTTTCCCGTTAAACGCACGGAAAATGGGAGGGAAATCATTCTCATATGGAAACGAACGGTTGCATTTATTTCGAATTAAAAAATACACCATCATTTAACGCTCAACAAAAGAGGAAAAGAGGTTGGATTAGCATTATTCTCTCTCTCGCTGGTGGAAAAAACTGCAGAACATTTTTTAGGAATTTACTGAACATTACAGACATCGACGGCGGCAAAAGAAGGCGTTATTGACAACAAAGAAGAACGGTAAGCCGAATATCATGCAGTTTCTTCTTTTTATTCTGTAGATTCTTCCATTTAATCACTGGTTTATATGGGTTTCGGTAGGGATAGAAACGAAAGAAAAAAGGAAAACGAAAAATCCTAGAAAAATAGAAAAGGGTAAACAGAAACACTTTTAATTCTGGAAAATTAACGATGACTACAAGTGTATGGTGAAGTTGAACAAGTGGTTGGTAAGCCGAATATTTAGAGATTTGCATGACTTTGATTTTAGGTCTTTATGTCAAACGATTGTTGGGACTAATACGACTGTATGAGTGGCACTGTTTAGAATCTCATGATAACGAATGTGGTAGATATTAATGTTCATATTATTATATACCCCTTGATGAATAATTTATATTATTTATCAGTTTGTTCCCGAATATGTGGGCATTTTATCGTGGTGTATATGAATGATATATAATAGGTTATGGATAGAGTTAAGAAAACTGCAATCAATGATAATAGACGAAGAAGTCAGAGAATTTTGGGTAGTGGTAGCGGATTACGAACACGGAAACGGAATAAAAATGACGTTATCGATATAGATTCCGAGGTATGTAATAAAAATGTTGAAATGGAATATTAACTATATGTCAAATAAACTAACGTATTTAATGTATTATCAGGACGAAGTTGATAGGTCAGCCAACCTCGGTATACCAACTAACTCAACGTTCTTCAATCGGTTGTTTGGGGATATGGCTTCTGAAATACGACCTCCAACACATAGAAGGGATGAAGAGGATGATAAACAAGGAGAACCTATACCACTAAAGATTGTAGACCCATTTGTTCATTTAGCGAACAGTCAAATAGTTCCTTATGGATATTGCTTCCAGGAAAAGACAATGAATACTGCTGAAGAGGTATAACAATCTTATACGACACTGTTGTATAATATAAACTCTTATATAAAAAAAATATTGCAGGGAGATCATGAGGAGGAATCGATTCAACAGGAGAAAGAGGTTTTGGATGACGAGGTCGCAAATGAGTAGGATGAAGAAAATATAGGGGTATATTATCAATAAACATTGTTGACACGTAAATATATATATATGTATATACAATATGAGAACGTCATATATATAAATATATATACACGCATATATATATATGATTAGCGGATTGGAAATTATCTGCAGGGGACACATATCGAGCAACAGGATTTAACTGGTCAAGGCAGAGAGGGGGATGTACAGGAAGAACATGTTGTTCAGGTTGCAATGGATGAAGATAAAAAAGGTGAAGACGGTGGAAAAGATTCAACGGAAAAAAAACAAAAGGTATATTCGATATATAACTGAAAATATTATCTGCAAAAAAAAACAATGGAAAATATATGTTTGTAATTGGTTGAGTAATATTACACTAAAGGATAAAATATAATCAGGGGACTCATTCTGAGGATCAAAAAGAATCTGGGGATGCGGAGAATGTGAATGTTGAAGAAAATGAATCGGAGGTGAATGATGAAGCTGAAATGTGGGATATATGAATATATTACAAATACGTATATGTGTGAATTTTGTTGATTGCAGGAGGATGTTATTGCTCTGGACGATACGGCAGCTAGGGAAGAAGTTGGGAGGGAGAAAAGGAAAAGGACTGTAAAAGTTGTAAAGGTATATTATAAATATAATTCAATTATGTGTTGTATACACTAACATTTAATAATCTTTCTATTTTCAGAAATCAAAGGCAAAGAAAACCACAGAGGCAACATCCTCTAAAAGAGTAAGAATAAATTTAATATGAAAATGTATATTTAATTTCAACAAATGAACTTTTAGTTCATAAATGATGATCGGTGTTTTTAATTTTTCAGATTACAAGGAATACGAGTTCTGCAGGAAAAAAACAAACGGATAAAGGACAAAAACAACAAGATGTTCGACAAACAAAAAAGAGAAAGGTATAATAAATACGACAAATAAAACATCATAGAATTATAAATATATGCTGATTTCTTGTTTGTTTTTTGTTGAAATTAGATTGTCTGAAAGAGTGAAACTTCAAACAAGGCGATGAAGATGGAACGATTCTCAAGAGGATCGGTACTTGGAATTACCAGAGAGGATTTGTATGAGGTAACGTTTAAAAAGATGAACGCATATCGATGATTATATATACTGCTGTATGTGTTAAAAATATATTCTATATAAATGGGTATATGGGGAATATGCTGTGGAATTATAGATTATATCATACGTATATAAGTTAATTTCATACTTCCTAATGAAACTGTTATATTAAAACAGGCTGCACCTTTGTTGCTACCACTGGAAAAGTGGTCCAGTGTTCAAAAACTTAACATCTATTCAAGATATGAAGTTATAACAAACATTAAGAATAGGTTAAGAAAAAAACACTTGGACAGATTTAGGGCCAGTTGTTTTGGAAAATTTCTTGACATTCAAATCAATAAGTTCCCCAGCCAACTTCTATACCATATGATCAGGAGGCAGTGTAGCCTAACGAAGGGGGATGAATTGTGGTTTAACTTTGAGGGGAAAGTTGTAAAATTCTGTATGAAAGATTTTGAAAAAATTACTGGACTTAACTGTGGAGATTTCCCGGCAATGGATATGAATAAACTTCCAGGTAGATTTCTTAAGAAGTATTTCGATGCTGAGAAACCAATAAAGAGATCAATTGTTTCTGATCTTTTCATGAAAATTGATGGAGTGAAAAAGAAGGACAAAGTTAGATTGGCCAAGTTATATTTCCTATCTAGTTTTTTGTTGGGAAAACAAGTAAGCACGGGGGTAGATATAGATCATATCCCACTGCTTGATGATGATGAACAATTTGAAAAGTACCCCTGGGGTAGGATAGCATATACCACCACCATCAACTCAATAGAAAATGCTATAAAGAATCCTGATGCAATGGTGGTTGGGATTGCTGGATTCCCACACGCATTACTTGTGTGGGCATATGAATGCATACCTATGCTATCTGGACCAACAATAGTCTGCGCACAAAAAATTTCAAATGGGATGCCGAAGATGAACAACTGGGTGGCAGATGTACATCCAGAATGGAAAGACTTGGCTATGAAAGTCTTTGAACACAAAAATGTAAGTTATATTATATAGAACGATTACATTAAATATGAAATATACTCTGGTTTATAATGTTTAACATTTTTTAATATTTCCAGTTTCAAGAATATGAGATGATTGATGAGGATGTTCCCGAAAAAAGAACGTCACGCTCAAAAGAAATTCAGCAGCTACAAGAGCCACGACGTGAGGATGCATCGACGTCACGCTCGAAAGAATTGGACACAGATGAGCCAACTAACTTGGAAGACGTTAAGGACATGATTCTTACCAGCTTGGAGGAATTGAATATGAAAATGTCCCAGCTCTTCCGAGAAATTGCTGAAATGAAGAAAATGTTGGCGACAAAGCAATCGGGGGGAAATTATGTCGACAATAATGAGAATGATGACGATAACGAAAGGGACAACATGGGGGGGAATGTTGGAAAAGGGGCTGATAATGAAAATAGGACTCAAGAAAATGAAGGAGAGCAAAAAGCTGGAAACACTGAGGGCGAAGGAAATGAGAACAACAATAAGGTACATGTAAGGTATATATGAATATCAACCGTTGAATATTTTGTTCAGTCTGAATATATGTAATGTTTGTAATATAGGATAACACGATGGAAGAGGTAGATGAAGATATTGTCACCAATAGTTTCTTAGTGGAGGTGGAAAAAATTGAGAAGGCTGAAATATTGAATATTCATAATGTAAGAGGTTGAAATTGTAAAGAAGTCATACACGGTTATATTCCATATAAATATCGAGAGTGCATTTTAAAAAAAATATGCAAAGGGAGGAATTAAATATATAAATATATTACAAACATAGGGAAATTACGAATACTATACATGAACATACTGGGAACAACATTATGAAAAACTAAAATGAACATATATATACTACGTAATTATGGCATATATATACAAGAATATGCAGAAGGAAACCAACGACAGATATTTTATGTTCTAGAGAATATGCTAATATAACATCGGATATTGAAGCACATGGAAATAATAAAATTATATGAATATATATATCATAAATACCCATTAGCCGACTGAAAGGTTGACGGATGAAGATAGTGATGACGAAAATCACAACAGAAGATCGGTATGACGATGAACAGACGGTAAGGCTGACAACGATGATGATTAAATTGTTGTCGAACGAGGATAGAAAGATAAATAGCAGACTACTGTCGGCAGCAGAATGCCACCGGAATACAAGCTTGGAAGAAGATGGTTGTCGAACAGAAGATGGTTTTTTACTTTTGAGGGCAATAACATTATGGGAAATATGATGGCGCCGGAATATCAACAGTTCAAAGAATATAAGGCAAAAAGGCAGGAAATAAAGTGCACGATTCTCAAAACAAAATAAAAAAGGAAACAGATACAAGAATTTATTCAAAACGCCCATAATGCATCAAAAGCGAGAAAATTCGGGGATAATAATCAAGGAGGAGAGATAATATGGAGGAAATTTAAGGATGAGAGAGAAAGCCAAAAAGGGCAAATTTGTCACGAAAAATATGAAAATTCCAAATCAGAAAAATTTCCCTATCTTGGACAAATTTGTAAAATGGGGCTTGAAGATGGTCATCAGACATAATTTCTGATATTTAAAAGACCCAAATTTGATCCAATTAATTATTTTGTTAATTAATTGGTCAAATTAATTAATTTGATCAAAATAATTTATTTTCTAATTAATTGATCAAATATAAATTTGGCTCTTTAAATTTATAATTGGCCAACTTTGTCTTCAAAATTAAATTTGGGACACATGTCAATTTATAATTGGTCCCAAATTTAATTAATTTTAATTTCGTCATTAATTTTATATAATGACGTGGCAATTTGTGATTGGACAAAATTTCTCCTTCAACAAATGCCCCCTTTTCGAGGTTTAGGCACAAGTTATGTGGGAGTGGATCTCGAAAAAGATATTTTAGAATAAAAATACAAGGTATTTGTTCTTGATCTTGACTCCATTTGGTGTGTCAATTTAATCAAAATATGAATTTTGGTCAAAATTTTGATTTCCTTATTTGGCAGCAAACTTTGATTTGAACTTAAGTTTGGACAAAATTTGGTTTATGCCAAAATTTTGATTTGAAGTAAAATTCTATCCAATTTTAACTTGCATTTGGAATAGAATTTGAGGTTTGGACTCTGGTCCATTTGGGATAAATTTTGGATTATGCCCAAAATTTAATTTGAGGTAAAATTCTATCCAATTTTAACTTGCATTTGGAATGAAATTTGAATCTCAAATTTTGATTTGGAAGAAAAATTTAGAGTATGCCCAAATAAAATAGATAAATAAAATTATTTAGATAAAATTTGAATTCCCAAATTGATTTGAATTGAAACCCTTATCTTTTAGGAATTTCAATTTAATCAAGTTGGTTTAGATAAAGATAAAGATTATCTCATAAAATTTTGAACCGGAGATAAGATTTCATTTGAATCAAATCTTTATCTAAACCTTTGATTTGAACTTAAAACTCCCTCCTATAAATAAGACTGAACCTCAGTAGGGGAGAGCACACATCAATTGCAGGGAGTATTCAAGAAAGGATTCAAGTAGGAAACTTTCTTCTCCCTTTTTTTTTTTTTTTGATTTTTTGAAATTTCGTTTTTTTTTTCTTTCTTTTTTTTTTAATTTTCGTTTTTTTCCTTTTTTTTTTGAATTTTTGATTTTTTTTTTTTTTTTAAGATTCTTCCTTCTTTTTTTTTTTTGAACTCACAACACCTCACCTATATTTCAAGCACAGTGCTTTCATCCACCATCCAAAAGGTAAGTACGTAGGTAAGTAATTTTTTTTAAGGCATACATATCCTTGTTGTCTTCAATTTACAGGTACAACGTCTTTCAACATGAGTACAGGGACATGTTCCTTGGACTTTTGCCACTGTCACCGCCTTTCAGCATGAGTACAGGGACATGTTCCTTGGACTTTTGCCGCCGCCACGCCTTTCAGCATGAGTACAGGGACATGTTCCTTACTTTGTGACATGTTCCTTGGACTTTTGCCGCCGCACGCCTTTCAGCATGAGTACAGGGACATGTTCCTTGGACTTTTGCCATTGCCACCGCCTTTCAACATGAGTACAGGGACATGTTCCTTACTTTGGGACATGTTCCTTGGACTTTTGCCGCCGCCACGCCTTTCAGCATGAGTACAGGGACATGTTCCTTGGACTTTTGTCGTCGGGTCTTTCAGCATGAGTACAGGGACATGTTCCTGACTTTGGGACATGTTCCTTGGACTTTTGCCGCCGCCACGTCTTTCAGCATGAGTTCAAGGACATGTTCCTTGGACTTTTGCCGCTACGACGTTCTCCGGCCCAAGGACACATGATGTCATTCCCACTTGGGCTCCATTACTACTGCCACGTCTTTCAGCAAAGCAGAACCTTCAAACTTGGAGAAGAAACAGTAAAGCAGCGTAGCATGAGAACCTTCGAACGTGGTGAAGGAATCAGCGTAGCGTTAGAACCATCGAACTTAGAGAATGAACAGCGAAGTAACGCCACGTGAACCTTCAAACTTGAAGAGGACACAACAGCGAAGCAGCGTACAACGTGCGAACCTTCGAACTTGGAGAAGAACTAGCAGCGAAGCAACATACAGCGGGTGAACTTTCAAACTTGGAGAAGGAAGCAACGTAGCAGCGCAGTATGAGAACCTTCGAATTTGGAGAAGGAAGCAACGCAGCGTGAGAACCTTCGAACTTGGTGAAGGAAGCAGCGTAGCATCAAAACCCTCGAACTTTGGTGAGAGAAGGGAGTACCGCGCAGCAGCACACCGTGCGAACTTTCAACTTGGAGAATGAAGCAACGCAATAGCGCAGCGTGAGAACCTCTGAACTTGGAGAGAAGGAACTACAGCAAAACGTGTGAGAACCTTCGAACTTGGAGAGAAGGAACTGGAGCGAAGCGCGTGAGAACCTTCGAACTTGGGGAGAAGGAACTGCTGCAAAGCGCATGAGAACCTTCGAACTTGGAGAGAAGGAACTGCAGCGAAGCGCGTGAGAACCTTCGAACTTGGGGAGAAGGAGCTCCAGCGAAGCACGTGAGAACCTTCGAACTTGGAGAGAAGGAACTGCAGCGAAACGCGTGAGAACCTTCGAACTTGGAGAGAAGAAATTGGAGCGAAGCGCGTGAGAACCTTCGAACTTGGAGAGAAGGAACTGTAGCGAAACGCGTGAGAACCTTCGAACTTGGAGAGAAGGAACTGGAGCAAAACAGCGCAGCGTGAGAACCTTCAAACTTGGTGAAGGAAACAGTGCAGCGTCAGAACCTTCGAACTTGGAGAATGACCAGCGAAGCAACGCCATGCGAACCTTCAAACTTGAGAGAAGAGGGAACAACGCAGTAGCGTACAACATAAAATCCTTCACATTTGGAAGAGGAACAACGTAGCAGTCGTACAACTGAGAACCTTCGAACTTGGAGAAGGAACAAAGCAGCAGCGTACAAAGAATAACAGTCGAACTTGGAGAAGGAACAACGCAATAGCGTACAGTGTAAGGACCCTCGAACTTTGAGAGAAGGAACTGCAGCGGAACGCGTGAGAACCTTCGAACTTGGGGAGAAGGAACTCCAGCGAAACCCATAAGAACCTTCGAACTTGGAGAGAAGGAACTGGAGCGAAGCGCGTGAGAACCTTCGAACTTGGGGAGAAGGAACTGCAGTGAAACGCGTGAGAACCTTCGAACTTGGAGAGAAGGAACTGGAGTGAAGCGCGTGAGAACCTTCGAACTTGGGGAGAAGGAACTCCAACGAAGCGCGTGAGAACCTTCGAACTTGGAGAGAAGGAACTCCAAGGAAGCGCGTGAGAACCTTCGAACTTGGAGAGAAGGAACTCCAAGGAAGTGCGTGAGAACCTTCGAACTTGAAGAAGCAGGAGCGACAAACTTAGGGTGAGTGAAACACCGAACTTGAGACTAGCGAGACATTGAACTTGGAGGAATGACGTCTTCTTTCATTCATCAAACTCGTAGCTTCACATTTATAACGGTGTACAACTTCAATTTGTTGTGTTGCCCCCAGTACTAAAGAATTTCTTCAATTTGTATAGTCATGCTTCAATATTTGTTGCACCCCTTTTTTTTTTGTTTATAGAGACTGAACTTAAAGTTTTCTTTAAGCTGCGTATTTATGAGAACAGAAAACTTCCTCTTCATACGTGACGGGATACTACTATGAAGCTTCTCGTCGTTGTTTACTTCATCGAAAAGTTTCAACTCCAAGTTGTCCATCTTTCTTTTAGGTTGATCGTTTGTTACTTTGAGGCGATCAAAGACAGATGTTGAAAATTGGCTTTTCTTCGATGTGGAGACACTTAGCCTTTGGAAAGCTGAAGGTCGAGTGGAGGTGGACACCGAACATTGATGTTCTTCTTCTGTCGCGACCATACTCATTCTCTGGAATACCGAAGGACGAGTAGTTGGAGGCTTGATGCGATCGAAGACGGAGGTCCTTTGTTCACCCTTCTCAGAACTGTCAACTTCTTCTACGTCGATGCAGTAGGAAGTCACAAAGTTTCCTTCTTCCTTTTTGTGGAAAGTTTTGGAGAAGAGTTCCTTTGCAGTCACCGGTTGTCGAGGTTGAGAAAACTCTTTACTTCTCTGCCTCTTAGATTGAAGCTTCTTGAGACTCTTCTTTTTTTTATGTTTGTCCTTTCCTTTGAATGTAGCATGATTCGATTGAGCTACTTCATCAAGGTCGAGCTCAATTTTTCCTTCCTTAGCTACCTTTAGAATTAAGTCCTTTAGGACGAAACATCTTTCCACTGGATGACCAATAACTCGATGATACTTGCAGTACTTGGGATCATCGACTTTCTCCATCTCTTCTGGTCGTTTACACTTAGGAAGCTCTATCAGTTGCGCTTCCAGTAGTTGTTCCAACATATCAGGGATGTCGACATCAGGGAAAGGATAGATTTTCTTCTGTCTTTCCTTTAAAGTTAAGCGATGCGTTCCTTTGTTTGTCGCTTTTCTTTTGAAGACGACTTGGGAAGGGTTGTGTTTACAACCATTGATTCTTCTACAGTCTGTTCGTCGTTCCTTCCTTCTTTCCTCATGTTAGGGAGTAGAAGGTCTTGGTTTTCTCGATTAGCAATACTTAGCTCCATATCGTGGGCGCGAGTTGCTAGTTCTTCAAAGGTGCGAGGCTTTATACCTTTAAGGATGTAGAGGAGTTCCCAATGCATGCCTTGAATGCACATCTCAATGGAAGAGAGTTCAGTGAGGCGATCTTTGCAATCTAGACTCATGGCTCTCCAACGATTTATATAGTTAACAATGAGTTCACCCTTTCTTTGTTTAGTGTTGGTGAGCTCGAACATGCTAGCGGTTCGTCTAGTGCTGTAGAAGCGATTCAAGAACTCTCTTTCGAGTTCCTCCCAACTGTCTATTGACTCAAGTTCTAGATCAGTGTACCAGTCAAAAGCATTTCCTTTAAGTGTTCGAACAAACTGCTTGACTAGTAGGTCCCTTCGAGTACCAGCGTTCGCATGTCTCAACGAAGTGGGCAATATGTTGTTTAGGATTGCCCTTTCCATCAAACTGCTGAAATTTTGGTGGCTGATACCCGATTGGCATTCTCAAGTTATCAATCCTCTTAGTATAAGGTTTGGAATACAAGAGGGAATCTTGAGTAGGTCCACCGTATTGAGCTCTGATACAGTTTGTGATCATATCTTGGAGTTGTTGGATGGATAGTGAAGCGACCGAAGCAGAACACTGTGGCTGATCATCTTGTACTGTAGTCTTTCCTTTGTCATGATTTTTTATGACTTGGGTTTGACTTGATTCAGCGATATGTTGATTCTCAATCTGGCTCTTTAGTTGCGCGATTTGAGAATCTTTTTCTTCAATCGCCTTCATCAAGGTGTTGATGTGTTCCTGCATCTCAGCCATTCTTTCTTCCATAGTTCTTGTCTCAGTCATCATGACAGTCACTACGTTAGAATCAGGTTCAAACAAAGGGTTATACTTAATAAGAAACTTGTCATTAGTATATGCCCGCTGCAAGGTTGTTTCTTGGCCTGCAACGATAGAAGTTTTATCTTCTTGCAATGTCAGTTCATTCAAGCAACAATGAGCAGTAGAACTCATGTAAGACTTGTTCATGACAGTGACCATTGAAGAAGTCTTGAACGACATGTTTACACTTGTGTTTTGAGATAAGAGAGAGATGAAAGGTAGAGATGGTCCCACTGGGCGTGCCAATTTGTTCACACGTAATTTCGGAGATGGAGACACGTGGAATAAACAATATATTTGTATTAATGTTGTATGCGTGTGGGTGTACAATCTCTAATGTTAATCCTCAGATTCTCTCTCTTGTGTGTGAATGTGTTTCACTCGAGGGATGGAACGCTTGATCTCGAGTCTGAAGCTTCAATGGATTCTTGGAGCTTGAAGTCTTCCAGTCTTGAAGGAATCTTCAGTCTTCCAGAAGCGTTGATGTCCTGAAGAGTCTTTGATCTTCAAGGAATGTTGAAGTCTTGAAGAGTGTTTGGTCTTCAAGAAGTGTTGATGTCCTGAAGAGTCTTTGATCTTCAAGGAGTGTTGAAGTCTTGAAGGGTGTTGGGTCTTCAAGAGGTGTTCAACACTTGAATTTATGGATTGCAGAGAGTCTTCGGTCTTCAGACTTGATGGAGTCTCTCTGAATTCTCTGGTTCTGCTTGAGAGCTTTGAAACTCTGAACTCTTGTCTTTGTCAGAGTGTAGAATCTCTGACCCCTGAAATGGAGGAGAGCACCTCTATTTATAGAGCTCTCGCAGGATGGGCCCTGATGATTTTTGGGCCTAACAACTTGGACTTGGACTTTATTGATCTTTGGTTCAACTATTTGGTTTTGGGTTTGGTTCATATTTGACCCAAAACCATATGATCCAAATATTTAAAAGACCCAAATTTGATCCAATTAATTATTTTGTTAATTAATTGGTCAAATTAATTAATTTGATCAAAATAATTTATTTTCTAATTAATTGATCAAATATAAATTTGGCTTTTTAAATTTATAATTGGCCAACTTTGTCTTCAAATTAAATTTGGGACACATGTCAATTTATAATTGGTCCCAAATTTAATTAATTTTAATTTCGTCATTAATTTTATATAATGACATGGCAATTTGTGATTGGACAAAATTTCTCCTTCAACAACTTCAATTTCATATATCAAGTATATTATATACATTGGATCATTTTTTTTTCTTTTTTTTTTTTATAAAAGTTATATATGTTGGATCAAGTTCTAAAAAAAAAGGTTGATGCAAAGACTGAAGCTACATTTACATACTTAATTTTGTTTTAATCTTAGATGCATACTATTTTCACTTAGATTATAGATTAGTTTTAAACAAATACACTACAATTTTTGTAATTAAACATAGTAATCTAATACACTTAAAACAACACAACTGATATCTAATTGGTCTCATTTGTTTTTATGACCAATATTTTAAATTCTGGAAGAAAAAATTATTAAATAATATTTATTTAGTACTAATATAATTGTTTTTATAAAATTAAATTGTATTCTCATTCTTAAAAGTCTTTTAATCATTAATATAAAAAATCATTAAACCTTATTTTTATACTTTAAAACCAATCTACTATTTTAGAATAATCTTTAACAATAAGATTTTAAAAGTATAAAGAAAAATAATATCTTCGTTTACTTTAAACTAAAACAACAAGATTTCACGTGCATCACACGTGTTTATAATTCTAGTTGTCTATATAAAAGTACGAATGTGGAATAAACTTATTTTGAACAGTACTATCCTTTAGTTTTCACTAAATTTCTAATATAACTTTAATTTAATATAATAACGTGACACTTAATAAATTTTGTTATTATAAATTAGAATTAAAATAATTTAATATTAATTAATGGATAATCATTTTAAAGAAAATGCATGCATGTGGTAAGGAAGGCTTAAAATTTTACAAAACATTGAAAAATATAAACATATAGGTCAAATTTAATTTTTACTTAAATATATTTGTTTTAGAAAATTTTCTTTAAAATAGCATAAATATAATATTTATTCTAAAGTCACAACTTTTCATTTTTTTCTTCAATATTAAACCTGAACTTGAGTTTGATTTAGGTTTTTTAATTTTGTAAAATTTCAAATATTTTAACGAAATTTTGGTCACTAAATTGCAAGCACTACATCAAATAAAAATTAAAATTAAAATTTTTTTCCTTCTTTTTCCATAGAAGAACACGAAGTTTAATAGATTTTTTTGAGTGCGCAAGAGTATCTCAACATGATTTAGGTACTCCAATTGCTATTTTTATTTTTTTTTTCATTTATTAATAAAAATTGATTTCAATGATTGATTAGTAATAATGGACCTAAACATTCTCACGTTCTCACATTCTCATTTGCGTAGACATGTTTATTTGAGTAATTAAATGGTAATTATTCAAAAACTCTTGATATTTTTCTAAAGAAAAGTCTTGATATTTTTCTACATTTTTTTTGGAGATCGTGCATTTTAGTATATATTAGAATTTCAATTGAATTGTCTTTCTTAATGAAAAGAATAAATATTTGAATAAAGTATACATAGTTAATTAATATCAAATATTTGATTACAAAATTGTATAATACACGTTGAGTATTACAAATTTATAATATTAAATTTAATTTTTAAAAGGATTAGTCACTTGCACGTGAGGAAAAACTAGTATATATATATATATAGAAAGAAAAGAGAATATATAATTTGTTGCCAACTGTTGATGGAGAAATTTTGACCAATCACAAATTGTCATGTCATTACATGAAATTAGTGGACGAAATTAAAATTAATTAAATTTGAAACCAATTATAAATTGACATGTGTTCCAAATTTAATTTGAAGACAAAGTTGATCAATTATAAATTTAAAGAGCCAAGTTTCTATTTGATCAATTAATTAGAAAATAAATTATTTTGATCAAATCAGTTAATTTGACCAATTAATTAACAAAATAATTAATTGGATCAAATTTGAGTTATATGGTTTTGGGTCAAATATGAACCAAATCCAAGACTAAATAGTTGAGCCCAAGACCAATAAAGCCCAAGTCCAAGTTGTCAGGCCCAAAAGTCACCAGGTCCATCCAGAACTCTATGAATAGACAGGTTCTCCTCCATTTCAAGGGTTCAGAATTTTGGAGCTCTCAACCAGACTTAGAGAATTCAGAGAAATTCCCCCAAGACGGAAGACTGAAGACTCTGAAATCCATAAGTTTCAAGTGCTGAACACTTCTTGAAGACTGAAGACTCCTTCAAGACTGGAAGACTTCAAGCTTAAGAATTCATTAAAGCTTCAGACTTGAGATCAAGGGTTCCAGCTCTTGAGTGAAACACATTCACACACAAGAGAGAGAATCAGAGGATTAACATTAGAGATTGTACCTCACAAGTATACAAACATAAATACAATTACATATTTATTCCACGTGTCTCCATCTCCGAAGTTACGTGTGAACACCAACCTTTTTTAAAGATATTTTATCGGTAAAAAAACAAGTGTTTAATAAACCAGAGTTCGTGTAACTTCGTGATTCTCAATATTACAAAATAGGTATTTGAACATAACTCAGGTCTTTCAAATCTTCATGATCTCGATCTTTAAATTTTAAAGCATGATATTTTAAATTTTATTCGACAACATTTTTTTACAAAATTAAGCTTATTTTATTTACTAGCCATATTTTTATTTAGTTTTTCACATTATAAAAATATTTTATAAACTTTAGTCTAGTTTAACCAGAAAAATCTCTGTAGAATTATTCTAACAACAATTTCATGGTTGTCTTAAAAAAAAAAAAAAAAAAAAAAAAAAAAAAAAAAAAAAAAAAAAAAAAAAAAAAAAAAAAAAAAAAAAAAAAAAAAAAAATTCATTGCTATTCTTCTAACTTTTTCAAAAAAAAACTAAGCTTATCTATTGCTTGTACCTTATTTTAGCTTTCATCTTTTTAAAAACTTTTGGGGAGAAAAATTGAAAAAATATATGAACCACTAATTTGATTCTTTACCAAAACTTTTTGAAATGTTAGCCTCAAATCTGAAAAATAAGAAACAACTTTTTGAAAACTATTTTTAAAAAAATATATATATTTTTAAAAAATTAACAAAAAAAAAGTTGAGCAAGATTTCTTATGGTAAAAAAAAAAAAAAAAAAAAAAAAAAAAAAAAAGCTTTTAACTTAGTTTATTTTGCAAACCACACCTTTACTTCCACCCAAAAAAGTGACAAAATTCCATCTGCCACCTAATTATCACATTAAGTTCATATTCAATAGAAGGAGAGAAGGGGGCTTTTACAAGAACAAAGCAAGAAAATGATCTCAACCAAATTTGATGAATGGCTATTGGCTACACAAAGTTTTCATTAGCAATATTAGCATTGGCTTCAACTTTGCTCTTCTTCTTGTCAGCATGACCATCAACAAAATCCAAATTATAAAGCAAAGGCACCATAGTGAGAGTGCATAGAAACACAAGCACAGGTCCAAATATCCAAAGCAGAAGAGGGAGAGCCGAGTAGAAGAGGCGATTCCCGATCGTGTTGAGGACAAAGCCCTTCTCGAACAGCTCCGACACGTACTCGGGCGTGACGGGCGACGTCGAGTCTTGTGGGGTGTTGATCAAAACGTTCACTTGGTTGACAAACCTGATGGAGAGGGAGTGGCACATGAAGGAGAAGACGAAGATGGTCAGGAGGGAGACATATTTGAGAGACACCATAAACTCGCCGTGGGCGCCGAAGACGGAGTCGTTGACGGGCTTCTTGATGCTGTACGTGCTGCTGAGAATCGCGGCGAGGCCGGAGGAGAGGAGGATGGAGGTGGTAGCCATTAGAGTTGACCCCATAATGGCATTCCTCAGAGTTTGAACAGCAAGAATGTTCTTCTTCTCATTGTCCTAAAGTTGAAACAATATGATTTTAATGTGAAATCAAGTTTTGTAAATGAGCTAAATTCATTCATATGTGAGAAGAATCAGAATAATAATAACAATAATGTGGATATATGCTATCTACCTAATTAAAAAAATCTATATGCGTTTTATTTTATTTTATTTTATTTTATTTGGTTTGTGATTTCGAGAATAAAATCTCCAATTGTTGTTAGAAGCAGAGGTTGTTTCAGCCTCAGAATGATCCAATTATTGGTGTGATGCTTTGTTTGAAAAAGATATTCGATAATGTTTCTGTTTTTAGTTTTCTTTTGTTAAAATTGGCCTTTTCTTTTAATATTCTTTTACGTGTAGTTTCTTTATTTTGTTGTTCATCTAATTTCCAAAACAAAATAAGGTTTTTAGAAATTACTCTTTTTATTTTTCAGAATTTGGATACAATTTCGGAAACGTTTTGGAATGGTGTCAACTGAGTGCAAATAAATATATTAAAAACAAAAAAGATGATCAAAGTGGGCCCTACGGAATTCATGGTGGGTTTTTTTTTTCGTTTTTTTTCTGATTAAATCTTGTTTTTATTATCGACTTCTTTTTTTTTTGTGTTTTTCATCTTTTAGAAAACATTATTGATATCTAAGCCAAATATGAAAATACATAGATATTTTCTAAATTTAATTTTTCCAATTTTTAGAATTTAATTAGAATATTAAGAAAATAATCAAAATACAAAGAAAGAGATAGAAACAAGCTTTTTTTTTTTTTAATAGAAAGAAAAACCATTATAAAAAAAAAGTCTTTAAATTATTTATTTATTTTTAGTTCTTTAATGTTTTTATTAAAAAAAAAAAAAAAAAGGCAGTGGGTTGTTCATACCAACCCCAAATACTATATTTATATTCAGAACCCAAACTCGAATATGGGTGGATTCCACTATACCAACAAAATAAGGTACACTTTTTTCACAACAAAATTTATACAATAAAAGAATCTATGTACATATAAAGTATGAACGTTTACAAAAATAACACCATGGATATTTTGTCCCTTTGGATAACAATAAACATATTTCATATGGAAACTTTACTTCTGAGAACATTTTATTATTCTCAATTCAATGCATTGCATGCATCTGTTTCTTAGTGGCTACCATGAACTTACAAATATATGGTGATGATCTATTATTGAACTATACTCAAATTGACACCAAAAGTTAATTAAGATGACAAAAATGTAATAATAAAAGAACAATACTTCTCTACTAACTGACAACAAAAACTACCACACTAAGGGTGTGTTTGGTTTAATTTTGAAAAAAAAAATCATTTTGAAAAAATTTCGAGTGTTTGGCAACCACTATGAATGCCTTATTAGAAAATGAGATTATAAATAAACCATTTTGAGAGAAACACTTGGAACCAACTTTTTAAAAAAGAGTCTTTAAGTATACAATAACTTGTGTATAAAAGCATCGATGAGGAAATGCAACCAAACATATGAGTGTTTAAATTCTAAACAATTTTTATACAAAATGTTTTTTAAAAAATGCATTCTTGAAAAATATTTAAATTAAAATGTATTCCAAACGGACCCTAAGTGTGACAAACAAGAGATAGCAGGGTAGAGAGGACAACAAAGAAAGAAGTCTGAACTCATTTTCCACATCGAAAAAATAAGTGGAGACCTCACAATTTATAAGATACATGGGTTACTCCACTTATTGTCCATTGGTTTTGAGATGAAACCCCATTTTATCTAATATGATATCAGAACCCATTAAACCCAAACGGATATTTAGTAAAAAAAAAAAAAAATCTGATCCAAGAATGGTGAATCCAAAAGGCACCATCTTGATGAGGGACGTGTTGAGGATCCCCATACATGGGTTACTCCACTTATTGTCAATTGGTTTTACTTCTCTCCCAGAGAAAAGAGAGGCTTTTCTTATAAAGACGTCTGTAAAACGAAAGAAATCGAACCTAGCTAGGAAGAGAAAGAGAAGAGAAGAGAAGAGGGAACGAAAGTACCTTGATCATGGCAGAAACCCAGAAGCGTCGACCAGAGCTGTTAATTCCAATGATGGTGGTGAAGGGTTGAGTTCGAACCTTATACCATAGCCATGCATGGTAACAGAGAATCAAGACGAAGCTTAAAGGAACCAAAATCACATCCAAATAGCTCTCCTTCCATCCCATTTTTCCTTTTCTTTTCTCTCCAAAACTTTATCAATTTTTTGCTGATCTCTTGGGATTGGAAGCCCTTTTTTGATCTTTTGTTTTCTTTTTTCTTGTCTCCTGATTCGCTTCCCTGATAAACATATACAACAACTTATACATATATATATATATATACACACATACATATATATATAATGAAATGAAAGAGGACAGAGAATTAATGGGTGGGAGTGGACTTTTTGGTTTGATAGACACTTTAAACAACGTTCCATTTTCTAATCCCTTATATTCCCTTATTCTTCCCAATATGCTCCAACTAAACTAAAACGCAACAAAAGCAACCCATAAAGAATAATCAAATTAACTGTGTTCTTATAAAAGATAAAAAGATAAAAAAGATAATGCTTTTATATTTCTATTCTATCAACCCATGATGCAATTTGTCTTTTCCCACCCGTAACTACCAGAGCAAGGACAGTAAAAAAGGAGAGAGGGAAATTGCTTCATTTGTCATAGATTAAGAAAAGTAAATTGGTGATGTGAAAACAAGAAATTCAATGAAAACGAGGTTGTATTTCATGTTTTCAGATACGTGTTTGGTAACAGATTCAGAAATTGGATCTTAATTTAGATAATTGTTCAAAATGTGTTTGATAATATATTTATAAATCATAAACTATTTGTAGTTATCAACTAAATATTAAGTTGAATATAAACTATTATTAATTATTTTATAAACATGTTATATATTATAAATTTTGTATAATTATTATTCTACGATATCATATAGCTTATAATACATTATATCATACAAATTTTAATTTTACAAAAATCGTTTGACTTTATAACATGAAATATATTTATTAAATTTTTTATTTTTTTAATGTAATTTTGCATTTAAAATTTTCAAATTCAAAATTAGGATACACTGAAAACATAAAAAAAAAAAAGTTGTTTTTTTTTTCTTTAGAATTTCTACTATTCGGATCACAGAATCCGAAAACAGTTTTCAAAAACACATCTATCAAATGCATATTCACTGAATTTAATAAATCCGAAAACATAAAACAGAAACCAAATTGCCTACCAAACAGTCCCTAAAGATTTTAATTGTTTCGCTCCTAAAATTTTCAAAATTGAAAGATTATATATATAAAAGCTAGAAGGTAAAAGTTATTGGGAAAAACGGATCTCCCTACATACCCTATTAAAATCTTGACAAGTAAGAAAGAGAAAGGGAGAAAATGAGAATTTTTTGTTATCTCTCTTAGTTGTCAACGTTTTAATGATGGTATGCAGGAGATCCCAACATACCGGTATGCAGCCAAGTTTTGTTCAAAATTATATCCTCCCTCTAAAAAGTTTTGACTCCATCCCTAATTACAAGATTGGGATATTTCTAGATTTTATTTGCTTTCGGATTTTCAATTACAAGAGTTAATAGTAAAGGCTGGTAATAGCTTACTTCAATAACAACCACACAGAAAAAAAGTAAATGGGAGTTAATTTGTCGCTATTCATTAATGTGGAGCCAAAGCCAATATTGTTAAAAATAACTTCTACATTTATTCAAAATAATAATAATAATAATAATAATAATAATAATAACTTCTACATGAATTTACCTCACAACATAGCTTTGTTTTGACTTCTTTTTTGGTTTTTTTTTTCCTAATAATTATCTCCTTTTTTTTTTTTTTTTTGAATAAATCTAATAATTATCTCCTTTTCTTACACGCTTAGGAAGCCAATTAATTATTAATTATTGGTACTTGACACATGATCTCTTTTTTCTGGAAGGAAAACTTGTGGGGGTGGGATAATTTAAGTCCTAATTTATGACCAAATTTTACTCTCTTTTTTTTTTACACCACCAATTTTTACTAATTGTGAACTAACTTGTGAATAATTTTTTTAAAAAAATAAAAGTATAGCATCCTACTTGTGGAGATTGCTTTATTATGGTTGATGTCAAATTCAATTACTTAGTCCCTTTTGATAATCATTTGGTTTTTGATTTTTGGTTCATTCAAATTATATTTTTAGCAAAGAAAAGTGTTGAATATCATAAAAAGATTATTAATAATAAATTAATTAATTTCAAGGTAGGAAATTAAATATCCCATAAAGCCAAAAATTGTGTAAATGTATAGATAAAGCTAATAATGGTTATTTGGAAAAATATGAAGAAGGTCATAAACATAGAGTGGAAGATAACAAGGAACCCTAAGAAGGAAAGCACTGAGCACACGAAAGACTCACAACCATTACACTAGTTTCAAAAAGGATGTATCAAAATGTTTTTTTTTTTTTTTTTTTTTTTTTTTTTTTTTTTTTTTTTTTTTTTGAGTTAAAAATCAAAACAATGGTTAATATTTGATTAAATTATCAATTTCATCCTTGAACTTTTAAATTTGTGGCTATTTTATTTTAAAATTTTAGAAATGTCTAATAAGACTTTCAACTTCCAATTTTGTGTCCAGTAGATCCATGAATTTTTTTTAAAAAAAATGTTGAATAGATCACATACTTATTAGACATGACTTTTTAAAATTGAGGGATCAAATAAACACAAATCTAAAAATTTAGAAAGTTCAGGGACCAAATAAACACAAATTTGGAAGTTAAAAAACTAAACTTATAAATTAACAAAAATATTTATGTTTTAAGAATTAAAATAAAAAATTCAAGTGGGAAATTTTTTGTACAATAATCTTACAACAAGGTTTTCGAAATAGAAAATATAAACAATATTTTATTGTTTTTGCATGGTTTTTTTCTCCCCTAATTTTCATAAGGAAATTATTCACATATAATTATCAATTCTCTAAAGTTTAGGGTGTGATTGAGAGTGCCTTGGTATGACAAAAAAAGAAAAATATTTCCATTGACCTAAAAATGCCTCTAAAGAAAAGTTGACTACTACAAATTTGAGTATAGACCATACTCGATTTTAAATATTAGACCATGATTTCTTAGAAAACGACCATAGTCTATTTTGTTAGTAAGTGATCTAACCATGGTCTAAATGAAATAAAGTTGTTTATAGACTACATTTTTTTTAACAGTCGTCTTAAACCAACTATTAGACTATAGTTTTAAAAAATACTATGACATAAAATCTAGTTTTACACAACGGTTTAGAAAACTATAGTCTAAAATTCTAACTTTACACCACAATTTAAAAAAATCAAGGGTCTAAAGTTTAACTTTACACCACAGTTTTTAAAACCATGCTCTAAAACCTACATTTACACAATGGTTTAAAAAAATCATGGTCTAAAATTGAACTTTGCACCATAGTCTTAAAAAATCATAGTCTAAAATTTAGGTTTACACCACAGTTGAAGAAAATCATGGTCTAAACTCTATCTTTGTTGACATTATTGGTGAAAAAAACTATGGCATAAAGTTAACTTTATAGCACACTTTGTTAAACCATGGTCTAAAATCTAGATTTACACCATGGTCGTTTAAAAAAACATGGCCTAAAATGTAGCTTTACACCATAGTTTTAAAAGATCATGGTCTAAAATTTAACTTTACACCACAGTTGAAAAAAAATACTATGGTTTGAATCTAACTTTTACACCACAATTTTTAAAAACCATGGTGTAAAACTTAACTTTATACCACAATTTTTTTAAATAGGATCTAAAATCTAACTTTATACTATGATTTTAATAAACTATAGTCGAAATTTTAGCTTTACACCACAATTTAAAGAAATCATAGTCTAAGAATTAGCTTTACACCACGGTTTAAGAAAACGATGGCCTAAAATCTAACTTTACACAACAGTTTTAAAAAATCATGGTCTAAAATTTAACTTTATCCCACTGTTAAAGAAAACCATGGTTTAAATATAACTTTTACACAATTTTAAAAAACCATGGTGTAAAACTTAACTTTACACCACAGTTTTTTAAATCATGGTCTAAAATCTAACTTTACATTATGGTTTTAATAAACCACGGTAAAAAATTTAGCTTTATACCACAAGTTAAAGAAATCATGGTCTAAGAATTAGCTTTACACCACAATTTCAGAAAACGATGGCCTAAAATCCAACTTTACACAACAGTTTTAAAAAACCATGGTCTAAAATTTAACTTTATACTACATTTTTTAAAATCATGGTCTAAAATTTAGCTTTATAGAAGGTAAAATTTGAAATAGTTATGTAAGTCTAGGGTTCAATTGGATCAAATTGAAAGTTTTTGCGTAAAAATTGATTCATCTTGCCATGTTTAAAGATAATTTCTTTTACCTCTTAAATATTTATATTAATGAAAAATATTAAATTCTAGATTTTCATTCTTTATGAAAAAAAAAATTAATAAAATTTAAATATTCAACTTAATGATTAATTTGGTCTTGATTTTCAATTATAATAAAAGTTTTATCTTTTGAAAAACATATTGTTTTCTCCTCATCTTTAATTTTGTAGAAGACAAATATAATTAAAAATTTTAAATATTTTTTTCAAAGATAAAACTTCAAATGAATCTAAGGAAAAATAGGTGGATACAAATATCTAGTGGCCGTATGATTAAAATAATCATAATTTTTATTTTTATTTATGTTTCAAAAAAGAATTAATATTATTACTTAACCCTAAATATCGATTTGATCCTGTTATCGTGCTTGGCAATTGCAAAGTGCAATCGCCAAAGCAAGCTTAGCTCAGCGGTAATTGACATGTACTCTCGACCAAGAGAAATAGTTGCAAAGTGCAATCATAGAACTCCAAAAATAGAATAAGGTAATCAATTGTTCCTCCCTTTAGAGATGATCAACGGACCATCCGTGTGCATTGTGCAAATGTCACTTATCTGACAGAATAAGGTGATCATTTGATTCTTATTTATCATAATTTGTTCAATCAAAAGGTCGCTGAATCGTCTCTTAATTGAAAATAGAATGCTCTCTTCATCTCCAATGCTTCATTCTGCTCGCTACTCATGAAAATTTCTTAATTTAGGTTTGTGCTCTCTCTTAGAATAGTTGAAATTAATGAGCTTTTTTCTTGGTCTCTAATTTCTTTGTGTTATTATGCCAAGTTTTGGTGTTGCTGGAATATGTTGTAATTTTTGCGTACCCTAATTAGTTTTTTCCTTAAAGAAAATTTATTTCAAACAAGCAAAAATTAGATAGTAATCTAGGTTCTTTTAACACATCACTTTGATCTCACTTGAACACGGATGTAGGATTAGGATCACGACTCTATGATATGAGATGAAATTGTAGTCATAAAAATGCATTTGATTGGTACTACTTAATAACATGTTATTATTTGAGATTCAAATCCTATTACACATTAGTGGAGATGAGTTTTATATATATATATATATATATATATATATATATATATATATATATAATCGTTGTGTAGATTGACAAATCTAATAAAATATGTTTAAAGTTTGAAAACTATCAAGTCCTAAAGAGTTAAAGATTGTTATGTACATTTGACAAATAATATATAAACTATTTTCATGCAGTTTAATATATATTAACTTTATAATGAAACTTTTATATTTGTTGTTTATCTTTCTTGCAGTTCAATGATAAAGGATACGTAATCAAGCCGATAAATATGAAATTTATATTGAAGGTTGAAATTTTGTTGGCATCACCTTCTTAATTGTACTCTATAATGTATAATAGTTTGTTAGTTAATTATTTTAGGGAAAAAATCAATTTTTACCCCTGTACTTAGCAGGTTCTATCAATTTTAACCCTAAACTTTCAATTTCATCAAATTGAACCCTAAACTTAACAAATTGTATCAATTTGAACCTCAAACTTGCATAAATGTTGCAATGTAGACCTTTGGTCAACTTTTCATTTGAATTGCTATTAAAACATGTAATTGACAATTTCCTTTTCTTTTGTTAGTTCACATTGCACCTAAGTTAGTGTTTTGTAAGATTTTTTTTGGAAAAACCAGAAGAAATCAGATATCCTAGACTATTCTTCTCATTATTATCCAAAAAAGAATCACAAATTTATTTGCAACAAGAAAAATCTAACAAATATGAGAAATAAAAAATCAAAATTTCTTTATTTTCGTTTCCTACATTTGTACATTCTTCTGATTAGCAAGAAAAAAACCCGTAAAAGAAGACAAAAATCTCACAAAATTCTTAGCAACAATAAAAAAACCAGCAAATATTTGAAGTTAAAAACCTCAAAAGTTTCTTTGCTTTCGTAATCTTAAATAGCAGCGAAAAAACCCTCACAATTAAAGTTCTCAACAATAAGAAAAAATCATATAAAATAAAGTTTCTCCGATATTTTATTTATAAGAAGCCAATTCAGGTGCAATGTGAATTAAGAAGAAAAAAAAAGAAGAAATAATCAATTACGTATGGTGGTTCAAATGGAAATTAACCAAAGGTATATATTGTAACACTTACGCAAGTTTGAGGTTAAAATCGATACAATCTCATAAGTTTGAGGTTCAATTTGATGAAATTTAAAGTTTAGGGTTAAAATTGATAGAACTTGTTAAGTTTAGGGTCCAATTTGATGAAATTGAAAGTTCATGGTTAAAATTGATACAACCCCCAAAGTTTAAGGGTTAAAAATGTTTTTTTCCCATTATTTTAATAGTGGGTTACTTTTATTTGTGTAATTTTACACTCTTTTTATTTAATATAGAAGTTTGATTGAGTTCTTTCTTGGATTTTTTTAGGTCAATTTAAAGTTTTAGAAGAATATTATTCATATTTGTATAAAATTCTTTGATTTGATTTCTATTAAAAAAAATATAGAATAAATATTTAATAAGAATAAATTGGAATAATAAATAATATTTTTTAAAAAAATAAAAAATTGAAATATCACCACTCAAATAGACCATAATGGATATTTACTATGGTCTATTAGTATAGACCACAACTGACGTTAGTTGTGGTTTGTAGCGATAAACTATTACTAACGGCAGCCATAGTCTATTGGTATAAACTACAACTAACGTTATTGCTATAGTCTATCAACAAAGACCATGACTAACGTTAGTCGTAGCCTATATATATAGTCATAGACCATGATTGTCGTTAACTATGGTTTAATTTATAATATATATCATGGCTAACGTTAGTCATAGTCTATACAATAGACTACACTGGAGTAGACCATGGTCGCAAAACCATGGTCTAATTGAATAAACCACGGTCATATGACCAATGGTTTATATAGATATTTGTAGTAGTAAATAATTATTTTGCGAACAAGTGCTTTTGACCCAAGTGTTTAGTCAAGAGAGAACTTTTAAATCTAATAATTAACCAGACATTAAAGTGATCTAGTACTAAACACGTCTTAATAAAATGCTTATAATTAAAATACTTTTATTAAAACCACCCCACACATTTAATTTAGATGCCTTATATTTCTACAAATTTTTTTTTTTTTTTTTTGGAGAATTTAGATTTCTACGTTTAGTTTAAATAAGTTATCAAATACATAATCAAATGACATTGATTAAAATTAAAATTAACATAAAACCCTCTCTAATCTGCCCCATCCATCTCCATGGATCATAATATTAAGAAATCCCATAGATTTTGGAAGGGTTTCAAAAAAATATGAATGATGGTTACTAATTCACATGCTAGAAAACCTACAAACAAACACCTTAATAAGTTTCAAAAAAAAAAAAAACTAATAAAAAGTGTTTGGCTTTTCCAAAAATAAAATAAAATAAAATGAGGCGCGACCCACCAGAGCTGTTTTTTATTCATTTTTTTAAAGTTAATTTTATTTATTTAATTTCATTTTAATTTTTGTATTTTTTTTAAATTAATTTTAATTTTCCTCAATTTTTAAATCATCATTTTTTTTATAAATATTAATTTTCAAATTTCTTTCCCCAAATTTTGAACCAAATGATTAGGGTTTTTTTAGTGATTGATTTTTTTTTAAAAAAATTTAAAGTTTGTCTTTTTTTTTAATATATATTTTTATAATTTAGATGTTTTAAAGTTTTTTTTTTTTTTTTTTGTCTATATCTAAAATTTATAGAAAAATGTAACTATATTTAAATAGTTATTTTGAAAAATAGCATGAAGCACTAAAATCCATCATGAGGCACTAAAATGTGAGGCCTAAAAATAGCATATCAAAATGAAATTGATAAGACATAATTAAGATTTTTTATCTTTGTTTCATTTTGTTGTTTAAAATTTAATTATATGTTTAAGAAATTAACCGGTTAAATGATAAGTTTAGTTCCTGAACTTTTGCATCTACTTCATCTCTAAGCTTTTTTTTTTAAAAAAAAAATAAAATAAAAAAAATTCTAATTGATCCCTAAACTTTTAAGTTTGTGTCTAATAGGAACCATTCCATTCCCACCGCCTTGAATTCCTGAGACCTTCTCAGCCACAATTTGATTATTATTATTGTTATTTAGAGTAGGCAACAATTTGACTAATTAATTAATAATATTAAGAGCTTTTGGGGAATTTGGTATTGGCTCACCATGTAAAAGCTAAAAGCAACAGGGCTAATGCCCATATTAGGTATAAAATTATTTTATTTTAATCACGTCAGACAAAAAAAAAAAAAAAACACGACTCGAAAGGAAATTGTGATGAGAAACCAAACCACATTAATTTATTAGAATTTATTTTTAAAAATTGGACGGAAAAAAAATGATTTTTAAAAGGTGCGTTAAAAGGAACCCTTTTTAGCTAGGCAGACTAATATATTGAAAGTCCATCTTATCTTAGACATGAAAAATGCACTAAATTATTTTAAAATAATCATTCTTTATTTTATTTTATTTTTTTAGTTTAAAAAGAATTAAATCATTTACTAACCTCTACTTAGATTGTCCATAAATATTCTTATTTATTACTTTATTCCAAGGCATTTCTTCAAACAACTTTATCTTACTTTTTCTTTTTTAGATGACTTTTCTTTTAAAATAATCATAAATTACACCCTTGGGGTTTATAAATTTTGAAGATCATACTTTATTTAACCATTTTTAATACTCATTATTCATAATTTTGATGAAAAAATACACTTTTAGTCCCTGAGATTTGGGTTAGGTTTCACTTTGGTTCATGAGTTTTCAAACTCAACAATTTTATTTATCCCTGAGGTTTAGATTTCGTTACACTTTTGGTCCCTCCGTCAAATTTTCTGTTAAACCCTCCTGGAATGCTGACGTGGCACGTGGAAGAAGATGAAGGGTTGGGTTGAAGGAGAAGGGGAGGAATTAAAAATATTAAAAAATAATATATTTTAATTATTTTAATATTTTTATTTTAAAAAATCAGAAAATAATTTTTTTTAATAAAAAAAATGTGCCACGTCAGCATTCTGTGAGGGTGTAACAGAAAAATTGACGGAGGAACCAAAAGTGTAACGAAATCCAAACATCAAAGGTAAAATTGTTAAGTTTGAAAATTCATAAACCAAAGTGAAACCTAACCCAAACCTCAGGGACCAAAAGTATATTTTTCCCTAATTTTTATTTTTATACATCCTTCTAATAGAATTGAAAAACATAACACCTAAAATAATGAATACAAATATATATTATATGTTCATGAGGCAGAGCGAGGACAAGGATAACTTTTTCGTCCTTGTTCTCTACCCCTATTTGATTCCTCATCTCCCATGAAATTCAAAATTTCATGGGATTGAGTTAATTGCAAGCAATTAATCTCCATTCAATATTTTTTATTAAAAAATACTCAAAAAATTATATCAAATTATCTATTTATTCATAGATATGAGTTCAAAATAGTACATACATATCAAATTATTCATATAATATCTTATAAATAATTAAACAATACAAACTTAAATAATTAAAAAATAATATTTACTTTTAAAAAAAACAAAAAAAAAAGATTTTCTAAAGAAAAAAAAAGGTGGGCAGGGACAAGGAATAAAAATTCTCTATCCCCACCTATTTAGTTCACGGAGAATTTTTTTTTTCAATCACGCCCTCATTCCCCATCTAATAAGAGACTCCCTGCCCACTCGAGACAGGTCCGGCAGGGAAAAAGAACACCCCTAGTAGCAAACAAGGATAAGTTGTAATTAATCTTTCTTTTCACTCTTTTGTCCAACTTTGTTCATTTGTCCTTGCATACAGAACATAAGAAAAACCCTAGTGGTATATTTGTACATTTTCTCTAGGGGAATGAAAGGCAACATAGAAAACAAGGGACAAGAATACTGGTAAATATGATCATGGGTTGTGATTTTTCTAGAGAATGCTAAAAAGCAAGGAAGAATTTTTCCAGATGCTAACAATTGGATGATAGGATTCATAATGGGGAGTTGAGTTTGTAATAAGATGTTTGAAAATTGAAAGTGGGATGTGGTGGCAGACAATTGTTTGGATTCATGTGTTTGTGTTTTCCACATAAGCCCATGTAAGCTGTTTAGTGCTCTAATTCTAAAGAACAAAAAAAATCAAAAGAAAACCATACCCATTTAATTCTCATGCTTCAAGCAATATAGTTCTTCAAAAAAAAAACAAAGTTTCAAATCTTTTACTCAACAAAATATTGTGCCTAAGTTGGGAAAAAAAATAGCTTTTTGGCAAAGCTGGCTAATACCATCTCACCAAATTGCCTGGGAGGAGTGGCCATTTAAAGGAATATGCCATCCCAAGATTCTCTTCCTCACCCACCCATTGCCACAAAAAAGGAGAGAAAACCGAGCTTCTAAATTCATTTTCATTTCTTTCTTTTCAAAGAAAACCACAAGTGCAATATAGACTAGGTTGATTTCACACAACTTTTTCTATGTGGTGCCATTCATGGAAACTTCAATATTTGTCCATTATACATTTTTTACTGTCTATTCGTCTAAAGATGCATTATTTACACCATTCTCCCTTGTTTATGGACAATACTTAGCTACATACCGATGTTTAGTTACCTTTCTATACACCAACCATTAAAATGTAAACGACTAGGAGAGAAAAAAAATTCTCATTTTCTATTCTTCTCTCTTAGTTGTTAAGATTTCAATAGGGTACGTAGGGAGATTCCTGTATACCGTTTTGTAGCCAAGTATTGTCCTTTTCTTATTAGAGCTATAAAGTGTTGTGGATAAGCAAAAAGCTTCAGATATTGACAGACCGAAAGAAGGACGTGCAGCAAATTAATATTTTCAATCAGCTTTACACCAACCATCGCATAGCTTGTTTTCATTTTTGGAGGCACTTTGGCTACTGCTATGGGTAAAGGGTCATTTTATGCCTACTATAAAGTCAGAGAAGAGTGGCTGACCTGCAAGATGAACTACTTGGAAATTTTCTTCAAAGCCTTTGCCACCTCATATTTCCACTGAGGCTCGGAGATGGAAGCCGCTAAGCAAAGACCCTGAAAAAGTATAATGGAGGGATTAATAAATAATGCATATTATTTGACTTTGAGAAAGCAGTCGCAAAAGGCAATTAAGCAAGTTTCTTAAATTAATAAAGGATTGAGTAAACAATATATAAACGCAAACCTTGTGGTTTGAGCTATGTTCAATGCTTAATCAATTGCAAGTCAATCTGAGGTTAGTGGATAACTACAGCTTAAGTTTCTAAATGTGTTGGCTTGTCTATCATTGGCTTCATCCTTATTGGCATTCAACTCATAATACAATTCATGCCCGATAAATTAGAAGGAATTCTCACTTATCTTATGGAATCAAATTTGCATTGACAAAGTGAATATAATTGTTGAGGTAAACTTGTAATATGTATATTTTTATAATCCACTCTCTTTTTTTTTTTTTTTTTTTTTTTTGATAAGAAACATAAAGGATATATTCACAATCCAAAAGCGACCATACAGCCTAGGGGCCAGGGGTGGAGAGAACCCCTACCCGAAACAAAAGAAAACTATATCAGAAGAGCCTGCCAATCGTTAATAATCATGAGCAGGCTGTAATTACAAAAAGAATTCCTATAAAGAGATATCCACCAAGAGGCTATATTTTGGATATTTTCACAAAAAATATCTATGTTAATGGACTTATCTTCAAAGGTTCTAAAATTTCTTTCTTTCCAAAGGAGCCACAAAACAGCCCTGAACGCACAACTAGCAATAATTTTGGCTTTCCTTCTTAAATTCCATGCTGCCAAGCCCTCGGTCATCCAATCATCAATCTTCTTTGGGACACAAAAGGATAGCCCCATCAACTTAGCTATAAAGTTCCATGCCTTACCCGCAAACTCATAGTGAATAAACAGGTGATCTAAAGCTTCCTCGGACTTAAGACATAACCTACAGGCTGAGGGAGAAAGATACCACCGACTGAACTTCCTTTGAAGTTTATCATCGGTATTGAGGCTTTGATACGCAAGGGACCAAAGGAAAACTTTGACTTTTTTCGGGCTTCTATGCTTCCATATCATATTGGCCAAAGAGGGGGATATTTTCATTGGAGACTTAGTCATATATTGAAACAAGGACTTAGTCGAGTATTTACCAGAGCTATCGAGGGACCATTTTATGCTATCTTGGCCATCCCCCAGTCTCACAAGGTTAATCTTCTCCACCAAGGCCAACCAACTGCCTAACTCTCTATCAAAAAGGCCTCTTCTAAAGGAGAGGTTCCACGACTGCTGCTCTCCATTCCAACACTCAGAGATGGGAGCATTCTTCTTTTGAGAAATCAAATACAAGTCGGAGAAGAGATCTTTAAGAGGTTGGGCATCACACCATCTATCCTCCCAAAACCTAATGTTTCTTCCACAATCAACTGTGAAAGCCGTGAACTGCTCATATAGGGGGTAGTTAGACGCAATGTCCACCCATAGTCTGTTGCCTTTTTTCCCTCTCAGCAAGTGATCGGGTTTCCAACCAAGGTAAGAGATGTTGTAGATACTGCTAATGACTCTTCTCCACAAAGAATCTCTCTCTTGAGAGAACCGCCACAGCCATTTAACCATCAGAGAAGTATTTCTTTGCTCCAAGGATCCCACCCCCAACCCGCCAAGGTTAATGGGCAAAGCAGACCACTCCCATTTAACCAAATTTGCACCAGGCTTATAGCTCCCTCCTCTCCAAACAAAATCTCTGGTCACTTTTTCCATAGCCTTGATGATAGACTTGGGAGCTTTTAGGAGAGAAAAGTAATAAAGAGGAAGGCTATTGAGGACGGATTGGGCTAAAGTGACTCTACCTCCTTTAGAAATGGGGAATCTCCTCCAAACATCAAGCTTTCTTCTAAATCTCTCTAGTAACGCCTCCCAAAAAGATTTTCTTTGAAAATTACCTCTCCAAGGGGAAAACCCAAATAATTTATAGGCAGGGGTTCTGTTTGGCAGCCGAGGTGATTGGCCCAATCCCTCATTTCTAGAAGGTCAACATTCACCCCAATCAAGGATGTTTTAGCGAAGTTAAGAGATAGCCCTGCTCCCTTCAAAATAATCTTCAAAATGTCCCACCATTTCACAATATCCTCCCTGTTATTCAGGCAAAAAACCAACGTGTCATCAACATATTGCAATATAGAAACCACAGTTTCGTCGTTCCTTATCCTCCAACCATTGAGGATTTTGAGGATTTTCTTCTCAAGGCAATATTTCACTGATCTACTAATAGCATCCCCCACAATGGTGAAGAGAAAAGGGGATAAGGGGTCCCCTTGTCGAAGCCCTCTGATTGCCACAATTTTACCTCTCGGCCTTTCGTTGACCATAACCGAGAAGTTTGAATTTATGAGGCACCCTCTGATCCAATTCCTCCATCTACATCCAAATCCCTTCAAATTGAGAATAGCATCGAGGAAATCCCAACTAACCATATCATAAGCTTTTTCGAGATCAAGCTTTATAAGAACACCCTTCTCATTTTTACACCTCTGGTCTTCAACAGCCTCACTAGCCACTAAAATAGCATCAAGGATTTGTCTACCTCGAACAAAAGCCGCTTGGCAGTCACTAATCGTAAGGGGCAACACTTTCTTAAGTCTCTCGACAAGCACCTTAGCTATAAGCTTATACAAGGAGATAACAAGGTTGATCGGTCTATAATCTTTAACTTCGGCTGCCTTTTTCTTCTTGGGAATCAAGCAAATGTAAGTTTCATTAGTCCATTTGTTCACAATACCGTTTTGAAAAAATTCTTGGAACACCTCTACTAAGTACGACTTCAAGATGTTCCAATAATTTTTAAAAAACTCTCCTGTCATACCATCCGGACCCGAAGATTTCAGATTTCCCAACCCACAAATAGCCTTATGAATTTCCTGCTCACTGAAGTTCTCTTCCAGATTACAACTACTCTGGTAGTCAATATGGGCCCAATCCACACCCTCAATCACAAATCTTGGGCTAGAATCAACCTTATAAAGGTTACTGAAAAAAGACAGAATTTCCCCCTCAATCTCATCTTCTATAGTAATAATCTTCCCACTACCTTTCTCTAACACTGAAATGAAGGCCCTATTTTTCATAGTCGTGGCCCATCTATGGAAGAATGTAGAGTTTTCATGCATTTTTGGTTTAAGCTTCTCTACTCATCCAACAATAAATCAAGAAGGTCAGCTTTAAGCATCTTTCTTTCCTCTAGCTGTTGCCTTTGGATGCTATTATACTCCTCTAAACGATCTAAAAAGTCAATCCGGCTCAGAATTTCCTTTTTCTTACAGGAGGCTATTTCTTTGTTTTCTGCATTCCATATCTTAATCTGGTTTTTCAACCCTTTCAACTTTTCCATGAATCGAGAACCTGCCCAACCGACCAGATTTAAACTCTTCCACCAAAGCTCCATCTTCCTTTTAAAATCAGCATTCTCTAGCCAAATATTTTCAAACCGAAACGGGACCAGGCCCCATTTAATCGCCCCTATAAACAGTAAGATGAGGAAGTGGTCAGAGGTAGGTCTATTAAGCCTTTCAACTCTAAAGTCTGAAAATCTATCAATCCACTGTTTGGATAGGAGGAATCTATCAATTCTAGAGGCAGCTACTCTTTCCCCCATTCTCGACCAAGTGAATTTACCGTTAAACATAAGCGGGTCAATTAACTCAACTGAGGAAATGAAATGGTTGAATTTTTTCATCCATCTAGAAGAATTACTAGCAATCAGCCTTTCGTCTGCCCACCTGATTAAATTAAAATCGCCTGCTAAACACCAAGCCCCCTGACATAACCTTTGCAAATCATACAACTCCTGCAAGAACTGGGTTCTCTCCTGATATCCACAAGGGCCATAAACCCCTGTGATCCACCCTTCGGAATGACCCTGGAACATACATCTAATCGACACTGAAAAAGCCCCCATCACTGAATCTACCACGTCAACCACAGAATCTTTCCCCATGATGAGGATGCCTCCAGCGGAATTGAGAGCGTCTAGGGCCACCCAAGCTATGTGCCTAAAACTCCAAATAGATTTCACTACACTTCTATCAATGACATTGAGCCTGGATTCCTGCAAAATCACAAGATCAGGATTAGAATCTTTTATGAGGTCTTTAATGAGGGCTCTTTTGGACCTCGCACCTAGCCCTCTAACGTTCCAGGAGATAATCTTCATGGGGAGACCTTGTCAGCCCTTTCTAAGCAGCTATCAATGTCTACATCTTCTTCCTCTTATCAATCGCCATACTCGGTTCTGCTTCTTTCTCCCAAGTTCTCAGGAGATTAGTAACCTCCCTTATTCACCTTTTCTTGGTAGAGTTTCCTTTATCAGCATTCATGCCTAATATCGGTCTAATGCATAAATTATTTTTTCTAAGAGTGAGGATCAAATCTTTGCCAATTAAAAGGTTTCCCACCTCTTTTATCTGTAGGATTTTTTTGCACTGTCAGCGAAGGAATGATGGCTAAGGCCTTTGGGGAAACAGTCAGATTGTCTTCACGACTGACATTTTCATGTGGGTTTTTAACATGGGGCAGCTTATGAATATACTCACTTTTCTCCTCGTCTCCGTTAATATCTACCGGTTCCTCATCAGCATATGCCGCGATGCTTCGAAGCTAGGATTCCTTGTCTAAATCAACATCACTCGAGAAGCAACACTGGTAACCTTCTGGGAAGTCGTTATCTGCTTCTTCACCGTAACCATTTCTCGTTACCCCCTCCTCATCGCCATCTCTACTGGTTGGACTTGAAATGGATAAGTCTGAATCCATCCCTAGATCACCATTCCAAGCCTCCTCATCTTTTCTCTGTGGGCTTTTCCCCTTGTCCGTGGACTTAACCGTCCCATTTTTAAAAAGGGAGATCTGGGCCTCTTTGGCAAAAGAAACACCTTTTTTCCTTTTCTTCTTGGATTGTTTTTCTATCCAGACCCCTTCATTTAAGTTTGGCTGGGCTTTTCGAGGGCTATCGCATTGGGCCGATTTATCAGCAGCGTTAGAGGGCCCAGCTTCTTCATGTTCTTTTCCTTTAAGCTTTAGGCAGGAGATTTCAAAATTTTCATCAGTGTCTTCCAGCTGTCTTTCCAAATATCCCATTCCTTCACATATCTAGCGAGTATTAACCATTGGGTAATCCATACCATTTTCGATCCTCCAAATATCCGTTAGGCAAAAGTGAGGATCGTTGGGACCTCTATGGAACACGTGGACCGCTGCCGGCAAGAAGGTGCCATGGATTCCGGCCACTCTGTCTAGGTTTCCTTCCTGGAAAGTAACGATTTGCACATTGAATTGATCCTCCCCGTCTATAATATTCACCTCAGCTGGGATAAAACCGCAGTAGTTCTCTCTTATTTTCATTTTGACCTCCACGCATTCAATGAGCAAAGAATTTGCCATATCATATTCAACAAACCCTCCAAGATAGTTGCCTATCGCCATTAATGTCTGTAAGTTCCATAAATGCAGGGGCAAGTTTCGAATTTTCACCCAGCCCCCGTAGCTTGGGATACATGTAATTTTGCTATGGATTTTTTTGTCCCATTTCTCCACTTTCAGAATAATCGGACCAAAACTAACCCACCCCTATTTCTAGTGAGCAGGTCGGCTAAATCGCAGGAAGGGCATTTAAGGAGAGCCTTATCCGGATGGAAGGGGTTAATTACTAGGGTTCCATCAACTGATTTTGCATAACATCCAGGATTCTTCCCCAATCATCATGAAAATCTCTTTTGGTAATAACAATGACCTCATTCCAGTCAATTCTTCTCACTTCTTCTCTGCTTCCTCTAGTTTCAAGAGCATGTCTCTCGATTGTCTCCTTAGATATGGTTTTCATTGGGCCATTATAGTTCCGGTTGTTTTTTACTACATCTGCGAACGATCTTCTATTCTCGTTTCTTTTTCTCTCCCCTCCTTCCATCCTTTTTTCCTGCTGGTCATCTTTTCCATTAATGAAGTCTTTTAGCAGGTTGGAAAAACTCTTCCAACCATTGTATTCAGTTCCTGCCGGCACCACCAGGTTATGTATACCACTTTCGTTATTTCGAGGAAGCTTCCTCTCTTGTTCAAGATTTTTTTGAATCTAGATAAAACCATTGTTACAATCCACTTTCCGAAAGAATTTGTGGGTGGCAAGGGAGAGAAGGAGGTCATCGATCGAGTCGGCTATCCACACTATGACAACTTCTTCTACTGACAGGACAAACTTTTTCCTGAGGTGTTCCTCCTGAATTCTAATCACTCTCCCTTTATAATTTCTATCAAAGCAGCCACACAAAGGACTTGTTTTCGATCCTAAGTCTGCAGGTTCTTGGGATCGCCATCGTGGCCGATGTCAAGAAGGGTGGAAATCAGAGGTTTAGGTACAATCGATAGCGGGTTCATCGTCAGCAAGGCTTTGGCAGACTAGCTTGTTTTCGTATTTAATACGACATTGGTTGAAGGTCGACATGGCTAAAAGGAAGTCAGAAAGGGGAAGGGAAGGCCCGGACCACTATCCATTGGCGTCCTGAATCTCCATGAACGTCTCCGAAGAAACCCAGAAAAAAAAAAAAAAAAAAAAAAAAAAAAAAAAAAAAAAAAAAAAAAAAAAAACCCTCCCCTCTGGAAAGTCCTCCAGAACCCTAAACACCCGGCTCTCCCTCACTAAACACTCAAAACCCATGCAGAGAACTCATCGGAGATCTTCGAAGATCATCGGTGAATATCAGAGATCAAAAGGGATAGAGAGAACCTAATCAGAGATAAGCTTTCCAACCTCGTTTGATTCCTCCAAAACTTTTTTTTATAATCCACTCTTAAGTAATTTTGATATGATTTACTGGTTCTACAGTTTTGTCGACATAACTTTCTGTATACAACACCATCACATGATTCATATTAACATCATAATAGTTACAAAATTAATAAATTGAAGAACCAGTAATAATGACTCAAACTCAAAATGATAAGGACCCAGGCTCACCAAAGCTACAGATCCAAAAACATAAATCGGGAAATCACGAAGGAAGTCCTTAAAGGAGGAAATCCCACCAAGTTTTCTTCAAAAGCTGAGAAGATTGATTCAGAAAGTCAATTCAGTAGTAGACATCGGATGAAGTTTCAAACATCGTAGATCTTAAGCAAGACAACAACACAAGAGATTAGCATTAAATTTTCTTCAAAAGGAAAACACAACTGAAATTGAAAGATAGATATACATATCTACACGCGCACACAAAAGGAGAAACTGGAGATGGAAACCATGCAGCGGCATTTGGAAAAGGAACAGCTAAAAATTCTAAGCAGAATAACTGTCTCACCAACATAGCTGGAAGGGAGAGGGGGTATTCTTCATCTGAAAGATACCTACATTTTCTCTGCATTTTGAAATATGGGAGACAATGCAAGATATCTTTCAGGTGCAAAATGGTGAGAAAATGTAAGGAGCCTTTCAGTTAGAAACGGTGAGAAGAAAGAAAGAAATGCTAGAGATATTGGAGTAAGATAACTCAGGAAAAAAATACTGACAACAAATATTACCATATATGCACTTTTGAAGCACAAACTTATCTACTGTTTTGACTATATATCAAAACATATTACTAGTCTCTATACTTTAGCCCTATGTGAATGTTGTTGATCCTTAATGCTTATCTAATTCAGTTTCAAACTTTTAAGTAAACGATCACGTCTCTAATATAAAAAGTTGTTCTTAATAGAGTCCATTTACAATTATTCTCGGTAATGATGACACACTAGTGGCATCAATCCAAATAACAAGTCATTAAATTACTTTTTCACCTTTTTATGTTAAGGATTAAATCATAACAGAAAAATAATATAGTGACCAATAGCTACAAAGAACATACGAGGACTAGAAAAAGAAAAATTCAATTCAATATCGTGTAGAAGAAAATGAAAATGTCACTATAAAGCAATAATTGCAAATAATGGAATAAAGTTCTAATATATTCTACCAAGAAATAAATTGGAGAGAAGAAAAGGTGCTTAAGATAAATCCTCAATTTATACATCAACCAGCAAATTATGAATTATGGGAAGGAAATAATGGCAACTCCACATAATTCATGTTAATAACTAATAAGAGTAAATGCAAGTTATGTGTACATGAAAAATTTACAGATCAATGAAGACATTTATCGAAATTGAAATCCACCTCTGCAAACATCCAAGAAGCTGTGTAGAGACATTGCTCTTTTATTACCTGCATATTCCTCGTTGATTTGGATATTAAAACAAACAATAAACCAAGAATAAATACATTAGCTTCAGTAGGATAAATACTCAATGGTCGAGCACAATAAATAAAATCAGGTTAAATTACAAATTTGATCTTTTAATGGTTTCGAGAAAGTTAGAATTTAGTCCTTAGGGTTTTTAAAGTTAGAATTTGGTCCCTATGGTTTGATAAAACTTTAGAAGTAGTCCATACTATTAAAAGCCACTAACATATTGAGTATGTGGATGTTAGAAGCTCATAAAGGATTGAATACGTGCCACATACTCAATCTGTTGTTGGCTTCTTATGGTAGGGACTATTTATGAGGTTTTATCAAACCATAGGGACCAAATTCTAACTTTTAAAACTACATACACTAAATTCTAACTTTTAAAACTATAAGGACTAAAGTCTAACTTTCTCCAAACCATAGGAACAAAATTTGTAATTAACCATAAAAATAGAACAATATTCCTACAATCCTTGGCAATGAGAAGCTCATGTGATCGATGAGCTCCTACACCTCAACTCCCCTCCACCCCCTGAAACAAAAAGGCTGCAAGCTATCCCTAAAATATTTATTTTCATGATTAGCCAGTAGCACCATGAGTCTTCAATGGACTTCATCCTAGATAAAATAATAGAGAAACAGAACAAGTTTGGGAATATTGTTGTGCACTTGCTTCTTATATGTTTTACATTTGTACATAATACATGAACATGACCCCATTGCCCGATGGAAGTCACCTTCTGAAAGATGATAGGTTAAAATGTACTGCTCATATCAACAGATGCCGTTTCCAACAGAATATGAGTTCAACGAAGATCTCTATACGTCATATCATTCTAGAGATATTTAAGGTTTAAAAGGATAGATCTGCACCGTCACTGTAGTTTGGGAAAGTAACACACTTAAAAACCTTGCACTTTGAACACAGAACAAATCCAACCTGCAATAATTGAAGTACCTTATTAACTTTAGCCAGTTGTTGAGTATATGCAAACAAAAATCAAAACGTGTTGGGTAACTCCACAGTCAAAGTTATAGAGCCCCAACACTGGTTCTCCGGCATAGATGAAGAAAATGCTTGAATTGTGGGCTACATGTTTTATGTCAGATGAAAAAAACCAATGAACTGATGGGCTCCCGTTGGTAGTTAACCACTTCTTATTTGGTGAATAACGGTTTGATAAGGTGAACTAGACCTAGATTGACTGGTAATTCCACTCTGTGTGGTCCTTCGTTAAGATGTACGCTATTTCAATACCAGATTGATGATATAATAAGTGTAGATAACTCTTATAGATCAGTCGTAAGCTATTTGTTAGTGATTTCAAACTAGGGAAGACATTTAAAAGGACTAGTTCACCAGACTTCTGCTCTCAATATTTAGTAAATCACATTACTACCCATATTTAAGGAAAAAGAGGGTAGCTACAGAGATTTTAAGACACGTAGTATCAACAAAATCAACTAGGATGTCTATCAACAGCAATCTAAGCTAGTTACGAGTACAATTGATTAATTCTTAAATGAGCCGAATAGAGTATCAGTGGATCAAATATCAGGAATAACACTAAGCTTGCAAGCTGTAATAGAAGTATAACATGGGAGACTAAGGTAGCTGTGAAAAAACAAAAACAGAATCCGATAGGGAGAAAGAAATGTTGGCCAGGAAAAATATTCAAAAACGTCAGTGATTTCATTAACATGATGTTTCACTTCTGAGTTCAGAAGATTCTACGAAAGAGTCTATGCATCCCGTCCTTCATTCATGCGCGCTAAGTACGTTATAAGAAGCATCCGTTAAACCTCAAAGCCCAATCAAGATCAACGACCTCGCATATCCTCGTTTAAAGGAGAGTTTCATAAAAGATAATCAACATATCGACAACATACATGCATTTCAGCACAATTCTTTGCGTTACTGCAGCGGCATTGCATTAAACAGCCATATTCAAGATACTAATAAAGACAGCAACTAGTAGTTCACTTACAGCTCTGCAAGACGGACATCGTCGATAGATACGATTGTTCTCGGCCTTCACATTAGTCTTCTGCCCTTTACAGAAATCACACACTATCCATCCTTTACCATTACAAGGTTCGCAAGCAATTGTTGAATCAACCTTCAAAGAAGTCGAATGACAATAAGAAATAGAAGCAAACGCGTAGTTAGAAGACGCTAGAGTTGAGGCCAAACAGAAATTCATTTGAGAGCACAGAAATTGTATGTAGCTGTACCTGGATCTGCTGGATAGGTGAGCAACGCGCAGGGTTGAAAGAAGACCGGGATGAAGATGATCGCAATGGAGAAAATCGGACAAGGTCGATGTTCGTAAGAGCCATGGCGATCGTCGCCATTGGAGCAAGTACGGAGCGTAACTAACACAGAGCCAGATAGCAGAACAGAACGCTTCTCCATCGTCACAGTCATTCTGTGGATATAAAGAAAGCACGTCAGCTCCCGCCAATGGGAGGCAAGTTTTTAGTTAAATTACGTTTAAATCCTACTTTACTCCATTTTTATTTTATTTTTAAAAGGCGTATTTTGGTTTATATAATTTTGGTTTTATTAAAAGTTTATTTCCCGAATTTTCATGATTCTATCAATTAGGTCCTTTAATTTAAAATTTTTAATAAATTCATGTACTTCCAATTTTATTTCTACTTTATAAATGTCTAATAGGTCCCTAAACTTGTAAACTTATAAATTATAATCAAATAGACATGATTTACTTTTATGTCAATAACAAAAAAGAAACAAAGTTTAAATCGGGTTTATTTTATTTTATTTTATTTTATTTGAAAAGATTTTACCTTCTTATTTTTAAAAACTTATAACCAAATAGAAACAAAGTTCAAAAAAAAATCTCAAGAACGAAAAGTATATTTTATCCAAATATAATTTACTTAAGAAAAAATACACACAAATAACAGTTGGATGATCAACAAAAAAATAAATATTTTAAAAAAAATGTTGTCAGTTAAGATTTAAGATTTGATGAAAGAGGTAAGTAGGTACAAATACACTTTTAGTCCTTAAGGTTCGGGTTAGGTTTCATTTTGGTTTCTGAGTTTTCAAACTCAACAATTTAGGCAATGAGATTTGGATTTCATTTCATTTTAGTCCCTCCATCCATTTTTTCGTTAAATATTAATGGAATGCTGATATGGCACCTATTTTTTATTTAAAAAATTATTTTTAAAATTTTCAAAATAAATTTTTTTAATCACAAAATAAAAATATGTGATTTTTTAGTATTTTTATTTCCTCCCTCATCCTCCTCTTTTTCTTTTTCATCATCAACTCAATCTTCAACCAAACCTACCATCGGCAGCTAGCTCTAGATCGGGAAGGGAGGAGGGACCTTCCTCCTCCTCCATCTCTCCTCCATTTTCGCGCTCGAAACGAAGGAGGAGGGAGGTCCCTCCTCCCTCCCTCTTTTCTAATTTTTTTTTTTAAAAAAAAAAAAAAAGTGAAGAGAACAGAGGAAGAAAATAAGAAAGAAAGGAGAAGAAAAAAAATTGTCGACGGTAGGTTTGGTTCAAGGTTGGGTTGATGATGATGAAGAGGGGAGGAGGGAGGAATAAAAATATTTAAAATAATATATTTTAATTATTTTAATATATTTTTATTTTGAAAAAATTAAAAAATAATTTTTTAAGGGAAAAATACACTTTTGGTCCCTGAGGTTTGGGTTAAGTTACACTTTGGTCCCTGAGTTTTCAAACTCAACAAAAATACCCCTGAGGTTTGAGATAAGTAGCACTTTGGTCCCTGCCGTCTATTTTTCTGTTAAATCTTAACGGTTGCTGACGTGGCACTATTATTTTAATAAAAAATATTTTTTTAATTATTTTTTAAATAAAAAATAATATTATTTTATCTTTTCTTTTTTAATTCTTTATCACCCTCTCTCTTATTCATCATCATCCCCAATCTTCTTCTCAACCATCTTCTTCTCCAACTCTGGTGGCCGGCGGCCAGATTTTTTTTTTTTTTTTTTAAATTTTTTATCTTTCTCTCTCATTTTTTTTAATCGTATCTCTTCATCTTAATTTTGTAATGTTCTTTCCTCTCATTTTGTCTTTAACCTTCTCTCTCATCTTTTATGGCCAGAACTAATCATCTCCAGATCTAGTTTTTTCCTCTCATTTTTTTTATTTTTTTTCCTTCACCTTATTTTCTTCTTTGTTTTGTCAAAACCCGACGCGAAACAGAGGGTTCTCTTTCAATTTCTACACCTTCTTCTCCAGATCTAGTCGCCGGCCAGCCGTCCTTCTCGTCTCCGGTCGCTCTCTGACAAGCTACATCAGTTTAGACGAGCGGTGGCAGTACGCGTTTCAGCGTGGGTTTCGTTTCCCCTCTTTTGGGTTCTCGCTCTCTTCAATCTTTCTCTCTCTCAAACGCGCGACATTTTTCATTTCACGAACAGATCTGAAACGCCGTCGACGTCGGGTGCGCGCATCTGGGCTTCAAGCAGATTTGAACGAGCAACAAGCAGCAACTGAAATCCCCCTCTACGCACCAGCAATCTCGTCGAACTCTCTCCCTCAGCTACGTTTTTCTCTCCGACGGGTGCAGCAAGCAGCAACGGAAATCCCCCTCTACGCACGAGCAACAAATGATGAGTTTTTTCTAGAAGTTTCAGAACGCACGAGCAACGGAAATCCCTCTTTTCTATTTTGTTGGAAAAAAATGATGAGAGAGGAGAAGAAAGGAAGAAAGAAAGGAGAATAAAAGGAAAAAAAAAAAGAAAAAAAAATTGTTGTCGGCGAAAAGAGGGGAGAAAGAAGAAAAAGAAGAGAAGAAGAAGAAAAAAAAAATTCCGGAGGAGAAAGGAGATGAGAAGAAAGAGAGAGAGAATTTTAAAAAAATAATAAAATAATAATATTTTTAATTAAAAAATGAAAAAAAATATTTTTTTTATTAAAATAATGGTGCCACGTCAGCAGTCTGTTGGGGGTTAACGACAAATTGGACGGCAGGGACCAAATTGCTCCTTATCTCAAACCTCAGGGGTATTTTTGTTGAGTTTGAAAACTCAGGGACCAAAGTGAAACTTAACCCAAACCTCATGGACCAAAAGTGTATTTTTTCCTTTTTTTAATAAAAAAAATTAGGTGCCACGTCAGCATTCCGTTAATATTTAACGAAAAAATGGATGGAGAGACTAAAATGAAAAGAAATCCAAACTTTAGGGGTTAAATTGTCGAGTTTGAAAACTCAGAAACCAAAATGAAACTTAATCCAAACTTTAAGGACTAAAAGTGTATTTTTTCCAATTATAGAAAAAATTGTACATCGTTTCAATTAAAAATTACAAAAGTGTATTCAATAATGAAAATAAATAAATTTTTAATGAAAATCTTACAATAAATTTGTGAACCTTCGAGTGGTAGGTATTTAACTACACAACTAAAAAAACCATTTCACTTAAAAAAAAAAAAAAAAAAAAAAAAAAAAAAAAAAAAAAAAAAAAAAAAAAAAAAACATTTCACTTTTTTTTTTATGAGTAATTTTATTTTGGTTAAATTACATGTTTAGTCCATAAACTTTAAAGTTGTGTCAATTTAGTCCATAAACTTTAAATTTTCACTCTTGTGTCCAATAGGTTCCTCAACTTTTAATTTTGTATCTAATAAGTCATTGATCTATCGACATTTTTTAAAATTTTCCAGCCTACTAGATGCAAAATTGGAAGTTTAGGGCTCGTTTGATAACGTTCTCGTTTCCCGTTTCTCGTTTCTCGTTTCTTGTTTCATGTTTCATGTTTCTTGTTTTTTAAGAACTAAAAACAGAAACATGTTTGATAACTATTTCTGTTTCTTGTTTCTCTCAAAAAAGAAACAGAAACAGATATGTGTTTGATAACTGTTTCTCGTTTCTTGATTTTTAGTTGAAATAAAATTTGGTACATATAATATAAAAATTATATATAACATACATTAAAATTATAGTTAGAGGTTGCCAGTGGTGGCTGGTCGTCGGAGGTCGGCGACGATCGGTAGTCGGAGGTCGACGATGACCGATAGTCGAAGGTGGACGGTAGCATTTGGTCGGTGGAGGTCGACGACGGCCGGTAGTTGAAGGTCGATGGTGGCGATCGGTTAGCTGAGGTCGAAGCGGCCGGTCGTCGGAGGTCGACAGTAGCGGTCGGCCGCGACCTATAGTTGGAGGTCGACAATGGTGGTCGATCAACAGAGGTCGACGACGACTGGTAGACGGAGGTGGACGATGACGATCAGTCGGCGGAGGTCGATGGTGACCAGTCGACGGTAGTCGGAGGTCAACGATGGCGACCGGCGACGACTGGTAGTTGGAGGTCGACGGTAGCGGTTGGTCGGCAGAGGTCGACGGCGACCGGTTGTCGGAGGTCGACGGTAGCGATCAGTATTCGGAGGTTGATGATGACGGCCTGTCGGCGAAGGTCGGTAGTCGGAGGTCGACAGTGGCCGGTCGTTGGAGGTTGACGTTAGCAGTTGGTTGTGACCGGTAGTCGGAGGTCGACGGAGCTCGGCGACAACCGGTAGTAGGAGGTGGATTGTGGCGGTAGGTCGGCAGAGGTCGATGGCGGCCGGTAGTCGTAGGTCGACGATGGTCGATCGTGGTCGGTATTCAAAGGTCGACAGAGATAGACGATGACCGGTAGTCGGAGGTCGACGGAAGTCGGCGACGGCTGGTAGTTCGAGGTTGACGGTAGCGGTCGATCAGCGGAGGTCAGTAGTCGAAGGTCGACAGAGGCGGTCGGTCGGCAACGGTCGATTGTCGGAGGTTGATGGTGGCGACTGGTCGGCAGAGGTCGATGGCGACCGATAGTCGGAGGTCAACGATGGTGGTCGATATTCAGAGATCGGTGGAGGTGATAAAGAAAAAGAAAAAAAAAAGAAAGAAATAACATAAATAATAAAAAAAATGAAAGAGAAAGAAATAACGAAAAATAATAAAAAAAGAAAGAGAACGAAATAACAGAAAAATATTAAAAAGAAGACAAGGAAGTGTTAAAAAAAATATTGGAAGAGAAGAGATTGGTGTAGGAATGGGAGGGAGAGATGGATACATGCAAAAAAAAAAAACACAAAACAAAAAAACAAAAAAAAAACAAAAAAAAACTTTTTGTAGTTTCTCAAATTTGGCCTCTTTTTTAGAAATGTTTCTAGAAATTTAGAAACAAGAAACATGGATGAGTTATCAAACAAGTCTGTTTCTTAAAAAATGAGAAACGGAAACAAGAAGCAGGAAACAAGGGGCCCGTTTGGTAACGTTCTCGTTTCTTGTTTCTTGTTTCCAATTTTATTAAGAAATCTAAGCATTTAATAACTATGTATGTTTTTTGTTTCTCAATTTTTAGAAACACTCCCAAAATTTGTATAGAACTTTTGGGAACAACTAAAACTAGTTTCTCTTTTTTTGTTCTTGTTTCCAATTTTTTTCAAACATAAATAAGAATATAGGTTTATTATTATTGAATGTATAGGTGTTAGGGTCATGAAATTCTATTTTTCTTTATTAAAAATGAAGAAACGGAAACAAGGAACGAGAACGTTACCAAACGAGCCCAAGAACGTTATCAAAAGAGCCCTAATAGGTAGAAAATTCAATTTTATATATAGTAGATTGGTTAATTTTTAAAAATCTTGAATATGCATGGAACATATTAGATGAAAAATTGAAAGTTCAGGGATGTATTATACATTTTTAAAGTTCAGGAACCCTAAAAGTTCATAGACTAAACTTATAATAAAACTTTTTATTTTATTTTTTTTGAGAAGGGGTAATTTTAAAGTTGAAACTCATTAAAGTTTTTTTTTAAAAAAAGGTTTAAATAGAGATTTTTAAAGTTTGAAAACCGAACCCAAGCTTAATTGGAGATTACCGTAGATGCTAAAATAATTGTGGGCAACTATACTTTTTGAAGAATTATTGGTTGTGTAATGTCAAGAAAATTAGTGTTTAATAATTTAAAATGAAAACTGAAAAAATAAAATTTAGTGTTTGATAAATTAATACTAAATTGTTATAGGGAGAAATACACTTTTGGTCCCTGAGGTTTGGGTTAAATTACACTTTGGTCCCTGAGTTTTCAAACTCAACAAAAATACTCCTGAGGTTTGAGATAAGTAGCAATTTGGTCCCTGTCGTCCATTTTGCCGTTAAACCCTAACAGTTTGCTGACGTGACATCATTATTTTAATAAAAAAATTATTTTTTAAAATTTCTAAATGAAAATATATTAAAATAGTATAAATATTATTATTTTATTATTATCTTTTACTCTTTCTCCCCTTCTCTCCTATTCTTGTTCTTCTTCATCTTACCTTGTCTTCTTCCCTTCTCCAACATGTTGCCGGTGACCTTTTTTTTTTTTTTTTCTTCCCTCATCTTTTCTTCTTCTTTTTTTTTTTCTCATTTTCCACAATTTTTTTTAAAGGGGCTGCCGGAAACGGGGAGGGCCTCCCTCCTTCATTTCTCCGATGGGAATCGAAGGAGGGAGGTCCTCCCTCCCTCCTTTCAGATCCGAAACGGGGGGGGAGGACCCTCCCTCCTTCGATTTTCCGGCGAGCCCATTTACAAAAATAAAAAAAAAATTGTGGAAAATGACTAAAAGAAGAAGAAGAAAAGATGAGAGAAGAAGAAGAAGAAAAAAAGAAAAAGGTCGCTGCCGGCAACATGTTGAAGAAGAAGGGAAGAATACAAGGTTGAAGATGAAGTTGAGGTTTAAGAAGTAAGAAGAATACGTGAGTGGGAGGGAAAATAAAAATAAATAATAAAATAATAATATATTTTTATTTAAAAAAATTAAAAATTAATTTTTTTAATTAAAATAATCGTGCCACGTCAGCCCTCCGTTAGATTTAACGGTGAAATGGATGGCAGGGACCAAATTAATTTTCTTGAGTTTGAAAACTCAGGGATCAAAGTGTAACTTAACTCAAATCTCAGGGACCAAAAGTGTATTTTTCCCATTGTTATAACTAATATTCACTCAAAATTCTAATGTCATCAAATTGGACCCTAATTTTTACTCTATTCAATTCCACTTTTTTTTTTTTTTTTTTGAAACAAAACTTCATTAATCAAACGTGAGAAACAAATACAACTTCCATCTTAATGAGGGAGGATAACCAAATGGGGAAAACCTCATACCAAAAGAATGTTCTCTCTTTCGAAATGGGAGAGGATGAGGATTCCAAAACAGATTGCAAAAAACCAGAGTAACCAATTTGCATCACTTGGTGAGCTACATTGTTGCACAACCAAGGGCAATGTGAGAAGGATGTCGCTCCAATCGAGTCCTTCAATTGCATGATGTCTTCGATCAAGAAGCATACTTCTATCAATTCTTCTTCCTCCTGATTGGTGAGGTTAATCACTCATTTTGCATCTAATTCCACCAGAATAGGGGGAATAATGACATTGGGGTTTATATTCCGCAAATCAGGTATGTTTTTAAGCCTTTCAGCATTGCTAATGCTTCCAACTTCTTTATGGATGATTTTTTTCCTGATCTTCTAGAATCTCACACATATTGGAGACCCTGAGGAGTCTAGCACGACCTAACCAAGACCCTCTTGCCCTTGCTTTTTGTTCCAAGAGGCATGGGTGTTCAATTTCCAAAAATTTGACGAAGGAGGCATCCAACAAGCTTGACTCATCAGGCTCTTCAATCTCGGGAGTGGGGGACTTCGAGCTATTAACCAGGTTTAATTCTCTATTTCCGTTGTTCCCCTACAAGTTTCTCTCTATAATTCTAGTTAGGAGGTTCTGATCTAACTTCTTCGTAATTAAGTTTATTCCAGTAGAACCATAAACTCCATAGGATTGTTGTTGCTTTTTCCAGCTCTTACTCATTTGAATTTTCCATCAACCAACCCCAAAAATATGTTGTTTTCCATCCTGAGTCTTTCCAACAATTTCCACGAATCACATATTTTTTCCAGGTCTGGATTTCCAAAAAACCTGTGAATCTCCATTGCAATTTCTTGTCCTTTATAATAACATCTATGTGTCGTTTAGGGAATGTGGATATCAATAAATCTGTTATGTCTTTCCACATCAAAATCAAATCATCGCTGCTATTTCCGTTGTTGTCCACTGCAAAACAAACTTCAAAATCCAAAGCTCTTTTGTACATTCCACCTTGTCCTTTCCACACTTAGATTTAGCTAAGAAGATAATTTGGACGGAGTTTTTGTGCACTAAGTGCTTTAGATTCTAGCCCGTTCGAGGGTTCTCCAGCCCCCGAACGTTCCAATACATGATTTTCATGGCGCCCAGCAGGTCTGGTCCTCAACCTCCACTGGTATCCCTTCGATGCTATCAAAGTAAGATTTGAATCTTTGCTTCACCTCTCTTTCTAAATGAATTTCCCCTCCACTGTGTTTCTTTCCTATAATCCTTTCCGAGGTTGAGATTTCATTTGCCTTCTCTGTTGAATCTTTTCTTGTCATTTGTTTCCGTTTCCTAACACTCTTTCCTTTTTTGGGACTACTAAGTTTTTCTTTTGTGTTTGAGACATTCACGTCCTGGTCCTCTCCCACTTCCATAGGGATGCTCCTTCGACCCATACTTTTTTGGGTCATGTTTGTAAACAAAAAGAACAAATAGTGGAAACAAGATAGAAATTGCAAGAAGGAAGTGAATCAAATTGAGTTGTGATGCATTGAAATGAAAAACTTACACAAATTTATAGGAAAGTAAAATGGACACCCACTAACCCACTAACCTTGAAAATCTCTTCAATCAACCTTACTAAGTCACATCTCTCCAAATTAGAAGCCACTATCCTAAATAAATGCCACTAACCATTACTTTCTACACAAGTAAATTAGCTAAATCAAACTACTTGCCTACCAAGTTTGCACTAATTTTAACACTCCCCCTTAGTGCAAACATACGATCAACAACACCGAGTGCACTCCTGGGTTCTTCAAACTTGGATTTACCAAGAGCCTTGGTAAATATATCAGCAACTTGCTCCTTGGAATGTATCTTCTGTAATTTGATGTCTTGCGTCAAAACTTTCTCTCGAACAAAATGAAAATGAGTTTCAATGTGCTTTGTACGAGCATGAAACACTGGATTCCCTGCAAGCTTGATTGCACTTTCGTTGTCACAAAAAATACAAACTAGATAGTCCAAATTGGAAAAAATTTCTGCCATGAGTCTTTTTAGCCAAATGCATTCTTGAGTAGCCATAGTAGCTGCTACATATTCTGCTTCACAACTTGAAAGAGCAACGGATGCTTGCTTCTTACTGCACCATGAAATAGCCCCTGAGCCTGTATTAAAGCAGTATCCAGTTGTGGAACGTCTGTCATTTACATCACCAGCCCAGTCTGCATCAACAAAACCGCTTAACACGAAAGATTTAGCTTGTTTATACAACAAGCCAAAACATAAGGTGCTCTTAACATATCGAAGAATTCTCTTTGCAGCAACTAAAGGAGCTTCACATGGCTTATCCATAAATTGAGCAACAACGCCTACAGAATAAGAAATGTCAGGTCTTGTGATAGTTAAATAAATTAGACTACCAACAAGTTGTCGGAAAAGTGTTGCATTTGCCAATCGTTTTCCTTCTTCTTTAGTCAACTTCAAAGATGGCTCCATAGGAGTAGTCATTGGTTTTGACTCATTCATGTCAAAACAATCTAATAAACTTGCTGCATATCCTTTCTGTGAGACAAAGTATCCATCTGACCTTTCAACCTCCAAGCCAAGAAAACATCTTGCTTCACCCAAACTCTTCATTTCAAAACGAATTGACAACGCATCTCGAAGACTATTAATTTCAACTTCATCATCACCTGTTATGATCATGTCATCAACATCTAGTAGAAGCATTGTACATACTGAAGTTGCCTTTTTAACAAACAGACTTGAATCTGCACTTGAAGACCTGAACCCACAAAACTCAAGATATTGAGCAATTTTACCATACCAAGCACGGGGAGCTTGCTTAAGACCATATAAAGCCTTCTTGAGTCGACACACATAATTTGGAGACTCCTTGGAAACAAAACCTTGAGGTTGTTCCATAAAAATGTCTCGATCTAACTCTCCATAAAGGAAAGCATTCTTCACATCTAACTGCCATAATTTCCAATCTTTGTAAGCAGCTAATGAAATAATTGTTCGAATAGTTACCATTTTAGCAACAGGACTGAATGTCTCTTCATAATCTAGACCATATTGTTGTGAAAAACCACGAGCAACAAGACGAGCTTTATACCTGTCAATAGTACCATCCGGCTTTTTCTTTAACTTGTAAACCCATTTACAAGTAACTAACTCAACATTCTTCGGCTTTGGAACAAGTTCCCAAGTGTCATTCTTGTTTAGAGCCGAGATTTCCTCCTTCATTGCTTCTTCCCATTCAAGAACATCTCTAGCTTCATTATAAGACTTGGGTTCACCTTCACAAATATCACCCATCAAAAAACAAGATACAATTGAACAGTTATTTAACTGTACCTCATAATCAGATAAATAACTGGGTCGTGTTCTTTGCCTAGAGGATCTTCGAACAACAGTCTCTGCATCTTCATCTGTTTGATCATATTCTCCAATACTGGTATTGATCTCCTTTTCATCTGAGGCATCATCAGTAAAGAAAGGCGGTAAATCAACAACACCTTTCTTTGAACTTGTATCCATTTGATGTGATGAAACTTCATCAAATACCACATCTCGAGAAACAACAACTTCTCTTGTACTTGGATCCATACATTTCCATCCTTTCCTGTGAGTATCATATCCAACAAAAATACAACGTCTTGCCTTTGGGTCAAGTTTAGTACGCTTATTTTTTGAAACATGAACATAACAAATTGACCCAAAAACTCGAAGATAACTCACATTAGGTTTACGACGATATAATACCTCAAAAGGAGACATATTCGATCCCGTCCATGGAGGTAGACGGTTTATGACATGACAAGCTGACTGAATAGCTGCGGCCCAAAGCTCCCTTGGAAGGTTCTTTGCATGCAACCAACACAAGCACATAGACGTAAGATGTGCTAATTTACGTTCAGCAACTCCATTCTGTTGTGGAGTGTCAGGACATGTCATTTGGCGTTGAATTCCATGCTCTTTGCAATAATTCTGAAATTGATCAGACATGTATTCTCCCCCATTATCTGTGCGAAGACACTTTATTGGCAACATAAATTCACTTTCCACTTGCTCCTTGAACTGGACAAACTTGGAGAAAGTCTCACTTTTAGCCTTCAAGAAATACACCCACGTGAACCGAGAAAAATCGTCCACAAAAACCATCACATAACGACAACCAGAATAACTGGGTGTTCTAGTTGGCCCCATCAAATCTGAATGAACCAAATGCAATGTAACAGCAGCCCTGTTATTTGAATTTGGGAAAGGAAGACGATGTGATTTCCCAAACTGACAACCAGGACAAACCACATCGTGATGAATTTCCTTAAAGAGAGGAACACCGTCAAGAAGCTTTTTCATAGAAATTCTTTGTAGTAACTGATAACCAACATGGCCTAATCGAGCATGCCAAAGTGCTGCACTATCATTCTGACCTGTCTTTTCAACATAAGCTTCACTTGCAGACAAAACGTAGAGAGAATCTTTCCTCTTTCCAGTTAATAAAACATCAGCTTCAAATTGCTTAATATTAGAAACAATTTTCACATCATTTGGACCAAAGAGAACATACCTCCCAGAATCAGCAATCTGAGAGACTGAAACCAAATTCTTCGTTAGACCTGGAACATGATAAACATCTTCAAGAGAAACACCAGCAACATTTGGTGCATCATCCTTAACATTAACACGCCCTTCTTCAACAACAGGATGTAAGGAATTATCGACCGTTGCAATAACTCTTTTTCCCTGATGGGTATGGACATCAGAGAGAAGAGAAACATTTCCAGTAGCATGATGAGAACAACCAGAATCAATAATCCAATCCTCATCATAATCTATAGAAGCATTAGAATGCAGATTAATGGGTTGATCAAAAGTTTCAATTGACAAGCATTGTTCCCAAGTAAGTTGTTCAGGTTTGTTACTTTCCTGTACAACATTTGCTTCTGCTTCTTTGAGATTCACCCGGCAATTTGGTCTAATATGACCCGACTTCCCACAACGATGACACACCACCTTCGCCCGACAATCACGTTTGATGTGTCCTGGCTTGCCGCATCTAAAACATCCTTTGAAATTGCCCTTGGACTGCCCTTCAACCTTGGAATCCTTGCTATCATTTGAAGAACGCTTGACAAAAGAATTAACTTTTCCTTTATCTTTTGCATAAACAGCAGCTTCCACCTCGTAGTGAATTTGCTTGTTGTTACCAAGCATTTGTTTCATCAACGCTTCCTGATTTGAGAGCAAGTTTTCCAGTTCAATGATAGAAGGTTGATTTACCCAACCTTGTATCGAAGAAATAAATGGCATAAACTCCTTTCGCAGTCCACGAATAAGATACCGACGCAACCGAGCATTACTAATAGGCTCCGTCTTGTCCAATTCTGTAATTTCAGAACACAAAGTCTTAACTTTTAGAAAATATTCTGAAACTGACAAGTTGCCTTGAATAGTTCCGGCAAGTTCATTCTCCAAATACTGCAACCTTGTCGTGTTCTTTTGAGCGAACAATCTTTCAAGCGTTTCCCACACTTGCTTTGGAGAATTCACATCACGAACATGCTCAATATACTCCTTGCCAATAGAAGTTCGCAAAGCAAATAAAGCTTTGCCACATTTGACCTTCCACTTCCTCCGTGCCTCAACATTCTCCAAAGTGTCTCTTGGAATTTCAGTATCATCACCGGAAACAAGATCCCACAGATCTTGTCCTTGTAGAAAAGGTTCCATACATAGCTTCCAATAGCTATAATTATCACTGGTAAGCTTGTCCACACAAATATTGTTTCCACCATTCATTTTCACTGAGTATAAGACTCAAACACGAAATAAATAACTTGGCTCTGATACCATGTAAACAAAAAGAACAAATAGTGGAAACAAGATAGAAATTGCAAGAAGGAAGTGAATCAAATTGAGTTGTGATGCATTGAAATGAAAAACTTACACAAATTTATAGGAAAGTAAAATGGACACCCACTAACCCACTAACCTTGAAAATCTCTTCAATCAACCTTACTAAGTCACATCTCTCCAAATTAGAAGCCACTATCCTAAATAAATGCCACTAACCATTACTTTCTACACAAGTAAATTAGCTAAATCAAACTACTTGCCTACCAAGTTTGCACTAATTTTAACAATGTTTACTGGGCTGACCTTTAAATTTGTCTCGTCCTCTCTTTAAACCACTGCCTCCTTTAAATTTGTCTCACCTTTTCTAGGCATCATCGCTTCCTTAAGTTGTCCCTTTTTGAGAAGTAGGTTCACCTTTTCCTGATTTTAAATATTAATTTGACTCATTTTTGGGAATTTTTGTGGGTTGTATTATCTTTGCCACTGTTCTTTATCCTTCTTTCTCTGTTTTGTCCTCTGCTACTTTTCTAGTCGTTACAGAAACACTCGTCTGGGTAATTGTGCTCCCCTGGAGATGAGCTCCCTGTTCTGAATGACTCACGTGGCGTCGGCTCTCCGACGTCCTTCTTTACCCATTTTCTATCTGGAAACTTGAATTTTCCACTTGATTCATCACTGCCTCTTCTTTGGTAGGGCTCAATTTGTCTTCTGAATTCGTCCTGCCTCCTTATCCCTTCCTCTTCCCCAACCCTAGTTGGGTCTAACCTTTTCCCTTTTTTATAGATTCCAGCTCCTATTCTCAAGTTAGCTCTAATCCAACCTTCATATTGAAGTTCTTCCTCTAATTTTTCTTTCGGATCTTCACATTCTTTGGACCCATGGCCCAGTTTTCCACACACATAACAGAAATCTGGGAGTTTTTTTTATATTTGACTTGGATCCATGTCTCCTCTGCCTTTAATCCTAATTTTAAAACTAGTCCTCTGTTTTGTGATGTATATTATGACTTGAACCCTCAAGATGTTTTCCTAGCTTTCGTTGTCTTCGTCCGGGTCCACGTCTTCGAATTTACAAATTTTCCCACGTATTCCCTAGTTCCTCTACTCATTTCCTGCACAAACAAACCATGGGTAAGTCGTGGAATTGGACCCAAAAACTGTTAACTTGAAGCTGAGACTGAGATTCTGCTTGCTCCTTTTGTTTCTTCAAAATTGAATAAGCATGAGTGCTTTGTCATAGCTCCATGATCTTCCCCTTAGAATGCGATCTTTGTCTTTATTGATCGTAAAGTTGCATCTGAATATGTTTATGCCCCACTGTTTTTTTTATTTATTTTAATCATTCCCTCCACACTTCATATTTTTGGCATCATAGCCTTGAAAACCTCAAAGTTTATCAGCTTTGATGTTAAGATTTTGAAGAAGAAAGTTCCCTAGAACTCTTCGTCCCTTTCGTTTAATTCAACATCTTCCTTCTCTTAAGCTATGATTTTTAACTTTTCCAACTTCTGGCTCACTTCCTCTTCTTCCATTAATCCTCTCTTTTTGATTACTATTGGATGCTTGGTGCAACACATCATTCGATGCCCTCTCCTCTCATAGACCCTTTCCAACGAGAGAGTCTAAAGCCCTAAACATGCGGCATAATTCCATTCTATATGTGTGTGTATGTATGAAATGTAAACACTAAAAAAAATATATACTAATTTACTAAAATTTAAGCTTTACACATGTTTTACATCACCAAATTGCAAAAACACCATTTGCTTTTTGATTTTTTAAATCAATTTCCTTCCTAACATTTGAATTCCTAGTCACAACAATAGCAAAAGTTTTTTAAATACTTTTTCTTTCTTAATTTTCAAAACTTGATATTTTTTTAATTTTCAAAACATGAAAGTGTTGAAATTCAAGTTCTTGAATTTGTTTCTCAAAATATTATGTGACAAACCAAATTAATATCAAACGTGACCTAACACATGTGTCCAAAGCTTCTTCTTTAGGGTTTAAGGTTTAAGTGTTGTCCAAAGACTTCTCATATTTATATGCACTCTCCATTGAGAAGATTTCATATGAATGGTACTTCCAATTTTGTAGAAGGAAGACTTGGTTCCCCAATTAGTTCAAGAACAGAAAAGGCTTGTCTCTCCCATCTCTTGGAAACTGAAGGTAAGTCCATATCCTTCCATTGTTGGGCAATTAGAATTAGTTTCAATTAGTTCTAAAATTTTCACAAAATATTGGAAACCTTTTTGGTCCCTAAGTTAAAAAGATCCCTCCTATAATTTCAATTTTTTAAATCAATATTTCTTACTTGAAAAAATCATTAAATATTAAATAATAATTTAAAAAAGAAAAAATAATATGAATTTGAAAATTAAAAATATCTATTTTAAAAACTCAAGGACCAAAAAAAAAATCTTCTACCTTCTGTTTTATCGCTTTAAAAGTTAAACCAGATTCAGAAATCTTTGCAAATTTGTTTCTAACTTCGGTCTCTTTCCTGAAAGAATAGAATTCCAAATCTGTTTTGAAAATATTATGGAACATAAAACCTTTTACTATTTTTGTATTAATACACATAATTCAACCAGACCAAATTTTAAAACCAATTCGAAAATTTGCTATTTTTGACTAAAAAAGATTTTGGATTTATAAAAATAAATACCACACGGTGAAATATTCATTAAAAAAAATTAGAGAAAACTATGGTAATTAATTTAGATTGGTAGTAAACTATATCTCAATAATTAGATTGAAAAATTCGTGAAACCAATATACAATTTTCAAAAAATTTATTCGTACCATTAGTTAAATGTAATATGAAGTGTTTTTATTAAAAAAAAATGCACACTACAAAACATCTAAATTTTAGATATATATTTAAAAAAAATATGCAAACTTTAAAATTAAAAAAAAAACATAATCATTAGTTTAATTATATAGGAAAAAAATGAAAACAAAACAGAAAAAAAATGAACAGCGACACAAAATAGGCCAAAATTTAGTCTAGAAACCAAATTTCTAGGTCAGAGTGGAAAGAAAATCAATAAGAAAATGTACTAATGCTTACTAGACCAGCTTCAAAGGCAATCTCAGCAAGTCTGAAGAGCAAAAGCGATTCGATCTACGAGCAGTTTAACGCCTCCTTTGCCATGGAAATTGCAGAGGGGCTGCCTGAATTACTACTCGGACATAAATCTAAACAAGAATTCATTCGGCACAAAATTAAAAAGAAAATACAGAAAGAGATGCAAACTGAAGAATGATTTATCAGCCTCAACAAATATATTCACAAGGAGAAAAAAGCCGTAGCGAACGTGGGTGAAGAGGTTGAAGAAATGATTTAGGGAACTGCATTCATCTCTATGGCATACAAAATTGGCCAAAGAGCCAAACTCCAGTCCCATGAAATTTACAGAATTCTCAAATAATCAGAAGAGCGACGAAGAAAGTAAATTAAACCCTAAATTTCGGTCTACCATTGTTGCCGCTGCAAACGGCTCCGCCGAAACGAAACCCTAATTTTCGTTGCTTCTAAAAGATGCACGCTCGCTTGCTTTATAAAGAGCATCGGCATCAGGTGAAATTACGATTTAGCCCTTTGTCTTGTAAGCGCGTACACTGTACACAACGATGCGCAATTTTACTGTATTCCTCTTTTTATTCTCAATTTATTTATTTACCAGGTCTTTTTTCCGTTGAATAAAGACTTTTATATTTTTACCGATTTACCCTTGATTTAACCTAATTTTTAAACAAAATTCTTCTAGGTTGGTATTTTTTTTTTTTGCGTGTATAATTTTTCAACACTAAACGTTTGGGATAGTGACTAGAGGTGTTCATTTTCAGACCGAAAATCGACACGACTGATTGAAACCGATCGAACCGACGACGATCGGTCGATGTCAGTTCTTACATTGGGGAGACCGGTCTGTCCCGACCAAACAATTTTACACATAACCGACCGACCGATATATTTATATATATAAAAAAAACCATTTTTTTTTTAAAAAAAAAAAAAACACACATAACCAACCGATTTTACACATAACTGACCGACTGTCCAATACATTTATATATAAAAAAAACACATAACTTACCGACCGATCGACATTCTTCATCTCAATTCACATGATCTTAAAAAAAAAAAAAAAAAAAAAACCGACTGAACCGACCGTACGGTCGACTGGCAGCACCCATCGAAAGTCGTTGGTTTCCAGATTTCTGGAAAACCAACCGACCGATGAACACCCTTAATAGTGACAAAATTTTAATAGATTAGACTATTTAATGAAATTTTATCAAATCATAAGAACAAATTTTTAATTTTGAAAGTATATATATATTAAATTCTAACTTTTTCTAAATCCTTTTCAAAAAAAAAATATTTTTCAAATTATAGTGACCAAATTTGTAATTTAATCATAATAATAATTTTTTTTTAGAACTACCATTTTTCCTTTATTATTTCTCATATTTACAAATATACATAAAATATCATATGAACAATTAAGATAATGTGGTTTTCTTTATTTACTTCTATTGCCTAGCTACTTAGTCACATTTAATCATAATAATAATTTTATTTTTAGAACTACCATTTTTCCTTTATTATTTCTCATAGTTACAAATATACATAAAATATCATATGAACAATTAAGATAATGTGGTTTTCTTTATTTACTTCTATTGCCTAGCTACTTAGTCACCAACATGTTCATTTAAAATCATGTATTAAATGGTATATAATTCAGAAATTATAGGAAATAGACCGTTTTGGAACCAATATTTCACAAATGTCCAATTATAAAAAAAATTCAGCTTTGTCTTGGCTCAAGATTTTCCAATTAAATCTTCCCTATTTTGCCCTCCAAAATTCTGCACATCAAAAATTGATTTGTATCAATTCTTTCCATAATAAAATCTACTATGAAGATTTACCAATACCCAACCCTAACCTTAAATATGTTTCACCAAAAATTTTCTCCAATTGCCGTCACCAAATTCTTTCTCCAATTGCCGTCAATTTGAAGTTTTTTTTTACTGCTCCATTAGCGGTTGGATAATCTCAAATTTCTCTGCAGCTCCATCTCCATTTGCCGTCAATTTGAAGCAACATGAATATGCCTTTATTCATCTTCTTCTTTTTATTTATTTTTTATTTTTTTTTGTTTTGTTAAACAGTATGAATATCATGAGATTATATTTGTGTATTCTCTCTCTTTTTTTTTTTTTTTTTTAATTTTGTCAAACAGTATGAATAGGAATCCAATTACATAGTTTGCATTTTTTTTTTTCAATTTTATTATCAATAGATATTTTTTGTTATTAATATCTTAAGTTATAAGATATTTCTAATTTACACTAACCCTTATTTACATCTAATCACCCATTTGATTGTAGAATGTAATGTTTATTCAAATAATAAATATATATTATGCATTATAATATATAATCAATATACTGAACCCATTATATATTATATATTCATCATTGTGTATTCATTTCATAAATCAAACGTCAGAATAATAAATATATACTAGGTTGTATATTGTATCATAAATATATACTTGGAATTATATTATATAAACCTCTGTATATAGGCCAAAGCGAGCTTAGCTCAGCGGTAATTGGCATGTACCAAACTAATAGAATATTTTTTATACACCACAAAAACTCAATAATTATGACCTGAATGATTTTTATAAACCCACAACTAAGTAAATTTAGATGAATGATTTTTATATATCAAACTAATAGTATATTTTATATACTACGCGGAATGATTTGTATAAACCCACAACTAAGTAAACAAGCTAACAGTATATTTTATATAAACTACATAACAAACCCAAATATACCTTGGAATAAACTCCAACAGCCAACCAACCGACGGATTGAAGACGTTTGTCTAAACAAGAAAAACATAAGAACCACACCAAAAAAAGAAAAATAAAACCGAAAAAAAGAAGCATCCATCGGCAGAAGCGTCGCCGCCGGTGTGACGGCAACAAAACACACCGCGTTTGAAGGATGAGACGGCGGGAACAGAGCGACGCGCGGTCGGAGGATGGACGATGAAACACAGAGGGAGTGACGGCGGGAACAGAGCGGCGCGCGGTCGGAGGATGGACGGCGAAACACAGAGGGAGTGAGCGTCAATGGCCGGCAAATCGCGAGGGAGTGAGCGTTAGCAGAAAATCGTGAGGGAGGGAGACCGGCGTGAAGGAGAAACGACTATTTGGGAGATTATTTTTTGGGGCTTGAAAATAAAATATTGAGGGAATCGATAAGTTATTTGGAGAGAGGATTTGAAAAGATTTTTGCAGCCATAACTAATTATTACGAAAAGATATTTTGGGAAAATATATTGATAATAACCATATTTATTTTCTTAATTATAATATAATGGACATTGATGTAAATTAACATCTATTTTGGCTTGGCTTAAGACAAAGCTGAAATTTTTTTCAAGATTAGACATTTATGAAATTTTGAATCTAATATGGTCTATCTATGTAGTTAACCCTATATAATTTAGATTAAGAAATGTCTTTCTTTATTTGTTAACATAAAAATGAAATGAATTATTCAAATGAAGTAGTGAGGACCCAATTTTCCAACAATAATTTTATATATCCAGTCCACAATTAAAATTTTCTAGAAAAAAAAAAAAAAAAAGTTAAAATTAGAAAACGAATATATCCTCACATCTTAGATTATGTGCAATTATAACATTTTTTTAAAAAAATTATGAATCTCATACCTCAGAAAATTATACGTCAAAAAGCTTCCATTCACACAATAAACCATTTAAAAATTCAACAACTAAAAATAGAACATTTTAAAAATAAAGATTAAAACCAAATAGAATAATGAAGGTTGAAGAATCAAAATACGATTTAAACTTACCAATATATATATATTGGTGTGGAGATGGAGATTTGAAGTTCCAAAGTTTGATGTCTTAACTACTAAAATACGAGCTCATATATGGGAAAAAATGTTTATTCAAAGGAAAACATTCAACTGCTTTTTTCAACACCACAGTACATTCAAACACAACTAAACTTTCAGAAAAATGATATTAGCCAATTAATTTTCAGAACCATTCTAAATTATACACAACTTCTGTTCTTGCTACAATAAGTTCCAAAAGAGCCACTAGCAAAAGACTGTTTTACAATTGAAAGGACATATTTCCTTTATTCTTCCCTTAACCACAAACAAAGTACTGAAATGAAATAAGTTTTTTGGCAAAGCCATGTTAATTACCTCTCTTGACCATGAGATAGGAAGATGACCAACAATGATCAAATAAGCCTTCATTCTTCAAAATATGACATCAGCATGATCCACAATATTAAGAATTGATATCAAGGCATGATAGTGCTATCACCTTCTCCTTGAAGGTAGAATGATTCATAAGTTGCCACTCTTGGCTTTGGATCAGGCAATTGCAACTCTTTCATAAATTCAGTTGTCATCTTTAGAAAGTCGTCCATATGCGACCGTTTCCATTCCTTGTTTCATCGTGGAAGATGAAAATGGAAAATTAGAAGGGCGAACCGGAGTTTCGAACCAAAAACATTGATGTTATATATAACAATGGTGTTCATAATTGATCCAAACTAAAGCAAGTATATGATAAAAGGAACTGCATAACCAGATAAGGAGAGTTGGCATAATTGTTATCACTCAAGTAAACACGTCCAATTGAGAGAGAAGTGCTACAGCTTAAAATGACTAGTCACGGATGATAGAACTCATGCCCAAGCACAAGTACGATGAAGGAGAGAGAGGGACGAAAAGCAAATGGCTATTTACCATGACCTAACATTGGATTTACAATTTAGGCAAAACGTATACAATAGTCCTTGATCCTCAGGATAATTCTCGATTTGGTCTTTAATGGTTTAAAATTCTCGATTTTAGGTCTTTTGTTCAAATGTGTTAAAGAAAGTCAATTTATCATAAAGTTGTTGTTTTATTAACTTATTTAAACACATGGACATGTCACTCAGATGATATTTGACAAATGAAATCTAATTCCTATATCCACAACATTTGATTCAACCATCAAAAAAAGCCAAATTTCCAAAATGGCATGTCCAAGTGATGTGTCCATGTGTCTAACCATGTGTAAATATATTAATAAAATATTAATTCAATGACACAAGCTTTTGTCAACAAATTTTAATAAAATCTTTGTAGAAGGGCTTAATTGAGAAGACTCAATAAGGGTAAAATTGAAAATTTCAAAAGATTAAAGACCAAATTCAGAATTTCATAAGAGATTAGGAATCATAGCCTAAATTTTATAACACACCTTAAGACCAGGCAACTAAAGACAAGATGCATTACCTCAAAATTCCATTCTCCATACAAGTCTGGATCGCTTTTGTTCCCCCAAACATAAGTATGAGCTGCCAATTTCTCGGAATCGCCCTGGTAAGAAAAAGAAGCAGGAGTTGTTCATCGAAATATATGCCAAAGATTAATAGAATTACTGACAAACAGTGAAAATACATTAAACAATATCACCTAAGCCAAGTGATAGTTTTACATCCAACCCAATGTTTAACTATCAAATAGACTTCTAATTCATCTACTTTATTGACTACTCGCACACAAACAACTCTCAAAGAAATTTCACAAGCAAAGAGTTCAAAGCATCAGGCAGGGCATATCTAAATATCTTCTTTACCTTCTAAGCGCATGTTTGGAATGACTTTTTTAGTGCTTAAAACACTTTTTTGAACACATTTCAAACGGGTCTTAAATCACTATTTCTAGTTAATTTTCTTCGTACTTACAGTATGAAATGGGTAAAAACGTAGTTAAGAGTTAAGAAGAACTAAATGCTTTCCAATACTCACCACTAAGGAAACCTCAACAGTGCTTCTTTCATATTCAACATCTTCAAATGTATCTAAAATATCCAGTTCAGGATTCGTGATGCCCAAGAGGACCTGCCAATACGCATAATTACACATGAAAATGGGATAAATAAAAATTTATCATATGCCATGTCTATGTTTATCATACAAAGGCATGTAAAGGAAAATATATATCACAAAAGAAAGCAAAAAAGTCTTTGACATCCTAAACATAAGAATGCTTACTCATATGGGAAAATGAGACTGGAACATGAATTGGTTTGAAAACTCTACCAATGACCTCGAAATTATAGAATTTAATGGAAGAGTTGCAGTTCAAATTATTGACGATGATCTACTACTCCAAATCGAAACAAAGTTTTAAATCGTTTTTCAACTAACTACCCAAAGACACTACTGCACTAAAATTATGGGCAATTTACGTTGTTAAGCCAAAAAAGGAGAGGAAGATAATCATAAGAGAATTCAATTAGAACATCTTGAGTCTCATCCCAAGAGTAAGAGAAATCAAACAAAATAGAAGAACACAAACAACTTCAAATCCAGAGATTAAAAAAGAAGAATGTAGACTTCGCTTACCTTTCCGTTAACTCTCTTATTCTCTACGGGCAAAATAGCTGGATAAACACGTCCTTTAATGCTAAATCTCTGACTGCAGATTCAGAGCAACCGGTTATTCACAACAATTTCACGAATATGAATCCAAAAATGATCAGCAGATGAATATTCAAAAGCAACAGGTCAGACTCATTTTCTAGTTTAGATATCGATTACGCAGTAAACAGCAGGATTCATTAGCCTAAGAAGTTACGAAACCAAATTGGTACAGAAATTCGTTCCATGCATTTGCATCCTCAATTCAGACGGAAAAATCACGCAAATATAGATAGAAAAAAAAATCGTAAGAACAGACTGACTAGCCATTGAGAGCAGCAGGGGAAGATTGAGGAATGCGCTTCAAAAGAACACGAACAACGTCATCGGCTAAGAGGCTTCCATAGACGAAAACGTTGTGAAGACTGTGTAATTGATCGGAAGGAGAAGCGGCAACCACCACCGGCGACGGCGCCGGCGAACTCATCTTTCACAGCGACGATGAGATTCCACTAAGGGGCCGTTTGAATGAAAATATGGCTGAAAATAGGGGTGGGAATGAGTAAAAAGGTACATAAATCTTTCTTTATACGATAAATGTTTTTTTCTTTCTTTTGAAAAAAAAAAAAGTTATTCGGTCTGCGGAATAATTTGTGATCGAATCACGAAGACCAAAATTGAATTACCAAAAAAAAAAAAAATTGAATTACAAATTTAGTCCTTAAACCTTCGGACTGGTGTTAATTTGTTTATTGATCCTTAAAAAGTTTTAAATATGTGCTCAAACTTTTCATTTTTGTTTTAATAGGTCTCTAAACTTCAAAAAGTATTTAGTGGATCCTTAACTTTAAGTGAAATTAAGGGTCCGTTTGGAATACATTTTAATTTAAATGTTTTTCAAGAATGTATTTTTTAAAAAACATTTTGTATAAAAATTGTTTAGAATTTAAACACTCGTATGTTTGGTTGCATTTCCTCATAGGTGTTTTTATACAAAGTTATTGTATACCCAAAGACTCTTTTTAAAAAGTTGGTTTCAAGTGTTTCTCTCAAAATGGTTTATTTATCAATCTCATTTTCTAATAAGTCATTTTTAGTGGTTGCCAAACACTACAAATTTTTTCAAAATGATTTATTTTCAAAATTAAACACTTGAAAAGTTAAACCAAACACACTCTAAAAGTCTTTCACTACCGTCTTTATTGTCCAATAGGTGCCTAAACTTCTAATTTTGTAAGTTTTTTTTACTAACAACTCCTTGCCTATTCAACATTTTCTAAAATTCACAAGATTGTTAGATACAAAATTTGAAGTTTAGGATCCCAATAGATACGAAATTCAATTTTATATCTAATAAATTGATTAATTTTTAAAAATCTCAAATATTTCCGGGACCTATCAAAAAAAAAATTGAATGTTTAGGATCTATTAGACATTTTTAAAGTTCAGGGACTTATTAAACACAAAATTAAAAGTTCAAGAATCTATTAGATACTTCTTAAAGTTCAAGTGACAAAATTGATATAACCTTGAAAGTTCGTAGACTAAACTTGTAAATTTAACTAAAAAAAAAAAAACTAATGTCAAACTACATAAATTAAAATAGTATTTTAACCTAAAATTAACTATATTACTTAAATTTATATTCAACCAGATTATGTACAAATTAATTTATAATAAAGTGTTGGATTAATTAATTAGTTTTTTTTTTTTTTTTGAGTACATCAACATTTGGGAGTGGGGAGATTCGAACCTCTGACCTCATAGTCGAGGGTACATGCCAATTACCGATGAGCTAAGCTCGCTTTGGCAGATTAATTAATTAGTTAATAATAATTAATTGATCGATTAAAATAATACCGAATGAATTCTCATGTAAAATATATACTAAATTTATGTAATTTAGTATTTATTATAACTATTAATAAATTGAACTAAAAAAACTATTAATAATTTGACAATCAGTTAAATATATTTGATTAATTCATATAATTTAGTATAAAAGATTAATTTTATAATTAATTATTTAATTGAAATTGATACATCGATTGAAATATGAGTCCATTGATTAATCCACCATAATTATATAAAATTTATATTAAAAAATTGAGAACTAAAATCTATAAAATTAACCTCATAAAAGAAACACAAATATTATTAACTTTTATATAAATAACATGGCAATCCTTAATTTTCAACAATATTAATCCCAGATATGTCAATTTTAGTCTTAGGACATTTATTATTTCGAAGCATACAAGAAATCTTAACTAATCAATCTATCAAAGTGAGCATAGTTTAACGGTAATTGATCAAGAGTTTCAAATCCTTGCACTCTCAATTATTGTAAGAAGAATAAGAACCAATTTTTGGATCGAGGCGGAGCTTTTACGGTATAGAATCCGTTCGACGAGTATAACGTGTCTTTTATTTATTAATTTATTTATTTGTCTAAATTATTTGTATCAAATCTTTGAGGATTTTCATTTTTGTCTATTGTATTGCAAAATCTCTGCAAATGGACAGCAGAGGGGTTGTATAATAATGAAGAGTAGTTGTAAAAAAAAAAAAAAAAAAAAAAAAAGTAATATTTTATATGAATTGTCATTTTTTCTGAAGTTAAATGTTTCATTTATATTTTTGGAAAAAACTCAATTTTGATCCCAACTTAGCAGTTGTATCAATTTTAACCCTAAACTTATAATTTCATCAAATTGAACCCTAAACTTAACAAATTGTATCAATTTGAACCTCAAACTTGTAGAAATGTATCAATTTTATCAACTTGCATAAATGTTCAGGGTTAAAATTGATACAACTTGTTAAGTTTAGGGTTCAATTTGATGAAATTAATGATTTTTTCCCTATATTTTTATTGTTTAAAAAATCCAATTGGCTTTAAGTTAAAACACCCACAAAATATTTATTGATTTTTTTTTTTTTTGAAAAACAAATATTTAGTGATTCTATAAAGAGACAATGGCCTATTTTTAATATTAAATGATTAAATGATATGGCAATTTTTTTTTTGAGAAAATGGCAAATTAATTATTTAAACTGAGAGCTGTTTCAAATATATATATATATATATATATTTAAACTGAGAGATGATCAATGATTGTATACATGTCGGTGGTATTTTCTTTTTCCCTCCTAAAATTACTATCAAAATGACCATGAATTTGCCAAAGCAAGTTTAGCTCAACAGTAATTGTCATGTACTCTCGACCATGAGATCAGAGGTTCGAATCCCCCCACCCCCAAATGTTGATGTACTAAAAAAAAAAAAATTCAAAGATTAAAAGGTGTAATTTTTCTTTGATCCGTGGTTCAATTTTCAAATAAACCAATTTAATTTAAATCTTATTTAAGTTCATAAACTTTAAAAATGTTAGTCGTTTTGCCAACAAAGGCATAACTAATTGACATAAAGTTGTACTAAAAACCAAAAAGGTTTGTGGTTTGAATCCTCCAACCCCACATATTTTTTTTTTTTTTGTTTTTTTGATATCCATAAGTGTCCGGACCAGCTTACGCACACCTCGACTAATCTCACGGGACAACCGCCTAACCCTACTACATTTGGTTGCCAAGGCCTCCAACCCCACATATTGTAAAAAAAAAAAAACATTAGTCATTTTACCCTCCAAATTTACCAAATGTCTATTTTAGCCCCCATTTTCAAAAAAAGTGCCACTACATATCCACTTACCAACACTCATATGTAGTTTGAACACACATGACACCAATACATTAAGTTAATATAGGTACCTTGAAGCTATGTTATCAATTTAAAAATAAAGATCAATTCCAAAATGATAATTTTTCTAAAGTTTAAGAATTAAAATAGATACTTTTTTCAAAAAAAAAAAAAAAAAAAGAATTAAAATAGATATTTTTTGAAGTTTAAAATCCAGGATAAAACAAACCTAAAACCTCATAGACCAAAATGAGATTTAATCCAACCCATTATTATTTTCCTTAAACCTGAAATGTTGATTTTGCCAAAAACCATCTGATGAACAAGCCAACTTACACACTACCAACTAGAAAAATGCCAGTACTTTTACCTATAATCCCAAAATCAATCACAACAATGCCAGTTATGTTAACCTATAATCCCAAGATCAATCACAACAACAATATTACAATCTATTCCTATGGCAGCAGGAATAAAAATTCATATGCCCATATAGCAGGAGTAAATTCAACAATTGTACATTAAAAATTCATGCAAAATAAAACATAATTAGGTTTACAAAGAGGTACTAATGGGTGAGAACAAATGCAATTATCCAGTCTTCTTTTCTTTTCTTTTTTTCTCTTTTTCCAGGAAAGTAGGATAGCCTAACCAGATAACAACTACCAGCAGAACTTTTGGCAAAGATCCCTGCATTAGCACATCATTATATGTTCATCGGTTCAGGATTCGAAGCATTCAGAACATCCAGCAATGAATTTTTAGGCTCTAATTCCTCGTGCCATAGTGGTAGCTGATCCCCAGGATAGAATTTTCTTGTCACACCCTCAGAATTTATCTGCAAAAATGCCCGAGTTTATGCAACGGTTCTTGACTATGAAGACCGAAGATTGGACATGTTTTAAAGTAATAGATTATGTGATCAAAGGACATTAACTTACAGTAACTGTACGGACAACACCACCACTAGCACCATCTCGGGCAATGGCAAGAGAAACGGCCTTAACCACTAATTGCTGCAAATAATAGTATATAATCAGAAAAAAGAATCTCATGAATAAAGTTCAAACGATATAGCTTCTTGCACTGAGGACAAATAGAAAGAAAACGAAGCTCATCCCAAAGCTTCAACCACCTCGAAACTGAATTTTACCAGCTGATTTACTTTAGCTGGTATGTGTGTGTATTTTCATTGATTGATCGATGGCTTAGAATTGAATCTTTTGCCTAAGAGGTTGCATTTAGCAAACTCCATCTTACTTGGTGCTTAGAAAAGAAGTATTGCGCTTCTTGGAAGTCATCCTAAACTCACTATAAGTAACTGCAACAATAATGCAGAACCCTTAGTTTGCAAATAAGACTATAGAGTAGTCAAATACCTCAGCTTCTTCCCTGGTCATTCCTTCTCTCCATGCTTGATCAAAAAATCCATACAAGTAACTGGACCCAGATCCTGTAAAATAATAAGTGGAACCACGTAATGGTCATACTCGCAAGCAGAGAACAAAGGATTATAACAGCAAATGCCAGACATCTAACTACCAAAAGAAAAGAGGGGGAGATATTTCCTTGACATAGAAGACTTCTATGCTTGAGAATCCTATCTCTATGGGTTCAGTATAACTAAAACCTGATACAGGATCATATAAACCTAAATACTACTCATTCATTCAAGGATGATAAAGCAAAAGATCCTCTGATAAAGCTGGCATAGAAAAACAGGAGTATGAAAACATGTGGAAGCCAGAAAAAAAAATCACCAAACGTCATTATTTTTCATGATGGATTGGGCACAAAAGGTTTTACCTCCAATAGCAAATGGCTGCTCTACTATAGTTCCACCAAGAGGAATACCATAGATTCGACCACCTTCGTACTTGTCCCATCCACCAACAATAAGGCCAGTTTGTAACATATCCTGTCCATTCAACCCAATGGCACTGATATTAAAGCATGTTATTTAGTTTGAATAAAGAACAAGAATATAGCTTCACTTAAACATAGCAAATAGAACTCTCGTGAGCATTTTATTAGAGTACGTGGGGGTGACCTCATCTCTCTCACATATAAAATTGGTTTAGATGAGAGAAACAGAGACCCCCTCCTCCCTCTTTCCCCATACATCCCACCTGAACTACATTAAAACAAAGGAAGGGTATCTTTGGCCACAATTTTAAAAGAGAAAGATATCAAAGTCAGTCAAGCAACTTTCCAACAAAAATGGAGAAGTTTATTGTGAATCAGTCGGTTTTGGTTAGGGGTTGTTTGAATGGATAAGAATTAAGATAAAAGTTAGAAGAAGAAGGGAAAAAAAAACCAAACAAACAAACAAACAGGAGGAGACTCAGTATAAAATCCCAAAGGATTACTATTCTTCCCCTACGTTGAGTTCTTACACAACCCATAATAAACAAAATACAGCATATTTTTATGAGAAGGTCAAATATTTTCAAGAAAACTTAAAAGTCGAGTTCACATTGGGCAGTCTCACAAGTCAGAAATCTGTGCGGCTATTTATGCCATGGGTAAATCTTAAATTCCCAAGTACAGACAGCTTCAATGCTGAGTTTTTGGAAAAAAAAAGGGTTGAAACATCATCAAAGTTGATTTGCTCAGGGCATTCCAAGAGTTTCTTGAAAAAGGCATCATCAATAGGAAAACAAAGGAAACCTACATTTGCTTGATCCCTAAGAAGTTAGATGCACGAACGGTGGGTTATTTATTACAAACCCATTAGCCTCGTCTCTGCTTTGTATAAGGTTATTGGAAAAGTGTTGGCCAAAAGACTCTGAAAATCTTACCTTCAATCATAAATGAAACCTAAATGGCGTTCAGAGAGGATAGACAAATCATTGATGCCATCCTCTTAGTGGCCAAAACAGTTTATGACTACACGAGTAAGAAGAAGTTTTCGTCATTAAACTAGACTTTGAGAAGGCATATGATAAAGTCAATGGGTCTTTCCTAGAATCATGGAGGAAAAAAAAGCTTAATAAAAGATGAAGAAAGTGGATCCTTGGGTGTCTTTTCTCTGCAAACTTCTCTATTATGATTAATGGAGAGGTTTGAGACAAGGAGATTTGTTGTCCCCATTCCTTTTCACCATAGTGATAGATGCCTTTAGTCATTTTATTGATGCTTGCAATGAAAAGAAAAACATCGAGAGCTTCAAGGTTGGAGATGAGGAGGTGTCACCTACATTCAATATGCAGATGACACCCTCTTGTTTAGTAAATATCATTTGATGGTTCTGGAGATTGTTTCTACATACGTTTGGAGAGGAATCAGAGAACCTTTGATGATAAGTCCTCCTCTTTTGGGGCTTTTTGGAGTGGTACAGCTTACTGCATCTGTTTCTCATATTTATTTTTTTAAAAAAAAAAAAGTTCAAATGTCACAAGTCCATACCTTATTTATATTTTACCTAATTCATTTTCCCTCCTCTCTTTCTTGTTTTACTTTAACATGCAACTCTGAAATGTTCATTACAGAAGAACAGAAAAACAGAAAAACTAACTGTGATGATATACATATACTACTCAATCACATAATTATTTTGTAATGTTTTCTTTATCTACTCTGGCTAGTTGGGATGTTCCGTCCTCCCTCCTTATTGAACTCACATTTTGACTTAATAGAATTACTTCTTAGGGGTTGGGGATTGGGTGGGGGGTTGTTGAGGATCTTCAACAGGCCCTGCGGCAGTCACCCATTTAAAGAAAAGAGAAGGGTCCTGTGGATCAATATCATTATGGTTTTCTGGGAGCCCTGGTTGCAGGAAAAAAAAGAAGAAGAAGAAAGAAAGAAAGAAAAAGAAAGAAAACAATAGGATTTTCTATGGATAAGAGGTTTCTCTTGTCTAGCTAGGCACTTGTGATTAGTCTATTTCCATGATTTGGCCACTTGGAGAATTTTTTTTCTAACTCCTTGGCTAGGTTGGGGCATTTGCACTGTTTCGATGAATTGTTTGTTATTGTTCTTATCCAAAATTGCTATACATACATATGTAACATGCAATAATTTTGAACAAACTAATATGAGCTCCTAGAAAAGAGAAGGGATCCTGTGGATCTTCAACAGGCCCTACGGCAGTCACCCATTCAGAGAAAAGACAAGGGTCCTGTGGATCAATATCATCGTGGTTTTCTAGGAGCCCTGGTTGCGGGAAAAAAAAAACAATAGGATTTTCTGTGGAGAAGAGGTTTCTCTTGTCTAGCTAGGCACTTGTGTGATTAGTCTATTTCCATGATTTGGCCACTTGGAGATTATTTTTTTCCTAACTCCTTGGCTGGGTAGGGGGATTTGCACTGTTTCAATGAACTGTTATTGTTATTATCCAAAATTGCTATACATACATATTTAACATGCAATAATTTTGAACAAACTAATATGAGCTCCTACCTTGTTGTTATATGCTAATAGCCTAACAAGGTTTGCAGCCACTTTAACAGTTGCAGGCTGGCCAAGCTGTATCCTGTGCATCAAAGGTAATATACAATCAGCAATAAGACATGAGTTACAATTATCTTAAGGTTGACTTATCAGCAAAGAGACAATAATGAAACGGAGGTAGTAAAAGCAATTTAGGATTAAGAAAACAGTATTACAATTACCAATAACATATCTCCAGCTAGATCATACAACCAAAATTTTAACATATTTTGAGATCACTTATCATTTGAAAAAAAGAAAGAGGATGTTTAGGTACATTTACCTAGAGAAATTCTAAATAAACACCATCTTTAATGAATCCCAAATTACACATTCCCACCAGATCATGCATATCTAGTGCTATAACATCAATCACTGGGACAGCATGGCGTATGCACCGGACATTTTCCTCATCGAGCTAGTTAACATAGTGGCTAGTTATCGTATTATGTAAAGAAAAAATTAAGGCCCCATTTGAAACTATTTGGTTTTTTAAAATTAGGCTCATTTTCTCCCAATTTCCTTACCATTGTTTTCATCTTTGTTAAGGACACACTTGAATTCTCAACAAAATTACAAAAACAAAAAACAAGATTTTGAAAACTACATTTTTTTTTAGTTTTCAAAACTTCGACTAAGTTTTTGCAAACAAAGGAAGAAGATTGATAACAAAACAAAAAGACTTATAGGCGGTGGTAGTCTTTGTAAGCTTAATTTTTGAAAACAAAAAACCAAATGGTTATCAAACGGGGCCTAAGTCATCACCCTTCTTCTCCCAACAACATGTCATTGATTTATGGGTCAAATTATTTTTATTACACGGAAATAAAATATAGAATTTTCAACTCTTTCATACGGTTTTGAAAACCACTGGGAAAACAGATGAAAAGAAATGCAGTTGCCAGCAGATCCAATCTTGCAAAAGCAATCACAAACATTCAAGCAATAGAAGAAAAATACTCAAAGTGATCAACTTATGATTAACCAACAAATTCAAAGTTGCAACATAATATTGTCAATAATCAAAGCACTCACGTATGCTGATGAAGGAAGTGACGCACATAATCAGAGACAATTTGAGAATCTGCAGCCTGCAAGAGAAGCAAAATAAACCATTTATGAAAGAAGAGCAAACACCCATGAACTGAAAGATTTCTTGAGATCTTAATGATAGAACAAGAAGTTGAAAGAAAAAACTTGAGAATTGAAGACTGGAAGGAAACACTAAACCCAAGCAAAGCAAAAACTACTTGAAGTATTTTTCACTACCAACATCTGACTGAGACAGTTTAATATGGGAAATAACAGAAATGGAAATACCGAGCCAGACCGACAAACATAGACATTGTCAGTAAGCTTTGTAATCTTGTCTGATGCACGATTAGCAACATAGACACCTATCAAAAGATCAAAAGAACAATAAAAAAATATATGTCAATGTCAATGCCGCACCAGAAAGCAAACACATAAGAAAAAGGTGGATACAAACAAACCTACTAAGATCCATTTTTCCATTTAATATGTAATTTTGTTATTTAAGAATGCTTGGGATTTGAGTTTTAAAATTCTTTTCTGTTTCCAAAAACAAAAAACTAATGTAAACATAATGTGGTAGCGTTGGTTTGTTTACAAGTTACTTTTTCCCAGAATTTAGTTCGTTTATCCCCTCCACTGCATTACATAAGTTTTCTGCACCCGTCGCTGAAGCAAGAAGTTAGTATTTAATAAAGCTCGTAGCTTGTCGATTTAGGCAGCTAAGCTTGAAAAGGCCAGCCTGAATTTCAGTCATGTAATGTTCTAAAAATTGCAGAGGATTTACATAAAGAGGATCCAACCAACAACAGAATCCACCCAATCACTGTCGCTGGATGCTAATTAGGGGGATAAAAACTATAAGAGAAATGAATTGTTTCAATGATTGCACCTACTCATGAAAACTCGAAACAACTAAGTTGAGCTTAATTCCGAATGCGATTGGTACAAATTGATTTACTTCCAAGGTCGACAGACCAACAAATTCTTACTACTTTTCCTCCACTTGCATTTAATCATTTCAGACATCTCTTGAATATAATATTCATAGAAAAAAAAAAAAAGGATTAGCATACTAAGAAACCAGGGCTAGAAAGTGAATGCGATAAACTCACCAGTGCTGGTACGAGAATCGGCACCGAGGACGACGCCGCCGTCGTAAGTGACGCCGATGATGGTGGTACCCATGGAGTGAGGAGCATTGAGATCCATGTTAAGATCCATGGTGGTGAGGAGATACTCCAAAGAAACCAGAGCGATATTCAAAAACGGGCGTGAAAGAGGAAGGATTGCCGGAGAATGACAGAGCTGGATTCTGATGGTGGGGTTTTTGTTCTTCGACCTTACTTCTCGATCAAGTTGTTTTTTCTTTTTCTTTTTCTTTTTTCTTTTCCCAGTTTTTTTTTTTTTCCTCCTCACGTCCGAGCTACCAAATTGGGCCTGGAATTAAAGCCCAAATTATATTAGGGGAACTGTGCTAAATAGCTAGAGAAAAAAAGCCTTCTTGTTTTTTGGCTACAAATGTTAAGAATTCGCAGGGGTGGCTACCGCATTTTCAGGAATTGTTTTCTAGATTTTTTTTTGACATTTTTACCCCTAGTATATACGACTATAGACAAACGCCGTTAACAGATTTTTTTTTGTTTTCATTCAGTTTCTCCCCCTTTTTTCGGGATGGATGAATCCCGATTTATAGGGAGTTCAGTTGGCGGGTTGTGTTCAAGTGTATAAAAAGATCTACCTATTTTTTAGGCTTAGGTTTCCGCGTTTCCAACGGTAAAAAAGATTTTATCCCTCACATTTTGTCCCTCATTATCCATGTTACAAAAGGACAACAATAAAAGTCGTAAGTAGTAGTACACACAGACAGATGACAGTGCATATAAACTACAACGTATATATAACTCATATGGGGGGTGGGACTGGGGTAAGTATGCATACATGCACACAGGATGCATGCGGAACACGTATGTATGTAATACTATAGACAGATATCAGTTATGGCACTCATCAGGTATTTGCATTCAGGTGAACATGGTATGGGGGGTTATTATGGTTACATATAGCAACACAGACAAAGACAGAGTGTATTTTTATTGGGCATTCCAGACATACACGATACAGGGGGTGATTAACTCAAATACAGGGGGGATTAAGTGTATACACACACAAGTAGACATATCAGACCATTCCATGGATGTATATAATAGTACAGACAAATCAAAACATTTTTTCTATTAGACATGCCAATGTGTATGCACACATATACATATGAGTATACCACAAGCACACTTTTTCCAGAGAAGTTGCAATAACGATGAAATGGTATTTATCAGTACATACCACTATGACGAGTTCAACATTTAAGTCAAATCAACACAAACCCTCCACCAAAACCGCCTCCATGCATTTCCTCCCCACGCCCGTGCTTTTTGTCTTACAATAGGCCGGTATAATCGCGGATTGGAAGGAAAAAATGAATCCCGAAAATATACGGTTTCAAAGGGAATAAACTAAATCCCTAAAATCTTGGGATAATGTATTTGTTTGTTGCAAATATAAGGGAAGAGAAATGAAACTGTTACCTAGTTCAAATTTTTTGGTACAGTCGTCGCGTAGGGGGAGAATCGATTGAGCAAGCAAGAGATGGTCGTCGACGCGGCGGATGAAGGTGGTTGGCACGGCGGAGGTGGTTCGTCGGCGTGATATGAGAGGTAGGTAGCGATATACACTCTGTGGTGGCGGTGGGGAATAGTGTGGAATAGGGGTTTCGAGGGTGTGGAATGCTCTCAATGAGAGTTAGTCTTTTTAGGTTATTCAATTTTCTGGGGAAATTAGCAACTTGTTCTTATTTTTTGTTTTTAAATTTCTGATCTTCTTAGTTGCAGGTAGTATGTCTTCGAATTGAGAGGACCTTTTTTCCAACTAATGCATTCCGAAGGTGTTTCTCTCTACTGAGGGAGGTTGAACTTTGTACTCCTTCCCCAATAAAGGTATTGACTCCTTTTTCCGGGAAGCAACTTTTTCCAGGAAGCAAATTTTTCCAGTAGTTAACAATATGATACACCTAGATTTTCAAACTAGTTTTATTTCTTGGATTTTTTAATTTCAAACTTCCTAAAATGTCTCCAACTTATTTTTAGGGGTATATTTTATCTCTCTTAAACTCTGATTTTGGTTTTAAACGTTAAGAATACGTTAGACAGTTTGTTGGGGGGCATATTTGTCTTTTACAAATAGGTATTTATTAATCATTAAATCATTTAGCCATCTATTTAATTTATAAACGTTTGTAGTTATATTTCAAGCCACCTATTTATTTTTAGCCATATTTCTTGTTGCCCCATTATATTAATTGGGTGTATATTGATTTGGGCTTGGGCCGACTTGTAAAGTGGCCCAAAATTTTTCAGATTTGTGGCAAGGGTTAACACCAAGGAATAGCTAAAAATAATTCATGGAATTGAAAAACGTCTAAAAAAAATTTTCCTTGAAAAAATGGCAAAAGGATAAAATTGAAAAATTACTATTTGTTATCAACTGACAAAAATGTCCCTAGTTGGTTAAAAACAGTCTATTCCAAAAATTAAGGAGAGAAACAATTCTAGTGTAAAACAGTGTATTCCTAAAATTAAGAAGAGAAACGATTATAGTGTATCTTCAAAAATCATAACCACCTAGTGTATTCCTAAAATCGAGGAGAGTCTAGTATCTCCAAAAATCATAACCACCTAAAATCTTGGATGGTATTGTTAAAATTAAAAATTAAAAAAAATTCAAAACACTTAGGTTGTTTGGGGCACTTAATAGGTTATAATAACCCCTTTATTATAACATATTCAGTGTTTGGGGCATCAACAAAAATAAATGGTGAGGTGGGTTATTTTTATCCCCAATTATTTTATCCATTCTCTACAGTAACCATCATTCAACCCACCCGATTATTCTATCCATTTTCTACAGTAACTCTCTCCTCTCTTCTTCCATGCGACTCCTTGACTTTTCCGACGACCGCCGGTCGCCATCGGCCGACGAAGTTTCCGACAACTTTCCGGCAACCTTTTTTCTCATTTTCATTTTGAAAAAATATAAAAAATGAAAATATAGAAAAAAAAAGAAGAAAATAAAGAAAACGAGGAAAAAAAATTTGGTCGTCGAAAAATTTGTCGGCAACCGCCAGAAAAGTTGTTGAAAACGTCCGACCACTTTTCCGATGACTTTTTCGGCGATCGCCGACGACTTTTCCGACAATAGTTTTTTTTTTTTTTTTTTTTTTTTTTTTTTTTTTTTTTTTCATATTTCTTCTCATTTTCATTTTGAAAAATATAAAAAATGAAAATAAAGAAAAAAAAGAAGAAAAAGAAAGAAAACAAGGAAAAAATATTTGGTCGTCGAAAAATTTGTCGGCAATCGTCGGAAAAGTCGTTGAAAATGTCGCCGGCATTAGGGTTAAAGGAAGAAGAAAATGATGAAGATGAAGTTTGAGATTGAGGAAGAAGATGGAGATGATGATGGAAATGGAGGAAGAATATGATGAAGATGAAGATGGAAATGGAAATGGAGGAATAAGATGAAGATGATGGAGATGGAGGAAGAAAATGAAAAAGAAGGAAAAAAGAAAAAGAAAAAAGAAATACTAGGTTGAGTTGATTTAATACCTTCTGGACGAACATAGTTGACCCACCACTCCTCGACCAATGTGCTGCTTCACAATTATCTTTGCTTTCAAGAATTTTCTATCTATCTTTTGTACTCATATATTTCTAGGAAAAAATATTTTTGTGCCACCATGGTCGTGGCCCATAGAAGGCAACATTACCTCCCAGATGTATTTTTTTTGTGTAACTTTAGGGAATTAAATACTAGGTTGTCCTTCTACATATATAAATATGGAGTTTTATTACATAATTTCTTTATACATAAGCATTTACCATTTTTACGTTGAAAATACAGAAATGAAACAAATATGGTTTTCCAATATGAAATCATAAAATGACTTCTTTTGTGAAAAAATCATGACCCTAAAACAAAGAAAATCAACTCTTACCTTAGGTTATTTTTGTTTCCTTTTAAGTTAAACACATCATTTAACCCGTATACCCAATACTTTATTTTTTTTACAACTGAATCCAAACAATTTTTTATTGATATTTGCAAAATATAATATTTGACATACAAAGTTGTATGAGGAAAATAAACAAAAAAAAAATTCAGGAAAAAAACAGTCAACTTGGACCTTTGATTCAGAATCTCATGTTAAACAGATCAGCACCCCAAACACAGACTATTTTAACCCATACTAAAATAATCTACATTCCAAACACAGATTATTTTATCACACAGATTATTTTATCCCAGACTATAATAAAAACCCCTTAATTTAAAAAAGAAAAAAAAAAACTAAAAATACCTGAGTTTTATAGTCTAACACCAATTTAGTAGAAGTTTGTACCTACATCTTGTTGGGTTTTATGTCCTAAAACTCGTAGATAGTGAATGTAACCGTTGACCAGATATTAATGAAATAATATTGATATATTTTTCCATTAAATGTTATTAGTTATTTTATATTTGTCTTTGCCTAAAATAACCATAATCCAATAAACTAGACATCCTAGGCTGTAATATGAGTCTTGAACTATATGTAGCGACATATGGGGATCATTGTTCAAGAAACAGCCTAAAGGGTCTATAGTATAGGGATAAGACTGTGTGCCTTATCCTGGTGACACTATGGATACGGCCCACTTTGTATCTGATACAAACGCTATGATCAAATGCGTTCGTGTAGGAGACATGCGAGTGGGGGTATCCTATGGAATGAGTTTGCATAAGACCGGACCGCGAAATAGTAACCACTTGTTATAACACCGTTAACTAGTTGGTTTTCTATTTCACTAGGACGACCTAGACAACTTAGTCTTAAATCTTGAGTTGATTATGGACTCCTGCTCATGAGGGATTGTCCTTTGATTTGTATGGGTGAGAGTGGCCAATACGCCGACTCAATAAGCCTACCATTTTGGGGACAAGACCGAGTGGGGAGCTGGGAACATAATCGTACAAGATGGAATTCACTCCTTCCCGACTTTAAGGAAGCAGATGAGTGTTCCCTTAAGTGGTGACTCCGAGTCTTGAATAAAGAGTCCTACCCTCTCAATGGCACGAGAGGGTTTTCTGTTTGATGGTTGGACCACAAACAAGTTGTTCATTAGAGGAGAACTGATACTTAAGGAAATAGAAGTAACCCAGGGGTAAAACGATAATTTGACCCAGCTGATGTTACGGACACTCGTGAAGGACTAACTAGTCGTTATTGGTCTATATCTGTGGACACAGAAAATATGTCTGCAGTGAGAAGAGTGCAACTGTGAGTCTATAGTGGAATGTACACACAGTTAACGAATATTGATTAATTTGGTTAATGAGTTTGACCAATTAATCTCACATCGTTGGAGCTTCTGATCTGCAGGTCCATTAGGTCCCACTAGTAGCTCATAAAGTAATTTGAGGCAACTAAGTAATAAATGTAAATTGAAAATGTTCAATTTACTAAGGGAAACAATATAATATATATTGATATATTATTATGAGAGAAATTAATATTTGAAGAAATTCAAATATTAATATAAATTTGAGCCACATTAAATTTATGGAAGTTTGAAAGAGTTCAAATATGAATTAATTAATTTTAAGACCTAAAATCTATTTGGGCAAATTAATTAATTCAAGGCTGGAAATTAAATATGTGATATTTAATTGGTGGTTAATTAATTAAAGAATTCATTGACCGGGAATTAATCAATTATGGAAATAATTAATCACTTAGGGGCTGTTTGGGGCGCTGAATTGGTTATAATATCTGGTGGTTATAATAATTTGGGGATTATAATAGTTTGGGGGTTATAATAATCTGTGTTTGGGGTGCAGATTATTATAGTCTGGGATAAAATAATCTGTGTTTGGGGTGCAGATTATTTTAGTCTGGGATAAAATAATCTGTGTTTGGGGTGCAGATTATTTTAGTCTGGGTTAAAATAGTCTGTGTTTGGATTGCTGATATGTTTAACCTGAGATTCTAAATCAAATGTTCAAGTTAACTGTTTTTTTCCTGACTTTTTTTTTCCTCATACAACATTGTATGTCAAATATTATATTTTACAAATATCAATAAAAAATTGTTTGGATTCAATTGTAAAAAAAAATAAAGTATTGGATATACGGGTTAAATGATGTGTTTAACTTAAAAGGAAACAAAAATAACCTAAAGTTAGAGTTGATTTTCTTTGTTTTAAGGTCATGATTTTTTCACAAAAGAACATTTTATGATTTCATATTGGAAAACCATATTTGTTTCATTTCTGTATTTTCAACGTAAAAAATGCTTATGTACAAAGAAATTATATAATAAAACTTCATATTTAATAAAACTCCATATTTATATATGTAGAAAGACAGCTGAGAAACTGGTAAGTGTTTCTAACATGGAATGACCAAAAATCGCTTTTTTCTTTTTCTTTTTTCCTTCTTTTTCATTTTCTTCCTCCATCTTTATCTTCTTCCTCCATCACCATCATCTTCATCTTATTCTTCCATTTCCATATCTTCATCTTCATCATCTTCTTCCTCCATTTCCATCATCATCTCCATCTTCTTCCTCAACCTCAAACTTCATCTTCATCATTTCCTTCTTCCTCTAACCCTAATGCCGGCAACGTTTTCAACGACTTTTCTGGTGGTTGCCAACAAATTTTTCGACGACCAATTTTTTTTCCTTGTTTTCTTTCTTTTCTTCTTTTTTTTTCTTTATTTTCATTTTTTATATTTTTCAAAATGAAAATGAGAAGAAATATGAAAAAAGTGGTTGCCGGAAAAGTCGTCGGCGATCGCCGGAAAAGTCATCGGAAAAGTGGTCGGCGGCCGTCGGAAAAGTCGCCGGAAACTTCACCGGCCGACGGCGACCGGCGGTCGTCGGAAAAGTTGAGGAGTCGCATGGAAGAAGAGAGGATAGAGTTACTGTAGAAAATGGATAGAATAATTGGGTGGGTTGAATGATGGTTACTGTAGAGAATGAATAAAATAATCGAAGGTAAAAATAACCTACCTCACCATTTATTTTAGTTGATGCCCCAAACACTGAATAGGTTATAATGAAGGGGGTTATTATAACCTATTCAGTGCCCCAAACAGCCCCTTAAGGAAGTGATTAATCATTTATGGAAATGATCTAATCACTTATGGAAGTAATTAGTCATTTGTGGAAAAGATTAATCAATTATGGAATTGATTGATCTTGGATTGATTAAACAAGGAATAAGATTGAATCAATTTTGGAAAAGATTGATTTAATTGAATATTTTATTCATGACCACTCTTCTATAAATAGAACACTAGACCTAATTGATTTAGTAGCCCTCTTGCTCTTAGACTCACAAGACAAGACCCTAGAATTTTCTCTAGCCTTCCTCTAAGAGAAAGACTCCCACAAGTCTTTTGCCTCCTAGACTTAGAGACATACCGGTGTAACCTTTGTGGTTATTGTGTCTTTGAAGAAAATTTCCAGCGAAGGAATCAAGAAAGAGCCGCTGCGTTTCTGTTCGTTGGAGCATCGTTGGCAAAGAACGGTCAAGTCTACAACGAAGGTTTGTAACGGTTCTTTCCCGTTTCTTTAGAAAAGGATGAAAATAAATTTAGATTTAATTTTCAAGCATGTTTATAGCAATTTCCAGCAACTTTAAAGAATGTTTAAAGTTTATTTTGCCTTTTCGTAACGGTATTTTAATGTTAATTAATATACGGCATAAGGTCCTTTCGATGCGCTTCCGCTGCGTGGGGGCTTTCATCCCCTTCACATCTGAATTTAGCAGAAGTCTTGTACCAAAGAGAATGACCCCAAATTACCATTCTTCAATAACATTTGGACAATTGAATATGATGAAAAAAAATCATGAAATCATGAATGAGTGATTGGACGAGCTGGTTTTATAATTGATTGAACAAGATAAAAATAATACATTTAAACTAAAGATTTAAGAAACCTAATGATGAAATTCACCTATTATCAAAAAAATTAAAAAAAATGATGAAATTCACCTTTCCCAATTTGATTGTCAAGGTCAAATTGATGAGAACAATTTGTAGCAGAGTGGCCGTTCAGGTGCCAAACTACCCATTTTGTGTATACAACACATTTTCCAAACACTACGAGCAAGATATGGTGCTTATGGAGATAACTTCTGATTATAGTGCGATGTCCTATGATTTTAGGGTTTTCTTTTGTGTTGAGATGAAGAGTTTGTGCCGTTGTTTAGATTTATAGAGTTTAAACTTAAACTTATAGAGAAAATTTGATGCTAACACTAACTAATGTTCATAGTTATTAGATGAAGAATTTTTAATTTATTAGATGAAGAAAAAATATATGCATCACATTCCTTACAATGTTGGATAAAAAAACATTCTTTACAATGCAACCGAAACATAAGATTAATATATTAGTATCATGCTTTTGGTTTTTTCATTGATTGTTTTTTATTGTCAAACTGTAAAAGAATCTGGAATGCAACGAAAATACCTGGTATATGGGGTAAATTATGCTCATCGATATTCATCCAGTCGATTGATATGAAAGTTTGACGAAAAAACATAAAATATTATTTGTTTATGTTATTTTGTCGTGGATTTTCTCAGAATTAACATAAAAGAATATTAGCCTATTTTTTTTATTTACATACAATAAAAAAAATTGTTATTTAGATATGAATTTGGTTTTTAGAATATAACATTTGAATTTGAAACGAAATCTGAGGAGATTTCTTTGGGTTGGAAGTTTTGAAACGAAATCTAAGAAGATTTTGTTGGGTTGGAAGTTTAGATGGTGTACGTATTTTTAGTTTACATGTTGTGTGCAAATGGGACGTTGGAAAATTTTTGGTCATGTGTGACCATTTTTCAGTGTTTTTATATTTTTGGACATATTTCAAAACCGACCCCCATATTTTGCCATCCATACAAATATCTCTTGTAATTTGAAGAAGATTTTAGTATTTTGTTGTCACTTGTATAAATTCAAAAATGGAAAAAGAATTCAAAGTTTAAAATGTTGATGGTAAAATTTGTTTAAATCCTATATTAATTGTGTTATATTAAAGCCTAAATCTTTTTTTAAGCAAATAAAATTCAAATTTTAAATTACATTATATAATAATATTGTCACTTTAATATTTGAAATTTTACCATTGAACTCAATTAATTAACAAATTTCATAATTTTAAAGATACTTCCATGTGTACTTTTTTTTTTTTTTTTTTGGAGATTGTTGGTTTAGTTACAAGAGAAATTACCATATTTTCGAAAATGGTTTTTCTTTTCCTTTTTCTTTTTCTTATTTAATTTAGATATAACATCGATTACTAATCACTGGCTTAAGCTCTATAGTTATTATACAGTTTTGTATGGGCCATTGAAACATTCTTGGATTTTTTTTTTCTTTTTTCATTTCTTATTTAATTTAAATATAACATTGAACACTAATCAATCATTTATATCTTTTTAATATTTTTTATTTTAATGTTATTAAATTCTATTGGTTTTTGCCTATCTCTCTTGACAACTATGAAAGGTAAAAGTTAAACTATACTCATTTCGACGACAACCACAGAAGGTTAATGAGAGTGTAAGTACAACACAACAACAATAGAGGGTTTTCATCCCAACAATCTTAGATAGAAGCCCAAAACAAATAAATAAAAACTAGGATGACCAATTAAATCGAACGTTAATCTAAATAAACAAAGGAATCAAATAGCCTCCTTGGGCAAGCAATTAGTTTTTATTTGAGAGATCGAACTAAAAACTCCCGTGATTGCATAAATATCCGCTATATAATCTACTAATGTTGTTTGTCTATTGCGATCAAAGAAATGAAAGCAAGAGAATAATCTTGGTTAAAAATCACTATTGGTCCCTAAACTTTCATAAAAGTAACGTTTTGGTCCCTGAACTTTCAAAAGTAACGATTTGGTCCCTGAACTTTTAAAATAGTAACGATTCGGTCCCTGAATTTTCAAAATAGTAACGATTTGGTCCCTCCGTTAAAGATTCCGTTAATTTAGAAACAGAATTTTTACACGACGCCAACCTGACAGTTCCACGTGTGAAAAATTAAAAGCCACGTCTGTAGAAGAGAAATAGTGGGTTTTGGGTTGTGGGTTTATGACCGGTTTAATTTTTGGGTTGTGGGTTGTGGGTTTATGATCGATTAATGGGTCTGGAATAAAAAATCTTACGCGCAGAAAAAAGACTGATGGAATTACCAAGAGAAGAAGATGAAGAACGAGAAAGTATAGACGAACGAGAGAGTATAGAGCGAGAGTGAGAAAACTTGGAGGCGTTAATGGCGGCCAAAGTGGACCTGGTGAGCTTCGAAGCTCTTCTGGTCGCCATTTCTTCGATGAAAGAGAAGCAACTACAAGGAAAAGATGATAAACAACTTGGTGATGAAGCAAATGGAAGCTTGTAGAATGTTCGTGGTTCTTCAAACGTTCACATGGCTTCTTTGAGGACAAGAATGGGAACAAGGAAAGTTGCTACCTATTTCTGCTCTTGGCACTAACAGAACTCCTGAAGCCATGGCATACCAATAGCATGAAGGGGATATATCTATTCTTTTTGCTCTAAAAAATGCAAGCACTAGAAGATTGGATGCATTTTTCAGCAGTTGCATGCATCCATGATCTATTTTCATCTCCATGGAAATTATTGTTCATACTGGTGCCACAAACATTCTATTTGAGGCCAAGTTATTGTAGTCCCCGTATGAGACGTGTATTCTTCCAAAATCAAAAGATTTATGTAACTAGATTACTCAGCAAGAGCTCAAATATTCTTAACATTTGTAAGATGTAGGTTGTGCATTAGCCTACTTGAATCAATTCATCTGTCTAATCCTTACAAGTTTTTGACACATTTTATTCTACTTGTTAAACATGTTTTAAGTGATTTTCAAATATTAGTTTAGCTTTTTCATATGAACAAAATTACAGGATAAATGTACAAAATTATAGACAAGAATGCTGCTTTCATTATATAATGGACAAATGTAATATCAAAATAGTTTTTTTTTTTGACAATATGTGGGGAGGGGGATTCGAACCACAGACCTTGTGGTTATCAGTACAACTTTATGCCAGTTGAGCTAAGCTCTTGTTGGCTAATATCAAAATAGTTTGTCTGACTATCGTTTACAAACTACATTTATAGCCTTTGGTCTCTCACTTAATCTCGATATATCTCATGAGATTTAACAGAATAGACTGACAGTGTTGAAACTGAGGCTGTTGGACCATTTGGCCTCCCACTTAATCTTTCTATCGCATCTTGACGAACATCATTGAACTATTCATCTTTCGATAGTACAATGACAGGAAACAAGTTGAATCTCAGAAAAACTAAATAAAGTCAACAAAAGAGAGTAAATACAACACGAAACAAGCAAAAAATGGGTACTCATAAGACATTTTTTTTTTCATGTTTGTTGCCAAAGTAGAGAGAGTACCTATTTGGATCCATTGCTTTTTGATATGATCACATTGGCAACTCTATGCAAATTTCGAGATCGGCATGACCAATTGGGCTGACAAACTTTCTATCCAAGTAAAACTGCACAACTTAAAAACAATTAATATCAATTAAAATATGCAACTAAATAACATAAATAAGAAAGGAATCATCCAAACATGCTGATTACAAAACAAAACAAAAATCACAAACTCACCAGAATCACAATTTTGATAGCTTCCCAATGTGTCTAGATTCAAACTTGACTTCTTCTATCCAAAAATCTATGGTTAGCTTCCACAACTATTACACTAATCAAAATCTAGTCAGCTTCCACGATCGTTAGAAAACCATTTTCATAGTTTCCATGACTATGATTAATTGAGACAAAAATTAGCACACAAAACAAGGCCATATGGCAAAATGGAAACTAACTGGACAACCATTCTATTCTTTTCTAATTCTTATAGGCAACTCAGATCGCCTATTTGCTTGAGCATTTTGGGACGATGAACTTTCCTGCAAAATTTTTCAAGTAGTGAGTAGTGAGAAAATTTTAAAAATAAATTTAGATGGAAAAAACAATTATGTTATTTTTATATTCATTATTAACCTGTGATGGTCTATTTTGTTGAATTGGACCTTTGCAACTCCTTTTGTTGTGATCAGATTGATTACACTTACTACATTTCATAGATAAATGTCTCTTACCAACTGCAGTCTCTTTTCTTGGCTCATCAAATTCTCTTCTTCTTAACTTCTTTTGCCTACCGGAAGCTCTTCTAAAATGAGGTGGACTAATGATATTGAAATTTGTTTTTGGTCAGACATTTGAGCCATTAATTGGATAAATAAGAAGCTCGTAGCATGCAATATAAGCTTTCTTCTTATAACAGTCTTCAACATATGTGTCAACATCTAGCCCTTTATAGAAAATGTTAGCTTTAGGGCTTAAATCAAACCAAGTATTTTGATGATAACAAACTCAGAATTTTTGGACTAACATTTTTAGTGTTTCAAAGTCACTATCTTGTAGAGCTCGGAAAGACGATTCCAACGCCTTTTGAATCACTCAAATCGGAGCTCAAACGAAGAAGTTATGGCCAAAACAAAATTGATGAAAAAGAAAATCCAACGTGGCATGACACGTGGCAAGCTGTTGACGTGGCATCCGGCGTGGCGCTGACGTGGCATGCAGAACGGTCAAAGTTGATGACATGGCAGATGACGTGGCAGATGGCGTGGCACTCCAACGGTCACTTTTTGTTGACGTGGCTAACGTGGACCAATAGGATAATGACACGTGGCGAACGGAGATTAAAAAAAAAAAGGAAGGAATCGTTGATTGACGCGCGGGCCAACCAGAAGACGACACGTGGCGCAATTGCAAATTTTCCAGCCTTTATTTTGTAATTAAAAAAAAAGGGAAATTCAAAAATTCGGCTGCAGGTCTCTTTCACGCGCGCACGCGCGCGTGCACGACACGCGCCTGGGTGTCCTCCTCTGAAATGCGCGCGTGAGCGCTAATCCTCTCCCTGTGCGCGTGGTCCTTGTTTCCTCCTGCCATTTTTCTATTTTCAATTTTATTTTTCTTATTTTTCTTTATTTTTCTGATCCATTTTTCTCCAAATTTCACCAAAATCCTCCCAAATTCAAATTCTATTCTTTCCAAAATTCCACAAATTCAAACTTTATTCTTTCCAAAATTTGCTTCACTCAAATCTTGATTTATTCTCAAATTTCAATATTTCCAATCCTTCAAAATTCTCTCTTAAATTTGAAATTCTTTCCTTTTCCATTTTTAAATTCAATCTCAACCATCCATCCTTAAATTGATCCAACGGCCAATGTTCATCCTCCTCGCCTATAAATTGGACTTGATTTTCCCATTCATATACACAAAAAAAAGATATCAAGTCTTTAGCTCTCAAATTCTCTCTACTCCTAAAATTCTTGTACATCTGCTCCAAAATTGGCCTAGTTTTATTTTTGTGAGGTTGTTTTTTTGTGCTCAAATTGTGTATTTAGTCTTCAAGAGGCAATATTGTGAGGTTTTCTTTTCTTTCTCTTAGGGAATTGTATTAAGGTGTGGGTACACCTTGGGTTGTGAGAAAAAGAAATTGGTTTGATCATGAACCAGTTAAAAGGATCTTGGGTTTCTCTTTAGCCTAGGAAAAAGAGGGTCGTGTGTCGGTTTGGTTCTCACCCGCAAGAGGATCACTTAGTGAAATACCCAAGAAGGAGTCTTGGGAAGTGGAGTAGGCAAATTGCCGAACCACTATAAATTCCCGGTGTTTTCTCTTCCTCTCTTTCTTTTATTTTCTGCTCTTAATTATTTCCTTTGCTTTATTGTCTTAATTTTTAATTTCTCTTAAATTGCCTGATTTAATTTTAGTGGGTTATTTAAATTTCTCTTTGATTAAATCATATTTAAATTCAAAGCTATCTTAGTGTGCATGCTTTAGGTTTTATCTTGCTTAATTTTTCTTAAATCAAATTTGTGTGTTAATCTTTAATTGAGCATATTTCATAGATAAAATTATTTTTAAAAAATTGGTAGTCAACCCTATTCACCCCCCTCTAGTGTTGCCTTTCGATCCTACAATTGGTATCAGAGCGGGTAGCTCGGTTTTCGTATTTCAAAAAGATTTTTAAATATTTTTTCTTTGTTTTACATTCTGTTTTTTTTTTAATCTTATTAAGTCTGGAATTTTTCTAATTTTTGCAAAAAGTTTGAAAAATTGAGTTTTAAAAGTCGTTTTCACTAGAAAGTTTTTTTCCTTGAAAATTGGTTATTGAAACCTCATTTTTTTTTTCTACTTCTTAATCTTTGAAATCTTTTTTGATTAAAATCTAAATTTTAGAAAAGTATTTTTCTTTATAAAAATCTTTGAAAAAAAAATCATATTCTCTATTTTTTTCAAAAACTTAATTGTTCGAGCTTATGGCAACTATTGGAATAAATGGGTATGGTGAAGGTCAATCTAGCACTAGGCCACCCTTGTTTGATGGTAATAATTATGCATGGTGGAAAACTAGGATGAGAATTTATTTAATTTCGATTGATTATAATTTGTGGAAAATTGTTTCTAACGGTCCTGTAATTCCTACTAAGTTAGTTGATAATAAAGATATTCCTAAGAAAGAAAAAGAGTTTAATGATGAAGATAAAAGAAAGTTTTCTATTAATGCTAAAGCCATGAATTGTCTGTTTTGTGCTTTATGTCCTGATGAGTTTAATCGAGTCTCTGCATGTAATTCTGCTAAAGAAATTTGGGATATGCTTGAAGTAATTCATGAAGGAACCAATCAAGTTAAAGAGTAAAAAATTAGCATGTTAGTTCATAATTATGAATTGTTTAAAATGGATGCAAATGAAACCATATCTGAAATGTTTACTTAGGTTCACTAATATTGTTAATGCTTTGAAGGGATTAGGAAAATCTTATACCACCTCTGAAAATGTGAGAAAAATTCTTAGATCATTGCCTAAGAGTTGGGAAGCTAAGGTGACGACGATCCAAGAAGCAAAAGACCTCTCAAAACTTCCACTGGAGGAGCTCGTTGGATCTCTCATGACGCATGAGATAATCATGAAGGCCAATGTGGAAGAAGATGTCAAAAAGAAGAAGAGCCTAGCATTAAAGTCCACTCAAGTTCAAGAGGACTTTGAAACTGAAGCTGAACTAAATGATGAGGAGTTCGCCTACTTGACCAAGAAATTCAAAAAGCATTTCAGGAAAAGGAACTTCTCAAAGAAAGTCAATAGTCAAGAAGGTAAAGGAGAAAAGAGCAACAGAGATACAATCATCTGTTATGAATGCAAAAAGCCCGGACACGTGAAGTGGGATTGTCCTCAAAGAAAATCCACTTCAAAGAAGAACAAGAAGGTCATGAAAGCTACTTGGGACGAAAGCGATGAAAGCGAGTCTGAAAGTTAGGAAGAAGTAGCAAATCTGTGCTTTATGGCTTCTGGAGACGACGACGACGACGACGAGGTAAGTCCTGAAAACCTTACTCTTGATGAGCTCATTGATGCATATAATGAAATTAAAATTGAATTTGAAAAACTAGGTTGCAAATATATGTCTCTTAGGAAGAAAAATGCTAAATTAGCTCTTGAGAATAATAATTTATTAATTGAGCTAGATAATCTAAAAGAGAAAAATGAGACATTAGAAAAAGATCTAGATTTATCTAAATCAAATTTGCATGCTTTAAAAGAAGAGTATAAATTATTAGAGAATAAAAATGAAGATATTTCATCTACTCTTTTAAAGTTTACAAATGGGAAAAAGAATTTATATATCATGATGGGTAAGCAACAAGGCATATTTGATAAAAGTGGCTTAGGTTATAAACCTCACCAAAAACAAAAGAAATTTACAAATTACTTTGTGAAAGAAAGCTCTATTACTTGTCATGCATGTGGAAATCATGGTCATAAAGCTTATGCATGCAATTTACGAAAAATCAATATTATGAATGAAAATAAAAAGAGATGGATTCCAAAATTTTTGTTAGCTAACCCCCAAGGACCCAAACAAATTTGGGTACCTAAGGTTACATCTTGAGAATTAACTCTTTCAGGTATCTTTGAGATCGATAAAGAATAAGTGGTACTTGGACAGTGGATGTTCGAAACACATGACTGGGGACCACACAAAATTCACATACCTAGAAAAGAAAGATGGAGGATACGTTACCTTCGGTGACAATAAAAAGGGTAAGATTGTTGGCAAAGGTAATATTAGCAACGGTTCTAATTTTATGATTGAAAATGTTCTGTTGGTTGATGGATTAAAGCATGATCTATTAAGCATTAGTCAGTTATGTGATAAAGGATATAGAGTAATTTTTAGTGATAAAAATTGTACCATTGAAAATGCATATGATAGAAAAGTTCTGTTTGTAGGAAATAGAGATAAAAATGTTTATACTATTGATTTATTAGATTGTCCTACAGTAGATAATAAATGCTTGTCTGCTTTGCATGATGATTCGTGGTTATGGCATAGAAGGTTAGGTCATGCTAGCATGCATTTAATTTCAAATATTTCTAAGAAATCCCTTGTTAGAGGTCTTCCAAAATTAAACTTTGAAAAAGATAAAGTTTGTGATGCTTGTCAAATGGGTAAACAAACTAAGTCTTCTTTCAAACCAAAGAAAATGGTTTCTACTTCTAGACCTTTGCAACTATTACATATGGACCTTTTTGGACCTACTAGAGTTGCAAGTCTTAGTGGAAAGCATTATGCTTTTGTTATAGTTGATGATTTTTCAAGATTTACTTGGGTTTTATTTTTATCTCATAAGGATGAAGCTTTAAAATCTTTTATTAGCTTTTCAAAAAGAATTCAAAATGAAAAAGGTTTTATGATTTCGAAAATTAGAAGTGATCATGGAGGAGAATTTGAAAATGCTTCTTTTGAAAATTTTTGTGAAGAAAATGGAATTTCTCATGATTTTTCCTCTCCAAGAACACCCCAACAAAATGGTGTTGTAGAAAGGAATAATCGATCTTTACAAGAATTAGCTACCTCCATGCTTAATGAATATGATTTACCAAAATCTTTTTGGGCTGAAGCTGTTAATACTGCATCTTATGTTATGAATCGTGTTTTAATAAGACCTGTTTTAGATAAAACTCCTTATGAGCTATTTAATAATAAAACTCCAAATATTAGCTATTTCAAAGTCTTTGGTTGCAAATGTTTTATTTTGAAAGACAAAGGGAAACTTGGAAAGTTTGAGTAAAAAACGGACATTGGCATATTCTTAGGATATTCTACATGTAGTAAAGCATATAGAGTGTTTAATAAAAGAACTCATGTAGTTGAAGAGTCAATGAATGTTGTTTTTGATGAAACGCATGTTGCCATTAATAAAGTTTCTGCTAGTGATGAATTAGAAATTCATGTTGAAGATCTTAGTATTAAAGATAGGGAAGCAACATCAAATGAATCTCAGAAAGAGCCAGAGATATCTCTCCCTCAGGATTGGAGATTCTCCACTCACCATCCTCAGGAGTTAATTATAGGTGATGTATCTCAAGGGGTAAGAACTCGCTCTTCTTTAAATGCTTTAAATAATGTTGCTTTTGTGTCTCAAATTGAACCAAAGTCTTTTAAAGATGCTGAATCTGATGAGTTTTGGTTAATTGCTATGAAAGAGGAATTAAATCAATTTGAAAGAAATAATGTGTGGGAATTAGTCCCGCGTCCTAATGATCATCCTGTTATAGGTACTAAATGGGTATTTAGAAATAAAATGGATGAATCTGGTAATATTGTTAGAAATAAAGCTAGATTAGTTGCTCAAGGCTATACAGTCAAGAAGAAGGAATAGATTATGAAGAAACATTTGCTCCTGTTGCTAGATTAGAATCTATTCGCATGTTGCATGCATTTGCATCTCATAAGAATTTTACTTTATTTCAAATGGATGTTAAAAGTGCTTTCTTAAATGGTTTCATAATGGAGGAAGTGTATGTTGAACAACCTCTTGGTTTTGAAAGTTTTGATAATCCAAATCATGTTTTTAAATTAAATAAAGCTCTTTATGGTCTTAAACAAGCTCCTAGAGCTTGGTATGACCGTTTGAGTAAATTTTTGCTAGAAAATGGTTTTAAAATGGGGCTTATTGATACTACTCTTTTTATCAAAATTAAAGATAGTGATATTCTATTAGTGCAAATCTATGTTGATGATATTATATTTGGTGCTACTAACCCTTCTCTTTGTGAAGAATTCTCTAAGTGTATGCACAGTGAGTTTGAAATGAGCATGATGGGAGAACTTAAATTCTTCCTTGGGCTTCAAATCAAACAACTTGAAGATGGAATCTTCATAAATCAAGAGAAGTACACAAGGGATCTACTCAAGAGGTTTAAGTTCGATAATGCAAAAGTAGCAAAGACCCCGATGAGTACCACTACAAAGCTTGATAAGGATGAAAAAGGTAAAAATGTAGATATTAAAGCTTATAGAGGTATGATCGGATCCTTGTTTTACTTAACTGCGAGTAGGCCTGATATTATGTTTTGTGTATGTATGTGTGCTAGATTTCAATCTTGTCCTAAAGAATCGCACTTGCATGCTGTAAAAAGAATTTTTAAATATTTGCTTGGAACAATTGATTTAGGCTTATGGTATCCTAAAAATGCCTCCTTAGATTTAATTGCATATTCTGATGCTGATTTTGCTGGTAGTTTAACTGATAGAAAAAGTACTAGTGGAACATGCCATTTTCTAGGTAGTTCTTTAGTATCTTGGTATAGTAAAAAGCAAAATTCGGTTGCATTATCTACCACTGAGGCTGAATATATTGCTATGGCTAGTTGTTGTTCTCAAGTTTTATGGATGAAACAAACTTTGCGTGATTTTGGTTTAAATTTTGAACAAGTACCAATCTTTTGTGATAATACTAGTTCAATAAATTTAACCAAAAATCCTATTCAGCATTCTAGGACAAAGCATATAGACATTAGACATCATTTTCTTCGAGAGCATGTGCAAAATAAGAACATTGTTATTAATTATGTTAATACTGAGAACCAGGTGGCAGATATTCTTACAAAAGCTTTAAATGAAGAAGCTTTTTGTAGAAATAGACTTGCACTTGGCATTATTAGAATTTAATTGTTTAATTATGTTTGATAGGGGGAGCATCTATGTTTTATAATCTATTGAGGGGGAGCATTATTTGTATGATTAAGGGAGAGTAAAATCACATGGTAATATCTTTTTGTTGATAACAAAAGGGGGAGAATTATTTCTAGTATTATGGTGGTTTGTCATCATCAAAAAAGGGGAGATTGTTAGCTTTAGGGCTTAAATCAAACCAAGTATTTTGATGATAACAAACTCAAAATTTTTGGACTAACATTTTCAGTGTTTCAAAGTCACTATCTTGTAGAACTTGGAAAGACGATTCCAACGCCTTTTGAATCACTCAAATCGGAGCTCAAACGAAGAAGTTATGGCCAAAACAAAATTGATGAAGAAAATCCAACGTGGCATGACACGTGGCAAGCTGTTGACGTGGCATGCAGAACGGTCAAAGTTGGTGACGTGGCACTCCAACGATCACTTTTTGCTGATGTGTCGCAGATGTGGCTAATGTGGACCAACAGGATACGGACACGTGGCGAGCGGTGATTAAAAAAAAAAAAAAAAGAGGAAGGAATTGTTGATGTTGGGTTTTATGTCCTAAAACTCGTAGATAGTAAATGTACATTTGACTGAACATTAATAAAAGTGATGTATTATTTATGTTTGTATTATATCTTGTCTTATTAACCCTAATCCAATAAACTAAACATCCAAGGCTAATAGAATGAGGCTTGAACTAGTATGTAGGGACATACGGGGATCAATGTTCAAGTAGTTGACATGCGAGTGGGGGTATCCTGTGCAATGAGTTTGCACAAAGACCGGACCGCGAAATAGTTAACCACTAACTTAGCTCGGTTTCTATTTCACTAGGATGACCTAGGCAACTTGGCCTTAATCCTGAGTGGATTATGGACTCATGTCCATGAGGGATTGTCCTTTGATTTGTATGGGTGAGAGTGGCATGCACGCCGACTCAATAAGCCTACCATTTTGGGGACAAGACCGAGTGGGGAGCTAGGAACATAGTCTTACAAGATGGAATTCACTCCTTCCCAACTTCAGGGTAAGTAGAGGTGTGTTCCCTTAAGTGGTGTCTCCGGGTCTTGAACAATGGGCCCTACCCTCTCTATGGCACGAGAGGGACTTCTGTTTGTTGGTTGGACCTCAAACAAGTTGTTCATTAGAGGAGCACTGGTACTTAAGGATAAAGAGGTAGCCTAGGGGTAAAACGGTAATTTGACCTAACTGGGGTACGAACACACATGAAGGGCTAACTTGCTGTTGATGGTCGATATCCGTGGACACGGAAATATGTCTGCAGTGAGAAGAGTGCAGTTGTGGTTCTTTAGTGGAGTGAACCACAGTTAACGAATATTGATTAATTTGGTTAAAGAGTTTAGCCAATTAATCTCACATCGTTGGAGCTTCTGATCTGTAGGTCCATTAGGTCCCACCGGTAGCTCACTAAGGGCGTTGAGGTAAATTTCTAAGGGAATTGGATATTCGAAGGTGTTCGAGTGTTAAGTTTAAAATATGAATTGGATTCATATTAAAACTATAGCTTATAATTAATGCACATTTGATGTACATTAATACTATAGTTTATATGAGAGAGATGTAATTAAATATAAGATATTTAATTATAGTATTAATTAATTAATGAATTAATAAATACTTTAGTTTTAATTTAATTTAATTAAATTTGATTTAATTATATTACATTAAAACTATAGGTTATGTGGGTTGTTTACATAAATGTGATTTATGTAAATTATATTAAGATTAATTAGTAATCTTATTATTAATTAATTAATTATTAATTATTTAATTTATTTAATAATTAATTTATCAGTTAATTGTAACTGATGAGAAATTCTCTCCCACTAACTTAGTTAAATGCACGATTGAGAGGGATAATAGGAGGGAGTTCTGGTATTTTACGGAGACTCACCTCTTTAGTTAGGGTTAGACTCTCACACTCAATCTCTCTCTCAATCACTCACACGCAAACTCTCTCTTAGTTACGGTGTTCTCTGCGTTTTCTCTCTAGAATACAGAGACCAAAAAGAAAATTCCCTAGAATTCCACTTGCTCCCACAAGCAATCAGCGCATTGTTCCTTGTGAAAATATTGGTGAAGATTTTGTGGTTGTGTCCTCAAAACCAACAAGATCAAACCTTGGAGGTTGCTGAATTTTCTGCATTCCGTTGGAGAAAAGGCGAAACGATCAAGAACGCACCATATATGTTTGGTTCTGTGAAAATCTTCTGCTGCGTAAGGGCTTTTATCCCTTCAGTTGATTGACGCGCGGGCCAACCAGAAGACAACACATGGCGCAATTGCAAATTTTCTAAACTTTATTTTGTAATTAAAAAAAAAAAGGGAAATTCGAAAATTCGGCTGCAGGTCTCTTTCACGCGTGCACGACACGCGCCTGGGTGTCCTCCTTTGAAATGCGCGCGTGGTGCTTGTTTCCTCCGGCCATTTTTCTATTTTCAATTTTATTTTTCTTATTTTTCTGATCCATTTTTCTCCAAATTTCACAAAAATCCTCCCAAATTCAAATTCTATTCTTTCAAAATTCCACAAATTCAAACTTTATTCTTTCCAAAATTTGATTCACTCAAATCTTGATTTATTCTCAAATTTCAATATTTCCAATCATTCAAAATTCTCTCTTAAATTTGAAATTCTTTCCTTTTCCATTTTTAAATTCAATCTCAACCATCCATCCTTAAATTGATCCAACGGCCAATGTTCATCCTCCTCGCCTATAAATTGGACTTGATTTTCCCATTCATATACACAAAAAAAAGATATCAAGTCTTTAGCTCTCAAATTCTCTCTACTCCTAAAATTCTAGTCCTCCCTGCTCCAAAATTGGCCTAGTTCTATTTTTGTGAGGTTGTTTTTTTGTTCTCAAATTGTGTATTTAGTCTTCAAGAGGCAATATTATGAGATTTTCTTTCCTTTCTCTTAGGGAATTGTATTAAGGTGTGGGTACACCTTGGGTTGTGAGAAAAAGAAATTGGCTTGATCTTGAACCAGTTAAAAGGATCTTGGGTCTCTCTTTAGCCTAGGAAAAAGAGAGTCGTGTGTCGATTTGGTTCTTACCCGCAAGAGGATCACTTAGTGAAATACCCAAGAAGGAGTCTTGGGGAGTGGAGTAGGCAATTTGCCGAACCACTATAAATTCCCGGTGTTTTCTCTTCCTCTCTTTCTTTTATTTTCTGCTCCTAATTATTTCCTTTGCTTTATTGTCTTAATTTTTAATTTCTCTTAAATTGTCTGATTTAATTTTAGTGGGTTATTTAAATTTCGCTTTGATTAAATCATATTTAAATTCAAAGCTATCTTAGTGTGCATGCTTTAGGTTTTATCTTGCTTAATTTTTCTTAAATTAAATTTGTGTGTTAATCTTTAATTGAGCATATTTCATAGATAAAATTATTTTTAAAAAATTGGTAGTCAACCCTATTCACCCCCCTCTAGTGTTGCCTTTCGATCCTACAGAAAATACAACAAATGGCATGTTGACAAGGTAGCCCAGTGAGGTCCCATTTTCTACAACCACAAGTACGTGCATCAAGGTCTACACTAAACTTGTCCCAACCATTTCTAACCTCAAATTTCATGTCACCAGCCCATGTAGGCAACCAATTTCTACTATGCAATTTCTCAGTTTCAATCTTCTTTTTTATCTTAAGACACAACTCCCCTTCAAACTTTTCAGCTTTCTCCCTATTATTTTGAAATCTTCTCATGAGGTAAGTTTGAATCCATTCACATAGAGAAATGATTGGTTTGTCTCTAGCTTCTAAGATGCACTACAAGAAAATTTGTCTCTTCCGACGAAATATCTCCCGACGATACAAAAAAACGTCGACGGAAACAGCAAATCTCGATGCTAAAAACTAGGGTCAGGAATGAAACCGTCTCCCGACGTCATTTTAGTAGTGTCGGCAGTTATAATCACATTGGTCGGAATTGAGTGGAACTCCCGCCACTGAGTTTTAAGTATTGTCGGGAGTGTGGCTAATTCCCAACGCGTATAAAGAGACGTCGGGATGGAAAATGTAAATTTTTAAATTAAAGTAAAATATCTCCCGACGTCAATATTTATCGTGTCGGAAGTTAGGGTGTTTGCCGACGCGTTATACATACCGTTGGGAGATAGAAAGTCCGGCCGTTTAAAGCCCTAATTCGATTAGCCCCTCATTTTTTATTTTGCTCCTTCGTGTGCGTCGTCTCCCTCCCGCCTTCGATTCGCCAGTTCACTTCTAGTGTTGCCACCGCCGTCGTCGTTCCACTCGTGTCGTCGTCCTTCCGCTCGTGCCGCCGTCCTTCCGTCATTCCTTGCAGCTGTTGCCTTTCGTCCACCGTCGTCCTTCGTCGGCCAACTTTCGCCAAAGTGGTAAGCCTCTCTCATCCCTTCCATTATTCGTCCGCCATCTTTCGTCTTCCCTGAAATCGAATGGAAAAGAGGAAGAACTCCATGATAATGTATCAAACTTGCTTGTATGCTCTGTGTAGAACTCCATCAAAACTCGTTGATTGTCTATTGGTCAAATTACTTTTTCATTGGTCTATTGTAATTTGGGTATCTTTGTTTCTGCTTGTACATTGTTCATTGTTCATATCATTTTGGAATATGAATGGAACATCTGGATAATTTTAATGATAGTAATTAAAACTTGCTTGAATATCTAGTCTAGAATGCCATCCAAGCTCCTTGAATAATTCTTATGAATTCTGCTGGTCAAATTACTTATTTATTAATCTATTGTAACTTTGTTATCTTTGTGTTGCTGCTTGTTCATTGTTCATGTAATATTTTTCCTCTTTGTGCTCCTCATGAATTGTGTTTACTCTCTATGTGTTATAACTTAATAAGAATACTTTATCTATTATTGACTTAATTCGTAATATTCATGATAGATTCAAGTGTATATCACATTATGATTCTAGAGTTAGATGTTGGTTAGAATTTATGAGATTTTTGTTTTTGTTTTTGTTTGGCACCAAATGAAAAGGAACATCAAACGTTTTGGCTCAAACCGAGGGCACCTTTGGCGGGAATTCAAAAGGGAAATTGAATTTCTTCCAACAAAGAAGGACCCTACACAAAAAACCTCCCATTCATCCAGACCTCTCTAGCAGATTATGGGCTAGAAGATTATTGCCTCTAGAGCATTTAACAAGGTAGATATTTTCTAATTGGGAAGCAAAGGAAGTGATTTCTTCCACGATATTTTTGTTTTTGAAAAGATCCTCCTCTCCAAGAGTTGATAGGAAACCAATCTTGACATTGGAAATAAGATTAAAGTGCTAGACTAAGTGACACTCAGATGTAAGAAAAAAAAAACATTTACATACTTCGCAAGCCATATATGATGTCTAAGTCTTTTGTTTTCTTTTGTTTATTCAAAATGTCAATGCTAAGTATTTAGTTATATATGATGCAAAGTTAGTTGATGTGACATTTTGATTATGTATATTACCTTAATGGTTAGGAATGATGATGATAGCATTCCTGAGAATGAGATATGTGGTGAATTTGAGATGTTTACACAAAGTGCGCGACCGTTAGGGGGCTCGACTTTAAGGACATTATCAGCGGATGAGAAGCGAATTGCACACTGGTATATATTAAACAATTGTGCGGAGATACAATCTTATCACAGATATGTTTTCAACATTGTAATATTGACTTGTCAGGATATGAAGCGTTTGAACTAGAGTTTTCTGACATATCCCTTGTTATTGTGGTCATCAGGCAACACTTAAGACTAATTCGACCTCAAGCACAAAGCTTGATCGACTTATATAAAAGACATCAGCTGACATTTTCTAATTGGTTCAAATCTCATGTAAGTATGACATTTGTTCAAAAGCGTTTGTAACTTCATTATCTTCGTTTGAACAACTTACATCGAATGAACAGGTTTTATCAGAGTGTGATAATATGTCGGATGATATGTTTTCACTAGCAATGGGACCAGATTCGGAGGTTCGGTCTTACAGTGGGTGTATTGTTAACGGAGTACACTTTCATAGTATCGAGCGTGATAGTCGTCGAGCTACACAAAATAGTGGAATCATGGTTCCTGGAGAAAGCGAATGTGAAGGTGATGATCACAATTTTTATGGTGTTTTGAAGGAAGTTTTAGACGTTCAATATGCAAAGTGACGACATGTTATTATGTTTATGTGTGCATTGTTCGATACAAATAGTAAAAAGAAGAGATCACACATATTTAGGGTACAAATCTATTAATATATCTCGTTACTGGTATGCTGATGAGCCGTTTATTTTTGCTAGTCAAGCACAACAAGTTTCTTATTTGGATGACCCTAAATATGGAACTAATTGGAAAGTGGTGCAACTAGTCCAAAACAAACGCTTGTGGGACGTGCCTGAACAACAAGATCTTGATAACGATCAGCTCGATTTGTTAGAAGTTGGAAATAGAATCAGTGTCAATGAATCAATTGAGGATAACACATTATGTAGAGATGAGGTTGATCCTACAATTTTAGCACAACAAATTAGTCAGCACGATGATGCCTTCATAAACGATGAAGAAGAGGATGTACCACAATCTCTTGATGTTAGCTCGAGTCCTGATGAACATCCTGACAGCAAATGAACATCCTAAAAGTGAATGAGTAAATGTGTATTTCATTTTATTTCTAACGATAGATGTATTACTACTATGTCATACAGTTTCTTTTGTGTTTGTACAGGGAAGATGACGAGTCAAGACCAATTGGTAGATGCAGCCGAAGAATATGATAATGATGATACTGACGAGTTTGGCCCACCATCTTCCACTGGAGAGACCTCAGGTTTAATTACATTATTTCATTGTATATATTCATTTGGTATTCAACACAATGTAATATTTTTTGTTGTTGTGATTCAGTTGGTAATGGTACGACAACTAGGACGACTCGCTCGTATTCGCATAATATTGAATTGGATAGGTATGTCGTACTTCATGGGCAAATTCCCATTGAGATTGACCCTGCATTGAAGAAGCCAGTTTGCAATTGGGCTGTGAAGTTTAGCAACGCAATTGGTATTGCTGTGAGAGAATCATTTCTAGTTCGATGCGCCTCAATCCGAGATGTACCGAAAGAATGTAAGGAACTTGTCATAAGCCGATTGATGGTAAGTTGAACACGTCATTTTTTCTGAATACTTTTTATGTTGCTATGTATCATAATAATTGTACCTATGTGTATGAGCATTTTGAGTTCGACTTATCCAAACCAGCAGTGAAAAGGTTCCTTCAAAGACAAATGCAGAATTTATTTAAGGAGTATCGGGTAAATTTACACAGACACTACAAACAATATGAAAGTCCTGAAGAGGCACGTGCAAACCCACCACCTCGTCTGAAAGAAGACATCGAAGATTGGCATTTTCTATGTACAAAGTTCGAGAGCCCAGAGTGGAAGGTATGTTCTTATTTAACATCATTTTAGATTAGCACAAACATTGCAAGAAAAATAACCCATCTTTCATTTTGATAGAAACTTGCAGAGGCCAATCGGAATAATCGATCCCCTTTGTCATTTAATCATAGGACTGGGTCAAAGTCTTTCCTTCAAATTCGAGAAGACATGGTATAGTCCAACAAAAGTCCTTCGTTACTTGATTTTCCTATAAATTTGACTAAATTTTTATGTCTTGAGTTACAGAAACTGGAACAAGGTCGCGAAATTGGACCAATTGACCTATTTGAGCGGACACACTCTAGAAATGGCGAGTGGGTCAATCAGGCGACTAATGATGCACATGTAAGTTTACTTTCAAGCTTAAGTCAAACATATGTTTCTCCACAATTACACAATTAGTTATGACAATTATAAATGCAGAATCAAATGCTGGTATTGCAAGATGCTCTTGTTCTGGAAGGGTCTGAACCACTCGTAGGAGAGGTCATATTGGAGAAAGTGTTGGGAAAACGACCAGGCCATGTTAAAGGCCTTGGTTGGGGACCAAAGCCTACATCACACAAAAACCTCATCCGATGAAGCATCCTCATAGAGAGGACGTGACCAAGCGACACAAATAAAATCTTTGCAAGCACAACTTCAGGAATCAGAAGCGAAGACTCACAAGGTACAAGCAATGGTTGAGGAAGAGAGGAGTGCAAGACACGAAACGAAAGCTGAGCTGGAGAACTTGAGAGGTGATCCAACAATTCGTGCAGTCACAAGGAGGAGAGACATCGAAATAGGTATGAACTTCCTCCTTTATGTAATAAACATATGAGTGAAAGGTATATGTTGCTATCCTGCAGTTATGGTAGCAACATAAATGTATTTAAATCATTCTTAAGTAAATGAAGAACATTCTATGTGGCTATCCTGCGGTTATGTGGTAGCAACTGAGATTGTTTTCTATGTTAAGTTTGAGATTAGTGGTGAAGGGTGGGTGAGAGTTGAAGTAGAGGAGGAAACTCATGTTTTGTTGTTGAAGGTGGGAGGAAATTCATATTTTATCATTTCTATATATGTTTCTAAGTTGTTTCAGTGTTTGAATTCATGTTAAGTTGTTGAGGAGTGGGTGAGAGATATATAGCTAATTTTGTTTAATTAGTTGCTTAAGGGCTAGTGTTGAGAAACGTAGTATGTGGTTATCCTGTAGTTATGGTAGCAACTGATTTTGTTTGTTTTCTTGCTCAATCATTTGATGCTATGTCCACAATTCTATGTTAAGTTTGAGTTTAGTGGTGAGGGGTGGGTGAGAGTTGAAGTAGGGGATGAAATTCATGTTAACTTAGTTGATGTAAAGTTGGTTTTCACATTAGTTAAGTTCAAGCATTGGTGTGAGGGGTGAGTGACTATTGTTCATTTATCATTTCTATATATGTTTCTAAGTTGTTTCAGTGTTTGAATTCATGTTAAGTTGTTGAGGAGTGAGTGAGAGATATATAGCTAATTTTGTTTAATTAGTTGCTTAAGGGTTGGTGTTGAGAAACGTTGTATGTGGCTACCCTGTAGTTATGGTAGCAACCAAGGTTTAAAATGTCGATGTCGATGGAAATGTCGAGGTCCAGATTTTATGGAAATGTCGAGAGACATTACGGGAAAATTTACGGAAATTGTGGAAATTGATAGAAATTGTTTGAATTAGTCAATGAAACCTTAATTGTGGCTTAATTAGACTATAATGGACCCTTTTTTATAATCATATCTAAAAAGTAAGATAATATTTAGATGAAATTGTCGATTCAAATGTCAATATGTGCAGGAATTTTGAAAGAAAAAAAAATTGATGAAAATTGTTTGAATTATTAAATGCAAATTTAATTATAGTTTAATTATATTACAATTAATCATTTTTAACCATCTATTCAAGTTACATATAATAGGCATATTGAAATTTCTATAGAAATGTTGATACCGACAAAGATTTTGAAAAAATTATGACAATCGATAGAAATTGTTTGAATTATTAAATGAATGAAATTTTAATTATAATGACTTAATTAAACTATAATTAATTGATATTTAACATCTATAACTATATTTGAATGGACGACTAAACATTAAACTTAGACCAATTGGATAATTTTAAACAAATATTATAAAGATACACATCAATAAAATAAAATGTAAAATATTATATTACTAATATATATCATTTTATGTAATTAAAGTAGGTGTAATTGTAAACAATCTATAAATAAAAAATAAAAACAAAAAACAAAAAACAAAACGGAAAATGTATACTAAAAAAGAAAGTTAAAAAAAACTAAAATTGAAAAAGTTAAAAAAAACTAAAGTTATAAGAACAAAATGCTAAAATTGAAAAAAAAAAATGAAAGGATAGCCTAGTTGTCGGGCGGCGCATGCACAGGGAGGCGCGTCAGATGATTGATACGCCTCCTGACCTGAATTTGCCTTTAATAAAAAAAATTAAAGAAAATTTCGTTGGAAAAGGGGGGAAGAACAAAATTCTCCCCCACGATATGTCGACCGAAATTTAACACACTGGTAGCTACTGATTTTGTTTGTTTTCTTGCTCAATCATTTGATGCTAAGTCCACAATTCTATGTTAAGTTTGAGATTAGTGGTGAGGGGTGGGTGCGAGTTGAAGTAGGGGTTGAAATTCATGTTAAATTGTTGAGGGGTGGGTGAGGGATTCATGTACCTAAGTTTATATCATTTGGTTAGGGACACACTTACTTGCTGTGTTTTAGTTTTGTTTTATCCATGTATATGGAATTTCTGTTTTGTATAGATAGGTTTCCTTTTGCTAGACACCTACTTCGAATGGACAAGAAAGTGTTCAAAATGAAAAACTTTACACAAGCACCTCATAAAAAGCATTGTAGGAGAAATTTGAAGTGTAATTGGTTAAAGAGTAACTGTTGAGAGATATACAGCTAAAGTTTGTTTCTTTTGTTTAAATTGTTTATTTTATTTGATTAAAGTGTAGTTGTTGATCATATCGTTCTTTGCATTGCAGGGCGGAAGGATGATGTTTTTCACTTTTGAAAGATCAAGCTCTTTGTTTTTGGTTGACGATGTAAGACTGAAGCCTATGGACAATTGCAAGAATCACATGTTTTTTTTTCTTTTCGAAGTTTATGTTTATGAACTTGACTTATGCACTTTGTTGTATGAACAAATATTTATAATATTTTGAATGAAAGATTTATAATATTTCGAATAAAAATATGAATATTTTAATGAAAATAACAACATCAATAACGTAAACAATTTTCAAGCAAACAAATCATGCGTTACAATATTATAGGTTTGGAAAAGAAATTTCATAAGGAACTCCCGACGAATCGACAAAGCGTCAGAAGTAAACCCAACTCCCGACGCCATTAGGAACCACGTCGGCGTAACGGGTTGGATGGATATTAGGCGACGCAATTCATTGGCGCCGGGAATTACTGGAACTACCGACGCCAATACCAAACAGTCAACAAGGGGACAGTCCCGACGCCATCAACATAGTGTCGGCCTTTACACCCTCTCCCGACGCTAGGTAAGTTAGCGTTGGGAATTACCGCACCTGGTGTAGCGTTGGGAATATCTCAAACTGCAGACGATTTGGTTTTTCAGCGTCGGGAGTTGAAGTCCCGACTAGGATCTACCTACGGTGTTCTCGATGACAAAAACTGCGTCGGGAGAACTTCTCCCGACGTGTTTTAGGATTTTTCCCGACAGTTTTTAGCGTCGGGAGAGATTGTTCTTCTTGTAGTGATGGTAGCATTAAATACCTCACATAAATTATTAACCAAAGGCCAACAACCACTCATGTGCACCTTGATTTACTTTTCTGATTTCTTGCATTTCCCTTTCCCATTGTTGTTGATAGGTTGCACGGGCTGCTCGCCAAAATAGCTCTTTCAATTGCTTTCCATGAAACTTTTCCTCATATTTCTATAGATGTGTCTCACACAAAATCGATGTTCTGAGTTTGGAATTAACTCATTGAAGATTGGAACTAAACCCTGAAAATATAAGTAAAATAAAAATGTCACAAATCTGTAAATGAACCAACTTTTTTTTTTAAAAAAATAGTGAATTACCTTTTGTTGATCAGATATAAATGTTATTGTTCTACCCTCAATATCTGCAAGTAATTTAGTTAGAAACCATGTCCACGAGTCATTTGTCTCTGCTTCAACCACCGTGAAGGCTAAGGGAAAATATTGGTTATTAGGATCTATTCCAACGACCGAAATTAATTGTCCTCCGTAAGGGCCTTTTAGATGGCAAGCATCTAAACCAATAAATGGCCTACAACTAGCAATAAAACGTCGTCGACATCCATCAAGACAAATATACAACCGTTGAAAGGTATGGATTAGTGTAATTCTACCAATCGATTGGCTATCAATCACCTCTTGTTCATGTCGTACATCCAAGTTCAATAGAGTGCTACTACCAGGATTGGATTTACGTATCTCCTCACAATACTCCCATAATCAATGATATTGCTTTTTGTGTTATCCATGCACAATATCTAAAGCTAGACTTCTAGCTCTAGATGCTTTCGTTTTACTAATCTGTGAAATATAAGTATGTTGTACCTTGTCCTAGATGGCACTCAATCTCATATTTGGTTGCTCATTTACATCATTTGCTATTTGCTTGTTAAGCCACTTAGAAGTTAGACGTGGATTCTTGAAGGATCTACTACAGGAGTGTTTGTCAATTAAAGTCTTCAATTGATAAGTCATCTCTCCTTGAATCTTAGAAACTTAAGCCACTCATCTACGCATTTGGCTTGAACTCTCAACTTATCATTTTTTACAAATCGTATTTGCCATCCCCTTTAACATCGTAATCTGCCACAACATTCTTGAACTCATTTAAAGAGTTAAATAACATTCCTAATTCAAAGCGTGGCATCCCATCACCCATTACTTCTTTAAAAACAGGATATTTTGGTTTATTGCCAACTTCAGAATTGGATGAATCGCTCAATGAGATTAGCTCGCTGGAGTCGATGTCACTTTCATCATCCCTTTGAACATTCTCATTTGTTCCAATAACATCAGTTATATCCAATGGTATAGAACTACCTTCTACATCCTTATCAACATACATATCAAACATCTCGTCATCGTCATCTTCATCTCAAATTCACAATCACTTATATAAGGCAATTCATCACTATTATTTTCTAGTAATACTGCTTCATCCTCATAATCATGTTCTACATATATCTCAAATGTCATTCCATCACTTAAAAGGCTAGCTAACTCCATCACATCTTTATCAGATTGTAATAATCGGAAACCATCAACTTCTTTTGTTGGATCTCTACCCCACAATTTTAGATAATTATAGTACCCCAACTGTTCAACAACATCAATTACCTCAAAGAAAGACCAATAATCTAGATCAAAATTAGTAAACCGATTGACCTTACCACATACGTATTGAAGATATGGCTCATCTATAAAGTAACCACTATGATGCACCTCTACCACAAATATGGCCATCCCTGCAAATTCAATAATATAACAGTAAATTATTTCAAAACTAATGAAAAAAAAAAAGTTGGATGTTGTGAATTTTTTTGTTATTCAATGTTTTTTTTTTTTTTTTTTGGCAAAATAGCTATACTTTGACTCTAAAAAAACAAAATATATATAATCTCAATGTAGTAGAAAAGCCTTAATTTCTTGAGTAAAATACAGTAGAGTGTAGTAAGTGAAAGAGAAGCCCTAACAAAAAAAAAACCCTTATTCTTTTTATGAAGAAACCTTGAACGAACCCAAACCCTAGAAAAATCAACTTACAAAATTTCAACAACACAACAAAAGAAGAAGAAAATTCAGACTAACCTGAACAAAAGATTGCAAATTGATTTGTCAAGAATACAGAGAAGAGAAAAGAGAAAATAGAGAAGAGACCATCATTTTCGCATGACCTTTTCTATTTGTTTCAAAATACAGTAGAGTAGTAAGTGAAAGAGAAACCCTAACAAAAAAAAAAAAAAACATTCTTTTTATGAAGAAACCTTGAATGAACCCAAACTCAAGAAAAATCACCTTACAAAATTTCAAGAACACAACGAAAGAAGAAGAAAATTCAGGCCATAAACCATAAATCGGCCTAACCTAAAACCGACCCATTATTAACGAAATTTTTAATTGAGGGACCAAATCGTTACTATTTTAAAAGTTCAGGGACCAAATCATTACTTTTGAAAGTTCAGGGACCAAATCGTTACTTTTATGAAAGTTTAGGGACTAATAGTGATTTTTAAACAATAATCTTCTATCTTCTAACAAAAGCATTCAAATGGTTTTTTTTTTTAGTTTTGCCTAAATTTATATGGCAAACTATTGAAATAAGGTTGTTAAGACATGTGTCAAAAGCGAGCATAACTCAACGATAATTAACATATATTCTAGACCAGAGGTCAGATGTCTCTTAACTCAAAATGTTTATAACTATAAAAAAAGGACAAAACAAATAAACTCACAAGTGAAATTGAGAGTAGAAGTAGAATTTATGAGTTTAATTTTAAAAAACCAAATGGTTATTGTTCACACGTAACTACTAGGAGTGTGCAGAAACTGAGCCGAACCGACGAACCGAACCGAACCGACTGGTTCGGTCTGGTTTTTCCCTCTTTTCTCAGTTTCTTCAGTTTATCTCTATAAAAAATCGAGTTATTCGGTTTGGTTCTCGGTTTAACCTTTAAAAAACCGACTAAAACCGAACCGAGCCGAATACCAACCATTTTAAATAATCCAGCCCAATCCCAAAATAATTCAGTCCATTAAAAGGTAGCCCAGCCCAAAAAATTAGGGTTTCTTCTATCCCAACCCTAACTCTTTACCTCTTCCTCTCCCTTCCTCTTGCCATTTCCCTTCCCCCCTCTCTACCCCATTCTTCTTTCTCTCTCTATTGCAACAACTTTTCCCCTCTCACTCTTCCTTTTCGAGTTTAGACAGTCACCCCTCTTCGCCATTGCGCCGTTGATTTCTTTTCACTATGGTCGTCGTCGATCTCTTTTCTCCATCGCCGTCGATCTCACTTCGCCATCGCCGCCGTCGATTTCCTTGGCCATCCTTCACTATTGTCGTCTTCTCTTCCCTTTTTCTCACGATCGACAGTTTGTCTCCATGATCTCTTCATTTTCGCTTTCTTATCTCTCTTCCTCCTCTCTTTCTCTCGATTGCTCTGCATCTGTATTTTTTTTTTTAATGTTTACTGTGTTGTAGTTTTACTTTTAAGAAAAACATTGTTTTGCAAAAAGAAATAGGAAAAAAAATCGGTTTCAAAACCGAACCGAACCGTCTAAATCGAAGTTGAATGGTTCGGTTTTGAAACCAAAACTGAAAATATTTCGATTTTCTCGGTTTGTAACTCTTCAGAACCGAAGGGTTTGGTTCGGTCAACGGTTTCGGTCAAAACCGGACCGAACCGAACCGTGCACACCCCTAGTAACTACAAAGATGAGACACGTGGAATAAATATGTATTTGTATTGATGTTTGTGGGTGTAGTAGTACAATCTCTATCTGATTCTCTCTCTTATGTGTATGTGTTTCACTCGAGGATTGGAACGCAGTTCTCAAATTTGAAGTTGTCTCAAGGGCTTTGCAGCTCTTGTTCTTGAGGTTGAAGTCGTCTCAAGGGCTTTGTAGTTTGTTATTGAGGTTGAAATCGTCTCAAGGGCTTTGCAGTTTGTTATTGAGATTGAAGTTGTCTTGAGGCCTTCGTGAGTTTCAAGGAGTCTTTTTGATCTTCTGGAAGTTTTCGAATGTTCTAAATTCTGAATTCTCTCTGAGTTCTTCCCTGATATTTCTAAATTCTGGCCTCCCTTAAAATGAAGAGAGTTCTCCTATTTATAGGGTTCTCCATGGACATGAGTTTGGGCTTCTTTGTATTTGGACTTGACTCATTGGACATGGGCTTGGACCGAGTCATTTGGACTTGGGCTTTACTGACTTTGGACCTAGTCATTTGGATTTGGGTTTGACTTAAACTTGTGACCCAAATACCGTAAAATCCAAACACTAATGACCCAATCTTTGATCAAATTAAAGTTTGGGTTAACTACATAGATAGACCAAATAGAAATCGAAATTTCAAAAATGTCTAGTTTCAAAAAAATTATCAACTTTGTCCAAAGCCAAGCCAATATAAAGATTAATTTACGTTAATACCCATTATATCATATTTAAATTCAAAAAATAAAAGAGGCTTAATTAATATAATCGTTGAATTTTTTTTTCCTAAAATATCTCCATCAATTACCTATTATTAATCTCTTCACCTTCTCCCTCCCAAATTTGCAACTCCTCGATTCTCTCAAGATTTCCAACAAACCATTATCTCACATTTACTTTCAATTGAAACCATAAAAAAACGCTTCTACTCTCTGCCCTTTCTTCCTCAACACCGTGAAACACACACTGCCCACGAAAATACAATCTAGTCGCCGGTGAGTTGACGACGTCCAACGCGAGTTCACAGTCGCGAAAACACAGAAAACCTTCGCCGTTTCACGCTATCACCACCACCGCTTCACACCGTCCATCGGTTCATGCTTCTCTGTTCTTGAGTGGTGAACCCCACTACCGTTTCACACTATCAGTCGCTGAATCGAGTTCACATCATCCAGATTTCATTCCTCGTACTTGTCGTCAGTTGGAGTGGAGGATTTTGGTTTGTTTTTTGGGTTTATAAAAGTTATAAAAGGTTTTCTTCTTCTTCTTTTGTTGGTTACTGTGTTATTCTTTACTTGGGAGAGTGTATAAAAATCATACAAGTTTTTTTTCTTCTGTTGGTTACTATGTGTGTTTTTTTTAGATGTTGGTTATTGTTGTATTTTCTTTTTTATTTTTCAAGAAAAGTGTTATTGTTTATTGGAAGAGTTTATAAAAATCATACTGAGATTATAATTCAATAACATTCCCACAAAAAATGTATATTTGGGTTAGTAAGTTTTTTTTTTTTTTTTGGATTATCATCGGTGAAGCTCTGACACTGTATTCCAGCCGTCTCATCCTCCGGGCATCATTTCAAGCTCTCGTCGTTGACATTGTGTTCCCGTCGTCTCATCCTCTCGAGCAGCGTTGGCCGTCGATGCTTCTGCCATTTTTTTCTGTCATTCTTGTTCAGATAGTCCATCTCAGTTCATCGACCACATTGTCTTGGTTGCTGCCGTTGGAGTTCATTCATAGAAATAAATTTGGGTTTGTTATGTGGGTTATAAACAATATACAATTTTTGCTTTCCTCATGGTTATTAGGTCATTGTTTACTTAGTTGGATTTATAAAAATCATTCAGTATGTTATTGTTTTCTTAGTTGTGTCATTGAGTTTATATAATATATAATCATCGGTGTTTATATATATTTGTGTTATTGTGATATTGTTAATTTAGTTATGTTATTGGGTTATTGCTCTTTTAGTTGAAGTTTTATATAATATGTCATATGGTTTATATTCAATTGATGGTAGAATTCAAGATTTTAATTACACAAATTATAGCGAGATTATATTTAATATGAATGTTATATTCAAATGAATGACTTTCATGTCTTATTAATCTCATACTAAAAAATATATTCATGGTCAGTAGTAACATAGTTATTAATCTCATTCCAACGACCGTCATACACCATCCGTATGTGAATGAGATTATTACCTATGATGAATATTTAATAAGGTTTATATATTATACATCTAAGTATATATTTATAGATAAAATATACTACATGACCTATATTTATAATTCTGAAAATTCATTTATGAACTTTATAAACCATGTCGTGTATACTATATAAAGAGGTTTATATAATATAATTCTAAATATATATTTATTATACAATATACAACCTAGTATATATTTATCATTCTGACGTTCTACTTATGAACTGAATACACAATGATGAGTATATATTATATAATGGATTCGGTATATTGATTATATATTATAATACATGATATGTATTTATTATTTGAAGAAATATTACATTTTATGATCAATTAAGTGATTAGATGTAAATATATAAGGGTTAATGTGAACAAATAGTTAAAATTAGAAACATTTATATCATTAGATATTAATAACAAAATTGAAAAAAAAAATGCAAACCATAAACTTGGATTGCTTTTCATATTGTTTGACAAAATAAAAGAAAAATTATATAAAAGATTACTATTCATATAAAAGCTACTGTAACAATTGAATAAAAAAATGGACAAATAGAACATACTCATATTTGCTCAAAAAAAAAAAAAAAAAAAAAGAACATACTCATATTGCTTGACAGAAGAAACTGAATCAAATTTTTGTTGAATTTTTTTGATGGCCGGCAATGAAAATAGAGTGATGAGGTTTTTCAGTTTAACGGCAATTGCTTGAATTTTTGTATGAAATGTATTTAGGGTTAGGGTTGAGTATTGCTAAATTAATTATTTAATAATTTAGTTTTTATTATGGAAAGAATCCATACAAACCAAATTTTAAATGTGCAGAATTTTGAAGGGCAAAATTGGGAAGATTTAGCTAGGAAATCTTGAGCCAAGACAAAGCTGAAAATTTTTTCTAGACATTTGTGAAATTTAATTATTTGTAATTTCATTATTAATTTTGAATAACGACGTGCCAACTTGTGGTTCGCTGTAGTTGGATAATGCATGGTAAATAAAATTGAATATATATTTTTAAATTCTGACTTGTACAAAGTTTAATATTTTACTCGTTGGTTATGCAAAAAGTTCCATATAGTAATCTGAAGAGGAGTCATTTGTTAACATGGAAATGCATGATCAACTGGTATACCCAATCAACAAAGGTCAAATGTTTTAATATTCGAGCTAAAGTTTCTCCATGGCCCTTTAAATATCTTGCCACTCGGCCAAATTGACCGTAGCTCAACTGGTATACTCAACTAAGAGATCGAATATTCAGATCCAGTATTGTTGAACTCAAAAGAAAAAAGATATTGCCACGTGTTATCACAATTCAACATGGATTCATGGTACCCTTAAACAACATACACCACAAAAATCATTAAAAGAAAAATCTGAAACAACTTGTAATTTGATTTTGTATTCCAGTGATAAAGTAATATCCATAACATACAATGTAAATTCACTGTTAGTGACTCACTCTCCAACTACAACCTTCAACCTAACGCTCTAAGTAAATCTTAACAATGGTCAAAAGCTAGGTGTTGATGCGGCTCCAATAACGCAGAACAAAAACAACTCTATTGGGTCAGATCAGAAACAGCGAGGTAAGACATAAATGAATCAAAGAAGAACAGCCACAAAAAGCTTCACTAACGAAGCTAATGGGAAAGGACAGGAAGAAAGGACAGTGGCAGTCAATCTAAATGGCTCGTTTTCTTAGCACTTTTGAGTTAGTTTTAGCTTTCACCTTTCACCAGACCAATCTTCTTTTTCTAGGAATCCATGGCCACCGCCACCGCGGCTTCTGCAAGCGGATGCACCTGAACTCCCGAAATGAAGGACATGAAAGGCAGGTGCGTCGTTGATCCAACTGGCTTCTTCTTCTCCTTCAGAATCACCCCCTTCCCGACCTTCCCAAGGATATTCCTCACTTCATTTGCTAGCTCGATCACCATATCGTCTTCGTGGCCTGATCAGAGATGCATATAGTAAATATCGACTCAAATGTAGTTCATACAATCACACATCAGAATTCAATTTTAGTTGAAGAATTTGATTGTTACCAATATCGAACAAGGCCTTCTCTAATCGGAATAGATAGTCTCTATTGTTCCCACATGGACCAGATGCAGTTGCAATTTGGCTGAAAAATTAGTAAATGAGCGATTTAGAATGAACCCTTTTCAGGGAAGAATAAGATCATTGAAAGCACAATGATAAACCTGCCAGTACCTAGCCATTTCCTCCAAGGGAGCAGGTCCTAGGTAGTATTTGTTTTGCAATTTATCAGGTGTAGACGTGAAACTGCATACATATAAATGCAAGTATATCAGTTCAAGAAAACAGAGTTCTTATTCAACCTGTCCCAAATAAGATTCTGAACAAATGCAATGTTTCAGAAGAAAAGAAAATCCATCGGGAAGCTTACACTAAAACTCCTGTTAATGTGGGTTCCATGGAGTTTTCATCCTGAATCAAGAAAGGAAATGGATTGCAAATAAGTAAACAATAAAGGAAAGCAGTCAATATAAAAACACCTAACAAAGAGGCAAATTCTCTCATGGCCTTAGCCTTACCTTGTAGAAGTTTACAATAGTCTTTCCATCATACTCGCATTCTCTTTTCTCCAGATACTACATTGCGAAATACAAAAAGGGTAAGGGAATAAATTCTGGTTTTGAGTGAAATCAAGATAAATTTGAGAGAAATACCTCCATGGCTAGTCTCTCTCTTTCAGGACCTCCACGGATGCAATATGCAGCACCCCACTAACAAAAAGAAAGAAGGCTAATTAGGCAAGGTTACAAAAATTCTGCCATTATAGAGAATGAATACAATAAATGAACTCAGATGAAATTGTATCAGCCGCCATGAAATTTGCAAATGAATGAACATTTGTAATTGCTCAAAACTTACGCAAACGGATCCTTCTCTGTGTTCCAGCGTGAGAGTTCTAGCAGGGTTTTCAGGTGTACCTCTATGGTCAATACAAGCTGTGGAATGGGAAATGAGATATAAGAAAACTTTTGTCGCCATTGACGAATTGAAACGTTAAGGAAGAAACTTACCAAGGTCAAATACACGCCTATAATCTCTAATAAAACCTATCACTCTCTCGTCGAAGTCGAATCCCGGATTCCACACAAGAGATCCATAGCCAAAAACCCAAAGAACCATGATTGAATTGATATCCTGCAAGAACAATTTCCCCCAAAATCAATCAATTAGGGCAATGAATGTCACAGTCCCTTGCGTCATACTCTGTTCTAATAATTTAGTCATCGCTCGAAGAAATCAAACAATTCATTCAGTTTTGAGCAAAAAAACTCCTCAACTACTTGAATATTCCTCTCGCCAGATTAAACTCGAAAAGAAAAGAGGAACAGAGAAAAGGGAATTGGATTTGTCCCAATACAGAACACAAAATCCACAGAGAAATCACATCATTCGATTCGGAAAACGTAGAGCGAGAAAGGGGAATCGATTCTTACAAGAACTCCGACGAATTTAAACAAAGGAATTGCTGTGATCCGTCGAGAGAGAGGTGAAACGAAAAATTATAGCAGCAAGAGAGAAACGAAAAGGCTAAACGGATTTGCGTTTAGCTGAAGAGAAGAAAAATTAGGGCGTTTCTCTCTGCTACTGTTTGTTGTTGTTCTTTTTCCTCGTGATTCTGATTGATTCTGCGCGGTTGGAGCTTGAAGAAGAGGAGGAATTTATAGCCAATGTCTCCCGAAACGGAAACCTGTGGCGCCATGGATGGCGTCCCTTTCATGCATGTGCATGTCATTTTGTCCTTTTCTCATACATCCATAAAATCTATGACGATTTTTTTTTCAGTTAAAATATTATTTTCGTCTGTGTATTTTGTATTTTTTTTATTTCTCTGTACTTTTAAATTAATTTTAGTCTATCTACTTTTAATAAAATTCAAAATTAGTCGATTATTTTTCTAAAAAAAAATATTAGCTATCCTTTTATAAGTATGAGAAATTTGTTCATATGGTGTCTTCTCTAGTACAAAAAAATATTATTATTATTATTATTATTATTTAACAAATTTTGATAAAAAAAAATATTAATCTTAAACTTACAACGGACACCAATTTAAACTTTATTGAGTACATGCAGGGACTAAAATTGAACATTTAAAAATACAAGAATTAAAATAGAACAAAATTCAAAGTACAAAGACCAAAATGTTATTTTAACATTTTTTTCTTCCTCCGTTAAAAAATCCTCTAAATATATATATTAGGTTTGAAATGTTCCAATGTTTTTTCAATTTGATTCCTAAAAGAAGGTTCAATTTTATATGAAGTGTCGTTTGTTTTTCATTCAAGTTTTTACTATTACTGGATCTTAACTCTAGTATCTTTTTTAGTTTAACATCATTTGAGGGTGGAGAAATTTAAACCTGTAACCCTCTCGACTGCATACATATTCATTATCATTGAGCTATATACTCACTTTAAAAATCCTAGTACAGTTAAAATAATTTTTTAAAAAAAAAACACTACTCAAATGGTCACGAACAATAATAAAATTGCGACGTCACATAAACAGCATGGTAAATATCAACAATAACAACACAAATGGTTTGTAATTAAAGATTTAAGTTACCATCCATAACAAAAACTAAGTCCAAATCATACATATTTAACCTAATCTAGCTGAGGTCAAGGAGAAGTCACACCAATACTATATTCGAAAAATTTAAAAATAAAAATAAAAAGTCAGTGTATTTTTTAAAATACATATTAATTTTATAATAAAATTTGGTTGCATGATATGCATACCCCATTAAAATCTCGACAACTAAAAAAGATGAAGGGAAAAAATGAAAAAACCTTTTTATCTCTCCTAGTTGTCAATATTTTAATAGTGGTGTGTAGGGGAGATCCCTACATATCGATATGCAGCCATGTTTTTTCCTTAAATTTATGTTATATTAAGAGGTGAAATTTCACTAATTAAATTAAAAATAGAAAAAAAGCATGAATGCATTTCACCATCTCACCATGATGCATGGACATGCATTCCACAATCATCCATGCATGCACATCATCATAATAATTAGCTGTGAAAAAAAATTAATTGAACGGAAGGTTCATTGAACCTGGCCGGATTTTCGGCTGCCAATCCATTTCCAAGTGCCAAGTCTAGATTTTAGGCATTTACTACTGGCTGGCAATGGAATTAATGTGTAAAAATGGATTTTTTTTTTTTTTTTTTTTTTTTTTGGATCTGATTCATTGAATCTGGACACTTTAATTAATTTCCAATAAGAACAGAATCTTCATTTAATTCATCCTTTTCAAAACCCCTACAGTTTCTCCTCAATCAGCTCTCTTTTTCAGTGGTATACCGTTGTCCCAAGTTGTTAAATTTAGAAACTTGCTCGTATTCAAAATTATTAATAATTTGCTACTTTTTTTTTTTTTGTGGTGAAGAAAAAAAAAATGTTTCGGATGTGTTAGAGCATAATGAGAATTATAATAGATGTGTTTTAAATAAAATACCATAATTTATATTGTTTTATTTCTTAAATTTCTCAATTTTTTCATTATTATTTTTCTAAAACCATTAAATGGCCTTTTAAAGTCAAATATTGGTTTTGGTTCAATATAAATGCAATTAGATCCTCCTACCTTATTAGGAGGTTCAAGCAAACCATGTAGGTTTAAAAAAAAAAAAAAAATCTTAAAATATCAAACAGAATCGATTTATTTAACAATAAAAAATACTAGCCAACTCGAATATAATTCATGTCTGAACATAGTTCAACATATATCTATATTTATATTGTTGAGCTAAAAAAATAAAAATTAGATTGATCACATATGCAAAAATTAATAATATTTAACTCAACCAATTGATGTATGTCACAAACGCGATAGAACGCTGGGATATAAAATAATATAATCTATAATTGGGGTCATTATAACACGGTGTAAATGTGTGATAATCGAGTTGTTAATAAAAACAAGCTAAGGGGATGATTTTGGTCAAAAGTTGCTTTTGGTTGTATTGAAAGGACCGAATTTCTTTGGTCATAGCGTAAAGAAAGTGGATGGAAATTCAAAACACACGCAAACAATTGTAAAATAAAATAATAATATAGTCTCATCAACAGAGTTGGCGCGTGTTTGGTTGTTTTTGACATTGGACATTGAAAATTGGACCACGTGATGGGTCGCGTCCCTTCCCGTTGAGTTTTTTTTGGGAGATAATTTGACAATTTGGTTTTTTATTTAGAGAAATTTTGGTAGATGAACTCATTTGAAATATTTGTCAAAAGATTTGAAATTTTACAATATCATGTGATTTTCTTAACATATTACCCTTGTTATTATTCTCTCTCCACAATCCAATAACCTTGAAAATATTTTGTCAATTATCTTTCCTAATTAAAATTCAATCTATATATATATCAATCTTCTTAATTTTCTCTCCAAGTTTCATAATTTTAGCAATTTGATTAAATTTTATCTCTTAATTTCTCCGTTTCATCTTATTCTCTCTCCATAATAAATTTATTAATTTTGTTTATTCTCTTTCCTCTATCGTACCTAACAATTAAATGTTTTAAATTTGATTTGAAAATTTTAATATTGGGTAAAATATGTTTTTGGTCCCTCATGTTTCAGGTCAGTTTCCAACAGGTCCCTAGGTTTCAAAATCGAACAATCAAGTCCCTACTGTTTCAAAAATAGTTCAATTTAGTCACTCCACCGTTAATTTTTTTAACGGTGCTGATATGGCAACGTTTAATAATAAAATATTATTTTTTTTCAAAATTTAATTTTTAATTAAAATAATAAATTAATAAAAAAGAAAAGAAAAAAAAAAAAAGTCTTTTCCTCTCTCTCCTTCCCCCAAACCCTCGATTATGTTCCCCTTCCCCTTGGGCAATTACAATAAATGGACCCTTTTGGTTTTGGGTTTGTAAAAAGGTGCCCTTTTTAAAAAACTTGTATTTGGGGACCCTTGGCTGATTTTTGTGATGTCATCAACCATGCAAAATGTCCATTCTAACCTTATATGAAAACTTTTACACCCATTAATTTTAAACCAACAAAAATTAAAAATTTCAACAAATTCTATCCAAGTTTACCCACTCTATTTTCTAAAAAACAACTAACTAATTTTTTTTTAACTATCAAAATGTCCATCCATATATAATATATTCTTAATTTATTTTTTTTTTCAAATTTGTTAAAAAAAATTAAATTTTAAGTATAATAAACAAACTTTTAAGAACAAAACTTCCCTGCATACCGGTATGTAGGGATCTCCCTACATACCCCATGACAACTAGGAAAGAGGAAGGGAGAAAATGAGAAAAAAAAATTATCTCTCCTAGTTGTCAACATTTTAATGGTGGTATGCAGGGAGATCTCTACATACCGGTATGCAGGGAAGTTTTTTCCAACTTTTAATTATTCAAAACATTAAAAAAAGAAGAAGAAGAAGAAAACAAGATATGCCGCTTGATTTAAATAAATAATTTTTTTTTTAAAAAAAAGATAGATGAAGCCTGGCCGAAAGTGGCCAGGCTCCATGCATTCCCGGCCGAATTTGGGTCGGGAATGCATGAGTCCCGGCTGGGATTAATTAATTTGGCCGGATTTGCATGATTTCCGGCCAAAATTCGATCGGGAATGCATGAATCCCGACCATTTTCGATCGGGATTTACTAAATTCGGTCGGGATTCATTAATTTTGGCCAAATTTAGTCCGTGGTTGAATGATTATTTGTCAAAATTCTATCGAGATTCATTAAATTCAATCAAATTTTGTCGTATTGCACGAATTTTATCCCAATTTCGGTTGGGATTGAGAATTAAGTATTGAAATTTGTGTTATTTGACAAGATAAAGAAGATAACTTGGGCAATCGGATTCTGTCGAGCGTGAGAGGGAGAAGAAGAGAAAGAGACTTTTGAGAGCGTGAGAGGGAGTGAGAATGAAGATGGGTTTGAAATGTGAAAAGGGCAACAAAGTTTTTTCGCAGGTTAAGGGGACCCCAAATATAAGTTTTTAAAAAGCCCCTTTTTACAATCCAAAAAGTCAAGAGCCCAAAAAGCTCAATTGTCGCTCCCCCTTCTCCTTCCCCTTTCTTTTGCCCTGTCGCCATGATCGCAGCGCCTTCTTCATCTTCTCACCGGTGGTTGAGCCCACCCTCCTTCTCTTTCTCTCTCTTCTCTTTCCCCAGCCCCCAAATCGCTCTCTCTATCTTCTTCTTCCTCTTCTCTTTACCGTCGACTCCTCATCCTCTCAGGTGTCCGATGTGCTTTCGTCAAAGACTAAACTCGAAACTTTCCTGAGTTCACGCATTCGCCTCTCAGGTGTTCGATGCGCGCGAGCCATGAGAAATCTGAAAGGGATCATCAGAGGGTCGACGCGGAGCATCTTTATCAGCCATTTCCTCTTCACTTTCAAGCAGAAACGGCCTTGACAAAGCGTCGCTTGTGATTCCAAATGTTCCATCACCAGGCACCGACCCATATCTGGTTCGATAAACGAGCGGTATTACAAAACCCATAAAAAGCAGATAGAAAAATACCAAACCCATCAAAATTTGAAGCAACCTAAATCGGTTTCGCGACACCATTGTATCAAATTTCCCCCTTTTCATCCTCAACTTCTCGCCCCCAACGCAGTGTAGAACCAAAAAAAAAAGGTTAAGTATAAGGAAAAAGGAGAAATCAGTTGTAAAGAAGAAAAATATGGGGGATTTTATGCAAACAGACTTTCTCCCAAACTTTAACTCCCCTTTTCTTCAATCAAAGATTTCTCTTCCATCATGGCGTCGGAGCTGGCGGGAGGAGGAGAAGCTGGCAGTGATGGCGGGAGGAGGAGGAACCGGGGGTGGCGGCAGTGGCGGGGTGCCAGAAAAGAAAACAGAAGAAAAATGAAGAAGAAGGGGAAATGGGAGAGGGGGGCACGCGTGGAGGAGAGGGGAAGGAGAGAATGAAGGTTTTTCTTTTTCATTTTGTTATTATTTTTATTAAAAAAAGTAATATTATTATTGTTATATTATTTTAATTTTTAAAATTAATATTTTATTATTAAATGTTGCCACATCAGCATCGTTAAAAAAATTAAGGGTGGAGGGACTAAATTGAACTATTTTTGGAACAGTAGGGACTTGATTGTCTGATTTTGAAACTTAGGGACCTATTGAAAACTGACCTGAAACATGAGGGACCAAAAACGTATTTTACCCTTTAATATTTTTTTTCTCAATAATCTCACGCTACCTCGAAATCTGGCGGTATCCACGGTGGGACAATAGCAGGAGGAAGGCGATCGACGAGCTTGGATGTTCGTTGACGTGCGAGTGCTGGTTCAAGTTTTGCAATGGCAGTGGCACTTCCGATGGTGGCTGGTCGTCAGCGGCAAACGACAAAGAGAAGGGGAGGAGATCATAGATGAAAGAGAGGAAATCGCGGAGATGAGGGAGATGGGAGTCGAGTGAGAGGGAAAGAAATCATGAGGGAGGGAGAGGGAGGAAGAAGCCATGTGAGAAAAATGGAGAGTGGTTTTAGGGATTTTTTTTTTTAAAGACGGGAAGTGATTTTAGAGATCCTCCCAAAATTGGATAGTGAATTAATGAGTGATTTTTTTTAATAGGAAATAATAAAATATGATTTTCCTTTTATGATTTTTGTTGTATTTTAAATTAAAAAAAAAATAAAAGAAGCATAAATGTAATTGAATAATAACTTATATTTGGCTCTTAGGCAAAAATGGTGGGTTTGAACAAAAAAACGAAATATAGGGTCCATTTATAGGCTAATCATGTACTTATCCCGATTTTATTTATAAATACAACAACTTTTAAAAAATATTACAAATATGACAAATCTCTTTTTTTTTTTTTCTTTTGAAAAATATGACAAATCTCTATTACGGATAGACTTCAATCACAATGCATGCAATCTATCAATGATAGTCTATCAACAATAATTTTAATTGTGATTAAAGTCTATCGTTGATAAACTCTTTTCACTCGACTTTAATTTCGTTATATTTGCAAATAGTTTTGACAAATCTATCAGTGAGAGACTGATAGACATCTATCATTGATAAACTAATAGACATGATAGATTTCAATCACAATACATATAGTCTATCAATGATATACTACTACAAGTGATGAAATAGTATATCAACAATAATTACACTTCTGATTAAAGTCTATCACTGATAGACTTCAATTTTGCTATATTTGGAAATATTTTTTTATTTTGTTATATTTGCAATTGTTTTAGTCTATTTTGCTTTTTGTGCAACAAAACCATTTTAAATTTTCAAAAATAAAAAAACTAAAAACTAAGGTTGGTTTGATAACTAATTTTTTTAATCAAGTTTATAAACATTGTTTTCATCTATAAGTTTTTTTTTTCTTTTTTAAATTTACTTATTTTCTTCACACGTTTTAAAAAACCAAATCAAATTTTGAAAACTAAAAGAAATAGGTCTCGTTTGATAACCATTAAATTTTTTATTTTTGGAAATTTAAGTTTATAATCACTACTCACCCCTAAGTTTTAAAAACAAACTCCAAGTTTTGAAAACTAAGAAAAGTATGGGTCGTTTGAAAACCATTTCGTTTCAATTTTTTTGTTTTTGCTTTTCATTTTTAAAAGACATGGTTGTTCGATAACCATTTATGTTTTTTTTTTTTGTTTTATGTTTTCTAAAAACGTTTTTTTTAAATTATAAGTAAATTTGAAGGAAAAAAAAAAAAGTAGTTTTTTAAAACTTTTTTTTTTTCAAAAACTGAATTTTCTTCCATGCTCATTTCCCCCCTCTTCTACATACCTCTCTCCAACAAATTTCTTTTTCTATTCTTTTTTCTCTAACATTCTTCTCCCTACAAAATTTTTCTTTTTCTCAATATAATTTTTTTAATTTCTCTTTCTCTTTCTAAAAAACAATATCTACCTAGCATTTTGATCTCTCTAAAAAAGTTTATTTTTATTTAATATTCATTTATATTTCTTTTCTAACTTATCTCTCTAATTTCTCTCTTTAAAAATATAATATTTTTATTTTCCCTAAAATTTTATCTCTCAAAATTTCTTTCTCTATAACTTATCTTTTTCTAAAAAAAATTTCCATAACTTTTCAATAGACATATCTCTAACTTTTCGTTTGAAAAAAAAAAATATATATATATATCTCTAAATTTTCTCTCGCTACAACTTTTCTTTATTTATTTATTTTTCTAACTTATCGTTATTTCTTTAACATATCAATTCATACAATTTTCATACAAATAATTTCAACTCAATTTAAGCAAGAAAATTAAAATTAACAAATTCAAGTACTCTAATTAATTTAAAAATGAAAGTAGAATAAGAAATATGGAGAATAGAATTCTATCAACCTAATTAATCAAATAGACAATATTAACAACATGAATTATTGCAATTAATTTTAGAAAATAAAATATAATAAAAAATTAATTGCAAAAATTAAAATAAGATAGGGATAGAGAAATAGACACCAAATTTTATAGTGGTTCGACACAACCCGGCCTACTCCACTCCCCAAGCTCCTCTTGGGCATTCCACTTGAAAAACTGACTCTTTCCACGATTAGAGTCCAACCGCTACAACGTTCCTTTTCCGGGAGCAAGAACAGACCCGATCCTTTCCACGGTTCAGGATCAAACCATTACAACCTCTCTTTTTCGGGATCAAGAGAAACCCTTACAATGAATTTAGAAGATGAAGAACAAAGAAGAAAAACTCTCTCAAAGAGTGGATACACAAATCAAAGCTCACAATAATGTAAGAAAATATTTCTAACAACTAAAGCCCTCAAATGGCTATGAAAAAATGAAAATTTGAAGCTAAAAAATTTCTAAAAAATGGTAGGAATGGTCTCCAAGATCAGTAGTATATTTCAGAATTTTTTCCCCATTTTTTGAATTTTTTTTCGGGCCTTAAATATACCAAAAAGGGCTAAAGTAGACGTTGGCTGCCACGTGTCAGTCTCTGATTGGCTGCAATAAAAAATATAAAAACTAATAATAAAATAATATTATAATTTTAAATTTTGACCGTTTGACCAATATATCATTTTAAAATCCAACTGCCACGCGTCGCAATCTAATTGGACCACGTTCGCCACGTCATTTTGCCACTTTAGCATTTCCTACCATTTGAGGTGCCACGTCATCCGTCACGTCATCATTTTGACCGTTGACCGTCCACGTCAGCCGCCATGTCGACGCAGTGCTACGTGCCATTGCCACATAGGATTTTCTCCATCAATTTTGTTTTAGCCATAACTTCTTCGTTTGAGCTCCGATTTGAGTGATTCAAAAGGCGTTGGAATCGTTGTTTCGAGCTCTACACACTATGGATACTTTAAAACACTAAAATTGTTAATAAATAAAATCAAGTTTGTTATCATCAAAACATTGATTAATTAATTAATTAAAATTAATTAATTTGAGATTAAGGGCCAAAAAGCCAACATCTTTTACTTTTAACTTTACTATCTTTCTAAATTTCTCTTTCTTTTTTTTTAATTTTCTCTTCAAAATTTATCTCTTCTATGTAGGATCGAAAGGCAACACTAGAGGGGTGAATAGGGTTGACTACCAATTTTTAAAAATAATTTTATCTATGAAATATGCTCAATTAAAGATTTAACACACAAAATTTAATTTAAGAAGAAATTAAGCAAGATAAAACCTAAAGCATGCACACTAAGATAGCTTTGAATTTAAATATGATTTAGTCAAAGAGAAATTTAACTAACCCACTAAAATTAAATCATGCAATTTAAAGAGAAATTAAAAATCAAGATAATAAAGCAAGGAGATAATTAAGAACATAAAATAAAAGAGAGAGAGGAAGAGAAAACACCAAGACTCTCTTTTTCCTAAGTGATCCTCTTGCGGGGGAGAACCAAATCGACACACGACTCTCTTTTTCCTAGGCTAAAGAGAAACCCAAGATCCTTTTAACTGGTTCAGGATCAAACCAATTTCTTTTTCTCACAACCCAAGGTGTACCCACACCTTAATACAAAATCCCAAAAAAAGAAAAATAAAACCTCACAAATATTACCTCTTTGAAGGCTAAGTACACAATTTGAACACTCCGAAAAAAAATCCTCACAAAAATAGAACTAGGCCAATTTTGGAGCAGGGAGGACAAGAATTTTAGGAGTAGAGAGAATTGAGAGCTTAAAGACTTGAAAGCTTTGGTGTGAATGGAAGGTGAAAATCAAGTCCAATTTATAGGTGAGGAGGATGAATTTTGGCCGTTGGATCAAATTGAAGATGGATGTTGGAGATTGAATCTAAATTAGAAAAGGAAAGAATTTCAAATTTAAGAGAGAATTTTGAAGACATGGAATTTTGGGGATGATGAGAATAAAAAAGATTTGAAAGGATGAAAATTTAGAAAAGAAATAAAATTTGAATGATGGTGATTGATCAAATTTTGGGGCAATTTAGAATAGGGAATTCGAAGGAAAATTAAAAAGAAAAACAAAAAAAATAATCACCAGCCGAATAAAACAAGGCCCACGCGCACACAGAGGGAGTTGGAGCTCACGCGCACATTTCTGAGGAGAAACTGCAGGTGCGTGCGACGCAGGCGCGTGTCCGAGCCTGAAGTAGCGTGACCACCAAATTTTCTTTTTCTTTTTCCTTTTTTTTTTTTTAACAATCAGCTTGCCACGTGTCACCATTCCATTGGTCCATATGCGCCACGTCACGTGTCACGTCAGCAAAATTTGACCGTTGAAGTACCACGTCATCCGCCACGTCATCAATTTTGACTGTTCTGTGTGCCACGTCACCCGCCACGTCAGCTGCCACATCATCAATTTTGACCGTTCTGCATGCCACGTCGGATGCTTGCCACGTGTCATGCCACGTTGGATTTTCTCCATTAATTTTTTTTTGGCCATAACTTCTTCATTTTAGCTCCGATTTGAGTGATTCAAAAGGCGTTGGAATCGTTATTTCGAGCTCTACAAGATAGTGATTTTGAAACACTGAAAATGTTAGTCCAAAAATTCTAAGTTTGTTATCATCAAAATACTTGGTTTGATTGAAGCCCTAAAGCTAACATTCTACTCTTACTTTTTTTCTTTTTTTTTTTTTTTTTTATCTAACTAATATTCTCTCTCTAAATATTTTCTTTCGTGTCTCTAAATTTACTATGTTTAAATCTTAACTCAAAAACATTTAATTCATGTCTCTAAATTTTTGTTTCAATGTCTCCAAACTTTTTCTCTCTCTAAAACATCTTTTCACCTCTCAAATTTTTTAAGAACCGTAAACCAAAAACAATTATCAAACAAGTTTGGTTTTATGTTTTTAAAAATAGAAAACAAAAAACGGTTATCAAACGTATATGGTTTTCGTTTTTATAAAACAGAAAATCAAAAACAAAAAACATAAAACGGGACAACCAAAACAAAAAAAAAATTGAAATGGTTATCAAACGAGACCGTAGCTTTCAAAAACTTATTTTTGTTTTTTTGAATCTAGCTAAGATTTCAAGTGTTTCCTTACCAAAGATGAAAATCCATGTAAGGAAATAGGGAGAAAACAAACATAATTTTCAAAATCTAAAAACCAAAAACAAAATGGTTATCAAAGGGGGTCATAGTTTTCAAAACCATATTTTTTTTTTTGAATTGGGTTAATAATTCAAATGTGTCCTTAACAGAGATGAAAACCATGGTAAGAAAATGGAGGAGAAAACAAACACAATTTTAAAAAACCAAATGGTTATCAAATACAGGTCTTAAATGATTATCAAACGAAGTTGCTTTTCAAAAACTTGTTTTTGTTTTTTGAAATTTGACTAAAAACGAAAAATGTATCCTTGATAAAGAAGAAGCTCGTGGTAAGGAAATTGAGCCTAACACAATTAACATCCCAAATATGAAACAAAACAACGTATGCGTGTGTGCGTGTGCGCACGTGTACATGGTAGCATAATAACCAATACACATATTTTCTTTAAAAAAAAGAAAGAAAGAAAGAAAGAAAAACCAATAGACATACATTTCAATTTTTTATTTTAGAAAAAAAAATCACACATTACATTCAATTAAATAACTACAATAATTATTCGAATATTTAATAAATGTTTCAACAAATGATTTTAACAAAGTTTTTTTTGAGTTTAATGACTTTAACAAAGTTATTCATATATTACCATAATTTTTCAAAATATTTTGTAAACTACCTCATACGTACCCATATTTTTCAACTAGAAATTCACCTAAAACCGCCTTTTTTTTAGGTTCAACGACACAAAACTTGAAAACATCATACAAATTGTGGCGTCCTTGTTAGTTGGATGTGAATTAAAAAATTTAGCATCCTAGTTATCGTTGGATACGAAATCGAGATATGTTCACAATTTCTCTCTCATACATTCAATAATACAAAACTTTCACTCTTGTCGTCTTTTCCTCACAAATAAATTATTTAAAACTTGATTTAGCAACACACAGATAACAAATAACAAGGTTCATTTTACTATATATTTCTTCTTAACAAACGAAAGTAAGCCACATCAGAAAATCATCCAGTGCATTTCTTTTTCTTTTTATTTTTTTTAGTACATCAACATTTAGAGGTGGGGGATCGAATCTCTGACCTTGGTCGATGGTACATGTAAATTACCGTTGAGCTAAGCTCACTTTGACTTATTTTTCTTTTTAATTAACACGGATATATACGTACTACTACAATATGAAAACTTAAACACAACATTATTTCCTATAGAATTACAAGACCTAAAAACGCAAGATTTTTCAAAAAAGATTTAATTGCGTTTTTTGTTTTTTTTTTTTGGTCTAAGATAATACGACGACCTTACTCAAAATCCACATGACGAGAGAGAATTCGAATGCGAAAAGCGTATGAAGCAATCCCCGATCCAATGCATATCCAAACAGTGTAATTCCGCCATTGTTGTGCTGCAAATACGACACTGCAAAACAATCGCAAACAAATATCATTCAACTTTTAATTTTGTATCTTTTTTTTTTTTTAGAAGACTTTTAATTTTGTATCTAGTAATTTCATGTTTTGTTCGAAATTTTTAAAACTAAATTCATAGTCTGTTAAAATTAATCTAGACTTGTATTCTAATACATGAATTACATTTAATCACATACATGCAAGGAATAGTTGGATACGTAAATTACTAGATACATTGATGTTCATGTATTGGTGAAGAGTCAGATGTATTGGTATTTATTGTTGATGTCATTTGATGTAATTTACTACTAGTATAAATATGTGTAAGAATTCTCATTGGTAAGACCGAACAAAACAAAGTTAAATTGTAAGAATTCTCATTTATAAGCAAGAAGAAAACAAAGTTAAATTGTAAGAATTCTTATTTATAAGCAATAAGAAAACAAAGTTAAATTTAAGTTCTAGTTTATCCTAGATTGTGTGAGTAAGAGAACAATCTTCTTCTCTTTGTCTCTCGATTTGTGTTGTGAGGGTCTACTACGTTTCCAACAGAGTCTTACACAAAACTTAATCTTTTTTTTTTTTAATCGAATACCCGTTTAAACTTTATGAACTCTGATATATAAATATGAGATTACATCTCAAAACCAATTTCATCTTTCCGTGAGATCTTTTACATATCCCTCCAGAGAAAGTAGTAAATTATAATATATATATATATATATAAAAGTTTTCAAATTCTTTTTTTAAGTTTTGAAACTTCTATTGGGTTTTTAAAACATTAGTAAAAAGTAGATTATAAAATAGAATTAGTTTTTATAAGTTTAATTTTCAAAAACAAAAAATAAGAAAATTAAATAATTTTAAACTTTTAATTATATATATATATATATATAGAGTTTTTGAACTTTCGATATTGTGTCGATTAAGTTTTTGTTATATTCACCAACAAGTTTAACATAAAATGAAAATGTCATAGTCTTATAAGAAAAAAAAATCAATTTATAGGTCCATAAATTTAAAAGATATTTTTGAATACATACAACATATTATATACAAAATTAAAAATTTAGAAATCTATTAGACTCTTTTTCACCCTGATATATCTCTAATAAAATTTTGAAAGTATTGGACATAATTTTTTTAGGTTTTGAAAATTCAAAGATTTTTTTTTTTTTTTTTTGGTTGGAGCAAGAAAATTCAAAGATTAAACTTATGTAGTAATTTAAATTTTAACCACACGAAACAAAGAATTAGGGCAAAAGTTACTGACCTAAAGCTTGTCTGGTTTGGAAGGAAGAAGGTTTCTGCGTGCTCACTGAAATTAAAACGTCCGACGACGAGTCGGAATCGGTGTCGTCGTCTTCGTCTTCGTCTCCGCCGCCGCCTGAATTGTCTTCGACGGGCGGCGGAGGCAGCACCGTGGATTTGGTCTGGTTGGATCCGGCGGCGGCGGAAGTGACGAGCATGTGCCATCTGGTTGCAACCGACGCGATTCCTTGAGCTCTGTGAGTAATTCTTGCAGCCCCAAACAAGCACAAGAAGAATCCGCATAATTCAACCGCCGAGCAAACCTGAACTCCCAATTTTATTCATCAAATCAAATTTATTAGTAAATACGGTTTAACATGAATTGATTTAATGCCAAAGCGACACTTAGCTCATCGGTAATTCGCATGTATTCTCAATCAATAGGTCAGAGATTCGAATCCCCCACCCCAAATGTTATTGTACTAAAAAAAATGTTTTCTCAAATCACAATATGTCAATAACCAAAATATAAAATTTGGACCAATATGTGATATAATGTTTTTTTTTTCCTAATATTACACATATGATATGACTTTAAAATTATCACGTCAAATAAGAGTTACATTAGATGCTTTCTCCAACCAAAAAAAAAAAAAAAAAAAGAAAAAAAGTTACATTAGATGCACGGAAAGCTAATTGAAGTAAGTCACACGTGTATTAAAATTTGACATGAACAAAATTACTTTATGATGTAGTCAATTTATGTGTTTTTCTTTTTCGTCAAATTTATGTGGTACCCAAAAATGTATACATTAATAATAACATCAAATATTTGTTGAATAAAATATCATACATATATATTCTCAGTTTCACGTCCTTACTTTAGTTTAGAAACTACATGTGAAGTTTATTAAATGCTCGATTACTATAAATGTATGCTTGAGAGTGATTTTGAAATGACTAAAATTACTTTTGTCATGTTCTAAATCACTTCGAAGCATGTTTTTAATCATTCAAAATCAATTTTGATGATATGAAAATCACGTTTAAAGGTGTAAACATCAAATATGAAATTGATTTTGAACAATTAAATATATGTTTCGGGATAATTTCAAACCTGATAAAATCGATTTTAGTCGTTTAAAAAATAATCAAACTAGAGAGCTGATAAAAACAAAAAGGGTAAAATACCTTTTTGGTCCCTCATGTTTCGAGTCAGTTTCTAATAGGTCCCTACGTTTCAAAATCGGACAATCAAGTCCCTACTGTTTCGAAAATGGTTCTATTGAATCCCTCTAGGGCTGACGTGGCAATTTAAAATAATAAAATATTGATTTTTAATTAAAATAATAATATAATAATAATAAAATTATAATAACATTAAAAAAATATAATAATAATAATAATAATAATAATAATAATAATAATTATTATTATTATTATTATTATTATTATTATTATTATTATTAAAAAAAACTTTTCTCTCTCCTCTCTCTCTCCCCACCCCGAAATTTCTTCCCACCTTCCTCTCTCTCCTCTTTCCCCCACCCTTCCCTCTCTTCTTCTCTCCTTCCTACCGCCGGAGCTCTTCCCCGCCGCCGCCAGAGGATAAAACCCCCTTTCTCTTCTTCTCCCTTAACCTCTCTCCCTCTCTCCACTTCTCTCTTCCACTCTCCGCAACATTCCGATCATCTTCCAATTCCATGGCCGTCGATCTCACCGCCTTTCCGCCCAACTTCGACGATCAATCCGCCATCCAAGAAGCCGCCTCCGCCGGTTTACAGAGCATGGAACATCTAATCCGCCTCTCATCCAAACAACAATCCTCTCCGACTCTCAACCACCACCACTCGACTGCTCCCAAGTCACCGATTTCACCGTCTCCAAATTCAAGAGACTCATCTCCCTCCTCAACCGGACCGGCCACGCCAGGTTCCGTCGCGGCCCCTCCCCTGTTTCCGATTCCCCCAATCCCATCCTCAATTCCCTCGATCCGCCGCTCAAATCCCCCAATCCGACCTCCACAGTCGATTTCCTTAAACCCAATTTCACTCCTCCGCCCAAATCGCCCGATTCCAGGGCTCCGACTGAGTCCACCACGACGTTGTCTTTCATGTCCACCGTCACCGCCGACGGCAGCGTCTCGAACGGGAAGTTCGGTCTCTCACTCTTCACGACGCCGACGATCTCCTCCGGTAAGCCGCCGCTGGAGAGCGCGATGATAGCTCTCGATTGGCTTGCAAGATCTCTTCGAAGCCCTGCCACTGCGCGAAGCGAAGGTATTGCAAAATCGCTGGAGAGTGCGATGAGGTGTGGGATTTTATCCTCTGGCGGCGGCGGGGAGGAGCTCCGGCGGTAGGAAGGAGAGAAGAAGAGAGGGAAGGGTGGGGGAAAGAGGAGAGAGAGAGGAATGTGGGAAGAAATTTCGGGGGTGGGGAGAGAGAGAGGAGAGAGAAAAGTTTTTTTTTTAATAATAATAATAATAATTATTATTATTATTATATTTTTTTAATGTTATTATTATTTTTTTATTATTATATTATTATTTTAATTAAAAATCAATATTTTATTATTTTAAATTGCCACGTCAGCCCTAGAGGGATTCAATAGAACCATTTTCGAAACAGTAGGGACTTGATTGTCCGATTTTGAAACGTAGGGACCTATTAGAAACTGACTCGAAACATGAGGGACCAAAAAGGTATTTTACCCAAACAAAAAATGATCCTCGTATACTTCCGTTTTTGTCCATTTTATGTTAAAACATCTATTTTAGTCCAATATAATGAATCTTTCATCCTTGTTTTTAAAATTCTAACAGAAATTCTACCCAGAATGAAAATTCTTCAATATAATTATAAAATAATATTTTTTTAAAAAAAAATTGTGAGTGCAATATACATAATAAATTTGTTATTGAAAAAAAAAAAAAAACCCAAAACAATCACTTTTTTAAAAGAACAAGTACCAAAGTGAGCATTTTAAAAAAGGACAAATTAAATAAAAGTTGAAAATAAAAATATCAAAATAATAAAAACTAAAATTACATAACCTAAAATATAAATTAAATTTGATTAACGTACATATATAGTTTGGATCACATTCAATTTCAGTACTTTTAAAGAGTTAATTCTAGTTCAAATACTATCAATAAATCTTGAAATTAACCATTCTAGTTTGTTAGTTTGAAGTTAAACTTCAATATAACATAGTACATTAATAATAATTATTTTCATTCAGTTGTGGAGATGTATTTCCAAAATTTTTACTAGAAGAGTTAGTGAATACTATTTTTTTAGTTAATTAACAATAAATCAATATTACAAACTAATTTTAAGATTGTTTAACTTTAAATTTTTTTTAAAAGAAAAGTACATGAAGTGATTAAAATAGAATAAAGTCTTAAAGTATAAGAATCAAAACGATAGACTTTTACCATATATATATAGATATGAAAAAGAAAAATTTCAAAGATGGATGATAACAAAAACGAACACAGAGGATCGGATAAACAAAATGTAAGATTTCAAAGAAATTATTGAGTTGGAACGTACGTACCACAACGTCGCCGGAGTTGAAGAAATTCTTATCAGTTTTGGAGGCTAAAACGAGGAGCAGCGCGACGAACTGGCTGACGGTGATGACGAACAAGCAAACAATTATGAAGAACCGGTAGCGGTGGCTCGTAACCCACAGCTGTTTTCTGATCCTCAAATGTTCGTTGAAGATCACCACTGTGTCCGATCCTGACCCGCTGCTCGTCTCAAACAATTTGTTCACCCCTTGTAGCCTCAGAATCTGCAGCTCGCACGTCAGCCGAAACAACACGCACACCAGCAAGAACACCCCGGTTCGATAAACCCACGACCCCACCACCAGCACGAACACGATCGAGTTTACTGGAAACCCGCCCCTGCATCGTGACGGTAAGAATATGAATAAAAGATTAAATGTGTACGCTAAATTTATGTTTTAGGTTTTTAATATTGGTGTGTTTTGAAATTTCTAAATTTACTATTTCATTCAAAAATGTTAATACATGAGAAAGTGATAGTGAGAGAACAGTGGCGGATCCAAAACTTGAAGGCAGTGGCACAAGGTTTAGTCCTGAAATTTTAGATGTTTATATAATCTCTAAATTTTAAAAAGTGTCTAATAGAAATTAGAAAGAAAAATTGTAATTAAATTAAATTAAATTTAAAAAATTATTAAAAGTACACTAATGAAATTTAAAGTAGATTAATTTAGAAAGTTTAGAATTAAAAAAAAAAATTAAATTAAACTTACGGAAAGGAGATCTTAACGGTGGAGAAGAACAAGATCTTGTGGGCCAACTCAACGAAGAACGACGGCAAAAGAATGAACGCAAGGTAACGAAACGACTTCTCCAGTTCACGCGCATAGCCTCGCTGAACGTACAGAGAATCTTCTTGCAATCCGTCGAGGAACAGAAGCTGCCGGAGGCCGTACCGGCGGAAGAATCGACACAGAGTGAAGAATCCGATCGCCGCCAGCCCGGATTCCGGAACCTGAACGAGTTTGTTAAACGAGATCGGATCGTCGGCGCCGGCGGGAGCAGTGGAAGGGATTCGGACGGCGACGATCGTGACGGCAGGGACGACGATGGTGAGGAAAACGAAGGCCAAGTACGAGACGAACTTTCCGGCGGCGGAGGAGTGGTCGAGAGCGCACCATTTGAGGCTGATTCGGAAGTTGCGAAGCTCGTCGGAGGTTAGGGATTTGGATCGGCAGTATGAGTGTTGGAGAAGGAGAGGGAGGTTCGTTTCGCCGGAGTCCATGGCGGAAACGGAGGAGATTTCTGAGAGTAGAGAGTTAAATGAATCGGCGGGCGAGATTTCTGTGAGGAAAATGAGGGAAGCTTTTTAGATAGTGAAGACTGAAGGGAAAGGAAGGTGCAGAGTTCTGCCTTGTGGGAAAGGTTACCGCCGACCGCCTTCTCTGGTTGCTTCAATCTCCACTTGGCGTACTACTTTAATTTTCTACTTTCTTTTTTCTTATTCTTTTCTTCCTGTTTTTTTTTTTATTTAAATTTTCAAATAATACATATAAATATTAATGTAATAAACCCAGTCCCAACCCGAACATAACTTAATCATCCTAACCAAAGTGAGCATACCTCCGCAGCAGTAATTGACATATACTCCTGACCAAAAGGTTCAAATAATCCTCCACCTCCAATCGTTGTTAAACTAACAAAAGAAATCACCATATATCTCTCTACCAATAGGTTCATGTATCCATTGCACCTTGTCTCAAGGGTTTTGGATGTTGTGATATAGGCTCGAACTTCGACGACATGAGTTTGTCATGCTAGATCGAATCCTCCACCCTACATGTCATTGAGCAACTAAAAGAAAAGAGAAAAAAATATCTCAAAGAAATTAATTTTTTCTTTCAAATCTCTACTCCTACGTATGTTATATTCCGGTGCTTTCCTATATTAGAGGATTATAAGTATGGGAAAAGATTCAAACTTTAAACTTAATAAAATTTAACTCACTTTTGAATGTTATGAACTTATATTGAATCGTGTGGTGACATTGTTCCAATCAATAAAAAAGACTACTAATGTTTTTACTATATTGAGCTATATCGGTGTTATTGTTGTAGGCATAAATGAAAAAGACTATGATGTTTTTACTATTAAACTATATTCATGATTTTTTTCGACATTTACCTAAATAACATAAAATGAATATATACAAGTTTAAAACTTAGCACAATTTGAATATCAAATTTTAGCTATTTAGTGAAACTTTTCTATATTCAATGTTTATTTTTTCATGTTTGTAAAATGATATATTTTTTTAATCAGTCTAGAATCTAGATAGTGATGCGACTTTAGGGAAAATATGTTATGTGAAATTTTGCGGGGTTTTTGTACTTATGCTATGTTTTTTCATGTTTGTTAAAATGATATATTTTTCTATTTTTCTATACTTTGTGTCTTTACCCATTATTGAGTATCAAGGAAGACTATCACCAATTCACCTTGGTCTATCTCAAAATTATAATATTCAATAGATAGTTTCGTACTTCATTAAATAAAATAAATTTACGAGGTGGCTTTAGACTTTAGTAAATTGCTATGGTTTCACTATTTTTTTCAATGAATTTTTTATGTAATTGATGAAGAAGATGATTGAAATGTAATACAAGTTGTTGATGTCAAAATTCAGACAAGGAGAACTCACCTGACCCTCACGTGTCAGTAAATTTATTTGAAGGGAAAGACGTGACCTGCAAAACAAGGGAAACCCACACACCGGTGTGGTGCTTGCCACACCGCCTCCGATGCTTAAGTCAATAATCGGAGGGAATATGAGCAAAACCAGAGAGCTAGAGGAAAAGAAGAAAGAGTTTTCGGATTCAAGATCCCCTCTTCATGGGTTTAAATACCTACTCACGCTCCTAGGGTTTTTAGGAACTCGGAGGCGATTCGGGCTGAACCGAGTGGAACCGAGGCAGCCGGAGACACCTGGGACCGAACGGAGGTGGAAGAACTTGGCCCACTTGGGCCAAAATCCCAATCCCTTCGGCTTTGACCCGACCCTTTGACCTATTCTTCTTCCGGATTCCGTTTCCTGACTGTCTTTTTGGATTGGTATTGCACTGTCCTCATCAATTCTTTGCATATCAGGTGGTCCAAAATTACCTATAACACAAGTGATATATTATTTAATTCAAAAAACAATAAAAGGAAAAAAATACTTAAATTGCAATTAAAATAATAATTACATATTTTTATATTTTTCAAATATTACAATTAATTTCTATTTTTATCAACACATGGATGCGAAATGAAATTCGCACCCAGGTTTTTTTTTCTTTTTTCTTTTTCTCTTTTTTTTTTTTTTTTTTTTTCCTGATTTGGTGTTTTAACCTTAAATTAATATCTATTGAGCTTCCGACGGATGCCACGTGGATATTGTAAAGTTGGTGTCTCGATAAAGGGTACTCCAACGACTTCACGGGCAGATAGCAGGGGAAAAAACACATCCTATACTGCCACGTGGATTTTCTCTCGGCCACAAATCTCAACTTTTTATACCCTCTCACGGTTTCTTTTCTTTAAACAATTTTAATCCTACTTTAGTTTTACATATTTTTCTTTCATATAAGTTGAATTTAACTACTTTTCCAAAATAATAATAATAATAATAATTTAACTAGTCATTAAAAAAGTCTTTAGTCTTGTTTTGAAACATATTCAAACTTTCAGAATTAAAATAAAATTTTTAAAAGTTCAAAGACATGATTGAAATCAATCCCATAATTTAATGATATTTTTAATAGTTTTACCATTTTATGGCTTGTCCTTTAGAAAAGATTAATGATTTGTTTAGTAAATTGAGGATGTGTTTGGTTTAACTTTTCAACCGTTTAATTTTGAAAAAGAAAATCATTTTGAAAAAAATTATAGTGTTTGACAACTTATTAGAAAACTAGATTGATAAGGCTTCATTTAATAACCATTTGGTTTTTGAAAATTATGTTTGTTTTTTTTCCTAAATTCCCTAGACTATCATCCTTGTTAATGATCCATTTGAATTCCTAACCAAATTCTAAAAACAAAAACAAGTTTTTGAAAACTTTTTTTTTTCTTCAAAATTGGACTTGGTTTTTGAAAACAAGGAGGAAGATTTTGATACTAAAACAAAGAAACTTATAGTTGGAAGTAGGTGTGTATAAGCTTAATTTTCAAAAAAACAAAAAGCAAAAACCAAATGGTTATCGAACAGAGCCTAAATAAACCGTTTTGAGAGAAATACATGAAACCAACTTTTTATAAAAGTATTTAAGTTTACAATAACTTGGGTATAAAAACACCTCTGAGGAGATGCAACCAAACATAGGAATGTTTAAATTATAAACAATTTTTATATAAAATGTTTTTTAAATAATGCATTCTTGAAAAATATTTAAATTAAAATGTATTCCAAATCGACCTTTAATTTGTGAGCAAAGTAAAAGGTATATGAACACTGAGTCCATATTAATTCACTGGGATGAAAATTGAAATATTAATTTATTATTTATTGGAATAATATCAATTAATTTGGATTTAAAGAAAGAAAAATGATACTGGGCTGAGGCCCACCACAACAGACCCCGTTTTAATGGCCGATGTCCCTTCAGATAGGGCTTGAATAGAGGGATCGTGAGATGAGCTTGCTTTATGGGTGGAATTAAAGTCTCCTACTCAATTGATCGTGAGACTTGACATTATTATTATTATTATTATTTTTGAATACATCAATATTTGGGGTGGGGGATTCGAACCTCTGACCACATGGTCGAGAGTACATAACAATTACCGCTGAGCTAAGCTCACTTTGGCGAGACTTGACATTATTATTGTTGTTGTTACTATGATTAATTTATAGTTAAACTATATTATATAGTTTTTTTCAAAAAAAAAAAAAAAAAACTATATTATATAGTTAAACTCTACATTAATAATTGTATAAATATATATATTTTACAACAAATCATTTGATAACGGTTTTTTTAAAAAAAATTTATATCTTTTATAAAAAGAAAGTTTAAGCTAGTTTTTTTTATATAATATTTTTATTTAATATATTATTGTTGTTAAATATACAACTATAATGAATGCATTAACTACTAACTAATTGATTAAAAGACAAATAACAAAATAAACATATTTAAAACATTTAAGTAACAATTATGATTGACCAGTTAATAAAATAATGAATTGCACAACATATTATATTTATATTTTTTTGTGTCTTTATAGAATATAAAGACACGTGCTTCAAAATATAAGAAAACGAGCCTTTAATATCTTAAAGCATCTCTTGATCATATTACGAAGTGATGAGTGTGTCGATTGTAGACTAACTCTTTTCTACCCTTGTAGTTGACATCTATCGTTTCTAAACTCACGTAAATGATATATTTCTCTGCAATAATGTAATAGAAATCCAGACACTATGGTGTAGCCGAAAACTGAAATCAATAAGATAAATTCAATTTGTTCAATAAAAAATAATAATTTTTATTCAATAAAATATATATATATATAACATAATTCAAAATACCTAAATTAAGACAAAAAAAAGTTTGGAAAAATATCTTAATTTTTTTTAGATGGTAAAAATCTCCCTTCAATTAATCCAAAGATTGCATGGTAAAAGATAATTAAAAAAAAAAAAAAGAAAGAAAAAAACCAAAGATTGCTCAAAATAGTTGTGCTTTTTCACATGAGACTCAAGGAAAATCCTTTAAAAAAAAAATGAGGATTTTAACTTTGTAAGAAAAGAAAAAGGAAAGAAAAAAAAAAAAAAAAGATAACAGAAAAACAAAAAAATAATAGAAAATGAAAAATGCTTACCAACTGTACATATGCATGGACATGGTGTGATGTAGTGATTTTTGAAAACCAAAAACGGTTTTTAAAAACTTTTTTTTTTTTCGTTTTCACTTTTTCTGCATAATTCAAAAACGAAAACTAAAAAACTAAGGGGTCGTTTGGTTTAAGGTTTTATAGATGTTTGAGAATAAAATTGCTAGAAATCAAAGATAATGTTTGGTTGTGCATGTGAATGTCATCAGAATTTTATGAGAAGTAATTATGTTTGTATTTATTTTTTAGAAATTTATGTAATTTTAATTAATTAATCAATAAAATAATCAAAATTAATTCAAAGTATTAATAAAAATTAATGAATTAATAATCCTGAAATAATTTTAATTGAATAAAATATGTTAATTTGACTAATTAAAATTATTTAATTATTGTTTTTAATAAATATCAATAATTACAGTAATTTAATATATTTTTATCCCTAAAAATTAATTAGATAAATATTTTAATAATAATATGATTATTTATTTATTATAAAGAAATTCAAAAAAATAATTAATTGATTATAAATAATTAATTATAATTATTGAAAAATTATTTTTATACTAAATTCATTTAAATAATTTTAATTCAATAATTAAATATATTTTTTATAATGTTAACTAATTAAATATAATTTCAGTAAATATGTAATTGCATCAATTTAATAAACTTGGACTAAGCATTTGTTTTAAAAAAAAAAAAAACTTGACAAATTATTATTTATTTAATCTAATTCAATAATATATATATATATAATTTAGTATCAATGAGGTAATTACTTAACTATATTCAAAATAAAATTGCATATAAAAAAAAAAGATGGACAAAGAGAAAACTCATACTTTTACAAGGGCATAGAAAGTCTTGCCTATGGGCATAAATGATGTCTGGGAATGCTTTATTCCTAGGGCCTACCACAGAAACCTTGAAACAAACCAAGGTATCAGAAACTCTTGCTCATTTCCATCTCCAGAACCCTGCACCAGACAATCCTTAAATTGGATACCAAACAACCCTGGTTTTTAAAAACAAAAAACCAAAGATAAAAAACAGAAAACAAAATGGTTATCAAACGGTCCTTGATGACCATTTGGTTTTTGAAAATGTAGCTTACAAACACTACTTTTATATATAAGTTTCTTTGTTTTGTTATCTGTCTTCTTTTCATGTTTCAAGTACCAAGTCAACTTTTAAAAACTGGAAAAAAAAAAATCTTGATATCATAACAAAGTCCAACATTTCTTATCATGTTTCAAAGAGTATCTTCGTTGATATTATCTTTTAAAAAAATGAGTGGAAAAGAAATTACTTTTAATCAAGTCCAATCCAATTTTGATAATATCAATATATTTAGTCTATTAAGAAAATTTGTAATTTGATCTTTAATTTTTAAAATGGGAAGGGAAGTTTTTCTCTACTACTGGCAGAGATTCTTATTAAATCTATAGCTCAAGCAATCCCAAATTATGCTATGAGTTGTTTTAAATTTCCAAAGTCCTTATGTGATGATTTGAACTCTTTTTGTGCCAGGTTTTGGTGGGGATCTTTGGAGACTAAGAGGAAAATCCATTGGCGTAGCTGGAGGAAATTATGTATACATAAAAATCTTGGTGGCATGGGCTTTAGAGACCTTTACACCTTCAATCAGGCAATGTTGGCTAAGCAGAGCTGGAGACTAATTAGATATCCTGATAGTCTTATGGCTAAAGTCTTACCAGGACGGTATTTCAAAACGGGTCATTTTTTTCCAGACACACTTGGGATCAAATCCATCTTATGTATGGAGGAGTATTCTCTGGGGCCGTGATTTATTCAGTAAGGGTTATCGCTGGAGAATTGGTAATGGTATTAATGTTGAGGCCGCTAGGGATCCTTGGATTCCTAAGGAAGGCTCCTGTAAACCTATCATGATAAATTCTCAAGTGAATGACTATACAGTAGCACAATTCATCACATCTCCAGGTGTTTGGAATGAGAACCTTGTTCGAAGTTCGTTTATGGATTCTGATGCTGAGGAAATTTTAAATATCCCGTTACATTCGGATCAAAGGGAAGATATGGTGATATGGGATCTTGATTCCAAAGGTCTATTTACTGTTCGGAGTGCCTATAGATTGGGAACTAATATTTCTACCTTGCAGGAAGCATTGACATCCAATCGTCAGAGTCAGGAGATCCTTTGGAAGAATTTTTGGAAGATCAATCTCCCTGCCAAATTAAAAATGTGTGGATGGAGACTTTTCAATGATATTCTTCCTACATTGACTAATCTGATTTCTCGAGGAATGGATGTGCATCATATTTGTGTTTTCTGCAGGAAATATTCTGAATCGGCAACCCATTTATTTTGGAAGTGTAAAGCGGTAAGTAATTTATGGAGTTATTTCTGCCCTTGGACTTATGATTTCGGTTTGAATGACAGGGGCGATTTAACCCCGGCGGATTATTTACTGAAAATCTGGAAGATGGAGGGGAATGACTCAATGGACAATCAAAGGGTAGCAACGAGTTTAATTATATGCTGGCAGATCTAGACTCATAGGAACGAGGTGACTCAAAGCAACCACAAGCCAAATATGCAGATGTTGGAGACCAAAATTAGTAGATACATTGTAGAGTTTATTAATAAATATGCAAGTTCCTCGGGTACTTGTTCATTTCTGTGTAATCGCCATCTGGTTGCTGAGGTGGAATCTCGGCCCGCGAGCAGGAAGAATCAGCGATCTCCGACAGTTGCTTCTCCAGCCCGATTAGTTTCGTGGAGCATGACTTTCCGGCGTGGTGGGATTGGTTGGATCCTCAGGGATTGGCGTGGGCGTCTTCTGCGAGGGGAGGTACAAATGTGTGAATCACCATTGGAAAATAAGTTGGCTGGAGGCGTTCTCCGTTTGTGAAGCGCTGCGTGGTCTTCCTTCGGATTCTCCCCAATTTCAGATTGAGTTGGACGCACTTCAGGTGGTAAAGCTGCTCACCAATGAGGACTTGGATGCTACGGAACTGGGGGGCTTCATTAAGGAAGCGCAAGGCCTGATGTCATCCCTTTCAGTTGAGTCCATTAATCATACACCAAGACTTAATAATGGGTTGGCCCATAAGGCATGTGAGCTAAATGTGTCTGGAATTTGGAATTCTGATTTTCCTAAGTGGTTGTTAGATTTTAATTGTTTGGAGAGTTATATGTTTCTTATACTTGTGGGGGTCCCTGTCCCACATGTAGTACCCTTTTGGGAGCTGGTTGTAGCTCTTAGTTTCAATGAATATTTTTTCCTCAAAAAAGATTATGTTCTAGTAAATATAATATCTTGTTCCTATTTTGATTCCCTACAATTTGTCTACCAAACAATTATTGATTATGTTCTAGTAAATATAATATCTTGTTCCTATTTTGATTCCCTACAATTTGTTTAGTAAAAAGTGTCAATTATCAAATTGGAAAGAGTTTATCCTAAAGAATTACTACAATTTTCTGAAGTCTTATCTCATTTATAATTTTGTTTCTAACTTTTGTTAAAGTTGCATTTCATAATAATTTTGTTTTGAGATTTTTTATCTTTAATAAATAAGTTTGGACTTTTTTTTTATTATTAAAATTATAGTTTTTAAAACTTATTAGTAAAATATGGTTGTTTTGAAGCTTATTATTTATATGTTGTAGTTCAAAATCCACGTTAGGTCGTCTCTCCTGCTGACGTGGCAAGCTTTCTAAAAGAAAATTAAAAAAAAATAAATAAGTAGGTCGTCTTTTGAAGGGACAACTTACAACATTTTTCAAATTTGAAAAATGCACGTTAACGAACACTGTTAAAAAGGAAAACGTTTGAAAAGTAGAGACGACCTACGCACACTTTAAACCAATATGGTGCTTTGATGTACTGGAAATCTGATTGAGTTAGAGTGTGGATGTTCCTGAGTTTAAGCTGGACATAAAGTAGATTTTATTTATTTTTTCTTTTATTTCTTTTCCTATGTTTTCCTTTCCTTCTTAAAACCATTGAAATTTAATTAAGTACACTTTCTATTTATTCATATTAATTCTATTCAAATTAAATTTAAATTTAACTATTGTAGTTTTTTTGAAGTAGATTTAATTTTAATTGAAAACTATATATATCTGTCTTGGATCAATATCTACGTGAATTTTAAAAAAATATTTAAATAATCAACACTTAATTAAATTTCGATGGCTTGAAGAAAATAAAATAAATTATATTATAATATTCAATTAATTTTTTTAGATAAATATTCAATTTGTTTAAAACATTAGAAAAATGTAAGTACTCATTTGATTTTAAAACTTCTTTAAAATTCAATTTTCTTGACAGTTATTTAAATTTCAATTACTTCAAGAAAATAGAATAAATTGTAATATGATATTCAATTTATTTAAAATATTAAAAACACGTTAGCAATTACTCATTTGATTTCAATTGCTTAAAAAAAAAACACGTTAACAATTAAAATATTAAAAACATGTGTAGCAATTTTCTTGACATCTATTTAAATTTCAATTGCTTAAAAAATAAATAAACAAATTGTAATATAAAAATTTAATTTCTTTAAAACATTTTTAAAAATACAATTACTTATTTGATTTCTTGAAAATAAACAAATATTAGAAAAAAAAATGAAAAAAAAGGAAAGGAAAACGTAGGAAGAGAAAAAAGGAAAGAAAAAAAAAAACCAAAATCAACTTTATGTTAAAGCTCAAACTTAGAAACATCCACATTTCAATTAGATTTTCAATACAGCAGAGCGCCATATTGAGTTAAGATGAGCGTAGAGACGACCTACATTTCAAGCGTTTTCTTTTTTAACATCGTCCGCTCAACGCACATTTTTCAAATTTCAAAATTGTTGTAGGTTGTCTTTTTAATTTTTTTTCTTTTTAAATTTTCTCTTAGAAAACTTGCCACGTCAGCAAGTCGTCTCTTGACCTGCTAACGTGGATTTTAAACAACAATATACCAATAATAAATTTCAAAACTATATTTTTACCAAGTTTTTAAAACTATAATTTTAATATAAAAAAAATGTCCAAATAAGTTTGGGTAGACAAGGAATTTTTTTAATTATTTTATTTTTCATCTTATAAAAGTACTAATTATTTTTAGTTACATTTGAAACTAAAAGAAAAAGCTTTTGAAAACTTGTTTGTTTTATAGTTTTTAGATTTGGCCATGATTTTAAAAACATTTTCAAGAATGCAATGATTAACATTAAATGATTTTCATTAACTTTAATTTCTAATAATTTTAAAAAATCGAAAATTATCAAACAAAAGAGACCACATAGCGCAGTGGATTAGCGCGTTTGACTTCGGATCAAAAGGTCGTGGGTTCGACTCCCACTGTGGTCGCTCAGCTTTAAGTTGCAAATTAATAAAGAAGATGAGAAAAGAGAAAACCCCCTAAGGTTTCACTTTATAATCATTTGGTTTTTGAAAATGTAGCTTACAAACACTACTTCTACATATAAGTTTCTTTTTGTTTAAGCACTTGACATTTTTGTAAAATTCACCTACTTTAGCACACATAAGATTCAAGCTAATTATTTAAAAGTTTGAACATGTAAGAACCCATTAGACAGTAATTTAAATGTTTGGAGATCTACTAGACATTTTTAAAATAATCATACATAAAATTGAAAGTTCAGCAATCTATATTATATATTTTAATTTTGACCTATTAGCCACAAATTTTAACGTTCATAGACCTTTTAGGTACAAACTTGAAGGTTTAGGGGCTAAATTTATAATTTTTAACCAAATTTATTTGTTGATATGAAACAAATTACTCAAATAGAATTCATTATTATTAAATATCATAACAATAAAATCTAATAATATTTTATATGGATGATTGCGAGACCAATAAAAGTACCCGACTTTTACCACGTGCATTGCACGTGTAATAATTTTAGTAAAATATATTTGAAGTAAAATGAGTTTAAAAAACTTATTAAGATTAATTCGGTACATTTTTATATAAGTTTTCTTTTTTATACTTCCATGATGATTTTTTTTTTTTTTTGGGCAAACTTTCATGATGATTTCTTGTTTTTTAATAATTCTAATTTGATATTATATGAAATCAAATTACATATTCAAGCATTCCTATAATTGAAAATTTGAAAGAGTAGTTTTCATTTCCATGAAGAGACAACATTATTAGATTCCAAATAGTGGTTGCAAAATAAGATGTGGATAAGATAAAGAATAACTTTTTTTTTTTTTTTTTTTTTTTGAAGAGATGAAGCACAATCTCTTACCTAGAGAAGATGTCGTTTCAAAAGTCAAAAGCATCTCATGCACATATAAGACAATCTTTTTAGACAAAATATTACCACATTTAGAGTTGTTAGCTTAGGTCACATTTAAAGCATAATAAGATTATCTCATTATCGTGGTTTTAAAATTTAAAGAGGACATTTTTTTAATTCGAAAATGATAAGATTTATTTAAATAAATAGATAGATAAATTATCTAAAATAAATTTAAATTGAAAAATTCAAGGGAAAAATACACTTTTGGTCCCTGAGGTTTGGGTTAAGTGACACTTTGGTCCCTGAGTTTTCAAACTCAACAAAAATACCCCCGAGGTTTGAGATAAGGAGCACTTTGGTCCCTACCGTCAACTTTTCTGTTAAATTTTAACGGTCGCTGACGTGGCACTATTATTTTAATAAAAAAAATTATTTTTAAAATTTTTTAAATAAAAAATATTAAAATAAAAAATATTATTTTTTTTAAAATTATTTAATTATTTCTCATTCTCTCTCTTTACTTCCCTTCTTCTTCTCCATCTTCTTCCTCTTCATCCTTTCCTTCTTCTTCTTCTTCATATCTCCGGCGGCCGGCGGCCACCACTCGCCGTCGCCGCCGGCCGCCGGCGACTGGTTTTTTTTTTTTTTCCTCCCTCTCTATCTCTTCTTCCTCCCTCTCTATCTCTTCTTCTTCTCCTCCCCATTTTTCTTCTTTTCTTTTTTTTTTCTTCTTTCTTCTTCTTCCCTCCATCTTCTTCTTTTATTTTCTTTCTTCTGTTTTTTTTTTTTTTATTAAAACAGAGGGAGATTCGGCTGAGGACCGTTGTCCCGTGTTCGCCGGAGAAGCCCAGATCTGGGAGTTTCAGTCATTGTCATTGCACGTCGAAGGTCCCGTGGTTGCCGGAGAAGCCCAGATCTGCTCGGCGTTCGCGCTTGCTGTCGGCGTTCGCGGCGTTCGTGACCCAAATCTACTTGGCGTTCGCGTTTGCGGTCCGAATTTTCCGGAGAAACCTAGATCTGGACGTTCGCGGTCGGTGTTCGTGGTCAGCGTTCGTGGTCAGGGTTCAGCGGCGTTCGAGGTAGGCGTTCGCGGGCATCTTCTCCGGCAATATCCACGGTTGTGCAGCGGCAGTCTTGGTCGGCAGTCGGTGTTCGTGGCCAGATCTGGGTTTGATTTCAGTTAAAAAAAATAGAGGCTAAAGCTTTGAGGAATGAGAAGAAGAATAAGGAAAGGAAGGAAGAAAAAAAAAATCTCTTGTCGGCGGCCGGCGAACGGCGGTGGCCGGCGGCCACCAGAGTTGGAGAAGAAGAAGTTCAGGAAGAAGTTGAAGAAGAAAAGGAAGAAGAGAAAGAAGAAGGAGAAGAAAGAGAGAAAAAAGAATAAAAAATTAATAAAATAATAATATTTTTATTTAAAAATATTAAAAATTAATTTTTTAATTAAAATAATAGTGTCACGTCAGCATACCGTTAGTATTTAACGGCAGATTGGACGGCAGGGACTAAATTGCTCCTTATCTCAAACCTCGGGGGTATTTTTGTTGAGTTTGAAAACTCAGGGACCAAAGTGTCACTTAACCCAAACCTCAGGGACCAAAAGTGTATTTTTCCCAAAATTCAAATTCAAATTATGTCCAATATATTCAAACTAAATTAGGGGTAAGAAAAAAAATTAAAAATAAAAATAATAGAATCTGACTTTTACACATTCTAATTTTTAGAAATTGGAAAAAAAAAATAAATCTTGAGACTTCTTATCCCAAACTAATCCCATCTTTTTTCTTAAAAAAATCAACTTTGATATAATAAATTAAAAATAAATTATTATTGATTATTGCTAATTTACATATTTTAAATAAATTATTATTAATTAATTATAAATTACATTGACAAATTATTTATTAATGCATTTTAATTAGTTAAAAATATATAAATAATTTATCTATTATTGGTATTTTTTCATTTCAACAACATTTGGGAATAGGGATTTAAACTTGTGACCAGTTAATAATACATATCAATTACTACTGAATTTTGCTTACTTCAACCATTATTGATTATGTTCTAGTAAATATAATATCATGTTTCCCTACAATTTGTCTAGTAAACAGTGTCAATTATCAAATTGAAAAGAGTTTATCCTAAAGAATTACTACAATTTTATGAAGTCTTATCTCATTTATAATTTCGTTTCTAACTTTTGTTAAAGTTGCATTTCATAATAATTTTGTTTTGAGATTTTTTATCGTTAATAAATAAGTTTGGACATTTTTTAAATAAAATTATAGTTTTTAAAACTTATTAGCATATAGTTTGGACATTTTTTTAATAAAATTATAGTTTTTAAAACTTATTAGTAAAATATGCTTGTTTTGAAACTTATTATTTGTATGTTGTAGTTCAAAATTCACGTTAGCAAGTCGTCTCTCCTGCTGACATGACAAACTTTCTAGAAGAAAAAAATAAAAATAAAAATTAAGTAGGTCGTCTTTTGAAGAAACAACTTACAACATTTTTTAAATTTAAAAAATGCACGTTAACGAACACTGTTAAAAAAGAAAACGTTTGAAAAGTAGAGACGACATACATGCACTTTAAACCAATATGGTGCTTTGATGTATTGGAAATCTGATTGAGTTAGAGTGTGGATGTTCCTGAGTTTAAGCTGGACATAAAGTAGATTTTATTTTATTTTTTTATTTTATTTCTTTTCCTAAGTTTTCCTTTCCTTCTTAAATCCATTAAGTACACTTTCTATTTATTCATATAAATTCTATTCAAATTAAATTTAAATTTAACTATTGTAGTTTTTCTGAAATAGATTTAATTTTAATTGAAAACTATATATATCTGTCTTGAATCAATATCTACGTGAATTTAAAAAAAATGTTTAAATAATCAACACTTAATTAATTAAATTTTGCTGGTTTGAAGAAAATAAAATAAATTTTATTATAATATTCAATTTATTTTCTTAGATAAATATATATTTTTTTATAATATTTTCTTAGATAAATATTCATTTTGTTTAAAACATTATAAAAATGTAATTACTCAATTGCTTTTAAAACTTATTTAAAAGTCAATTTTTTTTTACAGTTATTTAAATTTCAATTACTTTGAGAAAATAGAATAAATTGTAATATGATATTCAATTTATTTAAAATATTAAAAACACGTTAGCAATTACTCATTTGATTTCAATTGCTTCAAAAAATCACGTTAACAATTAAAATATTAAAAACATGTTAGCAATTTTTTTGACATCTATTTAAATTTCAATTGCTTAAAAAAAATAAATTGTAATATAAAAATTCAATTTCTTTAAAACATTTTTAAAAATACAATTACTTATTTGATTTCTTGAAAATAAACCGATGTTGGGCAAAAAAAAAAAAAAAAAAAAAAAAGATAAAAAGAAAAAAAAGGAAATGAAAGTGTAGGAAAAGGGGAAAAGGGGAAAAAAAGACAAAAATAAAATAGAAAGGAAAGAAAAACGCAGGAAGAGAAAAAAAAAAAAAAAATCAAATTTATGTTAAGCATAAATTGAACTCAGAAACATCCACATGCTAACTCAATACAACAGAGCGCCATATTGAGTTAAGTTGGGCGTAGAGACGACCTACATTTCAAACGTTTTATTTTTCAACAACGTCTGTTCAACGAACATTTTTCAAATTTCAAATTTGTTGTCGGTTGTCTCTTTAATTTTTTTTTCTTTTTAAATTCAGCAAGTCGTCTCTTGACCTGCTAACGTGGATTTTAAACAATAATATGCAAATAATAAATTTCAAAACTATATTTTTACCAATAAGTTTTTAAAACTATAATTTTAATTAAAAAAATGTCCAAATAAGTTTGGGTAGACAAGGAATTTCTTTAATTATTTTATTTTTCATCTTGTAAAAGTACTAATTATTTTTAGTTACATTTGAAACTAAAAGAAAAAAGCTTTTGAAAACCTGTTTGTTTTATAGTTTTTAGATTTAGCCATGATTTTAAAAACAATTTCAAGAATGCAATGATTAACATTAAATGATTTTCATTAACTTTAATTTTGAATAATTTTAAAAAATCTAAAACTATCAACCAAACAGACCGCATAGCGCAGTGGATTAGCGCGTTTGACTTCGGATCAAAAGGTCGTGGGTTCGACTCCCACTGTGGTCGCTCTGCAATACATTTTCAACCTTTTATTTATTTATTTATGAATAAAGTTATAGTAAATATGTTCCCAAAAAAAAAAATCTTTTTTTTCTCCTTAAACCTTCTCTATATTTATTTAGCTTCTTCTCCCTCAAAATTTGAACTCAAAAAAATAGTCAAAATCGACTAAAACCAATAGGTCATGTTCTATCAAATTGGAAAAAAGTATAATTAAAAACATCATTTTCATCGATGCAACCTTCAAAGTCTAGAGGTAAAAATTGATTATTTTACTTATTAATATTACTACTCTTTGTTGTAATATTTGTTGTGACAAAATGGTTAAAACATTTTTGCAAAAGGGTTGAGACTCAGTCCTTTAATCTTTAAAGAAGAACCTTGATGTTTTAACCCTTAACTTATACTCAAGTTAATTAGTTAAGACTCGTTTTTATAACCATTTTGTTTTTTGTTTTTTAATTTTTGAAAATTAAGTCTAAAAACACTATTTCTACCCATAATTTATTTGTTTTGCTGTTTTTTTTTTTTTTTTTTTTTTCATATTTTCAAAAACTAATTCAAAATTTGAAAACTAAAAAAAAAATGCCAAAAACTTGTGTTTTATTTTTAGAATTTGACTAAAATTCAAATGTGTTTTTAACTAATAAATAAATAAAACCATGACAAGAAAATTAAAAAGAAAAACATAATTTTAAAAACCAAAAGTCAAATGGTTATTAAACCAATTCTTAAAAGTTATAGATTGATTTTAACAGTTAAATCATTCCAAACAACTTTTAAAACGAGCAACTACTTCCACTCTTTCTCATCAACATATAAACCAGATGAGAGTTTTTTTTTTCCTCTTTCTCTGTAATAATGTAGAGCAGAAAGACCATGTCAATGTCCACGTCATCAAATTCCATAAAATTAAACTAAAATAGTAAAATTTAATATATTCTAAAAAATAAATAAACAATCAGCAGCGGCGGATTTACGGTAGGCCCAGGGGCTCCTCAACTTTCAAGCATTTTATTTTATATACAAAATAATTATGTTCAGAACAGTAAATTAGCTGCTGGTCCGGTGGATGTATTTCCGTTTTCCGTATTTTTGTTTGATTTTGAAGCATGCGGCCTGAGTTCGAGCTGGTGCATTTGCGTTTTCCGTATTTTTGTTTGATTTTCTGATTGTGAACACTTTTTTACATTTTATATTTATATATATTATATAAAAACTAATTAAATTAAAAATTTAGAATCTTGTCTTTTAAATCATATTTTCTTTTTTAAAAGTATATAAATATAAATATCTAAAATATCAATTGTCAAAAAAAAAAATCTAAAATATCAATAATAACAAATATAAAATACTATAATTTTTTTAAAAGAATCAATTAATATCTCTAAATTTTGGATTGTATGAATTAAAACCTCAAACTAATAATTATATTAATTTAAACTCTAAACTTTCATATTTAAATCAATTTAAACCATGCATTAGTGATTAATAAACTATTTTCACTAGATTCCATTTAAAATCAACTCAAAATCGTTTAAATAAAATTAGTCTTCTTTAGAAGTCCTACCAAATTAGCATGAAAAGTGATCACATAATTCTTCTAACACATGTATAGAAAAATTATCACGTTATTCTTTCTAATGAAGATTAATAAAAATATTTTAAAACTTTAGTAAATTATTTTTAATAAGAAACTATCATTCTTATAAATGAAAAAAAAAAAAGTTATTATTCTTCCAAGTTCTTTTTGTTTTTTTTTTTTGGGTATAATTTGGTAGAAAAATAAGTCACCTTCTGTTTCGTAAACTAATATCAAAATATAAAAAATAATATCAAAATTGTAAAAAAATAAATAATAATATCAAAATAAAAATAAATAAATAAATATATATATATATATATATGTGTGTGTTCAAAATTATTTTCACACCACTTTTTGTTAGTACATCAACATTTGAGGGTGGGGGATTTGAACCTCTAACCTATTGGTCAAGGGTACATGTCAATTACCGCTGAGTTATGCTTGCGCATCTTCACACCACTTTAAGCCCTCACTGACATAAAATTCTGGATCCGCCACTGAAACAATGGTTTTTTTTTTTTTTTTTTTTTTTTTTTTTTTTTTTTTTTTTTTTTTGCATGTAAATATAATCAATACCAAAACAAATAATACGTCAATATATAATTGAATAATAACACTTCCACTGGCCGGCCTGCACCAGCTCATCGTTAGCGCCAAGAACGTCAATACGACATCGTCAATGCCCCTTTTAAATTCCCTTTTTAAATTCTCCATTTTAATTCTCAATTTTCCAAAAAAGAAAAACCCACCGCCATGCCCAATCCTTGGCTCTTCTTCCTCCTCTTCCTCCTCCTCTTCAACCCCTCGCCGCCCATTTCCGCCGCCGACGCCACCGAAGCCCTCCTCCGATTCAAATCCTCTCTGACCAACGCCGCCGCATTATCCAACTGGAACTCCTCCGCCCCTCTCTGCTCCGGCGACCCCCGCTACTGGGCCGGCCTGATCTGCAAAAACGGCCGACTGCACGGCCTCCGCCTCGAGAACATGGGCCTGGGCGGCGCCGTCGACGCCGCCGCCCTGGCCGCCCTGCCGACGCTGAGGACTCTGAGTCTGATGAACAATGGGCTTGAAGGCCCATTGCCCGACGTGAAGCAAATCGGGGCGCTTAAGGCTCTGTATCTGTCGAATAACAATTTTTCTGGTTCGATTTCTGGAAATGCCTTTGAAGGAATGAGGAATTTGAAGAAATTGTACTTGGGCCGGAATCGATTTTCCGGCGAGATTCCGGCGTTGGTGGCGGAATTGAAGGGGCTTGTGGAATTGGGATTGGAGGAGAATTTGTTTGAAGGAAGGATTCCGGATTTTGAAGAAAGGGATTGGAAGTTTTTGAATCTTTCGGGTAATCGCTTGGAAGGGCCGATTCCTTATGGGTTGAAGAACTCTAATTCCACTTCGTTTCTTGGTAAGTTCTTAAAATTCTATCTAAATCCATAATTACTTTTTTTTTTTTTTTAATGATGACAAAAAAGGTATATTAACATATGTTGTTATTTTTATCGTAGGTTTAATTTTCATTAAATTTATTCATTGATTTTCTTTTTAAGAAAATAAAGTAAAAATCTAGTTTTGGCGAACCTCAAATATTGCATGATATTAACCTCGATTAATGCATAAGATCGACTATTGTTTACTTTTTCTCAAAACTCACACGTAGTAACAAAAACCTAGCTCTAATATTATTTTTCTTTTAAACTTCATTGATTTCGTATTTGTAACGCCCAAGGCCCAGGATTCGGAATCCGGATTCCGAATCCTGGGCCTTGGGCGTTACAGATGTTATCAGAGCGGAACCTCTCCCAGTAGGATGTGGTTCGGGGACGAACCAAAGCGGAAGCTGGTGGGCATGTGACACCCGACGTTAGGAGGGGTACATGAATGAACCGAGATCACATCCGAATGAGAGGGATCCTGAGAACATGAAAGTATGATCAAGATAAGCTTAAAAGAATTGATAGATACTACCTATACCAATAAGGTGCACCTTCCTTTTCGGTGGCTCAATCATAGGAACTTTGAAGTTAAGCGTGCTTGGCTTGGAGAAGTTCTATGTTGGGTGACCTCCTGGGAATTTTCCTATAAATGTTTTTTTTTTTAATCATAAGTTTTGATAATTTTTTTCCTTTGTTTTTGTTAATAGTTGGTGAATGTGGGAGAAGTTGAGTAAGATGACAAATATCTTAACAATTGTTTAAATTTGATGAATTTTTTTTTAGATAAAATTAAGGATAAAATCATAAAAATTTATTAACTTTCTTAAATGAATAAAGTTTGATCTATTATCAATCCGAACATAGTTAAATTGGTAAGACTTTTATGATCAACAAAAATGTTAAAGTTTTTCAATCCTCACACGTTCAACTAAAAAAAATAATTTCTTTTTCCTAAGTTGATTTGGCTTTTCTCTATGTCATTTATATGGTGCAAACTATCCATCTAAATAATTGTTTTATTAAATAGCCTACTCATTATTTTCAATTATTAATAATATAATTTAATTTCTTTTAAAAAATTAATAATATAATTGAATTTATGTCTCAATAATCTTTGATATTGTTGTATGACTTTTTATCAGTTTACTACCAATAATTAGCCAAATGTCAAAATTGAAATGTAATTTTTTTTTAAAAAAAATTCCTTTAATCTACTATATGTCTCACACCATGAATACTTCAACGTTTTTTTTTTTTTTTTTTAATATTTTTTTTTTAATTTGAGCAAACAAAATAATAACAAAATAATATTTTTTTTTTTTTTTTAAGAAAATTAACTGGTCAGACTCCTCGCCTAAGTGACAATTCAGAACTTTTAGAAGCAAAGAATAATAACAAATAAACAAATTGTTTTTATAAAAATAATAATAAGAGATATGAGCAGAATAATAATCTTTTCTCTCTCAATAAAAAATGCATTTCATTAACCTAACACATAATATTTCCCGAGTGTTACGCACGTTGGTTCCAACTTCAAATATCCTTATCGACATTAACAAAAATGATAAAGAAGATTATTGTGTGATATTTGCATCATCATGGTCCAAATTCATCAATTCTTATTTTTTTATGTTTATTGTTGCACTATCAAATGCATTTCAATTTTATATCTAGATAGGTCAAATTACAAGTTTATTCCTAAGCTTTTAGTGTGGTATATATATATATATATAATAGGCTACCGAACTTAGACACAAATTTCAATATCATGTTTAATAGGTCGGCGCATTTTAAAATATGTTGAAAATGTGAGAGACCCATTAAACACAAAATTAAAAGTATAGAGACTTATTACACTCAAAATTGAAAGTCATTATTAAACCCATGATCTATTAGACATGAATTGAAATTTTAGATCTATTAAACATGACTTTAAAAGTTTATATACTAGTATTTTTTTAGTTCAATATAGGTGGGGTAGAGATTTGAACATTAATTAATTAACTTTTGAGGGACTGTTTGCTCAAGGAGAATTGAAGTTATGAAATCTGAAGTTGTTTTCTCTAAAGAGTTGGAATAAGTTTGTGAGACTCACAATAAAGTGTTTGAATAGAAGTTAATGGATTTATGAGATCGACAATTGAGTGTAGGACCTAGAGTCAATAAGTTTGTGGGTCTCACAATTAGGTATTATATATCTTTGGACCTAACAATGAGTTCAATTGGATAGAGTAACACTCAACTCCACTCCACCTAACTCCTCAATCCAAATATCCCTTAATTGATAATAATATATATCTTAATCAGTTGAACTATGGTATTAGACGTACACATTTTAAGGTACATACATCTATTAAAACACAATCTTAAAAGTGCTAAACTTGTAATATCTATTAAAACATAATATTCTTAAAAGTTTATAAGCTAAACTTGTAAGAAATTCAAATCTTCGACCTCTTAATTCAGAGTACATGTCTAAATTAGTTGAATTACGTTAGGATTTGCAACTAAACTCGTAATTCAACCAGCATGTTAGCTACATCCATATTCAACAAGTTTGGAAATTTTGTACAGGAAATAAAGGGCTATGTGGAGAGCCACTACCACCATGTAAATCATCCACAAAAAAGTGGCCCATTCTCATCGGAGTCTTCTCCGGCGCCGCCGCCTTAATCCTCTTTCTCCTCCTCCTCTGCTGCTTTCTCCGGTCATCCAAATCATCCGCCGCCGTGTACGACGACGCAAAAATCAAACCCAAATTATTCTTCTCTCCCAAAGCCCTCTTCAAAAGGCCGGAAAAGGCCTACCAATATCCCTCGACCGACTCGGACGACAACTCGAAGGTGAGCGGTCCGACCGGGTCGAGTCTGTACTTCGTGCGGACCGACCGGCCGCGGTTCGGCTTCCAAGAACTGCTCGGGGCGTCGGCCGAAGTTCTGGGCAGTGGGAGCTTTGGGTCGTCTTACAAAGCGGTGCTTTCGGATGGGTCGGCGGTGGTGGTGAAGAGATTCCGGGAAATGAACGCCGCCGGAAGAGATGAGTTTTACGGCCACATGCGGCGGCTGGGACGGCTGTCGCATCCGAATTTGCTGCCGCTTGTTGCGTTTTATTATGGGAAAGATGATAAGCTTTTGGTGTCTGACTTTGTTAACAATGGCAGCTTGGCTAGTCACCTCCATGGTAAGTTTTCAAATCTCTTTTCTTTATTATTATTTTGTTTTTTTTTTTGAAAATATCACTTTTATTTATTATTATTATTATTATTTTGGTTAATTCAATTTGGTGTGGATCATATATATTCATATAATATAATAAGTCTCTATCTTTTCAATTTGTAAACAAAATAATAGGTCATCGTCATATACAATATTTTTTAAAATTCACGTACTTATTAAACATAAAATAAAATTCAAAATTTTTGGGCTAAATTATAAAAAATACCCATAAACCATGGAATTTGTTTAAAAAATACATCTAAACTTTAAAAAGTTTAAAAAATACCCCTAAACTTTAGAAAATAATAAAAAATACCTTTGCCTTTAAATATTTTTTATGGAAAACGTTAAAGTTTCAATTTCATTAATACTCTTGAACTTTCAAAAAGTTTAAAAAATACTCTTATTAGAAAACACTAATTTTATTTTCTTTCCTCTTTTTACAAATTTTTCTCCATGAAAATCAGTGAGAAGTTTTATTTATTTGTCATGTATTCATAAACTAGCTGGAGCTTTTCTTCTCTTTCAACATATCATCCCAAGAATTTGATTAGATTTTTGTGTTGAAACTTCGAGATAAAGTTTTAATACAAGTTTTATGTCAATTTTTTTTTTTTTGGAAAAAGTTTTATGTTAATTGAGTCATGTTCATGTTAGCACATAAAATTTAATTTCATATCCAGTAGATCGATTGCTTTTTAAAAGATTCAAATATGTTAAAGACTTAAGATACACAAAATCAAAAGTTTTAGGTAACTAATTTGACATTTTTAAGTTTAGAAACTTATTAACACACAAGTTTGGGAATTCAAGGACATATATAACTTAAAAAAATTTATGAACTAAACTTACAAGTATTTAACAAAAAAAATGAAAAATAAACTGATAAGGTTTTTAGTAGGTAAGAAATAATTTAACAACATTACATGAAGTTTAACTAAAATAATGTAAAAAAATATTTTTTAAATCTTTCATAGTTATCGACATTTTTTTAATGGGTTTTTTCTTTCTTTTTCATCCATTAAAACCTTGACATGGGTTTTGTTCTTGTTTATTTCCACAGCCCGACGAGCACCGGGGAGTCCAGGGCTAGAGTGGCCAACGCGGCTAAATATCATAAAAGGAGTAGCGAGAGGCTTATTGTATCTGCACAAAGAGCTTCCCAATCTAAGCCTTCCACACGGCCACTTGAAATCCTCCAACGTCCTTCTCGACCAAAACTTCACTCCCTTTCTCTCCGACTACGCCCTCTCCCCGCTCCTCCCACCCTCCCACGCCCACCGCCACATGGCCGCCTTCAAGTCGCCGGAGTTCGCCGCCCACCACGACCGCACCTCCAAGTCCACCGACGTCTGGAGCCTCGGCATCTTGATCCTCGAGACCCTCACCGGCAGGTTCCCGGCCAACTATCTCTGCCACGGCAAGGGCGCCAACGCCGACCTCGCCGCCTGGGTCCAGACCGTCGTCCGGGAGGAGTGGACGGCGGAGGTCTTCGACGGCGACATGGATTGTTGTCGCTATTGGGACGGAGAGATGTTGAAGCTTTTGAAGATTGGGATGTGTTGCTGCGAGTGGGACGTTGGGAAGAGGTGGGGCTTGAAAATGGCCGTTGAGAAGATTGAGGAGGTCCATTTCAACGAGGTTGAGGATCATGAGGAGTATTATTCTTCTTATGGGAGTGATGGGGGATTCTATTCTAATTCGTCTCTTAACGGTCGTCGCACCGAGGATGAATCGTCGTTCTTGGGGTAATGAAATTATTTCGGGAGACTAGAACAATGTGGTTTGTGACTTCTTGTTTCGACAAGTGATCGTCTTTTAATAGATGTTTGATGCGAATTTGGAAATCTGCAGGTTCATGATAACCAGAGATAGAAATTGGACAATGTACCTTTGTAGGTTTTGTCTCGACATCTCTTTCAGTGCAAAACTGCTAGTGATATTGTGATAGTTTTTTCCACTAATTTCTATCGGAGATATTATTAGAAGATTTTGGACTTGTATCAGACAATTAGCAGGAAGGTCCCTCTATGTGGTAGGGAGATTGCATCCATTTTTTTTTTCTTAATTTTTTAAATATTAGGGTTTGTTGGTTTGTATTTTAATTGATTAGATGATATTATATATATTTTGAGTTCAGCTACAATAATGGTGGAGAATTGAAAGCTCTAATATTTTGATTAATGTCATATATTTTATGTCAGTTGAACTATGCTGAGATTATTTGGATGATGTTTAATAGATTAATTTTTAAGATAAAGTATATATACTTTATTTATTTGTTATAATGTTGCGAACAAGAGCATAACTCAACTGACATAAAAAATAAATTAGACATAATTCAACTAGTAAAAATGTTTGAAATTGTGTTTACAAATGCTTTTAGCATGATGGAAAATACGTTTGCCAGGACCAGGATCCAAAATGTTTTTCACATTGGATGTAATGTGTTGTAACATTTTAATATTTAATTGTAATTTAAATATGAGTTTCAATCTTGGATGTTAAATTTTGGAGAGTTTTCTCTCATTTCAAAAGTGAGAAAACGTATTTGGAGAGGTTTTGTCTATTTAATTTTTGGGTTACTTTTGTTTTGTCATAAATTTTTAGATCTACAATTCTCCTATAAATACCTCTCTCACAAACACTCTCAATATAACAAGAAACATAACAATTCCTATCTTCTTTTCTTTACTTTCTCATATTTCTCTCATTTGCTCTTTTAAGAGCAACTAGCACTACAACAATTAAGGTCTTTCCCGACGCACATATGCATCGGGAAAGATCGGAATACGCGTCGGCAAAGGTTCTCCCGACGCGAATTCAGACGTTGGCAAAAAAGTCGGCAAAAACACGTCGACAGAGCCTCTGTCGATGCGTATTTTTCATGCGTCGACAGAGACCATCTCTGCCGAAGCGTAAGTTGGGGAGGGATTATGGGGCTTTTCTGCCGACACGTTGACTTCCGCGTCGACAGAGGGCATTTCTGCCGACACGGAGGTCAACGCGTCGGCAGAAAGCGATGGGCTCGATTTTCTGCCGACGTGTTGACTATGCGTCGGTAGAAATGACCTCTGCCGACGTGGAAGTTAACGCGTCGGCAGAAAGGTTGCCGTGAATTTCTGCCGACGCGTTGACATACGCGTCGGTAGAAATGCCCTCTGCCGACGTGGAAGTCAATGTGTCGGCAGAGCCTTTATTTATCTTTTTTTTTTTCATTTTGCTATTTTTTTTTTGTTTTGAAAGTCTAAAAGAAATACATTCAAGATATTACACATATACATAAAATCAAAATGCATTCAATTAAAATCAAAAAGTTAATTACACATATACATAAAAGTCGAGAGATATAAAATCCTGCTTTATAAATTGAAGTACAGAAAACTAAAGTGATAAAAAATACACGAAATTAAAAGTATTGTTCGTTACACATAATTCTAATAAGTTAGAAGCGAAAGTCTTAAGTTACAAAAAAAGCATCTGACAAGCTCGTGGCGGCCTCCAAACGATATAATGCAGATGTGTCCTTCCATATCAAGGTTGAGTCGAATCATCTAAAAAAAATCAAAAGAATAAAATCAATCTACACTCGTTGAAATTTAAATCATCCAAGAAGCTAGAAGCTAAGTCTTAACTTGAAACTAAAGTTTTACACTAAGTTTTAAACTAATTTAAACCATCTAAATTATTAATTAGATGCTCCGGAAAAAATTGGCAGCATAACGACATAGATAAGAGTAACCTATATTTTTTTAGACTTGCTAAACAAGAGAAATTTAACTTCTTGGATGGTTTAAACTTATAGACATCTAATACTAATGAAGTATATATATACCAACTAAATCATCTAACTTATAAAGAACTAAAACAATCCAACCTTAAACTTAGAAATTATATCATGTTCACAATTAAACTGATTGAAACCCAACAAAAAAAAAACAAAAACAAAAACAATCAAAACTTTAAACTAACTTCCAAAGTTACACAATCCATATGAACATAATGAAGTAAAACGAACCAACACCAAACACGAGTTAATGAACTTTAAAAGAAAAATGAATGAAAGCGAAGAAAGTAAAAATTTATAAGAGTACAAAATGACTTTAGGATTGAATAACAACAAACCAACACCAAACACGAGTTAATGAGTTAATGAGTTCAACATAAAGAAGTCTAGTGAATAAAAAAACGACTTCTGTTATCAAAGTATACTACAAGAAATAATAGATACAATAGCTAACGAGAAAAACTATAAAAGACCTATTATAGCCTTTTTCAAAAGTCCTGACAGCCCATGTTATTAAAAGTCTGGGACTTTTTATAACGTTTTTGGTATTAAGAACAATTTTTTTTACCAAAGTTTTTTATTAAACTACTTTTACTAGCATTTATTCTAATTTCAATATCAAACTATAACTCTAGTTTTAAACCATAAACTTACATACAAAACAAGGGAAAAAAAGAACTCGAACAATCGACTTACTCAAGTCACACCACCGTCATCCTTAGAACTCAACTCACCATGATATAATTCTATGAAACCCAAGAAACCGATATGAGATGAATGACATTGAACAACATCGTTAATCAAACAATCGAGCATAAAAGAGTCTACCCCCACACCACCCTCATCCTTAGAACTCAAGGGCATAGTTGTACAACCTCTATAGAACAAATCCTTTTCAAGTAAGGACCTGTTCAAGTAAGGTCGTCTCACACCACCCTCAACCATCAATCTCAAACTAAACACGAATTACATTAGTCTCAAAAAAAGAACTCTAGCAATGCCACATTTGGTAATTCAAGTCTCAGAAACAGAACACAATGGGCCCGTTTGGTAACGTTCTCGTTTCTTGTTTCTTGTTTCCAATTTTATTAAGAAATCTAAGCATTTAATAACTATGTATGTTTCTTGTTCTTCATTTTTTAGAAACACTCCCAAAATTTGTATAGAACTTTTGGGAACAACTAAAACTAGTTTCTCCTTTTTTGTTCTTGTTTCCAATTTTTTCCAAACATAAATAAGAATATAGGTTTATTGTTATTGAATGTATAGGTGTTAGGGTCATGAAATTCTATTTTTCTTTATTAAAAAGGAAGAAACGGAAACAAGAAACGAGAACGTTACCAAACGGGCCCAATATATACCATATCAATGAACAAATAATTGGACATAATTGTGTTTATACTTGATAAAATAAGTTTGATGCAACATATGAATTGGTGAGATCCACCTTTAAAACTCTAATGTGGAAAATCAGGAAGATTGTAGTTTTCATAAAACATTCTTCTATTTCTTAAATCCTAAATCTTCCACATATTGCCACTACGTTACTTATCCTGATTGTCTCGGCTCTAGCCTTCAATTTGAAAAAAAAAATTGACATGGTTATTACTGAAAGCCTAAGCATGATAATTTAAAAAAAAAAAAAGATTGAGTTCATCCACCCTTAAAAGTTTCATCGGTGCACTGCAGTAATAAAGTGCATGGAAATGTACCTCTTTGTTGTCGTTCAAGACAAAGACACCAACGCCAACTCGATGGGTAGCATTTATAAGAAGAGTATGAGCACCTTCAGGTATCCAGTACACAAGCATCAAATACTTTGGCTCTACGTGGTGGTACCAGAATCCTTCCTAAACAAAGGACAATGTTTGATCAAAGAAATATACAAAATAAACACAATTACTTTGCAGCACTTGAAAGTGCAAGTTCCAGAATCTACTGTCAAAATGATCTTTAAAACACGATCAGAATATCACCTTAACAACACCTTCAACCAGATTAGCAAGTCCAATAGGCAGTTTCAGCTAAACACCTTTCTTGCCTTGCAAAAGATTTGTTCATCATGAATACAAAAAAAGGAGAAAAGGAGCCAAACACCTTTTTTGCCCTACTTAATCCTGTTACTTCTTTGGATATGTAGCCACCCACAAATGTGCGATGAATCCTATTGTGAACTGTCACTTCTAGAAATAACAAAAAGAAAAAAAAGAAAACGAAAACAGGTAAAGGTAAAACCAACAAAATTCATTCCATTACTTCAACTTACTTGGTGCCAGGATTTTTCAAATTCCTTCGCCTTAATGAAAAGCAGGTCTTTTGTCCACACCCACAACTGCCAACGGTGACACCGAGATTAACTCTGGATTACTCCTTGCTTTTGAGGATTTGTATAAACAAATGTTCCCTGAAAACCCAATCAGCGGAAAGAAAACTTAACACAAGAACAACAACAAAGATACAACCTATGGTTTTCAAGGACCACACTAAAAGACTATCCACATCTTCATGAACAAAATCACAGATGAAAAAAGTGATGCTGATTATTAATAAATAACCAACAACAAGGAATGACTCAAATTCAACAAGACAAAGACCACTACCCTGGTAAGTTCTCACCATCCTTATGTGATGCTGATTATTAATAAATAACCAACAACAAGGAATGACTCAAATTCAACAAGACAAAGACCACTACCCTGGTAAGTTCTCACCATCCTTATGTGATGCTAGTTAGCTCCCAGTGCATACTAAGAATCTTCCATTCCTCCAAAAATCAAGCTCTTCGCCATGAACCAAAAATTTAACATGCAGGACCAAATTTTCTTCAAATCACAATAAAGAATAATGATATCAAAACACACACAAAACACATCCCCATACATACAAACCAGAATGTATTCAGCAGGATACCTGAGCATCAAAATTTAAACTAGAAGGTGAATGATTAGACCTCGAAGAACTGTATCAAACTTGATATGGAACAGTTCGAAGCAAATTTGCACCAGCTCCTCTATCTGACTCTCTAAAGAGTTCAAAGAAAAAAAAATGTTGATTCTCGAACATGAGAAAGAAAAAGATGTACATAAACAAAACCAATTATGTTCACGCAAAACACTATTAAAATCATTCAAAGATTTTTCCAAAGAAATAAACTCACCCGTTTATAATTAAATAATACACATACTAGTCACTAAACCTCAACATTTCAAAATAATATAACAATAAGTGATAAAAAAAAACACTAATTGAATATTGAACACCAAAGAAGTAACGAATCACACTAATATAATCATTGAATCAAATCATTTCCATAAAGATAAATTCATATGTCATAAAAATGTAGAACAAAAAGATAAAACTAAATAAGATGCTCTTTGATTCCACTCTAAACCAAGGCTCATTTGTCCCTCTCTATCATCTACCAGTGAACAAATCTCAGGGCTCAACCAGAATAAGAACATCCCCGGCTCATTTCTATTACAAACAGAGACACAAAACTTTGAAAATTGCTACCTAAATAAGCACATTTCAAGTAGAATGAAATCATCAAAGAAAATGGATCAATACCATGTAAAAATACAAGCCTCTTCACCGGATGCGTGATGAACTCAAGGCCTACATAGATCGTTGCAACCTTGATGAAACTGAACAAACAGTGAAAGATCTACTCAAAACCTACAATACAGCAGAAGACACAGAGCAATTGTAGATTTCTAAAACCTTTTCTCAAGGGCCTGAAGTGGGAACAAGGTCTTCAGATGATGAAGTTCATAGCTTCTTCATCCACATTGGAGCCAAGGAAATTTAAACCAAAATCCTTAAACACTGATGTTGCGAAAACTACCCAAGCCACTGAGGTCAATCAAAGAAATCTTACTACAACTCACAGATTGAAACGGACATAAAGATAATGGATTCAATTTAGAGTGGTTATTGTACCTACCAAAGATTTAAGAACTTTTGTGTTTTTGTACCTAATTGTAGGGAGGGAGAGAACTGATTACCGAGAGAGAGAGACGGCGAGAAGACGGAGACAGTGTGACGGGGCGGGATGAGACGACGGTGTGACGGGGCGGGAGGAGGCGACGACGTGACGGGGCGGGAGGCGGTCGACGGTCGACGACGGGACGAGGTAGTGGAGGATCACAGCGATCGCAGACGGGGGGGTCTTTGTTCTTTTGTCGGGTGAGAGGAAAAGAAAGATGGTGAATTAGGGCTTCAAACAGGGTTTCTGCCGACGCTGTTAGTGACGGCGTCGACATAGCCTCTATTTCTACCGACGCAAAAATTATGGCGTCGGCAGAGACCAGAAAAAAAATCTCTCTCGACGTAGTAGCCATCCGCGTCGAGAGAGACCATTTCTGCCAACGCGGTAAATGCATGCGTCGGCAGAAATCCATTGAAATTGCCAATGCTCACGCCGTTGTATACGCGTCGGCATACCCCATTTCTCCCGACGCGTTTTTGCGTGTCGGGAGAAATATGCATCGGCAGAGACCTTTTTTTTGTAGTGTAGTTTTTCACCACGTGCGATGCACGTTTATGTCTTTTAATTTATTCAATTTCATATTAATATTTAAGAAGTTTTAATTTAATCTCATATTCTTTTTTCTCATGAATAGTTTTCAAGTTTATATTCTTTAAACAAAATAATGATGAACGTTAGATTATGCAATTTGAAAAAAAAAATTATAAGCATAATCAATATAGCAAGACAATGAATAAAATGAAGACAAACACACCTGAAAAAGGAGAATAAGAAAAATACACCGAAGAAGAAGATAAACTCTAATGTTTGTAAAAAAGAAATGTTGAATAGTGCTCTTTATATAGTCATGAAAATAAAAAGATGAAGAAAATGAAGAAAAGCACACCTAGAGAAGGAGAAGAAGAAGAAAGCACACCGAAGAAAAAGATGAACTCCAATTTTTGTGAAAAGATGTTGAAGAATGCTCTTTATATAGTCATAAAAATAAATAGTTACAAAGCTCTTGAGTTTCATCATGGGATATAATTAAAGTTAAACTCATTAAATTTTGGAATTAATTTAGAAAATTAAAGGGACAAAACTTTTCATATTCTAACTCTTATATCTCAAATACATATATCTTAATTAAATGATAATTAATAATAAAAAACTAAATAATGAATATTTATATCTCAAATACATATATCTTAATTAAATGATAATTAATAATAAAAAACTAAATAATGAATATTTTTTAATAAGTTACGTGAGTGGATGTGTAGTGTGGCAATAAAAATCTTTAATAATTTTTTTTATTAATTTAGATACAATTTAATAAGGTGTTCATTGAATTTTATATTTTAACTAAATGCTAAAAAATATAAAATAATCATAAAGAATGATAGTAAATGAAAAAAAAAAAAAACTATTAATATTTAGTAACTTTAAAAAAAGAAAACTAATAACGTGAGTGTGGGTGGGTAGTGAAAAGGTTTTCAAAATTTTTAGATTCCAACCTTTGGTATTTCATATGTATTTATTGTTGATAATTAATTATTAATTAATTAATTTACTATTTATAATTAATCGTTAATGACATATCTCGTAAATTAGTAAATAAAAGAAAGGACAAAAGTGTCCAAAAAAGTTTTTTCAACATCCCCACCTTTTAATATAATAATTATAGATTATGTTCATCTTTATGTTTTTTAATTTATTTTTAACAATCAATTATACCATTATTGGTTTTAAATGATATAATAAATGAAAAATGGTTTTCAACACAATTTCGTGGATGTACCATGAATGTTCTTTTTGTAATTTAAAAAAAAAATTAAAATGAAGGGCAATGTAGGTATTAAGTAATAAATCAAGGATATTATTGTCCAAAAAAAGTTTCTTCCACATTCGTACTTTTATATATACTAGTCTTTCAACACGTGCTCTGCACGTGATATTTCTTTTTATAAAATATTTGAATTAATTTTCTTTTTTAAAAGTTATAAGTTAGAACAAAATAATGAAAGAAAAGAGTAAATTAAAAAAAAAAAGATGACATTAAGTTTTTGTTGAAAAAAAAAGTATAAGATAACTATTTATATAGTTGCAAAGATCTAGTTAAACTGGTGAGACTTCAAACTTTTGAAATTTCATTATTAATTATAACTAAAGATAAGCTCATATATTTTTAGAATTAATTTATAAAAATAAAGGATACACTTTTTGTATTCTAAAACTCTTCATTTTTTTTTAAAGTTCAACCGTTCATGTTCTAACGTTTCACATTCTTACTTTTCTCATTATTAACTAATAATGTTTTCTCTCATTTTCTCATTATTAACTAATAATGTTTTCTCTAGGGTTAATGAGAGAGAGAAATAATGAGAAGATTGAGAGAGATTTTTTTTTTTGAGGGAGAGAGAGAGATCAATTTGAGAGAGTGGGAGGTGGAGAGAGAGCAATTGAAACTCAAATGAAGAATCTCGAGAGGTAAGAGAGAGTATTTAATTTAATTAGTATTTTTTAAAAGTTGAAATAAGAATATTTTGAGTTCAACGTCCTGTTCTTGTTAATCTACATGGACATATATTTAGAAAACCACATGTACCAAAATTAAAAAAAAAAAATTGTTATATAATTAATAAAAATTAACAATAAAGACAAATTGATACGAAAAAAAATTAGAAGTACAAAAAGAACCAAATGCACAATTTAATTTATCATAATAGACCTTTACATAACTCTATGAGAGCTTTAATAGCTTCTTATTCTTTTTGCTGCATGGCGAGGTTGACAAAAGAATTTTGAGAATTGCTCCCAAATGCATCTTAGAGAGAAACTAATTTGTGTTTGTTCTACTCCTTGGAATTAAGGTACCATCTTTCCAAAGTTACACCACCACTTTTTGTAGTTGCCAACTTGAATTTTGTAGTCATCATCGTCACTGTCGTTGCTATCGCTTTTGTCATCCATTTCAAAATCAAGGAGGTTATGTGGTTATATTGTGAATACCTATAGAATTGATGAATTGTCTTATAGAGTTGTGAAGAATTGGTAAAACGGTTTGTCTATTTATATTAGATCGAGAATTAAACAATTTAGACAAAAAAAAATATAAAAGAGGAAATGAAAAGTCTTGTTTGATTTTAAAACAACTAAAAGAGAAGATGAAAAGCTTTGTTATCATGAAAGAGTAATAAAAACAAATGAGTAAATATTCATAAATGCATGCTAGAAATGTAAAGGTGGGAGAGGAAAAGATGGAGAATGAGAAAAGTATAATCACGGATGAAATGAAGAGTGGAGAGAGAAAGAGATAAATTGTAGGGAAGTGGTGGGTGAGAGTGAAAATTAAAAAGGTAATAATGAATTTTATCTTATAATTGAAAAAAAAAAACTTTTCCAAATTTTACAAAATTGAAATTTCGGTCACTCATTCATTTACAAAATTGCTAACAATAAAAAGTAATAATTAACTAAGGGGCATATTTGGAATTATAAAATCCAAAAATGATTCTCCAAATAAGCCACTTTTTAAGGTAGTAAAATAAAATAAAATAAAATGGTCTTCAAATTTCGAGATTTGATAAGAGTAGTTGATTATACACTTATTACAACTCCAACCATATCTACAAATCTACAAACAATTGAAAGTTAAAGAAAGGAAATCTAAGAATGAAACTTTTTTTTTTTTTGTAACATGAAAAAAATGCTTAATTACCAAAGACTTTAGGGTTGAAATTGTTGTTGATGGAAGTAAAATCCATATGATTACTCTTTTTATTACGAAAAGACATATTCTCGATCTCTTCGATTTCACTACTACTTGTGAAAGTAATCTCAAACTCATCATGGACGTTTAGACATCTACGACTCACTGTACTAATTTTTCCATTCCGAATAATATAGAATTTGTTCTTCTTTACAATGTCCTTGGATCTTTTAATTAAATCATTGTACAGAGTAATTTGAATATTTGTTTCCTATAAAAAATGAAATAATTTAATTAAATATTACTATTTCTATAATATTTAAAGGAATATCTCAATGGAAGCTAAAATATATAATAATTTATATAAAAAAATATTTGTATATATTCATGAAAGCTAATATAAATATTTTTATATATTCATAAAACATATAGTATAACAATATTATTGTGATAAACATTAAAAAATGCTGTAAAAAATTATGAATATTTACATTAAATTAAATTAAAAATAAGAAAGCTAAAGTTACCTCTTCATCCATGACAATGAGTTCCAATACCTCTAAAAACTCTCCCTTTTTAGTTTGATATTTCTCAACTACGAAGAACACTTGCTTTCAAACTCCAATTGGTCTAGAAAGGTTCCAAATCTCGTACTACCATATTCTCCATGACACCTGCAATTATTAAATATTTAAGATTAAAGTTATAATCTTACAAATATAATAGAATGAGAACAAAAAAAAAAAAAAAAATTGTAGCAATTTAAAATATTCAAAGACACATACCTCTAAAATAAATCAATTCTAAATTTGTCACAATTAGAAACCAACGATATTTGTTTATCAATTGCATCCCAAATGATGCAACTATTTATAGGGAATGAAATATGTATGTTAGATAATTTACTTTTTGGTTATGGAATTTGAAAAGTTTAATAAACATTTATAATTATAATTAACTATTTATAATTTAATTCGGTTAACTCTTCACATTCTAGTGAAGGGGTAAACATATAAATATAATTTTGTTATTATAATTATGTTATTTATATGACTATTTATAATTTATTTTTTAGTTTAATAAACATAAATATAATTTTGTCAAAAAGAAAAAAAAACGTGAAGAATGTAATGAGAGGGAGTAAATACTAATTATAGTGGGAGAGAAGATGAATTTGGAGGGGTCTTAGGTATGTTACACTATTTAATTTAATAAACATAAATAAGAGAGTGTGAATGTAATGAGGGAGAGAACTAATTATAGTGGGAGAGAGAAGAAGAATTTGGAGGGGTGAAAGAAACGTAGAGGAATTTGGAGGTGATGGGTGGGATGAGAGGGACAAAATTGAGAATTCTAGAGTAAGTGTTTGGACAAAGTTGTCCAAAAATGATTCTTTTGGTAAGCCACTTTTAAAATAGTAAGATAAGATTATATTATAGATAGATTATAGATTGGCCAAAAGAGGGGTGTTCTTTGTTGTGGAGCTTTGAGCTCAACCTCTTAGTGCAGAGTGGTTTGAGCTACACAACGTTTCAGTTGGGTTGTTGTATCCTGGAGGCGACAGGCTTGAGAATACATGCTGCACCGGTGGTTGATAAAGAATTATATACACCGCAGAGGGTTTGAATCTCCTTAAAGAGAGCGAGATACCCGCGCCTCAACCTAATTGTTTAGGTGTTTGTTTCTCAATATTTTCTCTTTTTTCCTCTGTTATTTGTAATTTCCCCCAACATAATGTAAAGAAATATTCTTGGACCAAGTGTTCATACTAAAAAACGCATTTTAATTACCTAGATTTTACTAAAATTTCTTACTTAAATGTCATTCTTAAACACACTTTATATCAAACGAACGAACTATCTAAACTTGATTATGGTAAAACAACATGACTAGATTAACCACAATAACATATCTAAAGTAATCGTAAAATTCATTGATCACACAAATCATTCATTATCTACTCATAGAGATCCTCACCTTTAGCCATAATTCATCTCATTCAAGAATATGGTACAAGTTAATAGAATAAAAATATTAATGTAAAGATGGACTCGTTAACTTTTTTTTTTTTTTTTTTACAATATTTGAGGAGAGAGATTCGAACCATGGACCTTGTGGTTATCAGTACATCTTTATGTCAGCTGAGTTAAGCTCTTGTTGGCAGATGGACTCGTTAACTATTAAAAGGCAAAAATGTTTTTTTTTAATATATCCCAAATTTAACATAACTAGTTTAATATATCCCAAATTTAACATAACTAGTAAGAAACACATGCACAAATACGTGCGATGCACATGAAAAATTAGAATTTTAATTTAAAGTACAAAAGTAAAAAAAAAAAAAGTTATAAATCAGAATATAATTTGAAAACGACACTCCCAACATCTTATTCATGTATCTAAAATGTTTTAGAAATTAGTTTCAAATATATAAAAATATATTCACATGTCAATTTGTTGAAAATATACCGTGGATTGAAAAATATTACACTATCCACTTTTCTTGCAATTTTTTTGAGATTCAATTTTTATTTTAAATATTATAATTTAAAATGAAATGGTAATTAAATTTTCTATAAATGTGAAATTGAAATTGACAGATTTTTTTTTTTTTTTTTTGTCTCATTGAAACTAATTGAAGGCTAATATTCTAGTTAGCATTCAATTTTTTATGAATTTAAGATTTAGGACTCGTCTTCCAAGAATGCATTTTCTTTTCAACATTTTGGATGTGTTTGATTTAACTTTTCAAGTGTTTAATTTTGAAAAAAAAAATCATTTTGAAAAAAATTCTAGTGTTTGACAACCATTAAAAATTACTTGTTAAAAAAATGAGATTGAGGAGAGAGAAACACTTAGGGCCCGTTTGGTAACGATCTCGTTTCTTGTTTCCAATTTTATTAAGAAATCTAAGCAATTAATAACTATGTATGTTTCTTGTTTCTCATTTTTTAGAAACACTCCCAAAATTTGTATAGAACTTTTGGGAACAACTAAAACTAGTTTATCCTTTTTTGTTCTTGTTTCCAATTTTTTCCAAACATAAATAAGAATATAGGTTTATTATTATTGAATGTATAGGTGTTAGGATCGTGAAATTCTATTTTTCTTTATTAAAAATGAAGAAACAAAAACAAGAAACGAGAACGTTACCAAATGGACCCTTAAAAACCAATTCTTTAAAAAGAGTTTTTAAGTATATAATGGGTCCGTTTGGAATACATTTTAATTTAAATATTTTTCAAGAATGCATTTTTTAAAAAACATTTTGTATAAAAATTGTTTAGAATTTAAACACTCATGTGTTTGGTTACATTTCCTCATAAATGTTTTTATACGCAAGTTATTGTATACTTAAAAACTCTTTGTAAAGAAGTTGGTTTCAAATGTTTCTCCCAAAATGATTTATTTCTCAATCTCATTTTCTAATAAGTTATTTTTAGTGGTTGCCAAACACTAGAAATGTTTTCAAAATGATTTTTTTTTCAAAAGTAAACACTTAAAAAATTGCAAAGTATTCCAAACAATCCTTTGTATAAAAATTGTTTCAAATTTAAAAATTCATATGTTTGGTTACATTTCCTTATAAGTATTTTTATACAAAAGTTATTATATACTTAAAAACTCTTCAAAAAAGCTGCTTTCAAGTATTTCTCTCCTAATGATTTATTTATCAATCTCATTTTTTAATAAGTCATTTTTAGCAGTTGTCAAACATTATAAATTTTTTTTCAAAATTAAACACTTGAAAAATTAAATCAAACATACTTTTAGTGGTTCACTCACTTAACCAATTCCCTTTCCTTTTCCAATATTTTGTCTCGATCCCAATAGATCTACAGGTAAAATAGACATATATTTAAAATTTGGATGGCAAAATAGAGAGATATTTTATCCCATAGCCTCTTTTATATTTAGATAGATAGATATAGATATTAGGGAAAAATACACTTTTAGTCATTGAGATTTGGTTTAGGTTTCATTTTGGTCTCTGAGTTTTCAAATTCAACAATTTAGTCCCTGAGGTTTGGTTTTAGTTTCATTTTGGTCCCTCCATCTAATTTTCCTTTAAAAGTTAACGGATTGCTGATGTGGCAAATTTTTTTTATTAAAAAAATTAATTTTTAAGTTTTTAAAAATAAAATAATTAAAATAATTAAAAATAAAAATTAATTTTGGTCCCTCCCTCCCTTTTTTCTTCTCCTTCTTCTTCCACCTTACCCTCACCATCACCTTGCTTCTTCCTCACCATCACCACCACTTTCAACTGCTGCCGACGATCGCCGCCGCTGACCTTTTTTTTTTTTTTTTCCTCCCCCTCACCATCTCCTTCTTTCTCACACTCCATCTCTCTCACGCCCCCTCTCATGCCCGCTCAGATCTATTGTTCCCCGTCTCTCTCATGCCTGCTCAGAATACTCTCACCGTCCCTCTCTCTCTCATGTCCTCTCAAATCTGTTGTTCCCTATCTCTTAGGGGTGAGCAAAAAAACCCAGAAAACCGAGCCGACCGACCGAAACCGACGTCGGTCGGTCGATTTTTTGATAGGGTCGGTCGGCTCATCCAAAAGAACGAAAACCACTCAAACCGACTGACATTAAAAAAAAAAAAAACGTTCAAGTCACACGTCAATTCATGCTGCAGCCCAGCCTTGCCTTGGGAAGACCATTGATGGTCTTCCCAAGATTAATTTTATTAAAAAAAATATTTATTTTTTTTTTCAAATTTTCTCAATCTCCATCCGTTGATTCTTCTTCTTCTCTTTCACATTTCTTTTTCCCATCTTCTTTCTTTTCTTCCTCTCTTCTCCTCTCTGCATTTTTTCTTCTTCTTCTTCTTTTCATTTCTTTCTTCCTCCTTTTCTCCTTTTTTGTTTTTTCCTTCTTCTTCTTTCTTCTTCTTTTTCTTTTTTTTCTTCTTCTTTGTTTTTATTTCTTCCTTTCTTCTTCTTCTTCTTCTTCTTCTTCTTCTTCTTCTTTTTGTTTTTCTTACTTTTTCTTCTTTCTTTTTGTTTCTTCTTATTCTTCTCTGTTTTCATCTCTTCATTTCTTCTAACTATTTTATCTTCCTTTTTCTCCGTTTTTCTATTCTTTTTATCTTCTTTGCGGATTCAAACTTTTTTTTTTTACCTTTTTTGTTGATCTTCTTCTTTTCATTTCGTCGGAGTTTTTAAAAGGACGGAAACCGACCGACCGCTGGTGTAGTCGATCGGCCGGCGTGGCCAACTTCTTCCAAACCGACGGAAACCGACGTGTCGGTGGTCGGCGTCGGTTTGAGCCCAAAACCGACGCCGACCGACCGATGATCACCCCTACTATCTCTCTCATGCCGAGTTCCATTGCTGCCCCTTCAGATCTGGTGTCGTCGCCTTCAGATCTTCCCTCGCCGTTCTTCGCGTGTACGAAATCGTGGAAGACGGCCCTCCTCCGCCTCTCTCCGACGACGACGGCACCGGAAACCCTCTTTCTTGTTATATAAAAAAAAGAAAATGGAGTAAGGAGAGAAGAAAAGAGAAGAAAGAAAGAAAAACCGAAGAAAAGAAGAAGAAAAAAAAGTTCGTCGCGCGGCCGGCCGGCCGCCACCACCGCCGGTTGGTGTTGAGCAGTCGTCGGAGACCACTTGAAAAAGGAGGAGTTAGGGTTAGAAGTTGGTGAAGAAGAAGGAGAGAGAAGGGAGAAAGAAATAAAAAAAATGAATTTATAATAATATATTTATTATTTTATTATATTTATATTTTAAAAAACTTAAAAAATAATTTTTTCAATAAAAAAATTTGTCATGTCAGCAATCCGTTAGCTTTTAACGAAAAATTGGATGGAGGGACCAAAATGAAACTAAAACCAACCATTTGAAAACTCAGACCAAGATGAAACCTAATCCAAACCTTATGACTAAAAGTATATTTTTCTCTATATATTACAAATAAGCTTTTAGATATTGGGCCTTGGCTCTACTGGGCCTCATTCAGCCCATTTCATTTCGCTTTTGCTTAGTATTGTCAGTTCAGTATCCACTCTTTCTGGCGCGCGCGGTTTTTCCAGTTCTCGATTTCGTTTGCTTCCCGCCGTCGACATTTCCATTTCCGTTTTCCGGCGAGTTCCTCACTTCATCTCTCTACGACCGCCGTTGCTCTTCCTATCTCCTCTGTAAGTGAAAATGAAGTTTCTATTTCTTTGCCCGAGACTAGATTGTCACCTTGATTGTTATCGAGTCTCACACTTGAAACTGAAATTGGAGTATGCATAATCTTAAGTTTTAAGAATGAAGCTCGATGTTGTAATTTAGTTCAAATTATTGCAAGTATTTTCTGAAGTTACTGCTTCGATGACTGGCAGGGTTGTTCCATGGCTTGGTGGGACGGCGTTGATGAAACTCGTATTCTCATTGCCCCTGGTAGGTTTCGCCTTGGTTATCTCTTGGATTCAATGGTTCATTTTATCTTGCTACTTTACTTGTCATTTCCGTGGTTTATTTTTGTTTTTCATGTTCCTGATCTCGTCATTTCTTAAACGTACTCTCATTTATTTGATCGGTGTTTCTCTTTGCAGTCATAAGACGCTACGCGCTTTATACTGTTTTCTTCTGATATTTGCTTGTGTATACATATATCGTTAAGAGAACAGATGTGTACGAAAGGCATAATTTCAATTCTCCATGTTTCCTTGGCATGTGTTTACTATAAGTTGCCCGTCGACTGTATAAACTTGATAGATACAATCATACAGCACCTAATATCTAAAAGATCGTAGGCTGAAGTTACTGCTTCTAGTTTCTTTTGTATGTGTGTCCATATTGTCCTTTTTTTTTTCTAAAAAAAATTGTGCAAGCACCTTCGATAAGTTGTAAACTTTGTTTCATTTTAATTTTGAAAACTCTGACATGTTCGATTTTTCTTGCACTTTCTGGTTCTATTACAGATCATGGGGTAAAAGAAAATGGTAATGGATCCCTGCTTTCACTTCGCCATCCAAAATCAGGTAATTTAAAGGACAAGTTATCACCCCATCCCCACCCCTGTTAATTATTCCTTAAATCTTCCCTTGCTAACATCCATTTGGGCCTTGAATATGAATAAAGAAAAAGGAGGAAAAAAAACTGTCAAGTTTAAATACTGTTTTGTATTCTCTACAACTTGTATGATAACAAATTATGATGTCAGTGCTTTAAATGAGACCATCTTTCGGCATGACTTATCATGGAAGACTGTAGGAAAGTGCAAACTTTAGTGAATGCTCATCATATTTTTATAAAAACAATCTATTCATCAAGCGTATTTGATGTACTTTGACAGGAAATACGACATGCTTCTTATATGTAAACGAGATGCTAGAGGAAATTCACTGGTTTAAGCATTCATATTCATCGTGGTTTTTGGGAGACTATATTACTGAAGGTAAACAAGCTACGTTGCCCTCAAAATCTTTTTTGTGGATGGTTTATTTCTTAAGCTTACTGCATACCTTCTAATGGCTTAAATCTCCTGAAGATTGTGCTAATTCAAGTATAACATATTGGAAATAAGCTATAAATACTTTTGAATCAATAATTGGGAACTAAATATTATGTACGTGATCGTAGTTGGGTTTTATGCATGCTGTAGACTTATCTTAGAATGATACGTTGCATCTTTTTTCTTCTTGGAGCTGGTTCTGGTCTAACGTGAAAATAATGCCGACAAGGAGCTTTTGTATGCTATAACAGTCCATGTCCTCTAAACACTATTATGATTACCTTGCTATCATCCTTAGAAACATAGTTGTAAGTTATTTATAATTTGATGTGGAACCTTTGGCTGGAAAGAAACTGATAGGAATGTACCTAAGGGTAGTTAGGAATATTAGTAAGGGTATATTAGTAGTTAGTTAGAGGGTTGTTAGAGGATGGAGTTATAAAGAGAGAGAGTGGGGAAATGGGAAGGGGGGGGGGGGGGGGAATTGAGTAGTGAGTGGTTACTCTTGGGTGTTCTCAAGAGAGGGAGGGTCCAAGTACCTCGAACACTTGGGTTATAGTAATAATACATAGTAGTTCTATTCTAGTTCTTATCAGAAACCATCGTGTCTTCGAAGATAAGAGCACTCCTTTTGATTCCTTTTGTTCTAACACTAAATTTACAGCGTCTTGGTGGTGTACAAAGCACAAGAAAGTCTTTTGTAACTACAGCTTGTCCATGATCATGTCAAATTGGACTGCCTTTGTTTAGTCTTTTGTTTTGGGAGGGGGTTCTCTCTTCCCCTGCCCTTAGGCTGTTTTTTGGCTGGCCTTTGTGCATATTTATATATGATTCCTCAGTTTCTTATCAAAAAAAAAAAAAAAAAACTTATTTATAATTGAAGACCAGCCTATCCTTTCTGCTGATGTCTAAATAGGAACTTAATATATATGATTTTGTGTCTACAGATGGTCGTCTGTACTCTGCCACTCCAGTAGATCCTGTATTTATTTTCTTGCCCATTTTTGAGGAAGCTAGAATGAAGGTACTATTATTTCAAAATTGGTATGATATCATAATTCAGAGATGGGACATAACTATGTGCTGTGTACTTCATTATTTTTCAGTCTTTAACAATACTAGTCACGATGTATGCTTGCAATCTACCTGGAAATTAGAAAATACTACTTCAAGTTTTCCATGGTTGCTTTGCAATTTATTTAGCTAATTGCTTATCGTGAAATGGTTGACCTAGTTGTGATGGCTACAGAGCTAGTTAATTATGTTGTCCATTCAAACTCATTATAACAAATTTATGGTTGCTGAAACTGCTTGTAATCTTTTCTCTTAATTTAATGCTAAATTGTGAGATTTTTCTATCAAAATTCATGCAGAAGGGAGACGATCCTGGGAAATTCAGGCAATTAGATGACATAATGTTCATCAATGGGTTTCCTGGATATCAGCATTTACTGTCTGTCGCAGAGAAATCTATGCAAGTAGTTTGTGAGGTCAAAGGTGGGCACGTAGTTTATAAAATTAGAAAAAAATTTAAGCATGTCTACAATCTATTCTCTTTATTTCTGCTACATTGTCTCCTGCAGAAGTTGGATCATCTAGGTTTTTTAGGCTCGATGATTCAAAGGTATTGGCATGGTTATATCACAAGGTTTGTGTTCATCCTCTCCACTAGTTACAATTTTCGAAAGAATTTTGTTATGATGAGAAAAATTAACAATTCATGTCATAATCAGCATGTTCATATAGCAGCTTCGGGGATTGACAAGTTCTATCTTACACTAAAAGGCTGACCCGACCCGTCTTTCATTTTGGCTATCATCCAATATGTAACTACCATGAAGTATCTAGCAGCTAATTTTTCATGCTGCATTGCTCTTTGCCAAATTGCCATTACCTAGCCTTTTTGTTTCCTAAAGCAACTACTTCCGTAATATTTTTCTAGAAGAGATTACGTGGATTCAGCTATTTATTATTTCATTTTATTATATGTTTTATTGTTGCAGGTATGTCAGCTGAAAAAAACTCTATGCACACTGGATAAAAACTATGCTGCAAGGGAAGAAAAAGATACATGTATAATTCTGGAGAGAGGATAACTTATAACCCCTTTATATCATTCTTTTTAATAAGTTGGGTTTCGTATTTCTCTTCATCAGTTTAGTGTCACACTGTAGAACATGCATTGATATCATCTAGCACATCTTAAAAACTATATAAAGGGTTATCATCTGTAGTTTTGCATTTCACCTCTGGGATTGATTAGTTAGAAGGTGCTACATTCAGATATCCTGAGACCTCTATGTTGAACTTGATAATCATATGAACAAGGCTACTTCTAGTTGGTGAAACTGTATTTGTTTCATGTGAAATTTTCTTTTGGACATGTGCATATAATGGCGCTAATTTTCTTAGGCAAGCATAGTTGAATTTGGGAAATTATTATGGATTTTATTTAATACAATATGTAGTATGATAAATGATCTGTGAAGGAAAAAGATAATTCATGGACTGAACGTCTTTTGTGAGGTTAAAAAAAAGGGTCCTTTGTGTGCCAAACCAACATCAGGTGGTATAGCACAGTCATTGTATTTATTCTACATAAAAACTGAAGGAAAGGTTGTTCTAGTTAGTACAGTTCCTTGGTTTGCAAGTTTTTTTTTTTTTGTTTTTGTTTTTTGAATGAATTGATAGCTTGTCTTACATCAATCTTTCTTTATTGGTACAGTAAGCGATGCAGTTTCAATATTAGGGGAATACTTGAAGGATGAACCTTGGTTGAAGCTTTTATGTGACCATCTCAAGTATTTAGTCCTCATCCACTCTTACTTATAGCTATTAAGATATTGTATATTTTACAGTTCCATAAGTGTTCACATTTTAAGATGCATGGAAGTGGCTGTATTTGATTGTCCTGAGACCCCGCACTGTTGATTTTCTTTGCAGGTTAAATTTTGCTGAAGCAATCAGAAAAGCATCGGATGCAGAAAAGCCTCCTATAAGCATAGAGAACAATTTTGATTCTATCTCACAGGTATAATTCCAAATGACGAGTAATTGCATCAATATTCTATTTCCTTTTCCGTACATGCTACAAACGTAATTGTGTTTGTCCCTATGATTATTCACATCTGATGTGTGGTCATGTTGAAATATTCCAAATCATGTTTTGTGATAAGCCAAGGGAGAAGTAGTCTTAGAACATAGAAAACAGTTAAGTTTCTTTCCTTTCTACCTTAAAGTTTTTAGACAAATTACTTTGAGGATGGTGGTGGAAGTTGGCCGTGCATGAATTTTAAAATATTGAAAAATGTGTTCTGATCGATCAAAATCACATTTCAAATTTATCTTGATGGGCGTCTAAATGGTAAAAAACACTTCGAAGGATTTTAAAACATTTTTAGAAGAAACACATACAGGATTGATGACAAAATATGTACATTTCACCTCAAAACATTACGTTAAAGAATTATTTGATACTCATACAGGATTGATGACAAAATATGTACATTTCTTGGCATTGCATTTTAATTGTTTTATTCTCAACTTGATTATGCAACTTATGATATGGCAGGATAAGAGTAGGAGTGGCGCAAAGAATACAAGAAACGGAAAGCAAGCTAAGAAGCCTAAGATGGAGACAGAATCACGGAACATCAAGGACATGTTTTCGAAGGCTACAAAAAGAAAAAGTTGAAGCATTTCAGATATTTGATGATTAGGTCGCCACATAGTCTCATTTGTGCAAGTGAATTTGGTAAACTCACGCCTACCATGTAATGCCTCTCCCTTTACCTTTCCATCAAATAGAAGAATCCTAAAGTTTTGATTCTGACTTTTTTTTTTATGTATAATAGGTAAATGAGGCGATGGAATGGTATATTTATCTAATCAAAGGCAAAACTTTTAGGGGGACTATTTGTTGTTTTGAGCCACTTGAAATAGGTATTTGATTAGGTACAATCAACTTGAAAAATGAACCTTCCAAATGCTTGTAATGGTGCACAGGCAGAATTGAATGCCAAATTGATTTCACAGGAAAAAATACTTGCATACCAGTGTACGCCATTAAAACGTCAACAATTAAGAGAGAAAATAAAATATTTATTTTTTATCTTTTTTAACTGTCAATATTTTAATGGATCCCCTACACATCTTTATGCAGCCAACTTCCAAGTTCCAACAAATCTGACGTTGAAAAGGTACCAATTAGTGTGTGGTTCCATTTCCATGCATTATTTTAAGCTTTTTATTTACAGCCAGAAAATGATAATTTATTTTCTTTTTTCGACAAAGATAAATGTTTTAGTTTGTTACTATTTTTTTAAAAAAATAGTTTTTAAAAAATTATGAAATGAATTCAAAATTTAGAAATTTGGTTCAAAGATGACTAATACTAAAGGAATGATTATGTTTATAAACGTAAAATGAAAAATAAGCTATGACAATAAAATCAAATGGGTTCTAAGTAATTGAGATTGATTTTTGCGATTTGTGGCCATTGAAATCTGGCATTGTCAAAATTATTGGACATTAATATCACACGTTGATGGTGTTGAAGGAGAAATTTTGTCTAATCACAAATTGTCATGTCATTATTTAAAATTAATGACGAAATTACACATAATTAAATTTGGGACCAATTATAAATTGACATGTGTCCCAAACTTAATTTGAAGACAAAGTTGGCCAATTATAAATTTAAAGAGTCAAATTTCTATTTGATCAATTAATTAGAAAATAAATTATTTTGATCAAATTAATTAATTTGACCAATTAATTAACAAAATAATTAATTGGATCAAATTTGGGTCTTTTAAATATTTGAGTCATATGGTTTTGGGTCAAATATAAACGAGACAGACCAAATAGTCGAACCCAAGACCAATAAAACCCAAGTCCAAGTTGTTAGGCCCAAAAGTCACTAGAGTCCATCCAACGAGAACTCTATAAATAGAGAGGTTTTCCTCCATTTCAAGGGTTCAGAAATTCTAGACTCTCACGAAGACAAGAGTTCAAAATTTTAAAGCTCTTAAGCAGAACCAGAGAATTCAGAGAGACTCCACCAGGTCTGAAGACCGAAGACTGTCTGCAATCCATAAATTTAAGTGTTGAACACTTCTTGAAGACCAAACACTCTTCAAGACTTCAACACTCTTTGAAGATCAAAGACTCTTCAGGACATCGATACTTCTTGAAGACTAAAGACTCCTTCAAGACTGGAAGACTTCAAGTTTCAATAATCCATTGAAGCTTCAGACTCGAGATCAAGCATTCCAGCCCTCGAGTGAAACACGTTCACACACAAGAGAGAGAATAAGAGGATTATCATTAGAGATTGTACATCCACTCGCATACAACATAAATACAATTACATATTTATTCCACGTGTCTCCATCCCTGAAGTTACGTGTGAACAGATGGTTATTGTGATTGAACACGAGTCCATAATTTGATTATTGACTTTTAGACACTTCATCAATGGTGGTTGAGTATGATTTTCACCTGACAAGTCACTTACTAAATTTTTTGAGATGTAATCATAAATTTGATTAAAGAGTTTTTATTGTGTATAAAATTTATAAATTTTGTAAATGAGATTAAATTGGTTGCGTTTTAAAAGTATAGGGACTAAAATGAACATTTTGAAAGTACAAGAATCGAAATGAACTAAAGACTAAAGTATAGAAATCAAAATGAATGTCAAAGTGAGCATAGTTCATCGGTCATCAAGAGGTCAGAGGTTCAAATCCTCTACCTCCAAATGTTGTTGAACTAAAAAAAAACTAAATGAATATTGGACTAAAATTATATTTAAGTCTATATATTTTTGGGAAAAATACAGTTTCATTTTGGTCCATGAGTTTTCAAACTCAACAATTTAGTCCTTTAAGGTTTGACTTTAGTTTCATTTTGGTCCCTCCATCTAATTTTTCGTTAAAAGTTAACGGATTAGTTAACGGATTGCTGAGGTGGCAAAAAAATTTTATTTAAAAAAATATTTTTTTTTAATTTTTAAAATAAAAATAATATTAAACTAATAAAAAAATCATTATATTTTAATATTTTATTTCTTTCTCTCTCCCTCCTTCTTCTTCACCACCCACCTACCACCACCACCACCATTCTTGTAACAGTCGGCGACAACACCGCCCACCGCTGCTCGCTGACGGCAACTAGTTTTTTTTATTATTACTTTTTGAAAAAAAAAAGAAATTAAGGACCCAGATCTGGGTTTGCGAGCAGAGGAAAAAACCCACCCAACAGCAACCTCTTCCTCGGTGTTTCTTCATCCGGCAACCTCTCTCTTTCATTATTCCGATCGCAAGACATGAACCCTGCGTCTCTCTCTCTTCTCGGTTCTTTGTGACCGATCGCAAGCCAGATTTGGGTTTACGAGACAAACCCACGCGAACCCACGACAAACTTCGTCGGAGAAGACACTCAATCGCAACTCACTGCCTTGCTCGCGCCGTCGTCGCCGCTCAGACCTCTCAGACCAAACCCACTTTTCTCGCCTTCACTTCGTCTTCGCGTTTCGTCTCCCTCTCGCCCAGATCTCGTGGTTTTGGTGTGCTGCAGTCTAGAGAGAGAAGAAATCGGAGTCGCCACGAGTTTCTAGAATCGAAGACTGGAAAAATAATGTTGATAAAGAGCACGCAGATCTCACCGAGAGAGAAGAAATCAGACTGGACTAGGACGAATAAACGGCCGCTGGACGCAGATCTCACCGAGAGAGAAGAAATCGGGCTGGGCTATGATGAATGAACAGTCGCCGGACGCAAATCTCGCCGAGAGAGAAGAAATCGGGCTGGAGAGAAAGAGAGGGACAATGAAAGAGAAGGAGATGGTGAGGGAAAGAGAAAGAAAGAAGAAAGAAAGAGGAAGAAAAAAAAACGAAAAAAATCATCGCCGCCGGTGGCTTTCGGTGACAGTAGCTGTAGGGTAGGGTTAAGAAGAAGAAGTTGTAGGGTAGGGTTAAGAAGATGATGAAATAATAAAATAATAAAATAATAATATTTTTTATTATTAATAATTTATTTTTATTTAAAAAAATTCAAAAATAATTTTTTTTAATAAAAAAATTTTGACACGTCAGCAATCCGTTAACTTTTAACGGAAAATTGGATGGAGGGACCAAAATGAAATTAAAACCAAACCTCAGGGACTAAATTGTTGAGTTTGAAAACTCAGGTACCAAAATGAAACCTAATTCAAACCTCAGGGACTAAAAGTGTATTTTTTTCCTATATTTTTTTAGTTCAACATCATTAAGGTGGGATCCAACTTTCAAAATCTTGGAAAAGTATAGATGCCTTACCGGCTTATCCTAAATTGTAAATTGACATGTGATTAGGAAAGAAAAATCAAAACTAAATAAAACAAGAATAAAATATTTTTAAACTTTTGATATATAAACGAAATTAGCATTTGAAAAAGAAAAAAAGTTAGACACGTTTTAACTTTTAACTTTACCGGTTGTTATAGAGTCGAACAAGCAGAGAACAGAAGTGACATGGGCTCTTGTGTATGAAAGTGACCATGACAGAAGAATTTGAAGGATCTGAAACTTCGCATAATGGCATATCCCTTTTTCTGGGCACCAAATACTTCAACCCTGCACTTAAATCTCTGGAAATGGCTTCCTCCAAGTAAGTGGGACTCTCTCCTTCACTTTGAATCTCAACTCTGTTTCCCTTTTTGCTCTGTTCTGAAACAGGAACTTCAACTCCTTCTGATTTGGGTTTTTCATTGCAGTGTTTTGGTGATCATAATCAGCTCTGTAAGTTGAACAAAGTTTTTTCATTTTCATTTAAGAAACAAATCGCTACAGCTATGATTATATGTAATTCAAAGGTACGTTTTATGCTGCTGTGGAGTTTTCTGTTAACATCCATAGTAGAAAGAAATTCATATTCCATCGTTTTCATTTTGGATCTCTTCTTGTCACTCTAAGATTACCAACTTGTCTAGGTTTTTGACATGTAGCCCTTTTCTGCAGAGAGAGGGAGCGTTTTCTCACTCTAACATTATTCTCTTTTGTTCCAACTTGTTTTTGTTTTTTTACAACCAATTCGAAACAAAAATAAATAGAAACATATGTGGGTGAGAGATTTGAACATCCGACCTTTTGGTCGAGGATATAAATGATATAAGTTTTATGTCAGTTGAGCTATGTTCTTGTTGGCTCTTCCAACTTGTTTAGGTTTATGATAAATGATCGAGAAACTATTCCACACGCTCCCCACAATATGACCGTCTTTTAATAATATAAATTTGAAGTTGTAAATATAAATTTTTGTCTGATTTGTTTGTCTTGGTTTGTAAAATGATTCAATTAACCATCGGTTGGCCTAGTGGTCAATAAGGCCATGGAAAAAATAAAGGGTTTTAAATGCAATGGATTCAATCCATGATGACCACCTACCTAGGATTTAATATCCTACTTGTTTCCTGACAATCAAATGTAGTAGAGTCAGACGGTTGTCCCATAAGCTTTAGTATTTGTATCGGTTGCTTTCGATTTTGTTATTTCCCCCTTATCCATCCAATCTCCTGATACGGGATGCCACAGTCTTGGCCTTGGGGACCATGGAATTTTGGTTCGACATCAAAAAGTTGTTTTTTACTTATCTAAAACAGGATCTTCCAAATCCTTTCTGTTTCATTTTTATTTCAAACCTCGAGATCATTCATATTCCTCACCTTTCTTACCACCAAAAAAGCATTGTAGAATATTATTTGATTCCAAATAGTCATTTCAAAAGCTGCAGAATTCGCTTGTAAAGTTATAAAAGCTGTTAAATTCTTTTGCACAGAATAAATCTCAGTTTACATATAGAGTCTCTCTTTGATGGGTCTGTAAAAGTTAGTGTCTTTTTCTTCTTCTTCTTCTTCTTCTTGTTGCAGTTCTAATGGCAGGGCCTGATGGTCAAGCCAATCAGTACAGAAATGATATTCTGCAGACTTTAGCAGCTCATGGGGTTGAGTTCCTTCTCTCTGGTGAAGAACAGGTTTCATTCATAGCTTGATTCTTCGTTTTGTAAATTTAAAGACAGTTCTAAAAAATTTTGTAGTGTTTGGTATGACACAGTCAAAAGTGCTTTTAAGAATTCTAGAAGTACTAAATTAATGCTCGGTGCTTCTTAAAAAAGTGCGTTCCACAAGAATTTCTGTTAAACTACCACTAAATCTGAAAATTTAAGCTGATGGGTTGTGATGAATTTAATATTTTATTAATACTTTAACGCTCTCTCCCACTTCTAGGCTAGAAAATTAGTAGAGGAAATGAGGAAATGAGGTTATAGGAAGGACAATACTTGACTGCATACCGGAATGTAGAGATCTCCTTACATACCACCGTTGAAATCTTGGCAATCAAGAGATAATTTTTTTTTCTTCTCATTTTCTACCTTTCTCTTTCTTATTTGTCAAGATTTTAATGGGTTATGTTGGGAGATCTTACCTACCAGTATGCAGGGAAGTATTGTTCTTATACAAACAGCGTTTTTAAAGTCGCTCTGAGGCGTGTGCCTCCACCTCGAAAGGCAAATCATTCTTAGGAAGCCGCATGTTGAAAAATAGAATCTTTTATCTGATACCATGTTAAACTACTACTGAACCCATTAGCCTAAGTGGATGAGTTACGGTAAATTTAATTAGCTTGGATTGACGTGCACATACTATTTTGCTAATCGAGACTGAAAATGATCAGTTGATTTTTCTATATAATAGGTGTCGCCAATATTATGTGCTGGGAAGATGATTTGCCTGTTCTTTTCTGCAAACTGGTGTAAACCTTGCAGGACTTTCACTCCACAGTTGGTTCAGCTTTACAACACTCTGCAAAAGAGAGGTGAAAAGCTAGAGACTATCTTCATCTCTCTAGATCATGACAAGAACGAATTTGAACAATACTTCCAGACCATGCCATGGCTCGCTGTGCCGTTCGACGCCGAGCTGCAGAAACAGTTGTGCGCCGAGTACCTCGTCGATCGCATCCCGTCGTTCGTTCCACTTTGCGGAGATGGGATTTCGAAAGAAGATGACTTGATTGGCTTCATTGAAGACTATGGTGTTGAAGCATTTCCTTTTACTAGGAAAAGGAGACAGGAACTTAAGGCAATGGATTGTGCCAAGCGTGTAGAAGGAAGACTTGAAGAACTCTTGGGGAACCGTGGATATAACTATGTTGTTTCTAGACAGGGAGGAAAGGTACTAAACGATGGTCTCTTTCGATCTAAATCTCATTTTGGTCGTTAAATTTTAGATTTGTTTTATCGTATAAAGTATTTAAATGTTTAAAATTTCTCTTAAAAAAAATTGTTTTGTCATCATTTTCCATCCCACCAAATAACTGCTTTAGCCAACCTAATAGCTTCAATGCATTCGTATATCAACGCATTAATACACATATGTGAAGTCATTGACAATAACGATTTTGTTTTTAGTTTTATGGTTATCTGACATGACCTTAGAAATCAAAACGAAATTTAAACATAATTCTCTTTAGAACAAGGCACCGAACAACCCGATTTTGTTTCTTTTTCTAAGGTAAAGTTTTGATGTTGAGGTTGATCTCACTGCAGACACCAATATCTCAGCTAGTTGGCAAGACAATAGGCCTTTATTTTGGTGCATATTGGAGCCCTCCAAGTCGTTCATTCACTGCAAAGCTTTCTAAAGTATACAAGGAAATCATGGACACAACAGAAAGCGACTCCTTCGAAGTAATCTCGGTCTCCACGGACCGAAACCTCGACGAGTTCAAACTCAACATAACGGACATGCCATGGCTTGCAATCCCATACGAGGACGAGACTCGGCAAGACCTCTACAGGATCTTCAACGTCAAGGGAATCCCGGCACTAGTCGTGATCGGGGCCGATGGAAAGACGACGAGTGAGAAAGGGAGAGGCTTGGTTTCCTTGTATGGAGCAGAGGCATTCCCATTTACAGAAGAAAGAATAGAAGAGTTGGAAGCAGCAGTGAAAAAGGAAGCAGAGGAATTGCCTTCAAATGTGGAAGATATAAAGCATGAACATGTGCTGAAGTTGGAGTTGGCAAAGGCCTATGTGTGTGATTTTTGCAAAAGGCCAGGCAAATTTTGGGCATTTTCTTGTGATGTTTGTGATTATGATCTTCATCCAACTTGTGTTGAGCAAAGCAATGTATAAAAAAGGTTAAATTATCAAAAATACCACTGAACTTTGAGGTTGGTTTCAATTATACCCCTGAACTTTCAAAAGTTTCATTTTAGTCCTTGAAGTTTGAAGTTTGTTTCAAAACGACCCTTGAAGATATTTTTCGTTAAATTTATTAACAAAAAATGATGTCTTTGCATGTGTTTTTAGTGTTTTTTTTTTCTTCACATTTGTGTTCATATCTATTCATCTAAGCAACAATACATACGCAAACACGCCATTTTTCGTCTATGAATTTAACCCCATAGTCATTTTGAAACAAATTTCAAACTTCAAAGACTAAAATGAAACTTTAAAAAATTCAGGGGTATAATTGAAACTAACCCCATGGTTCAAGGGCATTTTTGATAATTTAACCTACAACAAACAATCACATTATAGAATGGTCATGAATTGCATGATCGTGAGTCATTTTGTTCTGTTTTTATTTTGGACTAATTGTAAAATCCAGTTCGGACTACTAGAGAAGATATAGTGTAGTGTTCGAATTTTTAATTTGATGAATTATACTGGTTATGTTTTTCTTTAATTACATAGATTTTTTTTTCTTTTTTTTTTTTTTAAATTACATAGAATTAATATCAAAAGTATTGCATTTTTTTTAGCTTAACTATCGACCTTTGGATTGACGACATTGTCTTCATTCATCATATATATAAAAAAAATATCACCTAACTTTTATTAATTAGTTTGAGTAGTTAATTAATTAATGGAGATTTTGATTACTTAATTGTACAAATATTTTATTAATTGAGGTTAATTAAACTAATGTAGAGTTGGCGAATTGAACACTTATTGTTAGGTAGGTAACAAGAACATTATCCACAAAATTATGTTTCGATTTATTTACCAGCAAACATGATAGATTAGATGAGGTTATTAAAGGAAAAAGGAGCGGATATGACTAGGAAGTGTGGTAGTTGAACAAATCATTCTTATAAAATTTCTTATGAGGTTTAGGGTTCAAACAATCTTGAATATATATATATATATATATATATATATATATATTGTTGTAGAATTTCTATTTGTTTTCAAACTTGTTCCTTTTTTCCATGACCACTTAATATGCTTTATCTTTATTAAATGAGTCTACTCTCATCTTCATGCTACCAAGGATTAATTAGAGGCCAAACTTCCATCCTATTGTAAAAATGTTAGGTTGAATTACAAGTTTAGTCTTTGAATTTTTAGGATTGTATCAATTTGGTCTATAAACTTTAAAAAGTTTCAAATAGGTTTCAATTTTGTGTCGAATAGGTCCTTGAACTTTAAAACTATCCCATAGGTTCTTAAACTTTCACTTATGTGTGCAATAAGTCCCTCAACCTATTCAATATTTTTTAAAGAAAAAAGTACACTTTTGGTCCCTTAGGTTTGAGTTAGGTTTCATTTTAGTCCCTGGGTTTTCAAACTCACAATTTAGCCCCTGAGGTTTGGATTTTGTTTCATTTTGGTCTCTCATCCATTTTTCCATTAAATCTTGCTGATCTGACAATATTTTTTTAATTAAAAAATTATTTTAAATTTTTTTATAATAAAATAATAATAAATTAATTAAAAAATATATTTTTTCTAATTTCATTTTCTCTCCTTCTTCTTCAAGTGTAGCCACTGGTGACCGCCGCCCACTGGCCACCATTGTCAAAATTTTTTTCTTTATCTTCCTCTTTCTTTTTTCTCCTTTTCATTTTTTTTTTAAAATCAAAAGCAAGAAACAGAGGAGGGAGCTTCTTCTCCCTCCCCCTTTCAGATTTGAGACAAGGAGGGAGGAGGAGCTCCCTCTGTTTATGAGCTGCTAGGAATGAGGAAGGGATGAGGAGCTCCCTCCTTTGTTTCTAAGTCATTGAAAACGGAGCTCCCTCCTCCGTTTCTTGCTTTTGATTTTTTTTTAAAGAAAACAATGGAAAGGAGAAGAAAGAAAAGAAGAAGAAAGAAAAAAGAAGAAAAAGAAAAAAAAAATCTGAAAAGAAAAAAGAATTCTGGCGGTGAGACGATGGTCGGTCTCTGGCGGTGGCGGTGGTCACTGGCAGATGGTGGCTGGACTTGAAGAAGAAGAAGGAGGAGGAGAGAAAAATGGGAGGGAAAATGATTTTTTTAAAAAAAAACTGCTAATTAATATATTATTATTTTATTTAAAAAAAATAAAAAAAATATTAAAAAATATTGTCAGGTCAGCAAACCATTAGGATTTAACGGAAAAATGGATGGAGGGACTAAAATGAAACGAAATCCAAACCTTAGGGGCTAAATTGTCGAGTTTGAAAACTCATAGATCAAAATGAAACCTAACTCAAACCTCAGGGACCAAAAGTGTATTTTTTCCCTTTTTTTGGTTAGTTTTTAAAAATATCGAATATTCTAAAGACCTATTAGACACAAAATTGAAAGTTTAGAGACCTGTAAGATATTTTTAGGAAAAGTGCAGTGGGTGGCAAATTGGACCAAATTAATAACAAATATAGCACCATGTAAAAAAAATTGCAAATATAGCAAAATCTATCCGAGTCTATCTGATAGACTTCGACTATCAGAGTTTATCAGCGATAGACTCTGATTAATCAGATCTATCAATCTACTGATAGACTCCGATTATTCAGAGTCTATCAATGTCTATCGTTGATAAACTTTGGTTAATCAAAATCTATCAGTGACCATCACTGATAGGCTCTGATTAATCAAAGTCTATCAGTGATAGTATAGATTTTGATTAATCGAAATCTATCAACGATAGACATTGATATACTTTGAATAATCAGGGTATATCAGTGATAGACACGGATAGAATCTGATAACAGCTTTTTGGTCATGTACAATTAATTTTGCTATATTTGCAATTAGTTTGCAAATGTGCTATATTTGCTATTAATTTGGTCAAATCTATGCAACTGCCCCATATTTTTAAAGTTAGAGATCAAATTAACACAACTTTCCCGTTTGAAAATCATTTGATTTTTTGTTTTTTTAGTACATCAATATTTGGACTTTTTGATCAAAGATATAGGTCAATTACCGTTGAGCTAAACTCACTTTAGCAGAAATTAAACATACGAACTTAACTTCAAGCGGATGATAAATGCATATACACATTAATTAAAAATTAAAAAAGAATGGACGGAATAAAAACAGAGGAAAGCGGCTGCCACTATTATATGCCACATAGACAGACAAGCACAAAAGGCAAAAACGACAAATTGTAACGAAAAAAACTAAAACCCCACCTGGATGAACGCTCTCTCGAGTTGGCTGGAAGTTGTAAAATTGCAAAAGTTACAAACCAGCTTCGAAATTCCCAATCAGTTTTGGCAAGAGAAACAAAATAAAGAAACCACCAACAAAACAGAACCCGCAAATCATGGCTCTCTCTCGATTCCCAAATGGGTTTGAGCTCTTATTTTTGGAAGCCCATCCTTCCTCTTCCTTCCCCAAGAAATCAAAATCTCCTCCATAATCAACCACAGAGAGAAACACCCAAAAGAGAGAGGCAACCCAGACACAGCTTGGTTGCTTCTTGCTTTTGTGGGAAAAGGGAGGTTAGGGTAAGGGATTTTGCTTCTTCTTCTCTCTCTCTCTCTCTCTCTCTCTCTGTTTGTTTCTTTTTTGCCCTTTTTCTCTCTCTCTCTGTAGGTTTTTGCAGAAGGGGGAGGAAGGAATCTGAGAAATGTGGAATCAGAAGCCTGTGAAGGAAAAGAAGGAGGTCGTCACAGGCAATGAATTGGTGGGAATCGCCATTGACAAGGACAAAGGAAGCCAAAATGCTCTCAAATGGGCCACTGAGAATCTCCTTATCAAGGGACAAACTGCCATTCTCATCCATGTCAAACTCAGATCTTCTGGCTCTTCTCTGACTTCCCCTAGTAAGTAAAATGTTGAAGAAATATGGTCCTAGTTAGTAAAATGTACCTGTCATTCTAAAGGTGGATGGTTTGATCCCTGCCCCGAAAATGGACTTAGTTTCATCTTGTTTGTCAGAACTTGCATTTTCATTATTGGATAAGTCTCTAACAAAAGGTATAAATAAAAGAGGGGAAATTGTGGTCATGTAATGTTAGAACATTTATGGGTAAAAGTAGAAAAATGTATGAGTTTAGGGAAAGAGGAAGGGGAAATTGGGATCGTCTTAGAATATTTGTGGGTGATAGTAGAAAAGGGTATTGAGTTGAGGTTATAATGAACTTTGTTTCTTTTTTGTTTTTGTTTTTCATGCCATGTTCTTCAAATTTACAATCTCAGTTAGCTTTCATGAAAGTTCCATTATGATGGTTTTTGGGTGCAGAGGTAATGTCTGCAACTGACAATGGCAATGACAATGTCAATGTTTTGGTAAGCAAGGATATCGATCCGAACACGAGGGATTTGTTCCTTCCTTTTCGCTGCTTCTGTACCCGTAAAGATGTAGGTTCTCCACTTCTTTTTGATGTTAAATGAAGCAAATAACTTGAAAGTACAATGGATTTTGGCATATATATATGTAAAACAATCAAGCTCTGTTTTGGAGCGTTCTGATCATAAATTTACCTCATTTTCTGGCATTAGATATTCTGCAAAGACATCGTCATAGAAGATGTAGATGTTGCAAAAGCGTTGATTGAATATGTCAGTCAGGCTGGAATTGAGACTTTGGTTGTCGGAACCACAACGAAAGGTGGCTTCTTGAGGTTCGTAATTCGTTTGGTAAATTCTTCACTCGCATGAAAGTTTAAAGTTTCGGAGACCGTTTGGTGATGTTCTCATTTCTTGCGTTTTATTCCCAAAATTTTGTATGCTATTTTGGAAACATTTCTTAAAAGTGAGAGTCAAGAACATGGAATAAAGACTAAACACTCATGTTACTGAAAAAAGAAAACAAGAAACAGGAAATGAGAAATAGGAAACATTACAAAATGACCCCTCAAATATTGTTACAAGGAATTCAACTTGACCTTTTGGGAAACTTTCCTATATTATCTTGGCTCAGAAGATTCAAGACGACGGATATTCCGGGTAGTGTTATCAAAGGAGCACCAGATTTCTGCAATGTTTATGTCATATCAAGAGGAAAAATCCAAACTATGCGATCAGCCTCCCGTCCTGCTCCAACTTCTTCTCCTCTACGAAGTTTATTGCTAAGCCAATCCGGTAGCAGATCACAATTATCGGAGTCACAAATTTCTACGATTCAAAGTACGAGTTCAGTTTTTTCCGATAATGTTGCAATGCACTTTGTTTTTTCCCCTCCCTTTTTAGTACACTTCACCTCTACCATGGTTTGGCTTAAATAACCAATCTGTTCTTAACTAGGACCTGAAAAGCCTCCCATTGAACCAGCACGTAGATCTCAAGACAACATCGAGTTCAGGTCAGCAACATGTTATACAGATTGTTATTATGACATTGACAAATGTAAAGAAGAAATTTGGTTTAGTTTTTCAACTCACAGTTGTCTCTTCTTAATTAGCGGTCTGTTAAGATGGTTATTAAGCAAATTGTCTTTGGGAGCAGGTCGCCATTCACTAGGAAAGGCTACAATGGCAAAATGCCAGGGGAAATGAATCTGCCAGATACTGATATTTCTTTCGTTAGCTCGGGAAGGCCAAGTGTCGACAAATTGTTCCCTACATTCTTTGATGCCGATTCAGGAAGGATCCCCCCACGACTATCTAATGGAACCGATGGCGATATATATAATAGCTTTGAGTCACAACAGTTCGGACGTAAATCATTGGATGTAAACTATCCACCTGAATTTTCATCGGTCTTCTCGGAAGGTGACAGATTATCGACTTCGTCACAGAGTATGGTAAGTGTTAGATTATACTATTGAATTATGTTTATTTGATCATGTGATTAAGTTAGGTTTATCTTGTATTTTGACTTAAGTTTATCTCTTATTAGCTTAGATTATTATTTTACTTTTACTATATAAGTATAATACTAATATATTATTACATGAGTTTATTGGACAATGTTTGAAAGTTTGATTTGATTCTCAACCACTTCACCAGCTGGGAAAGAAGCTGAAATTGATATTTTATAAAACTATAGAAGGTGTGATGCTGAGTTTTATGTGCTGATGACTGCAGGAAGAAGTAGAGGCTGAGATGAGGAGGCTGAAGCTGGAACTAAAGCAAACTATGGAAATGTATAGCACAGCCTGCAAGGAAGCACTTACAGCTAAGCAAAAGGTGAAAGAAATTGCATAATTGTATGGAAATATTTTAGAAATTTATAACCAACTCTTCACATATGCTGCAGGCAATAGAGCTTCAGCGATGGAAGTCTGAGGAAGAGCGGAGAATAGAGGAGGCAAGACTTGCTGAGGAAGCTGCATTAGAGATGGTCGAGCAGGAAAAGGCGAAGTCTCGAGCTGCTATCGAGGCTGCTGAAGCAGCTAAAAGGATTGCTGAGTTGGAAGCACAAAAGAGAATTAATGCTGAAATGAAAGCATTTAAGGAAGCAGAAGAGAAAAAGAAGGCATTAGATGCTTTGGCGCACAACGATGTCAGGTATCGGAAGTACTCGATCGAGGAGATCGAAGCTGCCACCGAGTTCTTTTCAGAATCTTTGAAGATTGGAGAGGGAGGTTATGGGCCTGTTTACAAGGGTTATCTGGACCACACACCAGTTGCAATCAAGGTCTTACGTCCGGATGCAGCTCAAGGAAGGTCACAGTTCCAGCAAGAGGTGAGGAACCTAACAATATCCTACATAAATTCTCCATATGGATGTTGTTGTAATGTGATCTATTAATTTGCTTCTTAATGCTACATTAAGGTCGAAGTACTAAGCTGCATTCGACATCCTAACATGGTTCTTCTCCTCGGAGCATGCCCCGAGTATGGCTGCTTGGTCTATGAGTTCATGGCAAATGGTAGCTTGGATGATTGCCTCTTTCGTCGGAAAGAAAACTCGAAACCTCTTTCTTGGCAACTTAGATTCAAAATTGCAGCAGAAATTGGCACTAGCTTGCTGTTCCTTCACCAGGCTAAGCCCGAGCCACTTGTGCACCGTGATTTGAAGCCGGCCAACATCTTGCTCGATCGTAACTATGTTAGCAAGATTAGCGATGTTGGTTTGGCTAGGCTTGTTCCCCCGTCTGTAGCAGACAGTGTGACACAATATAGAATGACTTCAACTGCTGGCACATTCTGCTATATCGATCCTGAGTATCAACAAACCGGCATGCTCGGTGTAAAGTCCGACATATATTCTTTGGGAATCATGTTCTTGCAACTGATTACAGCAAAGCCACCAATGGGATTGACTCATCACGTGGGAAGAGCCATTGAGAAAGGAACTTTGCTTGAATTTCTTGATCCATCTGTTACTGATTGGCCAGCTGAAGAGAGCTTGTGCTTTGCAGAGTTGGCTTTAAAATGTGCAGAATTGAGAAGGAAAGATCGGCCTGATCTTCGTAAGGTTGTTCTTCCAGAACTCATCAGATTACGAACGATAGCCGAAGCCAGCATGTACTCGTCAGTGACGGATGGTGTTAGCAGCCCTGAATTCAGCAACAGTCAGATTCGTCTCAAAACAGTAAGCCAAAACAATTCCTGATTTAGCATCTCACTCAAATTTGTGAATATCTTAAGCCCCATTAAAATCAAATTAAGTTTATAAATACTACTTTTACTCATAAGTTCCTTTGTTTTGTTATCTACCTTCTCTCCATGTTTGCAAAAACCAAGTCAAGTTTTGAAAACTAAAAAAAGTAGTTTTCAAAAACTTGTTTTTGGTTTTGGAATTTGACTAGGAATTAAGATGTGTTCTTAACAAAGACGAAAATTATTGTAAGGAAACCGGGAGAAAATAAGTATAATTTTCAAAAACCAAATGGTTATATTTCATTTCTTATTAGGGTGTTATCTGCTCTTTACAATTTGGATAAATTCCCCCCCCCCCCCATGCCAACATACATGCTTTTTATCTGAGGGATGGACCTTGTAGCAATGGCTTTGAGATATTTGGAGATATCGTTCCAAGTTCAACCTTTCGAGTAGAAAACTAATCACTTAAAACTCCGATCGTTTCTTGAAGTCGTCCTTAAAGTGAGCTAAGCCTATCTAAAGATCAGTAGGGTGGACCATGAGCATAATGCAAAGAGCGAAGCCTCGGAAATCTTGATTATCTAATACATTGTTTAAAGATACGTGCTTTTAACTCATTTTCGAGTGTCAATATGCTTTGTGGCACATAATGCATGTTTTTGCATTGATATTTTCACATCACAACTAGTTTACAAGAAAATTCAATTGCTCATAACTTGTTGCTGTGTTGATTTGTATATTACAGGATGTAAGCGGTGAAAGCTTTTCCTCACGATCTTGCAATAGCCCTGGAGTCTTGTCGCACTCGCTGTCATAGTAAAAAGTTATCTTTTACAAGGAAGATGTCTATGTATCTCCATATAGGGCCAAGAAAGAGATAAATTTTGTAGATAATTTAGTGTTCATATGTAGCATCTTGCTTATTATGATTTAGGTCACCCTATTCATTTTACTTCTTTTTCCTTCCACTTTCCTTCTCCATTTGGTTTAACAGTTAGAAACAACATTAACTAGAAAATAATATGTTATATATGTAGTATTTGGATACTTCCATTTGTATGCAATAGGTATCGGACATGTGAAAAATTGCATCTGATGCAAGTCAATGTGTCTCTAATAGGCCCTTCAGCTTTCAATATCGTGGACAAGGCACCAATTAATTTCACAAGAAATGAATAGGTACCTTAGACATAAGTCAGTGGATAAGACATCTATTACTATTACAAAGGTTGGTCGATTCGATCTCCCACCCCCATTGTTGAACTAAAGAAAAAAAAAACCACTTTGTGATACACCAAGTTCTTGTGAAACTCACATTTAAAATATATGATTATCAAAGATATTGTATCTTAAAATTATACTTGTGGATGTTTACCTTTGTTAATTCAAATTCTATGATAGTCAAATATTTATGGCTTTTTTTTAGTTCAACAACATATGGAAGTGGAAATTTGAATCTCTAACATTTTAGTTGATGATGTATACCTTAACCGATTGAGTTATGCTCGTTGACTCAAATATCATATTAAATAAACAAAATTCTTTAATTTGATAGTATTTAACCTCAAACACAATCAATAGCTTAAGAGACATTGGAAAATTATGGGGTGATCAATGTTTCATGCGGCATCCATAGTTGGTTTTGATAAAGTTGATAATGAATGTCCCGTTTGATAACCATTTCGTTTTTTGTTTTTGGTTTTTGAAAATTAAACTTATACACATCTACTTTCACTTATAAGTTTCTTTGTTTTAGTATCAACCTTCTTCCTTGTTTTCAAAAACCAAGTCCAATTTTGAAAAGAAAAAAAAAAAGTAGTTTTCAAAAACTTGCTTTTGTTTTTAAAATTTGGCTAGGAATTCAAATGGATCCTTAACAAGAATGAGAGCCATGATAAGAAATTTAGGAAAAAACAAACATGATTTTTAAAAACAAAAAACGAAATGGTTATCAAACGAGGCCTAAAATTTTAATTTTTTGACACCATCGAGCATTTGAGCCAATTTAGACATCTTAATTAATTTTACAAGACAACCGTCAACTTCTACAACATAATCACACGATTTGCCAACATGAACATATCTTAACTGGTTGATTAGCAAACATTAACATAGCTTAACTGACATCAAGTTTGTATTAGTGATCAAGTCTATGGTTTAGATCTCTCCACCTCTATATGTTGTCAAAAAAAAGAAAAAAAAAACATAATCACACGATTTCAAAGAAATTTATAGAATCTTAATGTCTTAAATAGGTAATTTTGGTGTAATTTCAATTTTTTTTCCTTTTAATTTTTGAACACATTTGGAATCTATATCAAGACATTTTCAAATACATGGGACCCTAGGATATGGCGAGTCAACATAAAGGTCCTAAACGACTTGGTTGATAGCTATGTTATCCCCAAGAGGTGCCTTGTAAGTAGATAAATTTTAGTAAAATGTAAAAGAAAAAAAAAAAAAAACTTTCTATCATCTATTTCTATCACGGATAGAAAAACTTTTTGTCAGTGAGTGATAGAAAGTTTCTATCACTGATAGAATGTCACTAATAGAAACACAACAACAACAAAATATTAGTGATAGAATGACAACAATAACCAAAAAGCTTGTAGAAAACCTAACAAAACAATACGGAACACCGAACACTTATAGAAACTTTCTATAAAGAAAGTTTTCCTATCACTTTTCTATCGGTGATAGAAGATTTCTATCACTGATAGAATGTCTTTCTATCAATGATAGAAAGATAGAAACACAACAACAACCAAATATCAGAAAGACAACAACAAAAAACAACACGATATCAGAATACCAACACTTATAAAAACTTTCTATCACTGATAGAAGTGATAGAAAAACTTTCTATCAGTGATAGAAATCTTCTATCATGGATAGAAAAACGCACTGATAGAAACAGACCACCAGATAGAAAACCAACACTTATAGAGAACCAACAGCGATAGAAAGCGACAAATACAAAACAAAAACCAAACAACAACCATATAAAAACAACAGTAAATCGAAAACAACAATAACAATAGGCTAATTAACTGATAGAAATTGAAGAAAAAAGAAAAGAAAAGAAAAAGAGCGAGCGAGAACAAACCTCAAGGAGATGATTTTCGTTCCACGAGTGAACGAACTGATATAATCGGAAGAAGAAAACAAACCAAAATGAACTGATAGAAATGGAGAAGAATCGAAGTCAATAGCAAATCGCAAACAACACCAACAAGGAATTGAAAGAAATCAAAGGGAAAAAAAAAAGAAAGAGAGCGAGTGAAAACAAACCGATGAGCGAGACGAAAACAATGCGTGCTAATAAAATCCAAATGGAGAATAATCGGAAAATGGAGTAAGTAGAAACGGGAAGACAGAACAATATTGCTAATAGAAATCGAGCGAATTTGAAATGGAGATGTAGACTGATAGAAATTGAGCGAATTTGAAACGGAGATGATAGAAAATGAAATGTCGTTGATAGAAGAGGGAAGATAGGGTTCAGGGTTTAGGAAGGAAGGGTATTTTAGTAAATGCACGTTTCATACCGTCAATTTTTGCTATTTTTGCAATTTCTTTTGTGGACTGCTATATTTGCAATTAGTTTGACCCAATTTGCCATCCTTGCAACCGGTCCTATTTTCATTGATCTATTTCAATTACCTTTAGAAGATAGTTTGACACAGAACATGACTCAATCAATCAATTAATGCATATATGTTCGAGGAAGTGATTATAAATAGGTAAGTGGACCGAGCTAATTTTGTTGAGTCACTCCATCAAAAAATAGGTAGGAGCTATTGTCCAAATGAATTTCCAAGTTCACGACATAGAGAAATCTATAATATTTTCTGAAAAATAAAAATAAAAAAGAAAAGGAAAATAAAGCGAGTAAATTCAAAGGTTGAAACTTCCCTCTATTGAAGTTGAGAAGAAGAAGAAAGAAAGTAAACGAGAGAGAGAGAGAGAGAGAGAAAGAGCAGTCCCACGAGTTCCTAGTAAATCTTGATTCTTGATGTTGCGGCATTTAGCGACAAAATGGGTCTGAATCCAAATCCGATGGCTATGGCTAATGGCTTTTTCCTTCCCCATTTTTGCATTTTACGCTTCCTTTTCTCATCCAGCTGTTTCTTCATACCCCTTCCGCTATTGGGTTTCTCCCCTTTTCTCTACACTCCTCAAATCCCACTCTCTCTCTCTCCTTTTCTCGTTTTGCTTTCAATCCCCATTTCCCAAAATTTTCCCTCTTTTTTCTTCTTGATCCGTCACAATATCACTCATCTCTTTCCCCTTTGCATTTTACTATGAATTGTTCGATCCCGTGAGGATGTGATTGACTGCAATTTCCCAGGTTTCTGATCCGTTGCCACTCATTTCGATTTCTTTTGTTGATTCAATAGATCTTTTGTCTCTAACTGGATAAAATTTTGCAGGGTGTTGATTTTGATAATGGGTCTGCATCGGTTCTTCTCGAGGTGATTGATGCTGGAGTTTCGGTGGTGGATTTTGGGGAGTTTTCGCCGTTTTGATTTTTGACCTAGCCATCGACAATGGATATCCTCGGTGATTCTGATAGAAATTCTTACCGGAGGTATTTCGAATAGTTGCTTCTGAATCTTGAATCCATTGCTTTTCTCTTCCACCTTTGTGAATAAGTGATTGGGATTGCTTGTTCTTCGTTGTAGTCTTTCAGCGGCCTTATCTTATGGAATTGCTTCGATGGCTATGGTTTTTCTGAACAAGGCCGTACTTATGCAATACTCACACTCGATGACTCTTCTCACTCTGCAGGTATATTTCTGCAATGGGATTTCAGTTTGATCTGTCTCTCTCTCATTCTCTTAATTGCTTTCTATCTTTATTTGTCTTAGCAATTGGCAACCGCATTGCTTATTCACTTTGGTAGAAGAATGGGGTACACAAAAGCCAAGGAGTTTGATTTGCAAACAGCTAAAAGAATTCTTCCTGTCTCGTTGTTCTACAATGCAAATGTGGCGTTTGCTCTTGCTAGCTTGAAAGGGGTTAACATCCCAATGTATATTGCCATTAAAAGACTCACTCCTCTTGCTGTTCTGATTGCCGGATTCTTTTCAGGCAAGGGAAGGCCCACAACACAGGTATTCTTCAATGCTTATTGCTTAGTTCCCTGAAATGCATGCCTTTTGTAGCTTTGAAATTTAATCTCTTTCGCTGTGAAGATTTTCGTAACCGACTACCTTACTTGAGTACGATATGTTCTATAGGTAGGTAGGTTGTACAACTGTGTCCCTGAGTTCTAAGATTTTTGTAACCATGCCTCAGTATAGTATTGCTGCCAGCATGATGGCTTGTATCTTAATTGTTTAACCAAAACAGTCCTTCATGTTGAATTCAGATTATCTTTTCAGTGCTCTTGACTGCTGCCGGGGTCCTTGTTGCTGCATTGGGAGATTTTTCATTTGATCTTGTCGGTTACAGCATGGCCTTCACTTCTGTTTTCTTCCAGGTATGTTTACAGTTGTACACAGTTAGTCATGTTTTTTGATAAAACTTAAATGGAGGTTTGGTCTTGTGTTATTAACTTATTCGGGTGAGGTTAGGTCAGTTTATGGTTCATAGGAAAATGAATTGGTCAGCAGTTTTTAAGCCAGCTCCTTGGGAAAAAAGAGCACTATAAATAAGGGGTGGTAGGACTTAGAGGGAATGGGTTCAATCTATGATGGCCACCTACCTAGGATTTGATATCCTACGTGTTTCCTGGCAACCAAATGTAGTAGAGTTAGACGATTGTCCCGTGAGATTAGTTGAGGTGCGCACAAGCTAGTCCGAACACTCACGAATATCAAAATAAGGGGTGGTGAGTGTGGTATGAAAAGAGAGCATTATGAACTGTTTTTTAGTCCTCTTGAAAGGCAACTATCGATTATCGGCCTTTGTATTTTTTTTTCTATAGAGATATGCAATGAGTTTCTTTATGTTTTATCCTTAGAAATGCTTATGAACATCTAGTGATTGAATGATCGAACAGATGAATTCACATATTTTGCTTTCTGCCTTCTTGTTTATTTTTCACTGCAGACTATGTACCTTGTATTGGTGGAGAAGTCTGGTGCAGAGGATGGGCTTTCGTCTATTGAGATCATGTTTTACAACAGCTTTTTGTCTCTTCCATTTTTGTTATTCCTCATTATAGCTACAGGGGAATTCCCAAATTCTTTATCATTATTATTTGCAAAGGTCAGTTTCTTTCTAACCCATTTAATTTTTGTCAAAAATTCATTAGTTTATTCAAGTACAACAGTTCTTTAGGAGAAATGCTAGACTGCTGGAGGGGTTTCTCCCTCAACCTTTGTCAGTATTGTCATACCATGCATTCTGTGCTTCCATTTCTTTAGTGGTGTGTATAACTATTAATTTGGCATAACATTAATTGGTGCTTTTGTTGGCTTGGTCTCTTCTTTTAACAAAACTGGGGGAGTTGAGTTGAAGTGGCTTGTAGAAATGGTTTATGTATTATATGCAGCTTTACTCATTTGGTTGAGGTGAAGTTTTTTGCACATTTGGTTTACATCATCAATCCAAAGTTTGAACACTTTCTCGAGTGATACAGAAGATTGATTTCAGATGAAACACGGCAGGGCATGTGCTGTTATTGCATATCAGATATCTCCCCTTTAGAATGGGTTCCTTCATGACCTTAATTTAACTTACAGATTAATTATAATTCTTTTATTGTTAGGCTATGTGCTAAGATTAAGACTCTGCATGAAATGAAAAAGAGATGAGATGCTGTTGCTTGAATGTAATGATTCATTGATGCTGATCAAGAGCGAGTTTGAGATAACTTTTGAGAGTATTGATCATTACATAATCTTGGATATGTGTTTTTCTTTGAATTGCAAGAAACTATGGACCTCTGAAGTGTGATTTCTAGGTTATATTTGTGTTGAAATTAAGTTTACAACTGCAATTTGTGTTGATAATATGATGCAGCAATTTACTCCTAAAACTAAAAGGATTATAGGTTTCAAATCTTTTGTTGGATTTTATTTTTTCACATAATCATTAGCACAAAACAGATATTCTAGTTTTTGTACTTTACAAGCTTATAACCATAACATTCTTTTTCAATATTTTCAGTGTAATTCATTCTCCTTTTTGGTTATCTTCCTCCTTTCATTGGTGATGGGGATTTTTCTCAACTTCACAATGTTCTTATGTACCATAGTAAACTCTGCTCTAACAACAACAATCGTCGGAGTCCTCAAAGGGGTTGGATCGACAGTAAGCGTTCCCTCTTCCTAGACTTTGTTTATATATCTTTATAGCCAATTTCTTACGTTATCCAAACGAAGCTGATCGTGTTCGTTCTTTCGTTCCTCAGACCCTTGGATTTGTTATATTGGGTGGCGTGGAAGTGCATGCTTTGAACGTGACGGGCTTGGTTATCAACACGGCTGGAGGTGTCTGGTATTCGTTTGCCAAGTATCAACAAAAAAAGAGCAAGCCACCGAAGTTAACATCGACATAGACAGTCATCGTAAGTTTAAGGAAGTAGTATAGTAAGAACTGAAGGTTGGTGAGAAGAAAGATTTCTAGTTTGCATTTTGCTTCATATTATAGCGTTTGTGGTTCATTTGTCAGTGAAGAATATAGATGAATGATACAAGCAAGGTTTTCAATTGATATGCTTATACTGAAACTTGCTATACTTGAGCTTAGAACCTTGTATAAGAAGTTGGATATCTTTTTATTGTACTTTAATATTGTTGTTGCTCTTATGGAAATTAGCTAATTTAAATGAAAATAAGTGTAACTCATGATTTATTATTATTATTGATTGGCAAAAAATCAATGTCGAATTGACTGCAATTGAATTTAGGGGCAACAAAATATATGGCTAAAATAAATAGGTGGGATTTGAAAAATAGCTAAAAAGGTTTCAAAAACGTGATTTTAATTAATAATTTTCTAAATTAAGAGGACAAAATTGCCCCTAACAAAATATTTAAGAGAGAGACCTACAGTTAAAAAGTTGGAGATTTATTAGGAAGAGAGAGAAATATAAGATTGCAACACCCTAACAACCTATTTTGAATTTCCTACGGCAAAATCTACCATCTGAGAAAAAAAAATGAAACCATGACCCCGTTTAAATAAACACATCGTTCACAAAAAAACAAAAAATAAGAATGAGTATGACAATAAAATGGGATAACAGAATACACATAATGAAACACTCAATAACGTATTTACATGGAATTACCCCACGAAATTGAACTTTTAGCTTAATTCTCATGTGTAGTATGAAAAAATGAATACTCAATGTAGGTATTTAAAAAAATGAATTTAAATCTCACCTCATTTATTGCATGTCAAATAAGCAAACAACGTGTATACCAGTAATTGCATGTATTGAACCTGTCATTTGAATCAACTTCTTGGGCGGTGTACGTACCTGTAATTTTAGGCAGTAAATATCATTATATACTATGACAGAATGTTATAAAATGACAATACAGATGGTAAATACCTGGATTCCTTTAGATCAACCTGGTAGCAAACGACAGAATTTGCGCATAAGACTCTTCAGGAGATCCTCTCAACTCATTTAACGCCTTTTCTCTACCCCTCCATGCTTTGTCATAACTGATATTGATCTCGTGCGTTTTCCTAGCATACTCTATTATGTCCCGAGGTGTACAGTGCATCCTGTTAGTTATCCTCATTATAGTCTTCGCATACTCACATGCAACACTCGTTGTCGCTGGCCTGTGATCATTCTGAACGACATCGAAAGAACAAGTGTGGTCGTTGATAAACTTCCTCACAATCCACAACTGCCCCGTGCAATAGGTAGATGCACGCATATACCATTGCATGAGTCGTCTATGCATGCCACTGTATACTGTTTGCTATTGGATTTAATTGTCTTGAATTGGAAACTCCCTTTCAGAGCCAGTGAAGAGACTACCTTCTTGAGATGTTCTTTGCATGAAAATACGCACCCCTCCGATACAGATACTATGTCGGTCAATGCATCAATCCCATCTGAGTTGACAAACTCAAAATTTTTCTCCCCTCGGGATGAACTTGCAACTGCCCCCCGTTGTGTATAACAGTATCTACCCCCTGCACGTCGACAACTACACAACAGTCCCTATACGTGCCATTCTGAAACCCGTTTACCATCCAAAAGACATCCCTGTCTTCTGAGAGGACTATATTTATATGGTTGCTTGACCAATTCCTAAAGAGTGTCAACCTGTAGATACTACTACTGTCAGCCAAATTGAGGTAGTTCGCAGCACATACCTTGAGTTGAGAGAGGTTAGCATCACAGGGACATGTCACAATGTCGGACTTGAACCCACTGTAGACTCCCGCCACATCCCAAACACCCCCGAACAAAATCATGATTTGATGTCCAGCCATTTTGTGTTAATGGTAAAATTTTCGAAAAAAATATACCAAACACTATTCCACCCCGTGGTATAAAGAAGACCTAGAATAAGCTATATATTTGAATTAATTGAGAGAGGGCTTGGAGATTTTTGTACAAATTGAACATACCAACAAAACCACGATTTTTGCTGTTAGATGGAGAAGAAAACGGGATCTGGTGAAATCAGTTATATGAAATGAGAGGATCCCATAAAATGTGGAACAAAAAAAACGTTGTACATGTAACGGTGCAGTAAACGGCGTCTGTATATGCACGGATATACCCAGGGGTAAAAATGGAAAAACACCTCCCGTCTGCAGGTCCCTTGATTTACAGTAGCCACAAACAAAAATATGAAAGGTTTTTAGCCAAAAAAACTTAATGGCGTATTTTTTTCTAGCCATCTAGCACAATTTCCCTTGAATTTACAATTAAAGAGTTGATCAAAACTGGTAAGAGTAAAATGCGTTGAGTTTGAAATTTGAGATTTGAAATTAAGTTTTAGTTCAATCAACTAAATTCAGTTCAGTTGATTGGTTTTTGTTCTTGCACCCATAATTTTATGATGCATTTGAGAAATCAATAATCAAAATGAGTGAGGGAAATTACGGGCCCGTTTGGTAACGTTCTTGTTTCTTGTTTCCGTTTCTTCATTTTTAATAAAGAAAAATAGAATTTCATGACCCTAACACCTATACATTCAATAATAATAAACCTATATTCTTATTTATGTTTGGAAAAAATTGGAAACAAGAACAAAAAAGGAGAAACTAGTTTTAGTTGTTCCCAAAAGTTCTATACAAATTTTGGGAGTGTTTCTAAAAAATGAGAAACAAGAAACATACATAGTTATTAAATGCTTAGATTTCTTAATAAAATTGGAAACAAGAAACAAGAAACGAGAACGTTACCAAACGGGCCCTACAAAACTAGTATAATTCTATTCTCAAATTTATATAAAAATGACATAATACTAATGTTTAAAAAGCTTCTAACGTTTCACATGTAATATGCTATTTTATAAAGAAAGGAAACCAACAATAGATTTAGAAGTGTGTGTGTGTAGCAATATTGTAAAATATATTATTTTAGGTTGAAATATCATTTTGGTCCCTATGCTTTGGATCTTGTACTATTCTATACTTTCAATAAAGGGTTGTTTGCACAAATAGCAAATTAGACTAAAATTATTGCAAATATAGCAAAATCTAAAACTATTTGCAGATATAGCAAAATTGAAATCTATCAGTGATAGAAATTTGTCACAAGTGAAATTAGTGTGATTGTTTTCTATATTTACAATTTTTTAAAAAAAGTTGCTATATTTGCAAATAACAAACCTTAAATTGCTACCATTCTAATTTTTATTCCACTTAGCAAAAAAATGATAATAATGTTCATTCATACAAAATGATAATAATTTTCATTCATAACAATTTTTTTTGGCAAAAGGCTTATAGAATTAAATAGGGATCAATTTTGAGATATAATGAAAGTACGTGGACCAAATTTTAGCATTTGAAAATACATGGGTAAAATGAAACAAGTCTAAAATGATATTTTAACCATTATTTTATTACATTATTGAATGATTGGCATCCAAACCAACCTAAACATAACTCAACCGATTAAAATATTATAACCTTGATCTACAAGTTAATGAGTTAGATGTTTTTGTTTTTGGCTAAATATATGTTCTAGTTCATAATATTTGGTGAATTTTCAATTTAGTATGTCTTAATTAAAAAAGTTTCAATTTAATCTCTTATATTTTAATATTTTTTAATTTAGTCCCTCATAATTGGTGAATTTTAACTCATAATAAATTTACATGAAATAATACTGAGTTAATTTGTGATAATTTAGAGAAAAAAAAAAGAAATCCAAGAGAGGAAAGTTTATTCTTTCTCCAAATTTCTAAAAATCAATAGAAATTTCATGTTTTCTTATTTTAGATAGTACTTTCATGCTTCATTATGAGATGTCTTGTCGAAATTATATAGGCATGCATATTAATAAATATTGTCCGGTCATTTCTCATCTTTTTTATGCTGATGATAGTCTTATCTTCTTTCGTGCTGCGTGACTGTTTGACCATTAAATCCGTGTTACATATTTACGAGTTGGCTTCCGGACAAGTTATTAATTATGATAAATCTATGTTCATGGTTAGCAGAAACACTAGCTTGGGCATGCAACAATTTATCAGGAACACATTGGGGGTGGTTCAGACGAGCTCGCTTGGTAGTTATTTGGGGCTCCCTTCGCAAAATGCTAGGTCAAAGTGTGTAATCTTTCGATCAGTTAGGGATCGGGTTTGGAAGGTTCTACAGGGGTGGAAGGAAAAACTTTTTTCGGTAGGTGGGAAGGAGGTCCTCATAAAGGCTGTTGTCCAGGCAATTCCCACCTATACGATGAGCTGTTTTAAGCTGCCAGTGTCCCTATGTAATGAGATAAATAGTTTGTGTGCCAATTTTTGGTGGGGGTCAACAAATGCAGGACAAAAAATCCATTGGCGGAGTTGGAACCGGTTGTGTCGCCATAAGGTGTTGGGTGGTATGGGGTTTCGTGATCTACATATTTTTAATCAGGCTATGCTGGCTAAGCAGTGTTGGCGGCTGTCCCGGGACCAGTCTAGTCTTTTGTATAGAGTTTTGCGTGGTAGGTATTTCTGTACGGGTTTTTTCCTTCGGGCAACATTGGGATCGAACCCGTCATATGCATGGAGGAGCCTACTGTGGGGTCGGGAACTGTTTAGACAAGGTGTTAGGTGGAGAGTTGGTAATGGCCATAGTATCCAGATATGGGGGGACCCTTGGATTCCGAGGACCGGTAACGACAAGGTTTTGGGGATTCGAGATGAGCTTCGTTCAGAGACGGGGTCCTCGTTGATTATGGAGGATGGGTCTTGGGATGTAGAGAAGGTGAGGGGGGAAGTTCTGCGGGATGATGCAGATCATATTTTGGCAATACCATTAAGTTGTCAGAGAGAGGACGAAGAAATATATTGGGTGCCAGATGGTAAGGGGCGTTTCTCTTTGAAAAGTGCTTATGCGCTTGGGGTGAGTTTGGTTGAAGATGCGTCTGGTGCATCGTCATCCACATATAAGGTGGAGGTTATTTGGAAGTATTTTTGGAATTTGCGATTGCCTCCAAAAATGAAAATATGTGGGTGGAAAATTCTCAATGACATCATTCCCACCCGTGTGAATTTACAAAAAAAGGGAGTTGACCTTTTTCTAAGGTGCCCATTATGCCATAAGGCTCCTGAAACCACTATACATTTGTTTTGGCAATGTAGAGTGACTAGGGACTTGTGGCGGTATTTTCTTTCTCCTAATATTGGTTGTTTGTTGTGGTGCAGGTATGATTGGGATCCTCTGGATCACTTCGCATGGGTTAAAGACCATGGCGTGGAAGACGATGGGGCATACTTCGTCCTACTTCTTTGGCATATTTGGGAGTTCAGAAATCGCAAGATCTTTCGCAAGGGAGAGGTCTCTATTGGAATGGTGAATGAGGCTATTCAGGCATCTTTCTGGGACCTTCTCCCCTCGACTACTCGTGGGGTTTGTGGGGCTGACCATCTTGACTCGCATGGGATAGTGGAATTGCATGCGATGGCTGCTTGGGCGCCCCCCCCCCCCCCCGACGAATACGTGGTCTTTTTGTTGTGATGCAGCTTGGCTAAAGGAGGCTGGGATTTGGGGTTTGGGTTGGGTGTTACGGGACCATGTTGGAAATTTGATCGGGACAGGGTGTGGGTCAGTTACGGGGCTCCTCGGGGTGGACACGTTGGAAATGCAGGCAATTCGAGCTGGATTATTGGCTGTTGGTGAGATGGGGCCTCCTCGATTGATGGTGGAGTCAGATTGTTTGGCTGCTGTAAATCTCTTGAATGGTGTGGATGAGAACCTCACCTTAATTCACTCTGTAACTATGGAGGTGCAGAAACTTTCTTCTTGTTTGGCGGGAGTCCAGTTTAAGCATATTTGACGAGGCCAAAATTTGGTGGCTGATACAGCACGACGGGCAATGAGTAATGGGAGTTCTGGCATTTGGTTTTCGGGGTTCCCATGTTGGCTGCTTGAAGTTATAGAGGGTGACAAGCAAAAGTTAGTGTAATTTTGTTATGTTTCTTTCTTCTAAAAAAAAAGATAGTACTTTTTTTTTCTCTAAATTTTTGTCAAATCACTAAATTAAAAAACAAAATTTACAACAAATTAAAAAATGTTAATACATCACGAATGAAGTGAAAACTTGCAAAAAAACAAAACAAAAAAAACAAAAAAAAAAAACAAAAAAAAAACAAAAAAAAAAAAACTAAAAACTTGAAACTAACACATTACTTATTAATTATTAAGTTTAAATCCTATTTTAGTCCCTAATCCTTCAAGTTTATTCTATTTTGGTTATTGAACTTTTAAATTGTCTATTTTAGCCCAAACTTTCAAGTTTATTCTATTTTGATGCTTGAACTTTTAAAATATCTATTTTAGTCCTTGAACTAAAAAAAAAAACTATTTTGGTCCTCACTTTTATATCAATTTTAAAAAATTAAAGATGTAGCTTTGAGTATGTGTATTAGCATGCTAATATGAGCATGATTTCAAGCAAAATGAGTTAGAGATCAACTAAGGCAAAGCAAATTTAGGCTTAGTTTGGGGTTGCTGTAACTTCTAAAATAATTGCTGTTAGCTGTGCTTTTAGGAAAATCAGCTGTATTACAAAGTAAATTAGTGTTTGGTAAATTTTAGCTTTATAGACGAAAAGGCAAGGTGAGGTGTTTGGTAAATTAATATTCTAAATTATTGCAGCTTAACTATATTTTTTCAATAAATAAATTTAATGTTGAAATTTAATTTCAAAATTATTTTAAGATAATTATTTTTTTGAAACATATAAGATAATTGTTTTAAATTTGATATGATTTAAAATATAATCTTATGTTTAACCTAGGAGGTTTTTATATTTTGCTAAGAAATATAATTTGCTAGGAAAAATATTATTTCAATTTAAATAAAAATAAAAACAAATAATTTCAAATGAGTATAAAATAATAAAATAAAAATATGTTAAATTAAAAAAATGATTCACATGAATCAAGTCTAAACAACGTATAGAGAAAATGAGAAATAAATAGTTAGTTACATATTATGTTTTTAGGAAAGTTAAACGGAAAAGCTAGAATTATTGGATTTTGCAAATGAACAACGACTTTTATAAAAATTAATTTATGATCTGCTTTACTAAACGCTAAAAACGTTTAAGATTTTTTTTTAATCATTTCAACCGCCTCCAAAATCAATGTAGAAAAGTAACATATCAAGGATCAAAATGACTATTTTAAAAAAAGTTTAGAGACTAAAATAGACATTTTGAAAGTTTAGGGACTAAAATAGAACAAACTTGAAAGTTATTTTGAAAGTTTAGAGACCAAAATAAAATAAACTTGAAAATTGGGGGATTAAAATGACATTTAAAACTAATTGTAATTATTATTATTAATATTATTATTCTGTGAGTAGTTAAAATCGTGTTGCTTGAAGGAGAATAAAAGGTACTTGCAGAATCTGGCGTGAAAAAGCAACCAATCATAACTCTCTTGCTGCGGAAAAAGAGAATAAATCTATCAGAATCTTGGCGTGAAGTGAGAGAATAAAAACAAAACGGATACCCATCAAACTTCAAACCCGAATGTTTCGTTATTTCTTTTTTACTTTTTTGTTTTCTTTTTCTAAATTATAATTTCCAAAACCATTTTTAAATCATAATTTTCCAAGCCACCGGTCCATTCTTTTATTTTTTTTAGCTATCTATTTTTAAATTTTAGTCCAAATTACCAAAATAAGATATTAATAAATAAACACACATTCCTCTTCAAAAAAAAAAAAAAATTTAAAATAAAAATATGTAAAACATATCTAACATACCCTAAAATTTATAAATAAAATTATAATTATACATCAAAGTTAATTTAGATCATACTCTCTCCTTTTTCGAGTTCAAAAATTGAGAATATCGAACCATATTTAGAAGAAAACATAATTCATTAAAAAACAAATAGTGGCTTCCACTGGGTAAACACCTATGGGACAGGGACCTCACCAGTGTTGTTAACAACACCAATATCAACATTAATAAGAGACATTAACCACATTAGAAGTCATTTAACCAATTAACAGAAGAATTTAAATTACACTTTGGTCCAATTTGAATGGACTTTTGAGATGTTAATTGGTACTATATTCACTAAGATATATTTAGATTAGTCCATATTTTTAATTCAACAATAGGTGGAAATGAAAATTTTGATTTAAAATATATACCCTTATGCTGAAATTGACTTATTTTTTTTATTTATTATAATAAAACCAAACTACTCCAAACCATGTTTCTACAACAAAATCAAATTTAAAAGCACATAATCTTTCCAACTTTTGCACTCCACCCTATTTTAAAGCAAAGATACAACTTTTAATAACGATAATTAAAAAAAATAAACACTCATTTAAATCCAAAAAAAAAAAAAAAAAGAAAGTTAATAAAAGAAAATAGGCATATTAAGCGGGACATGCACCACGTAACAGTGGTTTTAGCCTTCTAATCACAGAGTCAGAGATCTGTTTAAATCTCTAACTAACCATTACGACCCTCACGCTTCTCTTTCTCGCTTTTCTTCTGTTTCTTCAACCCTTTTTTATCGCTCCATTTTCCTTGTTTTCCCATTGCTTTCCATGAACTTTCTCCTTCTGCAACTCTCCTCCTTCAACTTCCATTCCACCTACATCACAGTGAGTTCTGTTTGTTTTTCTCCTTCTCTCTCTCTCTCTCATTTTTCTTTCGTTTCTTTTCGTTTTAATCAATCAATGCTGTCTTGTTTTCATCCCTTTTCTGCATTTGCCTGCCTTTGATCCTTTGTTCTACCGTTTTTCTCATCTGGGGTTCTCTCAATCGCTCTCTGTTTCGTGAATTTTCCAAGGAATGTGCGTTTGTTTGTGACTTTTTGGTTAATGTGATGTGATGGGTGAATCTGTTGTTTGATTTGAGGATCAATCTCCTGTTTCTGCGTGTTTTGTAGTTGATCGTTTCCGAATTTCTGTGGACTCTCCTGTACTTGTGCTACTTCTCGAATTGTTTCTTCGTTTTATCCATTTTCGTTCTTATTGTTCGATTTTTCTTTGTAGTTACTTGCTATTTTAGTTTTTTCCTCTTTTTGGTTCTGGTTCAACGATCCGAAGTTTCAGGGCTCGTCAGTGGTGATTTATTGAAATAATCAACGAGGAGAAGAAGAAAATGGCACCAGGAAGCGAGCCGTATACTCCGAAGAACATTCTCATCACAGGGGCAGCAGGTTTCATAGCCTCTCATGTCACTAACCGTTTGATTAAAAACTATCCCCATTACAAGATTGTGGCTCTTGACAAGCTAGATTACTGCTCCAGCATCAAGAACCTACGCCCGTGTCAGACCTCTCCCAATTTCCGATTCATAAAGGGCGATATCGTTTCGGCTGATCTCATCAATTACCTCTTGGTTGCTGAAGAAATTGACACGATTATGCATTTTGCTGCACAGACACATGTTGACAATTCGTTTGGGAACTCGTTCGAGTTCACGAACAACAACATTTATGGTACTCATGTTCTTCTTGAGGCCTGCAAAGTCACTCAAAGGATCAAGAGGTTCATTCATGTCAGCACTGATGAGGTTTATGGTGAGACTGATTTAGAGACCGATATTGGGAATCCTGAGGCCTCACAGCTTCTTCCCACTAATCCTTACTCTGCAACTAAGGCAGGGGCTGAAATGCTGGTCATGGCTTATCATCGGTCTTATGGCCTTCCGACGATAACGACCCGAGGCAATAATGTCTATGGACCTAATCAATACCCTGAAAAGCTTATCCCCAAATTCATTCTTCTGGCCATGAAAGGTGAGAAGTTGCCAATTCATGGGAATGGCTCAAATGTGAGAAGCTATCTCTACAGTGAGGATGTTGCTGAGGCATTTGAAGTGATTCTGCATAAAGGAGTGATAGGTCATGTTTACAATATTGGGACCAAAAAGGAGAGGAGAGTGTTGGATGTAGCAGGAGATATTTGTAAGTTGTTTGGGTCAACTCCTGATGATGCCATAGATTTTGTGCAAGACAGACCCTTCAATGACCAGAGGTATTTCTTGGATGACCAGAAGTTGAAGAAGCTGGGATGGCAAGAGAGCACACCATGGGAGGAAGGGCTGAAAAGGACAATGGATTGGTACACTCAAAACCCCGACTGGTGGGGCGACGTATCTGCCGCGCTTGATCCGCACCCTCGGATTTCTGTAGCCACTCATTCCAATGAAGATTCCTGGTTTTTCCAGTATGGATTCTCAAGACTGACAAGAACATGCAGCGAGATCAAAAAAGATGGTGGTTCAGGACTGAAGTTCCTGATATATGGAAGAACTGGCTGGATAGGTGGTTTGCTAGGCAAACTGTGCAAGGAAAAGGGAATTGAATTTGAGTATGGCAGCGGAAGATTGGAAGATAGGAGATCCTTAATCGAGGATATAAGGCGAGTGAGACCGACTCATGTGTTCAATGCTGCAGGGGTTACTGGAAGGCCCAATGTGGACTGGTGTGAATCACACAAGGTTGAAACTATAAGGGCAAATGTAGTTGGGACGCTGACTCTTGCTGATATTTGTAAGGAGGAAGGCCTCCTGTTGATGAACTTTGCAACTGGTTGCATATTTGAATATGACAATGAGCATAAGCTGGGATCAGGTGTTGGATTCAAGGAGGAAGATAAGCCAAACTTCATAGGTTCATTTTACTCCAAGACCAAGGCCATGGTAACAACTATTTTTGTCTTTTTGCAGTTTTTCTATTTAATATGATTTTCATTTTCAAATACATTGTTGATCAGTTGTGAGATTTATCATCATGTCATGTGAGAAAAAATACGATTCAGTGATAATTTTTTCATAGTATTTTACGTTCAACCTATTATCATACTCATATTTGACATGATCATAGTGTCGAGAAGCATTTTCCTTACAATTGTGACTTTGAGAAATTATTGATGCCCAAACCATTGGATGATCTTAGATATAGGTTGCAGCCTCAAACCAGATAATTGTTCTACTCTCAACTTTTGGATTTTTGTATAAGTCTCTATATTGTTCAAGTTTTGAAAATATGCAAAAACACTTCAATATCAATTTTATCATAAAAACAAGCCAATGACATAGTTGTGAAGTGCTAAACAATACTTGGTTGCACAACTGTAGGTATCTTCTTACACACCACTATTAAAATCTTGACAATTGGGGGAGAGAAAAAGATATTTCTCTTTTTCTACCCATCTCTTTCTTAGTTGTCAAGATTTTGATGGTGGTGTGCATCGTGCAGTCCAGTATCATTTTATAATAATCTTGTCCGTTCTGGACTCTCTCGTTTCATTCCTAGTTTTTCATTGTGTTATTTTGAAAGTAGTAGCTGTTTTAACTTCAGTGAGTTGAATTCTTGATATCCTTTTGCACTTTGGGTCAAGCGAGTGAGGCCTACACAGATGAAAGTCCTTATCCATCCTGTGCACGTTATTGAAACATTTTATTGCAATGGCTCGTTTTTTGCAGGTTGAGGAGCTGCTAAGAGAGTATCCAAATGTCTGCACACTGAGAGTGAGAATGCCAATATCATCAGATCTAAGCAACCCCAGAAACTTCATCACCAAAATCAGCCGCTACAACAAAGTGGTGAACATCCCGAACAGCATGACGGTGCTCGACGAGCTGCTTCCGATCTCCATCGAAATGGCAAAGAGGAACTGCAGAGGGATTTGGAACTTCACAAACCCGGGGGTGGTCAGCCACAATGAGATCTTGGAAATGTATAAGAAGTACATTGACCCGAAGTTCAAATGGGAGAATTTCAACTTGGAAGAACAGGCGAAGGTGATCGTTGCGCCGAGAAGCAACAACGAGTTGGATGCTTCAAAGCTAAAGAGGGAGTTCCCTGAATTGTTGTCTATCAAAGAGTCCATTCTTAAGTTTGTTTTTGAGCCCAACAAGAAAACTTAGAAGAAGAGGAAAAGAAGAGGAAGAGGAAGAGAAAGAGAAATAAAATTGAGTGATTTTTTTTTTCTTTCTTTCTTTGAAGAAGTTTTGTTTATGGAGGAAGAGAGGTAGTTTTGTTTTGGCATTATGGTTCATATTACTAACTCTTTACTGACATTCTCGGTTTTTGTATTTGTTAGAGGGAGGGGATTCTTTTATATATGATATATGATCTTAAAAATAATTTATTGAAATGAGATATATTTTTGGGCAAAATGTACTTTTGGTTCCTGAGGTTTGGGGTTGATATCTATTTGGTCCTAAAGTTTCAAAACATACACTATAGTCCTCCAGGTTTGTAAAATCATTGTAAATGGTCCCTGACTTAACTTTAGCTTAACGGAATGTTGACTGAACCGTTATGTGTTGATGTGGATATGATGACAAGGCTATCTCATTTGCATACTACGCAAATCAATTAAAAAAAAAAAAAAAAAAGTGGTTAAAAAATACCCATGAGTTCCGACGACTCTCGTCGTCAAATGCAACTGCCCTTCTTTACTATGCTTCACTAAGTCGAAATCCGCAAGTCCGAGTCCAGAAGGATGTTCTAACAAAGTCGTATTGGTAAGCATTTCTAACAAAGTCGTATAGGTAAGTTGCTACTGCTACTCTGTTTTGTTTTCTTCCATCTTTTTTTTTTCTTTATCATGACATGAAGTCGTGAATGCATTACATAACTTTAAATAAATTCTCAGATTTTTCTTAGAAAAAGAAGGTTTAAACGTGTGGTGAATTTGAAAGCACATTTACAGGAAAGTGTGCTTGGTCGAAGGGGTTCTCGGTGGTTTAATACAAGTAATAGAGGAACAAAGGACAGAGAACCTGTAGGAGAATGAATACCAAAACCAGTGGAGACTAAATTAAAGCAAGGATAAAATATACGATTAAAATCAAAAGCATTTCACCAAAGATCTCAAGCCCACGAACATCCTTCTGGACTCGGACTCTCGGATTTCGACTCGGCGAAGCAGAGTAAAGAAGGGTAAACTCAGGCAGGCCGGTCATCATCATCTGGGCAGCGGTCAGTCTTCCCGCGTATGTCACAAGTCACATTCACCGCCGAAGCTTTCTCGGAAAGATGCATTTCAATTCCCTTATTTTGGCTAGGATCAGAGCGCTATTAAGAAAGCTCCATCTTCAAGAGCAATGGAGCGCCTGCTGATGATCTTTCTTCTCCCATCATCAACCGCATTCAAATCGGTCCGATTACTCCGACTTCACCGATTTCACCGTCGGCAGATTCAGAAAAAGTCATTTCCATTCTCGATTCCGGCGAGGTTCTGTTCAATCGTCGACAACGTCTTCCCCTTCCTCCACCTTCTCGCCCTCTCTGTTTCGCAATCTCAAGTTCTCAACGCCGTATTATTTACTCCGATTTTGGCTTCTTCGATGACTCCGCTTACTCTTCCATCGGCCACATCTCTGCCGATTTCTGTCCAGTTTCCGCCGCAGATCTTGACTCTCGACTTCACGAAATCTAAAGATGCGACGAGGATAATCCTGACTCTGGACCTCAACAAATCAGAATCTGACAACATGTGCTATTACTCTAAAAGAAGGTACGCCTCATTCCTCATTCTTGACCATAAAGTGATAAAAAGAAACGCGTTGTGAATTAGGCCGAGAAAAGAAATTGGAGAGATGGAGAACTGGAGAATAGTTTGTTTCGACTATCCCTGATCTTTTGTACAATCCAACTACCCAGATTATTCTTTAATCCAACGAATAGATATAAAATCAACGGAGGAGCAAGCAAGTATAATCGATAAAGATTAAAAACGCAGTCAGTATCGACTCGAAAGTCGTATCGTCGTCGCTCATCGGACCTGGTGTGGTTCATGGACTTATTAGGGACGGAGTACAGAATAGTTGAACTTTTTTTTTTTTGAAAAATCAGAATAGTTTAGGCGTGTTTGATAACCATTTCAGTTTTTGGTTTTTGGTTTTTCTATTTTTGGTTTTTGGTTTTTGATTTCGTGTCTTTTAAAAACAAAAACCACATATGTTTGATAACAGTTTTTTGTTTTCTGTTTACCAACTTTGTTTGATAACTGTTTTTGGTTTTCAGTTTGTTTAAAAATTAAAAAGATGAAAAGATATTTTAGAGAGAGAAAAATATATTAAAACTTTGAAACAAAAATTTAGAGACACAAATATAAATGTTTTCAAGAGATTTTTTTTTTGAAAAGACGAGAGAAAAGTTAAACATAGAAAATTTTGAGAGATGAAATAAAATGTTTAGAGAAAGAATATTAGTTAGACTCGAGAAAAGATATTAGTTAGAGAAAAAATAGAAAACAAGTTAGAGTAAAAACGATAAATTTTAGATTAAAAAAGTTAAATAAAAAAAGAAAATTTAGAGAGATAGTAAAGTTAAGAGTAAAAGATATGCTAAAAAACTAACGATAAATTAGAAAAATAAAGAAAAGTTGTAGCGATAGAAAATTTTGGTGACTTTTTTTTTTCAAAAGAAAAATTAGAATATGTTTATTGAGGAGAGAAAATGTATTGACAAGTTTTTAGAAATATACAAGTTATAGAGAAAAAAAAATTTTGAGAAAAAAAAAAATAAAGAAAGAAATTTGTTGGAGAGAGAGGTAAAAGAGGAGAAAAGTAGACATTAGAAGAAAAATGAGTTTTTGAAAAACAGACATATGTTTTTAAAAACTATTTTTTTGGTTTTTGAAATTTACTTATAATTTCAAAAACGTTTTTAAAAAACAGAAAACAGAAAACAGAAATGATTATCAAACACCCCTATTTTTTAAAAATAAAAAACAAAAACAGAAAACAGAAAACGAAATGGTTATCAAACTGGCCCTTAACTTTAACGCCTCATTCAATAATTTTTCGATTTGTATGCGTTCACTCGAGGAGTGCGTACTTCCGAGGAAAAGTGCATCGCGATTCGAGGCCCAACTACATCTCATTTGTTTTCCCTACTTAATTTTTGGCTGTTGATTAATGCCTACTGAGTAGTAACCATCGCTAATCGTTGATTATTTTATGATCACTATTAATTAGTATGGGTGAGCAAGAAAATCCAAAAAACCGAGTCAACCGATCGAAACCGACCGAACCGATGTCGGTCGGTTTTTTGATATTCTCGGTCGGGGTCGGTTTTACATTGTAAAACCGACCTGTCGGTCGGTCGGTTTGCCCAATAAGAACGAAAACCGATAGAACCGATCGAAAATGAAAAAAAAAAAAAGTAATTAGCATTGGGAAGATCATCAGCTGATGGTCTTCCCTTCCCAAGTAACATTAAATTTTTTTTTTCAATTTATTTCCATCAATCTTTCTTCAATTCTCTTTCACACGTTTCTTCTTGCTTCTTCTTTCATTTTACTTTTCTTTTCTTTCATTTTACTTTTGTTGTTTCATTTTTCTTTTCTTCCCTCTCACCCTATCAGACTCTTCTCCCTTCATTTTTCTTTTCTTGTTTCCATCTTTTTTTTTTTTACATCTTCTTTCTTTTTCTTTCATTTTTCTTCTTCTTTTCGTTTACGCCATTTCCTTTTCTTCTTTTTTCTGTTTTCATCCTATTTTCGTCTCTTTTTTTTCTTTTTTTTTTTTTTTCATATCTTCTTTCTTCGAAATCTGAAGCTCGGATGGTTCATCTTCTGCGTTTTTTTTCTTTTTTTTTTATTTATTCCTCATACGCACTCTTAAAACCGACCCTAACCGACCGACCGCCGGTTTCATTGGTCGGTCGGCATAATGTATCCCTCTCAAACCGACGAAAACCGATCGCCGGAGACCGACTTATCGGTGGTCGTCGTCGGTTTGAGTTCAAAATCAACGCCGACCGACCGATGATCACCCCTATTAATTAGTTTGTTCTCTTATGCTCAACATTGCAGGAAAAATCGAGATAAGAAATCAATTAGAGACGGTCAAAATCGTAAGTTCGAAAGTCGCCGACATTCCACCGGACGAATTGAAAGTACGGCCAGAATCGATCAGAGGATCGCCATAACCACGGTAACGACAATGATCCTCCACATTTTGAAGCGATTGATTTCAAAACCCTCGGGCTTTTGTCGTCCTTGAGAACTTGGGGAATCTTCCGTTGATTAAAATATTTCGTGTTGCGTATTTGGTGTATCAGTGAATGCAGTTCGATGAGAGGGTGCCGGGCGAGGAACGTACGAGGGGAAGTCTCGTCACATACATTCTGCAAAGCTGGAGGTTGCTTGCGGCTACCCAAAGGAGAGGTGAGTTTGGTATTGCAGTGTCCAATTAAACATTAAACATAAAAATAAGGCCCGTTTGATAACCATTTGATTTTTGGTTTTTGGTTTTTGAAAACTAAGCCTATAAACACTACTTCCACTTACAAATTTCAAAGTAGTTTTCAAAAACTTTGTTTTTGTTTTTGGAATTTGGCTAGGAATTCAAATGTGTCCTTGACAAAGATTCAAACCATGATAGGAAAATTGAGAGAAAACAAGCATAATTTTCAAAAACAAAAAACTAGAAACCAAATGGTTATCAAACGAGACCTAAGTATGTTAAATTACAATTTATAAGTTTTGTCCATGAAACCTTAAAGTGCTTATTTAGTAGATTCATGGATGAAAATATGTGGGTTGGATCCCAATATAAATATAAATACTAATAAAGAGATGTATAACTTAGTTTAAATCAAGTAAAAACTATTAACTGATGGAATATTTCTGTTATTATTTTTTTTGTATTTTAGGAATGATTCTGATATTCCCTTGGTATTTTATTATTTAAAGTTTGTTTCAGCCTTTGCTTCTTTTTAAATAGCAAGGCTATTCAACATGCAGTGACATTAATATTATTCTCTGATATTTCTCTCAAAGTTATCATGGTATATCAGAGCAGATTTGACTTACTTCTTTGATTTTTTTTCTCCCGTATTTCATTCATTTTTTTTTGTTGTTTCTCCCTTTGATAAAATTATGGATTCTGTCACGCCTACTGTTGAGAAGGATCTTCACTCTACAATTTTATTCTCTGAAAATTCCAGCTTACATCGATTCTTAAGGCTCATAAGCTCTTCAGCTTTATTGATGGTTCCATTCTGCAGCCTGTCGAATTTCTTTCTTCAGTTGCTGCAAGATCAGACCCTAATGACGCTTATCAACGCTACCTTGTCTCCTGAAGCTCTTGCTTATGTTGTCGGCAACACTACCTCTAAGGAAATGTGGGAGGTACTTGATTTATTTTAATTCTTAATTTTTAATTTATTGAGATATCCATAAGTTGTTTATTAGGCCGTTAGCTTTTAATTTTACATTTAGTAGTTCCTATCATATTCAACCTTTCACTTTGTTTATTAGATTGTTAGCTTTCAATGTTACGTTTATTAGTTCCGGTCACATATTCAACACAAAATTGAAAGATTGAAATCTCCATAAGCTGTAAAAATTCAATTGTGTTAATAAAAAACTTATTCAACATATTTAAACTTCAAGGACCTACCTATGAAAGTTTAAGGACCTATCACTACAAGAAATAACAGATACGATAGCTAACAAAAAAAAAGCTATAAAAGACCTATTATAGCCTTTTTCGAAGGTCGTGACAGCCCATGTTATTAAAAGTCTTCCACTTTTTATAGCGTTTTGTAGAGCTATAATGGATGCTATAGTATAGTATGGAGGTATAGCTTATATACATTGCTATGAAAACTTTTTATAGCGTTTTGTATTAAAGCTATAATTTGTTTACGTAGCTAAAATATTGTGCTATCTTTGACATATAATAGCATTTTTTAATGCTATAATATAATCTTTATAGTTTTAATATTATGTTATAACAAAGTTTTTAATGTTTTCTAATTCCTTATCATTATTGTAATAACCATTTGATAGCATTCATTTTAAAATATTAGTTTCATTTAAATTAATTAATTTTTGATAAAATTTACTTCAGAAGTTCATTTTTTGCTAAATCCAAACACAAGAAATAATTCATAACACATTATATACCATAATTTCCATTCATAATTGAAATTTCATAATCTATTTACATTATAAAATAAGACATTCGATAGATTCCAAGAATAAAGAAGTTATCCAAATGATACAAGATGAAGTATTCATTGGATATAATTTCCGACAACATATACTAGTTCATAAAATACAAAAAGATTGCCAACGAGTCCATAAGCCAGTGAAGACCTCAAAAAGATCGTCGCGTCCATAGTCATCAACCTGCATATTAGCAATTGGGGGAGAAATATAAATAAGATAACATCGAGGAAAAATACCACAGTAGAAAAAAGCAAACATAAAGTAGAGGAAGAGTAAATTATTGAATCGTCTCATAACAATGTCATATCACCGATCAGGAAAATTAGCATGTGTCTCTCAACCAAACTTGTCACTTTGCTAATCAAGTTTCAGATCTAACACCAACCTCTGTCCTAAAAAGAAATGGATATGATGTGATTGAAAATATAAATAAACCAATGACACTTGCTTCATAATTTATTATCTTTCAATAATCTAATAGTTTCTATCTTAACACTGTCTTTAAACTAATGTAACATTTATACTGTGGTTATCAAACGAGCCCTTAGTTAATATCTACAAAGACTTGCAATCAGACTTCATAAAGAACAAAATATCTGCTGATTTAGATGGAATAATTGTATATTCAAATGTAAGATACATAGCCCTCTTATATAAGAGAAAGGCTCAATACAAGAAAGGAAAGAATAAGAATAAAATCATTAATAAATACACCTAATTAATATATTTACAGCTAATATAAACCAACACTCCCCCTCAAGCTGGTTTAAATATATCTTCCATTGCCAGCTTGTCAATCATTCTATCAAATTGTACCTTTGGTAGTCCTTTAGTCAACACATCAGCAGTTTGTTCTGTAGTTGGGAGATAAGGAATACATATCACACCAGTATCGATTTTTTCCTTAATGAAGTGTTTGTCAACTTCAATATGCTTTGTCCTAATAAGGAATACATATCACACCAGTATCGATTTTTTCCTTAATGAAGTGTTTGTCAACTTCAATATGCTTTGTCCTATCATGTTGAACTGGATTATGGGCTATAGAGATGGCGGCCTTGTTGTTGCAGTAAACCCGTATAGGTTTCTTCTGAAAAAATTTGAATTCTTCGAGAAGCCTTTTGATCCATATTCCTTCACAGATACCATGGGCTAACGCCCTAAATTCAGCTTCAGCGCTACTTCTGGCCACTACATTTTGTTTTTTACTTCGCCAAGTGACTAAGTTACCTCCAACAAATGAACAATAACCAGATGTAGATCTTCTATCCATTGTACTTCCTGCCCAGTCAGCATCAGTATAAACTTCAACCTGTAGATGGTTGTGTTTTTTAAACAATATACCTTTCCCTGGAGTTCCCTTCAAATATCTCAAGATTCTATAGGCAGCTTCAAAGTGAATTCGTCCAGGTGAGTGCATGAATTGACTTACCATGCTCATGGCAAAAGCAATATCTGGACGTGTGTGAGACAGATAAATGAGTTTTCCCACAAGTCGTTGGTATCGTTCCTTATCCATTACTTCTTCATCTTTTGCAGCTTCCAATTTCAAATTTGGTTCAATAGGAGTTTCAGCTACTTTGCATCCAAGTAAACCTGTTTCTCCAAGTAAATCAATGATATATTTTCTTTGATTTACAAAGATACCCTTTTTGGATCTCGCAAACTCCATTCCTAGGAAGTACTTTAGTGTTTCTAGGTCCTTGATTTGAAATGCACTTGCACGCTTTTGCTTTAAAGTGGTCAATTCTATTTCGTCATCACCTGTAAGAATAATGTCATCTACATAAACAATCAAAATTGCAATTTTGTTATTTGTAGAATGTTTATAAAAAATGGTGTGATCAGCTTGACTTTGAAGAAATCCAAAGCTCATAACTACTTTCCCAAATCGTTCAAACCATGCTCTTGGAGATTGCTTGAGCCCATATAGAGATTTCTTTAGTCGACATACTTTGTCCTTTCCAAGGTCAATTTCAAAACCTGGTGGTAAACTCATAAACACTTCTTCTTCAAGATCACCATTGAGAAAAGCATTTTTTACATCGAGCTGGTGAAGAGACCAATCTAAGTTCGCTGCAAGAGATAAAAGTACTCTGATAGAGATAATTTTAGCAACAGGAGCAAAAGTTTCTTAATAATCAATCCCATAGGTCTGAGTGAATCCTTTTGCAACCAATCTGGCTTTATATCTTTCAACACTCTCATCAGCATTGCATTTTATGGTAAAAACCCATTTACACCCCACTGTTTTCTTATCTCTTGGCAAATCCACTATTTCCCATGTACAATTCTGTTTTAGAGCATTCATCTCCTCCATAACTGCTAATTTCCAATTTGAATCATTTAATGCTTCTTGTATGTTCCTTGGAATAAACAAGTTGGTTATCTTAGATGTAAAAGCTCTATGACTATTTGACAATTTTTGATATGAGATATAGTTTGCAATAGGGTATTTAGTGCAAGCTCGAGTACCTTTTCTTAAAGCAATAGGGACATCAAGATCAGAAACAACAGGTCGAACATTTTCAATAGTTGGAGTTTCAGATTGGTTACCTGTTGTCTCAGAATCATTCCTCAGAGTGTCTGATTGGATCAGTGACGAGTCAACTATCTGGTCCTTGTTCATTTGATTGAGTCTTCTTCTAGTATAAAACTTAAACTCAGGGTTCGAATCAGTGGGATCTTTTTGTAGTAATTCTCCCCCTGAATTAGAAGTTTCTATAGTTGGCATTGAAGCACTAGGAAAATCGAGACAAACAACATTTGGAAGAAGAATAGATACATCCCAAAAATTATCTTCCTCTAACTTTGGTTTCTCCCCCTGAAGATAATTCTCGGTAAAAAAAGGTTGATTTTCCAAAAAAGATACATCCATACTCACATAAAGTTTTTGTGTGTGAGGATTAAAACATTTATACCCCTTTTTGTTAGTAGCATAGCCCAGGAAAATGCATTTAACAACTCTGTGATCTAATTTTGATCGAAAAGAACTAGGAATATGCACATATGTAGTACATCCAAAAACTTTGATGGGTAAACCAGAGTGCAAATGAGTATTTGGAAAGAATTCTTTCAAAACATCAAGAGGAGTTTTAAAGCTTAAAATTTTAGTGGGCATTCGATTTATGAGGTAGATAGCTGTTAAGACTGCATCCCCCCATAAGTATTTTGGAACATGCATGGAAAACATTATGGCTCGAGCAACATCCAATATATGCCTATTTTTTTCGTTCAGCAATGCCATTTTGTTCAGGGGTGTCTCGGCAAGTTGATTGATGAACAATGCCTTTATCTTTTAAAAACACACTCAAATGTTAATTGAAATATTTTGTTCCATTATCAGAATGCAGAATGTTGATTTTGGTTTGAAATTGAGTTTCAATCATATTGTAAAAGTCTTTAAAAATATCCTGCACTTCAGATTTGTTTTTCATTAAATAGACCCAAGACAAACGAGTGTGATCATCAATAAAGGTTACAAACCACCGTTTTCCACTATAAGTCACAACCTTAGAAGGACCCCAAACATCACTATGAATCAAGTAAAACGGTTTGGAGGACTTGTAAGGTTTTGGTAAAAACGTGGATCGATGGTTTTTTGCAAAAATGCAACTTTCACAATGAAAATTAGAACAATCAACTCCCTTAAAAAGTTTTGGAAATAAATTTTTGAGATAGAAAAAATTAGGATGTCCTAGCCTACGATGCCACAATATAATTTGTTCTTTAACAGAGAGAGAACTGATACTACTAAAGCTCTGAGTTATTTTATGACTACCAGAATACTCATCAAAGTAGTAGAGACCATCAAGCATCCTAGCACGTCCAAACGTCCTCCTTGAGGTTTGATCCTGAAAAATACAATGGGATTCAAAGAAAATAACCCGGCAGTTAGAATCTTTAGAAAGTTTGCTCACAGATAAAAGATTACAAGCTAATTTAGGAACATGAAGGACATATTTTAGAGTGATTCCCTCAGTCAGTTTAATGGATCCTTTTCCTGCAACAGATGAAAAACTTCCATCTGCAATTCTAATTTTTTCATTGCAATATGAAGGTGAGTATGAATCAAATAAATAAGAAGAACTAGTCATATGGTCGGAAGCTCCAGAATCAATAATCCACGGAGATGAGTTACGACTAGAAAAGGCTTGAGGGTAATTACCTGTTCGTGCCAAGGAAACACAAGAATTATTAAATGATAAATTGGTCGGTAGCAATTTCGAGATTGGATGAATTTGCTCCATTCTGGAGTGGAATTGAACTGTACCGGTTTATTGGAGCCAAAGACCAAACCTGATATTTGAACCAAACCAAATCTGATATTTGAATCAGACCGAACCAAGCAGTGAACCGACCGAACCAGACCAGAATTTCAAATCAACTCTTCTTCAAACCCACGATAATCACCAACATACTGAGACGTGTGACCAAACGACGAACAAGCGGCGAACAAACCCAGCGATCAAGCGACGGCCAACAAACGCCCACGAACACCGTTCAACGACCAAACGACAGCGGTTGCTGAACGACGAGGAGAAAAGAGAACCGCGATAAAAAAAAAAACCACGGGGAGAGATGAAACCGCGAGCAAGGCTGGCGCGAAGGAGTTGCGATGGTACTCCAACTACAGACGGCGGCGTGCAGAACGCTTAAGCGGCGACGACATTGGACGGGGAAGGCGGCGACGGCTGGACGGAGAAGGCGGCGGCCTGCTTCTCACGCGAAGAGACAAAGGAGAAGGGGGGGCCTTCTTCTCACGCGAAGAGACGAAGTAGACAGACGCCACGAAAACCAAACACCAGTCGCCGGATAATCACGAAAATCTAAGTATTATGCCGAAAGTAGATGTGCCGTTCAAAGACGACTAGGGTTCCGAAACAGTGACTTAGGGTTTGATTGTGATAAAACTAGGGTTTTTTAGTTCCCTAGCTCTGATACCATGCTGATTTAGATGGAATAATTGTATATTCAAATGTAAGATACATAGCCCTCTTATATAAGAGAAAGGCTCAATACAAGAAAGGAAAGAATAAGAATAAAATCATTAATAAATACACCTAATTAATATATTTACAGCTAATATAAACCAACAATATCAAAGTGTTCAAAGAGTTCGTTTGTGTTGGAGGCACATGAATAAGCAACATAAGGAATTCTATTCCATGTGTTAACTATTGCTAAAGCTTAACAATCAGTTCTAATAACTTCCATCCTATGGGAAAAAAAGTTGTCAAGTGAAACAACTACATTTCCATAATGTTTCCAACATGGCTATATCTAACTGAAATATCACGCCAAACATTTGGCAGAAATAGCTCCAAAAGCTTATTCATTTACAACATTCATAAACTTGTCAGCTTATGTTGATTCATATCTAAAGAAGTCCGTGATCTAGAAACAATGTCAATATGTGAGCAATTTTCTAATAGACAGAAATGGCTCCAATCCAAAAGAACAAGGAATCCCAAAAGCATTTGAGCTCATCACCTTTTAAGACACTTATATGCTAAAAGAAATTTCAACGTCGAGCATAGTGGGGATACTTATTTTCTACAATAAACTAGCTGGAATACCATACTCGTATAGAAGAAAAAGGAGACCACCTTTCATTATGTACATATGATAAACTAGCAAAACTCAAGGACTATTTGTTGAGTTTAACATGTAAGGATGTAGATTCAAACCTCTAACCTTTTAATCAATGATAGATGTCTTAACTAGTTAAGTTATGGTGGTTGGCATTAAGGTCAATGGTTATTGACAAAGATTCTCACTAGATTGGTTTTCTATAACTAATCACAGAGAAAGTATTTCATAAAACACCGGGAACTTAAGCTAACTTATTACTACTATAATAACTAGATAATATATTATTTGAAAATGGAACATTTCCTTCCAAGTTTAATAGAGCTTACATTAGTTCAATCACAAGAGCAGATGCCTCTCCACCATCATTGCAGACAGCACCAACCCCATACTTGCCATTTTTCTGTCTCAGTACATGCATCAAAGATGCTTCTTCTGTAAGAATGTAACCATAAGTAGAGAACAACGGAGAATATTCGTCAAGCGTACTCCCTCTCCTATCAGCAGCAGTCCCAGCCTCTCAAAGGTTATAGTTATTTGAGGAAACATGATGAAAAATATTGAAGAGAGAAAAAGAGAACCAGATATCAAGAAATTTATTTCTAACAATGTAACCAAGATTTGAGCTTCAGTACAACTGGAGTGACATAAATTACCCCCAACAATGTGACCAAAATCCGAGATCCACTACAGCCCAGTGGGTGTCCCAAAGATACAGCTCCCCCATGAACATTAACTCTGTCCTGTATTCAAGAAGCAAATGCACAAAAATAAGAAATCACAAATGAATTGGATTTTCTTTCTATGTATCTATATAAAACAAGACAAAAGCTCATAACTGGGAACCGAAATAACATTCATAATGTTGATCCTCCATGAGTAACAAGCAAATTAAAGAACTTGGTTTTCTTCTGGTTTTCCCTTTCCCAACTTAGCAAGGGGGTCGGTCAACATGGGAGGAAACTAAGAATTTCAGAAAAGATTTACAAGAGAAAACTATGGAATCAAGATCCTAGAAACTCAAAACAACTACTAGCTCACCCAAATTTGTTAGCTGAAGCACATGCTAAAACAAAATTAACCAAGTGTGGTAAATACACACAATAAAAGTAATAAGTGGCAAATGTAAATACACACAATAAAAGAAGGAAGATGATCCATATAAAGCCACTAAGTTCAAAGTTCAATGTTAAACCTGCAACCCCTTTTGGTAAGATGAACAACAAGACTCAAGACTCTTAGAAAAATGGTATCAAAGTTTTTGAACAACCACAGTAGTTGTACACAGAAACTTCCACTTCAGAAGTTAGAAGAAACAATTTCTAACCCAGACTAGTGTATTACCTACAACCAATAAGGTGTTTCTTCACAAAGACATGACACCAAGAGAACTAATTTTGCCTTGCAATAAGTGGGGTGTAATGCGTTCAACCAGCATTTTCTAAAAACAAACAGATTCAGGACCTTTCTTAAAGGGGATTCTCTAGTAACATGCTAAGTAAATCAAATGGACAAATAGTTTTAGCTCAGAACAATTAGAAAGTTAATCATTATTAGATATCACACTAGGAATGCCCAACAAGAAAAATCCAAATGGTGCAGTTCTGAAGTAAAAATAAAAATCTTATATTGTTCTATATACCTTCGGTATCCAGTTTCAAGTCCAACCTTTAGTATCATGCTTGAGGCAACAAGTCCTGCTAAGGGATCTAGAAACTTCACCCCAAGTATAGAACCTCCTGGATTTAAAATTGAGAATCATAACCAAAAAGTTCTGGAAGGATGGAGATACAGTACTAAATTTTAATTTGTGAGGTCAAAAGATAAGAAAGAATAGGTATGACTGCTCTTTCAATTAGCTAGCATATTCACCATAGATGCAACATCTAAGTTAGAAGATAGTGAGATACCCATGTTGTTGACCTGAATAAAAGGAAATCATACAAAGAAAAAACAATTCGCCCAGGGAGATACCCATGTTGTTGACCTGAATAAGAATATGTAAGTGAAAAAATCCTATGAGTGCTTCACAAAACAAAATTATTAACTTTACAACCGAGGAATTGAAAAAGAGAAATCGAACCTGAAAGCTTCAAAGGAGAAATGGAAGACGAAAACCGAAGTGCATACCTTAAATGTAAAGCAAGACAAACAAGAGAATAAATGGAAGCACTCGAACCATAGGGTTTCTCAGGGAGGCGAACTTCCACGATACCACCTGTTTGCTGCTGTGATGGAGGATTCGTCGTCGGTGAGAGAGAAAATAGAGGAGGGGTGACGCTAAAGGGGTGTCCTTACGTACACTGCTCTCATCGTGCTGTCGGATGTATGCTCGTCGAAGATGAAGAAGGAGACGGTGCGAAGAATGGTGGAGACGACAAGGGTTTGTGGGAGAGAGGGGAGACGACGAGGGTTTGAGACTGAGATTAGTTTTGGTGTAGTGTGAGAGTGAAGAGAAAGGGAAGAGAAAGGGGGGAAATGAAAAGAGAGAGGGGGGAAAATGACCGCGTCCCAAAATTTTTATTTTTAAGTAGTCTCAATTTTTTTTCTTTTTTATTTCATAGCTTATTTTAGAAAATGCTATCTTCAAATGCTATAAAAAGTGATATTTCTTCTAGTGTATTAAACAAAACTTTAAGAGTTAAATTTAGTCTATGAAGTTTAAAAAGTTTCTAATAGGTTTTGAATTTTCTATCTTATCTCTACTAGCTAGGTCCCTGAACTTTCAATTCACGATCTAACCGATCTTTGAACTTTTAATTTTATGTCTAAGAGGTTCTTGACCTATTCGATTTTTTTTTAAACTTGAAAGTTTAAGGACTTCATTAGACACAAAATCTAATGAACACGCCCGCGCAGTCAGCCCGCAGAAGTTAATGGAAGCCCGACATCTCAGTCGTAATTAGTACACAGCCCGCGTATATCGTACTCGAGATGACAGTTCTGAGTCTTTAAAGGCATGCAAAGGACTGATTTGACATACGAAGATTTTGCAGTATGAGGGAAGATCATGCGTTGATGACACCACAGTGAACCCTAATAAACAACATATTCAACACCATCTAACAACTAATGTCTACCCTTTCAAATCAATTTAACTCGTTGCAACAGAGGTGTGGGTAGTTAAACCTTAAACGTGTGAAAGACGATTACATAGTAAGTAATTTTTCTTCTGAGAATAGTCAGAGTTAAGGCAGCTTGTAGACATGGTGAAGAAATGTTTATTCGTTCGTTATGGCGGCGAGTGGGACGACGATGAGAATTGTTATCGTGGGGGTCGTTTGAAAGAGCTCGTCGTTTTAAGCAATGTTACGTATGTTAAACTGAAATGTCTTGTACACGAGGCCACGAACATTAGTTCCTCGCAGTTCAATGTTGTACTACGAGTGAAATACAAGCTAGCATATATATGTGAATCACCTCCGTTGTACATCTGCGATGACAACGATGTTCAATTCCTATTACAACACCCAGAACTATCGAAGGTCCAGTTGCTAGTGACGGTGGAAATTAACAACGATCTGAATGTAACTGGCAGCAGTCGGGTTGTACATGAACCGAATGGTGGTGTGGACGATGAAGGTGATTCTGAGGGTGATGATGACGGTCAGTATGAGGGAGTTGATGGCGGCTACGTTGATGATAATGGTGAAGACGATGATGACGAAGATGAATGGGATGAGAACGAAGATGAGGGTGATGATGATGTCAATGTTGATGATGGTGAAGACGATGATGATGACGGTAAATGGGATGAGTACGAAGACGAGAGTGTGGACGACGACAACGATCTGGACATGTATATGTCCGATGCTGATTGGGAAGATGAGGAGGCAGAAGATGGCGCATGGTTTGGATCCATGTGGGATGGCAGGGACGTAGCCACCAATAATAATGACGTCTGAGGAGCGCGGGAACATTTCACTACACGGGGGTTGAACATGCACGTGACCCCTGTAGTGTTGAAATAGTTGGTATGCAGGCCGAAGCACCGAGGTACCCAGGGAGGAGGCCAATATTGCGGGATCCATCGACGTTGCTGACGTCGAGCTGATAGTTGTGAATACTTCGGCCAATAACATTAGGGAGGGTGAAATGTTTTTCAGTAAGGATGAAGTAAAGACGAGGTTGCAATTCGAACAACTTCGAATATCGTACCTTGAATTCGACAAAGTCCCTCTATACTGTGCGACGCACGGATGACGACTGCAATTGGTGGGTTCGGGCTACTAGGCTTTAGGGTAGTGACGTATTCACCATTACGAATTATGTCAGCACTCACACGTGCTGTATTGAGCTGTTGAATCATGACCACTGGCAAGCTAGCGCGGGTTTGGTTGGCCACCTGATAAAGCAGCGACTAGTCGGTGTCGGTCGTGTATACAAGCCTCGTCATATTATCGAGGTCGTGCGACAACAATACGGGGCAAATATAAGCTACGGCAAGGCATGATGCGCAAGGAAACGTGCTTATGCACTATCAAGGGGTTCTCTAGCAGTCTTATGGTACGCTACACGCTTATGGAGAAGCTCTTAAGATTGCGAATCCGGGGACATTGTTTGAGGTTGAATTAGAAGATAACATCAATTTCAAGTACGCTTTCATGGCGTTAGGAGCTTGCATCCAAGGATACGCCAATTGTCGGCCAGTTATCGTGGTAGACGGTTCCCACCTGAAAGGGAAGTACAACGGGACCATGTTGATCGATGTAGCTCTAGACGGAAACAACCAAGTGTTTCCTCTAGCCTACGCAATCGTGGACAAGGAGACCGATCGGTCATGGACATGGTTCATGCAGAATCTGAAGATTGCAATAGGAGAGGATGCAAGAATGGTGGTTGTTTCTGACCACCACCCGTCCATAGAAAATGCGGTGGGTGAGGTATTTCCCAACGCAGTTCATGCAATATGTACTTACCACCTGGAGAGCAACGTGGTAAAAAACTTCAAGAATAAGACCGTCACGAAGTTGTTCAAGAAGGTTGCGAGAGCTTTTCGTTTAACCGATTTTCAGAGGTACTGACAACAGATATCGCAATTGAGGGGGGGTGCAGTTACAGATTACCTGAATGAGATTAGAATTAAAAGGTGGTCCCGATTCCATGAAACACATAGGCGGTACGACAGCATGACCAGCAATGCGGCTGAGTGCTTCAATGCCTTAACCGTGGAGGCCAAACTGTTGCCAATCACTACTCTCTTAGACCACATACGGGGATAGTACAGACGTGGTTTTACGAGTGGCGCAACTACTGGGCATCCCGAACTTTCACGCACTCAAACTATGCACTGACGTGGTCAAGGATGTCTCTTGGTATGCTGATATAGCCAACTTCTTAGTAAAGGGAGTCACTCCTATTGATATGGATTGGAGGCAGATGAAAAAGTTTAAGCATGATGCGAAAATTTTCTATTAGGATGAGTCATTTATGTATAAGCAATTCTCTGATGGTATTATTCGTAGGTGTGTTTCAGGTGATGAAGCAAAGGAAATCCTGAAGCAATGTCACTCATCGCCGTATGGAGGCCATTTCAGCGGTCAGAGGAATTAGATGAGTTTTGGCGGCTTTGAAAAAATTGAATTTTAATCTGAGTCGTGCAGGGGCAATAAGAATGCTGCAGCTTAACAAATTAGATGAGTTACGGCAATTTTCTTATGAAAATGCGAAAATGTACAAGGAAAAGACTAAGTTGTGGCATGATAAGAAGATAAAACCTAAAGAGTTTGTCAAAGGTCATAGAGTTTTGCTTTATAACTCTAGATTAAAATTGTTTCCTGGAAAATTGAAATCTAAATGGTCAGGGCCATTTGTCGTGATTGAAGTTTTTTCCCATGGAGCAATTACTTTACGCGATGAAAAGGATGGGAGAGTGTTCAAAGTTAATGGACAACGAGTGAAACATTATTGGGGAGAGGAATTCCAGTCAAAATATTCTTCCCTAAAATTGGTTGATGAATGAAAGAGCATGAGTTTTGCGGGAGCAATTCGTACAATAATATTTTTGAGCTCCCAGGATTTGTTGCAAGAAAATTGCGAAAATGTACAAGGAAAAGACTAAGTTGTGGCATGATAAGAAGATAAAACCTAAAGAGTTTGTCAAAGGTCATAGAGTTTTGCTTTATAACTCTAGATTAAAATTGTTTCCTGGAAAATTGAAATCTAAATGGTCAGGGCCATTTGTCGTGATTGAAGTTTTTTCCCATGGAGCAATTACTTTATGCGATGAAAAGGATGGAAGAGTGTTCAAAGTTAATGGACAACGAGTGAAACATTATTGGGGAGAGGAATTCCAGTCGAAATATCCTTCCCTAAAATTGGTTGATGAATGAAAGAGCATGAGTTTTGCGGGAGCAATTCGTACAATAATATTTTTGAGCTCTCAGGATTTGTTGCAAGAAAATTGCGAAAATGTACAAGGAAAAGACTAAGTTGTGGCATGATAAGAAGATAAAACCTAAAGAGTTTGTCAAAGGTCATAGAGTTTTGCTTTATAACTCTAGATTAAAATTGTTTCCTGGAAAATTGAAATCTAAATGGTCAGAGCCATTTGTCGTGATTGAAGTTTTTTCCCATGGAGCAATTACTTTATGCGATGAAAAGGATAAAAGAGTGTTCAAAGTTAATGGACAACGAGTGAAACATTATTGGGGAGAGGAATTCCAGTCGAAATATCCTTCCCTAAAATTGGTTGATGAATGAAAGAGCATGAGTTTTGCGGGAGCAATTCGTACAATAATATTTTTGAGCTCCCAGGATTTGTTGCAGTTTTATTTTTCGCTGATTAGTTTGATTTTGATCTGGATTATTTCGAATTCGAGTTGGTTTGTTTGAATTTTATCTGATTTATTTTGGTCTTATTTTATTTATTTTAATTTGTTGGTATTTTTAATTCTTGTGGATTTTATTTTCGGTATCGTTATTTTTTTCTGTTTAATTTATTCTTAATCCGATTAGTTTAGTTTAGATTTTATTTTAGTTTTTATTTTTCGATTATTTCTGTTTTGGGTTTAGGTTTTAATAAAGATTTTCCTGTTTATTTTTCGATTATTTCTGTTTTGGGTTTAGTTTTTATTTTTCGATTATTTTCGGTATCTCCTTTTTATTTAAAGCCGAATAAATCATAAAAATATTTATTAAAACCTAAACCTAAACAGAAATAATAAAGAAAAATACAAAATAAAATCTAAACTAAACTAATCAGATTAAATAAATTGAACTGATGAATATACTGAAAATAAAATCCACAAAATTAAAATATTAACGAATTAAAATAAATTAGATAAGATCGGAATAAATCAAGTAGAAATCAAACAAACCAAATCTAATCCAAAATAATTCAAATTAAAATCAAACCAAATCAAAATAAAATCGCAACAAATCTTGGGAGCTTAAAAATATTGTTATACGAAATGCTCCCGCAAAATTCTCGCTCGCTTATTCCTCAACCAACTTTAGGGAAGGATATTTCGGCTGGAATTCCTCACCCCAATAATGTTTCACACGCTGTCCATTAACTTTGAACACTCTCTCATCCTTCTCATCTCTCAAAGTAATTGCTCCACGAGGAAAAACTTCAATCACAATAAATGGCCCTGACCATTTAGATTTTAGTTTTTCAGAAAACAATTTTAATCTAGAGTTATAAAGCAAAACTCTCTGACCTTTGACAAATTCTTTAGGTTTTATCTTCTTATCATGCCACAACTTAGTTTTTTCTTTATACATTTTCGCATTTTCATAAGAAAATTGGCGGAATTCCTCTAACTCGTTGAGCTGCAGCATTCTTATTGCCCCTGCACGACTCAGATCAAAATTCAATTTTTTTAAAGCCCAAAACGTTTTATGCTCAAGCTCTAATGGTAGATGGCAAGCTTTTCCATATACTCTATAGGGAGACATACCTAGAGGAGTCTTATAGGTTGTCCTATAAGCCCAAAGAGCCTCATCTAACCGAAAAGATCAATCTTTCCTAGATGGATGAACTACTTTTTCTAGAATAGATTTGATTTCTCTATTACTAATTTCAGCTTGACCATTTGCTTGTGGGTGATAAGGAGTAGCTATCATATGCTTAATTTCATACTTAGCTAAAAACTTAGTTGAGACATTATTAACAAAGTGTGTACCCTCATCACTCACTAGAGCTCTAGGTGTCCCAAACCGCGCAAAAATGTGCGACTGAAGAAACCTTGATACTGTCTTAGCATCATTCTGATGGCATGCAATGACCTCCACCCACTTGGACACGTAATCAACTACCAATAATATAAAAACATTACCATTAGAAGGAGGAAATGACCCCATAAAATCAATACCCCATACATCAAATAATTCCAATTCTAAAATGTAAATGAGAGACATTTCATCTCTCGGTCCTAAATTTCCTCTCCTTTGGCAAGCATCTCATTGCTTGTAGAATCAATTGCCATCCTTAAATAAGGAAGGCCAGAAGAATCCACATTGCAAAATCCTCATAGCTGTCCTCTGTCCGCTGAAATGGCCTCCATACGGCAAAGAGTGACATTGCTCTAGGATTTTCTTAGCTTCATCACCTGAAACACACCTACGAATAATACCATCAGAGCATTGCTTATACATAAATGACTCATCCCAATAGAAAAATCTTGCATCATGCTTAAACTTTTTCATCTGCCTCCAATCCATGTCAATAGGAGTGACTCCCTTCACTAAGAAGTTGGCTAAATCAGCATACCAAGGGACATCCTTGACTACCTTTACCTCTTCATCTGGAAATGAGTCTGAAATGACAGATTGCTTCAGCAAAGATGATGTTGGATCAAGACGAGACAAGTGATTTGCAATGACATTCTCCGATCCCTTCTTGTTCTTTATCTCCAAGTTGAATTCCTGCAATAACAACACCCAACAAATTAATCTAGGCTTAGCATCTTTCTTAGACATTAAGTACCTTATTGCTGCGTGATCCGTGAAAACCGTGACTTTGGATCCAACCAAGTATGGACGAAATTTCTCAAAAGTAAACACAACCACTAACAACTCTTTTTCAGTAGTTGTATAGTTGATTTGTGCCTCATTCAAATCCCTGCTTGTATAATATATAGGATGGATAAATTTGTCCTGCTTTTGCCCCAGCATGGCACCTACTGCAACATCACTCGCATCACACATTACTGATAAGGGTAAAAAATATACCTATTTTACCCTTATATTTAGCTCATTTCTTGGTCAAATATTGAGTGTTTAGGTCAATTTTACTATTTCCGAGCTCAAAATATGTTAATTTGATAAGTTAGAGTGTTGAGAGTCACTTTTGTTGAATTATGCTTATTTGTGCTTAAAAAGACTTGATTTGAAGCAAATTTGACTTAGTTTGCTGCTGTGCAGAAAAACAGGGGAAAAACTGGAATTCCCCAGAAATGCGTCGGAAGGCAAAATTGAAATGCGACTGCATTTCTGGAAAATAGAGGTCGTTTCGAGTCGCACACGGGTCGTTGTTGACGAGTCTTCTTCGCACCTAACCGATTGTTTTGACCCCGAAACTGACTGGGCAACCTTCCAGCACCTATTTCGCAGCTCCTCAACCACTTTCTACACTATATAAGCTCGAGATTCGAAGTCAAATCCAAGCAGAACTCACTTGGAAGAAAAGGGTGGTGACAGAACCCTGGCTCGACGCCAATGAGTAGGGATGCCCGAGGTCCTTCTTAGATGACCAAATTCTAACCTGAGAGAGAGTTAGACATCAAACCTTGTGGTTTGTAGAGAGTTTCAGCCATTCCCATCTTGTAAAAGTGAGAGAGTGGAGTGTCTTAGCGAACTCTAGAAGGATTGTGTAAACAAAAAACCCATAATATTTAGCTATCTCCTTTATTTCCAGCTCTTGAATCTTTTCATTATTTTGTATTATTTTCATCATTATTTCAATGAAAATTTGTTCATTTGCTTTTTATCCCATCATGAGTAGCTAAATCCCGTTGAGGGGTTCGATGTGGTGAATTCCCTTAGGGTTTAATGGTTTGAAAGTGTTTTATTTGCTTAAGTATGGTTTAATGCATGTCATTCTTTATTGAATATCATTATGATCTTGCTGAGTTTAATTTGATCACTTAGACTTTGCATGCTATGTGAGTTTGATCTCGAAAGGGACAAACGATATCGGTTCTCATAAAGGTGATATAGGAGAAAAAGCTCGAAAGAGATTGTTCGGCGGTATAGGATAAGCTGCCTAAGGCACCCTATATCGACTATAGGGTTATAGGTTGCATTCGTGAATTATCTATGTCGGAGTCGAGTCCCATAAATGGGCATAACGGTACTCGCTTAGCCTTCTTACGGTTTTTGAAAACAAGGGTCAAATGGAAGTTAAATCTGACCTAATGCATTAAATACACTTAAGTTAGATATTGCATGAGTATGGTTGTTACCTTAGGGATGAATCCATGTTGAATACCTTGTTTGTTTATTATTGTTATTCTTTATTATTTTATTTGCATGTTTTGTTTATCTTTTCAAAAACCCAATCAATCAACTTATTTTCTTTGTTTACCTTTTCAAAAGCAATCATTTGAGCAGTTTCTTCATCAAATCTGAATTTCCAATTTAGTTCTCGTAGGGTCGATACCCTTGGAATACTTTCTGAGGTTTTTTTATTACTACATGTGACAGTGTATACTTGCACTTAAGTGTTGGCTGAATATTTCTTTCTTATTATTATCCATCTTATCTCACATTCCATCCATTCAGTTCACACACGCATCAATTACCTCAAATGGTAAACTCCAATTTGGTGCACAAAGAATGGGGGCTGTTATTTAAACAACCTTTAAAGTCTCAAAAGCCTTCCTACAATCTGCATTAAAGTAAAAAACATGATCAGTGCACAACAAGTTACAAAGAGGTTTACTAATTTTGAAAAAATCCTTTATGAACCTTCTATAAAATCCAGCATGACCTAAAAAACTTCGAATCCCTTTAACTGAATTCGGTGGTTCTAATCTCTCAATAACCTCTATTTTTGCCCGATCAACTTCTAGACCTTTCTTTGAGATCTTATGACCTAACACTATGCCCTCCTTCACCATGAAGTGACATTTCTTCCAATTAAGAACTAGATGGGTATCCTCACATCTCTTTAACACCTTACCTAAATTATCCAAACAACTCTGAAAAGACCCTTCAAAAACTGAAAAATCATCCATAAATACTTCAACAGTGGACTCAATCATATCAGAAAAATCGCTAACATACAACTCTGAAATGTTGTTGGAGCATAGCAAAGGCCAAAAGGCATTCGCCTAAAAGCAAACGTCCCATAAGGGAAGGTGAAAGTGGTTTTTTCCTGATCCTCAGGAGCAATGGTAATCTGGTTATACCCAGAATAACCATCTAAGAAACAATAGTAGGTCTGACCAGCCAATCTATCCAACATTTGGTCAATAAATGGTAGAGGGAAATGGTCCTTACGGGTAGCTTTATTGAGCCTCCTATAATGCATGCAAACCCTCCAGCCAGTTACTGTCCTGGTTGGGATCAACTCATTATCTTTAGAGAAAAATACACTTTTGGTCCCTGAGGTTTGGGTTAAGTTACACTTTGGTCCCTGAGTTTTCAAACTCAACAAAAATACCCCTGAGGTTTGAGATAAGGAGCAATTTGGTCCATGTCGTCCAATTTGCCGATCTGAAACCGTGAGGGATCCCTCCTCCCGTTTCGCGCTGGCGACGGGAGGAGGGTCTTCTTATTGCTCCTTATCTCAAACCTCAGGGGTATTTTTGTTGAGTTTGAAAACTGAGGGACCAAAGTGTAACTTAACCCAAACCTCAGAGACCAAAAGTGTATTTTTCCCTTATCTTTATTAGTCACTACCGTGACACCTCCTTTCTTAGGAACATATTGGATGGGGCTTACCCAATCGCTATCTGCAATTGGATAAATAATCCCAACATCCAACCATTTAATCACCTTCTTCTTAACAACCTCTTTCATTGTAGGGTTAAGCTTTCTCTGTTGCTCAATACTCCTAAAGGATCCATCCTCTAGTGTGATTTTATGCATGCAGAAAGATGGGATAATTCCCTGAATGTCAGCCAATGTCCAACCTATTGCTTTACGATATTGCTGTATCAACTTTATTAAGGCATCCTCATCTTTCGACATTAAATCTGATGCAACAATAATGGGCAACGTCTCACCCTCCCCAAGATGCACATACTTTAGATGATCCGGCAAGGGCTTCAAATCTAAAGTGGGTGCATCAATCAGGGATGGCTTAATAGGAGGAGCTTTCCTTTCATCCAAATCTAAAGACTAAAAAACATCCTTACACCTAGACACTTCTTTTTCACTTTTTCTTTCTAAAGAACAAACTTCTAAATCCTCTACACTAACCTCTCCATGATCTTCCAAATGTTTATTTGCCAAATCTTTCGTTGCTGGCTCAACAATTGTGTTCTTCAGAATCCTAATCAAAGAACAATCTTTCACTTCGTCGGGATATTTCATGGCCTTGAAAACATTAAACTTTACTTCCTCATTATAAACCCTCATTGTTAATTCCCCTTTTGAACATCTATCAATGCCCTACCAGTAGCCAAAAATGGACGACCAAGAATAATTGGGACATCTTTATCTGCCTCATAATCTAAGATAATAAAATCAACAGGAAATATGAATTTATCTACCTTCACTAAGACATCCTCTATCTTACCCTCAGGATATGTGATAGACCTATCAGCTAATTGGAGTGTGACTATGGTAGGCCTAGCTTCACCAATACCTAGCTTCTGATAGACCGAAAGAGGCATAAGGTTAATGCTTGCACCTAAATCACAAAGTGCTCTACTTAACTCTTTTTCACCTATTGACACAGGTATAGTAAATGGCTCTGGATCCTTAGCCTTGGTTAGTAGCCCATTCTTAAGAATAACACTACATTCCTCAGTAAGAGATACAATTTCAAATTCACCTAACCTCTTCTTTTTAGTTAAAATATCCTTAAGAAATTTAGCATAATTAGACATTTGCTTTATAACTTCTACTAAAGGGATATTTATATGCAATTGCTTAAGAATTTCTAAAAACTTCTTAAATTGACCATCCTGATTCTTAGGCCTTTGCCTTTGTGGAAAAGGTAAAGGTGGTACATAAGGTGGGGGCGGCACATAAGGTGGTTCCACATCTGGAACAGAACCAAATGCTCCAGCATTATTATTGCTGCCTCTAGCACCTTTGCCAGACTCCAACTCTTTTTCAACAACATCATTTTTATCACAATTCTTCTCTACATCCTGGGGTTTACTAGGCTCTTTTCTCTCTTCTAGTGGCTTACACTCCTTAGAGTCACTGCCTATACCTGCTCCTTACCTTCCCTTCTAGGGTGTTCAGTATCCGAAGGAAGTTTCCCTTGGGGCTTTGCCTTCAACTCATTAGTTAACTGACCCACTTGCAATTCCAGGGCTCTCATTGAAGCTTGATTACTTTGAATTGTGGCATCTGTACGAGCCATATATTCTTTCATCATTGCCTCAAGAGAACTCTCTGAATTTTGCTAGGGCAAAGTCTGCTTATTTTGTTGGGGCAATACCTGTGATTTAGCAAATCCTGATTGGTTCACCTTTTGCTGTGTTTGCACATTACTTCCTTGTCCTCCCTATGCGAAGTTGGGGTGGTTGCGCCAACCTGGATTATAAAAGTTAGAATAAGGGTTATTCCTCTGATTACCTACAAAAAACACATAAGCTGGATTGCTGGGGCAAAACTCTTAGTTGTGCTCTTGACCACAATAAACACATGATTCTTCTGCAACTTGGTTCACCACTGCAGCAGGCTCAGCAGTTGGCGGCTGCAGATGACTAACCATTGTCACATTTTTAAGAGCATTAGCTAACATTGCAATATCAACACTAATGGTAAACACACCATCAACTTCTAACACACTCTTAACTTTTTTATTTGAGCATCTAACATCTGTCCGTTGGCAACTATTAGTTGATATTCTTTCTAAAATTTCATGGGCTTCATTAAAAGTTTTTGCCAAAAGGGCCCCTCCAGCCGAAGCATCAACCATACCTTGGGTTGCTCCATTTAACCCATTGTAAAATGTTTCCATTTGGATACAATGAGGTAAACCATGGTGGGGACACTTTCACAAAAGCTCCTTAAACCTCTTCCAAGCCTCACTAAAAGTTTCATCCTCAAGTTGTCTAAACCCTACTATCTCACTCCTCAATTTGGCATTCCTAGTTGGTGGAAAGTACTTACTAACAAATTTTTCTGCTAACTCATTTCATGTTCTAATTGATCCTGGAGCAAAAGAATTTAACCACGCTTTTGATCCGTCTCTAAGAGAATACGGGAACAAAGTTAATCTAAGGGCATCTCTAGACACTCCCTAAATTACAAACGAATCACTAACTCCTAGAAAAGACTTAAGATGTCAATGAGGGTCTTCAGATGACAAACCATGGAACTTACCCACGGTTTGCAACATCTGAAACATTACCGGTTTCATTTCAAAATTTGCTACCTCAATTTGAGGACGCGCAATTCCTGGATTCAACTCATCAAACATCGGAAAAGCAAACGCTCGAATGGCTCTGGCCCTATCGTTTGCTACCAAGATAGGATTCTCAGCCTGATTATTTTGCTGCCCATTTTGCTCCGGCGGTGGATTTTGCTGCAGCACACGATTCTGGGGATTAAGTGGATCTTCTGGAACCTGCGGGAGACGCGGCACGTCAGCCATTGGATTTTGGTTTCTACGCTGCTCTCTCCTTCTTCTCCTGAATGTCCTCTCAATTTCTGGATCAAGCTCGAACCTTACCCCAGGCGGATCGCTCATGCACCAAACTCACACCTGCAAAAACAAAAGAAACAATAAAAAAGTTCTAGCACCAAACCACTAAAACACATACACAAAACAGATCAGATAAAAACTTATTCAAGTCCCCGGCAACAGCGCCAAAAACTTGTTGGGTTTCCAGAGTAGGTAAAAATGTAGTAAAAATAGACTCTAGAACACTGTGCAAGCATACACAATCCGCAGCAAGTAATAAGTATTTATCGAATCCACAGGGCTGAATAACTCTCACTTTATCTATTTTGTATAACTCTTTAATGGTTTCAAAAGTGGTTAAAATGATTCATTTTGATATAATCCTGAAGCAAAAGAAATGACAGAACATAAAGTAAACAAATAAAGCAGACAGATTAGAAACAGGCGTTGGTCAAGATTTAGTAATTGTTTTAAAAGATGTTCTAGCAATATTATTGATTAGGCAAAACTCTTGCAGTCTTATTAGCAGGTGTTGGGTTTTATGCCCTAAAACTCGTAGATAGTGAATGTAACTGTTGACCGGATATTAATGAAATAATATTGATATATTTTTCCATTAATTGTTATTAGTTATTTTATATTTGTCTTTGCCTAATAATAACCCTAATCCAATAAACTAGACATCCAAGGCTGTAATATGAGTCTTGAACTATATGTAGCGACATATGGGATCATTGTTCAAGAAACAGCCTAAAGGGTCTATAGTATAGGGATAAGACTGGGTGCCTTATCCTGGTGACACTATGGATACGACTCACTTTGTATTTGATACAAACGCTGCGATCCAACGCGTTCGTGTAGGAGACATGCGAGTGGGGGTATCCTATGCAATGAGTTTGCATAAGACCGGACCGCGAAATAGTAACCACCGGTTATAACACCGTTAACTAGTTGGTTTTCTATTTCACTAGGACGACCTAGACAACTTAGTCTTAATCTTGAGTTGATTATGGACTCCTGCTCATGAGAGATTGTCCTTTGATTTGTATGGGTGAGAGTGGCCAATACGCCGACTCAATAAGCCTACCACTTTGGGGACAAGACCGAATGGGGAGCTGGTAACATAATTGTACAAGATGGAATTCACTCCTTCCCGACTTTAGAGAAGCAGATGAGTGTTCCCTTAAGTGGTTACTCCAAGTCTTGAACAAAGGGCCCTACCCTCTCAATGGCACGAGAGGGTTTTCTGTTTGATGGTTGGACCACAAACAGGTTGTTCATTAGAGGAAAATTGGTACTTAAGGAAATAGAAGTAACCCAGGGGTAAAACGGTAATTTGACCCAGCTGGTGTTACGGACACTCGTGAAGGACTAACTAGTCGATATTGGTCTATATCCGTGGACACAGAAAATATGTCTGCAGTGAGAAGAGTGCAACTGTGAGTCTATAGTGGAATGAACACACAGTTAACGAATATTGATTAATGTGGTTAATGAGTTTGACCAATTAATCTCACATCGTTGGAGCTTCTGATCTGCAGGTCCATTAGGTCCCACTAGTAGCTCATAAAGTAATTTGAGGCAACTAAGTAATAAATGTAAATTGAAAATGTTCAATTTACTAAGGGAAACAAATATAATATATATTGATATATTATTATGAGATAAATTAAATATTTGAAGAAGTTCAAATATAGATTTATGGAAGATTAAAAGAGTTCAAATAATGAATTAATTAATTTAAGTCCTAAAATGTGTTTGGGCAAAATTAATTAATTCAAGGCCGGAAATTAAATATGTGATATTTAATTGGTGGTTAATTAATTAAAGAATTCATTAACCATGAATTAATCAATTATGTAAATAATTAATCACTTAAGGAAGTGATTAATCATTTATGGGAATGATCTAATCACTTATGGAAGTAATTAGTCATTTATGGAAAAGATTAATCAATTAGGGAATTGATTGATCATGATTGATTAATTAAGGAATAAGATTGAATCAATTTTGGAAAAGATTGATTTAATTGAATATTTTATTCATGGCCTCTCTTCTATAAATTGAACACTAGACCTAATTGGTCATGACTTGACACTCTTGCTCTTGCTCTTAGACTCTCAAAAAGACAAGACCTAGAATTCTCTCTAGCCTCCCTCTTCGAGAAAGACTCCCACAAGTCTTTTGCCTCCTAGACTTAGAGACATACCGGTGTAACCTCTGTGGTGATTGTGTCAATCAAAGAAGAAATTTCCAGCGAAGAAAAACAAAGGCGGCTGCTGCGTTTTCGTTCGTGGAGCGTCGTTGGCGAAGAACGGTCAAGTCTTCAACGAAGGTTTGAAACGGTTCTTCCTCTTTTCTTTAGAAAAGTATTAAAAATAAATTTAGATTTATTTTAGCATGTTGAAACCAATTTTACAGCGGCTTTAAAGGTTGTTTAAAGTTTTGTTTGAGTTATCGTAACGGTATTTTAATGTTAATTAATATACGGCGTAAGGTCCAATCGATGCGCTTCCGCTGCGTGGGGACTTTTATTCCCTTCAGCAGGATCCTCCCAGAACTCTGGATTTTTTGGAATGTGTTTCAACTCCAATGACATGCTACCGATCAAGCACTAGGCAACTGGCTATCCCTAACTCAGTCACTGGCATTCACCAATACACAATGATCTAGTGTGATTAAATGCCACACACTTCTTAAATCATCCCTGAAACTAAGAAGTGGTATTCATACTGGCTGGCCAGGCGGGCACAAAATATAAATACGCACAACAAATAATCAAGATGCTCAAATCAACATATATTGCATAGAGAATAAGCACGACAATTACATGACTCCTAACCAACACCTAAGCAAATTTAGTTCATAAAGCTCATGATAACACACGCTACAATCTGAGTATGTGCATCCATAATTACAAGAAATTACAAGAAAATACTAATTTCTTTCTTCAAATCTGTAATTGATGGTCTTCTTGAAGTCTCAAATCTTTCCTCCTTTATTCGGCTCCCAATGATGGAAATGAGAAATGATCTCTTCCAAAAGTGGAATGTTTTTTACTTGGACGACTCTTCCTTTTTATAGAATGAAGGCAAGCCCAAAGTAGGTCAATCTGTACACGTGGATGGCTCTCCTTGCTTCTTAAATCCGAAAATAGCTCAACTAACTTCAGTTCATTAAAATGGATAACGAGCTGTGACGTGACAGTTTTGCTCCTTACTTTGCTGGATCACAGATTTTGCTCCCTCAAGTCGCTCAACAATATATTCTGCACAAAATAACTTTCAAAGCATCCATTCTTCCAAATGGGTTAAAACATATAATATTCATCTAAAAGCAACCCTATTTAGCACAAATGACACACAAAATACTATAAAACTAAGGCCTAAATAACTCCCTTTTGGAGAGTTAATACCCACGTGGTGCTTGTTGCACACGTTCACACGGGTATGGCAGGAGCCTGCCTCTCAGGTTGCTGGCGTTGGGACTTTCTGCGGTTGATTCTCAATTACTGGGGGAGGTTTCCTCTTAACTCTTGACGAATAAGGTTCTTCCCAACGAGGCTGCACCTTCCTTGCCACATTTTTATCCATGATCATCGCGCCTGTGAGTGCCTCGGCGAAAGTTGTGGGTCTGCTCAGGGCCACAGAACCATGAATCTCCTCACGACGATGATAGAGGCCCAACTGGTGGACAACAGCAGCAAGGGACAGTTATTCCTGGGGCTACAACCCTTGTACCACTTGAAACTACTGTAAAGGACAGGACAGGGAAAATAGGAGATGCAGAAGGCACCAAGGTACGATACCATTGAGATTCTAGATAAAAGAATTATGTATAAGTTAACCAACCATAATTCTACAGGCCTACGATGATGTCAATAATACAATCAACGAAGCAATACTGTCAATCGCTAAGACAAAAGTGATTAAAAAGCTTAATAGGGATCAAAAGGGTAAAGTTGTTATGGTGGTACGTAATAATGGAACCTTTGTTTCCAAACCCATTTATATATTTCCTGACTCATTCACCTATCAACAAGGTGTACCTTTTAACATACCAAAAAACCCATCCTCAAATGTCGGGCACCGGTGGTCTGCAAAGGTAATCAACATTCCTATGTATTGGCATCCCTATAGTCGATTGTTATTAAATATATTGTTCTTTGGTTTTTTATAGGCCAAGGGAATAAGAATTAATGAACCTACCAATCCACTTGTGCATAATAGAACCCCACTTCGTAGGTGTGTATACGAATATTGAATATATTGAAACTGTTTGTTCATACAAGGTATTTTTGTTTATATACATCTGATAACTCTCCAAAAGGGAGTTATTTAGGCCTTAGTTTTATAGTGATTTGTGTGTCATTTGTGCTAAATAGGGTTGTTTTTAGATGTATATTATATGTTTTAACCCATTTGGAAGAATGGATGCTTTGGAAGTTATTTTGTGCAGAATATATTGTTGAGCGACTTGAGGGAGCAAAATCTGTGATCCAGCAAAGTAGGGAGCAAAATTGTCACGTCGCAGCTTGTTATCCATTTTAATGAATTGAAGTTAGTTGAGCTATTTTCGGATTTAAGAAGCAAGGAGAGCCATCCACGTGTACAGATTGACCTAATTTGGGCTTGCCTTCATTCTATAAAAGGGAAGAGTCGTCCAAGTAAAAAACATTCCACTTTTGGAAGAGATCATGTCTCATTTCCATCATTGGGAGCCGAATAGAGGAGGAAAGATTGGAGACTTCAAGAAGACCATCAATTACGGATTTGACCAAGGGAATTAGTATTTTCTTGTAATTTCTTGTAATTATGGATGCACATACTCAAATTGTGGTGTGTGTTATCATGAGTTTTATGAACTAAATTCGCTTAGGTGTTGGTTAGGAGTCATGTAATTGTCGTGCTTACTCTCTATGCAATATATGTTGATTTGAGCATCTTGATTATGTGTTGAGCATGTTTATATTTTGTGCTCGCCTGGCCAGCCGGTATGAATACCACTTCTTAGTTTCAGGGATGATTTGAGAAGTGTGTGGCATTTAATCACACTAGATCATTGTGTATTGGTGAACGTCAGTGACTGAGTTAAGGATAACCAGTTGCCTGGTGCTTGATCGGTAGAGCGTCATTGGAGTTGAAACACATTCTAAAAAATCCAGAGTTCCGGGAGGATCATGCTAATAAGACTGCAAAAGTTTTGTCTAATCAATAATATTGCTAGAGCATCTTTTAAAACAATTACTGAGCCTGACCAACGCCTGTTTCTAATATGTCTGCTTTATTTGTTTACTTTTTGTTCTGTCATTTCTTTTGCTTCAACATTATATCAAAATCAATCATTTTAACCATTTTTTGAAACCATTAAGAAGTTATACAAAATAGATAAAGTGAGAGCTATTCAACCCCGTGGATTCGATAAATATTTATTACTTGTTGCGGATTGTGTATGTTTGCACAGTGTTCTAGAGTCTATTTTTACTTCATTTTTACCCATTCTGGAAATCCAACAACGTCCTATGTATACACGCAGGTAAACACAAAAATACATTGGGGGTGCCAATCGTTCAGGGGGTGGGGTCGGAGCGGGGTCCCTGCAAGCCACAGGCCCGTATGTGGATGCAATGAGGGGCATGTACAAGAAAGAGACGAAGGAAGACCTACCACCCCAATTCTACCAGCTATCTTTCGGTACAACCGAGTCAGCCTAAAGATTGAATATGAAAACCTTGCAACTTATCAATTTTTCTGAACACTATCTACTCTGACTGTTACTTAGAACTTGCTACTTCGTTTGTCATAATTACTTCATTTGTTAGGTTTTTTTGTTAAACTCTGATTGTGTTTATTATGAACATGGTATGGTTACTTGGTTTGATAGCCTATGTTATGGTTACTTGGTTTTTTTTTCTCTGATTGCGTTTGATACTGGTTTGTTAGCCTATGCTATGGATTCCACTTTGAACTTGTTCAAAATTGCATGATTAGCGATTTGTCGTCTGTGATCCAGGTGGGTATGCTAGTGTTTCGTCTGTTGTATATTGCATATGCATATGCTAGGACACGAGTGTTTGTTGTGTGGACCCTGCAGAGCGCTATACCTTTATCTCCAATCTGGTGGATACGAAAATATAATATGTGATGCTAGTAACAAGAGGTTACCCCCCCCCCTCCAAAAAAAAATTGAACTGGAGGAACGTATTGCTTTAAGATTTTGTCGTTTGTGATCCAGGTGGGTATGCTATTGTTTAAACCGTTGTATAATGTAACTTTATCACCAAACTGGTGGATACCCAAATATACCCATGTGGGCTAGTGTTTCTTGTATTATATAATGAATATACTTTTAGCAAGAGGTTAACCCCTCCAAATTTTTTAACTAGAGAAACTTATTGCTTTAAGATTTTGATAGATAGATTAACTCTGTTGAATGGATGTGATTTAAAAACTGGACTACTACATATACTTGTGTTAACGACGTCGAGAACTCTAACTTTTAAAATATTTCAATAGATAGATGAATGGTATGTATAAGGAAACAATTATTCATAGCTGTCTTGAATTATTTTACCGCTATTCAAATCTTAAACGCGCAAAGGAAAAAAAATGCAACTCATCGAGTGATGGGATTGTTGCATCGCCTACGATTATGGCCTAGCTGCCCACAACGACCACACCTTTGAGTCTGTACTCTTTAACTTTGATGCCTAATCCTCTTCTTTTTTGGCCTTCCAACTACACGTTTTGAATTGGGCAGGTGAACTGTGTTAACCTCAGCTGTTGATGTGACAGAATCTCACCTCCTGCACGTGCAACTCCAGTTGTTGATGTTTACTTCGAATTGCTTGTATTTATCATGAACTTGGAACTGCACTCAGTCGACGGGGTAGATCTGCGTATTTATATGAATATATCAACAATAAGATTTTGGGGTATATACGTGTAAACAGGTAATCAACTTTAAAATACCATTATAAACAACTTACATCCATCGTGTGACTTTGTTTTAGTGTCTCACGTATTTCTTCTGTTGTATAAGTTGTAATGGTAGACCATTGAAAGCTTGCATGGTTTCTCCTCTCGTAGAATCATCGTCGTAAAAAATCTCTTATAAACTCCAAAAGTGGAATGATAGGTAATTCACGAGCCTCTCTTAAATAAGAATTTAGACTCTTTGAAATATTAGTAGTCATTAATACATACCGTTCGCTCGTGGAGAATGCACGAGACCATCGTGCATACCCTACCTCTTCTAGCTTACTTCTAAACGAAGGGATGATTTGTTCCATCTGCCTCATGTAATATTCAAAATCACCAATAGTATACGATTTTGCGCACTTATAAAAAACTTTCCCTTATGGTGTTCTTTAATGTTCCTTAAAAGATGATAAATACATACGCCCTGTTGTGCTGACATATATACCTTTCTGACACCTTTACCAATGCTCTTGTGCCTGCCAGACACTTACTAACTCATTGGGTTCTCCAAACGCTGCTTTTAAGTTATGGAAAAACCACTTCCATGACGCGTCATTCTCAGAATCAACAATAGAAAATGCCAGTGGAAATATCTTTGAGCTACCATCAAATGTGCAGGCTGTCAAAAGGGTGCCACTAAATTTGTTCTTCACAGATGTCCCATCTACAGAAATGAAAGGGAGGCAGTATTTCCACCCATCTATAGATATTGCAATACTCATGAAGAAGAATTTGAACCAGTCATTTGAATCAACTTCCTGGGCGGTGTATGTTCTTGAAAACAATGAAAGTAAATATGATTATATACTAAATATGGAATGTTATAAATTGTCTAGACAAATGTTGAATACCTGGATTTTTTCGATCAACCTAGCTGCAAACGGTGGAATTTGCCATATGACTCTTTAGGGGATCCTCTTAACTCATTTAGAGTCTTCTCTCTACCCCTCCATGCTTTGTCATAACTAATATTGATTCCGTGTGTTTTCCTAGCATCTTGTTAGTGATCCTCATTATAGCCTTCGCATACTCGCATGCAACACTTGCTGCTTGCCGTGATCATTCTGAACGACATCAAAAGAATAATTGTGTTCGTTGATAAACTTCCTGACAATCCATAATTGTCTCGTGCGATAAGTAGGCGCGTGTATATACCATGGGCATGAGTCGTCTATGCATGCCACTGTAAAGTGCTGCTATTGGACTTAACCGTCTTAATTGGAAACTCTCTTTAAGGACCATGGTATAAAACCTTCTTCAGATGTTTTTTGCAAGAAAATATGCACCACTTTGATATAGGAATTATGTCGGTCAACGCGTCGATCCCATCTGAGTTAACAAACTCAAAATTTGTCTCCCCACGGGATGAGCTTGCAACTGCCCCACGGTTGTGTATACTAGTATTTACATCATGCACGTCCACAACTACACAGCAACCCCTATACCTACCATTCTGAAACTCGCTGACCATCCAAAAAAAATCTCTATCTTCCAAAAGGACTATATTGATCAGGTTGCTTGACCAGTTCCTGAAGAGTGTCAGCCAGTAGATACCATTACTGTCAGACAGATTGAGGTAGTTCACAACACATACCTTGAGTTGAGAGAGAGGTTAGAATCACAAGGAACTGTCACAGTTCCAGACTTGAAATCACTGTAGAGCCCCGCGACATTCCAGACACCACCGAACAATATCATAATCTGTTGTACCTGTAGGGAACAGGGTCCCGATGCAATGGAAACGGTTTCAGGAACAATTCGTAATTAATTTAGAATTATGAAATACTAATACACTAGCAACATACATACATTCATAATCTAATGAATATCTAGATTAAGCATGCTGAAAATCTATAAAATCTAATTCTAATTTATATAGTAACAAGTTACTCTCGTTGACGACTCAGATTAAATTCACCAACTGCTTGTGAAATAATCACGGGCTACACTGGTGTGACTCTGAGACTTCTAGAGGCAGGAGACTGGTGGGAGCCTTCAAGGGAATTCTCTGAGAGTAGGAGAATGAATGAAATACTTTTCATCCCACCCAGGGGTCCTATTTATAGGAAAAGGTCATAAGATCTAATCCTTAGAAAAGGTCATGAATAAGATCTAATCAAATCTATTATCTTATTCATATCTAATTTTAATAAATAGTTAATTAATTACCCAATTAAATATCATATATTTAATTTTAGGGGTTTTATTAAATTATAAATATGAATCCAATTCATATTAATTATTTGAACTCTTTCAAATATTTTTTTTTCAAAAATTAATTTTGAATTTAATTCAAAATTATAAAGTTTCATAAACTTTATAGTATGTGATTCCCCTAAATTGAACACTTTCAATTTACAATTAATACTGAATTGTCTCAAGTCTCTTTACGAGCTACCAATGGGACCTAATGGACCTGCAGATCAGAAGCTCCAACGATATGAGATTAATCAGCTAAACTCATTAACCAATTAATCAATTTTCGTTAACTGTGAGTTCACTCCACTAAAGACCCACAGTTTCATTCTTCTCACTGCAGACATAATTTTGTGTCCACGAATATAGACCAATAACAACAAGTTAGCCCTTCACGAGTGTTCGTAACTCCAGTTGGGTCAAATTATCGTTTTACCATTGAGTTGCCTCTACCTCCTTAAGTACCAGTGCTCCTCTAATGAACAACTTGTTTGTGGTCCAACCATCAAATAGAAACCCCTCTCGGACCAGTAAGAGGGTAGGGCTCTTTGTTCAAGACCCGAAGACACCACTCAAGGGAACACTCATCTACTTCCTCAAAAGTTGAGAATGAGTGAATTTCATCTTGTGTGATTATGTTCCCAGCTCCCCACTCGGTCTTGTCCCCAAAATGGTAGGCTTATTGAGTCGGCGTACTGGCCACTCTCACCCATACAAATCAAAAGACAATCCCTCGTGAACAGGAATCCATAATTCACTCAGGATTCAGACTAAGTTGCCTAGGTCAGCCTAGTGAAATAGAAACCTAACTAGTTTACGGTGTTACAGCTAGCGGTTACTATTTCGCGCTCCAATCTTATGCCAACTCATTGCATAAAATACCTCCACTCGCATGTCCCCTACACGAACGCGTTGGATCATTGCGTTTGTATCAAATACAAAGTGGGTCATATCCATAGTGTTACTAGGATAAGGTACCCAATCTTATCCCTATACTATAGACCCTTCAGGCTGACTCTTGAACAGTGATCCATGTATATCTCCACATACAGTTCAAGACTCATCCCTCAGCCTTGGATGTTTAGTTTATTGGATTAGGGTTATTTATGCAAGATGTACATAATATAGACAATTACTATTTATTGAAAAAAAAACATTAAACAATACTTTATTTATGTTCGATCAATTGTTACATTTACTATCTACGAGTTTTAGGACATAAAACCCAACAATACTGTCATTTTGTGTTATTGGAAAATTTTTCAATCAAAATATGGCAGACACTATTTCCAACGTGTTATGAAAAGATCACCTGGATTAAGCTATATATTTGAACGAGGTTTAAACAATAATTGAGAGAGAGAAAAACCTTTTTGACGGTTGGAGAAGGAGTAGAAAACGAAATATAAGCAAAATCGTTTTTGGTTGTTAGAATGGAAGAAAACGGAATCTGTGGAATTTAGTTGGAGACCAAAACGGCGAGATCCCATGAAATTTGGAAAAAAGCAACTCGGGCATGTAATGGCATTGTAAACGGCGTATGTATATGCATGGATATACCAGGAGTAAAAAGGGAAAAATAAAAAATAAACGGCCAATCGTTCCTTGATTCACGGTAGCCACACCCCAAAATACGAAAGTTTTTTAGCTAAAAAACTGAAGCCCTTATTTTTTCTAGCCATCTACCACAATTTCCCAAAAGATCGTGATAGGAATAAAGTCTAAGGATAGTGAATTTTTTATTCGTTAATTTAAATATATATTTTTATATATAAATTTCTCAATTTTCAGGGTTATTCTATGAATATCAATCAATGATATTGATACGCCTTTTTTTTAATCAACATTTTCATCAAAACTCTATAAATGACTTTTATCATTTGATTCTTTTTTCTTTTTTCTTTTTTCTTGACCTAAGTTTCATCATTTGATTGTTGACGTATGATTTTATACAAATTGAGATGGGTTAATTATGAAAACTATGACTTTAAAACTATTATACAAACTAATCTTTTAAGAATGGTTTAAACCGATAAACATATTAATTTTAAGATAAAACACATCTTTTATCAAATGATGTTTTTAAAAAAATAATAGTTACACAAATGAACAAACAATAATCAAAGAGAAAACCTCAAATAAATCACATGAAAGAAGCTTTTTTTTTTTTTCTTTTTAGTTTAGTTTATGTGCCCTTTTGTTATCAAAATTGGCAAAACTAAGTGTGAAATTTCCTCATTAGTCATTACTTTCCACAATAAATTTAGGTCCCATTGGCTTTTTTTTTTCTTTTTTTTTTTTTTTTTTTTTGAGAAAATGAATAAATAGCATTAAAGAGAATTAAACCGTTACAACTACTCCCTCTAAAATCAGGAAGGAAAGTCAGAAGGGGATATTAGCATCCCTAAAAAAAATGTCTTCTTCCAGCGTGGAAGAGACCCAAAAAGAAAAGTTTCCGTCAATTGCATCAGACGACAGGTTGCTCGCTGGTGTAAATCCCGCCGCCATTCGTGCGAGATGATGCGCGATCTTGTTCCCAGCCCTTGGGCATTTGACGAAGGCGATAACATTGCTAGAAGGGGCCTGATTTTCGATATCGTTCAACACCAATCTGCTTTCCGAGAGGTCAATAGATTCATGGTTAAAATAGGTCCCATTGGCTTAAAGGGTATTTCCTTTACCAATAAATTTGCCCTTATTAGCTCAATGATACTTTTTTAAAAAAAGGAAGGATATGAATGGTAGATTCAAATAGGTGTCATCATTAAAGCTAGGCTTTTAAAAGTTTAATGTATAATATAAGGGTCCACAAAAAAGATATGACTTATATAAATTGTTTGGGTAACTTTCTTTTATCACTTATATGATATTGTATTTACATTAGTTAAACAAATATGTTTTTGTACTCTATTTAAAAACATTGCAGGACTAATAATGTCATTATTTGTAAATTCACATCCTAAAATTTATTTTTACACTTTATTCGAAAAAAATAATAATAGATCTATGATCTCTATACTCCACTAAAAATTACTTTAATAGTGACATTTTTTTATTTAGAAATTTATGATATGAGATATGTTTCCACATTGGTAAATACTTGACTGTGTAGGGATCTCCCTGCATACCCCATTAAAATCTTAACAACTAAAAAAGAGAACGATAGAAAATGAAAAAACTTTTTTATCTCTCCTAATTGTCTACATTAGGTGGTATGTAGAGACATTCCTAGTATGTAGCCAAGTATTGTTTTTCTACGTTACCATCGTGTACAAATAAGATCGAATCTCTTTATTTATTATTATCTTTTTAATTCGAGATTTGAACCTCTACTATTTGGATCGAGGTAATAATGTCTCAATTAATTGAACTATATTCAGATTGGCAATATCTATTCAATCATTAATTCATGATCTTTTTACTCTTCGCTAATATTATATGATTTTGATGGATCCTCCCTTGCATTAGATTAATGGTGGTTTGACTAAAACCAAAAATATATTGAATTATTTATTGTGTTGCACTATTGTTCATGTGATGCACTTGATAGTTAACCTTTTTTGAGTCTAAAACATATTGGGAGAATGATTTGATGCCTCTTCTTGGATCTTTTATCAATTTATCAATTACATTAAAACCCAATATCTTCCCAACAAATTTTCATCATGCTTTTATAAAGTTCCTGAAAATCAGTTGATGTTCATGATTTTGCTAGCTAGCTTCTTCAATACCAAAAATGTTACTATACAATTGGGATCTTCAATAGTTTTTTCAGTTATTCTCGACATGATTTTCATTTTGTGTTATTGATCGTGATAAAAGTGTTTAATTACTTTAAATTTATTCTCGATAATTTTTTTTTTTATCTATCTATCTTATCCTTTTGCAATGGTATAAATTGTGTAATATTTGTTTTAAATATCTCAAGACCCTTGATTGTTTTTCTTTTTCAAAAGAAGATAGAGATAGAATTTTGTGGTTTTTTTTTTTTTTTTTTTAATCTTTTATTGTAATTGTTGAGATGGATTGTGAGATTGGTTTATGATTTATCAAGAGAGTATTTATTTAAAAAAAAAAAACAAAATGTCTCTGAGATTTTTTTTTTTTTTTTTTTGGGTAAACCGTTAAAAAAAAGGGTTTTTCCTTTTTTTTTTTTATTAGGAAAAAGGGTTTTTTTTTTTTTTTTCCTTAAATGACTATAAGAAATCATTTATCTTAAACTTGGAGTTATTTAGAGAATCATGCCCATTTTTAAGTTTTTTTTTTCTTTTTCAAAACTTACCTTCATGTAAAAAAATTTTGACAATAATTTTTTAAAAAAAAAAAAAAAAAAAAAGTTTGGAGTTTTGTTGGTAGTAAAACTGATGAGGAGTGGGTGAAGCAGTTGGCATGAAGATGAAAAATGAGTGGGAGAATAAAGAAATATGGGTTGCATTGCATGTGCCTCAGAATAAATTCCCTTTCTTTTTCTTTTTATTTCTGTGGGCCCAATGGATGGAGCTTCACCCTCTTTGTCACTTCAATTTCCAAAAATAATCATAAACTAAAATCATTCATTTTCTTTATCATATAATAAAACAATATATTTTTAAACCTATCTTTATTCATAACCAATTCCATCCAACATTCACCTACAAATTTACAAAGAATAAGAACATCTTCATCTTCTATTTTTAAGAAATTAAGCATACAAAAATGAAAGGAATGGAAAACTCTCAAAAGCTTTATCAATGGAATGATTTTAATAGTCTTTTTTTTTTTCTTTCTAAACCTCTAATACCTTGATCGATGATATATAAATTATTAATGATTTTAATAGATAGGTTCAACCTTAAATTATTAAGATTACTTCCATAGTTTCACTATAAAATTCATTTTCAACTTTTAATTTTGTATTCTCAATTTGTTTTTTTAACTCTCTGTTTGATAACCATTTGATTTTTTGTTTTTAGTTTTTGAAAATCAAGTTTGTTTTTTCTAAATTTCTTTACAATAGTTTTCACCTTTGTCAAAGAGACATTTGAGTTCTTAGCCAAATTCCAGAAACAAAAACAAGTTCTTGAATTTTTTTTTTTTTTTCAAAATTTGACTTGGTTTTTAAAACACATAGAAGTAATTTATACAACCAAACAAAGAAACTGTAGGTAAAAGTAATGTTTATAAACTTAATTTTTAAAAACCAAAAACTTAAAAACGAAATTGTAATCAAACCAGGCTTAGGGTGTGTTTGGTTTAACTTTTCAAGTGTTTAATTTTGAAAATAAATCATTTTGGAAAAATTTCTAGTGTTTGGCAACTTCTAAAAATGACTTATTAGAAAATGAGATTGATAAATAAATCATTTTGAGAGAAACACTTGAAACCAAATTTTTTAAAAATACTTCTTTAAGTAAACAATAACTTGGGTAGAAAAACATTTGTGAGAAAATGAACCAAACATATAAGTGTTTAAATTATAAAGAATTTTTATACAAAATGTTTTTAAAAAAATGCATTATTGAAAAACGTTTAAATTAGAATGTATTCCAAACCGACCCTTAATAACTTTTCTTTCTCCTTTTTAAAGTTGATGGTGCTGACTGATCGTGGCTGAACAACATTATTTATTTATTTATTTTTTTTTTTTTGAAACAACAACATTATTTATACAAACTTGGTTTTTCCAATTGCATTAAATTTGGTTCTTAATTGAGTGTAGCATTTTGTCGGTGAGTTTCGACACTGATATAGTCGCTTGATGCTTCGTTATTCAACTTGAATAATTCTACTTTAAAATTGTCTAATAAATTTTTGAAGTTTCAATATTGTAATATGTTGATGGTCAAATTTGGTCAGAGGAAACTCACCTGACCTTCACTGCCACCAACGGTAAATCTGTAGATGAGGGAGAAGACGTGGCCTGCAAAAGAGTAAACCTGCACACCGGTGTGGTGCTAGCCACACTGCCTCCTATGCTTAAGTCAGAAAACGGAAGGAAAGGCTAGAGAGCAAGAGAGAGAGTCGAGAATAGAGTTCGGATCCCATTCTTCAGTGGCGAAGAGGGGTATAAATATGTGCTCATGATCCTAGGACTTTTAGGATTTCGGAGGCGTTTCGGAACAAACCAGGCGGAACCGGGGCAGCTAGAGGCTGCAGGGACCGAACGGAGTTGGAGGGACTCAACCTCGGCCCATGGCCGAGGCCGATACCCGACCCCTTCGGTCTTGGTCCGTTCCACTTTCCGGTTTTTCTTCTGGGGTCCATCTCCCAGCCCTATTTCTGCCTGGTTGTCCTCGTCAGCTCCTTGGACATCGGAGTGGTCCAAAATTACCTATAACATAATAAATTCCTAAACTTGTTTTAGAGTTATCAATTTTTCTGTCTAACTGAAGACAAAAAAAAAATCTCATAAATAAGAAATTTACTAGATATAAAATTAATAGTTAAATAAACCAATAAATACGTTTTAAAATTTGAAGACTTATTAAACACAAAATTGAAATTTTAGAAATACAAACTTCTAAAGTTTTTTTTTTTTTTTTTTTTTTTTTTTTTTTTTTTTTTTTTTTGACAATAATAACAAACTTTTAAAGTTAAAATACAAGTTATTTTAGAATCAAATACAGTAATTTAACTAAGATGTAAAAAATCATTTTTTTTCTTTTTTTAATTCAACATGTGGGGTAGAGAGATTTCAATTTCCGACCTCTTTATTGAAGATAGATGTCTTAACCTAATTCGAGGTTAAGGCTACGTAAACAAAAAAATCAATTAATTAAGGTATATATCCTTGACCAAGGGATCAAAATCAAATGTTCTAATTGAAAGGCAGAAAAAAAAAGGTTAAATTATAAAAAACGCCACTGAACTATTGGGTTGGTTTCGATTATGTCTGAACTTTCAAAAGTTTCATTTTAACTCTTAGAAGTTTGAAATTTGTTTCAAAATGATCTTTGAAGGTTTTTTTCGTTAAATTCATGGACGAAAAATGACGTGTTTGCATATGTATTGTTGCTTATGTGAATAGATATGAACACATAGGTGGAAAAAACAATAAAAACACATGCAAACACGTCATTTTTTATGGATAAATTTCACGAAAAAATGTCTCCAAGAGTCGTTTTGAAACAAATTTCAAACTTCAAAGACTAAAATGAAACTTGGGGTATAGTTTTTTTTTTAGTACATAAACATTTGGGGGTGGGAGGATTCGAACCTTTGACCTCTTGGTCGAGGGTACATGTCAATTATAATTAAGGATTATTTTTTTATAATTTAACCCAAAAAAAAAATAAGTTAACTAAGAAATTAAAAATATATAGTTCCAATAATAATAAAAAAAGAATAGAAAGAAAAAAACAAAACCATAGCGCAAGAATAAAATCAGTAATGAATCCCTTTACCTTCCTTACAAAAATATATAGACATTATTTTTATTTATTTACAGTATGAGAGAGAGTTTTTGTTTTTGCCTCACTGTCATACACTTTACCTTTTGCTTCGTCGAACGTCTCAAAAAGTGTGGCACTTCATCATCCTCTTACTTTCACTCTCTCTCTCATTGAATCCTCACAACTCCGATTCCGAATCTCAGGCCTCTTCTTCCGATTCACCTCACTGACTCAACTCACCTCCATTCCCAGCTTTCCTCCTCTGCTTCTCTTCTCCATGTGAGTTTCTTCTCGACCTCTCTCTCTCTCTCTCTCTCTCTCTCAGTTCTTTGTTCGGTTGTTGGCCTATTCCTTTTCCCCCATTGTTGTCTCTTCTGCTTCATTTTTCGCCACTCTTTCTCTCTTTTACTGATTGGGTTTTCTTCCTTTGGCCCAACGACCTACACGGTGGCATGGGGTTTGCTTCTTGTACTCATTCTATTTGATTTTGGCTTTTCTCCATTTCGATGATTCCCAGGGAGATTTCCCTGCTGATTCCCGGAAAGTTACAAATCTTCGTTTCTTTTGCTGTTTCTTGTTTCCTCTCGCCGTTTTTCTTGCTCTTGATTTCGCCTTTTAATCCACGGTTTTCATTCTAGATAGATTGATATCTTGATTCTTGGGGTGTTAGGGTTTGTGTCCAAAATGACGGCACCGGTGTCGGTTGATGGGAAGGGGAAGAGCAATATTGAGAATTTGGTGTCGGCTACTAGGTCGTTGAAGGCTAGTTTAGAGAAATCTAGGGCTTTAGGGTTTGCGTTGCAGAAAGCTGGGCCGAGATTGGAGGAGATTAGCCAACGATTGCCGACTTTAGAAGCGGCTGTCCGGCCTATTCGTGCTGATAAGGAAGCTCTCGTCGCCGTCGGTGGCCATATAAATCGGGCTGTTGGCCCGGCCGCGGCGGTGCTTAAGGTTTTTGATGCGGTTCATGGCCTTGAAAAGTCTCTGTTATCGGACCCAAGAAATGATCTGCCTGGTTATTTGTCGGTGTTGAAACGTATGGAAGAGGCATTGAGGTTTTTGGGAGATAACTGTGGACTGGCAATCCAATGGTTGGAGGATATAGTTGAGTATTTGGAAGACAATACTGTTGCTGACGAGAGATATCTTGCAAATTTGAAGAAGTCGTTGAAAAATCTGAGGGATTTGCAGAGTGATGAGGAGAGGACTCGGCTTGATGGGGGGCTTTTGAATGCTGCTTTAGACAAACTAGAGAATGAGTTTAGGCGTCTTTTAATGGAGCACAGTGTGCCTCTTCCTATGTCTTCTTCTCCTTCTCTTGGCGAGCAAGCTTGCATTGCCCCATCTCCATTGCCTGTGACTGTTATTCAGAAATTGCAGGCCATTCTTGGGAGATTGATTGCTAATAAAAGGCTTGAGAGATGCATATCCATTTATGTCGAAGTTCGTAGTTCTAATGTTAGGGCTAGTTTGCAGGCTCTTGATTTGGATTACTTGGAGATATCGGTTTCCGAGTTCAATGACGTGCAGAGCATTGAGGGGTACATTGCAAAATGGGGCAAGCATTTGGAGTTTGCTGTGAAACACTTGTTTGAGGCTGAGTTTAAGCTTTGTAATGATGTTTTTGAGAGGATAGGATTGGATGTTTGGATGGGCTGTTTTGCAAAGATAGCGACTCAAGCAGGTATTCTTGCATTTCTTCAATTTGGGAAAACTGTAACAGAGAGCAAGAATGATCCTATTAAGCTATTGAAGTTGTTAGATATATTTGCATCTTTGAACAAACTGAGACTGGACTTTAATAGGCTTTTTGGCGGGACTGCATGTTTGGAAATTCAAAATCTGACTCGGGATCTCATTAAGAGGGTTATCGATGGTGCGGCCGAGATTTTCTGGGAACTTTTAGTTCAGGTGGAGTTACAGAGGCAAAATTCTCCACCTTTAGATGGGGCAGTTCCAAGGTTGGTTAGCTTCATTATTGATTACAGCAATAAATTACTCAGTGATGATTATCGACCGATCCTGACCCAGGCCCTTGTCATTCACCGAAGTTGGAAGAAAGAAAAGTTCCAAGAGGGTCTTCTTATCAGTGAGGTTACAAACCTTGTTAAAGCCATTGAGCAGAATCTGGAAACTTGGATAAAGGCTTATGAAGATTCTACCTTGGCAAATTTTTTCGCTATGAACAATCATTGGCATCTATACAAGCACCTCAAAGGAACAAAAGTCGGAGAACTAATGGGAGAGAAATTAAAGGAACACGAACAATACAAGGATTACTATGCTGCAGTTTTCTTGAGGGATAGCTGGAGTAAACTTCCTAGCCACTTAAGCAGGGAGGGTTTAATTATGTTCTCAGGTGGGCGAGCTACTGCACGCGACCTCGTTAAGAAACGTCTAAAGTTATTCAATGAAGCTTTTGAAGACATGTATAAGAAGCAATCAAACTGGGTTATGACTGACAAAGAATTGAGGGAGAAGACGTGCCAACTTATAGTTCAAACCATCGTGCCTGTATATCGCAGCTATATGCAGAATTATGGCCCCCTCGTCGAGCAAGACGCAAGTTCCAGTAAGTATGCGAAATACACCGTGCAGAATCTGGAGAAAATGTTACTGTCTCTTTTTCAGCCTAAGCCACTTAGGTTCAGCAGCCTTAAAGTTAGGCAGACTAGTGGGAAATTCAGCAATGGCGCAGCAGATCATCGGCGTTCCAACTCCATGGTTATGTAACCATCCAACCACCATTTTTATGCTGTGTATAACTTGGAAAGAAGCTGCTTCTTGTCGATGGATGAGTGAGTTTGATTCCTGTATCCCGAATTGCCAGACACCTCGAACGGTTTCATACAATCACTTCATTTAATGCAAAGGAGAAAAGTTCTTTTGAATGGTGTCATAATCAATTGCATTTCTCGGAAGAAATGTCAATGGGGGCCCGGAGTTTTTTCTTTAGCCTGCATTGAGGAATGAAGTATTGGCTCCCCCAGCGCATGAGGATTCTGCAAAAGGATTTGTGGGCTCAATGATAAACAACCTCAAAGACATGATAGATGATCAGGTTTGTAGATGATACTTTTAAGATATAGCTATTGGTATTCCATTTCCCTTCACTCATTTATTAAGCAAGCCAGATGGGCATTAGAAATAGTGTAATTTGTTAGATTTTTGTGTAATTCTTTAATATTAAACATGTTTATGTAATCCAACTTCTTGCTCATCATAATTTAGGGAGGAAGAAGAAGAAGAAATTTGATGATTATAAAGTAAAAAATGCCATCTACCCATCCATGAAAACCTGGTTTTTGATGATGCCTTGATAACTTTCTTTGCTGTCTGTTCTGTTGTGGATGAGAATAGTTAGCCATTGTTCTTATTTTCTTGATTGTGACACAGGAAGTTTTGTACCATATAATGGTTGAATGTTGATGCTTAAATTCTGTTCTCTCATTTTCCATCCTATAGTTATTTTCTTCTTTGTCCCATATTAAACTCTGCAGTTTTCTGCATTTGTGATCTTAGTTTTTTTTTTTTTTTTTAGTAAGATTGAGTTAATTAGAAAGACCTGAAAATGTTTTTGGTTCTTGGCTTTGTTGGTAAAGAATTAAACTTGTTTATTCATAAATCACCTTTCCTTTTTCATCTTTTTATAAATTAAAAATGTTTTTGAATTCTTGAAGAAGAAAACAGGTACCTGATAGTTACTTTACTCTCTCTCTCTCTCTCTTATTTTTTTCTTTCCTTTTAGTTTTTGTAAAGTAAATTTGAAAATCAAAGGCAATTAAGCACATATTTTTTAAACAGAAGGATTATCCATCGATCCTTAAATTTCTTGTTAGTTTGATAATTATTCTATTAGGTTGTAATGGTTTAGGTTGCATCTATTGTTTGATAACCATTTGGTTTTTTATTTTTGAAAATGACTTTATAAACACTATTTTTACTTGGAAGTTTTTTGATATCTACCTTCTTCCTTTATTCAAAAACCAATTCAAGTTTTTGAAAACTAAAAAAAAATAGTTTTCAAAAACTTGTTTTTGTGTTTGGTATTTGGAATTTGGCTAGGAACTTAAATGTGTCTCTAATAAAGATAAAAACCATGGTAAGAAAATCGGAAGAAAACGAACATAATGCCAAAAACCAAAATCAAATGGTTATCAAATAGGGTCGAAATAAAATCAACTTACAAATTTAAGAAAAATAGAAAATTCGATGTCAAAATTAATTCTTATAGATTGAACTAATTAATCAAACCAACCACTTGACAAAGGATTATCGTAATCGACTAAAATTGGCTAAATAAAATGCATATTGATATGGAGAGCCACTCAATGTCGTGTTAACATCATCTTTTTTTTCAAACTCACGATTGGACGATTTTTAAACAGGAGTCTTTTCACATTTTGATGATTCTAAAGCATATCAAAACAACTCATTCCAACCAAAACTTAAGACAACCAATAAGTAAAGTCAAAGTTGCATTTCATAACTTTCAAATATAGGTACGAAACACAATCATCGAATTTCAACCATTAGATTTTTAAGCTACACATTTCTCTTTTCCCCCACATATGAAACATTGTAAATTAGTTTTGTTTTGTTAGGAGAGAGACAAATTCAAACATATATCCTTTGAAACGTTTTAAGAGAATGAAGCATTTGGGGTCAGTCCCTCTCAACTCATTGACTAAACTTTTTAACCCATCAAATTGTGTTTCCCTTCAGCCAATCAAAAGCACTTTGGCTTAACCTTACCATACGGTGATTTTCAAAAAAGAAACAACCAATTGAAAATTCGCAAGTGCTTCCTTTGAATCTTTGTCGGCCACCTACCAAAAGAAAAGCCTCCACCATAGAATTTCTCCAACCATTTCTTGTCAAAGTGGCATTTCTTGGTCTTTATATTTTATATTAGTTTTGGTATTTCTTCCTTAAATAATCAAGTTTTTATTTATATATAATAAGTATTGAGGTTTAATCCACTAAATAAACCTAATTTATTTCATCCTCTAAAGACTCATTTGGAATACATTTTAGTTCAAGTATTTTTTTTTAAATATTTTGTATAAAAATTGTTTAGAATTTAAACACTCATATGTTTAGGTATATTTCTTCACCAGTGTTTTATACATGAGTTATTATATACTTAAAAACCTTTTTTTTTTTAAAAAAAAAAAAGTATTTCTCCCAAAATGATTTATTTCCCAATCTCATTTTTTAATAATTCATTTTTAGTAGTTGCCAAACACTATAATTTTTTTCAAAATGATTTTTTTTTCGAAACTAAGCACTTGAGAAGTTAAACCAAACATACCCTAAGTTGATGGACCAAATCTTCTTCTATATTTTTATTTTTAATATATTTAATTATTTGTCACATTTCCAAAGTTAGCATAGTTAAAAAAAATGAGATTGAGAAATAATTAAGCATAATTCAACATAATTCAGCAGTAATTAGTATGAATCCTTGACCAAGAAATATGAAACTCGAATCCCCATACATCTAAATATTGTATGAACTAAAAAAAAAATTATTTGTCACATCATGCCAATTCAACTACATTTGTTAAAACTTAAAACATATAACATTGACCAAAAGATCAACTGTTCCAATCTTCTCACCGTTTATGATATCTATGATTTAAGATCAAACCCTCATTTTTGTTCTTTGTGAATTTAACAATATGTGAGAGTGAGTATTTGAACTTTCAACTTTTTAGTCCCAAGTCTAGTTCTTACGGATAAGCGTTCGGTGAAATATATATTTTAACCAATTAAGCTTGGTTTAGATTGATAGTAAACTTTGAATATTAGAAAAAATAAAAAGTGCTTCATTCCATGTTTTGATCGACAAATAAAATATGATATTATAATTATAAGAAGTAAGAAAGTAAATTTGTAAAATAAAGAATATTTATAAAGAATAAATGGCTGTCCCCGCCCGTACAAGAAGAGATGAAGACTTGAAAGAATGGTTGGAACTCCATGGCGGCCCATTGCCCTCCAACTTCAACAAACGGCATCCAAAAAAGATTTTTCCTGACCCCTTTTAGATTCTCTCTAATATTTCCAACTTATTCTTCAATCTTTCTCTTTCTCTCTCTTATCATTTTCAATCCTTACATTTATTTTATTTACTTGTCTTCGTCCCTGCCATTTTTAAATACTATTTTAGTCCCTACACTCGAATTGAATCTTAAATTTTATTCTTATTTTTTTAGTCATTTAACCGTATAATGGACAAATGTCTAAACTTTCTTTTACTATATATTGTTGGTGATGGTCAAATTTGGACAGGAAGAACTCACCTACTTTCACGAGCCACCCACGGTAAATTTGTTTGTGAGGGGGGAAGACGTGACTTGCAAGACAGAAAAACCTGCACACCGTTGTGGTGCTTGCCACACCGCCTCCGATGCTTAAGTCAGAAAGCTAAAGGAAGAGAGCTAGAGAGCAAGAGGAGGAGTAGAGTTTTTAGAGTTCTGGGGCCTTTTCTTCAATGACGAAGAAGGGTTTAAATACTTGTCCCTACCCTAGGGTTTTTAGGCATTCAGAGGCGATTCGGGCTGAACCAGGTGGAACCGGGGCAACCAGAGGCACCAATGACCGAACGGAGGGGAGGGAACTCAGCCCACACGAGTGGGTCGAGTGGTCTGCCTCGACCTTATTGGGCCGAGACGACCCAATCCCTTTGGCGCGCTCTCCTCCGAAGTCCGCTTCCTGGTCAAGCTTTCGTGTTGGTGTTGCGCTATCCTGCTTAGTCCCTGAATTCTGGAGAGGTTCAGAATCACCCACAACAGTTGTACATGTGATTTCAAATATTTGTTTATGGGAAAGAATATTTTCTTATTGAAATAAATATGTGTTTGATATTGATTTTTTTAAATGATTAATAAAAAAAATGATAAAAGATAAAAATGTTTTTTTATTCAGATGATTTGAAAGCTTAGGAATAAAAATGGAATAACGTAATTTTTTTTAAATTTATTTGATTTCGTACTTATATGAACGAACCTTTATTTATTTATTTATTTAATATTTGTTTTTTTAGAACCATGAGTGATGAGCTTGGACAACTACTTCTTGAGTTCTTTCCCATTAAGTTTTTATTTATTTATTTGACAACCCATTAAGCTTTATTCTTCTTTAAATTAATGAAATTATGATTATTTCATTCAATCCAACCGACAGCAAAGAAATCTAGATTGGGATTTTTTTTTTCTATTTTTCAATTTTTGGGAGTACAATCCAGATTGGGATTTAAGGGACCGTTTGGTGCGTCGGAATTTGATTGGAATGGAATGGAATGGAATGTGATTCCCATGAGAATATTTTGCTGGAATCATGATTCTCATGCCTGTGTTTGGTGCATTAGATTTGAGTTGGAATTAATGAAGAGAGAAATAGTGGGACCCACCAAAATTATAAGAAAAATAGAAAAATAAATGGTGGGTCCCATCAAAATTATGAAGAAAAATGGAGAGAGAAATAGTGGGACCCACCAAAATGTGGTTAAAATAGAAAAAGAAATGGTGGATCCCATCAAAATTATTAAGAAAAATGGAGAGATAAATAGTGGGACCCACCAAAATGTGGGAATGGGTTGGAATCCCAATCCAACCATTTGATTCCAAACCCATCTCATTCCAGGGCAACCAAATGTGGTATTCCCTTTCCAATCCAATCCAAACCAAGGGGCCAAACAACCCCTAAGAGCTTATCTATCCAACAATTGAGAATCGAGTGGAAATTTAAAATATTAGAGAGAGAAAGAAAATGAAATAAAAAGTGTAATGTAATGTTGTATGTATCCAATTACCATAGTTAAAAGTTGAAGCCAAAGTGAGCATAGTTGAGCAGTAATTGACATATATCTTCGACCAAGAGGTCAGAGGTTAAAAAAAAAAATTAAAAGTTCGAGAGTTTTCCTAAAAAAAAATCAAGAGACAATGTCTAATTTTATTGACATTTTTTAAGTTGGTAAAAAAGATGAAATTAAAGTTGAGGAATTTTTTTCTTTTTGGGTAAAATGAAATGTCCTAAAAATTTTTATTTTAGGGAAAATACCCTTTTAGTCCTTGAGATTTGGGTTAGGTTTCATTTTGATCCATGAGCTTTCAAACTCAACAATTTAGTCTCTAAGGTTTGGTTTTAGTTTCATTTTAGTCTCTTCATTCATTTTTCCATTAAAAACTAACATTTTGCTGACGTGACACTAGTTTTTTATTAAAAAAAATATATTTTTGAATTTTTTAAATATAAATATATTAAAAATAATAAAAATATTATTATTTTTAAATTTTTTTTGTTTCTTCTCTCTTCTCCTCCTGCACACCGGTCGCCCCGACGACTTTTTTTTTCTTTCTCTTATTCTTTTTCTTCTCTTCTTCTTTTCTTTTTGTTCTAAATAGAAAAGGAAAAGGAAAGCGGAAAGGGAAAAAAGAACTCTCTCGTTGTTGTCGGTCGCCAACCCCATTCCCGTTTGCTTGCGTGAAGATGTGTTGTCGTCGATCTGAGAACGGAGATGAGAGAGGGAGATTTAAAGTTTGTGGAAGATGAGATCTAAACGGAGATAAGCAGACCTACAAACGCCTGCCTCCAATCGAACGCGATACGAACTGAAGCGAAGCACTTCACTCACCGCTAGACTTCACGAACGCGATACGAACCCAGATCTGGACTTCACGAACTCGATCAAACACGATTCAAACTGAAACAAGAGGGTTTCCTTGTTGTCGGCAGAACACGAGCGATAGGAATGGAGAGGTGATGACAGATCTAGACTTCACAAACGCGATAAGAAACGGAACGAGAGGGTTTTCTTGTTGCTAGCAGAACACGAGTGAGAGGAATGTAGAGGAGACGACAAATCTGGACTTCACAAACGCAGGCGGCGGTGCAAGGAGGGGTTTCTTAAGGGTTTTCGTCCCTTCATCCAGTTGGAGAAGAATGAGAAAAGAGAAGAAGAAGAAAAGGAAAAAAAAACGCCGACCGCCGGCCATGTGAAGAGGGTGAAGAAGAACCCATGTGAGAAGAAGGTGAAGAAGATGAAGAAAAAGAATGAGAGAGAAGAAATAAAAAAAATAATAATTTTTTTATTATTTTAGTATATTATTATTAAAAAACTAAAATAATATTTTTTAAATAAAAAAAATAGCGCCGCCTTAGTTTTTAACGGAAAAATGGATGAGGGACTAAAATGAAACTAAAACCAAGGCTAAATTGTTGAATTTGAAAATTAATGGACCAAAATGAAACCTAATCCAAATCTGTATTTTTCCCTAGTTGCATTCATTTGCAGATCTCTTAGTTCAAGAAATAAAAAAAAAAAATAAAAGGATCAAACTACTTGTTTTTACCATTTTTTTTTCAAATTTTATATAGTTGGTAGTTGATTGTATAAAATTTATAGATAACTCAATTCATTCAATTTCCACCTTCAAAGTCACAATTAAGAAAATAAATTCAAAGTCACAATTATATATATAATAAATATTAGATTGGATTTGGACATAAATTAAATTATCTATCTAATTAACTTTAGATTGAAAAGTATCCTCTTTATAGAATATAAGAGACACATGATCAATTAATATTTCATTTCAATTATTTTTTGAAGTTGAATACCTTTTTTTAATATTTAAAAAAAAAAACGAAAAAGAAGAAAATCTTATTCAATTTGTTCATTCCACCTATGATACCTTATAAGGAAAAAAAAAAAAAAAGACGACAACAAATCTCTTATGATACCTGATTCAACTTGATAGTTGATAGAATATATAAATTCATTATTTCTCCAACATTTATTCTAATTTCAAAACGAGTAGAAATTTATATCTTTCTCTTCTCTCGTTCATAAAATAGATAAAATAAACAATTTATCTTTTTTAAAAAAAAGATATGTCGATAACTTATTTATATATTCTTTAAAACTATATGATTGAATTAGAATTAATGTGCATTTTAAAATATGAAAGTCCCTATCTTATGTTGGGACATAATGAAAGGTTAAATAAGTGCATGAATAATGTTTCTAATATAAAAGTCAAAGATAGAGGGGATAAACATTAGGATTTGAGAAGTAAAAAATAGATAGACACAAAAGCTTATCTTCTAGAATTTTATTGAATTATTAATGGTCCAATTCAATAGGCAATTCTTAAAATAAAAGAAGAAAACTTAAAATAAATAAATAAATAAATAAAATCAGTGGGCAAAAGTAGATTTGATTCATTATACCCATAGAATCAAAAATAAAAAACAGACAAATATTAGTGGATAAGCACTCTAGAACTTTAAATTGTACCAATTCATTAATAATCCAACTACTTTTTCTTTTAATTAGAGTTATGGTCTAAATATTTTAAGCAATAAATTCTATGAAAATGTATAATTGTCATTTCATAAGATGTGAGAACAAAGTTTAGGATAAGATTTTGATTTATATGAAGGTATAAATCTTCTTTTAACATTATTTAATAATTATTCAAGTCGAAATTTTAATTCTTTTGTATTGTAGAAGATTGTTTAATTGTGTCCGATCTACAAAAGTTTAGGACAAAGTTATAGTTGAGACATGAAAAAAGAATTATACCAATTGATTTAGTGATATCTTAGAATAGATAGACACTCAGTTATGTTTAAAAACATAAAATAATAATAATAAAAATAAATCATTGAGGTTAAGTTACATTTTATTTAATGTGTTTTGATGTTTATGTTTACAAACTTTGAGTATAACTTGAATTATTAGACATTTACTTCTTTTTTTGGATGTGACATCTGCTAAAGCATTAATCAATTAGGTCAAAGTATTAGTGACTATTCTTAAAACATAAAAGATTCTAATCTCTATACATATGTTTGAATTATAATACTAAAAATATGATTAAGCATATCTAGGATATTTTATACGTTATTTGAATATCCACCTCTATATTTGAAGATGTTATATGTTGTGGGTGATTCTAGACCACTCCAAAATCCAAGGACTAAGCAAGACAACGCAGCACTGATTGCTTGACAGAAGGTCGATTAATTAATACAAAATTTGTCGCAGATATGCGTTAACCCAAGTATAAATTAACACAATCAAGTAGTACTTAGGGAGTTCTAGGGTCGAATCCACAGGGAAGGGCGGTTGAAGATTTTTAATAACTTGCTGTCTAAACTCTTGGACGCATGGTATCATGAAAGTTTAAGAAGATGTTGCTTAGGATGATTAATAAAACAATGCGGAAAAATAAAGTATGCGATGAGACTTCAAGAGAATATCAGATGATAATGCTATCAAGGTTGTTGCGGCGGCGACCTCATGCGTTTATAAGTAACCTTGTAGCGCATACTTTGACTAATTGATCCATTAATGCTTAAGTGAGAAATAATCACAAGATTCCCTTCCGGTACTACTTATGCGTTTGGCGTAGAATTAACAACTGTTCTATTTAATTAGCTCATGCGTTGGCTCAGTTCTCTAATAACTTGCAAGTGACTGCGTTAGTCCTAACGTAGTTGAAGCTCATCCATGCACTATCTTATAGCGGTAGTATTGAGTTTAATGCTACCAAGACTACATGCAATGCGCTAGCTTACTCTACTTAGATATTTCCACATGTGTTAGCTGTCAGGGATTTATCATGCTACTACCGCATCCGACTGGCCAGGCGGGAGTTAGTAATGAAGACATTATCGCATCTAAGTAGAAGGCATTAACTTCTCATTAAATCAAAGTGTGCGCATACAAAATAAACTTATCACCGCATGGGTGCCTACACTAAGCCTTGATAAAGAAAGTTAGCTCATGTTGACAGAGGAATACATAAAACAATACATTCTAGAGCAATACAAGTCTACCCTGCGCTGGGATCTTCTTGTTCTCCTTGCCCTCTTGTCTTGCCCTTTTTACTCTCCTCCATCCCCTCTCTCTGCATATGGGCAGGAGGATGCTTCTTATAGGCTGAAGAGGCTGACTTCTCCACGAAATTGGCATGCGTGCCCTAGTTATCTTTTGCCAGCTGGTACATCAGTCATACGTCAACGCGATCCTATCATCCAGCTTTCATTGTACTAACGCTCTGGGATCTACGCCTACGCTGAAGAAAACTTGGGCAACAAAAAAACTATACTTTTAATGAGTTAACGCCTCAAAAACCTGTAAATTTTCATCGCAACTATAAATATAGCCTCCCGTAGAAAATTGTCTCAAAACTCTTTTCTTTCTGCGTTGGATAGGCGCATCTGTGCTCTTTTCAGCCTTATTTAGCTTGAATTTAAAGGAGAAATAACTTGCTTATTGCAAGTTATCAAGCACCAACACAAAGCTTGACCAAAAAGCGGATCCCAGAGAAGAGCGAGCCGAAGGGATTGGGTCGTGCCCAATCCCATGCTCGGCCTCTGCCCAAGGCCAAGGCCGACCACTCGGCCCACTCGTGTGGGCCGAGTTCCCTTCCCTCCGTTCGGTCCTTGGTGCCTCTAGCCGCCCCAGTTCCACCTGGTTCAACCCAAATCGCCTCCGAACACCTAAAAACCCTAGAGGAGGAACAAATATTTAAACCCTTCTTGGTCACTGAAAAAGGGGATCACAAAACTCATTCCCTGAACTCTTTCCTCTTACTTTCCTCTTTTGCTTTCCTCCTTCAGCTTTATGACTTAAGCATCAGAGGCGGTGTGGTAAGCACCACACCGGTGTGCAGGTTTACTATTTTGCAGGTCAGGTCTTCCCCCTCTCATACAAATTTACTGTTAGTGGTACGTGAAGGTCAAGTGAGTTCCCCCTAAATAGATATATTCTAAAATTAGAGGAAAACACACTTTAAATTTTTTTACTAAAACACACTCTTTTTTAATATCAATTTGGAGATACTTTTCATTTTTGTTATTACCATCATTATCCTTTGATTTATGGCTGAATAGTAATAAAAATTCAACATGACAAATTATTCGGTGATATGGTAAATAAACTCTAAGATTCACTTTTTATTTTAATAATAACTAGAGATCTAATATGTCATTAAAAAAAAAACTTAATTTGGATAAGATTTTAAAGCCTAGTTTTTATTGAAAAATTGAAAGAAAACCATAACTAACAAATTATGGAATGCAACGAATATTATCGCTAAAATTACGTCATTTTTAAACACCTTAAATAATTTATTACACTAGAATTCTATTACCCCTATCTAATTATAGAGACATCAATTTTTTTATTTTTAAAATTCAAACGATGGGTAGAATGAAAACTCAAACCTCTAACTTTTTAGAGATGCTTACTAATGATTTAGTAGTCTACCAATTTCGTTTTAAATATAGTTCAACCACTCAAAATATTGACAAGCCAACAAGAGTATAACTCAACTAATATAAAGTTTGTATTATGATTAAGAGGTCAGAGGTTCGAATCTCTACACTCCAAATGTTGTTGATGGTCAAATTTGGTCCAGAGGAACTCACCTGACCTTCACATGCCACCAACGATAAATTTGTTTGAGAGGGGTGAAGATGTGGCCTGCAAGACAGAGAAACCTGCACACAGGTGTGGTGCTTGCCACACCGCCTCTGATGCTTAAGTCAGAAAACGGAAGGAGGAGAGCAAGAGAGCAAGAGGAGAGTGTAGAGAATAGAGTTCGGGTCCTTTCTTCAGTGATGAAGAAGGGTTTAAATACCTGTTCTTGCCCTATGGTTTTCAGGAATTCGAAGGCATTTCAGGCTGAACCAGGTGGAACCGGGGCGGACAGGGGCAACAGGACCGAACGGAGGCGGAAGGACTCAGCACGCGCAAGCAGGCCGAGTGGTTGGCCTCGGCCGACCATGATGCTCGGCCTCGGCCTTGGGCCTCAACCGACCATATAGGTCGGCCCAAGGCCCGGTCCCTCATACCTTGGGCCGACCTTTTGGCCGGTTTTGCCTTCGGGGTCCACTTTCTAGTCCTATTTCTGTCCGGTTGTCCTCGTCAGCTCCTTGTACATCGGAGTGGTCCAAAATTACCTATAACATATATATATATATATATATAACTCGATTCAAATCTTCACTTATTAAATTAAAATACCAAAAAAAGAAAAGAAAAACTATTTATTGAATAAGATTGGGCTATTATAATTATATACATATTTAAAACCAGATATGGATATCAATTCAGATTTCATTTGGATTAAAAAAAAGGACAAAAAAGATGAGTACCTAAATTATCACAAAGTGGGACCCTTCTTTAATTTTATCCATGATAAGCTTTTTTTTTTTTTTTTTTTTTTTTTACTTTCTCTCTCTTAGGTTGGTCTGACGTTTTTTTGGGCCCCAGTCCCTGCCACGTCATATTGAACCAGTCAAATTTATTATGGCCTAATACGGCACCGTTTTATTTATTTGTTTATCAAATTACTACCTTTCACAGAAATTTCCTCTCATCAAATAAAAATATTTATCCAAAGAAAAGAGGTCATAAAGTAAGATCATTAGAGACAATTTTCAAATAATTCAAATTTTAATTACTTGGCCGACCTGCCAACTCAATCTAACTTAAGAATTAAGATATTAGAAATGTTTGTTGCAAATTGAAATTTTGATTTCTCATTCTAAATTTAGAATATTGTAATTTCAAAACATTGGTTGAGCGATTTGGATAGGATTGGATTGAAAACTACTGACTTAATATAACTCAATCGTTAGAGGGTTATGCACCTATCTTGTAAGTCAAATATTCGAATTCTTACTCTCGCGTTGTTGAACTTGAAGTATATACATCAAGACATGCTATTATAATTTAAATTTAGTTCAATTACAAGTTTAGTATATGAACTTTTAAGATTGTGTCAATTTGGTAAAAAGTATCAATTTGACTGATTTGAAAGTTTGGAGACCTATTAGACATTTTTTAAAGTTCAGGCACTAAATTGACACAACTCTGAAAGTTTAGAGACTAAACTTGTAATTTAACCTTTAAATTTATATGATTGTATTACTATTAATTATAATGGTCCAAGATTTATCATTTTCGTTATGGTAATTGATTTGATTGTGGCCAAAGCGAGCATAGCTTAGGAGTTATTTATCAATCTTTGTATATTAGATCCTTAAACTTAAAAAAATATCTCATAGGTTCAAAGACACAAAATTTAAAATTCCAAAAATCTATTAAACACAAATTACAAATTATCAACTTACACACTTTTTAAAATTAAAAACCTATTCCACATAACATTGAAAGTCTAAAAATTATGAACTTATTACACACTTTCAAAAATTAAAAAAACTATTGGACACAACATTGAAAGTCCAATCACTGATTAACCATTAGTCAAAGAAGTTGTCCAAACTTCATAGGCCAAACCTGTAATTTAATCATTAAGGCCCCGTTTGATAACCATTTGGTTTTTTGTTTTTGGTTTTTGAAAATTAAGCTTAAAAACACTACTCCCACACATAAGTTTCTTGATTTTGTTATCTACCTTCTTCTTATGTTTTCAAAAACCAAGCCAAATTTTGAAAATTAAAGAAAGTAGTTTCCAAAAATTTGTTTTTGTTTTTGGAATTTGGCTAGGAAGTTAAATGTGTGATTGACAAAGATGCAAACTGTGATAAGAAAATTGGGGGAAAACAAGCATAATTTTCAAAAACCAAATGGTTATCAAACGGGGTCTAAATAATTAAATTTTGGTTAAAACACCACTCTAATCTCTTTATTTTAGATATTGTTACATTTTAGCTATTTTACTTTCTCATGTTCATTTTTAGTTCATCCATTTTCAATAAAGTTTAAAATTCGTCCATGTCATAAATTTAAAGTTACTTTTTTTTTATAGAAATTAATTTAAAAATAATAATAATTTCTATACAATAAAAGACACAATGTGGATATATCTATAAAATTTATAAAAATAAGAATAATGGAGACTATTGTTATTTTTTAAAAAAGAAAAATTAACAATAAACTTACTGTAGAGGCCGATCTGAAGCTTTAGAATTAAAATTGAACGAAAAAAAAAATCAAGGACTAAAACAATATTTTCACCTTAAATTTTAGGCCCATATATATATATATATATATATTACTTACTTTGGTTATTATTTCTTCTTTTTCATTTCTTTCTTTCGAATATATATTTTTTTTAAAAAAATCGTTTTTGGAATATTTGGCCAATAGTATTGGTTTCCATAATTTGGATAAAAGTAAAACTCGTACAAAAACTTCCATTTTTATATTTTTCAAAAAAAACTTCCATTTTTATTATTTTTTTTCCACAAGAAAAAAAAATCCGTTGCTTCCTTTTTTGCAGCCCTTTCTTTTATGGATCGCATTTTCCTCTTCCACTCTGTTCATCTCTTTCTCTCTCTCTCTCTGTTAAGGCCATCACTATCTCTTACCCACCGTTTCATGACAACGAAGCCTCTACCGGCGATCCCTAGAAGAAGCCCTCTCCGCCACTTCCACTTCCGTCCGATTCTCCATCTTCGCGATCATGGAGGTTCTCTTCGGTCCTCCCTCTTTCACCATCCAGGTCGCCTCTACTTCCTCTTTCCTCAGAGATCGGACCGCCGCTTCTCCGCCGCCGCCGGACCATCCCGCTGATTCGCCTTGGAACTGTTTCCATGCCGAGGATGAAATCGATTACCGTTCCGATTCCTCTTCGTCGATCGGAGTTCCTGATGGTGATAGCGATGACGAGAGCGTTTCCTCCACTGGCGGAGATCGCGAGCAGGAGGAGGAGGAGGTTCGGAGTAAATCGAATGCAGGATTCGCCTCTCTCGGATCGTTGGAAGAGTCTCTTCCGATCAAGTGAGTCCAATTTTAATTTTCCATTTCTTTTCTTTTCGCTGTCTCTCTGTTGTTGAGACAAATTCATTCACTCGATTCGATCGAAATGTTGAAAGAAATCATCCTCTTCAATCTGCTGGTCTCAATTTGAGTTTCATTTGATTTTTAAATCAGGAGAGGCTTGTCGAGTCACTTTTCTGGAAAATCGAAGTCGTTTGCGAATCTAGCAGAGGCGAAATCAGTAAAAGACATTGAGAAACCTGAAAACTCATTCAATAAGAGGAGGCGAGTTTTGATTGCGTCGAAATTGGCTAGGAAATCGTCCTTCTACACCTGGCCAAACCCTAAGTCGATGCCTCTGTTAGCGCTCAGAGAAGAAGACGATGACGACGAAGAAGAAGAATCTCATGCTCCGTATTCTTCAGAAGATAATGAAGATGAAGATGAATTCAAAGGAAAAAGAGTTTCAAATTTTCATCACAGAAGGTTGACGAGCTTTAAGTCGAGAAGCTTTTCTCTTGCGGATCTCCAACAGCAGCACCATGATCGACATGAAGAACATTAATCCATAGCCTAAGCTTTTTTTTTTTCTTTTTTTCTTCTTTCTTTTTTTAGTTATTACTTCTTCTTTATTTTCTTTTTCTTTTCTTTTTTCCTTTGATTTTATTTTGTCTTAAATGTATTCTACACACCTATCCAGTATAAATAAAAAGTTTTTTTTTTTCTTTTTCTTTTTTCAACCTTAATTTCTACCCATTTTTCTCACCAAGGTTAAAAGAGTGAAAAAAAGATAAATGTTTATCTTTTTCTTTGAAGGACCCATTTTCTTAAGGATAAAAGAGTGAGAAAGATAAATAAATATTTATCTATTTCTTTGAAGTAAAGATAAGAGAGTGAGATCTAACCCGATCAACTAACATAAATTTTGTACTAATGATCGAGAGGTCTGTGTTTCAAATCCTCCACCCTCACAAGGTTAAATATTTTTGTTGGCTTCTAAAACATTTAAAAGAAAGTTTCTAATTCATTTAAAAGAAAGTTTCTAATTCATTTAAAAGAAAGTTTCTAACTCCTTCAAATTTCTAAGAAATTGATAGAAAATTTAACTTATCTTCTCTGAATTTTTGTATATGTCAAAAAAAAAAAATTAATCATAAGTCAATTTTAACAATCACCAAAAGAAAGGATATAATTGGAAAAAAAAAAGACAAGAATCGATTTATACTCCTAAACTTTAGGGGTTATATCAATTAAGACCCTAAACTAATAATGGTATCAATTTAAACCTTAAACTTTCATTAATGAATCAATATAGACCTTTCTTGTGTGATTTATATTTAGTTTCATTTGATTCTATTTAAAATAGTTTTAAATCACCTAAATAAAATTATTCTTCCCCCGCCAACATGAGCATAGTTCAACGGGCATAAGACTTGTACTAATGATTGAAAAGTTTGTGGTTCGAATCCCCCCACCGCCACATGTTGTAAAAAAAATTATTCTTCCCCCAAAGTTTATCAAAGTAGTAATATATATATATAAGGTAATTCTTTCTAAACAAGTAGAGAAAAATAGAGGAAGAAGTGACATGAAAAACCACTATTATTATTTATTTGATTTCGAATATTTCTAGGAGGTCAGTCACCCAACATAAGATTGCTTTAAATCAAACATCCTTAACATAGAGTTTCTATGACTCAAAGTGCATCTCGTTGGTAAAGGATAGGAACTATTAATTCTTTTAAGTTTATCTTGACCATACTTGCATATCCTCAAGATCGCTCTCATTCAATTGTGGTCTCAGTTCATTCATGTATCCTTACTTTACTCGAATGTCACACTTATCTTCTTTTAATTTTTGTACATGTATCACCTTTTCCCCGTAAATTACTTTTTTGTGGGAATGCAAAGAGTATAAGTTAGAACCGTTTGAGCTATTTTCAAGATAATGACCTTAAAAAATGGTTAATTATCCTTTAAAGGGTAAAAGAAAAAAAAAAAAAAAGAAAGAAGATAGTTCAATTTTTTTCTCTACCAATAAATTAAATTTTATCTCTTCTAGATAAGCATAAAAAAGGATCTAATTTGAAGGGGTAATCAACTTCAATACAGGTCAAATCCACTAAAAGAATTCAAAAGTTTTCAATAATGTTCTTCTTTTTATTTGGTATTGATTTGAAAAATTGGGAGAAGAAGAAGATAAGATAAGATCATTTCACATTGAAAACTAAGTCAATGTTGGATGTGGGTGTTTTAACAAATTGATGTTTGGAAATGTGGGGGAGTTTTAATTATGTTTGTTAGTTGGGGGAAAAAAAGAATTAAGTTTAAACTTATATGTCCTAAAATAGTTGGGCAATGACTTTGGAGATAATCTTTTAGTTCTTTTTTTTCCTTTGAATGTTTGTAAATAGCTATTAGAGATTAATTAGTCAAACAAATGATGTGGATGGTTGATGATATTGTTCCTATGTGAAGAAAAAAAGAAAATGAATATTCTTTTTCTTTTTTTAGGTAAGCTAAATTTTCAGTACTACGGTAATACATACTCTCTCTATTCAGTATTTGGCATGTCATTTAATGATCATTTAATTATATAATATTTTATTTCATAGGACCCACACTGTTCTTATATGTTTCTTTAATGGAAAACATTGAATGAAGGTAGTATGGAAAATTTTCCATACGACCGTAGTACTAGAAATTTTCTCGCTAAGAGTCTATGATATGACACATAATAAATAAAGGTTAAAATTTAGTGTTGTGATTTTAAATGATTTAAATGAAAAAAAATAGTGAAAGATTTTTATATCCTTCATCTAAATCTAATAACAACTTCAATAGCAATCTTTAAAGATTTAACAATCTAACCCTTTTTTTTTTGGGTCAATGTCGAATATTAAAATAGGATGGTTTGTTTGTATAGTCATGATTTAATCCATGTAAAGATTTGTTTCTTGTTTTTAATAAGATAAAAACAAGAAGACTTTGATTATTCATCGAGAATATCTAGAATATCTATGTATTAGGTCATAGTTGTTCTCCTACCCGACAACTTATTCATCACACTATACATTTTGCTTAAAAATTAATTAAAAATAAAGTTAGGACAACCTATTAATGTGAAGGAGTAAAGTTAGAAGTTTTCTTTCAACCATATGTAAGAGCTCAAATTCAAATCTCTAATCTTTTGGTAATGATATATGTCTTAACCAGTTGAGTCATGTTTGAAAGTTGATTTTTTTTTTTTTTTTTTTTACCATGATTAATGGGAAAGTAATAATATGAACTAAATGAAACTATTCTACAAACTTCCTAAATAAGACGGGATGTTTCTTCAAAATAAATAAATAAATAAAGTTGTAGGTTCTAAAAACTCAAGAATTAAATAGATGGAAAGGTAAAAGCTCCAACTTGGAAGTGTAACTATACCATAACATTTTTTTTAAGAAAAAGTTAGAAATATACAATTTTACCTACTAAATGATATCTTCTACCTTTTAGAAATTGAAAGGCAAAATCAGAACTATATAGTAATGAAGGGCAAAATGAGACATAAAGTGCAAGAGAGTTCTACTCAGTAACTTAATAATTATTAAATACTTTTCATACATATTTATTATTTTAGAAAAATTCCTATTTTAGTATTTGTTTGAATCCTACTTTTAGTCTATACTCTTTAATTTTTTTTTGGGTAAATTGCAAAAACCACCCCTCAACTATTGTAATTGTTGCAATTTCACCCTTAAAGTATTAATTGTAAAAATTAAACCCCTCAACTTTCTTATTGGTAAAAATTGGGCCCATTTAGATTTTAAAAAATAGAAGAAAAGTTTGAATATGAGAAAAATATTATTTTTATTATTATTTTTCTTCTTTTTTTAGTTTTTGTCATATTTCTCTCTCCTTCCCTATTCTTCCTTCTCTTTCCTCTCTCTCTGGTCTTCTTCTGCTTTCATTTTTTCTTCTTCTTTACCGGCGTCTGAACAGGGACCCACGACGTCTCTAATCGAGACCCACTGCTACTGTACAACCCGAGACCCACACCGACGCCGAACGGACCTCTGAATCGAGACCTACGAAACCCAGTGACCGCCGGCTGCGTTTTTCTTCCTTTCTGTGTTTTGGGTTTTTTTCCCCCTCTCTCTGCTATGTTCAAAATCGTGAAATCCAGCCCTAATGGAAGAAGAAAGATCAAATTCCATAAACGCCTCTCTGCATATGAATAACTACTTAGATGCCCCTATTCTTTTTTAGGTTAAATTACAAGTTTAGTCCCAATTTGGTCTCTAATTATACCAATGTACGAGTCTCCATCTTTTCTTCATCACATCCTCTCCAACTTTCCATCTCATATTGTAAAGAAGAAGAAAGGTACGCATCCCAGTACTCAAGCTTCTTGGCTCAAGAAAGAGATGGAAAGTTGGAGAGGATGTGATGAAGAAAAAATGAAAGCAGAAGAAGACCAGAGAGAGAGGAAAGAGAAGGAAGAATAGGGAAGGAGAGAGAAATATGACAAAAACTCAAAAACAAGAAAAATAATAATAAAAATAATATTTTTCTCATATTCAAACTTTTCTTCTATTTTTTAAAATCTAAATGGGCCCAATTTTTACCAATAAGAAAGTTGAGGGGTTTAATTTTTACAATTAATACTTTAAGGGTGAAATTGCAACAATTACAATAGTTGAGGGGTGGTTTTTGCAATTTACCCTTTTTTTTTCCTTTTATAATCCTTTCCTTTTCAAAATGTCCATTTTGGTTTTTATACTTTTATTTATTTATTTTTTATATCATTTTGATTTATGTACTTAAAAAAGAAATTTTCATTTTTGTCCCTATACTTCTAAGGTTCTTTTAGTCTATGTTTGCAAATTTCTTACATAATTCTATACATATTGAACCATTTAAACAAAGCTAGGACAATATTCTAAAATTTTTATTAGGTATAGTGTTCGTATTGAAACTGTGATTAAAAAAAAACAAAAAGGATAAAATGTTAAAAAAAAATCGATTTTTAAAAGTACATGGACCAAATAAACTTCACGAAATTACAAGACCCAAAACAGACAAAAGCCAAAAGTACTAGGAAAAAAAAGAATGAACATTTTAAAAGTACAAATACCAAAATAGATAAAAGTTACAAATACAAAGACTAATATGACAAAAACCTAAAAGTACATTGAAAAAAAAAAGATTTAACCCTTTCATAATCACATTTTTCATTTGACATTATATACAAAGATACATACGCCGTCAAAATGAGTATAACTTAGTGATAACTGACATGTAGTCCTTCCCATAAAATCGGAGGTTTAAATTCCCAATACTCCACATTTGTTGTACTAAAAAAAATGGCCACACGTGAGATCAACATGCCACATTATTTTATCATTTTTCCAACTTTGCCCCTACATATTGATTCACGTGATGGTGTATCTAAACAATCACTCTTAAATCTCTTTCTAGTTTAAATTTAAATTTAAACTCTAGAGTTTGTTATCTCTATCTATCAAATCTCTTTTAAATTTCTCATCCATTAAATTTGTTACACAAAAATTTTGGTTTATCCTTTCATTTTTTTGTCCTATTATCTTCTTTTATTTTCGAAATTATATTTAAATATTTTAGATTTTTTTTATCTTTCCCATTATTAAATCTTAATTATGTTTTGTTTAGAAACTTGTAGTCTTTATTTTCTCAATTCTTAAATCTTAAATTTGTATTTTTCGATTTGGTCTTCATTTCACAAGTAGATCCAACAAACTAACCATTTGATCTTCATAGTTTACAACAAACAATTATGACATCCTTCCTTCTCAAAAGATTCTTGAACTCTTCCCGTTATTGTTCAAACGTGGTTCAAATCTATTTTGAAGACTCGAAGATTTTGATGGCATTTTGAATGAAAATGATTCATCATCTCCTATATCCATTGTTAATTGCAATTCTAATGAAAACTCTACATCATCTATGAAGGGTTGAGGTTGAGGACGTGGGAAGGTCCATGGAAGAAATTTGTTTTGAAGACTTATCAGAATTTGATATCTATCATAGCTACAGCTTGCTAGCTAGCTACTTCTCTACAAGCAACTGGTTAGGTTCTATGTGTAGTATCTTTCAAAATCTTCCCTGGCACACTCCTCTCCCAAAATCATCCCTTGCACACTCCTCCAACCTTATTCTGACGATGTTTAGCAGTTAAGTACATATAGTATTTGTACAACTTAATATGATGAAGATTTTAGCTATTTTTAGTACAAAGTATTTGCATGGCTCAGTTTGACAAAGACTTTTGTTTAATAGCATAGAGGTATCTGCATGACTCGGTTTGATGAAAATTTTATCAGGTATTTGTGAGTCGAAAGAAGAGTTTGGTTGGTTTTGGTACATGGTATTTGTGTGGCAAAATTTGATGAAAATTTTAGTTTTTTAGTAGGAGGTATCTGTGGGGCTCAAGATTTTAGCTGTTTGAATACAAGGTATTTACTATAAATTCGGCATATGAAACACTCGAAGAAGAGAGCCTAGAACGCAAACACCCCATTTACAATGTCAAAACTATGGATAAGAGATGATTTAATGAAGTAGAGGGTTTGTTCATCAACAAAGAAGTGGGATAGTGTGTTTCTTGATCTTCGATGTTGCCCTAGTGAGTACGATAAGTCGTTTGCTGGGGAAGCATGTTTACATGGCTATGGAGGAGAAACCTAAATAAGATCTTAATTCTTTGAATACATTATGTATTTCCTACTCTCCAAATGCATGAATCTGCTATCATTAGATGCATATGCTTACACATGAATTTTATGTTGTATGATAGTTCCCTGTGTGTCAATATTAATTTCAATTTCATTAGTTAATCTCAAAATATGTTTTTTTTAGATTTTTGGAAGGTGAGATTTAAGTAACTGATTTTATCTAGAATTCAAATGTTTCCTGATTTAAATATATCCAACATTATCTTTGTAAATTTTGTTTCCCTTAATTAACCATTTTTTTGCTTGATTTTAGGAGATGTTTTTTACGATTTGAATCGAGGGTATTTTAGTCCATTTTTATTCATAGAAACATCCTAAATTTAGCATTTGGCCATTTATAAAATAATAAAGATCTTTGGCCTTTTATCAAAACCTCAATTTTCTTTTGGCCATTTCTAAGGATATATATATATTTTTTTTTTGTGTTTTCAACCCAATTTCCCATGGTATTTCAACCAATGTCGGGCCCATTCTTCAGGCCCAAAAGCCCAAAAAATTCCTGGACCGACGGCTTCACTTGAAATCTCAAATTCGGTAATCGGTAGCACGATTTCATGTGCTACTTTGTGTGAAGATATCATGACATCTGTAACTTCAGCATCTCGACTCACATTCTCCATTCCCGATTCCTCCAGGTTCTGTTCGAGGGCTAGGGTTTGGTCATCTTCTTCACTCAGTCTTCGCTCTTCGAATCGAAATTCCAATCCATTTAGCTCAGCTTCGATGACTGAATCCACTGAAAGTAATTCGGTTCTTCCATTGGACGACGGCGGAGCGAAGGCGGAGGAGACCGCCGATGTTTTGGTTCAGTACGTGGTGCTCCGGAGAGATCTGATCGATTCGTGGCCGCTCGGAAGTGTCGTAACTCAGGGATGCCATGCTTCAGTTTCCGCCATTTGGTTGAACAAAGACGACCCCCACACTTCAGAGTACTGTAGTCCCGGAAACATCGATTCTATGCACAAGGTAAGTCGAAATTTGAACTCCATTGTTACTTTTTATTTTCAAGCGAAGTGCCTCGAACTCGAACAATGTAGTGTCATAGTGTGCATCTGTAGCCTTGATCCTTTTTTGTTGATGTCCTGAAATTTTGCTTGGTTGGTGCTCTGTTAAGTCGGTCTAATAGTTGACAGATGAAACATTTTTTAGCAATTTGAAACTTCCGTGTCGTGGTTGTGGTTGCTGGTTTGATTTATTTAGTGTTGGGAAGAACAATTTTTCTATCGAGCAAATCTTCAATCTCTCTTCTGTCAAGATCTAACGTTTGGAAAAAACAATGGTTGATTGTTAGTCTATTTTTATTTCAGTTGTGGTCGTTTTCCTTGTGAAGTATGTTTTTGTTATTCCGAAGGTTGAATACTCTTGCTCGTGTTGAGCTGAATGTTTTGAATTTTCCACCTAATAATCATTTGGTTGAATCGGATGTCTAGGAGAGCTCATTACTCTCAAATCTCTGCCAGTACATTTTCTTTTAATTTTATGTAGCTTTCAAGCTTTTTTCCATGGTTATCAACCATTTCGTATTGCTGCCTGTATAACCAGCTCCATGGTTAATGCAAACCCACTTCATTTCGCTCTTGCAAAACGATTGAACTCGATTGGAATTTTCAAATTATTATCTTGTGCAACTTAATTTATTGAAATTACAGATATTCTATATTTCATGGAACACATCTTATGTCGTTCTGGACTTTTTAATCTTGTGCAACTTAATTTATTGGAGTGGGTACTATGAGATGACTTCATTTCACTCTTTATTTATGTAGGTTACTCTCGAGGTGAAGGGAGAAACCCAGATCGTTAACTTATCAGAAAAACTTAAAGCAAATTCGATCATCCATAAACTGTGGATAGAACAACCAGAGAACATTCCAACATGTCTTGCCACAAAGCCCTACCTCAAATCTGTTGTATCAGCATTTTTTAAAAAGCTGAAACTCTGTAAGTGATGGAATATTGAATTTTAAAGAGTTGATGAATAATTTCCTTTACAACCCTCCCCGACCCGAAACAGTGAGAGGGTTGCTGATTCTTTTATGCCCCTCTACTAATTCTTGTTAAAATACCGGATAATTCTAGTTTTGAAGACATCCAGAATTACAAACTATTTCTGCAGAGACACAAAAAAAGATGAGGGAGAAGAAAGGTTTATATTTTCGGCCAATCAAGGTACGTATATGTTATATATCTATTTCTAAGACAGTAGTAGATTTTACAATAAACACACATCAAAATCACAGAACGAAGATTAAGATGGGTCACCCCCTCTAAACTTCACAGATGATAAAAACCAAAAAACAAATCTGTTAGATCATAGTGTTTCTACTGCATAACGAGTTCTCTAGTGCACATGGTGCAATAGAACTTGCGTTTGGTTTTCCAGTAGAGAGGAAGGAAACAGAATCTCCATTGGCTTTCAACGTCGGTGGCCTGGATCATGCCTCCACAGAAGGGGCATGCCCCTGGAGCTGGTTGCCTCGACAGGACCCTCTGATTCTCATCGCACACAAACACCAAGCACATCTCTTCTTCTGCTTTAGGTTCTTGCTTTTTGGCTGAGGGCTTCTTTCTGCTGTTGTTTGTTTGTTTGTTTTTTTTGGGTTTTGGATGAAAAGTCTGGAAAAGAAAGTTGTGGACTTTGAATATCAGAGAGATGGATTTATACTTTAGATAGAGAGAGAAGGAAAGTTCATGGAATTTGCGGTTTCTTTGGTGTTTGGCCTTTCATGGCTTAATGGAGAACCGCGTATGTAGAAGATTCTGACCCACTCTCGAAACAAGGAGAAGAAAAGTATTATGTCCAGAAGAAAGAATTTTATATCCCCTTCTTGAGATAATAATACGTGTGGACTGTGGACTTTGACCAAAGCTTTCGGCTTCTTTGTCAATCGGATCTATTCTTCCTTCCCACTTGCTTTTAGGGGCTTTTAATTGGGATATTAGGTAGTAATGAGATTACATGTGGGGGTTTGGTATTGGTTTTTGGCTGAATCCGCTTATTGGTATGAGAAATTTTCAAAATTAATTTTTGCTGAGCAACAACCAATGGGGTGTAGAGATTCGAATGTTTGACTTCTAGGTTGATGATACATACCAATTATCATTGAATTATTCTTACTTTGACAAGAATGATTGAATATGACCGGTTCCTAAATTTGAATCTTTGACTTATAGGCTGATTTTTAGATTGATCGTACTTACCGATTATCATTGAGTTATTCTTACTTTGACAAAAATTTAAAAGTCAATCTCAATCTCAGTTCTGGAAAAGGAAAATTTGATTGATGTTGTGAAGAATTTTTCTTTTTCTTTTTCTTTTTTTTTGTTTGTTAAATATTGAAACAGTCCCATATTGACCACGAGGAAACCAGTTCAAGTTATTGAAACTAGTAAAATATGTTCAATTGAATTGCTTGGATATTTTTAACTATAATTTGAAAAAACAAGTTGATTGACAATTATTGTTGCAATGGATCAAATCAATGGCGGGCATGAGCACAATTTAATGGTTAATACATTCATATCATTCTATTCGTAATTTGATTTGTTCTTGAAAAGAAATCATACCAACTTCGGACTTGTTTGGAATGTCTTTTAGTTTAAATGTTATTCAAGAATGCATTTTTTTAAAAAACATTTTGTATAAAAATTGTATAAAAGTTAAAGATTCATATGTTTGGTTGCATTTCTTGATAAATGTTTTTATACTCAAATTATTATACAGTTAAAAACTCTTTTGAAAAATTTGTTTTCAAGTGTTTCTCTTAAAATAATTTTTTTTTTTTTTGAAAAGCAAAGTAGTTTATTTCTTGTTGTAAAAAAAAAAGTTTATTTCTTAATCTCATTTTTTAATAAGTCATTTTTAGTGATTGTCAAACACTACAAATATTTTCAAAATGATTTTCTTTCAAAATTAAATCCTTCAAAAGTTAAACCAAACACACCATTTGATTGGTGTGGTCAAAACTTTGGAATACGTTGAATTACTCACTTTAATCTTTAAACTTTTCAGATTTGTGTCTAAGAGGCCTTAAATTTTAAGGAGTGATTAATAGGTTTTTGAATTTATAACTTCGTAGCTGATTGGTCCCTAAATTTTAAATTTCGTTTCTAACAAATACTTAGAATTTTCAATTTTGTGCCTAATAAATTTTGACCCATTTGATTTTTTCTTTTTCAATTCACGAATATATTAGATACAAAATTGGAAGTTCAAGATCTTTTTAGATTCTAGATTCAAATTTATATCTAATAGATTCATTAATTTATTAAAAAAAAACAATTGTTGAATATGATAGGGGCTTATTAAATATAAAATTAAAAGTTTAAAAATCTATTAGACATAAAATTAAAAGTTTATAAACATATTATGCACTTTTAAATTTTAGGGACTTAATAAATACTAATTATAAGTTTAAGATTTATGAGATGCTTTTTAAAGTATAGAGATAGAGATAGATTGGATATAAATCTGAAAGCCTAAGATTGAACTTGTAATTTAGGCTTTGTTTGAAAATTAAGCTTATAAATGCTACTTTCACCCATGAGTTTCTTTACTTTGTTATCTACTTTTTAAAATGTTTTCAAAATCGAAGTCAAAATTTGAAAACTAGGTTCTCATTTGATAACTGTTTGGTTTTTTAAATTTGTACTCGTTTTCTTACAAAATTTTTACAATGGTTTTCATTTTTCTTAAGAAACATTTAAATTTTTAGCCAAATTATAAAAATAAAAAATAAAATAGAATAAAATAAAATAAAACCACTTTTTTATATACCCATTTTGTTTTTTTGTTTTTGAAAATTATGCTTGTTTTCTCCTAATTTCTTTAAGATGGTTTTCATTTCATCTTTATTAAGGAAACATTTGAATTTTGAGTCAAATTCCAAAAATATGGGAATAAGATAGATAACAAATCAAATAAATTATGAGTGGAAGTAGTATTTATAAACTTAATTTTCAAAAACTAAAAATCAAATAGTTATTAAATGGGATCTTAGTTTTCAAGACTTGGTTTTTTGAAAACATTTGTAAACATTAGATTAAAAAAATTTAAAAATAAAATAAAATAAAAAAAACTCATACGTGGCATAAGTATTTATAATCTTAATTTTCAAAAATCAAATGGTTATCAAATGGGGTCTAAACAAAATAGTTTTTAAAAATTTGTTTTTGTTTTTAAATTTGGCTAAGAATTCAAACATTTCCTTAATATGAAAACGTAAAGAAATTGTGAGACAACCAACACAATTTTCAAAAACATAAAACTAAAACGAAATAATTATCAAACGGGACCTTTAACCTTCAAATTTCTGTTTGGAAACAGGAGGATAAAGCTTTATGGAAGACTCTTATTAAAGAGAAATATGGCTCATCTACTTTTTTAAATTGGGCATCCTTAGCTTCTTCCAAGGGCCCATGGAAGTCCATTGTTAAACACCAACATCTTGTAACTAGTCGGATTAGCCACCTTGTTGGCAATGGTGCATCAACTCTATTTTGGACTGACCCTTGGGTCACCAACCCTCCTTTGGCCTCTCGGTATCTCCTCCTATATAGACTTTTACAAAGAAAAAAGGAGACGATTAAAGAGGTTTGGAACATAGAAGGCAACTTTTGGGATCTCAAATTTAGGAGGAATTTGAAGGATGATGAGGCTACTAAATGGGCTGACCTTAGCCTCGATCTTGCCCCAATCGTCCTCTCTCACGAGGAAGATTCTTGGAGGTGGAACATCCACCCTAGCGGACAGTTCTTTACTAAATCTCTTCTTTCAGATATGAGCGACTCTAGATGTCTATTAGAGTCATCCTTGACTAAAGGTATTTGGAAAGACAATTATCCCAAGAAGATTAAATTCTTCCTATGGGAATTATCACATGGAGCTATTAGTACCAAGGATGTCCTTTAGAAGCGTATGCCATATTTGGCTATCTCCCTTGGTTGGTGTTCTTTATGCAAGAAGAATGATGAATCTCATAATCACTTATTCATCCATTGCTCTTTTGCTTGGCAGTTCTGGAACCATATATGTCAAAGTTTTGGTTGGTATTTGATTTTTCCTAGAGATATCAAAGACCTTCTCAGCATTGTCGTTGTGGAGCCTCCTTTTAAGGAGGCAAAGGCCTTACTATGGAAGCATATCATAAGGGCCTTCTTTTGGATCCTTTGGAGAGAAAGAAACAATCGCATCTTCAAGGATACAGAGCTCGCCTTTGAAGAGATCTTCGATCTTGTCATTTACTATGCTATATCTTGGTGTAAAATGTCTAAATTATTTGCTTCATATTCATATGCATCCCTTCTTATCCATTGGGATAGCTTCTTGTAGTCACCTTTGACTTATCACCTCTTTTGTAAATTTCATACATCAATGAAATTGTTTCTTATTTAAAAAAAAAAAAAAATTTTTTTTTTTTTGGCTTACACTTCCTATGATAATTTTGTCCATGTCACAAGGATTGGTTGGATTTCTCTCCTCCTTTCTCCCTCACCTTAAGAGCATTGCAGTTAGATTGTTGGGTTATTTTAAGATTTGCTTTGTTTTAAAAAACAAACTTTTAAAGTAGGGGTTGGTAAGCTAATTTTGAAGATAAGTTTGTTTAATAACTTTTGTGTTTCAGTTTCAGTTTGTTTTTTAAAAGATAAAGTTGTGTGTTAATCTTTTATTTTTTGTTTTGTAGTCTACATTTTTATATTAAAAAAACACTATCCAAATATTAGTCAGATATTGAAAATGCAAAATGGGTTTTCTTTTTGGTGTAAATAAGAACTTTTTTTTTTTTTTTTTTTTTTTGAGAAGATGTAAATAAGAACTTTAAATAGTAGTGATGAAATAAAAATGATAAGTATAGTATTGTATTCACTAGGAAACTCACATGATGCAGTCTTTGTTGCAAACAACATTCACATACAATCCAACTATAAAAAATGCCTAAACCCAACTTTAAAATTGCTCAAAACTTTTGAATTCAACATAGAAATGCTTAAAACTTAACCAAAGCAAACAAACAAACAAATCTAGCTATAAGTTTAAAAATGAATTTTACCCTTTTATTTTTTAGATATTTAAAATTTAAGATAGTTTTCTGAGTTCTTGTTCTTATTGATATTAGCATATTACAGGAATAACCTATGCTGATAAAAACAATAAAAATCATACTATCCTCACATTTTATACAAAGTGCTTCAAATAGTGTAATGAAGTACAACAATTTCAACAGGTTGAATAGGAAAAAAAAAAAAAAATCAACAAACTGATACAATCTTCTCTCCCAAATTGCTCATTTTATTATACATGGAAGATAAGAAATTTAGCAATGATCAATCCTTGGTGAAAAAACCCACCACCAAGAAGGAAAAATAGGAAGAACAAAAACCTCAGCTCTACAAATTTGTGTATGAATGACCTTGTATATGCTGTTAAATTTTCCAGAATGAGTTTCTCTTGCTTTTTTTGGTAAGTTAAATTAATTGATGGAGAATGTGAAAATGGGAGGCATTTTTATCAATCATTTGGATGAAGATTCATAGTCAATGACTGTCTGAAATGCCCCAGCCAATGCTCTTACCTTGTTCTTCCTCTTCTCCAAAAGCTTGCTTGCTGTCTCCTCTATTACATGATTGTACATTGCTGGAGACTCCTTCCTTCCCGGTCCGCCTTGTCGTGGTTTGCCTGCTGCTGCAGCCGCCTTCTCCGCTGCTGCTACCGCCATCTTCTCGGTCGCTTCGGTCTCTTTCTCTGGTGTCTCTGCCTTTGCTGGACTGCTGTTGGGATTTTCTTCCTTGAAACTCTGCCCATCTTGTGCTTCTTTCTGATCTAAAACAACGGCTCCTTCGCCTCCTTCCGAGACCCCGGGATCGGTCTCGGTCTCGGTCTCGCTCTTCTCGTCTGTTACCATCTTCTCCTCATTATTGTTGTTTGTGTTTTCCTCTGATGTAACAACAGCAACAACATCCTCTTTTTCTACTACAGTTCTCTCTGGTTTCTCCTCTTCTTTGGCTGCTTCTTCTTCTTCTTCTCCTTCCCCTTGATTTCGTTCTCGATTCTCGTCTTCCTGGATCGGGGATTTCGCATCAGCCTCAATAGAAATTTCAGTCTCAGCTACCTCTTTATTAGAAACAACTAGTTTGGAGATCTCTGTGTCATTTGTAGGCTGCTGCTGATGGTGAAGCTTCTTCTCAGCCTCAGCTTCCTCTTTATCCAGAACTGCTTTCTTTTCCACCTGATCAGTTGTAAGTTGTTTATCTAATTCAGGCATTGGATCAGGAAGAAAAGGATCGAGTTCGTACTCGATCTTTTTCAATTCCTCGTCGTTCATGCCGAGAACAAAAGAAGGACTCCGGTCTACATGTTCAACAGCATTCTTAGCAGAAGCAGCAGCAGCAGCAGCAGCAGCATTGCTAGATTCTCTCCTCAAGCTTTTCTTCACATTGCTACTACTTCTGATCATAGTCTGAAGTGGTTGCAGTGGTTTCCCCCCTCCTCCCACCTTGGAGTTTTTGGAACTTGATCTCTCCAAGACCTTTGCAGAACTACTGAGAATTGTGGTGGAAGAGGGTTTGGCCCCAAAAGAGGAAGACCGGACGGGAACATGAGCCGCCCTATTCCTCGGTCCAGGCGATCGAAACGGCTTGTCCAAACGCGGTGCGGTCGGGGGCGGTTTGTCAAAAGATCTTCTTCTATTCAAACTTGGCTTCCCCTCAGGTATTGGTGCAGGGGCTGCAGTAGTAGTCTTCTTGATTGGCTTGAAGCTACTGCTATGGTCATGGCGGGAGCTGGCCGTGGACTTGAGATAGTTCGGAACATGTTTCTCGGTGTGTGTCGAAAGTGAAGGAGCAGAAGAGGAGGAAGAGAAAGGTAAAGAAGATAGTTTCTGATCAGTGGAGGGAGCTCTTGGAGATGATTTTGGAGTTGATCTCTTGGTTGGAGTATGATTAGGAACAGTGACAGATATCTTCCTCTCCTTCCCCAAACCACAACTTTCTTTTGCTTTAGTTGTTGCCATTCAGCTACTTGCCTTTGAGAATTCTAGCATTACCTACATTCATTTTCAAACAATAACATCATCAACAGAAACAAATTTTAACAACACAAAACTAGATAAGATATTGCTACTGAATCAGTCTTGAATGATCGAAATTTACGTTTCAAAAGTTCGATAATGAAAAAGAGATGATCGAAGTTCATCGAAATTTAGGTTTCAAAAGTTCGATAATGAAAAAGAGATGATCAAAGTTCATATACCAAACCTGTATTTAAGTTGAATTCGGAATGCTTTTGGAAAAAGTGAAAGCACTCTCAATGTTTTACAGTTTTGTTAGAATTTTCGAGAGAAGATAAAAATGCACTTTATGATAAGTTTGAAAGTGCTTTTGAGGGATTAAAAACACTTTTTACTCTTTCAAAAGTCCCCATAAATTCACCCTTAAAACCAAATACTAATGTAACGTTGACCCATCATAATCTATGTGTGTTTTTTATGAGGAAGTACTATCAATGTAAGGGTGGAAATTTGAATTTCGACCTCATGGAAAAGAATAAGTTTCTTAACCGTTAAGTTATACTCATGGTGGATTAATTTGCAAGTTTCTATAAGAGAAAAAAGAACTCTGAGAATCTAGAGGTGTGATTTTATGTTGAACGTAAACTTAAAACTATACGTTTGCGATAATATAGTTTAAAAAAACATCAATACTTCTTCAATAAACAACACAATGGATCCCCTAAATTTCAGAGCATGAGACATCAAAAGTTTCCTTGTATCATTAACAAAGCCTATTATTCACCAAATAATTGCCAGAATATATAACTATTTCTTCACATACCATGAGAGGGAAAAAAGAAAAAGAAAAAGAAAAGGAAAAAGTGGCATAAATTTTGAAACCTTTCATCCCATGCAACAAATATAAGAGGGAGATTTAATTTAGAAGCAAAAACTATATATATGATACATTGATTTATAAAACTTAGTCCTTGTACTATACAATCAATTTTACAAATTATAAACTCGTTCATCCAAACAAAAATTACTTGAAAGTTTCAAAAACTCATTGTTTGCCCGATTCAATACACATACAACATAAATTTGAGCTTCAATCACATAGAAGCCAAACATTCTCACAATAGCTTAAACTTTCGGGCTCAATAGTGATTTAACACGTTATACATTTAGTGATATATAGATATCTTATCGTACGAAAGAAACATGGTTGGGATATGATAAACGTCTTTCAAATGAGACAAAGATTGAAAGCGAATCTGTGTGTAACATAACAGAGATACGTTATCTATTACCTTTCTTGAAGTTAAAAGTTCGATCTCCTCTCTTACGATGGTTGAAAAAAAAGAGACGAGATTGAAAGAAACGTACCTTGATGAAGGAAAGAAAGAAACCATGGAGTGAAGAAATGGGAAAAAGGAAGAAAAAAGAAAGGCAAAGAATCAGTTTGAAAGATGATGTTGTTGTTGTTGTTCTTCCTTCTTCAGTTTTTGTTTGATGGAGGCCATTCAATGGAGCGCCAATTCCTCCCTTTCATCTCTCTTTTTCTTTTTTTCTTTTTTTCTTTTTTTTTTTTTCTGTTTTGTTTTGTTTTTTTTTGTTATGAAGAAAACAGCCCCATTAAAGTCGACCATTACAATGGTTGACTTTTTCAAATGCAACACAGAGATTTGACCTCATCCTCTTGTTCTTCGTTTGGTTTCTCCTACTTTCTAGGAAAAACATCCCAACCATGTCTTTAATTCTTCTAATCAACTTCCTTAAACCTGTTCGATAATTATTATGATTTAATACATACAATTTCGAAAACCACCCGAAACCAAATCGAACCGACCAAAACTGAATTATATGGTTCAGTTTGCAGTCGAACTGAATTTAGAATTAAATTGAATTGGTTTTTTTAATTGAAAAACATATACGATGGAGATTCGAAGATCGTACTTCTTTTTTTTTGGAAATATAATGTTTTTTCTCTTTTGGAGTTCGACAACATATAGGAATGGAAATCCGAACTTTTAACCAGGGTTATAGATATATCTTAATCAATTGAGTTATGTTTGAATTGGTTATGAAATGTTACAATACCCCCGGCGGTTGAACTGTTATAATCAAACTCAAGTTTTATACATCATTTTTTTTTCTCAACATTGATCTATAAACCAAGATTTTTATGGTTAACAATATAGTTGTCAAATTTTATAGGTATGAAAAACAATTGGGTTAAATTGAAACGATCCTTTATAATTGAAGAGTGGGTTGTGCATTTTGCAATGTATAATTTAATTGTAACAATTTTTTAAGTTTAGAGGGCGATTTAATCAAATTAAAATTGGAGGATGTGATTGTAACAATCCTAAAGAGATGATTTTGCAATTTTTCCTAAAATTTATTATAGTTCTACCTATAAATTTTTTTTGTGACATCTTAAGAACAACTTTGTTTTGGGTGAATATAGGTGGACTTGATTTATTTGTGTTTATTTATTTTTAGTCAGCTAAGAAGGTCGACCACAATAAAAATTTTAAAGTATAATAACCAAAATAGAATAGGTGTAAAAGTCAAATAATTGTTGGAATATAAAAATAATTTATCAATTAAACTCTAAAAGTGAAAAGAAATTTAAAAGTTTATTTGAAAATTTAATCATGCTTGTGCATAATACATCTAAGTAGAGAGGAATTGAACTGAAAAACCAATCAAATTTAATTGATTGTCTCTCTTGGTGAAATTTTAATATAGTCTATTTAAATTATCTTATAAATTTTTTTTATATAAAATATTGAAAGGTAAGAGAACTATTCCATGATATTAATCGATTGTTGCACGTTACAAATACAATTATCCAAAACAAAAAACAAAAAAGCTATCATTTGATAACCATTTGGTTTTTGGTTTTTAGTTTTTGAAAATTAAGTTTGTTTTCTATCCATTTCCTTACCATGGTTTTTATGTTTGTGAATGTCCAAAAACAAAAACAAGTTTTTGAAAACTACTTTTTTTAGTTTTCAGAACTTGACTTGGTTTTTGAAAATATGGGGAGAAAGTATATAACAAAACCAAGAAACTTAGTGGTAGATGTAGTGTTTTTAAGCTTAATTTTCAAAAACCAAAAACCAAAAACCAAATGGTTATCAAACGAGGCCCCGTTTGATAACCATTTGGTTTTTTGTTTTTGGTATTTGAAAATTAGGCATGTTTTCCTCTAATTTCTCTACCATGATTTTCATCTTTGTCAAGGACACATTTGAATTCTTAGCCAAATTCCAAAAACAAAAACAAGATTTTGAAAACTTTTTTTTTTAGTTTTCAAAATTTGGCTTGGTTTTTGAAAACATGGAAAAAATGTAATAGAAAAACAAAGAAACTTGTAGGTGGAAGTAGTGTTTATAAGCTTAAATTTCAAAAACCAAAAACCAAAAACCAAATGGTTATCAAACGGGGCCTAAAATAATATTGTTTGGTTTAGGATAGAATTTAGGGTTGTTTGTCAAAATGGTAAAATTAGACTAGCAAAATTGAAGTCTATTTGTAATAGAAGTTTGTCAACGATAAATTTCAATCACAAGTGTAATAATTACTAATAGATTGTTATATCAGTGATAGTAAGTAGTTTATCACTCACAGATTTGTTGTATTTGCAATTTTTTTTTTAAAGTTGTTATATGTTTGATTTTCTAATTATTTTAATAGCATAAGGGTATGATCATGACATTCGCATATATTTCTAAATATTTGTCCGGCCGACTTTGTTATTGATGCACATTTTTTAAAATAAATTTCGATTTTATAAAGAAATTTAAAAAAAAAAATCTTATAAGTATTTGTTTTGCTAATTTGATGAAGGCATGTTCCTTCTTGAAGATTTCATCAATGGAAATTAAGATTAATTAATTAATAACTTAATTTGTCTGAAAGAAGTAAAACATTTAATTAATTTTCTAAATCAACATCAAATATGACAAAACGTGGTCCCCCCTCCTCCTCAATTCTGGTTTCTTTTATTTAAAAAGTCCATTTAACATTCTATTCAATTTAATTTTTTTTTTTTTTTAAAAAAAAAACATTCTATTCAATTTTTTTTTTTTTTTTTTGACAATACATTCTATTCAATTTTGGAGGTTCGGTTTTGGTTTTGGACTTTTAACTCAATTTCAATTTTGGTTTTCTGAGATTTAAAATCAAAATTTTAATCGTTTTTTTTTTTTTGAGAAAAATCAAAATTTTAATCGTTAAGATGCCATTTGGTTTTTTTTTTTTTTTTTTTTTTTTTTTTTTTTTTTTTGAAAATTATTCTTGTGTTTTTTTAGGAAACATTTGAAGTTTTGACCAATTTTTTTTTTTTTAAAAAAAAAGAAGTTTTTAAAATTTCTTTGATAATCAATTGATTTTTATTTAAAAAAAATCAATTGATTTTTAAGGATTATGTATATTTACTCCCAAATTATTTACAATGGTTTTCATGATACATTTGAATTTTTAGTCAAATTTCTAAAACAAAAACAAGTTTTTGAAAACTATATTTTTTTTTTTAGTTTTCAAAACTTGACTTTTTTTATAAAAAAAAAACATAGGAAAAAGTTAGATAACAAAACAAAGAAACTTATACGTGGAAGTGGTGATTAAACTTAATTTTCAAGAAAAAAAAAACCAAATGGTTATCAAATAGGGCATAGAGTTTACATTTTATAGTTTTTAAATTTTGGTTTAGATTATGTAGACATATGTTAAAAAATAGAAAATAAAACAAATAAACTCAAGTGGAAAATAATGTTTATAGGCTTGGTTTTAAATAATCAAATTGTTATCAAATAAGTTCTTTTTTTAGTTCAACAACATGTGGGGATGAGATTTGAACAGAGGATCTATGTCTTGACTGGTCTAGTTATGAGGATCTTTCGGAAATTTCTTCCATGATTGAAGAAATCAAAGATCTTTGGGTGTCAACGTCATTTCCTTCGTGAAATGTCATCGAACAATCGTTTGATGCACAATATAGTGCGTGCACAGCGAACCATGGAAATTTTTTATTTTTTGAGGGTGATCCTCCACTTGTGGAGGAAGAAACCCACGTAGTGAGAAATCTAGGGCCCATTTGATAACGTTCTCGTTTCTTGTTTCTTGTTTCCAATTTTATTAAGAAATCTAAGCATTTAATAACTATGTATGTTTCTTGTTTCTCATTTTTTAGAAACACTCCCAAAATTTGTATAGAACTTTTGAGAACAACTAAAACTAGTTTCTCCTTTTTTGTTCTTGTTTCCAATTTTTTCCAAACATAAATAAGAATATAGTTTTATTATTATTGAATGTATAGGTGTTAGGGTCATGAAATTCTATTTTTCTTTATTAAGAATGAAGAAACGGAAACAAAAAACGAGAATGTTACCAAACGGGCCCCTAGTTATCCCCTTTTGGTTTGTCTCCATTATTAAAGAGGAGTTAGGTGTACCATTTTTCCAGTTAATGCTAATTTTCAGTTTAAAAAAAATGGTTGAGTTACGTTTAGATTGGAAAATTTCACATGTGAAGGTTAAGATTTGAATCTTATATCTCAAGAGAAAAAATACATATTTTAATCACTAGACTATGTTGGCGCAAAAAAATTGCAATCACATGTTAATAAATTAGTTCCAATATTTTTACAAGAGATTAAATTTGAAATTTAATAAAATTGAAGGATTTAAATTGAAATTTTAAAAGTTAGAGAACTAAGGGTGTGTTTGGTTTAACTTTTCAAGTGTTTAATTTTGAAAATAAATCATTTTGAAAAAATTTCTAGTGTTTGGCAACCACTAAAAATAACTTATTAGAAAATGAGATTGATAAATAAATCATTTTGAGATAAACACTTAAAACCAACTTTTTGAAAAAGACTTCTTAAGTATAAAAACATTTGTGAGGAAATGCAACCAAACATATGAGTGTTTAAATTCTAAACAATTTTTATACAAAATGTTTTTTAAAAAATGCATTCTTGAAAAACATTTAAATTAAAATGAATTCCAAACGGACCCTAAATTTGAGTGTGGAAAGATCACACATCAAACCTCAAGCTAAAATATAATATTGGGTCAAATAACAAATTTGGTCTATATAGTTTGGGCTGATCTACAATTTAATATCTATATTTCAAACCTATTTCTAATTTGGTCTATAAAATCTTGAAATTTTAATCGGTTTCTATGATTTATTTTATTATTTTTATTTTTTAAGTTCAAGAAAAGTGAAAGGATTTGAAACTTCAACTTTGAAAAAGCAAGTCATGCCTTAAACCAATATTGAGCAATTCTTATTTTGATGGGTCCAATAATTTATTTATTTTTATCTTGTCAAAAAAAAAATTATTTATTTTTATTACTATTTTTTTATTCAATAGTATAGGGAGGTGGAGATTCAAGCCTTAAAATTTTTAATTGAAGATATATGTTTTAACCAATTGAATTGTGTTCAAATTGACCGATATCGAAACAATCGCCGCTCTAATCATCATATGAGAACCATTTTAAAATTTATTTGTTTATATATAATATCATCCTTAAACCATTGAATATGAACCAAGTTTTCTCCATATGGCAGTGCCTCCCCACAAAGTTAGTAGCCATCACGTATAAGAGAAGAGACAGAGAAATTGAAAATAATTTGGATATGTTTTTATTTATTTATTTATTTATTTATTTATTTTGACAACAATTTGGATATGAATTGATTGAGTCTGAAATTTCTGTCAATTGAAAAATTATATATACAAACACCATCTGTTGAATCATTACTTTCTTTTATATATTTTATTATTTCTTTGACCTTTTGCCAATATGCCCCATTCACCATTTTTCTTCATTTTCTTTCATTTTCATCAGCCTTTTAAAAATTAGAATAACAAAATTATTTGCCAACTTTTGAATATCAGTTTTTTTTTTTTTTTTTTTTTTGCCATCTTTTCAATCAAAATCAAATGAAATTTATTTTGTTCTTTCTCCTCCAAGCAATTGATCTCTCATGATATTTATCCTCTTTGTCCTTGCTTGCTATTAAAAAACAATTGTAGATATATTGAAAATATTCATACAAAATAATAGAGAGTTTATTTTAACCTTTATCATACAAAAGTAAACGAAATTAATGATGTGAGATGATGGTTTAGATGAACTTTGCTTATTATTGCTTGTACAAATGAAGAAATGTGACATTTGCAAAATTTTAAATTTATTGTTGAATAGGGATTTTGATTTATTGACAAAGAGGTAAATAAAAAAGATTTCTATCAACTTTCAATTGTATTGAGAACATGAAACAAATCAAAACTGTCAACAAAAACATGACTCAACTGGTATAAAGCTCGTATCCTGATCAAGAGGTCAGAGGTTCAATCCCTCACCTCTATATGTTTTCCAAAAAATAAAAATCGTTCTCCTATAAGATATGTCAATCAAAATAGCATTTTAGAACCATATAATTTTTTTAATCAAAATTGGTCGATTCAAACCATCAAAAAAATATATAATAGCACAACGAGGGAAGGAAAGAAGTAGGTTCCTCCCATGTCAATTTGTCTTAGATTAAAAAAAATAATTATGTACACATTTTAAGGTTCTCGCTAATTTATACTTTGGGGTGGGATTCGAACTTCTGACCTCTTGGTCGAGGATTTGTACCTCGTTAGGACACATCGTATATATAATTAAAAATTTTGAATGTGTACCTTTACGACAAGTCGTTCAGAGTTTGTTTGGTTTTTGGCTGAGGCTTTGCTGAAACGACACGTGACCTGGCAACGGATCAATTGGCTTGGCCATGTTATGTTATGTTAGGTGACTTGTTATTCGAACTAAGCTCTTCCTTTTTCCTTTTCTTACAAATTTTATCTTTCCTTTGATTTCCACCAATTAATCTCTCTCTCATGAATTCCATTTTCTCCTTCAATATATATATTTTCTAAATAAATATTCATATTAATATTTTGACGGATTAAATTAATTGCGTAGCTTAATTATATATGTCTCGATCAAGAGATTAGAGATTCAAATTCTTCAGTCACATGTTGAATTAATTATAATAAAAGACAATTAAACTGTATTCATGTGATTTCTTTTTCCCACTTTTTCTCAAATAATTCATTTTATCTTTAATGCTTAGAAATACTCTAATAACCTCACATAATTTTTTTTTTTTATTTATCCTGATCATTAAATTGTCTATATTGCATTTAGTGAAATTGGTGTGTGACATCAGATGGACCTAAGTACTAAATCACGTACTAGTATTTGTAAAAATTTAATAGCAAGTGGATTTTTAATGATAGGCTACGAAAAAATATTTGTAAAAATTTGGATAGAGAGGCATACAGAAACTATGTCAACAAGAGCATAGCTCAACGGCATAAAGTTGTACTAGATAACCACGAGATCTGTAGTTTGAATCCTCTACCTCACATATTGTCAAAAAAAAAAAAAAAACATATAGAAACTACATATATTAAAGGGGTCGATATTCTTTTAGATAATTCTTAATTTTGTTCTTAATCTTTTAAAATTCTTAATTTCATCCTTAATGTATATTAAAAATCTCGATTATGTTATTCTACAAAAAGAGTTTGTTAACAAAAAAAAAAGTTAATGTAATATTAAATTATTATTTCATTAACATGTATTTTTAATTCAAAAGCATGTAGAATTGATTGAACATCTAGACTCGTGGTTCATTAATATGTTTGGACATTATGGACATGTAAACCTAGTATATCTGAATGTTACTTTACACATAAAACCCGACTCAACTTACCTAAGAAGCATATATATATATATATATATATATATGTGAAAGTCAGTTACCTGTTTCAGCTTGAGAAGTTGTAACCAACAAGCTTTGACTGAGTCTCCTAACAAAGAAGATATAAGATCAAGCAATGCTTATAAATAGAAGGTTGATCATTCATTTATCTCAAGAGTGAAGTTAGTGAGAGTTCATTACCTTGTAATCCTTGTTTCTGAATAAAGAATTTGGCTCCCTTCAACAGTGGATGTAGGACTTAGTTCCGAACCACTATAAACCTGTGTTTTCTTTCTTTGTTCCTTGATTCTCTTTGAATTCATCTTCTTCTTCTGGTTATCGTCTTCTTCCTAGAGAGAGAGAGCTTCCTGATTGTTTTCTTTGGTTGTGAGTAATTGCTTCTGTGTGTGTGTTCCTTGCATGTGAAAATAGAGTGTTAGTGGGAATAATTCGTGTGTGATTTAATTGCAAAGCACGTGTCCAGCACTAACAAGTGGTATCAGAGCCCAAGACCAACCAAGAAACTAAGTTCTTGAATCAAGAATGGCAGTGGCAAGGTATGATATCGAGAAGTTTGATGGGAAAGGAGATTTTGACCTATGGAAGGTCAAAATCAGAGTAGTTCTTGGACAGCAAAAGGCAATTCATGCCCTTACCGAACCATCAAAGTTACCTACCACATTATCTGAAGACGACAAAGAGACAATAAACCAGATAGCCTATGGAGCATTGATCCTAAACCTAAGCAACAATGTCCTACGACAAGTAATAGATGAAGATACTCCCCTGAAAATCTGGCAGAAACTAAACAGTTTATACAAGACAAAAGATGTTCATAATAAGATGTTCTTAAGGGAAAAGTTCTTCACTTTTAAGATGGATGCAGCCAAGACATTATCCGAGAATCTTGATGAGTTCAAGAAGATGACTTCAGAGTTTAAGAACCTTGGGGAGAAAATAATGGGTGATAACGTAGCCTTTGTGCTTCTAAATTCGCTTCCAGAGGCCTATAAAGAAGTAAAGACAGCATTGAAATATGGCAAGGTCTCAATAACCACAGATGCCATAATTTCAGCCATCAGAACAAAGGAATTGGAGCTACAATCACAGAAAAAGGAGACTTCTGAAGGTCTGTATGCCAAAGGAAAATCTAAACAGAAAGAGAACAAAAATCAGTTTGAAGACAAAGGGAATGACAAAGTTAAGTGTAACTATTGCCACAAAGAAGGTCATATTAAGAGAGACTGCTACTCTTTGAAGAGAAAGAACCAATACCATAGAAACAAGAAAAATAAACAGCCAGAAGCCTCGGTTGGAAAGAATACAATTACATATTCAGATGCTCTTGCAACTACAGGAGAGTGCAGTAACCAATCAGCTTGTATGGAGAAGTTTGATTGGGTTATTGACTCGGGTTGTTCCTTCCACATGACCCCATCCAAAGGTTGGTTCAACACCTATAAAGAATGGGATTGAGGAATGGTGTATATGGGGAACAACCATACATGCAAGGTAATTGGTATTGGATCAGTTTCTTTGAAGCTAAGTGATGGTTCAATCAAGCTACTAAGGAATATGAGACACGTTCCTAACCTAAAGAGAAACTTGATCTCTTTAGGAATGTTAGACTCCATTGAGTGCAAATATGATGGAAGTGGTGGAACCATTGAAGTGAAGAAAGACTCAAGAACAGTCCTTACTGGCGTACAGATAAATGGACTGTACGTGGTCAAAGATGTCGAAATGGTGCAATCAGCACTACTAGTCACTAATCAAGACCAAACAGAGACTGATTTGTGGCACAAGAGGCTGTCTCATATCAGCTCAAAGGGGCTCCAAATGCTGTCCAAACAAGGGATACTTCCTCAAGGTACTGGAGATAATATGAATTTTTGTGAACATTGTGTAGTTGGCAAGGCAAAAAGACAAAGTTTCACAAAGTCACAACACTCAGCAAAGGGAATTCTGGAATATATACATTCTGACCTCTGGGGACCAGCATCCACAAATTCCCTAAGTGGTTCGAGGTATTTTCTATCCTTGATTGATGACTACTCTAGGAAAAGCTGGATTTTCTTCCTAAAATCTAAAGATCAAGCCTTTGAAAGATTTAAAGAATGGAAGAATATGATTGAGAAACAAACAAATAAAGCCATTAAATGCCTCTGAACTGATAATGGACTTGAATTTTGTAATGAGCCTTTTGATTCTTTTTGTAAGTCTCATGGCATCATAAGGCATAGGATCGTAAGGCACACTCCACAGCAAAATGGTGTAGCTGAGAGGCTTAACAGGACCATAATGGAGCATGTAAGATGCCAATTATCTAATGCCATGTTACCCGAGAAGTACTGGGCAGAGGCAGCTTCCTATACGGTATACACTTTAAATAGGTGTCCCCACACATCTATTGAATTCCTAACCCCTGAAGAAAGATGGTCTGGCAAGCCACCAAAGCTACAACATCTCAAGATATTCAGATGTGTTGGCTTTGTGCATCAAAATCATGGAAAGCTCAAGCCGAGAGCTGAAAAGTGCATGTTCTTCGGCTTTACAGAAGGGGTGAAAGGATACAGACTATGACATCCAACAGAGAGGCGTTGCATTAATAGTAGGGATGTAACTTTCAGGGAGCAAGTCATGTTTATGCTCCAACAAAACCCAGAAGGCATCCCTCAATCTAAGGAAGATACAACAATTGAGGTGGAGCATAATTTGCTTCCTCAAGATTCAGAGAGAGATGCTGAGAATACAGAAAGTTCACACAGTTAAATTGAGACTCAAGAAGAGGAAGAAGCAACTGAACCAGCCACTGAACAACAGGATCTTCAGAACTATTCACTAGCTAGAAACAGACAAAGGAGGAATATAGTTCCCCCATCAAGGTTCAGTGAGGCTGACTGCATATCCTTGGCACTTAGTGTTGCAGACTCCCAAAACATTGAAGAGCCTATCAGTTTTGAAGCTGCCGTGAATGGTCCTAACAGCAGAGAATGGATTATAGCCATGAATGAGGAAATAAGGTCCTTAGAAGAAAACGAAACATGGACACTCAAGCCTCTACCGAAAGGATGTAAGCCCATTGCTTCAAAATGGATTTACAAAGTAAAAGAAGGCATAGATGGAGTCTTAAAACCTAGATTCAAAGCTAGGTTGGTGGCTGATAGCGAGCATAGCTAGCTAGTTTTCCCTAATTAATTTAGCTAGTCTTTTATAATTTATTGGCCAAAATTATGCATTTATGTGTTGTATTTGTAGGATATATAGTTTTGAGCCAATTGGATGTTTGGGATGCGAGAAGAAGCCGAAGAATGAAAAAGAATCAAAGTTGGAAGATTGAAGATAGGCCCATTCGCAGGCCAGCGTCGAGACGCTGCTCTCTGGGTGTCTCGACGATGACACTCTATATTTGGAGTTTTCAATCTAAAAAAAAAAAAAAAAAAAAAAAAAATTTACAACGTCGCGACGCTCTCGGCGAATTTTCTAGATTCGCGGTATCGCGACAGCGTCCCGACGCTACCCCCACAACGTCGCGACGCTACGACCAAAATTTTTCCTATAAGTAATTTGCGATTAGAGCTTTTTGGGGGGACTTCTCTTGGACGATTTGGAGCCGTAAAACAGAGAAAAAAAGGGCTTTTGAAGCTGAAACAAGTGGAGGAAAAGAGGGAATCAGACCATTGTTCGTGGGGATCGTAACGGGGACGTGCAGTCTCGGCCTACCTAGCGTTTAATTCTCTTTACCCTTTGCTTTTGTAGTTTTTATGGCTTGTTTAGACTTAGTTTATATTGTAATTTGGATTATGTGTAGTTAAGTTTAATTCTTAGGGATTGATGTAGCCGTTGGGCACTTTATGGATTGATTTAATGGTTTTATTGCTATTGATGTCATTTATGCATAATTGTGTTCTTAATGCTTTCAATTTACCAGCCATAAATTGATTGTTGTTTGTGTTTGAATCTAACTCGGGAGAGAGGATTTAGCTTAGAAATCATTATGCATAACTAGGATTTAGCCTTAATGTCTTGCATGTTTAATGAATTTAGATAGGGATATCGGGTTCATTGCATGTGGGAGAATCATGTATGCTCAGGAGAGATGTGTGTGATTTTAGTTTCTCAAGATTTATGAATCATAGCATGTCATTAAACCATGAATTAATCCATAATCCCAATTGGTGAAATCAAATCCCTAAGGTCGTTGTCTCCATTAGATTGTCATACTTTTTCATTGTTTTGTGTTTGATTACATTCATTCTCACTTTGATTGGTTCCCTAAATAAAATTGGGCAAGAGTATTTTCGGCAATTAAAATTGATTAGAAATCCAATCCAGAGACGACATTCGAATATCACATTCACTATATTATTACTTGACCTGTGCGTTTGCGGTAGGAAAATTCCACATCAGTGGCCAAAGGATACGCACAGAGAGAAGGAATCGATTATTCAGAAGTATTCTCTCCAGTTGTGAAGCTAACTTCTATAAGGATGCTTCTCTCATTTGTGGTTCAAGATAACCTAGAGCTAGACCAGCTAGATGTAAAGACAGCTTTTCTCCATGGTTATCTAACAGAGACAATCTGTATGAAGCAGCCAACCGGGTACATTAAAAGGGGACAAGAGGACCTAGTGTGCTTATTGAGCAAGTCACTCTATGGTCTCAAACAGTCACCTAGATGTTGGTACCAAAGATTCGATGACTTCATATCTAAGATTGGGTTTCAGAAGAGTTCATATGACAGCTGTGTGTATATAAACTCAAAGTCCTTTAATCATAGAGTGTTTCTACTACTCTATGTGGATGACATGCTATTGGCAGGTAAGTCTAAGGGAGATCTATGCAAAGTCAAATCATTGCTAACTAAAGAGTTTGACATGAAAGATCTAGGAGAATCCAAGAAAATCCTAGGGGTTGAAATCATTCGGAAGAGACATGAGTCATCTCTTCTCATTGGTCAAAGGAATTACTGTGACAAAGTCCTAAAGAGGTTTAAAGTGGAAAATGCAAAAGCAGTATCAACACCATTGGCTCACCACTTTAAACTATCAGCACCTAATTCTCCTAAAGAAGAAGACACAGAACACCAAGCTTTCATGTCAAATATACCATATTCCCAAGCAGTAGGCAGCCTCATGTATCTAATGATATCAACTAGACCGGACCTATCCTATGCAACTAGTCTAGTCAGTAGATACATGTCCAAACCTGGAAAGAGGCATTGAGAGGCAGTAAAGTGGAACCTAAGGTACCTAAAAGGTACAAATAACTCAATCCTACGCTGCCAAAGGAATGACATAACTGATAATGAACTATTCAGGTATGTTGACTCAGATTTCGCAGGGGATTTAGATAGAAGAAGATCATTATCTGGATACTTCTTCTTGCTTGGTCATAATTTATTAAGTTGGAAAGCTACTTTGCAATCAGTAGTAGCTTTATCAACTACAGAAGCAGAATTTATAGCCTTATCCGAGGCAATTAAAGAAGGCATTTGGCTATAGGGCTTGTTAGAAGACTATGGAGTTAAACAAGCTACGGTGAAGATCTATTGTGACAATCAGAGTACGGTTTACTTGTCTAAAAATCAGCAATTTCACAATAGAACGAAGCATATTGACATTAAATTCCACTTCATTCGAGAAAAGATTGATGAAGGAAAAGTGGAAGTTCGGAAAATACATATTGAGGACAATGTCGCTGATATTCTGACCAAACCCCTATCACAATTGAAATTTTATCGGTGCCTCGAATTGGTAGGGTTTCTTCTACCTGAAAATGGATGAAACAAAAGATGAAAGAAAGGGAGGGAGCATCATGCAGAAAAGACTTGTTGATTACAAAGGTGGAGATTGTGAAAGTCAGTTACCTGTTTCAGCTTGAGAAGTTGTTACCAACAAGCTTTGACTGAGTCTCCTGACAAAGAAGAAATAAGATCAAGCAATGCTTATAAATAGAAGGTTGATCATTCATTTATCTCAAGAGTGAAGTTAGTGAGAGTTCATTACCTTGTAATCCTTGTTTCTGAATAAAGAATTTGGCTCCCTTCAACAGTGGATGTAGGACTGAGTTCCGAACCACTATAAACTTGTGTTTTCTTTCTTTGTTCCTTGATTCTCTTTGAATTCCTCTTCTTCTTCTGGTTATCGTCTTCTTCCTAGAGAGAGAGAGAGCTTCCTGATTGTTTTCTTTGGTTGTGAGTAATTGCTTCTGTGTGTGTTCCTTGCATGTGAAAACAGAGTGTTAGTGGGAATAATTCGTGTGTGATTTAATTGCAAAGCCCGTGTCCAGCACTAACAATATATATATTGACAACACGTGGGATGGGGTATATATATTAATATATATTGACAACACGTGGGATGGGGAATATAACATATGAGATAAGGGATTTGAACCTCTGATCTCTTGGTCGAAGATATGAGTTTTATGTTAGTTGAGTTATGCTCTTAATGGAATGAATTAAAAGAGAACTTTGAAAATTCAAAAGTTTATCAGATTATCTAAAAAGATTCGTGGTTTTAATTAAAAGTAAAATGGATTAATAAGAGTTTTTTTTTTTTTTTTTTTTTTTTTTGGAAGAGAAGAGGAAAAAAGATTTAAACCAATTATTTTTTAAAATAAAGTTAGATAATTAAGCTAACTTTGATAATGGCTTAATTTTTTAAGCTAACCCCAACAAGTAATAGTGGGGATAACATAAAGTTACATCACATCTCAAAGTGGGAAGTAGTAGGAGGAATTTCTTACTCTTATCTTTGTTGCATGTAGGCTTTTAAAGCCATTAGTTTTGTATACTGTGGGAGAAGACAGTTTTCTGTTTTTTTTTTTTTTTTCTTTTAATTAATTATACCAAATGGGGACTGCCATGTCATTGATGTGAGATTAATATATATTGTTGATTTCAATTAGTTATATATATTTCTTTTTATTATAAAGTAAAAATTTATAGAATCACATCACATTGAAAACCACTTGTCTAGAGAGCTCTCTCAATATAAAATTAACCGGCGAATAAAGCAAAATAAAACCATCTTACTAGTTTTTTTAAAAAAAAAACCATCTTACCAGTCAATTGACAAAATTTATAAGTTTTTTACTTAATAATTTAGTGAAATTTGAACCACAAACTTCTTGGTCATTAGTATAATGTTTATGTCAGTTGAGATAAGCTAATGTTGGCTACTTAACAAAAAAAAAATTGAGAAGGAACAAATTATATATAGAGAATTTGCAGTGGGTGGCAAATAAGAATTATATAATTGCAAATATAGCACAATGTAAAAAGAATTGCAAATATAGCAAAATCTATCAGAGTATATTATTGATAGACACTGATAGACTCTGGTTAATTAGAATCTATCTGATAGACTTCGATTATTAGAGTTTATCCGCGATAGACTCTGATTATAGATTCTGATCAATCAGTGATTATCACTGATAGATTTTGATTAATCAGAGTCTATCAGTGATAGACACTAATAGACTTTGAATAATTAGAGTCTATCAGTGATAGACACTGATAGAATCTAACAACAGCTTTTTGGTCTTGTACAATTAATTTTGTTATATATGTAATTAGTTTGCAACTATGCTATATTTGCTATTAATTTGGTCCAATTTACCATCTATGCAACTGTCCCTTATATATATATGTATCTAATTTAAATTCGTCTAGATCAAATATGAAATCAAAAAATTAGCTTACTTGTTATACACCCTCCTAACAAATTAACTAAAATTTAAAAAGTGAACTAAATATAGATGTAATATTCTGTTCCTTTTTTATAGAAAAAATATAATCTTTTGTGACATGAATAAATTCGTTTACCCATTAAAAATGTTTTAACTAATTGAGTTATATTCATGTTGGTTCATAGAATACGTCCAATAAAATAAAATGAATTAAAAAAAGACACAAAAAGTAGAAGTCCTAAATTTTAATTAAACTTTATATTGTGCTATCTATCTATATATATTTCAATAAAATTCTCAAACCATACCTCAAATAAAAAGGACATAGATATATTAACTTCTAAATTCGTTCAACAAATATAGTGTTTGATAAAATTTTTAACCTAAAAAATTAATAATAAATATTTTATCTACTTAATTACGTTTTAATCCACACATATATAAAAATATGTGAATGAGGAAGGTGACAGGTTTTATATTAAGAGAAAGTTTATGGTGTAAAGATCCTGTTTTTTTTTTTTCTTTTTTTTTTTTTTTTGGAGAAAAGTGTAAAGATCCTGTTTAGTCAAAATTGATTGATTAATTATTTGATATTATGTATTAAATGTTGAAGGTTTCGATCTTATCCTTTCCCTCAGCTTCTTCTTTTTTTGTTTTGTATTGTTTTTGTTAGACAATTTGATTCAGCTACGCCACTTGATATAGTTTCCAAAACTCAACCCTTAAACCTCTCACCATGTCATGTCAAAGTCCCAATCCCATTACCCTTCACAAAACTCTATTTATAGTTTTTTTTTTTTTTTTTTTTTTTTTTTTAAACACACGAACTCTATTTATAGTTAAATATAGGGAAAAATACACTTTTGGTCCGGAGGTTTGGGTTAGGTTTCGTTTTAATCCTTGGGTTTTCAAACTCGACAATTTAGTCTCTGAGGTTTGAATTTCGTTTCTTTTTAGTCCCTTCATCCATTTTTCCGTTAACACCTAACAGAAAGCTGATGTGGTTTTTCTTTTCTATTTTAAAAAAACATTTCTTATTATTATTATTATTTATTATTTCAAATTTTTAATAAAAAAATTATTTTGATTAAAAAAATATTTTTTTTTATTTTCTTTATTCTTTTTTTTCTCTCCAATTCCTCATCCTCCATCTTCTTCCTCCTAAAACCTAACCCTAAAATCTCCATCCTCCTCCTCCACCATTGTCGTCGCCGACAACCGCTGCCGTCACCGCCGATGACCACTGTCGTCGATAATTTTTTTTCTTTTTTCCATTTTCTTCATTTTTCTTTCATTCTTCTTCTCCTCCATTTCTGTTCTTCGTTTCTTTTCTTCTCAGCTACTCGCTGCACCCTCGCGCCTCCGCCCAGTCGTTGTTGCTCTGTCCTCGCGCTGCTGCCCCTTTGCCATCTTCCTCTCTTTCAGACTGAATAGAAGTTGAAAACTTCTTCCTCAAACCAGCGGTGGTTTCCTCTCTCTTTCCTTGCATTTTGATTGCGTACAGTAGCCTTCTTTGGTGTTTTACAAAACCCTCTTCCTCGAACCAGCTGCATCAACCTACAAGCCTCATGTTTTCAAGATGGAATCTGAAACAAAACTCAGATCTATGTTTCGTTCCAGATCTGAAACGAAAGGGATTTCCCCTTCGTTTCAAGCTGGAATCCTCCTTCGATTCCGTTTGATTTGGACGGAAATGGTTTCACACAATCAACGACGACAGCGACTTGGAGGGATCGAAATGGTGTTGCACGATTTGGGCAGAAATGGTGCAACGGTGGTTTCGCATGAAGGAGATGAAAAGAGCTGAGAGATGAAAAAGAGAGGAAAAAAAAAAAGAGAGAAAAAAAATCACTGGCAGCCGGTGACCGACTGCCGGTGAGCAGTGGTTGTCGGCCGCCTATCACCGCCGGGAGGTGTGAAGATGAAGAAGGTTGGTTGGCAGGTGTGAAGTAGAAGATGAAGGAAGTGGAGAGAGAAAAGAAATAAAAATTTAAAAAATTTAATATATTTTATTTTAAAAAATTAAAAAAAAATATATTTTTTTAAATAAAAAAATATTGTCACGTCAGCCATCCGTTGCTTTTTAACTGAAAAGTAGATGGAGGGACCAAAATGAAACTAAAATAAAACCCCAGGGGCTAAATTGCCGAGTTTGAAAATTCATGGACCAAAATGAAACCTAACTCAAACCTCAAGGACTAAAAGTGTATTTTTTCCTTAAATATAATGATCTTTCTACTTTGAATGATTAGTTTTGGTTCTCAATTACAAAATTATATTCACTAATTAGTAGGAGTGTACACAGGTTGGGTTGGAGAGATTTTTTGGACCAACCTTAAAATTTGGGTTGGTCAGGTTGGCTACATGAGAGAATTGAATACAAGCGACAATCCAACCCAACCCAACCCAACCCTTCGAGTTGTCGGGTTATTTATTTATTTATTTTAATTTCTTAACCATTTAAAATTCCTATTTTTTATATATTCATATTGATATTATATCTACCATACATATCACATAACTAATAACTAAAATTACATAAAATTCAAATATCAAAATCATCAAATATATATCTAATATCCACAAAATTCAAAGTTCAATTACAAATATCTAATATCCACAAAATTCAAAGTTCAATTATATATATATATATATATATGCATGTTCGGCTCAGTTCAAGTTGAACCAAACCAAAAAATTTGAACTTGTGTGAATCGAACCGAAATTTCAGTTACGTAAAAAACCAACCCAACCCAAATTGAAAAAAAACAATTATAACTCAACCCAATCCTTACGGTTCAGGTTGGGTAGTTCGAGTTGCTCAGGTTATCGAGTTATTTGTACACCCCTAATTAGTTGTTTTTTTGTGCATATTTTCAACCTTTTTTTTTTTGTAAAAGAAAAAAACTCACTTAGATAATAGAGATGTATTCAACGTGGTTCTAATATAATTTTAATAAATTACTATTATTAAACTTTCATTCAACTATTAACACAAATCTTCAACCGTTCATATCGAAGTATATGATACGAGACTTAATATATGTGATTTTAACATGTATATGTTTCGATGTCCACATATTGATTTTTGTTAAATAATTCAATACACAAGTTTAATAGGCAAGATCCCTAACCAATTTTTATATAAAGTTTAAACTATACCCTATGTTTTAATGAGTTATTAGTTATTACAACTTATTTTATGTTAAAATAAAGGAGAATAAATATTGGTGGGTCAAAGTTACATTAGATTAAAACATTGATTGAAGGATTTGATTATATGTTAATTGGACCCAATGGGAATGGAAGATGACAGCTTAAAGATGAATATATATATAAGTAGACCAAAATTAGCAAAGTGGGAAACAACTTTGGCCATCTTAATAATAATTCATTACCACTTTCCAGCCAACATAGACCATTTAATCAAAATTTTCTTCTCATTATATTCTTCTTCTTCTCTTATTATTATATACTTATTAATCATGCTACCCTAGTTTATTCTATGTCCCACATATGCCTTTTACCTAATATACTTAGACCCTCCTTTCTCTCTCTTGGGAATCTCTCTTAAAATAGGTCACCCTTCCTACGACGGGGTATCGAGAAGTCATTTTGTATTTCTTTGATATGATATCGTACACTTTAGACCTAAATTATCTTGTAATTGCGGCTCAAATATAACTACTACATGGATTTATGTACTTCGTTGGTAGAAGATCTATTGCTGGCGATTTTTTTTTTTTTTTTTTTTTTTGGTCTGAAGTAAGCTCTTTCTATGAATTTGCTGAAGAAATTTTTCATCAAAAATAGAAAATATAGATGTTTTTCGTACAATGACAAGAAAATTAGGTATCGAGAAAAGTCAAATTTGATGCGTTGTGTAAACCAATGAAGATGTCATATGTATGAATGTTTTTTTTTTAACTCAACAATAATTGGATGTGAGGAGATTCGAACGTTTGATCTCTTAGTCGAAGATACATGCCGACACACCTTATTTATGGACTTAGAATCTTCTTCCTACTAATTGACACCAAATCTTTCATTTGAAAACTTTAAAGGAGGTAAATTAAAGAAAAATTCTGAAATCTTAGTTTTTTTATATATGTATTTTTCCATCCATGACAAATTAGGGATAATTGTATCTCCTTCCTTCTCCCTCCTATACCCTTGCTAGAAACATGGAACTTTAATTATATTGATATAGATTATTCATGTTCATACACATATATATAATATATGATGCTTGAATAATGATCTATATATATATATATATAAATAAGCATATGGTTGGTAAATTATGGTACACGCGTTAGGCATGTGAAATTACACCAAATTTTGACAAACATGCATTAACTTCCATCCAACATTTTAAGGCTTTACAAGGGTTTTTTTTTTCTTTTTTTTCTCTTTTTTATATACCTCCTATTTATGGTTATTTTTAATAATTAATATTCTATTTAGGAATAAGAACATCAATTTTATTTTAAAATATGTATCCCTTATGAACATTTTATTCACTATAAAAAACTAACAATAATAATACTTTTATCAAAAAAAAAAAAAAAAAACAATAATCATACTAAAAAAGAGGAAAAAAAATTGGTATTAATGTACTTTATCATTGAAAAGGTTAATTTGCACCATGTATAAATGCGGAAATCAAGGTTTCATTTGATAATTAATAATATATATATATATATATATAGATATATAAAATCAAATTGTTTAATATATAATTGGAAAGGTTATTCCACTATGATACATTTCATATGCGGCCACCACGTGTGATGATAAAAGATGATACATTAAATGTAAGTTAAGGTATGTCTTTATTCAACAATGGCCGAGAATCATCTCAACCAAGTGTTATGCCAACATGTCACTACACGACCTTGTAATTCTCTCTTTTTAGTTTGGATAAAGACTCAACAATACCAAAACGACCATTGTGCCATGTTGTTGCCTAGATATGATTAAGAAAGAACTGTAACTAGACATACTTAGTCCAATCTAGAACAAGTCTTTAATAAAAATTTTGAACATTCATGGTATATCTACCACATAAAATAATAATTATTGTTATTAATTAAAGACTGGTTCCAAAATTTCAAATGTTTTGTATTCATAGAGAAAAATGTGTAATATTTTTTTCATTGAAAAAAATAATAATGTGTTTTTTTCTTTCATTCCATTTTTTTCAGCCTCTAATGTGGATGTCAATACCATCAATACCTCTCACTCTTTCAAAGCACACATCTTCTTAGGATAAAAAATTATTGAAATAAATGAGAGAGATAAAGATAAAAGATAAGAGGTTCTTAAAATGAAGAATTAATATAATAAGAGAATTTTTGTCTTTTTGTTCCCTAAATCAAATCATGTGTCTCAAATTAATGTGAACTTAAGTAACTTATTAGATGTGTGTAATGTGTTAATATATATTGTTTAATGATAAAAATGTATTTGTGATATAGATGATATTGAAATTGAAATTTAAGTACCTTCAATATGTGTGTATATATATATGTATATACAACCATGTGCAAAATTTTTATTTGACTTACCAATTACGAATGCTATCAATTGAATTCTATTCTTGATATTCCTTAAAATCATTTATATATTAATTTAATTTGTATAACATTTTTTACTTTAATAATTTAATATTGTTATCAATTCAATTGGTATTAATTTTATATGTTATTTTGTAAAAACAATAATTTCTATTGTCTTAAGATTTGTATGAAAAAATTAGAATTAAATATTAATTTCAATTTAAACTTGAACTACTTGAACTTATTTTAAAAGAAGATAATTATATGGTTGATAGCATTTTTTAGTGGATTATATTTATAAATTATCAAAATAGAGAAAGTTTGGAGAGAAATAATATCAATTTGTGATTGTATTTTTTTAATAAAAAGATATTGGATGATCGTTATTGGAAAGGGAAATTAAATTAAAAAATTCACTTCAAATTTCAATTGAAAATAGATTCAACTATATGTTATACAAATTAAATGAAGTTTATTTTATATGTTAATAAAAACATATAAATATAGTTAATTTCATATCATTGTTTATTAGTGAATGAATACACTAATTTTTTAAAATCCTAAAATAAAAAAAAAATGGAGAAATAAAGAGAATATAAAAAACAAAGGACCAAAACGTCAATAGTTGATTCCCTTAGCATAGGAATCTTAGAAACCCATGTATCAGGAGGGCATCCAAATCTTCTTAGATGCCTCTCGTGTGGGCATATGCCCGGACATCCCGAGATGCCTGGACATCTTACATTACCGCAAAACAAACGGGGTAATCCAGATGCCCATTCCATGGGAATCGTGGATTACCGTGAAACAAACGGCCCCTAAAAGGAAAAAAAACCATTCGATTAATTTCAAAGTCAAATATATATTTACTAAATCAAGATTTTTCAAGCAACATAGGAGTCAAAAAGGTAAACATCTCATATAACAGTGTAAACTCGAATATAACTCTAACTGGTTAGAACATATAAAAGCTTGAGATTTGAATCTCTATCCCACATTTTAAACTGAAAAAAAAAACTATAATTGAGAAGTAAAAACACTAACATCTGATCTGACTACTTAAACTTCACACCCATTGATTATCGATATTAGACTAACACAAGAATATAACATTGTAAATTTAGAGGAAATATTGGAATTTTTACTATACGAAAATAAAAATAATAAAAAATAAATTTTCAAGTTTAGTCCCTGAACTTTCAAGGTTGTATCAATTAGGTCCCTGAACTTTAAAAAGTTTTTAATAGATGCTTGAACTTTCAATTTTGTTTCCAATAGGTCTTGAACTTTCAAAATGTCTAATAGGTCCCTAAACTTTCAAATTTGTGTCTAATAGGTTCCTAATACATTTGATATTTTTAAGAATCAACCAATCTACTATATATAAAATTGCATTTTATGTCTATTGAGACTCTAAACTTCCAATTTTGTATTCAGTAGGCTTGTGAATTTTTAGATCAAAGACTTACTGACACAAAATTAAAAGTTGAGGGACCTATCAGACACAAAAGTAAAAGTTTAAGAACCTATTGAATATTTGCAAAGACCTATTGGAAACAAAATTAGAAGTTAGAGTTTCTATTTAAAACTTTTTAAAGTTTAGAGATTATATTGACACAACTCTAGAAGTTCGGAAACTAAACATGTGATTTAACCTAAAAAAATCAAACCCTACAAAGAAAGGGGCAAGGAAAAAAAACCTTAAGAATAAAATAAAGAAGAGGATTAGATAAGAGGCTAAAAGCCACCCAAAAGGGAAAAAGAAAAAAAAAAGGAAAAAAAGAAGAGGGTAGGCGGGTCAGCTGGTGAGGTGGGGCAGAGCTTCTCTGTTCCTTCCAGTCCACAAAAATGGAGCCTCTTTGAAGATGACGTTACAGTCATTCACAGCCATTGATCCTCGCCTCTCAATCCAACGGTCCAAATTTCCCCAACTTCCCTCTCTCTCTCCTCCTCTCTCTCTCTCTACTTTTTTTTTTTTTTTTTTTGGTTTTATTGCTAATTGGACGGCACCACTATAGAGTTTTTCGGTACGCCCCCGTTTTCTTTCCCTTCTCTCTCTTCTCCCCTCTTTTTCCGTTTCCTTTTTTCCCAATGAATTATACTTGATATTGGGATTGCAAATCGACAAGCTTTTCGTCCTCGGATCATTCATACACGTTTTTGCCCCTTTTCATCCCTCTCTCTCTCGCAAAAAAAGCCTCTCCCTCTCTCTCGCTTTGTGAATAGAGTTCTTAAGCTTCTCTACTTCTCTTCTCTTTGATTGTTCTAAGCTCCAGAAACGAGGTAGATGGTTTTATGTTTAACTCTTGCGTTTTTCCCCTTTTTGAAGGTTTTTGAATCGTGGGTTTTGGTTCTTGCTTCGATTGATATCTGGGATTGATTTTTGGATGATGCCCATCAGAATCCGTTCTGGGTTTTTTGAAGAATTTATGGGTTGTTGGGATTTGGGAGTTGTTGTTTGACTCCTTTTTGGCCTTGTGAGACCGCTTTCTGGAGGTTCTGACATGAGTTTGATTCTCTGTTTTCGTTAGCTTGATTCTGATTTCGTAAATTATATTCGGGCTGCTCTTTCCTTTGATGGAATATTGGATTGGCAGTCACTCGGTTGTTTTTTGCCCCCTTGTTCAATTGCTTTTCCAAGAAATTTTTTGTGGGGTGTAAACTGAAGTTATAAGCTATTCTTGGGTTTTCTTTTTTTGATAGTTTTTTTCCCCCCTAATGATTGAGTTTCTTAAGCCCTTAAATCACGGAGCTATTTTGTTTTATAAATATGGAGTGAGCTTTTTGTGAAGAACAATGAAGAATAACTTTATCCTGGAAAAAAAATGATAGGCTTCACTTTTTGTGGGGAGGGATTTCGAGCACCTGACACATAGATTCCTTTACCTTTTTTTTACTTCTTTTGGTTTTCCTCTTTTTATTTTGACTTTTAATCTAATTGTCCCGGTTTTGTTCCTTTATTTGGATTAAGTTGATCAACTTCTTATTAAACTAGACACTAATCTAAATTAGTGCTATTTGAAGTGCAAGTTAGTTATTTGTGTTTATACACAAATAAGTGTTTCTGTATTATGGATGATCTTCTTAATGATGTTTTTGCTTTCATCATTATTTAAGGTTGGTTTGTTCCATTGCCATGGATGTAATTGCTATATATTGTAGTTCTTGAGGAGATAAGTATAGTGGAAGAATATCTTTGTATTTGAGAGTTAGGCGATGAAGGATTCCCGAGATTCGTTAGACTCCATCTTTGTTTCTTAGGATGGTTTTGTTGTCTTGTTCATTATATTTATTTATTTATTTTAAAGATGAAAAGATATTTGAGTGTTATCCAATCTGGTCATAGTTGTAGCTTCAGTTTCGAGCCAGGCTCAGAGCATTAAAGAGCTAAGCAGTATTTATTTGGATATGAGAAGCAATACCTATGGTGTGCTGATTTTGTTTTGAGTGTAAGACTTGTTAATTTATAGATAGACTTCTTTTTTGTCAAAATATTAAATATGGCCTTTTATCCTGCACTGATTTTATGCTCCTATCTTTTACTCATTATCAGACAACTTAGTTTGCTCAAGTGCAGCAGCTTCTGTCTTGTGGGTCGATAATTTCACTTAAGAAAACATTTGCAGTTTAAATGTTTCATGATTCGGGTGTTAAGTTTCAGTTAGCTGGTTGGTATATATATATATGTTATATAAATCATGAACCTGGAGTGGAGTTACTTGATAGTTGATATTCTTTTCTTGAATCACTATATTGGATTTCCAATTCTTCATATCGTGGATACTGAGAATATCAATCTTTGTCTCTTGATTTTGTCTCAGTCTCGATGAGTTTTAAGAAATTATTATTGATTGCATTCAAATTAGATGCTATTATTTGAAAATTGAACTACTGTGTTTCCTGAATTGCCTGCATGACTCTGTAAAAAGTTTTTCAACTTCTCACTTAGGAGCTCGTTGTTGCAGAGTCGAAGCATCTACAATCTATCATACATGGATGAATACCCTAGTAAAAGAGTTTCTGATGGATACACATCCAGAAGGGGACCTAGTGCAGTTTTAAGAGATACTGCAAATAACAGAGACCAAGATGGTAAATACTGTAACCGAATCGGTTGCAGTGGCAGACTAAATTCCCCAAAGGGCACTAGAAGTAGCTATTCAGAGAAACTGAAATCTCCATTGCAGTCTTTTCGAAACTCTTCAAGTGGCAAAGAAATAGCCGGAAGTTCCTCTAGGAGTTATTATGCTGTTCGAGGTTCCAAGAAATCTGTAGCAGAAACTCAAAGAAAACTCTCCACCCAATTAGAAACAGACTCTTCAGAAACTAGTAGCACTCAGGATGAGCCAGAGATTTCACAAGTCATCCCATCAAATGAAAGGGTGCGAACAGGGCTTCATGTTGGTCTTAAAAGTTCTGAATCCGCTGATGACTCAATGGTGGAACCGGGAAGCTCCAGTGTTGCACCGAACACAAGAGGACGAAGGGATTTCAATCAAAGATCTGGAATGCGTAATAAGGACACTCTGGCCAGTTCTTCTGTGTTGACAGGATCTAAAAGTTCTCGCCCAACATCACGTGGTGGTGCAGGTAGGCATACCTTGAGAAATTTCAGATGTAATTCAATATCTGATGTCATCTCATCAGGTTGTTCTTCATCAGATACAAATCTTAGTAAACGGAAGGATACAGCAAAAAAAAGGAATTCTGAAGCAGAAAGTAGCACTACAAGAGGAAAGAAGATGAATGGATCATCCTCGGAAAGAAGGATTACTAGCTCTGGTTATGGTGTTTCTATATCTGATTCAAGAGGAGCCAAAATTGGATCTTCTAACAGGGAAAATGGCGCTGCACCAGGGCGGTCTAGGACATCGATCAATGGGACGTCAAGAGTAAGATCACAAGGCAACAGACCTGACAGAAACAGTACATTGTTGCATGAGTCACGGTCCATTGTCTCTCAGGTGTCGCAAGGCCAACCTGACAGCTCAATAGATAATAATGCTCATGAAGTCTCTACAGAGTTGATTTCAGATCACCCAATTTCTTATAGAAGATCAGATAGTATCAATGAGAATATACTTAGTAATAGACCTGCTAGTCCTGCAGAAATTGGATTGGCTCGCTCTTTAACAACTCGAGATAGCTTTCGACACTACGGTATTGCAGAGGTACATTTCCATATCATAGTTGCATTTATTTTGTGAAGATCTATCAAAAGAATACTTCACTTTCTCGGTCTAGTTACTGTCTCTATCTAATTTTAAAAAATTGCATCTTGCTTCTTAAGGTATTGTTGGCTCTTGAAAGGATTGAGCATGAAGAAGAGCTAACTTATGAGGTATGCAGTTCCTGATGTTTTATCATCATTAGGTTATTGATTCACTACAATTTGAACTAACATTTAATTTGCCTTGCAGCAAGTAATTCTTTTAGAAACCAACCTTTTCCTTAGTGGCTTAAACTTCTATGATCAGCATAGAGACATGAGGCTGGATATTGATAACATGTCATATGAGGTTTGCTATTTTCTTAGAAAGACTCTGCTCCCTTTAGATCTAATCTATCTAAATCTATCTCATCTGTTCTGCCTTGGTGATGTTATTATGGACCGTTTCTTCTTGTTATGCAAATAATTCATTCAACTTTTCATGCTATTACTCTTCCCCTTGTGCTGTATCGGTAGTTCTCGTATTTATACTTATCTACTATGTTCTGCTTTTTGACAGGAATTACTCGCTCTAGAAGAGAGAATGGGAACTGTGAGTACAGCGGTTACCGAGGAAGCATTGTCACAATGCTTGAATAGAAGCAGATATCAGTCTAGACATGCAGAGGATACATCTGCAGGTGGCAGCGAGTACGAAGATGGCATCAAATGTTGTATCTGCCAGGTCTGTTTACACTAGCTGCTTGTTCTGAACCTCTGGTTATACCATAAAATTAGAAACCAAATGGGAAAATAGCCACTAATCAGCCATTTTTAAGCTTGGCTTTGCTTCGAGAATACCGGAATTGAGGCTGCAAAAATACCTGAACTGTGCCAAGGAACTAATTTGTTATCCAGTTATTTTATAGGTTATTATAATGTCAGGATTTGCATGTATGTACCTACATGTCTAACATTATGGTAACCTATAATATAACTGGATAACATTATGGTAACCAACATTGATGTTCCAAAGTTCAGCTGTTTTTTATTAGTCTCCGAACATTTAAATATCAATTCTGGTAAAAAACTTCACTCTTTTCTCGTCTAAAATTTTTTTAATGTCAATTTTAATGCTTCAACTCCCATTGAACTCTAGTTTTGGTCCTTACCATGAAACCTCTTTTGAGTTTACAATATTATACAATTTATTATCTATATATTAAATCAAGATATCTCTTTTATAAGGAAAACATGTAGTTTGAGAGAAGAGATGAAGGAATATGTTCCTAATTCCTAAATAATAGGCCAAATGGCTGAAAATTCAAAGGCCAAACATTCAAGGGCTAAAACCATATTTGAACTACCTGAGTTACTTGATCATTCACATTTTTCAACATGAAATCCACACTTCAAGTAGTTAAGTAACAAGGCGTTTCGACTTTTCTTTTGTTGCAGGAAGAGTACTCAAATGGAGATGAAGTCGGGACGCTACGGTGTGAGCATACTTACCATGAAGGGTGCATACAACAGTGGCTGCGGCTGAAGAACTGGTGCCCCATATGCAAAGCATCTGTGGAGGAACCTGCTTCAGCTTTGCCTTCATAATTCGTTTGATTGTCCAAAAAAAAAAAAAAAAGAAACAAAAGAGGAGGAGGATTTATCTTCTCCCCCACCCAAGATTTATTGTACATAGCAAATCTGTTATATTTAAACCAACTTAATAAGCACAGGCCAGCCTTTGGCTTTAAAGTCCAAACTCAGTCTAATCTGTGAATGAAATCTCTCATCTTGTACACCTGTCCTTCTAAATTCTCAGTACTTTCATTTACTGAATTTCCTAAATTGGAGGACCTGAAAGTAGTCAGATTTAGATCTGATTGTCGGTTTTTGGATATCTATACTGATTTCATTTTCTTTGTACTTTCAAATACTCTGTGTTGGTGTTTGAATTCACATGAAAATCTGGATTGGACTTTCTGTTAATTTTGTGGTGCCTTTAGCAAAGTTTTGTGTGATATCATGCATGTTTTGTTTTTAGTTCAACAATATATATGGAGTGAAAGAATTCAAACCTCTGACCTCAACAATATTTGGAGTGAGAAGATTCAAACTTTTAACCTCTTGATCGAGACTAAAGTTTGTTACTAACTGAGGATCTAAGAACTGGAAATATGGATATATGCCAAAGAAGTTTTATTAGAAACAACAAAGGAAAAACAAACATCGTATCTGTCAATATCCTGCTCCTTTAGTTGGATCAGGTGATGAAACAAAAGAATCAGAATCCAAATGTGGCTGACTCTTGCATTATAAATGTGGAACATTTTAAACACAGAACTTTCTAAAACAGAAATGCTATAGCATCTACATCTTTCTATCTAAGGAAAAAAAAATGTAAGCGTGAAATACAGAGGATACTATCTGCAGATTGTTGTCTGTTGATGAGTTATTCATATGAAGTTCAAATCAATTCTCAGATTTAAATACACAAAGAGCAACACTAAGCTCTTGCACCAGTAATTACCTCCCACCAAGCTACACAAACTGTATCTCTGCAAAATTTTGTATATTTCCTCAGTGTTCTAAATTTACACGAAAAGCTTGAGATCCTTAAATCACGGCTACAGCCAGTTTAGATGAGAAATGTTGATCAATCAGTAATCACTGATGGGGATTCTGACTGACAGCGCCCAAGCTTAGTCACAGTTAAATGATTCCCGAGAAAGAACGTCGACTTTGATGTTTGACCCGCTTGTCATCTTTGCAAGCCAGAGCTTTTATCAAGCTTTGAGCAATCTTGTTTACTCACACAACTGAGCATAGCTGAGAGGTCTTTGAGATCCATTCTCGACCTCTTTGAAACATGACAAGTCGACCAAACTGTGAAATGGGATAAACAGATATATCAGAGTCGTTTCATTCCTCAAATGCACGCATACGAATTTTCTCCATTAGCAAAGGCCAGTCTTCCCCAAGTTGCTTTGGGTTAAGCTCCATTGCTACCTTGAAGTCAAGCAACGATATCGAGCACTGTAATCTGTGCTCGTGCATAACTTCTCCATTTCCATTGCTATGTCGTCCATGTAATTGATTATTCGGCAACATGCCATTGATAGCTTTCCCCTGAATCTGCTGCCTATGGGCAAGAGGTTTCTCAGGCTCATATGCAGGCCATGCTCCAACCAAATCAACACAAGACCTAATTAACTGCTTCAAATATACATCCAACACCTTATTCAAAACATTAGCACAATCTGCAGAAACACTGCCTAGGCCCTGTACTGCAGCAATTTGTTCCATGCGTCGTTTCAACGACTCGGTATCCAATAAATGACCAATATCATTAAAGCTAAAATCACTCCCACAATCTACAGGCCTAGCTTTGCGAGCCCCACCGATACTAGCTGAGCAAAAAGGAATCCCAAGAGGTGCAAGTAATCGACTCCGAAGTAAACTTGAGTTATTCAAACGTCCAGCTTCTTCCCTGTCTTCAACCTTAGTTCCTTCAACCTGGATCTTATTGTGTAGGACTTGCTTTCCTGATGGATGCTGAACTCTAGCCTCAACATTGTTTTCAGGTAGTTCAGCAACTCCTTGCAGATGCTGCACTGGTCTCTGATAGTCACACAAAGTTGCATCACCATTATCCATCGTGACTCGGCAGCTTCCATCTTCCTTGCCTGCTGATTGATGTGAGATACATTCAACCTTCCCATTGGGTCCTAGCGGACTCGGCCTGTCTTTGAGTTTGCGATCGCGTATCCCAGACCTGCTCTTTCTTGGGGACATTGGAAATCCTCCATTGGACCAAATGGGAATACTTTGAGTGGAAGTAGGAAAAACAGCTCCATCCTCATTCCCATCTTCTATAACAGGGGAAATCTTTGCAGATTGTGTCGAAGTCTTCGGATAACCTGCTACAGGTATTGGTGGTGCAGCCTTAGCTTGACATGCATTCTTCAAAATTGACTGTATCAATTGATTATGCAGCCAAAGATTCTCCCTCCCAAGTACACGACAACATAACTTATCGAACTCATTCTTACTCAGCTTTTGACTCAAGAACCTATTCAAGTAAAAGAAGTACCGCTTTGACCGATCGGTTCCGAGCTTCTTCACTATCTGAGATTTCAATTCACCCAAGTCAATTCTCAAGCTCTGCTGAGGTTGCATTTCTCAGCAGACAGATTCACACACCCTTTACAAAATCACTCACTTCCAGACAGCAAGAGGAACAGTCACTATTCAAGCTCACCAAAAAAAGGGGAAAAATAACACAAAATTTTCACACCCACATATCAATCAATGCAGATTAATTTTGAAGGTCAGCATCATTTGAGCAAGTTCCTAAAATTCACCCCACCAGATCAAGGAAATCCCGAAATGGATTTGAACAAAAGTGCAGCAACCATATTTCCAACTGATCCTTCCTTTACCCAACTACAAAGCACAAAATGCAACTCCAAATCGCAACTTCTCAAAACCACAACCCTAGAAGTTAAACCCACTACATGGCTCACTAAATCCCGCCAAAATTTCAAAAAACCAAATTAAACCTATTGCAAATCAATCGCAAATCAAAACCCTAACTTCGAACAAAGAAACCAAAGTTCAGAACACGCAAAATCTTTCAAAAACTAATGAAAACGCGTACTGGGTCGACGCACCAATACAAACCCATCATTCTTTCAGCAGAATTGACGAGCTCAGAAGTTCGAAACACGGAATTTCGAAGTCGAAGAAAGAGATCAGTGAGTTGCGCGAAGTTAAGTAGAGGGAACAGAGCACAAATTGCAGAGATATGAAGCACATTGAATCTCCCCGACTAAGCTCAATAGCATTTGAACAACAAGGGCATATGGATTGCTTGAGCTCTGACCTTTTACGAACTTGACGAATTGAAGAGAAATTGAAGCTGAAATGGCTCGGTCCGAATCTTCGGAGCTTCGAACTTTCGTTTGCTTTCTTTCTCTGTCCTTCAACCTCTGCCTCTCTCTCTCTTCTTTTTTTTTTTTTTTTTTTTTTTCTCTCTCTCTTATAATTTAGACTTTATTTTAGCGATTGCTTTGATTTTTGCTGATTATTATTCGAGTTTGCTTCTGCGTAGCTATCTATATCTGCAATCTCTCTTCCCGTTCTTCTTCCTCAGTAGCTCTCTCAAAATGTTTTTTTTCTCTCTTTTTTTTTGTGTAATTAAAAAGTTCCTTACCTCCTAATTTTGAGATTTTAATAATTTTATTGTGATAACTCTTCCAATCATTTGGATTGATTTTAGTGAGTTTTTTTTTTTAAGTTGTTTGAATAAAAATATTTGTGATTCTTGGACTTCAAGCTCTAGTTGATAGTTAATCTTTGTGTTCTTTGCACATATTAAAAAAAAGTGTGTATTTTATATAAAAATTATTAATTTATTTGATATTTCAGCTATTATTTTTGTTTTTCAATAAATAAAAACAACGGAATTTATTGTGTTCCGACGGTGGAAGACATTTTTACTTGTACGAATTAGATGTTAGAATTTCCACCTTATATTTTAATGTTTCTTTTTTTTCTTTTTTTTTTTTGAAAAAGAAATTCATTGTATCACGAAGAAGAGTCCAAACGACACCAAGCATCCAAATTACAATCAGAAATGATAAAAGAGGGGAAGTCAGAGGTCCAAAATAAACCAACTCCTTCCAGCGTGGAAGGAAGCCTCTGTCCCGAAGAATACAAAAAATGGCGGGTGATCCCAGCACCCTCGCATGCCAAAGAATAAGCAATACCGTTTTGCTCTCTAGGGCAATGGAAGAAAGAGACCTCCCACAAAGCCATAGACATAGCAAGAATGGCGTCTACTACAGATTTTATCTTTGTAAAATCTTCCTCAAGGCGGTTCAGAAGGTTGATAATCTCCAGGCAATCGGAGAACACGATTAGCTTCCGCGGCTTCTCGAGTAAATTTTCTACACTTTTGAGACCCGCCCAAACAGCTTTAGCTTCCATTATCTTCATTGGCCATTCTTCTTTGATTGGTTCCATCCCTGCGCAGATAGGAGAACCTCTGGAGTCCCGGACGATCTAGCCCAGGCCACCCCTGCCTTCGGAAGGGTTCCACGAAGCATCAACATTCAAGCACCAGCAGCCGGCCGACTGAGGAAGCCCTGATTCCTAACTCGGGTGGTTCTTTCCTCTGAGCAGATTCCCTTTCCCCTGGTACGACTTTCTTTTCCTCTCAGCATCTTTAAGCCTTCTAGAAACAAGGTTGATCAATTGATCTTTGTCTGCTTTCCCTTTGGACTGACTGAAAAGTTTGTTGTTCCTAAATTCCTAAATGCTCCAAATGAGGATCACCGAAACCTCCATCTTTTCATCCTTGAGATTTTGCCACAGCCAATCCCAATAGTCTAGCGCTAACCAGTCATCCCTGAAACACGAAAATAAGCCAAGTGAGGAAGGAATAAAATTAGGCCAAAGCTCTTTTGTTACCTTACATTCCCAAATTGAGTGAGAGGTGGTTTCGACCCGAGCCCTGCATAACACACAAAGCTAGCAAATGTCTAGGCCTTTTTTAGAGAGATTGTAGCACGAAGGAACGATATCATTCAGGATTTTCCACACATAGGATTTAGCCCTCGGAATCGTCTTGATTTTCCACAGACTCTTCCAACTAGATTTGAGCCTATGGGAATCCGAAGACGACGCATCCAAAGACCCTGCAAGAGATCAAGCCAAATGATAAGCGCTCTTAACGGAGAATTTGCCTTGCTTGTCCGGGCTCCATATAATCTCATCTCTCAAAGACCCATCCCTGAGAGGAATGTTAAGGATATCTTTGGCATCTAGTGGGAGGAAATGATCTCGCACTAATTCTTCGATCCACCAATTCCTATCATCAATTAAGCTACTAACTTTCCTTCCCTTAAGGCTATCATTAACCATGGAAGGGATCTTAAGATTCACTCTGTTTAGCCAGGGGTCCTTGTCTATTTCAATATATCTTCCATTTCCGACCCTCCACCTGTAGCCTTTTAGGAATAGGTCCCTCCCCCATAGGATACTCCTCCACGTAAGGGATGGGGAGTTTCCTAAATGAGATTCGAGGAAAGGCCTATCTTTAAAGTATCTGCCCTTTAGAGTTCTTACGAGGAGACTAGAGGGATCTTTAATAATTCTCCAACTCATCTTGGCGAGCATCACTTGATTAAACTGGAAAATGTCCCTGAAACCGAGCCCTCTTTTGTCCTTGCTTTTGCAAAGGTCTTTCCACTTCTTCCAGTGAATCTTTTTCTTGCCATCAGAGGATCCCCACCAGAACCTTGCGCAAATGCTATCGATATCCTTATAAATGGTGGAGGGGAGCCTGAAGCAGCTTATGGGTACACCGGAATGGCTTGAGCCACTGCTTTGATAAGAGTTTCTTTGTCGGCACTGGAGAAGAAGTTTTCTTTCCATGATTGGAGCATTTTCCAGACCTTATCCTTGACCTTAGAGAACAATTGCCTTTTGTTTTTGCTGTTAGCCGAAGGCATCCCTAGATAGTCTCCAAGGAACTTCACACTAGGAATACCAAGGATCTCCCCGCACTTAGATTCGATCACCTTCCCTACGTTTTTGCTGGTCATGAAAGTCGATTTCTCAAAGTTCACTAGCTGTCCTGAAACCTTGCCATAGATGGAGATCACCTTTTTAATGGATCGGCATTCATTTTCGTTGGCCCTGCAAAAAATGAGACTATCATCAGCGAAAAATAAATGGGATATGGAGGGACAATGATTATTAATTCTAAAACCATATAGATTAAATGAGGATTCTTCCCTGTTTAGGAGAGCCGAGAAGCCTTCAGCACAAAGGAGAAAGAGGTATGGAGACAACAGATCCCCTTGCCTGATACCCCTACTAGGAGAAAATTCCTCACTAGGGCTGCCGTTGACCAGAGCTGAGAAGGAGACCAAAGAGATACATCGCGAAACTCTGTCCCTCCATTTGACTCCAAAGCCCAATTTGGCCATCACCTTATCCAGATAGTCCCATTCCACTCTGTCGTAAGCTTTGCTCATATCGAGCTTCATCGCAATAAGCCTTTCTTTCCCCGATCTCTTATTATTAATGGCGTGGATGCATTCGAAAGGATGCATTCGAAACCCAGCACCACGTTATCTGTGATAAGCCTACCTGGAATGAAAGATGCTTGGTTTGGGGAGATGACTTCTGTTAGGACCTCTTTTAGCCTATTGGCTAAGGCCTTTGCGAAGATTTTGTAAATTACATTGCAAAGGCTAATCGGTTTCATATCTTTCATGTACTTGGGATTTTTGCATTTAGGAATGAGTGCAATGTAAGTTTTATTAATATCACTCATGAGTGATTTTCTTTCTTAAATCATGTGTATGTGATAAAATAATTATGTCACTCACTAATATGTCCACAACAATCCTAACTCAATTTGTTAAAATATCATCTCATCAACCAAAATGTTACTAGTAATTATACTATTTAAGAAAAAAAAAGAGTAAACGAGTGATTCTAACGATTTTTTTTTGACATGGAGGAGATTCGAACCATATACCTCTTGGTCATTAATACACACTTAATGTCAGTTGAACTATGTTCATATTGGCTAACTTTATCATCTCACTATAGTTAAATGAATTCTTAAAATTTACATCACAAACAATTCACTTAGATTAAAAAGAATAAATAAATTTATCCATTACTTGATTGAAGCTAAACATCAATACATGTAAACAAAAAAATACAAAAATTCATAGAATTAATTATTTATTCCATACCTAATTATTTGACTCTAAGATGAGTTTCATTCATTTAAAAACACACATACTTGTATAAAATATGTTATATAGTCTTGTAGGCACTTCCAACACAGTGAAATGAATTATGTTTTATTAATTAAAAAATAAACAATTTGCTCATTTTTGTTCACTTTACCAACTTAGAAAATTTTAAATACTTAAAGCCAAACATTATGGGCTCGTTTGATAATGTTCTCGTTTCCAGTTTCTCGTTTCTCGTTTCTTATTTCTTGTTTTTTGAGAATTAAAAATAGAAACATGTTTGATAACTATTTATGTTTCTTGTTTCTCTAAAAAAAGAAACAGAAACAAATATGTGCTTGATAATTGTTTCTCGTTTATTGATTTTTAGTTGACATAAAATTGGGTACATATAATATAAAAATTATACATAACATACATTAAAATTATAGTTAGAGATTGCCGTTGGCGGCTGTTCAGCAGAGGTCAACAATGGCGGTTAGTCGCGCGAAGGTCGATGGTGGCGGTCGGTCAGTGGAGGTCGACGGTGGCGGGCGGTAGTCAGAGGTCAATGGTGGCTGAAGATCGACGAAAGTCGAAGCCGGCCAATAGTCTGAGGTCGACGATGGCGGTCAGTCGGTGGAAGTTGGTGGCAACCGATAGCCGGAGGTCGACGTTGGCGGTCGGTTAGCAGCGTCCGATAGTCGAAGGTTGACGGTAGTGGTCGGTAGTCGGAGGTCGATTGTGGCGGTCGGTCGGCGAAGGCCGGTTAGCAGAGGTCGGCAACGATCAATAGTCGGAGGTCGATAGGGGCGGTCGGTTGGTGGAGGCCGGTCATCGGATGTTGCAGCAGTCAGTCGACAAAGGGTGGTTAGCGGAGGTCACCAGCGACCGGTAGTCGAAGGTCGACGGTGGCGGTCGGTTGGCATCACAACGGTCGGTAGTCAGAGGTTGACGGTAGCGGCCAATCTGCAAAGGTCGGCGACAACTGGTAGTCGGAGGCCAATGGTGGCGGTCGGTCAGCGGAGGTCCGACGGCCGATAGTCGGAGGTCGACAGTGGCGGTAGTCGGAAGTTGACGGTGGCGGCTGGTCGGCGGAGGTCGACGGCGGTTGGTAGTCGGAGGTTGACGGCTGGTAGTCGGAAGTCAACGGTGGCGACCGGTAGTCGAAGCTCAACTGTGGTGATCGGTAGTCGGAGGTAGACGCTGGTGACTAGTCGACGGAGGTCGGCGGCGACCGGTATTCGGAGGCCGACGATGGCGGCCGATAGTCGGAGGTCAACGGTGGTGGCCAGTAGTTGGAGGTCAACGACGACCGGTAGTCGGAGGTCAACGGTAACAGTTGGTAGTAGGAGTTCGGCGGCAGCCGGTAGTCAGAGGTCGACGGAGGTCGGCGGCGACAGTTAATCGGAGGTCTACTGTAGCCGGTCGTCGGAGGTCGGTAGTAGAGGTTGACAGTGGTAGTTGGAGGTCAAAGGTGGTGGCCGGTCGACAGAGGTCAGCGACGACTGGTAGGCAGAGGTCGACGGTGGCTACTAGTCGGCGAAAGTGATAAAAAAAGAAAAAAAGGAAAGAAATAACATAAATAATAAAAAAATGAAAGAGAAAGAAATAATGAAAAAAGAAAAAGAAAAAAAAGGAAAGATAATGAAATAACGGAAAGATAAATAAAAAAAATAGAGAGAAGAAGGGAAGAGATTGGTGTAGCAATGGGGGAGAGATTGATACATGCATGAAAGATAGACAAAAAAAAAAAAAAAAAAAAAAAACATAATTTGAGTTCTCAAATTTTGTCTCTTTTATAGAAATATTTCTAGAAATTTAGAAACAAGTATCATGGTTGAGTTATCAAACATGTCTGTTTCTTAAAAAATGAGAAACAGGAACAAGAAACAGGAGACGAGAACGTTATCAAACCAACCCAATATTAAAAATTTCATATACCCCATAAACCATAAGGAGGACAATAATTTAAAATTTTAATTTGGTCGCATGTGTCTAAAGTATTGGTAAAATATGATGCATATTTGAATTTTTCGTTTTCATATTTTTGGATTGTTTGTAATCTAAAAATGAGCGGGTATCCTAAAAAAAAACAGCGGGCATATTTCAAAGCCCTAATTTCTGTGCGGGAAAACCAGCCTCAATTTTGTTGCAGTTCACTAGGCGCGAAGTGCGAAGCTTTTCTCTTCAATTTCGTTACGATTTGACTTGAGAAATGGAGAGCGATATCGAAGAATCATTCAAGAAGAAGAAAGCGAGAAAGATTCCACACCATGGCGAATCTTCTCGAAAGGTATGTTTACGGTCACTGCGCCATTTTTTTTTTGTTCATTCGATAAGGAGCCGACTCCAAAACTATGTTTGTGAAGTAGAAATCGAGAGCTTAGGTTTCTGGATGAATCTGGCTTTGTGAGAGTCCAGTTCTTATGAATTCTGATTTTTCCACGTTGCGGTTGTATAGGACGTGGAGTAAATGTCTTGGTGATATATATGAATTGGATAAAATTGGATGGTGAATAATGATTACTGTTTATGAATTATAAAATGATTTGATCGTTTTAGCTTGAGTTTCTGTTTACCTCGAGACTTGATTCTGTGATCACTTTTTATGATCTGAAGTCTCCAAGAGTAGGATCATGCAGCGATTTTCAGGGGATGACAGTAGTAAGTTATATGCGAAAATGTAATCTTACTTCTAGGATTTAAATAGTTAGGTTTCTCGGCTGGTTTATTAATTATTCATCTTTGATTTCAAGCTTGGTAAATGTCCTTCATTGGCTCACTGTTACTATGATATGGTTTAAGAAGTATTTAAAATGTATATGAATCAGTGGCTAACACTCTCAAGTCTATTTTCGCCAGAGCCAACCTGTAGTTGAACCATCAAAATTATCATAAGGTATCATGAAAAATCACTAATTGAATTGTACATGGTTAAATTAGTCAAGCTAAATACACTTGGTTTGCAGTACTGTTTGTAGAGGTGGTTATTTGGCCTAACTGTTGTTAATGTTCTTCAGAATTAAAAAATGAGTAAAATACTCGAGTCTATTAAACTGTAACTGGAGCTTATCTCTGAGAACTTCCCTCCGGTTGTTCTAAATGTAAATAGAGATCCATGCAGTTTTTTGCATGGATCTTCAGAAGTATCATCTAGAACTTCAGTTTTCCAGGTTATTAATTTATTGTAAAGGTGCAAGGCACACTATAGCATACTTGGTTTCTGGCTAATGAGAACAAATGTGGCTATTTCTAGTGAAGTAGTGATGCAGACATTAGAACTAAATGTACAAATACTTTAGTTTGGGTAACCTATCCATGCTTGACACTCATTGGACACGTATCAGACACTTGTTGGCACAATAGACATATGTTAAAACACTAGTTGTGCAAAGCTTTAATATGATGACACTTGTTAGGCACGTATTGAACACTCGTTTAGTCCAATAATTAGGCACAGATAGTATTCTAGTAACATGAGACAAAAATAATGAATTTTGAGAGCGTAAAACTTCAAAATCATTTTTTAAGCATACAAGTGTATAAGCTTATTGACTTTAAATTTTCTTGTGTAAAAATGATACATATTTTCTAAAAAATGTTAATTTTAATAAATGTGTCATTGTCGTGTCCATGTCTTAGATTTTTTAAAAATGGCATGTCATCGTGTCCGTATCATGTTGTATCCTTGTCTTGTGTCCATAGTTGTGTTTTTCTAGCCTGGGAGATTTGTGGATTTTGATGAGAAGATACTAGAGCCGTGCATCTTCCTCTTATTATTTAATTGATAATTGGGCATTCTATGGGAGACAATAAGTGTTGAACTTACATGGATGGAAAAATTGAAGAAAATTTGGTGTAGTGTATTGAGGATTTATTTTATGATGAATTTATTTTGGTTGTTTTTAGTTTTCGAGTTTTGAGGATTCCTGTAAGTTCCGTTCCATCGGTAACAAGAGCGGAGTCCTTATGGAAGAAGGCCATACTTGCTCACTGCAATCTTATGCCACAAAGAATTGGGTTATAAAGGGAAGCAATCTTATGTGAGTTGTAGTAGGATTAGGCGGTTGTCCCGTGAGATTAGTTGAGGTGCGCCCAAGTTAGCCCAGACATTCATGGATATAAAAAATAAAATAAAATAAATAATAATAAGGGGAAGCACTCTAACCACTTGTAAAGGAGAGTAATATTTTTCAATGCCAACAACTTTTATGCTTTAAGTTTGTTCTTCTTCTTGGCTCTTGTTCTTGTTAATTTTTTGTCAAGACTGATCATCTCCGATGCACTAACCTCAGATCAGCATTGTTACAGAGTTGTTGAGGCAACACCCGCTCTGTTCCCTTTATTCTTTTCTTACATATATCATATATGTGTATGTGAGAGTCACGGATAACTTGAAACACATATTGTGAAGGTTTTTGGCCAATATCTATATTGTGATCCGTTCATAACTCGTTGCATGCGATGTTGTAGTTGTATTATGAATTTATATGGTTGGGTTATTTCCTTTTATTTATGCTATCTTTATATATTTATTTCCTAATTCTTGATTGTCTTTTATTGTTATTATTATTTTGTGTAACTGACATTGTGTTTAATTCTTCTTTATGATGTTTGGTTCTGAGTTTTGTTTATCTTCGCTGTACCTTCTCCTTTTTATTTTTTTAACGGGGTAAAACTCTTGTCTTGGGTTGAAATATTTCCTTGAATGATTTTAATGTCTCTTTCTCTGTGATAGAGTGAAGGAGATATTAGATTGGAGACTACACGAGGAAGACGTACTTTGTTTTCTTTTCTGTTCTCAAAATTTTATTTACAGTTACTTTATTGTTTCATTAAGTAACGAAGTTTATAATTTCTACAACTTAGTGTTATACTTAGTAGTAGCTCTTTTGCAGTTTCAAATGTCCTCAAAAGGCACAGTGATTTATCCGAGCGTTTCTCCAGGTAGGCTACCTTTGAAGTAGTTATCAATCAATGCAGATTAATTTTGAAGGTCAGCATCATTTGAGCAAGTTCCTAAAATTCACCCCACCAGATCAAGGAAACCCCGAAATGGATTTGAACAAAAGTGCCGCAACCATATTTCCAACTGATCCTTCCTTTACCCAACTACAAAGTATCAAATAACATGGAGTTTCATCTCAAAACCAATTGACAATGAGTAGAGTGACTCTTGTGGCTTATAAATTGTGAGGTCTCCACTAATCTTTTCAATGTGGGATCCTCAACATGCCCCCTCAAGATGATGCCTCTTTGGGTTCACCATTCTTGGATCGGATTCCAATTTTTTTCTTTGGATCGAATACCCGTTTGAGTTTAATGGGTTCTGATACCATATCAAATAACATGGGGTTCCATCTCAAAACCAATTGACAATGAGTGAAGTGACCCTTGTAACTTATAAATTGTGAGGTCTTCACTAATCTTTTCAATGTGGGATCCTCAACACAAAGCACAAAATGCAACTCTAAATCGCAACTTCTCAAAACCACAACCTTAGAAGTTAAACCCACTACATGGCTCACTAAATCCTGCCAAAATTTCAAAAAACCAAATTAAACCTGTTGCAAATCAATCGCAAATCAAAACCCTAACTTCGAACAAAGAAACCAAAGTTCAGAACACGCAAAATCTTTCAACAACTAATGAAAAAGCGTACTGGGTCGACGCACCAATACAAACACATCATTCTTTCAGCAGAATTGATGAGCTCAGAAGTTCGAAACACGGAATTTCGAAGTCAAAGAAAGAGATCAGTGAGTTGCACGAAGTTAAGTAGAGGGAATAGAGCACAAATTGCAAAGATATGAAGCACATTGAATCTCCCCGACTAAGCTCAATAGCATGTGAACAACAAGGGCATATGGATTGCTTGAGCTCTAACCTTTTACGACCTTGACAAATTGAAGAGAAATTGAAGTTGAAATGGCTCGGTCCGAATCTTCAGAGCTTCAAACTTTTGTTTGTAGGGGTGAGCATCGATCAGTCGGGTCAGTTTTGGCCCCAAACTGATGTCGGACCGACCATATCGGTTTCCAGTGATTTTTTTTTCATTTTCGTCAACCGGTCGACTGACTGGTTGGTCAGTCGGTCGGTTTAAACCGATAGTTTACTTTTTTTAAAAAAAAAAAAAAATTATGTGTAAGACTTAAAGAGAAAATCGAGTAGCCTGAAATCGAAAGTAGGAACGACGGTCAACAGGGCTGAATCCCGACGAGGCTGAAGACTAAACCAGAGATGGCAGAGATGGCAACACGATGGAAAGGGGGCAGCAACAACACAAAATCAAACCAAAGGGAGAAAGAAAGTCGATGGAGATGGCGGCGACGCGACACAACAAAGAGAGGAGCAGCACGACGTTGTTCCGACGAACTCACGAGGGAGAAGAAGGGGAGGGCGGCGCAATTGACAGTGTTTTGAAGAAAAGAAAATAAGAAGAAAGAAAAGAAGAAGATGAAGGAGAAGGATTGAAACGAGAAAATAAGAGAGAGGGAAGGAGAGAAATTGAAAAAAAGAAAAGGTTTTTTTTTTTTTTAAATTTTATTTTTTATATATAATAAATTCATATTTGGGAAGACCATTAGGCATGCAAGTAGCTCATTAATGCTCCCTGCGGCAACATCAATGAAAAGCAGCGTTGTTGTTTTTTTTTTTTTTTTTTTTTTTTTTTTTTTTTTTTTTTTTAATTTTTAATTTTATTTTATAAAAGTCGGTCGGTTCAGTTGGTTTTCCTTATTTTGGACGAACCGACCGACTGACAGGTCGGTTTTACTATGTGTAAAATCGACCTCGATCGAAATTATAAAAAATCGATTGACCGATGTCAGTTCGGTCAGTCGGCTCGATTTTTCGGTTTTATTTGCTCACCCCTATTCGTTTGCTTTCTTTCTCTGTCCTTCAACCTCTGCCTCTCTCTCTTTTTTTTTTCTCTTTAATAATTTAGACTTTATTTTAGCGAGTTGGTTTTTGCTGATTATTATTCGAGTTTGCTTCTGCATAGCTATCTATATTATCAATCTCGCTTGAGAAGGTGTGAGAAATATTCTAACCCTTTGAAAATTAAGGTATTGTAACATTTCCCGCACTTTCTTGCAACGAAAAGATGTGAAAAAAAAAAAAATTCTTAAATTAACGCCTTGTAATTAAACAAAGATGTAATAGAAAAAATTGTTGCAAATTTTTTTTTTTTTTAAAAAAAAAGATGCCCAACAAATGTAAGATTTGTTGAAGAAAATATATAATCTATTACAAAAATGCCCAACATAATAAGAGAGTGAGATTGAAAAAAAGACTTCAAAAGAAAAATAAGCATGAGAATCAAAATGTAAAATCTTACCTATGAGAGAAAAAGAGATAATGAGGTTGAGAGAAACTTGAAGATGCTATAAATCTTGAATTAATGGAGATGAGATGCTTGAGCATGGAGAGGTTGAGAGAATCTAGAGAGAGAGTGAGAGAAACTAGAGAGATAAGAGATGGTGAAATAAAAGAAATGGGTATTGATATATAAATGAGAGTTTTAACTATAAGGATAAAATAGTCTTTTCACACCTCCAAAAGTCCTATTTGTCTATAAAATTGAAAACTATCCTAAATGTCTTTTGGGCCCAAAATTGTCTTATTTTAGTAAATAACCTGAAACAATTTCAATAAGTTTTTGAGGTCTTGAGACTGTGAGAACTCTATGTCATGTCATTTCTTAAGTTAAAGTAAATGAGTAACCCATAAACTTTAAAGGTTGTATAAATTAAAATTAAAATTTCAAACTAATAACGATGTCGATTTAGACAATTAGTAAATTATTTATAACTATTTTTCGAAAATCAACTAAAAATCATTGCAAAATCCTACCAAATAGCAAGCAAAAATTATCACGTAATTTGTTAGAGAAAAATAGAGGAAGAAGTTTTCATCTATTTGATTATGACATTTTTTTTTATAATATTTTGTTAATTACTACATTTAAAGAAGTCGAATACATGTTTGAGAATTATGTATTGACAGTTTTAAAATGAAATCTTAAAAGATGTTAATTGATTCTCTTAGGAACGTTTGGGGTTTCAATTAGTTTACTCTTTTTTCTTTCTTTTTTTTTTTTTTTTGATTGATCAATTAGTTTATTTAAGATGTCAAATTGTTTGGGGTTTCAATTGATACAACTTTGAAGTTTAGGGGTATAAGTTGATTTTTTTCTCTAGATAAAATAACCTAAAATTTAACTAGATTTTAATTATTCTATTGAATTTTCAAAGTTTATTTCTTACCTTTAAGCATTACATTTGTTTCATCAACATTTTATATAAAATGAAGATAGGAAATGCAACTTGACGATAAGTTGTAAAACAGCAGTATAATATTGTTTCAAAAGTTTTTAACTTTTGAAATTGTCTTGAAACAACCATTTCATATCTTCCATTAAAATGGAGATGAAAAGTGTGTTTTGATAATTCATTGAGTTACGCACGAGTATACTTCATGATGACCTGTAAGAAAACTAAAGAGTTTTAATCAAGTTCGAAATGATCTTGGTTAGTGGGAGAATAGATTTAGGAGATAGAGTCGTAGTCAAAATAGTGGTGAAGTTACGTATTGTGAGAAAAGTCATGCACTTGTAAAAATTACTTGCATGTTTGACAATGAGAAGCCAAACACTAGAAAAGTTGAACAAGAGATGAATCAAGAGAGAGAGCTTCATGAGAGAAAGTATTAACACACTGTGCACTTGTTCAGAAAACAAATACCAAACTTTCTATGTTACTGAAGTTGTTTTGTTTGAAGAGATGACATTTTATTTTAAAAAAAAAAAAAAACATGTCTATGTTAGTTTTTAAAAATGTTCTCATACATACTTTATTAATCATTATTCTTAAGAAAGATAATAACCAATGACATAAAGTCATTCACAATTTATTGAAATTCAATTTCACATTCCAAAATAAATTCTTCTATTAGAAAATTCACTTGTGAACTTTCCAATTTTCATGGTAGGAAATAGGAATTCTTTAAAAAATATATATATAGTTTATTAACTTAAAGGAAAAGGTGTGGAAGTAAAGAAATCTTAAAAAAATCAGGTTTTCTTTAAGGATTTTATGAAATCAATTTTATTAGTTAATTTGCTATACCTTTTTCAAAAAAAATTAAAAAGATTTTAGAAGATAATAATTTTTGCATTATGCTTTCTTTTCCTTATAATCAAAGTAGCTAAAAATTCCAAAACAACAATACAATAAATAAATAAAAGGAGACTTTTTTCTTTCAATGTCGAAGAGCACAAACACTAACAACCAAACATTTGAAGAAAAAATTAGGGTTTTTTTTAAAGGGGCAAGATGGTAATTTCGTAAACTGAAAAGTGCTATTAATACAAAATGGAAAACCTTGATATATATTTGTAATATTTGGCAATTACCCAAAATTCGTGTTCGTTTTTTCTTCATCGATGGCGTCTTTAAGTACCTCCGGCCTGCTCAAAACCCTAGCTGCTGCTTCTCGGCAACATCAAGGATCCATTTCCCAGACCCGCCATTAGAGCTTAAGCTTCGAATTCGGGTCCAGAAATTTGAACTGAGCATTGGAAACGTGGACTTGGTTCTTGAGGATGTGAGGAAATGTCGATGTTGTATCTGTGGATTTCTCATCTCATTTAATCCATGATGGCCACCTACTTAGGATTTAATATCGTACGGGCAACCAAATGTAATAGAGTTAGACGGTTGTCCCTAGTCAAGGTGTGCGCAAGTTGGTCCGGACACTCACAATATAAGAAAATAGAAAAAATGGATGCTTCTCAACTAGCAACGTTGAAACCGATTAGATCTCATACCTCCATTCTTCCTCCTCTCCTAAAAAATCCAGTATGTATGTGTGTGTGAATGTATGTATCTTCAAATCTCCTTCAAGCCATTGATCCACAGACTTTTTGTTGTATTGTCTGATGCTATGAATCCAATTCAAGTAAGAAGTTCACAAATGTTTTGGGAGCATACCATGAGAAAAACAAAGAGCGTTTATGCCTCATAGAAACTTAGAAGCTCAAATACTGCTGCAAGGATTCATATGTCCTCAACACCAGTGCTTGTATTGTTTGTGGGAAGGCAAGTCAAGATCTTCATTATATTTTTGCTCATTGCTCCATTCTCTACAACCTTTTGGGAAGGCATCCTCATGTTCAAGTAATTCTCCTCTCCTTGGAAATGGTGACATCTAGATCGGCAGAATGATTCAAACATCTAACCTTTTAGTTGAAGACATATGCCTTAACGAGTTGTGTTATACTCAAATTGGCAGCAATATACCAGTTAATAATATATGATAGATATACTGTTTAAAAAGCTGCCGATTTAGACCTTGCATTTGTTTCTGGCCTATGGTGTATAGATCTTGAACAGTCTCTGTTAATAGTTTAGAAGGATTGGTGAGATAATTCATTATACAAATTTGCATTAAAATGCAAATTCTCTTTACTATTTTCCTACCTCTCTTCTGATTTGTTGACTACTGATGTTAAGTTTAAACAAAAACAGAATGAGCAGAATTAGTCAGGCACAATGCAGGCAGTAAATAGTCACCTTGACATATTGAGGCCAGCCATAAGGAACTACGGTGGGAGCGTGGAAGTAATATCGATCAACGGTGGCGATTGCCTCGTGAAGTATGAGGGTCCTGAATCTATTGGTACAGGAATTAAAGCAGCTAGCTTTACCCAAGTTTTTTGAAGCAAAGAGAGTATGTATAGGTGCTATATTTATTGAAAAGTTGGTGCCCATTCTATAAGATTAGCAATGTAAAGATCTCTTGTTCAATAAATGATATCATTGATGACCATAATCTTATGCAACATTGAAGGAAAGTTCTGAAAATAAACAAAAAAAAAAAAAAAAAGGAGCATTGTTCTGATCAAAATTCTATTTGAGAAGCTGATTTATTCTTATTTGGGAAAAAATCAATTTTGACCCCTGAACTTAGCAGGTTGTATCAATTTTAACTCTAAACTTTCAATTTCATCAATTTGAACCCTAAACTTAACAATTGTATCAATTTGAACCTCAAACTTGCATAAATGTTGCAATGTAGACTTTGCTCAACATTTCATTTGAATTGCTATTAAAACATGTAATTGACAATTTTCTTTTCCTTTTTTTAATTCACATTGCACCTGCGTTAGTATTTTGTAAGAATTTTTTTGGAAAAACCAGAAGAAATCAAATATCACAAACTATTATTCTCATTATTGTCCAAAAAAGAATCACAAAGTTATTGACAACAAGAAAAATCTAGCAAATATGATAAATAAAAAACTCGAAATTTCTTTATTTTCGTTTCCTACATTTGTACATTCTTCTAATTAGCAAGAAAAAACAATGTAAAAGAAGAAAAAAAATCACACAAAAGTTCTTAGCAACAATAAAAAACCAGCAAATATTTGAAGATAAAAAACCTCCAAAGGTTCTTTGCTTTCGTAATCTTAAATAGCAACGAAAAAGTCCTCACAATTAAAGTTATCAACAACAAGAAAAAGTCATCTAAAATAAAGTTTCTCCAATATTTTATTTATAAGAAACCAATTCAGGTGCAATGTGAATTAAGAAAAAAATGAAGAAATAATCAATTACGTACAATGGCTCAAACGAAAAGTTAACTATAAAGTTATAAATTGTAACACTTATGCAAGTTTGAAATTAAAATCGATACGATCTGATAAATTTGAAGTTCAATTTGATGAAATTGAAAGTTCAGGGTTAAAATTGATACTACTTCCAAAGTTTAGGGTTAAAAATGATTTTTTCCCTTCTTATTTTTAATTCAATATCAAATGGTAGAAGAATTTGAACTCTTGATCAAGACTATATGCCTTCACTAGTTGAATTATGTTTAGATGGGTAGAGTTGTCTCACTTTATATCCTTATATCTAAATTCTTTTAATAATTATTTTATCAAATAACGAACGTGTTGGGAGCCACCAACACACTACTACTAACATGTAGCAAAGTATTGTAAAAACTAAGACCCAATGATAATCGGTCAAGTCATAAAAAATAATAAAATTTTACATCATTCTTTTAAATTTACTAAAAGAAGTTAGATCAAAGAAAACTTATGCACAAAAATGAAAGTAACTAAAAAAAAAAGTAATTTTTCCTCATTTCTGGTTAGATTTACATAAAATACACCATGATAATAGAACTATACAGCTAACTCTGCCAACAGAAGAGATGATGAAATAGCTAATAGATGTACAAAACCAGAGCTTTGGCTTTGTGACGAAGAGATAAAGTAAACAGACCATCGAGAAGTCGATTGCAGAGATTACCAAGAAAATCGTATCTCTTAAACGGCATCAACGTTCATCACAGCCTTAACCAAAGTTCAGTTCAGTTCAGTTCAGATGATGATGCTCCAGAGGGCATAACTAGCACACAGAATGTTCTCCAGTGAAAGCCACCTGTGCTCGAGTATTAGCCGTTTAGATTCATATGAAAACATTAACAGCCAACATAGATTTACATATATTAAAATACCATCAATATCTCCATTCAAAAACAGGACTCGAATGGAGAAAATGAGGTTCTACTGCATGGGAAAAAAGCAAAAAAGAAAAGGATTTAGACATACATACTAGAGATACAACCATATGTACGAAATTTCTTACACACCTGGAGGATCACAAATCGGATCCCTTCTGTTTTCTTGGCCTTTTAGATTGAGCTGGTGATGACGGAGCTTCAGATAACCTTCCAGTGGCCTAACAATAATCGATACAAGAAAAAGAATTTGACACAACAAAATACAGAGCAGAAGTAACAAGATAATAGTTGACAAAACATACCTTACGTTTCTGATCCCGTTTGCCAAACCTTTCCCCTAGTTGAAGAAAAACATACATGTAAAAAATGAACTTCCACGAGCGCAACAAAAACAATCAAATTCCTTTTAAGGGGAATAACATAAACTTCATTTCTAATCCTTGAACTGAACCTTTTTTTTTTGAAAAGCCTTGAACTGAACTTAAACCTGAATATAAACGTACATTCCAATTTTCATCTTCCCTTTTTTTTTCTAAAAAAAAAAAACTAATTAAATAGCGGAAAGAGAAGTCCTGACCAAAGGAGTTGCAGGAAAAAAAAAAAAAAAAACCTCTCCAATTGCCTTAAAGAGAGAATATAGAGTCGTCGTTATACAAGGATTTGGATGAACTACGACAAGAAGAGGTATAAGGAAAGTGATCTCCCAGATTATCTCCCATTGTCTTCTGACAGCATCTAGCATTATTTTAAAAGAGTATAAATAGAACTACAATCAAAGGACCAAAATCTTCATCTAAAGTTGTCGGCCTTCCTTTGTCTTTCCTTTTGTACATTATATATATCAGGGAAATAGTTACTTGTCTTCATAAAAAAAAATATAAAAATGTTTTTGTTCTTTACATCCTTCAACTTCAAGGTGTCATGCTTCATGTACTCGAAAAAAAAGGGTGCCATGTTTCAGCCGGCTGATGCTTTGTTTGTGCATCTCACCGCTTGGTACGTGAGAGGCATGTTGCAAATAATGAATTTTACACTTTTAAAACACTAATTGCAACTAGATAGCTTCAAATAACTTGAATTAAATATAGCATTCGAAAGAGATACATGCGGAAGGAAAAATATAGAAGTTCAATTAGAGAATCCATTTACCTCCAAAAGTCATGGAATCAGGAATAAAACTGCGATCCTGCACCAGAGCATGACAAGAATGCTGTTAGCAGAGGAAGAGTTATAGATTCACAGACATGAGAGAATTACGGTACTCGTGTAAGTGAGTACGTTTACTGACCTTGGGTGTGCCAGGTGCCTCGTTGTATGAACTGTCACGGAAAGATGAACCTTCTGCCTCCTTATTTTGCAACTGTTCGAAAGATATAGGAAATGACAACAAAAATTAGACTTAACTACGTTAAAGGCATATGGCATTTAACTTAAGCCAGTTCCATCAACAAAGTATTCCCTTAATGAGAGTTAAAAAAAAATTATTAAACCCACGGTTTATGAGCGGTATTAATGCAAGTTTGATGCACATAAATTTGCTACCACTGGGACATGCATATGGATAAAAGATAACTATACCTGCTTCTGAAGATTCAGAAGAGTCAATATTTCTTTTCTTAATTCAAGATGCTCTGCACAGACTGCTTTTGTTGGAACCCTCGGCTTTAGATTAACCTATTTACAAATAATAATAATAAAAATAAAATAAAATCCTTTGTGAGTGAATTATACAACTATGTAACACTAGAACATGAGGACTCGGGGAAATGACTACTGAAGAAATTCCAACAGGTTGACAAAAAATACAATATGGTTGGTTCGTCATGAAATAGTTATAGGTGTTTCTGGAATCCAAAGAGTTTTGTAATTTTCACCCTCTATACTTGCTTTAAATTGGAAATAATTTTTGTTAAGAAAAGACAAAAAATGAACATATACCACCATCAACAATATTAACTAGGTGCTCCTGATAGTAAAGGGTATAAATTCAAAACATAGAGAAAAGTTTCTAATTTGCTATGTTTTCTCTTTCTTCTCACGAGCTGCGATGAAATAGATATTATTATTAAATCTTCCAACCACCACTTTATGAGAAAACAAGTATTTGCATCAAACAAAAACTGGAGTGTTAACTGTTAACTAACCGAAAGATCTTGTAATGTTTGTTCAACTCGCTTGATAGTCCGAAGCCCAGCAGATGAGCTTGCAGCTTGTACCATTTGCTCAAGTGCATACGTTCTCAAGTATACAGGAAGCTGAAATGTAGGAATCAGTCATCAGACCACATTCTCAAATTTTATATTTTTGGTATGGATCAATTAAGCTTCGAGAGAAAAATCCAGCACAAAAACTTCTTTGACAGGAGTATCAAAATAAAATTGAAAAAAAAAACGAAGCTATAGAAAGGCTTCTAAAAATTTATAGGCAAAAGCTAAATATGATTCCTTTGGGCCATATACCATGCGAAGAGAAGCAAGAGTAGAAGCATTATCTGCCACGACAGTTGAAGGTGCAGCTGCTGGAGGAGGGGGCTGCACATTGGATACAGATGGTACAGGATCTCCAGGAACGACAGCCCTTTCAGTAACTTCTGGAACAGCATTTGAAGTGACAGGCAACTCAGATTCTTCAGCCACCTAAAATGAATAAAACCAATATCATAAACCAGCTCTACATATAGCATGATGATGCAATTATTTTAAAAAATCATTCACAAGATTCTTCAGAATTGGGCTAAAGTTGTGATCCACTTTGAAACTGCAAATGGAACTATATAGAAGATAGAAGAAAAGAGAGAGAGTACATACCTTACCACTAAAATAAAATTTGGTTACCTTTTCTAAGTCCAGACGGAAGGGGACAGTATTCCTAAACTTAATATTATTTTAAAGCATGACTAGAGGCTCATTCCAAAAGATAATGTGTGGACATACTTTAAGAGGAAAAAGCTTAACGAAGAAGAGGAGAAGTTTTAGTTTTGGAGTCTCGTACCCTAAAAGATTAAGTAGTGCAATACTTCGATGGATTGTTTCCGTACACCATGACATTTATATTACTATCATTTTTATGGCACAATAACTAAAAGCCTACAGGTTAATAATGGAATTTCTTTCAACCATGAAATCCAGTAATGCTAAAATCCAAAGTGAACCTGTATTCTGCTTTGTGCATTGCCTAAAAAAATTAGCATATATGACTTGAACTCACTCTTTCAGCTCTACGCGATTCAGTTATCTTTTTTGCTTCAGCAAGAACCTGAAACAATAAAGAGATAAGGACTTCAACTTAACCATATACATAAACATTAATTTGTTATTGGGTATTTATTAAAACATAAAAGAATCAAGACCTCTGCATCTTTTCGTTCTTGCTGTTTTGTTTGGGAGAGGACCATGGACAATGCCCTTTTGCGCTCAATCTCTTTTGAGACATTGTAAGGATCCTACAGATAAAGAATAAATAAGAAAATCATACAGAATATTACTTTTCCAAGCAACCTCAACTATAGGTAGCTTCATAGATCTTTTAGAGGAAAACGTAACATTGCAAATAGACCTAATTCAAGAACTACCTACCTTGGCAAGAGGGTTCCCTGAACTTTCTCGAGACGCTGGTCCTCTAGCAACCGAAATTGCTTTTGACGCTATGAACATATAATATTATAGTATAAGTTTTCAATAATCACGAGTGCATTTGAAAATGATCCACACAAGTATATTAAAAAATCAACAACACAAATTGGCAACATTTTAAACAAGAAGTGTTTGCCATAACAGACCAAAAAAAGTTGCATGTACCACGGTAATATCGCTCCTTCAGTTCCTCCACTGTCCTTGTTGATGGAAACCTGTCAGCTATCACAATGAAGCGAAGATCAAACCGTTCACACAAGTCAAATAATTGATCTGTCTCCTCCTTTGTCCATGACTGAAAACAGTTTAAAAAGTATATATCTCAATTTCCAACCACAAAACAATAAGACAGAATTAAGAAATACGCTAGAGAAAGCAAGATAGAACAGCAATTGAGTCTAGAGCATGAGTCGACTTTCAACTGAACATTTTCCATCCCAACGTCGACTTCCAAACGACATCAAATCGATGCCTGCTCATTTGATTATTGACCAGTAAGGCCTTCTTCCAATAATGATGCAAAACTGTTTAGGGGAAAAGGCGGCTGACTGACAAAATAATGAATAATAGATATGCTCCAATTTCATAAGTTGGTAGAAAAGGCTTGATGCAACCAAGGTAATAGGTATTGGCACTTTGAAATTCAAGTCTTATGTAGGTCTTGTAGAAGCTCAAAGAGCCTCCACAGTTAAGATTAATTAAGAGGGAGATTAATTACAAAAGAATTTTTTTTGAATAAGAAACCTAACTTTAAAAACATGAAATAATATATACAGGGCATACAAAAAAACAGCCTGCAAAAGAAGAGTCCAAGCCTAAAAAAAAGGTCTCCAATTCAAAAGAATTACACCTGAGACTTAATTGAAAAAGAGAGACGGATATACCCACAGGGTCATTCAAATACTTCTTGTACTCCTCATCCGTGTATTTGACAATTTCAATTTTCAACAGACTGCACCACATTCAAAGCAGATAATACATTTGATTAATGATAATAAATTTCGATATTGGTGTTTAATTATTCAATAAATGTTTACACTTTTTGAAAACATAAAATTATTAGCGAGTACTAGGGAACTTTTTTTTTTTTTTTTTTTTGAGATGTCATATAAATATGCTCAAAGGCCAGCCAAAAAACAGCCTAAGGGCTGGGGGAAGAGAGAACCCCCTCCCATGACAAAAAAGCTAAACAAAAGCAGTCCAATTTGACATGATCATGGACAAGCTGTAGTACTAGGAAACATTCTAATTGCAAAAAAACATCAAAGGAATCGACAAATACAGTTTAAAAAGTTAATATTTAAGAATGAGAAGCTTTAAGGCCAGGGATCCTATAAGCACGTTCACCATTCTAATAACATTCAGACTCCATGATCATCTGTTGCCAAATGTCAAGGTTTATTTTGGGAGAAATCATGCTTCGAAGTTGGGAATGGACTGACAATAAGATGTTGGACAAACAAGTGGATTAATAGCACTTATAGCCATTTTATTTCCTGGAGTTTATGCACAGCAAGATGATAGAAACCAAAGAAATACATGTATGATGGTTAAATACAGAAAGATAACTACCAAGTAATTTGAGGTACTTGGACTTGGACCCTCCTCTTGAGATCACTCAAGCCTATACTAACTAAACCAACGCATACCTCCATCCTTTCCCACTCACTCTATTTATAACAAATCACCATAACAACTTCACTAGTTAATTACTAATATACTGATACCCTAATAATATTCTGAACTCTACCTTAATAGCATTTATATCACAGGAGTAAGAACCAAAGAATCCAGGTTATTTGAGAAAAAAAATTGCTACACAATTATAAGGGGATAATGAAAGAAAAAGAGAGGAATTGGAGGATCTTTTCACGTGACTTGGAGTTGGAATATAATATTCATCAATATTTCCAAAATTTGAAGGTTTCCACCCAATAAGGGGTCAACAATACTTTCAGTCTACCAAAAATGCCAACGAAATATCAGAAGTGTCAATAAAAAAAATCACCAATATAAACATAAATACTAATAATAAGGATTTGTAGCATATGTGTGCGGAATGCTTATTTACAAATTCCCCCTTTCTTAAAAATTTTGATTTCCACGATTTTTTTTCAAGAATGTCCATCAAAATAAATATTTTACCATAAAATTGAAACTTCAGAATTTTTTCAACATCGACATCTAGTTTCTTGCTCACGACCATAGAGGAGTGCTTCAACCACATATACCTTGTAAACTGACCAATATATGAACAAGAAAATAATTGGTATGTTGGAATCACACACAAAGCAAAGGATGTTAATGGATATATCAAACTTTCCGTTTCCATCTAAGCATGAAAAGACATTTTAAATTTCAAATTTTAACTTAAAAAAAAGACAAAACAACAAATCAATAAATAAAAAGGACTTGGCATTACCTTGTTATACTTTGCAAAGGAGTAGTCACCTGTAGGTGGAATGCCGTTTACAACTCTAACCTACAAAGGAAAGAATTGGGAGGGAAGGAGAGAAATGTGACTTTGAACAATAACAAAAATCAATTGAAATATCCACGATTCATAAAGGTGCCAAAGCCTACCCAATGGTAAAGCTGCAAATTATCTTTTCTAGCAGAATTTTTGAACAGAAGCCATTGCCACGTAATCTGAAGGAAAATCACAAAACAATTATAAGCACGGTCTTAATTCATTTATTTTTTTTAAAAAACTAAACTTTCATTGAGAAACATGAAAGAATATACAAGGGCAATACAAAAACAACCCTACAAGAGGATTCCACTCAAAGAGGGGGCCTCCAATCCAAAAGAATCAAACCAAGCTGATAATTACAAATTTTCTTTTAGTAGAAGCCACAACAAGGCATTAAATCTAACACTATCCGACACCTCAACCCAAGACAGCTCGACACCTGAACCCAAGACTGCTCAACACCTCTAAAGATTCTAATATTTCTCCCGAGTCAACATAAAGCAACAAGCTTGCCAAAGAACCCCAGCCCTTTCCCCAAAAGGGAGTCATCAGCACTCCTCTAGCATAGAGCGATAGTCTGACAAACATAATCTAAAAAACTCCAAGACCTGATCCCACATAAATTCATTAAATACACGATCAATATATATTTTTAAATCAATAGAATGTACGATACCCAATTATTAGCCAAACACTCGAGTAACAAATAGAAAAGCAACAGAGTAACTGAAAATACATATCATTTCAATACTACATTAAGCTTTCAAATACAATGGCTCCCTAATTTTCTCACACCAGCACAGAGGACTATAAAAAACAGAGTCCTCAACTTCGATATTCAATTCAGCATTTTCCTCACTTCTACTACATACTATCAGATGACATCACATATTGCACAAGAAGAAAAAACCTTCTCATCTGATGGAGGTCGCTTCTTCAGCTCAGATGTATCGATTGCCGGCATAATAGGCGCCAGACCACCAGTAAGCGCATAAACCTACAATTCAGAAACCCCACCATGACTACTGTAAGCAATAAAACCAAGCAACAACAGTCATACAACCATACACGCACAGAGAAGACATTACCTCGCAGGAAATTCCATCTCGCTTTCTCTGGGCATCCTTCTGAGCCCTAGGTTTCTTCTCTTGGTGTATAGGCAACGTATTTTTGGGCAAGCCCAAGATATCCTTGGCATCCATATCACCCAAATTCTAGGGCTTCTTTGTACTTCGCAATGCCGGATAACTCGAGTTCAAAGAGTCGAATCTTTCACAGAGTAATGTTGCTCTGATCCTAATTTCATCAAACGTACACCATACGAACAGGATTTCGATACGATCGATTCGAAGAAGATCGTTCTTGTTTCATTTTTTGAGCATTATTCGAGCGCGAAAGCACAGTGGAGCAGAGGAAGAAGACTTATTTCACGTGTAACTGACGAACAGGAACAGTGTCACGGTCGTACCTTTTCAACCGTGCGGCGCCATGATCTTACACGCGACCATGGCCAGCCTTAAGGGTCATCTCTAACCCATAATACTTTTTCGCGGGACTTTGGTGCTTCATCGGACCTTAGGCGAGGTTCTTCATCCTCAACCGAACTCAAATCATCTTGCAGCGGAATACATTCGGTCATACACGTCGCCCGTACGTGTATTTTCACTCACATGCGACTCTAGCCGACTTGCCTCTACACTAGGCCAAGTCCTAAGGCTCAACCTTGCCTCTACATCAGGCCAAGGTCATCTGAATGCAACGTCGCATCTCATTTCATCATCTTCAATCTCGAGAACACGGCCCACACGCTTCTACATCGATCTGGAACTTCGCCAGGATGTGTTCGGACCCTTCAACGGGTCAAAACGGCCTTAAAACGCTCAACCGGAGCTTACCGGGTGATTTCAGCACTTACCGGGACCTACCGGAGCATTATAACGCTTACCGGGGCTTATCGGGCCATTATAATGCTTACCGGGACATTTCGGGCAAATACCGTGCCAACCGGGAACTATCGGGTTCCACTGATGCTTCACGATGCCACCCCGAGCCTCGGGATGTCATCTGACTTAACCGCTCGCTCGGACCTGCTTCTCGAGAATCGACCCATGGGCTTTACTTGTGATCGGGGCCTCCCGGACATCCATCCATCCGGGCATATCGAGGCATGAACCCTTCCGTGTCATGCCGAGTCATTTCTGTATAGCGTGCCGCAGCCCGGCCATATGGTGCAACCTCTAGCCCATGGGCGGGGGCGCAATGTCGGCACACCCGTGCCGCCCGACACTGTCCTTGGAAACCCATTCCCAAAGGAAGACGCCCAAGACACTCGTCTTGCAACGCTCGCCCACGCCATGACACACGCATGTGCCATGGGGTAGCTCACTTAGGCCACAGGGCCCAGGGGTGGTGGAGAGCTGACACCATGCCTCCCCCTATAGTACATTCTGAGGCATATTTGGTCTGACACCCTTGCACGTCATTTTCACGAGGAGTCATACGCCAACGTGGAGCGCCCGTCTGGTGTCCGATTGACACGAAACTTTGCGGGCTTGCATACTTCACTCATATGCACTTAACTCCAGAGCCGCTCGTCAAAACTCACGACGGAACCCCGACTTCTGAGGTCATGGCTCGGGGCCCCATCTGACCCCCATTAAGCATACCACTGACGCGTCTGACGACACTGTTGCTTCTCAATATGCTCATGCCTTCTTGTGACATCAATGTCCACTCATCTTGGTGTGTTGGATGATGCATCGTCCTCCTCGATCGCATCATGGCACTTCTCTCTCTCGGCCCTCTGACATGGCCCGATGGGCGACGCTCGACGTGCCACCACTTCACTGTCTGCTCAGTGAGGGTCACAACCTACTCTCTTCTAGTATGGTTGTGACAAACAGCATAGTCATGGAAGTGATTTTTTTTATTTTTTATTTTTATTTTTTTGACAAGGGTTGAGATAAAATTTAATGGTTGATTTCTTATTTATTTAATAAATCTTACATTATACTACTCTTATTCATGATTTTTCTTTAAAAAAATAAAAAAACTAAATTTATGGTTATATTATAATTATATGATAAGCATAATATATGTGTTCACACGTAACTTCGAAGATGGAGACACGTGGAATAAACAATATATTGTATTGATATTATATGCGTGTGAGTGTACAATCTCTCACTTTAATCCTCTGATTCTCTCTCTTGTGTGAGCTTTTGAAGTCTTGGAGTCTTGAAGAGTCTTTGGTCTTCAATAAGTCGAGTCTTCAAGAAGTCTTGGTGGAATTTCTCTAAATTCTCTGACTCTGGCTGGGAGCTTCCAACTTCTCCCCTGAATCCCCTCCAAATGAATGGTGGCCTCCTCTATTTATAGAGTTGATGGACTTCATATGGGCTTGGGTTTGGGCCCAACCTTTGGGCTTAGGCTGTATTTGGGCTTTATTTTAATTTAACCCAATTTCTTCAATGATCTCGGGTTACATTAGTCTTGGGTCCAATTGCCACGTGGCATAATTTGATTGGACTCGGCTTATGTCATCTGATGGATCAATAATAGACTGGCATTGTTTGATTTGCCCGAATTTTAATGTCTATTAATTTAATTTAGGGACACATGTAAATTTGTAATTGGTCCCAAATTTATTTCATCATTAATTCAAATTAATGACTTGGCAATTTGTGATTGACCGAAATTTCTCCTTCAACAATATGTTTTAGTTCTTCATGTTGGAGTATCTTTTTTCCATTTAGTCTCTCTCGTTTATCTTCGTCCCTACAATTGTTAATCTAATTTTTTTTTTTAAAAAAAAAAGTTTATAAAAAATTGTTAGTTGATCGCAGATGATGAATGTAAAAAAATGGTTGGTGATAAACTTATATGTATAATATTGATAGATCTAAAAAAAAGTTTGAAGGAGAAAATGAAATAAAACTCAAAATTTTTATTAATTTCTTGGAAACTTGAAAGAAGAATGAGAAAATGTTCATTTGATGGATAATAATTTTTTTTTCTCTTTCTAAATTTCTACCGAGTTGTTAAGTATTATGTCACATTCAATTTCATGTAAAACTATTGAAAAATATTAAAATATAAAACATCAAAATGAAATCTTTTTAATAATAAGAACTAAATTGAAAAAACATCAACAAAAAGAGATCCAAACATGTATGTGTCCTATATGGTTACTAAATTTAAGTAACAATAGTGTAAATATTTTCTACATAAAGAAGAACAATGGTGTAAATATTTGTTAAATTACCTATTTTTTCTATTTGGTTTGAGTTTAGTTTCCATTAATACTAATTTTTTAGATAGTTATTTAACTACTATAATTCAAATTTAATCTCAATTTAGTCTCTACAATTTTAAATATTTTAATTCGACATGATTTGGCCAAATTTCACCCGTCATTATTGTCATTACAAGAGTATAACTCAACTGACATAAAGTTGTACTAATGACCGTGAGGTATGTTGTTCAAATCCCCCCACCTTCATGTATTATAAAAAATAAAAAAAAATAAAAAAAATAAAAAAAAAACAATCCTATCATGGTTAATACATAAAATATGTACTAAAAATAACATGAAATATTTTGGTAATAAATTAGCGTCTTCTATTTGGTTGATCATAAACATCTCAATCTTTTATCTCAAGAAAATGATCTCAATGTTTAAAAAATAATTTATGAATCAGTCATGGATTTAAAGAAAAATCATAAAAATTAATTTCAAAATTTCAAAATTATAAATATCAAATTAAAAACGAACTAAAATAAAAAACTGAAATAAGATTTGAACAATAAGGATCTAATTAAAATTTTCTTAAAGGAAAAAATCAATTTTTACCCCTGTACTTAGCAGGTTCTATCAATTTTAACCCTAAACTTTCAATTTCATCAAATTGAACCCTAAACTTAACAAATTGTATCAATTTGAACCTCAAACTTGCATAAATGTTGCAATGTAGACCTTTGGTCAACTTTTCATTTGAATTGCTATTAAAACATGTAATTGACAATTTCCTTTTCTTTTGTTAGTTCACATTGCACCTAAGTTAGTGTTTTGTAAGATTTTTTTTTGGAAAAACCAAAAGAAATCAGATATCCTAGACTATTCTTCTCATTATTATCCAAAAAAGAATCACAAATTTATTTGCAACAAGAAAAATCTAACAAATATGAGAAATAAAAAATCAAAATTTCTTTATTTTCGTTTCCTACATTTGTACATTCTTCTGATTAGCAAGAAAAAAACCCGTAAAAGAAGACAAAAATCTCACAAAATTCTTAGCAACAATAAAAAAACCAGCAAATATTTGAAGATAAAAAACCTCAAAAGTTTCTTTGCTTTCGTAATCTTAAATAGCAGCGAAAAAACCCTCACAATTAAAGTTCTTAACAATAAGAAAAAATCATATAAAATAAAGTTTCTCCGATATTTTATTTATAAGAAGCCAATTCAGGTGCAATGTGAATTAAGAAGAAAAAAAAAGAAGAAATAATCAATTACGTATGGTGGTTCAAATGAAAATTAACCAAAGGTATATATTGTAACACTTACGTAAGTTTGAGGTTAAAATCGATACAATCTCATAAGTTTGAGGTTCAATTTGATGAAATTTAAAGTTTAGGGTTAAAATTGATAGAACTTGTTAAGTTTAGGGTCCAATTTGATGAAATTGAAAATTCATGGTTAAAATTGATACAACCCCCAAAGTTTAAGGGTTAAAAATGTTTTTTTTCCCAAAAATTAAGCTCACATTTTTTCTTCTTTGTTGGTGTGAGTTTGAATCAAACCATCAATGAAATAAATAATATATAAATTAAGAAAATTTTGTGTGATTTTACATTTCTCCGAACAGTTTAATTTTCTTTTAACCTCCGAACAGTTTAATTTTCTTATCATAAAAGAAAACTAAAATAGATCATTCAAGAAAAAGAAAAAAGAAAATTAAAAAAAAAGGAAAATCGAAAAAAAAAAGAAACTGGAGATGCGGGGGATCGAACCCCGTGCCTCTCGCATGCAAAGCGAGCGCTCTACCATTTGAGCTACATCCCCATTTGAAAGTTGATTTTGAATTATTTTACTTGTACGGTATTTAATTTGTCGCCAATTACCATAAACTCCCTTTTCAAAATAAATAAATAATAATAATAATAATAATGCCATAAGCTGAAAATATTTGGAGAAACGGAACATTTTTAAAAAGAGACAAACAAAATCATATGGTTTGAGTTGGTTTGGAAACTAATTTGATTTTCGAGTCTACAAAGTTAAACCATCCCAATGCAACCAATCCGAATCATAATTAATATATTATTTTATTGGTTAACCTAAAATTCACTTCTACTTCAGTCGAACTCATTTATATTTTAACCCAAATCTTAAATTGAATGAGTCGGGTTAGTTGTTCAAAATTTTTGGATAGTATGCTCTTATGTACACCTTTAATCGAAGCTTCAATTGAGAATCACATAGTTCTACCTAACCAATCTGATGAAACCTAACCCAACTCAATTTTTATGGGTTGGATTCTTAACTTAAATAAAAATAGTTCGGGTTATAAAAATCTACAACTCGAACGATTGAGTTGAGTTTAAAATATCACTTCTTACTAGAGCTAACACAATTCAGAAACGATGAATAAAATAGGAGATTCCTCCTCAGATAATCATTGCTTCTCATCCTTTACAAAAAAAAAAAATTCAAAATTTTTTAAACTAAAAGTTATCAAATTTATGTTTTATTGCCTAACAAAAGTAAATTAAAGTTTAAAAATGTATGTGGAGGTTATGTGTATACTAATAGTTGCAAGATTTTGCTATTGGGCAATGATCTTCACATTTTGTTGTAGCAACTTTTTTGTTTGCCTTCTTATGTTAAGGCTCTTTTTTATCTTGCTTTCTTATTTTATATTTTTTGGAGTATTTTTCTTCTTCAACCCTAGCTAATTAAGCAGCAAATTCTTGAACTTTTTTTATGGAAAAAAAAAAGACGACGACATATTGTACCTTTGGTAACATGTTTTCACGTATGGTTTCCCCTTTTGATTGTTCTAAAAAAGATCTTGATAATGCACCAAAGTATGATATTATTCTCTCCATTATGAGTAACACCCCCTCAAAGAACATTTTAAACTTCATTTTTACCCTTGACAACCCTAATTTGTAACATAAAGTACAAATATTTTGATTACTAGAAGATTGAAAGGAACTTAATTATGGTATAAAACTTATTTTTATGAAGAATAATCTTATTCTAAAAACGCATTTACATTGTGTATGCAGTTCCACATTTAAAAGGAAAGAAAGTTTAAATGAGATTATGTTGTTAAGATATAGGGGATCGAATTTCTAACCAAATGTTTAATTGTTGGTGTTAGCTCATGGTCATTGTGGAAGGGCTAAGAATAGAGGTTTTTCAAAGTGATAAAACAAGACAACCACTAAAGAAGGAAAGAAGTGACATTAAAGGTTGTTGCAAAACATGAAGAACAATGAACAATATTCGATAATTCTAATAGGTAATCATTCTTTTATATTTCATTTTATATTTTGAGATAGATTAGATGTGACGAGGGTGCTAAGATTATGTCAACCTAATTAGGATAACTAGGTGCACCTATTGATTTCTATCACAAATTACAATCTCAATATGGTTTGGGATTGAGTTGATTGGATCGGAGCATTGGACAAGAGTTGACTGAATCCCATCATTAATCCCATCTGTATAAAAAAGTACTAATTGGTTAACTCAACTATTAGAGTCTTTATCAATAAAAAAAAAAAAAGGTATATATTAATTAAATGCACTTTCAATTTAAAAATTTTCATTTGTCTTTTAATTATATAAAAGTTTCAAATATATATAATATATTACCATTAAAACTATAAGGCTAAATTATAAAAAATGTCCCTAAACTATAGGGTTTGTTTCAAAAATGCCCCTAAACTTTAAAAAGTTTCAAAAATACCCCTAAACTTTAAAAAATGTTTCAAAAATACTCATGTCGTTAATTTTTGGATGGAAACCATTAAAAATTCCAGTTTCATTAATACTCTTTAACTTTCAAAAGATTTTAAAAAATAATCTTATTAGAAAATGCTTTTTTTTTTCCTTCGCTCACCGTAAATTCTTCTTCCATGAAAATTAATGAGAAGTTTTACCTATTTTTCATGTATTCATACACTAGGAGCTTTTCTTCTCTTTCAACACATCATCCCAAGAGTTTGACTAGATTTCAGCAATGGTATTTTCGAAACATTTTTAACGGTTTTAACGATTCACATCCAAAAATTAACTGCAAGGGCATTTTTGAAACGTTTTGCAAAGTTCAGGGGTATTATTGAAACTTTTTAAAGTTCAGGGGTATTTTTGAAACAAACCCCATAGTTTAGAGGCATTTTTTATAATTTAGCCAAACTATAATGAAGGATTTGACAATTGTAATCAAATGTGTTGAATGAGATGAAGACATGATCATTCATGTTCTTGACAAATTAGTTTTTCTTAATTATTTCATTAATCGATCTCAAACATGCATGTCTATGACTTCGATATGTGTTGCCTTGCTATCCATGATATAAGTCAAATCCTCATCATCTCATCTCAAAAGAAGGCAGAAATGATAGCTTTAAATGAAATCTTTTATAATTAATAGAGAATTAATTAAGTTTGACACCATTTTCTTTTTTCTTTTTTTCAAGTTTCGACAACAAGCGTGGGTGAAGATTCGACACCCTTTGGTCTTTTGGTGGAAGATATAATATCTTAAACAACTAGAGTTATGCTTAGATTGACTTTAGTATAAATTATCTCTATTCTTTCAACACAAGGTGCGATAACAAGTTCGGAAAGACTCGAACTAAAAAAAAGCATTCAATCATCTAGATTTTACTGGTTGTTGGAGATACTTTTTATTCAAATATATATCTAGCCTTACATTGTTTTACAACTAAATTAGATGCACCGAGTCAAACTATGAAAATTTCTTCATATCCTCTTTACTTTATGTCAAGGACAATGGAACGACCCACAATTCTCCACAATGGTAATGATATTGTCTACTTTGGACGTAAGCCCTTATGAGTTTGCTTTTGTTCCACCCAATCGATCTTATACCAACGAAGATATTCCTCTTATCTACGACAATATGGAACTTTGGTCGCACTTCCAACATTTTATAAACAAACAAAAGTTTAAAATCTCTTGCAAAACCAGAGTCAAAGAATCAATAATAGATATGTTATAGTCCAAAATGGGAATGAGTTGGTGTTACAAAGTTATAATATATAATTTGATGATTGATAAGTTGATTCCATGATTATAAATTCATTTCATACTGAGCCAAAATTGAAATAAGACTAGGGTATAGTGTTATATACATTCTAATTATGAGAAAGGATCATGCCAAACATATTTAAATAGATACCATGTTTATGTGTAGGTACCTATATATGTCCTTATACGTACATTCCATTTAGAACTAGGAATAGGTGTAATCAAACATGTTATTAACATATCTCTCTCGTCATTTGGGATCTTATTATCTCTTTGGACTTCTATTGAGTTGAGAAATAAGGGTTGAATTCTAATCTTTTTATAACCTCGTGGGCTTGAATAACTAGAAAATTTTCAATTAGTTGTTCAACTCATGGATACTTTTATAACTTCGTGAGCCTGAATTCATCTTCGTCTCAACTTTTTTTCTTTTTGTACTCATATATCCCTCTCCACTTTATTAATTGGTATAATCACTCGGTGAGAGAAAAGTAACAATAATTATTTTTTAACATGTTCTTTCAAAAAAAAAAATTATTTTTTAACATGTTTTCCTGGACTCATTACCCCCATTGGATTCAAATAACTTTTTTTTTTTTTTTTTTTTTTGGAGAAAGTATCTATTACCCTTTATGTGTAATATGAAAGAGAATAAGAGAAAATATTCCCAATAATAATAAAGAATTGACATATTTCTCCCTTTGCTTTCTTATTCAATTTCAAAAAGCACTACAATTTGTCACCCTCTAATTAAACACATACAATAAAAACTAGCCCCTACCCTCCAATCCTCACCTTTTTTCCTAGCAGGCCTTTGCATGGTTGAGATTTGGTGCTGTATTTTCATGTCCTTTTGAAAGGATCAAACACAATATATATTTTTTTTTAATCAGGGGTCATGTCATTTCCAATATGTAAAAAATAAAAAATTATAGTGATGTGCAGCCAAAAAGTGCCTCAATTTGTTTTTAAGCATATATATTGAGAGAGATATAGGGCTTGCTATTGGAATTATGGGGGGTTAAATCTTTAAAAAGTTTGTGAAAAATGAGAAAAAGAGGAAAATGATAGGTTACCCAAAAGTTGCATTTCTTCCATCTTGGATGTATGAAGAATCTTTTAAGGTTTGGGGATCCCAAATCTTGATATTTTTTAATGCTATCATTTCATTTGACTGTTTTGGAGTTTTATTGGTAAATTAGGTAGGATTTTTCTTTTTAACCGACTAAGTTTTCCAATAGTGTTTAGGTCCCGTTTGATAACCATTTCGTTTTTGGTTTTTTGTTTTTGAAAATCATGCTTGTTTTCTCCTAAATTTCCCATCATGTGGCTTTCATCCTTGTTAAGGATCCATTTGAATTCCTAGCCAAATTCTAAAAACAAAAACAAGTTTTTGAAAACTACTTTTTTTTTTTGTTTTCAAAATTGGACTTGGTTTTTTAAAACAAGGAAGAAGGTTGATACAAAAATAAAGAAACCTATTAGTGAAAGTAGGTGTGTATAAGCTTAATTTTCAAAAACCAAAAACAAAAAACGAAATGGTTATCAAACGGGACCTTAGTTCCTTTTTGGTGCGCAGTCTTGTTTTTTAATGGTTTATATTAGGAAAAATGACTATACTTACATTCTAGAAAAACAAGATTTCTAAAAGTTGTTCTTTACTTGAGACGTTTGAACATATAGTAGATGATGAAGACAACAGGTTGATAGTCAATAGTTGAGATAAGAATAAGTTCAATAATGTATTTAATCTTGTGATCCATCTAATCCGTTGCCACACCACATATTATAGACATGGAACTCAAAGTCGTATCTAATAATTAATCAAACCCATTTTGTATGACACTTCGACCTTACAAACATATATAAAAAAAATAATAATCAATTTCAATTTTAACCATTATAAATATCATAAATAAATAACCAAGTGCATGCCAAATATAAATGAAAGTTCCTTAGTTGTTTATGGCATTTTGATTCTTAATTAATAATTAGGTGTCTAAAGTTAGTCTTTCTAATAATATAGCTTTAACTTTTTGGCTGTGTGGCTCTAGAGACAAACTTTATATTCCAAAAATGTACACAGTTTAGGAACTCACACAACTAGGCAGTCTTTATTGCAATTATTAGAATTTTGAACTTTTGGCCAACTTTTGCAGTTATGTCCCCAAAAGCATTATAATTATTTGGACATTAGAAAAAAAAGGTTGGAAAGGACCTCAACTGCCAAAAAGACAGGAGGGTAATCTCAATCTTATCAATGATGCAAAAATAGTTTCTTAGCAAGGAAACTAGCTAGAAATCCATGTATATCATTATTATTACTTGTATAAACAAGGTTTTTCAAATGGAGACAATTAAGTTACATATTTATGACTATAAACTAAGAGTTAGTTTAGAGATGTAGGGACAATAAATGAGCATGAAAAGACTTCTTCCTACTAATCTAGATAAGCTAAAGCATCTTTATACAACATTCTAGTTGAATACCTTTTTTAATAGATTCTAAAAGCTAAATCACATATAGACTTGACTTAAAGTTGAACGGTTTATTGTGAAGAGATATGAAGAGACTCGTTATTATCTTAATTTCATGAGCCTTACAATGTACATTTATATTTCTCTCAACCATTGTAATTAAGAATATTGAAGAAGCTCATCATTTTCATTCAACATATATATGAAAACTTCTAGAGACCAAAGTATATATTCCATCCATGTTATGATCTCCATAGTACGTATAGTAGAATGATATTGGGTTATATATTATATATATTAGTTTGGACCTGAACTGACCCACATGAATCTTTTTAACCCTAGCAATGAAGATCACGTTGATCTTAACTCTTACACGTAGTCAACTACGACTTTGAATGCAACCATCAACGAAAGGTAACATCCTTACACAAACATTTAACATGAGGTGATTGAAGACACTGAGGATACATACAAATATATAGGTGAAAAAGCAAAGGGGAGAAGTAGTAGAGAGAGCTGTTTGTGAAGTGAGATGTTGAAGAAAAGAGAGACCACAGAAAAGAGTTAGGAGTATATAGGAAAGAGTTAAAGTTAAGGGTCTTTTCAAAGGACATATTTGTGTGTAGAGAATTGATTTTCAGGCCCCCACTTATCAAAATTTAGAGCAACTTTTGTAAGGTTTTGGCCGACATTGATAAGGCAAAATTGTGCATATATTTATTTAGGGTAAATTAATTAGGGTTTGACCGACGACAATAATTGAAGAATATGTCGTCCAGTCCAAAAATTCAAATGTAGTCAGCCAATATAAATATATGCACAATTTTGCCTTATCAATGTCGGCCAAAACCTTACAAAAGTTGCTCTAAATTATTAACTTTGTTTTTAATTTAAGTACAACAAATATGACCGAACAAAAAGATAGGTATGTTAGGAAAGAAATTGAAGAGGGTAGAAGTGATTTGTTAAGAATGCAAAGCATACTTCAATTAATTAGGACATATGTCATCGATCAAGAGAGTTAAGTTCGAATCTTTACTTATCCTATATGGGTGAAGATTTGAACCTCCAACCTCAAAATAAGGAGTAGATATTCATTTAACTGTAAAGTCGTTAGACTCATGTTGACAAATATGATTAGTATCGAAATAGAAACGTTGGATCTAAGTAATATATCTTTCTAAGTTCAATAACATGTGGAGGTGGAGAGACTTGGAGATCTAAGATATTTTAACTAAGGGAAAAATATATTTTTAGTCCCTCAAGTTTGGATTAAGTTTCATTTTGGTCCCTGAGTTTTCAAACTCAACAATTTAGCCCTTGAGGTTTGGATTTTGTTTCATTTTGGTCTTTCCATCAATTTTTCCGTTAAATACTAACGGTACTAACGGTTTGCTGACGTGACCATATTTTTTTAATTAAAAAAATTCTTTTTTAAAATTTTTAAAATAAAAATAAATAAAAAACCAGCACATCTTGGCCATATTTATTTCTTTCTCTCTCCTTCTTCTCTTATATTTCTTCTTCTTCAACCTACTTTTCTCTTTCAACCCACCAAACCAGCACATCTTGTCGGTAGTGTTTTTTTTTCTTTATCTATCATTGTCTCCACCCTCTCGACCTCCTTCTCCAACGAACCGCACGCGAGCTTCCTCTCTCCGACGAGCATCTCGCGTGCGAAGAGAAGACCCTCGTGCCGTTCGTTCCGCCCAACTGTCCTCACGCCGCTACTCATAAGTAAGAAGATTTGTCCTTGCGCCGCCGCTGGAATCGAAGGGAACGGCCTTGAAACGAAGGGGATTCAAATCTGGAACGGTTTCGTTCCAAATCTGAAACGAAGGGGATTTTCCCTTCGTTTCAGGCGTGGATTTTTGCCGGCGGGAGAGAGAAAGATGATGAGGCGACGACTCAGATGTGAGGGAGAGAGTTCGGCTCAGCTTCGTTTCTGGCGACGGCTCAGCATGAAGAGTGGCGGACCGACGAGTGAAGAAAAGAAGAAGGAAAACGGAGCTGAGGGAGAGAGTTCGGCGAGGGAGAGACCGATTTTTCGTTGCTGTCTGCTGCATCCGACGGATAGAAAATGGGGCTGAGGGAGAGAGTTCGGCGAGACCGGCGGGTGAAACCCACTACCTTCGCGGATTCCGGCTGCTGTTTTCACCGCCAAGGATCTTCACGCCAAAGCTCCCTCTTTCTATTTTAATTAAAAAAAGAAAATGATAAGAGAGAAGAAGAAGAGGAGAAAGAATGGAGAAGAAAGAAAGAATAAGATTAAAAAAAAAAAAAAGTTTCGATGGCCGGCCGCCGTCGGCAAGTGTTCTGGTGGGTGGGTTGAAGAGGAAGAGAGCTAGGTTGAAGAAGAAGAAAGAAGAGAAGAAAGAGAGAGAAAGAAATAAAAAGGAAAAAAATAATAATAATTTATTCTTTTAATTTATTTTTATTTTAATTTTTTTTTAAAAAAAGATTTTTTTTTAATTAAAAAAATATGGTCACATCAGCAGTCTATTAGTTTTTAACGGAAAAATAGATGGAGGGACCAAAATGAAACAAAATCCAAACCTCATAGACTAAATTGTTGAATTTCAAAACTCAGGGACCAAAATGAAACCTAGTCCAAATCTTAGGGACTAAAAGTGTATTTTTCCCTTTAACTAATTAATCTATATATTTTGAAAGTTTATGTTAAATTTTCAATATTGTTAATGAAACTGTCACATGACATATGTCTATAAATTTGTTGATAATTTGTTAAATTACACCAATTCAATCAAAATTTATTTGATAGGATATCAACCTTTCTTTATAAACGGTGTTAAATATAGTAAAGACTAAATATAAGTGATACAAAGTTTATAGTTGTGGGACAATTTTTTTTTTAAGTTGAGGGATTTTTTTAAAAAAAATTCTTTCAAAAAGAAAAGGATGAATTTATAGTTTAAAAATAATTAAATAATAAGATGATTTGATCCAAAACCAGATTTGCCTACCTAACTGACATGTCGGCTGGATGTTTTAAGCTAATCCAACTTTGATCATAGTGCCTAACTTTTAATCACAGCAAGTCTGTCTCATATTTAAACATTTTGCAGTTAGGGTTACAACTTTTTTGCAGGCATATATATTCACTTTATATATATTTATTTATATAATTTAAAAAATCTGTAACTCCAAAAAAATATAATCTATATCTATATCTCTATCTATATATATATATATATATATATATATATATATATATATATATATATATATTAAAAGACGCTTAAGGGGAGAAACTTTTGATTTCCTTTTTTGCCCCTTTTTAATATTCAAATTCCTAATTTGTCCTTCCTATTTAATTATTTAATATTTTATTATTCAAATTCTCATGGGTAGATCATTCTCACGTTTAAAAATTGGTTTAAAAAAACACAGATAAGATTAAGAATTGGTTAAAAAAAATCATTCCCACGTTTACGTTTTGTTTTTTTTTTAAAAAATCTCATATTTCATAAAATTAAGAATTGGTTAAAAAAAAATAATTCTCACGGTTAGGTTTTCTTCTTTTTTTTTTAAAAAAAAAATCTCATCTTAGATAAGATTAAGAATTAGTTTTTAAAAAAATCATTCTCACATTTTAGGTTTTGTTTTTTTTTTTTAAAAAAAAAAATCTCATCTCTCATGAGATTAATAATTGGTTAAGAAAAATCATTCCCACGTTTAGGTTTTTTTTTTTTTTTTATAAAAAAATCATTCTCACGTTTAGGTTTTGTTTTTTTTAAAAAAAAAAATCTCATATTTGATAAGATTAAGAATTAGTTTAAAAAAAATCATTCTTACATTTAGGTTTTGTTTTTTTTTTAAAAAAAAAAATCTCATCTCTCATGAAAAAAAATATCATCTCTCATGAGATTAATAATTGGTTAAAAAAAAATCATTCCCATGTTTAGGTTTTGTTTTTTTTTTTAAAAAAAATCTCATCTTTATTTAAGAATTAGTTAAAAAAAAAATCATTCTCACGTTTAGGTTTTGTTTTTTTTTTAAAAAAAAATCTCATAAGAATTGGTTAAAAAAAATCATTCTCACGTTTTGTCTTTTTTTTTTTAAAAAAAAATCTCATCTTTCATAAGATTAAGAATTGGTTAAAAAAAATCATTCTCACTTTTTAGGTTTTGTTTTTTTTTTTTTTTTAAAAAATCTCATCTTTCATCAGATTAAGAATTGGTTAAAAAAAATCATTCTCACGTTTAGGTTTTGTTTTTCTCATCTCTCATGAAAAAAAGGAAAAAAATACACTTTTAATCCCTGAGGTTTGAGTTAGGTTTCATTTTGGTCCCTTCAACAAATTAATCCCTGAGGTTTCAGTTTTAGAGCATTTTGGTCTCTGCCATTCATTTTACCGTTAAATCTAACCCCTGCTGACGTGGCACTATTATTTTAATTAAAAAAATTAATTTTGAATTTTTTAAAATAAATATATATTAAAATAATAAAAATATTATTATTTTTACTTTATTTTATTTCTTTTTATTATTTTCTTTTCCACCTTCTTCTTCCTCATTCTCTTCCGTCCACCACTTCTTCTTCATTCTTCCTCCATGGCCGGCGCCTGGCGGCGACCACAGCTCGCCGGCGGTGACTTTCTTTTTTTTTTCATCTCTTTTCCCATCTTCTTCATTTCATTTTCCTCCTCAGTCCACCATTAAAATGCTCTGCAACTTTCTCGAGCTGCAATGCTCTCACCCACTCCTATTTCTTCTCCTCCATTTGTCAGTACCTTTCACTTTCAAAAACTCCAAAACTTTCCTCTGAATATTCCTCTTCCTCCATTTCCAATGATTGCTAGTTTCAACCTTCACCGTTTACAAACTCTCAAGGAATCCACTTTCGATCTTCTCTCTTCCCTTCCCACTTCTCTTCTTTCTCTTCTCCTTCTCTTCCTCTTGGCTTACAATGCCCTCTACGTTTTCTGTATTTTCCCACCGTCGCCGGAGAAACGATGGTCCAATCTTTCTTCTTCAGTTCCCACTTCGACCCATGTTTCCTATTCTATAGAAGAAAAAAACCCACCGCCGATTTTGAAATCAAATTTCTCTGTTTTTCACCATCCCCACTTCAAAATCCGCCGCGCCGGTAACCCCGCCGGCCGGCCGACGAAGAGGGCCGAAAAGCACAAACGCTGTCTGAGAAGCCTCCGGCCAGAATCAAGAGAAAACGAATTCTCAACAAGAGTCGAAGAGTTTTTCACTGCGAATTCGTGTAAGCTCAGATTCTTCATGACTTTGATTTCACCATTGAATTCGTTTAGCGACAGAGAATTATGGGCAATACAGAGCATATTCAAAGCCAATGAAAATGGAACTCGAAATGGAAATGGAAATCCCTGTTTGGTCATCGTCTCGAATTTCCTCGATTCCACGAAAGGGAAACAAATTCTCACTCCAATCTCGAAAAAGGGATTCCCCATAATCGCAATCTCGTCGAACTTCGACTCAATTTTCAGAAACACCGAAGCAGAGCCATGGTTCAACCAACTCCGGCAAGGAATCATAAAACCCGGCGAGATTTCTTTAGGCCAAAACCTCTCTAACTTGCTCAGATTGGCTCTGCTATACAAATTCGGCGGCATTTACATTGACAGCGACGTGATAATTTTAAAGAGCTTCACAAATCTCCGCAACGTGATCGGAGCTCAAACCATCGATTTGAAAACAGGAAACTAGAGCAGATTGAACAACGCAGTGATGATTTTCGACAAGAATCACCCGCTTCTTCTTCAGTTCATCCAAGAATTGGCCTCGACATTCGACGGAAACAAATGGGGTCACAACGGACCGTATTTAGTTTCAAGAGTTGTATCGAGATTGAACGAAAATCCTGGGTTTAATTTCACTGTTCTTCCTCCTAGGTTTATTTTATTTTTTTAAAAAATAAAACTGAAGAAGATGTTAAAAGAGTGGGAGAAGAAAAGAAAATAAGAAAAAAAAGTCACCGCCGGCGGCGGCCGCGGGCCATGGAGGAAGATTGAAGAAGAAGAAGTGGTGGACAGAATGAGGAAGAAGAAGTGGAAAAGAAAATAATAAAAATAAATAATTAAATTAAAAATAATAATATTTTTATTATTTTAATATATATTTATTTTAAAAAATTCAAAATTAATTTTTTTAATTAAAATAATAGTGCCACGTCACCCAGGGGTTAGATTTAATGGTAAAATGGATGACAGAGACCAAGATGGTCCAAAACTTAATTTGTTGAGTTTGAAACCTCAGAGACCAAAATGAAACCTAACTCAAACCTCAGGGACTAATCTCTATCTTAATAATTGGTTAAAAAAAATCATTCCCACGTTTAGGTTTTGTTTTTTTTTTAAAAAAAAATCTCATCTTTCATGAGAATAAAATCCTTTTTTATTTATTATATTTATTATATTAAGTATATTATTATATTTCTAAAATCTCTATATCTCTAACCTTCAAACTCGATTCTAATTCACAAGATAACAAATTAATAAAATTTCTATTCGTATCTCCTAAATTTGAAATTGATTTCCTCTTTTGCATAAAAAGTATTTAAAAATATTATTTTATATTTAGAAAAAAGTTTATGATTTATTAAATAACAAAAAAACAAAATAATATGATATATAATTTTAAAAAATCTCACGATCTTTTTTTTTTTTTTAAATAAATCTCACGATCTTTTTAATAATACAAAATAACTATATAATATATATTTAAGAACAAAAATATATATTTGAAAAAAAAATCTCATGATTTATTAAACAAATAAAAAATAAAAGTATATTATTTTATATTAAATAAAAGAATATAATATATAATTTTTAAAAAAAATCTCACGATGTTCTTAATAATAAAAAGTAAAAAGTAAAAAATATAATATATATTTTAAAAAAATCTCATGATTTATTAAACGAATAAAAAATCAAATAAAAATCTTTTTAGACAAGAGATAGGAAGAAAATGATCTTTTTATTTAATTAGTGCTCTTTTGATCAATTTTTGCAATAATTATAAATTCATGTGTAGTAGTATTTATTCATTTTTATATTTTTTTGGTACATTATCAAGTCATATTTCAAATTTTCTAAATAACTACTCATACTAAAGGTATTATAACACGTGCAACGCACGTAGTTTCAAACTAGTATATTATAAAGGAGAGAAGTTCAAAATTGATCTCTTCCCCACGGAAGAAACTATTAATATCTTAACAAATTGAACTACAAGCAAATAGAACTAGCATTTTAAAATGATAAAACTAACCAATTATTAATTATTAGAGTTTTGAAATTGAATTTTGTTCAATATTTTATTTTCATACCTTGAGAATGATACTAGAAATTAGGGAAAAATATACTTTTAGTCTTGAGGTTTGGGTTAGGTAACAGTTTGGTCACTAAGTTTTTAAACTCAACAATTTAGTCTCTGAGGTTTGGATTTTGTTACACTTTTGGTCCCTCCATCCAATTTTCTGTTAAACAGTTTGCTAACGTGACACTATTATTTTAATAAAAAAATTATTTTTAAATTTTTCTAAATAAAAATATTATTATTTTATCCTTTTTTTAATTGTTTATCCCTCTCTCTTATTCTTCTCCCCAACTTCTTCTTCTTCAACTCCGATGGTCGGCGGCAAAGTTTTTTTTTCCTCTTTCTCTCTTTTCTTCCATTTTTCCACCTTTTCTTTTTTTTTTTTTTAATAAAAAAGAGGGAGAGGGAGGAGGCTCCTCCTCCCTTTCCGGCGCGGGCCCCTCCAGTCACCAGCGTTGGAAATGGAGGAGGAGCCTCCTCCTTCCTCTCCCTCTTCTTTATTTTAAAAAAAAGGTGGAGAAATTGAAGAAACGAGAGAAGAAAAGAGAGAAAAAAAGAAAAAAAAAACAAAACAAAAAAAAACTTCGTCGGCGATGGCTGCCGGCCACTGGAGTTGAAGAAGAAGAGTTGTAGAAGAAAGGGAAGTAGAAGTATAAGGAGAAGGTGAAGAATAAGAAAGAGAAAGAATTAAAAAAAAAAAAAAATAATTTTATTATTTTAATATATTTTTATTTAGAAAAATTAAAAAATATTTTTTTTTTATTAAAATAACAGAAAATTGGACGGGGACCAAAAGTGTAACGAAATCCAAACCTCAGGGACTAAATTGTGTTGAGTTTGAAAACTCAGGGACCAAACTGTTATCTAACCCAAACCTCACGGACTAAAAGTGTATTTTTCCCCTAGAAATTATTAGTGTTTATTTTTTTAAAAGAAAAAGACTTGACTATATATTAGAAGGTAGGATTCTTAAATCATACTTGTAAATATAACCTATTTTAATATAGAATAGTGAATCTACATATTGTCATTAACTAAAATATAATAGATTATCACAAGAAACTAAAATCAAAATATTTAGTACTAAATCTATAGATAACCACTACTAATTATTTATTAAAAAAAAAAAAAAAAATACACTTTTAGTCCCTAAGGTTTGAGTTAGGTTTTATTTTGGTCCCTGAGTTTTCAAACTCAACAATACATTTTGGTCCCTCCATCCAATTTTCCGTTAATAGTTAACGGATTGTTGACGTGGCGATATTTTTTTTATTATTAAAAATTATTTTTTAATTTTTTAAAACTAAAATATATTAAAATAATAAAATTTATTTCCTTTTTCTTTTATTCCTTCTCCAAAAGTTTCTATTTTTTTTTAAAAAAAAACGAAAGAGGGAGGGAGGCGATTTTTCCGGCGGTTTCTACAGATCTGCAACGGTGTGAGTTTTTCGGCGCGATTTCAACAGATTTGTGACGGTGGCAAGTTTTCCGGCGGTTTTAATGTGGTTTCGAAGCAGTCTGTGGCTCGACGGAAGGGAGAACTCCGACTAGGCATCGAGAAGTGATTTTTCGGCGGTTTGGACGTGTTCCAACGGCAGTTCAGCGCGTGCAGCGGCTTCCCTTCCGTTTTTGGTAGTCTAGTGGCGTCGAGTGTGCCTTTTTGGACTGTTTCAGCGTGGGTTTTCTTCCTTTCGCATTTTCCCTTCAGTTTTCGGTAGTTCAGTTTTCTCTTCCTTTCGCGTTTTTCGACAACATCGAGCGGTGGGTTTTCTTCCAGCCTTAACTGCGCATTTTTCTTCTTTCTCTTCCACAACCTTCTCCTTCTCTTCTTCAACAACGATCTTCTTCGGCTCTTCTGCAACCTCCGCCATTGAAGCACCTTCAACCTTCACAGTCATGGCGAATCAAACGCAAACTGCAAACCAAACCAAAATTAACAACAAAATCCAGAGAGAAACTGAGTAAAAAGGAACTAAAACGATGAACCCACGTCTTTTGATTTTGCTGTCGAATCTAATTTCTGCACCGAAACGAAAGATTCGATTTTTTTTTTTGAAAAAGCGAAAGATTCGATTTGATCTGATGAATTGGAAGAGACGAAGTTGTAACGGTTACGGTTATATATGGGGTTTATTAAAAAAAAAAAAAAACAGTTGTCGGCGACTGCCAGTGGCCGGCAGTCGCCGGTGTTGCCGCCGGCAGGGGATGGTGAGAAGAAGACGGAGGGAGAGAGAAAGAAATAAAATATTAAAAATAATGATTTTTTTATTAATTCAATATTATTTTTATTTTAAAAATTAAAAAAATATTTTTTTAAGTAAAAAAAGGTATCACGTCAGCAATTCGTCAATATTTAACGGAAAAATGGATGGAGGGACCAAAATGAAACTAAAACTAAACATCAGGACTAAAAGTATAATTTTCCAAAAAAAAAAAAAAAAAAAGATAACCATTGCTTCCAAAAAAAAAGATAACCACTACTAATACTAGCAAAGTAGAGGAGGAACCTTTTATTAATTTGTGGGTTTTTGATATTTGGTCACAAATGGTAGAACTAGAAGATCTCCATTAGATTGTAAAGCTATACAAATGGCAATTCTACTTGAAATATAGAAGTTTCTATGGATGTCTTTTCAATGTTCCTCTCCCCTTTGTCTTTTCTCAATTTCAAGCCTACCTTATTTTACCTAAGTAGATATTGCACTAATTTTCTCCTTTGTGGGTCACTTTTAAATTCCTACCTCCTACTCATATTGTCATATTATCTACCAATGTTGGTACGATCTATGAGTTAATAAAAGCCTAATGAAATATCATCGATTGAACTTTAAAATAAGATGAATTTTCTGATGTTTTATTTTGTGTTTTGTAACTTATAAATAATTGTCTTAAAACTTGACCTAATATAATGTTTTCAACTAATATGGTATATCATATCTTGTCATGTTATGGTGTTTGTCTATAACATTTTTTTGTTATATGTTGGACATATATATCTATATTCCTTGCTCTCTAATGCTAGAGATATCTATTAAGCTTTGTTGAAAAGATTATCAAGACCATGTACAATGAAATATTCAAACGTCTAGGAGCCAGTTATTCTAATTCTTTGTCATGGAAAGTGATTGATACATAATCTTACATAGATACATGTATCTATATGTCTGGGGAAGAGGATCAAACCAGACATGATAATTGTGAAATGTACTGGCCTATATGGGCTAAGAAATTCTTTTGATTAGGAGACCTTTCCTTCCCATTTTTTTGATGCAATAAAGGTTGACAACGTTCTTTCATTTTCTTTGTTATAAAGATTCAATTTGATATTCTTTTTTGAAACTTACCAAAAATATTCTTCTTCCAAGAAGAGTAGGAACACAACACATTACTTTCAACCATGCATCATTTAGATATTATAGGATTTGATACTTCATTAATTTTATTTAATATTTTCTTCTTCTTTAGTTTTCTTGGCTTTTGGTATTTTTTTTTTCCCAATTTGAAGGGAAAAACAACAATATTTTGATGGGTAGGAATTGGATTTGGAGGGTGGACATCACTCTCAAGATGAGAAATCTTAGGATCTTAGATTTGATCATAATCTTAGGTTCATCTTCTATTAGATCCTTTTTCTTCACTACAAGAAAAAATAAGTTACTTGACGTTTCTGAAATGTCAAGTAACTTTAGACTTGACGTTTTTATTGGCGTCGACGAATCGACCATCAAGAATAAGTTTGTTAAAACTTGACTACTAACACGCGTCATGTTATACATTTCTTGATACTTCAGTCATGTCAAGATTGACTTGATATTTGACGTTTATTAAACTTCAAAAAATAAAACGATAAAATGTCATGTTTATAAGACCTTGACAATTTCTACGTATCAATAATACTATAACTTGACATTCTATGACCGTCAAATTAATTGTTATCTTGACATATTTTACATGTCATGTTTGTTTGTGGTTTTTTTTTCAATTATAATAGTTGTTCCCTATTATCTTGAATCTCCTACAATTTGATATATTGAAAAAGGCATAATTTCGTCAACCAAATAAACAATACACTGAAAAGATGTATCAAGACAAAGGAGAAATCTTGCATTTTAAATACTCAAACACGAGCTCTTCTTCTGTTGGCTGAAACCGAAATTCAAGAGGCAAAATTCCATCATTTTAGATACTCAAACTTTAACACATTCAATAATATTCTAATACATCAATACCAAATTGCAATGTTAAAGGTATGGATTAGAGTACAAAACCATGTAACCTTAAGAGTTCACTTCTTCCAATATATGTTAAATTACAAAAACACTTTTGCCTCCCTCTACAACTACTAGAGGAGAAGCCTCAAAAGTTTTAACAAATATAAATACCAAACTGTAAATCTTTGCTTTGAACATATATACATTCTAGAACTTAGATCCTATAAGTTTTTAGATTTATACTTGAAGTAATCAATAAACTACATAACATTTATAAAGCTACAGAATATTTGCATCATATGATATTTGATGTAAATATCTTACATAGAAGCTTTTCTCTTAAGCATGCCTTTTTTTAGACTGAATTCATAATATTGGATCCTGCAAAAATGAAAAATACTTCAACACCCTGTAAAAATTGTGCATGTAATTACAACTTTCTAAAAGTAAATTAGTTAGACAACATGCACTATTTAAGCCATAAAATTTGAACTAGAAGTGTGTACATATAGCATTACATGAAAAACAATGCATGTGAAATTTTGAGAGACGAGTTTTAGGAATAGTGATGAATTGAATAAACTTTAGAACATCATACTAAATAACAAGTCTCAAATCTATCATAGTGTGCTTCTACTAACACATGGTTCTAAGCATGGTGCACTCTCGAATTCCATGCAGTTAACAATTGCACAAACACCAATCAAATTTCATTCACTCAACCTCTAGCAATTCTAAACAAAAAATATCAACAAAAACAGAAAAAAAAAACAAAAAATTAGCATAGAAAAGAAAGACAATCTCAAAATCAGTCAATAATTTGAATGTTAGGATGATGAGAAGAATTTCACAACAGAGCATAGACACAATCTATAGACTATAAAATTTTCATATGACAAATGAAAATCAGAACATAATATTTATAGCTAGATACAAGATCGATAATGCAAGATTGAACTTAATTATTAATATGTGATGATGTTTTTACATAAATATCAACCAGAATAATGAACCCTTAAACTAGCATATCATAACAGTTCTTTTAAAAAATATAAAAACTTTTCACTCAATTCTGAAGATTCTTTGATATTGCACTAAAGGGAAAATACGAGGGATATTAAGAAAGTGGAGGCAAATTTAAATTAGTAAAAATTGAACTCACAAAAACAGCCATATTGTCACACAACAGTACAACAAAAAACCAATCAAATAATATGAATGATAATAACTCAAACAAATAAGAATAACTATAGCGTGACAATCTTAAAATTTTCTTTTCCCTGGATTAGTGACCAAAACACGATCTCAGAAGACAACAGAGCAACATAAAATTAACTAAACCCTAATTCGATCAATTCAAGAACAATTAATTCACCTGCGAAAATTTGAAAATTGACTAAATTGATGTAAATCGAGTTTCAAACTCCAACAACGCAGTGAATGATCCTGTTGATTTTCAGACAAAGAAAGCAGCAGCCAGCGAGCGTTAATGGGTCATTTCTCGAACTTCGACGAAGTCGTCATTTTGGTAGAAAATTAGAGAGAAATCGAAAGGAATGGATGAGGCTATTGAATCGGAGATGTTTTAAAAGAGAGAGATCGATCGAGAAATATGCGAAATTGGATCAGAATTAGAGAGAACTCGTCATTCTGTTTTAGGGCTAGAACGCGTGTGAGCTGCAGAAGGGAAGAGAGGATGCGAATGAAATCCTGTCGAGCGGGAATCTAAAAGTTAAAAATTAAACGAAAGAAGAAAATGCGCCTTTTTTTTTTTCCCTGAAAATCATTTCTTTTTAATAGCCATTTTGTATAAATTATTCTTGACATTAAACAAATGACAAGAAAATTATGATAGTTTTATGTTAGCGTGAAAAAATCCGAAAAATTCCGTCAACCTCCGCTTTTTTTCCATTTTTTTGACGTTTTTTCTTTAAAATGCATGTTTTTTTGACGTTTTTTTTTTCAAAAAGTGTCAAGTAATTAAAAGTTGTAATGTCAAGTAACATAGAATTTGTAGTAGTGCTTGAACCTACATTAAATAGATTGTGATTTGAGAGGGAGAAGATATCCAATTGTACACAAGAAGCTAGTTTAATAAACCCTAGACACAAAAAAAGATTAAGAATACTCTATATGATTATGGGCATAAATACTATGAAAACCTTGAAAAGAAGGGAAAATGATGTAAGGGGATGAAATTTTGAAAAGTAGTGGTATCACATAATTTTCTTCTGAGTAATTTTTTTTTTTCTCGCTATATATATGTTACAAATTAGATTGGCATCTACTCTTTAAAATATAATAAAAATAGTGAGATGACGTTGTTAGCTACTTAATAAATTAATTTGTAACTCTCTAACTATTGTATATTTATCTTAATACTAAAGAGAAAATTGAGAAAAATCTTGAGAGAAAATATGTGTTATGAATTATGATATTAAATTCTTATAATTAATTTTGTAATTTGGATTAGTTTCATAACTACTCCTACAAGTGAAACAATAATAGCATCTTTTCTCTTTAAAGCTTTTAATTTTATGGGGTACATTTTGTTGAAAAGAACCATATTTTTTTTTTTTTTGAAATAAAAAAGAGAGAGAAGACTTTATCTTTGTTAAATTAAGGGGTGGGATAGTTGAGAATATCATTATTGGACATATATATCATTCTAAAATTTCAAACCTACTCCTAATAATAATAGTCTTTTACTTTATTTATTTCAGTGCTTTCATTAAAATTGAAATAATATTCATATTTTTTTTTGAAACTATAATATTATATTCATATTTTAAAACCAAAATAAACCACATTAAATTAAAAATTTTCTTGATATCATAATCAAATTTTAAAACTAATTAATTTATTAAAAAAAACAGTTTTATAAAAACCTACGTTTTCTTTGATTATTTTTCTTTTTCTAAAAAACAAAATATAAAATCACATTGGATTATCAATAACTATTTTGAAAGGACAAAATATATTCACACAAAATAAATAAGTATTATAGATGGTTATTATCATAGTTTATCAATCTAAACATAGTTCAATTCGTGAAGGTTTATATCTTCGATTTAAAGAGCTCGATCCCTACCGATGTGTAGAAAAAGGAAACAATTGGCATATTGAGAGAGCGTGGACAATTCTAAGAGTGCCACGTGGCAAAATATTTGAGATTTGGGACCCACATAATTTTTTCCAATATTTAAAATGAAAGGAAAATGGGTGTCTCATTTTCTTTGTAACTTATATCCAAATATTTATATGCTTTGTCTTCTCCTTAATGTTTGGTAATGGTGTTGGCCGGCCTTTTCTATTCTTTTTTTTTTTTTTTTAAATATAATTAATTATAATTAATTTCAATCATTGTTCTGATTAATTAATTAGGAGACACTTTTTCCAATTAATGATGTAATTGTGTTTAATTATTTTTATTAATCGGTACATGCAACCCCTGTTTGAGTAAGTTGATTTAACTATTTAAGTAGTTAGGATTCTCTTTTAGATTATTTGAAACAATTTTAATTGTTAGAATAGATTATTTTAAAAAATTTAAATTTGTGAATATTAGTGAACGACGATCATGATCGATGGTTCGACAACTACTTATGAAGTAACTAATTAAAATGTTTTTTAAAAAGTTGAATAGATATTGATGTGATGTTTGTCAAAGCTCTCTCAAGTAAAAATTGGCTTATAGACAGAAGTAAAGTAGAAAAGAATAGATATTTTGTATGCAATCGTGGGAAGAATACATATCACAAATGGGTTTGAAAATCTCACTATCTAAAAAATGACTTTTTGTTTGATTGATGTTGAAATGAGATGTTTTCATAAACATAATTCCTTATTGAAGTAAGACACTACAACGCATCAAAAAAAAAAAAAAAAAAAAAAAAAAAAAAAAAAAAAAAAAAAAAAAACTACAAGAAACCATAGGAAGGTTGAATCATTTTTTTTCAAAACCTTGTCGGGTTGAATCAATTTGCACCTTAAACTTTCAATTTCATCAAATTAGTTAAAGGTTGCAAGTTTTACCCTCTATTCAATTTCCACTAATTCACTACTAACCTTAACAAGAAGTAATCTAAAAATCTCCACAAACTCATCAATTTCAATAATATCAAGTTTTGCACCAATATAAATTTGAATAATGAACAAATTAATCATTGAATAACTTTGCCAAAGCTTACAAAATTTATTCGTAAAAAAAAAAAAAAAAAAAAAAACTTACAAAATTTAACCCAAAAAAAAAAGGTTCTAATGCCTTTTTCTTTGAAATTTCATCAAGATTATATCATACCTATGTTTTATAGTTCATTGAAAGTAATTAAAATACCATTTTTAACAATGTTGTAGGTGATTTTGATCCACTTCGAAAGGCATAGGGACAACAAAGACAATGCAACATTGATTCAGAGATACCCTGAAAGAGTCAAACGCTGGAGGGGGAGCAGGCCGGAAGGATCGGGCCTTGGCCCGATCCCAAGGCCGAGGCCGACCCTCGGCCCACTCGGGTGGGCCGAATCGGTTCTCCTTGTACCTGAGCTTGATGTCCCTATTTGGTCCGCTATCAGCCCGAAACGACCCCGAGAGAAGAGGAAAAACCCTAGCCGAAGACACAGGTATAAATTCGGTCCTCAACACCTGAAAAAGGGTTCGAAAATTAGATTCGTGAATACTCTATACTGGTTTATCTAACTTAGGCATCGGAGTGCTGGTGGCTTACACCACACCGGTGTGCAGCGGTTTTTACTGGTCTTGCAGGTCACGTCTTTCCCGTCTTCAACAAATTCACTGTTGGTTGTCACGTAGAGCGGAGGCAGTTCGTTTGAGCGAAATTTGACTATCAACAAACAATTTTTCAAACGAAAACTTATAAGAGAGTAAAAATGACAACACTTTTTCAAATTTAGTTGTAAGATTGCAAAACTTATCTAAGTTCAAGATACAATTTAAGTAAAATTGAATGTTTAGGGTAAAAATTGATACAACGTGACAAGTTTAAAGATAAATTTTTATTTTCTTTTTCTACATAAAGTTTTTATTATAAAAATGGCTGGTATTGAATGGATGAATGAAAAGTGTCCATACATATATAAACACGAGTTGGATTATTTTTATAGGAATAAAAGTGACCAACTTATAATTATGAATTTGGGTAGGCTAGCTTAGAACATAAAAAATGTTGGCATGTTGGTTTTTGCTTTTTCTTTATCCTTCCAAATTTTATTTTAAAAGAAAGGATTCTAGATAGCATTTGAACAACAAAACAACCTTTATTTATTTATTTAATATTTTTGTGATATCCTAGGGAGGATTGGGAAATGAAAAAGGGAAGCCAAAAGTCAATTAATTTAAATTGGAAAAATATTAATGTTGTTTAATTATATATAACGAATTAATTAAAGGGAAAAAAAAGGGGAAACAATTGTTGTCCATACCACGTTGGAACTCCATATTAACCTTGACTTCTTACTGTTCAATGTCTCTAAAGTGGGTGACCAAACCCATTATTAAACATACCATAATTCACTTTCACACTCTCCTACGTGTCACTGATAAAAAATTCAAAGATGTTTGTCGATCAAAATATAACTCAAATAATTTAAAAAGTTGTAAGTTTAAACCTCCGATCTTTTTTTTACCTATAATGTAATATTGTCGAAAATAAAATATGTTAGGTATGAAAATAATATCTAAGAGAGAAAAAGAGGGAAGACAATCTTTTTCTAAGAAAAGAATTGTTTTTATTTAATTTTGATCTACGAAGTTTTAGAATATTTATTTTGGTCTTTATCATTATTCTAGTGTTGATTTAGTCTTTTAACAAATAGATAATATAATTTCAAACGTGTGATAACATGATGATATGAAAATATGTTGAAATTATGTTAAGTTGGCTAAGGTTAGTATTGAGGTGTTGAAATCATTGGTTGTACTATATTGAGTATTGTTGGGGACAATAGAGTACTTTTACATATATCTCAATATATAATGGTATGATTATTGTCCACTCTAGACATATACATTCATGGTTTTGTTTTTGGAATCACCCAAAAGACCTCATATTAATTAAGATATTGTCTCTAACTTAGATATCCATGATCTTCTCCAATATAGAAGTGAGAATTTAAATCTTCAACCTTAAGAAAAAAAAAAGGAAAATACACTTTTAGTCCCTGAGGTTTGGGTTAAGTAACAGTTTAGTCCCTAAGTTTTCAAACTCAACAATTTAGCCCCTGAGGTTTGGATTTCGTTACACTTTTGGTCCCTCTGTCCAATTTTCCGTTAAAAACTAACGATTTGCTGACGTGACACTATTTTTTATTAAAAAATTATTTTTAAATTTTTTAAAATAAATTAATTAAAATATTATTTTTTTATTAATTCTTTTCTATTCTTCTTCTTCTTCTTCAAACCTTTTTCTTCCATAGCCTAGTCACCGGCCGCCATTGACCATCGTTCGACGACGGCGACGGCCGACGACCGGCAACCTTTTTTTTTTAACGAAACGAAACCATGATTCTTGCTTCACCGGCGTGGGTCTCTTCGCGTCATCGCTGGTTCATTTAAAAAAATTGAATAACTAAAACGAAGGCCCCTTCGTTTCAGATCTTGAAAGAGCCCCAAATCTGATTTTGAAGCGGTGGCGACGAATGGATTTTGAAGCAGCGGCGACGCACGAAGGCAACGACGACGGTGACTGGGTGCAGCGGTGGTCGTTGTAGCGTGTGACGCAGACAGAGACAAAAGGGAGCAAGAGAGAGATAGCACAAAGGATGAGATAGAGATATCAGGAAGATGGAGACTGACCAACGGTGGCTCACGAATGACGATGGCGACGTGCGTTTGGACTCACGGAGGCGACAGATCTGGGAGAGAGAGTGTGAGGGATGAGAGAGAAAGGAAGTTGGTGAGATAGAGAGATCGAAGAAGAAAGGGGTTCTTGATTTTTTTTTTTTTTTTTTTTGTAAAACCCCAACTGACCGAAAGAAATAGAGGGACAAAGAGATCGAAGAAGTGCGTGAAAACCCCTACTTTCTCCCTCTTTCACTGGGTAAAAAAACAAATCTCCCTTCTTTTTTCTTTGATCTGTTACAATGAGTCGACGGTGAGAGAGAAAGGGACAGTGAGAGAAAGAGATGGTGAGGGTGAGAGAAAAAAGAAAAAAAAATTTCCGCCGCCATCGGCCGGTCGCCGGCGAGCGGCGACTACTGGCGGCAGGTTGGTTGTTGGGGTGAAGAAGAAGGGAGAAGATGAAGATGAAGAAGAGGAATAAGAGGGAGAGAGAGAAAGAATTAAAAAAAAAATAATAAAGTAATAATATTTTTATTATTTTAATATATTTTTATTTTATTTTATTTTATTTTGAAAAGATTTTAATATATTTTTATTTAGAAGAATTTAAAAATAATTTTTTATTAAAATAATAGTGCCACGTCAGCAAACCGTTAGGGTTTAACAGAAAATTGGACCGAGTGACCAAAAGTGTAACGAAATCCAAACCTCAGGGACTAAATTCTTGAGTTTGAAAGCTCAGGGACCAAACTGTTATTTAACCCAAACCTCAGGGACTAAAAGTGTATTTTTCCCAAAAAAAAAAAAAAAGAATAAATGTCTTAACTATTAAATTATGCTCATGTTGACTAATTAAAAATAAATTCTTAAAGGTAAGGTCAAAACCGAAACGAAACATATAGGGACTGTTTGGAATACCTTTTAGTTTAAATGTTTTTCAAGAATGTATTCTTTTAAAAACATTTTGTATAAAAATTGTCTAGAATTTAAACACTCATATGTTTTGTTACATTTTCTCACTATAACTTTTTTTCAAAATTAAACACTTGAAAAGTTAAACAAAACATACCGATGGTTGGAATTTTTTATTGTATAGTTTAGGTTAAAGTTTTGACGTGGCTAAGGGAATAGGGAAAGACCTAAGAAAGTAGGGAAGATGTGGTGGTGCACGTGCAAGGGAGTCAAAAGGAGAGAAAAAGTCAAACATTACAAGGCAACGTGGAGGAGACTTTATCTTCAACAAAAATAAATAAATAAAATAAAATAATAATAAAGACACACGATTTTCGTGACAAGAATCCAAGCACGGGAGACAAACAGCCGCGACCAGGTTGTCTCTTTCTCTCTCTACTTTCTCTCTCTACCCCACATATGGTAAAAGAAAATGAAAAAATAAATAAATACTTTGGTAAAATATAATCTTACCAAATCAATTTTAATTTTCACGATGTCGTTTACTCTTTTTTTATTATTTATTTATTTTTTTAAGGTCTTGTATTTTTTTTTTTTTTTTGAAAAATTTTTAAGGTCTTGTATTATTGACTAAATATACTCTATGGATTTTAATTAATCTCATGTAGTTATTGGTGTAGCTAATTCTCTATTATATTCTTGTAGCAGCGGAATTTGCTTCAATTTGAATACAAGTAAGAAGTTTTTTTTTTTTTTTTTTTTTTGAATACATCAAGTGGAAGGATTCGAACATTTGACCTCATGGACGATGATACATGCTAATTACCGCTGAGCTAAGCTCGTTTGGGCAATACAAGTAAAAAGTTGATGTATCATTGAATTATTGTTTTATTGATATATTGGAAAATGTTAACAGTTGGATACTATTTGATATATGAAATTCAATGTGTCTTTCAACAAAATTGGATGCATATTTTAGCAATAATATCTTTTTTTTTAGTTGAGATGTCTAAATAATATCAATTTTTTTTAGATAATATATATAATAAATGACTTAATTGAAAATTTCAAAAACTTTAGGATAAAATTGAAAATTTAAAACATTAAAGGACCAAATTGAAAGTTATCTATAAGATTATGAATCATTTAGTATATTTAGCCTATATTATTCACCAACTTGATATATGAACCCTACTTTTTTTTTTTTTTTTTTTTTTGAAGAAAACGAGAACAAGAAACTTAAGAGGCCATAAAGGCCACTGTTATAGGTAATTTTGGACCACACTGACGCACAAGGAGCTGACGAGGACAATCGGGCAGAGGTGGGACCATAAAGCTGACCTAGAGGAAGACCGAACCAAAGGGTTGGGCCAAATTTGGCCTAGGGGCGCGGGCCGAGCTTGGCCACCTCCCTTCAGTCCCCGATGTCCCTGACCGCCCCGGTTTCGCCTGGTTCGTCCTGAAGCACCTCCGAATTCCTAAAAATCCTAGGAGGATGAGGTCGGCCTCGGCCCAGGGCCAAAGGCCCGGAGATTATTTGAAGTCCGGTGTCGACGAAAACCCTAAGGGGAAATCTATAAAAAGGGAGACCGCACACACATTCAGGTATGCAAACATCAATCCCTAAACACACTCTACATGTTTTCCGGCCAAAGTTAACTTAAGCATCGGAGTGTGTGTGGTCTACACCACACCGGTGTGCAGCGTTTGCTCGTCTTGCAGGTCACGTCTTTCTCGCTCTCTTACAAATTCACTGTTGATCGTCACGTGGAGCGAAGGTCAAATTCCTAAGCGAAATTTGACCATCAACAGCCACAATAATAACTCTTGAATCCCTAAATTAGACAAAGTTTGTGAGGTTCCCAAACACGTCGCTCGTTGGCCTAAAGAATAAGCAAGATTGTGTTTAGAAGAGTTAATGCGAACCATTAATTTGAATATAATTCAATAGAATTTAAGATATTTAATAATAGCTTTCTTTAAAATTGTGGATCTAAATTTCCACTCTATTATCTACTAATATAAATATTTTAAAAAGTCGACTACTAAACAAAATAACTCAAGTAGCTAGTGCCAATCTAAACATACCTGAATCAATTCAAATAATAGTTACCTCTTGTTAAGGTAATAGGTTGTAGGTTGGAATCACATCATATCTTCTTAGTTTGATTGTATTGTAAAAAAAAATAATAATAAATAAAAAAAAAGTGTATAAATGTATATATCTAGTCTTCATAATAAAACGTATATATATATTTCACTAGTTTTTAGATTTTAAATTAAAATACTAGAATACTATTTAATTTTATTCTATCTTCCATCTATGATAAAATGTTGAGACAATATTGATAGATAAAGAAAAAATTACTCTCGCAAATTTGGTCAAATAGAGCTTCAACCAAATTTCCATTTTCCTTATTCAATTTTGGCATGTTCAGATTTGTTAACTAAAATATAAATTTGTCAATTTCATAGGATAAAACCCTTTTTTTTTTTTTTTTTTTTTTTTTTTAATTTACGTCTTAGACTCTACTTTTATAAATCACCAACCATAAATAATACTATAAAATCTACACTTTCGATACTTTTTTTTTATATTTATTATATGATTCAAAATCAAAACACAAACTACATGTTAATTTAAATATAGTTCATTAGGTTAAAATTTTATGAATCTCTGCCCTATATCTATGATGTTATATTATTAAAATATTTAAATTATAAATTTGGTTGTGTTTTTTTTTTTTTTTTTTTTTTTTTTTTTTTGAAAAAATATAAATTTAGTTGTTGAACTTTTAAGATTGTGCTTACTTAATCTTGGCATATACTAGCTAATTGATCTCTAAACATAGGATTTTAATTATTTAATTGAGAACTTTGAAAAGTTTCTAATAACGATCATTTGACTCTTAACTTTATGTCTAACAAGTTCATGCTGTTATAGGTAATTTTGGACCACCATATGCAAGGAGCTGACGAGGACAACCGGGCGGAGATAGGACCAGGAAGCGACCTAGAGGAAGACCAGCCAACGGGCTGGGCCAAAATGGCCCGACCCATATGGTCGGCCTTGGCCCAAGGCCGAGGCCGAGTTCGTTTGCCTCCGCTCGGTCCCTACTATCCCTAGCCGTCCCGGTCCAGCCTGGTTTGTCCCAAAACGCCTCCGAATCCCTAAAAACCCTAGGAGCATGAGCAGGTATTTATACCCCTCTTCGCCACTGAAGAATGGACCCGAACTCTCGACTCTCTCCTCTTACTTTCTAACTCTCCCTTCCGTTTTTTGACTTAAGCATCGGAGGCGGTGTGGCTAGCACCATACCGGTGTGCAGGTTTTCAGTTTTGCAGGCCACGTCTTCCCCCGCTCTCAAACAAATTCACTGTCGATTATCACGTGGAACGAAGGTAATTTACCTAGCGAAATTTTATCATCAACACATGCCATTAACATAACTAGTTAATATTTATGTAACACATTAGTTGCATTATATTTTCAAAGATTATGGATTAAAAAATAAACTTACCACATAATCAATGAATAAGTATATAATACATAATAAGCATATCACGTGCAAATGTTAAATGAATTAACAACGTAGAATTATTAAACTCAAATCCAAAATTTTAGGCCTAGTTCGATAACCAATTTGTTTGTTTTCTTCTAATTTTCTTACCATGATTTCCATATTTGTTAAGGGTACATTATTTGAATTGTTAGCTAAATTCCAACAACAAAAACAAGTTCTTGAAAACTACTTTTTACAATTTAGTTTTCAAAACGTGAGTTGGTTTTTGAAAATACGAAAAGAAAGTAGGTAACAAATTAAAACAAAGAAACTTATAGGTAGAAGTTGTGTTTTATAAGCTTAATTTAAAAAAAAAAAAAAAAAAGAAAAATAAAATGGTTATCAAATGAGGCCTAAGAGATTATTGTATAGAATCCAAAAAAAAAAAAAAAAAAAAAAACAAATATTGGAACAAAATACACCTAATTTAACCCTAAAAACGGACAATACTTGCCAACACTAGTTGATAGGATCTCTTTATTGACTTTTTGATCTTGTGAATTTTTATTTGTCTACATCTAGCTATCCCCACTTAATAAATAAATAGACCAACTAAAATTTTTCAGCCACTAACAATATATCACATCTTCAACAAGTTAGCGAGAATTCTTTTACAGTCAACATGAGCATAGTTCAATTGGCATAAAGTTTATATTAAGAATTAGAAGGTTTGTGGTTCAAATATCCTACCTCTATATGTTGTCGAAAAGAGAATTCCTATTTACTGTGAATCTAGGCTAAATATTGTGTTCTATCTTTTATAAATCTTTTGATTTTTAAAAGACTTATGCAAGAAAAATAGGGAAAAAAAGCCTTTAAAGTTTTAACATTTTCATAGGCCTTTGAAAAATGTATCCATCCTTCTCCGCTAGACACCACAACTATCTACTCGTTGGTGTGTAAGCAAGTATATTTTTCTTAAAGGAAAAAAACTTGGATACATACGGATATGTAGGGATCTCCCTATATACTACCATTAAAATCTTGACAACGGGGAGAGATAAAAAAAATTTCTCATTTTCCCCTTTTATCTTCCTTAGTTGTCAAGATTTTAATGGGGTATGTAGTAGGTATATCTCCCTATATACCGGTATGTAACCAAATTTTGTTATTTTTTAAACCATGCAAATTCAAATAGAAAGATAAATTTGATTTTTTTTATAAAAAAAAATAGGTAAAAATAAATATAAATATATAAAATCAACATCCTCTAAAAAGAAAAGAAAAAAAAAAATCTTGTCCGAAGTTGTCTTTTTAATTTAATTAACTCACAATCACCATTATATTACTATAATTAAGAATAAGAATCACAAGTCTCTTCTGTCTCTCTCTAAAAGTCTTGTATAAATACGAGGTTGCTCCCCCTTCTAACATGGATACAACTCCAAACCAAAACCAAAACTTTCCTTAATTTGTTCAAACAACCATATGCCTTGTCCGACAGCCATGAGAACCAAGAAGACAAAGCCTGTCGGAATTCCGACCATAGATCTCTCCGAAAGCAGAGCAAGAACTTCCAAATCCATTGTTGAGGCCTGCCACGACTTTGGCTTCTTCAAGCTCATCAACCACGGACTTTCTGCTCATGCCATTGCCGGACTCGAGCACCAAGCCTTTGATTTCTTTGCAAAGACGGCGCCGGAGAAGCGCCGTGCCGCCCCTGCCAACCCCTTCGGCTATGGCTGCAAAGCCATCGGCCCCAATGGCGACATGGGCAACCTCGAGTATCTCCTTCTTCGCTCCGACCTTGCTTCCATTGCTGAAAGCTCGGCCTCCATCTCTAAACCCTCCTACTTTCAGGTACTTATCTACATATTCTATCTCAACAAAATAATTCACGGACTTTACTTGAAATTATAAATTTAGTCCTTCAACTTTTAAAGTTACGTTAGTTTGTTGACTATTTAAAATTTTGACAAATATTTTTTTTTATTTTTTTAAAAAGAAATAAAAATATCTTTTTGTTATTTTCATTCTACATTTCTCTCTTTTACTCATAAAAAAACTTAGACACGGCATAAGTATTTTCAAAGTTTTTTAATAGATTAAACTTTCAAAGTTTTACCTTTTTTTTTTTTTTTTTTTTTTTTTGAAATTTTAAAAGTTTTACTTTGGTAGTTTAAAATGCTTCAATTTGCTTCGTTGGAGAGTGGCATTTTCATTGTTGGGTCAAACCACTTGGCTTAAAAAGCTGCAAAAAAGATTCTTCTTTTTTTTTTTTTTTTTATATCAAAACGACATTTTTCTCCATGGAAAAAGGACAATATTTTATCTAATAATACCATATTTTATAAGAAATATAATACACATTTGGTCGTTATCGATTGGGAAAATATATCATATTATTAGAAAATATTAGTTTACTGTTTAATAAACATATATGGGGAAATTAAGGGACAACTATTGACTCTAGATATGATGTAGTTTAGCCGTCAATATTTTATATTTTGTAAAAAGTTTTGCAATATACGTTTTCATAATGGATTTTGTATTTAATATTTGTGATTGAAAAGAGAAATTTGTTTTTACACAAGTTCCTTTATGTTTTAAAGGCAAATTGTAGCTTGGGAAACACTAAAAAGAGTTGGAAATTAAACATTTTTTTAAAACATTTAAAGGAATAATATAATTTGCTTTTATTCTTATTTGGAATTACTTTTTTTTCTACAACCTATGAAAGTGAGGAATCAAACCTCTAACCACTTGGTCGATAATATATGCTCACAAATTGGCGCAAGTTTATGCTGGATGCGACTTGCAAGATACACAAAAGGGTTTATATATATAAATATCAAAAGGTCAAGAGACTTTAAGTTCAACAATATGTTGAGTGGGAAAATTCGAAACTCTTTTGACCTTTTGGTCAGGTATATATATCTTAATTGGTTGAGCTATACTTAAGTTTAACTAATTGAGTTATATTCAAGTTATAAAATAAAAATATTGATGTTTATTCCGTAAAAAAAATATTTCACAATATTTGAATAAGTTATGCATATTTAATATTTGTAAAGATATCTTTGTTGACATTTTTTAAAATATTTTGTCGATACCTCTATGGTATATTGAAAATATTGATTTATCTTTCATATCGATGTTGAATGCAGCTACGTGGTGAATGAGTATGTTAAAAGCGTGAGAGAATTAGCATGTGAGATTCTTGATCTGGTGGGTGAGGGTCTATGGTTACCAAACAAGTCCGTCTTCACCAATCTCATCAGAGACGTCCAAAGTGATTCAGTTTTGAGCATCAATTACTACCCTGCAGTGAAGCACACTGAAAATTGGGAACTAATTTCATCAAAATCCCACCCTTCAACCAACAAGATTGGATTTGGGGAGCATTCTAACCCTCAGATCTTGACCATCTTGAGATCCAACGATGTCGATGGCCTCCAAATCTCCTTGCAGGACGGGTTGTGGGTGCCCGTTTGTCCCTACCCGTCTGCACTCTACGTCTTGATTGGTGATGCTTTTCAGGTAAATCTATGTCATTCATTCTTTTTAATATTGTATTTGAAACTAAATTATGATTGTAATCCCTAAAGTTAATTATTTAGTTAAGTCGTGACAAAAAGTTGACATAATAAGATGTGGAAGCTAACATGAAACTACTTTTTAAGTTTTTGTATCATATAAAAACATAACACAACGAAGTAATACATATCTTAACTTTCCCGTGATGCTAGCATCAATTTTTCTCTTATTTCTCAATTAAAAAACTAATCTTAATGACTAAATCTATACCTTAAAATAAAAGTACAAAAACTTATAAATGAAAGATTTAAATCTTGTTTTAGTGGGTGAACTTTGCATAGAAAACCATTACAGCCATTCTCACTAATTTCTTATAAATTATTCAACAAAACTCCACCACAAGTACATATTCTATTTATTTACATGATTAGTATATACATTCGACATATAAGTATTTGAAGCTCTACACAATAGGTCGGTTTCATCTTTCTTATTAGTAAATGACAGACAAGTATTTGAAGCCACATGTAATAGGTCAGATGCTGAGTTTCAAAATAATCGTCTCAAACTTAAAAACCGAAACACCTATATAATTACAGAGATCACAAACATTTAATGTAAATACATTTATAAAATGGGTTATTGAGATTTGTTGTTTTGTTTTTTATTAGGCAATGACAAATGGAAGATTTGTAAGTGTGAGGCATAGGGCAATGGCAAACAACTCAAAGAAGCCAAGAATGTCAACCATGTACTTTGGGGCTCCACCATTGAATGCATGGATTGCACCTCTGTCAGAGATGATGCTCCCCAATGAAAAGTCTCTATATAAGCCTTTCACTTGGGCTCAATACAAGAAGGTTGCTTACTCTCTTAGATTAGCAGACTCTCGTCTTGATCTCTTCAAAGCTTCATAACAACTACTTGTAATTTGTGATTAGGTTGATGATCATGTTCGTTAGGGTTTAAAATAGCACATTCTAGAGATTAGGGGTAGTGATTATATGATCTCGAGTTCTCTCCTGAACTTTGTACATAATTTATGTATTTGAATTGTTGTAATTTACTTTATGTATAGTGGAAATATCATGTTGATCAGGAAAAAAAAAAAAAAAAAAAAAAAAAACGATTTAGATCCCATTCTGATCTATTTGTCCCTGAAATTTCAAATTCGTTCACTAATTGTTTGTCCTATGAATAATGTAACTTTGAAGATATATTAACATGTTGATGTGAGACTTAGAGATATACATTTTTTTAGATAACATGTGGGGTGGAGGATTTGAATTTCAAACCTCTTGGTCATTAGTACAAACTTTATGTCATATGAAATATGCTCATGTTGGCAGATACACACTTTAGTTGAGGTAAGAATTAAGTGGATGGATATATAATAACATTGACCAACCTAAACATAGGTCAATCGTTCAAATCCCTACTTCCACATGTTGAACTCAAAATATAAGGTCAAAATTAAAAATAAAAATAAAAAAAAAAAAAAAAAAAAATCATTATTGTGGATGCCCAAAAATTGTACTGTTGTGGCGGCAAAATGTATACAAAAAATTAGATACACCTACACAAGAATGACTTGATACCAAACAATGCCAAAACTTAGCTTCATCTTCTAGTTGGTTACTTAGTTTCCATCACATCTTTAATGTATCAATTTATTTCCATCAAATCATTCTATTTGAGTGCTAAAGTTGTATTTCAAAAAAAAAAAAAAAAAAAAAAAAAAAAAAAAAAAGTGCTAAAGTTGTAATCGCTCATCTCCTACTCATGTAATAAAGAAAGAGGGATACACATATACACACATGCATACATATTATATTTATGAATATGGATATATTAAAACTAGGGATTAGAGTAAATAAGTTAGGTTTAAAGAATAAACAACAGTCTTCAAAAAGGTGGAAAAGACTTGTATTTGGTTACAATATGAAGTTGAGATAAGATAACTGACTAGTGACTATCTTGCCTATGCCTAATGATAATGACATATAGTACAGAATCATGAATGAATGAATACCAATTTGTATCAGTACCAAAATGGGATGTTGACCTTAGGAATCTTCTTTGACCTCGGCCTCGGCCTCGGCATCGGCATCTCCCGAACCATCCCACCACGAAACAGGGCCCAATCCATCATAATCAATTGTTGCCTACACCAGAAGAAAACCAAATCCCATTAACAGAGTAGTTGCTATGTAATGCAATGGATATAATATTGTGCTACAAATTAGGGATAGCAACATGACGGGACTACAGTCGAGCAGTCCTTGTCGCCCTATTGAATTGGAAAGTCTAAGTCCTGTTAGGCATGGATTCTCGTAGGACTCGTCTTCGTGGAGAAAATTGACATCCCTACTACAAATCAATCGCCCTTTGGCTAATGACACATATATAGTTAAGATAAGTAGAGCAAATGGTAGAAGTTGTGAGTGAGTGACATACAGTAACAATCATGGGGGCAAATGCTTTTACGTTAGTACTCTCTTTGGGTTGCTCCTCCATTGGGAATTTTGAATTGCTCTCTTTTGGCTGCTCCACTGGGATTGCAGGGTACTCTATGCTGTGTATTCTAAATTTTATCTGCCATTTCCAAAAACCAAAACTAAGAATATGCACTATCTCCAAAATTCCAACAATATACATCATACATTTGCCTCCATTTTTGTGCTTATTTTCTTTAAATTCTTAGAAAGTATCAAGTTTTCAAATAGATTTGAGTTATGTTTGAATGACTAAGAAAACAAAGTAGGTCTTTTGCAAAGTTTAGGGATTGAAATGAAATATTTCAAAGTTTAAGCACCCAAATGAAATAAGTATAAAAGTTAGCAACACTGGATTTAAACCTAAAACTAAAAAAAGAAAAAAAAAAAACCACTATCATAACTGACAAACCTCATCAGTTTCATATATGTCGTATGGTTGACCATCATAGTCCCATACCCATCTGCGTTTTCCACTGCAATCCTCGCAAACGAATAATCATCGATAATACTTAAGATAACTGAACAATACAAAGATTACCATTTAACAGAAGCACCATTTATATTTTTATACAGTGGCTGTGAGGTGCACAGGGGGAATTACCCATTTTTTGGATCGGGCTTGAATTCAGATGGAGAGGGCAGAAGATGGATGGGAACATAAATGTCCTCGAAAAATCCAAGTGATACTGCAAAATTAGTATATTTCCATCATCACCATGCTCAAATTATCATATGTTATGTTCATAAACCAAGAATGAGAAAGTAGGAATATTTCTAAAGCCTTCAAACAGAATTGATCAAATCTAAATATTCCATTAGTTTCACCACAGACCCAAGCTGACATAAACCAAACCAAATTTTCAAGTATATTAACTATAGACTTAAAAACCTAACAAAAAGTTTGTTTCTTATATATATAATGTTTGACAAATTAAAGTTCTTATAAGAATAGTATGGTACAAACTCCCCTTTATACGATAGATTGGTACTGAAATAAACCCACAAAAGATTTGACAAAGTTGATAGGAAACCGATCTTGACATCAGAAATAAGATTAAAAGTGCTAGACTAAGTGACACTCAGATCAAAGAAAAAAAATATATGTGATAGATAAATATACATTCTCAAAGAAAGTTTGAAAAAAAAAAAAAGATTAACATACTTCGCAAACCATTTGCATCTGATTCTTTAACTTTTCCAATAATTATCTCCCCCACGAACGGACGAAACACAATCAATGTGAAAACAACCTGCCAAAATATCCAAATCTAACACTCAAAACCTCATATTTCCCATGAATAAGTAACCCTGATGTGGTTTTGACAAAAACATCGGATTTCAAATGACAAGAATACTGACAAGACAAATAGTTCCTAAGATACATGGAGGAAGAAGAGGCCAAATTTTATTGATTATTTGATTCTGATTTTATATGTTGAAGCACAAAAGGATATTCCTTTTATACTCCGTAATGCAAGAGTACCTAATATGTTGATAACAGAAGTAGAATATATCATACATGCACTGACACCAGATAACGAAGAAACTTCAATATAATGGTTCAATCTTGAAGAAGAAATGAAAAAATGCAAGAATACCTTGTATGTTGCAGCGCCATCGCTGGGAAAGATAAAGCCCCCATCAACCGATCTTATATCATAAACAGAAATACAGAGCCCCAAGTTTGCAACCACCTTAATGACAAAGCTCATCTTAGTACAAGTGTTGCCTATGAAAGGTTGGTCCCGGGGCACAGAGTAAATTGAAAAGGGTTAATCAAGTTAACATACAAATTTTACACAAACCTTATCCAGGAATAGTTTCTCTAGCTCGCCCTTAATAGCATCAAGGATAGGTAGGTGAAGCATGCTCGGAGGCACACGTAAGGTGTGCTCAATTCGGCTAAGGTAGAACATTTGGATATTCTTCGAGTCTAATTCCAACCAAAATACATTGTTGGAGGCACTGTATTGAAGAAATCCATGCAAAACATCAAGGAAGATCGAGGTGAAGCACTTCAAATTTGAATCAAGCATAAACGGACATGGGCGAAGGCAACTTTAAACATCCACACCTAATATGCAGAATATTAACCACATTACAACTGGGCTTTGACAAAACTGTATAGTCGAATCTATTGAGGTGAGTTCAACATGAACTTAGAAGAATGATACTTGTTTTAGCCAACTAAAAGCACTTCTCAAAATATTTTGTGGTGTTTGATTAAATTGTTAAAAAGTGCTTTCAAGTGTTTAAGGCAAGTACTTAACTAGTCTTTTTCCTATAATACTTATAGATAAATTATTCTCAGTATCATATCAAACTCACCCTAAATGGTGAAAGATAAACCAGGAGAGACAACTAACAATTACTAAAGAACTTTCTAAAAAATGTAGCAAACAAAGATCCATGTGAGAATGAAGTAATGAACAAACAAAAAAGCAGGTAAATAAATTCGACAAAAACAGAGTTTATATCCAAGAACAAAAACAATGGTGAACCATACAAAAGATGACAATCAAATAAACAGACGAACCAAGGATTGAAAAAACCCAGCAACTCTGAAGATTTAATCTTCTAACATGATCATGCAAGACTGCAAGTACTACTTTTTTAATCTTCACAATTACTCAACTCAACACAAAGACAATTCAACACTTCTATTATCCAAACATAACTCTAACAACTCAAACCTCTTTTTGAGGTATAACCAAAACAATACGCTGAAATTCAGAGACCCACGCCGCCACAACACGCCGACAAAGAACAGGAAAAGAAACCCACGCAAGACACTGCTGGCCGCGCGACTTGGTGCTGCAACCGCCGGAATCTGCAGCCAAAAATCGATAAGGACGGTCGGGAGTGAGGGAGAGAACGAACAAGGAGAGTTACCGGCTTGAGAAACGAAAACAAACGCGAGATCCCACCCCTGCTTACGCGCTGAATGGCTGCTGCAAATCCACCCGACGACCACGCGGCTGCAATGCTCGTTGAAGAAGACGCCGGCGCCGGAGAGAGGACGCTCGATCACTGCAGGCGACGGCGAGCTCGGGACGAGACGAAACCACAGGGGGAGGCTCTTCACGGCTGCCGAACTCGCTGCTGCAAAAGTACCCATGAACTACTTTAATAGATTATTAAAAATTATATTAAAAAAAAGATTATTAAAAATTAAATTAAGGGCAAAATATACTTTTGGTCCCTGAAGTTTGAACTTGATGTCTATTTCATCCCTGAAGTTTAAAAAGTGACACTTTAGTCCCCAAGGTTTAAAAAATACTTCTAAATGGTCCCTGAGTTAATTTGACCGTTAGTTGACTTAATGGAAAAATGATGTGGCATGATGAGGTGGCACATTTTAATTGAGGTGGCCAATTTAATAATTTTATATTATTTTTTTATTACATGTCATTTTCTTTTTTTTTCTTTTCCTCTTTCTCTTTCTCTCTCTTCTCTTATCTTCCCTTCTCCCCTCCCGTTCACCTTCTTCTTCCCTTTCCTTTTTTTCCTTTTTTTTTTTTATGAGAAGAAGAAGTGGAAGAAGGAGAGGAAGAAGTTGAAGGAGGAGAGAGAGAAGAGATAAAGATTTTAAAAAACTAATATTTTTATTTTAAAAAAATATAAAAAATTAATTTTTTAAATTAAAATAATAGTGCCACGTCAGCAGCCCGTTAGATTTAACGGCAAAGTGGATGGCAGGGACCAAATTGCTCCTTATCTCAAACCTCAGGGACTAAATTGTTGAGATTGAAAACTCAGGGACCAAAATGAAACCTAACTCAAACCTCAAGGACTAAAAGTGTATTTTTTCCTTAAACTTTATATTACAATGTATCATTATACATTATATTAATTGTATATCATACAATTAACTTGATTCCCAAGATGAATTTGAACTATTCAAATTCTTTCAAGATTAATTGTTCCCAATTACTCTTTACGAGCTAGCAGGGAGACCTAATGAACCTATAGATCAGAAGCTTCAATGATATGAGGTTTAGGGGTGGTCACGGTTTGGTTCGATCCGGTTTTGGACCGAACCATGAACCGAACCTTGTAGGTCAGTTTTCTGACCCCTTGAACCGAGGAAATCGAAAATATCTCGGTTTCGATTTTGGTTCAGTTCGGTTCAGTTAAAACAGACCTCTTTTTTTTTTTTTTTTTTGCTATTTCCAGATCCCATCGATGCCTACTGTAAAAGAAAAGGACACAACGATGGAAAAAAAAAATCCTAAGCTTTGTGTTCATAAGAAGACAATGTTGATGAGATCTAAGGAAAGGACACAAGGAAAAAAAAAAAAAAAAAAAAACTCAACTGGCCTTATGCAAACTTACGGCGGCACGACGTTCACAACTGGAGAAGATGAGAACTTCGACGGCGGCGCGACGTTCAGCTGGAGTAGATGAGAACTCCGGCGGCGGCGTTGAGCGATGGAGGATGTTGCGTGAGAGATGGAGGATGTTGTGTCTGTGTGAGAGATGGAGAAGAAGAAGAGATAGAGAGTTGGCCGGCTGGGGAAGAAGAAGAGACAGAGAGATGTAGGAAGATGATGGAGGCGTGAATTGAATCGTGAATCTAGGGTTAGTTTGTTTGTTTTTTTTAAGGGAAAAATACACTTTTAGTCCCTGAGGTTTAGGTTAAGTTTCATTTTGGTCCTTGAGTTTTCAAACTCAACAATTTAGTCCCTGAGGTTTGGTTTTAGTTTCATTTTGGTCCCTCCATCCAATTTTCCGTTAAAAGTTAACGGATTGCTGATGTGGCAAAATTTTTTTATTAAAAAAATTTATTTTTTAAGTTTTTTAAAATATAAATATTATAAAATAATAAATATATTATTATTTTTATAATTCTTTTTTTTTCTTTCTCCTCTCCCTCTCTTTCTTCTTCTTTACCAAACAACCCTAACTCATCCTTCTTCTTTTTCAATTGGTCCGGCAACTGCTCAACACGTCGTCGACGACGGTGATCCCAGACCTCTCCTATTGCAAATCGAGCCCAGACCTCTCCTCTTCCTTTACCTCACCACCTCCACCGCCGCCCCCCACCGAATTGGTCTGCAGCTCGACCCCAGACCTCTCCTACTGCAAATCGAGCCCAAACGCAAACCCCTCATCTGGCAAACCCTAACTTCCCTTGTACATTGCGATTACGGTACAATCTTCAGCATTCAGCTTTCGTATCAGTCGAATTTGGGAACACCACGAGTTTTGCGATTCGAGGAACACAAACGGTATCAGCGTATTTGAGTGAATACGATCTGGATATTTCATGAATCCTAGAGCTCCGTCTTCCCTCTCCTCTGCAAGCCGCCTCGATCAACCTCGTTCGCATTCGCCATGAATCCGGCAGTCGTGACCCACGAAGGAACTAAGGATGTCCCTAGATCTGGAACGAAATCGTTTAGATGGGTCACGGACGGTTCGATTCAGCAAACGATTAATGATCTCAGTCTCAGATCGGGATTCAGCGAACGGAATCGTTCAGATGAGCCCCTTTTTCGCGCCGAAACAAGGAAAGAACGAGAGAGATGGTGAGATCTGGGAGTTCGTTTCAGAAAGACGATAGAGAGAGGGATGGTGAGGGAAAGAAGGGAAAGAAAATGAAGAAAAAGAGAAAAAAAAATTGCCGGCGACGGCCACTGCTGCCAGCGAGCGGCGGTGGCCGGTGGTCAATGCTGCCGGCGGAACTTACAGAGATGGTGGTGGTGGTGGGTTGGTGGGTGGTGAAGAAGAAGGATGGAGGAAGAAAGGAATAAAATATTAAAAAATAATATTTTTTTTATTAATTTAATATTATTTTTATTTTAAAAATAAAAAATATATTTTTTAAATAAAAAAATAGATGCAACGTCAGCAATCCGTTAGTTATTAACGGAAAAGTGGATGGAGAGACCAAATTGCTTCTTATCTCAAACCTCAGGGACTAAATTGTTGAGTTTGAAAACCCAGGGACCAAAATGAAACCTAACCCAAACCTCAGGGACCAAAAGTGTATTTTTTCCCTTTTTTTTAATTAATATAACAGATTAATGGGAATGGAAATGGGTTGGGTCATGTGCTGAAATTTAATTAGGGATAAGTACATAGATAGCCCAAATATGGACCTTATATTTCAAAAATGTCTAACTTTCCCATTTTTTTTTTCATAAAAGGCCTGATGGCCCAATTATTTTACACAAAAGTAAGGGACCTTTTACAGTTAAGCCCTCATATATACTTCTACCATTAAAAAAACAAAAAAGGAAACACAATTGTTTCCTTCAAAATTGTATATTCAGACCGTGAGCGAGAGAGGGGGAACGAAAAAGGAATGATCTAGAAATCAGAAAAGGAAAAAAACCCACGATTTGAAGCTTGCTTTTGAACCCACGATTTGTACCGGAATAGGCTTCGTTTTTTTCCGACAATTTTGCGAAGAAGAAGACACAGAAAGCGCACGAAGAAGACGGACCGCTGGTAGCAGAAAACGTCTGGTATATTTCGAACTTTCGAGGTATATTTCACATGATATGGTATATTGCTTCGAAATACCTAGTTCATGCCTTGTATTCCCACAGTTTTTTAGGGTTTTTTTCTCGCCCACCGTCCCTAAGGCGTCAACACTTTGTTTTTCATAATCCCTTTACTTTTTCACTGCTGGTATATATGAACCACAAAATATGTATCGGACACACATGGTTTATATATTCATCTGTATATCTCATATTTTATATATTTCATTTTTTATATATCGTATTCCACAGTATACAGAAATATATACCACATGGTATATATGAAACATAAGTATACTGACATACGATATATATTTTTGTATACTCTGGAATATGGTATATAAAAATGAAATATATAAAATATGATATATACAGATGAATATATACTGACATTGACTGGAATGAGATATCCCTCTAAATATATTAAATATTAAAACTGAAAATGTACTCATCTAAAAACATGTTTATAATGTGTATATATGAAACTAACATTAACTAAAACGATATATCCCTTTGAATATATAAAATATAAAAACTGAAAACGTACCCATCTTCAAAACACTGGAAACCGAAACAGAAAAGCTGAACACAGTTTGCCAGAAACCTCCAGAAACAACCTAAATACAACAGGACAACCACTGGAAAAACTACCGAAAACAAAAAAAATTTCGATGAACTGCTATAAACAATCGGAAATTGCCGAAATAGAGCAGGTAAAAAATCTTGAAAAACATCGACAATCTTGGAAGAGAAAAAAATGAAAAAATGTTGCCGGAAAATGAAGAAAAACAAATGGGAAGCAGCCGGAAATAGAACCAAAACGAATAGCAACCGAAAAATGAAGGAAATTAAACCACGATTCTGGGAACATTCCTAAATTTAAGGAATTTGGTGAAAATCGGTTGAAATAACCTTCCTAAAATGGAGCATATTCGGTTAGCTAATATGACATATAATATTATCATTTATAATATTATTTGGAGAGAGATGATATATACAAAGGTAAAAAGGTAAGAAAATATAGCTGGAAATCTAATCTTGAAACTATGGAAATTTTTAGACATATGTGAAAATATGAATCTCAAACAGCCCATCTACCAAAATTTCTCATTTAATTATAAATGGAAATGGGCTGGGCTGATTAATATGTAAAAATATAATATGGGCTGGGTAAAATATATGTATTAATAAAAGGTCGGTTCGGTTCGGTTTTTTTAGGTTTTTTAAGCATATGAACCGAGAACCGAGAACCGAACCGAATATCTCGGTTTTCTGCATGGCTGAACCGAGGAAACCGATTTTTTTTAAAAAAAAAAAAAACGGACCGAACCAGTCGGTTCGGTTTGGCTCGATTTTTGCTCACTTCTAATGAGGTTAATGGACTAAACTCATTAATTGAGGTAACAAATATTCATTAACTGTGGGTCACTCCACTAAAGACCCACAGCTGCATTATTCTCACTGTAGAATGTTTCTGTGTCCACGGATATTGACCAAGAACGGTAAGTCAATCCTTCACGAGTGTTCGTAACTTCAGCTGGGTCAAATTACCGTTTTACCCCTGAGTTATCTCTGGCTCCTTAAGTACCAGTGCTCCTCTAATGAACAACCTATTTATGGTCCAACCAATAAGCAGAAAGTCTCTCTCGGGCCAGTGAGAGGGTGGGATCCCTTTATTCAAGACCCAGAGTCACCACTTAAGGGAACATTCATCTACTTCTCCTAGAAGTGGGAAGGAGTGAATTCCATCTTGTGTTGTCATGTCCCCAGCCCCTCACTCGGTCTTGTCCCCAAGAAGGTCGGCATGCAGGCCACTCTCACCCGTACTAATCAAAGGACAATCCCTCGTGAGAAGGAGTTCATGATACACTCAGGATTAAGACTGAGTTACCTAGGTCATCCTATTGAAACAGTATCCTAACTAGTTAACGGTGTTACATCTAGTGGTTTACTATTTCGTGGTCCAGTCTTATGCAAACTCATTGCATAGGATACCCCTCTCGCATGTCTCCTACATGGATGCCTTGGATCAATACGTCTGTATTGAATACAAAGCGAGTCGTATCTCATAGTGTTACCAGGATAAGGTACCCAGCCTTATCCTTGTACTATAGACATTTTAGGTTGTTACTTGAACATTGATCCCCGTATCTCCCCACATACTAGTTCAAGTTACATATACACAACATTGGATCTTAGTTTATTGGATTTGGGTCAAATTGTGCAATTTTAGACTTAATATGACAATAACACTTTATTGCATAAACCTCAACAACACTTTATTGATACAAGTGTATAATTTGTTAATCATTCACTATCTACGAGTTTTAGGACATAAAACCCAACAAAATCCCCACCGGGCGCTTCTCCCCTGGACCCCCGTACTTGGTCATTCGGAGCGCTTCATACCAGATTCAAGGCTTATCCACAAATAAAAATAGGAAAAACAGAAGATTTCGAAATCCTGCATCGAAAAGTTAATTTCTGCAAAAGAAAAATGAGGGAAGAGGCTAGGGTCGGTGTTGCAATTCTGAAGTGGTTAAAATTATAGATAGAATTCACCTCAAAATACTGTGGAAGTATGCACAATCTAGCATCAAGTGATAAGTATTTATCGTATCCACAGGGTCTTGAATTGCCTACCTCTATTGATTTACTTTGCCTTTTTAGTGATTTCAAATGGTTGGTTAAATTGATTGGGTTTTTAAAATGCTGAAACAAAAGAAATACGAAAGCAGTAAATGATTACGACTAGAGAAAACAGAATGAAAACAGACACAAGTTAAGACTTCTGTAATTGTTATAAAGATGATCCAGCAATTCTTTTGATCGGTTAATCTCATGCAGTATTATCAGCGGGATCCTCCCGGAACTCCGGATTTTTTGGAATATGTTTCAACTCCAATGAAGCTCTACCGATCAAGCGTTAGGCAATTGACTATCCCTAGTTCAACTATTGGCATCCACCAACTCATAATGGTCTAACGTGAATTATCGCCACACAACTTCTAAATCATCCCTGAAACTAGGAGAAGTTATACATACCGGCTAGCTAGACGGGCACATAATGAAATTGAAGAACAACAATAACTCAAGATGACATAATCAAATAGAATTTCCAGATTTTATAAATATAACAATCACATAATTCTTAACCTATGTCTACAAAGCAATTAGTTCATGATTGAAAACATAAAACACGTTACAATCTCAATAAGCACATCCATAATACGAAATACACAATAAATACTAATCCTTTTAGTAATTGGGGATGAAACGGCTGCTCCAAACCACCAAGAACATGGAAGAACTTTGTCTTCTTGAGTTGAATCGCAAATGGTCTTCTTAGATCTTCATTCTGCCGTTAATTCGGCCTCCAGCCGATTGATTCGGTCTCCCAATCGTGAATGACTTCATCTCTGACGGCTCTTCCTTTTATAAGATGAGGTTTAACCTAATTAGGTCAATTTAGACACGTGGAGTGACTTCCCAACCGAATTAGTACGAGATCTATGCTTAAAACGCCACCTCATTTAATGAATCACGTGCAGCTCACGTGGCTAGTTTTGCTCACAGCTTTACTGGATCATGGATTTTGCTCTCTCAACCTTGTCAGCATTCATTTTTCTGCAAAAGAAACTCCAAAGAATCAATTCGTTCAATTAGGTTAAAACACATTATATTCATCTAATATCACACCCAAATGGCACAATTAAGATATAAATCATCATAAAATAAGGTATAAATAACTCCCTTTTGGAGAGTTATCAGTCAGCCTCGGCCTCAAACCCCTGTTAGCACAAAACTTAGCTCCCTGCATTCATTTGTCAGTCCTTGTAGAAAAGTAATGAGAGAATAGGCTAGAGTATGTAATTTTTAGTTAAACATGCTAAGCTAATGTGCCTTTTGTTCAATAGAGAGTGAATATCCCCTGTTACTTGCTTTTTGTTTAATAAGGAGTGCATATCCCCTCCGTAGCCCCCTTACCCAAGTAAAGTTTTATTTAAAACATAAAATATAGCTAAGTAAAGAGGAGAATACCTTTAAAGTTTGTGTTCGACCTCAGCAAGATGTGCTCGACCTCGGCCTCGGCCAGGTGAGCTTGACTCAGATGTAGTGTATGGGCTCAAGCCAGATGAGGCGAGGTAGACTATGAAGGATTCGAATTCCGAATTCCGTTACAGCGGAAGCAATTGGACCGAATCGTATTTTAATTTCATTCTACAAAATACCAGTACATTGGCAAAAAGTTAAGAATGAGAAGCAAACATCCGTTGACGACTCTGAATACTTCAACGGACACAACCATTTGGTTACCCCGCTATATCTCTGAGATTGGGAACAGAGTGGTGGGACTCCGTCTTCCTTGAATTTGGGAGAGAAAACAAAGAGAAAAATGACTCATCTGTTTTCTTTTGAAAGAGAATTTGAGAGAGTGATCAGAGAGAAAAGCCAGCCTACTGTAAAAAATGAGAGGAGATACTTTTGACCCCTTTTCTCTTACAGTTAATGTGAGGGTAGAGATTTTATTTTAATTAAATAAATAATAATCATAATTAAAATTTATTTAATTAAATGTATTAATTAATCATATTAAGTAACCACAATCAAATATCTCATATTTAATTGATATGCATTTAAATCATGTTTAAACACATTTACCTCACATATTGTATAGTTTTAATTTAATTAAATTAAATCCAATTTAAACAAAATTAATTAAACTAATTGATTAATTAATTCATAGTTAATTAATCCAATGGCTAATTAAATATTATATATTTAATTAACCAAACATTTGAATCATATTCAAATTTGTCTCTCTCTCTTATAGCCTATAGTTTTAATATGAATCTAATTCACATCAAAATTAAACTATAGATTTAATTTAATTAAATCATATTTAACTAAATTAAATTGGACAATTAATTAATTATTGTGATTAATTAAATATCACATATTTAATTAATTACATATTAGAATCATATTCTAATTTAATCTCTCATATATTATATAGTCTAATTAAATCACATTTAATTTAAACTAAATTGAATAATTAATTAATTCATAATTAATCAATTAATTTATTAATTAAATATCATATATTTAATTAATTATATATTTGAACTCCTTCAAATATATTATTCTCTCAATTTAATAAAGTTTAATCTCACATTAAATTTTATATTATAATGTATCACTATATATTATATTAATGGGAAAAATACACTTTTGGTCCTTGAGGTTTGGGTTAAGTTACACTTTGGTCCCTGAGTTTTAAAACTCAACAAAAATACTCCTGAGGTTTGAGATAAGCAGCATTTTGGTCATTGTCCTCCAGTTTGCTGTTAAATGCTAACAGACTGCTGACGTGGCCACATTTTTTTAATTAAAAAATTTCTTTTTTTTTTTAATTTTAAAATAAAAACAATAAATATATTATTATTTTAATTATTTTTGTAACGCCCCGAACATTTTGATATGATGATCTCGTGTATTTAAGTCTAAGGTTAATTTAATTATAGCCTGACTTGTACTTTGGGATTTATATAATATCTCGTGTGAATGCCTTTTGGGATTTAGCGTTATTCTAATAAAATCTCCCTCTAAATCTCGTTGGCTTGGTCTGTATTTGGTTGAGGAATTTCAGCGTTGTAATTTGAAGTTCACGCTGAATAACGGGTGTTGGTTGTGTGAAATCCTATTTTTGGGCTTATGGTTGTTAAGGAAAAAGAAAGAATTAATAAAGAAAAATAAGAAGGAAAGCCCTAAGCTCTCATCTCTCCATCTCTTCTTTCTCTTCACGCGTGAGCCCCCAGCTGAGAGCTTTAGCAAGTCGTCGCCTTCCCCGTTCAGCCGCGCCGCCGCCTTCCCCAGCCGCCGCCGTTGCCTGAGTTCGCCACGCCGCCGTTGTCTAGACCAAGCCGTGGAGTCGCCTTTCTCTCTCTCCACGACCTCATCTTCCTCGATGTTCCGTCGCCGACCCTTGCCGGAGTGCGAAGACCCAACCGTCGGAAGCACCGTCGCCAGCCGTGGGTCGGGTGTGAAGGACCTCGCGCGGCTCTATTTCCCCCGTTTCGCTGTTTTCACGCCGCCTCTCTCTTTGTCCTCGTGTTTTCGGGCAAAGAAGTTCGTGGGTAAGTCCCTCTTCTCACGATTTAGTTGATTTAAGGCTCGATTTAACTCCCTTCACTCTCGTTCAGTCTGATCAGCGCGCGTCCAGCAACCTGAGCTTCATTTTCGCGCATCCTCGCCTCTGTCCAGCGGCGTTTTGACTCTGTTCTGGATTGTTGCAGCGTCATTAACCTTGTCGGTAAGCTTACCCATGTCATTTAGATGCTGAAACCTTGGTTAATTGTGAAGTTCTGATCTGCAGCGCCGTCTAGGTGATCGTTTGGGGTTCGAATCACTGGAACTTGAATACCCACTGCCCAAGGAGCGTTCTGACTCGTTGGTTGTGGTTTGTATAGCCCGTCTAGCGTTGAAACGGGACCGTTTGGGTAAGATTCGTTGTTGTCTTCAGTTTATTAGTATTGAGGTTATGGGTCGTTAAGTGTTTTAGCTTTAGAAGCATAAATTTACCTTTGCCCATTAGTTGTTTAGGTCTTAGAATGTTCTCAACCCCTTAAAGGTCCTTAGAAAGTGATAAAAAAAGGGTCGAATGCTTGTTGTCCAGTGGCTGTATAGCCTTAATATCGTCAACTAACAAATACCCACCGCCCGTAACGCCTTAAACGTGGTTTCCCATGGTTTAATGGCGTTGGGTTTTCAATTTGGGTTATGTTTAGGTGTTGTCCAGCAAGGAAAGACTCTGTTATTGGTTAAGTTTTGGGCCTTAGCATCTTGTTTTAGGGTGTTTTCCTTTAGTATAGACTTCCTTTAATGGCTGGTAGTTTATTTGTAGCTGAAAGCTCGTTTTGGAGCGAGATTGTGAGTTCCAGCTAGCGTTGGTATTTAAAAATGATTTGTAAGTAGTTTCTACTTGCTAGATTTTGGTTGACTGTGTGGAGCATGATGTTTGTTTTATGTTTTATTCTTGTACTTGTGAAAAGCATGTTCTGCTGTATATAAATGTACTGCAATGCTTGTGATGAGCATATTCTGTTTAGTTGCTTGGAATAAGCATGTTGTGTTTGTTGTTAAGCATGATGAAGTGTTGCATTCTAGCATGATGGGATGTCGTGTTATGTATGTGGGGTTAGGCTAGCATGTTGTCACGAGATGTGTAGCATGAGTCTAGCGGTTGCGTTACATGTCGCGTAATTCATGTGTAAGCGTGGCGCGTAATTCACGTGTTTGGTTTTGTGTAGCGTGGCGCGTAATGCACGTGTAAGGTTTTGCGTAGCATGGCGCGTAATGCATGCGAATGGTTTTGCGTAGCGTGGCACGTAATGCACATGTATGGTTTTGCATAGCATGGCGCGTAATGCATGCGATTAGTTTTGCGTTGCATGGCGCATAATGCATGTGGTTGTTAGGTGCGGAGCATGACGCATAAATCATGTGTGGTCTAGTAGAGTGTGGGTGCATAGTGTGAGAGGCATATGCATGATGGTTATTTATGGTTTGGTGAGCATGTTGGCTTTTTACTGCTTTTGGAAGCATGTTGTATGCGTGTGAGAAGCATGCTGCTTGTGTTGTTTGATGTTTGTGATCTGGCTTGTATGAGTTGCTTACCAGTACCGCGGTTGTACTGATACCCCCTTCTCCACCTTCCCCCCAACATTTTAGATGTTGCAGGTGATGATGATTCGGACCTTGGTGGCGAGGAGGAGGACTATGAGGAAAATTCCTAGGCGTCGGGTTCTCTCGATGTTATGTTTCTTAGTTGCTTTACTTTGTTGTTTGAGTAGGCTAGATGGTTTCCAATGGTTGTAGCTTCTATTGGTGAGGGATTCACCTGAGATAGGTTCTGATTGGAGTTTAAACTGTTGATGTTAGATTGATTAATAAAGATGTTCTAGCTAGTAGGTTGCTAGTGGATTCTCTTTTTGGGGTAAGAGAGAAGAAGAAAGGAGATGAAAAGAGAGAAAAAAAATACAGTCGCTGGCGGCGGCAAGCGGTGGCCGCCCGTCGGAGATTTGAAGAAGAAGAATGAAGGGTTGAGGGAAGAAGAGAGAGATTGAAAAATAATTGAAATAATAATATATTTATTGTTTTTATTTATTTTTATTTTAAAATAAAAAAAGAATTTTTTTAATTAAAAAAATGTTCCCACGTCAGCAGCCTGTTAGCATTTAACGGCAAACTGGACGGCAGGGACCAAAATGCTGCTTATCTCAAACCTCAGGGGTATTTTTGTTGAGTTTTAAAACTCAGGGACCAAAGTGTAACTTAACCCATACCTCAGGGACCAAAAGTGTATTTTTCCCTATATTAATTGTATCTTATACAATTAACTTGATTCCCAAGATGAATTTTAACTATTCAAATTCCTTCAAGATAAATTGTTCCCAATTACTTTTTACGAGCTAGCAGGGGGACCTAATGGACCTACAGATCAGAAGCTCCAATGATATAAGGTTGACTGACTAAACTCATTAATCGAGTTAACCAATATTCATTAACTGTGGGTCACTAGTGACCCACAGTTGCACTCTTCTCACTGTAGAATATTTCTGTGTCCATGGATATTGACCAATAACGGTAAGTCAATCCTTCACAAGTGTTTGTAACTACAGCTGGGTCAAATTACCGTTTTACCCTTGAGTTACCTCTGGCTTCTTAAGTACCAGTGCTCTTCTAATGAATAATCTGTTTATGGTCCAACCAATAAACAGAAAGTCCCTCTCGGGCCAATGAGAGGGCGGGATCCCTTTGTTCGAGACCCGGAGTCACCACTTAAGGGAACACTCATCTACTTCTCCCTGGGAAGGAGTGAATTTCATCTTGTGTTGTCATGCCCCCAGCCTCCCACTCGGTCTTGTCCCCAAGAAGGTAGGCTTATTGAGTCAGCGTGCAAGCCACTCTCACCCGTACTAATCAAAGGACAATCCCTCGTGAGAAGGAGTTCATGACACACTCAGGATTAAGACTGAGTTACCTAGGTCATCCTATTGAAACAATAACCTAACTAGTTAACAATGTTACATCTAGTGGTTTACTATTTCGTGGTCCGGTCTTATGCAAACTCATTGCATAGGATACCCCCACTCGCATGTCTCCTACATGGACGCCTTGGATCAATACATCTGTATCGAATACAAAGCGGGTTGTATCTCATAGTGTTGTTAAGATAAGGTACCCAACCTTATCCCTGTACTATAGACCTTTTAGGTTGTTACTTGAACATCGATCCCCGTATGTCCCCACATACTAGCTCAAGTTACATATACACAACCTTGGATCTTAGTTTATTGGATTTGGATGATATTGTGCAATTTTAGACTTAATATGACAATAACACTTTATTGCATAAACCTCAATAACAATTTATTGATACAAGTGTATAATTCATTAACATTCACTATCTTCGAGTTTTAGGACATAAAACCCAACAGACTCGTGGTCCAAGCTCACATAATCTCGAATCCGGATGAGGCGAGGTAGACCCGGGGGTCCAGGGTCGCGGAAAGTGAAGGGCTCAAGCCAGATGAGGTGAGGTAGACCCGTGGTCCAGGCTCACATAGTCTCAGGTCTAGATGAGGCGAGGTTAGACTCGGTGGTCCAGGCTCGCATCATGTGAAGGTGCTCAAGCTAGATGAGGTGAGGTAGACCCGTGGTCCAAGCTCACATAGTCTGAGGTTTGGATGAGGTGAGGTAAACTCGGTGGTCCAGGCTCGCGTATCGTGATGCTTGAATCGGTTGCCTTGTGCACACTTCTGAATACTGAACTTTAATGGTGAAAAAATGGGGCTTTGACACTAATTGAACCTTTACATTTGAATGAAGACATATAGGAAAAATACTCAACCTATTCCTACACACTAGAAGCAGAAACAAAACAACTAATTTTTAATTACATGACAAAATGTAATAAATGAAAAACCCTAAAACTCCATAAGTTCAGATTCAGTGTTGGTGGAAGTGTGCCCTGCCTGGCCTCAGTTCATTCTCTGGTCGGCCTCAGCCCTCAGAGGTTTAACTTCTGCTCTCCTTTGACGACTCCTACACCATTCTGAGTTGAAAACTTCAGCAACTGATGATAAGTCGAAGCTATGGCCTTCATTTCATGCAAGGTTGGCCTTCCCAGGATTGCATTATAGGCTGAAATGCAATCCACAACTAGGAAGTTTATTATCTTTGTCACTGCATTCTGTCCATCCCCAAAGGTCACAAGAAGTTCTATGCTACCTTCTGGGGTCACTTTTTCTCCTCCAAACCCTACAAGTGGAGTAAGGCTTAGCTTTAAGAGTTCTCTCTCTAACTGCATTGCTTTAAAGACTGTTAGAGAAAGAACATCAGCTGAACTTCCTCCATCAATTAGAATCCGATGGATCTTCACATTGGCTACCACCAAAGCATCATTATGTGGCTGATGGATGCTTGCTGCCTCAGCCTTAGTGAACTCCAAAAGGGGGTGTGCCTTTGCTAGATGGACAGAGTGCATACCTCGATATTCTGGTTCGAACCTTGCTTCCCTGGCAATAGCTTTCTTTTTCCTACTTGAACCTCCTCCAGTTGGTTTTCTAAAGATGGTTCTGATCTCTCGTGGGGGTTCTTCTTTGTCTCGGTCATCTTTGGTCAGCCTTGGCCTCGACCATCTCTGGTCGCCCTCGACCTCAGCACCAGTTTCAGCGACGAATTCCTTCAGATATCCATTCTGGATCAGTGCTTCGATTTCATCCTTCAATTGAATACAATTTCTGGTTGAATGCCCATGATCTCGGTGGAAAAGACAGTACTGGCTTTTGTCTCTTCTGTCGGGATTTGACTTCATCCTCCTAGGAAATTTAAGAAGACCCGTGTTTCGAATCTCCATCAAAACTTGCTCCTGTGGAATTGTTGTTGGTGTATATTTCTCGAACTTACCAAAGGGATGTGCTCGGCCTCGGCCATGGTCATGGTCGGCTCGGCCTCGGCCGCCATCGTCTGTCCGCTGTCTCTTATCTTTCTTTCTGTCCTGATCGACTGAAGAATGTCTTTTGTGCTCTCGTTCTGACCTCTTCGATTTTAGTAATTCATCTGCGCTCATATACTTCTGTGCCATGGAAATGAACTCGGCATAGGTTCGAGGTTGGCTCATACCTATTGAATTGAGTAGTCTCTCATCTTCAAGTCCGGCTGTGATGGCTACTAGGGCTGCTCTCTCACTGTATCCCTCAACCTGCAGTGCTTCATCGTTAAAACGTGTTTATATAATCGTGCAAGCTCTCACCTGGCTGTTGTTTGACGGTTAAGAGGTTGATGTGAGGCTTGCGCTGTTCTCTGACTCCCATAAACTGCGCGCAGAATGCTCGGACTAATTCCTTGAAAGAGCTGATGGATCTCCTTTTCAACCTTTCAAACCTATGCTTGGCTGATCTTGTCAAAGTGAAAGAGAAGGCGCGACACCTGATTGCATCTGAGACACCGTGGAAGTCCATCCAGTTTCTGTAGGCGTTTAGATGTTGCACAGGGTCTTTCTTGCCATCATACGGTTTGAATGTGGGTACCTTGAACTTCTGGGGCACCTTGGCTTTCATGACTTCTTCCGTGAAGGGTGGGTCGACTTGGTCGATTAGTTCTTCCAGATCTTGGTCTCCTGAATCTTTGGACTTCTGCAGGTCTCCCTGAGAATTTTCGAGCTCTTTAAGTGTGTTCAGAAGCTTAGTCTTCCACGGGAGATTGTCCTTCTTGGCCTCGGCCTCGGCCAACCTAGCCTCGACCTCGGCTGCTCTTGCCTCAGTCTCGGCAGCCCTTGCTTCAGCTTCGGCAGCTTTGGCCTCGGCTTCGACAGCCTTGGCACTTTTGCGCTTCTCCTCGATCAAATCCCTCAGGTCTGTCCCGGAATGACTGTAACTTGGTGTTGAAACTGTGTAGTCACGTCCCTTAAGTGTTTTTGGTTCTGGGTTCCTCATAATTGTACGATCTGTTGGTCTAAGCCCCCTGACTTTGCTAGTCATGCTATTAGTCTTCTTTCCCTTCGATCTCGTCTCTGATTCTGCAGTGTGTTCCATGGGCTCCTTCCCCTTCCTCGGATCTCTAACCAACCTCTCATTATGGGTTTTAGTGCTAGGACCAGATTTATCCAAGATACAAAGTATCCTGGGCAAATTATGATCTATCGCACTTACTTTGTTTTCGAGAGCAGCAATTTTGACATCAGGTTGCTTCTTTCTGGATGAGGGAAGTGGAGACCGAGGACGAGGAAATTCGGTCCGAGGTCGATCTCGGCCTTCTTCTCGTGACCTCCGCTGGTGGCGGTCACTAGGGGTGATCATCGGTCGGTCGGAATCGGTTTTGGGCTAAAACCGACGCCGACCACCGACATGTCGGTTTCCGGCGGTCGGTTTTCGTCGGTTTGGAAGACGTCAATTGCGCCGGCCGACCGACTACACCGGCGGTCGGTCGGTATAGTCGGTTTAAAAACTCCAACAAACAGAAAGAAGAAGATGAAGAAAAAAAATGTTCAAATCTGCCCAAAAGAACATAAGAAGAAGAAGAAGAAAGAAAAAATGAAGAAAGAAGGAAAGAAATGAAACCAAAGAAGAAAAAAAACAGAGAAAGAAGGGAAAAAGAAATGAAAACAACGAAGAAGGAAAAATATTGAAGACGGACAAGAAGAAGATAAAAATGAAAAAAAAAAGAAAAAAAGGGATAAAAGAAAAAGCCATAAACAGAAGAAGAAGAAAGCAAGAAACGAAAAGAAAAAAAAAAGAAAGAAGAAGCAACGAAAAAGAAAAAAAAAAAGAAGAAGAAACCATGCAAGAAACGAAAAAGAAAGAAACGAAGAGAGAAAAAAAAAAAAGAAGAAACGAAGTTGCTGAGAAACGAAAAAGAAAAAAAGAAGAAGAAGAAACCATGCATGTTGCAGAGAAGAGATGGAGAATGGATGAAAAGAAAGAAGATGAAGAGAGAAATGAAAAATTGAGTTTTGAAATTTGAAAAAAAAAAATAATTTTTTTTTTAATAAAACCTTGGGAAGACCATCGGCTGATGGTCTTCCCAAAACACCATCAAAGCTGCCAGCATTAATGCTGGCAGCAGTCTGATATGATGTGTCATCATCATTTTTTTTTTTAATAATTTTATAATTTCGGTCGGTTCAGTCGGTTTTCGTCCATTTTGGGTGAACCGACCGACCGACAGGTCGGTTTTATCATGACCGATCCTATAGAAAAATCGACCGACCGACGTCGGTTCGGTCGGTTTCGATCGGTCGGCTCGGTTTTCGGATTCTTTTTGCTCACCCCTAGCGGTCACCGTCTGAGTACTCTGCGTTCATGTCCTGGTTTCTCTTCTCCATCCCCTTACTCATTGAATGGTCGGTGCGTAAATTTAACTAGCAACCTTTCTTCCCCACAGACGGCACCAACTGTTGATAGCAAAATCTGGACAGGGAGAACTCACTTGACTTTCACGTGCCACCAACGGTAAATTTGTATGAGAGGGAGGAAAACGTGGCCTACAAGACAGAAAAACCTGCACACTGGTGTGGTGCTTGCCACACCGCCTCCAATGCTTAAGTCAAAAAGCGGAAGGAGGAGAGCAAGAGGAGAGAGTAGATAATAGAGTTTGGGATCCTGAAGAAGGGTTTAAATACATGTTCCTACTCTAGGGTTTTTAGGCATTCGGAGGCAGTTCGGGCTGAACCAAGTGGAACCGGGGCGACCAGGGGCAGCAGGGACCGAACGAAGGCAGACGGACTTGGCCCACGCAGGCCGACCATATGGGTCGGGCCAAGGCCCGGTCCCTCCGACCTTGGCCCGACCTTTTGGCCTGTTTCGCCTCCGGGGTCCATCTTCCGGTCCTATTTTTGGGCTCGTGTCGGGTTGTCCTCGTCAGCTCCTTGTACATCAGAATGGTCCAAAATTACCTATAACAAATAGCAACATGACATGATAAGGAGAGAGCCAACAATATTAAAACAAAAAGATTGGATATACCTTAATTTACATATTAGCTTAAGTTGAGTATAGTACTTTAGTGATTTGTATATGGAACTAAAGCAAGAACTCTTGCGTTCAAGCTTCTGCAATGTTGTCAATCCGAACACAATCCATCGAAGAATGGGAGAGTGAGCCAAGGGAAAAAATATTTGTCCCTGCTCTGTTTATTATTATTATTATTTTATTATTATTTTTTTTAAACTTTTGATTATTGAATTGTAATATTTAAATTTAAGATTTTATTAATTTCTAATGACTTGTGAGATATTGCTTGATTAAGTTGATATGTTTGAAAAATTTAAAACGCTTATGAGGATTCACAGTAAAAAATTAACTAATTAATTGAAAATTTTCTTTTAAAAAAATCATGTAATTGCTTTTTTAAAAAATTAAACGAAAAATAATTCCTCATGGAGAAACCGACCTTAGATACTTCCCGTGGAGAATCTCCATCTCTATCCCTACAAAATTAAACAAAGAATTTCATGAGGATGAGGAAGGAAAAATAGGGAGGGGGAGGGGGGCGGAGATGGGACGGGGAAGTCATCCTCGTCCTTCATCTCACCCAACCATGAACATCCCTACCATCTTTAAGGTTAATGGTTCAATCTCTCACCCCACCAGTCGATCAACTCTGGAAGAAAGAAAGAAAAAAAGCTTATGCAATGTTAATATTTATCCCCACATGATATTAATAGTCAACTTGTTCGGTCTTGTGCAAATTTCAACCTACACAAATTTCCATTTCGGCCGGTTGACTCTTTCTACAATAAAAATGATTTTTGCCGACGCAGCTTTCTCCCGACGCATAAAAATGAGTCGAGAGAAGGGATATATCTCGACGCGAAGCAACGACGTGGGGAAAACACAATTACAAGGAATTTCTACCGACGCAGTCACTAAACGCGTCGGCAGAAATGGTCTCTCTCGACGCCGCTGATCAACGCATCGAGAGAGACAGTTTTTAATTAGTTTCTGCCGACGCCGTTAGTGACGGCGTCGGTAGAAACGTCATCTCTCTCGACGCGTATAATGAAGGCGTCGAGAGAGACATGCTCTGCCGACGCCATCACTAACGGCGTCGGCAGAGACCCTTTTTAAAACCCTAAATCAACCTATCATTCGACAAAACGCATTCGACAAAACACAGTGACCACATCTTCCTCTCATTGACAAAACGCAGTCCCCCCCTCGAGCGATCGCCCTCTTCCTCTGCTGTCGCTGTCACGCCGTCTCCGCCGCATCTTTCTGTCGCGCAATCGCCCTCTTCCTCTGTTGCCACCGTCTCGCCGTCTCCCGCCACATCTTTTCCCTTTCTCTCTGTCGTCTGCGACATCTCAGAGGTAAGACAATTATTGGTGGTTTGAAACGAAATTACCTTAATTTGGCGTTTCTGTGTTGTGATTTTTTGGGTTGTGCTTGTGCTGTAAATAGCAAATTGTTCTTTCATCCTTTTTCTCTTCATTTTGTTTCACATGCCTCTGTATCTAATCTACAATGGGAGAACAAAATAAACAGAACAGATAAAATTGATGAAATTTGAAGAAAACTTGTGGAGAAAAGAAGCAAAGGCTTTGATTTCAGGAGTAGAGATTTTTTGTTTTTCTATTTTCTTTTGTGTTGAAGTTTGCTCTAAACCGTATGTGCATGGAGAAGATAAAATACAAAAGAAATATGAATTGAATGAAGAAGAAAGAGTTAAAAAGAGCATGAGAAACAAAATTATGTAAACAAAAGGACAAATGAAAGAGGATTTTTCAGACTGGGAATCGTACCAGTGAAGAACTAAAATCGTGTGTTGCAAACTGACGAATTTTAGATGTGAGTTCCCTCTTGAAATTTAATTTCTTTGGCCTTGCCTTTGTGATCTGGGATTTATATACCAACAAATGCTATTGACTGATCTGCTGAAGCTGAACTGGTGGTGGTTGCCTTCCATGTGGATTTCTTGAGTGCCATTGAAGCTATTCTAGTTCTTTCATGCTATAAATGCAATTTTGTAGATTATTTTAAGGTCTCCATCTTTTTATCCCAAAATTGGTGGTATTTTTTTATAGGTAAAATAACACAAGCTAAGTTTCAATGCAGTTGAAGTCTTTGTAATTTCTCTCTTAATTTGTTTCAATACTGGAATTTATTTGTTAATGTGTTGTATACTATAAATGAACAAATTGATCGTTGTTTTTACGTTTTTGACCTTAGACTATTCAATTTCTATGTTTTTAGAGGTTTCCTATTCTGTCTTATCATTTGGTCTTTGTAATTTCTCTCTTAATTTTCTTTTTAAGTATTACATTATTAGGAATTCGAACGTTTGATCCATGATGCTGCACTAGGGTTGACCTATATTTCAATCAATAAAACTCCATAACAATTTGGTTTTTGAAAATTATGGAGGTAAATAACTTTAAGCAACTTTCTTTGTCTTCTTTTAGTTTCATTGGTATTGGTATTGGTATTGGTATTGGAGAGGCTGCCTTTTATTCTTTCCTTCTTTCAGTTTCATGATTGCATTGCAGCAGCCTGAGATTCTTAAGATACTATTCAAATTTTAGGCTTTTGGAGTAACCATGATTGATAAGCTTCTGCTTTCAAATGTTATATAGATTATTAGTTAAACAAGGTTGTCATTTTCGGATTACTGGACAGCCGGTATTCTGCCAAAAGAAATCAGAGAAGTTTATGTTATCTTATTTCATTTTGTTTCTAAGCTATGTTGTACAATGTTTATTTCAAAATCGCTTGGTCTTCATGGATGTTTTGTTTTTAAGATCTGTAATTGGAAGATGTCTTAATTCTTTTAAGTTTTGTACAAATGACTACCAAGAATATACTTGTAATAAGAACCCTGAACGTATGTATCTATCTATAATTGGTTCAACTTTACTAATAAACGAATTTGTAGTTACAAGGATGCTTTCCCTCAATCTCTTGGTCTAAAAATCTTGTGGAAGCTAGATGAATTGTTCCATGTTAGTCCTGACTATTTGGGTTTAAGGTCTAGCTTTGATTTTTTGTAGGCGGCTTCAGCTAAAAGTTCAGTTATTGTTTGTATGGGAAAGTGGATGTAAATTTATTATAGTATGGGTAAAGTGTAAAATTATTTACTATGTAATCATTTATTTTTTGCTTAAATTACAATTGTACGGTTCAAGTGGTAGATTTATGAAATAGCTGAACGTACATGTAAATTGGCCTTACTTCAAGTATATGTACCAGAGGCAGAAAATATGGAGGATGATCAACTTGCACCGCTAGAAGTTGTCAGTGGAATAGGTGTTGATGAATCGATTGAGGAAGATAACAGAATGTGCAGAGATGAAGTTGAACCCACAATCATAGAAGGACAAATTACTGAGAACAACGATGACAATTTCATAAATGACGAAGAAGATGACATAGAAGTACCCTCTGACGAAGAAGATGACGTAGAACTGGAGGTTGCAACCTCCAGTTCAGAATAAGAAGTCTGACATGAGCCACACGTAACTATAATTTTCATGTATGAACTAATTATAAGTACGTTTGATTTACTTAACATTGTTTTCTTTCTCCTTTTCAGGTATACGATGGCATCGTCATCATCACGCATACACGACGAGACTGATGGAGAGTATGTCGAGGTGCCGGCACCCCCTCCCGCGAACTTACCATCTTCCACGGGGGATACGTCAGGTACATCGTGTTCGGTCAATTTTCATCAAATTTTCTTGTTACTTAAACGATCAAGTGGTTTCCTGTTTGCCCTCAGATGGTACATCCATGATTGGGAGGAACAAGCGTGGATATGGACGAAATCTTCTCTTGGACAACTACGTCACGAAACATGACCAAATTCCGATTACAATCGATCCAGAGGTGAAAAAACCAGTTGGGAAATGGGCAACGCAATTTAGCATATCTATTGGTACGACCGTTCGGGAGTTTTTTTTCTGTTTGATTCAACACTTGGGATGACGTAACTGAAGAGGCTAAGAAGCTGGTAAAGTCTCGACTACTGGTGAGTAGAACATCTTCTCGTGTTGTTACATTATGTGCTACATCAAAGTTCCATACTCAGATATCTATTGTTTTTTTGTAGGACCATTTTCTGCTTGACCTGAATTTACCTGCAGTTGTGCGCTTTATAGATCACAGAATGATGAACCATTTTCAGGAAGTAAATGTCCTGAAAGACATGGTTCGACATCTCGTGGAATCACATAATTTAATCGACTCACAACATATGGACACCCCAAACTTAGGTACGAAGAAGTTCAGATTTGCTTGTAGTGTCAATTTACTTATTCGTATCCTAATTTATCATATCTTCAGAGTTTAATATTTGTTTACTTAGTAAATCAAACTAATTTTTGTTGCTTTGATCGTTTTAGTTCATTATGTTCATATGGATTGTGTAACTTTGGAAGTTAGTTTAAAGTTTTGATTGTTTTTGTTTTTGTTTTTTTGTTAGGTTTCATTGAGTTTACTTGTGAACATGATATAACTTCTAAGTTTAATGTTGGATTGTTTTAGTTCTTTATAAGTTAGATGATTTAGTTGGTACACATATACTTCATTAGTATTAGATATCTATAAGTTAAATTTTTGGTAAATGTACATTGTTGTGTTTTTGGTTTAGGAAAAGTTACTTACCGTTTTGTAATTTTGTTTTACTTAATAAAGTTAGATCAACTTGGTTGTTTTTCTTAAATTTGGTCTTTTGCTTGTTTAGTTTTGTAATTTCATTAGTTAAAACTTAACTTTATTAGTTATGATTTGGATTACTGTATTATGCGAAATCTGATTCGCTTGTATTTGGAGATTGTGGTGTTGCCCAAGTGTTATGAGGACTGTAGTTGGGTGTTTCTAGCTATATTGAAGTGCATTTCTCTTGTTTAGCAAGTCTAAAAAAATATGGGTTACTCTTATCTATGCCGTTATGCTGCCGATTTTTTCGGAGCATGTAATTAATAATTTAGATGGTTTAAATTAGTTTAAAACTTAGTGTAAAACTTAGTTTCAAGTTAAGACTTTCTCTTCTAACTTCTTGGATGGTTTAAATTTCAACGGATTGATTTTCTACTTTTGATTTTTTGTAGATGATTCGACTCAACCTTGATATGGAATGACACATTTGCATTATATCGTTTGGAGGTCACCACGAGCTTGTTAGATGCTTTTTCTGTAACTAAAGACTTTTGCTTGTAACTTTTTATTAGAATTATGTGTACCGAACAATATTTTTAATTTCGTGTATTTTTTTATACATTTAGTTTTCTGTACTTCAATTTATAATGCAGAATTTTACATCTCTCGACTTTCATGTATATGTGTAATATCTTGAATTTAATTGAATGCATTTTGATTTTATGTATATGTGTAATATCTTGAATGTATTTCTTTTAGACTTTCAAAACAAAAAAAAATAGCAAAACGAAAAAAAAAAAAGAAAAATAAAGGCTCTGTGGACGCGTAAGTCAACATGTCGGCAGTGGGCATTTCTGCCGACGTGCAAGTCAACGCGTCGGCAGAAATTGCTTCGCAAAACTTTTTGCCGACGCGTTGACTTCCGCGTCTGCAGAGGCCATTTCTCCCGACGCACGGTCAACGCGTAGGCAGAAAATCGAGTCCATCGCTTTCTGCCGACGCGTTGACCACCGCGTCGGTAGAAATGCTCTCTGCCGACACGATAGTCAACGCGTCGGCAAAAAGCGCCCATAATTGCTCCCCACCTTACGCGTCGGCAGATACGATCTCTGCCGACGCATGAAAAATACGCGTCGGCAGAGGCTCTACCGACTCGTTTTTTCCGACAATTCTCCCGACGTCTGAATACGCGTCGGGAGAACCTTTGTCGACTCGTATTCCGATCTTTCCCGACGCATATGAGCGTCGGGAAAGACCTTAATTCTCTCGGTTATCTTTCTTACACTAATTCTTTTTCTCTTTCTAACCTCTTCCCTTTATAAGTATCTTCTTATAAAATTCTCTTTTTTAATATATATCGATATCTTACCCATTATAAATAAATTTCCATACCAAAGATGAACAATACATTAAAAGATAGTAAAATGACACATCTAGTATTTTCCATCAAAAAGAAAGAAACAAACAAACATACATATATAGTATTTTCTTTTATCCTTTTGGAGTTTAAACACATATAGTATTGGATATCTTACTATATAGTATTCTTCATAATGATATAATCGACTAGGTATACAACATTTCCAAAAATGAAGATGGGGCAAAAAGGTAAAAAAAAAATGCCTTAAAAGGCTATACAAATTAATTTGTATGATTTGATTTAAGATAGTGACATTTGTAAAAAGAGAAGAAAAGATAGTGATACAACAAAATGGCTTCATTCATTCTTTCTCATTTTAGATTATCTACAAGATTTTCAATTCATCATTACATCATAAGAATACTTATCTTTCTTAAGAAATTATGACTATCTAACCACTTTTTTAATAAAAATATTTAATTAAAGAAACTTGGACTCTCTTAATTTACTATAGTTAACCTTAAAGCATCATTTAATCTATTTATTAAGAGGAAAAGGAAGCCACAAAGAAACACATATTTAGCATATACTTTTTTCCCCTTAATTACAATCACATGTCTTAATTTAGAGAAAAGGAAAAAAAAAAAAAAAAAAAAAAAAAAAAAAAAAAAGACAAGAGTTCTATTCAATAAAATACTTAACCTAAAAAATAATGGAACAATGTATTTATATTACTAAATATAATTGTAAGACTAATATATTGTTTTAAGAAAGATAAACCTTAAATCAAATCTTAAATGAGATGAATAGGAAAAAAAACCCCTGATAAACACTACAACAAAATATAGTTTTTATAGTTTTTCTTTATAACATTTTCTAAAAACTGCTATTAAAAAGTGTATAAAAAAAAGAGGAAATTGTGTTTTTCTTTTGGCGGACTAAAATGTATGTTTTCCTCCTATTTAAAAACTAATTTCACGCATTTTTCTTTTTCTCCTTATATCTTCCTTCCACCGTCCCAACTACCCCTCTTTTTCACCTTCTTTATTTCTTCTCCTTCTTCCTCAGTAGCTCTCTCAAAAAGTTTTTTTTTTTCTTTTCTTTTTTTTGTGTAATTAAAAAGTTCATAAACCTCCTAATTTTGAGACTTCAATAATTTTATTGTGATAACTATTCCAATCATTTGGATTGATTTTAGTGAGTTTTTTTTAAAGTAGTTTGGATAAAAATATTTATCTACAAAGCAAGTAATTCTTGGACTTCGAGCTCTAGTTGATAGTTAATCTTTGTGTTCTTTGCACATATTTAAAAAAAAATGTGTATTTTATATAAAAATTATCAATTTATTTAATATTTCAACTATTATTTTTGTTTTTCAATAAATAAAAACAACGGAATTTATTGTGTTTTGTCAGCGGAAGACATTTTTACTTGTATGAATTAGAGGTTAGAATTTCCACCTTATATTTGTAACTTTTTTTCTTTCTTAAATCAGGTGTATATGATAAAATAATTATGTCATTCAATAATATGTCCACCACAATCTTAACTCAATTTGTTAAAATATCATCTCAACAACCAAGATGTTACTAGTAATTATACTATTTAGGGAAAAATACACTTTTTGTCCCTGAGGTTTGAGTTAGGTTTTATTTTGGTCCCTGAGTTTTCAAACTCAACAATTTAGCCTCGAGGTTTGAGATAAGGAGCAATTTGGTCCCTGTCATCCATTTTGTCGTTAAATCTAACGGGCTGCTGACGTGACACTATTATTTTAATTAAAAAAATTAATTTATTATTTTTTAAATAAAAATATATTAAAATAATAAAAATATATTATTTTATTATTATTTTTTTAATTCTTTCTCTCCCTGTTTCTTCTCCTTCTTCTTTCTCTTCCCCATCTCCTTCTTCCTTCTTCCCCATCTTCTTCTTCTTCAACTCGGAATTTTTTTTCCTTCTTTTCTTCTTCTTCCCTTATTCTTCCCTTCTTCTCCTTTCTTTTCTTTCTTCTGTTTTTTTTTTTTTAACAGGGGGAGATTTGGGGAGGAGCTCCCCCTCCCCAAATCTCCATGTGTTTAAAAAAAACAGAAGAAAGAAAAGAAATGAGGAGAAGGGAAGAAGAAGAAAAAGAGGAAAAAAATTCGGCGGTCACAGTCGCCGCCGCCGTTCGTCGGCAGCCGGCAGCGGCAGGCCACCAGAGTTGAAGAAGAAGATGGGGAAGAAGGAAGAAAAAGATGGGGAAAAGAAAGAAGAAGGAGAATAGAGAGGGAGAGAAATAATTAAAAAAATAGTAAAAAAATAATATTTTTATTTTAAAAAATTGAAAAAATAATTTTTTAAATTAAAATAATAGTGCCACGTCAGAAACCCGTTAGATTTAACGGTAAAATGGATGGCAGGGACCAAATTGCTCCTTATCTCAAACCTCAGGGGCTAAATTGTTGAATTTGAAAACTCAGGGACCAAAATGAAACCTAACTCAAACCTTAGGGACTAAAGGTGTATTTTTCCCTACTATTTAAGAAAAAAAGAGTAAACGAGTGATTCTAACGATTTTATTTACGACATAGTGTGGGAGATTGATAACTCTCCAAAAGGGAGTTATTTAGGCCTTATTTCTATAGTGATTTGTGTGTCTTTTGTGCCTAATAGGGTTGCTTTTAGATGAATATTACATGTTTTAACCTATTTGGAAGAATAGATGCTTTGGAAGTTATTTTGTGCAGAAAATAATGCTAAGTGACTTGAGGGAGCAAAATCTGTGATCCAGCAAAGTAGAGAGCAAAACTGCCATGTTAGCCGCACGTGATTCATTAAATGAGGTGGCGTTAGCTGAATTAATCTCGGATCTAGGAAGCTTGGAGAGCCCTCCACGTGTAACATTTGACCAAATTAGGGTTGACTCCACTCTATAAAAGGAAGTAGCCGTCCCAAGTAAAAAACATTCCAATTTTCGAGAAAGGAAAGTCGTATTCCATTCGTGGAGGCTTACTTTCCATCTTTAGAAGCCGAATAGAGGAGGAACGATTGGAGACCTCAAGAAGACCATCAACTACGGATCTCTTTAAGGGAATTAACATTTTCTTGTAATTTCTTGTAGTTATGGATGCACATACTCAAATTGTAGCGTGTGTTATTTTGAACTCCATGAACTAAATTTGCTTAGGTGTTGGTTAGGATCTATGTAGTTGTCGTGCTTATTACTCTATGCAATATAAATTGATTTGAGCATTTTGATTATTTGTTGTGCTTATTTCTATTTTGTGCCCGCCTGGCCAGCCGGTATGAATATCACCTCTTAGTTTCAGGGATGATTTGAGAGGTGTGTGACATTTAATCACACTAGACCATTATGTGTTGGTGGATGCCAGTGACTGAGTTAGGGATAACCAGTTGCCTAGTGCTTGATCGGTAGCACGTCATTGGAGTTGAAACACATTCCAAAAAATCCAGAGTTCCAGGAGGATCCTGCTGATAAGACTGCAAGAGAAATGCCTAATCAATATTATTGCTAGAGCATCTTTTAAACAATTACAGAAATCCTGACCAATGCATGTTTCCAATCTGTCTGCTTTATCCGTTTACTTTCTGTTCTGTCATTTCTTTTGCTTCAGCATTTTATCAAAATCAATCATTTTAACAACCTTGAAACCATTAAAAAGTTACACAAGATAGGTAAAGTGAGAACTATTCAAAACCTCGTGGATACGATAAATTACTTATCACTTATTGCGGATTGTGTATACTTGCACAGTATTCTAGAGCTTATTTTACCATATATTTACCCCACTCTAGAAGGCAACAAGTTTTTGGCGCCGTCGCCGGGGACATTGAATAAGTTTTTATCTGATCTGTTTTGTGTATGTGTTTTAATGGTTTGGTACTATAACTTTTTGATTGTTTCTTTTGTTTTTGCAGGTGTGAGATTGGTGCATGAGCGATCCGCCTGGGGTGAGATTTGAGCTTGATTCAGAAATTGAAAGGACATTCAGGAGAAGAAGGAGAGAGCAGCGAAGAAATCAAAATCCAATGGATAACGTGTCGCGTCTCCCGGAAGTTCCAGAAGATCCAATTAACCCCCAGCAGAATCGTGTGCTGCAGCCTAATCCACCGCTGGAGCAAAATGGACAGCAAAATAATCAGGCTGAGAACCCAATTTTGGTAGCGAATGATAGGGCCAGAGCCATTCGAGCGTATGCTTTTCCGATGTTTGATGAGTGTAATCCAGGAATTGCGCGTCCTCAAATTGAGGTAGCGAATTTTGAAATGAAACCGATAATGTTTCAGATGTTGCAAACCGTGGGTCAGTTCCTTGGTTTGTCATCTGAAGACCCCCATTTACATCTTAAGTCTTTTCTAGGAGTTAGTGATTCGTTTGTAATTCAAGGAGTGTCTAAGGATGCCCTTAGGTTAACTTTGTTCCCGTATTCTCTTAAAGATGGAGCAAATGCATGGTTAAATTCTTTTGCTCCAGGATCAATTAGGACTTGGAATGAGTTAGCGGAAAAATTTCTTAGTAAGTATTTTCCACCAACTAAAAATGCCAAGTTAAGGAGTGAGATAGTGGGATTTAGGCAACTCGAAGATGAAACTTTTAGTGAGGCTTGGGAGAGGTTTAAGGAGCTTTTGCGAAAGTGTCCCCACCATGGTTTACCTCATTGTATCCAAATGGAAACATTTTACAATGGGTTAAATTTGGCAACCCAAGGTATGGTCGATGCCTTTGCGGGAGGGGTCCTTTTGGCAAAAACTTTTAATGAAGCCCATGAAATTTTAGAGAGAATATCAACCAATAGTTATCAATGGTCGGATGTTAGAAGCTCAAATAAAAAAGTTAAGAGTGTGTTAGAGGTTGATGGTGTGTCTACCATTAGGGCTGATATTGCAATGTTAGCTAACGCTCTTAAAAATGTGACAGTGGTTAGTCATCAGCAGCCGCCAGTGGTGGAGCCTGCTGCAGTGGTGAACCAAGTTACAGAAGAATTATGTGTCTATTGTGGTGAAGAGCACAACTATGAGTTTTGCCCGAGCAACCCAACTTCTGTGTTTTTTGTAGGTAATCAAAAGAATAACCCTTATTCTAACTTTTATAATCCAGGTTGGCGCAACCACCCCAACTTTGCATGGGGAGGACAAGGAAGCAATTCGCAAGCCCCGCAAGCACAGCAAAAGGTGAACCAGTCAGGATTTGCTAAATCACAAGTAATGGCCCAGCAAAATAAGCAGGCTTTGCCCCAGCAAAATTCGGAGAGTTCTCTTGAGGCAATGATGAAAGAATATATGGCTCGTACAGATGTCGCAATTCAAAGTAATCAAGCTTCAATGAGAGTCCTAGAATTGCAAATGAGTCAGCTAGCTAATGAGCTGAAGGCAAGGCCTCAAGGGAAACTTCCTGCAGATACTGAACACCCTAGAAGGGAAGGTATGGAGCAGGTACAGGCAGTGACTCTAAGGAGTGGTAAGCCACTAGAAGAGAAAAGAGAGCCTAGTAAACCCCAGGATATAGAGAAGAATAGTGATAAAAATATTGTTGTTGAGAAAGAGTTGGAGTCTGGTAAGAGTGATGGAGGCATCAATAATAATACTAGAGCATCTGGTTCTGTTCCAGATGTGGAACCACCTTATGTACCGCCTCCACCTTATGTACCACCTCTACCTTTTCCACAAAGGCAAAAGCCTAAGAATAATTTAAGAAGTTTTTAGAAATTCTTAAGCAATTGCATATAAATATCCCTTTAGTAGAAGCTATAGAGCAAATGCCAAATTATGCTAAATTTCTTAAGGATATTTTGACTAAAAAGAAGAGGTTAGGTGAATTTGAAATTGTATCTCTTACTGAGGAATGTAGTGTTATTCTTAAGAATGGGCTACCAACCAAAGCTAAGGATCCACGGTCATTTACTATTCCTATCTCAATAGGTGGAAAAGAGTTGGGTAGAGCACTTTGTGATTTAGGCGCGAGCATTAACCTTATGCCTCTTTCAGTCTATCGAAAGCTAGGTATTGGTGAAGCTAGGCCTACCACAGTCACACTCCAATTAGCTGATAGGTCTATCACATATCCATAAGGTAAAATTGAGGATGTCTTAGTGAAAGTAGATAAATTCATATTTCCTATTGATTTTATCATTTTAGATTATGAGGTAGATAAAGATGTCCCAATTATTTTTGGTCGTCCATTTTTGGCTACTAGTAGGGCACTAATAGATGTTCAGAAAGGGGAATTAACAATGAGGGTTTATAATGAGGAAGTGAAATTTAATGTGTTTAAGGCCATGAAGTACCCAGATGAAATGGAAGATTGTTCTTTCATTAGGATTCTGGAGAACACAATTGTTGAGACAACAATGGAGGATTTGACGAACAAGCATTTGGAAGACCATGGAGAGATTAGTGTAGAGGATTTAGAAGTTTGTTCTTTAGAGAGAAAAATTGAAAAAGAAGTTTCTAGGTGTGAGGATGTTTTTGAGTCTTTAGATTTGGATGAAAGGAAGGCTCCTCCTATCAAGCCATCCCTGATCGAGGCACCCACTTTAGATTTGAAGCCCTTGCCGCATCATCTAAAGTATGTGTATCTTGGGGAAGGTAAGACGTTGCCCATTATTGTTGCATCAGATTTAATGCCGGAGGATGAAGAGGCCTTAATAAAGTTGTTGCAGCATTATCGCAAAGCAATAGGTTGGACATTGGTTGACATTCAAGGAATTAACCCTTCTTTATGTATGCATAAAATCACTCTAGAGGAGGGATCCTTTAGGAGTATTGAGCAACAGAGAAGACTTAACCCTGCAATGAAAGAGGTTGTTAAGAAGGAGGTGATTAAATGGTTGGATGCTGGGATTATTTATCCAATTGCAGATAGCAGTTGGGTAAGCCCTGTCCAATGTGTTCCTAAGAAAGGAGGTGTTACAGTAGTGACTAATAAAGACAATGAGTTGATCCCGACCAGGACAGTAACTGGCTGGAGGGTTTGCATGGATTATAAGAGGCTTAACAAAGCCACCCTTAAGGACCATTTCCCTCTACCATTTATTGACCAAACGTTGGATAGATTGACTGGTCAGGCCTACTACTGTTTCTTAGATGGTTATTCTGGGTATAACCAGATTACCATTGCTCCTGAGGATCAGGAAAAAACCACTTTCACCTGTGATAGCGGACAAAAATGTCGCTATTTTAGTCCTTAAATATTAAGCTTTTGAGCGCTTTAATTGTGTTTTTATTGAAGAAATCTAAAATAAAGTGTTATTTTGTCTTTAGGAGCATACTATGGATTTTTGGTGGAAAAAGGCCCAAAAATGAGCATTCCAAGCCAATTATCCAACCATGGGTCAAAGGGGGAGTCCAAGAGTCAACAATCCAAGAAAAGATCCAAAAGAAATAAAGTTGGCCCAAGTTTCAAGCCCAAATCTGCGTGGACTGTTCTGGAAACTGTACAGCGTCGAGACACTGTGGGGACAGCGTCGCGACGCTGTCCCATTTCTTGGCGGGCAAGCTGATGACGTCACAGCGTCGCGACGCTGTCCCTATTCCGGGCCTATATAAGGACCCCCTTGGTGCCCCATTTTCTCATCAATCATTCCACCATCCTTTCCTTCATTTCCTTCCTTTGCTCTCTTTGAGCATTCTCTCAAGGCTTTCTAGCCTTTTTGAGAGTCAAGAGTGGGAAAATTTTGGGGAGCTTTTGGGAGCACTCTAGAAGGCTCGGGGCGTGCTCGAAGGGACTCCAAGCGCTAGCGACGGGGTTCTCGACGGTCATTTCATTTTCTCTTATTTTGCTCCAATTTATGATTTCAATTGTATACATTGTGGATATTATAGCCATGTAATAGCTAAACCCCAATTTGGGGTCTTGAAATGAAAATTCTTAGTTAAATGTTATTATAATTGCCTATCTCTTGCCCTTTTCACTAATTATTTGTATGGATGCTCGTAATGCTGTTTATAACATGGTCAATTATTTATTGATCCGATTCTTAATGGAAACTCGACGGAGAGAAATTAGGATCGATCATAATCCATGCAACTAGTTTAATTGTCCGTAGTGACAATGGGATTAGTTGATTAAACTTAGATTCCAACAATGAATCAGAGCGCATTAATGAACGAATTTTAATGGCGCTAAGGACACTTAGGTTGTTAAAATGAGTTAGTTATAATTAGGGGAAACCGACAGGAGAACCTATGTGATTAACGTAGATTCTAGGATTATAATTAGTTGGGCAATGAGATAGGATAATTGTAATAATTAATTAGCTATTAATTGATTTTCAAGACCCCGCTTCTCACTCAAAACTCTTTCTCCACATTTTTTTTATTCCTTTGATTAATCAACTTTAAATCTTTAATTGCTTTAATTTTGAATTCATTTTAGTTTCATGATTTGGTCCCTAAATATTATTTCGCCCAAGTACTTCTAGTGATCAAGAATTTATTGCTTTGCTTAATATCGCTTCACCTCCCTGTGGATTCGATACTCGAAATATTTCCGTTTTATATTACTTGCGGCTTGTGCACTTGCGATATTGGCAACAAGTTTTTGGCGCCGTTGCCGGGGAGGTTAGATTTTTAAGCAAAATAATTTCTTCTTGACATTAAAAAGAACAGGATAAATATTAATTTAGGTTGTAAATATTTTTCTTTTTTTCTTTTTGTGTATATTTTTATTTTTTGTTTTACTCTTGATTAATTTGGGGGTTAGTGTATGCGAAGAGATAAGGTGGTTAAATTGTTTCCTCTAGATCTTGAAATTGACAGGACAATTAGAGCCCTTCGTAGAGAGAAAAGATTAACGAAAGCAATGGCCCACCAACAAGACGACGCTCCCAAAGTAATCAGAGATTTTCTGCAGCCTGTTCTCCCAACCGAGAATTCAGGCATCGTTTACGCCCCGATTCAAGCAAATAATTTCGAATTAAAGACGGGACTGATCTAGATGGCGCGAGATAATTCTTTTAAGGGACATCCTTCGGAGGACCCTCATTCGCATCTTCGATCATTCCTGGAGATATGCAGGACAGTAAAGATGAATGGAGTACCGGCCGACGCGATAAGATTAAGGTTATTTCCATTTTCTCTTCAAGACAAGGCGAAAGATTGGCTCGAGTCAGTTGAGACGGGTAACATCAGCACATGGGACGAGCTTGCCCAGGCATTCCTGACAAATTTTTTCCATCCTGCAAAGACTACGAAGCTCCGAACAGAGATCGGAACATTCCGACAGTTTGATGAGGAGCAACTTTATGAGGCATGGGAGAGATATAAAGAGATGCTTAGGCGATGCCCGCAACATGGCTATCCAGATTGGCTTCAAGTACAGTTATTTTACAATGGACTGAATCCTTCTACCAAGACAATTCTTGATACATCAGCAGGTGAGAGTTTTCTGTCCAAGACAGTGACTGAAGCCAAGGATCTTTTGGAGGAGATGACAGCAACTAGTTACCAATGGCCGACAGAACGGGGGATAATTGCAAAGAAGGCTGGCATATATGAGATCGATGACTCAAGCTCTCTGAAAGCGCAGATGACATCATTGACGAATGCACTGAACAAGCTTACTCCATCTGAGGTGGTCAAGTTCATCTCCACCTTAGCTGAAGGATACTCAAAGAAGGAAAATCAAGATGTCGAAAAAGTTCAGTATGTGGGAAATAGAGCATTCACTCAAGGAGTACCGAGCTTCTACCATCCAAGTCTGCGCAATCATGACAACTTTTCTTATTCGAACACTGTTGGGTTCCTAGAGTGAGTAAAAATACGGTATAAAAGGACTCTAGACTCTGTGCAAGTATACACAGTCCGCAGCAAGTAATAAGTATTATCAATCCAAGGCCTGAATTAGCTTCCACTTTATCTATCTTGTGTAACTCTCTAATGGTTTCAAAGATGGTAAAAATGATTGGTTTTTTGTAAGAATAATGCTGAAGCAAAATAAATGACAGAACAGAAAGTAAACGGATAGACAGACAGATTAGAAACAGGCGCTGGTCAGGCTTTAGTAATTGTTTTAAAAGATGCTCTAGCAATATTATTGATCATGCAACTCTCGCAGTATTAATAGCGGATTCCTCCCGGAACTCCGGATTTTTTGGAATGTGTTTCAACCCCAATGAAGTACGACCGATCAAGCACTAGGCAACTGGCTATCCCTAGCTCAGTCACTGGCGTTCACCAATACACAATGATCGTAGTGTGATTAATCGCCACACACTCTCTAAATCATCTCTGAAACTAGAGAGAGGTATTCATACCGGCTGGCCAAGCGGGCATAAAATAGAAATGAACACAACAATTAATCAAGATGCATAGAATCAATATTTATTACTAGAAATTAGGCACGACAATTACATGTTCCTAACCAACGCCTAAGCTACTTAGTTCATAATATGCATGGAAACGCACGTTACAATCTGAGTAGGCATGTCCATAATTACAAGATAATAAAAGGAAATATTAATCTCCTTGATCAGCTTGTGAATGATGGTTTTCTTGATGGTCTCCAATCTCCCTCTTCTATTCGGCTCCCAAAAGTGGAAATGAGAGTGAACTCGTCCCCAAAAGTGGAATGATTTTGACTTGGGCGGTTATCTCCTTTTATAGAGTTGAGGAAAGCTTGAATTAGGTTGACCTAGACACGTGGATGGCTCTCCTTGCTCCTTTATCCCGAGATTAGCTTAACAGAATTCAGTTTGGTAAATTGGCTAACGAGCTGTGACGTGGCAGTTTTCACTCCCAGCTTTGCTCCAGCACAGGGTTTGCTCCCTCAGGCCGCCCAGCAACATATTCTGCACAAAATAATCTCCAAAGCTTTCATTCTTCCAAATGGGTTAAAACATATAATATACATCTAAAAGCAACCCTATTAAGCACAAAAGACACACAAATCATGATAGAAATAAGGCCTAAATAACTCCCTTTTGGAGAGTTATCAAACACCAAGAACGTATTGCAGCCACCGCCAGGATTTGCTTCATCAAGTGTTCCAGAAAAGAAAAGCAACCTGGAGGAGATGGTGGCCATGTTTATCAAGGAACAGAATGTCTTAAATGTGAATCTCCAGTCAGCGGTAAATAACCACGACACGGCTCTAAAAAATATGGAAGTGCAGATAGGACAGATCATTTCAGCAGTGAATGCCCTTCAGAAAGGGAAGTTTTCAAGCGACATTGAAACCAATCCTAGAGAGCAGTGCAAGATGGTGACACTAAGAAGTGGTAGACAACTGAAGGACAACTCAGAGAGGAAGCTGAAGAAAGAAGACAAGTTGAGCAAGGATGAAGATGGAAGGGCTGAGGCACAAAAAGCCTCCTCAAAAAGGTCCCAAAATCCTCCTAGCTCTTGTGATTTGAATTTTGAATGCACTAACTCTTTTGCAAGATCAAAGAAAGATGAAAAGCAGAAAGAAAAGCTGAATGAGGAAGAAGTAGTCCCGTGCAACCACTATGATAGAGGGTCGCACATTAGCCCGCCCAAGAGGAGGGGCGAATGTCCTACCTTTGATTACAGGGAGTTACCTTTTCCTCGGCGTTTTAAAAATGTTAAATTAGATGAACAGTTTCAAAAATTCCTAGAAATGTTTAGAAAGCTATCTGTGAACATTCCCTTAATCGATGCTTTGTATAATATGCCTAATTATGGGAAGTTCATGAAAGAGATGTTGTCTAGGAAGAAAATTTTGTCGAAAAAAGAGGTTTTTAGGTTATTTGAAAATAGTAGCACCATAGTTTCAGGAAAGATGCCTTCGAAACAAAAAGACCCAAGGAGTTTTACTGTTCCTTGTATTATAGGAGAAGTATCTTTCGATAGGGCTTTGTGTGACTTAGGAGCTAGTATACATTTGTTGCCCTATTCTTTATACAGGAAGATTGGTTTGACAGGATTGAAAGACACCGACATCACCCAACAGCTTGTTGATAGATCGATTACCCAACCTATGGGTATTGTAGAGGACGTGTTGGTAAGGGTCAACAAATTCATCTTCCCTGTAGATTTTGTGGTGCTCGACATGCAAGAAGACAAAGAGGTACCTATCATCTTAGGCAGACCTTTCTTAGCCACAGGTAAGGCCGAGATTAGCGTGCATACTGGTAAGTTAACCTTGAATGTGGATGATGAAAGAGTCATTTTCAATATTTTTGGACAGGATGAGTCTGTATGTAGTTTGCATACCTGTTTTTCAATTGGTCCAGAACTATTGACTGATGATGAGGAAGAGGTAGAATTTGAACTTGGCTTAGGATTAGGAGAGGCACCAATGGATGATGAGGATTTTAATCCTAATGCATTCTTTGATGATCCTCTATTTGAAAATGAGCTAATTGATATAGAAATGCTTGCTTTTGAGAATGAAATAGAAATGCCTGAAATAGATGATTTGCCTGATTTTGAGAATGAGATTGATATGCCAGCAATAGATGATCTGCCTGCATTAAATTTAGAGGATTACTTGATAGATGAAAATATTGAGTCTGATCATGATACTGCTGAATCTATTGAGTCTGATCTTGACATGGTTGAAAGTATAAAGTCGGACCCTGAAATTGTTGATAGTTTTGATTCAGGTCCGGATAGTATTGATAGTATAGAATCTGACCCTAATGAGATTGAATTCTTTGATTCTTCTGATGATGAGTCATATGATAGCTTGGTTGAATCATTTTTTAATACTGAGTCTCAGGAATCTCATGAGCATTTAGATATTGCATCTGATGAATAGATAGACATAATTGATAGGTCATCCTTAGATCCTAGACCAGTAGATATCATGACGTTGGATGACTCTGTGAATAACTGTTTTGAAAATATAGACTTAGAAAAAAGATTTGATGCTGTTACATATTTCTTGACTTGTTATTATGACAATCTTTTTAGTGATGACGGGTCAGGGGAAAGTTTTTTTCCTCCCCTGTTTGCAGTTTGTAAGTCGGTACGAGATTTTCTTCAAAGCTCGGAGGACGATGAGAATTTTTATTTCGAGCCTCCATGAGTGTGCCGAGCCTCATCTAACTAAAGACGTTAAAGAAAGCGCTGCTTGGGAGGCAACCCAAGGATTAAAAGTTTAGGTAATTTTTGCGGTAAATAATTTTCTTTGCTTCATGATCCAATTTTGTTTTGCAGGATCACCTTAGCAAGACCCAAAGCTCCAAGAATCCCATTTTTCTGGATCCAAAGGAAGAGGATGAATTGCTCCTAATTCAGGGAAGTCTCAGTATCCCTCTTTATGCTTTATTATTTGTAAACATTGGGGACAATGTTTAGTTTAAGTTTGGGGGGAGGCTTTCGTTGTGTTGAGCATATTTAAATTCTGTTGGATGCATGAGTAGATAGCCATGATAGCCGAGGATGTGATTTTAGAAGTTTTGGGGGAAAATGGTTTATATGTTGTGGAATCTGGGAGCATAGCAGAAATTGTGAAATCTTAAAATTCTTTATACTTAGTTTTAATGTCTAAAGCATGCAATAGACTTATCTTATGACATCTTTCAAAATCTAGATTTTTATTATGATTTTTAAAGTTTGTTGTCACCCCGATAGGCTTAGTTTCTAACACTAGGAGTTCATGCTTGATTGTTTTAAGAACTAGGTAGAAAAAAATGTTATGCCTGCTGAGAGAAAAGCAACAAAAGAAAAGAGAGAAAAAGAAAAATCTGTTGAAAAAGAAAATTTTTGCTTGCACAAAAGAAAAGACTAGGGGTAAAAAGAGCTACCTACGGTGTGATCAGTTAGGCCAACCAGAGAATAAAATTCGGGTTAAGGGTCCCTGCATCGTAGTGTGAAAGCTAGTACCATTAGATATTAAAATGCAAGTTTGGGGGGAAGCAAAAGAAAAAGAAAGTGAAAATTTTTTGTGAGTTGGCTCCCCCCATGAAAAAGAAAAATGGCAGGCGCCCTAGTTTCTTTGTTTGCATGATAGTAGAACTCCGACCTATTAGGGACTCTTAGCCAGTGTAGGGGGAAAACAAATGGAGAAAGCCATACGACTAATCTAGGTTAGTAAAAGAATCATTAGATAAGGCTTGATCATGCTATTCATTAATCTTAAGTTCAATCTCTTTTAAGATTTCTTCATGAGTATGAGGTGCTTGCTTATTCCACTTGCATGTTTTTCCATTTTTGCTTGAGAGTTCCAAAATCCTTGAAGCTTGAGTGATTCTATTTCATGCATCTTTCTAATTTATTTTGTTCGGGACTAGCAAAAGCTTAAGTTTGGGGGTGCGATAGAGGACAAAAATGTCGCTATTTTAGTCCTAAAATATTATGTTTTTGAGCACATTAATTGTGTTTTTATTGAAGAAATCTAAAATAAATTGTTATTTTGTCTTTAGGAGCATACTATGGATTTTTGGTGGAAAAAGGCCAAAAAATGAGCATTCCAAGCTAATTATCCAACCATGGGTCAAAGGGGGAGTCCAAGAGTCAACAATCCAAGATTGCTTTAATTTTGAATTCATTTTAGTTTCATGATTTGGTCCCTAAATATTATTTCGCCCAAGTACTTCTAGTGATCAAGAATTTATTGCTTTGCTTAATATCGCTTCACCTCCCTGTGGATTCGATACTCGGAATATTTCCGTTTTATATTACTTGCGGCCCGTGCACTTGCGGTATTGGCAACAACCTGCCCTTATGGGACGTTTTCCTTCAGGCGAATGCCTTTTGGCCTTTGCAATGCTCCAGCAATATTTTAGCGGTGTATGTTAGCAATTTTTCTGATATGATGTAGTCCACTGTTGAGGTATTTATGGACGGTTTTTCGGTTTTTGGAGGGTCTTTTCAGCATTGTTTGAATAATTTAGGCAATGTGTTAAAGAGATGTGAGGATACCCATCTAGTTCTTAATTGGGAGAAATGTCACTTCATGGTGAAGAAGGGCATTGTGTTAGGTCATAAAATTTCAAAGAAAGGTCTAGAAGTTGATCGAGCAAAAATAGAGGTTATTGAGAAGTTAGAACCACCAAATTCAGTTAAGAGGATTCGAAGTTTTTTAGGTCATGTTGGATTTTATAGAAGGTTCATAAAGGATTTTTCAAAATCAGTAAACCTCTTTGTAACTTATTGTGTGCTAATAGTGTTTTTTACTTTAATGCAGATTGTAGGAAGGCTTTTAACACTTTAAAGGCTGCTTTAATCTCAGCGCCCATTCTTCGTGCACCTAACTGGAGTTTGCCATTCGAGGTGATGTGTGATGTCGGTGATGTTGCAGTAGGTGCAATGCTGGGGCAAAAGAAGAGCAAATTTATCCATCCTATTTACTATGCAAGTAGAGTTTTGAATGAAGCACAAATCAACTACACAACTACTGAAAAGGAGTTATTAGCAATTGTGTTTGCCTTTGAAAAATTCTGCCCTTATTTGGTTGGAACCAAAGTCATGGTTTTCACAAATCATGCAGCAATAAGGTACTTAATGACTAAAAAAGATGCAAAACCTATGCTGATCCGTTGGGTTTTGTTGTTGCAGGAATTTGACCTGGAGATAAAAGATAAAAAAAGGTTCAGAAAATGTCATTGCAAATCATCTGTCGCGCCTTGATTCATCATCATCTTTGCTGGAGCAACCTGTTATTTCAGATTCATTCCCAGATGAACAGCTCTTTGCTGTTAATGTAAAGGTAGTAAAGGATACTCCTTGGTATGTTGATATTGCCAACTTTTTGGTAAAAGGAGTCACTCCTATTGACATGGATTGGAGGCAGGTGAAACGGTTTAAGCATGATGCAAAATTCTTTTATTGGGATGAGCCATTTATGTATAAATAGTGTTCTGATGGTATTATTCGAAGATGTGTTTCAGGTGATGAATTAAAGGAAATCCTGGAGCAATGTCACTTTTCGCCGTATGGAGGCCATTTTAGCGGTCAGAGGACAGCTTTGAGGATTTTGCAATGTGGATTCTTTTGGCCTTCCTTATTTAAGGATGCCCATTGGTTCTACAAGCAATGTGATGCTTGCCAAAGGAGAGGAAATTTAGGACCTAGAGATGAAATGCCTCTTACTTACATTTTAGAATTGGAATTATTCGATATATGGGGTATTGATTTTATGGGGGCAATTTCCCCCTTCTAACGGTAATGTTTTTATCTTATTGGCAGTTGATTACGTGTCCAAATGGGTGGAGGCCATTGCATGCCATCAGAATGATGCTAAAACGGTATCAAGGTTTCTTCAATCGCACATCTTTGTGCAATTTGAAACACCTAGAGCTCTTGTGAGCGATGAGGGTACACACTTTGTGAATAATGTTTTAACTAAGCTTTTAGCTAAGTATGGAATTAAGCATAGGATAGTTACCCCTTATCACCCGCAAGCAAATGGTCAAGCTGAAGTTAGTAATAGGGAAATCAAATCTATATTAGAGAAAGTAGTCCATCCATCTAGGAAAGATTGGTTTTTTCGGTTAGATGAGGCTCTTTGGGCTTATAGGACAACCTATAAGACTCCTTTAGGTATGTCTCCCTATAGGTCAGTATATGGAAAGACTTGTCATTTACCGTTAGAGCTTGAGCATAAAACGTTTTGGGCTTTAAAGAAATTGAATTTTGATTTGAGTCGTGCAGGGGCAATAAGCTTGCTGCAGCTTAATGAGTTAGAGGAGTTTCGTCAGTTTTATTATGAAAATGCGAAGATGTATAAAGAAAAGACCAAGCGGTGGCATGATAAGAAGATAAAACCTAAAGAATTTGTTAAGGGTCAGAGAGTTTTGCTATATAACTCTAGATTAAAATTGTTTCCTGGAAAATTAAAATCTAAATGGTCTGGACCATTTGTTGTGATTGAAGTTTTTCCTCATGGGGCAATTACTTTGAGAGATGAAAAAGATGGGCGGGTGTTCAAGGTTAATGAACAGCGAGTGAAGCATTATTGGGAAGAGGAATTTCGTTCGAAATATCCTTCCCTGAAATTAGTTGATGAATGAGCGAGCGAGAGTTTTGCAGGAGCATGTTATATTGCAATATTTTTAGCTCCCAGTGTTTGTTGCGTTTTTATTTTTCGCTAATTTGATTTGATTTTAATTTGAATTATTTTTAATTAGATCCGGTTTATTTGAATCTTATCTGATTTATTGGTATTTTTAATTTTCGTAGATTTTATTTTTGGTTTATTTATCTTTAATTTGGCCGATTTAATTTTTAATTTAATCGGATTTAATTTTTATTTAGTTGTATTTTTGTTATTTTAATTTCTGTTTATTTTAGGCTTTTAATAATATAATTTCCTGATTTTTTCGGCTGAAGATAATAAGGTGAGATTTGATTTTGGTGGTTTAAATTTCAAATTGAAATTTTCCGTATCAAAGATTCTTCTAGAAGGAAATCTTTGCTGATCAGTTTGTTTTTGCAATCTGTTGGAAGGATCAAATATTTCGTCAGATTCTAAGGGAATTGGTTGTGAATTAAATAATTTTAGCGTTTGGAATTTAATTTTTCCGTGGGCAGGTAAACCGCGTGAAGCATCTGGCGCTGCCACGTGTCACGCAGTGTTGATCCAATGATATATCCGTTAGCCAGTGCAGAGGAGATTTACCACGGGGCAAAATTTTACCGTTTTGAAATTTAATCCTCCATGATTACATGCAAATTAAACGGTAATTTTTATTTAATTTGGGCAGAATCTTTCGGTTAGGATTTAAAGTACTGGAGCCCTATTTATTCAAAACCCACGGTACGTTTTCGTTTCACTTCATCTTCTCGCTTCCGTTCTTTGTTTTTTTTTTTCTCTCTGCATTGCTTCCAATTACTGTGAAATTCTCTGAGTCTGAAATGGCTAAGACAAGAGGGAGAAGAGAAAGGGATGCTGAGGAAGAGGAAGTGCCCATTACACCTGAGGCACCGAAGACAAAAGCGAAGAGAAGGAAAACACCAGAAGAAAGAGAGGCTAAGAGGAGAAGAAGGCAGCAACGAGCTGAGGTCGCGGAAGTAGTACGAAAAGTAGTTGAAGACATTGCTGAAGAAACGGTTGAGGAAGAACAACCAAAAGACCCTTAAGAAAAGAAAGATGCGGAGCAAGAAGAACAAACAGTCGAAACTCAGCAAGAGGAACAAGAAAAGCAAGCAGAAGATATGCAAGGGCAAGGTAATGGTCAGGAGCAGCAGACTCAAGAAGTTGTGCCGGAGGTACCACGTCGTCGCCGCCGCAAGCAAAAGGTGGGACGAATTAAGGTAATCAGGACGGACACTCCATCTCCGTCAACAACAGAATCTAAGAAGGAAAATTCTGAGAAAGAAGAGCAAGAGAAAGAAGAGGCTGAGAAAAAGACGGAAGAAGAAGCTCTGATGAAGCAGCAAGAAGACAAGGGCAAAGGAGTAGCTGATGCGCCGACAGAAACAGAAGGGACTGAAACCGAGGAACCGAGGCTGTCGTATGATCGCTTCGTCAACGATCTGGCCCGCGCAAAATATTTAGAGATGCTGAAGAGGGATTTTCTGTTTGAGAGAGGATTTGGTGATGACCTGCCGCATTTCTTATGAGCTGGAATTACAAATCACGGATGGGATCAGTTCTGCGCGAAACCTGAGCCGGTGAATTCGAATGTTGTTCGTGAAGTTTATACTAACATAGATGACGAAGAAGGGTTTCAAGCCATTGTTCGTGGGGTAGAGTCGACTAGAGCCCTGGTGTAGTAAATTCTCTATTTAACCTTCAAGATTTCCCACATGCCGGTTACAATGAGATGCGGCAGCGCCATCCAACGAGCAATTGAATGCAGCTATTCGAGAGGTGGGAATTGAGGGGGCTCAATGGCGTTTGTCGAAGACAGAAAAGAGGACCTTCCAGGCGGCTTATCTCAAGAGTGAGGCCAACACTTGGTTGGGGTTCATCAAACTGCGCCTGCTGCCAACAATCCACGACTCTACTGTCTCCCGTGATCGAGTTCCTCTGGTATTTGCTATTCTGAGGTCATTAAGTATAGATGTCGGAAAAATTATCTCGAATGAAATTTATTCCTATTGGAGGAAGAAGGTGGGTAAGCTCTTTTTCCCGAACACAATAACTATGTTGTGTCAAAGAGCTGGGGTTCCCATGAGTGCAGAGGATGTTATTCTGATGGATAAGGGAATAATAGACACACCGAATCTGGCAAGGCTTCAGAGGACTCAGGAAGCATGCCAAGGCGGTTTTGTGTGTGGCATCCACCAAATTCAAAAACAGCTGCAAATGCATTCCAGCAGAATGGAGTTTGCCGAAAGGCAATTCCAAACTTTCTGGAATTATGTTAAACGAAGGGATGTCGCACTGAGGAGGGCCTTGCAATCCAATTTTTCCAAGCCTTATCCAGCCTTCCTTATATTCCCTGATGATCTATTGAACCCCTGGATCCCACCACCGTCGATAGAAAGAGAAGGAGATGAGGAGGAAGATGTTGGTCAGGAAGATTAGAAGAAAAGACCTGAGCGAGCTTTTATTTTGCAAGAACACTTTTGTTGCTCGCGCATTTTCCCTGACCAAAAAAATTTGTCTGCTTTTGATATTTTTGCTTATTTGTTTTTTCTATTTTTCTGCTGGTCTTTTTAAATTTTTATTTGACATTGTAATCATTTTATGTTAGTTTTAATGAAATTCCCAAAGTTGCTTCTGTTCTATAGCATTGAGCATTCCTAACTTAACCATTTTCTTCTGAATTTTTTAAGCTTGGAAGCTTGGACTAGTTAGCTTAATTAGATCAAGGTGTTCTGGTCTCCAGAAACCTTTTGCTTGAGCATTTCTGCTAGCCTGGTCATCGCTGCGGCAAGAAGATTCTGAGGTAGTGTTGACTTATTTGATCCACCTTAAGCTTAATCTTAGTCCCACGCTTAGTTTAAAATTCATATAGAAAAAATTAAGTTTGGGGGTAATTATCATGTTATTAATTCATTGGGGACAATGAATAATTTAAGTTTGGGGGACTTTTAGCTACTCCACTTGTTTTTCTAGCAGCATTCCTCTCCTTCATAATAGTTTTTCTAGGTTGTTGAGTAACCAGAGACATTTGTGACACACACAGTTTGTCTTTGCGTGAAAAGATGACCTAGGAAATATTGAAAAGTGATAAAAATTATTTGCTGAAAATAAAAATTGTGGAAAATTTTGCTGTGAAAATTGAAAGAGCAAAAGTTTTGAAGGATGAATGACAATCTAGTAGTTTTTCTGTCTCCCAGGGCTTAGGTGAGCTTCATCATAAAATGTCGTCATTCTGAGAAGCAAGGGATAGAATAACTAAGGATTTTTTAGCTTAGCAATGAGTATTTAGCCTAGTTGGTGATAAGTTTGAGGCAAGGGTATACTGCACCATAAAATGGGTCATCTCATGCTTAAGAGCTTATGACTGTAGGATTGCTTTAAGTCTAAAGAACAGAAAAATAAATCCCCTTAAAAATGTGTTTAAATGTGTCTGATAATAGAGCTGGGCTGTGGTAAGTTCTTAGGGTTGAGCTAAAGGTGGTGATTATTTGTTCATTGCTAAAAGAATTATTTTGCTGCAGCAGTGCTTGGTTTTGCAGAATGCTCGGGTAAAGGTTGAAGGTAGTGTTGGATTATTTGTTCTGATTAAGTTGTGCTAGGACTAATGTTTTGAATTCTTAAGGGAAGGTTAATTAGTATTGCTCGGGACGCGCAATAGTTCAAGTTTGGGGGTATGATAACTCTCCAAAAGGGAGTTATTTAGGCCTTATTTCTATAGTGATTTATGTGTCTTTTGTGCCTAATAGGGTTGCTTTTAAATAAATATTACATGTTTTAACCTATTTGGAAGAATAGATGCTTTGGAAGTTATTTTGTGAAGAAAATAATGTTGAGCGACTTGAGGGAACAAAATCTGTGATCCAGCAAAGTAGGGAGCAAAACTGCCATGTGAGCCGCACGTGATTCATTAAATGAGGTGGCGTTAACTGAATTAATCTCGGATCTAGGAAGCTTGGAGAGCCCTCCACGTGTAAAATTTGACCTAATTAGGGTTGACTCCACTCTATAAAAAGGAAGTAGCTGTCCCAAGTCAAAAACATTCCAATTTTCGAGAAAGGAAAGTCTTATTTCATTCGTGGAGGCTTACTTTCCATCTTTGGAAGCCGAATAGAGGAAGAACGATTGGAGACCTCAAGAAGACCATCAACTACGAATCTCTACAAGGGAATTAACCTTTTCTTGTAATTTCTTGTAGTTATGGATGCACATACTCTGATTGTAGCGTGTGTTATTTTGTACTTCATGAACTAAATTTGCTTAGGTGTTGGTTAGGATCTATGTAGTTGTCGTGCTTATTACTCCATGCAATATAAATTGATTTGAGCATCTTGATTATTTGTTGTGCTTATTTCTATTTTGTGCCCGCATGGCCAGCCGGTATGAATATCACCTTTTAGTTTCAGGGATGATTTGAGAGGTGTGTGACATTTAATCACACTAGACCATTATGTGTTGGTGGACGCCAGTGACTGAGTTAGGGATAACCAGTTGCCTAGTGCTTGATCGGTAGCACGTCATTGGAGTTGAAACACATTCCAAAAAATCCAGAGTTCCGGGAGGATCCTGCTGATAAGACTGCAAGGGAATTGCCTAATCAATATTATTACTAGAGCATCTTTTAAACAATTACAGAAATTCTGACCAACGTCTGTTTCCAATCTATCTGCTTTATCCGTTTACTTTCTGTTCTGTCATTTCTTTTGCTTCAACATTTTATCAAAATCAATCATTTTAACAACCTTGAAACCATTAAAAAGTTACACAAGATAGGTAAAGTGAGAGCTATTCAAAACCTCGTGGATACGATAAATTACTTATCACTTGCTGCGGATTGTGTATACTTCCACAGTATTATAGAACTTATTTTACCATATTTTTACCCCACTCTAGAAGGCAACAGAGATTCAAACCACATATCTCTTGGTCATTAATACACGCTTTAATGACTGTTGAACTATGCTCATATTGGCTAACTTCATCATCTCACTATAGTCAGATGAATTCTTAAAATTTACATCACAAACAATTCACTTAGATTAAAAAAAATAATAAATTTATCGCATTACTTGACTGAAGCTAAATATTAATACATATAAACAATAAAATACAAAAATTTATATAATTAATTATTTATTCCATACCTAATTATTTGACTTTTTTTTTTTAGAAAAAAGAAATTTATTACGCCACTTGGGCTAAAGAAGATTGGTCAGCTTCGACCATAGACACAAGCCAATCTGGGAAATTTGACACCCAGAACTCACTACAATTTGACATTCTCGCTCTTTTGGCTAAGCTATCTGCAATAACATTGATTCTCCTTGTAATATGAGAAAAAATGATACTTGAAAAACACTGTGATTCCATCCTTATTTCTTCTACCAGAGACTTTATTTCTCCCCAGACTTCATTCTCTTCCAAGATCAAATTTATGGCCTGAAGGCAGTCAGACTCTACTACCACCTCTTTGCAATTTAGGGATTTCGTCAGGAACATTCCTTCTTTAATCGCTTTGAGCTCAGCTATGGGGCCATTATAGTCAACATCAAAGCATTGCGATGAAGCACCTTTGATATCTCCATTCGAGTCCCTACAGATTGCTCCTAAACCAGTGGAGGGAGGGGTTGATTTCCAAGCAGCATCGACATTAACTTTCCAATAATTTGTAGTTGGAGCCTTCCATCTTTGCGAATTGGGGCCATGGCGATTTTGGTGAAATCGATCTTCGTTTGGGCCAATCTTCTGATTTTTCTCCAAAAACGATTTGAGGTAATCTGTGATCCATTTGCTTCTGATATTTTCAGCTGGGATTGTTTCACCATGAACTGCTTTGTTCCTGTCTAACCAAATTGTCCAGCTTGTAATTGCTACTAACTCCAATTTCTCCATAGGAAGGCTGGTGAAGATCTTTAACCATCTATCCAAGCAGCTGTCTCGCTAAAGACTTCTCCCAGAAAAACTTCATCGATTGTCATCTTCCAAATCCCTTCAGCTCGAGGACAACAAAAAAGAATATGGTCAGATGATTCGATATTATTTTTGCAAATAGGATACTCCATAGGAATATTTAATCCTCTGTTATATAAATTGAGCCTTGTAGGAAGCATTTCATTGATAATTTTCCAGCAAAAATGTTTGATCTTAGAGGGAATTTTTAACTTCCAGATTTTTCTCCAAATATTTGACATTATATTATTGCTGGAGGAAACCTCTTCTATTCTTGATTTCATGAACAGTTTGTATCCGCTTTTTACAGTGTACTTCCCAGTCCGATCATAATGCCAAATGATCTTATCTTCTATATTTAAGTTGATTGAAATTCTTCTTATTATTTCACAATCATCTAGAAGTACCCCTTCCATTGAATTTCCAAGGTTCCATTCACCATTTGGATCTATAAATTCAGAAACCTTCCTATCAATTAAATCTCTGTTTATACAAATTGGAGTGAAGGTTGTTTCTTTGGGAATCCATATATCTTTGAACATGTTTATCGAATTGCCATCTCCTACTATATACCTCAACCTTTTTTCAGTAATTCTCTACCCCAAATCAGACTTCTCCAAACATAAGATGGATTTCTCCCCATATCTGCATTTAATATACTGCTATTATTGAAATAAATTCTTTTGAGGAACCAAGAGACTAAGGAATCAGGGCTTGTTAATACTCTTCAAACTTGTTTTGCTAGAAGAGCTTGATTGATGCCAACTATATCCCTAAAATTTAGCCCTCCTAAGCTTTTAGGTAGACAAAGTTTCTCCCATCTACACCAATGGAGCTTCCTTTTCTCATTATTTGTTCCCCACCAAAATCTAGCAAAGCTCATTGTTATTTCATCACAAAGGCCTTTTGGAAACCTAAACACACCCATTGCATATATTGGGATTGTGTTGGGTTCCTGGAGTGAGTAAAAATGCGATATAAAAATGCTCTAGAACTCTGTGCAAGTATACACAGTCCGCAGCAAGTAATAAGTATTATCAATCCAAGGCCTGAACTAGCTTCCACTTTATCTATTTTGTATAACTTTTTAATGGTTTCAAAGATGGTAAAAATGATTGGTTTTTATAAGAATAATGCTGAAGCAAAAGAAATGACAGAACAGAAAGTAAACAAATAGGCAAACAGATTAGAAACAGGCGCTGGTCAGGATTTAGTAATTGTTTTAAAAGATGCTCTAGCAATATTATTGATCATGCAAACTCTCGCAGTATTATTAGCGGATTCCTCCCGGAACTCCGGATTTTTTGGAATGTGTTTCAATCCCAATGAAGTACGACCGATCAAGCACTAGGCAACTGGCTATCCCTAGCTCAGTCACTGGCGTTCACCAATACACAATGATCGTAGTGTGATTAATCGCCACACACTCTCTAAATCATCCCTGAAACTAGAGAGAGGTATTCATACCGGCTGGCCAAGCGGGCATAAAATAGAAATGAACACAACAATTAATCAAGATGCATAGAATCAATATTCATTACGAAAGTTAAGCACGGCAATTACATAGTTTCCTAACCAACGCCTAAGCTACTTAGTTCATAATATGCATGGAAACACACGTTACAATCTGAGTAGGCATGTCCATAATTACAAGATAATAAAAGGAAATACTAATCTCCTCGATCAGCTTGCAATGATGGTCTTCTAGGTGGTCTCCAATCTCTCTCCTCTATTCGGCTCCCAAAGGTGGAAGGAACTTCCCAAGAATGGAATGTTTTCTCCCAAAAGTGGAATGATCTTGACTTGGGCGGCTACTTCCTTTTATAGAAGGATAGGAGGCTTGAATTAGGTCAACATGGACACGTGTAGGGCTCTCCTTGCTCCTTTATCCCGAAAATAATTCAACAGAAGTCGGTTCATGAAGATGGCTAACGAGCTGTGATGTGGCAGTTCTGCTCCCAGTTTTGCTGCAGCACAGAATTTGCTCCCTCAAGTCGCCCAGCAACAGATTCTGCACAAAATGATTTCCAAAGCTTCCATTCTTCCAAATGGGTTAAAACATATAATATACATCTAAAACCAACCCTATTAAGCACAAAAGACACACAAATCAATATAGAAATGAGGCCTAAATAACTACCTTTTGGGCAGTTATCAGATTGCTTGGCCAATACTTTTGATTAAGATTTCCTTGTCGGCTATAGAAAAGAGAGATCCCTTCCACCCTTGCATTGTTTTCCAGATTCTATCCATAATGTACCCTAGATCTTTTGATTTGTTCCTAGACAGAATCGATGGCACCCCTAAATATTTGCCAAAATCATCCACATTCCTAACCCCTAGAATGCTACTAAGGAAGTGTCTTATGTCATTATTAACTTTCTTGGAGAATAATATTGCCGATTTATTAAAATTTACACTCTCTCCGGATGCTTTCTCATAGGCTGTTAGGATGTTTTTTAGGATGCTAAGTTCCCTTTCATTTGCTTTACAAAATATTAAACTGTCGACCGCAAAAAAAATGTGAGATATAAGAGGTGCCCTAGAGCATCTCATACCTGTCAGTAAACCATTGTCATTTGCTTCCTTAATTAGATAGGAAAGGTCTTCTGTAACTAGGAGAAAAAGGTAAGGAGATAAAGGATCTCCTTGCCTTAAGCCTCTTTTTGATCTAAAGTTGTCTACTTGCTCTCCATTTATTAATACTGAAAAGTTTGGGGAAATTGTCAAAAATAGGACAAAATGATGGGGGTTAAAGAGATTTAGGATGATTTTTATTTTTATAGAGTAGTAGGACTTTTGAGGGTATGAAATTACCATGTTGCCCTTCTTAGAAAAATGGAACTTCATCTTTTTTTAGCCTCTCACGCAACTTTCTCTTCCTTCATGCACATTTCTCCTTCACCCACCATTACTCCAAGTGATTGAATAGCAGGCGTCGGCAACGACTCCGGCAGCGATGGATGGCAATTGCAACGGCAACAATGAACGACGATGGTATTGACTTTCTTGCAACACCTTCAAGCACAACAACAAAGAGAAAGGAAAAAAAGAAAAAAGAAAAAGAGCTCCACATCAACCTTGAAATCTTCCTTTTGTGGGTAGGCTTGAGAAACTTTCTTCACAATTGACAATTTTATACTTTTTGTTGATGAAAAAATTTGCTTCTTCACTTTTACTTTGTTGCTTGAGGAACAAAATGTTAGTTTGCTTTTTTTTTTTTAGGTATTTGATTATGAATATTTGGTTGTTATTTTGTTTGTCTTAGAAGGGAAAAAAAGAACGGAATGCAAAGTTTGACTCAAGTTCGTGTTTAGTTCGTTTTGGTGATTGCTGTTTTTTTTCTCGCAATATCATGTTGCGATAATTTTTTTTTCTCGCAATCTCGCTGGGAGAATTTTTTTTCTCGCAATCTCGCTGCGAGAATTTTTTTTTTTTTCGCAATCTCGCTGGAGAGAATTTTTTTTCTCGCAATCTCGCTGGGAGAGAAATTTTTTTCTCGCAATCTCACTGGGAGAAATTTTTTTCTCGCAATCTCACTCAGAGAAATTTTTTTCTCGTAATCTCGTTGGGAGAATTTTTTTTCTCACCATTTAATAGAACAATAAAAATTATTTAAGTTTCACAAACATCTCGACATTTAGGAATAATCCCCTGTAATTTTATTCCTCATCACTAATCCCTGTAGAGTAAGCATCGCCACAAACATCTCGACACTTAATATAACATATATTTAAGTTTCACGTTATTTGGAGTACCGGTAGCTCAAATTATTTCTTAAAAAAAACACACAACTTAAAATGACTTGTTGCATTGTTTCTTGCAATTACACGTTGCAAGACACACACAAAAAAAATGTGATCTCCTGATTCCTCATCTCAAATCCCTGTAGAGTAAGCATCGCCACAAACATTTGAATGAAATTCATCTTGACTAAAAAACAAATATTAAGTCAAATTCTTGACCATTTTTTTCCTCGTCATTTCTAATATCAGTAGCTTAAAATTATTTCTCAAAAAGAGCAGTAGCTTAAAATGATTTGCTGTTTTTTTTTTCTCGCGAGAAAAGTTGCAGCATCTTAAAATATGTAATTTTTCTCATTATCTGACATCCCTGTGTAGATTAAGCATCATCACCAAACATCCTGACATTTAATATAACATATATTTACTTTAATTACAATCCAGTCTTTTAATACATCGGGATATTCCCATAATTGGATTGCCAATTGCTTGCTAAAAAATGAGTATTGTACAATATTACCAGCACTAACGTGCGCGCACTGGCATGAACAAATACTACCAAGAGACTTCAGTACCAACAAGAGATAGTACATCACTACAATGACATATTTCCTCAATGGATAGTACATCTCTTTCTTATTTTGTCGCTCTCAGTTTTCAAAGATGCCTGCATGAGAAAGTTGATTCATTAACAAAATGGTCGAAAGCAAACTAAATATTTGTGTGTGATTTCCTTACTTACAAGGACACCTTTCAACAAGCCGCCTTCATATATTTTCTTTGTTTCTCATCCCTTACTCCACCAAAACGAACTAAAACATGAACTTGAGTCATCTTCCAATTACCACAAAATTTTTAATTCCTAAAAAAAATAAAAATAAATAAATAAACAAATTCTGTGACCATGCAAGACATTTTTTTAACATTCTATTTTGTTTATCTCGTAGTTTCTCTTAGTTTCTCATAAAAAATTAACCATAATTTGAGACTTTTGCACTTCAATTTTTTATCTCACAATGTCACATACTTACAACCCTATGCAAGAAAGAGCATAAACAAACTAACAACCAAACATTCTTAGTCAACATTCTCTCAAGAAAGGAAAAAAAACGTTCTTAGATGCCCCTTCACCTCACACATTTTCCAGTTCTAGCAACATAGACCATTAACAAAGTTCCTAGGTACCGTACCAGTTACCACCATGAAAAGAGATATACACAATACAAGATATTCCAGCTGAAGTGAAAAAAGAAATGGAGAAAAGCCATGCCCAGTTATATATGTTTATGGTCTATGTTGCTGGAACTGGAAAATGTGGGAACATTAAGCCTACCCAACCTAAAAGTTCCAAGTTCAATTAGCAAGTAAACTAAAATCTCGACATATTTAACCTTATCAATTATCTTGATTGAAGTTAGACCTCTCAGCCCAAAAAACATCAAACTTGAGTTATTCTTTATTGAAGTTACATGAACTAGTTTACTATTGTTTTCCTTTCTTGCAGTTTCTCGCATAGTTTAACTAGTGAAAGAGAAAGAGAAAGGAAGGAAAAAAAAAAGTCTATTATATTTTTAATACCAAACCAAGTTATTATTGTTGTACTCTATAAAAAGGTGGTTTACCCCCAATGAAAACATTCAACTACTCACAATTTATTTCTACAAATTGCATAAATACATAGCTTAAAGCCATTGTGTTCAAAGGAAAAAACCAAGCAAGCAGCCATTGCATTTAAGGTAACATACTCTTCATGGACTCTACACCTAACTCCTCCCTGATGATGAAGTACATTTTTTCCACCTCGATGCCAATGTAAAGCACCATTAACTTACACCATTACTTAAAAGCAACACAAGAATTAAACACTTTCAAGAAATCATCAGTTTAAAATGTTAAATTTAAATGGGAACTGCCACATCTCTTGTCAATTGGAAGTTTGATCTAAGTTCTAAAATAAGTACAGGTGAACTATCCATAAAAACTCTAACTAGTGAACAAAGCTAAAACTAAATTCAAGCGGAGAAGCATAAAAATTCAACCAGCAACAAAAGCTTACCAGATTGAACGTACTATTAACCAGCTAATTGAAACTTCAAAGCATTCAAGCAACCGAGCAAAGAATGTTATATCCGAACTAATTACATTCAAACGAAGGGGCAAAAATAAACCAAATTTAACAATCCGACCCTAAACCGATACAAATCATATCTCAAGCTTACAGAAAACGGGTTTTCATCTTTGATTCACAATGCGAAACATACTCTCAATGCATCGAAATTCACTACACTTTTTTCAAATCTCGGATTCAAAACGTTACCAAAAGAAATAAGAAACGAGAAAACCGAACGGAAACACAAACCTTAGGCAAGGAAAGAGAAGGGCGAGGGGTTGAGAACGAGCGGCGTTGTTGCAGGCGAAAGCCACGATTGATGGCGGACAACCACGGAAACTGAGACGCCGTCGCCACCATTTTAGATCGGAGAAAGATTAAAAGAGGGAAATGGGTTTGAAGTATGAACAACAAAATCGAGCAGCTGAGAAAATTCTTCAAGATAGTCTACGCGTGAAGAAGGAGAGAAAATCGTGGAAAGAAAGGGTGAGAGAAGAGGAGAAGAAGAAAGTGAATTTAGGGATTTTTACTAAGGATAATTTTGTAATTTCACTACCTTAAAAATCCTATTACTCTTTCAATTTAAAACCAACACCATTTCTCTTTAATGCCATCTTTTTTGTCCTATTTTTGACAATTACCCAAAGTTTGTCGTGGATACACAATTCATGATCAAACTTACCCAAGAAGGATCAAACCCCAACCTCAACATAATTTCTTTCAAATAAGGTCATTCAACTCTATCATAAGTTTTACTAATGTCAATTTTGAGGGCTGCCATATCACAACTAATATGTCTATGATTTTTAATTGCATTTAAGAATTCATGACCTATTATTATGTTGTCGGATATTAACCTTCCTTGAATAAAAGCCGATTGTGTTTATGAGATAATGTCTTTCATGGCCCATTTTAATCGGTCTGCAATGGTTTTTGACACTATTTTGTAGTTTACATTACATAAGCTAATTGACCTATATTCACTCACCTCTTTTGGGTTAGGGATCTTAGGAATCAAGACAATGTTTGTTTTGTTCCACTCTTGGATGTTTTTTCCTGTTATTTAAAATATCCAAACATTCTAATGTTGTTTTTTGGCCTACTATGTTCCAGTATTTTTGGTAGAAAAGGGTAGGAAAACCATCCGGACTTGGGGTTTTTGTAGGGAACATCTCATTGATTGCTTTTTCGATTTCAATTTTGGTAAAAGGCATAAGCTGTCTGTTATTTAAATTTTGGGAAACCTTTGGCTAGATATTCCTAAGGGCATAATCAATGTCTATTATAGTCGGCTTTGTGGATTCAAACAGGTTATTAAAATAATCTAAGAATTTGTCTTCTACTATTTTTTTAATCTTCTGACCAACAACCATTTTTATCCATTATCCTAGATATTTCATTTTGTTTTATCCTCATAGACGCCTTTTTATGGAACCATCTCGAGTTTCTATCACCCCACCCTAACCAATCTGCACGGGACCTTTGTCTCCAATAGATTTCTTCCTCTTCTAAAAGTCTATCTAGCTCAAACTCAATGCAAAGTTTATGTTGGGTATATTACTGGGAGTTTTTTTATTAAAATTATACTTTTTAAAACTTATTACAATAATAAGATTATTTGAAAACTTATTATTACAATATTGTAGTTTTTTTTTTCACGTCAATAGGTCGTCTCTTGAAGAGACGACCTGATGACGTGGCACGCCGTCTGCCCAATAAATTAAAAAATAAAATAAAATATCAGTAGGTCGTCTCTACATTCAAATTTAAAAAAAAAAAACGAGACGAAAATAGGTCGTCTCTCGAAGAGACGACCTATTAACATGGTTAACACAGGTCGTCTCTTTAAGAGACGACCTACATACTTTTATTTGATATGTGGCAAGTTGGTGAGCTAGCCATCCAGTCATGTGAGAGGTCCCTGGTTCGAGCCTATTGAATGGTTTTTTCTGGCATTTTTTTTTTGTTTTTTATCGTTTTTTTTTTTCGTTTTTCTCTCAATTTTTCCCCTTACCCCTTTCAATTGTTTTTCAAAAAATAAAATAAACTTCGATCCTTTTCTTTTATTTGTTTTTTTTAAAAACCAAATAAACTAGTTACATTTTTTGTTTAATATTTTAAAAACATTGAATATTATATTGCAATTTATTCTTTTTTCTTAAAGAAATTGAAATTTAATTAAGTATTAATTGTTTTAAACAAACTACAAGTAAGGTCAAATTGAAAAAAGAAACCAAAAAATGAAAACAATTAAAACTTAATTAAATTTCAATTTCTGTAAGAAAAAAAATAAATTGTAATATATATTTTTATTATTTCTTTCTTCTTTCTTCTTCGAGTCCAACCACCAGTCGCCGTCCGTCGATTAAGTATAAATTTAAGCAAACCACAGGTAACGTCAAATTGAAAAAAGAAACAAAAAAAATAAAAACATTTAAAAAAACAAACAAAAGAAAAAGATGAAAGTTTATTTTATTTTTTATTTTTTTGAAAAACAGTTGAAATGGGAAAGGAAAAAAAAAAAGAAAAGAAGAAAAACGAAGAAAAAAAAGAAAAGAAGAAAAAAAAGTGACTGAAAAATGAAGAAAAAAAAATAAAAGAAGAAACAAAAACTGAGTGAAAAACCAAGAAAAAAAAACATAAAATACGATGAAAAAAAATAAAAGAGAAAAAACGGTCAGTAAGCTTGAACCAAAGACCTGTCACATAATTGGGTGGTTATCTCACCAACTTACCAAATATCAAATGATGATAAACAAGCGTGCAGGTCGTCTCTTAAAGAGACGACCTACGTTAACCACGTTAATAGGTCGTCTCTTAAAGAGACGACCTGCGTTAACCACGTTAATAGGTCGTCTCTTGAAGAGACGACCTATTTTTGGCTCTTTTTTTTTTTTTAAATTTGAATGTAGGTCGTCTCTTCAAGAGACGACCTACTAATTTTTTTAAAAAAATTTATTGGGCAGACAACGTGCCACGTCATCAGGTCGTCTCTTCAAGAGACGACCTATTGACGTGGAAAAAAATCACAATATTGTAATAATAAGTTTCCAAATAATCTTATTATTGTAATAAGTTTTTAGAAGTACAATTTTAATAAAAAAAAAAAAAGTCCTATTTTTAATTTGCATTCCTTTATTCTATTTTTCCTTATATTATTATCTTCTTTTCCCCACATAGCCAATACTCTTGAGCATGAGTTTTAATTGTTAGTTAAGGTTGAGAGAAAAATATTATTACCGTTCCAGTCTCCATTTTCCTTGATTATGTCTTTACACTTCTCCCTTCTTGTCCATTGCTCCTCGAACTTGAAGGTTTTTTGTTGTCTTCTATACTTTTTCTCTTTCTGGGTTTCTAGTTTAAGCTTAATTGGTCTGTGATCAGATAGGATCCAGTCCAAGTTAATAGCTCCCATATATTCGAATAGTGCTTCAAACTCAGAGTTGCATATAAAGAAATCCAGTCTTTCCCAAACCAAATTTCCCCTCCTGTGTTTCGTGCCATGTAAATCTATCCCCTACCGGTTCTATGTCTTTTAATTTGCAATCATCCAGAGCTTTCCTGAATTCTTCTATGCATTTTCTGTCTCTTATCGGGCCACCTAACTTGTTTTGGTTACTCAGTATCTCGTTAAAATCACCTCCAAGAAGCCATGGTCTATTCCTTCCCTCCTTCAGCTTCTTCAGTAGGTCCCATGTTAGATGCTTTCTTCCCGCCTCTAGATATCCATACACGCTAGTAAATCTCCTCTCTCTGTTTCTCCAGGTGACAGATACGTCTATATGGTTTTGTGAGTATGATTTTATGGATACACTGTTATGGTCATTCCAAAGTAAACAAAGTCCACCTCTTGCTCTCTCACTTTTTACTGAAAGACATCCATCAAATTTGCATTTAATTCTGATTTTGTTTATTGTAGCCTCATCACTTTTGGTCTCTGATATGAATAAGATTTGGGGGTCCCTTGTTGAAACAAGGTTTTGAAGAGTTCAGAATGCTCTCGGGTTCCCCAACCCCCGAGCATTCCAACAGATGGTTTTCATGGCTGAAGGCAAGGCTGATCATCAGCCACTGCCAAGGTGTTCATGAAAGTATTAGTGTCCATATCTATTTCTTCTCCTGTTCTTGCCCTATTTCCCCCTTCATCTGTGCTTTCTGTAATTTTCCTTTTCTGTGATGGTCTGCTACTCCATTCTTGTTCCTCGTTATGCTTCAACCGAGCCTTTCTCTTCCAGTTACTTTTTCTTCTTTTTGTTGTCTCAAGTCTTGCTTTTGATCTGTTTTTATTTCCCTCGTATGTTTCTTCTTCATTTTGTTCATCTTGGTCTGTGGGACTCGCATAGCTACTTGCATACTGAGAATTATCTTGTTGGGCTTCATATTTGCTATTTTCCTCTTTTTCCCCTATTAAATTTCCTTCGTCTTCACTTTGGAGTTTTGTATACATTGTATTTTTCTCTATAATGCCTCTGTCTTCCTCATTCTTTTCCATATTTCCTTATTTTCCATTTTCTTGTCCTTCCCCTGAGTCTTCATTGCTTCTCGGAGGTGATTCTTGTCTCTTAAATTGTCTGAAAAAGCCTTGAAATTTTAGCCAATTACCAAATTCATATCTATTTGGTTCATCTGCATTTCCATCACCTTTCTCCGTGCATTCTTTGACAGTATGGCCTATTGATAACTCTCCAAAGGGGAGTTATTTAAGTCTTAGTTCTATGGTGTTTTGTGTGTCTTTTGTGCTAAATAGGATTGCTTTTAGATGAATATTATATGTTTTAACCCATTTGGAAGAATGAATGCTTGGAAAGTTATTTTGTGCAGAATATATTGCTGAGTGACTTGAGGGAGCAACATATGTGATCCAGCAAAGCAGGGAGCAAAACTGCCACGTAGCAGCTCGTAATCCATTTTAATGAGCTGAAGTTAGTTGAACTATTTTCGGATCTAAGAAGCTTGGAGAGCCTTCCACGTGTACAATTTGACCTAATTAGGGTTTGATCTCACTCTATAAAAGGAAGAGCTGTCTCAAGTCTAAAAGAACTCAGAATTTGGAGAAGGAAAGTCCTATTCCATTCGTGGAGGCTTACTTCCCATATTTAGGAGCCGAATAGAGGAGGAAAGATTGGAGACTCAAGAAGACCATCAACTGCGGATCTAATCAAGGGAATTAACCTTTTCTTGTAATTTCTTGTAGTTATGGATGCACATACTCAGATTGTAGCGTGTGTTGTCATGAGCTTTATGAACTAAATTTACTTAGGTGTTGGTTAGGAATTATGTAATTGTCGTGCTTTATACTCTATGCAATATATGTTGATTTTAGTATCTTGATTAATTGTTGTGCTTATTTCTATTTTGTGCCCGTCTGGCCAGCCGGTATGAATATCACTTCTTAGTTTCAGGGATGATTTGAGAAGTGTGTGACATTTAATCACACTAGACCATTGTGTGTTGGTGAACGTCAGTGACTGAGTTAGGGATAACCAGTTGCCTAGTGCTTGATCGGTAGCACGTCATTGGAGTTGAAAGACATTCCAAAAAATCCAGAGTTCCGGGAGGATCCTACTAATAAAACTGCAAGAGAATTGCCTAATCAATAATATTGCTAGAGCAATTTTTAAAACAATTACTAAAACCCTGACCAACGTCTGTTTCCAATCTGTCTGCTTTATTTGTTTACTTTCTGTTCTGTCATTTCTTTTGCTTCAACATTTTATCAAAATCAATCAATTTAACAAACCTTGAAACCATTAAAAAGTTACACAAGATAGATAAAATGAGAGCTATTCAGCCCCGTGGATACGATAAATTATTTATCACTTGCTGCGGATTGTGTATGCTTGCACAGTATTCTAGAACTTATTTTTGCTATATTTTTACCCCACTCTAGAAGGAAACACCTATCCTACCACATTTATAACATAAGTCTGGAAGCCTTTCGTACCTGATTGCTATCCAACATTCATTTTTTACTCCTTCCGCTTTTAGCATGAACCCTCTTTGTATTGGTTTTGAGATATCAATTTTTACCCTCATCCTCATACTATTGCCCAAGCTAAGACCATTCTTTTCCTCATCATAGTCCAAGAATACTCCCAGGTTCTTCCCTATTTTATCAACAGCCGATCTGTTTCGATAGTCAATTGGTAAGTTCATCAATCTTAGCCAGAATGTTTCCTCTTTAAATTCAACTTCTAATGTTCTTTGATTTGCGTTAGGTTCTTTTAAGGCCACCGGGTATTTATCGAAAAGCCATGGTCCATTCTTTATCTGATTGCTTCTCAAACTTGAAGAGAAAAAGATTTCTTCCCAATGTTTCTGTCGCAAATTTGTTCCTCGTTTTCCAAGCCCCTATCATGGCATTCCTAATGGCTGCTGATAACTCTCCAAAAGGGAGTTATTTAGGCCTTATTTCTATAGTGATTTGTGTGTCATTTGTGTTAAATAGGGTTGCTTTTCGATGAATATTATATGTTTTAACCCATTTGGAAGAATGGAGGCTTTGGAAGTTATTTTGTGCATAAAATATTGTTGAGCGACTTGAGAGAGCAAAATCTGTGATCCAGTAAAGCAAGGAGCAAAACTGCCACGTAAGCTGTGCATAATCCATTTTATGAAGTGGCGTTAGCTGAATTATTTTCGGATCTAGGAAGCTTGGAGAGCCTTCCACGTGTACAATTTGACCTAATTAGGGCTTGTCTTCACTCTATAAAAGGAAAGAGTCGTCTCAAGTCAAAGGGATTCTAATTTCCATCTTTGGAAGTCGAATAGAGGAGGAAAGATTGGAGACCTCAAGAAGACCATCAACTACGGATCTAATCAAGGGAATTAATCTTTTCTTGTAATTTCTTGTAGTTATGGATGCACACACTCAGATTGTAGCGTGTGTTATGATGAACCTTATGAGCTAAATTTACTTAGGTGTTGGTTAGGGATCATGTAATTGCCGTGCTTCATTCTCTATGCAATATATGTTGGTTTGTGCATCTTGATTATTTGTTGTACATATTTCTATTTTATGCCCGCCTGGCCAGCTGGTATGAACATCACTTCTTAGTTTCAGGGATGATTTGAGAAGTGTGTGGCATTTAATCACACTAGACCATTATGTGTTGGTGAACGCCAGTGACTGAGTTAGGGATAACCAGTTGCCTAGTGCTTGATCGGTAGCACATCATTGGAGTTGAAACACATTCCAAAAAATCCAGAGTTTCGGGAGGATCCTGCTAATAAGACTGCAAGAGAATTGCCTAATCAATAATATTGCTAGAGCATCTTTTAAAACAATTACTAAAATCCTGACTAACGCCCGTTTCCAATCTGTCTACTTTATCCGTTTACTTTCTGTTATGTCATTTCTTTTGCTTCAGCATTTTATCAAAATCAATCATTTTAACAAACCTTGAAACCATTAGAAAGTTACACAAGATAGATAAAGTGAGAGCTATTCAAACCCTGTGGATACAATAAATTACTTATCACTTGCTGCGGATTGTGTATGCTTGCACAGTATTCTAGAGCCTATTTTCGCTATATTTTTACCCCACTCTAGAAGGCAACAGTTGCCGCTAAAATGTTTCTGCTTGTTAACACTTTTCCTATCAGGCACCGCTCATTTTGTTCTTCAATGTCTCTGACTTCTTTCTGATTCAAGACTATGCGATTTTCTTTCTCCTTCTCCATCAAATTGAATTATTTCCATTCGTCTAGCAGTTTCTTCAAATCCATTCCCTCTCTACAATGTTTGTTTCAGCTTCTTTCTTTACTCTGTTTCATAGTTGAAGCAGTACCTAGACTGGCGCAATTTCCACCTTTACAGGGGAACGCTTCAAGAACCCAACTCACGGTCTTGACTCACTAGGTCCATCTACAACTACTACCTAATTATTTGACTTTAAGATGAGTTTCATTCATTTTAAAACACACATACTTGTATAAAATATGTTATATAGTCTTATAGGCACTTCAAACACGGTGAAATGAATTATGTTTTATTAATTAAAAATAAACAATTTGCTAATTTTTGTTCACTTTACCAACTTAGAAAATTTTAAATACTTAAAGCTAAACATTATATTAAAATTTTCATATACGCCATTGTTGCCTTCTAGAGTGGGGTAAAAATATGATAAAAATGCTCTCTAGAATACTATGCAAGTGCACATAGTCTCTAGCAAGTGACAAGTAATTTATCGTATCCACGAGGTTTTGAATAGTTTCCACTCTACCTATTTTATGTAACTTTTTAATGGTTTCAAGATTGTTAAAATGATTGATTTTGATAAAATGCTGAAGTAAAAGAAATAACAGAGCTGAAAGTAAACGGATAAAGCAGACATATTGGAAACATGCGTTGGTTAGGATTTCTGTAATTGTGTTTAAAGGATGCTTTAGCAATAATATTGATTAGGCAATTCTCTTGCAGTCTTATCAGCGGGATCCTCCCGAAACTCTGGATTTTTTGGAATGTGTTTCAACTCCAATGACGTGCTACCGATCAAGCACTAGGTGACTGGTTATCCCTAACTCAGTTACTGGCATCCACCAACACATAATGGTCTAGTGTGATTAAATGTCACACACCTCTCAAATCATCCCTGAAACTAAGAGGTGATATTTATACCGGCTGGCCAGGCGGGCACAAAATAGGAATAAGCACAACAGATAATCAAGATGCTTAAATCAACATAAATTGCATAGAGAATGAAGTACGAGAGTTACATAGATCCTAACCAACACCTAAGTAAATTTAGTTCATGGAGTACAAAATAACACACGCTACAATCTGGGTATGTGCATCCATAACTACAAGAAATTTACAAGAAAAGATTAATTCCCTTGAAGAAATCCGTAGTTGATGGTCTTCTTGAGGTCTCCAATCGTTCCTCCTTTAAACGGCTTCCAAAGATGGAAAGTAAGCCTCCACGAATGGAATAAGACTTTCCTTTCTCGAATTTGGAATGTTTTGGACTTGAGACGGCTACTTCCTTTTATAGAGTGGAGTCAACCCTAATTAGGTCAAATTTTACATGTGGAAGGCTCTCCAAGCTTCCTAGATCTGAGGTTAATTCAGCTAACGCCACCTCATTTAATGAATCACGTGCGGCTCACGTGGCAGTTTTGCTCCTTGCTTTGTCGGATCACAGATTTTGCTCCCTTAAGTCGCTCAACATTATTTTCTGCACAAAATAACTTCCAAAGTATCCATTCTTCTAAATAGGATAAAACATATAATATTAATCTAAAAGCAACCCTATTTAACACAAATGACACACAAATCACAATAGAAATAAGGCTTAAATAACTCCCTTTTGGAGAGTTATCACCCATAAACCATAAGGATGACAATAATTTTAAATCAGATCATCGACCGATACAACTGCTGTTTGATCAACCTCATGCTCAGGGGCATGTGAAGCGACCTTATCGATTTCGTTTTGAAGAATTTTGGTCTAAAAAGGATGAGTGTAAAGATATTATCTCTCGGTCCTTCTTCTAGCGTCTTGGAAATCATCCGAAACTGAGCCTCCACCATAATCTGGCTAAGTGTGCGCATGCATTACGTGGCTGGGGCAAAGGTCAAAATATTGAGCTTCGGCTAAATATTAAAATCTTGCGAGATTAATTACAGTGTGATTATGCAAAACCTCGACCTTTAAATTTTAAAGTTATCCATGTCCTAGAGCATAGATTGGATGTGCTTCTTCTGGATGAAAAAAAAAAAGAAAAAAAAAAATGTTTCAAAAAAAAAAAAAAAAAAGGTTAAAAGGGCAATTTTGTAATATAATGGATACAGAGGGGCAAGCTGGTAATTGAGCCATCATCTTTCTCCTTTAGGGCTGTTTCACGATACAAACACAGAGAGGGAGAGAGGAAATCAGCCGTAGAAACAGAGAGAGAAAGAAAGTGCAGCCGCCAGTCACGAAGTCGTCATTCAACGTCGTCGAGCCTTGTTTCCGGTCGGTCTGGGTCTCGGTATTGCGCTGCAGTGGGTCTCGGTACAGTCGACGCCGTGGGTCTCCGTTTGAGGCGTCAAAACGCCGTGGGTTTTGGGTAAACGCCTTGGGTCTCGGGTTCTCTTTGGGTCTCGGTTCAGACTGTTTCCTCGCCGGAGTGTTGCCGTGGGTGTCGATTCAGGAGGCGGTAACTGCTGTTTTGGGGTTGAGTTCAGAACAGTGAGTGTCTCGGTTGAAGTGGCTGAATCGGGCGGATATTCGGACAGTGTCGTTTATTGGCTGTGGTTGTCCTTCACGGTTGGCTTCGATTAATCACAAGTAGTTCAAAACTTGTGAGGTGATTTCCGCGTGGGTATCTTTGCCGGAAGCTCAAATCATTTGAGGTTTGAGGTATTTTACATTGGCTTAACTCCATTGTTGTACTCTGTATTGTGACTTATTGCTCCTAATAAAACTCTCGTAAGCTGGTTCTCAAAGTGGATGTAGACCGAAAGGTTGAACCACTATATATCCTTGTGTTCATTCTTTATTTTCTACTTGATTTAAATTTGCGTTCTGGTTGGGCATTATAAGTTTGCTTAAAATTCTACAGGAATCATACAAATATTGCTCTTATTCCAAAGGTGAAGGTGTCCAGGTTAGTTTCGGATTATCGTCCAATTAGCTTATGTAATGTTACCTACAAGATAGTTGCAAAGGCCATAGGGAACGGGTTGCGTCATGTCATGCATGATATTATTGATGATTGTCAGTCTGCATTTATTCATGGTCGCTCAATTGTTGATAATGTCATTCTCAATCATGAATGTTTGCATTACCTTACTCATTTTAAACGTCGCAAATCGGGTTTTGCTGCTTTAAAGCTGGATATGAGTAAGACTTATGATAGAGTGGAGTGGACGTACCTGCAACAAGTTATGCTCCAGTTGGGGTTCCATTCTAAATGGACGAACATGGTCATGCGTTGTGTGTCTTCTGCTTCCTTCTCAGTTCTTCTGAATGGAGAAGCAAGAGGATGTATCTCTCATTCTAGGGGACTCCGCCAGGGGGGTCCACTCTTGCCATATTTATTTCTTCTTTGCTCTCAAGGTCTTTCCTCCCTAATTTTGGAGGCTTTCAGATCTAATATTGTATCAGGTGTATCTATTGCTAGAACTGCTCCAAAGGTGACTCACCTTTTCTTTGCTGATGATAGTCTTATTTTCCTTAAAGCAATTGCATCCGAATTTGGTGTTTTTAAGGGTATTCTTCAAGATTATGAACGGGCTTCGGGGCAATGTATTAATTTTAGCAAGCCTGTTGTTTATTTTTCACCCTCAATTGATCATGACCGGTCGGTCTACCTGAGCCATATTCTCGCCATGAAAGTGGTTAATAATTTGGGGTGTTACCTGGGTCTATCGTCTACCTTCTCTAGAAGTAAAGGAAGAGATTTCCAACAGATCCTCGATCGAGTTTGGAAAGCTCTCCAAGGGTGGAAATCAACTTGCTTTTCAGGGGGTGGTAAGGAAGTTTTAATTAAGAGTGTTGTCCAAGCTATCCCAACTTATGCGATGAGATGTTTCAGGTTGCCTAAGTCACTTCTCTCTGATATTACCTCTATTTGCGCGAGATTCTGGGGGGTGGTACTGAAGTAAAACGGAAGATTCATTGGATGCGTTGGGAGCGTCTTTGCTATCCCAAAGAGGTGGGGGTTTGAATTTTCGTGATTTTGAAGGTTTCAATCAGGCTATGATTGCCAAGCAAGTTTGGCGGGCATTCTCTAATCTCGGTTCGAAAATTGCCTGTGTTCTAAAATGTCGGTATTTTCCCAATGGATCTATTCTTAATGCGGAGGTTAGGTCAACTTCCTCATATTTCTATAAAGGCTTTGTTTGGGGTATGGAGTTATTGAAGAAAGGTCTAAAGACAAATCTCGGTTCTGGGGCTTCGATCAGAATGTTCAAGGATCCGTGGCTTCCACGACCAACTTCCTTCAAAGTTATAAGTCCAAATTTTGATATGGATAATAGTCTGATCCAGGATTTTATGACTCCGTCATTGTAGTGGGATACTATGAAACTTGCGAGTTGCCTTTGTCGGGGTGATGTTCAATTAATCTCTAAAATCCTCGTTAGTGGTGGCGCCCCTGATACATGGGTTTGACATTATGAGAGGCATGGTCGGTATACGGTCCGAAGTGGGTATAAAGCACATATGCTGGATAAATTGGAGGTGTCTACATCTAACTCGGAGAGATTGAGAAAGTGGTGGAAGACCCTGTGGGCTTTGAAGCTACCGATGAAAATCAAACACTTTGTGTGGTGGGCTTTTCATAATTGTATTCCCACACAAGTGAATTTGATTAGTCACCATGTTGAGACGAATGCTAGATGCCCTCTTTGCCATAAACATCCTGAGACAACGGATCATGCCCTTTTTCGATGTTCGCGAGCTAAACGGATTTGGCGAATGCTTCATGGGAACATTTCAATTGAAGAGGTTGATCACCCTTTCTGTTCAGGATTGGTTATTGTGGATTATGGATCATGATCCTAGCCGGAATTTGGAATGGATCTGTGTGGGGGCATGGACGTTATGGAATGATCGTAATAATGTGATCCATGGGAAAACTGTTCCTGATATAGGAGACAAATGTGACTGGATTCATAATTATATTCGAGAATTCCATCTTGCTAACAACAACACACCTTCACCCATGGTTAGGGATAGTTTTTATATTCGTTGCTCGGACTCTCGAACGAGGATTATTCATGTGGACGCTGCATATAACGATCGCAGTCGGGTATGTGGCTTTGAAGTGGTTGTTCGTCATACGGGGGGGGGGGGATTTGGTGGCGGCAATGCATGGTCAGTGGCATGCTCTTCTTTCTCCCCTAGCTGCGGAAGCTAAAGCTGTGTTCGAAGGTCTTAGACTTACTGAAAGATTTGAGTTTAACCAAATAATCTTGTTGTCTGATTGTCTTGGTTTAATTTCAATGATCAGTGGAGAGGCGGAGGTTGATGTGGAAATTCAAGCAACTATATGGGATATTAAAGCTCTCTACAGTCGCTTCCGTAGTTTCATACCCCTAGGGATCATAATAGGGTGGCTCATAGTCTGGCACAAAAGGGTCTGTATTCTTCTCCGAACCTTTGGGTTCAGGAGTTTCCTTGTTGGATTCAAGAATTGACTATCGGTGAGAAGTCATTGTTTGTACCTCTTGAGGGACTTTCTAATTCTTAATGATATTTGTTGTTGTTTTTCAAAAAAAAAAAAAGGATGGCAATAATTTAAAATTTTAATTTGGTCGCACGTGTCTAAAGTATTGGTAAAATATGATGCATATTTGAATTCTCGTTTTCATATTTTTGGATTGTAATCTAAAAAAAGAGCGGGTATCCTTAAAAAAAAAATAGCGGGCATATTTCAAAGCCCTAATTTCTGTGCGGGAAAACCCGCCTAAATTTTGTTGCAGTTCACTGGGCGCGAAGTGCGAAGCTTTTCTCCTCAATTTCGTTACGATTTGAGTTGAGAAATGGAGAGCGATATCGAAGAATCATTCAAGAAGAAAGCGAGAAAGAATCCGCACCATGGCGAATCTTCTCGAAAGGTATGTGTACAGTCACTGCGCCATTTTTTTTTTTTTTGTTTGTTGTTGTTGTTGGTTTTGTTCATTCGATAAGGAGCCGACTCCAAAACTATGTTTGTGAAGTAGAAATCGAGAGCTTAGGTTTCTGGATGAATCTGGCTTTGTGAGAGTCCAGTTCTTATGAATTCTGATTTTTCCATGTTGCGGCAGTAAATGTCTTGAATTGGATAAAATTGGATGGTGAATAGTGATTAATGTTTATGAATTATAAAATGATTTGATCGTTTTAGCTTGGGTTTCTGTTTACCTCGAGACTTGATTCTGTGATCACTTTTTATGATCTGAAGTCTCCAAGTGTAGGTTCATGCAGCGATTTCTCAGGGGACGACAGTAATAAGTAATGCGCGAAAATGTAGTCATCTTACTTCTAGGAGTTAAATAGTTAGGTTTCTCGGCTGGTTTATTAATTATTCATCTTCGATTTCAAGCTTGGTAAATGTCCTTCATGGCTCACTGTTACTATGATATGGTTTAAGAAGGTTGTGCGGCAATGAAACGGAAGTATTTAAGATTTATATGAATCAGTGGCTTACACTCTCAAGTCTATTTTCGCGAGAGCCAACCTATAGTTGAACCATCAAAATTATCATAAGGTATCATGAAAAATCACCAATTGAATTGGATATGGTTAAATTAGTCAAGCTAAATACACTTGGTTTGCAGTGTTGTTTGTAGAGTTGTGGTTATATGGCCTAACTGTTGTTAATGTTCTTCAGAATTAAAAAATGAGTAAAATACTCGAGTCTATTAAACTGTAACTGGAGCTTATCTCTGAGAACTGCCCTCCGGTTGTTCTAAATGTAAATAGAGATCCATGCAGTTTTTTGCATGCATCAGCCTCTTCAGAAGTATCATCTAGAACTTCAGTTTTCCAGGTTATTAATTTATTGTAAAGGTGCAAGGCATACTATAGCATACTTGGTTTCTGGCTAATGAGAACAAATGTGGCTATTTCTAGTGAAGTAGTGATGCAGTCATTAGAACTAAATGTACAAATACTTTAGTTTGGGTAACCTGTCCATGTTTGACACTCATTGGACACGTATCAGACACTTGTTGGCACAATAGACATATGTTAAACCACTAGTTGTACAAAGCTTTAATATGATGACACTTGTTAGGCACGTATTGAACACTCGTTTGGTCCAATAATTAGGCACAAATAGTATTCTAGTAACGTGAGACAAAAATAATGAATTTTGAGAGCGTAAAACTTCAAAATCATTTTTTAAGCATACAAGTGTATAAGCTTATTGACTTTAAATTTTCTTGTGTAAAAATGATACATATTTTTTGAAAAATGTTAATTTTAATAAATGTGTCATTGTCGTGTCCATGTCTTAGATTTTTTAAAAATGGCATGTCATCGTGTCCGTATCATGTTGTATCCTTGTCTCGTGTCCATAGTTGTGCTTTTCTAGCCTTGGAGATTTGTGGATTTTGATGAGAAGATACTAGAGTCGTGCATCTTCCTCTTATTATTTAATTGGTAATTGGGCATTCTATGGGAGACATTAAGTGTTGAACTTACATGGATGGAAAAATTGAAAAAAATTTGGTGTAGTGTATTGAGGAGTTATTTTATGATGAATTTATTTTGGTTGTTTTTAGTTTTCGGGTTTTGAGGATTCCTGTAAGTTTCGTTCCACCGATAACAAGAGTGGAGTCCTTATGGAAGAAGGCCATACTTGCTCACTGCAATCTTATGCTACAAAGAACTGAGTTATAAAGGGAAGCAATCTTATGTCAGATGTAGTAGGATTAGGCGGTTGTCCCGTGAGATTAGTTGAGGTGCGCGCAAGTTGGCCCAGACACTCACAAATATAAAAAATAAAATAAAATAAATAATAATAATAATAATAAGGGGAAGCACTCTAACCACTTGTAAAGGAGAGTAATATTTTTCAATGCCAACAACTTTTCTGCTTTAAGTTTGTTCTTCTTCTTGGCCCTTGTTCTTGTTAATTTTTTGTCAAGACTGATCAACTCCGATGCACTAACCTCAAATCAGCATTGTTATAGAGTTGTTGAGGCAACACCCGATCTGTTCCCTTTATTCTTTTCTTACATATATCATATATATGTGTATGTGAGAGTCACGGATAACTTGAAACACACATATTGTGAAGGTTTTTGGCCAATATCTATATTGTGATCCGTTCATAAATCGTTGCATGTGATGTTGTAGTTGTATTATGAAGATGTTTGTCTTACTATAAGTTTTTAAATTTATATGGTTGGGTTATTTCCTTTTATTTATGCCATCTTTATATATTTATTTCCTAATTCTTTATTGTCTTTTATTGTTATTATTATTTTGTGTAACTGGCATTGTGTTTAATTCTTCTTTATGATGTTTGGTTCTGAGTTTTGTTTATCTTCGCTGTACCTTCTCCTTTTTATTTTTTAACGGGTAAAAATCTTGTCTTGGGTTGAAATATTTCCTTGAATGATTTTAATGTCTCTTTCTCTGTGACAGAGTGAAGAAGATATTAGGTTGGGTTATTTCCTTTTATTTATGCCATCTTTATATATTTATTTCCTAATTCTTTATTGTCTTTTATTGTTATTATTATTTTGTGTAACTGGCATTGTGTTTAATTCTTCTTTATGATGTTTGGTTCTGAGTTTTGTTTATCTTCGCTGTACCTTCTCCTTTTTATTTTTTAACGGGTAAAAATCTTGTCTTGGGTTGAAATATTTCCTTGAATGATTTTAATGTCTCTTTCTCTGTGACAGAGTGAAGAAGATATTAGATTGGAGACTACACGAGCAAGACGTACTTGGTTTTCTTTTCTGTTCTCAAAATTTTATTTACAGTTATTTTATTGTTTCATTAAGTAACGAAGTTTATAGTTTCTACAACTTAGTAGTAGCTCTTTTGCAGTTTCAAATGTCCTCAAAAGGCATAGTGATTTATCCGAGCGTCTCTCCAGGTAGGCTACCTTTGAAGTAGTTATGTTTGTCTCAGCTTAATTGTGAACTTGTTGAACTTTAAGGGGGTTTATATATTTTTGATTATTTGTTTTTAGAAATTTTGGAATTTGGATGGAAATAACACAACTACAGTTTGATAGATATGCTCCTGAGATTCTTTTCATGTTATCCCTCACTTCTTATCATATATTACTTTATAATTTTCACACATCATGACTTGTAAGTTAATGCATATGCTGCTTTCTATGCTCTATATTCAAATTTATTTTGTAAATATCTGTGGTTTTTTATTACCAAAGTTGGGATTTTTTCTCTGTAAGTTTTTGTTCTCCTGGTTTTAGCCGGGTCCCTTTTTTTTGTGGGCCTCCCTTTGTTCTTTGTTCTTTCTCACTCTGTGAGTTGGTTTCCATTTAAAAAAAGAATCAAATGACTTGTAAGTAGGCCGAGCATGGAATATTGCCTTCGGAAAAATTAATGAATATTGGCCTTTTTGTTTCCTAAGGGCTAAGAATCCTGGTGTAGATAAAATAATAGCTGCACCTGACTTGTAACGTGAGATTTTTCTGCTGAAGTTTGCAGCTTATGTACGTACTATCTGGAACTTCTAGTTTTTTACTATTGCATGCCTGTATATAACTTATGTTAGTGGATACCAATGAGACTGGTTGGACTGGGTTTGTGAAAAGAAACGCAGGTTGTGGATAGGCCAACGAGATCAATATGTCTGTCTGTACACATTTGCAAGGGATCAATATGTCTATGAAAGTCATACATATTATTTTTAATAAGCTTTGTTTCACTCATGTTGGGTTTAGTTCGTGCTTTATATCATATAAGTAGTGGTTTCTTAAATATTAAAATAAAATATTTAACAATAGGGATTCTGACAAGATGATTTTTGAGCGCTTACAAAAAGAATTTGAAGCTGCTAGAGCATCTGAGACTCAAGGTAACTTTCTGTGACTTACATTTTCTGAGATTGTTTAGACTAATTTTTTCTCTTTTTAGTTTGTCACGGATAAGGATGGCGAGTTAGTTAGGAAGTTAAATGGCTTTTCCCCCCTTCTTTTTTGTGGGTTCTGCAGAAGTATATTTGGATGGTGAACAATGGAATGATGGACTTTTAGCAACAATAAGAGAGCGGGTATGGCATCAAATCATTAAATTTTATTTTGATTTTTTTTTTAAAGATTTCACATTCATTTTAGAAAACTTGTTAATTGAGATAAGGACCATAGACGCCTAAAGGTAGTGGTAGTTTATGCCTATCCAATATGTTGTTTCATGTTGTGGATGATTAATGCTTATGGTACTGTCCTTCCTTTATCAGGTTCATATGGAAGCAGAGAGAAAGGCCATGCCTGAGGAAGCAGATATGTTGCCACAGGAAAAAATCACCTATAAAGTTGGAACCAAGGTATGTTTTCCATGGCTATGTATTTTGATTGTTCTTTGGAATTGCAAGGTGTATGTGGGATTTTGGGAATGTGGGAACCATCGATTGAAAGGATTCTTAAGATTTTTTCCTGGGCAAGTCCAGAGGGGACAATTAGATGTGAGAGGTCATCAAATTAATTAGGATCCTTTCTTTATTTTATCTTTAAATTAATGCCTGCAGGAGGAATTTTATAACCCTTGTGATTTTTGCGTGTTGATACCTTGTCTCCTTCTGTATTCTGTTCCTTTGAGTTATTAATGGAAGTGTATTCTTTTGCAAAACAATTATTTCCTGAGCGTGAATAGCTGTTATGGATGACAACTTGTAATGGAGAGAATGACTATTCTGTAGGAGGCCATTAATGTATGGAGGAAATTATTTTCAGATAGTGCGTTAAAAGTTTAACGTGAGCATGGTTTTGGTTGAACAGGTTATTTGCTGCTTGGAAGGAGCGAGGATTGGCATACAATATGAGACATCTTTTGCAGGTAATTTAATACTTTCACATTCTTTTCTGTAATATTTGGCTTGTGAAAGAGAATATAATTCAGTTATAGGTATTGATTTTCATCCATGTTGTGATGTCTTATAATAAAAGAAAACGAATGTTGTACGAGTTTGATACTTGTGAGCATTCATTCAATTTGCAGTATGCTGTATGCTGACGTGGTTACTTTAGATCCCATAATAAGTAAGATTTTACTTAATCAACACAAGTGCATACAGATTTGTCCAGACCTTCGCTTGCTTAACTTGAATATTAGACCAACAAATATAATTAAAAGTTATATATCACATGCATATGTCAATTTTCTGGCAACTAATCATGACTCAGTATCTCCACGTCTAATAGGTTGGAAAAATGCTCATTTTAGTGTCCTAATTTCACATGTCGGATGGTTATTTATTCAAACAAATCAGTGTTTTTTCTAAAACTTGAGACGTACCAACCCAAAGAGTCCCCACATAATCCAGATAGTGTTGCTCTTTTTCGTCTCTCTTCTCTTGGTTTGCTCTGCACTTTGCCGAGAGTGAGACAAAGGGAGGGAGAGAGACAGATAGAAAGAGAGCTAGACGAAGAGAGGGAAGCACTGAGGTGCTGTGCTTCAGCGCTTCACCAAGTTTGTCCCTTATAAAAGGGGGCTTGCCTGTTTAAGGCGAGGCACCCTGGGGGACCTAGGTGCAAACTGCTTCTAGGCGAGAGCTTTTGTGAGTCACTGGGCCTTTTAAAACACTGAAATAAATATTATTTCATTTTTGTATGTTGTTGAGAAACCTGAACTTAATGCTATGGTAAATATTGTGGAGGATGTTTTGCTCGAGCTCCTCTTATTTCATGTTTGCATGTTTCTAAGAAATTTGAATTTCATGTTAGTGAGTATGTGTTTCTGATAGACCTCCAATTAAGAATGTGTATACAAGGAAATGTAAGAAAGAGAAGGGGGGACCACTAGTTAGGTTGTTATAAGGTAGTTAGCATGGTTATGTTGTTAGTACATGTATTCTGTATATAGTGGTGGGTAAGTAGGAGCAGGGTATTAATAAAGAAGTTTCTATGAATTTGGTGGGTTTTTTTTTTTTTTTTTGACCTAAAATGACGACTCGAATGGAATCGCATATGGAAGCCATGGAGACAAATTTGGCTGTTTTGCAGCAAACTGTTGGCAATCTAAGGAAAAAAACCTAATGAGGCGATCAATGTTGCAATCTCGGATGCTCCTTCGATGGTTGGTTCGCAAGCTCAGTTGACAAAGGCGTTGGCTCCAGTCTTTGATCTTCGACTTCGCGAACTGGAAATTCCTCTGTTTTCGGGATTAAATCCGTATGAGTGGCTTCACCAAGTCGAGCGATACTTTGTGGTGAATCGTATGACAGATTCAGCGAAAGTCGAGGCGGCCGTTCTTTGTCTTGATGGTGTCGTGCTGAAATGGCATCACTACGAAGAGAAGCGACGACCGATCGCGACTTAGGAGGAATTTCGCGTCTTCTTCTCCGGCGTTTTCTTCCGACTAAGGAGGGAAACCTCCATGAACAATTCTTTGCACTCAAGCAAGAATCAACTGTAGCAGATTATAGAGAGAAATTTGAAGATTATTCGGCTTTGTTGGATAATCTGGGTAATGCAACTTTGGAAGAAAAGTTTGTTGATGGGCTTATGGAGGATATCTAGGTTAAGCTGCGTGTTTGTAGACCTGTTGGGCTTGATGCTATCATGGAAAGAACCCAAAAGATGGAAGATGAGCTTTTGTATTTTGAGGAAAAGTACTTCGGGGCTCCCTTCACTCCAAAGTCTGTGGCCCAAGGCCCAAGTCAGACGTCTAGTGTTTCTAAGCCCGTTTATGGTGCTGGATCTAATGCTCGAACAATATCTGTGAATCCAAGCAAATTAGGCACCACTGTTCGAAAAGACGTTACGGGTAAACCGCTTGAAATTCCATTTAAGAGGCTGACTAACTCTGAACTTCAGAGTAGACGTGAGAGAGGTTTGTGTTATCAATGTAAGGAGAAACTTTTCCATAGGCATCATTGTAAGAAGGAGTTGCAAGTTATGGTTGTACAAGACGAGGATCTTGAGGTTGGAGAGCAAGTTGAAGAAGTTGCCATGCAATTGACAGAAAAGAAGCTGCCGGAAGAAGATTCTCCTGTAGAAGTGGCGGAGGTCGCATTGCATTCTATGGTCGGAGTGGGATCTCCTAAGACCATTGAGTTGCGTGGATTCATTGGAGCTACTGAGGTCATCGTTTTGATAGGCAGTGGTGCAACGCACAATTTTATTGCTTTGCAATTGGTTCGGGACTTAAAGCTACCGCTTAGTGAAACTGATGGGTATGGAATTATTTTAGGGATTGGATCTTCTGTTTGAGGGGTCGAGATTTGCAAGGATGTTGTTCTTTCATTGGGGACGATTACTATTGTGCAAGACTTCTTGTCTATTGATTTGGGAACAACTGATGTAATCTTGGGAGTCAAATGGTTAGAAACGTTGGGAGATGTGACTTCTAATCATCATTCTTTGCAGTTGAGCTTTATGTTGAACGGTTCAAAGGTTGTTCTTCAGGGAGATCCTTCATTGGTTCGTTCGCAGGTTACTTTGAAGTCTTTGATAAAGGCATTGAAACTTGAGAAACAAGGATTTTTGGTTGAGCTTTATATGTTGCAGCAGCTTCCTTCCAAAGAGGAAGGGTTTTGGGATGAGGTTCCTTCTGAGATTAGGGGTGTATTAGAAGCTCATGCCTTTGTCTTTCAGCCCTTGCCTGGTTTGCCGTCAAATCGAGAGTTAGATCATGCAATTGAGTTGGTTCTTGGCACAGTTTCGGTGAATGTACGTCCTTATCGTTATCCTTAATTTCAGAAAGATGAGATTGAGAAGCTTGTTGAGGAGATGTTGATTGTGGGGATTATTCAACCCAACTCAAGCGCTTTCTCGAGCCCTGTTTTGTTGGTAAAAAAGAAGGGTGGTAGTTGGAGGTTCTGTATCGACTATCATGCGTTGAATAAAGTTACAGTACCAGATAAGTTTCCTATTCCTTTAGTAGATGAATTACTTGATGAATTGCATGGTGCTGTGATTTTTTCTAAGATTGATCTTAAGTCGGGGTATCATCAAATTAGATTAAAAACAGAGGATGTTCATAAATCTGCATTTCACACTCATGAGGGTCATTATGAGTTCTTGGTTATGCCATTTGGTCTTCGAAATGCCCCGTCTACTTTCCAAGCTATCATGAATAGAGTTCTTAGGCCTTTTCTTCAGAAATTTGTTTTGGTCTTCATGGATGATATACTGATTTACAGTAGAACTCTGAGTGATCATGTGGGTCTTTTGTATACGGTTTTGATTGTGTTGGGCAAACATCAGTTAGTTGCAAATAATAAAAAAAGTAGTTTTGCTCTTAAGCAAATCGAATATCTAGGCCATATTGTATCTGGGAAGGGGGTGTCTGCGGATCCTTCGAAGTTGGTTGCTATGGATCAATGGCCTGTTCCACGAAATTTGAAGGAGTTAAGGGGATTCCTCGGTAGTGTTTTCAAGGCGCAAGGCGCACCTCGAGGCGACGAGCCCTTTGATCGCTTGAAGGCGATAAAAAGGCAACGCCCGAGTGAAGCGAGGCGCACATTAATAAATAAAGGCTAAATTATAAAAAATGCTCCTGAACTATGGGGTTTGTTTCAAAAATGCCCCTGAACTTTAAAAAGTTTAAAAAATACCCCTGAACTTTGAAGAATGTTTCAAAAATACCCTTGCTGTTAATTTTGGATGGAAATCGTTAAAGTTTGAGTTTCAAAAATACCCTTGAACTTTCAAAAAAATTTCAAAAATACCCTTATTGAAAAATGATTCTTCTTTTTTCCTCCTTTCTCACCGTAAATTCTTTCTCCATGAAAATTAATGCAAAACTTTGCTTATAAAGGTTGTGTGCAACTCAATACCAAATAAAAAAAGACTTTGAAATCAAGTTTTCTCTTTTAAAAAGCGTAAAGAAGATAAGTGTGAGAAAACAACATATATATGTATTTATATTATTTCATTTTTTGCTCTCTCTTTGTTTGTGTATCTTAATGATAAGAAGAAGAAATGTTTATAAGACTGTGAGTTTGGTCCAATTTATAAGATTAATCAATCAAAAGTTTTATATATGATTTTGTTCTTATTGATATTTAAGAATTGTTAGAATCCTTATACAACAATAGTTTCATTTATTTTTCGTAATAGGAATATAGAGAAAGCTAGGAAATAATATTGAAAAGACTACCAACACATGTAGAATTTCAAGAACAAAACAAAAGTCATCTTGAAGATTCGATACAAAAATCTAGCCAAGTGCTTTGGATGTGTTGAAAGAGAAAGAAAGCTCCTAGATTATGAATACATGATAAATAAGTAAAGTTTCTCATTAATTTTTGGAAGAAGAGTTAATTTACGGTGGGAGAAGGGAAAAAAAAGAAGCATTTTTCAATAAGGGTATTTTTGAAATTTTTTTGAAAGTTCAAGGGTATTTTTGAAACTCAAACTTTAACGGTTTCCATCCAAAATTAACAGCAAGGGTATATTTGAAACATTTTTCAAAGTTCAGGGGTATTTTTGAAACTTTTTAAAGTTCAGGGGCATTTTTGAAACAAACCCCATAGTTCAGGGGTATTTTTTATAATTTAGCCATAAATAAATAAAAATTATATATATAGTGCATAAATTTATATAGTAAACATAGTTTAAAAAATCAATATCAGAAAAGTGCCATAGTAAATGTTAACAAGATACATAAATTTTTAATTAATATTTAAATAAAAATTTATATATATATATATATATAGGTAAATAATTCTGTAAGTTTTTATTTTTAATTTCTAATGAAGGCTTTTCACTTTCCATTTTCTCTCTCCTAGTAAATAGAATTAATGTCAGTCCAACCTAATTTTCTCACTCCTAGTAAATAGAATTAATGCTAGCCCAACCTAATTAAACCTAGTCCAACCTAATTTTCTCTCCTAATAAATAGAATTATAGAATTCTAAGTGAATCCCTAATTTTCTGTTTACTTCTCGTCAACATCCAACCTAGCCGCTTCTACCTCTTCATCTTCTTCATTTCTTTCTTCAACTACTTTCTTCTTCTTCGTTTCTTCTTCAATCTTATTCATTTTTTCGAATGGTTAGGGTTTTTTTTTGGCAAAGGAAAGGATTAGGGTTTGAGAGAAGGTTTTATTTTTTTTTTTTAAGCTTTAAATGATTTTTTTTTTTTTTTTTTTTTTTTTTTTTTTTTAAAAAAAGGGCAGATCGTCTCGCATTGGGCGACAGGCGCACCCAAGCGCTCAAAGGCGCGCGCCCGATTGAAGGCACTCGCCTGGGCACTCAGTGAGGCGCACCCGGGCAAAACCGCCTCGCCCGTCGCCTGAGGCGCGGGCCCGAGTGCGCCTCGAAAACATTGTTCCTCGGCTTAACTGGATATTATCGAAAATTTGTGGAGAATTATGGCATCATTGCTCATCCATTAACTTAGTTGTTATGAAACTCCCAGGAAATGTATCTAACAACCTTGCTGAAAAACAAGACCTTTAGATCTCAAATCTGAAAACCCCAAAACCGATTTGAAAATCAACCCAAGGAAAGTAAAAACCGGATTACCTTGTCGATCAAATATCTCAAGGCAAGAAACTTGCTTGAGATTCGAATCACTCCACAAGCATGATTGATCAAGTCAAGCTTGAATGATTCTCTGCATGCAACCTAAACTACATAGAATTGCAAAGAAACTTAGCTCTAGGCTAAAGGAAAAGCTCAAAGGCTTATTTTACTACATTTCCAAGTCTTGTTTTTAACAAAGGAATTGCATGGCATTATATAGCCTTAAAATTGAACCCTAGACCTTCCATGAGGCATTTCAAGAGTTGTAACATTCCAACTTTATGACCATAATCAGCCATTAACTAAATGTAACCTAAAAAGTAAATAAAATGACAAAAAACTGAAAATACATTCAAAAGGCACCATAAATCCGAGATTTGAAGTTCTCAATCAGCCAACTTAATGTTTATAACCTCCCATGAATAAATGAAAGCCTCACTTTGAAGTATCTTGAAGTCCATGTTCCATAAATGACGCTTTGACTTGTCTTCAATGAAGCTTGAGTGCATTTAATGAATCTCCATTTTGAAGCTTTTATTTAGTTTTGGATAGTATGGTAGGATTCATATCATTAGCAATTGAAGAAAGATAGTTTTGCGTGGAGTTCTGGAGCTACAATTGCGTTCAATCGCTTGAAGATGGCTATGATGACTATATCTGTGTTGCAGCTTCTTGATTTTTTCGAGAGAATTTGTAATTGAGGCTGATGTTTCAGGTGTGGGAGTTGGGGTAGTGCCTATGCAAGAAGGACATCCTATAGCATATTTCAGTCATGCTTTATCTCCTTTCCACAGAAATAAAGATGTGTACGAGAGAGAGCTTATGGCCATTGTTATGGCTATCCAAAAGTGGCAACCGTATTTGTTGGGTAGGAAGTTTGTTGTTTGTACTTTGGTTATTTTGTGGCTCTTTCGGGCTATTTTTTGGCATTTGTGGAAGGAAAGAAATGCTAGAGTGTTCGCCTATAAGTTTTCATCTTTCAATATTTTTTGTGATATTGTACAGCTCACGGCCTCGAATTGGAGTGCCCTTGATAGCGTTTTTTATGATTATTCTGCAGCCATGATCAACCTTCATTGGAAGGCGTTTTTGTAGTTTCCTCTTTGGAGGAGGGATGACTTATCCCTTTGTCCTTTGGTTGTTATTTTTTGGCTCTTTCGTGAATGAAATTTCAGTCTCTTCTCTAAAAAAAAAAAAAGTCTCAAGTTTATTCTTGAGCAGAGATTGGTGGCTAGTGAATATCAGAAGTTATTAACGAAGCTCATGGACTATGATTTTGACATCGTGTACAAACCCAACGTGGAGAGTAAAGTAGCTGATGCTCTTTCTCGGGTCCCTAGTGTAGTTGAGTTTGCGGCCGTCAGTCTTGTTGGAGGATTGAATACAGGGTTAATTCATGATCAACAAGTCCATGATGTGATGTTAAGCTTAGTGCTATTCGTAGGAAGATTATGAATGGGGAGGAAGTTCCTATAGCTTATACTGTGAAAAGTTATTTGTTATATTATCGAGGGAAAATTGTCCTTCTAGAAGATTTCCCAACTATTTCTCTGTTATTAGAAGCATTCATTCTTCTCCGGTTGGTGGACATGGTGGCATGTTAAGGACTTACCAGAGGTTGGCTCGTGAGGTGTATTGGGTGGGTATGAAAGCCCGAGTAAAGGTATTTGTGGCTGAATGTTCCATATGTCAACAAGCTAAGTATTTAGCTTTGGATCTTCTTCAGCCTTTACCTATACCTGATAACATTTGGGAAGACATTTCTATGGATTTTGTTATTGGAATGCCTAGAGCTGAGACATTTGACTCTGTTTTGGTGGTAGTAGATCGTCTCTCTAAATATGCTCATTTTGTACTGCTTAAACATCCCTTCAGTGTTGTTTCTATTGCACAAATATTCATCAAGGAAATTGTTTGATTACATGGCATTCCAAGGAGCATTGTATCAGATAGAGATCCTGTGTTTACAAGTCTTTTTTGGGAGGAGCTTTTCAAATGGCAAGGAACTTGGTTAAAGAGGAGTACAACATACCATCCTCAAACAGATGGACAGACAGAGGTGAACAGAGGGCTTGAAACTTATTTGAGGTGTTTTGCTATGCATTGTCCGACTAAGTGGGTAAAGTGGCTTCCTTCGGCTGAGTTTAGTTACAACACTTCGTTCCACACCAGTCTCAAGGCTACTCCTTTTGAGGTTGTGTATGGTCGACCCCCACTTGATATTTTGCCCTATGTGGAGAATGGTTCGTCGGTTTCGAAAGTGGATAAATAGCTGAAGGAAAGAGATGCAATGTTATCAGTTATCAAAGATCAATTGCTTTATGCTCAGCAGTACATGGTTTTTGTAGCTAATGAAAGCCGCATGCATGTTGAATTGGATGTTGGTGATTGGGCGTATTTGAAGTTGAAACCATATAGGCAAGGAACGTTGATGAAACATTCTAATCCTAAGCTTGCTCCTCGGTTTGTTGGGCCATTTCAGGTTGAGGCTCGTGTAGGGGCAGTAGCTTATCGCTTGCGGTTACTTGATGATGCGCGGATTCATCCCATCTTTCACATTTCTTAGTTAAGGAAAGCAATAGGTACTACATTTCCAGTGACACCTTTTCCTCCAAACATGACGCCAGACTTTGTGTTTCGTATGGAACCTACTGAGTTGTTGGGCATTTGCTAGTCCCCGAGTGATGCATCGAAGATGGAGGTGTTAATTCGATGGGCTGATTTAGCTGTGTCTGAGGCTACTTGGGAAGATGCTACATGGATAGTCAATCAATTTCCTGATTTTCATCTTGAGGACAAGATGAATCTTTGGGGGCCGGGTAGTGATAGACCTCCAATTAAGAATGGGTATACAAGGAAACGTAAGAAAGAGAAAGGGGGGACCACTAGTTAGGTTGTTATAAGGTAGTTAGAATGGTTATGTTGTTAGTACATGTATTCTGTATATAGTGGTGGGTAAGTAGGACCAGGGTACCTTTTTGGCTAAGACCTGGAGTGGGCAAAGGGTGGAGAAGCTAAGGAAAACTCTCGAATATTTCCCTTGACTTGTAAATCTTGTTAACTAATAAAGAAGTTCCTATCAGTTTCATTTAGTGCTGGTATATGGGTTTGAATTGCACAAAACTCCTACATTTTTTCTTGTTGCTGAGAAACTTGAATTTTATGTTATGGTAAAATATTTTGGTTGAACTACTTATTGCTCTTAATTTTTATTTTGGTGGTATGATCGTTCACTATCTCATGCCTCTTGGAAGTGGAATGATCTGACTGAATAATTTGCAGGTGATCCCTGTGAACTTTATCATTGCGTGCTTGAAAGCAAGTCATTTCTTGAAAAGATGACTGTCCTAGAACACACAATTCCATTCTTTCTGCCAGTACGAGAAGCAGAAAATGATCTTCTCTCCTCTAACGCAATGGTAGAGTTGGTTGCCTGGATATGCATCGATGATTTGAGACTAGTGCAAATAAATTGATTTTTACACTTTGCCTTCAATGTTCTTATCCTGCAGAAATTTATAGATCATATTGGAGAACTTTTGCAGGCCTATGTGGATAGAAGGGAACAGGTAAGAAATCAGAAAATGATCTTCCCACCGAAATGACTTGAGATTTTAAAACTTGGCTTGCTTGCGCCATCATTCATCTGTTATCTACACGATGCAGACCCCTGTGCATGTTCAAGTTAAGATGGCGTTGAAGTATTTCTTCCCTTTGGTTTTGCACGTGTTATGAGGGGTGTATAATTTGATTGTGCATCCTGGTAGTTGATTTAGTACTACCATTTAGTATGAGAAGGGAAAAATCATCACACGGATAAACTTTGCTAGAAAAATTAGAAATTTTCAGTATGCTTTTACCCACTTCTTGGCAAGTATAAATGTTGGCATTACCTGGCCTGTTGGTTGTGCTAAAGTTCACCAACTTCTTTTGATGATGATTGTAGGGGAGAGTGAGTTAAAAATCTAAACTTTGGGCCTCCTTCAACCTGAATTAATTCCTTGGTCTGGTATTATTATTATTATTTGAGGAGCATTTTGTTGATGAATAAAATAAAAATAAAAATAAAGGGAACAACGGAGGAAAAAATTCTCCCCACCTGCGTAAAAACTTACAAAAGACAAGGCCACCAAGGATTTTCTTTACCACCATCAAACATTTTTCAAAGTTCTACTGAGTTCTAGAAGATACCTCCCTGAAGCAACTTTAAGCAGCATGACCAAGATTAAGATAGAAGCCACATGAAAAAGGAAAATCCTGATATTCCTCAAATTTTTCCTTAAAGTGGGCTCACCTTTATTTTTTATATAAGCATGAAACTTGGGAAGAAAGTTATTGGAAAATATGATGAATTTGTAGAATCGTGAATCCTCCTTGTGCGTTATTGTGGTCGTCTGGTTTTCTCCTTTCTTCTTGCTTGAAATTATGGTTTATTGTAGGCTGCATCTTCCATACTCACAAAGAGAAGGTTTATGTTTTGTGTTCACAAATCATTCAGGTTCGGCTTATCAAGGAGTTGTATGGAAACCAAATCAGGGAGTTGTATCACAGCCTTCCATTCCATATGATTGAATTTGTGCTAGATGATTCTGACTGGTTAGTGCAATAAACTGAGTTGTATTCATTGTTAACAAAAGTTTGGGTTGAACTCTCTTTATCTTTGGCTATACACCTTAAACCTTTCTCCAATGAACATTTTAAAGAAAGTGTAGGAACTGGAATTCTTGATACATTTACTTTATTCTGCCATCAAGGGCTGTTGCTAAAACTCAATGACCAACTTTGTCACATGATTATTATTTAATTTAACTTTAGACGTGTCTTGTTTCCAGCACAGTGACTGTCAGTCTGAGATACGCAGATCTTATCTATGTGCTGCCGTCTGAAATTAGCGTGCTTGCATGGCCAATGCCCCAGATGAAGAAAAATACCATAAATTCATCAATCTTGAGCATCAAGAAGGAAAATGGAGGAACTGTAGTTCATCCTATTCCAGCTCGTCTATCATATGCAGAGGATGCTTTACGAACCATGAGCTTACCAGAAGGTTCGAAAATACTTCCTTGCAGGATAATTTTCAACTTAATTTACTTAATTTAGGGCTTGTTTAGAATGATTTTTTTTAAGTGTTTAAAAAAGCGTTTTTAAGTGGAAAAAAAAAAAAAAAGAAATTCATTCTAAACAGGCACTTAGCCAGCCAATTGGCATAACATATTTTTGAACTGTAATGAGGCCTCTTTGTCTCCGTTGATGTATATTATTTTTATTCTTTTCCATATCAGCATATGCAGAGATCGTGTTGAATTTGCCCCGAGCTATACAACAGATGTTTCCGCCAAAACCTCACACATAGAAGTATTTCAGCAACTCCTAGAGATATGCGGAACTGTACAAAGTTATAGAAGAGAGAGGTATGGCAGTAGATTAGTGGCTATTGTGTGACTGATTAGCATTCTATTGGTAGAAGCCAACTCTAGAGTATTCATGAATTTGACCAGAACATCAAAATCAAAAATCGAAGTAGGTTCATTATAAGTCAGCTCATAACTAAATGATTTTTTGTCGTTGACATCCAAATGTATAGAGCAAGGAATACATTAAGGTTTACGGTTTACATCATTGTATGTAGTAGTGGTAGTAGTTTTCTTCCTACAAGTTTCCATCTCTCTTCGCTGCATACCCTTTTCACCATCAATTTTGTACTTTTCCAGTCTTTCCTCTTTATTCATTTTCCATTATTATGTAGGGGTGTAAAATAAAAAAAAGAAACTGACCCCAATCCCAGGATTTTGAAAACCGAGCAGACGACTTAGATAAAACGACCAAAATTGAAAGTTCTCGACCAACTATGGTTTGATTTCTTCCTTAGAATATTGAACTGACCAAAAAGTATAGTTCAAAACTAGTTGGTTTGGTTAGTTTCTCTGGTTTTGCCTTTCGGGTTTCAGCTTGCACCTCTACTATTTGTGGTTATACAGTTGAGATTTCCTTTGATTAATTATACTGGAAATGAAATGACCAAAAGGTGTTTTTGCGTTGGTTATCCACTTGAACTTGTTTACAAATTATCATTTCTTTCGTTTTGATCTTCAAAGAAAACTCTAAATCAAGATGATTTGGTCTTTTAAACTTTTACTGATAGTTTGGTAAAGTCTCATTCGAAAATTTCAAGGTCAGCAAAACGAAGTTAAAAAGAATATATATATATATATATATATATATATATATATATATATGTGTGTGAAATAAAGCTGACAGTTAATATTAAAGGTGGCTGTAGCACTGGCAGTCACACAATAATACATGGAAAACTATGTAACTTAAAGGCTGTTTTGATTAAGTTTTTTCTCTTCCGTTGCATAATTAAAAATAAGAAGCTAAAAGTAGAGTAGAAACTTTGATCATAAAAAGGAAAAAGCTAGCTAACTACTCTTAACAGAGAGATTATATGTTACTTCGTCATTCATCATATTAGGAGCAAACTGAAGTTAACAGCTCTTTAAACTGTATAGTGTTGTTGAATTGTATCAATGTCCAATCCTTTCAGCTTCACCACTGATTCAACATGACCCTTAAGTGTATGCAACTCTCGAAGCCTGCGCAGCCACAAACAATGTTATCAGAATGACTTGCTTTTTTTTTTTTTTTTTCAAATTAATTCTACTGAATTTTGTGAATGTGCATGTAACTATTGTTAGAAAGAAAACGCAAACACTCACCTGGCAACCTCAGCACGGCGCTTGGCTTGCTCTGCAATCTCAGAAAGCTCCCTGTAACTACTTTTCTCAGGGAAGAGATTGGAGTTTTCAGGTGGTTGTAGACCATGTAGAGTCCTCTGTGCAGCCGCCCACTGTGCTTCTCTCTCTTCTTTGCCATAGTCCTTTTTGGTTGTGAAGGCAGTCTATAATACAATCACAAACAGCCCACAAATTCAAATCTACAATTTCATAAGATAAGATCCTACGGTAATAAATAAAAGAAAAGAAACGTACCTTGTTCTCCAGAAGAGTGTCCCAAGCCTTGCCACTGTGGGCATACCGGATTCCAAATTTCAAAATGTCGAGAGGGATATATGTTACCAAGCTGTACAGCCAGATAACACCAGCCCATCCCCATCCCATTCCTTTGATCCTTGCAAAACCCCAGTTTGCATAAACAGCTATCACAGTTGCCACCTGTCAAGTTCAACACACAAAGTTACATTACTCTCTTCATGGAGTTTCTTATTAGAAAAGTTGTAATGTGTACACAAGATTCTCCTTACCAGCTGAGCAATGATGAAAGCACTCACTAGGAGGAGTCCAGGACGTTCCATGTATGACCAGCTGCGAGACCTTGTGACAAAAATAAGGGCCTGACTTATTATGCTGACTTGTAGATACAAGGCTGCCATCAGTTCTTGAGGACTATCCTTCAAGGGTTTCACATGGAATTTTTCCTTCATTAAACCAAAAGGTTTGTGAGGAAAATAACAAGAGCCGTCGTTAATAAACCAGATATGATTTATATATATGTGTGTGTGTAAAATTCTTACTGAGAAAAAGTTTGTATCTTTAACAGCCCAAAAGAATAGTACTGTCATTAGTGCCAGGTATCCTCCAAGCACAATGCCAGTTCCAAAAATCTCCTTCAGTTTCCAACTATCAGGCTGTGGAGATGGCTTTACTCGATCCTTTGAAATTGTCATGATTGTTCCTAGAGGTAAAGCATAAAATCAGAAGCCTGATCGTAGTAAGCGAATAATGGTCGAGTTGTAGGCTAAGACTTGGTGAATATGAGATGAATTTCGATTCGTGTGAAATTACCATCATTCAGAATGGCTATTATTAAAACCATGAAGGGAGCGAAATCGAACTTCCAAATCAAAGCAATGAACATGAAGCCAAACTGCAATATCCAAAGATTGTAGGAAGGAACAGTATTAGAGATAATTAACATCACAACATATTTTATAGTATCCAAAGATTGTAGGAAGCATTTGGGCATATAATTAACATCACAACATATTTTATAATCACTTACCACTATACGAATTGTAATTGAAACTGCATAAATCTGCAGAAGTGAGAAAATAATTAAACCGCTGTAAGATGTGAGTGAATAAAGACTTATTATAATAAAATCAAATGGAGCAAAGAACTTGGAAAAGAAAAACTGAACTAACCGTGTAATTCTTCATCCTCTGGAAAATAGCCCTGCTGGTTAGCACCGCACTAATAATTACACTCAATCCTGGTTCTGTAAGGACAATATCCGAAGCACTTCTGGCAGCATCAGTAGCATCAGCAACAGCAATTCCAATATCTGCCTTCTTCAAAGCAGGAGCATCATTAACACCATCTCCTGTCATTCCACATATATGTTTCCTTTCCTGCAGCCTTTTCACAATTTCATATTTGTGTTCTGCACTATGCAAAAGAGAGCATCAGGAAAACAAAAACATTTTCGCTTCAACAAATTTGAAAGCAAATGGGATTAATCTCTATGTATTATATTCAAACTCTTTGATTACACCAGAAAGTTATCACTTCAGAATTGATCATCATGCCAATGCTAATACATTCTGTTAAAGAAGAAAGGACAAGAACGCAAAGCCCACCTGGAAATACTCCAGCAAACCCATCTGCCTTCTCAATCAACTCATCCACAGGAAGTGAAGCAATAGATTCATCCTTGTCTTGACCAAGTAATGATGAGGAAGGGTACATATTTGTTCCCATACCAAGTCTACGCCCTGTTTCCTTGGCAATGGCAAGTTGATCCCCTACGTGATTCGAAGAACTTATTTGTCAATTGATGGAGTATGCAACATAGAAATATGTAGGCCAAAGCATTTTTTTGATATGTACCGGTAATCATTTTGACATTTACTCCGAGATTCAGAGCTCTTCTTATGGTTTCTGCACTATCATGCCTAGGAGGATCAAATAGAGGCAACAAACCAACAAGCTGCCATGGTCCTCCAGGGCTATCTTTTGATTTTTCAGGTACTTCCTACATACATGTTAAAAGATTAACATAAACATTCGATTCATCAGGAATAGGGAAACTATAAACTTAAGTTGTAAAAAGACCTGTCTTGCAACACCCAGTGAACGAAGTCCACGTTCTGCAAACTTGTCAATCACTGAATGAACCTTTCTTCTAATGTCTTCCCTGGAGTTGCAAAGATTTAGGATCTGCTTGGAAGAAAGTTGCAAGACGTTCAGTTGCTTCAGTAATCTTGCAAGAACTGTTGCTAGTATTAAAAGCCAGTTACCTGCTCAGGAGCACCTTTGCTTACTCGGTGCCAATTTCCATCAGAGTCAATATAGGTTAGGGCAGTTCTTTTGTCAACAGGATTGAATGGAAGGAAATGAACCTCCCTAATTCCTGCTCGTGCCTGAAAAGTTACAACTATACAAGTAATATGAATCCAATGTCCAAATCTTATTTTAAGAAAGAAAGATCAAATGCAGCCAAATTTCACCTCTTTGGGATCTGCAAGCATTCCTACTATAGCTGCATCAATAGCATCCTGATTCTCTGTTCTAGAAGCCCTGGCTGCAAGAAGAATAACATACTCTTTCTCGACACCCTTGACAAACACTTCGATCAAGCTTCTGTCCACCGTTAACTTGTTAAGGGTCAGAGTTCCTGTCTTGTCGCTGCAGAGGACATCCATGCCAGCCATTTCCTCAATGGCTGTCATTCTCTTAGTAATGGCACCCTGCTGAGAAAGCCTATGAGAACCAATGGCCATAGTGACAGACAAAACGGTTGGCATTGCAATGGGAATTCCACCAATCAAAAGGACCAGCAAGTTGTCAATTCCATCTCTATACTTGCGTCGTTGTATCGGGTACATGACTATAAGCTCGATTAGTATTCCAACAGCGATTGAGCAAATGCAGAAATTACCAATAGCAGTAAGAACTTTCTGGAAGTGTCCAACTTGATTGGTGCTATCTACCAAGTGAGCAGCTTTGCCAAAAAACGTGTGCACGCCAGTGGCAATCACAACTGCTTCAATTTCACCCTGTTTACATGTAGAGCCAGAAAATACTTCATCTGAGGGGTTCTTGGTGACTGGGAGTGATTCTCCAGTTAAAGCAGATTGATCAATCTTTAAAGGATCACCCTCTAGAAGACGAGCGTCTGCTGGTATTATATCTCCAAGCTTAATGCTGATGATATCTCCAGGAACAAGAATAGCAGCCTCTTGCTCACTCCAACGACCATCTCTTAGAACCTATAATACATCAAAAATAAATGAGAAAACAAGGAACAGATGATGGAAAGCCTACAGAGCCACGAAAAATATGTTCTTTTTTTACCTTAGTTTTGGGAGCAAGACCAGCCATGAGTGCAGCAGCCGCGTTACCGGCATTGTTTTCTTCAATAAAACTAATGGTAGAGTTGATAAAAAGTAAAGCAATGATCCCCACAAAGTCTTGCCAGTCCGGTGGTCTTCCACCACCATTTGCCAAGACTATTGCCATTAAGGCAGCAGCTTCCATGACCCATGATAAAGGATTCCACATGAAACCCAAAAACTTGAGAATTTTGCTTTCCTATATGCATGCAAGGGGCCAAATGGAAAGATTAACGACATTCAATTGCAGGAACGTTGAGAAATAATTATAGATTACGTAAAGGTCTCATAAGAAAAAATATGCTACTTGTTACACTACACCGTATAAATTGAATTGTACCTTCTTCTCTTCTAGTTTGTTGGGTCCAAAAACTTGAAGCCGGTGGGCTCCTTCCTCTGATGTCAGACCTTCTCGTGTACATTTCAACTGTTCAAACACTTCCTCTATTGGAATATGTTCCTGCAGATTACAACATATGCCACTTAACACTTGCCATCACACTGAGCCACCATAATGAATTCAAGCGAACAGAAAAATTTCATAACTAGACTGTTAACAATGAGGCTGAGATACTCATATACCTAATGAGGTTGCACTAATATACTATTCTTTATACAATGAGGCTGGGATATTTCCATCATATTGTGAAAACAAGTCATACGTAACACAGGCCATTGCTTCTTATAAACTCCACTAGTCTAGAAGTCTTCGTAGCTCGTATTTTGGTTTTATGAAATCAGCTCAGGCTTTAGCCATTTGGCAATTAAAATAGTTCACAAAATCCCTTTCTGCTAACCCATATTGTCATGTAGTCCGTTGCAAAACCACATTGAGATACTAACTCCTACATCCCTTTAATTATATCAAAAGCAAAAATTTAGTGGTCTTAAAATTAGCAGGCCACTTCAACTCCAAAGAAACATTGTTCATCTAACAGAAACAATTGAAGATGACACCAAACTGCTTCGGGCTGGAAGAAAATTAATTGAAATGACAAACTGCTTTTTCCAGCAATGGGTAAATTATGATATGAAAGAAATATGACAAGATTAGTTCATCATCATAAAACTGATTCACGTGACGATCAACGCCACCGCTGACATGTGAAAAGATAAGATCAAACTTTTATAACAAGAAGTGCCACGTGAACTTAGCATGCGTCAACCAACAACCGTTTCTATTACAAGTGCAATTGTCGTCCTCTCGGCCTTTTAGACCTTACACAAATGGAAATTATTTATTGTTATTATTTTTTTGAAAAATATAAATTAATTAATTATTATCAACACAAGTCACCCAATGGAATATGGATCAAATTCTGCAGCTTCTGTTCCCTCACACAATGAATATCGACCGAGAGGTCAGAGATTCGAATCCCTCCACTCCCAAATGTTGATATTATATAAAATAAAAAACGAATATCGACAATATTCAGACATCAGCTTAAAATGCCAGAGGAAATCTGTGCAGCGCCTAATACTAATATAAGTTTTTTCTAAAAAAATAAAATAAAATAAAATAAAATCAGAAATTGTGAGATTAAAGACCCCAACGACCTTTTAGGACAAATAAATAATATTTTAATTAATTTACTTACTTTTAAGTTGGCATACTCTTTTCCAAAAAACAAATAAAAAAATGGCATACTCATAAAAATAATTACTTATTTTTCGTCTTATAAATTACACAAGTTTTAAGTTTTCGTATTGGAAGTCTCCCAAATGTATCTAGCTATCAAGCAAAAATTAAATTCACAAATCAAACATAAATCAAATAAATAAAAATTATTTTCAACTTCTTTTTTTTTAAATAAATTATTTTCAACTTCTTTTTCCAGTCAAATGCAGAAGATATGAATTTAGACTTACTAATTTATTGCAGAAATTCAATCTATTAAAATCTAACAGTTAATATTTCCATAAATGTAAGAAATTTTAGAAGCATTTATCTCAAATAGCCATTTTTTTTTCCTTTTAAATGACAGATTAATAAAAAATAAATTATCCAAAAGATTAAGGACTGCACATCAAACAAATTAAAGCTTTATTAACGAACCATAATCTATTGGAATCTCTTGGAGTAGAAACTAAAATTTTATGGGGAAAAAAAAGCAATTTACAAGAATATAGAAAACATTCTTAGAAATATGAAAATCCAATCTTCTCACTGTATTAAAAATAAAAAAGATAAAAAAATTGAAAGAAGCCCTAATAATCCACGAAAATCGCTATAGATTCCTCATGAAAATTTAAATAAAAATTCATTGATCCAAATTGGTTCTGTTAGCCACGTTCAGTAAAAGGAATGCCAAGCCCCCAATCAGCTTTGTATCGCGTGGATTCCACAATAAAATTTATAAATAAATAAATAAAAAGAAAATGAAAAAAGGTAAGCATCTTATGCGAATTTTATTCGCGGCGAAATTTTGGCATTCGGCCTTGCAATTTGCAAAAACATCAAAGACTGTTCATGACTGCCACGTGTTCACAATCAACTGGGCCCCTCGCATTGAAATTTTCGGATGCTTTAAACAGTTTCTTAAAAATGACGATGTACTATTACGTCAACCAGATCGCCGGCGAAATCACGGCGTAAAAGGACCGACGCGAAGATGAGAATAACGATTTTTCTGTAAAAGAACTCCGAAAATTTTGACAATATTGTGTTGTCAATATAATATATGTATGGATTCTACCAAAAGAAACAAAAAGAAAAAGAAAAAGGGTTTGATATGTCTCAAAAAAAAAAAAAAAAAAGGGTTTGATCTTAATTGACGCATATATTTAAATACGAAAATATAGCCCTTAAAAAAACGGAATAAAATAGAAAACTAATACATTAATACAGTAAAAGATGGATAATACTTCACTGCATATAAATGTGTAGTGTAGCCAAGTTTGTAAAAGATATATGTTAAAAAAATTGTACTAAAACAATAGTATAATGTTGTTTTCTAGAAAACAATATTTACCTCGCTATATAATCTTTGCATTTTAATATATATATATATAAACATAAAGTAAGAACATGAAAATAAAATAGTATCTCTTTAAATTTATTGAATGTAATAGTTATCTTTTTGCTAGATGACCAATACAATAATTATTTTTTAAAAAAAATTACAATAATTTAACTAGATAGAAGCCAAAAAAATACTCCTCAAAAAAAAAAAAAGCCAACAAAATAATTAAAAAAACCTGTACAATAATTAAAGAAATTAAAAATAATTGGAGACTACACTCTACGAAGTGAAAAATGCCGTTCGGCGATTGTTTAGCGCCATATTTTCAGTCGTATAAAGAAAGCAACCAATCCAATTAAAAAGAGTTACAAACATCCGAATCGATAACTCAGCCGCTGCGACGAGAATACGATTATCGAATCAACGCAAACAAACAATCGCAAAGAATAACCACACACTAAACCTTCTTCGCCGGTAAAAGTAAAACAACAACATGCAAACACAGAGAGAGAATCCGAATCCATTCGTCGCGATTCGAGTTAATTCTTTCAGCAATCAAACACACAGCGCAGGAAAATAGCAAGCGAAACAAACAGGATAGACGAAAGAAGAAGAAGCGTTAGCGTACGTACCAGATCAACGGCCTCGTTTTTAATCTCCTCGAGAGTGATGGCCTTATCGCCGCCCATTTTGGAGAAGAGCAAGAAGCTCGGGGTTAGGAAATGAAGAGTTTCGAGTCCGATCAGAAAAGTTTAGTGGAAATTAATTACGAGAAGTCCCTGAGATTCATGGAAGAATCTTAACGACCGCCATTAGAGGAAGAAAAAAAAGAAAGAAAGAAGAAGAAGAAGATACGGAAAAGAGAGAAAATGGAGGGTTCACGTATGTTTGATTGGGGGAAATCAGTTAATTAGGGCAGTGAAGGGAGTCTGTTGAGTTCTGTACCTCCTTTTATAGTAGCTTCGGCGTTTGAACTCACGCTACTCTAGTGGGGCCCACTTCCCAACGCCTTTTATCGCCTTCGGTCATGTTACCTTACCACACGCGCCAATTGTTGAATTGAAATACACGCATCTACATTTTGTGTTTCTTTTTTTTATTAAAAAAGAGCAAATATACTAAGTAGTTTTTTTTTTCTTTTAAATAATATACTAAGTAGTTCTTAAAAGAAATCTTCTAAATCTTTCTCAAAAAAAAAAAAAAAAAAAGTCATATTTTAAATTTCTTATAGATGTGATTGTCTCACCGATACACAAATAAGGACTCCTTCTAATCCAAAGAGAGGGGAACAAAGTTGCTCACATGCTAGCGACCAATGTTCGAACATGAATACGCACATAGGTTTATGGATAGAAGAATGTCCTCTTCGGACTCAGCACACTCTCCATCATGAGATGGTTCTTATGAAGACTTAAATCACTGTGTTTTTTTGTTTTCTTTTTGTTTCTTGTTCTCCTAAAAAAAATGTAGTCAATATTTTATCAAAAAAATAAAAAGGTAGAAATAAAAATAAAGGTTGGTTAAGATTGTATATACTATTGATTTTTTTTTTTAAGAATATAAATTGATTCTTTTTACAACATTATAATAGACAAGTTTAATTGAAACGGTTCTTTTATTTTTAGGGATAATTTCTCAAATGGAAAGTTTGAAACCACAATTATAACTATAAAGCCCTTTTTCCAAAACTATAAGCTAATTAAAGTTCTAGGATGATTTGTTCAAAAATTGGAAAAACATTAGAAAAATAATAATAATAATTGAAGTGAAATAGTAGGATTAAGAATATATTTCAAATACTGCCAATAAGAGCATAACTCAACCGACATAAAGTATGTGCTTTTGACCAAGAGGTCATGAGTTCGAATCCCTCCAACCCTCAAATGTTGTTGAACTCAAAATAAAAAAATATATATATATTTCAAATACTAAATTTCATTTGGATGAAATCTTAACAACATGCATTACTTTTGATTTTTTCTACAAACAGAAAAAAAAACATATATCATCTCTCAACATTTTGAGATCAAATAGAATCTATAAGTCAAAGTTTCTTATGTGATTTTTAATAACTTTGTTAATCAAACAGCACATCTTAATTTACATTAACTTACTTTATTTTCAAAATATAATTCTTCAAATATACAACCTCTCACAACAAATTGCTAACTTGAAGCATATCTGAATTGGTTAAGACATATACCTTTGACTAAAAGAGGTTAAAGGTTCGAATTTCGCTCAAACATGCTATTGAACTAAAAGAAATCTTAAAAATCTCATGACAAAATAATTGATAGGTTTAATTATTTATTTTTTAAAAAGCAAAAAAACTTTTGGACTTATCCTATATTCGTCTATAAACATCCAAAATATATGATTTGTTATTGAACTAAAAAAAAAAAGGATAATTGCATTTATTCTACAATCAATTTTCACTCCACAGCTAAAATATCCCTCTAGGTTATTAACGCTCTATGCGTTGTCTCCTTCTGGTAAATGCACGAGAGGTTGTCTTCTTTCCACCTCTCCCTATCGCCCTTCCTTCTTTAAGCACTTCATCTCGAATCGTCGAATGTTTAGCTAATCGATCGTGATTGGCTACGTTTATTTGACTTCAATAAAGGCTCCCATCAATGTATGATAATAGTCATATTTGGAATCACGTTATTTATTGATCTTAAAATTGACAATAATAAAATGTGAATATGAGCATAATACAACTAAGGAAATTATTTGTTCTTCTTAAACGTGGTTTCTCACATCCAAATTGTTGAATTCAAAAGAAAAAAAAAACTAATTTCAAATCAAAATAAAGGTAAATACTAAAAAAAAAATTAATTCATATGTTGGATAGAGATTCGAACCTCTAATCTTTTAGATGGATGATACAATTTTTTAATCAAATTGAGGCATATACACTCAAATTGGCACTAAAATAGAGATTTTTTTGGGGAAAAAATCAAAATATAGATTTTGAAAGTAGAGGACATCAAAATGAAGCAATTTTAAAACTTAGGGCTTTAATAAAATTTGATCCAAATGAATAAATGTGTGCAATAGAGCGTGAAATACACGCTCCTGATGGTGAACGTTGGGAGGCAGAATTCAAAAACCAAGAAAAAGAGAAAAACAAAACACTGAAGCAAAAAAAGCAATTTAATTTTAATCTATTATTTATAAGCAGCGTACACGAAAAACGGTGTCGTTTCCAAAGCAGACAACATTAACACTAATTCAAATTGGTACGACTTTGAAAAATAAAAATAAAAATGAATTATTGTATGACTTGGACGGGACGGGGTTACGCTGCGCTAATTCCAACAAAGTACATTCTTTCTTTACCGTACAAGTGGCTGACGGACTTTGTTTATTTTTTATTTTTTTGTTTTTACCAAAAGTCAACTTTTCATTAATATCTCTTCCATTTTATTTGAAAGAAAAAAAAAACCAATTTTTATTCTTAAACTTATTAGGAACGTTTAGTTTAAGGTTTTATAGATGTCTGAGAATAAAAGATGTTTGAAAAGATTGTTGCGAATCAAAGAAAACTGTGTTTGATTGTGTATGAGAATGTCATCAGGATTTTATTAGAACGATTTATGTCTCTATTTATTTTTTAGAGTTAATTAGGTAAACTTTATGTAATTTTAATAAATTAATCAATAAAATAATCAAAATTAATTCAAACTATTAATAAAAATTAATGAATTAATAATCATGGAATAATTTTAATGGGATAAACTATATTAATTTAACTAATTAAAATTATTTAATTAATTTTTTAATAAATATCTTTAACTACAATAATTTCATATATTTGTATCCATAAAAATTAATTAGACAAATATTTTAATAATAATATGATTATTTATTTAGTATAAGGAAATCCAAAAAAATAATTAATTGATTATAAATAATCAATAAGTAATTAACTATAATTATTGGAAAAATGATTTTTTATACTAAATTCATTTAAATAATTTTAATTCAATAATTAAATATATTTTCGATAATGTTGACTAATTAATTATAATTTTAGTAAATATGTAATTACATCCCTTTAATAAACTTGGACTAAGTATTTGTTAAAAAAAAAATTTTTGAAATTCTTGACAAATTATTATTTAATGTAATTAAATAATTTATTATATTATTTTTAATTTAGTATCCATTAGTTAATTAATTAACTATATTCAAAATAAAATTGCATATAAAAATAAAAAAGAAGAGATGAGCAAAAAGAAAACCTATGCTTTTGTAACGGCATAGAAAACCTTTGCTTATGGGCATAAGTGATGTCTGTCAGAAACCCTTGCCCATTTCCATCTCCAAAACCCTTGCACCAAACGACCCCTTAAGTTGTATCAATTTTCATTTTAAAATTTTAATTTCATTAAACTACATAATTTTTATTCCCAATTTAATTTTTGTTAATTCAGTCACTAATTTTAACAAAAAGCCAAAATCTCATTAATTTCAATAAATATAGTTTTGCACAAAATTATGTTTGATCTATGTACAAATTAATCATTTAATAGTTTGGTTGAAGCTCATAAATTTCAACAAAAATTGAGCATTAATGAAAACTTTTCCTGAAAATTTGCATCATGCATTATGTTTTGTAATTCATTGAAGGCATCTGAAAAAACTTTTTTTAACCATCTTTTGCACAAAGATTTATTAGAGGGTAAGAATTGTAGGAAGTTTTAAAGTTTAAGATTAATATTGCAACACTTATCTAAGTTTGATATGTAATTTGATAATGAAAGTTTAAGGTAGAAATTGATATAACTCAAAAAGTTTAGGAGTAATGATTGTTTTGTTTTCCGTTGTTTTATCTTATTTTAGGTTTAGTTACCAATTTGGTTCCTATAATTTCAATTTGATTCTTATGGTTTAAAATTTCATCTTCATAGTTGGAATTTTGTTTCCATTCAATTGTCATGGTTTTGATTGGACCTTAAGAATCATTCTTGCAATTGCCATTTACCATATTGAAGACATGACATTTTTATCTTTTTTAATTTACATAATCATGAGACATGATGTTTTGGTTGACTATCTTAAGGACATATGTTTGGTTTAACTTTTAGGTGTTTAATTTTGAAAAAAACTTCTAACATTTGACAACCACCAAAAATGACTTATTAAAAAATAAAAGATTTTGAAAAAAGCACTTGAAACCAAATTTTTTAAAAAGAGTTTTTAGTATATAATAACTTGTATATAAAAACACTCACGAAGAAATGTAACAAAAAATATGAGTAGTTAAATTCGAAACATTTTTATACAAAATGTTTAAAATAAAATGCATTCTTGAAAAACATTTAAACTAAAAGATATTCCAAACTTAGTTAGGCAAATCCAAAATTTTAATATATAAGGAACAACTTCAATGCAATTAGTTAAGTTCATTTTCTTGCCACTATTATAATTTTGTAAAAAATTATCCATCTCCACCTATATTTAATACCAATAAAAAAAAAGTATATCGAATTTTAGAAAGAATTCCACATATATATATATATATATATAAAATCAATAAATTTTATTTACCAATTAAATGGTTAGGCATTATTATAGGTAATTCTGACCACTCCAGAATTCAAGACGTAAGCAGGACAGCGCAACACCGAGGACACGATAGAGAGGCGGATCCCGAAGGGGAGACAAGGCAAAAGGGTTGGGCTGCCTCGACCTTGGCCAAGGCCGACCACTTGGCCCACTTGCGTGGGTCGAGTCCCTCCACCTCTGTTTGGTCCCTGGCGCCCCTGGTCGCTCCGGTTCAACTTGGTTTTAGCTCGAATCGTCTTCGAAAGCCTAAAAACCCTAGAATAGGAACAAGTATTTAAACCTTTCTTCGTCACTGAAGAAAGGATCTTGAAACTCTTCTCTTACTCTTGCTCTCCCGCTTCCCATCTTTCTCCTTGCTGACTTAAGCATCGGAGGCGGTGTGGCAAACACCACACCGGTGTGCAGGTTTCTTTTGTCTAGCAGGCCACGTCTTCTCCCCTCTCATACAAATTAACTGCTGGTGTCACGTGAAGGCCAGGTGAGCTCTGTCTGTCCAGATTTTGGCATCAACAAGCATTACATCAATATTTTATAGAGGTTCATATTTATAAAAGGAGGTAGTTTAAAAATTAAATTTATAAGAGATAAAAATAAACTAAATGATATACTTGAATAAAAAAGTTTATATATTAAAAGATTTTATGTATTAAAAGGGATTGAGTTTCAGACTCAATGTGGCTCCACTACTATTAGTTGATTATATTAGAATCTAAGGTTGGGTGGGAAAAAAAAAATAGAAAAATGAGTGAATTAATTTTCCAATAGGAAAAAGGAATATTAAAAGATTATAAGAAAGTTTAAGGACGTATTAAACACTAAAATGAAAGTTAATAGATATATTACTTAACTTTTTTTTTTTTTTTTTTTTAATTTAACATCATATTATTTACCATCTTAAAGTTTGGAGATGGAAATCTAAATACAAAGTCAATTATCATAAAATAAGACTTCACATGACTAAATATTATCAACTCAAACGATGTAAAAGTTGTCGGGACATGAATCTTCTTCAAAAGTCTCCATTTCAACCAAGAAATAGGCTTTCATCTGTTTTTTTTAGTTTACATACCATCCTACTTTCAACATTATACTTAGACATATTCAAAGTACTTCTTGCCCTAGGTATATGAGTTTTTAACTCACAATTTCAACTACGCATCAACTAAAATAAAGATTGAATTTTTTTAGTTTTATTCCCTTATTATTTTTATTTTTAGAATATACACTATAAATGAGAATTTGAGCTTTGCTCAAATTTCTTTACTTTTACCAACAAAAATGACATAGTTATTAAAAAAAAAAAGGACATAGATACTTTTAAATTCTCCAAAGATGGTTAACTTTTTCCAAATTATAAAACTTTTAAGGATGAATGAAAAAATAAATTAAAAAAAAAAAGTAAAAACTAGTTACCATATTTCTCCATATATTGAAATATTATATATATATATATATATATATATATATATATTGTTGATGGTCAAATTTGGTCGGGAGGAACTCACCTGACCTTCACGTACCACCAACGGTAAATTTGTTTATGAGGGGGGAAGACGTGGCCTGCAAGACAGAAAACCTGCACACCGGTGTAGTGCTTGCTACACCGCCTCCGATGCTTAAGTCAGAAAGCGGGAAGAGGAGAGCAAGAGAGCAAGAGGAAAGAGTCGAGAATAGAGTTCGGGATCCCCTCTTCAGTGATGAAGAGAGGTTTAAATACCTGCTCATGCTCCTAGGGTTTTTAGGATTTCGGAGACGAATCAGGGCTAAACTAGGTGGAACCGGGGCAGCCGGGGGCACCAGGGACCGAACGGAGGCGGAGGAGTTCGGCCTCGGCCTCGGCCCAAGGCTGAGGCCGAGCAGGGGGTCGGGCCAAAAGCCCAATCCCTTCGGCTTTGGCCCGACCCTTTGGCCTATTCTTCCTCTGAGTTCTGTTTCCTGGTCGTCTCCTTGGACTGGTATTGCGTTGTCCTCATCGATTCCTTGCAAAACAGAGTGGTCCAAAATTACCTATGAGATATATATATATATTTTTAGTACATATTGAAATATTATATTATTATCATTATTAACATATATTATACTAATTTAGAAAATTCCTAGGGCAAAGATGAAACTGGGAGGAAGAGAAGATTCGAATACATCTCCAAGCACTTATTCATCAAAGTTTTCCAACCAATCAAATCTCGACAGGTCACCACGTTTGATGAAATGCTGGCCGTTGGATTATTCCTAATTTTGACTTTATAATTGAGTCAAAGTCAAAAGTTACACTAAATTAGATTTAAAAAAATATCATTAATTATTTTTAGCTGTTTGGAATTTAGGGGCCGTTTGTTTTTTGGGAATGTAGATGCCCGACATCTTCAGATGCCTGGAATCTCAGATGACCGAAATTTTAGATATCCGACATCTTCAGATAGCCACGTTTGTTTTATAGGAAAATTTATAAGGGTATCCCGAAATATTTCGATAGTTCTGAAGGATTTATTCTTGGAAATGTTGTAAATTTATGTAATGTTCCAAAAATGCCCTTAGTAATATATTAATATAGTTTATATATTGATTTAATATAATTTATATTTATATAATATATTTGTTTTTATTAATTTAATTTTTTTAATTAATTCCATGTACATTAATTTTTGTATGTTATTTCGTAGAATTCATATTAATATATGACTTTTTTTTAATAAAAAAAAACTATATTAAATATAAATTTTATTTTTAATTTTAATATTAATATTTTTCTAAAAGACAATTATATAATTAATGTTATATGAGGTGAAATTTATTTATTACATTATAAATGATATATACTTTTAAGAAGAAAAATAAAAAATGTATGTTGGTCGTTAAAAAAACGTAGATTTAAAATTATTTATATAAGATAGTAAATATTATTGATAATAATTCGTTCCAAATATTAAAAATAAATGGATATATTGTATAATTTAATTGAAGTCTATTTTATATGTAAATGTAATATATAAATATGCTTAATTATATAAAGTTGTTTATTAGACATTAACCTATTTAAATCATAAAAGTAAAAATAAAGATAAAGAAAATTGATGAAAGAAAATATATAAAAAAATGAACGAAGGGCAAAAAAGTAAAAAGGGGATGCCCGCAACATGGGAATCTTCGAAACCCATGTTTCAAAAGGGCATCCAAAATTACTTAGATTACCTCCTGTATGGGCATCCTAGGATACCCGGGCATCTCGAGATACCCAGGTATCTTACATCACTACAAAACAAACGTGGGAATCCAGATGCCCAACTCATGGGAATCTCGGATTCCCACGAAACAAACGGCCCCTTAAGGGTTTTGTCTAGTATTTATATATGGCGAGGATTAAGGTTTCCATCGTATTCGAAATTTTGTAAATTTGAATATCTATTATTTCGATTTAGGGTCTGTTGGAATACATTTTAATTTAAATGTTTTTCAAGAATGCATTTTTTAAAAAAACATTTTGTATAAAAAAGGTTTAGAATTTAAACACTCATATGTTTGGTTGCATTTTCTCATGTTTTTATACACAAGTTATTGTATACTAAAGACTCTTTTAAAAAAAGTCGATAGTGTTTCTCTCAAAATGATTTATTTATCAATCTCATTTTCTAAGTCATTTTTAGTGGTTGTCAAACACTTGAAATTTGTTCAAAATGATTTTTTTTTTCAAAATTAAACACTCGAAAAGTTAAACCAAACACACTCTTAATTAAAAAAAAAAAAAAAAAAAAAAAAAAAAAAAAAAAAAAGAATTTGAATATCAAAAAGAAAATGTGATAATTTGAAATTTGAATTTTAACTAGTCAATCGTTGAGGATTTTAGGACTCAATTTAATTTTTAATATTTAGTTGTTTTGTCGAAAGAGAAATAAGTCAAATATTTCAATATAAATGAAGAATAAAAAAAAGAAGTAGATAGAATTAGAAAAAGAAAAATTAGAGTTCAACAACAAATTAGGATTGACCTAAGGTATATGCTAGTGGAACTATGTGCAGATCGATAGAAAAAAAAAAAAAAGAAAGTAAAATAATCTTTAAAAAAATGTAAATTGATCTAAACACAAGATGTGATGTTCTCTTTTAAACTATATCTAGCATTTTTAAATGATTGGACATTCTTATAAGTTACAAATTCAACTCATTTCTAAAACTATATAACCAAAAAAGAAATACATATTATTTTTCAAAAATATATATATAAAACTGTTTTGAGTTTGTTAACATGAACATAGCAGAAGCAGTTGATGTATCTACTTATTTATTTTTTTCAGACTCGATGTTCAAATCTCTACTCCTACATTTAGGTTCGTATGTACAATTTTTTTTTTTTTTTTTAATGTTGTTTTCTATTTAGAAATATTCTTTTATTTTAAAAATAGAAAATAATTTATATTACATTGACCAAACCCTAAAATTGAAAATTGCACTTTATAAATCATTCTTTGTAGAATAATATGAAATACGAAGGGCACTCTCATTTTCCTCATTTTTATTCCATCTTACCACAACCTCCTTCACTATTTCCCTCTCTCAACCTCCTTCACTATTTGGTAACTTTCACAATAATTTTAATTCGATTCTCATTCCTATCAATAATAAACAACCACATCATTTTCAATTCGAATTCTAAAATAATTTCAACAAACAAAATGTTACAGAACTCACAAAAAAAAAAAAAAAAAAAAAAAAAAAAAAAAAAAAAAACAGGACAGAACAAAAACAAAATAAAAGTTACAAATTATATACACATTCCCAAAAAAAGGGTTCCAAAAAGCTCATTATTTTTTCTCTATAATTTGAATATACCTATAATTCTAAAAGTTCTGATTTAATTCTTAAGGTTTGTACTTTGTTTGAACTTAATCCTTAGAATTTTATTATATTTTTTTAATTTGGTCCTTAGGATTTAATTAAATGTCACAAGCAATCCTAAATTATATTGTATTTTACACACCCAAAAAAGTCCACTTATTTTCCTTATATTTTTTACTCAATTTTAAACTCTAATACAGTTCATTGTCACATAAAGAAATGTGTCAATAGGGTAATCATCACATGAACAATTTTTTATGTTTAATTAAACTACAAGGAGCAAATCAACACTTTTAAAATCATAAGACATGCCCTCAATTGGGCTCATTCTACCCTTCAAAAGGACAGATCTACCATGGAAGGGATTATCGAACGTCCTTCCTTTAGTTTCATTTATCCTCTATTTGTTTTCTTTTGTCTATGACTTTCTTTACTATTTTTTTTTTAAAAAAATAAAAGCTCAGGATCAAAGTCTGTCTTTTGAATAACATTACATAGATAATAAATAAAATTTGAACCTACAATCCATAAAGAGAGTCATTGATGTCTGACCACTTGAACTATGATATGAAGCCAACGATTCAAGGTAGAGTCGACCACCCCTAATGAAAAATGTCCCATCAGTTTGAATGGTTCTAAAACCAACACCTAGGTCTAAAGAATATTTGGTGCATATATTCCATGACCAAAACTAAAAATAATAAATGGTCCATATGATTTATTTTACTTAATCTTGAGTAATTTGAGGGACCCACTGATTTTTCTTTAAAATTGAAATATCACCATTTGATTTCACTCATACCCTTTTAACATGTGATAACAATTAGCAGAGGAGTGGAGCAAAGGAAAAGGAGGAAAAAAGAAAAAAGAAAAAAAAAGTTTAGTTTTATTACAAGTTTAGTCTCTGAACTTTCAAGGTTGTATCGATTAGGTCTCTAAACTTTAAAAAGATTCTAATAAGTCCATGAAATTTCAATTTTGTGTCTAATAAATCCATGATATATTTGATATTTTTAAAAATTAATCAATCTACTATATATAAAATTGAATTTTATGCCTATTGAGACTTTAAACTTCTATTTTTTTTTTATCAAGTAGGTTTGTGAATTTTAAAAAATCTTGAACATGTTAAGGACTTATCAGACACAAAATCAAAAGGTAGAGGACCTATTAGACACAAAAGTGAAAGTTAAAGGACCTGTTGGATACTTTTTAAAGTTCAGGGACATATTGGAAACAAAATTGAAAGTTCGAGAACCAATTTGAAACTTTTTAAAGTTTAGAGACTAAATTAACACAGCTCTGAAAGTTCATAGGCTAAACATGTAATTTAATATTTTTTTTATTAAAAAAAAAAGGGAAAAAAGAAGGGTAAAGAGAAGAGATGCCCGTGTGTTAAAAAGAGAGGAAATGGATGCCTTTTCTATTTGCTTTCAATTGAGTTTTAGAACCGTTGCTTTTATTGCTTGTGTTCATTGCCAAAATGTAGATTCTCAAACACTGAGTTTTTTTTTTTTTTTTTTTTTAAGAATGGTTAACTTACGAGTTTTGTGATTGAAACTTTTTAAGAATATGTCTGATAAGTTATTATATTTTAAAAAATGTCTAATAAATCCCTAATTCTTTGATGATGAGTCTAATTAGGTTCTTAAATTTTAAGTGTCAAATAAATTTTTCAATTTTAAATTTTGTACTAATTGTTTTCCCGTGCACTAGTTGGACAGTGGCGTATATGTGGGTCTTGGTCTTGGCTTACCTCACATCAAGTTTATAAGTCCAATACACCATAAATGTCTTTAAACTAACCTCCTAAGAGTTAGGTTTCCTGTGGGACAAAAACTATTTGTCATTTCCAACGAAAGAATGATGGTAAAAAGAAGGAAATATAGAATTAAATTAAGAGGTTTTTTTTTTTAGTGTTTGTACCAGAAAAGTAAAGAAAGTAGAAGAATTTTGAAAAGGATTAGTAAGAATTTAAACTCGCTTGCAACTTTGCAATTTCTATTGGGTCTAAAAGTTTGTGATAGGGATAACTTGTTGGGAATAGTATTTTTGAAGTTTCGCTTCATTGATGATGACAGTTCATTCATTGTAGCTTTCTATTTAAAAAAAAAAAACATAAATTTTTTTTAAAGAAAAAAAAAACCATAAAGAAATTATTGAATTAGCTTGTCACACTAATAATCGTTTAATACAATTTTGAAATCTTGGTGCCTTAAATTATTGTACCTTTTATAGTTTCTCTTTCTCATATCTAACAATGTAAAACTATTAGTCACATTGTGGCTGTCTACTCCAATAATTTCTCATTCACCAATTTTTCTACGTTTAGTTTTCACTTTTTAATCAATACTTCTCCAACTCAAAAGTGTTTTACAAGAAAAATTGTACTTTTTTTTCAATTCAACAACATGCATGGAAAGGTGAGAGATTCAAACTGTTGATCTCTCGGTCGAGTATATATTTTAACTGTGTTCCAGAGATAAAAATCATAAAACACTTTCAACTCTTTTTTTCTTTCTAAATTCAACAAACATATGATGGTAGGAGATTCGAACCTCTAATCTCTTGGTCGAAAGAACATGTCAATTACTGCTAAAGTTATGTTCACTTTGGCTAACTACCAATTTTATTAATGGAATATAATGTAATGAAATTTTCAAATGGGAAATTTGAATTGAAAAGGCAACAATCAACGGAGATTGTACTCTTGCCCAAACGAACAAAAGGGAAATTCCAAATCATTTCAAACTTGAACTCCTCCCAAATAAATGTAGATGCCAAAGTAATATTGACCAAACAACCAAAAGAAAATTCCAAATCATTTCAAACTTGGCTATAATGTTTTTTTTTTGTTTTTTTTTTACGACATGAAAGATGTGGGATTTGAACATCTGATTCTTAGTCGAGAATATAAGTTTTATGTCATTTGAATTATGCTTTTGTTGACAATCTAAACTTGGTTACAATGTTGGTTAGCAAGGATTGAGCCAACGAGTGAAATTTTATATTCTTCTTCCCTATATAATTCCTCAATGATAAAAAATTAAAAGAGTAAATGAGGTTTTTTTTTTTTTTTTTTTGACAACATGTAGGGGTGAGGGATTGAACCTCTGACCTCTTGTTCAGGATACAAGTTTTATGTCAAGTCATGCTCTTGTTGGCAAAAAAAAAGAGTAAATGAGGTTAAACTATTTTACCATAAAAATTTATTGGATGAGGTCACCATGTTGTAACTACCTCATAATAATCATTAAATTCGAAATATCTTGGGAAAAAAAATAAATAAAAAGAAGACTTTGAAATCTCAAACCCGATTTCATCCATGTTTGGTTTCTTATTTTATATTTTAATTGAAAATTAATCTTATAAACACTATCTCCATAGTTTTTTTTTTTAATAAAAAAATATTTTTAAAATATAAGCCAAATTTTGGAGGGAAAGAAAATAGTTTTTGTTTTTGAAATTTGGCTTAGAATTAAAAAATGTTATTAGAAAATATGCAAAATATATTAAAGAAATTATGACAAAGTAAGAATATAATTTAACAAATGAAACATAGCGACTAATTCTTTATATATATATATTTTTTTTAATCTAAGGTAAATGAGAGAGGAGAATTACCCAATTTCCACCACGGTTGGGAAGAAGTAAATTCAAAGATTGTTCACGAGCCTCAATATCTATGTAACATTTTTCTATTTTGGGAAGAAAAACAAAAGGGTTTTTAATTCAGATTAATCATGAGAGAAAAAGAGAGAGAGAGAGAGAGAGCATGTGAATTATTTTTTAAAAGCACTTCAAAAAGTAAAAATCCATAAGAGAAGAGAGAAGGCCAAAAGCCAATTTCCAAACATGATTCTCCTCGTGAACTTTTTTTTTTTTTTTTTTTTTTTTTTAATATTTTCCTTTTCATTGTGGAATCTCATCTGCCATAATAGTAGAGGGAGAAAGAAAAAAAGAAGAGAGAAAAGTGTCATGGAAGTCATGACTTTGAAAGACTATCAATGAAGCTTCAAAGTGAAGTTGAGAAAAATGGTGGGTTTTGATTTGTTTCCTCTCTACTACTTGCCTTGTATGAATGTGACTAAAGGGAAACGATAATGTTGTCCTTTGCCTCCATATTTGGTTGCTTATTCCATAGGCTAATTATTTGTCCAATTGAAAGAAACAAAAAATCGACAAATCCAACAGTAAAGTGTCAACACATGAGCATAATTAGTCAACTTGTTAAGATAAATACTTTCGATGAAGAGGTCAGAAGTTTAAATCTTTCATGTCCCATATGTTGTTAAAGTCTTTTTTTTTAGTTCAACAACATTTGAAAGTGGCCAGGTGGGGGAATTTGAACCTCTATCATCTTAGTCGATGGTACATGTCAATTGTGTCGTTGAGCTATGCTTACTTTGACCACATGTTGTTAGACTCAAAATAAATTTAATGAAAGAGGAGAATTGGACCAACCATGTATTTAACAATGCTGGGACTGTGACCAAAGTTCGTTTCATGTTAGCTAGAAAAGGGAGAGGTCGTAGGTATATATAAGTGAGGGACAATATCTCTCTTATTCTGATGTCTTCTATGAATGGAACAAAAAACAAAGTCATGAGGAATCATGTCTAAAGTAGACAATATCATACTATTATGAAGTTATGTGGAAGTTTAGTTGTTGTTCCTAGTAATGACGGTAGAATCCTCAAGTGTCAAACAAAGAAATTGTAGGTTTGTGATTGAGCTCTATGAAACTAACAATGTGCTTCTCGAGTGAGAGGTTTGAATCTTCGATCCCAGGTCTTGTTGAACTAAAAAAAAATTATTTACGAAGTCAAATATTCTTTGGAACTATGTGTCACATTATATTAGCGACAGGTCGCTTCAAAACTTTAATGCATGAAACTATAAGAGTGCAATCATTAGTGAACCAAAATTCTAATGATGTTCTCTTCTCATTTCAGAACCGCATCTGATTCTGAATTCTTCCAATTTGCTCTGCCAAATCGGGTCAGCTTTCCACTTTTAGAACAATTATCTGTAAGGTTTTTTAAAAATATTATGATGTTTTATAATTCAAATTACTAATTCCATAAAATTGAGAGAGAGAGAGAGATTGACTTTATTATATGTTTTTTAATTGATTAATTCGTTGACTTGGGGTATTAATTTTTTATACTCAACCCAAATGATTATTCATTTAAAAAAAAAAACATTTTAGCACAAAAATCTCTCCATAGTATAGTTAGTAACCTTAGACCTCGTTCTATAACCGTTTGATTTTTTGTTTTTGAAAAAATTAAGACCATAACACTATTTCTACTTATAAGTTTCTTTGTTTTTGTTATCAACTTTTAAAATATTTTCAAAATCTAAGTCAAATTTTGAAAACTGATCAAAGTAGTTTTAAAAAATTGTTTTTTTTTTTTAAATAAAAATTTGATTAACAATTTAAATGTTTCTTCATGAAAGATGAAAACCACCATAAACAAATTATGAGAAAACAAGTATGAATTTAAAAAATAGAAAACTAAAAATGAAGCTCGTTTAATAACCATTTTAGGCCCCGTTTGATAACCATTTGGTTTTTGGTTTTTGGTTTTTGAAAATTATGTTTGTTTTCTCCCAAATTCCCTACAATGGTTTTCATCTTTGTTAAAGGAACCATTTGAATTCCTTGTCAAATTTCAAAAACAAAAACAAGTTTTTGGAAACTATTTTTTTTGGTTTTCAAAATTTGACTTGGTTTTTGAAAACAAAGAAGAAGGTAGATACAAAAACAAAGAAACTCATAGGTAGAAATAGGTGTTTATAAGCTTAATTTTCAAAAACCAAAAACCAAAAGCCAAATGGTTATCAAACGGGGCCTTAGTTTTTGGTTTTTGGTTTTTCTGTCTTTTTAAAACAAAAATCATATATGTTTGATAACTGTTTTTTATCTTTTGTTTTTAAATTTGTTTGATAACTGCTTTTAGTTTTCTGTTTCTAAAAAATTTACAAGATGAAAAGATGTTTCAAAAAGAGAGAAATGTGTGAAGACATTGAAATAAAAATTTAGTGATATAGATATAAATGTTTTTGAGAGAAACATTAAACATAATAAATTCAGAGAAAGAAAATGTAAAGAGTGGTATATTAAAGAGAGAATATTTGTTAGACTTTATTAAAAATACTGGTTAGAGATATATTAGAGAAAAGAAAAGTTAGGGAGGAAAAAAAAAGTTTAGAGAGAAAAGTTTGGAGAAAAGGAAAATGTTTGATTTTTAGAGAAATAAATTGGAGATCTATGTTTAGAAGAGAAAGAGAAATGAAAGTTAAACAAAGATAACTTTTTAGAGATAACAAAGTTATGTAAAGATGAAAGTTTTAAAGAGAGAAAGAGAAATAAAAAATTATATGTTTCTCAAAAAAAAAAAAAAAAAATTATATAGTGATTAAAATTTGAGAGAGAAATTTGGTAGAGAAAGAAAAAAAAAAGTTAGAAATAGGAAGTTATTGAGGAGATGCATCAAATAAAAATTGAGTTTTTGAAAAAACAGAAACCCATTTTTAAAAACTACCTTTTTGGCTTTTAAAATATAAAATAATGTATATATATATATATAAAACTAACGTGGAAGTAATATTTATAATAAGTATTTTAATTTATTTTAAAATTTTAATTTTTTTTATATTTTCATCGACATTTTTGTAAAATTGACATCTCTGAATTTCTCTATTTTTTTTTTTTTTTTTTGAAATATTGCATTTCTCTACTTTAACCCTCAGTCACAAGTGGTCATAATAGAGTTGCAACTCCCTCCAAAATCTGTATAAATCTCTCCTTTTTTCACACGCCACAAAGCCAATTCATTAGTTTATCTGGCTGCTTGTTCAACACAGAATTTCAACTGTCTATGATAAAATCCTTTGCCATGATAAATTATTGCCAACTATTCACAAGTCTATAAAAGTCTATAACTTTTCAATGAAAAAATAAATAAATAATCACTTGTAAAGATAGATTAAAAAAAAAAAAATACACCTTTGGTCCCTGAAGTTTGGATTAAGTTTTATTTTAGTTTTTAGGTTTGAAAACCTAACATTTTTACCTGAGGTTTGGATTTCATTTCATTTTAGTCTCTCCGATCAATTTTCCATTAATTACTAACAAATTAGTGATGTAACCCTACTTTTTTTTTTATTAAAAAATTGTTTTTTAATCAACAAAAATTACCAAAAAGTGTACTTTTCTCTAAATTAAAATAAACCGGAGTTCCAAGAAAATGTTAGCCGAACATATTATTACTTTCTGTTTTAAAAGACAGAATACTTGTAGAAAACAACTCTTCACCCCGAGCGAATCCCAATAGAACTGCAAAACCTGAACAGAAAAAAGAAGGGGAAAAAATGGAGTGTAGAAGTTGAGAATTCACAATACCACAAGCCATAACAACATCCCATGCTTGTGAGATTAGCAGTAAGTGGCAGGTTTACATGGAAAAAGAAAAAAAAAAGAAAAAGAACCTAAAATGCAGCCTGAAGAGGCCAATACTTTGCACTGTGATCAAATTTCAATCAGAGGAAGGCAGAGAAGTGAATCGGCTGGTCTATGATCAACAAATGAAAGAGTACACTAAAAAGTATTCTGTTGAGCTATTAAGCTAAGGCAACCCAAAGAAGATTCCCGGTACTCGGAAATTGCTGCACGACGGGCACATATATCAAAAACACAGTAATAAATATACCCCAGCAATGAAAACAAGAATCGGCACCTTTCGACAGCATTGCCTGACGTAGGGAAACATTGAGCATCAGGCTGTTAAGATTTCATCAGCTCCTGGACTTGCAAAAGCTGGGTACATCAGCTTTCCACCATTGGTTCAGGATCCGACGGCTCTGGCCGAGATTTGTTGGATTGTCGCACTGAGTTGAAAAGGATGTCCTTGATAACCTAAGCAGGAAAAAGTACCAAAGTTGTGGTTAGGAAAAAATGTACAACTTTGAGATGTTCTTTCGCAAAATGAACATGATGATTAAAAACAGCCAGTAACGGGAGTCACCTGTGACATCAAACCATGAACCTGCTCCACCGTTATCTTTGCACTGTCACGAGTGATCTTAGCAAGTTGGGAGTCTTCCTGCAATTGGAAAATCATATTATGAAAAAATGACAAATACTTCTGTATAAACAAGAGTTCATTTGGGTTTCAAAACGAATATAGTGTTAATCAACTAGCTTTTTTTTTGTTTTGAAAAGATCAACTAGCTTATTTAGAGAGAGTATGTTGTGTATTGTCATTTAAGATTGAGGGAAATAAAGCTTTGTCATGACTAGGATAGCGTACCTAGACAGGGATCTACGCACATCAATAATTAAGATCCATGATCAGAAATCACGATTCACTACGTTCCTCTATTTAGTGCATAATCACGTAAAATTAAAGCTAACTGTGGATACAGGGGCCGCAACAAGCAACAAATTTAAAGAAATACAATCTTCTTATTATTCTGTTTTAATATCTTGTTTAAATCTTCTCTAAGTAAGAGATAAATATAAAACTTAAAAGGAGAGAATCCTTTTCAACCACATATCAGATTAACATTTCAAAGTGATGCCAAAACAGGATATAACATTACTACCAACAAAATGATAGTATAAACACAACTTGTAAAGTACAAATGGACATGATTACATCATCTATGCAAACCAGTAAAGTACCAACAAAATGACCGTATAAACACAATTTGTAAAGTACACATGGACATGCTTACATGACCAATGCAAACCAGAAACACAACACTTTGTTCTGCTTAATGTCAAAACATATACACATTCCAGCACTATCGTTAAAAGAAATGACTGACTCTTTCCAAAAGAGGAGAATAGGATGCATGAAACTGATGAAAGGAGTAATACACGTCCAACCAAGAACAACATAGTTACTTGAAAATTGAAATCTTTGTATCAGCACTAAAAAGGAACAAAAACAACAATTCCCTTCCTTGGTGGCTTCTTTTGTTAAATTCCAGTTTTTTCTTCATGGCCTTCTTTTTTGGATTTTCATCAATGAAAGTTCGTATCATTTTTAGTGCTGATATAAAGATATGGTTAGGCCTAACTGGGCATGAGATAACTGATTCTTGCAACAGTTCTGATATCAATTGGTTATGCCTATTTGGGCATTAGTTAAATATTTGCAATCTGAACCAGACTACAGCTACTATAGGTATTGATCTATGCTAGATGCCTAGGACAAGAAATTGAATAAAAACGCCAAACACTGTAGAAATAGCCAAATAATGCAGGGTGCAACTTTGTCGATGGAATAATTTCTGAGAAGTGAAATTAAACTTTAAAATATTCAATATTAACACTCAGAATCCGGATGGAAAGGTCTCTAATTGTCTATCCCCCCCCACTCTCAGTTTCTGTAATGTGTGGTTCATAGCCTAAAAAAGAAGGATAAATAAGATCCATAGTTTTTCAACGGTACAAATTATATAATAACAGATGATCATTCGCATGTACAAGAGAGAATAGCATGTGCTCGTGTGTGTATATATATAAAAGAAGAAAGCATAAGAAAAATGACAATGCAGTACCTCCTTCTTCCTCTGAGCAGGAGCTATTAATGGCCCAAAGCGGGAGTGAGCCAACTGATTTTCCACCTGCTCAAGTTTTTCAGCTGCAAAGCACAAAATAAACCACTAAAAAGAATCAGATCACACCAGATGATTTGAGTCAGAGTAGTAAATAGAGTGTGTTGCAATGAAGATAAGGATACCTAAATCTGAGATTTGCCCAGCAACATAATCTCCATTACCCAAGAGAGGAGAAGATGAAAGAGTATTGACCCAGTACTTGTTCCAAAGCAAATCCAAGAGGTGGCAGTCAAGTGAAGACTTGAAATAAGTGATATCAAGCGCATAGTACTGCAATAACATGTACAAGTTCAGAAAAAAAGTGTACCAAACGACAAATAAACTAAAAAAAAAATCCAAGTTGAAAGATTGAGTGAGGAAACCTGTTTACAATGCACACCGAAATCTTCAATCTTATTCAGTGGAATGGTTTGATACTCAGAGACAGGCTCATCTGGTGGTTTATATCCTTCAGGGTAGGTCCTGAAAGCCCCAATCTCAACCTTTCCAGCAGAAACGGTTCTCGTAGGATCAATTACAACAGCCAGAAATGGCTCCTGAAATTGCTGGTTCAACATTTGTGTGGAAACATCAATACCCGAAAGCCAGCATCCGTAACCTGGATGAGAGTGGTACCATCCTACTACGTTCTCCAACCTCCCCGCCTAAATCATAAGATAGCCTTTAAGAGAACCAACTATCAACAGCAGAAGGAATAACATATAAACTACGAAGCTTGTAAAGATTTCATACATAGACAGCATCACTCCACTACTACGTATGTAGGAAGTTTATCATTTCTGAAGAAACTCGATAAATTCATAAACCGTAAGAACTGGATCTATGATATGAGATATTGAACGAACTCAGATATCTACGCATCAATAACAAACATAGGGATAAACAAAAAAAAAAAAAAAAAAAACATATTCAAGTTCAGTATTCTCCTTCAATGCAACGCTCGATGGTGCTAAATAAACCCAAACTTGATACATAACAGACACATGTAACTTGTCCAACCACAACATAGACTTATATGTTCAATTAACGGGAAAAGGAAAGCGACAAGAAATAAAGAACTCAAAGAGAATATAAGAAAAACCTGCTTATTAGTCTGAGAATAATCAACCATATACTCGTACGCATCGGCCTGGGCATTAACCCTAGTCTCGGTACCTTCAACGGGCAGAGCAAAGGCATCCATGACGATAATAGCGTCTCCATCAGTCTTCCCCTGCATAAGTCCCATGACCTCTATAGTTCCGCCGGAGCGTGCATGGACCACCATTTTAAGAAGCGCGAGGGCAGAGATCTTCACACGCTTGAAGTAATGGGGATCGTTTTGCCACGGTTTTTCCTGCTGGAACTTGGCCTGTGCGGCCTCATCGTAATAGAATATCGCATCGGAGGAAGAATCTGAAGCTTTGGAGGTCGTCGGAGGAGTATCAACGGAGATGATATTGTTCTCAAGCTCCCAGGTTTTCTGTGCTATTTGAGAGGATGACGGAAATGGCTCCATTCGTCTCGAAATGGAAGACGAACAAGAAGAAAATCGCTTCAAATTCTCGCCTGAATTCAGATTCTTCGATACTTTTCTGATTTCTGTGAAAGAAATTGGGGTTTCTTTCTTCAATGGCAGTGTTGAAGAAGAAGCGACTGGACTACCCCCAATCTACAGTTACAGAGGAAAATGATTTTCTCTTCGCACCGCAAAAAATCATGAACTTCGTAGAATAGGCCCATATGGTTTGGGCTCAATCCGTCAGAAATAGTTACTGGGCCGGCCCAATTTTAGGCTCTCATAAGCCCATATTTGAAATAAAGCCCACGGCCATGTCTACTTCTCCGGACCTTCGTATTCGGTAGTTGATATGCCCCTATTCAATTTCTTTTTCCTTTTTTTTTCTATTTGATATTTTCTAAACGTAAAAATTATATTTATATTGAAAAATAAAATATTATCCAATATAATAATTGGTGGACATTTTTTTAAATTCTGAGATCATATGACATGAGTTTCCAATTTTTATTATCATTATTTTTATTTTCTAATTATATTTTTAGATTTTTTTTTTTTGTGTGGTTTAGATTTAAACACGTCCCTCTTCATCTCCTCAATATAAAAGAATTTTTTTTTTTCGACAACCTATATAAAAGAATAATTAAACAAATGAAAGAAGAATAAAAGATATAGTTTATTTTTTGTGTACATGAAACAAGACTAATACTTCGAGTCAAAATGGGGCCCTCACCACTAGAAAGTAATTCTTCAACTAAATGATCAAAATATGTTTACCTAACAAGTAAATAAAATGCTGCCAAAGCGAGTTTAGCTCAGCGGTAATTGGCACATGTATCCTTGACTATGAGGTCAGAGGTTCGAATCGACCGGACAAACAAGATGACCGATATTGATTTTAAAGCGAATGCACGAATAGGGAGCATCTTGCCTAACATTATAGGAGAAGGAGCGGAAACCAATCAAATCTTCTTTGTGAAATTGTAGAAGAAATGGACGAATAACTTCGACTATTTTTGTAATCAACTCTAACTTCTTCCATAAAAGGTGGGTTCTTCGATCAAGTTTTGAATGTGACAACATGTTAGTGGTGGAATGCTTTCGTACTTTTGTTGGAAGAGTAGAGCTTGTGGAAGTAATAACTTTAATAAAAGGGATCACCAAAGCCAATAAAGTTAGCTTTCGTCCACTGTAGACCAAGGTAGATTCTTTGGTCTTGTGAAAATTTCTAGGATACAAAGGTGAATTTGGAACGAACTACAAATTTTTGTTGACGAAATTCGAGACAATACAAAGATAATGTTTAGTCGGTGTATTATGCTAGCACCCTCGAATGTGCAACATCGTTGCCCACAAACTGGTCAAATAAATTCTTGAGGTGAAGTTCGAATAGAAGAACCCTCACAATGGGTTATTGGTACAATTAATCAAGATGCACAATAATGCACAATAAAACAAAATTTGATGACCAAAACATAATAAACATTTTTCTTTGTTGAGAAAACCAAAACATAATAAACATGAAAAAGTATCAAACTTAAATAATGATTTAAACGAGACAAATGTTACCAAACATACTATATTTTAATAATTCTAGCTACTATTGCTTTTCAAAATACAACATTCTAAATATGGGATGGAAATTCAAACCATGAAACTTAAGGCCCCGTTTGATAACCATTTGGTTTTTGATTTTTGGTTTTTTAAAATTATGTTTGTTTTTTCCTAAATTTCCTACCATGATTTTTATCTCGTTAAAGATTCATTTGAATTCCTAGCCAAATTCTAAAAACAAAAACAAGTTTTTGAAAACCACTATTTTTTGTTTTCAAAATTGGACTTGGTTTTTGAAAACAAGGAAGAAGATTGATACTAAAACAAAGAAACTTATAGGTGGAAGTAGGTGTGTATAAATTTAATTTTCAAAAATCAAAAACAAAAAATCAAATGGTTATCAAACGGGACCTAAATATACAAATGTTTTGATCGGTTGAGCTACATTTCATTTAACAAAGAGGTTGAATTAATATATAAAATTAAATTAAAATATTTAATTTGATAAATACAAAATAAACCTATGCTTTTTGCAAGCAAAAAGTGATTACATGGTAAATTAAAAATTCAAACCCACGTCACTATTTTTTTAAATAATTAAGATTTTGATGATAGTAAAAGCAAGAATGTGTAGCCCATGACCAAAAAAGAAGGTCACTTGGTTATTACCTTTATATGAAGCATGCTCGTCCATTTTGGTGGTGAAAATAAAAAATTGGGCTAATAAAGAAGAGCATGCTTCATCCTTTTTTAACCCCCCCTTTTTTTTTTTGAAGTAATTTTATTAATATTTATTAAAAAAAATTATTATATCATTTGAAAAAATAAATAAAATATATATATGATAAGCAATCATGGTTGAGTTTTGTGTTTGACATGCTTTTTTCCTTCTATTTATTTTCTTTTATTTTTTTTTTCTAACCACCACAATAACCTTTTTCTTTTTCCTTTAATTTTGGCCAAATTATTGTTGTTTCTTTGTGATAGGTTGAAAGTTTACAATGTCCCACATGTTTTTTTTTTTTTTTTTTTTTTTTTTTTTTTGTCTTGTACGTTATTTTTCCTTTTGTATTTATTGTATAAAGAGGTTGATGGAAAAGACCTTAATTTCTTCTATAATTGCATATTGGGCATTGAACATGCATTAATTTTATGAGAGTATTGTCTTTTTAACATAGTAAATAAATATGCATGCCATAAATTTATAGGAATTTGTTATTGCAAGTAAGAGCTATTATTGAGACAAGCACTTTTTTTTTTTTTTTTTTTTGGAAAAATATCATTTTTTACCTTAAATTTAGGGGTTGTATCAATTTTAATCATGAACTTTTAATTTCATCAAACTGAACTTCAAACTTAGCAAGTTGTATCAATTTTAAACCTAAACTTTAATTTTCATCAATTTGAACCTCAAACTTAGCACCTTGTATCAATTTTAATTCCAAACTTGTATAAGTGTTGCAATTTTGACATTTGGTTACTTTCTGTTTGAACCACCATTTAAGAACATAATTGAATATTTCCTCATTTTTCCTTTTTTAATTCATATTACATCTGAGTTAGTTTCTTGTAAGAAATTTATTGGAGAAACTCTTTGTTTGAATAAACTTTTGTTGTTCAAAAGTTGTACATGAGTTTCCTTTCATTCTCTTCTTACTGTGTCTGTGGGTGTTGTTGCCTTTTTTTAGTTATGGGATGATATGAAAGCAATTTTGGAGTCTCATTTAGATTTTTTTTTTTTAATTTTTGAGATCTGTGTGTGTGTGTGTGTGTGTTTTTTTTTTTTTTTTGTTGCTGTTAAGGATTTTGAAAGCAAAGCAATTTTGATTTTTTTTTTCTTCTAATGCTGCTGATTTTTTTGTGTTGCTAAGTGTTATAGGTAATTTTGGACCACTCCGATATGCAAGGAGCTGACGAGGACTGCGCGATACCAGCCCAAGGAGACAGTCAGGAAACAGGATCCAGAGGGAGAACAGGCCAAAGGGTCGGGCCAAAGCCGAAGGGATCGGGCATTTGGCCTGACCCCCTGCTCGGCCGAGGTCGAGTTCTTCCGCCTTCGTTCGGTCCCTAGTGCCCCTGGTTGCCTCGGTTTTACTCGGTTCAGCCCAAATCACTTCCGAATGCCTAAAACCCTAGGAGCATAAGCAGGTATTTAAACCCCTCTTCGTCACAGAAGAATGGATTGGAAAAACTCTCTCTTCTCTTCCTCTAGCTCTCTGGCTTTGCTCATATTCCCTCCGATTACTGACTTAAGCATCGGAGACGGTGTGGCAAGCACCACACCGGTGTGCAAGTGTCCCTTGTTTTGCAGGCCACGTCTTCCCCTTCAAATAAATTCATTGTTGGTGGCACATGAGGGTCAGGTGAGTTCTCCCTGTCCGGATTTTGGCATCAACACTAAGAACTTGGTAGGTTTTTTTTTTTTTTTTTTTTTTTTTTTTTTTTTTTTTTTTTTATGCTAACTAGAACATGAAGTGTAAGAAATGAAACAAAGCAATTTAAGGTTTTTTTCCCTCATATTTGCTAGATTTGTTTTGTCGTTGCTAGTAACAATGAGAAGAATGAGTATTTGATTTTTCAAATAAAGAGTTTATCCAACGAAATTCTTACAATAAATCAACGTAACTTAGGTGTAATGTGATTTAAAAAAAAAAGAATTGTTTTTTTTAAATGTAAATATATTCGAACTTTCGTTAACCTAAACATAACTCAACTAGTTAAAACATGTGTATCATCAATCAAAATGTTAGAGGTTCAGATCCCTATTCTATGTTATGAACTAAAAAAAAAGTTGAATTTTTCCACCCCTCAAATAAAAAAAATGTTTTAGTATTTAAGTTGTACATAATTTCAAACATGTATTCACAAATGTATGTCAATCCGAGCATAGTTGAATGAATAAGACAATAATTACCATTCTAAAGGTCGGTGGTTCCCCCATCACACAATTGTTGAACTAAAAACACATACACACATTTGCACACGTCATGGAATCACATAAGTTGGTTGACACATGTCTTGAATGAATGAATATTATGTATCAAAACAATAATATGGATTAAAATATTGTTTTTAGTTCATTAATCAAAAATAATATTTTTAAAGTTTAGCAAACTAAAGTGATTGTTTTAAGAGTTCACAAACCAAAATCGAACCAAATTTAACAATACTAATAACTAACACCACTACAACAAATCCACCTTTTTCCGACGCGCTTAAACGTCGGCAGAAGTCAGTTCACGCGTCGGCAAAGGTTCTTCCAACGCATTTTAGGGCGTCGGAAAGAAAGTCGAAAAAAGGTCGTTGGCAGAACCTCTGCCGACGCCACTTTTAACGGCGTCGGCAGAAACCGACTTTCTCGACGCCATAAAATCCGCGTAGAGAGAAAACACCGTTCAAGGCAATCTGGTATGTACGTCAGCAGAAAGGGCTCGGCCAACACAGTAGACAACGTCGGCAGAGACACTTTTCTGTCGGTGCCGTCCACGTGAAATTTGTAGTTTGTTTTAAAATATAAATAAATGTAAACATTTATAATATAGTAAAAAGAAAAAAAAAACTATATTATTAATTTAATAAATACAAGCAGTTGGTTTCAACATCTTGTGTTGTTTATATAGATAAATTAGAAATTAATTTTATGTTATACAAACATTTTAGTTGAAATTTAGATTAATACATAATATTATGTGAATAATAACTTAGCATTATAGTTGTTTTAACCAATCCTATTATTTAATTATAACTCTTTATAATTCAATTTACTAAAATTAAAAGTGAATCAAAATAAATCGTAATATATACCTAAATTAAAAACACAAAAAGAAAAATCTTTAAATTAAGAAGGTGCAAAATGAAAAATTAAAAGTTTAACCCTTTTTAAGTCATATTATATAATAAATATATTTATACAATATAAATAGTTTGGTAAGATTTTAAAACTTTTTTCAAATATGGTTTAGTATCATATTTATTCAAATATTTTATATATTTTATGAATTGAAAGATTGAAAATATGCCTAAAGATTTTATACATCATTCAAATATTGTGTAAAATAACAATATATATATATATATATAAATTAAAAATGACAAAAAGGAAAATCTTTCAAGGGACAAAAGAGGAAATCGAGAGTTTATCCTCCCATTTAAATAGTATAGATAAATTAACTTTGTTTTGCAAGAATATAGGAGTGAGACTTAGACAGCAATCTGAACATAGTCCAACTAATTAAAACATTTATCATTTGTCAAAAAGTCAAAGGTTTAAATCTCTACTTCGAGATTATTCTAAAAAAAAAAATCTCTACTTGGAGATATTCTTTAATCCATTAATTTAAAAGTCGTATTATTATTATTATTATTTTAATTCAAAGACTATAATAACTTATTAAATTCATTTAGTAAATAAAATACTTGATAAAATCATTAGTTAAACGAGGAGAATACTATTGGAAATAATGTATTGCACTATACACGTGCATGAGCGCGTGTAATGTAACATCCTTCAATGAAGAAAATTCGTGTAAATTTGACCAATTTTAAATTAAAAAAAATTACACTAGGAAATACGATTATATGTCTAAATTTGGTAGGGTCATAAATGACATTTCCTATAATAGAATTTTCCTTTTAAAAAACTGTACCCTTATGTTTATCCCAATTAGATATTGAGAAATGGAGTTTCCACATGCAAATGCATATCAGAGATAAATATTATAATAATAATGCAATATTAAAATTAAAATTACAAAGTCAAGAAAAAGAAAAACTCGATGAATTGAAAAAAAAAAAAAAAAAATTGATGAACATAAAATTACACAAAGTCTATTTCAGTTGAGGGGTGTATTTTATAATTGTTTTGTTTGATTTTTAAAATCACACGCATGTCTATATATATTACAATTTAAAATTTGTTTTCTAAATCTCTGTCATTCACATCATATAGTTAGGTTTGCTTGAGGATTAGCAAGATCTAGGTTGGAGGTGATTTGGTAGAACAAATTTGTTTATGTTTATCTCTTCCTAAATTGCTTATCTTCATTGAAATCTATGTGTAAAATGTTTTTGACAGGTAATATTGGTGCAGACCTAAATTACGAGCTCGGGGGCCGAGTCGAATTGGAATGAACTAGTTCGAAGCATAAACTAGTAGCTAGCTTAGAGTTAAGATGTTCGAGGACTTAGTTTTCGGGAGGGGATTAGTGTTGTGCACTGACTGGCGAGTTTGGATTTGATTGAGAATGTCTTACGGGTTTGGATTGTTTTTCCCCTTAAGTGGGTGGAGGAATTGGTCCTCTCTGATTCTATTCGTTTGTAATGTTGCTCTTTAAGCGGTTTTCTTGGTTGGTTTGAATGAAATGTTGATGTTTTGTTGCTAAAAAAAAACAATTAAAGTCCATTTAGTAATGATCTTAATTTTAGTTTTATGTTTAATAAAAAAATATTAGTTTTATGTTTCTTGAAAATTAAACTTGCAATATCACTTACGTCTCTCTTTCTCCCAATTCAGGAATGCACTTTTGAAATACTTGGCCAAAAAAAAAATTGCTTTTTAAAATTATTTCAAAATTAGAAAACAACCAGAAAACATGATAAAATATAGCTGGTTTTTTTTTTTAAAAAAGCAAAGAAGTATGATAGTTAAACAAAAAACAAAATATTACAGGCCCCGTTTGATAACCATCTCAGTTTTTGGTTTTTGGTTTTTCTGTTTTTGGTTTTTGGTTTTTGGTTTTCTGTTTTTTAAAAACAAAAACCTTAGGCCCCGTTTGGTTCATGATCCGTTTTCGTTTTTATGTTTTCGAAAATAAAAAAATACAAGGGAAACCATGAAAACGTGTTTGGTATACTTATTTTCAAAAACAATTTTCAAAAACAACTCAAAAAATGGCCTGTTTTCAAAAACGATAAAATGTTGTTTTCGTTGTTTTCCAATTTTGTTTTCAAAATAATGGAAACACGAGATACAACTTTAAAAACACAAGATACATCTTCCTTTCCATCAAATAATGTTGCATTATCTACAAACAACATTTTTTTATTTTTGATATCCAAATTCTCTTCGACTCTAAAGGGGAAAAAAATACAAAATTATTGTTGTGTAAATAGTGTGTTTGATTGATACTGATGTTTTGGTTGTTATTTTTACTTTTTACATAATTCTACCTATTTTGATATACTCCTCCACTTTACAAATCAAAAGTTTCATATATAATACAACTATATGATATATCTTTTTTTTTCCTTATAATTTCAATTCCAAAAATACAAAATTAGTATTGTGTAAATAGTGTGTTTGATTGATACTGATGTTTTGGTTGTTATTTTTACTTTTTACATAATTTTACATATTTTGATATACTCCTCCACTTTACAAATCAAAAGTTTCATATAATACAGTTATATGGTATATCTTTTTTTTTCCTTATAATTTCAATTCCAACAATTTTTTTTTTTTTTGAAGAATCAATTCCAGCATCATTGATTAATAATCTCTCTGAAAATGAATAAAAGTCAAGTAGAAAAATAATCATATTAAATTAACTTTTTCTAAAAAAAAAATTAATTTTACCAGGCACATATTAATATTTTCATGCATTTTCAAATTCATAACCAAACACAGTTTTTAAATTGGAACCAAACATGTTTTTAGATATAATGGAAATAAGAAATTTGTTTTCGTTTTCTGCTGAATTCTTTATTTTCGAAAACAATTTTCAAATCACGAACCAAACGGAGCCTTATATGTTTGGTAACTGTTTTTTGTTTTCTGTTTTTAAAAAACAGAAAACCAACCTTGTTTGATAATTGTTTTTGGTTTTCAGTTTTCTAAAAATTAGGAAGATGACAAGATGTTTTAGCGAGAGAAAAATGTGTAGAGACGTTGAAACAAAAATTTAGAGACACAAATATAAATGTTTTCGAGAGAAAAGTTTTTTTTTTTTTTTTTTTGAAAAGACGAGAGAAAAGTTAAACATAGAAAGTTTAGAGAGGTGAAAGAAAATGTTTAGAAAGAGAATATTAGTTAGACTCAAGAAAAGATATTAATTAGAGAAAAATAGAAAAAAAGTTAGAGCAAAAGTCATAAATTTTAGATAAAAAAAATTAAATAAAAAGAGAAAATTTAGAGAGATGGTAAGGTTAAGAGTAAAAGATATGCTAAAGAAATAACGATAAATTAGAAAAATAAAGAAAAGTTGTAGTGATAGAAAATTTTGGAGATTTTTTTTTTCAAAAGAAAAATTAGAATATGTTTATTAAGGAGAAAAAAGTTATTGATAAGTTTTTAGAAATAGATAAGTTATAGAGAAAAAAAAAAGTTTTGAGAGAGAAAAATTTAGAGAGAGAAAAACGTTTTAGAGAGAAAAAAAAATATAAAAATTATTTTGTTGGAGAGAGATAGGTAAAAGAGGAGAAAAATAAGCATTAGAAGAAAAATGAGTTTTTGAAAAACAGAAATCTGTTTTTAAAAACTACTTTTTTTGGTTTTTGAAATTTGCTTATAATTTCAAAAACGTTTTTAAAAACAGAAAACAAAAAACAGAAATGGTTATCAAACACCCTTGTTTTTTAAAAATGAAAAACAAAAACAGAAAACAGAAAACGAAATGGTTATCATACGGCCCCATAAGGATTCACGAAAACTTTTCATGACTTTGTTTTTAAAAGGGTTAAATCTAAAAAAATAATTTAAAAAAAAATGTGAAAACTAATATCAAAGTAGTAAACAACACTTTTAAAATTTAAAAACAAAGGTTACGGAAAGTTTTAATATTAAAAATTTTTAGATGGTACAAACTTGGGAAAAAATCAATATGTGTATACATTAAAACCACAAATTAATTGTGTCAAAAAAAAAAAACCACAAATTAATGTTTGCATTGGTTTAAATTCTAAACTCGTGTGACTAAATCAATTCAAATCCTTCATTATAATTTCTTTTAAAAAAAATCATTAATGATGACTAGTTTTAAATGAATAGATTGAAATAATATTAGATAAAAATGTTGGAATCAAATAGATAATATCGACTTTTATTAATATGAGATTTTTTTAAAAAAAAATTTCCCTTATTCTTACATTTTTCTCTAATTATTTAGAAATAATTATGTGATAATTTTTCTTTCTATACTAATAGAATTTTACTGGAATGATTTTAACAAATATATATTTATTTATTTATTGTTCTTTATCTACCTCTATACTATATTTATATTTATTTATTAATACTTATCCATTTATTATCTTGAACAATATTTGAACAAATTCTATAAAATATTTGAATAAATATGATATGAAACAATATTTGAACGGTTTTAATATATATATATATATATATATATATATATATATATATATATATATATATATTATGGCTTAAGGGGAGAAACTTTTCTTTTGCCTTTCTTAATTTAATGATTTCCTTTTTTTTTTCTCCCTTTTTAATTGAAGTATATATATTATAATTTATTTTGACACACTTTTAATTTTAGTAAATTGAATTATAAAGATTTATAATTAAATAATATGAATTGATTAAAACAACCCAGTTATTATTCACGTAATATTATTTGTTAATCAAAATTTAAGCTAAAAATTATGCATAGCATAAAACTAATTTATAATTTATCTACCTAAAAAATAATAAGATGTTGAAATCAATTACTCGTATTTATTAAATTAAATAATATAGTTTTCTTTTTCTTTTAATATTTCATTCATATTTATATTTATTTATATTTTAAAATAAACTACAAAATGCAAAATATTCAGACGTCAGATTTTATTTAATAATAAAGGTTACTATGTGTCACTTTATTCTCTGATTATTTTATAAAATAATAATAATAATAATTTGAGTCCACAAGAAATTATGAAAGATGAAAAAAATAATAAATAAAAAAAAAAACAAACAAATAAATAAATAAACAAAACAAACTCTCTTCAATAATGACAGCCATCCACGTCGGCTCGCAATAGCGATTGTCTGAAAGCAATACGGACTCTGCATCGGAACGGCAAATTTCTTTTCTCTCAAATAATTTTGTTCATTAAAATAATATATTTAATAAATATATATATATTTTTTTTAAACAAATAAATTATAAAGAGGAACATGCCTCCCCACCCTTCTGACGACTCTCTCACCCTTTTTCCAGGCTCAAGTTGCAGATACTCTCTTCTCTTGCGTGAAAAGTCTCCGCCTCTCTTTTTTCAGGTCTCATCTCAATCTGGGTTTTCCATTTTTCTCAGAAATTTTGCTGAATTTTCAGGTGATTTGGGTTGGATTTATCTGCAGTTGTTGTTGTTCTTTGATTCTTTCTTTCTGTGTTTTTGCTTGGCGATTTGGAGGTGTTTGTTTCTCTTTGTTTCTTTGACTTCGTCGCCCAATTTCTTGTATTGGTCGTCTGAGTATGCCATTTTGCTTTGAATTTTTGAGTTTGGGAACCAATTGTTTTGTTGGTGGTTGTGAATTGTGTGTGTTCTTTGGGTAATCGCATTGAACAATTCATTTTTTGGACTGGGTTTTTGTTTTTGTTGTTGGTTTTTTGAGCCCTTGACTATGAATTTATTGCGATGGCTATTTCAACCTTGGTGGGTGGCCATGATTTTCTCGAGTTTTGACTTTCATATTCTTTAACTCGCTTTCTATCTCTCTCTCTCTCAAGATCAAATGTAAATGCCATTTGATATTATTCTCTTTAGAAGATTGATATTTGATAAAATCAGTGGACTGAGTACTGATGATGTTCATAAAACAGTAAGACAGAATGGAACAAATGGAAATTTGGAATCTGATTTCTAGCTGGGTCTTTACTCTTATAACAGTGGTGTAGAGCATGAAGTGTTGAAGGGAAGTAAAAGATATTGTTTCTTGAGAAATCAAAGCAGAAAGTTATGTTAGTATTTGTAAGAGTTTATGTTGCGTATTCATTTTGTGAAGGAGTTCTAGGGAATATAAAAGATCTCGTTTCTTGAGAAATCGAAGCAGAAAGTTGTGTTACTATTTGTAAGAGTTTATGTTGCGTATTATTTTTGAAAAGCTTGGTGCCGTTGGCGTCTTCTTCCAGAGAGTGTTGGATTGAAACTATTGGTTTTGTTGTTTTTATCAGGAATCTTATTTGATGATTGTTGCCTAATTCAAGTTTTGTTGTTATTTCCAGATGTGCAATCATTTATGGTGGTGCAAGAATTGACCTCCTAAATGCGTTTGGTGTGTTATTCTGTCATCTCACAGCATCATTTTGGGCCTGGTTGATCAATGATTAGAATCTGATCCTTCAATTAATATTTTCGATACGACTGAGGTGTTCACAGTTCCTTGTCCATTGAGTTTTTCTATGAAAGTGGGCTGAACTTCCCATTTCTTTTCATGGATAGTAATCAGTTTGGTTCTAACTGGGATGATGTGATTTGTTCGATATGCTTGGATTTTCCTCATAACGCTGTACTTCTGCAATGCTCGTCATATGACAAGGGATGCCGCCCCTTTGTGTGCGACACAGATCATTTACACTCGAATTGCCTTGATCGTTTTAAAAATGCACACAACACAACTCCCCCAGCAACATCTGATATAGTTTCTGCAGTTAATGCGGAGCCAGTGGCAGAAGATAATTTCAAATTATGTTGTCCTTTGTGCAGAGGGGATGTCAATGGATGGAAGGTGGTTGATGAGGCCCGCATACATTTGGATGAGAAGAAGCGTTATTGTGAGGAGGAACAATGTAGATTTATGGGTACGTATTTAGAGTTGCAGCAACATGCTCAATTGGAACATCCTCATGCTCGTCCTTCAAAAATTGATCCTGCTCGACAACTTGATTGGGATAATTTTCAACAGTCCTCCGAGATCATTGATGTCTTAAGTACTATTCACTCAGAAGTTCCACGTGGGGTGGTGTTTGGAGACTATGTGATTGAATATGGAGATGATGAAAGTGGAGACGAGTTCGAGGATTTCCCCGGGGATGATGGCAATTGGTGGACCTCTTGTATCTTGTATCAAGTATTCGATAATTTTAGGAACTCGAGAAATCGAAGAAGATCGAGAATTGGTGATACAAGAAGGGGAAGTCGTCGTTCAAGTAATGACTTATCGAATTCAGATGATAGTTCTGTCGCCTCAGTAGAATTTGCAGAATATGGGGTAGAGGAAATTGATGACGAACTTGTGAGTACAAACGTCTCTTCGAGGGGCAGTTCCAACCATAGGAGGTGAGAAAATGCTTTCCCCTTCAAATCCCCTGTGAGCTCTATTCAAGTATTTACGTTATAAATAGTTATATGTTAGGCTTTATGGAACTTCTTAACATGTTTTGGTTGAGATTGTCCTTAAAAATTAAACAAAATTGATCTGTTTTGAAATTTATGAATTAGATATGACTTCTTTTGGTTGCTTCTAGTTCCTTAGTTCAACGAGTTGTGCTAAGAGTTCTTTAGCTTAGATGTCATAATACCAATTTATTTGAGCTTCTTATTCTAATTTGATCAATTTATCTTCCTCACCGGTCCCTAGTTCCCGAAGACGTCGCTCCCGCTTTTACGACAACTAGCCACTAGGTATGCACTTTTCCATTAATCTGCACTATTTTTGTACTGTCTCTGTTGTTAATACTCAACGGGACATCTTTAAGCATGGCCTATCCTCTTTTCCTTTCCATCTCACAAATACTTTTCCTTGTTTTCTTATGATTTTATGGCAGCGTCGGAAAATGAGGCGGAGTTAAGGAAATAGATGAACCATTTAGGGGTAGAAAGTACTCAAATTCATGTTAAATTATGTTATGTTTAAACATTAAAGTTCTTACATTGTGTTGGCTTCTTTCTTTCTTTCTATTTTTGTTTGGTTTCTTTATGGGGTTGTTCTAAGATGTATTCTTCTCACTCAAATCTTGTCAAAAGGGATTGAAAGGTGCCAAACTGATGATAACTGATGGTTTAGTGTACAGCTGATCTAAATTCCATTCCCATGCTTCATTTAGAACTTTCTTATTCTTGCAATCTCGCTTACAGTCGTCGACATGCTCGATTTGGTGCTGAACCTGTGCGCTCATCGTACAACGTTTCTAGAATGTCATGCTTTGCCTTCATAATGTTCTGTATTTGTTCTGCTTTATTTTTCAACTTCATTCTATGACTTATGTTTATTAGCTTTAAAGTTCACAGTTATTTTCCCTTTATTTGGCACTTGGCAGTGGACTTGGGTCAGTGTCATAAGATATGCTTAGATGGGAATCAAGTTTGAAAATATAATGAGAAATATATTATTAGATTACCCTTTTAACACAAGTCAACTTCTAGAATAAGTAGCTTCCAACTAAAATAGATGCAATTGATGGCAGTTTGGTTTGCTGGCCAAAATGCACACTAATGTATAAAAATGATTTTGAGCAATTAGTACTATTCCTTATTAATGAAGATAGTCAGGTGGAAACAGTTCATAGTTTTTATTTTAAATTCATTTTATATAACCTATGAACTTTTTTTTTTTTTTTTTTGACAATATATAACCTATGAACTTGTCTTTTCACATCTAAAATTCAATTTTGAATAGACAAATTATTGGTTAAAATACCTTTTTTTTTTTTAATCTGTTTAGTTTTTGACCTTTTAAAAACATTTTTCAAATCTCAACCAAATGTTGAAAACTATGAAAGAAAAATGCAAACAAGTGAGGAAGCAAACGAGTTGTGCTTCTATTCTATTTAGTTCTAATTGTATTGTAGTAAATTAAAATCTCTTTAATAAACTCCAATATCTAAAAAGTAAAAAAGCACAACTCGAGTAAATCGCATGAAAAAGACACTTCATCATTTTGTTCTGAGCTTTTTACTTCCTATAAATGATGCCGTCGGCCGTGGATACTTAAAAAATACAATGTGTCAATTGTTCTGTTGCAGAAGCAAACAGACACAATCATTTGCCTTAGTTTTGTTCTTGTTTTTGTTTTGGCTTGACATACCCCCATATGAGCATGACGCCATAACTGCAACGTTAATCAATTGGGCACCAATCAGATTCACCATTTCATTACATTTTCAGTTTCAGTGTAAACATACCTTTCTATTATAAAAATGTGAAAGACAATAAGAACACTAAGAGAGAAATGGAGAGAGCAAAGTAGGGAGAAAAGAGAGCAAATGTCTTTTCATTCAATTGTGTTTTCAATACTTCATACAACAAAATATTTAAAATAGAAGGGAGGGAGAGTCTCATGGTTATTCCTAAGGGAGAGGGAAAGTCATGGGTAAGAATAGCTATAATTATGGGTTGAAAAATCTAATGGAGTAATGGATATCTATAATATATACTAGGTATATTTACAACACTCACCCTTAGATATCCATTGTATATAAAATATATGCTTTATTAAAACCTTACCAGGAAAAACCCAATGGGAAAAACCTTAGTGAAGGAAAAAGAGTACATTATATTTATATACATTAACAACTGCCTCATTAAAAACCTTGCTAGGAAAATCCAGTGGGAAAAACCATAGAAGGAAAAAAGAGTGCAGTATATTTACTCCCCTCATGGAAACATCATTTGAGATCTCTGAGTCGTCGAATTCCATTGTTGTCCACCAACTTCTCAAAGGTTGCGGTAGGTAATGCCTTCGTATGCCAAGTTGTCTTTTGAAGAAAATTGTTGAACAGTGATATCGTCATTTTCTTCAAGACCATGAGTGTAGAAAAGCTTTGGTGAGATATGCTTCGTTCTATCTCCTTTAACGTATCCTCCTTTGATTTGGGCTATACATGTTGTATTGTCTTCATATAACGTTGTTGGACAATCTTTGTTAGAGGACAATCCGCATGTTTCACAACCTGTTTGAGATCTAGCTTTATGTGGGTCAGATAAATAACTTGCATCTGCATAACCAACTAGATCAAAGTTTGATTTATTAGAATAAAATAAACCCATATCAATTGTCCCTCGAAGATAACGGAGGATATGCTTAACTCCATTCCAATATCTTTTTGTTGGAGAAGAACTATATCTAGCTAATAAATTTATTAAAAATGTTATATCATTTTAAATATCAGAAGTACCATATATCAGGTCGTGCATTATATGGTACTTCTGAACCAAAAAACTCTTCATTATCTTCTTGAGGTTGGAAGATGTATTTCTTTACATCGAGTGAACAAACTACCATTAGAATGTTCAATGGATGTGCTTTGTCCATGTAAAATCTCTTTAAGATTTTTTCTGTATAAGTTGATTGATGAATAAATATTCCATCTGTTAGATGCTCAATTTGCAAGCCAAGGCAAAACTTTGTTTTCTCGAGATCTTTCATCTCAAATTCTTTCTTAAGATATTTTATTGCCTTTGGAAGCTCTTCAGGAGTTGCAATTATATTCAAGTCATCAACATATACAATAATGATAGCAAATCCTGATTGTGATTTCTTTATAAAAACACATGGACAAATTGGGTTATTTTGATACCCTTCTTTCAATAAATATTCACTCAGGCGATTATACCACATTTATCCTAGTTGTTTTAATCCATATAAAGATCTCTGTAATTTGATCGAATATAATTCTCTGGGATTTGAATTATATGACTCTGGTATTTTTAATCCTTCAGGGATTTTCATATAAATATCATTATCAAGAGATCCATATAAATATGTTGTAACTACATCCATAAGATGCATGTCAAGCTTTTTATACACAGTCAGACCAATTAATTATCTCAATGTTATTGCATCCACCACAGGAGAATATGTCTCTTCATAATCAATACCAGATCTTTGAGAGAATTCTTGTGTAACAAGTCTTGCTTTATATATTGTGACCTCATTCTTTTCATTTCTTTTTCTTACAAATACCCATCTGTATCCCACAGGCTTGACATCTTCAGGTGTCTGGACTACTGGTCCAAAAACCTCACGTGTTAAGAGTGAGTTTAGTTCTGTTTGGATTGCTTCTTTCCACTTAAGTCAATCCTTTCTATGTCGACATTCTTCGATAGATTTTGGTTCATAATCATCATTCTCAGAAATGATGTCATAAGCAACATTATAAGCAAAAATGTTGTCAACAACTATATTGTTTCGATTCCATCTTTTTCCAATCATTACATAGTTTATCGAAATTTCATTATTATCCTCAAGTATTTGACCTTCTTCGATATTCTTATGAGTAGTCACATTCGGGATTTCTTCTAGAATATCCACATTATCAATTGAGTCATTTTGATTATTGACTACTTTTTTTTTTCGACTATTTTTATCTTTGGAACCCGTTGGTCTACCATGATTCTGGTGTGTCGCAGACTCATTAGTTATAATAACTTATTGCGTTGGGATATCAATTTTAGATGGTGTATTTGCAGCTGGTATATGTGACTTGGTTACTTTCTTAGCATCTGTAAGTGCATCTGGCATTTGATTTGTAATATTTTGCAAATGAATTATCTTTTGAACTTCTATTTCACATTGATCTATACGGAGATCTAAATGAGACAATGACGATGCATTCCATGTAATTTCATTTTCCAACTTCTTAATCTCTCCCCCTAATGTTGAAAAATTTGTCTCATTAAAATGACAATCAGCAAATTGTGCAGTAAATACATCACCCGTTAGGGGTTCAAGATATCTAATAATTGATGGGGAATCAAATCCAACATATATTCCTAGCCTCCTTTAAGGACCCATCTTAGTACGTTTTAGTGGAGCAATTGGAACATATATTGCACTTCCAAAAGTTCGTAAGTGAGATATATTTGGTTGTTGGTCATAAACTAATTGTATTGGAGAGTACTTATGATAGATTGTTGGCCTAATGCGTATAAGCGATGTATCATGTAGAATTGCATGACCCCATACAAATATTGGAAGTCTTGCTCTCATAAGCATTGGTTTAGCAATTAATTGCAGACATTTTATAAATGATTCAGCTAGACCATTTTGTATATGAACACGAGCTATAGGATGTTCAACACTTATCCCAATTGACATACAATAATTATTAAATGATTGGGATGTAAACTCACCACCATTATCAAGACGAATTTTCTTAATCACATAATCAGGAAATTGTGCTCTTAAGTTAATTATTTGAACAAGTAATCTTGCAAATGCAAGGTTTCGACTTGATAAAAAACACATATGTGACCATCTACTGGATGCATCAATTAGAACCATAAAATATCTAAATGGTCCACTTGGTGGATTTATAGGTCCACATATATCACCATGAATTCGTTCTAAAAATGCGGGAGATTCAATCCCAATTTTGGCTAGTGAGGGTCTAATAATTAATTTTCCTTGAGAGCAAGCAGCACATGACAATTCATTAGTTTGAAGAATCTTCTGGTTCTTCGATGGATGTCCATGTGAGTTTTCAATAATTTTTCTCATCATTATGGATCCAGGATGACCCAATCGATCATATCAAATAGAAAATATATCTGGATCATTGAACTTCAGGTTCATTGTTGTGTATATTTCAATAACACGAATATGTGAGTAATATAATCCAGAAGAAAAAGCAGACAACTTTTCTAATATACGTTTTTCATGTGAGACAGTAGATATAATATAAAGATATTCTATATTATTCTTCTCATTAGTCTCTATATGATAATCATTATCACGTATATCTTTAAAGCTTAGAAGGTTTCTTTTTTATTTACTAAAGGGAAAAACATTATCAATTGTAAATTTTGTTCCTCTAGGCAAAATAATATTTGCTTTTCCAAAACCTTCAATCAAGTCTGCAAGACCTGATATTGTATTGACTTTTGCTCCAAGCATTGTCAATTTAGAAAAGTATTTCCTACTTCTAAGTATTGTGTGCGTAGTTGCATTATCTGCCAAACATAAATTTTCATTATCAATATTTGAATCAGTCAAAATATGAGAAGTGTTCATGATTCTTCATTAAAAGAGAGAAGAAAAACAAAAGATATAATAAGTCTCCAAAATAAAATTTGAAACATATAGGAAAAGTCATTACAATAGACTTTTAAAAGCTTGAATTACAAAATAAATAAATAAATAAATAAAGATTGCAAATTAAACTAGAACAAAAAAAAAAAAGTTACAAAAACTTGAAGGAATACATTAATTTTCAAATGAAGTATTTGCTCCTCCTTCAATGGTATTAATTTTCTCTTCTGGAGATTCGAAAAAATTTGCAACATCTAAATATGTCATGGTAGACAGGTCAAATACATCATTTTCTTGATTAGAAGTTTGCTTCCACAGTTTTTTCTTTCTTGAATGATACTTGGTAAAGATCCACCAAGTGCTTAGGCGTACGACAAGTACGAGACCAATGTTCTTTTATGTCACATCGAAAGCATTGGTTTTCAACACTTTTAGAGCTCTGGTTTGATTGTTGAGCTTTTCCTTTCTGATCATCATTATTTGTGGTTCTCTTAAAATTATGACGACCACCACGAAATGAATTATTTCTTCCTCTTCCACGGTCACAACCTCGACCACGATTATTAGAAATTACGGCATTCGTTTCAGGGAATTAATGGTGTTGCTCCAGTTGGTTGAGATTCATGATTTTTCATTAACAACTCATTATTTTGTTCAACCACAAGAAGACATGATATAAGTTCAGAATATTTTTTAAAACCTCTATCTCGATATTGCTACTGTAGGAGCATATTCGAGACATGAAAAATAGAAAATGTCTTCTCTAACATATCCTCATCAGTAATTTTTTCTCCGCATAACAATAATTTTGAACTTATTTTGAATAATGCGGAATTATAATCATTTACTGATTTAAAATCTTGCAACCTCAGGTGCATCTAATCGTAACGAGCTTTCGGAAGAATAATCGTTTTTTGATGATCATACATTTCTTTCAATTTTTGCAATAAAATGTAGGGATCCTTTACCGTAAGATATTCAATTTTTAATCCCTCGTGAAGATGATGGCGAAGGAAAATCATGGCTTTTGCATTTTCTTGATTTGAAGTTGTATTTCCTTCTTTAATTGTATCTCCAAGATTCATGGCATCTAAATGAATCTCAGCATCAAACACCCATGACAAGTAGTTATTTCCATTGATATCTAGAGCTACGAACTCTAATTTTGTAAGGTTTGTCATGATAAAGCTATCATAAAAAAATATATTTATATTAGAATTTAATAAATATACGAAACATGCTTGCTAAAATTTATAGGTAGTAACATGTTGCAATTCATATCTAAGATATATATATGACCATGACATGTTTTATATATAAATGATCTATAGACAATATATCAAATACTCAATATATATATTAAATGCACATGATATAAAATATACAGAGGATCATGTGCAAATTATACCGAACAAAAAATATATAAACTAACGAGATCAATCTACAGTAACAAAGTGGGAAAGTTTAGAAAATGCATATGATTTAAAATTGTGACATATACAGGGTATATATGTGCACCATGTTCATTGAATATGCATCATACATTCTAGATTATTACAAAAATAATTAGGATATAACATACTCTCAATATCTCAATTATTTGGACAATATAAATATCATAAATATCATTGACAAATATAGAATCACGATGTTAATATCATCCTAAACAAACGTGATACTTACTAATCTCATATAGTATGCACAATAATGAAAAACATGCTAATCTTGCACAGAATATATGTTGCTAACGTTCAATACACAGTGTATATATGAGGTATATATAACATATACACTGTATATGTGAAACGTACTGAAGACAATTGCAACTAATAATGCAAAGTAAAATGAACCCTACCTTCAACTGAACAAAAATGGCAGAGACTCGTGCTGATAACATGTTATAAAAATGTGAAGAACAATAAGAACACTAAGAGAGAAATGGAGAGAGCAAAGTAGGGAGAAAATAGAGCAAATTCCTTTTCATTCAAGTGTGTATTTTCAATACTTCATACAACCCCTATAAAATAGAAGTGAGAGAGAGTCTCATGGCTATTCCTAAGGGAGAGGGGAGAGTCATGGGGAAAAATTGCTATAATTATGGGTTGAAAAAACTACTGGAGTAATGGATATCTATAATATATATCAGGTATATTTACAACATTTCCCTTTTTTTTTAGTTAAAATATCATTTTTAGCTCTTGAACTTTCATAAAAATAACAATTTTGTCCCTAACTTTGACCTATAACGTTTTAGTCCTTGTACTTTTAATTCTGTAATAATTAATCTCTCAATTGTAAAAAGTAACAATTTAGTCTATGTACTTTCAAATTTGTAGCAATTTAATCCTTGTCACAAAAAAAAAATCATCAAAATTAAATGTTGACCTTTAAGTATTTAATGATTAAACTTTGTAACTTATGAACATATTGCATCCCAAATTAGTTTATTAATCCACATATGTAAGGAATTTCATTAAATCTTAACATTAGTTTTCACGAGAGAGACTAAATAGTTACAAATTTTAAAAATACATAGACTAAATTGTTATATATGAAAGTTCAAAAACTAACTTGTTACAAAATTGAAAGTATAAGGACTAAACCATTACAAATCAAAGTTCATGGACTAAAAACAATTTTTAACAAATTTTGGTTCATGAGAGAACCTTTTTTTTCTACTCAAAACAGTTTGGGAAAAAATCATTTTTAACCCCTAAACTTTGGGGGTTGTATCAATTTTAACCCTGAACTTTCAATTTCATCAAATTGAACCCTAAACTTAACAAGTTGTATCAATTTTAACCCTGAACTTACAATTTCATCAAATTGAACCTCAAACTTATCAAATCGTATCAATTTTAACCCTAAACTTGCATAAGTGTTACAATGTATACCTTTGGTTAATTATCTGTTTGAACCACCGTACGTAATTGATTATTTCTTATTTTTTTCTTAATTCACATTGCACTTGAATTGGTTTCTTATAAATAAAATATTAAAGAAACTTTATTTTAGATGATTTTTTCTCGTTGTTGAGAACTTTGTGAGAGTTTTTTTTTTTTTTGCTGCTATTTAAGATTACGAAAGCAAAGAAATTTGAGAAGTTTTTTATCTTCAAATATTCGCTGGTTTTTTCTTGTTGCTAAGAACCGTGGTTTTTTTTTCCCTTCTATTAATGTTTTTTTTTCTTGCTAATTAGAAGAATATACAAATCTAGGAAACAAAAATAAAGAAATTTCGAGTTTTTTATTTCTCATATTTGCTAGATTTTTCTTGTTGTCAATAATTCGGTGATTTTTTTTATAATAATGAGAAGAATAGTTTGAGATATGTGATTTCTTAAAGAGTTTTTTCTTCAACAAATTTCTCACAAAACACTAACTCAAATGCAATGTGAATTAAGAAAAAGAAAAAAAAAGAAAAAAAAAAAAAATGAGATTGTCAATTACATGTTTTAGTAGCAATTCAAATGAAAAGTTGGCCAAAGGTCTACATTGTAACATTTATGCAAGTTAGAGGTTCAAATTGATACAATTTGTTAAGTTTGGGGTTCAATTTGATAAAATTAAAAGTTTAGGGTTAAAATTGATACAGCTTGCAAAGTTCAGGGCTAAAAATTGTTTTTTTCCCAAACAGTTTTCTATACAAATATATGGATATGGCCTATAAAGATACAATACCTCCCTGTAATTTACAAGTGCTCTTGATCAATGATTTTAATTTCTAAGGTAACGTGGTAGCTACATGTTGAGTACTGGCTTTCTGAATGAATTAAAATTGTACTTCTATATGTGGCTAAACAGGACTTTCTTTTATCTGTCTGATAGAACGGATTCACTCCAAGCAAGCATGAGGTCCCGAATAACTGTTGGAAAATCTGCGAAGACCGCCCCGGTTGTGGGGAGAAGTGTCGAAAGAACGTTAGGTTCGATATCGACCATGTAGAAGTTTAATGTTTAAACGTGAAAATTTGGAATGATTAGTGATTTGTAAAGGTCTACCTCGGGCTACTTCCAAAGCCATTGATGGTATATCTATCTGATCTTCAAGTAGTCTGTAGACATCTACGAGCTAACAACGAAAACATGGCATTTTAGTACATCCTAAATCAATCAAATCATGGAAGGGAACAAAAGGAGATTACCGACCTCTTGAACATGAAGCTGCGAGTCTTCAGTCAAAGCAAGAAGCAGCTGTCGGCGGATTCCTTCGTCGAGAAGGAATAGGCGAGCCCCGTCTTTGATTGTATCTTTGAGGTCAAGTTTTCTCTCAACTTGTCTTGAACCTTGCCTGGAAAAGGTTGTCCAAGAAGAAACTAGTTAATGGTGTATAGTACGAAAGAACATAAACAAGAGCTGGCTGTGTAAAGTTACAGACAGGTCCTTCTTCTGCAACGCTGGGTTGCTGCTCATCTTAACAACGTTCTCTTTAGCAAGCACGATAAGATTTTCGAGACGCTTCCATTGGAACATTCCATCTTTGAATAGAACCTAAAGAGCAAGGAGAAAACTGACATATTAAGGAACTTCTGTAATAGCTGATAGCTCCATCACAGAGAATAAGCGAGCATTCTGAGCAGTGTTGATCAAACCTGAATGAGGCGTTCACGTAATGCAGGGTTTGGATCTGTCAAAAGACGCTTTGCGACATATGGATATGCGACCTGTTGAGAAATAGATAGAGAAACACATATGGAAAACATGAGGATGGAGATCAGATCCTTAACATGAGAAGGGAACATATAAAGATAAGGCAATGCAAGCAAAGTTATCGCTTAAAAGTCCATTATATTGCTTTCAATTTAATACTGTTTTCTTATAGAAACAACAAACTAAAATTCGGTGAAGTGGGAAAGAAACTAACACATACTCCTATGTCAAAGCCCTAGGGGGTTGATGTAAAGACACCAAGTGACTGACTTGATAAGTAGCTTCTTAAGAGTATTTTGATAAAGGGCCCAACAAAAGACAGATTCAATTCCATCAATAGGTTTAGAGCCTTTCAACCACTCAAATATTATGTAATACTTTTAAAACCAACTTTCTAAAGAAGAGCATGGAAGCATTTCTTCACAGAATCTCTCCAGCACACACGTGCACACCAAAAGAAAAGAGCGCACTTAATTCACAAGTTGCAACTATTCTACACGTTTTCCTCATGAATTCTATCTTTATCAGAATGCTTTTTCATAGTGGCTGTGTCAGGCCTCAAAGAAAAAGTTAACATCGTCGCGCTAATTCGAGAAAACCATAAATGTCTCGACTAGAATAATTCTTTTATTTACAATTTTCATTTCCTGTTAAGTGGATTGCAGTATCGATACTGAACCTGATGAAACCTGCTAGCCACTTGATACCCAAGCATTTTCAATCCCCTCGATTATCTCCATAATTTATTCATTAAATAAGAATTTGTTTTTATGTTTCATTAGTTAAAAGAAAATTGCAAAGGTAAAGGATAGAGAATCCTCTAAAGAAAAGCAAATTCGGAAGAGAAAAAAATTGTCCATCCAGAAAACCCACCCTAAAAACTCAATTATCATATAGAGCTCCGAGTTTATTAATGAGATAAGATGTTTGCCTAGTAACTAGGTCCTGCCCTTTGCAATTAAATGTCATGGAAGCAGAAAATTTTCATTCTTTAACTAACAAAGAAAAAATACCATAAGAATTTAGAAGCAATGTATTCGGATATAAAATTTTCATTCTTTAACTAACAAAGAAACTAGGTCCTGCCCTTTGCAATTAAATGTCATGGAAGCAGAAAATTTTCATTCTTTAACTAACAAAGAAAAAATACCATAAGAATTTAGAAGCAATGTATTCGGATATAATAAATATGTGAAATATAACCTCACCTCAAGAAATTTGAAGTTGGGCTTGAGAGTAAAACAAATTCCCTCTTGAGTCAGTAGAGATCGGATAACAAGAGAAAACCTCTCAGGTATTCGGATAGGATAATTATAGACCAATTGATTAAACTTTCCTGAAACACGTGAAGCAGCTATCTTAGCGATTCTATATTATGGATCTTTGACTTCATGTATTCTGTTGAACTTTAAATTCTTATACTGAATAAGAACTTCACGGGATCATATATAGTACTAGGGAAGTTACCAGTGACACTTCTGAAGTTAAAATCAGATAACCCTTTCCCAGCAGAATTTTGCCAAATTGCTTCTAATGCCGGAATGATAGGAGCAACGTCTGTTCCAGGGGCCAGAAACCCGAGCCTAGTGAAGTCGTTTGCCATTTCAGCATAATCCTCATTTACAGCATGCACGACAGCATCAATCAAGATCTGCTTATTTAGCTGAAAGATAGAAATAACAACACCGCACCAGAAAAAGATGAGAGAAAGGGAGAAATTATTATTTTTTATTCAATTTTCCATTAAGGATGAAAACTTACCTGACTGAGCACAGCAACATTTCCAAAATCCACATATGCAATACGTCCATCACGCATTGCAAAAATGTTTCCAGGATGTGGATCACCATGAAATAACCCAAATTCTAGCAATTGCCGCAATGCTGCACTAACTCCAACTGTTAAAAATCCATCGACATCAATGCCAGCATTCTTAATAGCCTGGTTTGTATGAGTAAATTGTTAATATTTCAAAAAGTACCCGAAAGAATCCATTTACCAAAAAACCATATTAACAATCAAACCTGTGGGTCAGTGCAGCGAATACCATCAATCCATTCCATCACCAAAACTCGTGAACCAGAAAGTTGTTTGTAAACACGAGGAATTTTTACAGTGGGATCATTTTTGAAGTTTTCAAGAAAATCCTCAAGGTTACGGGCTTCCTGCATTAGAAAGCAAAATTAGCACGAGTATTAAACAGAGACACAAAATTTGTCTTCCAGCATGCTTTCCTGTTATGGTTGCTTCAACGCAATTTGGTGCAAAACGATTTTGCAAGGGGACAGTTCACATACATACCAAAGTATAATCAAGCTCCTCCAATAGCTTCTCACCAAATTCATCAACTATGAGCTCGGCATTACACCCAAGTTTCTGTAGACTGATGCCATTCAAGAAAGAAGCAAGCGTACGAAAGAGAAAAAGATCCTGATATATTATTGGCTCGATCTTAGGCCTTTGAACCTGCAGACAAATTATATATTAATACTGAGGCTAAGTTTTTTTTAAATGGGTATGGAAACTCTAAATTGTATAAACTTTCAGAAAATATGAGGAAAATAATAATGCTTATTCGATAAAAATCATAAAAACCTTGATAGCAACATCCTCGCCAGAGTCTCGTAGAGTAGCTCGATAAACTTGACCCAAACTAGCAGCTGCTATTGTCTGTGATGAAATTTTGCTAAAAACAGCTTCAAGGGGACGACCCAATTCCTCTTCTATGATACTGAATGCAACCTACACAATGCCAAACCACATGAAATTACCAGAAAAATACAAAATCGTGTATAAGGATGTCTCAAATTTATTAATTGCTAATAACAACATTCTACCTGATTAGGAAATGGTGGAACATCGTCTTGAAGAATGCAAAGTTCATTCATATAATCTTCTCTAATGATATCGGGTCTGTTGGCAAGGACCTGTCAAATGGAAGAAAGATCAAGACAAGCCAGAGATGTTGAAAAGGCATGTATGCTTTAGAGAGCATATATCTTTTCTAGAACACATGACAAATAGAGCTTCCACTTCCCAAAATATAGGCTACTCCAAGTAAACTTTTTATTTTGTTAAAGCATGGGTACTCCAAGTTAACTTTTGATCTGTGATGGGGGATATATTCAAACTGATTTTGGTAAATATCACGATTTAGAAAAAGTTAGAAAAACTCTGATCAAGCTGCAAACAGAACTTCAAAAGTCCGTGAATACTGGCTTTTAATTCAGTGGACAAAAACCAGGGTGTCCTGGGCACTTCCTTGAATTTATGGAAGGTTCAAAAGTTGTAAATGGAGGGAACAGATTGATGACAGTAGCAGAAAATTACACTAAAATGTAACTAGTGATAAGTCGATGAGACTAAACCATAATTTAAAAGCAACATACCTGACCAGCTTTAATAAACGAAGGTCCCAAATCACACAAGAGATTTCTAAGCTGCTGAGCACGAAATGGAACAACCTCTTCATCCCTTCCGACAAAGCAGTCATACATCAATGCAGACCAGTATAATCCCAGACTCCAAACTATCTCCACACCACGCGAAATGAGAGACAAGACTGCTCCTCTGGATTCCAATACCTTATTTCTCACCTATATATAAGATTCAAATAATTATACACAACAAGCTTAACTTAGTACTACTGTTGAGCGCCATCATATACTGAACTGACAAGCTTAACCAATTACTAATGGATTTCTCCCTAACAGTATTGAAGCCCATACATTTGGACATCATCAATCATCATATCACACCAATAAATTTTCAGAGAGATATTAACAATGGCGCAAAATAACATCAGTCACACAGTAAGGAATAAGATCCTGAAACCGTATTAGCATCAGAATTCACGAGAAAGACACGAATACGCAAAAGTGGTGTACACATTCAGTTTCTTACAAAGTACTATTAAAAAATTCGTACTGTCTCGGGAGAATACTTCCGAAATGGTATGCAAACACCACGCTCGATATCCAGCAACTCCAAGGCAGTACTCGATTTCGCCACCTGCCAGTCCTTACTCTCACCGGAACCATCACTTCTTCCACTCGCTGCAGCTCTACTACCGGAGACTTCAGCTGCAGAATTCGAAATCCTGATCACAGAAACCCTCTGCTTCCTTCCCCGCACAAGCGTACTCCTACCTTTCAAGTCGCGCCGTTTAGCAGAAAACGAAGCGGCATGCGTGCAATTCGCAAGCACAAAATCCATATCCAAAAACGAAAAATCAAAACCCTAAAATGGGGAAGAATTTGAAGGAAAAAAACGGAGTCAATGAGCTCGACTCCGGAGAGAAACAGCGAACGATGAACTTCAAAAATCAGTTAAAAGTCGAAAGTCCATCATCGAGATTCGTGCGATTCGATGTGGTCGATCGGGAACCTCATAATTATAGTTTGATAATCGATCCTCTCCACAGAAGTTCTTCGAGTTCGGCCATTGATAGTTGAATTGAAGCTTACGTGTACGGTACAGTTACTTTTTCTTTTGGATTGAGTTCATAAAAATTCGAGGCTGAAGTGGCCTTTGTCCTGTTCTGGCAGTTCGTGGTTCGTGGCTTTAAAAGGCCCACAGCCCCAATGGGGGCAATTGTGATATAATGTAAAAGTTTGGGCGAGTCTGTGAAATTCCAGTTAATTGGGGGTTCTTTGTGAAATTTAAGCTGTTTACCGTGGACTTGAATTGTTTATTCGTTTTTGGAAATTAGCAACGACATAAGCGTGATCTCTGATTCTGTTGGATTTTCTATCCGTGTCTTCGTCCGAGAGATTGTATTATCCAAATGGTAAATTGTCGTGTGTTTGGTGGATGAATTGAAAACAAAAATTCCCCTAAAAAAAAATAATAAATAGATAAAATTCAGAACAAAATCTACGAAAATTTGATCTCAATTTAGTTTAAATTGTATTGGATAATATATTTGTAAACTATAAATTAGTTATCAACTAAATATTTATAAATATTTGTAAATATTTAGTTGAATATAAACTATTGTTGATTAATTTATAAAGATATTATTATATGTTATAAATTTTATATAATTATTATTATACAATACCATATAATTTATAATAATTATATTCTTTAAAAAAACATTACATTGTATATATTAATTAAAAAATGAACGGAATAAATACTATATTTATTGAAATATTTATCTTTTTAAATTTAATTATGTATTTTAAATTTTCAAATACAAAATCTTGATACATTGAAAACGTAAAAAAAAATGTTTTCAGAATTTTCACTATTTGAATCACAAAGTCCGACAACGATTTCAAAAAACACACATATCAAACACATATTCACTTAACTCGGTTAATCTAAAAACATAAAACAAAATTTGGATTGACTACCACAAACCCTAATTAAATATTTTAAAATTGGACAAAATTCGTTTAGGTTTGAAGTTATGGCTATCTAGTCAGTGATTTTTAAAATTAACATTCGTAGTCTTTGAAATTTTAAAATAATAATAATATTAATAATTTAAAAACCTTTTTGAGTTACGTTAACCGCTAGTTGACCGACGAAAAAATGACTTATGTTGTTGAGTTAACAAAATTTAAATGATGCCAAAGCGAGCGTAGCTCAGCGGTAATTGGCATGTACCTTTGACCATGAGGTCAGAGGTTCGAATCCCCTCACCCCAAATGTTGATGTACTAAAAGAAAAAAACAAACAAACAAAATTTAAATGATGTGACAATACTTATTAATTTAAGTTCCCAGCCACACGGATATATGAAATATTGCAATATCACACCATGATGAAGGCCATGCTAAAAAACATGAAAACATTTTAATGGTAATACATATTTTTCTGCATTTTTAATATGAAAGCAATGATTGAAATTAATATGTCAATCTAATTATAATTTAGAGTTAAAATATTTATTAGGGAAAAATACACTTTTGGTCCTTGAAGTTTGGGTTAGGTTTTATTTTGGTCCCTGAGTTTTCAAACTCAATAATTTAGCCTCTGAGGTTTGGTTTTAGTTTCATTTTGGTCATTCCATCCATTTTTCGTTAAAAACTAACGGCTTGCTGACGTGGCGCTGTTTTTTTTATTAAAAAAAATATTTTTAAATTTTTTAAAATAAAAATATATTAAATTAATTAAAAATATATTTATTATTATTATTATTATTATTATTTATTTTCTTCTTTCTTCTTCTTTCTTCCCCATAACCCTTATCTTCCATAACCTTTCTTCTCCATAGTCCCACCGGCGGCTCGCCGGCGTTTTTTTTTTTTTTTTTCTCCCTTCTTTCTTTTTCTCCTTTCTTCTTTCCCCAAACTCTCTGTTTTTTCTCCTTTCATCGACACTGTCCTCAGATCGTGGGTTCGTTCGTGTGTTTGCCGGTATTCGAAGGGCGGGCATTAGCGGTGGGGTTCGTTCGTGGGTTTGGCGGCGGCGCGCGCGGTACAGTAGTCTTCCAACAGGTTTCAGCAACACCGTATCTCCTCTGTCTGTTTGATTTATGGCGGCGGCGCGACGGTTGATCGACGCTCGTTCCATATCCATTCGACAACGTCGAATCTTTTCAGATCTAGTTTTTTTTTTAGCTCGTTCCGACACCGTGATGCCTGTTCGTGGGTTTTTTCAGATCTGAACTTCTTGAGGCGACGATGTTTCACGAACGGCGGCAATCGATCTGGGCTTCTTGCGGCGTTTCACGAACGACGTTTCGCGATCTGAGGATAGCGCCGATGAAAAGGAATAAAACAGAGAGTTTGGGGAAAGAAGAAAGGAGAAGAAGAAGGAAGGGAGAGAAGAAAAAAAAAAAACTGGAGGCGACGGCCGGCCGCCGGCGGGCGGCAGTCGATGGCGGCCGGTGACTACTGGCGGTGGGGCTATGGAGAAGAAAGGTTATGGAAGATAAGGGTTATGGGGAAAAAGAAGAAGAAAGAAGAAAAGAAATAATAAAAAATATATTTTTTAATTAATTTAATATATTTTTATTTTAAAAATTAACAAATATTTTTTAATAAAAAAATGGAAAAATACACTTTTAGTCCTTGAGGTTTGGGTTAGGTTTCATTTTGGTCCCTGAGTTTTCAAATTCGACAATTTAGCCCCTGAGGTTTGGTTTTAGTTTCATTTTGGTCTCTCCATCCCTTTTTCTGTCAAAAAGTAACAGATAGCTGACGTGACAATATTTTTTTATTTAAAAAATATATTTTTTAATTTAAAAAATATATTTTTAATTTTGTAACATAAAAAAATATTAAAATAATAAATATGTTAATTTTTTTGGGAAAAATACACTTTTAGTCCTTGAGGTTTGAGTTAGGTTTTATTTTGGTCTCTAAGTTTTCAAACTCAACAATTTAGTCCCTGAGGTTTGAGATAAGGAGCAATTCGGGCTGCTGACGTGGCACTATTCTTTTAATTAAAAAAAATAATTTTTTATTTTTTTAAATAAAAATATATTAAAATAATAAAAAATATTATTTTTAAATTTTTTTCTCTCCCTCTCTCTTCTCCTTCTTCTTTCTTTTCCCCATCTCCTTAATCCTTCTTCTTCAACTCCGGTGGCCGCCCGCTGCCAGATTTTTTTTTCCTTCTTTTCTTCTTCTTCCCTTTTTATCCTTTATTTTATTTCTTCAGTTTTTTTTAAACGGGCCGATTTGGGGAGTTTCCTCATTTTTTCTTTCTCTTTCCCTTTTCTCCCTTTCCTCTCCCTCACTAATCCTTCTCCATTTCGTTTCTCCTCCGGTAGGCCCAAATCCGTCTCTCTCCCTTTCATTTCTCCTCCGTTCACCCAGATCATTTCGTTTCTCCTCTGGTAGGCTCAGATCTGCCCCTATCGTTTCTCGCCCAGATCGTAAATCGGTGCCTCTACAGTTCCCGCAACCATTTTACCCTCTGCAGTGCCCGCGGCCATTTTACCCTCTGCAGTGCCCGCCCATCCGCACACCCACAGAGCAAATCCACTCGCCGTCAACACCATCTCGCACACCCTCCTCTCCATTGCGGTCAGTAAAATCTCAACCCAATCCCCAACCCCACCAGCCTCTTCGTCTTCACTCTGTTCCTCCCCCACAAACCGCGAGATCTGGAAACTCGCGAGCAGCGGATTTGGGCGAGCGACAGCGTACTCATGAGCGACATATCTGGACGAGCGATAGCGAGATCTTGCTGTCGGCGGAGGAGAAACGAAAGGAGAGAGATCTTGGGCGAGAAACGAAATGGATAGGGATGAGAGAGAGGAAAGGGAGAGAAGAGAAAAAGAAAGAAAGACAAAAAAAAAAATAATACTACCGGCGAGCAGCGGTCGTCGGCGGCCGGTGGCTGTAATAGGTGGTTGTGGGTGGTGGGTGGTAAGTGATGAAGAAGAAGAAGAGATAGATGGTGGGTGGTGAAAGAAGAAGGAGAGAGAAAGAAATAAATTTTATTAAAAAATAATAATATTTTTATTTTAAAAAATTTTAAAAATAATTTTTTATAAAAAAAAATAGTGCCACGTTACCAAGCTGTTGGTTTTTAACGGAAAAATGGATGGAGGGACCAAAATGAAACTAAAACCAAACCTCAGGGACCAAATTGTTGAGTTTGAAAACTCAGGGCCAAAATGAAACCTAACCCAAACCTCAAGGACTAAAAGTGTATTTTTCCCTAATTTTTTAATTTTATTTCTTCTCTCTCCACTTCCTTCTTTTTCTCTTCTTCTTCACACCTACCGGTGACCACCGACGGCAACCGCCGCCGGCGACTTTGACTTTTTTTTTTTTTTTCCATTCTTCTTTTTCCCCTTTATCTACATTATTTTTTTAAAAAAAGAGGGAGAGGGTTCCTCAGCAAGCAGTGTCGTTTCGTGGGTTTGGAATAGAACAGATCTGGAACGAAATCCGAACAACTGAACAGCCGAGACGAAGCCAAATCTGGAACGAAATCTGAACAGCCACATCGTGGGTTTTAAATCGAACGGATCTGGAATGGTTCGAGGTCTTTTCGTGATCTATTCACGTGGGGTTTTCGTTGTGTGGTTGTCGTCTAGGTTGTTTGTTTGTGTGGTTGTGGGTTTTTCATTGTGTGTTTCGCGTGGGGTTTTTCGTTGTGTGATTTCGTCGCCGTGGACCACGCTAGTGCTGCTGGAATCGCCGAGGGTCAAGCTTCGACAGTGGTTGCTGTTGTACATGTTCTCTGGCGACGAGAAACGATAATGAAGATGAAGTTGGGGTTGTGAGAGTGGGGAAGAAGCTCGAGGAGGAGGAAGGCAATGGAGAGAAAGAAGAGGGAAGGAGGAAGAAGGAAAAAAAAAAAAAAAAAAAAAGGTTGCCGGTCGCCGGCCGCCGGCAACAGTGGGAGTAGGATGGTGGTGATGGTGCTTGGAGAAGAATGGGAAGGTGAACAAGAAGAAAAAGAGAGAGATGAGAAAAGAAATAATAAAATTAATATAAAATAATAATATTTTTATTATTTTAATATATTTATATTTTTAAAAAATCAAAAAATAAATATTTTTAATAAAAAAAATTAGTGCCACGTCAGCATTTTGTTAATTATATTAACGGAAAATTGGATGGAGGGACCAAAATGAAACTAAAATCAAACTTCAGGGGCTAAATTGTTGAGTTTGAAAACTCAGGGACCAAAACGAAACCTAACCCAAACCTCATGGGCTAAAAGTGTATTTTTCCCTTAAAAAAAAAAACAACGTCACGTCAGCAAGCCATTAGTTTTTAACGAAAAAATGGATGGAGGGACCAAAATGAAACTGAAACCAAACCTCAGGGGCTAAATTGTTGAGTTTGAAAACTCAGGGACCAAAATGAAACCAAACCCAAACCTGAGGGACTAAAAGTGTATTTTTCCCTATTTATTATCATTCAAAAGTTTAATAGTCCAGTCCCTATCATTATTAAATTAGAAAAAAAATTTAAATTAAGGATTTGTTCAATTTAATATCAATCTAAGGAAAAATATCAAATCTTACCCTAAAGAATGTAAACTTAGCCAAAGTATATCAATCGTTACCTCAAATCTTTCAATTTGATCACATTACTTATCTAAGAGTTGCAATATTGTATCTTGAAATTGAATAAGTATTGAGGTTTTATACCTATTAATAAATTTTTGTTTGAACTCATAAAAAAAAAAAGACAAAAAAAAAAAAAAGATGCTATATTTTGGTTGAAAAGTTTGGTTTAACTTCGTTTTGCATAACTCTTGCTTTTCATTGAAATTAATGAATCTTAGGAGTTATTTACCTTGTGTTTTGTCAAAAATTAATAGGTAAAATTTAAACGGATAAAAATTGCACCACTTATCTACATCAAATGTTAAATATGATAAAATTGAAAGTACACATACTGTCAAGTTCGGATGTAAGAATTAATTTAATTAAAATTATATTCCCGTTAATTTAATTTAGAAGAACCCATAATTTTTATTTAGTTTAAAATGTCATTTTGGTCATTGTATCATAGGTCCGGTTCCATTTTAATATATATACTTTCAAATGACAAGGTTTAGTTTATATACTTCAATAGATCTAAAAATTAGCCGTCATTGTTAGTTTGAAGTCAGTAAACTAGTAGGAATAGATACAACAACCTCCTCATCAATAGTAGGGGGAGACTCATGAAACTTACGTAGGTAAATCAAATCCCAAAAGACACCAACATCTTCCAAGCTGAAAAGATTGATTTTGATGAACAAAAACCAGAGAAATTTATAGAGTAAAAGCTCATAAACCTCATTTTTTTTTTTTTTTTTGGAAAAATCAATCATAACTAATAGTAGGGACTAATATTAAGATTTATTGAAAGTATAAATATTAAATTCGAATATTTAAATGTTGATAGACTAAAATAGAATAAGGGATAAAATAGAGGACCAAAATGCTATTTGAATCTTTTGATTCACAACCAAACCAAGAGGGAAAAGAAAAGGCAACATTGGCGGGAAACGAATTGCCATTTTGCAAACTGTCTCTGCAGTATATCCTCGATTTCTTCGCCACTTCTGCATCAACGACTGTTACAGAGACGCTCTCCTCTGCGACAATGGAGTTAGATCGCCGCCGGAAGTATGTGCACTTTCACTGTTTCACAAAACGCTTCTGATCCGGTTGAAGTAAGCATTTTCTGTTCTACAACTATTTTGCAGTACTGTTTTGTTTTTTGTTTGCTAAAAAAATAGTTGGAAAGGAAAATAGTGATCGATAATTTCGGAGTTTTGAATGAATTCGACGAGCTCGTTTCAGTTTCCTCATTTTCATAGTTTGAGATAAACAAACGAATAGAAGCGGAGTATTGGATTTCGCTCCTCATTTTCTCCTCCCCGATCTTCGACTGTTTGATTGCGTGGAATGTACTGCCGGATGGAGGATTTTGAGAAATTTTGAGAAATAGGATAGGAATCAGATTATTTGTTTTCCATGCTCTATTCGTAAATCAGATCAATCGCTGATCGTAGTCATGTTTTCTTTGTGTTCATAACTCATTCATTGTGTCAATGAAATTTAGATATTCTGGAGATGATGAAGCGGATAGTTAATTCTTTCATTATGGTGACCGGAATTTTAGTCTTAAATCGAACTTAAATATTACAGCCATACTCTGGTATTGTGATAATTAAACCATGATAGTCCAGTGAATTCAACAATGTCTGTTGCAATGTCCGTTGCAATGCGTGGTCAATTTAGATTTTGGAACCCTAGGACGATTAGGGATTAGAACACAAAACGGCCAAGAACTTCTCTGATTAGAGATCTCGAGTCTCTGAATTGTAATTTGGCACCAAAGACAACGAAGAACAATCGAACTTTGGAACCCTGATTTTAGATACTCTTCTTCAGCAGAGAGATTATATAGCTGTTATATGCTGGAGCCTAAGCAAAACACTTGGTAGCCATGATAGTCCACTAATTTTAGCTGTTTTTGATTTATTTCCCTTGCTCTTATTTTGAAGAGATTTTGAAGAGAGTTCGTAGTCTCTAATAGAAGTTCTATAGTCATAGTCACTTCCAGTAATTGTAAAACAAAAGGCGATGAAAAGTGGAAAGTGTGGAAACTAAAGCTATTTTTATTTATGGATTGTGTTGGTGATTGAAAAAACTAAATATATACTTTAGTGCTAAATTAAAATAAGAAAAAACTAAATTATACTTTAGTTTTAATGTGTGAGTTCAATTTAATCTCTTATGTTTTAACTTATTCAATTATATCATTTTTATCTTTAAATGTCAAAATTGACTGATGATAAGTTTACTTTTTGAAATTGATCAAGTGGACACAAAATTGAAAATTTGGTGTAACTTTTTCTTTTTTTTGTTTTTGGATTGAGTAGTCATTTGCACGTGCATAAGGGCAACAAAAATTCCAATCTTATTCCTGACATCATATTCGACACGTGGCAGCCTTGCAGTTGGCTGGTCACGTGAAACCCCATACTTTTCCTTCGCTCTTCCTTGGGGACCTCACATATGTTGGTATTATTCCCAATCAAAATCCTACTTCGTAGGGCCTATTGTATATGATTGAAAAATGATTCTTTATACACTGCCGTCTCTTTCTCTCTCGGTTTTCATTTTTTTGATTGGACAATTGATTTGTCTCCATCTGTATCCTCCTTTTGATTGATAAAGTAATTCGATGATTTGATTGTAGAGTAAAACACCTTTTACTGTCTTGTCCTAATTGTGACCAAGGTTTTCTTGCAGCATACATATATTTTTTTGCAAATATATTTTAGAATTCTGAAGAGGAAATTAAAGTACAAACTGTTGATGTTTAATTTCAAGGCACACACAAGTAAATTAATTTATTATTAATTTCCAATATGACTAGTTTTGTAATTTGTTTTCCTTTCGGGTGTTTGATGAACACATCATGAATTTCCTTCCCTTTAATTAGTCCAGATTGTACTCCATCATTCTTGGAATATTAACTGTCCACCTCCAAACAAAGTTGGAGGCCATTTGATGAGATGACAAGCACGTACGAGACAGGTCACTTCATCAACTCTTTCAAATTATGATCCTTCTCGTACTTCTCGGGAAAATTTTGTATTACAGTAGCTAGGATAGACAATTCTCATGCAGGATAAAACAACGTTTAAAATTGTTTTAGGTATTGTAGAGCACTAAAACATTTTCTCATACTTTGTACTCATTATTTTATGTTTGAAGCGAAAAAAAAAACATACCATTCTTTTATTGATATATATATATATGATACAAACACATTAATCCTATATATGAACTTATTATAATAACACACATGATCACATGGAACTACACAAATATTCAAGATAACCATAGAGGAAACCAGAAGAAACCTAAGTAGCTAGTGGGACAGGCATTTCTTACAAGATCCGAGGACGAAAGGAATAATAGATGATTAAAATACACGACAAACACTTGAATTAATGAGGCACATGCATGGGGGGTTATATTATATTATGTATGACATGGAAGAGATGGAAAAACACATGAAGCAGCTGTGTCAAAGTCACTCACATATCTCGGACGTGGAAGAGATTGGGATTTTTAATGACTATGTCGTACATGTGAATGGAGTTGAACTTGGCGAAGTCCCTGGGGAGAGAAATTAGGTCAATGGAGGAGCGTTTATGAAACTGGAACAGGTCTGGATCGCCTCCATAGTACCTCTCCCATCCCAACGATGTGAGAATTTCCTCTAGCGAGGAGTAGGATGACACAGGCTGACCCGTCGGCAGGTGTATCAATACCTTTCGCCTGGAGTTGCCTAGCCTTCCATCAGAATCTGCTTGAGGATTTTCGATCAGGCGAATTACACCATTCTTGAAAACCCAAACCCCAGACATGTGTTTCTTGTTTAATTTTGATGTTTCTTGGTCTAACTAAGTAGTAGGAAGGACAAGTTGGAGTTTTCTTGGTGAAGTGAAGGAGGGGGTGGAGGGGGGTTTATATATTATGCAATTGAGCAAATAAAACAAGAAGAAAATACTCTTAGGAGTGCGCGGTGTTCATTAATTAATTAATAGGAATGTCTGGCTTTTGGCATAGAATCTAGATATTGTGGGTCCTAATGGATTTAAATATGAGGGTACAGGGATTCTCTCGAGGGTGTTATTTTAGGGTACAACAACCATCCGTCTGGTTTGGTTCGATTTTTAGGACAGAATCTCTATATGTTATTTCAACCTTTACTTTTCTATATATAGAGAAGAATCTTTGTAAATTGTACACACTACACACTACTCTAAAAATATATTTCTTTATTAAAAAAAAAAAAGTCAATCAATAAAAAACAAGCTGCACCCACTTACATTCACGAGCTATCCATGTGAAGGGGGTTGCTTTGTTTCGAGATACGCTGGGCTGGCTAAGATCGATGTCAATGACGACGTTGGTGTATTTCCTCAATGAAAAAAGTAATACGAAAATTCTTGAATAAAACAAGTAATTTGGTCACTTTAATTATCTAATTTTGCTGTCAACTTGTTATCAAATGTTCCAAAATGTTTCTGCACGTGGTTATTTCTACGAACAAGGTTCCTTTTGCGTGGCTTATGAATAGGTTACCACATTTCTTTCTCATGTTAATAAATTCATACCTTTTCTTTTACCTTGAGAGTACTGTAGCGTGAACCCAACTTGAGGGCATTACAACTTTGACCAAAGGGTGAGAGATTTGAATTCCCACCCACCCACGGATATAGTAAATCAAGATGAATATTCTCGTCTGGTTCTATCACTATCAGAGTGCTCGTCAGCATCGTCAGACCTATTATATTAGACTGATCAATCAGCATTACTTTGCAAATATATATGTATAATATATTGGACTGATTTGTAGCCATTTATATTCATGATCAATTTATCGTTAGACTTCTGAGCAAGCTTCTTATCAATATTTAGATATGTATAACAGTGAGTTCAAATTTGCATATTTTGGATAATTAATGTACCTTTTATTCAACAGGACCACGCTAGATGCAATCGTATGAATATCCTTTCTTTTACAGCTTCTCAATACTTCATATATCGAAGCGTAGAATTCAAAGGTTCACCCACCTGCCATCACGTGGGCTCATGGTCCTCCACCTAGGACATCTCTGTGTGCGGGCGCCGACACGTCAATTGTAGCATTTTGCATGACTTCAAATCTGCTTAATTGGATCATATATATATTTCCCAAGATAAAGTTTTCATATTTTTAAAGACACTTTTAGTTTGTCAAGTCTATCTCCATCAGTTCAAACTTTATTTTCTTGTTAATTTTAAGACTGATTATCAGTTAAGAATGGCTTTTAAATCAGTTTTTCTTTTAATGAAAGCAACGAGGGGCGAAGAGAAGATATAGTGGTCCTCATATTGTCGAGATTGGATCAAAAGGGTGTCCCCTACAAAGGCTGTATTGCAGAGAAAAAAGCAAGTTTATGCATGCCTTTAACCATCCAACCTTCAAGCTAAGAAGGCTTTTTGTTTCTTCCTGTTCCTCTTTATGCCTGCCGTGAGGTAAGATCCAGATACTCTTAGTTTACTTTTTACCAATTCGTTTTTTATCTCATTATCCACTTCCAAATTTTCCATCTGGAAAATATGTGCACGTATAATTGTAGGTGCCTGTACTTATAATTAGAAGTGTAAGGAAATAGTTCAAGACAACACGAGGTGCCGTAAATTTGGAAGAAGAATAGAGGGCCTCCAAATACGAGATAAAAATTAGATTTTTCGTTGACTTGAAATAAGTATTTTTATTCGTCAACTTCTTCGTAGGTAGACATTGTAGGAGGCCTATAATTTACTTTTCCATCTCACAAGGGTGTTCGAATTTTGGAGGACAAAAAAGCCACCTAGCATTAAGTTTTATTTAATCAATCAAAAGCTTCTCTAACATAGCTCGCCTAGAATAACATTACATTTCAACTTAATATATAATGGTAGATATCACCAAAGGGATTCTAAGAGGAAGTATTTAATTGGAAAAATTCAATTGAACGATACACCACAAACTTTATAGAGCAACTTGGGGTAGCTAACTTTTACCTTTCAAGTTTAATATACACACAAGAATCGTCCATTGTGGGATAGAAAATAAAAGTAGTGTAGCCTCCACTATCAGAAAGTGTCACAGTCTCATATACGTATGCAGTAAGGGTATTGTTAAAAAGCTTATGAGAAACGAAAAATATGGCCCAATTACGAAAGACGGAAAGGTGGAGAAAAAGAAAAAAAAAAAAAAATTCCCTTTAGGTGCATAGACCATCTGTGTCCTCGTGGGGAAAGGCTTTGCTTTACAGTAAGTCCATTGGCCAACTGGACTGTCCTCTTGCCCACATCATTCTATCCTATATTTCTTAACATTTATCGCTTTCAAAAAATAGTTTACTTGTTAATTACATGCATCTAATAGTGATGTGAGCTCAACAATATATCATTACATTCTATAATTTTTTAAATCTCTTGCTTTGAATTTCTGTGTTGGATATTATTGTAGTTAAGATGATGGCAAAGGTCGTGCTTTTTCTATTGGTAAGCATACATGGAATGGAATCTTGTGAGGTACTTTCTGATATTCCATTTACATCTTATCAACTGAATTTTCTAATGTTCTACACCTAGTTTAAGAAAAGAAATGCTAGCTAGGATGATAAACCCTTAATTTTCTCGACTGAATTGAATATTTTGGTATGAGATTAAGTGGAATACTTTGCTTCTGGATGGATAATAATATATAGCCTCCTTTGGGTAACTATGGTAAGAATTTCCCCCTTTTTGCTATAATTCTTATATATATATCTATATCAACAATATTGAAGGATTAGAGATCGAACGGTTGACTTTTGAGATGATAATGACTATCTTATATATATTAACTAGCTTTGGATTGGTGATATAATTGATAAAGTTTTGGAACTTGAATTAGGAAACATGAAACCCATAGAATTGAGATCCTGTGTTCAAGTAAGGTTGTGATTGTGAAATAATTGATAAGTTGAATATGTGTTTTGTGTAATCTTAAAGATATAGAAAATAATTATTTTTTCTTTAAAAAAAAATTATTTTTAAAGAATTCTAGATGTAAAATAATTTTTTATTATAAATTGTTCCTTTTTTTTTTTTTAAATCAATATTATAAATTGTTCCTTGGAAAATATTAGGACAAGATATCCTTCTATTATCTCCTAGTAGCTTGAGGATGATCGACAATCCCTGGATTTACTTTCCCTTGGAGAGTGTTGAGGATCCCACATTGAAAAGATAAGTGGAGACTTCACAATTTGTAAGATACATGGGTTACCCCACTCATTGTCAATTGGTTTTGAGATGAAACTCTATAGAATCTTAATATGGTATCGGATCTGATTCAAGAATGGTGAATCCCGAAATAGACACCATCTTGAAAACCAATTGGTTTTGAGATTAGAGTACAAAATTTCATACTAATGGAGATTATTTTCTTTACACGTTCACAATCTTTCCTTCTTCTACACGTGTCTTATCTTTGTATAAATAAAGTCTAGAAATCCTTCCTCGTTCTATCTGCTGACGCATCAAGTTCTTTTTAATTTTAAAGAACACGATTTATTTGATATATCTCAATTTAGATTACCTTAGGAAATAATTGAAATCCATGACCTTTTGTTCATTATCCCTTAATAATAATCGAAATACTTTCATAAGAAATACATAATTTTCCCTCTTCTAGAAGTCGATCTCCTTGTATAATTAAAAACCGCCAAATCTCTCTATTAGCAAATCATTATTCTATCTACTTTCTACCTCTTTTTTCTGAGATGATTGAAGTTCATCCCTTTGGATTATATCCTCCATAATAAATATTTTAAAATCCTATTGTCTTATGATAGAAAGATCATTAACCAACCCTAGGGATTCACCAATATCTATATGTTCTTAAATTTTTATGTTTTAAAATATTCCTCTCCTATACATCGAATTATTCTATAAATTTATTTATTTATTTTCTTGAATCACGAATCAAATAGGATTCTCACTTTCTAATTTGATCAATTGAGTATTTTATGGGAATGCATGACAGCCATAATGTATGTTTTTCTCTAGCATTATCATTAATTATATAAACTTATAAACTATTTAAATATTATGCAAAAAGAATCCAAAATGTTGTGGCATTTCTGAAGGGAAGAAAAAGAGAGAAATATTAATATTTACATATAAGGTTGCCGCCAGGCCAAGTAGGGATTTATTGATTCGTCCTTTTGGTGACAGGATATGTACTCCATAAGGAAAAGATTAATTAGTTTAAATACATGAATTAAGGGATATGTTCGCCAGAGCCATAAGTTAATTAATAGCATTGATTAAGCAACCTTAAGGAAGTTATTCCAAAAGGCTAAAAGGAAGAAATCAAATATGGGAGTTGGCGGGGTATATGTACTCCATGCATCTTTTTATTTTATAGCTATTTAGTTTAGCTAGGAGAGAATATTTAATACCTTAATTTTCATATTCTTTGGATTATTCTGCATTACTAACTTAATTAATATTTTAGCTTTCTCATTTACTAAAGTATTATATCTTAGTAGCAGACATACGTATTCACTTATATTTCTAATTATCTAGAGTTGTTCATGAGTGATTCTATATTCTCTTATTTAATAGGAATAAATACATTACCATTCGAATAAGTTCACAAACCAAACATATAACTTTTTTTTTATGCTTTTTTCCTCCTCTCATTACTTAATTAACGTCATATTCTCTGAACTTTTTTTTATTTAACAATCTTAAATATTTATTTGATAATTTTTTTTTTTTAATTTGAGAATGTCTTTACAATTGAGATATTGTTCAATATTACTAGCTAATTTGAATGTGATTAATAATGTATCTTCTACGTATATGTACATATTTTAATATGCTGTCACTATCGATTTTAATTGATAATCTTTTTAATCCGACACCCTTTTTAGTGCTTATGATATCCTTGCATGGTTCTGTAATTAAATAATTTGAAAATTATCATTATTCTATAGATTCTTCAATGTATGTGTTAAATAATAATGATGCAATTGATGTGTCTATTTATTTATACATGATATTTTGTTGTTACTATCTAATAGCCAACAACTAGTTGGCTGTAACGATAGAGTATTATCAAATTGCCATGAACAATATATTTATGTTTTATGAAGTAGGTTTTGGTCGAAATTTGATATAATCTTAACCATTTATTGTTAACCTTGGGGAAAAGGGATTAAGGGATGAACCTTTATTTATACCTTAGTCTTAATTATGTCCAGGGAGTTGAAAAGCCAACCTCAAGCAATAGGTGCGTATTTGTATATATATTTTAGGTCAACAAATGTAAGGTGAGGATTCAAATCTCTAATCTCAAAGAAAAGAAATGATATGTCAAAGCGAGTATAGTTCAGCGGTAATTGACATGTACTCTCGACCAAGAGGTCAAATGTTCGAATCCCTCACCCCTTAAATGTTGATGAACTTAAAAAAAAAAAAGGGAAAGAAATGATATGTCAAAGTGAGTATAGTTCAACAGTAATTGACATGTACTCTCGACCAAGAGGTCAAATGTTCGAATCTCCCACCCCTTAAATGTTGATGAACTTTAAAAAAAAAAAAAAGAAAAGGAAAGAAATGATATCAGACTGAAAAACTATATCATTTACTTTAGTTATTTTAGAGGTTATTTCAGTTGTATCAGTTGAGTCCACTTGTATCAAGTCTTTTAGCTATTTATATGACCTTGCATCAATAAATCAAGTATGCAAGTTTTATTTGCTCTCAAGCTTAATATGGTATGAGATGAATTTCTAAATTTTCGTTGAGAGTATCCTTCTTGCATCTTCAGATTCGTTCGTGGAAGTTTTCTGCAGTGTTTTCTTTGAGAGTATCTTGAATTATGTGCATGTTTACATTACTGTATATGTAAATGGTTAGTAAAGATTGAGTATAAGGTTGTAAATATCCATGTTATTACTCATGGTTAAGGTTTGTGAGTAGCCTAGCTTTTCTTTTCTTTTCATTTTCTTTTCAGGAGAATAATTATGATAAAAAGAAAAAATAGGACATTTTGCAAACTGTCTCTATTTACAATACTTATTCCATAGAAATCTCAAATATTCCTCTTTGAAATCCCCAAGATTTAGATATTCCTTTCCTTTCCAATGGGTTCTAAATTCCTAGTTTGTAGTCTTCTAGAAACATGATGAAATTGTAAATAGCTAACGTGTTAGAGTTGATTTTGTTTGTAAATAGTAAAAAGTATGAAAGTATGTTGTGTGAATCTTCTTCGTTCATTACAATTTTACTTTTGGTTTCAGGATATGATGATTCTTCTGATGGTTTTGGACAGGACAGACGAGCCCGCACCAATCTCTATTGGATATATACTCAAACCATTCAATAATTTATGGGCCTTTCCGGTATGTGAACTGCTCCTGCCTCCTGCTTTGTGTTTAAGCCCATTTATATTTATATTTCTCAGGGAAAATTGCAAAATACTATCCGAATTTGTTACAGAAATTATAGCGGATGGGTCATATTGATCATCAAATTTCAAAATTTTTCTTAATGATCAAAATTATTATTGGTAGGTTTTTACACATAAATTGAAATAATTTTGTTACCAAAATGTCCTTTCATTTAATGATTAAAATAATTTTAATTTAATAATATATTAGATTATATAAATTATTAAATATAATAATTTTGTTATTCACTTCCCATAAGTATATCTTCCAGCCGAATGTTTTCCAAAAAATGAGGGAATTTGTATGCTCAGACATGGAAAGTATTTCCCTAAATAAATTTTATATTTTATTATTCATAATTTCATTTTTCGTGCTTATTTTGTCGTCTGCTACATTTTCTTCCCATTTTCTTTGCAATTTTCTTCAACCAAATTTTCGCGTGTCTTCCCATTTCCTTTGCAATTGTCGAATAACGTCTGCACCATTTTGCCGCATTTCTTTTGCATTCTTCATTTTCTTCTTATGGTTGCATCATTCAGTATCGGTATGTTATTCTTCATTTTTTTACTTTTTCAAATGTTTTTAATTCTTGTAATGTTCCGTTTTCTTTTCAAAATCGACTTCCATTTCTCATTAATTCTATTAACCCAATATTATTAGCATTATTATATTTTTCATTCGATAATATATAAGTTGTTCCAACCAATATTTGTATCTTTTTTTTTTTCTTTTGGATATAAACGAATTTCATATACCTGTTTGTAAGTGGTATATATTGGTACAGAATTATCATGTATGTATTAGAATTATGAATAAACGAATTTCATACGTGCATGTAAGTGATATATATCGGTATAGAATTATCATGTGTGTGTTAGAATTATGAATAAACGAATTTCATACCCCATATGAAATAACTATGCCAGTTAGCTAAATAAAAATACCCCATATGGAATAACTATGCCAGTGAGAATGTATCTAAGAAACTAAAATTTGAGGCAGACAAAACTAATTACGGAGAAGTTTCAAAATACATACCGGGTATTTAAAAATTCATACCCGGTATTTAGAAATCCATATCGAGTATTTAACAAGTATTTACCTAAGAATTGCAGAAGATGCAAAATCAAAGATTTATAAAGAAATGTAAAAGGTAGTAGAATTTATTCCACTGAACAGACTATCATTATCCACACTTGAAAAGAGAATTGAAAATCATAAGCTAAAATATGAAAATAACAATATCAACATCAAATTTCAACTGCACAATACGACAAGGTGATGAGTGACTACAACATAACCGAATAAAGATTGAAAAATCCATTGTCGTTCACTTAAAATTAGTTCAATAGTCATGATCGGCATACGCCCAACACTAATTACGAACGTATTAGTTAATGATCCAATCCTAAACTTCTTCATTGATAGATTTCCACCCAATATCTTCTTCATCTGTTTCACCGCCTCTTACTTCGGTGTGTTCATCTTCCTCTTGTCTTCCTTCACAAACATCTTCCATCCGTTCGTCTTGATCATCCAAAATCTCTGTCTTGTTCGAGGTGTTCGACAATTCATCTTCACCCTTGGCATATTCTTCCTATTTTTGAAACAAAAAATAAGTCAAATATTTCATTTAGTTAAGACTCTATCTAAGGGTTTTTCAAATAATACCTGTCTATTTTGTTCATACGGGACTATTTGAGTCCTTATTTGAGTCCCTATTGGATCCACCTCATCTATATCCAAATCATCATGCATTTGTTGTATTGTTAGAAAGGAAATTCCATGTTGGGGTTGAAAGAAATATTTTTTAAAAAATGCATGTACCTTTTTTCCTTCAGCATCAACCATTTCCTCATCCCCAAAAAGTTGTCTCTTTGTTGGGGCTATTGCACTTAACATCCTACCAACATTTTCAACTATTCGGTTTCATCCACGTTCATCGGATAATCAACGCTATCCGAACTTTCACCCTGGAAAATACTTTAATTATTGCATTTCAAATTCATACGTAGATAAAATCAAGAATGACAATCATACCTCAGAAATTGTAACAATTTTGTTTTCTTTCGATTAATTTTTGGGTCGCCTTGTCGAGCTTCCAAGAAGCCTTTGGCTCCTTCTTACGTCTCTATCTGGGATTTGTTTTATCTTCACCATACTAAATTTCATAGAAAAAAGGCCAATATAAGTTAATGTTACCATCATACATACATATATATATATATATATATATATATATATATATATATATATATTCATAAAGAAAATCATCAATGTATATAAGAAGCCAAATATTTTTCATATAGAGCCACATGAATGAGCATGCATATACATCCATAAATTTTTTCATACATGTAAACTGAACTTTCACTCAATAGCCGAATTCATAAATCTTCAAAATGCAAGAGAGATACAAAATCATATCAGACCCCTCTTATAATATACGTTTTGAATTTTATTTCTCATTTCCAGTGGGTAAACGTTATGTGTCCAACCCCTCCTTTGCTTAAAAGAATTGTGAAAGGCTGAAGCTATTTGAGTATTATGCCAGACTATAGAATTAAGCGTATACAACTTGTAAGCTCAAACTATTGAATTTAGTAGTAGCTTAATAGAGAGCTTCCTTAAGAATTTCTAGTATTAGACGTTATTTGATTGAAAAATGGACGAACAAAAGAGAGTATGAAAATTTTAAGAATGAGATTGACTAAAAAACAAAGCTGGGTGGGTCATTATACCGATACAGAATCAACTGCTTGCACAAGCCTGTTAACAGGAACACCAAGTGCCTGGAATGCACTGTATTTAATTTATTCTTACTGACGGTGAAGGAAAATGGAAAGGAAACGATGAACATGGATAATACGATTTCGGAATAATACGTGGTATTTATGTCAAAATCGACATGCTTTTTCGGAATAATACGAGGTATTTATGTGAAAAAAAAAACACTGGAATCGACATGATTTTTCATGGAGAAAACAGAGCAACCGAAAACCCCCAATATTGCAGAAACATACAAGCAGAAACAAATCACTGTAATCAACATTATTTTCAAGATATGAAAATAGAGCAACATGCAAAACTGATTTTTCGAACCTAAGAACTACGGATAAAAAGAACCAAAAATCCCAAAATCAGTACCTTTCTTCGCCGTGAATCCCTGTCGCCGTGAAGAAGACGAAGCCCTAAACGATACAATGGAGAAGACAATAACAGTGATTTCGGAAGGAAGAAGACGATGACAGTGATTTCGGAAAGGAAGAAGACGATGACAGAAGAAGACGATGACAGTGATTTCGGAAAGGAAGAAGACGATGACAGTGTTTTCGGAAGGAACTGTGTTTTTGGGGATTTTTTTCAAATGCAATATACGAACGGTTTGTTTCCTTTTCTGTATTTTCTTTCTTTTGTTTTTTTTAATGTTGAATATCAGAGGGTCAAAATGGTAAATGGGCTACAATTAATTAAAACGGGTTGGACTGAAATGAAATTTTTAAGTTCTTTGGACAAAAGTGAAATATATGGGATGATTTCAACCCATTCTTGTAGAAACCCCTTTTACTTTTAGCAAAACCTATTACCCTTCTTTTTCTCTCTTTCTACGTCTCTCTCCACTCTATTTTTCTTTTTAGCCTTCTCCATGCCTTTGAACTTCGAACACTTCATTTGGACGTTTTGAGATTCTTTGGTCAGTCATTAAAATCACATCCTTTCCATTGAACTATTTTTCTAGCCCAAACAAACCTCAATTGAATCTTGGAGAAAGCCTTCCTCAATCTATAAGAAACATGGATAACAATGGCCTTGATGAATAGTGATAAAAAAAATTTGATGAACGGTGATTTGAGACAGCAAGGGCAAGGAATGATGGAGGAGGATTAGGTGGGTAGGCGACAATGGTTTTTGATTGTGTGCCATATCGGTTGAAAAAGGGAGGCTTGAAATTGTATTTTAGAAAGATGAAAAATGGAGGTTCTAGGCATGGGTGAGAATCCAATGCATCGAAAACTTAAGGGTTCTTTTGCAAGGTTCATCCATGGAGGGTGAGTTAGGACCTAAGATCAGGTTGAAAGGTATAGTCAATGGACAATAGGTGAATATTTATATACTACTTGTTAGTCTCGAGGGACAGAAGAGGACAAATTAGTCGAAAGATGGTTGTCAGTTCTAGGATGCAAGGTGCCCTTGTTTTTCAGGATATGAAAGAGTAGAGAAAATACTTCAAACCAATGTTCGAGTACCAGGTGCTATGGTGCTAAACTAACTCATGCCATATTCTCAGAAACAACTCAAATGACCTTGTCAGTTCTAGGACACAAGGTGCCTTTGTTTTTCAGGGTACGAAAGGGTAGGGAAAATACCTCAAGCCAGTGTTTGAGTATCAGGTGCTAAAGTAATCCATGCTATACTCCCAGAAAAAACTCAAATGACCTCCAACAAAAGGGTACCTATACTCGAGATCGATGCAAGTGGTAGGTAAAGAATACCTAGGGGCATGAGACAACTCTCTAAGGAACTCGACAAAATAAAGGTTTAAATGTTGATGTCAATGAAAATGTTGAGGTGTCAATTTTATGAAAATATTGATAAAATGATGGATATTTTTGGAAAAATGTTCAAAATAAAAAATTTAAAAAATATTTAAATTAATAAATAAATACTTTACATTTGGAAAATTATTTAAAATACTTACTATTAATATTGTCTCTATATTTAGTTATAGGCTAAATTATATAAAATACCCTTAAATTATGAGGTTTGTTTGAAAAATGCCCCTGAACTTTGACAAATGTTACAAAAATACCCTTGTCGTTAATTTTTGGATGAAAACCGTTAAAGTTTCAGTTTCATTAATATCCTTCAACTTTCAATAAAATTTCAAAAATACCCTCATTGGAAAATGCTTTTTTTTTTTTTTTTTTTTTTTTTTTTTTTTTTTTTTCCATTCTCTCATCATAAACTCTTCCTCCATGATTTTTTTTTTTTTAAAAAAGTAAATACTTCATTAACTGCCAACAACCAAAGTACAAGCACGATCCTCACTAATAATCGAGAACTCCATAGGCAAAACAAAATGCCCACAAGAAAATATTTCTTCCTCCATCAGAGAGGACGAAGGAGAAGAATTACAAAAAAATCCGGGATCACCCTGGTCCAATGAAATTCCTCTCGAATGAGGTTCTGTCGAATTGGAATTTCTTGCATTTTGAGCTAAGAAGTTTGCTGCCCAATTGCATGACCTCGGCCACCATGAAAAGGAGGTGCTAATCGCTTCTCTCGCCAAATTCTCGATGTCGTCTGATAATTGCCCAAAAGGTAGTTATTTAGGCCTCATTTCTATATTGATTTGTGTGTCTTTTGTGCTTAATAGGGTTGGTTTTAGATATATATTACATGTTTTAACCCATTTGGAAGAATGGAAGCTTTGGAAATCATTTTGTGCAGAATCTGTTGCTGGGCGACTTGAGGGAGCAAAATCTGTGCTGCAGCAAAACTGGGAGCAAAACTGCCACGTCACAACTCGTTAGCCAATTTAATGAACTGAATTCTGTTAAGTTAATCTCGGGATAAAGGAGCAAGGAGAGCCATCCACGTGTCTAGATTGACCTAATTAGGGCTTGCTATCACTCTATAAAAGGAGGAGCCGTCTCAAGTCAAATTCATTCCACTTTTGGGAGAAAACATTCCATTCTTGGGAAGTTCCTTCCACCTTTGGGAGCCGAATAGAGGAGAGAGATTGGAGACCACCTAGAAGACCATCATTGCAAGCTGATCGAGGAGATTAGTATTTCCTTTTATTATCTTGTAATTATGGACATGCCTACTCAGATTGTAGCGTGCGTCTCCATGCATATTATGAACTAAGTAGCTTAGGCGTTGGTTAGGACACATGTAATTGCCGTGCTAAATTTCTAGTAATAAATATTGATTCTATGCATCTTGATTAATTGTTGTGTTCATTTCTATTTTATGCCCGCCTGGCCAGCCGGTATGAATACCTCTCTCTAGTTTCAGGGATGATTTAGAGAGTGTGTGGCGATTAATCACACTACGATCATTGTGTATTGGTGAACGCCAGTGACTGAGCTAGGGATAGCCAGTTGCCTAGTGCTTGATCGGTCGTACTTCATTGGGGTTGAAACACATTCCAAAAAATCCGGAGTTCCGGGAGGAATCCGCTAATAATACTGCGAGAGTTTGCATGATTAATAATATTGCTAGAGCATCTTTTAAAACAATTACTAAATCCTGACCAGCGCCTGTTTCTAATCTGTCTGCCTATTTGTTTATTTACTGTTTTGTCATTTCTTTTGCTTCAGCATTATTCTTATAAAAACCAATCATTTTTACCATCTTTGAAACCATTAAAGAGTTATACAAAATAGATAAAGTGGAAGCTAGTTCAGGCCTTGGATTGATAATACTTATTACTTGCTGCGGACTGTGTATACTTGCACAGAGTTCTAGAGCATTTTTATATCGCATTTTTACTCACTCTAGGAACCCGACATCCTCCAAGATGTTTCTTGCTTTAAAGAGATTGGTGTCCTTCCCCTGAAGTAGCTTGATCAGTCCTGTCGAATCAAACTCCACGATGAGGGGGAGAGATCTACATTCACCGTGATTGAGGTAATTTGTTAAACCCTCTCTCATAGCCATGGCTTCCAAAGATAGAATCGACCAGTTCTTTTTTATTTTCTTACTTCCAGCAATGATCAAAGACCTAAAGGAGTCATGAACTGTCCACCCCAGCCCGCTAACTCCTTCCAAGCTTCTCCAAGAGGCGTCTGAGTTCAACTTCAGAGCTTGATTTGGAGGGGGGACCACGAAACTTGACTCTGCTGACTCTTCGGCTTCGGATTTTCCAAGTTAGAACCCTGGACCCTGAAATGCTCATCTATGCTTGCTTCGATTAATCTGAAGAGTTGCTTCTGGTCTGCTGTGATTTTCTTAGCCATCACCTTGTTTCGGTAGTTCCATACGTTTCAAACGATTAATCCTGCTATGCTCATTTCTTCAAAATCGAGCCTTTACGAAATCTCCTTCCAGAAATCAATGTCATCCCTCTGATTCCTACATGAATGAATAAAATTGGATATATTAGGGATGAAATTGGTCCAAACCTTCTTAACAAACTTACACTCCCATAGCAAATGGCCATTGGATTCCTCTTTGCTCCTACACAAAAGACAATTGGGGTTAGTATCGATCCCTTTGGATATGAGGTTTCTTTTAGTTGGCACGATGTTGCTTAACACTTTCCACACACAGATTTTAGCTCTTGGAATAATTTTCAAATTCCATAGTTTTTTCCATATAACTTTGGTGTTGGTAACATCTGAACAACCCTCTGCTAGACTATCTTCTTGGCTAACAGCAAGATGGTAAGCTGATTTCATTGAGAAGATGCCTTTGAGGTTCTCAGCCCAAATGATGTCGTCTTTAGTTGCTTTTCTGCCCAGGGGGATTTTAAGGATTTCTTCAGCATCATGATTTAAGAAACACTCTTTGATCATCCTATCCTTCCATCTCCCATTTTCATCGATAAGGCTACACACTCTTGCTTCTTTTAATTCCTCCGGAGTGGTAACTAAAAATTTGTTAATAGATGACTTGTCGAGGGTCGTATCAAATAAATTTATAATTCCACGGCACTACAACTATTTTTGTAGAAATAGTGGTCGGGGTCGAACGTAGGGAGCAATCAAATTAATTAAATCAACTTAAGATTTTTCAATTAGTAACCAGAGGGGGGTTTGGGATGGAAGATATTTGAGGATGAAAAGTAAAAATGCTAAGAATTAAATTACAGAATTTAATATAATTAGAAAATAGAAGAATGAGCTTGCTAATCTCACCTCGGGATTACGCAATTGGTTATCCGAATTCAATTTGGCAATTCCAATCATAGACTCTCTTATTTATCGAATTATTGGTTAATTGTCCAACTACCCACTGAAAAAAGCCAGCGGGATTAATGATCCTAATTATTTCTAACCCGACCAAAGCATCGAGAAAGAACCTAATTAAAAGATTAACTAATGACATCTCACTAATTAGATTTTAATCGCATTAAGGATGATGGATCGTTAGATAAAATGAATAAACTAGGAAAAGCCTAAATTCATACGATACTAAGCCTTAACTCCTAAATCTACCATGCAATTTTGACCAATTGGGATAAAACACCTTTTAATCAAAATTCACAATAAACTTACTTGCTACCAATTCTAGCAAAGCAATTAATTTAAACACATAGGTTGTCAATCTGAGCATTCAAATCAACTGTAATACACAATAAATCACTAAAAATCTTAGATACAAGGTCTAAAAGGAATGCTAAACTTACATTCGAAGTCTCCAATCACGTCGATCTACACTTAGTCGGACATTGCAACGCTCCAACTAAGCGTCGGGGCTCGATTAGCCATCCTAACTAAGCCTAAACTAAGAGAAAACTAGAAAATACAGCAAAACTGAGAGAGAATCGACGAAGAACGGCGGAAATCAGACTTGGCATGCCCTAAAACGCAAAAATCTGCATTTATATATCGAGGCAGCGTCTGGACGCTGTGAGGTAGAGTCTCGACGCTGACACTAAATTGGCCCGCCTTCAATTACCGTAGCGTCGAGACGTCATAAGGTAGCGTCGAGACGCTAGCTCTCGGGAATATGGCTGCTTTTTGCTCCTTGTTGACTTTTTGGTTGACTTTCACTTCTTTTAATTACCAAAATGCCCTTCTTGATCTCGAGAACACCAAATTGACCTATACATCAATAAGACTCAAAATTAGTCAAATATCACAAATAATAGCATTAGGATAAGCAAAATTTACGGAAATAATTAGTACCAATTTGGTGCTATCATCCGTTCCCCTTTCAATTCAGCCACGGGTCCTGGCCAATCTTTATACCCCTACCATCTCCAGCATTCCACCTATACCCTTTGGAAAAGAGGTCTCTTCCCCACACTATGCTCCTCTAAGGTAGGGATGGGTTGCTACCTAGGGGGGCTTATAGGAAATCTTTGTCTTTGAAGTATCTTCCCCTTAAGACTTTAGTTAGGAGGCTCTCCGGATTCCTTATTATTCTCTAGCTTTGTTTTGCTAACATAGCTTGGTTGAACAAGCTTATATCCCTGAATCTCATGCCTCTGACATCCTTGCTCTTGCAAAGCTTCCTCCAACTTAACCAATGAATTTTCTTTTTGTCTTTTGATGCTTCCCACCAAAATCGTGCACAAGCCTTGTTAATGTCATCACATAGCCCTTTAGGGATCCGAAAGCAAGCCATGGTGTAGGTTGGGATCGCCTAAGCTATGGCCTTGATTAGGACTTCTTTCCCCCGGACGAAAAGAGGCTCTCCTTCCAGCTTTGCAGAACTTTATCCACCTTATCCTTCAACCTTTTAAAAAGAACCGTTTTACTTTTTTTGTTTTGGGATGGCATCCCAAGGTATTGGCCTATCAACTTGGCTTGCTTAACTCCTAGGATTTGTCGCAACTGACTCGCTTTCTCTTCCCTGGTATTTTTTCTAACCATGAACACTGACTTGTCGAGGTTTATAGTTTGACCCTAGGTCAATTCGTACTCCCTCAGGATATCTTTGATACACTTGCAATCTTTCTCTTCTACCCTACAAAAGATCAAACTATCATCAACGAAAAATAAATGCGAGATAGAGATTTTTCCCTGCTAAGGAGTCCTGTGAAGCTTTCAGCGCAAATGAGAAATAAGTAAGGAGATAAAGGGTCCCCTTGTCTAAGCCCCTTCTCCGGTTTGAAGGATTCATGAGGCATGCCATTGATTAGAATTGAGTATTCCACTGATTCCACGCACATCATATTTTTGTTGATCCATTCCTCACAGAACCCAAGCCTGGCCATGATTTCTCTTAAGAAGATCCACTTGACTCGATCATAAGCTTTACTCATGTCAAGTTTCATGGCTAACCAACCTTCCTTCCCTTTAGATTTGTTATTGATGGCGTGAATGCATTCAAACCCAATAACCACATTATTCGTAATTTGCCTTCCGAGAACAAAAGCTACTTGGGATTGAGAGATGATCGTGTCCATGACCCTTCTCATTCTGTTAGTAAGGGACTTTGCCACTATTTTGTAGATCACATTGCAGAGACTTATCGGTCTGAATTCTTGCATTCTTTTTGGATGCTGCAACTTTGGGATTAGAGTTATGAGAGTCTTGTTTAACGATCTAATGTCCTCACCTCCATTCAGAATTTGAAGGCATATACATTTTGGGCTTTTGATGGGTTCATCCCTTTAATGACCACATCTAACTCCTCTGCAGTGAATGGTTTTATGAGGTCCCTATTCTGGTTTTCCGTTATCTTCTTGCACATGCCCATTGTCGCACTCTTAATAATGCTGCTGATAAAATTTGTATTGGAACAGGCCTTTGAAATAATCAATGGCCACTTTACCAATCTCCTCGTCTCCTTCCATCCCAGCGCCTTCATTACTGAAGATGCCTTTGATTTTGTTCTTCCTTCTTTGGGTTGCCGAGCATGGAACCATGTTGTGTTTTTATCTCCCCAATGGAGTCAATCCTCCCTCGAACGTTGCTTCTAGTAAATCTCTTCTTCTTCCAAAAGGACTTCCAATTCTTTCTCGACTTTCCTCAACAAGTTCCAGTTACTATCCTCCTTCTCGAGCTCCCTAATTTCCTCTTATTCTCTTTCAATAGCTTTCTATATAGAGCCCCCCAACCTTTTTTTGTTCCAGGTGTTCAGCTTTCTGAGGTAGGACTTAGATCTTTTCTCCCATTGGTTCGCATTCCTAATGTTCGGGTTACCCCAAGACTTCTCGATAATCGCCTTGGCTTCCTCGTGCTTCGACCAACCTTCTTCGAATCTCAAGAGCTTTCTTCATTTCTCCACTCTCTATCTTAAGTTCCCGAAAACCAAATCAACGAGAATTGGTCTATGATCTAAGTTATGGAATTTTAGGTGTTTGATATTGATGCTTTTAAGCTTGGCTTGCATTGGGTAATTGATAAAGAATCTATCCAGCCTCTCTTGAATTCTTTTCTCCTTGGTTTTCCCTCTGTACCATGTAAATTTGCTCCCACTGTACCTCGGGTCTAGCAGCTTACAGTGATTAATAGCATCTCGAAAGATTTCCATCAAATTCTCACAACTTTCAACACCCCCAGCCTTCTCATGATTATATATAATCTCATTGAAGTCCCCTCCAACGATCCACGGGGTTTCAATACTGACGCTATCATGAATTCTTCTCAGCAAAGTCCAGGAATCGACCCTTTTAGTAGGATTGGGATTCCCATAAAAGCCTGTGAACCTCCATCTATCATTTTCCTCATTAATAATGATGTCAACGTGCCCAGACGAAAAGGAATTGATGCTAATGTTCAAACTTTCCTTCCATAAAAACACTAACCCACCGCTGCTCCCTTTGCTAGGAACTATAAAACAGTTGTCGAAAACTAAGTCTTTTTTCAGCTTTTCCTCAACCTTGGTATCGTTTTTAGATTCTGATAAAAAAACTATCTGGGATTTACACTTCTGACTTTGTGTCGAAGTGCTCGGAACGTTCGAGGATTCCCCAAACTCCGAACGTTCTAGCTTAATATTTTCATGGCGTCCGGCGGGGCTGGCACCCAGCCTCCACCGATATCCCTCTAACAACTCCAGAGTAGTTAAGGTCATCAGTTCTTTTCTTTTTTCCAGCTTCTTCCACTATTATTCCTTCCATCTTTCTCTTCCCTTTATCTAGGCTATTTTCTTCAATGTCCATATTGCATTTATTCTGCTCTGCTCTCGCCATTCTTTTCCATTTTTTGAGGTTGTTTCCTTTTCCTTTGTTAGTCTTTTTCTCCTCATCTGGTTTTCCCCTTTCCTCTTTAACTTGTTCTTCCTTTCCTTCCTGCTTATTTTTGGTTACCGCTTCCTTTCCAACCCATTTGCTTTTTCCTTTAGTCTCTAACATGGGCTCTTTTTCACTTTTTTCGTTTCTGGGCTCAGTCTCGTCTAGTCCACTTTCATCTTTTCCCTACCGTTGCCTTGTCCTTCTTCCTCTGTTGTGTCAATTGACTGACTCAACTGATGTTCTTCTACTGTCATGTCGGTTTCTTGTCCTTTTCCTCTTTCATCTATAATCCGATCCATCGTCGCCGTCGTCTCTGGCCAACTTCCCCTTCTCCTGGTGTTTTCTTCCCTTTCCTTTGATTTTTCCGGCTGGGTAGCTCGAGGGTTATCATTCTGTTTGTATCCTCTATAGTTTTGGCCATTTTCATACCTCCAGAAGTCGCTCCTCCCTCTTCCTCTTGCTCTCATATTTTGCCTCCTGAAGTCTGGCTTCTCGTTTTTGTATATCCCTTTGCTTCCTTGTGTTTCTCTTAACTCGATTCCATATCTTTTGTTCGAGCTTGCCTCAGCTTCATCCTCTTCGCACTCTTGAATGGTATGCCCCAATCTTCCACACGTGTAACAGAAGTCTGACATTTTTTCCTAAGTTATTGGGATCCATTTCCTGTCAGCTCTCGATCCTATTTGGATGTTTGTTCCCCTTTTCAGCTGGTCATTCACATCTAACTTGATTTTGACCTTCAAAGTTTGTCATGACATTTTTCCTCCTTCATTGTTCTCCGCCGCTTCAAATCTATCGATTGAGTTTACTAACGCTTCCGCGTATTTCTTGCAATAGCAAACTCTTGGTAAGTTGTGGAAATGGACTCAAAATAAAGCATACCTGAACTCCAGGTCCTTAATGTTTGAAGTCTCCTTTGGGTTCCTCTATGATGATGAGGGAATCATCAAAGCTCCATGGACTTCCCCTCATAATTCTCACCTTATCTCTTTGGTTTCAGAATTTGCATAAGAACATATTCCTTCCTGATTTTTCGATCCTTATTCTCCCTTCTACTCCCCAAATTCTTGGCATGATGTCTACGAACACTTCCCCATTAATCAGCTTCCTTGTTAGGATTTTACAGGACATAGAGTTGGTGAAGTCTCTATCTGTCTCTTGTACGTCATCTTTGTCAATGAAGACAACCTTTCTCTTCTTAGCTTCTTCAAGGCTGAGTTTTTCTATTTGTTCGTGTAAATCTTCTGTGGTCACTTCCTCTTCCATGTGGTATGAAGTTCCAACTGGTTCGGGCCCTTGTCAATCACCCTCGGATCCCATTCGGCAAGCTATCTGCTGCCCCTTTTCGTCCATAGTTTCCCCTATCTCAGAGAGAGAGGACTCAACTAGGACCCCTTCTTCTTCCATGAAAATTAATCAAAAACTTTACTTATTTGTCATGTATTCATAGTTTAGGAGTTTTTCTTCTCTTTCAACACATCATCCCAAGAGCTTGACTAGATTTTCGTGTTGAAACTTCGAGATGACTTTTGTTTTGTTCTTAAAATTCTATATGTGTTGACTTCATTTTGTTGGTAGCATTTTCAATATTATTTTCCTACCAACCATTACCCATTAGCTTTCTCTATATTCATTTTATGAAAAAAAAATGAAACTATTATTGTATATGAGTTCTAACAATCCCTCAATATTAATTAATCTTATAAACTGGACCAAACCCACAGTCTCATAAACATTTCTTCTTCTTATCACTAACATACACAAATAGAGAGCAAAAAGGAAATAATACATACATACATACACTTTTTAAAAGAGAACTCGATTTCAAAGTCTATTTTCATCTGGTATTGTGTTGCGTACAATCTTTATTTTGCATTAATTTTCGTGGAGGAAGAATTTACGGTGAAAGGAGGAAAAAAAGAAGCATTTTTCAATCAGGGTATTTTTTATTTTTTTTAAAGTATAAAGGTATTTTTGAAACCGAAACTTTAACGATTTCCATCCAAAATTAACGACAAGGGTATTTTTGAAACATTTTTCAAAGTTCAGGGGTATTTTTGAAACTTTTTAAAGTTCAGGGGCATTTTTGATACAAACCTCATAGTTTGGGGGTATTTTATATAATTTAGCCTATAACTAAATATAGAGGCACTATTAGTAGTAAGTATTTTAAATAATTTTCCAAATGTAAAATATTTATTTATTAATTTAAATATTTTTTGAATTTGTGTATTTTAAACTGAAAGTTTAACGGTTTCTATCCAAAAATTAGCTTGTATATTCAACCAAGAGGTCAGAATTCAAATCCTTCACCCCAAATGTTGTTGAACTAGATACAATTTAAATAAATTTTGAAAATCACAAATCGAAATTAAATAATTAAATCAATCTAAAATAAGCTCAATTGAGAGGTCAACCAGGGTCGAATTAACCTCTTCTGATCCAATCTGAATGAAAAATTATAGATTGTGGGCAACCTTTGAATTAAAGATGGCAAAAATCCCTGTGGGATCGGATCGCCACAGGGCCCCGCCCCTAATGGGACGGGGAATCCCCGGTTTGATAGGGTAGGGGATCCTTTAGGATCCCCGATCGGGGACGAGGCGAGGATGTGGATGGTATCCGCGCCCCGAATAATTTTTTTTAAATATATAATATATATATTATAATTATTTACAATAATAATATTATTCTTATATTACTAATAACATTCTATAAAGTTTTTTTGTTTTTAATTCTTAAGTTTTGGTTTATTGTATTGTTTAGTTTATATTTTTCTTTTTCTTTTAATTTTTATTTAATTTAGGTGTTTAAATTTATAATAAAACGTATTTAATATTATAAAAATTAATTATTTAAATAAATATAATACTAACATTAATATAAAAGTATGTATAATTTTAATATATATCTTAATTTTAATTAAAAAATAATTTAAAAAAATAATGAAAAGGCGGGGATGGGGAGTGCATCGAAGCCCAGTTGATGAGTGCAATTTTATAACTTTTTTTTAGTACATCAACATTTGGGGGTGGAAGTATTCGAACCTCTGACCTCATGGTCAAGGGATATATGCCAATTACCGCTGAGCTAAGCTCGTTTTGGCATGTATTAATTTATAACTTGAGAATTATTATTAATTTGTAATCATCTATAATAGTTCAAAACATGGTTTTGAGGAGCCAACCTCTCCTCGGTTAGAGGAGTAGGCATGTTGTTCCCTCAACTTGAATTTTAGGACTCACCGTTGTCACACCTTTAAATTTTTAATTTTTTAAACTTTTAATTTAATCCATCACCGTTTTAAAACTTACAAATTTTACATTTAAATTCTTTAATAGCAAAATTCACAAACTACCATTAAACTATAATATTGTATTTTTTCTTTGTTTTTTTACATAATTGAACTATAAGAATTGTTACAATCAAATCTTTGACTAATAAAATTGTTACAATTTAATGTATTTTTTAACTCTATAAAATTTTGAAAACTAAAATCTTAATCATAAAAGATCTTTGGTAGTTTGAATCTACTCTCAAATATATGTTAAAAACATAGTAAAGATTATAAATTTTAATCTTTGCCCCATATTTTGTAATATTAAAAAACACTTAAAACATAATATTATACACTTGTGATAGACAATTCTTGCTGTATTTGTTTTTATAATCGAAAATTTGCTACAATTTAATCTCTAGTCTTTGATATATAACTAACAATTATGCTAAAGTGTGATGAGAATTTGACTTGGCATGCATTAACAAGATTTTTCATAAACTAAATTATTACATTATAAATTTTAAAATACATAATCTGAATCATTTTTTCAACAAAATTCAGACTGAAAAGTGAAAAATGGTTTGCATGCACACACCCACAAAAAAATCTTAAACCAACTGAAAACAGTTAAATAATATTTCAAAAACAAAAACAAAAACAAAAACAAAAGTTTTTTTTTCCCCTCTTACAGCAAATGCAATGTAACAGTCTCTGTCTTAATACAGCCAGCAAAAATGCACTATAACATAACGGTCTCCTATAATGTTTCATAAACAGAGAACTTTTCTTCGAAAACAAAGTGCTAATTAAACCACTTTACTAAATATAGTAAATATAGTGAGGAGTGAGGTTAAAGACATAGCTTTCTTCTGCAAAGTGGTGCTGTTGTTGAGAGAAAATCACTCCCAACCAATGCTTCAAATCTGCTTGTTTTGCCTTTAAATCCCTCCCTTGGCCACTCTGTTGAGCAACGGAGACAAGACAGCAAGAGAGGCTTCTTCATTAGAGGTTTATTTGATTTGCAATTTGCAATTTGCAAAGCAAACAAAAATCGAATGAAAGCAGCAACGATGAAGAACCGTCGGCCGTCTTCTTCTGTGCTCTCTTTCGCCTTTCTCCTGTTCTTCCTCTTCTCCTCCTCCGCTTCCGCCTTCAACATCACAAGACTCCTCACTCAGTTCCCCGAATTCGACGCTTTCAATCAATATCTCACCAAAACTCGCCTCTTCGAACAGATCAACATTCGCCAAACCATCACCGTCCTCGTCCTCGACAACTCCAGCATCTCCAGCATCTCCCAAAATTCTCTCGACGTCATCAAGCAGATTCTCAGCGCTCATGTCATTCTCGATTACTACGATGCGCCCAAACTCAGGAAGCTCTCCGTCGATAAGCCTACCGTCCTCACCACCATGTTCCAGTCCACTGGCGACGCCGAGAACCAGCAAGGTTTCCTGAAAGTTGTGCACACCAGGAGAGACGAGATCGAGTTCCGATCGGCGGCGAAAGGCGCTTACATCTCTAAGCTTGTGAAATCGGTTGCCTCTCAGCCTTACAACCTCTCTGTTATTCAGATCAGTGCTCCGATTGTGGTCCCTGGCATTGGTGTATACAATCTGCCGCCTCCTGCGCCTGAGGCACCGGAAGTAGCGCCGGTTGAAGCTCCGACTCCATCGGCTGATGCTCCGTCACCGGACGACGACGATGTGGATGCTCCGTCACCGGCGGCCGACGCTCCAGCTCCGGCTGCGGATGCGCCTAGAGCACCGGCGAGTTCTCCTCCGAGGCCGGCAGATGATGCAGATGCGCCGGGTCCGGCCGACGCCGACGCCGACGCCGATGACGGCTCGGCGGCTTCACGCGTCCACGTTGCCGGCGGCGGAGTATTGGTCGCCGGATTGCTGTCTCTCTGCTTGGCTTTCTAAATTCAAAAAATAAACGTGAAGGAAAGAAAAGATAAGAGATTTTATCTCAGGATCGGAAGAATCGGTAGGATTGTTTTTATACATTTTTTCTCTTGTGAAGAAAAAATAGCGGAGATTTCTCTATGCAATGCCTACACTCATCAAAAGTTTATATGAAAAATGAGAAAAATGAGGGAAAAAAATATGAAAAATGAGGGAAAAGGAAATACAAAATGCTTTATCTATCATAAATCTATTTATATTATATATTGCCCCTTCTCTTTGGTTCATATATATAAATTTTCTATAATCTATGACAAATGAAAAAGAAGGGATAGATAAAGAGAAAATCTATATTTTTTTTGCAAAGGTATAGAAAATATTTGTTTATGAACAAAAATGGGAAACTGTCAGAATTAACCTATTTCAGTTTTGAGTTTTGAAAATTGACCCATTTTCTAAAAACTTAGGTGCGTTTAGAGTTGTATTTCATGTTTTCAGATATGTGTTTGGTAGCAAATTCAGAAATTGGATCTCAATTTAAACAATTGTTCGAAATGTGCTTGATAAGATATTTATAAACCATAAACTATTTATACTAAGTTGAATATAAACTATTATTAATTAATTTTTAAACATGTGTGTTATAGATTTTTTATCATTATTATTTTACAATATCTTATATGTTATAATACATTGTATTACAGAAATTTTAATTTCCCAAAAATAAATTGAGTTTATAACATGAAATACTATATTTGTTAAAGTTTTTATCTTTTTTAATTTAATTATGCATTTAAAAATCTCAAATTCAAAATCTGGATACATTGAAAACATAAAAAAGTTGTTTTCAGAATTTCCACTATTTGGATCATAGAATCCGAAAACAGTTTTCAAAAACACATCTGCCAAACGCATATTCCCTGAATTCAGTGAATTTGAAAACATAAAACAGAATCCGGATTGTCTACCAAACAAACCTTTATTATTTTTTTTAACTCATTTTATATAGAGTTGGCTACTTTTTTGTGGGACCCACTATGTAAAAAGTCATTCTTATCCTTCTTCAATTTTGATTAAGGATAACAATTAAATCTGTCAACCAACCTTCCAACTAACTAATTCCAACCATTAAAAACTAGGAAAAAAATACACTTTTAGTCCCTGAGGTTTGTGTTAGGTTTCATTTTGGTCCCTGAGTTTTCAAACTCAACAATTTAGTCCCTAAGATTTGATTTTAGTTTCATTTTAGTCCCTCCATCCACTTTTTCCGTTAAAAACTAACGATTTGCTGACGTGACACTATTTTTTTTATTAAAAAATTATTTTTGAATTTTTTAAATATAAATATATTAAAAATAATAAAATAGTATTATTTTTAAATTTTTAAAATTTTTATTTCTGTTCTCTCTTTTCTCTATTCTCCTTCTTCTGCTTCTTCTGCATCATCATCTTCAGCACACTGCCGCTGGTGGCCGGCGACCGGCGACCACCGCTCGCCGGCACCGGCAGCCGCCGACAACTTTTTTTTTTTCCCTTTATCTTCTTTTCTTCTTCTCCTCTTTTCTCCTTTTCTCAAACTTTTCTTTTCTTTTTTTTTTTTTAAAAAAATGGGAGTTTCTCAGTTTTCCCGCGAAACCGGACCCTCCTTCCTCGTCTCGTTTCAGACCCTCATCTCTTATCCTTTTGCCGTAAAAGCCCCCTTTCAGTTTCTTCTTCACGCGTAACTGTCTCCCCCTTTCGATTTTTCCTCCCTCACGTTCCTCTTCGCGTTGCATGCATCCCGAGCCTCTCTCCTTCTGCGTTCCTTCTTCGCGCGTGGCACCTTCTCCTCACCCTCTCATCTCCTTCCTTTGAGCCAACTGCGCCTCATAAGCTTATCCACAAAAATCAAACTAAAATCAACAACACAAGCTTTTGTTGAAATATAAACTTGATTTTGGATATTTAGTATTTGGGACTAGCCCAAATAAAAGCCCAAATTCTAGAAATGTCTTAAGAAGAGGAAAAGTCTAGAGAAATACCTTAGGAAGATTTTTGGAGTATGAGGTAGAATTCTCTAGAATATTATAGAAAATTGTGTATTCTAGAGAATAATTTGTAGCCACAAGATTATAGTTGTGTGTTGGCAAAATCCTAACCACAAATTGAGGAGGTGGAAACTAGTATAAATAGGAGTGGTCTCTTAAAGTTTTTTGCATCAAGCCAAAAAGCTAGAATTGAGCAATAATACAAGTAGTCTCTTTCTCATAACCTCTTTCTCAAAAATCCATCTTTCAATTTTACCCTCCAATCTCCAAAAAGTTCCTTTCCAACAAAGTGGTATCAGAGCTTGAAGATCCTTGCTAAGAAGATGGCTAGCAACGACATGGTCCCATTCCAAGTTTCAATGCTCAACAAGAGCAACTATGATAATTGGAGCATCAAGATGAAGGCTCTCCTTGATTCGCAAGACGTATGGGAGATAGTAGAGAAAGGATACACTGAGTCAGAGAATGATGGTAGTCTTTCTCAAGCACAAAGGGATGGTTTGAGAGACTCAAGAAAGAGAGACAAGAAGGCTCTCTATCTAATCTATCAAGGATTAGATGACGATGCTTTTGAGAAGATTTCAGAAGCAAAGACAGCGAAAGAAGCATGGGAGAAGCTTCAAACATCATACAAGGGAGCGGATCCCGTCAAGAAGGTACGTCTTCAAACTTTAAGAGCTGAGTTTGAAACTTTGAATATGAAAGAAGGGGAAGCCATCTCCGACTATTTTTCTAGAGTTTTAACGGTCACCAATCAACTTAAGAGGAATGGTGAAAAGCTTGATGATGTAAAAATCATGGAGAAAATATTACGATCTTTAGATCCAAAGTTTGAACATATTGTTGCCATAATCGAAGAAACAAAAGACTTGAATGCTATGACCATTGAGCAACTCTTGGGATCGTTACAAGCATACAAAGAAAAGAAAAAGAAGGAAGGAATCGTGGACCAATTACTCAAGCTGCAAGTTGACTCACCTACTGGAGGAGTTAGTCAGAGTGATAGAGGCCAACAAGGACGAGGTCATGGTGGACATCGAGGACGAGGAAGAGGTCATGGACAAGGACAAGGACGAGGACGAGGTTGGAGGCCCTATGAAGACAACAACAATTTCCAAAGAGGAGAAAAGTCAACAAGAGGTCGTGGGCCAGGCAACTCAAGATCAAGGTACGATAAATCAAATATTAAATGCTACAATTGCTAGAAGTTTGGTCATTATGCCTCTGAATGTAGAGCTCCTAGCAACAAAAAAGTTGAAGAGAAGGTAAACTTCCTTGAAAGGAGTCAATAATGTGACACCTTATTGATGGCTTGCATGAATAATGAATGGAACAAAGATAATAAATGGTATCTAGACATTGGAGCAAGCAACCATATGTGTGGAAAAAGGAGTATGTTCGTGGAACTTGATGAATCAGTGAGCGGCAATGTAGCCTTCGGAGATGAATCCAAGGTGGAAGTAAAAGGAAGAGGTAACATTCTTATCCGATTGAAGAATGGTGAGCATCAATTTATTTCAAATGTTTATTACGTGCCAAGTATGAAGAGTAATATCTTGAGTTTGGGTCAACTCTTAGAGAAAGGTTATGACATTCAATTAAAAGATAATAACCTTTCTATAAGAGACAATGCAAATAACTTGATTGCTACGGTGCCAATGACAAAAAATAGAATGTTTATACTCAACATTCAAAACGACGTAGCAAAATGCCTGAAGATGTGTTATAAAGATGCATCTTGGCTTTGACATCTTCGATTTGGGCATCTCAATTTTGGAGGATTAGAATCACTCTCCAAGAAGAACATGGTGAGAGGATTACCTTCCATCAGCCACCCTGATCAAGTGTGCGAAGGATGCCTACTTGGAAAGCAATTCAAGAAAAGCTTCCCGAAAGAGTCCAACTCAAGAGCACAAAGGCCTTTGGAACTCATTCATACGGATGTGTGCGGTCCAATCAAGCCAAGCTCACTTGGTAAGAGTAACTATTTCCTTCTCTTTATTGATGATTGTTCAAGAAAAACATGGGTGTATTTCTTGAAGCATAAGTCAGAGGTGTTCAAGAATTTCAAAAAGTTCAAAGCCCTTGTTGAGAAAGAAAGTGGCTTAGTCATCAAGGCCATAAGATCTGATCGTGGAGGAGAGTTCACATCAAATGAATTCCAAAAATATTGTGAAGACCATGGAATTCGACGACCCTTAACAGTGCCAAGATCTCCCCAACAAAATGGAGTGGCAGAAAGAAAGAACAGAACAATTCTCAACATGGCAAGAAGTATGCTCAAAAGCAAGAAACTACCAAAGGAGTTCTGGGCAGAAGCGGTGGCATGTGCAGTCTAGCTATCCAACCGATCTCCAACAAGAAGCGTACATGGAAAAACACCACAAGAAGCATGGAGCGGAAGGAAGCCTGGGATTTCTCATCTCAGAGTATTTGGAAGTATTGCTCATGCACACATTCCAGATGAAAAGAGAAGTAAGCTGGATGATAAAAGTGAGAAGTACATATTCATCGACTATGATTCCAACACTAAAGGCTACAAGCTCTACAATCCTGGTACGGGAAAAACAATAATTAGTTGAGATGTAATATTCGATGAAGAAGGAGCATGGGATTGGGGACAACGTGATGAAGACTACAACTTCATTCCATACTTCGAAGAAGATGACATGGAGCAAACAAGAGAGGAGCCTTCTATGCCAACAGCTTCACCAACGACTACAAGTTCTCAAGAAGATGAGAATTCAAGTGAAAGAATTCCTCGTTTCAGAAGATTACAAGAACTTTATGAGGTAACTGAAAATCATGATAATCTTACTCTCTTTTGTCTTTTTGCCGACTATGAGCCCATGAACTTCCAAGAAGCAGTGAAAAACAAAAATTGGAAAAGCGCTATGGATGAGGAGATCAAGGTGATCAAGAAGAATGACACATGGGAGCTAATCTCACTTCCAAAAGGGCATAAGGCGATCAGAGTGAAGTGGGTTTACAAAACCAAAAGGAAACCGAGAAGAAGACTTCATAAGATCAAGAGATCTGTTGGGAGTAACAAAATCAAGTTTAAGAGGGGGTGTTGAAATATAAACTTGATTTTGGATATTTAGTATTTGGGACTAGCCCAAATAAAAGCCCAAATTCTAGAAATGTCTTAAGAAGAGGAAAAGTCTAGAGAAATACCTTAGGAAGATTTTTGGAGTATGAGGTAGAATTCTCTAGAATATTATAGAAAATTGTGTATTCTAGAGAATAATTTGTAGCCACAAGATTATAGTTGTGTGTTGGCAAAATCCTAACCACAAATTGAGGAGGTGGAAACTAGTATAAATAGGAGTGGTCTCTTAAAGTTTTTTGCATCAAGCCAAAAAGCTAGAATTGAGCAATAATACAAGTAGTCTCTTTCTCATAACCTCTTTCTCATAACCTCTTTCTCAAAAATCCATCTTTCAATTTTACCCTCCAATCTCCAAAAAGTTTCTTTCCAACATGTTTGGCCGCCAAGAAAATCTCCACCACCAAAAACGAATTCCAACTTCTTCTCCCTTAAAATTTTTCATTTCAAGCAATCTTCACCTTAATCACCCTCTCACAGCAAAATCAGAATCAAAATGCAATTTAAAAATGCAATTCCAACTTTTTCTCCCTCCAAACACACAACAGAATTCCAACTTCTTCGCCTTAATCACTCTCTCACACCAAAAACGAATTCCAACTTCTTCTCCCTCCAAACAAACAGCAAAATCAAAATGCAATTTAAAACCCAAAATGAACACTCACTAGCAAAATCGTCGTTGATGGTCCAAATCCAAAATCCAAAATAAAAACAAAATCGTTTCGGAAGGGAAAGTTTGGGATATTATATTTATGGGTTTTACGTTAGAGAGAAGAGAACGACCAAGGATTTGCAGTGGGGGTTGGACGCGGACTGGTCTTCTCGCAGCGAGCACGTGGCTCGGCAGTTGGGATTCTGTTCGTGCGTGGGTTTTTCTCATCGGCGTGGAGGAGACAGTGAGAGGGAGAGAGATGGCGTCAGAGATAAAAAACGAAGGGAATCGTTTCAGATCTGGGCACTTTGCACAAACCCACGTAGACTTGCAGCCAAAAACCCATGTTGTTTCAGATTTGAGGGAGAGAGAGTCGACGGTGAGAGAAAGAGAGGGACGGTGAGAGAAGGAGATGGTGAGGGAAAGAAAAAGAAAGAAAAAAAAAAGAAAAAAAATTATGGCGACGGCGGACGGTGGTCGACAGCACTGGCTGGAAGAAGAAGGAGGAGGGGAGAAGAAAAGGAAAAAGAGAAGAATGGGAAAAGTAAAGGAAAAAGAAAAAGAAAAAGAAAAAGAAAAAGAATACAAAAAAAAAAGATTTATCATATTATTTTATTTAAAAAATTCAAAAAATATTTTTTTTAATAAAAAAATCATGCCACGTCAACAATCTGTTAAGTATTAACAGAAAAATGGATGGAGGGACCAAAATGAAATTAAAACCAAACCTCAGGGACTAAATTGTTGAGTTTGAAAACTCAGGGACCAAAATGAAACCTAACCCAAACCTTAGGGACCAAAAGTGTATTTTTCCCTAAAAACTAATTTCAAACATCAAAACACCATTTGACACCATTTGACCCGCAAAATATTCTAGAAGGAAAGAAGTCAAACACGTGAAGTCAAAACCCGAGTGGAATCACTTCAAAATTTTCATATTGTCAACGTTTTCTGAACAAGGTATGTAGAGGATGATTTTAAATGTTTTAAATTATAAAGAGGTTGTATAAGATTTTTATATGAAAATCTAGAAAAAGAATATGAATATTGACTGGGAAATTATGAATCCCGACCAGGATTTCTTGGTTGAGAAATCGACCAGGAAATTTTCCAGATTTTTTTTCCTTTCTTCGTTTGATTTTTCTTTCCTTCTTTTGCAAAAGTTGATTTTTCTAATGAATCTTGTATATATATATTTTGCAGAATACCTCGAATGTTTGTGTGTTATGATGGTGTATGGAAGGAGAATGAAAGAGGTTATGAAGGTGGCTATTTAGCAGGATTGGATGTGAATATTGACATAAGGTATGAATAGTTTTTAAGAGAGTTGTATAACTTGAGTGGCATTAACTCCAATCAATTTGACCTTATAATAAGATGTTTATACAATTTTGGATCGAGAGTTCCTACTTATTTGATTAGGAATGACAGAGAATTAAGATTCTTTCTAAGCGGAGAGGATGCATCTCAATTGTCGTTATACTTATCAATGATTCCAAAAGTTGTCCATGGTAGTGGCAATAACTTAGGTAGTCATAGCCATATACCACACTCTCTCTCACAATCTTTTCCACAACCGTCCCCACAACCGCTACCATCATTTGCACAAACTGGACCCTACAATTTGGCTGAAAACATACCATCATCCATTCCCTCGTATCATCCGACATATGATAACGTATCATCACCAACACCTATAAATAATACTTTTGTCCCACTAGACTTAGCCGATGATAATACACCAAATTTTGGGATTGAAGATAATTTGTATACTGGTGATGATACACTTAATTACAAGGAAAAAGAGTATGATGAAGAGGAAGATGAAAACTGGGAATATAACGAGGAGGATGAAGAATTAGATGAATCATACGAAGAATCTGAAGTAGATGATTATGATGATGATGTTGCAGGAGATGGAGTTGAGGAATATGGTGGGATAGATGGAGGCAATGAAGTCGAAGAAGATATTGCTCCTTTTGCTTCTAGAATGGAAAGTGCTTTTAGCCAGCAATTGATCACTTCAGGTCAGTGTTCATATTCTACTGGTGATGTTGAACTTAGACAACTATATGATTGTAAGGAAGATTTGAAACGAGGTTGTCTGTAATGGCCATGCGGAAAAATTTCGAGTTGAGAGTTAAGAAATCCACGAAGTCTTTGTTCGTGGTGAAATGTATAATCGAATCTTGCAAATGGAAAGTTAGAGCTATAAAACCGAAGGGTTATGACGTATTCAAGATTTCGAAATATTATAATGTCCATACATGCTCCTAGGAATTACTAAACCACCACCATAGACAAGCTAAGAGTCGGGTGGTAGGTCATTTGATTAAGTCGAAATTCGAAGATGTAGGACGAATTTACAAGCCGAAGGACATTATACAGGACATGCGAAAAGATTACGGGGTCACTATTAGTTATGAGAAAGCATGGCGGGCCAGAGAGGAGGCACTAGCTTTTGTGAGAGGGTCACCAGAAGAGTCATTTGGTCACTTACATGCATATGGTGAAGCACTGAAGATAATGAACCCTGGGACCGTAGATGATATAAAGCTCGCGGATGGAAAGTATTTTAAATACGTGTTCATGACACTAGGTTAATGCATTAGGGGGTTTATTGAATACATTAGGCCAGTCATTATAGTCGATGGCGAGCACCTAAAGGGGAAGTTCGGAGGTTGGCTTCTAATTGTTGCTGTAGTGGATGAAAACAATCAAATATACCCCATTGCATTTGGAGTTGTTGATGGTGAGACAGATGATGCGTGGCAGTGGTTCTTTGAGAGAGTTAAACGTTCTATTGGGGATCCCACTAGGTTGGTTATAGTATCAGATCGAAAGCCCAGTATTGGCAAGGCAATCAGAACAGTGTATCCATCTGCATTTCATTGTTTTTGCATACACCATTTATCTCTGAACGACATGAGAGATCTTACTTTATGCGATATTTTGTGTACTGTATTTGAACTCTAATTTGTGCTTATTATAATAAGAAGATGTATGTATGAAATTTATTATCAGGTGGTGTAGACCAGAATTGTATAAGACAAACAAAAAACTTTCAAAGAACAAACATAAAAAACAAGCATTGTTTTTTTTGTTCCGGTTCATTTCTTGGTTGGGAAACAAAGCGAGAAAAAAAAACAGCAAGCATCAGCAAGCCATTGTGCTTCCTGTTTTTTTTTCCTAGTCGTTTCCTGGTCGAGTACTATACAAACTGGACTAAAATATCGACTTGTTGGCCCAAATTTGAACAGCAAATTGACGTCTAAAGAAATTAATCTTGTCCTGATTCAAAGTATCTATTTAAGTTCCGGTAACATCATATTCAAAAAACTTTACTATGAACATACTGTTGGGTTTTATGCCCTAAAACTCGTAGATAGTAAATGTACATTTGACCGAACATTAATAAAAGTGATGTATTATTCAATGTTTGTATTATATCTTGTCTTATTAACCCTAATCCAATAAACTAAACATCCAAGGCTAATAGAATGAGACTTGAACTAGTATGTAGGGACATATGGGGATCGATGTTCAAGTTTTAGCCTAAAGGGTCTGTAGTATAGGGATAAGGCTGGGTACCTTATCCTGGTGACACTATGGATACGGCCCGCTTTGTATATTGATACAAAGGTATTGATCCAACGCGTTCATATAGTTGACATGCGAGTGGGGGTATCCTGTGCAATGAGTTTGCACAAAGACCGGACCGCGAAATAGTTAACCACTAACTGTAACACCGTTAGTTAGCTCGGTTTCTATTTCACTAGGATGACCTAGGCAACTTGGCCTTAATCCTGAGTGGATTATGGACTCCTGTCCATGAGGCGTTGTCCTTTGATTTGTACGGGTGAGAGTGGCCTGCTCGCCGACTCAATATGCCTACCATTTTGGGGACAAGACCAAGTGGAGAGCTGGGAACATAGTCTTACAAGATGGAATTCACTCATTCCCAACTTTAGGGTAAGTAGAGGTGTGTTCCCTTAAGTGGTGTCTCCGGGTCTTGAACAATGGGCCTTACCCTCTTTATGGCACAAGAGGGACTTCTGTTTGTTGGTTGGACCTCAAACAAGTTGTTCATTAGAGGAGCACTGGTACTTAAGGACCAAGAGGTAGCCCAGGGGTAAAACGGTAATTTGACCTAGCTGGGGTACGAACACATGTGAAGGGCTAACTTGCTGTTGATGGTCGATATCCGTGGACACAGAAATATATCTGCAGTGAGAAGAGTGCAGTCGTGGTTCTTTAGTGGAGTGAACCACAGTTAACGAATATTGATTAACTTGGTTAATGAGTTTAGCCAATTAATCTCATATCGTTGGAGCTTCTGATCTGTAGGTCCATTAGGTCCCACTGGTAGCTCATTTAGAGTGTTGAGGTAAATTTCTAAGGGGGAATTGAATATTCGAAAGGTGCTCGAATATTGAGCTAAAATATGAATTTGATTCATATTGAAACTATAGGTTATAATTAATGTGCATTAGATGTGCATTAATACTATAGTTTAAAATTGAGAGAAATATAATTAAATATGTGATATTTAATTATTGTATTAATTAATTGTTTGTTTTAATTTAATTCGATTAAATTTGATTTAATTGAATTTCATTAAAACTATAGGTTAAAGTGGATATGTACATATAAATGTGATTTATATGGTTTTATTAAATTAAGTAGTTAGTTTAATATTATTAATTAATTGTTTTTCAATAATTAATTAATTGCTCAATCAGTTGTTTAAACTGATTGAGTCTTCCACTATCCCAGCAACTGAACGTTGAGGGAGAGAAATTTTAGGGAGTTTACTCCCATTCGTTGGTTGATAGCAGATCTCTCTCCCTCATTCGGTCAGTTTGAGTTTTCACGTCTATCTCTCACCTTCTCTTTCTCTCTGCAATTTCTCTGCAATACAGAAAAGAAATTTCTCCCTAGAAATCTGAGGTTCCCACCATCCTCCTCTACACACATCCCGTGAGAATACCGGTGCTACTGCGTGGTAGTGTTCGTGGTGAATTTGCAGCATTAAAGGAAGAATTTGCTTCTGGAATTTTCGGACTTGACAAGGGTTTGTTGGCGAAACGATCAAGAACGACTTCTAAAGTAAGTATTCTTGATCTAGGACCATTAGGGTCCAATCTAGATTAGATCTAGAGTATTTAGAGTAAATTTTGGCATGCTTTATTCATATAAATCAGTGGTTTTATCATGATTTTTTCTGCTGTGATTTTATTCCAACGTACCGGTATTTTGATCCTAAATCAAAACGGAGTTAAAGGTTCTGTACGTTTCCGCTGCGCAAGGGCTTTTATCCCTTCACATACCACAGTCCACACCGTTCGTCTGGTGAGGCACTGAACTATCTCTATGGATTTCCCATTCGTGAACTGGGAGATGCGACTTTGCCTTCATGACATCGCACTTGAACAGTAGAACTAGTAGTACTGTGGCTAAAGTGCTCAACTCCTTCTTCAAGGTTGCATCGGATGTCAGCGCTGTGAATGAATCGAGGACGGTCAACTTGCCCACTATGAGATCAGCACATACCATAACCCAATGGTTTCCCCCGAGGTTGAATGACATGTAAATCACGTCTGTTGAAGGAGAAATTTTGACCAATCACAAATTGCCACGTCATTATTTAAAATTAATGACGAAATTACAAATAATTAAATTTGGGACCAATTATAAATTGACATGTGTCCCAAATTTAATTTGAAGACAAAGTTGGCCAATTATAGGTTTATAGAGCCAAATTTCTGTTTGATCAATTAATTAAAAATAAATTATTTTGATCAAATTAATTAATTTGACCAATTAATTAAAGAGAAATAATTAATTGAATCAAATTTGGGTCTTTTAAATATTTGGGTCAAATATAAACCAAACCCAAGATTAAATAATTGGGCCCAAGTCCAATTTGAGCCCAAGCTCGCAAAGGCCTTTGGAAAACTCTATAAATAGGAGGCCTTGGCTCATTTGAGGGGGAGGCAAAAAGAAAGGAAGGTCAGAATTTTGAAGCTCCAAGCCAAAGTCAAAGAATTCAGAGAAACTTCATCAAGAATGAAGACTGAAGACTGAAGACTCCTTGAAATCCATAAGTTTCAAAGTGTTGAACACTTCTTGAAGATTGAAGACTCCTTCAAGATTGGAAGACTTCAAGCTCCAAGAATCCATTGAAGCGCCAGACTCGAGATCAAGCGTTCCAGCCCTCGAGTGAAACACATCCACACACAAGAGAGAGAATTAGAGGATTAACATTAGAGATTGTACATCCACACGCATACAAATATTAATACAAATATACATTTTATTCCACGTGTTCCATCTTCAAAGTTACGTGTGAACAACGTCAACTGTACTCCAATGTGCATCATGGTCCGAGTGTCAACCCATAACGTAGTCCATCACAGTATTGGTCGTCTCCAGTCGGACGTAATCAATGAAGGATCTTGCACTTTCTTCAACTCTTCAGATATATCGTCGTTACGTCTCAGAAACTCCTATGGAAGAAAATCACAAAGTATTTGTAACTAAAATTTGAGTTAATGTGCAAGTGAAGAAATACTTAAGGTAACAATAATATCTGCAGTGAAAATTTTCCAACGACACAAGTCCGCCCATTGTTGCAGTTTCTTCCAGACGAACATAGAAAGCAAGTCAATGACCTGCATGAGCGTTCATGATGACATTACAATAAAGAAACTAAATTAGAAACTTAAAAGTTTAAATTTAACTCATCGTTCATCCAGTAGCAGGGAGTCAAAAGGTTTTGAAACCACGCTTTGTCCCTAAAAGCAAATGTCGTCTTTCGTGGAGCATTGTCTACCTCCATGTTGTCCAACCACTTTTGGAAACGTTTATCAAGCTTCTTAGGTATCTCAGTTAGGAGGTTGTATGGCATGACCTTTTGTTTTTTGACCCCTGCCCTCGTATCCTTCCATGGAGTTCGAAGTTTCCAAGAAAAAGTTCTCTTCCGATCTCCCAGACGCTTTACTATTTCTCTAGGTTCCACGATCTCTTGAACCTCATGGGAGTTTGATTCAACACCCTACAACAAAAGTTTCACGGTCAATTATCAAACCCAACGACGTATCTCAACTATGTCAAAATTACGTGATTACCTTGTCCTCTACCATCGAATCTTCTGAAACCCCACCACGCCCCTCCTCCACGACATGGTCCTTTCCTTTATCAGATGGTTCATCACCTGCTGCACTACGGTTGGGACCCAAATACTTGGTAGGATCAACCACCAATTTACCCTGTAACGTAAATTAAAAGTATTAAACCACATAGTATATACCTTAGATACACAAGTACTTCTTGAACAAGTAAGTACCTTAGATAACCGACACAAGTACTTCTTGATCGACTCTAAGTCAGATTTCATCCCTTTTACATCGGATTCCATCTCCTTCATCCGTCGGTCTAGTGACTCGTATGATTGCTTGCAGTCACACTGGCAGGTCTTACCCACGCCTTCAGGTAGACCCTCATGTGCCGATTGTTCATCGAGCCCAACCATATCTGCATCCTTTGTCGGAGAACCCCTATCCAAACCAACCTCCTCTAACCCTCTATCACTCCCCACAAGATGATCTAAGTTTGCATCATTCATTGGTTCTGGTTGTGGTGGGAAAACAGGGGCCTCTAGTTGTGGTGGCAAAACAAGGGCCTCTAGTTGTAGCGGCAAAACGATACGACGCATGTGTTCGAGCTCTGCATCGCTCGACACCAATTGCACTGTCACCCTTGCCGACAATAGTTAGTTGTATAAGGTCACAAAAAACTTCAATAATAAATAACGCTCGACACTAATATTATATAAATTAATTACTTACTACTTCCGTCAAGCCAAATATCTCGCTGCTAAGTTGGGTGTACGAAGGAGAATGGGAGCATGACCATCGAGAAAAGGGTGGGATCGCATCCTGGTTCATCCAGTTCGCAACACAATTCGTCAGAGATGATATAGTCTCATACGCATCCTATAAGAAGATCAAACAACTTAGTCTATTTTAGGCTTTTGAGGTATTCCAAGTTCTGAGTGATATAACTAACCTGAAAAGCATGTGGAAAGTCGTAAAGACTATATCTTTCCAATCGACCAGTCTCTCCAGCCACGGCGTCTCTTTGGGTGGCCTGACTAAGTGCTTTCTTCAAACTCCTTATGGTCATCTCAAAAATTACATTGCTGATAGCGAGCATAGCTAGCTAGTTTTCCCTAATCAATTTAGCTAGTCTTTTATGATTTATTGGCCATTTTATTGCACTTAATGTTTATTTTGTAGGAAATTGATGATTGGAGCTAAAACGTGATTTTGGAGTCAATTGGGTGTTCGGGACATGAAAAAGGGCTAAAAGATCGAAAAAGGATAAAGTTGGAATAAGTCAAATTCAGCCCAGCTGATTTTAAAAAAAAAAAAAAAAACAAACAAACTTCATAGCGTCGCGACGCTCTAGGCAAAATTTCCAGATTCGCGGTATCGCGACAGCGTCGCAACGCTGTCCATAGCGTCTCGACGCTACGACGAAAAAATCAGAATATAAGGAAATTTCGGCTAGGTTTTAGGGGACTTCGTTTTGGGACTTTTTGGAGCCGACAACAGAGGAAAAACAGAGCATTTTGGAGCTGAAGCAAAGGGAGCAAGTTGGAAATCAACCCATTGTTCGTGGGGATCGTGACGGGGACGTTCGGTCTCGGCCTACAACGAGTTTAATTCCTCTTTCCCTCACTTTAGTTAGTTTTTATGGCTGTTTTAGACTATGGCTATATTGTAACGTTGTGTATGAGTAGCTAGGCTTTAATTCTTAGGGATTGATGTAGCCGTTGGGCACGTTATGGATTGATTTACGGTTTTTATGCTATTGATGTCATTTATGCATATGTGTGTCCTTAATGCTTTCAATTTATCGGCCATAAATTGATTGATGTTTATGCTTGAATCTAACTCGGGAGAGAGGATTTAAATTAGAAATCAATATGCATAACTAGAATTTAGCTAAAAATCGGGAGATTAAGGTTAATTCTAGAAATTGTTGTAAAGGTTAGCCTTATTGCCTTGTATGTTTATTGGATTTAGATAGGGATATCGGGTTCAATTACATATGGGAGAATCATGTATGCTCGGGAGAGATATGTGTGATTTTAGTTGCCAAGATTTATGAATCATAGTATGTGTTGATCCGTTTATTAATCCATAACTCCAATTGGTGAAATCAAATCCCTAAGACCAATTCTTCCCATTACATTGTCACTTTTTGCTTTAGTTTTGTGTTTGAATCAATTATATTCTCATTCAATTCGATTCCCTAAATAAAATTGGTCAAAAGTATTTTCGGTAATTAAAATTGACTAGACACCAATCCAGAGGACGACATTCGAATTTATATTCACTATATTATAACTTGACCCGTACACTTGCGGTAAGCAATTAGCGCATCAAGTTTTTGGCGCCGTTGCCGGGGATTGGCATATTTAGTCAATTTTAATATCGTAGAAAAATTGTCCGGTCTTAGTTTAGGGTGTATTCTATTTTTTGTTATTTTTGTTATTTTTGTTTTTAGGTAGATTGCATTTTTTTCCTTTATTTTCTTTTTCCCTATTTAGATTTTTCCATATTTGTTTGGATTTTCCATAGATAGATTTTTCTTTTTGGTTTATTTTCCTTTTCTAGATTATTTTCCTTATTTGCTAGTTTCCTTATTTGTTTTTGCCATATTTGATTGTACATTCCTTATTTGTTTATCTTTTCCTTTTGTAGATTATTTTTCTTTCCTATTTTAGATTTAGCTTTTCCTTGTCTTAGATTCTTTCCTTATTTGTTTACTTTCCTTTTCTTTTATTTTTCCTTTTTAGGTGAGGTTGGATTGTGCATGCGAAGGGTTAGAGAGTTGGCCTTAGTTCCCTTAGATCCAGAGATAGAAAGAACATACAATAGACTTCGAAGGGAAAATCAAGAAAATATCCAAATGGCCAATCCTAATCCTGAGGAGCCTAAGCCTATTAGGGACTACTTTCAGCCGGTCTTTCAAGAGCAACAATCGGGGATTGTCTATGCCCCGATCAATGCTAACAACTTTGAGCTGAAAACGGGTCTCATTCAGATGGCTCGAGATTGTGCTTACAGAGGATCACCCATGGAGGATCCAAATTCTCACTTGAAATCCTTCTTAGACATCTGTGGGACGGTAAAATTAAATGGTGTTTCTGAAGATGCCATTCGCTTACGTTTATTTCCTTTTTCTTTGCAGGACAAAGCGAGGGACTGGTTACAATCTATTCCACCTGGAAGCATTACCACTTGGGATGCTTTGGTCCAGGCATTCTTAAAGAAGTTCTTTCCTCCTGCCAAGACGGTCAAGCTGAGGACCGAAATTGGGACGTTCCAGCAGCAGTTTGATGAGCAGCTGTTCGAGGCTTGGGAGCGATTTAAAGAGTTGCTGAGGAAGTGCCCTCAGCATGGATACTGTTGGGCTCCTAGAGTGAGTAAAATTATGATCTGAAAAGACTCTAGAATTCCTGTGCAAGTATACACAGTCTGCAGCAAGTAATAAGTATTTGTCAATCCAAGGCCTGAACTAGCTTCCACTCTATCTATTTTGTATGAATCTTTTAATGGTTTCAAGGTAATAAAAATGATTGGGTTTTATAAGAATTATGCTGAAGCAAAGTAAATGACAGAACAACAAGTAAACAAATAGGCAGACAGATTAGAGGCAGGCGCTGGTTAGGTTTAGTAATTGTTTTATCAAATGCTCTAGCAATATTATTGATCATGCAACTCTCGCAGTATTATTAGCGGATTCCTCCCGGAACTCCGAATCTTTTGGAATGTGTTTCAACCCCAATGAAGTGCGACCGATCAAGCACTAGGCAACTGGCTATCCCTAGCTCAGTCACTGGCGTTCACCAATACACAATGATCGTAGTGTGATTAACCGCCACACACTCTCTAAATCATCCCTGAAACTAGAGAGAGGTATTCACACCGGCTGGCCAGGCGGGCATAAAATAAGAGTAAACACAACAATTAATCAAGTTGCAATAATCAATATATTATTAGAGATGAAGCACGGCAACTACATATTACTTAACCAACGCCTAAAGCTACTTAGTTCATAATAAGCATGAGAACACGAATTACAATCTGAGTAGACATGTCCATAATCATAAGATAATAAAGAAAATAATAATCTCCTTAATCAGCTTGCAGATGATGGTGTTCTTGGTAATCTCCAATCTCTCTATACTACTCGGCTTCCAAGGAAAGTTGGAATGAATTTGACTTGGGCGGCTACTTCCTTTTATAGAAGGATAGGAGGCTTGAATTAGGTCAACATGGACACGTGTAGGGCTCTCCTTGCTCCTTTATCCCGAAAATAATTCAACAGAAGTCGGTTCATGAAGTTGGCTAACGAGCTGTGACGTGGCAGTTCTGCTTCCGGGTTTGCTCCAGCATAAAATTCGCTCCCTCAAGTCGCCCAGCAACAGATTCCGCACAAAATGATTTCCAAAGCTTCCATTCTTCCAAATGAGTTAAAACATGTAATATATATCTAAAACCAACCCTATTAAGCACAAAAGACACACAAATCAATATAGAAATGAGGCCTAAATAACTACCTTTTGGGCAGTTATCAGATACCCCGACTGGCTTCAGGTTCAATTATTTTATAATGGCTTAACTCCTCGTACAAAAACTATTGTTGATGCAGCAGCAGGTGGGACTCTGTTGTCCAAAACTGTTGAGAGTGCTAGGACTTTTTTAGAGGATATGGCCACCAATAGCTATCAGTGGCCATCGGAGCGGTCGGGACCCAAAAAGATTGCTGCTGGAGTGTTTAAGATCGATAATGTAAGTGCACTGCAGGCCCAGATGTCTTCCCTGGCTAATGCGTTCTTAAAATTTTCAGGTACAGGGAGCGCTCAAACGATCGAGTCTGCAGCTGCCCTCGCATCCCAGACTCAGGAGGAAAATCTCGAGCAGGTTCAGTATGTATCTAATTTTAACTCTAGGGGGTACAATAATAATTCTACACCTACACATTATCACCCTAGCAATAGAAATCATGAGAATTTTTCCTATGCTAATAATAAGAATGTGTTGAATCCTCCTGGCTTCACTCCTAAGCAAGAAAGTAAAACGTCTTTTGAGGATCTTGTTGGAGCTTTTATTGCAGAATCAAGCAACAGGTCAAATAAGCTTGAGGAGGCCATGATTGCCTTAAACACTACTGTCAATGGTCATTCTGCAGCCATCAAGAACATTGAGACTCAGCTGGGACAACTGGTAAGTGTTGTTAACACCATGAATAAAGGTAAAGCCCCAGCTGAACAGGAGAAATCTTCTATGGAGTACTACAAGGCCGTCTCTGTGCATCACGAGGAGGAGACTCCATTATCTCAAGAGGAGGAGAATACTGAACCAGAGGAACTCACAGGAGAAGTTGAAGAAGGCACCACCTCAAACGAAGATGAAAAGCTTAATCCTGAGCCTTCTATCCCTTCTCCTACTGTTTTAGTTCCTAAATCAAAGAAAAAGAAAAATTCTAAGGTTAAGTTTGACAAGTTTTTAGATGCTTTTATGGGTTTGCATGTTAATATTCCTTTTTCAGATGCCTTGGAGCAGATGCCTCACTACAGAAAATTCATGAAGGAATGGCTCAACAAGAAGAAAAAGGAAAAGCAGTTGGAGACTGTATATCTTGCATCGACGTGCAGTGCTCGTGTCCAACAGGGAGTACCAGAAAAATTGTCTGACCCAGGGAGTTTTACTATTCCTTGTAATTTTGGTACTTTTTCATGTAGAGCACTATGTGACCTAGGGGCTAGCATAAATATAATTCCTCTATCATTATGTAAAAAGCTTAACATAGGAGAAATAAAATCTACTGCTGTTAGACTCCAGTTGGCTGACCAATATGTGGTTAGTCCTTATGGAATTGTGGAAAATGTGCTGATCAAAGTAGGTAGATTTCTCCTTCCTGTTGACTTCTTTGTGTTGGACATTAAAGAGAATCCTGCTATGCCTATTATATTAGGGAGACCATTCCTTGCTACAGGGAGGGTTATAATTGATATTGAATGCAGGGAGCTAATCATCAGAGTCCAACAGGAGAAGGAGGTCTTAAAAGCTTTTGAGGACCCTAAGAACACATCAGATACCATGTTGGTGGGCTATAGGAGAGGTGCTAGGAAGAGCACCAATGATGGAACATCTGACAGGAGACCACCTTGATGCATATTTGGTCAACACGTCGAGCTAATGACGTTAAACAAGCGCTTATGGGAGGCAACCCAGTTAAGTTTAGTTGTGTCTTTCTTTTGAGTTTGAATTATTGTTTGTGTCTGTTTTGTAGGTTTTGTTTTCAGTCTCCCCTTTGCTTTCAAGCTTTCAAGCTTTCAATCAAGATGTCATCACCCTTCCAGGCCAGTATTGTTCACTCCTTTCATTCTTTTATTGTTCTCATGCTTGTTTATGTCTTATTTTCTTTATACATTGAGGACAATGCATGTTTTAAGTTTGGGGGTGGATTAGCATGTTTGTGGAGCCCTTGAGCATCTGAGTTCGGGCTATAGTTTTGAGCTTTCTTTGAATTAAGCATATGGTTGTTTTCTGGATAATATTTTTGTTGGGTTTTATGTCCTAAAACTCGTAGATAGTGAATTACTAACGAATTATACACTTGTAACAATAAAGTGTTATTGAGGTTTATGCAATAAAGTGTTATTGTCATATTAAGTCTAGAATTGCACAATATGACCCAAATCCAATAAACAAAGATCCAAGGTTGTTTACATGAGACTTGAACTAGTATGTGGGGACATACGGGGATCAGTGTTCAAGTGACAACCTAAAAGGTCTATAGTACATGGATAAGGCTGGGTACCTTATCCTGGTAACACTATGTGATACGGCCCGCTTTATATTCGATACAGACGTATTGATCCAAGGCGTCCATGTAGGAGACATGCGAGCGGGGGTATCCTATGCAATGAGTTTGCATAAGACCGGACCACGAAATAGTAAACCACTAGATGTAACACCGTTAACTAGTTAGGTTACTGTTTCAATAGGATGACCTAGGTAACTCGATCTTAATCCTGAGTGTGTCATGAACTCCTTCTCACGAGGGATTGTCCTTTGATTAGTACGGGTGAGAGTGGCCAGTACGTCGACTCAATAAGCCTACCTTCTTGGGGACAAGACCGAGTGGGGGGTGTTGGGTTTTATGCCCTAAAACTCGTAGATAGTAAATGAAACAAATTAATCGATCTCAATAAGTCGTTATTTGAGTGATTCAGTAATTTGGTTATTGAATACATCGAGTTTGCATTAATAAACCCTAAATCCAATAAACTAAGATCCAAGGTTGTTTAAATGAAACTTGGACTAGTATGTAGGGACATACGGGGATCAGTGTCCAAGTAACAACCTAAATGGTCTATAGTATAGGGATAAGACTGGGTACCTTATCCTGGTGACACTATGTGATACGGCCCACCTTGTATCCGATACAGATGCAATGATCCAAAGCATCCATGTAGGAGACATGCGGGTGGGGGTATCCTATGCAATGAGTTTGCATAAGACCGGACCACGAAATAGTAACCACTAGATGTAACGCCGTTAACTAGTCTAGGTTTCTATTTCAATAGGATGACCTAGGTAACTCAATCTCAATCCTGAGTCTGTTATGAACTCCTTTTCAGGAGGGATTGTCCTTAGATTTGTATGGGTGAGAGTGGCCTGCTCGCCGACTCAATATTCCTACCATTTCAGGGGCAAGATCGAATGGGAGCTGGGAACATAACAGTACAAGATGGAATTCACTCCTTCCCCTATTGGGGCAAGTAGATGTGTGTTCCCTTAAGGGCTGATTCCGGGGCTTGAACAAAAGCGCGCTGTCCTCTCTTGGCCCGAGAGGAATTTCTGTTTAGTGGTTGGACCCTAAACAGGTTGTTCATTAGAGGGATCAGTGGTACTTAAGGATCCAGAGGTAACCCAGGGGTAAAACGGAAATTTGACCCAGCTGGTGTTACGAACACACGTGAAGGATTGACTTACTGCTATTGGTCAATATCCGTGGACACAGAAATATTCTACAGTGAGAAGAGTGCAGCTGTGGGTCTTTAGTGGAGTGACCCACGGTTAACGAATGTTGATTGACTCGGTTAATGAGTTTAGCTGATCAATCTCGTATCGTTGGAGCTTTTGATCTGTAGGTCCATTAGGTCCACCTGCTAGCTCATAACGGGTTCTGAGATGATTTAGTCTTGATATTAAAGGGAATTAATATAATGTATGGAGATGCATTACAGTATAAAGTTTAATTAAAGAATTAAACTTTATAATTAATTTTGGATATGATTTGAAATTAATTATTGAGAGAATAATGAATTTAATTAAATATGTGATATTTGATTAATTCATGAATTAATTAATTGGGGAATTAATTAATTTAATTTGGTTAAATGTGATTTAATCAAATTAATACTATAGTTTATATTAATGTACATTTTGATGCACATTAAAACTATAGGTTAAATGAGAGATAAAATTGAATGTGATTCAATTATAAAATTAATTAAATATTTGATATTTAATTAATGTGGATTCAATTGATGAGATTAATTGAATGGCCAATTTAATTCAATTGAATATGATTAAAATTGAATTAAATACCTTAGGTTATAATTGGTTTAATTAATATTGATTTAATTAAATTAATTATAATTATTTAATTAATTAAATGATAATTATTATTTAATTAATAGACGGCCTGGATCGCGTTGATTATGATCAACGGTAGAGATCAAGTAGGGATTAACTCCCTCCCCACTTATCGTAAAGTTGGGAGGGAGTTTCCCCAACAGAAGGACACTCTCTCATTTTCACGAAAGACCTAAGAGAACTCTCAAAAATTCTCTCAAAAATTCCAGCACTTCCTTGCTGTAAAATTCTCATCCAAGACCAAAAATTGGTTCCCACAAGCCAATCTCGAATTCCAAGAGTCATAGTGGGTGATCCGACGTGGTAGTGTTCGTTGGGAGGAAGAATCACATACATTGGAGCATTGTGCTGTGTTCTTCAATTCCATGTAAGTTTTCTAGATCTAAATAAGTTTTTAGATCTAATTTTTCAAGCATGCTTAATCAAATCGTCTAAATAGAAATCGTTTCTGTTTTATTTTTTTTTGCCCAACGTATCGGTATTCTAATTAGAAATTAAATCACAAACGGTGAAAACCGCTTCCGCTAAAGGATTCAATTCCTTCAAATGGTATCAGAGCCAGGTTCGTGATTTTAATTTCGGTTTTAGAATTTGCGTTGTGGCTGTTGGTGGGATTTAATTCTGCATTTTGAATGAGAATTTTGCTGATAAACTGTTTAGGTATTTGGCCTTAGATTTACAAATTCTTCTTGATTTGATCATGTAAGGGCCCATGTTTTTGGGGCAAATTGTTGTAAATAGAGTCATGTAAGTCCGTGTCAATAAATTAGGATTCAATTGTTGAATTGGTGCTCGGATCGGGATGATTTTTGTGTTTTTTCGTTGCTGGAACGAAGAACAGAGCAGAATCTGCCCAGAAAATTCGAAAAAAAAAAAAAAAAAACGGTTACGAAATAATTATTTTTTTGCGTCCGTTGAAGATCGAACGTGGGTGGCTGGAGCGGTTGGTGCAGAGGCGCATGGCAACTGTCAGGTCGTGAGTTCGATTCGGATTGTGGGCGGTTAATTTTTTTTTTTTCGTGCGGCGTGGGTTCTTGCGGTTGAAGCAGTTACGAAATAAAAATAAATTGCGTTGCTTAAGTCTCGAATGCTGGTGCTGGAGCAGTTGGGGTGCGCGTGTGTCTAGCATCCTGGTGGTCGCGAGTTCGAGCTGATCCGTGGGCAATTTATTTTTTCCGTGCGGATTAGATCGTGGGCGGTCCGGTTTACACTGGCTAGGTCCGGTTCAATTAAATCCGGTCTGGTTCATGTAATTCTGGTCCGATTCGAGTGGTTTGGGTCCGGTTTGAAGCGGTTCAAGCTGGTTCGGGCCTGTTCTGGAGCGGTTCAAGACTCTTTTAGGATAATTTTGATAAAATTATTGTAATTTTATTATTTTTTATTATCCTAGGGGCCAATATACCGGTTTATTCAGCTATTTATCGCTTTATGAATGTCATTTAGCTGTATCCCACCATAGGTTAAGCATGAATCATGCATATTTTATAATTATAAGTGTTATAATGTATGATAAATATGTATGATTGCAATTTCATGAGTAATTTAGTATAAATGTTATATTAAGTATATGAAATTGGAAAAGCATTGAGCATGACATTAATTAGAGTAATATAAGAGTTATATTATATTAATGTCGACAATCATGTAATTTAATTTCGGGAATGTTTTATTAATATAATCGATATTAATTAAATGAAATTGAAATTGCATGAAGCATGACACCACCTTAGATTAATATAATTGTTATATTATCGGCGTCATGAGCGTTATGGTGTTTAATAATTTGAATTAGATTGTTATTAAGAAACACCATAGTAGCATGTTATAGGGCTAATTATTAAAATTTTATAATAGTTATAAAATTGATTAGAAACCGTCAACCTATAACAAAGAATTGCATGCAAACATAGGACCTTAGGTTAAAATTGAATTAATTTTAAAATGTTTAAAATTAATTAGACCTAAGCTCATTTTAATTCTAATAGGATTAGAATTATATTCTTACTTAGGATTAAAATAGTTTTAATTTACTAAGTAGGAATAGCATTACTATGATTATAAGGGAACTCTCCCGGCGAGGTTCTGTCTAGGCTGGGGTACTTAAGTTGACGGTTTACGGAACACCTCCTACCTGGGAACTGACCCGGAACCTGAGTTGAATTAATCATAGTTTAATGTTAGCATGCAATGTCACTAGGTAATTAAAATGGTTTAATTCACCTAGACATTAGTGTAAAGACCTTTATATAAGAGTTATATACAGGCATAGACTTAGATAGATTCACTTAGCCGGAATTTACCTAAGTAATAGACCCTTTAATTATAAAAATACTTAGTGGGAGGAAATATATCAAAAAAAGATTTTCATAAATCAATGTTTTGCTCTCATGTCCTCAAGAGTTCACAACGTGAGGTCCATGCTTGGCCTCGAGTCACCCTGGGAGTGACCCCCTACGGATGGTGTTTGCATGGATCAATATCAAGGTGAATGAGGGAGTATTTTATAGTAAGTGGGAGCAGGACACGTGTCAACGTATCCTACGGTCTCCTCCATTAGGTTGCACCGTGAGATCCCCATGATCTGCCTGCGAGTCGCCTTGGGAGCGATCACCCTACGGAGGGCTTGATCATGGGAGTCGGAACAACGCAAACTCCACAAATGGATAGGGTTTCTTAGGTCCATTTCCAACTTTGACTTTCCCTACGGTAGCATTGTTGGGACCGACCTTTGAAATCTGAAAATGGAGGGTCACACTTACGGGAAATTGTTAAGATGTTAATAATTTCCTGACCGAATAACGGTAGCTAAGAACTATTGGAATATGAGTTATTCTGGGAATAGGGACTGGCTGAGATTGTCTCAATTCAGGGGAGGAGTAGTTGACTGCCCTACGGTAGCTGTTGCTCTAAACCTCTGAAGTATCGTTGCAAAATGAATGTTTATTCTATGGGTCGATCATTACTTTTGCTAAATTGATTGGATTAAAATAATAATAATATTATTTTGTGTAATGGGTTAATGCATCATCACTAATTAAATTAATTTGTTTGTTTCAGCATGAATCGTTCTTTGTATGCCTCTAATTACGCCGTGTGTAATAAAACTGGTATCGCTAATACAACTAAGGAGATGCACTCAAACACTAATTGCGTGGATTTGGTCTTAACTGAGGACTGTCCTCAGGCCCACATGTCTAATTCATCTGAAATTGTTCATGATGAATATGACATAGACTGCTTAGCAAAACTCAATGAAAATAAATGTGATTTATTGGTCATTGAAACGTGTATAGTGGAAAATGATGATACAGCCTGGATCCTTGATTCAGGTGCCACTCATCATGTATGCTCTTCCTTTGAGGGAATGAGCTCCTGGCAACAATTAGATGCTGGGGAAATGACTCTCAGAGTTGGGACTGGGGAGTTCATTTCAGCTAAAGCAGTGGGAGACATTAAAATGTTCTTCTCCAGGGAACGTTATATGTTATTAGATAATGTATATATAGTTCCTAAAATAAAAAGAAATTTGATTTCTGTATCTTGTTTGCTTGAACAAGGATATTCAGTGTCCTTTTCTGTAAATGAAGCTCTCATTACTAAAAGGGGTGCTGATATTTGTTCTGCAAACTTGGAGAACAATTTATATGTTTTAAGACCAATAGAGTCTAGGGCTATTTTGAACAATGAGATGTTTAAAACAGCTGAGACTCAACCTAAAAGGCAAAAGGTTTCTCAAAGTACCTATCTTTGGCACTTGAGACTTGGCCACATAAATCTCAATAGGATTGGGAGATTGGTTAAGAACGGACTTCTAAGCCAGTTAGAAGATGGTACTTTACCTCCGTGTGAGTCTTGTCTCGAAGGTAAGATGACCAAACGACCTTTTACTGGAAAAGGTTATCGTGCCAAGGAGCCCTTAGAGCTCGTACATACGGATCTCTGTGGTCCAATGAATGTTAGGGCTCGAGGAGGGTATGAATATTTCATCTCTTTCATAGATGATTATTCAAGGTATGGTTATTTATACCTAATGAGTCATAAGTCTGAAGCCCTTGAAAATTTCAAGGAGTATAAGGCTGAAGTTAAGAACTCATTAGGTAAGACCATTAAAACGCTTCGATCTGATCGAGGTGGAGAGTATTTGGACTTAGAATTCCAGAACTATTTGATAGAACATGGAATCACGTCCCAACTCTCAGCACCAGGTACACCTCAGCAGAATGGTGTATCTGAAAGGAGAAACAGAACCTTGTTAGACATGGTTCGATCTATGATGAGCTATGCTCAGTTGCCTAATTCTTTTTGGGGTTATGCAGTAGAGACTGCAGTTTATATTTTGAATGTTGTTCCCTCAAAGAGTGTTTCTGAAACACCATTTGAGCTCTGGAAAGGGCGTAAAGCTAGTTTACGTCATTTCAGAATTTGGGGTTGCCCTGCACATGTGCTTGTGGCAAATCCAAAGAAATTGGATTCACGTTCAAAATTATGCCTATTCGTAGGCTACCCAAAAGAAACAAGAGGTGGATATTTCTTCGATCCACAAGAAAATAAAGTGTTTGTATCGACAAATGCTACTTTCTTGGAAGAAGACCACGTTAGAGAACACAAACCACGTAGTAAAATTGTGTTGAGTGAACTTTCTGGGGAAGCTACAAATGAATCAACAAGAGTTGTTGATGAGGCTGGACCTTCAACAAGGGTTGTTGATGAGCCCAGTTCAGAGGCTGGACCTTCAACAAGAGTTGTTGATGAGCCCAGTACATCTGGTCAAGCCCATCCTTCTCAAGAGTTGAGAATGCCTCGACGTAGTGGGAGGGTTGTTATTCAACCTGAACGCTATTTGGGTTTAGCAGAAACTCCAGCTGTCATACCTGATGATGGAGTTGAGGATCCATTGACCTTTAGACAGGCAATGAATGATGTGGATCATGACCAGTGGGTCAAAGCTATGGACCTAGAGATGGAGTCTATGTACTTCAATCAAGTCTGGGATCTTGTAGACTTACCTGAAGGGGTAAAACCCATAGGGTGCAAATGGATCTACAAGAGAAAACGAGACGCAGTTGGGAAAGTACAGACTTTCAAAGCTCGACTTGTGGCAAAGGGTTATACCCAAAAGGAAGGGGTGGACTATGAAGAAACCTTCTCCCCAGTTGCCATGTTAAAGTCGATAAGGATACTCTTGTCCATTGCCACGTTTTATGATTATGAAATTTGGCAAATGGATGTCAAGACTGCTTTTCTGAATGGCAATCTTGAAGAGAGCATCTTTATGTCTCAACCAGAAGGGTTCATCGCTCAAGATCAAGAGCAAAAAGTTTGCAAGCTTAAACGATCCATTTATGGGTTGAAGCAAGCTTCCAGATCTTGGAATATAAGGTTTGACACTGCTGTCAAATCTTATGGCTTTGATCAGAACGTTGATGAGCCTTGTGTTTACAAAAGGATTATCAGCGGTTCAGTAGCTTTTCTAGTGTTGTATGTAGATGATATTCTGCTTATTGGGAATAATGTAGAATATCTAACTGAAATTAAAACTTGGCTATCAACTGAGTTCCAAATGAAAGATTTGGGTGAAGCTCAATATGTTCTAGGGATTCAAATTATCAGGAATCGTAAGAACAGAACGTTAGCCCTGTCTCAAGCATCCTATATAGACAAGATGTTGTCTAAATATAAGATGCAGAATTCCAAGAGGGGTTTACTCCCCTTCAGGCATGGAGTTCATCTGTCTAAGGAACAGTGTCCTAAGACACCTCAAGAAATTGAGGATATGAGACGGATCCCTTATGCTTCAGCAGTGGGCAGCCTTATGTATGCCATGTTGTGTACTAGGCCTGACATATGCTATGCAGTTGGGATAGTTAGTAGATACCAGTCTAATCCAGGGTTAGACCACTGGACTGCAGTGAAAAACATCCTCAAATATCTTAGGAGAACGAGGGACTATCAGCTTGTGTATGGGGCTAAGGATTTGATCCTTACAGGATACACAGACTCTGACTTTCAGACTGATAAGGATTCTAGGAAATCCACATCAGGGTCAGTGTTTACCCTAAATGGGGGAGCTGTAGTCTGGCGTAGCATCAAACAAGGATGCATTGCAGACTCCACCATGGAGGCCGAATATGTCGCTGTTTGTGAAGCAGCTAAGGAGGCTGTATGGCTTAGGAAGTTCTTGATGGATTTGGAAGTTGTTCCAAATATGAACTTGCCAATCACCCTTTATTGTGATAATAGTGGTGCAGTGGCAAATTCTAAAGAACCTCGCAGTCACAAGAGAGGCAAGCATATAGAGCGCAAATATCATCTCATCAGAGAGATCGTGCAACGAGGTGATGTGATCGTCACGAAGATAGCTTCGGAGCACAACATTGCTGATCCATTTACGAAGGCTCTCACGGCTAAAGTGTTCGAGGGTCATCTAGATGGTCTAGGTCTGCGAGATATGTACATAGAATAATCTAGGGCAAGTGGGAGAAGTGTAATGGGTATTCAAATGTCCTAGTTTATTGTATTTATCTGTATTTCTACTTTTCATGTATCATACAGTATTAATACAAACAATTATTCCTACTTCAATGATTATTCATTCAATTCTGATTGTTGATGTACATTGCCCACTAGAGTTTTAGTTCAAGTGGGAGTTGTTGGGTTTTATGCCCTAAAACTCGTAGATAGTAAATGAAACAAATTAATCGATCTCAATAAGTCGTTATTTGAGTGATTCAGTAATTTGGTTATTGAATACATCGAGTTTGCATTAATAAACCCTAAATCCAATAAACTAAGATCCAAGGTTGTTTAAATGAAACTTGGACTAGTATGTAGGGACATACGGGGATCAGTGTCCAAGTAACAACCTAAATGGTCTATAGTATAGGGATAAGACTGGGTACCTTATCCTGGTGACACTATGTGATACGGCCCACCTTGTATCCGATACAGATGCAATGATCCAAAGCATCCATGTAGGAGACATGCGGGTGGGGGTATCCTATGCAATGAGTTTGCATAAGACCGGACCACGAAATAGTAACCACTAGATGTAACGCCGTTAACTAGTCTAGGTTTCTATTTCAATAGGATGACCTAGGTAACTCAATCTCAATCCTGAGTCTGTTATGAACTCCTTTTCAGGAGGGATTGTCCTTAGATTTGTATGGGTGAGAGTGGCCTGCTCGCCGACTCAATATTCCTACCATTTCAGGGGCAAGATCGAATGGGAGCTGGGAACATAACAGTACAAGATGGAATTCACTCCTTCCCCTATTGGGGCAAGTAGATGTGTGTTCCCTTAAGGGCTGATTCCGGGGCTTGAACAAAAGCGCGCTGTCCTCTCTTGGCCCGAGAGGAATTTCTGTTTAGTGGTTGGACCCTAAACAGGTTGTTCATTAGAGGGATCAGTGGTACTTAAGGATCCAGAGGTAACCCAGGGGTAAAACGGAAATTTGACCCAGCTGGTGTTACGAACACACGTGAAGGATTGACTTACTGCTATTGGTCAATATCCGTGGACACAGAAATATTCTACAGTGAGAAGAGTGCAGCTGTGGGTCTTTAGTGGAGTGACCCACGGTTAACGAATGTTGATTGACTCGGTTAATGAGTTTAGCTGATCAATCTCGTATCGTTGGAGCTTTTGATCTGTAGGTCCATTAGGTCCACCTGCTAGCTCATAACGGGTTCTGAGATGATTTAGTCTTGATATTAAAGGGAATTAATATAATGTATGGAGATGCATTACAGTATAAAGTTTAATTAAAGAATTAAACTTTATAATTAATTTTGGATATGATTTGAAATTAATTATTGAGAGAATAATGAATTTAATTAAATATGTGATATTTGATTAATTCATGAATTAATTAATTGGGGAATTAATTAATTTAATTTGGTTAAATGTGATTTAATCAAATTAATACTATAGTTTATATTAATGTACATTTTGATGCACATTAAAACTATAGGTTAAATGAGAGATAAAATTGAATGTGATTCAATTATAAAATTAATTAAATATTTGATATTTAATTAATGTGGATTCAATTGATGAGATTAATTGAATGGCCAATTTAATTCAATTGAATATGATTAAAATTGAATTAAATACCTTAGGTTATAATTGGTTTAATTAATATTGATTTAATTAAATTAATTATAATTATTTAATTAATTAAATGATAATTATTATTTAATTAATAGACGGCCTGGATCGCGTTGATTATGATCAACGGTAGAGATCAAGTAGGGATTAACTCCCTCCCCACTTATCGTAAAGTTGGGAGGGAGTTTCCCCAACAGAAGGACACTCTCTCATTTTCACGAAAGACAGAGAAGAGAACTCTCAAAAATTCTCTCAAAAATTCCAGCACTTCCTTGCTGTAAAATTCCCATCCAAGACCAAAAATTGGTTCCCACAAGCCAATCTCGAATTCCAAGAGTCATAGTGGGTGATCCGACGTGGTAGTGTTCGTTGGGAGGAAGAATCACATACATTGGAGCATTGTGCTGTGTTCTTCAATTCCATGTAAGTTTTCTAGATCTAAATAAGTTTTTAGATCTAATTTTTCAAGCATGCTTAATCAAATCGTCTAAATAGAAATCGTTTCTGTTTTATTTTTTTTTGCCCAACGTATCGGTATTCTAATTAGAAATTAAATCACAAACGGTGAAAACCGCTTCCGCTAAAGGATTCAATTCCTTCAGGGGGCTGGGGACATGACAATACAAGATGGAATTCACTCCTTCCCCTATTGGGGCAAGTAGATGTGTGTTCCCTTAAGGACTGATTCCGGGGCTTGAACAAAGGCGCGCCGTCCTCTCCTGGCCCGGGAGGAACTCTTGTTTAGAGGTTGGACCCTAAACAAATTGTTCATTAGAGGGATCAGTGGTACTTAAGGATCCAGAGGTAACCCAGGGGTAAAACGGTAATTTGACCCAACTGATGTTACGAACACACGTGAAGGATTGACTTACTGCATTGGTCGATATCCGTGAACACATAAATATTCTACAGTGAGAAGAGTGCAGCTGTGGGTCTTTAGTGGAGTGACCCACAGTTAACGAATGTTGATTGACTCGGTTAATGAGTTTAGCTGATCAATCTCGTATCGTTGGAGCTTCTGATATGTAGGTCCATTAGGTCCACCTGCTAGCTCATAACGGGTTCTGAGATTATATAGTCTTGATTATTAAAGGGAATATAAGTTAATTGTATTTTGATGCAATTAATATAATGTATGGAGATACATTATAGTATAAGTTTAATTAATGAATTAAACTTTATAATAAAATTAATTTTGGATATGATTCAAAATTAATTAATGAGAGAATTATGAATTTAATTAAATATGTGATATTTGATTAATTCATGAATTAATTAATTGGGGAATTAATTAATTTAATTTTAATTTGGTTAAATGTGATTTAATAAAATTAAAACTATAGTTTACATTGATGTACATTTTGATGCAAAATAAAACTATAGGTTAAATGAGAGATAAAATTGAATATGATTCAATTATAAAATTAATTAAATATTTGATATTTAATTAATGTGGATTCAATTGATGAGATTAATTGAATGACCAATTTAATTCAATTGAATATGATTCAAATTGAATTAAATACCTTAGGTTATAATTGATTTAATTAATATTGATTTAATTAAATTAATTATAATTATTTAATTAATTAAATGATAAATGATAATTATTATTTAATTAATAGATGGCCAAGATCGTTTGGATTTGATCCAACGATCTAGAATGAGTAGGGTTTTAACTCCCTCCCCACTTATCGTTAAGTGGAGAAGGGGTTACTCAGATTAGCTCTCACTCTCTCATGCTTCACGATTACAGAAAAGACAATTCTCTCTCAATTTTCTCTCTGGCTCTTTCCAAAAATTACAGCAACTTGTTTTTGCTGGAATTTTTCCCTTTCCAAGACTAGTTTTGGGTTCCCACAAGCCAATCTCAAGTAATCCAAGAGATATAGCGGGTGATCCATAATGGTGGTGTCGATTGGGAGATCAAGAACGATCAAGAACGAGAATCTTGGAGCATCGTGCTGTATTCTTCGAAAATCCAAGTAAGTGTTCTTGATCTTGAATATATTTACAGCATGCTTAATCTTAGTAATTTAGAAATTGTTTCTAATTTTGTTGCCAACGTATTGGTTTTTCTGAAATTGAAATTTAATTCGAGTTGGTCTTGTTTGCTTCCGCTGCCAAAGGGATTTCAACCCTTCAATTTTTGCATGACTATGATGTCCTAGGATAGGCTTTCTTGTCAATTTTCAAGCTTGCGATGAGTTGTAAGCATGAGTGCCCAAAAAGGGAGACTTTCTAAACTTTTTCTAGGAGATGGCTTGCATGAGTAGAGTATTTATCTTGGCTAGATTTGGATTTGAATGCTTAGAGCGAATTATTAGGTTCATATGCTTGTTGTCACCTCGATAGGTGTAGGGAAGAGCTAAAGAGTTAATTTTTTGCAAATTAGCATGTTTGATCTTGCTTAGGAGGAAAGAAAAGAATATATGCTTATCATGTTCATAAAGAAAAATCATTCTTGTTGTTACTGTTGAGAAAATAAATTATGCCATGGCCTGTGCACAGTTTGCAATGTTTAATAAAGTTTAGGCAAAAAGAGCTACCCTGTTGTGATCAGTTAGGCCAACCAGAGAAATCTCAGGTTAAGGGTCCCTACAATAGGTGTGTGAAAGCTAGTGCCACATATAAATGCTAAATTTAATTGCAATTTATAAGCACCTAAGTATGGAGGAAAACAAACTAATTTGTTCCATTAACTCATTAGTGAAACCTTAGTGCCAGTGTAGAGGGAAGATGAGCTGAGAGTTTAATAATCCAATCCCGGGTTAGTAGAGTCTGATCTCGTTGAGTTAGATCTCGCTTATGCAAGTTAATTTTGGAAAAATTTTAATCTGTCTCCCTCATTGGTCCTTATGTGCATGTCTCTTGCTTGCTTGGTTATTGACTTTTGAGCCTTGAGGATTAAGTCATGTTTGTTGCATCCATTCTTCTACTGTATGTTGGATTTTTAGTTTGCTCGAGGACTAGCAAAAGCTTAAGTTTGGGGGTGTTTGATAGCGAGCATAGCTAGCTAGTTTTCCCTAATCAATTTAGCTAGTCTTTTATGATTTATTGGCCATTTTATTGCACTTAATGTTTATTTTGTAGGAAATTGATGATTGGAGCTAAAACGTGATTTTGGAGTCAATTGGGTGTTCGAGACATGAAAAAGGGCTAAAAGATCGAAAAAGGATAAAGTTGGAAGAAGTCAAATTCAGCCCAGCTGATTTAAAAAAAAAAAAAAAAAAAAAAATTCATAGCGTCGCGATGCTAGGACCAGCGTCGCGACGCTGTTCATAGAGTCTCGACGCTACGACGAAAAAATTAGAATATAAGGAAATTTCGGCTAGGTTTTAGGGGACTTCGTTTTGGGACTTTTTGGAGCCGACAACAGAGGAAAAACAGAGCATTTTGGAGCTGAAGCAAAGGGAGCAAGTTGGAAATCAACCCATTGTTCGTGGGGATCGTGACGGGGACGTTCGGTCTCGGCCTACAACGAGTTTAATTCCTCTTTCCCTCACTTTAGTTAGTTTTTATGGCTGTTTTAGACTATGGCTATATTGTAACGTTGTGTATGAGTAGCTAGGCTTTAATTCTTAGGGATTGATGTAGCCGTTGGGCACGTTATGGATTGATTTACGGTTTTTATGCTATTGATGTCATTTATGCATATGTGTGTCCTTAATGCTTTCAATTTACCGGCCATAAATTGATTGATGTTTATGCTTGAATCTAACTCGGGAGAGAGGATTTAAATTAGAAATCAATATGCATAACTAGAATTTAGCTAAAAATCGGGAGGTTAAGGTTAATTCTAGAAATTGTTATAAAGGTTAGCCTTATTGCCTTGTATGTTTATTGGATTTAGATAGGGATATCGGGTTCAATTACATATGGGAGAATCATGTATGCTCGGGAGAGATATGTGTGATTTTAGTTGCCAAGATTTATGAATCATAGTATGTGTTGATCCGTTTATTAATCCATAACTCCAATTGGTGAAATCAAATCCTTAAGACCAATTCTTCCCATTACATTGTCACGTTTTGCTTTAGTTTTGTGTTTGAATCAATTATATTCTCATTCAATTCGATTCCCTAAATAAAATTGGTCAAAAGTATTTTCGGTAATTAAAATTGACGAGACACCAATCCAGAGGACGACATTCAAATTTATATTCACTATATTATAACTTGACCCGTACACTTGCGGTAAGCAATTTGCGCATCAATTGCTCCAGTCATAGTTGCAGAATATCTCCCAATCATCCACAATACCCAATAAAGACCAATTGAACTTTTGCTTCCTCTCCCACCAAACATTGCTAACTCAATGAAATATATGAGTGCTACTTTCACCGCATCTTCATCCGACTCAAATTGTATTTCTAAGAATCTTTTTTCAGCACCTGTTACTGTATCTTTGACACTGTCTTTAAAGTATAGACGCCTCAATCTAACCCCCGACTCATGTCTATTAACTGTCCTCCTATGGCGTCTAAATCCTGTGATTAGATCAAATTCTTCCTTGCCAAAGGACACCTTATTTCCAAATATATCGAAACTAATTACATTCGGTATAGGATCCTCAACCTCCCTAAGTAGTAGATGGTGGATTAACTGACCATTAAATATGATGTTACTATCTACTATAGGCCCAAGTATGGTTTGCCTAAACATATCTAATTGGGTTTGAGTCAATCTCTTGTTCAAAGTTTCAATTGTTTTCGTTAGGTGCGAATAACAAGTCAATTGTGTACAAAAGTAACCTTCAGGCCTAATCCTTGCTACCATCTCCACTTTAATACCTAAGTAGTTGATAAATAAAACATATAGGTCATTTCTATTCAAATATATGAAATTAAAAACAAAAACAACACCTACAACTACTGCAACAAAACAAACAAGGAAAAAAGAGATAATGAAAGAAAGAAAAAGAAAGGAAGGAAGGAAAAAAGAGAGAGAAAAAAAACACTGTGTTTTTTTTCCAGGTCGATTCCCGATAGGGGATTCGACACGAAAAAAAAATTGATTTCCCGTAAGGGAAGAACAGGTTTTTCACTTGCGAGAAAACCGATTTTTTTCGGGTTTTGATCACAACCGAAAAGTAACCGGAAAAGTCCGTCTTCTCCGACGTCGATCGTTTCTTCTACTCCGGCTTTCTAAAAAAACTCCATACAACACTCCCTCTCACCCTAAACTCTCTCCCTCTTTGAAAAATTACTTCAATGAAACCCACAAACTACACAAAAACCAGCGGATGAAACCCAAAAACTACATAAAACCCATAGATTTTACCTTAAGATGCGTTCACAGTGAAAACCTCGTCGGATGATTTCTGAATGGAATGAAGATGCTGCTGGTTGAAGTTGTTGGAGGCGTCGTTCAAAATGCAAGTAGACTCCAGAGAAGCCGTCGGAAGATGCGTTCCTAAGGAGAAGAAGGAGAAGGCTGAAAGACGCACAAAGAGAAGAAGACGAACAGATGGAGGGTTTACCGAATTTGTTGTCAATTTACATCTATGGGTTTTATTACCTAGGTTAAAAAAACAAGTTTTTTTAAAAAGAGGTTACTTTTGAAAACCCAAAACTTAAATGGGTTATTTATGACAATTTCCCAACACAAATGATGTCTGTGAATGTTTTCCAGTCATGACCCACTTAAGAAATCTTGTACCAAACAAGGGTATCAAAAACTTTTGTCAATTCTCATCTCCATAACCTTGCACCAAACGGTCCTTAGAAATTAAATTTTATTTTTAACTGCAACCATATTGAATTTTAGCTGTTAACATCAACATAGCTTTAACTGAGTGATTAAAGCAATAATAATAATACTTTTATGGGAGACTCAAATTCCTATCACCAGCCACTTAAAAATAAAATTAAAAAAAAATTAATTAGGAAAATTGCTTGACCTTTTTTTTTTTTTTTTTTTTGAGTTTAATAATATGTAAGGATAGAGATTTGAATCTCTTACCTTTAACAAAGCAGGCATGATTTTTTTCTTTTGAAAACTCTAATTTTTCCTGAATTTTGAAGAATAAGTGTGTTTGGTCTTTGACTTTTCAAAATGGACTTTTTCAGTTATTGAGTTTTGAGAAATAGGTCTAAAAGGTCCCTCACATTATTTTTCAAATTTTTTAAATTAATATTTTTAATTTTTTTAATTTAAAAAACTATTCAATATTAAAAATAATTTTAAAAATATTAATTTTAAAAAGTTGAAAAAATAATATGAGAGACCTTTTAAACCTATATCTCAAAACTCAAAAACTAAAAAGATCAATTTTGAAAAATTAAGGACCTTTTAAATCTATTTCTCAAAACTAAGAGACTAAAAATGTCTATTTTGAAAACTTAGGAACCAAACCTTCAAAACTTAGGGACAAGAAAGATTTTTTTTTTTCCATATGTTAATTATCAAAATTTATTTGACAGGGTTTTGTAGGGATGAATTTCATAATCATTCACCACTCTATCTACTTGGTTTTGCTTTTACAATTCAAATATAGGATGCTTTATATATGATAAATGTATTTATATATTTCCTTTTTTTTTTTGGCTCATATATAAATTTCATATAATCTATCACAAATTTGACCTTTTAAGAATTAAAATTTATTTTTAACTCCAAATTTTAGCTATTAACATCAACATAACTTAACTGAGTGATTAAAGCACTAATAATAATACTTTTCTTGGAGGCTCAAATTCCTATCACCAACCACTTACAAACAAAAAGCTTTAATTAGAAAAATTGCTTGATTTTTTTAGTTCAATAATAAGTAAGGATAGAGATTTGAAATTCTAAACATGGAGAAAGCATGCATTTTTTTTCTTCTTTTGCAAACTCCAGTTTTTTCAATATTTATGTTAATTATCAAAATTCACTTGACAAGGTTTTGTAGGGATAAATTATGTAATCATTCACCACTCTAGCTACTTGGTTTTACTAACCAATTCAAAGGGTCGGTTGCAAATATAGCAAACTGAGTCAAAGTAATTGCAAATCTAGCGGCCCGCAAAAAAAAAAATTGCAAAAATGGCAAAATCTGAAGGTCTACGACGCGCATTTACTAAAATACCATTCTCTAATAGAAAGTTTTTCTATCAGTGATAGAAAGATTTTCTATCGTTGTTAGACATCTATCAGTGATAGAAATCTTTTATCACGATTGAAAATTATAAGTGATAGAAGATTTCTATCAATAGATATTTTTCTATCAATGATAGAAAGATTTTCTATCACTTCTATCAGTGTTGGTTTTCTATCAGTGTTCGGGGTTATATTAGTGTTTGGTTTTTGTTGTTTGGTTTTCTATCAGTGTTTGGTTGTTGTTGTTTGGTTTTCTATTACTTGTTTGGTTTTTTCTTTTCAGTGTTTGATTTCTATAACTATTCGTTTTTGCTTTCTAGTGTTTGATTTCTATAACTGTTGGTTGTTGTTGTTTGGTTCTCTATTGATAGAAATAAAAGATCTTCTATCACTGATAGAAATCTATCAATGATAGAAGATTTCTGATGGAAAACTATCAGTGATAGAAGATTTCTATCACTGATACAAATCTTCTATCACCATTGAAAATTATAAGTGATAGAAGAATTCTATCAATAGATATTTTTCTATCAATGATAGAAAAATTTTCTACCACTTATAGAAGATTTCTATCAATGATAGATATTTTTCTATCAATGATAGAAAGATTTTCTATCACTTCTATCAGTGTTGGTTTTCTATCAGTGTTCGGTGTTCTATCAATGTCTGGTTGTTGTTGTTTGGTTTTCTATCAGTGTTTGGTTGTTGTTGTTTGGTTTTCTATCAGTGTTTGGTTTTTGCTTTCCAGTGTTTGATTTCTATAACTGTTCGTTTTTGCTTTATTTTTCAGTGCTCGATTTCACCATGGATCACCATCACTGATAGAAACAAAAGATCTTCTATCATTGAAAGAAATCTATTAGTGATAGAAGATTTCTAATAGAAAACTATCGGTGATAGAAGATTTTCTATCACTGATAGAAAGTTTTTCTTATCACTGATAGATTCTATCAGTGATAGAAATCTTCTATCAGTGATATAAAGACATAGTTATTAAACTCTATCACTGATAGATTCTATCAATCAACGATAGAATTCTATAACTTATAGATTTTATCAACCAAAAAAAAATTCTATCACTCTATCATTCATAGTAAAATTGAGGAAAATGAAAAAAAAAAGAGTCAATAAAAGAAGAAGATATTCAAAGCTGGAAAAGCAATCGAGAAAAGAAGAAAATGATGAAAGCTGATCAAGAGAAAAAGTTGGAAAACAATCAAGAGTTGGAAAATGATCTGAAAGAAATAACGATGAAGAACCTGGAAACGATCCGAAGAGACCAAATCGGAAAAAAAAAAAAAAAAAAAAAAAAGGAAAGAAAAGAAGATGCGATCAAGAGAAGGACAGAATTCTTCGGTCGAACAGTATCTGGTTGAAATCCACGAGAATGTGATCCACACCAAAGAAGAAACCAAAGGATAAACGGAGAAGAAGATCGATTGGAAAGAAAAAACGAAGGAGAAGAACACGCGCGCCAATCAAAAAACGTTCGAAAACCAATCGGGAAATGATAAACGAAGAAGAACAAAAAACAATTATTCAAAAAAAAAAAAAAAAAAAAAAGAACCAAAAACGAAAACCTGCACGCAAAAAGAAAGGAGAAAAATCGATGATGATCGAAGGAAGAAAACGAGGACGATGAAGGAGAAACGCGCTTCAATTATAAATTGGGGTAAAATGGGAATAAAAGATTTTGATTTAAAAAAATTGCTATATCTGCAAATATTTTTTTAAATTGTTATATTTGTTATTTTCATAACTATATTTGTCACCCATTACAATTATCCCAATTCAAATATAGTAAGATGGGATGGACCGATGGAGTCAGTCAAACTTAAAATGGAAAGAAAAAAAAAAGTCAAAATAAGCATAGTTTTGTGGTACAACACACAAGAAATTTGACTATACAAATATCATTTCTTCGATGCAAGCAAATTGCATTGGCAAAACCATATTTTTTTTCCAATGTAAGTTGCTTGTGTCGGCAAAAAGATAGTTACGCCAATGTAAGTGCTTGCAAGTTGTTAAACTAAAAAAAAAAAAAAAACAAAAGTAGTTGTAATAAGTTGAGCTATTGGTTTTCAACATATTCATGCTAACACTTTTTTTTTTTTTAACAATATGTAAAAAAGTGGAGAGATTTGAACCATAGACTTTGTAGTTATTGGTACAATTTTATGCCAATTAAGCACTATGCTCTTGTTGTTATTCAATTGACACTTCGTTATTCTAATCCACATTCAAAATTTCATATCCATTATTTGTTCCATGATGGTACAAACAAATCTTAAGAGTGAAAATGATAAGTACTGCATGTCCAAAAATGATCTTTAAAAAAAAAAAAAAAGTACTGTGATATAAGCCATGTTAAAAATATGCTGGTAAAGAGTGAAAATTGCAAAAATCATTCCTTGGGGCCTGTTTGGTTTAAGGTTTTATAGATACCAAATATCTACGAATAAAGAATGACTGAAAATAATATGTTTGAGAATAAGATTGTTGGTAATAAAAAATAACTATGTTTGGTTGTGCATGAGAATGTCATCAAGATTTTATGGTAATTAATTATGTTTGTATTTATTTTTTGGAATTAATCATTGAAACCTTATGTAATTTTAACTTATTAATCAATAAAAAAGTCAAAATTAATTCAAAGCATCAGTAAAATTTAATGAATTAATAATCAATGAATAATTTTAATTGAATAAATTAAGTTAATTTAATTAATTAAAATTATTAAATCAATATTTTTAATAAATATACTTAATTACGTTATTTTAATTATATGTATCTATTTTAATAAATAATATGATTATTTATTTATTATAATGAAATTATATAATTAATTATATTTTAGTATAAATAATAAAATTTATTTTTTATCAAATAATATAAATAAATATATTTTAATAAATAATATAAAAAATTTAAGAAAAAGAGAAGAAAAAAATAATATATTAATAATAAAGTTTAATAAAAAAAAATTTATAATTATGATTTATGAACCTTAAGAAATAAGTAATTAATTATAAATAATCAATAAATAATCCACTATCTATACTATATTAAAAGACAGGATTCCTGAAAAACATTTTTAGACCAGAATACCCCTTTAAATTTCAGATAATTACATAATTAGTTTTCAAATTCCAGAATCAAATTTCGTAATTTAATAAAAATCAAAATAGTATGTGATTTTATCTTTTAGTTTTCAAATTCGAGAATCAAATTTTGTACTTTAATAAAATTCAAAAGAATATTTGATTTGAGTCTATATTTCTTCTATAAATTTTCCATCTTCTCTAATTGGTTTTCACATGCATCTACAACTATTTTTCTCCTCTCATTGTTTATTTAAGATACATCTCTTAATTTTTATTAGTATGTGATTTTATCTTTTAGTTTTCAAATTCGAGAATCAAAATTCGTAATTTAATAAAATTCAAAACAATATTTGATTTGAGTCTAAATTTCGTCTATAAATTTGTCATCTCCTCCAATTGGTTTTCACATCTACAACTATTTTTATCCTCTTATTGTTTGTTTCAGGTACCCTTAATTTTTATTAGTATGTGACTTTTAGTTTTCAAATTCGAGAATCAAAATTCGTAATTTAATAATTTCAAAAGAATATTTGATTTGAGTCTAAATTTCGTCTATAAATTGTTCATCTTCTCCAATTGGTTTTCACGTCTACAACTATTTTTCTCCTCTCATGGTTTGTTTCAGGTACCCTTAATTTTTATCAGTATGGGATTTCATCTTTTAGTTTTCAAATTCGAGAATCAAAATTTGTAATTTAATAATTTCAAAAGAATATTTGATTTGAGTCTAAATTTCGTCTATAAATTGTTCATCTTCCCCAATTGGTTTTCACATTTACAACTATTTTTCTCCCCCCATTGTTTGTTTTAGGTACCTCCCTTAATTATTATTATTATTATAATATTTTTGTTCAATTTTATCAATTTAATTAGAAGAAGGTCATCCACAAATGTTATGGTTTGACTTTTTTTTCCTACCAATTTATTTTTGTGATTTTCAGGTCCAAAATTAGTTATCTCCTCTGTTATCTTTCAGGTATCTCTCTTTCTTTCTTTCTTTTTTTTAAATTTTTTATTTTCTTAATTTAATTACATTGTATATGATTTAAGTAAATTATGTGAAATACATATTCTATAAGTACACAATTTGTGTACTTTTTTTCGTTTGACAATTTGTGTCTACTAGGAAGGATATCAATTTTGTCAAATTTTTTTGTTATACATATTCTATAAGTACAATTTGTGTACTTTTTTCATTTCACAATTTGTGTCTACTAGGAAGGATGTCAATTTTGTCAATTTTTTTTGTTTAACATTTTGTGCCAACTGGAAATATTTCGATTTTGTCAATTTATTTTAAAAGAAATAAAAAACCAAGTTTCAATCAAATTTATTTTTTCAACTATTTTTTTTTTGTTTCACATATGTGTCTACCTGAAAGATTTCAATTTTGTAATTTTCTTTTTTTAAAAAAAAAAAATTATCTTTCATTAAACTTTTAAAAAAACCAAGTTTCAATAAATTTTGATTTTTTCAATTTAATTTTTTTTTTGTTTTACCTTTATATGTCAACTGGAAAGATTTCGATTTTGTTAATTTTCTTTTTTTTTTTAAAAAAAAAAATCATGTTTTATTAAACATTTATTTTTTTTTTTTCACGTTTTGTGCCTACAGAGAAGAATTTCGATTTTGTCAATTTTATTTCTTAAAAAAAAATCAAGTTTCATTAAAATTTTATTTTTTTAATTTATTTTTTTTCATGATTTATGTCTATTTGTAAGGATTTCGATTTTGTCAGTTTTTTTTTTTTAAAAAAGAAAAATCAAGTTTGTTTAAAATTTGATTTTATCAATTTTTTAAAATCAAGTTTGCTTAAAATTTCATTTTGTAAATTTGATTTTTTTTTAAAAAGGGCCAGGTTTCATTAAAATTTGATTTTGTCAATTTTTTTTTTCGCGTTTTGTGTCTATGCGGAAGTTGTTTTTTGTTTCACGTATTGTGTCTACGAAAAAGAGTTTGATTTTGTCAATTTATTTTTTTTTTAAAATCAAGTTCATTAAATTTTGATTTTGTCATTTTTTTTCACATTTTCTATCTACTCGGGAGGATTTCGATTTTGTCAGTTTTCTGTTTTTTTTTTTTTTAAAAATCAAGTTTCATTAAAAATTGCTTTTGTCAATTAAATTTTTGTTTTGTTTCACATTTTGTGTCAACTCAAAAGATTTCGATTTTGTCAAATTTCAATTTTTTAAATCATCTTTCATTAAAATTTTCTTTTGTCAATTAATTTTTTTTTCATGTTTTATGTCTATTTGTAAGGATTTCGATTTTGTCAGTTTTTTTTTTTTAAAAAAAAATCAAGTTTGCTTAAAATTTTATTTTATCAATTTTTTTTAATCAAGTTTGCTTAAAATTTCATTTTGTAAATTTCGATTTTGTCAAATTTCAATTTTTTAAATCAGGTTTCATTAAAATTTGATTTTGTCAATTTTTTTTGTTTCGCGTTTTGTGTCTATGCGGAAGTTGTTTTTTGTTTCACATATTGTGTCTACGAAAAAGAGTTCGATTTTGTCAATTTATTTTTTTAAAAAAAATCAAGTTCATTAAATTTTGATTTTGTCATTTTTTTTTGTTTCACATTTTCTATCTACTCGGGAGGATTTCGATTTTGTCAGTTTTGTGTTTTTTTTTTTTTTAAAAAAATCAAGTTTCATTAAAATTTGCTTTTGTCAATTAAATTTTTGTTTTGTTTCACATTTTGTGTCAACTCGAAAGATTTCGATTTTGTCAAATTTCAATTTTGTAAATCATGTTTCATTAAAATTTTCTTTTGTCATTTAATTTTTTCCATGTTTTGTACTTAATGGGAAGGATTCTGATTTTGTTAATTTTATTTATTTATTTCTTTTAAAAAAAATCAAGTTTCCTTAAAAGTTTATTTTGTTCATTTAAATTTTTTTCAATGTCTATTGGGTAGGATTTTGATTTTTTCAATTTTCTTTTTTTTTTTTTTTTTAAAAAAAACCAAGTTCCCTTAAAATTTGATTTTGTCAATTTAATTTTTTCCGTTCAGATTTTGTGTCTATTGGGGAGGACATTGATTTTGTCCATTTTTTTTAAAAATCAAGTTTCATTAAATTTTGATTTTTTTCAATTTAAATGTTTTTTTGTTCAGATTTTTATTTCTAGGATTTCAATTTTAACACTGTTCTCTGTTAAAAAAAAAAAAAAAAAAAAAAAATCAAGTTTCGTTAAAATTTGATTTTGTCAATTTATTATTATTTTTTTGTTTCACGTTTTGTGTTTATCGAGAAGAGGTTTTTTTTTTTTTTTTTTTTTTTTTTTTTTTTTTATATGTTTTGTGTCTACTAGAATCGATTTTGTCAATTTTCTTTTTGGTTTCACATTTTCTATCTTTGGGGTGGATTTCAATTTTGTCAATTTTCAATTTTTAAATCATGTTTCATTAAAATTTTCTTTTGTCAATTAATTTTTTTTCACGTTTTGTACTTAATGGGAAGGAGTCTGATTTTGTTAATTTTATTTATTTTTTTTTAAAAAATCAAGTTTCCTTAAAAGTTTATTTTGTTCATTTAAATTTTTTTCAATGTCTATTGGGTAGGATTTTGATTTTTTTCAATTTTCTTTTTTTTTTTTTTTTAAAAAAACCAAGTTCCCTTAAAATTTGATTTTGTCAATTTAATTTTTTTTGCTCAGGTTTTGTGTCTATTGGGGAGGACATTGATTTTGTCCTTTTTTTTTTTTTAAATCAAGTTTCATTAAATTTTGATTTTTTCAATTTAATTGTTTTTTTGTTCAGATTTTTATGTCTACGTAAAAGGATTTCGATTTTGTCATTGTTCTCTGTTAAAAAAAATCAAGTTTCGTTAAAATTTTCTTTTTTCAATTTATTATTTTTTTTTGTTTCACGTTTTGTGTTTATCGGGAAGAGTTTTTTTTTTTTTTTTTTTTTTTTTTTTTTTTTTTTTTTTTTTGTGTCTACTGGAATCGATTTTGTCAATTTTCTTTTTGGTTTCACATTTTCTATCTACTGGGGAAGATTTCGATTATGTCAATTTTCAATTTTTTTTTATAAAAAAATCATGTCTCATTAAAATTTGATTTTTTCAATTATTATTATTATTATTATTTTTTTACATTTTGTTGGAATGATTTCAATGTTTTCAATTTTCTTTTTTTTTTTTTTTTTTTTTTTTTTTTTTAAATCAAGTTTCTTTAAAAGTTTATTTTTCTATTCAATTTTTTTTGTCACGTTTTGTGTCTATTGGGAAGGATTTCAACTTTGTCAATTTTTTTTTTAAAAAAATTAGTTTCATTAAAATTTAATTTTTTTCATTTATGATCCATAACGGTAATATAGAACCAATAGATATTAGGTATCAAAATGTTCATGCAAGGATTGAGATCTCAAGATAGAAAAACCAGAAGGAGAAGTATACAATACAAAGAATCAAAATATGGTTAATTTTGAAATCCTGACGAATGATAAACAAGCAAAAACTCAGATAGGTTATTTTCAAAAAAAAAAAAAAAAAAAAAACTCAGATAGGTTAGTAAAGATACATTACTTATCTTAGCATTATCTTACTATTTACTAATATTGAATTCATTTTACAGATGTGGTGAGTGGAGTAATCCAAGGTAAACCGATATCTATAAGAATCATTTTTTAAAAAAGAGAGATTATATTGATGGACAATAAGTAAGTATTAAAATATGAATCGTTAGCTATATATTGCTTAAAGTTCTATAAGAATGTATAGAACTAATCTTAATTGGTTTTAAATTCATTTTAGTTCATAATATATTTCCTCAAATTATTACACGTGCAATGCACGTGGTAAAAACCTAGTAATTATTGAAAAGTGAATATTTATACTAACTTAATTTAAATAATTTTAATTCACTAATTAAATATATTTTAGATATTATTAAATAATTAATTATAATTTGAGTACATATGTAATTGCATCAAATTAATATACTTGGATTACGTATATATCTTAATAAATTATTATTTATTTAATCTAATTAAATAATTTATTATATTCATTTTTGTAACTTAATATTTATTATTTAATTAATTAATTATATTCAAAATAAAATTGCATATAAAAATAAAGAATATAAGAGATGGACAAAGAGAAAATCCATACTTTTGTAAGGACATAGAAAGCCTTTGTCTATGGACATAACTAATGTTGGGGATGTTTTATTCCCGACCCACCTCAGAAATCCTATATCAAACAAGGGTATCAAAAGTCCTCACCTATTCCCATCGGTAAAAACCTTAAAACAAACGGTCAGTGTCATGTCTTTGAACTTTCAATTTGATCAATCATCCCTATAAATTTATGAAATTTTCACAATGAAACACTTAAATAACGAAAAAGGCAATAGTAGCTCCTAAACTATAAGTATTATTATCCCAATCAAATTCTTGAACTAGAGATTGTTATAATTATTAAACCCAAATTTTTTACATCAAAATTTTTATTTTCTTAAATTGAGATGGGACTCAAGCTCAATTTGATAACTAAAATTTTTTAATAGTTAATATTGTAGTTTTCAAATTCAATAGAATTCAAAAGAAAATAGTTTTAGTTAGAAACATTCCATAGTTCGAGTGTTTTATCCGTTTTCTAATATTTAAGAATTTAATCGTAACAATTCATAAACTCGAGAGATGATCGTGCAATGGTAACAAATTCGGATAGTATTTTGCAATTGGGAAATTGTGGCAAATGACTAGAAAAAAAAAACCCTATCTTGATTTTTGGCTACGGGAGTTTACTATTTGCAAGGCTGGCTACCACGTTTCTAGGAACTGTTTTCCAGATTTTTGAATTTCAAACTTCCTAGAATCTCTCTAACTTTTTTAGAGGTGTATTTTCTCTCTCATAAACTCTTATTTTAATTTTAAACGTTAGAAACATCTTAGACAGTTTGTAGGGGACATTTTTGTCTTCTGCAAATAAGGATTTATTAATCATAAAATCGTTTAGCCACCTATTTAATTTCTAAACTTGTGTAGCCATTTTTCAAGCCAACTAATAATTTTTAGCCACTTTTCTTGTTGCTCCAAAAGAAAAAGAGAAAAAAAAACCAAACAAATCAATTATCCACCAAATCTTACCAAAGTGAACATAACTCAACAACAAGTGACATATACACCAAAACGCCAAGATATTCAAATCTTTTTATTCAAAATAACCTAGAAATACATATATGTATAAATCTTTTTATTCAAAATAACTTACATTATATATTTTACCTTATTTGTTTGATTTTGATGGTTGTTTGCACAAAAATGAAGTCTGTCAAAAACACCATCAAATGTGTGTGCACCCTTGGTCATTCGAAGGAATCAAAAGAGTCAATTCTTTTCATAAGGATGATTAAATCTAGATGAATAGAAATGACAAAAGAAAAAGGGAAATTGTGCTGAATAGCTAGAAAAAAAAAAAAGTCTTCTTGTTTTTTGGCTACAGATGTTCAGAATTCGTAGGGGTGGCTACCGCATTTTCAGGAACTGTTTTCCAGATTTTTTTTGACATTTTTACCCCTAGTATATACAACTATAGACAAACGCCGTTAACATTTTTTTTTTTGTTTTCATTCAGTTTCTCCCCCCTTTTTTCGGGATGGATGAATCCCGATTTATAGGGAGTTCAGTTGGCGGTCTGTGTTCAACGGTATAAAAAGATCTACCTATTTTTTAGGCTTAAGTTTCAGCGTTTCCAACGGTAAAAAAAGATTTTATCCCTCACATTTTGCCCCTCATTATCCATGTTACAAAAGGACAACAATAAGAGTCGTAAGTAGCAGTACACACAAACAGATGACAGTGCATATAAACTGCAACATATATATAACTCATATGGGGGGTGGGACTGGGGTAAGTATGCATACACACAAGGATGCATGTGGAACACGTATGTATGTAATACTATAGACATATATCAGTTATGACATTCATCAGGTATTTGCATCCAGGTAAACATGGTATTGGGGGTTATTATGGTTGCATATAGCAATATAAACAAAGACAAAGTGTATTTTTATAGGGCATTCCAGACATACACGATACAGGGGGTGATTAACTCAAATACAGGGGGGATTAAGTGTACACACACAAGTAGACACATCAGACCATTCCATGGATGTATATAATAGTACAGACAAATCAAAGCATTTTTTCTATTAGACATGCTAATGTGTATAATGTTTAGTGAGGAGGGGGGGGGGGGGGGGGGGAGAAGCACACATACATATGAGTATACCACAAGCACACTTTTTTCAGAGAAGTTGCAAAACGATGAAATGGTATTTACTAGTACATACCGCTCTGGCGGGTTCAACATTTAAGTCAAATCAACACAAACTCTCCACCAAAACCGCCTCCATGCATTTCCTCCCCACACCCGTGCTTTTCGTCTTACAATAGAGCGGTATAATCGCGAATTGGAAGGAAAAAATGAATCCCTAAAATCGGGGGATTATGTATAAGGTTGTTGCAAATATAAGGGGAATGAAGTCGTTATCTACATATCTTATTTTAAATTTTTTGGTGACAGTCGTTGTGGAGAAGAAGACTCAATGGAGCTTGTGGGTTGCGTAGAAGGCTCGTCGGCACTACGGAAGTGGTTCGTCGACGCGGTGTAGGAGGTAAGAAGCACGATACACTGATTTGTCATAATTGCAGCATTTAAGTTCATTTTTCTTAGTTGTTTCCAATTTGGGGCATTTTTAACGCATATTACAGGGGGTATATCTTCTGATTGAGATGGCTGATTTTTCAATCGACGCATTTGAAAGGTGTTTCTCCTCCTGGAGAGAGTTGAATTTTATATGTTTCCCCCTAATAAAGGTATCAATTCTTAAGTTCATCCCATGTGTTTTTTCCAGAAAACAGTTCTTGAGTACTATGAAGATTACACATCTAGATTTTCAAATTAGGTTGGTTCTTTGGATTTTTTTAATTTCAAGCTTCCTAGAATTTCTCTAACTTTTTTAGGTAGGTTGGTTACTTGAATTTTTTGAATTTCAAGCTTCCTAAAATTTCTCTAACTTTTTTTAAGTAGGTTGGTTCCTTGGATTTTTTGAATTTCAAACTTCCTAGTTTCTCTAACTTTTTTTAGAGGTATTTTCTCTCTCATAAACTCTGATTTTAATTTTAAATGTTACGAACACAATTTGTTGGGAGCATTTTTGTCTTCTGCAAATAGGGATTTATTAATCATAAAATCAATTAGTCATCTATTTAATTTATAAACTTGTGTAGACATTTTTCAAACCACCTATTTATTTTTAGCCAGTTTTCTTGTTGCCCCAAAGAAAAAAGAATAATTTAAAAAAAAACAATGAAAACAAGGAATTTTGGAGGTATTATGTACTTGAACCTAGACAAAATAAAAAGAAAAGAGATAGAAAAATGAAAAACTCAAACCCGAATGTTAGAGGAGACATGACTTTGCCCTCAAATGATAGAGGAGATGTGGCTTGACCGTTGGTTTGATGAGAAGGTGAAATCGTGAAAGGAGATTTTTTTGAAAAATTAAGAGTGATTTTAGGGGTCTTTGAAATGAGAGTTTTTAAAAACTTAGAAGTGATTTTAGGGATCTTTGAAAATTAGAAAGGGAATTAAATGAATTTGGAATTTTTAATAGGAAGGAATAAAATCTATTTTTTCCTTTTATAATTTTTGTTGCCTTTTTAAATATAAAGATATGGTGGACATAAAAGTAATTGAATCAAAACTTATATGTAAAAAATCTAGGGTTTTTGGGTAAAAAATGGTAGAGTTGGACAAAAGTGAAATATATACCTCATTTATGGCTAACCATATAGTTATCCCAAAGTAAAAACTAGAATTCTAAAAGAAAATGGATCCAAATCACAAAAAGAAAAAGAGAAAAAAAGCTAAACAAATCAACTATCCACCAAATCTCACCAAGTGAGCATAACTCAACAACAAATGGCATATACACCAAGAGGTCAGAGATTCAAATCTCCCACCTCATATGTTGTTGAATTAAAAATAAAATAAAATAAAATAAAAACCTCAAATCTCACTTGGGTGAAGTCTTCATTAGTGAAACCCGAGCGTATCAGCTCGATTCTCAATTTTGCCTAAAATTGAAAAACCAAACCAATGTGTACCCCTATATGAAACCAACAATATCGATTTTCAAGACCATCGATTTTTAGAAAACCATAGATGCAAAGAAAACTACTTTGATTCACACAAAAATACACAGAATTTAAGGATGCAATATGGAGCCACTCTCTTAGCATAACAGTAGGTATCCACTACTAATACAAAGGACAACCTTCTTCAAAGACAGACTCATTCATTTTGAAGCTTAAACCAAAAAATAATCCACCTTGTTTGTTCAAACCTGATGGCTTTACCTTTGCAATCAAATACCAACACCATGAGGCCACAACATTGGCATTGGCAATGATCATTTGCTAAGTTTCCACCATCAAAGATACTCTGGTTGGTTAGCTTCAAACCACCACAAAAAGACATTGCATCCTCGAAGGCAATCTATCATCAAAGGCTTTCATCATCCTTTTATCTTCTCAATGATATCTGAAATAACTTCCTCCATGTCCAGTTCCTTCATACGAGTAAACGGTCGCTTCATGTCCTATGAATGAAATATAAGATGTATGAGAGTTTTATCAATCGTCAAGTGTATAATCGAAATGAGGTTATATGTGAAGTTATCAGATTAAATAGACAATACTAGATGGCATGAAGGATTATAAACTCAAAATTAAAAGATGTAGAGAGGTCGTGTAATCTTTTGGGAGTACAAGGCAGCACATAATCAAAGACACATACGCCTACATATATCTATCCAAATTGTGACATTGGTAAAGTTTTAAAGCTATAATATCATGCTAATTGAGCTTAATAGTAAAGAGGTCTACTCTACTCTTTTCCTGAAAGTCGGTGGTTCATATCCTCATCCTCACATTACTAAAATATTTATCCAATATTTGAAATATCAGACAAAAATCTGAAAATCGCTTAATCAAGCAGCTATAGATCATTCTTTATTAGCAAATTATATCAATTTCACCCTGAAATTAAAATAGTTAGCAAACTCATTTAGTGCCGGTTCGGAATGACTTTCTTAAATATTTATTTATTTTACAATATGTGGGGTGGGGGACTAGTAACGTCAGTCGGCGTCTGTTTGAAAGGGATTGGTTACGCCAACCAACTGATGACACCGACGTTTGGTCGATTTCAAGAGTGCGGCACGAAGAAGATTAAAAAAAATGCAGAAGACGAACAATCCCCAAGAAAAAGATATAAATTTGTTTTTTAAAAAAAAAAGAAGAAATGGAAAGGAACAAAATAAGATGAAAACAAAGAGAAAAAGAAGGAAAAAAAGAAAGAAGAAAAGGAAATTACATAAATTAAGAAAAGAGGAAGAAAGAGAATGAAAGAAAAGGAAAGAAAATGTAAAGAAGATGAAAACGAGAAAAGAAAATGAAAGAAGAAGAGTCGGCCTGAGAATGTTTCAAGCAAAAAAAAAGAAAGAAGAGTGTGAGAGGGAGATATTGAAAGAGATGAAAAAGAATAGAAATTAAAAAAAAAAAATGATATAACATATCGTGGGAAGTCCATTGGCTGATGGACTTCCCAAGGCTGCTGTAGGCAGCGCATTAATGCTGCCTGCAGCAACGTGCAGACGCATTTTCAAATATCTTGTCTTTTTCTTGATTGGTTCAGTCGGTTCTCGCTTTTTTGGGCAAGCCGACCAACAGGTTGCTTTTATAGAATGTAAAAGCGACCTGACCAAGATTATCAAAAAACCAACCGACGTCGGTCAGCTAGGTTTTTCGGCTTTTCTTGCTCATCCCTAGGGACTAGAACTTCTAACTCCTTAGTCTATATGTTTTATGTCAATTGAGCTATGCTTATATTGACTTCAAAAAAGTGTTTTTTCAAGTGTAAAAAAAGTTTTTTTTTTGCCCTTAATGACCGTAAAAACTAATATGTATACTTGTCACGAAATTGAATTGGGGAAAATCTAGTGTGGGAAGCACAAATATAATTAAACAGAAGAAATAGCCAAAAAGAGAGACTGGGTATAAAACCACTCAAAATCCCTACGAGCTTAGGAAAAATTACACCAATTGGCTAGAGATCAAATAGAATAATTAGGAAAAATAATACAGACCGATATGAACCCTAAAAAGAAAAATATAAATTATCATAAATCATTAATAAAAAAAAAGTTTAAAATTTATCACATAAGAGGAACATTTTTCTTTCAATTTAAGTATGGACATCCTCGCCTATCAGAAATTAGATCCTAATTTTTGAGCTTGAATATCCAGCAGATGTCAAATTAACTGGAAACGGAGTTTTTTCTATAATTAGAGTTAAAAGGTAATAATTCAAAACCTGTCTCCACATGTTTTTGAACTCAAAAAAATAAAAGTTTAGGGTAATAATTACCAGTAGACTGATAAACTTCTCGCCATCTTCACTCCGAATTTCAAAGCATCCCCTTCTTGGCTGCATAATTATTAAAAAAGAAAAAAGAAAATACCAAAATGAGAAGAGGGAAAAACTACAACAAATTCATTGAATAAACATATTCACTCTGTACTTTTCAGTTTTCTGCACAAAATTCTCAGTGATATACAGCAATCTCTTAGAATAAAATGATAAAAATCCATGCGGGGGGAACACTAAACTCCAATTAGGTAATTTATCCAGCATCTAAATTTTAAACATTTGATTTTCTGAAGATAGATAAGTCGCCACCATGGTGTTTGAACGTATTCCTCCAAAGCTTTTGTACTTTTTCTTCACACCCAATACTGCCTATCCGATCCTGATAGAGATTAGCTTTGATGTTCCCCAAAACTAAAAAAGCCTAAAGATCCTCATTGATTTCCAAATTAAAAAAAAACCTAACTCCTCCGTTGCTAGTAACAAGAAATCCATCTATAAATTACTCGTGAATCAGCTGAAGACTCGAGTCCTAAAAATGCAAACTCAAGTTTTTCCTCTTTTGTGCAGCAGAACACCATATAATCAAAGACTCATAAACAACTCTTTGACAGCAAATATTTAAATGGAAATATAAAAAAAGACAGTGAAAACAAAAGGATAAAAGTTTACACATATATCTATATGCAGAAAAAATAGTACGACACTTATGTTCAGGCTTGGAAGAAAGAACCGGGGGGGTCTCCCAGTCTCACTGCTTCTCAACCCCAGCAGAGAACAAGTAAGCTTAAAAAGAACAAATAATGCATTTTCTGGTGGTTCAAAGTGGAAATGCTTAGAAACAAAAACCTCCACCTCGCACAAGATGGAAGAAAAATAAAGAATAAATTTAAAAGACAATCAAATCAACATATCAGTATCTAGAAAAATGAAGAACCACAGTTAGTTTTGTCATATAGAATAGCATGTAAAAGTTGAAGATGTCAAAAGGATACCTTATCAGGATTGAGTAACACAGTGATACCAGGAACACCATTCTCTAGACCAGTTTGCACTTGGATGGCCCTTTTCTTGAACGATTGGCACTGCTTGCTACAAAGGGAACAAAAAATATGGGGAAAAGTGTCGTAAGACAAACACTGCAAAAAGCAGAGACGAAGCCAAGAATAAAGAGGGATAGTTGCCCCTTACTTTACTCTGACTTCAATTTTTTAATTATAAAGAAACATGCTTCCTCTAATTTGCCTCTCATGTCTAGAGTTCAAAGATTGTATATGTAAAAAGTTAGCCTTCTTCCATTGAAGATTTCTAGCTTTGCAACAGCAAAAAGAGTATGCAAGTTCGAAAGTGCTGTCAAAGAAGCTAACGAAAATAAAATCTCAGGGAGTATGATGAGTAAGCAAAAGTTTACACAATAAAATGCACCAAATGCAAGTAAACAACTAGAAATTCTGAACTTTAACCCTCGTTTCACAGTTCTTCGTAACTTGAGAACTAGCGAGAAACATATTCAGATTTCATGGAGAGGACTGAAAAGTCGCAATAGAAGGAGAAAAGAGCAGTGGGAAAGGAGGAAGGAGAAGAAGCCATAGGAGGCGAGCAGCACCAGAATAATGCAATATATAAGTCAAAACCTTCATTCTACGAAACCCTAAATGTAAAAATCCACATTTCAAGGGAAAAAGAAAAAGAAAAAACCAACCCACTAAAAACTTCAGCGAACATCGATCCAAAAAGCAATCAATCGAGCATATCAAACCCTCGAAACCTCAACTTCAAATCAACTAACCTATTTGCAATTCCTCAACGATTTCCAAGCAACAAACCAAACCAAACAAACTAAAAAAACTAACCAATGTTCAATCACAACCGTTCTGCCCTTGGAATCCTCGCCAAGCTTCTCCGAAGCAGCATCGACTTCCTCCCCCTCATTTCCAACCTCCTCCGCCTTCCCATTCTCCTTCGGAGCACGTTTCGCCTTCTTACTCTTCGGCAACTCCGCCACAGGCTCCTCCGCCGGCAAATCAGTCTTGGAGTTCGCCGCCAGCCGGGCCGAGCTCCGAGTGACCCTCGACGACGCCGGAGCCGGCTTGGCCGCCGCCGGCTCGCCTTCTTGGGTCTTGGTTCGCTTCTTGGGCGCCATGAAAGAGGACCTGAAACCCTAGAAAACACAGAGCGGCTTAGAGAAAGAAAGGAAAATCGTGGGCTTCGAGTTCCACTGAGAGTTGTGTACGTGACCGTTGGTTGGCAGTGATATACAGAGGATGGGTTGGGTTTATTTTTCCCGCGCTTTGGGACCGGCGGTGGGATTTTGAAGCGACGGTGGAGATGGATTGGGAGTGTGGGAAGGAATCGTGGCCGTCGATTGAGTGGTCGTACGACGTCCACGCAGTTCCACTTGGGTTCTTCTGTGGAAGGAAATGGCGGCACGAAGTCCCACGAATGTGGCGCCAGACTCCACCACCATTTATTGTCACGTCGCCTCTTTAGTTTCTAACATAATCCTTTTTTTTTCTTAAATTATTTTATTTATTCTTTTTTTAATCAGTATATTAAATACCATTACTTTTCAAAAAAATAAATATATATCCACTATTAGATTTCAATCCACATGTTTTTTTTATACAACAAATTTGGGAGAAAACCTCCAACGTGGAACGAGACAGGCCCGTCCTAAATGAAATGGAGTTCTGCAATTTTTTTTAAACATAGACCTTAAAACATTTTATAAAAAGATAAAATTATAAAATATTAAAATTTTTCATATTATATTGTAATTTCTTTAAAAAATTATATGAAACTAAGAAAATGTCACTACATAACTATATAGTAGTAATATTTTATTTAAAAAGTATCATGTTCTGAACTTTCTTTGAAGCAAAATCGTCACTCAACTCTTTATAGTCAACTATTTCCAAAATATCATTCTCAATAACCCATTAAGTCTTTCCTGTGATATTGTAGAGTGCATAATAGACTTCAAGAACTTCAATTTGAAGTTCTTTATGCGTATACAAATGTCACAAGAATAGTTAGTTAAGGGTAGGAACCTTCCTTGTTGGGTTTTAGATTATCTTATCACAAATTACTAGTTGAGTCTAGTATAATTGAAAAAATATTGAAACTAGAATGAGGATTAATAAGCTTTTATTTTTTCATTAAACCCCATAAATTTCAGGAATAATTGATTACGGTTGAATTTATAAAATGATGAGGGAGAAAATTAAAAGGTTTTATTTTTAATTTAACCATGGAAATTGACAAAAAGTGGAATTGAGAAGTTTTTCTTGGTTGGAGAGGAGAGAGAACTGAATAGGTGAGCAATTGAAGAAAAGATAAAAGTTTGGTCAACTTCTGTTTGTTTCCAAGCATGCACGCTAGTCATTGAAAAAGTTTTTTTGCAGGGTTAAACAATATTTTCAAGGGATATCCTTAGAAATAGCCAAAAATTACAGTGTAGTTTTGAAAAATGGCCAAATCGAATTTTTTAATGAAAAATGGCCAAACCGTATTTTTAACCTATTTTCACCTGTTTTGTTCTTCCAATTATACCCCTAAGTCAATTTTCATGTTCCACCCTATATTTGAGGAAGCCCTACCTGATCTAATTATAAAAAAAAAAACAATTATCGCATGAATCAAGCAATGGTTAGTTGGTTAGTTACAGTATATATATTATCTCTTATCATTTGAAATTCAAAACCAGATTTATATTCAATTTTCCAGTAGATTTTTATTTTGCAAATCAGATTGCTTCATCATCTTTTCCAACCATTCTGAAGTTTGATTAATTATGGGTCTTCATCGTTCCTTCCAACACGGTAAAGTTATTGATCATAAGTATATTTCTGCATTTTTGTTACTGCTTTCATGTTTTCCTTTACCCCAAAAGTAAGCGTTAAGATTGATTATTGCTTTCATGTTTTCGTTCACCCGAGTTATTTTTTCCAGTTGTTGAAAGCTCATTTGAACTTTCTTCTGCATCAGTCTCAATCACCTTTGAATCTTCCTTCTCCTACAAAAGTAAATAATTTTTCAGAAGAAACCCTTACCCGTTTTCATACACATTGTAATTGTTATTAGACAAAGATCACAGCTACAGTGATTTTTCTTCAATTTCTTCAATTTACATGACGAATTCCAGCTGTAACATGTATGATTTTTTTTTCATCGATATATTGTATTTTTTTATGTTCTCCTATTTTTCCTCCATAAATCGTGATTTGAATTTAGTAACAAAATTCTTAATTAAATTTTTTTTTCAAATTATACTGTTAAGATAGATTAATATTAGACTTATCTTTTTTATTTTGAAATTATTTTGTTGAATTTCACATTAAATTAATATGTAAATCCTAGATTCTCTCCTTTTTTTATAAGTATATTAAATTTAAATAATCTGAATTTAGATTTCGGTTAGAGTCATTCTTATACATTTTGTTACTAACACACTGTAAAGATTATTCATATCATAGGTATGTTTTCACATATTTGTTATTGCTTTCATGTTTTCCTTCATCCCCAAAGTAGGCGTTTCAAATTGGTTACTGCTTTTATGTTTTCTTTCACCCGAGTTATTTTTTCCAGTTGCTGCTCATTTGAACTCATCAATCTACATCACCTTTGAATCTTCCTCTCCTACAAAAGTAAATAATTTTTAGAAGGAACCCTTACCTGTTTGCATACACACTCTAATTGTGATTAGACAAAGATCATGATACAATGATTTTTCTTCAGTTTCTTCAACTTGCAAGATGAAATTCCAAGAGATGATTTTTTTTAATTGATATTTTTGTATTTTTGATGTTCCCCTATTTTTCCTCCATAAATCGTGATTTGAATTTAGTAACAAATTTCTTAATTAAAATTTTTGTTTTATACTTTAAGATAGATTAATATTAGACTTATCTTTTTTATTTTGAATTTTTTTATTGAATTTCACATTAAATTAATTTGTAAATCCTAGATTATTCTTTCCATTTTTATAGTGTATTTAATTTAAATAATCTCTAAATTTAGATTTCGGTTAGGGGCATTCTTGTCCATTTTGTTGCTAAAAAAACTTACTAAAATTAGCATTTGACCATTTTTCAAATTGAAAATTCGGATGGTCATTTTTCAAAACAGCCATTTAAAAATGGTCATTTATCTAGTTGCCCCTATTTTCAATTTGGGGCCCCTAAATTTTGGGCCTTGTGATAAGTCACAGGCCACACATGCTAAAGGTCGCCACGGAAGGAGACGGAAGGAGGTACCATATGTCAATTAGGTTGAGCTACAATCACTTTGGCCACATGTTAGAAACTTAGAAAAATCCATTAAAAAAAATTCCAATATAGATATGGCTCACATTTATTCGGGAAAATTTCTAGTACTACGGTAGTACCTACTCCCTCCATTCAGCATTTGACATGTCATTTAATGAGTATTTAATGATATAATATTATATTCCATGAGTCCCACACAATTCTTAAATACTTATTTCATGGCAAATAATGAATGGAGGCAGTATGGAAAAATTTCCATACTACCGTAGTACTTGAAATTTTTCCCATTTATTCTTTGTATCAATATCATTTAAGATTGATATGAAGTTTGATGGACAATTGTAATTAATGAATATAAATGAAATTTGAAGAACTCACTTGATTACTAATAAAAACATAAATGATAATTAAATTTCAGACCACTCCAAATTTTGGATTCTAAATTTCATTTTTTATTTACTCTATACTATTTGTCTTTTCTCTCTCATTCTCACCATTTTTTTTCTAAAATTTATCTTCACGTACAAACATCGACTTCTTCATTCTCGCGTCTTCTCCCTCTCGCTTTTTGGAATTCTCCCACTTATTGACTTTTTTGCATTCGTTTTTCTCATGTATTATGCTTTTATAATTGATGTTCATGTGTGTTTAGAAAGTGTTGGGAGTGCGACCAAAGTCCCACATTGGCTAGATAAGGGAATGATTATGGGTATATAAGGATGAACTAGTATCTCCATTGGTATGAGGCCTTTTGGGGTGAACCAAAAGCAAAGCCATGAGGGCTTATGCCCAAAGTGGACAATATCATACCATTGTGGAGATATGTGTGTGTCCGGTAGTCCCTTACAGAAAGAGAGTGTGGGAGTAAGAATTCGAGAGGGAGAGTAAAAAAATGAGTAAGAGTGAGAGGATATAATGATCGAGAGTGACATAATGGAAAAATGTAAAGCAAGAGTGAGAGTGTAGTGTAAGTGGACAAGCAAGAGATAAAGTCATAGTACTGTAAATGTGATTTATAGTGCAATACCTAAATGCGATTTTTCCTAATAACAACATAAGAAATAAGGGTTAATGGCAGAAATAGCTAAAATAAAAATCTTGGTTTTGAAAAAAAGGACCAAAAATCTTTTTTATTGCGGAAATGGCAAAAATGATACAATTGGAAATTTAGTAATGGCTTCAAACTGACCAAAATGCCCTTGAATGAAAAAAAAAAACAATATTTTCCTAATTTAAGCGGAAAATGATTTTTTTTTAATCTCTAAAGATTCTCAAATAATATCTTATATCTTCAAAATTCAAATAAACTAAAATTCTTTAAAATCTTGGATAATAGTAATACCGTTAAATTTAAAAACGTATTGTTTTGAAATCAACTAAAATCCTAGTGATATCTTTTCTATGAATGTGTCTGAGTCTCTGGGTTCATACCTAGGCTTACCATCGGTCTTCAATCGGGGGAAAACTCAGGATTTCAAATTTCTTCTCGATAGAGTTTGGTCCATATTGCAAGGGTGGAAGGGTCAATTCTTTTCACAAAGGGGAAAAGAGGTGTTGATTAAAAGCATCATTCAGGCTATCCCAACTTATGCAATGAGTTGCTTTAGGATCCCTAAAAGCATATTATCCAAGATTTCGGCACTTTGTGCCAAAATTTGGTGGGGTTCGAATGGAGATAAGCGCAAAATGCACTGGCAAAAATGGGAGGATTTATGTAAGCCCAAGGAGCTTGGTGGATTAAATTTTCGAGATCTGGTTGCTTTTAATCAGGCTATGCTTGCTAAATAGGCTTGGAGAGTGCTGACTAATCCACACTTGACATTATCCAGAGTTTTAAGGGGGAAATATTTTCCGACCTCTTCTGTTCTTAATGCGAGTGCTCGGCCATCCTCGTCTTTCTATTGGAAAGGATTTGTGTGGGGAATGGAGCTACTGAAGGTTGGAATAAGGAAATATCTTGGTAATGGCCAGTCTATTTCTTTGTTTCGGGACCCATGGCTACCTAGGCTTTCTACGTTTAAGGTGATTTCTTCACCCTCTTCTACTATGGAAAATGCTGTGGTGGCAGATTTTATAACTCCTTCTTTACAATGGGATGTTCCAAAGCTGTGTCGATATCTGGCGAGGGAAGATGTCGATGTCATCCAAACTCTCCCAATTAGCGCAGCTGCTCCAGATAGATGGATATGGCACTATGATAGTAGGGGTGACTATATTGTAAAGAGTGGGTATAAGATCAAGATGATGATGTGTCAGATGGCTTCGGGGTCAGAGGTTGGTCGAGAATATGGTTGGTCGAAGAAACTTTGGAAGATGACGATGCCCAGCAAAGTTAAGGTTTTTGTATGGAAATCTTATCATAACTCTATCCCGACTATGGTCAATCTTCGAAATCATCATGTCCCGACTTTAGTAACTTGTCCACTCTGCCAAGAGGAAATGGAGACCACAGATCATGCACTGTTTCGGTGTGTTAGGGCGAGTGAGATTTGGGAAAAAATATATATTTTTTAAATTATATATATATATATATATATATATATATATATATATATATATATATATATAAATTAAATTATTAATAACTAATTAAATCTTATTTAATAAATTCTTTGATTTAAATCATATTTAAATGAACATCTTCTACATAACCTATAGTTTTAATTCAATCAAAATTAAATTAAATAAAATAATAGATTAATTCATGAATTAATTACTAAATTAAATACCACATATTTAATTTAAGCCTACATTTGAATCACATTCAATTGTATTTCTCTCATAACCTATAATTTTAATATGCATCTAATGCGCATTAATTTTAACCTATAGTTTTAATATGAATCAAATTCCTATTAAATTAATATTTGAACATTTTCAACTATTTAATTCTCTCATAGATTAATTTTGAATCATATCCAAAATTAAATTTATATTATAAATTTCAATTAACATAGAAATTTTATATTATAATGTATCATCATACGTTATATAGATTCCCTAAGTGAATTTGAACATTTCAAAATCCATTCAAGACTAATGTACTAGATTATTCTTTACGAGCTACCAGTGGATCTAATGGACCTACAAATCAGAAGCTCCAACGATATGAGATTAATTGGCTAAACTCATTAATCACATTAATCAATATTCGTTAACTGTGGGTACACTCCACTAAAGACCCATAAGTGCACTATTCTCATTGCAAATATATTTATGTGTCCATGGATATAGACCAATAACAACAAGTCAGTCCTTCACGAATGTTCGTAACACCTGTTGGGTCAAATTACTGTTTTACCCCTAGGTTACCTCTATGTTCTTAAGTACCAGTGCTCCTCAAATGAACAACTTGTTTATGGTCCAACCATTAAACAGAAACCTCTATCGGGTCAGTGAGAGGGTAGGGCCCCTTGTTCAAGTCCCGAACACACCACTTAAGGGAACACTCATCTACTTACCCTAAACTCAGGAAGGAGTGAATTTCATCTTGTGTTATTACATTATCAACTCCCTCATTGGTCTTGTCCCTTAAATGGTAGGCATATTGAGTCGGTGAACTGACCACTCTCACCCATAAAAATCAAAGGACAATCCCTCATGAACATGAGTCCATAATACACTCAAGATTAAGACTAAGTTGCGTAGGTCATCCTATTGAAATAGAAACCTAACTAGTCAACAGAGTTACATCTAGTGGTTACTATTTCGCAATCTGATCTTATGCAAACTCATTGCATAGGATACCCCCTACACGAACGTGTTGGATCACTGCATTTGTATCAAATACAAAGTGGGTCGTATCCATAGTGTCACCAAGATAAGGTACCCAACCTTATCCCTATACTATAGACTCTTTAGGTTGTATCTTGAACATTGATCCCCGTATGTCCCCACATACTATTCAAGACTCACAAGATAGCCTAGGATGTTAGTTTATTGGATTAAGGGTTATTAAGACAAAACTAATACAACATAATTCAATAACTCTTATTGAATAACAATCAACAACAATTTATTGATAATAGTCAATTGTTACATTTACTATCTACGAGTTTTAGGGCATAAAACCCAACATAAAGACCCACAACATTACACTCTTCGCACTGTAGAATATTTTGTGTCCACGGATTTAACCATTAACAGTAAATCAATCCTTCATGAGTCATTCGTAATTACAGTTGGGTCAAATTAACGTTTTACCTTTGTAATTACCTCTTGTTCCTTAAATACCATTAATCCTCTAATGAACAATTTGTTTATGGTCCTACCATAAAACAAAGTCCCTTTCGAGCCAGTGAGAGGGTGGGGCCTTTTGTTCAAAACTCAAATTCAGCAAATAAGGGAACAACTCATCTACTTACCCTAAAGTCGGGAATGAGTGAATTTTATCTTGTGAAGCTATGTTCCCAACTATATCCCTTGGTCTTGTCCCCAAAATGGTAGGCTTATTGAGTGGCGTGTCGGGTCATTCTCATCCATACAAATCAAAGGACAATCCCCTACGAGCAGGAGTCCATAACTCACTCATGATTGAGATTGAGTTACATGGTTATCCTATGAAATAATAATCTAATTAGTTAATGGTGTTACTGTTGGGTTTTATGCCCCAAAACTCGTAGATAGTGAATGTAAACAAATTGTATACTTGTTTCAATAAAGTGTTATTGTTAAGTATTGCACAATATGACCCAAATCCAATAAACTAAGATCCAAGGTTGTTTTATGTAACTTGAACTAGTATATGGGGACATACGGGGATTGATGTTCAAGTAACAACCTAAAAGGTCTATAGTACCCGGGATAAGGCTGGGTACCTTATCTTGGTAACAATATGTGATACGACCTGCTTTGTATTTGATACAGACGTATTGATCCAAAGCATCCATGTAATAGACATGCAAGCGGGGGTATCCTATGCAATGAGTTTGCATAAAACTGGATCACGAAATAGTCAACCACTAGTTGTAACACCATTAACTAGTTAGGTTATTGTTTCAATAGGATGACCTTGGTAGCTCAGTCTTAATCATGAGTGTGTCATGAACTCTTTCTCACGAGGGGATTGTCCTTTGATTAGCATGGGTGAGAGTGACAACACAAGAAGGAATTCACTCCTTCCCACTTCTAGGAGAAGTAGATGAATGTTCCCTTAAATGGTGACTCCGGGACTTGAACAAAGGGATCTCGTCCTCTCACTAGCCCGAGAGGGACTTTCTGTTTAATGGTTGGACAATAAACAGGTTGTTCAATAGAGGAGTGTTGGTACTTAAGGAGACAGATGTAACATAGGGGTAAAACGGTAATTTGACCCAACTGTGGTTACGGACACTCGTGAATGATTGACTTACCGGTATAGGTTTATATCTGTGGACACAAAAATGTTCTACAGTGATAAAAGTTCAGCTGTGGGTCTTTAGTGGAATGACCCACAGTTAATGAATATTGATTAACCTAATTAATGAGTTTAATCAGTTAACCTCATATCATTGGAGCTTCTGATCTGTAGGTCCATTAGGTCCCCCTGTTAGCTCGTAAAGAGTAATTAGAAACAATTTATCTTGAAAAGAATTTGAATTCTTCAAATTCGTTATGAGAATCAAATTAATTGTATGAGACACAATTAATATATTGTATGGTGATACATTATAATATAAAGTTTAATTTATGATTAAACTTTATTAATCGAAAGAATTATATATTTGAAGGAGTTCAAATATATGACTAATTAAGTATATGATATTTAGTTAGTAAATTAATTAATTAATTATGAATTAATTAATTATTCAATTTAGACTAATTAAATGTGATTTAATTAAACTATAGTATATGAGAGAAATAAATATTTGAATAAGTTCAAATATTAATATGAATTTAATTCATATTAAATTTATAGGATATAAGAGAATTTGAAGGAGTTCAAATTTTAATATGAGTTTGTTTCATATGTAGAATTAATTAATTGAAGGTCTGAAATTAAATATATGATATTTAATTGGATAATTAATTAATTAATTAATAGAAGACCTAAAATTAAATATATGATATTTAATTATGTAATTAATTAATTAATTAATTAATTGAGTAATTAATCAATTATGGAAATGATTAATCACTTAGGAAAGTAATTAATCATTTATGAAAATAATTAATCAATTATGGAAATGATTAATCACTTATGGAAGTTTTTTTTTTTTTTTTGAAAAAGGAACTTATGGAAGTAATTAATCATTTATGGAAATAATTAATCAATTATGGAATTGATCAATTATGGAAATGATTAATTATAGAAATGATTAATCAATTATGAAAATAATTGATTATTTGTGAACACTAAACCAAGGGTTTAGGTGATACATAGTACACAATCCTAAGGTCTCATTCTAGCCTCCCTCTCATATTCTCTCAACTCAAGAACACAAAGGGAGAATTTTCTCTCTAGAGTTTTTCCCATTCAAGATTAGGTAGTCTCACAACTATGTTCCTAATCTCAGAGTCATAGCGGGAAAGATCAATTGGTGGTGTCCCAATTGTTGACGCTTGGTCCCTATGAAATCAAGAAAGACGTTCTTGATATTTCAGAGACGACAACGACGGTATGTATGTTTCTTCCCTTTAGATTAGATCTAAGGTTGTATGTTTAGCCTTAATATAAATCTAGAATAGTTCTAAGTTTATTGCCAATGTATTGGTATTTTTTTGGAAAACAAAATTAACTACGAAACGGTCCCAATTCGCTTCTGCTAATGAAATTAGGGAATTACAAATCCTACAGTTACAGCTAATGATTAATTATTTTAGGACCCGGTCTTATGCAAACTCATTGCATAAGATACCTCCACTCGCATGTCTCCACACAAACGATTTGAATCATTTTGTTTGCACATCAAATACAAAGTGGGTCATATCCATAATGTCACCAAGATAAGGTACCCAACCCTATCCATATACTATAGACCCTTAGGTTATTACTTGAACATGATCCCCTATATGTCAACTACATACTGTTCAAGCTTACATTAAATAACCTAGGATGTTTGTTTATTGGATTTGAGTTAATGCAAGTCTAAGAAACATTTCAATAAAAATAACAAGTTAACTCTTTATTGAATAAGTAAAATTTGTTTATAATTACAATCCACGAGTTTAGAGCATAAAACCCAACACAAACAAACTAAAATCTTGGATACTACTGTTAAATAAAAAAAAAAAAAAAAAATCTAAAAACGTATTATTCTAAAATCAACTAAAACACCTAAGATATAAAGTCATGAACGTAAAGCAACAATCATCCATTTGCCAAGCAAAATCTTTACACAAAGAACACAACAATAACATTCTTCAACAACGAAAAAAGAAGAAGAATAAAACGTAAATTACTTTGTATATCAAGTATTAAAACATAACGATACCATGTTAAACAATCATATAAAATAACAATTACAATGTATATGTGAGTGACTTGGTTGTGTGTGTAATGTGTAAGACATTAGACCTGGATTTTTTCTTAATTAATGCTGTCGAGAATGCTGGAATTAGTATCTATGCAGTTTGAGAACAACAAAATGGGTAAATGGGTAAATGGGTAAACGTCAAATGGGTGAATGATGCAAAAGCTGAAGCTATGTAGAAGTCACATGTGGCCATATTTCAGTCTTTTTTTTTTTTATATGTTTCAAAACCGCCCCCACTTTTGGTCATTCGATCAAAATTATCTAAAAAAAGGGCAAGTTGCAAGAATAGCAAAAATGGAACTGAAATTTACAACCATGTCTTCATTTTTTTTTTTTGAAAGCATGTCTTCAATTTTTTTAAGGTTAAAAATCACTTTTGGTCCCTAAGCTTTCATGATAGTAACAATTTAGTCCATGAACTTTGATTTGTAACGATTTAGTCCCTGTACTTTCAATTTTGTAACAATTTAGTCCCAGTACTTTCAATTTTGTAACAATTTAGTCCCTGAGCTTTAATAAGTAACAATTTAGTCCTTGTACTTTCAAATTTGTAACGATTTAGTCCATATCGTGAAAAATTAATGTAAAAATTTAATGAAATTTCTTACCTAGACAGATCAATAAACTAATTTGGGATCTAATATGTTTATAAGCTACAAAGTTTAATCATTAAATAATAAAAATCATCATTTAGTTTTGATTTTTTTTTTTTTTGCAACAATGATTAAATTGTTACAAATTTGAAACTATAGAGACTAAATTGTTAGAAATTTGAAAGTATAGAGACTAAATTGTTACTTATTAAAGTTCAGGGACTAAATTGTTACAAAGTTGAAAGTACATGGACTAAATCGTTACAAATCAAAGTTCAGGGACCAAATTGTTACTTTCATGAAAGTTTAGGGAGCAAAAGTGATTTTTAACCTTTTTTTAATGTTGCACATATATAAAAAAAATGGGCTCATTCCAAACATTAAAGTTGAAAAGTCGAAAAAACCCCTAAAAACACGCTAGAAGTTGATGGTTTAAGAAGTATATCAATGGTGTTATTGATATACCGTATATTGGGTACATCATTCATTTGTTTAGTGTGACTGATATACTCAATATTGTTGGTATATATATCGGTCAACTGATCTACTTTAAATTTGATACATCAATCAACCAATATACTAAATATATAGTATATTTAGTTTTTTTTTTTACAATATGTGCGGTGGGAATTCAAATCTCTAACATTTTGGTCGAATGTACATGTCTTATGTTAGTTGAACTATTCTCATGTTGGCAAAATATAACGCTGACATACTATATATCATTTTAATAATATATTTTTTTGTTTAAAGATTTTAATAATATACTTGAAATTACATTTTTAGTGAGTACTAATAAACTACCGATAAACTAATGTTACTTGAAATTGCATCTTATTGATATACTTATAATAAATTTTGCATTTAACGACCTTCATAACACACTAACAATTAAAAATATATATCAATGAGCTTTTCTTTATTTTTTTTTTAAATAGCAAGTTATTATTGATGTAACTACCTACTCATAATCAGATATATCATGTTATTAATTCCTTGAGTATAATATAATAAATGTGGTATATAAATGGTATATCAACATTCATAACAGATAAAAAGACAAACACTTAGACTATAAAAGGCAGACCTTTCATTTAAAATTGAAAGTGTACAACACTCGTGCAAAAGCGATTTGGATTGAAAACACTCTAATTTCATTAATTTTGCTTAAGAAAAACATGACATTCTAAAACCGAAAACAAAGTACTTAAGTTACCAACGTAACCTTTTGGAGACAAATCCAAACACTCCGTGGGATAATCTGAGTCACGAACTAGATGCGGACGACCACGAGCGTCTTCTCCGCTATCTCCAACCTTAGAACGGCTTGTGGGAACCAATATGTGATGAAATTGGGAGGTAGAATTCAAACACTCATAAGAAAAAGATGAGTTTTAAGCATTCTGTTTTGAGAGGATTTTTTTAGCAAAAATTGCATGAATATTACAGCAAAGACCATTATCTCTTCTCAAATACAAGTTTTTGCTTCATATATATGAAAGAAAATGGTATAATGGAAGTTAATTTTGCTCACAATTAGGTGGCTTAAGGAGAAGAAATGCATGAGTCAAGTCATTGGGTATTGGTGTCACATTAACATAATTTACCTCTTGATATATTTAAAAGAGAAAGTAAATTGAAGATCACATTTTCAATTTATCTTTAATTAATTTAAATTAAAATTAATTAAATAATTAATCAAACATTTAATTAATTATAATTTAATATTAAACAATTTAATATTAAATCTTTGCACCAATCCTGATTCCTCTCAAAACTGTCCTCTTGAACATGAATCCCTATTCATGTGTATAATATTTAAATCATATTTAAATATATCCAACTCTCTCAAATTATAGTTTAAACCATAATTAAACTATTACGTTAAATATATCAAATATAATTAACGATATCTCCCTAAATCGAATTTGAATGATTCAAACTCTTTCATCACACTGTTATAAGGTTTAATCCGTATGAGCTAGCAGGGGGACCTAAAGGACTTACAGAACATGGGCTCCAACGATCCGAGATTATCCGGTTAAAATCATTAACCTAGTTAACCAACATTCATTAACTACCGGGACACTCTACTATAGCCCTATAGTTGTACTCCCTCACTATAGATATATTTCTGTCCATCCGATATAACCATGATTAGTAAGTCGATCATTCACAGGTTGTTCGTAACTACAGTTGGGTTAAATGTCTGTTTTACCCTTGAAATTACCTCTTGTTTCTTAAGTCCCACTGATCCTCTAATGAACAATTGGTTTGTGGTCCAACCATCAAACCGAGTCCTTCTCGGGCCAATGAGAGAGCAGGATCCCTTTGTTCAAGACCTGGAGTCAGCACTTAAGGGAACAACCTTTCTACTATCCCTAATTCGGGTAGGAGTGAATTTCATCTTGCTGAACTATGTCCCCAACTATCTACCCGATCTTATCCTCAAAATGGTAGGCTTATTGAGTCGGCGATGATGAGTCACTCTCACCCATAAAAATCAAAGGATAATCCGAAATAAACAGGAGTTCATAGTTAGCTCAGGATTAAGATCGAGTTACCTAGGTCATCGTATGAAATTAGTCAATTTCAATAGTAAACGACGTTATAAAGTGAGAGTGACTTATTTTTCGATCGGTCCTAGTCTTATGCAAACTCATTGCATAAGACGCCCCCACTCACATGTCGACACATGAACGATTCAGGATCACATCGTTTGTACTAACTACAAAGTGGGTCGCGTCTCATAGTGTCTCCAGGATAAGGCACCCAGCCTTATTCCTATACTATAGACCGTTTTGGCTATTACTCGAACCTGATCCACTTTTATGTCTCCACATAAAACTCAAGTATACATATTATAGCTAAGGATCTTAGTTTATTGGATTTGAGTTATTTAACGTGCAATTTTAGTCAATGACAACTGTACTGAAAAAACCTCAATAACAACTTTATTGAACAAGTATATAATTTATTTTACATTCACTATCTACGAGTTTTAGGGCATAAAACCCAACAAAAATATGTAAATAACATAACACAATTCAATAGGAGAAAATGAAACATAACAAATATAAGCAAAGAGAAGTAATAAATCAAGTATATATAATTGGTATATCAACATTCATAATCAGGTATATCAAATTAGGTATATTAAATCAAGTATATATTTCAGGTATATTATTAGTATATTATGTATATCATTGTATTCATTTGAGGTAAAACAAGAGTATATCATTTTAGTAGTATTTTGAGTATGTTAACAGTATTTTGAATATGTTAACAGTATATCATACATAATTGATAGCATCAATTTAGTGCTATCTATTTACCATTAATTCAGGCTAGTTGTAACGTCTTGAATTTTGAGGTAAAGTTACACGTCTCAAATTTAAAGTTTTGAGAGCTAATTTCATGAAATTGGTTTAAGGGATAAATTAAATCATTTATAATGTAAGGTTTAATTGGATATTTGTTTGGTTTTCAATTTTAAAAGGGCTAAGTGGCATTTTCATAATTAAATGGTCTTTAAAGCCAAGCATACCCTAAGCCATTTTTTATTTAAGCCGCACGGAGCCCTAGGTGAGCCATCTATCTCCATCTTCCTCTTCCTTCTCTCCTTAGAACCCACGACCAGCAGCTTCTTTTTCTCCTTCACTTACCCGACGGCTGAAGCGACTCCAACATCAACTCCGGCAGTACGTGTTTCTTTCGGCAGCGTGCGTCTCTCTGGCAGTGCATCGACTCACGGCGGCGTGGCGTGCAGCAGGCGTTCGCGGCGGTTCCGAGCAGCTTCAAGCGGGCGATCTCCGGCGTCTTCTTCATGGGTTTCTTCCGGCGGAGCAATAGTGTCACAGCGGCGGTGTTCGTTTTTCCGGTGAGTAGAGAGTGTCTAGCAACTTCTTCGTGCTTCCAGCGATAGGTGTTCGTGTAGTAGCGATTTTTGGCATTGTTTTCGGGCGATTTTAGTATTGGGTAAGTGAGATTTAAGATTATTTGGGCAAATTTCACTTCCTAATCAAATACCCATTGATTTTAGCTCTCAATTTTAAGGTGTCCATAGCGTGTTGGTGTTTGATTTGTGAGTTGGAGCGGGTTGGAGATCACAGACAGCAAGCGCTATTTTATTTTTGTAAGCTCGGGAGTTAAATCTTTTTAAAATTTTATGACTCATGGTTTGACGTTGGTTTGTTTGGGTAAAGCTCCAATTGATTTGAAGAATTCCTTTTTGTTTTGTGTGTTAGAGGCCTTGGAGTTAAGGAATTGATTTAGTGCTGTTTAAGAACATTTAAGCCAAGGTAAGTGACGTTACTGTTGAACTTTTTAATTGGGAGCGCGTGTTTAATTTTCCAAAATTCTTGTGCTTCTATGAGTGGTTTGATTATGTTTACGTTTATGAAAAATTATTGGAAGCATGAAATTTATCACTAATGCTTGCAAATGTTGATTTTTTTTTTTGTGAGTGGGTGTTCTCTTGAAAATTTCATAATATGTATGAGTTTAAATGAATTTTGAGTTTTCTTATATTTTGAAAGAGTACATGAAATTGATGTACCTAAGTCGAGGTTCGTGAAATTGACAACCTCCGTAGGAGACGCATGAAATTGATGTGTCTAGGATATGCATGAAATTGATGTATATCCCCTAATTAATAAGTTTAAAATAAAGTTTAGAGCCATCAAAAATATTTTGTTGTTGATTTTTAAAACGTGTTTAAGCGTGACCCAACCTCAACAGTAGGGTCACTTACTGAGTATTTTAAATACTCATTTTTTTCTAAAATGTTTTCTTTCAAGGAAAGGCAAGAGCAGGTTCAAGGCGACTGATTGAGAATCCTTTAGGCAGCCATGGGAGGATTTTGACTTCATATTTTATTTTCTTCCGCTTTAAGAACTTCACTTTATTTTATTTTGATTTGTAAATTGATTGAGAAAATTTTAGAGGCCATGTATGTTTAAAGTTTGGAAATTATTTAAGAATATTTTAAACCTTTAAACTCAGGGATTCCCAAATAGAAAGTTTTTTTTTGTTTTTTTTTTTAGGTTTTTACTTAAATTAGAGTTTATGTTATAAAATGATTTTAATTAAAAAGGCCTCCAAACCATTCAAGTCGTAAAGGTCCCGAAATGACTCTTATAAGAAGTCGGGTCGTTACACTAGTTATTGTGATTTTAATGCATATTTTGTGTATTTTGTAGTGAATCGAACAAAAGAGGTTTCAGGAGTTAATTGTGCAATTTGGTGTCAATTCGGGTGATTTAGCTCATTTCCTAATCAATTTGGAGTCCAAGACATGAAGAGAAGTTGAAAAGACAGAACCATGGCGTCTAAACCCCATCCCGAGCGTCAAAATGCCAAGAAAATGGAGAAAAAAGAGTGTAGACCCGAGAGGATAGAGCGTCTCAACGCTATCGAACATGGAAGCTAGTCGAATGACCGCTTTAGCGCAACGCACAACATCTTTTCAATCCTTGAGCATCGAGACTTTAGAGGTCCGTGTGCACATTCTTCCCCTTCCAGCCGAGAGCGTCGAGATGTTCATTTATGGCGTCTCTACGCTGCAGCTGCTGTATATACATTTGTAGCTTTGTTTTTTAGTCGCCTAGGTTAGATTTTTGTTTCTTTTCTAAATTCCTTTGTATTTCTTTGTTACTTTCAACATTCCTTTAGTTTCTTCAGCTTTAGAATTGATTTTAGTGTTCAATTTTTTATTTTCTAGCATGTTTGTTTCAATTATGCTAGGCTAAGTTTCTATTTCATCGGATTGGGATATGTAACTAGATTGATTATTATTTTGGTTGAGATTGTTGGATTGTTTTGTTGGGTTTTATGCTCTAAAACTCGTAGATAGTAAATGTAACAATTGACCGAACATAAATAAAATATTATTTGATGTTTTTTCAATAAAGAGTTATTATCTATATTATGTATATCTTGCCTAAATAACCCTAATCCAATAAATTGAACACCCTAGGTTGTGGGATGAGTTTTGAACTGTATGTGGAGACATATGGGGATCACTGGGTACCTTATCCTGGTGACTCTATGGATACGACCCACTTTGTATGTGCTGTGTGAATGTGTTTCCATAGTACATAGAGAGAGATCCTCGAGGCCCATTCCTGTACATGTAGGCTTCGAGCCATGTGTTGGGATGGTTAGCCTGAGAGAGATTGTTCTGCGTGCACGTATGACTAGAGGTTTGCTCTACTAAGTGTGGAGTGTATTCCTTGCTTAGTATGACAGAGTTTGCCCTACCGAGCGTATTGAGAAGGCTCTACGCCGTATGACTAGAGATAAGGGTATAGAGTTAGTGAGTTATTTGTTAATTCTTTAGTTATGCTTAAAAAGAATTTTTACTGCATTTCCTTTTGCAAGCTAAATGTTTATGAATTTCTGAGCTATGACTTCTTCACGATATTTTGTTTAGTTGAGTTAAATATTTTCAAGAACTATTTTCGTAATGGAAAGTAAATACCACTCACTGGACGTGAGCTCATTCTTTTCCTTTAAATTTTTCTACTAGGTAACGACTGAGTTTCGACAAGCCTACAGAAGTCGATCTTGCCACTTGAGTCCGTGTTTAGAGTACCTTTTGTATGTATATGATGTTTTGGATGGAAGTTATGTAAAAGTTATATGTTGCTAAGAGTAGTTGGTTGTAAATTATCATATCTCGAAGTGTTGGGCTGAATACTGTGGTTGAGACGCATGTGTCTCTAATCTGGTTTCTGGTTGTGATATAGTTTATACAATATGAATATGTGTCGTTTCTTTTCAGGTGTGTTTTAGCCAAGTTATAGGGGCTGCCCAAATTTTTGGTCCTTTGAGAGCCTAAGCGTGGTTAAGAACATGTAGATGGCCATGAGACCTATAGTTAGTGAGGATTCATTGTCGGCACACTACGTCACTAGGTAGTTAAGAGATAACTGGGACGGGGTGAGTCAGTTTACTTTGCAGATCGTCAATAATCAGTTAATCACCACGGAGTCGGACACAAAAGAATCACCCCTGTCTAATTTCATTGTGAGTTAAAGTTGTCTAAGTTATATTAAAACTCCAATTTCTGCCATAAAACTTGAATCAAATCAGAAAATGAAAATAAAACTTATCTAAGTTATACTAAGTTATTGATTTTTAATTTTTTTATATTGTGCATACTTGAGATTGAAAGATGTTTGTGTATTTTTTATCTATGGGTTGTTTGTTTGTGTATTTTTATTTATGAGATTGTTTGTGTTAGTTGGTTGTTATTTATTTTAGTTTAATTTATTTTATAGATGGAAAACAATTGTGGAAATGCAAGTGGATATAATGAATGTAATGACGAAACTCCTGCTCCCGAAATTAGCAAGACTCCTACACCTAGTCCTAAACCACCATTACCTTTACCTCCAAAGTCTAATAAAAAGAGACCTAGTAAACAAACTTCTTTTGTATGGGATCATTTCACAAAAATTGAAGTGGGTGCTAACGATGGAGCTATGTGTAAATGTAATTATTGTGACAAGGATTATGCATGCGACACTAATAGTTGTGGAACTATCACTTTATAGAAGCACTTAAGAAATCAATGTAAAAAGTATCCATATAGAGAACAAGAAAAAGGACAAACTACCTTAACACTTGTTCCTTCTAATGATGGAAAAGGAGGCAGTGCTAGTAATTTTGTGACAACATTGTTTAGTCAACAAGCGTGTAGAACAGCATGTGCTAAGATGATAATTATTGATGAGTTGCCTTTCAGATTCGTAGAGAATGAGGGTTTTAGACACATTTGTAGTATTTCGTATCCTAAGTTTGACTTTCCATCGAGAGTAACAATAGCTAGAGATGTTTTTCAGCTTTATCTTGAAGAGAAAAAGCAGTTGAGAACATTTTTAGTTAAAAACTCTTAAAGGGTTTGTCTTACAACTGACACTTGGATTTCATTACAAAATGTTAACTACATGGTAATCACTGCACATTTTATTGATTCTGAATGACGTCTGAACAAGAAGATTTTGAACTTTTGTCAAGTTGTTAATCATAAGGGAGAGATTATTGGTAAGGTGATTGAAATTTGTTTGTTGGAATGGGGGATTGACAAAGTTTTTTCAATCACTGTTGATAATGCAAGTTCTAATGATGTGACTATTTCTTATATTAAGAGAAGATTGAAAAGTTGGAAATCTGTTGTCCTAGATGGAGAACTATTACACATGAGGTGTTGTGCTCACATAATTAACCTCATAGTAAATGATGGGCTGAAGGACATGCATGGATCTATTGCTAGTGTTTGTAATGCAGTAAGATATGTTCGATCATCACCTAAAAGATTGACAACATTTAAAGCTTGTGTGAAACAAGAGAAAATTGAGTGTAAGGCTCTTGTTTGTTTAGATGTGTAAACTAGGTGGAATTCTACTTATTTAATGCTTGATCATGCAATCAAATTTGAGAAAACTTATAAAATTTTGGAGGAAGAGAAAACGAAGTCAGATTTTGTTGATTATTTTGAGGAAGATGACCATGGAAATAAAAGATTGGGGCCACCAACTGCATTTGATTGGTAAAATATGAAGGTGTTTGTTAAGTTCTTGAAGAAGTTTTATGATGTCACTAATAAAATAAGTGGTTCTTTGTATGTGACTTCTAATGTTGGTTTTCATCAACTTTATGGTATTCAATTTAGTTTAATGAAGTGGAGCAGAAATCCTAACTCTATTCTATGCAATATGGCTTCCAATATGAAGAAAAAGTTTGACAAGTATTGGGGTTCAGTTGAAAAAATTAATAAGTTGATATTTATTGTTGTGGGGCTTGATCCTCATTACAAGTTGGATTATGTGTCGTATTCCTTGGTTAAATAGATGGTTGAGAATGTCAAGATATATTTATATCGTCTGTATGAATTTTACAAATCTCATGACAAAACCAAACGAGGTAGTAGTACTACTACTACTAATAGTGGTGGTGGTTCTCAACAATCAAGCATTGTCACTAGTATAGACACTGCAAATGATGAAGATACTGATATACAAAGAGAAGAAGAGAAGATGAAAGTTCATTGGAAGTGGAGAATGACTTGGATTGATATTTGTCTGACAAGAATGAGGAACTTAATGATAGTTTTGATGTTTTGCATTGGTGGAAAGTGAATGGTCATAGATACTGCATTTTATCAAAAATTGCCCAAGATGTGTTTTGGTTGTTCCTGTGTCTACTGTGGTTTCTGAATCTGCATTAAGTACGGGGGGTCGGGTCCTTGATTCCTTTAGAAGTTCTTTGACTCCTAAAACGGTGGAGGCTTTGATATGTACGCAAAATTGGATTCGAGGCAACTCAATGTTATTAGATCTTCCTCCACAGCTTGAAGAGTTAGAGACTTATGATAAGATTGAGTCAGGTAATTAAATTATTTTCTAATTGTTGTGGATCTAAACTCTAAAGTGTACTATGATCGAATAATATATATTTAGTTCTGTTTGGTTTGGTTTATTTTTTCAGATATTACATCGTCCTCTGTTGTTGGAAATAATGGATTCGAGCAGATTGATGATATGAAGAGTAAGCTTTTCTATCATTATATTGATAAATATCCAGTTCTTTTGTTATGTACAATTCTTTTTAATCTTAAATTTTGTTTGTTGTATTTGTACTTTCAGGACTTCGCATTAAAAGGTGAAAGCTCAAGAATTAATGTTTTACTCATGGTGGTGTCAATTCTCTTGTTGTAATAGAATATTTGTTGTATTATTGAACTTTTTTTTTTTTTTTAATGATTATGGTTTATTGATTGTAATTGAAACATTTAAGAATGATGTTTGCTATCTAGGTTAAAGACATTTGAATGTTTTTAATTATTAGTTTTTTATATGTATGTTCAGTATTCATATACAATTTGAGAGCTACATCAACTCATTTAGCAAAGAACTTCTTTGAAAGAAGCATATGGGTTTTTAAATTTAATTTCAGCCAGACCAAGAAGTTCTCATTTAGTAATTTTAATTTCAGCAGGAATGATGTTTTTATTTTTAATAAATAAATTATTAAAAAAAAAAACCGGTGACCCAACCCGACCCAACCCAGACAATTTGGGTTGGGTTGGGTTGGGTTACCTTCATAAATGGAACCGATTGGATTGGGAGTTTTACTAACCTGAATTTTTGGGTTGGTCCAAAATTTACCCCTAACCTGACCCAAACCGACCCGTGTACACCCCTACCACAAACAGGATGTTCATTAGAGGAGCACTAGTACTTAAGGAGGTAGAGGTAACCCAAGGGTAAAACGGTAATTTGACCCAACTGGAGTTACGAACACTCGTGAAGGACTAACTTGCTGTTATTGGTCTATATCCGTGGACACAGAATTATGTTTGCAGTGAGAAGAGTGCAACTGTGGATCTTTAGTGGAGTGTACCCACAGTTAACGAAAATTGATTAATTGGTTAATGAGTTTAGTCAGTTAATCTCATATCGTTGGAGCTTCTGATCTGCAGATCCATTAGGTCCCACTGGTAACTCGTAAAGAGATGTCAAGCAAATAAGTATTAATTGTAAATTGAAAATGTTCAATTTACTTAGGGGAAAGAATATAATGTATGGTGTTACATTATAATATAAAGTTTATGTGAAACTTTATAATATAATTTTGAATTAGTTTCAAAATTATTTTTTAGAGATATAAATATTTGAAAAGGTTCAAATATTGATATGAATTGGATTCATATTAATAAAATAATTTAATAGAATGTCTAAAATTAAATATATGATATTTAATTGGGTAATTAATTAATTATAGAATTAATTAGTTAATTATTAAATTAAATATGAATAAAATATAATATTTTATCCATGGTTTTTTCCTATAAATAAGACCCTTGGGTTGGGGTGAAGACACTCACTCATTCTCCTGCTCTTAGAGAATTCCCCTGAAAGGCTTCCCAGGCTCCCACCAATCTCCTGCCTCCAGAAGTCTCAAAGAAATACCGATGTAGCCATAGTGGTGGTGTTCGCCAGACTTGGAGAAGAATTTTCAGCGAAGATCAACGTTCGGGGTTGCTTTGTTTCACAAGAAAAGAACCAAGGTGTTGGAGAATAATGGTCAAGTTGTCAAACGTTGGTTTGTTCCGTCTTCTCATTTTTCTAGAGATTTGCATGAATTAATAAGGTTTTATTAATCTACAAATGAACATGTTTATAACCTTAATTTAGCAGTTTATGTATGATAAACATTGTTCTTTTGCCATTCGTATTGGTATTTTAATCTAGATTAAAATACAGTCAAATGTCCTATGATTATCTTTCGCTGCGCTAGGGATTTCACCCTTACACGTTTATTGAACTTTATCAAGTATTTTGATGCATCTATGATCTCTTGTTTAAACCTCTGTGTACGTATGTTTTTCCTTCGAATTGATCACTCGTAGGTTTGTATGTATGCAATCTATTAGTTATTTTGAGATAGCCACTAGGTTCGAGTCATGTCCATCGCTTTTTCACCTTAGGAAATTGCATATTTGCTTGTTAGGCCTACGAGTCGTAGAGAAATTAATTAATTAGATTCGAGATTAATTCTTGATTTAATTGATTAATTCCGGACCTTGATCGTAATGTGGTTAATTAGAGGGCAATTTAGAGGATTTATCGGATTGTCTTTCTAATTAATTAGAATTAGTCTTGAGGATTTATCGGGATATGCATGAGGGGTATCAAATGTAATTCCAATTAATCGATTAATTAGCTTCATGGACAATCAGGTGAGTTAATTGATTAGACACAGGCTAAGTAGGATGGATTATTTCAAGTAGCGAAGAAGCACGTTGGGCTCAATATAATATTTAATAAAATTAATCCGTAGAGCAATCTATGAAACCAAATGTGAAAACAATCCAATGAAAATCCTTAATCCGACAATCTTGCTAATTGAGTGTTTAATTCCTGCTTTCCACTTTTGTCTTTACATTTTATGCGATTTAGTTTACATTTTTAATTTTTTTGTCCATTCACCAGTTTTGCTCAAAACCCCCATTTGTTGTTACTCGAATTAAAAAGAGAATTTCATTTCCTGTGGACGATCCGACCACTACCTACTGCAGAGTAGCATAGAGTCGGTATATAAATTTTATTTGGCATTATGGACCATTGACAAGTCCCCTCTCGCCAATAATCAATATTCATTTGAAGTAAAACATGAGTGTATCATTTTAATAATACTAGATAGATTTCTACACGTGCGTTGTACGCGATATTTTCCATCTTAAATTAAATTTAATTATTATATTTTTTAATTATGTATGAATAATTTTATTATTATATATATTATTATATGAACATAAAAAAAATATATTATTATATAATTGAATATGCAAATATAAATCGAGTAAACTTTTAAAATTAATAACAATATATAATTGAGAGAGAGCATCTAAAAACGTTACCCTCTGAAATTTTACATTATCAATGATTTGGATAAGTTACAATCCCTAAAGTTTAATTATTAAAGAAGATAGTTCTAATGAGTTTTAATTTAATAGAGAGAGTATCAAAATGATAGTCACATTATGTAGTATATTTTTGGAAAAAAATACTTTTTTGGTACCTGTGTTTTGAGGAATAGGTGTGATTGATCCCTAAGTTTTCAAAATAGACCTTTTTAGCCTTTGTGTTTTGAAAAATAGATTTTAAAGGTCCCTAAGTTTTCAAAATGGATCTATTTAGTCCTTGAGTTTTGAAAAATAGGTTTAAAAGGTCCCTTAAATTATTTTTTTTTTCAACTTTTTTTAAATTAATATTTTTTAATATTGAATGGTTTTTTAAATTAAACCATACATAGATTAGAAATTAAGAAGTTTTCAATTAAGAAGTATAATTGAAAACGACATACAATTCTTCTAATCTCCTTCCTCTAATTCTTAAAAACCTAAGAACAACCAATTCAAAATTGAACACTTTGAAATAAACAATTGTTAATTAATCAAACACACAAAAGTCAATATGACACAAATGCAATAACATTGTAGCGTATGATATTGTGGAGGTGAGGAAATATTATTAATGTATACATGAAAGAGCCTTCGTTGCCGAGACTTCTCACATCTCTATAAATTTGTTGGTAAAACAAGGTATCCTTCCTCTACAGCAAATTCTCACACATCACCTACCTCTATTCCATCGTCATTTCAATTTTGAAGGTCCACAGAGAGAACAATTGTGAGTGTTAATGGAGAATTCACAAGGACAATGAGAAAATGGAGGGACAAATGAGGATGGGAGGGAAAAGAAGAGATATTTATGCCTCCAAAATTGGAAATGAATCGTTTTTGGTGAATTTAATTTTGTGTGGAGAGATTTAAACATTAAAGAGAATTTAATGAATTTATGGCTAAATTTAATTGGCATAAAAAGGAATGCTAGAGATTTAAAAGTTTTTGTTATTATCATTTTTAGTTAAATTTTCTTTTTTTAATAGAAGTCGGTTAGATTAATTTTTTGTACTTTTATTGTTATGGAATTTGGAGGGGTGGAAATATAGTATATCAAGAGAGATAAAGTAGTATTTTCAAAAAAAAAAAAAAAAGAGTGATAATAGTAGTGGAGTGAGGAGAGAGTAGAATTGAGAGAGAAAAAAAAAACAAAAACATTGTGAAAATTGAAACTTACGTGGATGAGGGGTGAGATAAAGGATAGAGTGGGTATTCTATGTTAAGAGTTAAAAACAGTAGCTGCACAGTGGCCGTACTCTCTCTGCAATATCTATGTTATTTCGTGTTCTTCACTTCTCATTTATCTTTAATTAGATGTGATCTTAGATTACCTAATCTCCTTTAAACTCTCATTATTAGGTAAGATTTATCTGATTGTAATCTTTTGTTCTCTGTTGCCGTTCGCTTGTATTTCTAGGTTTCCTTGTATTCAATGTTATTTAAGGCATTGATCTCTAGTTGGTTGAATAAGAAAATCTGAGAAGTTCTTTTATTAAAACTCAATTTGGTATCAGAGCGTGGTTGAGAAAAGGAAATCAACATGGTGGAAGTCTCCAGCGAAGTTCAAGTAAAAGATAAAGGAAAAGTGTCGATGATCTCAACTGATCCCGAAAAAATCGAGGAAAACAAGGAACAAACTGCCGAAAGAGGTCCCATGTGTTGGGTTTTATGCCCTAAAACTCGTAGATAGTGAATGATGACAAATTGTTCACTTGTCTCAATACGTTGTTATTGAGGTTTGTACAATAAAGAGTTTCATTAAAATTGCACAATTTGACCCAAATCCAATAAACTAAGATCCTAGGTTGTTTAGATGAAACTTGGACTAGTATGTGTGGACATACTGGGATCAATGTTCAAGAACCAACCTAAATGGTCTATAGTACAGGGATAAGGCTGGGTACCTTATCCTGGTAACACTATGTGATACGGCCCGCTTTGTGTTCGATACAGACGTATTGATCCAAGGCGTTCATGTAGGAGACATGCGAGCGGGGGTATCCTATGCAATGAGTTTGCATAAGACCGGACCACGAAATAGTAAACCACTAGATGTAACACCGTTGACTAGTTAGGTTACTGTTTCAATAGGATGACCTAGGTAACTCAATCTTAATCCTGAGTGTGTCATGAACTCCTTCTCACGAGGGATTGTCCTTTGATTAGTACGGGTGAGAGTGGCCAGCACGCCGACTCAATAAGCCTACCTTCTTGGGGACAAGACCGAGTGGGGGGCTGGGGACATGACAATACAATATGGAATTCACTCCTTCCCCTATTAGGGTAAGCAGATGTGTGTTCCCTTAAGGGCTGATTCCGGGTCTTGAACAAGGGCGCCCATCTTCTCCTGGCCCGAGAGGAACTGCTGTTTATTGATTGGATCATAAACAAATTGTTCATTAGAGGAATCAGTGGTACTTAAGGATCCAGAGGTAACCCAGGGGTAAAACGGTAATTTGACCCAGCTGGCGTTACGAACACTCGTGAAGGATTGACTTACTGTTATTGGTCGATATCCGTGGACACAGAAATATTCTACAGTGAGAAGAGTGCAGCTGTGGGTCTTTAGTGGAGTGACCCACAGTTAACGAATGTTGACTAATTTGGTTAATGAGTTTAGCCAATTAGTCTCGTATCGTTGGAGCTTCTGATCTGTAGGTCCATTAGGTCCACCTGCTAGCTCGTAAAGGGTTCTGAGGTTAAATAGTCTTGAATAGAATTTGAAGTGTGTTCAAATTCGTTAAGGGAATTTTATTGTATTTGATACAATTAAAATAATGTATAAAGATACATTATAATATAAGTTTAATTAATGAATTGAACTTTATATTATAAATTAATTTTGGATATGATTCAAAATTAATTAATGAGAGAATTAAATATTTGAAAGAGTTCAAATATTAAATATGAATTAGATTCATATTGAAACTATAGGTTAAATTTAATGTGAATGAGATTCAGATTAAAACTATAGTATATGAGAGAATTATTTGAATAAAGATTCAAATAGTAAATTAATTAAATATATGATATTTAATTAATGAATTAATTAATTGGAGAATTAATTAATTTAATACGATTTAATTAAATTAATTCTATAGTTAATATTAATGTACATTATGATGCACATTAAAACTATAGGTTAAATGAGAGAGATTAAAATTTAATATGATTCAATTGTAATATTAATTAAATATTGGATATTTAATTAATGTGGATTCAATTAATGAGATTAATTGAATGGCCAAATTAATTCAATTTAATATGATTTAGATTGAATTAAAATACCTTATGTTATAATTGATTTAATTAATATTGTTTTAATTAAATTAATTATAATTAATTAATTAATTAAATGATGATTATTTAATTAATAGACGGCCAAGATCGTTTGGATTAGATCCAACGATCGAGATTAAGTAGGGTAATAACTCCCTCCCCACTTATCGTAAAGTGGAGAGGGGTTACCCATACGCTCTCTCATTCTCTCAGTTTAACGTAGAACAGAGAACTATTATTCTTTGGAATTCTCTTCTTCTCTCTAAAAAAATTACAGCAACTTGTTTGCTGGAATTTTTCCCTCCCAAGACTAGATTGAGATCCCACAATCTCTACTTCAGTAATCCAGAGGATAGCGGGTGATCCGTGATGGTGGTGTCTTGATCGGAGATCAAAGAACATTTTTGGAGCATAGTGCAGTTTTTGTCTCCAATCACGTAAGTTTTCATGTTTTTAGATATGTAAATGCATGCTTAATCTAGTTTAGAAAATAAGTTTCTAATTTTGCCCAACGTATCGGTTTTCTTTAATTGAAATTAAATCACGCTCGATTTAATTCGCTTCCGCTAGAGGATTCAATTCCTTCCCCATGGTCGTGAGATACGGAAACCAATCATTGGGCTCCCCAAACTTCACAAACCTACTTAACCAGGTAACCTCAATCAAGCTTGACCGAACCAATTTCCTACTCTGGCAAAACATTGTTCTTCCGATTTTGAGAAGCTACAAACTCGAAGGCCATTTAAGCGGAAAAACTTCAGCGTCGGAGATGTCCATCATCTTTCCACCATCTGAAGATGATCCTGATGGCCTACTAATGCCGAACCCAGAGTATGATTTATGGCTCGCTGCAGATCAACTCTTTGTAGGATGGCTTTATAACTCTATGTCGCCAGAAATTGCTGCTCAAGTTATCGGGAATGACAAGGCCAAATCCCTATGGGACTCAGTGCAAGAATACTATGGAATACAATCCAGATCCCAAGAGGATTATAACAGACTAATGCTATAGCAAACCCGAAAGGGAACCATGAAGATGTACGAATATTTGGATACCATGAAGAAGTATTTTGACAACCTCCAAGTTGCTGGCTACCCTATGGAAATGAGAAGTTTCATCTCACATGTCACTACTGGATTGGATGAAGAATATACGCCTATTGTTTGCGTTATCCGAAGCCAAAATATGACCTGGTGTGAAGTTCAACTTGAGTTACTGTCCTTTGAGCAAAGACAAAAGAGATTACAAGCATTGAAGGGAGCTATTTCTATTAATCAAGTCTCGGCTGCTTTTCCATCTATCAACTTTGCAAATGTTGATCAACACAAACCCAATCCTCACGCCGCAGCACCTGGCAGTTAGCAGCATCAAGCTAGGAATACCTCTTACAATCGAGGAGGTGGCCGGTACAGGGGAAAGAGCTGTTATTCCCCTTACCCTCCAAACAATCGTCCAACTTGCCAAATCTGTGGCAAAATGGGTCACACTGCAGCAGTTTGTTATCACAGATACGACAAAGCCACCAACTCCACCACATCACCCACCCCTGGTGCTGGCGGTCCTAAACCAAAGGAGGGGGCTAATTCTTCCACTGCCTTAATGGCTTTTCCTGAAATCCTGCAGGACCCACCGTGGTATTTGGACAGTGGAGCGAGTCATCATGTGACATCTGACATTGGCAAACTCTCCCTAAAAGGTATGTGCTCTACAATAAAAAATGTTGTTGTAGGAAATGGAGCGAAATTCCCTATCACTAGTGTAGGACATTCTTATCTTCGGTTTGCACATGGACAAGTACTACTTAAAGATATTTTGTGTGTGCCTTTAATGAAGAAGAATCTCATTAGCATCTCTAAACTGACTCAGGATAATTCGGTTACAATTGAGTTTTCTGATTGCATTTGTCTTGTAAAGGAAAGGAGCAACAATGAGGTTTGCCTAGTAGGACGAATGGAACATGGGTTGTACAGACTGCTGAACATGGATGAAGCCTCAATAGTATCTTATGGAATGAATAATAGAGCAGAAGAGAAGGACTTTATGGGAGCTACTACTGTCATAAAGACCAAGGACCGAAGAGACCAACAAAATTTGATTAATGTAGTACATTATGTTCTTTTCTCATGTACTTTGGATATTTGGCACCAAAGATTGGGCCATCCATCTACTGCTATTTTGAATCAAATTCTACAAACCTGTAATGCTCCTGTTAAAATCAATGTTAAAGTTTCCTTTTGTGAGACATGTAAATTTGGAAAGTCCCACCGCTTACCCTTTACTTTGTCTGATTCTCGAGCACCTAAGGCATTAGATCTCATTCATACTGATTTGTGGGGACCGTCTCCTTTGCAATCTACTAATGGATTCAATTATTATGTAGCCTTTCTAGATGACTACTCAAGATACACTTGGATCTATCCTCTTAGGACAAAAAGTGAAACCTTTGAGGTTTTTAAACAGTTTAAGGTGCAAGTTGAAAATCATTATGGTAACAACATCAAGACAGTTAGATGTGACGGGGGTGGTGAGTTCCGCCCTCTTCTTCAATATGGGAAAGATCATGGCATTACAATTCAAATGAGTTGTCCCCACACCTCCGCTCAGAATGGTAGGATTGAGAGAAAACATCGCCACATCGTTGAAACCGACCTTGCCCTCTTGGCTCAAGCTCAAATGCCTCTTCATTATTGGTGGGAGGCTTTTCACACAGTAGTTTACCTTATTAACCGGATTCCATCTCCCACTATTGAAGGCAACACCCCACTTTTTCTCCTAAAACAGTAGGTGCCAGATTACAGCTCCCTCAAGGCCTTTGGTTCAGCTTGTTTTCCTTGTTTAAGGCCTTACTAGCAGCACAAATTCGAATTTCACACTAAAAAGTGTGTTTTTCTCGGCTACAGTGATCACCACAAAGGATATCGATGTATGAACTCCATGGGCCGAATTTACACATCCAGACATGTGTGTTTTAATGAAGCTGAATTTCCCTTCCAAGACCTCTTTCAACCGTCGCCTTCAACCTCCTGCCCTCCTACTAATATGACCATCCTGTCTTGGCTCCCCTTGCCTTCTACCTCACCCTCAATTGTTCCTCACCCCATGACCCCTCCCTCACATTTTTCCCCTTCTCCCTCGGCCGTTTCCCAGTCACCTTCTCCCAGCTCCCCTTCTTCATCTCCCGGCTCCTATCCCACTTCTCCGCAGACCATCTCCCCTCTTGTTACCTCCCCACCCTCACAATTTGCCACACCTTTTTCCTTCGGTCCCTCCCCCACCTGATAATCTCCACCATATGACCACTCGAGCTAAATCCGGTATGCACAAACCAAAACTTCCCTTCACTGACCTTACTACCACCCCCCTCTATTGATTGGACCACCCGTGAACCTTCCAAATTCCTTGAGGCCATCACTTGTCATGCCTGGAAGCGTGCCATGGATCAAGAGTTTCAAGCTCTTCAACACAATCGTACATGGGAGCTTGTTCCTCCTGCTCCCCATCAACACCTAGTTGGCACAAAGTGGATCTATAAGATCAAACGTGATGCGGATGGTAATATTAATCGTTATAAGGCCCGCCTTGTGGCCAAAGGTTATCTCCAACAATATGACGTTGATTATGGTGAGACATTCAGTCCGGTGATCAAACCTTCCACCATCCGAGTAGTCTTCACTCTTGCGGTTACTAGGCGATGGACTATCAAACAGCTTGATGTGAGTAATGCATTTCTTCATGGTAAGCTCCATGAAACCGTTTATATCGTTCAACCTGAAGGTTACGTTGATTCTCGAGCTCCTACACATGTGTGCAAACTTAACAAGGCCCTTTATGGCCTCAAGCAAGCTCCCCGCGCCTGGTATGAGGCTCTTCGGTCTACTCTTCTATCCTGGCGGTTCTTGCAGTCCAAGGCCGATTCCTCGCTGTTCAATCATCGTTCCTCCCACGATACCATGTATTTGCTTATCTATGTGGATGATCTTATTCTTGTAGGTTCCAATGATCAACTTTTGCACCACCTTATTCAGCAACTGCAGTCTTCCTTTGCCATGAAGGATCTCGGCCCCCTTCATTACTTTTTGGGCATCCAAGTGCATCAGCTCGATTCAAGCCTGCTATTATCGCAGTCCACCTATGTCCATGATCTCCTTGCTTGCTTAAATTTCCAGCACTTGAAGCCAGCTCCTACCCCAATGCTTTCTGGTACCCAATTACACCTTAATGACAACCCCTTGTTGAGCAATCCACAACTCTATCGCAACACTCTTGGCTCCTTACAATACCTTGATACATGGCCTGATATATCTTTTGTCGTGAACAAGCTGAATCAATTTAATCAAGCCCCTACGTTGCACCACTGGCAAGCTCTCAAATGGGTCCTACGATATTTGTCTGGTACCTCTACCCTCGGTTTGTTCCTTCAAGTTGCTCCTTCTTGGTGCCTCATTGGATTTTCAGATGCGGATTGGGCTGCAACCCCTGATGACCGCAAATCAGTGGGTGGCTATTGCATATTCTTTGGCTCAACCCTTGTCTCATGGTCCTCGAAAAAACAGGCGGTAGTTGCTCGCTCCAGCACGGAATCAAAATATCGTGCCTTGTCGCATATCGCTTGTGAATTTATTTGGCTTCGTTCTCTGTTGCATGAACTCTCGGTCCCCCTTCAGTCCACCCCTCTCATTTGGTGCGACAATTTGAGTGCTGCTGCCTTGGCCTACAATCCGGTCTTCCACGCTTGTACTAAACACATTGAGTTAGATGCTCACTTTATCCATGACCAAGTTCTTGCCCGTCACTTGGAGATTAGGCACATCCCTACCACTGACCAGCTTGCTGATACCCTTACAAAGCCACTGTCCAAGCATCAGTTTCTGTTTCTTCGTGACAAACTCGCTCTTCGGTTTGCACCAATGTCTCGTTTGCGGGGGGTTGTTAAGAGTTAAAAACAGTAGCTGCACAGTGGTCGTACTCTCTCTGCAATATCTCTGTTATTTCGTGTTATTCACTTCTCATTTATCTTTAATTAGATGTGATCTTAGATTACCTAATCTCCTTTAAACTCTCATTATTAGGTAAGATTTATCTGATTGTAATCTTTTGTTCTCTGTTGTCGTTGGCTTGAATTTATGGGTTTCCTTGTATTCAATGCTATTTAAGGCATTGATCTCTAGTTGGTTGAATAAGAAAATCTGATAAGTTCTTTTATTAAAACTCAATTTTCTAGAAATAATAAGGATAATATTGTCCAAAAATAATTTCTCTTTCACATTCACACCTTGTCATTAATCAATGTAATGAATGGTCTTAGCAAAGGTTAAGGGTTATTTAGGTATTTTGTAAATAACCAAGGATAAAAATGCCTTAAAAAAGTTTCTTCCACATTCGTAATTTTATATATAGAGAGATAGATTTTAAGTATATGATACTTGCATCAAGACTTTTTTGGACTTTTCTTATCATTTTAATTTTATTTGGCATTATGGACCTTTGAAAATTCCTTATATGATACATGAATCATTTTAATAGTATTTTAAGTATATAATTTTAATGAGTGTATCATTTTAATAGTATTTTACCCTAAACTTTCAATTTTCACCAAATTGCATCTCAAACTTAGATAAGTGTTGCAATATTAACTTTAAATTTGAGGAAGTGTTGATTTTTTTTTTTCTTTTGACAACATGTGAGGGGTGGAGAGATTCGAACTACAAACGATCATTAGTACAAGACTTATGCCAATTGAGGTATGCTTGTGTTGGCCGAAGAGTTGCAATTTAAATCATTAAAAAAAAAACTCCCATATATGTTTAATGAATTATAAAACATTTATACATGGAGCAATATTGATAAGATTTTAAAGAAAAAATAACATTACAGCTTTCTTTTTTTCAAAGTTTGTGAATATTGACTAGGTTATGGAATGGTTAATTTGTCAATGATCAAACTTAATTTTTAGTAAAGTTTGACTTGATTGAAATTATTCGATTTATGGATGTTTTTACATTAATATTTGTTAAAACTAATGGGTGAGTTAGCCGAAATTGAATAAAATTGCAACACTTAGGGTATGTTTGGTTTAACTTTTCAAATGTTTAATTTTGAAAAAAAAAATCATTTTAAAAAAAATTCTAGTGTTTGACAACCACTAAAAATGACTTAATAAAAAATGAGAATGAGAAACAAATCATTTTGAAAGAAACACTCGAAAACAATTTTTTTCAAAAGAGTTTTTAAGTGTATAATAACTTGTGTATAAAAACACTTACGAAGAAATGTAACCAAACATATGAGTATTTAAATTCTAAACAATTTTTATACAAAATGTTTAAAAGAAAATGCATTCTTGAAAAACACTTAAATTGAAATGTATTTCAAATTTATTTAAGGGTTCAATTTAATGAAATTAAAAGTTTAAGGTGAAAATTAATACAACTTGATAAGTTCCAAGGTACAAATTTTGTGCCCTATACTTTAATTTCAAACATTTTACTTCCCTTTTAAGACTTCGTGAACAATTGTTTGCAATCCCCAGATTAAATTTTCATAATTAACAAAAATATTTTGCTAAAACCTTCATAAAAACATATTTACTGTTGTGAAATTGAGCAGCACAACGGGAACATGGAAATGGATAAAATATAATAATATAATAATAATATATAAATAAAACAAATAAAACAAATGAACTAAAACATAAAAGAAATAAAAGTAAATGAAATAACAAAATAACAAAATAACAAAATAACAAGATTATGGAATTATGGAAAATGGAAGAAAGTGGAGAATTTCACCTTGTTATATTTTTAACTTCACATAATGCCACTATTTATAGGCATTTGAAAAAAGGCTGGTGCTTGGTTACCAAGTTTTTACAAGTCATAAGGTCCATAGGTTGTTTGACACATGGGCATCTATTTTCTAATATTCATAATACTCCCTCTTATATGCCCATATATGAAATATGCCTCGTTAAAAACCTTTACTAGGAAAAAAACCCAATGGAAAAAAAAAAATCCTAGTGAAGGAAAAAAGTACATCTTTCATATAATTTAATAATCCTAAAAGAATACAATATATTTTCTCCCCCTCATAAAAACATCATTTGAGATCTATGAGTCGCCGCATTCCAATGTTGTGTACTAATTTCTCGAAGGTTACGGTAGGTAATGACTTTGTAAATAAGTATGTCAGGTTATCCTTCGAACAAATTTGTTGTACCGTGATGTCACCATTTTCTTCAAGATCATGAGTGTAGAAAAGCTTAGGTGAAATATGCTACGTTCTATCTGAAGGGGATGAAAGCCCCTACGCAGCGGAAGCACATCGATTGGACCTTACGCCGTATATTAATCAACATTAAAATACCGTTACGAAAAGTCAAAATAAACTTTAAACATGCTTTAAAGTTGCTGGAAATTGCTATAAACATGCTGGAAAATTAAATCTAAATTTATTTTCATGCTTTTCTAAAGAAACGGGAAAGAACCGTTACAAACCTTCGTTGTAGACTTGATCGTTCTTCGCCAACAATGCTCCAACGAACAAAAACGCATCGACTTCTTCTTGATTTCTTCGCTGGAAATTTTCTTCAAAGACACAATAACCACAAAGGTTACACCAGTATGTCTCTAAGTTTAGGAGGTAAAAGACTTGTGGGAGTCTTTCTCTAAGAGGGAGGCTAGAGAGAATTCTAGGGTCTTGTCTTGTGAGTCTAAGAGCAAGAAGGCTACCAAACCAATTAGGTCTAGTGTTCTATTTATAGAAGAGTGACCATGAATAAAATATTCAATTAAATCAATCTTTTCCAAAATTGATTCAATCTTATTTCTTATTTAATCAATCCAAGATCAATCAATTCCATAATTGATTAATCTTTTCCACAAATGACTAATTACTTCCATAAGTGATTAGATCATTTCCATAAATGATTAATCACTTCCATAAGTGATTAATTATTTCCATAATTGATTAATTCCCGATTAATTAATTCTTTAATTAATTAACCACCAATTAAATATCACATATTTAATTTCCGGCCTTGAATTAATTAATTTGCCCAAATAGATTTTAGGCCTTAAAATTAATTAATTCATATTTGAACTCTTTCAAACTTCCATAAATTTAATGTGACTCAAATTTATATTAATATTTGAATTTCTTCAAATATTAATTTCTCTCATAATAATATATCAATATATATTATATTGTTTCCCTTAGTAAATTGAACATTTTCAATTTACATTTATTACTTAGTTGCCTCAAATTACTTTATGAGCTACCAGTGGGACCTAATGGACCTGCAGATCAGAAGCTCCAATAATGTGAGATTAATTGATCAAACTCATTAACCAAATTAATCAATATTCATTAACTGTGTGTACATTCCACTATAGACTCACAGTTGCACTCTTCTCACTGCAGACATATTTTCTGTGTCCACAGATATAGACCAATATCGACTAGTTAGTCCTTCACGAGTGTCCGTAACACCAGTTGGGTCAAATTACCGTTTTACCCCTAGGTTACTTCTATTTCCTTAAGTACCAGTTCTCCTCTAATGAACAACCTGTTTGTGGTCCAACCATCAAATAGAAAACACTCTCGTGCCATTGAGAGGGTAGGGCCCTTTGTTCAAGACTCGGAGTCACCACTTAAGGGAACACTCATTTGCTTCCCTAAAGTCGGGAAGGAATGAATTCCACCTTGTACCATTATGTTCTCAGCTCCCCACTCGGTCTTGTCCCCAAAATGGTAGGCTTATTGAGTCGGCGTATTGGCCACTCTCACCCATACAAATCAAAGGACAATCCCTCATGAGCAGGAGTCCATAATAAACTCAGGATTAAGACCAAGTTATCAAAGGACAATCCCTCATGAGCAGGAGTCCATAATCAACTTAGGATTAAGACCAAGTTGTCTAGTGTTGGCTTTTATGCCCTAAAACTCGTAGATAGTAAATGTACTTTTGACCGAACATAAATAAAGTGATGTATTATTCATTTATCTATGTTTGTATTATATCTTGTCTTATTAACCCTAATCCAATAAAATAAACATCCAAGGCTAATAGAATGAGGCTTGAACTAGTATGTAGGGACATATGGGGATCGATGTTCATGTTTTAGCCTAAAGGGTCTGTAGTATAGGGATAAAGCTGGGTACCTTATCCTGGTGACACTATGGATACGACCTGCTTTGTATTTTGATACAAACGCAATGATCCAACGCGTTTATGTAGTTGACATGCGAGTAGGGGTATCCTGTGCAATGAGTTTGCACAAAGATCGGACCGCGAAATAGTTAACCACTAACTGTAACACCGTTAGTTAGTTCGGTTTCTATTTCACTAGGATGACCTAGGCAACTTGGCCTTAATCCTGAGTGGATTATGGACTCCTGTCCATGAGGGATTGTCCTTTGATTTGTACGGGTGAGAGTGGCCTGCATGCCGACTCAATAAGCCTACCATTTTGGGGATAAGACCGAGTGGAGAGTTGGGAACATAGTCTCACAAGATGGAATTCACTCCTTCCTGACTTTAGGGTAAGTAGAGGTGTGTTCCCTTAAGTGGTGTCTTCGAGTCTTGAACAATGGGCCCTACCCTCTCTATGGCACGAGAGGGACTTCTGTTTGTTGGTTGGACCTCAAACAGGTTGTTCATTAGAGGAGCACTGGTACTTAAGGATGAAGAGGTAGCCTAGGGGTAAAACGGTAATTTGACCTAGTTGGGGTACGAACACACGTGAAGGGCTGACTTGCTGTTGATGGTCGATATCCGTGGACACAGAAATATATCTGCAGTGAGAAGAGTGCAGCTGTGGTTCTATAGTGGAGTGAACCATAGTTAACGAATATTGATTAACTTGGTTAATGAGTTTAGCCAATTAATCTCATATCGTTGGAGCTTCTGATCTGTAGGTCCATTAGGTGCCACCGGTAGCTCACTAAGGGCGTTGAGGTAAATTTCTAAGGGATAATTGAATATTCGAATTTGTTCGAATATTAAATTAAAGTATGAATTTGATTCATATTAAAACTATAGGTTATAATTAATGTGCATTAGATGTACATTTATGCTATAGTTCATTTGAGAGGAAATATAATTAAATATGTGATATTTAATTATAATATTAATTAATTAGAGAATTAATTAATTATTGTTTTAATCTAGTCTAATTAAATTCGATTTAATTAAACTACATTAAAACTATAGGTTATGTGGTTGTGTCCTCAAAAATCAGCAAGATCAAGCCTTGGAGGTTGCTGAATTTTCTGCTCCCCGTTGGAGAATTAGGCGAGACGATCAAGATCTTCAATAACGGTAAAGTGTTTCTTGATCCCTTGCTTAACAGGGCATGTATCTAGATTAGATCTAGGATTATTCTTCAGTTTATGCATATTTTATAATGAAATTCCAGCACTTTAATATGATTATATCGCTGTAAGTTTTTGCAATCCGTAACGGTATTTCAATTGGAATAAAAAGAATCAGTGTGGTTTGATCGTTATTCCGCTGCGCAAGAGCTATTATCCCTTCAATTGGTATCAGAGCCATATCTGAATTGTTTTTATTTTAATAGAAATTTGCAGATTGCTGTATGGTGGGATTAATTGCATAATAATTGATTATGGGTTTGCGATAAATTGTTTTGGTTTAATTTGGCCTTAGATTTACAGTATTTAATTGATTTGATCATGTAAGGCCCCTGCGTTTTTGGGCAATATTCTGTAAATCGAGTCTGTACAGTCCAGGTCTAGAATAGGTTGAAGATTGGAGAAGAACACGGTATAAATTGAGGCTAATTTGAAAAGTTCAGCCGCTATTTTCTGCCCAGAATCGAGCTCCAGACGCAACAGCGTCGGGACGCTTGGCCTTGCGCGTCCCAACACTGTGGCGATTTCACCCAGCGAACGATTGAAAGCGTGGCAGCGTCGAAACGCTGTGCTTAAAGCGTCTCGACGCTGTCGCGATTTCGTGCGGCGGTTAGGGTTTCGTGCAGACGTGAATTCCAGCCACTCGTCTAGTCCGGTTCGTGCGATTTGGGTTGAGCTGGGACCGGTTTGGTCCGGTTCAACCAGTTTCATGGGCTGTTTGAGATTTTCAAGACCGGTTTGAAGCGGTTCGGGTCGGTTCGAGGGTTCTAGACCGGATTTGAAGCTGCAAATTTTTGTAATAGGATAGATTTATTGCTTTATTAGTGTAATTTTTCTTTAATCTATCCTAGGGGCCAATTAAATCGGTTTATTCGCTGTTTAAATGCTTTGTGGATGTCATTTAAATTATAATCCCACCTTAGGTTATAAAGCATGCTCATACATTTATGTATGTTATAATTAGATTATAATATATGATTGAAATGCATGGTTTATTTTCATGAGTGTTTTAATATATAGTTGAGTTATATTAAAATCATGAAAATGGAATAGTATGATGCATGCAATTACATAGTTTTAATATAAGAGTTATATTTAAAATAATTGTTTGTAGCATGCTACTATGATTTACCATTTTTGGCATCAATTAATTGTTAATTTATTAAAAATGGAAATCAAAGTTGCATTGAGCAAGAAACATCCATAGATTAATGTAAATATTATATTAATTTTCATGCAATGCAAATAGTATAGTTTAAATTTGATTAATTCGAATATGATTGTTAATTGATTTAAACTATAGTATGCATGATTATAGGGCTAATCATTAAAATTTTGAAATAGTTTAAAATTTATGATTAGAAACCGTCAATCTATAATCAAGATATGCATGCTCACATAGGATCCTAGGTTAAAATGTAATTAATTTTAAACGAGTTAAAATTAATTAGACCTAAGGTCACTTTCTAGTAGGATTAGAAATTCTTACTTAGTTTTAAAATAGTTTTAATGAACTAAGTAGGACAAACATTCATGTGATTATAAGGGAACTCTACTAGTGATGTTCTATCTAAGGATTGGAGGTATTTAAGTTGAGAATGAGAAACAAATACACTGGGGAGAAATGCGATCGCATTTCACCCAGTTTTTCTGCCTTTATTTTTTCTGCCTTTTCTCTTTTCCTTTGCTTTCTCCTTTTCTCTGAAACACTCATAAACAAGTTAGAAAGCTCATATGTTTAATCATGATTTATTTATATTTTTCTCAATTTAAAAAGAATTAAGGAAATGTTTTGATCAATTCAACTTCCAGGTAAGTCCCCAGGTAGAGGTGTTCCCAATGGTCAGCTTAAATACCTCAACCTAGGCAGGACTTGCCTTAGACAAAGTTCCCTCTTGATCAGAAATCATTTATTCAAAACAAATTTACGCTTTTTCTCATTTTCCTAATTTTATCTCAAACATAAGACAGAGCTCATAATAATATGGACTTTTCAAAACTCCCAAGTAAATCCCCAGGAAAAGGTGTTCCCAATGGTCATCTTAAGTACCTTTTCCTAGACAGGATTTTCCTAGACAGAGTTTTTACTCTTACCCCTATATTTTGGAACTCTAGTCTAGATTATTATTTATAAACCCAAATAATATACAAAAATTAATTCAAGGTGTAGAAATCATACGAAATCAATCACGGAGACATGGGCTTCCTCATCCTCGAAGCCTCTTCCCCAATATGGTTTTATCCTTTGTCGCTTCATGGTCTGACTGATTTCTTCCACTTCAATATTTTTCCCACCTTTTTCGTCCAATTCTTCATCTCCAAGTACATCCTCCAAAGTTTCTTTCTTCATTATTTCCTGCAAAGTAAATTGAGAGAGTTCATCAATTTCATCGATCATCGAACATTCCTCGAAATCTCCAGGGTACCTCATTGCACTCATCACGTTAAACGTGATTTGCTGATCGTTGACCCTCATGGTCAATTCTCCCTTCTGGACATCTATTAAGGTTCTGCCAGTGGCTAGGAACGGTCGTCCTAAGATGATCGGCACATCCTTGTCAGCTTCACAATCTAAGATGATGAAATCTGTAGGAAAAACAAACTTATCAACTTTAACCAATATGTCTTCAATCTTTCCAATGGGATGTGTAAGTGATCGGTCTGCCAACTGCAAGGTCACAATTGTTGGTCGTGCATCACCTATCCCTAACTGTTTAAAAATCGAATATGGCATTAAGTTGATACTTGCTCCCAAGTTGCACAGAGCTCTGCCTACATCCCTGCCTCCTATAGAGCATGGAATTGTAAAGCTTCCTGGGTCTTTAAGCTTGGGGGGCATCTCGTTCTTTACTAGTGCACTGGAACATTCCGTGAGTGCAACCGTTTCGTACTCCCCCAACCTTCTCTTTTTCGATAGAATATCTTTTAGGAACTTTACATGTGTAGGCATTTGTTCAAGTGCCTCCACTAATGGTATGTTAATGTGCAACTGCTTCAATACATCTAGAAACTTCTTGAACTGTACATCTTGTGAGGCATGTTTGAATCTCTGAGGGTACGGAGGAGGTGGTCTGTAATCTGGGTCTATCACAAATTTTTGAGGTTTTGCAGTCGCATTTGCGATCGCATGTCCTTGCTTTTTTTCCAACTTTGATTTTTCTTCTTTTTCTACCAAGGCTTCAGGCTCCTTGATCTTTTCTACTTCTTCTTCTTTATTCTCTGAAATATCTGTGGTATTGTCTGACTTCTTTTCACAAATCTTTTCTTGAGCTTCAACTGGGATCTCTGCTTCTGAACTTCCTGGATACTTTGGTCCATCGTATTCTAATCCGCTTCTTAGGGTCATTGTCTTGCATTGTTCCTTTCCTTCTCTGTGTGTGGGGTGTCTCGGTTTTGCTAGGCAACGTCCCTTGAGGCCTATTCTTAATCTCTTGAGCAATTTGTCCAAGCTGAACTTCCAAATTCCTGACTGCAGCATCGTTCCTTGCCATGTACTCCTTCATAAGAGTCTCTAGATTCGACTCTTGGCTCTGCACTGGAACTTGTTGGAAATTTTTCTGCAGCTGTTGTTGTGTAGGTTGCTTTCCAAACTGATGAGTGTTGGAATTACTCGATTCGGCTTGTCCTCCCAAGAAAAATTCGGATGATGTCTCCATCCCGGGTTGTACGTGGCCGAATAAGGATTCCATCTATTTTGGTTCTGATTTCCTTGTGGACCTACATAAAAAAACAGATGCAGGGTTTAGTGGACAACTCTCAGTGATGTGTTCCTCACCACATATCTCACAACAGAGAGAAGAAACAGCGTTTGCAGGGGCTATGTTGGCTTGATTGTTCATGGACATGCCCATCATCATGTTATGAATGACTTTGATCTGGGCTTGCATCGTAGAGTTAACCTCTGTTTTTACTGCTTTCACTGGATTTTTCAAAATGGTTGTTGGTTCATTTTCTCCCCAATGTCGATTGTTGGTGGCTATGGTATCTAGAATAGCATGCGCCTCATTAGCAGACTTCTTCAGAAAAGATCCGTTTGCAGATGCGTTTACTAGTGTTTTGAAGCTTGATCTAACCCACTATAAAAATGCTCCAAAATAATGCAAGCAGGCAGTCCATGGTGTGGACACTTTCGAACCAGCCTCTGGAATCTCTCCCAAGCTGCGTCCAAAGGTTCGTTGTAAGACTGTCTGAAAGCAATGATTTCTGCTCTGTACTTGGCATTTTTATTGGAGGGAAAAAACTTCTCCAAGAATTTCTCCGCCAAATCATTCCAAGAGGTGATGGAGTTTGGAGGAAATGAATCCAACCAGGCTTCAGCACTGCAAAGAAAACGGAAAAAGTTTTAGCTTTAAAGTATCTTCTGGCACTCATGTTACTTTAAAAGAATTGCAAACTCTCAAGAATAGCTTAATATGCTTGTGTGGATCTTCATTTGGAAGTCCTGAGAATTGGCCCATCGTATTTAACATCTGGAACATCACTGGTTTAAGTTCAAATTGTGGAGCATCAATCGGTGGCTCCAAAATTCCTAGATTCAGTGTCTGGAAAACTGGTAAAGCGTAGTCCCTTATTGCTCGGTTTCGATCTTCCGCAATGTAGATTGGGTTTTCTTGTTATGGCACCGTTGGAACTGGAGGAATAGGAGGAATTCTCCCGCCATTCTGCTCCCTTCCACGATCTTGTGGATCTACATGAGGCTCGACTCCAGGAGGATCCATTAGAAACTCTTAAATGTAAGATGCTTCCTCTAGAAATTCCCGTGCGCTCAACTCTTGTTGCTCCTTTTTCTTTCATCTCTGTTCCTTCCTTCGACGACGAAAGGTTCTTTCTATCTCTGGATCAATTTCAAGGAGTGGATACCCCTTGCTCATGCACTAACTCCAACCTGCAAAACAAAAACAAATGCAAACTGAAGTCAAATTCCCTTTGAGACAGAAATGCGGTCGATTTCTGATAGCAATTTCAAAAACAAATTTGGTTTCACTTTTGGTCCCCGGCAACAGCGCCAAAAACTTGGTGCGTCGTCAGCTGAATGGATGGAATGTAAGATAAGATGGATAGTAATAATAAAGAATAATTAAGCTAACACTTAACTGCAAGTATACACTGTCGCACTTTGTAATAAAAAAACCTTAGAAGTACTCCAAGGGCATCGATCCCACGAGGACTAAATTGGAAATTCAGATTTGTCAAATGATTGCTTTTGAAAAAGGTAACCAAAGAAAATAAGTTGATTGATTCGGTTTTTAAAAAGATAAACAAAACAAGCAATAAAATTGTTGGGTTTAATGTCCTATAAACTCGTAGTTTGTAAATCATTAAACATATTCTATTTCCAATAAAGACGTTATTGAGGTTATTCAGTAAAAGATGTTATTGAATATGTAAATTGCGAATGATTAACCTAAATCCAATAAACTAAGATCCTTGACTATAAAATGAATACTCGAACTATATGTAGGGACATATCGTAGGATCAAGTTCAAGTTTATAGTCAAAATAGTCTATAGTATAAGGATACGGTTGGGTGCCTTATCCTGGTGACACTATGGACGCGGCCCACTTTGTATTAAGTACAAACGATGAGATCCTAAATCGTTCATGTGGTGACATGCGAGTGGGGGCGTCCTATGCAATGAGTTTGCATAAGACTGGACCACGAAATAAGTCACTTTCTCTTTATAACGCCGTTTACTGAAGAAACTGACTATTTCTCATAGATGACCTAGGTAACTCGTTCTTAATCCTGAGCTATCTATGAACTCCTGTTTATGAGAGATTATCCTTTGATCTGCATGGGTGAGAGTGGCCAGCATCGCCGACTCGACAAGCCTACCATTTTGGGGATAAGATCGAATAGATAGCTGGGGACATAGTTTCGCAAGACGGAATTCACTCCTACCCATTTTAGGGATAGCAGAGAGGTTGTTCTCTTAAGTACTAACTCCAGGACTTGAACAAGGGGCCCCACCCTCTCGTTGGATCGAGAGGAACTTAGGTTTGATGGTTGGACCGCAAACTGATTGTTCATTAGAGGATTAGTGGAACTTAAGGAACAAGAAGTACTATAGGGGTGTAACGGTTATTTGACCTAGCTATAGCTACGAACAACCTGTGAAGGAACGACTTACTGAACATGGTTAAATCAAGTGGACGGAAATATATCTATAGTGAGGGGAGTGCAACTATCGGGCTATAGTGGAGTGTCCCGATAGTTAACGAATGTTGGCTAGCTTAGATAATGAGATTAGTCGGTTAGCCTTGAATCGTTGGAGCCCATGATCTATAGGTCCATTAGGTCCCTCTACTAGCTCATATCGGATTAAAGCCTAGAACATATTGATAGGAATTTTTGAATCGTTCAAAAACGGGAAATAGGGTTTTTATCGTAAGACGTGTTCGACACAATGATTTAATTATGAATTAAATTAGGAATTGAGAGATGAGGTATTTAAAAGTGTTTTAAATATCATATATATGTATTAGGAATCATATATAATTCATGGCATTAGGTGATAAAGATTGATTGGATCAATCATATCAAAATTACTTGGAAATGTCCCAATTCATTGCCTAGAAATCAATTTCAATTTTGAATTGAATTTGAAATGAATTGAAAGCTGAAAATTCACAATTAGGATTCAATTCACAGTGGATTTAGTGGTTTTTCCACTCTTGCATAATGATACATAGTGGAAAACAACACAAACATGCATTAGATGCATGTGTTGTGAAGTAGACACCTAGAATCCACTTTGAGTTGCATCTTGACCATGTGGCTAAGTGTCATGAAGCTTGTGTTTGCATGGGAGAGGTCTATAAAAGGGGCTTGAATTAGATTCAAGAGAAGCAAGCTTTCATTTAGTGTTATGCTGCAAATTTTCTCCCTCAAATTCTCTCTCATTTCATCTCCTTCCAAAAGCTTGTACCATCAAGCATTCCCTTCTATCTTTCTTCTATAGACTCCCACAAGTCTTTCTAGGCCCAAGAGAATAGTAGGGAAGACTCTAGAGGTTGTCCAAGGAGCATAGGAGAGGCAAACACCACAAGGAGTTCCACATAAGTGAGCTACAAAGGTTGGTGTTCTCTCAACTCTATATTCTGTCTTTTATAGAACATGCATGCTTTAGGAGCAAAATTGAATGTCTTAAGTGCTTCCGATCTTCAATTTCTTCCGCATGTGTTATATGAACACCTTCAATTGGTATCAGAGCATGATTAGAGCACTTAATTCGTTTTAATTTTGCTTTGGTGGGTACCATTTTGAAATTGAATTTTCTGTGTGCTAAAATGGAAGTGTTCTGGTTTGGCAATTTTTTGAGCATTCAAACCTTCATGAAATTGTAATTGCTCGGATATGTAAGAGCGTTAATGTGTGTACTATAGTCTGTAATTTTTATAGAGTCATTAGAGTCCATATAGGCTGTAAAATCGAAGAAAAACCGGAGAAGACGCAGCAGAAAAGTAAAATTCCAGCAGCAGCAGTTTTTTTTTTCTTCTTCTTTTCGGGTCCGGTTCGGTCTGCTGCAGTTTTTTTACACATATTTGAAGGCCGGTTAACTCCATGGAGGGTTGGTTCGGGTCGGTTCGTAAAGCTCGGGATCATCACAAGCATTTTTATTGATTATTATTGTAATAATTAGTTGATTGTTTGTTTTAAATTGCCAAACCATTCCATTTTAGCTTGATTTAATTTCTCTTATGCATTGAGAATGTATGGTTTAATTGGATTAAATGTATGTGCATTATGAGCATGCCATATAGTTTAAAATCCCACCATAGGAAAGCATGTTCATGCATTTTTTAATAAGTGTTATTAATAGTTCAAATGCATGAGGGAAATTTTATGTTTAAATTGATATAAATGTTGTATTGATTTAGGGAGATTCATGCTTGAATGGTTAATTAAAATTGATTAATTGATATAAAAGTTATATTAATCAAAAGATAAAATTAACCTAGCATGAAGCATGAAATTTCCTTAGAATTTTGTTTATAAGAGTTATATTCAAAAGGCAAGTTTGTTATAGTTTAGATTTATAATTGTTATAAATCACATAGAAATTTAAAATCTATAACAAAGAAAAAGGTGCATGCTCACTTAGGGTTAATTTGATCCAACTCTCGATCGATTTCAATTAGATTCAAATAGGTCGATAAGCTTGTAAGACATAGGTTACAAGAGAACTCACTCGACGAGATGCTGTCTAAGGCTGGAGGTATTTAAGTTGACGGTTTACGGAACACCTCCTACCTGGGCATCGAGTCAGTTCTTGAGTTAAAGTTAACCCAGTTTTATGAGCATGCACGTGTGTGATGTGAGGTTTTAATCGTTATCACCTAGACATCGTAAGATTATATGAACTTAGACTTAGGGTTATTCAATTAGCCGGAATTCACCTAAGTATAAGTATACCCAAAACCGTTTAAAATACTTAGTGGGAGGGGAGAGATATATCAAATCCATTTCCCTTTTACGTTCTCCCTTTTGTTCACAAGGTGAGATTTATGCTTGGCCTCGTGTTGATTATACCTCAACTGCTCCATTCGGAAGGTGTTTGCATAAATCAATAACAAGGTGAATGGAGAAAGTATTTATAGTAAGTGAGTGAAGGAAGTGTGTCAACACATCCTGCGGTCTCCTCCGTTAGGTTGCACCGTGAGATTTCCATGTTGCGCCTGCTTGTATGCCCTGGAGCTACTAACCATTCGGAGGGTTGTAACATGGAGATCGGAACAACGCAAACTCCAGAGATGGATAGGATTACTTAGGACCATTTCCAACATTAGCTTTTCCATTCGGTAGCATTGTTGGGGCCGTTCTCTGTAATCTTAAAACGGCGGGTCACACTTACAAGGGTTACTAAGTGTTAGTAAATTCCTGACCAAACGTAACGATAACTAAACAACTATAGGAATAAGAGTTATTCTGGGATTAGTATTTAGTCAAGAACGTCTTGGTTTGGTGAAGGAGTAATTGACTGCCCCTCGGTAGCGGTTGCTCTAACTCACTAAAGTGTCGTTGCAAAATAATAATCCTGGGTACATTATTACTTTTGCTAAAACTTGATTGGTTTTTGTCTAAAAATGGTTAATAAGCAATTTCTAATAGCTTTGTTTAATTTTTCAGCATGTCTAGCTCACTAGTACAATTACTCGCTTCGGATAAGCTTAACGGGGATAACTATGGAACTTGGAAGTCTAATCTAAACACAATACTAGTAATCGAGGATCTTAGATTTGTCCTTACCGAAGAGTGTCCGCCTAACCCTGGCTCGTCAACAAACCGAATTGTTCGGGAAGCATATGAGAAATGGACTCGAGCTAATGATAAAGCAAGAGTCTATATTTTAGCAAGCATTTCGGATGTCTTGTCGAAAAAACACGAGAGGATGGTCACCGCAAGGGAGATCATGACTTCGTTGCAAGGTATGTTTGGACAACCGTCCTCACAAATCAGGCACGAAGCTCTCAAGAATGTTTACAATTCCCGAATGAAGGAAGGTGCTTCAGTTAGGGAACATGTTTTGAACATGATGGTTCAGTTTAACATTGCTGAAGTAAACGGTGCTACAATTGACGAGGGTAGTCAAGTAAGTTTCATAATGGAGTCTCTTCCGAAGAGCTTCATTCAGTTCAGGACAAACGCTGTCATGAACAAAATAGACTTTAACCTGACTACTTTGCTAAACGAGCTCCAGACTTACCAAAGTCTCACTAAGAGGGGACATGAAGGGGAGGCAAATGTTGCTACAACCAAAAGGTTCCAAAAGGGATCATCCTCAGGAACCAAGTCTGGACCTTCCACTTCAAAGAATAAGAGTATTCAAATGAAGAAAAAGAAGGATAAAGGGAAAGGAAAAGCTCCAGTGGGAAGCAAGGCAAAAACTAAAGCTGCAGATAAAGGAAAATGTTTCCATTGTAATGTAGACGGACATTGGAAACGCAATTGTCCCAAGTACCTAGCAGAAAAGAAGGCTGAAAAGGAAAAACAAGGTAAATATGATTTGCTCGTTATCGAAACATGTTTAGTTGAGCAAGATAGCTCTACCTGGATATTAGATTCAGGAGCGACTAACCATGTATGCTCTTCTTTACAGGAAATTAGTTCCTGGCATATGCTGGAAGACGGCGAAGTAACTCTCAAAGTTGGAACTGGAGTGGTCGTCACAGCCAGAGCTTCAGGAACTCTTAAGTTGTCTTTTGGAGATAGATTTTTGTTACTAGAAAATGTCTTGTACGTTCCCGATATAAAAAGGAACTTAATTTCTATCTCTTGTTTGATTGAACATGAATACCAAGTATCTTTTGATATTAATAAAGTGTTTGTTAACAAAAGAGGTATGCATATATGTTCTGCAAAACTTGAAAGCAACTTATATGTGTTAAGGCCAATTCAAGTTAAAGCTATTTTTAATACGGAAATGTTTAAAGTAGCAGAAACTCAAAACAAAAGGCGGAAAGTTTCTCCTAATACCTATCTTTGGCACTTGAGATTAGGCCACATAAATCGCAATAGGATTGAAAGATTGGTAAAGAGTGGACTACTAAACCAGTTAGAAGATGACTCGTTACCACCATGTGAGTCCTGCCTCGAGGGAAAAATGACCAAACGACCTTTTTCAGAAAAAGGTTATAGGGCCAAAGAACCTTTAGAACTCGTGCATTCGGATCTCTGTGGTCCTATGAATGTCAAAGCACGAGGAGGGTATGAATACTTCGTCAGCTTCATTGATGATTATTCAAGGTATGACTACCTTTACCTAATGCATCACAAGTCTGAAGCCCTTGAAAAGTTCAAAGAGTACAAGACCGAGGTTGAGAACCACTTAGGTAAAACGATTAAAACACTACGATCAGATCGAGGTGGAGAATATATGGACCTACAATTCCAAGACTATTTGATAGAACATGGAATTACGTCCCAACTCTCATCCCCTGCTACACCACAACAAAATGGTGTATCAGAGAGGAGAAACCGAACCTTGTTAGACATGGTTCGATCAATGATGAGCTATGCTCAGTTGCCTGATTCGTTCTGGGGATATGCAGTTGAGACTGCCGTATACATTTTGAACATGGTTCCCTCTAAAAGTGTTTCTGAAACACCTTATGAGCTATGGAAAGGGCGTAAAGGTAGTTTACGTCACTTCAGGATTTGGGGATGCCCGGCACACGTGTTAGTACAAAACCCAAAGAAGTTGGAACGACGTTCAAAACTGTGCTTATTTGTAGGATATCCTAAAGAAACGAAAGGTGGTCTATTTTACGATCCTCAGGATAATAAAGTGATTGTATCGACAAACGCTACGTTCCTTGAGGAAGATCACATAAAAGATCATCGACCTCGCAATAAGCTAGTATTAGATGAGATTTCAAGAAAAACTACAAAAGAATCTACAAAAGTTGTAGATCAAGCTGGTCCATCAAAAGGTGTTGATCAAACACATCCATCTCAGGTAGTGAGAGAGCCTCGACGTAGTGGGAGGGTTATAATTCAACCTGACCGTTACATGGGTTTAACAGAAACTCAAACCATCATGTCTGATGATGGTGTAGAGGATCCATTGTCCTTTAATCAGGCAATGAATGATGTTGATAAGGACCAGTGGATCAAAGCCATGGATCTCGAAATGGAGTCAATGTACTTCAATTCGGTCTGGGATCTTGTAGAGCAGTCGGATGGGGTAAAACCTATTGGTTGCAAATGGATCTACAAGAGAAAACGAGACCAAGCCGGTAAGGTTCAAACCTTTAAGGCTCGACTTGTGGCAAAGGGTTTTACTCAGCGGGAAGGAGTCGATTTTGAAGAAACTTTTTCCCCTGTTGCCATGCTTAAGTCGATTAGAATACTCTTATCCATTGCCACATATTATGATTATGAAATATGGCAAATGGATGTCAAGACAGCCTTTTTGAACGGCAATCTTGAAGAAACTATCTATATGGCTCAACCAGAGGGATTCATAGTCCAGGGTGATGAGCAAAAGGTTTGCAAACTTAAACGATCCATTTATGGATTGAAACAAGCATCAAGATCCTGGAATATACGTTTTGACACTGCGATCAAAACGTATGGCTTTGAGCAGAATATTGACGAACCTTGTGTTTACAAGAAAATCGTCAAATCCACTGTAGCTTTTCTAGTTCTATACGTAGATGATATCCTACTTATTGGGAATAATGTAGGATTCCTGACTGACGTAAAACAATGGCTAGCGACTCAATTCCAAATGAAAGATTTGGGTGAGGCTCAATTTGTTCTAGGCATTCAAATCATTAGAAATAGAAAGAACAAAACGCTAGCACTGTCTCAAGCATCATATATCGACAAAATGTTGGTACGATATTCGATGCAGAACTCCAACAAAGGATTATTACCTTTTAGATACGGGGTTCACTTGTCAAAGGAACAAAGTCCTAAGACACCTCAAGAAGTTGAGGAAATGAGACGAATTCCCTACGCATCAGCAGTTGGTAGTTTGATGTATGCTATGCTGTGTACCAGACCCGACATATGCTATGCCGTAGGAATTGTCAGCAGATTTCAGTCCAATCCTGGTCATGCACATTGGACTGCCGTTAAAAACATCCTTAAGTATCTAAGGAGAACTAGGGATTATACGCTCGTGTATGGAGCTAAGGATCTGATCCTTACAGGATACACTGACTCAGATTTTCAGACCGATATAGATTCAAGAAAATCAACATCGGGATCTGTGTTTACTCTAAATGGAGGAGCGATAGTATGGAGGAGTATTAAGCAAGGTTGCATTGCTGACTCCACCATGGAAGCAGAGTACGTAGCCGCCTGTGAAGCAGCAAAAGAGGCAGTATGGCTAAGAAAATTCCTAACAGAGTTGGAAATTGTTCCAAATATGCAACTACCTGTCACCCTCTATTGTGACAACAGTGGTGCAGTTGCAAACTCTAAGGAACCTCGAAGTCACAAGCGAGGAAAGCATATTGAGCGCAAATACCATCTCATCAGGGAGATCGTGCAACGAGGAGATGTGATCGTCACGCAAATTGCTTCGGAGCACAACATGGCTGACCCGTTTACAAAACCCCTCACGGCTAAAGTTTTTGAGGGTCACCTAGTTAATCTAGGATTACGAGCTTTATTAGACTAGGGCAAGTGGGAGAAATGTAAGGGTATGGTTGATGCCCTAGTTTATTGTCTTTATACTTCTCTCACACCTAACTTTATGTACCCCACTAGAGTTTCTAGTCCAAGTGGGAGTTTGTTGGGTTTAATGTCCTATAAACTCGTAGTTTGTAAATCATTAAACATATTCTATTTCCAATAAAGACGTTATTGAGGTTATTCAGTAAAAGATGTTATTGAATATGTAAATTGCGAATGATTAACCTAAATCCAATAAACTAAGATCCTTGACTATAAAATGAATACTCGAACTATATGTAGGGACATATCGTAGGATCAAGTTCAAGTTTATAGTCAAAATAGTCTATAGTATAAGGATACGGTTGGGTGCCTTATCCTGGTGACACTATGGACGCGGCCCACTTTGTATTAAGTACAAACGATGAGATCCTAAATCGTTCATGTGGTGACATGCGAGTGGGGGCGTCCTATGCAATGAGTTTGCATAAGACTGGACCACGAAATAAGTCACTTTCTCTTTATAACGCCGTTTACTGAAGAAACTGACTATTTCTCATAGATAACCTAGGTAACTCGTTCTTAATCCTGAGCTATCTATGAACTCCTGTTTATGAGAGATTATCCTTTGATCTGCATGGGTGAGAGTGGCCAGCATCGCCGACTCGACAAGCCTACCATTTTGGGGATAAGATCGAATAGATAGCTGGGGACATAGTTTCGCAAGACGGAATTCACTCCTACCCATTTTAGGGATAGCAGAGAGGTTGTTCTCTTAAGTACTAACTCCAGGACTTGAACAAGGGGCCCCACCCTCTCGTTGGATCGAGAGGAACTTAGGTTTGATGGTTGGACCGCAAACTGATTGTTCATTAGAGGATTAGTGGAACTTAAGGAACAAGAAGTACTATAGGGGTGTAACGGTTATTTGACCTAGCTATAGCTACGAACAACCTGTGAAGGAACGACTTACTGAACATGGTTAAATCAAGTGGACGGAAATATATCTATAGTGAGGGGAGTGCAACTATCGGGCTATAGTGGAGTGTCCCGATAGTTAACGAATGTTGGCTAGCTTAGATAATGAGATTAGTCGGTTAGCCTTGAATCGTTGGAGCCCATGATCTATAGGTCCATTAGGTCCCTCTACTAGCTCATATCGGATTAAAGCCTAGAACATATTGATAGGAATTTTTGAATCGTTCAAAAACGGGAAATAGGGTTTTTATCGTAAGACGTGTTCGACACAATGATTTAATTATGAATTAAATTAGGAATTGAGAGATGAGGTATTTAAAAGTGTTTTAAATATCATATATATGTATTAGGAATCATATATAATTCATGGCATTAGGTGATAAAGATTGATTGGATCAATCATATCAAAATTACTTGGAAATGTCCCAATTCATTGCCTAGAAATCAATTTCAATTTTGAATTGAATTTGAAATGAATTGAAAGCTGAAAATTCACAATTAGGATTCAATTCATAGTGGATTTAGTGGTTTTTCCACTCTTGCATAATGATACATAGTGGAAAACAACACAAACATGCATTAGATGCATGTGTTGTGAAGTAGACACCTAGAATCCACTTTGAGTTGCATCTTGACCATGTGGTTAAGTGTCATGAAGCTTGTCTTTGCATGGGAGAGGTCTATAAAAGGGGCTTGAATTAGATTCAAGAGAAGCAAGCTTTCATTTAGTGTTATGCTGCAAATTTTCTCCCTCAAATTCTCTCTCATTTCATCTCCTTCCAAAAGCTTGTACCATCAAGCATTCCCTTCTATCTTTCTTCTATAGACTCCCACAAGTCTTTCTAGGCCCAAGAGAATAGTAGGGAAGACTCTAGAGGTTGTCCAAGGAGCATAGGAGAGGCAAACACCACAAGGAGTTCCACATAAGTGAGCTACAAAGGTTGGTGTTCTCTCAACTTTATATTCTGTCTTTTATAGAACATGCATGCTTTAGGAGCAAAATTGAATGTCTTAAGTGCTTCCGATCTTCAATTGCTTCCGCATGTGTTATATGAACACCTTCAAAAATAATAAAGAATAACAATAAGATAAAACGAGGTATTCAACATGGATTCATCCCTACGGTAACAACCATACTTATGCAATATCTAACTTAAGTGTATTTAATGCATTGGGTCAGATTTAACTTCTATTTGGCCCTTGTTTCCAAAAACCGTTAGAAGGCTAAGCGAGTATCGTTATGCACATTTCTAAGACTCGACTCCGACATAGATAATTCACGAATGCAACCTATGACCCTATAGTCGATATAGGGTGCCTTAGGCAGATTGCCCTATACCGCCGAACAATCTCTTTCGAGTTTTTTCTCCTATATCACCTTTATGAGAACCAATATCGTTTGTCCCTTTCGAGATCAAACTCACATAGCATGCAAAGTCTAAGGGATCAAATTAAACTCAGCAAGATTAGAGTGATAATCAATAAAGAATGACATGCAATAAACACAACTTAAGCAAATAAAACACTTTCAAGCCATTAAACCTAAGGGAATTCACCACATTGAACCCCTCAACGGGATTTAGCTACTCATGATGGGATAAAAAGCAAATGAACACATTTTCATTGAAATAATAATGTAAAGAATACAGAACAATGAAAAGATTCAAGAGCTAGAAATAAAAGAGATAGCTAAATATTATGGGTTTTTTGTTTACTCAATCCTTCTAGAGTTCGCTAAGACACTCCACTCTCTCACTTTTACAAGATGGGAATGGGTGAAACTCTCTACAAACCACAAGGTTTGATGTCTAACTCTCTCTCGAGTTAGAATTTGGTCATCTAAGAAGGACCTCGGGCATCCCTACTCATTGGCGTCGAGCCAGGGTTCTGTCACCACCCTTTTCTTCCAAGTGAGTTCTGCTTAGATTTGACTTCGAATCTCGAGCTTATATAGTGTAGAAATTGGTTGAGGAGCTGCGAAATAGGTGCTGGAAGGTTGCCCAGTCAGTTTCGGGGTCAAAACAGTCGGTTAGGTGCGAAGAAGGCTCGTCAACAACGACCCGTGTGCGACTCGGAACGGCCTTTGATTTTCCAGAAATGCGGTCGCATTTCCTTTTTGCCTTCTCATTTCTGGAAATTCCAGCTTTTCCTCTGTTTTTCTGCATAACAGCAAACTAAGTCAAATTCTCTTAAAATCAAGTCTTTTTAAGCATAAATGAGTTAAATTTGACAAAAGTAATTCTCAACACCCTAACTTATCAAATGAAGCATAATTTGAGCTCGGGAACAGTAAATTGATCACAACATACAATATTTAACCAAGAAATGAGCTAAATATAAGGGTAAAATAGGTATATTTTTTACCCTTATCAGTTACACTTACGGGGATGAGTTAATTGGTTAACAAATCCTTGACCGAACAATGGTGGTTAATATCTAATGGAATATGAGTTATTCTGGGATTAGAGATTAACTGAGAAGAGTCTCATTTTAGAGGAGGAACAACTGATCACCCTTCGGTCGTTGTTCTTCTAAACCTCTAAAGCATTGTTGCAAAACACAATCAATAGTTTTATTAGGGTTCTTTGATTGCTTGTTTGCAAAATTGATTGGATATATGCAATTGTTTGTATTGCTTGTGTGATGGGTTAAGGCAAAGATAACTAATACGGTCAATTGTTTGTTTTTCAGCAATGTCTTCCTCTGTAATTGCCTTGCTAAAGAATGAAAAACTAACTGGCGAGAATTTCCCCACATGGAAATCGAATTTATACACAATACTTGTGGTAGAAGATCTGAGGTTTGTCTTGACGGAGGAGTGTCCTCTAGTTCCTCCTCGCACTGCCGCTCAGGCAGTAAAGGATGCCCATGAACGCTGGATGAAGGCCAATGAAAAGGCCCTAGTATATATATTGATCAGCTTAAATGAAGTCTTGGCCAAACGTTATGAGAACGTGGAAACTGCCAGGGAGATTATGAATTCCCTGCAGGAGATGTTTGGACTCCCGCCCTATCAACTCCACCACGACGCCTTGAAGAACTTCTTCAACGCCAGAATGCAAGAGGGACATCCTGTCCGGGAACATGTCCTGGACATGATGAACCAATTTAACATTGTTGAGGCGAACGACGGGGTAGTCTGCGAGCGCAGTCAGGTTGCGTTCATTCTTCATTCGCTTCCTCCAAGCTATATGTCGTTTAGAACGAATGCAAGTATGAACAAGATCCAATTCAACCCACACGCCTGAACGAGTTACAGATTTATGAGTCCATGCTGAAAAGCAATGGCAAAAATGTGGTGAAAGGAGAGGCTAATGTGGCCCATTCCAAGAAAAAGTTCCTGAAGAGTTCATCCTCAGGAACAAAATTTGTACCTCAAGCTTCTTCATCGAAGCAAATTTAGAAAAGGAAGGGTGACAAGGGGAAGGCTCCTGTGCAAGCTGTGCAAGGTAAGGGAAAGGTCAAGGTCGTGGCCTACAAAGGCAGATGCTTCCACTGCAATGTGGATGGTCATTGGAAGCGCAACTGTCCTCGTTACCTCGCTGAGAAGAAGAGAGAGAAAGAAGGTAAATTCGATTTACTGGTTTTAGAAACTTGTCTCGTAGAACATGATGAGTTTGCCTGGATATTGGATTCGGGAGCCACTAATCATGTTTGCTCCTCTTTTCAGGGAAATGATTTCCAACAGCTGGCTGATGGCGAAATTACTCTCAAGGTTGGAACGGGAGAGGTCATTTCAGCGCGAGCAGTGTGAGCTGCCAAATTATTTTTTAGAAATAAGTATTTAATTTTAGAGGACTTGTATTTGGTTCCTAGAATTAAAAGGAATCTTATTTCTATTTCAGCTTTGATGGAACGAGAATACTCAATTTCTTTTCTACTTAATGAAGCTATTATTTCAAGAAATGGTATTTTTATTTGTTATGCTAAGCGTGAGAATAATTTGTATGTGTTAAGACCTACCGACACTAAAGCTATTTTAAGTCATGAGATGTTTAAAACGGCTGAAACTCAAAACAAAAGGCAAAAGATTTCTCCTCTAAGTAACAACACGTATCTTTGGCACCTTCATCTCGGTCATATTAACATCGATTGGATTGATCGTTTGGTTAAAAATGGACTTCTAACTGATTTATAAGATACATCTTTACCACCCTGTGAATCGTGTCTCGAGGGTAAAATGACCAAGAGGCCTTTTACTGGAAAAGGTTATAGGGCCAAAGAACCACTTGAACTGATACATTCGGATCTTTGTGTTCCAATGAATGTAAAGGCTCGAGGTGGTTATGAATATTTCATCTCTTTCATAGATGATTATTCTCGATACGGTTACTTATACCTAATGGGCCATAAGTCTGAAGCTCTTGAAAAGTTTAAAGAGTTTAAGACTGAGGTAGAAAACCTATTAGGTAAAACAATTAAAACGCTTCGATCTGATCGAGGTGGAGAGTATTTGGATCAGAGATTCCAAGACTATATGATAGAACATGGAATCCAATCCCAACTCTCAGCACCTGGTACACCTCAGCAGAATGGTGTATCAGAAAGGAGAAATAGAACCCTGTTAGACATGGTTCGTTCTATGATGAGCTATGCTCAATTGCCTAGCTCGTTTTGGGGGTATGCAGTAGAGACTGCAGTACATATTCTTAACAACGTTCCCTAAAAAAGTGTTTCTGAAACTCCTTTTGAGTTATGGAGGGGGCGTAAACCTAGTTTGCGTAACTTCCGTATCTGGGGTTGTCCTGCACACGTGCTAGTGACAAATCTTAAGAAATTGGAACCACGTACTAGAATATGCCAATTTGTTGGATACCTGAAAGAAACGAGAGGTGGTCTTTTCTACGACCCTCAAGAAAATAAAGTATTTGTATCGAAAAATGCAACTTTCTTGGAGGAAGACCACATTCGAGATCATAAACCACGAAGTAAGTTAGTATTAGGAGAAGCTACAGAAGGATCAACAAAAGTTGTTGATGAACCTGGTTCTTCAACAAGAGTTGTTGGAGAAGCCAGTTCTTCTCGTCAATCTAGTCCTCCTCACGTAGTGGGAGAGCTTCGACGCAGTGGGAAGGTTGTAAATCAACCTGACCGCTACTTGGGTTTAACGGAAACACAAGTAGTCATACCTGATGACGGCGTAGAAGATCCATTGTCTTATCGTCAGACAATGAATGATATAGATAAAGACGAATGGGCCAAAGCCATGGACTTTGAGATGGAGTCTATGTACTTCAATCAAGTTTGGAAACTTGTAGATCCACCTGAAGGGGTCAAACCCATTGGGTGTAAATGGATCTATAAGAGAAAAAGAGATGCCGCTGGGAAAGTACAGACTTTCAAAGCAAGACTTGTAGCAAAGGGTTATACCCAAAGAGAAGGGGTGGACTATGAAGAAACCTTTTCTCCAGTTGCTATGCTTAAGTCCATAAGAATTCTCTTATCAATTGCCACATTTTATGACTATAAAATATGGCAAATGGATATCAAGACTGCTTTTTTAAATGGAAATCTTGACGAGAGTATTTTTATGTCTCAGCCCGAAGGGTTCATAACCCAAGGTCAGGAGCAAAAGGTTTGTAAACTGAATCGATCCATTTATGGGTTGAAACAGGCCTACAGATCTTGGAATATTAGATTTGATACAACGATCAAATCTTTTGGCTTTGACCAAAACATTGATGAACATTGTGTATACAAGAAAATCAACAAGAATAAAGTAGCTTTCCTTGTACTTTATGTTGACGACATCCTACTCATTGGGAATGATGTAGGGTATCTGTCTGACGTAAAAGAATGGCTAGCGGCCCAATTCCAAATGAAAGATTTGGGTGAGGCCCAATATGTTCTTGAAATCCAGATTATTCGGGATCGAAAGAACAAATCGCTAGCTCTGTCTCAAGCAACGTATATCAACAAGATGTTGGCCCGATATTCGATGCAGAACTCCAAGAAGGGCTTATTGCCTTTCAGGCATGGGGTTCACCTGTCTAAGGAACAGTCTCCTAAGACACCTCATGAGGTTGAGGATATGAGACGGATTCTCTATGCCTCTGCAGTGGGTAGCTTAATGTATGCAATGCTCTGCACGAGGCCTGACATCTGTTATGTTGTAGGGATTGTCAGCAGATATCAGTCAAATCCAGGGTTAGACCACTGGACCGCCGTTAAGGGATCCTCAAGTATCTTAGGAGAACGAGGGACTACATGTTGGTGTTTGAGGCTAAAGAGTTAGTTCTCACTGGATACACCGACTCTGGCTTCCAGTTTGACAAGGATTCTAGGAAATCCACGTCAAGATCAGTGTTCACCCTTAACGGGGGAGCTGTAGTTTGGAGAAGTATAAAGCAAGGATGCATAGCAGACTCCACCATGGAGGCTGAGTATGTAGCTGCTTGTGAAGCAGCTAAGAAAGCTGTTTGGCTAAGGAAGTTCTTGACTGATTTGGAAGTTGTTCCAAACATGAACTTGCCCATTACATTATACTGTGACAACAGTGGGGCTGTAGCCAATTCAAAGGAACCTCGCAGCCACAAACGAGGTAAACACATAGAGAGGAAGTATCATCTGATTTGAGAGATTGTGCAAAGAGGAGATGTGGTCGTGACAAATATGGCTTCAGAGCACAACATTGCTGATCCGTTTACGAAGGCCCTCTCGGCTAAAGTGTTCGAGGGTCATCTAGAAAGTCTAGGTCTGCGAGACATGTATATAGCGTAATCTAGGGCAAGTGGGAGATGTGTAATGGGTGTAAGGATACCCTAGTTTATTGTATTTTGTATATTTACTTTTCATGTAATGTACAACATACATGTATCATTTCCAGCTTTGGATTATTTTGTATATATTTTCCCATTGACTTGAGTTTTAGTTCAAGTGGGAGTTTGTTGGGTTTTATGCCCTAAAACTCATAGATAGTAAATGTACTTTTGACCGAACATAAATAAAGTGATGTATTATTCATTTATCTATGTTTGTATTATATCTTGACTTATTTGTTGGGTTTTATGCCCTAAAACTCGTAGATAGTAAATGAAACAAATTAATCGATCTCAATAAGTCGTTATTTGAGTGATTCAGTAATTTGGTTTTTGAATAAATCGAGTTTGCATTAATAACCCTAAATCCAATAAACTAAGATCCAAGGTTGTTTAAATGAAACTTGGACTAGTATGTAGGGACATACGGGGATCAGTGTCCAAGTAACAATCTAAATGGTCTATAGTATAGGGATAAGGTTGGGTACCTTATCCTGGTGACACTATGTGATACGACCCACCTTGTATCCGATACAGATGCAATGATCCAAAGCATCCATGTAGGAGACATGCGGGTGGGGGTATCCTATGCAATGAGTTTGCATAAGACCGGACCGCGAAATAGTAACCACTAGATGTAACACCGTTAACTAGTCTAGGTTTCTATTTCAATAGGATGACCTAGGTAACTCAATCTCAATCCTGAGTCTGTTATGAACTCCTTTTCAGGAGGGATTGTCCTTAGATTTGTATGGGTGAGAGTGGCCAATTCGCCGACTCAATAACCCTACCATTTCAGGGGCAAGACCGAATGGGGGCTGGGAACATAACAGTACAAGATGGAATTCACTCCTTCCTCTATTGGGGCAAGTAGATGTGTGTTCCCTTAAGGGCTGATTCCGGGGCTTGAACAAAAGCGCGCTGTCCTCTCCTGGCCCGAGAGGAATTTCTGTTTAGTGGTTGGACCCTAAACAGGTTGTTCATTAGAGGGATCAGTGGTACTTAAGGATCCAGAGGTAACCCAGGGGTAAAACGGTAATTTAACCCAGCTGGTGTTACGAACACACGTGAAGGATTGACTTACTGCATTAGTCGATATCCGTGGACACAGAAATATTCTACAGTGAGAAGAGTGCAGCTGTGGGTCTTTAGTGGAGTGACCCACAGTTAACGAATGTTGATTGACTCGGTTAATGAGTTTAGCTGATCAATCTCGTATCGTTGGAGCTTCTAATCTGTAGGTCCATTAGGTCCACCTGCTAGCTCATAACGGGTTCTGAGATAATATAGTCTTGATATTAAAGGGAATTTAAGTTAATTGTATTTTGATACAATTAATATAATGTATGGAGATACATTATAGTATAAGTTTAATTATTGAATTAAACTTTATAATAAAATTAATTTTATATGATTCAAAATTAATTAATGAGAGAATTATGAATTTAATTAAATATGTGATATTTGGTTAATTCATGAATTAATTAATTGGAAATTAATTAATTTAATTTAATTTGGTTAAATATGATTTAATCAAATTAATACTATAGTTTATATTAATGTTCATTTTGATGCACATTAAAACTATAGGTTAAATGAGAGAGATAAAATTGAACATGATTCAATTATAAAATTAATTAAATATTTGATATTTAATTAATGTGGATTCAATAAATGAGATTAATTGAATGACCAATTTAATTCAATTGAATATGATTCAAATTGAATTAAATACCTTATGTTATAATTGGTTTAATTAATATTGATTTAATTAAATTAATTATAATTATTTAATTAATTAAATGATAATTGATAATTATTATTTAATTAATAGACGGCCTGGATCGCGTTGATTATGATCAACGGTAGAGATCAAGTAGAGAATAACTCCCTCCCCACTTATCGTAAAGTTGGGAGGGAGTTTCTCCAACTCTCGTTCAATCCCTCTCATTCACGCAAAAGACAGAGAGGAACTCTCTGATCTCTCTCTCTCAAATTTAGAAAACACAGCATTCTTTTTGCTGAATTTTTCCCTTCCAAGACGATCTTTGAGTTCCCACAAACCGGTTCTCAGCAATCCAAGAGAATAGCGGGTGATTCGAGTGGTGTCCGTTGGAAGTCCCAAGAACGTAATTGGAGCATTGTGATGTGATTGCCTCCTAAATCACGTAAGTTTTCTTAGTTCTAAAATAGTTTTAGATCTAAGATTCGAGCATGCTTAATTGTGTTATTTAGAAATTAGTTTCTAATTTGATTTGCCAACGTAGAGGTTTTCTAAAATTGAAATTAAAAACGAGATTGTTCTTGATTGCTTCCGCTGCCAAAAGGAATTTTAATCCTTCAATTGGTATCAGAGCCATCTCGTTAATTGATTTCAATTAATGAAAATTGTGTTGGTTTATGGTGGGATTTATTCTGCATTATGAATGTTGGTTTGCTGAAAAATTGTTTTTGGGCAATTAAATCAGTAAATCGAGTCTTGTAAAGTCTGTGTCTAGATTAGGATTCGTTATGATAAAGATCGTGATGAATTCGGGCGAAAATTTGATCAAAATCGGTGCTGGAAACGAAGTCAGTACGCTGTCCAAAGGCGTAGCGTCGCGACCCTGATCAACGGAGTCGCGACGCTCAAGAACAAGTGCTGGAAAAAATCGGGCTAGCGTCGGGACGCTTTGCCTATAGCGTCTCGACGCTGACGGAAGTTTTCAGATTTGCGGAGCATTGAACGCGTCGTGCGGAACGTGGTTTGAAGCAGTTACGAAATAATAATTGTTTGCGTTCCTTTTGTTTTGAACTAAGGTGGCTGGATCAGATGGTCTGAGTGCGTGCTTAGCATTCTTGAGTTTGCGTGTTCGAGTTGGAATGAGGGAAAATATTTTTTTTTCCGTGCGGTTTTCTTCGTGAGCGGTCTGGTTTGAGTTGTTCTGGTCTGGTTCAAGGGAAAATTGGTCCGAGTCGTCGCTTGCTGGTCCGGTTCAAGTAATTTGGGTCCGGTTTGAAGCGGTTCAAACTGGTTCGGGCCGGTTCTGGAGCGGTTCAATAATTAAATTGAAATTATTGTAATATTTGTTTATTTTAATTATCCTAGGGGCCAATATACCGGTTTTTCAGCTATTTATTGCTTTATGAATGTCATTTAGCTAGATCCCACCATAGGTTAAGCATGCCTTCATGCATTTTTATGTTATAAATGTTATAATATATGATAATTATGCATGAATTTAAATTTCATGAGTTATTTAGTATAATTTTTATATTAAATATATGAAATTGGAAAAGCATGATGCATAACATTAATTAGATAAATATAAAGTGTTATATTTTATTAATGTAGCATGCATGCTAAGTTTTATTTTCATGAGTATTAATATAATAGTTATATTATGAATGAAAATAAATGTCAATGCTAGTTTTCATCTATAATTTAATATAAAGGGTTATATTAATTAAATGAAAATGGAATAGCATTGAGCATGACACTAATTAGATTAATATAAATGTTATATTATATTAATGTCTAATTTCATGTAATTTAATTTCGTGGTTGATTAATTAATATAATCGATATTAATTAAATGAAATTGAAATTACATGAAGCATGACACCACCTTAGATTAATATAATCGTTATATTATTGGTGTCATGGACGTTATGGTGTTTAATAATTTGAATTAGATTGTTATTAGAAAACACCATAGAAGCATGTTATAGGACTAATTATTAAAATTTTATAATAGTTATAAAATTGATTAGAAACTGTCAACCTATAACAAAGAGTTGCATGCAAACATAGGACCTTAGGTTAAATTGAATTAATTTTAAAATGTTTAAAATTAATTAGACCTAAGCTCACCTTAATTCTAATAGGATTAGAATTATTTTTTTTTCCTTACTTAGTATTAAAATAGTTTTAATGAACTAAGTAGGAAAAGCATTACTATGGTTATAAGGGAACTCTCCCGGTGAAGTTCTGTCTAGGCTGGGGGTATTTAAGTTGACGGTTTACGGAACACCTCCTACCTGGGAACTGACCCGGAACCTGAGTTGAATTAATCATAGTTTAATGTTAGCATGCAATGTCACTAGGTAATTAAAAGGGTTTAGTTCACCTAGACATTAGTGTAAAGACCTCTATATAAGAGTTATATACAGGCATAAACTTAGATAGATTCACTTAGCCGGAATTTACCTAAGTAATAGACCCTTTAATTATAAAAATACTTAGTGGGAGGAAATATATCAAAACAAGATTTTCATAAATCAATGTTTTGCTCTCATTTCCTTAAGAGTTCACAACGTGAGGTTCATGCTGTTGGGTTTTATGTCCTAAAACTCGTAGATAGTGAATGATTAACGAATTATACACTTGTATCAATAAAGTGTTATTGTCATATTAAGTCTAGAATTGCACAATATGACCCAAATCCAATAAACTAAGATCCAAGGTTGTTTACATGAGACTTGGACTAGTATGTGGGGACATACGGGGATCAGTGTTCAAGTAACAACCTAAAAGGTCTATAGTACAGGGATAAGGCTGGGTACCTTATCCTGGTAACACTATGTGATACGACCCGCTTTGTATTCGATACTGACGTATTGATCCAAGGCGTCCATGTAGGAGACATGCGAGCGGGGGTATCCTATGCAATGAGTTTGCATAAGACCGGACCACGAAATAGTAAACCACTAGATGTAACACCGTTAACTAGTTAGGTTACTGTTTCAATAGGATGACCTAAGTAACTCAATCTTAATCCTGAGTGTGTCATGAACTCCTTCTCACGAGGAATTGTCCTTTGATTAGTACGGGTGAGAGTGGCCTGCACGCCGACTCAATAAGCCTACCTTCTTGGGGACAAGATCAAGTGGGGGGCTGGGGACATGATAATACAAGATGGAATTCACTCATTCCCCTATTGGGGCAAGTAGATGTGTGTTCCCTTAAGGGCTGATTCCGGGGCTTGAACAAAGGCGCGCCGTCCTCTCCTGGCCCGAGAGGAACTCTTGTTTAGAGGTTGGACCCTAAACAAATTGTTCATTAGAGGGATCAGTGGTACTTAAGGAACCAGAGGTAACCCAGGGGTAAAACGGTAATTTGACCCAGCTGGTGTTACGAACACACGTGAAAGATTGACTTACTGCATTGGTCGATATCCGTGGACACAGAAATATTCTACAGTGAGAAGAGTGCAGCTGTGGGTCTTTAGTGGAGTGACCCACAGTTAACGAATGTTGATTGACTCGATTAATGAGTTTAGCTGATCAATCTCGTATCGTTGGAGCTTCTGATCTGTAGGTCCATTAGGTCCACCTGCTAGCTCATAACGGGTTCTGAGGTAATATAGTCTTGAATATTAAAAGGGAATTTAAGTTAATTGTATTTTGATGCAATTAATATAATGTATGGAGATACATTATAGCATAAGTTTAATTAATGAATTAAACTTTATAATAAAATTTATTTTGGATATGATTCAAAATTAATTAATGAGAGAATTATGAACTTAATTAAATATGTGATATGTGATTAATTCATGAATTAATTAATTGGGGAATTAATTAATTTTAATTTGGTTAAATGTGATTTAATCAAATTAATACTATAGTTTATATTAATGTACATTATGATGCACATTAGAACTATAGGTTAAATGAGAGAGATAAAATTGAATATGATTCAATTATAAAATTAATTAGATATTTGATATTTAATTAATGTGGGATCAATTAATTTAAATTAATTGAATGACCTATTTAATTCAATTGAATATGATTTAATTGAATTAAAACTATATGTTATAATTGATTTAATTAAAGTTGGTTTAATTAAATTAATTATAATTAATTAGATAATTAATTATTATTTAAATAATTATTAATTATTTAATTTATTAATTATTATTTGATAATAATTAAAGGGTCCAGATCATTTGGCTTAGATCCAATGGTTGAGATCTTGTAGGGTTTTAACTCCCTCCCCACTTATCGTGAAGTGGAGAGGGGTAACCAACTAACCTCCCATTCTCTCAATTCACGCTAGAACACAGAGAAGTTTTACTCTCTCTGAACTCTCAGATTCTCTCTACCAAAAAGAAAAACAGCAAGTAACTTGCTGGAATTTTTCCCTTCCAAGACGATTTTTGGGTTCCCACAAGCCAATCTCAGAGATCCAAGAGATATAGCGAGTGATTCGAGTGGTGGTGTCCGTTGGAAGTCCCAATAATGAAATTGGAGCATTGTGCTGTGATTGCCTCCTAAATCACGTAAGTTTTCTTAGTTCTAAAATAGTTTTAGATCTAAGATTCGAGCATGCTTTATTTTAGAAATTGTTTCTGATTTGCCAACGTACCGGTTTTTCTAAAATTGAAAATAAAAAACGAGATCGTTCTTGATTGCTTCCGCTGCCAAAGGAATTTCAATCATTCACATGCTTGGCCTCAAGTCACCCTGGGAGTGACCCCCTACGGATGGTGTTTGCATGGATCAATATCAAGGTGAATGAGGGAGTATTTTATAGTAAGTGGGAGCAGGACACGTGTCAACGTATCCTACGATCTCTTCCATTAGGTTGCACCGTGAGATCCCCATGATCTGCCTGCGAGTCGCCCTGAGAGCGATCACCCTACGGAGGGCTTGATCATGGGAGTCGGAACAATGCAAACTCCAGAAATGGATAGGGTTTCTTAGGTCCATTTCCAACTTTGACTTTCCCTACGGTAGCATTGTTGGGGCCGACCTCTGAAATCTGAAAATGGAGGGTTACACTTACGGGGAATTGTTAAGGTGTTAATAATTTCCTGACCGAAAAACAGTAGCTAAGAACTATTGGAATATGAGTTATTCTAGTAATAGGGATTGGCTGAGATTGTCTCAATTCAGGGGAGGAGTAGCTGACTGCCCTACGGTAGCTGTTGCTCTAAACCTCTGAAGTATCGTTGCAAAATGAATGTCTTTTCTATGGGTCGATCATTACTTTTGCTAAATTGATTGGATTAAAATAATGATATTATTTTGTGTAATGGGTTAATGCAACAATACTAATTAAATTAATTTGTTTGTTTCAGCATGAATCGTTCATTGTATGCCTCTAATAACGCCGTATGTAATAAAACTGGTATCGCTAATACAACTAAGGAAATGCACTTAAACACTAATTGCGTGGATTTGGTCTTAACTGAGGACTGTCCTCAAGCCCACATGTCTAGTTCATCTGAAATTGTTCATGATGAATGTGACATAGACTGCTTAGCAAACCTCAATGAAAATAAATGTGGTTTATTGGTCATTGAAACGTGTATAGTGGAAAATGATGATATAGCCTGGATCCTTGATTCAGGTGCCACTCATCACGTATGCTCTTCCTTTGAGGGAATGAGCTCTTGGCAACAATTAGATGCTGGGGAAATGACTCTCAGAGTTGGAACTGGGGAGTTCATTTCAACTAAAGCAGTAGGAGACATTAAAATGTTCTTCTCCAGGGAACGTTATATGTTATTAGATAATGTATATATAGTTCCTAAAATAAAAAGAAATTTGATTTCTGTTTCTTGTTTGCTTGAACAAGGATATTCAGTGTCCTTTTCTGTAAATGAAGCTCTCATTACTAAAAGGGGTGCTGATATCTGTTCTACAAACTTGGAGAACAATTTATATGTTTTAAGACCAATAGAGTCGAGAGCTATTTTGAACAATGAGATGTTTAAAACAGCTGAGACTCAACCTAAAAGGCAAAGAGTTTCTCAAAGTACCTATATTTGGCACTTGAGACTTGGCCACATAAATCTCAATAGGATTGGGAGATTGGTTAAGAACGGACTTCTAAGCCAGTTAGAAGATGGTACTTTACCTCCGTGTGAGTCTTGTCTCGAAGGTAAGATGACCAAACGACCTTTTATTGGAAAAGGTTATCGTGTCAAGGAGCCCTTTGAGCTCGTACATACGGATCTCTGTGGTCCAATGAATGTAAGGGCTCGAGGAGGGTATGAATATTTCATCTCTTTCATAGATGATTATTCAAGGTATGATTATTTATACCTAATGAGTCATAAGTCTGAAGCCCTTGAAAAGTTCAAGGAGTATAAGGCTGAAGTTGAGAACTTATTAGGTAAGACCATTAAAACACTTCGATCTGATCGAGGTGGAGAGTATTTGGACTTAGAATTCCAGAAATATTTGATGGAACATGGAATCACGTCCCAACTCTCAGCTCCAGGTACACCTCAGCAGAATGGTGTATCTGAAAGGAGAAACAGAACCTTGTTAGACATGGTTCGATCTATGATGAGCTACGCTCAGTTGCCTAATTCTTTTTGGGGTTATGCAGTAGAGACTGCAGTTTATATTTTGAATGTTGTTCCCTCAAAGAGTGTTTCTGAAACACCATTTGAGCTCTGGAGAGGGCGTAAAGCTAGTTTACGTCATTTCAGAATTTGGGGGTGCCCTGCACATGTGCTAGTGGCAAACCCAAAGAAATTGGATTCACGTTCAAAATTATGCCTATTTGTAGGCTACCCAAAAGAAACAAGAGGTGGATACTTCTTCGATCCACAAGAAAATAAAGTGTTTGTATCGACAAATGCTACTTTCTTAGAAGAAGACCACGTTCGAGAACATAAGCCACGCAGTAAGATAGTGTTGAGTGAACTTTCTGGTGAAGCTACAAATTCATCACCAAGAGTTGTTGATGAGGCTGGACCTTCAACAAGAGTTGTTGATGAGCCTAGTTCAGATGTTGGACCATCAACAAGAGTTGTCGATGAGCCCAGTACATCTGGTCAAGTCCATCCTTCTCAAGAGTTGAGAATGCCTCGACGTAGTGGGAGGATTGTTATTCAACCTGAACGCTATCTGGGTTTAGCAGAAACTCCAGCTGTCATACCTGATGATGGAGTTGAGGATCCATTGACCTTTAGACAGGCAATGAATGATGTGGATCATGACCAGTGGGTCAAAGCTATGGACCTAGAGATGGAGTCTATGTACTTCAATCAAGTCTGGGATCTTGTAGACCAACCTGAAGGGGTAAAACCCATAGGATGCAAATGGATCTATAAGAGAAAACGAGACGCAGCTGGGAAAGTACAGACTTTCAAAGCTCGACTTGTGGCAAAGGGTTATACCCAAAAGGAAGGGGTGGACTATGAAGAAACCTTCTCCCCAGTTGCCATGTTAAAGTCGATAAGGATACTCTTGTCCATTGCCACGTTTTATGATTATGAAATTTGGCAAATGGATGTCAAGACTGCTTTTCATAATGGCAATCTTGAAGAGAGCATCTTTATGTCTCAACCAGAAGGGTTCATCGCTCAAGATCAAGAGCAAAAAGTTTGCAAGCTTAAACGATCCATTTATGGGTTGAAGCAAGCTTCCAGATCTTGGAATATAAGGTTTGACACTGCTGTCAAATCTTATGGCTTTGATCAGAACGTTGATGAGCCTTGTGTTTACAAAAGGATTATCGGCGGTTCAGTAGCTTTTCTAGTGTTGTATGTAGATGATATTCTGCTTATTGGGAATAATATAGAATATCTAGCTGAAATTAAAACTTGGCTATCAACTGAGTTCCAAATGAAAGATTTGGGTGAAACTCAGTATGTTATAGGGATTCAAATTATCAGGAATCGTAAGAACAGAACGTTAGCCCTGTCTCAAGCATCCTATATAGACAAGATGTTGTCTAAATATAAGATGCAGAATTCCAAGAGGGGTTTACTACCCTTCAGGCATGGAGTTCATCTATCTAAGGAACAGTGTCCTAAGACACCTCAAGAAATTGAGGATATGAGACGGATCCTTTATGCTTCAGCAGTGGGCAGCCTTACGTATGTCATGTTGTGTACTAGGCCTGACATATGCTATGCAGTTGGGATAGTTAGTAGATACCAGTCTAATCCAGGGTTAGACCACTGGACTGCAGTGAAAAACATCCTCAAGTATCTTAGGAGAACGGGGAACTATCAGCTTGTGTATGGTGCTAAGGATTTGATCCTTACAGGATACACAGACTCTGACTTTCAGACTGATAAGGATTCTAGGAAATCCACATCAGGGTCAGTGTTTACCCTGAACGGGGGAGCTGTAGTCTGGCGTAACATCAAACAAGGATGCATTGCAGACTCCACCATGGAGGCCGAATATGTCGCTGCTTGTGAAGCAGCAAAGGAGACTGTATGGCTTAGGAAGTTCTTGATGGATTTGGAAGTTGTTCCAAATATGAACTTGCCATCACCCTTTATTGTGATAATAGTGGTGCAGTGGCAAATTCTAAAGAACCTCGCAGTCACAAGAGAGGCAAGCACATAGAGCGCAAATATCATCTCATCAGAGAGATCGTGCAACGAGGTGATGTGATCGTCACGAAGATAGCTTCGGAGCACAACATTGCTGATCCATTTACGAAGGCTCTCACGGCTAAAGTGTTCGAGGGTCATCTAGAGGGTCTAGGTCTGCGAGATATGTACATAGAATAATCTAGGGCAAGTGGGAGAAGTGTAATGGATATTCAAATGCCCTAGTTTATTGTATTTATCTGTATTTGTACTTTTCATGTATTATACAGTATTAATACAAACCATTATTCCTACTTCTATGATTGTTCAATTAATTATGATTAATGATGTACATTACCCACTAGAGTTTTAGTTCAAGTGGGAGTTGTTGGGTTTTATGCCCTAAAACTCGTAGATAGTAAATGAAACAAATTAATCGATCTCAATAAGTCGTTATTTGAGTGATTCAGTAATTTGGTTATTGAATAAATCGAGTTTGCATTAATAAACCTTAAATCCAATAAACTAAGATCCAAGGTTGTTTAAATGAAACTTGGACTAGTATGTAGGGACATACGGGGATCAGTGTCCAAGTAACAACCTAAATGGTCTATAGTATAGGGATAAGGTTGGGTACCTTATCCTGGTGACACTATGTGATACGGCACACCTTGTATCTGATACAGATGCAATGATCCAAAGCATCCATGTAGGAGACATGCGGGTGGGGGTATCCTATGCAATGAGTTTGCATAAGACCGGACCGCGAAATAGTAACCACTAGATGTAACGCCGTTAACTAGTCTAGGTTTCTATTTCAATAGGATGACCTAGGTAACTCAATCTCAATCCTGAGTCTGTTATGAACTCCTTTTCAGGAGGGATTGTCCTTAGATTTGTATGGGTGAGAGTGGCCAATTCGCCGACTCAATAACCCTACCATTTCAGGGGCAAGACCGAATGGGGGCTGGGAACATAACAGTACAAGATGGAATTCACTCCTTCCTCTATTGGGGCAAGTAGATGTGTGTTCCCTTAAGGGCTGATTCCGGGGCTTGAACAAAAGCGCGCTGTCCTCTCCTGGCCCGAGAGGAATTTCTGTTTAGTGGTTGGACCCTAAACAGGTTGTTCATTAGAGGGATCAGTGGTACTTAAGGATCCAGAGGTAACCCAGGGGTAAAACGGTAATTTAACCCAGCTGGTGTTACGAACACACGTGAAGGATTGACTTACTGCATTAGTCGATATCCGTGGACACAGAAATATTCTACAGTGAGAAGAGTGCAGCTGTGGGTCTTTAGTGGAGTGACCCACAGTTAACGAATGTTGATTGACTCGGTTAATGAGTTTAGCTGATCAATCTCGTATCGTTGGAGCTTCTAATCTATAGGTCCATTAGGTCCACCTGCTAGCTCATAACGGGTTCTGAGATAATATAGTCTTGATATTAAAGAGAATTTAAGTTAATTGTATTTTGATACAATTAATATAATGTATGGAGATACATTATAGTATAAGTTTAATTATTGAATTAAACTTTATAATAAAATTAATTTTATATGATTCAAAATTAATTAATGAGAGAATTATGAATTTAATTAAATATGTGATATTTGGTTAATTCATGAATTAATTAATTGGAAATTAATTAATTTAATTTAATTTGGTTAAATATGATTTAATCAAATTAATACTATAGTTTATATTAATGTTCATTATGATGCACATTAAAACTATAGGTTAAATGAGAGAGATAAAATTGAACATGATTCAATTATAAAATTAATTAAATATTTGATATTTAATTAATGTGGATTCAATAAATGAGATTAATTGAATGACCAATTTAATTCAATTAAATATGATTCAAATTGAATTAAATACCTTATGTTATAATTGGTTTAATTAATATTGATTTAATTAAATTAATTATAATTATTTAATTAATTCAATGATAATTGATAATTATTATTTAATTAATAGACGGCCTGGATCGCGTTGATTATGATCAACGGTAGAGATCAAGTAGGGAATAACTCCCTCCCCACTTATCGTAAAGTTGGGAGGGAGTTTCTCCAACTCTCGTTCAATCCCTCTCATTCACGCAAAAGACAGAGAGGAACTCTCTGATCTCTCTCTCCCAAATTTAGAAAACACAACATTCTTTTTGCTGAATTTTTCCCTTCCAAGACGATCTTTGGGTTCCCACAAACCGGTTCTCAGCAATCCAAGAGGATAGCGGGTGATTCGAGTGGTGGTGTCCGTTGGAAGTCCCAAGAACGTAATTGGAGCATTGTGCTGTGATTGCCTCCTAAATCACGTAAGTTTTCTTAGTTCTAAAATAGTTTTAGATCTAAGATTCGAGCATGCTTAATTGTGTTATTTAGAAATTAGTTTCTAATTTGATTTGCCAACGTAGAGGTTTTCTAAAATTGAAATTAAAAACGAGATTGTTCTTGATTGCTTCCGCTGCCAAAAGGAATTTTAATCCTTCATTATTAACCCGAATCCAATAAACTAAACATCCAAGGCTTATAGAATGAGGCTTGAACTAGTATGTAAAGATATATGGGGATCGATGTTCAAGTTTTAGCCTAAAGGGTCTGTAGTATAGGGATAAGGCTGGGTACCTTATCCTGGTAACACTATGGATACAACCCGCTTTATATTTTGATACAAACGCAATGATCCAACGCGTTCATGTAGTTGACATGCGAGTAGGTGTATCCTGTGCAATGACTTTGCACAAAGACCGGACCGCGAAATAGTTAACCACTAACTGTAACACCGTTAGTTAGCTCGGTTTCTATTTCACTAGGATGACCTAGGCAACTTGACCTTAATCCTGAGTGGATTATGGACTCCTGTCCATGAGGGATTTTCCTTTGATTTGTACGGGTGAGAGTGGCCTGCACGCCGACTCAATAAGCCTACCATTTTGGGGACAAGACCAAGTGGGGAGCTGGGAACATAGTCTCACAAGATGGAATTCACTCCTTCCCGCTTTAGGGTAAGTAGAGGTGTGTTCCCTTAAGTGGTGTCTTCGAGTCTTGAACAATGGGCCCTACCCTCTCTATGGCACGAGACAGACTTCTGTTGGTTGGACCTCAAACAGGTTGTTCATTAGAGGAGCACTGGTACTTAAGGATGAAAAGGTAGCCCAGGGTAAAACGGTAATTTGACCTAGCTGGGGTACGAACACACGTGAAGGGCTGACTTGCTGTTGATGGTCGACATCCGTGGACACAGAAATATATCTGTAGTGAGAAGAGTGCAGCTTTGGTTCTATAGTGGAGTGAACCACAGTTAACGAATATTGATTAACTTGGTTAATGAGTTTAGCCAATTAATCTCATATCGTTGGAGCTTCTGATCTGTAGGTCCATTAGGTCCCACCGGTATCTCAATAAGGGCGTTGAGGTAAATTTCTAAGGGATAATTGAATATTCAAATGTGTTCGAATATTAAATTAAAGTATGAATTTGATTCATATTAAAACTATAGGTTATAATTAATGTGCATTAGATGTACATTTATGCTATAGTTTATTTGAGAGGAAATATAATTAAATATGTGATATTTAATTATAATATTAATTAATTAGAGAATTAATTAATTATTGTTTTAATCTAGTCTAATTAAATTCGATTTAATTAAACTACATTAAAACTATAGGTTATGTGGGTTAAACTACATTAAAACTATAGGTTATGTGGTTTAATTTATGTAAAATTGTTTTATATAAAAGTGGTTAAATTAAATGTTAATTTAATTTAATTAAATTAATTATTAATTTGATTATTAATTTAATTAATTATCAGTTATCTTAACTGATATGGTCTTTTCCCACTAACCTAGGATAACACGTTGTTGAGAGAGCTTTTAGGAAGGGAATTCGTGATTCAATAACTCCCTAAGCGGTGATTAACCTAATCTCTCTCTCTCATTCACGCAGACCTCTCCCTCTCAGTTACAGTATTCTTTTGCGTTTTCTCTCTAGAATACAAAGACAAAATATCCCAAGAAAATTCCCTTGCTCCCACAAGCAATCAGCGCATTGTTCCTTGTGAGAATACTGGTGAAGATTTGTGGTTGTGTCCTCAAAAATCAGCAAGATCAAGCCTTGGAGGTTGCTGAATTTTCTGCTCCCCGTTGGAGAATTAGGCGAGACGATCAAGATCTTCAATAACGGTAAAGTGTTTCTTGATCCCTTGCTTAACAGAGCATGTATCTAGATTAGATCTAGGATTATTCTTCAGTTTATGCATGTTTTATAATGAAATTCCAACACTTTAATATGATTATATCGTTGTAATTTTTTGCAATCCGTAACGGTATTTCAATTGGAATAAAAAGAATCAGTGTGGTTTGATCGTTATTCCGCTGTTAGCCAACGCCGTAAGTGCACGGGCCGCAAGTAATATAAAACGGAAATATTCCGAGTATCGAATCCACAGGGAGGTGAAGCGAAAATTAAGCAAAGCAATAAATTCTTGAACACTAAATATACTTGGGGGAAATAATATTTAGGGACCAAAACATGAAATTTAAATGAATTTAAAATTAACGCAATTAAAGATTAAAAATTGATCAATCAAGGAAAACAATAAAATATGGAGAAAGAGTTTTGAATGGGAAGCGGGGTCTTGAAAATAAATTAATAGCTAAACAATTATTACAATTATCCTATCTCGTTGCCCAACTAATTATAATCCTAGAATCTCCGTTAATCACATAGGTTCTCCTGTCGGTTTCTCCTAATTATAATTAATCCATTTTAACAACCTAAGTGTCCTTAGCGCCATTAAAATTCATTAATTATTACGCTCTGATTCATTTTAGGAATCTAAGTTTAATCAACTAATCTCGTTGTCACGACGGACAATTAAACTAGTTGCATGGATTATGATCTATCCTAATTTCTCTCCGTCGAGTTTCTATTAAGAATCGGATCAATGTACAATTGACCAGATCGCATACAACATTACGAGCATCCATACAAATAATTAGTAAGAGAGGGCAAGAGACAGACAATTATAATAACATTTAACTATATATTTTCATTTCAAGACCCCAAATTGGGGTTTAGCTATACATGGCTAAAATATCCACAAGATATACAATGGAAAGCATAAAATTGAGCAAAATAAAAGGAAATGAAATGACCGTCGAAGACCCCGTCGCTAGCGCTTGGAGTCCCTCCGAGCACGCCTTGAGCCTCCTAGAGTGCTCCCCAAAGCTCCCCAGAATTTTCCCACTAAGAACACTCAAAAAGGCTAAAAAGCCTTGAGAGAAGGCTCAAAAAGAGCCAAGGAAGGAAAGGAATGAATGAATGAAGGAATGATTGATGATAAAAATGGGCACCAAGGGGGTCCTTTTATAGGCCCGAAAATAGGACAGCGTCGTGACACTATCGGCACAGCGTCGCGATGCTGTGACGTCACCCAACTTGCTGGCCAAGAAATGGGACGTTGTCCCCACAGGGTCTCGACGCTGTGCGGTTTCCAGAACAGGTAGGCACAGATTTGGGCTTCGACTTGGGCCTTTCTTCATTTCTTTTTGGATCTTCTTTGCATGATTGACTCTTGAGCTCCCTCTTTGACCCATGGTTGGATAATTGGCTTGGATTGCTCATTTTTGGGTCTTTTTCCACCAAAAATCCATAATATGCTCCTAAAGACCAAATAACAAATTATTTTAGATTTCTTCAATAAAAACACAATTAAAGAGCTCAAAAGCTTAATAATTTAGGACTAAAATAGCGACATTTCTGCCTGCTATTTATGCGCAAATTGCTAACCGCAAGTGTACGGGCCCAAGTTATAATATAGTGATTGAAAATCTAATGTCGTCCTCTGGATTGGTTTTCTAGTTCCCCTAATTACTAAAGGTATATTCGCCCAATTTTATTTAGAGAAAATAATCGAGAAATATGCAAATCAATAACAAACTAATCAAAGCAATAAAATATGGAAACTCAATGGAGAAAGGCCTTAGGGAATTGATTTCACCTATTAGATGCATGAATTAATTTAAAGAATAATTAGGAACAAATTCGTAACAAGTTCATAAACCAAGGATTATCGATACTTAAAAGCCTCTCCCGAGTACAATTAATTCTTTATGCAAATTAAGAAATTGATATCCCTATCTAATCTCAACAATAAGCATAAGCAATAAGAACAATCCTTATAACGGTTTCTCAAGCAATCCCAAATCTCCCGATTAAAGAATTACCTAAGTTATGCAATTGATGGTCTAATCTAAACTACCCTCTCCCGAGCAATTAGTTCAGAAACGAAAATCATACAATCCGTGATCAAGGGATTATAAGCACTAAGCATACAATTGCATAAATAAACCACGTTACGAAACGTCCTAAAAAATCCGTAAATCAATCCATACAAGCTAATGGCTACATCAAGCCCCTAAGAAACGAAATTTAGCTACACATGGTCTCTAAAATACAAGCGAAATCAGTCCAATACATGCATATAAATCAGTACAAGAAATAAGGGAGAAAGATTAAAACTCGCTAGCCGTGATTCCCGCGCGTTCCCGTCACGATCCTCCCGATCTAAGCTCCGAAATTCAGCTCCTCTCTGTTTCTGCCCTCTTCTGTCCAGATTGTGCTCTCAAAAGTCGTATTTTTCTCTCCAAAACAGCTCCCCCATTCAGATGGCATCGCAAACAATATATACTGACTTTTCTACGCAACAGCGTCGCGACGCTAAGGACACAGCGTCGCGACGCTGTGTCGATATGCCCTAATTTATTTCCTGAATGTTTGCAGCGTCGAGACGCTGTGGAGGTAGCGTCTCGACGCTGCCTCGATCTCGCGCCTCTCCTGATTATTGGCTAGCGTTGAGACGCTCCAAGGGCTAGCGTCTCAACGCTAGGCCCAAAATTTTTCTTCCTTTGCTGTTTTCTTGGCTCGAACTTATTCTTTAGCTCCTAAATCACCGGTAATGTTCAAAAACGTCGATTTCCATTGAAATGCTTGATTCCTACAAAACAAAACCAAATAGAGATAAAAATGCCCAAATAATACTCGAGACTAACGATAAAATCATATAAAATATAGCACAATAAATTGCGCTATCAAATACCCCCAAACTTAAGCATTTGCTAGTCCCGAGCAAAGTAAAAATCAAAATAATCTGTCATAAAAATAATTGAGGGGCATTGCTAATGACTCTTGCCTCAGGAATCTCAAATCACAGATAAATCACATTGAAACCTTAATGATTAAACACATTCATCAAAATAAGTCTCATTTATTTCATTCCTCTCTCACGTGTGTGTGTGACTAGTCCTCCCTATCTCAATCCTTTAAGCCCGGAACAGTTTTATGCAACCCTTCGCTCGTTTTCCCCCTACTCTGGTCCTAGGTTCCAATCATCAAGCCTCTCCACACTCAAGATGGTAATATGCCACTAGGGTGCCTAAATGGGGTACACAACCCCCAAACTTTGAGCTTTTTCACGATCGTCATCAATGGCGGTCACTAGCTTTCACACTCCTATTGCAGGGACCCTTAACCTGAGTTTTCTCTGGTTGGCCTAACTGATCACAACAGGGGTAGCTCTTTTTGACCTTAATTCAATTTTCCTTTACTCAGCTCATCATTTTTTTTCTTTTCTTTTTATTCAATCATTCATTTCTTTTTTTTTTTTTCACTAACAAGCAAGATATGGCATAATTTTCTCCTAAGTGTAACATTACTAACTATCATGCAGATTAACCATCAAATCAGTCCCTAAACCTTTCAAGGTGACAACAAGGTCTAGATCACATAATCCTACTCTAAGCTCGCCAAACTAAGACAGGAGACTACTTGCTCAAATGGTGCAAAAGATTCATGAAATAAAATCAACATATCTTGAATCCTGTCTTTAATTATTATTGCACAGAATGACTTACCTGCTTTCTGAAATTAGGTATCCTCATCGGTTGTCATAATCAAAACAACACCCTCAAAGAAAAACAACTCAGACAGATAACACAATCAACCCAGATCTCAATGGATAAAAAAAAATGATCCAAAATGATAACCTTAATATAATCACAATAATACACCTGATAATCCAAAAAAAAAAAATGGTCAAAGGAGATATAACAAATAATTACAGACCAAAAGTAAATACTTTCCACCCCCAAACTTAAGAATTACATTGTCCTCAATGTAAAATAATAAGAGATACAGACAAATATGAGAACAAATACAATGAAAAGTAGGAATGAGGGGGAAAGAAACAATCGTGTACAGCGGGGAGGAGGCAGAGCATCACTCGTCCTCGTCCTCGTCCTCAGGCGACTCGTACGGTGGTAAAGGTGGCGGCAAAGGCTGACCCGTACTAAAAGCCACCTGACACTGATAGGAGTGGGCATACATGCTCGTAGTGTAGAGGAAATGACGACGATCCCTGCGCCTCTCTCTGGTAATCGCGCTGCTGACTCTGGAGCTCCTGCCGATGACTCTGGAACTCCTGCTGATGAGTCTGGAACTCCAGCCGGTGACTCTGGAACTCCATGCGCAGCTGCTGCAGCTGCTCCTCGAATGTGGGAGGAGGAACCTCCTGCTCCTGATGCTCGGGCTCAGCAGGCTGCTCAGGATGCTCTGGCGGTGCAGGAATGGGAAAAACTGGCTGTGCAACCGGTGGTCCAGGCCCTCGGTATCGACTGATGAAATTCTTGTCTATAATCGCTCCGGGGTGGACCAACTCCTCCTGGGCGTCCCAAACGACACCAGCGGCTCGGCATAAGGTAGTGATCAATGATGGATGCCCGAGCCCTACTGTCGTGCTATGCCGGCGGATGTGACGCATGGACTGATGAATGACTTGGCCGACATTTACTGAGCGACCTGTGGCGATAGCGAATAGGAGGATGGCACGACTCTTGGTAACATCGCTTAGGTGCGCCACAGGCATCAACTTGGCACAGAGGAAAGTGTGCCACGCCCTGTAATCTACGAACAAGTCAGTGGTCCTGAATCTCACCACCTCCGCTCCTGTCATAGCCCACTCGGCCCCTGGCCTACATACCGTCTGGATGACCTCATTGACATCTAAATGGCCTAGAAGGTATGTTGTGTATTCGTCCCTCTCAACGTCGGGTAGCCTATAAAATCTATTGATGGTGTGGGAGTCGTAAGGGACACGGTGTCCTCGAACAAAGGATGAAGAAGAACTTTCTTCCATGTTAGCATAGAACTCCTTCACAACTGATGCTACCCCAGGTTCAGGGTGACGAACAAAGTGGCCCCAATCCCTCGCAATGATGTTATTTACTAAGTTTGGTTGCATCTCAGGGTCAGGGTTGAAGCCTCGCTCAGGAATAAAATTTCTACTCTCAACATATTTTTCAAATCTTTCTTCTGCTTCTCTATTTATAAACCTAGCAGGGTCAAAAGGAGCGGAGGAGGAGGAGGAAGCGGCAGCGTGTCTCCTAGATCTTTTGTTCATGGTGTTAAAAGGGAAGGATACGAAAAATCTAGGTGAGAAAGTAAGCTCTAAACAGTCCCAAGCCAACAAAAACACAGCCACCAACTACAAAAATAGCCCGTCCGCCTCAGATATAATGTAAAAACAGCAGCAAGAGAACTTAATACATCAGCAAATGAGTCCACAAGCTCTAAATAATGCACAAGAACGTACTACAACCAACAACATGATGTACAACAGAAAACCCAACTAATTCTACGCTCCAAGACACCAAAAACCAGCAACACAGCAGCGAAAACGGGTTCAAATAAACAAAAATCAGCAGCTACGAGTTCTCTAAATTCAGTCAAACACCCAATAATCTCAAAACATAAACTCCAATAGCCCCAAAATCAAGTATTCGAACTTCTAAATCAACTGAATCATGAATCTAAAGCAAGAATGGGGCTGAAATTCAAAGAACAATACCAACAATGCACTACCCACGGCCAAAATGCTGAAGAAATCGCCCCAACAATGCAGAAAATCCCGAAACTTTGCAACCCACAGTGAGAAACGGCGAGATTCGGCTGATTCACGGTCGAAAACGAGCTGAAACCGCCGGAAGACTAACCAAAACTCGATACCCACGAACTAGAACGGTCCAAAACTCGCCCAAACTTGCTGCATATCCGCGAAAAACCGAAAATTAAGAAACCCACGGCGACCTCGAACCGAACACGCTGCAAATTTGGTGAAGAAGAAGACCAAATCTGAAAGTTTAAGTAAGAAATTTGATGAAGAACACTAAGAATCGAGTAAAAATGAAGGGAATAACAGCTTAGGCGGCTAGGGTTTGAAGAAAAGGTTGAAAACCCTCTGTTATGCGATTCTGGAATTTTTAGTTCCAGAATCACGACAGCGTCGCGACGCTGTCGCCTTTTTAGCCCAAAAACGCGCGCGTTTCAACTTTTTTTTTTTTCATAAATAAATCCCAGCAGTTTTTTTTTTCTTTCTTTCTTTCTGTGCCTCAATACAAATAAAGCTTCACCTGCATAAAAAAAAAAGAAAAAGTGAGAGAATAAAAACGAAAGCATTAAATCTAAAGAAATAAAGTAAAATAATAAACAAAATAGAAAAAAAAAAAGAAAAAAAAATAGAAACACTTGGGTTGCCTCCCAAAAGCGCTTGTTTAACGTCTTTAGCTCGACGTGTTGACCGTGTATGCTTCAAGGAGGTCTATTGTCACGGGCTCCACCAGAGGTGCTCTTGCTTGCACCTTTTCTGTAACCTACCATCATAACTTCAGAACAATCTGTAGAGACTCCAACCGCTTTGAAAATTTCTTTTTCATGTAAAACTCGCACAGTCAACTCCCTACGCTCGATGTCAATAATAACTCGCCCAGTTGCGAGGAATGGTCTCCCTAAAATAACAGGCACTAACGGATTTTCCTTTACATCCATCACAAAGAAGTCAACGGGCAGAAAAAATTTCCCTACTTGGATTAAAACATTCTCTACTACTCCGTATGGACTAACTACAAATTGGTCAGCTAATTGGAGTTTCACTGCAGTAGGTTTAATCTCTCCTATGTTCAACTTTTTACATAAGGATAAAGGAATTATGTTAATACTAGCGCCTAAATCACATAAAGCACAAAAAGAATGAGTACCAAAGTTGCAGGGAAAAGAAAAACTCCTTGGATCAGCAAGTTTGTCGGGTACATTCTTTTGAAGTCGGGCACTGCATGTAGAGGTCAGGAATATTGTTTCCACTTTCTTTTCCTTCTTTTTCCTCGAAAGCCAATCCTTCATGAATTGTATATATCTGGGCATCTGCTCCAAAGCCTCTGCAAACGGTAAATTAATATTTAAACTCATAAAGATATCAAGAAACTTCTTAAATTGAGTTGAGTAATTCTTTTTCTTCTTTTTCTTAGGCTTTGGAACCAGAACAGTATGAGTAGGTATAAGAAGGTCAGAAGTAAGCGTTTCAGCTTCGTTTGAGGATGAACCCTCTTCAACTTCTTCCTCAGTGACTTCAGGCTCATGAATCTCCTGTGCCTCAGTTACTTGAACTTCCTCCATTTGATACACTGTGATGGCCTTGCAATACTCCATTTGGGTTTTCTCTGGCTCAGTTGTGGCTTTACCTTTCTGCATAGTGTTTACAGCATTCACCAATTGACCCAACTGAGTTTCACTGTTATTAATTGCTGCACTGTGGCCTGTCACAGTGGTATTTATTGCTATCACAACTTCCTCCAACTTGTTAGTTCTATTGCTGGACTCTGCAATAAAAGCTCGAATTGTATCTTCAAGAGAAGGTTTATTTTCAGCCTTTTGAGATGTATATCCAGGAGGGTTCAAGATATTCTTATTGTTAGCATATGAGAAATTTTCATGATTTCTAACATTAGGGTGGTAGTGTGTGGGTGCAGAATTATGGTGTCCCCTGTAGTTAGAATTTCTATCAACATAATGAACCTGTTCTGTAGTGGTCTCCTCTTGAGACTGAGATGCAAGAGCAGCTGACTCAATAGATTGTGCACTCCCTGTACCTGAGAATTTCAAGAAAGCATTCGCAAGGGAGGTCATCTAGGCTTGAAGAGAACTTACATTGTCAATCTCATAGATCCCAGCTGCAATCTTCTTAGGTGCAGACCGCTCAGTTGGTCACTGGTAGCTGTTCGTGGCCATATCCTCCAGTAAAGTACGTGCGTTCTCTACGGTCTTGGACAACAAAGTCCCACCTGCAGCTGCATCAACAATAGTTTTAGTATTTGGATTTAGACCATTGTAAAACAACTGGATCTGCAGCCAATCAGGGTATCCATGCTGAGGGCACTTCCTCAGTAACTCCTTATAGTGCTCCCAAGCCTCAAATAATTGCTCATCGCCTAGCTGCTGGAATGTCCCAATCTCTGTCCTAAGCTTGACTGTCTTTGCAGGTGGGAAATATTTGGCAAGAAAAGCCTGAACCAACGCGTCCCACGTAGTAATACTCCCAGGTGGAAGTGATCGGAGCCAGTCCCTCGCTTTGTCCTGCAAAGAAAAGGGAAACAAACGTAAGCGTATGGCATCTTCAGAAACACCATTCAACTTCACAGTTCCACAAATATCAAGGAAAGATTTTAAATGAGAGTTAGGGTCTTCAGAGGGGAATCCTCTGAATGCACTATCTCTCGCCATCTGGATGAGGCCAGTTTTGAGCTCGAAATTATTTGCATTAATCGGCGCGTAGACTATTCCAGATTGTTGATTAGGAAAAGTAGGCTGGAAATAGTCCCGTATTGGCTTCTGCTCATCTTGTGGATTTGGATTGGCCATGGATGCAAGTCTTTCCCTTTTCTCCTTCCTGTTCTTTTTGCAAGTCTTTTCTATTTCAAAATCAAAGGGCACTAGCAGAACGTCCTTGTCTTTTCGCATACAAAATCACAACCTAAAAAAATAAAAAATAAAAACAAAACAAAAACAAAAACCAAAAATAAAACAAAAACAACAAAAATAAAGATAAAAAAGGAAATAAAAAATAAAACAACAAAATAAAATACACTCTAAAGTAAGACCAAGCAAATTCCCCAAAATATTAAGCGAACTAAATAATTGCCAATCCCCGGTAACGACGCCAAAAACTTGATGCGCAAATTGCTAACCGCAAGTGTACGGGCCCAAGTTATAATATAGTGATTGAAAATCGAATGTCGTCCTCTGGATTGGTTTTCTAGTTCCCCTAATTACTAAAGGTATATTCGCCCAATTTTATTTAGAGAAAATAATCGAGAAATATGCAAATCAATAACAAACTAATCAAAGCAATAAAATATGGAAACTCAATGGAGAAAGACCTTAGGGAATTGATTTCACCTATTAGATGCATGAATTAATTTAAAGAATAATTAGGAGCAAATTCGTAACAAGTTCATAAACCAAGGATTATCGATACTTAAAAGTCTCTCCCGAGTACAATTAATTTTTTATGCAAATTAAGAAATTGATATCCCTATCTAATCTCAACAATAAGCATAAGCAATAAGAACAATCCTTATAACGGTTTCTCAAGCAATCCCAAATCTCCCGATTAAAGAATTACCTAAGTTATGCAATTGATGGTCTAATCTAAACTACCCTCTCCCGAGCAATTAGTTCAGAAACGAAAATCATACAATCCGTGATCAAGGGATTATAAGCACTAAGCATACAATTGCATAAATAAACCACGTTACGAAACGTCCTAAAAAATCCGTAAATCAATCCATACAAGCTAATGGCTACATCAAGCCCCTAAGAAACGAAATTTAGCTACACATGGTCTCTAAAATACAAGCGAAATCAGTCCAATACATGCATATAAATCAGTACAAGAAATAAGGGAGAAAGATTAAAACTCGCTAGCCGTGATTCCCGCGCGTTCCCGTCACGATCCTCCCGATCTAAGCTCCGAAATTCAGCTCCTCTCTGTTTCTGCCCTCTTCTGTCCAGATTGTGCTCTCAAAAGTCGTATTTTTCTCTCCAAAACAGCTCCCCCATTCAGATGGCATCGCAAACAATATATACTGACTTTTCTACGCAACAGCGTCGCGACGCTAAGGACACAGCGTCGCGACGCTGTGTCGATATGCCCTAATTTATTTCCGGAATGTTTGCAGCGTCTCGACGCTGCCTCGATCTCGCGCCTCTCCTAATTATTGGCTAGCGTTGAGACGCTCCAAGGGCTAGCGTCTCAACGCTAGGCCCAAAATTTTTCTTCCTTTGCTATTTTTTTGGCTCGAATTTATTCTTTGGCTCCTAAATCACCGGTAATGTTCAAAAACGTCGATTTCCATTGAAATGCTTGATTCCTACAAAACAAAACCAAATAGAGATAAAAATGCCCAAATAATACTCGAGACTAACGATAAAATCATATAAAATATAGCACAATAAATTGCGCTATCAGCTATCATCTACTGTGCAAGGGCTATTATCCCTTCAGTCTAGGTCGTCCTAGTGAAATAGAAAACCAACTAGTTTACGGTGTTATAACCAGTGGTTACTATTCCGTGGTCCGGTCTTATGCAAACTCATTGCATAGGATACCCCCACTCGCATGTCTCCTATACGAACGCGTTGGATCATAGCGTTTGTATCAAATACAAAGTGGGTCGTATCCATAGTGTCACCAGGATAAGGCACCTAGTCTTATCCCTATACTATAGACCCTTTAGGTTGTTTCTTGAACAGTGATCCCCATATGTCGCTACATATAGATCAAGACTCATATTACAGCCTAGGATGTCTAGTTTATTATAATAGGGTTATTTTAGGCAAAGACAAATATAAAATAACTAATAACATTTAATGAAAAAATATATCAATATTATTTCATTAATATTCGGTCAACGGTTACATTCACTGTCTACGAGTTTTAGGGCATAAAACCCAACACTATCTCCTTTAATATATCCTCCTTTGATTTGAGCTATGCAAGCTGTGTTGTCTTCATATAATATCGTTGGAAGAATTTTACTAGAAGACAAACCACATGTTCCACGAATGTGTTGAGTTACTGATCTTAGCCATACACATTCTCGACTTGCCTCGTGAATTGCAAGAATTTCAGCATGGTTAGAGGAAGTAGTTGTTATGGTCTGTTTCACTGATCGCCATGATATAGCAGTTTCTCCACATGTGAATAGATAACTTGTTTGAGATCTAGCTTTGTGTGGATCAGATAAATATCCTGAATCTGCATAACCAACCAGATCAAAATTTGATTTATTTGAATAAAATAAACCCATATCAATTGTTCCTCAGAGACAGCGGAGTATATGCTTAACTCCATTCCAATGTCTTTTCGTTAGTGAAGAACTATATCTAGCTAATAAATTTATTGAAAATGCAATACCTGGTCTTGTATTATTAGCAAAATACATAAGTGCACCAATTGCACTAAGATATAGTACTTCAGGACCAAGTAGTTCTTCATTATCATCTTAAGGTCGAAATATGTCTTTCTTCACATCTAATGAACGAACTTGCATTAGAAAGTTAAATGGATGTGCTTTATCCATATAAAATCTTTTTAAATTTTTTCGTGTATAAGTTGACTGATGAACAAATATCCCATATGCTAAATGTTCAATTTGCAAGTCAAGGCAAAATTTTGTTTTCCTAAGATCTTTCATCTCAAATTCTTTCTTGAGATATTCTATTGCCTTTGAAAGCTCTTCAGAAGTTCCAATTATATTTAAGTCGTCAACATATACAGTTATAATAGCAAACCCTGACTGTGATTTCTTTATAAAAACACATGGACAAATGGGGTTATTTTGATACCCTTCTTTCAATAAATATTCACTCAGGCGATTATACCACATTCGTCTTGATTGTTTCAATCCATATAATGATCTCTGTAACTTTATTGAGCAGAATTCTCGGGAATTTGATTTATATGTTTCAGGTACCTTAAATCCTTATGGGATTCTCATATAAATATCATTATCAAGAGATCCATATAAGTATGCTGCGACAACGTCCATAAGATGCATATCCAGACTTTCATACACAGTCAAACCAATTAAAAATCTTAATGTAATTGCATCCACCACTGGAGAATACGTCTCCTCATAATCAATACCAGGTCTTTGTGAAAAACCTTGTGCAACTAATCTTGCTTTATATCTTGTGATCTCATTATTTTCATTTCTTTTTCTTACAAAATACCCATTTGTATCCCACAGGTTTGACATCTTTTGGTGTTTGGACTACTGGCCCAAAAACCTGACGTTTTGAAAGTGAGTTTAATTCTACCTTGATTGCTTATTTCCACTGAAGCCAATCTTTTCTATGTCGACATTCTTCAACAGATTTTGGTTCAGGATCCTCATTTTCAGATATAATAGCAAGAGCAACATTATTTGCAAAAATGTTGTCAACAACTATATTGTTTCAATTCCATCTTTTTCCAGTCATTACATAGTTTATCGAGATTTCATTATTATCCTCAGGTATTTCACCTTCTTTGATATTATTATGAGTAGTCACATTCGGGATTTCTTCTGGAATATTCACATTATCAATTGAGTCATTTGGATTATTGACTACTTTTCTTTTTCGAGGATTTTTATCTTTGGAACTCGTTGGTCTACCACGCTTCTGGCGTGTCGCAGACTCATTAGTTATGATAACTTGTTGCGTTGGGATATCAATTTTAGATGATGTACTTGCAGCTGGTATGTGTGACTTAGTCACTTTCTTAGCATCTGTAAATGTATCTGGCATTTGATTTGCAATATTTTGCAAATGAATTATCTTTTGAACTTTTAGTTCACATTGATTTGTACGGGGATCTAAATGAGACAATAATGATGCATTCCATGTAATTTCTTTTTCCAACTCGTAATTCCTCCCCCTAATGTTGGAAAATTTGTCTCATTAAAATGACAATCAGCAAATCGTGCAGTAAATACATCACCTATCAGGGGTTCAAGATATCTAATAATTGATGGGGAATAAAATCCAACATATATTCCTAGTCTCCTTTGAGGACCCATCTTATTACGTTGTGGTGGAGCAATTAGAACATATACTGCACATCCAAAAATTCGCAGATGGGATATATTTGGCTACTGGCCATAAGTTAATTATATTGGAGAGTATTTGTGATAGGCTGCTGGCCAAATGCGTATAAGCGATGCAGCATGTAAAATTGCATGACCCCATACAGATATTGGAAGCCTTGCTCTCATAAGCATCGGTCTAGCAATTAATTGCAGACGTTTTATAAATGATTCAGCTAGGTCATTTTGTGTATGAACATGAGCTACAGGATGTTCAACACTTATCCCAATTGACATACAATAATTATTAAAAGTTTGGGATGTAAATTCACCAGCATTATCAAGACGAATGGTCTTAATTGTATAATCGAAAAATTGTGTTCTTAACTTAATTATTTGAACAAGTAATCTTGCAAATGCAAGGTTTCGACTTGATAATAAGCACACATGTGACCATCTGCTGGATGCGTCTATTAATACCATAAAATATCTAAATGGTCTTCTTGGTGGATTTATAGGACCGCATATATCACCCTGAATTCGTTCTAAAAATGCAAGTGATTCAGTTCCCACTTTAGCTGGTGATGGTCTAATTATTAATTTTCCTTGAGAGCAAGCATCACATGATAATTCATTAGTTTGAAGAATCTTTTGGTTCTTCAATGGATGTCCATCTGAATTCTCAATGATTCTTCTCATCATTATAGATCCTGAATGACCCAATCGGTCATGCCAAATTGTAAATATGTCTGGATTCATGAACTTCAAGTTCATCGTTGCAGATGTTTCAATTACTCGTATATGAGTATAATACAATCCAGAAGATAAAGCAAACAACTTTTCTAATATACGTTTTTCATTTGAGATAGTAGATATAATATATAGATATTCCACATTATTCTTACTATCAGTCTCAATGTGATAACCATTGCAACGTATATCTTTAAAACTTAGCAGATTCCTCTTTGATTAACTAGAGTACAATGCATTGTCAATTATAAATTTTGTTCCTCTAGGCAAAATTATATTGGCTTTTCCAAACCCTTCAATCAGGTTTGCAGAACCTGATATCGTATTGACTTTTGCTTCCACCATTGTCAGTTTGGAAAAATATTTTCTACTTGTAAGTATTGTGTGCGTAGTTGCACTGTCTGCCAGACATAAATCTTCTTTGTTCATTTTTTAATCACCCAACATATGGAAACGTTCCATGTTTCTTCGTTAAAAGAGAATAATTACAATAAGAAAACAACACTTAAAATATACAAAAGTTAACATTTACAAAAAAAAACATGAAGATAAAACACAACAACATTAGATATCCTCAAAGTTAAAAGAAACACTTGAGATTCCACCAACTGTGCCAATCTTCTCTTCAGGAGATTCAAAAAAAATCTGTCACATCCAAATTTGTCATATTGGATGGATCAAATATATCATTATCCTGGTATGCAAGATTTGTGTCCACATCTTTTCCTTTTTCCTTCAGGGAGGCTTGATAGAGATCAACTAAGTGTTTTGACGTTCGACAGGTATGTGACCAATGCCCAGTCATTCCGCATCGGAAACATTTATTTTCAACACTTTTTGAACTCTTATCTTTTGGAGCTTTTCCTTTGTGATCATCATGTTGGGTGGTTCTTTTAAAATTAGAACGACCACCGTAAGCATAATAATTATTTCTTCCTCTGCCACGGCCACGACCTCGACCACGACCACGACCTCGGCCATGATTATTATTAAAATTCACAACATTCACTTTAGGGAATGGTGTTGTTCCAGTTGGTCGAGATTCGTGGTTTTTCATCAATAACTCATTATTTTGTTCGGTCACGAGAAGACATGAAATTAGTTCAGAATATTGTTTAAAACCTTTCTCTCGATATTGCTGTTGTAGGAGCATATTCGAGACATGAAATGTAGAAAATGTCTCCCTAATATTTGATATGGTATCAGAGTGCTAAAATTTTTCAGGTCTTCCCTCTTGCCTTCTTCATTAACTCTTCTATGCTTTCTGGTATTCGTTCATGGCAGACGTTGATGAGTCTTCGACGGTTGATGTGCAACTCAATCCCTTCCGTCTTCATCATTCTTACAGTTCATCTATTGTTCTTGTCACTCAGCCTCTACTCAGAGATAGGAATTATGGTTCTTGGATCAAAGCAATGATGATTGTTCTTTCAAGGAAGAACAAAAAGGGCTTCATAGATGGGACTATCAAAAAACTTGAAGGAAGGAAATCCACTACATGGAAATGTAATAATGACCTTATCACTTCTTGGATTCTCAATTTCATTTCTAAAGAAATTGTTGTAAGCATCAATTACACTAGATCAGCCAATGTCGTATGGGATGAGCTACATATTAGATTCAAACAGAGTAATGGGTCTCATGTGTATCAATTGCAGAAAGAATTGGTAACTATGAATCAAGGTACTATGTCTGTTGAATCTTATTATACCGAATTGAAGACAATTTGGCAATATTTGTGTAATTATCATCCTAAATATGATTGTACATGTGATGGTATCAAACCTTTTATCGATCATTTAGAATATGAACTTGTGATGATATTCTTGATGGGACTTAGTGATTCATATGTTGGTGTTCGAGCTCAATTTCTCCTTATGAATCCAATTCCTGAAATCACTAAGGTATTCTCGCTGATTTTCCAAGAAGAACACCAACGATCTGTTGGCCAGGATCTAAATTTCACAAATTTGATTATCTTGGCAGCAACTGAAGCTTCAAAAAGACAGAATAATGATCAATCAAGCAAGAAAGAGAATCAACGACTTGTTTGTTCTCATTGCAATGTCAAGGGACATACTGTAGATAAGTGCTACAGACTTCACGAATTTCATCCAGGGTATACATTTCAAAATTCAAATTCTTCAAATTCAGAAGCTCCTCTCACAAAACAAGTTGAGGCAAATGCTCTCACAGTCGCAGTCCAATTTCTTCTCCAATCTAAATACGGCTTAGTACACTCAGCTGACCTTGCTTAGTACTCACTTGCAAGCTACAAATTCTTAGCCAATTACTGCAGCTTCGTCTATCACTCACACCGTAGGTATTTACTCGACATATTCATCTCCAATTATGTCTAAGTCAAAAAATTGGATATTAGACTTTGGTGTGTCACGTCATATCTACCATGTTCATGATTTATTTCTTAATTGGTGTCGAGTTTATGGTGTTTCAGTGATTCTTCCTACATCTTTTCTGGTTATCGTGGAATTCACTGGACACATTCAAATTTGTGATAAGCTGTTGTTGCGAGATATCATTTTTTGTTCCAAGATTAACATACAATCTAATTTTCGTGAGTTGTCTACTGTAAGATAAGAGTCTGTGTATTAATTTCTCTGATAATTCTTGCACTATACAGGACAAACACCAGTTGATGATGATTGGAAACGAAATTGTTCAAATGGGCTTGATATACTTGCACAATCAGATAAGCCCTCATTTACTACCATTGCTACTGCTTGTTCGGTCACTTTTACTACTTGGCATCACATATTAGGACATATTTCTTCATAATGGCTGCTTACTATGAGAGATTGTTTGCATTTTTCAAGTAAATCTCCTACTTGTAATCCATGTCATATATGTTCTCTGGCTAAGCAACAAAGATTATCTTTTCGGTTTAATAATCACATTGCTTCCCCTGTTTTTGATCTTGTACACTATGATATTTGGGGTCCATTCAAGACTCCCACATATGCGGGCTATAAGTACTTTATGACTTAAGTAGACGATTTTTAAAGATATACATGGATTTTTCTAATGAATAATAAGTCTGATGTTGTTCATATTGTTCCACGTTTCATTCAATTAGTCCATACTCTGTTTTCAAAGGTCATCAAGATTTTTTGATATGATAATGCCCATGAGCTTCAATTCAAAGATTTTTTTGCTTCCAAAGGAACGTTACATCAGTTTTCTTGTGTGGAAACACCACAACAGAATTCAGTAATCGAACATAAGCACCAACACTTGCTTAATGTCTCCAAGGCTCTCTTTTTCCAATCTAGAGTCCCTATTAAGTTTTGGGTGATTGTGTGTTAACAGCTTGCTACATAGTCAACAGAATGCCAGCTCCTTTATTGGAAAATAAAACTCTGTTTTCCATTTTATATAACAAAGCTGTTGATTATTCATGTGTATGTGTGTTCACACGAGATTTTCGGAGAGAGAAATTTGATTCGTGAAACTACTTGTATGTATTGATTTCTGTATAAGTGTAGTGGATTACAGTCTCTAGTTACAACCTTTGATGCTTTCTCTCACAATTTCAAGTTGGCTTGATCTACAGAGCCTTCAAGAAGCTTCGGTCTAGAAGGTTTGTTCTTCAGAAGGATTTGGATTCTTCTAGATGGATCGAGGTAAACTTCAGTCTTCAGGTCTGCAGGAGGTTCAGAGCTTCAGTCTTCGATTTGGTAGGAGGACTTGAAGAGGATCTGAACTTCGATCTTCAGTTTTGTGGTGAGATTGGAAGATGATCGGAGCTTCGTTCTTCAATTATGCGACAGGATTTGGAGAGGATCTGAGCTTTGATCTTCACTTTGCTGCGAGATTTGAAGAGGATCTTAGCTTCGTTCTTCAGTTTTGCGGCAGGATTTGAGGGTGATCGAAACCTTGTTCTTCAGTTCTGTAGCTGAATCTGGCGAGGATCTGAGCTTTGATCTTCGATTCTGCAGTGGGTTTTGAAGAGGATCTGAACTTCGTTCTTCAGTTCTGTGTCGGGATTTGAAGATGATCAGAGTCTTGTTCTTCGGTTCTGCAGTTGGATTTGATGAGGATCTGAGCTTCGATCTTCGGTTTTGCAGAAGGAGCTTCAATCTTCGGTTTCTTCTGAGAGTTTTCTCTTCTTCCTTTCTTTCTGCCGTCCCCACAAATGAGAAGTCATGCCTCCTATTTATAGAGTTTCCCAAAGGCCTTCGTGGGCTTGGGCTTGGGCTTGGTTGCATTTGGACCCATCCATGGGCTTGGGCCTGAAATGTACTGGTGCTCATCCATGGGCTTGGGCCTGAAATGTATTTGGGCTCATCCACGGGCTTGGGCTTGAAACTTTGGGCTTCTGACCCAATTACCTTAATGAATTTGGGTTTAAATTGAACCCAATTCAATCTAATTTCATGAAATTAGCATATTTTAATTTCACGAACTTAGACAATTACTTGAAGAAAATTTTCTATGCCAACAAATGCCCCCTTTTCGAGATTTATGCACAAATATGTGTGGGTGAATCTCGAAAAAGATGACTTGGCAATAATTTTTTCTTCATAACCTTGGCTACCCCAAATTTTATTTGAACTGGGAGTAGGATTTGAGGTTATTTTCAGGTTGAGTTTGAACTTAGAATAAAATTTGAATTCTAGTTCACTCATGTTTTAGGAAAAAATTGGGTTTGAGGTAAAAATTTGAAATTACCCACAAATTGGTTTCAAAAGAAACTTTGAATTCTACCATTTTCTTTGAATTTGGAGGATAATTTGAGCTTTTGCCAACTTAGCTTGAACTTGGGATTGAATTCTAATTTAATCATGCTTTGAGTAAAATTTGGAGCATGAGTAAATTTGAAGTTGAGGCAAAATCCTACCAAATTTTTGTTTGGGTAGAATTTGAATTTGATAAAATCTAAATTTGGGCTAAAATTTTGGAGTATCTCCAAATTTTAATTTGATATAAAGTTCCAAATTATGGCTTGAATTTGGAATATAATTTGAATTGGTATCAATTTGATTTGGGATAAAATTCAATTTTTTTGCTTAATTTTGAAATTGGAGTTGAACACCACTCAAATTGAGTTTTAGTGGTTTCTATTTGGAAGAGGATTTGACTAGCATTTTAATTTAGAGGAGAATTGAAGACATTTCTAATTTTGGAGTAGCCCAACTCTTTCAATCCTGCAGTTTACCCAAATTTTTTTTGTTTGGGCCAAATTTTGGGATCCACGAGGGTAACAAAATGGATGAAAGTTCTTAATAGAATTGGTTGATTTTGATTTAAATCAATCCCAAATCGCGGATTTCACGTGAAATTGCAACTCAAAAATTATTTTGAAGTTGAGATTCTCCTATTCAATTTGGAAAAAAGGAGATCTTACCTAAATTATGAGATAATTTCTCAAAGACTTTGCACTATATATACTGAAAGATGGATGGGTCTCACTTCATTGTGCTGACTGCTGAAACGCATCTTGCTGAAGAACACCGTGTGGGCTTCGCTATATCCAAAAAAGAAATCATAAACAACCTGCTGCATTCGGGTCGTCAAGCTGCTTCCATCGCCACTTTGCTAGTAAGATTTCGACTCTTGTTGCTGAGATTAGGAGATGAGAAAGAAATTGGGCGGGCTGCTGTTCGGGTTGCAGACCGAGAGAGAACGAGGCGGACTGTGAGCGACGGCGGCGTGCGAAAAGAGAGAGAGACGCTGGCGTTACTTGCGGCGTGCGGGCAACTGAGGTGCGGCGGCGATCGGAGCGATGCGAGCGACGGCGGCGCAGTGGCGATCGGAGCGGCGTGAGTGAGAGAGAGAAACAAAAAAAAATTCACACAGAGAGAGAGAGAATGAGGGTAGAGATCAGGGGAATGGTGAGAGAGAATGGGAGGGATAGTGAGAGAGAGAAAATAATGGGCCCCACGTTCTTTTCTGCTTTTCTTTTTTTCTTTTTTTTTTCAACTTTTACTTTTTCAGATTATTTTGTTTTAATCATTCATTTTTTTTAGGTGGGAAAAACGTGTTCAGGCCTTTTTTATTTAAGTTTTCTTTTTTTTTTTTTTTGTGTTTTCAATTTTTTTAAAACTCTTTTATCTTATTAAGAGGGAAACGTTTTCATTATATTTACTTTGCTAACTTTTTTTTTTTTTTTTTTTTTTTTTTTTTTTTTTTTTTTTTTTTGCTTGTTTTAAATTTTCCCCTTTTTTTTAAATGGTAAAACTTTTTTTCTTTTTTTTTTTTCCAGTTTTCTTTATGCATTTTTCTTAAACTTTCTGATTTTCTTCCTGCTTAATTTTTTTTGTTTTAATTAATTGATTTTTTTTTTCTTTTAGTGAAATTGTGTGTACCAACCCCCTTTTTTTTATTTATTTATTTGTTTCTTTTTCTTCTTCTTTTTTTTTAAACTTTATATTTATTTTTGCTCTTTTTTAACTTTCTGTTTTCTCTTCTTTTTTTTTCTTTTTTTTCCCTATTTTCTTTAAACTTTCCGCTTATTTTTTTAAAATTTTCTTTTTTTCTTTTCTTTTTTTTTTTTAATTTTCTTGATTTTTTTTTTTTGTTTCTTTTCGATTTTCAACTTTCTTTTTTTTGTTTAAATTTTTCTTTAATTTCTTTTTTTTTCCTTTTTTTTAACTTGGATCTTTGCACACTTTTGGGTCCACTTATTTATTAATTTAACTTAATGAACCCCTTTCTTTTGTTTGTTAATTAATCTTTTTTTCTTGATCCCAGGGAATAATTATATTCAATCGCTCTTATTGCAGTCAACACTTGCTTGCTACCTAGAAGGTGAATACATTTTTTTTTTGTTAATCACTTATTATAAGTTATTTCCACATTTTTGAATTCAGGCCCGCCCTTCACATCTTGCCTCAGGCAGTGATCAACCCCTGATTCAGGCGGAATTCAGGATGGTCACTTGCCCTTCACGTCTTGCCTCAGGCAGTGATCAACCCCTGATTCAGGCGGAATTCAGGATGGTCACTTGCCCTTCACGTCTTGCCTCAGGCAGTGATCAACCCCTGATTCAGGCGGAATTCAGGATGGTCACTTGCCCTTCACGTCTTGCCTCAGGCAGTGATCAACCCCTGATTCAGGCGGAATTCAGGATGGTCGCTTGCCCCTCACGTCTTGCCTCAGGCAGTGATTAACCCCTGATTCAGGCGGAATTCAGGATGGTCGCTTGCCCTTCACGTCTTGCCTCAGGCAGTGATCAACCCCTGATTTAGGCGGAATTCAGGATGGTCGCTCGCCCTTCACGTCTTGCTTTGAAAGTGATCCCTCCCTGATTCTGACGGAATTCAGGCCGACCACTTTATATTCTGTGATTCAATAAGATCATCACCATTGCTTTGACCAATGTTTAACCTTCTCTTTTCTTTTTTTGTAGGAACATGGTGCATTTCACAGAGCTTTCAGATAACGGGAAGAAAAGTCTGGTTGTTCTACTGGACAAAGATCAACCTATCAGAAGTGGGACCATTCTTCCAATAGAGACTTCCATTACAGAGCCAAATGTTGCTTTGGACAAATCTCATTTTCTTTCGGAATGGTCTCTAGAAATGACTCAAGGCCGAAACTCTTCCACTAAAGTTTGGATTCTACGATCTTCTTTACACGGAAAGAAGCCAAATGTCAATCCAAAACCGACGTTGGGGCGTCGCATCATTGAAAATCAGGTTCGTTGGGGGCCTTTACTGAAATTCAACGGAGAATTTACTCACATTGCTGGTTACTGGGAATGGCTGGAGTTTGTCATTATTCGGAACAAGAAACTACTACGAGGCTCTGGTTTGTATTCAGCTGTGATAGCCTCTTTATACTCGTATGACCGTAATAATGACATAGTTCGAGCCTTTTGTGAAGCCTGGTGTCCTTCGACCAACACCCTTCACACTTCATCTGGGGAAATATCCCTTTCTTTGTGGGACATGTGGAAACTTGGAGGTCTTCCCATCAAAGGGAGATTCTACGATGAAACTATTCCTAGTTGTGAGGAATTGTTAAGATCAAGCAACGAAGACGACCATCTACCCAAGAGTTGCGGATATCTTTTTGACGCCTATCATCGTATTGCATCCCAGCAAATGGAGAGACAACAAATTTCGACTCACCTGTGGATTTCCTTTTGGTTTAAAGGTGATTTGAGATATGCCAAGCCTCCTTCTCGTAGGCCAAAGAAATCTTCCCGTCCTCGTTCAACTCATAATCCAGACGGGTCTCTCACCCAGCCACGCGACTGGTCTGACAAAGAACAAGAGCTATTTCAAGACCTTGGTGTAGAAGAAGGATGGAAAGAACGGACGTATCTGGCTGCCTTTCTTTCCTGTTGGTTGTGTGTTTTTGTACCCCTACAAGAACATGAATTTTCTTCGCCCCGGTGTATTTAAAGTTGCGAGCATAATGGCCGAAGGTGCCATTTTCAATCTTGCAGTCCCAGTTTTATCCAACATTTATCACGGACTCGGCCAAATCTTCAATACACCCCATTCAACTGGACGTCCTGATATTTGTTTTCCCATTCACTATGTTTATGGCTGGCTAGCGCATTATTTTGGCACCCATTTTAAACTGCATACGCCGGTAAGGGGTCCCCTGATGGTTGACTATTCTGGTGAAGGTGGTGCAAAATACTTCAACAGTCTTGAAGCTCGTAAGCTAATTCATCAAGGTACCTCCATAATGTGGCATGCCAGTCTTTCCTCCAGGAGTGATAAAGTCGAAGTTTTGGAAGACGTTAAGGGTTTATCATTTTCATCTACTTCATTCTTTATAAGCCTCCAATCTTGCTATTTGTCTTCTTGCCATGGCAACTTCATGACTATAGAAGCTTACAGCCCTTGTCGATTCAGCCGTCAATTTGGCTTTCACCAGGATGTACCGAATGACTTACATAATGATGCTCCCCCGGTTAGCCTTGAGAATGTTTTTCATTTTTGGAGAATCTGTACTGCAACTTTGACTTTGTCGAAGGTATACCTCCCAACACGCCTACTAGATCCTCATGATCAAACCACTCGATCTTATGATAAGTGGTGGTCGCACAAACATGGACGCTATTTGGAAGAAGGCATACAACTTTTAGTGAATAGTTTTACTATTCCTTCAACTAAGCCCAAACCTCATAAAGAGCTGGATACCAAAAAAGCTGGGAAGAGGGTGATTGAGGCGTCAACTCGTCTGATGAACAACCTTCAGGATGAAGAAGAGAGCCATAGCAGCAATGACGATCGTCATTGGAAACGGCCAAAAAAGGTAAAGCAATCATCCATGATCCCTCTTCGGTTGGCAACCCATCCCTTTTTTTTTAACACATGTTGCAGTTTCTTTTACTTACTCTTGTATCCCTTCTTACCTTGCAGGTACCTTTGGAGGATCAGTCACTAACAAGTCCTGACGCGTTTGCTTCTACCTCGAAGAATACTGGCTCCATGTTAAAAAGCAAAGAAGTCATAATTTCACATCCTCCCTCCACCGACGAGAATCCTCAACGAACTGGAGGGAAGAAAACCATCCCAGCACCTGAAGTTTCTTATTTTTGTGCTGACAATGTAATCTCTAACTTCCAGCGACAGGCTGCTTTGTCCATGTGGCAAAGCATTCACGGGAAGATCGTACGTACCTCTTTTGAGCACGTAGGTGACCTTGAGCAAGAGATGCTGAAAATATTTGATGCTATGGCCGAAACTAGCACAAATAACTTGGCGCCTCTGAAAGAGTTTGTCGGCGGCTACTTTCAGAAGGTGAGAGAATACCTCGGAATGCAATCTTCACTCTCTGCTTACCTGACTCCACAGATTAGAGATAGCCGATTGGAGGAAAAGAAGCTCCACTTAGAAAAGGCCTTATCTGTTGAAAGTCGTGTTGCTGAGGAGAAGGACGTACTTCAGAAACGACTTGATTGCTCTGTCTTAGAGGTTGCAGAGTTAAAGGCCAAGGTCGCAGAATTAGAGGCCAAATTGAAAACTGCAGAGGCTGAGTCAGAAAAACTTTCCAATTTGGTCTCCGAGAAGGAAAAAGACCTAGATCGAGAAAGGGTAGTGATTGCGCAAATACGGGAGGAGATTGGTAGTGTCGAGTGTGCCCCCACTATCAGTGCTTCAGATGCTCAAACTCTATCGACACTCCGTGGACTTTTGGAGGGTACCCGTGATGAGCTAAAGGAACTTCAGTGGAATCCTTGAAATCGTCTTTGTTTATCTTGCAACTTTATCTTATGCAAAAGAATTTTTTGTTTTAGACATTCCTTTTATTCCTTTTACTGGACATCTGTACTTTCTTTATTTATGTCATAATAAAGTTCTGAAATTCTATTTCTCGCACGAAAGTTTTTTTTCTTTATTGCTTTGACTGAACTTAAGTTTTTTTCTTAAGCTGCCTACGTACCCTTCGAATAAAAAAAAAAGGGATCAAGTCATAACGTAGTTCAAGTAAAAAACGACTTTCTTTACTTTTATTTTATTTTATTTTATTTTTTTGGCCGTTCACCTTTTAAGCTCATGCGAGCCAGGAGCATCATGTAGTTTAGACTCTTACGATAAGGAGTATTACATTTCAAGCATAAAATTTTTTAAGAAACTTGCCATTTATCGGGCCTATTCTTAATCCGTCTTTATCCACGATCTTGTATGCTCCGTTTGTGTAGATTTCTTTGACGACGTAGGGTCCATCCCATTTAGGTGTGAATTTATTCCCTGTGTGTCGTGTCGTGATGATGGGTCTTCGAACAGCGAGTACCAGATCACCAACTTGAAATGATCGAAGCTTCACGTTCTTATCAAAAGCTTTAGACATCCGTGCTTGGTAACATTCCAGTGCTTGTTGAGCCTCTAATCTTCTTTCGTCAAGTGCTTCCAGTTCTTGAAGGCGCAACCTTGAATTATCTTCAGTTGTCAACCCTTCTTGCACGGCCATCCTTAGTGATGGAATCTCTCGTTCTAATGGGAGTACAACTTCTACTCCATAAACAAGGGAGTAAGGTGTGACCCCTGTAGGAGTTCCATGAGTAGTTCGGTAAGCCCACAACACCTCACCAATCTTTTCCTGCCAGTCTCTCTTTGTTTTGGAGACCACTTTTTTCAATAAGTTGCAGAGTGTCTTATTGAATGCTTCCGCCAATCCATTTGCTGCGGCGTTATACATGGAGGACTTGCATTGCTTGAAGTTAAACTTCTCACACAACTTGTCCATCAGGCCATTGGAGAATTGTCTTCCATTATCTGTCACGATACGATGAGGGATGCCATACCGATAGATGATATGAGTTCGGATGAAATCCACAATGTTTTCTTTCTTGGCCTCTTTTAACGCGACAACTTCAGCCCATCTTGAGAAGTAATCAGTCCCTGCAAGGATGTAAGAATGTCCCGCCGAGGACTTAGGTGTTATAGGGCCAACGAGGTCAAGTCCCCAAGCTTCAAAAGGCCACGAAGCTACAGTCGGGTGAAGAGGTTCTGGTGGCTGATGTATGAAATTGGCATGAAACTGGCAAGCTTCACATTTTTTGGCGTACTGCATGGAGTCTTGAATCATTGTAGGCCAATAATATCCCATTCTTTTTAACTGGAACTGCAACTTTGGTCCGGACTGATGAGCACCACAAATGCCCGAATGTGCCTCTTCCAATGCTTTTTGAGATTCTTCCTTTCCCAAGCATCGAAGAAAAAGGCCTTCATATGAGCGACGATAAAGAGTGTTCTTATAGTAGACAAATTGGACAGCCCTTCTTCGTATCTCAGCTTTATGTCGAAGGTCAGTGGGAAGCTTTCCATGTTGCAAGTAGTCTATGATAGGTTGCCGCCAATCTTCTTCTTCGATTTCATAAGCCGATGTCACATTGACTTCTTCACACTGATGTACATTTGATGGAACAATCCATTTCTGACAGAGAAATGTTTATAGCTACATCATCTGAAATTGTTAAGGCAGTAGCTAAGTTTGCTAGCGCATCAGCTTTCTTGTTTTCCGATCTTGGGACGTGCTCTAGTGTTATACTGTCGAACTTCTCCAGCAAGTGTCTTGCATACTCGAAGTAGGGCTTTAAATCTTCATGCTTTACATCGTACTGGAGTAATATTTGGTTTATTATCAACTTTGAATCACCATAGACTTCAATGTATTTTATCCCGAATTCGAAAGCCATTTGAAGCCCAATGATGAGTGCCTGATATTCAGCAACGTTATTTGAGCATGATTCATTGAGTGTGAAGCTATAGGGCAACATGTGTTTCTCAGGTGAAATGAAAACAATGCCAACTCCTGCCCCACTCCTCCGTGCTGCACCATCGAAGTACATGGTCCATGGTTCTACAATTTCAATATATAACACCTCTTCATCAGGCAAATCTTCGCATAATTTCCAATCTGATGGGATTGGATGATTGGCTAAGAAGTCTGCCAGTGCCTGTCCTTTTACTGCTTTTTGGGGCACGTACACAATATCATATTGTTGAAGTATGATTGCCCATTTAGCTAGGCGTCCAGAAATGATAGGCCTAGATAGAATATATTTAATAGGATCGGCCTTCGCCACTAGATGTACAGTGAAGGCCTGCATATAATGCCTCAGTTTATCAATAGCAAAGAAAAGAGCGAGACACATCTTCTCAATTGGAGAGTAATTTAGCTCAGCTCCTGTTAAGGTTCTGCTTAAGTAATAAAGGGCCTGTTCTTTGTGGTTTTCTCTTTCTTGTGCCAATAGTGCTCCAACAGATCTATCTTGTGCGGCAATATATAAGATCACCGGCTTTCCTGCCTTAGGGGCACCTAAGACAGGGGGATTGAGTAAGTACTTTTTTATACTGTCCAAAGCATTCTGACATGTATCATCCCACTCAAAACTTGCATTCTTTCTCATCAATCTTTGAAAGGGTTGACATCGACTGGCGAGGTTAGATATGAATCTTCTAATGTAGGCCAGACGACCCTGGAGACTTCTCAACTCATGTAGGTTTCTTGGGCTTGGCATTTTTTGAATAGCATCGATTTTGGACTGATCAATTTCAATTCCTCGATGCCTTACAATGAACCCAAGGAATTTTCCTGATGTCACACCAAATGCACACTTGAGAGGGTTCATTCTCAACTGATATTTTCTCAAGCGATCGAAGACTACCTTCAAATCCCTCAGATGATCTTGTCGTTGTTTGGACTTGACCACAAGGTCGTCAACGTAACATTCCACATGTTTGTGCAACATATCATCAAATATTTTCTGCATGGCACGCTGATAGGTAGCACCGGCGTTTTTCAATCCGAAGGGCATTACTTTGTAGCAATATATTCCTTTTGGAGTTCGGAACGCAGTTTTCTCCTCATCCTCGAGAGCCATCCGAATTTGGTTATATCCTGACGATCCATCCATGAAAGACAAAGCTTCATGCCCCATGGTTGCATCGACCATGATCTCGGTAATGGGTAGCGGAAAGTCATCCTTTGGGCATGCATTATTTAAGTCACGAAAATCGACACATATACGAAGTTGCCCATTCTTTTTTCTAACGGGAACAATATTCGCTATCCACGTTGGATATTTAACTTCACGGATGAATCCCGCTTCTATCAACTTATTGACTTCAGATTCGATTTGAGGGATGAGTTCTGGTCGAAAGCGTCGTTGAGCTTGCTTCACTGGTCGATATCCTTGTTTAATTGCGAGGCGATGGACAGCCACTTTTGGGTCAAGTCCTGGCATTTCCTTATATGACCAAGCAAAAATGTCCTTGTATGATGTGAGTAGACTCATATAATCGCCTTCTTCCTCGGGAGTAAGTGATGCACTTATAAAGGTCGGACGTGGCTCTTCTATCGTACCAAGGTTGATTTCTTTAAGTTCATCAACTGTAGATTGGCCGCCATCTTCAAGTGACGGTGGAGCCTCCTCTGCATCTTCCTCAGACATTTCAGTCTCTGATTCCTCCCCTATGGTGATGTGGTAACATACAACTGTGTCATCTTCATCATCAGGGCTCTTCTCTCTAGGTCTTGTGATGACGATATCATGTCGCTTTATTTTTAATGAACCCTCTGTATTTACGGAAACAAGCAATTTTCTCTTCATTCGTGAGGGGACAATGCTGCGAATTTTCTCATCACCTTTTAGCTTGATGGTAGTCTTTGTTATCTTAGAGACTGGTATAGGGGATCGTTCTTTCCGTCTTTTTGTAGTTACACTCAACCTTTGGAAAGCTGACAGTCGTGTGGTAGGAGTTGAATGCACATTTTCTCTTTCCTCAGAAGCCATACTTAACCTTTGGAAGGCTGAAGGTCGTGTGGAGCCAGAAGTTGGATGCTGACTTTCACCCTCTACTGCAATTGTATTCAGCCTTTGAAAAACCGAAGATCGTGTAACAGACGGTTCGATGCGATCAAAAGCAGAAGTTCGATAATTTTCGCTTCCTTTTCCTTCTTCGGGATCATCAATTTCTTCCACCGTAATGTGAAGCGAATCTGCAACTTTTGCTTTCCCTTTTCTTGTGATTCGAACTGGCTCAGGAGACTTATATCCAAGTCCAGCCCTTGAGATGGGTATAGCATAACCTTCTTTTTGAAGTTTCTTCTGAGTTGGGGAGAGTTCAGGTCTTTGATCAAAGATCCGTAAGCTTTTAAACTCAGTATGACTCGCGAAATCATAGCCGGCCTTTGCCAATAGTTTGTATGCTTTAGGGTCAAACCCGTCTTTTGTTCGTCTATCGGGCAGAATTGCTTCTACTTGTTTGTCTTTGACCTCTTGTTTGGATATCTTTGTAAGAGGTGTAATAAAATTCTCTTTCAAAATTTCAATGTCGCCAACCCTTAAATTATTGGAGCATTCTGCAAATGGCGAATCACCCTTCTTGCGTCGAGATAAGGGAACATAGCGTAAGACAGGAGCGTTTGGCTTATTCTCTTCTGAGCATAGTACCTTCTCATTTTTCGTCACTTCAGCTTTTGTTTGGCTAAGCGATACCTTGCTTCCCTGAGAAGTTTCTGCGTTTTCACTCAGCTCTTTTCCCGTGTTTGTTTGTTGCTCAGGTTTGCTGCTACTTTTTATCAAAGGAACTTCTGACGGCATAACTTCCCCTACACTGTCATTCTTCATATAAAACTTTGCATCTGCATAATGAGACTCAGCCTCTGAGAAGGGATTGGTATCAGCGTCAACCTTCTTGATGCCATCTTGATAGAATTTAAAACACCGGTGCAGCGTGGAAGTAACCACTCCATTTTCATGAATCCAGGGACGACCTAGTAACAACTTGTAGGTGGTCCTAGAGTCTATAACGTGAAATAGAGTGTTGGCTTTTAAGTCTCCAATAATGAGCTCCAGGCGAATCATGCCAATCGCTCGTTGCCCGCCTTGGTTAAAACCTTGAATTACCAACTTACTATTCGACAGTTCTTGCATCAGAATGCCTAGCTGATTCATGGTAGACTTGGGCATTATGTTAACGGCAGAACCATCATCAATGAGAATTCGACTAACCTTTTGCTCTCTGATGTAGCCTGAGACGAACAAAGGCCTATTATGAGGTTTTGATCCGAGTAGTAGATCTTCATCAGTAAAAGCTATGGACATGCAACACGGAGCAACAGTAGATGCTTTACAATCCTTTAACACTTCGATAAGAGTATTCTTCGCCTCTTGAGGGAGTGATAGTAAATCATCCATACTAAAAGAAGGTAGGTCTTCCAGCTTCGTGATGGCTTCTGACACGGTCGAGGTGCCATTATCATCTTCTGTCACATTGACAACGTGGCATGTAACAGTTTGATCGATTCTTGCTAGGAAAGTTCTCGGGAAGAATTCTTTTAGAGTTATTGATTGTGGGGGTTGGATACACTCTTCACTTTCCTCTAAGATAGGCTTGAGCCTTCTCATACACTTCTTCCCTTTTTTCCTTAGAGGCATTCTTTTCCTCTTGTGTTCTTGAAACAAGCGAGATTCCTTCTGAACCCAATTTTGCTTTCGGCTCTTTCGTCGAGTTACGAGTGTCCAACCTCCATCGTCGTCTTCAAGTTGTCTAATCTTTTCTTGAAGATCTTCTTCGTAGAGGGCCCTTTCCGGAAAGTCATTTCTTGTGTCTTCTAGTTGAGACCAAATGATAATAGGTTCCAAGGTGCCGAATTGGATTAAGCTTCCTCTCTGATCATACGGTAAACTTGTGGGCCACTGGACACTAGGACGGGTTATTATAGTAGCATGATTTGCTTGAGCTACTTCATCGAGATCTAGCTCAATTTTCCTTTCTCGAGCTAACTTCATGATTAGCTCCTTTAACACGAAACATTTCTCCACGGGATGACTCACGACCCGGTGATATTTACAATAATTGAGATCATTTACCTTTCCCATCTCTTCAGGTCGTTTGCATTCAGGGAGCTCGATAAGTCTCTTTTCCAACAGTTGTTCTAACATATCCGGAATGTCAGTGTCTGGAAAAGGGTAGACTTTTTCTTGTCTTTCTTTCAAAGTTAGGCGACGTTTCTCGCCTTCATTTTGACGCTTCTCTGTTTTCTTTTCTCTTCCATTAGAAGTAAACTTCAGAGGGGTCGTATTAACGACCATGGATTCTCTTGTAGCACCCTTCAAGGTCTTCTCGGTGCTCTTCACTTCTTTCTTCTCCTTCTTCACATCGGGGACTGGAAAGTCTTTATTTCCTCTGGTAGCAATACTTAGCTCCATATCATGAGCGCGAGTTGCTAATTCCTCGAAGGTGCGGGGTTTTATGCCCTGCAGTATATAAAGAAGTTCCCAGTGCATTCCTTTAGTGCACATTTCGACAGCGGATAGCTCAGTGAGTCGGTCCTTGCAATCAAGACTTAGAGCTCTCCAACGATTAATATAATCAATGACGGGCTCACCCTTCCGTTGTTTTGTACTTGTGAGTTCCGTCATGCTGACAACTCGCCTTGTGCTATAAAAGCGATTTAGGAACTCCCTTTCAAGCTGTTCCCAACTGTCGATCATCTCTGGCTCTAAGTCGGTATACCAATCAAAAGCATTACCCTTCAGGGTTCGGACGAATTGTCTAACTAAGAGATCTCCACGAGTCCCAGCGTTTTCGCATGTCTCAACAAAGTGAACCACATGCTGCTTGGGATTCCCCTTTCCATCGAATTGTTGAAATTTTGGAGGTTGATATCCGGTAGGCATTCTCAGGTTGTCAATTCTCTTTGTGTATGGTTTGGAGTACATAAGAGAATTTTGAGTAGGTCCACCATATTGAGCTCTAATGGAGCTCATAATCATATCTTGGAGCTGCTGAACGGACAGCGAAGCAATTGAAGTGGAATGTTGAGGCTGGTTTTCTTGTATGACAGCCTTCCCTTTGTCATTATTCTTTGCAGCGGGTGTTTGGCTTGACTCAGCGGCATCACGACTTTCTATGTGATTCTTCAGAGATGCAATTTCATAATCTCTCTCTTCAACCGCCTTCATCAGCAAGTTGATCTTTCTTTCCAGTTCAGCCATTCTTTCTTCGCCTGTACCTACGTCAGCCATCATTACAGACATCACGTCAGGATCTGATGCCTCATTTGCCTGCTCAGAAGACGAAGTAGAATAGTCAAATAAAGGATTTTCTTGCATGACCATCTCGCCTTGGTTTTGCTCTGCCATTTGAGTCCATATCATATTCGCAATGACAGAGGCTTGTTCTTCTTCTGATTTCTGAATTTCCTTGGAGCGTCCGCGAGTAATTGGTCCCACGTAGGAGCCGCTTGAAGTCTTGGAAGCAGCTTTCTTGGATGCCATTGTTTCTTTAGAACTTTTTCGTAGATTTTGAATGAGAGAAAGAGATGAAAGGTAGAGTAGGTCCCACTGGGCGTGCCAAACTGTTCACACGAGATTTTCGGAGAGAGAAATTTGATTCGTGAAACTACTTGTATGTATTGATTTCTGTATAAGTGTAGTGGATTACAGTCTCTGGTTACAACCTTTGATGCTTTCTCTCACAATTTCAAGTTGGCTTGATCTACAGAGCCTTCAAGAAGCTTCGGTCTAGAAGGTTTGTTCTTCAGAAGGATTTGGATTCTTCTAGATGGATCGAGGTAAACTTCAGTCTTCAGGTCTGCAGGAGGTTCAGAGCTTCAGTCTTCGATTTGGTAGGAGGACTTGAAGAGGATCTGAACTTCGATCTTCAGTTTTGTGGTGAGATTGGAAGATGATCGGAGCTTCGTTCTTCAATTATGCGACAGGATTTGGAGAGGATCTGAGCTTTGATCTTCACTTTGCTGCGAGATTTGAAGAGGATCTTAGCTTCGTTCTTCAGTTTTGCGGCAGGATTTGAGGGTGATCGAAACCTTGTTCTTCAGTTCTGTAGCTGAATATGGCGAGGATCTGAGCTTTGATCTTCGATTCTGCAGTGGGTTTTGAAGAGGATCTGAACTTCGTTCTTCAGTTCTGTGTCGGGATTTGAAGATGATCAGAGTCTTGTTCTTCGGTTCTGCAGTTGGATTTGATGAGGATCTGAGCTTCGATCTTCGGTTTTGCAGAAGGAGCTTCAATCTTCGGTTTCTTCTGAGAGTTTTCTCTTCTTCCTTTCTTTCTGCCGTCCCCCCAAATGAGAAGTCATGCCTCCTATTTATAGAGTTTCCCAAAGGCCTTCGTGGGCTTGGGCTTGGGCTTGGTTGCATTTGGACCCATCCATGGGCTTGGGCCTGAAATGTACTTGGGCTCATCCATGGGCTTGGGCCTGAAATGTATTTGGGCTCATCCACGGGCTTGGGCTTGAAACTTTGGGCTTCTGACCCAATTACCTTAATGAATTTGGGTTTAAATTGAACCCAATTCAATCTAATTTCATGAAATTAGCATATTTTAATTTCACGAACTTAGACAATTACTTGAAGAAAATTTTCTATGCCAACAATGTGTATTCGGCTTTCTATGTTATGCATCCACATTGTTTAATAATCATTCAAAATTTGATCCTCGAGTTGTTCCTTATGTCTTTATTGGTTATCCACCTGACATCAAAGGTTTTAAGCTTTATGACATTGCCAAATGGCTGACCTTTATTTCTCGAGATATCATCTTTGTTGAGGATCAATTTCCCTTTCATTCTCAAAATATTACTTCTAATACCGATATATGTTCCTTGTTTTGATGATCATATCTTGCCTTGTCCTATTTTGGATCCACTTTTGGCATTCGATCATCTTGAACACATCATTCTCATGGTGATACGGCATCGTCTTCTACAATCGAGTCTTGTTCCCCTTTTGGAAATACAACATCATCTATTGGAAATGAAGCATCATCATCTACTAATGTTTCCTCTGCTAGAAATGCACCTCCTGTTTCACTCGCTAGAAATGAACCTCCTGTTTCACTCAGACATTCCACTTGGGCTCATAAATAACCAAGTTTTTTACAAGATTAGCACTGTCATTTGATGAATCATTCCATTTCATCTAAAGATACCTCGTTATACTCTATTGGCAATTATCTGCCCTATGATAATCTTGCTACTCAACATAAGAATTATATTCTCAATGTGTATTGTTTATGAACCTTCATATTTTCATCAAGCGGTTAAGTTTGAACCATGGAGATAGGCCATGAACGCTGAAATTGAAGAAATGGAAATGACATCTACATGGAGCATAGTTATTTTCCTTCAAGAAAAAACATGATTCGATGCAAGTGGATATTCCGTGTTAAATACAAAGCAGACGAAATCGTTGATAGATATAAACCCAGACTCGTTGCGAAGGACTATAGCCAGTAGGAAGGAATTGATTTCATCCAGACTTTTTCTCTCATTGCAAAAAATGTTATTGTAAAACTCCTATTACACTTACTGCCTCTTACAAATGGTCTCTTGCACAAATGGAAGTAAACAATGTTTTTCTCAATGGCGAATTATTTGTAGAATTGTGTTGATGCCAAAATCCAGACAGGGAGAATTCACCGGACCTTCAAATGACAGCAACCATAGATTTATTTTGGGGGGAAGACATGACCGATAAAACAAGTAAAATCTGCACATTGATATGGTACTTGCCACACAGACTCCGATGCTTAAACCAGCCAGGAGAAAGAAGATGCAACAAGTAAGAAAGCTAAAGAAAGAATAGAGAGTTCAGAAGCTAGGGTTTTGGATCCATTCTTCAAGGTTGAAGAAGAATTTATATACATTCTCTTGTTTTTAGGGTTTTCCCTCATTCCAAGACAAATTTTGGTTGAACTAAGTTGAATCGAGTTGGATAGGAACTCCAGGAATCGTGCGGGAGAAACGACTCGACCCACACATGTGGGCCGAGGCCAAGGGATTAGGTCTAAGCTCAATCCCTTCAACCCTTTGTTCCTCCAGAGTGCAGTTCAGTCAGTGTTCCTGGGTTTATGTTGTGCTGGCTTGGTCAGTTTCTTAATTTCCGAATCGATCTAGAGTTACTTATAACATTAAGCCCCACTCTTGAATTGGGATTCGAGTGTGACTTATTGTCATAAGTTAAGCTCTTTAAGCCTGATTCAAGAGTATAATACTCGTCTTATGTCGACTTGTGTGTTGATTTTCTGTTATTCTGCAAGAGATGACAAAAAAAAGGACAGAACAAAGGCTCCCTAAGTATGGTGCCCTCGTCAATGTTTGTAGCAATCACTTGGTTAACTCACTTACTCATTGATCTTCAAGTGTCTACTTTTGTTCCTGCTTTAGTGTACTGTACTCAAGCTACCATCTTCATTGCTAATAATCCTACATTTCACGAATGCACCAAACATATTGAATTTGACTATCACTTTATTTGTGATAGAATAGAAATAGGAATTATTAAACTCCTACCCATCAGGTCTCGATTGCAGCTTGCAGACATGTTCACGAAGCCATGGGAACCTTCAACCGTTTATGACCAAGATGGGAATACTAAACATCCAGTCTATCTTGAGGAGGGCATATCACATATATTTGTTATTACCAGCTTTGAATTAGTTTTAGTTTCTTCTGTTATCTTATGTAACTTCCCTTTTTAGCTTGTATCTAAGGAGACGATTAAACCCCATCATTGAAAGATGATAAAAAAAATCAATTTTGACTCTCTAATATTTGATACATGAAATTTGAATTATTAAACCTTCATTCAATAACCATTTGATTTTTATTTTTGGTTTTTTTTTTTTTATTTTTGGTCTTATTTTCTACGATGCTTTAAGAATCTAAACCAAAATGTGAAAACTAAATTTAAATAATAGTAATAAATTTTAGAAATTTGCCTACGCTTCGAAATTTGGATAACAATTCAAATGTTGAGCAGCTAAGCTAATATGCATCAGAGAAAAGCAAGATGTCAAATGTTGAGATCAGACCAAGGTAAATAAATTGTGAAAAAGCGAGTATGATTTTAAAAAACAAAAAACATTTAGTTACCCAATGGAATCTTAAACACTTCAAATAAATAAGAACACAAAATAACTAAATATAAGTCCCCTACAGAGATCATTTAAAAACATGATGATTAGTGAGTTTGTTTAAATATTACATTTTGTTAAAATTCAATTCAAATCTTCTAAACATGCGCACGGTTCATTTAAATATGACAATGGTCACAAATATTCATTTTCTGTATGAAAAAAGAAAAAAAAAAAAAGAAAACCTTGCTCTTTCAAAGCTACAAATATCTGCAAAGCTCAACTCAACAAGTTTGGTTCATCCAGTTCCGTAGCCGATGAAGCCATCTTTTTAAATTACAACTAAAAGAAAAAAAATAAAAAACAAAGAAAGTAAAAATAGTAACAATATGGATATGATAGTAATATAGAAAATAGAAATAAGGAAATAAGAAGCAAAAATCCCTGCCGATCCACATCTATCTAGCAAGAGGTTCAGTTCTTCCTTCTCAGGGGCATATGCTGAATTTCTTAATTTAATTAAAAACTTTAAAAAAAAAATATTAGAGTTTAAATATGGCTGAGAAGACAAGCCAAAAACCAAAGAAAAGCTGCCAACCACAGCAGCTTTAGGTTCATAGTCTACGACTCTACATAAAAAGAATCAGCTAAAGCTCCATCTCTGTGAAATAGGGAGGACAGATTGTTCATGGTTGTGAATCTTGTGATGTGGTTGTCCTTTTAGTCAAAGCACAAAATTTAATTTTCTTATATAACTAACTGTGTAAAATTATCAACCACATTGTTCTAACCTCGTCGAATAATTCCTCTACCTGTGAGGGCGAAAGAGATGGCCTAAACAGCCGTATAGTTAGAGAAAAGGTGCAGCAATCTTCCCAGAGTTTCTGGATAAAATTTCCTAGCAAATAGATGGCATGGTCTTTTCACTCCGTTCCACAAGCAGGGCCTCAACATCACCCTCTTCTGCAGGATCAAAGCAAAATTCATCCGATGTGAAACACTTTTTTTACTATGTGCTTAATTAATTAATATAAGAATTCTAAAAACTATTTTTCATTTGTTGGATGCAAACTTTTTGCGGCACTAAATTAATTTAGCAGTCAATAGGAATCTTACTACTCAAGGACCTCACTCCAGCACTATCTACTTTATAGGTGGTACTATTACATCCTTGAGTTCTAAGAAAGTTTCCTAATCACTATCACTAAAAAGTTGACAGGCTGTTTACTTTTTAAGAACAGACCAAAAAAAAACTCTTTTCTCTTTTTCTTTTTCATTCCTCTCTTCTACGGGTGAGTTTTTTCCATTTCCACATCCCCAAAATTGTATAAAACTCACCTAAAATCATCGTCCTTACCGTTAAAAATAAAAATAAAATTTCATCCTTTTTGAGTCTTGTATATTTGCACATTGTTACATCCAAGCAAGCCGGATAGAGCTAGAAATTTTCCAAAAAAAAAATATATATATATATATATATATATTTTAACTTTATATACATCTATCTGATTCTAAAAGTTTAGGGGCACATGAGAGGGAAACTTCAAGATATTAATATTTGGATATGATTTTTCTAATTTAAGACAAGACTAAGGAAGCATGCTTCTAATCCCTTCCGAGTTACGCCCCAAACACGACTTAAAAACTTTCAAACCAAAATGAAAAATATAAAGGGGTGCCGATCACACTGCACCGGATCCCATCGGAAAATGAAAAATAAAAAGACATAGTAAGGCGATGGCTGGAAAAATTAACTTCACAACCCAAACAAAAATGATTACATACCGGAGAAGTACTCGTAGTGTGAATGATTTCGTCTAGCGACTGTGAACACATAAAATTGATCAAAATCAAAGCTTTCATATCCTAGAAATATAAACGTCGCAAAAGAAGTAAAATTAAGTGTCACGTACGGTAATGTTCTTCAGAAGCTCATAGTTGACATCTTGATTCCTATACGATTTTGGATGCCACTTTCCCTCAGACCAATCAACATGTGTTACTGACCAATTTGCAATTCCACCAGGGTCGATCATCTGATGTAAGAAGAACAGGTTAGACCGATTACACACAGATAATTGTTTATTTACAGAGAAGGATCGTGTACTGACGTGGAAAAGGGTAGGAAAATAGTGCTCGTCAGCATAGCAGTTGGGGCCGTCCTTACTTCGCTAAGGAAGTCAAGCAAGACGAAAGCAAGTTAGTGGACAGATTTATGATAAGTGATGACTTGAGAAAGAAAAACATAGAATAATTATGTATCAAATTTCAAGCAATCAACAGATGAGGTCATCACGACCAACAGATTACCTTACAGTAACGCTTGAATTTTGTATAGTAAAGATTGTCAGCCATTACGATAACAGCATGCTGTCGCTTCATGGAAAACCACTGAAATTTCCAAGGTTAAAAAATATTTGGAGTGAGCATTCCTCCTATATGCCATCTTGAAAAAATAAAGATTTCATCATAATTGACAGCTGTGATGAAAGAGCTATCCATCTACTACTGAATGAATTCAATACAAAAACTGAAGATGGATAAAGGATTGGACGGATGCAGGTCTGATTCCATTCACTTTATCTGCCAGATGTGCAAATTTTACTTGATATAGGTTCATTAACATCCATCCCAATTCCGAGAGTGAGAGAGAGAGAAGAACAAGAAGAAAGTAATGAAGGGCAAAAGGATACTTTACAAATAATTACCCACCGGAGGAAAATGTAGTTCCTGGAAATAATTTTCCAAAAAATATCGTATTTTATACCATAAACATCTCACCCAACACCCCTACCCCTCACCGAGCAATAAAATGATATTTACTAAATGTTCAAATCCAACTTTTTGCCACATATACCGATGAAGATCTTAAAAATTAGGTTAAATTACTAATACTTAGACTTTGAGGCTTCTGTTTATTTGGTTCTTGAACTTTTAAAATTACAAATTTAGTTCCTGAGCTATTGATTCTCTTTTTAATTCACGGTTCTACTAAACACAAAATTGAAAATTTAATATTCCATTGGACATAAAATTCAAATTTATATCTAATAGGTAATCGATCTATTATATATAAATTTGAAGTTTATTTCTAATGGAATCCTAAAATTTCAATTTCATATTTAGTACAACCGTAAATTTTAAAAGATTTGAAAGGTCAAAGACTAAATTTGTAATTTTCAAAGTTCATAAACTAATTAGACACAAACCTCAATGTTGAGAGATTAAACTTGTAATTCAACCTAAAAATTATAAGGGCAGTTGGATTGGGATGTAGTACTAGTAATCAATAATATAGGACTACATATACCTGAGAACCTTTACGGAAGTCTTTCTTTTCAATTTCAGGTAACATGCGCTCTGAGTACCTACCATTTCCATGGGGACCAGGGTCTTCAAAACTGTAATAAGAAGTGTCTAATATGAGATTGGCAGGAGATCATAGTCATTGAGATTGATCAAGGAGTTCGAGTTAACGACTGAATAACAAAGGTGTTCAAATGTTAAAAGAATATAGTTGTCTTACCAATCAATATAGCTGACATTTGTAAATATCAAATAGTTATAAACATACTCAAAGTCGTGAAGAGGTACACAACTGAAACAAAAGTACAAATAGTGATTAGATAAGAACATATTGCATCAATGATGCAAAATCCTCTACTACCAAAAGATAAATTTAAGGAAGAAAAAAAAAGCATACCTTTCAGATAACAAAACAAAGTGCTGATTATCAGGGTCTAGAAGTGCATTTGCCAAAAGTCTCTTCTCTGCATCAACCATAGAAATTTCCCCCCAGGCTACCTGAATAATGTTAGCTGATAGTTTCAAATCACCAACTATTTCATATCTTAAGCTATGAATATTTGAAGCAAAATAGCATCAGCATTAACATCCATAAACATAAGTACAAGGATTGATACAAGACATTACAAATAATGACAGAAAAGATTTCCACGGAGTCAATACAATGTTCCCATCTCACATCCATTGCCACTCTCAAGACAACCTTTTCCAGAAAATCTATCACACTCAAGTACTACATCAGATCTTAGAAGCCCAGAAAAGAAGTTTGTCGAAAAACAAAATCACTGGGTATCAAATGATAAAATCCTGTCTATACACAACATTGATGAACAAGATATAACACAGAGCCAAAAAGAATTAAAGGTATTGTCGACTATTGGTCATTTGTTAGCCTTCTGCATCTGTCTTTTGAAGACAATTTGACAACTCTAAGACACGTCAAGGGAAGCCAAAGTCGTCATCAAAGTAGGCATGTTAAAAAATGTGCAATTAAACTTATAACGTGCCATGGTTTGAGAAAATTATGCCCTTCTCTATTCATTTTCATGATCCAATAAGGCTACTTCACTACCAGAGACAAGCAGATAACAACAAAGATTCTGTATGACACACCTTTCCACTGCGAATGTCACGGCCTACAAAATGGGGGCTTGCATGAGGTCCTTTTTCTCTAGATGCATGCACATATATAGAAAATCTTTCGTCATGACCCTGAAAGACAAGGACGGAAATAAGCACCTAAGCCAATAAATTCAAGCTGACTAAAGTTGCAGTGAAAGTTTTACATAAGTATTCATGCCCTTCCAAATTTCTTCAATAAAAGATGAGTTCAACATGTATGTATGCGTATATAGCAATTCCTTGAATGTGGTGTGCGTGTGTGTGGTGAGGGGTACCCTTGAACGACCATTGTAAAACACAGATAAACTGATGAAAATCATCTCTAATACAAGTTGAACCCCCCCAACAAAAAGAAAAAAATTAAAGCTCCAAGGTTGAACATCCTTACATCAAGAAATTTATGCCAGAGCTTCTCAAAGGGTAGTGAACCTGGAGTCAAAAACATAAAGGCAATTTTTGGATTCTTAGATTGAGCTAGAGGTCTCTTCAAAATTTCCTTCATTACAACCCGAGCTGCAGTCTCTGCATCAGTTAATTCCCGGGAAGCAACAGGTCGACGCTGTTCAAATGCACCATTGATACAACCACTAGAAAATATATAACAAAGCAGAGAGCTTCTTGGTGGATAAACATAGGCGCCAACTAGAAATATGCTGACCAACGAAACCAATATAATAATGTATATAGATGGCTTTAAGTATGGCCTTTGACGTGATCCTAGCATAGTGAGTGTCTATTGTGCAAGCAGCCATGCACGGTCAAACTTATCATAACGGCATAGTGGCCGAATGCTCATCTGTCCAGTAGAAATTTCATCACCAGTTACCCTGATGCCTCGCCTTAAAAGTTAAAACAAACGACAGCAAACTCGTCATTTACCACTGAAAACCTGAAAACACGTGAATCATAAAAAAAATCTCAGAGACATTCAAATATGATGACTTTGAAAAATTGATCCATAGCCGTCCATAGAAAGACGGTCTAACAGACATCTAGCCCAAAGAATATATGGTTGGGTATTTTGTTTGCCCAAATAGGTTCCACATTCCTACATAGCGTTAGGATTAATTATCAAAATTTGTATAGAAAGTGGATCGATGAAATACTTGTTTCTTATTAGCGAAATGTATACATATGTAGAAATAAAAGCAGAAGTTAAGACGCGGAAGTCCATTAAATATCAAAACCGGCACAGGCACACAAAACACCGCTACGGAGCTACTTAGCTTTCGTAATTCAGTTTTTCGAATAGAAAAAAAACTTGATTATTTTCTGATATATATACAAATGTTAAATTCCACCAATCATTCTTCATCCATCCACAGGAGGAACGCAAATGTAGAAATGACCACGATTATCGGAAAGTTCCAAAAGAATAAGGTAGACTACGATCGCAGATTAACTTTATAAACAATAACAGAACGAAAAATAACGAAAACAGACACGATACTAATTCAACAAAGACGGAGCCGTATCAACGACATCTCCGGAAAAACATGAAGCGAAAATAAAACAAAATAGTCACGCGATTTACAGATAAACGCACGGACCAAACAACGAACATCAATCGAATTAAACGAAACGCAGTAATCACGACGGGATGTCAAAGGAAGAGGTGCCAGTGATCAAACTATAAACACCAACCAAATAAACCAAACACAGAAATCATGATACAATTGGAGAAGGAAGAAGTACCAGTGATCAAACTAATGAACAATAATCGAATAAAGAAACGTAGAAAAGACGACACGGATGGAGAACGAAGTACCAGTCAGTGATCAGACTATGAACAGCAATCAAATAAACGAAACGCAGTAACCACGGTGCGGATGGAGAAGGAAGAAGTACCGGTGATCAAACTATGAGCTGCAATTAAATAAACGAAACGCAGCAACCACGACTCAGAAGGAGAATGAAGTAGCACTCGATCAAACTATGAACAGCAATCAAATAAACCAAACGCAGCAAGCACGATGCGGATGAAGAATGAAGAATGAAGAAGTGCTAGTGATCAAACAAACGAAATGCATAGATCAAACTGTGAACAGTAATAAGAAAAAAAAACAAAATGCATAAATCACGAGGCTGATGAAGAAGCAATCAGCAGTGATCAAACTATGAGCAGTAATAAAATAAACGAAATGCATAAATACCAGGATGCGGATGAAGAAGGAATTAGCAGTAATCAAATAAACCAAACACGGCAATCACGATGCGGATGGAGAATGAAGAAATTCCAGAGATGAAACTATGAACAGAAATCAAAAAAACAAAATGTAGAAGAGAAATGACGATGCGGATGGAGAAGGGAAGTACCTGTGATCGAACGGAGACGACGCTGGCGGGGAAGGTGGAGAGAGAGAGTAAAGTAGGTTGGAGTTGCAGAGATCTGAGTGAACAGTGGAGAGATTATTGTAGGTGCTTCTTGGTTGATGTGGATGTGGAAGGAGAAGGAGAGTGGGTTTACAGATTCCAACGCAAGCGAATAGAGCGCCTCGGTCGCCTAACTTCCCGTAGAATTTTCCCACGTCATTTTTGTCCGATTGGTGCCACGCACTAAATTTTTTTGTTTTTATTGCTCTTTGTTACCTTTTTTATATACGGGAATTTCGGGGTATGTCATTAGACTTATTACATTTGTTTGTTTTTTTTTTTCATTAAAACATATGTTTCTTGTTGATTGGTTACTCGTGATTTCGTGTTCTTCATGTTTAATATATTTTAATAAAAAAACATACTTTTAGTCCTCAAGTTTAAGTTAGATTTCATTTTCATGTTTTAGTTTTCAAACTTAATAATTTAGCTCAGTTTTATTTTTGTTTCTCCGTTCAATTTTTCGTTGATCACTAACGAATTGCTAACATGACACTACTTTTTTATTTCAAAAAAAAATTATTTATTTGTTAAAATAAAATACATTAAAATAATAAAAAAATCTTCTTTCTCTCTCGTCTTCTTCACCACTACCACCACCTATCGTCGTCGTCGTCTCCGTCATTTTCCTTTTTTCTCTCCTCTTTTCTTCTTCTTTCCTCTCCTCCCTTTTTTTCTTCTTCTTCTTTCCTTTTTCCTCTCTTTCCATTCTTCTTTCATTGTTCTTTTTAAACAAAAAAAAGAACGAATAGAGAAACTTCGTTCAAATTCGATTGGGACGAAGGGGTTCCCCTTCTGTTATCTTTAAAACAAAATAGTGAAAGAAGAAAAAGGAATTGATGAGGAGTGAAGAGAAGAATAAGAAAAGGGGGAGGATAGGGTAGAATAAGAAGAGTAGGGAAAAAAAAGAATGACGAGAGCGATAACGGGTGGTGAAGAAGTAGAAGATAGAGAATTAAAAGAAAATGTTGTTTTCATTATTTTAATATATTTTTATTTTTTAAAAAAATTTAAACAAAAAATTAGTGTCGCGTCTATTAGTAATTAATGGAAAATTGGACAGAGGAACAAAAATGAAACGAAATTCAAACCTCATAGACCAAAAATGTATTTTCCCCTATATTTTAGATTAAAAATCATTTTTGGTCCATATAAAGATATTTTAGATAAAAAATCATTTTTCGTCCATACAAAGTAACATTTAGTCATGTCAACTTTAATCTGTAATGACTTATGCCCCGTTTGATAATCATTTGATTTTATGTTTATAGTTTTTGAAAATTATGTTTTGTTTTCACCAAAATTCCTTACCATGATTGTCATTTTTTATAAAGACACGTTTGAATTCCTAACAGTGGCGGATCCATAAATTTTGTTCAGGGGGACTTCATTTAAAATTTCGTAAAAGTAATTTACAAGTAGACAATTTCAAAAAATTCATAAATGAAACCGAACTATTAATTTAATTCATCGCAATTCTTCTCTATAAATTTTCATATCATGAGATTAATTTTAAGAAAAGAAATTAAAAATATTTTTATCCATTTTCGTTTATTTGATATAAAAATAATATTTAAAGAATAAATTAAAATAAAAATTGTAATATTATTTATTTGTAAGGTTATATTACAGGTTTAATCTTGGAACTTTTATGTTTATGTCTAATGGATTTTGAACTTTCAATTTTGCGTCAATAGGTCATTATTAGACTTTAAAAATATCAAATAGGTTTCTAAACTTTCAATTTTTTGTCAGTTAAGTCTCTAACATATTCAACAACTTTTAAAATTAACAAACTTAAAATTCATTGACCTATTAGACATAATATTGTAAATTTATAAACCTATTTGACAATAACTAAGTATACGGACTAAATTTGTAATTTAGCCGACCGAAAAATATAGCCTACAATTTAAATTTATAAAAAATAAAAGTTTTTTTTTTAATTATAAACGTCAATTTTTAAAATAGGTTTGTTATATATTTTTAACTTAATAAAGAATCATGTTTCGACCAGGTGAAAAATAATAAAAAATTAAAGAAATCGTATGTAGTGAGATTTGAACCAGGGATTTGTAAGTGACAAAAAAATAAAAAGGAAAAAAATACACTTTTAGTCCCTTAGGTTTGGGTTAGGTTTCATTTTGGTCCCTGAGTTTTAAAACTCAACAATTTAGTCCCTGAGGTTTGATTTTAGTTGCATTTTAGTCCATCCATCCATTTTTCCGTTAAAAACTAACGGTTTGCTGACGTGGCACCTATTTTTTTATTAAAAATTTATTTTTTAAATTTTAAAAATAAAATAATAATTAAATAATTAAATTTTTTTAAAAAATTTTCATTTTCCCTCCATTCTTCTTCTTCTCAACCCAACCATCATCATCTTCTTCCTCTCAACCACTATCCTTCTTCTTTAACTCCGACGGTCGGCGACACTTTTTTTTTTTTTCCCTTTCCTCCTCCTCTTCTTCTTCTCTCTTCTCCCACTTTCTTCTTCTTCTTCTTCTTTAATAAAACAGAGGAGGGAGGGAGGGACCCTCCTCCCTCCCCGTCCAGATCTGGGATGAGGCGGTCATCGGAGAACCTTCGAGACGGAGTTTTGAAGTAATTTTCTCCATACGGCAAATCAAGGCTAAATCCCTTGCCGGCGGTGAGATTGCCCGTGTCAGAGTTCGAATTGCCGAAGTTGAACGCCGTCGGATAGCCGAATACACTACTCAAACTTCCACCTCGGAAAATCGTCGAGAGCATCAGCGAAATCGCGAAGAATTTGGTGAAAGAAATCACCATGGGCGCTTCTTCAGAAACAAAATCAGAGGACTTTAACTTTCCGACGATGGAAGATGGTTTTTCCGGCGGGATTTTATCGGGAGCGAAAGAGGGTTAGGGTTTAATTCAAGGGAAGGCAATGTGAAAGGTTGAAGCTATGCCTTTGATGCGCAATTTGCATACCGCAAGTGTACGGGTCAAGTAATAATATAGTGTTTTCGTGTAAAACGAGTGTCGTCCTCTGGATTGGTTTTCTAGCAAATTAAGTATTGCGAATAATCTTGTCCAATTTTATTTAGGGAGCAAAACTCAATGATAAAAGATAAATCTAAAGACAAAAAGCATAAAATAAAGGTGGAGACTCAAATGGAAAGACTCTTAGAGAATTGATTTCGTTGATTAAGATTGAGGATTGATTAATAGGAATGAATTGATCGTGCAATTATTCTACAAGCCAAGGATACATTTATCACGATTAACTCTCCCGAGTATAATTGATTCTCATGCATATAACTAACTTGATATCCCTATCTAAGTTCATTAACATGCAAGGCATTATTCGGTTCGGTCCTTGTTATACTTCTAGAGATATTCTAAATCCCGTCACAAACTTAGAATTTCTACTCTAGTCATGCAATTGAACAAAGCAAGTCTTAGGCCAAATCCTCTCTCCCGAGTTAGATTCAACACTTAAATCATTCAATTAGTGATCAAGTAATTGAAAGCATTACACATAAAATTGCATGCATAGAATAAGAACACATTCATACCCAAAATTCAATCCAACAATTTAAGCAACTACATCAATCCCTAAGACAAACAACTAGCAATTCATAGTCTTTAAACCACAAACACTAATTGCAAGAAAAGCCATAAAAACTACAAGAATTAAGGGAAAGAGAAAGGAAAACTCGAATCCGCCGACACCGCACGTCCCCGTCACGATCTCCACGTCTTCTCACTTGATTCCCGCTCCTTGGCCTTGCCTTTAGCTCCCACAAAAGGTCTCTAGTCGAAATTAGGGCTAAAATCTCACCAATTGGACTCCCCTTGGCCGTAGCATGAAAAGATGAATTTATAGAAAATCTGGCGACAGCGTCGAGACGCTATGGACAGCGTCGCGACGCTGTCGCGATACCGCATTTTTGGAAAATTTGCCTATAGCGTCGCGACGCTATTTTTTTATTTTATTTTATTTTTTTTTTAGATTCAAGACTCCATTTGACTCCAATTGCTGAATTAAGCTTCAAACACATACTTCCTACAAATAAAACATAAAAATGCATAAATTTGGGCAAATAATTGTAAAAGACTAGCTTAATTAATCAGAGAAAAATAGCTAGCTATGCTCGCTATCAAATACCCCCAAACTTAAGCTTTTGCTAGTCCTCGAGCAAACTAAAAATCAAGCATATAGTGGAAGAATGGATGCAACAAACATGACTCAATCCTCAAGGCTCAAAAGTCAATAGTCAAGCAATCAAGAGACATGCACATAAAGACCAATGAGGGAGACAAATCAAAAGTTTTCCAAAATTAACTTGCACAAGCGAGATCTAACTCAACTAGATCAGACTCTACTAGCCCGGGATTGGATTATTAAACTCTCAACTCATCTTCCCTCTACACTGGCACTAAGGATTCACTAACGAGTCAATAGAACAAATTAGTTTGTTTTCATCCATACTTAGGTGCTTATAATTGAAAATTTAATCAAGCATTTATATGTGGCACTAGCTTTCACACACCTATTGTAGGGACCCTTAACCTGAGTTTTCTCTGGTTGGCCTAACTGATCACAACAGGGGTAGCTCTTTTTGCCTAAATCTTTATTACTCATTGCAAACTGTGCACAGTCCATGGCATAATAATTTCTTTTCTTTCAAAAGTAAAGACAAGAGTGATTTTTCTTTCATGATCATGTTAAGCATGTATTCTTTTATTTCCTCCTAAGCAAGATCAAACATGCTAATTTGCAAAAAAAAATTAACCCTTTAGCTCTTCCCTACACCTATCGAGGTGACAACAAGTATATGAACCTAATAATTCGCTCCTAAGCATTCAAATCCAAATCTAGCCAAGACAAATACTCTACTCATGCAAGACATCTCCTAGAAAAAATTTAAAAAGTCTCCCTTTTTGGGCACTCATGCTTACAACTCATCGAAAGCTTGAAAATTGACAAGAAAGCCTATCCTAGGAAATCATAGTCATGCAAAAATAGCATCCAGAAAACAACCATATGGTCAATTCAAAGAAAGCTCAAAACTATAGCCCGAACTCAGATGCTCAAGGGCTCCACAAACATGATATTCCACCCCCAAACTTAAAACATGCATTGTCCTCAATGTATAAATCAATAAAGCATAGTCAAGCATGAGAACAAATAAAGAATGGAAGGGGTGAACAATACTGCCCTGGAATGATGACCTTTTCATAAATGCTTGGCAAAGGCAAGAACACGGGAACACCTACAAAACAAAAACATAAAAATGCATAAATTTGGGCAAATAATTGTAAAAGACTCTAGCTTAATTAATCAGAGAAAAATAGCTAGCTATGCTCGCTATCAAATAACTTGATGCGCAATTTTCTTACCGCAAGTGTACGGGTCAAGTAATAATATAGTGTTTTCGTGTAAAACGAGTGTCGTCCTCTGGATTGGTTTTCTAGCAAATTAAGTATTGCGAATAATCTTGTCCAATTTTATTTAGGGAGCAAAACTCAATGATAAAAGATAAATCTAAAGACAAAAAGCATAAAATAAAGGTGGAGACTCAAATGGAAAGACTCTTAGAGAATTGATTTCGTTGATTAAGATTGAGGATTGATTAATAGGAATGAATTGATCGTGCAATTATTCTACAAGCCAAGGAAACATTTATCACGATTACCTCTCCCGAGTATAATTGATTCTTATGCATATAACTAACTTGATATCCCTATCTAAGTTCATTAACATGCAAGGCATTATTCGGTTCGGTCCTTGTTATACTTCTAGAGATATTCTAAATCCCGTCACAAACTTAGAATTTCTACTCTAGTCATGCAATTGAACAAAACAAGTCTTAGGCCAAATCCTCTCTCCCGAGTTAGATTCAACACTTAAATCATTCAATTAGTGATCAAGTAATTGAAAGCATTACACATAAAATTGCATGCATAGAATAAGAACACATTCATACCCAAAATTCAATCCAACAATTTAAGCAACTACATCAATCCCTAAGACAAACAACTAGCAATTCATAGTCTTTAAACCACAAACACTAATTGCAAGAAAAGCCATAAAAACTACAAGAATTAAGGGAAAGAGAAAGGAAAACTCGAATCCGCCGACACCGCACGTCCCCGTCACGATCTCCACGTCTTCTCGCTTGATTCCCGCTCCATGGCCTTGCCTTTAGCTCCCACAAAAGGTCTCTAGTCGAAATTAGGGCTAAAATCTCACCAATTGGACTCCCCTTGGCCGTAGCATGAAAAGATGAATTTATAGAAAATCTGGCGACAGCGTCGAAACGCTATGGACAGTGTCGCGACGCTGTCGCGATACCGCATTTTTGGAAAATTTGCCTATAGCGTCGCGACGCTTTTTTTTTTTTTAGATTCAAGACTCCATTTGACTCCAATTGCTGAATTAAGCTTCAAACACATACTTCCTACAAATAAAACATAAAAATGCATAAATTTGGGCAAATAATTGTAAAAGACTAGCTTAATTAATCAGAGAAAAATAGCTAGCTATTCTCGCTATCAAATACCCCCAAACTTAAGCTTTTGCTAGTCCTCGAGCAAACTAAAAATCAAACATACAGTGGAAGAATGGATGCAACAAACATGACTCAATCCTCAAGGCTCAAAAGTCAATAGTCAAGCAATCAAGAGACATGCACATAAGGACCAATGAGGGAGACAAATCAAAAGTTTTCCAAAATTAACTTGCACAAGCGAGATCTAACTTAACGAGATCAGACTCTACTAGCTCGGGATTGGATTACTAAACTCTCAACTCATCTTCCCTCTACACTGGCACTAAGGATTCACTAACGAGTCAATGGAACAAATTAGTTTGTTTTCCTCCACACTTAGGTGCTTATAATTGTAAATTACAACATGCATTTATATGTGGCACTAGCTTTCACACACCTATTGCAGGGACCCTTAACCTGAGTTTTCTCTGGTTGGCCTAACTGATCACAACAGGGGTAGCTCTTTTTGCCTAAATCTTTATTACTCATTGCATTACGCGCATAAGTCATGACTTTCTCTTCTTTTTTTTTTCTTTCAAATTGTAACAACAGAATGATTTTTCTTTATATGAGCATGATAAACATATATTCTTTTCTTTCCTCCTAAGCAAGATCAAACATGCTAATTTGCAAAAAATTAACTCTTTAGCTCTTCCATACACCTATCGAGGTGACAACAAGCATATGAATCTAATAATTCGCTCCTAAGCATTCGAATCCAAATCTAGCCAAGACAAATACTCTACTCATGCAAGGCATCTCCTAGAAAAAGTTTAAAAAGTCTCCCTTTTTGGGCACTCATGCTTACAACTCATCGAAAGCTTGAAAATTGACAAGAAAGCCTATCCTAGGAAATCATAGTCATGCAAAAATAGCATCCAGAAAACAACCATATGGTCAATTCAAAGAAAGCTCAAAACTATAGCCCGAACTCAGATGCTCAAGGGCTCCACAAACATGATATTCCACCCCCAAACTTAAAACATGCATTGTCCTCAATGTATAAATCAATAAAGCATAGTCAAGCATGAGAATAAATAAAGAATGGAAGGGGTGAACGATACTGCCCTGGAATGATGACCTTTCATGATTGCTAGCAAAGTCAAGAGCCCGGGAACTCCTACAAAACAAAAACAACAACAACATAAAAACAAAGAAAGAAAAAAAAAATAATAACTTGGGTTGCCTCCCATAAGCGCTTGTTTATCGTCTTTAGCTCGACGTGCTCGTGTAATCTGTCAAGGCACATAAAAATTCTCGTATTTCTTCGGGCCCTTCTTCCTTGAATCAATAAAGCACACGATCGCTAGCAAGCTTCCTAGCTTCTCATGGGCCCCTGAAACAGAACTATTTTTTGAATTTTTTATTAAAATAAGCATCAAAGGAGAAAGATCAAAATAAAGAGACTCTGACTCTAAAACTGACTCGTGAGAATAGAAAAAAGAACAACCATATTCAACAGAGGATAAAGAAGATAAAACAGACGAAGGTTGATCAATCTCAAACTCTACCTCCTGAACTTCCTCTGTCACTGCAAGCTCATTTTCTTTTTCTTCCTCACAAACGTGTTCTTGAAAGGTGCTACAACTCTCCAATTCTTCCCCACTGTTCATGCAACTCACCCCTAAATGCTCATCCTCAACAAGATTGAAAGAAATACGCTCCTGAATTGGTGCCAATGAATCATCGGCCACATGACTCACTAGACATCCTATGGAAGTGGATCCCTCCTCACTAACTTCCTTTGGGGTCTGAAGTCCTTTTATAATTTCATCAAATTTTAGACTCCTCACTCTAGACTCCGCAATATAATTTTAAACTATGCTTTCCAAGGAAGAATTTTCTTTTAAAGGGGTAAAACTTGAAGATGAAAAATTGGAATATGGTGTTGAATAAAAAGCCATTCAATTAAAGCAACAATGATAATTAGGCTTCCAATCAAATAATAACCCAACAAGAACAAATGACAAAGACTCAAACAAAAAAGGAAAGAAAAAAAAACAAAGAAAACTAAATAGAAAAGGAAAACAAAAACAAAAAAGGAAATAAAACAAATAAGAAAAAAAATCAAACAAATAAGGAAAACACTAAAATAGGAATGCAACAAATATGGAAAAAAATTGCAATCTACCTAAAAAAATAAATAAAGGAAAAACAAAAACAAAAAAGGAAAGAACTAAAATAGGAAACTAACAAATTTGGAAAGAAAACAAATAAGGAAAAAAAATGCAATCTATCTACAAAATAAAAATACACCCTAAATTAAGATCGAACAATTTTTCCACAATATTAATTTAACTAAATATACCAATCCCCGGCAACGGCACCAAAAACTTGATGCGCAATTTGCTTACCGCAAGTGTACGGGTCAAGTAATAATATAGTGTTTTCGTGTAAAACGAGTGTCGTCCTCTGGATTGGTTTTCTAGCAAATTAAGTATTGCGAATAATCTTGTCCAATTTTATTTACGGAGCAAAACTCAATGATAAAAGATAAATCTAAAGACAAAAAGCATAAAATAAAGGTGGAGACTCAAATGGAAAGACTCTTAGAGAATTGATTTCGTTGATTAAGATTGAGGATTGATTAATAGGAATGAATTGATCGTGCAATTATTCTACAAGCCAAGGATACATTTATCACGATTAACTCTCCCGAGTATAATTGATTCTCATGCATATAACTAACTTGATATCCCTATCTAAGTTCATTAACATGCAAGGCATTATTCGGTTCGGTCCTTGTTATACTTCTAGAGATATTCTAAATCCCGTCACAAACTTAGAATTTCTACTCTAGTCATGCAATTGAACAAAGCAAGTCTTAGGCCAAATCCTCTCTCCCGAGTTAGATTCAACACTTAAATCATTCAATTAGTGATCAAGTAATTGAAAGCATTACACATAAAATTGCATGCATAGAATAAGAACACATTCATACCCAAAATTCAATCCAACAATTTAAGCAACTACATCAATCCCTAAGACAAACAACTAGCAATTCATAGTCTTTAAACCACAAACACTAATTGCAAGAAAAGCCATAAAAACTACAAGAATTAAGGGAAAGAGAAAGGAAAACTCGAATCCGCCGACACCGCACGTCCCCGTCACGATCTCCACGTCTTCTCGCTTGATTCCCGCTCTTTGGCCTTGCCTTTAGCTCCCACAAAAGGTCTCTAGTCGAAATTAGGGCTAAAATCTCACCAATTGGACTCCCCTTGGCCGTAGCATGAAAAGATGAATTTATAGAAAATCGAGCGACAGCGTCGAGACGCTATGGACAGCGTCGCGACGCTATCGCTATACCGCATTTTTGGAAAATTTGCCTATAGCGTCGCGACGCTATTTATTTATTTATTTTTATATATTTTTTTTTTAGATTCAAGACTCCATTTGACTCCAATTGTTGAATTAAGCTTCAAACACATACTTCCTACAAATAAAACATAAAAATGCATAAATTTGGGCAATATAATTGTAAAAGACTAGCTTAATTAATCAGAGAAAAATAGCTAGCTATGCTCGCTATCAGCCTTCTCTTCACCTCAATCTACACACTAACTCCAATTTTTTTTTGCAGAGAAGAAGAAGATTAGAAAATGGCAGTTTAAGGCAGCAAATCCTTGGATGAAAATTGTTAATTAGGCTTTAGTTCTTATATTTTAATTACAAGTTTAATATTCTTACATTTTCAATTTTATATTTGTTGGGGTTTATGTCCTAGAACTCAAGTTTTGTTATCCTTTATATAAATAAAGATGTTATTCAGTGAAATTGTTTATTTATATCTTATAATCCAATAGAAACATCCATGGTTATAATATGAGATACTCGAACTATATAGTGAATATGGACAGGGATCAAGTTCGAGTATATAACCTAAATGGTCTATAGTAAATAAATAAGGTTGGGTACCTTGTTATGGTAACACTATGGATGCGGTCGACTTTGCAAATAAGGCAAACGACGTGATCCTGGATTGTTCATGTGAAGACATGCAAGTAGGGGCATCCTGTGTAAAAGATGTTTACACAAGACATGACCGAGAAATAAGTCACTCTTACTTTATAACGTCGTTTATTGTTATGACTGATTATTTTATGCGATGACCTAGGCAACTCGATCTTAATCCTAAGCTTACTATGAACTCCTGTTCGTTTAGGGTTATCCTTTGATTTGCATGGGTGAGAGTGGTCGTAGAATTCCGTTCAATAATCCTACCATTTTGGTGATAACACTAGATGGATGACTGGGGACATAGTAATGCAATACGTAATTCACTCCTACCCTATTTAGGGATAGTAGAGAGGTTGTTCCCTTAAGTGCTGAATCCAAGACTTGAACAAGGGGCCTCACCCTCTCATTGGCCCAAGAGGGATCTTGTTTAATGGTTGGACCATGAAAAAAATTGTTCATTAGAGGACCAGTGGACTTAAGGAACTAAGATGTGCTATAGGGGTAAAACAGACTTTTTGACCTATCTATAGTAACGAACGACCTGTGAAGGATTGACTTACTAATCATGGTTATATCGAATGGACAGAAATATATCTACAGTGAGGGGAGTTCAACTACTAGGCTATAGTGGAGTGTCTCGGTAGTTAACGGATGTTGGTTAACTAGGTTAAAAGAGTTTGGCTAGTTTAAACCTCGTACCGTTGGAGGCCATGATCTGTAGGTCCATTAGGTCCACTTGCTAGCTCGATACTAACCTTTGGAAAAATATGATGGATAAAATATGAATTACTTTAAGTTCATGTTGAGAAATATGAGTAGAGGTGATAGGCGTTGTCGGTACGTCGAGTTTTTGTGAAAACCGTGTAGGTGAGTATTTAATATTTAAATATGATTTAAATACTGATAACATGAATAGAGATTCATGATTAAAAATAACATTTAGAAAATGTTTGGGATTGGTGGCAAGATATTAATTTAATATTTAGTATTAAATTAATAATTAATTAATTATTTAATAATTATTTTAAATTAATTTTGAATTAATTTAAAATTGAAAAATTGAAAAATTGAAATTCAATTTAAATTTTTCAGATCATTAAAGTTCAGATAATTATTCAACTAATTAAGGATAATTATGGATTTAATTAAATTCAAAAAGATTGAATTTTTGGAGGTGGAGTGCATGGTGACTAAACTCATGCACTCCCCTCATGTTGGACACCAAAATTCCTACTATACCTTGGTTTATTGAGTGTCAATTGTTGGGGCTTTCCTTCATCTTTAATCCCTCTATAAAAGGGAAGAAGCTGGCTGAAAAATTAGAGCTTGAAAGATAGTGAATTGCTGTCAAATTGTATACTCACCAAACCCATCTCCATATGCTTGTTCTTCAAGCTTTCTCTCTTTAATTTCATCACTTGAGGATCCCACAATCCGTTCTAAAGGCTTGAGGATAGCAAGGAATATCCTTTGGTGGTTTGTGACTCGTTGGTGAAGAAAAACAAGAAAGAAATCGAACCTATTTCTCCATTGAATCAAGGTTGGTAAACATACTCTGTTTTTCTTTCACTTGGACAACATGCAATGTTTGATCAAATTGAACTAATTAAGTGCCTAAGATCCAAAATTGCTTCCGCTTTTTAGATATTAACACTTTCAATATTTTCTATAAAAAAAAAAAAAATGTCGCCGACGGCGGTCGCTGGCCTCCGGAGTTAAGAAGGATGGTGGTTGAGAGGAAGAAGATGGTGATGGTTGAAAGGAAGAAGAAAAGAGGAGGGAAAATGAAAATTTTAAAAATATATATTTTTAATTATTTTATTTTTAAAATTTTAAAAATAAATTTTTAATAAAAAAAATAGGTGTCACGTCAGCAAATTGTTAGTTTTTAACGAAAAAATGGATGGAGGGACTAAAATGCAACTAAAATCAAACCTCAGGGACTAAATTGTTGAGTTTGAAAACTCAGAGACCAAAATGAAACCTAACCCAAACCTCAGGAACTAAAAGTGTATTTTTCCCAAATAAAAATTAAACAAATCGTATGCTGTGAGATTTGTAAGTGAAAAAGAATAAAATTTAATCATTTCGTATGCAGTGAGATTTGAACCAGAAATCACACGATGTGAAGGGGAGGCTACACACATTTGACCAACAAAGTTAGCCTTCAAATTTGAAAATCAAAGTGGAATTATATATACAAATATAAAACACGTGGTGAATTCGCCGCTGATTCCTAACTAAATTCTAAAAACAAAAACGAAATTTTGAAAACTACCTTTTTTTTTAGTTTTCAAAACCTGATTTGGTCATTGAGAACATTTGAAGAATATATAGATAAGAAAACAATGAAGCGTGTAGATGGAAATAGTGTTTATTTTAAAAAAATAAAAAACCAAAACTCAAATGATTATCAAACGTGGCCTTAGTCGTCTTTGTATTTTTTATTTTGTGATAAATTAGCCTATAAACTTTAATATGTAATTGTTGGGATTTATGCTCTAAAATTCGTAGATAGTGAATGTAAATCATTGATTATTATCAATAAAGTGTTATCGAGGTTATTTAATAAAGAGTTATTGAATTCTGTTGTTTTAGTTTTCAAAACTTGATTTGGTTGTTGAGAACATGTGAAGAATATAGAAAAGAAAACAATGAAGCGGGTAGGTGGAAATAGCGTTTATAAGCTTGAATTTTAAAAAAAAAATCAAAAACCAAAACTCAAATGGTTATCAAACGTGGCCTTAGTCTTTATATTTTTATTTTGTGATAAATTAGTCTATAAACTTTAATATGTAATTGTTGGGTTTTATGCCCTAAAATTCGTAAATAGTAAATGTAAACAATTGATTATTATCAATAAAGTGTTATCGAGTTTATTTAATAAAGAGTTATTGAATTTTGTTGTATTAGTTTGTCTTAATAACCTTAAGTCCAATAAACTATCATCATATGCTGTATTATGAGTCTTGAACAGTATGTGGAGACATATAGGGATCAACATTCAAGAAGCATCTTAAAGGGTCTATAGTATAGGGATAAGGTCGGGTACCTTATCCCGGTGACACTATGGATACGGTCCACTTTGTATTTGATACAAATGCAATGATCCAATGCGTTTGTGTAGGTGACGTGAGAGTGGGGGTATCCTATGCAATGAGTTTGTATAAGACCAAATCGCGAAATAGTAACCACCAGATGTAACTCCGTTGACTAGTTAGGTTTCTATTTCAATAGGATAACCTAAACAACTTAGTCTCAATCTTGAACAAAGTGGTGTCTTCACTTTACGGTAAATAGATGAGTGTTCCCTCAAGTGGTGTCTTCGGGACTTGAACAAAGGGTCCTACCCTCTCATTGGCCCAAAAGGGGTTTCTGTTTAATGGTTGGACCATAAACAGGTTGTTCATTAGAGGAGCATTAGTACTTAAGGACATAGAGGTAACCTAGGGGTAAAACGGTAATTTGACCCAGCTGGTGTTACGAACACTCGTGAAGGACTAACTTGTTGTTATTGGTCTATATCTATGGACACATAAATATATTTGCTATGAAAAAAGTGCAGTTGTGGGTTTTTTTTTTTACAATATGTGGGGTGGGAGATTCGAACCACAGACCTCGTGGTCATTAGTACTAGTACAACTTTATGTCGGTTGAGCTATGCTCTTGTTGGCCAGTTGTGGGTCTTTAGTGGAATGTACCCACAGTTAACGAATATTGATTAATGTGGTTAATGAGTTTAGCCAATTAATCTCATATCGTTGGAGCTTTTGACCTATAGGTCCATTAGGTCTCACTGCTAGCTCGTAAAGAGTAATCTCGAACAATTAGTCTTCAATGAAATTTGAAATGTTCAAATTCAATAAGAGAATTCATATAATGTATGGTGATACGTTATAATATAAAGATTATATATTAATTAAACTGTTGATATGCCTTGAATCTGTTATGAAGCGCTCTGAATGACCAAGTACGAGGGTCCCCTAAGCTAAATTATGTATAGATATTAGATATGTTATTTGCGTTTTGGGCTTTATTTTGGGCCTATTCTGTGAGAGTTAAAAGTGGTGTCATGTATAAACCCTCTTTGACCTAATCTGCCCTAATCTCTGTAATTTGCAAATGTTTTCTCCTCACCAATAAGATCATTCTCCCCCTCTGCCTCGTGGATGTAGCTAACACACCGTTAGTGAACCACATAAAATCTATGTTGTTTTTTCTCCCTTTCATTCTTGTTTTGTTGGTTTACGATTACTGTCATAACAAATTGGTATCCGAGCGTCGATTCGTTTTTTATTCCGCAACAGTTTTTCAAGGAACAAGAATGTCAACCATGAACGTGAAGATCGACAAATCATTGGGAGGCATAGTTTTGGTCTGTGGCAGATCAAGATGCAATCCCTGCTAAAGCAGAAGGGGTTGTGGTCGCCACTGTCTGGTAAGAAGAAGGTGGATGCAGATGAGGAAGAGTGGAAAACCTTGGAGGAGAAAGTTCATTCCACGATTATGTTATGTATGACTGATGATGTCATCATCGAGGTCGCAAATGTAGATATTATTGTCGGTCTCTGGTCAAAACTCGAGAGCCTCTACATGATGAAGTCTTTGACCAAAAAGTTGCTTTTGAAGCAACGTATGTTGAGCCTGCAGATGTAGGAAGGTACGCCCCTTAGAGATCACATAGATCAATTAAACTTTATTCTGTTAGATCTACGTAATCTTGAGGTTAAGGTAGATGATGAGGATGCTACTTTAATTCTGTTAGTGTCTTTGCCATTGTCATATGAGAATTTTGTGGATTCTTTTATTAGTGGGAAAGATAAGTTTTCTCTAGAAGAAGTAAAAATTGCCCTTTTGACTAGAGAAGTCTATCATAAAGTAGCAGGTTCGGTTACAGAAAATCAGGCGTCTGGGTTGGTTGCTTCAAGTAGTAAAGGACATAGAAAATCTGGTAGAAAGAAGTCTAATAGTAAAAATTTGAAGCCTAATGAGACTAACACTAGAGCAAATGACATCTGTAATTAATGTAAGGAAAATGGGCACTGGAAATATGATTGTCATAAGAAAGGTAATAAGTATAAAAAGAAGGAATGTTCTGCCGCTGTGGCAGAAGTTAGCACCGATTCAGAAGATGATTTAGCGCTAGCTGTAAATGAATAACCATATCATAAAGATATGTGGGTTCTTGATTCTGGGGCATCTTATCATATGTGTCCAAACAGGGAGTGGTTTTCAACTTATCAGCAGATAGATGGTGGTAATGTCTCTATGACAAACAGTGTTGTTTGTAAGGTAGTTGGGATAAGCTTAGTCAGGATACGAACACATGATGGTTTTTTCTGCACTTTGGATGAGGTTAGGTTGAAGGGATGAGAGCCCTTACGCAGCGGAAGAATTTACAGAACCATACACTGTTTTTAATCCCATTTTAAAAACCAATACGAAGGCAAATTTACCGCAACCATAAACCATTCATATTACTATAAAATTATGGCTACAACATGCTTTAAATTAATTTAAATCTAAGATCTAATCCTAGATTTAGATCTAATTAAAAATTAGAGAAGAAATAAACAAACCTTCGTTGTAGACTCAGGAGAGCTTCACCAATTCTTTTCTGTAAGATCTTGCCACAAGGACACCACCACCAAAATCCAGTCGGTATGACTCAAGAAAACTTGAGGTTATGGGAGTGGGCACCAAAATTCTAAGGGAATTCTTTCTGTAAAAGGGAAGGGAAGGAGAATTTTCTTTCTCTCTGGAATTATATTATGTGTTGTAGAGAACGAATGAATGAGAGAGGAAGGGAGAGCAGTTCATGCCTAAGTTGGAGAGAAGACCCTAACTGCTTGCACGATCAATCGGTTATGGGGAGAAGACTAAGCCTCAGCCTACACGTGGAGTATCAATTAAGTTTAACTAATAATATCAATTTAAATTATTTAATTAATTAAAAATAATTAACTAATTAAATTAATATTTAATTAACCACTTTCATTTAAATCATATTTAAATGAATATTATCCACATAACCTATAGTATTAATTCAATTCATTTAATTGAATCTAATTTAATTAAATTGAATCTAATTAATTAATTAATCAATCAATAAATTAAATATCAAATATTTAATTTATCTTATAATTGAATCATATTCAATTACCTTTCTCTCATTTAACCTATAGTTTAATCTGCATCTAATGCGCATTAATTTTAACTTGTAGTTTTAATATGAATCCAATTCATATTAAAGTTAATATTTGAACTCCTTCAAATATTTAATTCTCCCATAAATTAATTTTGAATCAATATTCAAAATAAATTTATATTACAAAGTTTAACATGAATATAAACTTTATATTATAATGTATCTCTATACATTATATTATTTCCCCTAGAAAATTTACCTCAACACCCTAAATGAGCTACCATGACCCTAGTAGCTGAGTTTGTTTTATTTTCTTGCCTATTGAGATAAGACGTTAGTTGTGGTTCTTAGTCAGTTAGGTGGATTTAGTATGATGACTCTTTTGTAATATGTTTAAGTTCTAAATTATTTAACCCATCTTCTCGCTTCCAGTTGTGCATAGTTTAATAAAGTTGAGTTGCTCCTAGGAAGTTAAGTGTTTTGCTTTTACTTAAGGAAGTCGTGGTTTGTCATTAGTTGTGAATACGAGACCTGACTCGTATTGTGGTTGTGAAGTTGGTTTCTGATGTGCTGAGCAAAAGTGGAGTAGAATGGATGGTTATAGAAGTGTGGTTTGGTGTTTAACAGGTGATTTAAAAATTTTGGTTTCGTCCTATGTATGCTGTTATGCTGCCGAAATTTTCGGAGCTCTCGGTTAGTTTGAATAGGAGTTTAGTAATGTCACTAGGTTAGATTATATTAAAACCTGGGGCGTTACAGTTGGTGGGACCTAATAGACCTATAGATCAGAAGCTCCAACGATATGAGATTAATTGGCTAAACTCATTAACCAAGTTAATCAATATTCGTTAACTGTGGTTCACTCCACTATAGAACCACAGCTGCTGGATGGGACCAAATTGTCCCTGTTTATTTGTTCTTAATCTTGCTAGTTTTACGGCAATTATCTCGCTTAAAGTTATATTTTGTAGGGGTTTGGTATCAAGTGCTTCTAGGGAGCCCATATTCGAAATTGGCATTAATTCAAGGAAATTAACGTGGTTCCGATCCATCTTGAAGCCCATGGGATGTTGAGACGATGAAAAGACCAAAGTGGAGCATTCAAGACTCGAAAACAACGCCGAATGGATCAAGTTTTGAAGCAGCCAAACTATGAGGACCCGAGAGATGGCGTCTCGACGCCATCCTCCGACTTCTCGACGCTTCGGATTCGAGGGACCGCTTGAATCACCGTCGGCGTTGAGACGCTAGCTACAGCGTCGAGACGCCGCTACGTTATTTAAACGCACCAGATTGCGATTTAGGGCAGAATCTGGAGGAGAAGAGGGAGAGGCTCGATTGAAGTGTTTAGCAACCGTTTTCTCTCGGCTTAGTTCACTTTTTTTCATTCTCCCTTTGTATCTTATAGTTTCTAAGTAGATTAGGTTGGTTTCTCGAGCCTTGGGCTTGGATTAGACTTGTCTATGGTCGTCTAAGCACCGTTCGTTGTAGTAGGAACCTCGGGATTGTAAGTACATTTGGTTTTTGTGAGATGTTTTAGAGTTTACTGAACTGATTCGTTGTATATCTTGGGATTGCTTAACTTTATGCATGATTTATGTGTTATTTGTGGCTTTAGATCCCCGCTTTTATAATTAGCATGCGCAGTAGGTTAGATTGACGCCCTAACTCGCAGCTCGTATGTTAATAACCCGTTAAGGAACTAACTCGCAGCTTTTTCTTCATCTTGTCGATTCCCTTCTTCTTCAAGGGCAGCTCTTCTCTTGGCTCTCATCTCTCGGATCATCTCAAACCACTCCCACAAACGTTTTCTGAATTGTTGAGTGGGAGGTTTTTGGGTTTGGTGGACAGTAGCGGCGCGCGTGAACCGTTTTGGCACAGATGAGCTCGGCATCTCCTTCAAACTAGTCGGCATTGTCGAAGAGGATGGAGCTCCCGTGGGTCTCGTCCTTCGCGTGCCTTGCATGTGTTCTTCGGGGTTCTCTTCTTGTCGTCGGCTGCTTCCTTCAGCTTCGTGGATCGATCGTTCACTCTGAGATCGAGTGTTTTTGCGTGAGGATGATGATCCTTGAGTGTTCTTCATCTTCTTTGCTTGTGGGTCTTGCAGTTTCACGATGGAGAATATGGAAAGTTGAGGGTTTGACTTGAATGCAAAGGTTTGGTGTTTAGTGAGGAGAAAAAGAGCTTAAGTCAAGCTATTTATACTTTTCTAATTAGGTCACGTGTAGGTCAAACGAAAAAAATCGTGACTCCCTTTTTATTCGGGCAAATGCGATCATATTCCCAAATACACTGGGGAGAAATGCGGTCGCATTTCACCCAGTTTTGTTCTGCCTTCACTTTTTTCTGACTTTTCACTTTTCCTTTGCTTTCTTCCTTCCTCTGAAACACTTACAAACAAGTTAGAAAGCTCATACACTTAATCATGATTTATTTTATTTTATTTATTATATATTTTTTTATTTTTTTTAAAAGAATTAAGGACATGTTTTGATCAGTTCAACTTCCAGGTAAGTCCCCAGGTAGAGGTGTTCCCTATGGTCAGCTTAAATACCTCAGCCTAGTCAGGACTTGCCTTAGACAAAGTTCCCTCTTGATCAAAAATCATTTATTCAAAAACAAACTTGCAATTTCCTCATTTTTCCTAATTTTATTTCAAACACCAGATAGAGCACAAAATAACATGGACTTTTCAAAACTCCCAGGTAAATCCCTAGGAAAAGGTGTTCCCAATGGTCATCTTAAGTACCCTTTCCTAGACAGGATTTTCCTAGACAGAGTTTTTACTCTTGTCCAGATATTTATTTATCTGAATTTTTTTTTTAAGCATCAACAAATTATGCTAACAAAGCAATAAACTAACCATGCTAAAGTTAACTAAGAAATCAAAAGAACAATGAATTAATGAAACAAATTACTACAGATCTAACTAAGAAAATGAAAAACAAAGAAACATGCGGATGTTTAGAAGGAAACAGTAAGAAGTAAAAGAGAGTGAAACTCCCTTAGTTCTTGGAAGGTTTATCCTCCATATCCGAGTTATTAGCTCATCCAGGAGAGATGATAAAAATGGAGGGGAATTGAAGCTTCATCAGATGAACTGGCCAGGAACATCCGCTTGATAGCCTCATCCTTCTCTTGAGAATAGGTCTAATGGTCCTTGTTCTGCTTTTTCTTTTTCTTACTGACCTTTTCTCTCCCTCAAGTTCCTTCCTCTCTTCTCCTAACTTCCTTCTATTTATTAACTTCCTGAAACATAAACAAACAAATTAAAAAGTTCAAAAGCTCAAATATGTTTTTTTTTTTCTCTTTTACTAAAAAAAAAATGACTTAGCTGATCTCCAGAAGGGAGATTAAAGCTTTATTCCTACTTCTTGCACCACAAACTTTCATCTTGACCCTAGGTCTTGATAATGGACGAGATTTGAGTCTTAATTGAGGCGTTTTAATCATGGAGTGTTTTGTCTCTATTATCAGCTCACTCAATCTGCTCTTGAATGCAGACTTTGCAGTCTCATCTTCTGCTACATATTGCCAATGTTCATCCTCCATGATTTCCTCTTTGATTTCTTTCTGGAATAGCATTTTCTGCAAGCTACAACATGTAAAAGAATCAATAGGATCAAAATCAAAGCATCCATTCATTTCCTCAGGGTGTTCTAATGCCTGAAGCACATCGAAGTTCACTTGCTGTGAAGTGGCATCTACATGGCCCACTTCAACTTCTTTCTCTGATGGCTTCTCTTTATTCTCTTTTTTAGGCTATTCTTCTCTAATCACTTCTTTCTCTTTTGTCTCCTCAGTATTTTCAAGTGTTGGAATGCTTCTTACTTCTACTGGGAGTTCAGGGTCTTCATGCTCCAATCCCCTTTGAAATGTCATCCCCTTGTATTACTCTTGTGCTTCTTGTTCCACATCCTCTTTATTGTTAGACAAGATTTCTTGTTGATTGTTTTTCAGTTCCTCTAACAATTGCCCTGCTTGAATCTCCAAGTTTTGCAAGGTTTTGTCATTTCTCACCATATATTCTCTTATGAGTTCTTCCAAGTTGGTTGACACTTGTGGTTCCATCTCCTGTTGCATCTCTTGTTGGGCATATTGATCTTGATATTGGTCTTCAAAAGTAAACAAACATTCTTGCTCCAAATGAGGTGTTGGATTATTGTTGCTACTATCTTGTTGGTGTTGCAACCATCCTCTGTAAGGATTGAAAATAGGACTCTGGTTGTCTGGTTGCCCTGTATAATAAGGATTAGATGGACAAGTTTCAAACAAAGAATGAATATTAGCACAATAAACACAAAAGAAATTAGAGTGACAAGCCAATGATGTGATTTGTGCACTCAAGGTTGTGATGATATCTTCTTCCACATGTGGGTTATATTGAGCTATCAAACCCTTCAGTTGTGCTTATATTCTATCGCCTTTTTCTGTTTTTTTTTCTGTTTTTCGGCCAACAGGAGGATCGACTCCGGGTAGATCTATTAGAAGTTCTCGAGTGTAAGAAGCTACTTCAAGATGTTCCCGTGCGCTTAACTCCAGTTGTTCTTTCTTTCTATCTCAAGGTCTATGTCAAGGAGTGGACACCCCTTGTTCATGCACTAACTTCAACCTGCAAAAGCAAAACAAATGCAAATCAAAGTCAAATTCCCTTTGAGACAGAAATGCGGTCGCAATCTGATCGCAATTTCAAAAACAATCTGGTTTCACTTTTGGTCCCCAGCAACGGTGCCAAAAACTTGGTGCGCGGCTAGCTGAATGGATGGAATGTGAGATAAGATGGATAATAATAAGAAAGAAATATCCAGCCAACACTTAAGTGCAAGTATACACTGTCGCACGTAGTAATAAAAAAAACCTTAGAAAGTATTCCAAGGGTATCGATCCCACGAGGACTAAATTGGAAATTCAGATTTGATGAAGAAACTGCTCAAATGATTGCTTTTGAAAAAAGTAACCAAAGAAAATAATAAGTTGATTGATTGGGTTTTTCGAAAAGATAAATAAAACAAGCAATAAAACAATAAAGAATGACAATAAAATAAAACGAGGTATTCAACATGGATTCATCCCTAGGGTAACAACCATACTTATGCAATACCTAACTTAAGAGTGTTTAATGCATTGGGTCAGATTTAACATCCTTTTGGCCCTTGTTTCCAAAAACCGTAAGAAGGCTAAGCGAGTACCGTTATGCCCATTTCTGGGACTCGAATCCGACATAGATAATTCACGAATGCAACCTATAACCCTATAGGCGATATAAGGTGCCTTAGGCAGCTTGCCCTATACCGCCGAACAATTTCTTTCGAGCTTTTTCTCCTATATCACCTTTATGAGAACCGGTATCGTTTGTCCCTTTCGAGATCAAACTCACATAGCATGCAAAGTCTAAGTGATCAAATTAAACTCAGCAAGATTGGAGTGATAATCAATAAAGAATGACATGCATTAAACCCTACTTAAGCAAATAAAACACTTTCAAGCCATTAAACCCTAAGGGAATTCACCACATTGAACCCCTCAACGGGATTTAGCTACTCATGATGGGATAGAAAGCAATTGAACACATTTCCATTGAAAGAATAATGTGAAGGATTGGAATTCCATAATTCCGTAAAGCGGAAGCGTGATTGGGACCGATTCGTAATTAATTTTGTTTAATCTAAAATACCAATACATTGGCAATAATATTAGAACTATTCTAAATATATATTAAGGCTAATCATACAAAAATATTAGATCTAAATCTAATTTATAAAGTAACAAATTACTTACTCTCGTTGACGACTCAGATTAAATTCACCAACTGCTTGTGAATTAATCAGGAACTAGTGTGAACACCACCATTATGGCTACACCGGTATGACTCTGAGACTTCTAGAGGCAGGAGACTTGTGGGAGCCTTTGGGAGAATTCTCTGAGAGTAGGAGAATGAATGGGATACCTTTCACCCCATCCCAGGGGTCCTATATATAGTAAAGGCCAAGACCTTTTTCCTAATAGGAAAAGGGAGACCTTTTCTTAATAGGAAAAAGTCTCTAATTTTAATAAATAATTAATTAATTCCATAATTAATTAATTTCCCAATTAAATATCATATATTTAATCTTAGGGATTTTATTAAAATTAAAATTAATATGAATCCAATTCATATTAAATTTATTTGAACTCTTTCAAATATTTTCTTTCCTAATAGGAAAAGGTCTCTAATTTTAATAAATAAATAATTAATTCCATAATTAATTAATTTACCCAATTAAATATCATATATTTAATCTTAGGGATTTTATTAAAATTAAAATTAATATGAATCCAATTCATATTAAATTTATTTGAACTCTTTCAAATACTTTCTCTCAAGAATTAATTTTTTTTAAATTAATTCAAAAATTATATTATAAAGTTTCATAAACTTTATATTATAATGCATCAATATACATTATACGATTCCCCAAATAAATTGAACACTTTCAATTTACAATTTATACTTAATTGCCTCAAGTCTCTTTACGAGCTACCAGTGGGACCTAATGGACCTACAGATCAGAAGCTCCAACGATACGAGACTAATTGGCCAAACTCATTGACCAAGTTTAGTCAACATTCGTTAACTGTGGGTCACTCCACTAAAGACCCACAGCTGCACTCTTCTCACTATAGAATATTTCTGTGTCCACGGATATCGACCAAGCAGTAAGTCAATCCTTCACGTGTGTTCGTAACACCAGCTGGGTCAAATTACCGTTTTACCCCTGGGTTACCTCTGGTTCCTTAAGTACCACTGATTCCTCTAATGAACAAGTTGTTTAGGGTCCAACCACTAAACAGGAGTTCCTCTCAGGCTAGGAGAGGACGGCGCGCCTTTGTTCAAGCCTTAGAATCAGCCCTTAAGGGAACACACATCTACTTACCCCAATAGGGGAAGGAGTGAATTCCATCTTGTACTGTTATGTTCCCAGCCCCCATTCGGTCTTGCCCCTGAAATGGTAGGCTTATTGAGTCGGCGAACTGGCCACTCTCACCCATACAAATCTAAGGACAGTCCCTCATGAAAGGGGTTCATAACAGACTCAGGATTGAGATTGAGTTACCTAGGTCATCCTATTGAAATAGAAACCTAAACTAGTTAACGGCGTTACATCTAGTGGTTACTATTTCGCGGTCCGGTCTTATGCAAACTCATTGCATAGGATACCCCCACCCGCATGTCTCCTACATGGATGCTTTGGATCATTGCATCTGTATCGAATACAAGGTGGGCCGTACCACATAGTGTCACCAGGATAAGGTACCCAGCCTTATCCCTATACTATAGACCATTTAGGTTGTTACTTGGACACTGATCCCCGTATGTCCCCACATACTAGTCCAAGTTTCATTTAAACAACCTTGGATCTTAGTTTATTGGATTTAGGGTTTATTAATGCAAACTCGATTATTCAATAACCAAATTACTGAATTACTCAAATAACACTTTATTGAGATCGATTAATTTGTTTCATTTACTATCTACGAGTTTTAGGGCATAAAACCCAACATAATGTAAATAATACAAAGTAATGAAAAGATTCAAGAGTTGGAATTAAAAGAGATAGCTAAATATTATGGGTTTTTTGTTTACACAATCCTTCTAGAGTTCGCTAAGACACTCTACTCTCTCACTTTTACAAGATGGGAATGGGTGAAACTCTCTACAAACCACAAGGTTTGATGTCTAACTCTCTCTCTCGGGTTAGAATTTTTCATCTAAGAAGGACCTCGGGCATCCCTACTCATTGGCGTCGAGCAAGGGTTCTGTCACCACCCTTTTCTTCCAAGTGAGTTCTGCTTGAATTTTACTTCGAATCCCGAGCATATATAGTGTAGAAATTGGTTGAGGAGCTGCGAAATAGGTGCTGGAAGGTTGCCCAGTCAGTTTCGGGGTCAAAACAACCGGTTAGGTGCGAGGAAGACTCGTCAACAACGACCCGCGTGCGACTTGGAACGGCCTCTGGTTTTCCAGAAATGCGGTTGCATTCCCAGAAATGCGGTTGCATTTCTGGAGAATTCCAGCTTCAACTCTGTTTTTCTGCACAACAGCAAACCAAGTCAAATTTGCTTCAAATCAAGTCTTTTTAGGCATAATTAAGCATAATTCAACAAAAGTGACTCTCAACACCCTAACTTATCAAATTAACATATTTTGAGCTCGAAAATAGTAAAATTGACCTAAACACTCAATATTTGACCAAGAAATGAGCTAAATATAAGGGTAAAATAGGTATATTTTTTACCCTTATCAACCACTCTCACCCATACAAATCAAATGACAATCCCTCCTGAAAAGGAGTTCATAATAGACTCAGGATTGAGATTGAGTTACCTAGGTCATCCTATTGAAATAGAAACCTAAACTAGTTAACGACGTTACATCTAGTGGTTACTATTTCGCGGTCCGGTCTTATGCAAACTCATTGCATAGGATACCCCCACCCGCATGTCTCCTACATGGATGCTTTGGATCATTGCATCTGTATCGAATACAAGGTGGGCCGTATCACATAGTGTCACCAGGATAAGGTACCCAGCCTTATCCCTATACTATAGACCATTTAGGTTGTTACTTGGACATTGATCCCCGTATGTCCCCACATACTAGTCCAAGTTTCATTTAAACAACCTTGGATCTTAGTTTATTGGATTTAGGGTTTATTAATGCAAACTCGATTATTCAATAACCAAATTACTGAATTACTCAAATAACACTTTATTGAGATCGATTAATTTGTTTCATTTACTATCTACGAGTTTTAGGGCATAAAACCCAACAAGTCCCTCCTGAAAGGGGTTCATAACAGACTCAGGATTGAGATTGAGTTACCTAGGTCATCCTATTGAAATAGAAACCGAAACTAGTTAACGGCGTTACATCTAGTGGTTACTATTTCGCGGTCCGGTCTTATGCAAACTCATTGCATAGGATACCTCCACCCGCATGTCTCCTACATGGATGCTTTGGATCATTGCATCTGTATCGAATACAAGGTGGGACGTATCACATAGTGTCACCAGGATAAGGTACCCAGCCTTATCCCTATACTATAGACCATTTAGGTTGTTACTTGGACACTGATCCCCGTATGTCCCCACATACTAGTCCAAGTTTCATTTAAACAACCTTGGATCTTAGTTTATTGGATTTAGGGTTTATTAATGCAAACTCGATTATTCAATAACCAAATTACTGAATTACTCAAATAACACTTTATTGAGATCGATTAATTTGTTTCATTTACTATCTACGAGTTTTAGAGCATAAAACCCAACAACTCCCACTTGAACTAAAACTCTAGTGGGCAATGTACATCAACAATCAAAATTGAATGAATAATCATTGAAGTAGGAATAGTAGTTTGTATTAATACTGTATAATACATGAAAAGTACAAATCCAGATAAATACTAAACTAGGGCATTCACAATACCCATTACACTTCTCCCACTTGCCCTAGATTATTCTATGTACATATCTCGCAGACCTAGACCCTCTAGATGACCCTCGAACACTTTAGCCGTGAGAGCCTTCGTAAATGGATCAGCAATATTGTGCTCAGAGGCTACCTTCGTGACGATCACGTCCCCTCGTTGCACGATCTCTCTGATGAGATGATATTTGCGCTCTATGTGCTTGCCTCTTTTATGATTGCGAGGTTCTTTAGAATTTGCCACTGCACCGCTATTATCACAGTAAAGGGTGATTGACAAGTTCATATTTGGAACAACTTCCAAATCCATCAAGAACTTCCGTAGCCATACAGCCTCCTTAGCTGCTTCACAAGCAGCGACATATTCGGCCGCCATGGTGGAGTCTGCAATGCATCCTTGCTTGATGCTACGCCAGACTACAGCTCCCCCGTTGAGGGTAAATACTGACCCTGATGTGGATTTCCTGGAATCCTTATCAGTCTGAAAGTCAGAGTCTGTGTATCCTGTAAAGATCAAATCCTTAGAGCCATACACAAGCTGATAGCCCCTCGTTCTCCGAAGATACTTGAGGATGTTTTTAACTGCAGTCCAGTGGTCTAACCCTGGATTGGACTGGTACCTGCTGACTATCCCAACTGCATAGCAAATGTCAGGCCTAGTACACAACATGGCGTACATAAGACTGCCCACAGCTGAAGCATAAGGGATGTGTCTCATATCCTCAATTTCTTGAGGTGTCTTAGGACACTGTTCCTTAGACAAATGAACTCCATGCCTAAAGGGTAGTAAACCCCTCTTGGAATTCTGCATCTTATATCTAGACAACATCTTGTCTATATATGATGCTTGAGACAGGGCTAACGTTCTGTTCTTACGATTCCTGATAATTTGAATCCCTAGAACATACTGAGCTTCACCCAAATCTTTCATTTGGAACTCAGTCGATAGCCATTTTTTAATGCAGCTAGATATTCTACATCATTTCCAATGAGAAGAATATCATCTACATACAACACCAGAAAAGCTACTGAACTGTTGATAATCCTTTTGTAAACACAAGGCTCATCAACGTTCTGGTCAAAGCCATAAGATTTGACAGCAGTGTCAAACTTTATATTCCAAGATCTGGAAGCTTGCTTCAACCCATAAATGGATCGTCTAAGCTTGCAAACTTTTTGCTCTTGACCTTGAGCAACGAACCCCTCTGGTTGAGACATAAAGATGTTCTCATCAAGATTGCCATTCAGAAAGGCAGTCTTGACGTCCATTTGCCAAATCTCATAATCATAAAAGGTGGCAATGGACAAGAGAATTCTTATCGACTTTAACATGGCAACTGGGGAGAAGGTTTCCTCATAATCCACCCCCTCCTTTTGGGTATAACCCTTTGCCACAAGTCGAGCTTTGAAAGTCTGTACTTTCCCAGCTGCGTCTCATTTTCTCTTGTAGATCCATTTGCACCCTATGGGTTTAACCCCTTCAGGTAGGTCTACAAGATCCCAGACTTGATTGAAGTACATAGACTCCATCTCTAGGTCCATAGCTTTGACCCACTGGTCATGGTCCACATCATTCATTGCCTGTCTAAAGGTCAATGGATCCTCAACCCCATCATCAGGTATGACAATTGGAGTTTCTGCTAAACCCAGATAGCGTTCAGGTTGAATAACAACCCTCCCACTACGTCGAGGCATTCTCAACTCTTGAGAAGGATGGGCTTAACCAGATGTACTGGGCTCATCAATAACTCTTGTTGAAGGTCCAGCCTCTGAACTGGGCTCATCAACAACTCTTGTTGAAGGTCCAGCCTCATCAACAACTCTTGTTGATTTATTTGTAGCTTTACCAGAAAGTTCACTTAACACAATTTTACTGCGTGGTATGTGTTCTTTAACGTGGTCTTCTTCCAAGAAAGTAGCATTTGTCGATACAAACACTTTATTTTCTTTTGGATCAAAGAAGTATCCACCTCTTGTTTCTTTTGGGTAGCCTACGAATAGGCATAATTTTGAACGTGAATCCAATTTCTCTGGGTTTGCTACTAACACATGTGCAGGGCAGCCCCAAATTCTGAAATGACGTAAACTAGCTTTACGCCCTTTCCAAAGCTCAAATGGTGTTTCAGAAACACTCTTTGAGGGAACAACATTCAAAATATAAACTGCAGTCTCTACTGCATAACCCCAAAAAGAACTAGGCAACTGAGCATAGTTCATAATAGATCGAACCATGTCTAACAAGGTTCTGTTTCTCCTTTCAGATACACCATTCTGTTGAGGTGTACCTGGTGCTGAGAGTTGGGACAATATTCCATGTTCTATCAAATAGTTTTGGAATTTTAAGTCCAAATACTCTCCTCCTCGATCAGATCGAAGTGTTTTAATGGTCTTACCTAACAAGTTCTCAACTTCAGTCCTGTACTCCTTGAACTTTTCAAGGGCTTCAGACTTATGACTCATTAGGTATAAATAACCATACCTTGAATAATCATCTATGAAAGAGATGAAATATTCATACCCTCCTCGAGCTCTTACATTCATTGGACCACAGAGATCCGTATGTACGAGTTCTAAGGGCTCCTGGCACGATAACCTTTTCCAGTAAAAGGTCGTTTGGTCATCTTACCTTCGAGACATGACTCACATGGAGGTAAAGTACCATCTTCTAACTGGCTTAGAAGTCCGTTCTTAACCAATTTCCCAATCCTATTGAGATTTATGTGGCCAAGTCTCAAGTGCAAAAGATAGGTACTTTGAGAAACTTTTTGCCTTTTTGGTTGAGTCTCAGCTGTTTTAAACATTTCACTGTTCAAAATAGCCTTAGACTCTATTGGTCTTAAGACATACAAATTGTTCTCCATTTTTGCAGAACATATATCAGCACCCCTTTTGGTAATGAAAGCTTCATTCACAGAAAAGGACACTGAATACCCTTGTTCTAGCAAACAAGAAATAGAAATCAAATTTCTTTTTATTCTGGGAACTATATATACGTTATCTAATAACATATAGCGTTCCCTGGAGAAGAACACTTTAATATCTCCCACTGCTTTAGCTGAAATGAGCTCCCCAGTCCCAACTCTGAGAGTCATTTCCCCAGCATCCAACTATTGCCAGGAGCTCATTCCCTCAAAGGAAGAGCATACGTGATGAGTGGCACCTGAATCTAGGATCCAGGCTGTGTCATCATTTTCCACTATACACGTTTCAATGATCAATAAATCAAATTTATTTTCATTGAGATGTGCTAAGCAGTCTATGTCATATTCATCATGAACAATTTCGGATAAATTAGACATATGGGCTTGAGGACCGTCCTCAGTTAAGACCAATTCCACGCATTTAGTGTTTAGGTTCATTTTCTTAGTTGTATTAGAAATACCAGTTTTGTAGTTGGCGTTATTCGAGGCATATAAAGAACGTTTCATTGCTGAGAACAAACAAACTAACTTAATAAGTATTGTTACATTAACCCATTACACAAAATAATATTATTATTTTAATCCAATCAATTTAGCAAAAGTAATGATCAACCCATAGAATAAACATTCATTTTGCAACGATACTTCAGAGGTTTAGAACAACAGCTACCGTAGGGTAGTCAGCTACTCCTCCTCTGAATTGAGACAATCTCAACTAATCCATATTCCCGGAATAACTCATATTCCAATAGTTCTTAGCTACCGTTTTTTCGGTCAGGAAATTATTAACACCTTAACAATTTCCCGTAAGTGTGACCCTCCATTTTTCAGATTTCAGAGGTCAGCCCCAACAATGCTACCGTAGGGAAAGTCAAAGTTGGAAATGGACCTAAGAAACCCTATCCATTTCTGGAGTTTGCGTTGTTCCGACTCCCACGATCAAGCCCTCCGTAGGGTGATCGCTCTCAGGGCGACTCGCAGGCAGATCATTGGGATCTCACGGTGCAACCTAATGGAGGAGACCGTAGGATACGTTGACACGTTCCTGCTCCCACTTACTATAAAATACTCCCTCATTCACCTTGATATTGATTCATGCAAACTCCATCCGTAGGGGGTCACTCCCAGGGTGACTCGAGGCCAAGCATGAACCTCACGTTGTAAACTTTTGAGGACGTGAGAGCAAAACTTGATATATGAAAATCTTGTTTTGATATATTTCCTCCCACTAAGTATTTTTATAATTATAGGGTTTATTACTTAGGTAAATTCCGGCTAAGTGAATCTATCTAAGTCTATGCCTGTATATAACTTTTATATATATAGGTCTTTTCTCTAATGTCTAGGTGGATTAAACACTTTTAATTACCTAGAGACATTGCATGCTAATATAACTATGGTTAATTCAACTCAAGTTCCGGCTCATTTCCCAGGTAGCAGGTGTTCCGAAAACCGTCATCTTAAGTACCTCCAGCCTTAGACATAACTTTACCGGTAGAGTTCCCTTATAACCAATAGTTATGATAAATCTTTACTCTAAAGATCTAGGTGAATTAAACTATTTTAATTGACCTAGTGATATTGCATGCAAACATAACTATGGTTAATTCAACTCAAGTTCCGAGTCAGTTCCCAGGTAGCAGGTGTTTCGTAAACCGTCATCTTAAGTACCTCCAGCCTTAGACAGAACTTCATCGGGAGAGTTCCCTTATAACCATAGTAAAGTAAACTCTTTACTCTAAAGATCTAGGTGAATTAAACTCTTTTAATAAACCTAGTGATATTGCATGCTAACATTTAACTATGATTAATTCAACTCTGGTATTCCGGGTTAGTTCCCAGGTAGGAGGTGTTCCGTAAACCGTCATCTTAAGTACCCTCAGCCTTAGACAGAACTTAACCGGTGGAGTTCCCTTATAATCATAGTAATGTTTTTCCTACTTAGTCAATTAAAACTATTTTTAATTCTAAGTAAGAAAATAATTCTAATCCTATTAGAATTATAATGAGCTTAGGTCTAATTAATTTTAAACATTTTAAAATTAATTCATTTTAACCTAAGGTCCTATGTTTGCATGCAACTCTTTGTTATAGGTTGACGGTTTCTAATCAATTTTATAACTTATTATAAAATTTTAATGATTAGCCCTATAACATGCTTCTATGGTGTTGGAAAAATAACAATCATATTCTAATTATTCAACACCATATTATTATGACGCCGATAACGATAATATAACGATTATATTAATCTAAAGTGGTGTCATGCTTCATGCAATTTCAATTTCATTTAATTAATATCGATTATATTAATTAAACATCCATGAAATTAAATTACATGAAATTTGACATTAATATAATATAACCCTTATATTAATCTAATTAATGTCATGCTCAATGCTATTCCATTTTCATTTAATTAATATAACATTTTATATTAAATCATACATGAAAACAAGCATTGATTTATATTTATTATTTTCATTCATAATATAACTAATTATATTAATTCTCATGAAAATAATGCTAAGCATGCATGCTACATTAATAAAATATAACAATTATATTTATCTAATTAATGTCATGCATCATGCTTTTCCAATTTCATATATTTAATATAACAATTATACTAAATAACTCATGAAATTTAAATTCATGCATAATTATCATATATTATAACATTTATAACATAAATATGCATGAAACATGCTTAACCTATGGTGGGAATTTAAGCTATATGACATCCATAAAGCAAATAAATAGCAATTGAATCGGTTAATTTTGGCCCCTAGGATAAAATAAAGCATAAATTACAATAATTATAGCTAAATTCTATCCTAAAAATCCTTCTGCAGCTCCAAATACTGGTCTAGACCGCCCGAACCGACCCGAACCACTTCGAACCAGCTATGAAAACCACGAACCGAGCTAAATTCCAGCTGAACCGGACCAAATCGGTCCCAGCCCAACCAGACCGCGTGAATCGGACCGCCCAACAGCCTTAAACCGTCCTAGTGCGAATTTCTAGCGCGTGCTGTAATCGTGACAGCGTCGCAATTTCTCCGATTTTTATCTCATAAAAAACTATTCTAGACCCGGACTTACATAGGACTCGATTTTACATAAAATACCCGAAACACCGGGCCCTTACATGATCAAATCACATAAAAACAGTAAAATCTATGGCCATAAAATTAACCTAAACAGTTCAATGCAAATCATACATACATTATGTATTAATCAATCCCACCAATAGCCAATGCAAATTTTAGAGAAACAAAATTAGATCTACGATCGGCTCTGATACCAATTGAAGGATTGGAATTCCATAATTCCGTAAAGCGGAAGCGTGATTGGGACCGATTCGTAATTAATTTTGTTTAATCTAAAATACCAATACATTGGCAATAATATTAGAACTATTCTAAATATATATTAAGGCTAAGCATACAAAAATATTAGATCTAAATCTAATTTATAAAGTAACAAATTACTTACTCTCGTTGACGACTCAGATTAAATTCACCAACTGCTTGTGAATTAATCACGAACTAGTGTGAACACCACCACTATGGCTACACCAGTATGACTCTGAGACTTCTAGAGGCAGGAGACTTGTGGGAGCCTTTGGGAGAATTCTCTGAGAGTAGGAGAATGAATGGGATACCTTTCACCCCACCCCAGGGGTCCTATATATAGTAAAGGCCAAGACCTTTTTCCTAATAGGAAAAGGGAGACCTTTTCCTCATAGGAAAAAGTCTCTAATTTTAATAAATAATTAATTAATTCCATAATTAATTAATTTCCCAATTATATATCATATATTTAATCTTAGGGATTTTATTAAAATTAAAATTAATATGAATCCAATTCATATTAAATTTATTTGAACTCTTTCAAATATTTTCTTTCCTAATAGGAAAAGGTCTCTAATTTTAATAAATAATTAATTAATTCCATAATTAATTAATTTACCCAATTAAATATCATATATTTAATCTTAGGGATTTTATTAAAATTAAAATTAATATGAATCCAATTCATATTCAATTTATTTGAACTCTTTCAAATACTTTCTCTCAAGAATTAATTTTTTTTAAATTAATTCAAAAATTATATTATAAAGTTTCATAAACTTTATATTATAATGCATCAATATACATTATACGATTCCCCAAATAAATTGAACACTTTCAATTTACAATTTATACTTAATTGCCTCAAGTCTCTTTACGAGCTACCAGTGGGACCTAATGGACCTACAGATCAGAAGCTCCAACGATACGAGACTAATTGGCCAAACTCATTGACCAAGTTTAGTCAACATTCGTTAACTGTGGGTCACTCCACTAAAGACCCACAGCTGCACTCTTCTCACTATAGAATATTTCTGTGTCCACGGATATCGACCAAGCAGTAAGTCAATCCTTCACGTGTGTTCGTAACATCAGCTGGGTCAAATTACCGTTTTACCCCTGGGTTACCTCTGGTTCCTTAAGTACCACTAATTCCTCTAATGAACAAGTTGTTTAGGGTCCAACCACTAAACAGGAGTTCCTCTCAGGCTAGGAGAGGACGGCGCGCCTTTGTTCAAGCCTTAGAATCAGCCCTTAAGGGAACACACATCTACTTACTCCAATAGGGGAAGGAGTGAATTCCATCTTGTACTGTTATGTTCCCAGCCCCCATTCGGTCTTGCCCCTGAAATGGTAGGCTTATTGAGTCGGCGAACTGGCCACTCTCACCCATACAAATCTAAGGACAGTCCCTCATGAAAGGGGTTCATAACAGACTCAGGATTGAGATTGAGTTACCTAGGTCATCCTATTGAAATAGAAACCTAAACTAGTTAACGGCGTTACATCTAGTGGTTACTATTTCGCGGTCCGGTCTTATGCAAACTCATTGCATAGGATACCCCCACCCGCATGTCTCCTACATGGATGCTTTGGATCATTGCATCTGTATCGAATACAAGGTGGGCCGTATCACATAGTGTCACCAGGATAAGGTACCCAGCCTTATCCCTATACTATAGACCATTTAGGTTGTTACTTGGACACTGATCCCCGTATGTCCCCACATACTAGTCCAAGTTTCATTTAAACAACCTTGGATCTTAGTTTATTGGATTTAGGGTTTATTAATGCAAACTCGATTATTCAATAACCAAATTACTGAATTACTCAAATAACACTTTATTGAGATCGATTAATTTGTTTCATTTACTATCTACGAGTTTTAGGGCATAAAACCCAACATAATGTAAATAATACAAAGTAATGAAAAGATTCAAGAGTTGGAATTAAAAGAGATAGCTAAATATTATGGGTTTTTTGTTTACACAATCCTTCTAGAGTTCGCTAAGACACTCCACTCTCTCACTTTTACAAGATGGGAATGGGTGAAACTCTCTACAAACCACAAGGTTTGATGTCTAACTCTCTCTCTCGGGTTAGAATTTTTCATCTAAGAAGGACCTCGGGCATCCCTACTCATTGGCGTCGAGCAAGGGTTCTGTCACCACCCTTTTCTTCCAAGTGAGTTCTGCTTGAATTTTACTTCGAATCCCGAGCATATATAGTGTAGAAATTGGTTGAGGAGCTGCGAAATAGGTGCTGGAAGGTTGCCCAGTCAGTTTCGGGGTCAAAACAACCGGTTAGGTGCGAGGAAGACTCGTCAACAACGACCCGCGTGCGACTTGGAACGGCCTCTGGTTTTCCAGAAATGCGGTCGCATTTCCATTTTGCCTTCCCAGAAATGCGGTCGCATTTCTGGAGAATTCCAGCTTCAACTCTGTTTTTCTGCACAACAGCAAACCAAGTCAAATTTGCTTCAAATCAAGTCTTTTTAGGCATAATTAAGGATAATTCAACAAAAGTGACTCTCAACACCCTAACTTATCAAATTAACATATTATGAGCTCGAAAATAGTAAAATTGACCTAAACACTCAATATTTGACCAAGAAATGAGCTAAATATAAGGGTAAAATAGGTATATTTTTTACCCTTATCAACCACTCTCACCCATACAAATCAAATGATAATCCCTCGTGAATAGGAGTCCATAACCCACTTAGGATTGATACTAAGTTGCCTAGGTCATCCTAGTGAAATAGAAACCTAACTAGTCAACGGTGTTACAACTAGCGATTACTATTTCGTAGTCCGTTCTTATGCAAACTCATTTCATAGGATACCCCCACTCACATGTCCCCTACACAAACGCGTTGGATCATTGCGTTTGTATCAAAATACAAAGCGGGTCGTATCCATAGTGTCACCAGGATAAGGTACCCAACCTTATCTCTATACTATAGACCCTTTAGGTTGTAACTTGAACAGTGATCCCCGTTGATAACTTTCCAAAAGGGAGTTATTTAGGCCTTAGTCCTATAGTGTTCTGTGTGCCTTTTGTGTTAAATAGGGTTGCTTTTAGATGAATATTATATGTTTTAACCCATTTGGAAGAATGGAGGCTTGGGAAGTTATTTTATGTAGAAAATATTGTTGAGCGACTTGAGGGAGCAAAATCTATGATCCAGTAAAGCAAGGAACAAAACTGCCATGTAACAGCTCGTAATCCATTTCAATGAAGTGGCATTAGCTTAATTAATTTCGGATCTAAGAACCTTGGAGAGTCTTCCACGGGTACAATTTGACCTAATGTGGGTTTGATCTCACTCTATAAAAGGAAAGAGCCGTCTCAAGTCAAAAACATTCCAATTTCCATCTTTGGAAGTCGAATAGAGGAGGAAAAATTGGAGACTTCAAGAAGACCATCAACTACGGATCTAATCAAGGGAATTAATCTTTTTTTTGTAATTTCTTGTAGTTATGGATGCACATACTTAGATTGTAGAGTGTGTTATGATGAACCTTATGAACTAAATTTACTTAGGTGTTGGTTAGGAATTATGTAATTGTCATGCTTCATTCTCTATGCAATATATGTTGATTTGAGCATCTTGATTAATTGTTGTGTCCATTTCTATTTTGTGCCCGCATGGCCAGCCGGTATGAATATCACTTCTTAGTTTCAGGGATGATTTGAGAAGTGTGTGACATTTAATCACACTAGACCATTATGTGTTGGTGAACGCCAGTGACTGGGTTAGGGATAACCAGTTGCCTAATGCTTGATCTATAGCACGTCATTGGAGTTGAAACACATTCCAAAAAATCCAGAGCTTCGGGAGGATCCTGCTAATAAGACTGCAAGAGAATTGCCTAATCAATAATATTGCTAGAGCATCTTTTAAAACAATTACTAAAATCCTGACCAACGCTTGTTTCCAATCTGTCTGCTTTATCCGTTTACTTTCTGTTCTATCATTTCTTTTGCTTCAGCATTTTATCAAAATCAATCAATTTAACAACCCTTGAAGCCATTAGGAAGTTAGACAAGATAGATAAAGTGAGAGCTATTCAAACCCCGTGGATACGATAAATTACTTATCACTTGCTACGGATTGTGTATGCTTGCACAGTATTCTAGAGCTTATTTTCGCTATATTTTTACCCCACTCTAGAAGGCAACAAGTTTTTGGCGCCATTGCTGGGGACTTGAATAAGTTTTTATATGATCTGTTTTGTGTATGTGTTTTAGTGGTTTGGTGCTAGAACTTTTTGATTGTTTCTTTTGTTTTTGCAGGTGTGTGTTTGGTGCATGAGCGGTCCGCCTAGGGTGAGGTTCGAGCTTGATCCAGAATTTGAAAGGACATTCAGGAGAAGAAGGAGAAAGCAACTTAGAAATCAAAATCCAATGGATAACGTGTCGCGTCTCTCGGAAGTTCCCGAAGATCCACTTAATCCCCAGCAGAATCGTGTGTTGCAGCCTAATCCACCACCGGAGCAAAATGGACAGCAAAATAACCAGGCTGAGAACCCTATCTTGGTAGCAAACGATAAGGCCAGAGCCATTCGAGCGTATACTTTTCCAATGTTTGATGAGTTAAATCTAGGAATTGCGCGTCCTCAAATTGAGGCAGCAAATTTTGAAATGAAACCGGTAATGTTTCAGATGTTGCAAACCGTGGGTCAGTTCCATGGTTTGTCATCTGAAGACCCTCCTTTACATCTTAAGTATTTCCTAGGAGTTAGTGATTCATTTGTAATTCAAGGAGTGTCTAAAGATGCCCTTAGATTAACTTTGTTCCTGTATTCTCTTAGAGATGGAGCAAAGGCATGGTTAAATTCTTTTGCTCCAGGATCAATTAGGACATGGAATGAGTTAGCGGAAAAATTTCTTAGCAAGTATTTTCCACCAACTAGGAATGCCAAATTGAGGAGTGAGATAGTGGGATTTAGGCAACTCGAAGATGAAACTTTTAGTGAGGCTTGGGAGAGGTTTAAGGAGCTTTTGCAAAAGTGTCCCCACCATGGTTTACCTCATTGTATCCAAATGGAAACATTTTACAATGGGTTAAATGCAGCAACCCAAGGTATGGTCGATGCCTCGACTGGAGGGGCCCTTTTGGCAAAAACTTTCAATGAAGCCCATGAAATTTTAGAAAGAATATCAACCAATAGTTTTCAGTGGTCGGATGTTAGAGGCTCAAATAAAAAAGTTAAGAGTGTGTTAGAGGTTGATGGTGTGTCTACCATTAGGGCTGATATTGCAATGTTAGTTAACGCTCTTAAAAATGTGACAGTGGTTAGTCATCAGCAGCTGCCAGTAGTGGAGCCTGCTGCAGTGGTGAACCAAGTTACAGAGGAATCATGTGTCTATTATGGTGAAGAGCACAACTACGAGTTTTGCCCCAACAATCCAACTTCTGTGTTTTTTGTAGGTAATCAAAGGAATAACCCTTATTCTAACTTTTATAATCCAAGTTGGTGCAACCACCCCAACTTTGCATGGGGAGGGCAAGGAAGCAATTTGCAAGCCCCTCAAGCACAGCAGAAGGTGAACCAGTCAGGATTTGCTAAATCACAGGTATTGCCCCAGCAAAATAAACCAGCTTTGCCCCAGCAAAATTCAGAGAGTTCTCTTGAGGCAATGATGAAAGAATATATGGCTCGTACAGATGCCGCAATTCAAAGTAATCAAGCTTCAATGAGAGCCCTAGAATTGCAAATGAGTTAGCTAGCTAATGAGCTGAAGGCAAGGCCACAATGGAAGCTTCTTGCGGATACTGAGCACCCTAGAAGGGAAGGTAAGGAGCAGGTACAGGCAGTGACTTTAAGGAGTGGTAAGCCACTAGAAGAGAGAAAGGAGCCTAGTAAACCCCAGGACGTAGAAAAGAGTAGTGATAAAAATGTTGTTGTTGAAAAAGAGTTGGAGTCTGGTAAAAGTGATGGAGGCAGCAATAATGATGCTGGAGCATCTGGTTCTGTTCCAGATGTGGAAGTTTGTTCTTTCATTAAGATTCTTATGTACCACTTTATGTACCACCTCTACCTTTTCCACAAAGGCAAAGGCCTAAGAATCAAGATGGTCAATTTAGGAAGCTCTGAGAGATTCTTAAGCAATTGCATATAAATATCCCTTTAGTAGAAACCATAGAGCAAATGCCAAATTATGTTAAATTTAAGGATATTTTAACTAAAAAGAATAGGTTAGGTGAGTTTGAAACTGTATCTCTTACTGAGGAATGTAGTGTTATTCTTAAGAATGGGCTACCAACCAAGGCTAAGGATCCAGGATCATTTACTATTCCTGTCTCAATAGGTGGAAAAGAGTTAGGTAGAGCACTTTGTGATTTAGGTGCAAGCATTAACCTTATGCCTCTTTCGGTCTATCGAAAGCTAGGTATTGGTGAAGCTAGGCCTACCACAGTCACACTGCAACTAGCTGATAGGTCTATCACTTATCCAGAGGGTAAAATTGAGGATGTCTTAGTGAAAGTAGATAAATTCATATTTCCTGTTGATTTTATTATTTTAGACTATGAGGCAGATAAAGATGTCCCAATTATTCTTGGTCGTCCATTTTTGGCTACTGGTAGAGCGTTGATAGATGTTCAAAAAGGGGAACTAACAATGAGGGTTTATGATGAGGAAGTGAAGTTTAATGTTTTTAAAGCCATGAAGTATCCAGACGAAGTGGAAGATTGTTCTTTCATTAGGATTCTGGAGAACACAATTGTTGAGACAACAATGGAGGATTTGGCAAACAAGCATTTGGAAGATCATGGAGAGATTAGTGTAGAGGATTTAGAAGTTTGTTCTTTAGAAAGAAAAAGTGAAAAAGAAGTGTTTAGGTGTGAGGATGTTTTTGAGTCTTTAGATTTGGATGAAAGGAAGGTTCCTCCTATTAAGTCATCCCTGATTGAGGCACCCACTTTAGATTTGAAACCCTTGCCAGATCATCTAAAGTATGTGTATCTTGGGGAGGGTGAGACGTTGCCCATTATTGTGGCATCAGATTTAATGCCGGCAGATGAAGAGGCCTAAATAAAATTGCTGCAGCAATACCGCAAAGCAATAGGTTGGACATTGGCTGACATTCAGGGAATTAGCCCGTCTTTCTGTATGCACAAAATCACTCTAGAGGAGGGATCCTTTAGGAGTATTGAGCAACAGAGAAGGCTTAATCCTGCAATGAAAGAGGTAGTTAAGAAGGAGGTGATCAAATGGTTGGATGCTGAGATTATCTATCCAATTGCAGATAGCAATTGGGTAAGCCTTGTCCAATGTGTTCCTAAGAAAGGAGGTGTCACAGTAGTATCTAATAAAAACAATGAGTTGATCCCAACTAGGACAGTAACTGGCTAGAGGGTTTGCATGGATTATAGGAGGCTTAACAAAGCCACCCGTAAGGACCATTTCTCTCTACCATTTATTGACCAGATGTTGGATAGATTGGTTGGTCAGGCTTACTACTGTTTCTTAGATGGTTATTCTGGGTATAACCAGATTACCATTGCTCCTGAGGATCAGGAAAAAACCACTTTCACCTGCCCTTATGGGACATTTGCCTTTCGGCGAATGCCTTTTGGCCTCTGCAATGCTCCAACAACATTTCAGCGGTGTATGTTAGCAATTTTTTCTGATATGATTGAGTCCACTGTTGAGGTATTTATGGACAATTTTTCAGTTTTTGGAGGGTCTTTTCAGCATTGTTTGAATAATTTAGGTAAGGTGTTAAAGAGATGTGAGGATACCCATCTAGTTCTTAATTGGGAGGAATGCCACTTCATGGTGAAAGAGGGCATAGTGTTAGGTCATAAGATTTCAAAGAAAGGTCTAGAGGTTGATCGAGCAAAAATAGATGTTATTGAGAGATTAAAACAACCGAATTCAGTTAAAGGGGTTCGAAGTTTTTTAGGTCATGCTGGATTTTATAGAAGGTTCATAAAGGATTTTTCAAAGATTAGTAAACCTCTTTGTAACTTATTGTGTGCTTGTAGACCCCTAAATTTTTCTGAAATTTTATTTAATTTTAATTTAGCCATTTTTCGAAAATGAGAAAAAAAAAAAGAATATTCTAGATCTTTAATTTAGCCAATTCAATTGTTTTTTTAAATAGGTCAAATATTTTATTTTTGATTAATTAATTTGCCAAATCAAATATTAGGTTTATTTGGTAAAGTTAATTAAACAAAATATCTTTTTTCCTTGGGTGGTTGATTGTCAAATAATATCTTGTAAATTTGGAAAGTAAAATTTGTGTATTTATTTAATTCCCTTTTCATTTTTTTTATTTTATTGGATTTTAATTTTATTGATCACCTTCCTAATTTGTGGTGGTTGGAATTGGCTATAAAAAGGGAGCCCTCCCATCTTGTAATACACGATTTCTTTAGCCTTGGGAGACCCTCTCTACACGTTTTTTTGGCTAAAAATAGACTCCCCAAATCTCTCTCCCTAAAAAACCCTAGATACACTTTTCCCTCTTTCCCACCTAACTTCCCTCCCCTACTCCTCAAGATTTTTTTTTCCCTTCTCACGTTTTCCCTCCATCTCGCCATCACTCTCTCTCAATCTCACGTTGCCACTTCATTAAGTCTTATTCCCAATCCAACGGTCACAAGCATTCTTTGTAAGTATTTTTTTTAAAACCTTTGTCTTCAATTCTTTTTTTTAATAGCTTTCTTTCTTTTCATGAGGTTAATATTCTTTCTTTTCATGCTTTTATAAAGATTAGTTTATTTATCGTTTCTTTCGCTTTATTTTAATATGTCTTCTTTTTAGCATTTAAGAAGTTACGTGATTTTTTTAGGGAACATTGGACAATTGCATGCATGTTTTCAATTCCAATTTTATCATGTATATTTTTATGTACTTAAACGTTTAGAGTTGATTATTATATGTTGCTTATGTTGAACTTGTAATTTTATTTTATTTTATTATTATTTTTTTTTTTTTTGCAATGGAATCTAGTATTATTATTTATAGTTTAGTCATATATTTTCATTAAATCAATATGTAGATACTTTGCCTAAACCAATGTTTTCTTTTGTTAAATGTGTTAAAAAAATAAAGGAATCTCCAACGACAGAATCTTAATTTTTGGAATGCCGATGTTGAGTTTTCTTGAGGTAAGAAATCAATGTCTTGGAATGCCGAGATTTGATTTCAATATGGTTCCTTTAAAGCAAATGAATTTAATGAATTTTTAATTCTTGAATATGGTAGTTTTCTTCTCTTTTTAAGCATTTTATCTCAATTGTATATTGCTGAATTTTTTTTATATTTTATTTCACTATGTTATGATACGGTGTTTAATCTATTTTCCTCTATATTTCTTTTCGTAATTAAATATTTTCCAAAAATAAAAAAATCTTCCAACGATGGAATCTTGAATTTTCGGGATGCCGACATTTGAGTTTCTTGAGGAAAAAATAAAATCCCGGGATGTCGGGGTTTGATTTTAATATTTCTTTCCATTTTTACATTTTTTTTCTTTTAAAACTTTTTTCCTTCCAAAGAAGCATATTTCATTAAATACATCTTCTTTAAGAGGAATATATTAAAAGCTTTTGCTAAAATTGTTTCATAAATATTATTTTCAAAAATAGTAAATCAATCCAAAACCCATTTTCCATAAAAATGCCACTTGCTTTTAAGAATAAAATTAATTAAGAGTTTTCCCTTAAAATAAGTATTCTTTACTCACACATTTTTCCAAAATTAATAAACCGAATGTTTTAAATAAAAAAGAAATAAACTTTCCTATGACGGAAATTAGGAAATCAAGATATTGACTTTCCTAATATTCTTGAGGTATAATGAATTTAAATTTGGGATGCCAAATTAAATTCATACAAATTTTGAATGGCTTTACGCCTCCCACAATTATTGCTCATTATTTATTTATGGAATAATGAGAACTAAATGTGGGACATTTAAAAATCAACTAAAAAATCCTCTTTAGTATTTACCATAGCCAATTTCTTTAAATAACACAAGAAAAATAAAATTTCGTTCTTCGAACGAGTGTTGTGGGGTGCTAATACCTTCCCCATACACAAAAGACCCCCGAACCTTAAATCTTTATTTGCAGACCATTTTAGCATATTGTTGGGTGCCCAGTCACACCCTCTAAATCAAGACTGGTGGCGACTCCATTTTCCTCCTCTTGGGAACAAAGTCGGCCGTTCCGCGTCGCAAACCCATAGCGACAGTGCTGGTAGTGTTTTTGACTTTAATGCAGATTGTAGGAAGGGTTTTGAAACTTTAAAGGCTGCTTTAGTCTCAGTCCTCATTCTTTGTGCACTTGACTGGAGTTTACCATTTGAGGTAATGTGTGATGTGTGATGCAAGTGATGTTATAGTAGGTGCAATGCTGGGGCAAAAGCAGGGCAAATTTATCCATCCTATTTATTATGCAAGCAGAGTTTTGAATGAGACACAAATCAACTACACAACTACTGAAAAGGAGTTGTTAGCGGTTGTGTTTGCCTTTGAGAAATTCCGCCCTTATTTGGTTGGATCCAAAGTCACGGTTTTCACAAATCATGCAGCAATAAGGTACTTAATGGCTAAGAAAGATGCGAAGCCTAGATTGATTCATTGGGTTTTGTTATATCAGGAATTCGACTTGGAGATAAAGGATAAGAAGGGATCAGAGAATGTTATTGCAGATCATTTGTCTTGTCTTGATCCAACATCATCTTTGTCGGAGCAATCTGTCATCTCAGATTCTTTTCCAGATGAGCAGCTCTTTGCTGTTAATGTAAAGGTAGTAAGGGATATCCCTTGGTATGTTGATATTGCCAACTTTTTGGTAAAAGGAGTTACTCCTATTGACATGGATTGGAGGCAGATGAAAAAGTTTAAGCATGGTGCAAAACTTTTCTATTAGGATGAGCCATTTATGTATAAGCAATGCTCTGATGGTATTATTCGAAGATGTGTTTCAGGTGATGAAGCAAAGGAAATCCTGGAGCAATGTCACTCTTCACCGTATGGAGGTCATTTCAGCGGTCAGAGGACAGCTATGAGGATTTTGCAATGTGGATTCTTCTGGCCTTCCTTATTTAAGGATGCCCATTAGTTCTACAAGCAATGTGATGCTTGCCAAAGGAGAGGAAATTTAGAACCTCGAGATGAAATGCCTCTTACTTACATTTTAGAATTAGAATTATTCGATGTATGGGGTATTGATTTTATGGGGCCATTTCCCCCTTCTAATGGTAATGTTTTTATCTTATTGGCAGTTGATTACGTGTTCAAGTGGGTGAAGGTCATTGCATCCCATCAGAATGATGCTAAGATGGTATCAAGGTTTCTCTAATCGCACATTTTTGCACGGTTTGGGACACCTAGAGCTTTAGTGAGTGATGAGGGTACACACTTTGTAAATAATGTTTTAGCTAAGCTTTTAGCCAAGTATGGAATTAAGCATAGGATAGCTACCCCTTATCGCCCACAAGCAAATGGTCAAGTTGAAGTTAGTAATAGGAAAATTAAATCCATTTTAGAGAAAGTAGTCCATCCATCTAGGAAAGATTGGTCTTTTCGGTTAGATGAGGCTCTATGGGCTTATAGGACAACCTATAAGACTCCTCTAGGTATGTCTCCCTATAGGTTAGTGTATGGAAAGGCTTGCCATTTACCGTTAGAGCTGAGCATAAAACGTTTTCGGCTTCAAAGAAATTAAATTTTGATCTGAGTCATGCAGGTGCAATAAGAATGCTGCAGCTAAATGAATTAGAAGAGTTTCGTCAGTTTTCTTATGAAGATACGAGAATATATAAAGAAAAGACTAAGTTGTGCCATGATAAGAAAATAAAGCCTTAAGAGTTTGTTAAGGGTCAGAGAGTCTTGCTTTATAACTCTAGATTGAAATTGTTTCCTGGAAAATTAAAATCTAAATGGTCTGGGCCATTTGTTGTGATTGAAGTTTTTCCTCACGGAGCAATTACTTTGAGAGATGAAATGGATGAGCGAGTGTTCAAGGTTAATGGACCGCGAGTGAAGCATTATTGGGGAGAGGAATTTCGTTCGAAAAATCCTTCCCTAAAGTTGGTTGATGAATGAGCGAGCGAGAGTTTTGCGGGAGCATTTCATATTGCAATATATTTAGCTCCCAGTGTTTGTTGCGATTTTATTTTTCGCTGATTGGATTTTACTTTAATTCGAATTATTTTAAATTAGATTCCGTTTATTTGGATCTTATCTTATTTATTTTAATTCGTTGGTACTTTTAATTTTTCGTAGATTTTATTTCTGGTTTATTTATCTTTTATTTCGCTGATTTATTTATTTAATTTAATCAGATTAGATTAGTTTAGATTTAATTTTAAATTTTATTTTCGTTATTTAAATTTCTGTTTAGATTAAGGTTTTAATAAATATATTTTTCCTGATTTATTCGGCTAAAGATAAAAAGGAGAGATTTGATTTTTGGCGGTTTGAATTTAAATTGAAATCTTCCGTATCAAAGATTCTTCTAGAAGAAAATCTTTGCTGATCAGTTTGTTTTTGCAATCTGTTGGTAGGATCGAATATTTTGTCAGATTCTAAGGGAATTGGTTGTGAATTAAATATTTTACCGTTTGGAATTTAATTTTTCAGTGGGCAGGTAAACCGTGTGAAGCATCTGGCGCTTCCACGTGTCACGCAGTGTTGATCCAATGATCTATCTGTTAGCCAGCGCAAGGAAGATTTACCATGGGGCAAAATTTTACCGTTTTGAAATTTAATCCTCCATGATTACATGCAAATTAAAATGGTAATTTTTATTTAATTAGGGCAGAATCTTTTGGTTAGGATTTAATATGTTGAAGCCCTATTTATTCAAGACCCCTGGTAAGTTTCGTTTAACTTCGTCTTTTTGCCTTCATTCTTTGCCATTTTTATTCTCTCCCTTGCTTTCGATTACTGTGAAATTTTCCAAGTCTGAAATGGCTAAAACAAGAGGAAGGAAAGAGAGAGATACTAAGGAAGAAGAAGTGTCCATTACCCCTGAGGCACCAAAGACAAAAGCAAAGAGAAGGAAGACGCCGGAAGAGAGAGAGGCTAAGAGAAGAAGAAGACAACAGAGAGCTGAGGTTACGGAAGTAGTGAGGAAGGTTATTGAGGACATTGTTGATGACGCGGTTGAAGAAGAGCAACCAAAGGAACCTGAGGAAAAGAAAGATGCTGAACAGAGTGATCCGATAGTGGAAAATCCGCAAGAAGTGAAAGAGAAGCAAGCGGAAGATGTGCAAGAACAAGGAAACGGTCAAGAGCAACAGGCTCAAACTACAGAAATTGTGTCGGAGGTTCCATGTCGTCGCCACCGCAAGTAAAAGGCTGGGCGAATCAAGGTGATTCGGACAGACGCTCCATCGCCGTCGACGACAGAATCTGAGAAAGAAAATTCTGAGAAAGAAGAGCAAGAGAAAAAGGGGACAGAGGACCAAGAGAGAGAAGAAGCAGAAAAGAAAGCAGAGGAAGAAGCTTTGGCGAAGCATCAAGAGGGCAAGGGAGTTGCCGAAGCAACGGATGAAGCAGAAGATGAAGAATCAGGAATGACATTCATTCTCTTCGTTAATGAGCTTGCCAGAGCAAAATACAGGGAGATGTTGAAAAAGGATTTCCTATTTGAAAGAGGCTTCGATGAAGATTTACCGCATTTCTTGAGGGCTGGAATAGCAAATCACGGGTGGAGTCAATTCTGTGTGAAACCAGACCCACTAAATTCAAACATTGTTCGTGAGTTTTATGTGAACATAGATGATCAAGAAGGATTCCAAGTCATGGTCCGAGGGGTGGTTGTTGATTGGAGCCCAGGAGCAATCAATTCTCTCTTCAACCTCCAAGACTTTCCGCATGCTGGGTTTAATGAGATGGTGGTGGCACCATCTAACGACCAATTGAACGCAGCTGTCAGGGAGGTTGGCATTGAAGGGGCCCAATGGAAGGTGTCGAAGACGGAGAAGCGCACATTCTAGGCGGCGTATTTGAAGAGTGAGGCTAACACATGGTTGGGCTTCATCAAACTGCGCTTGCTTCCGATAACCCATGACTCGACAGTGTCTCAGGACAGAGTGCTTCTGGTATTTGCTATCCTACGTTCTTTGAGTATCGATGTTGGAAAAATAATTTTGAATGAAATCTACAATTGCTGGAGTAAGAAGGTGGGAAAGTTGTTCTTCCCAAACACGATTACAATGTTATGCAGCAGGGCAGGGGTGCCCACGACTCCAGATGATGTTCTTCTACTTGATAAGGGGATAATAGACACGCCCAATTTGGCTCGGCTTCAGCTCACGCAGGAGGCACGCCAAGGTGGGTTGGTGTGCGGCATCCACCAGATTATAGAGCAACTGGCACTTTCAACCAGTAGGCAAGAGTATGTCGAAAGGCAGGCTAAAACCTACTGGACTTATGCTAAAAGGAGGGATGTCATGCTTAGGAGGGCCTTGCAATCCAATTTTTCAAACCATATCAGGCCTTCCATGTTTTCCCCGATGACCTGTTTAACCCCTAGATTCTACCACCGCCAGTAGAAAGAGAAGAAAAGGAAGAAGAGGAGCAGGGTCAAGAGGATTGATGAAGAAAACGAGTTGGGCGAGCATTTATTTTGTTCTTATATTTTTTATTGCTCGCATATTCTTGACCCTAGTTTTTTTTTATGTTTCTGTTTTCTGTTTTCTTGTTTTTATTTTTATGTTTCTTGGCCATCAAAAATATCTGTTGATGTAAATCTTTTTAGTTGTTTTTAATGAAATTTCCGAAGTTGTTTCTGTTCTAAGCACTGAGCATTCCTAACTTAACCATTTTTCTTCTGAATTTTTGAAGCTTGGACTAGTTAGCTTAATTAGATCAAGGTGTTCTGATCTCCAGAAACCTTTTGCTTGAGCATTTCTTCTAGCCTGGTCATCGCTGCAACAAGAAGATTTTGAGGTAGTGTTGACTTATTTGATCCACCTTAAGCTTAATTCTAGTCCCATGCTTAGTTTAAAATTCAGATAGAAAAATTATTTAGTTTGGGGGTATAATTTATCATGTTCATAATTCATTGGGGAAAATGAATAATTCAAGTTTGGGGGACTTTTTGCTACTCCGCTTCTTTTGCTCTAGCATTCCTCTCCTTCATAATTATTCTTTTAGGTTGTTAAGTAACCAGGGACATTTGTGATACCCACAGTTTGTCTTTGCGTCAAAAGATGACCTAGGAAATATTGAAAAAATGATGATTATTATTAGCTGTAAAAAAAAATTTGTCAATTTTGCTGAAAAAATTCACGGAGCAAAAGTTTTGAAGGATGAATGATAATCTAGTAGTTTTTCTGTCTCCCAGGGCTTAGGTGAGCTTCATCATAAAATGTCGCCATTCTGAGAAGCAAGGGACAGAATAACTAAGGATTTTTTAGCTTTGCAATGAGTATTTAGCCTAGTAGTAATGAGTTTGAGGCAAGGGTATACTGCACCATAAAGTGGGTCATCCCATGCTTAAGAGCTTATGACAGTAGGGTTGCTTAAGTCTGAAGAACAAAAACATAAACCCCTTTAAAATGTGTTTAAATATGTCAGGTAATAGAGCTAGGCTGTGGCAAGTTCTTAGGATTGAGTTAAAGGTGGTGATTATTTGTCCATGCCGGAAGAATTATTTTGCTGCAGCAGTGCTTGGTTTTGCAAAATGCTCAGGTAAAGGTTGAAGGTAGTGTTGGATTATCTGTTTTGATTGAGTTATGCTTTGTCTAATGTTTTGCATTCTCAAGGGAAGGTTAGTTAGTATTGCTCGGGACGCGCAATAGATCAAGTTTGGGGGTATGATAACTCTCCAAAAGGGAGTTATTTAGGCCTTAGTTCTATAGTGTTTTGAGTGTCTTTTGTGTTAAATAGGGTTGCTTTTAGATGAATATTATATGTTTTAACCCATTTGGAAGAATGTAAGCTTTGGAAGTTATTTTGTGCAGAAAATATTGTTGAGCGACTTGAGGGAGCAAAATCTGTGATCTAGTAAAGCAAGGAGCAAAACAGCCACGTAACAGCTCGTAATCCATTTCAATGAAGTGGTGTTAGCTGAATTAATTTCGGATCTAAGAAGCTTGGAGAGCCTTCCACGTGTACAATTTGACCTAATTAGGGTTTGATCTCACTCTATAAAAGGAAAGAGTCGTCTCAAGTCAAAAACATTCCGATTTTCATCTTTGGAAGTCGAATAGAGGAGGAAAGATTGGAGACTTCAAGAAGACCATCAACTACGGATCTAATCAAGGGAATTAATCTTTTCTTGTAATTTCTTGTAGTTATGGATGCACATACTCAGATTGTAGCGTGTGTTATGATGAACCTTATGAACTAAATTTACTTAGGTGTTGGTTAGGAATTATGTAATTGTCGTGCTTCATTTTCTATGCAATATATGTTGATTTGAGCATCTTGATTAATTGTTGTGTCCATTTCTATTTTGTGCCCGCCTGGCCAGCCGGTATGAATATCACTTCTTAGTTTCAGGGATGATTTGAGAAGTGTGGCATTTAATCACACTAGACCATTATGTGTTGGTGAACGCCAGTGACTGAGTTAGAGATAACCAGTTGCCTAGTGCTTGATCGGTAGCACGTCATTGGAGTTGAAACACATTCCAAAAAATCTAGAGTTTCGGGAGGATCCTGCTAATAAGACTGCAAGAGAATTGTCTAATCAATAATATTGCTAGAGAATCTTTTAAAACAATTACTAAAATCCTGACCAACGCATGTTTCCAATCTGTCTGCTTTATCCGTTTACTTTATGTTCTGTCATTTCTTTTGCTTCAGCATTTTATCAAAATCAATCAATTTAACAACCCTTGAAACCATTAGGAAGTTACACAAGATAGATAAAGTGAGAGCTATTCAAACCCCGTGGATACGATAAATTACTTATCACTTGTTGCGGATTGTGTATGCTTGCATAGTATTCTAGAGCTTATTTTCGCTATATTTTTACCCCACTCTAGAAGGCAACACCCGTATGTCCCCACAGACCGCTCAAGTCTCATACTAACAGCCTAGGATGTTTAGTTTATTGGATTAGGGTTATTTAGGTAAGACATGCACAATACTAACTATTAAATGAACAATACATCAAATATCGTTTTATTAATGTTCGGCCAAATGTTACATTTACTATCCACGAGTTTTAGGGCATAAAACCCAACATAGGCATGTTCCACTAATGACCGAGAGTCTAATACCTTTGAGTGTTCTAGATAGTAAAGGTTTCAGTTTCAAAGGTGAAGGTGGAGTTACTTATGTCTGTAAGGGTTCCGATGTGATTCTAAAAGGTGTGAAGTGTGGAACTTTATATTATCTGATACGTTCTACACTAACTGGTTTTGCTGTTGTTGCATCCTCTACAGTTCGCAAAGAGGATATGACTAAGCTGTGGCATATGAGACTTGGTCATATGAGTGAAAGAGGGATGCAAATTTTTTCAAAGAGAGATCTTCTTTGTGGGCACAATATGCAGGATCTGGAATTTTGTGAGCATTGTGTGTTTGAAAAGATTCATTGTAACAAGTTTCCAAATGGTGTTCACAGTATGAAGGGAACACTTGATTATGTCCACTCTGACTGTTGGGGTCCTTCTCAAGTTAAGTCTGTTTGAAGTAGCATGTATTTTTTGTCTATCATTGATGACTACTCAAGAATGACTTGGGTATTTACGATGAAGCACAAAAGTGAAGCCTTCAAGAATTTCAAGCAATGGAAGACTTTAGTAGAAAATCAAACTGGAAAGAAGATCAAAAGGCTACGAACTAATAATGGTTTGGAATTCTGTGGGTCTGAGTTCAATGAGTTTTGCAAGAATGAGGGGATTGCCCGTCATCGCACCGTTAGAGATACGCCACAGCAAAAGGGGGTGGCAGAACGCATGAATTAGACACTTCTAGAAAGAGCAAGATACATGCTTTCTAATGTTGGGTTAGCTAGAAGATTTTGGGCAAAAGCAGTAAGCACAACGTGTTATTTGATTAATCGAGGATCTCACACATGTATTGATTGTAAAACACCTTATGAGGTGTGGTATGGTAAGCTTGCAGATTATTCTTGGTTGAGAGTTTTTGGTTGTTCAGTTTACTATCATATGAATGAGGGTAAATTAGAACCTAGAGCTAAAAAGGATATATTTGTGGGGTTTGGTGATGGAGTAAAAAGTTAAAGGATCTGGTCAACTTTTGAAAATAGAGTTATACTTAGTATGAATGTAATATTTGATGAGAACTCTATGTTTAACTCTATTTTGAAGTTCGCTGTTACAGGAGAAAATAGTGATGTTTATAAACAGGTGGAGCTGCAATTCACTTCTGGACAAATTGAATCACAACACTAAGGTGTAGAAGATCAACATGCTGCTATAGAAACTGATGTGCCAGTTGTTGATACAGGAACAAATGAGCTAGAATCTTCTAGTTCAGAAGCAGCACGTCAGCCAAGTATAGCTCTTGATAGAGCTAGGAGAGTTGGCATTGGACCCCAAAGAGGTATGATTTTGAGGATATGGTTGCTTATGCTTTGCAGGTTGCTGAAGAGGTGGATCCTCATGAGCCATTCACCTACAGAGAAGATGTTTCGTGTAGTGAGTTTGCTTAGTGGCTTGCTTCAATGGGAGATGAGATGGAATCACTTGATAAAAATCAGACTTGGGAGTTAGTCAAACGACCTAAGGAGAGAAAGATTGTTACTTGTAAATGGTCTTCAAGAAAAAAGAAGGAATCTCACCTACAGAGGGTATTAAATATAAAGCTTGAGTTGTTGCAAGAGGGTTCACACAGAGAGAATGAGTTGATTACAATGAAATTTTCTCACCAGTAGTTAGACATACTTCCATTAGGGTGCTTCTAGCCATGGTCGCACATCAGAATTTAAAACTTGAGCAACTAGATGTGAAGACAACTTTCTTACATGGAGAGTTCGAGGAGAAGATTTATATGACCCAGCCAGAGAGGTTCCAGTGTCCTGGTAAGGAAGACTATGTTTGCAAGCTGAAGAAGTCTTTATATGGGCTAAAACAGTCTCCATGACAGTGGTATAAAAGGTTTGACAGTTATATGATTGAGTTAGGCTACAACAGGAGTCTATATGATTGTTGTTTGTATCACAACGAGCTTGATGATGGCTTGAAGATTAATCTGGTTCTGTACGTAGATATGTTCATAGCTGCAAAGTCCAAGTATGATATTTTGAAGGTGAAAGGTCTTCTTAATGTTGAATTTGAGATGAAGGATTTGGGTGTTGCTTAGAAAATTTTGGGGTATGGAGATTTATAAGGAAAGAAATAAAAATAAGTTTTTCTTATCACAAAAAGGCTATATTCAGAAGATATTGTCCAGATTTGGGATGTCTTTAGCTAAGCCTATAGATACTCTTAGTGCTGCAAGTGTTCGTTTGTCCTCTGTACTTGCATCACAATCTGAAGCTGAAAATGAATACATGTCTCGAGTCCCATATGCTAGTGCAGTAGGAAGCTTAATGTATGTTATGGTCTGCACTAGGTCTGATCTTGCACATGTTGTGAGTGTTGTCAGTAGGTTCATGGGGCAACCTAGAAAGGTGAATGATTGGAATTCCCAATTCCGTTACAGCGGAAGCAATTGGACCGTTCGTATTTAATTTTATTTTGCAAAATACCAATACACTAGCAACAATTTCACAACATAAATTCCTAAAGGCTAAGCATTGAGAAACATACTGTCGTCTGACGACTCTGAATTCTTCAAGAACACCACCACGAGGCTACCCTGCTATTCTCTGAGATCGAGAACGGAGTGGTGGGACTCCTTGATCTTGAATTTGGGAAGAACTACAGAGAATATAAAATTCCTCTGTGTTTCTTGTTGAGAGAGAATGAGAGAGAGGAGAGTGATTGAGAGATGCAGGGAGAGTGCTGTAGGAAAATGAGAGAGTCATAAGATGACCCCTCCATCGTGAGATTAATTATGAGGGATCTGATAACCACTCCCCTAATTGGGGAGTTGGTTATTTAATTAATTCATTATAATATAAACCATTATATTATAAATTAATTAATTGAACATAACATCTCATATTTAATTGTGTGTGTGTGTGCGCGCGCGCGCATTAAATCATATTAAATGCACAACTCTCACATAATATATAGTTTCAATTAAAATTAATTAAATCGCATTTAATTAAATTAATTAAACTACACAATTAATTAATTCCAATAACCAATTAAATATCACATATTTAATTAACCAAACATTTGAATCATATTCAAATGTGCATCTCTCATATAACCTATAGTTTTAATGTGAATCCAATTCACATTAAAATTAATCTATAGATATTAATTTAATTAAATCAGATTTAACTAAATTAAATTGAACAATTAATTAATTCAAAAGTTAATTAATTTTATAATTAATTAAATATCAACCATATTTAATTAATTACATATTAGAATCATATTCTAATATATCTCTCATATATTATAGTTTAATTAAATCACATTTAATTAGACTAATTGAATAATTAATTAATTCACAATTAATTAATTTATTCACTAATTAAATATCACATATTTAATTAGTTATAAATTTGAACTCTTTCAAATATATGATTCTCTCAATTTAATAAAGTTTAATCTCATATTAAACTTTATATTATAATGTATCACTATACATTATATTAATTGTATCTCATACAATTAACTTGATTCCCATATTGAATTTGAACTATTCAAATTCTTTCAAGGTAAATTTTTTCCCAATTACTCTTTACGAGCTAGAAGGGTGATCTAATGGACCTACAGATCAGAAACTCCAATGATATGAGGTTAACTGACTAAACTCATTAATCGAGTTAACCAATATTCATTAACTATGGGTCACTCCACTAAAGACCCACAACTACACTCTTCTCACTGTAGAATATTTCGGTGTCCACGGATATCGACCAATAACAGTAAGTCAATCCTTCACGAGTGTTCGTAACTACAGCTGGGTCAAATTATCGTTTTACCCCTGTGTTACCTCTGGCTCCTTAAGTACCAGTTCTCCTCTAATGAACAACCTGTTTATGGTCCAACCAGTAAACAGAAAGTCCCTCTCGGGCCAGTGAGAGGGCGGGATCTCTTTGTTCAAGACCCGGAGTCACCACTTAAGGGCACACTCATCTACTTTTCCTAGAATTGGGAAGGAGTGAATTCCATCTTATGTTGTCATGTCTCCAGCCCCCCACTCGATCTCGTCCCCAAGAAGGTAGGCTTATTGAGTCGGCGTGCAGGCCACTCTCACCCATACTAATCAAAGGTCAATCTCTCGTGAGAAGGAGTTCATGACACACTTAGGATTAAGACTGAGTTACCTAGGTGATCCTATTGAAACAGTAACTTAACTAGTTAACGGTGTTACATCTAGTAGTTTACTATTTCATGGTCCGGTCTTATGCAAACCCATTGCATAGGATACCCCCGCTCGCATGTCTCCTACATGGACGCATTGGATCAATATGTCTGTATCGAATACAAAGCGGGTCGTATCACATAGTGTTACCAGGATAAGGTACCCAACCTTATCCCTGTACTATAGACATTTTAGGTTGTTACTTGAACACTGATCCCAGTATGTCCCCACATACTAGTTCAAGTTACATGTAAACAACCTTGGATCTTAGTTTATTGGATTTAGGTCATATTGTGTAATTTTAGACTTAAACTAACAATAACACTTTATTGTAGAAACCTCAATAACACTTTATTGATACAAGTGTATAATTCGTTAACATTCACTATCTACGAGTTTTAGGACATAAAACCCAACAAAAGGAACATTGACAAGCTGTTAAGAGGATTTTTCGCTACCTTAGAAGAGATTTGATGTTGGTATCGTTTATGGGAGTGATACAGAATATTTAGTGACTAGTTATTCTGATTCTAACTATGTTGAAGATGTTGACAGTAGAAGGTTTATGACGATTATGTGTTTACTCTTGGTGGTTCTGTTGTTAATTGGAAAGCAACTCTACAGCCTACAGTTACTTTATCTACTACTGAAGTTGACTATATGACACTAACAGAAGTTGCTAAAGAGGTAATATGGTTGAAAGGGCTGGTTGGTGACCTTGGTTTGCATCATGATCAGGCTATTGTATATTATGATAGTTTGAGTGCAATATGCCTAGCCAAGGATCAAGTTCATCATGAGAGAACTAAACATATAGATGTTAGATATCATTTCCTAAGAAATGAGAAGAGGATTAAGGTGATGAAAGTTGGAACGGCTGATAACATCGTTGATATGTTCACTAAGCCAGTTCCAACATTGTTTGGACTTGCTAAATATTCTGAATTGCTAATGGTCCCTATGGGACATTCTGAAGCAAAGGGAGAGTTTATGTACGTCTGGTGACTTTCGAGTTGCATCTGATACTCTCTTTGGGTACATGTGGTACATCTGTTATATGTGAGAGAATTCAAGTCAAGGTGAAGATTTGTTGATATGCCTTGAATCTGTTATGAAGCGCTCCGAATGACCAAGTACGGGGGTCCCCCTAAGCTAAATTATGTATAGATATTAGATATGTTATTTTCGTTGTGGGCTTTATTTTGGGCCTATTCTGTTAGGATTAAGAGTGGTGTCATATATTCTTAACCTAATCTGTCTTAATCTCAGTAATCTGAATATGTTTTCTCCTCACTAATAAGATAATTCTCTCCCTCTGTCCATGGATGTAGCTAACACACCGTTAATGAACCACGTAAAATCTGTGTTGTTTCTTCTCCCTTTCATTCTTGTTTTGTTGGTTTACGATTACTGTCATAACATTAACTTTATAATATAAAATTTTATTTTGGATATGATTCAAAATTAATTTATGAGAGAATTAAATATTTGAAAGAGTTCAAATATTAATTTAATATGAATTGGATTCATATTAAAACTATAGGTTAAAATTAATGTGCGTTTAGATGCACATTAAAACTATAGGTTAGGAGAGAAATACAATTGAATATGATTCAAATGTAGATTAAATTAAATATGTGTATTTAATTTGGTAATTAATTAATTGGAGAATTAATTAATTATTTGGTTTAATTAAATTAATTGAATTAAAACTATAGGTTATGTGATAGATGCACATTTAAATAAGGTTTAAATGCACATTATGTAAATTAATTGATTGGATTAATTAATTTGTATTTAATTAAATTAAATAATAATATATTATAGATACATATATTATTTAATTTTAATATTAAATTAAATAACTACCCACATTCATCTTATATGTAACTTCCCTCCCTTATTCTGTATATGACAGAAAAGAGGTTCTCACATACTGCAATACAGAACCTGTAATTGATAGTTTTCTCTTTATTAGATAATATTGTTATTGACTATTAGTTTATTAGTTGAGCAATTAAAGGTAATTTATTGAGAAATTAAAGTTGATTTTAGTTGAGGGAGTTATGTATTTGGTTACACCTCCCAAACTTTGTGTATATATATGTGAGAGCCCAATGAATAAAATCAATTGAGTCTTCTCTCTCAATTTATGTTATGGTATCAGAGCAATAAGCTCCACTGTGATAAAACTCTGCTTTCATCGTCTTCCCCTTTTTTCCTTGATTCTCCAGGCGGGCAAAGGAGTTGTAGATGATGAAGCTTCGTCCATTGATGCGCAAATGAACCCGTTTTCATTGCATCATTCTTTTGCGCGAACTGTTGCCTTAGTTACTCAGCCTCTGTTAGGTGCTTCTAACTATGGGTCTTGGAGTCGGGCAATGTTAATGGCGTTGGCTGGTAAAAATAAGGAGGGTTTCATTGATGGAACCATCAAGAAACCAAAAGGCACACAATCGGCGGCCTGGAAATGCAACAATCACATAATAGCCTCTTGGATTCTCAACTCAGTATCCAAGGAAATCGCAGGAAGTATTGTTTACACTAGTTCAGCAAAGGCAGTCTGGGATGAATTGCGAAATCGATTCTAGCAAACCAATGGACCTCAAATCTATCAGCTGAGGAAAGAATTGGTTACTTCAAGTCAAGGAGCCCTAAGCGTAGAGGTATATTTTACCAAACTCATAACAATATGGCAAGAATTGACTGATTTTAGACCCACCTTTGATTGTACATGTGGGGGAATTAAACCCTTTCTTGAACACTTAGACTCTGAGTTTGTGATGATTTTTTTGATGGGTTTAAGTGATGTTTATGCTACTATACGTGCACAAATTCTTGTCATGAATCTGATACCTGCAATCGATAAAATGTTTTCTTTAGTTATACAAGAAGAACACCAAAGATCAGCTGTCACTGCTGCTGCACCATCAACTGAGGCTATTACATTAGTTGCTGCAACTGCCGATAATGGAAAGAAGAATACCCCCGATCGTTCTCGAAAGAAAGAAGGTCAGAGACCCATTTGCACTCACCGTGGAATTAAAGGGCACACCATTGACAAATGCTACAAGCTCCATGGTTATCCTCCCGATATAAACAACGCACTAAAAATAGTTTTCCAGACGCCACCAAGAATGCTCAGACTAATTCAGTATCACAATCTGATTTCTTCCAAAATCAAGACAACAATCTGAAGGATTGGAATTCCCAATTCCGTTACAGCGGAAGCAATTGGACCGTTCGTAAATTAATTTTTGTTCTACAAAATACCAATACATTGGCAAAAGGTTAAGCGGTGAAAAACATACCTCCGTTGACGACTCTGAATACTTCAACGGACATGATTCTTAATTGCTCTGCAACAACGAAGAACACCACCATTTGATCTTCCCCGCTATAACTCTGAGATTAGGAACGTAGTTGTGGGACTACCTAATCTTGAATGGGAAAAACTCTAGAGAGACAATTCTCCCTAGAGTTCTTGAGTTGAGAGAATATGAGAGGGCCTTATGGTGGCCATATGTTCTTGTATCACATAAACCCTAGGGTTAGTGTTCTATTTATAGGAGAAAGGCCATGAATAAAATATTCATTTAAAATCAATTATTTCCATAATTGATTTAATCTTTTCCATAATTAATCAATTCCATAACCAATCAATTCCATAATTGATTAATCTTTTCCATAAATGATTGATCACTTCCATAAGTGATTAAATCATTTCCATAAATGATTAATTTCCAATTAATTAATTCTTTAAATTAATTAATCACCAATTAAATATCATATATTTAATTTCAGACCTTCTATTAGTTAATTAATTAATTACCCAATTAAATATCATATATTTAATTTCAGGCCTTCAATTAATTAATTCTATAATATGAATCAAATTCATATTAAAATTGGAACTCCTTCCAATTCTCTTATATTCTATAATTTTAATATGAATCAAATTCATATTGATATTTGAACTTCTTCAAATATTTATTTCTCTCATAATAATAAAGTTTAATTTCAAATTAGACTTTATATTTTAATGTATCATTATACATTATATTAATTTGTATCTCATACAATTAACTTTAATTCCCAATATGAATTTGAACTATTCAAATTCTCTCAAGATATAATTGTCCTAATTACTCTTTACGAGCTAGCAGGGGGACCTAATGGACCTACAGATCAGAAGCTCCAATGATATGAGGTTAACCGATTAAACTCATTAATCAGGTTAACCAATATTAATTAACTGTGGGTCATTCCACTAAAGACCCACAGCTGAACTCTTCTCACTGTAGAACATTTCTGTGTCCACGGATATAGACCTATACCGGTAAGTCAATCCTTCACGAGTGTTTGTAATCACGGCTGGGTCAAATTACCGTTTTATCCCTGTGTTACATCTGTCTCCTTAAGTACCAGCGCTCCTCTAATGAACAACCTGTTTATGGTCCAACCATTAAACAGAAAGTCCCTCTCGGGCCAGTGAGAGGGCGGGATCCCTTTGTTCAAGTCTCGGAGTCACCACTTAAGGGAACACTCATCTACTTCTCCTAGAAGTGGGAATGAGTGAATTCCTTTTTATGTTGTCATGTCCCCAGCCTCCCACTCGGTCTTGTCCCCAAAAAGGAAGGCATATTGAGCCGGCGTATTGGCCACTCTCACCCATGCTAATCAAAGGACAATCCCTCATGAGAAGGAGTTCATGACACACTTAGGATTAAGACGGAGTTACCTAGGTCATCCTATTGAAACAGTAACCTAACTAGTTAACGGTGTTATATCTAGTGGTTTACTATTTCGTGGTCCGGTCTTATGCAAACTCATTGCATAGGATACCCCCGCTCGCATGTCTCCTACATGGATGCCTTGGATCAATACGTCTGTATCGAATACAAAGCGGGCCGTATCACATAGTGTTACCAGGATAAGGTACCCAGTCTTATCCCTGTACTATAGACCTTTTAGGTTGTTACTTGAACACCGATCCCCGTATGTCCCGACATACTAGTTCAAGTTACATACAAACAACCTTGGATCTTAGTTTATTGGATTTGGGTCAAATTGTGCAATATTTAACAATAACACTTTATTGTAGAAACTCAATAACACTTTATTGAAACAAGTATACAATTTGTTTACATTCACTATCTACGAGTTTTAGGGCATAAAACCCAACAAACTCCCACTTGAACTAAAACTCTAGTTTAGTGGGATGAATAATAATCTATACAACAGCAGGTGTATAAATACATGTATAAAACATATACAATGTACAAATACAATAAACTAGGGCATCACTATACCCATTACATAATGGTATCACTATACACATTACATTTCTCCCACTTGCCCTAGATTTCATCTTTGTACATTACTCGTAGATCTAGACTTTCTAGATGACCCTCAAACACTTTAGCCGAGAGAGTCTTTGTAAATGAATCAGCAATATTTCATTCAATTTAATGTGTCTTCTTGTCTTGGGCTGCGATGTTCTTTTGAATTTTGCCACAACACCACTATATCACTATAAAGTGTGATGGGCAAGTTCACATTTGGAACACATTCCAAATCAATCAAGAACTTCCTAAGTCATACAGTCTCTATCGCTGCTTCACAAGCAGCTATGTTTTCGGCCTATACGATCAAGACTGTAACTATATCATACTATAGCTCCATCGTAAACAGTGACCACAGATACTGATGTAGATTTCCTCAAATCCTTATCAGTCTTAAAATCCGTGTCAGTGTATCCTGTAAGGATCAAATCCTTAGTCTCATACACGAGCATATAGTTCCTCTTTCTCCTCAGATACTTGAGGATATTCTTAACGGTTTTCCAGTGATCAAATCTTGGATTAGATTGATACTTACTGACAATCCCTACTGCATAGGGTATTCGTCTCATGCCCTCAACCTCTTGAGGTGTCTTAGGAAACAATTTCTTAGACAAAAGAATTCCATGTCTGAAAGGTAGAGAACCCTTATTGGAATTCTGCATCTTATATCTAACTAACATTTTGTAGATGTACGATATTTGAGACAAGACTAGCTTTTTGTTCTTACAGTTCCTAACAATTTGGATCCTAAGAACAAATTCAGCTTCTCCCAAATTTTCATTTGGAAATGAGCTGCTAGCTTATTTTACTAGTCAGTAAGATAACCCACATCATTTCCAATGACTAGGGTATCAATCATATACAACACTAATAAAGCTACTGAACTATTGACGATATTCTTGTTAAGACAAGATTCGTCAATGTTCTGATCAAAGCCAAAAGATTTGATCACAGTATCAAATCTTATATTCCAAGATCGAATTTCTTAGGTCAATCCATAAATGGATCACTTAAGCTTGCAAACCCTTTTGCTTTTGATCTTGCTAAATGAACCATTCTGGTTGAGATATGTAGATACTTTTCTCAAGATTACCATTCAAAAGGGTAGTCTTGACATCCATTCAAAATGGACAAGAGTTCTAACAGAATTTAGCATGACGACAGGAGATAAGGATTCCTTACAGTCCCCTGTTTTTGGGTATAACCCTTTGCCACAAGTCTAATCATAAGATTGCGTCTCGTTTCTTCTTGTAGATTCATTTGCAATCCATAGACGTTACCCCATTAGATAGATCTACAAGATCCAGATGGAATTGAAATCACAGATTTTAATTCCGGGTCCACTGCTTTAATCCATTGGTCCTTGTTAACATCATTCATTGCCTTGCTTTAAGACAATGGATCCTCAATGCCATCATCAGGTATGACAATCTGGGCTTCAGTTAAGCCCATGTAACGGTCAGGTTGTAGAACAACCCTCCCACTACATCGAGGCACTCTCAACTCTTGAGATAGATGTAACTAACCAGTTGTTTCGGTCCTATCAACAACTTTTGTTAAAGGTTCAACATTATCAACAACCCTTGTTGACTTATCAACAACTCTTGTTGATGTTTCTGTAGCTTCATTAGTTAATTTACTTAAAACGACTTTTTATTTTGTGGCTTATTATTTCTCATGTGGTCTTCTTCTGAGAATGTAGCATTTGTCGATACAAATTCTTTATTCTCTTGTGGATTGAAGAAGTATCCACATCTCTCGTTTCCATGGGGCAGCCTACAAATGGGTATACTTTTGAACAGTGTCCCAAAAATAACGTAAACCACTTTTACGCCTTATCCACAAATCAAAAGATGTTTCATAAACATTTTTTTTTATGGAATCTTGTTCAAAATACACACTGCACTCAACATTGCATGACCCCCAAAACGAGTCAAGCAAATGATCATAGCTCAACATGGAATGAACCATATCCAATAGGGTTCTATTTCTCCTAAATGAGATTTAGGGTGTGATCCCATGTACTATCAAATAGTCCTAGAATCTCAAATCCCTATACTCAACACTTTGATCAGATCGAAGTGTTTTTATCATCTCACCTAACAAGTTTTCAACTTCAGTCCTAAGCCCCTTCGAATATCTCAAGAGCTTCAGACTTAAGTTGCATTAGGTAAAGATACTCATACCTTTGAATAATCATCCAAAAGAGATGAATTATCCATGCCCTCCCACTGCTTTAACATATTGAACCACAAGGATCCAAATGTACAAGCTCCAAGGGCTCTTTGGTTCTTAGATCCTTTCCAGTAAAAGACCTATCAGTCATATTGCCCATAAGGCATGACTTACAAGGTAGTATAGAGTCATCTTCTAACTCGCTTAGAAGTTCACTTTTGACCAATCTCCCAATCAAATTGAGATTAATATGGTCTACCTTAAAACCAAAGAAAGGTATTTTCCTTTAGGAGAAATCCGATCCTTTGTCTCTTTTCACATTGAGTAGTAGCAGTCTTAAACAACCCAGTGTTCATGACTGCTTTACTATTGATTAGTCTTAAAACATTTAGGTTACTTTCCAGTAAAGCTAAACAAATGTCAACTCCCTTTCTTGAAACAAAACTGCGTTAGCAGAGAAAGGTAAAGAGTAACATTGTTCCAGCAAATAAGACACAGAAATCAAATTTCTTTTGATCTTAGGAATTACATACACATTATCTAATAATATGTATTTTCTCCCACTGAGAAAAATAACTTAATGTTCCCCATTGATATAGCCAAAATATCCTCTCTAATTCTAACTTCGAGAGTTATTACACAAGCAGCAAGCTCTTGCCAGGAACTTATTCCTTTAAAAGAAGAACACACGTGATTTGTGGCCCCTGAATCAAGTATTCAGGGAGAATCACTATTCTTCACTAATCACGTTTTCAAGACAGGTAAATGAAAATTACGGTCTTGAACAAGTTCTCTTTTTGCTAAGCAGGGTTCTATGTCCTATTCACCAAGAACAGTTCTTAATGAATTATATGTTGGGTTTTATGCCCTAAAACTCGTAGATAGTGAATGTAAACAAATTTTATACTTGTGTTTAATAAAGTGTTATAAAATGTTATTATTAAATATTGCACTATTTGACCCAAATCCAATAAACTAAGATCCAAGGTTGTTTGTATGTAACTTGAACTAGTATGTGGGGACATACGGGGATCGATATTCAAGTAACAACCTAAAAGGTCTATAGTACAAGGATAAGGCTGGGTACCTTATCCTGGTGACACTATGGATACGGCCCACTTTGTATTATGATACAAACGCTATGATCCAACGCGTTCATGTAGTTGACATGCGAGTGGGGGTATCCTATGCAATGAGTTTGCATAAGACCGGACCGCGAAATAGTTAACCACTAACTGTAACACCGTTAGTTGGCTTGGTTTCTATTTCACTAGGATGACCTAGACAACTCAGTCTCAATCCTGAGTGGATTATGGACTCCTGTTCACGAGGAGTTGTCCTTTGATTTGTATGGGTGAGAGTGGCCAGCACGCCGACTCAATAAGCCTACCATTTTGGGGACAATACCGAGTGGGGAGCTGGGAACATAATCACACAAGATGGAATTCACTCCTTCCCGACTCTAGGGTAAGTAGAGGTGTGTTCCCTTAAGTGGTGTCTCCGGGACTTGAACAATGGGCCCAACCCTCTCTATGGCACGAAAGGGACTTCTGTTTGTTGGTTGGACCTCAAACAGGTTGTTCATTAGAGGAGCACTGGGGACTTAAGGACAAAGATGTAAACCAGGGGTAAAACGGTAATTTGACCCAACTGGGATACGAACACACGTGAAGGACTGACTTGTAGTATTGGTCGATATCCGTGGACACAGAAATATTCTGCAGTGAGAAGAGTGCAGCTGAGGGTCTTTAGTGGAATGACCCACAGTTAACGAATGGAGACTAACTTGGTTAATGAGTTTAAGCCGATTAGTCTCGTATCGTTGGAGCTTCTGATCTGTAGGTCCATTAGGTCCCACTGGTAGCTCGTGAAGCAAACAAATATAAATTGTAAATTGAAAGTGTTCAATTTATTTGGGGAATCGTATAATGTATATTGATGCATTATAATATAAAGTTTATGAAACTTTATAATATAATTTTTGAATTAATTTCAAAAATTAATTCTTGAGAGAAAATGTTTGAAAGAGTTCAAATAAATTTAATATGAATTGGATTCATATTAATTTTAATAAAATCCCTAAGATTAAATATATGATATTTAATTGGGTAATTAATTAATCATGGAATTAATTAATTATTTATTAAAATTAGAGACCTTTTCCTATTAGGAAAGAAAATATTTGAAAGAGTTCAAATAAATTTAATATGAATTGGATTCATATTAATTTTAATTTTAATAAAATCCCTAAGATTAAATATGTGATATTTAATTGGGTAATTAATTAATTATGGAATTAATTAATTATTAAAATTAGATATTGTTCAGATAATAGATTTGAACTTATTCCTAGACCTTTTCCTATTAGGAAAAGGTCTTGGCCTTTACCTATATATAGGACCCCTGGAGTGGGGTGAAAGGCATCCCATTGTCTCTCCTTCTCTCAGAGATTTCTCCCAAAAGACTCCCATAAGTCTCCTGCTTCAAGAAGTCTTAGAGATATACCGGTGTAGTCGATTGGTGGTGTTCGCACAAGAGGGTTGCTGCGTTTTCAATCTTATTGGCAAGAAAAGGCGAATTGATCAAGGCTTTCTACAAAAGTAAGTTTTCTATGAAATCCTTGATCACTAGGATCAATCTAGTTAATCTTTTAGCATGTTTATAGCCTATGTACAGCCCTTTAAAGAGATTTATTGCTGTAATATTTTGCAAATTGTATTGGTATTTCAATTAGAATCTAAGACTTTGAGTAGGTTCGGTAATACTTTTCGCGGCGTGGGGCTTTTATCCCTTCAATTGGTATCAGAGCCAACTCAGTTGTTCTTGATTTTTAAATTGAAATTTGCAATTTGTTCTTGGTGGGATTTATGCATTATGAATGTTATGGTTTGCGTATAAATGGTTTCGATTAATTTGGCCATAGATTTACAATTTTTGATGCGATCAAATGTAAAGGCCCCTGCGTTTTTGGGCAATTTAAATTGTAAATTGAGTCTCTGTAAGTCCGGGTCTAGTTTAGATTGAAGAACGATGAAGATCGGGACCAAATTTGGCCAAAAACGGCAGAAAACGGCGAAGAACAGCGGCTGGAACAGTGCAGAAATTCGAATTATTAAATAAAAAAAAATAAGTTAAATTAAAACCGCGTATTCCAAGACTTGAAACGAGGACGCGCCTTGGTGGTTTGGTCCTTCGGTTAGTCTTGTCGAGGGCACGAGTTCGAATCTTGATGTATGCAGATATGAGCGCATTTATTTTTTCACGCGTGCGGTTCGTTGGTCTTTGACCGGTTCAGCCGGTTCAAGCGAGAATTGACCGGTTCATTGACTAGGCAGTGGTTTTCCAGCTGGTTCAAGCGGTTTTGACCCATTTTTGGCGGTTTTTGACCCGGTTTGGACGGTTTTGGCACGTTTGGAGCGGTTTTGGTCCGGTTCGGAGCTGCAGTTGACTATAATAGGATAAAATAGCTTAAATTATTGTAATTTATGTGCTTTATTTTATCCTAGGGGCCAATTAATCGGTTTATACGCTATTTAAATGCTTATGGATGTCATTTAGATTTAAAATCCCACCTTAGGTTATAAAGCATGCTCATGCATTTTATATATATTATAATTAGTTATAATGTATGGATTGAAATGCATGGTTTATTTTCATGAGTTTTTAATATATAGTTGAGTTATATTAATATCATGAAAAAGGATAAGCATGATGCATACAATTACCTAGTTAAATATAAATAGTTATATTTAATAAAATTGTTTGCAGCATGCTACTTTGATTTACCATTTTTGGCAATAATTTAATTGTTAATTTATTAATAATGGAAATCAAAGTTGCATTGAGCATGAAACATCCATAGTTTAATATAATTGTTATATTAATTTCATGCAATGCAAGGCAATATATATATAGTTTTATTATATTAACTTGAATATGATTGTTAATTATTTTAAAACTATAGTATGCATGATTATAGGGCTAATCATTAAAATTTTGAATAGTTTAAAATTGATGATTAGAAACCGTCAACCTATAATAAAGATTGCATGCAAACATAGGATCATAGGTAAATGAATTAATTTTAAAATGTTTAAAATTAATTAGACCTAAGATCTCGTTAATTCTAATAGGATTAAGTCTTGCTTGGTTTTTTAAAAATAGTTTTAACCTACTAAGTAGGACAAACATTACTGTGATTATAAGGGAACTCTACCGGTAAAAGTTCTGTCTAAGGTTGGGGGTACTTAAGTTGACGGTTTACGGAACACCTCCTACTTGGAAACTGACCCGGAATACCAGAGTTGAATTAATCATGGTTAAATGTTAGCATGCAATGTCACTAGGTTTATTAAAAGAGTTTAATACACCTAGATCTTTAGAGTAAAGACTTTACATTACTATGGTTAAAAGGGAACTCTTCCGGTTACGTTCTGTCTAAGGCTGGAGGTATTTAAGCTGACGGTTTACGGAACACCTGCTACATGGGAACAAACCCGGAACCTGAGTTGAAATGACCATAGTCATGTTAGCATACGGTGTTGCTAGGTTTGTTAAAAGAGTTTAATTCACCTAGAACATTACAATTCTCATTATAATAGTTATAATAGGATTAGACTTAGATAAATTGAATTAGCCGGATTTATCTAGGTTAATAAACCCTAAAATATACGGTAGGTCACTTTAGTGGGAGGTAAAATCAAAACTTGATTTAAATCGAGTTTTTGCTCCTACGTCCCTATATTCGCAACGTGAGATCCATGCTCGGCTTCGTGTCGTTTTAGCGCGACCTCCCTTCGGAAAGTGTTTGCATGAGTCAATAACAAGGTGAATGGGAAAAGTGCCCATAGTAAGTGGGAGCGGGACACGTGTCAACGTATCCCTCGGTCTCCACCCATAGGTCACACCGTGAGAGTCTTATGATCCGCCTGCGTGTTGTCCTGGAGCAACCATCCCTTCGGAGGGTCTGATCATAAGATTCGTAACACCGTGAACTCCTGGAAAGGATAGGGTCACTTAGGCTAATTACCAACAGTTGTCTTTCCCTTCGGTAGCCTGTTGGTGCGTGCCTCTGGGATCTGAAAGTGGGAGGGTTACACTTACGAGGATGAGTTAAGTGTTGTTAACAAATCCTTGACCAAATAACGATGGCTAATGCCTATATGAATATGAGTTATTCCGGAATTAGAATTAGCTGAGAAGTGTCTCATTTCAAAGGAGGAGTAGCTGATCACCCTTCGGTGGCTGTTGCTCTAAACCTCTGAAACATCGTTGCAAAACTAAATCAATAGTCTTAGGGTTCTATGATTGTTTGTTTTTGCTAAACCGATTGGATTGCATGCAATTGTTTGTATTGCTCTTGTAATGGGTTAGTGCGATTAATAATCAAGTAATTTGTTATTTCAATTCAATGATTAAATATGTGCATAGTCTTACGCCTATAACGGTGATTATACAACAAACTTAAACGATTAATTTGTGGCGAATATTTTAAGATTAGTCTTAACAGAGAAATGTTCTCATGCCCCAAATGTTTAATTCATTAAGAAGTGTTATTAATGAATGCGACATTGAGCCTTGCTCAGCCAAAGAAGACTTGTCCAAAGACAGTAAATTCAATTTACTAGTCTTGGAAGCGTAATTTGTGAAGAATGGTGATTCTACCCGAATACTTGATTCATAGTCACAAATCACATTTGTTCTTCTTATTGAAAGGAATGAATTCCTGGCAACAGCTTGATGCTATTGAGATAACTCTCAAAGTTTTGAACTAGAGAGGTTATCTTGGCTGTAGCAATGGGGAACGTTAAGTTATTTTTTCCAGTGGGAGCAAATACATATTATTAGATAATGTGTATATAATTCCTAAGATCAAAAGAAATTTGATTTTTGTATCTTATTGGCTGGAACAATGTTACTCTTTACCTTTCCCTGCTAACGCAGTTCATTTCAAGAAAGGGAGTTAACTTTTGTTCAGCTGAATTGAAAAATAACATAATTTTTTTTAAGACTAATTAAGAGTAAGGCAGTCATAAACACTACGTTGCCTGAGGCTGCTACTACTCAAAGAAATGAAAGGCAAAAGATTTCTCCTAAAGGAAATGCCTTCATTTGGTTCTTAAGGTGTTAGGCTAGTTTTGATCTCAATATGATTGGGAGCTTAGTGTAGAGTATACTTCTAAGTTAGTTAGAAGAACACTCTCTAATACCGATTAAGTCATGCCTTATGGGCAATATGACTGATAGATCTTTTACTGGAAAAGAGCAAAAAGAGCCAAAGAGCCCTTAGAGCTTGTACATTTGGATCCTTGTGGTCTAATATGTTAAAGCAGTGGGAGGGTATGAATAATTCATCTATATTATAGATAATTATTCAAGGTATGTGTATCTCAACCTAATGCAACTTAAGTCTAAAGCTCTTGAGAAATTCAAAGTGTTTTGAGACTGAAGTTGGAAACTTGTTAGGTGAGATGACAAAAACACTTCGATCTGATCGAGGTGTAGAGTAGATGAGACTTGAGATTCCAAGACTATTTGATAGAACATGGAATTACATCTCAACTACCCCTGAAGCACCTTAAGGAAACGGTGTATCAGATAGGAGAAATAGAACCCTATTGGATACGGTTCGATTCATTATGAGCTTTGCTCATTTGCCTGACTCGTTTTGGGGTCATGCAGTGTTGACTGCAGCACATATTTCGAACAACGTTCCATCAACAGTGTTTCTGAAACATCTTTTGGATTGTGGATAAGACGTAAAAGTAGTTTACGTTTTTTTGGGGAGTTCAACACACGTGCTTGTGACTAACCCAAAAAGAAATTGGAACACTGTTCAACAGTATACCTATTCGTAGGCTACCCCATGAAAACGAAAGATGTGGATACTTCTTCAATCCGCAAGAAAATAAAGAATTTGTACAGACAAATTCTACATTCTCAGAAGAATACCGCATAAGAAAAAATAAGCCACAAAGTAAGGTCGTTTTACGTAAATTAACTGATGAAGCTACAAAAATATCAACAAGAGTTGTTGATGATGCTGGACCTTTAACAAGAGTTGTTGATAAGGCCAATACAACTGGTTAGTTACATCTATCTCAAGAGTTGAGAGTGCATCAATGAAGTGGGAGGGTTGTTCTACAATCTGACCGTTCCATGGGCTTAATTGAAGCCCAGATCATCATACTTGATGATGGCTTTAAGGATTCATTGTCTTAGAGCAGGACAATGTTTGATGTTAACAAGAACCAATTGGATTAAAGCAATGGACCATTAACAAGAGTTGTTGACGGGGTCAACACAACTGGTTAGTTACATCTATCTCAAAAGTTGAGAGTGCCTCAATATAGTGGGAGGATTGTTCTACAATCTGACCGTTACATGGGCTTAATGGAAGCCCAGATCGTCATACCTGATGATGATTTAGAGGATTCATTGTCTTAGAGCAAGGCGATGAATGATGTTAATAAGAACCAATTGGATTAAACTGATGGACCCGGAATTGAAATATGTGGTTTCAATTCCATCTAGAATCTTGTAGATCTATCAAATGAATCTACAAGAAGAAATGAGACATAATCTTATGGTTAGACTTATGGCAAAAGGGTTATACCCAGAGACAGGGGACTGTAAGAAATTCTTATCTTCTGTCGTCATGTTGAAGTCTGTTAGAACTCTTGTCCATTTAGAATGGATGTCAAGACTACCCTTTTGAATGGTAATCTTGAGAAAAGTATCTACATGTCTCAAGCAGAATGGTTCATTTAGCAAGATCAGAAGCAAAAGGGGTTTGCAAGCTTAAGTGATCCATTCATGGATTGAAATAAGCAATTCGATCTTGGAATATAAGATTTGATATTGTGATCAAATCTTTTGGCTTTGATCAAGAACATTGATGAATCTTGTCTTTACAAGAAGATCGTCAATAGTTCAGTAGCTTTATTAATGTTCTATGTGATTAATATCCTAGTCATTGGGAATGATGTAGGTTATCTTACTGACTAGTAAAATAAGCTAGCAGCTCATTTCCAAATGAAAATTTGGGAGAAGCTAAGTTTGTTCTTCGAATCCAAATCGTTAGGAACCGTAAGAACAAAAAGCTAGCCTTGTCTCAAGTGTCTTATATCTACGAGATATTAGTTAGATATAAGATGCAGAATTCCAAGAAGGGTTCACTACCTTTCAGGCGTGGAATTCATTTTGTCTAAGAAACTGTTTCCTGAGACACCTCAAAAAGTTGAGGACATGAGACGAATGCCCTATGCAATAGGGATTGTCAGTAAGTACCAATCTAATCCAAGATTTGATCATTGGAAAACCGTTAAGAATATTCTTAAGTATCTGAGGAGAAAGAAGAACTATATGCTCGTGTATGGGACTAAGGATTTGATCCTTACGGGATACACTGACATGGATTTTAAGACTGATAAGGATATTTGTCTGACGTAAAAGAATGGCTAGCGGCCCAATTCCAAATGAAAGATTTAGGAGAGGCCTAATATGTTCTTGGAATCCAAATAATCCGGGATCGGAAAAACGAAACGCTAGCCCTGTCTCAAGCAACGTATATTGACAAAATGTTGTCTCGATATTCGATGCAGAACTCCAAGAAGGGCTTATTGCCTTTCAGGCATGGGGTTCACTTGTCTAAGGAATAGTGTCCTAAGACACCTCAAGAGATTAAGGATATGAGACAGATTCCCTACGCCTCCGCTGTGGGCAGCTTAATGTATGTAATGCTTTGCACGAGGCCTGACATCTGTTATGCTGTAGGGATAGTCAGCACATATCAATCAGTATCCATGGTCAAACTTTACAATGGAGCTATAGTGTGGCATAGTTACAGTCTTGACCATATAGGCCGAAAATATAGCTACTTGTGAAGCAGCGATAGAGACTGTAAGACTTAGAAAGTTCTTGACTGATTTGGAATGTATTCCAAATGTGAACTTGCCCATCAGACTTTATAATGATACAGTGGTGCTGTGGCAAATTCATAAGAACTTTGCAGCCCAAGACAAGCAAGCACATTGAATTAAATTGAAATATTCACGAAGGCTCTCTCGGCTAAAGGGTATGAGGGTCATCTAGAAGGTCTAGGTCTACGAGTTATGTGCAAAGGTGAAATCTAGGGCAAGTGGGAGAAATGTAATGGGTATAGTGATACCATTATGTAATGGATATTGTGATGTCCTAGTTTATTGTATTTGTACATTGTATATGTTTTGTACATGTATTTATACACCCACTGCTGAATAGATTGTTGTACATCCCACTAAACTAGAGTTTTAGTTCAAGTGGGAGTTTGTTGGGTTTTATGCCCTAAAACTCGTAGATAGTGAATATAAACAAATTTTATACTTGTGTTTAATAAAGTGTTATAAAATGTTATTATTAAATATTGCACTATTTGACCCAAATCCAATAAACTAAGATCCAAGGTTGTTTGTATGTAACTTGAACTAGTATGTGGGGACATACGGGGATCGATATTCAAGTAACAACCTAAAAGGTCTATAGTACAAGGATAAGGCTGGGTACCTTATCCTGGTGACACTATGGATACGGCCCACTTTGTATTATGATACAAACGCTATGATCCAACGCGTTCATGTAGTTGACATGCGAGTGGGGGTATCCTATGCAATGAGTTTGCATAAGACCAGACCGCGAAATAGTTAACCACTAACTGTAACACCGTTAGTTGGCTTGGTTTCTATTTCACTAGGATGACCTAGACAACTCAGTCTCAATCCTGAGTGGATTATGGACTCCTGTTCACGAGGAGTTGTCCTTTGATTTGTATGGGTGAGAGTGGCCAGCACGCCGACTCAATAAGCCTACCATTTTGGGGACAATACCGAGTGGGGAGCTGGGAACATAATCACACAAGATGGAATTCACTCCTTCCCGACTCTAGGGTAAGTAGAGGTGTGTTCCCTTAAGTGGTGTCTCCGGGACTTGAACAATGGGCCCAACCCTCTCTATGGCACGAAAGGGACTTCTGTTTGTTGGTTGGACCTCAAACAGGTTGTTCATTAGAGGAGCACTGGGGACTTAAGGACAAAGATGTAAACCAGGGGTAAAACGGTAATTTGACCCAGCTGGGATACGAACACACGTGAAGGACTGACTTGTAGTATTGGTCGATATCCGTGGACACAGAAATATTCTGCAGTGAGAAGAGTGCAGCTGAGGGTCTTTAGTGGAATGACCCACAGTTAACGAATGGAGACTAACTTGGTTAATGAGTTTAAGCCGATTAGTCTCGTATCGTTGGAGCTTCTGATCTGTAGGTCCATTAGGTCCCACTGGTAGCTCGTGAAGCAAACAAATATAAATTGTAAATTGAAAGTGTTCAATTTATTTGGGGAATCGTATAATGTATATTGATGCATTATAATATAAAGTTTATGAAACTTTATAATATAATTTTTGAATTAATTTCAAAAATTAATTCTTGAGAGAAAATGTTTGAAAGAGTTCAAATAAATTTAATATGAATTGGATTCATATTAATTTTAATAAAATCCCTAAGATTAAATATATGATATTTAATTGGGTAATTAAAATCATGGAATTAATTAATTATTTATTAAAATTAGAGACCTTTTCCTATTAGGAAAGAAAATATTTGAAAGAGTTCAAATAAATTTAATATGAATTGGATTCATATTAATTTTAATTTTAATAAAATCCCTAAGATTAAATATGTGATATTTAATTGGGTAATTAATTAATTATGGAATTAATTAATTATTAAAATTAGATATTGTTCAGATAATAGATTTGAACTTATTCCTAGACCTTTTCCTATTAGGAAAAGGTCTTGGCCTTTACCTATATATAGGACCCCTGGAGTGGGGTGAAAGGCATCCCATTGTCTCTCCTTCTCTCAGAGATTTCTCCCAAAAGACTCCCATAAGTCTCCTGCTTCAAGAAGTCTTAGAGATATACCGGTGTAGTCGATTGGTGGTGTTCGCACAAGAGGGTTGCTGCGTTTTCAATCTTATTGGCAAGAAAAGGCGAATTGATCAAGGCTTTCTACAAAAGTAAGTTTTCTATGAAATCCTTGATCACTAGGATCAATCTAGTTGATCTTTTAGCATGTTTATAGCCTATGTACAACCCTTTAAATAGAGATTTATTGCTGTAATATTTTGCAAATTGTATTGGTATTTCAATTAGAATCTAAGACTCTGAGTAGGTTTGGTAATACTTTTCGCGGCGTGGGGCTTTTATCCCTTCATTATACATATGGGGCATGAGGACATTCCTCAGATAAGAGTAATCCTAAACTTATTTACCACAATTTGTCGTTTAAGCTTGTTGTATTACCATTATTTATAAAATGACGTAAGACAATACACATAAATTTATTATATAATTGCTGAAGTTACAAATTACTTGTATTATTAATTGCACTAACCCATTATAAATAATCCAATCAAATTTTGCAAAAACAAATAAGCAATCAAAGAAACCCTATAAAACTATTGATTTAGTTTTTGCAACGATACTTCAAAGGTTTAGAACAACAGCCACCGAAGGGTGGTCAGCTACTCCTCCTCTGAATTGAGACAATCTCAACCAAACTCTAACACCAAAATAACTCATATTCCGTTAGCGTTTAGTTACCGTTGTTCGGTCAAGGGTTAGTTAACACATTTAACTCATCCCCGTAAGTGTAACCCTCCCACTTTCAGATCTCAGAGGCACGCACCAACAGGCTACCAAAGGGAAAGACAACTGTTGGTGATTAGCCTAAGTGACCCTATCCTATTCAGGAGTTCACGGTGTTCCGAATCCTATGATCAGGCCCTCCGAAGGGATGGTTACGCCAGGACAACCTGCAGGCGGATCATAGGACTCTCACGGTGCGAACTAGGGGCGGAGACCGAGGGATACGTTGACATGTGTCCCGCTCCCACTTACTCTAGACATTTTTCCCATTCACCTTGTTATTGATTCATGCAAACACTTTTCGAAGGGAGGCCGCTCCTAGGGCGACTCGAAGCCGAGCATGAACCTCACGTTGTGAATATAGGGACGTAGGAGCAAAACTTGATTTAAATCTCGTTTTGTAATTTTCCTCCCACTGAAAATGTCCTAAGGTTAATTTAGGGTTGTTCAACTTAGATAAAATTCGGCTAAGTCAATCTATCTAACTCTGATCCTATTATAACAATTATGGAAAGGATTCAACTGCAATGTTTTAGGTGAATTAAACTTCTTTTAATAAACCCAACATTGCAAGTCAACATTACTATAGTTAATTCAACTCAAGGTTCAGGTCAGTTCCCAGGTAGGAGGTGTTCCGTAAACCGTCAACTTAAATACCCCCAACCTTAGACAGAACTTTACCGAGAGAGTTCCCTTATAACCACAGTAATGTAAGGTCTTTACTCTAAAGATCTAGGTGCATTAAACACTTTTAACAAACCTAGTGACATTGCATGCTAACATTTAACTATGATTAATTCAACTCCGGTATTCCGGGTCAGTTCCCAAGTAGGAGGTGTTCCGTAAACCGTCAGCTTAAATACCCCCCAGCCTTAGACAGAACTTAACCGGTGGAGTTCCCTTATAATCATAACAATGTTTTTCCTACTTAGTCAATTAAAACTAATTTTAATTCTAAGTAAGAATAATTCTAATCCTATTAGAAATGTGATCTTAGGTCTAATTAATTTTAAACATTTTAAAATTAATTCATTTATCCTAAGATCCTATGTTTGCATGCAATTCTTTGTTATAGGTTAACGGTTTCTATTCATTAATTTTATAACTATTATACATTTTAATGAATTAACCCTATAACATGCTACTATGGTGAATAAATTAACAATCAAATTCTAATTAATTTATAAAACCATACATTAGCATGCATGACATACCAAAAATATAACAATTATATTAATCTGAGGTAATGTCATGCTCAATGCAATTTAATTTCCTTTTAATTAACCTAACTCTTAAATTAATTATACAAGAAAATTAAAATTAAGCATTACCATTTTCATACATTAACATAACATTTATATTAATATGTCATGAAAATTAATTAAGCATGTTAATAACTTATATATAAATATAACTCTTATAAATATATATATATATATATATATATATTAAACTAAAGTAATTTCATGCTCAATTCAAATTAATTTTCTTTAATTAATCTAACTCTTAAATTAATTACCCAAGAAAATTAAAACAAGCATTCACATTTTCATACATTCAAGGATGAAAATATCGATATCGGTAGCAATATCGGTAATTAAGATTTACGGATATATCGACGGATATTTAAATATCGACGGATATTTAAATATCGACGGATATTCCGGGAAAAATCACGGATATCACGAAACTTATAAAAATATTGTAAATTATTTTTTGAAACTTTATAATAAGTTTATTTATGTAACAAACTATTACTTTAAGCATATATCAATAATTATAAGACTAATATATTTTTTTTTTTTTTTTTTTTTTTTTTGAGTACATCAACATTTGGGGGTGGGGGGATTCGAACCTCTGACCTCATGGTCGAGGGTACATGCCAATTACCGCTGAGCTAAGCTCGCTTTGGCAATTATAAGACTAATATATGCATTAATACAATAATAAATAGTATTAAAAATTGTAAAACAAGTATAAACTTCAATAATTTTAAAATTTAGCTAACAAATACAAGATTCATAATTCAATAATAACATAATGTGTTTTGGTTATTAAACCAACATTAATATAATTGATTTAGTAATGATAGTATTATTTCCAATTCATTCTATCTTCAAAGATTTTTTTTTTTTTTTTGGACAATTTTATGTTCTTTTAATATAAAAATAATATCAAATTTTAAAAGAAAATAAGTTATAAAAATTTATCAAGACACAAAAATCAAAATTGTCAAAGATATGTTGTTAATTTTTCTTTTTTTTTTAAAGAGAGATGATTTTTATACTATAGTTAATAAATTAAAGATTATATTATTATATTAAAAAAGTATGCATTTTATAGGTTATTAATCATGTTATAGAAAATTTAAAAAAAAAATGTATATTTCATATACTAAATAAGTAATCTAAAATATTGTAAAATATAAAATATAAAATAAGAACTAAAAAGAAAGAAAAAAGTGAGTACATTTTAAATAGAAATAAGAACTCAAAAAGAAATGAGAGAAAGAGGTAGGATTGTGGACTGGAGGAGAGATAAGAGAAAAATAAAAGTTTTAAAAACTGAGGATTTGAACCCACGACCTTGCCTTATGCTTTAACTCAAAAACCCAAGCCTTAACCAATATAGCAACCACACACTTATGCAGCAGGATAACAAAATAATATTAAATATAAAAAAGCGTGCCGGCATTCCGCCAAAATCCACGATATATCGCCGATATTGGCGATATTTACCGATATATCGCCGATATCGGCGATAAATTGGTAAAAACGAAGTTCCCCCCTATATCCATATCGGACCCTCGAGAAATTGGATATATCGGCGATATTTCGCCGATTTATCGCGATATTTTCATCCTTGCATACATTAACATAACACTTTATATTAATTGCTCATGAAAATAAATAAGCAAATAAATTACTTTCTTAAATATAACTTTTATATTTTTACTAAAGTAATTTCATGCTCAATGCTTCTCAATTTTCATCCATTTAATCATAACAAATTATATTAAATACCCATGAAAATTAAATTCATGCATAATACTTATATTATAACAATTATAATTAAAAATGCATGAATATGCTTAACCTATGGTGGGATCTAGCTAAATGACATTCATAAAGCAATAAATAGTTATAAAGACCGGTATTTTGGCATCCTAGGGCAAAAATAATGAAAAATTACATTAATAAATCAAAATCTAGCCCTAAACCGCCTTGTAAATGGTCTGAACCGCCTCGAACCGCTCAGAACCAGCCTGAACCGTCTCAGAATCGCCCAAACCGGACCAAATTCTCCATGAACCGGACTCACACCAACCACTCAGCAGCTGCACGCAAATTTAAAAAAAATTGCCTCCGTACCAGCTCGAACTCGTGCCCTCCCATTTGCTAGATACACACGCGCACCACTTGCTCCGCGTCCTGAGTTCGATCTTTTTTAACTCAAAAAATATTTATTTCATAACAGCTTGGATCCATCACGCCTGTCGCCAGCGTCGAGACGCTGAAGGCATAGCGTCGCGATGCTGTCTAGAAAAATCTCCGTTTCCCGTTCGATCTACAGCGTCGCGACTCTAATTAGCAAGGTCGCGACGCTACGCCTCTGTACAGCGTTCTGTCCTTCGATTCAGCAGCAGTTCTTCTCCGATTTCAACCCCGATTCGAACACCGATCAACAAATTAATCCTAAATTTCTAGACACGGACTTACAAGACTCGATTTACAACAATTTGCCCAAAAACATGGGCCCTTACATGATCAAATCATACAAAAATTGTAAATCTAATGCCAAAACACCAAAACAGTCTTTAAGCAAACCAAACATTCATAATGTAAATTGATCCCACCAAAAACCAATGCAATTTTCGAAAAAAAAAATTAGATCTACGATCGGCTCTGATACCAATTGAAGGATTGGAATTCCCAATTCAGTTACAGTAGAAGCAATTGGACCGTTCGTAAATTAATTTTTGTTCTACAAAATACCAATACATTGGCAAAAGGTTAAGCGGTGAAAAACATACCTCCGTTGACGACTCTAAATACTTCAACGGACATGATTCTTAATTGCTCTGCAACAACGAAGAACACCACCATTTGATCTTCCCCGCTATAACTCTGAGATTAGGAACGTAGTTGTGGGACTACCTAATCTTGAATGGGAAAAACTCTAGAGAGAAAATTCTCCCTAGAGTTCTTGAGTTGAGAGAATATGAGAGGGCCTTATGGTGGCCATATGTTCTTGTATCACATAAACCCTAGGGTTAGTGTTCTATTTATAGGAGAAAGGCCATGAATAAAATATTCATTTAAAATCAATTATTTCCATAATTGATTTAATCTTTTCCATAATTAATCAATTCCATAACCAATCAATTCCATAATTGATTAATCTTTTCCATAAATGATTGATCACTTCCATAAGTGATTAAATCATTTCCATAAATGATTAATTTCCAATTAATTAATTCTTTAAATTAATTAATCACCAATTAAATATCATATATTTAATTTCAGACATTCTATTAGTTAATTAATTAATTACCCAATTAAATATCATATATTTAATTTCAGGCCTTCAATTAATTAATTCTATAATATGAATCAAATTCATATTAAAATTGGAACTCCTTCCAATTCTCTTATATTCTATAAATTTAATATGAATCAAATTCATATTGATATTTGAACTTCTTCAAATATTTATTTCTCTCATAATAATAAAGTTTAATTTCAAATTAGACTTTATATTTTAATGTATCATTATACATTATATTAATTTGTATCTCATACAATTAACTTTAATTCCCAATATGAATTTGAACTATTCAAATTCTCTCAAGATATAATTGTTCCTAATTACTCTTTACGAGCTAGCAGAGGGACCTAATGGACCTACAGATCAGAAGCTCCAATGATATGAGGTTAACCGATTAAACTCATTAATCAGGTTAACCAATATTCATTAACTATGGGTCATTCCACTAAAGACCCACAGCTGAACTCTTCTCACTGTAGAACATTTCTGTGTCCACGGATATAGACCTATATCGGTAAGTCAATCCTTCACGAGTGTTTGTAATCACGGCTGGGTCAAATTATCGTTTTACCCCTGTGTTACATCTGTCTCCTTAAGTACCAGCGCTCCTCTAATGAACAACCTGTTTATGGTCCAACCATTAAACAGAAAGTCCCTCTCGGGCCAGTGAGAGGGCGGGATCCCTTTGTTCAAGTCTCGGAGTCACCACTTAAGGGAACACTCATCTACTTCTCCTAGAAGTGGGAAGGAGTGAATTCCTTTTTGTGTTGTCATGTCCCCAGCCTCCCACTCGGTCTTGTCCCCAAAAAGGAAGGCATATTGAGTCGGCGTATTGGTCACTCTCACCCATACTAATCAAAGGACAATCCCTCATGAGAAGGAGTTCATGACACACTCAGAATTAAGACTGAGTTACCTAGGTCATCCTATTGAAACAGTAACCTAACTAGTTAACGGTGTTATATCTAGTGGTTTACTATTTCGTGGTCCGGTCTTATGCAAACTCATTGCATAGGATACCCCCGCTCGCATGTCTCCTACATGGATGCCTTGGATCAATACGTCTGTATCAAATAAAAAGCGGGCCGTATCACATAGTGTTACCAGGATAAGGTACCCAGTCTTATCCCTGTACTATAGACCTTTTAGGTTGTTACTTGAACACCGATCCCCGTATGTCCCCACATACTAGTTCAAGTTACATACAAACAACCTTGGATCTTAGTTTATTGGATTTGGGTCAAATTGTGCAATATTTAACAATAACACTTTATTGTAGAAACTCAATAACATTTTATTGAAACAAGTATACAATTTGTTTACATTCACTATCTACGAGTTTTAGGGCATAAAACCCAACACAATCAATATTCTCAGTTAATGAACCTGCTGTCCAACCATCTTCAGACTCCTAAAATTGAATCAGTCACAGCTGCAATGACACATACTGCAGGTATTTGTGTTTTGGCTTCAAGTACTATTGATCATAAAGTTGATAATTGGATAGTTGATTCAGGAGCTTCTAGGCATATTTGCAACTCATTCTCCTTATTTAGAAATTGGTGTCAAGTGCGATATTACTATTGTTCTACCAACTGCTTTTCGTGTTAAAGTAGAATATATTGGAGATGTCCAAATTTCTGAAGGTTTTTTGCTAAAGGATGTCTTATATGTGCCCAAGTTTGCCTATAATTTGATATCAGTGAGCTGTCTTTTGCAGTCAAAGAACATTGATCTTATATTTTCTGCTAATTCTTGCATCATACAGGACAAATTACGATCGAAGATGATTGGTAAGGCTAACTTTTTTAATGGACTATACTTGTTCAACTCGGCAGATAAGCTTGTTCTTTCATCATTGGTTTCTTCTTGTGCAGTTAATGTGGACACTTGGCATTTTAGATTAGGGCATTTGTCTCCAAAATGTCTGTTGTTATTGAAAGATGTTTTGGGTTTGCCTAATTTTTCTGCTCATAATTCTACTTGCCATGTATGCCCATTAGCAAAATAGAGATGATTGTCTTTTATCTCAAATAATAATGTTGCTTCCAACATTTTTGACTTGGTGCATTGTGATATATGGGTCCATTTAAGTTGCCTACTCATGCTGGATATCGATACTTTCTCACGTTAGTTGATGATTGCTCGCGTTTTACTTGGACCTACCTTATGAAGAATAAATATGATGTTTTGTATATCATACCAAGGTTTCTTGCTCTTGTAGAAACACGGTTTTCAAAAACTATTAAATCTTTTAGATCAGATAATGCACCAGAACTTCGGTTTGTTGATCTTTTTGCTGTTAAAGGGATTATACATCAGTATTCTTGTGTTGAAAGGCCACAGCAGAATTCGGTTGTTGAAAGAAAACATCAACACCTACTAAATGTAGCTCGAGCTTTGTTCTTTCAGTCGAAAGTTCCTTTGAAGTTTTGGGGAGAGTGAGTACTTACAGCCACTTACCTCATTAACAGAACTACAATGTCTTTGTTATCCAAAAAATCCTCTTTTAATGTCTTAAATCAAAAGGAGGTTGATTACAGCACAATGAAAGTCTTTTGGATGTTTGTGTTATGCGTCCACATTGGTTGCCAACCGCTCCAAATTTGATCCTCGTGCATCTCAATGCATTTTTCTTGGATATCCTTCTGGCATAAAAGGATATAGGCTTTATGACATCAATAAGAAGCAGCTTCTGGTCTCTAGAGATGTTTTCTTTGAGGACAAATTTCCCTTCCAAGATATTTCGATTGATGAAACTTCTTTTAATGATTCATTGCTTCCTAATCATGTTTTTCCTTATCCAATTTCAGATATCTGTACACATGACTACTCGCTTTTAAGTCCTGATGTTTCTCCTTCCACTGAAGCTGAAACCATTTCTTCTAGCAATAATGAGCAATCTGTTGATGAATCATTACTTCCTGAGGCTATTTCTCCTACAAACAGTGGTGCTAGTCCTGTTACAGAGGTTCTTAATCATGAACCTTCACCAACCACTGTTATCAATCCTATGGAAAACACCTCCACTGTGCTTCCTCTTGAAGTCGATCAACTAGACGGCATCAGAAGCCTGGATTTTTACAAGATTACCATTGTAATCTAGCCGCTGGTATAAATGCTCCGGAATCATCAAGTTCTTATCCTTTGAATAAGTACTTGACCTATGACAGAATTGCTCCTTCTCACAAAGAGTTCATTCTCAATGTATCAACTGTCTTTGAGCCCTCGTTTTGTCATCAAGCAGCAAATTTAGCCCCCTGGAGACTTGCCATGGATGAAGAAATTGCTGCTATGGAGCGCACTCACACATGGAGCATTGTTCCATTTGTTGGGTTTAATGTCCTATAAACTCGTAGTTTGTAAATCATTAAACATATTCTATTTCCAATAAAGACGTTATTGAGGTTATTCAGTAAAAGATGTTATTGAATATGTAAATTGCGAATGATTAACCTAAATCCAATAAACTAAGATCCTTGGCTATAAAATGAATACTTGAACTATATGTAGGGACATATCATAGGATCAAGTTCAAGTTTATAGTCAAAATAGTCTATAGTATAAGGATAAGGTTGGGTATCTTATCCTGGAGACACTATGGACGCGGCCCACTTTGTATTAAGTACAAACGATGAGATCCTAAATCGTTCATGTGGTGACATGCGAGTGGGGGAGTCCTATGCAATGAGTTTGCATAAGACTGGACCACGAAATAAGTCACTTTCTCTTTCTAACGCCGTTTACTGAAGAAACTGACTATTTCTCATAGATGACCTAGGTAACTCGTTCTTAATCCTGAGCTATCTATGAACTCCTGTTTATGCGAGGTTATCCTTTGATCTGCATGGGTGAGAGTGGCCAGCATCGCCGACTCGACAAACCTACCATTTTGGGGATAAGATCGAATAGATAGCTGGGGACATAGTTTCGCAAGACGGAATTCACTCCTACCCATTTCAGGGATAGCAGAGAGGTTGTTCTCTTAAGTAATAACTCCAGGACTTAAACAAGGGGCCCCACCCTCTCGTTGGATCGAGAGGAACTTAGGTTTGATGGTTGGACCGCAAACCGATTGTTCATTAGAGGATTAGTGGAACTTAAGGAACAAGAAGTACTATAGGGGTGTAACGGTTATTTGACCTAGCTATAGCTACGAACAACCTGTGAAGGAACGACTTACTAAACATGGTTAAATCAAGTGGACGGAAATATATCTATAGTGAGGGGAGTGCAACTATCGGGCTATAGTGGAGTGTCCCGGTAGTTAACGAATGTTGGATAACTTTGATAATGAGATTAGTCGGTTAGTCTCGAATCGTTGGAGCCCATGATCTATAGGTCCATTAGGTCCCCCTACTAGCTCATATCGGAATAAAGCTTAGAATATTTTGATAGGAAACTTTGAATCGTTCAAAAACGGGAAATAGGGTTTTATCGTAAAACATGTTCGACACAATGATTTAATTATGAATTAAATTAGGAATTGAGAGATGAGGTATTTAAAAGTGTTTTAAATACCATATATATGTATTAGGAATCATATATAATTCATGGCATTAGGTGATAAAGATTGATTGGATCAATCATATCAAAATTACTTGGAAATGTCCCAATTAATTGCCTAGAAATCAATTTCAATTTTGAATTGAATTTGAAATGAATTGAAAGCTGAAAATTCACAATTAGGATTCAATTCATAGTGGATTTAGTGGTTTTTCCACTCTTGCATAATGATACATATTGGAAAACAACACAAACATGCATTAGATGCATGTGTTGTGAAGTAGACACCTAGAATCCACTTTGAGTTGCATCTTGACCATGTGGCTAAGTGTCATGAAGCTTGTCTTTGCATGGGAGAGGTCTATAAAAGGGGCTTGAATTAGATTCAAGAAGAGTAGCAAGCTTTCATTTAGTGTTATGCTGCAAATTTTCTCCCTCAAATTCTCTCTCATTTCATCTCCTTCCAAAAGCTTGTACCATCAAGCATTCCCTTCCTATTTCTTTCTTCTATAGACTCCCACAAGTCTTTCTAGGCTCAAGAGAATAGTAGGGAAGACACTAAAGGTTGTCCAAGAGAAGTTGGAGAAAGATAATATCACAAGGAGTTCCTTACAAGTGAGCATCAAAGAGGTTGGTACTCATTTACTCTCTTTTCTACCCTTTCTAGAACATGCATGCTTTAGGAGTAAAATTGAATGTCTTAAGTGCTTTCGATCTTCAATTGCTTCCGCATGTGTTATATGAACACCTTCACCATTACCAGATGGACATCGAGCAATTGGATGCAAATGGGTATACCGTGTAGAATACAAGGCAGATGGTACGGTTGATCGCTATAAAGCCCGGCTCGTTGCAAAGGGCTACAATCAGAAAGAAGGAGTTGACTTCATGGACACTTTTTCACCGGTTGCAAAAGTTGTTACTGTTAAACTTTTCTTGTCTTTGACAGCTTTCTTTGGATGGTCCCTTGCACAAATGGACATCAATAATGCATTCTTAAACGATGACCTTTTTGAAGAAGTCTATATCGCTCTTCCTTTGGGGTACTACAAAGATAAAAAGGAATCCTCGTCAACTCCTCTCGCTTGCAAGTTATACAAGTCAATATATGGCTTGAAGCAAGCCTCTCGGCAGTGGTTTACTAAGTTTTCGTCTGTCTTGTTAGCCAATGGTTTCTTACAATCAAAGGTTGATTATTCGTTATTCACAAAGGGCACAGGATCATCCTTTATAGCTCTTCTAGTATATGTTGATGATATACTCATCACAGGGCCTTCTCCTCAAAATATTGATGCTGTCAAGGAAATCCTTCGTTCAAACTTCATGTGAAAGGATTTAGGAAATGCTAAATATTTTCTGGGACTTGAATTATCATGTTCAGCTTCTGGCATTTACCTCAGTCAACGCAAATATTGCTTACAAATTCTTGAGGATTGCGGTTTCTTAGCCGCTAAACCTGTGTCACATCCTATGACCCCTCATTTGCGATTGTCAGCCACTGATGGCACCCCTCTTAACGATGAAGAGGCTTTACATTATCGGCAACTTATTGGGAGGCTACTCTATCTACAAATATCAAGACCTGATATTTGTTTTGCAGTCCACAAACTTAGAAAGTTCATTTCTCGGCTTCACACTGAATATTTACTTGTTGCTCAACATTTACTTAGGTACCTAAAAGGTACTGCTGGATAGGGTATACTCCTTAGTGCAACTAACTCTTTCCAATTAAAGGCATATGTTGATTCTGATTGGGATCATGTCCAGACTCGAGAAGATCAATTACAGGTTTTTGTATATTCTTAGGAGACTCGCTTGTATCTTGGAAATCAAAGAAACAAACCACTGTGTCAAGATCTTCAGCTAAAGCAGAATATAGGGCTTTTGCTGTTGTTGCTAGTGAGATCACTTGGATATCTCATATTTTAAAAGATCTTCACATAAAGTCTCCATTGCCTGCCTTGATATATTGTGATAACGTTGCTGCTATTTCCATTGCTACAAATCCCACCTTTCATGAAAGAACGAAACACATAGAAATAGACTGCCATTTTGTTCGAGATTTGATTGATGATGGAAAACTCAAAGTTTTGCCAATTCGATCGTCTGCTCAACTTGCTGACATGTTTACTAAGGGCTTAGCAGCTTCTGATATTCGAAACTTCATGGTCAAGATGAGTGTTTTCAATTTATCTAGTCCATCTTGAGGGGGGCATATTAGATAATATTGTTATTGACTATTAGTTTATTTGTTGAGAAATTAAAGTTGATTTTAGTTGAGGGAGTTATGTATTTGGTTACACCTCCCAAACTTTGTGTATATATATGTGAGAGTTCAATGAATAAAACCAATTGAGCCTTCTCTCTCAATTTGTGTTATTCTCTTAAGCTTTACTTTCTAATTCTCTCTCAAACTACACAAAAAAATTCTATCTGTGTTTTAGTTTTAAAAGATTTCCGTCAATTGTTCAAGAATGGCTCCCACAAACCGGTTCAAGATCTTAGAGGATAGTGGTGTAACCTTTTTGGTGGTGTTGCATTTTTCGTCCCTGCAAAGATACAAAGAAGTTGCAGTGTTCGTGAACCATCCCTGAAGCGTCTTGGTGTTTATTATGAGTCTACAACGAGAGTAAGTCTCGATTCCCTTTTACAAAAGTCTCCAAACACTAAATTACAACATGCTTAATATAATTAGTATATTGTAGAATGGTTCTGTCATTACTGTTTTTCCCAACGTATCGGTATTTCGTTTACCGAATTAAATTGCGATACAGTTCAATGCTTCCGCTAGAGATTTTAACCATTTCAGTAATAATTTATTTTGACAACATGTGGGGCGGGTTATTTGAAACTCTAACCTCTTGGTCGATAGTACAAAATTTATATCACTTGAGTTATGCTCTTGTTGACAGACTAAATAGGTTTATAAACTACAGGGGAAAACTATAGTTTTTATTATGCAACAAACACTAAGTTTTTTTTTTTTTTTTTTTTTTTGAGAAACAACAAACACTAAGGGGTCGTTTGGTGCAAGGGTTTTGGAGATGGGAATGGGCAAGGGTTTCTGATACCTTCGTTTGTTTTAAGGTTTCTGTTGTGGGCCCAGGAAATAACGCATTCTCAGGCATCATTTATGCCCATAAGCAAGGGTTTTCTATGCCCTTGCAAAACCATGGGTTTTCTCTTTACCTATCTCTTCTTTTTTATTTTTATATGCAATTTTATTTTGAATATAGTTAATTAATTAACTAATGGATACTAAATTAAAAATAATATAATAAATTATTTAATTAGATTAAATAATAATTTGTCAAGAATTTCAAAATTTTTTTAAACAAATACTTAGTCCAAGTTTATTAAAGGGATGTAATTACATATTTACTAAAATTATAATTAACTAGTTAACATTATCGAAAATATATTTAACTATTGAATTAAAATTATTTAAATGAATTTAGTATAAGAATTCATTTTTCAATAATTATAATTAATTACTTATTGATTATTTATAATCAATTAATTATTTTTTTGGATTTCCTTATAATAAATAAATAATCATATTATTATTAAAATATTTATCTAATTAATTTTTATGGATACAAATATATTAAATTATTGTAATTAAAGATATTTATTAAAAAATTAATTAAATAATTTTAATTAGTTAAATTAACATAGTTTATCCCATTAAAATTATTTCATGATTATTAATTCATTAATTTTTATTAATAGTTTGAATTAATTTTGATTATTTTATTGATTAATTTATTAAAATTACATAAAGTTTACCTGATTAATTCTAAAAAATAAATACAGACATAATTCGCTCTCATAAAATCCTGATGACATTCCCATACACAACCAAACACAGTTATCTTTGATTCTCAACAATCTTATTCACAGCCATAGTATTCTCATGCATCATTTATTCTCAGGCATCTATAAAACCTTAAACCAACCTAAGTTGTTGCATAATAAAAACTGTCACTTAATTTTCATGGAGTTTTTCATGGTAGAGATTAATTATTAGAAATGGTATACATATGAACTAAAGTATGTATTACATACTATAGTTCACATATTGAATTGTTGCAAAATAAAAAACATGAGAACTATCTTGATACAAACTAAGTACTCACAAAAGAAAGGAAACTAAAGTTTAGGTACAAAATTGTTATTTTCATGAAAGTTTAGGGACAAAAAATGTTTTTTAACCTATATTACAATATAGACTAACATGAGTATAACTTTGACTGATTAAGATATGTACTGTCAACCAAGAGACTAAAAATTCGAATTCTTCATATCTACATGTTGTCAAACTCAATAATATATACATGTATTAATATATGTTAAACTACAATTATAGTTATTGAACCTTTAAGATGGTGTTTGATAGTTCTCCAACTTATCATTTTGATCATAGCTTAATGGGTTAAAACATATATCTTCAACCAAAAAGTCGAACGTTTAAGTATTCACACCAACATGTCGTGGGACTAAAAACAATCTCAATTAAAAAAAATGGTATAATATATCAATTTTTAGAGTTGTATATAATTGGTCGTTAAACTTTAAAATACATCTAGTATGTGTCATATTTTGGAAACAATATTTGGCAACAAAAAAGAAAGGCAGAAAATGAGAAAAAATTATCTATCTTAATTGTTAGCATTTTAATGGTGATGTGTGAATAGGTACCTACTACACATCGATGTGCAACAAAGTATTTGTTTTCAAATTTCTTTTTGTATTCAAAATTTTCGAACTAGTTTTCAATTAGATATAATGTCAATTATTCAATAAATAAGTCTTGTTAAATTAAGTTAAGTGCATGTTTGGGAGTGATTTTAAAATGATCAAAATCACTTTGAAACATGTCTTTAATAATTTGAAATTAATTTTGATGGTATAAAAATCACATTTAAAATTGTAAAATCAAATATGAAATTGATTTTGAATAATTAAAAATTTGTTTCGGGGTGATTTCGAACATGACAAAAGTGATTTTAACCATTTCAAAATCACTCCCAAACATGCAATAAGTCTCTAAAGTTTGAGGGTTGTGTCAATTTAGTTTCCAAACTTAAAAAAATGTTTAATAGGTCATTGAATTTTCAAATTCATATCTAATAGCTCATTGAATTTTAAAAATGTCTAATATATCATTGAATTTTCAATTTTGTATTTAATAGGTCCATGACGATATTTTAAAAAAATTAACCAACCTACTGGATGTAAATTTAAATTTTATGTCCATTGGGACCCTAAATTTCCAATGTTGTATCCAGTAGATATGTGAATTTTAAAAGTGTCGAATAAGTCTCTAACTTAGACACAAAATTGAAAGTCGATGGACCTATCACACATAGAAGTAAAAGTTTAAGAATCTATTTGCTACAATTTGAAGACTTATTTGAAACTTGAAAGTCGATGGACCTATCACACATAGAAGTAAAAGTTTAAGAATCTATTTGCTACAATTTGAAGACTTATTTGAAACTTTTTAATGTTTAAGAACTGAACTGACACATCCTAAAGGCTCATTTGATAACATTCCCATTTATTGTTTCTTGTTCATGTTTCTCATTTTCAAGAAACATACATGTTCGATAACTGATCTTGTTTATTGTTTCTAAGTTTCTATAAACGTTTCAAAAAATTAGGCAAATTTTGAGATAATACAAAAAGTAGTTCATCAAATTCTGTCTCTGTTTATTTTTTCCATATTTCATGCATGTATTCATCTATCTCACCTCTCTTCATTTTTCTCTTTTCCGTTACTTCTTTATCTTTTTTTTTTTAATATTTGTTTCACTTTTTCGTTATTACTTTCTTTTTTTTTTTAATCGTCTTTTCTCTTTTTTTATTAATGAGCTTTTAGTTATTATTTTCTATTTAAATCTCTATTTTTTTTGTTAATTTTGGTAGGATTTTAATTTATCTATTAAATAAATTAATTAATAAGATATTTCACGTTTGTCATCAATTGTAAAGAATATATATTTTTTTCTTTCGATCTTTTTGATCTTATGTGTTGGGATCCTTGGCGAATGAAAAATACATGCATTTTATAAGGAAAAAAAATTAGTATTCGATTCAAGAAATGCGGAATATAAACTCGATTGTCTAACCTTAAATAGATGTCTAAATACCACAAAGTACGTAAATAACAAATTAATCTAATTGAAGACTTGTGTAAACGAGCATAGTTAAAAATAAATTGGTTAGGGTGAGAGATGACATTGCAAATTAAATTTGAACAACACTAGAAGGATATATATATTTTTTAATATTTTGTGTTGGGACTAAATTTTCTTTTTTTTTTTTTTTTTTTTGAAAAGTGTGTTTGGACTAAATAATATTATAAACTCTATATAATAGTTGCATATTTATTTTAATATATGTTATATATATATATATTTTTTTTTATATTATATGTACTCAATTTTATTTCAACTAAAAACAAGAAATAAAAACCAATTATCAAAAACATTTCTGTTTCAATTTTTTTTTAAAAAAAAAAAAGAAGAACGAGTAACAAAAATAGTTATCAATGTTCGTAGTTCTTAAAAAATGGAAACAGAAAATATGAAATGAGAAATGACAACCTTATCAAACGATCTGGAAAAATCAAAAGCGGGAATCTGAAAGATAAGGCTGCAATAACTCTGCTCACTTGGCAAAACGATAACCCCGCAATCCACCTCTTCGTGGGTCCGAGTTCCGATTCTCCCCCACGAACATTGCAGCGGCGAGGCAAATGTTAGCGTTCATCTGCTGAACCTGTTCGATTTCCATGGCTGCTTCGGCTGCTTCAGTTGCACTTTTGCCCGCAAAATCAGTATTCAGAGGACGTTTTGAGCCGTCGAAATCGAAGGTTCTCGCTTCACTCTCAACGTCGTCAATTCCATCTCAATCCGCTTCAATTTCATCTCGCTATCATCGGCGCAAACCATTCAGAACTCAGGCGCCGGTTTCGATATCGGATCCTCAAGTTCGTACGGGTCCCGATGATCTAGTTGCGTCCATCCTCTCGAAGGTAATGTTTCGAATTTTCTTAGTTTATTTGGTTTTGCATATTGGAACTGGCTCTAGGGTAGTAACTAACCGATTTAGAATCGAAATTGAGAAATTGTAGTTGAAATAGTGTAGCATCAAATTGCAGCAATGAGTGCTACTGGATTTGGAAATTCCTAGAAATTCTCTGTCGATTAGGATCATTCAGCTGGTTAAGTGAGCTTACATGATTTCCGCTTGAGCCTCTTCAGAATGACATTGGTCAACAATACATTATATGCAGTAGCAGAATCCCATTGGTTATAGTTTTAGACTCAGGGCCATTATTTTTGCACTGATTTCAAAACTTTCAATACGGAAAGCCGATGTTATACTCTGAAGCAGGTGACAGGAAGTGACAGAGGAGTTTTGCTAACTGAAGAAAAACATAAAGAGGTAGCTGAAGTGGCTCAAGAATTGCAAAAATATTGTGTAAACGAGCCTGTTAAATGTCCTCTCATATTTGGAGGTAATACTAAACAGTTCTGTTGTTTCTTGTTGGATATGTTTGACTAATACATCTACTCATCTTGCATATAGAGCCTAGATTTGAACTTCGTTTATGCCTCCGTTGGAATCAAGAAAGTATGAGAAATGATTTAAAATAATGACAATGATTTAAATACTTTATCTTGTTTGAAATAAGAAATATTTGAAATGAATGCAATGCAATTAATCTTTTTTGTTTAGATGTTTGCTAGAATGGAGAAAGGAAAATAAAACTTTACCCATATAGCCATTCAATCCTAATTTACAAAATAAATATGACATGGTTAAAGTAGGCTCTAATAACCATTTGATTTTTTGTTTTTGAAAATTAAACTTGTAAACATTACTTCTGTCCATGAATTTTTTTTATTTTATTATCTACTTTCTAAAAATGTTTTCAAAATCCAAATCTTGTTTTTCTTTAGATACACAAATCCAAGTTTTGGAGAAAAAAAAAAGTCGTTTATAAAAACGTATTTTGTTTTTGGAATTTGACTCAAAATTCAAATGCATCTTTGAGAACCATAGTAAAGGAACGGTAAGGAAACAAACACAAATCAAACGGAACCCTAATAATTTAATTTGAAATTCTATGAAATCTTTGAAAGCCAACATGAGTATAGCTCAACATTTTTTTTTTTTTTTTTGAACTTCTGAAGAAGTAGAATTATGCTTTAAAATTAGGTATGATCTTAAATCCCAAAAAAGAGTATTTCTTCCCTGTTGTTGCTCACTTTTCAGCTCTAGTTCTGGCTAACATAATTGAATGCTATATCAGATTGGGATGTTGTGTATTGCTCTGTACCAACGTCGCCTGGGGGTGGATACAGAAGTGCAGTGGGTCGCATCTTTCTCAAGACAAAGGAAATGATTCAGGTTGTAGAGGCTCCAGATACTGTTAAAAACAAGGTGTCCTTTTCTGCTCTTGGATTCCTAGATGGACAGGTGTCTTTGACAGGTAAAACTTAATACTGCCTCTTGTAAATTACAAAACTTGAGACCTCTATTCGTAAATATGTCAGAAAATTAAATCAATGGCTGGAAAACCAAGGTCACAGTAGCATAGCTGACATAGCTTCTTGATTTTGGTTGACTTGCTGAGAATATGTGTTATCTAGTTCGAAAGACCAGTTTTAATTCAAGATCACTTTTGAGAGTAATACTTTTAGGTGAAATACTCATTTCTGCAAGTAGTTTTGATGAAGCATATTACACGTTATTTTTCTTTAGTGTACTTCTTTTTAAATGAATTAAATGAAAAAAGTGTTTCACTTCAAATATTACTCTTCAAAATCTATCTTGAACTCTTTTTAGAAAAATTACCTACACCAAACTATTTGACGTAATATCGTAAATACATCCTTGTGGTGGATTTCTTTACTCACAAATTTGTTTTGTAATTGCAAGTTTGTTGATGATTCTGAACGATTGGAAAGTTATTTTTGTTTAGTTTTGTGGGGGAAGTGTCCTCTACCCCACTCTTAGGCTGTTCTTGCTTCTTTTAAGGAAGAAAGTTTTTTCTTTGTTTCTTATTAAAAAAAACAGTAAATACATCCACAAGTGAACCAAAATAAAAAACTATGTCAAATGTCAACGAGACCTTCGTAGGTGCTTATTCTCAAAAGCCATCTCTATAAAATGCTTTTAGGCGAGTTAAAAATTTTCGAAACTACTTTTGGACGCGTTGAAACATCATGCAATTCTTGAAAAGTGTTTTTGACCGATTGGAAACACTTTTTACAATTTCAATGTTCATACAAAACCCATCCTAAAGCAATTGAATTACATGGTTACTGATTATAACACCAAGCTCTTTTGCACCATGATTCTGAAACAGCTACAGCATAGGCTCTTGGACCAAGTTTTAAGAATTTAAGACGCCAACCCTGGCTCTTGAACTGATTTGAATGAATATCTTTCATTTATGCATTTTGATATATGGATTTACAGGTAAACTGAAGGCCCTGGATGATAAATGGATTCAAGTTGTGTTCGAGCCACCTGAACTGAAAGTTGGTGGATTCGAGTTTCGATATGGTGGCGAAAGCGAGGTGCAGCTCCAGATTACATACATAGATGACAAGATTCGACTTGGGAAAGGCTCTAGAGGTTCATTATTTGTGTTTCAGAGACGAGTTTGAAGGAAACTAAGGTAAACTGGGATTACTGCTCATTTGATATCTCTATGCTAATTTTTGTACCTAGAGATTCTCATGTGAAAAGCTGTGTAATATTATTAGAGATGAGTGTTTTATTATCACAATTTGCTTGGATATTGAGTGGTGGGGTGGGTCAAATTATATATTTCATTAGAGAAAAATCAATTTTTACTCTTAAAACTTGTCAAGTTGTGTCAAATTTCGTCATCGACTTACAATTTCGTTATATTGCACCTCAAACTTGAGTAAGTGTTACAATTTTAACTTTTGACTTAAGTATTGCAACTTACCTTCTTTGGTGAGTTTTTGTTTGAAAGATCATTGAAAAAAATATTTTCATATGTGCTTAATGAATTATAAAATATATGTATAGTGTGAAATTAATAGGATTTAAAAGAAAAACAACATTAGACTTAAAATTTTGTTAAGATTTGTGAGTTTTGGTAAAATTATTCAATAGTTAATTTATGCATTAATAGATAGAGATTTTTGTAAAACTTGATACAATTGTAACAGTGAGTTTAGAGAGATTTAAGTAGTGTTTTTTTGTTAAAATTGGTGAGTAAATCAACGTAAATTGAACAAAATGTAGTGTATAAATTACAACACTTGTGTAAATATATGATCTAATTTGATAAAATTTGAGGTCTAAGGTGAAAATTGAAACAACTTGTCGAATTTAAAGGTAAAAAATGATTTTTTTTTCCATATTTGTTTGTTTTTTTTGTTCAGATCTTTGTATATTTATAAAGGTTTCATTTTAATATTTATATTTTAACTAAATCCTATTAAGAGCCATTGTCATTGAAAAAACAATATCAATTTTGACAACTAACACACTAAGTTGAGAAATATAGACGTGATAGATAAATAGATATACGTAATATGCCAAAATGAGTATAACTCAATTGACATACTATCATTTTATTTTTTTTAATAAAAGTGATTAAAATTTTAAAATGCATAATTTATTTACATTCTCATTCAATTTTTTTGAAGTAAAATGTTTATTCGATTATGAAGATTAAACAATTGATTTCATTTAAAGTAAATATATAAAATATTATTTTAATCTATAAGTAGTTGTTCTTTTTGTTATAAATATATATACCTGGTGTATATAGGTATATATTAGATATCCATATTACTAATTTAGTTTTAATCAACCCATGATTGTAGCTATTCCTCCCCATGACTCTCCCACTCCCTTAGGAATAGCTATGAGACTCTCACTCTCTTCTATTTTCAGCATTTTGAAGTTGTAACTCACCCCATTGCATTAGTATAAATAGGGGTTGTATGAAGTATGGAAAACACACACTTGAATGAAAAAGCATTAGCTCTCTCTTTTCTCTCTACTTTGCTCTCTCAAATTCTCTCTTAGTTGTTTTATTGCTCTTCACGTTTTATAACACGTTATCAGCACGAGCCTCTGCCATTTTTGTTTAGTTGAAGGTAGGTTTCATTTTACTTTGCATTATTAGTTGCAATTGTCTTCGGTACGTTTCATATATACAGTGTGTATGTATTATATATACCTCGTATATACACTGTGTATTGAACGTTGACATCATATATTCTATGCAAGATTAACATGTTCTTCATTATTGTGCATATTATATGAGATTATTAAGTATCATGTTTGTTTATGATGATATTAACATTTGAATTCTCTTTATTGTTCATGATTTAATACTTGACAATAATATTTATATTGATTACAATATCCAAATAACTGAAATGTTGATAGTATGTTATATCCTTATTATTGTAATGATCTAGAATGTTTATACATATTCGATAAACATGATGCACATATATACCCATGTATATATCTTATTTTTGAATCATATACATCTACTAAAGTTGCTCGTTTTGCTAATCAACTAATTTATATTGATCTCGTTAGTTTATGTACTATTTGTTCGGCATAATTTCCATATGATCCTCTGTATATTTTATATCATGTTCATTTACTATATATATACAGAGTATTTGATATATTGCCTATAGATCATTTATATATAAAACATGTCATGATCATATATATATCTTAGATATGAATTGCAACGTGTTTACTACCTGTAAATTTTAGCATGCATGTTTCGTATGTTTATTAAATTCTAATATAAATATATTTCTTTATGATAGTGTTATCATGACAAATCTTACAAAATTAGAGTTCGTAGCTCTAGATATCAATGGAAATAACTACTTGTCATAGGTGCTTGATGCTGAGATTCATTTAGATGCCATGAATCTTGGAGATACAATTAAAGAAGGAAATACGACCTCAAATCAAGAAAAGGCAAAAGCCATGATTTTCCTTCGCCATCATCTTCACGAGGGATTAAAAATTGAATATCTTACGGTAAAGGATCCCTACATTTTATGGCAAAAATTGAAAGAAATGTATGATCATCAAAAAACGATTATTCTTCCAAAAGCTCGTTACAATTGGATGCACCTGAGGTTGCAAGATTTTAAATCAGTGAGTGATTATAATTCCGCATTATTCAAAATAAGTTCAAAATTATTGTTATGCGGAGAAAAAATTACTGATGAGGATATGTTAGAGAAGACATTTTCTACTTTTCATGTCTCGAATATGTTTCTGCAACAGCAATATCGAGAGAGAGGTTTCAAAAAATATTCTGAACTTATATCATGTCTTCTTGTGGCTGAACAAAATAATGAGTTGTTAATGAAAAATCATGAATCTCGGCCAACTGGAGCAACACCATTCCCTGAAGCGAATGCTGTAATTTCTGATAATCGTGGTCGAGGTCGTGGTCGCGGTCAAGGTCGTGATCGTGGAAGAGGAAGAAATAATTCATTTCATGGTGGTCGTCATAATTTTAAGAGAACCACAAATAATGATGATCATAAAGGAAAAGCTCCACAACCAAACCAGAGCTCTAAAAGTGTTGAAAACCAATGTTTTCGATGTGGCATGAAAGGACATTGGTCTCGTACTTGTCGTTTGCCTAAGCACTTGGTGGATCTTTACCAAGCATCATTAAAGAGAGAAAAAACTGTGGAAGCAAACTTCCCATATCAAGAAGATGATGTATTTGACCCATCTACCATGACACATTTAGATGTTGCTAATTTTTTCGAATCTCCAGAAGAGAAAATTACCATTGAAGGAGGAGCAAGTACTTCATTTCAAAATTGATGTATTGCTTCAAGTTTTTGTAACCTTTTTTTTTTCTAGTTCAATTTGCAATCTTTATTTTCTTTATAATTCAAGTTGTTAGTCTATTGTAATTTCTTTTTCTATATAGTTCAAAATTTATTTTGGAGACTTATTATATCTTTTTGTTTTTTTCTTCTCTCTTTAATGAAGAATCATGGACACTTCTCATATTTTGACTGATATGGATCATGAAGATTTATGTTTGGCAGATAGTGCAACTACGCACACAATACTTAAAAGTAGGAAATACTTTTCTAAATTGACAATGCTTGAAGCAAAAGTCAATACAATATCAGGTCCTGCAGACTTAATTGAAGGTTTTGGAAAAGCAAATATTATTTTGCCTAGAGGAACAAAATTTACAATTGATAATGCTTTGTTCTCTAGTAAATCAAAAAGAAACCTTCTAAGCTTTAAAGATATACGTGGTAATGGTTATCATATAGAGACTGATGAGAAGAATAATATAGAATATCTTCATATTATATCAACTGTCTCGCATGAAAAACGTATATTAGAAAAGTTGTCTGCTTTTTCTTCTGGATTATATTACACACATATTCGTGTTATTGAAACATATGCAATAATGAACCTGAAGTTCAATGATCCAGATATATTTTCTGTTTGGCATGATCGATTGGGTCATCCTGGGTCAATAATGATGAGAAAGATTATTGAAAACTCACATGGACATCCATAAAAGAACCAGAAGATTCTTCAATCTCATGAATTTTCATGTGTTGCTCGCTCTCAAGGAAAATTAATTATTAGACCTTCACCAGCTAAAGTTGGGACTGAATCCCCCGCATTCCTAGAACGAATTCATGGTGATATATGCGGACCTATAAATCCACCAAGTGGACCATTTAGATATTTTATGGTTCTAATTGATGCATCCAGTAGATGGTCACATGTGTGTATATCAAGTCGAAACCTTGCATTTGCAAAGTTACTCGCTCAAATAATCAAATTAAGAGCACAAATTCCTGATTATGTAATTAAGAAAATTCGTCTTGATAATGCTGGTGAGTTTACATCCCAATCATTTAATGATTATTGTTTGTCAATTGGGATAAGTGTTGAACATCCTGTAGCTCATGTTCATACACAAAATGGTCTAGCTGAATCTTTTGTAAAACGTCTGCAATTAATTGATAGACCAATGCTTATGAGAGCAAGACTTCCAATATCTGTATGGGGTCATGCAATTTTACATGCTGCATCGCTTATACGCATTAGGCCAGCAGCCTATCATAAATACTCCCCAATACAATTAGCTTATGGCCAGCAGCCAAATATATCTCACTTACGAACTTTTGGAAGTGCAGTATATGTTCCAATTACTCCACCAAAACGTACTAAGATGGGTCCTCAAAGGAGGCTAGGAATATATGTTGGATTTGATTCCCCATCAATTATTAGATATCTTGAACCCCTGACGGGTGATATATTTACTACACGATTTGCTGATTTTCATTTTAATGAGACAAATTTTCCAACATTAGGGGGAGAGATTAAGAATTTGGAAAATGAAATTACATGGAATGCAGCGTCGTTGTCTCATTTAGATCCCCGTACAAATCAATGTGAACTAGAAGTTCAAAAGATAATTCATTTGCAAAATATTGCAAATCAAATGCCAGATGCATTTACAGATGCTAAGAAAGTGACCAAGTCACATATACCAGCTGCAAATACACCATCGAAAATTGATATCCCGACGCAGCAAGTTATCATAACTAATGAGTCTGCGACACGCCAGAAACGTGGTAGACCAATGGGTTCCAAAGATAAAAATCCTCGAAAAAGAAAAGTAGTCAATAATCAAAACGACTTAATTGATAATGTGGATATTCCAGAAGAAATCCTGAATGTGACTACTCATAATAATATCGAAGAAAGTGAAATACTTAAGGATAATAAGGAAATTTCGATAAATTATGTAATGAATGGAAAAAGATGGAACCGAAACAATATAGTTGTTGATAACATTTTTGCGTATAATGTTGCTTACGACATCATTTCTGAAAATGATGATTATGAACCAAAATCTATCGAAGAATGTCGACATAGAAAAGATTGGCTTAAGTGGAAAGAAGCAATCCAGACAGAATTAAACTCACTTTCAAAACGTGAGGTTTTCGGACCAGTAGTCTAGACACCAGAAGATGTCAAGCCTGTGGGATACAAATGAGTATTTGTAAGAAAAAGAAATGAAAAGAATGATGTCACAAGATATAAAGCGAGACTTGTTGCACAAGGATTCTCGCAAAGGGCTGGTATTGATTATGAGGAGACATATTCTCCTGTGGTGGATGCAATAACATTGAGATATTTAATTGGCCTGACTGTGTATAAAAAGCTTGACATGCATCTTATGGATGTAGTTACAGCATATTTATATGGATCTCTTGATAATGATATTTATATGAAAATCCCTGAATGATTAAAAATACCAGAGTCATATAATTCAAATCCTAGAAAATTATATTCGATCAAATTACAAAGATCTTTATATGGATTAAAACAATCAGGACGAATGTGGTATAATCGCCTGAGTAAATATTTATTGAAAGAAGGGTATCAAAATAACCCAATTTGTCCATGTGTTTTTATAAATAAATCACAGTCAGGATTTGCTATCATTACTGTATATGTTGATGATTTGAATATAATTGGAACTCCTGAAGAGCTTCTAAAGGCAATAGAATATTTTAAGAAAGAATTTGAGATGAAAGATCTCGAGAAAACAAAGTTTTGCCTTGGCTTACAAATTGAGCATCTAGCAGATGGAATATTTATTCATCAATCAACTTATACAGAAAAGATATTAAAAAGATTTTACATGGACAAAGCACATCCATTGAACATTCCAATAGTAGTTCGTTCACTCGATGTAAAGAAAGACATCTTCCGACCTCGAGAAGATAATGAAGAGCTTCTTGGTCCAGAAGTACCATATCTTAGTGCAATTGGTGCACTTATGTATCTTGCTAATAATACACGACCTAATATAGCATTTTCAGTAAATTTATTAGCTAGATATAGTTCTTCTCCAGCAAAAAAATATTGGAATGGAGTTAAACACATCCTCCGTTATCTTCGAGGGACAATTGATATGGGTTTATTTTATTCTAATAAATCAAACTTTGATCTAGTTGGTTATGCAGATGCAGGTTATTTATCTGACCCACATAAAGCTAGATCTCAAACAGGTTATTTATTTACATATGGAGGAACTGCTATATCATGGCGATTTATGAAGCAGACAATAACAGCTACTTCCTCAAACCATGCTGAGATCCTGGCAATTCATGAGGCTAGTCGAGAATGTGTAAGGCTAAAATCAATGACTCAACACATTTGTGAAACATGCGGATTGTCCTCTAACAAAGGTTGTCCAACAACGTTATATGAAGACAATACAACATGCATAGCCCAAATCAAAGGAGGATACATTAAAGGAGATAGAACGAAGCACATCTCACCAAAGCTCTTCTACACTCATGATCTTGAAGAAAATGGCGATAACACTATTCAACAAATTTCTTCAAAAGACAACTTGGCAGGCTTATTTACGAAGGCATTACCTACTGCAACCTTTGAGAAGTTGGTGCACAACATTGGAATTCGACGACTCAGAGATCTCAAATGATGTTTACATGAGGGGGAGTAAATACACTGCACTCTTTTTCCCTTCGCTATGGTTTTTCCCACTGGGTTTTCCTATCCAGGTTTTTAATGAGGCAGTTGTTAATGTATATAAATATAATGTACTCTTTTTCCTTCACTAGGGTTTTTCCCATTAAGTTTTTCCTAGTAAGGTTTTAACGAGGCATATATTTTATATACAATGGATATCTAAGGGGGAGTGTTGTAAATATATATACCTGGTATATATAGGTATATATTAGATATCCATGTTACTAATTTAGTTTTAGTCAACCCATGATTGTAGCTATTCCTCCCCATGACTCTCCCACTCCCTTAAGAATAGTCATGAGACTCTCACTTTCTTCTATTTTCAGCATTTTGAAGTTGTAACTCACCCCATTTCATTAATATAAATAGGGGTTGTATGAAGTATGAAAAACACACACTTGAATGAAAAAGCATTAGCTCTCTCTTTTCTCTCTACTTTGCTCTCTCAAATTCTCTCTTAGTTGTTTTATTGCTTTTCACGTTTTATAACACTTTTTTTTTTTTAAGAAAGAATCAACAAACTAAGCTACACAGAACGAAAGCCTTCAGCAGCCCACGAAACAGGCCCACGAAACTCTCTTTGGACAGCCGAAACTAGGACACTCGGACAGTCCTCTAGCCAGACACCTTCAGTTCCTTTGTCTACCGCCATCTTCGCCGCCTCATGAGCCACTGTGTTCGTCGTTCGACGACAGAAAACGAAACCGCACCGCCTGAACTGCTTGGCGACAGCTCTAATCTCCGCCACTACCACGCCGAACTCAGACACATCCACTTCATCAAATGTAACGACCTTCCACACCCTCATCGAGTCCGTCTCCACCTCCATCTCCTGAAAACCAGCTTCCACGGCCAGCAGCAAACTATCTTTTACCGCTTGAGCCTCCGCGCGACCCACTTCAATCAGAACCAGGATCGTCTTAAGAAAGGTAAGCATCACCTCACCCTTTTCATTCCTTATCACTGCCCCCAATTCACTTCTCTGTGCGTGGATTTTAGAAAAGCGAATGATAAAATGAGTACGATGCATGCAAAGAACTAAACTAAAAAAAAAAAAAGATGAGAATATAAAATATATTCTTAACAATACTATTTTTAATTTTATTTTAAAAAAAAAAATTGTTAAAAAATAGAATAATTAATGAAGAAGGTTTTTAAAGAAAAATGGGCAAAATATCCTCTAAAAAAATGCAAAATGGGAGGAAAAGATTTATAGTCTATAGACTTTTAAGTAATTCCAGTTATGGCAAGTAGTATTTTTTTTTTCAACACGTGGAGTGGAAGAATTCGAACCACAGACCTCTTGGTCATAGTACAAATTTTATGTCGTTGAGATATGTTCATGTGGGCATATTTAGTCCTTTTAATCACACATTTGTTTCATTAAAAATGTTGGGCTCGTTTGATAACGTTCTCGTTTCCCGTTTCTCGTTTATTGTGTTCGTTTCCTGTTTCTTGTTTCTTCTTTTTTAAGAACTAAAAACTGAAACATGTTTGATAACTATTTTTGTTTCTTGTTTCTCTAAAAAAGAAGAAACAAAAACATATATGTGTTTGATTACTGTTTCTCGCTTCTTGATTTTTAGTTGAAATAAAATTTGGTGCATATAATATAAAAATTATATATAACATAGATTAAAATTAGAGTCAAAGGTTGCTGGCAGTGGCTGGTCGGCAGAGGTCGGTGGCGATCGATAGTCAGACGTCGATGGTGGCAGCCGATTGACGGCGACCGGTAGTCAGAGGTCGACGATGGCGGCCAGTCTGCGGAGGTCAACGACAACCATCAGTCGGAGGTCGACAGTGGCGGCCAGTCTGCGGAGGTCAACGACGACCAGTAGTCGGAGGTCGACGGTGGCGGTCGATCGGCAGAGGTCAATCAGCGGAGGTCCGATGGTCGCCAATAGTTGGAAGACAACGGTGGCGACCGATTGGCAGAGGTCGACGATTGTTGTCGGTAGTTAGAGGTTGACGGTGGCAGCTGGTAATCGAATCTCGACGGGGGCGGTCGATCGACGAAGGCCGCTCAGCGGTGGTCGGTGACGGTCGATAGTCGGAGGTCAACGGGGACAGTCGGTAGGTGGAGGGCGGTCAGTAGAGGTCGACTGTAGACGGTAGTCGGAGGTCGACGATGGCGGTGGGTCGGCAGCAGCTGCTCAGCGGAGGTCGACGGCGACTGGTAGTCAGAGGTTCATGCTGGCAGCCGGTAGTTGGAGGTCAACAGTGACGGTCGGTCGGTGACACAGCAACCGGTAGTCGGAGGTGATGGTGGCGGCCAGTCGGCAGAGGTCGGTGGTAGAGCGGTTGGTAGTCGGAGGTTGACAGTGGCGGCTGGTCAGCGAAAGTCGGCGGCGACTGGTAGTAAGGGTCGACGGTGGTGGTTGGTCGATGGAGGTCGACGACGACTGATAGTTGGAGGTCAGTAGCGGCCAGTAGTTAAAGGTCAACGGTGGCGGCTGGTCGGCAGAAGTGATAGAAAACAAAAAAAAAAGAAAGAAATAACATAAATAATAAAAAATGAAAGAGAAATAAATAACGGAAAAAAAGAGAAAAAATGAAAGAGAACGAAATAACGGAAAAGATTAAAAAAAAAAGGAAGTCGTAAAAAAAATAGAGAGAGGAAGTGAAGATATTGGTGTAGAAATGGGAGAGAGATGGATACATGCATGAAAGATAGAAAAAAAAAACAGAAACAGAATTTGAGAAACAATTCTTTGTAGTTTCAAATTATGCCTCTTTTTTAGAAATGTTTCTAGAAATTTAGAAACAAGAAACAATGATGAGTTATCAAACATGTAGACAACCCCAAGATTTCGAACTCTTCACAATCTAATTGATCAGACTAGATTGAAAGTCCTAGGCATGCATTCTAAACACAAGAACACAAAGAAAGCATAAAAGCTTGAGAGAGACTAAACTCAATATGAAATTTCATTCAAATTCAACTTCTACTTGTTCAAATGACAAATTACATTCCTATTTATACTAATTGAAAAGACACCATGAAAGGACACAACCCTTCACCTATGTAGCCTAGATTCAACCCTCAACCCTTCAAATCCATACATGAACCATCATAAATACAAATACATTAAATAGGTACATAATGCATTAAAGATGGTGGATGAATATGGATTTTTAGATTCATTGTGCCTCTTGGTTGAAATGATTCCTTTGTTAAGCTTGAAAGGATGCAACTTTTCACCATAGTAGTTGATTGAGCTGGTTGGTCACCTATTTCCATATCATTCTCCCCTTCTTCGAGAAGATTCATCCTCGAATCTAAACGCTCTCCTTGTAATGCAGCTTTGTAGTCATCATCTCGACCTTGTGAAACATGTTTTCGAGAATAAGCTCTTGTAGGACCAAATGTGTATTTTCTTCGTGAAGAATTTCTTCCCCTTCGTCGTTGATCAAAATTTTCTAACTTGACAATTCAACGTGATTTGATTGATACATCAAAAACACTTGGAAAACAAACCCCATTTCTTCCCCTTCGACAGCGTGGGTGTTGCTGCAGCGCGGCGTGCAATCCAGCGGCGTTTCTTCCTCACCAGCGTGACAACTTTTACAGCAGGCGTGGGTCGCGGCTGTGGCGTCTTCCTCTGGCGTGTGTAGCAGTTGTGGGCGGCGAGTTCCAGCAGCGTAGGTGCGGCGACACCGTGGGTTTCCGACGGTTGGGCAGCATAGGTGCGACGGCACTGTGGGTTCTGGCGGCTGGGCAGCATAGGTGTAGCTGTAAGCTTGTTTTGGGTGATTTTGGAGTGGGTAAATGCTTTTAAGGCGAAGTTTGACTGATTTATTTTTTTGGTCATGAATGCCCATTAACATTAGCCTTTGAATCTTTGGTTTCTCAAGTGTTTTGGAGTCGAATCGTCGAATCTTGGAGTATTTTGAAGTCTGTCCAGCAAGCATATTTCATTTTGGGAAAGTAATCTTTTGATTAAGATCGAGGTTGGCTTTGCTGGAATTAATTGGAATTTTAGATCGAGAATAATTAAGCCAAGGTAAGTGAACTTACTGTTGAACTTTTAAATTGGGTGCGCGAGTTTGATTTTCCAAAATTCCTGTACTTTATGAATTGTTTGATTGGAATTTTAGATCGAGAATAATTAAGCCAAGGTAAGTGAACTTACTGTTGAACTTTTAAATTGGGTGCGCGAGTTTGATTTTCCAAAATTCCTGTACTTTATGAATTGTTTGATTATGTTTCCGTTCATGAAAATTATTGAAAGCATGAAATTTATTATTATTGTTTGCAATCGTTAATGGTTGTAATATTGAGTTGGTGGTCTCTCAAAATTCCATTAGAGGAATGAGTTCAAAATTCCATTAAAGGAATGAGTTTTAAATTTCATTCAAGGAATGAGTTTTAAATTATTTATGAGTTTTATAAGTGTACATGAAATTGATGTACATTCAGAGATGCCTACACAGGACTTAGAGACATGAAATTGATGTACCTAAGTCGAGGTTCGTGAAATCGACGACCTTGAGGTTTCGTGAAATTGACAGCCTCCGTAGAAGACACATGAAATTGAAGTGTATAGGATATGCATGAAATTGATGTATATCATCTTTCAGTTAAAAAAAAAGTTTAGAGCCACCAAAAAGATATTTGTTGTTGATTTTTAAAATGTTTTTAAAGCGTGACCCAACCTCAATAGTAGGGTCACTTACTGAGTATTTAAAATACTCATTCTTTTCAAAAATATTTTTTTCAGGTATAGGCAAGGGCAGATGAAAGGCGATTGATGAGAATCCGATAGACAGCCATGAGAGGACCTGAACTTCATATTTTATTTTCTTCCGCTTTAAGAACTTTGTTTTACTTTATTTGTAAATTTGTTTGAGAAATTTTCTAGAGGTCATGTTCATTATATTTTAGAAATTATTTAAGAATATTTAAAACTTTTAAAATTAGGGATCCCGAATAAAAGTTTTGTTTTAAAAGTTTTTACTTAAATTAGTGTTTATGTTTTAAAATATTTTTATTTAAAAAGACCTCCAAAGCATGCATTGTTGTAACGGTCCCGAAAAGACTTGTTAAGAAGTCAGGTCGTTACATTCTTATCCATTTTTGGTAACTCATAAATTTGTAATTTTACGAAAAAAAAAATCTAATAAAATAATAATAAAAAAAGGGGTTGTCGATCTACTATTTACTGAATATACCTTATATTTTCATGTTTACGGTACGAACTTTATTCTTGGACGCATACTATTTGGTGACAATTGGAATTAGAGGAACAATTATGTTTCCATTTCATTTGTCTATTTATTCGGGTTCTTACTGAAAGATCCTAAAAGTCGTTGACTCCTTCGCCTTTTCATGTTCGTAGCTTCTTTTATCTTCACCATTTTGATTCTACAAACATGGAAAATAAATTTATGGTATATAAATTTAATTGTTCATCCCAAACATTATATATATATATATTCAAACATGGGTATTTAATCAATCATCACAACACATGTTATATTAGGGATGTTCACGGGGCGGGGCGGGGACAAGGATTATGGGTATTTAATCAGTCATCACAACACATGTTATATTAGGCATGTTAACGGGGCGGGGCGGGGACGGGGAAGTCTTCCCTGTCCCCGTCCCCGCTCCCTAAATCAATCCCCGTCCCCGCCAAATTCTCCATTTAATTTAGCGGGGATCGGGTTTCCCGTGGGGAATTATTCCCCGTTACTTTTTTTTATTTTTTTTATTAAATGCCAATCAATTACAATTTTTTTAAAAAAAATCTATGAAATATCCTAATGAAAAGAGCAATAATATTTCATGATAGAGTTTAAAATCTTCAAACATCATTTCTAAAAGTTTAAATTTCAATATTACAATATGGTTTTCAACATAAATAAATCACAATTACAACATAATCTCAAATATAACAAATTTTAAAATAATAACAACAATAAAATAACAAATTAAAAATTAAAAATTACAACAACAACAACAAAGTTAGAGTTTTACTATTTATACTTATAAATTGCACCATAATATTATAATAATAATACATTAAATTAAACTATATATATATATATTATAAAATGAGCGGGACGAGGCCGGGGGCGGGGGAACGGGGACCATATAATCCCCGTCCCCCCTCCCCGTTTAGAGAATGGGGAAAATTTCTCCCCACTCCCTCCCCCATTCCCCGTCCCGTTCGGGGCGGGTCCCCACGGGGTAAATGGACACCTCTATGTTATATATATCCAAAATCATCTTACCAACCGAAGTATATATTTTATGTCCCAAATTATTCTCTGTCTCAAAATTTTTATACATTCAAACATGGGTATTTAAAACAAGGTGATATTTATTCTATGTCTAAAAAATTTTATACATTCAAACAAAGGGTATTTAAACAACTATCCCAAACATAATGGGGGCGTTTGGCCCATAGTCTAGGGTTGGAATGGTTTTGGGTTTGAAACCCAAAACCATGTTTGGCCCACTGTGTTTAAATGGGTCGGTTTTAAAACACAGCCCCACCGTTTTTTTTAACCGGTTTTGAAACACAACCTCCTAGGTTTTCGCATCTTCTCTCTCTCCCTCACGCGTTTTCTACTCCTCCATTATTGCATCTCTCTCTCCCTTCACTATTCATGCGTTTTCTGCTCCATCTTTTCATCGTTTCCTTCTCCCTTCACCATTCCTCTCCTTGCCGAAGAAGCCCTAACCCTAGCTCTTCGTCTTCCGCTCTCTCTTCCTCCCTTCTCTCCATTAGTATGTCGCCAGAAAATGAGCTATGTAACAGATCGAACATTGGATCGATTGGAACGAGGAACGAGGAACGAGCGGGATTTGTTGACTCGGGTCTGTGTTCTCTCCGCCCTGTCTCATTTTCTTGTTTTTCTGTCCATTCTGAGATGGGATTTTTGTCCGTCTCTGATTGTTGCTGATTTGAACCCTTTTTTTTCACTCTCTGCCTCTCGTTCCTCTGTTTTTTGACATGCGGTATTTGCTAACGACGAAGGGCGGATTCTGGCAGGCATTGGAGTGGGGAGGGGGATTGTGAAGCATGTAGTGGACGTGATTCCATCTTGCCGCTCCATAAACTCGACCCTCTCTCTTGCTGCCTCCAAATTTCCATCAATTTTCTTGTATCGTGGCTTCCTCCCATTCAAAAAAAGTGTTCTCTGTTCTGATTGTGAGGTAGCGTCTGAGGCCTGGTATGAGGGAGGTGGTCGGATGAGTGGAGCTTGGTGGGGGGCTTTCAGTGTCCACTGAACAGGTTCATTTCTTTAACCTTTGGCCGATGACGATGAATCTGTTTAATGTGTTGAGGTTTTTTTATGCCAATGATATTCTTTAACACCTGAGGCCTTCTTGATTTTGCCACAAACTTTTTTATTTCTTGTATTGTTGGTTCTAAATTTTTCAATGTTGGCTTATTTGATTCTGATGTTGTTTTGAAAAAAAAAATGTACAATGTTGGCTCTGTTTTGTACCCTCTAATTGAGAATATTGTGGCTTAATGTTTGTTTTCTGGATTGAGTTAGAATGAGGACGATACAATGACAATCTATATAATGTTAGTTCTGTTCTTTTCTTTGTGCAAACAAATTTTTTCTGAGTCTAAGATCTGAGGCCTCCAACTATGCAATTTTATTCAATTTTTTTTCTATATTGGATGTTGTAGCTTGATATGTTCACTGTTTGGTTGGTATTATTTGTCTCAATTCAAGAAAATGAAAAAAAAAATTGGTTCTGTTCTTTTCCTTGTCAAACAAATATTTTGTTACGAGTCTAATATCTAAGGCCTCCTAGTATGCAATTATATTGAATTTGTTGTTGTTTTTTTTAAAAAAAAAATGGATGTTGCATCTAGATATGTTCTGGTAAAAGAATTCAAGTCATTATTCATTATATTTAGTTGAAATGACCAGGTGGTTGAGTTTATTGTTTCTACTGTTCTTACCTTTCCTTTAAGTAATGGAAGACAATGATGAGGAATATTTAGTTGAAATGACTAGATAGTTGAGTTCTTACTTTACCTTCTTTTAATTAATGAAGTGGAATGATGAAGAGTATTTAGTTGAAATGACTAGTTAGTTGAGTTATTGTTGTGTCATCCTTTTATTTTAAACATCTCTTAATGGTACTAATGGTAGTTGGTGAATTAATACCTACTTTTTTCATCTTTGCTTATAAAATTACCACTCTTCATATCTAAATACGTGCCTTGCCCTCTCACACCAAAGGAGTCCTTTCTTCGGTTAGTCTTTATCTCCCTTACATGAGTTCATTGTGTTGTATTAATGTAGTTGTATTCTTTAGATGAGGTTTACCTTCTAACTAATGCCTTTGCTTTGTGTTCCTTTTCTTCTGTTTATCTCCAAAGTCTTTATGGTACGTGGTCTACTCTTGAATGTGCATTTCATATGTCCATGATCACGAATCCTAGAGGTATCTTTCCCTTGACTGTTTTATATACATATGTTTTACTTCTTTTTTCTTATTCAATATCTTTACTTCTACATTGGTTCCTAATTTATTTACTTTATTTTGTAGGTCTTCTTTACTCATACTCTAGGCCAAGGCGGTCAGTGAAACTTGAAGCCCGTCACCTTCGTAACGTAATTTTTATCCTGTGCGAGTGCAATGTAGGATGATAACGGCATGTTGCCTCCTACATAATCTGATAATTCGAGAAATGGGACCCGACCCATCCTACGAGGGACATCCTGGAGAAGTTGATTCAAACGGTATGAGCGCCGAGAACATAAACTTTGTGGAACCCACTGGGGCATGGACTGAATGGAGAGACAATCTTGCAAATCAAATGTTCGAAGATTGGAACGAGGAATGAAATCTCTTTGTTATTTAGTTCTTAATGTTGTGTAGATTTTTTTGTTTACGACCCACTGCATCTTTGTACTGCAACCATTTTTTTTGTTTGTAAATAAAGTTGCTTGGTTACTTGTTTACTACTATTAAATTTAATTAACTTCTGTGGTGCATGTCAACTAGTAATAAATAGTATATACTAACTTCAGTACAATAACCCTCATGTTGATGCAGATGGCACCGTCTACTTCGAAAGCCCCTAAACATATCTGGACACCAATGGAAGATGAAGTTTTGGTCCAGTGTCTGTTACATTTGGTTCAAGCAGGTGGATGGCGGGCTGACAATGGGACCTTTAGATCGGGGTACTTGCAACAAGTACAGAAGTTGATGAAAGAGAAATTGCCAGGATGCGACATACAAGTAACGCCGAACTTGGAGTCTAGAGTGAGGATCCTAAAAAGGCAATACGGTGCCCTCGTCGAAATGATGGGTCCCACTTGCAGTGGGTTTGGCTGGAATGATGAGCGAAAGTGCATTGAGGCAGAGAAATCGGTCTTCGATGATTGGGTTAGGGTAACAATTCAAACTTAATCCATGTACAGTTCATGAATAAAATGTTATACGATCATGTATGTTAATTGTGTTAGCATGTTGAATACAGGGACACCCAGCTGCTCGTGGTCTGAGGAACAAGCCATTCCCCTACTTCGATGACCTAGCAATTGTTTTCGGGAAGGATAGGGCCAATGGAGAAGGTGCTTCGACTCCGAACGAAATGGCCACTGACTTGGATGATGACGTGAACACAGATGTTGAAGATTGTTATGTCCCTTCCCCTCCTATAGTTAAACCTGTGGTAGGTGAAGAATTTTATATCACCCGTTCGAGCAGGATTGACACGCCAGGATCATCACGGGGAAGTAAGAGGAGGCGCACAGTACCAACAGACGCTGTCGATACATTTCGCACAAAGATGCGTTATGTGTCCACGCAAATCGAGAAGATCGCACTCTGGCCTCAACATAAGGATGAAATAGAGTCAGCTCGACGTAAACAATTGTATGGGGAACTACAGTCTATCCCGGGAATGGACATGGACGATTGTTTGCTTGTGGCCGAGACTCTGTTGGCTGATGACAAGAAATTTCGCTCATTCCTCGACTACCCTACTGAATGGAAGTATAAGTGCTGCATGCGTATCTTGGGAAGACAGCCATGACCATACTACCTATGAATTCTAGTTCATAGCTTTTGTTGGACCCTCATATTTACTATTTCATTGACTTATGTCACGTGTAATGCTCATCTATCTTCCTTTGAATTGTCGTCTGTATTTCGGTATTACAAACTTTTGTACCTTTTGTCGGGTCTGACTTTTTTTTTGTGAATGATATAGATTGTTTGAACTTATGAACACAATTTTCTTTGTCTACAAGTAGAAGATGAATTAAATTATTCATTGATATTCCCCTTGAAAAATTCATCTAAATTAAGTAAGGACTTCTACCATTCAATCCTACAAAAATCAAGACAAAAAGAAGAGAATAAATTAGCTAAAAGAAAATGTGGGCAAAAAACTGCACAAACCCAGGGTTTAGAACACAACACAGCACTCCAAACACTGTTTTCTGATTCCCAGGGTTCATAACACAACACCCCAAATACAATTTTCTGATTCCCAGGATTCAGAACACAGCACCCCAAACACTGTTTTCTGATTCCCAGGCTTTCAAACCCGCCAGAACAAACCCCCCAGGGTTCTGATTCCGGAACCATGGGCCAAACAGCCCCAATATATATATTTAGTGGTATTTAATCTAACACCAATTACATGTTAAAATTCAATTAGGGGCATTGTAGTCACATACATTGTATTTATATAATATACCGCATCATGTATATCTCAAACAGGGTTTTTTTTTTATATCAGAACATTATGTATATCTAAAACAGGGGTATAAATCCCAAAGAAAGTAGTATTTATTATATGTCTAGCACATTACCAACCCCACGAAAAATTATACACATTACCAACCGAAGTATATATTTTCAATTAGGGGTATTTAACTATCGCCAATTACATATTTCACAGAATAACATAGTGCTAATTACATGTTAAAATACTTGTACGGATGAGAGGACACATTAAACCTCATGAAAAAAAATTGTACACATTAAACCCCATGGGAGGCTTAATGGTTTCAGAAGCGGCGGTAGAGGAGGATGCATAATCGGATTGCGCCGAATGTTCCACGGTTGAGATTTTCGCGGCCTGGTTTTCATGTGATGTGCAATCGCCTTCTTGTTTGGCCTCGATGAGCACTTAATCACCAAATTCCCACTGGAGCATGAAGCTGCTTTACTTGCAATGAATTCAACAATGCATAATATCCCTTGTTTTAGACCAATTCTAAATGTTGTTCTCACTAATAATAGTGACGGAATGACAGAGGAAACGTAAAAAGTCGCCAGAAAATTCTTACCTCTTCATTTTTTCCCATTGACGACTAGTTGAAGCAGGAGGCGGATGGTTGAAAAAAAATCTCGGAATGGGATGTGACATGCTTCTAATTCCAAATGTGAGGGAGTGTGTATGAATGTGAATCGATTTTGGAAATAATATGAAAATAGAAAGGGAGGAAATCTCGTACAAATATAATATAGGGAAATCCTTAGAAATGGCCAGAAATTACAGGGTAGTTTAGAAAAATGGCCAAACTGTATTTTTTAATGAAAAATGGCCAAACCGATTTTTCCAACCTATTTTCGTGCGATACAAAGTACCATTTTTACCCTTCAGCCATGTCTCACGTCTCTCCTATATTTGTGCAGCCGTATCTGATTATTTTTTTTAAAAAAAATAAATTTGTAACCTATCATTCCATGAATCAAGGAACTAGTAGTTACAGAATCAATTCTCTCTCTTCCATTTGCAATCTGTTTTCCAGAAGATTTTTACTGCGTAAGTTCTCCCTCTTCATCGTTTCTTGAGAAAATATTCGTTTGTTGGTTTTCCAAATTATTTTTACAGCATCAATTCTCTCTATTCATCATCTCTCCGAACAAGGTTGATCGAACACCGTTGGGACGCCCATAGGTATGTTTTGAATGAGTATATTCGCTTTTTAAAAATCACATTGATTTTTTTTTGTTCGTTAATGTAATTTTTTATCTTTCTTTTAAAAACTAGTGTAAGCTTTCATCTCAAAATAATGGAAAAATTAACTGTCTCTCTTTGTATAACAATATTTCTAGTAAACCCTCAGTGCTTAGGCTTTGTGAGGATAGAGATGTTGCATGGCTCTTATTTTCCGTATCCAACAGCACCACCAATGAATTTAGTATCGTAGTGGATTTTGTCCATTCTGAATCTGGAAATACAGCGTGTATGCAACAAAATCCTGATTGTACTTTAATCTAGAAATACAACGCGTATCTAACAAAATCCTTGTCTTCTTTGAAATTTGAGTATCAGTTTATTCATTATTTTCAAATTATACTTTAATTCTGATTTGATGTTTTAGGTGTTCATCTTAAATTTTAGCTGAATCTCTATTTTGCAAGCAGCATGCGTGAATTGATTTTTTCTTCTTTGATTTGGTGCCTGAAATATATTTTAGATGAACGAAGTTGTTCTTCATTTTTATTGAATCTTAGTTGCAACTGGTAAGCTCTTTACTTTTTTCGAATATACAATGTTTAAATTTAAGTCCTCCTATTTTTTCTCTCTAATTTGAATTCAAATCTCTTGTTTTAAATTTTAGTTGCCAGATTTATATTCTATTTAGTTTGAATTTCTGTTATTGATTTGTTGGTTGAATTAATCGGTAAGAAAGCTAGATTCTCTCCCTTGTTTATAGTGTATTTGGTTTATTTTATTTTCTGAATTAAGATTTGGATAGGGGTATTTTCGTCCACTTTGTTGCCAAAAAAATTTACTAAAAATAGCTTTTGGCCATTTCTCAGATTGCAAACCTGAATGGTCTTTTTTCAAAACAACTATTTTAAAATGGTCATTTATCTGGTTGCCCCTATAATTTATAATCTTCTATTAAAAAGCCACCATTTTTTAAAAACATTTTTGAACTATATTACCCTTTGTCAACTTAAATTTACAAAGCATATCACCTACAATTAATTACTAATAATTATTAAATTATATATTTAATTGACATTTAAATAGTTGAAATGTTTCTCCTTATTTACATAATTACTAACTTTAATTATATCAAGGAATTTCAAAAGTTTTTCAGTTTTAATAAATTATATATTTAATCTAAAATATAAAATGTCACATAAAATTATAATATGGTTTTTAAAAATAAATAGAATATGAATATTCCCCCTCAAAATATGATTTTTGTTATAAAAAAAAAACTCGAATATGATATATTTTTTTCCACTCAAAATATGATTTTTTGAAAAAAAAAAAAAACTAGAATATGGATCTTTTCCCTCAAATTTACATGAAGAAAACAAACTGACAATTTACACACAAAATAAAAATTATATTTATGTTAAAGGTTTTGACAAAATTTACAAAGCATGCACCTAGAATTAATTAATAAAAATTATAAAATTACATATTTTATTTAACTCATTTAATAACATTTAAATAGTTGGAATATTGGAATATATAAAGGTCTCTCTTTAGGTGCATAATCACTAACTTTAATTATATTTAATTTAATTAAAAATATCAAAACTCTTGAAATTTCAAGAGTTTTATAATTCCAATAATTTACATATTTAATTTAATATATCAAATATCACATAATTTTATAATATGTTTTTTTAAAAGAAAATAGAATATGATTTCTTTTTCTCTGAAAATATGATTTTTAAAATAAAAGAAAAAACTAGAATATGCTTTTTGAATCTCAAATAACTTAACAAATAAATATTGGCATTAGATCAAATTGTGTGTTTTCTTTTCATTGGTTAAAATTTCTTTAAGTGTTTCTTTTCGAGTTGTGAATTTCTAAGAGAAATCAATTGAGTGGAGTAATTCAAAAAAAAAAAAAACATCATGAAGATAAAACAATTATTTATGAATAGAGAGATATCATAAAATCAAGGTCGGGATGAAAAGCTTAGTAAACAAATTAAACATATAAAAAGAACTCATGGAACGAGTGATCAACAATAAGGATGAAAGAAGTCAAACATCATTAGCATGAACTGCAACCTCAAACAATGATAGACAAATAGTAATGACATACAATAGTGAAGCAAAAGCATTTTGTGATACTATGAAATAATTAATTTATTATTTGAAAACTAATTGATAAATTTATTTCTACAAGATCATATTTAATCTTATTTTATCTTATCTTACTACCTTAAAAAATGGCTTATTTGAAGAATCATTTTTGGACCCTTATGTCCCAATGTTAATTTTATAATTCCAAATATGTCCCTTAGTTAATTATTACTTCTTTATTTTTTGTAATTTTGTAAATGAATGAGTGACCCAAATTTCACTTTTGTAGAACTTGAAAGAGATTTTTAAATTATTAAAATTTTTTATTACTTTTCAATTTTCACTCTCATCCACCAATTCCCTACATTTCTCTCCCTCCCTCTCTCCACTTTTTAATGCTTCGAGTGGTTAATTTGGTTCATCTTCCATCATTTCTTCTTCCATCTCTTCTTCATTTATGAATATTTATTTGTTTTTATTATTCTCATAACAAACCTTTTGTGCTTCTCTCTAATGGTTTCAAAATCAAATAAGACTTTTCATTTGCACATTCTCGAGCTTCTATATAAATAGGCAAACCTTTTTCACATTCTTCACAAACTTTACAAGGCAATTTATCTATTCCGTATGTATTACTATATTAATCTCATATCCTCTGTGGATTTTTGAAATGGATGGCAAAAGTGGTAATAACGGCAGCGACGAGGATGACAATAAGAATCAAGTTGGCGGCTACAAAAAGTGGTGGTGTAACTTTGAAAAGATGGTACTTTTCGAGGTAGCGCAAAACACTCATTCACTTCTCTTGAGATGCATTTGGGAGCAAGCCTCAAACTTTTTTTGCCAACCCCCATGTAGCATAAAGAAACAAGAAGTAGAGACGAGTTAAAATCTCATGGAGTTATGTAAAAATTTTATTGTGATAAAGTGAATTGTGCATTTGGTTCTTTCTTTTATTAACTTCTAAATTTTTTTTATCAATTTGTCTTTATCATTAATTTTTATTAATTATATGAAATAAAATTATTTTTTTTAATTTCATTTTTGTACATGTGGTTTTCTAAATATATGGTAATGTATGTTAATTATCAAATAAATTAATAAAACACATGTTTTTATTTTTTGAAAATACAAAACACATGTTTAGGTTTATGTCTGTAGTTTTCTAAATGCATGAATTAGTATTTAATAAATCATAAAAAATTTTAGACAAAAATAAGAATTAAAATATTTTACAATTTTTTTTAAATGATTATAATTTTCAAATGATTTAGTATGTTAATCTTTTTTTAAAAAAAAAAAATTAGTATTCAAATGATGGATATTTTGGATCAATAAAAATAATTTTCCTAGATTTTTTTAAAAATTAATATGATTATTAAAACTGAAATTTAATATAAGATAATTAAAATGAAAAATGAAAAATAATTAATTATTTTATATACGAATAATTTTTAAAATTGAAAGTTAATTCAAATATTGATTAAAAAAAATGAAAATATCACGTGCGAAGCACATGCTAAAAAACTAGTATATATTAAAAAGGGAGGATCTTGAAAAAACTTTTTTAAACTATTATACTCCTACTTCAATTTCTAAATTTACAACCATGCCATTATCATTAAATATTAATAATTAATGTATTATTTAAATATTAAAAATACAATCACTCTAATTAATTACAAATGTATTTAAATAAATATATGTAAATATTATTTAAGAAATAAGTTAGATTCACGTGAACTAAAAAAAAACTTTATGTATCTTTAAAAAATCAAATAAAATTTAATCTTATATATATAAAGAATCATTCCTAAAAAATAAATAAATAAATATATATATAAACTCCTAGTATAAAATATTTCAAATTACAAACTTATTTAACAATCCCATTACCTTTAAATTTAATTTTACGTTTAAAATGATTATACAATTTAATTAAAAATGTACATTTTTTTTAAAAAGAAAGAATTGTACAAATTTTATTCTATCGAATTATTTAAAACAAATATAAAAAATAAACTTAATTGCAACATAACTCATTTATTACCTTTTGTAAGTTTCAACGTGGGTAGTTATTAGTAAATGGTTACAAATTTAGTTTTTAAAATGCATTATCTTTTTTAAGTTTCAACATTGATAATTATTATCAAATGGTTACAAATTTAATTTTTAAAATCAATCATTAATGAAATAAACACGAATCCTATTCAAATTCCAACCAATCAATTATATAAATGTAGCAGTGATAGAATTCTTTGTACATGAGGCAATCTCTACCTTTGAGATTTGGTGAGATGCAACATGTCAAAATACTAGAGAATAAGCTGGACATGAGTTGGCTAATGAAGTTGTTAAGAGAGAGACGAAGAAAATGTGGGTTATCAATTTACACCATGGGCTTCTGCACTAGCAAAAGAAAATGGGTGAATGAAGAACACCATCGTATAACAAACACCATTGGAATCTGGATAGAAGAACACCCATTATGGGTGAATAAACCTATTGTAAGGGATTTTTTAATTATTTTTTTAAGAGAATCGAATAATTCTCATTCTTTTACGTAGCTTTCTCATTTTTTCTATTTCCAATGTACTAGAAAAAAAATTATAATCTATGTCACTAGCTATTGGGGCAATGACACTTATGCCGATTTCAAGTGTACAATTAGACATCGATCAATGGTTCTACTATTTCTTTGAATTTTCTCATTTTCTCACAATCTCTTTATTTATATAAATATATATTTTTAATTCTTCTCCAAAGATTCTTCTATGATGTTGGATTATGAATTGTACCATAATTTCTCAAATCAAATATTTTCAATATGAAATAACATTAATCCCCTTTGTTGAGGTATTTTCAACATGTTGATCAAACATGGAGAAAGTGCTCTAATTGCTTTTTTAAACCAATTACTTTTAGTGTTTAGAATATATATATACATGTATATATATTTTGTTGGTACAATCTGTTATAATTTCATTTTTTTTTTTTAGAAATAGTTGTTTAGGTTTAGACAAAGTTGATATGATCTATTTACTTAACTTGAATTTAAGAACCATCCAACAATGACATAAATATAAATTAAAAGTAAAAATTTTAAGAATTTCAAAACTTATTTGACCAAAGTTACATTCTTGGGTGGGGTGGTTTCAAAAAAATTTTAAACCATAATAAAAATTTGTTGGTAAAAATATAAAATGTAGTTTTTATTTTTCAAAATCAAATCAAAGTCTTTGATTAAGTAATCAAATTAATTTTAATTGAATTAATAAAAGCATAAAAATATTTGACCAATCAAATAAAATAAATGACATAATTACATACTAAAATTAATTTTCTCAATAAAAAATACTAAGATTAATTTTAATATAAGGATAATAGATAATGTTTTGCTTAAATTATTTAGGAGTTAAGTTATTTCAAATTTTATTTTATATAAAAAAAGTTATTTCAAAATTAAAAAAAAAAAAAAAACATATACACGTGCATTGCACGTGGTAATACACTAGTAAAAAAAATGAGAGAATCTAGGATTTACATATTAATTTAATGTGAAATTCAATAAAATAATTTTAAAAAAAAAAGATAGGTATAATATTAATCTATCTTAACAGTATAATTTGAGAAAAAAAATTAATTAAGAATTTTGTTACTAAATTCAAATCACGATTTATGGAGGAAAAATAGGAGAACATAAAAAAATACAACATATCGATGAAAAAAAAAAATCATATTGATGTAAATTGAAGAAATTGAAGAAAAATCACTGTAGCTGTGATCTTTGTCTAATAACAATTATGTATGAAAACGGGTAAGAGTTTCTTCTAAAAAATTATTTACTTTTGTAGGAGAAGAAAGATTTAAAGGTGATTGAGACTGATCCAGAAGAAAGTTCAAATGAGCTTTCAACAACTAGAAAGAATAACTCGGGTGAACGAAAACATGAAAGCAATAATCAATCTTAACGCTTACTTTTGGGATAAAGGAAAACATGAAAGCAGTAACAAAAAATGCAGAAATATACCTATGATCAATAGATTTACCGTGTTGGAAGGAACGATGAAAACCAATAATCAATCAAAATTTAGAATGGTTGGAAAAGACGATGAAGCACTATGATTTGCAAAATAAAAATCTACTGGAAAATTGAATATGAAAACTTAAATTGCAACTAACCAACTAACCATTCCTTGATTCATGCGATAATTGTTTTTTTTTTTTTTAATTAAATCAGGTAGGGCTTCCTCAAATATAGGGTGGAACATGAAAATTGACTTAGGGGTATAATTGGGAGAACAAAACACGTGAAAATAGGTTAAAAATACGGTTTGACCATTTTTCATTAAAAAAATCGGTTTGGTCATTTTTCAAAACTACTTGGCTATTTGATATCCTTTTTAAAATCGGACTAAACCGAACCTCGGGCCCAGCCCAATAACAAATGAGATATTGGGAAATTTCCAAAAATGTAAAATTGAAAACAAATCGAAGAAAAGAGGGACTGCAGTCTGCTTAGAGCGGCGACGAGGACGACGGCGGAGCACAGCCGGCTACAGAAACCTCGCCGCGGCCGTCGATTTCGACCGGCATCATCGAAACTTTGGGCCTTCTGTATCACGTATTTTCTTCGAACTACGAAGTGAAATCCAGAGCAGAATATTCGGCAATCTCGATGATGTTCACGGCGGTGAGTTATCCTCTACCGTTCCTTTATCATACATTTCTCTGTTCAGAAATTTTCATATATTTTGTTCACTTGTTCTTTTTGGTGGTTCAGTTAGCAATTGAATCGCCATCGTCCCACATTCTTGTGCTTGGATTTCTGAACGGAGCCTTTAACTCCCTCAAGCGCGATATTTCTAGGATGTTCGCCATCTTTTACGGCCGACCTGACATTGATGCAGTGGCGAGGTAAAGTGACCACACACTTCGAGCCTTTGCTTTGCTTCGGCTGAAAGGAGTGCGAAACTTCATCGACTTTACAGTAATTAATCGACCTTTTGTTTGTTAACGTTAAGAAATGGAGAGCATCTTCTTTGTGCATATACCTCATCTTATTTATTTCATTGCCTGATCTGTTTTTGAATTAGTGAACTTCTTTACGGCTTTCTGATTCAGAACATTATATGTGAAGGTCTAACGAGGATGGGGATTCATTCCCTTCTGCTATTAAAAGTTTGATGACAACTGTCGGTAACAATTGCGAGTTGAGATCCTCGGATTGCTTTCTAGAAAAGCAGAATTTTGATGGCGAAGAAGATCCGCGGGCTGTTTTCAACGTGTTGGACGCTCTGCTCAAGGGTAGTTTGGACCGTTTGAAAGCTATGAGGTGATTTTTGCTTTTCTTTGATTAATGCATGGAGTCATTATATCCTTAAAATATCGTGACAACCATAAGTTTTGACTTGCATTGACTGCAAGTAATTTCTATGAGCCTGTGTATCCTTAAGTAGCTGGTTGGGAATATTTCGTATTAAACGATTAGTAGACCACATCCTCCGTGGAGAATGAAGGTACTCATGTGAGCTTAGAACTATCCTTAGTATGCGATAGTTAGTTGTTAGTCAACTTTGCACTCAAGCTATAATCCTGTTACGAGTGACCATGAATTGAAGGTTTGGTCGGAGAGTTTTACATGGGACAACGACAATCAACACTTTAGATCGTATTCAAAGGTGTTTGTTTGTGTTTGGGTCATCAATGGTGCATTTTGTGTAGAGGAGCATCAGAAGATATTGATCATTTATCCTAGAGGTGCCAGTTTGTGCGTCATTTCTTCGATCCCTTTGGATTTTCTTTGGTTCGTAAGAGAGACTGTAGGTCTATGATGGAGGTAGTGTATTCCCTCCTAGGAAATAAAGGGAGAGGCTTTTTTTTGTTCATATATATATATATAGATACGTATATATATATGTTTGGCTCGAAAGAAATAATAAGATTTATAGAGGGGTGGAGTATTCGTGAATCGTTCTTTGAAAAAACATTACGTTTAGGACCTCCTTATAGGCGGTGCAGTTGCCTCTAAAGACTTTTGTAATTATTAGTTAGATATTATTCTCTTGAACCTTTTTTGTACGGTTCGGGCTCCTTTTTGTGCATGCTATATATTCTTTTGTTTTTCTCAATGAAAGCTCAATTTCTTATTAAAAAAAATGGCCAAAGAGAAGGGACACACAGGATAAGAGCGTGTGTGGGGTTGGGGGTGTAAACTTCAATAACGTTTCAGGAAACTCGTGGGAACTAAAGGGAAAGCTTGGAGTTCTGAAACTTCTGATTTTTTTTTTACTAAATACTGGAATTCCTCCGTGTTCCTTCATTAATACATGCCAATTTCCATTTGATTTATTTGTCTTGGAAGTGAGTCCTTACACATCCATCTTTAGACTCACTCAAATTAAGTTGATTTAATTTTGTATGCTTAGCTGCTGATTGCTTCTTTCTTTAGAGTTGAGTATTCTTAATCAATATTTGAGTTCAATGACATACGATTATTGATGTACTATTACATCTAGTTGTGATGAAGGTAATAAAATTAAAAAATTGGATGGCTGCTGGAATATTTTAATCTCCCAATTGTTTTTATAATGATTTTATGTGCCTTTAATAATTACAAAGTGCCATCTTGTAAAAATCTGTAAAGTTCCTAAAATTATGCAGGGAAAACATATCTTTAGTGAAGTCAGGTCTTCAGAAATGCATTTTGGAGGCCATTCAGCCTGACTACACAGTCATGGTTAGGGATTTGTGTTTGAAAGGAAAGTTAGGAGCAGCTCTTTTGCTTCGGAGAAAGTTGATAAGAGAAGGTTTTGTTGTTGATTTACTCACACACAATTATCTTCTTAATGGACTGTGCATAAACTGTGATATGGAGATGGCAGATTCTCTTTTTAGAGAAATGCTAGAAAGAGGTCCTTCTCCCAATTGTGCCACATACAATATTATTATCAAGGGTTTCTGTCTTCATAGGAATATGGATAAAGCTCTCGACCTATTTTATACTATGGCTAATAGTGGTATTAGGCCAAGTAGAATTACTTATAACATACTTTTACATACCTTGTGCAAGAGAGGCCTCTTGGAGGATGCTTGGAAGCTTCTAGAAGATATCCTAGATGATGATATTAAAACAACAGATGATGCAATCACATCAACTATACTAATGGATGGTTGTTTTAAAAGTGGAGATATGATTCAGGCTATTGCTTTATGGGATGAGATGGTTGAAAAGAAGACAAAGGTTGATGTCGTTGCATATAATGTCCTTATTCACGGGCTTTGTTTGAATCAAGACAAGAAAATTGCGCTTGGCTGTATTGTTGATATGCTGAAGAGGGGTTTTCTTCCGGATATTTTTACATACAACACTCTAATCAGTGATCTCTGTAAAGAGGGCCAATTTGGCGAGGCTTACTATATCCATGATGTCATGTCTAGAATGGGTGTTTCTCCAGATCAAATTTCATACAAAATGATTATTCAAGGTCTATGCATTAATGGAGATGCTATCAAAGCTAATGAGTTTCTTCATTCAATGTTAGAAAAATCAATGTTGCCTGAGCCTCATATCTGGAACCTGATAATCGATTGTTACGGAAGGTACGGAGATTTGAGCAATGCAATCTCCATCAGGGATCAGATGTTGGCCACCGGTGTGCTACCAAATGTTTTTACTTTCAATGCGTTGATTCACGCACAAATTAAAGGGGGGAACATATTTAGTGCTTATTCTCTGAAGAAGGATATGCTTTTGTTAGGTCTTTTCCCAGACGTTGTTACTTATAATTTATTGATAAGTGGTGCCTGTAAGTGTGGACAAATTCGTTTTGCTCTTCAATTATATGATGAAATGCTGAGAAAGGGATATGAACCTGATAAGATAACATACACAGAACTAATAAGAGGTCACTGTATGTGTGGTGACATGAAGGAGGCAGAAGATCTATTTATCAAGTTACATAAATCTGGCTTGCCAATGGACATTGTTCCATTTAAAGTTATTTTTGAAAAGTACCATAGAATAGGAGAGCCTGACATGGCACTTAAATTTTATCAAAGGTGGTTGACAATGATGGCTTGAGAAGCTGTTTAACAAAATAAATTATTCAAGGTCAGCACTATTGTTGCCATTTTGGCTCATAATCATAGGAGATTGGCGTACAGATCTCATTTACTGACCAAGTATGATTCGGCCTTCGCTTTACGGACATTTCTGATGGGTAATGTGCTTCTCTTAGAGGTATGTGTCTATGCTAATGCTTTATCTATTATTTCTTTGCTGTTGTCTTCTCCCGATGCACAACATTCTCACGATTCCAATATTCGTGGAAAGCACAGTAGGATGTCAAAGCCTCATTAGCATTGATCTTTTGCCATAAACTTTCTACTTTATACATGATGCAATATTATAAATTTTTGAGGTTTGTATAATATCCTAGGGTTCTCTGCTCTTGTACTACTGATTTCACTGATTTCATAATTCTATTACGTGGGACAGTTGCAGACACAAATACCAATTCTGATTTATCATTGTGACTGTTTTCGCTGCTGTGTGAAGCAGATGTTGCAAAAAGCCCAATGCCCTAAGCATCGAAGCGAGGAGTAGATTCAGAAGGTGTTTTGGAGATGAGTTATAAGTCGTAAGCCCCTATGTAGAAAACATTATTGATGGATTTATGCTGCTGACAGAACAAAGGCGTCGGTTTTGATCTCGGATCCTCAAGTTCGAACAGGTCTCGATGATCTAGTTGAGTCCATCCTCTCGAAGGTAATGCTTCAAATTTCCTTAGTTTATTTGGTTTTTTGCATATTGGAACTGGCTCTAGGATAGTAGCTAACCGATTTAGAATCGAAATTGAGAAATTGTGGTAGAAAAAGTGTAGCATTGAGTGGTACTGGACTTAGAAATTCCTAGAAATTTTCTGTTGATTAGGATCATTCAGCTGGTAAAGTGAGCTTACATGACTTCCGCTTGAGCCTCTTCAGAATGACATTGGTCAACAATACATTATATGCAGTAGCAGAATCCCATTGGTTATAGTGTTAGACTCAGGGCCATTAATTTTTGCACTGATTTCAAAACTTTCATTACGGAAAGCCGATGTTATACACTGAAGCAGGTGACAGGAAGTGACAGAGGAGTCTTGCTAACTGAAGAAAAACATTAAGAGGTAGCTGAAGTGGCTCAAGAATTGCAAAAGAGCCTGTTAAATGTCCTCTCATATTTGGAGGTAATACTTCAAACAGTTCTGTTGTTTCTTGTTGGATATGTTTGATTAGATATCTACTCATCTTGCATAGAGCCTAAATTTGAACTTCGTTTATGCCTCTGTTGGAATCAAGAAAGTTGAGACATGATTTAAAATAATGACAATGGTTTAAATACTTTATCTTGTTTGAAATAAGAAAGATTTGAAATAAATGCAATGCAATTAATCTTTTTTGTTCAGATGTTTGCCGGAAAGGAGAAAGGAAAATAAAACGTTACCCATATGGCCATTCGGTCCTAATTTACAAAATAAATATGACATGGTTAAAGTAGGCCCTAATAACCATTTGATTTTTTGTTTGTGAAAATTAAGCTAGTAAACATTGCTTTCACCCTTGAGTATTTTTGTTTTGTTATCTATTTTCTAAAAATGTTTCAAAATCCAAACCCTGTTTTTTTTTTTAAGCTACACAAATCCAAGCCAAGTTTTGAAAACAAAAAAAGTTGTTTATGAAAACTTATTTTGTTTTTGGAATTTGATTGAGAATTCAAATGTATTTTTGAGAATCATAGTAAAGAAACGGTGAGGAAGCAAGTACGATTCAAAAGCTAAAAACTAAAAATGAAATCTTTTTCAAACGGAGCCCTAGTAATTTAATCTGAAATTCTATGAAATCTTATACAAATCCAACCATTTTTTTTGAACTTTTGAAGTAGAATTATGCTTTAAAATTAGGTATGATCTTAAATAATTTTATTTGAAGGAATAACAAATATCTGAATTGAGTTGATATCGATCCGAATTTAAAATCACCAGAAATCCCAAAAAAGTATTTCTCCTCTGTTGTTGCTCACTTTTCAGCTCTAGTTCTAGCTGACATAATTGAATGTTATATCAGATTGGGATGTTGTGTATTGCTCTGTACCAACGTCGCCTGGGGGTGGATACAGAACAGAGGTGCAGTGGGTCGCATCTTTTTCAAGACAAAGGAAATGATTCAGGTTGTGCAAGCCGCCCGATACTGTAAAAAGCAAGGTGTCCTTTTCTGCTCTTGGATTCCTAGATGGACAAGTGTCTTTGACAGGTAAAACTTAATAGTGCCACTTTTAAAGAACAAAACTTGAGACCTCTATTCGTAAAAATGTCAGAAATTCCTATGAAAAAAATGTCAGAAAATTAAATCAATGGCTGGAAAACCAAGGTCACAGTAGCATAACTGACATAGCTTCTTGATTTTGGTTGACTTGCTGAGGATATGTGTTTATCCAGTTCGGACCACTGGTTTTAATTCAATAGGACTTTTGAGAGTATTACTTTTTAAGTGAAATACTTATTTCTGCAAGTAGTTTTGATGAAGCATATTACACGTTATTTTTCTTTAGTGTACTTGTAAATGAATTAAATGAAAAAAGTGTTTCACTTCAAATATTACTCTTCAAAACCTATCTTGAACTCTTTTTAGAAAAATTACCTACACCAAACTATTTGACGTAAAATCGTAAATACATCCTTGTGGTGGATTTCTTTACACACAAATTTGTTTTGTAATTGCAGTTTGTTGATGATTCTAAACGATTGGAAGGCTATTTTTTGTTTAGTTTTGTGGGGGAGTGTCCTCTACCCCACTCTTAGGCTGTTATTACATCCGCAAGTGAACCAAAATAAGAAACTATGTCAAATGTCAATGAGACCTTAGTAAGTGCTTATTCTCAAAAGCCATCTCTATAAAATGCTTTTAGGCGAGTTTAAAATTTTCGAAACGGCTTTTGGACATGTATTGAAACATCATGCAATTTTTGAAAAGTGTTTTTGATCGACTGGAAACACTTTTTACAATTTCAATGTTCATACAAAACCCATCCTAAAACAATTGACTCACATGGTTACTGATTAGAAGACCAAGTTATTTTGCATCGTGATTCTTTAACAGCTACAGCATACACTCTTGGACCAAGTTTTAAGAATTTAAGACGCCAACCCTGGCTCTTTGAACTGATTTGGATGGATATCTTTCATTTATGCATTTTGATATATGAATTTACAGGTAAACTGAAGGCACTGGATGATAAATGGATTCAAGTTGTGTTCGAGCCACCTGAACTGAAAGTTGGTGGATTCGAGTTTTGATATGGTGGCGAAAGCGAGGTGCAGCTCTAGATTACATGCATAGATGACAAGATTTGGCTTGGGAAGGGCTCTAGAGGTTCATTATTTGTGTTTCAGAGACGAGTTTGAAGGAAACTAAGGTAAACTGGGATTACTGCCCATTTGATAATGATATCTCTATGCTAATATTTGTACTCAGAGATTCTCATGTAAAAAGCTTTGTAATATTATTAGAGATGAGTGTTTTATTATCACAAATTGCTTGGATGAGTGGTGGGGTGGGTTGAGTAACAGTGTTGATGCTAATTACTTTACAGAGATGATCTGGTGACTGAAGTTAATGAAGCAGCAGTGTCGGCGAAGAGACTGTCTGTTTGTCCCTCTGTAATGGGAGTTGAGTTGTTCTTTTCCTCAGTCCGACCTACCTTCTAATCTCCTTCCCAGGTTCACCCCCACCCCAAACCGAAGAAATCGAGAAAAGAAGACGACATTCATTGCACACATACAAGTTTTTTTCGTACTTGGATCAGAGGGAGTGAGTTAGAAAGCGTGGAACTCTGGAAACAATGGTAAATACCTACTTTAGAGGACTTGAACAGGAGATGTCCATGAAGTGTCATGTAAATCCAGGCAATGGGAGGGCCCCTATTGCGCTGGGACAAAGCTACTGAGCCAAGGACTCATGTTGTTTTCCCCGAAGTTTGGAGGACTGTTTTCAGTGGTAGTGTGAATATAATGACTGCCAAGGATTCTGCAGGGCAAAATGATGGAAGGATGTCGAGCCAAAATCACTTTTTCACTTTGTCAGTGGGTGAAAAACGTGTCTTTTCAAACTTGTCGTTATTTGTATAAATTGTGAGATCTCTCCTTTTTTTCCACCTCTTTCTGCTTGACTTTAGGGAGCGAAGGAAGTGGTGTCTTAGTCGTTGAACTTGGTTTTTCGTTTTTTTCGTTCTCCTTTTGTTTTTGGTATTGACAAAAGTAGATTATTCAAGTAGAGCGTGTTTTTTGCCCAAGTGAGTAGTGTCGTTCTTCTAAGGACTTTGGATGTTTCAAGAAATTCTTTGAGGTTATAGATTCAAGGTTTCAGTAAAAAATCTCTTCCTGGTGTTGAGACACAAAATCTTCTTATGGGATTATTGAGGGTGTTTGACACCACTAAGAATAAAAATATCAATATCAGTAGCAATATCAGTAACTAATATCTATGGATGTATCACATTGAATATATCGAAAAAGATCACGGATATTAGGGAAACTTACAAAATATTGTGATTTTTTAAAAAACTTTAGAATAAGTATGTAAAGAGATTTTTCTTGATAGCTTGAGATAATTTAAGAAATTAAATGATGGTGAGAGTTGTTATATCGTTAATATAGGCAACTCCTTGAAATCTCAGTTGTTTTTTTCTCCTTAAATCTACATTTTCTTTCCTAACCAACTTCATAACTTTCGGCCATTTATAAAAGTAGGTCGGGATTTTTTTTAATTACCAAAAAAAAAAAAACTATATACATTATAGTTTTATGTTGAATTCAATACCCTATTTGAATTGTTTATAATTTAGAAATATATGTTGTTTTAACCAAATGATAAGAAGTCTTTTTAACTCAAAAGATTTATTGCGTAATCTTCGAAATCCCAATGATTCTTCTATGAACATAGAAAGGAGTTTTCTCTTATTTTTTGAGTGCACCGAATATAAGGATGAGAATTTGAACATCTGACTTGAAAGGATTGTGTGCATAGTTAAGTTACTATCATGTTGATATTAAGAACGAAAATGAAAGTAGAGATTGTTGACAATAGTGACCTTGTTTATTTTCAATAATTAGAGTGAATGATCGTAAGAAACTTAGTACTTCAATGTTCAATTTAAATTTATTAGTTTTATCATCTTTGTATTTTCAATAATTTCTTTGTGTAATTTTAATGCGGCAAGAGAAAAAAGAAAAAGGGTCGTGGTTTAGAAAGAATGGAAAAGGAAGATTTCTATTATCCCGCCCGTCGAAAAGAAAAAAACACCTTATTTGGAAGTAAACACATATTTGAATTTTGAATGATTTAAGAGTACAACGAATACACGAGATTTTGCTTTTTTATTTATTTTGGAAAATTCAACGACATACACCCAAAAATGACTTGTTGTTTATTGAATAACAAATTCGTCAATGTCATTATCAACTTGCCAAATTTATTTAGCCAAAACACATGGTACGTACATGATATAACAACAACATACTCAATTTTAAAATTAAACGTTTCCCGCATCTCAATACATACCTGATATAATAAACAACATACTCAATTTTAAAATTAAACGTTTCCCGCGTCCCAATATCTCAACATTCAATTAAATAGCCGTCGATAAATTACTCAATTCCTTTCTGGCACTAAAATTTTCATGTAAATAATGTAATAAGAAAAGACACATGAAATTAATGTTATAAGATAAGAGTCGTTTGGTGTTTTAACAATAACATCACTCAATACCATGTAATTGTTCTTAATGAATCAATAAACATATCATAATTTAAGGCTATAATTCCAATTCCAATAAGAGAATAGTTCAACTGACCTAACTTTTGTATCTTCGACCGAGACGTTAGAGGTTAATATGTCTCATAAAAAGTTACTGTCGATTTATTTAGAGAATTTGCAGTGGGTGGCAAACTGGACCAAATTAATAGCAAATATAGCACAATGTAAAAAAAAAATACAAATATAGCAAAATCTATCAGAGTATATTACTGATAGACACTGATAGACTCTAGTTAATTAGAATCCATCTGATAGACTTCGATTATCAAAGTTTATCAATGATAGACTTTGATTAATCAGAATCTATCCGTCTACTGATAGACTCCAATTATTCAGAGTCTATCAGTGTCTATCGCTGATAAATTCTGGTTAATCAAAATCTATCAGTAATCATTGATAGACTTTGATCAGTGATAGTCATTGATAGATTTTGATTAATAGAAGTCTATCAGTGATAGACACTGAACTTTGAATAATCAGAGTTTATCAGTGATAGACACGGATAGAATCTGACAACAACTTTTTGGTTTTGTACAATTAATTTTGCTATATTTGCAATTAGTTTGCAACTGTGCTATATTTGCTATTAATTTGGTCCAATTTGCCATCTGTCAAAATATATAAATATTTAAATTTCTTCATCAAACCATTAAATTACGTGGCATAACAAATGACAATGTTTTAGAAAAACAACAAATTTAAGATATAAAATCCACGGCCGTGATCTTTCCGGATGGCTAATATATTATTCCTTCCTACATTCAAAAACTAATAAAATTATTATTCAAAAAAAAAAAAACCTAATAAAATCCAAATCCAAACACCTAAAAGAGAGTGAAAGGAAAAAAAAAACAAATAATGACCTCATAATTTGATTGGATAAGCTTCTTTATTTTTGGAAATTCCAAAAACATGACGTATATATTAAAAGAAAAAAAAATCAAAACGGTTAAACCCGAACGGTCCGAACCGACCCGGGTCCGACCCATTTTTAGAAGGCTCAAAATCCAAGTTTATAAAAGAAAAGGAAAAATAGAAAAAGAAATTTACAGTTGTCCCTCTCAAACTCTCTCTCTCTCTCTCTCTCTCTCCTGAAGTCCGTTCTGTTCCTCTGACCCGTCTGACCCCTCACCCTTCACAGACCCTGCAACCTCTCTTTTTTCTTTCTCGTCACTATTTTTTCCCTCTGATAATTTAGATATTCATCACAGTAAACAATGCCACACCATGCCTTGTTCACAAATTAATCGAAACAATTGCTGCCCACAACCTCCAATCACCGGCACAGAGCTTTTGTTTTTCACCTAATTTCATGTCCTTCTGCCTTTGATTGATCTTCTTCTTGCTCCAGCTCACACCAAGCTTCTCCACTACCTGGTAAACCCCTCGAGTTTTTTCCTTTTTGTTTCCTTAGGATCATCTTCACTCTTTTGATGGAACTGGGATTTTTTGTTCTTTTTCGTGGGTTTTTTTGTTTTGTTTCTCTTCGTGGGCAATAATCCCAATTTGTGTTTTAGTCCATTTTGGTGCCATTTGATTGTTGCATATTTTGTTCCCTAAATTTTGAGGTACTGGATGTTGTGGGCGTTTTTTGTGTTTGTGCCAATGGAAATTGTCTTCGTCTTTACTTTTCGAGGGAAATTTGCTTGGTGATGGGTGAGGAGGGGCTTTTGTAATGTCGCTATTTCGATGTAGGGTTGGTTTGTTCAGGTGGGTGCTTCTGTTTTTTCCTTAGTTATTGTTAATTTTGTTACAATGGACCTCCATGGGTGAAGTTATTTCTCCTAACGATTTTTCCCCAGTGCAAGAGATGAGAAGATCATGGCTTTTGTTATGCTAATGAGTCTCTTGAAGACATTGAAAGACTGTGGGCTTCGTTAAGGAACTCAACCCCGTGTGTTCTTTCTTTACTCTGGCAGAGTTTTGGTTTTGGTTGCTGAAGTTATGCAAACTTCGTGAAATGATCATGTATTTCAAAGTGCAATTTGTAACCTGACATGGAAAATTATTTTTGCCAGCAGAAGGGGAATATGGCTGGCAGTTCTCTTATTTTATTTTTGTTTTTTTTTTTTTGGGTTGGGGGGGGGGGGGGGGGTGGTAAGGTTAGTTTGCTAGGTTGTACAAGTTTCCATATATATATATATATAAAAGCATTGGGACGTTGGATATTTGATTTGGTACCCCTTTTTGGTTGTCGTGAATGTGCTTTGAATGTCATTCTACTTTATGAATACTACATTTAGTTGAAACGGTGTTATGGTGTTATTTCTGTACTCAGAATTAGTTTGTCTTCAAGATGAGCCGACCAACTACGCGTAGTAAGAACAAAAGGCATAAACAAGAGGACAATGCCGATAACAGTTCCGACATATTGAGGTAATAATGATTTTGCTTTCCATTCTATTGCACAGATTTATGACCAGTATAATGGAGTTTTGAATCAAGTTTAATCCTTTACAGGAAAATTCATTCATCTGGGGCAATAACCAATGATGACATCAATCAGCTCTATATGATTTGGAAGCCGATTTGTCAAGGATGCCGGCTGAATACTAAGGATAACCCAAATTGTTTCTGTGGGTTGATTCCCCCTCCTACTGGTAGCAGAAAGATTGGCTTATGGCAAAAGATGTCAGAAATTGTGCAAGCTCTTGGTTCAGATCCTTCCAAGGATCTCCGTACATCTCCCAACTTTCCTGCTGGTCTGACAAATCTTGGTGCAACATGCTATGCCAATAGCATACTTCAGTGTCTGTACATGAACAAGTGCTTCAGGGAAGGTATATTTTCTGTTGAGTCAGATGTTTTGAAACAAAATCCAGTTCTAGATCAGCTTGTACGACTGTTCGCTCTCCTCCATGCCAGTAAAATGGCTTTTGTGGATTCATTCCCCTTCATAAAAACACTCGAGTTAGATAATGGAGTCCAGCAGGATAGTCATGAGTTCCTGACATTGCTTCTTTCTCTGCTCGAGCATTGCTTGAGTCACTCAAAAGTTTCTAAAGCAAAGACTATCGTTCAAGATCTTTTCCGTGGAAGTGTGTCTCACGTAACTACGTAAGTAGAATTTGTTTTACCAGTCTAACCACACCACCTCAATAGCTTTACTAATTAATATTTTGATTGTTTTATTATACTGTAACTCTCTTTCTTCTCTCACTTTTTGATTGATTGTACATCCTTTCATATCTTCATATCTTGTATATACCTTCATTTTTCTCAAATCATGTAAATTATCCTGATTGGAATAATATACCATTTTGACAAATTCGGACTGTCTTATGCTATTAAGTTTAATTATTCACTATATCATATTTGTTTCTTTCATTATTGTATGATTCATTTGATGGTGGGCTCTCTGTTGATCTTGTGTTAGGTATGCATATAAGCTGTATGTTTTTGGCTAGGATCTTCTGGTTGAATCAGTGCTTTTAGTTTGAAAATATACCATTTGGTGTCTATTTATTTTGATAAGGATATGATCACTTTGGGTTCTAACTATTGCTGCCTTTCATTTTTCGATTTGTATGCCCTTGTGGCTTGTATTCTTTCATCTTCGGTTTCTTAACTACCCCCCCCCCCCCCCAAAAAAAAAAAAAAAAAAAAAGAAGAGACAGTCTATTATTCCTCCTAAGAAGCTATGACACAAGTTTTACTGATTGATTTTATGTACAGAGCATTTATTTGTTGTCCTTTCTATCAGTTCTCTAACCTTTCTGTATGTTAGGAGGCTTGGACATTTCACGTTGATGAACTCATTATAGTTGCTTATATTATGACAGCGCCTTGACCACATCATAAGTAAATATGAGCGATGGTACTATTGAATTGATTATTATTATTATTTACTCAAATGTCTGAAGTCTCTCTCTCTTCTAAGACATGCTTACCTTTATTTTTATTATGAAGATCTCTCTTTTTGGATCTCTTTCAGTGAATGCACCTAGGACTAGGGTTGGGGGGTTGGGTGAAGTTTAGATTCTCATGTATTCTTTCTAGAGGAAATAAAACAATCCTCCTAAATTTGTACACTACTTCTTTGCACAATTTATTCTAGATTCTGGTTGATTTGAGTTTAAGTTGATAATGATATCTTGGCTTCATATTTAGGTGCTCACAGTGCGGGAAAGATTCTGAAGCCTCTTCCAAAATGGAGGACTTCTATGAGTTGGAGTTGAATGTTCTGGGCTTGAAAAGTTTGGATGAAAGTTTAGATGATTATCTTAGTGTGGAAGAGCTTCATGGTGATAATCAATATTTTTGTGAGTCATGTAAATCCAGAGTTAATGCTACTCGCAGTATAAAGCTACGTACATTGCCCCCGGTTCTAAATTTTCAGCTTAAGCGATGTGTTTTTCTTCCAAAGGTACTGAAAATCATCACATCTCTTGATTGGCTGTGAGTATCTAAATGTCATTTGAGTAGTAATCACCTGTCTATGTGTGTTTTTATGTTGTTTATTCTGTCAAATAGTAACCATTATTGAACTCCTCGTTAATTTTCTCAATTGTGAGATAATCTTATTAAAACAATTGACTAGTGATATAAGCTTTTTTTATCATTGATTTTTGGTTATGTTGGTTATAACTTTTCCTTCGGGTTTGATTGTTATCTTTGCTTTGTGTCAGCAGACTACAACAAAGAAGAAAATCACATCTGCACTTTCTTTTCCTGGAGTGTTAGATATGCGGGAGAGGCTAGCTGAGTCTTCTCAGTCTGAATCAATATATGACCTGTCAGCAGTTCTGATTCACAAAGGAACCGCTGTCAACAGTGGCCATTACATAGCTCACATCAAGGATGAAAATACAGGGCAGTGGTGGGAATTTGATGACGAGCATGTCTCAAAATTAGGTCATCATCCATTTGGTGAAAAATCATCAAATGCTAATTCCAAATCTGTTAGAACTGAGTTAGCTGTTCCCTTAGTTTCCAAGGAAGAAGTAAATGTAACTGCTGAAGGGAATCCAACAAATGGGGTTCTTCAGCGATCAACGGAATCTGGTATTGGTTGTCCAACTGACATCTTTTCATCTAATGATGCCTACATGCTGATGTATAATTTAAGGTCTACGGGAAAGGATAACACAAATAGAGTTACTAGCTCTAAAGAAGTAGAAGGTAACATGGTTCCTTTCCAGGATGGTCTGTCTCTTCCATCACATTTGTGTGATGAGATAAGTAGTTTAAATGAATCGTATGTTATAGCTTGCCAAGAATATGAATCAAAGAAGGAAGTTGAACTGGGTAATATCAATGATCGGAGACAGGAGGTCCGATCGATTTTGTCTGAAGCCCCTGTTCACTCACTTGAGGAACCCTTTTGTTGGATTTCCATAGACTGGCTTCGCCAATGGGCTGATAAGGTCTCCCCACCGTAAGTACAGAAATCATATTGGTACTTTTTCGTTGAAGTTCTAATTTCTGTCCTTTTGGCTAGCTTGATGGTCATGTGTCTATGGGCTTTCTTTATAGTAGTTAGACAGACAATCGATTGTAAAGGGCACAGCAGGAAAAAAAAACTGTAAGATAGATGCTAATTGCTGTAAATAACCAAATAACTAAGGCATGGGAAACATTTATTTCTTTTATTGCCTCACAAGGTTTTGTATCTTTCATTTTCATTTTTTTTTTTTGTGATAGTGCTAATCCTCAGAACTGCCAGGGATATCTAACTTCTTTTTATTTGTTACACCTTGATTTGTTATGGTTTGCAGGATTCTTGATAATTCGCCTATACAGTGTTTGCATGGAAAAGTTCCAATATCAAAGGTAACTTGCATAAAGAGATTGTCCGTCAAGGCTTGGGACAAGCTGTTCTCCAAGGTACAGCTTAAATTGTTCCATAAAGAATTCTATGCATTAGTTTATCTCTCCTTGGTCTCAGGATTTCATCCCTCTGCGATTCTTGATACTTAAAATTGTTCTCATTGTTCTTTTTAGCACTGAATTTATCTTTTTCATATGGCTGACTGCTATTTTTGCATTCTTGTAAAATTTAGTATGGTTGGGGCCCCAAACTGAGCAACGAAGATATCTGTATGGATTGCCTTATTGCTGGTGCACGAAATGTAGTTTGTGCTGACAGCTACAGGGACCGACGAATATCAATGAAAGAAATTGCGTTAACTACACTTTCGGGCAATTATCCAGATGGAACATATTTTGTTTCTAGGACATGGTATTGTTTCAAAATTCTTGGATTCTCTTATCACGATGCTTAGCTGATGCTTCATTAGAAAATGGACTTTCTTCTTGCTTGAGTGTTCACACCTGTGGCCTTGTGGTGATATGTTGACTTCATTTCTTACCTGCAATTTTTCTGTTCTCACAACCATTACTGTTTATCCTTTCTTCTCTCCATCTTAAAGCTTGTATATTACTTTATTTGGGTAAGAAACTGTGTCGTCGAAGACATGAAATAAACAAAAGAGGGGAGAGGAAGCCTCAACCTGAGTTCAGGAAGTTGTAATTAAAACCTTCCAGAGAAGAAAAATTAAGGTTACAGAAGGGTCTGGATGCATCAAGAAAGAGTGAAAAGAGCTATACAATCCTACAAAACAGCAAACAATCTCTCATCTTAGTAAAAAATTCTATGGTTTCTTTGGAGCCATAAATTCCAAAGTAAAGCTTTAGTGAGTTAGATTCATCATGATAGTCTTCAGCTTTGAAGGGTTGATCATCAAAACAAATATGCTGCAAGTTAATGATGTTACTGGGAAGAACTATGTGCCAATTGAAAGAATAAAAAAGGGTTTGCTATAACTTAGAAGCCATCAAAGAAAAGATGAAAAAGGTGGTCTTGAGTTTCTTTGATTCTTTTGCACAACATATCAGTTCAGAGAGAGATATCTTTTGGGATTCTTCCATTGGACTTTATCATGAGTATTAGTGCTTTCTGAAAGAAGCTTCCATATGATAACTTGACCTTCCTTGTATAGGAACTCTTCCACATGAAATCTTGACCTTCTTTGGATTATGTTGCAATATCTTTCAAGTGAGGCTTGCAACTGGAGTTAGCTGTGGAATCTTTGAGCCAGAGTCGTCTATCCTGAAAGTGATGAAGACACGAGCATCAAAGAAATCCCCCATGCAACTTCTCGATCATTCAAGTTTCTATTAAAATCTGGATCCCAAAAGGAAGAATCAGTATCTCGGATGTAACTGATTGGAACGTTTATGCTTTTCATCAAAACATAAACTCTTGGTAAAGTGGTATAGAAAGAGGCATCTGCAATCCAAAGTTGCTCCCTGAAATAAAGTCCATTACTCACCACCAATTTGACATGTTAGCAAGGAGTCTCTTCATTTTGAAGATGTCCATACGCCATCCAAGAACCTGTAGAGGAACCAAGGGATGAAGATGTACACCACCAATCACCTTAAGTTAAACCCTAATGAGCCACAACCACTTTCCTTCGTAGTGCTTTTGTCTATTACTGTAGTCTCAAATTTCTATGTAGTTCCCATGATCTCTGAGTTATACTGTTCAACTACATATATCACTCATGCTTCTCTATCACGCTTGTAGGTTGCAACAGTGGGTTAAAAGGAAGATTCTTGATGCTCCCTCTGAAGCTGACGCAGAACCAACAGCCTCAATAAGGTGTCCTCATGGACAACTTTTGCCAGAGCAAGCTGCTGGAGCCAAGCGAGTGCTGGTTCCAGAAGATCTCTGGCTTTTCTTACATGAAGATGCTATTGCTGTAAAACCTGATGATCCTACAGGGGTTCCAACTTTTCCCTCAGATGCAAGACAATGTTCTCTATGCAGTGAGGAATTATCTGAAGTGGCAGTCATGGAAGATTCTATAAGGTCAATTCAATTTCATTATGTTCAAGTGAACTTCATAGTTGATTTGTTTGAAGGATCACTTGACCTGTTTTATCTTTCAGAGGAGTGAAGCTTAAACAGCGACAAAATCACGAAAGATTAGCCGTTGGAAAATTCATTCCACTTTCTCTGCATTGCAAGTATTATTTGGTGCCTACATCGTGGCTTTCAAAGTGGAGAAACTACATCAATGCAAGTGGAAGGAGTGCTTCATTTGTAGAGAAGCCTGAAAATTTGGATGGCGTGATTAATTTTCTGAGATGTGAAAAGGTAACGTCTGACTTACTGACTTCTTTAGATTTTTTTATTTATTTATTTATTATTATTATTAATTGTCCAGTAGAATCTTTTTGGCAGCATTTGGAATGCATGGTGTCATTTAATTATTCAACCTCTTTAGCTTTAGTGAATGGAAATTCTTCTGGCTCAATTTGACTTTGATTCATGAAACTGTTAGGTATCCAAACTCAGAAAACGCTAATATAACACAGATAGAACTATATTGCAATATGAAGAGATATTACAACATAACAAATTGACAATAGCCTTTCAAGAGGCTATCTCTCTCCCAAAGTCTCACACCGAGACAATACCACTAGAATTCTTCACACCTTCTAAGACTCTCAACTCCCCTACTTATAACCAAGAATCCTTAACTAATTACTACTATGCCCTTACTACTAATCTACTACTATCCCCAATATACCTCTATTAGTACTCTCAAAGAAACATGGTTCTCAATACTTTTCTATTGATCTTAAAATAATTTATCTTTGTTTCAGATCTATTACTCTCTTAGTTTGAGCTCTGTTTTTTCTTCTAATTTTGGAATAATTGCTGCAATCTGAATCACATGTGTTTGGATGCAGCATTCGCGTCTCCTTGAAAGACCTCCTGACCTGATCTACAAACGTGGTACAGTGCAGCAGAAGTCCCCTGTAAGTATACTGCACAAGTTTATTTGAATGTGAACTCATTTTCTTCTATGCTGCAAGTTAAACTTTATATCTTAGAGCAAATTTTTGGTCAATATTCTTCCCTTGCAACATTATTTTGTTTTATTTTTGTTTTTTACTCTATCATTTATTATTTTTTGGGAAGAAATCATGATCTCATAGATAAATGAAATGTACAAAAGAGAGCAAATAGCCCAAAAGCCCTTGGGAGGACTACAAAGAGCTCTTAGCCTCTTACACTTGGCCCAAAGTATAGAGAGACTATAATTGAGAAAGGATTAAAATATTTACATTAATATATATATATATATATATATATATAAAGCTGTAGAAAGAGCTGAGTGAAGGAGGAAAGCAAAAGAGTCCAATGAGTTTTTGAAAATATGACTATTCCTTTCGAACCTAATATATATTAAAAATTCTTTGATTAGACATCACATGGTTCTGATTCCACTTATTATTAACCTAACCCATTTGGAAATGTTGTTTTATAATTTTATTTTGTTATTTTAATCTTTTTCTGTTTGTTATTTTAATCATTTACTGTGACTTTTCTTACACAATCTCCGAAAGTTTCTATACCTTCGTATGTGATTATAAATCTTATGAAGTAAAAAAACGATCTTTTCCTTGACATTTCATATTTTTTACGTCTTTCTTTTTTGTTCCCTCAATTTTAGGCAGATATTTTAACAATCATTTCAGAGAATGACTGGAAATGTTTCTGTGAAGAGTGGGAAGGTAGTGAGGCATGCGGCATTTCTGCTGTGATTGAGTCAAGTAGTTATGTAGGGAATGATATGGACGGGTCCTTCAAAGAGAAGACAGTGGTGGAAGAGCAACTCTGTTCCAACGATGAAGTTAGCAATGGGGACTTCAAACAACTTCTACTTAAGACTGATCCCGAGGTAATCCTGAACCCTAAATCTGTTTTCATTTGCTAGTGTTAATTGTAAAATTTGTTCATAAAAGATAAGCTTTTCATCAAACGAAATTAAATGTATAGAATTGAGAGATGATTTGATATCCTCCTGAGCCCGGAGCCAAAGAAGTTTATGAAAAATCTCTTCAATTTCTGTTGAACAGGTGTCAAAAGAAATATTTGCTATAGCTTTACAGAGAAAACACGTAGAAGAAATAAAACAAACAAACTTAAAAAATTCATATAGGCTTCTTAAAACATTCCAAAAAGTTTGTTTGGTCCCTAGGTTGTTTTGTTTGGCCACGAGCCTCCTATGAAGAAAGTCCTTATCGTTTCTTATAAAAAAAAAAAAAACATTCCAAAAAGTTCTTCAATTACTCCAACCAAATTTCTCATGGAAGTGTTTTAGCCACTGACCACATTACAGTAAGCGTTCCTTCTAAAAGATCCCCCAAAAAGTTTTGGCTAAAAAGAATATTTGGAACCGTTGACGTTGACGTTGACCCCTTGGCATATAATATTTATGGTTAAAGATTTTTGTAAACATTTTGGTTTAGGGGCTGTCTTGCCTTCCCTATCCTTTTTGCTGGCAGTTCTTATTCAGCAAGTTGGTGCTTCGCTGGTGGTGGTAGCACTGAAATCACATGATTAAATATTTAAATCGTATGATTAATTGCCATTACTTTTTAAAGATAAAAACCAATCTACTGCCTGTTAATCATGAAAGGATTAAAATAGGGATGAGTAATTGTAATAGGTAGCAATTTAAGGTTTGTTATTTGCAAATATAGCAACTTTTAAAAAAATTTGCAAATATGACAAATCTATCAATGATATATATCGACTTCAATCATAATGCATGTAGTCTATCAGTGATAGACTACTATCACTGATAAAATAGTCTATCAACAATCATTGCAATTGTGATTAAAGTCTATCGTTGATAGACTTTAATTTCGTTATATTTGCAAATAGTTTTGACAAATCTATCATTGACAGACTTCAATCCCAATGCATGTAGTCTATCAATGATAGACTACTATCATTGATAGAATATTCTATCAACAATAATTATACTTGTTATTGAAGTCTATCGTTGACAGACTTCTATCACTGATAAACTTCAATTTGCTATATTTACGAATAGTTTTAGATTTTGCTATATTTGCAATTATTTTAGTCTATTTTGCTATTTATGCAAACAACCCGATTAAATTCTCTTATCCTTTCATACTAAATTACAAACCAATTGGATAGATACTAAACAAGGCTCGAAGTTGTAGCCATAAAATGATCTATCTCCCTTTCAACCTTGAAGAATTGCCCTGGCCCCTGGGCTGTTTTGTTTCTCTTTTGATGAAATATATCACTTTTTGATGTTTCTTATCAATATATATAGACATACACACACACACACACACACACACACACACATATATATATATATCTATTATATATTGATAGGTTTTAAGGAAAGAAAATTGTTATGGATTAGATATTGAATAGGGGGCTCAAGTTTCTCAATTACCTTTCGATATGCAAGTTGTTTTTTTATAAGAATTTTCTTTTCTCAATTACCTTCCAATATGCAAGTTGTCTTAATACTGGAAATCTTGCTTGCTTCATCGGTCATAAATTGGTCTGTCAATGGAGCAGATATGTGAAGAATGTATTGGAGAACGAGAAAGCTGCGAGCTAATGCAGAAACTAAATTATACTGGCGAAGATATTTGTGTATACTTCGCACGTGGGAAGGAAGCTCCGAAATCAATTTTGGAAGCTCCTGAGTCCACTGTTGATCCAGATCGCCGAATCTCAAAGCGTGCAAGGAAGACAAATTCAGGGAATTTTGTTAATCTAAAAGTTTCTGGTTCGACTTCAGTGTACCAGCTAAAAATGATGATATGGGAATGTTTTGGGGTAAGCCTTGCAGAACAGATGCATATATGACAATTGAATTGGTTTGCTGAAACTATCTTTCATGTTCCATGTTGATTCACATGTTTATACAAATGATAAACTTACAGACCTAGAGATAATCTATTTTCATTCTTTTGAGACATTATTTTGGTGGGGAAAACTTAGATTTATTTATTTATTTTAGTTTTTAATTTTTTGACTTGCATTTCGGTAAACCAATGTTTTGGAAATTTGGACTGACAACAACCAACAATTATTTGAATGGAAACAATCTGAAGAATATAACTAACGAGGTATATCATGCAGCAGCTTGGAGTGCTCTTTCTAATAATAGTAATAATAGTCAGGATGTCTGTTGTAGACTCCTAGAGGCAGTCTATTAGATTTATGCTGTAACTTTTCATGTTTCAAAAAGGAAATAGAAACTATGTACCAAAAAGTAAAAAAAAAAAAAAATGATGTTTTATGTTTTCAACTCACGTAGAAAACTGGTTTCTGCAGGTTGTGAAGGAAAACCAGATACTTCGCAAAGGTAATAGGATAATTGATGGAGAAACTGATACTTTGGCGGACAAGAATATATTTCCTGGGGACAAACTATGGGTAATGGATTCTGAGATTCATGAGCATCGAGATATTGCTGGTAATTTCATTTTTCTTGCTGAAATTGGTGCGCAAATTTAAATATAAAATATCAGTCAAATCATGCAACTTTTTCTCCTTTTCTTCTGATGTTGGTTTGAAGTGATGTTTTTCAATATCTTCTGTATCATGGAAACAAGGGAAAACAATAAACTAAAAAATGATATGCAAACCAGCATTCCTATAGGAAGGAAAGGGTGTAATGGTAATAATTCTAGATTTGGGCTTTGGTCATTGTCATGAAGTTCTATTCATTAATAAAGGGCTTATGGGGAGAGAATGAGTTCAAGTCATAATGACCATCTACCTAGTATTTAATAACCTACAATATTTACCTTGGCAACCAAATGTAGTAGGATCAGATGGTTGTCTACTGAGAGTAGTTGAGATGTGCGCCAGAAGATATAAAAAAAAAAGAAGTTTATGATTTTAGATACACTAACTCTGAATATCTGCCTGCTCATTGAATTCTTGAGATTCACTGGGGACCCAGCAATAATGTAACATGCCTCTTGTGGTCTGGCAACATCATAGTTATGTAACTCGAACCTTCTGATCTCTAGAACTTTTTCAAGGCACTGATGGCTTACTGTAGACAGTGAGTGACTGTTATTTTGGCTCTGTTACTGCAGCAATCCTTGCTCCTCTAACAAAGCAATACATTTTTTTTTTTGCTCTGCCATCTATATCTGCAGCCATGAGCAATGCATCTAAAGCAATCTTTCTTAGCATTCTCATAGGTTTTCAATAATTTCAGATGATAATTTGTTTCGTATCTTAAAAAAAGTGGTTGTTAATGTCCTTGACTTGGATGCTTGATGTCATCGACAGATGAGCTTTCTGATCACAAAATGAACATGCAACATACTGAGGAAGGGTTTCGTGGAACGCTTTTGGCTGCTAATGTTTCATCTGAAGTTGTGTAAGAAGCACCGATATATGAGGGCGCCTGCTGCCTGTATTTTCAAAATTTTGTAGATGTTCATAATGAGGAAAAAAAACTATTGCATTATGATCAGCATTTTGATGTAAGTCGCACCTTTATTGTTTCTTTTCATGTCTTTCTATTTTTAGTTTTTTTGCATTGTGCTAGTGAATCTTGTCACAGTTGCTGAAAACTACACAGATGGAACCCACAGTTTCTTCTTTTTCCTTTCTTTTTTTGGGAAACCACAGTTTGTTTAGATCAACCTTGATTGGAAGCCTTATTTGTATTAGGTGTTTTTCTTGGCGGGGGTTGCTTCTACCCTTGGCTTTAGGCTGTTTCATGATCTTTATTTATTTTTTATTTTCTGAATATGCAATCTCTTATCTGAAAATTGAATCTTGTCATAAAATGCTGCCTGCTGCTATTATAGAATATTATTTAGATTCTCAAGGATTGGTTAATGGTCCTTTGTTTTAGCTTCAGTTATATGGTAATGTAATAGTAGTTTATGCTTAAACGTGATGAACATAATGAAGACTGGAGATTATTTGATACACAAAAAAAAGGCTTATTCAAGTTGTGGCCAGATCTTAACTGTTTGCTTTGTTTACTAATTGACCTTTTAAACTCCATTTTCATCTGCTGCAAAAGTGAAAAAGAAAGATAAAAAGACAATTGGCATTTTACATTTTCGAATCTCCTTCCATTGTTATTGGACCTTGATAAAAACCTCCATGTGAAGGGTTTCTCTGCAAAAGCTGTAAAATGCTTCGTCCGCCCTGTATTTGCATGTATATCTTATTTAGGGTCTTGTAATCTCCTTGCATTGCTTTTTAGTCCTAATTTTTCAAGGCTTATGCTGTAAACCTTTACATTTTGTTGGTTGAATTGTACTTTGAGCATTGATTGAACCAAACTCTATTCGTTTAACTCACTGGTCTCTTATTGAAACTATGCATAGAGTCTTGAAATGTCCGTTATCAAATCCGAGTTATTTGTGTTCAGATTGCAAACTGCATTTATATATGCCTTCTAAAGGTCTCTCTATCATTTTCAGAACCAGCATGTGAATTGAATAGAGGAACTTTGTATTTTCTTTGATCAGAGAAGGAAGCCATAAAATGCTGGACTGTGGGATAAATTGTGTTGGGATTTCGCTGGACGAGGCTTCGGAAGACGAAAGAAAAACGACATTGCAGGTCTTTTGTGATTTTATGTTTTGATAGAGCCTCAACCACAGTGCTAGTCATTAGTTTTACCCTCTTCACATACATTGGCTGTATATCATGTTTAAAATGTCAAGGACATTTGAATTTGCTGATTGCTCCTTTACATGATGTATAGAATGTTTTAGTTGTAATGAAGCATATTACAGTGTACAAGTCTCTCTTTCTTCTACTATATTTTATGAGAATAAGATAAGGACCATTTCTCTGTAGTTCTTCTTGGCCCACTCGACCCGACCTCCCGACATGGACCGAGATTTTCTTTCAGATTTTTCTGCAGGATATTTTCAACTGCCAGGTGGGCGTCAACTTCGGGAGATTGAAATCATGGTTATGGAAGTGACATGAGTTCTATAATGTGATATTTTGTTTTGATGATCGAGGATGTGTTGGGTCGAGTTGATTGAAAACATGAACTTGAGGTACGTTTGAGAGTATTATTTCAATGGAAAAATAGAAATGGGATTGGGACTAATTTGTTTTGTAAAATAGAGATTGTTGATGTATGGGGTTGTATTTGGACCATCAAGTTCAGTTCTTCCAAAAACGACCACAATGTTAATATCAAGAAAGGAGGGACGTTTTTGTTTTTGTATTTTTTTTTTTTTTTGTATTTTTTTGTTTTTTTTTTTTTTTTTTTGTTTCGTTTATATATATATATATAACAAGGATGAGCCAGTACACAGAAAAATGAATGGTTTTCAACCCAATTAATGTTTTTTTTTTTTTTTGGAATAAGCCCAATTTATGATCCATTGAAGTTTTTCACTTTAGAGAATGATCTTAATCTTTCTACTTTTTTTGGGGGGGAGTTTGTTCTCAAACTCTGTATTTAGTTGAGTGGATTTAGTTTTAACTTAAAATTTTTGAAATCATTAAATTGAATCTTAAACTCCCCAAACTCTAAATTAGAAAATTAATATGAAATCAACCAACAAACGGTTCAAAAGGCTTCTAAAAAAAAAAAAAAACAAACGGTTTAAAAGGTCACCAAAGAAGTTTTCTCCAAAAAAAAAAAAAAAAAGTCACCATTAATACCAAATATGTAGATTCTTTTAAACAACACTTTTAATCATCTACAATTACTTAGAAAGCTACACTATGCATAGTCAACATTAATAATTCTTCCAAATGTACAAATAGAAAAATAATCTTATTTAAAAAACACTTATTACAGAAATCATCTCAAACACACATAAGAAAATTTATTAAATGCAGTGAAATTAAAATTTTAAAATTAATAATAAGTTTGAGTTGGTTTTGTTCCACCGAAACTTATTTTAGGTGAACCTATGACAAACCAATCCAACTCATAAAATTTTTGTTCACACATAATTTCAAAAAGAATGGAACATGTGGAATAAATTCGTATTTGTATTGATGTTCTATGCGTGTGGATGTACAATCTCTGACTTTAATTCTTTGATTCTCTCTCTTGTGTGTGAGCGTGTTTCACTCGAGGGCTGGAACGCTTGTTCTCGAGTTCGAAACTTCAATTGATTTGCTGGTGAGATAGAAATTTCATTATTATCCTCAGGTACTTGACCTTCTTCGATATTCTTATGAGTAGTCACATTCAGGATTTCTTCTAGAATATCCCCATTATCAATTAAGTCATTTTGATTATTGACTACTTTTCTTTTCGAGGATTTTTATCTTTGGAACCCGTTGGTCTACCACGCTTCTGGCGTGTCGTAGACTCATTAGTTATGATAACTTGTTGCGTTGGGATATCAATTTTAGATGGTGTATTTGCAGCTGGTATATGTGACTTGGTCACTTTCTTAGCATCTGTAAATGCATCTGGCATTTGATTTGCAATATTTTGCAAATGAACTATCTTTTGAACTTCCAGTTCACATTGATCTGTACAAGGATCTAAATGAGACAATGACGCTGCATTCCATGTAATTTCGTTTTCCAACTTAATCTCTCCCCCTAATGTTGGAAAATTTGTCTCATTAAAATGACAATCAGCAAATCGTGCAGTAAATACATCACCCATCAGGGGTTCAAGATATCTAATAATTGATGGGGAATCAAATCCAACATATATTCCTGGCCTCCTTTGAGGGCCCATCTTAGTATGTTTTGGTGGAGCAATTAGAACATATACTGCACCTCCAAAAGTTCATAAGTGAGATATATTTGACTGTTGGTCATAAACTAATTGTATTGAAGAGTACTTATGATAGGCTGCTGACTTAATGCGTATAAGTGATGCAGCATGTAGAATTGCATGACCCCATATAGATATTGGAAGTTTTGCTCTCATAAGCACCAGTCTAGCTTAATTGCAGACGTTTTATACATGATTCAGCTAGACTATTATGTGTATGAACATGAGTTACAAGATGTTCAACACTTATCCCAATTGACATACAATAATTATTAAATGATTGAGGATGTAAACTCACCAGCATTATCAAGACGAATTTTCTTAATTACATAATCAGAAAATTGTGCTCTTAACTTTATTATTTGAGCAAGTAATCTTGCACATGCAAGGTTTCGACTTGATAATAAACACACATGTGACCATCTACTGGATTCATTAATTAAAATCATAAAATATTTAAATGGTCCACTTGGTAGATTTGTAAGTCCACATATATCATCCTGAATTCGTTCTAAAAATGCGGGGATGTATTGTCAATCCAACTCATAAAATTTTTGTTCACACATAATTTCAAAAAGAATGGAACATGTGGAATAAATTCGTATTTGTATTGATGTTCTATGCGTGTGAATGTACAATCTCTGACTTTAATTCTTTGATTCTCTCTCTTGTGTGTGAGCGTGTTTTACTCGAGGGCTGGAACGCTTGTTCTCGAGTTCGAAACTTCAATTGATTTTTGGAGTCTTGAAGTCTTCGAGTCTTGAAGGTTTTCAGTTTTCAAGAAGTTCAATCCTTGGGAACTTGTGGATTTCAGGGGGTCTTTAGTCTTCACTTTTGGTGAAGTCTCTCTAGATTCTCTAGTCTTGGTTGTGAGCTTAAAATTTCTAAACCCTCAAACGGAGGAGAACCTCTCTATTTATAGAGTTCTCCATGGATGAGCTTTGGTGACTTTTGGGCCTAACAACTTGGACTTGGGCTTTATAGGCCTTGGGCCCAACTATTTGGTTTATACCGACCCAAAAACCATATATGACCCAAATATTAAAGGGGCAACTAGACAAATGACTATTTTTAATTGACCATTTTGAAAAATGACCATTCAAATTTTTCATTTGAAAAATGACCATTCGAATTTTTCATTTGAAAAATGACCAATTGCTATTTTAAGTAAGTTTTCTTTATAACGAATGAGACAATAATGCCCCCTAACTGAAATCTAAATCTAAAGACTAATTAAATTAAAATACATTATAAGATAGGGAGAGAATCTATGATTTAGAGATTAATTTAAGTCAAATTAAATCAATGAATTTCAAAATAAAAAAGATAAGACCGATACTAATCTATCTCAATAGAATAATTTGAAAACAAAAGTTTAAATTAAAAAATCTTATACTAAATTAAAATCACGATTTATGGAGGAAAACTAAGGGTACATAAAAGAAATATAGTATATTGAGAAAGAAAAATCATCATGCAAATACATGGACTTCTCATAATTTACTTGCATACACACTGTTATTTGAAGCATTTACAGTCTCAGATATAGGGATCTAATTTTGCAAAGATTAGGTAAAATTACTCTCGAAAATAAAAGAATGAATATGAATAATAAAAAAAAAAGAATACGAATATGAGGCAACATTGGAAAGTAGTGAATTTTGGGTAATCTAACAAATTACGAAGATAAAATAGATAAGAGAGAGAAATATATGTTGTAACTACCGATTGTTTGATTCATAGATAAAACATTTGTTTTTCTTTTTAATTAAATCAAGGAAAAGTACACTTTTGGTCCCTGAGGTTTGGGTTAGGTTTCATTTTGGTCCCTGAGTTTTCAAACTCGACATTTTAGTCCTTGAGGTTTGGATTTCGTTTCATTTTAGTCCCTCCATCCAATTTTCCGTTAATTACTAACGGATTGCTGACGTGGCATATTCATTTTTTTTATTAAAAATGTTTGTTTGAATTTTTTAATAAAATAATATATTAAATATTATTTTATTCTTTTTCTTTTTTTTTCTTCATCTTCTTCCTTCCTTTATCTTCTTTCTCTCAATCCTTCCTCTCCATCTTCTTCAGCCTCTACCACCAGCAGTCCTCTTTCGCCGGCGACCGATGTCCACTGCCGGCCGGCCGCCGGCGCCGACGACCATTTTTTTTTCCCTTTTTCCTTCTCTTTCATTCTTTTCTTCTTGTTGTTTTTTTCTTTTTAATTTTCTCTCTTCACTTTCTTTTTTTTCCAAAATCAAAAGGGATTTTAGATCTGAAGTGAAACAAAACCCACGTCGTCGTCGGTGAAGTGCTGCAGCCGCAAGTGAGTGCTCAAGCGCCAATAGAAGCTCTGAGACGGAAAACAGGAAACGACTGGTTCGAATCGTGGGTTCAAATCGTGTTCGTGAGCATCAGTTGCTCTCGCTCTCTCTCTTTTCTGGTTCGAATCGTGGGTCACATATAGGAAACGGCTGAGGCGGCGCTGCTGAGAGAGAGATAACGTAGATCTGGAAAAAACCTACCTTGCTGTTCGTGAGCATCAGTTGCTGTTTGTTGCTGCAAGAAAACCCATGAACCTAGATCTTGAAAAAACCTCATATCTGCAGCAACAAATGAAACCCAGATCTTGAAAAAAACCCATATCTGCAGCAATAAATGAAACCCAAATCTTGAAAAAAAACCCATATCTGGGTTTTGTGAGCATCAATTGCCGTCTTCGTTCTTTTTTGAAAGAAAAGGGAAAAGGAGAAAGGAAAAGGGGAAAGAAGATGGAGAAGGAAGAGAGAAAAAAAATAAAAATAAAAATAAAAAATAAAAAATAAAAAATAAAAAATAAAAAACAGAAAAGTTGGAGGAGGAAGAAAAAAGAAGAAGGAAAAAAAAAAAAAGTCGTTGGCCGTTGGCAGCCAACAGGCGGCGGTCGACGGCGGCCGGCGAGCGATGAGCGGCGGCCTGTGGCTGGGTCATGGAAGAAGGAATGTTTGAAGGAGGAGTGTGGAGAAGATGAAGAAAAAGAAGGAAGAGAAAATAAATAATAAAAAAAAATAATATTTTAATTATTTTATTATTATTTTATTTTTAAAATTTTAAAAATAAATTTTTAATTAAAAAAAATAGGTGCCACGTCAGCAAACCGTTAGTTTTTAACGGAAAAATGGATGGAGGGACTAAAATGCAACTAAAATCAAACCTCAGGAACTAAATTGTTGAGTTTGAAAACTCAAGGACCAAAATGAAACCTAATCCAAACCTCAGGGACTAAAAGTGTATTTTTCCCTTAAATCAAATAGGGGTGTCCTCAAATATAGGATGAGACGTGAAAATTGACTCGAGCGTATAATCAAGTCAATTTAAACAGAATAATTTGAAAACGAAAAATTTTAATTAAGAAATTTATACTAAATTAAAATCACGATTTATGGAGGAAAAATAAGGTTACATACAAGAAATACTTAGAAAGAAAAGTCATACCTGTTGAGGTTACAATTTCATCATAAATTGAGTATCTCAAAATTCACCAAGAGAATTTGAAAACCTTCCAAAATCTTTCGCATGCTCCTCTTCTCATCATGCAAATACAGAGACTTCTCAAAATTTACTTACATACACACTGTATTTGAAGCATTTACAGTCTTAAAATACAAGGATCTAATTTTGCAAAAAATAGGTAAAATTACTTTCGGAATAAAAGAATGAATAGGAATAAAAGAAATAATACGAATATGAGGCAACATACCTATAATCAATAGCCTTTTCAGTGTTGGAAAGAAGTAAAGACCAAGAAATCAATCAAAGTTGAGAACGAGTGGAAAAGATGATGAAGATGATGATTTGTTGATTAAAAAAAAATAAAAATCTAAATAGGTAAGAGAGAAGAGGTATAAACTATAACTACCGATTGCATGATTCATGGGATAAACAGTTTTGTTTTTGTTTTCTATTTTTTAAAAAATTAAATCAAATAGGACTTCCTCAAATATAAGATGAGACGTGAAAATTGATTTGAGGGTATAATCAGAAGAATAATTCACATGGAAATCTGTTAAAAAAAACGGTTTAGCCATTTTTCATTGAAAAAACCGTTTGACCATTTTTCAAAAATACACTGTATATCTGGCCATTTATAAGGATTTCCATATGGTTTTTTGGGTCAGACATAAACTAAACTCAAATCTAAATAGTTGAATCCAAGATCGATAAAGCCCAAGTATATGTTGTTAGGCTTAAAAGTCACAAAGACCCATCTATGGAGAACTCTATAAATAGGGAGGTTCTCCTCTATTTTAAATGTTCAGAAATTTTAAACTCCTACTCAAGACAAAAGAATTTAAAGAGACTCCAGAAGATAAAGCTAGAAGACTCCTTAAGTGCTGAAAACTTCTTGAAGACTAAACATTTAAGACTTCAAGACTTGTAGACTCCAAGACTTGAAGACTTCAAATAATCAATTGAAGCTTCAAACTCGAGAGAACAAGTGTCTTAACCGTTTTCTAAAGTATAGAGGTGAAAATCTTAACCTCCAACCTTAAATAAAAATATTAAATTGAATAAAAATAATAAATAAATGCTTTAAATGGAGGTTGGTATTGGTTAAAATTGGAGAAACTATTCGTACAATGAGACTGTAATTTTATACTCTTAGATATAAGAGAGAGAAAATATAAAATGTTTGGAAATATGCTCAATATAAGAAATGAGTAATACAAACAAACTGATTACAGCTAAACTAGATACTAACAATTACAGTGTAAATAATAATACAAACATTGTATATATAACAAATGTTGCAAAATATATTGACAATAAATAGTCCAGACATGCTTACAAAGCGCTGTTCTGAAGACAATTATTCGCTCTGCACAGGTTGCAAACAGGCTACAACGATTGTCTCAGCAGGATAAAACGACTAATTCCGATAGAACAACAACCTCAAACTACTCGGATCTGACAGAACTCTTGGATACTTGCTCTCAACTCGACTCAAGATCAAAAGAAACAAAGAAAGAAAGAAGAATGCTCCAAATGGAATGAGATCATTCAAATGAAGAAACAAGTTGCTATTTATAGGCTAGCAACTTAGTAACTCCAAAGAACAAAAATAAATAAAATTTAAACATATGAAAAATATAACTCAATTGAGTTATAACACCAAATTTAACTTCCATATGTTAAATTTTTAAATGAAACATCAAATTGGATTTGATGTTTCGATCCATTTTGAAACTTTTGATGAATTGAATATAAACATCACTTTCTTTCACATTTTATTTTTAATAATATCCAACAATCCCGCATATGAAAGAAAGTGAGAAAATCAAAACAAAATGTTGAGAGCAAATAGACAAGCTATGCATCAGGAGAGGTGTCTTCTGGACTTGAACTTTCCTTAGTGAATATCTATCGAATCTACCGAAGAAATAGTGAGACGAGCTCTGGAACGATACTTCTCTTGGTAAATTGAGACAACGGACATCGCACATAACTTATCTTGTATCTTCAAGTTCTATACATTTGTGTCCATTTTGGTCCTAGACAAAATCCCGATTTCATGAGAGCTTTAGAGAACATAAGCCATTTGAAAATTTCTCACAGAAGCGACCCACTTCTACTCTCACATAGGTGATATTGATTAAGAGTATTGTGTCATTACTTCTCTTGTAAACAAAATATCAATATGACCTTAACTTCGACAGATCACACACTCTATAAACATCCTAGAAATGGGAAGAAACTATAAGTTGCTTAGTGTGTCAACTATGAATCATTCAACCAGTTTGCCTATTGAACCTAGATCTTGGGATCTCCAGTTAACTAGGTTAGTTTACCACCAAATAATTCATTTCATAGGCTTTAGCCCCATTTTCTTTGATGTATATGTCACTTACTCTCCTGACAATCATTTCGTCAAAGGATCAACAATATTCTCTTTTGATTTCACATAATCAATGGAAATTATTCCATTAGAGAGCAATTTCCTTATCGAATTATGTCTTCGTCTAATATGTTGTGACTTTCCATTATAGACATTATTCTTGGCCCTCATAGAGGCCGCTAAATTGTCACAATAAGTACATATTGTGCTTACATGCTTCAACCATAATGGAATATCTTCAAGAACATTCCAAAACCATTCAACTTCTTCTTTAGCTTTATCAAGAGCTATAAACTCTGATTCCATAGTAGAACGTGCTATACACGTCTGTTTTGAGGAATTCCACAATACAGCTATTCCACCTAAGGTAAAAATATACCCACTGGTAGATTTAGTCTCCATGCTATCAGAAATCCAATTAGCATCATTAAATTCCTCCAGTACATGTGGACCTCTCGTATAATGCAATCCATATTTCAGAGTGTACTTCAAGTACTTTCGAACTCTAACTAAAGTATTCCAATGATCATGCCCAGGATTGCTGGTGTATCTTCCTAACCTTCCTACTGAATAGGCTATATCAGGTCGTGTACAAATTCATTATGTACATTAAGCTACCAACAACTCTGGAGTATTCTAGAGAAGAAACACCTTCACCATTATTATTCTTTAACTTACAACTTGGATCAAATGGAGTAACTGCAGGTTTACTCTCAAATTGATCAAATTTTATCAACACCTTCTCTATGTAGTGAGATTGAGAAACTATGTATCCACTTGGATTTCTTGTTATACGAATTCCAAGTATAACATCAGCAAGACCAAGGTTTTCATATCAAAGTTGGATTTCAACATCTTTTTAGTGGAATCAATGACATTTCTATTTGTGCCCATTATCAACATATCATCCACATACAAGCAAATGATAACACAATCTTGATCTATCGTAGACACATTTATCACACTCATTTATCTTGTATCCATTAGATAACTAATAACACTCATTTATGTGCGTTATTTAGTCTTAAAGACTTAGGTTATTGCTAGGAAAGCAAGGATTTTGTACTTAAAATCATACCATTTTTAGTCAAATTAGCAAAAGTCTTAGAATCATGTTGGAAATCTTAGAAATATAGAATTTATGCTTAAAATGTCCAAAAAGAGATACTTTTGCAAGAATTTATCCAAGTTAATATTTTTGTGCAGAGGACTTTGTAGTGGAAATGCGCCTGCAATTGGAGATAAAGAGTTAGCAAATCAAAAAAGTTGAAGTGGCAGATTTGCGCCCACATTTGGTCCTGAAGATGTGGAGTCTGCGTTTGAATTGCCCCCGCAAACTAATAAGGAAAGTAGCCCCAGCTGAAGACAGAGTTGTCAAGGCAGTGCATTGAAGATTTGCGCCCGAATTCCGCCCGCAATTGGGCTTTCTGATAGAATTTCGAGATTCACGGGATCTTCACAAAATCATCTAAAAATTCCAAATCTGGTATCAAATCTCCAAGGATCGTGGATTTTTACTTTCAAGGGTCCTCTCACACTGATCTCGACAGCCAACCCTACCTTCCAAGGTCTATAAAAGGCGACCAAGGTGCAAGAAGCAAAGGGAGCTCGAAATTTCATCCTCAGGATAGTTTTCTTATTTTTCTTTCTTCTCATCTTGTAACCACTTCGAGTTCTGGTTCTTCCAGCCTTTGTCAGCTCTTCCATTCGAAAGAAGAAGAAGAGAAAGACTTGTGTCCCCTTAAAAAAGGTTAAGAGCAAGTTAGATAGAGAGGGGAAAGAACCTTTAGTTGAGTCTTGAGTCTTATTTTCTGTTATTCTATTTTGTGTAAGTTGCTGCACTTTCTGTTTTTATTTACTTTTCAGTTGTAAGTTCTTTACCTTGTGTACTCTTTTAATTATTAATATGAATTCAAGTTATTCCTTTACTTTATGTCTTGCATTTTAATTTCCTCAATGAGCTAAGCTTCTTCTCGGAGTTCAAATATGTGGAGACCTTGAGTAAAAGAAAGTCCCACCGATGCAAAGACAACCTCGCTTCCTCTTAGCATTGTTTGTTTTTGTTGAAAGTTTAAGTTTCATTGTTAGCTTAAATTGATCACTTAAGTTAGCATAGTTTGTTTCAGCTGGTGGTCGAAAGGTTGGAGTTGAATGCGCGAGTTCGCAAAAGTAATAGTGGAAAAGATTCTAGAAATAGGACTTTGTTTCCTTGCATCCTAGAAATAGGACTAGAACCACTAGAGTTTTGGGAGTCATGTGCAATAATTATCTAAGTTTCAACTAGCCCTAGAAATAGATGTCTAATTGGCTTAGTCTTCTAAAGGCACCTAAAGTGAAGATGAATAGGAGTGAGACTTAACTCACAATCTAATTGTCAGGGTATTTGCAGGCGCAAACTGGAGCAATCTGTCTGCACCATGTCTATGTGGGCACTATAGATAGTATTCTCCAGCCGTGTGCAATACCTGAGTGAGTTGCTGGCGTAAAGGTGGGCACATTTTAATGCTTTTGGTTGATGCTATTTGAATTTCCCGCTTATCTCATGTATCTTTATCCACTTCTATTTTCTTGCTTTTTTATATCTTTTTGTCTTCAGTCACAAAAACCCCATCAAACTATTTCTTTGGTTACCATCCTCGGTTGCAAACTTAGAGGAGATTCTTGTTTTAGTGAACTGAGTGTTTTTCAACTAGTCACCATCTCCCTTGGGTACGATATCCGTAGTACTCTCCACTTTATTACTTGATAGTGTATACTTGCACTAGAGCAGGGTGTTGCGCTTGCAACACACGCACGTCAATAACATATATAGAGTGATCAAACTTTTCATGTCATTGTTTGAGTTCTTGTTTCAACCAATAAAGGGAGTTAACTAGTTTGCAAACTTTATCTTCAACTTCTTTAACAACAAACCCTTCAGGTTGTTTCGTATAAATTTATTCATCTAATTCTCCATTTAAAAATGCAGTTTTCACATCCATTTGGTGTTTTTCCAAATTTTGTAAAGCTGCTATTGCAATTAACATCCTTATAGATGTAATCCTCGTCACTGGAAAATAGGTATCAAAGAAATCTATCCCTTCTTTTTGATGAAAGCCTTTAGCAACAAAACGGGCTTTGTACTTATCAATAGTGTCGTCAGCCTTTAGCTTTCTTTTAAAAATCCAACCAAAATATCCAAGTTTTGTTCTGCAAAATGAATTATATCTCACTATTGATAGCTTCCTCCCAATAAGGAGCATCCGAAGATGTCACAATTTCTTGAAAAGTTTGAGGCTCACTTTCTATCATATATGTTATGAAATCAAGTCCAAAGGAAGTAGCTTTCTTAGCTCTTTTGCTTCTCCTCGGTTCAGACTCAATATTCTAATCATCTTGACCTTTTGGAGAGCTAGCCTCATAATTCCTTTTGACACCACTGCTTATGTGTCTTTCCTCTTTCAAAGGAAATACATCCTTGAAAAATTCAGCTTCAATAGATTCCATAATAGTATTATTATTAATATCAGGTATTTCTGATTTAATCACCAAGAATCTATACGCAGCACTATGCATAACATAGCCTATAAAGGCACAATCAATTGTCTTAGGTCCTAGTTTGGTCCTTTTTGGTAAAGGAACTAGTACCTTTGCCAAACACCCCTACACTTTCAACATTTTATATGAGGGTAACTTTCTATTCCACACTTCATAAGGCGACTTATCAGTCTTCTTATGTGGAATTCTGTTTAGTACAAAATTTGTTGTAAGTAAAGCCTCCCCCCACAAATTATGGTGTAAACCTGAACTATTTAACATGCAATTAACCATGTCTTTTAAAGTTCGATTCTTTTTTTCAGTTACACCATTTTGTTGTGGTGTATAAGGTGTTATAGTTTGATGGACTATACCATTAACTAAAGCATTGATTATTCATATTCACCAGTTCTATCTGATCTAAGCACCTTTACTCTCTTTTCATGTTGATTTTCAACTTCTGCCTTATATGCTTTAAAAACATCTGAGGTTTCATCTTTACTATATAATAAATATACATAGCAATATTTACTACAATCATCAATAAATGTGACAAAATACTTCTTACCGCCTCTTGTGGGGGTACTTTTCATGTCACACATACATCAGTGTGGATTAAATCAAGTACTTCATTACTTCTTTCCACAGATAAAAATAACTTTCTAGCAAACTTTGATTCAACACAAATCTCACATTTGTGTCTATTATCAATGTTAAAATTAGGCAATAATCCTAAACTTACCATTCTTTGTAAAGAACGATAATTGACATCCCCCAACCTAGAATGTCATACGTCACACAACTCAATAATATAAGCAAAAGAGTTGCTATTATTATTATTCTTGATCACTTATTCAATTTGAACAATGACTTATCCACACAAACGTGCCTAGTAGCACCTGAAGGATTGGAATTCCCAATTCCATTAAAGCGGAAGTGCAATTGGACCGTTCGTAATTAATTTTGTTTATAACAAAATACCGATACATTGGCAAAAACATATAATTCATAATTCTAATTAGGCTAAGCAATTAATTTAGATCTAACCTAAAGGGAATGAGAAGCATACCTCCGTTGACGACTCTGAATACTTCAACAGACACCACCATACGATCTTCCCCGCTATCCTCTAAGATTGGGAACGTGGTTATGGGACCACGATCTGAGTTTTGGGAAGAAAACAGAAAGAGGAGAATTTTTCCTTCTGTTTTGTGTTTTTAGTAGAGAGAGAATAGAGAGAGGGAGTGTTCAACAGAGAGAATGTGAGGGATGAGATTTATATAATCCTGCAGAATGAGATTATCACCCTTCCAACGTGAGGTTTCTATTAATTGGTTATCTCATAACCAATTTAATTAAAAAATAAATAATTAAATTAATTAATTATATGCTAATCAATTAATCATATTAATTAATTCAGCATACTAGCACTTTTTTTTTTTTTTGAAAAGATTCAGCATACTAGCACTTAAATCATATTTAAATGCATTGCCCTCACATAAACTATAGTTTTAATTAAAATTAATTAAATCACATTTAATTAAATTAATTAAACTATACAATTATTTTTTTTTTTTTTAACAATATGTGGGGAGGGGGATTCGAACCACAAACCTTGTAGTTATCAGTACAACTTTATGCCAGTTGAGCTAAGCTCTTGTTGGCAACTATACAATTAATTAATTCTTTGACCAATTAAATATCACATATTTAATTAATCAAACATTTGAATCATATTCAAATGTTCATCTCTCTTATAACCTATAATTTTAACATGAATCACATTCATATTAAAATTAATCTATAGATATTAATTTAATTAAATCACATTTAACTAAATTAAATTGAACAATTAATTAATTTTATAATTGATTAAATATCAACCATATTTAATTAATTACATATTAAAATCATATTCTAATATATCTCTCATTTAATATAGTTTAATTAAATCACATTTAATTTAAACTAAATTAAATAATTAATTAATTCATAATTAATTATTTAATTTACTAATTAAATATCACATATTTAATTAGTCATATATTTGAACTCCTTCAAATATATTATTCTCTTAATTAATAAATTTTAATCTCAAATTAAACTTTATATTATAATGTATCATTATACATTATATTAATTGTATCTCATACAATTAACTTGATTCCCAAGATGAATTTGAACTATTCAAATTCTTTCAAGATAAAATTGTTCCCAATTACTCTTTACGTGCAACAATATTCATTAATCGAGTTAACCAATATTCATTAATTGTGGGTCATTCCACTAAAGACCCACAGCTGCACTCTTCTCACTGTAGAATGTTTCTGTGTCCACGAATATTGACCAATATCGGTAAGTCAATCCTTCACGAGTGTTCGTAACTACAGTTGGGTCAAATTACCGTTTTACCCCTGAGTTACCTCTGACTCTTTAAGTACCAGTGCTCCTCTAATGAACAACCTGTTTATGGTCCAACCATTATACAAAAAGTCCCTCTCGGACTAGTGAGAGGGCGGGATCCCTTTGCTCAAGACCCGGAGTTACCACTTAAGGGAACACTCATCTACTTCTCCTAGAAGTGGGAAGAAGTGAATTCCATCTTGTATTGTCATATCCCCAGCCCCCCACTCGGTCTCATCCCCAAGAAGGTAGGCTTATTGAGTCGGCGTGTAGGCCACTCTCGCCCGTACTAATCAAAGGACAATCACTCATGAGAAGGAGTTCATGACACACTCAGGATTAAGACTGAGTTACCTAGGTCATCCTATTGAAACAGTAACCTAACTAGTTAACGGTGTTACATCTAGTGGTTTACTATTTCGTGGTCCGGTCTTATGCAAACTCATTACATAGGATACCCCCGCTCGGATGTCTCCCACATGGACGCCTTGGATCAATACGTCTGTATCGAATACAAAGCGGGCCGTATCACATAGTGTTACCAGGATAAGGAACCCAACCTTGTCCCTGTACTATAGACCTTTTAAATTGTTACTTGAACACTGATCCTCGTATGTCCCCACATACTAGTTCAAGTTACATGTAAACAACCTTGGATCTTAGTTTATTGGATTTGGGTCTTATTGTGCAATTATAGACTTAAATTAACAATAATACTTCATTGTATAAGATTCCTCAATAACACTTTATTGACACAAGTATATAATTCATTAACATTCACTATCTAAGAGTTTTAGGACATAAAACCCAACAACACCAACACCACAGTCTTTGGTGTTACAGACATAAATACTTCATAAATGACAACAATTATGTAATCATTCATATTAGCTTCTAAACTGGAGCTTTGTCTCTCTCCATGTTGTTCTCTTCAAGTGAAGTCTTATAAAAGATCCTTTTTGGATAACATATTTTTTCTGTGGTTGAGATAGTTCTTAATGTTCTTCCATTAAGGAAGCAACTTCTCAATCACAACATCATCTTGGAATGGTCCATGGCCAATTCCTCACATTGCAATTTTTGCAATTCCATCTGATTGACTACCAAATTGGTATCAATTACTTAAGAATTTTTCAAAGAGGAAATTCTTCGTACAACATCTTTCAGCTTGTACATCTTGCCAATGCCCCTCACAAAAACCTTGAAGTTTTATAGGCATTGCAATAGACATTACTAAAAGCGTTTTCACAACCATTTACAGTGTAATTGCAACATAGGATGCATCCACTTTTGCTTAATAGCTTTAGCTTCAAGCATTTTGAGAACTAATTGACATTCTTCATTCAATATGTGAGCAAGGTCCAGTATAGTGAGGTAGAAGATCATCTTTTGTTTTCAGCATGAGTTTTGATAATGGTTGAACTCATCATGGTAGGAGCGCAACATTAGTGGTGGTACTTGCAACCATCAGTCGCTTAATTGTCTTCAGATGGTTGGAAATATGCTCAATATAAGAACTGGCCGGTAACACTAGCAAACTGATTACACCTTAACTGGACACTAACAATTACAGTGTAAATATCAATAAAAACAATGTATATATCACAAATGTTGCAAAATATATTGACAATAAATAGTTGAAACACGCTTACAAAGTGTTGTCCTGAAAACAATTATTCGCTCTGCACAGGTTGTAAGCAGGCTACAACGATCATCTCAACACGAAACAACGACTAATTTCGATAGAACAGAAACCTCGAACTACTCGGATCTGACAGAACTTTTGGATACTTGCTCTAAACTCGACTCAAGATTTAAAAAAATGCTCCAAATAGAATGAGATCATTCAAATGAAGAAACAAATTACTATTTATAAGCTAACAACTCAGTAACTCCAAAGAACAAAAATAAATAAAATTGAAACATATGAAAAATATAATATAACTTAATTGAGTTATAACACTAAATTTAACTTCCATATGTTAAATTTGTAAATGAAACATTAAATTGAATTTGATGTTTTCAATCCATTTTAAAACTTTTGATGAATTGAATATAAACATCACTTTCTTTCACATAAACATCTCGATTTCGTATCCAATAAAGAACGAATAAATTTGAAGATTACATTCCACGAATTTTTAAAGGACAGTCACATTGTCCTAAAATTGAGAGGAATCATGTGTTATGTCCACCAAATTTTACGAATTTATCCCCCGACCGTACAATCGTAAAATAAGGGATTTCACTCACGAACAACTACCACGTGTATTCCATAATTCAGCGCATCATTTGGATATGGAGTTCCTGAATTTGCTTTTTGATCCTGTAAAGATGAGGTTCGAATTCATTTTTATTTTTCACACTTAACTGTTCTTCAGTAGCATTTCCATAATTCCTTTCACAAATTTGTTCTTCGCCATCCGCCGCAGACTTCAGGATTCCGGTCGCCGACCTCCGCCTCCTCCGCCGCCCGAGTGAGATTCCGGACAAGGCAGATATTTCGAGCACAAAATTCCAGTTGAAGGTGAAGTAAAATAGTTGCTGTTTCTTGTATCATCTTCCTCAACTTCCCATGGGGAACTGCTTTCTACGTATATATTGATTCACTGTAATTTTTTGGGGAAATGTGTTTGTACAGAGGATGGTGGTTTTGACTACTAAATGGTGTGGGCAAGGAAAAGGCTCGTTTCCATTGTTTGCTGCCCAGAAGTTTAGTTCATCGAGGTACATATTAGTTTGTGCTTGATCATAGTTTTAAATCGTATTTTAGTCCATAAGCTTTCTAAAGGATCTAGTTTAGTCTGTTAACTTTTAAATGTTCTGTTTTAGTATCTCAACTTTGTATAGAAAGCTTATATTATTTCTTACTATTGATTACATCATCGTTTAATAATTTATATTGGAAAACTTGATGTTCTATCTACTATATATGACTTCAAACACTTTATTAAATTAATAAAAAGACGAGCATATGGTAGTTTTTGTTAAATTATTTATTAAAATGTGAATAACAAGGACAATGAAAAGTTCTGTGACTGAAATACAATATTTGAAAATTTAGGATAAGTACGTGGATTCAAGTACTTACAAAATAGGAGTTAAACTCAAACATATTATTGTCCTCTCTCTTTAATGGAGGGAATTCTTTGAATTTAGTTTGTTGATCTGAATTCTTCAGTTTTTGAAGTGCTTTGTGAAATTGTAATGCTGAGGGAGTATGTGTAGTCGCTCCTATCTAAAGACACTGAAGAATCAACCATGGCAACATGGTGATGAAGTTTTTCAGTTTCTTGTTCATTTCCAAACAATATTTTCTGTCAAACTTTATGGTAGTTTTAGCTTTCATTTCAAGTCTATTTAATCTTTAAATCATTTACTTCTTATAAGTTAACCATTTTACTAATGTGTTGGAATGAAGATATTAACGTCATTTGAATTCACCTCTTATACTTTCTTGATTCCTAATAGAGAGTTCGTTAATAGTTTTTGCGGAAACTATATCTTTTCATTGTTATGGCTCTTAAGAATAGTTACTTTAACTCAGGAAGAAATTTGAAGTGATCAAGCTATCTAAGGCCATCAATTCTGATACTAATACCAAGAGGGCAAATTTATCTGTCACAAGGAAGGAAAAGATCCAGTTGCCGAGTTACAGCGACGGTCGTGGAGGCAGGACGTATCATATCAGTGAATTCCTGAATCACCCTTCAGGAGTTGAAGCAATGCTTAACAAAAATGCCTTGAAAAGTTTTCAGTTGATTGATGCTAACACATACAGGTCCCCTCCCTCTGTCTCTGCGGTGGTAGCTACATCCCATTAGTATTTATAACAATGGCATATGATATTCTCTTTTGTCTCTAGTATCTCGAAGTTGTTACCTTAGGGTCTGTTCGGTAACGTTCCTGTTTCTCGATTCTCATTTCTCATTTGCTGTTTGTTCCCACCTTTTTAATAAAGAAACACAAACTGCGTTTTGGTAATTGTTTTTTGTTTCTTATTCTTTCTTTCTTTTTTTATTGGAAAAAAAAACATAAACATGTTTGGTAATCGTTTCTTGTTCTTTGAAATTTTAGATTAAAAATATAAAAATTATATATCAAATGAAGAATGATAAAATAATGCTTTTGTTTATGTTTTAGGAAAAAAAAAAAAAAAAAAAAAGGAAACAAAAGCAGCCAGCAGGAACAAGAAATTCTCAAAAACTTGAAACAAGAAACATAAACGTTACTAACATCCCCTTAACAGCCAGGAGGAGGATTTGTACCCTGCATTCTTTCCCATAGACATTGAGAGTAACATTACTATGTGCTCTTAGAGGTAAATGATCAGTTTTTTGCTTTTGCAGATGCACTCTGCCAAAATTGCAACTTTTGAACTTTGAAGCTGCTCCTACACTGGATCTACGAGTGATCCCGACAGACAAAGATTTTACAGTTGAGATGCTTTCGTGCAAGGTCAGAGTTCTAGTCTTTGAATGAGCTGTTAGGTAGAAACAACAAATATTTATTTCCTTCAAAGTTATTTTTAGTTGTGTTGAGAAAAATTCGAGTTTCATGCCCTTACATTAATAATGTATTTGGAATACCAGCATCCGTTAGATACAATTTAGCAAGCAGCTAAAACAAAACCATTCGGGCTTAGACCATAATAAGAAAGCAGGATTGTGATTTCCCATAAAGAGAGTTTCATTATGGTGAGGTTATGTACTAATCACAAAACCAGTTGTCCAGTGGAGTGAGTTAAACTCAGATCATAGGTTGAACATACATTTCCTGATTCTTTGACTTAATTGTCTGGAAATGTTCAGCTGGAATTGCTTCATTTTTTCTGCTTCTTGGTCTACTGTGGTTAGAAGATAATCCTAATCTAAATTTTGCTTAAAAATAGTAGGATACCAGTTATATTTGAACATGAAGGAATTAGTTCTTTAAGAGTGTAGTTTCTCTAGGCTGTATACCTGTGATCTTTAAATTTCTTTCCGAATATATTGAAGGAGAGTGGTAGGAACGGTATTAGGGTGGTTAAGAATATTATTAGGGTATTAAGAGTATATTAGTAATTAGTTAAGGAACGGTTTTTGTGGCTTTGAGTAAGAATACTCAAGAGAAGGAGGATCCAAGTACCTCGAATTACTCGGGAGTTATTATATTCCTTCATCTTTCATCTTTTAGTACTATTTCGGCTATTTGGGTTCTATTAGAGAGGTCTGAATTGTTTGATGTGGGAGACTGCTTATTCTGGCACTTACGGTCTTCTATTAGATTGATGATGATATGATTATATGCCTATTTGTTTTAAGTCTACAGAAAACTGCCATCTTCTGCCCAGATAAGACTTAATTGGCAATCATGAATGAATACAAGCGCATATTAAGATTATAGTAAAGTTTATTTGTTGTATAATGTATATAATGAATTGGTAACATTTGATATTTTATTTGCAGTTCGAAGGTTCAGAATTGGTGGAACGTCAAAACGAACATTTTTCGGGTAAACTGAAATTTCCCTGATATTACTATATAATCCAGAGTTCTTATGTAGCTATGAGAATTACAGATTCATTTGTTTATCTCAGAGTTTGTCTATAAAGAGTAGTAACACTTTTCTAATCAATTGGCCTATCAAGTGATCATGACAAGAAACTCTGGTTGATAATTGCTTTTAAATGTGCAGCCTTGATGATTAATCACTTAACATGGGAGACAATTGATTCGAATTCGTTTCTGGAAGCCGATGTGAAGTTGAATCTGTCCCTGGAGGTTCTAATCTTATCAATATCATACATGTATTGTGGCACATTAGATTTTGTTTTTTCTTTTTCTTTTATAAAACTCATTGGGGAGCATAGATGGTTCTCTATAATTTTTATCTTTATTATTCCCTCAAAAGTTCTTGAATTTGTTATACAACTCATGCGTTAGATACCCTCTCTCCTTAACTTACTCGTTAAAATATTTTTTCATAGGTTAAATTACAAGTGTAGCCTCTGAACTTTTAGGTCTATGTCAAATAGGTCTCTAATTTTTTAAAAGTGTCTAATAGGTCTTTAAACTTTCAATTTTGTGTCTAATAAATCCTTAAACTTTCAATTTTGTGTCTAATAGGTCCCAAAATTTTCAATTTTTAAAAATTCACGAACTTATTGGACACTAAATTGGAAGTTTCATGTTCTATTAGACGTAAAATTTAATTTCATATCTAATAGATTTGTTAATTTTAAAAAATAATGTTAAATATCTCATGAACCTATTAGACACAAAATTAAAAATTTAGATACTTATTTGACGGTTTTAAAGTTTAGAGACCTATTGACACAAAGTTGAAAGTTAAAGTTCATGGACCTATTGCATACTTTTTAATCTTATCTCATTTTTACACTCTTCATGCTCGTGCTTCGATCAATAGCTGTTTGGTCTTGCTCGTTCACTGTCTTATCTTTACTCAACCGGTTTTCTATACGTTGAATAGTTACTTGAATAGATGAATATAGTTCATGCTTTTGATGCAGATTTATACACTGCCCTTCACCCTGATGCCTACAGCTGCTGTGGAGAGTCCAGGGAATTTGTGAGTCATTTAACTATATTCTGCTTATCTATAAACTGAAGTTAACAACTTGTAGCCAAAACTCTTCTGTTTCAAGCATATCCATGTCAATCTTATGAGCTTGGAACCAGAAACTGTTATTCTGATGTGGCTCTCTCACTATATTTTGCATTTAGTCCTCAAGCTCAGTTTCAACACAGCAATGGCGAATTTGAACTGCATGGAAACTCGATACGAGCCTCAAACACGAAACTGAATTTCTTTTCACCATGGCTATTCATTATCATTCTTGTTTTTGCACCATTTTGCTATAACTTTCAATTATGATGACACAGGATGTTACAAGCTCTCTTGGACAACCTTGTACCTCTGCTGCTGCGGCAATTAGTGCAAGATTATGAAAAGTGGATCCATCAGCAGCTAGATCATTCCCGTGTTTCCATCTCTTGATGAAACTATGAAGTTAAAAGAATAGCCTTCCATTTTCAAGTTACCAGAGTTGATGCAAAATGTCTGAGCAGATTCTGCTATCATATTATCATATTGCTCTTAGATTAAGAGAAGCTGATTCTTTTTATGGCAGTCTTCTTTTACATTGTACATTGTTTACTAAACTTGGGCTCTGCTCCCATTTCTATTAAAGGAAAATAGCTAGTTTAGGGCACAAGATAACGAAGAATTAGGATCTTGTTTGGTTTGTGATTCGAAAATAAGGATTCGAGAACACAAAATTTAATGAAAATTTAATTTGTATTTTATATTTCTATAGTTGATGTGTTTGGTAATAGATTTAGAATCTAGATTTTGATTTTAGAATTTAAAAATCTGTATTTGGTAAAACATACTGGGGCACAACATAGAATTGGTGTTTCCAAATTATGAAGCAGAGTCATATGGTGAAAATTAACAAGAAGGTGGGGGGGATCTGCAAATTAATTCCAATCCACCTTGACAAATTTAACAAAGAAAGAGAAAAGATAAGCAGATTGGATATACATGCCTTTTAAAAGGAGTTATGATTGCATACAGATATAATAAGAATTTCAGCATAAACAAACTTGCTTGAACAAATGGGATCAAATATTGGATCACCGTTAAAACCTGATGAATCCAATTCATCAGCAACCAACAATTAAAGATGACTGAAATCAAACATCATTTCACATATCTGCCCATTTCATTACAGAAAAAAAAAGATACAACCTGAACGATGCATCAAGATTCAAGTTCTAGATTCGATAATAAACTAAAATACGAATATGGGATCCTTACCCTAATTAACCATCACGTCTGCTTGATCGAGAATCGTCATATCTGGCCCTCTTTCTGGGATCATCCCTATCTCTCCTAGATTCTCTAGTTTCATATTCTCTCTCCGATCTCAGCCTGCTGCTTGGTTGATACTCCCCTCTTTCAACTTCCCTGCTGGATTTTAGACCCTCATCTCTTTCATGCTTTCTCCCTCTATTCTCCTCATATCTGCTGTGCCTTTTTCCATCTTCAATATCTTGATCGGTTCTACTGTGGCGATGAGACTCGTTAGTCTTACGATGATGTCTACTTCCATGCTCTGTTTCTTCAGTATATCTGCTTCCTGTTCGAGTCAACTTTCTGTCGTCATCCTCATCGTGCACACTATAGCGTGATCTAGTGTTTGATTCGGAATCAATTTTGGAGTCCTCCCTGTACCGTCCATCCCTGGTCTCATCATACCTACTACTGTGTGCTCTTCTGTTTGATTCAGAATCAGTTTTGAAATCTTTCTTGAGGCCCCCATCGATATCCGACTCTCTTGTAGAATTTCGATTTCTAGACTTTGCTTCTGGCTGCTCATTTTCACCACCTTCATCGAACTTTCTCTTGCTTTTTATCGTATGTTGACTTGCATGGTCGAACTCATTGATAGCATCTTTCCTAGACTTGTACAAATTACTCTCATCTGCTCTCACTGACTCATCCAAACCATCTGCACGATTTAGGTTCCTTTTTCCTCTTTCACGAGCTCCACCACTTGATTTGAATCCCTTCTCTAGATCAGAACCATCACCAGACGGATGTTTTTTAGCTCTCTTGTGTTTATCATGGCCCTTTCTATCAACTGCTTGGCTATCATCAGAATTATCACTGCCATCATATTGCCTTTTAGCAGCTATTTTCCCCTTTGTGGCTATCTTACCACTTATCCTTCCAATATATTCACCTTCTTCTTCAGAGTTATCATCACTATCGTGCCTCCTACCTCTGCTCCTCTTCACTATTTCATCACTGCTAGAGCTGTTATCACCACTTTCATCATCATTGGTATCGTGTCTGCGTCTCCCAACATCTTCCTTAGGATGCTTTCTCGACTTTTCAAAATCGGATTCACTATCTACCCTGTGTTTTCCTGTAATTTTGCTGTGATACCTATGCTTACTCTTGTCGCGACCTACATCAGAATCAGAACTGTCATGGTCAGAGGTGTCACTATCTACCCCATATCTCTTAGCATGCCGATTCTTGTGCTTCAGTTGCCTGCCTTTATTGTCAATCCCACTATCAGAATGGGATTCATCAGTGGACTCCTGTTTCCGGCTTCTTTGCTTCTTCACCTTTTGACTTTTACGTCTACCAGATCCCTTCTTGTGGCTGCGCATCCCAAACCCATCACCATCTGCAAATGAATCAGAATCATCACTATCATGCCTTATGTTTTTCTCTGGCTTCTTAGAAGTGTATTTCTTGTCAACGTTAATGTCAGGATCACTTTCATGATTATCTCTTCGATTATCTCTCATGTTCTTCTTGGTTCCCTTGCGCTCTCCACCAGAATCAGTATCAGAAGAATCATCACTATCATGCCTTCTATTTTTCTTAGACTTCCTTGAGGTGATGTATTTCTTGTCAACATCACTGTCAAGGTCACTTTCAGAATCATTCCTTCTATTATCTTTCAAGTTCTTCTTCGTTCCCCTGCGCTCGCCATCAGATTCAGTATCAGAAGAATCGTCACTATCATGCCTTCTATTTTTCTTTGACTTCCTTGAGGTGATGTATTTCTTGCCAACATCACTGTCAAGGTCACTTTCAGAATCATTCCTTCTATTATCTCTCAAATTCTTCTTGGTTTCCTTGTGATCTCCATCAGAATCAGTATCCGAAGAATCATCCTTGGACCTTCTTTTTCTATCCTTCTGATGACCTTTCAACTCTTTTGAAACCCTTTTTTTATCATCCTTATCATCATTCTGATCTTCAATGGCATGCTTTTTCCAGTTCAATTCTCTGTCCAAAAAAGAATGTTCAGACTTCTCATGACGCTTAATATCAGCATTTTGCCCTTCTCTTCTATTTCTTGATAAATCAGAAATCTCGTCTTTAACCTGTTCAGTATCGTCCAATGAGCCCAACCCAAGAGCAGCCCTCAATGTTTTCATCTGCTCCTCCTTTCTTGCAGCAATTTGGTGAGTCTGTGTATCCGAGACCCTATTCATTTAAGAAAACACCATTTAAATAGCCGTTTCGTACCCAAGATAAGAAAACAGTACTAGGCAGAAAACTACTAATATGATAAAAGATCAGAATCGACAGAAAAAATAACAAGTACTACTATTAGTCAAACCTTTTCTCCTTGACCTTCCAAGGCAAATAAAATTGCATTAAACCATGAAGGAAGAAGACACAGAGCCATGAAATTATTAATTGATACAGGAATTTAGTGTAGGCCACTTTCATATTACTACAAGGATATTCATTCTACCACTCAAGAAAATTACCATTTATTATCGTTTGACCAATTAACAATTATAATGCAAAGCAAGGGGCAACTGTTATAAAATAATAATAATAATAAAAATAAAAATAAAAGCAAGGGCAAGCCAACCAATCTTGAGCACTTGCAATTTACCAAGTGGAATTTATCATATACAGCATTCACGGACAGTTGGTTCCTTCCATTGTTCCACATTTTCCATTTAGTCAATAAAAATGTTATGCTTCTCATTCACACTACATTCTTACCTGCTAGGGTTATTACTCCTCAAGAAACAAATTCCATCATCTTACATTTTCGTCATTTAAGGAAGAAGAGTACCACCTCCAGTTCAAGAAACAACAACCCAAAAAAAAAAAAGCAGCAATATGCGAACTGTTAATTAGTATTCAAGCAATTAACATCAACTAAAAACCAAAAGAATGGTATTTGAGTATTAGTAAAATAAAAAGGAACTCCCCAATGGCTTGAGAGCTATCAAACATTCAGCAACGGTGATCAATCAAATTTATTATTGTCCATAATGATTGAGTAATATTTGCAAGTTCTAAAATCAGAGATTCCATCATCAGTGGATACCCTCTATCCCTTTAAGCTTTTACGTTATCCATATAACAAAATCACAAAATTCGAAAATCAATAAGTGAAATACCTCTTATCTGCAAGTACAATGGCAGAAGGTCCATCTCTTTCCTCAGAACCTGAAGCATCTTCCAAAGTCTTACGAGCCTCCTTCAACTTTTCAGAAATTTCATCGGCTGTATAACCTTGGTCAGTGAGCTTGTCCTCAAGTATGACAAGCTTGAGCTCAATCTGACGCTTCCGATCATGTTCGAGAATGTCTTTATTAGGTTTCTTGGAAACACCAGCAGTGCCCTGATCTTCTTCGAATCCTCTGGTGTTTTCAGCAACCTTTCCAGTCTTCGGCCTTACAAAGAACTTGTTGGTTTGAATATACCCATTAGTTCCAGACCCTCTCGGCGTCTGTAACCCAATACCGTTATACATCTCCCTGCTTCACCAACCTAAACAGAATTCAATCCCAGTCAAGATCTACCAAATCATACTATTTCAAGCAGAAAAGAAAATAGCCGTTCAATCACTACAAGAGGAAAAAGATTAATCGCAAGCAAAAGATTTTCAAAGACGAATTCAGTGAATTTCTTTCAAAATCTTGGCTATTTCTTCACGATGATTAAAATTCAAACATACAGTACAGTTAAGAAGAATAGGCGATATCAAGATTCATAAACATTCAAAAACAGAAAACTAGAACTAGGGTTACCAGTTGTCGAGTGCTTATCGTTCGTCCTCGCGCCCTTCTGGATCTGATGGAAGAAAAAAGGATTGATCGAATATGACGAAGTCTCTAAACCCTGGAATTGGAAGGGCGTAACGCGTAAGTCGATTTGGTATCGAAATCGAGCCGGTTCGGGAATATTAATTTATAGGCTAAATTATAAAAACTATGGTCTCGTTTGATAACCATTTGGTTTTTTGTTTTTGGTTTTTGAAAATTAGGCTTGTTTTCTACCAATTTCCCTACCATGGTTTTCATATTTGTCAATGACACATTTGAATTCCTAGCCAAATTCTAAAAACAAAAACAAGTTTTTGAAAACTACTTTTTTTAGTTTTCAAAATTTGCTTGGTTTTTAAAAACAAGGAAAGAAAGGTATTAGAAAAACAAATAAACTTGTAGGTGGAAGTAGGATTTATAAGCTTAATTTTCAAAAACCAAAAACCAAAAATCAAATGGTTCTCAAACGGGGCCTATGGAATTTGTTTCAAGTATGTGTCTCAACTTTGAAAAGTTTCAAAAATATCCCAAAACTTTGAAAAATGTTTTAAAAATATCATTGTCGTTAACTGTTGAATGGCAACCGTTAAAGTTTCAGTTTTATTAATAGCTTTGAACTTTCAAAAAAATTTCAAAAATACACTTATTGGAAAATGCTTCTTTTTTTTTTTCCTTCTTCCACCGTAAATTCTTCCTCCATGAAAATTAATAATAAATTTTACTTATTTGTCATGTATTCATAGTCTTAGGAGTTTTTCTTCTCTTTCAACACATCATCCCAAGAGTTTGATTAGATTTTCCTATTGAAACTTCGAGATGACTTTTGTTTTGTTCTTGAAATTTTACATGTGTTTGACTTCATTTTGTTGGTAGCATTTTCAATATTATTTTCCTACCAACTATTACTTACTAGCTTTCTGGTTCTAACAATCCTTAAATATTAATAAGAACAAAATCATATATAAACCTTTTGATTAATTAATCTTATAAAGTGGATCAAACCCACAGTCTTAATAAACACTTCTTCTTATCACTAACATACACAAATAGAGAGAGCAAAAAGGAAATAATATCTATACATATATATGTTGTTTTCTCACACTTATCTTCTTTACACTTTTTAAAAGAGAAAACTCGATTTCAAAGTCTGTTTTCATCTGGTATTGTGTTGCACACAACCTTTATAAAGCAAAGTTTTGCATTAATTTTCATGGAGGAAGAATTTACGGTGAGATGAGGAAAAAAGAAGAAGCATTTTTCAATAAGGGTATTTTTTTAATTTTTTTTTTTAAGTTCAAGGGTATTTTTTAAACTGAAACTTTAACGGTTTCCATCCAAAAATTAACGGTAAGGGTATTTTTGAAACATTTTTCAAAGTTCAGGGATATTTTTGAAACTTTTCAAAGTCCAGGGGCATTTTTGAAACAAACCCCATAGTTCAGGGGTATTTTTTATAATTTAGCCTAATTTATATTATTTTGAATTTTTTTTTTTTATAAAAGATGTGGTATCAAATATTAATTTCGATTTTAACTTGAAATACTTGAGGTTATTTTAAAAGATGATATTTATATATTTTTTCAAAAGAAAAAGACAATTATATAGTTGATAGTATTTTTTTAAGTAGATTATATTTATACATTATCAAAATAGATAAAATTTTAGAGAAATAATATCAATTTGTGATAGATTTTCTTTTAGAATATTGGATGATCACTATTATAAAAGTAAAATAAATTGAAATTTTCACTTTAGATTTCAAGAGCTACATCTTATACAATTTAAATAAAGTTCATTATATAGATAGATATAGTTAATTATATAAAGTTGTTTATTACTAAGGCCCCGTTTGATAACCATTTGGTTTTTTGTTTTTGAAAATTAAACTTAAAAACACTACATGCATCTATAAGTTTCTTTGTTTTGTTATCTACCTCATTCCCATGTTTTAAAAAACCAAGTCAAATTTTGAAAACTAGAAAAAAATAGTTTCAAAAACTTGTTTTTGTTTTTGAAATTTGGCTAGGAACTCAAATGTGTCTTTAACAAGGATGAAAACCATTGTAAGGAGATTGGATGAAAACAAACATAATTTTCAAAAACAAAAAACAAAATGGTTATCAAACGAGCTTTTAGTTAAAGATGCAAATGTGTCATTGACAAAGATGCAAACCATTGTAAGAAAATGAGAAGAAAACAAGACTTAATTTTCAAAAACCAAAAACCAAGAACCAAATGGTTATCAAACGGGGCCCGAATGAATACATTAATTTATTTTAATTATAAAATGAAGATTAAAAAAATTGATGAAGAAACATTTACATACAATAAAAGGGAAATGGCTAAAAAGTAAAAAAAGAATATACCCTCAACATAGGAATATCGAGAACCCATTATTTAACTGGGGACCAAAGGCTCTTGAAATACCTCTCGTGTAGGTATGGATATCTCAAGATGCCTGAATATATATTCATTCAAAACAAATAAGATAATCCAGATGTTCATCCAATAGAAATCTTGGATTCCCATAAAAAATTACACGTGTCAAAGAGTATTTTTAAAACCGTACTTAGATTGGATGGTTTGGTTTGTAAAGTCTATTTCCTTTCAATTTTACCTTACTTAATACTTCAATTTTGCCCATGACTTTTTAAGAGTTACAACTATAATAGAATTTGTTAACGGAAGATTTTCTTAGTGTCTAACAGGGTAAAATCAAGACATCCAAAATATTATGAAGAAAATTAAAACAAGTTACATAGATGAACGACAAACTATATGTTTTAACATGAAATTTATTTAATCGTTAATCAAGTTACTTAAAAATAAATTAGGAAATGTATAAAATTTTCTCACAGACAACGAAAATTACGCAAAAGAAATAATAATAATAATAATAACGATTTTGTTCTGTGTGGTTTTAAAAATCGACTTTAATGTAACAACTAATGGTTTTGTAATTTGCGGATTTACATATTGATGTAAAATCTATGTACAAAGAAACTATCTGTTATTTGTGTCAAAGCGAGTTTAGCTCAGCGGTAATCGGCATGTGCCCTCGACCATAAGATCAGAGGTTTGAATCCCCTACCCTAAATGTTGCCCTTATTTCATTCATTTATTTCAATTTCTTTCTTTCCTAATTGTCCTTATTTAATTATAATAAATATTAAAAAAAAAATTTGGCATTCCGGCTACGAATTTGAATTAAAAACACATGGAACTTTTTTTTTTCCATTGCCGCCTGCATATTCTTTTTAAATAAATCCCATTTTTGAATTGTGAAACCCACCTGTTTTTGGAATTATGAAATTTGGTAATAAGCAAATTCCATTTTCATGTTTATTGTTATAATATTTTTCATTATTTGAAATTTCGTGCAGTCCCAAAATGGGATTTATTTACATTTTTCACTATTTTGAAGTCCCATTGCCGTGTGCCTTTTCCATTTTTCAATCAAAAATTTGAAATTTCTAATTTTCCCTTTGGCATCATTTTGCTACCATTTTCAAATTTATTCTCATTCCAGTAATGCTCTTCCACATCCATTTTGGAATTATGAAATTCCTTTTTTTCCCATTGCCGCCGGCTTATGGATTTCGTAATAACTAAATTTGATTTTCATGTTTAATCTTATATTATTTTTCATTTATTAAAATTCGTGCAGTCCCAAAATGAGATTTATTTCCAATTTTCAGTATTTGGCCGTATGCTTCCATTTTTCAACCAAAAATTTGAAATTTCTAATTTTCACTTTGGCATCATTTTGCTACCATTTTCAACCTATTTTTCATTCAAAATTTACCATTGTCTCTGTATTTTTCATTCATACCTGCTTGTAAGTGAATTTCATACCTGTTTGTAAGTGATATATATTGGTACAGAATTATCCTGTATGTATTAGAATTATGAATAAATGAATTTCGTACGTGCTTGTAAGTGGTATATATCGGTATAGAATTATCATGTTTGTGTTAGAATTATGAATAAACGAATTTCATACCCCATATGAAATAACTATGCCAGTTAGCTAAATAAAAATACCCGATATGGAATAAATATGCCAGTGAGAATTTATCTAAAAAACTAAAATTTGAGGTAGACAAAACTAATTACGGAGAAGTTTCAAAATTCATACCCCGATATTTAGAAATTCACAATTTGGAAATTCATAATAGGCTAAAATTCCCAATCTATTTTGCTACTTGAATCGACATGCTTTAATTGAGAAACCCGTATGAAAAGTGCTCAAATCACTTTTCAAACACTGCCCAAACCCCCAAAAATGCAAAATCATAAACCGAAAACCCCAAAATCAGTAACTTACTTCGTCGTGAAACCCACAAGATTGTCGCCGGAGTTTTGATGAAGACAAAGCCCTAACCTTCTCCATTGTTGAAATCCAAAAATCGAAGACCGTGTTTTTGGAGATTTTTTCAAATCCAAAAATCCATACCTGGTATTTAGAAATCATACCGGGTATTTAAACATGCTGTGTACTGTCAGATTTCAAAGAATGCAGGAGAAGAGCATAGACAAAATTCTGAAACCAATAATAAAAAATCGTGAGAGAAGACCTCCTATCAACGTCTGTTCATCCCCTTCCAAAAATCAGTAGGTATATAGTGAATCTTTGGATGCTTACGAATACGAATAACCAAGTGATGGGGGGTGATCCCAATATGTACTTGATTTGCACGAATTTAGGTAGATAACCCTTGATTTGCACGATTTTAGGAAGAAAATTCAAATCCTTTCTCTTTCCTTTTTTTTTTATATTATTTTATATATTCCAAATATAATATACGAACCGTTTTTTCCTTTTCTATCTTTTTTTTTTTATTTTTTTTATTTTGAATATCAGAGGGTCAAATTGGTAAATGGACTACAATTAATTAAAACGGGTTGGACTGAAATGATATTTTCAAGATTTTTGAACAAAAGTGAAATATATGGACTGATTTCAGCCTATTCTTGTAGATACCCCTTATTTTTAAGATAGGTTCTCCCTCCACGACCAGAGCTTCTTGTTTCAGAGGACGAATCTATCAAACTTGATCAACCATTAACAAATAACCCTAATATGGGAGGGTTTGGTTCGGGAGATGTGAAAATAGTTCTTCATAACTAAGTCCTTGCAATTTACTATCATTATTAGCTAAACTACAAATTTAGTCTCTAGGTGAGCTTCGTCTCAAAAGGTTGCTCAAGTTCAGGCTCGGTGTTAAACGCTCCAAAGTTCATTTGGTAACTCACACGAGGTTAATCTCCTCTTTCTCCTTGGTTGGAAGAGGATCAGTTCAAGCTACTTTATTACCTTCCTGTTGTGCCTTGTTTAAAGCGCCACACTGTAAATACATATTAGGAATTTGGATAGGAAAGATATTTACAATTAAACTCTGAAGTTGAAAAGGCTTGTGAAGAAAGAAATATGTAGTGGAAGATGTTAATGAAAAGACAATATCATGTTTTTGCTTGTGCACTTGCAATGCAATTATGCAACACAGATTTCATCAGAATAAAAAAGTGAATCAAGCAATGCCTCGACAGATGGCTAAAGAGATGCGAGAGAGAAACATGAATAAATACAAGGTTAAACTACAAGTCCGGTTTGTCTAAAAGGTTACTAAACTTTAAAAAATGTCTAATAGGTTCTCGAATTTTAAATTTTGTATCTAATAAGTCCTTGATGTATTCAAATCTTTTAAAAATTAACTAATCTATTGGATATAAAATTGAATTTTATGTCTAATAGGGTCCTAAACTTTTGAGTTCATGTCGAGTAGGTTCGTGAATTTTTAAAAAGTGTTGAATAGGTCTCTACTAGATACAACTTTGAAAATTCAGATATTTATTTGGATACAAAATTTAAATTTTAAAATTCAATAACCTATTGGACACAAAATTGAAAGTTTAGGGACCTATTAGACACAATTGAAAGTTCATGAACCTATTAGATACTTTTTAAGGTTTAGTAACCAAATAGACACAAACCTCAAGATTCATGAACTAAACTTGTAATTTAACCTAAATACAACAGTAGCCCATTAAAAATCACAGCCTCTTGCTTCAATTGTAGCAATATTAGTCTTAATCAATGATCTTTTGGCCAATTGAAAGGTTGTAATTTTCCTTGGCTAGGAATTGTGCATTCCTCCTCTTCTATTATATTTCATACTACCAATAAAATATATGTTCCTAGAAAAAGAATAAAGTCACAGGGCTTTCAATAACAACTAGAAATAATCTGGGCTAAACTCAGTGGAGTAGAGGTATGAACTTGATTCCAAAAGAGAATAGTTTTAAACTTATCTAGTGCCGTGCCATGCCATGTGTCACGGTCATGCTTGTCCAAGGCGTGTTGCCCATGGCCGCATGCCCATGTCAACCCTTTCCCCTCATGCTTTCATTTTATGTATTTCCGTTGTATCGCTTGTTTACTTTCCTTTGCATTTCTCAAGTGTATGACTCCTCGTGATTTTCATGTGTAAGCCTGCCAAGGCTAAAATGCTTAATAATATACTATAGGGGGGTACGACTAGTTGTCAAACCTTCCTACCCGAGAGTTGTATGCTATCAAGCTGTTGTTGTGCCTTTGCTTACTTGATAGTCTGTGCAACAAATACTCTTTCAAAATGTCTTCAAACGTTTTCCAAAATCTTTTCTCTAACCCCGTTTTCTAAAACCGTTTTCCAAGAACGGGGGTAGAGGTTGCGATATTCGCCCGTTGTGCCACCGGCGATCCGTTTTCAAGTTGGCTGACTTACTTGTGAGCGAAAGTAAGTGCCGCACAGTCGCTTTACGAGACCCTAAAGACCGCGACTGTGACAGTTGGTATCAGAGCCCAGTTGGCTCCTGAGATAGAAGTCCGAAATCATGTCGGCAGTAAAACAGTTGGGCAAGACCCACGTGGAACGATTGGTAGAGATCGAAGAGCAGATGCTCTACCTGAGGAAGTCCCCGATTCGGTTCGCTTCCTAGAATCTCGTCTTGAAGAGATTGCGACGAGGACAGATAAGATCGATGCGGTAGCTGGCCACGTGGATGGAATGCCCATCCAAGAATTGATTATGAGGGTTGAAAACCTCGAGAACAGAGCTGCGAAACCTAGCAACTTCGAGCGTGGGGACAGCTCGACGGGCTCTGTTGCCCAAATGGAGGAGCGTGTCGATGGTCTAGACAGCTCCCAGAAAGCAATAGTTCAGATGGTCACAGAACTGTCTGAAGATGTGAAAGCCCCCCTCGACGTCGTCAAAGCCGAAGTGGCGGACTTAAGCGCCAGACTAAACCTCACCATGAGAGCGGTGGGAAACCAAACCCCGATAGGGGGTGCGGTCCAATTAAACAAAGTAAAAGTCCCCGAGCCGAAACCCTTCTGTGGGGTTCGCGACGCCAAAGCCCTGGAGAACTTTATCTTCGATATGGAACAGTACTTCAGGGCCACGAATACGACAACAGAGGAGTCGAAAATCACCTTGGCGACTATGCACCTGGCAGATGACGCCAAGTTGTGGTGGAGGTCCCGCTATAGGGATGCTCAAGAAGGTCGATGTGTCATTGACACATGGGAAAGACTGAAACAAGAGTTACGTTCGCAGTTCTTCCGAGAGAATGTTGAGATTTTGGCGCGTCGTAAGTTACGCGAGTTGAAACACACAGGAACGATCCGAGAATATGTCAAACAGTTTTCTGGATTAATGTTGGACATCCGAGACATGTCAGAGAAAGACAAGGTCTTCTGCTTTGTAGAGGGATTGAAATCGTGGGCGAAGTCAAAGCTGTATGAACAGAGGGTACAGTCACTATCAGACGCTTATGCAGCCGCAGAACGTCTGTTCGATCTTAGCAACGACCAACCGCAAGAACAGAAACGGAATCAAGCCTCCTCAAGCGGGGGAAATAGACCCGTGCGATCTAGCTCTCCCAAAAGTGGGGGAGGAGACAAAAGTGGGGGAAGTAACCGCAATTACTTCCAACCAAGAGGCGGAAATTCGTATCGAGGCCCGAACCAGCAGTTCAATAGCGACAAACCTTATTGTTACATCTGTAAAGGGGCACATCGATCGTACCAGTGCCCTAGTCGAACAGCATTCAATGCCTTTCAAGCTTCGTTGACGGGCAGCGTGAGTCCTGAGACTGAGATTGTTGAGAATAACACGACGAATGAGACGAATGAGGACACCCCTCGCATGGGGGCCTTGAAGTTTCTATCCGCCCTCCAAAAGAAATCTGAAGGGGCCAAAGAGCCGCTCGAACGGGGTCTCATGTATGTTGAGGCGTGGGTTAATCAGAGGCAGGCCAAGAGTACAATGGTCGACTCTGGTGCCACCCACAACTTTATGACCGAAGCTGAAGCACGACGATTGAACCTAAAGTGGGATAGGGATCCCGGAAAGATGAAAGCGGTAAACTCAGCCGCCCTACCGATCATGGGAATTGCTAAGAGAGCGACTGTCAAGCTGGGGGATTGGAATGGCCATGCAGATTTTGTGATTGTAAAGATGGATGATTTCGACGTGGTGTTGGGAATGGAATTCCTTCTCGAACACAAAGTCATTCCAATGCCCCTAGCAAAATGCTTGGTGATCACAGGAACCAACCCCACGGTCGTGACGACCAGTATCAGACAACCGAATGGAGTGAAAATGATATCAGCCCTCCAGTTAAAGAAAGGTCTTGCACACGACGAACCCACATTCATGGCCATCCCAATGACAGAAGACGAAAAGTTGGAAGCACCAGTCCCCAGTGAGATCCAACGTGTGTTGGACAAGTATCGTGATGTAATGCCAGAAAGTTTGCCCAGGAACCTACCTCCACGGCGGGGGATAGATCACGAAATCGAACTGTTACCAGGGGCGAGACCGCCCGCTAAAAATGCCTACCGCATGGCTCCGCCTGAATTAGCCGAACTGCGAAAACAGTTAGATGAGTTACTGAATGCTGGATTCATTAGGCCCGCGAAGGCTCCATATGGGGCCCCAGTGTTGTTCCAGAAAAAAGAAAGACGGAAGTCTGCGGTTATGCATTGACTATCGAGCCCTCAACAAGCTCACGGTGCGTAATAAGTATCCACTCCCTATCATCACCGACTTGTTTGATCGGCTCCACGGGGCAAAGTATTTCTCGAAATTGGATCTTAGGTCGGGATACTACCAAGTACGCATCGCCGAAGGAGATGAACCCAAGACAACGTGCGTCACAAGGTACGGGGCCTTCGAGTTCTTAGTCATGCCATTCGGCCTGACAAATGCTCCGGCTACCTTTTGCACACTAATGAACCAAGTGTTCCATGAGTATCTCGACAAATTTGTGGTGGTTTACCTCGACGACATAGTAGTCTACAGCCCGACCATGGAAGAACATGAACTTCACTTGCAGTTGGTTTTTGAGAAATTGAAGAAAAATCAACTGTATGTGAAGAGAGAGAAATGCTCCTTCGCTCAACAGCGCATTAATTTCCTCGGACACGTGATCGAAGCCGGCCGTATCGGTATGGAAGAAGGAAAGGTGGCAGCCATCAGGAATTGGGAAGTTCCGACGACAGTGACAAAGCTACGTTCCTTCTTAGGACTGGCCAATTACTATCGACGATTCGTAGAGGGATTCTCGAATCGTGCCAGTCCTTTGACCGAGTTGTTGAAGAAAGACAAGACGTGGAGTTGGACTCCAGACTGCCAAACTGCGTTCGATGAGTTGAAACGAGCAATGATGGAAGGCCCGGTACTCGGAATTGCCGATGTTACCAAACCTTTCGTAGTAGAGACCGATGCGTCAGACTACGCGTTGGGTGGTGTTCTAACCCAGGATGGACACCCCATCGCATATGAAAGTCGGAAACTGAATGACGCTGAGAAGAGATACGTCGCCTCAGAGAAGGAGATGTTAGCAGTAGTTCACTGCTTGAGAGCTTGGAGACAGTACCTCCTCGGAGCCAAATTCGTCGTCAAGACCGATAACAGCTCTATCTGTCACTTCTTCAGTCAGCCTAAACTGTCCTCCAAGCAAGCGAGATGGCAAGAATGTCTCGCAGAGTATGATTTTCAGTTCGAACATAAGGCGGGTAAGGCCAACCAAGCGGCAGATGCGTTAAGTCGGAAGAGCGAGCATGCGGCCCTGTGCATGCTAGCTCATTTGAAAGCAAGCAGGTTGAACGGAACCATCCGCGAGACCATCAAGAGACATTTGTCGAACGATACGACCGCGCAGGCCATCATTCAACTGGCGAAAGAAGGGAAGACACGCCAGTATTGGGTAGAGGAGGACTTACTCTTCACTAGAGGCAACCGCCTATATGTTCCTCGTTCGGGGAACTTACGAAGACTCCTGCTAGAAGAATGTCACGACACTCTGTGGGCAGGCCACACAGGGTGGCAAAGAACTTATGCCCTTCTGAAACAGGGTTATTACTGGCCAAACCTCCACGACGACGTCATGCAATTCACAAAGACTTGTCTTATCTGCCAACAAGACAAGGTCGAAAGGGCCAAGATAGCAGGATTGCTGGAACCCTTGCCTGTTCCCGCAAGGCCGTGGGAAAGCGTCTCCCTCGACTTCATCACCCACCTGCCCAAGGTTGGGGAATTTGAGGCCATATTAGTGGTCATCGACAGGTTCTCAAAATATGCGACGTTCATACCAGTCAAGAAACTGTGTTCAGCTGAGATGACAGCGCAGCTATTCTTCAAACATGTAGTCAAACTATGGGGTGTCCCTGCCAGCATTATTAGCGACAGAGATGCACGATTCACCGGTACTTTCTGGACGGAATTATTCAGGCTATTAGGCTCTAACCTGAACATTTCTTCCAGCTACCACCCCCAGACAGATGGCCAAACCGAGAGATTCAATAGCATGCTTGAAGAATATCTGCGCCACTTCATCGATGCAAGACAGAAAAATTGGGTCGAGATGCTCGATGTAGCACAATTCAGTTTCAATTGCCAAAAGAGCACCTCGACAGGCAAGACTCCGTTCGAAGTTGTTTGCGGGCGGCAACCCATGATGCCCCATGTCATCGATCACCCGTATGCAGGCAAAAGCCCCCAAGTGTATAACTTCACCAAAGAGTGGAGACAAACCTCTGAAGTTGCTCGGGCTTACTTAGAGAAGGCGTCGAAGCGCATGAAGAAATGGGCAGATCAGAAGCGGCGTCCTCTAGAGTTCCAAGAAGGGGACAAAGTGTTGATCAAGCTGAAACCTGAACAACTTCGTTTCCGGGGAAGTCGCGACCAACGCCTCATCCGGAGATATGAAGGTCCAGTCGACGTTATCCAAAAGGTCGGGAAAGCCTCATATAGGGTTCAACTTCCTGCATGGATGAAAATCCATCCTGTCATTCATGTCAGTAATTTGAAACCCTTCCACCCCGACCTCGAGGATACCGCCCGCAATGAAGTCATTCGACCACCCGTCACCATGAAGAACGTCGCCGATAAAGAAGTCGAGGAAGTGTTAGCAGAAAGGACCCGTCGCGTCGGCAACCCACGACGGGATCTACAAGAATTCTTAGTGAAGTGGAAGGGGCTCCCAGAGGCCGAAATCAGTTGGGAGTGCGCCGAAGACCTGAAGACTGCTGCCCTCCAAATCGCAGAGTTCGAGCAGCGTCGGTTGACAGAGACGTCAACCATTTAAGTGGGGGAGGATGTCACGGTCATGCTTGTCCAAGGCGTGTTGCCCATGGCCGCATGCCCATGTCAACCCTTTCCCCTCATGCTTTCATTATATGTATTTCTGTTGTATCGCTTGTTTACTTTCCTTTGCATTTCTCAAGTGTATGACTCCTCGTGATTTTCATGTGTAAGCCTGCCAAGGCTAAAATGCTTAATAATATACTATAGGGGGGTACGACTAGTTGTCAAACCTTCCTACCCGAGAGTTGTATGCTATCAAGCTGTTGTTGTGCCTTTGCTTACTTGATAGTCTGTGCAACAAATACTCTTTCAAAATGTCTTCAAACGTTTTCCAAAATCTTTTCTCTAACCCCGTTTTCTAAAACCGTTTTCCAAGAACGGGGGTAGAGGTTGCGATATTCGCCCGTTGTGCCACCGGCGATCCGTTTTCAAGTTGGCTGACTTACTTGTGAGCGAAAGTAAGTGCCGCACAGTCGCTTTACGAGACCCTAAAGACCGCGACTGTGACACCATGCATGATCCCTCTACCTCTACCAGCTATTGCAGTTGGCTTTGATGTCTTAGTTCAACTAAAAAGTAGAACTTATAAGTTTTTTTTTTTTCTTTTTTTTTGAAAAATTTAGAACTTATAAGTTATAGGCAATAGAATAGAACCTCGTGATTGCCCCTTCATTATTTTTATCTCCCAAGTCCATCTCTCTCTTCATTATTTTAATGACAGAATTGGTCCATGTGGAGTAAATCTTACATAAGTGTTCGATTCTCAATATTGTGAATCACTAAGTTGTGCTTATGAATACATTTTTAACTACTGGTTCAGAAATTATTTCACGTGCATATGACTGATCTCAGAGAAAAAGTTACCTTTACTACGAAGTTGTTCTTTCTAACATTCCCATTTGAAATTTCCGGAGGTATTCTCTCGACCTTATGTCAGCCTGAATCATACAGTAAATAAAAATGGCATCTTAATGATATCACGTCAATATTTCACCCTAATGCTAGATCGAACATAAATACGATGTAGAAAGTCACAGATCTAGTAAGCATTGGATATTAAGTTCATGGAAGAAAGTTGAGAAGGCTCAATAATAACTCTGCTCCTCCCAAAAAAAAAAAGAGAAGAAGAAGAAAGAAAGAAAGAAATGTTATGAACTTATGATCTCTAATGAAACATGAAGCTTTGTTTCCATTACCATAGAAACCTGTGCAACAATCAACAGGTTCTTTTTGACGCGTAATGGAGGTCAGCTTTTAAAAGATATCAATGTAGAATCTATCGTTAGTAAATGAACTTTTATAACTATCAATTATAAGAATTTATCTGCCAAAGTTCTAATGAAGAAGTAGTCATCATTATGGAAATCTTTCAAGCAAATTTATGCTCTACCTGTCGAATAGGTTCTGGAACACGATACTTGCATGTGATTTTAACAATTCTCATGGCAGTATCAAGTGAGACACGATGACCAATTGAAACATATATGGGCTTCAATGAATCAACTGTAGATCTCAGAGCCTGAAAAAGGAGAGGAAGAGCTTAAACAACGTTCCCAAATAAAATTACCAAAAAAAGATTTATAGATCGTTTACCACACCCCAAATGCATCCAGATATACCCCTCAAAGTTATTATAGAATCAGTATTTTTGCCCTCGGAAAGAAGTTGCCTCACTCTGGACTGTGTAAGACCATCGATATGATGCAGCTGAAATTCGCATTATATAACACATCAGAATAAAGCAAGAAATGACGACAGAATAAGCACTCAGGGCCAGTTTTCAAAACCTAGGCTTAGCTAAGGTATGCTTGATGGGGTTAAACATTCAAATCGATGCCAAGTTATATGAAATCAAAACTCACATTCTTGCCAATTCCAATCGTAGGCAGATTAGCAAGAACGCCAAGATGACTGGCCAGTCCAAAACCTGCACGTTCCTCCCATGGAATGGTCAGTGTTCCAAGATAACATATCAAGTTAATCTTACTACAGATAATCGATCGACCTTTAAGTTATAGAACCAGATGAAATAGCATCAGCAGCCAAGTCAATGCCCTTCCTAAGACTATGGCGAATCCAACCAGTAATTCATAAATATTCTGGAAAAAAAAAATACCTCGAGGATGAAGTATTCCATTTCCATCAACCATCAATAACTGCTCAAGAACAAAATCAGTCATGTTAAATACAAAAATGCATAGAGTAGACTGACTATCACAACACATGGAATGATACGGGCAATGGTGATAAGTTGGGATCAAAGTAGTAAACAATATTCTTTAAGATTTTCCGGCCGTTCAGGAGCCAGAGAAATATGGGATGCAATTCCATACATGAACCTTGAAAAAAAATGGTAAACTCCACAAAAAAATATCTTGCGTGATTTCAGCAAAACATAGAAATAAACAGATTGATAGCAAGAAGGTATGATTTTCTGTTGGCATATATACACTCAGCACAGGCAATCATGCATTCACCTGTGGATACATATGAGGAGATCTCTTTTTCATCCTCTCCAAAAGCTCCAAGAGGACTGGGGCCTGAAGAACCCGAGCAACAAAATCCATCTAATTATCAAGGGCGATTCGCTAATAGGAAAAGATTTCAAATATGATGTCAACAAATACTATCAATTCTATTTGTACAAACAGATAATAATAGAAAAGAGAAGATTTACAAAAGCTTCTAATATGAACTTCCTATTTCCGATTAAGATCACTGATGTCGCAGAATTTAAAGTAAAATCCATCACTTCAATTTAATTTTAAAAAACAAGTAAATGAAGATGAATGAACATGAAAAGGAAAGTGCTGATGAACAAATCAAGGAAAAGAAACCTCTCTAAATGCCAGAAAGCCAGGGACATACGGCACTTGAACGGTGACAAGAGAGAAATCATCATAGACAACTTGAAGAGTTTGGAGGTCCAAAACCACGAGCGTACCACACCCGACTGATGAATCTTCCTTTAAGAAACTTATATCAACGCCGCCGACGTACTTCAACTCATCCCCTTCCCCTCCCGCCTCTGCAATTTTCCATGTAAACTCATCCTCTTTGATCAGTTTCTTCTTCAGCAAATCCTGCGCCCTGAGAAACATAGAAAAAGTTTAGGCCGATTTCAAATGAAAGATGCTGTAGAAACAGAAATTTCTCCGATTACTCTATCCAATTCTGTATTTCAACCGAGGAAGTCGTTGACGCCTCGAAATATGATTTCACTTGTTTCTCTTCTTCAGACATCTTCTAAATCTAAACCTCAAAATTCTGCGACCAATCCGATAACTGGAATGACACCGACGCGAAGGAATCGGTCGGTCCCGGAGAATTGAAAAAAGAACGAAGCAATTTCCTACAAGATACTGGCCGGCCGGCCAGGCAGGAAAAAAGAAGGGAAAAAAACCATGCAGAAACCGGTGGGGCTCGGCCTCATAACGGGTCGGGTTAAGAAACAGCTGGGCCCGGACCAGGCCCATAAGCCTCGGGACTTGAGCTGAGCTCTGTCAGTCAATTCAGACGACTCGGTTTGAATCTTCAGCGTACGCCGTCGTTTCGGAAGATCGGCGCTTCCACTTCACGACGGTGCGAGATGAAACGCAACGGGCTGTGGCGGCCGAGAGCAGCGTCTCCAATTACGACCAAAGATCAAAATATCATCGATATTGACGAAAACGTCGAGGTCTTAATTTTATAGAAATGAAAATATCGACAAAATGTCGATATCGATGTCAATGGATATTTATGAAAAAATATTTAAAATAAAAAAAATCAAAAAATATTTAAATTAATAAATAAATGTTTTACATTTTAAAAATAAGTTTAAATACTTATTATAAATATTATCCCTACCTTAGTTACATTTTGCTATTGTTTTGTTTATATTTTATCAATTTCTTTACGATATAATGAAAATATCAAATCATCCCATATGTCGATGTGAACTCATGGACATATGGAAATATCGATACATGTCGATAGAAATTTAATACGTTGATTATGACCATTGTTTGAATAACGAAAAAGAATATTTGAACCGCTAGCTTTTTTTTCTTCTTCTTCTATGAGATTTATTCATTTTTATAAGAAAAAAAATATTTATACAAGTGCTGAAAATTCATCCACGTCATTTGACTATAAATAATGTTTTTTAAAAAAACTTTTTGCAACTGATTTATATGTTTGTTTAAAAAAAATGATTTATATGATAATTTATCCTAGGAAAACTGAATTTTATAATTAATAAATAACATATATAGCATTTTTTTTAGGAAAAGATACTTCATAAATTAAAAACGAGCAACAGCTTCCAATAAAGAAGTGAGGTTGGGTGTTGGATCTTTGTGATAATCTTTGTATGTACTGTTATGCTGGATTGAGGTGATGGCCAGTAACATAGTCTGAGTATAGTCTTAAGCGTTGTCTTGATTGTTCTTGCATACTTGTGCACTTGGCCTTTCTTTTAGCCAGTTTCGAAAGCCTAGATTTGCTTTATGAGCTCCTTAAGCCTGTTGTCACCTCGATAGGATATAGGGTTGAGCTAGAAAGATTAATTGTGTTACAGATTAAAGTTGTTTTCACAGGGCACAAAATATGGGTCCCAAAGAGCTGCCTCTAGTGTGTTCAGTTAGGCCAACCAAAGAGTTAAACTCGGGTTAGGGGTCCCTACTCTACAGTGCGAAAGCTAGTTCCCTGCCTCAAGAGTGTGAATAAAAGAAAGGTTGAGTTGGTAAGATGGAGAGAAAAAGTTTGAAAAGAAAATAAAGATTGAGATCGACAAGAATGCTTTGAAAATAAAAAGAAAATAAAAGAAAGGCCGAGAAAGAAAAAAATTGTTTTGTTCAGGCTTCTAGGTAGTGTGTTAGCAGCCTAGTTTGTTTTCCTTTTAGCTTTAAGCAAGACCTTTGTTCCAGTGTTGGGGGAAGATGGGTGGAGGGTGCTTATAAATCTTGCCAGGACATCTAGGGCGGCTCTAGGAAGGGCTTTTCCACACACACGCGAGAATCTTCCTCGATAACCTTGACTTGTTTCATTTATGTTATCATGCATGTTTGCTTCTTCTGGGCAAATGGTTAGCTTTCGTTGTACAGAGTTTTAATCATGATAAGTTTCCAACCTCTGATCCTTTCTTCATGGCATATTATATTGCTTAGGCTTGCTCGGGGGCTTGCATGTCTTAGGTGGGGTGTGGAAAGATGGGCCTAAGTTGTTTCTGTATATCCTTTTCCTGAACTATCTATTGGCTTTGAGTTATGATTTATATGTGCGAATTGCTTCACGTTGGGGGTAATGTTTTGCAGGCTTGTAACTATGAGTTCGGGACCGGCCTAAGGGGGGTTTTGAGCCAATCTGAAGCAAACTCGGTGCGTACAGATTGCTGTCTGCTACATAAACGAGTTAGATGTTCAAGAGATCATACGAACTGCTGTCATGGAGGGTTCGGGTCGCATCTTGCTGTCCTTGTGGCTTGCCGTCAGCACTGAAAGCGAGGGGGGGGGGAGCTTGATGGATGGCGCATGTCTGTGCATGTGTGTCAATATGGGTTATGAGGGTACAATTTTTTGTCAAATCCCCTGATGCATGGTGTGGCCTCCTTGTTGGTTATTGTCTCTTCAATGTTTTTGTGCACCAAATGTACTCTTGCAGCAACTTTTCTAAGGTTCCTCCTTTGGGATCTTTATTGTTTTGAAGCCATAGAGGTTCTAAAGGCGTCAGGGAGTGTAGAAATGATGGATCAGTGTGTTGATGAAGCTGAATACATCATGGTAATGTCAGTGCCATATCTTGCCAAAGTATTTGAGGAGCCTGTGCCTATGAATGTGTGGCCGTCTTGATGTTGAATACAAGCCAGTCCGAGACAAACCCAGTGGCTAGTGCTTGGAAGGAAGTTGATCGTGTTTGATAGCTAGCTACATTAGGAGAAACCATCTGTGTGTTTGTTTAGTTTGGATCTTTCTTTGGGTGGCTTATGTCTATTGTCGAAAAAAAAAAAAAAAAAAAAAAGAAGTGAGATTCAAACGTTAACATACAAATTTAATTTCCCGTAAAAAAAAACCATACAAATTTAATTCATATATTTTCCAAACATCTTTTTAAATTATACTATTTATAAGTACTTTAACCATGCTTTAGCTCTCAGACTTTTTTACTTTTTTTTTTTTTTTTTTTGTGGAGAAGAACTTTAGTTTCATTTTAATCTAAGAGTTTTCACAGAAATTCATCTATCATTTTACTACTTTTAAAAAATAATTTAACACAAATGCGAGTAACATGTATTTTGTTGAGAAGTAATATGCCTTTTACAAATTGTTTTTTTTTTTTTAAAAAAAAATTTACAGTTAATTGTTTTAAATCATATGTAATGGATTATCAATCCAAGCCTAGTTTTATTTGATTAAAGTTAAACAATCAATAATTTTTTTTTTTAAGCTCGAGCTACTTTTAGGCCATTGTAAAATTTAGTTTTGATGGTGAAAAATCTTATTGAAATTTAATGGAATTTCTTACTTGGGAAGATGATGAATGGATTAGAAACCAAATGTATTAATAAACTATAAAAGTTAATACTTAATTTTGAAGAGATTTTTTCGCAGAAATACTAAATTTTTATAAATTTTAAAGTATAAACACTAAGGCCCCATTTGATAACCATTTGGTTTTTGAAAATTATGCTTGTTTTCTCTCAATTTTACTACCATGGTTTTCATCTTTGTCAAGGACACATTTGAATTTGTTATAGGTAATTTTGGACCACCATGGTGTACAAGGAGCTGACGAGGACAACCGGGCGGAGATAGGACCAGGAGACGACCCAGAGGAAGATCGGACCAACGGGCCGGGCCAACGTGGCCCGACCCGTACGGTCGGCCTCAGCCTTGGGCAGGTATTTATACCCCTCTTCGCCGCTGAAGAAGGGGACCCGAACTCTCAATTCTCGACTCTCTTCTCTTACTCTCTTGCTCTCCTTCCGTTTTCTGACTTAAGCATCAGAGGCGGTGTGGTTAGCACCACACCGGTGTGCAGGTTTTCTCTTTTGCAGGCCACGTCTTCCCCCGTTCTCAAACAAGTTCACTGTCGGTTATCACGTGGAGCGAAGGTAATTTACCTAGCGAAATTTGATCATCAACAGAATTCATAGCCAAATTCCAAAAACAAAAATAAGTTTTTGAAAACTACGGACCCGTTTGGTAACGTTCTCATTTCTTGTTTTCGTTTCTTCATTTTTAATAAAGAAAAATAGAATTTCACGACCCTAACACCTATACATTCAATAATAATAAACCTATATTCTTATTTATGTTTGGAAAAAATTGGAAACAAGAACAAAAAATGAGAAATTAGTTTTAGTTGTTCCCAAAAGTTCTATACAAATTTTGGGAGTGTTTCTAAAAAATGAGAAACAAGAAACATACATAGTTATTTAATGCTTAGATTTCTTAATAAAATTGGAAACAAGAAACAAGAAACGAGAACGTTAGGACCCGTTTGGTAACGTTCTCGTTTCTTGTTTCTTGTTTCTAATTTTATTAAGAAATCTAAGCATTTTATAACTATGTATGTTTCTTGTTTCTCATTTTTAAGAAACACTCCCAAAATTTGTATAGAACTTTTGGGAACAACTAAAACTAGTTTCTCATTTTTTGTTCTTGTTTCCAAGTTTTTCAAAACATAAATAAGAATATAGGTTTATTATTATTGAATGTATAGGTGTTAGGGTCATAAAATTCTATTTTTCTTTATTAAAATGAAGAAACGGAAACAAGAAACGAGAACGTTACCAAACGGGCCCTACTTTTTTTTTTTTTTAGTTTAAAAAAATTAGCTTGGTTTTTTAAAACATGGAAAGAATGGATTAGGAAAAAAAAAAGGAAATTTGTAGGTGGAAGTAATGTTTATAGGCTTAATTTTCAAAAACCAAAAACCAAAAACCAAAGGGTTATCAAACAAAACATAAATTATTGCATATTAAAGTTGAGGGACTAAATTATTAAAAAAAAAAAATCGAGAACTAAGATCTTGATAAACATTTGGTTTTTGAAAACTATGTATTTTTTTTTCTCTCAATTTCCTAACAATTGTTTTCATTTTTGTTAATAAAACATTTGAATTTTTAGTCAAATTCAAAAAAACAAAAGCTTCTTCCCCTTTCCTTACTTTAAGGGAATAGTCTAACTTTTGATCATATTGGACTTCCATACTTTCTATTCTCGGGAACATGTGAAATATTAGTAAACATAGAGATTTTAGGCGCAATAGAAAATAATGTTGTAGTCGGGGTGGGTGAACCCTCATAGTTATCAGGTGGCTGATAGTGGGAAGGATTGCATTCACTTGCTTGCTACCCGACTCTACAATAACAAAGTGGAAAGTAGGCGCTCACCCTGTAACCACACGAGAGGGTAACAAGATTCAACTTGCTTCTTCAATATGGTTCTCTCAAGTGCTCGTATACTCAATTTGTTCACCTGCGCAATTTGGAATGTAGGCAATTCACTATTTTTTTAGTTTTCAAAATTTGACTTGGTTATTTTAAAATATATGAATAAGGTAAATGACAAAATAAACAAATTTATATATAAAAGTATTGTTTATAAACTTAATTTTCAAAAGCTAAAAACCAAAATTTGATTATGAGGCCAAATTGTTAAGTTTAGGGATGGAAAGTGTTCCCCACTAATAATCTTTTTTTTATGAAAATTGAACGACTGAAATTATTATTATTTTAAAAAAAAAAAATTATTACTATTTTAATATGACTGAAATTAATTATTCAAAAGGCTTAAAAGACTAAAATAAAAGGGCAAATTGCAAAAACCACCCCTGAAGTATAATGTTTGTAACAATTACACCCTTAAAGTTTCAATTGTAAAAATTAAACCCTCCAACTTTTAAAATTGTAAAAATTAGAATCTTAAACTTTTGAATGCTAAAATTAAACTCCCAACCTATCATAAATGTAAAAATTGGGTCCATCTCTTATTTCTCCATCTCTCCTCTCTCATCTCTCTCCTTTCTCCACCTCTTCATTCTTCCCATCACCCACTCTCTCTCTACTTTCTCCCTCTACCTCTCCATCCTTTCTTCTCTTTCTAAAGACGGGTGATTTTGGGGTTCCTCTTTGTGGGTATAGTTGCAGAGCTTTACTATCTGCTATGGTGGAAGAAAAAAGAGAATCAGCATTACAGAGGTTGAAGACGACGAGAATAACAAAAGGGTCACTTCATTTGATTCCTTCTGAAACCAACACCACTCACGAAATTACCAGAAACCCACTTGAGGACTGCCATGGATTGGACCTCGAGCTCGGCTGCAGTGAAGATTTGTTGTTGAAGACGACGAAGATGAGGTAGAGGATTTGGAGCGGATGGGGATTTACAATCTCGCAGGGTAGCCAAGATTTCTCTTCACGATCAAAGAGGAAACCAATGAAGATTTGGAATCTGAAGATCATGCGAAATCTAGAGGCGATATAAGCGGAAAAGGGTCGAGAAACAGAATCTTGAGTGATATAATCACAATGATTCAAACGTCGTTCTTCACTCCAATGGCTTCTTCGCCATTGAAGGCTTCTCCTCTGAGCTCTTTAGACTCGTACAAGCTCCATGGATTCAATCCCCTCTTTGAATCGTTGGCATAATTGGAGCAAAATTTGAACAGGTTGAGATCTTCTCCTCCTCCCAAGTTCAAATTTCTCAGAGATGCAGAGGAGAAATTGTACAAAAGGCTAATGGAAGAAGCTCAAAGAAGGGTTAAGATCAAAGAAAGAGAAGGAAATTTAAATGCCAAAAACGAACAAAGAAAGCCAATTAATCACCGATTCCATTATTATTCCTGAGAGAGAGAGAGGGTGATGGAAATGATGAAGAGGTAGAAGGAGAAAGGAGAGAGAGGAAAGAGGAGAGAGAAGGAAAAATATGAGATGGACTCAATTTTTACCTTTATGATAGATTGGGGGTTTAATTTTAAGATTCAAAAGTTTAGGGTTCTAATTTTAACACTCCTGAAAGTTGGAGGGTTTAATTTTTACAATTGAAACTTTAAGGGCGTAATTGTTACAAACATCATACTTCAGGGGTTGTTTTTGTAATTTGTCCAAAATAAAACTATTAAAACAAGTTTATTTAAAAAAAAATATTAAAACAAGTGACTTAAAAAAAGTATTAAAAAAAAAAAAGACTTATGATCCAGGATGAAGTCACCAAATAAAGAAAAAAAAAAAAAAATCATATTATTGTTGTATTTTTTCAGAGGCACCAAATTGTCTTAATCAAATTAATCCAAGTCAGGAAAAGAAATTGTTATAAACTAAAGTTCTCTGTTTCATCAGTGGGTTCCTCTCTCGCTCTTAAGCCCTAATTGCCCTTTCCCAATTCTCTGCGTCAAATCGCCGCCTACCTCCGCCGTTCACTCTCCCTCGCCGGTCGGGAAAAATGCCGACGGTGGAAAGCTTGCTCAATCCATCCGCTTCCAACCTATTTTCCTCCAAATCCTTGTTCAATCCTTCCATTTCCAGTTCATCGATTTTCTCGCCCGGTCCGCGGTTCCGCAGATTAGGTTCCTCTTCTTCGTCGCTGTCGATCAGATGCTCGGCGACTCAGCAAATGGAGGCTGTAGTCGATTCTGTTACTCCGGGGCAGTTCCGAGTTGATGTTCTCTCCGAATCACTGCCTTTCATCCAGAAATTTCGAGGTAAAACTATCGTCGTCAAGTACGGAGGCGCCGCCATGAAATCGCAGTCGCTTCAGGCGTCAGTTGTTAACGATCTCGTTCTTCTGTCCTGCGTCGGCCTTCGTCCAATCTTGGTCCATGGTGGTGGACCGGAAATCAACAACTGGCTCAAACGCCTCAACATCGAGGTCGTTTTCCGCGACGGTCTTCGGGTGACCGACGCCGATACGATGAAAATAGTGTCGATGGTATTGGTCGGCGACGTGAACAAGAATCTAGTTTCGTTGATCAATAAGGCCGGAGCATCGGCCGCAGGGCTCTGCGGTGTGGACGGACGGCTACTTACGGCTCGGCCAGCCCCTAACGCAGCACAGTTAGGGTTCGTAGGGGAGGTCGCGCGTGTGGACCCTACGGTGCTGCAGGCACTTCTGGACAAAGGCCACATTCCGGTGGTCTCTTCAGTGGCGGCGGACGAGTCAGGGCAGATGTACAACATCAACGCGGACACCGTCGCCGGAGAATTAGCGGCGGCGCTGGGGGCGGAGAAGCTGATCTTACTGACGGATGTGGCGGGGATTCTGGAAGATCGCGACAATCCGAAAAGCTTGGTGAAGCAGATAGACATTAAAGGAGTGAAGAAGATGATGGAAGAGGGAAGAATCGGCGGAGGGATGATTCCAAAGGTGAATTGTTGTGTCCGATCATTGGCTCAAGGGGTGAGGACGGCGAGTATCATCGACGGTAGGCTGCCGCATTCATTGCTGCTGGAGATCATGACTGACAATGGAGCCGGAACCATGATCATAGGGTAAGATCAGAGGTTTGAAGCTTTGAACTCCTTGAATTTTCTGCGAAGTGTATAAATTATATAACTGGTTTCATATTATCTGATCTGGGAAAACAGATTTGGATGAAATTGTATGAGTAATTGCGATTGAATTCGCCCAAGTCGGATGAAATCTGTATGTGTTGATTAATAAAGTTATGAAGAAGCTTTCAATTCTTGTCGGACAAGAAGAACATGGAGTTTTAGAATTTGATTTTGGGCTCTTTGGGATGATTATTTATGACTCTGTTTTTATTTATTGTCTTTGCATAAGTCATGGCCTTTTCTGCAAAGAAAAAGCGTTGCATCATAGTGAGAGTACGTGTTCTTTAGTTTATTGGATTGAAGAATATGAGTTGAAAAGTAGTTAGCCAAAAAGTGTAAGTAGAATCTCTACTTTACTTAACAAATAGTCGTTTTTTTGAGTTCAACAACATTTGGGTGTACGGGATTAGGATACATGTCAATTATGGTTGAGCTAGTTTGGTTTTGGCACACAAGGCAGGCGAATTCCTATATGTGGAAAATTTGTCTTATTTTTTCCTCTTCATTGATGTGACAAGCAAAGAAAAACTCTATTTATTGATTCCTAATATTTGAAAATACTTGGACAACTTCGATTTGTTTGGTAACTTTCTGTTTCTTGTTTCTCATTTTTTATACAATGGATATTGTTGATAACTCATCACATTTCTTATTTCTAAATTTCTAGAAACGTTTCTAAAAATGAGGAAAATTTTGAGAACGACACAGTTTCTCATGATGTTGGTTTTCAAAATGTTGTTTCATCATTTTTTATTTTTTGTTTCATGCATGTGTCCCAATTTCTCTCCCCCTTCGTAGATCCATCTCTCATTTTCCTTTTTAAAAAACAAGAAACTAGAAACAATGATCAAATACATTTAAGGCCCGTTTGGTAACGTTCCCGTTTCTTGTTTCTTGTTTCCAATTTTATTAAGAAATCTAAGCATTTAATAACTAGGTATGTTCTTTGTTTCTCATTTTTTAGAAACACTCCCAACATTTGTATAGAACTTTTGGGAACAACTAAAACTAGTTTCTCATTTTTTGTTCTTGTTTCCAATTTTTTCCAAACATAAATAAGAATATAGGTTTATTATTATTGAATGTATAGGTGTTAGGGTCATGAAATTCTATTTTTCTTTATTAAAAATGAAGAAACGGAAACAAGAAACGAGAACGTTACCAAACGGGCCCTTATCTTTCAATTTTTTTTTTTAAAAACTAGAAATAGAAATAGTTATCAAACATGTTTCTATTTTTTGTTTTTAAAAAACAATAAACATAGAAAACTGGAAATAAGAAAAAAGAAATGAAAAACGAGAACATGGGTCCTTCAACTCCAATTTTTGTAAGAGTTTAAACTTCATTATGCATATTCTTTTGATGGTTAAATCATAATTTTGATAATTCAAGGTGGGTTTATTTAATCTTTGTACCTAAGTTTTTAATAGGGCGTGTCTATCCAATTCTTTTACCTTTGTAAATTTATTTATAAGTTTTTGAACTATGCATTGCTTTATTGTTTAAAGATTAAGCAATTAATATTGAGTGAATTCAAACGGTCAATTCGATCTCTTGGTCAATGATGAATACTATTTACAACTTAGCTATACTCACTTTTGTTATTTTTTAAGTTTAATTATAAGTTAGTCCTTAAAATTTGATTGTAGCATCAATTTGATTGTAGCATCTATTTAGTCTATAAATTTTCAAAGGTTTCAATAAGCCTTGAATTGCACGTCAACAAAAAAAAAAAAAAAAAAAGAAAAAAAAGAAGTGAGCTTTGAATTGTGATTTTAGCACAGAGGTAACTTGGGGCCATTTGGGACGCAGTTTCAACATCCTAAGCTTGGATTTAGCAAGTTTGGGAGTCAAAAGTTAATTTTACAACAGATAGTAGTTCAATCTATAATAAAAAAAAAAAAATTGAATTAAAAAAAATCATATTAGGCAACATATCCTTTTTTTTTTTTTGACAATATGTGGGGTGGGGGAAATCGAATCACCGGTTGAGCTATGATTTTGTTGGCATGCAACATATCTTTTTTTTTTGACAACATGTGAGGTGGGGAATTCGAACCACAGACCTCGTGTTTATCAGTACAATTTTATGCCAATTGAGCTATGCTCTTGTTGGTTGGCAGGCAACATATCTACTGAGCGATGACATAATTGAATGATAAAATGAGACATCCATAAAATAAATATTCGCTCAAGTAGCACAACGTGACAAAGACAAAAACAAAAAAGTGGAAGATGGAGGACCAAAGTAGAAAGTTGAGATGCCAAATAGGAATTTTCTTCCAAACGAAGGATCCAACAATAAACTATTTGTGCCAAAGCGAGATTAGCACAGCGGTAATTGGCATGTACCCTCGACCATGAGGTCAGAGGTTCGAATCCCCCCATCCCCAAATGTTGATGTACTAAAAAAAAAAACAATAAACTATTTGTTTATAAGAAAAATAAATAAATAAATAAACAATTCTTCGTACGGAACCAAACATTTCCTGGCTGAGCCCGCCGACGGGAAAGGAATATTGAAGCCACTGCCGCCGTATTTGCTCCGTCGTCAACAACCACCACTTCCCACCGCACTCTCAGACTTCCGCCGCACAAGATGACAACTAAGGGGCTGTTTGGGGCACTGAATAGGTTATAATAAACCTATTCAGTGTTTGGGGCATCAACAAAAATAAATGGTGAGGTGGGTTATTTTTACCCCGATTATTTTATCCATTCTCTACAGTAACCATCATTCAACCCATCCGATTATTTTATCAACTTTCTACAATAACTCTCCCTCTCTTCTTCCATGCGACTCCTTGACTTTTCCGACGACCGCCGGTCGCTGTCGGCCGGGGAAGTTTCCGGCGACTTTTTCGACAGCCGCCGACCACTTTTCCGTCGACTTTTTCGGCGATTGTCGATGACTTTTCCGGCAATCGATTTTTTTTCCTTTTTTTCATATTTCTTCTCATTTTCATTTTGAAAAATATAAAAAATGAAAATAAAGAAAAAAAAAGAAGAAAAGAAAGAAAACGAGGAAAAAAAATTTGGTCGTCGAAAAATTTGTCGGCAACCGCCGGAAAAGTCGTTGAAAACATTGCCGGCATTAGGGTTAGAGGAAGAAGAAAATGATGAAGATGGAGTTTGAGGTTGAGGAAGAAGATAAAGATGATGATGGAAATGGAGGAAGAAGATGATGAAGATGAAGATGGAAATGGAGGAATAAGATGAAGATGATGGACATGGAGGAAGAAGATAAAGATGGAGGAAGAAAATGAAAAAGAAGGAAAAAAGAAAAAGAAAAAAGCGATTTTTGGTCATTCCATGTTAGAAACACTTACCAGTTTCTCAGTTGGTCATTCCATGTTAGAAACACTTACCAATTTCTCAGTTGTCTTTCTACATATATAAATATGAAGTTTTATTATCTAATTTCTTTGTACATAAGCATTTATCATTTTTACGTTGAAAATACAGAAATCAAACAAATATGGTTTTTCAATATGAAATCATAAAATGACTTCTTTTGTGAAAAAATCATGACCCTAAAACAAAGAAAATCAACTCTTACCTTAGGTTATTTTTGTTTCCTTTTAAGTTAAACACATCATTTAATCCGTATACCCAATACTTTATTTTTTTTACAACTGAATCCAAACAATTTTTTATTGATATTTGCAAAATATAATATTTGCATCCAAAGTTGTATGAGGAAAATAAACAAATAAAAAAAGTCAGGAAAAAACAGTCAACTTAAACATTTGATTTAGAATCTCATGTTAAACATATCAGCAATCCAAACACAGACTATTAACCCAGACTAAAATAATCTGCATCCCAAACACAGATTATTTTATCCCAGACTAAAATCTGCACCCCAAACACAGATTATTATAACCCCCAGACTATTATAATCCCCAGATTATTATAACCACCAGATATTATAACCAATTCAGCGCCCCAAACAGCCCCTAACGGATAGAGTTGAATTGAACCTTTGGAACTCAACGGAGGTTGGGTTCTTTTACCCCAATTTTGCTATTATAGGTAGTCCTCTCACTTTTTTTCAGCTCTATTGCCATCGACGACTGTTGTTGTTACTGTCGGCGACCACCTCCGACAAACATTCCGGTGGCCCACAACTCTATGCTCTTGTTGACTTCTGTTTTTTTAGATGGAGTTAAAATAAGATGTCTCACTCTATGTGTTGACATTTAATGACTCTTTTTTAAATTAGTACATTTTAGGAGTTGTGTGATTTTTTTTTCTTTCCAAGAATTAAAATAGATAGGAAAATTGATTCTAATATTTACCATTATCAAAAAAAAAAAAAAAATAACAATAGTAAAAGAAATCAAATAGTTATAATCTCCGACTATTATAACCAACTATGCACCCGATACAAAGGTTGTCCAGACTAAAATACTAAGTGTTTCAAACATAGACTATTCAACTTCACATACTATTATAATCCCCCAACTATAATAACCACAAATTATTAAAACTAACTCTGTGTCCTAATCAGCCCCTAAAAAGTAAATAAAGGTTAATTTTTTGTTAGGAAATAAAGCTTGAATAATGTTTTTTTTTTAAATAATAACTTCATTAAACACAAGAAGAAGGATCGTTCAATACAATCAATTCCTTATTGATAAAGAAGGATAAAAAGGGAGAAGATCAAGGGACCAAAACCAGTCGACACCTTCCAGCATGAAAGGACACCTCTACTCCAAAACACAAAAATCCGACCGGCGATTGAAACCAGCGACCTCACGGGCGATAGTATGCGCCGCTCAATTAGTTGACCTAGGGCAGTGCTTGAAACGGAGCACTCCTAGATTCTAAGCCTCGGCAAGGATGGCTTCACCAAAGACTTTCATCTCGGGCAAGTCTTCATCAAGACTGGACAAGAAGCTGATAAGCTTAGAATAGTCTGACTCCACTTCGATCATCAGTGGTTTCTCAGGGATTGCAAGTAAACTTCTTAAACCTTCCAACATCGCTTTTGCCTCAAAATAGATTTATCGTCCAACTCTCTTTCACCGTTTTCATTCTGGTGCAGATAGGAGATCCATCGGAGTCACGCAAGATCCAGCCCAAGCTGCCTATGCTTTTGGCCGAATTTCACGAAGCATCTGAGTTAATCTTCCAGCAGTTTGGAGGGTTAATTTCTCAAATAATGTAATTTAAAAAAGAAATGACAAAATTAAGGTAGTTTTAAAAATTATAATTTTAATAATGTACTTAAAATAAGAAATTACAAATTAGAGGTGGAAGTTGAAAGTATTGACAAAAATAGGGTGGTAAACAAGGTACACGAGTTTACCTTGGTTGATGTGACGGTGAGGTGTACATTGGACGCAATTCACATAAGAATCGTGTACATAGTACACGAGATTGGAGTGAAAGAAATCGTGTACGTGGTACACAACTTATGCATATTTCTGGAAAAAAGGGAAAACATCTTACCATCTACAGTGTTGGACTTCGAGCGAGCTGCCATATGCGTGGAGTAAAAATAAAAGAATTCTACAACAGAGGTCAAGGACAAAAACAAAAACACATTCACTTCTAGAAACAAAAACACATTGAACGGTCGTGTCCTATTCACATTGAAAGCTACCTTTTGGAGCAGCCGTGTCCTATTTTCACATCCACTCCTAGCATTTCTTCTTCTAACCCCACCTCCCAAAAGCCTTAAAACAAACTCCATAACAAAAAACCAACATGAAGAAAGAAGAGTCCACATAGAGCAGCAAATCGCCAACGGGGAAGAAGTTTTTGCAAATGGGTTTTGATGGAATTGGTTTCTGAAAGGGGAGATTAGAGAAGAAGCCCTAGAGGGAAGCTGGGAGCTCAGTTTTAGAAAAATACCCATCTGAGTTTCATCCATGAAATACTTGGAGACCTCGACCTATTTTTGTTGTTTGAGAATGAGCGTACGTTTGAACGGTGGTAGATGATGGACGGCGACGAAACGACGCGAGGGAGAAAAGAAAAAAACTCTGAGGGGGTCTGTCGGCGCGAGTGAGAAAAGAAAGGATGGGGATAGGGTTTTTTTTTTTTTTTTTATAGAACTCGCGTACCACGTACGCGAGTGTTGTGGCGGCATCCGTGGCACACATGTCAGCTGACGTGGTGTGCCACCTATGCCAATTGCGAACATGGGCCGCGATTTAGCCTGTAATCGCGAACCTGGACCGCGATTCACGTGGGAAATCGCGTTTCTGGATCACGATTTAGCGTACTCGTGACCAATGTGCACGATTTATCTACCCTAAATTTGGAATTAGTTTCAAATCTACTCTATTTTTGTTTTGTTTTTTTTTTTTTTTAATTTTAAACTACATTATTTATAAAAAAAAAAAAAATCCCAGTTTGGAGGTGGGGGAGTCCAACTTGCTTGACTCGGGTGGTTCTCACTGCGCAAGCGGGAGACACTATCCTGGTAAGATCCGAAACTCCCTTGCACTTCTTGAATGCTGCTGCAAATTTGGTTGAGTAATTGGTCTCTGTCTGGCTTTAAATTGGATGGGCTGCTGATGATTTTGTTTCTGAAAGACTAGATTTTCCAGGCTAACCGCGATCTCTATCTAATCCACAAACATTGAAAAGTTTTTAATAAGTACTTGAACTTTTAATTTTGCATCCAATTGATTCTTAAACTTTGGAAAGTGTCTAATAGCTCATTAAACTTTGTCTAATAGATTCCTGAAATCCTGCCAATAAGAATATAACTCAACTGGCATAAAACTTGTACCCTCGATCGAGGTATGAGGTTCAAATCTCTCACCCTCACGTGCTGTAAAAAAAACAAAAAATAAAAACAGATTCTTGAATTTTCAATTTTGTATCTCATTGACATATATATGACATTTCAGCAATAAAATTGAAAGCTTTAATGATTTATTAAACATTTTCTAAAGTTCAAAGACCAAATAGAAACCAACTTTTTTTTTTTTTTTTTTAGAAACAAACTTAAAAGTTTGGAAATTGAACTTGTAATTTAACTATAAATAAATCAAAATTTATCCCAAACTTTCAATTTTATTCAATTAAACCACTTAAAATAAGTATTGCAACATTTATTTTGTTCAGCATTTTACTAATTCGCTAATTTCATCAAAAATTAGTTTTGCACGTAATCAAACTTGATTGTGCACAGAATATACTACTGAATGACTTTGTTTAGTTCACAATTTTTTCTTTTTCAAAAAAAAAAAAAAAAAGTTCACAATTTTTTTAAAACACAGTAATAATGTAATTTTTTCTCTGCAATACTATCAAATTTAGGGCCAAAAACACGTTTTATACTTTATTCCACGCACATGAAAATATATTTTTAATAATTCTTAAAACCAAATTCACAGGCACGTAAAAAGTTGCAACAATTATTTAATTTAAGACGAACATTGCAATAGTTATTCAAACTTAAAAAGAAAAATATAGAAATACTTATACAAGTTTTAAGTGCAATTTGATTGTCAATCTAAACACGATTCAACCGACTAATACATTATAGGATCAACAAAAAAGTTAGAGGTTTGAATCTCCAACCTCAACTCTACATATTATTGATCTACAAAAAAGTGCAACATAATGAAACTAAAAGTATAAGGTAAAAATTGATAAATCATATAAAATTTATGCGTATTTTTTTTTCTTTCTAACAACCAAAACAAAATGAACCTAACTCAATGGTAATTAGCATGTATCTTCAACCAAAAGGTTTAGAGGTTCAAAACCTCTGCTCCTAAATGTTGTTGAACTAAAAATAATAAAAGCAAGGTTTAAATCCTATGTTGGTCGGTCCTTAAACTCTGAGTTTATCTATTTTGATCCCTGAACTTTTAAAATGTCCGTTTTCATCCCTAAATTTTCAAGTTTATTCTATTTCAGTCCCTGAACTTTAGCTTCGAGTATATGTATTAGTGTGATTTCAAGCCAAATAAAATTAAAGATAAACTCGAGCAAAGCAGATTTAAGGTAGAAAAATAACATAGCAAGGATTAAAATGGTTAATTTTAAAAAATTTGGTGACTAAAATAGACATTTTAAAAGTTTATAAATTGAAACATAACAAACTTGAAAGTTTAGGGGTTGTTTGGAGTGCTGGGTTGGTTATAATAGCCGGGGTTATAATAGTCTAGGGATTATAATAGTCTGTGTTTGGGATGCAAATTATTATAGTCTGGGATAAAATAGTATGTGTTTGGGGTGCAAATTATTTTAGTTTGGGATAAAATAGTTTGTGTTTGGGGTGCAAATTATTTTAGTTTGGGTTAAAATAGTCTGTGTTTGGAGTGTTGACCTGTTTAATATGGGGTTCTAAATCAAAGGTTCAAGCTGACTGTTTTTTTTTCCTGACTTTTTTGTTTATTTTCCTCATACAACTTTGTACTCAAATATCATATTTTGCAAATATCAATAAACAAATGTTTGGGTTTAGTTGTAAAAAAATAAAAAAATAAATAAAGTTTTGGGTATAGAGGTTAAATTATGTGTTTAACTTAAAAGGAACAAAAAAAAAATAACCTACGGTAAAAGTTGATTTTCTTTGTTTTAGAGTCATGGATTTTTTCACAAAATAAGTCATTTTATGATTTCATATAGAAAAACCATATTTGTTTCATTTCTGTATTTCCAACATAAAAATGGTAAATGCTTATTGAAAACTCATTTTACCTTCATTATCAAAAGAATCAAATAAATAGAAATCTCATAAAATAAAAACTTGAGTAGTATTTTTATTATTATTATTATCACAGTAAACTTGAATACGATAAGTATAATTTGGAATGAAAAATATGGTACGATGAAGGTAAACATTCATATACTTCATTATCAAAAGTAATTATGTAATAAAACTTCATATTTATATATGTCTAAAGACAACATAGTATCTAACTCCCTAGAAATTTTCCGACTTTTTCGGCGACCACCAACAAATTTTCTAATGACTGAATTTTTTTCCCTCTTTTTTCCTTTCTTTTCTTCTACCTCTTTTCTTTTGTTCTTTATTTTTGTTTTTTATATTTTTCGAAATGAAAATGAGAAGAAAGAAAAAAAAAAAAATCAGTCGTCGGCGATAGTCGGAAAAGTGGCCGAAAAGTCGACGACGGTCGCCAGAAAAATCGCCGGTCGGTCGTCGTCAAAAAAGTCAAGGAGTCGCATAGAAGAAGAGAGGAGAGAGTCACTGTAAAGAATGGATAGAATAATCAGGTGGGTTGAATGATGGTTACTGTAACAATACGGGAAGTAAAAATACCCAACTTCACCCCTTATTTTTGTTGATGTCCCAAACACGTGAGGTATAATAGCCCCACTATTATAACCAACATAGGGACAAAACGACCCCTTAGAGATTAAAATAGAAAAAAGATCGTGGACTAAAATAAAATATAAAACTAAAAATAAAATAGTAGAATGGCACAATTAATTTATGAGATTAAGTGCGGTTGGATTGTGACGGTTGATAGACGGCGTTAAAAAGGTTCCGTTAATGTGCGGCTGTTTGTTGCCGCGAAAGGACGGATCTCTGGATTTTCATTCACTCCAATCACCTAACCTTTTGGGATATTGGATGGAGAGTGGATTGAGAGGTTTACAAATAATAGAATAAAAGAAAGTCCTTTTCAAAAAAAAAAAAAAAAAAAAAGTCTTTAAAAAAATAGAAAAAGAAAAAAAATTATGGTTTTCGAAATAATCTAATCACGACTCAATAGATAAGATATCTATTACTGTTCTTTAAATTCAAAGTTATAAAAACACATATTACATGTTGTACGTGTTTTTTTTTCTTTTCTTTTCGATAATGAATGTGAATACAGGTATATCTGTTAAAATAGGAAAATGTTTATGGTATATAAATAAGTATATTGTTGTTATTAGTTGACTTATTTCGTGTGGAATTAAAAGTAAAATTGTGAGTGCTTGATATTTGGTGGATAATATAACACAATTGTGGAAATATGAGCAGGGACGGATAAATTTTTATATAAAGTTTCAATTTTGAAAATTTAGAGGAACCAGATTAGAGAGAAAACTTTAGTTTTAACTTTTTATACAACATTTTTTAATATGTTATTTCATTGTTGGTTTATTGTACCATGTCAAATCATCCAACTTTCGTTTACTATGTCACATCACTTTTTACAAAATCGTGTTCTAGTAGGAAGTAATTTTTGAAATCTCAATTCAAAGTTCAAGAAAGATAATTGGAACCTTTTAGAATGTGGAGACTAAATAAATAAGATCTCGTTTGATAACTGTTGGGAGAAATTACAAATAACAGAGAAAAACGGAGAAAATATTGAGAAACAAACACGTAAAGAATTAGGTTGAGGCGCGGGTATCTTACTCTCTTTAAAGAGATTCAAGCCCTCTGCGGAGTATAATTCTTTATCAATCACCGGTGTGCAACAGGTCTTCTCTAGCTTGTCCCCTCAAGGATATAACAACCCAACTGAAACGTTGTGTAGCTCAAACCACTCTGCACTAAGAGATTGTGCTCAAAGCTCCACAACAAAGAACACCCCACTTTTGGCCAATTGTATTTTTATTTTTATTTTTTGGTGAAAAGGCCAATTGCTCTTAAAATAGCAAATGAGAGAAATATGAGAAAGTAGAAAGAAGAGAAGATAGAAATTGTTGTATTTTAGAGAGTGTGGTAAGAAAGGTATTTATATAAGAATTTTAGATCTAGGAATTTAATACAAATAAAAAGTAACCAAAATTCAAATTAAAACCTTCTCTTGCCAAATACGTTTTTCGTTCTTTTAAAAAAGAAAAACCTCCAAAATTTAACATCCAAGATTGAAACTCATATTTAAATTACAATTAAATATTAAAATGTTACAACATTCTCCCACTCATTTTAATATTTAAAATAATCAAAATCAATTGGCCATAAGAAAGATAATTATGAGAGGAAGTGATTGTCCTTCTTCTCTTGTCTATTATTATAGGTGCATTAGCATTACATTGTACGATGGCTTACTCATTATGAGAGGAAGTGATTGTCCTTCTTCTCTTTATTATGCCTTGGTTTGTAAAGACTACAATTTAGATAAATCAGATGCCTCATTCGATGGGATAAATGAGGCACAACTTAGAAGTAAATGGACGGAAGAGGGCTTGATTGTGGATCCTCGAAAACAGAAAAAGAAATAGCTTAGAAAAGGATAGACCCTCATTAACTAACACTAATATGTGTAAGTTTGAGTTTTGCGTGTGAAGGGGTGGGGATACTTTAAATTTAAGTTTTGTGTGTGTGGTTGTTTATGTGGATAGTTTTCGTTCTTTTCTTGTAAATGCATCTTAGAATAGGGTAGAGACTCCTTAACTAGGGCTAATATGTGTAAGTTTAAGTTTTGTGTGTGTAGGGATGGAGGATACTTTAAATTTAAGTTTTGTGTGTGTGTATGATTGGAGGTACTTATGTGTGTGTAGGGGTGGAGGATACTGTAATGTGTAGTAAATAGTTAGAATAAAAGAAATGATCTAGGTAGGTTTTAAACCATTTTTAAACCATTTTTAAACTAGGAATTAATAAGAAATAAGAGTTAGTAAATAACATTTATGCTGATTTTTACTTAATCATGTTATATTTTGTTAGGCTGAACAAATTCAATTGTTAAGCGCTAATTGCAAAGCTGATGAAACCACGCAATAAGTTGCTAGTTTTAAATGATGTTCGGTTTTCATTGTTAATGGCGCTTTTTACTCACCTTTTTTGGCTGGGGGCACACAATGTTCTCTTCTTTTTTTTTTTTAAGTATGTCTTAAAAAAATGGTTACACCATTATATTTAAGATTTATGCAGTTAGCAAGTTGTGTTGTTTCAAGAAAAGGCTATGGAGCCTGATGAACCCAAACAAACAAGGAAAGAAATCATTTGGTTCAAGAAAATGGTGATTAGATCTTTTTTTTTTTTTTTTTGAAAAATAATACTTTTTATAACGCCACAGGGGCAGAAGAAACGAGGTCAAGATTGACCAGATCATACATCCATCTTGGGAAGTTACACACCCAAGTCATGTTCACACTACTAGCTCTAGCCACTTTAGCTATTTTATCTGCAACACGATTACAATCCCTTGGAATATGGGAAAATCTAATCTCTGAAAACGAAAATAAGGAGACCCAAATATCTTCCAAAACCACTTCGACTTCTCCCCAACAACTAGTTTTCTTAGAAATAAGATTTATGGCTTCCATGCAATCCGATTCTACCAGGAGTTTTCTACAATCCATCGATACAGCCAGTCTAATCCCCTGTAAGATCGCCATCAACTCTGCAATCGGCGCCTGGAAATCGACATTTAACGATCTAGATGAAGCTCCCACCGATTTACCGTCCGAATCTCTGATAATAGCTCCCAAACCAGTCGAAGGAGGATTTTGGCCCCAAGTTGCGTCTGAATTTAGCTTCCAGCAACCTGAAGGCGGAGGAGACCATTTCGCCTGCGAAGACACCCTTGCTGATAGATCTCTGAACGAATTAGGGGAAGCTTGAATCAGGTTCATTCTTTTGAATGTTTTGATATATTCCCCTATCCACTTGCTTCTGATCATAACTGGAGGAAATTCTTCATTATGTGTCTTCTTATTTCTATCCAGCCAAATTGCCCAACATGTGACTGCGATTAGCTCCATTTCTTCCATTGATTTTGACGAATTTAGGCTCAACCATCTATCTGTAATGCTATTGTTGAAATCAATCTGCAGCATCACATTATTGAAAGTTTGAGTCCAGATTTCCCTAGCTCGAAAACACCCAAACAGACAATGGTCAGTAGATTCGACTTCCTTTAAACACATAGGACAAATAGGAGAAGATGGAACACCTCTTTTAGACAAATTAAAATTAGTAGGGATTATCTCATTAAGAGCTTTCCAACAGAAGATTTTTATTTTGTTAGGGATTTTTAATTTCCATAGATTCTTCCACACACTCTCCATAGGATAAGAACTCGAGGAAGCTTCATTTATTTTATTATTCAAGAACAGTTTATAGCCACTCTTCACTGTATATTTCCCAGTTTTATCGTAGTGTCATATTATTTTATCTTCCAAATTAACATTAACAGGGATTCTCTTAATAACTTCCAAATCCATATCTAACACAGAGTGGCTTAGTTTATCTAAATCCCACTGGCCTGAAGGAGAAATGTAGTTAGATACCTTGTCATCAACAACTTCCATATTTACACATATAGGCTTAAAATTAATTTCTCTTGGAATCCATGGATCATGAAACATTGATATAGAGTTACCATTACCTACCCTATATCTTATGCCTTTTAATAAAAGATCACGCCCCCACATTAAACTCTTCCACAAATAAGAGGAATTTTTACCTTCTACAGCAGATAGAATATCAGAATTATTAAAATAGATGCCTTTCAAAAACCTTGCAACAAGAGAACCAGGATTAATCAATAATCTCCAAATTTGTTTGGCTATTAATGCTTGGTTAAAACCCTCAATATCCCTGAAATTTAAACCACCTAGGCATTTAGGATAACATAGTTTCTCCCATTTAATCCAATGCATTTTCCTTTTTGTATTATTCGAACCCCACCAAAATCTAGAGAAACTTTTGGTGATCTCATTGCACAGACTCTTTGGGAATCTAAAAGTACTCATAACATACATAGGAATAGCTTGGCCTACACTCTTTATTAGGACTTCCTTACCTGCCAAAGAGAAAAAAGAGCTCTTCCAGCCTTGTACTGACTTCCAAACTTTATCTAGCACATAACTAAAGTCTTTGGCTTTACTCCTAGTGAACACCGAAGGAATTCCTAAATATTTACCAAAACTATCAACCTTTTTAACTCCTAGTATGCTGCTAAGAAAAACCCTTCTGTCTTGATTAACCTTTTGAGAAAAAAGAATTGCTGATTTCGAAAAATTTATGCATTCACCCGAAGCATTCTCATAAAGGTTAAGAAGATCTTTTAAAACCACTAATTCTCTTTCATCCGCCTTGCAAAATATTAAACTATCGTCTGCGAATAGTAAATGAGAGATTGGAGGACTGTTAGAAATCCTTAAACCCGTAAGCTGCCCTTCTGAATTAGCTTTTGTTATTAAGTTTGAGAGACCCTCTGCTACAAACAGAAAAAGATAAGGGGAAAGAGGGTCCCCTTGGCGAAGACCCCTACTAGAACCAAAGTTCCCTATATAATCCCCATTAATATTAACTGAGAAGGAAGCAGTGGAAATACATCTTAGAATTAACTCAACCCAATCTTTGTCAAACCCCAATCTAAGCATAACTTCTTCTAGAAAATGTCATTCAACCCTATCATAAGCCTTGCTTAAATCAATTTTTAGGGCTGCCATATTCATTTTAATATTCTTATGGTTTTTAATTGCATTTAGGCATTCATGACCTATCATTATATTATCAGAAATTAATCTATTTTGTATAAAAGCTGATTGAGAATCTGAAATTATATCATTGAGGAACCATTTTAGCCTATTAGCAATAGTCTTAGTAACTATTTTATAGTTTACATTGCATAAACTAATAGGCCTAAAATCACCTACTTCTTTTGGATTAGGAGATTTAGGAATAAGGACAATATTTGTGTGATTCCACTCTCTGATACATTTTCTGTTATTTAGAATATCCAGACACTCTTCTATTGTTTTGTGACCTACAATATTCCAATATTTCTGATAAAATAATGCTGGAAAACCATCGGGGCCAGGGGCTTTAGTGGGAAAAAGTTGACTAACTGCCTTTTCAATTTCAAATTTAGTGAAAGGACTTAAGAGTTTATTATTCATAGCCCTAGTAACTTTAGTCTGAATGCCATCTACTGCCAAATTTATTATTTCTTCCCTAGGCTGAGATGAGGTAAAAAGGCTCTGAAAATAATTCATAAAAGTAATCCCAATCTCCTCTGGATTCTCAACCCAACTCCCAATCTCATTAGTTATCCCATTTATTTCATTAGTTTTCCTACGAATAGAAGCCTTCTTATGGAACCACTTGGAATTTCTATCGCCCCACCTAAGCCAATCTTCTCGAGACCTTTGTTTCCAATATATCTCTTCTTCCTCAAGTAATTTATCTAGTTCAAATTCTAAAGCATGGATATGGTCAAAATTAATACACATTTTGTTAATATAAGCTTCCTTTAAAGATTTCTTACATTCTTCAATTCTGTTTTTCCTTTGATTATTAAGATCCCTACCCCATTTTCCTAATGCTTTAGAACAAGAAACCAAATTACTTGACAAAGAGTAAAGTGGAGGGATATTACCTGACCATGTACCATTTTCAGAAATCAATTCTTTACATTTGTCGTGCTTGGTCCAGTACTCCTCAAACTTGAAATGATAGCTTTTCCTCTTCTTTGTTGGTCTTCCAAACTCAATATTTATTTCGATTGGCTTGTGATCCGAGAATAGCCAGTCCAAATTCTTAATATCTGTCAAGTTGAAAATATTTTCCAGAGAAGGATTACAAATAAATCTATCAAGCCTCTCCCAAATATGGAAACCTCTCCTGGCACCATACCATGTATACAAATCCCCACTCGGTTTAATATCCTTCAACTCGCATTCATCTAGGACTTGTCTGAAATTCTCAAGAAACTTCCTATCTCTTTGAGGACCTCCAAATTTTTCAGAATCCCACAAAATCTCATTAAAATCCCCTCCTAAAAGCCATGGGAGATCACTACTTCCCTGCAACTTTCTTATGAGATCCCAAGATTTGATTTTTTGACTTGATTCTGGGAATCCGTAAAAACCAGTAAATCTCCACAACTTATCTTTCAATAAGATCTCAGTGTCAATATGGTTTTGGGAATAGGATTTAACTTTAAGAAGATTCTTATCCTTCCAAAAGATACATAAACCCCCTTTAGCACCCATACTGCTAACCGTAAGGTAACCTTCAAATTTGCAAATGTTTTTTATTTTCCCTGTAATTTCTTCTCCACATTTTGTTTCTGATATAAAAAGGACCTGGGGAGATCTTGTATTCACAAGATTTTGAATTGCTCGGAATGCTCTCGGGTTCCCCAAACCCCGAGCATTCCAACAAAGAATTTTCATTGCCTTAGGCAGGGCTGCCTTGCAGCCACTGCCAAATTTTCAGAGTCATCCATGTAACCATATCCTCACCATCCCCTGTTTTCGACTTCTTGCTACCTTCCTCAGATTCCTCACCTCTCTTCCTCTTCTGTAAACTGATATCACTTTTATTTTGAAGCTCCTTGGAACCTAACCTTGCTCTCCTTTTCCAACTGGATTTCTTTTTTGATGAAATTTCCACCCCTGCCGAATTTGTAAAAGAATCTGAACTAATTTTGTCAGATTCTTTTGCCAATTCGTTTAGAAAGCCAGATCTATTAAGGTCTATTTCCTTATTCCCTTCTTCAAACATTCCTTGATCTTTCAGCTTCTCCAAAATATTTTCTTCTCTAATGCAGATTCCAGGTTCCTCATATACTGGAGACGAGTCCCCTGCAAGGTTCACCTCCTGACCCTCCATAGCCATATTCTGATTTTCTTCTACACCTTCAGCATCTAAGTCCTTTTGCTTTGGTTGATCATTATCATTGTTTTGATTACTATTAGGTTTCTTAGATTGATTGCCAAAACCTTGAAACCGAAGCCACATTCCAAATTCCAATCTGCTCTGTTCTTGCATTTCCTCTTTCTGTTTATCATGACAGTCTTTAAGAACGTGACCGATCCTCCCACATTTGAAACAAAACTCAGGTAACCGCTCATATCTTATTGCTATCCAACATCCTTCCCTAATCTCCTCCGACTTCAACATAAAACCCCTACATAAAGGTTCAGTAATATCCAATCTAACTTTTATCCTCATACTATTCCCACCACAAAATTCTTCTTTATCACATTCTACCTCCAAAAACTCTCCCAAACTATCCCCTAGCTTCTTTGCCATTTGTTTGTTCCTGAATTCCAGGGGAAGGTTGAAAAGTCTTAGCCAAAACGCTGCCTTCTTGAATTCAATTTCAGAAACACTAACATTGACCACTGGTTGTTCAAGAATTAGAAGATACTTATCAAAGAACCATGGTCCATTCTTAAAGATCCAGTCTTTATCGAAATTACATTCAAATTTGAAGAGGAACAAGTTCTTCCCAATCAGTTCGACCTCAAAATCTTCTCTTGTTCTCCATGCTCCAATCAGCGCATTCTTAATTGCAACTTTGGATATGATTCTACTAGTCAGTAGTTTCTCTATCAAACAGTGGCTGAATCTTCCCTTGATATTCTTTAACACATCTGGTTCCACCGAAAAGAACTTTTCTTTCTCTCTTTCCCTCAACGTAAAATGCCTCCATTCATCTAACAAATCATCCAGATCCATTGCTTTCTTCCTAGATTACCAGACGAATGCTTCACTTCCTCTACCCAGCAATATGCTGAAAAAGCCCCACTTCTAAGGGGAATACTCCAAGAACCCACAATGCGTGGTCTTGATTCAAATGGTGATTAGATCTTATCCCTTATTTTATTTTTCTCTACTTTGATATTTATTGTTTAAGTGTGTGTTCTTGTTGCTAGTTATACTCCTTATTTTTCCTTGTATAAATTTGTGGGATGAAATTCAATTACTTGTCTCAAAGTATTGTCAATATATAAAAAAAAATTACTTTGAAGTTTGATTTAGTTTCTTTGAATTAATTATTGATTTAGTTTATTGATCTTTGATGACACACCGACATATATATAGGAGGATATGTTCATCTCAATCTTTTAAATCATGTGTACGTGTTATTCGAGATGATTATGTTTTGGAATTGTGTACTTATTTTTATTTTCATTTTTACTTTTGGATTATGGATTGTACATGTATTAGTAGAACACTTTGAGATTATGAAATCTTGGTATTATATGTCTATATTCTTGAAATTTTATTTTGATGTAAATGCACTTAAATACATTAAATGTTTATATGATTGAGTTAATTTTAGAATAACATTTGAAACAATTTGTTACTTATATAAAAATGCTATAGAAGTTGTTACATACTACTTGAAGTTCATCATTATCCATGTCATTGGCTATCACAACCAAGTTAAGAATGTTATAATCTGTTTTCTATAACATTTTTCACTATTATAAAAAATGTTATTAAAGATAAATCATAACATTTTTTTTGTTAAAGCTATAAAGGGCCCGTTTGGTACAAGGTTTTTGGAGATGGGAATGGGAAGGGTTTCTAATACCCTTGTTTGTTTCAAGATTTCTGTGGTGGGCCCAGGAAATAACACATTCTCAGGCATCATTTATGCCCATAAGCAAGGGTTTTCTATGCCCTTGCAAAAACATGAGTTTTCTCTTTTCCCATCTCTTCTTTTTTATTTTTATATGCAATTTTATTTTGAATATAGTTCATTAATTAACTAATGGATACTAAATTAAAAATAATATAATAAATTATTTAATTAGATTAAATAATAATTTGTCAAGAATTTCATTTTTTTTAAAACAAATACTTTTTTCTAGGACTTTTAAACAAATACTTAGTCCAAGTTTATTAAAGGGATGTAATTACATATTTACTAAAATTATAATTAATTAGTCAATATTATCCAAAATATATTTAATTATTGAATTAAAATCATTTAAATGAATTTAGTATAAAAATTCATTTTTCAATAATTATAATTAATTACTTATCGATTATTTATAATCAATTAATTACTTTTTAAAATTTCCTTATAATAAATAAATAATCATATTATTATTAAATATTTATCTAATTAATTTTTATGGATACAATATATTAAATTATTGTAGTTAAAGATATTTATTAAAAAATAATTAAATAATTTTAGTTTGTTAAATTAACATAGTTTATCCCATTAAAATCATTTCATGATTATTATTTCATTAATTTTTATTATTTTATTGATTAATTTATTAAAATTACATAAAGTTTACCTGATTAATTCTAAAAAATAAATAAAGACATAATTTGTTCTCATAAAATCCTGATGACATTCCCATGCACAACCAAACACAGTTATCTTTGATTCCCAGCAATCTTATTCCCAGGCATCATGTATTCCCAGACATCTATAAAACCTTAAACCAAACGGGCCCAAAAAGTTTTTATAATATCAAATTTATGCAATTGAAAATGGAACTTTTATAGCTTTTTCTATAGCATGGAAAAAACGCTATGAAAAGTCATGTACTTTCAATAACATTGGCTATGACAACATGCCTAAAAGCCTATTTTTAATTGCTATAACAAACACTATCATATGTTTTTATAGCGTTTTTTAACTGCTATTAAAAACGCTATTAAAGGGCAATCATAGTGTTTTTTCTAACGCTATGAAAAGTTTCCATAACATTAAAATTACGCAACGGAAAGTGAACTTTTATAGCATTTTTCATAACGTTGAAAAAATGCTATGAAAAGTTGGAGACTTTCAATAACATCGGCTACGACAGCGTTTCAAAAAACACTATAGAAAGCCTACGATAGCGTTTTCTTAATGCTATCGTATGTCATATTTGTTGTAGTGGGGCTTATTGAGATCTCCAACATTCTCATTTGGTTTTCTCAATAGTAGACTCCATGCCTTGAATCTCCTTAAAATTGTTGGGGGAAATTACAAATAACAGAGGAGAACGAAGAAAATATTGAGAAACAAACACATAAATAATTAAGTTGAAGCGCGGGTATATCTCGCTCTCTTTAAGGAGATTCAAGTCCTCTGCGGTGTATAATTCTTTATCAACCACCGGTGCAACATGTCTTCTCTAACATGTCCTCTCCAGGATACAACAATCCAACTAAAACATTGTGTAGATCAAACCACTCTACACTAAGAGGTTGAGCTCAAAGCTCCACAACAAAGAACACCCCTCTTTTGGTCAATTGCTCTTAAAAGAGCAAATGAGAGAAATATGAGAAAGTAGAAAGAAGAGAAGATCGAAATTGTTGTATTTTAGAGAGTGTGATAAGATAGGTATTTATATAAGAATTTTAGATCTAGGAATTTAATACAAAGAAAAAGTAACCAAAATTCAAATTAAAACATTTTCTTGTGTCAAATATGTTTTTCACTCTTTCAAAGAAGAAAACATCCAAAATTTAACATCCAAGATTGAAACTCATATTTAAATTACAATTAAATATTAAAATGTTACAACAATAACCATTTTGTTTTTTAAACTTGAATTTATAAACACTCTCCTCCCTCTGAATGTATTTTGTCATCAATTTCTTACAAACATTTTTGAAATCCAAGCCAAGTCTTAAAAACTAAAAAGGAAAAAAAATAGTTTATAAACTTGTTTTTAGAATTTGGAATTTTGCTAAAAATCCAAATGTTTCTTTAAAGAAATATGGAAATATTTGTAAATAAATAATGATAAAAACAAGTAGAATTTTAAAACCACAAAAACTTGGTCACAAGACCTAAATTATCAAAATTTAGTAACCTACTCTATATCTATAATTCAATAATTTATTAGCATTCTATATGGTTGTATAGTCTATGGCCTTAGTTTCTTCTGTTTATCATTAGTTACTTTTCAGTTATTTATATTAATTCTCCTCTTGTATAAATATCAGTTCATTATTATCAATAATATTGAGGAGATTCATTTCTTAATTCTGAAATCTTTATGGTATCAGAGCAGATCAGATTCTCTCCACACGTCAAGATCTGAGATTTCTTGATTTTTTTTTCTCTCTCGTGACTTTCTTCCACGAAGCACGATGACGACTACTGAAGTCAACCCTGAAGTTCCGCAAAATTCGAGCGAATCTGCCCTAATTCCAAATCTGAGTTCGAATTCAAATTCCTCAGTTTCTCTCCTCAACAACATCTGTAATCTGGTTTCTGTTCGACTCGATTCGACGAATTATGTTCTTTGGCGGTTTCAAATTTCTCCTCTTCTGAAATCGCACAAACTTTTCAAGTATGTTGATGGTTCCGCCAAGGCTCCTGAAGCGATCGTTAGGGTTGAAGGACAACCTCCGCGTATGATAGAGAGCATAGCTAGCTAGTTTTCCCTAATTAATTTAGCTAGTCTTTTATAATTTATTGGCCAAAATTATGCATTTATGTGTTGTATTTAAAGGAAATATAGTTTTGAGCCAATTGGATGTTCGGGATGCGAAAGGAAGCCGAAGAATGAAAAAAAAAAATCAAAGTTGGAAGATTGAAGATAGGCCCATCCGCAGACCAGCGTCGAGACGCTGCTCTTTGGGCGTTTCGACGCTGACATTCTATATTTGGAGTTTTCAATCTTAAAAAAAAAAAAAAAACATAGCGTCGTGACGCTACGACCAAAATTTTCCCTATTTATATTTTGCGACTAGGGCTTTTTGGGGGACTTTTTTTGGGGGAGATTTGGAGCCGAAAACAGAGAGAAAAACCCTCTTTTGAAGCTGAAGCAAGTGGTGGAGAGCGGGATTGAAGACTTTGTTCGTGAAGATCGTGGCGGGGACGTGCGGTCTCGGCCACCTAGTGTTTAATCTTTGTTCCCTCTTACTTTAGTTAGTTTTTAATGGCTTTTTCATGCTTAGTTTATCTTGTAACGCCTTGTATGAGTAGCTAAGCTTGTTACTTAGGGATTGATGTAGTCTTTTTAGTTTATGGATTGATTTATGGGTTGAATTGTGCAATTGTTTTATGTTTGCATTCTTAATTTAATGCTTTCAATTAATTGGCCATTAGTTGAATGATCTAAGTGTTGAGTCTTGCTCGGGAGAGGGGATTTAGCGTAGACTTAATTAAGATTGCATGACTAAAGTAGAATTTCTAAACTCGTGACGGAATTTAGAGTAACTTTAGAATTGGTCAAAAAGAACTAAATGCCTTGCATATTAAAGAACTTAGATAGAGATATCAAGTTAGTTAATTTGCATGAGAATCAATTATACTCGGGAGAGGTAGTTGTGATTAAAGGTTCTTTGACTCATAAAACCATTGTACGTTATAATTCATTCCCTAAAATCAATCCTAGCTTAAATTGACAAAATCAATTCCCTAAGTATTCTTTCAATTGAAGTTCACATCTTTAATTTGCATATTCTTTGTTTCCAAAACTCACTACTTTTCGATCCCTAAATAAAATTAAGCAAGAATATTCATGGTAGTTAATCTAACTTAAAAATCCAATCCAGAGGACGACACTCGATTGCAAAATCACTTTATTATTACTTGACCCGTGCGCTTGCGGTAGGAAAATTCCACATCATATTAATCCTGAATTCGAGATTTGGTATGAACGAGATCAGGCTCTTATCACACTGATCAACGTTACATTGACTCAAACTGCCCTGTCCTATGTTATTGGTTGTCAAACTTCCAAGGAGGTGTGGGACAAGCTTGAGAAACACTTCTCTTCCTCTACTCGCACTAATATCGTTGGCCTCAAGACCGAGTTACAGAGCGTTTCCATGAAATCTGGTGAAACGGTTGATACGTACGTTCGTTGGGTTAAAGAGATTGTTAACAAGTTGGCTGCCGTCTCTGTTATCATCGATTCAGAAGATCTCATAATCTACACCGTCAATGGTCTTCCATCGGTGTATAATGTCTTTAAAACTTCTCTCCGGACTCGGTCTCAAAGCCTTACTTTTGACGAGCTGCATATTTTGATGAAGACTGAAGAGACTGCTATTGAAAATCAAATTAAGGTTGACGAAACGACCAATACTTCTCATCTTGCAATGACCGCGAATCTTGAATTTCAGGGCAGAGGTAATTGGAGAAGTAATGGTCGAGGTCGTGGTAGATCTGATGGAAATTGAAATGCTGGCAGAGGTCGGGGTAGTTCTAATCAATTCTCGAATACTCCTCACTCTGCTTCTTCACCATCGCCTGGTCAGTTTTCTTCTTCTTCCTTTGATGACAATCGTTTCTCCAGTAAGGTTACATGTCAGATCTGCCACAAATATGGTCATAACGCCTTAGATTGCTACAACCGTATGAATTACTCATACCAGGGCCGACATCCACCTGCCAAACTTGCTGCTATGGCTGCTTCAGCTTCTACGGTTGGTCCTTCTCCTTATAATTCTCCAACTGATTCTCGTGTTTGGCTGACGGATACAGGTTGTAATGCACACCTGACTAATGACCTTGCGAATCTGAGTGTTTCCTCGGCTTACAATGGAGAAGAGAATATCACGGTTGGCAATGGTCAGTCTCTCTCTATTTCTCATTATGGATTTGGCAAGTTTTCCCTTCCTCATAATTCTTTTACTCTATCAAATCTTTTTCGTGTTCCTCATATTAGCACCAATCTTCTCTCCGTTCATCAATTTTGTATTGATAACCACTGTTGTTTCATCTTTGATTCTTCATCCTGAAGGGATAAAAGTCCTTTCGCAGCGGAAACGATCAAGAACCTTAACTCAGTTTTAAATTCGGAATAAATTACCATACGTTGGCAAATTAAAACACAGCAGTAAAATCAAATAAAACTACTGAATTTTAATAATAAAACATGCTAATACATATTTAGATCTAATCTAAATTGGATCCTAATGATCCTAGATCAAGAAATACCTACCGTAGATGAAGTTCTTGATCTTTTCGTCTAATTCTCTTTGAATTGTAGTAAAAACCAGCAGCCTTCGAAGCCTTTCTTTGCTGCAAATTTCCCACGAACACAACCAAAAGTGCTACACGAGTATCCTCCTAGAGAATGGAGTTGAGAGGTTTGTGGGAACCAAGAAAATTCTGGGAATTTTGGGGTTTTGTTCTCTGTATTCACTAGAGAGGAAAAACACAGAGAAAAACTACTGAGAGAGGGAGCGAGACGCGTGAGAGAGTGAGAGAGATCTCAGAGGCCAAAAAGGGATCAAAAACTAACTGAACTACTCAGTTACGTTAAGAAGCAAAAACTTCTCCTATTCTCACTCAACATCGTGCGTATTGCACAATTAGTGGGTAGGATTAATTCTTATCAGTTATCTTTAAATGATAAGAAAAAATTAATTATTAAATTAATAATAATTAATTAAATAATATTAAGAATCCCAATTTATCTTAACATTATAAACATAAATCACATTTATGTCAACCTCCCACATAACCTATAGTTTTAATGTAAAGTAATTAAATCAAATTTAATTAAATTAAATTAAAACTAAAAAATATTAATTAATTCATCAATTAATTAATATTATAATTAAATATCATATACTTAATTATATTTCTCTCTCATAAACTATAGTTTTAATGTACATCAAATGTGCATTAATTATAACCTATAGTTTTTAATATGAATCCAATTCATATTTAAAACTTAACACTCGAACATCTTCGAATGTTCCATTCCCCTTTAGAATTTTACCTCAACGCCCCTAGTGAGCTACCGGTGGGACCTAATGGACCTACAGACCAGAAGCTCCAACGATATGAGATTAATTGGCTAAACTCATTAACCAAGTTAATCAATGTTCGTTAACTGTGGTTCACTCCACTATAGAACCACAGCTGCATTTTTCTCACTGTAGATATATTTCTGTGTCCACGGATATCGACCATCAACAGCAAGTTAGCCCTTCACGTGTGTTCGTACCCCAGCTAGGTCAAATTACCGTTTTACCCCTGGACTACCTCTTCATCCTTAAGTACCAGTGCTCCTCTAATGAACAACCTGTTTGAGGTCCAACCAACAAACAGAAGTCCCTCTCGTGCCATAGAGAGGGTAGGGCCCATTGTTCAAGACCTGGAGACACCACTTAAGGGAACACACCTCTACTTGCCCTAATGTTGGGAAGGAGTGAATTCCATCTTGTAAGACTATGTTCCCAGCTCCCCACTCGGTCTTGTCCCCAAAATGGTAGGCTTATTGAGTCGGCGTGCAGACCACTCTCACCCGTACAAATCAAAGGACAATCCCTCATGGACAGGAGTCCATAATCCACTCAGGATTAAGGCCAAGTTGCCTAGGTCATCCTAGTGAAATAGAAACCGAGCTAACTAACGGTGTTACAGTTAGTGGTTAACTATTTCGCGGTCCGGCCTTTGTGCAAACTCATTGCACAGGATACCCTCACTCGCATGTCACCTACATGAACGCATTGGATCATTACGTTTGTATCATTATACAAAGCGGGCCGTATCCATAGTGTCACCAGGATAAGGTACCCAGCCTTATCCCTATACTACAGACCCTTTAGGCTAAAACTTGAACATTGATCCCCGTATGTCTCTACATACTAATTCAAGCCTCATTCTATTAGCCTTGGATGTTTAGTTTATTGGATTAGGGTTGATAAGACAAGATATAATACAAACATTGAATAATACATCACTTTTATTAATGTTCGGTCAAATTTACATTTACTATCTACGAGTTTTAGGGCATAAAATCCAACACATCCTTCACTATTCAGGACAAAATCACGGGCAAAGTTCTTTTTCACGGTCCTAGCATCAATGACCTCTACCCTATTTCTACTGGACCGAGCTCATCTAGATCATCAGCACAAGTAAACCTCGTGGCTCAAGTGGGTGTCAAGGACTCTACTGCTGTGTGGCATGATAGGTTAGGCCACCCTTCTGTCTCTGTTTTACGTTCTATTTTGAACTCTTCATGTATTCCTGCTGCCTTTTCTGATATTGGTCTTTGTAAGTACTGCCTTGATGGTAAACTGTCCAAACAATCCTTTCCTCTGTCTTCTACTGTTTCATATGCTCCTTTGGAGCTTCTTCACAGTGATGTATGGGGCCCTGCCCCTGAAAAATCAATAAATGGTCATAGATATTACGTATCCTTTGTTGATGATTTTTCCCGATATACGTAGCTTTTTCCTATGTGTTATAAATCTGATGTCTATTCGACCTTTACTAATTTTCTTCCATTTTTTGAAAATTTAATTTCCTCCAAACTTAAAACTTTTCGAAGTGATGGTGGGGGTGAATATCTTAGTCATAATTTTCAAAATTTCCTCACCACTCGTGGTATATTGCACCAAAAATCTTGTCCCTATACACCCGAGCAAAACGGAGTTGCTGAACGAAAGCACCGTCACATTGTTGATATGGCCTTATCACTCATGTCTAAATCCTCTGTTCCAATGCGCTTTTGGTGCTTTGCTTTTGCAACGGCAGTTTTTCTTATTAATAGATTGTCTTCTCCAAATCTTGGCCATAAATCTCCCTTTGAACTTCTTTTCAAAACTCCTCTCGATTGTACCTCTCTTCGTGTCTTCGGGTGTGCCTGTTATCCTCTGTTACATCCTTACAACACCAATAAACTTCAACCTCGTACCACTCAGTGTGTGTTTCTTGGTTATCCCCTTGGTTATAAGGGTTACTTGTGCTATGATCTTGCTCATGATAAGTTCTATATTTCTCGACATGTCAAGTTTGATGAACATATTTTTCCCTTTTCCAACTCATCTATTCCTTCTTCTGTATCCTTTGTTTCTTGTTCCCACGATTCACATTCATCGTTTAACCCCTCCATTCCTTCTGTTTCCCTTCCCAATATTGATTTGACTTATACTGTTCCTTCCCCTCCAGCCGTACCTTACTTCCTCTACTGTACCTTCAGTCCCCATTTCTCAGCCTTCAGTGCCTTCGGCCGTCCCTTCAGTCACTATTTCTGATCCATCCATTCCTACTACCTTAGCTATTTCTGGTCCTTCCGTCCCTATTTCCTCTGAAATTGATCCATCAGTCCATCCTTCGCATACTACCTTACCTACTTCTTCTTTCACTTTGCCCGTTTCCTCCAATGAACTTGTAACTCCTTCCTCTTCCTCCATTGAGACTGATCATGCTGCTGTGCGTAATCTTCATCCTATGCAAACGAGGTCAAAATCTGGCATTTCCAAGCGCAAGGTGTTTTTAGCCTCTGTATCTAGCGGATCTTCCATTTCTGAGGAACCTTCATCCTATACTCAAACATCTAAGTGTGCTAATTGGCAGCAAGCTATGCATGATGAGTTTAATGCCCTGATTAAACAAGGAACTTGGTCCTTAACTCCTATTCCTTCTCATAAACGGGCTATTGGCTGTAAATGGGTTTACAAAGTTAAACGTCATCCTGATGGTAGTATTGCTCGCTACAAAGCCTGTCTCCTTGCTAAGGGTTTTCATCAAGAAGAGGGTGTTGATTATTCTGAGACTTTCAGCCTTGTCGTTAAGAAACCAACCGTTCGTATTATTTTATCTCTTGCTGCCTCTTTTGGTTGGTCTCTTAGACAGCTCGATGTAAAGAATGCTTTTCTACATGGTGAGCTTCAAGAAGAAGTTTATATGCAGCAGCCTCAAGGGTTCGTTAACAAGGAATTTCCTTCCTATGTGTGTAAGTTGCGAAAGTCTCTCTATGGCCTGAAACAAGCTCCACGAGCTTGGTTTGACTGCTTTACTTCTCACCTTTTGACTCATGACTTTGTTGCTTCGTCTGTTGATCCCTCATTGTTTGTTAGAAATGTCAATGGCTCTATTACTTACTTACTTCTGTATGTGGATGATATCATTTTGACAGGTAATGATTCTTCCTATGTTGATCTGTTGGTTTCTCGGTTAAAAACACAGTTTGATATGACTGATTTAGGAGCATTGACTTATTTTCTTGGTTTGGAAGTAAAGCAACAAGCTGCTGGTATTTTTGTATCTCAACGTAAATATGCTTATGATGTTTTGTCTAAATTTGGAATGCTATCTTGCAAGCCGTGTAATACTCCTTTTTCTACTGCTTCCTTAATTGCGGACTCTCCTTCTTGTATTTTTGCGGATGCTCAGGCTTACAGAAGCATGGTAGGTGCATTACACTATCTGACATTTACCCGACCGGATATATCTTTTGTTGTGGGTCGTGTATCTCAGTTTATGCATTCTCCCACTATTGATCAGTTGAACGCTGTTAAGCGGATTTTTCGGTACATTAAGGGTACCTTGAATGTTGGTGTTCTTTTTCAGCGCAGCTCTCTTGATCTTTTAGCATTTTCTGACTCTGATTGGGCTGGTAATGCTCTTGATCGTCGCTCAACTACTGGATTTGTCATCATTCTTGGCAAAAATCCTATATCATGGGTTTCCAAGAAACAGTCCACAGTGTCTCGAAGCTCTACCGAAGCGGAATACCAGGCTCTTACTGCTGCCACTGCTGAACTTTGTTGGATTCGCCAACTTTTGAAGGATCTGTTTGTTTTTATCTCTCATGCTCCTCTTCTTTTTTGTGATAATCAGTCTGCTCTTCAGCTAGCCCGGAATCCTGTATTTCATGGAAGAACGAAGCATGTTGAGATAGACTTCCATTTTGTTTGAGAGAAGGTGTCGTCGAATGATCTCCAGCTTCGGTTTGTGTCTACTCATCAGCAACCTGCTGATTTACTAACCAAATCCCTCACTGCAGATCGTCTCGGTTTTCTACGTTGCAAACTCATGCCGTTTGTGGCATTCGTTTGAGGGGGGATATGGTTGTATAGTCTATGACCTTAGTTTCTTCTGTTTATCATTAGTTACTTTTCAGTTATTTATATTAATTCTCCTCTTGTATAAATATCAGTTCATTATTATCAATAATATTGAGGAGATTCATTTCTTAATTCTGAAATCTTTATTCTACGTTGTTATTGAAATATTATTTTAAACATTTATTGAAAACGACTTGATTACGAAAATTACGAACTCAAAAATGAAAATTGTTGTTATTCTCTAACCACAGATTTAAACTACGCCATCTATTCTAACTTTTTCTCTCAAGTTAGACGAAAATCAAATATTTTAGACGATTCTTGTTTAATGAGTCACATTTTTAACATAAAATAACAATATTGATGTAAAACTCATTTGTTTTCATCAACCAAATTCAAAAAATTTAATCCAACTTGACCATTTTAATTTCTTTTAAGGATATCAAAACAAAACCTTCACTAATCCCAACATTGATACTATTAATAAAAAAAGATATATTTAAATTCCATTTTGACATTTTATATTTCAGATTTATTATATTTTAGTTCTTATTTTTTTTTTTTGGGATAAAATATACTGCTGTTTAGAAATACATATATATTTTAGGTCTTGCAAGTTGCAACTTTCAAATGTTTATATTAGATTAAAAAAATTTTAAATAACAATTTTGGTAAATGTTTCTTTTTTCCGTCCGTTTGTTATTTATCTCATGTCAACACTTTATTTTATTTTCCTTCCGTGGCTACCAAGGTTTAAAATGTCGATGTCGATGGAAATGTCGAGGTCCTGATTTTATGGAAATATCGATGTCGATGGAAATGTCGATGGAAATTCCGGGAAGATTTACGGAAATCATGGAAATTGATGGAAATTGTTTGAATTAGTCCATGAAACTTTGTTTGTGGCTTAATTAGGATATAATTGACAATTTTTTATCATCATATCTAAAAAGTAGAACAATATTTGGATGAAAATGTTGATTAAAATGTCGATACGTGCAGAAAGATTTGTAAATTATTAAATGAGACTTTAATTTGAAAATTAAAATAGATATGAAATATTGATAGATGAAAAATAAAAAAAATAACACTAATAAAGTAAAAAAATAACACTAATAAACTAATATGTAAAGAAAGATGTAACCTTTTAAAATTAAACTTCTTAACTTAAAGAAAGAAATTAGTAATTGAGACAAGTGAGATAATTTGGGAGAATTAGGAGATTTAAGAGAATTTGGAAAAATTGAGAGAATTTGAGAGAATTGAGAGAGTTTGGGAGAGAGTTTGAAAAATTGAGGTGTGAAGAAATTGAGATGAAGTTGGGGTATTTATAGGTGGTAAAAATAATAAAATAATAAAAATGTAAAATTAAAATAAATAATTAAAAATAATTTTTGTGGTAAAAAATGAATTTTGGAATTTGTAATATTCTGATGGGATTGATTTGAGAATTGATAAATGAAAATATAAAAGAAAATGATAAAAAAAAGGTAAAAAAACATGAATTCAAATAAAAATAATAATAAAAGAAAGAAATAGACTATAAAAACATAAAAAAAAATAAAAAGAAGGTCATAATATCAACTTTTCAGAAGAATCCATCCAAAGTCCAAAAAGTGATCACGGGCTGGCTTTAAATAAAAATTAAAAAAAAAAAAAAAAAAAAAAAAAAGGAAATTGGGTGGAAATGTCGACATGTCGTCGACATGGGGGGAAGATGGAAACTTCCCCCCCACGGAAATGTCGACACTGTCGACATGGAAATGTCGGTATGTCGACGGAAATTTGATACATTGGTGGCTACATCATTATGTTTTTTTTTTCTTTTTACAAGTTAATACACGCATATATTAAATAGGTAAAACCATCTCAAATTTTAAAATTTTTTTATATAATTTACCCCTTCGGTTAGATTTTGTTTGAAAAATATTAGTCTAACATGTGAACAAGTGCAAACTTATATTTATATCAATTAAGTACTTAAACTTTCGTAAATGAATTAATACAGATCATCTGTTTCAAATGGATAGTCTGGATTTTTTAATAAATCTACGCACATGTGAGAATTGATGCACAATTTTCAAATTGACAATTAAAATTGATTCACATATGAAAGTCTGTTGTTTAACATCTCAAAAGTTGATGGTTCAATCCTCGATTTTCGCAATTGTTGAACTAAAACAAACCAAAACACACCCCTCTCAAATATCTAAATTAAAATAAATGTATCAACTAGTTATGATCTTTTATAGACAATCAAGTCCCCTAAGTTTATTTAGAAATGGGGAGGAATCTTTTTTTATTATTATTATTATTTTGTCTGATTTTGAAACTTAGGAACGAAATCGACAAACTAAATCTCAAAGACCAAAAAGATAATCCACCATATTTTTTAGTTTTATGTTCTTTTATTCATATTTGTACAGGCAAACGAATCACATCTAATAAAAATCTTAGACCCCGTTTGATAACCATTTGGTTTTTGGTTTTGTGAAAATTGGCTTGTTTTCTTTAAAATTTCTAACTACTTTTTTTTTTTTTTTTTTTTTAAAAAAAAAATTGGCTTGGTTTTTGAAAACATGGTAAGGAGATAGGTGAAAAGCCAAAGAAACTTAGAATTGGAATTGGAAGTAGTGTTTATAAACTTAAAAACCAAAAACCAAATGGTTATGAAACAGAGCGATAAAATTTTGGTGATGGAAGGATTGAGTTTCATTGACATATTCACATGCTAGTAACCCAACAATTTAATATTATATAAATTTATTAGTTAATCAATTTTAACAACTTTTTTACATAGAGATGAAATTGAAAATTGTGAATGCAATGAAAATAAAAATTGAGAATTCTGAAAAATTACATAAAAAATTGAGAATAACCTAAAATATCAATAATGATCACATTGTGCATATTTAGCCTTAAAAGCAAATTATCCATCCCCTGCTATGGAACCAAGATTAGCAAAAATCCAAAATGTAAATGGATGGACAGAGCGTAGCATAGCATCGGCGTAGTGGATTGGTACCCATGTATTGGAAAGTTAACTATTGTGGGTGAAGTGGTAACCATGGTTAAAGGCCGTGAACGTTTGTCGGTTAGTAATAAAGATCTTTGGTCGCCGTCAGCTTCGTCGTTTTCTAATGACTCGCCTTTTAAAAGCGACATTGAAGATGCTGAACGCCTGAACCAACCAACACCCTTTCTCTAAACACCATTTTATATTTACCTTTCCAAAAAATAAATAAATATATACACATACCATTATGTGATTTTTCACTATATTCTATATTGTTTTTATAATATTTTTATTATATATATATATATAGTTATCAATCATCCAAACGAGCATAGTTAGCGGTAATTGACATGCATCATCGACCAAGAGATAAAATAATACATATATATATATATATATATATATCAATCTGGATTTAAAAACGGAAAAAAAGACTATTTAATTGGTTAGGAAAATGCAATAATTAACTCTTTTTTTTTTTTGAAAACAATTTAGGTCATGAGATTGGACTAAGTTTCTATCTCTCCTCATGACCATATAGATGGGAATTCTCGGTCATATTGAAAAAATAGAAAACCAATTATCTAATGGTTTTGAAAAATGTAGGTCCCGTTTGATAACCATTTCGTTTTTTGTTTTTGGTTTTTGAAAATTATGCTTGTTTTCTCCTCAATTTCCTACCATGACTCCCAACCTTGTTAAGGATCCATTTGAATTCCTAGCCAAATTCTAAAAACAAAAACAAGTTTTTGAAAACTACTTTTTTTTTGTTTTCAAAATTGGACTTGGTTTTTGAAAACAAGGAAGAAGGTTGATACTAAAACAAAGAAACTTATAAGTGAAAGTAGGTGTGTATAAGCTTAATTTTCAAAAACCAAAAACAAAAAACGAAATGGTTATCAAACGGGGCCGTAATGATTATCTCGAATTTTCAAAATTTGGTAGAGAAGCAATATAAATATGAAATTAGACATTTTTTTTTTTAATTTTACATTTATTTATTTTGTAATTATATACGCTGAGATAAAATCAAGATATGATCTATTCCCATTTCTATGAAGATAACATATGTTTGAAGTATGTTTCCGCGGACGAAAAGAAAAGGTTTGCCATGGAATTAAAAAAAAAAAAAAAATAATAATAATAAATAAAAAGAAAAGGTTTGCCATGACTGATAAAATAATAAAAAGAAGTTTTCCAAACCAAAAAATTATTAGACAAAAGTATTTTTAGTATATATAAATGTTCTCTTGTAAGAGAACTGTGAAAAAGTGATCCAATTAAAAGAGAACACCATTTTCGAAGGACATTTAAAACACACAATTGGTCAACAACAAATTTAACGCAGTCAAAATTCAAATTTTACTTTAAATATCACTTTTGGAGAGCAAGAGATTTTTCTATGGGGAATTTATTTTTAAATAAAAAAAAAATATATGTTTTTGTTTTGAATTTCAAAAAGAAAAAAGAAAAAAAAAACTAATTAAGTGGGATAACCGTTTTAATTACATAAAGTTTCGAGGGGTTTACAAAATGAAAAAAAAAAAATAAAATAAATAATTATAGTGTCAAGATATTTTTTCTCATTTATCTTAATTACTTGTTGGTTCGCTCTTAAAATATTTTATATAAAAAAACCATACTAGATAAACTAATTTGTTTACAGAATAATTATTCAAACATATTTTAACTGACCACTTTTTAATTAAAAAAAAAAGGCTTTTGTAACAATTATATTAACGCCAACACATTATCCTTTCCCAAAAAAAATCAATACCCAATTGATTTTTTTTGGCAAAATACGGTAAATTTAATTATTTCCAAACACATTTAAGAATAACAAAAAATAGAAAACTTATCCAAAAATTGTTTTTGACCAAATTCAACGCTCGATTATCGGGAAACAACTATGTTTTCGGGAATTACCATATTTATTTTATCTACAAATTCTAAAGCATAGTTATTAAAAAAAATATATATATATATATAAAGCATAGGAAAGAGAAAGAGAGGAGATTTGAGAAGAGAGATAAAAAAGAGAGAATCTTTTGAGTTATAAGATCATAACCCATTGAGTGAAGAAACTTTAAATCAATAACTCAATTTAGATACTCAAATCCAAATAAGTTTCTTCAAAATCTAAAAAAGTTTAAATGAAGCAATCATTTCCCTAGATAGCCAAATCTTTTCTTAATCACACCCCATTATTTTTTTTTTTTTTTTTGAGTACATCACACCCCATTATTATTGTCGAATAAATCAGATTCGAACTTTAAACTCATCAAAAATGTTACTAAACACATTACTCATTCAATTATATTTAATTAGATTCACAGAATTTCGATTGATAGGATTGAATTATTATTCAACGAAATCAAGAGAACCAGAATCATAAAAATTGATTCTTGAGTCATTTTAAGGAGACTTGGAATCTTACACATGATTTGTTTGCTTGAAGAACAATTCAAACAGAAGTTTAAAAATTGAAGTAATGTGAAAAAGATTTTGGTTAAAATACCATTTTAGTCCTCGTACTTTCAATAAATTTCAAATATAGTCTCTCCTGCAAGTTTATACTTAACTTTTCTAAAAAAAATTAAACATTCAAATGGTGTTTTTTTGTCAGGAACGAAAATTATTATTATTATTTTATCAAATTAAAAAAATTAACTTCAAACTAACAATGAAGACTAATTTTAAGATATATTGAAAGTACAAGGATCAAAACTAAAATTTTGAAAGTACAGGGACTAAAATGAAACAAACCTCAAAGTATAGAGACTAAAACGATATTTTAACCAATTTTTTTTTCATTTTTCTTTTTGGGATTTTGGGGTAAAAAAAGAAGGGAAAGTGGAAAAAGGAAAAAATGGGAAGTGGAAAATTGAAAAAAAAAAAGAAAGAAAGTACTAAAAGTAGCAAAATGAAGGAAAATACGTACAAAATAATTCTCTGGCAAAATACTGTACTGCACGGCATTGCATTAGTAGAGAGGTAAAGTTTTGGTTTTCTCAGAGAGCTGAAAGAGGTGTGTCTCAGAAGCTCACTGTTTCACTGATTTTGAGGCAATTTTGAGAGAGAGAGAAAGAGAAAAGAGTGCCTCACAAGTTTCACAGTTCGCCACAGCAATTCCCATTTTCCCTTTTCCATTGACTGATTTTCTGTTCAGAACAACGCCATCCATTACTGAAGTTTCAAACCTCTTTCAGAGAGATTCAGAAACCCAGGTACAATTTTCCCCTTCTCGATTTCCATTGCTTTTTCTTTTTTCTGTTCTTCAATCTGTTGATCATTTTCTGGGTTCCCCCCCCCCCCCCCCCTTTTTGATTTTCAAATGTTCACGGAATGCCCTCGAGAAAATGAGGGTTTCTGTTCTTGGAACTTTTGGGGTTCGTTCTTTTGTCCCCTCTTGCGAGTTTGATCTCTCCTCCGATTGTTTTTTCGACTCATTCGTTGGGATTTCTCATCTGGGGTTTTTCCGTTTCAATCGATTATTGATTGAAACTACTTTCGTTTTTGGGGAAATTGATCGAGGGGAATGTTACTGCATTCTGAGTTTTGGCCTTTGATTGTTCTTGAGAGTTGTCACGAGGCCGTTTCTATTGCTATTGGATCTGATTTTGCGTTTCCATTTAGTTCCTAATGCTTCAATCTGCTCAGTTTCTGCTGATTCTGATTATGTGGATGTGGACTGTGTTCTTTTTGGGGTTTCTTACCAATTAGCAGATGTTAATGATGTTTGTATTTACATTGCACAATGTTGCTTGGTTTCTGCTGATTCTGATGGATTTCTGAAAACTAGATTGTATTTGTCAATGAGCCTTAGTAACATTGATGCAGAAAAGAAGCTATGGTTTTGCAGGGGTTGGTTTTTCAGAGTGGCTATTCGAAACAATGCTGAGGAAAAGAACGAGGTCTGTTCAGAAAGATCAATATAGAATGAATCAGCTGAGTGTCCCTAGTTCTGGTTCTGAGCTCCACCCCAATTGCAGCTCTATTTTCAAAAGATGTCACCTGTTTACTGGGTTGTCTCCTAAAGGTTTAGATTCTGATTCAGCTAAAAGTCCAACTTCTCCTCTGGATTTTTGGGTATTTCCAAGTTTAGGCAACCCTCTTAGATCTCCTAGGTCATCATCCAATGAGGGGCATAGAAGGAACTGGGATTCTAGTAAAGTAGGGCTGAGCATTATAGATTCCCTAAATGATGATGATAATAAACTATTTGGGAAAGTTCTTCGATCATCGGATAGTAAGACCCTTCTCTTTGGACCACGAAGTGTGGCTAGGAACTCGAATTGTCCATCCAGGGTAACTCTTTTACAGGGACCTAAATCCTTGCCTAACAACTATGCAATTTTCCCGCGACCAAAGACCAAATCTCCCATTGAACAGGGAAACTCTGATGTAATTTTTGAAATTGGAGAAACCCCGTTAGAATCTGAGCCTTTTGGGAACTACTCTCGTTCTTTTGATTCCTACAGGTCGTTTGCTCCTCGATCGGGTTTAACTGGTAACAGCCTTGGTAGTAGTACTATTACTGAGAGCATTGATTCTCCTCAGTTAGCTGAAGAACCTAGACATTCAGAAAAATGTCCCCTTGCAAAACCATCTTCGATTTCTTTAGGCGTTTCCTTTGACAATGAATTTAAGAGGCCTCTCTCAGCAAGTGAGATTGAGCTGTCTGAGGATTATACATGTGTAATTTCACATGGTCCGAACCCGAAAACTACTCATATTTATGGTGACTGCATTTTAGAATGTCACTCTAATTATTTGAGCTCTTCTTCTGAGAATGAAATGAAGGAGATTGGATTGCCTCATCCTCTTAAAAGCTTGGATATCTCCACTCCATATTCCTTAAGTGACTTCTTAAGCTTCTGCTACTCCTGTCACAAGAAACTGGAAGAGGGAAAAGACATCTACATTTACAGGTTCGCCACGAGAAATATCTTACGGCCTTTTTTGACGTCTTTACAATTTCAAACGATTTTGACGAAGAACTAACTCATGTGATTGTTGCAGGGGGGAGAAAGCCTTCTGTAGTCTAACATGCCGTTCTCAGGAGATATTGATGGATGAAGAACACGAGAAATCCATTGAAAAAACCTTCGAAAGTTCTCCCAAGTCCAATGCTGACCATGACGAGGACCTTTTCGAAACCAGCATTGGTGGCTTTGCATAAGCACCCGCCTCCAATGTTCGGCCGCCATGCCCGTGGTTGATGAGCCTGTTGAATGCTGACAGACACCCTTTTGGTCATCTGTTTGAAAAGAGCTGTTTTTATGTCCATTGGTGGCAGCCATGGATGATCATTTTTGTAAAATGATGGTGTCTGCTTGCTTTGCTTCACTTCTCATGGTCATAGTGGATGATAATCTTCTACTTTTGCTCTGGTTTTTTTACATAAATTTGACTGTGAATGCCCTGTGAGCCTGTTTTTTGTGGCTCCTTTTTTGAGTTTTTTTCTGGCTTCATTTATGATTATGGCCAGAAAATAAGATGATGTATGGACCTGAAACTACACCCCATTTGACTTAATAGTATAGCATTTCAGTTCCATATACAACTTTGATGATTATGGACCTAAATTATCCTTAGAGCGGATTCGAATTGACTGGTTCTTAGGCCAGTTCATTAAAGTTTTCTTGTCGTTTGGTATTAGAATGTTTGTCCCGGGACGGGATCATCGACGTTTTTCCCACGTATTGGTATTTTGGGAAACTTTGAATTTCGTTTTCATCATAATCTTGTCAATTTTGAAAACTAAGGTGGATCTAGGATTCTCCATTTGAGATTAGGTTATTTGTGAAGGTTTTTTGTTTTTTGTTTTTGTTTTTTTTTTTTTTTTTTATGTCTTAACCATTAAGTAAATTAGAGGAAATTGATTTTTGGAGTATTGATTACTACCTATCATTATTTCCAATTTTAATTTATCAATAAAAGTGTTGTCAAATATAATCAAAATAATTAAAAAATTCATGGTTGGGATCAAAATAGGGAAAAATAAAACACATGTTATGAATTAATCCAAAGAACAATAATCAGCGTAAATTACATTTCTATTGATGCCCCTTTAGAAAGGTTCAATATCAAATCTATCCCCACTACTTATGGACCATTTTTGAAAATGACAACTCAATAAAGGGCAAAAAAAACTAATATATTCTGCTGTTGACTTTCTATATAGGTTTTCCAGTTGTTGGGCTGATCTTATCCAGTCCAAATAGATCGGCCTATGGGCTGATCCATAAATATAGTCCAAATGGGTTAGCCTATGGGCCGGTTCAATCCAAAATCAAATGATTTGGTCTTGTTTAATAAAAGGGAAATTGTGCTGAATAGCTAGAAAAACGACTATAGACAAACGTCGTTAACAGATTTTTTTTGTTTTCATTCCGTTTCTCCCCTCTTTTTTCGGGATGGATGAATCCCGATTTATAGGGAGTTCAGTTGGCAGTCTGTGTTCAACGGTATAAAAAGATCTATCTATTTTTTAGGCTTAGGTTTCAGCGTTTCCAACGGTAAAAAAAGATTTTATCCCTCACATTTTGCCCCTCATTATCCATGTTACAAAAGGACAACAATAAGAGTCGTAAGTAGCAGATGACGTGCATATAAACTGCAGCGTACATAACTCATATGGGGGGTGGGACTAGGGTAAGTATGCATACACACAGGATGCATGCGAAACACGTATGTATGTAATACTATAGACATATATCAGTTATGACATTCATCAGGTATTTGCATCCAGGTGAACATGGTATGGGGGGGTTATTATGGTTGCATATAGCAACACAGACAGACATAATGTATTTTTATTGGGCATTCCAGACATACACGATACAGGGGGTGATTAACTCAAATACAGGGGGGATTAAGTGTACACACACAAGTAGACACATCAGACCATTCCATGGATGTATATAATAGTACAAACAAATCAGAGCATTTTTTCTATTAGACATGCCAATGTGTATAATGTAGGGGGGGGGGGGGGGACACACACATACATATGAGTATACCACAAGCACACTTTGCCCAGAGAAGTTGCAATAACGATGAAATGGTATTTATCAGTACATACCGCTCTGGCGGGTTCAACATTTAAGTCAAATCAACACAAACCCTCCACCAAAACTGCCTCCATGCATTTCCTCCCCACGCCCGTGCTTTTCGTCTTACAATAGAGCGGTATAATTGCGGATTGGAAGGAAAAAATGAATCCCTAAAATCGGCTGATTATGTATACGGTTGTTGCAAATATAAAGGAAATGAGGTCGTTATCTACATATCTTATTTAAATTTTTTTGTGACAGTCGTTGTGGAGAAGAAGACTCAATGGAGCTTGCGGGTTGCGTAGAAGGCTCGTCGGCGCGGCGGGAGAAGCTCGTCGGTACAGCGGAAGTGGTTCGTCGGTGCGGTGTAGAAGGTAGGAAGCGCGATACACTGATTTGTCATAATTGTAGCATTTAAGTTCATTTTTCTTAGTTGTTTCCAATTTGGGGCATTTTTAATGCATATTGCAGGGGGTATATCTTCTGATTGAGAGGGCTGATTTTTCAATCGTCGCATTTGAAAGGTGTTTCTCGTGCTGGAGGGGTTGAATTTTACATGTTTCCCCCTTATAAAGGTATCGATTCTTGAGTTCGTCCCGTGTGTTTTTTCCAGAAAACAGTTCTTGAGTACTAAGAAGATGCCACATCTAGATTTTCAAATTAGGTTGGTTCCTTGGATTTTTTGAATTTCAAGCTTCCTAGAATTTCTCTAACTTTTTTAGGTAGGTTGGTTACTTGGATTTTTTGAATTTCAAGCTTCCTAGAATTTCTCTAACTTTTTTAGGTAGGTTGGTTCCTTGGATTTTTTGAATTTCAAACTTCCTAGAATTTCTCTAACTTTTTTAGGGGTATTTTCTCTCTCATAAACTCTGATTTTAATTTTAAACGTTAGGAACACCTTAGACAGTTTGTTGGGGGACATTTTTGTCTTCTGCAAATAGGGATTTATTAATCATAAAATCAATTAGCCATCTATTTAATTTATAAACTTGTGTAGCCATTTTTCAAGCCACCTATTTATTTTTAGCCACTTTTCTTGTTGCCCCTTTAATAAACGGTTGTGCCGGAAATTAAACATGGTCTTCGACTCAAAGGAAGGAATCTGTCAATTGCCACTAAGCTAGGTTCATTTAAACCATTTTTTTTTTCAAACATTCTAAAAAACAACTAATTTTGTTTTAAACTAAATATGTTTAGCTCATGGTTAGACTTTTGTAAACTGTAGTTTAGAAGTTGAACTTGTGCTTATTTGTTTCACAAGTGGCTCCTCCTCCTCCAACCAGCTAGACCATGAGTTTTGCTAACCTCATGAGTTACATAGGTTTAACCTTTTACAAATCACAATTCTATAAATCAAATATATGTTACATAAACATATATTTCTATATAACTCACATTTTCGGATAAATTCTATGAACTCAAACTTTCCAACTTTGAACTTCATCTACACTTCATAAATTTAAGGAGGTAAATAGTTCAAATTTGTATCAGTTTCAAAAAAAAAAAAAAAAAAAAGTGACGAACTAGCACATTGACAAGAAACTTAACCCTTTTCAAAAAAAAAAAAAAAAAAAAAAAAAAACTTAACATCAAAACTGAATTTTTGAAAATTAAACCAAAATTGAAAAAAGAAAAAAGAACCAAGATGGTCGATTGTTAGCATATATTATTGGGCAAAATGCGCTTTTGGTCCCCGAGGTTTGGTGTTGATGTCTATTTGGTCCCTGAGGTTTCAAAAGATACACTTTAGTCCCTCAGGTTTGTAAAATCGTTGTAAATGGTCTCTGACTTAACTTTGACTTAACAGAATGTTGACTTGACCCTTATTTGCTGACGTGGATATGATGACAAGGCTATTTCATTTGCTTACTAGGCAAATAAATTAAAAAATAAAAATAAAAAACTAAACTATTAAAAATAAGATGTAAATAAAAAATTGTTTATTTTTCAAGAAAAAAAATAATCGTTTAACCTCTTAGCCCTAATCTCTCGATGGTTATTCTCCCACAATCTCGATTATTTGGCCTATGCAGTAGCAGGCGATGCCCCATCCATTCCCAAACACCCATCCTTGAATTTCTCAATGCAACGTTGTTTCAATTGGTCTGCATATATCTAGCATGTCTTGTACTCACCCATATAAGCTGCACCCGAAAGGTTCTGATAATCAAGTCGAGCATCTTCTGTCAGCCCATCAACAAGATACCGAAGTTCAAGCGAGCATATGGATGGGACCTCATAAGTGCTAGCAGAAACGACCTCAAAAATCAGAACAGAGTGATGAGAGACGATTGCTCGTCCACTTTCACTGCAGATTATTGGGTGCTTGACGGCCCTACGGTCGCATACACAGCGGATTGTATCAACAACCATCGAGGCATACTCTTCAAGTCCACAATCGATTGTGGGAGAAGAACCATCGAGAGATTAGGGCTAGGAGATTAAACGATTTTTTATTTTTTTTCTTGAAAAATAAACGATTTTTTATTTACATCTTATCTGTTTAAAACAATTTTAATTTGCAACATTTTTTAACAGTTTAGTTTTTTATTTTTATTTTTTTAACTTATTTGCCTAGTAAGCAAATCAAGTAGCCTTGTCATCTTATCCACGTCAGCAAATAACGGTCTAGTCTAGTCAGCATTCCGTTAAGTCAATCAAAGTTAAGTCAGGGACCATTTAGAATGATTTTACAAACCTGGAAGACTAAAGTGTATCTTTTGAAACCTCAGAGACCAAATAAACATCAACTCCAAATCTCGGGATCAAAAATGCATTTTGCCCTATATTATTTTATTATTATTATTATTTGTCATTGAGGGTAGATTAGTTTTCTATTCTTGTTGTTACCCTACCTATATAAACTTATTAGTGTGTATTTTATCTTTCAATGTAAATATCAAACCCTAGTATCAGAGCAGGTTATTGGGTTTGGAGTTTGTCGATATAGAGATGGTACCTTTCATAGCAAGTGCCGACAATGCATATGAGCAGGTTTTTTTTTGCTGGGATTCTAAATTTCGCCAAGTTTTTACGTGTCTTTGCTTTGGGTTTCATCCGTGTCTTTGCTTTGGGTTTCATCCGTCTCTTTGCTTTGGGTTTACGTGAATTTGAATGTTGGGTTTACGTGAATTTGGATGGTGTTGCTGGGATGTTTTCTTTGGGTTCACATAATTGTTCGCCCCATCTTTGCTTTTCTGCCTGAGTTAAGTGGATTTATGTGAGTTTGCCGGCAAAATACTTTCGTCGGATTTGAATTGTGGGTTTTCTGGGCGAAAATAAGTATTTAAGTGTTGCTTTGGGTGTTGCTTTACTTTGTGTATTGGCTACTACAGTGAATTCTAGAGGTTGAAATTGATTGGTATTTGATATTATTTGGTTCCTATTGCTTTGCTGTTTTAGAAATTTCGTATTATCATCATGTCGAATCGTAAGGATGATTCACTTCAATCGATTAGCGTACAATTGGATGGTAAAAATTATTCATATTAGAGTTATGTTATGATCAAGATTTTTTTGCGAGAAAAATCTATGTGGAGCTACATCACAAGTAAGCAAGTCAAACCTATAGATAACGAGGTTGCTGACTATGCTTATTTATTAGATGTTTGGGAGGTTGACAATTCAAAGATTATCACGTGGATTAATAATTCTGTTGCTCATTCTATTGGTGCTCAGTTGGCAAAATATGAGATTGCTAAAGAGGTTTGGGATCATTTGGCTAGATTGTATACACAATCCAACTTTACCAAACAATATCAATTAGAGATGGATATTCGTGCGCTTTAGCAGAATGATATGAGTATTCAAGAATTTTATTTTGCTATGTTTGAATTATGGGATTGGTTAGCATTGACAGAACCCTCAGAATTGAGCACATTTCAAGCTTACATCACTCGGAGAGAAGCGCAACGTCTAGTTTAGTTTCTCATGGCTCTTCGTCCTGAGTTAGAGGGATTGCGTGGGACAATCCTACATTGTACTCCTCTCCCTTCTGTTGATTCAGTAGTCAGTGAACTGTTAGCAGAGGAGATTCGCCTTAAGTCTCAAGACAATAAGAAAATTACCTCACCTTTTAATCCATCTGTTTTTGCAGTTCCACAACGACCTCCTGTTGGTAACCAGAATAGGTTGGCCTTTAAAGTTGCTCCTGATGAGTGTACGTTCTGTAAAAAGAAAGGTCACTAGAAAGCTCAATGTCCGTCATGTTTATGCATCTCGTTTGCAGTTGTTGGTGTCTACAGGAGCTTTAGGACATTTAGATAGTCATGATATCTATGATTGTAGTGGTTGTAAACTGGCGAAATTTTTAGCCTTACCTCTTTATAAAAGTATTTTTGTTTCTTCTGCTCCTTTTGATCTTGTGCATTCTGATGTGTGGGGACCTTTTCCTATATCCTCAAAGGACGTTCTGGATATTATGTTTCGTTTATTGATGATTACACTCGTTATTCTTGGGTCTATTTAATGAAACATAGGTCTGATTACCTTGAAATTTTTAACAACTTTAGAGCTCTTGTGAAAACTCAACATTCGACTGTAATAAAGTGTACGTTGTGATTTGGGGGTGAGTATACTTCTAATGATTTTCCCCATTTAGTTGCTTCGGATGTGACTATATATATCAAACCTCTTGTACTGATACTCCTCAACAAAATGGTGTTGCTGAAAGGAAACATCGCCATCTTGTTGAAACAACCCGTTCATTCTTGTTGTCAGCTGATGTTCCTAGTGTGTTTTGGGGGGAAGCGATTCTTACTGCTGTTTATGTGATTAATTGAATCCTAATCTCGCATAACTCAGGTTTGTCCCCTTTTGAAAAATTATATGCACACGTGTCTGATTATTCCTCATTGCGTGTCTTTGGTTGTACTTGTTTTGTTCTCAGACCTCATGCTGAGCGCAACAAATTGTCCCTTCGGTCTGCCTTATGTGTTTTTTGGGTTATGGTGTTGGTCAAAAGGGATATCGTTGTTTTGATCCAGTTAGTAAAAAATTGTATGTTTCTCGTCATATTGTGTTTTTGGAGCATATTCCTTTCTTCTGCATTCCTGCTAGTTCACATAACATGATACGGTCAAATCTCATTCTCATTGATCCTTTCAATATTGACACTAAAGAAGTTCCACCCCCAATTCCAGTTGCTCCTAATGATAGCACCACAAAATCTGATAATTTGGTTGACGAGACATCCACCTCTGTTTCTCCTCCTCCTACAATCACTCAATCATCATCTGAGGTTGTGGATGATCCTCCACTTCGTAAATCCACTCGTGTTCGTAAGTCTACTAAACTACTAGATTTTGCTTATTCTTCTTATTTTAGTTCATTTTCTTTGTTTGTTGCTTCTATTCATCGTCTTTCTATAAGCCTTTATCCTTTAAAGAGGCTATTTGTGATCCACTTTGACAGGATGTTATGGTTGAGGAACTTACTGCTCTACATCAGACTCATACATGAGATTTGTTATCATTGCCATTTGGCAAACGTCCCATTGGTTCTCGTTAGGTCTACAAGATCACAACTAAATCTGATGGATCCATTGAACGATTGATAAGGGTAAAAAATATAACTATTTTGCCCTTATTCTTAGCTCATTTCTTGGTCAAATATCGAGTGTTTAAGTCAATTTTACTATTTTCGAGCTCAAAATATGTTAATTTGATAAGTTAGGGTGTTGAGAGTCACTTGTGTTGAATTATGCTTATTTGTGCTTAAAAAGACTTGATTTGTAGCAAATTTGACTTAGTTTGTTGCTGTGCAGAAAAACAGAGTTGAAGCTGGAATTCCCCAGAAATGCGACTGTTGTTTTTTTTACCCTTAATCTCAAATTAATTAATTAATCAATGTTTTGATGATAACAAACTCAATTTTTAATTACTGAAAATTTCAGTGTTTTAATGTGCCCATAGCGTAGAGCTCGGAACAACGATTCCAACGCCTCTTGAATCACCCAAATCGGAGCTAAAACGAAGAAGTTATAGCCGAAACAAGCTTTAACGAAAAATACCGGTGGCGATGACGTGGCAGCTGAGTCAGTATCAATGGACCAATCCGACGCTGACATGTGGATTAATGGGGGAGTGACACATGGAGCTTTTTGGTTATTTAAATATATTATATGAATATATATATATTATTTTTATTTAAAAAGCTTCATGTGAGAAACGACTTAAAAAAAAAAAAAAAAAATCAGAATGCGTTTAATGCTGCAGTTTGAAAAAGTTTTTTTTATATATATATTATTTTAAATTTGTGTTTAACGGTAACTTTTTTTTTACTTCTTTTTATTATTTTTATTATTATTATATTTTTAGTTTACCGTTAGTTTGTTTTTGAAAAGTTAAATTGTTTTATTTTAATTTTATTATTATTATTATTATTTATTATTATTATTATTAATTTCTTTTTACTTTTAATTTCTTTTAATCTCCACCCTTTATTTTTCTTTATCTTTAAATCCAATGGTCCAAATTTAAATTCAATTTTTACCCCATTTCCCTCTCTTTTTAAACTCATCTTCCTCCCCAAATTTTTCACTAACACATTTTACATTTTACAATCCTCCAAATCAAAAAGTTTCCATTGTTGCTCTCTCCAAGCATCCAATTTTTTCCTTTCATCTTATTCTTGAGAGAGTGTTATTGTATTGTGAGGATACATTTGTTGAGTGCTCAAATTTGTAAATCCACTCTATTGAGAGTTGTATTGTATTCTTTAAAAATTCAAACACTTGTAACGGTTTGATCCTAACCCGTGGAAAGGATCGGGTTTGCTCTTGAACCCGTAAAAGGAGCGGTGGTGTAACGGTTGGGCTCTAATCCGTGGAAAGAGTCGAAAGGTTTTTATTCAAATTCCCAAGAGGCGCTTGGGGAGTGGAGTAGGTCGAGTTTGACCGAACCACTATAAAAATTACAGTGTCTTCTTCTCTAACTCTTTCCTTTTTATTTTTGCAATTAATTTAAGCAATTTATTGCATGCTTTAGTTTGTTCTTACTTGTTTGCTAAAATTGATAGAATTAAATTATTACACTTTTTGTCTATCTTATTTGTTTCATAAATTGAATTTTTCTTATTGTTTATAAAAAGTGTATTAATTAGTTTAATTGGTCAATTTAGGAAAAAGTTTAATTAAACCCTATTCACCCCCCCTCTAGGGTTTCCATACCGATCCAACAATCGCATTTCTGGGAAAGCAAAATTGAAATGCGACCGCATTTCTGGAAAAACAGAGGCCGTTCCGAGTCGTGCGCGGGTCGTTGTTGACGAGTCTTCTTCGCACCTAACCGGTTGTTTTGACCCCGAAACTGACTGGGCAACCTTCCAGCACCTATTTCGCAGCTCCTCAACCAATTTCTACACTATTTAAGCTCGGGATTCGAAGTCAAATTCAAGCAGAACTCACTTGGAAGAAAAGGGTGGTGACAGAACCCTGGCTCGACGCCAATGAGTAAGGATGTCCGAGGTCCTTCTTAGATGACCAAATTCTAACCCGAGAGAGAGTTAGACATCAAACCTTGTGGTTTGTAGAGAGTTTCACCCATTCCCATCTTGTAAAAGTTAGAGAGTGGAGTGTCTTAGCGAACTCTAGAAGGATTGTGTAAACAAAAAACCCATAATATTTAGCTATCTCTTTTTACTCCAGCTCTTGAATCTTTTCATTACTTTGTATTCTTTACATTATTATTTCAATGAAAATGTGTTCATTTGCTTTTTATCCCATCATGAGTAGTTAAATCCCGTTGAGGGGTTCAATGTGGTGAATTCCCTTAGGGTTTAATGGCTTGAAAGTGTTTTATTTGCTTAAGTAGTGTTTAATGCATGTCATTCTTTATTGATCATCACTCCAATCTTGCTGAGTTTAATTTGATCACTTAGACTTTGCATGCTATGTGAGTTTGATCTCGAAAGGGACAAACGATATCGGTTCTCATAAAGGTGATATAGGAGAAAAAAACTCGAAAGAGATTGTTCGACGGTATAGGGCAAGCTGCCTAAGGCACCCTATATCGACTATAGGGTTATAGATTGCATTCGTGAATTATCTATGTCGGAGTCGAGTCCCAGAAATGGGCATAACGGTACTCGCTTAGCCTTTTAACGGTTTTTGGAAACAAGGGCCAAATGGAAGTTAAATTTGACCAAATGCATTAAATACTCTTAAGTTAGATATTGCATAAGTATGGTTGTTACCTTAGGGATGAATCGATGTTGAATACCTCGTTTTATTTCATTGTTATTCTTTATTATTTTATTTGCATGTTTTGTTTATCTTTTCAAAAACCCAATCAATCAGCTTATTTTCTTTGGTTACCTTTTACAAAAGCAATTATTTGAGCAGTTTCTTCATCAAATCTGAATTTCTAGTTTAGTCCTCGTGGGATCGATACCCTTGGAATACTTTCTAAGGTTTTTTTTATTACTACGTGCGATAGTGTATACTTGCACTTAAGTGTTGGCTGGATATTTCTTTATTATTTCATTTATCGTCTTATCTCACATTCCATCCATTCAGCTAGCCACGCACCAAGTTTTTGGCGCCGTTGCCGGGGACCAAAAGTGAAACCAGATTTGTTTTTGAAATTGGGATCAGATTGCGACCGCATTTCTGTCTCAAAGGGAATTTAACTTCAGTTTCAATTTGTTTGTTTTCTTTTGCAGGTTGGAGTTAGTGCATGAGCAAGGGGTATCCACTCCTTGACATTGATCCGGAGATAGAAAGAACCTTTCGTCGTTGAAGGAAGGAACAAAGACGAAAGAAGAAGGAGCAACAAGAGTTGAGCGCACGGGAATTTCTAGAGGAAGCATTTTACATTCAAGAGTTTCCAATGGATCCTCCTGGAGTCGAGCCTCAAGTTGATCCACAAGTTCGTGGAAGGGAGCAGAATGGAGGGAGAATTCCTCCTGTTCCTCCAGTTCCACCAGTGCCACAACAAGAAAACCCGATCTACATTGCGGAAGATCGAAACCGAGCAATAAGTGACTACGCTTTACCAGTTTTCCAGACATTGAATCCAGGAATTTTGGAGCCACAGATTGATGCTCCACAATTTGAGCTTAAACCAGTGATGTTCTAGATGTTAAATACGATGGGCCAATTCTCAGGACTTTCGAATGAAGATCCACACAAGCATATTAAATTATTTTTGAGAGTTTGCAATTCTTTTAAAGTAACAGGAGTGCCAGAAGATACTTTAAAGCTAAAACTTTTTCCGTTTTCTTTACAGGGAGATGCTGAAGCCTGGTTGGATTCATTTCCTCCTAACTCCATCACCTCTTGGAATGATTTGGCGGAGAAGTTCTTGGAGAAGTTCTTTCCCTCCAATAAAAATGCCAAGTACAGAGCAGAAATCATTGCTTTCAGACAGTCTTACAATGAACCTTTGGATGCAGCTTGGGAAAGATTCCAAAGGCCGGTTCGAAAGTGTCCACACCATGGACTGCCTGCATGCATTATTTTGGAGCATTTTTACAGTGGGTTAGACCAACCTTCAAAGGCACTAGTAAACACATCTGCGAACGGATCTTTTCTAAAGAAGTCTGCTAATGAGGCGCATGCTATTCTAGATACCATCGCCACCAACAATCGACATTGGGGAGAAAATGAACCAACAACCATTTTGAAAAATCTAGTGAAAGCAGTGGAAACAGAGGCTACCTCTACAATGCAAGCCCAGATCAAGGTCATTCATAGCATGATGGGCATGTCCATGCACAATCAAGCCAATATAGCCCTTGCAAACACTGTTTCTTCTCTCTGTTGTGAAATATGTGGTGAGGAACACATCACTGATAGTTGTCCACTAAACCCTACATCTGTTTTTTATGTAGGTCCACAAGGAAATCAGAACCAAAATAGATGGAGTCCTTATTCGGCCACGTACAACCCAGGATGGAGACAACATCCGAACTTTTCTTGGGGAGGACAAGCCGGATCGAGTAATTCCAACACTCAGTTTGGGAAGCAACCTACACCATAACAGCCGCAAATTTTTTTTCAACAAGTTCCAGTGCAAAGTCAAGAGTCCAATCTAGAGACTCTTAGGAAGGAGTACATGGCGAGGAACGATGCTGCAGTCAGGAATTTAGAAGTTCAGCTTGGACAAATTGCTCAGGAGATTAAGAATAGACCGCAAGGAACGTTGCCCAGTAAAACAGAGACCCCGCATAGGGAAGGCAAGGAGCAATGCAAGGCAGTGACCTTAAGAAGCGGATTAGAATATGATGGACCCAAGTATCCAGGAAGTTCAGAAGCAGAGATCCCAGTTGACGCTCGAGAAAAGATTTGTGAAAAGAAGTTAGACAATACCACAGACATTTCAAAGAAGAAAGAAGAAAAAGAAAAAACCAAGGAGCCTGAAGCCTTGGCAGAAAAGGAAGAAAAATTGAAGTTGGAGAAAAAATAGGGAAATGCGACCGCAAAACCTCAAAAGTTTGTGATAGACCCAGATTACAGACCACCTCCTTCGTACCCACAGAGATTCAAACATGCCTCACAAGATGTACAGTTCAAGAAGTTCTTAAATGTATTGAAGCAGTTGCACATTAACATACCATTAGTGGAGGCACTTGAACAAATGCCTACATACGTGAAGTTCCTAAAAGATATCCTATCGAAAAAGAGAAGGTTGGGGGAGTACGAAACGGTTGCACTCACAGAATGTTCCAGTGCACTAGTGAAAAACGAGATTCCTTCCAAGCTTAAAGATCCAGGAAGCTTTACAATTCCATGCTCTATAGGAGGCAGGGACGTAGGCAGAGCACTGTGCGACTTAGGAGCAAGCATTAACTTAATGCCATATTCGGTTTTTAAACAGTTAGGAATAGGTGATGCACGACCAACAACTGTGACCCTGCAGTTGGCAGACCGATCACTTACACACCCCATTGGAAAGATTGAAGACATATTGGTTAAAGTTGACAAGTTTGTTTTTCCTGCAGATTTCATCATCTTAGACTGCGAAGCGGACAAGGAGGTACCGATCATCTTAGGACGACCGTTCCTAGCCACTGGCAGAACCTTGATAGATGTCCAGAAGGGAGAATTGACCATGAGGGTCAACGAGCATAAAATCACGTTTAACGTGATGAGTGCAATGAAATACCCTGGTGATTTCGAGGAATGTTCGATGATCGATTAAATTGATGAACTCTCTCAATCTACTTTGCAGGAAATAGTAAGAAGAGAAACCTTGGAGGATGTTCTTGGAGGTGAAGAATTGGATGAAAAAGGTGGAGAAAAGATTGAAGTGGAAGAAAACAGTCAGACCATGAAGCGACAAAAGATCAAGCCATATTGGGGAAGAGGCTTCGAGGATAAGGAAGCCCACGTCTCCGTAATTGATTTGGTATGACTTCTACTACCTTGAATTAATTTTTGTATATTATCTGGGTTTATAAATAATAACCTAGACTAGAACTCTAAAATATCTGGACAAGAGTAAAAACTCTGTCTAGGAAAGGGTATTTAAGATGACCATAGGGAACACCTTTTCCTGGGGATTTACCTGGGAGTTTTGAAAAGTCCATATTATTATGTTGAGCTCTGTCTTGTGTTTGAAATTTAAAAAAAATGATGAAAAAAGTGTAAGTTTGTTTTGAATAAATGATTTTTGATCAAGAGGAAACTTTGTCTAAGGCAAGTCCTGTCTAGGCTGAGGTATTTAATCTGACCGTAGGGAACACCTCTACCTGGGGACTTATCTGGAGGTTGAATTGATCAAAACATTTCATTAATTCTTTTTAAATTTGAGAAAAATGGAAAAATAGAAATAAATCATGATTGAGCATATGAGCTTTCTAATTTGTTTGTAAGTGTTTCAGAGAAAAGGAGAAAGCAAGGGAAAAGAAAAAAAATCAGGGAAAAAAAATGAAGACAGAAAAACTGGGTGAAATGCGATCGCATTTCTCCCTAGTGTATTTGGGAATGCGATCGCATTTGCCCGAATAAGAAGGGAGTCACGATTTTTCGTTTGACCTGCACGTGACCTAATTGGAAAAGTATAAATAGCTTTACTTAAGCCCTTTTTCTCTCTACCAAACTCCAAACCTTTGCATTCAAGTCAAAACCTCAACTCTCCATATTCTCTCCATCGTGAAACCGAAAGACCCACAAGCAAGAAGATGAAGAGCACGCAAGGATCATCATCCTCACGCAAAAATACTCGATCTCAGAGTGCACGATCAACCCACGAAGCTGAGGCTAACGTTAGACGGCAAGAAGAGACCCCCGAAACACCCATGCAAGGCACGCGAAGGACGAGACCCACGGGATTCTTGCCGGCGGTCGTGAACCAAGCGCCCGACGCTCCTACTCCATCCTCTTCGGCAATGCCAGCCACGTCGAGGGAGATGCCGAGTTCGTCTACACCAAGACGGTTCACGCGCGCCACTGCTGTCCACCAAACCCAAAAGCCCATCACTCAACAATACAGAAAACGCTCGCGGGAGTGGTTTGAGATGATCCGTGAGATGGGTGCCAAGAGAAGAGCTGCCCTTGAAGAAGAAGGGAATCGAAAAGACGAAGAAAAAGCCGCCAAGGCAGCTGGAAGCTCTCGGCAAGGAGAAGCTTCAATGGGTAAGGTTTCTGAACCTTCAACTAACCCGTCTCTTTCTTGCAGGACCAAACCTGTGGTTACTTACAGCGCAAGAAAGAGGAGCCCCAAGAAAAATGTATCTGAAAAGTCGCTTGAAATTCAGCCCCAAGAAACCGCAAGGATGCCTCCCAATGTATTCGAAGGAATAATTCGCCAAGCAATGGCAAAGGCCCTTGAGATTGCTGAGGGGTACAAGGCTGAACATGATGCATTGAAAGAGGTTGAAGCTGAGAGAGAGATGGAAGAACAGAAAATGGCTGAGGAGGATGAGCTTGCAAAGAAAAGAGATGAGGAAGAAGAGAAAAGAAGGAGAGAAGAAGAGCAAGAGGCCGAGAGGGCCTTAGAAGCTGAGGAAGAAAGAAAGTATGAGGAAAACCTCAGGAGGGCAGCTATGGACTTGCAACTCCTTGAGGAAGAGAAAAAGAGAAAAGAAGAAATAAAAGAAAATGAAAAGAGAAGGAAGGAAGCAGAAGACTTCCTTGCAGCCTTTGAGCCACTCCACAAGGTTCAAAATGAGGTTGAAGTGCTGCAAGGAAGGGTAGAAGAACAGGCCCAACATGGGCCAACATAAGAAAATTTAGAAAAAGAAAAAGATAAATGAAGGCAAGAATGCGACCGCATTTGGGCCGCATTCTGAGGAAGGCCTAGCCGAGGCCACCGTTGATCAGCCAGCTGAAGAGGTTTTTGAGCCTCTATTCACACATGACCCACCAGCTGCTGATAGCACCTCTTCAGGAGAGAAGAGGGTTGAAGAGGAAAGAGAAAACGAGGAGGGCGAGACCTCCAATGATTCTGACTCTGATACAGAATCTGATTAAGAGATTAGGGAGCTAGATGACGACCAAGTCCCTATCTCTGCAGCAAAGAGAACAAAAAGAAAGAGAGAGATCAAGGCTGAGAGGAGGACAAAGAACAAAAATGACCCGATATTTGCCAAGAGGCCGAGAACAAGGTCCATGGACGCCTCTCCTGCAGTTCTGCCCACTGTCTCACCCGCCAAGCCAAAGGGCAAATCACCCAAGGCTGCATCTCAAAAAAATCCATTCCCTGAGGTATTTAAAGATGTTAATTTTCAGGAAAGGATGGAGATCATGAAGAAGAGAGATTTCCTCAATGAAAAGGGATCCTCTGATAGAGCTGGAGCAATGTCTGAGTTCGTAACAAGAGTTATCTTCCAGTACAAGTGGCAGGAGTTCTGTGCTCACCCTCAGGAGGCTATTGTGCCTCTAGTTCGAGAATTTTACGCCGTCCTGAGGGAAGAGAGTATTAGCATGGCGGTGGTAAGGGGGAAGATGGCAGTTTCTCCTCAGTCGACATCAACAGGGTATACAGGATCAAGGCACCCTTGAATCCGAGAGGGAATGATGTGATAAGGAACCCTTCGGCAGTAGTTCTGTGCTCACCCTCAGGAGGCTGTTGTGCCTCTAGTTCGAGAATTTTACGCCGGCCTGAGGGAAGAGGGTATTAGCATGGCGGTGGTAAGGGGGAAGATGGTCAGTTTCTCCTCAGTCGACATCAACAGGGTATACAGGATCAAGGCACCCTTGAATCCGAGAGGGAATGATGTGATAAGGAACCCTTTGGCCAAACAGATGAAAGACGCATTGAAGCTTGTGGCCAACAAAGGGGCCAATGGAAAGAATCACAGACGAAGGTGAAGTCTTTAGTGCCAAGCGACCTAAAGCCAGAATCGGCAGTTTGGCTTCACTTCATCAAGAACCGCTTGATGCCAACCACCGATGACAGCACGATTTCGGTGGATAGAGGGATGCTACTCTATTGCCTTATGAAGGGGTTGGAGATCAACGTAGGGAGCATCATTAGGGACGAGATCTTAGCCTGTGGACGGAAAAGGGCAGGCAAGCTTTTCTTTGGCTCACTCATCACCCAGCTATGTCAGAGGGTGAAGATTGTGCCAGGCAAGGACGAGGAGCGCCATTTCTTCAAGCCGACCATCGACTTGTCCTTGATAGGGAAGCTTCAGCAGAACAACATCCAGAGGAAGGATAAAGCCTCCACATCACAGGCCACTCCTCAATCAGGGCCGAAGGTAGCCTCTCCATCCCAGCACACTCCTTTTACAGGGCCTTCACTAGCATCAAAAGTCCTAGGCATGGTCCACCACCAGCTTGATCAAATCAGGGAGAACCTGAAGATTTACTGGATGTACGCCAAGGAGAGGGATGAGGCTATTAGAGAGTTCTATCTCTCTATCGCCCCTAGTATCGCTCCGGTCTTTCCAAATTTCCCTCAGTCACTGCTGCCCCAAGAAGAAGAGGATTCTGATGAAGAGGAAGATGAAGAGAATGAAGAGAAAGAGAGTTCCTCGGACGAGGAATAGGGGAGTTTTCTGATCCCCTTTGACTGAATATTTTTGTGAATAAATACTGTTTTTGTTGCTTGCTGTTTTTTAGTTTAGCATGTTTAAATTCTGTTTTTAGTAGTTTAATTGCTGATTTGATTTTCCGTAAATTGTTTAGTTATTGATCGTAGGCTAGTTTAGATAGCTTGTAGATAGTTTAGGAGAGATAAACTTGGGTTTTTAGCTTTTCTTTAAAAAAATCATGCTTGCTGTTTTTGAGCTTTACCCATGAACTTTTTGAAAGAAAAAAAAATCAACTTTAAGAAAAAAATTACTTTAAAATGTTTTGGAAGAAAAATCGTGTTTTCAAAGGAGTTTTCTTTTAAGTCCTTAATGATGAAAACTAGAGCTTTGGTCTATCTCAAAAGTGCCACCGTCTCAATTGAGTTGTTTTCTAGTCATAGGCTTTCCATTAGTCTTTTTCTTTACAAAATTGTCCTAGAGTCTAAACTTCCTCGTGTTTAACCTTTTTAACACTCTAGGAGAGTTTAGCCTTGATGTTTTGAAAACAAAAAGCCTCATGTTAAGCCCATGCATAAAAAACAAGCCAATGGGGACATTGCCAACATTTAAGTTTGGGGGGGTGCTTTATGCTTTACTATGTAAATATCTTTTGTAAATTTGTACTGCTGGAAAGAAGATGTGCTCAGTTTATCCCAAAAAAAAAAAAAAAAAGAGAAAAACCAAGAGTTACTCCGCCTTCCTAGGGTTTACTGAGTAACCAGGGGCATTCATGACACCCATGGTTTGCCACTGCAAGAAAGGTTTACCTAGGGAAGTGAGAATCATTCCGAGCTTGTGAACTTTGCTCGTAGCTAGATATCTTCACCACAAAGTGTCGATAAGCTAGAACAAAGGTAAAGATGACAGCAAGGATGCTCTTGAGAGAAAAAAGAAGTTGAATAAAAAGAGCACCAGCAGTCAAATAAGTTTGGGGGAGATGGAAAAGGTCTAGTAATTCACACATGCTTTTGTTTTCCTAAAGATTGTTTTCTTAGACTAAAAGGACTACACTAGGCTCTATGAGTAGAAGTTAGGTAGTTTAAGCACATTGGTTAGAATGGATGAGAGAGAGTTTTGCTTTGAAAAAGAACGATAGAAATCTTCATGCCTAGGAAACTCAGACGTTGTGACTGGCACTAGAGTAGAACCTGTTGGGTTTTATGCCCTAAACCTCGTAGATAGTAAATGAAACAAATTAATCGATCTCAATAAAGTGTTATTTGAGTAATTCAGTAATTTGGTTGTTGAATAATCGAGTTTGCATTAATAAACCCTAAATCCAATAAACTAAGATCCAAGGTTGTTTAAATGAAACTTGGACTAGTATGTGAGGACATACGGGGATCAGTGTCCAAGTAACAACCTAAAAGGTCTATAGTATAGGGATAAGGCTGGGTACCTTATCCTGGTGACACTATGTGATACGGCCCACCTTGTATTCGATACAGATGCAATGATCCTAAGCATCCATGTAGGAGACATGCGGGTGGGGGTATCCTATGCAATGAGTTTGCATAAGACCGGACCGCGAAATAGTAACCACTAGATGTAACGTCGTTAACTAGTTTAGGTTTCTATTTCAATAGGATGACCTAGGTAACTCAATCTCAATCCTGAGTATGTTATGAACCCCTTTCAGGAGGGATTGTCCTTAGATTTGTATGGGTGAGAGTGACCAGTTCGCCGACTCAATAATCCTACCATTTCAGGGGCAAGACCGAATGGGGGCTGGGAACATACAGTACAAGATGGAATTCACTCCTTCCCCTATTGGGGTAAGTAGATGTATGTTCCCTTAAGGGCTGATTCCGGGGCTTGAACAAAGGCGCGCCGTCCTCTCCTGGCCCGAGAGGAACTCCTGTTTAGTGGTTGGACCCTAAACAACTTGTTCATTAGAAGAATCAGTGGTACTTAAGGAACCAGAGGTAACCCAGAGGTAAAACGGTAATTTGACCCAGCTGGTGTTACGAACACACGTGAAGGATTGACTTACTGCATTGGTCGATATCCGTGGACACAGAAATATTCTACAGTGAGAAGAGTGCAGCTGTGGGTCTTTAGTGGAGTGACCCACAGTTAACGAATGTTGACTAACTTGGTTAATGAGTTTGGCCAATTAGTCTCGTATCGTTGGAGCTTCTGATCTGTAGGTCCATTAGGTCCCACTGGTAGCTCGTAAAGAGACTTGAGGCAATTAAGTATAAATTATAAATTGAAAGTGTTCAATTTATTTGGGGAATCGTATAATGTATATTGATGCATTATAATATAAAGTTTATGAAACTTTATAATATAATTTTTGAATTAATTTCAAAAATTAATTCTTGAGAGAAAATATTTGAAAGAGTTCAAATAAATTTAATATGAATTGGATTCATATTAATTTTAATAAAATCCCTAAGATTAAATATATGATATTTAATTGGGTAATTAATTAATTATGAAATTAATTAATTATTTATTAAAATTAGAGATCTTTTCCTATTAGGAAGGAAAATATTTGAAAGAGTTCAAATAAATTTAATATGAATTGGATTCATATTTATTTTAATTTTAATAAAATCCCTAAGATTAAATATATGATATTTAATTGGGAAATTAATTAATTATGGAATTAATTAATTATTTATTAAAATTAGAGACTTTTTCCTATTAGGAAAAGGTCTTCCTTTTCCTATTAGGACAAAGGTCTTGGCCTTTACTATATATAGGACCCTTGGGGTGGGGTGAAAGGCATCCCATTCATTCTCCTACTCTCAGAGAATTCCCCTCAAGGCTTCCTCTGGACTCCCACCAGTCTCCTGCCTCTAGAAGTCTCAGAGTCATACCGGTGTAGTCATAGTGGTGGTGTTCGCACTAGTTCGTGATTATTTCACAAGCAGTTGGTGATTTAATCTGAGTCGTCAACAAGAGTAAGTAATTTATTACTATATAAATTAGATTTAGATCTAATTTTTGTATGCTTAGCCTTAATATAAATTTAGAATAGTTCTAAAATTATTGCCAATGTATTGATATTTTAGATTAAACAAAATTAATTACGAATCGGTCCCAATCACGCTTCCGCTTTACGGAATTACGGAATTCCAATCCTTCAGAACCCTCTCCTGAAAGGCGAACTTTTGAGAAAACGATCTTGAAATACATGTTTACTTGATTCCATGTCACTTGATTTGAAAGGAAAAGTTGATACTAGTACCATGATTCATTACTATGCATGAGCTCTAACGTTTTGATTGGCAATTAAAAAGTTGATCTCTAACATTTTGGTTAGCAATTGCTTGAGGACAAGCAAATAGTTAAGTTTCGGGGTATGATAAGGGTAAAAAATATACCTATTTTGCCCGTATTCTTAGCTCATTTCTTGGTCAAATATTGAGTGTTTAGGTCAATTTTACTATTTCCGAGCTCAAAATATGTTAATTTGATAAGTTAGGGTGTTGAGAGTCACTTGTGTTGAATTATGCTTATTTGTGCTTAAAAAGACTTGATTTGTAGCAAATTTGACTTAGTTTGTTGCTGTGCAGAAAAACAGAGTTGAAGCTGGAATTCCCCAGAAATGCGACTGCATTTCTGGGAAAGCAAAATTGAAATGCGACCGCATTTCTGGAAAAACAGAGGCTGTTCCGAGTCGTGCGCGGGTCGTTGTTGACGAGTCTTCTTCGCACCTAACCGGTTGTTTTGACCCCGAAACTGACTGGGCAACCTTCCAGCACCTATTTCGCAGCTCCTCAACCAATTTCTACACTATTTAAGCTCGGGATTCGAAGTCAAATTCAAACAGAACTCACTTGGAAGAAAAGGGTGGTGACAGAACCCTGGCTCGACGCCAATGAGTAAGGATGCCTGAGGTCCTTCTTAGATGACCAAATTCTAACCCGAAAGAGAGTTAGACATCAAACCTTGTGGTTTGTAGAGAGTTTCACCCATTCCCATCTTGTAAAAGTGAGAGAGTGGAGTGTCTTAGCGAACTCTAGAAGGATTGTGTAAACAAAAAACCCATAATATTTAACTCTCTTTTTACTCCAGCTCTTGAATCTTTTCATTACTTTGTATTCTTTACATTATTATTTCAATGAAAATGTGTTCATTTGCTTTTTATCCCATCATGAGTAGCTAAATCCCGTTGAGGGGTTCAATGTGGTGAATTCCCTTAGGGTTTAATGGCTTGAAAGTGTTTTATTTGCTTAAGTAGTGTTTAATGCATGTCATTCTTTATTGATTATCACTCCAATCTTGCTGAGTTTAATTTGATCACTTAGACTTTGCATGCTATGTGAGTTTGATCTCGAAAGGGACAAACGATATCGGTTCTCATAAAGGTGATATAGGAGAAAAAAACTCGAAAGAGATTGTTCGACGGTATAGGGCAAGCTGCCTAAGGCACCCTATATCGACTATAGGGTTATAGATTGCATTCGTGAATTATCTATGTCGGAGTCGAGTCCCAGAAATGGGCATAACGGTACTCGCTTAGCCTTCTAACGGTTTTTGGAAACAAGGGCCAAATGGAAGTTAAATCTGACCCAATGCATTAAATACTCTTAAGTTAGATATTGCATAAGTATGGTTGTTACCTTAGGGATGAATCGATGTTGAATACCTCGTTTTATTTCATTGTTATTCTTTATTATTTTATTTGCATGTTTTGTTTATCTTTTCAAAAACCCAATCAATCAGCTTATTTTCTTTGGTTACCTTTTACAAAAGCAATCATTTGAGCAGTTTCTTCATCAAATCTGAATTTCTAGTTTAGTCCTCGTGGGATCGATACCCTTGGAATACTTTCTAAGGTTTTTTTTATTACTACATGCGACAGTGTATACTTGCACTTAAGTGTTGGCTGGATATTTCTTTATTATTTCATTTATCATCTTATCTCACATTCTATCCATTCAGCTAGCCACGCACCAACGATACAAGGCTCAAATTGTTGCTAAAGGCTATTCCGAGGAGTATGACATGGATTATGAAGAGACTTTTGCCTGTTGCAAAAATGACTACAGTTCGCACTATGATTGCAGGGGCTTCAGTTTGTAGATGGAAAATATCTCAGATGGATGTCAAGAATGCTTTCTTGAATGATGATCGTCATGAAGAAGTATATATGATGCCTCCTCATGGTGTTGCTCATAAACCTGGTGAAGTTTGTAGGTTTCACAATGCACTTTATGGTCTCAAACAAGAACCTCGTGCTTGGTTTAAGAAGTTCTCCATGGTGATCACTTCGCTAGGTTTTGTTCCTAGTCATCATGATTTTGCGTTATTTGTCAAGCGTACGAGTGTAGGTCACATTTTATTATCCTTATATGTCGATGACATGATCATTACAGGCGATGATTGTGATGAAATAGAATATTTAAAATCTGAACTATCTTGTTGTTTTGCTATGGAAGACTTGGACGTCCTACGTTACTTTTTGGGCATTGAGATTGCCTATTCCTCTAAAGTTTATCACTTATTTCAGTCTAAGTATTGTTAAGAAATGTGTCTTGTGTGGAGACAAAACTTGAAGACTTCACTCTAACCTCTTGGTGCACAAGTAAGAAGTACTTTGTGTGCAAGAAAGAAACTCACCAAACTTGGTGTGCGAGTATGAAAATCACCACCTTGGTGTACAAGGAAGAATGAAGATGGAGTCTTGGCCATTAAGGCTCATTGCCTATATATATGTGTGTTTGTCTCTTGAAGAGAGCAAGAAAAATAGTGTGATCTTTTCTTCCTTTGTAGTGTGGGAGAGAGAGAGATAAGAGTGTTTCTCTTCTCGGGTTGAGGGTCTTTTCTTGTTGTTTATCCCAAGCTATCGGATTGTGATACTTGGTAGTCAATAGCTATTGTTGGGTTATTGAGGGATAGGTTGAGGTGTTGTTCTTGAAGGCTTATTGTAATCTCCCTAGAGTTTTAGTGGAACCTGCATCGGTAGCAGAGAACTGGACGTAGCCCACATTGGGTGAACCAGTATAAAACTCGGTGTTAATTTCTCTTCCCTTCTCTTTTATTCATTATTGTTCTTGTTGCTTAGAACTTAGGTTGGTTTATTTATTCTTCTAAGCTCTTGGTTTTAAATTATTTATTCCGCATTATATTTGGAACCATAACCTGATCTGGGAATTGCGATAAATATATATTGTCTAAATTTGGTTGATCGAATTTAGATTTGGACTATTTTATCGCCTAACAACTGGTATCAGAGCATTCGGGTTGTAGAACAATGTCAGGTGGGGATGAGAAATTGGTTATATTTAATGGTTCAGACTTTTCTTTTTGGAAGTGTTAGATATTAGATTATTTGCATTCCAAGATTGGATTTACCATTGGAGGGAAAGCCGGATGACATGGGAGAACAAGAATGGAAGAAGCTGGACAGAAAGGTGTTGTGGACTATTCGCTTGACTTTGACAAAGAATGTGCAAAGCAGTGTGGCAAAGACAATGACCACAACAGAACTCATGACAACCTTGTCTAACATGTATGAAAAACCCTCGGTAAATAATAAGGTGTATCTCGCAACCAAATTCTTTAATTTGAAACCAAAGGTACATATGTTACTACCCATTTAAATGAGTTTGATTTGTTGATAAACAAATTAGCTGCTGTTGAACTAGAATTTACTGATGAAGTAAATGCAATTTTGTTGTTGAGATCTTTGCCTGATAGTTGAGAAACCATGAAGGCTGCACTTTCAAATTCATGTGGTAAAGAGAAATTACAGTTTTCACAGGTTAGAGATTTCGCTCTTGTAGAAGAGATTCACAGGAAGGACTCAGGTGTTGCTTCTACTTCTGGTTCAGCATTGAATGTGGACAAAGGGAGGAGTAATAACAGAAGTCACGGGAATCGAGGTAAATCGAAAAACAACAGAAGCAAGTCTAGAAACAACAGATTAGAATGTTGGAATTGTGGTAAGACTGGACACCTGAAAAGGAATTGCAAGGCCCCGAAGCGAACTGAAGGGAATGAAGCCGGTGCAAATGTCGCTGCTAATGAGATGCATGATGCTCTAGTTCTGGCAGTGGAAAGTGCTCATGACACATGGGTGATTGATTCAGGTGCGCCATTTCATACTATAGGTCAACATGACGTTCTTGAAAACTATGTTGCAGGAAATCATGGAAAGGTGTATCTAGCTGATGGGGAACCTTTGGACATCATTGGGATCGGTGACATAAAATTGAAAATGGCGAATGGTTCAACTTGGAAAATTCGCAAGGTACGTCACGTTCAAAATATGATGAAAAACTTGATTTCTGTAGGGTAGTTAGACAGCGAAGAATATGAAGTATCCTTTGGTCAAGGAAACTGGAAGGTTACAAAAGGTGCTATGATAATTGCTCGAGGATGCAAGTCAGGGACTTTGTATGTCAACAACAATGACAAAGATATGGTGGCTGTTGTAGATCGCTCAAGTCAAACAGATTTATGGCACAACAGGTTGGGACATATGAGTGAAAAAGGTATGAAGCTTCTTCACTATGTAGGGGAGTTACAGGAACTGAAGGCAGTTGAACACAAGTTGTGTGAAGGCTGTGTATTTGGGAAGCAGAAGCGTGTCAGTTTCTCAAAAACAGGAGCAAAGCCAAAATCTACAAAGTTGGAATTAGTTCACACTGATGTGTGGGGGCCTTCTGAAGTTTCTTCTCTTGGTGGTTCCAGATATTATGTGACCTTCATAGATGACTCAAGCAGGAAGGTATGGACTTATTTTCTCAAACATAAATCCGATGTATTCTCTATTTTCAAAACTTGGAAGACTATGGTTGAGAATGAGACAAGTCTGAAAGTTAAAAGCTTGAGGTCAGACAATGGCGGTGAATATGTTGATGGAGAATTCAAGAAACATTGTGCAGACAATGGGATTGTGATGGTAAAGACCATTCCAGGGACACCACAACAAAACGGTGTGGCTGAGAGAATGAATAGGACGCTGAATGAGCGTGGCAGGAGCATGAGGTTCAAACCAATCAAACCAGCTCAATTCAATCAGTTTCATTGTTTTTCAATTTCGTTTGATTTCGACTTGAACCCCTCAATCAAATCCGTGAACAAAACATCTCTAAAATAATCAATGACCAAACCTTAAATTTTAGAGATTTTTGGTTCTTTTTATTTTAATAGAATATAACATTAAAATATGAAAATGAGGATTCTTATAAAAGAAGAAAAAGAATTGAAAACGGAAATTTGAGGTCTCGTTTGATAACCATTTCATTATTTGTTTTTGGTTTTTGAAAATTAAGTCTATAAACACTACTTTTATCCACAATTTTTTTTTGTTTTGTTATCTATATTCTTCCCTTGTTTCAAAAACCAAGTCAAATTTTGGAAACTAAAAAAAGTAGGCCCCGTTTGATAACTATTTCGTTTTTGAAAATTAAGCTTATAAAACACTACTTTCACCCACAACTTTCTTTGTTTTATTATATACAACCTTCCATGTTTTCAAAAACCAAGTCAAAAATTGAAAAAACAAAAAAGTAGTTTTCAAAAACTTGTTTTTGTTTTTGGAATTTGGCTAAGAACGACACAAATGTCTACTAAACAAAAATGAAAACTATGGTAAGGAAATTGAAAGAAAACAAGTATAATTTTCAAAAACCAAAAACCAAATGGTTATCAAACGGGACCGTAGTTTTCAAAAAGTAGTTTTTGTTTTTAGAATTTGGCTAGGAATTCAAATGTCTCCTTAACAAAGTTAAAAACCGTTGTAAGGAAATTGAGAGGAAACAAACATAATTTTCAAAAACTAAAAATAAAAAACCAAATGGTTATCAAACGGGGATATTCAGTATACAAAAATGTTACCAATGTCTTAATGATGAAACTAATTTTGGATAAGTTTTAGGGTTTTGATCTTAGTAGAGCCTTTTTCTTCAATTTTTTTAGGCCACCAGACGAGGTTTATTTTAACTATTTTCGTAGTGCTTTTCCTCCAATAAAATAAGCAAATCTTTGAGGCTCCAAAAAAGTAAATAATTTTCTCATCAAACTAAAGGAAAAGGAATGTCAACTCCTTGCATTTTCATTCTTTTTTGTTATAGCTATTTTTTTTTTAAGAAAAAATCTTTAAAATCTTGTGGTTGGATAAGGGAAATAAAATTTTAAATAATGAAAATCATAATCCCTTCTGCTTGACTTTTTGAATACAACTAGAGGGAGAGAGGCAACAACATTTAGATAACCCAATTAATTAATTAAAACAAATCATACTTTATGTAATTAAAGAATCAAAATGGTTTATTACAAGCATATTCACCAATTTAATCAAATGAGCTTATCATACACAAGTGTTATTAATTGATTTATTATTCAAGTTCAATGCATGTATCAATTTATTTACATTCTCTCTTAAAATATTTGTCCCTCAAAAGAAAGAAAATCTCTTAAAATTTTCTAAAAAAAATCTCTTACAATATTTTTTTTTGAGAAGTCTTAAAATATTTAATCAATGTTTGACTTGAGAAAAGGGAGAAAATTTAATTAATTATTTAAAACTTATTTCTTAAAGAAAATAACTGAGCTTATCTAAAACTTTTGCTCCTTCAAATACTATTAGAGATGAGATTTGATGAAGCTATGGTGTTAAATCACCATTTCAGCTAAAAGCATAATGATATTAATCGGGGAGGACGTAACATTACAGTGGTTCAAACACTGGATCTTATTCTCATATTCATGATATATGTTGATGGCAAAATCTGGACAGGGGAACTCACCTGACCTTCACGTGCCATCAACGGTAAATTTGTTTGACAGGGGGGAAGACGTGGCCTGCAAGACAGAAAACCTGCACACCGGTGTGGTGCTTGTTACACCGCCTCCGATGCTTAAGTTAGAAAACGGATGGAAGAGCTAGAGAGCAAGAGGAGAAGTCGAGAATAGAGTTCGGGATCCCTTCTTCAGTGATGAAGAAGAGTTTTAATACTTGCTCATGCTCCTAGGGTTTTTAGGAATTTGGAGGCGTTTCAGGATGAACCAAGTGGAACTGGGGCGGCCAGAGGCAGTAGGGACCGAACGGAGGCGAAAGAGCTCGGCCTCAGTGGGCCAAAAGCCCGATCCCTTTGGCATGTTCTTCCTCCGGGTTCTGTTTCCTGGTTGTCTTCTTGGTCTGGTATTGCACTGTCCTCATCAATTCCTTGCATATCGGAGTGGTCCAAAATTACCTATAACAATATATATATCACCATTCAACCCAAAAAATTAATTTGATGATGGATTATGAAAAATTTAATCTTATATTGATACTATAACATATTCTTATTAGACTTAACTAATTAATTATAACTTTCTAAAAAAAAAAACTAATTAATTATAACAATTAAATAAATGAAATAAGGTTAAATTTGCCCTAAAGCTCCTAAAGTATGAGATTGGTTTCAATTATACCCTTGAATTTTCAAAAATCTCATTTTAGCCCTTAAAGTTTGAAGTTTGTTTCAAAACGACCTTGGGAGACATTTTTCGTTAAATTTATGCACGAAAAATGATGTGTTCAGGTGTTTTTATTGTTTTTTTTTTTCACGTATATGTTCAAATATGTTCACATAAGCAACAATACATATGCAAACACATCATTTTTCATCCATAAATTTTACGAAAAAATGTCTTCAAGGGTTGTTTTGAAACAAAATTCAAACTTCAAGGACTGAAATGAAACTTTTGAAAGTTCAAAGGTATATATAATTGAAACCAATTCCATAGTTCAAGGATATTTTTGATAATTTAACCATGAAAGGAGTGTATAGGCCATTGTCCTCCTTAGGGCTACAAGCCATTTGACACCAAGCTTGGTCAATCATAGATCCTAAATCACTTAAAAGAACCTTTTCAGCTATCCAAATAAACATACAGTCACAAGGCTTCAATGTGATACCTTTAGTGTTACCTATATAAAAAGGATCATCTAGATGGTCCAATTTCAAAATAACTTGAAACAATTCTTGACAAACTAACAGATCTAAAAGCCATTTTAGAACTCTCATCCTTATATTTTCCATCACAACTTCTTAATAACTTAAGCTTCGTTAGATAACTATTTGATTTTCGGTTTTTGGTTTTTGAAAATTATGTTTGTTTTCTTTCAATTTCTTTACAATGATTTTCATCTTTATTTGGGAGACATTTGAGTTCTTAGCCAAATTTCAAAAACAAAAACTAAGGTCCCGTTTGATAACCGTTTGGTTTTTGAAAATTAAGGGCCCGTTTGGTAACGTTCTCGTTTTTTGTTTCCGTTTCTTCATTTTTAATAAAGAAAAATAGAATTTTATGACCCTACCACCTATACATTCAATAATAATAAACCTATATTCTTATTTATGTTTGGAAAAAATTGGAAACAAGAACAAGAAAGGAGAAACTAGTTTTAGTTGTTCCCAAAAGTTCTATACAAATTTTGGGAGTGTTTCTAAAAAATGAGAAACAAGAAACATACATAGTTATTAAATGCTTAGATTTCTTAATAAAATTGGAAACAAGAAACAAGAAACGAGAACGTTACCAAACGGGCCCTAAGCTTCTACACACCTATTTCCACCTATGAGTTTCTTTGTTTTAATATCAATCTTCTTCCTTGTTTTCAAAAACCAAGTCCAATTTTGAAAACAAAAAAAAAAAAAAGTCGTTTTCAAAAACTTGTTTTTGTTTTTAGAATTTGGCTAGGAATTCAAATGGATCCTTAACAAGGATGAAAGTTATGGTAGAGAATTTTAGGAAAAAAAAAGTATAATTTTCAAAAACCAAAAAAAAAAAAAAAAAAAAAAAACCAAATGGTTATCAAACGGAGCCTAAGTTTTTGAAAACTATTTCTTTTTTGTTTGTTTTGTTTTCAAATTTTGACTTTTTTGGTTTTTGAAAACAGGGGAAGGAGATAGATAACAAAATAAAGAAACTTATGCATGAAAGCTTGTGCTTATAAGCTTAATTTCCAAAAATCAAAAACAAAAAAGGGAATCATTATCAAACAGGACCTTAATTGTTGGAATTGTTTCAACGAACACCCCACACCACATCATGTGTCATATAGAGAAATAAGCCAAATAGTGATTTTAATTTCACTCCTGTTCAACAATATATTAATAAATTATATAGCTTTAGGAGATAAATCTTAACAAAGATGTCAATTTTAAATACAAATCTGTCTTGTCTCATTTACTTGATAGGAAGGAGATGCAATAATATGATATGGCTCTTTGATCCATTTATATTAATTTCACTAAACTTTGGCTCTTTGAAATTTCAAATGAAAAGGAAAGAAGAGGTATTAGAGATGTGGGGCTATAATGGAAAAGAAAATGTGTGTCATTTATTATATTGGAGATAAGCACCCACATTGAAGAATCATTCCCATTTATCAACAGTTCCCTTTTCAATTGTTGATCCTTCTTCCACTACACACACTTTAACTTATAATATACAATGTGTCGAAATATACAAGGTCAAAATTCAATCGATTGATATGAAGATAATAAGGTCAACATGAGCATAGCTCAACTGACATAAAGTTGTACTAAGGACTAAGGGGTCTATGGTTCTAATCCCCCACCCTCACATGTTGTCAAAAAAAAAAAAAAAAAAAAAGATAATAAGAAAAACATCCCCATCACTATAGGTGATCCCAACATAGTTTCAATATCAACAATTTTTATGTGGTAATTTAATTGAACTTGTGCTGATACTCGAGATGATCATATCTAAACTTTAAACTTTCTTCGTGCCAATTCCTTAATGTTGATAGCGACATTTCGAAGCAGACAAATTTGTGTTATTGATCAATAATGTGGTAGTGAATGTAGTTGGTGGGTGAGATTAGACAAGTAATTACTAGTTTTGCTCTACTGTGCGTATGGAGATTACTCTGCACCAGTACGACTAGTTTCGGGTACATGTTTGGTGATGGAGTTTCTAGCCACGCAAATATGTGTTAACGTTTATGTTTTAAAGATTCTTATAGTTTAAAAAATATTTTAACTTTCTGTACTTGCAATAGAAGTTACAAGTATTTCAAGTTTTCTTTCAGAAGTTTATTTCAAATTCTTATTAACTACCATTTTTATGATTCTTTATGATATTAGTCTCCTTAAATTTATTTTCTTATAAAATTCTACCACTCATTGGGCTTTTTAGCTCACTATTTTCCTAATTTTTTTTACCAGGTAGCATTTGAGTTTTCGACGAGCCTATCGAGGTCGAGATCTGCCACTAGTCTTATTTCGATTATACATCATTTCACCTGTAAATATAACATTGATGTTTTGTTTTTATAACTAGAGTGGCTAGCATCATTCTGGACGAGATCTGCCACTAGTCTTATTTCGATTATACATCATTTTGCCTGTAAATATAATATTGATGTTTTGTTTTTATAATTAGTGTTGATGGCAAAATTTGGACAGACAGAACTCACCTGACTTTCACGTGCCACCAATGATAAATTTGTTTGAGAGGGGGAAGACGTGGCCTACAAGACAGAAAAACCTGCACACCAGTGTGGTGCTTGCCACATTGCCTCCAATGCTTAAGTCAGAAAATGGAAGGAGGAGAGCAAGAGAGCAAGAGGAGAGAGTAGAGAATAGAGTTCAGGATTCTTTCTTCAATGATGAAGAAGGGTTTAAATACCTACTCATGCTCTAGGATTTTCAAGCGTTTGAAGACGATCCAGGGCTGAACCAGGTGGAAACAGGGCGTCCAGAAGCATCGGGGACCAAATGGAGGCAGACGAGCTCGGCCCATGGACGAGGCCGAGTAGGGGGTCAGGCCAAAAGCTCGATCCCTTCGGCCTTGGCCCGACCCTTTGGCCTGTTCTTCCTCCGGCTCTCGTTTCCTGGCTGTCTCCTTGGGCTGGTATTGCGCTGTCCTCATCAATTCCTTACATATCGAAGTGGTCCAAAATTACCTATAACAACTAGAGTGGTTAGCATCATTCTGGAAGTTCTACCATTTGGATTTATATTGAATTTTATTTGGGACTTATGTTTTTCATTAGTGGTCTTGATTTGTGGTTGTGTTGTGGTTGTTGGTTTCTGAATTGATTTGTGATTGTGACATACTGGTAGTAGTGTTGGATTTTAAAGAAATCACTTGGGAGTGTATTTTCAATTGCAGGTGTGTTTTATTCGATTTTCGGGAAAAACTCTGTCGAAATTTTATTTTTTTTATTTAGTAAAGTTTTGCTAGCCACCCATCGTTTTAAAGAAAAATGAGTTTTGTTTTGCTAAGTTTGACAATGGATTTCATAGTTTAGTTGGGATCTATTGTCAACACGCCACATCCTAGGTTCGGTAGGATAATCTGGGCGGGGTGTGACAGTTTGGTATCAGAGCACTATTTTTTTTTAGTTCAACATTTGGGGGTGGGGGATTCGAACCTCTGACCTCTTGGTCAAGGGTAGGTGCCAATTACCGCTGAGCTATGCTCGCTTTGGTATCAGAGCACTAAGATCCTACATAGTTTTTGAAAGAAAATGATTTTGTTGAAATGATTGTGTAATATGCATTACATCATAGCTGGATCATGCATCAAGTGGCAGAACTCATAGGCCTAAAGGATTGGAACTCAATTGACTACTGTTAGACATAGTACATGGAAGAAGAATTGGTTGATGAACCTTTAGTCAACAATGAGTAGAAATAGAATACCAAAGAAATGTGAGTGAGAAAGTCAATAGTTAGTGAATAATTTTTTTTTATAAGTAGCATTTGGAATATAAATGTTCAAGAATGACTTGAGAAGAATTTGAAAATCGAACAAGTAAAAGTTGAAGAAGCTAACACAATATAATTACTTGGAGAATGAACCTTGTTGGTGTAGAGATGTGAATGGACAAGTTAGAATAATGATATACTAAGACGTCTGAGGAAAGCTTGCAACTCCCTTTACTATGAAAGAGTCAGGTTATTTGGGACTTCATAATAAGTATGGGGTAAAACCTTGAATTAAGAAAATAAATGATTCCAAGGAAGTTTTTTCTTGGAGAATATTGTTTGTGGTCATATGGAAATGTACTCTCAAAGTGACTGTTTGAAGTTAGTACAAAGATTCAAGTCCATTTTGTAGTATTCAAAGATATGCTTGGAACTTCCTAGGTGTGCCATCATCATTAGTGAGTGCAAGATTACTAAGTGTAAGAATATAGAAGATCAAGGATGAACTCTTGTCCTAATAATAAAGTAAAATAGATGGAAAGTCTGTAGAAACAACTATGGGAGTTGAAAAGAGTAGGTCCTAAATGAAGAAGGTATAGAGGATTGTTGGAGACCGTACGTGGGCTCTTAGCTAGTACAATTAATATTTCATAGGCGCTTTCTGTAAGTTGGAGGCTTTTAAGTTTGGTGCTTTGTAATTTTATTTTTGTATTGAACTTGTATGAATAAAAATTGTACGAAAAAATTTGGTTCATTGGCTTATTGGAATGAAATTAAGCAAATATTTGATTTCTACACAAATTTGGCACATTTAATGATGGACACGTTCAATGACAGACTGATAGTGAGCATAACTAGCTAGTTTTCCCTAATTAATTTAGCTAGTCTTTTATAATTTATTGGCCAAAATGATGCGTTTTTGTGTTGTATTTGTAGGAAATAAATATTGGAGCTAATTGCGTGTTCGGGACATGAATAAGGGCTAAAGATCGAAAAAGGATCAAGTTGGAAGAAGTCAAATTCAGTCCAGCCGAAAAAAAAAAAAATTACAGCGTCGCGACGCTCTCGACTTTTCCAAAACAGAATAGGCTATATCGCGACAGCGACGCGACGCTGTCGACAGATTTTCTATAAATTCATCATTTTCTTGCACGGCCAGGGGAGTCCAATTGTTTGTGGTCCTTCTTTGATTTTCCTTTGGAAAACAAACTATCAGAGGTGTGTTGTGTTAGCTTTACAAGCTTCAATCATACTATATGTTTTGATGATAATAAATTTAATTTACTAATGATTTTAGTGTTTCAAAGTGTTCATCTTGTAGAGCTCGGAAAGACGATTCCAACGCATTTTGAATCGCTCAAATCGGAGTTCAAACGAAAAAGTTACAAGCAAAAGAAGATTGGAAGAAAAAGCCTACGTGGCAGTGACGTGGCGCTTACGTGGCATCCAACGTGGCAGCTGATGTGAATGATCAATTTCCTCCATGTTTCTCTTAATTTTAATCCTAACTTTAATTCCCTTCATTTTATTATTTTCTTTCATCCTATTTTCTCAAAATTACATCAAAATTCCACCAATTCAAATTCTATTCTTTCCAAAATTCCACCAATTCAAATTTTATCCTTTCCAAAATTTGCATCATTCAAATCTTGATTTATTCTCAAATTTCAATATTTCCAATCCTTCAAAATTCTCCCTTAATGTTGAAATTCTTTCCTTTTCCATTTTAAATTCAATCTCCACCATCCATCTTTAGTTTGATCTAACGGCCAATGTTCATCCTCCTCGCCTATAAATTGGACTTGATTTTCACCTTTCAGAAATACACTCAAAGCTATCAAAGTCTTAAGCTCTCAAGTCTCCCTACTCTCCATTCTTGTCCAAATTCCTCCTTTGCTCCTAAATTGGGCTATTGTTATTTTGTGAGGTTTTTTTATTAGAGTGCTCAACTTTGTGTACTTAGCCTTCAAGAGGTAATTTTTTGTGAGGTTTTCTTTTATTATTATTGGGAACTTGTTAAGGTGTGGGTGCACCTTGGGAATTGAGTGAGTGGTTTAATCCTAAACCCAAAAAAAAAAAAGGATTTGTAGTGGTTTGATCCTGAACCCGGTTAAAAGGATCGTAGTGGTTTTGATCTTGAACCCGTTTAAAAACATTGGTATAGGGTCCTGAACCTGTAAAATGATCGATAAAGGTTTACTCTTGAACCTGTAAAAAGAGTCGGTTTGGTTCTCACCTGTAAGAGATCCGTTGCAGTAAAATACCCAAGAAGGAGTCTTGGGGAATGGAGTAGGAATTTCCGAACCACTATAAAATTTCCTGGTGTTATCTCTTTCTCTCTACTCTTTTAATTTCCGCTATTTCATTTTTATGAGTAGATTGCATGCCTAGGAAAATTGTCAAATATTTCTAGCATATTTTATGTTTTATAGTGCTTATTAAATTAAGTTAGTTTAATTTAACAAAAAGAAAAAGTTTTAAATTTTATTAAGCAACTCTATTCACCCCCCCCTCTAGTGTTGCCATACGACTACATGTTGCTCTTTTTCTGTGCTTGTAATCAAGTTCCTTTGTCTTTATAGCTGATATAACAACATCAGTTGTAATATCCACCCTTCCATATTTTAAGGTTGTTTTAACATCTTTGTATGCATCTGGAAGTGAGTTGAGAAGAATGCATGTTTCATTTTCATCACCAATTTTGTCTCCAAGACTCTTGAATTCAGTTGTGAGTCTTTTGAAATCATCAAGACTATCATATAGAGATTTAGAGGCATCCAGTCTGTATGTGAAATATCTTTCCCTTAGATAGACTTTATTTGGCAAGTCTTTAGAAGAAAATAGAGCATTCAACTTTGTCCAAATATCATAGGAGTTTTTTTCTTCAATTATTTGTCTAAGAACACTATCACTCAGATTTAGAATTGATGGTTCCATATGCTGCTGTTAAGGACGAGGACACAACATAGATCTCCACAATGGTATGATATTGTCCACTTTGGGCATGAGCCATCATGACTATGCTTTTGATTCCACCCAAAAGGCCTCATACCACGGAGGAGTTTTTGCTCTTAGAGCTAGATTACGGATTTTATCCGTCCAGATCTTCGTTCATACAAAGGAGTTTTGCCCTTAGAGCCAGATTACAGATTCTATCTGTTCAGATTTTCGTTCATACAAAGGAGTTTTGCCCTTAGAGTCTGTTTACGGATTCTATCCGCCCAGATCTCTTTTCATACAGAGGAGTTTTGCCCTTACAGCCATATTACGGATCTCCCCATGACTACTTCTTCAAGGCTCACAAATACTTTTTATTCGACACCCGAGGATTCTACCGACATGGCTAAGTCAGGGTCTAGCTCTAATACCACTTGTTAAGGGACGAGGACACGACATAGATCTCCACAATGGTATGATATTGTCCACTTTGGGCATGAGCCCTCATGACTTTGCTTTTGGTTCCACCCAAAAGGCCTCATACCAATGGAAATATTTGTCCCCCCTTATGAACCCATGATCATCCCCTTATCTAGCTAATGTGGGACTTTGGTTGCACCCCCAATTCCCAACAATCCTCCTCTGAAACAAAGTACCACAGACGAGCCTCCATACAAATAGTCATCTATCCGTCCATATCTCCTTTCTTACAAAGGAGTTTGCTCTTCTATCCGTCCATATCTCCTTTCATAGGGAGGAGTTTTGCCCTTAGAGCCATATTACAAATCCCCCCATGACTACTTCTTCAAGGCTCACAAATTCTTTTTGTTAGACACTCGGGGATTCTACCGACATGGCTAAGCCAGGGTCTAGCTCTGATATCACTTGTCAAGGACGAGGACACAACATAGATCTCCACAATGGTATGATATTGTCCACTTTGGACATGAGCCCTCATGGCTTTGCTTTTGGTTCCACCTAAAAGACCTCATATCAATGAAGATACTTGTCCCCGCTCATAAACCCATGATCATCCCTTTATCTGATCAATGAAGATACGTGCGCGCGTGCACGTGTGTTCAAATTTGTGCGCCTAACATAAAATTCTAGATTCTCCACTTACTTAGACTCTAAAAATACAGTTTCTAAACTCGTATGGGTTCTTTTTGATAAGAATTGTATATTTGACTAGTAGATTGTACTAATTTTGAAGTAAAGATAATGAAGTGCATCGTCATGTTCAATGTGTGTACTTATTCAATTAAGATAAGCAAAGAACAAGTTTTGTTCTCAAGATAATTTTCTTTCCAGGTTGTGAACCATGATCACTTGATTCAAATGATCATACGATTGTCACTCAAAATTGGAGTTTGATTATAGATGATCATTTTGAACAATAGAACAAACATGTTTGGGAGGCCAAAATTATTTTTGCCATTGTAAACTATCGCTTACATTTTAAAATAGTGATGTTTGACAATGGTGCCTGAGTTAATTTAGAAAAAAATTTAATCACTCTAAATTATTTTTTAGTTAATTACTCCGTAGGTGATTTTTTGGCCAAGTAATTGACCAAGAATTGTCTAATAAAAACAACTATTATTTAGGAGGCAAGTTTAAAAATTTGATGACGTACTTATTAATGGTGTCTCAGTTGTTTTAGAAAAAATTAAGGGAAAAATGCATTTTTGGTCCCTGAAGTTTGAGTTAGGTTTCATTTTGGTCCCTGAGTTTTCAAACTCGACAGTTTAGTCCCTGAGGTTTGGATTTTGTTTCATTTTGGTCCCTCCTTCCACGTTTCCGTTATATTTTAATGGAATGATGACGTGGCATCTATTTTCTATTAATTTTTTAAAAAATTTTTTAAATAAAAAATATATATATTTTTTATTCTTCCTCTCTCTCCTATTCTTCTTCTTCTTCTTCATCATCAAGTCTAGCCACCACCCTCAGCCGCCAATGCCAGTGGCCGCCTCCCGCCGGCTGCCGTCGCCATTGTCAGAGATTTTTTTTTTTTTTTTTTTTTCCTGTTCCTTTCTTCTTATTTTATTTCTTCTCTTTTCCCTTCTTTTCTTTCACTTAAAAAAAAGAAAAAGAAAAAACAAAGGGGGTTGGGTCGTTCCAGATCTGGCTACAATGAGTGAGCATCGATTTGTGGCGCAAAAGTATGCGTTCCCCGTGATGAATGCTTCCCTTTGTCTCCATTGCAATCCTCCAATCTGTTCTGTTTACAGGTTCAAGTGCTTCAACAATGTAGGAAGAAAATAAGAAACAATTGTTGTGTCGTAGATGGAACCACTGTCTTTATAGCAATTTCAGCACGACCACGGTGCTAAATCGTTTACGCCGGTTGCTCCCCAAGGTTAACACAACTCTCTCCTCATTCGTGCACTCGAGAGAGAATGATTGGAATCAAAGGAAAACGTAGGAAGATTGAAATGGAATTCAGTGATCTTCCACTTTGCTTAGATACTACTTTTATAGGGAAGGCCCAACAACTTTCCCACAAAGGGTGTGCCACATATCACTATAGGAGCGGTAAAAGTGGTCAAAGAAACGAGAGGACGCCACATGTGCAGAATGGAAGGTCAGCAGCGTGCATGGCGGACAGTCAGCAGACGTGAGGAACGGAACGTCAGTGGTCAGAGCGTGGAACACTGTAACGGCCCGACTTTTTAAAACCTATAGATTGACTAGGGACGTTATTACATGCATGTTATGATCTTAAATAATTCAAGAATTATGAAGTTAAAATTTTTCCTAGAAGTCTAGAATGCATAAAATAGATAAATAATTTTAGTAAAACATTTGTTTGGGATCCCGAGAAAACTTTGTAAACCATAAAAATATTTGGAAGCTTCAAAATGCAACAAAATAAATAAATCTTTGATTAATTACATAGAAAATTCAAATAAAGAAAACTAATATGCAGAAGTAGAAAAAAAAAAATATGCTGACATCGTCCACCATGGCACCATCAGCAAGTGCCCTTGATCCGCCTAACACATTTTACCCTTGCCTAAAAAAAATTAAAATAAACAAAGTATGAGTATTAAAAATACCTAGTAAGTAACCCCTCTACCAGAGTTGGTTATACAAGCACAAACATTTATGAAAGGACCTAAACTTTACTTTATAATAACTTAATTTCTTGGCCATAACGCCAAACGTGACCTTGTCGCCACGAAAACTCTGTGACCTTATCGCCACTAAAACTTTATTGTGACCATATCGCCACCTGTCACCATGGCCATATCGCCAAGTTTTAATAATAAGTATTAAAATCATCCTCTTGACCAGATCGCCAAATTTTAAGAAAATTATTAAAAATTAAACCACATCTTGACCATATCGCCAAGTTTTAATAAAACTCTTGGCCATACCGCCAAGTTTTCCAATGACAAAACTTTTAAGAATGCTAGTCATCATGAGTCAAACATATGCATGTAAGGTCCCCTAACTAACTTTATGATAACATAACACATGGAAATCTACATTTCATTCAAATAACTTTTTTCATAACAACGTCGAATTTCTAACTTACATGCGCAACACTCCAAATACAGAACATATAAATCCTAGTAAATTTCACATAATCAATTTCAACACAAGCACCACAATCAAAATAGATCAGCACCCAACAATTTTACAATTATCATGGCAACTAACAATTTTACATTTAAGAAATAAAGTTCCAACATGCCGATAGGGGAGTCACTTACATTTTAGGCCGTTCTAAGAGAGTATCACTTCCCTCTTTTCTGCCTAATCACTGGTCAACACCTAAAGAAATTTTCTCAAAATTAATCACTAAGGCCACATTCCATACTGTAGGATTAACCCAATATAATTAAAAGGGTTACCTACGTGGCTTATACCCGAAGCCGTTCTTAGGCCTCTATCCACTCCAATTGAAAGAAATCTCACCACACAAAGTTCGATTTCTTGTTGGATAGTGTTCGAATTCGCTCAAACTCAAAGAACCATCGTCGAGACGTGGTGAATATTTTAAATTAGCATCGAGTGGATTGTGGTTGTTGTGGGTCAAGTGTTAGAATGCTGAAAACGCTCACAATTTTCGAAAATCTCCAACAATCGCTGGAAATCACTAGTTGCAGCCAAGATTTGACTACAATTGTTGGAGATTCAACCCATAGCCGTTGAGATACCCCACGGATGCTGTAAATCAAGACCCACCAGTGTTGCTGCTCCCAACTGCCACCGTACGTGATGCAGGAGATGGGCTGCGAAACGGAAGAGTGAGAAATCGAGAGGGAGGCTGTGGCGTTGTACGATTGCAGAGGAAGAAAAAAGAAGATGATGGTGAATAAGTGGGTTGGTCTATGCGTGCAAAACCGTAAGGATGAGAGAGATAGAGAAATGCGGTTGGGAAAGGGTCTTCACTTGTGATACACGATTGGAGTGAGAGAGAGCATTTGGGGGGTTGTTGTGCGTGAATCCGAGAGGAAAGGGAGAGGTGGTTGAAGAGTGGTTAGAGAGAGAGAAAAGAATGTAGAGAGAGAGAGGCCAAATCAGGGGAAGAAGATGGGTTCTTGAAAAACATATTTTCTTTTCTTTTTTTTTCTTTTTTAAAGTGTATTTACTTATTTATTTATTTAATTAAAAGAAAAGGGTTGTTACAAACATGGTCAACGTGCAAACAGATGGACTCGGTCTCGATTAATACCACAATGACACGTGGGCGATGAATACCATAGTGACACGTGGGCAAGAATAAAAATAAATAAATAAATATTTTGGCCTAAAAAGTAAAACTCATCTCTTTATTAGGCGCGAGCATGGTTACTCGAACCCATCCGACCGGCGGCGGTGGCGGCGCGTGCGTGCGGTAAGAAGCCTAGGTTCCACCCTTAACCACTTTTGCAAGAGCAAGGAAGAGTGATTGATAAGCGCCCAATATGCTTAAGTTTACAAAGCTAGAGGTCCTTCTAGGATCCTTGTAAACGAACACAAATAAGACAAACTTACCGAATGATTCAAACCAAGAGTTTAGTTAGAAGATGAATCACTCTTAGATCAAACTTAGAATCTATGATGGTCACTCCTAGATCCTAAGACGGCTCACTCCAGAATTAGATTGATCAAAACTAATCCAATGAATCGATTGAACATCAAACCTAAAACAAGATTTGAAAGAAAGGACAACACCATAAGGGTTGAATAAGCAAAAGCTTTTTAATATTCATAATCTCAACTTGTTTTCAAATGACAAATTACATCCCTATTTATACTAAATGAAAAGACACCATGAAAGGACACAACCCTTCATCTATGTGGTCTAAATTCAACCCTTAACTTTTCAAATCCATGCATGAACCTTCATAAATACAAGTTCATGAATTCACAAGATACATAATACATTAAATATGTGAATGAATATGAATTTCTAGATTCATTGTGTCTCTTGGTTGAATAGGTGCCTTTGTGAATCTTGAAAGGATGCAACTTTTCACCATAATAATTCCTTAAATCCGAGATTCATCTTCCAATCAGCATACTCTAAAGTTTGTAACCATTTTGGGTTCTTGTAGCTTGATTAAGACACCTCGGTCCGTATCAGTGATTGTATAAAAACACTCTTCCCAACTCAAAATTTATCCATGTGAGACAAAGGAATTCAAGCATTACTTCTAAAGGTCAAAATCAAGTCATTCCTAACAATCCCCCCCGAATGACTGTAAACAATAATTTCTAAGCAAAGGAGGAAATAAACTTAAGCATTAATATCTTTTGATTTGAACTAATGCGTAGTGAAGTAAGACAATAACCAGCATAGAGAAAGTAAGCTACCTTTTGAACTTTCAATGGTCATGGTTTAGACCCCCACAACACGTTTGAACCCTCAAAGTTTCCTTGATTCCGCGATATAGTAATAGAACAAGTGTTATTTAAGGTCATGCACAAACACCTTGGGTCATCGTGAAAGCTTTAGAAAGAGATTCATTACACTATTTCATAGAAGGCGGCCACACCTTCACAATTCACTTTACAGAAATGGATTCATTTCAATGGTTTTTGAGTCTCATATATGCTGAGGACTCTAGAATTATTCTCCTTTGTTAGGCCTTTAGTGAGAGGATCCGCCAAATTCCTCTCAGACCTCACATACTCCAAAGAGATAACTCCACCTTTCAACAGTTGTTTCATAGCTCCATGTCTCAGGCGTATATGTCTTCTCTTGCCATTATATACACTTCTTTTGGCAATTTCTATGGCTGCTTGTGAGTCACAGTGCAAGGAGACTGGCACTGACGCCCTCCACAGTGGTACATCTAGAAGTAAACTTCTCAACCATTCCGTCTCTTGCCCCGCAAGCTCGAGAGCTATAAACTCAGACTCCATGGTGGAACGTGCAATGCAAGTTTGCTTTGCTAATTTCCATGATATAGCTCCTCCACAAAAAACGAACACATACCCGCTAGTTGAGCTTACTTCATCGTTATCAGTTACCTAGTTTGCATCACAATAACCTTCTAATACTGCAGGAAATTTGTTAAATTGCAAACAGTAATCTATTGTACCTTTAAGGTACCTCAACAAACGACGAAGAGCAACCCAATGATCTTTATTAGGATTATGTGTATACCTACTCAATCTACTCACAACATATGTAATATCAGGTCTAGTATAATTCATTAGGTACATCACGCTACCTATAATTTTTGCATATTCAGATTGAGAGACACTATCCCCTTTATTTTTCTTAAGTTTCATACTAGCATCATAAGGTGTTCTTACAGGTACGTCATCAAAACAATCAAATCTCTTTAGCATCTTTTTAACATAGTGTGATTGACTCAATGAATATCCATTTTCGGTTTTTCTCAACTTAACACCAAGTATCACATCAGCCTAGCCTAAATCTTTGATCTCAAAGTGTGAGGACAAGAACAACTTGGTATCATCAATTACGTTTAAGTTCGTACCAAAAATAAGCATATCATCAACATAGAGGCAAATAATCACATAATCAACACCAAACAATTTCGAGTAAACACTTGTGTTAGAAGAATTCACCATAAACTCATTGTTTACTAAGGTATTATTAATTTTTTCATACCATTGTTTGGGGGCTTGTTTAAGACCATAAAGAGATTTTTTAAGCTGACATACCTTGTTTTCTTGACCAGAAATTACAAAGCCTTCAGGTTGAGTCATATATATCTCCTCTTCTAAATCTCCATTGAGAAATGTTGTTTTCACATTCATCTGATGTATTAACAACCCACGAATAGCTGAAAGAGCGATTAGACATCTAATAGTAGCTATTTTAGTTACAGGAGAATAAGTATCAAAGTAATCAATACCTTGTTTTTGCGAATAGTCTACAAGCACTAATCTACCTTTGAATTTTTCAATTGAGCCATCTGGTCTAATTTTTTTTTTTAAAAAAAATCCATTTACACCTAATAGGTTTATTTCCCTTAGGTAAATCTACCAAGTTCCAAGTTTGATTCATTATTAAAGAATCAAGTTCACTTTTAATTGCCTCTTTCCAGAAACTGGAATCTACTGATTTTAAGGCCTCTTGGTAGGTTTTAGGATCCTCATCTATGAAATACATGCATGCAAATTGATTGTCTATTTTATCTGGATTTTCAACAAGAAAAATAGTTAAAAAATCTGATCCAAAATCTTTCTCAGTTCTTTTCCTCTTACTTCTCCTAGTTTCATATTCATGCATAATATCAGAAGTAGATGGAGGACAAACAGACACCTAACCAGATCGTGGGATATTATCTGATTCATTAACTGTCTTAATCATATGAAAAATGTGTTCGAAAAATTCAGCAACTCTATATTCACAAACTGAATTATCATCTAAACACATAAACCTATATGCATGAGCATACCCAATAAACACACAATCAAAGGTTTTAGATCCTACTGTAGGTTTCTTGAAGACCGGATATGCAACTTTAGCTAAGCACCCCCATACCTTCAGATAGCTTAGGTTCGGTGAATATCCTTTTCAGAGCTCGTATGGTGTCTTATCCAATTTTTTTGTGAGGAACCCTGTTAAGAATGAAACAAGCAGAAAACACAACTTCTCCCCCCATACTGTTAGACAATCCAAAACTTAATAACATAGCATTCATCATTTCCTTTAATGATCTATTCTTACATTCAGCTATGTCGTTTTGTTAAGGGGAATATGGTGCAGTACTGACGGGTGTCCGAGCTGTCGAGACTCGAGTTGTCAAATAAATTTATAATCCATGGCACTAAAACTATTTTGTAGAAATAGTGGTCGGGGTAGAACACAGGGAAGGGGATCTAGCAGATGCAGAATTTTGTGCTTATGTAACAGGGGGTTTTTGGAAAAGCAGGACAAACAAAATAAATGCTGAAAGTAAAGAGAACAGAATAAAGCATGCGATGGAAACATAGAGAAAAAATCAATATGATAAAAAGGAATCGCTGGATTGGGATTTCTTATGCCTGTATGCTATTTCACTTAGCTTCCTAGTTTTCTCTAAAAATTATTCTATGTCGATTTTTATTAGTCCGGTTAGTTTCTTGGTTACTCAGAGAACCCCCCTACACTAACTTGTGTTTAATTAACCCGTTAACCTAGAATTCTGCAATTAACAAGATTAATCAATTTTATCATTATCGATCGCCACCCCTCATGCATAAAGTACCAACCATCCGAGACCTCGCAAAGGCCACTAAATTATATCTAACTAATCTAGAATAAGCAATCTCCCAATTACCTACGTAAACTAGCCGCTTTAGGATCGTGGGTCCGGAATTGTATTAACTAAACTTAAACTTAATTTAAATCTAATTCATACAACCTTTAGCATGCATCCTAGGCCTATCAAGGATCGTCACTCCGTAGAGATTGTCTTGCCTCAGCCTAGTGGCTATCTAAAAATAACTGATAGAATACACAACTAGTAATCTCCTAAGGTCGTCAAGCCTAAGAAACTAGTCTCATGTATTGGTTTAAACGGGATAACATGCAAAACTCAACAAAAATACAACAAGAACAGAATTGAAATACCAGAAAACTCAACCAAGTTTAATAACAATCAAGACATAATCCCAATCCAACGATACAAAGACGTTTAGCTACTCATAAACAAGGTAAAACCATAAACAAATACAAGGAATTGCATAAGATATGACCTAACAATGTTTATACAGCAGCTGGAAAGTAAAGAAGACGAAACAAAGCGAAAAGAGACCAAAATTCTAACCTAATGGCGGACTAAACCAAAGCCTAATATTTCTAGAAAACGTCACAGCGTCGAGACACCAGGCTCGACGTCGAGACGCCACGGACTTTTTATTCCGCTTTGAAATCGTGTCGGCGTCGAGACGCTGCTGTCTTTTTTCTCGGTCTTGTCTCGTTACATCTCGGTACGGGGCTTTAATCTTTGGCTCTTGGTGTCATTCTTCAGGCCCACTTCAATACACTTGGGTCTTTTCACTTCCTCGCCGTCCAAGACATCGAGGTGGCTCCAAAACTCCATAATTGGCCCGAATTAACACCAATTTAGCGCGATTGGCTCCCGACATTGCCTAAGCTCAAAGATCTTGTAAGTAAGACAAGTAAAGCATAAAATTCCTCTAACAAGCTTAGATTAGAGGTGATAAAATAAGACTATTTAGGTCCTATCAAGTACTTTCATGGATAATACCATTTAATTCACAAAGCTCTTTGAGAGACTTATCACTGTATTCACCTCCCCTATCGGATCTTAACCTTTTAATCTTTTTATCTAGTTGGTTTTCTACTTCTGCTTTGTATTTCCTAAACATACTACTAGCTTCATCTTTTGATTTCAGAAGATATATTTTCGTGTATCTAAAGAAGTCATCGACAAAAGATATATAATAGTTTTTGCCACCTTTGCTAGTAGTGTTTTTGAAATCAGCTAGATCGAAATGAATTAATTCAAGCAGTTCAGTACTTCTAGTTGTAACAGGCTTTGTCGCAACGAGATCGCGACGCGGAGCGGCCGACATCCTCTTTTAAAGGGTCTCTTGGAAAAATAGTTTTGGAGCCGCCACCAATCATATTAAGGGTGTGATTGGTCACCCAATTTAACAAAAATAAATAAATAAATTTGGTCTGCGTAAATCAAATTTGAGTTCGGGAGTCATTTGTGTGTAGGGAAGGTATTAGGACCCTACAACACCCGTGAGAACGGTTACCAAAATTTATCTTTTATTATCCAATTAAAAATAAGTAAATATTGACCCACAAAATTTATTTTCTTTTATTTTTAAACGTCCCATAGTTATTAATCCATATTTTGGAGACAAAATATGAACCAACCATTATGAGTGGCACAAAAGCCATTAAAAAAATATTGAAAATTTATTTTGGTTTCCCAAAATAACTTTCTTCACCTCAAGAATATTAGAAAATCAAATTTTTAATTTTTTAACTTCCATCATTGGATATTGTGAGAACTTTCATGTATTTAAGGAATTTAATCAAATAAATTCCAAAAAGAGAACACTACTCAATCTCGTTTTTTAGAAAAACATAATAAATTAAAGAAAATCAATTTTTGGAAATTTATGAAAAACACCCCCCAATTTTGAAAATTCAAAATTAATGAGAAATTTCATGTATTTATGGAATTGGAAGGTCCATAAAGAGAACACTACTTTTTCTCAAAATGACTTTATTTGGATGAGACTTTTCATGTGTTTAAAGAATTTATTACAATAAATTCTAAAAAGAGAACACTACTCAATCTCAAAATGGGTTGATGAAATTCCATTTTGGTAAATTTATGAAAAATGCCCCAAATTTGAAAATTCACAATTAATGAGAAATTTCATGTATTTATGGAATTGGAAGGTCCATAAAGAGAACACTACTTTTTCTCTAAAATTGCCGAGAATTTTCATGCATTTAAAGAATTTATTGAAACAAATTCTAAAAAATGAAACACTACTCAATCTCAAATTTAAAATTTTAATAACCCCTTTTAAAAAAGAGTTGAAATTATTTTCAATTGGGAATTTCATGTATTTATGGAATTTTAACCAAAACCCATAAAGAAACACTACTCAACCTCCAAAAATCATAAAAGCTTAGTCTCAAGTTTTCACATTGGATAAAGACCATTGGTTATTTTAAATTTAGAAATTCTAAAGTGGGGACACATGAAATTAAATTAGATTAAATGCTATAAAACTAAACACAAAATTTAGAACAAAATTAATAATAAAAATAATAAGAAATTGAAATAACATTAGTTTATTCATATTATTAGGAACATGCAAATTATAAATAACAACAATGTGTGCCAATTTATTTTAATTAAAAACAAACCTTCTTTCATAGCAACCAATTAAATAAAACAATTTGTTATGCAACTAATGCCAAAATTAAAATATTCCTTCAATTTTCAAATGATAATAATAATATTCATACTGCAGGATTTCGCAGAACTAAAAAAAAACTGCAAATCCAATCATAACTAAACAACCTTTTTAAAGGTACTGCTATACCAATTTTTTTAAAAACACAACCTTAATATTCCAACTAAATATACATCCTGCATGCAATCAAATCTAATAAAATAAAAAAGATTGATAAATATAAAAACAACTAAAAAACAAAGTAAATAAATTTATGGTCAGATCTTTTTAAAGCTTTCTGCAAAACAAATGGTCAGGATAATAATAAGCTGCAAATCAAGAACACAGATTCACAGCAAAATTTTATGCATAATATCTTAATATTCAAACTAAATATACATCCAATATGCAATCAAATCTAATAAAGTAAAAAAAAGAGATTGAAAAATATAAAAAAACAAATAAATAAAATAATTATAGTGGGATCTTTTTAAAGCTTTCTGCAAAACAGTTGCAAATCAACAAGGTCCCAGTAAACACAGATTCAAATCAAAATTTTATGCATAATACAAAAATAATGGAAGGAAAGAAAAACAAAAAAAAACGACAGCATACTCACAAAATATAGAATTGCAAATCAACCTAACCCATTCTAAATCTCATTTTCATGAATCAAATCTATCCCAATCCACATAATACAAAAAGCTGCAAACCAACAAAACCTATTCTAAACTCACAGTAAACAAACAAATGGAATTAATTTATGCTAAGAAAAAAAATCACAAAAACAAAATTGAAAATAAATTCTCAACCTTTAATGGTAGTGCTGTTGAAACACTTTGGGTTGCCAAGAATTCTTTGCACCAAATGGACACAAAAAATGAATGATCAAAACCAAAAATAAATTTCGCCAAGAGTCTTACCCCCCTTCCCCAAGGAAGCAATTGATTTAAATAGGCCAGAGAGCTTCTACCAATATGTCGATAGGTAGTTTAATTCAAAGGAGGTTGAGGGAAAGAGAAACTAAAGGGCCAGACCAAATCAGTAGGGAAGACTACGGAGTATGAAGATATGGAGAGAGAATGGGAAAAAGACGTTAGGGAAAGAGTGGTTATGATAATAATAATAATAATAATAATAATAATAAATAAATAAATAAATAATAAAAATAAAAAAATAAACAAAATAAATAAATAAATGATAACAAAAATAACAATAAAAATAACAACATTCTTATTCTATATAATAAACTAAACACTAAAATAATAAGAAAAATAAAAAAAATGAACCGAACCAAATATGGTATTTACAGGCTTAAAATGTTTTTTTAGCAAATTTTGCCTCTACACATACAGAGCATCTACTATCTTCAGGTGTCTTAGATACATTAAACAGATGCAATTTTGAAGCCTTTTAATTGATGCAATATTCACATAACCTAGTTTACTATGCCACACATCAACAGATTCAACAATATAAGCAGAACGAGACGTACTTTCATTCATTCCAGTAGGAATAAAGACAGTATTTAAAACAAAAAGACCATCGGCTAAATACCCCTTACCAACAAAGTCACCATTTTTAGTGATGACAACCTTGCCGGCTTCAAACACAATTCTAAGTCTTGCCCTGTTCAACAGACATCCAGACACCATATTCCTACACATCATTTAGAGATAAAGTTTTTCTAGAAGTTAGTTTCAAGAGAACCTTCCCTTTCCCAAGTACTCCAATTGTGGTTGAGTTCCCCATGTATACGCATTCGCCGTCAACAGTGTCCTGGAACTCGTGGAATAGGCTTTGGTTTGAGCAGATGTGTCTTAAGGCACTAGTGTCAAGAATCTAGTCTGATTTATTTTCCACCAAGTTAGCCTCCACCACCACTGCAGCAATGATGTCGTCTGCTTCAACAACGTTGGCTTGTGCACCAGCAGGCTTCTGATAGGATTTGTGCCCTAGTTTTCTACAGACATAACATATCAGCTTGGACTTCTCCTTCTCTATGTTCCCGTTAAGAGACTTGAATTGATGGTTCTTCTTATGCGAGGATTTGTCTTTATTTTTATTTTTAAACCTGTCTTTTGATGCAACAGAAGATTCAACTAAGTTAGCATTAACTGAATTCAAAGACTAATAATGCAACTTATCCTTTTGCCTATTGGCTTCTTTAGTTTGCATGTGGCTGATCAACTCTTGTAACGTTAGGTCCTTCTTCTTGTACTTTAAATGGTTGTGATAGTCACTCCATGAAAAAGGAAATCTCTGGAATAGGACATTCGCCTAAAGAATCTCGCACATCATCATACCCTCGGTCAGGATGTTTGCCACCAGATTCTTGTACTCGTGGACCTGGTCCATCATTGGTTTGTAATCCACCATTTGGAACTGCAACCACTTACCGACCACGTACTTCTTTCTGCCTGCATCATCGCCGCCATATCTGGACTCCAGAATGTCCCAAATTACCTTAGATGACTTGTGAACCACGAACAAGTCGAACAACGAGTCATTCATGTGATTGAGAAGATGACCGCGAACCGTCTTGTTGTCTTTTTCAAGTTTTTCTAGATCAATGTCAACACCGCCCTTTGATTTTTGAGGAACTGTTTGAACCTCCTTAAAATTATGTGGATCAGGCTGGACCTCCTTAGACTTTTCCAAATCAGTGGCATGTGATGCTTTTGATTTCTCCACATAATCGATGGTGAGAATGTAGTTGACCTCCAGTTGTTCAAAGAAAATGAGCAGTTTTTTAGACCAATGATGATAGTTAGAACCATCTAGAGGTTCTAACTTGGACAGATCTGGAAGCACCTTCTCGGATTTGATGGACATCTTAAATTGCTTTCAAATTGTAGGAAGAAAATAAGAAACAATTGTTGTGTCGTGGATGGAACCACTACCTTGAAAGCAATTTCGACACGACCACGGTGCTAAATCGTTTACGTCGGTTGCTCCCCAAGGTTAACTAAACCAACACCCTCCTCGTTTGTGCACTCGAGAGAGAAGGATTGGAATCAAAGGAAAATGTAGGAAGATCGAAATGGAATTCAGTGATCTTCCACTCTACTCAGATACTGCTTTTATAGGGAAGGCCCAACAGCTTTCCCACAAAGGGTGTGCCATGTGTCACTGTAGGAGCGGTCAAAGAAACGAGAGGACGCCATGTGTGCGGAACGGACGATCAGCAGCGTGCGTGGCAGACGGTCAACGCGCAAACGGATGGACTCGGTCTCGATTAATACCACAATGACACGTGGGCGATGAATACCATAGTGACACGTGGGCGGGAATAAAAATAAATAAAAAAAATTTGGCCCAATAGTAAAACCCATCTCTTTATTATGCGTGAGCGCAGTTAGGAGTGAGCAAAAGTCGAGTCGAACAGACAAACCAATTGGTTCGGTCTGGTTTTTTTAAAAAAATTGGTTTCCTCGGTTCAGCCATGCAGAAAACCGAGATATTCGGTTCGACTTTCGGTTCATAGACTTAAAAAATCGAACTGAACCGACCTTTTATTAATACATTTATTTTACCCAGCCCATATTATATTTTTACATATTAATCAGCCCAGCCCAGCCCATTTCCATTTATAATTAAATTCCAACACACGGCTCAGCCCAGCCCATTTCCATTAATCTGTTATTTCAATTTAAAAAAAAAACTCTAACATCTAACCCTAGATTCACAATTTCACGCCTCCATCGTCTTCCTCCATCTCTGTCTCTTCTTCTTCCCCAGCCGGTCATCTCTCAGTCTCTTCTTTTCTCCATCTCTCACACAGACACAACATCCTCCATCTCTCACGCAACATCCCTCCATCTCTCAACGCCGCCGCCAGAGTTCTCATCTTCTCCAGTTGAATGTCGCGCCGCTGTCGGAGTTCTCATCTTCTCCAGCTGTGGACTTCACGCCGCCATCGGAGTTCTTATCTTCTCTGAAGTTTGCATATAAGGCCAGTTGAGTTTTTTCTTTTTTTTTTTTTCCTTGTGACATTCCCTTAGATCTCATCAACATCATCTTCTTATGAACACAAAACTTAGGAATTTTTTTTCCTCGTTCTGTCCTTTTCTTTTACAGTAGGCATGGGTGGGATTTGGAAATAGAAAAGAAAAAAAAGGTCAATTTTAACCAAACCGTGACCCACCCACCCATCCCTAAGCACGGTTACCCGAACCCGCCCGCCCGTCCGACCGACAGTGATGGCGATGCGCGTGTGTGGGAAAAAGTCTAGGTTCCACCCTTAACCACATTTACAAGAGTAAGGAAGAATGACTGTATAAAAACACTATTCTCAACTCAAAATTTATCCATGTGGGACAAAGGACTTCAAACATTACTTCTAAAGGCCAAAATCAAGTCATTCCCAACAAACAATGACCACACTATTGCCCTTAATCTAATCACCACCATGCCAATATTAGTTTTCTCATTGCCATTCACTTCCACAGTGTTGCGATTAGCATTGAGTTTTATCTGAAGCTTTTTGTCCATGTATTTTTTGAGATCTAGTGGTTGGCCTGATCTACTCATGGTGAAGAACGAAAGAAAGAGATGTGAAAGGGTTGTGGCAGAGCAGAGAACAGAGAGATGGAAAAATCCTGCAATCTAGCTTCCAATCTGTTGAGTTTCAATTTGTCAACAGAAGAAAATCGAAGAGCCTTCAAACCCTGTTTCGATTTCCTCTCCCTTCCTACCTTTCGCAGCCGCAACATAGCCCCTCTTCGTGTCGTGTTCTATCGAGCAAGACCCACTAGCTGCAACCCTCTTTCGATTTCTTCTCCTCCATCGTCGGCCTCGCACGCAACAATCACGAACACTCTCTCTCCGACGATTTCGACCCAGTCCACACAACGCCGAACTTCAATCTACAGCAGTCCCTTTGATTTAACAACCCACAACTGTTTTTCTTTTCCTCCCCATTGCGAGTTCTTCATTTTGCCCAGATCTGGATTGTGAGTTCACGTCTGCGAGTTCTTTGTTTTGCCAGGTAGGTTGTGTGTTGCTTTGGCTAATCCTAGATCTAGAATGAGTCTCGATTCGAAGGGGAATTTCCCTTCATTTTTTTTGGTTAAAATTTACTTTTAGTTCCTGAACTTTCATAAAAGTAACAATTTAGTCCCTGATCTTTCATTTGTAATGATTTAGTCCTTGTACTTTTAATTTTGTAACGATTTAGTCCCTGTACTTTCAATTTTGTAACAATTTAGTCCCTAAATTTTAATAAGTAACAATTTAGTCCCTAGTACTTTCAAATTTGTAACAATTTGGTCCCTATCATGAAAAATTAATGTAAATATTTATTGAAATTTCTTACTTAGATAGATTAATTAACTAATTTGGTACCCAATATGTTTATAAGCTATAAAGTTTAATCACTAAATAATAAAAATCGACATTTAATTTTGTTGGATTTTTTTTTTTTGACAAGGATTAAATTGTTATAAATTTGAAAGTATAAGGACTAAATTGGTACAAATTTGAAAGTATAGAGACTAAATTGTTACTTATTAAAGTTCAGGGACTAAATTGTTATAAAATTGAAAGTACAGGGACTAAATCATTACAAATCAAAGTTCAGGGACCAAATTGTTACTTTTATGAAAGTTTAGGGACCAAAAGCGATTTTTAACCTTTTTTTTTTAAGTGAAAGAAAATAAGGGAAAAGAGAAGAAAGAAATGAAGAAGAAAGGAAGAGGAAAAAAAAAAATCTCTGACGACGGCGGTGGCAGCCGGCTACCGACGGGAGGTGGTCACCGGCGACTAAGGGTGGTGGTTGGACTTGATGATGATGAAGAAGAAGAGGAGAGAGAGAAAGAATAAAAAAAATAATTTTTTATTAATTTAATATTATTTTTATTTTTAAAATAAAAAAATATATATTTTTAAATAAAAAATAGATGCTACGTCATCATTCCGTTAAAATCTAATGGAGAAGTGGATGGAAGGACCAAAATGAAGTAAAATCCAAACCTCAGGGACTAAACTGTCGAGTTTGAAAACTCAAGGACCAAAATGAAACTTAACCCAAACCTCAAGTACCAAAAGTGTATTTCCAATCTAAATTAAATTTTAGTTAATCACTTGGTTGGTGAATTTTTGTTAAGTTGATCGGCTAAGAATTGTCTAATAAAAACAACTATTATTTAAGGGGCAAAACGTTGATTTTCTTTTTTTTTTTTTTTTTTTTTCTTTTTACAACATGTGGAGAGATTCAAACCACAAACACAAACATCTTAGTCATTAATACAAGCGAGTTGATTTTCTAAACTTTAAATCACAAACATTTTTGTTTTTTAATTAATTTCTACAAAAATCTCTTGTTCAATTTTGGCTCCATTACTTATGAGGCTCTTTCACTAATGATTTTCGTCAAACTTTTGATTGAATAAATAAATTATATTTTCAATTCTGATTACCAAAGCTGTAAGTTCTGTTTATTTCTTGACCTAGCTGTCATATTACATATTTTTTAAATAGTAAGTTGGTTTCATTTTAAACTTAATTAGTTTTTTTAATATATTCTTCTTATTTTATAAAGAAAACAACTAAACTACTTAAACACACAACATTAAAAAAATAAAAAAATAAAAAACGTTGAATAATTGAGAAATTAGTTTATTATTAATCTCATGTCCAACTCTTCAATTTTTTCTCAGGGAAAGTTAAAGGTTTTCTTTTAATTATCGAAATAATAAAGTTGAATTTGGCTAATGTCGCGCGACCCTCAATATATATTTTGACATTCTAAAAAAAATCATATTGTTAATAAATGTGTATTCTTTAAAAAAAGAAAAAAAGAAAAAATGCGTGTTTAGGCAAACTTAGGCATTATTATTATTATTATTTATTATTTAATTTGAACTTAGGTATTATGTTTTTATTTTTTACAACATGTTCGGGGTAGGGGATTGAACCTTCGACCTCTTAGTCAGAATACATGCTTTATGCCAATTGAGTCATGCTCTTTTGTTGGCAACTTAGGCATTATTTATAGGGCCGGTTGCAAATCTACCAATTTGGGCCAAAATATTTGCACATATAGCAGCCCGCAAAAGAATTTGCAAAAATAGCAAAAAGTTGTAGTCTGAACGTAGAATTTACGAAAATGCCCTTCCTAACCCATGTTTGTTTCTCTTCTTCTCTTCACTCTCTCCACCTTCGACCCTGCCATTAAAATGAACTTCACTCCTCCACGAAGGCTCCTCTCCCAGAAATTGACGTCGAGTCGGACAGACTCCGCGGCCATGCTTCGCTGAAGCTCGCACTCATTTCCACCCGCAGAGATCGGTATCGGTGGCTGAGGCGAAGCGTGGCGGCGCTGAGATCGAAAGAGTGTTTTTTTTAAATCGGGCCGCGGCTGGTAGAAAACAGGGCGGTGGCGCAACCATCTTCGAGTTACGGCAGCGACGGCGAGAGAGTGAGGGAGGCGGGCGGTGATCGACGGGAAGAGGAGCGAGAGAGAAAAATAGAGGGATAGAGAGAGATTGTGAGGATGAGAGAGAAAGGGACGGCAGAGGGAAAGTGTGAAAAAGAGAGCCTGGAAGAAGAACATCTTTTCAAAGTTTCCTTTCTTTTTTCTTTTTTCAATTTTTTTTAAACTCTTTTATCAGAGAAACTTGAACCCCCTTTAATTATTTACTTTGCTAACTTGCTGTTGTTTTTTCTTTTATCAGAGAAAGTTTTCTATTAGTGATAGAAAACTTCTATCACTGATAGGATTCTATCAGTGATAGAAAATTAATTCTATCAGTAATAGAATTCTTCTATCACCGATAGAAAGTTTTCTATCAGTGATAGAAAATCGATAGAATTAACTTTCTATCAGTGATAGAAGTTTTCTATCAGTGATAGAAAACTTCTATCACTGATAGAAAGTTTTTCTATCATTGATAGAATCTATCAGTGATAGAAAGTTTTTCTATCAGATAGAAAGTTGAAAAATTTTCTATCAGATAGAAAGTTTTCCTATCACTGATAGAATCTATCAGTGATAGAAAAATTTTCTATCAGATAGAAACCTACCAAAACAAAAAGAGAGGAGAGAAATCCACTGTGCGCGCAGTTTTCTATTAATGATAGAAGACTTCTATTAGTGATAGAAAATTAATTCTATCAGTGATAGAATTCTATCACTGATAGAAAGTTTTCTATCAGTGATAGAAAATCGATAGAATTAACTTTCTATCAGTGATAGAAGTTTTCTATCACTGATAGATCTATCAGTGATAGAAAGTTAATTCTATCAGTGATAATTGATAGAAAGTTTTTCTATCACTGATAGAATCTATCAGTGATAGAAAAATTTTCTATCAGATAGAAACCTACCAAAACAAAAAGAGAGGAGAGAAATCCACTGTGCGCGCAATTCAAGGGCAAAATAGGGATATAAAAAATTAATTCAAAAATTTTGCCATATTTGCAAATATTTTAAAAAATTGCTAAATTTGCCATTATTTATCCTAATTTTGCCACCCATTACAATTATCCTTATTTATATGATACATCTTTGTATAATTAATATTATATTTCCTAAAAAAAAAAATTAATATTATATTATATTAAGAATTAATGCTATATCGAGAATTTCAAAATTGTTTATTGTCTATAAAGATAAAAATTAGTCAGTACAATTTTATCAATAGATGGTAAATCATATTAAAGCTCAATGTAATTTAATCCGCATCAAATAAGAACATCTCAATTTTCAATTTCAATAATGTATAATTTATTTCATCCTACAAATCTTGACAATATTTTGATTGAAATACTATACTTATATTCATATACCAAAGTGAACATAGTTTAATGATAACATGTATCCTCGATCAAGAGATCAAATATTTGAATTTCCTCACCTCCAAATATTGTTGATCTAAAAAAAATTATATTTTTCAAACACTTTAGATGTGCACTCTAACTACAATCACTTGTTTACTTTTCGTTACAATATATCCTTATCCATTAAGTCAAATGTATTTTAAAAATCAAAGGAATATTTAAAATTATCATAATATGAGGTTTGTGATTTTTTTAATAATAAATTGTTAAGATGAAATTGATTTTACTAAAAATGATATGATGTAGCAAAAAATCAATATGAAAATAGAATATGGTCGCAATAGTACGTTTGAACAAAAGATGGCAAAGCTTTTATTTTTTCAAAGCCCAGTGATAAATTGAAATCACAATATTTTTTAAAAGAATTTTGGTATCATTTTATATATATATAATTGATTGATTAATTAAGGTTAAATTATAAGTTTAGTCCTGAACTTTCAAGAATGTGTCAATTTAGTCCCTAAACTTTAAAAAGTATCTATTATGTTCTTAAAATTTCAATTTTGTGTTTAATAGATCTCTAAACTTTAAAAATGTCTATTAAGTCCCCGAACTTTCAATTTTGTGTCTTTGGTCCCTAGCATGTTTGAGATTTTAAAAAATTATGCAATCTATTAGATATAAAATTGAATTTCATGCCTATTGAAACTTAAACTTCCAATTTTGTGTCTAGTAGGCACGTGAATTTTAAAACGAATAAGTCAAAGACTTATTAGATATACAAAAATTGAAAGTTGAGAGACCTATGGACACAAAAGTGAAAGTTTAAGAATCTACCTGATGTGGAAACCCTAGTAAGTTGAAAATTAGAACCCTTTCGGTATATGAACCCCTAATTCACAAATATTAAACCTCCAAATAAAATTAGAACAACTCCAAGGGAGAGTTAGAGAAGGTTAGCGTTTGTGATCAAAGACCAAGAGGTAGGAAGAATTAGTTCCTCTCAATCAAGGTTTGAACACTCCATAATCAAGTTGATCAAACCTACCTGAATATTCATGCATGCAACTCAAGATTTCAAGAATTGCAAAGTGAGTGATGAAGCTCAATCATAAAAAACACAAAGATTTCATTCCAAAAAAACGTACGGCCTATGATGCATCATTCCACCTTTAAACCTAGTTTGTTTAGCTAACAGACCAATCTATCATTGAATATATTTTAATTAAAATAAATAACTAAAAAATAACTCAAATTAAAAGTACAAATCTAATTAAAGTCATAGCATGCCCAAAACATAAAAATCACTTAAAAGTTTCTAATATAAAGCTATATTTTTTTTTGTAGCATCGTCTGACATAATGTGACGAGCTTTTGTTCATTTTCCCTACCTTAGTCTTCCTTAATTGAGTTCACCACTATTTGTACGTGGAAATCTGAAACCAATTATAGTTGTGTGGGAATTAGAGAGTACAACCAAAGTCCCACATTGGCTAGACAAGGGGATGATCATAGTTTTATAATAAATGACAAGTATCTCCATTGGTATGAGGCCTTTTGGGGTGAACCAAAAGCAAATTATGCCCAAAGTGGACAATATCATACTATTGTGGAGATCTATGTGACATTTTAGTTCAATATCACTACCGGATACTTTTTCAAGTTTAGGATATCTATCAGACACAAAATTGAAAGTTTGAATAACTATTGACATTTTTCTTGTAATTTAACCATTAATGACTAAGTCATTGTAGACTCGTAGTTAACGAAAAAGAACAAAGGAAAAAAAGAGAAGAAAATCTTAGTTACCTTTTATGGAGACACAGAATAACGATGAATAAGACATTTGAATTATTGAAAGTTATCCGTTCTCCATCCAATGTACCGAGAAAACAAGGTGTGCCCCTGTTTTTTGGAATTTCAATATATAAAATGTATGGTGACAAGTGAACAGTGATGGAATTCCTAACATTAACCTAATTGGGTCACTAATGAGTACTTTTGTTACGGAAACATTGAGTTAACGGAAATTCGATCTCAAATCTCAAAGGAGAAAGTACATGCTAAGTATCATTGAGTTATGGTCACTTAAACTTTGACCACTAATTTGAAGGAGTGAAGAACACTCGAGCGGAAGCATTAGCGGATCTTAGACACCGATTTTCATTAATTTCGTTGATTAAAAGCATGCTGGAAAATAACAAAAACACAGCAAGAACACAAATACCTCTTGGAGCTCCGAATTCAAGCAACTCGTTGGATGTTTCTTTACACGAACGACTCATGGACTACCACCGAGATCTTCCCCGCTAATCTCCGGTCTTAGAATGGACTTGTGGGAACCCGAACATGATGAATTTTGGGAGAGAAAGTTTGAGAGAGAAGTGGGTTTTCAAGAATACATACCCAGGGTTTTGAGAGAGAATTTTGAGCTTCCATCCATCAAAATCTCATCATAATGAACTCTGCTCCTTCACATTTACTTCTCAGCTTATATAAATATGGAACAAATCATCCATTAAACCTTGAGAAGACACATATGAGAAAAGGCGTTAGGTGTGTATATAAGGTGGCAAACTATGGAGATATCACATACCCACCACCTCCAAAAATTGATTTCATTTTTCAATTTTTCTAAAAATCAATTTTAAATAAAATTAATTAATTTTAATTAAAATCAATTTATCTAATTAATTAAACAAATTTATTTAATTATAATTATTTTAATTTAACATCAAATATTAAATTAAATTAATACACCAATCCTAATTTCTCTCAAAAACCGATTGACCAAATATGAATCCTTATTCATATGTAAAGTTCAATTATCACCTACATACTCGTAATATTTAAATCCTAGTTAAATATTACTAACTCTCTCTAATTACAGTTTAATTCAAAGATTAAACTAAAATATGTTAAGTATATCGTATATAGTTAACAACAACTCCCTAATGCGAATTTGAACGTTTTCAAATTCTTTCATCACTCTGTTCTAAGGTTAATCCGTATGAGCTAGCAGGGGGACCTAATGGACCTACAGATCATGGGCTCCAACGATCCGAGATTAACTGGTTGAACTCTTTCAATCCTAGTTAACCAACATTCGTTAACTAATGGGACACTCCATTATAGCCCATAGCTGAACTCCCCTCACTGTAGATATATTTATGTCCACTCAATATAACTGTGATCAGTAAGTCAATCCTTCACAGGTTGTTCGTAACTATAGTAAGGTCAAAAGTCCATTTTACCCCTATAGCACTTCTTGTTCCTTAAGCCTCCACTGAGTCCCTAATGAACAATTGGTTTGTGGTCCAAACAACTAAACCTAAAACCTCTCGGGCCAATGAGAGGGCGGTGCGCCTTTGTTTACGTGCCGGAGTCAGCACTTAAGAGAACAACCTCTCTACTATCCCTAAAGATGGGTAGGAGTGAATTCCATCTTGCAGGACTATGTCCCCAGCTATCTACCCGGTCTTATCCCCAAAGTGGTAGGTTGTTGAGTGTCGCTGTTAAGTCACTTTCACCCATGCAAATCAAAGGATAATCTCGAATAAACATGAGTTCATAGTTAGCTTAGGATTAAGATCGAGTTACCTAGGTCATCGCTTGAAATAGTCAGTTTCACAGTAAACGACGTTATAAAGTGAAAGTGACTTATTTCGTGGTCCGATCTTGTACAAACTCTTTTGTATAGGACGCCTCCACTCGCATGTCTCTACATGAACGATACAGGATCACATCGTTTTTACTAAAACAAAGTGGGCCGTGTCACATAGTTTTTCCTAGCTAGGATAAGGTACCCAGTCTTATCCTTATACTATAGTATAGACCATTTAGGCTATTACTTGAACTTGATTCATTCTTATGTCACTACATAAAGTTCAAGTGTTCATATCATAGTCAAGGGTTCTAGTTTATTGGATTTTGGTTAATTAATACATAATTTAAAACAACTATTCGACAACTAGAAATTGAATAACCTCGATAACGCTTTATCGATTATAATTGACTTTGTTACCTTTACTATCCACGAGTTTTAGGACATAAAACCCAACATAATTAATATTTGGTAACTCATTATTATAAGTGTAAAAAGAACCGAATACCAAAACAATTCTTTTTAAAAATATTAGAGATTAAAATAAACATTTTGAAAATGGAGGATTAAAAATAGGTTTTTTTTTTATATAAAAAAATCTGCAACTAACGAAAATAGAATATATTTTGTGAAAATGAACCGAAATAAAGTCAAATTTCAAATCCCTCTTTGCTTCGCCACTATAAATTCAGATCGATTTTTCATTTTCATTTGCATTTACAATCTTTCCACTGGAAAAATCAAAACCACCTGACGCTTCTCATGGCCTCGCAAAACCGCCCTTCTCCATCCCTCGAGACCATCGAAAACCAGCCGGAATCCGGTAATCCGACGTCCCCGGGCAGTATTCCGGGAAGGATCGTGGAAAAGCTGAAAAGCAATCTGGTATTCCAGTCAAAATGGGCTGAATTGAACGGCGCAATGGGCGATTTGGGGACATATATTCCCATAGTTTTAGCCTTGACACTGTCCAAAAACCTCAATCTTGGCACCACATTGATTTTCACCGGAATCTACAACATCATCACCGGCCTGATCTACGGCGTTCCGATGCCGGTCCAGCCGATGAAGTCGATCGCCGCCGCGGCCCTGGCCGAGCCCGACTTCGGCGTGCCGGAGATCATGGCGGCCGGAATCCTGACCGGCGGGATCCTGTTTGCTCTCGGTGCGACGGGGCTGATGCATTTGGTTTACAAATTCATCCCGTTGGCGGTCGTGAGAGGAATTCAATTGGCTCAAGGATTGTCGTTTGCTCTAACGGCTGTTAAATATGTTCGTTATGATCAGAATATGGCGAAATCGAAATCTCTTGATGGTCGAGAGTGGCTTGGATTAGATGGGTTGGTTTTGGCCATTGTTTGTGCTTGTTTTGTGATCGTCGTCAACGGCGCCGGAGAAGAAGAACAGCACGAAGAAGCCACGGCGGATCCAAGTAAGGCTTCGGGCATGTCGCCCGCACTCTCTATAGTACTTTTTATCCACCAATCAAATTGGAGTTTCTACTAACTTTTTCATAAATTGAATTTTAGTGTGTTAAATAATTGAATGTACTAAAATTCTATTAAGAAGTCAATAGAAACTCTATTGAGTGAGAAATTATTCAAGTAGACATCTATAATGTGATTGACGGCTTTAGGTGAGAGACAAAAAAATTTATAGTTTTTGTTCATATCGGATTTCCTACAACAAATTGACACACACTCCAACCCTTATAGGGTTCGGAGTTCTATTTATGATAGACCTTTATCTCTCTAGAAATCCTACCTTGATTCTCGGACCTCTTTAATTGACGGTTATGAATCTGTAACTGTCATTGGACTTGGTTAGTCCGTAACGATCGTTGACCTTGACCCTTAGCTTATTTGTAGACCCTTAAAGTCTAAACCCCTTATCCTCCGATGGTCGTGGTTCGTCCAACGTAACCTTTTTGAGGAGTAAGTCTCAAATCATGGTCGATCCCTAAGCGGGTTGACCGTGTGAAGCTTGGCCAACCTTTGTAAGGTTTGGCCTCAGAGTCCTTGGGCAACCCCCATAGGGGTCAACCTCATGGGTTGTGGCCAACCCTCATGAGGGTCGGCCTTTGGGCAGACCCCTCGAGGTCGGCCTTTATGGCTCTCGGGTCCTCTTCGACAATCTCTTGGTTTTGCTAACTCTTCTCGAGGATATTGGACTTTGAATAGATCTTTTGAGCTCATTTTGACCTCTTAAACCATTTCTTGGACTTAAAATCCTAATGGATTTAATGACAGGCCCAACCGAAATTCTACCCTCAACAAGTTTTACTATACATCCAACGGTTTAGATATATGGTAGCGTCTCCTGAATAATTTATTAGCACAATGTGACTAACGATCTTAAATAATTAAGTGTAGTAGAAAAATTCAGGTTCCATATGATAATCTTTTGGTTTTTGAAAATTAAGCATACATAACACTACTCCGTTTCTTTGTGTTGTTATCTAACTTCTTTTCATATTTTCAAAAACCAACTCAAGTTTAGAAAACTAAAAAAAAATAGTTTTTAAAAACTTGTTCTTGTTTTTGGAATTTGGGTGAGAAATTCAAATATGTCCTTAACAAGGATGAAAACCATTTTAAGAGAATTGAGAGAAAACAAGTTTGATTTTCGAAAACCAAAAACCAGAAATCAAATGGGACCTAAAAAGTTATGATTTTACTGTTTCAAACATAAAGCAATTCAACCATAATATGATGAAAAATCCAATAATTTGCCCCAATGATAAAGTGCATATAAACAAATATTATTGATCATTTAAAAAAAAAAACAAATATTATTGATTGGATTGCTTTTTTTTTCTTTCCACTTTTCCATTTAAAACAACTCTAATCTTTTCTCTTAACAATTTAAAATCATACTAAAGAATATTTAAATATATAAAATAATAACTAATTATTATATTTGTAGATAATATTTATTAATTTACTCAATTTTATTTCACTTATCTTCTCAACTCTACTTAATTCAATCAAATTCGAATTCCCACCCCATATATTATAGAAAAAAAGTAATAAATAAAAAATATAATTAAATTCATCGCTATTTTCATTTTCTCTTCAAGTTTGATATTTCAATTATTCTATATTAACATAAAATTCTGAATCTACCACTGCCAGAAGAACACGAGATTGAAAATGGAGGCCATGGAATAGCAAAAGGAAGAGGAACAGAGAAGCTCAGGAAGATCATAACTTCACTTCCATCAGCTTTCATGATCTTCCTATTGGGCGTCATTTTTCTGTTCATCCGAAAGCCCGAAGTGGTGAAAGAAGTTAAATTCGGGCCGTCGTCGATGAGCATTATGAAGATCAAAAAGAGCCAATGGAAAAAAGGCTTTATAAAGGGCACAGTTCCTCAGCTTCCTCTGTCGATTCTGAACTCAGTGATCGCCGTCTGCAAGCTGTCGGTGGACCTTTTTCCGGGGAAGGTTTTCACCGTCACGTCGCTGTCGGTGACGGTGGGGCTCATGAACATGGTCGGCTGCTGGTTCGGCGCCATTCCGACCTGCCACGGCGCCGGTGGGCTGGCTGGGCAGTACAAGTTCGGCGGCCGGAGCGGCGCCTGCGTCGCCTTGCTCGGCGCCGCGAAGTTGCTACTTGGCTTGGTGCTTGGAAGCTCTCTCGCAAAGGTTCGAACTCAACAGCTTGAGCTTACATGTTTAAATTATTCAAACGTAGCCAACTTATTTTTAAAAAGTTTAATTTCTAACTTGATGTTTAAAATTAAATATTAACGTTTTAATCCCTATACTTTGTTGTATCAATTAGATCTTTCAACTTTAAATTCTTCGAATTTTCGATAGATTCTTAAACTTTTATTTTTGTGTCACATTCGGGATTTTTAAAAATTAACATGTCTATTAGATATAAAATTGGATTTTCAAATTTAATTTTGTATCTACTGTCAATTTTAAAAAATCTTGAATAGGTCAAAAGACTTATGAAGAATTTTATTCAAAAAATGAAGTTTAATACTTTTTAAAATTAAAGGGATCTATTGTGGACAAATAATTGAAAGTTCGATGATCTATTTGGTACTTTTTAAAATTAAGGGATCGATTGTGCCCAGATAATTAAAAGTTCGATGATCTATTTTATACTTTTTAAAGTTTAGGGATCAAATTGACACAACCAAAAGTTCAGGGACTAAATTTGTAATTTAACCTTAATTTAAATATCTTAGCATTTTAAATAGGATAGTCTATATTTAGTTGTGTAAGTTTAATTTGTTTAATTAATATTCCTTTCAAGGAAAAAAATTGAGTAAACATAATTTCAACTCAGTTAAAACTTTATTTGGATATTTTAAGCCAACATGAGTATAGTTCAACTGACATAAAACTTGTACTAATGACCGAGAAATTTGTGGGTTCAAACCCCTCCATCCCGCATGTGGTAAAAAAAAATAGAAATTTGGTTACTATTTGAGTTAAGTTTCAATTTGATTGTTCGGATGATTTAAGGTTGAATCCATCATCTTTATTCTTCAAACAGATCCTAAATGAATTTCCAGTGGGAATTTTGGGGGTTCTGCTGCTGTTTGCCGGAGTTGAGCTGGCGATGGCGGCGAGAGACATGAACACCAAAGAACAGGCGTTGGTGATGCTGATATGCACCGGAGTTTCACTGGTTGGCTCCAGCGCCGCGCTCGGGTTCTTGTGCGCCATGGTGGTGCACGTGCTACTCTGGCTCAGAAAATGGGGCAAAAAATAATTAATCAGTGAATATTTTGTATTTTCCAAGTCCTTTTTTGTTTTTTTAAACTTTATGTTAAAACAAAAAAAAAAGGGAGGGATGAAATGATAAAGATGATAGAAGTTTGTGTTTTGAATTAATGTTTGAAATTCATGTGTCTTGGGTTTTTGGTTGAGAGGAATTGTCCATATTGCTCTCTCTTAACTTATAAGTTGTAAGTATATATTATGATGCTTTTGTTACCATTATGTACATGGGAGTTGTAAACTTCTTACGACGTGTACCTGATTTGTGTATTATGAATAAGAAGAATTATCTTGCATGTTGTAATATTATGAGAAATTGTGTGTCTGTGTGTTTTCTTTGGGTTGATTGGGTAAATAATTGTTGGGATTATTTAGATAAACGAGTAACATTTGAGTTGTATTAGATCAGAGATTATAGGGTCAACCGAGCATCGCTAAAATGGTTAAGACATATATCTTCAACCTAAAGTCAAAGGTTCAAATTTTACACTCACATGATGAATTAAAAAAACATTAGGGATGTAGGATGATTTTCTTTTAACCAATCATTTTTTGTTTGATTTCATTTGAGAGGATGTGTGATATTATAAATTTTAGTGGAACATTGAAGTCATGTATATATATAATTAAAAATAATGAATTCAAAAGGTTATCATTAGTAAATTTTACATCATATATTGTTGGTAAATCTTATGATGTCATTTAGAAAAATGAAAAAGAAGCAAGTAAAATGAAACATTATGAAAACAAACCGTGCTTGTAAATACATAGTTTTTTTTTTTTTTTTTCTGACAACATGTGGAGTTGGGGGATCCGAACCACAGATCTTGTGGTTATCGTGAACTCGAGTGTAGGGGGCACAAGTTCATATTAGATGAAATTTATAAGTTTAGTCCGTGAAATTTTATATTCAAGTCTATATAGTCTCTAAACTTTAAAAAATGTCTAATGGGTCCCTGAATTTTTTTTAAAAAAATTGTCTAATATTGATATCTAAAGCTTCAAGTTATATATCAAATAGGTCTTTGGCATATTCAAAATGTTTATAAATCCAAGATTCTATTAGACATAAAGTTTAATTTTTTGTCTAATAAGTTCTCAATTTATGCGACATTTTTTAAAATTAATGTATATATTGGTTACAAAATTGAAAATTCAAAGTTCAAATAGATACAAAATTAAATTTATGTCTAATAGAGCAATTAATTTAATTCCTTTTAAATATGTTTAAGACCTGTTAATTACAAAATTGAAAGTTCATGGATCTATTAGATATTTTTAAAGTTTAAGAACTCATTAGACATAAAATTTAAAATTTAAGACCTATTAAACACAAGTTATAAAATCCAAAGACTAAACTTGTAATTTAACTTTCATATAAATATAATTTTAAATGTATTGACATTTAATAGTTAGATTAGGTTTACTCAAAAAAAAAAAAAAATAGTTAGATTAGATAATATTAATTGCAAAATTAACCATCATAGAATTATCGACACCTAAATATATAAGCAAGGAATGAAACTTTAAATAATATTTAAGATTTTTAAAATAAAATCAAGTTTTATGATGCAATTAGTTTTTTTAAAAAAATAATTTACTAAAGATTAATATATATATTTGTATATATATGTGTAAAATTAAGAAATAAAATAATTGTTACTAGTTCCAACTTATTAAAGTTAAAATAATATATAAATATATTGCAAGTTTTAAAATTTTAAAATTAAAACAGCAAAGGTAAAGAAAAAAAATAAATGAAATTGAATATTGGCAGTCTTTTTCCTAATTTGAACTAACGCTGCATAACAAAAAATCAAACCTAAAAATAATTAAAAAGTTGCGTTCAGTATGGTTTGAACGCTGGATCGGGCAAGCAAAATAAGGTAACCGGTGCCCCTTTGACCAATAAACCAATTACTGATTGGTAAACTGAAACTCCATGGAAAGTTATATAGATATATATATATCTTATAATTCCAGTGGGCACGTGCCCCTCCTGGCCCCTTCCTAAATTCGTCCTTGTTATCAGTACGACTTTATGCCAGTCCTTGCCAATATTTTTGACATCAAAAAAATCCAATCATTTTTTTACATCGCCATTTTCACTGGTGGTGCACAATCTTTGTTGATTAATAAATCTCATTGTCTATCGTCCAATCGCTTAAAAAAAACCCCAAATGTGCAGCACGTGCGTTCCATCTTACATCATTTTAAAAAATACTCATTTACTTTGAAAAAAAAAAAAAAACTATTCTCATTTTGAAAGTGTAACTATCATAAAGTAGTGGATGATATGATTATGATGGTACACTTCAAACTTGTGAATATATTCTTGTCCAAATATTGAAAAACAAGGACCTTTGCTTTATCAAATAAGCAAATAACCAATTTTGCCATAGTATTTAATGGCTGCAATTTAACATTGTCCACTATAACCATAATATGACCATCACCCTCACTTTCTTCTGGATACCACTGAAAGAAAAAAAAAATAATTGACTTAGTTAAAAATCACTTACCGCCAACGGGTGTGTTTAGTTTAACTTTTCAAACGTTTAATTTTGAAAAAAAAAATCTAATGTTTCGCAACAACTAAAAATGACTTATTAAAAAATGAGATTGAGAAATAAATGTTTCTCTCAAAATGATTTATTCACTGAAATAAAAGAGTATCATGAGATAAAATGACATTATAAAATATCATTGTTTTTTTGCCACTTCAATATTCAAACTAATTTTAAAATGTTACTGTCATCTTCCTGCTAAAATGGCTTAAGAAAATTAAACTAATGTCATGCGATAAAAGGATGCATTTTCAAGATCTCACTAGGAACAAAATCCTGTTTTTGAAACTATACTTGATTTTTGAAAATATTGAAAAAAGGTAACAAAATAAAGAAACTTATAGGTGAAAGTAGTATTATAAGTTTAATTTTCAAAAAATCAAAAACCAAAAACCAAGGTCCCGTTTGGTAACCATTTGGTTTTTGGTTTTTGAAAATTAAGTTTGTTTTCTCTCAATTTCCTAAGAATATTTACATCTTTGTTAAGAGCACATTTGTATTCCTAGCCAAATTCCAAAAATAGAAAGAAGTTTTTGAAAACTACTTTTTTTTTTTTAGTTTTCAAAACTTGGATAGGTTTTTGAAAACGAAAACATGGAAAGAAGGTAGATAACAACACAAAGAAACTTATAGGTGGAAATTATGTATGTAGACTTAATTTTCAAAAACTAAATGGTTATTAAACGGGGTCCAAATGATTATTAAACGGGCCTAAGATATTGAAATCTAAAAACAAACAAAAAAATCTCTAGGAAGCCTCAAAACGAAAAAGTTGTTTTGTATGGCTATCTCAACGTAACTTTCTTCATTCTCTACTAGGTATGAAGTTACTCTTTGCTTTCTTATATGTCCAAGCTACTTTTATTGTGGTATCTTTTTCCGTTGGGGAAGTGTTCAAATTTTGTTTGTCTAGAGATAAGTGAAAAAAGCATAAGAAGAATAAAACCAAGTATTTGGAGTCCATGAAGGGGAAAATAGGCATCAGCTTTGTTGGTTGAATATAATCTTTTGGAAAAAATTTGGCTGCATAAGGATATCCTTGCATACAACCATTAAAATACTGACAGCTAGAAGAGATAAAAAAAAAAAATTTCTCATTTTCTACATTTCTCTTTCTTAATTGTCAAGATTTCAATAGGGTATGTAGGGATCCCTACATACCGGTATGCAACTACGTATTGTTCTAATCTTTTTATAATGCACTCTTGAGTCTTGACTTGTGTGAAAGAGACTTCAATGCTTGAAAGTGATACACCCTATCTAACCAAATCAACTTTATAAAACTAAGTGTGTGATTATTTTGGATACTCATCCTTGGGCATTGAAATGAGAAACCCCTATTGAAACTGATTTCTTGCGAATCCTTTTTTTTTCTTTTTTGGTTCAACGACATGTGAGGTGGGGGATTCAAACCTCTGACCTCTTGGTCAAGACTATTTATCTTAATCAGTTGAACTATGTTCAAGTTCATGATTCCATGTAGAGATCACAAGATGAAAATCTGCACAATAATCTTAATTTTTTAGGGGAAAAATACACTTTTGGTCCCTGAGGTTTGGGTTAAGTTACACTTTGGTCCCTGAGTTTTAAAACTCAAAAAAATTACCCCTGAGGTTTGAGATAAGGAGCAATTTGGTCTCTGTCATCCAATTTTCGTGAAATCACTAACGGAGAGATGATGTGGCACTCATATAAATGATATGGCTTGCCTAATTGGTTAGGGACGTGGCAAATTTGAAGTTTTATACTAAGTGAGGTGGCATAAATTAAAAGTCCACGTGTTTTCCCCCCATCAGACCTAACCCTCGTGTTTTTATTTAAAAAAAAAAAAAAGAAAATCAGATTTAACTCTCCCTTCTGATTCGTCTCCTTCATCCATCGATTAGGGTTCTTCTTTTTCATATCCATCGACTACGACAATCCTGAAGTTTGATGTCACGAGAAATCCCTTTACAGAAAGTTTCGAAAATTGCAATGGAAAGCATTAATGGAAATTCAAATTCCATAAGAGTCCATAGCAGTGCGATTAAGAACCCTACGTACCGTTATTGTGGGTTACGAGCTCGATTGATAATTTCATGGACAAAGAGGAACCCTGGACGAAGATTCTATGGATGCTCTGGTTACAAGGTATGTATTATGAAAACTTATAACTCGAATATTGAATTTTCAGATGGTTGGAACATTGTTTAAGATGCTCTCAATTTTTGTGTAAGGGAATGGTTCGGGATGTGGTTTTTTTGATTGGTGAGATCCGGAAGTAGCAGAGCACAGCAAATAAGTCATTAATAAATTAAAAGATTAAGTTTGTCGATCCTTTCCACGTTTGTGTCTTCTCTAAACTCAGGATCTCCGTTCATTCTTCTTCCACTTGAATTTACCGGAGAGTTCAAATTACTAGATGATCGATAATCCGATCCTGCATCTGCATCAATAGAAACATGTGTATCGAAAGGTTCATTTTCTGCAATAGAACCCTCATCACTAAAATCTACTTCCTCTTCAATAGAGCCCTCGTCACTAGAATCTGCTTCGTCTTCATATTCATCTTCTTACTCACCTTCCACATTGCGAGATTGAACTTCAGGCTCTTGACAATTCTCATTTGTACCCTCAACATCTTTGTCATTATCAACATGATCGTCAAGCTCTCGACCATTATCATCCATTTCATCTCCTGACTCATCTCCATCTCATTCTTCATCACAATACTCAAATGGATCTTCCATTTCAACTTCAGGATGGTTCTGATCGGTTCCTTCCACATCTTTTTCTTCCTTATCATTTCCAACAACCCCTTCTTTATCATTTCCAACTTCAGGATGGTTATGTTGTACATCTCTATCCATTTCAGCCCCTCCCTCCACATCAACAGTCTCTAAATCCACTTCCTCAGGGTACCACTCCAAATACATTGGTCTAACCTCAGCAATCGGTACTGTAAAATCTATAATTTCTCTATTTGGGTTGTGCTCGACATACATATGGATCATTCTATCCTCTAGGAGCATCTTAATCATATCTAAAATATCATCATCCACCAGAATTGTCTTATATTCATTAGATAGTGTTTTCCCTGGCACAATATAACCAAACCAAGCTGCATTTGTATACACCTAAGTATGTTGTTAGGACAGATAGTTCTAGAATAGTTAGCCCACTAGGTTCTACATCTTCTACCACAGAAACCTTTCCCCCGAAATATTCAACCCTAGGTACATACTGTATTCTTCTATTATAATGAAATTTAATGGTGAAACGCCTCAAAGACCTGCATGTTGTAGTTGACAACACTTTCAATCTAAAGAAAAACTGGAAACCGAAGAGAAGAGAGGGAAAATGTTTGGATTATTTGGAACTTACATTTCACCAAGTTTCGACTCTTCCTCTGTATTTAGGGTTTCGCCTTTGCCTTCGTCTTCATTGTTGTCCTTGGCTAAATTTCGCCATTCTGTTAAAAAAAAAAAAAAACTCGCCTTTTCCTTTCGAAACGAACGGTTCTGTTACCTTCAAATCAAGCAAGCAAACAAGAAAGTTTTCGAACTTTTTCTTACCTTCAAAGAAAGCGACAGACCCTTCGAAGCAACCAAGAGAAAGACGCCACAGTTCGTCTTCTTCGTTCGCGCCTTCTCTGTCGAACATTTGGGTTTTTTCCTTCTTTTTTTTTCAATCACAAATTTTCAATTTTAAGTAAATAGATGGCTGGATGTTTTTTTTTTAATCCAACGGTGGAAATCTAAACAAGACTTTAAATTTTGACCTTTGATGATGCCATATCAGAATTTAAATACCTAAGTGCCACGTCAACCACCAAGTGTCTAAAACATTGCCATGTCTGCAGTCCACATCACCTCTCCGTTAGTGATTTCACGGAAATTGGACGGCAGGGACCAAATTGCTCCTTATCTCAAACCTTAGGGGTAATTTTGTTAAGTTTTAAAACTCAAGGACCAAAGTGTAACTTAACCCAAACCTCAGGGACCAAAAGTGTATTTTTTCCTTCTTTTTTTTTATCAACAATAATCTTAATTTTACTAGAAGGGTATGGTGATTAAGATGATTTCTCTAATTTCTTGTCTAAAGTTAAGTGGCAAATAGTGTATGATGTAATAAAATATATATATTGTCATTGTAATTGTTATAAGACCCATTTGATAACCATTTTATTTTCGGTTTTTTGTTTTTAAAAATTAAGTCAACACTACTTCCACCTATAAGTTTCTTTGTTATCTACCTTTTTTCCCATGTTTTCAAAAACCAACTCAAATTTTAAAACTAAAAAAAATTAATTTCAAAAACTTGTTTTTGTTTTTGGAATTTGGCTAAGATGTCAAATGTGTCCTTAACAAAGATGCAAATCATGGTAAGGGAACCGATAGAAACCAAACATAATTTTCAAAAACAAAAAACCAAATGGTTATCAAGCGAGGCCTAAAAGATCAATCTATACTCTTATGAAGTGTATTCTAATGATTTTTTTTTCTATTTACTACAACATTACAAATGTAAAAATTGAGATTTGAACTTATGACTTATGAAAGAGATTCATACTATTTTAAATATATATAGTTAATTAATCGTTGCATGGTTGGTGAATCGAATAGTCAATCTTTAAATGCTAATAGGTAACTTATCGACTAGTTGACGAATAAAATTAGATTAGCTGCAAGAATAGACAAAAGAAAAAGCTCATTTTGAAAAGCAACTATCATATTATTTAGATAAATGAACAAATCAATTTTTTAAATTAAAAAAAAAAAACCAAATTATCAACCTATCGAAATATCCTTGATGCTTTAGGATTACAAAGTAGTTAGACAGAATATGCGATCCAAGTCAAATTAATTTGAAATTTACTTAAATAAAGGAGGTTGTTGATTATCAAAAAAAAAAACCAAAAATACAAAAGAATTTTAAAAGTGAGAGAACAAAATCCTGAAATTAGAGGGTAATTAGAACAAATCTAAATTTCAAATCAAAACAAATTAAATAGAATCAACAACAAATTATGGGTAATTAAAAATAGATGAAAAAGCAAATCTAAAAGAACTAAATCTCGTACACACAAATAAATGAGATTTCCTAAAATTATGAGATAATTAAAACTTATTCAAGATCGAGGTATATTTAAAATTTGAAAACGAGAAAAACTTAAATTTAATTTTTTTTTTCAAAATCAAACTTTCAAATAGAATTTATAAAATTTTAGAATTTAGTATATGCAAATACATAGCATTAAATCAAATCTTAGATCTTTCTCAAAAAAAATAAATAAATAAATAAAATCTTAAAATAAATCCTAAGATAATGGGTAATCAAATCTCATACACAAATAAATAAATAAATAATTCGTAAAATTTGTGAGATAATTAAAACTCGAGGTATATCTAAAACCTGAAAATGAAAAGGAAAAAAAATCTTTATTTTAAATTTTTTTTCGAAATCGAACTTTCAAATAGTAAGAAGATTTGGTCGAATTTATAAAATTTTAGAGTCTCATACACGAAAATACCTAGTATTTCATAAGTATTTAAAATAGGTGTAAACCAAATTATGAATAATTAAAAATATATTAAAAAAATAAAACAACAAAATCTCATACACAAATTTAAAACCTATGAAGAAGGGGAAAAAAACTTTAAATTTAAATTTCAAACATGCAAATACCTAGTATTTCGAGAGCATTTAAAATTTTCTTCATTCAATTCTCCCTCAACCTTAGCATAAACCCCTTCTTCCCAAATCTCCATTTCCTTTCAATCACCAAAACATTCCTCCACCGAATATAATTAACAAGTCCCTTCTACGTAAGGGTTTTCTCTCCTAGGTGAGAGGTGTGACGGTGGCTGGGGTTTTCAAGTTGACTGGTTTTTTGACGGTAGTGGAGAATGGAGGACCTGGTGGAACGATGGAAGAGATGGAAGTTGACCGATCGTGAGGGACGTGTGTTTGAGGCAGTGGACAGTAACCTGTTAAGCAAAGCGGAAGACATTGAATTGTGTTTAGTAGGGAAGGTGATGTCTAATAAGAGAGCCAACCTCGATGCATTTAGATCAGTTATGCGATCCGTTTGGAGAATTCATGCTCAGACGCGGATTGAATCGGCAGGTGAAAATGTCTTCCTTATTGAATTTAAATCTCTTATGGACAGAGCGAGAGTTTTGAGAATGGGGCCATGGACTTTTGATAGATCCTTAGTGGTAATGGTTCCATTGAAAGAGAGCGATCAAATTGGGGATTTGGTATTCAACTTTGCATCTTTTTGGATCCAAATTCACAATATGCCAGTGAATTGTATGACTGTTGAGATGGCAAAAATGTTGGGAGCGGCGGTAGGGGTGGTTGAGGAGGTTGAGGGCGAGGGGAAGAATGGGAGGATCGGTCCTATTATGAGGGTTAGAGTAGTAGTGAATATCAAGGAACCTCTGCTGAGAGGGGTGAAGATTAAAACAAAAGAAGGGAAGGAGGTTTGGTGCCCAATTCAATATGAAAAGTTGCCAGATATGTGCTTCAATTGTGGGATCATTGGGCATTCTTACCGTGAGTGCCAAGCCACGTCGGGTGGGGGGAGAGAAGGGGACAAACGACCTTATGGGGAGTGGATGAGGGCAATACCGAGTAAGGGGAGTGTTGAGGAAGGGCAGAAGAGGGATGAAGGAAAGAATGGCCAATGGGGATTTACTGGGAGAAGTGGGGAGGAGAAGTGGGGGGGACGATTGGAGGAGCAGGGTGAGGGGAGCGGTCGGGTAAACCCAGTCGAATGGGTAGGGGTTAATCTGGAGAGTGAAGGGGTACAAGGGATGATTGGTGAGAAGGTTGCTGGAGTTGATCAGGGGGGTGAGGAGAGCGGTCAGAGGGTGGAAAGGACAAAAGGGAAGGAGGTGATGGGGGATCAAGGTGTTGTAAGGAAATTATCGGGTGAGGGAGGAAGGGTGAGTTTTGGGAATATAGGGGCTCATCCTGGTCACCTAGCTATTGGGGATCGTGGGGGTGGACGAGAAAGTGAAAAGAAGGGAGAGAGAGGTGGTGGATGAAATGGGAACTGGTGGGGAAGTTAGGCTGGGGAAAAGGGTGCTGCCCTGTGATGAGGGATGAGGGGTTTCAAATTTGATAGTGGAACCGTCTGGGAAGAGACAGAAGGAGATGGATATAGGGGAAGAGAGAGATGTATCGGCGAACCCTGATGTTCAGGGTCGCCGTCAGACATGAAAATAATATGCTGGAATGTTCAGGGAGTGAGGAATCCTCGGGCATTCAATAGTTTACACCAGTTGGTGCGGGAAGAGAATCCCCAACTCTTGTTCTTATCTGAGTCAAAGATTAAGGGTGCAAAAGCGTATGCTTATAAGGAAAAGCTAAGGTTTGAAGGGTCGATTGCAGTGGATTGTGTAGGGAAGAGTGGTGGCTTGTGCCTATTCTAGAAGGAAGGGTTGGATGTGGTTTTGCGGTCTTATAGCAAACATCATGTCGATGTCGTGGTTAGATCAGGAGAAGGCCATTGGAGGTTTACCGGGTTCTATGGGGACCCAGAAGTGGTGAATAGGAAATGATCATGGGAACTCATGAGGAGGTTGAATGATCTGCCTATGATGCCTTGGGTGTTAGGGGGAGATTTTAATGAGCTAGTGAGTGCAAAGGAGAAACAAGGTGGTAATGTTCGGGATCAGAGTCAGATGCAGGAATTTAGGGAGGCCATTGATGATTGTGGCTTGACTGATATGGTGTTTAAAGGGCATACGTTCACGTGGTTCAAAATGAAAAAAGGCTTTGTGTCTATGCAGGAAAGATTGAATAGGGGACTTTGCAATGAATCCTTTTTGCTGATGTTTCCTTTTTCTAGTGTGGAGCATTTGAAGTTTAGACTGTCTGATTATTGCCCTATTCGGATTGAGGTGAATAGCAAGGCTAAACCTGTTCGAAGGGGGAGTAGGCCTCTGTTTCGATTTGAGGAAGTATGGACCCAACATGATGAGTGTCGTAAGGTGGTGGAAAAAGGGTGGGCGATGGGAGGCCGAGGGAACCAATCGCTTATGTTGGGATGGAAAGAAAGGGTGAAATAGTGTGCCAAAGAGTTGTCTATTTGGGGCAAACCGAAGAAGGGGAACTATGGCAGGAAGATATCTGAGGCTCGAGATAGTCTCCAAGCCGAGGTTGAGAGAGGAGGGGATGTGAAGGGAGCAAGGATGAGGTCGCGCAGCAGCTTCCGGCTTCGCCCGCGAATCCTGCCAGTTCCTGGGGCCGTCCAACCCCTATCAAAACCCCAATCAACAACCGGGGGCGGCTCAAGAGGCTCTGCCAGAGGCGCCAGCACCAACGAAAGTTCCGCACCCTGATCCCCTGAGGCACTTCGAAGGGAAATTCACACGTTAGTAACGCAGCAACTACGTGAAGAGTGTGAAAGAGGGCGAGTGTGGCCCTCACTTTCCAGAAATGAGAAATATGTATTTGGAAATAGCCAATAACATTCTTTCTCATGATCTGGAAATATTTGCGGAGATGGATGTCGAACCCCTCCACGAATGGCTTGAGAATTTGCTAGGGGAAGAGGAAATCTACTGGAGACAGAGAACTAGGGTTGAGTGGATGCAGTGGGGTGATAGGAATTCGAGGTGGTTTCATCAAAGAGCCACACAACGACGAAAAACTAATAGGATGGATGGTTTGTCTGATAAGAAGGGCAGATGGGTGGAGGAGGAGGATGGGATATGGAAGAGATTATCTCTCATTACTTTCAGGAACTGTTCAAGTCGAATGGTAGCCAGAGTAGTGGAAGGCTTGAGGAGTTTCTTAGGAATATCGTTCCCTGTGTTAGTGTGGAGACTAATGAGAGATTGTGTAGGCCATATTCAGAAGAGGATCTTCTGGCTTCCCTAAAGCAAATGGGTCCCTTGAAGGCCCCTGGGGAGGATGGATTCCCAGCTTTGTTTTATCAAAGGTACTAGGGAGTTGTTGGGAAGGAGGTTTCCTCAATTTGCTTGGAGGTAAATTTGCTAACCGCAAGTGTACGGGTCAAGTAATAATATAGTGTTTTCGTGATAAAACGAGTGTCGTCCTCTGGATTGGTTTTCTAGCAAATTAAGTACCGTGAATACTTTTGTCCAATTTTATTTAGGGAGCAAAACTTCATGAAAAAGATAAATCTAAAGACAAAAAGCATAAAATAAAGGGTGGAGACTCTTAGGGAATTGATTTCGTTGATTAAGATTGAGGATTGATTAATAGGAATGAATTGACCGTGCAATTATTCTACAAGCCAAGGAAACATTTATCACGATTACCTCTCCTCTATGGAATAATGGTTTGAAGAGCATAAGAAAAATACAGATGTTATGAGTGAATTTGGACCTAATTCTAAGAAGGTCAAAATGATAAGAGCCCAGAGTAGAAACAAGCCCAAGGAGACCCATTGGACCCGGATCAATCTCTAGGGTTATTCCTTCTCCTAAAAGGGGGAAAACCCTAATTCAACTATAAATAGAAAAGGCTAACCCCAAGGTAAAGGGACTCAACTAGGTATTGACTCTTTCTTTTAGTCTTCCTCTTCATGGTTAATTTACTTGCTTCACTCATGATCTCCCAACTGATTTAAGCATCGGAGTCGGTGTGGTAAGCACCACACTGGTGCACAGTTTTCTCTTGTTTTGCAGGTCACGTCTTTCCCCTTCAAATAAATTCACCGTTCTTGTCACGTGAAGGTCAGGTGAGTTTCCCTGCCCGAATTTTGGCATCAACAACAGAAATGACCTCCACGGATGCAATCATGTAACTAGGGTAGATAGAAACAATGAAAGCTCTAGGATATAAACTCTAGATATCTAAAATTAAGATACCTATATTTTAGATATCTAAAACAACCAAAAATTGAGAGTAAACCATGAAAGTGATGATGTAACTACCTAAATGAATATTGTGAAAAATGTCAAAGCAAGCAGATAATGTATTTAGATTTTAAAATTGAAAAAAAAAATCGTAAAAATTTGAATCAAATTTAATATATTCAACAAGATTATTAGATTTGGAAAAATATACTCTCCTTAATTTTTGGGATGAAACTGACTAACTATTGTAGGGAGGGTAAAAATGGAACTTTGGGACAAAATTTTGATCTTTTGAACTGATTTTTTTAGTCCATCTATCTAAACTGGGTTTTTTTTTTTGGGAAATTTTGGTGGATGGACTGTTTGAGATGAATATTTTCATATATGTCAATAGTTTTGAAGATTTTCAAGATTAGATTTCCAGCAGTTAATTATTATATAAAATATTATCTAAACAATTTCCTTAATTTTAGGAAAATATTATGGTGTCGATTTTATTTCATGCCATGATGAATCTAGTTGATTTTCCTTCTATTTCATTTAATTACCATCAGATTTTCCTTCTATTTCATGCTCTGATTTGGTCATTCACGGTGCTTATCGATTCTTCCAGTTTTTTATCCTTTTTTTTCGACAGCTTTTTTCTCCTTCACGATGCTTCACACTTTTTTATTCACGGTAGCAACTTTCGATTTTGGTGACGCTCATTTCCGGCAGCAGCTTTTTGTTGAATTTTCCTTCATTTTGGGCAGCATAACTCAAACACATTTTTCCCTTTTTTTTTCTTCACAACAACATATATCAGCAACCAGATTTTCTGACTGAATTTTTCAGCATTTTCGATTTTCGGGTGATTAATCAATTGGATGGGTACGTTTTCATATATGTAGGTTCCTAGTTAATATATTCTCAGTAATATACAATTTATAATCACCATATATATTACATTGATCATTATATTTTATGGTTAATATGCATTATATAATAGTTTAGTATATATGTCCCATAGTCGACATACCTTTATTATATTTCAAAATATTTGAAATTATATGGTCATTCACATATAGTACATGTTTCTTATATTCAATGTATATCATATCCCAAAGAAATAATATGTGATCTTCTCATTGTCTGAAATATATATTCTTGATTTATATATCGTTTATCATGATTATATTGTTGTCGAATATATAGTATGTTTATATATCGTGTATCTATTTGTATATATCATGTTTTATCTATTGTTTGTCTTATATATCATATATCATAATTATATGGTCATTAGCACATAGTATATTTCATATATGTTTCATATATATCATATTTATCTAATATATATTTTGTGGTATATTCCTTATATCTATTTTCAAGGTAGCGTAAGTGTTTAAAATGCTTGCACGATGGTCATTGGAATATATTCATCATACCCCACCGATAGTTCTCAATGCATATCATTTCCAAATAAATTTAGGTAGCAATATATTTATATCATTTTTAAATATATTATATATATTTAGGGATAGTTAATAATGAATATAAATATAATGTATATTGGTACATATATATACCAGTTCATATATATATATATATATATATATAGAGAGAGAGAGAGAGAAAGAGAGAGAGAGAGAGAGAGATACACAAAAATATATTATATAAACGTTATATTATATAATTATCCTATATTTTATATAGGAAATAATCTCGTTCATGTACGCATATTCTATACTATGGTCACTTGAATGATATATATTATATAAACGTCAATCTAAAGCATTGGTTAATATAGTTTATAATGTTCTTAGATTATTTATTATAAACTCTATAAATGTATGAAACTTGAAAATAAACCCAATATATATTGTACATTCACTATTTGAAATAAACCTTATACGTCATAAACATTATAGGAATCCTACAATATCAGTTCAATCTCATTGTGACAAAGTATTAAATACAACTAATGTTATTCTCGGAATATTTGAAATAAACCCATAATAAAATTAAAAAATGAATCCACTATATTTGCAAATTAACTCTTGAAAATAAATCCTACCCTATATATTACACTGATTATTGAAGCTGTCCATCAATTGCGAATGTCGAATGTCATGGAGGAGATTTAACTGTCATATGTCGAAAAGCCATTGATTGTTGAAACGGGCAAGACCCTATTAGAAAACCTCATTCCTTGTTATTTCCATGGAGGCAAGGGGTCAAAAAAAAAAACGAAGGAGGTATTGCAATTTGCACGATTAGAAGGAGAAAGGTTTTCCTTTTTTTTGAGGTGCAGTTATGAAAAGTGAGGAAGTATTTTTTTTAAAACAAAATCATCAACCAAACTCAAGATTTCTTTTTCATAAAAAGTTGCCAGATTTGAGGAGACATGTTTTTTTTTTTTTTGAGGTGCGGTTGTGAGAAGAGAGAGAGCATTTTAAAAAAAAATAAAATTCATCCACCGCAGATTATGGGAGAGAATTTTTGACAACTTTGATTGATTTTGGGTCATTTTGAAATAAATTCAATTATAGAAAATTTTGTAATTTATTTTCGTTTCTAATTTTTTTATTGTTTAATTTTAATGTCGGAATATGTAAAAGACTGAATGCTAATTAGATCACAACTTTTATGAAAAATTTATAGACTTGTTGGTCATTTGTGTAAAAAAATGGTGGGCTTGGACATATTTAAAATTTGGACCACGATTATAGGTTATACATGTTGTTGGCATAGAAAATTTTCTTCAAGTAATTGTCTAAGTTCGTGAAATTAAAATATGCTAATTTCATGAAATTAGATTGAATTGGGTTCAATTTAAACCCAAATTCATTAAGGTAATTGGGTCAGAAGCCCAAAATTTCAAGCCCAAGCCCATAATTGGGCCCAAATGCATTTCAGGCTCAAGCCCATGGATGAGCCCAAATGCATTTCAGGCCCAAGCCCATGGATGGGCCCAAATGCAACCAAGCCCAAGCCCAAGCCCACGAAGGCTTTTGGGAAACTCTATAAATAGGAGGCATGGCCTCTCATTTGGGGGAGGGTAGAAGGAAAGGAAGAAGAGAAAGCTCTCAGAAGAAACCGAAGATTGAAGCTCCTTCTGCAAAACCGAAGATCGAAGCTCAGATCCTCATCAAATCCAGCTGCAGAACTGAAGAACAAGACTCCGATCATCTTCAAATCTCGACGCAGAACTGAAGAACGAAGTCCAGATCCTCTTCAAAACCCACTGCAGAATCGAAGATCGGAGCTCAGATCCTCGTCGGATTCAGCTACAGAACTGAAGAACAAGGCTCTGATCATCCTCAAATCCTGCCGCAGAACTGAAGAACGAAGCTAAGATCCTCTTCAAATCCCGCTGCAGAATTGAAGATCAAAGCTCAGATCCTCTCCAAATCCTGTTGCAGAATTGAAGAACAAGGTTCCGATCATCTTCAAATCCCACTGCAAGACTAAAGATCGTAGTTCAGATCCTCTTCAACTTCTCCTGCCAAACCGAAGACTGAAGCTCAGAACCTTCTGCAGACCTGAAGACTGAAGTCTACCTCAATCCATCAAGAAGAATCCAAATCCTTCTGAAGAACAAACCTCCAAGACTAAAGCTTCCTAAAGACTCTGTAGATCAAGCTAACTTGAGTTTGTGAGAGAAAGCATCAAAGGATTGTAACTAGAGATTGTAATCCATTACACTTATACAAGAAATCAATACATACAAGAAGTTGTTTCACGAATCAAATTTCTCTCCCGAAGTCTCGTGTGAACAGTTTGGCACGCCTGGTGGGACCTCTCTACATTTCATCTCTTTCTCTCATTCAAGATCTACGAAAAAGTTCTAAAGAAACGATGGCATCCAAGAAAGTTGCTTCCAAGACTTCAAGCGACTCCTACGTGGGACTAATTACTCGCGAACGCTCCAAGGAAATTAAAAAATCAGAAGAAGAACAAACATCTGTCATTGCAAATATGATATGGACTCAAATGGCAGAGCCAAACCAAGGTGGGATGGTCATGCAGGAAAATCCTTTATTTGACTATTCTACTTCATCTTCTGAGCAGGCAAAGGAGACATCAGATCCTGAGGTGATGTCTGTAATGATGGCTGACATAGGTACAAGCGAAGAAAGAATGGTTGAGCTGGAAAGAAAGGTCAGCATGTTGATGAAAGCGGTTGAAGAGAGAGATTATGAAATTGCATCTCTGAAGAATCACATAGAAAGTCGTGATGCCGCCGAGTCAAGCCAAACACCCGCTGCAAAGAATAATGACAAAGGGAAGGTTGTCAAGCAAGAGAACCAGCCTCAGCATTCCACTTCGATTGCTTCGTTGTCCGTTCAGCAGCTCCAAGATATGATTATGAGCTTCATTAGAGCTCAATATGGTGGACCTACTCAAAATTCTCTTATGTACTCCAAACCATATACTAAGAGAATTGACAACTTGAGGATGCCTACCGGATATCAACCTCCAAAATTTCAACAATTCGATGGAAAGAGGAATCCTAAGCAGCATGTTGTTCACTTTGTTGAGACATGCGAAAACGCTGGGACTCGTGGAGATCTCCTAGTTAGACAATTTGTCCGAACCCTAAAGGGCAATGCTTTTGATTAGTATATCGACTTAAAGCCAGAGATGATCGATAGTTGGGAACAGCTTGAAAGGGAGTTCCTAAATCGCTTTTATAGCACAAGGCGAACTGTCAGCATGACGGAGCTCACAAATACAAAACAACAGAAGGGTGAGCCTGTCATTGATTATATTAATCGTTGGAGAGCTCTAAGTCTTGACTGCAAAGACCGACTCACTGAGTTATCCGCTGTCGAAATGTGCATTCAAGGAATGCACTGGGAATTTCTTTATATACTGCAGGGCATAAAACCCCGCACCTTCGAGGAACTAGCAACCCGCGCTCATGATATGAAGCTAAGTATCTCTACCAGAGGGAATAAAGACTTTCCAGTCCCCGATGTGAAGAAAGAGAAGAAAGAAGTGAAGAGCACCGAGAAGGCCTTGAAGGGTGCTACAAGAGAATCCATGGTCGTCAATACGGCCCCTCTGAAGTTTACTACTAACGTAAGAGAAAAGAAAATAGAGAAGCATCAAAATGAAGGCGAGAAACGTCGCCTAACTTTGAAAGAAAGACAAGAAAAACTCTACCCTTTTCCAGACACTGACATTCCGGATATGTTAGACCAACTGTTGGAAAAGAGACTTATCGAGCTCCCTGAATGCAAACGACCTGAAGAGATGGGAAAAGTAAATGATCTCAACTATTGTAAATATCACCGAGTCGTTAGTCATCCAGTGGAGAAATGTTTCGTGTTAAAGGAGCTAATCTTGAAGTTCGATCGGGAAAGGAAAATTGAACTAGATCTTGATGAAGTAGCTAAAGCAAATCACGCTGCTGTAATAACTCATCCTAGTGTCCAGTCGCCTACAAGTTTACCGTATGATCAGAGAGGAAGCTTAATCCAATTCGGCACCTTCGAACCTATTATCATTTGGTCTCAACTAGAGGACCCAGGAAATGACTTCCCAGAAAGGGCCCTCTGCCAAGAAGATTTTCAAGAAAAGATTAGGAAAATTGAAGACGAAGATGGAGGTTGGACACTTGTAACTCGACGAAAGAACCGAAAGCAAAATTGGGTTCAGAAGGAATCTCGTTTGTTTCAAGAACACAAAAGAAAAAGCACGTCTCGAAGAAAAAAAAAGGGAAGAAGCATACGAGAAGGCTAAAGTCTATCTTAGAGGAAAATGAGGAGCGTATCCAACCTCCACAGCCAATAACTCTAAAAGAATTCTTCCAAAGAACTTTTATAGCAGGAATCGGTCAAACTGTTACATGTCACGTTGTCAATGTGACAGAAGATGATAATGTCACCTCGACCACGTCAGAAGCCATCACGAAGCTGGAAGGCCTACCTTCTTTTAGTGTAGATGATTTACTATCGCTCCCTCAAGAGACGAAGAATACTCTTATCGAAGTGTTAAAGGATTGTAAAGCATCTACTGTTGCATGTCCATACCTTTTACTGATGAAGATCTACTACTCGGATCAAAACCTCATAATAGGCCTTTGTTTGTCTCAGGCTACATCAAAGAGAAAAAGGTAAGTCGAATTCTCATTGATGATGGTTATGTCGTCAACATAATGCCCAAGTCTACCATGAATCAGCTAGGCATTCTGATGCAAGAATTGTCAAATAGTAAGTTAGTAATTCAAGGTTTTAACCAAGGCGGGCAACGAGCGATTGGCATGATTCGCCTAGAGCTCATTATTGGAGATTTAAAGGCCAACACTCTATTTCACGTTATAGACTCTAGGACCACCTACAAGTTATTACTAGGTCATCCCTGGATTCATGAAAATGGAGTGGTTACTTCTACGCTGCACCAATGTTTTAAATTCTATCAAGATGGCATCAAGAAGGTTGATGCTAATACCAACCCCTTCTCAGAGGTTGAGTTTCATTATGCAGATGTGAAGTTTTATATGAAGAATGACAGTGTAGGGGAAGCTATGCCGTCAGAAGTTCCTTTGATAAAAAGCAGCCACAAACCTGAGCGACAAACAAGCACAGGAAAAGAGCTGAATGAAAAAGCAGAAACTTCTCTGGAAAGAAAGGTATCTCTTAGCCAAACAAAAGTCGAAGTGGTGAAAAATGAAAAGGTACTATGTTAAGAAAAGAAGAAGACAAACATTCCTGTCTTGCACTATGTTCCCTTATCTCGAGCAAGAAGGGTGATTCGCCATTTGCAGAATGCTCCAATAATTTAAGAGTGGGCGACATTGAAATTTTGAAAGAGAGTTTTATCACACCTCTTACAAAGATATCCAAACAAGAGGTCAAAGACAAACAAGTAGAAGCAACTCTACCTGATAAACGAACAAAAGATGGGTTTGACCCTAAAGCATACAAACTATTGGCAAAGGTCGGCTATGATTTCACGACCCATACTGAGTTTAAAAGTTTACGGATCTTTGATCAAAGACCTGAACTTTCCTCAACGCAGAAGAAACTTCAAAATGAAGGTTATGTTATACCCGTCTCAAGGGCTGGACTTGGATATAAGTCTCCTGAGCCAGTTCGAATTACAAGAAAAGGGAAAGCAAAAGTTGCAGATTCGCTTCACATTACGGTGGAAGAAATTGATGATCCCGAAGAAGGTAAAGGAAGCGAAAATCACCGGACTTCTGCTTTTGATCGCATCGAACCGTCTGTTACACGATCTTCGGTTTTTCAAAGGCTGAGTACAATTGCAGTAAAGGGTGAAAGTCAGCATCCAGCTTCTGGCTCCACACGACCTTCAGCCTTCCAAAGGTTAAGTATGGCTTTTGAAGAAAAAGAAAATGTGCATTCAACTCCTACCACACGACTGTCAGCTTTCCAAAGATTGAGTGTAACCACAAAAAGAAGGAAAGAACGATCTCCAATACCAGTCTCTAACATAACAAAGACTACCATCAAGCTAAAAGGTGATGAGAAAATTCGCAACGCTGTCCCCTCACGAATGAAGAGAAAATTGCTTATTTCCGTAAATACAGAGGGTTCATTAAAAATAAAGCGACATGATGTCGTCATCACAAGACCTAGAGAGAAAAGCCCTGATGATGAAGATGACACTGTTGTATGTTACCACATCACCATAGGAGAGGAATCAGAGACTGAAATGTCTGAAGAAGATGCAGAGGAGGCTCCACCGTCACTTGAAGATGGCGGCCAATCGACAGTTGATGAACTTAAATAAATCAACCTTGGTACGATAGAAGAGCTACGTCCAACCTTTATAAGTGCATTACTTACTCCCGAGGAAGAAGGCAATTATATGAGTCTACTCACATCATACAAGGACATTTTTGCTTGGTCATATAAGGAAATGTAAGGACTTGACCCAAAAGTGGTTGTCCATCGCCTTGCAATTAAACAAGGATATCGACAATTGAAGCAAGCTCAACGACGCTTTCGACCATAACTCATCCCTCAAATTGAGCCTGAAGTCAATAAGTTGATAGAGGCGGGATTCATCCGTGAAGTTAAATATCCAACGTGGATAGCAAGTATTGTCCCTGTTAGGAAAAAGAACGGGCAACTTCGTATATGTGTCGATTTTCGTGATTTAAATAATGCATGCCCGAAGGATGACTTTCCACTACCCATTACCGAGATCATGGTCGATGCAACCATGGGACATGAAGCTTTGTCTTTCATGGATGGATCGTCAGGATACAACCAAATTCGGATGGCTCTTGAGGATGAGGAGAAAACAGCGTTTCGAACTCCAAAATGAATATATTGCTACAAAGTAATGCCCTTCGGATTGAAAAACGCCAGTGCTACCTATCAGCGTGCTATGCAAAAAATATTTGATGATATGTTGCACAAACATGTGGAATGTTACGTTGACGACCTTGTGGTCAAGTCCAAACAACGACAAGATCATTTGAGGGATCTGAAGGTAGTCTTCGATCGCTTGAGAAAATATCAGTTGAGAATGAACCCTCTCAAATGTGCATTTGGTGTGACATCAGGAAAATTCCTTGGGTTCATTGTAAGGCATCGAGGAATTGAAATTGATCAATCCAAAATCGATGTTGTTCAGAAAATGCCAAGCCCAAAGGAGCCTACATGAGTTGAGAAGTCTCCAGGGTCGTTTGGCCTACATTAGAAGATTCATATCTAACCTCGTCGGTCAATGTCAACCCTTTCAAAGATTGATGAGAAAGAATGCAAGTTTTGAGTGGGATGATACATGTCAGAATGCTTTGGACAGTATAAAAAAGTACTTACTCAATCCTCCTATCTTAGGTGCCCCTACGGCAGGAACGCCGGTGATCTTATATATTGCTGCACAAGATAGATCTGTTGGAGCGCTATTGGCACAAGAAAGAGAAAACCACAAAGAACATGCCCTTTATTACTTAAGTAGAACCTTAACAGGAGCTGAGCTAAATTACTCTCCAATTGAGAAGATGTGTCTTGCTCTTTTCTTTGCTATTGATAAACTGAGGCATTATATGCAAGCCTTCACTGTACATTTAGTGGAAAAAGTCGATCCTATCAAATATATTCTATCTAGGCCTATCATTTCTAGACGCCTAGCTAAATGGGCAATCATACTTCAGCAATATGACATTGTGTACGTGCCCCAAAAAGAAGTAAAAGGACAGGCATTGGCAGATTTCTTAGCCAATCATCCGATCCCATCAGACTGGAAATTATGCGAAGATTTGCCTGATGAAGAGGTGTTATATATTGAAATTATGGAACCCTGGACAAGGTACTTCGATAGCACAGCACGGAGGAGCGGGGCAGGAGTTGGCATTGTTTTCATTTCCCCTGAGAAACACATGTTGCCCTATAGCTTCACACTTAATGAATTATGCTCAAATAACATTGTTGAATATCAGGCACGCATCATTGGCCTTCAAATGGCTTTAGCATTCGGGATAAAATACATCGAAGTCTATGGCGATTCAAAGTTGATAATAAATCAAATATTACTTCAATATGATGTAAAGCATGAGGATTTAAAATCCTACTTCGAGTATGCAAGACACTTACTGGAGAAGTTTGATAGCATAATACTAGAGCACGTCCCAAGATCAGAAAACAAGAAAGCAGTTGCGTTAGCAAACTTAGCTACTGCCTTAACAACTTCAGATGATGTAGCTATAAACATTTCTCTCTGTCAGAAATGGATTGTTCCATCAAATGCACATCAGTGCGAAGAAATCAATCGGCTTATGAAATCGAAAAAGAAGATTGGCAGCAACCTATCATAGACTACTTGCAACATGGAAAGCTTCTCACTGACCTTCGACATACAGTTGAGAAACGAAGAAGGGCTGCCCAATTTGTCTACTATAAGAATACTCTTCATCGTCGCTCGTATGAAGGCCTTTTTCTTCGATGCTTGGGAAAGGAAGAATCCCAAAAAGCATTGGAAGAGGCACATTCGGGCATTATCAGTCCGGACCAAAGTTGCAGTTCCAGTTAAAAAGAATGGGATATTATTGGCATACAATGATTCAAGACTCAATGCAATATGCCAAAAAATGCGAAGCTTGCCAGTTTCATGCCAATTTCATACATCAGCCACCAGAGCCTCTACACCCGACTGTAGTTTCATGGCCTTTTGAAGCTTGGGGACTTGACCTCGTTGGCCCTATAACACCTAAGTCCTCGGCGGGGCATTCTTACATACTTGCAGGGACAGATTACTTCTCAAGATGGGCTGAAGCTGTCGCGTTAAAAGAGACAAAGAAAGAAAATGTTGTGGATTTCATCCGAACTTATATCATCTATCGGTATGGCATCCCTCATCGTATCGTGACAGATAATGGAAGGCAATTCTCCAATGGCCTGATGGACAAGTTGTGTGAGAATTTTAACTTCAAACAATGCAAGTCCTCCATGTACAACGCCGCAGCAAATGGATTGGCGGAAGCATTCAATAAGAAACTCTGCAACTTATTGAAGAAAGTGGTCTCCAAAACGAAGAGAGACTGGCAGGAAAAGATTGGTGAGGTGTTGTGGGCTTACCGAACTACTCATCGAACTCCTACAGGGGTCACGCCTTACTCCCTTGTTTATGGAGTAGAAGTTGTACTCCCATTAGAACGAGAGATTCCATCACTAAGGATGGTCGTACAAGAAGGGTTGACAACTAAAGATAATGCAAGGTTGCACCTTCAAGAATTGGAAGCATTTGACGAAAGAAGATTAGAGGCTCAACAAGCACTGGAATGTTACCAAGCACAGATGCCTAAAGCTTTTGATAAAAATGTGAAGCTTCGATCGTTTCAAGTTGGTGATCTGGTACTCGCTGTTCGAAGACCCATCATCACGACACGACACACAGGGAACAATTCACACCTCAATGGGATGGACCCTACGTCGTCAAAGAAGTCTACACAAACGGAGCAAACAAGATCGTGGATAAAGACGGATTAAGAATAGGCCCGATAAATGGCAAGTTTCTTAAAAAAAATTATGCTTGAAATGTAACACTCCTTATTGTAAGAGTCTAAACTACATGATGCTCCTGGCCCGCATGAGCTTAAAAGGTCAACGGCCCAAAAAAAAATAAAAATAAAGAAAGTCCTTTTTATTTGAACTACGTTATGACTTGATCCCTTTTCATTCGAAGGGTACGTAGGCAGCTTAAGAAAAAAAAAACTTAAGTTCAGTCAAAGCAATAAAAAAAAACTTTCGTGCGAGAAATAGAATTCTAGAACTTTATTATAAATAAAGAAAGTGCAGATGCCCAGTACAATGAATAAAAAAATGTCTAAAAAAAACCCTTTTACATGAGATAAGTTGCAAGATAAACAAAGATGATTTCAAATTAAGGATTCCACTGAAGTTCCTTCAGCTCATTGCGAGTACCCTCCATAAGTCCACGGAGTGTCGATAGAGTTTGAACATCTGAAGTGCTGATAGTGGGGGCACACTCGACGCTACCAATCTCCTTGCGTATTTGTGAAACCACTAGTCTTTCTCGATCTAGGTCCTTTTCCTTCTCGGAAACCAAATTGGAAAGCTTTTCTGACTCAACCTCTGCAGTTTTCAATTTGGCCTCTAATTCTACGACCTTGGCCTTTAATTCTGAAACCTCTGAGACAGAGCAAGCAAGTCGCTTCTGAAGTACATCCTTCTCCTCAGCAACACGACTTTCAACAGATAAGGCCTTTTTTAAGTGGAGCTTCTTTTCCTCCAATTGGATATCTCTAATCTGTGGAGTTAGGTAAGCAGAGAGTGAAGATTGCATTCCGAGGTATTCTCTTCTCTTCTGGAAGTAGCCGCCGACAAACTCTTGCAGAGGCGCCAAATTATTTGTGCTAGCTTTAGCCATTGCACCAAATATTTTCAGCATCTCCTGCTCAAGGTCACTAATAACTCTCCAAAAGGGAGTTATTTAGGCCTTAATTCTATAGTCTTTTGTGTGTCATTTGTGCTAATTAGGGTTGCTTTTAGATGATTATTATATGTTTTAACCTATTTGGAAGAATGGACGCTTTGGAAGTTATTTTGTGCAGAATATATTGCTGAGCGACTTGAGGGAGCAAAATCTGCGATCCAGCAAAGCAGAGAGAAAAAACTGCCACGTCACAGCTCGTTATCCATTTTAATGAACTGAAGTTTGTTGAGCTATTTTCGGATTTAAAAAGCAAGGAGAGCCATCCACGTGTCTAGGTCAACCTAATTTAAGCTTGTCTTCATTCTATAAAAGGGAAGGGTCGTTCAAGTCAAAGACATTCCACTCTTGGGGAAGAGATCATTTCTCATTTCCATCATTGGGAGCCGAATAGAGGAGAAAGATTGGAGACTTCAAGAAGACCATCAATTACGGATTTGACCAAGGGAATTAGTATTTTCTTGTAATTTCTTGTAATTATGGATGCACATACTCAGATTGTAGCGTGTGTTGCCATGAGCTTTATGAACTAAATTTGTTTAGGTGTTGGTTAGGAGTCATGTAATTGTCGTGCTTTATTCTCCATGCAATAAATGTTGATTTGAGCATCTTGATTATTTGTTGAGCATATTTACATTTTGTGCCCGCCTGGCCAGCCGGTATGAATACCACTTCTTAGTTTCAGGGATTATTTGAGAAGTGTGTGGCATTTAATCACACTAGATCATTGTGTATTGGTGAACGCCAGTGACTGAGTTAGGGATAGCCAGTTGCCTAGTGCTTGATCGGTAGAGCGTCATTGGAGTTGAAACATATTCTAAAAAATCCAGAGTTCCGAGAGGATCCTGCTAATAAGACTGTAAGAGTTTTGCCTGATCAATAATATTGCTAGAGCATCTTTTAAAACAATTACTAAATCCTGACCAACGCCTGTTTCTAATGTGTCTGCTTTATTTGTTTACTTTTTGTTCTGACATTTCTTTTGCTTCAGCATTTTATCAAAATCAAATCATTTTAACCACTTTCGAAACCATTAAAGAGTTACACAAAATAGATAAAGTGAGAGCTATTCAGACCCTGGATTCGATAAATACTTATTACTTGCTGCGGATTGTGTATGCTTGCACAGCATTCTAGAGTCAATTTTACTATATTTTTACCCACTCTGGAAACCCAACAGTCACCAACGTGTTCAAAAGAGGTACGTACGATCTTCCCGTGAATGCTTTTCCACATGGACAAAGCAGCATGTCGCCGGAAGTTGGAGATTACGTTGTCAGCACAAAAATAAGAAACTTCGGGTGCTGGAATAGCTTTTTTCCCCTTAGTTTGCTAAGGATTCTCGCCGGTAGGGGGAGGATGAAAAATTATGACCTCTTTGCTTTTTGACACAGAGCCAATATTCTTCGAAGTAGAAGTAAAAGCTTTAAGACTTGTTAATTATTGATCCTCCAAAGGTACCTGCAAAGTAAGAAGGGATACAAGAGTAAGTAAATGAAACTGCAGCATGTGTTTTTTTAAAAAAAAAAAGGATGGGTTGTCACCCGAAGATTGATCGTTGGATGATTTCTTTACCTTTTTTGGCCTTTTCCAATGACGATTGTCATTGCTACTATGTCTTTCTTCTTCATCACGAAGGTTGTTCATCAGACGAGTTGACGCCTCAATCACCCTCTTACCAGCTTTTTTTTTGTATCCAGATCCTTATGAGGTTTGGGCTTAGTTGAAGAAATAGTAAAACTATTCACTAAAAGTTGTATGTCTTCTTCCAAATAGCGTCCATGTTTTTGCGACCACCACTTATCATAAGATCGAGTGGTTTGATCACGAGGATCTAGTAGGCGCTCTGGGAGGTATACCTTTGACAAAGTCAAAGTTGCAGTACAGATTCTCCAAGAATGAAAAACATTCTCAAGGCTAACCGGGGGAGGATCATTATATAAGTCATTTGGTACATCCTAGTGAAAGCCAAATTGACGGCTGAATCGACAAGGGCTGTAAGCTTCTATAGTCATGAAGTTTCCATGACAAGAAGACAAATAGCAAGATCGAAGGCTTATAAAAAATGAAGTAGAGGAAAATGATAAACCCTTAACGTCTTCCAAAATTTCGGCTTTATCATTCCTGGAGGGAAGACTGGCATGCCACATTATAGAGGTGCCTTGATGAATTAGCTTGCGAGCTTCAAGAATGTTGAAGTATTTTGCACCACCTTCACCAGAATAGTCAACCACCAGGGGACCCCTTACTGGCGTATGTAGTTTAAAATGGATGCCAAAATAATGTGTTAGCCAACCGTAAACATAATGAATGGGAAAACAAATATCAGGACGTCCAGTTGAATGTGGCGTATTGAAAATTTGGCCAAGTCCGTGATAAATGTTGGATAAAACTGGGATTGCAAGATTGAAAATAGCACCTTCGGCCATTATGCTCGCAACTTTAAATACACCGGGGCGAAGAAAGTTCACATTCTTGTAAGGAAACACAAAAACACACAACCAACAGGAAAGAAAGGCAGCCAGACACGTTTGTTCTTTCCATCCTTCTTCTACGCCAAGATCTTGAAATAACTCTTGTTCTTCGTCAGATCAGTCGCGTGGTTGGGTGATAGACTCGTCTGGATTATGAGTTGAACGAGGACGAGAAGATTTCTTTGGCCTACGAGAAGGAGGCTTGGCATATTTCGAATCACCTTTAAACCAAAAGGAAATCCACAAATGAGTAGAAATTTGTTGTCTCTCCATTTGTTGGGATGCAATACGATGATAGGCATCAAAAAGATATCCACAACTCTTGGGTAGATGGTCGTCTTCGTTGCATGATCTTAACAATTCCTCACAACAAGGAATAGTTTCATCGTAAAATCTCTATTTGATGGGAAGACCTCCAAGTTTCCACATGTCCCACAAAGAAAGGGATATTTCCCCAGATGAAGTGTGGAGGGTGTTGGTTGAAGGACACCAGGCTTCACAAAAGGCCCGAACTATGTCATTGTTGCGATCATAGGAGTATAAAGAAGCTATCACAGCTGCATACAAACCAAAGCCTCGTAGTAGTTTCTTGTTCCGAGCATTGACAAATTCCAGCCACTCCCAGTAACAAGCAATGTGAGTAAATTCTCCGTTGAATTTCAGTAAGGGCCCCCAACAAACCTGATTTTCAATGATGCGACGCCCCAACGTCGGTTTTGGATTGTCATTTGACTTCTTTCCGTGTAAAGAAGATCGTAGAATCCAAACCTTAGTGGATGAGTTTTGACCTTGAGTCCTTTCTACAAACCATTCCGAAAGAAAATGAGATTTGTCCAATTCAAGGTTTGACTCTGTAATGGAAGTCTCTATTGGAAGAATGGTCCCACTTTTGATAGGTTGATCTTTGTCCAGTAGAACAACCAGAATTTTCTTCCCATTATCTGAAAGCTCTGTGAAATGCACCATGTTCCTACAAAGAAAAAAAAAGATAAGGTTAAAAGAAAAGATATGACATTAGTCAAAGCAATGGTGATAATCTTCTTAAATCGCAGAATATAAAGTGATCAGCCTGAATTCCGTCGGAATCAGGGGGTGATCACTTTCGAGGCAGGATGAAAGGGGGCAAGTAATCAGCCTGCATTCCTTCTGAATCAGGGGATGATCACTGCCTGGGACAAGACGTGGAAGACGAGTGATCAGCCTGAATTCCGCCTGAATCAGGGGTTGATCACTGTCTGAGGCAAGATGTGAAGGGTGAGAGATCATCCTGAATTCCGCCCGAATCAGAGGTTGATCACTGCCTTAGGCAAGATGTGAAGGGCGAGTGATCATCCTGAATCCCGCCTGAATCAGGGGTTGATCACTGCCTGAAGCAAGATGTGAAGGGCAAAAGATCATCCTGAACTTCGCCTGAATCAAGGAATGATCACTGCCTAGGACAAGACGTGGAAGACGAGTGATCAGCCTGAATTCTGCCTAAATCAGGGGTTGATCACTGCCTGAGGCAAGATGTGAAGGGCGAGTGATCATCCTGAATTCCGCCTGAATCAGGGGTTGATCACTGCCTGAGGCAAGATGTGAAGGGCGATAGATCATCCTGAATTCTGCCTGAATCAGGGGTCGAACACTGCCTGAGGCAATATGTGAAGGGCAAGTGATCAGCCTGAATTCTGCCTAAATCAGGGGTTGATCACTGCCTAAGGAAACAGAAGTGAGAGAAAGACCAGCCTGAATTCCACCTAAACTAGGGGTTGATCACTCTTCATTTAAAAAATGTTTTTTTTTAATTTATTTTTTTTAAAAAAAAAACTTTTTCTTTAATAAAAAAAAACTTGCCATATTGGGAAGTAGCTTATAATAAATGCACATTCAGTCAAGGTACAATGAGAAAAATATGTATTCACCTTCTAGATAACAAGCAAATATTGATTGTGCGGTTGAAGTGGATGTCAAACACAATTGCTTCCTAAGATTTGAAAAAAAAAAGGGTTGTTACCAAAAAAAAAAAGTTTGCATAAAATATATATTAATCAAACTGTCAAAAAGAAGATGTAAAAAAAATGTAGTTATGACCTAAGAAAAGAAAAAAGAATGGCAAAAAAAAACTCAAAAAAAAAAGAAGAATAAAAATGTTAGCAAAGAAGAAAATTAAAAAGTAAAATAAATAAAAAATAAATAAAAAAGTTGAAAATCGAAAAAAAAAAATTGATTTCAGGAAAATTAAAATGAAGAAAAAAAAGCTGATAGTAAAAAGAAAATAAAAAAAAAAGAAATAAAATTAAAAAAAAACGAGAGTTAAGAAAAGGAGTAAAATAAAATAAATTTTAAATTTGAAAAAAGAAAAAGAAAAAGGGGGGTTGTACACGTTTTCCCACTAAAGAAAGTGAAAATTTCTAGTACTACGGTAGTATGAAAAATTTTCCATACTACCTCCATTCATTGTTTGCCATAAAGGAAGTATTTAAGAATTGTGTGGGACCCATGAAATAAAATATTATATCATTAAATGCTCATTAAATGACGTGTCAAATGCTGAATGGAGATAGTATGTATTACCGTAGCACTAGAATTTTTCCCCTAAAGAAATAAAGTAATTAAAACAAATAAAAAAAAGTTTAAAAAAAAAAAAACTAAGAAGTCTGCTTATTTTTCCCTTTCTCTCGGTCACACTTTCTCTCTCATCTTCACAATCTCTCTCTATCCCTCTTTTTTCTCTCTCTTCGTCCATCTCCCTCATCTCACAACCCACGCCGCCACGACTCGAAGACGAGCCCGCCGCCGCCGCGTTTCTGCAAGCAAGGGCCCGACACAAAAAAAAATATCTTCCCACGGTCTCTCTCTCTCTAACTCTCTTCATCCCCTCACCGTCCGCCTCCCTCATCCTCTCGCCATCGCCGCCACAGCATGAAGCCGACAAGTTGCCGCCACGTTTCTGCAAGTAAGGGGCCCGACAAAAAAAAAAAAAAAAAAAAAAAAAACTATTCTCTTCCCACGGTCCCTCTCTCTCTAACTTTCTTCATCTCCTCACCTTCTTTTTTTCTCACTGTACGTCTGTAAATTTTTTTTTGGTTTCCTCTTCAACGGTGGTGTGCGATTCGAGTTGTGGTTTCGAAATAATGAAGCCCATGGTATATATAGCAGAAATTTGACGTGATTCACTCTTCCCCCACCTAAATTTGTTAAGATTTAAAAGCCAATTCCAAGATCTTCACCTTAAAATTGGGTTTTTATCCAAAGAAAATAAATCTCAGCGCTTAAATCTGTTGAGTTTCAAATTTAAAGTTTTAAAATTCTGGGCAAAATAAAGTTTCAAAAAAAAATCTCAACGAAATTCTGTTAAAATGGGGTTGATCACTATTAAAATAATAGTGAGATGTTGTTGATTTAAAGTATTTTATAGAATCCAAAAAAAAAAATTTAATTCCCTATTTTTTCTACCCAAATTTTAGTGAATACAAGATGTGGTTGGAGTTCTAAATTTTACTCCAAATCAAAATGGGGGTAAAATTTAAAATTTCAATATGGAAATATCCCAAATTCTATGCCAAATTATTAAAACTTGAAAGGGTGTTCAAATCCAATTCAAAACTCCATTTGAATAAAAAAAAAATTAAAAAAAAAAGTTCTCCAAGGTTAAATTCGTAATGGAATTTCAATTATCTCAAATCCAAATTTGGGTACATCCCAAAGTTCGTAGCATATTAGAATTGGACTAAAATTCAAGTTTAAAAAAAAAAATCACCCAAAATTCAAGTTAAAATTAATTCCAATTTAATTCCAAGTTCAAACTAAGTCTGAAAATAACCTCAAACCCTACTCCCAGTTCAAATAAATTTTGGGGTAGTCAAGGTTATAAAGAAAAAAACTTATTGTCAGATCATCTTTTTCGATATTCACCCACACATATTTGTGCATAAATCTCGAAAAGGTGGCATTTGTTGGCATAGAAAATTTTCTTCAAGTAATTGTCTAAGTTCGTGAAATTAAAATATGCTAATTTCATGAAATTAGATTGAATTGGGTTCAATTTAAACCCAAATTCATTAAGGTAATTGGGCCAGAAACCCAAAATTTCAAGTCCAAGCCCATGAATGGGCCCAAATGCATTTCAAGCCCAAGCCCATGGATGAACCCGAATGCATTTCAGGCCCAAGCCCATGGATGGGCCCAAATGCAACCAAGCCCAAGCCCAAGCCCACGAAGGCCTTTGGGAAACTCTATAAATAGGAGGCATGGTCTCTCATTTGGGGGAGGGTAGAAGGAAAGGATGAAGAGAAAGCTCTTAGAAGAAACCGAAGATTGAAACTCCTTCTACAAAACCGAAGATCGAAGCTCAGATCCTCATCAAATCCAGCTGCAGAACTGAAGAACAAGACTCTGATCATCTTCAAATCTTGACGCAGAACTGAAGAACGAAGTCCAGATCCTCTTCAAAACCCACTACAGAATCGAAGATCGAAACTCAGATCCTCGTCGGATTCAGCTACAGAACTAAAGAACAAGGCTCTGATAATCCTCAAATCCTGCCGCAAAATTGAAGAACGAAGCTAAGATCCTCTTCAAATCTCGCTGCAAAATTGAAGATCAAAGCTCAGATCCTCTCCAAATCCTGTTGCAGAATTGAAGAACGAGGTTCCGATCATCTTCAAATCCCACTGCAAGACTGAAGATCGTAGTTCAGATCCTCTTCAACTTCTCCTGCCAAACCGAAGACTGAAGCTCAGAACCTCCTGCAGACCTGAAGACAGAAGTCTACCTCAATCCATCCAGAAGAATCCAAATTCTTCTAAAGAACAAACCTTCAAGACTAAAGCTTCCTGAAGACTCTGTAGATCAAGCTGACTTGAGTTTGTGAGAGAAAACATCAAAGGATTGTAACTAGAGATTGTAATCCACTACACTTATACAAGAAATCAATACATACAAGAAGTTGTTTCACGAATCAAATTTCTCTCCCGAAGTCTCGTGTGAACACATGTAGTTATCCTTTTTTTTTTTTTTTTTTTGGCTACTTACAAGAAATACTCAATAAAATTCTACTTGGACTTGGAAGGTTAGATGTAAAACTAACAGAGATTATAGCGGATGAGTTAAATTAATTACCAATTTTCACAAATGTCCTAAATGATCAAAATTATTATTGGTATGTTTTTACACATTAATTGAGTTAATTTTGTTACCAAATTGCCCTTTTCATTTAATGATTATATTAATTTTAATTAAATATAATATTCGATTATATTATTTATTAAATATATAGATTTTGTTCTTTCACCGATTATGGTCTTCCATTTGTTTTTTTCCCCTAAATGTTAGGAATTTGGTCTGCTTCTTAATGGAAATAATTTCACAGAAATTTGCTTTTATTTTTTTTTTTTTTGGGAAAAATACACTTTTGGTCCCTGAGGTTTGGGTTAAGTTACACTTTTGTCCCTGAGTTTTCAAACTCAACAAAAATACCCCTGAGGTTTGAGATAAGGAGCACTTTGGTCTCTGCCGTCTATTTTTCTGTTAAATCCTAACGGCTGCTGACGTGGCACTATTATTTTAATTAAAACAATTATTTTTTAAATTTTTTTAATAAAATAGTGATAAATTAAATAAAAAATATTTTTTATTATTATTTTTATTTCTTTTTCCCTCTCTCTCTTCCTCCTCTTCTTCTTCCTCTTCTACTCCTTCATCATCTTCTTCCTCTTCTACTTCTTCAACCACCGGCCGCCGGATACAGCCCGTCGCCGGCGCCGACGACCGGCGGCTTTTTTTTTTTTTTATCTTCTAAAGTTATACTGCAGCACCGAGCATGAAGCAGTCCAAGATTCATTTATTTCTCAATCTTCTATACTTCTCACTAACCCCCCAAAAAAACCTCCAGATTGGGATAAAACACCAAAGACTTGAAATGCAAAATGCAAAATGCAAAACAAAACCAATGCAGGTGAATGCGATGAATGTGGAGGTTAATTGGATACCAAATTGCGCTTATCCTCGAAGTACTCCGGTACGGAATCAGGTTTGGAAGCCTTGACTCGCTTGGCTCGAGTGGGTGCAGCGGCGGTCGTGGAATCTTTACGGTTCTCCTTCTCCATGGACTCGGCCTCTTCCTTCTTAGTAGCTTTCCTCTTAGTTCCCTTCTTCATGGTGTTGGAAGGAAGCTGAGGAAGAGATACAGAGAGAGTGTGAAGAGAAGAGAGAGAGAGAGATGAAGTGAAAAGCAGCAGATCCGGATTCGAAAGAGGAGCAATGAAAGAGACGGAGGGGATTACTTCAATTTTGGAGTCAATGAGCGTAAAATTAAGGACCGGCGAAGCTCGTTTTTAATTTCAGGCTTCCTCATGCGGAAAGGCCCAAAACAAATACCTGTAAAATACGAGCTTAGTTGTCCACACTCTCTCTCTATTAATGGCGGAACACGACACACATATGAGTGCCCAACAAAAACAAAACCAACCCCCCCCCCCCAAAAAAAAGAAATTTAATGGGTCGCCGTCGTCTGTTCTGAAGATTCAGGAGTTTCTCTTTTTTTTACACTCTGCGCCTCCTGATCTCCTTCCTCTTCCAATTGCAGGTTTGTGGTTCTTTGGTTTGTTTGTTTTTGATACCCTTTTGAGGGTTTTTGTTCGTGTGGGAGATGGGAAAAGGGAGTTGGAGTGAACATTGTGAGATTCTGAGTTTTTAAAAAAAAACAGAAGAAGGAAGGAAGAAGAGAAGGGAAAGAGGAGAGAAGATTAAAAAAAAAAAAAAAAAAAAAAAAAAAAAAAAACCCGCCGGTCGCCGGCGCCGGCGACTGGCAGTCCCCGGCGGCCAGTGGTTGAAGAAGTAGAAGAGGAAGAAGATGATGAAGGAGTAGAAGAGGAAGAAGAAGAGGAGGAAGAGAGAGAGGGAAAAAGAAATAAAAATAATAATAATAAAATATTTTTGGGAAAAATACACTTTTGGTCCCTGAGGTTTGGGTTAAGTGACACTTTGGTCCCTGAGTTTTCAAACTCAACAAAAATACCCCTGAGGTTTGAGATAAGGAGCACTTTGGTCCCTGCCGTCAACTTTTCTCTTAAATTTTAACGGTTGCTGACGTGGCACTAATATTTTAATAAAAAATTATTTTTTTAATTTTTTTTAAATAAAAAATATTAAAAATAATAAAATAATATTACTTTTATTATTTCTCCCTCTGTCTCTTCTTCTTCTTCTTCCTCTTCATCATCTTCCTCCTTCTTCTTCTTCCTATCTCCGGCGGCCGCCGGCAACTTTTTTTTTTTTTTCTTTCTTCTTCTTCTCTTCTTTTTCTTCTTCCTCCCCTCTTTCCACTGTTTTTCTTCTTCTCTTCCACTGTTTTTTTTTTTAAAAAAAAAGAAAGAAGAATGGAGGAGGGAGGCCCCTCCTCCACCGTTTCCGGCGCGAAACGGCTCCGTTTCCTCCCTCCTCCGTGTTTATTTTTTAAAAAAAAAAAAAGAAAGAAAAGAAGAAAAATGGGGTAAGAGAGAAGAAGAAAAGAGAAAGAAAAGAAAAAAAAATAGTTGCCGGTGACCGGCGGCAACGACGGGCGGTGGCCGCCGGTCGCCGGAGTTAGGAAGAAGAAGAAGAAGGAAGATGAAGGAGATGGAGAAGATGGAGAAAAAGAAGAAGAAGAAAGAGAAAGGGGAAGAAATAAAAAAATAAAAAAATATATTAATATTTTATTATTTTAATATTTTTATTTTAAAAAAATAATTTTTTTTATTAAAATAATAGTGTCATGTCAGCAACCGTTAGGAGTTAACAGAAAAATTGACGGCAGGGACCAAAATGCTCCTTATCTCAAACCTCAGGGGTATTTTTGTTGAGTTTGAAAACTCAGAGACCAAAGTGTCACTTAACCCAAACCTCAGGGACCAAAAGTGTATTTTTCCCAATATTTTTTATTTAATTTATTACTATTTTATTAAAAAAATTAAAAAATAATTTTTTTAATTGAAATAATAGTGCCACGTCAGCCGCCATTAGAATTTAACAGAAAAATAGATAGCAAGGACCAAAGTGCTCCTTATCTCAAACCTTAGGGGTATTTTTGTTGAGTTTGAAAACTCAGGGACCAAAGTGTAACTTAACCCAAACCTCAGGGACCAAAAGTTTATTTTTCCCTTTTTTTTTCATTTTGGTGGCACAACAATTTCCCTTTTTTTTCTCATTTTGGCTGCTCACTAGGGTTTTGTACCCATTTTTTTTTCCATTCAACTTTCATGGCTCATATTCACATAAATTTCCCACAGAGCACACTCATACCGTCTTTATTTTCACTGTTCACGTTAACCTCAGCTGCAATTGCATATCACAGCAATTTCAATTTTATTCATAGTTCACATACAGATTTTATATATTTTTTTTAACCTCAGCTGCAATTGCATCTTCTCCTGTTATTGTATTTCATCCCCCACAGATTGCAATCACACCATTTTTGGCTCCCCCACAGACCGTAGTCATACCGTTTCATTTTTTCATGTTCGCTTTCACAAATGGGTATGTTTATATTTTCCCTAACTTTCAATTTGTCATATTTATAGAGCGTTTTTTCAGTTAAGTTATAGAGAGATTTTTCGTGTTCAATTTCTCAAATGGTTATTTTTATATTTGTGTTCAATTTCACAAATGTAAACTATTTTTTCAGTTACATAGACCCAGTATTTTTAGTAATATTTTCTTTTCATGTTGTAATATATAAGTTATTCCAACCATTTGTTAGGTTCCTACTTAATTCCCGTCCGTTTGCTTAAATGAGATAATAGTGACAATTACGTTGAATTCAAAGTTTCAGAAATAATGTTGCCTCAAGGATTGACGTTTCAAATTTTGGTTGAGACTATAATGACCTGGCTAGGAACAGTAGGTAATTTTGATTGTCCATAAAGTTTTTTCATGCATAGGACCCAAAATTCTATAAGGTGGAGTGTGAAATTAACCATAAAAATATCTCATATGAAATAACTATGCCAATGAGCTAAATAAAAATACCCCATATGAAATAACTATGTCAGTGAGCTAAATAAAAACTACCTCATATGAAATAACTATGACAGTGAGCTAAATAAAAATACCCCATATAAAATAACTAAGCTAAATAAAAATAGCTCATATGAAATAATTATGTCAATGAACTAAATAAAAATACCAGTGAGATCAAACAAATAGAGAAGATCACCTACGTAGAATAAATACTGGGTATTTAACGCAGATTAAAAACTCATACGGAAGACGCAAATTAAAAACGTTGAAGCCAAAAAAAAACCGCAGAAACCCGACGCATAAGTGAAAGTGGAAAAAAAAAAGGGGAAGATGATCAGTTTCGCATTGATTTGTACGGTTATGGGAAGAAAATTCAAATATCTTTTCTTTCTTTTTTTGTTTTTTTAAAACACATGTCAACCGTAAGGGCAAATTCGTCTTAATCTCCTCAGTGGACTGACAAGATTGTGAAATCATAACAAAATAGACACTTTTGGAATAAATGGACTACTATTGACCTATTTGTGTAGTTACCCCTAAAACTAAGCATTATGGGCCAAGCAACGAGGAGAGCAGAGCGCCCCAAACCGTAGCCCAGTTGAAAGGCCCATTTTCATTGAGAAACTGATCGAGGAAATATGGGCCCTTATCAAGTGTAGTAGCCCAATGGGCCTGCATTTGCTCGAATATGAAGCAAAAATCTATTTTTCACCAAAAATATTTAGAAAAATGTCACGAATTCAATTGTAAAATCATACAATATTGCTCATTTAAAATTTTAAAAAACAGATCATCTAAAAAAAAGAGCAAAATTAAATAGCAAAACTCAACCGACATATATTTCTGATAAAAAAAAAAAGTCAGAAGTTCGAACCTCTACCTTTCATGTTGAACTCAAAAATAATAATAATAATAATAAAAAGTAGGGAAAATTCAATCTTGACCCCTAAACTTTGCAGGTTGTATCAATTTTAACCCTAAACTTTCAATTTTATCAAATCAAACCCCAAACTCAACAAATTGTATCAATTTGAACCTCCAACTTGCATAAATGTTGCAATGTAGACCTTTCGTCAACTTTTCATTTGAATTGCTATTAAAACATGTAATTGACAATTTCCTTTTCTTTTCTTTTTTTTAATTTACATTGCATCTAAGTTAGTGTTTTGTAAGAAATTTGTTGGAAAAACTCTCTAAGAAATCAAATATCCCAGACTATTTTTCTCACTAGTATAAAAAAAAATCTGGGTTATTGGCAACAAGAAATAAAAAACTCGAAATTTCTTTATTTTCGTTTCCTAGATTTGTACATTCTTCTAATTAGCAAGAAAAAAAACATTAAAATAAGGAGAAAAAAAATCCCACGAAGTTCTTAGCAACAAGAAAAAACCAGTAAATATTTGAAGATAAAAAACCTCCAAAATTTCTTTGCTTTCGTAATCTTAAATAGCAGCAAAAAAGCCCTCACAAAGTTCTCAACAACAAGAAAAAGTCATCTAAAATAAAGTTTCTTCAATATTTTATTTATAAGAAATCAATTCAGGTGCAATGTGAATTAAGAAAAAAAAAAAAGAAATAATCAATTACATACGGTGGTTCAAACGGAAAGTTAACCAAAGGTATACATTGTAACACTTGTGCAAGTTTGAGGTTAAAATCGATACGATATGATAAGTTTGAGGTTCAATTTGATGAAATTGAAAGTTCTAGGTTAAAATTGATACAACTTGTTAAGTTTAGGGTTCAATTTGATGAAATTGAAAGTTCAGGGTTAAAATTGATACAACCCCCAAAGTTTAGGGTTAAAAATGATTTTTTCCCTAAAAAGTAATATAAAATCAATAAAATTATTGCTAAAAACCATTTTCTAAAAATAGTAACACGAACGTAACTTGACTAGGTAAGACATATATTTTTACCTAAAAAGGTTATAAGTTTGAATCCTCACCTACCATATTAAATTCAATAAGAATAATAATAATATAAAATCAATAAAAACTATTGTTCAAAAGACTAAACCCTTTTTCTAAAATTCATGAACTAGAATGGAAATTAAGTCTAAACTCCAAAAATTTTAATTGTGTTTAAAAAAAAAAAAAAAAAGAGAGAGAGAGAGAAAGAGTAATATGTTTTTAATTTTTATTTACAACATGTGGTGTGGGGGGATTTGAACTACATACCTTTTGGTCATTAGTACAGGTTTTATGTCATTTGAGTTATGCTCATGTTGGCAAAAGAGTAGTATGTTTAAAACAAAATTTCCCCTAATTTTAACCCATAATTCCAAATTTACAACAACCGGTTATTTATGTAACAAATCCCTCATAAAATTTTGGCTAATTTATAAAAAAAATATCCCTAAACTATGGTATTTGTTTCAAAAATAGCCTTGAACTTTAAAAAGTTTCAAAAATACCTCTAAACTTTAAAAATGTTAAAAAAAAATGCCCTTATCATTAAGTTTTGGATGGAAACATTAAGCTCCGTTTGATAACCATCTAGACCCCGTTTGATAACCATTTGGGTCTCATTTGATAACCATTTCGTTTTTTGTTTTTGGTTTTTGAAAATTGTGCTTATTTTCTATCCATCTTCCTACCATGGTTTTCATTTTTGTTAAGGAGACACTTGAGTTCTTAGCCAAATTCCAAAAACAAAAACAAATTTTCGAAAACTACTTTTTTTTTTTTTTTTTCAAAAATTGGCTTGGTTTTTGAAAACATGGGAAAAGATGTAGATAAAAAACAAAGAAACTTGTGGGTAAAAATAGTGTTTATAAGCTTAATTTTCAAAAACAAAAAACGAAATGGTTATCAAAAGGAGCCTTGGTTTTTTTGTTTTTGAAAATTAAGCCTATAAATACTACTTCCACCTACAAATTTTTTTGTTTTCCTAATACATTCTTTCCATGTTTTCAAAAACCAAACCAATTTTTGAAAATTAAAAAAAATAGTTTTCAAAAACTTGTTTTTGTTTTTGAAATTTGGCTAGGAATTCAAGTATGCCCTTGACAAATATGAAAACCATGGTAGGAAAATAAGGAGAAAACAAGCATAATTTTCAAAAACCAAAAACCAAATGGTTATCAAACGGGGCCTGTTTTTGGTTTTTAGTTTTTGAAAATTAAGCTTAAAAATACTACTCCCACCATTAAGTTCCTTGTTTTTGTTATATACCTTGTTTCCATGTTTTCAAAAACCAAGTCAAGTTTTGAAAACTAAAAAAAGTAGGCCCCGTTTGATAACCATTTGGTTTTTGGTTTTTTATTTTTGAAAATTATGTTTGTTTTTCCCCAATTTTCTTATCATGGTTTGCATATTTGTCAATGACACATTTAACTTCCTAACCAAATTCCAAAAACAAAAACAAGTTTTTGAAAACTATTTTTTTTAGTTTTCAAAATTTGGCTTGGTTTTTGAAAACATAAGAAGAAGGTAGATAACAAAATCAAGAAACTTATGTGTGGGAGCAATGTTTTTAAGCTTAATTTTAAAAAAACAAAAAACCAAATGGTTATCAAACGGGGCCTATAGTTTTCAGAAACATGTTTTTGTTTTTGAAATTTGGCTAGGATTTCAAATGTGCCCTCAACAAAGATGAAAATCATGGTAAGGAAATTCATTGAAAACAAGCTTAATTTTCAAAAACCAAAAACTAAATGGTTATCAAACGGGGTCTAAAGTTTCAATTTCATTAATAGTTTAATACCCTTAAACTAAAAATAAAAAAATAATAAAAAAATACCTTTAGTGAAAAACATTTATTCTTTTTTCTTCATCTACAAATTCTTCCCCCATGAAAATCACAGAGAAACTTTAGTTATTTGCCATGTATTTTTAGACTAGGAGTTTTTATTTTATTTCAATTTTGTTGAAGGCTTCAAGATGACTTTTGCTTGGTTTTTGAATTCTTCATGTCCTTGACTTATTTTATTGATAGCATTTTCAATGTGTTTTTTTTTTTTTTTTTTTGAAAAAAAAAGCATTTTCAATGTTATTTCCTCACCAACCAGGCAACCACTACCCACTAGTTTTCCCTATATTCATTTTTTGAGAAATAAATGAAAATGTTGTTGTACAGTGGTTCTAATAATTTTTAAATATTAATAAAAATAAAATCATGTATAAGACTTGATTAATTAATATTGTAAATTGAACCAACAGTCTTCTAATACTTATTCTACTTATCACTAACCTACACAAGCAAAGGGCAAGGAAAAAAACTCTCCCACTTGTCTCATTTACACCTCTAAAAAGAGGGAACTTTATTTCAAACTCTATTTTCATATGGTGTTGTTTTGTCCATAACTTTTACAAACAAAGTTTTGCATTAATTTTCATGGAGGAAAAATCTACCGAGAAAAAGAAGAAAGGAAAAACAATTTTCAATAAGGGTATTTTTGAAAAAAATTTAAAGTTAAGTGTATTATTGAAATTGAAATTTTAACGTTTTTCATTTGAAACTTAACAATGTATTTTTTAAAAGTTTAAGGGTATTTTTAAACCAACCTATACTTCAAGGGTTTTTTTTTTTTTTTAACTACTTCAAGGTATTATTTATAATTTAGCTTAAAATTTTCTTACATTACATTTACATTCACGGTTCTTTTTGAACTCATCGGTCAAATGCATAAATTTTCATCTCCGTTAAAAATAATAATAATAATTAAAAAAAAAATTACTCATTCTGGAAGATCAGTATATTGATTTGATCAGTAGCCGGTAATTTCCTCCAATTTTCCTGTTCAGCGCCTCTTCTCATCAGCTTACTTAACTCGGTCCGTTACCGCCATATTTGTTTTTTCTCTCTCTCCCAATCTGATTCCTTTCCGGCTTCAATTTCTTTCAATCTCTGATCGAACTTCATCGATTTATCACTCTTTTTTATCTGCAATTTCTTGTATTTCTCGGATTAAGTGCGTCGCCGGGATATTGAACGCGTTTCTGGCCGATTCGGGTGAATGGCGATTCCGATCCAGATCTAGGGTTTTACTTCCATTTCTGTCTGAAATTGGCGCATTCTACCATTTCCTTTTTTTCGTTAGAATTTCTCTTTGAGGCTCGAGGGGTTCGGATCTCGCGTCTGTGGAGGTAATTTCATTGTTCGTCCTACTGGTTTTTTCGTTGTGTATTTGCAAATTTAGGTGTAATGAAGAAATGTTTGGTTTAGATACTTGTAGTTGACGGCGTCTTGGTATTTCTTGGCGTCAATTGTGGTTCGAATACTTGGATTGCTTTGTGCAGACATTATTCTAGACTGATTGGAATAAGGATATTTCGCTTTGAATCCAGTTTCTTCGAATTATTTTCTTTTTTTCTATAGAAATGCGAATTCTGTACGGCTATTGAATGACGCGATCTGATTTTTTCAACTAATATGGATTAACATTATGAAAATCAAGAAAATTTTATGGGAACGGAAAATATCTTGGACTAGCTGAGTTTTCCATATGAGCTTAAGCCGACAATGGTCTCAATGTTCAATAATCAAAGTCTACTGATGCGAATGCTTTTCATGATGTTACTGTAGAGTTTGAGCCTACTGCGTTGAAGATGGCTGTCAAAACAGCGCAATCGTTTAGAGATCGGACGCAGGAATTCCAGAACATAACAGAGAGGCTAAAGAAGTCTTTCTCATCTGGCGCGGGGACAACTGGACCAAGTGGTGGTACAAAATCAGAAGAGCAGCGCTCTGTTGTGGCTCTTCAGTCTGAATTCAATAAGAGGGCTTCCAAGATTGGGTTAGGGATTCATCAGACGTCTCAGAAACTCTCAAAGTTGGCAAAATGTAAGTAGTTTAATTGAAAGTAATCTGCAGTGCAGCTGCAGTCTTGAATTATGTAGTTCAGATCAGACAGCGTTTTCAGTATATTTGATCATTTAAGCTTGTCATATTACTCATTAGTTAAATTCCTTAAATGTTGAGTTTGAGCAATTCATTGATAATTTCCCTTAATTTGAGGACCTTATTCAGAAAGAAGTTGGTAGATTTTATTTTTGTTATGCATTGCGTCTTGGTAAGATGTTCAAGTAGGTAACATATGGGGTGGTTCTTACGATCCAAGTTGGTATTGAACATTTTTCCTTGAGTTTCCATTTAATTATCCAAAAATATCTTTTTTTACTCCGGAAAAATGCCTCAGTGATTGGCTCTTGCAAATTCTAACTTGTTGAGACCTTCAAATTAGGCAGTTTAGGTTTGCAAAATGCAAGGGAGAACTAGGGAGGAAACATCTCTCTGCTTCACGTGAGTTGGTTTTGTTGTTAGTGACGTTATTGAGCTTTATGCATATGGAGGAGGAGAGTGCCTAATGTTGCCTATGAAAATCATTTTTCTTAAAGATAATGCTTGAAGCATGACAGTGAAATTTTCCAAATTTTCTGATTGAATTTTGATGTTCACATCGTGATTTCCAGTGGCAAAGAGGACTTCAGTTTTTGATGACCCAACAATGGAAATTCAGGAGCTAACTGCACTTATTAAGCAGGACATTACAACATTGAACTCTGCAGTTGTAGATCTTCAGCTTCACTGCAACTCTAGAAATGAAAGTGGAAACATGTCCAGTGATACTACGAGTCATTCAACCACTGTGGTAGATGATCTTAAGAATCGACTGATGAGCACTACAAAAGAATTTAAAGAAGTCCTAACCATGAGAACAGAAGTAAGCCCAAATGTTGCACTGCCTTGTTTTTTCTTGAATTGGCTTTTATCTATTTCAGTGATAACCTTTTTCCAGCTTTTTTTTTCTTCTTCTTCTTTTAATGCTTACATTATTTGTTGGTTTCATGAAGAATTTGAAGGTTCATGAGAACCGAAGACAACTATTTTCTTCTACTGCTTCAAAGGAATCTACAAATCCTTTTGTGCGCCAACGCCCATTAGCTTCTAGGTCAACTGCTGGTGCCTCAAGCGCACCCCCTCCTCCGTGGGCCAAGGCATCTACATCTTTTTCCAAAACATCTCCCGGGTGAGAATTTTTAATTGTTCCACTTGATATATTACACAAACTTTCTTATTTTGTGCAAGGCATATTTTCATTCGCCAAGTTTTAGATGATAGAGGGGTACCTTTAAAATGGATTATGGCAACTTGCAGTTATCAAAATGAACAAAATATACATCTCCACTGAATTGGCCCATGAACTTTAGTATTATACTCTCTCTCTCTCTCTCTCTCTCTCTCTCTCTCTCTCTCTCTCTCTCTCTCTCTCTCTCTCTCTCTCTCTCTCTCTCTCTCTCTCTCTCTCACTCACTCACACACCCACACACACAAGAGAAAGAAATGGGTTGCTTATGTGGATGCAGCAAGGGGTATTCATGCATTATTTGAAAATAAATGATGTCAATGTGCCAAAATGATTTAGTATAGCATTAACCAAAAGACTTGGGGAGTAAATATTAGAAGATTATTTATGCTGTTTCTTAATCATAATTACATATTCTTTTTAAACTCTTTTCATATGGTTTAATTTAATCTCAGAAATTTAATCACCTATCATTAATGAGAAATAGTTACAGAAGATGGAAGGAAAGATATGATGTCCTTTCTAAGCAAAGGCCATTAAACTTTAAAAAATTAATTCAATTAGCATAGATTATCAAAGATGAATAATGAAAAAACATAGCTAGCGAACTTGAAATTTGAGAAGAGGCAGACGAAGCACACCAAATCCAATGTTTACCAGTCGTTTCCTCGAACAATTTCCTATTCCTCACTACCCAGTAACCATATTTCTTGAACTGTCCTGTTCCTTTCTTCATATTATTTTGAGCATGGCTCTAGTTGCCTTAAGTCACTAAATGTTAGCTTTATCTTTTAAAGGATAAACTAAACCATTTGATGCATGAAGTCTCTTAGAATTACCAGGACAACAACATCGAATCCTAGATTAGATTTATTATTGTTATTGATGATAACCGCTGTACTTGTAAAATGACCATTTTAGAAATGCCCATTTATCACATTCACTTTCTTTGAATCAGTATTTGAATTAGAAATTATGATTTTCAAGGCAAGGCTTCTTAATTTCGTTATTAATGCCAATTGGAGGAATATTTCTAATTCCTTGGCCTTTTACTTGGATTGATGCCTTCTCTGCTGTAGTTCCCATGTAGCTTCTATATAAAAAAAAGTTCTCAGCTTCGTAGTTGTGCTCTATTTCTTCTTTTCTTGCAATCCTTTTCTTTGGTCTTGCTATTTCTACTTTCCTGTCAAACTTAATGAAACAATTATTTGTGGTGAAATGAAATTATGTTGCTTGTAAATTTACAGGAAGCAGGTGGATGGGGAGAGTCAACCATTGTTACAGCAGCAGCAGCAGCAGCAACAGATGGTTCCATTACAAGATACTTACATGCAGAGCAGAGCTGAAGCTCTTCAGAATGTAGAATCCACCATTCATGAATTGAGCAATATCTTTAACCAGCTGGCAACTCTGGTTTCTGAACAAGGAGAGATTGCTATCAGGTTCTACCCTCATGCACCCATTTCAGAATTGCTGATTATATGATTACTTTTATGTTACGGACAAAGCATGAAACTGTGTCATATATTGCAACTATGTATATGGTTTCAGTATCCATTACATGCAAGTTGATCTTGAACCTTAAAGAGTTTGATCTGCTACACTAGACTGGATGTGTCTAAATATAGCCTTCATTAAAACTGGATAAGTAGTTTACCTGTTAAAGCTTCTAGATGTATTGGGTTTTTGTACCATTTATTTTATCAGTAATATTTGATTATATTTAATCATGTAGTTAACGTGGCTGCTATGCCAGTTGGTTTCCATCTGTATGTTTTCTTTGAGGGGGTTCTCCCCCAAGCATGCTTTTCATATAAAACTGGCTAGTGGGATTTGACTTCAGTTAACTTCCTGTGGTTAAATTTTGGCATTTTGTTGCGTGTGTGTTTTTTTTTTTCCTTTTATAAGAAACGAGATACATTGTTGAAACGAGGAATCAAAACCAAAGAACAACCTACAAGGCTTTAGGGAGGGGGAATCCCTAAGCCTAAAAAGAGGAGTCGAACAAGATCTCCCAAAAAAAAATTGCCAATAAAATATACAAAAGAGAGTAGCCTAGTAAAGATATTAAAACACTTTTTGTGCATAGATAATAAAAGGGGAGGAACAGACACGGGAAAATAAAGTGGTTACTTCTATATCCTGATGTGGAGAAATAAGTTGAATATTTTGGATATTCTTGCTACTTATTGTTCATTTTCTCTGTGATTGTTAAGACTGGAGCAGAGCAGGTGAGTCTTGATAAATTGTATATTTCTGTGATGACTGGTTTGGTAAATCTGCTGGTGTAGTGCATCAGAGTAGTTGATGGATCTGGAAAGTACAAGCAGATATTCCACATCTTTAAATGGGACTTTCAATTTGATTTGTGAAAATTACAAAAAAGAGAGAAATCAGTCCTCCACTATGGCATAGGAGCTTACAAAAAGTTGCTCCAATTGAAATGGATTGAAAAGGTATAATAATTATTAATTACAATTTACAACAGAGGTTAGAAAGAATTTATCAGGATGATAACTTACATGCTCAGTCGGACAATAGGCGTGCATGGATGCACCCGGTTGGAACGTCACAAGTGCTGGCAAGCGCCCAACTTATGTGAGGTATAGTTTGGGCAATTTGTCAAATACCTGGTAGGCATAACCGTTTCAGGCCTATTGGCTTTTAAGAAAGTCAAACTTACGGGTTATATAAGAGGGCCTTAGGTGTGGTGTGTAAATACTTGTATACCTCTATATTTTTGTTTTGAACAAGTTATGAACTTTTCATTATCAATGAAAAGGATACCTGTGTACCTCAATAGAGAAAATATAAAGGTTTGGTGGGGTTTGTCCAAGAAAAAGGGAGGACTTTGTTGTGTTGACCACCTCCTTATTTTTATTACTGCAAGTGATTGCTTGTGGAGAAAGGCTGGCTAAGATCATCTCTTATTGGGCTGACTTTAGACTAAATTCACTTGTGTAGTAGACACAATTTGGTTTGTTTAACTACACCATTTCCCAAACTTTGTTTTCGTTAGATGTCCTCTTGTGTTGTCCTTTTTTTCCCCCAATATTTGGAAGATGGGTAGGTGTAAAGAGGAGAGAAAGAGGGAATATCCCTCTTAGCTAATGGACTTATAAGAAACTCTCCAATAGACTTGTATGCCAAAAGAATAAAAATTACTATGAGAATAAACAAATCCTCAAGATTTCTCTAGTTTCTTTCTAATGTCCCACAACATTTTATCAATCGTACGTCTCCAAAATATCTGGTTAAAACACAAATGATATATTTTTCCATGAGATATATTTTCATAGTTGGAATGTATATCATAGCCTATCGTATATACATTTTCCGTATTCCATTAGTCTTCTCCAATTAGATTACAGTTCAAAAGCTAATTTGCGTCGATTGTTGCAGGATTGATGAGAACATGGACGATACTCTGGCAAATGTGGAGGGGGCGCAAGGAGCTTTGCTCAAGTATCTAAACAGTATATCGTCAAATAGGTGGTTGATGATCAAAATTTTCTTTGTACTAATATTCTTCCTTATGGTTTTCCTATTTTTTGTGGCATAGTCGTTGAAAAGAGAGATGTAATTGGAAAAATGAAGAGAAAAGAAAAATGTCTTTTTGCTGTCTATTAGTAGCCCTTCGTATTCTTTCATATACCTCCTGTTAGCCATATTATACTTTTTCAGGCGGACGGATCTGGATTCTGGTCCAGTATAATGTTGATAATGTGTCAGTTTGTGAATTGTAAGAGGCGTTAATTACATCGTGACAATTGCCATAACAATTGGCGAACTCTTTTTTTTTCCTTTTCTCATTAATTTATAATTATAGTTTCTATCTCCATATATTGCATGAGCTGTAAATTTTCTTTCAGGTTTGTGTCGAGAAGGAATGTGTTTGTTATGCTTTCTCCTTTCTCAACAACTCTATCAGGCACAAATTTGACAGTAATACCTGCACCCGTAGCTCCTATCATCACATCCATCTTATAAAATTTCTTTCTGATCGAGCATTTGGGTGAGTTTTTCCCAATTCACACACACCACACACTCGTTATTCAAAGTTTGCCTTGATTTGATATTGTTCTCACGGTCCACACATTTGAAATGCATCAAATTACTAGAGATTGAAGAGCATCCCGTATCGGTCTCGTCCTCTTTTTCATGGGAGGATTTAAGAAGGATGACGAACGGTACAGAGATGTAAAGATAGAATCCATGTCATGAACATCTCACTTGGCAGAGATGTAATGGAGAACCTTGGGTTCTTGCAAGGGAATCTCCATTTAAAAAGGAGTTATAATTATACTCTTTGGATTTGGTCTTCGTCTTCATTAGAAATATAGTAAAAGTATGATAATAATTGAGCTCTGGTTGAGATAAGTTGGACTCTCTATACCACCTTCATTTCACCATCTCTTCCTAACGTTCTTGCCTTCACTTGAGAATTTGAACTCCAATAAATTTGATTTTGAATTCTTAAACTTTCTCAAAAAAAAATGATATACTAGAAGTGTACTTTATAATTGATATAGACGAGCCGACTCTTGATTAGTCGATTCTTGTTCTTCACTACTAGATGGTTGTCTCTAAAAAAGATGGCAGCCATGAAGACTAAAGTTTTTCTGGTTTTTTTTTTTTTCGTAAAACAGTGCTTAGTAAACAGTCTTCACTTCGATTCTATGGGCCAAGTTCTAAGAAAGATTATTTGATATTCACTTATTTTGTGTCATAAACATCATTTATGCTATTGAAAGTTTTTTGGACTTGAGGATGGCAATGAAATACACAATTTAGTTTGATCACATGAATAAGACAGAGATCTACTTTCCCCCATCTTCCCATGGACCGATGGAATTTGACTCAGAAAAACTGTCACTAAGCCTAGATCTCGAAAATAAACTAGAACTCAATGGTAAAATCATACAACTAAAGAATAGGATACAAAAATGCCTGAAAATGCATTGTGAGGATATACAAAATGTCACCAAAATCTCCATGGATCCTTGTATGGAGGAACGTAGTCTTCGGTGGGCGGAAGAAGTCGAAAAGACTCAACGGTTTTCTGCAGGAAAGGTCCCATCTGCTCGAAAAGAGACGTTTTATAGGTTATTAGTTACACATTTTACATATGAAACGTCATTAAATTCCAGAAAGGGAGAGTTTACATTGTTCCATTGTGCGCCAAGGGTTGAAGCATTGATAGAATACAGAAAACCTGCAATTGAAGCATTATTGGTAGCCTCAGTTCATTAAAACTAAAGACCAACATTCAGCTGAACAAACAAGCTCATTCATTAGATGTGACAGAGACAATAACTTGTACTAAATCACCAAAATCCAAGGCATCACTCATTTTTCTTCTCATTTCCAATTGTAATGAGTTCAAGGTCCTAAGTTCAAAGCTTAATAACTAAAAACTTTTTTCGTCTCCTAAAGTTGGCCTTGGGTGGGTGAAGCTTCAAGGAGCAGACCATAAGCATAATGCAAGGAATATACCCCCAACACCCCAGTTATCAGAAGGGAAATTGTAATATTCTTTGAATGTTACAAGATGGGGGTTCTGCTATAGGACAGAATGTAGACTGAAAATCAAGAACTTACCATCTCGTTCTGCCGTTGATGCAACATAATGCCTGTAAATGTTGGATTCTCCGACCTGCAGGATTCATTAAATTCCTCAAAAATCAAATATCTGTAATGTCTTCTACTGAGTGAGAACATGGCAATAAGAAAGTCGAGACATACGATTTTCGTTGGCGACTTTCGAACGAGGTACTCATAATACCAGTATGGCTCACCATCAATCTGTGAGTAGACCATTAGAAATGTTATATAGATGCATACAAATGCATGACATATAGAGAAAAATGTGTCCCCAAGAGACAAATATTTCTGGAGACCTAACAATTGGACTAAAAAGTTAACTTACATTACTCGAATGAGTATCGAGAACTGAACTCTCGGCCAGGCGCTGACTTGAAGTGACCCGCTGCAAGATAAACATGGGCTTGAGTTAAAATTTACCATTTAGAATATGAATTCCTATGAACTGACTGAAAAGAAAAGTTCAGCATTTTTCCAGGCATCTTGATATGCCTGCATAAACCTGCTCCTTAACTACCAGTTCCATCTAGTGAAAAATGAACTTTTATCTTGGAAAAGAAATGAGATTGCTTCAAATCATCTTAAGGAAAGTCATGATGAAAAGCAGCTCGGTCCAAATATTTTCGGGTAAAAAGCAAGAAAACTATTACCAATGCAGATTTGTCGGATAAAACAGAGTCTGCAACATCTTTTGCTGTCCAAGTACTCTTGTCCTTTGATCTTATATACATGGAATTTGGAGGGCCTATCTGAAACAAAAAGGACAATAAACACTATCAACCTAAAAAGAGACTGTAAAATAAATTTCTCGCAAATTGAATGAGAAATTACCGTAACCGAAATGATAAGGTTGTCAATGAAATCAACTCGCTCAGAGACAATCCTCAATCGTGCATCAGCTATGACATGTGCAAACAGCATGAAGTTAATATGAAGAAAATCTGCATCCTAGGATCCATTGTGCTAAATAATTCGAAATTTTTTTTAACAAAAAACAAGCATAATGGAACTCTTAAAATCCAGGATACGTTTTCTCCAATGAATTAAACATTCCACAAAACAAAATGGAACCAAACAGTAGAGTTTTATCATTCTTTTCATTGCACACAAAAAAAAAAATCAGCGGTTGGATGCAAGTCAAGCTGCTCAAAGAACAAATGATGTTTCATTTGTAGGGTGATGTAACATAAGCTGAACTTACGAGACAATGGAGCAGCCGAAGAATAGCGTTCCGGTTTCCTTGATTCCACCCTTGACAAGATAGAATAAAATTTAAGCACAAGAATCAATAATGGGGTTAAAAAAAAACTAAATGTGAAAACCGAAGTAAATGTCAAGAAGAAGTTCCATAGTACAAGAAAAGTGAAGACCAAAGGCCAAAAGCACTCAACAAAGAAACATTTTCCAACTAAATTTAGAGTCTTCATTAATTATCTAAATGAATTTATATTGCTAAAACCTAGGTGATAACCATTTGGTTTTTTAAAATTAAGCTTATAAACAATACTCCCACCCATAAGTTACTTTGTGTTTTCATATAACTTCTCATGTTTTAAAAAACCAAGTTAAGTTTTGAAAACTAAAAAAAATAGTTTTCAAAAACTTGTTTTTGTTTTTGGAATTTGACTAAGAATTCAAATGTGTCCTTAACAAAGATGAAAATCATTGTAAGGAAATTAGGAGAAAACAATCATAATTTTCAAAAACCAAATGATTACCAAAACGGGGCCTAAGGAACTTAAATTTCATACTTCATAGATGATAGAATGCTAAATGCAATGCTAATCTTTCAAATTTAGGTCACAGACACATGTTGAGAAACAAAGAAGACTTATTCTTGGTTTAGACTTGCACTCATAAGCCTCATTCCAAGAGGAAAACCTTAAAAAAAATGGCTGTGATTGACTGCCTGAAGTATCCTTTTCTAGAAATCAAACAATACATATTCAATTGATAGATGTTTTACCCATCCAACAACTTCTGCTGCAACTTCTTTCCCATGAAAGATTTCCCAAATTTTGAAAATGAGATGCAATCTTAGATTCAGGTAAAACTTCCAAGATACAGATACTTATAGGGCCAAATATATCATTCAGAACAATCTGTCATTTCACTGGAAGTTTATCAAACTTTTGTTCTAAAGATGAGCCATAGCCTGATAAAGCACAGTTAAAAGTTTAAGCAGAAATCTCTACCATTTGAAGGCGAAATTAGTAGAAGGCAATTCCAACGGATAAGTATAAGAATAAGCATTTATTTCGTCAACCATGGTGGCATCTTTCAACTCTTCTTCCGCAAGAGAACCTGAATTTAAAGGGTTACCTTCATTATTCACAGCAAAAATGTTACAGGGCTTTGAAAAAAAGAAGCCTCTCCATCTCATGGCTTAAGCTATTTCATCACAAACTTCATAAATTAACCTACGGTGGCGTCGTCTAACAAAGGAGAAGCAGAAAAATAAGCAGCCCACAGCAAGAAAAACAGACCTAAAGATGGAAATGTCAGAACAAATGAAGAAGAAAGCCCAATAAGCAACAAATCCCTCCTGCAAAATCCATTTTCTGAAGTGGGTTTTGAGATTGAACTTGAACAGAGATTGAATTTCTTGTACATTCCAATTTTTTCCCCACAGGGCAAGCATCTGGGTCGCTTTCTGTGAGTAAGAGAATAGCTTAGGAATAAGTTTCAGTGGATAAGAGCCAATTAGTGAATGAAAGATAGTTGGAAATTGAAGAGAAAGAACCTGAAGAAGGTTAGATTTGCAAGAGAGGCGTTGGTGGGAGTAGAAACAGATACAGAGGAATTGAGAAGCGCCATTGCTCCTTCAGCCTTGCGCTCTCTCTGTTCTCTTTTTTGATCTCTCTCTTTCTCTCTCTGTAATCTGTATCATCAGATTTACAGGTCACCTATATGGCTTAGTTTTTGGAATGGTTTTCATCTCAAATGTGGGAGAGAGAACAAAATTGTTTGTGTAGTAAATTAATATTTCAACATTTTTTAATACGAACAAAGTCCTAGCTCAACGATAACTGACATGTACTTCAACTAAAAGATAAAAAATTTGAGTGGTCAATACTGAAATAAATTCAAGTAATCATGGGTAAATATCAAGTGCTAAAACAAATGCCAACGGAGACTTAAATCAAGAACTTTACACAATTTGATGAACCCCTCTACTGAACAACACTCAAAGTTAGCGAGATTTCACGTAAATGACGTCGGAATAGAGTGGGTGTATGATAAATTATGGACATTATGGACAATTTCATATACTAACATAATCGACAATTTGGACTCAATTGGAGAAGAAGAAAAGATTTTTGTACGAATGACCCTCTAAAATAGGTGGAAATAATAAATGTCCTACCTTTTCAATTTAAGGATATATATTATTTTGGTTGCGTCAGCATCTTAGTAAAATTATCATTTTACTCTCTCTCTAACCTCGCTCTCTCTCGCTACTTTTGCTATCGACCTCTCGCTCTAGCTTCACGCTCTCTCTCCAATCTTTTGTTCTCTCTTCAATCTCGCTCTCTCTCTAACCTTAAATTGAAAAGGTAGGTTCAAATGTTGTTGAACTAAAAAAAACATTTTTTTTCAATACTATTACAACTATTTTTTTTTTTTTACAATATGTGGGAAGAGAGATTCAAACCACAGACCTTGTGGTTATCAGTACAACTTTATGCCAATTGAGCTAAGCTCTTGTTGGTAATACTATTACAACTATCAACCTTAATGGCATTTTTCATAGAATGTTTAACTATATATTTTTTTATTATGTCATAGACTAATGTGGTATACATTTATTAACTCTTAGATTTTTTTTGCAATATGTGGAATGGGGACTCAAACCACATAACTCAATGGTCATTAGTACTATTAGTTGACCTATGCTCATGTTGGCTTATTCGTTTTAGATTAATTGTTGATGTACCAATAAAATATATTTTTTAATTCAATTTTTACCATCACTTGCAAAGGTTTCAATTTGTACTCTAAATTTTCAATTTCATAAATTGTACGCTAAATTTTCATTAGTGTTGCAATCTTTATTTTAAATTTAAATAAGCATTACAATTTTCATTTTATAATAGACTTTTCATTCAAAGAATTGTTGAAAAGTATTTGACATCTAATGAACTACAAAACATATGTTTATAAGGGATTAATAGATTGGTTAAATTACAAGTTTAGTCTAAAGAATTGTTGAAAAGTATTTGACATCTAATGAACTCAAAAACATATGTTTATAAGGGATTAATGGGCTGGTATTGGTTAAATTACAAGTTTAGTCTAAAAAATTGTTGAAAAGTATTTGACATCTAATGTACTACAAAATAAATGTTTGAATAAGGGATTAATAGATTGGTTAAATCTTCTCAAAAAGAAAAAAAAAATAATGGATTGGTTAAATTACAAGTTTGAACTTTGAAGTTTGTGTCTAAAGGTCCCTATACTTTAAAAAATGTATAATAGATTTTGAATTTTGTATCTAATATGCCCACGAACTTTAAAAATGTCTAATAGATCCCTTTAACTTTTAATAATAATTTTGTGTTTAATAGGTTCTTAAATATTCAAAAAAATTAAAAGTTAAGGTCCCATTTGATAACCATTTGGTTTTTGGTTTTTGGTTTTTGAAAATTAAGCTTATACACATCTACTTCTACCTAAAAGTTTCTTTGTTTATTTGTATCATTCTTCTTCCTTGTTTTCAAAAACCATGTCCAATTTTGAAAACAAAAAAAAAAAAATAGTTTTCAAAAACTTGTTTTTGTTTTTAGAATTTGGCTAGGAATTCAAATGGATCCTTAAAAAATCATGGTAGGGAATTTAGGAAAAAACAAACATAATTTTCAAAAACCAAAAACAAAAAATCAAATGGTTATCAAACGGGGCCTAAATGATTGAATTTTATGTCTAATAGGACCTTAAGTTTTCAATTTTCTGTATAATAGGTTCATGAATTAAAAAAAACATCAAATAGGTCAATGATCGACACAAAAATTGAAAATTTAGAGTTTTTTTTTTTTGAATTCATCATTGGATTCGAATCTCTGACATCTTGGTTGATGGTACATGTAAATTACATCTGAGTTATGCTCGCTTTGGCAATTTAGAGACTTATTAGACAAACAGTTGAAAGTTTAAAGACTTATACTTTTAAAGTTTAAAAATCTATTGAATAGAAAATTAAAAGTTCAATAACCGGGACCAAATCGATACAAACCTCAAAGTTTTAGTGGAATTTTTAATTATTTTTTTTTCTAGTTTAGAATTTGTCCGTGATTGATATTGTGCCCGGATAAAATATGTTTTTAGGAGTTTTTAGAGATATTTAATTAGGAAAGTTTTTTTTTGGTTTTATTACAAGTTAGTTTTTGAACTTTTAGATTTGTATCAATTAGGTCTCTAAACTTTCAAAAGTATCTAATAGGCCTTTTGAACTTTCAATTTTGTGTCTAATAGATCTCTGAATTTTAGAAATGTCTAATAATAGATCCTATAACTCTCGATTTTGTATCTAATAGGTTTCTGACACATTCGAGATTTTCTAAAATTAACACATCTATGAGATATAAAATTGAAATTTATGTCTATTGGGACCCTAAACTTGTATCTAATAGGCCTCTGAATTTAAAAAAAAATGTCAAATAGGTCAAGAACTTATTAGACACGAAATTGAAAGTTAAAACTTAATGGACACAAAAGTGAAAGTTTAAGGACCAATTTGATATTTTTAAAGTTTAGAGACTTATTTGAAACAAAATTGAAAGTTCAAAAACCTATTTGACACTTTTTAATGTTCAGGGATAAATTGACACAATCCTCAAAGTTTAGAAAGTAATTTTGTAATTTAATTTTTTTTTTCTTTTTCGGGAGATATTTACCTTTTTTTCTTTTCAAAACTAACTGCTGAATTAGGTAGAAATTGAATAAAATATTAAAATTGATCCATCTATCTAAATTTAAACCAAATTGGATGGAACTCCAAGAAGAAAAAAAATGGTACATCTTCTATTTTTTTCCCTTCAAAAATTTTCTCACTCACCTCTCTCTCCTCACCCACTCCGCCGCCGACTACCACCGTCACTGCTGACGACCACCGTCTCTCCCTCTTCAGTTCAGCCTCTGCTTTCGCCGGATTTTACTTCTCTCCCTCTTGTTCGAACCGCCGCCGCCGACCGCATATCCTTCTAAACCCTCAAACCCAGGTTTTCACTATCTCGACGGTTCGGTTTCAGTTCAGCTCTAAAACCGAACCGTAAACACCACTGTGATTTTTAACTCAAAATCAAGAGCATTTCGATTAAAGAGAGGGCTTCGCCTCTAAAACGCGAATGCTTCACTTATACATTTGTTCGTCCTCTCTTGTCGCCATTGGAGTTCAAAGCTCCGCTCCCATTTCAACCTGCCATGCGTTTTGGTACAATCCCCATCATTAATTATCCTCACCGACTTGGGCGGAATCTTGGCTTTTTGGTGAATTATTCTTCCTCCTGTGCTCTTAGGAGTGTAAATATCATCGAAGAGAGCAATACCCACAACTGGAATTACCTCGAGTTGCAGTCTCGAATGCATAACTATGCAGCTTCTGGTGATCTTGTTGAAGCTTTAGAAACTTTGAATTTTATGAGAAATGTTGCTGGGAAGCCCTCTGTTTATGATTACAACGCTTTGTTTCATAGATATTTGAGTTCTGGAAATGTTTTGCTGGAACAGTTGGTTCAAGTGTATATAGGAATGAAGAGGTTTGGGCCAGCCCCAAACAAAACAACTTTCAACATTCTTCTTAATGGCCTTCTGTCATTGGGTTATCTGAGAGATGCATATTTCTTTGCAGAAGAGATGACAAAGAGTGGGATAAATCCATCCTTCACATCCTTGTCCAAATTGCTTAAAAGTTCAATGAAATCAGGTAGTTTAGTCGATTCTATTTGGATATTCAAGTTCATGTTGAGGTTAGACCATTTGCCAACCGAACCCACTTTGGCCATGTTTCTTGGTATGCTTTGTAAAGCCAGGATGTTGGAAGAGGCATACAGCTTGTGTGCTTCACTTCTATCCAATAATGTTAATTTGCAAGCGTATGTATTTAATCCTATTCTTTGGGCTTTGTGCAAGTGTGGCAAGAGTTCTCTAGCTTTGCAGTTGTTCTATATGATGAAAAAGAAAGGCATGGCTCATAATGTATGTTCATATACTGCTTTGCTTTATGGATTTGGAAGGGAATGTTTGTGGGTAGATCTTTATAGTTGCTTAGATCAAATGAGAAGTGATGGATGTAAGCCCAATGTCATCACTTACACAGTTATTATTAAGTTTCTTTGTGATGATAGGAGGATTGGTGAAGCATTTGAAATCTTGAAATCCATGGAAAGGGAGGGATGTGATCCAGACTTGGTAACTTATAATATAATTATCCGTGCACTTTGCCTTCATGATAGAGCATACGACATTGTTGAGCTTTTGCAGGTGATTCATCATAGAGGCTTCTCTCCTGATGCATATACATATGCTGCTTTGGCTGGAGGGTTAATGAAAGTAGGAAAGTCAGAAATTGCTTATGAGTTATTGCATAATGTGTTCTCGAGAAACTGTACTGTTGATGTTGTTGTGTATAATATATACTTCCATTGCTTGTGTCAAAATAACAGATCAAGAGAAGCATTTTCTCTGTTGAAAAGTATGACAGAAGGAGGTATTGTTCCAACTACTGTGTCTTATAATACAGTTTTAAGGGGCTTTTGTAGAGATAATGAAATTCAACATGCTTTGAAGCTTTTAGAATGCTTCGAGTGGCCTGAGAGTGGACCTGATGTAGTTTCATTCAATACAATTCTCTCTGCCGTGTGCAAACTTGGGAATTTAGTTCTAATTCAAAGGGTCTTGCATTGCATGGAATGTAGAGGTGTTGAGCCAGATGTAAGAAGCTTGACTTGTCTGGTTCAATATTTGTCTACAATGGGAAGACATTCAGAATGTTTCAGATTATTGGAATACATGATATGCAACGGCCCTGCTCCCTCAAGTGTCACTTTCAATATCCTCCTTGACAAGCTTTGCAGAAATGGATTTATTAGCAAGGCATACCAGATATTTGAGCATATCCGAGAAGCTGGATTATCGCTCGACAGAAAAGCTTACAATATTCTTCTACATGCCTTATTAAGAAAGCGTGATGTCAATCTGATCGAACGACTGCTTCAGGATATGCACAAGCAGAGATTGAATCCTGATTTTTTTATATATGGTTCCAATACTGATGGCCTTTGTCAGGAAGGTAACATTTCTACTGCTCTTTTTACCAGGGGTCAAACTCTAGGAAATGGACTTACTCCACCTATAGAAGTGTACAATAGATTGTTGAAGGCTGTGGTCGGAAAAAAATAAGCGTCAGGATATGATTTATGACAGAATGGTGTCAACCTAATGGCATAATTTCAGTTGTCCAAGGTCTAAAGAAGGAACTTTCATCGGTCGTAAATTGTGGTTTATATAGCATGGGGATAATTGTTTGAAATAGAATAAAAGTGCTGGTGAATGGCTAATATGTGGGAAGATGGAGCTGTCGACCACATTCTCATCCCATGCACGACATCAGAAAATGCGATGAGCATTGTTGAAGAAGGACCTTTCCCTCGAAGTAAGTCTGCCCTGCTTTTTCTAGTATTAAGATTTCATTAAAATATCTTGTTTGTCATGAAACTTCATAATCCATTGCTTAAGATCAGATGCATTTTATGCCTCGAGGGTAAAAGATGATATCTGAGCTCCAAGCTATGTTGGTTGAGCATTAGTTTTGGTGGTCTTAGACTGGAGATAAAGATATAAAATTGCTCCCTTTTTTATGCAACTTTTCCTTTAGAATAACAAAGATATGCTGTAGACTGTGGCCACTGCTAGGAGTTGGGATGTATTTTCTTCTTAGCATCTCTGTAAGAAATAAATATAAACTTTCCCGGTTCGTTATGGGAGTATTTTATTTAGCTGCTACTTTACTCCAGATTTCTAGGCTCTAGATTGAAGGCCCTTTAGATTCAGAGTTTACGATAGTTCGTTTGTGGTGTTGTGAAGTCTGAATATACTTTACTTGAGAACTATTTTTAGTCTTGGTTTTCTTTGGTGATACTTGATAGCATCTTTTTCCTTTTATTGTTTCTCTACATTTGCCCTATTAACAACATTAAGAGTTATTCATTGAGAAAAATGTTGGGTGAATTCAGGTATTGAGCAAACTCAGCAAAATGCGATCGATGCTTGGAAGCTGTCGATGATGGATTCCTAGCTACAAATGGTAATGGTAGTATGGTACAGCCAAGTTGATTGATCCTTAAATGCAGAAGACCTCTGCACATTTTGTTCAAACTGGACAGCCACAGCCATTCATGATTTAGGATGTGTGAAGATGACCAAGGAAATCGAGAAGGTTGCAATCAAACAAGGGTATCTTTGGTGGTAGGTTCCATCTCAAAAAGCTAGTTTGTTGATGGGGTTTCGTATGATAGGTATGATATCGAATGTGAAAATTCAAATATATGGAGAGGGATCAGATATATGACAAGTTAAACGATATCTAATCATCGTTCATCACCAAGAAGAATATCGAGCTCTTCGAAAATGGACCCAAGTCGGACATTCCAATAATTTGTTTAGCTGCAAATTGTGACCTACAGTACAGTCCAAAAGAACAATATCTGTGCCCTTGAAGAAGGGCTTATCTAGCAGTAAGAAGATGCCCTCAATGTCCATGGGTGAGTGTTCTCAATTGACATTTCTTACAAGTTTATAGTCCATTTTGCTTTTTACTCCTATTTACAACAAATTCGATTTTTGTGCTGATCAAAGTCAGCATTGATAAAATTCAAGATGTACCACGTATAAAAAGTTTTGGAAGTATATCTTTACCATTCTATGGTTTTTTAAACATTACAGTGAAGATAATACAGCACTTTCTCCAAAATCAAAATATGTTGCTTCCTTCCTCCTTTTTACTCTTTAGTGGCAAGATTTATGGCATTTTTCAGAGCACAAAGGGAATGGAAGAACTAGCAAATTGTGAAAAATGCAAAACATAAGCATCATACCCTCACACAGTACGCTATACTAATTATTTCATTATCATAGCCATTATACCACAAAATTGAAGAGGGCAATACAAGAGCAAGGAGTGTAATCATACAAGTATAAACCTTGCAACATCTGCAATTTTCAGTACCTATTGAAACGAGCAATCGTCATAACGATCGATCGCTACTTGTTCAAAACGTCCAGCATGCACCATATAATTGCCTATATTGACAATGGATGGAATTGCTACAAGAGGAGCTTGTTAAAGGCTCTAATGAATGCTGCAAGCTTGATCACCTGAACCTAGAACCCAAAAGTAAGGTAAAACGGCTCAAGAAAGGATGAGCTTTCAGTGAACTTTCAAATTCTTGCAGAACCCATCCAGAGAACTTGCGTATAAAACGCGGCACTAAAGTCAAACTGCTGCACTCATTAATCACCCTGTTGTTGTCTATTTGTCCCCTCAAGAGAGCCGATGATACTCTCACCGACCTCGGTTTTGCAAAGTGGGCACAGTGCGTTGATCTTCAACCATTTATCTACACAATCCTTGTGGAAAAAGTGAGAACATGGCAACTCTCTCAGTTCATCATTGTTAGCGTATTTTGCCAAGCAGATGCAACAGACCTGCACATAAGTTTTTAATACAATTTGTGTTAGTTTTACAAGAATGCAACAGAACCGATTCTCATCAGAACACTTGTGGGAACCATCATGAAATAGAGAAGTATATCCGGGCAGGTGATCAATAGAACTTTTTTGATGAAAGTGATCAACAAAAATTTCAAAACAAAATTTCATCACATGATTTGCTTAACTAGTAATCCATTTCATGAGTTGAACAAGAGTGAGATTTCACTTCTGGCAGATTCATAGCTTAAAAAGGGAAATCTCAGGCTATAGCCCTTTCATCCAGGTAGGTCTCTTTGCATAATTTATAACTGACTGCCGATTAATCAGACGACTACAGAAGCCATGCAGACAGAATAGATCCAATTGAGAAAATTAGACTTTTGAGTAATATGACACATAGAATCATTGGTCTAAGAAATCATTCTAAACTCACTCTAATAAGTGATGATGAATAAAGAAACTGAGATTAAATTAAGGCTTGCAGACAGAGAAGAAAACGATCAGAATATGTCCCAATCATTAAGGCCCCTTTTAATGGTTTTGGTTTTTCTGTTGTCTGCTAAAATTTTTGGTTTTTGTTTTTGAAAAACAAGAAAGCAAAATATGTTTTATAAGTTAAAACCTTTTTCTATTTTTTTTTCTTTTAAAAATTAGACATCTTAGAGAGGGAAGAAAAGTTAAGAGTGAGAAAATTTTTAGAGAGAAACGTAAGGAAACAAAAGTTAGGGTGAGAAAGATAAGTTTGAGGGAGAAAAAAATGCTATGAGAGATATTTTTTAGAGAGAAGATGAAGAAGGTAAGATGAGCTAAAAGGGAAAAAAAAGGAAGAATTTTATAGAGAAAAGGAGAGAAGAGAAATGTTACGGAGAGGGAAATATTTTTTTTTTTTTTTTTTTTTTTTTGAAAAAGGGAGAGGGAAATATTTGAAAGTGAGAAGAGTTGGGGAGAAAGGGTAGGTCGGAGAGAGAACAAAGTTTTGTTTTTAAAACATTTAAAAAAAAAGAAAAAAGAAAAGAAAGAGAAAGAAAGAAACCTATAATTTCAAAAATGCTTTTCAAATTTAAAAATTGAAAAACCAAATGGTAAACGGTTATCATTTTAAAAAAATTAAAAATAGAATCTAAACTCGTTTGATAGTGCCCTAAAAAACGTGTTTGATAACGACATCTAGGAAACAGATACTGACAAAACAGGTTGTACTGTACTTACAGCATCTTCTCCTGAAATCACTCGCTCCTTTTCAGTTCCAGCAGCCACAACCCCTCCTCCTTCACCAGTCCCGTAGTTGTTTTCTCTATCATCTCCACTTCTACTTTTCTTCAGCTTAAACTTATAAGTTGGTAATGCATTAATAGATTCTGTTGTGGCTCCTCGGGTCTGTGTCAAGTCCTCTCTAAACCCAAGGATGGAAATTATACAAGGTAGGCAACAGCAGATGGTTACACATAGAATGAAGGGCATGGCATAACCAATACAGCTAAAGGTAAGAAACACTATACATAGCCTGCAAAGAAAGAGAAACGAATTAATAAAATCCATTCTAGTAATGAGAATCACATATACAAATGGTGTAACAGCACGAACCTGTACAAATTAGGAGCCTCAGAGGCTGATGAATGCCCTCCAAAGATCCAAACGTTACCAACTACAAACCAAACAGCAAAGAAGCAATCCAAGCCCATCTTAAAATATTCAACCAATACTTTTAATCTGCAGTCAAAATTACCACAAGCCTCAAATGTAAGTGCAATTATTACTTAACTTCTGAAAAAGAATGTAAAAAACGCCTCAAGAAAAGATCAAGAAACAAGGAATGAAGCAACTATGGTAAACAAGAGACTGCCACACCCTTGAACATGATTATCAGAGGCATCTGATATTAATCAAGGTCAAGGCCATGACAATTATGGCAAATGATTAGTCTCTCTGTCCAACAGAATGGAATATAAACGTGCAATAGGATCTGAGATCCAGTCAAAAGGGCAACCTGCCTGATGACATTGACACACCCTAATGTGATTAGTTTAACTTAGTGAGTACAATGTAGGGTAATTAGGATCTCCTGCATAGTTTGAAAATTTAAGTATAGGAATAAAAAAAGAAGATAAAAGGTGTGTGAAGAAGTATGAGTCCTAAAAATAAAATTGCTATCAGCAAGTATAAATCAATGAACTAATATCGTGAACTGAAAATCCAAATCTCGATACATCTAAAAGTACTGCCACAAGACAGCAGAAATTGAGTAATCTACCAAACTAATCAAGGCCAGTTATTAAAGTATACTGGTACAAGCATTAAAAAACCCACACCTTGCTGTCAGTACTCCTGACCCTTGACTGGTTCTGGAGGATGGGGCAGGATGCTGAAGTTCTTCCCCTTCTGATGCCCTAGAAACTGAAAGAGAGAATGGCCCAGCAGGAACATTAATGCGAGTAGAATTCTGACTGGATTGAAGAGAATCTTGTTCTGAAGCCTGATTGCGGTGTCGATAACGCCAATAGAGAAGAGGAAGGGTGGCACCACATCCCGATGCATATCCCACAATCCATGCAAACAAAGGTGCTCGAGGTTTTTCATTCTTTGACAATGATAAGACAATAATAGCTGCAATAATCTGGCTCATAGTGAGTAGTAATTCAATAGATATCCATAAGCCAGAATTTAATGGACTTCTGCGACGTCGAGCATCTCCTCTTCTTATGAATGAGGAATTTCTAGAATTTGATCCAGTAGAAGAAATTGAAGGTTGAGACAATGGAACTCGTGTACTACTTGAAGGTCTATCTTCAGGTTGTGATGAATTTAAGCCATTTGAATTCCTACCATGAGGCAAACTAGAGGGGGCAGAATCACCAGTACCAGTTATGTCAATGATATGCTCACTGCTGCTAGAATTTTCTGGCCGGGCCATTAATAAAGGGCAAGAGTCTCCTTCGCTTTCACAATTTAGTTCCACTGAGGGAACGTCCATCTAAGTCCAATAACACAATAAAGGACAAAGAACGCATAGAACTCTAGAACAAGGCTGCCGTGTTTGGCCCACTACATGAAACTTTTGATTATCAACTGATCACAGATTTAGCACCAATTTGATATATCCTTCAAGGTGTAATCAGAAACCCAATTTGGTGGACACCACAAAGAGATGGAGAATAGTAACAAATTTCAATCTGCTAAAAAAAGAAAATAATTATACAACAATAATTTCTGTCATACAATTTACATATGCTGGCTAGAAACAGAAAAGCATTGACCTTTTTCTCAAGCATTACATTTCTTAACACTTGTCTTTTACAATTTTAAGCAAGTGAAAGCCATATCATCCACCAAAAAGGAATATAAGGTTGCTGAATTTAGCGGAAAAATTATTTAAACTTCCACAGTGCAAAACAACAGCATAATAATAATAATAATAATGGAACAAGACATTTTATAATTTATAACTTATATTAGCATCACTTGTTTCTAATTTTAAAAAATAGCATCAATCTGACTACTTAGATCAAATACAAAAATAGAGCATTCTTTAACTGATTCAAACAGATAAGTAAAATTACAGAGATATTGAGTAATGAACAAAACTTTCACCAACCATTGCTGAAAACATGCAGAAGAGACATATAACATTAGACCAACAAAAGGTTCTCATAGGTAAGTATATGACTTACAGATAACTTAAATTGATGTTGCTGCAGCCCTTTGATACAACTCTGTCAATCCACAAAGCTGCAAATCTGAAAAAATATCAATAATCATATTAAAAAGTAAATAACCTCCAGAAGTTTAACCATGGTTCTCATACAAATCTGAAAAAATATCAACGAATAACTAATTCTTTAGAACTTCATACACAACTAGTATCGTGACTTCCAAATAAAGATTAAGACGCCTACAACGAATGGAAAATCAAATAAAGACTTGCATATGATAATTTAATGACAGTTTCACTCCACGATATCAAGCAAATATAGCTCTGGTTTTTCACAGATATAAGCCCCTTCAAATCACGATCACCACAACAAAAAGAAAAGGAGGAACTAGGGAAAGAAATTTAAAAAAAAAACAGATACGAAGGGGCCCTTTCTTTCTCGAGCAATATGGCATTTCTAAAAAGTTGCATTACTCGCGTCGTTAATGAAATGAAATACCTCTAAAGGTTTTCTTCAAACAAAAAAAAGAAAAAAAAATAAAATTAAAAGGTCGAACACAACTATCAGAAAAAAAGAAAGATAAGAAGGTTAAAGAAATGAACTCCTCTACGTGCAAATCTCCCTCAGTTTCTCAGAATGAAATGAACCAAACAAACAAAGACTAAATGCACAACTCCAACCATTGTCTCAAACAAAATACAAAAGACAAATCCATATAGAACCAAATTACGAATTGAATTTCCCAAAGCACACGGATCAAAACCCCTAACTCCACGACGTTGACTGATCCTCTTATAAATTAAAATGATCCACCCAGGACCAGCAGCCGCCCAAAATAATCGTCAATTTCAAACCCTAAACCCAAGACGGTGAAGACAAGAGCCATTTTGAAGCAACCTCTACATTCAAAGAAAGAAATACAGAAAGCATTTGGCGAATTCGAAGAAAAAGGCAAAAAGAGCTAATTCCGGCGGACCTCACCGGACTGAGCCAACGCCGATGGAGGTTGGCGGAGCGGAGGGCGGAGAGGAAATCAGAGGAGTGCAAAAAACGACGGCGTTGGAAGAATTGAAGTGAATCGGTGAAATTGCTTTATCGGGGAGGGAAGGATAGAGTCAGCTTTAGACCTCCATTGCTTGCCTGCCTTCGCCTGAGAATCTTCCTTCTTTTTCTTTTTGTATTTATAGATCACATCTTTTTTTTTTTTTTTTTTTTTTTTTTTGTTTAATTTTGGAATGAGAAAAAAATAATAATAAAAAATAAAATTATATGTTAGATTAGATATTCATTCTTCTTTTTTTCTTTTTCTTTCGTTTCTTTTCTTTTCTTTTAAATCGGTGATTTTCTAATTTTATGTTCGAAATTTCGAATTATCATTTTCGCCCTCTTTTTCTTTTCCTCTTTATAGGCTAAATTATAAAAATGGGATTTGTTTAAAAAATATCCTTAAACTTTAAAAAGTTTCAAAAATACCCCTTAAACTTTACAAAACATTTCAAAAATACCCCTGCAGTTAATTTTTGGATGGAAACCGTTAAAACCGTTAAAAATGTTTCGAAAATACCATTGTCGAAAATCTAGTCAAACTCTTGGGATGATGTGTTGAAGGAAAAGAAAAGCTTCAAGTGTATGAATACATGAAAAATAGGTAAAGTTTCTCATTAATTTTCATGAAAGAAGAATTTACGGTGGGATAAAGAAAAAAAAAAAGAAACATTTTCTAATAAGGTTATTTTTTAAAATCTTTTGAAAGTTAAAAGAGTATTAATGAAACTGAAATTTTAGTTTCGGGGCATTTTTTATAATTTAGCCTTTTTTTTAATCATTTTGACAATATGTGGTTATCAGTACGATTTTATGCCCGTTGAGTTATGCTCTTGTTGGTTCTGAAAATTTTCTAATGGTTACAATGACTATCAAATTTGTATCTACATTATTTATGTGTCTATAATTTTTTCTCTTAATTATAATTGAAAATTTTCTAATAGTTTTTTTTTAAACAACAAAATTTGTAATAGTTTTTTTTTAATAACTTGTGGAATTGAGGTTCCAACCACAAATTTTTTTGTCATGAGTACAAGTTTTATGTCAATCGAACTATATTCATGTGGACAAAATTTTTAATAATTAGTTTATTTGTTGAAACATGTGTCTATATTTTTTTTTTTTGTTGGGAAAAATACAATTTTGGTCCCTGAGGTTTGGGTTAAGTCACAGTTTAGTCCCTGAGTTTTCAAACTCAACAAAAATACTCCTGAGGTTTGAGATAAGTAGCACTTTGGTCCCTGTCTATTTTTCTGTTAAATACTAATGGTTGCTGACGTGACACTATTATTTTAATAAAAAAAATTATTTTTTAATTTTTTTAAAATAAAAACATATAAAAATAATAAAATATTATTATTTTATATTTTATTTAAATTCTTTCTCTCTCTCCCTTTCTTTTCCATCTATCTTCTTTCTCCCTCTTTATCTCCTTCTTCTTCAGCTCTAGTGGCCCGGTCGCCGGCGAATGGCGACGACGGCCTCCGAATTTTTTTTCTTTCTTTCTTTCTTTCTCCCCTTTTCTTCTCTCCTTTCTTCTCTCTTTCCTTCATTTCTTTTTTTTTTAATAAAAAGAAATGAAGGAAAGAGAGAAGAAAGGAGAGAAGAAAAGGGGAGAAAGAAAGAAAGAAAAAAAAAAATTTGGCGGCCGGCCACCGGAGCTGAAAAAGAAGGAGATAAGGAGAGAGAAAGAAGATAGATGGAAAAGAAAGGGGGAGAGAGAGAGAAAGAATTTAAATAAAATAATAAAATAATAATATTTTATTGTTTTTATATGTTTTTATTTTAAAAAAATTAAAAAAAAATAATTTTTTTATTAAAATAATAGTGTCACGTCAGCAACCGTTAGTATTTAACAGAAAAATAGAAATTAGGGACCAAAGTGCTACTTATCTCAAACCTTAGGGGTATTTTTGTGGAGTTTGAAAACTCAGGGACCAAACTGTCACTTAACCCAAACCTCAGGGACCAAAAGTGTATTTTTCCTTTTTTTTTTTGATTTTTTAAAATATTTTGTTGGCAATAAAAAAATGGTTTGAATTCTTTGAATATTATTTTTCATAAAATGAAATATACCATAAATAGTTTTGAGGATTAACTTGTTAATAAAATATGTTTATATGGTGCTATCTTTCAACATGATGGTACCACATACCTAAAAAATCATAGTATAAGTGATTTTGAACCACTTAAATCAACTCAACTATATTATTGTATAGCTAACAGTATAGTTCAATTTGCATAACGTTTGTACGATTGATTAAGAGGTCAAAAGTTCCTCCACCCATATGTTTTTTTTTTAAAAAAAAAAAGTGCAAGAGTATGGATGAACCTTCAATTTCAAAGAAGATAATTGGCATCTTCTCTTCTCAATTATGCTTAAATTTGTGGTAATTCGATCTTTTAGTATGATCTATAACATAATTTAGAAAACCCAACCAAAACCACTAGAACTTATGAATTTAAAATTATGTACAAGAAGATAGTATCAACAAATCCGAATTTTGCAATTTATTATTTAGAAAGTAGATTTAAATCTTATTTTGATTCACGAATTTTTAAGGATTCCTTAACTCTCAAAATGCCCATTTTTGTTCATCAACTTCTAAATTTGTTATATTTTAGTGCATAAACTTTAAAAAAATTATCCATATTGGTCCCTATATTTATTTTGTTTTTAATACATGGTTTCGAGTATGTATACTAGTGTGTTAATGTGAACACATATTTAGGACACATATGTTGCGGCATTAGACAAACAAACATTATAGATGAAAAAATTATATAGTAAAGATCAACTAGTTATGTTTTCAAAATTCATAGATAAAAATGTACTTTTTAAAAATGTAAAGATTAAATTGAAATAAACTTGAAATTTCATTGACCAAAATGAGATTTAAATAGAGTTAACTACATAGATAGGACATCTAAAATAAAAATTATATAAATATCAATTGTCAAGTTTCAAGAAAATTTTCAATTTTGCCTCAAGTCTAGTCAATTTAAACTCAATAAAGGAATGATTTTAGAAAATTTTTCATCCAATTAAAAATAATAATAATAAACTAAATACATTTTTCATAACCGTTTATTGATTTCAATATATCCCAAAACATTCATAGTTTCCATAACTCTCCTCCAAAATATATATAAATACACACACACAATACTTGGTTGCATAATCGTTAATGGTAGTATGTACGAAGATTCCTACATACTGATATGCAATCAGGTATTTTCTATATATATATAGGATAGAGTCATGATTATTGTTTTTTCTTGGGAAAAATACACTTTTGGTCCCTGAGGTTTGGGTTAAGTTACACTTTGGTCCCTGAGTTTTCAAACTCAACAAAAATACCCCTGAGGTTTGAGATAAGGAGCACTTTGGTCCCTACCGTCTATTTTTCTGTTAAATACTAACGGTTGCTGACGTGGCACATATTTTTTTTTATAAAAAAAATATATTTTAATTTTTGAAAATAAAAATATATTAGAATAATAAAATATTATTATTTTATCTTTTTCTTTTTAATATTTTATCCCTCTCTCTTTCTTCCTCTTCCCCACTTCCTTCTCCAACTTCTTCTTCTTCAACTCCGGCTGCCGGCGGCCGCCGCCGTTCGCCGGCCGGCAGTCGTCGGCCGCCGGCGAGTTTTTTTTTTTTTTTTAATTTCTTTCTCTCTCTTTTCTTCTCTCCTCCCTTCCCTTTCTTCACTTTTTTTTTAATAAATAGAGAAGAGGGAGAAGGAGGCGTCGCCGGCGCAAAACGTTCGTGGGGGGAGGGGGGTTCGTCAGATCTGGAAAGAAGCTCGCGTCGTCGTCGGTCACTGTTCGCCTGAGGTTCATGGGGAGGGGGGTTTTCGTCAGATCTGGAAAGAAGCTTGTGTCGTCGTCGGTCACGTTCGCCTGAGGTTCGTGGGGGGGTTTCGTCAGATCTGGAACCAAGCTCGCCCGCCGTCGGTTCGTTCGTGGTGAGGTTTCGCCACTCGTGAAGTTTCATCGCTCGTGAGGTTTCGCCGCCATCAGATCTGGAGCCAAGCTCGCGTTGCCGTCTATTTCGCAGAGGCGTGGGTCTCACGACGGCCGGTTCTGGGTGAGCGGTGGTGCGGCGCAAACGTTATAGAGACGAGAGGGAGAGCGAACGAGTGAGTGAGAGAGGATGAGAGAAGAAGACGAGGGAAAGAGAAAGAAAACGAGAGGGATAAGGGAAGGGACTCACCGGAAGGCTTGCGGCGTCGTGGGTGGTCGACGACGGCGGCGGCGTGAGGTGGTGAGGGAGAGAGAAAGAAAGAAAGAGGAAAAAAAAGATCCGGCGACCGGCGGCCGGAAAATGGTTACCGGCGATGGCGGCCGTCGCCGGCGTCGGTGGCCGTTGGCCGGTGCTGCCGCCGGTAGGGAAGGTGGGTGGTTCTGGTAGGTGGGTGGTTCTGGTGGGTGGGTGATGAAGTTAAAGAATGAGGATGGGAGAGAAAGAAATTTAAAAAATTTTAAAATAATAATATTTTATTATTTTAATATATTTTTATTTTCAAAAATTAAAAAATATTTTTTTAAATAAAAAAAATATGTGCCACGTCAGCAACCGTTAGTATTTAACAGAAAAATAGACGGTAGGGACCAAAGTGCTCCTTATCTCAAACCTCAGGGGTATTTTTGTTGAGTTTGAAAACTCAGGGACCAAAGTGTAACTTAACCCAAACCTCAGGGACCAAAAGTGCATTTTTCCCTTTTTTCTTTCATCCCTCTTCTCTTTTGTGATTTCCTCCCTCAATATTTGGTGTCCTCTTAAAAAGATCCTTACGATTTCCTCCTCTAAGCGTCAATTGATCTGAGCGTCTTCTCCATATCCAGTGAACTGCAACACTAGTCTCATTCTCTCATATTCAACAACTCCTTCTAGTAGCAATTCAACCCTTAATCGACGTTTGGACACTCGACCAACAATACACCCATGATTCAATCGACTCTAAATTTGGATCAAATGAGTACCCACACATCTATCGAACTCATATTTGAACACCCACTATGTTCCAACTTCAGATTTTTGAAGTTCGAACATTTTCAAATACTAAATAGCAACCAATGACATTCCCAATTCATAACATGGACCAACAATGATATATTTCTTTCAAGCGATGATATTTACGAGCTTCTTTCTTCAACAAACGATCATTAAAATATATACATATTTATATTTTGTATGTTGTTTTTAATATGGTTGGTTCATACCATGTTTATAATTTCTAGATGTAGGGGTCTATTTAATTATATGAGGTATATATTTGTTTATACAATTATATATATATATATATATATATATATATATATATATATATATATATATATATATAACTAAAATCCATAATAAGTGGAATACATATCTCAATAAAAAATAATAATATATACAAACATTTATATGGAGTTATATATGAATATCAATAGGAAAGTAAATATATTAAAACAAAAAATTGTCTATTTTTCAAAAATCATAATGAGATAATAACTATGAAATATCATAGACAAGGAATAAAACAATATACTTTTTAAAAAATTACATCTATTGTAAATGTATGGAATAATTTTCGTAAATGAAAAAAAATATATATTAAGAAATAATAAATAAATAAATGAAGAAATAAAATATGGAGATATATGTTAACTAAGGATAAAATCATAAGAAAAAATGAGTAGGACTAGGAACTCAAGCCTGAATTCTTTTTTCTAAAAGTTACATTTATGAAATATATGTTTCGACATAATTTTTAATTCAAATACAGAAATTACTATTAATTGGGCTTCTCGAGTCAAATGAGCCTATTGGACTCATTTTGTAACCAGGCTAGTTCAAGGCCGAAACTTGGGCCCTTGCGATAACAGCAGGCCCATCATGAAAGCGGCGTCGTTTCAGACAGTGGAGTTCAAAACCACTTTTGAAAAAGAACAAAAAAAAAAAAAAAAAAAAATACCAATCCACTGCCCAAAATTACGTGGCACGTGGTAACAAATAACATCTTCCAGCAAATTCGATAAATTAATAAATAAAATTAAGGGAAAAAAAAAAGATAAAAGGTTGTAATCTTACATTATTCTTATTATCTATCTTCATTTTTTCCCTAACTAAAAACAGATTTGAACCTTCCACCTTCAAGAAGACAAGTGACGGATCGATTCATTCAACTATAGTCATATTGGTTATTCTTTACCTTCTCGAATGATTTTATTTTAGAATATGAACTTTCAAAATAACGATTTTAATTTTTAAACTTCTAAAAATAACTAATATATTGTTTATTTTCATATTACTCTTAACAAAGTGACGGTACACTTCAAATACGTATATTTTATTATTATCTTGAGTTCGACGATACATGAGAGTAGAGATTCAAACTTCTGACATTTTGGTTAGTGATATAATGTCTTAATTAATTGAGCTATGTTTGAGTTTCAAGTACATAGTTCAATGGTTTAGACATCACATCCCTAACATATAGTCAAAGGTTCAAATCTTTAATCATACATATTGTTAAAAAAAAATCATAAGCATGTATTAAAGTCATGTATGTTGGGTTTTATGCCCTAAAACTCGTAGATAGTGAATGTAAACAAATTGTATACTTGTTTCAATAAAGTGTTATTGAGTTTCTACAATAAAGTGTTATTGTTAAATATTGCACAATTTGACCCAAATCCAATAAACTAAGATCCAAGGTTGCTTACATGTGACTTGAACTAGTATGTGGGGACATACGGGGATCGGTGTTCAAGTAACAACCTAAAAGGTCTGTAGTATAGGGATAAGGATGGGTACCTTATTCTGATAACACTATGTGATACGACCCGCTTTGTATTCGATACAGACGTATTGATCCAAGACGTCCATGTAGGAGACATGCGAGCGGGGGTATCCTATGCAATGAGTTTGCATAAGACCGAACCACGAAATAGTCAACCATTAGTTATAACACCGTTAACTAGTTAGGTTACTGTTTCAATAGGATAACCTAGGTAACTCAGTCTTAATCCTGAGTGTGTCATGAACTCCTTCTCATGAGGGATTGTCCTTTGATTAGCATGGGTGAGAGTGGCCAATACGCCGACTCAATATGCCTTCCTTTTTGGGGACAAGACCGAGTGGGAGGCTGGGGACATGACAACACAAGAAGGAATTCACTCCTTCCCACTTCTAGGAGAAGTATATGAGTGTTCCCTTAAGTGGTGACTCCGGGACTTGAACAAAGGGATCCCGCCCTCTCACTGGCCCGAGAGGGACTTTCTGTTTAATGGTTGGACCATAAACAGGTTGTTCATTAGAGGAGCGCTGGTACTTAAGGAGACAGATGTAACACAGGGGTAAAACGGTAATTTGACCCAGCCGTGATTACGAACACTCGTGAAGGATTGACTTACCGATATAGGTCTATATCCGTGGACACAGAAATGTTCTACAGTGAGAAGAGTTCAGCTGTGGGTCTTTAGTGGAATGACCCACAGTTAATGAATATTGGTTAACCTCATATCATTGGAGCTTCTGATCTGTAGGTCCATTAGGTCCCCCTGCTAGCTCGTAAAGAGTAATTAGGAACAATTATATCTTGAGAGAATTTGAATAGTTCAAATTCATATTGGGAATTAAGTTAATTGTATGAGATACAAATTAATATAATGTATAATGATACATTAAAATATAAAGTCTAATTTGAAATTAAACTTTATTATTATGAGAGAAATAAATATTTGAAGAAGTTCAAATATCAATATGAATTTGATTCATATTAAATTTATAGGATATAAGAGAATTGGAAGGAGTTCCAATTTTAATATGAATTTGATTCATATTATAGAATTAATTAATTGAAGGCCTGAAATTAAATATATGATATTTAATTGGGTAATTAATTAATTAACTAATAGAAGGTCTGAAATTTAAAATATGATATTTAATTGGTGATTAATTAATTTAAAGAATTAATTAATTGGAAATTAATCAATTATGAAAATGATTAATTACTTATGGAAGTAATTAATCATTTATGGAAATGATTTAATCACTTATGGAGGTGATCAATCATTTATGGAAAAGATTAATCAATTATGGAATTGATTGGTTATGGAATTGATTAATTATGGAAAAGATTAAATCAATTATGGAAATAATTGATTTTAAATGAATATTTTATTCATGGCCTTTCTCCTATAAATAGAACACTAACCCTAGGGTTTATGTGCTACAACATATAAGGCCCTCCCATATTCTCTCAACTCAAGAACTCTAGGGAGAATTTTCTCTCTAGAGTTTTTCCCATTCAAGATTAGGTAGTCCCACAACTACATTCCTAATCTCAGAGTTATAGCGGGGAAGATCAAATGGTGGTGTTCTTCGTTGTTGCAGAGCAATCAAGAATCATTCTTGAAGTATTCAGAGTCGTCAACAGAGGTATGTTTTTCACCGCTTAACCTTTTGCCAATGTATTGGTATTTTGTAGAACGAAATTAATTTACGAACGGTCCAATTGCTTCCGCTGTAACGGAATTGGGAATTCCAATCCTTCAATTGGTATCAGAGCCAATCGTAATTTCAATTTTGTTTAACAAAATTTGCATTGGTTGATTGGTGGGATTAATTTATGCATTTGATGTATGAAATTTTGCTAGTAGATGTTTAAGGTTTTGGCATATAGATTTGCAATTTTTAATTGATTTGATCAATGTAAGGGCCCTTTGTTTTGGGTATTTTAATTGCAATCGAGTCTATAAGTCCGTGTCAGTGGTTTTTGGTGAAATTCCATGATGATTTGAAGATTTTGGGGCCAAAAATCGAAGAACATTGCTGTTGGAAAACAAAGGGCAGCAATCGAGAAAAAAAAAACGCGGAACGAAATAAATAAAAAGAAATAAAAATCGTATGTAAAACGTGAAGGCATGTCTGGCTTGTTGGTTCAATTTGTGTTTACGAATCCAGAGGTCAGTAGTTCGAGCTTGGAACCTTTGCAGTTTGAGCGATTAATTTATTTTTTCCGCGTTTCGTCAGTTTGTGGGTTGGTTCAGACCGGTTCTTGACCGATTCTTGGAGGTTTGACCGGTTCAACAGGTTTCCAGCAGTCTTTGACCGGTTCACGCGTGGTTTGACCGGTTTTGACTTGGTTCGTGCGGTCTGAACGATTTTCAGGCCGGTTCAGTGAATTTTGGGCCGGTTCAAGCTTATTTGGAGCTGGTTCCCCACGGTTTAGCTCAATTTTTCACCGGTTCGAAGCGTTTGGATGCGGTTTGAGGCTGTTTTGAGCTGGTTCACGGCAGGATAGGACTTAGTTAGAATAATTATTGTAATTTTTCTATTGTTTTGAGTCATAGGATGCCAAAACCCGTCTACTTAGCTATTTAATTGCTTTATGAATGTCATATAGTATTTAAATCCCACCATAGGTTAAGCATATTCATGTATTTTTAATTATAATTGTTATAATATAAGTATAATGCATGAATTTAATTTTCATGGGTATTTAATATAATTGTTTATGATTAAATGGATGAAAATTGAGAAGCATTGAGCATGAAATTACTTTAGTAAAGAATATAAAAGTTATATTTATGAAAGTATTTTATATGCTTATTTATTTTCATGAGCTATTAATATAAAGTGTTATGTTAATGTATGAAAATGTGAATGCTTAATTTTAATTTTCTTGGAAAATTAATTTAAGAGTTAGGTTAATTAAAAGGAAATTAAATTGCATTGAGCATGACATTACCTTAGATTAATATAATTGTTATATTTTTGGTATGTCATGTATGCTAATGTATGGTTTTATAAATTAATTAGAATTTGATTGTTAATTTATTCACCATAGTAGCATGTTATAGGGTTAATTCATTAAAATTTATAATAGTTATAAAATTAATGAATAGAAACCGTTAGCCTATAACAAAGAATTGCATGCAAAGATAGGATCTTAGGATAAATGAATTAATTTTAAAATGCTTAAAATTAATTAGACCTAAGATCTCATTTCTAATAGGATTAGAATTATTCTTACTTAGAATTAAAATTAGTTTTAATTGACTAAGTAGGAAAAACATTGCTATGATTATAAGGGAACTCCACCGGTAAAGTTCTGTCTAAGGCTGGGGGTATTTAAGCTGACGGTTTACGGAACACCTCCTACCTGGGAACTGACCCGGAATACCGGAGTTGAATTAATCATAGCTGAATGTTAGCATGCAATGTCACTAGGTTTGTTAAAAGTGTTTAATGCACCTAGATCTTTAGAGTAAAGACCTTACATTACTGTGGCTATAAGGGAACTCTCTCGGTAAAGTTCTGTCTAAGGTTGGGGTATTTAAGTTGACGGTTTACGGAACACCTCCTACCTGGGAACTGACCCGGACCTTGAGTTGAATTAACCATAGTAATGTTGACTTGCAATGTTGGGTTTATTAAAAGAAGTTTAATTCACCTAAAACATTGCGGTTGAATCCTTTCCATAATTGTTATAATAGGATCAGACTTAGATAGATTGACTTAGCTGAATTTTATCTAAGTTAAACAACCCTAAATTAACCTTAGGACATTTTCAGTGGGAGGAAAATTACAAAACGAGATTTAAATCAAGTTTTGCTCCTACGTCCCTATATTCACAACGTGAGGTTCATGCTCGGCTTCGAGTCGCCTTAGGAGCGGCCTCCCTTCGGAAAGTGTTTGCATGGGTCAATATCAGGGTGAATGGGAAAAATTTCTAGAGTAAGTGGGAGTGGGACACGTGTCAACGTATCCCTCGGTCTCCGCCCCTAATTCGCACCGTGAGAGTCCTATGATCCGCCTGCAGGTTGTCCTGGCGCAACCATCCCTTCGGAGGGTCTGATCATAGGATTCGGAACACCGTGAACTCCTGAATAGGATAGGGTCACTTAGGCTAATCACCAACAGTTGTCTTTCCCTTCGGTAGCCTGTTGGTGCGTGCCTATGAGATCTGAAAGTGGGAGGGTTACACTTACGGGGATGAGTTAAATGTGTTAACTAACCCTTGACCGAACAACGGTAACTAAATGCTAACGGAATATGAGTTATTCTGGTGTTAGAGTTTGGTTGAGATTGTCTCAATTCAGAGGAGTAGCTGACCACCCTTCGGTGGCTGTTGTTCTAAACCTTTGAAGTATCGTTGCAAAAACTAAATCAATAGTTTTATAGGGTTTCTTTGATTGCTTATTTGTTTTTGCAGAATTTGATTGGATTATTTGTAATGGGTTAGTGCAATTAATAATACAAGTAATTTGTTACTTCAGCAATTTTATAATAATTTTATGTGTATTGTCTTACGTCATTTTATAAATAACGGTAATACAATAAGCTTAAACGACAAATTGTGGTAATAAGTCTAGGATTATTCTTAACTGAGAAATGTCCTCATGCCCCATATGTTTAATTCATTAAGAATTGTTCTTGGTGAATATGACATAGAACCTTGCTTAGCAAAAAGAGAACTTGTTCAAGACCGTAATTTTCATTTACCTGTCTTGAAAACGTGATTAGTGAAGAATAGTGATTCTCCCTGAATACTTGATTCAGGGGCCACAAATCACGTGTGTTCTTCTTTTAAAGGAATAAGTTTCTGGCAAGAGCTTGCTGCTTGTGTAATAACTCTCAAAGTTAGAATTAGAGAGGTTATTTTGGCTATATCAGTGGGGAACATTAAGTTATTTTTCTCAGTGGGAGAAAATACATATTATTAGATAAATGTGTATTTAATTCCTAAGATCAAAAGAAATTTGATTTCTGTGTCTTATTTGCTGGAACAATGTTACTCTTTACCTTTCTCTGCTAACGCAGTTTTTGTTTCAAGAAAGGGAGTTGACATTTGTTTAGCTTTACTGGAAAGTAACCTAAATGTTTTAAGATTAATCAAGAGTAAAGCAGTCATGAACAATGGGTTGTTTAAGACTGCTACTACTCAATGTGAAAAGAGGCAAAGGATTTCTCCTAAAGGAAAATACCTTTCTTTGGTTTTAAGGTAGACCATATTAATCTCAATTTGAATGGGAGATTGGTCAAGAGTGAACTTCTAAGCGAGTTAGAAGATGACTCTCTACTACCTTGTAAGTCATGCCTTATGGGCAATATGACTGATAGGTCTTTTACTGGAAAAGATCTAAGAGCCAAAGAGCCCTTGGAGCTTGTACATTTGGATCCTTGTGGTTCAATATGTTAAAGAAGTGGGAGGGCATGAATAATTCATTTCTTTTGGATGATTATTCAAAGGTATGAGTATCTTTACCTAATGCAACTTAAGTTTGAAGCTCTTGAGATATTCGAAGGGGCTTAAGACTGAAGTTGAAAACTTGTTAGGTGAGATGATAAAACACTTCGATCTAATCAAAGTGTTGAGTATAGGGATTTGAGATTCCAGGACTATTTGATAGTACATGGGATCACACCCTAAATCTCATTTAGGAGAAATAGAACCCTATTGGATATGGTTCATTCCATGTTGAGCTATGCTCATTTGCTTGACTCGTTTTGGGGTCATGCAGTGTTGAGTGCAGTGTGTATTTTGAACAAGATTCCATAAAAAAAAATGTTTATGAAACATCTTTTGATTTGTGGATAAGGCGTAAAAGTGGTTTACGTTATTTTTGGGACACTGTTCAAAAGTATACCTATTTGTAGGCTGCCCCATGGAAACGAGAGATGTGGATACTTCTTCAATCCACAAGAGAATAAAGAATTTGTATCGACAAATGCTACATTCTCAGAAGAAGACCACATGAGAAATAATAAGCCACAAAATAAAAAGTCGTTTTAAGTAAATTAACTAATGAAGCTACAGAAACATCAACAAGAGTTGTTGATAAGTCAACAAGGGTTGTTGATAATGTTGAACCTTTAACAAGAGTTGTTGATAGGACCGAAACAACTGGTTAGTTACATCTATCTCAAGAGTTGAGAGTGCCTCGATGTAGTGGGAGGGATGTTCTACAACCTGACCGTTACATGGGCTTAACTGAAGCCCAGATTGTCATACCTGATGATGGCATTGAGGATCCATTGTCTTAAAGCAAGGCAATGAATGATGTTAACAAGGACCAATGGATTAAAGCAGTGGACCCGGAATTAAAATCTATGATTTCAATTCCATCTGGATCTTGTAGATCTATCTAATGGGGTAACGCCTATGGATTGCAAATGAATCTACAAGAAGAAACGAGACGTAATCTTATGATTAGACTTGTGGCAAAGGGTTATACCCAAAAACAGGGGACTGTAAGGAATCCTTATCTCCTGTCGTCATGCTAAAGTCTGTTAGAACTCTTGTCCATTTTGAATGGATGTCAAGACTACCCTTTTGAATGGTAATCTTGAGAAGAGTATCTACATATCTCAACCAGAATGGTTCATTTAGCAAGATCAAAAGCAAAAGGGTTTGCAAGCTTAAGTGATCCATTTATGGATTGACCTAAGAAATTCGATCTTGGAATATAAGATTTGATACTGTGATCAAATCTTTTGGCTTTGATCAGAACATTGACGAATCTTGTCTTAACAAGAATATCGTCAATTGTTCAGTAGCTTTATTAGTGTTGTATATGATTGATACCCTAGTCATTGGAAATGATGTGGGTTATCTTACTGACTAGTAAAATAAGCTAGCAGCTCATTTCCAAATGAAAATTTGGGAGAAGCTGAGTTTGTTCTTAGGATCCAAATTGTTAGGAACTGTAAGAACAAAAAGCTAGTCTTATCTCAAATATCTTACATCTACAAAATGTTAGTTAGATATAAGATGCAGAATTCCAATAAGAGTTCTCTACCTTTCAGACATGGAATTCTTTTGTCTAAGAAATTGTTTCCTAAGACACCTCAAGAGGTTGAGGGCATGAGACGAATGCCCTATGCAGTAGGGATTGTCAGTAAGTATCAATCTAATCCAAGATTTGATCACTGGAAAACCGTTAAGAATATCCTCAAGTATCTGAGGAGAAAGAGGAACTATATGCTCGTGTATGAGACTAAGGATTTGATCCTTACAGGATACACCGACAAGAATTTTAAGACTGATAAGGATTTGAGGAAATCTACATCAGTATCTGTGGTCAATCTTTACGATGGAGCTATAGTATGACATAGTTACAGTCTTGATCGTATAGGCCGAAAACATAGCTGCTTGTGAAGCAACGATAGAGACTGTATGACTTAGGAAGTTCTTGACTGATTTGGAATGTGTTCCAAATGTGAACTTGCCCATCACACTTTATAGTGATATAGTGGTGTTGTGGCAAATTCAAAAGAACATCGCAGCCCAAGACAAGCAGACACATTAAATTGAATGAAATATTGCTTATTCATTTACAAAGACTCTCTCGGCTAAAGTGTTTGAGGGTCATCTAGAAGGTCTAGATCTACGAGTAATGTACAAAGATGAAATCTAGGGCAAGTGGGAGAAATGTAATGGGTATAGTGATACCATTATGTAATGGGTATAGTGATGCCCTAGTTTATTGTATTTGTACATTGTATATGTTTTATACATGTATTTATACCCCTGCTGCTGTATAGATTATTGTACATCCCACTGAACTAGAGTTTTAGTTCAAGTGGCAGTTTGTTGGGTTTTATGCCCTAAAACTCGTAGATAGTGAATGTAAACAAATTGTATACTTGTTTCAATAAAGTGTTATTGAGTTTCTACAATAAAGTGTTATTGTTAAATATTGCATAATTTGACCCAAATCCAATAAACTAAGATCCAAGGTTGCTTACATGTGACTTGAACTAGTATGTGGGGACATACGGGGATCGGTGTTCAAGTAACAACCTAAAAGGTCTGTAGTATAGGGATAAAGATGGGTACCATATCCTGATAACACTATGTGATACGGCCCACTTTGTATTCGATACAGACGTATTGATCCAAGGCGTCCATGTAGGAGACATGCGAGCGGGAGTATCCTATGCAATGAGTTTGCATAAGACCGGACCACGAAATAGTCAACCATTAGTTATAACACCGTTAACTAGTTAGGTTACTGTTTCAATAGGATAACCTAGGTAACTCAGTCTTAATCCTGAGTGTGTCATGAACTCCTTCTCATGAGGGATTGTCCTTTGATTAGCATGGGTGAGAATGGCCAATACGCCGACTCAATATGCCTTCCTTTTTGGGGACAAGACCGAGTGGGAGGCTGGGGACATGACAACACAAGAAGAAATTCACTCCTTCCCACTTCTAGGAGAAGTAGATGAGTGTTCCCTTAAGTGGTGACTTCGGGACTTGAACAGAGGGATCCCGCCCTCTCACTGGCCCGAGAGGGACTTTCTGTTTAATGGTTGGACCATAAACAGGTTGTTCATTAGAGGAGCGCTGGTACTTAAGGAGACAGATGTAACACAGGGGTAAAACGGTAATTTGCCCAGCCGTGATTACGAACACTCGTGAAGGATTGACTTACCGGTATAGGTCTATATCCGTGGACACAGAAATGTTCTACAGTAAGAAGAGTTCAGCTGTGGGTCTTTAGTGGAATGGCCCACAGTTAATGAATATTGGTTAACCTGATTAATGAGTTTAATCGGTTAACCTCATATCATTGGAGCTTCTGATCTGTAGGTCCATTAGGTCCCCCTGCTAGCTCGTAAAGAGTAATTAGGAACAATTATATCTTGAGAGAATTTGAATAGTTCAAATTCATATTGGGAATTAAGTTAATTATATGAGATACAAATTAATATAATGTATAATGATACATTAAAATATAAAGTCTAATTTGAAATTAAACTTTATTATTATGAGAGAAATAAATATTTGAAGAAGTTCAAATATCAATATGAATTTGATTCATATTAAATTTATAGGATATAAGAGAATTGGAAGGAGTTCCAATTTTAATATGAATTTGATTCATATTATAGAATTAATTAATTGAAGGCCTGAAATTAAATATATGATATTTAATTGGGTAATTAATTAATTAATTAATTAATAGAAGGTCTGAAATTAAATATATGATATTTAATTGGTGATTAATTAATTTAAAGAATTAATTAATTGGAAATTAATCAATTATGAAAATGATTAATTACTTATGGAAGTAATTAATCATTTATGGAAATGATTTAATCACTTATGGAAATGATTTAATCACTTATGGAGGTGATCAATCATTTATGGAAAAGATTAATCAATTATGGAATTGATTGGTTATGGAATTGATTAATTATGGAAAATATTAAATCAATTATGGAAATAATTGATTTTAAATGAATATTTTATTCATGGTCTTTCTCCTATAAATAGAACACTAACCCTAGGGTTTATGTGCTACAACATATGGCCACCATAAGGCCCTCTCATATTCTCTCAACTCAAGAACTCTAGGGAGAATTTTCTCTCTAGAGTTTTTCCCATTCAAGATTAGGTAGTCCCACAACTACGTTCCTAATCTCAGAGTTATAGCGGGGAAGATCAAATGGTGGTGTTCTTCGTTGTTGCAGAGCAATCAAGAATCATTCTTGAAGTATTCAGAGTCGTCAACGGAGGTATGTTTTTCACCGCTTAACCTTTTGCCAATGTATTGGTATTTTGTAGAACGAAATTAATTTACGAACGGTCCAATTGCTTCCGCTGTAACGGAATTGGGAATTCCAATCCTTCAATGTAGACTGATCGAGACAAGTATTAGATGAGATTCTAGAAAAATAAGTATTAAATGAGTGAATATTAAGCAACAAACTAATAACGAGGACTAAAATGAATATTTTTTAGTTCATTAACAAAAGAGAAAAATACACTTTTAGTCTCTGAGGTTTGGATTAGGTTTCATTTTGGTCCCTGAGTTTTCAAACTCAACAATTTAGCCCATGAGATTTGGTTTTAGTTTCATTTTAGTCCCTCCATCCATTTTTCCATTAAAAACTAATGGTTTGCTGACGTGACACTAATTTTTTATTTTAAAAAATTGTTTTTGAAAATTTTAAAATATAAATATATTAAAATAATAAAATATTATTATTTTATTTCTTTTTTCCCCTCTCCCTCCTTATTCTTCTTTTTTTCTTCCACTACTCAATCCCTTCTTCTTCTTTCTTCCATCCAACTCCTTCTTCTTCAACCTTTCTATGGCGACTGTCAACACCGGCCGCCGTCGGCGGTCGCCGGCGAATATATATATATTTTTCCTGTTTTTTTTTTCTTTCTTCTCTTCTCAACTCCATTGTTTTTTTTTTTTATTACAGAAAAGAGGAGGGAGGAGGAACTCCCTCATCTCCGTTCTGTTATAAAAAAGACAATGGAGTTGAGAAGAGAAGAGAAGAAAGAAACAAAAACCAGAAAAAAAAATCGCCGACGGCGACCAACAGTCGTCGGAGAAAGGTTGAAGAAGAAGGAAGAATAAGGGATTGGGTGGAAGAAAGAAGAATAAGAAGGAGGGGGGCGGAATAAAAAATTATAAAGTAATAATATATTTATTATTTTATTATATTTATATTTTAAAAACTTAAAAAATAATTTTTTTAATAAATTTTTTTGCCACGTCAACAATCCGTTAACTATTAACAGAAAATTGGATGGAGGAACCAAAATGAAACTAAAACCAAACTTCAAGGGCTAAATTGTTGAGTTTGAAAACTCATGGACTAAAATGAAACCTAACCCAAACCTCAGGGTATTTTTCCCTTAACAAAAATAAAATTTTAAGGTGAAATTACAAGTTTAGTCCTAAACTTTTAGGATTGTGTCAATTTGGTCTATAAACTTTAAAAAATGTCTAATTAGTTCCTAAACTTTTAATTTTTTGTCTAATATGTCCGTAAACTTTAAAAATATCTAATAAATAAATGAACTTTTAATTTTGTGTCTAATAGGTCCCTGATATATTCAAGGTTTTTAAAAATGAACCAATTTATTATATATAAAATTGAATTTCATGCCTATTGGACCATAACCTTCCAATCTTGTATTTAATAGGCTTGTGGATTTAAAAACATATCCAAATAGGTCAATGACTTACTAAACACAAAATTGAAAATTGAAGGACTTAGGACGCAAAAGTGATAATTTAAAGTGTATAAATTTTAGATGAATCTAGTATGTCCTTAGAATGTCAAATAGATCAACTTTCAATTTTATGTCCAACAGGTTCGTTCCTAAACTTTAGAAGGAATCTCGTATGTCTTTAAACTATCATTTTTTTAGAAGATCATATGGACACAATCCTGAAAGTTCAAGATTAACCTTATAATTTAACCTAAATTTAGTGATGAAAATGGTTATTTTGAAAAGAAAAAGAAAATCTTGAAAATAAGATTAAGATGAGAGAGAGAGAGAGAGAGAGAGAGAGAGAGAGAGAGAGAGAGAGAGAGAGAGAGAGAGAGAGAGAGAGAGAGGGGAGCATATTTAATGGAAAATTGGTGTCCTGTAAAGCGCTTGCATTTTGTCTTGGAAAATGCCAATGAGAATTCTCCCATCTACCAAGAAAAAAGAAGAAAAAAAAAGGAGAAAACAAAATCAAAATCAAAACCAAAACCAGACCAGAGAGCTCAACCAATGTTCATTGCTCCATTCTTTTCTTTAGTTTTCTTTTCATGGAGAATGGAGATCCAACATTTTCCTAATTTTCTCTCTCACAGCCGCGACGGTTGACACATTATCATCTCATCTCCTCTCCTTCTTTTCTCCGCCATTATCGAACATCTCTCCTCTCGTCATTAATCTCCCTCAATTTCCTCTCCTCTCTCTCTCTCTCTCTCTAAACTCGTCCACTGTTTTTCATTTCAATCATGGGATTTCGATTTACTTTTGCATTCATCAAACCCTAAATCTTCTTCTTCTTCTTCCTTCTGTTTGTGGGTTCCTTGTAATTTCTCTGTTCTGGGGTTGTTGGTTGCCTTCCCGAACGTTGATTCATCTTTAGCTATTTTGTTCCTTTCCCTTTCTCTCTCGTTTTCGTTTGTGGGTTTGTTTCGAATTGCATTTTCCCTTTTGCCATCCCATGTTATTCCTCGGCAGAACTCGGCCGGACAGGATTTTTGCGGATCTGTCATTCCGTCGATGTCCTCTGCAATCTCTACATTTTCCGTCCTGAATTTCCTCTAATTCATGGCCGAGACATAGGGTTCTTTCTTTCTATTTTGGGCCTTTACGTTCCCCAATGATCGAATTTCCCTTCTGGGTCTGATCTTTCTGCCTTTTCCCTTCGAATCGAATCTTCACAATGCTGAAGCAGATCCTCAGCAAGCTTCCTCGAAAGTCATCTGACTCGTCCGATTCACCAAGGACACCTCGGTCTTCGTCGCAACGTTCAAGTCCGAGAAGTAGTTCTTCATCCTCCGGCCAGGGGACCCCAAGATCGACCGGTGGAGCTTCAGCCTCGGGTCGGTCCAATGCTACTAAGAAAACTTCTTCCGCAGTCTTCCCTGCGAGCCTCGTGGCCGGAATCGAGCCGTTGGTGCCTTTCAAAGACGTGCCCTCTTCTGAGAAGATGAACCTCTTTGTGAGTAAACTGAGCCTTTGTTGTGTTACCTTTGATTTCACCGACCCCAGTAAGAATTCCATTGAAAAAGGTGTTAAAAGACAAACGTTGGTTGAACTAGTGGATTTTGTTGGAGCTGGGTCTATGAAATTCAACGAACATGCGATTCTTGCATTGTGTAAAATGTGTGCTGTTAATCTGTTTAGAGTTTTTCCACCAAATTATAGGGCTAATATGATCGGTGGTGGTGGTGGTGGTGGTGGTGAAAATGATGATGATGAGCCCACGTTTGATCCTGCTTGGCCTCATTTGCAGCTCGTGTATGATTTGCTGCTTAAGTTTATACATTCTTCATGTGTTGATGCCAAGGTTGCAAAGAAGTACATGGACCATTCGTTTATCTTGAAATTGTTGGAGTTGTTTGATTCGGAGGATCCTAGAGAAAGGGAATGTTTAAAAACGATTATGCATAGGATATATGGGAAGTTCATGGTTCACAGGCCTTTTATTCGGAAGTCTATCAACAATATATTTTTTCGATTTGTATCCGAGACCGAAAGACATAATGGCATTGCTGAGTTGCTGGAGATATTCGGAAGTATAATCAGCGGGTTTGCATTACCTCTTAAAGAGGAACACAAGATCTTCTTGTGGAGGGTTTTGATTCCTCTGCATAAGCCGAAATCTGTAGGTGCCTACTTTCAACAGCTTTCCTACTGCATTACACAGTTTGTAGAGAAGGAACCGAAGCTAGCTAGCGTTGTCGTGAAAGGACTGTTAAAATATTGGCCGATAACGTGTAGTCAGAAAGAGGTAATGTTTCTGGGTGAGTTAGAGGAGATTTTGGAAGCAGTTAACATGGTGGAATTTCAGAAAGTCATGGTTCCCTTGTTCTGGCGAATAGGATGCTGCATTAACAGTTTCCACTTTCAGGTAGTAATCTCTTATGTATCAATCGAGATATGCTGTGAAAGCCCAATCGGTTAATAATCGTCGAGTTTCGGTCCTTCCATGATTTTACTCTTTAGGTTTTTCAACATGGATGAACTTTCCACTGCCATTGTCACATATCATTACATATCTTTGATGTTTAGTTCTAAAAACTCTTTCTATTTCACATTCGGTATGGATGGTTCATATGTTACATCATCTTCTTAGATAAGAGACAACTTTTTACCTTACATAAACAATTTGGTTTTGTTTGGTTTTGTTTCATCCAGTCGGATTGTCTTTCACCTTCAAGTTTAGTGTTCTTTCAACACCATTGTTGCTGAAACTGTTCAACCAACTTGTTGTCCTTTTCAGGTAGCTGAAAGGTCCCTTTTCTTGTGGAACAACGACCATATCGTGAACTTGATCGCGCACAACCGACACGTGATATTGCCCATCGTACTTCCTGCCTTAGAGAGGAATGCACAGAGCCATTGGAACCAAGCAGTGGTGAACCTAACCCTTAACGTTAGAAAGATATTCATGGAGATTGATGATGAGCTATTCATATCCTGCCATGCACACTTCAAGGAGGAAGAAGCAAAGGTAAACTTAGTAGCGACGAAACGAAAGCAGACATGGGAGCAACTCGAGAACGCAGCGGCGAGTGTCCAACCAATGGCGGGGAGAACTGCTGTGCTGGTAACTCCTTTAGCATCCTCAATAGCCTGCTGAGCTTGTTCCATTGATAAAACATGAAAGTCACTCACTCTCACACCAGTTAGGCCACCCCATGTGTTTCTTTGTTTCTGTTTTTGCAATGGGGTTGGAAATACCAGAGGGAATGTGAGATGTAAGGGAACATATTTGCTTGTTGTGGATCAGAATGGGCATATGTAATTTTGTTGGGTTGGTCCTCTGGCAGCCACCTTGTAACCTTATTTTGGGTCCTGTATGTTGGATATGTTAACACTCCTACTCTGCAAGTTTATTGGAAACTTCTTGCAGTGCATTTCAGAAATTGCTTCCCTTCTCCATTGTCTCAATTTTTTATAATCATTTAGGTATGGATTTTTTGTTTTTTTGTTTTTTTGAAAATTAAGCTTACAAAAACTACTTCTTCCATCTATAAGTTTCTTTGCTTTGTTAGTTACCCCTCTCTTCCCATATTTTCAAAAACCAAAACAAGCAAAAACTTGTTTTTTTTTTTAGAAATTGGTTAAGAATTCAAGTGTTTCTGTAACAAAGATGCGAATTATGGTAAGAAAATTGAGACATCAAGTACAATTTAAAAAAACCAATGGTTATCAAACGAAATCTTAGGCCCCGTTTGATAATCATTTGATTTTTGGTTTTTGGTTTTTGAAAATTATGCTTGTTTTCTATCAATTTTCCTACCATGATTTTCATATTTGTCAAGGGCACATTTGAATTCCTAGCCAAATTCCAAAAACAAAAACAAGTTTTTGAAAACTACTTTTTTTAGTTTTCAAAATTTGGCTTGGTTTTTGAAAACATGGAAAGAATGTATTAGGAAAACAAAGAAATTTGTGGGTGGAAGTAGTGTTTATAGGCTTAATTTTCAAAAACCAAAAACCAAAAATCAAATGGTTATCAAACGGGGCCTTAGTGATTGGTTTTTAGGTTTTGATAATTAGACTTATAAACACCACTCCAATTTAAAGTCATTGTGTTTTTAAAAACTTATATTTGGCTTTGAAATCTGGCTAAGAATTCAAATATTTCTTTAAAAATGATGAAAACCAGAATAATGAGAAAACGTAGAAATTTAAGAAAAAAATGGTTATAAAAAAAAAAAAAACAATTATCTAATTTTTCAGCAATTAACCATCACAAGCTAGGAAAATAGCGAAGGTAGGTTTATCAAAACAATAATGACAGATATATATATATATATATTTTTCTATTTTTGGTAATAATAAATGCTCATTGATGACATTCAGCAACGACCCCACTTTGTTGCTAAATACTCATCTTCCACCCCACGAGCAAATTGCAAAATTTCTGTTTCTCAGGTAGACAACAATTATTACCACTTTATTTTCAGGTCCCATTTTTTCCTTCTAAACCAACATAAACATTCACTCGATTCATCACAAAAAACACCTCAAAGAAAAAGAATAGCCTCAACAAATTCCCTTGGCCTTTTAAAACAATCAATTAGGTAAAAGCATGTTTTTTACCAAAAAAAAAAAAAAAAAAAAATTGTTTTACACCAATTGAAATAGCAATAATCTAAACAAACCCCAAAATTTCCGAAGCTAAAATTCAGGCTGGCATTGATGATTTAGTGGAATTCACGGCAAAAGTAAAAGGCTAAAAAAAAAAAAAAAAAGAGGAAAGTCAATCCATAAGTAGGTAGGCATTCATGCAAGGAGTGAATTGATGATTCAGTTTCTGGTCATAAAAGTGGACAGGATTGTCTTTTAATAATCATATGATGTTTGCTTGTCGATGACTCAGTTATCAAATTTGATGTTAACCAAACAATTGGAGAGTCAGTTTTACTGTTATAAATTAGCCAGTTGCTGCTTTAATATCTAACCCCACGGCCTACAAGGACATCTGGAACCGCCACAGCCTGCTAACAAATAAGCCAAAAAAGACACAATTATTTTATTTAGGTCTTATCCTTTTCTTATCTTTTCTGTTTTTTTTTTTTTTTTTCAAGCCTTCAAACCACTCGTTCTGAGAAGCCGAGGATCGCGGTTTGAAGGCGTGTCTAGTTGGGAAATGTCTCAAATGCCCCTGGATTCAGGTATCTGTCTGGTTTTGGAAAGCTGAGAGAACTGGTTTTCTGGAGGTTAAAGTCGCCACACTTCCAAACTGTCACAATAAACAGGATTTGTAAGACATACAGCCACACGAAATTCGTGAAAATTAAAGTATGGTCTCAAATATACATCCAAATTTTATAAGGTTAGTTTTAACTTTTAGGATTGTGTCAATTTGGTTTGTAAACTTTAATAGGTTTTCAAACTTTCAGTTTTGTGTCCAATAGGTTCCGAACCTTTAAAAAGTATCTAGTAGATTCTTAAGGTCCCGTTTGATAACCATTTTCATTTTTGGTTTTTGGTTTTTGGAAATTAATCTTATAAACACTCATTCCACCAATCCATTTATTTGGTTTGAACCTATCTCCTTCTCATGTTTTTAAAAACCAAGTCAATTTTTGAAAAAAAAAAAAAAGTAGTTTTCAAAATTTTGCTTTTGTTTTTGGAATTTGGTTAAAAACTCCAATATCTCCTTAACCAAGATGAAAAGCAGGGTAAAGAAATTGAGAGAAAACATGTATAATTTTGAAAAACCAAAAATAAAAAACCAAATGGTTATCAAACGGGGTCTAAACTTTCACTTTTGTCTCCAATGAGTCCTTCAATTTTCAATTTTGTGTCCAATAAATCCTTAATCTATTTAACATTTTTTAAAATTCACAAACCTATTTGACACAAAATTGGAAGTTTAAGAATATGTCAGGAACCTATTAGACAGAAAATTAAAAGTTCAAGGACTTATTAGACATTTTTAAAGTTCAAGAATCAAATTGGCACAACACTAAAAGTTCAACACTAAAGAAACCCATTAATTCCACTCCTTTACTTCAAATATATCTCCAAGGAAAACTCAAAATTGAAATGAGCACTTGCTACCAATTTTGTTTTTCAGATCCAAAGTGAAGATTAGAAAGGCCAAAATTATAACTTCTAATCGTTTCTATATACACCTTTTTTCTTTTTTCTAATTCTGTAAATTAGAAGGAAAACCTTTTCTTTTTAATCTAGGACAAACTAAGGGCATTGCCCTCTTGTTTTGGAGTTAAAAGGTAAGTTTGTAAGCACTAATCTCAATGCATCATATTTAATCATACTTAAATGTTCGTTAAAAAGAATGGAATAGTTCAGCTCTACTTGTAAAGAAGAAGATCAAAATGTGTTTCTAACCTTCTGTTGTCTATACTTCTGGAATACGGCGTTTAAAGGGCAACCTGTAGAGTTCAATCTGAGATCTTCTAAGGCAAGTACTGGAGTTTTTAGCTCGGAGACACTGTAATTGGTATAATGTTCTAGAGCTGGATTCTGCAAGATGAAGAAATGCATGAAAACCCTTGCTTCGATATGTCCATAATCTAATTGAATTATTGAACATTGTATCATTGGGACCCCTAAGGAGGGGAAAAAGAAAACGAGAGACAAAAGAGAACAGTAAAGAGATCAAGGAAAACGGACCCATGGGAGATTTGGTTGATTCAGAATCCATTTGGCTAAGAACACCACGGAGGCAGCTACTGCTGACGGCAGAAACCTGAGGAAGCTGTACTCACCAAGAGTCAACTCTGCTAGATAATTTGTCAAATGCTTGAACTCGTCGCAAGGTTCCTGGTAAAAGGAGTTGGTTTTGGGCTGCGTGTTAGCCTATTGAAACAGTATGAATTCTACTATGAATAAGATCAAGTGTTGTGAAACTCCCAAGAGATGTATCTAACAACCTTGCTGAAAAACAAGACCTTTAGATCTCAAATCTGAAAACCCCAAAACCGATTTGAAAATCAACCCAAGGAAAGTAAAAACCGGATTACCTTGTCGATCAAATATCTCAAGGCAAGAAACTTGCTTGAGATTCGAATCACTCCACAAGCATGATTGATCAAGTCAAGCTTGAATGATTCTCAGCATGCAACCTAAACTACATAGAATTGCAAAGAAACTTAGCTCTAGGCTAAAGGAAAAGCTCAAAGGCTTATTTTACTACATTTCCAAGTCTTCTTTTTTTACAATGGAATTACATGGCATTATATAGCCTTAAAATTGAACCCTAGACCTTCCATGAGGCATTTCAAGAGTTGTAACATTCCAACTTTATGACCATAATCAACCATTAACTCAATATAACCTAAAAAGTAAATAAAATGACATAAAACTGAAAATACATTCAAAAGGGTCCATAAATCCGTGAATAGGAGTTTGCAATCAGCCAATTAATATTTGTAACCTCCCAAAGTATAAATGAAGCCTCACTTGAAGTATCTTGAAGTTCATGTTCCATAAATGACACTTTGAATTGTCTTCAATGAAGCTTGAGTGCATTTAATGCATCAACATTTTGAAGCTTTTCTTTAGTCTTGGATAGCATGGTAGGATTCATATCATTCTCCCCTTCTTCAAGAGGATTCGTCCTCGAATCTTTTTGTGTGACATTGCTGCAAAAACATGTTAAGAAAACACAAAGGACCTCACAACACTCTTTTATGCGTTCACACTCATGAAAATTTTGGCATCTAGTTTTCACTCATTTTCACATATCACTCTTTATAAGCTCTCTTTCGCACCTCTCAAATTTTGAAATAAGGAAGCCAAGATTGTTTGCAATTGAATGAGTAGTAGCACACTTTGAATATGCAAACTGGCTTAACTATGGAAATATTCCGAATCCAAACATGTAAGAAGATGGACAAGATGTTATGAACGACCAAAGATGCATACAATGCTTTTGTTAAATGGAGTTTAAAGAGTCAAGAATGTAACTCTAAAAACAATGAAGTCCAACGGCTATGTCAGATATTATGAAGTTGAAAATAGCCTTTATAACACAAATGAGTTACAAAAGTAAAACATAAAGAGTTATAACTTCCAATGGCTAAAAATTTAACTTGTTGAAATATAACTGTCAAAATTAATTATGTAACAGCCAACTTTTGCAAATTTCAAACTGTAACAGCTGAGATTGGATGCCTAAGGTAAGATTAAAACACCAAGATCAGATCAAAGAGGGAAAATTTCGGATTTGGCATGTTCTGGAAGCAAAAACAACAAGAACAAATTTAGAACACATGCTCTCGGGTAAAACAGTTTTCCAGAACAGATTACAAAAACGTAGAATTTTCTCCCTCACTAAAGACGAATTTGAGAATATCATAGAAGACAAAGTTTTAGCTTAGATCTTGATCTAAAATATCATAGAAGACAAAAGGATAAAAAGACCTACGGAAATACAAGTTTTTGGAGCTTTTAGACAGACTACGAAATAAGACAGATTAAAAAAAATAACCAGAGAAGTAAAAATAAATTCAAGAGAAACGCAAAGGAAACATATATCCGATCTTGAGCCTAAAGCTCTGATACCAAATGTTGTGAAACTCCCAAGAGATGTATCTAACAACCTTGCTGAAAAACAAGACCTTTAGATCTCAAATCTGAAAACCCCAAAACCGATTTGAAAATCAACCCAAGGAAAGTAAAAACCGGATTACCTTGTCGATCAAATATCTCAAGGCAAGAAACTTGCTTGAGATTCGAATCACTCCACAAGCATGATTGATCAAGTCAAGCTTGAATGATTCTCAGCATGCAACCTAAACTACATAGAATTGCAAAGAAACTTAGCTCTAGGCTAAAGGAAAAGCTCAAAGGCTTATTTTACTACATTTCCAAGTCTTCTTTTTTTACAATGGAATTACATGGCATTATATAGCCTTAAAATTGAACCCTAGACCTTCCATGAGGCATTTCAAGAGTTGTAACATTCCAACTTTATGACCATAATCAACCATTAACTCAATATAACCTAAAAAGTAAATAAAATGACATAAAACTGAAAATACATTCAAAAGGGTCCATAAATCCGTGAATAGGAGTTTGCAATCAGCCAATTAATATTTGTAACCTCCCAAAGTATAAATGAAGCCTCACTTGAAGTATCTTGAAGTTCATGTTCCATAAATGACACTTTGAATTGTCTTCAATGAAGCTTGAGTGCATTTAATGCATCAACATTTTGAAGCTTTTCTTTAGTCTTGGATAGCATGGTAGGATTCATATCATCAAGATTCGAAGCAACTTAGGAGTTGTTTAGTAATGTTCTTATTTCTCGTGAGAAATAGAAGAATTTGGTAACTGTTTCCAAATCAGTTTTCAAAAAAGTTACAAATTTTGGAAACAATAAAATCAGGTTCTTGGTTTCTTGTTCCTGTTTCCTCCTTTTTCCACAACATAAAATTACAACATTATTTTATCATTCCAGATGTATAAAAGGCATAATAAATATAAGACAAAAGGATTGAGTATTTAATTTAGAAAATTAATCTTCATACTAAAATTTTTCATTTTTAATTTAAAATTTTAGAGAACAAGTAACAATGAAAAAGAAATTATTACCAAACGTGTTTATGTTCCTTTCTTCAATAAAATAAAAGAAGAAACAAAAAACAACTACCACACTATTTTTCTTTATTAAAAAAAGAGACAACTAGAAACAAGAAATGGGAAACGGAAAACAAGAAACAAAGAAACGGAAACATTATCAAATAGGCTTGTTTTTGCTTTTCAAGAGGGATGTGGAAGATATGTTGAAATAAATCCTAAAATTAACAGTGCTTATCTATGATTTTTAGTGAATAGAGGTAGAATAGCTTAATTAAACCAAGTTCTATATGTAGGTTTTTCTCAATTACTCTTTTGCAATTACCGAAGTACAACCATCGCCCCAAATACCTTGCAAGAAGCCTGTGCTACCTGCACAAATCTCCTGCGAAGACGTGCCCTTTAGAACGACAATATTACATGGCATGCTGACAGGAGTCTCAAAAAAGAAAGAGCGTATGGTACCAAGATACCTGAGAAATGTTTTTGTAGTGGGAACAGAGAGCTGAAAGTTGAGCAAGTTCAGTACTTCACCCTCCATTTTTAGTACCTGCCACATGATATCAATCTAAGTAGGACCGGGTAAAACCATTAACATTTAAAGCACTTATTGAGAATCCTCTTTCAACCACACTCATGAAATGGCAAAAATGCAACAAAGTTAAGGCCGCAAGTAACTAACTACTTGACACATAGGCATTGGACATGCCTCAAAGAATCATCTAATATTGGTTAGAAACAGAGAAGTGCGACTATTACTATTATTATTTTTGTTAAATCTTCCAAGCTATCTGGAAAAGTAAATTATTTCTCTAACTATTTTCCAAGTCTACTGAGAACATTACCTTATTGGCGAATGTTAATGTAATATCAAGTCATGGTTACATGTTCAGCAAGAAACCCTCTCGCTTGCTCTCTTCTATGGCAAACAGTCAGATTCCAATCAAAGTAGTTTTAGTCATCTTGTAAAGGCCATCATGTCTTTTAGGGCTCTATTTGGGGTCACATGCTATATGGGACAACAGGATTGCATATCCATACCCGTTTCTTAAGAATCGTGTCTACATGTTTCCAGGTCTAATTGGCCTAAGCATGAGGACAAGACAAGATTTGGCTTACAAAGAGACCATTAATGATATTTAAGAAAAAAAAGGCATCAATATGAAGAGTTGATAATTACACGGCACAAATTCAATGGCATATTATAAAAGGAGAGCAGGTAAGATATCAATATCTGTCCATAATATTGCTGACAAAAATAGGGATGCCAATTGACCAGGAGCCTACCTCTCCTCTCGTATAGGTGTTGTCTGTGATGAAGCAAAACTCTTCCACAAATGGTGCACAGACTTCTTCATATTTACTTCAAGAACCACAAAGCAAACATATCGAGGATCACACACTAATTAATAAGTATATGGTTGAAACATTTCAATAATTTATAGTCGTTCAAGAAAGCTTAAAAGAATATCATCACTGCAAACTTTGAACCGAGATTTACATTTAAGAATAAATAAATAGGAGGATAGTTGCAAGTGGACAAGCTGATAGAAAAAAAAGAAACTTTGTGCCTGATACATGTAAAGATGAAATCACATTGTTTCAGAGGAGTCCCAAAATATTTAAAAAATAGCAAACAAAACACATAAAGTAAATGTTGACCAGCAATCAAAACATGGCTTTAATACTTAAAACATTTGATTAGGTACTAATATTGAAGTTAGACTCCAATGTTAAAAGATCATGTAGACGTACAAGCCTCCACATAAATCTTTGTTTCAAGTCTTGAGAGTTTACAGTTTTTTTCCACCATCATTTAATACCAGGAGTTCACAAGAACTTTCCTTTACCGTTGGGGCTAATAGCCACATTAACAGTAACCAAGTTCAAAACTATTTATTCAACATAAGTCTTGCTAGTCAAAATATTTCACATGAAAGCACTTTTCATTTTTTTTTTTCAAATTAAGCACTTTTCATGTTTAATACCATGAATATCAATCCTCAAGATTTATAACTTACGAGGCGATTAACATGCAAGTAACACCAAGGAGTTGTAATCTGTGCCTTTCAATGTAACTTTGAGAGAGAAACCGATCAATGAGATTCACAGTGAGGTAAAGTGTGTCAGAGACCAGTTTATATTCTTCAGAAACCTGAAATAAAGAGTTTCACCAACTTAGAATTCAAGATAAAATGAGCTCTAGCAAAATTCTATTCTTATAAAACCATACGTGGTGTTGCCAATATGTTAAGAAAGAAGAAACTAAGCATATATTTCAATCAAGTATCTGGATAAAACTTTGTTTTTCATAGGCTATTAGTTACTACTAAGTTACTAACCTCCACTAGCCAATCAATTAGAATCCCTCGCATGATTGGAGAGATATATTTCTGTAACTTTTCCATATAATCAGCAGAAGGCCTTTGATCAAGCTGAAGAATAAGGCATTTCAATAATTTAGCAAAAGTATGTCATAGTCATATCCATAGTGAAGAAAAAAAAGCTTTATTTTTCCTGAGTATAGCGTAAATCAAAAAATTTCTTTGAGAACTTGATGAAAGTTTAACTATTCCAACACAAACCTCTATTACACGATTAGTATCATACATATTATGGGCATATAGGGTGCATGCTTGAGAATCTTCTGAGTTTGAAACAGCATCCAAAGAACCGAGATGGTTTAATTTCTCACAAACTGTAGCCTCATCTGCAAATTTTAATAACAATAATAATAAACGAAATGTTGCATAGATAATATGTATTTCAATAGTATATATCTTTTTCTTTTGATCAAATGGTCTAGAAGAAGATCTAACACATCAACGTCTAACATCTCCTTAAATAATGAAGCTTCTTGTGAACCTGTCAATTTTAACTTCAGTTAAAAATGAAGTCAGTGAACTTTCAAAAAGTCAACGGTCTTTAAGAAGGACTAGTACTTAAGCTGCACTTCTTAATGTCTCACATCTTCTAAAGTAATTTCCTTAAACTCATTAATTTTCAGTCAATGATGAAGTAACTGAAAGTCATTACCTTCGTGAAAACATTCTTATGTTCTCAAAATGAGAAGGATTAGACTAATAGGGAGAAAAATAAATTATAACCAAGATTTATGAAACGTTTCTTAGAGCCAAGGTGAATAACTTCTAAAACAATCGCTGTGCATATGCAAACGAAATGAAGCACTGTCATTGAAGCAGCTAATAAAGAACACATGGAATCTACTGCAACACATTTTGTGATGGTACCCTACAAAATCAAGTGGTAAAACTGCAAATGGCATAAAAATTTAAAATTGAAGGAACATAGGAATTGATATAGTTCTGTTTCATTGTATTATTCGAGAAATTTTATAGACTACATTCCTAAAAACCATGTCAATCAAAGCAATTAATATCTGCTTCTCTTATGCCATCTTATAAGTAAGAAATCCGAATTCTGCCAATGTACAAAGAAATTATATTAAACTGCAGCATGTGATCATCAAGAGTAGTATCCCTCCTTTTAGTAGATTTGAGCAATTTGCTTTCTTTATAATAGAATAACCAGTTATATGATAATGATTATTAAAATGCAAGTTAAGTTATTTAAATAGACATTCTTTCTTGGATCCCACGTAAGAATAAGATGAAGAGTGTTCCACAATGGTAATTACTTTAAAGAGAGTGTTTGGGAATGACACTCTCATCATTTAAAGAAACAAATTAGTTCGGTGTCAAAACCGAGTTATGCACGGCTAAAATGCCATGATTATGGAAAGCATGAACTAGCATTTAAACCTTTCATTTGGTGGTCTTTTGATCCTGAAGGCATGGGGAATGCAAAATTTGTGCATCCTTTGACACTCTGAGACCTGTTCTCCTGTACTATCTCTTTTTTGTCTGATTTCACCGTTGGAGAGGTACCTTGTGATTCTGCCGCCGTCCTTTTAATTGGTGAATCTTCAAGTGGTTCGTTCTGTGCAACCTCTTGCACCTATGAATTTCCACAGAAACAGTTAATCCCGCACTTTTATTCATCATTGATAGGCCTAAGTTATGAATACTGTCACGAATGATTAAAGATGCAGTTTTCCCCAATTTTTACAGCTAGAGGCTTGAAGGAAAACTTGAGAAATATAAGTGCATTCATGAATTTAAAATTCAAACACCATGATGCAGTTGACAATATAAAATATGAAAAATTTGCACCTGAATTTTAGAAGCATGCAAGCAGCCCAGATTATTGCTCTCATAGGACATGTTAGTAACATCCTTGAGCACTGCTCTTCTTTTGCGCCGAATGCCAACAGTGATAGTTGCAGGAGCATTACTTCCATCTAGTTGTGCTCGTTCAGAGTTTGCTGCGTGACCACGTTTGTGCAGTTCTTTGAGTGAAAGTTCTAACGAGGGTGAAATAGCTCCCAGTCTACTTGAGGAATTAGACTGGGCGCGTGTAATTCTGACAGCAAACTTAAGTTCTTTCATCATATTCAACAGATCCGTTGTGTGTGGACGAGCAAATGCATGGCTATAACTTCCAACAACCTGCAGTTGTAACATTAAATTAATATTCATGATAGGACAATCCGTGGCATTTAAACTGGCAAAGATGATTTTGCTAGTCATTCGAAATGAAAACTGCATCCTATATCTTTATGAAAAGGAATTGTGCTCAGATATGTGCATGTAGATACAGAACCACGTTACGTCTATTCATATGCTATTCAACAAAACCGAAGTAATTTTTACACTTCTATACATCATTCTTGTCTCTAAGAACATCCAGAAAATCCCTTGCTAAATTTAACGAAACATCAATTTCATTTTTGGCCTTGCTGTCTAAACCTCAACAATTCACTCTGCTAAGCGATTTCATTTGCATTATCTGCCAGGGAAAATATCAAGGATCTTATTCCGTAGATGGAATAAACATCCCGCCCAATTAGAGCTACCTCCAGCACCTGAATTTCTCTCTTTCAGCAATAGAATAATGGCAGCGAGGAGTAACCAATGCACAAAAAATCCGTCAAAGCTAATTGCAGCATTTCTTGGAAAATTCACGCTACTAACCGAATTAACCGAATAGTAATTCGCATGCACAGACATCAATTTCGATTACGAACTGTCAGCAAACGAAGAACAACACACAATGAACGAAGAAAATCTTCAGAGTTCACAAAACAGGAAAACTTTGAAATCAAGTAATCGCAAATGCAAGAAAATGGCGCATATCGCAGAGCTCAAAAAAAGACAAAACGAAGCTTCCATTGAATCTACAACTCACGGCAGAACTAATCCACACGCATGCGACAGAGAGAACGGAGTTAAAGCGCAACTAAGCTTACAGCATCACAGGGAGTTCCATTGGAACATCTTCTCCGATCAGCCGGTCGGGCATAAGTTCGAGTGCATAGAGATGGAGTGAGACAGCAGCCATAGGCGACGGAGCTAGGGGCGGAGGAACATGGCGGAGGAGCGTCAAGGGGAGAGGAGCGGGGAGAAGGAGCGGGAAGGAGCCGGAGTTTTTTGAACTAGTCGCCTTACCGAACAGACATATAAATATCATTTGAATTAATTGGACAGCGACAATATATCCATAATTTATTAATTTATTATCAATATATATATATATATATATATATATATATATATTTAGAATTAATTTTTTTTTTTGAAAAGTAGAATTAATTTATTATCACTATTGGATTACACGCAATGAAGAAAAATGGGCATGATCGATAATTTGCTAAATGTTATAGTAGTTGTTGAAATTTTTGCCACTTGGGAGAATCCAAACCATATATTAATGTTTACGAAAATTAAAAAAAAAAAAAACTACATCAAATTAAACAAAAATAAGTTATTTTTAAAATAATTGTAAATAAATGTTAAATTAAAGTTTTAGTTTTATGGTTTAATCTTAATTTTAATTTCGTCCTCATGCTTTTAAAAGCATGAGTGTTTTGCCTTTATACTTTGATTAAAGTTTACCATATATTTTTTCTAAAAAAAAAAAAAGTTTACCATATATTTATGCTATTAGTGGCATATATATATAATTTTTTTTGGAGAAATTGAAAAAACTATTTTTTTTAGTTCAACAACATTTAGGGGTGAGGATATATGCTATGCCAGTTGAGCTAAGCTCTTGTTGGCTGTTGTAATTAAACAATTAAAAATGGAAAAATGCACAAACCTCCCTTGGACTACAAGTGTTGTGGCAATCACATTTTTCGAATGATTAGAATCCTCACAACTTAAATTAATCTTTTTTTAACTCTATAAAAAACCAATTAAAAATTTTTGGTTTTCAAATTAGGATTGAGTTGTTATCTCAATTTAAAAAAAAAAAAATTACATAAATAATTTGGTTTTGATTGTACCAATCTTATAGTTTGAAGATTCAATTGAAACAGTTCAACGATGATTTGTGCATTTTGAAATATTTAAGAGTTCAATTGCAATAATTTTATAAGTTGATGAAGTTAATTGATCAAAGTAAAATTTCATATAACCTCGAAAATCCAGGGATGATATATATTTTTTTTTTTTGTTATAAATATTTTTAAAATATTGGGAGTAATTCAAAAATATAATTAAAGTATAGGACCTACGGTGTAATTTAATAAAAAAATAAAATAAAGAAATAGATAATTGACAAGTTATTAAAAAAAATCAAGTCATTATCAAACGACATCTTGATAATTAATGATCCGATGAAATAGTTGGGCATACTTAATTAAAAGATCCCTGTTGAGGATAAGAAAAAAATCAACTAAAAAAGTTGAAATAAAATATGAAAGGTGAAAGAAAAGGGATATCCAAAGTTAACCCAACCATATAGATTATTAGTTTTATTATAAGCTTAGTCCAAAAACTTTCATAATGGTATCAATTAGGTCATTCAACTTTAAAAAGTTTCTAATAGGTTACTGAGCTTTCAATTTTGTTTCTAATAGGTTCCTCAACTTTAAAAATGTTTAGTAGGTCTTTGAACTTTCAATTTTATGTCTAATAGATCCTTGATATATTCGATATTTTTAAAAATTAACCAATCTACTATATATATAATTGAATTTTATGCTTTTTTTTTAGAGATAAACAAATTTTATGCCTATTGAAACTCTAAACTTTCAGTTTTGTATCTAGTAAGCTTGTGAAATTTTTAAAAAAAATGTTGAATAGGTCAAGAACTTATTAGACACACAAAATTAAAAGTTAAGGATCTATTAGACACAAAAGTGAAAGTTTAAGGACCTATTTGATAATTTTAAAGTTCAGGAACCTATTGAAAACAAAATCGAAAATTCAAAGATTTATTTGAAACATTTTAAAGTTCAAAGACTAAATTGACACAACCTGAAAATTCGAAGGACTAAACATTTAATTTAACCTATATTATTAAAAGACTTTACTAGAGTGGTAAACGTCCTTTGAATAGTAAATTGTTCTTTAAAAATAGTAAACCCAATTAAAAATATTTTTAGGAAAAAAAACGTTAAAAAAATATATATATATATATATCCCAGAACAGGTGATTTTAAAAATTAAAAAATGATTATTCACATGCTACTAAATTCTTCTTCTTCTTCTTCTTGTTAATGTCCTTGAAACACTAAAACTCAAAAGTCAAATTTCAAATTGAAGTTATAATATTTCACATTCCAAAGTTAAAAAAGATTGTACCCAACCCTTCTGTTTGGATGTATATGCCAAGAAAATAGTTTACAAATTTCAAGCCTTCTGTCAACTTAGAAAAATACTACTTTAATCTAAGCTAACTATTTCCTCATCCCATCAGTTGAAACAAAGATACCTTCCAAGCTTCAAAAGCTCATTTCTTTTCCCAATCTAAATTCCAACTTTCCACCTCTAAATTATACTAATTTAAGCTCCGTTTCATAACTATTTGGTTTTTGGTTTTTAGTTTTTGAAAATTAAACTTGTTTTCTTTCAATTTTCTTACGATGATTTTCATCTTTGTTAAGGGCACATTTAAATTCCTAGTAAAATTTCAAAAACAACTACTTTTTGAAAACTACTTTTTTTAGTTTTCAAAACTTGACTTGGTTTTTGAAAACATGGGAAAATGGTAGATAACAAAACCAAGAAACTTATTGTGGAAGTAACATTTTTAAGCTTAATTTTCAAAAACCATGGTTATCAAACGGGGCCTTAAAGATTGAATTTCAAGTTTAGTGCATAGTGAACTTTTTTTTTTTTTTTGAAAAGTGCTTAGTGAACTTTTAAAGTCATGTCTAATTGGTTTTTGAATTTTAAAAATTATATGAACTTTTGAATTTTTCAATTTTATGTCTCATAGGTCCCTAAAGTTTAAAAGTGTAATATGATTTTTGACTTTTCAACTTTGTGTCCAGTACATCCTTGTCATATTTGTGTGTGTGTGTGTATATATATATATATATATATATATATCCATCCATCCATGAGAGTTTGAACCAACTTGTGTGCACTTTGACTATTATCTCGGAACAACTATCTGATCCTACTAAATTTAGTTGTCGAGGTAACTCGTAGAATTATATGGTCACCATGACTCAAACCTATTTCCTCTAATATATATCCATTCATGAGTATTCAAACCAACTTGTGTGCACCTTGACTATTATCTCGAAATAACTGTCTGATCTTACTAAATTTGGTTGTCAATGTAGCTTGTAGAATTATGTTGTCACCATGACTCAAACTTATTTCCTCTGAGCCTTTTATTATTTACTGACTACTAGACCAATCTATGATGGTTTAAAGCTCACAGATCTATTGTATATAAAATTGAAAGGTTCAAAGACCTATTACACATAATCCTAAAAGTCAAGAGACCTATTACACATAAAGTTCAGGGACCTATTAGACACAGCTCAAAAAGTTCAGGGACGAGTAGTCTAACGTAATCTAAACTGTTTCAAAACACGAGCCAAACGTCTCATTGGCTTACTTTTTTTTTTTTTTTTTTAAAAATATTCTATTCATAGATGGGGTTGAGAGAGAGGGAAAGGAAGAGGGTGGTCCCAAAGGGGAAGGGGTGGTTGGAGGAGGATAAGGCCATAAGGGCATCCAATTCCAATCCATTTGAAACACAAAGGGAAGAGATTTTCAAAGATTGACATAATTACCAGCTTTAGAGGAGCCTATAAGACAACAAGCTCCGCTCCACTGCTATCATTTTTCCCACCTTTTCCTTTTCAACTCCAAAGTTTTCAGCACTCAGCAGCTTAGTCAACTTAGGACATGGACACCCATTGCAAAGCTAAAGCATAGAGAGAGAGAGAGAGAGAGAGAGAGAGAGAGAGAGAGATTAGCCAACAAACATAAATTAGTTTAAGTACTTTGACATGTTACTCAAATTGATGCAATTTCTTTCATTTCAGTGAAAGACAAAGTCCTGCAACTTGATTAATTCAAGTTAATTTGAGTGCTTTGGCATGTTACTCTAAGAGGGCTGGTGAACACATGCAAACAATTAAACAATAGGAAGTGTTAATAGTTAATAGTGTTTGTGTCAATAGTTGCATTTCTATGGTTTTCGTCAGTCTTATTTATTTGATGGTTTAAATACTATTTTGGTCCTTGTACTTTTGGATTTTGTCCATTTTGATCTCTGATTTTAGAATTTATTTCATTTTGGTCCTTGTGCTTTCAAAATGTTCATTTTGGTCTTTGTACTTTTAAAAAGTAACCAATTCAATCCTTATTAGCAAAATTCAAGCGTAAGTTTTATACACAAATTTATGATTACATTTTAAGAAATTTAGTAAGATAAGAAGAAATTGAAAATGAAGCGACCAAATTGGCCATTTTTTAAAAGTATAGGGACCAAAATAAACCTTTTGAAAGTACAAAGACCAAAATAAACCAAAACCCAAAATACAGGACTAAAATAAACATTTTGAAAGTACAGAGACCAAAATAAACCAAAAGTACAAAGACCAAAATAGTATTCGAACTTTCTTTGATTAGATCTACAACACATCCTAACTATTAAGCAATATATTGGTGTCCAATAAAGAACACATCACACAACAAATTTATCAACATTTGATATTGAAAACGAAGTTACGAAAAAGAGACTTTCAGAATATCCAACCAAATTTAAAATTTTAAAACTAAAAAGACAAAAAGTAGGCAATTTAAACTAAAGGCGACTTTTTTTGTAAGTTATTTATTCTTGTAAAGGGACCAATTTGATTGCCAGAATAAATCTGTAAATATGTGACTCTCATAGTCATGACACAATATAAAAAAGAGCTTTCTTTTTGGCACTTTCTTCACCTTTTCCTCTTTCCTATGCTAATCTCTTTCCATCGAGTAAATACAACTCATGTTTGACTAATACCTTGGTGCCAGTGAATTGTGTTTTTTTTTACTTCAAATGGCAATATTTGTAAATCAATTGGTCACACCTGTCCATTTGTGCAAAACCAGATTCTTGAATCTTCTATTTTTCCTTCACAATCCTATTACATAAATGAAGTATAAGAATGTGGGAATAAACAATACATGCACCAGTATTAATTAACAATAATAAAAGACTTGATCTCTTTTTCCAACTAAAGTTTCTCAAAATAATATACAATTTGAACTTACACAACTAATATTTGAGTGTCAAGCCATAACTTTGTTAAGGTAGCAGCTTTCAAACAAGCGAGCCTTGGCCGGTGTAGGATAATATTACATCTCTTGCTTTTGCAACAAACCAACCTCTACTTAATGATGCAACCCTAAATCACTTCTTCCATTGTGGCAACCTTTGGACCACAACCTGTAACCAATGGTCCACCTAGATTAATGGAGTGAGTAGAGCCAGAGCAAGAACAGAGGGCAGAAAGAGAAAGACAATTGTCTCTACTTTATCTTAAATTCAAAATATTACATATAAAAATTAAGGTTCTATAGTTTTTCATCTAATTTACACGCTTTGATTTTTTGTCTTTGAAAATTAAGCTAACAAGTTACAATATCTACTTTCTAAAAATGTTTTCAAAATTTAAGCCAAGTTTTGTTTTGTTTTTGGAACTTGGTTACGGATTCAAATGTTTTTTTTTTTTAAGAAAAGTGAAAACCATAGTAAAAGAAATTGGGAGGAAATAAGTACCATTTTCAAAAACAAAAACTAAAAATGAAATCATTATCAAGTGGAGCCTGTATAAAAAGGATTGAGGGAGAAATTTTATCCCTCCATATTAAAATTGGCTTGACCATGCGCCAGAAAGCTTGCCTTTCAGCAAAAGGCAGTCTAATGATGTTGAGGAGATTTAGGGCTATCATGGATCTTATATATATTCAATGCAATGATAGAAGGATTGCCTTGTAGATCTGAACAAAGAAGCAAATAGGTACTAAGATGATGGGTTTTTGACAGTACCTTGCCAGAGTTCTCTTTATTGCCAACAATTGTTTGACAAGCAAGCCTCCAACTTTCGGGTTTCTGAATTTTCACAACCAAAGTCAATATTGCTCCGTGCGAACAAATGATGAATGGCAAACTTTTAGAAAACATGAATAAAAGCAGGCTCCCAGAAAGTTAAATTTTTAGGTTCGAATTAATTGAATTGTTCAAACAATTTGTTGATGTTACCTTAGGATTTTGTTTGGGTCAAGAATGCTCAACAAGCGGGCAGTAGATTTTACAACAATAAAGAAACAGTGAAACAGCGAAAAAGTTCATGAACCTACCATCTTGGCCATATATCATGCAGTTTTGGGGATAAAATGTTTTCATATTGGGTCTTTAAGGAGATTAACACATATACGTAGACTGGTAGAGAAAAGGTCTATATTGGGAAAGTTCATAGCTAATAACACAACATAGGAAGCCCCATAATGAACCAAAAAGGTCTTTTTTTTTAAATCTTCAAACATGCTTCCTGTTAAATCTTTCAGGGGCTGTGGGGTACTGGATATTGAGTGCGAATCTGCGTAAACACAAAAACAGGCTGAGAAGGAGAGATTTAAGTCTATCAATTATTATCTTACCTTCTTCAGATAACGTAGTTCAGTATTTGTTCTCTCATTCAATAGATCCTTCCCATCAATTATCTGCACAAAAAAGATTATAGAACATCATCAGAAATCCAGCTCTTTGTGTTCATTAAAAAAATGGTTAAAAGAAAATTTTAGTCATGTACTTTCCAAGGTAAAATCTGGAAAATTTTAGTATTTAATGATTAAGTCCCTATACATTCAAAGTTGTAATAGTTTAGTCCTTAAACTTTAATATGCACCAAATATGTTTATAGACTACTAGGAATAGATTTTTACATATGAAAAATCAATACTTCTATCTTGTTGAAACTTCTTCGCAATAGGGACTAAATTGTTATAATGTTTAAAGTACAGGGGGCTAAGTTGTTACATATTAAAATTCACAGACTAATCTATCACGAATTTGAAAAAATATAGGGACTAAATCATTACCCTATTAAAGTTCAGGAATTAATTTGTTACTTCAGTAAAAGTCAAGGACCAAATACATGCATGTCCTCTACTTTAGATTTTCCTTAACCGATAATCTATACTTAACAAGACGTGATGCAATGAAGAAAAAAGAAAATTTAATTAATTAAACCCCATTTGATAAAAAAAATTAAACCCCATTTGATAACCTTTTTTTTTAATAATTTAAGCTGATAAACACTACTTCCATTTCCATCTATCAATTTCTTTGTTTTGTTATTCAACTTTTAAAAATGTTTTTAAAATCCAAGCCAAGTTTTGAGGAAAAAAAAAGTAGTTATTAAAAACTTTTTTTCCCTCTAGATTTCGGTAGGAAAGATGGAAATCATAGTAAAGAAATAGTGAGAAAACAAGCACAACTTTCACCCAAACAAAAAAAACCAAATGGTTATCAAACGAAACATTAATTATTAAAAAAAAGAAAGCATTTGTATGTGAAACCAAAAAACAGCACTAAGAAATTTTCATCAAGATTGTGACACCATATTATTTCGTACAATATGATTATCTAGTGTGTCTTTTCCCACTGTAGTTGCAATCACAAAAATCCAGTTTTTTAGCCTGTGAGTGATCTCTCTAAGTATTTACAACTTTGACGTGCATTTGTTATGCTCTGCTTTGTCCAGAAGCAGACCACAATCTGACCTGCATTGTTTATTCTGTTTATTAGAGGCAATTTTATTTTATGTTACTTCACCAGCAGGCTAGCAGAAAAAAACAGATCTCAGAGAAAAAATACTAGAGCTCTAACTACAAGGATATGCCACGAAACTACCTCGACAATACAGGTCCCGCAGCTTCCGCCACCACCACAGTTCATCACTTTCCCCTGAGAACATTTGGATGCATTTCAATGACACATCATGCGAGAAGACACAGGTGAAAATGATCAACTAATAACAACATTGAGATTATTGTCATTGTTAAATCACACTACTAAAAGTTTAAGCTGATGAACGTAGATTTAATCTTTTTTAATTATTTAATACCCCTCTTGTCTCGTGGGATTTGCACAAGATCCAACAATTGGTTAACAATATTAAGTATGGAGAAATAATATTGCAGAAATTTATAACATAGGATCTGATAGCATGTTAAATCACCATTAAACCCAAAAACTTTAGGCCCCGTTCGATAACCATTTGGTTTTTGGAAATTAAGCTTGTTTTCTCTCAAATTCCTAAGAATGGTTTACATCTTTGTTAAGGACACATTTGTATTCCTAGCAAAATTCTAAAAACAAAAACAAGTTTCTGAAAACTATTTTTTTTAGTTTTTAAAACTTGGTTTGGTTTTTGAAAACATGGAAAAAAGATTAGATAAAAACACAAAGAAACTTGTAGGTGGAAGTTGTGTTTGTAGGCTTAATTTTCAAAAACCAAAAACCAAAAACCAAATGGTTATCAAACGGGACCTTAGTTGATAGGTTAGGATAAATTTCTTACTTAATCAATACATTAGCAGTCATTAATTAATCATTAAGACAATGAATTATTTAACTGTGAGCCTGTTGAACTCAGAAAAAAATTGGCTGTGAGCCTGTGATCACTCTTAGGCCTTACTGGATTGAACTACAAAAATTTTTATCGAAATTGTCGAGAATAAAGACTGAATTGTAAAGCCTAGAATTTATAACATGGTTCAACTGAGACTGATGATCAGACAAAGTAAGGCATTGTTCTAAGTATGGTATTCTGTAATATCAGCTCAAATTCATCTGGAAGTTTCAAGAAACAGTCGTCATTTTCCAATACCGTCGGAGACAAAATCCATGATCATTGCATATCTTTCTTTCCTTCACATTACCCTGACATTACTAGAAATTGAGAACAATGACATTAATGATCCATAATATTCCTTGCTATGGTTAAATGTTTGCAGTGTTAGGGCAACATACGAACCAGTTCAATAATAAATCACAGTTCACAACACACACCGTATCGTGCAGAAATCAAAACTTACATAGGGTGCGTACAACTCGATCTTGTTATCCAGCATTATATTCCTCAACAGCTTCTCGCCGCTAATCGCCTTGGCCGAGTCCACCGGGAACGATCCGTCGCTTCCAGGCTTCGGCTGTTCGAACCAAAGAACCACAAACATCAAACAGTCAGAATCCAACAAACTCTACGGAACTAAAATCAAATTACCGATAACGAAGTCTTCCACGCGAAGTTACCCCAAGAAATTCCAGCTCGATTTCAGGCTTTTCTGGCGGACTCGACAGCAATGGCTCCGAAGAATTAGCAGCGACGGAGAGCGAGAAGGTCGGTTTCCGACTGGGGAAATTTCCGATTAGGAATCGGCGGTTCGCAGTGCCGGAGGGGAATTCCGGCTGCCTGAGTGATAAAAGAGCTGCGGTGACGTTGAGGGACGCCATAGCATTATCCTCCTCCCTCGGCTCGACCAGTCGGAAATTTCTCAGTCATTCATCATTTACTTCTGTTCCTTTTCTTCTTTCTTTCTTTCTTTTGTTCGTTAATTCTCCGCCGCGAGTTTGAAGGGGTAATTTCGTAAATTTGCAGTGTCGTTGCGGCCAATTTTCAAAAAGTGACTTCTAGAGAGGGCGGGAAGTTGTGTGTTGATGGACATGACTCTGCCGCTTGTATTTTTTTGCTGGTTTTGTATGTATGTACCATATGGAAAATAAATTGGAGGAATTATAAGTTTGTTTTTTAAATATAGTTTGATAAGCATTTAATTTTTTAAAATTGTTTTTGTTTTCTCATAATTTTCTTATCATAAAAATTATTTCTAAATTCAATTATCTTTTTTGTGGGGTGGAGGATTCAAACATGTTATAGGTAATTTGACCACTCTGAAATTCAAGGAGCAGACGTAGGCAACACGACACGAGCTAGAAAACAGGACCAGAAAAATGGATTCTGGAGGAGAAACAGGCCAGAGGGTCGGGCCAAGGCCGAAGGGATCGGGCGTTGGCCCAACCCCTACTAGGCCTCGACCATGGGCCGAGGCCAAGTCCTTTAGCCTTCGTTTGGTCCTTGGTGCCCCTGGACGCCCCGGTTCCATCTGGTTCAGCCTGAATCGTCTCCAAAAGCCTAGAAACCCAAAGGCAAGAAAAAGTATTTAAGCCCTTCTTCATCACTAAAGAAGGGATCCCAAAACTCATTCTCTGAACTCTTCTCTTACTCTTGCTCTCTTGCTTCCCATCTTTCTCCTTGCTGACTTAAGCATCGGAGGCGGTGTGGCAAACACCACACCGGTGTGCAGGTTATTTTTGTCTTGCAGGTCACGTCTTCCCCCTCTTCAAACAAATTTACCGTTGGTGGCACGTGAAGGTCAGGTGAGTTTCTCCTGTCCAAATTTGACCATCAACATTTGGCGCCGTCTGTGGGGAAGAAAGCTTGCTAGTGAATTTTGTGCATCGGTTATCTAACGAGTACGAAGATGGAGAAGAGAACCCAGAATCCAAACACAAAAACTTCAGAAAATAACCGTCATCCGCAGAAATCACGAGAAGAGAATGACGCACAGAGGTCGTCGAGACGAACATGCCAGGGAACCGAAGCCGAGGAGAAGAGGTTGACGCCAAAGTTACTGCCCTAGAGGATAAGGTGAGTGGAATGGTTTGAAGTTTGTCTAGGATACTTCGTATCTTGGATAAACCTGGTCCTAGCACCAAAATCCATGGGGAAGAATTGATTAGAGATCCAAGGAAGGGGAATGAGCCAATCGAATACGTTGAAGAGTCGGAGACAAGATTGAAGGGAAAGAAGACCAACAGCGCGACCAGCAAGGTCGGGGGGCTGAAACCTACGGAACGCACGATTTTGAGGAGCCCAGAACCAAGTATCAGTCGTAGAACAGACTTGAGGAACTTGATTGAGGAAAAGCACAGAATGGCCAAAGTTGCTGAGGTCGAGGCTAAGGCTGTCGAGGCCTAGGCTAGAGCTGCCAAGGCCTAGGTTAGGGCAGTCGAGGCCGAGGCTAGAGTGGCCGAGGCCGAGGCCAAGAGGGACAATCTCCCTTGGAAGACCGAGCTTCTAAACACCCTAAAGGAGCTCGGAAGTTCCCAAGGGGACCTGCAGAAATCAAAGGATTCTGGAGAACAAAACTTAGAAGAACTAATCGACCAGGTTGACCCATCCTTCACTGATGAAGTCATGAAAGCCGAGGTGTCCCAGAAGTTCAAGGTACCTACATTTAAACCGTATGATGGCAAGAAGGACCCCGTACAACACCTAGACGCCTACAGAAACTGGATGGACTTCCATGACGTTTCAGATGCAATCAGGTGTCGTGCTTTCTCTTTCACTCTAACAAGACCAGCCAAGCAATGTTTCAGACGTTGAAAAGAAGATCCATAAGCTCTTTCAAAGAATTAGCACGAGCATTCCTCTCGTAGTTCATGGGAGCCAGAGAACAATGCAAGCCTCACATCAACCTACTAATGTCAAACAACAGCCATGTGAGAGTTTGTGTGATTATATAACACGTTTTAACGAAGAAGCACTACAGGTTGAGGGGTACAGTGAATGAATAGCCCTAGTAGCCATAACAACAGGACTGGAAGACGAGAGATTGCTTAATTCAATATGTAAGAGCCAACCTCGAACTTATGTTGAATTTGTTTCCAGAGCCCAGAAGTACATGAGTGCAAAGGAGTTGCTTAGATCGAAGAGGTTAGAACACAAGAGGTATTCTTCATTCGACAGAGGACAGACGAGGTTGGTCGCGTCCGAGCCGACCAGACCGAAGAGACTACACAAGAAAGTTTGAAAAGTACACCCTTACCTCACTCCCACAGGAGAAAATCTTAATGGAAATTCGGAATACGAACCTCTTTAATGTACCAAGAAAGCTGAAGTCAAATCTTGACAAAAGAGACAAAGGTCAGTATTGTCTCTTCCATCGAGATCATGGGCATTCAACTAGGAACTGCAATCAACTGAAGGACGAAATTGAAGCACTAATTCGGAACAGGTACCTGAAGAAGTTCACCACTAAGGCCAAGGCGGTCAGAAATGGTCAAGGCAAAGATGATGATAGACCCCTTCTGGAAATCCGTTGAGGGCCCAAACAGATTCTCCTATGGCCGAGGCCGAGGCCGACCATACTTCACGCTAGGGTCAGGACAACATTCTTGAAAACACACTAAGTCTGAGCTTAGGAAGTTCTAGGTTTCTTTTATTTATTGCGCATTTATCATGTAATCAAAGTAGTGTTTGCTCATTTTACTTTTGGTATGTAGGAGTAGACCTCTCCCTTTTGTTTTACCATTCAAAGTTGAATGTAAAAATTATTACTGATGTCAAGACCTAGTTCTTCATTTTTTAGGCTCAGAATGTGTTTCAAGGAATGTACCAAAACAACATGCGAGCCTAAGCTTCCACGCTTAGTGCCCACACACACATGCGAGCCTAAGCTTTTCAACTTAGAGCCCACGCTTACATGCGAGCCTAAGTTCTCCACGCTTAGTGTCCACGCACATATGCGAGTCTAAGCTCTTCAACTTAGAGCCCACGCTTACATGCAAGCCTAAGCTCTTCAGCTTAGTGCCCACGCTTACATGCGAGCCTAGACTTCTCTGCTTAGTGTCCACGTTTACATGCGAGCCTAGGCTTTCCAACTTAGAGTTCACGCCTACATGCGAGCCTAAGCTCTTCAGCTTACTGCCTGTTGACCATACTTCATGCTAGGGTCAGGACAACATTCTTGAAAACACACTAAGTCTAAGCTTAGGAAGTTCTAGGTTTCTTTTATTTATTGCACATTTATCATGTAATCAAAGTAGTGTTTGCTCATTTTACTTTTGGTATGTAGGAGTAGACCTCTCCCTTATTGATGTCAAGACCTAGTTCTTCATTTTTTAGGCTCAGAATGTATTTCAAGGAATGTACCAAAACAACATGCGAGCCTAAGCTTCCATGCTTAGTGCCCACGCACACATGCGAGCCTAAGCTTTTCAACTTAGAGTCCACGCTTACATGCGAGCCTAAGCTCTCCACGCTTAGTGTCCACGCACACATGCGAGTCTAAGCTCTTCAGCTTAGAGCCCACGCTTACATGCAGGCCTAAGCTCTTCAGCTTAGTGCCCACGCTTACATGCGAGTCTAGGCTTCTCAGCTTAGTGTCCACGCTTACATGCGAGCCTAGGCTTTCCAACTTAGAGTTCATGCCTACATGCGAGCCTAAGCTCTCCAGCTTAGAGCCCGTGCTTACATGCGAGCCTAAGCTTTCATGCTTAGAGCCCACACCACTACATGCGAGCCTGAGACGTTGAGCACACGACCCAGACTAACATCAAGACTAAAGCCGAGCCAAGCCATCTAGTTGAGGCTGAGACCGACCCTATGGTCTTGCCACGTGAGAAGTACTTACACAGGGGCTTCAAAATAGAGGAATGGACTGAACAAACATCTAAAATGAGGGGCAAAAAGTAGGGGTGAGCAAGTAAAGCCGAAAAACCGAGTCGACCGACCAAAATCGACGTCGGTCGGTCGGTTTTCTTATAATTTCGGTCGGGGTCGGTGATAACTAGCAAAAAGCAAGTTATTTCTCCTTTAAACTTAGGCTAAAATAAGGCTAAAAGATATATTGATGTGTTATTACTACGCAGTAAGAAAGGAAAATGCGATGGTTTTCTACGGAAGGCTATATTTATAGATGCGGTACGAAATTATAAAAATATAAGGTGCTAACGCATTAAAAATGCAGTTGTTTGTTGCCCAAGTTTTCTTCAGCGCAGGCACACATCCCAAAACGCTAGTGAAAGGAAAGATGGGTGAAAAGACCGTGCTGACACAGAGCTGACACACAAGTTGGCAGAAGATAACTAGGGCACATTCGCTAGTTCCTAGATGAAGTCAGCTTCCCCTGCCTATAAGAAGTATCCACCTGCTTAAGGAAAAGGGGGAGGGGAGGAACGAGGAAAGGATCAAGAAAAGAAAGAAGAAAGAGAAATCACAGAGGGTCACTACGTTGGAAATGCTTGTATTGAGCATAAGATGTATTACGTAGTTTATTCCTTTGCTCGCATGAGCTAATTTTCTTCATCAAGGCTCAGCGCAAGCACCCATGTGTTGATAAGTTTATTTTGTAAGCGCATACTTTGATTCAATGAAACATTAATGTCTTCTACTTAGATGCAATACTATTTTCATTACTAACTCCCGCCTGGCCAGCTGGATGTGGTAGCAGCATGTTAAATCCCTGACAGGTAATGCATGTGGAAATATCTAAGTAGAACAAGCTAGCGCATTGCATGTAGTCTTGGTAGCATTAGACAAAATACTACCGCTATAAGATAATGCATGAATGAGCTTTGACTATATTAGGACTAATGCAGTCTCTTGTAAGTTGTTAGAGAACTAAACTTCCGCATGAACTAATTAAACAAAACAGTTGTTGGTTCTACGCCAAACGCATAAGTAGTACCAGAAGGGAATCTTATGATTTTTTCTCACTTAAGCATTAATGGATCAATTAGTCACAGTATGCGCTACAAGGTTACTTAGAAACACATGAGGTTGCTGTCGTAACAACCTTGATAGTATTTTCCTTGATTACTTCTTCTAACTGTCAACACATGCTTTAATATTTATGCATTTCATTAACATTCTTCTCAATCAAACCTTTTCTTTAAGTTTCCATAATACCACGCGTCCTAGAGTTTAAATCAAAAAGTTATTAAAAACTTTACAATCGCATTCCCTGTGGATTCGACCTAGCACTCACTAGGTACTACTTGATTGTGTTAATTTATACTTGGATTAATACATATCTGCGATAAATTCTGTATTAATTTATTGGAATACTGACAACCGATCAAGTTTTTGGCACCGTTGTCGGGGATGGCAATCAAGTTTTTAATAATATTTTTGATCTGACACTCCATTTGGTATTATTTACCGTGTTTCCTGTTGAGTAAATTTTCTCCAAGCAACCGTAGATTGCATGCGTGCTGCTCGCCTGATCGATTTTGAAGTTGATCCTGAAATTGACTGAACTTATCATAGAAGGAGAATAAATCGACGTGCTCGAAGACAACCAATTAAACAACCAAGAGAGATGGCAGCACCTAACCAACCAAATAGATCGGTAAATTCCATCCAAATGGCTAATGATAGAGCCAGAGGAATAAGAGATTATGTAGCCCCTGCAAACTGTAATTTCAACCCAGGGATAGTACAACCAACTTTGGAAACAGAAAGGTTTGAGCTAAAACTTGTTATGTTTCAAATGCTGACTGTTGCAGGGCAATTCGGAGGAAGTCCAGCTGAAGATTCACACTCTCATTTAAAATCATTCCTGGACATCTGTAATAAATTCATCATTCCAGGAGTAACACAAGAACAGCTGCATGTCATTCTTTTTCCTTATTCATTAAGAGACGCTGCAAAAATCTGGTTAAACCAACAACCAGCAAATTCTATTGCTACATGGAATGATTTAGCCGAGAAGTTTTTAGAGAAATACTTCCCACCAACATCAAACTTGAGACTCAGGAAAGAAATCATGACTTTTGCTCAGATGAAAGACGAAACACTCAGTGAGGCATGGGAACGTTTTAAAAGTCTGTTGCAAAGATGCCCACATCATGGACTGCCACACTGCATTCAGCTAGAGACCTTCTACATAGGACTTAACAAAAATTCGCAGGTATTAGTAGATTCATCTGCTAATGGTGCGCTCCTCAGAAAAACTTACTTTGAAGCTCGCGCAATCCTTGATCTCATTGCGCGCAACAATTATGAGTGGGGTACCATGGAAGACAAAAGAAAAAGACCTATAAAAGCTAGTTCTGGAAGTTTTGAGGTTGACCCATTGACTTCAATAAACGCAAAAATTGATGCGTTGACTACCAAGATGGATGCGCTAACAGCAAGCACAACACCATTGATCGCGCAACTCAACACAGTGGGATGCGAAATCTGCGGAGAGGGACACACGCATGATCAGTGTCCTTCAAATCCAGAATCTGTATTCTATGTGGGACCGCAAGGAGCTGTGCGCAACAATCCGTTCTCAAATACATACAACCCTGGATGGAGGATTCACCCAAATTTCTTAGGGTCAGTTTAACTCTAACCATGCAAACTCTGCGCCAAGATTATTTAACTCTAACCATGAGCAACCATCGTAGGGTCAGTTTTAGCGCAATTCCAACGTAGAAGGCGGAAACTAAGGAGCATCATCTTCAAATACACTAGAAACAATGATGACGGAATTTATGACAAGCCAAAAAGAATACATGGCCAAGAATGATGCAGTGGTTCAAAGCCAAGCCGCATCCTTGCGAAATTTGGAGATTCAGGTAAGACAGCTTGCGTCAGAACTTAAAAACAGACCTGCGGGAGCATTACCAAGCAACATAGAAGCCCCTAAAGGAAAGGAGCACTGCCATGCACTGACTCTCCGCAGTGGAAAACAGCTGCAATCAAATGATCCTGCAACAGCACAGGAAAATTTGACTAAAACTGCGACCACAACAAGCAGCACTCAAGAACAGGAAGAGAACGCAGTTGAAGAAGAACCCAAAAAGGAAGAGATACAAGCAGAGAAAGAACCTGACGCATATAAGCCCACAATCCCTTTTCCTCAGAGACTAAGAAAGAAAAATGATGAGACCCAGTTCAAGAAATTCTTAAACGTCCTGCGGGAACTCCACATCAACATCCCACTGGTTTCCAGCATTAGAAAAAATGCTCAGATACGAAAAATTCTTGAAGGACATCTTGACGAACAAAAGACCATGGAAGGAATTCGAGACAATTGCGTTGACTAGCGAATGCAGCGCAATACTAGCCAACAAGCTCCCACCCAAACTAAAGGATCCTGGAAGCTTCACCATTCCCTGTTCAATAGGAGGGATTGATGTTGGCAGAGCTCTATGTGACCTCGGCGCAAACATCAATTTAATGCCCTTGTCAGTATATAAGCGTCTAGGGATTGGAGAAGCACGCCCAACCACTGTTACGCTTCAACTTGCAGATAGATCAGTGGTACATCCTGAAGGAAAAATCGAAGATGTTCTGGTGAAAGTCGACAAATTTATTTTTTCAGCAGATTTCATTATATTTAGGGATGGCAAAAAAACTCGCGGGGTTGGGTCCCCGCGGGTCCCCGACCCGATCGGGTAGGGGAATCCCCAGTTTGACAAGGTATGGGGGTCAAACCGGGGGTAATATTCGGGTCCCCGATTGGGGACGGGGCGGGGATGGGGAGTGTATCCCTGCCCCGACCCCAACCCCCGACCCCGCCCCGTTTAATTTTTCATAAATTTTAATTAATATTTAATATTAATAATATATATTATGAAAAAAAATATACATATAAAATAGGAATAGAAGATGAGCCCAATAAGTCCAGCTCACTCTTTAGTCCAAGCCCAACTCATTGTTTTTTAATAATAAAATTAAAGTTAGGTAAACTCATTTTCCTCCACACAATCACACAACACAAACCCTAGCTTTTGAAACTTCCCTCCCAACTCAAGTCTCATCTCCACTCTCCAGTGACCTGCTGGCTGCCGCTGCCGCCACCTCTTCGTCGCCGGCGAAAGTTGCCGCCGTTCCGGTATGTTCTTTTCTTTAACCTCCTTTTTCTTTTTTTTTTTCGGAACTTCCCCTGTTTTTTTTTTTTTTTGGTCTTCTAAATCGCCCACTCAGGAAAAAGCAAGCAAAATGGTAAAAGCAAGCAAATGTTTTTTTTTTTTTTTGTTCCGGAAGAAGATCCTTGAAGGAAGGAAAAATTACTGTAATGTGGGACTATGATTTTTTTTTTTTTTTGTGTACCGGAAGAAGATCCTTGAAGGAAGCAAAATGGTAAAAGCAAGCAAAGTGGGACTGTGATTTTTTTTTTTTTGTTACCAGAAAAATTACTGTAATGAAAACGTGTCATGACTCATGGGTTGTGATTTTGTTTCATATTTATGATTTTGGATTTGTTCAAATTTAAAGCACAATTTGATGTTGGCTTATTTAACTAAAAAAGAAAAAAGAAAAAGAAAAAAACAAAGTGTTTGACCACTGAAATGAAGGGTTTGTCTTAAAGATTTAAAGATTTTAATGAGTATAAGAGTAAAAACAGAGGGAAGCTAATATAAGGTGATTAAATATACAAATCCAAAATCTTCTATTACCGGAAAAATTACTGTAAAGATTTAAAGTTTGTTATGTAATTTTGTATTATATTTTCAAGCAATTAGTTGATGGTTATTATATTTTGTTATGTAATTTTGTATATTAATGGTTATTATATTTTGTAAATTAATGTGTATTTGGTTATTTAATTTGATAGGAACAAAACAATGTCTTCATCACCCTCTACAAATAAAGATGGGGAACAATTGAGTACTACACCAAGTCCAAATTTAACTCCTGGTTCAACCCCAACTTGTTCAGGTACTCCTAGTCCTATTCGTATGAATGAAATTGATTTGGAAAACTCTTCGGATAGAGATTATGAGAATGTTTGTGAGGAGGGAAGTTTAAAGAGGAGGTTGACATCTGTTGTTTGGAATCATTTTAAGAAGCAGAAAATTGATGGTGTAGATAAGGCGGTGTGTAACTAGTGCAAACGAAAATTAGGAGGTGAAAATAAAAATGGGACAAAACACTTGCATGACCATATCAAGATATGTCTCTATAAAGGACAAAAGGACATAAGAAAATCTCTATTGAATCCTAATCGAGAGAATAAAAACACAGTAGGGATATATACTTTTGATCCAGATGCTGCAAGAAGAGCATTAGCTAGGATGATTATCAGACATGAATATCCTCTCTCAATAGTTGAACACGAAGGTTTTAGGGATTTTTGCAACATCATTCAACCGTTATTTAAGATGGTATCTAGAAACACAATAAAGAAAGAAATTTTAGACATTTATGAGACAGAGAAGGCTAAAACTATGAAGTTGCTGGATGAGAACAATGGCAAAGTTGCACTTACAACAGACATGTGGACTTCAAACAACCAAACGAAAGGATATATGGCAGTCACTACACATTTCATCGATGATAGTTGGGTTTTGCGGAACAAAATAATCAGGTAACACTTTTTAAACCTTTTAAAATGTTTTAATGTTAGAATTACTTGTATTCATCTTTATTTTAGTTTGTCACTTATTTGTTAGGTTTATATATATCCCTGCTCCACACAATTCTGAAACACTTTACGAAGAATTTATGGAATGTTTGATGGATTGGAATATTGATAGAAAATTGTCTGCTATGACCGTAGATAATTGTAGTACAAATGACTCCATGGTTCATATGCTTTTAGATAGACTTTCAGGAAATTTAATGTTGGATGGGAGTTTATTTCATATGCGATGTTGTGCTCATATTTTGAATTTGATTGTGAAAGATGGATTAGCAGTAATAGGGGATGGTATTGAAAGAGTTCGTAATAGTGTTGCTTTTTGGTCAAATACACCAAAGAAATTAGAAAAGTTTGAAGAAACTGCTCGTCAATTGAATGTTCACATTGGGAGGAAGTTAGCACTTGATTGTTGTATTAGATGGAATTCTACGTATTTCATGTTAACTACGACTTTGGATTATAAGATTGTTTTTCCTCGATTAAAACAACGAGAGCCAAAATACAAATGTTTGTCTTTGGATAAAGACTGGATATTGGCAAAGGAGGTATGTGAAAAATTGAGGATATTTCATCATGTGACTGAAATATTCTCTGAATCCAAATATCCTACTGCAAATCTCTTTTTTCCAAAAGTTTGTCAATCGAAATTGGCTATTTCTAAATGGACTAAATCTAGCTTTGAGGAGATAAGAGTTATGGCTACAAACATGATTACAAAATTTGAGAAGTATTGGAAGATAATTCATGGGGTAATGGCCATAGTAGCAGTTTTAGATCCACGTTACAAGATGAAATTGATTGAGTTTTACTTCCCTCGAATTTATTGAGATATTTATTTTATTGAGGTAGAGAGGATAAAAAAAACTTTGTTTAGATTTGGAGAAAGAATATCACAAGAAGCGTGTGGATAGAAGTGGTGCTTCTCATAATCTTGATCATTCCAAAAATTCAGATAAAGGACCAAATATGGAAGAGTCTGGAGATGATTTCAATGATTATGATTTGTTTGTATCAAGTTCTAATACAATGAATCATAAGCTGCAATTTGATGCATATTTAGAGGAGCCTGTTTTACCCTGATCATCTGATTTTGAAATTCTGAGTTGGTGGAAATTGAATGAAGTCAAATATCCAATTTTACAAGAAATTGCTAAAGATATATTAGCAATCCCATTATCAACCGTTGCATCAGAGTCTGCATTTAGCACATGTGGTAGAATTGTGAGCCCACGTCGCAATAGACTTCATCCAAAAACATTAAAGGCTTTGATGTGCGCTCAAAATTGGATTATAACGGAAGTTTTGATAGGTATTTTTTTAATGTTATTTAATATATCTTTGTTAGTTAATATATTAATCAATACTTTCTTAAATGTTAAATGTGTGAAAAATGAAGGTTCTGACATTGGAAAAGAAATGGTTAAACGTTTGGCTACCATTTTAGAAGATGCTGATGAGGAGGTATGCATGTTATATACAATTATAATGATGAACATCCTATTTAATATGTATTGTTTACTTATATTTTGTGATACTATTTGTTAATTAATTCTACTACAGGACGAGGAAACATAATACTAACTAACTGCCTACATCCACTTGAAACGTAATACTAAGATGATGACAAGGTATATGATTATGTTATATTGATTATGTTACTGTACTTTTATACTCTATTGTACTAATAAATTGTTTTTATTACAGGACATATTGTTACATATTTTAATGGGTCATCAGTCAGGAAAAAAGAGACAAGAAAAAGAATTGAATAATTGAGAAAACTATTGTATCATTTTACCTTTGGATTGTATTATGAACTTTTATGACAACTTTATGTATTTCTATTGTTGTATTGTATAATTTGTATTATGAACTTTTATTGTAACTTTACGTATTTTTATTGTTGTATTTTATTTGTCTAAAATTGTATGCATTTATGTCTATTTTTTTTACAAAGAACTGACAATTTATATAGAAAGAGACTTGAATTAAAATTAAAATTTATACATGAAAAGAATAATAGAAAAATAACAGGAATAACATGGGAATCCCCTATAAAAACGGGGATGGATCCCCGTGGGGACCCGTTCCCCAAACGGGGAATCCCTGTCCCCGTCCCCGCCTCCTAATGGCGGGGATGAGGGTGGGGATGGGGATTAAAAGTCCCCTCGAGGACGGGGATGGGGAATCCTCCCCCCCGGTCCCCGCCCCACCCCGCCCCGTTGGCAACCCTAATTATACTTGACTACGAAGCAGATAGGGAAGTTCCTATTATTTTGGGAAGACCATTCCTAGCAATTGGCCAGACACTAATTGATGTACAAAAAGGAGAGCTCACCATGCGCATGAACGATCAAAAGGTAGTTTTTAATGTGTTCACCACATTAAAATACCCAGATGACACTAAAGAATGCGATGTGGTGGCGCGCATAGATGTATGTTCCCCAATGGAAATTCTGCAACTAAATGCCCTCAGAGCTGCGCGAGAGGAAGAAAAAGAAGATCAAATCGCAGGAGAGACAGATGAAGGCTGCATCATGGCGCAACCCACAAAAGTAAGTCATGCGCTAGATCTCAAAGAAAGAACTCTCACCTTACCATCCATTGTACAGCCACCTGCGCTGGAACTCAAACCACTCCCAGCGCATCTGAAATACAAATTTTTGGGTGAAGAAGGATCTCTACCTGTGATCATCTCGTCGAAGCTAGATTTGTCGCAAGAAAGCCTTTTAATGCAAGTATTAGATAGGCACAAGAGTGCTATTGGATGGAGTCTTGCATACATCAAGGGAATTAGCCCCTCATCTTGCATGCACAAAATCTGTTTGCAAGACGAATCTGATGAGTTTGTTGAGCGTCAGATAAGATTAAACCCTACTATGATGGAGGTGGTGCATAAGGAAGTCATGAAATGGCTTGACGCAGGAGTAATTTACCCTATCGCAGACAGTAGATGGGTAAGTCCTGTGCAATGCATGTCAAAGAAGGGTGGAATGACGGTAGTTACCAACGCAAAGAATGAGTTAATCCCATCACGCACCATCACGAGATGGTGTGTATGTATGGACTACCGCAAGCTCAACGCAATCACCAAGAAGGATCACTTCCCTCTTCCCTTCATTGATCAAATGCTAGATAGGCTTGCGAGACAAGCGTACTACTGTTTTCTTGATGGATATTCAGGATATAATCAAATATCCATTGTGCTAGAAGATAGAAGAATTCAACTTTTACATGCCCTTATGGAACCTTTGCGTTTAGAAGAATGCCCTTTGGATTATGCAATGCTCCAGGGACATTTTAAAGATGCATGATGGCCATTTTCTCAGATTTGTTGGAAAGATCAGTAGAAGTCTTCATGGATGATTTCTCTGTTTATGGAAAGTCTTACGCAGATTGCCTGACGCAATTGGAACGTGTTTTGGAGCGATGCGAAGAAACGAACTTAGTGCTAAATTGGGCAAAATGCCATTTCATGGTAGAGGAAGGAATAGTCCTGGGCCACCGCATATCAAAAGCAGGTATCGAGGTAGACAAGGCAAAAATAGATGTGATAGAAAAACTGCCACCACCCACTTCTGTGAAAGGAATTCGCAGTTTCCTAGGTCACGTAGGTTTCTACCGTCGATTCATAAAAAACTTTTCGCATATCACCAAGCCACTGTGCGCATTGTTGGAGGCAAACAGAAGATTTGAATTTTCAGAAGAATGTGCTAAGGCATTTGATGACCTGAAGCATGCGTTAGTCACTGCGCCCATTCTCACAACCCCTGACTGGACAGAACCATTTGTCTTGATGTGTGACGCGAGCGACGTGGCAGTAGGTGCAATTCTAGCACAGAAAAAGGAGAAGTCACTTCACCCCATTTATTATGCCAGCAAGACATTAAATGAGGCACAGAATAATTACACAACAACCGAAAAGGAATTATTGGCAGTTGTTTATGCTTTTGATACATTTCGTGTTTATTTGATTGGCTCCAAGGTTACTGTTTACACTGATCATGCGACAATCAAATACCTAATCGCTAGAAAGGACGCAAAACCAAGGTTGATTAGATGGATTCTCTTGCTGCAAGAATTTGATTTGGAAATCAAAGACAAAAAGGGAAGTGAAAACCAAGTGGCAGATCATCTATCGCGGCTTGAAAACCCTGAAAAGGTGGATGCACCTGATATTCCCATCGCAGAAGAATTTCCAGATGAAAAGCTGTTGAAGATTGAAGAGGAAGAACCATGGTTTGCGGACATAGCAAACTATCTCGCCGCAGGAGTCGTGCCTTAAGAATACTCCGCGCAGCAGCGTAAGAAATTCTTCCATGAAGTAAAATTTTTATCTTTGGGATGATCCTTACCTATATCGCAGAGGACCAGATCAAATCATTCGAAGATGCGTTGGACGCCAAGATGTGTCAAGAATTTTAGAAGCATGCCACGAATCTCCATATGGAGGACATTTTGGAGGACAACGCACTGTGGCGAAGGTGCTACAAAGTGGCTATTGGTGGCCAACGCTGTTTCAAGATGCAAAGAAGCACACAGATAAATGCGACAAATGTCAGCGCACAGTTAACATTAGCGCAAGAAACGAGATGCCACAGAATTATATAGTGGAAATAGAACCATTTGATGTTTGGGGAATTGATTTTATGGGACCATTTCCGTCAACGCAAGGGTACAAATGCATCCTCCTCGCAGTCAACTATGTCACTAAGTGGGTGGAAGCAATTGTCTGCATCAAAAATGATGCGGCAACCGTGGCCAAATTCCTTAAGAAAAACATCTTCACAAGATTTGGAGTGCCACGTAGACTCATCAGCGATGAAGGAACACATTTTGTGAACAAAATCATGACTAAGCTCTTGCAAAAATACAATGTCAAGCACCATATCGCAACAGCTTATCACCCCCAGAGCAATGGTCAAGCAGAGGTATCAAACAGAGAAGTAAAAAGAATTCTTGAAAAAGTAGTCAGCATAAAATAGGAAAGACTGGGCGCAACATTTAGACGATGCGCTTTGGGCTTATCGCACGGCTTTTAAGACACCTATAGGGATGTCCCCTTATGCGTTGGTGTTTGGGAAAGCCTGCCACTTGCCTTTAGAGTTGGAATACAAAGCGCACTGGGCATTAAAACGCCTTAACTTTGATCCAGTTGCGGTAGGTCAAGATTGCGCCAGCTTTTAGAGTTGGAAGAATTCAGAAGAAATGCCTATGAAAATGCCAAAATCAACAGAGAAAAACAAAAACAGTGGCATGACAGGAGAATCTGCAAAAAGGATCTGAAGGAAGGAATGAAGGTATTACTATTTAACTCTCGTTTACGTCTTTTTCCAGGTAAACTGAAATCAAAATGGTCGGGCCCATACATTATCCACAAGATATATCCATATGGGGCTGTGGACTTATATTCTACTGACGGAAAAAGAATTTTTAAGGTCAACGGACAACGAATAAAACCATACATTGATGGGACCTATGACGAGGTTGTTGAGATTGTCCTTCTAGATGACCCACCATGAAGCAACAAGGAAAAGATAGGTCCAGAAAAAAGAGTGCTCTCAGTTGCGGCAGGACCTAATGCAAAGCAAGAGCACAGTAGGTCAAAATTTGTAGTTATTATTTTCTTTCTTTCTGCATGTTTCTATTTTATTGCGATAGTATTTTGGTAAGATAGAGCCTTAGGAAGAAAACCCTAGCGCATTGTTGGGTTCCTAGAGTGAGTAAAAATATGGTATAAGAGGACTCTAGAACTCTGTGCAAGTATACACAGTCCGCAGCAAGTAATAAGTATTATCAATCCAATGCCTGAATTAGCTTCCACTTTATCTATCTTGTGTAACTCTCTAATGGTTTCAAAGATGGTAAAAATGATTGGTTTTTATAAGAATAATGCTGAATCAAAATAAATGACAGAACAAAGAATAAACAAATAGGTAGACAGATTAGAAACAGGCGCTGGTCAGGATTTAGTAATTGTTTTAAGAGATGCTCTAGCAATATTATTGATCATGCAAACTCTCGCAGTATTATTAGCGGATTCCTCCCGAAACTCCGGATTTTTTGGAATGTGTTTCAACCCCAATGAAGTACTACCGATCAAGCACTAGGCAACTGGCTATCCCTAGCTCAGTCACTGGCGTTCACCAATACACAATGATCGTAGTGTGATTAATCGCCACACACTCTCTAAATCATCCCTGAAACTAGAGAGGGGTATTCATACCGGCTGGCCAGGCGGGCATAAAATAGAAACAAGTACAACAATTAACCAAGATACAGTAATCAATTTATATTACTAAAGTTAAGCACGACAATCACATTGTTCCTAACCAACGCCTAAGCTACTTAGTTCATAATATGCATGGGGACGCACGCTACAATCTGAGTAGGCATGTCCATAATTACAAGATAATAAAAGGAAATACTAATCTCCTCGATCAGCTTGCAATGATGGTCTTCTAGGTGGTCTCCAATCTCTCTCCTCTATTTGGCTCCCAAAGGTGGAAGGAACTTCCCAAGAATGGAATGTTTTCTCCCAAAAGTGGAATGACTTTGACTTGGGCGGCTACTTCCTTTTATAGAGTTGAGGAAGGCTTGAATTAGGTTGACTTAGACACGTGGACGGCTTTCCTTGCTCCTTTATCCCGAGAATAACTCAACAGAATTCGGTTCATTAAATTGGCTAACGAGCTGTGACGTGGCAGTTTTCACTCCCAGCTTTGCTCCAGCACAGAGTTTGCTCCCTCAAGTCGCCCAGCAACAGATTCTGCACAAAATGATTTCCAAAGCTTCCATTCTTCCAAATGGGTTAAAACATGTAATATATATCTAAAACCAACCATATTAAGCACAAAAGACACACAAATCAATATAGAAATGAGGCCTAAATGACTACCTTTTGGGCAGTTATCACGCATGTCTCCCTTCGTCAGTAAGTTACTCGCAATGGGGGCGCAACCACATCACTTCACATTTAATGAGTCGCACTACTTTCTGCTGCTGCACTCTACCTGAAGCATCGCCCACATTCTCCCATGATAATCGTGGTCTACCTATCTGCGTGGGAGGTGAAGGGGCATCATTACCCCCAAAGTAGAAAAGTACTTTGCGGCAAGTATAAGAGGCCTTGAAACATTGTGTTTCTTCTTCTATCTCTTCATTTTCTTCGTGCATTACCCCAAAACCTTTTCCTTCTCTCTCGCGAAAAACCTCTCCCTCACCGAACTTCCACCATGTCTGATTCACAAAACCCTTTCAATCGTCGGCTACGCAGACGACGCACCACCCTCATCTCCGGAGGTCAAAGGACCCAATAGGAACATCGTCATTTCCTCTGACGAGGAAAATGACAACCAAAACCAGGGCGAATTCATGGAGGAAGAGAACCCAAAGTGATTGACGGAGAGCGGCCCGGTGAAAGCACCCAAATACAGCTCGCCACCGCGCCGACCACCTCTGGAAACAATGCCATGGAAGTGCTCGACTTAGCACCTTTGGCCACATCCTCTTACAACATCCAGCGAGTAAGCCTCCAACCAACCCAAAACCTCATCGCCCCATGAAACCTAACCCAATTTTCTTCCCCTTTTCCGTCTATATCTATTCTTCCACCACCAGACTCTTTGGCCAACCTCACCTCAAACCCTTCCCCATCATTTTCCTCCACTCCTACAGTCGTTTCAAATCCTCTCCCACCTTCCACCTCCACAAACCCAACTTCACCGCAGTTTTCTGAGCGTGAAGTGGCCGCATGGGACTCCCTGCTGGGGGAGTTGGGCGAAGAAGGAGAAGCAATTCGCCAAAGAGAAGAAAAAGAAAAAGCTGCGGCAGAGGAAGCTGCCCGTAAGGCAGTCGCAGAAGAAGAAGCGGCTAGAGAAAAAGAACGCACCTGCAAGGCGGCGCAAGATCGAGCTGCGGAAGAAGTCGCCGCAGCAAATCTATCTGCAATTGCGGCAACCCTTGGCTCTCCAGCGCACGGGTCAGAATCAACGGATTCAGAAGACGGCCTACCCCTGACCCATCGCCGCAACGTCCAACCTACTGGGGTAACCATCCAAGAGCCTTAGAGAGACCTGCGGCAGGCCCAAGAAAAAAGAGAAAGGGGGCCCTGCCGCATCAAAAGGAAAAGAAAAAGTAGGAGAAGAGAAGAGCCACTTCGCAGAAGAACGGGGGTTCAGCTGCAAGCTCCCGCAGACTATGACGAACCAAATCTCCCATCGAAAATGGGAGTTAGTCTGCGAGAACTTTCCTAACTACGCCCCTGCACTGGTCCGTGATTTCTACAGAGCGCAGTGGCAAGAAGAGATTAATGAAGTGTTGGTGCGTGGCCACACAGTCGCCTTTGCCCCTGCGTGCATCAACTCCGTGTTCGAGCTACCAGACATGCCAGACGCAGATGGCAATGTGCTGTTGACCTGCCAGGACAACGACTTCCTGAGCACAGTTCTCGCTGCGGTGGCCAGACCAAGTGCTCAGTGGGATGGGTATGGCACTGCGAAGACCCTTTGGGCGCAGTTGTTAGGTTTTGAGGCCACAGCTTGGATGCATTGGATAAAGAACCGCATCATGCCCACATCGCATGATGCCACGTTAAGCATCCCAAGGGTGGTCCTGGTCTACTGTATAATGAAGGGGATCACACTTGACTTGGGCAGAATCATCTTAGAAGACCTACGCCAAACTGTTGCAAAACCAAAGGGCACAATGTTCTGCCCTGGCCTTGTCACCCGCCTTTGACGCGCATCCAGCCTGCTGCCAGCACCAGACGAAGAAATTCGACCCATGCAAAAGGACTTTGATGATCAATGGTGGACGCGCATAACGCGCAACCACAACATACGTCTGCAGGCAGAGACTCAGCGCCAAGACCCTGCATCTCAGCGCCAAGTCCCCGCATCCCAGGTAACAGGAACTGCCCCTGCGCCTGAAGCACCAAAGACGAAAAGGCGAAAACAAACTCGCGGGTCGCAATCCTCCTCTGGCAGAAAGGAATGCTCAGCCAGACCCACCGGCGCAGGAAAACACTATCTCCGCCGCAAATCAAGCGTCCTTGCCACCACCACCGCCACCACCGTCGCCGCCTGTCATCCAGCCACCACCTTCTATCCAGCACGAAGAGGTCGTGCATCAAATTGAGGTCCACGAGACCCCATCGTCTGACCCTCCTCGCAGACAAGAAAGGCCCGCGTCGAGCCCCCAACCGCAGTCCACACCATCTGCCAGCACAAGCAATGCTACGTCTGTTCCGCAACTTGATGTGGAAACGACCCTCATCTTCTTGGAGTTAAGGTAGATGGTCCACGAAGTCGCGAAGCCCCTACGCAAGCAGCAAGAGGAATTATCTCAGCGAGTCAATGCATTAGTACTCTTCCTGCTGCGTTGGACTGATTCCTTCGGTCGTCTGCCAGTCACGCCAAATCTTTTCGTTCGGCCGCCTACGCAACCTAGACCTGATGACGCAGGCCCATCTCAAATGTGCGCCCCCATGCCTCCACCTGCGCCGAGACAACCCAAGTCGCCGCCTCCATCTTTTTGTCTACCGCATTAATTAATATAGTTTTCCGTTTTAGCAACGCAATTTTTCTTCTGCCTTAGTATAATGCCTTAATCTAAAAACTCTTGCATTAGCTCCTTCGTTTTGCCCCGCACATCTAAAATTCTTAGTTTCCTTGGCTGCATTAGTTTATAGGATTCACCTTTGTTTTCATTTCCTCAAATCTTAAGAAAATTCCTGTGCGTTTAGGCCCCTTTCGCATCTCAGCCTTAATCTCCTTAAGACTACGCACTCCAATTTAAGTTTGGGGGACAATGAGGACATTGTCCATTTTAAGTTTGGGGGAGTGCGATAGTTAGCGCACGAATAAAACACTTATGCGTTCCTCTGGCATGAGATTCATTTGTAGCCAGGGGCATTCATGACACCCACAGTTTGCCACTGCGCGAAGACGCATCCGCATCCCATGAGCGTTTAGGACAGTAAAAAAATGTAATGCCCGTAGTTGGATACCTTTCATCACAAATGTGGGTAAGCCAAAACGAAAGCATACGTTTTGATGTCGAATGCCTTCTACTTTAAAAAAAATAAAAAATAATATATATATATATATATATATATATATATATATAGATATTTGTGAGCCCAGGACATAAGAAGAATGGCTGAGTTAGCGCAAGGTAGAATCTAAGCGTAAGAAACTTTCCTTAGTCAATGAGGAAATTTAGCAGAGGTCTAATCCTGTTTAGTAATGCGCAAAGAAAAGAAAGAGAGGATGTAAGGATCAATGGCATTGGGAGCTAAGTTAGCCTCGCAAAGTTGATAACAAGCAATAGTTTAAGTTTGGGGGTTTGATAACTTGCAAAAAGCAAGTTATTTCTCCTTTAAACTTAGGCTAAAATAAGGCTAAAAGATATATTGGTGCGTTATTACAACGCAGTAAGGAAGGAAAATGCGATGGTTTTCTGTGGAAGGCTATATTTATAGATTCGGTACGAAATTATAAAAATATAAGGCGCTAATGCATTAAAAATGCAGTTGTTTGTTGCCCAAGTTTTCTTCAGCGCAGGCACACATCCCAAGACGCTAGTGAAAGGAAGGATGAGTGAAAAGACCGTGCTGACATAGAGCTGACACACAAGTTGGCAGAAGATAACTGGGGCACGTTCGCTAGTTCCTTGGTGAAGTCAGTTTCCCCTACCTATAAGAAGTATCCACCTGCTCAAGGAAAAAGGGGGGGGGGGGAGGAACGAGGAAAGGATCAAGAAAAAAAGGAGAAAGAGAAATCACAGTGGGTCACTGCGTTTAAAAGGCTTGTATTGAGCATAAGATGTATTACGTAGTGTATTCCTTTGCTCACATAAGCTAATTTTCTTCATCAAGGCTCAGCGCAAACACCCATGTGGTGATAAGTTTATTTTGCAATCGCATACTTTGATTCAATGAAACATTAATGCCTTCTACTTAGATGCAATACTATTTTCATTACTAACTCCCGCCTGGCCAGCCGGATGTAGTAGCAGCATGTTAAATCCCTGACAGGTAATGCATGTGGAAATATCTAAGTAGAACAAGCTAGCGCATTGCATGTAGTCTTGGTAGCATTAGACAAAATACTATCGCTATAAGATGATGCATGAATGAGTTTTGACTATGTTAGGACTAACGCAGTCTCTTGTAAGTTGTTAGAGAACTAAGCTTCCACATGAACTAATTAAACAAAACAGTTGTTGGTTCTACGCCAAACGCATAAGTAGTACCGGAAGGGAATCTTATGATTTTTTCTCACTTAGGCATTAATGGATCAATTAGTCACAGTATGCACTACAAGGTTACTTAGAAACGCATGAGGTTGCTATCGCAACAGCCTTGATAGTATTTTCCTTGATTACTTCTTCTAACTGTCAACGCATGCTTTAATATTTCTGCATTTCATTAACATTTTTCTCAATCAAACCTTTTCTTTAAGTTTCCATAATATCACGCGTCCTAGAGTTTAAATCAAAAAGTTATTAAAAACTTTACAATCGCCTTCCCTGTGGATTCGACCCTAGCACTCACTAGGTACTACTTGATTGTGTTAATTTATACTTGGATTAATACATATCTGCGATAAATTCTGTATTAATTTATTGGCATACTGACAACTGATCAGTCGGTTTTACATAGAGTAAAACCGACCTGTCTGTCGGCCGACTCCTCCAAAATGGCGAAAACCGACCAAACCGATCGAATTTAAAAAAAAAAATACCTGTCTGCGCACGCTGCTACAAGCTGTAACAGCACATCATGTCATAGCCAGGCGATGGTCTTCCCAAGGACACATTTAAAAAAATATATATTTTTTATTTTATTTTTTTAATCTCTCAAACGTCTCTTCTTCCCCCTCTCTCTTTTTACATCTTGTTTTTTTTTTTTCTTTTCTACTTCATTTGTCTCTTGTCTCTTGTCTCTGAGTTTTTTCCTTGCTTCTCTCCCTCTTTTTTTCTTCTTCTTTCTTTTCTTTTTCTTCGTCTTTGGTTTTCATTTCTTCATTTTTTTCTTTCATCCCCATCTTCGTATGTTTTCTTTCTTCTTCTTTCCGGTTTTTTTTCATCTTCTTCTTCATTTACTCTGTATGTTTTCTTTCTTCTTTTTTCCATCTTTTTATCTTCTTCTTCTTGTACTTTTTTGAAGTCGAATTTCTTCTCTGTTTTTTCCCTTTCTTCTTCTTCCCTTTTTTCATTCATTTTCTTTTATCTTCTTCCTCACTCTCGTCGGAATCTTAAAACTGATCATAACCGACCGACCGCCGGGTCGGTCGGCGTAACCAACCACTTCCAAATCGACGAAAACCGACATGTCGGTGGTCGGCATTGGTTTGACCCTAAAACCGACTCCGACCGACCGATGATCACCCCTAGCAAAAAGCACAAAAGTTTGGACTCGTTCTAGACGTTAGCCTTGCCTCATCCCGAGGCCGGGTTATTTCTTCAACCCCTCACTTCTCTCATTTTTCCTCTTGCCTAACCCCTGTTCAAGGAGTTTTCTACTTTGTCTATTTTTGTCCTATCTTGCAGGATAACGAGAAATTCACACATAAGTCAGCATAGGGCAAGGGTCATACTCTCAAATTAGGCTTACAGAGCTCGACTTATAGCGATAAGCCTCACTTGAATCCCAATTCAAGAGTGGAGGCTTAATGTTATAGGTAATTCTAACCACTCCGGAATACAAGGAGCAAACGTAGGCAACACGACACGAGCCCGAAAACAGGACCAGAAAATGGACCTTGGAGGAGAAACAGGCCAGAGGGATTGGGCCTTGGCCCAACCCCATGGTCGGCCTCGACCCCCGCCTCCGTTTGGTCTCTAGTGCCCCTGGACACCCCGGTTCCACTTGGTTCAGCACGAATCGTCTCCAAAAGCCTAGAAACCCTAAGGCAGGAAAAGGTATTTAAACCCTTCTTCATCACTAAAGATGGGATCCCGAAACTCATTCTCTGAACTCTCCTCTTACTCTTGCTCTCTTGCTTCCCATCTTTCTCCTTGCTGACTTAAGCATCGGAGGTGGTGTGGCAAGCACCACACCAGTGTGCAGGTTTCTTCTGTCTTGCAGGCCACGTCTTCCCCCTCTTCAAACAAATTTACCGTTGGTGGCACGTGAAGATTAGGTGAGTTTCTCCTGTCCAGATTTGACCATCAACAAAACATATGACCTCTTGATTAAGGACAAATACTTTATGCCAGTTGAACTATGGATTTGTTGACATTTTCTTAATTTTATCTGTGTTGAATAGATTTGTGAATTTTTTAAAAAAATTATAATAGATTTTGTGGTATTACTTGCTTCTTTCATTGTTAGTTTTTTGAAACTGTGTCTTAGTTGAATTATTTTATTTGTTAGTCAATTGAGGTATAAAATTAGTCCATCAATTAGATCTGCGTAGCGTTGTTTATTCAATTCAATTTAGATCAAATTGATTAAGGGTCTGTTTGAAATGATTTTCTAGTTGTTTTAAAAAAGAATGTTTTGAAACATAAACAAAGTGTTTTTAAATACTTAAAAAATCATTCCAAACATACCGTGTGTTCACTTTATATCTACTTTTCTTTTTAATTTAAACATAACTACATCTACCTAATGATTAAATTTTGATTCTGTATTACATAAATATTTCAAATATGTATCTAATAATTAATAGATATATATAAAATTTTTAATATGTACCAAACGATCATTAAACATGATTTATATATATATATATATATATTCTTCCTCTTCTAGCTTACTGCACCTCCAAAATAAGGAGCTTTGAGTATATACTAAAAGAAAAGCCCTTGTACTACAAAAATTAAGTGAATATCCAAAACAGATGTTATTTTATTTCTATCTTCTAGTTTTACACATAGCCAAACAATGGAGAAAATATTGTTTTATTTGTATTAAAAAGTTTAAGGATTTTACATTTAAAAGGGATTTTTTTTTTTTTTTTTTTTTTTTAGAAAATTAACCATTAAAATGAATATTTTTCGTGAATTATTGAAAATGAATAGATGTTTTCTGTAAGAAGTTAAGCTTAAAAAAAGAATTTAATTCATTTCAAAAAAAAAAAAAAATTAATTGAATTGAGATTGACATTAAAAAGAAAAAAGAAAACGAAATAGGAGATAGTTTTGTACAGAAAATCTCCCCCAAGAGGAATTTGGCGAAATAGAAATTGAAACAGCAGCGAGCAAGGCGATGAGGATTTCCGACTGGAATGGACCCCGTTTCGCAGCGACAAAATATTGGACTCTAATTACCGGCTGGACTTTCTTTTACAAAATGGCCTTAAACAAAACAGAGAAATCCACAGAAATGACTAGATATAGAGTGTAGATTTGAAAAATGACCAAACAGTTCATTCCAAATCGTATTTTTAACCTATTTTCACGTGTTTTATTCTTTCAATTATACCCTTAAGTCAGTTTTCACGTCCCACCCTAGTTCTATCTTATTTAATTAAAAAAAAAAAAAAAACAATTATCCCATGAATCAAGTAATGGTGAGTTACAACATATATGGGTTTTCATATTCAATTTTCCAATAGATTTTTTTTAATCAACAAATCAGATTGCTTCATTGTCCTTTTCAACCATGGGAGTTTGATCGATTCTTGGTCTTCATCGTTTCTTCCAACACTGTAAAGACTATTGATCATAGGTGTTACTGCTTTCATATTTTCCTTCACCCCCAAAGTAAGCGTTCGGATTGATTACTGCTTTCATGTTTTACTTCACCTGAGTTATTCTTTCCAATTACTAAAAGATCATTTGAACTTTCTTTTGCATCAGTCTCAATCACCTTTGAATCTTCCTTCTCCTACAAAAGTAAATAATTTTTAGAAGGAACATTTATCCGTTTTCATACACATCCTCATTGTGATTAGACAAAGATGATACAATGATTTTTATTCAATTTCTTCAACTTGCATGATGAAGTTCCAACTGTAATAGGGATGATTTTTTTTATTATTATTGATATACTTTATTTTTTTTATGTTCTCCTATTTTTCCTCCGTAAATCGTGATTTGAATTTAGTAACAAATTTATTAATTTAAATTTTTGTTTTCAAATTATACTTTAATATAGATTAATATGTAAATCCTAGATTCTTCCTCTTTTTATAGTGAATTTAATTTAAAAAATCTCTAGATTTAGATTTCGGCTAGGGGTATTCTTGTCCGTTTTGTTACTAAAAAAACTTACTAAAATTAGCAATTGGCCATTTTTCAAATTGAAAATTTGGATGGTCATTTTTCAAAACAACTATTTAAAAATGATCATTTATCTAGTTGCCCCAACAAAATATTTGCGTTCAATATTATTTTGGGACATTTGCAAAGATAGCAAAAAGCACTAAACATATGCTAAGGGTCCGTTTGGAATACATTTTAATTTAAATGTTTTTCAAGAATGCATTTTTTAAAAAACATTTTGTAGAGAAATTGTTTAAAATTTAAACACTCATATGTTTGGTTACATTTTCTCACAAGTGTTTTTGTACACAAGTTTAGGGTCCGTTTGGAATACATTTTAATTTAAATGTTTTTCAAGAATGTATTTTTTTAAAAACATTTTGTATAAAAATTGTTTATAATTTAAACACTCATGTGTTTGGTTGCATTTCCTCACAAATGTTTTTATACACAAGTTATTGTTTACTTAAGAAGTCTTTTTTAAAAAGTTGGTTTCAAGTGTTTCTCTCAAAATAGTTTATTCATCAATCTCATTTTCTAATAAGTCATTTGTAGTGGTTGCCAAACACTACAAATTTTTTCAAAATGATTTATTTTCAAAATTAAACACTTGAGAAGTTAAACCAAACACACCCTTTAGTTATTTATAGATTTTTTTTAAAACGTTTGAGAGAGTTTATGACGTAATTTCGACTGATCTAGTGTTAGAGAAACAATTGTAATTTGTATAATAGTATGCATTGGTATAATTTGAATAAGTGAAGCTAAATTGATGTTGTATGTGTGGGTTTATTTATTTTTAGCCCACAACTTTGTTAGTCTCAAGAACTCTAATAATACAAACTTCTAAAACTTAAACCTTAAACTAGTTTAAATGCAAGTTCAGCTTTCTCACGTATCAAAAACCAAAGTACAAAACTGTTTAAAAAAAGATATACAAATAAAAGCTACATAAAATAAGAAGATAGTATTATAAACGTGAGAGGGAAATAAGGAGTCAAGGGCAAAGAAGACTCAAACTCTTAACTTACAAAAGATGTTAGTTAATTTCTTAACCGTTAAATTATATTCAGATCGATCATAAAGCAAGACTTTTGAAAATCGAGATTGTTGTATCAAACATCATTCTTCCTTTCAAAAAAAAAAAAATCTAAAATTTTCACATATATCTTGGGAAAATTTCTAGTACTACGGTAGTATGGAAAATTTTCCATACTACCTCCATTCATTGTATGTCATTTAAATTTTTCATACTACCTCCATTCATTGTATGTCATTTAAGGAGTATTTAAAAATGATGTGGGACCCATAGAATAAAATATTATATTATTAAATGCTCATTAAATGACACGTCAAATGCTAAATGGAGGGGGTAGGTACTACCGTAGTACTAGAAATTTTCCCCATATACCCTGGCTCCCCAACTCCCACCTACCAACCACCACCTTTGCCAATCAGCCAGTAATTATTAAGCCCCTCTATTTTGCCATTTTTTTCTTTTTTGATATGTCAATTAATATCGCTATCAATTTTTAGCTATTTATTACATAGATTGAATTTTTCTCCAAACTTTTTATTCACATTTCATTGTTCAATAGTCTTACTTCAATAATGAAACATTGACTTTTTTTTTTTATACACTATTAAAGAGAGAAATTAAATTTACTAAAAAAGAGAGAGAAATTAAATATTGTAAGTCAATTAAATAAATATAATTAATAAAAGTGAAACGGAATATTCATGTTGATGTTAGTATTAATTGAAAAGTGAAGATCTTAAATTTCAAACAGTATCTTCATTAATTATAAAGATTCTCAGTCAATATGAGTATAGTTCAACTGACATCAAATTTAAAAAGTCATTTTAATCATTTTAAAATTACATTTGAATTTAATAGATGTTTAATATAGTACAGATCTATTTTCGTGATTTCATCTTAGATCTAACGAAAAGAAAAATATTTACAAAATTTTATACGTCAAATGGAGAAATGACCAGTAATGGAAGAGAATATTATGGACTTTGATACATGGGAGGGGACAGTTTAGAAAGTGATTGATAGATAATGTTTGAAGATAGTATATTTTAAATATGTATAAATATAATTTAATTTAAATTAATGTCAAATTTTATTATATTTTTTTTTTAAAAAAATAGAAATTCATTAATAACAAGAGAAGGAAAAGTTGCCCTCATTATAGAGAGGGGACATCCACGAAGGAAGGTGAGGAAGCCAAAAAATTTACCTTTTTTTTCTGAGAACGAGAGCTCCTCTGCATAGAGTCAAAATTCCAAAAACAAGAATGTTGAGCAACACAGTGGACTACTGTGTTTAGCTCTCTCCTACAATGCCTGAAAATGACAGATTTCATGGTGGCTGCTAATCCGAGGATGGCGTCAATAATGGGTTTCATATTCGAGAGATCTCCTGAGATGCCATTCAATGCATTTACAACGAGCAAGACGTCTGATTCAACCTCTACTGAAATTCTCCTTTGATTGTAGATATCGACTATACACATTTATTATCTATTTTTTCTCTATCAATTTACCATTTCATTCTTCCTTTTTCTTCAAAATTTCAAATCACATAAACTTCAAGATTTCAATGGAGTGGATGTTGGAACTTCGAAATTGGAATACTGTAATTTTATTGAAAAAACATCCTGGAAAATTAACATGTCAATTACCGCTAAGCTATACTTGCTTTGGCAACTCAAGATAATATTTAAAAAAATAATTAAATATAATGAGATAATTTTAGAAAAGTTAAATTATAAATTTCATCCCTTACTTTATTATTATTATTATTATTATTTTAATAAAAGAAAGTTAGAATTTAGTCTAATATGACTTTAAAAGTTAGAATTCATTTATGTGGCCCGGTAGAACCTTAATAAATTCTAGAGACTATTTATGAAATTTTATCTAATCATATGAACGAAATTCTCACTTCTAAAACTATAGAAATTAAATTTTTAATTTTTGAAATTTAACCTGTGCTCATAATTAAAGGGCATATACATAATTTTTCAAAAAAAAAAGTAAAAAAATTAAAGGGTATATACATAATTTTTCAGCAGACTACTTTTTTCTTTTTCAGAAATGAACTTTTTCGTTTAAAAAATAAAAAGAAAACTACATTACACATTGAAATCTCAATTCGGCAATCATTGGTTTTTCTTTTCTTTTCGTTTCTTTTTTTTTTTTAAAAAAAAAAAAATCACTCATATTCTGAATTTGCAAAACTCTATCAAAAGTCTGAACTCAAAAGATTTGTAGGTACAACGTTGTCATCTGACCATAGCCCTAAGCTAAAATCTACATTCATTAACTATAAAACTTCAAATAATGGGATTTCTTATAATTGAAACTAAATTTTTATTAAAAAAAAAATCAACCATTAAAATTAACCATTACTTGTATTTTAGAGATTAAATCATTACAAATTTTGTATGCGAGAAGATTGAGTTACATACACTAAAATTCAATGATTAAATCACAAATAATGTTTTGAGTTGATAATTATCTAATGTAACAAAATTAAAAGGATACTTATAGATAGTTTATATATTCAAGAAGACCACTCATAAAATGTATACTTATATAAGCAAATGTGTGGCGAAGGATTTGAGTAAATGACTAAATCACAAACCATTTTTTGAGTTAATAATATAATTTTTAAAAAATTAAAATAATATTTCTGCATTTTTATATATTTACAAAAATCATTCTTGTTGATGGTCAAATTTGGTCAAGGGACTCACCTGACCTTCACGTGCCACCAACGGTAAATTTGTTTGAGAGGGGGGAAGTCGTGGCCTGCAAGACAGTAAACCTGCACACCGGTGTGGTGCTAGCCACACCGTCTCCGATGCTTAAGTCAGCAAGCAGAACGATGGGAAGCAAGGAAATAAGAGTAAGAGGAGAAAATAGAGAATAGAGTTCGGGGTTAGAGTTCGGATCCCCTCTTCAATGGCGAAGAGGGGTATAAATACCTGCTCATGCTCCTAGGGTTTTTTAGGAATTCGGAGGCATTTTGGGACGAACCAGGCGGAACCGGGGCAGCTAGAGGCGGTAGGGACCATACAGAGCCAGACGGGCTCGACCCGCGCAAGAGGGCTGAGCAGGGGGTCGGGCCAAAAGCCCGACCCCTTCGGTCTTGGCCTGACCCACTGGCCCGTTTCGCCCCCGAGGTCCATCCTCCAGTCCGATTTCTGTCCGGTTGTCCTCATCAGCTCCTTGTACATCGGGGTGGTCCAAAATTACCTATAACAATTCTTAAAATGAGTAGTTTAAATTTGAGTACTTTTAAAATTGGTTCATTTTAACCTCTCTACTTCACTATATTTTAAAAGGTGGTCGTGTTGATTTCGATTTGCAAAATTACAATACAATTTTTTTTTTTAGAGATTTAGGGTCCGTTTGGAATACATTTTAATTTAAAATGTTTTTCAAGAATGCATTTTTTAAAAAAATATTTTGTATAAAAATGTTTAGAATTTAAAGACTCATATGTTTGGTTGCATTTCCTCATTAGTGTTTTTAAACACAAGTTATTATATACTTAAAAAGTCTTCTTAAAAAAGTTGGTTTCAAGTGTTTCTCTCAAAATAGTTTATTTATCAATCTCATTTTCTAATAAGTCCTTTTTAATGGTTGTCAAACACTAGAATTTTTTTCAAAATGATTTTTTTTTCAAAATTAAACACTTGAAAAGTTAAACCAAACACACCCTAAATAACTATGCCAATTCAAATAATAATAATAAAAAAAAAAATTGCATTGAGATGTAAGGAAAAAACTTATGATTTTTTTTTTTCACAGTTCAACAACATTTTTGGTGGAGGATTTGAAGATTTGGCCTCTTAGATGAGGATACGTGCTAATTACGGCTAGACTATGTTCACTATTAAGGACAATGAACAATATTGTCTACTTTAGACATAAGCTCTCATGACTTTGTTTTTTATCCACTCAAAAGGTCTCATACCAATGAAGATAATTGTCTTCTCTTATGTACTCACGATCTTCTCCTATGAGACAAATTTTGATCACACCCCCAACATTCACAGACCTATGATTTGAAATGTGAGAATATAGAAGGTTGAGTTGATTTTGCAAAATATTTACTTTATGGGTTAAATCAAGATGCTGTTTATGTTGAAAAATGGAAGTAGTGATTTGAATGTGACATCTCTCCCTATATGCTATATGGTGGGACTTTGTTACTGCACATAGCTCAAACATCTCCCTTTTTCATTCCACATTGTTTCATCATTTTTGGAATTATTTATTCTTTCTAACCTCTTTTGAACAAATTCAAAACTAGCATAGCTATCTTTCTAACCCCTATTTGAGTGTGTGATCCTTTTCTTTTTTTTTTTTTCTTTCCTTTCTTTCTCAATTTGGGTTTATTGCTTGAGTTTTAAAATTTTCCATTTGTGAGGAAATAATATGTATAAGTAAATTGTTAAAAGCCCCGTTTGATAATTGTTTCATTTTTTGTGTCAGGTTTTTGAAAATTAAGTTTATAAACACTTCTTTCACCTATTTATTTCTTTGGTTTGAACCTACATCCTTCTTATGTTTTCAAAAAACCAAGTTAAATTTTGAAGAAAAAAAAAGTAGTTTCAAAAACTTGTTTTTGTTTTTGGAATTTGGGTATTACTTGTTTGATTATTGAATTTTAAAAAGTGTCTAATAAGTCGTCTTTAAACTTTCAATTTTGTGTCTAATAGGCTCATAGACCTATTTAATATTTTCAAAATTCACGAACCTACGAGACATAAAATTGAAAGTTTAAAGTCGTTAAGTATAAAATTTGATTTCGTATCTAATAGACAAATTGATTTTTAAAAATTTTTAATGTGTCAAAACTCAAAATATCTAATATTAGATATAAAATTGAAATTTCAAAACTATATCGGATACTTTCTAAAGTTCAACGACCTTTTACATACAAAACTAAAAGTTCATAAACTAACCTTGTAATTTAAGTCACATAAATATAGATTTATATTTCTTTTTTTTTTTTCTCACAAGTTTGGTAATTTATCTAATTTATTAGAGACTTTTTGAAAACTATTTATTTATATAGAATTAAGATGGAACGAACCTATCTCTCACTAATAGTATTTAAAAAGATTTTTTTTCCTCTTATTATTCAATTGTTTTTAGTATAACAAGGTAGAATATGAAGATTTGAACCTCCGACCAGAGAAAGAATACAGGCGAGTTCGGTGAGTTAGACTGACTTTGGCCCGCTCTTATTATTTTTCTATGATTGTTTGATTCTTAGAAGCCAATTACCTTTATGGGGTTGTTTATTTGAAAGTTTTTTTAGCACAAAAATCTAGTATATAATATGTTCAATTATGTTTTGAAAAACTTTAAAGAAAAATTATTATTTTACCAATAGTCTTTCTTACTTTTTTTTTTCTTCCCTGGTTTTCGCAAAGTGTTTGTGTTTTTTAAAACGAATCAATTATTCTTCTTTTGAAAATTATCCTAATATTTACATTTCAGAAACTGTTTTAAAGAACAAACTTCCAAACAGTTCTAATTCTGTCAAAGAGTAAAGTCTACATTTTAAATAGTGTGAATATAATGATTTGAAATGGTAGAATTTGTATTATAAAAAAAATAAATAGTAGAATTGACACCTAGCTATTAGATTATCATGCAAGAAATTTGATTATAATATAAATTTGTTGGTAAAAAGTCGATAATTCATACATTTAAACTAAGTATGCAAGGGGCTAACAAAAGCATTACCTCAACTTGCATAAAATTTATACTCTCGACCAAGAGGTTCAAATCTTCCACCCCACATGTTGTTAAAAAAAAAAGCTTAATAATAATTCATGTGATATTTTATTAGAAGTAAAATTAATGAAGCTAAGAAGATTTAATAATAATATTCTTTACACAGTGGAAATCTGATACAGTGTATATATGTTTACTTAATTTTTTTTTAGTACATCAACATTTGAGGGTGGAGGATTCGAACCTCTGACCTCTTAATCGAGGGTATATGCCAAAACGAGCATCATTCAACGGTTGGACTCCTGGCATGTTTAATTTACTTAATAATTTGAATGATGAAGAATGACAAAATTTAATTCTTTCTAAAAAAAATAAACAAACTTAATTTGGAAAATGAAGGTGGAATAATGCAAATTAATGTAAGATTTTCAATTCATTACCTAAGTCTCATAAATAAATGCAATATTCACTCTTTATTGATAATTCCTAAGGGTTACGTCACATAGCTATTTGTAGTGTTTGGCAATATTTTCACTTTTATTCTCTAGTTATCATTGATGATTTTCTTGAAACATGTACGTCCAGTATTTTTTTTTTTTTCTAATTTCATATACAAAGTTTGACAGAAAAAAAGGAAAAAAAAAAAAAAAAAAACTGTTACCAACGATTTTATTTTTTTGTTTTTGTTTAAATTTAAGTTGGTTCGATTGCTTTTGTTATCTGATCTATATTTATGGTTAAATTACAAGCTTTCTTGAACTTTTTAGGATTGTGTCAGTTTAGTTATTTCTGAACTTTAAAAAGTATTAAATAGGTTCTTGAAATTTCAATTTTGTGTCTAATCGGTCCCTTACTTTAAAAATTATCTAGTAGGTCTAAACTTTCACTTATGAGTCCAATAGATCCTTAACTTTCAATTTTGTGTGTTTAATAAGTCTTTGACCTATTTGACATTTTTTAAAAAAATTGACAGGCCTACTAGATACAAATTTGGAAGTTCAGGATCAACATAAAATTCAATTTTATATCTAATAGATTGATTAATTTTTAAAAAATCTCAAATATGCAAGGGATCTATTAGATATAAAATTGAAAGTTCAGGGACCTATTAGACATTTTTAAAATTCAATGACCTATTAAACACAAAATTGAAAGTTTAGGGATCTATCAGACACTTTTTAATGTTGAGACTAAATTAACACAACTTTGAAAGTTACTAAACTTATAATTCAACCTCACTATTTTTATTTGTAAATATATTGTTTAAAAGTGATATTTAAACACTTTTCAAAAAAAAGTGATATTTAAACCATCGCTTATAATCAAAACAATAACTTTAAACCGAAAAAAAAAAAAAAAAAAAAAAAAAAACTAGCAAACATATATTTATTAATCTAATAAATTATAACAAAAATTACCATAAAAGTATTTTAAATAATTTTTTCTTGAAAAAAAATAAAAAATAAAAAACCATCTGTTTTATTTATTTATTTTGAAAAAAAAAAAACAGTATGAAAAAAAATCTAAAGTTTCACATCTACCAATCATTCTCCCTATGGAAGAAAATAATGAATAATTTGATTCATGAACGTGGCAAGTAATTCCAAACGAGGCTTTCAATCTTCTGATGATGATGCACAACAAATAATGCCACCAACCTTAATTTAATAATAATGCAACGGAATTAAAGCGCTTTTTCACTTTGCATCTATTTTTATTTTTCTTAATATAAGGTTAAGATTTGGTACATTTGTCACGCCCTCCTCCAATAACAATGGGACTCAACTCAATCCACTTTCATTTTTATTATTTCTCAATCTCGTACTATAGTTTCATTAATTAATTAATCATAATATAATATAATATAATATAATGCGTGTGACAATGAAAAGGCTTGCTCAAATGGAATCCACATATTAATTTATTTATTTATTTTTCTTTTTGATCATTATTCTATGGTTGATTCTTTATTCAGCCCAACGGGTGAGTGGCAAATAAACATGAAATTATGAGGGCTGTTTTTGTAATTTTCTAGGAAACAATGGATGTCGATGTTACATTATTCGGTTTAATTATATTATATATATATATATATATTTTTTTTTTTTTTGAATATGGCATTTGGACTCCTTTCACTTCCTTCATCTACTCGTGTCTCCTTCATATATAATGGGGGGAATTTATTCCCACTAAATATTTATATTTGTGACGAGATTAATAGTGGAGTCAGTATATATATGTATATATTTTAAATTAAGAAAAAAAAGATTAAATTGCAAGTTTAGTCCGTGTTTGGGACAATGAGTTGTGAAGTTGGAGTTGGGTGGAATTAATAACTCCACCCAACCCTTTGTTTGGTCTAAGGATATACAACATCCAATTGTGGGACCCACAAATTTATCAACCAATCACTCCCTAAATTTTAGAAAACGTGTAGCGGGTTTCTAACTTTTGATTTCACTAGGTTTTTACCACGTGCGTTGCACGTGTAATAATTTGACTAAATTATTATTAAGTAAATTTAATTTAAAACTAATTAAAATATATAATGATTTCTTAACTTGATGAAACTTTAATAATAAATTAATCAAAGCCATAAAATATACAATTTATCTCTAACCTAAACCTTTCTAATTCAAACACATCAATTAAAAAGCCAAAGTAAAAAAAATACTTGAAATACAAACGAACAATTGGAAGAAATTGGAAAATACCTGAAATATAAATGAACAATTGGAAGAAATTGGAAGAGATAAGTAATTTTACACCTGAAAAAAAAAGTTGGAGGGAAAAAAGAAATTAAAGTCAATCAGTCATAACATAAAATATTTGAGAATGACTTTCTTCTAATTAAATTGATAAAATTAAACAAAAAATTTATAATTATAATTCAAGAGATGTACTTGAAACCAACAATGGGGGATGAATAGTTTTGATGTGAAAACAAATGGGAGAAGGTGAACAATTTATAGAGGGAATTTGGATTCAAATTTTAATTTGATTAGATTTTGGATAGAGTGTATATTTAATTAAAATAATTATCTTAAGATTTTTTTTTCAAATTTTCATATTAATATTCTCACGTAATGGTTTTTTTCTTTTTTTTTTTTTTACTTTTTAATTAAAATACTTATATTTAATTAAAATAATTATCTTAATATTTTTTTTTTCAAATTTTCATATTAAATTTTAGATTGGTTTTCATATTAAATTCGTGAAAGTCAATTTTTTTTTATTATCACGTAATGGTTTTTTTCTTTTTCTTTTTTTCTTTTTAATTAAAATAATTATATTGAACTAAAATAATTATCTTAAGATTTTTTTTTTTTCAAAATTTCATATTAAATTTTAAATTGGTTTTTAACTATTTTGATGCAAACGTGAAAGTATGCCTTTTAATATATTATATTTTGAATTTTAATATATTATATTTTGATTTTTATTAAATTACGAAATTTGATTATGGAATTTGAAACCTAATTATGTAATTATCTTAAATTTACAGGGGTATTTTAGTCTAAAAATGTTTTTCACGGATCCTTGCTTTTTAATATAATAATATAGATAGATTATAGATAGATTATAGATTATAGATATCTTAAAAATATATATATATATATATATATATATATATATATATATATATATATATATATATATATATATATATATATATTATTTGACAATATGGGGGTGGGAGATTTGAACCACAGACCTCGTGGTCATCAATAATTATCTTAAAATATTTGTTGCTTTATTTTTGCCAAATAATTTTTGCTTGTGCATCACTAAAATCAAGCTTGTAAAGAATGATGGTTCAAATAAAAGAATTGATAAATCAATTTAAGAAATAATTGAAAACAACACCGGAACATGGAATTAACCGTAAAAAAAAAAAATTGAATCCATTCAATCAATTCTATCCTTTTTTTTAAAATTAATCTTTTTAATTTTGGATTGCATCCTATAGGGAATTGATATGTTAGCGGAAGGAAACAAATTCAAAATTTACAATTTTTTTTTAAATAAAACACATAAAAATGGCAGAAATTGACAAATTCTATGCAAATCCCATCTAATCAGTTATTTTTTAATTTTTTTTAATCAAGAATTTCATTAAAAAATAAAGAAGAGGAACAATTATTTTTTGAACTTATATTTTAAAAAATGATCTAACACATATGAAAAAGAAAATAATAATAATAATAATAATTTATTCAACGCAAAAATACCAGGAGAGAGCAATAAATAGAAATTAGTTTCAAATTTCAGCAATGTTCTAATACAAAAAACAAATATATCCAAATTACAAATAACACGAAATCTTCAAGACGAAAAAGAAGACGACATTGATCCAACAAATCCAAACTAAAACATTCTAAAAAAAAATCCAAACTAAAACAAAATCCAACAGAAACACGACAAAGTCATAAAACATATAATTATTTTTTAAATTGATGAAACTTTAATAATAAATTAATCAAAGCCATAAAATATATAATTTATCTCTAACCTACACCTTTCTAATTCAAACACATCAATTAAAAAGCCAAACTAAAAAAAATACTTGAAATATAAACGAACAATTGGAAGAAATTGGAAAATACCTAAAATATAAATGAACAATTGGAAGAAATTGGAAAAGATAAGTAATTTTACACCTGAAAAAAAAAAGTTGGAAGGAAAAAAGAAATTAAAGTCAGTTAGTCATAACATAAAATATTTGAGAATGACTTTCTTCTAATTAAATTGATAAAATTAGACAAAAATTTTATAATTATAATTTAAGAGATGTACCTGAAACCAACAAAGGGGATGAATAGTTTTGATGTGAAAACTAATGGGAGAACGTGAACAATTTATAGAGGGAATTTAGATTCAAATTTTAATTTGATTAGATTTTGGATAGAGTGTATATTTAATTAAAATAATTATCTTAAGATTTGTTTTTTTTTTCAAATTTTCATATTAATATTCTCATGGTTTTTTCTTTTTACTTCTTAATTAAAATAATTATCTTAAGATTTGTTTTTTTTTTTTCAAATTTTCATATTAATATTCTCACGTAATGGTTTTTTTCTTTTTACTTTTTAATTAAAATACTTATATTTAATTAAAATAATTATCTTAATATATTTTTTTTTTCAAATTTTCATATTAAATTCGTGAAAGTCAATTTTTTTTTTATTATCACGTAATGGTTTTTTTTCTTTTTCTTTTTTTCTTTTTAATTAAAATAATTATATTTAACTAAAATAATTATCTTTTATATTTAACTAAAATAATTATCTTAAGATTTTTTTTTCAAAATTTAATATGAAATTTTAAATTGGTTTTTAACTATTTTGATGCAAACGTGAAAGTATGCCTTTTAATATATTATATTTTGAATTTTAATATATTATATTTTTATTTTTATTAAATTACGAAATTTGATTCTGGAATTTGAAAACTAATTATGTAATTATCTTAAATTTACAGGGGTATTTTAGTCTAAAAATGTTTTTCACGGATCCTTGCCTTTTAATATATATATATATATATATTTTGAATTTTAATATATTATATTTTTATTTTTATTAAATTACGAAATTTGATTCTGGAATTTGAAAACTAATTATGTAATTATCTTAAATTTACAGGGGTATTTTAGTCTAAAAATGTTTTTCACGGATCCTTGCCTTTTAATATATATATATATATATATATATTTTTTTTTTTGAATTTTAATATATTATATTTTTATTTTTATTAAATTACGAAATTTGATTCTGGAATTTGAAAACTAATTATGTAATTATCTTAAATTTACAGGGGTATTTTAGTCTAAAAATGTTTTTCACGAATCCTTGCTTTTTAATATATATATATATATATATATAGATTATGTGTCTAATTAATTTAGTTTAAAAGTACATGTAAAAAAAATCTCTAAAATTTTGAATTTTATATACGATAAATCTATTTTATATTTGACATTTTAAAGACTTTCATGGACCTGTAAGACAAAAAAAAAAATTGATAGGTCATACTCATAATCATATAATACGTTTGAAAGTTTTAAAAAATGTTGAAGACGATGGAGATTTATTAGATGCAAAATTGAAAGTTTATAGATTTCTTAGACACTTTTAAATTTCATGGATTTATTAGACATAATATCGAAAGTAAAGGAGATCATCAAACATTTTTTAAAATTCAAAAACCTATTTAACACAGTAGTAAACGTTTCGGGGTTATCTAGTAATTTTAACTAAAAAACTATTTGAGCTATTTCTAAATTGATGATTTTTTTTTTCTTTTTGAAGAATTAAATTCATGATTTAAAGACAAAGTTTTCCAAAAATAAACAACACATCATTGAATACAGAAAATTTCTATTTGTTTAATTTTTTAATTGCATCCAAAATAGAGCGGTGGTTTAGACTTTAGATAGACCTCCGACTTTCATCACTTTGACTAGTTGCTTTGCTGTTACATCTCTTTTTATGGGTTATTTTCTTAAATTAAAAATGAAATAATTAATAAATGATAATCTAATATTTAATACTTCTATTAATCAGCAAAACTAAGGAGTGATAAAGTGAGCTTAGCTCAGCGGTAATTGACATGTTCTTTCGACCATAAGGTCAGAGAGTACTAGAAATTTTTTCACATACCGGTATTGCAACCAAGTTTTTTTCGGATTTTAAATCACTTGTTTAAAAAAAAAAAGTTTAACTTAATTCACTTTCAACAGAAAGATATCTATTTAATGCTTCTAAAAAAAAATCTATTTAATGTACAATACCAACGGTATTCATAAATCTATCTCACTTTTCAAAATATTTTACCAACCGCCTAGATTTTATTCTTCATATGACAAATAAAAAGATATTTTATTTTATTAAATTCTTTTAAGTACAGTTTTGTTACATCACCTTTTCTTTCTCGAAGATAAACAAAAGAGAGCTTTAATGTGTGTTTGGAAGTGATATTTAAAATTACTTTGAAATATATTTTTAATAATTCAAAGGTAATTTTGATGATATGAAAAAGTCACGTTTAAAAATGTAAAATCAAACATAAAATTGGTTTTAAATAATTAAAGGTATATTTCGGATAATTTCAAACCTGACAAAAGTGATTTTGACTATTGCAAAATCATTCACAAACATGCCAACAAAGCTAAATATATAATGGTTTAATTACAAATTTAGTCTATGAACTTTTAGGATCATGTCAATTTGGTCCATATACACTTTAAAACGTGTCAAATAGGTCTTCGAATTTTCAGTTTTGTGTCCAATAAGTCTTCAACTTATAATTTTGCATCTAATAAGTCATTGACTATTCGATATTTTTTAAAATTTACAATTCTACTAGATACAAAATTCAAGGTTTAGGGAAAGTTCAATTTTATATCTAATAGATTGGTTAATTTTTAAAAATCTCGAATATATCTGGGATATATTAGACATCAAATTGAAAGTTCAAGAATTTATTAGATATTTTAAAAGTTCAGAGAACTATTAGACATATAATAGAAAATTCAATGACCTATTAGAGACTTTTTTTTTTTTTTTTTTTTTTTTGAAAACTTATTAGAGACTTTTTAAAGTTTAGGAATCAAATTAACACAATCCCAAAAATTTAGGGACTAAACTTGTAATTTAACCAATATGTATTTTAGTCCCTATTGTTGGTATATATTTTTCAATTTAATCTCTATTATTTGAAAAGCTTTAAATTAATTTTTTGTGTTTAACATTTTTAATTTAGCTCACCATTTGTTATAAATGTTAAAATGTATTGATAATAAACTTATATGACAATTACACGCGGTGAATTGGCATAAATTTTGAGAAGGAAAATCTAAAAAGAGTAAAATTTCTTATTCATCCTTCAAATTTCTAAGAATTTAGTAGAAATTTGGAGCTTTATTCTCTTAGACTACATTTTTCCTCCCTAAATCTCACAAACTCACCAAATATTATATTTTATAAATTCATGATCAATCAGTTTTAACATTCATTAATTGTGAGAAAAGACTAAGGGTGCGTTTGGTTTAACTTTTCAAGTGTTTAATTTTGAAAAAAAATCATTTTGAAAAAAATTCTAGTGTTTGGCAACCACTAAAAATGACTTATTAAAAAATGAGATTGACAAATAATTCATTTTGAGGAAAACACTTGAAAGCAACTTTTTTAAAAAGACTTGTTAAGCATATAGTAACTTGGGTATAAAAACACTTATGAGCAAGTGTAACCAAACATATGAGTGTTTAAATTTTAAACCATTTTTATGCAAAATGTTTATAATAAAATGCATTCTTTAAAAACACTTAAATTAAAAGGTATTCCAAACGCACCCTAAATTGAAAAACATTAATTTATCCTAAATTAGATTAAAACTTTTTAAACAATAGAGATTAAATAAAAAAATAAAAAAAATAAAAAAAATCAGTAACTAAAACATGTATTTAACACTCATCGGTGAAAAAAACATGTATTTCAACACAAATTTAAAAAGAAAAGAAAAAAGAAAAATGATCTACCTAGTACTCAACATTGTTTTAAGTTTCAGCAAATAATGCCAGATAATAATTTTTCTCCAAACTCTAAGATTAAAAAAAATATTATTAATGTATAAAATAGTTAAACTAGACCAAAAGTTGATACAATTTAACAATCAACAACGAACCATACATTTTTTTTTTTTTTTTTGATAAAAACTTAAATTTACCAAACCGAATATAAGTTCAATGGCTTACTCCATAATTTTTTAACTAAAAAAAACTTAAATTTACCATTTAGAAAGAGTATTTAAATTTTCTCAAACAAAGGTACATTAATTATTAAATAAATAAAATACTCATAAAATTGCTGACATCCTCCTCGTATTCCCTATACCCCAGAACCCAAAAGGAATATAAAATAAAAATCCAAGCTTTGTAGCTCAAACAAACAAAACAACTCCACTAAAAAAAAGAAACAGAGGAGAAATTATTAGGCATTTCTGATGTAATATTTCAATAGGTTTACACTGTTGGATATAGGAGAGGAATTATAAAAGTACTTCGATTTTGTATGCAATGGTTAGTAGAAACAGATAAATTTGAAGATATACATCAAATAATATAAAACTATTCAGAATATTGAACTGAAAACAAAATAATTTTTTAAAGCCCATAAAATTTGCACAGAACACATGCCAACTTTTGCTTTTTATTACCCCATTTCTCTCTCTAAAAAAGGGGCTTGATTCTCTCTGCTATAATTTTTTTTTTCTCCCTCTTCCTTTTTCTCCCTTTATAATTGTTTTTCTTTTCACAAATCTCTAATTTTCCTTGGTTTTTTTTTTTGGTTTGCCCCTGAAAAATCGAGCTCCCCCTTTACTGTTCCCTCCTCTTCTCTCTGTTTCAGATGGGGGCAATTTTAATGGAGTGGCTGTACTACTGATAAATGGCTCAGCACAGTATGCTAACCAATGCCAACAGCGACTCCAACAAAGACTATGTTTGTAAAAATTCCACTGACCCACATCGACAATTACCTGCCAATCCAATCTTCCATGATTTTTTAGGCATGAAAAACCCCCCTGATACTCCTCTGGTTTTTGCTCCCCGGACGGCGGCGGATTTGCGCCCCTCCGACCCCTCTCCGGCCGCCTCCGCCTCCCGCGGCCCCTCCTCCAGCGGCGCCCGTGGCCCCATCTCTACTACCTCAGATCTTGCTTCTGGTCTCTCACTTCCTTTGGGGATTTGTTGCTTTACTTTCTACTTGTGCTTCATTTTGAAAGATTCTGTGGTTTTTAGCTTTTGGGTTTGGTGTTTGTTTTGTGTTCTTGCTTTTTTTTTTTTTTACTTGAAAATTGAAAAGGGTATTGCCTCTTTTGGGATTTCTTTTGGGAATGATTACTGGTTTGATCATCATATGCTGAGGCAGAGTGTGATTATTGTTATTGTTATTACCCCCCATTTTGATTATTTTGATTATCATTTTTTGTTATTACCCTTTTTTTCATTCTTTTGGGTCAATTTATTCTCTCTCTCATCTTCCCCTGTGTTAGTTAATGATTTGGTGTGTGTGTGTGTGTGTGTGTTCTGGCTTTGTTTCATGGAGGTCAGTAATGGAGTTAGTAGCTTTGATGTGCTGAGTGGGAAGACTTTTTTTCACTTGTTTTGAGCCTTTTTTTGTTCTTTGTTTATGCATTTTCTCTTACATGTCTGAATGTCTGACTCTGAGTGAGAAATTTATTGTAAACTTAACCTAAACAATGGGCATTGACATTTGAGTGTGGAGATGGATTGACCTGGACTTGTTCTAATGTTTCAAAATCTGTTTTGAGTTTGTATGTTTACTGAGTTGGAAATTGTTATATGAATGCAAAAGTTTGATCCCCTTTCTCATTGGTATGAGTAGACCGACAGGTAGGGAATCATCTTGAAGGCGTTCCATTTTATGGTTCGAGGGGCGACATCTCTACGACGGAGATCCATAGTAGGATTATAGGGAGTAAGAGAAGTATATCGGATTCGGCTTTCATGGGGTCGTACCGAGATGGAGTTCCACACATGCCTTCCGAGTCTCATCATAATAGCTTGCATCGGATGAAGGTTTCAATTCATATTGCATTTTGTTGTTGCTGAAAGAAAAAACTACTTTACCTGCACCCCCTATTTAGTGATATTGTTGTGTTTTAACCCAGACATTACGAAATGGAGCAGGCGGGGAGCGAAACCGAAGATCCAATGATGATGAAGCCACACTTGGGATGCAGCAGCAGCCAATGAGGCCGAACTCTGCATCGATTATCTTTCAACCTCATATTGGAAGTGGTAATAGACTCGATGCCGATGTTACCAAGTGGGAGAGATCCACGCTTATGAACATTGGTCCTGCGCCGGCTGTACAGTACTCTCCACGGGGGACATTCATGCCTTTTCCCCCTCAGTCACATACAAACAGATTCAGAGATGCCAATGTTCTTCCTCCAAATATATCTCAATCAGCTGCAGATGAGGGATCTCGAACCGGAATCAAAGGTCCTGGAATCTTGAATTCAAGTAATCCTGGTGGTGTAACCTCTGAACGAAACTCATCTATCTTGCTCCCAAGCTGCAGCTTGCAAAAGTCTGGGACTAATGTTGTAGAGCATGAATCCTCTATTCCCTCAAGGTAAAGCCTGCATTGATACATATTCTAGTTTCTTTGTCACATTTCCCATCAGCTAGCTTTAGGAAAATTTAAATCTCTGTGCTTACTTATCTTGTTGGCTTGTTATGGCAGTCGACGTGGTCTTACAACTGCTAATCGGCAGATGACGATATTCTATGGTGGTCAAGCTCATGTCTTTGATGACGTTCATCCAAACAAGGTTCGTGTTCTAAATTACATGGTTTCAAACACGTTTGTCCTTCTCTTACTATACAAGTGATAGTGGCAAGTACTAGATGATAATAGCTAAACTCGACAATATCCTTCGACGCATTTCACACAATAGAAGTCTAGAAACTTCATAATCATAAGGCACTCTAGCCGTTTTGTTTTGAATGCCAAATTGATGATATCTGATTTGCCATGTTACCAAATTATGTTAACATTAATCTTCTCTAGTTTGGTGTAACTTAGTAGGAAAAGCTCGACCGTTTTTGGGATGGCTTTATTTTGGACAAACAATGGTGTGCATAGCGAAATCTGTCGGATTCTTTTAATGTCCATATTACCTCGGCATCCATAATCTGTCACGTGGCTCATTCGTAGTGGTTTGCCATGAAATCTTGGGGTTACTTGCGACATTCTCTTATATCGTTTTCTACTCGTTTGTGAAAAGTTTTGATGATTGATGTATAGTTCAACTGCATTTTTCAAGATTTTGATTTTTGCAGCTTAATTAAGAGCAATATTATAAACCTGCAATGCTTTCAGTGGTAGAATCCGTCTTCCCCGAACGAAACCTGCAATGCTTTCAGTGGTAGAATCCGTCTTCCCCGAACGAATTAAGCAGAAAACTGTGATGTATTGCTACAAGATCTTGTTTTCAATATTTCCTCGCAGAAAAAAAAAAAAAACTGTGCAATTACTGCAAAGTGCTTGCAAACTCCATAGATCCCATATTCCCAAAGAAAAAAGTGGCTGCCCTTTTATTCGACTTGTCTGATTCTTGACAAATGAACAGATAGTTTGAATCTATGTTTGTTGCAAGAGTTCGAAATTCACTCGGTCGCCTGCCCGACTACGGTTTCTTCAAGGAAATTACTGATTCACACTGTTTTCTCTTCAAATATGCAATCTTTGCCATCAGAACTATACCATTTTTCTAATTTAAGAAATCCATATTTCTGATCATGATGGTATTTGGTATTTACATCTGCTGCTAAGCATAAGCTTATAACTGAGATGAATGTCACATTTTGGTTTGTCATTGTAATCTTTCTTTCCTGAAAACTACAGGAAAGAAACTCTATTACAAACTGTTCATTGCATTTCAGGCAGATGTTATAATGGCCTTAGCTGGATCGAACGGCGGATCATGGTCGACTAACTATGCAACAAAATCATCTGCTAGGCCAGTCAATGAAAACCAAATCCCAAGTGGAGAACTCGATATCGGTATGACAAGTAACACCACCTCGTCATTCGCCAAAGAAGCTCGTGGAAAGCTGTGTGTTGCTGGGAGTTCCGCCCCGGTGGCTGGCTCTGTCGAGAGAATCTCAACATCAGCAGGTGGGTGCTTATATACATATATCTATAGAACTGCATCCTAAATGGAATAGAAACCGACTTATTTCGGGAAATCGAATCAATGTATGACATTTTTGTTCGTGGCAACAAAAACAGGAGCTCCTCATGGCAGCAGTGCTGGTAAGGATGGTAGAGACCAAGCTCAGGCTGCTGATTCCAGCATGGAGAAGAAGAGAGAGCTGTGATATTAGTTCACCAACTCAAACAAATGTTTCTAAATGCATCAAAGGCAGCTGTTTGAAGGAATTCTCGTGGCGCCCGCCCTTGTTTCGGTACTATTTAGCTTCAACTTTTATTGTATTTTCTTTCTTTTTGTTTTTGTTTTTGGGGGGAGGGGGGGTTGCAATTTTCTTGTTGATGGGAATGTGGAGATATGAGATTATGGATTGGATTCCAGATTAAATGAATGATTTAAGCTTGATGAGCAATGGAAATTAATCCCCTTCTTTATTTGGAACTTGCTGTTGAAGAGATTGTTTTGATTAGCTTATAACCATTGGAGATTATAACAATTTATAGTCTGATTATATCATTAGCTTTGAGGTCATGGATTAGGCATGTGTGACTCATGGTTAAGAAACTAAGTTTGTTTAATGTGGATGACTTGTTTTTTAAGATACAAATCTGTTAAGCTTAGCGGTAATTGGCATGTACCGTCGACCACGAGGTCAGTGGTTCGAATCTTCCTACTTTTTGAACTCAAAAAAAAAAAAAAAATTATTCCGGGTGAATATATAAATTAATGTTATATAGATCTTTGATTATTAAGCCCATTAATAAACCCTTGAATCAATTTTACAATCTGGACATGATTAAATGAACTCAAACTTTGTAGTCTAGATTTTATTGGTTTAAACCTAGCCAAACATCTCTTAAGTATTCTAATAATAGTTTTTAATATGATTTTGTGCTTAGAAAAGTGATTTGGGTAGTTTTTTGATAACTTATTATTCAAGCTTTGATTAAAATAATAATAATAATAATAATAATAATAATAATAATAAATGAATAAATAAATAAATAGAGTACCAAAAAAAACCTACAAATTTATGATAACTCTGTCAACTACATTCCTTTTTCTAGGTGATAAAAACTTTGATGTCAACTAAAAGGACAAAAGTACATAGGTGACAAGGCATCAAATGAAATATGGCAATCTAATTATTAGAATGGTGCTAAAGTTCCACATTGATAGTAGCGAAAAAAAAAACTATATAAAAAAAAACTATATATAGTCAAAGCGAGCATAGCTCAGCGGTAATTGGCATGTACTTGAAAGGTTAAAATCCCTTTGGCAGTGGAAACAATCAAGACCAATTCGTTTCACAATTTCGTTTACGAAAAACCAATACATTGGCAATTAAAATTCAGAAACTAATTTCTAAATAAAATAGATTAAGCATGCTGAAAATTTATTTAAGATAAAAAACACTTACTGGATTTCGAAGAACACAGCACGATGCTCCAAGATTCTCGTTCTTGACCCTTCAATCGACACCACCAATAGCGAACACCCGCTATATCTCTTGGATCACTGAGATAGGGATGGTGGGATCCAAAATTTGTCTTGAAGGGAAAATTCAGCAATATGGACTTGCTGTGTTTTTTAGAGAAAAAACTAGAGATAAAATCTTGAAGGTTCTCTCTGTGTTTTTGCGTGAGAATGAGAGAATTAGGAGGCCAGTCGGTAACCCCTCCCCACTTCAGGATATGTGGGGAGGGAGTTAAAACCCTACAAGATCTCAACCATTGGATCTAATTCAAATGATCTGGACCGTTTAATTATTATCAAATAATAATTAATAAATTAAATAATTAATAATAATTAATTATAATTAATTTAATTAAACCAATTTTAATTAAATCAATTATAACATATAGTTTTAATTCTATTAAATCATATTTAATTGAATTAAATAGGCCATTCAATTAATTTAAATTAATTGATCCCACATTAATTAAATATCAAATAATTAATTAATTTTATAATTGAATCATATTCAATTTAATCTCTCTCATTTAACCTATAGTTTTAATGTGCATCAAAATGTACATTAATATAAACTATAGTATTAATTTGACTAAATCATATTTAACCAAATTAAATTAATTAATTCTCAATTAATTAATTCATGGATTAATCAAATATCACATATTTAATTAAATTCATAATTCTCTCATTAATTAATTTTGAATCATATCCAAAATTAATTTTATTATAAAGTTTAATTCATTAATTAAACTTATACTATAATGTATCTCCATACATTATATTAATTGCATCAAAATACAATTAACTTAAATTTCCTTTAATAATCAAGACTATATTATCTCAGAACCCGTTATGAGCTAGCAGGTGGACCTAATGGACCTACAGATCAGAAGCTCCAACGATACGAGATTGATCAGCTAAACTCATTAACCGAGTCAATCAACATTCGTTAACTGTGGGTCACTCCACTAAAGACCCACAGTTGCACTCTTCTCACTGTAGAATATTTCTGTGTCCACGGATATCGACCAATGCAGTAAGTCAATCCTTCACGTGTGTTCGTAACACCAGCTGGGTCAAATTACCGTTTTACCCCTGGGTTACCTCTGGTTCCTTAAGTATCACTGATCCCTCTAATGAACAAGTTGTTTAGGGTCCAACCTCTAAACAAGAGTTCCTCTCGGGCCAGGAGAGGACGGTGCGCCTTTGTTCAAGCCCCGAAATCAGCCCTTAAGGGAACACACATCTACTTGCCCCAATAGGGGAAGGAGTGAATTCCATCTTGTATTGTCATGTCCCCAGCCCCCCACTCGGTCTTGTCCCCAAGAAGGTAGGCTTATTGAGTCGACGTGCAGGCCACTCTCACCCGTACTAATCAAAGGACAATCCCTCGTGAGAAGGAGCTCATGACACACTCAGGATTAAGACTGAGTTATGTTGCCTTGTGCAATGTGATTATAATAATGCAAGAAATCTTCACAAATAGCTCAAAAACGTGCAAGTATACACATCATGGCAGCAAGTGATAAGTAATTCAAGATCGTCTCCACAGGGATTAAGTTAATGAAATTTACTACTTCTAAGCGTGATTTTCGGCGAAATTCAAGTAACCAAGGACACCAAGATCATTTACTAACTAAAGTGCACAAATGTAAACTAACTTGGATGAAATTAAAGAGTATTGAAAGCAAATAATGCAAGAAAAACAGCTGAAAGCAGAGGAGAATTAAGGCTCGGATTAGGGATACTCTGTATTGTTTCCAGGGATTGCTATAGCGAAAACTGTGCTAATTCATCTCACCCAGATTTTCAACGGGAATTTTCCAATTCTCCATAGATTAAGGCGATTAAACTCCCATTTAACCCCTTATTTCTAACTCAATCTAGTTAGTGCCTTAGGGGGTGATTTATCCCTAAATACCCACTCATTTTCATGATCGTTAAAGACTAAGGTAAAGTAAAGTAATCGGCTATCAAATGTTCTCCCAAACACCCAATAACAATGCTAGAAAATGGATGGCCAATCGAAATTCCAGCTTAAACAATAAAGAACACTTTACTTTAAGATGAAAATAGCACGGTTCAACTATAAACAACCCCTTGTTACAATATGAGATCCCTAATCCTCACCTAAAGAGGATTAGTTCATGATAAAAGAAGAAACAAGTTCAATACAACAGAGAATGCTCATACAAAACATGATTTCAGCTTCTAACACAACTAATATCAATAGGAAGATAAAAGATGAGAAGAAAAGGCCAAAGAAGAAGCTCCCAAGCTCAAATCCAGCTTTCCCAAGCTGAATATGGACTCCACGGCAGCTCCACCTCTGTTTTTCCTCTGTTTTTCTCCTTCAATCAGCTCCCAATCGTGAGTTTCCTTCTTCTCCCAGCCTCCTTTCCAAATTAGGGCCTCTTTCCTTATATACCCAGCTTCAATTCGTGGAAGTAAGGGCTGATTAGACAAGCCTTGCCCACTTGGAAACCCTTCTAATGGCTGAAAATAGCTTCAGCCTCCAGCTGGGAATGCCACATCAATTAATGAATCTGTCCACGTGTAAAACAGCTCCAGCTGCCATTCTGCCTCTGCCAGCTCACGCTGTAGCATTATCTGTGCAAATTGAAGCTCCAGGTCAGCTTAAGTACGAGATTAGCGTGAAATTAAACACCCAAAGCCATCAATAAACACTTTCATTAAACACCACAAAATTCATTAAGACCCAACTCAATTAGCATCAACTTAAGGTAAAATTAAGCCTAAAAGCCCTAAAATCATGGCCAATAACTCTTATTTCTAAGAGTTATCACACCCCCAAACTTAGCTCATTGCTCGTCCTCGAGCAATGCTAGGCCAAAATCTTAACTAAACAGGAAAAGATCAGCTAGCCTTTCACTAGAGCCTCTCATAAGCCACAGCTACTTCTTGCTCAAAACTTCCCTTAACAAATGCTCATAGCTCAAAAAGAATTCAACATTTAAAAACAACTTAGGCAGCAACACTTGGCATCTCCAAATCAACATTATGCTTTTAATCCATGCTCTTAGCCCACCTTGATTAGCTATCATATCTAATTGTACCCACCTAAAGGCATCAAACAAGCCACTAACTTTCTTTCTTTCTTAGCTCAACAATCTAATCCTCAAGCTTGCTAAGCAAGCCTAAAATCCTATTGCCCAAATTATAAAAACTCTAAGCTCAACCCAAAACTTCTCTCGACTCTTTTTATCTTTTTGGCTTTTACTATCTTAGAAAAATCTCTTAGGTCATGACCTTTTTGGTCCCGGAATGGCAACACTTTATGGTGAAGCTCACCCAAGCCTCAAGTCTCATCACCTAACGAGCATTGCATTCATATCCCCTAAAGTTACCTAGGATAGCTATCTAGCAAGTTTTCCTTGCTTCTCAGAGTGGCGACACTTTTTGGTGAAGCTCACCTAAGCTTTGGGAAAACTTGCACTTTCAAGCTAGCACTCATCCCTTCAATCATACCTTTTGATTTTTTTTTTTTTTTTTTTTTTTTTTTTTTTTTTTTTTTTTTATAGGAACTCATACCCTTCAAGAGCTACTTTTTGACGCAAGGGGAAACTATGGGTATCATAAATCCCCCTGGTTACTAGGCAAGCTCAGGAAAAGAATAAATTCCATAAAGGGAGAGGAGTACACCTTAGGCAAAACTAGGACAAAGAGGAATGCTTTCTAAGATGCTTTTCTTTTTTTTTCTAAAATTTTTTTTCGAAAGGGCACCTCACCCCCAAACTTAAACTATTCATTGTCCCCAATGAATGAGAAAGTAAGGAAAGAACCCCCAAACTTATTTTCTTTTGAAAGAGAAGATAAGGCCTATTGCTTAGGGAGATTATAGCTTTGGGCAAAGAACTAGGCACAAGCTTTCCTAAATTTGAGCTAAGCTAAAGGAAGAAATATAGGAAGCTTCTAATCAACCTAAGGATTTACAGCACAATAGGATAATCTAACTAAGCAAGAGGCTAAGATGCAAAGGATCAAAAGACACCATGCTATTTTGAATTAAAACAGAATTTTAGGTTTAACCCAGTATTCAGCTGCTGCAACATTCATTAAGGGAAATTCAGGCAAAAGCACAGCTGTGAAACATCCAAAAAGGCTCTCATACAAGACTAACTTGGGCTTTCAGACTAAGGCTAAAACATGTAGAATTTAGGATCTAAATTATGCATGAAGCTCAAATAATTTGCATGAAGATGCTAGCTACTGCCTTCAAAACAGAGCCAATATCCAAACAAATTATGCAACATTCCAACATGATCTAATGTATGGGCAAGCTCAACACATACCCAATTGATCAAGTTTAAATTTCAGCCTTTAAATTTGCACCATAAAAGCCCAAACATTACAGCAAGAATCTACTATGCATGAAAGATAAAGAGAGAGAATTTTCATTACACAACTTTTTCTTAAACACACAATCATGCAGCAGATTTTTTTTCTTCTTCATCAAGATCACACAAAACATCAGCTGATTACAGCAAACACACAAGCACCACAACCCACAAACACACATTTTCATTTTTTCTTTTTCAACAAAACACTCGAAAGACCCACAGAAAGTAGAATAACCACTCATAAAAACATAGACAACAACTACAACTCCCCTTTTTCAGCTGCCATCTTCAGCATCTTCATCATCATGAGCATCAACATCTTCTTCTTCACTAGAAGACGAATGAGGGCTTCTTGATTCTAGCAAAAGTGAAAAGATTTCCCATAAAATTAAAGCTTTCCAAAAATGCCTAATCTGCTCCATGCTTGCTGCAGCTTCTGATATGAGCTTACTGTCAATCTGCTGCAGCTCATCAGAATTTCCTTCCTTGAAAAATTGCAACCTCAAAATCTGCTGCATCAAGATTTTCTTCCACATTTTGCATGAGATTCCCTACCAAAAACCAAAGCTTGACAGAAACATTAAACTCAATAACTAATGCAAATTATCAATAAAAGAGAAACTAACTTTAAAACATTAACTAATAACTAATGGCTACAAACAAAAGACATCACAACAGACATTTAAACTTGCTATTCAGACCACCTTTAGGGCTCAACATAGACTCTGTAACTTGAAAGCACACTGCCCTTTTTTTCTAGCTCACAACTCAATTTTCAGCGAAAATGCAAGAGGCCTGGCATCTTTGGAAATTTTCTCCCCAATGATGCTTCAACCTTTGCCCATTTACCTTAAACTCCTTGCCATTATTATCAACACATTGTTTAAACACAAATGAATCATCCCAAAAATAAAATTTTATCTCATGGAAAAACTTTTTCAATTGTTGCTTTGATAAACCATGGGGCAATGTTCCAAAAGCAAGGTAATTGGTAAGGTCAACATACCAAAGTGTTTTCATTTTTTGGTTGTGAGCTACTGTAAAAAACAACTCATCAAGGAAATAATTTTCGAACTCAAGTTGTTGAAATAATTCCAATGAAGTGAATGGTTGTGTAGGTGGATTTTTCTTATCAATCAACTCTAAGGATTCAAAAGTCCTATTAAAACCAAAAACTTCACCTGCACTACTTTCAAGCTCAAGCTCTAATTTGTCTAATTCCAAATCCTCAATTCCACTTTTTCCCAACTGTTGTATGTTTTGCTCTCTCATTTCCTTCTCAACTTGATCATCAACCAACTTATCTTTCACTTGAATGAAAGCACACTCTTCAATATCAGTGGGGGACTTTATGGCATCAAAGACACTAAACTTCACTTCTTGGTCATTCACCCTCATAGTTAGCTCACCCTTTTGGACATCTATCAAGGTTCTCCCGGTTGCTAAAAAGGGCCTTCCTAGAATTATGGGGACATCTTTGTCCGCTTCATAGTCCAAAATGATAAAATCAGCCGGGAAGATAAACTTATCTACTTGCACCAAAATGTCCTCAATCTTTCCTTCGGGATAAGTGATAGACCTATCGGCAAGTTGTAATGTAACTGTGGTTGGTCTAGCTTCTCCTACTCCTAATTTCTTAAAGATGGACAATGGCATGAGGTTAATGCTAGCCCCAAGGTCACACAAAGCTCTTCCCAATTCTTTGCCACCAATAGAAATGGGAATGGTAAAAGTCCCAGGGTCTTTCACTTTGGGTGGAATTTTGTTTGTCAAAATGGCACTACACTCCCCAGTCAAAGACACGGTTTCATACTCACCCAATCTTCTTTTCTTGGTTAAAATATCCTTGAGGAACTTTACATAGTTGGGCATTTGTTCCAAGGCCTCAACTAGTGGTATATTAACATGAAGTTGCTTCAAAACCTCAAGGAATTTCTTAAATTGACCATCTTGATTTTTCTGCTTAAGCCTTTGGGGAAAGGGTGGTGGGGGCGGTTTAAAAGTTGGGGAAGGTGTAGGAACTAACTTAGGAGGAGTTTGAGAGGTTTTTCTAGGGATTTCTTCAATTTCCTCACTCTCGGAACTCTTCTCCAATTGAATTCCAGCATCTATTTTCTCATTTTCCCCTGCTGTCTTTGCCAAATCAGTGTGCAAATCATCAATCTGTCCAGCTGGTGGTTGCGGTTTCAACACTTTTTTTTCAACCAACGGCTTCCCACTTCTTAATTCTACTGCTTGAACTTGCTCTTTGCCTTCTCTTTTCGAACTCTCAGTGTCTGAAGGAAGCTTACCCATCGGTCTTGCTTTCAATTCGCTTGCTATTTGGCCCATTTGAACCTCTAAATTCCTCAAAGAAGCTTGTTGAGTCTGAATGACAGCATCTGTTTTGGCCATATATTCCTTGAACATATTCTCTAAAGAAGACCCTGAAGCTTGCTGATTCATATTAGCCTTTTGGAACTGACCTTGCTGATTTTGATTACCAAATCCACTTGCCATTTTCTGCTGCACTTGCTGATTGTTGGCGTTATTCCCTTGACCTCCCCAAGCAAAGTTGGGGTGATTCCTCCACCCGGGATTGTAGGTGTTAGAATAGGGGTTACTCCTTTGAGCATTTTGATTCCCCACATAGCATACTGAGGCTGGATTCCCTGGACAACACTCGAAGGTATGGTTCTCCCCACAATACACACAAGAATCTGCTGCATTCTGACTTATGTTAACTGCTGCAGCATTCTGGACTGCCCCAGAATTTGCTAATTGTAAACTTTCAAATCCCGAATTCAATTTCTTCATCATGCTCTCCATTGAATCAAATCTTGCATTGAAAGATGTCACTGTATCCACTTCAAGCATACCCTTGTTTTTCTTTCCAGCCATGCTTCTTGAGTCTGACCACTGACAACTATTTGTAGCAATTCTCTCTAAAATAGCATATGCTTCATCATAGGTCTTGGACAACAAAGCTCCATTGGCTGAAGCGTCTACCATGTTCTGAGTGACCATGTTTAACCCATTATAGAAAGTCTCCATCTGAATGCAATGGGGGAGACCATGGTGAGGACATTTTCTCAACAATTCTTTGAATCTCTCCCAAGCTTCACTGAATGATTCATCGTCAAACTGCCTGAAAGATACTATATCTGCTCTAAGCTTGGCATTCCTCGTGGGAGGGAAGTACTTGATTAGAAACTTCTCGGCTAGCTCATTCCAAGTAGTGATAGAGCCGGGGGCAAAGTTGTTCAACCAAGCCTTAGCTCCATCCCTCAAAGAATAAGGGAATAAAGTTAGCCTCAACGCATCTTGGGAAACTCCTTGAATTCTGAATGAATCGCTTACTCCCAAGAAAGATTTAAGGTGCAAATGCGGGTCTTCTGAAGGTAACCCATGAAACTGACCCACTGTTTGCAGCATCTGAAACATAACAGGCTTCATCTCAAAATTTTGTGCCTGAATCTCTGGCCTTGCTGTCCCTTGATATAACTCATTGAAGGTAGGGACAACGTAAGCTCTGATAGCTCTTCTCCTGTCATTAGCTATAAGAACAGGATTCTCAGCTTGAATATCCATCCCTTGTTGCTGATTTATCTCAGGATTTAGTGGCTGATTTCCTTGAACTCCCGGAGGTAAAAGAGGCGGCGGATCCATCCTGTTGTTCCTTTCTCTTTGCTCTCTCCTTCTCCTGTGAAAAGTCCTTTCAATTTCGGGATCAAAATTGAATTCCAAATCAGGGAATTCGTTCATAAACAGCTACCAACACCTGCAAAATCAATTAACAAAGTTTAGATTCTGTTTTAGCACCAATCTCACCGAAATTTAGCTTAAAAATAGTGAAAATCTACTCAATCCCCGGCAACGGCGCCAAAAACTTGTTGCCTTGTGCAATGTGATTATAATAATGCAAGAAATCTTCACAAATAGCTCAAAAACGTGCAAGTATACACATCATGGCAGCAAGTGATAAGTAATTCAAGATCGTCTCCACAGGGATTAAGTTAATGAAATTTACTACTTCTAAGCGTGATTTTCGGCGAAATTCAAGTAACCAAGGACACCAAGATCATTTACTAACTAAAGTGCACAAATGTAAACTAACTTAGATGAAATTAAAGAGTATTGAAAGCAAATAATGCAAGAAAAACAGCTGAAAGCAGAGGAGAATTAAGGCTCGGATTAGGGATACTCTGTATTGTTTCCAGGGATTGCTATAGCGAAAACTGTGCTAATTCATCTCACCCAGATTTTCAACGGGAATTTTCCAATTCTCCATAGATTAAGGCGATTAAACTCCCATTTAACCCCTTATTTCTAACTCAATCTAATTAGTGCCTTAGGGGGTGATTTATCCCTAAATACCCACTCATTTTCATGATCGTTAAAGACTAAGGTAAAGTAAAGTAATCGGCTATCAAATGTTCTCCCAAACACCCAATAACAATGCTAGAAAATGGATGGCCAATCGAAATTCCAACTTAAACAATAAAGAACACTTTACTTTAAGATGAAAATAGCACGGTTCAACTATAAACAACCCCTTGTTACAATATGAGATCCCTAATCCTCACCTAAAGAGGATTAGTTCATGATAAAAGAAGAAACAAGTTCAATACAGCAGAGAATGCTCATACAAAACATGATTTCAGCTTCTAACACAACTAATATCAATAGGAAGATAAAAGATGAGAAGAAAAGGCCAAAGAAGAAGCTCCCAAGCTCAAATCCAGCTTTCCCAAGCTGAATATGGACTCCACGGCAGCTCCACCTCTGTTTTTCCTCTGTTTTTCTCCTTCAATCAGCTCCCAATCGTGAGTTTCCTTCTTCTCCCAGCCTCCTTTCCAAATTAGGGCCTCTTTCCTTATATACCCAGCTTCAATTCGTGGAAGTAAGGGCTGATTAGACAAGCCTTGCCCACTTGGAAACCCTTCTAATGGTTGAAAATAGCTTCAGCCTCCAGCTGGGAATGCCACATCAATTAATGAATCTGTCCACGTGTAAAACAGCTCCAGCTGCCATTCTGCCTCTGCCAGCTCACGCTGTAGCATTATCTGTGCAAATTGAAGCTCCAGGTCAGCTTAAGTACGAGATTAGCGTGAAATTAAACACCCAAAGCCATCAATAAACACTCTCATTAAACACCACAAAATTCATTAAGACCCAACTCAATTAGCATCAACTTAAGGTAAAATTAAGCCTAAAAGCCCTAAAATCATGGCCAATAACTCTTATTTCTAAGAGTTATCAAGTTACTTAGGTCATCCTATTGAAACAGTAATCTAACTAGTTAACGGTGTTACATCTAGTGGTTTACTATTTCGTGGTCCGGTCTTATGCAAACTCATTGCATAGGATACCCCCGCTCGCATGTCTCTTACATGGACGCCTTGGATCAATACGTCTGTATCGAATACAAAGCGGACTGTATCACATAGTGTTACCAGGATAAGGTACCCAACCTTGTCTCTGTACTATAGACCTTTTAGGTTGTTACTTGAACACCAATCCCCGTATGTCCCCACATACTAGTTCAAGTTACATGTAAACAACCTTGGATCTTAGTTTATTGGATTTGGGTCATATTGTGCAATTCTAGACTTAATATGACAATAACACTTTATTGCATAAACCTCAATAACACTTTATTGATACAAGTGTATAATTCGTTAATCATTCACTATCTACAAGTTTTAGGACATAAAACCCAACAGTACTATCGACCATGAGGTTAGAGGATCGAATCTCCCACCCCCAAATGTTGATGTACTAAAAAAAAAGATAGTAGTGAAAAAAAAAAACTATAGAGAGAGAGGAAAAGATATTTGGATAAACTTAAAAAGCTAATTCTTCACTATTTAGATTCAAAATGGATAGTATATATAAATGTTATAGTGAAGATAAAAAAGATAGCATAGAGTGGCTGTCTCTAACTCAATAATAATTAATATATTTTTTGACAATAGAGATCTAAACCTTTGACCTCTTTATCGTGATATATATTGAGTTATGTTCATGTTGACAACTCATAACAATACTTTCTTTATTGAAACATTTTTTTTAATGTGTTTCAGAGTATATATGCTATTTTTTTTTTTTTAAGGTTTAGTTTTTTATTTTATTGGAGAATGACTTTGTAGTTTTTAAACAAGACTGTGTGCCAGTAATTTCTTATATTTAATTTCTTATTTTAAAAAAAGTATTTTTTTGCTTTGATCACAGATGGTCTTGCACCTTTTTTTTTAAAGCTATTTTTATTATTTTTTATATAATTTGAATTACTAGACTGAGTTTACTGGAATTGCTTGGACAAGAGTCAATTCTATGGGCCGGAAGTGACTGGGCCATTCTAGCTACATGGGCTTCAGCCCAGTTTTCTCTTAGCTTTTCACGTCCGTTCTGATCAGATTAGCCCAACTGCCATATGGGCCTTCTAGCCAGCTTGCGGTTCGGCATTCCTCCAAAGAAGAAATTTGAAAGGAAAATATGTATTTTCTAAATAGTATTATTTAAAAATGAATTGAAAATATATATATTAATTACCAATGATTATGTCTAATAATCACAACCAAAATATGTTTTTCTTAATAGGAAATGAATTAATGATTGACCTAGATATTGATTGAATATCATCGTTATTGTAACGAATAACCTATATATTAATCTAAATAATCATTTTTATACTAAAATTAACATAATCATATTAATAAATGGTTTTGTGTGTTATTTTTGTTAAATTTACAATTACTTTTTAGCCTAAAAGTGTTGAATCTTCTCTTCTTGTTCACTACCGGACAAAAATTCTTCTAAGTGGGAGTAAACCTTTTTATTACAACATCACATAAAATACACACAAGTCGTACCTATCTTAGTGGGGTTTATAATGATGCATATCTTTTCAAAATTTGAAATGAGTAATATCTGAATCAACAACTCGGAACCACGATCAACTCTGGTTCTCTTCCCACACAAGGGTTTCAGAAAAAGGAAAAATATCTAAAAGAATATATTCCAAAAACATATATATATTTTTACAAATATAAGATCATCAAAGTAGAAGTACTGTTGATAGTTGGCTGATATTCTCCATTTGAAAATAGATAAAAATAATAGATATGATAATAATGGGATTCATTGACTTTTTTGGTAATGGCATTTGTCCCATAAGTCTACCATTTGATTGGTCCTAAGAAAAAAAAAGACAAAAAAAAAAAAAAGCCTTCATTTTTGTTTAAGTGTTTTTGGACTTATTGCCAATGCTAAGAGACAAAATTTTGAACGTACGGGTCAACTTTGAATGCCCACCAACAAAATTGCATCCCTAATTTCTATCCTAAAATTTCCACATCCTTTGATCTTTCAATTTTTCTGTTCATCTACACCCCTTTCACCAAACAAATCTTCCCATTTTGATTACGGATGTCGTTGAATCGTTCTACCCGACCCTTTTTATTAGCACCCGACATTTCAGTATGCCCTACCCATTACTTATTGTCACTTCTGGTTGAACGTACTTATCTGATAACGTATCTTTGTTTCTTTACAAATGAATGGTATAAATAGAGCTAAAGAAGATTTTAGTAAAGAGTTGTTATAGTATTACTACGTTTAGTAGATTAATTTATTAAGTAATTTTTATGGTTAACAAAAAAAAAAAAAAAAAAAAAAAATTAATTAAATTGATTGAATTTTGTTGGGTATGTCATTGACTATTTGTTTTTCATCCATGTAACTCGGAGATTCGATTCTGTATCTTCTAGATTCGTATTATGATTAATTGAGATGACTAATATTCATTAGGCATGAGTTGGTTTCCACTTTCCACTAAATAAATCACATTGTTTCCCATTTCTTCATTTAATTCAGTCATGTGTGGGAAAATGCAAACAACAATTGAAAGTGAATTAGAGGGAGAAAAAATAAAATAAAATAAAATTCCCAATTTTTGTACAAATAATTATTGTTTATATGAAAACATGATGTTTTGCAGTTTAATATGAAATTGCACTAAAAAGTTGGAAAATGCAAAATTCATCAAACTTTTTTCATTTTCTTCCATGTGGCTAATCTTGTTTCCATCCAAATTTCTAATTAATTTAATATAAAATGAAATGAAATAAATGTCATTTTCTTTGGTTGTGACAAAAATGCCAAAAACAAAAGCCCTTTGCTCATTATTGATGATTAAAAGAAAATAAAAATCTGTTTGGAATTTCTGAGTCATTGCATTGAGATTGCCACAAACTTTCTTTGCCTTTAAATTTGTTTGCTTCTTTGTTTTGTCCCTTTCTTCAACCTCATATCAATTTCCATAAAACAAACACCACTTTGTCCAAAATTGCCACCATTTTTAACCTAATCTTCATCTTCTTCTGTCTCTCTAAATTTGTTTAAAAACCCCACAAAGCTCTCTTTTCCTTTCCAAACACACAAATATCCCTTCCCATTTCTTTGTTCTTTTTGGAAATACCATTATAATGACCACTCTCTCTCAAACATATAGAGACCACCCTCTTCACCTTCACCATATCGTCCCTCTGGACTTTGCTTCGTTGCGAACGGTCCCTGACTCCCACGATTGGCTTCGAACCTCTTGTGATACTGTTTCTTCTTCGTATGGACTTCATACTAATGGAGATGTTTCGATTCCCTTGGTCGATTTGGCTAACCCTAATGCAGCGGTACTCATCGGTAATGCGTGCGAAACAACAGGAGTATTCCAATTGACCAACCACGATGTCCCGATGAGCCTAATAGAGATAGCCGAAGATCAGGCGGGACGACTATTCGATCTTCCGATGGAACGAAAGCTGAAGGCACTTCGAGCTCCCGACAACCCCACGGGGTACGGGTTGCCTCGAATAACGCCATTTTTCTCTAAGTATATGTGGCATGAGGGGTTTACTATTATGGGGTCCCCAACTGATCATGCTTCACAACTTTGGCCATCTAACTACCAACCATTCTGGTAACCCTCCATGCATTTTCACACACGTAATTATTTTTTTATTTTTTTTGTCTTTTTTATTTGCTTTTCTTAGCCACCAGGTTTGATTTATATATTCCCAAATGATGATGAGATCTACTTAAAATATAATATAAACAGGTTTCAAAAAAAAAAAAAAAAAAAAATATATATATATATAATATAAACAAAAGTGAATACATAAGAAAGTAAGTAGAAAATTACTTTCATAAAAATGGTCAAGTTATATACAGTTAAATTATGCGAAATATCTTTTGATTGTAATATAAATTTAGTTTGAATGTGTAATAGGTCTTTAAACTTTTAATTTTATGTCTAATAAATCAAAGAATTTTTAAAGTGCCTAATAATATGATCCTTAAACTTTAAATTTTGTGTCTAATAACTCGTAAACTTTAAAAATGTTCAATTTTATGTTTTATAGGTAACGATTTTTTTTCTTTATTAAAAATGTCTAATAAAACCCTAAAATTTGAATTTTGCATTTAATAGATTAGTGAATTTAAAATAGATCAATGACCAATTAGACATAAAACTAAAAATTTAGGGACCTAATTAAATAGAGAATTGAAAGTTTAAACACTTACTATTAGACACTTTTTAAAGTTCAATGACCTATTTAGTCATAATATCGAGAATTTAGTACCTATTAGACACATATATGACCTCCGATTTTCAAACTTTGAGTATTGTGTTTATTTAGTCTATATATATATATTTTTTAAAAAAATTGATTATGCTCCTAAATTTTAGAATAAACGTATATTTAATCCACGATGTTAAATTGTGGAAACAAAATGTGTGTTAACATAGTATATGATCATTAATCAACCATGTTGTATGTCCTGTCACATAAAATTCAATCATATTTTGTTAGCATAATTATAACTCAATTGATTAAGTCACCATTCAACTTGATTCACCCATAGATTTGATTAGTTGAATTTTAATTTATAGGAAAATTTTTAAAATTTTAGTGCAATTTCATTTTTTTATATAAAACTCGTACTAACCCACTTACACTCGACGACAAGTATGTATAATTTTATATATAAAAATAGGCAATTGTAAGTATTTTTCTATTACTTCAAAAGGGTATTCTCCTTTGAACATTAATTAATTAATACACGTAATCACCAATTTAACTAATGAATTAAATAACAAATCACATCTTAACTCTCTTAATTAATTCTCAAATGTAGCGACGTAATGGAAGAGTATCAGACAAAAATGAAGTCCTTAGCCGAGAAAATCACACATTTAATTTTAAATTTCCTCAACATCTCCGACGACGCCGGAATCACAAACTGGCTTCATTCCGCCGGAGCCGCCGCCTGCAGCACCGCCCTGCAGCTGAACTGCTACCCGCCGTGCCAGGACCCGACCCGGGTCATGGGTCTGGCCCCACACACCGACACGTTTCTATTGACGATCCTCCACCAGAGCCGCACGTGCGGGCTCCAAATCTTCAGGGACGGGGCCGGCTGGGTACCGGTGGCGCCGGTAGCAGGTGCACTGGTCGTCAACGTCGGCGACCTGTTCCACATCCTGTCCAATGGGCGGTTCCCGAATGTGCTCCACCGGGTCGTCGTTGACCCGACCCGACGACGGCTGTCTATGGCGTATTTCTACGGCCCGCCGCCGGATTTCTGCGTGTCGCCGTTGAACGATCCACCGGAATCTCCCCGTTACCGGGCTGTGGTGGTGAAGGACTATGTTCGGTTGAAGTCGAAGAATCTTGAGAATGCGCTATCTATGATCAAAATATGAAATATAAATATTTCTTTGTTGTTGAATTTGTATATCATAATGATATATATTTGTTTTTGTTTATGTAAAATGTTTGTAACCTTGAGGGAAAAAAAAAAAGAAATTTTGATGTAAAATTAGGGGTGGAATTAAATAATATAGTATATGGTGTTTTAATGTTGGTATTAATTTTCTAGGTGTTTGCATTTTTTTTAGATTTTTTTTTTTAACTCAACAATATATGGGTGCGGAAGTCGAAGTTTTGATATTATGCTAGATTGACATATTTAATTCAAATAGCTAAAATTCTGTTTAATAATTTTTGGTTTGAATTTTTAACAAATTCGAAAAATATAAAGAGAAACCAAATGGTTATCAAACGAGGCCTATCAATGTGGAATCCTCAACGTGATGAATTTTATGGACTCCAATACCATATTAGATAACATGAGGTTCTATCTCAAAACCAAATAGGCTATGAGTAGAGTGACTCATTTATCTTATAAATTGTAAGGTGTCCACTTATCTTTCTAATGTGGGATCCTCAACATACCCCTCAAGATGATGTCTCTTTGGGTTCATCATTTTTTAATCAGATTTTTTTTGTTTTCTTTTTTGTTTTTTGATGTGGGATGCTCAACATACTCCTCAAATGATGCCTCTTTGACTTCACCATTTTTGGATTAGATTTTTTTTTTCTTCTTCTTCTTGATCGAATACCCATTTAGGTTTCATGGACTCTAATACAATATATTAGATATATAAAACATAGAGTGGATTGGGTTTGGAACATAGTCATATATACATATGCATATTGCAATTAATGTTATGTTTGACAATAACGATATGGTATCTTAAAATTGACCATTAAATTAACCAAATAATTACTGTTGGTGTTTAAGATAATGACAAATATAACAAGTTCCACACTAATAATTTTTTTTTTGAGATAAACAGCACACTAATAATTAATTATTATTAATGTTGTCACCATAATTGTACTATCCCATATATAATAATTTTCTCTCTGAAATTTTGTTTTTGTTCCTTTTCTTTCATGAAAAGCTCTGATATATATTTTTTATTTCTTCATTAGCATTGTTGTATATTATTTTCTTTTAAAAAAATATATCTTTGTTTTATACAGTTGTTTTTATTGAGGTTTCTATATTTTAAAGTGGGGTGTAAAATGTATTTTTTAAACTATTTTTTAACAATAAATTTTGTGTTAGTTCGTCAATATGAACATAACGGTCAGTGGTTAGAATCCTTTTACCCCATAAATTGTAAAAAAAAAAAAAATTGTGTTAGTTCTGCTAATAAGAAATTAGATGATCACAAATTAGTATGTTTATCTTCTACTTTTCTTACCTTCTATTTTTCAGATAAAATGGATATTATTATCTCAAATTTTCATCATCCTCTCCAAAAAATTCAATATTTCGTTAATTAGGTGGGCTTATTTGATTTGCCAAGTTTTTTTTTTTTTTTTTTTTTTTTTTTTTTTTTTAAATTTTAAAAACAAAAAATTTAATTTAATTTGTTTATTATTATTATTATTATTTATTATTATTTTTTAAAATAGTACATGTGCCAAGTGGGTTGAGGATCCCTTATTTTGTTTAGTATTTTAGGTTAAATTATCAATTTATTTCTCATAAATTGGATTTAATTTCAATTTAGTCTTCCTACTTTTAAAAGTTTTGATATTTGATTTGGTCTATCGAGTTTGAATTTAGTTTTAATTGGTCCATTTTAATTTAATCCTTATGAATTGATCAAATATCACAAATCATATATGTAAGAAGTTATTATTATATTAATATATCAAACGTGTTGCAATAAATTAGTGTTTTTTTAATATATATTTTTTTAATTTTGCTTACTGTATTTGTGAACGGACACTTTTTTTTTTTATTAATATTGGTATTTTTAAAACTTATTAGAGAAATATGGTTGTTTTGAAACTTTTTATTATAATACTGTTGTTTAAAATCCACGTTTTCAGGTCGTCAAGACAACCTACTGACGTGACAAACAATTGAAATTAAAAAAATGCGCTAAACGACAAACGTTTAAAAAACAAAAATGTTTATTAACGTAGGTTATCTCTTCAAGAGACGACCTACGCGAGATTTAGCACAACACTGTGCATTGTCATAGTGGAAATTATGCAACTCTAATAACTAATGGTTTCCAAGTTTGAATTGGACAAAATGTAGTTTTTGAATATTTTTTCTTCTCCTATCGTTTCCTTCCTTTTTTTTCCTTTCTTTTTTTCCCTAATATTTTGTTTTTCAAGAAATCAAATAAGTAATTTATGTTATAAAACGTGAAGAACAATAACAAGAACACTAGCACTAAAAGAGAAATAGAGAGAAAAGGTAGAGAGAAGAGAGAACAAATAATTCTATTCAATTGATGTGTTTAACCCTTCATACACATATTTATACTAATACAATAGGGATGATTATAACCTTAAAAGACCTAAAATAGGAGGGAGGGAGAGTCTTATGCCTACAGTTAAGGAGAGTCATGGGAAGAGCCTTAAAATAGTGGGGTTGAATGTCCTATAAATGGATATCTATTCATACATATACAGTTTATTTATAACACTCCCCCTTAGATATCCATTGTATATGAAATATATGCCTCATTAAAACCTTACTAGGAAAAACCCAATGGGAAAAAATCATAGTGAAGGAGAAATAGTACATTTTTCATATACATTAACAACTGTCTCATTAAAAACCTTGCTAGGAAAACCCAGTGGGAAAAACCATAACAAAGGGAAAAAGAGTGTGTATATTTACTCCCCCTCATGAAAACATCACTGGAGATCTCTGAGTCATCGCATTCCAATGTTATGTACCAACTTCTCAAATGTTGCAATAGGTAATGTCTTCGTAATAAGTCTGCCAAGTTGTCTTTTGAAGAAATTTGTTGAATAGTGATATCGCCATTTTCTTCAAGATCGTGAGTGTAGAAGAGCTTTGGTGAGATATGCTTCGTTCTATCTCCTTTAATGTATCCTCCTTTGATTTGGGCTATATATGATGTATTGTCTTCATATAATGTTGTTGGACAATCTTTGTTAGAGGACAATCTGCATGTTTCACATATGTGTTGAGTCATTGATCTTAGCTATACACATTCTCGACTAGCCTCATGAATCGCCAGGATCTTAGCATGGTTTGAGGAAGTAGCTGTTATTGTCTGCTTCATAGATCGTCATGATATAGCAGTTCCTCCATATATAAATAAATAACCTGTTTGAGATCTAGCTTTATGTGGGTTAGATTAATAAGCTGCATCTGCATAACCAACTAGATCAAAGTTTGATTTATTAGAATAAAATAAACTCATATCAATTGTCCCTCGAAGATAACGGAGGATATGCTTAACTCCATTCCAATGTCTTTTTGTTGGAGAAGAACTATATCTAGCTAATAAATTTACTGAAAATGTTATATCAGGTCGTGTATTATTAGCAAGATATATAAGTGCACCAATTGCACTAAGATATGATACTTCTGGACTAAGAAATTCTTCATTATCTTCTTGAGGTCGAAAGATATCTTTCTTTACATCGAGTGAACGAACTACCATTGAAATGGTCAATAAATGTGCTTTGTCCATGTAAAATCTCTTTAAGATTTTTTTTGTATAAGTTGATTGATGAATAAATATTCCATCTGCTAGATGCTCAATTTGTAAGCCAAGACAAAACTTTGTTTTTCCGAGATCTTTCATCTCAAATTCTTTCTTAAGATATTCTATTGCCTTTGGAAGCTATTCATAAGTACCAATTATATTCAAATCATCAACATACACAATAATAATAGCAAATTCTGACTGTGATTTCTTTATAAAAACACATGGACAAATGAGGTTATTTTTATACCATTTTTTCAATAATTATTCACTCAGGCGATTATACCACATTTGTCCTGATTTTTTTAATCCATATAAAGATCTCTGTAATTTGATCGAATATAATTCTCTACTATTTGAATTATATGACTCTGGTATCTTTAATCCTTCAGGGATTTTCATATAAATATCATTATCAAGAGATCCATATAAATATGTTGTAACTACATCCATAAGATGCATGCCTAGCTTTTTATACACAGTCAGGTCAATTAAATATCTCAATGTTATTGCATCCACCATAGGAGAATATGTCTTCTCATAATCAATACTAGTCCTTTGCGAGAATCCTTGTGCAACAAGTCTGGCTTTATATCTTGTGACCTCATTCTTTTCATTTTTTTTTCTTACAAATACCCATTTGTATCCCACATGCTTGACATCTTCTGGTGTCTGGACTACTGGTCCAAAAACCTCACATTTTGAATGTGAGTTAAATTCTGTCTGGATTGCTTCTTTCCATTTAAGCCAATCCTTTCTATGTCGATATTCTTCGACAAATTTTGGTTCATAATCATCATTTTCAGAAATGATGTCGTAAGCAACATTATAAGCAAAAATGTTATCAACAACTATATTGTTTCGGTTCCATCTTTTTCCAATCATTACATAGTTTATCGAAATTTCATTATTATCCTCAGGTACTTTACCTTCTTCAATATTCTTATGAGTAGTCACACTCGGGATTTCTTCTGGAATATCCCCATTATCAATTGAGTCATTTTGATTATTGACTACTTTTCTTTTTTGAGGATTTTGTCTTTGGAACCCGTTGGTCTACCACGCTTCTAGCATGTCGCAAACTCTTTAGTTATGATAACTTGCTGCGTTGGGATATCAATTTTAGATGGTGTATTTGCAGCTGGTATATGTGACTTGGTCACTTTTTTAGCATATGTCAATGCATTTGACATTTGATTTGCAATATTTTACAAATGAATTATCTTTTGGACTTCTAGTTCACATTGATCTGTACGGAGATCTAAATGAGACAATGACGATGCATTCCATGTAATTTAATTTTTCAACTTCTTAATCTTTCCCCCTAATGTAGGAAATTTTGTCTCATTAAAATGACAATCAACAAATCGTGCAGTAAATATATCATCCGTCAAGGGTTCAAGATATCTAATAATTGATGGGGAATCAAATCTAACATATATTCCTAGCCTCATTTGAGGATCCATCTTAGTACGTTTTGGTGGAGCAATTAGAACATATACTACACTTCCAAAAGTTCGTAAGTGAGATATATTTGGCTACTGACCATAAGCTAATTGTATTGGAGAGTACTTATGATAGGCTGCTGGCCTAATGCGTATAAGTGATGCAGCATGTAGAATTGCATGACCACATACAGATATTGGAAGCCTTGCTCTCATAAGCATCGGTCTAGCAATTAATTGCAGGCGTTTTATAAATGATTCAACTAGACCATTTTGTGTATGAACATGAGCTACAAGATATTCAACACTTATCCCAATTGACATACAATAATTATTAAATGATTGGGATGTAAACTCACTAGCATTATCAAGACAAATTTTCTTAATTACATAATCAAGAAATTGTACTCTTAACTTAATTATTTGAGCAAATAATCTTGGAAATGCAAGGTTTCGACTTGATAATAAACACACATCTGACCATCTACTGGATGCATCAATTAGAAACATAAAATATCTAAATGGTCCACTTGGTGGATTTATAGATCCACATATATCACCCTGAATTCGTTCGAAAAATGCGGGGGATTCAATCCCAATTTTAGCTGGTGAAGGTCTAATAATTAATTTTCCTTGAAAGCAAGCATCACATGACAATTCATTAGATTGAAAAATCTTCTAGTTCTTCAATAGATGTCCATGTGAGTTTTCAATAATCTTTCTCATCATTATTGACCCAGGATGACCCAATCGATCATGTCAAATAGAAAATATATCTGGATCATTGAACTTCATGTTCATTATTGCATATATTTCAATAACACGAATATGTGTGTAATATAATCGAGAAGAAAAAACAGGCAACATTTCTAATATACGTTTTTCATGTGAGACAGTAGATATAATACAAATATACTCTATATTATTCTTCTTATCAGTCTCTATATGATAATCATTAGCACATATATCTTTAAAACTCAGTAGGTTTCTTTTTTATTTACTAGAGAACAAAACATTATCAATTGTAAATTTTGTTCCTCTAAGCAAAATAATATTTGTTTTTCCAAAACCTTCAATCAAGTCTGCAGGACCTGATATTGTATTGATTTTTGCTTCTAGCATTGTCAATTCTGAAAAATATTTCCTACTTTTAAGGATAATGTGTGTTGTTGTCCTATCTGCCAAGTATAAATCTTCATTGTTCATCTTGAAGTCAATCAAAATATGTGAAATATTCATATTTCTTCAGTAAAACAAAAACAACACATAGTGAGCCCCAGAATAAGAAATTGAATATAAAAATGAAACTTAATAAACAAACATAAATTAAACATTGAATAAAAGAATATTCACATAATCTAATATAACATTTGTTGCTCATTTGATGATGTTCATTTTCTCTTTAGGAGATTTAATGAGATTTACAACATTTATTTCATATTTCCAAGATTAATCATCTCTTCAAGAGATCACAAAGTTTGCTTTCACACATGGTTCTCATTTTCGTACAACAGGTACAAAACTAATGCATCTTTTATATCATATCTAAAATATGAAATATTTTCTTTTAGTAACCATATATGTGTGGTTTTCCAAATGGTCCACGATGACCACTAGATGAGTAATTGCTTTTTCCTTTGTTATTGATCATGATCTCGACATTGACCATAGTTATTCGATATTACAATATTCACTTCAGGGAATGATATTGAAACAATTCATTGAGATTCGTGTTTTTTCATCAATTGCTTATTTGATATCTTTAATTTCAAGAAGACACGATGTTTGCTCATCACAATATTTAAAATGTTCTTTCTCAATATTGCTACTACAGGAGGATAATCTATAATTGAGAAGAAATATAAACAACATTATTCTTAACATATGCTCACTTGTTTAAAATCATTTATTGATTAAAATTATGCAACTACAAGTGCATTTAATTAAAGTGAGCATTTCTTGATTTAAACTTGTGCAACTACAAGTGTATTTAATCATGAGCAATTCTTGATTTGAAATGATGCAACCACAAATGCATTTAATCACGAGTACTTCTTGATTTGAAATGATGCAACTTCAGGTGCATTAGATCAAAATAAACACTTTTTATGCAACTTCGTATGCATAACATTAAAATTAATTTTAGGAGGAAGAACAATTAACTACTATACATGTCTTGCAAACTTTGCCATAATTTGAACTAATGCATGTGTTTATCATAAATTTCAAAATTTCATCCACACAAACGAAAATATTCAAACATGTATATGTGGTACCCAAATTAATAATTGTTAGTAAACAACATGTTGCAATATTTATATAAGATATATAAACAATATATATTACATGTTCTGTATATTAAAGTTGTGACAATATATCAAATACTCTGTGTGTGTGTGTGTGTATATACATATATATATTAAATACACATAATATAAAATATATAGAGGATCATGTGAAAATTATACCGAACAAGAAATACATAAACTAACGAGATCAATATGCGGTAGCAAAGTGAGAAAGTTTAAAAGATGCACATGATTTAAAATTGAGATATATACATGGTATATATGTGCATCATGTTCATTGAATATGCATTAAACATTCTAGATTATTACATAAATAATAAGGATATAAACATATTATCAGCAACTCAATTATTTAGATAATGTAATTAACGTAAATATCATTGTTAAAATATAGAATCGTAAATAATAAAAATGATTCAAATATTAATATCATCATACATAAATATGATACTTACTAATCACATATAATATGCATAATAACAAATAATATGATAATCTTGCATAAAACATATGCTGTCAATGTTCAATACACAGTGTATATACAAGGTATATATAATACATATACACTGTATATGTGAAACGTACAGAAGACATTTGCAAAGTAAAATGAACCCTACCTTCAACTGAACAAAAATGGAAGAGAATCGTGCTGATAACTTGTTATAAAACGTGAAGAACAATAACAAGAACACTAACACTAAAAGAGAAATAGAGAGAAAAGGTAGAGAGAAGAGAGAGCAAATGATTTTATTCAATTGATGTGTTTAATCCTTCATACACCTACCTATTTATACTAATAAAATAGGGATGGTTACACCTACCTATTTATACTAATTTTACTGTGTTTAACTCTTCATACACCTACCTATTTATACTAATAAAATAGGGATGGTTACACCTACCTATTTATACTAATTTTACTATGTAGGATCGTATGACAACACTAGAGGGGTGAATAGAGTTGCTTAATAAAATTTAAAACTTTTTCTTTTTGCTAAATTAAACTAACTTAATTTAATTTAAACTAATTTAATAAGCACTCTAAAATATGCAAGAAATATTTGACAATTTTCCTAGGCATGCAATCTACTCATAAAAATAAGATAGCGGAAATTAAAAGAGTAAAGAGAAAGAGATAACATCGGAAAATTTTATAGTGGTTCGGAAATCCCTACTCCACTCCCCAAGACTCCTTCTTGGGTATTTTACTGCAACGATTCTCTTACGGGTGAGAACCAAATCGACTCTTTTTCCAGATTCAAGAGTAAACCTCTACCAATTCTTTTACAGATTCAGGACCCAACCTATACCGATCTTTTTATACTGGTTCAAGATCAAACCACTACGATCCTTTTAACCGGGTTCAGGATCAAACCATTACAAATTCTTTTTCGGATTCAGGATTAAACCACTCACTCAATTCCCAAGGTGCACTCACACCTTATAACAAGTTCCCAATATTAAATGAAAGAAGAAGCTCACAAAATAAAATACCTCTTGAAGGCAAGATACACAAGAATGATCACTCACAATTCTCACTAAAAAATTCCCTCACAAAATGACAATAGGCCGGTTGAAGAGCAATTGAGGCTTTTGGACAAGAATAATTTGATAACTTGAGTGTGTGTTGGAGGAGAAGAAAATGACTCAATTTATAGATAGAGAAATTGAATTTTGGCCATTGGATTTAGGAGTGTTCATCGGTTGGTCGGAGTCGGTTTTGGGCTAAAACCGACGCTGACCACTGACAATACGGTCGGTCGATTTTCGTTGTCGTCGGTTTTTTAGAGGTTGGTGACGCCGACCAACCGAACTCACGGTCGGTCTTTGTCGGTTTTGTAGTTTCGGCGAAGTAAAAAAAAAAGATTCGAAAAGAAAGAAAAAGAAGGTGAGAAACCGGAAGAAAAGAAAAGAAAAAAGGGCGAAATAAAAAAAAAACGATCTTGAAGAAGAAGAAAAGAGAAGAGAAAGAAGAAAGGGAGAAAGAAAAAGAGAGAAAAGGAAAAGAAATCGGTGAAGGAAGAGGTTAGGAGAAGAGAAATGAAGAAAGAGAGAAGAATAGAGAAAAAAAAGAAAAAAACGAAAAGCTATGAAGAAGATGAAGGAAGGAGAGAGAGAGGAGAAAAGAAAAAAGAGAGAAAGAAGGGGAAGAGGATGAAATCGTGGAAGTGGAAGGGAGATATTGGAGAGAGAAGAAGAAAAAGTAAAAAGATAATGGAGAGAGAAACAAATAATAATAAATTAATAATATTTTGAAAAAGTAATTAATACTTTTTAAAATTGAAAAGATAGCTCACTGCATGAGCAGTGTGCACTGCCCCATGCACGGACGCACGATAGTTTTAATTTTTTTTTAATATTGAGATAATGATCGATCGGTCGGTCGGTGTGTACTGCCAATGCATGAATCGACCGACCGACCGTTGGTTTTTTCATGAAAAAACCGACACCGACCGAATATTAAGAAAAACTGACCGAACCGCGGTTTTGGTCGGTCGAGTCGGTTTTTGGTCCAACTTTGAACACCCCTAATTGGATTAAATTCAAAATGGATGGTGGAGATTTGATTTAATGAAAAAGGAAATAATTTTGAATTTAAAAATGAAATTTGAAAGATTGAACTTAGGAGATTTTGAGAATAAAATAAGGATTTGAAAAGATATGAAATTTGGAAAGAATTCAAATTTGAACGAGGTGTAATTGATGGAATTTGGAGAAATTGAAAAATTAAAAATTGAAGGAAAATGAAAAAATTGAAGCTCAAAAATTTCTCAAAAATGGTTGAAATGCTCTCCAAGATGAGTAGTATTTTTTCAGAATTTTTTCCCATTTTTTGGGAATTTTTTCGAGCCTTAAATACACCAAAAAGGGATAAGCTAGCTGTTGGCTGCCACGTGTCGCTCTCTGATTGGCTGCATTAAAATAAAATCCAAATTAATAACAAAAAATCATATAATTAAAAGTTTGACCGTTTGACTTTTTTTTATTATTATTATTAAAATTCGCTGCCACGTGTCACACTTTTATTGGTCCACGTCTCCACGTCAGCAAAGGTGGTCTTCAGAGTGCCACGTCAGCTGCCACGTCACCACATTTTTTACCGTTGTGTGCCATGTCAGCCGCCACGTAGGGATTTTTCCTTCCAATCTTCTTTTGCTTGTAACTTTCTCGTTTGAACTCCGATTCGAACGATTCAAGTTGCGTTGGAATCGTTTTTCCGAGCTCTACATTATGAACACTTTAAAACACTAAAATCATAAGTAAATTAAAGTTTATTATCATCAAAACATATAGTATGATTGAAGCTCGTAAAGTTAACATACTATTTTTTTCAAAAAAAAAAAAAGGTTAAAATACTATATTTATAAAATGTTTAAATAATTAGTACTTAATTAAATTTTAATTACTACGTAGAAAAGAAAATAAATTGTAATATAAAAATTCAATTTGTTTAAGAAATTTTAAAAAATGAAATTACTTATTTGATTTCTTGAAAAACAAAATATTAGGGAAAAAAAAGAAAGGAAATGACAGGAAAAGAAAAAAGAAAAAATATTCAAAAACTGTGTTTTGTCAATTTCGAACTTGGGAATCATTTCCACTATGATAGTGCGCTAAATCTCTAATAAACGTTTTTTTTAAACGTTTGTCGTTTAGCTCGTTTTTTTAATTTCAATTTTTTGCCATGGCAGCTGGTCGTCTCTTGATGAGACGACCTGCAAAAGTGGATTTTAAACAACCATATTATAATAAAAAGTTTCAAAACAACCATATTTCTCTAATAAGTTTTAAGAATACCAATATTAATAAAAAATGTCCCATTATAGATATATGTTATAAATAAATTATAGAATTTGTATATAAATTGTTTAAAATTTAAACACTCATATGTTTGGTTACATTTCCTCACAAGTGTTTTTATACACAAAGTTATTATATACTTCAAAACTCTTTTTAAAATATTTTCTTTCAAGTGTTTCTCTCAAAATGATTATTTCTCAATCTCATTTTTTAATAAGTCATTTTTAGTGGTCGTCAAATACTATAATTTTTTCAAAATGATTTATTTTCGAAATTAAACACTTGAAAAGTTAAACAAATTTAAAACACACCCTAAGTTGACAATAGAGGTAAAAAGATTGTTTAGGCCCAGTTTCGATAATGTTATATATCTTCTTCCTCTTTTTTCAAAAACCAAGTCAAGTTTTGAAAATTAAGAAAAATAGTTTTAAACAACTTGTTTTTGTTTTTAGAATTTTGCTAAAAACTCAAATTTGGCGACAAAAATGAAAATTGTGGTAAGAAAATTGGGAGAAAACAAACCTAAATTTCAAAAACTAATAAATAAATAAATAAATGGTTTATCAAATGGGATCTTCGAGATCTCTTAGAGAATCCAATGGGCAAATACCAATTATTTTGAAGGATCTATTTTTTTTATTTGAATTCTTAAACTTCAATTAAAAATGAAAGAAACGAGGATAAAAGTAATAAAAATTTGGGAAAATCAATTTATACCCCTAAACTTTGAGGGTTGTACCAATTAACATCCCAAACTAATAATTGTATAAATTTAAAACTTAAACTTTCTTAAATAAATCAATTTAGACCCTCGGTTAATTATTTGTAACTATTACACTTAATTCCATCTTAATTCAACTCAAAATCACATAAATCAAATTATTCCTAGCCTGAAATCCTATCAAAATAACAAAAAAATTATTCTATGTAATTCTTTCTAAATAAGTAGAGAAAAAGAAAGAAAGATAAGAAGATGAAAAATTGCTCATATCATTGAAAGACATGTTGTGAAAGAAAGTGATGTTTAAATTTAATTCATCAAGAGTTTCAAAATGGATTGAAACATCAAATTCAATTTGAAGTTTCATTTACAAATTTAACATATGGAAGTTGAATTTGGTGTTATAACTCAATTGAGTTATATTTTTCATATGTTTCAATTTTATTTATTTTTGTTCTTTGGAGTTACTAAGTTGCTAGCCTATAAATAACAACTTGTTTCTTCATTTGAATCATCCCATTCCATTTGGAGAATTCTTCTTTCTTTCTTTGTTTCTTTTGATCTTGAGTCGAGTTGAAAGCAAATATCCAAGAGTTCTGCCAGATTCGAGTAGTTCGAGGTTGCTGTTCTACCGAAATTAGTCGTTGTATCCTGCTGAGACGATCGCTGTAGTCTGCTTGAAACCTGTGCAGAGCGAATAATTGTCTTCAGGACAACGCTTCGTAAGCGTGCCTCGACTATTTATTGTCAATATATTTAGTAATATTTGTCATATATACAGTGTATGTATTGTTATTTACACTGTAACTGTTAGTATCTAGTTAAGGTGTAATCAGTTTGCTAGTGTTACTCAGTTCTTATTTGAGCATATTTCCAACAATCTGAAGACAATTAGTTGAACTGATGACTGCAAACTCTTCCACTAATGTTGATGGTGCTACCATGATGGGATTGACCATCCTCAAAACTCATGCTGGAAAACCAGAGAAATTCAAGGGAGAAAATTTCAAGAGGTGGGAACAGAAGATGATCTTCCTACCTCACCACACTGAACCTTGCTCACATATTGAATGAAGAAGGTCAATTAATTATCGAGAAGCCCGAAGCAAAAACTATTAAGTAAGCAAAAGTGGATGCATCATATGTTGCAATTACACTGTAAGTGGTTGTGAGGATGTTTGCAATGCCTATAAAACTTCAAGGTTTTTGTGGGGGGCATTGGCAAGATGTACAAGTTAAAAGATGTTGTACGAAGAATTTTCTCTTTGGAAAATTCTTGAATAGTTGATACCAATTTGGTAGTCAATCAGATGGAATTGCAAAAATTGCAATGTGAGGAATTGGTCATGGACCATTCCAAGATGATGTTCTGTTTGAGAAATTGTCTCCTTAATGGAAGAACATTAAGAACAATCTCAACCACAGACAAAATATGTTGTCCATAAAGGATCTTTTATAAGATTCCACATTGACGAGGACAACATGAAGAGAGACAAGCTTTAGTTTAGAAGCTAATATGAATGATTGCATAATTGTTGTCATTTAAGAAGTATTTATGCCTCTAACACCAAAGACTGATGATGTTAGTGCTACTAGACACGTTTGTGTGGACAAGTCATTGTTCAAATTGAATAAGTGACCAAGAATAATAATAATAACAATTCTTCTGCTTATATTGTTGAGTTGTGTGATGTATGACATTCTAGGTTGGGGCATGTCAATTATCGTTCTTTACAAAGAATAGTAAGTTTAGGACTTTTGCCTAAGTTCAACATTGATAATAGACACAAATGCGAGATCTGTGTTGAATCAAAGTTTGCTAGAAAGTCATTTTCATATGTGGAAAGAAGTAATGAAGTACTTGATTTAATCCACAATGATGTATGATGAGACCGTCCGCCATGACACCACCAGCAAGTGCTCTTGATCAGTCGCCTAACACGTTTTCGCCCTTGCCTAAAAAAAAATTTAAATAACAAAGAATGAGTATTAAAAATACTCAGTAAGTAACCCCTCTACCAGGGTTGGTTATGCGAGCACAAATATTTATGAGGGGACCTAGACTTTGCTTTAAAATAACTTTATTTCTTGGCCATAACGCCAAACATGACCCTATCACCACGAAAATTTTATTGTGACCATACCGCCACCTGTCATCATGGCCATACCGCGAAGTTTTAAGAAAATAAGTACTAAAATCATCATCTTGACCATATCGCCAAGTTTTAAGAAAAATTATTAAAATCACTCCTTGACCATATCGCCAAGTCTTAATAAAACTCTTGGCCATATCGTCAAGCTTTCCAACGACAAAATTTTAAGCTCGTACCGTGGGTCATACATATGCACAAAGGTCCCCTAACTAACTTTAAGATAATGTCATGCAACATACTTTCATTTCATTCCAACAATAACAAAAATATCAAATTCCCAATTTGCAAGTTCATCACTCAACAATCAAGAATATAACATAGTAAATTTCACATAATAACATCCCAATACATGCTCCACCATCTAAACAGATTAGTACACAATGATTTTGCAAACATCAAGACAAACAACAATCACATCTAAACAGTAAATTTTCCAACATGCTGATAGGAGAGTCACTTACCTTATTGACAAATTAGATTAGGCAAAGTGCTAAGTCCTATAAAAAATTCTTGGTCGACGTCGACCTACAATAATTTTCACGCTTCAATTAATAGGAACACAATTATGTTTAAAAGAATTGCTTAATTAATAATATTCTGAAACTTTTACCAAATGATCCTTATTCCGACGTTCTCCTAAATCCTAGCCACCCTAGAAAATTTCCAAAGTCAAAACTTCTCCTCCAATAATTAAATTAAAAACGAACAAGCTTTAGCAGGTTCTTTACTCTTGGATCTCACCCAAAAAAATGCCAAAACAGCGCTGTAAATCGGTGAAATTCCATATATACAGTGCCAAAATTGAGCGGGTATCCTACAATAAGCTAGGGGCATTATGGGTCAATCACGAATACTAAAATAATTGGTAATTTAGGCTCAATTGGAGAAGAAAAGCTCACTCAATTTACAAATCCCTTGCCAGACAGCAATCTAAATAGCCCTAATGCCTGAATTTAATTGTAGAGTATGAGGAAAAAGGATCTGAATTTCTTAATCACTCGGAAAGTTAATCGGAAACTGAATCGAACTAAAGCTCACCGAAAATTGACAGTGACGATGATGAAGTACGACAACAACGACTGAATAGATGCCAAAACTCAGATTGAGGTCTGTTCGGTGTTCTCCTTCGCGACGACAATTTACGGTAGATCCGGGCGGTGCAATCAACGACGGCGGCGCGCGTGGGTCGAAACAGTGGCGACGCAGGCTGGTTGTCAACAGGAGGGAGGTGACAGCTATGGCTGCTAGGAGAGGGATAGCGTGAGTGAGAGAGGGAAAGTGTAGAGAGAGAGAGAGAAAAAAATGAGAGTTAGAGATAGAGAGAGATTGAGCCGAGAGAGAGATTACATACCAGAACAAGGTGGCGGTGACGCGATCAATGGTGGCGGCGACGACTCACAAAGACGGAGACGACACAAGTCGAGGTGGGCAGCGACGACGGTTTCAGTAGAGAGAGAGAGTTGGGAGATGAGGGCGTGGGAGAGGGAAATAACAGGGAAGAAGAAAGTGCTTTTTATTTTTTTTTAACAGCCCATTGACCAAATTTTTTTTGGGGGGGGGGGGAATGCGTGAATTCCCCCCCTTTTCCTCCCTTTCTAACCGTGCAAAAATACACATTTTTTTTTTCTTTTTTGGTTGTTACAATGATTGTAGTAAATATTGCTATGTATATTTATTACATAGTAAAGATGAAACCTTAGATGTTTTTAAAGCATATAAGACAGAAGTTGAAAATCAACTTGAGAAGAAAGTAAAGGTGCTTAGATCAGATAGAAGTGGTGAATATGAATCATCATAATTTTATGAATTATGCGAAGTTAATGGCATAGTCCATCAAACTACAACACCTTATACACCACAACAAAATGGTGTAGCTAAAAGAAATAACTGAACTTTAAAAGACATGGTTAATTGCATGTTAAATAGTTTAGGTTTACACCATAATTTGTGAGGGGAGGCTTTGCTTACAACAAATTTTATACTAAACAAAATTCCACATAAGAAGACTAACAAGTCGCCTTATGAAGTGTGGAATAGATAGTTACCCTCATATAAAATGTTGAAAGTGTGGGGGTGTTTGGCAAATGTACAAGTTCCTTTACCAAAAAGAACCAAACTAGGACCTAAGACAATTGATTGTGTCTTTAATAGGCTATGCTTTGCATAGTGCTGCGTATAGATTCCTGGTGGTTAAATCAGAAATATATGATATTAATAATAATACCATTATGGAATCTATTGACGAAGCTGAATTTTTCGAAGATGTATTTCCTTTGAAAGAGGAAAGACACATGAGTAGTGGTGTCAAAAGGAATTATGAGGCTAGCTCTTCGAAAGGTCAAGACGATTAGAATACTGAGTTTGAACCAAGGAAAAGCAAAAAAGCGAAGAAAGCTACTTCCTTTGGACCTGATTTCATAACATAAATGATAGATGGTGAGCCTCAAACTTTTCAAGAAGCTGTAACATCTCCGAATGCACCTTATTGGAAGGAAGCTATCAATAGTGAGATAGAATCCATTTTGCAGAACAAAACTTGGGTATTGGTTGATCTACCTCCTGGTAGTAAATCGATTAGTAGTAAATGAATTTTTAGAAGAAAGTTAAAGGCTGACAACACTATTGATAAGTACAAAGTCCGCCTTGTCGCTAAAGATTTTCGTAAAAAAGAAGGGATAGATTTATTTGATACCTATTCTCCAGTGATGAGGATTACATCTATAAGGATGTTAATTGCAATAGTAGCTTTACAAAATTTGGAAATACACCAAATGGATGTGAAAACTGCATTTTTAAATGGAGAATTAGATGAAGAAATTTATATGGAACAACCTGAAGGGTTTGTCGTAAAAGGACTTGAAGATAAAGTTTGTAAACTTGTCAAGTCTCTTTATGGGTTGAAACAAGCACCCAAACAATGGCATGAAAAGTTTGATCACACCATGTTATCTAATGGATTCAAGATAAATGAGTGTGATAAATGTGTCTATGTTAAAACCATAGATCAAGATTGTGTTATCATTTGTTTGTATGTGGATGATATGTTGATAATGGGCACAAATAGAAGTATCATTGATTCCACTAAGAAGATGTTGGGCACAAATAGAAGTATCATTGATTCCACTAAGAAGATGTTGAAATCCAACTTTGATATGAAAGACCTTGGTCTTGCTGATGTTATTCTTGGAATTCGTATAACAAGAAATCCAAGTGGATACATACTTTCTGAATCTCACTACATAGAGAAAGTGTTGAGAAAATTTGATCAATTTGAGAGTAAACTTGTAGTTACTCCATTTGATCCAAGTTGTAAGTTAAAGAAGAATAGTGGTGAAGGTGTGTCTTCTCTAGAATACTCTAGAGTTGTTGATAGCTTAATGTACACAATGAACTGCACAAGACCTGATATGGCCTATTCTAGAGTTGTTGATAGCTTAATGCACACAATGAATTGTACAAGACCTAATATGGCCTATTCAGTAGGAAGGTTAGCAAGATACACTAGCAATCCTGGGAATGATCATTGGAATGCTTTAGTTAGAGTTCTAAGGTCCTTGAAGTACACTTTGAACTATGGATTGCATTATTGATAGCGCGTATAGCGAGCTATTTTCCCCGGTTTATTTTAGTTAGTCTTTGAGTATTATTTGGTCGTTTTTATGCACTTTAATGCTTATTTTGTAGGAAATGAATTCTTGGAGGAAATGTTGAATTAGAAAGTTGATCGGATGCTCGGGACCAAAAGAAGAGCAAAATAAGCAAAAAGAATCAAAGTTGGAGGCTTAAGTTTGAGGAAAACCCGAGAGCTAGCGTCGAGACGCTGCTTTCTGGGCATCTCGACGCTGGTTTTCCTTTTATGTTTTTCATGGTAGCAGGGACAGCGTCACAACGCTATCCACAACGTCGCGACGCTACCGACAATTTTTCTATCAATACATCCTTAATTGCTACGGCCAAGGGAATCCACTTGGTTAAGTTTTAACCCTAATTTTGATTAGAGACCTTCTGTGCGAGCTGAAGCAAGGCCAAGGAGTGGTAACCAAACTTAAAGACGTGGAGATCGTGACGAGGACGTGTCGGTTTCAACGGATTCAAGAGTTTTCCTTTTTCTTCCCTTACCTCTTGTTGTTTTTATGACTTTTCTTTCAATTAGTGTTTGTGGTTTCAAGACTATGAGTTGCTAGTTGTTTGTCTTAGGGATTGATGTAGTTGTTTAGTTTGTTGGATTGATTTTTGCTATAGATGTGCTTCTGTTTTACCTATGCAATTATCATTAAATACTTTCAATTACTTGATCATTAATTGAATGATTTAAGTACTGAAATCCAACTCGGGAGAGAGGATTTAGCCTAAGACTTAATTTACTAATTAAGATCGTGACGGAATTTAGAATTATTTTAGAAGTTGTTAGAAGAACTAAACCCAAAGCCTTGCATGTTAATGAATTTAGATAGGGATATCAAGTGAGTTGCATGCATGAGAATCAATTATGCTCGAGAGAGATAGTTGTGATAAAAGGTTCTTAGACTTGGTAGAATAATTGCATTCGAAATTCATTCTATTAATTAATCCTCAATCTCAACAATGAAATCAATTCCCTAAGAATCTTTCCATTTGAGTCTCCACCTTTATTTTATGCTTTTTGTCTTTAGATTTATCTTTTGTCATTAAGTTTTGCTCCCTAAATAAAATTGGACAAGATTATTCACGATACTTAATTTGCTAGAAAACCAATCCAAAGGACGACACTCATTTTACACTAAAACACTATATTATTACTTGACCCGTACACTTGCGGTAAGCAAATCGCGCATCAATTTAACGAGGGATTTAGTGATGCTAATTGGATTTTTTATAGCATGGAGATTAAATCAACCAGTGGGTATATATTTACCTTAGGTGGAGCAGCTGTATCATGAAAATTGTCAAAACAGACGTGTATAGCGCATTCTACTATGGAGTCAGAGTTTATAGCTCTTGACGAAGTTGGAGAAGAAGCTGAATGACTTCAAAATTTTCTTGAAGATATTCCATTATGGTTGAAGCCTGTAAGCACAATATGTATTTATTGTGACAATTTAGCAGGCTGTATGAGGGCCAAAAATAATGTCTATAATGGAAAGTCGTGACATATTAGACGAAGACATAATTAGATAAGGAAATTGCTCTCTAATGAAATAATTTCCATTGATTATGTGAAATCCAAAGAGAATATAGCAGATCCTTTAACGAAGGGGTTGTCAAGAGAATAAGTAATGTATATATTGAGGGAAATGGGACTAAAGCCTATGAAATGAATTATTTGGTGGTAACCTAACCTAGTTGACTGGAGATCCCAAGATCTAGGTTCAACAGGAAAACTGACTAAATGATTCATAGTTGACACACTAAGAAACTTATAGTTTCTTCCCATTTCTATTATGTTTATAGAGTGTGTGATCTGTCGAAGTTAAGGTCACATATTGATATTTTGTTTACAAGAGGAGTAATGACAGAATACTCTTAATCAATATCACTTATGTGAGAGTAGAAGTGGGTCACTTCTGTGAGAACTTTTTGAATGACTTATGTTCTCTAAAGGTCTCATGAAATCGGGATTTTGTTCAGGACCAAAATGGACACAAACGTATAGAACTCGAAGATACAAAATGAGTTATGTGTGATGTCTGTAGTCTTAATTCACCAACAAGAAGGATAGTTCCAGAGCTTGGTCTCACTATTTCTTTGGTAAATTCGATAGATATTAACTAAGGAAGGTTCAAGTCCAGAAGACACATCTCCTGATGCATAGCTTGTCTATTTGCTCTGAACATTTTGTTTTGATTTTCTCACTTTCTTTCATGTGGGGGATTGTTGGATTTTTTACAAATAAAATGTGAAAGAAAGTGATGTTTAAATTCAATTCATTAAGAGTTTCAAAATGGATTGAAACATCAAATTCAATTTGAAGTTTCATTTACAAATTTAACATATGGAAGTTGATTTTGGTGTTATAATTCAATTGAGTTATATTTTCCATATGTTTCAATTTTATTTATTTGTGTTCTTTGGAGTTACTAAGGGCCCGTTTGGTAACGTTTTCGTTTCTTGTTTCCGTTTCTTCGTTTTTAATAAAGAAATATAGAATTTCATGATCCTAACACCTATACATTCAATAATAATAAACCTATATTCTTATTTATGTGTTTGGAAAAAATTGGAAACAAGAACCAAAAAGGAGAAACTAGTTTTAGTTGTTCCCAAAAGTTCTATACAAAATTTGGGAGTGTTTCTAAAAAATGAGAAACAAGAAACATACATAGTTATTAAATGCTTAGATTTTTTAATAAAATTGGAAACAAAAAACAAGAAACGAGAACGTTACCAAACGGGCCCTAAGTTTCTAGCCTATAAATAGCAACTTGTTTCTTCATTTGAATCATCATTTGGAGCATTTTCTTTCTTTCTTTGTTTCTTTTTGATCTTGAGTCGAGTTGAGAGCAAGTATCCAAGAGTTCTGCCAGATCCGAGTAGTTCGAGGTTGTTGTTCTATCGAAATTAGTTGTTGTATCCTGCTAAGACGATCGATGCAGTCTGCTTGCAACCTGTGCAAAGCAAATACTTGTCTTCAGGACAACGCTTTGTAAGCGCGTGTCTCGACTATTTATTGTCCATATATTTTGTAATATCTGTCATAGATACAATGTATGTATTGTTATTTACACTGTAATTGTTAGTATCCAGTTAAAGTGTAATCAATTTGCTAGTGTTACTCAGTTCTTTATTTGAGCATATTTCCAACATTTTATACGTGTGAATTAACAGTTTTAAAACGGAATCTATCTAAATCGATTCACTTATGAAAGTTGTTTAGGATTTAAATTGATAAAACTATTAATTCAATTATATGGAGTTTTAAGTGATTTCAAAGTTTAGGAGAGTAAATGGACTTTTTTAGTTGAGGAAGAAAATGGTTATGTATTCATAGTGTGATCTAACAAATGTAATTTTTGACTAAAGGGCCATTATTGAAGAACATAGCAAAAATTTGAAGTGTTTTTGTCACGTCCTAAAAGGCCAACAATAAATTAAAAATATTAATAAAATTATAAGGGACAAAAACTGCATCTTTTCTTTTTCTTATTATTTTATTAAAAAATATTATAATTGTTTTAGTTTTCCTTTGTGTTTGTAATCCAGATTTATACTAAGAATTCAAAAGGATGTCATGTGTTTCTTTTTTTTTTTTTTCAAATAGATTTATCATACCTTTTCAATCCTCTATATAATTGCTTCAAAAATCATGAAACTTTATAATTAATAAAAACCCTAAACATGAAAAATACAATTCAATATCATGTGACATGCGTATATTGAGGACATTTTTTATTAATATTATTTATTTTAAAACTTATTAGTGAAATAAGATTATATTGAAACTTATTATTACGGCTCCATTTGATAACCATTTCAGTTTTTGGTTTTTGGTTTTTTTGTTTTTGGTTTTTGGTTTTTGGTTTTCTGTTTTTTAAAAACAAAAACCATATATGTTTGATAACTGCTTTTTGTTTTCTGTTTTTTAAAAACAGAAAACCAAACTTGTTTGATAACTGTTTTTGGTTTTCAGTTTTTAAAAAATTAGAGAGATGAAAAGATGTTTTTAGAGAGAGAAAGATGTGTAGAGAAATTGAAACAAAAATTTAGAGACACAAATATAATATTTTCGAGAGAAAAGCTAAACATAGAAAAGTTAGAGACGTGAAAGAAAATGTTTAGAGAGAGAATATTAGTTAGACTCCATAAAAGATATTAGTTATAGAAAAAAGAAAAAAAGTTAGGGTAGAAGAGATAAATTTTAGATAGAAAAATTAAGTAAAAAGAGAAAATTTAGAGAGATAGCAAGGTTAAGAGTAAAAGATATGCTAGAAAAAATAAAGATAAATTATAAAAATAAAGAAAATGTGTAGCGAGAGAAAATTTTGGGAGATTTTTTTTTTTCAAAAGAAAATGTAGAATATGTTATTAGGAATAGAAAAGTTATATATGGATAAATTTTTAGAAATAGATGAGTTATAGAGGAAAAAAAGTTTTGAGAGAAAAAATTTTAGAGAGAGAAAAAGAAATTTGGTTGAGAGAAAAATGTTTTAGAGAGAGAAAAAAATATAAAAAAGAATTTTTCGGAAAGAAATAGGTAAAAGAGGAAAAAATAATAAGCATTAGAAGAAAAATGAGTTTTTGATAAACAAAAATCTGTTTTTAAAAACTATTTTTTTTAGTTTTTGAAATTTGCTTATAATTTCAAAAACATTTTTAAAAAACAGAAAACCAAAAACAGAAATGGTTATCAAACAACCCTGTTTTTAAAAAATGAAAAACAAAAACAGAAAACAGAAAACGAAATGGTTATCAAACTGCCCCTACAATATTGTAGTTTAAAATCCACGTCAGCTTCTCTGCTGATGTGGCAAATTCGAAAAACGCACTTACCAAATGTTTAAAAAAAACCATTTTTAGCTTCTCTTGAAGAGACGACCTATGCAAATTTTTGAAATTAAATGTTCTATTGCCATATTGGAAAACTGTTGGCAGTGTATCTAAAAGGTCGTGAGTTCAAGCTCTACAAAACGCAGATTTTAAATTTTTTTCTGTTTTTCTTTTCCTTCTCTTTTTTCTGTTTTTTTTTTTTTTTTCGTTTTTCTTTTTCTGCATTTTTCTTCCTTTTTTTTTTTAAGTAATTCCATCTTTTTAAATGTTTCAAATAAATTGAATTTTTATATTACAATTCATTTTCTTTTCTTTAAAGTAATTGAAACTTAACTAAGTACTGATTATTTAAATACCTTATAAATAAATTAAAACTAAATTTAACTATTATAGCTTTCACAAATTAATTTAACTTTATAAATACTGTTTTAAACAAATTAAATATTATATTATAATTATTTTCTTTTCACAAAATAATTAAAATTTAATTAATTAAACATTTTATTTTAAATCTTTCACACACACATATATATAAGAACAAATATATGTACTTGAAACAACAAATTAATTCTACTAAAAAAAAACTATAATAGTTAAATTTAGTTTTAATTTATTTATAAATTATTTAAATAATTAGTAATTAGTTAAATTCTAATTACTTTAAAGAAAATAAAATGAATTGTAATATAAAAATTCAATTTCTTTGAAACATTTAAAAATATGAAATTACTTAAAAAAGGAAGAAAAATGCAGAAAAAGAAAAAAAAACAAAAAAAGAGAAGGAAAAGGGCAGGAAAAGAAAAACAGAAAAAAAAATATTAAAATCTGCGTTTTGTAGAGTCCGAACTCACGACCCTCTAGATACAAAACCTGCAGTTTTCCAATATGACAATACATCATTTAGTTTTAAAATATGCATCAAGAGACAATCTGCTGACGTGGATTTTAAACTACAATATTGTAATAATAAGTTTCAATATAATCTTATTTCACTAATAAGTTTTAAAATAAATAATATTAATAAAAAATGTTCGTATATTGACTTTATTAATATTATGATGTGACAATATAAAACATGGTATATATAATACTTAATAGAGATGGGTTTAGCTTAATACAATCCAATTGGTTATCTCTCGAAACGAAATCCAATAAATTTTTGTCTCCCATTTAATTTTTCTCTTACAATTTTTTTTTTGACAATATTTTTCTCTTACAATTAGGAAATATTTATCATTCTAAAAATATATCTCAAGTTAAATTTAGTAGGATGAATAATAGAAATAAAATGAGAATATAAACAATAAGACATGCATATATTCATATTTTTTTAAGAAAAAAAAATATTTGTGAATGTATAATCATCCATATGTGTAGACGAGTACTTATTTGAAATGACATTTAAAATGTTTAAAAACACTATTTTTTTTTTCACTTGAAAACACTTAGAAAGTCAATTCCAAACAGACTCATCCTTTTGTTTCATTAGAATTTAATTACTCCAAAGGAAAAAGTGACATTTTTTAAGAAAGTGATAAATCCTTGTTCTTGTTTTTTTTTTTTTTTTTTTTTTTTTTTTTTTTTTTATAAAAAAAAAAAAAAAAATTATTGGGAATTGATAGCCTTTATGAATGATGATTGAAAATGAAAAATTTTAATAACATTTTGTAGGATTAGTCAAAAGTATACTTGCTTATTTCTTGTTACTTTTAAAAGAAATCATTAATCGAAACATATTCCATAACTTTAATTAAAGTTAACAATTTGAAATTAAATATCTTAGAACTTTTAATTTATTACACATCAGAAAATCTTTTTTTTTTTTTAAGACAATTGTTCTCTAATATTTTTATCTACCTTTTTATTTTTTATACATACCTTCGGGTTGAAACATTTTTTTTTAAAAATACTTTTATATAATTATATCTCACATTTTTCAAAAAGATGTTTTAAATAATAAATTTGTTTGATTAAACGAAGTTTTAATTAGTTCAACAATTGTAGGGGTAGGGATTAAGGAGATTAAACCATTAACCTTTCAGACGATAATTTTGACTATTTTTTTTTTTAAAAGACGATAATTGGTGCATTATTATTTTTTTTTTTTTGAAACAGGTGCATTATTATTTATTGAACTATCTTCGAATTAGTCAAATTATAAATATGTTTTTTACTATATGTTTCGAAGAATTTAGATCAATCATGGTAAAGTTAGTTTTTGGATAACTAACTCTCAAGCGTTTCTTCAAAAATGGTTTTTAAATTAATAAAAAATTTCAATTTTTATTTATTAAGAATTTTGAAAAAGAAAAAAAAAAATACTCATCTAAACTCACTCAAATAGTTATACTAAACCCACTTTAAATTAGTAATTTTTTTGTAATTGATAGAAAACGTGATTTTTAAAAATTTTTTTTTTCAAAAGATATCCCGAACACACTATTAGTCTATAAATTTTTCTATTTCGATCACACAAATTATATATAAACATCTATTTCGATCTTTGCATTAAAATGAACCACTAAAAATCAATTAACACCCTCAAAAGTTCAACCAATGTGCGACAATAAACAGTATTCTCACTCACTATACGATGAAGTAAACAAAATTTTTACTTTTTACTTTTTGAGTTTAATGATTGCAACATAGAAATCAAATAATCAACCTTTAAAATAATAATACATGTCTTATTTGATAAGTTATGTTTAGATATAATCTCTTAAATACAAATATTACATAAAAGTTTTTTTTTTTTTTTTTTAAAGAAACATAAAAGATTTAATTCCCATCTTAAAAAATCTAATAAAATGACACCCAAAAAAGGAAAATCCAACCTTAACAGGCATATCAATAATAAAAAAGATCTATACCTTCCCAAAACAACCCATTCTTATCAAATTTTCTTCTTATTATGCACTAACATTAATCTTCTATAGATTTTTAAGTTGGTAATTCCCATAAATGCATAGTAAAATTACTCCTCTCTCTGTTTCTTACCAAAAACAGCAATAATCACTCCATTAATTATCATGCCATAATTAGGTTATTTGTACTAGTTTATAAAGTTATAATTAAGCTTAATTTTAAAAAAAGTAGAAAGTGAGAGAGAAGCCATTTTCATTTCAATATCAGAAATTGTTAGTATTTCAATATCAGAAGGAAAAAAGAAAAGAAAAAAAAAACCATTTCTTTTTCTTTTCTTTGTTCTCTTTCAAAGCCAATGTTTTAGGGGAACTAAATATTCTCATTAGGGAGAAAAAAGATTTCATTACAACTTTTTGTGTATAATAATCTTTCATTTTCTAAAAAATAATTTAGAGGAACAATTCAGTGAGAGAGAGCTAAAAGGCCTTATTTCTTTTGTATAAACTTTTTAATGTGGGAATCAATTGTCCCTTCTTTCTTCTTTGCTCTGCTCTAATTTTAATCTCTTTTTTTTTTTTTCATTTTAATTTGGTTAAATTTAAATGGATGGTTTTTTAAGTGGTTTTTTTTTTTTTTTTCCTTTGAATGTTATGCAGCCTATACACTAGCTCAATGGTCGATGATCAAGAACTTCCTCCTCCAAGTCAACTTGTTCCTTTGAACTTCAGTTCAATTCAAACTATCCCTGAATCTCACTTGTGGAATGGCTCCGATGAGTTAGTACCGGCGATCGACTTGGACGAAAATTTTTCACTCCCATTGATTGACCTTCTTGACGACGATGCATCGGAGCACCTAGGGAGGGCTTGCGAGCAGTGGGGAATGTTTCAGTTGATTAACCATGGTGTCCCCAAAAACCTAATATCCGAAACGGAGGAGGAGGCTCACCGTCTTTTCGCTCTTCCAGCAAGACAGAAGATGAAGACGTTACAGTCTCCCAGCCACTTCACCGGCTACGGCATGGCCGGAATATCGAAGTATTATTCAAAATATATGTGGCATGAAGGATTCACCATCTTGGGTTCTCCGGTTGATGATGCCAAGAAGCTCTGGCCATCTGACTTCAAACGGTTTTGGTAAATCCATGCACTTTCAATGCACCTACACAATTAGGGTTTATCACCATATGCATATAAATTAGGGTTTTGGGGTTAAATTTTCATTATAATTCAAAATTGATTTGAAATTTCGTCGATGTAGTATACAGATTTTGGTTTTTATGACATTGAAAAATTTATAGTTTTTAAAGTTTCATTGTAGCCCTATGCTTTAGTTAAATATTATCCCAAAATTTAATAGTTTCCTTACTTAAACATGTTTACTTTAAAAGTATTAGAGAGAAAAACAGTGGACTTTTGGAGATTAGGATTTTCTAAAATATGTAGTAAAGATTTGTTCCTCTTTGCACACAACTTTCATTTCCCTTAATTAAGAAATTAATAAAATAAATAAAACTCACTTGATTTAAAAACAAACCCTAATTGCCTTTACATGTACTTTATTGAACAGAAACTCTCATCATCTCTCTTTACCACATTATAACTTAATAAAATTGTTAAAATTTGGTAATCAACAATAGGGTTATTTTGAAACGTTTTAACTAAATTATTAGACTATAGTAAAAATAAATAAATAAATGATGTCTAGAACACAAATTGTTTATATGATTTAACTCCCATTTATGTATAGAAACTCGCATTTGATCACCTTTTTATTAGTTTATTTATATATAATTTAATGAATAAGTAAATCACGCTAACCATTTCTACACTAAAAAGGAAAAAAAAAAATACTCATTGTTCGTTACTTTTTTTGCTTAATTAAGCGATGTAATGGAAGAATATCAAATCAAAATGAAGGGTTTAGCAGACAGGTTAATAAGGTTAATCTTCAAGTTTCTTGACATCTCCGACCAAGAGATAATGAAGCTGTTGTCTTCAACCAACGACTTCGGCCAGTCCTACGCCGCCCTCCGCCTGAACTCGTATCCACCGTGCCCCGATCCAAGCGGAGTCATGGGCCTCGCCCCCCACACCGACACCTCCCTCTTCACCATCGTTCATCAGGCACGCAATGATGGCCTCCAGATCTTCAAAGACGGAGTGGGCTGGGTTCCGCTGTCCCCGATGAGCGGCACCCTCATTGTGAACGTGGGCGATCTCCTCCACATTCTGTCGAACGGGCGGTTTCCGAGCATTCTTCACCGGGTGATGATACAAAGGAAGATGGAGCATAGGTTGTCATTGGCATATTTCTATGATCCACCAGCTGATTTATACATTTCACCTCATTGTAAGGCATTGAGTAAATCTCCACAGACTCCTCTTTACCACTGTGTGACTGTGAAAGAATATTTTACCAAGAAGGCCAAGAACAATGGGGAGGGACTTTCTACCATACAAATATGATCTTTCAAAACCCCTTTAATTTTGTGTCTTCATTTTTCATAAGGGTTTCCAAATAATTGGTTAAATTATTTACATGGGGTAGCTTTTTAATTGATTGTCAACTTTGATGATCACACAGCTTTATAATAAATTTGGAAACTTTTTATGTTGTTGTGTTGTAATGTAATATTATTAATCTTGTTGTTAATTTTGAGTGATTATTTGAGAAAAGTTTGAAGAATAGATTTTGTGAGAAATTTGGTATGTGTGAATGAGTGGAATTCAGAAATAGCAAGAGATGAGAGAAGTTTGGTATGATATGTCCAAAGAAAATCAATTCATGTCTGTCCAAACAGGAAATCTCTTCAATAGTTTTATATTTATCTGTCCAATTATATGCATATGTTCAAACATTATAATCATGAAGAGAGTACAATTTTGAAGAAAAAAAAAGTGTTCATACTAGATTCTATTCCTCAATCAAAATGTCTCTTAATTGATCTCTATTTCATTCGGTCAAAGTTTCTACGAACCCCTCTGTCGAGAGATACATTATGCATGTGTTGATAAGAATCGGCAAAGACTGTCCACATCTTTTCAAAAGACAAAAGCATCTTTGACAATTTGGATAGAACAAGAAATTTTCAAGAGCAAAATTTAAAATTATTCTCCAACATTATATATAAAATCTTTGCGTTCTAAAAATCTAAAGAAGCAAAATAGGGAGAGAAAAAAAAAAAAAAAAAGAACTTGAGGTCAGAGGTTCAAATCTCCACCCCACATGTTGTAGAAAAAAAAAAGGATGAGTAAGAGGTTGACACTTTCATTCTCTATCTTAGTTTCCTCGTTGAGGATCACACATTGAAAAGATAAGTGGAGACCTCACAATTTATAAGATACATCTCTACTCATAGTCAATGAGTTTTGAGATGTAACCCCATGTTTATCTAATATACTCCTCAAATCTTCTTCTTTTTTTAAATTTCCTAGCGAAAGAGAAAAAAAATGAAGTATTTTTTACTAAAATATGAAATATAATGTGATGGTAATAAACACATCTTATGACCCAAATTCAAATGTAGTTCATATGACCTGATTTCAATAAAAAGTTTAATGTAAAAAACTAAAATGCTATAATTCCGAGAGGATTGAGACTAAAAAATTGTAGGTTTAAATCTCATTCATTTTAGTCTCCAAACTTTTAAGTTTGTTCTATTTTGGTCCCTAAACTTTAAAAATGTCTATTTTGGTCCTTAAACTTACAAGTTTGTTTTAATTTTGTCCCTGGAATTTCAAAACGTCTATTTTAGTTACTAAACTTTTTAAACATAACCATTTTGGTCCTAGCTAGGTTACTTTAATTTTCTTCCTTAAATCTTCTTTGTCCGAATTTATCTCTAACTTATTTGACTAAAATCATTCTTGTATTAACATGCCAATGCATACACTCGAAGCTACACCATTAATTTGTTAAAATTCAAATAAAAGTGAAAACCAAAGTAGTTCTTTTTTAAAAAGTTCAAAGACTAAAATAGACACATTTTAAAAGTTCAATGACCAAAATAGAACAAACTTAAAGACTAAAGACTAAGGTCATGTTTGATAACCATTTGGTCTTTTATTTGAAAATTAAACTTATAAACACTACTTCCACCTATAAGGTTTTTTTTTTTTTTTTTTTTTTTTTTTTTTTTTTTGTCTATCTTTTTTCAATGTTTTCAAAAACCAAGTTAAATTTTGAAAAGAAAAAAAAATGTTTTTCGTTTTTGGTTTTTCTGTTTTTGGTTTTTGGTTTTAAATTTTGGGAGAAAAAAGATGAAACTTGATAATCATTTCAGTTTTTCGTTTTTGGTTTTTCTGTTTTTGGTTTTTGGTTTTTGGTTTCCTGTTTTTAAAAAACAAAAACCACGTATGTTTGATAACTGTTTTTTGTTTTCTGTTTTTTAAAAACAGAAAACCAACCTTGTTTGATAACTGTTTTTTGTTTTCAGTTTTTTAAAAATTAGAAAGATGAAAAGATATTTTAGAGAGAGAAAAATGTGTAAAGACGTTGAAACAAAAATTTAGAGACACAAATATAAATGTTTTCAAGAGAATTTTTTTTTTTTGAAAAGACGAGAGAAAAGTTAAACATAGAAAATTTAAAGAGATGAAAGAAAATGTTTAGAGAAAGAATATTAGTTAGACTCGGGAAAAGATATTAGTTAGAGAAAAAATAGAAAACAAGTTAGAGTAAAAGCGATAAATTTTAGATTAAAAAAATTAAATAAAAAAAGAAAATTTAGAGAGATAGTAAAGTTAAGAGTAAAAGATATGCTAAAGAACTAACGATAAATTAGAAAAATAAAGAAAAGTTGTAGCGATAGAAAATTTTGGTGACTTTCTTTTTCCAAAAGAAAAATTAGAACATGTTTATCGAGGAGAGAAAAGGTATTGACAAGTTTTTAGAAATAGACGTTATAGAGAAAAAAAAAGTTTTGAGAGAGAAAATTTTAGAGAGAGAAAAAAATAGAGAAAGAAATTTGTTGGAGAGAGAGGTAAAAGAGGAGAAAAGTAAGCATTAGAAGAAAAATGAGTTTTAGAAAAACAGAAATCTGTTTTTAAAAACTATTTTTTTTTTTTTTGAAATTTACTTATAATTTCAAAAACGTTTTTAAAAAACAGAAAACAGAAAACAGAAATGGTTATCAAACACCCCTGTTTTTAAAAAATGAAAAACAAAAACAGAAAACAGAAAACAGAATGGTTATTAAACGGACCCTAAATTATTATTAAACGGAGTCTAAAATTTCACGATTCCCAAAATTAGAAATGTGTTTAATTTTCTTTTCTTTATAAAAATTGAGTAATTGTTAGAAGAGGAAAAAAAGTTAATCGATACTCAGAACATAGACAGAAAGGTGATAAGGAGGATGATTTTGACTTCTATGAGGTATTCCATGACCATGAGGGTCGGTCAACTTGGAATTCCTGTTTCTTTTTTGTCCTAAATTAGGAACCAAAAAACTATTAAATAACATAAAGTTCCATCTCAAAATTAATTGGCAATGAGTGAAGTAACCCATGTATCTTATAAATTGTGAGTTCTCCACTTATCTTTTCAATGTGGGATCCTCAACATGCCCTTTCAATATGGTGTCTCTTTGGGTTCACCATTAAATCCCATTTTTTTTCTTGGATCGAATACCCGTTTGAATTTTATGGATTCTGATTCCATGCAAAACTCACAGAAAACAAGAACGATTCTGAATTTCATTTTTGACTGTTCAATGAATAATATTCAGACATTGACAAAAGTTTCTTTTTTAATTAATTTATTTATTATTATGAACATTATTTAAAAAATTAAAAAAAAGGGTCAAATTAAGTAGTAGCACAACAAAATTAGGTGGTGGAACCTCCAAAGTATGTATGTCGGCCAAAGCTTATTTTATTACTTTAAAATGAAAATTTTCCCACAAAAATATTGAAAATTGTGAGATTTTTTAATTTAATCATGGCTTAAATAAATTTCATTTTTAAAATAATAATAATCCTCGTGCTTTTGACTGGTTTGTTGGGGATTGGAGTGCTTAGGCTTTAGAGATTTTCCTTAGATTTGATTATATTATATCCTTAATTGACCACTAAATTATAATGTTGTAATTAAGACAGCATTATATCAGATACTGACAAAAATGATTCTAGAAATCTCTCCACATATTCATTTTTATCATCATTCATGTTTTCGATTTCTTTAATTAAATATTAGTCCTTCTTTAGGTACAAAGTTTAGAGAGTGTGAAATATATATATATATATATATATATATATATATATATATATATATATATATATAAACATATATTAACATGTGGGATGAGGGGATTCAAACCACGTACCTTTTGATCATTAGTATAAGTTTGAGTCATAGTCGTGTGGACAAAAAGAGAACTTTTGAGACTAACTGTTTATCAAACCAATTAATATATAAATGTGTATTTCTAAATATATCAAGTTTAAAATTTTATTTTCCTAAAAAAAGTTTAAATTTTATAAAATAGCATAATCAAAACTCAAATAATCAAATATTATGAGAAAAGTCACATTTATGTTATATTGGTGATAAATTAGAAGTATGGTTCTTTTAAAAATTTATGCCATATAGTGAAAATTCTATATCATATATCTATTGTTTGTCAATTCAATTAATCATCCTTGTAGCCAACAAGAGCATAGCTCAACTGGCATAAAGTTGTACTGATAACCACGAGATCTGTGGTTCGAATCTCCTCATCCCACATTGTCAAAAAAAAAAAAAAAAAAAAATCATCCTTGTAACCATTAAGATTAATTAAGGGAAAAGTACCTTTTTGGTGCTTGAGTTTTGAAGAATAAGTGTGTTTAGTCCCTAAGTTTTCAAAATAGACTTTTTTAGTCCCTCAGTTTTGAGAAATAGGATTAAAAAATCCCTACGTTTTCAAAATTGACTTTTTTAGTCTTTGAGTTTTAAGAAATAGGTTTAAAATTTATCAAAAAAAAAATTAAAATGTCCCTCATGTTATTTTTTCAACTTTTTTAAATTAATAATTTTTTTTATTATTTTTTAATATTGAATGGTTTTTTAAATTAAAAAATTAAAAAGTATTAATTCAAAAATTTTGAAAAAAATAAAATGAAAGATCTTTTAAGCCTATTTCTCAGACTAAAGAGGTCCATTTTGAAAAGGGTCGGTTGCAAGTATAGCAAATTGGGCCAAAATATTTGCAAATCCAACAGCCCGCAAAAAAATTTGCAAAAATGACAAAATTTTATGGTCTGAGCATCGCATTTACTAAAATGCCCTTTCCTAAACCCTGAACAATCAGTTCTATCACTGATAGATTATATCAGTTCTATCAGTGATAGAATTCTATCACTAATAGAATCTATCAGTGATAGAGTTCTATCACCTAATTTTGTTTTGTTGCATCCATTTTTCTGTTGTTTCCGCTCATTTTTATCTTTCTATCAGTGATAAAAAGATTGGTTTCTATTAGTGATAGAAATCTTCTATCACTGATAGAAAAGGTTTCAATCAGTGATAGAAAATTTCTATCATGGATAGAAATTTATCAGTGATAGGTTTCTATCAGAGATATAAATCTTCTATCACTGATGGAAATTTAGATTTCTATCACTGATAGAAAACTATGATAGAAACCGATTTTTTTTTGTTTCTAAAACATATATCACTGATTTTGTTTTTATAGATAATGTCGAAGCAAAAAAATATGAAAAATCAACCAGGCGAAAAGAAAAACACGAAGAGAAAGTTGAAATTTAAAGGAGGAGAGACCTCACCAAAACCAAAAAAGAAAAAACAAAATGTATGTACAAATATACACTGTTGGTTTCTATATCATGATAGATTCTATTAGTGATAGAAATCTACTATTGGACTTCTATTCTATCAGCTATAGATTTCTATCAATGATAGATTCTATTAGTGATAAAATTCTACCGCCGATAGAACTCTATCACTGGAATGACATAATTCTATCGGGGATAGATTATATCAGCCAAAGGTAGAATTCTATCGCGGATATAACTTCTATCGCCGATAGATTCTATCAATCAACGATAGAATTCTATCGTTGATAGAAATCTATCAGCGATACAGTTCTATAACTGATAGATTCTATCAACAAGCAATAGAATTTTATCACTCTATCATTGATAGAAAATACTCAATATCAAACAAACGAAAGAAAATAATGAAAAAACGAGGAAAAAAAACAGAGTAAAGAAGAAGACGAAGAAGCTGATCAAGAACAGAAGAAGAAAAATCTGGAAAAGAAATAGAGAAAAAAGAAGAAAACAATCAAAGTTGGAAAACGATCCACGAGAAGAAGAAACCAAATCGAAAAAAAAAAACGAAGGAAAAAGAAGAACATAAGAAAAACAGAAATAAGACAAACATGGAATTTCCTAGCTTTCGACCGAAGAAGAGCTGATCGAAATCCACGAGAAGATGCGATCGAAACTAAAACGAGAAAAAAAAGGGAAAAATACACTTTTGGTCCTTGAGGTTTGGGTTAAGTTACACTTTGGTCCCTGAGTTTTCAAACTCAACAAAAATACCCCTGAGGTTTGAGATAAGGAGCACTTTGGTCTCTGCCGTCTATTTTTCTGTTAAATCCTAACGGTTGCTGACGTGGCACTATTATTTTAATAAAAAATTATTTTTTAATTTTTATAAATAAAAAATATTAAAATAATAAAATATTATTATTTTATCTTTTTTTTTAATTCTTTATCCCTCTCTCTCTTATTCTTCCTCTTCCCCACTTTCTTCTCCAACATCTTCTTCTCCAACTTCTTCTTCTTCAACTCCGGCGAGATTTTTTTCCCTCTTTCTCTCTCTTCTTCTCTCTTCTCTTCCATTTCTTCACCTTTCCGACGCCGCGCGACGGGAGGAGGGAGGGCCCCTCCTCCCTCTCGGTTTCAGACTGAAACGGAGAGGGAGGAGGGGCCCTCCCTCCTCCCGTCGTCGAAAAAAAAAGAAAGGAAGGAAAGAGAGAAGAAAGGAGAGAAGAAAGAAAGAAAAAAAAAACTTTCCGGCGGGCGGCCACCGGAGTTGAAGAGGAAGGAGATGAAGAAGATGAAGAAGAAGGAGGAGTAGAAGAAAGAGGGGAAGGAAGAAAAGGGAGAGAGAAAGAAATAAAAAAAAATATTTAAATAATAATATTTTTTATTTAAAAAAATTGAAAAATAATTTTTTTATTAAAATAATAGTGTCACGTCAGCAACCGTTAAAATTTAACGGTAAAATGGATGACAGGGACCAAAGTGCTCCTTATCTCAAACCTCAGGGGTATTTTTGTTGAGTTTGAAAACTCAGGGACCAAAGTGTAACTTAACCCAAACCTCAGGGACCAAAAGTGTATTTTTCCCAAAAAAAAAAAAAAAGAGAAGAAGAAACCGACGAAGAAGAAACCAAATCGAGAAAAAAAAAAGAAGAAGAAGCTGATGAAGGAACCAATCGGAAAACGAAGAAGAAACTGATCGGGGAAAAAAAAAAACCAAAACCAAAACATGCAAAAGGAAGGAGGAGGACACGACCAAAATCAAGGGCAAGACTGGGATTTAGAAAAATGATTTTAAAACTTTGCTATATTTGCAATTTTTTTATAAAACTTGCTATATTTGTAATTAACCACTAAACTTTTGCCACACATTACAATTATCCTTTTGAAAACCTAGGGACATTTAAACTTATTTCTCAAAATTTAGGGACCAAAAAGGTATTTTCCCCATTAATTAATTAGTAATGCTATAACTCATTTGCTCCTGAAAAGAAAAATCTAATAACTTAGGCTCCATCTGATAACTATTTAGTTTTTGGTTTTTGAAGATCTATAAACACTACATGCCCTATACATTTTTTTTGTTTTGTTATTTACTTCTTTCCATGTTTTCAAAAACTAGTTTTGTTACTTAAAAAAGTAAGCATGTGTGATAACTATTTGGTTTTTAGTTTTTCTATATTTTAAAATTATACTTGTTTTCTCCCAATTTTCTTACCATTTTCATCCTTGTTAAGGACACATTTGAGTTTCTAGCAAAAATCCAAAAACAAAATAGTTTTTTAAAACTATTTTTTTAGTTTTCAAAAATTGGCTTAGTTTTGAAAACATTGGAAGAAAGTATTAAAAAAACCAAAGAAACTTCTTGGTGGAAGTAGTGCTTATAAGCTTAACTTTCAAAAATAAAAAACCAAATGGTTATCAAATGAGACCGTAGTTTTCAAAAACTTATTTTTGGAATTTGGCTAGAAATTCAAATGTGTCCTTAATAAAGATGAAAACCATAGTAAGGAAATTAGGAGAAAACAAACATAAATTTCAAAAACTAAAAATCAAGGGGCCGTTTGATAACCAATTAAGCCCCGTTTGATAACCATTTCATTTTTTGTTTTTGGTTTTTGAAAATTTAGCTTATAAACACTCTTTTCACTCATGCATTTCTTTGGGTTGTTATCTACATCCTTCTCATGTTTTCAAAAACCAAGTCAATTTTTGGAAACCAAAAAAAGTAGTTTTCAAAAACTTGTTTTTGTTTTTAGCATTTGACAAAGAACTCTAATGTCTCCTTAACAAAAATAAAAACCATGATGAGGAAATTGAAAGATAATAAGCATAATTTTGAAAAACCAAAAACCAAAAACCAAATGGTTATCAAACGGGGCCTTAGTTTTCTGTTTTTGGTTTTTGGTTTTTAGTTTTTAGCTTTTTAAAAACAGGTTCATTTGATAACAAATTAAGGTCCCGTTTGATAACCATTTTGTTTTTTATTTTTGGTTTTTAAAAATTAAGCCTACAAACACTACTTTTTCCCATTAGTTTCTGTGTTTTGTACTTACATTCTTTCCATATTTTCAAAAACCAAGACATGTTTTGAAAAAAAAAAAAAAAAAGTAGTTTTCAAAAACTTGTTTTTGTTTTTGGGGTTTGGCTAAGAATTTCAATGTATCTTTAACAAAGATGAAAACCATGATAAAGAAATTAGGAGAAAACAAGCATAATTTTCAAAATCAAAAAACTAAAAATCAAATGGTTATCAAACGGGACCTAAGTTTTTGGTTTTTAAAATTTTAAAAACGTTTTTGACTATATAAAGAAATTTGAAAAGCGGAAAAGTTTGGTTTTAAAAAACGTAATTCTGTTTTTAAAATCATCCCACCTAACCATTTCCTCCTTTTCCTTTTGCATTTCATGGGTCTGCACTATTTTTTTTTTCTTTTTAAATCATTTCAACTTTTTAAAACTGTTTTTTGTATATTTATCTTAATTACACTTTTTTTTTAAAAAAAATATTATTTCTTTAGTTAGAAAAATACTGTTTGTCCCTAAACTTTCATAAAAGTATCACTTTAGTCCATGAATTTTAACTCGTAACGGTTTAGTCCCTGTATATTCAATTTTGTAACAATTTAGTCTTTGAACTTTAATATATGTAACAATTTAGTCCTTGAAACTTTAAAATTTGTAACGATTTAGTCTATGTTATAAAAAAATATTATTGAGAGATTTAATGGAATTTTTTTTCATATATAGATTGATAACTTGATTAGGACTATGTATGTTTATAAACTAAAAAGATTAAGTCGTTACATAATAAAAATTAACACTTAATTTCTATTAAAATTTTCATGATAGGAACTAAATTATTACAAATTTTAAAATATAAGGACTAAATTGTTACATATTAAAGTTGAGGGACTAAATTGATACAAGATTGAAGGTAAAGAGACTAAATTATTACAAACTAAAGTTTAGGGACTAAATTGTTACTTCCACGAAAATTCAGAGACCAAAACTGTTTTTTTAACTTAGTTCTTTTTAAATTAACTTATTTGGGTATGTTTAAAAATGGTTTAATTAACAATAGGAGACTACATAACAAGAGGATCGACAGTGAAAAGGGGTGGTGGCAATAGAACGAAAGAAGAGGGAGAGAGTATCATGTGAGGGAGAGATAACATTCTTTTTAAAAAGAATTCCACATCGTTCAAAATAATCATTTGAAAGTAATTGTTTTGTCACAAAAGACCACTATTAAAAATGTCACATTGTAATTCTTTAAAATCAATGGAAAGTAAACACCAAGGACCAAAAAGTGAGCATTAATTAAAAGTCAAGGGTAAAATGTATCATTATGAAACTCGCTCCAACCAAATATAGCAATAGACTGAGAGTGACTGACTCAACATTCGGTCAGTTTGGTTCAGTCGACTTGGTTTGTCGAATTATTTTTATCATCCCTATCAAAATGGAGATTAAACTCAAAACTCAAAAGAAAGGTTAACTCGTTGAAGTTAAAAAAAAAATAATTATTAATATAAATTATAAATCTTCTGAAAATTATAAATAAATAAAAAAAAAGTTATATTTTCTTTTTATAAAATATAAAACAAAAAATAATTATCAAACGTTTTTTTAGGTTTTTTATTTTTATTTTTAAAATACAAAAAAAAAAATAATCTTGATTTTTTAAAAAGATAGAAAAATAAAAAACAAAAACTATACTGGTTTGATAACTGTTTTTGGTTTTCAGTTTTTAAAAAACAGAAAACCAAAATTAGTTATCAAACATGTATCACATTTGTTTTCTAAAAACTGAAAATAAAAAACCAAAAACCAAAAACTAAAAACTGAAATGGTTATCAAACGAGATCCAAATGATTATCACACGATCCTTAATTAACATTACTCCTAATTGTCCATATCTAACCTACTATAGTGTAGTCTTGTTCTTGTTGCATTTTGAATAATCAATATACAATTTTAAAATATATTTGGTGTACACCACCACAATATGAATTAGAAATTTTAAAGGTTTGAAGTGGAAAGTTTACTTCTTCAAAAGCATGTGTTGTTCCATCAAATCTTCTCAAATCAGAGTCTAAATTTGGTATGCCTTTCATATAGGTCTAGTACACTCAACCAAAGATTTTGCTTTTGCTACCTTAAAGGGCTATTATGGCTATGGTTTCCTTTGTCAACTTTCTTGTCATCAAATCACTAATCACTGATTTCTTTTGACCAACTAATCTGAGTGTGAGGTTCCATCCCTCACTCTTATATTTGTTGAACTATATATAAATCTTTCTTTTAACCTTCCCATACTAAACACAATTATCCTCCATATACAATCTTCACAACTTTATTGAGATATATCATTTGATTTGGCAGTGCCATTTGTCAAAGTAAACATAGCTCAGCAGTAATTGACATATATTCTCGACCAAGAGGTCAAAAGTTTGAATCTCCCCACTCTTAAATGTTGTTGAACTCAAAGAAAAAAAAAAAGTTTTGACAATCTCAGTTGGCATGGTGATGATTATAATCCTTTCTGTTTGGAGATTTCACATTTTTTTTTTCTTATGAAGATAATTGATTCTTCAGTATGAAAGATTAACAAAAAGAATGGTATACCTTCTAGAAAATTATTTAGAAGATGCATAATAAAAAAGGGAGGCATTGTCTAGCAACAGACGCAATCAGTCATGATGAATCAATTATAAGTTGCTCGATTTAAAGTATATCTAATACAAAACTTACAAGTATGAAGAATCAATTATTTAATGAATAGATCAAATCACAATATCAAATTATAAATGGTACTATAAATTACAGAACTAGAATGAAGTAAACCAGTCAACCAACATTTGTCAAGTTTGGGAAAGGATCAAAAGAAATTGTTACCCTTTCATTTTAATTTTTCAAATTCCATAAGTTGAAATATGGATTAAAAACTAGGAAAATTGCAATGGGTGGCAAAAAATATTAGAATATTTGCAAATTTAGCTATGATTTTTTAGATTTGCAAACATAGCAAAATTTTAAAAATCTAATTTCCGTTTTTTTTTTATTATTCCAGTTTTACCCTTGTTGGTATATCAACAAGTATATTAGTAGTATATCTGATATACTGATAAATGAAATGTAAAATCAGTTAGCTGATATACCAAATTTGATATACCTGAATGAATACAATGATATACCTAATATATACTTGATTTGATAAGCATAACATTTGATATGTCTGATTAAATGTTGATATACTAATGATATACTTGAAAGGTTACTTTCTTTACTTATATTTGTTATGTTTTTTTTTTTTTTTTTTTGTCTCTTTATTGAATTATATTGTGTTACTTACCTATTTTAACTGAAATGTTTGTCTTTTATAACGCAAATGTTTGTCTTCTATATCTGTTGTGAATGTTGATATACCTCATTTGTTTTTTTTTTAAACTTACCTCATTTTTTATACTACTCAAATAATTAATAACATTGATATACCTGATTATGAGTAGCTAAATACATCAATGATAGACTTGTTATTAAAAAAATCACTGATATATATTTTTAATTGTTGGTGTATTATGAAGGTCGTGGAATGCAAAATTTGTTATAAGTATATCAATAAGATGCAATTTTAAGTATATCATTAGTGTATTAGTACTCACTAAAAATGTAATTTCAAGTATATCATTAGTGTATCAGTAATATATTATTAGGATGACGTATAGTATATCAATGATATATTTGTCAACATAAGCTCAACTAACATATGATATACACATTCAACCAAGAGGTTAGAGGTTTAAATCCCCTACCACATATATTGTCCCAAAATAAAGCTAATATATCTAATTATTTATTGATGAAGTATATCAAATATATCTAAACTAATGAAAGCTCATGTGTATACTTCAAATGAAGTATATTATATTCACGAAATATACATCTGATATACTATATATTTAGAATATCAGTTGATTGATATACCAAATATCTAGTATATCAGTACACTAAATAAATTAATGATGTACCTGATATACAGTATATCAATAACACCATTGATATACTGTTTTAGGAATTTTTTTGATTTTTCAACTTTAACGTTTAGGCGGGCCCACGTTTTTTTGCTATATTTGCAACATTAAAAAACTGATGACATGATTGCAAATTCCATTTTATTTTTTGCTATTCTTGCAACTGCCCCTAAAAACTATATACTATAAATGATCCAATGGGAGCAAACATTTTCAAGAATATTTCAGAGAAGAGTCATTAATTAACATGTTCGAGTAGTATTTGACTAATCTAAGATGTCAATCTATCAGCCAACATTAGTATAGCTCAACTGACATAAAGTATGTATCATTGACCAAGAAGTTAGAGATTCAAATCTCTCACCTCATAAAAAAAAACATAATCCCCACCCCCACGTTGTTTCAAGTCAAAAAGGAAAAAATAGGTAGATTTGAAGTTGTCGATATGAAAACAATATCAAATTTCTCATATTTTTTATATGTTTAAGGGGAATGAGAGAGTTCAAGAATATTAACTGACCTTTGGCAATAAGGTCAACTATGTCGGGTTGAAATGGTCTAACAGTAAGCATTGTCACAATCTGATTCTGTGATTTCTCTTTGATTGAGAATTAACAGCCGATGCATCAATTGGTCTTCAGATAAAGGGAAATTACGTATTGATAAGTCCAACAAAATCCCTCCGCATCCGTCCAAAGGGCTCTTCAAGCATTGACATGTTTTTGATCCTATCCAAAAGCCATGAGGGAAGAAAGGGGGAGGAGCGTGGGAATATTCACACAAATGCTCCATTCCTTAAAAAATTATGTAATTACTGATCAGAACTCATTAAGGACTGTTTCAACATACCGGCTTTGAGGTTGGAACCGAGCGACGCATTTGATCAACAACTATTTTGAAGTCCTCTAATGAACTCTTCTTTCTTCCCCCTCGGCACGAAAGCTTGCTCTAACATTGACCAAATTGAATATGAAGGCTAACACACGAATTGATGATGGTTAAAATCTTTTCACATGGAATTTTGTGTCCGGAGCCTCTCGTTCTTTGCACATTCCTCCTGGAAAATGAAGAAAACATGCAAGCCGTGGTTTCAGGAGGGGTTATACGTCTATGGGAACCTCAATGTATCAAAACGGAAAGGACTAGTTTAAATGTTTCTGCTCATTCAATTCAAGAAACTGCCTCGCTGGGTGGAGGATAATCTTTAATAAATTTTGTCAAATGGAACCACCTTTCAGGACGTAGTTTTTGTAGGCATAGAAATTATAATATCACTAGCAACACTACAGAGCTCACCTGGAAAGCTTTTAAGAGAGCATAGCAACGTCTTTGCTCTGCAGTTGCTGAAGTATATTTCTCTTTCAAAGCAGTGCAGACCTGCTGCTCTTCTTGATGAGAGAGATGCACCTTATCTAGTTTCTGCAGATATTAATAACAAATATTATCACTATTATTATTAAAATAAAAAATACTGCAACTCAAGAAGATCAACTAGTATAAGAAATGAAAAATTCATACTCCCTCCTAATCTTGGCTGTTAATCAATTTAAATTTCATCAAATTGAAACCTAAACTTAAATAAAAGGTGAAATAATACTCTCAATTCATTATATATCCTCTTTTTATTTGTTTAAAGATTCAAGGCTAGTTATGGTTATGACTACTCTTGTGGCCAGGTGATGCTAGTTTTATGAGTACTAGATTGTATCATTGTAATGGAAGCTTTTTAGCTGGGCTTATACATTTTGTTTAGTTGAGTTTGGATGCTCTTTTATCTGTTTGATCTCGTGGCTACGTTTGGATATTTCATGCTAGGTTTTGGCATTTCTATGATTAGATTTGAGTATTTTGTTGATTGATAATTTTGTGTAATCTATCAGTTGGTTCATCAAAATTTTCTAATTTAGAAATTATTTTTTTCACCAATTCAAATTTAGAATTCCATTTAATGAAAATAAAAATTTAAGATTAAAATTGACATAACAGAATTAAATTTAAAATCTCTATAAAAAGACGGCAACACAAAATCATTAACAACTCATTCAAAACTACTCCATAAAAAGACTCTTATCAACTAATATCCAAAAGTGGATGATAATTTGTTGTTTTCATTCCTAGAAATAAGAGGGGTTCCCAAATATATTTTCTTTTTTTTAAAAAAAAAGGAAATACGATTTGAAAACTTTGAATTATTGATAACCTATGTAGAGTAGCTTCTAAACATTTAAGACACTGAATCATTGATAAATCCTCAATAGAATTAGAATTACTCCATCCTTTTATGTCATAAGCTCAACAGGGGAAACGAAAATGACCTGTTGAATGCCTTTCAGAATTCCCTCCATGGAATCAATAAGTTTCACTTGACTCATGGAGCTGGTTATGGCATCTTGAAACTACAAAAGTTGTAAAAGAACATCAGTAACAGAGTTTCTCACTTAGCAACCGAACGTCATTGAATGTCTACAGAAGAACAAAATTATTGATGACAACAGCACATTCGAGTTGATAGCCTAACAAGATTGACTAATCTTTTTCTTTTTTTTTCTTTTTTTTTTTTAACTTAGATTAACTATACAAATTCTTTTTCCTTCTTTTTTTTTTTTTTTTGTAGAGGAAAGAAGATCTCTATTTCATTGATGAATGAAGCTAACAAAGGAGGGGAATACAATCCCTTCCACCCAAGGTGGGTTACGAAAATGCTCTCCAAGTAGTAACTAGAGAAGTCATACTATAATCCTTAAAAGAAGTCATACTTACCAAATACATAGCATTAAAGTAACAAGATTGATACAAGTTTATAATGTCTGGATACAAGTTTATGATGTCTCAACTATATGCACAGTAACTATGTCTAATGTACCATAATACATAACCCACAGGGCTACAAGTGAATGTAAAGCGATGAATTAGAGCTGAAAAATAGTAACAAAGACTGCAGCTATCAGAAAGTTTGGAGCATTAAAGCTTCCCCCGTCACTCTCAAGAACTTAAAATTAAAATGAAATGGGAGTAGAAAAAGACTCGTAAATGCTAGGACCAACCTCACATCCTCCCAACACTACATATTATTGCATAGGAGGGTAATAGTAGACGAGTCCTTTCAAAAACATTTTCTAATCGTGAGTGTCCTATGTCTATTATAGATTTGCAGACATTGCTGCTCCTTGTAACTACAAGGCTATAATTTAATAACTTCAAAAATTATTACGTATAAGGATTTGTCAAATAAATCCGTCGAATGAGAAACAGGAAAAATCACCATAGCAAACAACAAAACTGTACCAACTTCGTAATAAATTCTTTATGTAGATAAATAGTGAACATATGGACGCCACCTATGAATGGTTTCATTTTTCTTCTCGAAATGACCACCATCATGTGAGGCCTCCGATAGTAGAAACATATGTAAGAAAGGGTAAAAAGGGAAAAGAGCCAGCAGAGAAGAGCAACGAAATCAGTGGGGATCGTTAGTGAGTGAGATCGTGCTTGTATGGCCATGAAGGGTGCAGGGATGGAATGTTTTTGTAGAGGGAGCAGCTGTTGTATTCCTCATTATGGTATTTCGTGTGTTGATGTATTAGGAAAGATTACCAGAGCTCTCGAAACTCCTAGGTGGCTTTTCTTCTTCTTGTTCTTGCTTATTTCCATTAAAGGACTGTGAATCTGGTTGTGTGGGTTGTTTGCACTGTGTTGCGATTAGTTAATACAACAGTGCCTCCTATTTGCCCTGTTCTTGTGTTGTGGTTGTGTTTTTTAGTTCTTTTCTTGCAGAAATTACAGTTGGATACCCAACAACTTGGTATCAGAGCGCGTAATCCTGGGGAGAACGCGAAGTATGGCTCAGAAACAACTCGAAGAGAGAGTTGAGACAACGGAGAAAGACATCTCGGTGCTGAAGGAAACAACCCAACGCATCGAAAAGAACATGGAAAGAATGATGATGATGTTGGCTGACCTGATGGCAAACAAAGGCAAATTGACCTCTGAGGTTGGGGAAGGCTCCTCGCTAATGACCAAGGCTGAAATGGAAGGGGGAGGCGACAAAACCGAGGAAGAATGTAACTGGGTAGGAGCCCCAAAAACAGGGGGAGACAGAAGTAAGTTTAAACGCCTCGAGATGCCTGTGTTTTCCGATGAGAATCCCGACTCCTGGTTATTTAGAGTTGAACGTTACTTTGAGATCCATCAGCTCACGGAATAGGAGAAAATCACCACGACCATTATCAGCTTCGACGAGTACGTGATCGACTGGTACAGATGGTCTCATAACCGGAAAAGAATACGCTCGTGGGAAGACCTTAAGGCAAGGATGTTCAAAAGATTTCGACTGTCACAAGAGGGAAGCCTGTGCGCGCGCTTCTTAGCCATCAAGCAAGAGGATACGGTGGTAGAATATCGGAAGAAGTTCGAAGTTTATTCAGCCCCGCTACCGGACATGTCGGAGACGGTGCTCGAGAACACTTTCCTCAACGGATTGAAACCAGAGGTCAAAGAAGCAGTGGTCAGCCGAAGGCCCGTTGGGCTGGAGGAAATAACGATCGAGGCCCAACTCATTGAGGACCGTGAAACCGCAATAAAAAAGGCCAACGAAACCGAAGGACATAGGCCCAACAACGAAGGAAAAAGTAGCCCTAACAGCTCAGGGAAAGGAGATTTTGGCACCGGGTTCAAAATGTTTGAAAAAAAAGGGGAAAGCTCTGCAACTCGATCCGTGACTTTACCCAAAAGAGGTATATTGGGGAAGCGTGACCTGAATCAGCGAAAGATGACTGACAACGAGTTCTAAATAAAAAGAGAGAGGGGTTTGTGCTTCAAATGCAATGAGAAATATAGTCTTGGTCACTGCTGCAAAAGTAAAGAAGTAAGGGAACTGAGAGTTTTGCTGGTTAACGGAACTGAAGAAATCGAGCTAGTTCAAGGATTCGCTTCGGAAGACGAGGCTGAGGAAGAAGCTCCTAAGATTGGCGAAGTAGTTGAACTCGACCTCAAATTGGTCATTGGCTTCTCGACACCTGGGACAATGAAGCTCATGAGCAAAATCAATGATCGAGAAGTGCTTCTCTTGATCGACTGTGGGGCGACCCACAATTTCATCTCGCAACATTTGGTAGAAGAATTGGAACTACCCGTTATCAATACCAACAACTATGGTATTGTCCTCGGTAATGGGGTTCCACGAGGTGAAGAGGTGTTTGTAAATCAGTGGTTTTATCGTTACCAGAATTGACAATCACTGAGGATTTCTTGCCTCTGCAACTAAGCGGTGTGGAAGTTATCCTGGGAATGCAATGGTTAAGGACAATGGGCACGATGCAGGTGGATTGGTCCACTCTAACCATGAGTTTCCAAGCTGGAGAACAGAGGGTAACGATTAGAGAGGACCCTGCATTAACTCGAGTTGAGATCTCATTAAAAATGATGGCTAAATCCTGGCAAGAGGAAGATCAAGGATTCTTGGTCGAACTCCGAGACTTGAGTTTAGAAGATAAAGAAAGAAATGAGGAAGTTGATGCAGTTGTGCTTCCCAAAGAGGTACAAGAGATCGTGGAAACATTTCAGGATGTTTTCGAGTTTCCCCAAGGGCTGCCACCAAAAAGGGTTGTGGATCATCAGATAGTGTTGAAGGAAGGAACCGAGGCGGTGAATGTGAGACCCTATAAGTATGCACACATGCAAAAGGCTGAGATAGAAAAGTTGATTCAAGAGATGCTAACCTCAGGGATTGTGAGACCAAGCAACAGACCATTCTCGAGTCCGGTATTATTGGTTAAGAAAAAAGATGGTGGTTGGCGATTTTGTGTTGATTACAGAGCCTTAAACCAAGTGACAATACCTGATAAATTCCCCATTCCAGTGATTGAGGAGTTGTTAGATGAGCTCTATGGATCGAAGGTCTTTTCAAAGTTGGATTTGAAGTCAGGGTATCACCAGATCAAAATGAAAGAGAGTGATATTCCAAAAACTGCCTTTTGAACTAAGAAGCACGGACACTTTAGTTTGGCTAGCGTGTCCGTGTCCGACACTTGGACACTCCAACACTTGCTGGACACGTATCAGACACTTGTTAGGACAATTGATACGTGAAACACACTAATTGTAGGTTCATTTTGAACCCTTGTTAAGTATACTAAATAGACACAATGCTTAAATGACAAAAATAATAAATTTTAAGTGTAAAATACATTAAATTCATTTTTTCAAGCATACAAATGCATGAACTTATTGATTTTGAATTTCTTTCTTGTATAAAACGATATATTTTAAAAATGTATATCTTTCTAAACGTGTTTGTGTCGTGTCTGTGTCGTGTCTGTGTTGTGCCCGTGTCCTAGATTTTAAAAAAATGACGTGTCACCGTGTCCGTGTCGTGTCATATTCGTGTCTCGTGTCCGTATCCGTGCTTCTTAGCTTTCGAACCCATGAAGGGCACTACGAGTTCATGGTCATGCCCTTTGGACTCACCAACGCACCAGCGACCTTTCAATCTTTGATGAATTAGGTATTTCGGCCCTATCTTAGAAAGTTCATTTTGGTTTTCTTTGATGACATTTTGGTGTATAGCCCGAGTTTGGAGGCCCATCTACAGCACCTACAGATAGTATTGACAGTTCTAAGAGACAATGCGCTATTTGCAAACAGAAAAAAATGTGTTTTTGCTCAGGAAAGAGTGTCCTATCTAGGGCATTGCATCTCAGAAGAGGGGGTTGAGGCCGACGAGGATAAGATTCGAGCTATGGTGAATTGGCCAATCCCAAGAACGATCAAAGAACTAAGGGGTTTTTTGGGGTTGACAGGGTATTACCGCCGCTTTGTGATGAACTATGGAACCTTGGTCGCGCCCCTTACCCAACTTCTCAAGAAGGATTCATTCATCTGGAGTGAAGAAGCAACAAGGGCCTTCGAGAAGCTGAAACAAGCTATGGTAACCATTCCGGTGTTGGCCCTACCGGATTTCTCAGCACCCTTTGTAATTGAAACGGATACCTCAGGAACGGGTTTGGGGGCTGTGTTGAGCCAAAAACAAAGGCCAATTGCCTACTTTAGCCAATCTCTATCGATCCGAGCAAGAAGTAAATCCGTTTATGAAAGGGAATTGATGGCCATTGTGCTCTCCGTCCAAAAGTGGCACCATTACCTTCTCGGCCAAAAGTTTCTGGTCTTAACAGACCAAAGGGCCTTGAAACACCTCCTAGAACAGCGGGAAGTTCAGCCTAAGTACCAGAAGTGGCTCAGTAACCGTTGGGCTATGATTTCGAAATCAAATATAATCCGGGGCAATTGAACAAGGCAGCAAACGCCCTTTCAAGGATTCCATACGAGGCAGAGTTGGTGAGCATTGTGGTTCCCAGTGTGATTGAGTTAGAAGTGATTCAGCAGGAAGTGGAACAAGATCCAGAATTGAATAAGATCATCGAAGACTCTTGATCCTCTAATGCACCCTAAGTTCTCGATCAATCAAGGGAAGCTATTATATAAGAACCGAATGGTCCTCTCGGCCAAGTCTTCTTTGATCCCAGCCATCCTTCATACCTACCACGACTCAGTCATGGGAGGGCACTTGGGCTTCCTTCGAATGTATAAGAGGCTAACAAGCGAAATCTATTGGAAGAATATGAAAAAAGATGTGAAAGAGTACGTGGAAAAGTGCACGATTTGCCAGATGAACAAGGTAAATTCTTTATCTCCAGCTGGTTTGTTGCAACCTTTACCAATTCCTGACCACGTGTGGGACGATATAACGATGGATTTTGGGAGGGGCTGCCCAAATCCCAGGGGTTTGACACCATATTTGTAGTGGTGGACCGCTTAAGCAAATAAAGCCACTTCATGGCAATGAAACATCCTGTTTCAGCCAAGGAAGTAGCTGCTGTCTTCGTTAAACAAGTGGTGAAGTTGCACGGTTTTACTCAGTCCATAGTTTCTGATAGAGATAAAATATTTCTCAGCCACTTCTGGAGTGAATTGTTCAAGATACAAGGGACCAAACTACGAAAGTGCACAGCTTTCCACCCTCAAACGGATGGCCAAACCGAGATTGTCAACAAATGCATCAAGAATTACCTGAGATGTTTCCGTGGGGAACAACCAAAGAAGTGGGAAGAGTGGCTATCTTGGGTCGAGTATGGGTATAACACCACATTCCGTTCCTCCTTAAACACTACACCATTTCAGGTTGTGTATGGCAGGCCCCCTCCCCTGTTATTAGCCTATGGCGATCAAAAAACAAGTAACAACACTCTTGACCAGCAGTTGGTAGCCCGTGACTTAGCCTTATTGTCTATCAAGGAACAGTTAGCGGTAGCTCAGAACAGAATGAAGAAATATGCTGATCTTAAACACCGTGAAGTCCAGTTTGAGGTAGGGGACATGGTCTACTTGAAGTTGAAGCCTTACCGCCAAAGATCATTAGCCAAGAAGCGTTGTGAAAAGCTTTCTCCTAAGTATTATGGGCCCTATGAGATCGAAGAAAGGGTGGGCAGTGTGGCGTATCGTTTGAAGTTACCACCATCCACCACTATCCACAATGTGTTTCACGTCTCACAGTTGAAGAAGGCACTAGGAGAATGGGAACATAGTCAGTCTCGACCACTGGCTCTAACCGAGAATTTTGAATGGAAAGTGGAACTTGAGGATGTCTTCGGCATGAGGTGGAACACTGAGAAGGAAAGGGAGGAATGGCTAGTGAAATGGCAGGACCGTCCCTTCTGTGATGCTACTTGGGAAGAAGCCGAAGTAATCAAGAGGCAATTTCTGGATTTTCACCTTGAGGACAAGGTGAGTCTTCAACCCGGGGGTATTGTGAGGCCTCCGATAGTAAAAACATATGTAAGAAAGGGTAGAAAGGGAAAAGAGCCAGCAGAGAAGAGCAACGAAATCAGTGGGGATCGTTAGTGAGTGGGATCATGCTTGTACGACCATGAAGGGTGTAGGGAAGGAATGTTTTTGAGGAGGGAGCAGCTGTTGTATTCCTCATTATGGTATTTCATGTGTTGATGTATTAGGAGAGATTACCAGGGCTCTCGAAACTCCTGGGTGGCTTTTCTTCTTCTTGTTCTTGCTTATTTCCATTGAAGGACTGTGAATCTGGTTGTGTGGGCTGTTTGCACTGTGTTGCGATTAGTTAATACAACAGTGCCTCCTATTTGCCCTGTTCTTGTGTTGTGGCTGTGTTTTTTAGTTCTTTTCTTGCAGGAATTACAGTTGGATACCCAACACATCACTAACCCCAATCATTAAAATGCAAATTTCATCTCGGAAGACAATTACCAAAGGATGAAAGGAGGAGGCAGAACTAAATGTCCCACATCTCCAGACTAGAAGAAAAAGAAAAAACTGAAGTCAAGCAATAAATTGTTAGATAAAATAAACAAAAGTTAACATGCAGCAGAAAGATGAATTATTCCTGGTGCACCCATTATAAAAGAAAATGTCATGCACCTGGCACATGAGTCATCATTAAATTGGCAGTCACAGGAAAAATAGTTCATTACCGTATGGATAAAGAAACAAATGACAACTGTCCTTTTACTGATCATATACCTGTGAACTTATGGAATTCAATAAGGATGTCTCCTTTAACATCAGATCCTTTATCTCCAAGAGCGCATTATAGGTATCATAATATCTGCGTGTTTCCCTAAGTTTATCCTGCATGATAGTACATCTTTAGCTGAAGAGTAAAATATCAATATCCGTAAAAAGTTTTAACTAATAATATGTGAATCAAGACAAACCGATTATTCATGAAAAATAAATTCTTGAACCTGGATGTTAATATATAGCTCTGAAAAACGGCGCTCATACCTGAAAATTGAGAGTAAATCAGAAGAGGATGACTTTCAGCTAAATGCAAAACATTTAAAGTATTTCAAAGTGTCTGAGTGAACATGTCATAAGAAAAGAGAAGTTCAGAAATCTACGGGCTGATAGCACAGACATTATAAATAAATGAGTGAAATACGTCCACATCTAAAATCATTATGCAGTCATTTGATGGGAAAAAATAGGGAAAAAAAAAAGAAAAAGAAAGACTCATAGATCATAAATAGGCATGTGCAGAATGACCATTAGCCCTATGGTCGTAGACACGATGTAAACTCCCGTCTTTAACTTTAACGTTGTGGATTCAAATCACGGTTTTTACCTACGATAATATTAAAACAACAAGTTTTTTGAAATCAAATATCGTAGAATCAAGAAATTGTCTCATATTGGATAAATGGAATGCAAGTAAGCTAACACAAAAACTCACGTCCATAGATAAAATATAGAAAAGGTCACCACTATTTCAAGAAGCTAAATTCATCTAAATGATTGCTCTGCATGCAATTACAAGTATGAACAATAATATTCAAAGCAAGAGTGAAATGAGGATCTTTTTTAATACATTTGTGAGCGTCAAAGCCAGCTTGCACACACCTCAATTATCCTCATAGGACAACTGTCAGACCTTACTACATTTGGTTGTCAAGGTAACTCATAGGATATTAAATCCTAAGTAGCTGGTCAGTGGTCACCATGACTTAAACTCATTCCCTCTAAACTCTTTATTATTTACATAACCCTTCTCTATCATTAAGTCAACCCAAGGTGGTTATGAAATGAAGAAATTATTTGTATAGATATCAATTAAATGCTCCTTAGTTTCTAGATAGATCAGATAATACAATCTCACCAAAGCTATTTAGTTTTCTACGTCATGAAGATACCAAGTTACATGTTGAGAACGGTTATTGACCTAAAGTTCAATTTTCACTTTTCAAAATGAAATTTTAGTGTTTGAAAAAGGACACAACGAGTCCCAAGGGGCAGCCCCATTGGCAAAGGCATGCAGCTTCTTGGTAATACCTACTTAGTGGTCATGTGTTTGAACCTTCGGGTGAACTTAATAAGAAAAAACTCTTAATATCTCTAGATCTGGGCAGGGGCAAACACGGGTTCCCCAGGATTAGTGAGTTTGGGCCCCGATACCTGGGTATCAAAAATAAAACACATTAAAACTTCATTAGATAGTGGTCCTAAAATTTTTTATTTAATATCCATGAGTGCCAAGCTAATTTGTGGACACCTCGACTATATTTGGTTGTCAAGGTAACTCATAGGATATAAAATCTTTGGTAGGTACCACCATAGCTTGAATTCATTCCCTATAAGTCCTTTATTATTTTCATGGCCCTTTTTGACCACTAAGTCAAGCTCAAGGTGGTTGTGGTCCTAAACTTCTAAGCAAATTAGCTCGGAAAACTGGGTAAGTGTCCAAGATCACTAAGGAATTCAAATTATCATCAAGATAAAGTGACGGCAATGAATTAACTGCTGAGAAGAAGTGAATGATAATGCAATTCTCACCAAGAAAAAAATGAAGATGAGGCAATCATGCAATGGACAAACAAAATAATTTTCAGGAAAGAAAAACGGAAGGCTAATAAGAGAAGAACAAACTGGATGAGTTCAGTTTGGGTTGGCACGTCATCAAGAAGCCTCTTCAATGCTAGTGTTTCCCTCAATCTAGATGCGAGTGCCTACAATAAACATAAAACACAGAGTTACATCCCAAGATATATTGGACAATGAGTTGACTAGATCTCATGCAAAAAATATAATGCAGATCCTACAATGAAATGTTGAGTGATAGACAATTTTCTGCTTGGTTATCAATCATGACATGGAATGGCTTCAAGCCTTGATTTTGAATTCTTCATGCGTAAAAAGGAGAACACAGTAGAAAAAACACTTTGGGGAGAAAAAAAATTACCTTCTTTACTGAATTCAACTCCCCCTGAGATCCACTAATCAAATTATCTAAGCTGTCTAAGAAACTAGAGCAATCGTGGTCTCCTGTTAATCTTCCCTCCAGCTCAATAATCTCATCTTGCAATTTAATACGCTCCACATTACAAGTAGATAGGAATTCAGATTCCTGCTTTCCAAGATCCTGAAACAAACCAGGGTGCATTTGAAACCCAACAGATAATAGGTCCTTTTTTCTTTGGTAACAAACCGAATTTTTATTGAGAAGAATGAAAGAATTTACAAGGACATACAAAAAACAAGTCCAACAAAAAGAAGTTCCAAAAACTACAAGAAATGACTTCAATCCAACAAAATCAAACCAAGGTCATAATTACAAAAAACGTAGTGACTAACGCTCACAAAGAGGCATTAAGTCTCACCACATCCCAAACCTCGTCATAAGACCGCTTAACCTCTCTAAAAATCCTATTGTTCCTCTTGAGTCAAACCCTCCACAAAATAGCAAAGAAATGAGGATGCGACAAACCTTTTCCCTTTTCTCGAAAAGGCGAACCAAAAGCACCTTCTCGGTCATAGCATAATAGTCCCCATTCCAATCCAAACATAAACTAAATGAATCCAACCAACGAGCCCAAAGGGACTAAACAAATTGGCAACCCCGTAATAAGTGATGAAGGTCCTCTGACCAACACCTACAAAGGATGCACCAATGCGGAAACAACAAAAAAGGAGAATGTCTCTGGATACGGTCCATAGTGTTAACTCTAAAATATCTTCTTTTTATCAGAAACACAAAATGATAAGTTGTAAATATATTTTTTTTTATTAGAATAGGTAAATCAAAAAATGGTTGATAGTTTTCGAACGGAAAGAATATAATTAGACAAATAGGAAAATTTGTTAAATAACCTTAACCTTAATAATTATGAATATATAAATGTCTTTAGGTGATTGTGCAATTTTTTTTTTTTTTTTCTTTTATAGGAACAGAGAACATTTCATTAATATGATGAAATTACAAAAGGAAAAATCCTATCTAATAGGATTACAAAAAACTCTTCCAACGACATGAGTTTAGTATAACTATAATTACAAAAAGGTGAAACCAATTTACACCAATGAAGAGATTAGAAGATGATAAATGAAAGAAAGGATTGATGATCTTGTTATATTCCAATGCAGATACGAGTGTTGCGCTCCAACCAAATAGTCCATAAAAAAGCCCGAATGTAATTCAAACAAAGGACCTTTTTTTTCTTTCTTAAAAGGATGGCCAGTGAACAACAATTGACGGAGGTCCCTGATGTCTTGAGGGAAAGCAAAAAATTCTGGCCTGAGTGCAGGAAATGAAAAGATGGTTTTGTGATTCACTGCTACGCTTGCAAAAAAAAAAAAAAAAAAAAAAAAAAACAACAACAACAACAACTTGGAGAGATGGAAATCCATGGGCATCCCCGCTGGAGCTTATCAAAAGTATTGAGACATAAATGGCTTAATTCCCAGATGAAGAACTTGACGTTTTATGGATAAGATCCTTTCAAATAGAGAGGTAAAAATCTTTGCAGCCATAATAACCTCTTGTTCATAAATGTCTTGAGAGAGATTTTGAAGAGAATGTCTCATCTGTCTCCAAATTCTAGCACCAAATGTCAGAGGATTCATTGAGAATAACCCCATCAAGAGCTTCAATAAGATTAACCCATTCCGTAATTTCTCTATCCGTCATGTAGGGAATATATTCCAGATTGCCGAGTGGGGGCTCCACAAATCAGCCACAGAGGCTTCCCTCTTTTGAGAAATAGCAAATAATGAGGGATACTTATCCTTTCGAGCCACATTTCCCAGCCACAGATTAGACCAAAAACGAGTGCCTTCTTCCTTACCACTTTGCTAGACATGTGCGAATATACACCATCTTTGAGCTTCTCTATGTCTTTCCATGGGCCCATAGATGTGCTAAGAGAATAGGTCCCAAGCTTGAGATTAAAATGTTGGGTGTCAAATTTATAAGCAATGACCTTCCTCCAAAGAGCAGATTTTTCAAGATGAAATCTCCAAATCCATTTGGACAATAAGGAAGAATTTTTCTGTTTTAAGGTTGATATTCCCGAGGCCCCCTTCCTCGAGAGGAAGCTTAACTTTCTCCCAGTGAAGGTTGGGTAACAATGAAAAGGGAGGTGCAATTAAACATTTGTAAAATACAAATGTAATACCTTTCTCAGTTACAACAATTTCAAACCAAACCCCTTGCAGTATCAATTTCTGACATATGTTTAAGTAAATATATATTTCCATTATTTTGCAAATAAAACCTTGCCCTCGCCTCCATTACGTAAATTGGTGATCAGAGATGCCATATGCAAATAAAAAAGATACGGATGAGAAAGAAGCTATATGAATGCTGTTCAATTTCAAGTACAAATATTTTGAAACAAGAGCTATAAACTAGCTACAATTATAAGCTTTGAAACACAAATATGATAAAGCAAAAGAAAAGAAAATGATAAAATACATGTTATATGTGAGAAAGCGTGGTATTAGAAACAATATGACAGGTTGTGAACAGAGAAAGAGGAACAAAAAAAATCTATCCAGATTGTTATTAAACAGAAAAAAGTTCTGTCGATTTAAATGGAGAAAAATACTTCAAAGAACCCTGAAAATGTTAACGATATTTTTCCCGAGATGGTCCTTCAGTTACCACCACTCTTCAACTAAAACACAGAATATAAAATCTTCAGCCCCCTAAGAGGAGCAGAAAACCAGTTAAAAATTGTAAAGAGGGACAGTTAAGAAAATTACAAGAACTTGAACTACAAATGAAATACAGAGAGCCAGAGAGGCAAATACTATTCAACAAGAAAATAAGACTGTAAGTACAAAACAAAGATGCAGACCTCCAAAGTCTTTGAGCATGACATCAAATTCTGCACCACATGATTAGCATCGGCCTTAATAACTCTATCTCGTAAAAGTTGCAAATCTTTCACAACTGTAACTTTCTTCTGGTTCTTAATACCGGAAATGACGAGAAAGAAATTCATCAGGGGCAATATTTTTCCAAAGAGAAAATGGTGCGTTGATGATTATGTTAGATAAATTATATCTTAATATAACTTTCTGGTGATCTTAACAGTACTCTGATATTTGAACCAAAGCCGTGATAGATCCTACTATAAATTATAAACTTTAAAGTAAAATGAAAAAAGAAAATAAAAGGGAAAAAGAAAATTCGAAAAGAAACACCAACCAGTTCTTCCATGTCCTCCTTTAGTATATCCATTGAAACTCCGTTGTCGGAATCCACCTGAAGTGGTTGTAAACATTGGCTTTCCTCAATCAAGCGCTCAGTGCAAGTACCCTGTGATTTTCAGTAAGTGAGCGCCACAGCAGAATGAAATTAGACAACACACTCAAAAAACACACCGTGACTATTTTAGGCTATCTCGATAATGCGCTCAAAAATACGTCGGAAGTCTAAGGCAAGTTCCCAACTCACAATTGATATCTACCTAACCTAACCATCACAACTGATACCATAGAAAGACTAAGTACCTGACTCTTGCTCGCCTCAGACATTACACGGATGCGAATTGCGAGCCACAGGACAAAGGAAAATACGACCTCAAAGTCCTAAAACTCTGGCTCTCCAGACGACGCTGCAACTGTACATGTATCACAATGATATGGAAGCCATCCTCAGATCAACCTGAAACTTATTCAATTGTCTAAAATGGATGCTATTGCTAACACTTGGTTTCTGATTCGAGAAACTTCTTCTCTCTCTTTTATCATGGAAAGGGAAGGGGACGACATCGAATTGATTATGCACACCAGCTACTTATGGTTGATGTACCAGGGAGTGACGCAAGCCAGCTTCTCGGATGATGAAATCACGGATTTCCGAGCATCGGCGAAACCGATCGAACGGCGGAAGATTGACGTCGCCGGAAAATGGAAGTCCGACCAGCCAATGAGATTGCCAATTTTCTATGAATTGCTTAGAAGTGAAGCCGCTTCTTCCGGAAGATCTCCGCCCAGCGGCCGTCCGGACAAGGTGGGGCGGGAAGAACTATGGATCGGAAGACCATGGCTACGTGCTGGGCCATAATTGAATATTGGGCCCATTTGGCGCGACTGAATATTGGGCCCTTTCGGCCCATTTTAAGATTTAAGTGCTCTGGTTAATTTGATTTTGGTTAAATCAAATGGCCAAAAATTACCGGGTACTTTTGAAAAATGGCCAAACCGGATTTTCTAACCTTTCGTGCGATACCAAATACCATTTTTACCCTCCAGTCATCCCCACGTCTCTCCTATATTTGTGCAGCCGTATCTAATTACTTTTTTTTAAAATAAATCTGTAACCTCTAATTCCATGAATCAAGGAACTAATAGTTACATAATCAATTCTCTCTCTTCTGCAATCTGTTTTCCAGAAGATTTTCACTGCGCAATTTCTCCATCTTTCATCTTTTCTTCGAAAAATATACGTTTTTTGGTTTTCCAGAAGATTTTTACCGCACCAATTCTCTCCCTTCATAAGGTTGATCGAACACCGTTGGGCGACCATAGAAAAATGGTCAGATTTACACTGTATTTTTAAAAAATGGTCAAACAGATTTTTTCAATGAAAAATGGCTAAACCATTTTTTTAACCTATTTTCGTGAGGATTGTCTTTCCAATTATACCCTTGAGTCAAATTCCACGTTCACACCCTTTTTAGGAAGCCACTATCTGATTTAATTAAAAAAAGTTTATCCTTAAATCAAGGAATTACAGTATCTATCTTCTCTCTTATCTCTCAAAATTCAAAATCAGATTTTATTTTTATTAAAAGTGAAAGATTACATAGAAATTAGGTTTTCATTTTTAATTTTCGATTAGATTCTTAGATTTTAATTATCTAATCAGCATCTTCATCGTTTTTCCCAACTTTTTGTCATCCATCGATTGTTTGCTCTGTCGTCCATATCACCATTGAAAGGGTTATTGATCTACATTATAGGTATGTTAAATATTGTATTTGTATCTATCTATCATTATTTTCCTCATTGTATCTTATTTTTCAACACAAAGTATTTTTTTTTATTTTTTTTTCAAAGTCTTCAATGGTTTCCAAATGAAAGCTTTTGGAGGAAGAATAAAATGGAGAAAAGTGTCCAAAAGAAAATCGAAGGTTTCTCAAGAATTTCGTTTGTAATGGTTAGAAGAAGATGAGAATGGGAAAGACCGCACAAACTGAAGAAAATTGGGAAGAATCTCAAGGGTTGATATTTTTTTTAAAAAAAATAAGGTAAATACTAAATCCCAATTTTCGAATTAAGTTGAAGGGAAATAGTGAGTAATGATTTCTTCTCGTTTTTTAAATGATTTGATTTTTACCATAGTAAATTATTTGCATGTTGTCTAATATGTTAGTTTACTATATACACTGTATTTGCATAATTTGTTTACTGAATACACTGTATTTGCATAATTTGCCTTTTTATAAACTTGAATGTTTTTATTATTCTAGTAATCATTTGTGAGTAATGATTTATTCCCGTTTTTCAAGATTGAAATCATTTGCAAGTTTACTATTACACTTTGAAGTTAGGTTATTGAGGGTTTGGAAAAGAAAATAGGGTTTTTGTGTGTAAGTGAATTTAGTAATTTAAATACACACTAGTTAACCGATTCAATCATTTTCGTGCACTCCCTATTTTTAAGGTAAGAGTTAACAGATTTTTTTTTAAAAAAAAATCTACAACTCTCCCCTTGATTTGTGCTAATTGGTTGATGTTTGTTATCTTATTTGTTATGTTTGTTAAATTTGAATTTGATTGATTTTCAATGAGCTATTAAACTAAGGGTAAACGCTAGATTCTCTCCTAAATTTATGTATTTGTATTTATAGTTCACTGCAATTACGATGTATTTGAATTTATCGGTTCATTGGAGTTAGATTTCGTTTAGGGGCATTTTCGTCCGATTCGTTGTAAAAAAAACCTACTAAAAATAGCAATTAGCCATTTTTCAAATGAAAAAAATCATATGGCCATTTTTCAAAATGCCCAATTAAAAATAGCCATTTATCTAGTTGCCCCTTAATCTTTTATCCTTAGTTGAGAAATCCTTGTAAATGACTTAAAAAAGATCCCGGTTTACATAGATAGACAAAAAAAAAAAAAAAAAAGGTGGAAAATGGTCAAATCGTGAGTGACTTTATTTGTGCCATCCATTTCCAGTTTACCCTCATCTGAAATTTCAATCTCTTTCATCCTAAAATCAAGGATATTGTATCTAAATCATCTCTCCTAATTTAATCTTAAATTATTTAAATAGATTATGTTTGAATTAAAAAGATATGATTTTACCTCTAATCTTCTTCCTTCCTCCTTCGTATCCTCCTTGCCCACACGACTAGCCTTTTTTCTCTTTCTTTCTCTATAGAAAAATCTTAAAACGCAAATGAAGAATCAAGAAATTCCTCGAAACACTAACCAGCAAACCCTCCAAATACTCTGAAAATGCTGCTAGTGGAAAACGAAACCCCATTATCAATGATTGATGGTTGTAAATCCTCCATTAAAGGACCTCAAACTCTCCAACTTGAGAACATGGTTGATGCCCATAATGGATGGCGCGAAACAAGTAGTGTGAGGCTGACAGCTCCATCTGCGACTTGGATTTGTCTCCAACGGATGTCTTCTGTGTTGGTCCGCGATGGTTATCTACTAACTCCAATTTGGATATTTCTCATCTTCCCTTTCCGGTGGCTTCTGTTTGCTAAAAGGGTTGTATTATTTAACTTTCCCTTCTAGGTTAACTAGGTTTTTACCACGTGCATTGCACGTGTAATAATTTGATGAAAATATTATTAACTAAAATGAATTTTAAAATTAATTAAGATTAGTTCTATACATTCTTATAGAAGCTTAAACAATATATAGCTAAATATTCACATTTTAATATGTGCTTATTTTCCATCAATATAATCTCTCTCTTTTTTAAATGATTTCTACAAATATCGATTTACCTTGGATTACTCCACCCACCACATCTGAGTTTCCACTACTACAATTTTGAGTTTTTATGACATTGAAAAATTGTCACAAACACATTTCATGACATTTTTTTTGCTTCCTAGAAGCCCCCATCAAGAAAAGTGTATACATGATGCTATTAAAAAAACTATCATTATTATTTTTTTCATGACACTTAATAGCTGTAAAAAAACATATTAATGACATTTAGTAACCGTCGTAATAAATTTTTTATGACAATTGAACATTGTTAATAAATAACTTCTGAAAATCATCTTTCTGTCAAGATATATATACTAATGATAGTTAATTACTATTTATCATTCGTCAGGATTTCAAAATTCTGCTTGTTTATCATTCGTCAGGATTTCAAAATTAATCATATTTTGATTCTTTGTGTTTCATATTTCTCCTTCTAGTTATTCTATCTTAGTCATCTGAGATAATAAGATCTCAATCCTCCCATAAACATTTTGCTACCTAATATCTACTGGTTTTATATTACCGTTATGGTCATTGAACAAAGTGACCTGAACATGTGCACCCTGCATATAAGATTATTTGTTTAAAAAATATGCAATTATATATGTTAAACATGGAGAAATTAACAAAATGTGTAATACTTCATTGTCCATAACAATTAATTTCATAATTCTTACAACATTTCCTTTTATGGTTTTGAATTGTTGGATCGAGAATTTTCATTGACAATCTTCCAACTTTTGTCGACAGGTTTGAGTTCTCTAATTAACATATATGACATCTGCATATACAAAATATATATATAAGAAATTGTTTGAAAGAAAATAATGCACAAAAAAAATCATGACATCAAGATTTTGAATTCAATTCATTGTTTATCCATTTAAGATTTCGAATCTACCTTCATTTGAAATGAAATTATCATGTTTAATTTTAAATTAACAAATTTAAATTTTAGTGAAAATTGATTTCTTTTTAAAGGAAATAATAAAAAAATCAAAGTCCTTCCCAATAGACACAAAATGTAAAACAAAAAAAATAAATTGAAAAAAATTAATACAATTGACAAAGCTGAAATTCTTCCCGCAAAACGTGAAAAAACTTCTAATTGACAAAATCAAATTTTAATGAAACTTGATTTAACAAAAAAAATGAAAAAATTGAAATCCTCTCAGTAGACACAAAACGTGAAAATAAAATAAGAAACTTGATTTTTTATTAAAGAAAAAAAAAAGAAAATTGACCAATCGAAATCCTTCCCAGTAGGCACAAAACGTGAACAGAAAAAAATTATATTGAAAAAATCAAAATTTTAATGAAACTCGATCGTTACAAAAAGACAAAAAATGACAAAATTGAAATCCTTCCTAGTACTCGCATGTCTCTACATTAACGATCCAGGATCACGTCGTTTGCCTCGTTCGCAAAGTAGGTCGCATCCATAGTGTCACCAGGATAAGGTACCCAGCCTTATCCCTATACTATAGACCATTTAGGTTATATACCAGAACTTGATCCATGTCCATATCCACGATATAGTTCAAGTATTTCATATTATAACCATGGATGTTTATTGGATTTAAAGTATATAAACAAACAGTTCACTAAATAACATCTTTATATTGTAAAAAGGATTACAAACTTTGAGTTTTAGGGCATAAAATCCAACAAACTCCCACTTGGACTAAAACTCAAGTGAGATAATTACAAAATGTCAGGTAATTAGCAACTACATCATATGCTAAAAACTCTTAGTCCTAAATTATGGATCAGCCATGTTCCAAACACTTTAGTCGTGAGGGCTTTAGTAAATGGATTAGCCATGTTCTGCTCTGAGGCTATCTATGTGACGATCCCGTCTCCTTGTTGTATAATCTCTCGGATGAGATGATTTTTGCGTTCAATGTGTTTTCCTTGTTTTTGGCTTCGAGGTTCCTTCGAATTTGCAACTGCTCCACTATTATCACAATACAGAGTGATAGGCAGATGCATGTTAGGAACTACTTCTAACTCGATTAGAGATTTTCTAAGCCAAACTACTTCTTTTGACTCTTCACATGCTGCAACGTATTTAGCTTCCATTGTGGAGTCAGCAATACATCCCTGCTTAATGCTTCTCCACACAACCGCTCCTCCATTAAGAGTGAACACAGATCCCGATGTAGATTTCCTAGAATCTATGTCGGTTTGAAAATCTGAGTCAGTGTATCCAGTAAGGATCAAATCCTTAGAACCATACACAAGCGAATAGTCTCTAGTTCTCCTAAGATATTTGAGGATATTCTTAACGGCAGTCCAATGTGCCTAACCTGGATTGGACTGATATTTGCTGACAACACTTACAACATAGCATATGTCGGGTCGTGTGCATAATATTGCATACATCAAGCTACCGACTGCTGATGCATAAGGAACTCGTTTCATATCCTCAACTTCTTGAGAGGTTTTTGGACTTTGTTCCTTTGATAGGTGAATTCCATGTCTGAAGGGTAACAAACCCTTTTTGGAATTGTGCATCAAATATCGAACTAAAATATTATCGATATATGATGCTTGAGATAGTGCCAGTAATCTGTTCTTCCGATCCCTTATTATCTGGATCCCTAGAACAAACCCAAACTGTTCATTTGGAATTGAGTTGCTAACCACTGTTTAATGTCAGTTAGAACTCCCACTTCATTCCCTATGAGTAAGATATCATCTACATATAAAATCAAGAAAGCAACAGTAGAATTGACGATCCTTTTGTATACACAAGATTCGTCAGTATTCTGTTCAAAACCATAAGATTTGATTGCAATGTCAAATCTTTTATTCCAAGATTTAGAAGCTTGCTTCAATCCATAGATTGATCTTTTAAGCTTGCAAACCTTTTGCTCTTCTCCCTGGATTATGAACCCTTCTGGTTGGACCATATAAATACTCTCGTCAAGATTACTGTTAAAAAACGTTGTCTTGACATCCATTTGCCAAATCTCATAATTATAGAAAGTGGCAATGGAAATGAGTATTCTTATTGATTTTAACATAACAACTGGTGAGAATGTTTCTTCATAATCAATCCCTTTTCTTTGGGTGTAACCTTTGGCCACCAATCGGGCTTTAAAGGTTTGTACCTTACCAGTTTGGTCTCGTTTTCTCTTGTAGATCCACTTGCAACCGATAGGTTTCACATCATTTGGTTGATCTACAAGTTCCCAAACTGAGTTGAAATACATTTATTCCATCTCAAGGTCCATGGCTTTTACCCACTGGTCCTTATCTTTATCATCCATTGCTTATTTATAAGTCAATGGATCCTTCATCTCATCATCAGGTATGATGAGTTGAGTTTATGTTAAACCCATGTAACGATCAGGTTGTATAATAACCTTCCCACTACGTCGAGGCATTCTCACATCTTGAGTCTGTTTTGAAGGACCAACTTCACTCACAACTTTTGTTTGTTTGTTTGTAGCTTCTCCGGAAATCTCTTTGAGTATTAGTTTACTGCGTGTTTGATGACTTCTTATATGATCTTCCTCAAGGAATGTGGCATTTGTCGATACAATAACCTTATTCTCTTGAGGATCATAAAACCGACCTCCTTTCGTTTCTTTAGAGTATCCTATAAATAGGCATAATTTTGAACGTCGTTCCAATTTCTTCGGATTTTGCACCAACACATGTGCTGGGCAACCCCAGATTTTGAAGTGACGTAAACTCCTTTTATGTCCTCTCCATAACTCATGAGGTGTTCCTAGAACACTTTTAGAGGGAACCATGTTCAGAATATATACTGCAGTTTCAACTGCATACCCCCAAAACGAATTAGGTAGATGAGCATAACTCATCATAGATCGAATCATATCTAATAAGGTTCTGTTTCTCGATACACCGTTCTGTTGTGGCATACCAGGGGCTGAGAGTTGGGAAGTAATTTCATGTTCCATCAAATAGTCTTGGAATCTAAAATCCATGTACTCTCCTCCTTGATCAGATCGCAGAGTTTTAATCGTTTTACCTAATTTGTTTTCAATTTCAGCTTTATACTCCTTAAATTTTCTAAGGGCCTCTGACTTATGAACCATTAGGTAAAGATACCCATATCTTGAATAGTCATCAATAAAACTAATGAAATATTCATACCCTCATCGTGCTTTGACATTCATAGGACCACAAAGGTCTGAGTGCACAAGTTTTAGGGTTTCTTTGGCTCTATGACCTTTTTTAGAGAAAGGTCGTTTGGTCATTTTGCCTTCTAGACAAGATTCACACGGTGGTAGTGAGTCATCTTCTAACTGATTTAGAAGTCCACTTTTAACCAATCCTTCTATCCGATTCTGATTTATGCGTCCTAGTCTTAGATGCCAAAGAAAAGTATCATGAGAAACTTTTTGTCTTTTAGTTTGGGTCTCTGCTGTTTTAAACATTTCGGTATTCAAAACAGTTTTAATTTCATTCAGTCTTAATGAAGGATTGGAATTCGTAATTCCGTAAAGCGGAAGCGTGATTGGGACTGATTCGTAATTAATTTTGTTTAATCTAAAATACCAATACATTGGCAACAATCTTAAAACTATTCTAAATTTATATTAAGGCTAAGTATACAAAAATGTTAGATCTAAATCTAATTTATATAGTAACAAATTACTTACTCTCGTTGACAATTCAGATTAAATTCACCTAGGGGTGAGCATCACAGACTGAAAAACCGATCCGACCGGCCGAAACCGACTGAACCGACGTCGGTCGGTCGGTTTTATAGCAGGTTCGGTCGGAGTCGGTTTTTCTACCAGTTGGTCGGTCGGTGGGCCTAAAAAAGCCCAAACCGACCGAACCGACCGATTATATATAAAAAATTAAAAAAAAAAAAAAGAAAAAGAAAACGCGTGAATCAATGGATCTGCAATTGATATCATCCCAAATTCCCAAAAAAGCATTGATTACCTATATATAGGTAATGATTACCTATATATAGGTAATCATTACTTATTTTTTTTTAAAAATTAGTATTATTTTTCTTCTCTATCTTCTCACTCTCAGCCGTGTTTTCCTTTCCTACCTTCTCTTCATTTTCTTTTCTTTTCAAATCTCTCTTTTACTCTTCATTCTCTTTTACTCTTTTCTAACTTTCAGCCATGAGCCATCTTCATCAACACGCCGGAATATTCGTCGGAGCTCAACGTTACACGGTCACAGATCGTTTCTATGTATTTTTTTCTTAGTCTTAGTCTCTGTATTTTTTCTTCTTAATTCTTTATTAGTTTATTTCTCTTTCATCTCTCTCCATGCTTTCTTGTTGTAAATATTCTCCTCTCTCCTTCGTTCTTTCTTTCACCTTACCGGAACGACACCATTGTTGGAACTTTCAAAACCAAACCTTCGTTATTTCTTTCACCTTACCGGAACGACACATCGATGGAACTTTCAAAACCAAACCGACCGAAACCGACCGATTTTTGCTTATGGTCGGTCGGTCGGTCCCATAAAACTCCCAAAACCGACCTCCACCGACCGACTCAAACCGACGTGTCGGTGGTCGGCGTCGGTTTGAGCCCAAAACCGATGTCGACCGACCGATGATCACCCCTAAATTCACCAACTGCTTGTGAAATAATCACGAACTACTGTGAACACCACCACTATGGCTACACCGGTATGACTCTAAGACTTTTAGAGGCAGGATACAGGTGGGAGTCTAGAGGGAGCCTTCAGGGGAATTCTCTGAGAGTAGGAGAATGAATGGGATGCCTTTCACCCCACCCCAGGGGTCCTATTTATAGGAAAAGGTCATGAATAAGATCAAATCTATTATCTTATTCATATTTAATTTTAATAAATAATTAATTAATTCCATAATTAATTAATTACCCAATTAAATATCACATATTTAATCTTAGGGATTTTATTAAATTATTTATATTAATATGAATCCAATTCATATTAATTATTTGAACTCTTTCAAATATTTTCTCTCAAGAATTAATTTTGAAATTAATTCAAAATTATATTATAAAGTTTCATAAACTTTATATTATAATGTATCAATATACATTATATGATTCCCCTAAATAAATTGAACACTTTCAATTTACAATTTATACTTAATTGTCTCAAGTCTCTTTACGAGCTACCAGTGGGACCTAATGGACCTACAGATCAAAAGCTCCAACGATACGAGACTAATTGGCTAAACTCATTAACCAAGTTAGTCAACATTCGTTAACTGTGGGTCACTCCACTAAAGACCCACAGCTGCACTCTTCTCACTGTAGAATATTTCTGTGTCCAAGGGTATCGACCAATGCAGTAAGTCAATCCTTCACGTGTGTTCGTAACACCAGCTGGGTCAAATTACCATTTTAGCCCTGGGTTACCTCTGGTTCCTTAAGTACCACTAATCCCTCTAATAAACAAGTTGTTTAGGGTCCAACCACTAAACAGGAGTTCCTCTCGGGCCAGGAGAGGACGACGCGCCTTTGTTCAAGCCCCAGAATCAGCCCTTAAGGGAACACACATCTACTTATCCCAATAGGGGAAGGAGTGAATTCCATCTTGTACTGTTATGTTCCCAGCCCCCATTCGGTCTTGCCCCTGAAATGGTAGGATTATTGAGTCAGCGAACTGACCACTCTCACCCATACAAATCTAAGGATAATCCCCCCTGAAAGGAGTTCATAACAGACTCAGGATTGAGATTGAGTTACATAGGTCATCCAATTGAAATAGAAACCTAAACTAGTTAACAACGTTACATCTAGTGGTTACTATTTCGCGGTTCGGTCTTATGCAAACTTATTGCATAGGATACCCCCACCCGCATGTCTCCTACATGGATGTTTTGGATCATTGCATCTGTATCGAATACAAGGTGGGTCGTATCACATAGTGTCACCAGGATAAGGTACCCAGCCTTATCCCTATACTATAGACCTTTTAGGTTGTTACTTGGACACCGATCCCCGTATGTCCCCACATACTAGTCCAAGTTTCATTTAAACAACCTTGGATCTTAGTTTATTGGATTTAGGGTTTATTAATGCAAACTCGATTATTCAATAACCAAATTACTGAATCACTCAAATAACGCTTTATTGAGATCGATTAATTTTTTTCATTTACCATCTACAAGTTTTAGGGCATAAAACCCAACACTTAACACATACAGGTTGTTTTTAAGTTTAGCAGAACAAATTTGGAATCCTCTTTTGATAATAAACGCTTCATTAACTTCAAAAGATACTTTATACATTTGTTCTATTAAGCAAGAGATAGAAACTAAGTTCCTTTTTATACTAGGAACATACAAAACATTTTCTAACAAAATGTAACTATCTCTAAACAACAGCTGCATAGCTTCCACTGCCTTGGCCGAGACGACATCTCCTGTTCCTACTCTGAGTGTCACCTCACCTTTTCCAAGTGCCTTCCAAGAATTAGTTTCCTAGTTTGGCAGCTTCAACCTTTTCTGTTTTCTTCTCTGCAAGATATTTAGGATAGTTCCTTCTCTAGTGACCATCCTCATTGTAGTGGAAGCAAGTTCCTTTCTCTGCATTTTTCTTCTTGCCTTTCTAGGTGATGGGAGCTTTTCCCCTTTCCCTTATTTTTCTTTTTCTTCAACTGAATACCCTTATTCTTTGAAGTAAAAGATCCAGACTTAGTTCCAGAGTTCGAACCTCTAAGGAACTTCTTACCAGAAACAACGTTTGCTTCGTTTTCTTGTCCTTTACTTTTAGTAAGGGATTGGTAAGTCTGAAGCTTGTTCAGGAGAGTCGTCAAATTGTATTCAATTTTGTTCATCACAAAATTTGTGCGAAATTGAATGAAACTCTTCGGGAGAGATTCCATAATGAAACTGACTTGACTACTTTCATCTATGACAGCACCGTTTACCTCGACTGCATTGAAATGCACCATCATGTTCAAAACATGCTCTCGAACAGAAGTTTCTTCTTTCATCCGAGAATTGTAATCGTATTTGAGGGCCTCATGTCTCAAAGATGAGGACGGTTGTCCAAACATCACTTGTAATGAGTCCATAATTTCTTTGGTCGTAGCCATGCCCTCATGCTTCTTCGACAGAACATCAGATATGCTTGTCAAGATGAAGACTTTTGCCTTGTCATTGGCTCTAGTCCATCTGTCATACGCATCCCGACTCACTCGGGTTCCTGTTGAGCTAGGGTTAGGCTGACATTCTTCCGTCAAGACGAATAGAAGATCATCAATTACTAATACTGTGTTTAAATTTGATTTTCAGGTTTTGTAGTTGTCGCCGTTAAGTTTTTCAGAAGCTAATAGTTGCACTAAAGAGCTAGACATGTTGAAAACATAAAATAAATCCTTTATTAGTGAATTGATTATTTAATAAATCCAATTTCAGTTTAGCAAAAGTAATAATGTACCCATCTCATTAATTAATTTGCAACGATACTTCAGTGGGTCAGAATAACTGCTATCGAGGGGTAGTCAATCACTCTTTCACTGAACCAAGACGTTCTTGACTAAATATACTATTACCAGAATAACTCCTTTATTTCTGTATCATTTAGTTATCGCTACTTTGGTCAAGAATAGACTAATGATTAGTTTATCTGGTAAGTGTGACCTCCCATTTTCAGATTCCAGAGAACGACCCTAACAATGCTACCGAATGGGAAAGCTAATGTTGGGAATGACCCTAAGAAACCCTATCCATTTATGGAGTTTACTTTGTTCCGATTCCTATGTTACAGCCCTCCGAATGGTTTAGTAGCTCCAGGGCATACTTAGCAAGTGCAACATAGGGATCTCACGGTGTAACCCAATGGAAGAGACCGTAGGATGTGTTGACACACTTTCTTCTCTCACTTACTATAAACACTTTCTCTATTCACCTTGTTATTGACTTATGCAAACACCTTCCGAATTGAGCAGTTGCGTTAGTAAGCAACACGAGGCCAAGCATAAATGTAACAGCCCGTATTTTTCAATATGGTCAAACTTTCAAATATTGCTTAAGCGATTAAACAAAACTGAAAACACAACCTATTTTTCAGAAAACAAGGCTTACAACCAAAGCCAAGTCCAACATTAAAAAACAAATAAAAAACTAAACAATACCAAAGAAAACAAAACCTACAGAAGCCTACTAAATCCTATAGATCATAAGTCTTCATCGGTCATGCCAGAATGCTAGCCTAATCGCTGTCAGAACTTTCACCTGCTCCATCATCTGAAAACATTTTAAAAACACAAAATGAGTACAAAAATACTCAATAAGCAACTTCCACATCAAGTTCACAATTCATTTTCGTTCAAAACAAAGCATAAGATTTCAGGTAATAAAACATTTCAATATTCGAAACAAAATCATTCTTTCAGTCCAACAAACTTTCAGTCAAACAATACTTTCAGAACATATTGGGAAAAATGCATCAATGGAGTAGCCCAGAACAGAAGTGGTTACCCGTCGGTAACACCAATCAGACATACATACATAATTGTCGGTTAAAACCGACCAGAACATTTTAAATCAAATACTTTAAGTGTGAGGCCATGTGAGTGAAACACACACATGAATCTACATTTCAAAGGAACGTCAAACCACATAAGTGCCTTCTCACAAATAAGTTACAGTCAGAACATTTCATACAAATACTTAAGAGTGAGGCCACGTGAGTGAAACACACACATGAATCTACATTCCAAAGGAACGTCAAACCACATAAGTGCCTTCCCACAAATAAGTTTCATTCAGAACATATAACCGTCAATTCCAATATGGCTACTACAAAGCATACAATCCCCAAAACAAAATTTGGCATACCCGGATAGCATAATCGATTCAATTCAAAACACTTTTCAAAACATTCAAAACAGTAAACATGCTTTCATTTAGCAAAACAATCGAAACAGAAACAACTTCAATCAAATCAATTTAAATTTAAAACAAACGATTTTTACCAAAATTTCTATTTTGGAAGGGATGTGGAAATTACTTACCTCGATCAGAACCTACAAATCTTAAGCCCAAAGCAAATCAAAATTTGGTTCCTTGAATCCAACAATTTCCTAAACATATCCAATACTTCTCTAATTAGAAACCAACAAATCCATCTTAAAGGTCTAACGACCAATCCAAATGGCAATCAATCTTAACCTTCAAATTTTCTCACTTAAAACAAATTCTTTTCATAAAAAGTCGGGAAAATAGGCTTATTTGGTGCCAAAAACAGCATTGAAAATCTGGAAATTTTCACTTTAAAATCCAATTTTTTCATACCAAAAATCAATAAAACAAATACCTTTCAATACCATTTAAATACAAAACAAGATTTCAATTCCTCAATCTTTAAAACCTTCAAAACTATCTTAAAATTGGGATAAATAACCCAGAAAATTTCTGCAACAAAAATAAGGATTTTCCAAGCTTTTCACACTAAAACAAATCAATATTGGCTACTTTAAAATACAAAACCAGATCTGAATAACCCAATAAAACTACTGTAAAAACAGTGAAAACATTCCCTTTTCATGATGAAATCAAAACCATAAATCATATTTCAATTTTGCAATCATATGACAAACTTTTTGAACAAAAAGAATCCAATTTAAACACAAAAACAACCCCAAAATCAAAGAAATTCAAGGCTGGAAAATTCTGGAAAATTTTCTTTTCATTGAATCTTTGATTTTCAAACAAAAACTCTAAGAGGAAAAACTTTGATAAAAATTTAGGCCAAAACAAAAACCTATAACTTTTTAGGGCAAAAGGTTTGAAAATCAATTTCATCCCAAATAGGACAAATAAAACTTCATACTAAAACTTTCCAAAAACAAAATTCAATTGATCAAAAAGAAAAGAAAACAATAGAAAAACATAGAAGGGAAGAAAAACTTACTACTTTTTCTCTGGGAAAGAAAGTGCAGAATGCATTCTTTTTCTCTCTTTTTTTTATTCAGAGCCTAAAAATAATTAGGGCTAAAGAAAAGGTCTTTTAAATAGAACCCTAATTAAAACCCTAAAAGAATATTTCCTTTTCTAAAAAGGAAAAGAATAATTCAAATTTACCTCCTAATTCAAAAAGGAAATAAATTCAAATCAAAGATTTTCTTGGAAAACATTAAAATAAATTAATCTTTTTTTTTAAAAAAAAGTGTCGGCTGTTACAATAAATCTCACGGTGTGAACTATATGGAGAGCGTGAGAAAAAACTATTCATATTTATCTTTTTCTCCCACCAAGTATTTTAACGTTTTTGGGTATATTGTCACTTAGGCATATTCCGGCTAATTGAATATTTACCTAAGTCTAGGTTTAATTTTAACCTACGATGTCTAGGTGATACACAATTATAACCTTTCATCTCTCACGTGCATGCTCGTAAAACCTAGGTTAACCTAACTCAAGTATCGGCCCGATTCCCAGGTAGTAGGTGTTCCATAAACTGTCAACTTAAATACCTCCAGCCTTAGACAACATCGAACCGGGTGAATTCTCTTGTAACCTTAGCTTTACAAGTTATCGACCTATTCTATGAGATTGATCGATTTGGTTCGTTTAACCATAGGTGAGCATGCTTTTATCTTTGTTATAGATTTTATCGTCTATCTCGGTTTATAACTTATTTATAAAAGAGATCAACCTATAACATGCTTTCTAATCGATGTTAACGCTTTAATTTCGAGCTAAGGAAGTTTCATGCTGCATGTTTGTTCATTTTCGTTTAGTTTATATAACGATTATAATTAACGAGAACTACTCATACAACATGCATCTAACATGAAACCTAAAACATGCATACTTATATTATAACTCTTTATAACATACTTAAATGATGAAACATGCTTCCTATGGTGGGATTTTAAATCTATATGACATACTTTTATGCATACAACATTCTTTCTAATTATAACATGCATTCATAAAGCATAAATAATTAAGCCACACTAAAATGGACTGGTTTTGGCAACTCAAGCAATGAAACAACTAAATTATTACAAATAATAATTAATAAATGAGTTGAGCAGCTCTTGGGAACCTCGAACCAGCTCGAACCGGCTTGAAATGGACCGAATTGGACCTCCAATGGCTGGAACATCATTGAACCGAACCAAACAGGGCTAAACCGGACAGAGAAGAATTGAACCGGACCAAATCTGGAAAAAACGTGCATTCCTTTGAAAACTCATCAGCGTCGAGATGGTGAAGAACAACGTCGTGACGCTGATGCGACTGGAAGCCCCCCTGTTCTTCGGCTAGCATGAGTCCTTTGTCTTCTTTCGATCAATTAAAGCACTAAATGGACTCTAATGACTCTCCAAAAATTACAGACTCTTCTCAACACAATAATGTTCATATACATGTGAGCAATTACATTTTCATCAACAAATTGAAGAGAAAACAATTGCCAAAACCGTAATATATCCATTTCAGCACCCATGCAAATTCATTTTGAAAATGCTACCCACCATGATCAAATTAAAGCAAATTAGGTGCCCAAACCATGCTCTGATACCAATTGAAGGTGTTAATATCTAACATGCGGAAGCAATTTTGGATCTTAGGCACATAATTACTTCAATTTGATCATACAAAACATGTTGTTCATATGAAGAAAAATAGAGACAACATGTACCAACCTCTTAGTTCTTCAAATTGGATGAATTGGTTGGTTGTTTTTCCCCACCAAGTTGTCACGAACCACCACTTGATCTTCCTTGCTATCCTCAAGCCTTTGGAACGAATTGTGGGATCCTCTAGTGATGGAATTTGAAAGGGAAAAAGCTTGAAAACACAAGCTTCAAAAGAGGTTTGAGTGCATGGGTTTTTGGAGAGATTTTGGCAGCATAACTCTATCAAATTCAACATACTTTCTTCAGCAATTTCACCTCCATTTATAGAGGAACTAAAGTTGAGAAATTGCACCAACATTTGACACCAAATTACCCAAGATTAAGTGGGTAATTTGGTGGCTTAATGAAGGGGAGTGCATGGGCTTAGTCACCATGCACTCCTCCTCCTAAAAATCATTTTAATTTGAATTTTAGTTTATTTACTTGTTGTAATTAATAATCTAAAAATTTAAATCCAATTTTGAATTTTGAATTTTAAATTAATTCAAAATTAATTTAAAATAATTATTAATTAAATAATTAAATATATAATTAATTTAATATCTAATATTAAATTAATATTTTGCTACCAATCCCGAATATTTCTGAAATGTTATTTTTCAACCATGAATCCCTATTCATGTGCTCAATATTTAAATATATTAAATCTCTCACAATTTGGTTTAACCAAAACCCTACGTGTCGACAATATCCAATATGACCGACCATTTCCCTAAACCAAATTTGAACTTATTCTAATTCTTTCCATCATATTGTTCCAAAGTTTATTCTCAAGCTAGCAAGGGGACCTAATGGACCTACAGATCATGGGCTCCAACGGTTCGAGGTTTAACCGGAAAAACCCTTTTAACCTAGTTAACCAACATCCGTTAACTACCGGGTCACTCCACTATAGCCTAGTAGTTGAACTCCCCTCACTGTAGATATATTTCCGTCCACTCGATATAACCATGATTAGTAAGTCAATCCTTCATAGGTCGTTCGTAACTATAGATAGGTCAAAAGTCCGTTTTACCCCTATAACACTTATTGATTCCTTAAGTCCACTGATCCTCTAATGAACAATTTGTTTATGGTCCAACCACTAAACAGAGTCCCTCTCGGGCCAATGAGAGGGTGGGACCTCTTGTTCAAGCCTCGGAGTCAGCACTTAAGGGAACAACCTTTCTACTAACCCTGATTCGAGTAGGAGTGAATTCCATCTTGCAATACTATGTTCCCAGCTATTCATCCAGTCTTATCCCCAAAATGGTAGGCGTATTGAGCGGTAGTGTTGGGCCACTCTCACCCATGCAGATTAAAGGATAATCCCAAACAAACAGGAGTTCATAGTAATCTAAGGATTAAGATCGAGTTACCTAGGTCATCGCATGAAATAGTCAGTCTTAACAGTAAACGGCGTTATAAAGTAAGAGTGACTTATTTCTTGGTTCGGTCTTGTGTAAACGTCTTTTACACAGGATGCCCCTACTCGCATGTTGGTGCGTGGTCAGCTGAATAGATGGATGTGAGATAAGATGGTAAGTGAAATAATAAAGAATAATTCAACTAACACTTAAGTGCAAGTATACACTGTCGCACGTAGTAATACAAAAACCTTAGAAAGTATTCCAAGGGTATCGATCCCACGAGGACTAAATTGGAAATTCAGATTTGATGAAGAAACTGCTCAAATGATTGCTTTTGAAAAGGTAACCAAAGAAAATAAGTTGATTGATTGGGTTTTTAAAAAGATAAACAAAACAAGCAATAAAATAATAAAGAATAACAATAAGATAAAACGAGGTATTCAACATGGATTCATCCCTAAGGTAACAATCATACTTATGCAATATCTAACTTAAGTTTATTCAATGCATTGGGTCAGATTTAACTTTTATTTGGCCCTTGTTTCCAAAAACCATTAGAAGGCTAAGCGAGTACCGTTATGCCAATTTCTGGGACTCGACTCCGACATAGATAATTCACGAATGCAACCTATAACCCTATAGTCGATATAGGGTGCCTTAGGCAGCTTGCCCTATACCGCCGAACAATCTCTTTCGAGCTTTTTCTCCTATATCACCTTTATGAGAACCAATATCGTTTGTCCCTTTCGAGATCAAACTCACATAGCATGCAAAGTCTAAGTGATCAAATTAAACTCAGCAAGATTAGAGTGATAATCAATAAAGAATGACATGCATTAAACACAACTTAAGGAAATAATACACTTTCAAGCCATTAAACCATAAGGGAATTCACCACATTGAACCCCTCAACGGGATTTAGCTACTCATGATGGGATAAAAAGCAAATGAACACATTTTCATTGAAATAATAATGTAAAGAATACAAAGTAATGAAAAGATTCAAGAGCTGGAAATAAAGGAGATAACTAAATATTATGGGTTTTTTGTTTACTCAATCCTTCTAGAGTTTGCTAAGACACTCCACTCTCTCACTTTTACAAGGTGGGAATGGGTGAAACTCTCTACAAACCACAAGGTTTGATGTCTAACTCTCTCTCGGGTTAGAATTTGGTCATCTAAGAAGGACCTCGGGCATCCTTACTCATTGGTGTCGAGCCAGGGTTCTGTCACCACCCTTTTCTTCCAAGTGAGTTCTGCTTGAATTTGACTTCGAATCTCGAGCTTATATAGTGTAGAAAATGGTTGAGGAGCTGCGAAATAGGTGCTGGAAGGTTGCCCAGTCAGTTTTGGGGTCAAAACAACCGGTTAGGTGCGAAGAAGACTCGTCAACAACGACCCGCGTGCGACTCGAAACGGCCTCTGTTTTTCCAGAAATGCAGTCACATTTCATTTTTGCCTTCCCAGAAATGCGGTCGCATTTCTGGGGAATTCCAGCTTCTCCTCTGTTTTTCTGCACAACAGCAAACTAAGTCAAATTCTCTTAAAATCAAGTCTTTTTAAGCACAAATGAGTTAAATTTGATAAAAGTGATTCTCAACACCCTAACTTATCAAACTAAGCATATTTTGAGCTCGGGAACAGTAAATTGATCACAACATACAACATTTGGCCAAGAAATAAGCTAAATATAAGGGTAAAATAGGTATATTTTTTACCTTTATCATACCCCCAAACTTAACTCATTGCTTGTCCTCAAGCAATTGCCAATCAAAATGTTAGAGATCAACTTTTTAATTGCCAATCAAAATGTAAGAGCTCAATACTAATTGCAAATCAAAATGTTAGGGTTCATGCATAGTAATGAATCATGGTACTAGTATCAACTTTCAATTTCAAATCAAGTGACATGGAATCAAATAAACATGTTTTTCAAGATCGTTTTCTCAAAAGTTTGCCTTTCAGGAGAGGGTTCTACTCTAGTGCCAGTCACAACGTCTGAGTTTCCTAGGCATGAAGATTTCTATTGTTCTTTTTCAAAGCAAAACTCTCTCTCATCCATCCTAACCAACATGCTTAAACTACCTAACTTCTACTCATAGAGCCTAGTGTAGTCCTTTTAGTCTAAGAAAACAATCTTTAGGAAAACAAAAGCATATATAAATTACTAGACCTTTTCCATCTCCCCCAAACTTATTTGACTGTTGGTGCTCCTTTTATTCAACTTCTTTTTCTCCCAAGAGCATCCTTGCTGTCATCTTTACCTTCGTTCTAGCTTATCGACACTTTGTGGTGAAGATATCTAGCTACGAGCAAAGTTCACAAGCTCGGAATGATACTCACTTCCCTAGGTAAACCTTTCTTGTTTTTTTTCATATATATACTGAGCACATTTTCTTTTCCAGCAGTACAAATTTACAAAAGATATTTACATAGTAAAACATAAAGCACCCCCCCAAACTTAAATGTTGACAATGTCCTCATTGGCTTGTTTTTTATGCATGGGCTTAACATGAGGCTTTTTGTTTTCAAAACTTCAAGGCTAAACTCTCCTAGAGTGTTAGAACGGTTAAACACGAGGAAATTTAGACTCTAAGACAATCTTGTAAAGAAAAAGACTAATGGAAAGCCTATGACTAGAAAACAACTCAGTTGTGACGGTGGCACTTTTGAGATAGAACAAAGCTATAGTTTTCATCATCAAGGACTTAAAAGAAAACTCCTTTGAAAACATGCTTTTTCTTCCAAAACATTTTTAAAGCAAATATTCTCTAAAGTTGATTTTTTTCTTCAAAAAGTTCATAGGTAAAGCTAAAAAACACCAAGCAGCATTTTCACGAAAAGATCTAAAAACCCAAGTTTATTTATCCTAAATTATCCACAAACTATCTAAACTACCCTATGATCAAAGCTATTAACAACTAAACATTTAAAACAATCAAAACAACAACTAAACTACTAAAAACAGAATTTAAAATATGTTAAAACTAAAAACAGCAAGCAACAAAAAACAGTAAACAATATTATTCACAAAAAAATTCAGTCAAAGGGGATAAAAAAACTTCCCTAGTCCTCGTCTGAGGAACTCTCCTTCTCTTCATCATCATTCTCTTCATCTTCCTTTTCATCAGAATCCTCTTCTTCTTGGGGCAGCAGCGACCGATGACCGGAGCGATACTCGGGGCAATAGAGAGTCGGGGCAATAGAGAGATAGAACTCTCTAATAGCTTCATCCCTCTCCTTTGCATATACCCAGTACGTCTTCAGGTTTTCCCTGATTTGATCTAACTGGCGGTGGACCATACCTAGGGCTTCCGATGCTAGTGAAGGCCCTGTGAAAGGAGTATGCTGGGATGGAGAAGCTACATTTGGCCCTGATTGAGGAGTGGCCTGAGATGTCGAGGCTTTGTCTTTCCTCTGGATACTGTTCTGTTGTAGCTTCCTGATCAAGGACATGTCAATAGTCGGTTTAAAGAAATGGCACTCCTCGTCCTTGCCTGGCACAATCTTCACCCTCTGACAGAGCTGGGTGATGAGTGAGCCAAAGAAAAGCTTGCCTGCTCGCTTTCTCCCACAGGCTAAGATCTCATCCCTGATAATGCTCCCTACGTTGATCTCCAACCCCTTCATAAGGCAATAGAGTAACATCACTCTATCCACTGAAATTGTGCTGTCGTGGGTGGTTGGCATCAAGCGGTTCTTGATGAAGTGAAGCCAAACTGCCGATTCTGGCTTTAAGTCGTTTGGCACTAAAGACTTCACTTTCGTCTGTGATTCTTTCCATTGAACCCCCTTGTTGGCCACAAGTTTAAGAGATTCTTTCATCTGCTTGATCGAAGGGTTCCTGATAACGTCGTTCCCTCTTGGGTCCAAGGGCGCCTTGATCCTGTACACCCTGTTAATGTCGACTGAGGAGAAACTGACCATCTTCCCCCTCACCACCGCCATGCTAATACTCTCCTTCCTCAAGCCAGCGTAAAACTCTCGAACTAAAGGCACAACAGCCTCCTGAGGGTGAGCACAGAAGTCCTGCCACTTGTACTGGAAGATAACTCTTGTTACGAACTCAGGCAGTGCTCCAGCTCTATCAGAGAATCCCTTCTCGTTGAAGAAATCTCTTTTCTTCATGATCTCCATTCGTTCCTGAAAATTAACATCTCTAAATACCTCAGGGAACAGATTCTTGGGAGATGCAACCTTGGGGGATTTACCCTTTGGCTTGGCGGGGAGACGGTCGGAGGAACTGCAGAAGAGGCGTCCATGGACCTTGTCCTCGGCCTCTTGGCAAATATTGGGTCATTCTTGTTTTTTGTCCTCCTCTCGGCCTTAATCTCTCTCTTCCTCTTTCTTCTCACTGCTGCAGAGATAGGAACTTGGTCATCATCCAGCTCCCTTATCTCTGAATCAGATTCTGTGTCAGAATTAGAATCACTGGAGGTCTCGGCCTCCTCGTCTTCTTTTTCCTCTTCAACCCTCTTCTTTCCCGAAGAGGTGCTATTGGCAGCTGGTGGGTCATGTGTGAATAGAGGTTCAAGAACCTCTTCAGCTGGCTGATCAACAGTGGCCTCGACTAGGCCTTCCTCAGAATGCGGCCCAGATGCGGTCGCATTTTGGCCTTCATTCTTTACTTCTCTTTCTGTTTCAAAAATGTCTTCACTTGGCCCCTGTTGAGCCTTTTCTTCTACCCTTCCTTGCAGCAGTTCAGCCTCACTTTGAGCCTTGTGGAGTGGCTCAAAGGCTGCAAGGAAGTCTTCAGCTTTCTTCCTTCTCTTTTCATTTTCTTTTATTTCTTCCCGTCTCTTTTTCTCTTCCTTAAGGAGCTGCAAATCCATAGCTGCCCTCCTGAGGTTTTCCTCATACTTTCTCTCTTCCTCAGCTTCTAAGGCCCTCTCGGCCTCTTGTTCTTCTTCTCTTCTTCTTTTCTTTTCTTTCTCATCTCTTTCCTTTGCAAACTCATTGTTGGGTTCCTAGAGTGAGTAAAAATAAGATGTAAATTGACTCTAGACTCTGTGCAAGTATACACAGTCCGCAGCAAGTAATAAGTATTATCAATTCAAGGCCTGAACTAGCTTCCACTTTATCTATTTTGTTTAGTTTTTCAATGGTTTCAAGAGTGGTTAAAATGATTGGTTTTTATAGAATGCTGAAGCAAAAGAAATGACAGAACAGTAAATAAACAAATAGCTAGATAGATTAGAAACAGGCGCTGGTCAGGATTTAGTAATTGTTTTAAAAGATGCTCTGGCAATATTATTGATCATGCAAAACTCTCGTAGTTTTATTAGCGGATTCCTCCCGGAACTCCGGATTTTTTAGAATATGTTTCAAATCCAATGAAGCACTACCGATCAAGCACTAGGCAACTGGCTATCCCTAGGTCAGTCTAGCGTTCACCAATACACAATGATCTAGTGTGATTAAATGCCACACACTCCCTAAATCATCCCTGAAACTAGCGAGAGGTATTCATACCGGCTGGCCAGGCGGGCACAAAATGTAAATGAGCACAACAATTAATCAAGATGCATTAATCAATATTTATTACTAGAAATTAAGCACGACAGTCACATTGTTTCCTAACCAACACCTAAGCTACTTAGTTCATAAAATGCATGGAAACACACGTTACAATCTGAGTAAGCATATCCATAATCGCAAAATAATAAAGGAAAATATTAATCTCCTCGATCAGCTTGCAAATGATGGTCTTCTTGATGGTCTCCAATCTCTCTCCTCTATTCGGCTCCCAAAAGTGGAATGAATTTTGACTTGGGCGGCTATCTCCTTTTATAGAGTTGAGGAAAGCTTGAATCAGGTTGACCTAGACACGTGGATGGCTCTCCTTGCTCCTTTATCCCGAGATTAGCTTAACAGAATTCAGTTTGTTAAATTGGCTAACGAGCTGTGACGTGGCAGTTTTTGCTCCCAGCTTTGCTCCAGCACAGAGTTTGCTCCCTCAAATCGCCCAGCAACATATTCTGCACAAAATAATTTCCAAAGCTTCCATTCTTCCAAATGGGTTAAAACAAATAATATCTATCAAAAAGCAACCCTATTAAGCATAAAAGACACGCAAATCAATATAGAAATAAGGTCTAAATAACTCTCTTTTGGAGAGTTATCACACCCCCAAACTTGAACTATTGCGCGTCCCGAGCAATACTAACCAACCTTCCCTTCAAGAATTCAAAACGTTAGACAAAGCATAGCTTAATCAAAACAGATAATCCACACTACCTTCAACCTCTACCTGAGCATTCTGCAAAACCAAGCTCTGCTGCAGCAGAATAATTCTTCCGGCATGGACAAATAATCACCACTTTTGACTCAATTCTAAGAACTTGCCACAACCTAGCTCTATTATCAGACATATTAAAACACATTTTTAAGGGGTTTATATTTTTGTTCTTCAGACTTAAAGCAGCCCTACAGTCATAAGCTCTTAAGCATGGGATGACCCACTTTATGGTGCAGTATACCCTTGCCTCAAACTCATCACCAATTAGGCTAAATACTCATAGTAGAGCTCAAAAACCCTCAGTTATTCTATCTCTTGCTCCTCAGAATGGCGATATTTTATGATGAAGCTCACCTAAGTTCTGGGAGACAGAAAAACTGCTGGATCATCATTCATCCTTCAAAACTTTTGCTCCATGAATTTTCTTAGCAAAACAATTGATTTTTTCAGCAAATAATAATTTCATTTTTTATATTTCCTAGGTCATTTTTTTTACACGAAGACAAACTGGGGGTATCACAAATGCCCCCGGTTACTCAACAACCTAGCAAATTAATGAAGGAGAGGAATGCTCGAGCAAAACTATTGGAATAGCAAAAAGTCCCCCAAACTTGAATTATTCATTGTCCTCAATGAATTATTAGTTTTGTGAACAATACCCCCAAACTTAAATTTTTCTATCTGAATTTTAAACCTAAGCGCGGGACTAGAACTAAGCTTAAAGTGGATCAAATAAGTCAACACTACCCTCAAAATTTTCTTTGTCGCAGCAACGACCAGGCCAGAAGAAATGCTCAAGCAAAAGGTTTCTGGAGATCAGAATACCTTGATCTAATTAAGCTTACTCAGTCCAAGCTTCAAAAAATGCAGAAGAAAATTAAGTTAGATACTCAGATGTGCCAAACAAAACAATATTTGATTTCATTAAAGATCAAGATCACAGATTTACGTAATCATGACAGAGATAGATTTTAAAGCAACGGATAAAAACAAAGAAACAGAACATAACATAAGCAGAAAGAACAAAACACAAGCAAGACGAGCACACAAAATCATTTATCAAAATATTTGCTCGCAGAAACTAAAACTTCCCTTTAATTCTTCTTCATGTCAGGCTCTGGGTTTTATTCTTCCTCTCAAATGATGGATGGGGTGAAATGCATGGGTTCATAAGATCATCAAGGAAAATTAGGAAGGCTTGATATGGCTTAGAAAAATTCACTTGCATAGCCCTCCTTAGTGTGGTGTCCCTTCAACGATCATAGCTCTAGTAGGTTTGAAGTTATCTCTCAGTGAATACTGACCTACTAAGAACCATCTCAAGTTGCTTCAGCACTCTATGGACACCGCACAACAAACCACCCTAGCGCACCTCACCTTTTTTAGCCTAGCTAGATTGGCAGTGTCAATAATCCCCTTATCAAACGAGTTTATATCACTGAAACTCTTTGGGACTCTGAACCTTCAAGTGCACTCGATCACGGGGGATAATAGAGGCATATGTTTGATGTGCAAATTGCTAACCGCAAGTGTACGGGTCAAGTAATAATATAGTGTTTTCGTGTAAAACGAGTGTCGTCCTCTAGATTGGATTTCTAGCAAATTAAGTACCGTGGATACTTTTGTTCAATTTTATTTAGGGAGCAAAACTCAAAGATAAAGATAAAAGTAAAGACAACAAGCATAAAATAAAGGTGGAGACTCAAATGGAAAGACTCTTAGGGAATTGATTTCATTGATTAAGATTGAGGATTGATTAATAGGAATGAATTGACCGTGCAATTATTCTACAAGCCAAGGAAACTTTTATCACGATTACCTCTCCCGAGTATAATTGATTCTCATGCATATAAACTAACTTGATATCCCTATCTAAGTTCATTAACATGCAAGGCATTATTCGGTTCGGTCCTTGTTACGCTTCTAAAGATATTCCAAATCCCGTCACAAACTTAGAATTTCTACTCTAGTCATGCAATTAAACAAAGTAAGTCTTAGGCCAAATCCTCCCTCCCGAGTTAGATTCAACACTTAAATCATTCAATTAGTGATCAAGTAATTGAAAGCATTAAACAAAATTGCATGCATAAAATAAAAACACATTCATACCTAAAATCAATCCAAAAACTAAAACAATTACATCAATCCCTAAGACAAACAACTAGCAATTCATAGTCTTTAAACCATAAGCACTAATTGAAAGAAAAGCCATAAAAACTACAAGAGGTAAGAGAAAGAGAAAGGAAAACTCGAATCCGTCGAAACCGACACGTCCCCGTCACGATCTCCACGTCTTCTCGCTTGATTCCCGCTCCTTGGCCTTGCTTTAGCTCCCACCAAAGGTCTCTAGTCTAAATTAGGGCTAAAATCTAACCAATTGGACTCCCCTTGGCCGTAGCATGAAAAGATGAATTTATAGAAAATCTGGCGACAGCGTCGAGACGCTATGGACAGCGTCGCGACGCTGTCGCGATACCGCATTTTTGGAAAATTTGCCTATAGCGTCGCGACGCTATGATTTTTTTTTTTTTAGATTGAAGACTCCATTTGACTCCAATTGCTGAATTAAGCTTCAAACACATACTTCCTACAAATAAAACATAAAAATGCATAAATTTGGGCAAATAATTGTAAAAGACTAGCTTAATTAATCAGAGAAAAATAGCTAGCTATGCTCGCTATCAATGTTGTAGGCAATAATCTCTGCTTGACAAAGCTGAGCCAAGTATTAGCGTCACGCTTCAGTTATGGTGACTGGAATGTTCTTGCCCTCATCCTAGACAACCTCCACTGGGCATTTAGTTGCTCGTTTGAGGAAGCAACCAATATTGCATCGAAAACAGCATGGGGGAAAGTCTTGCAAATTAAACAGAGAATTAATCACTACATGGCTCCAGTCGAGAACAATTCCACAAATAATAACCAAGAATCCTTCATTTTCATCGATGTTGGCGTAGAACTCCCATTCTAGTTGATCAACAGTGGGCTCCGGCTTTGCGTACAACCGTTCCCAACTGTGATTAGAGATGTTTGCTCAAGGAAAATGTGCGAGCTCTTTACCACCATCGAAGCCGCGCTCCATTAGAACATCTCGCTTCAGGACTTCTTGATATTTTTGTCTTGCCTCTTCATGGATAAATCTCCCGTACTGAAATCTTTCATTAAGCTCAACCTCTTCACTCAGTTCCATCTCAGTCTCAACAGTCTCAACATTTTTTTCTTGCTCGTGTTTTTTTCCTCACAATAATAATACACACAGAGGAAAAAAAAATCACATCATTAGTAATAAAAGATAAGAGTGAAAAACGTACCTGATGTGAGATCGTATAAATAGGGCACTAACTCAAAGATCTTCAACAAATAACTAGCCCCTAACTATCTCCTAATTAATTTAAGTTACCGTTTAACAATATGGATTCGTGGAAAATTTTGATCTGTCAAACGGTAAGATCTTCCATTTACTGTGCTCCCTCTGTGTGTAACAACCATAACGCCAACTGCCCTCTGCTCAACACATGACATCTTTTGTAATTAACTGCATGCCCACTTAATTATCCTGCTAACAACAATAAAATCTCAACGGTAAAATTTTTAATCCACAACCAAATCCCGTAATATTCTGATGATATGGTTGCTCTAACCAAAAGATTGCAAAGACAAACTGAGCAACAAAATCTCCTTCTAGAAGAATCTTTTCACACGGGAAAATTCAAATTCAAACCGCCAAAATCAAATCATATCTTTTTATCTTAAACCGAATAAATCAGGAAATATATTATTAAACCTAATCTAAACATAAATTAAATAACGGAAATACAACCTAAAATCTAAACTAATCAAGCCGATTAAATCAATTAAATTAAATTAACGAATAAATAAACTGAAAATAAAATCTACGAAAATATTCCACCGAATTAAATTTAATCAGATAAAATTGAAATCAATAAAATCCAATTTTAAAATAATTCAAATCAGAATCAAACAAAATCCACAACATAAAACCGCAACTAATTCTGGGAGCTAAAAAAAAATATTGCAATAAGAACTGCTCCCGCAAAACCTGTGCTCCCCTAATTTGTCAGCAATTTCAGAGAGAGATATTTCGAACGAAACTCCTCCCTCCAGTAATGCTTTATTCGCTGCCCTTTTTTTTTTTTTTTTTAACTCACAGCCATCATCAACACATTGTCTAACCACTGATGCATCATTTGATAAATAAAACTTCACCCCCATGGAAAAATTCTTTCATCTGTTCTTTTGATAAACCAGGAGGCAATTTTCCAAAATCAAGGTAATTGGAAATGTCATCATACCAAGGTGTTTTCACTGCCTTAATATGAGCTACTGTAAATAACCGCTCATCAATGAAGCACACTTGGAACACTGATTTGAGAAGAATACACAAACGCAACTTTATTAAGGCTTCTTCATCCTCCGGCATTAAATCTGATGCAACAATAATGGACAACGTCTCACCCTCCCCAAGATACACATACTTTAGATGATCCGGCAAGGGCTTCAAATCTAAAGTGGGTGCCTCAATCAGGAATGGCTTAATAGGAGGAGCTTTTCTTTGATCTAAATCTAAAGACTCAAAAACATCCTCACACCTAGACACCTCTTTTTCATTTTTTCTCTCTAAAGAACAAACTTCTAAATCCTCTACAGTAACCTCTCCATGACCTTCCAAATGCTTGTTGGCCGAATCTTGAATTGTTGTCTCAACAATTGTGTTCTCCAGAATCCTAATGAAAGAGCAATCTTCCATTTCGTCTGGATACTTCATGGCCTTAAAAACATTAAATTTCACTTCCTCATTATAAACCCTCATTGTTAATTCCCCTTTTTGAACATCTATCAATGCCCTACCAGTAGCAAAAAATGGACGACCTAGAATAATTGGGACATCTCTATCAGCCTCATAGTCTAAGATAATAAAATCAACAGGAAATATGAACTTATCTACCTTTACTAAGACATCCTCAATTTTACCCTCTGGATATGTGATAGACCTATCAGCTAATTGGAGTGTGACTGTGGTAGGCCTAGCTTCACCAATACCTAGCTTTCGATAGACCGAGAGAGGCATAAGGTTAATGCTTGCACCTAAATCACAGAGTGCTCTACCTAACTCTTTTCCACCTATAGACACAGGTATAGTGAATGATCCCGGATCCTTAGCCTTGGTTGGTAGCCCATTCTTAAGAATAACACTACATTCCTCAGTAAGAGATACAGTTTCAAACTCACCTAACCTTTTCTTTTTAGTTAAAATATCCTTAAGAAATTTAGCATAATAAGGCATTTGCTCTATAGCTTCTACTAAAGAGATATTTATATGCAATTGCTTAAGAATCTCTAAAAACTTTTTAAATTGACTATCCTGATTCTTAGGCCTTTGCCTTTATGGAAAAGGTAGAGGTGGTACATAAGGTGGGGGCGGCACATAAGGTGGTTCCACATCTGGAACAGAACCAGATGCTCCAGCATTATTATTGCTGCCTTCAGCACCCTGTCTAGACTCCAACTCGTTTTCAACAACAAGATTTTTATCACAATTTTTCTCTATATTCTGGGTTTTACTAGGTTCTCTTCTTTCTTCTAGTGGCTTACCACTCCTAAGAGTCACTGCCTTTACCTGCTCCTTACCTTCCCTTTTAGGGTGTTCAGTATCTGAAGGAAGCTTCCCTTGAGGCCTTGCCTTTAGCTCATTAGCTAGCTGGCCCATTTGCAATTCCAGGGCTCTCATTGAAGCTTGATTACTTTGAATAGCGGCATCTGTGCGAGCCGTATATTCTTTCATCATCGTCTCAAGAGAACTCTCTGCATTTTGCTGGGGCAAAGCCTGCTTATTTTGCTAGGGCAATACCTGTGCTTTAGCAAATCCTGATTGGTTCACCTTTTACTGTGCTTGCACATTGCTTCCTTGTCCTCCCCATGCGAAGTTGGGGTGATTGCGCCAACCTGGATTATAAAAGTTAGAATACGGGTTGTTCCTCTGATTACCTACAAAAAACACAGAAGCTGGATTGCTGGGGCAAAACTCGTAGTTGTGCTCTTCACCACAATAGACACATGCTTCTGCTGCAACTTGGTTCACCACTGCAGCAGGCTCCACAGCTGAGGGCTGTTGATGACTAACCACTGTCATATTTTTAAGAGCGTTAGCTAACATTGCAATATCAGCCCTAATGGTGGACACACCATCAACCTCTAACACACTCTTAACCTTTTTATTTGTGCCTCTAACATCTGACCACTGACAATTATTAGTTGATATTCTTTCTAAAATTTCATGGGCTTCATTAAAAGTTTTTGCCAAAAGGGCCTCTCCAGCCGAAGCATCAACCATACCTTGAGTTGCTCCATTTAACCCATTGTAAAATGTTTCCATTTGGATACAATGTGGTAAACCATGGTGGGGACACTTTTGCAAAAGCTCCTTAAACCTCTCCCAAGCCTCACTAAAAGTCTCATCTTCAAGTTGCCTAAACCCTACTATTTCACTCCTCAATTTAGCATTTCTATTTGGTGGGAAATATTTACTCAAAATTTTTTCTGCTAACTCATTCCATGTTCTAATTGTTCCTGGAGCAAAAAAGTTTAACCACGCCTTTGCTCCATCTCTAAGAGAATACGGGAACAAAGTTAATCTAAGGGCATCTCTAGGCACTCCTTGAATTACAAAAGAATCACTAACTCCTAGAAAAGACTTAAGATGTAAACTTCAGATGACAAACCATGGAACTGACCCACGGTTTGCAACATCTGAAACATTACCGGTTTCATTTCAAAATTTGCTGCCTCAATGTGAGGACGTGCAATCCCTGGATTTAACTCATCAAACATTGGAAAAGCATACGCTCGAATGGCTCTGGCCCTACCGTTCGCTACCAAGATAGGATTCTCAGCCTGATTATTTTGCTATCTATTTTGCTATCTATTTTGCTCCAGCGGCTGGTTTTGCTGCAGCACACGATTCTGCTGGGGATCAACTGGATCTTCTAGACCCTGCGGTAGACGCGGCACGTCAGCCATTTGATTTTGCTGTCTACGCTGCTCTCTCCTTCTTATCCTGAATGTCCTCTCGATTTCTGGATCAAGCTCGAACCTCACCCCAGGCGGATTGTTCATGCACCAAACTCACGCCTGCCAAAACAAAAGAAACAATCAAAAAGTTCTAGCACCAAACCACTAAAAACACATACACAAAACAGATCAGATAAAAACTTATTCAAGTCCCCGGCAACGGCGCCAAAAACTTGTTGGGTTCCTAGAGTGAGTAAAAATAAGATGTAAATTGACTCTAGACTCTGTGCAAGTATACACAGTCCGCAGCAAGTAATAAGTATTATCAATCCAAGGCCTGAACTAGCTTCCACTTTATCTATTTTGTTTAGTTTTTCAATGGTTTCAAGAATGGTTAAAATGATTGGTTTTTATAGAATGCTGAAGCAAAAGAAATGACAGAACAGTAAATAAACAAATAGGTAGATAGATTAGAAACAGGCGCTGGTCAGGATTTAGTAATTGTTTTAAAAGATGCTCTGGCAATATTATTGATCATGCAAAACTCTCGCAGTCTTATTAGCGGATTCCTCCCGGAACTCCGGATTTTTTAGAATATGTTTCAAATCCAATGAAGCACTACCGATCAAGAACTAGGTAACTGGCTATCCCTAGGTCAGTCACTGGCGTTCACCAATACACAATGATCTAGTGTGATTAAATGCCACACACTCCCTAAATCATCCCTGAAACTAGAGAGAGGTATTCACACCGGCTGGCCAGGCGGGCACAAAATGTAAATGAGCACAACAATTAATCAAGATGCATTAATCAATATTTATTACTAGAAATTAAGCACGGCAATCACATTGTTTCCTAACCAACGCCTAAGCTACTTAGTTCATAAAATGCATGGAAACGCACGTTACAATCTGAGTAAGCATATCCATAATCGCAAAATAATAAAGGAAAATATTAATCTCCTCGATCAACTTGCAAATGATGGTCTTCTTGATGGTCTCCAATCTCTCTCCTCTATTCGGCTCCCAAAAGTGGAAATGAGAGTAAACTCGTTCCCAAAAGTGGAATGAATTTTGACTTGGGTGGCTATCTCCTTTTATAGAGTTGAGGAAAGTTTGAATCAGGTTGACCTAGACACGTGGATGGCTCTCCTTGCTCCTTTATCCCGAGATTAGCTTAACAGAATTCAGTTTGTTAAATTGGCTAACGAGCTGTGACGTGGCAGTTTTTGCTCCCAACTTTACTCCAGCACAGAGTTTGCTCCCTCAAATCGCCCAGCAACATATTCTGCACAAAATAATTTCCAAAGCTTCCATTCTTCCAAATGGGATAAAACATATAATATCTATCAAAAAGCAACCCTATTAAGCATAAAAGACACGCAAATCAATATAGAAATAAGGTCTAAATAACTCCCTTTTGGAGAGTTATCACTCATCTTCCTCAGCCATTTTCTGATTTTCCATCTCTCTCTCTACTTCAACTTCTTTCAAGGCATCTTGTTCAGCCTTATACCCCTCTAAAATCTCAAGGGCCTTTGCCACTACTTGGCAGATTATTCCTTCGAATACATCGGGAGGCATCCTTGCGGTTTTTAGGGGCTGAATTTCAAGCGGCTTTTCAGACTCGACCTTCTTCGGACTCTTCTTTCTTGCACTGTAAGTTACAAACGGTTTGGTCTTACAAGACAAAGAAGGGTTAGATGAAGGTTCAGAAACCTTACCCAGTGAAGCTTCTCCTTGCCGAGAGCTTTCAGCTGCCTTGGCTTCTTTTTCTTCGTCTTGCCGGTTCCCTTCTTCTTCAAGGGCAGCTCGTCTCTTGGCACCCATCTCACGGATCATCTCAAACCACTCCCGCGAACGTTTTTTGTACTGTTGAGTGGCAGATTTCTGGGTTTGACGGACCAGTGGCGCACGTGAACCTTCTTGGTGTAGACGAACTCGACATCTCCCTCAACGTGGCCGACATTGCCGAAGAAGATGGAGCTTGAGTGTTGGGCGCTTGGTTTACGACCGCCGGCGAGAATCCCGTGGGTCTCGTCCTTTGTGTGCCTTGCATGGGCGTAATGAGGCTCTCTTCTTGCCGTCGATTGCTTGCTTCATCTTCGTGGGTTGCTCGAACACTCTGAGATCGAGTGTTTTTGCGTGATGATGATGATCCTTGAGTGTTCTTCATCTCCTTTGTGCGTGGGTCTTTCGGTTTCACGATGGAGAATATGGAGAGCTTGAGGGTTTGACTTGAATGCAAAGGTTTAGTGTTTGGTGAAGAGAAATAGACTTAAGTCAAGCTATTTATGTTGGGTTTTATGCCCTAAAACTCGTAGATAGTAAATGAAACAAATTAATCGATCTCAATAAAGTGTTATTTGAGTAATTCAGTAATTTGGTTATTGAATAATCGAGTTTGCATTAATAAACCCTAAATCCAATAAACTAAGATCCAAGGTTATTTAAATGAAACTTGGACTAGTATGTGGGGACATATGGGGATCAGTGTCCAAGTAACAACCTAAAAGGTCTATAGTATAGGGATAAGGCTGGGTACCTTATCCTGGTGACATTATGTGATACGGCCCACCTTGTATTCGATACAGATGCAATGATCCAAAGCATCCATGTAGGAGACATGCGGGTGGGGGTATCCTATGCAATGAGTTTGCATAAGACTGGACCGCGAAATAGTAACCACTAGATGTAACGCCGTTAACTAGTTTAGGTTTCTATTTCAATAGGATGACCTAGGTAACTCAATCTCAATCCTGAGTCTGTTATGAACCCCTTTCAAGAGGGATTGTCCTTAGATTTGTATGGGTGAGAGTGGCCAGTTCGCCGACTCAATAATCCTACCATTTCAGGGGCAAGACCGAATGGGGGCTGGGAACATAACAGTACAAGATGGAATTCACTCCTTCCCCTATTGGGGTAAGTAGATGTGTGTTCCCTTAAGGGCTGATTCCGAGGCTTGAACAAAGGCGCGCCGTCCTCTCCTGGCCCGAGAGGAACTCCTGTTTAGTGGTTGGACCCTAAACAACTTGTTCATTAGAGGAATCAGTGGTACTTAAGGAACCAGAGGTAACCCATAGGTAAAACGGTAATTTGACTCAGCTGGTGTTACCAACACACGTGAAGGATTGACTTACTGCATTGGTTGATATCCATGGACACAGAAATATTCAACAGTGAGAAGAGTGCAGCTGTGGGTCTTTAGTGGAGTGACCCAAAGTTAACGAATGTTGACTAACTTGGTTAATGAGTTTGGCCAATTAGTCTCGTATCGTTGGAGCTTCTGATCTGTAGGTCCATTAGGTCCCACTGGTAGCTCGTAAAGAGACTTGAGGCAATTAAGTATAAATTATAAATTGAAAGTGTTCAATTTATTTGGGGAATCGTATAATGTATATTGATGCATTATAATATAAAGTTTATGAAACTTTATAATATAATTTTTGAATTAATTTCAAAAATTAATTCTTGAGAGAAAATATTTGAAAGAGTTCAAATAAATTTAATATGAATTGGATTCATATTAATTTTAATAAAATCCCTAAAATTAAATATATGATATTTAATTGGGTAATTAATTAATTATTTATTAAAATTAGAGACCTTTTCCTTTTAGGAAAGAAAATATTTGAAAGAGTTCAAATAAATTTAATATGAATTGGATTCATATTAATTTTAATTTTAATAAAATCCCTAAGATTAAATATATGATATTTAGTTGGGAAATTAATTAATTATGGAATTAATTAATTATTTATTAAAATTAGAGACTTTTTCCTATTAGGAAAAAGGTCTTCCTTTTCCTATTAGGAAAAAGGTCTTGGCCTTTACTATATATAGGACCCCTGGGGTGGGGTGAAAGGCATCCCATTCATTCTCCTACTCTCAGAGAATTCTCCTCAAGACTTCCTCTAGACTCCCACTAGTCTCCTGCCTCTAGAAGTCTCAGAGTCATACCTGTGTAGCCATAGTGGTGGTGTTCGCACTAGTTCGTGATTAATTCACAAGCAGTTGGTGAATTTAATCTGAGTCATCAACGAGAGTAAGTAATTTGTTACTTTATAAATTAGATTTAGATCTAATGTTTTTGTATGCTTAGCCTTAATATATATTTAGAATAGTTCTAATATTATTGCCAATGTATTGGTATTTTAGATTAAACAAAATTAATTACGAATCGGTCCCAATCACGCTTCCGCTTTACGGAATTATGGAATTCCAATCCTTCAATTTATACTTTTCCAATTAGGTCACGTGCAGGTCAAACGATTTTCGTGACTCCCTTTTTATTTGGGCAAATGCGATCGCATTCCCAAATACACTGGGGAGAAATGCGATCGCATTTCACCCAGTTTTTTTGCCTTGATTTTTTTTGCCTTTTCTCTTTTCCTTTGCTTTCTCCTCTTCTCTGAAACACTCATAAATAAGTTAGAAAGCTCATATGCTTAATCATGATTTATTTCTATTTTTTAGTTTTCTCAATTTAAAAAGATTTAAGAAAATGTTTTGATCAATTCAACTTCCCGGTAAGTCCCCCGGTAGAGGTGTTCCCAATGGTCAGCTTAAATACCTCAGCCTAGTCAGGACTTGCCTTAGACAAAGTTTCCTCTTGATCAATAACAAACTTACACTTTTTCTCATTTTCCTTTATTTCAAACACAAGACAGAGCTCAACATAATAACATGGACTTTTCAAGACTCCCAGGTAAATCCCCAGGAAAAGGTGTTCCCAATGGTCATCTTAAATACCTTTTCCTAGACAGGATTTTCCTAGATAGAGTCTTTACTCTTGTCCAGAGGTCTTGTCTAGATTATTATTTATAAACCCAGATAATATACAAAAATTAATTCTTTCAAGGTGTAGAAATCATACCAAGTCAATCACGGAGACATGGGCTTCCTCATCCTCGAAGCCTCTTCCCCAATATGGTTTTATCCTTTGTCGCTTCATGATTTGACTGGTTTCCTCCACTTCAATCTTTTTCCTACCTTTTTCGTCCAATTCTTCATCTCCAAGTACATCCTCAAAAGTTTCTTTCTTCATTATTTTCTGCACAGTAAATTGAGAGAGTTCATCAATTTCATCGATCATTGAACATTCCTCGAAATCTCCAGGGTACTTCATTGCACTCATCACGTTAAACGTGATTTGCTGATCGTTGACCCTCATGGTCAATTCTCCCTTTTGGACATCTATTAAGGTTCTGCCAGTGGCTAGGAACGGTCGTCCTAAGATGATCGACACGTCTTTGTCAGCTTCGCAGTCTAAGATGATGAAATCTACAGGAAAAACAAACTTATCAACTTTAACCAATATGTCTTCAATCTTTCCAATGGGATGCGTAAGTGATCGGTCTGCCAACTGTAGGGTCACGTTGTAGGCCGTGATCACCTATCCCTAACTGTTTAAAAACCGAATATGGCATTAAGTTGATGCTTGCTCCTAAGTCGCACAGAGCTCTGCCTACATCCCTGCCTCCTATAGAGCATGGAATTGTAAAGCTTCCTAGATCTTTAAGTTTGGGAGGAATCTCGTTCTTTACTAATGCACTGGAACATTCCGTGAGTGCAACCGTTTCGTACTCCCCCAACCTTCTCTTTTTCGACAGAATATCTTTCAGGAACTTTACGTATGTAGGCATTTGTTCAAGTGCCTCCACTAATGGTATGTTGATGTGCAACTGCTTCAATATATCTAAAAACTTCTTGAATTGTACATCTTGTGAGGCATGTTTGAATCTCTGTGCGTACGGAGGAGGTGGTCTGTGATCTGGGTCTATCACAAATTTTTGAGGTTTTGCGGTCGCATTTGGGGTCGCATTTTCCTGTTTTTTCTCCAATTTTGATTTTTCTTCTTTTTCTACCAAGGCTTCAGGCTCCTTGGTCTTTTCTACTTCTTCTTCTTTATTCTTTGAAATATCTGTGGTATTGTCTGACTTCTTTTCACAAATCTTTTCTCGAGCTTCAACTGGGATCCCTGCTTTTGGACTTCCTGGATACTTTGGTCCGTCGTATTCTAATCTGCTTCTTAGGGTCACTGCCTTGCATTGTTCCTTGCCTTCTCTGTGCGGGGTCTCAGTTTTGCTAGGCAACGTCCCTTAAGGTCTATTCTTAATCTCCTGAGCAATTTGTCCAAGCTGAACTTCCAAATTCCTTACTGCAGCATCGTTCCTTGCCATGTACTCCTTCATAAGAGTCTCTATATTTGACTCTTGACTCTGCACTGGAACTTGTTGGAAATTTTTTTGCGGCTGTTGTTGTGTAGGTTGCTTTCCAAATTGATGATTATTGGAATTACTCGACCCGGCTTGTCCTCCCCAAGAAAAGTTCGGATGTTGTCTCCATCCTGGGTTGAATGTAGCCAAATAAGGATTCCATCTATTTTGGTTCTGATTTCCTTGTGGACCTACATAAAAAACAGATGTAGGGTTTAGTGAACAACTATCAGCGATGTGTTCCTCACCACATATCTCACAACAGAGGGAAGAAACAGCATTAGCAGGGGCTATATTGGCTTGATTGTTCATGGACATCCCCATCATCATGCTATGAATGGCTTTGATCTGGGCTTGCAACATATAGTTAGCCTCTGTTTCCACTGCTTTCACTGGATTTTTCAAAATGGTTGTTGGTTCATTTTCTCCCCAATGTCGATTGTTGGTGGCTATGGTATCTAGAATAGCATGCGCCTCATTAGCAGACTTCTTCAGAAAAGATCCGTTTGCAGATGCGTTTACTAGTGCCTTTGAAGCTTGATCTAACCCACTATAAAAATGCTCCAAAATAATGCAAGCAGGCAGTCCATGGTGTGGACACTTTCGAACCAGCCTTTGGAATCTTTCCCAAGCTGCATCCAACGGTTCATTGTAAGACTGTTTGAAAGCAATGATTTCTGCTCTGTACTTGGCATTCTTATTGGAGGGAAAAAACTTCTCCAAGAACTTCTCCGCCAAATCATTCCAAGAGGTGATAGAGTTTGGAGGAAATGAATCCAACCAGGCTTCAGCATCTCCCTGTAAAGAAAACGGAAAAAGTTTTAGCTTTAAAGTATCTTCTGGCACTCCTGTTACTTTAAAAGAATTGCACACTCTAAAAAATAATTTAATATGCTTGTGTGGATCCTCATTTGGAAGTCCTGAGAATTGGCCCATCGTATTTAACATCTGGAACATCACTGGTTTAAGTTCAAATTGTGGAGCATAAATCGGTGGCTGCAAGATTCCTGGATTCAATGTTTGGAAAACTGGTAAAGTGTAGTCCCTTATTGCTCGGTTTCAATCTTCCGCAATGTAGATCGGAATTTCTTGTTGTGGCACCGGTAGAACTGGAGGAACAGAAGGAATTCTCCCGCCATTCTGCTCCCTTCCACGAACTTGTGGATCAACATGAGGCTCGACTCCAGGAGGATCCATTGGAAACTCTTGAATGTAAGATGCTTCCTCTAGAAATTCCCGTGCGCTCAACTCCTGTTGCTCCTTCTTCTTTCGTCTCTGTTCCTTCCTTCGACGACGAAAGGTTGTTTCTATCTCCGGATCAATGTCAAGGAGTGGATACCCCTTGCTCATGCACTAACTCCAACCTGCAAAAGAAAAACAAATGCAAACCGAAGTCAAATTCCCTTTGAGAGAAAAATGTGGTCGCAATCTGATCGCAATTTCAAAAACAAATCTGGTTTCACTTTTGGTCCCCGGCAACGACGCCAAAAACTTGGTGCGTGGTCAGCTGAATAGATGGATGTGAGATAAGATGGTAAGTGAAATAATAAAGAATAATTCAACTAACACTTAAGTGTAAGTATACACTGTCGCACGTAGTAATACAAAAACCTTAGAAAGTATTCCAAGGGTATCGATCCCACGAGGACTAAATTGGAAATTCAGATTTGATGAAGAAACTGCTCAAATGATTGCTTTTGAAAAGGTAACCAAAGAAAATAAGTTGATTGATTGGGTTTTTAAAAAGATAAACAAAACAAGCAATAAAATAATAAAGAATAACAATAAGATAAAACGAGGTATTCAACATGGATTCATCCCTAAGGTAATAACCATACTTATGCAATATCTAACTTAAGTGTATTCAATGCATTGGGTCAGATTTAACTTCTATTTGGCCCTTGTTTCCAAAAACCGTTAGAAGGCTAAACGAGTACCGTTATGCCCATTTCTGGGACTCGACTCCGACATAGATAATTCACGAATGCAACCTATAACCCTATAGTCGATATAGGGTGGCTTAGGCAGCTTGCCCTATACCGCCGAACAATCTCTTTCGAGCTTTTTCTCCTATATCACCTTTATGAGAACCGATATCGTTTGTCCCTTTCGAGATCAAACTCACATAGCATGCAAAGTCTAAGTGATCAAATTAAACTCAGCAAGATTAGAGTGATAATCAATAAAGAATGACATGCATTAAACACAACTTAAGCAAATAATACACTTTCAAGCCATTAAACCATAAGGGAATTCACCACATTGAACCCCTTAACGGGATTTAGCTACTCATGATGGGATAAAAAGCAAATGAACACATTTTCATTGAAATAATAATGTAAAGAATACAAAGTAATGAAAAAAATTCAAGAGCTGGAAATAAAGGAGATAGTTAAATATTATGGGTTTTTTGTTTACTCAATCCTTCTAGAGTTCGCTAAGACACTCCACTCTCTCACTTTTACAAGGTGGGAATGGGTGAAACTCTCTACAAACCACAAGGTTTGATGTCTAACTCTCTCTCGAGTTAGAATTTGGTCATCTAAGAAGGACCTCGGGCATCCTTACTCATTGGCGTCGAGCTAGGGTTCTGTCACCACCCTTTTCTTCCAAGTGAGTTCTGCTTGAATTTGACTTCGAATCTCGAGCTTATATAGTGTAGAAAATGGTTAAGGAGCTGCGAAATCGGTGCTGGAAGGTTGCCCAGTCAGTTTTGGGGTCAAAACAACCGGTTAGGTGCGAAAAAGACTCGTTAACAACCACCCGCGTGCGACTCGGAACGACCTCTGTTTTTCCAGAAATGCGGTCGCATTTCATTTTTGCCTTCCCACGCATTTCTGGGGAATTCAAGCTTTTCCTTTGTTTTTCTGCACAACAGTAAACTAAGTCAAATTCTCTTAAAATCAAGTCTTTTTAAGCACAAATGAGTTAAATTTGATAAAAGTGATTCTCAACACCCTAACTTATCAAACTAAACATATTTTGAGCTCGGGAACAGTAAATTGATCACAACATACAACATTTGGCCAAGAAATGAGCTAAATATAAGGGTAAAATAGGTATATTTTTTACCCTTATCACATGTCTCTACATGAACGATCCAGGATCACGTCGTTTGCCTCGTTCGCAAAGTAGGCCGCATCCATAGTGTCACCAAGATAAGGTACCCAGCCTTATCCCTATACTATAGACCATTTAGGTTATATACCAGAACTTGATCCCTGTCCATATCCAGGATATAGTTCGAGTATTTCATATTATAACCATGGATGTTTATTGGATTTAGAGTATATAAACAAATAATTCACTGAATAACATCTTTATTATAAAAAGGATTACAAACTTTCAGTTTTAGGACATAAAACCCAACAACTTCATGGTGAAGGAGGGCATAGTGTTAGGTCATAAAATTTCAAAGAAAGGTCTAGAAGTTGATCGAGCAAAAATAGAGGTTATTGAGAGATTAGAGCCACCGAATTCAGTCAATGGGATTCGTAGCTTTTTAGGTCATGCTGGATTCTATAGAAGGTTCATAAAAGATTTTTCTAAAATTAGTAAACCTCTTTGTAAATTGTTGCAAGCTGATAGTGTTTTTTATTTTGATGCAGATTTTAGGAAGGCTTTCGAGACTTTAAGGGTTGTTTTGACTTCAACACCCATTCTTTGTGCACCAACTGGAGTTTGTTGTTCGAGGTGATGTGCGATGCCAGTGATGTGACAGTAGGTGCAATGTTGGGGCAAAAGCAAGACAAAGTTATCCATCCTATCTATTATTCAAGGAGGATATTGAATGAGGCATAAATCAACTATACAACTACTGAGAAGGAGTTGTTAGCAATCGTGTTTGCCTTTGAGAAATTATGCCCGTATTTAGTGGGATCTAAAGTCACAGTGTTTACGAACCATGCAACAATAAGGTATTTAATGTCGAAAAAAGATGCGAAGCCTAGACTAATTCGTTGGGTTTTGTTATTGCAGGAGTTCGACTTAGAGATAAAGGACAAGAAGGGATCGGAGAATGTTAATGCAATTCATTTATCTTGTCTTGATTGATCATCATCTTTGCTCGAGCAATCTGTCATCTCAGATTCATTTCCAGATGAGCAACTCTTTGTTGTTGATGTAAAGGTAGTGCATAGTACTCATTAGTACGCATATATAACTAATTTTCTGGTAAGTGGAGTTACTCCTACAGATATGGATAGGAGGCAAATTCAAAAGTTCGATATGATGCAAAGTTTTATTATTGGGATAAGCCATTTATGTATAAATAGTGTTCTGATGGTATTATTCGAAGATGCGTTTCAAGTGAGGAAGCAAAGAAAATCCTGGAGCAATGTCACTCTTCACCATATGGAGGTCACTTCAGTAGTCAGAGGACGACTACTAAGATTTTGCAATGTGGATTTTTTTGGCCTTCTTTATTTAAGGATGCTCACTGGTTTTGTAATCAATGTGATACTTGCCAGAGAAGAGGGAATTTAGGACCTAGAGATGAGATGCCTCTTACTTATGTTTTAGAATTAGAATTATTCGATGTATGGGGTATCGATTTTATGGGGCCATTTCCCCAATCTAACGGTAATGTGTTTATTTTGTTGGCAGTTGACTACGTGTCCAAGTGGGTGGAAGTCATTGCATGTCATCATAATGATGCTAAAACGGTGTCAAGGTTTCTTCAATCGCACATCTTTGCGCAGTTTAGGACACCTAGGGCTCTTGTGAGCGATGAGGGTACACATTTTGTGAATAACGTGTTATCTAAGCTTTTAGCTAAGTATGGAGTGAAGCATAGGATAGCTACCCCTTATTACCCACAAGAAAATGGTCAGGCAAGAGTTAGTAATAGGGAAATTAAATTTATATTAGAGAAGGTAGTCCATCCATCTAGGAAAGATTGGTCTTTTCGGTTGGATGAAGCTCTTTGGGCTTATAGGACAGCCTATAAGACTCCTTTAGGTATGTCTCCCTATAGGTTAGTGTATGGAAATACTTGTCATTTATCGTTAGAGCTTAAGCATAAAACATTATGGGCTCTGAAAAAGTTAAATTTTGATTTGCATAATGCAGAGGCAATTAGAATATGATGCAACTTAATGAGTTAGAGGAGTTTTGTCAGTTTTCTTATGAAAATGCGAAGATGTATAAAGAGAAAACGAAGAGGTGGCATGATAAGAAATTGAAACCTTAAGAATTTGATAAGGGTTAGCATGTTTTGTTATATAATTCTAGATTAAAATTGTTTCCAGGGAAATTGAAATCTAAATGGTCTGGACCATTTGTAGTGATTGAAGTTTTTCCGCATGGAGCAATTACTTTGAAAGATGAAAAGGATGGTCAAGTGTTTAAGGTTAACGGGCAGAAAGTGAAACATTATTGGGGAGAGGAATTTCCTTCGAAATATCGTTCTCTAAGATTGGTCGAAGAATAAGCGAGCGAAGGTTTTGAGGGAGCATTTTGTTAGCAATATCTTTAGAAGCTCCCAGTGGTTGATGCGATTTTGTTTTATCTGATTTTGTTAGATTTGATTTTATTTTATTTTGAATTGGATTTTATGATTTTGCTTGTTTTATTTTTGTCTGATTTAGTTTTAATTTGTGGTTATTTTAATTTTCATTTCGTTTAGATTAGATTTTATTTTTGTTTTTGGCTGATTTGATTTTAATTTTATACGAATTAATATATTTTTTAATTCAGTTTTCTTTCCATTTAGATTAAGTTTATTTTACTCTATTTCTTTTTGGGCTGAAGATTTTATTTGATTTTTTCGGATCTTATTTTTATTTGAATTTTTCAGATTTTTGGAAAAAAAAATCCTTCTAGAAGAATCAGTTTTGAAAGAGGATTTGATTTTGCAATATTTTAATTAGGATCAAATGATTTCGTCGGAATTCAAGGGATTGGTTGAATTTAATTATTTTTACCGTTGGGATTTTACTTTTTCTATGTGCAGGTAAAACGCATGAAGAGTCTTGAGCTACCACGTGTTGCGCTGGGGAAATCTGACGGGCTAGTCGTTAGCCAGCACATCAGCGTATTTACTGTGGGATTTTTTTTACCGTTTGATGGGATTTTAATCTTTATGATTACATGCAAATAAAACTGTAATTTTAATTAATGAGGGGCAGATGTTTTCGATTAGGATTTTAATTGCTGGAGCCCCCGATTTATACAAGTCCCTGATACGTTTCTTTTTACTTCTTCTTCGTCTATTTTTCTTTTGGAGTGTTTTGTGTATGTTCTCTGTGAATCAAATGGCAAAGACGAGAGGCAAGAGAGAGAGAGACACAGAAGACGAAGAGGTGCCTATAACCCCTGAAGCACCGAAAAAGAATACGAAAAAGAAGAGAACTCCACAAGAAAAATAGGCTTGAAAGTTACGGAAGCAACAACAATCCCCCATTGCTGAAGCTATTCAGAAGGTAATCGCAGACGTTGCAGATGAAGAAGCTGAAGAAGAACCCTCAAAGACCCCAGCAAAAGATAAAACCCCAGAACCGATTGTGCCTCAGGCTGATATTCCGCAAGAAAGTCAAGAAGTAGTTCCAGAGGAGGTAGTTCCAGTTCAACCACCACGTCGACAGCGTAAACAGAAGGTCGGTCACGTGAAAAGGGTACGTACTGATACTCATTCTCCCCTTACTACTGAGTCGGAAAAAGAGAATGTTGAGGAAGAGGTTTAAGATGCTGTGGAAGAGGCTAAGGAAGCTGAAGAGGATGAAGCTGTTGAAATCATTGAGAAAAGAAATGAAGATAGAAGTAAGAATGTTATCGAGGAGGCGGAAGAATTAGATGAGAGACTACCATATGAGCGCTTCGTCAACAATCTTGTGCGAGCAAAATATCGCGAAATGCTAAAACGCGATTTCTTGCTGGAGCGAGGTTTCGGCGAAGACTTACCCCATTTTCTGAGGGTCGGTATTACGAATCACGGTTGGGAGCAATTCTGCGCCAAGCCTGAGGCTGCTAACTCGTATATGGTGCGTGAGTTCTATGCGAACATTGATGAAGGCGAAGGTTTTCAAGTGCTAGTTCGCGCCGTGGCGGTGGATTGGAGCCCTGGAGCGATCAACTCTCTATTCAACCTACAAGACTTTCCTCACGCAGGCTATAATGAGATGGCAGTGGCACCATCTAATGAGCAACTCAACGCGGCTGTGAGGGAGGTTGGTATAGAAGGGGCTCAATGGCGGCTGTCAAAAACGGAGAAACGGACCTTCCAATCTGCATACCTCAAGAGTGAGGCGAACACGTTGCTTGGGTTTGTCAAGCTGCTCCTACTTCCAACCATGCATGATTCTACAGTCTCTCATGATAGGGTACTTTTGGTTTTTGCAATTCTCAGGTCTTTAAGCATTGATGTTGGAAATATTGTCTTCAGCGAGATACACAATTGCTAGAGGAAAAAGGTCATCAAACTTTTCTTCCCAAATACAATTACGATGTTATGCCGGAGGGCAGGGGTTACGGAGAGCAAAGAAGATATTAAACTGTTTGACAAGGGATCGTAGACACACCGAATCTAGCAAGGTTACAGAGGACTCAAGAGGCACGCCAGGGTGGTCTAGTTTGTGGCATCCATAGAGTGCAAGAGCAGTTGCAGTTTGTGCTCAGTCGATTGGAGTTTACTGAACGACAACTCCAAACGTACTGGAGCTAAGCAAAGCGACGGGATGCCACGTCAAGGAAGGCCCTGCAAGCGATTTTTTCCAATCCCTATCAGGCCTTCCCAGTATTCCCCGATGACTTAATGAACCCGTGGATCCCGCCGCTGCCAGTGGAAAGAGATGAAGAAGAAGAAGATGTTGGCCAGGAAGATTGAGAAGGGAAGAATAGTTTCAGCGAGCACTTATTTTGATTGATCAATTTTGTTGGCTCGCTTTTTTGTCTACCTATGTTTTTTCTGCTTTTCTTGAAATCTGCTATCTGTTTTTTGTTTTTATTTTGCTGCCTCAAAAATTTAATCCTGCTGCTGTAAATCTTTTTATCTTTATTAATGAAATTCTATTTGTTTTTTTCTTGGCACACCTGAGTATTCCTAATTAATTTTTCTTCTGAATTTTTTAAGCTTGGACTAGTTAGCTTAGTTAGATCAAGGTATTCTGATCTCCAGAAACCTTTTGCTTGAGCATTCCTTCCAGCCTAATCGTCGTTGCGGCAAGAAGTTCTGAGGTAGCATTGTTTTATTTGATCCACCTTTAGCTTAGTCTTAGTCCTGCGCTTAGTTTAAAATTCAGAGTAAAAATTAAGTTTGGGGGAGTTAGTTATATGTTGCTAATTCATTGGGGATAATGAATAGATTAAGTTTGGGGGACTTAGAGGCACTCCTCTTGTTTTTCTTTGAGCATTCATCTCCTTAATAATTTTTCTAGGTTATTGAGTAACCAGGGACATTTGTGACACCCACAGTTTGTCTTTGCGTCAAAAGATGGCCTAGGGAATATTGAGAAAAATGATGATGAAAAAATATGTCTAAAAGAAAATAAAGGAAAAAAGTGAAGATTTTGCTGAAACAAACTGACAGAGCAAAAATTTTGAATGATGAATGATAATCTGGCAGTTTTCTATCTCCCAGGGCTTAGGTGAGCTTCATCATAACATGTTGCTATTCTGAGAAGCAAGGGATAGATAACTAAAGATTTTTGTGTTTAGCCTTGTTGGTGATAAGCTTAAAGACAAGGGTATATTGCATCATAAAATGGGTCATCCCGTGCATAAGAGCTTATGACTATATGGTTGCTTTAAGTCTGAAGAACAAAAGAATAGATCCCTAAAGTTTGTTAAAGAAAAACTCTGATAATATAGCTGAGCTGTGGTAGTTCTTAGGATTAAGTAAAGGTGGTGATATTTGTTCAATGCTGAAAGAATTGTTCTGCTGCAACAGTGCATGGTTTTGCAGGGTGCTCAAGTAAAGGTTGGAGGTAGTGTTGGATTATCTGTTTTAGTTGGGTTGTGCTATGACCAATGTTTTGAAATTTCTGAGAAGATGAGTTAGTATTGCTTGGGACGTGCAATAGTTCAAGTTTGTGGGTGTGATAACTCTCCAAAAGGGAGTTATTTATACCTTATTCTATGATGATGAATTATATGTTAAATGTGTCATATGGGTATGTTATTAGATGAATATATTATGTTTTAGCCTAAGTGTAAGAGTTGATGCTTTGGAGTTCTTTTGCAGAGAAATAAATGTTGAGCAGATTGAGAGAGCAAAGTCCGTTGATCCAGCAAAGCTGTGAGCAAAACTGGCCATGTGAGCTGCACGTGATTCATTAAATGAGGTGGCGTTTTCAGCTCTGATCTCGGACTTAAGAGGCTTGGAGAGAGCTCCACGTGTCATGTTTTACCTAATTAGGTTGGACTTCACCCTATAAAAGAGAGTAGCCGTCTAAAGTCATTTCTACGATTGGAGACCGAATAGAGTTCAAGACCAATTGGAGACCTAAGAAGACCATTTCTACGATTCCCTCAAGGAGGATAGTACATTCTTGTAGAATTTGTAGTGATGGATGTGCTTAATCAGGTTGTAATACATGTTATGTTTATTTCCATGAACTAATTTACTTTAGGCATTGGTTAAGAAGTATGGAATTGTCATTTCTTATCAATCTAGTGATTCTTATTGATCTTTGAGCATCTTGATTACTTGTTGATCTTAATTCTATTGTGTGCCCGTCTGGCCAGCCAATATGGATAGCTTCTCTTAGTTTCAGGGATGATTCATGAGTTGTGTGGCTTGTAATCACGTTAGACCTTTGATAGTTGGTGGATGCCAGCAGTTGAGCTATGGATAGCCAATTGCCTAACGCTTGATCGGTAGAACTTCATTGGAGTTGAAACACATTCCAAAAGATCCAGAGTTCCGGGAGGATCCTGCTGATAAGACTGCGAGAGATTTCCTGATCAATAGAATTGCTAGATCATCTTTTTAACAATTACAGAAGTCTTAACCAGTGCCTGTTTCCAATCTGTTTCCTTTATTCGTTTACATTTCTGCTTTATCATTTCTTTTGTTCCAACATTGTAAAAACCCAATCAATTTACCAACCTTGAAATCATTAAAGAATTAAAACAAAATAGGTAGAGTGAGACTATTCAAGACCTCGTGGATACGATAAAATACTTATTACTTGTTGCAGATTGTGTATGCTTGCACAATGTTTTGGAGTTAATTTACCAACCTTGAAATCATTAAAGAAATATCTTTAATATTAGCATGCAATGTCACTAGGTTAATTAAAAGTATTTAATTCACCTAGAAGATAGTGTAATGATCTTATTATAAGAGCTATAATAGGATTAAACTTAGATAGATTGACTCAGCCGGATTTATCTAAGCTAAATAACCCTAAACATACAGTAGGACACTTGAGTGGGAGGAAAAAAAAAATACAAAACGTGATTTAAATCAAGTTTTGCTCCTACGTCCCTATATTCACAACGTGAGATTCATGTTCGGCTTCGTGTCGCCCTGGGTGCGACCTCCCTTCCGAAAGTATTTGCATGGGTTAATAACAAGGTAAATGGGGAAAGTGTTTATAGTAAGTGGGAGCGGGACACGTGTCAACGTATCCCTTGGTCTCCAATCCTAGGTCACACCGTGAGAGTTCTATGGTCCCCCTGCGTGTTGCCCTAGAGCAACCATGAGCAACCATCCCTTCGGAGGGCTTGATCATAGGATTCGGAACACCGGGAACTCCTGAAGAGGAAATGGTCTCTTAGGTTAATCACCAACAGTTGTCTTACCCTTCCGTAGCCTGTTGGTTTGTATCTCTAAGATCTGAAAGTGGGAGGATTACACTTACGGGGTAAGTTAAGTGTGTTAACAAATCCTTGACCGAACAACAGTGGCTAATGGCTATAGGAATATGAGTTATTCTGGAATTAGAATTAGCTGAAAAGTGTCTCATTTTAGAGGAGTAGTTGATCACCCTTCGATGGTTGTTGTTCTAAACCTCTAAAGCATCGTTGCAAAACTAAATCAATAGTTCTAGGGTTCTTTGATTACTTATTTTTCTAAATTGATTGGATTATATGCAATTTTTTGTATTGCTTGTGTAATGGGTTAGTGCAATAAATAATCAAGTAATTTGTTATTTCAACAATTCAATAATTAAATATGTTCATTGTCTTACAGCTATTTAACAAATAACGGTGATTATACAACAAACTTAAACGAATAATTTGTGGTGAATGATCTAAGATTAGTCTTAACAGAGGAATGTTCTCATGCCCCAAATGTCTAATTCATTAAGAAGTATTATTAATGAATATGACATTGGCCCCTACTTAGCCGAAGAGAACTTGTCCAAAGACTATAAATTTGATTTACTTGTCTTGGAAACGTGATTAGTATAGAATGTTGATTCTGCCTGGATACTTGATTCGGGAGTCACGAATCACGTTAGTTCTTCTTGTAAAGGAATAAATTTATGGCAACAGCTTGATGCTGATGAGACAACTCTCAAAGTTGGAAGTAGAGAGATTGTCTTGGCTGTAGCAATAAGGAATGTTAAGTTATTTTTCCCAGTGGGAGCAAATACATATTATTAGATAATGTGTATGTAATTCCTAATATCAAAAGAAATTTGATTTCTTTATCTTATTGGCTAGAGCAATGTTACTTTGTACCTTTCCCTGCTAATACAGTTCATTTCAAGAAAGGGAGTTAACTTTTATTCAGCTGAACTGAAAAATAACATAAATGTTTTAAGACTAATCAAGAGTAAAGCAGTCATGAACACTGAGTTGTTTGAGGCTGCTACTACTCAAAGAAATGAGAGGCAAATGATTTCTCCTAAAAGAAAATATTTTTCTTTGGCACTTAAGGTTAGGCTATATTTACATCAATATGACTGGGAGCTTGGTCAAAAGTAGACTTCTAAGCGAGTTAGAAGATGACTCTCTACTACCTTGTAGGTCATGCCTTAAGGGAAATATGACTAATAGGTCCTTTTGATTGAAAAGAACTATAGAGCCAAAGAGCCCTTGGAGCTTATACATTTGGATCCTTGTGGTCAAATATGTTGAAGCAATGAGAGGGCATGAATAATTCATCTATATTATAGATAACTATTCAAGGTATGGGTATCTCAACCTAATGCAACTTAAGTCTAAAGCTCTTGAGAAATTCAAAGTGGTTTGAGACTGAAGTTGGAAACTTGTTAGGTGAGATGATAAAAGCATTTCGATCTGATCGAAGTGTAGAGATTCCAGCACTATTCCATAGTATATGGAATCACATCCTAACTCTTAACCCCTGGAACACCTCAGCAGAATGGTGTATCAGATAGGAGAAATAGAACCCTATTGGATATGGTTCGATTCATTATGAGCTATGCTCATTTGCCTGACTCGTTTTGGGGTCATGTAGTGTTGACTGCAGTATATATTTTGAATAACGTTCTGTCGAAAGAGTTTTCTGAAACATCTTTGAATAGTGGAAAAGGCGTAAAGGTGATTTAAGTTTTTTTTTGGGTGCCCAACACACGTGCTTGTGACTAACCCAAAAAGAAACTGGAACACTGTTCAAAATTATGCCTATTTGTAGGCCACCCCATGGAAACGAGAAGCGGATACTTCTTCAATCCACAAGAGAATAAAGAATTTGTATCGACAAATGCTACATTCTCAAAAGAAGATCACATGAGAAATAATAAGCCACAAAGTAAAGTCATTTTAAGTAAATTAACTAATGAAGATACAGAAACATCAACAAGAGTTGTTGATAAGTCAACAAGGGTTGTTGATGAGGCTGGACCTTCAACAAGAGTTGTTGATGGGGGAGATACAACTGGTTAGTTACATCTATCTCAAGAGTTGAGAGTGCCTCGATGTAATGGGAGGGTTTTTCCACAACCTGACCGTTATGTGGCCTTATCAGAGATCAAACCCAATTAAATTATCGATTTGAATACCGGTACGACGACAAAAATTACAATAAGTTAGATCAAATAAAACATACTGTATTAAGGCAACATACATGCTGATTTTATATAAAATTTCCTAGATCTAATCTAGAAAAAGGCCTAGAGATCAAATGGTTAAGTGAAACTTACTACCGTTGACGATCTCGACCGGATTACACCAAATCTCTAGGCGTTCTTCACTGTTTTTCAGCTGCCCCAAAGCTTCTTTCTTTTGCTGGAAATTATTCCAAGAGACACCACCACAAGAAGTCACTGGTATCCTCAAAGGGAATTAGGTTGAGAGGCTTGTGGGAGCAAAACTTTCTAAGGGTTTTGGGAAGGGAGAAAATTCTCTGGAGCTTTCTCTGTGATTACCCAACGAGAGAATGAGAGAGAGAGCAATGATCGGATCTCAGAGAGAAGGCCAAAAACTATCTCCTTAACGATAGGGAGAGGGAGTGCCTTAACGCACGATCAGCTAATCAGTTACCTGATTTTTAATTTTAATTAAAATTAAAACAATTTTAATTAAAAAAATAAAAACAATTTTCTTTTTAATTAATTAAAATAATTAATTAATTAATATAATCTAATTAAATCATATTTAATTAGATTATTCATTTAAATAATTATTTAAATGAATTTCCTTCTTTACCCTATAGTTTTAATGCAATTTAATTAAATCAAATTTAATTAAATTGAATTAAAACAAATGATTAATTAATTCAATAATTAATTAATACTATAATTAAATATCATATATTTAATTATATCTCTCTCACATAACCTATAGTATTAATGTGCATCCAATGTGCATTAATTTTAACCTATAGTTTTAATATGAATTCAATTCATATTTTATATTTAATATTCGAACTCCTTCGAATATTCAATTCTCCCTTAGAAATTTACCTCAACGCCCTAAATGAGCTACCGGTGGGACCTTATGGACCTACAGATCAGAAGCTCCAACGATATGAGATTAATTGGCTAAACTCATTAATCAAGTTAATCAATATTCGTTAATTGTGGTTCACTCCACTATAGAACCACAGTTGCACTCTTCTCACTGCAGAAATATTTCTGTGTCCTTCGAATATTCAATTCTTAGAAATTTACCTCAACGCCCTAAATGAGCTACCGGTGGGACCTTATGGACCTACAGATCAGAAGCTCCAACGATATGAGATTAATTAGCTAAACTCATTAACCAAGTTAATCAATATTCGTTAACTGTGGTTCACTCCACTATAGAACCACAGCTGCACTCTTCTCACTGCAGAAATATTTTTGTGTCCACGGATATTGACCAATAACAACAAGTCAGTCCTTCACGTGTGTTCGTAACCCCAACTAGGTCAAATTACCGTTTTACCCCTAGGTTACCTCTACATCCTTAAGTCCCAGTACTCCTCTAATGAACAACCTGTTTGAGGTCCAACCTACAAACAGAAGTCCCTCTCGTGCCATAGAGAGGGCAGGGCCCTTTGTTCAAGACCCGAAGACACCACTTAAGGGAACACACTTCTACTTACCCTAGAGTCAGGAAGGAGTGAATTTCATCTTGTGTGATTATATTCCTAGCTCCCCACTCGGTCTTGTCCCCAAAATGGTAGGCTTATTGAGTCGGCGAGCAGACCACTCTCACCCATACAAATCAAAGGACAATCTCTCGTGAACAAAAGTTCATACCCACTCAGGATTGAGACCAAGTTGCCTAGGTCATCCTAGTGAAATAGAAACCTAACTAGTCAACGGTGTTACAGCTAGTGGTTAACTATTTCGCGGTCCGGTCTTATGCAAACTCATTGCACAGGATACCCACACTCGCATGTCCACTACACGAACGCGTTGGATCATTGTGTTTGTATCATAATACAAAGCGGGTCGTATCCATAGTGTCACCAGGATAAGGTACCCAGCCTTATCCCTATACTATAGACCCTTTAGGTTGTATCTTGAACAGTGATCCCCGTATGTCCCCACATACTAGTTCAAGTCTGATACTAACAGCCTAGGATGTTTAGTTTATTGGATTAGGATTATTTAGGCAAGATTACACAATACAAACAAAACAAATGAATAATATATCATTTTATTAATGTTCGGTCAAATGTTACATTTACTATCTACGAGTTTTAGTGCATAAAACCCAACAGAGGATCCATTGTCTTAAAGCAAGGAAATGAATGATGTTAACAAGAACCAATGGATTAAAGCCATGGACTTGGAATGGGAGTCAGTGCATTTCAATTCCATCTGAGATCCTGTAGATCTATCTAATGGGATAACACCTATGGGTTGCAAATGAATCTACAAGAGGAAACGGGCACTACAACAAATTTGGCTTTTAATGTCGGGCATTGCCCGACATTAAAAGTCTTTAATGTCGGTCACTGACCGACATTAAAAACACCGACATTAAAAGTTTTAATGTCGGTCGCTTTTAATGTCGGTCATTGCCCGACATTAAAAGCTCTGTCCGACATTAATAGTACCCTTTTAATGTCGGTCATTGCCCGACATTAAAAGGGCCCTTTTAATGTCATTCAACAAGCTTTGACCGACATTAAAAGTCACCTTTAATGTCGGTCAATTTTTTATGTCGGTCATTGCCTGACATTGAAAGTTGTGACATTAAAAATGTCCGACATTAGATGTGCGACATTAAAAGTGTGCGACATTAAAAGCGTCCGACATTAAATGTGCGATATTAAATTAAAAAAAAAATTGTTGGTTACACATGTTGCTAACCAACAATACTATTTCTTCCTTTTGTAAAAACCTGTAAACAAAATAAAATTTCAACATATACACAAAATAAAATCTCGAAAGTATTTTTACACAACAACTAACTCAACGAACATGGATTTAATTAATAAAATATAATAGTGTATATAATACATGAAACTTTCCGTCTATCCGCAAATCACATCCATGAACTAATTTACAAAGAAAAAGTAAAATAAGTACACAACTCCTTCTACGCTCTTCCGGCCAAGTTCCTCTTCGAGCTCCTTTTCGAGAATATCCATTTCATCATCTGCAACAGTTCTCGCTTAACAAGATGAATTCCAAACCTTATACAAAGCAAAAACGTAAGTAAAATACAATCGACACATATCTCCAATCAAATCCTTAAACTAAAACTAAAGCTCCAAAACATATGAGTAAAGTAGAGCTAATAACCAACAACATCTAGAGGATTATAGAACACTTGGTGTGCAGTAATATGCATTAGTGTAAAAGTAAATCCACAAATAATAACCACTGTGAAATCTAAAGGAAAAAAGCACATTGTAATTAGGTAAATAGTACAAATACTACTATGAAATCTAAAGGAAAAAAGGGGAAAAGAACTCATAAACTAATTAGGAACATCTCTAATATCATCCGAAAAAGATCTCCCCTCATAGTGCAACAATGACATCTGTTATTTAACATAACAATGTTTTTGGCACCTGTAGCTTTTGCAGCAACCAAAATATATGTTAAATGTGAAACACTAAGTACTCTAAAGGAAAATCAACATAACAAATGGTTCCAAACTATTTAACAGTACTACCCATGAAATCTACATCTTAGAGGTACTAGTAGAATGAAATCTACATCTTAGAGGTACTAGTAGTACCTGATGATATCTTGTCCACTAATTCAAATATTGAACAACGAGCACAGCACGAGCATCCTAAAATAAGAGGAGAAAACCAATAAAATAACAACTAAAACCAATGAAAAGTAATAAATCAACTTAACCTAGTTATAAACCACATAGTCTTTAAACATGAGACAAATATAAAAGTTCTTAAACAACCAAAATACAGCAGCAAAATCAACCTACATTAAGTGCAAATATTAGCAAAATCAAACAGATCAACCTAAGCAACATGTTAAGATTAAAAAAAAAAAAAAAGAATAAAAGCATCATGAACCATAAACCATCATAATAGGTTTCAAGCAAGCTGTCGATAATTGAACATCAATTTTAAGTGGCTATAGTGTAACTTCCATCGTATATGAGATACTAAGTTAGAGTATTTGCACCGAACTGTATGCTAAACTCAAAAGCAAACCAAAAATCTTCATAAGAAAATCATATTATTATTACAATTGAGGCGCAAATCACAACCATAGTACAAAAATGAAAAAACTAAATTGCAAAAGTTCAAGAAAGCTTCTAGCCAACATAAAATTCCCCAATCACTTTATACCCATCACATGGACAAAGCAAAAGCAGCCACCGTTATAGGCTGAAAACAAACTAAAAGTGAAAAAATGCTTTACAATCCTACATAAAAGCATCATGAACCATAAACCATTAGAATAGGTTTCAAGCAAGGTGCTAATAATTAGACATCAATTTTTAGTAGCTATAGTATAGTCTCCATTGTATATCAGATACTAAGTTAGAGTATTTGCACCAAATTTTATGCTAAACTCTGAAGCAAAACAAAAATCTTCATCGGAAAATCATCTTGTTATTACAATCCAAAACCAAACACTATTGATTTTAGTTTTCACCCCAACGTCAAAGTCAAAATACATTTATGTTAAACGCCACCGAACTTCAGCAATCAAACTAAAGTACAAATTAAAAGAGAAACAGAGAGACACCTATAACACGAACTGAACTTCCAAAAAAAGAGAAAAAGAGAAAAAGCTTACAAAATTCAATACATTATTGCTTGAAAGAAAGTTCAAAGATGATGGTAACCATGTGCAAAAACTTTTAACAAGGTAATTGGTAATCACTTGGAACCTGCAGTATACTACTCAACAACAACCCTACCCATTGGAGCAATTAGAAATACATTGTAATAGAAGCAAGCATGAGAATGAGGAATACTTTCTTTTGGACCGTTGAATTCGACATTAAATTCACTAAGCCCATCGTCTACCATCTCCACTTTGTAATCACTCATCATCCTAGAATTGCAACAAAGAAATAATAATCAATAACTTCAACATAAGAACGTATAATGGAAATATTTTAGGAGAATTGCAAACCTTCGGTGCATAATAGAGTCATTTATTATTGAACTATACAGTTCATCACCACCGGGTTTCCTCCCTTTAATCAAATTAACTCACAAACTTTGTAAATGATTCAATTATGGCCATCCAAAGTTCAATTACATGCAATATTTATTTTCCCATGTGGATTTCAAAATAAGATTCATTCCTATTACTGTCAATTTGCAAACATATGTAACTATTCTTTTCCCTCCAACTGATCATGCATATGATATAAGATGAAAATTTAATAGATTGTTCCAAAATTATGTCTAAACTACGTTCCTTAGGATCCTCTTACTTCATAGTGTCAGGCCAAAGACCCATAAGCAAGTAAATAATCCTTAATTTCTCTTACAATTCATCAAGGACAAATGGTTTCAGCATTTTTATAGAACTGTTAAAATAACAACATTGTCTAGAAAAAGTAAAACTTTGGCATTAGCAACATTCAACAACACCACATACTTTCAAGTTTCAAACTTTAACAGTACTATGATGTATAGTTATTAGTTTCTTTAGTGGTTTGTGATGAAAAATGCAAACATGAGTGACTTGCAATTTTTGTCACTTCACAACATCCATGTTCAATGACAAGAAATTGGCAGGGTACCTTGGAAACCTTTCGATAAGGAACATTAACTCGAGAATTCATGTTCAAATGCTTTCAACGCATGCAAGGAACATTAAGGCAATTGTCCTAATTGCTTGGAGCCATGCTGCTAAAAAATGCACAATTTCTTCTTGTTAAATTCATCATGATGTAAATAAAGGCAAATTATAAATCTTACTTGCATAAAAATGGTAGCGAGGAAGCATGTTCTAAAGAAACCTAAACTCAAACACAAGTATAGTTCAAAATAAGAAAAAATATATTCCTCCATACAAAGAAAAAATATACTCCTCCTAAAAGAGTCGCACTGGATTCTAAATATTTGACCAAACCAAACCAATTTTTAATTACAGTGTTTAAAATAACAAGAATCATGAGTACACATCCATTCATTAACTTTACCAAATTGATCGATTCAGATGTGTTACCTGAAGGCAATTGCAATATCATTGCCAAATTTCTCAAGTCCATAATTTCAAGGGGGAAGCATTTTCAAGGTCTTTAGCTAATGCCTCGTAGTCCTCAATCGCCCCTGCAACGAATGTATAAAGATATCAATTTCATCACCAAAACCATATTCCTTCTCAAAAGCCCTCGTAAAACCATCAAGAACGCGGCGACGTAAATCTAAGAGAACTAATTTGCAAAGCTGCAAAGTCAAACAAACACATCAGTCTTGAGTAAAGAACAAATTAATTGACAATCGTTAAGAGTAACATTCAGAGGAGTACAAAAATTCAAAGCAAAAATTAGAACATGGCGACGTAAATCTAGCCTTCATAACAGAAAGAGCAACCAGTTGAATGGACTCATTACAGAAATTAGCTGAGCTTCGACCGAATCACCCAAGCAAATAACAGGAGATAAGAAAGAGTCAGTCAAAGATGAATTCAGATTACCTCTTTCGCCAATATCCTCACTGATCCAATGCTTGTTATTCTGTAACAACCTCCCTTTAGCTACTCCATACTCTGACCGAGTTTCCAAAACAAGATCAAAATGAATACAAAAAAACAAGGAAGAAAGCAAAATGATTAGTTAGATGATTGCTTTTATCTGATACACAAACACACAAACTTAACCACAAGTTTTAGCTCTTTCTTAAATGAGTCAAATTTTAATTTGTAATAATGGTTAGTTAGAAGATTCTTACTTTATCAATGAGGAGAGAGAAGTACAATCTGTCAAAAATGCATATTGGAGGCAATTTCAAGAAACAAACAAGCTACTCAACTTGCATTTAACTCACACACACAAGGCCCACGCCTTCTGCTGTGTTAATAAAAGAAATACTTGCATTTCAACACTCAAAAGTAGGTGTTGCATCAAATAAAATTAACCAACCCGCTAAAGTTCAAAAGAACAAAGAATCAGGTCAATGCATCAGTATTTATGTTGCAGTATTCCATAAAAATTTTCACTTTGCAACCACAACTTAATATATAAGATTCCACAACCTAATATAGAATTGATAATGTACCAACTAGTTCTCCAATCTTTTGGGGAGAACTTAAAAGGTAAAACCAAGTAGATTTTAGTCCAACTAAAGTGAATAAGACTAGAGTGAAACCAATTGTTAGACAATTCAATAACAAAGCTAAATAAACAAATTAACTAGAAACCATAAACTTCCCATTTTTCAGGCAAGATGAGAAGAAGCCTAGAGCATCAAATAGATTATGTTCCAAAGAAGCAAGAAAGGTCCAGAAACTTGCCAAAATCTTAGGTAAAACCACATAAGCATAACATCAAACACATTGTGTGCAATAACAAGAAAGAAAACCCATATCTGAAAAATCAAAGTAGATCTCACTCATATCTGCTCGGATCTGCTACTCGCCTTAGATCTACTACCCTGACCTCAACTTCCACCACCCACGGCTGAAACACCAACCACCACGACAAAAAACAACCAACCACAGCAAAAACAACTACCAACCCATGGCGAATCAGTGGGGTTTTCTTATCAGTGGGGTTTTTTTTATGAATACGAGAAATGAAATGAGAGAAAACTGAGAGAGAGAGAAAACTATCCGAGAGGGCGGCGACTCTGGTGTGGTGCGACTGATCTGGAACAAGACGACAGAGAAATCGAAGGGGAGGGAGTTGCTGCGTCAGAGTGATGCGAATTCGTGACCAGCGGCGGCGGAGATCGAAGTCGGGGAGGAGGGGAGGCTAGCGGTTGTGGTCGACTGAGAGAGATGAGTCGAGAGAGAGGGGATTGAGAGGGAGAGAGGAAATCGAGGGTTTTGTTTCTTTTCCCCCCAGATTTTTTTTTTTTTTTTTTTAAACCTACTTCATATCTTTAATGTCGGGCAAAAAGGTCTTCTTAAAATTTTCCAGCGCCTTTTTTCACTTGTCCGACATTAAATGTCCAACATATATTTTTCTGTCCGACATTAAAAGTATAATTTGTTGTAGTGGGGACATAACCTCATGGTTAGCCTTGTGGCAAAGGGTTACACTCAGAGAGAGATGACTGTAAGGAAACCTTTTCTCCTGTTGTCATGCTGAAGTCTATTAGAACTCTTGTCCATTTTGAATGGATGTCAAGACTACCGTTATGAATGGTAATCTTGAGAAGAGTATCTACATGTCTCAACCAAAAGAGTTCATACAGCAAGATCAAGAGTAAAAGGTTTGTAAGCTTAATCGATCCATTCATGGATTGATTGAAGCATTTCGATCTTGGAATAGAAGATTTAATGTTGTGATCAAATCTTTTCGACTTTAATCTCATTGATGAGTCTTTTCTCTCGAGAAGATTATCAATAGTTCAGTAGCTTTCTTAGTGTTGTATATGATTGATATCCTAATCATTGGGAATGGTGTAGGTTGTCTCACTGATATTAAAAGAGGCTAGCAGCTCATTTCCAAATGAAAATTTGGGAGAAGCTGAGTTTGTTCTTGGGATCCAAATTGTTAGAAACCGTAAGAACAAAAAGCTAGTCGTGTCTCAAACGTCTTATGTCTACAAGATGTTAGTTAGACATAAGATGCAGAATTCCAAGAAGGATTCACTACCTTTCAAACATGGAATTCTTTAGTCTAATGAATTGTTTCCTTAGCTACCTCAAGAAGTTGAGGACATGAGACGAATGCCCTATATAGTAGGGATTGTCAGTAAGAATCAATCCAGTCCATGATTTGATCACTGGAGAGCCGTTAAGTATATCCTCAAATATCTTAGGGGAACGAGGGACTATATGCTCGTGTATGATGATAAGGATTTGGTCCTTATAGGATATTGATAACTCTCCAAAAGGGAGTTAGTTAGGCCTTAGTTCTATAATGTTTTGTGTGTCATTTGTGCTGAATAGGGTTGTTTTTAGATAAATATTATATGTTTTAACACATTTGGAAGAATGGATGCCTTGGAAGTTATTTTGTGTAGAATATATTGTTGAGCGACTTGAGGGAGCAAAATCTGTGATCCAGCAAAGTAGGGAGCAAAACTGCCATGTCACAACTCGTTATCCATTTTAATGAACTGAAGATAGTTAAGCTATTCTCGGATCTAAGAAGCTTTGAGAGCCTGCCACGTGTACAAATTGACCTAATTAGGGCTTACAATCACTCTATAAAAGGAAGAGCTGTCTCAAGTAAAAAATATTCAATCCTTGGAGAGGAAAAGTCCTATTCCATTCGTGGAGGCTTACTTCCCATCTTTGGGAGCCGAGTAGAGGAGGAAAGATTGGAGACTTCAAGAATACCATCAATTACAGATTTGACCAAGGGAATTAATCTTTTCTTGTATTTTCTTGTAATTATGGATGCACATACTCAGATTGTAGTGTGTGTTATCATGAGCTTTATGAACTAAATTTGCGTAGGTGTTGGTTAGGAGTCATGTAATTGCCGTGCTTTATTCTCTATGCAATAAATGTTGATTTGAGCATCTTGATTAATTGTTGTGCATATTTATATTTTGTGCCCGCCTGGCCAGCCGGTATGAATATCACTTCTTAGTTTCAGGGATGATTTGAGAAGTGTATGGCATTTAATCACACTAGATCATTGTGTATTGGTGAACGCCAGTGACTGAGTTAGGGATAGCCAGTTGCCTAGTGCTTAATAGGTAGAGCGTCATTGGAGTTGAAACACATTCCAAAAAATCCAGAGTTCCGGGAGGATCCTGCTAATAAGACTGCGAGAGAATTGCCTAATCAATATTATTGTTAGAGCATCTTTTAAAACAATTACTAAATCCTGACCAACTTCTGTCTCCAATCTGTCAGCTTTATTTGTTTACTTTTTGTTCTGTCATTTCTTTTGTTTCAGCAATTTTACCAAAATCAATCATTTTAACCACCTTTGAAACCATTAAAGAGTTATGCAAAATAGATAAAGTGAGAGCTATTCAGCCCCGTGGATACGATAAATTACTTATTACTTGCTACGGATTGTGTATACTTGCACAGTGTTCTAGAGTTAATTGTTACTATCTTTTTTACCCACTCTGGAAATCCAACAAGTTTTTGGCGCCGTTGCCGGGGACTTGAATAAGTTTTTATCTGATCTGTTTTGTGTATGTGTTTTAGTGGTTTGGTGCTAGAACTTTTTGATTGTTTCTTTTGTTTTTGCAGGTGTGAGTTTGGTGCATGAGCGATCCGCCTGTGGTGAGGTTCGAGCTTGATCCAGAAATTGAAAGGACATTCAGGAGAAGAAGGAGAGAGCAGCGTAGAAATACAATGGCTGACGTGTCGCGTCTCCTGGAAGTTCCAGAAGATCCAGTGAACCCCTAGCAGAATCGTGTGCTGCAGCCAAATCCACCGCTGGAGCAAAATGGACAGCAAAATAATCAGGCTGAGAATGCTATCTTGATAGCGAACGATAGGGGCAGAGCCATTCGAGCGTATGCTTTTCCAATGTTTGATGAGTTAAATCCAGGAATTGCATGTCCTCAAATTGAGGCAGCAAATTTTGAAATGAAACCGGTAATGTTTCAGATGTTGCAAACCGTGGGTCAATTCCATGGTTTGTCATCTGAAGACCCTCATTTATATCTTGAGTCTTTTCTAGGAGTTAGTGATTCGTTTGTAATTTAAGGAGTGTCTAGAGATGCCCTTAGATTAACTTTGTTCCCGTATTCTCTTAGAGATGGAGCAAAGGCGTGGTTAAATTCTTTTGCTCCAGGATCAATTAAGACATGGAATGAGTTAGCGGAGAAATTTCTTAGTAAGTATTTTCCACCAACTAGGAATGCCAAATTAAGGAGTGAGATAGTGGGATTTAGGCAACTTGAAGATGAAACTTTTAGTGAGGCTTGGGAGAGGTTCAAAGAACTTTTGCAAAAGTGTCCCCACCATGGTTTACCTCATTGTATTCAAATGGAAACATTTTACAATGGGTTGAATGCAGTAACCCAAGGGATGGTCGATGCTTCGACTGGAGGGGCCCTTTTGGCAAAAACTTTTAATGAAGCCCATGAAATTTTAGAAAGAATATCAACTAATAGTTGTCAATGGACAGATGTTAGAGGCTCAAATAAAAAAGTTAAGAGTGTGTTAGAGGTCGATGGTGTGTCTACCATTAAGGCTGATATTGCAATGTTAGCTAACGCTCTTAAAAATGTGACAGTGGTTAGTCATCAGCAGCCACCAGCTGTGGAGCCTGCTACAGTGGTGAACCAAGTTGCAGAGGAATTATGTGTTTATTGTGGTGAAGAGCACAACTACGAGTTTTGCCCCATCAATCCAACTTCTGTGTTTTTTGTAGGTAATCAGAGGAATAACCCTTACTCTAACTTTTATAATCCAGGTTGGCCAACCACCCCAACTTCGCATGGGGAGGACAAGGAAGTAATGTGCAAGCACAACAAAAGGTTAACCAGTCAGGATTTGCAAATCACAAGTATTGCCCCAGCAAAATAAGCAGGCATTGCCCCAACAAAATTTAGAGAGTTCTCTTGAGGCAATGATGAAAGAGTATATGGCTCGTACAGATGCCGCAATACAAAGTAATCAAGCTTCAATGAGAGCCCTGGAATTGCAGGTGGGCCAGCTAGCTAATGAGCTAAAGGCAAGGCCTCAAGGGAAACTTCCTTCAGATACTGAACACCCTAGAAGGGAAGGTAAGGAGCAGGTACAGGCAGTGACTCTAAGGAGTGGTAAGCCACTAGAAGAGAGAAAAGAGCCTAGTAAATCCCAGGATGTAGAGAAAAGTAGTGATAAAAATGTTGTTGTTGAAAAAGAGTTGGAGTCTGGTAAAGGTGCTGGAGGCAGCAATAATGATGCTGGAGCATCTGGTTCTGTTCCAGATGTGGAACCACCTTATGTGCCGTCCCCACCTTATGAACCACCTCTACCTTTTCCACAAAGGCAAAGGCCTAAGAATAAGGATGGTCAATTTAAGAAATTTTTAGAGATTCTTAAGCAATTGCATATAAATATCCCTTTAGTAAAAGCCATTAAGCAAATGCCAAATTATGCTAAGTTTCTTAAGGATATTTTAAGTAAAAAGAAGAGGTTAGGTGAATTTGAAACTGTATCTCTTACTGAGGAATGTAGTGTTATTCTTAAGAATGGGCTACCAACCAAGGCTAAGGATCCAGGATCATTCACTATTCCTGTTTTAATAGGTGGAAAAGAGTTAGGTAGAGCACTTTGTGATTTAGGCGCAGGCATTAACCTTATGCCTCTTTCGGTTTATCGAAAGCTAGGTATTGGTGAAGCTAGGCCTACCACAGTCACACTCCAATTAGCTGATAGGTCTATCACTTATCATGAGGGTAAAATTGAGGATGTTTTAGTGAAAGTAGATAAATTCATATTTCCTGTTGATTTCATTATCTTGGATAATGAGGCAGATAAAGATGTCCCAATTATTCTTGGTCGTCCATTTTTGGCTACTGGTAGGGCATTAATAGATGTTCAAAAATTGGAATTAACAATGAGGGTTTATAATGAGGAAGTAAAATTTAATGTTTTTAAGGTCATGAAGTATCCAGACGAAATGGAAGGTTGTTATTTCATTAGGATTCTGGAGAACACAATTGTTGAGACAGCAATGGAGGATTTGGCAAACAAGCATTTGAAAGATCATGGAGAGGTTAGTGTAGAGGATTTAGAAGTTTATTCTTTAGAAAGAAAAAGTGAAAAAGAAGTGTCTAGGTGTGAGGATGTTTTTGAGTCTTTAGATTTAGATGAAAGGAAAGCTCCTCCTATTAAGTCATCCCTGATTGAGGCACCCACTTTAGATTTGAAGCCCTTCCCGAATCATCTAAAGTATGTGTATCTTGGGGAGGGTGAGACGTTGCCCATTATTGTTGCATCAGATTTAATGTCGAAGGATGAAGAGGCCTTAATAAAGTTACTACAGCAATATCGTAAAGCAATAGGTTGGACATTGGCTGACATTCAGGGAATTAACCCATCTTTCTGTATGCATAAAATCACTCTAGAGGAGGGATCCTTTTGGAGTATTGAGCAACAAAGAAGGCTTAACCCTGCAATGAAAGAGGTTCTTAAAAAGGAGGTGATCAAATGGTTGGATGCTGGGATTATCTATCCAATTGCCGATAGCAATTGGGTGAGCCCTGTCCAATGTGTTCCTAAGAAAGGAGGTGTCACAGTGGTGTCTAATAAGGACAATGAATTGATCCCAACCAGGACAGTGACTGGCAGAAGGGTTTGCATGGATTACAGGAGGCTTAACAAAGCCATCTGTAAGGACCATTTCCCTCTACCGTTTATTGACCAGATGTTGGATAGGTTGGCTGGTCAGGCCTACTACTGTTTCTTAGATGGTTATTCTGGATATAACTAGATTACCATTGCTCCTGAGGATCAGGAAAAAACCACTTTCACTTGCCCTTATGGGACGTTTGCCTTTAGGCGAATGCCTTTTGGCCTGTGCAATGCTCCAGCAACATTTCAGAGGTGTATGTTAGCAATTTTTTCTGATATGATTCAGTCCACTGTTGAGGTATTTATGGACGATTTTTCAGTTTTTGGAGGGTCTTTTCAGCATTGTTTGGATAATTTAGGTAAGGTGTTAAAAAGATGTGAGGATACCCATCTAGTGCTTAATTGGAAGAAATGCCACTTCATGGTGAAGGAGGGCATAGTGTTAGGACATAAGATTTAAAGGAAAGGTCTAGAAGTTGATAAAGCAAAAATAGAGGTTATTGAGAGATTAGAACCACTGAATTCAGTTAGAGGGATTCGGAGTTTTTTAGGTCATGCTGGATTTTATAGAAGGTTCATAAAGGATTTTTCCAAAATTAGTAAACCTTTTTGTAACTTGTTGTGTACTGATCATGTTTTTGACTTTAATGCAGATTGTAGGAAGGCTTTCGAAACTTTAAAGGCTGCTTTAATCTCAGCCCCCATTCTTTGTGCACCTAATTGGAGTTTACCATTTGAGGTAATGTGTGATGCGAGTGAGGTTGCAGTAGGTGCCATGCTGGGGCAAAAGCAGGGCAAATTCCTCCATCCTATATATTATGCAAGCAGGGTGTTGAATGAGGCACAAATCAACTATACAACTACTGAAAAGGAGTTGTTAGCGGTTGTGTTTGCCTTTGAGAAATTCCGTCCATATTTGGTTGGGTCCAAAGTCACGGTTTTCACAGATCACGCAACAATAAGGTACTTAATGACTAAAAAAGGTGCAAAGCCTAGATTGATTCGTTGGGTTTTATTATTGTAGGAATTCGACTTGGATATAAAGGACAAGAAGGGATCAGAAAATGTCATTGCAGATCATTTGTCTCGTCTTGATCCAACATCTTCTTTGCTGAAGCAATCTTCCATTTCAGACTCATTTCCAGATGAACAGCTCTTTGCTGTTGAGGTAAAGGTAGTCAAGGATATCCCTTGGTATGTTGATATTGCCAACTTTTTGGTAAAAGGGGTCACTCCTATTGATATGGATTGGAGGCAGATGAAAAAGTTTAAGCATGATACAAAATTCTTTTATTGGGATGAGCCATTTATGTATAATCAATGCTCTAATGGGATTATTCGTAGGTGTGTTTCAGGTGATGAAGCAAAGGAAATCCTGGAGCAATGTCATTCTTCGCCGTATGGATGCCATTTCAGCGGTCAGAGGACAGCTATGAGGATTTTGCAATGTGGATTCTTTTCGCCTTCCTTATTTTAGGATGCCCATTGGTTCTACAAGCAATGTGATGCTTGCCAAAGGAGAGGAAATTTAGGGCCTAGAGATGAAATGCCTCTTACTTACATTTTGGAATTAGAATTATTTGATGTATGGGGTATTGATTTTATGCGGCCATTTCCCCTTCTAACGGTAATGTTTTTATCTTATTGGTAGTTGATTACGTGTCCAAGTGGGTGGAGGCCATTGCATGCTATCAGAATAAACATTGGCATTCCAAAAATTGAGATTCCGTCATTTGAAATTCCTTTATTTTTGTTTAACACAACAAAAGAAACATTGGTTTAGGCAAAGTATCTACATATTAATTTAAGTGAAATTACATGACTAGATTATAAATAATGATACAAGATTCAATGGTAAACGATTTAAATTAACAAATTAAACATAAATGACATATAACAATCAATTCTAAAGGTTTAACTAAACCAAAATGTAAATGATAAAATTTAATATCGTATATGCATGCAATTGTCAAATGTTCCCTAAAAGAAAATTCACATAACTTCCTAAATGCTAAAAAAAAACACATTAAAATAAAGAGAATCAAACAATAAATAAACTAACTTTATAAAAGTATGAAAAAGTTAACATCATGAAGAGAAATAATATTATTGGAGAAAGAATTGCAAGCAAAGGTTTTAAAAAAAATACTTACAAAATAACGCTTGTGACCGTTGGATTGGGAATAAGACTCGAGGAAGTGGTGATGTGAAATTTAGGGAGAGGGTGATGGTGATGGGGTGAAATCGTTGGAGAAGAAAAGAGAAAGCGTTAGAGTAGGAGGTGGAAGTTAGGTGGGAAAGGGAGAAAAGTGTATCTAGGGTTTGAAAGGAGGGAGATTTAGGGAGTCTATTTTTAGCCAAGAGAAAAACGTGTGAGTGGTATCCCAAGGCTCAAAATCGTGAATTGCAAGATGGGAGGGCTTCCTATTTATAGCCAATTCCAACCACCACAAATTAGGAAGGTGATCAAATGAAATTAAATTAAAAAAATAAAATCTAATAAAAATGAAAAAAGGAATCAAATTTTCACCTCCCATATTTACAAAATTTTAATTGCCAATCAAATAAACATAATATTTTTTTAATTAACCTTTCCAAATAAACATAATATTTGATTTGACAAATCAATTAATTAAAATAAAATATTTGACCTAATTATTTCTACCATATTTATTAATATTTGAATTGGCAAATTAAATGATCTAGAATATTCTTTTTTTTTCTTTTATTTAAAAAAACAAAATAAATTAAAAGAATAAAATATCGGACAAATTTAGGGGTCTACAGTTTGCCCCCATTTGTTCAATCTTATAGAATAAAAGGATGGACAAAGGTGTAGACCTTATTTGTTTGAAATTTTATACTTTAGCAAATAAACAGACAAACAATGGTAAACTTTAAGCTTTTTATTTTTTTTTGGGACGGATAACATTAAACAAAATAATTTTTGGAACGGCCAGGGGTAAACACTAAACCATAAATTTTGGGGGATGGCCAGGGGTAAACACTAAACCGTAATTTTTGGGACGGCCAGGGGTAAACACTAAACCGTGAATTTTGGGACAGCCAGGGGTAAACGCTAAACTGTCAAATTTGGGACGGCCAAGGGTAGACAAACGCCCAATGATGTATTAAGAGAGCTGGAGGCCAGGGGTAAACAAACACTTCCATGATAAAGGTATCGGGCCAGGGATAAACAAGCACCCGATGATGTATTAAAGGAGCTGAAGGCTAGGGGTAAACAAGCACCTCCATGATAAAGGTATCGGGCCAGGGGTAAACAAGCACCCGATGATGTATTAAAGGAGCTGGAGGTCAGGGGTAAACAAGCACCTCCATGATAAGGGTATCGAGCCAGGGGTAAACAAGCACCCGATGATGTATTAAAGGAGCTGGAGGCCAGGGGTAAACAAGCACCTCCATGATAAGGGTATCGGGCCAGGGGTAAACAAGCACCCGATGATATATTAAAGGAGCTGGAGGCCAGGGGTAAACAAGCACCTCCATGATAAAGGTATCGGGCCAGGGGTAAACAAGCACCCGATGATGTATTAAAGGAGCTGGAGGCCAGGGGTAAACAAGCACCTCCATGATAAGGGTATCGGGCCAGGGGTAAACAAGCACCCGATGATGTATTAAAGGAGCTGGAGGCCAGGGGTAAACAAGCACCTCCATGATAAGGGTATCGGGCCAGGGGTAAACAAGCACCCGATGATGTATTAAAGGAGCTGGAGGCCAGGGGTAAACAAGCACCTCCATGATAAGGGTATCGGACCAGGGGTAAACAAGCACCCGATGATGTATTAAAGGAGCTGGAGGCCAGGGGTAAATAAACACCTCCATGATAAAGGTATCGGGCCAGGGGTAAACTAACACCCGATGATGTATTAAAGGAGTTGGAGGTCAGGGGTAAACAAGCACCTCCATGATAAAGGTATCGGGCCAAGGGTAAACAAGCACCCGATGATGTATTAAAGGAGTTGGAGGTCAGGGGTAAACAAACACCTCCATGATAAGGGTATCGGGCCAGGGGTAAACAAGCACCCGATGATGTATTAAAGGAGCTGGAGGCCAGCGGTAAACAAGCACCTCCATGATAAAGATATCGGGCCAGGGGTAAACAAGCACCTGATGATGTATTAAAGGAGCTGGAGGCCAGGGGTAAACAAGCACCTCCATGATAAAGGTATCGGGCCAGGGATAGACAAGCGCCCGATGATGTATTTAAAGATTTGGAGGCCAGGGATAAACAAACACCTCCATGATAAAGGTATCAACGATTTTTTTAAATTTTACTTATGTGCTTATGAATGCATGAGTTTTTCATGACAAAACATTTTGCGATACGGACTCTCATCCAAAAATTGCCCCAATGTTTATGCATGAAGTTTAAAGCATAGTTTCAAGAAAAGTAACTTTTTAAAGAAGTTTTCATCCTTTTAAAGACAAGAATCAAATCATGAAGGGGTTCCTTTGATAAATGTCTTCTAATAGACATTCTTATCTGCAATTTGCCCCAGTATTTATGCAAGATTTTTTGTTTTTTTTTTTTCTAGAATGCTTTATTCAGAAGGAGGAAAAATTTTGTGTGTTTGTGTGTTTGTGCTTTTTCTTTTAAGAAAAAAAAGGAAGGTGGCTAATTTTACTTAGTCTCATACTCCTTTATAGACTATCAAGTGATATTAAATCGTGAGAAAATAGCTTTATCCTTGTTTAAAAATTTCTTTTTTTTTTCTCTCTCTTTTCTTTTTTTCTTTTTTTTCTTTTTTTGCTCTTTTTTTTTTTTGTGAATGCCCTCATTTTGATATTATTGCAACTCTTTTTGTTGTTACTACGATGCTCAATGGATAGGTTTGACCATTTACAATAAACATGATGAGATATGATGGGCAAAAATGGTGGGTTGAAATGGTCTCATATACTATTTGAATGACTAATAAAGGTAACTTATAGCACAATCTCAATTTGGAAATATCAAGCATATGATGGGAATGACATGATCTCAAAAGATAATAAGTTGAATGAGTGACTTTCAAATTCAAGACCTAAGAAGGACGGACAAACAAAGACAAAAGTGGATGACGAGAACGAGGAACTATCGTTTCTCAAAGTAGAATTTGGATGAAAGAAGCATGAGACACGAAAAAAGTTGACAAATGGGGACTAAAAAGTATAAATTTGGGAGAATGAGGATATAACCGAAAGGGAGATGAAAGTGAAATCATTCCTTAAACAACTCATCTAAAACTTGATGCCTAGCTTCCCAAGATTTATCTCATATATATGTTGCGATAGATAGATCAAATGTGCTAGCAAGCTAATGATCACTGGCTAAAGTTCGATGTAACGAACTCCCCAGGCCACTTATAATGTTCTAACTCATATATTTCTTCCAGCAAATGATAATTTTCTTCAAAGAATGGGCCACATTTTCTTTGTCAATGTTGCCTTTCTTCTTAAATGGCTTCTTGAGAAACTGTTTAGGAATGACATGCCTGTGTAATCCGTCAGCAATCACCTAGCTTCGATCCTTATTGAGAAAAACTTCTTTTCATCTAAAACACTTTATTGCCCCAGTTAAGATCTTGGAGCTGATGAAATGACAATTGCCACAATTGATCATATGACTTTTTGAGTAGACATCTCTATTCTTCAATTAAGTGCTTCAAGTGGTCAATAGTCATGTAAGGGTATCACTTCTTCTTATGTCAAGTTGGATAACTCCGAAGAGATCTCCAATGTCCTTTTACTCACTATTTGAAGAAAAGAGTCTTGCACGTTGCCAAAATTGAGTAAAAATGTGTAACATGGGTCACCTGACATTTGTTTCATATTTTTGACATTTGCCATAATAGCTCCATATGTTACGATTGTCCCAGCATCTACGTCAAGCTTACTTCGAAATTTCTCAATAAGAAATGATGCATCAACTATATGCACGTCATCTGAGATATCTTTGCTTCAACATTAATGAAGCATAATGACCACAACCAAAAATATCACTATCGCACTCACTAATCCTTGCATTTTTTTCCTTTTTTTTTCCTTTTTTTTTTTTTTTTTTGCAAGGACTATTTTCTATCTCACTTGCTTTGAGAATCAATACCTGGATCTGCACATACTTCGAGAGAGAAAACCACAAAATGAGAATTTCAAAGCTTATCATTATGGTTACAGAATTAGGATGTATTGACTTGAATCTTTGACATATGTGCTTTCTAATTTTTTTTTATCTTCAACCTCATTCTTCAATAGAACTTCACTGCTTAAGATATGGAATGCTCATTTGTCAAAGTGTATTACTGAGGGTTCAAAAGATGCAATCACCCTTTCTTTTCTTCCTTGCTTCCATTATGCTTTCCCTCTTTTTGAGATTAACCTACTTTGCAGTACTTTGCTCAAACAAAAGCTTCTAGCTCCAAAGGCAGTCCCAAATCGATCATGAATTTATTATCTGCTTGCATTAGGTACTTGAACTTACCCCTTCAATGAGGTTTACTCTGAGGTTGCCAACACATCAAGCCTAGATTTATTGTTTTAAGAAAATGACTCACTTTAATCTAGGGAGGATAAAAAGAAATGATTGACTCCCTTTGATAACCGTTGGATGCAAAATAGAATTGACTCGCTTTGATCAATAGAAGATGAAAAATAGGATTGATTTACCTTAATTAAGGAAGGATGAAGAATATGATTGACTCAACTCTGATCAAGGAGAGATGAAACATAAGATTGACTCACTTTAATCCAGGAAAGATTAAAAATAGGACTGCCTCAACTTTAATCAAGGAAAGATGAAGAATAGGATTGACTCAACTCTAATCAAGGAAAGATGAAGAATAGGATCGACTCGAGGGAAGATGAAAAATAGGATTGACTCAACTTATCTAATCAAGAAAATATGAAGCATAAGATCGACTCACTTTAATCAAAGAAAGATGAAAAAGAGGACAGACTGACTTTAATCAAGAGGATAAGATTAAGCAAAAGGTAATATTTGACTATGAAAACACGTTCAAATGAATCGTATGTGAATTTTGATAGTACGATAAAGAAGGGTGTAAGAATAATAGACCAAATTGCAATTCTCATCATGACTTGAAATAGTGCCAATAAGAGATAAATACTATTTGTTACTTTTAAAGTCATCGTATAATGTATGAGCATGGGCTTTGCAAAGTTGGTAAATATATGAGTAAGAATAAGGAAAACAACAAATTGTCCCACTATAGTAGCATTACGGTATAAACCAAGAGAAAAATAACTAATTATCTCATTGTAATGTAATTGTGTAAGCCAATAAGGTCTTTGTTTAACTCAAAGCTCAAGTCTGCATGGTAAGAAATGTGGTGTTAGGTCTAGGAAGAAAGGTGGGTCAAAGAACATGGTGTGTTGGATTGAGAGATAGGATATGAATTTAATGATATTATGGAGAAAAGGTGGTCAAGTAGGAGATCTTGCAGGCAAAAGAGAGCTTGAAAAAAAACTTGTATGGTTGATCAAAGGCTCATGATGACATTCACAAATTTTTTTCTTTTTTTTGCTTTTTTTTTTCTTTTTTTGCTTTTTTTTTTTTTTTTTTTTTTGCTTTTTTTTTTCTTTTTCAAACAAGGACTCCGCTTTTTCCGAACACGGTTTAAACTCTCATGTTTGTCTATAAGGAAAATAAGACTAAGTTAATTGGCCTAAAAAAAACTTAGTAAATCTATATTTAAAAAAAAAGTGAAAGTCATATTTTAAAAAAATGTACAATGATTTTTTTTATAAAAGATTATATTGCAAAATGCTACTCTGATTTTTTTGTTTTTACCGGAATCTTAAAATGATGAAAAAAAAACAAGCAATGAAATTAATGAAAATAGATGAAATGTCTTTTGGCTCAAATTGTTGTGCAAAAATGAAATAATAAACTTTAAAATTTATTAAATGAAAAATTGAACGAAATATTAGACCAAATCCAAAATACTCTAAGAAATTGTCATTGTTGTAGGATAATTCCATACACAACGAAATGTAAATTCCCAATTGTTCTCCCTTGGGTTGCAACTGTGAAATGCCTCTTCAAATGCCCCAACTCTTAGCCATTACGTACCCATTCTATAACATTGTCTGTGTTTTCACCATCTTGGACTAAACTTGTGTTTTCTTGTCGAAAGACCTCTGAAGTGAATCATATTTTCCTTGCAATTATTTATGTTCTGTCGATATCTTTGTTGCAATGCCCTAACCTTTCTGGATATGGTGCTTCCAATTCTCAAGAGTCCATTGCAATGTAGTATTGCATCTTGTCTGTTTAACTTGCATGTCAATTGTTGTGTTCAACTCCAAAACGAATTGTTGAAAAGAAGAGATACAACTTTCCAGACTGGAAATTCGTGCATCTTTCTCTTTTAGAACCTTATGCAAGTCATCATTTCTTTCTTTGGATTTTCTGACCATTTTTCTGGATGCATATTCTCATAGCCTAACTCTTGATTTTGTTTCCCGAGCTTTAATCAACTCTTTTTCTGCCTCCTCCCCTTGTTGTTTAAACTGATTCATTTCTTGAAGTAACTTTTATTTCACTTGGTGGAGTAATAGATTTTTTCCTTCTTGTTCAGTGCTTGCATTTGCGAGCTCCTTTTGAAGTGGTGACATTTGTTTTTTTATTCCTACATGATGTTTGAATAGCTTCGTACCATAATTTGTATTCTAGAGTGGAGACATCCATATGTTTTCCAAGATTCCATCACTTGGAAATGTTTTGACCTGAATCCTCTTGCTCATAATCAAAATTCCCTATCTCATGTGTCATAGGGATGAATTGTTTTATCCACATTTGGCATAGAACTAAAAGAGGTGCATATCTAGTACATCCTCATGGGCCCAACAGTGGAACATCCTGAAATTGACCGCACTTATAAATTACTGGCTGCAAAGGCATCCACACAGCTTTCCATATTATGTCTTCATTCTTCAAGTTTGTCAAGAAGGATATCCATGACTCTCTACTTGGCATGTCTGCTTTGTGTTCAACTATTCCAAATTCGATGATAGGGTTACTTGTAGTGTTCCATGAATTGGAGAATTTTACTTGTGGATGGCTAAACTCAGGTGGGCAACTCAAATGACTCACCAGCCAGATATACAATAGAGGAGTGCAACCAATAAATCTACATTTCCCTCGTATTTTAATGATCACATCGTTTCTGCGAGGATGGGTAAAATTGGATTCATGTCATATTCGATTTGAAGGAATAACTTGGTAACCTTCACGTCCAGGTATCTTTGGAGATTTGGGAACACGATTGACCCAAACATACATAGTGCAAAGAGCTTCAAGCTTAACTCATCATTCTTATGTTGTTGAACAAGGCTTATGAGGTAATTTAAGGATACTCCCTCACCTCCTCTTTTATTCTTGGGTTGATGTCCCATTTCAGCAGCAGTTATATTACTGATAACCCTTGCAAAAGCTCTCCTTCCAGTCAGGCTTTTGTCGAAAAAAAATAAGCTTTTGTTTCAAACGTTATTGGCATTCGAAGCAACTCCTTCAATGGTGGGTGTGTCATGTTGAGGAAATTGAACATGAAACATTTGTAAGCTCGATCCCAAAAATATAATGCAACTGCCAAGGTGTTTTCATCAATTTGAATGTATAAAAGACTTGTCATGTGGCCATATCTTTTCATGAATGATATCATTTGCTCTAGTTTGAATTCCTCCCAAATCTCTTTTAGCTTCATCGTGCTTAGAATAGTATGACTAAAGATGTTGGTTGCTGGGGGTTGATTTAAAACATCCTTCAACGGAGCATTCCCACATTTTGCTTGCATTTGTTCGGACCATTAATGCACAATTTCTGACTTTTGATTATCGGTTTTCTCTTTCCATTGCAACCTCAGTATTTGGTTTGTCTAAAATCGTTCAAAATCTCAAGTAATAAAGATTGAATGTTTGTTTTCTTTTTTTGCACAACAAATGATGAGCATGTAACTAATATGCGAATGAAGCGAAAATTGAAGATTTTTTTAAACAACAAAAAAAAAAATGAGAGAAAATATGAAAGGAAAGCATAAAGAATGTGTTTATGAATGTGTGTCTATAAAAATATGCTAAAATCAAGGATATAAATAAACATGTTGGGATAAGTAAGAATAAATAACAAATAATATAAACATATAATTAAACTAAATCATTGAATAAACAACATACACGCATAATTACATGTGTGGTAAAGCTCTAATATCTAATGGCAAAAGGTCCCCAAGTTGTCCTTGATTCCTTTCCTTTTTCAAGAAAATAAATCAGAGGCACCCTTATCAGCATCCTGAATAAGGTCGACTTGAGTGAGGGTTTTCATGTGCCTACACGGGAGTTAAAACTCCACGAAGGTCGCCACTACTCATCCTCGATCCTAATCCTAATGGTAAAGCCTGGGTAGGAGGCTTTGTGTACGTGTGTGCTTACAAAAATAAAATAAATACACAAAGCCAATATATAAAATAACAACACAAGAAAATAAAATGACCCGCTTACAATAAGTCCCCAGTGGAGTCGCCAAGCTGTCGCTACCGGTTTGCGACGCGGAGCGGCCGACTTTGTTCCCAAGAGGAGGAAAATGGAGTCACCACCAGTCTTGATTTAGAGGATGTGACTGGGCACCCAACAATATGTTAAAATGGTCTGCAAATAAAAGATTTAAGGTTCGAGGGTCTTTTGTGTATGGGGAAGGTATTAGCACCCCACAACACTCGTTCGAAGAACGAATTTTTATTTTTCTTGTGTTATTTAAGGAAATTGGCAATTGTAAATACTAGAGAAGATTTTTTATTGATTTTTAAGTGTCCCATATTTTACTTCTCATTCTTCCTTAGATAAATAATGAGCAATAATTATGGGTGGCATAGAGTCATTCATAATTTGTATGAATTTAATTTGGCATCCCAAATTTAAATTCATTATACCTCAAGAATATTAGGAAAGTCAATATATTGATTTCCTAATTTCCGTCATATGAAAGTTTATTTTTTTTTTAAACATTTGGTTTATTAATTTTGGAAAAATGTATGAGCAAAGAATATTTTTGTAAGGGAAAACTCTTAATTAATTTTTAAAGCAAGTGACATTTTTATGGAAAATGGTTTTGAATTGATTTATTATTTTGAAATAAGGTTTATGAAATGATTTTAGCCAAAAAAAAAAAAAAAACTTTTAATACATTCCTTTTAAAGAAAATGCCTTTTAGGAAATATGCTTCTTTGGGAAAAAAAAGGTTTTAAGAGAAAAATATGAAGAATTTTATTTATGTTGTATATGGAAAGAAATATTAAATTCAAATCCCGGCATCCCGAGATTTTATTTTTTCCTCAAGAAACTCAAATATCGGCATCCCGAAAATTCAAGATTCCATCGTTGGAAGATTTTTATTTTGGAAATATTTAATTAAGGGAAAGAAATTTACAAGGGAATTATGTATTAAATATCATAACTTAGAGAAATAAAAAAACACATATAATTGAGAGAAAATATCTAAAATGGGATAAAAACTATAATATACAAGAAATAAAATTTTATTAAATTCATTTGGTTTAAAGAAACCATATTGAAATCAAATCTCGGCATTCCAAGATATTGATTTCTTACCTCAAGAAAACTCAACATTGGCATTCCAAAAATTGAGATTCCGTCATTTGAAATTCCTTTATTTTTGTTTAACACAACAAAAGAAACATTGGTTTAGGCAAAGTATCTACATATTAATTTAAGTGAAATTACATGACTAGATTATAAATAATGATATAAGATTCAATGGTAAACGATTTAAATTAACAAATTAAACATAAATGACATATAACAATCAACTCTAAAGGTTTAACTAAACCAAAATGTAAATGATAAAATTTAATATAGTATATGCATGCAATTGTCAAATGTTCCCTAAAAGAAAATTCACATAACTTCCTAAATGCTAAAAAAAACACATTAAAATAAAGAGAATCAAACAATAAATAAACTAACTTTATAAAAGCATGAAAAAGTTAACATCATGAAGAGAAAGAATACTATTGGAGAAAGAATTGCAAGCAAAGGTTTTAAAAAAAATACTTACAAAATAATGCTTGTGACCGTTGGATTGGGAATAAGACTCGAGGAAGTGGTGATGTGAAATTTAGGGAGAGGGTGATGGTGATGGGGTGAAATCGTTGGAGAGGAAAAGAGAAAGCGTTAGAGTAGGAGGTGGAAGTTAGGTGGGAAAGGGAGAAAAGTGTATCTAGGGTTTGAAAGGAAGGAGATTTATGGAGTCTATTTTTAGCCAAGAAAAAAAACGTGTGAGTGGGTATCCCAAGGCTCAAAATCGTGAATTGCAAGATGGGAGGGCTTCCTATTTATAACCAATTCCAACCACCACAAATTAGGAAGGTGATCAAATGAAATTAAATTAAAAAAATAAAATCTAATAAAAATGAAAAAAGGAATCAAATTTTCACCTCCCATATTTACAAAATTTTAATTGCCAATCAAATAAACATAATATTTTTTTTAATTAACCTTTCCAAATAAACATAATATTTGATTTGGCAAATCAATTAATTAAAATAAAATATTTGACCTAATTATTTCTACCATATTTAATAATATTTGAATTGGCAAATTAAATGATCTAGAATATTCTTTTTTTTTCTTTTATTTTAAAAAAAAAACACAAAATCAATTAAAAGAATAAAATATCGGACAAATTTAGGGGTCTACATTAGTAATAGGGAAATTAAATCCATCCTAGAGAAAGTTGTCCATCCATCTAGGAAAGATTGGTCTTTTCGATTAGATGAGGCTCTTTGGGCTTATAGGTCAGCCTATAAGACTCCTCTATGTATGTCTCCCTACAGGTTAGTGTATGGAAAAGCTTGTCATCTACCGTTAGAGCATGAGCATAAAACGTTTGGGGTTTGAAAAAATTGAATTTTGATCTGAGTCGTGTAGGTGCAATAAGAATGCTGCAGCTTAATGAATTAGAGGAATTTCACCAATTTTCTTATGAAAATGCAAAAATCTATAAAGAAAAGACTAAGCAATGGCATGATAAGAATATAAAGTCTAAAGAGTTTGTCAAGGGTCAGAGAGTCTTGCTTTATAATTCTAGATTAAAGTTGTTTCCTGGGAGATTGAAATCTAAAGGGTCAGGGCTATTTATTGTGATTGAAGTTTTTCCTCATGGAGCAATTACTTTGAGAGATGAAAAGGATGGGAGAGTGTTCAAGGTTAATGGTCAGCGAGTGAAGCATTATTGGGGTGAGGAATTCCAGTCGAAATATCCTTCCCTAAAGTTGGTTGATGAATGAGAGAGCATAAGTTTTGCGGGAGCATATCGTATAGCAAAATTTTTGAGCTCCCAGGATTTGTTGCGATTTGATTTTTTGCTGATTTTGTTTGATTCTGATTCGAATTATTTTAAATTGGATTTTATTAATTTTAATTTTATCTGATTAAATTTAATTCGTTGGAATTTTTCTTTATTTTTAATTTCCATAGATTTTATTTTCGGTTACTTATTTATTCGGCCGATTTAATTTAATTGATCGGTTTAGTTAGATTTTATTTTAGTTTGTATTTTTCGTTATTATTTCTGTTTAGATTTAGGTTTTAATAAAAATTTTCCTGATTTATTCGACTTTAAATAAAAAGGAGATTTGATTTTGGCAGTTTTAATTTGAATTTTCCCGTGTGTAAAGATTCTTCTAGAAGGAGATTTTGTTGCTCAGGTTGTTTTTGCAATCTTTTGGTTAGCGCAACCATATCATCAGAATATTAAGGGATTTTATTCAGAATTAAATATTTTACCTTTGGAATTTAAATTTTCTGTGGGCAGGTAAAACGCATGGGCATCTGGTGCTTCCACGTGTAGCTCAGGGGAGATCTAACGGTCTAGTCGTTGGACAGCACATCATGCATCTACCCGGCGATTTATTTTTACTACTCTTTGAAATTAATTACATGCAGATAAACGGTAACATTTCGATGAAATTTAATTCGGCCAGGATTTCAAATGCTGGAGCTCCATTTAAATCAAAGTCTGGTACGCTTCCCTTTTCATTTCTTCTTCTTCATATCGTGCTTTCTTCTCTGCTCCCTTCTTGTTCTTGAGAGTGCATAGAAATTTTCTATTCGAAATGGCAAAAACGAGAGGAAAGAAAGAGAGAGGAGTAGAGGAAAATGTGTTGGGTTTTACGTCCTAAAACTCGTAGATAGTGAATGATTAACGAATTATACACTTGTATCAATAAAGTGTTATTGAGGTTTATGCAATAAAGTGTTATTGTCATATTAAGTCTAGAATTGCACAATATGACTCAAATCCAATAAACTAAGATCCAAGGTTGTTTACATGTAACTTGAACTAGTATGTGGGGACATACGGGGATTGGTGTTCAAGTAACAACCTAAAAGGTCTATAGTACAGGGATAAGGCTGGGTACCTTATCCTGGTAACACTATGTGATACGGCCCGCTTTGTATTCGATACAGACATATTGATCCAAGGCGTCCATGTAGGAGACATGCGAGCGGGGGTATCCTATGCAATGAGTTTGCATAAGACCGGACCATGAAATAGTAAACCGATAAATGTAACACCGTTGACTAGTTAGGTTACTGTTTCAATAGGATGACCTAGGTAACCCAGTCTTAATCCTGAGTGTGTCATGAACTCCTTCTCACGAGGGATTGTCCTTTGATTAGTACGGGTGAGAGTGGCCTGCACGCCGACTCAATAAGCCTACCTTCTTGGGGACAAGACCGAGTGGGCGGCTGAGGACATGACAATACAAGATGGAATTCACTCCTTCCCCTATTGGGGCAAGTAGATGTGTGTTCCCTTAAGGGCTGATTTCGGGTCTTGAACAAAGGCGCATCGTCCTCTCCTGGCCCGAGAGGAACTCCTGTTTAGTGGTTGGACCCTAAACAACTTGTTCATTAGAGGGATCAGTGGTACTTAAGGATCCAGAGGTAACCCAAGGGTAAAACGGTAATTTGACCCAACTGGTGTTACGAACACACGTGAAGGATTGACTTACTGCATTGGTCGATATCCGTGGACACAGAAATATTCTACAGTGAGAAGAGTGCAGCTGTGGGTCTTTAGTGGAGTGACCCACAGTTAACGAATGTTGATTGACTCGGTTAATGAGTTTAGCTGATCAATCTCGTATCGTTGGAGCTTCTGATCTGTAGGTCCATTAGGTCCACCTGCTAGCTCATAACAGGTTCTGAGATAATATAGTCTTGATTATTAAAGGGAATTTAAGTTAATTGTATCTTGATGCAATTAATATAATGTATGGGGATACATTATAGTATAAGTTTAATTAATGAATTAAACTTTATAATAAAATTAATTTTGGATGTGATTCAAAAATTAATTAATGAGAGAATTATGAATTTAATTAAATATGTGATATTTGATTAATTCATGAATTAATTAATTGGGGAATTAATTAATTTAATTTTAATTTGGTTAAATGTGATTTAATCAAATTAATACTATAGTTTATATTAATGTACATTTTGATGCACATTAAAACTATAGGTTAAATGAGAGAGTTAAAATTGAATATGATTCAATTATAAAATCAATTAAATATTTGATATTTAATTAATGTGGATTCAATTAATAGAATTAATTGAATGACCAATTTAATTCAATTGAATATGATTCAAATTGAATTAAATACTTTATATTATAATTCATTTAGTTAATATTGATTTAATTAAATTAATTATAATTAATTAATTAATTAAATATTTATTATTTAATTAGTTAATGGCCGAGATCGTTTTGATTAAGATCTAACGGTCTAGATCTAGTAGGGCAATAACTCCCTCCCCACTTATCGTACAGGGGAGAGGGAGTTCCCCATTTTTTGATCACTCATTCCTCTCATTCACGAAAGTTAGAGAGAAAGAAAGTTCTTTCTTTTCTCTCTTCCTCACTCAAATTCCAGCACTTTACCTTGCTGATTTTTCCCTTCCAAGACGAATTTTGGGTTCCCACAAGCCAATCTCAGTAATCTAAGAGATATAGCGGGTGAATTCGTGTGGTGGTGTCCATTGGAAGATCAAGAACATTATTTGGGAGCATAGTGCAGTGTGTTCTTCGAAATCCAGTAAGTCTTCTTGATCTTAAATCAATTTTCAGCATGCTTAATCTATTTTATTTAGAAATTAGTTTCTGAATTTTGTTGCCAACGTACCGGTTTTTCTATAATTGAAAATTAAAAACGAGATCTGTCTTAATTGCTTCCACTGCCAAAGGGATTTCAACCCTTCAATTGGTATCAGAGCCATGCCCCGGGAGTAGCCGTGTCGCGTGGAATCCTCGAGTGCCAAACAAAGAAGTTGTGAGCCTTGAAGTAGTCATGGGGAGATCTGTGGTTGAGCTCTGGGCAGGCAGGTATACTCCGAAGAAAGGAGTTGTCCTGGATAAGAGCAAGAACTCTCGGTAAAGCGGTGAAGCCTAGAGAGTTGGACGGATAGATGACTATTTAAGGGGAGGCTCGGTGTGGTACTTTGTTCGAGGGGAGGATTGTTGGGAGTGCGCCCAAAGTCCCACATTTGCTAGATAAGGGGATGATCATGGGTATATAAGGGAGGACTAGTATCTCCATTGGCATGAGGCCTTTTGAAGTGAACCAAAAGCAAAGCCATGAGGGCTATGCCCAAAGTGGACAATATCATACCATTGTGGAGATATGTGTAGTGTCCCGTAATCCCTTACAAAATGTGCCGACTACGCAAGAAGAAAGCGAAGAAGAAAAGAACGCCTGTAGAAAGGGAAGCCAAACGACTTAAAAGGCTTCAAGAGGCTGAGGTTTCCAAAGTACTAGAAAAGGTAATAGAGGACATTGCTGAAGAGATAATTGCTGAGAAAGAACCAAAAGATTTCGGAAACGAAAAAGATTCTGAGAAGATTGGCGGAACAGAGCAAGAGAGTCAAGAAAAGGCAGCAACAGGTTTGCAAGGGCCAGGTACTAATAAAACAGTAGAGCAAGAGATTCTGGAAGAGATAGTAAAGGATCCACCACGCCGCCGTCGTGAGCAGAAAGCAGGGCGAGTAAAAAGAATCCGGACCAACACTCCATCTCCTCCTTCAACTGACTCAGAGAAAGAAGAATCTGAAAATCAAGAAGAGATTGGGAAGAAGATTGCAGAAGATGGAACCGAGAAGAAAAATGGTGAGGATAAGGGCAACGGTATTGCAGGGGCAGATGCTGAGGCAGAAGTGGCTCGTCCAGAGGAAAGGAGGTTGCCTTATGAGTGCTTTCTCAATCATTTTGCTAGGGCAAAATATAATGACATGTTGAAGAGAGATTTCCTGTTTGAGAGAGGGTTCAGTGGTGATTTCCCACATTTTCTAAGAGTTGGCATTACCAATCATGGCTGGGAGTTATTCTGTTCCAAGCCAGATCCTGTGAATTCACAAGTGGTGCGTGAATTCTATGCAAAAATTGACGAGTACGAGGGTTTCCAAGTTATAGTTCGTGGAGTAGCTGTCGACTGGAGTCTTGGTGCCATCAATTCGATGTACAATCTTCAAGACTTCCCGCACACTGGTTACAACGAGATGGCAGTAGCGCCATCCAATGAGCAATTAAATGTTGCTGCCCGGGAAGTGGGAATAGAAGGTGAACAGTGGCGACTATCGAAAATCGAGAAGAGGACTTTTCAGGCTGCGTATTTGAAGAAGGAAGTCAATACTTGGATGGGGTTTATCAAACAAAGGCTGCTTCCAACAACGCACGACTCCACGGTCTCTCGGGAAAGAGTTCTTCTAGCTTTTGCAATACTGCGGTCCCTTAGCATCGATGTGGGTAAGATTATCGCTGGTGAGATTTTTGGATGTTGGAGAAAGAAGGTGGGAAAACTATTCTTTCCAAACACAATTACAATGTTTTGTAAGAGAGGAGGGGTTCCAGAGAGTTTAGAGGATGTGATCCTACTAGACAAGGGAGTAATCGACACGCCTAACTTGGCACGGCTTCAAAAAATGCAAGAGGTACGTTAAGGGGGGCTAGTCTTTGGTGTTCATCATATCTTAGAACAACTCGCACTTTCAGCCAGCAGGCAAGAGTTCGCTGAAAGGCAGGCTCATACCTTCTGGGATTATGTTAAAAGACATGATGCCGCATTGAGGAAGGCACTCCAAGCTAATTTTTCCAAGCCCTATCCAGCCTTCCCCTTATTCCCTGATGATTTGCTGAACCCTTGGATCCCACCACCACCCGTTGAGAGAGAAGAGGAAGATGATGATGCTGGTCAGGAGGACTAGATAAAAATTGCCAAGCGAGCATTTATTTTGTCTGACCATTTTTGTTGCTCGCTCATTTTCCTGACTGTGTTTGTCTGTTTTTACTGTTTCTATTTTGCTGGCTGTTGAAAAATATTAATCTGATCTTGTAATTTTTCTTTTCTTTGCTGCTTTTAATGAAATTTCCATGGTTGTTTCTGTTCTATGGCACTGAGTATTCCTAACTTAACTAATTTTCTTCTGAATTTTTGAAGCTTTGACTAGTTAGCTTAGTTAGATCAAGGTATTCTGATCTCCAGAAACCTTTTGCTTGAGCATTTCTTCTAGCCCAATCGTCGCTGTGGCAAGAAGATTCTGAGGTAGTGTTGACTTATGTGATCCACTTTAAGCTTAATTCTAGTCACACGCTTAGTTTAAAATTCATATAGAAAAAATTAAGTTTGGGGGTATAATTTTTCATGCTAATAATTCATTGGGGACAATGAATAATTCAAGTTTGGGGGACTTTTTGCCACTCCGCTTGTTTTGCTCGAACATTCCTCTCCTTCATAAATTATCTTTCTAGGTTATTGAGTAACCAGAGACATTTGTGACACCCACAGTTTGTCTTTGCGTCAAAAGATGACCTAGGAAATATAAAAAATGAGAAAAAATTAATATTTGCTAAAAAGAAAATCATGGAAAAGTTTGCTGAGAAAATTCACAGAGCAAAAGTTTTGAAGGATGAATGATAATCTAGCAGTTTTTTCTGTCTCCCAGGGCTTAGGTGAGCTTCATCATAAAATGTCGTCATTCATAGAAGGAAGAGTCGTCTCAAGTAAAAAATATTCCATCCTTGGAGAGGAAAAGTCCTATTCCATTCGTGGAGGCTTACTTCCCATCTTTGGGAGCCGAGTAGAGGAGGAAAGATTGGAGACTTCAAGAATACCATCAATTACAGATTTGACCAAGGGAATTAATCTTTTCTTGTATTTTCTTATAATTATGGATGCACATACTCAGATTGTAGCGTGTGTTATCATGAGCTTTATGAACTAAATTTGCTTAGGTGTTGGTTAGGAGTCATGTAATTGTCGTGCTTTATTCTCTATGCAATAAATGTTGATTTGAGCATCTTGATTAATTGTTGTGCATATTTATATTTTGTGTCCGCCTAGCCAGCCGGTATGAATATCACTTCTTAGTTTCAGTGATGTTTTGAGAAGTGTGTGGCATTTAATCACACTAGATCATTGTGTATTGGTGAACGCCAGTGACTGAGTTAGGGATAGCCAGTTGCCTAGTGCTTGATCGGTAGAGCGTCATTGGAGTTGAAACACATTCCAAAAAATCCAGAGTTCCGGGAAGATCCTGCTAATAAGGCTGCGAGAGAATTGCCTAATCAATATTATTGTTAGAGCATCTTTTAAAACAATTACAAAATCCTGACCAACGCCTGTTTCCAATCTGTCTGCTTTATTTGTTTACTTTCTGTTCTGTCATTTCTTTTGTTTCAGCAATTTTACCAAAATCAATCATTTTAACCACCTTTGAAACCATTAAAGAGTTATACAAAATAGATAAAGTGAGAGCTATTCAACCTCGTGGATACGATAAATTACTTATTACTTGCTACGGATTGTGTATACTTGCACAGTGTTCTAGAGTTAATTGTTACTATCTTTTTTACCCACTCTGGAAATCCAACAGATACACTCACACAAATTTTCAGACTAATAAGGATTTGAGGAAATCTACATCAGTATCTATGTTCACTCTTAACAGAGGAGCTATAGTATGACATAGCAACAGTCTCGACCATAAAGGCTGAAAATGTAGCTGCTTGTAAAGCAGCAATAGAGACTGTATGGCTTAGGAAGTTCTTGACTGATTTGGAATGTGTTCCAAATGTGAACTTGCTCATCACACTTTATTGTGATAATAGTGTTGTTGTGGCAAATTCAAAAGAACCTCGGAACCCAAGACAAGCAGGCACATTGAATTGAATGGAATATTGTTGATTCATTCACGAAGGCTCTCTTGGCTAAAGTGTATGATGGTCATTTAGAAGCTTTAGGTCTACGAGTTATGTACAAAAATAAAATCTAGGGCAAGTAGGAGAAATGTAATGATATAGTGATGCCCTAGTTTATTGTATTTGTACATTGTATATGTTTTATACATGTATTTATAGACCTACTGCTGTATAGATTATTGTACATCCCACTAAACTGGAGTTTTAGTTCAAGTGGGAGTTTGTTGGGTTTTATGCCCTAAAACTCGTAGATAGCGAATGTAAACAAATTGTATACTTGTTTCAATAAAGTGTTATTAAGTTTCTACAATAAAGTGTTATTGTTAAGTATTGCGCAATATGACCCAAATCCAATAAACTAAGATCCAAGGTTGTTTGTATGTAACTTGAACTAGTATGTGGAGACATACAGGGATCATTGTTCAAGTAACAACTTAAAAGGTCTATAGTATAGGGATAAGGTTGGGTACCTTATCTTGGTGACACTATGGATACGATCCACTTTGTATTTGATACAAACGTAATGATCCAACGCGTTCGTGTAGGGACATGCGAGTGGGGGTATCCTATGCAATGAGTTTGCATAAGACCGGACCGCGAAGTAGTAACCGCTAGCTATAACACTGTTAACTAGTTAGGTTTCTATTTCGCTAGGATGACCTAGGCAACTTAGTTTGAATCCTGAGTGGATTATGGACTCCTGTTCACAAGGGATTGTCCTTTGATTTGTATGGGTGAGAGTGGCCAGTACGCTGACTCAATAAGCCTACTATTTTGGGGACAAGACCGAGTGGGGAGCTGGGAACATAATCACACAAGATGGAATTCACTCTTTTTCGACTTTTGAGGAAGTGGATGAGTGTTCCCTTAAGTGGTGTCTCTGGGTCTTGAACAAAGGGTCTTACCCTTTCACTGGCCCGAGAGGGGTTTCTGTTTGATGGTTGGACCACAAACAAGTTGTTCATTAGAGGAGTACTGGTACTTAAGGAGGTAGAGGTAACTCAGGGGTAAAGCGGTAATTTGACCTAGCTAGAGTGACGAACACTCGTGAAGGACTAACTTGTTGTTATTGGTCTATATCCGTGGACACAGAATTATGTCTGCAGTGAGAAGAGTGCAACTGTGGGTCTTTATTGGAGTGAACCCATAGTTAACGAAAATTGATTAATTGGTTAATGAGTTTAGCCAATTAATCTTATATCGTTGGAGCTTTTGATCTACCAGTCCATTGGGTCCCACTGGTAGCTCATAAAGAAACTTGATGCAATTAAGTATTATTTGTAAATTGAAAGTGTTCAATTTAATTAGGGGAATCATATAATGTATATTGATACATTATAATATAAAGTTTATGAAGCTTTATAATATAATTTTGAATTAATCTCAAAATTAATTTTTGAGAGAAAATATTTGAAATAGTTCAAATAATTAATATGAATTGGATTCATATTAATAAAATAAATAATTTAATAAAATTCCTAAAATTAAATATATGATATTTAATTGGGTAATTAATTAATTATTTATTAAAATTAGATATGAATAAGATAATAGATTTGATCTTATTCATGACCTTTTCCTATAAGGATTAGATCTTATGGTCTTTTCCTATAAATAGGACCCCTGGGGTGGGGTGAAAGACATTCTCATTCATTCTCCTGCTCTTAGAGAATTCCCCTGAAGGCTCCCACCAGTCTCCTGCCTTTAAAAGTCTCAGAGTCATACCCGTGTAGCCATAGTGGTAGTGTTCGTAGTAGTTCGTGATTAATTCACAAGCAGTTGGTGAATTTAATTTGAGTCGTCAACGAGAGTAAGTAACTTTTTACTATATAAATTAGAATTAGATTCTATAGATTTTCAGCATGCTTAATCTAGATATTCATTTGATTATGAATGTATGTATGTTGCTAGTGTATTAGTATTTCATAATTCTAAATTAATTACAATTTGTTCCTGAAACCGCTTCCGCTGCATCGGGACACCGTTCCCTACAAGACCGTAGGTTGCTTTTTGGCTAACCAGGATATAAGACTGGAATAGGAATGTCCACGGGGCGGGGCGGGGATGAGGATGGCTTCCTTGTCCCCCATTTGAATCCCCACCCCCGAGGGAAATTATTCCCCGTTTTAGTTTTTTCCTTTTATTAATCTTAATTGAATAACATAATTCTTTTGATGTGCTTTCATTTAGATAATAAAATTTTTATGAAAAATATTTGTTAGTATTAAATTAGATAGTTAATCATTTACGAGAAATTATCATTTAAATAGTTAATTTTCTATGAAAAAACTATAAAATTCTTAAACATCCTAATAAAAAGAACTATTCCATATTAAATTTCCTAATTATCCATACATATAACAAATTTTTTATGAATTCAAACCTATCCAATTATCTAAACTATAAAAACTAAAATTTTATGTATATGTATATCTATATGTATATATGTATGTATGTGTGTGTGTGTGTTATTTAAAACTATTGAATATTAAATAAAATAATAAAAAAATTAAACGAGGCGGGGAACGGGGAATGAGGATGGGGAATGCATTCCCCGTCCCACTACAACAATTAAGGTCTTTCTCGACGCGCATATGCATTGGGAAAGATCGGAATACGCGTCAGCAAAATTTCTCCCGACGCGAATTCAGAAGTCGGGAAAAAAGTCGAAAAAACGCGTCGGCAGAGACAGTATCTACCGACGCGTAAGGTAGGGAGCGATTATGGGTGATTTCTGCCGATGCGTTGACTTTCCCGTCGGCAGAGGCCTTTTCTGCCGACGCGGAGGTCAACACGTCGGCAGAAAGTGATGGGCTTGATTTTCTACCAAAGCGTTGACCGTGCGTTGGCAGAAAATTTTGCGGGACCAATTTCTGCCGACGCGTTGACCTCCGCGTCAGCAGAAATGCCTTCTACCGACACATTGACTTATGCATTGGCAGAAGGTCAACGTGATGTCTCTGCCGACGCCTTACAGCCTTTATTTTATTTTTTTTTTTTTCGTTTTGCTATTTTTTTTGTTTTGAAAGCCTAAAAGAAATACATTCAAGATATTACACATATACATAAAATCAAAATGCATTCAATTAAATTCAAAAAGTTAATTACACATACATGAAAGTCGAGAGATATAAAATCCTACATTATAAATTGAAGTACATAAAACTAAAGTGATAAAAAAAATACACGAAATTAAAAGTATTGTTCGTTACACATAATTCTAATAAAAAGTTAGAAACGAAAGTCTTAAGTTATAGAAAAAGCATCTAACAAGCTCGTGGCGGCCTCCAAACGATATAGTGCAGATGTGTCCTTCCATATCAAGGTTGAGTCGAATCATCTACAAAAAATCAAAGGAAGAAAATCAATCTACACTCGTTGAAATTTAAACCATCCAAGAAGCTAGAAGCGAAAGTCTTAACTCGAAACTAAGTTTTACACTAAGTTTTAAACTAATTTAAACCATCTAAATCATTAATTAGATGCTCCGAAAAAACCGGCAGCATAACGACATAGATAAGAGTAACCCATATTTTTTTAGACCTGCTAAACAAGAGAAATGCACTTCAATATAGCTAGAAACACCCAACTACAGCCCTCATAACACCTGGGCAACACCACAATCTCCAAATACAAGCGAGTCAGATTTCGCATAACACAGTAATCCAAATCATAACTAATGAAGTTAAGATTTAACTAATGAAGTTACAAAACTATACAAGCAAAACACCAAATTTAAGAAAAACAACCAAGTTGATCTAACTTTATTAAGTAAAACAAAGTTACAAAACAGTAAGTAACTTTTCCTAAACCAAAAACACAAACATGTACATTTACCAAAAATTTAACTTATAGGCATCTAATACTAATGAAGTATATATATACCAACTAAATCATCTAACTTATAAAGAACTAAAACAATCCAACCTTGAACTTAGAAGTTATATCATGTTCATAATTAAACTCATTGAAACCTAACAAAAAAACAAAAACAAAAACAATCAAAACTTTAAACTAACCTCCAAAGTTACACAATCCATATGAACATAATGAACTAAAATGATCAAAGCAACAAAAATTAGTCTGATTTACTAAGTAAACAAATATTAAACTCTGAACTTCTCAATGGACATATATAGCATCTAAAACTTAAACCATGAAGATATGATAAATTAGGATACGGATATGTAAATTGGCACTGGAATGAGTTAATGAGTTCAACACTTATGTTTTGCTAATTTAATTATCACAAAAATTTATAAGAGTATAGTGTGTAATTCAAGAAAAGAAGTTTAGTGAATAAAAAAATGGACAATGATCGACGAGCAAGAGAGGGTTGTTGAGAATTTGAGGCTTGCGTGCCCACAAGAAGTTTCCTTCTACTTTCAAAAGTTCTTAGTAAAGATAGACACTAATAAGCAAGTAGCAAAAAAGAACTCTCAATCTTATGAAGTGAATTAAACTACTTCATACCTTGTTTTGTTGAAATGAAGATCGATTGATAAAAGAACTCTCAATCTTATGCAAAAAAGCAAAAAATAGAGAGTTAAAACACCATCAACAAATATATTTTAGCAATTGTACAATAGAGTCTCTTGGTAATCCAATTTTTCCATGGTTGCAAACTAAAAGTAGTCAATTTAACAAATCAAATAAACCTTTTGAAAAACTGAACTCTGATCCTCAAGTCGTAAGTCTCAATAGCCTTTTAAAACATTGCTCTTTAACATTCAAAGCATGCAAATGGGCCATTATTACTCATTTCTAAAGTAAAAAACTATACCTTTCCTTTAGTATATATTCTCAAACCATCCTTTCAACTACAAGTAACTCTGCTAGTTTCAGTTCACAGAAAAACGACTTGGACTCTAGTATTCTATAAATGACAATGCCTCGTAGGCCAATATAGAAAGGTTCTGTTGCCAATGGGTTAGTAACTTAGTATAATACCATAACTATGGTTTATCCCTTGTCAAAATAAAGAAAGCATTTGTTGCACCAACCTTTAAAAATGGCATGAATTCTCGCAAAATTAAAATAAGATTTCAGAAAGAAAGGAGCAAACATTATAAAAGATTAACATGTGGTGGTACATACTTGCGATGACCGGCCTTTTGGTTCAGAAAGCAGGTTAGGATTTGTGAAATCCTTGGAACAATATCGAGAAGAAATAACCATACTAATAAGAATCCAAGATGCAAAAAAGAGAAAAATGAAGTGAGGATTAGTCATGCTACAAACCTTGAACGCTTGTTATTGTAGTTCACTTGTAACTCATCAAGACTGCACAATAAAACCCATAATCTATTATTTACCAGGATAGAAAACATCACAAGCGTATCAAGATTAGTTACAGAACCTACTTGGAGAACTGAATGTCTAGCTGACAGCAACCATCATATATATTACATCCCTACCAGTAGTAGACATGTCCATCTTTTAGATAAATAAACTAGGATGAAAACCTCTAAAAGAAAGGATCAAATTCGAAATGACTAGTACAACAGAAAATAAAGTATCACTTGTAATGCAGTCCTAGCAGAAACAACACACTGGCGAGATTGATACTAAATGAGGGCTTGGAAACCTACACAAATGCAATTAAGATAATTATGCACAAGTCTAAAGACTCACTTAAAAAGCAAAAATGCTTCAGTAAAAAGCAACAACGTATTTGGCAACAAGTTCTAGATGAAAGTAGTGTGTGGATGGAGAAAGAGAGATCGAAGAAAACAAGAGATTCCAACCTCGTTGAATTTAAACCCTGATTTTGGATGGAGATGAGTGAAAATCGTAGAGGCGTTGCTTGTTATTGCCAGGAGAAACTGAGATGACGGTTGAAGAACTCGCGTTCAAATGGGGAGGCCGGGTGTACGGTGGCTGGAAAGCGAGGTGATCGGCGGCTGAATGGCAAAGTGAGCAGCGGCAGCTTGATGGCGAAGGGATTCGGTGCACAGAGAGCTCGACGAGGGGGGGTTGATTTGACGAAGAGGAAGACACAAAATAGGGCAAAATCGATTTTACCCTATTTTATCTATTTTATGCCGAAGTCGTCACTAACAGCGTCGGTAGAAATGTTTCTCTCGACGTCATCACTAATGGCATCGAGAGAAGCCCTTCCGTGTATCCTCTCTCCCGACGCCCTTGACAAGTGCGTCGAGAGATATGCTCTCTTCCGACGCAATCAATTATGGCGTCGGGAGAAAGTGATTACATCTGTTTCTCCCGACGCAGACCAGACGACGTCGGGAGAAACAACTTCTCTCGACGCGTTTTTCTAGCGTCGGGAAAAATGTCGTCGGTAGATCCCAATTTTCTTGTAGTGTCCCCATCCCCATTTAGCTCACAGGGATTTTTTTTCTCCCTGCTCCCTCTCCCATTCCCCACCTAAACGAGGATTCTCCACCTCGTTAGGGGTGGGTCCCTACGGGAAAAATGGACATCCCTAGGCTATGCCAAGAAAAGCAATAAATCCAGATGTGGATCGTTGGTCAAAATTTTCACCAGCCTAATCAGAGTCACACAAAAGGCAGTGAGGGACAAATTTGCACATCGAAACATAATGCTAAGTTGTTTAGATCCAGAAAGATAACGCAAGATACGTTTGATAACAAAGAAATGAATAATTGTAGGTTGATGCATGAACTGACTTACAGGATTCACTACAAAGGAAATGTCAGGTCTAGTAAAAGTTAGATACTGAAGAGATCCAATGTCACACCCCGCCCCAAATTACCTTACCGAACCTAGGACGTGGCATGCTGACAATAGATCCCAACTAAATTGTGAAATCCATTGTCAAACTTAGCAAAACAAAACTCATTTTTCATTAAAACCATGGGTGGCTAGCAAAACTTTACTAAAGAAAAATTCGGCAGAGTTTCCCCTGAAAATTGAATAAACACACCTGTAATTGAAAATACACTCCCAAATGATTTCTTTAAAATCCAGTACTACCACTAATACGTCACAATCAATAATCAGTCCAGATACCAACAACCACAGCACAACCACAAACCTAAACCACTAATGGAAAACTTAAGTCCCAATTTAAAACTCAATATATATTCAAATGATACAACTTACAGAATGGTGCTAGCCACTTTAGTTATAAAAGCAAAAACATCAATATTATATTTACATGCAAAATGATGTATAATCTAAATAAGACTAGTGGCAGATCTCGATCTCGATAGGCTCATCGGAAACTCAAATGCTACATGGTAAAAAAAATTTAGGAAAAGAGTGAGCTAAAAAGCCCAGTGAGTGGTAGAAGTTTATAAGAAAATAAATTTAAGGAAACTAATAACATAAACAATCACAAAAAGGTAATTAACAAGAATTTAAAATAAGCTTTTGAAAGAAACCTTGAAACACTTGTAACTTCTATTGAAAGTACACAAAGTTAAAGTATTTTATACCATGAGAATCTTTTAAACGTAAACTTTAACACATATTTGCGTGGCTAGGAAATCTATCACTAAACATGTACCCGAAAACTGGTCATACTAGCGCAGAGTAGTCTCAATACGCATAGCAGAGCAAAACTAGTCATACTATGCATAGGCCGAATCCCCATGCATAGCAGAGCAACTGGTCATACTATGGATCGAGTAATCTCAAGATACATAGCAGAGCAAATCCTGGTCATACTATGTACCGAGTAATCTCAAGGTACATAACAGAGCAAATCCTGGTCATACTATGTACCGAGTAATCTCAAGGTACATAGCAAAGCAAGTCTTGGTCATACTATGTAGCGAGTAATCTCAAGGTACATAGCAGAGCAACTAGTCATACGCACGCAGAGCAGCCCCCAAAAGGGTAAAGCACCCCGACACACGGCCCAAAGCCTATGTGTGTGCTGAGGTGGGTCCCAAAGACCTCATATATCATAACTACACTACGGAAACACATTCACGTAAGTGTATCGGGAAATCACTGTGGGTACATCATCTAGCGGTTTGAAAAACAGTTGTATCTCGTAAACCAAGTTCACAAATCGTGCAAAAGCCATAACATTTCAAATCGAGTTTTCATACCTGAAAATCATAACCCAATGATCATTTTTCATAATTGAATTTACCATATGCAAGGTTTGGCTTAGATAAATTCAAAAATCCATGTACTCAGCTAACATCGTGATCCGAACATCGTGAAGTCACTTTTAAAACTCCCAATATTTGAATTTATCTCAGACAATTTGAATTTCTGCCATTTGTCTAAAATCGAGAGATTTCTAGAAATTCTCCTTTGATAACTCAAATAGTAACGAAGTAAATCAATATAGCTAAAATCGTGTGTAAGTATAAATCCTTTGTAATTCCATGGTACTAAATTACATTTTCAATTGAAAAACATAAACCATTTCTCACAATTTCAATTCATTGCTCTAAATATTAAATGAACTCATGGAATAAACATAAATCCTTTGAAACCTCCATAATTGTTAAATATCCAAATTTTTCATAGGAACACAAATCACTATTCATTTCAAATTTCACTAATGAGTAAAATAGTAGAAAATTCGGTAAAGTAACCACTCACAAATAGTATTGGTGAGGCTTCCATCTCGTAATTAGTCAACCCGATCTCTACTTGTCCTGGAATTAATTTGGACATAATATGAGTAGTTTCTTTATTACACTTCTAAAACATCATACTCATTAATTCCAATGATCCAAGGCAAATTCAATACCCAATAGGATTTTCTCTCCCTTCCTTAACTCTTATGTACCCCATTGTACTTTTCAACAATAAAATATTCCAACTTTTCCAATTCTTTACTATTCATCTTCTTCTTCATTTCCTTTTCCCAATTATTGCTCTTTTTTCCCTTTTTCATCATTTTCATTCTAACACTTCCATTCTTTATAGCTTTCTCCACATCAACATAAATAAATCACAATTGTCAAGGTAAACTACTTCATTCATGTAATTGAAAGAGGATGTAAAAATCCACAAAGACTCATTCTCTTTATTTCCACAAAGACATATTTTCCCTATTGTTAATTGAAATTTAAAGGAACAAGAACAACCAATTTGTGTCACCAATTCCAATTCCTTAGTTTGCCCTATTTTTTCATTTCTTTATTTTTCATTGTCACCAACAACGTTGGGTTTTCTAGTTCCTTTTCTTTTTTATGCATGAATCAACCCCAAACAAAGAATACCCATAAAGATCTATGTAATTTCTTGAACCATAGAAAGAACTCATAAGATTTTTAGCATAAGGAGAAGAACCCATGAACTATAATCTAGGTTTTCCATTTTTTCAAGCTATTCTCAAGAGAAAGATGACTTACCAAGTTGAATCCTTGCTTAAGAGCTTCTTTAAACCATTTCCGGCATTAACCCAAGCTTTTCCGACGAGATTCCGACGAGGTTCCGGCGAGCCGACGACATCCCATCCTTCTTTCTCCTTCCCTCCTTCTTCCTCTCTTTTCTTTTTCCTTTCTCTCTCTATTTCTCCCTTGCTCGTTGGCTTTCTCCCCCTTTCTTTTCTTTTCTTTTCTTTTTCTTTTTTTTTTCTTTCTTCTTACTTGGCCAATTCCCTCCTTTCTTTTATTTTTTTTTTCTTTTTTTGTGTGTGGCTACAATGAAGCCACATCTTTTCTCTATTTTTCTTTTTCTTTATTTTACTCAAAGCTTCCAAGGTAAGTTTTCAATTTCTTTTTCTTTTATTTTATTTCCTTAATAACCCACCTTTCCAAAGTTGTAAGAATAGCACAATTTTCTTTCTTTCTTTTTTTTTTTTTTTTGACAATTGGTACTTCACAATTTTTAATTCTCCAACTTTCTTTTATTTCTTTTTCACTTCAAGCCTTATTCTCCATCGAAATTTCTCAAAATCAAAATAACTCATATATCATATGTATATCCAAATGCTAGGTGCCCAAAGGTGGGTCTTACAAGTTATTACCTCCTTTTGAGAATTTCGTCCTCGAAATTTAATTAGATGCATTAAATTTCACTTTTCTTTGTTGTCCTTTTCACTGTATGGTTTATGTTTCTATGTGCTGAAAGATAGAAAAGGGTGTTACATCCAACCAGTTGGCGATAAAGTGTGGCATCGTGGAATAACGGTGCAAATGTATGGAGATCAACTGTAGTAGACATGGGTGTTAAACATGTCTTAGTAGAGCAATGATAGCACCTAAAATGTGCTATTTAATTACCTTCAATTTAATCTTGTTAGTTTATATTTTATGAGTTTATTGTTTGTTTTATAGGAATTCGAGCACAAGAGAATCATCAGGCCAATTTACCAAATTGACGCTAATTTGGGAGTTTAAGGACGTTGTCGAGCTAATTTGGAGTTCCCGAGATGACGAGGGAGCTTATGGACGTGACCGAAGCGTTCGAGCCTTGAGATTGGAGCAAAAAGGATCAAAAGAGCGCTATTGAAAATTGTCCACCTGAGAGCTAGCGTCGAGACACTGCAATAGCAGCGACTCGACGCTACTTCGGCCCAAAACTATGGATAAAAGACCCAGCGTCGAGACGCTGGCGCGATATTATAAAAAGTAATTTTCTGATTCTAGGTCATTCTTATGTTCGTCTCCAGTTGTTTTTCTCTTTTACTCTCCAATTCTTTTATGCTTTCTTACTTTCTTTTAGTTCAGGCTTAGTTAGGGATGGTTAATCAAGCCTTGGGGCTTAGATTTGGCTCGTCTATGGTCGTCTAAGCGCAGATTGCTGTAGTCGGAACCTCGATCTGTAAGTTTATTTAACTTTCATGAGATTTCTGGAATTTTTGTGTATTTTCTGAATGTTTTTATGATGCATCCTAGTTTTCTCGCTTAAACAATTGTAGTTGTATGATTTCCTTCGAATTGACGCCTCTTAGAATTCATATGAATTGCAATTTATCAGTTATGTATAGATAGCCACTAGGTTGAGGCGGATCCATCACTAGTTTGATGGTAGCCTAGCGTAGACTTCCGATAGGCCTAAGAATCTAGGAGAAATTAAACTAATTAAATTAGAGAATTTTTACTCCCAATTCAATTGGTTAATTTTGTGCCTTGTGTGATAATGCGGTTAGTTAATTAGTAATTTTGAGGAGTCATCTGCTTACTAATTTAGCTAATTAGATTTAGTCTGAGGAGTTAATCAGGCTAAGCATGAGGGGCAGCGGGCGCAATTAAAATAACTAATCAATTAAAGAATTTGTGGAGTATCGGGTAATTTAATTGGTTAGACACAGGCTTAGTAGGTGAACTATCTGAAAAGCCAAGAAGCACTCCGGGCTCATAATTATTCAGTAAAATTAATCTTTCGACAATCAATGATTGAATTTGAATAAACTAACACTGAGTAATTTCGATTGCAGTGATCACCAAGGTACGATTAGCCTACTCGCCTTTTATTTTCCTGCTTTTACTTTTTCTGCAATGTAATTTTCAGCAGTTTATTTTTCCTTGCACTTCAATTTATCAAATTCCAACCCCCCCTTTTAGTCATGTCATCGCAATAAACCTGATTTAGACGAATTAAAAATCGTGTTCCCTGTGTTCGACCCTGGACACTACTGCTACAAGCTAGCTTTAAGGGTTGTGGACTATAAATTTATTTGGCACGGATGTTAGAGAATTCGACACCCTCCAACGTCCCGCCAAGGACATTCCTGCAGTGTGAAGTAAATCAGTGAGATACTTAATTTGATTGACAAAAATACCATCAGAGGTGTTGTGGACTTCTAGGCCAAGGAAGTATTTCAATGCACCAAGGTCTGATATCTGAAATTTTGTTGCCAACTGCTTGATTAAGACAGATAGATATGAAGAATTTGGTCCAGTGATAATTATATCACCAACATAAAGTAATAGATAGGTCAAAGAAAATCCAACCGAGCGTACAAATAAGGATGAATTAGCAATAGAAGCATTAAATCCCAAGGTGATTAAATATGATGTAAAGCGATCGAACCAAGCTCGAGGAGCTTGTTTTAGACCATAAAGGCTTTTATGAAGGCGGCAAACAAGATGTGGACTAGATTTGTCAAGAAAGCCAGGAGGTTGAGACATATAAACTTCCTCTTTTAAGTGACAGTGTAGAAAAGCATTTTTAACATCCAGTTGAGTTAAAGACCACTGATATGAGCAGCAAGAGATAGTATAACCCTGATTGTGGGCTTTTTAACAACTGGACTGAAGGTTTCAGTAAAATCAAATCCTTCAACCTGATGATATTCTTTGGCAACTAATCGGGCTTTATATCGAGCAATAGTACCACCAGCATTATATTTGGTCCTAAAGATCCATTTTCCACCCACAACATGTTGGGTTTTATGCCCTAAAACTCGTGGATAATAAATGTGACAAATTAATTAATAATCAATAAAATGTTATCGGTATTATTCAGTAAAGGGTTATTGAATTTGTTATCTTATGTTTGGCATTAATTAACCATAAAATCCAATAAACTAAGATCCAAGGTTGATTAATTAAATGAAACTTGAACAAGTGTGTAGGGACATACAGGGATCAGTGTTCAAGAAACAACCTAAAAGGTCTATAGTATAGGGATAAAGTTGGGTACCTTATCCTGGTGACACTATGTGATACGACTTGCTTTGTATTCGATACAGATGCAATGATCCAAAGCATCCATGCTTTGGATACAACTTGCTTTGTATTCGATACAGATGCAATGATCCAAAGCATCCATGTAGTATAGACATACAAGTTGGGGTATCCTATGCAATGAGTTTGCATAAGACCGGACCGCGAAATAGTAACCACTAGATGCAACATCGTTAACTAGATAGGTTATTATTTCAATAGGATGACCTAGGTAACTCAATCTGAATCCTGAGTGTGTTATAAACTCCTTTTCATGAGGGATTGTCCTTAGATTTGTATGTGTGAGAGTGACCAGTTCACCGACTCAATAAGCCTACCATTTCAAGGGCAAGACCGAGTGGGGGCTAGGAACATAACATTACAAGATGGAATTCACTCCATCCCTTATTGGGGTGAGTAGATGAGTGTTCCCTTAAGGGCTGATTCCAGGTCTTGAACAAGGGTGTCCGTCCTCTCCTGGCCCGAAAGGAACTTCTGTTTATTGGTTGGACCATAAACAGGTTGTTCATTAGAGGAATTAGTGGTACTTAAGGACCGAGAGGTAACCCAGGGGTGAAACGGTAATTTAACCCAGCTGGTGTTACGAACACTCGTGAAGGATTAATTTACCGGTATTGGTCGATATCCGTAGACACAAAAATATTCTACAATGAGAAGAGTGCAGCTGTGGGTCTTTAGTGGAGTGACCCACAGTTAACGAATGTTGACTAACTTGGTTAATGAGTTTAGCCAATTAGTCTCGTATTGTTGGAGCTTCTGATCTGTAGATTCATTAGGTCCACCTGCTTGCTCGTAAAGGGTTCTGAGATTAAATAGTCTTGAATAGAATTTGAAATGTTCAAATTCATTAAGGGATTCTTTTTTTTTTCTTTTTTTTTTTTGAGTACATCAACATTTGGGGATGGGGAGATTTGAACCTCTGACCTCTTGGTCGAGGGTACATGTCAATTACCGCTAAGCTATGCTCGCTTTGGCCATTAAGGAAATTTTAGTTAATTGTATATGACGCAATTAATATAATGTTGGAGGATACATTATGATATAAGTTTAATTGTTGAATTAAACTTTAGAATTTTGGATGTGAGTCAAAATTAATTAATGAGAGAATTAAATATTTGAAGGGGTTCAAATATTAATTGTGAATTAGATTCATATTAAACTATAGGTTAAATTTAATTTGAATGAGATTCATATTAAAACTATAGGTTATGAGAAGAATATGTGTTTGAATATGATTCAAATGTGAGATTAATTAAATATGTGATATTTAATTAATTTAGTAATTAATTAATTGGATAATTAACTAATTAATTTAATTTAATTAAATTAATACTATAGTTTATAATTAATGTACATTGAATGCACATTAAAACTATAAGTTAAAAGAGAGAAGCACATTTGAACGTGATTCAATTGTGATATTAATTAAATATTATATATGATATTTAATTAATGTTGGGAACAATTAATTATTGAATTAATCAATTGGCTAATTAATTCGATTGAATATGATTTGATCGAATTAAAACTATATATTATAATTTAATGGAACTTGTTTAAGTTGGATTGATTAAATATATAATTTATAGTTATTTTTGGTAATTATTATTTTGATAATAATCTATTTTAAAACTAGTCAAGTGGGAGTTATCGTGGAACTACCCACGTCTCTCCCCAACCGTGATATGCTCCTCTCTCTCATATATTGAAAAGACACTCTCTCGTAACTTACAGAATAGAGAAAACTCTCTCATATCTCTCAATCTCTCATTCTCTTCCAAATAGAAAAATCACAACATTCTGCTGGATTTTTTATTCCCTTCTAAGACTACAACGATCCCACAATCAAGATCTCAAGGACCCAGAGAATAGCGGGTGATCCAAGTGATGTTGTCTTGGGATTTTGCTGCTGTACGTGATTCCTAAGGAGCATAGTGCTGTAAGATTGTGTACACATGTAAGTTCCTGATTCTCTAAATGGTTTAGAGTGTAGAACAATATGCTTAATCAGTAGTTAAATTTAAAGAATGGTTCTGTTTTTTTAACTTTGCTAACGTATTGGTTTTTCTCAATTGAAAATCAATTCGAATGGTCTTGGGTGCTACCGCTGTAAGGGATTTCAACCCTTCAATTGGTATCAAAACCATCTCGTTAATTTGATTTCAATTTTATGAAAATTGCGTTGGTTCTTGGTGGGATTTGTTGCATTTTGAATGTGGATTGCTGATAAACTGTTTATGTTATATTTGGCCTTAGATTTACTGTGTTTGATCCAATCAAATTGTAAAGGCTCCTGCGTTTTTGGGCAATTAAATCAGTAAATCAAGTTTTGTAAAGCTCGTGTCTAGATTAGGATTCATTTTGATGAAGATCGAGATGAATTTCGGCTAAAATTTTGGGAGCAGGATGATCAAACCGTTGATGCCATAGAGAACACTCCTAATTTGCCATAAAATTATAGTTTTTGGGGTGCAGTGCAGAAGATAAAGTGGATGGACTTGAAATTGGATAGAGGTCATTGACGCTCTCACAAGTGTATAAAGTTTTGCTAGAGACTTTATCCTAAATTAGGAACCAGTCAGTATCAAAGATAAAAAATACAGTTATTATCTTGGAAAAATTTATGAACTGATAAACGATTGGCTGCAAGATCAAGAGCATGAGAGTTTTGGAGAGATTAAAAGTGTAATAGGAGGTAGGCAGTGTACTGCTGCCTGTGTTTTGGATATTTAAAGGTTGGCTATTACCCACTGTGACAGATTCTTCACCATTGCAATTGTTGGAGAGATTGAGATTCGCCAAGTCGTTCGTCATATGAACATTACAACCGCTGTCAGATAACCAAAATGTATTAGAATTACCATTTTGATTTTGTGAAGTCATAGAGTTTATTACCATAGCAGCCAATTGAGCCAATGGATGATGACCCTGATATGAAAAATTCATTCTATATTAGCAATCAAGTGCACCATAGCAGCCAATTGAGCCAGTGGATGATGACCATGATATGAAAAATTCATTCTATATTAGCAATCAAGTGCACCATGGCCGAGTTTTGAACAAATTTGACTGAAAATACGGTTGGATCCAAAACCACAATTAGAAATTTCATTGCTGCCAGACCCGTATCTGTTGCCTTGTAAGGTGGGGTTAAAAATATGCAATAAGATCCCACACAATGCACGTGCAAGTATCCACAACCATCAGCAAGAGATAAGTATATTAATATCGTCTCCACAGGGATTAGAACAAGAAAATTCCTATGTTTAAACTTAATTTTTAGCAAATTCAAGATGGTAACCGGTAAAATTTTAACTATGTCTAAACTAAGGTGTTATGATAAAATAAATTGCAGAAATAAACATTAAACAAAGTAAAGTGTAGAATGGTAAAGAAAAGAGACTCGTAACAAGGTTAAGAAAGTAGGCTCGGATTTGGAACTAATTGTATCTCTCTAAACATTGAAAGCTGGAGCAAGAACTTTGCTCTCAATCCACACTGCAGTTTCTCACGGAATCTTCCCATATCTCATAAAATAGCATATTAATTCTCATTAACCTACTTCATTTTAAATAGGGGTGTACATGGGTTGGGTTAGGTTGGGTTGAAGGGACTTTTTGGACCAACCCGAAAATTCGGGTTGGTCGGGTTGACGACCCGAAAGAACCGAATAAACTTGGCAACCCAACCCAACCCAACCCTTTCATTTCGGGTTGGGTTGGGTCGGGTCACCGGGTTGTTCAATTTTTTAAAAAAAATTAAATTAAACTCAAATCTCAATTCCAATTTGAAAATACACCAAATTCAATATTTACCTCTAATCTTAGCACAAAATACATATTTCTATCTAAATCCGAACACATAATTCAAATCTTAGAAACCTTATTCCAGAAATAGAATATTGATTTTTAAAAAATTAAAACAAGTAGCAATAAGAACAAATCTAAATTTTTGTAAAAAAAAAAAACAAATCTAAATAAATATGTGAAAAATAAAGTTAGAATAATTTTTCTTTTAAGAAAAACAAGTTCCAAAAAAGTTGTAAAAAAAAACATATATATATATATAGTTTTTTTTAAAAAAAAAAAAAAAAAAAAAAGAAATTCGGTTCGGTTTGGGTTGAACCCAACCCAAGAAAACCCAACCCGAGAACCGACCCGAATTTTCGGTTTTGAAAAAAAAACAACCCAACCCAAACCGGAAAATTTTTTAACCCAACCCAACCCTTACGGTTTGGGTTGGGTTGTCCGGGTTGTTCGGGTCACCGGGTTACTTGTACACCCCTAATTTTAAACATGTTGTATTATGTGCATTAGGTGAAGTGTTATCCCTAACTTCTTCACTTAGCTAGCTACTAACCCTAACAAGGAGCTAATGTGATTTTGAGTACTCAGCCACCCTTGTTTTTCCCAAAACTAAAGATGACAGTGCAAAGAAATGGTTGGTCAGACGAAATCTTTGCTTAAGCATTAAACACCCTCAAAACCAGATTAAGAAAGCTAAGGAGCTTAGCTCCAATGTTTAGATTAATACAAAAGTATCATAATCCTCACCTTAAGGTGATTAGTTCATGTTACAAGATGAAAATAACAAAAGAAAACAACCAGAAAATGCCATAAAGAAAACTAACATAGCTACTCAAAGTTCAAGAGAAGAAGAAAGAAAATTAAAGGAAGGAGTCGCTGGAAATGGAAAAGTTGCAAAAGATGCTCCCTCCAAATGTCAACTTCCCCTTCTTCTATGAAATCTCCTTCTTTCTCTCCTTCTCAATTTTCTCCACTGTTGAAAGTTGCTCTCTATTGTTCTATCTCATCACAAAAAGCGGCTGCCCTAAATATATACTCCCTTTTTCATTGATTTCAGGGCTACATCAGATTCACCTTAGCAAAATGGCAGACTCCCATTGGATGAAAGAGTTGAGTGTGATAGAGAGGTGTCAGCTCATTTAATGAGCTGGTTTTTCACTCGTGTGAATTTGCGTGCGAACTTTGCACCAGAATTGATCCAGCAATTCCATCTCCAGCTCCTTAATAACTTCAACTGCTACACTACTGCCTTTAATTTGCTACAAAAATGCTTTAATAGTTTTGCATCACAATTACACTAATTTAATGCTTTTCAACCTCAAAATAGTAGCAAAATATTAATTACTCTCTCAAAGATGTTTTAGACCAAAGCATGAGATTTATAGAAGAAAAACACCAAAATATGCTAGCTAATTACTCACATATTAAAGAATCCAAGCTAAAAGATAAGATAAATAACTCTTATACTAAGAGTTATCAGTATCCATTACCCGATTGTTGACCCGCACATGGACCGCCTGGAGCATTACCCAAAAGACCGCTGAAGAAGAAATTGCCTGGGCTGCCTGCATTACCCATACCCGAATGGACCGCTGGAGCATTTTGTGCATTTAATGGACTGCCTGAATTTGAAAATTGGGTCTGCCCTTCAGCGTAATTTTGCTTCAATTAAAGCCACGGCCTCCACGTGAATATTCACGTCTTCCTTTTCCTCAATAGAAATTAGGGCTATGAGGATTTTTTCGAATTTTCGCCATCGCCATAGGTGTGGATTCAAGCTGCTGGTTTTGTTGCAATGTCTTTTCTTCAGTAGCTAGTAGAGCATGGTGTTCTTCCAAGGACAAGGTATCGATTCTTGTTCGGATTGGTGATCGAAAGGCATTAAAATCTGCGAGTAGCCCATTCAAGGTATGCACGAGAGTTTCTTCATCTTCAATAGAAACCGAAACAGCAGCAAGTTTATCCACAATTTCTTTAGTTCGACAAGTGTATTGTTCAATAGATTCAAAAGTAAGCTTCTTGATTTTATATAAGGCAGAGCATAAATCAAGAATACTAGATCTAGTATTTGAAGCATAATGTTTTTCTAATGAAAGTCATAGATCCTTAGAAGAAACAAACCAACTACATGAGCAAGAGTAGATGGAGATAAAGTAGCATTGATTAGGGTGATTAGAGTTTGATCACGGGACACCCATTGAATATAATCTGGATTAACCTCTATTGTTTCTATCCTTGTAGCCTCTGTTGTTTCTGTCTCTGTAGGAGAACAAACATATTTATCGGGTTGTGGCAGAGATTTCATTACTGTGGTATGGATTCTTTATACACAATAGAGGAGATAAAAAAGGAAAGAACATATACACCAAATTTACAGCAAAGGGTTACAATCATAGGCATAAATCAAGGCAATATTAATGGGAAAATACTTTCTAATAGATACCAGCCTCATTCCAAGACTCCTCATTACGCAACACCAGGTTTACTGCATGCTTGAAAACAATCTGATTCAACCAATATATTAGCACCTCCGAGAGACAACGCAAGTTTAACACCCTCAAGTGCTCTTAATTCAGCCATTGGCGGAGGAAGCTCCAAATCAAGGAATAGGGCGAAAGCACCTTGAATCACCCCTTCAAAGTCTCGACAAATTACTCCAATACCAATGGATGTGGGAGAAGAGCTCTAAGCTGCATCAATGTTGATTTTCCAGAAATTCTCTACAGGAGGAGACCAGACAACGCTTTGATGGCTTCTTTCAGAACGCCATATGGTTCGTCAAATTTCTTCCATTTGCCTCAACAAACTCCGTAAGGTATTTAAGAATCCATCAACTTTGAAAAGGTTGAGGAGGAATTTGATTTCCATGTACTAACTTGTTCCTGTCATTCCAGATCGCCTAGCAAACCACTACAACAATTTGAAGGTCTTCAATTGATAAAGCAAAGCTTAACTCCATCCATCTATCCTCCATACTATGATTGAAATCTGCAATCAAAATCTCACGATGGAAGGTTAGATCCCAAATTCCCTTAGCACGATTACATTTGAACAAAATATGATCCATAGTTTCTATATCCTCTAAACATATTGGGCATACAGAAGCCATTTCAATACCCCTTTTTTGAAGGTTCACTCTAGTAGAAAGAAAACCTCTCATAGCTTTCCAGCAAAGTCAACTTCTACAATTTAGCCCAGACCTTACTTAAGGGTTATTGCTAGAGGATTCATAACAAAATTTATTGTTCATAAAAAAGTTTGTAACCACTTTTGACAGTGTATTTGTCATACTTATCGTAATGTCATATAATCTTATCACTTAGGGCCCGTTTGATAACCATTTCGTTTTCTGTTTTCTGTTTTTGTTTTTCATTTTTAAAAAACAGGGGTGTTTGATAACCATTTCTGTTTTCTGTTTTCTGTTTTTAAAAAACGTTTTTGAAATTATAAGTAAATTTCAAAAACCAAAAAAATAGTTTTTAAAAACAGATTTCTGTTTTTCAAAAACTCCTTTTTCTTCTAATGCTTACTTTTCTCCTCTTTTACCTCTCTCTCCAACAAATTTCTTTCTCTATTTTTTCTCTCTCTAAAATTTATTTTTCTCTCTCTAAAATTTTCTCTCTCACAACTTTTTTTTTTCTCAAGAACTTGTCTATTTCTAAAAACTTGTCAATACCTTTTCTCTCCTCAATAAACATGTTCTAATTTTTCTTTTGGAAAAAAAAGTTACCAAAATTTTCTATCGCTACAACTTTTCTTTATTTTTCTAATTTATCATTAGTTCTTTAGCATATCTTTTACTCTTAACTTTACTATCTCTCTAAATTTTCTTTTTTTATTTAATTTTTTTAATCTAAAATTTATCGCTTTTACTCTAACTTGTTTTCTATTTTTTCTCTAACTAATATCTTTTCTCGAGTCTAACTAATATTCTTTCTCTAAACATTTTCTTTCATCTCTCTAAAGTTTTTATGTTTAACTTTTCTCTCGTCTTTTCAAAAAAAAAAAATCCTCTTGAAAACATTTATATTTGTGTCTCTAAATTTTTGTTTCAACGTCTTTACACATTTTTCTCTCTCTAAAATATCTTTTCATCTTTCTAATTTTTAAAAAACTGAAAACAAAAAACAGTTATCAAACAAGGTTGGTTTTCTGTTTTTTAAAAACAGAAAACAAAAAACAGTTATCAAACATATGTGGTTTTTGTTTTTAAAAAACAGGAAACCAAAAACCAAAAACCAAAAACAGAAAAACCAAAAACCAAAAACTGAAATGGTTATCAAACGGGCCCTTAGGTTCAAGTTTAAAGGGATTTTCCTAATTATCTCAACACCATTTTCCATCACAACAAACCTTAATAAATTCGAATTCCATCCCCCATGATTCAATAATAAAAGTGGATACTCTTTCCTAATAGGCTTGAAAAGAGACTCTTTAGGAATCCAATGGTCATTAAACATAGAGATAGATTTACCATTTCCAACTCTATACTGAATCACCTTCATCAATAATTCTCGACCCCATAAAAGACGTTTCCAAAGATAAGAAGCCTCATTACCTTTGCTAGCATCAAGGTCGTTAAGGGCCCGTTGGATAACCATTCCGTTTTCTGTTTTCTGTTTTTGTTTTTCATTTTTTAAAAACAGGGGTGTTTGATAACCATTTCTGTTTTCTGTTTTCTGTTTTTTAAAAACGTTTTTGAAATTATAAGTAAATTTCAAAAACAAAAAAAATAGTTTTTAAAAACAGATTTCTGTTTTTCAAAAACTCATTTTTCTTCTAATGCTTACTTTTCTCCTCTTTTACCTCTCTTTCCAACAAATTTCTTTCTCTATTTTTTTCTCTCTCTAAAATTTATTTTTCTCTCTCAAAACTTTTTTTTTCTCTATAACTTGTCTATTTCTAAAAACTTGTCAGTACCTTTTCTCTCCTCAATAAACACGTTCTAATTTTTCTTTTGAAAAAAAAAAGTCACCAAAATTTTCTATCGCTACAACTTTTTTTTATTTTTCTAATTTATCGTTAGTTCTTTAGTATATCTTTTACTCTTAACTTTACTATCTCTCTAAATTTTATTTTTTTAATCTAAAATTTATCGCTTTTACTCTAGCTTGTTTTCTATTTTTTTCTCTAACTAATATCTTTAATTTTCTCGAGTCTAACTAATATTCTTTCTCTAAACATTTTCTTTCATCTCTCTAAATTTTCTATGTTTAACTTTTCTCTCGTCTTTTCAAAAAAAAAAATCTCTTGAAAACATTTATATTTGTGTCTCTAAATTTTTGTTTCAACGTCTTTACACATTTTTCTCTCTCTAAAATATCTTTTCTATCTTTCTAATTTTTAAAAAACTGAAAACCAAAAACAGTTATCAAACAAGATTGGTTTTTTGTTTTTTAAAAACAGAAAACAAAAAACAGTTATCAAACATACGTTGTTTTTGTTTTTAAAAAACAGGAAACCAAAAACCAAAAACCAAAAACAGAAAAACCAAAAACCAAAAACTGAAATGGTTATCAAACGGGCCCTAAATATTTGCTCTCTCTCTTATTTTTGTTAATATCTTTATTTCTTTTAGTATATTTATTTATTCTATTAAATTTAATTATATTATTTAAATTAATTTTTATAACCAACCAGATTATATAAAACTTATTTTATAATAATGGATTGACTTAACCTAATTAATTATTCAATCTATTAAAATTAATTTTTATAATCAACCATCTTATATACAAATTATTTTATAATAATGAGTTGAATTAATCAAGTAATTATTTAGTTATAATAAACTAGTCCTAACTAATTAATTTTTTTAAAAAATTCGTTAAAAAAAGTATTCTGGTATGCTTTCAATAGCATGTATAAAATTGATAAGATTTCAAAGAAAAACAACGTAAGAGCTACATTTGTTAAAATTTGTGAGTTTTAGTGAAGTTATTCATTAGCTAATTCATGGATTAATGAAACTAAAAATGAATGTAATTATGAATTTTTATTAAAAATATTAAATAAATAATTTTAATTAATCAAATTAACTTAGTTTATTCAATTAAAATTATTCCTCAATCAATTAGAAAAAATATATTCATTGATGCACTCCTGGTGCCACAAAACATCTCAGAGGGTCTTCTGGAGGAGCTTGTATCATTACTATATCACCTACCAACTGATTTGAGGGGGATGTCAAAGTAAACATCCTCTATTATCATATTAGCAGGTATGATATGTGTTCGTAGAAACTGAAGAAAGATACATATGCTTCCTCAGACATTACACGTATGCGAATTGCGAGCCACAGGACAAAGGAAAATACGACCTCAAAGTTCTAAAACTCTGGCTCTCCGGACGACGCTGCAACTGTACATGGAAATCATCCTCAGATCAACCTGAAACTTATTCAATTGTCTAAAATAGATGCTAACACTTGGTTTCTGATTCGAGAAACTCATGAAAATGCTTCTTCTCTCTCTCTTTTTTCATGCACACCTGCTACTAATGGTTGATGTACCAGGGAGTGACGGAAGCTAGCTTCTCGGACGATGAAATCAAGGATTTCCGAGCATCGGCGGAAGGTTGACGTCGCCAGAAAATGGAAGTCCGACCAGCCAATGAGATTGCTAATTTTCTATGAATTGCTTAGAAGTCAAGCCGCCGCTTTTTTTTTTTTTTTTTTGAAAGGAGAAGTGAAGCCGCTTCTTGCGGAAGATCTCCGCCCTTTTAACCATGTGATACGAAAAATTATTACATTTGGGGTGTGGGAATTCGAACATCTGACTTCATGGTCGAGCGTACATGTCAAGATAAACTCGGCTCATGTATATCTTTAAATTTGTTTGTTCTACATAATCGTGGAATAAAATATTGAGATACTTTTACAATTTTTCTCTTACATCTAACTGTTAAAGTATTGCACCAAGAGCACTTAATAATTCCTCCAATTTAACGGTTAGATATATGAGGGAGAATTTAAAATCTATAAATATATCACTATCCTCCAAATTGTTGGGAATATTTTTTAAATTTTCTATATTGTTTTTTTTTTTTTTTTTTTTGAATTTTATTATTTTCATTTTAAGGTTTTATCCAAGTCAATCTACTCTAGAGTGGTAGCAAACTTGTTATCAGGTCTTCTGAAACGAAGTTGCTCCCTAATAAAAAAATAAAATAAAAAGAAAAGGTAATATTGGTATTCCACATCAGACGATATTTTCACTTTCATCTTTCCTGTAAAACAAGAAGTTTTTTGTTTTTGTGTTTTTGAGTATTTTGATTTTGAGCCCAAGCAATTAGGAGAATTTAACAAAACAAGTCCTCAAGTACTATTTTTAAGTTATGTATCGAGAAAGATTTGATTTTTTTTTTATACTTTTTTTTAGAGTTGAACAACATGTGATAATGGAAGATTTGAACCCTGATTTTTTTGTTGCGGCAAGACTTGATTTAAAAAAGTCTTTTTTTATATTATTTTCAAAGTAATAAAAAATAAATAAATTACTTTTCAAGAATAAAACTTAAAAAGTACAAATTATATTTTAAAGAAATGGTTTTTTTTTTTTTATCTATCATCTTGGAAACATAAACTTTTTTTTTTTTTTTTGCTTAATTAGGTATCGATTTTCTGTTAAAGAATGGTTTTCATAAGTTGCCAAAATGCGAAATTAACTTCTCTTTCATGACAAAAATCACCACTTTTCTCCATCAAAATAGTAAATCATCTTCGATCCCAAAATTTAAATTTAAAAAAGAAAAACAACAAGAAAAAAGAATCATCTTTAATAATATAACGTTTTTTTAATGATCTTATTGCTTTTTGTGGGGAGGACAGCATTGATAGTCACCACTAAAAATTCTATAAATATAACGGTTTTTTTTATAATCGTATTTTAAAAGTTAAGGACTAGTTGCATAGATAACAAAATGGGTCAAAATATTAGCAAATATAGCCACCTGGAAAATAATTGCAAAAATGACCAAAAAAATTACCTTCAGACTGTCTAAATTATCAAAATACTCTTTTATCGGCGATAGAAGTCTATCAGAGAAAAAGAAAAAACGAAGAAAAAGGGAAAAATGCACGCTAAAATCAAATGAGAGGTAAAACGAAAATTTTTAAAAAATAATTAAAAATATTTGAATTCTATCGGCGATAGAAGTCTATCAGCAATAGAATTCTATCACTAATAAAGTTATATCTAAGTCTATCAGAGAAAAGAAGAAAACAGAAAAGGAAAAAAATGAAAGAAGGAAAAATGCACGTTAAAATCAAATGAGGGGTAAAACGAGAATTTTAAAAAATCATTTAAAATATTTGTCATATTTGCAATTTCTTTTAAAAGTTGCTATATTTGTTATTTCCTTATTTAATTTAGCCACCAATTACAATTTTCCAAAGTTCAAAGGTCGAATTGAAAAATGAATAATTGTAATGGGAAAATTGCAAATATGGCAAATATGTAAAATAAAATTTTTATTATTCTCGTTTTACCCTTTATTCTATCAATGACCATCACTTATAGATCTATCAATGATAGTCACAGATAGAATTCTATCTATGACTATCTGTGATAGTCATTGATAGACAAATCTTATTTATTAGAATTTTATCTATTTTTTGTCATGGTCACCAGTGAAAAATGCAAATGGAGGAATCCAAATGAAAAGAAATTGAAATGCTCAAATTGAACTAATTTTTCTATATTAAAATATATCAATGATTATCACATATAGAATTCTACTTGTATTGAAGTCTATCGATGACTATCACTGATAGACATTAGAAGTAGTGACAACATGCACAAAATGCACAAAATGATAGACATCTAGTGATAACTAAGCATTGATAAAACTATCGCTAAACATCGATAGAACTTGAGATGATAGAAATCTATCAGTAATAGGTCTCTATCAGTGATAGAATCTATAAATGATAGAAACCTATCACTGATATATTTCTATCAATAATACAAATAAATCATTGATAGAATAGTAATTTGATAAATTTTGATAAAATGATATTCCTCACTTCAATATGTAACTGAATTTATAAAACTATCACTAAGCATCAATAGAAATTGAGATGATAGAAATCTATCAGTGATAGGTCTCTATCATGATAAAAACCTATCATTGATATATAGAAACCTATCATTGATAGATTTCTATTAATAATACAAATAAATCATTGATATAATAGTAATTTGATAGATTTTGATAAAAATGATATTCCTCACTTCAATATGTAACTGAATTTATAAACAGAAGACAATTAGAATATAAGATAAACTATTACTAATAGAATTTTATCGCCGATAGATTCTATCAGTGATAGAATTCTATTAATAGAAGTCACACGAAATGTAGTCGTTGTCATCGTGTTGGTCAATCATCCATCACTGTAGCAATAAAAAAAGTAGGGGTGTAAAAAGTTCGGTCGGGTCGGTTGTACGGACAAACCGACCCGACCCGACTAGACCCGAACCGGTCGGGTCGGGTCGGGTCACCTTCATTTGATTGAATCAGAATCCCAAACTCACGCTGCAACACTGGAAATCGTGAATGGGTCCGCGCGTTTGTAAGAGGTTCTGCAGCTTTACAGAGGGACTCAAGAGATGTATTTGAGTTTATCAGAGGGACTCAAGAGATGTATTTGAGTTTATCTCTTGAAATAATGTCTAATCGCGAATGGAGTCGTTGACGGCTTCACGGATCTGGAAGTGAGACTGTGAGAGAGGGGCTTGCTTCACAGATCTGGGAGTGAGAGAGGGGCTTGCTTCACGGATCTGGAAGTGAGAGAGGGAGAGAAATAAAGAGAGCATCGGGAGGGAGAACGAGAAACTGAGAGGAACAAACCCAAACCCGCTCACTGTCGCTGCTCGTCGTCGCCGATCACTTCACTTGCCGGAGGAGACGCGGTTCGGGTGGAGGAGACGGCGACTAAGTAAACGTGGGAAAGAGTCTTCAAGCGCGACTGAGAAAACGTGAAGAACGGTGACTGACGGACAGAGAAGAAGAAGATGGAGGAGGGAAAGACGAAAGAGGCGCGATCGATTGGAGGATGGACTACCCTAAACCCTAAATTTTCTATTTATACTGAAAGTTGAGAACCGAACCGGACCGAGTCCGTTCGGTTCGGTTTTTCTTCACCCCTAAAAAAAAGTGTGAATATTAACAATCATCCAAAAAGATGTACCAATATATAGCATTCAAATGATAGAATTATATCACTGATAGGAGTATATCATTGATAGAAGTCTATTAGTGATAGAATTCTACTAGTGATAGATTTTATCACTTATAGAAAGGAAAAGAAGGAAAAAAATGGAATTGAGCTGAAAATTCGGACTGAATGGAACTGGGTAATTGAACGGGTTGGGTAATCACATGGAATGGACTTTTTAGTAATTTAGATGGGTTGGGTGTTAAGTTTTGCTATTTTTACAAATACTTTAATATGTTGCTAATTTTGCTATTATTGCTATCTGTGCAAGTAGTCCTTGAAAAATAGATTAAAAAAATAGACCCAAAATTATATTTAATTTTTTAATAAAATAAACAGTTAGTATCTTTCTTTAGTATACAAACCATTAGTACCCATATGGACCAAAATTAAACATTTTCTTAAACTTGTATACAATCATGGTGCAAGTTCATTCCAATTTCTCAAAAACAAGACAGAAGACCATCTCAAAAACTTAGATACTAAATTAAAAGAAAATATATCAATTCAAAAACTTAGATAAAAATTATTGCAAATATTTGATTTGTCAACCAAAATCACTTTTGTGATGCACTTTTAAAATGATTTTGGGATAACAAAAACAATTTTGGTGATTTCAAAATCACCCCAAACATGTCTCCAACGATTTTGAAGAGTAAAACATATGATTTTGGAGATGGGTCGACATGAAGAAGAGATTAAAAATGATGGGTGTGGGACTACTGTTCAATAATTGGGATTCTTTCCACTACAAAGTCTTTTTCCATAAATGATACCACCACTTTTCCTCTACACTCAACTTTAACAAACAAACTATTCCTCTTCTTTTTGCTTTTTTTGTTTTTTGTTTTTGCTTTTTTTTTTTTCTGGTAGACTTTAAGCCATATTCTTCTTCTCTCTAATACATCAATAATAATGGGGACAGGCATTTTTTTGGATTTGAAAGCAGCACAAAAAGCATAAGCAGAAGCAGAAGACATAGGGAAGGGTAATAGTATACATTCTACCAGGATGGAGTCCAATTACAAGAACAGTTTTGTCAGAATTTGGGGTCATATTTCATATGCAGAGCTCAAAGTTTGATATTCTAATAGCAAAAAAGATGAAAAAAAAATTAAGAGTTCTGACATCAACACAGAGGGGGAGCCAAAAGAAAAGAAAAAAAAAAAGTCTAAAAACAGAACACAAAGCTAGACCAAAACAAACCAGTAACAGACCACTGCCTTAGCTTTCCATTCAAGTAGTGTGAGTTACTTCTTTTTTTTCTTTTGTTTTTTTTTTTTTTTTTGTTTTTTTCTTTACTTCCACAGCTTGATAAACCTGTCATGGCTGGCCGAAGCAACTAGACCCGATGCTGTGGACACTGCTAAGGCAGATATTAAACCTTCATGAGCTGATAGAGTCATCGTCTTGTTCTCAGTCGTGTTCCAAAGCTCTAACGACTGCAGCAGTCCAGACAAAAATGGAGGTGAGGGGGGAAGAACAATTTAATTATTCAAAGCTTAATCAACGCATAGTGAACGAACCAACAATGCACAAACTAGGAACAGAAATTATGTTTCTTTTAACTTAATAATATGACCCTTCCCCATCTACGAGAACACATTTTTCTCCGTCGTCTTCCTTTTCGTTTGGAGGGGACGGGAGGGGAGTGTTTGGATAGGAGGACTTGCCTGGTAACATCCAATGACGAGCAAAGTAGAATAGGTGGGATGAAAAACGACAGAGTTGAACTTATTGCCGTTACAGCTCAAATCGTGAATGGTTTCGCCCTCACTCCCAGAAGCAAGCGTCCATACTCGAACAGAATCCTCACTAACGGATGCCAGGAACTCTCCAGAAGGATCCCAGCAAAGAGAATGAACCGTTTTGCTATGTCCCTATACTTGGAAGCACACATTTCAACCAAAATGGTAACTCAATCCACATGGGAACCAAAGCAAAACACAAGAAGAAATTTCAGGAACATCAAATAAGACAAGTCAAAAAGACAAACATGAAAATAGAATTGTTTTGATCACGGATAATTACATAACTACATAACAAAATCGAACCGAAAAAGCATATTTAAATAAACGGTTGAAAACCAAGAATAGAAAAACAAGTCCAATCATCTAATTATATTTTATTTTTAAGATGTGATTTCTTGGGTTGCATTCAACTGATTTAAATATAGAATACTGATGAATATTGCACACCAACAAACAGCAGCATATGACATCTTTGGCAGGTGGTACAACTTCACATATAAACTGACCTGTAGTGTATGCAGACGTGTTTGTGTCTCGACATCAAAAATGGATACGACATTATCTATAGCAGCACCAAAGTACCTTCCGTGACGAGGTTGAAATCTCAGCTGACCTGTACCACCCTAATTTACACAAGCCATTTAGAACCTAGGTACAATAGCCTATATACAAATAACTACCATTTTTCAATACTCGACCAAAAAGGAGCATGGAGAAGAGAAGCTACTTATAACCCATGAAAAAGAAAGATACCTTGAATACTCCTGCAGAGCTGCCATTAGTTATATTCCAGTATCGAATCTCACCATCGCTATCGCAAGAGCAGACAAGGTCATCCTTCTTCGGATGGAAGTCCAAAGACATAACAGAAGCAGAATGCCCCGTAAAAGTACGTAGAGAATAACAAGGCTGCAGATCAAAGTATAGATTGAGATACAGCAACATATTGTATAGATCCTTTGCACAACAGCAAATATAAGTACATAACAAATGGCTAAACTCTTTTAAGCAATTATCAATTGGGCCTTAATCTTTAAAAATTCTCAAATTTAAAAATTCTCAACCATGTCCTTCCTTAAGAATCTGTTAGATTTTCTTTTTTTTTTTGAGAAATCAGAGAAAAATGAAAGAATATAAAAGGGTGTACCCAAAAAAAAAAAACAAAAACTGTTACATTTCATTCATAGAACTTTAATGAGTCATTAAATTATTGTTTTATTAACCTACTTGGACATATAGTGTGCCACTTGAAAGAAATGGAATGTCCACGTGTCCAATTATGTTAATAAAACTATTGTTAACAGAGTTCAACAATTTTTTTACCCAAGCACATAATTGAGAAATTTTAATACATCAAGGGTAAATCTGAGAATTTCAAAAGATTAAGGACCAAATAGAGAATTTCCTAAAAAGTTGAAAGACCAATTGGTATATTTAGCACAGATATATTACTAGTATGAAGTTGTTATAATGGAATAATTTGTAGTAGAAATTAGTAGTCGAACTTAAGAATAGAGTAATATTGCAATACGGAATTGAGTCTGATGGACACAATATTTCCATCTTATTTTATCACAGAGAAAGCAGATGGAAAAATCTCTAATCAAAATTCGCATCTTAAATTTGTCAAGACGTCTCCAACATACATTTTTCCAAAAATAGATTGTGTGAAGTTCTAGAGGTGACTCTCAGACAGGCATGTTAATGAGACAAGAATATTATATGTGGATAAAGTTCATTGATAATATATACTTCCTCAATTTCAAATAGTTTAACAAAATTGTCATAAAAATGTAAGCTAAGCTTTATCCATACTTCATAAGCCATACTTATATAGGTTATCCAGGTTATCCGTAGCACGGAACACCAATAATTAAGGAATAAAGAGTTAATCAAAGACAGAGACTAACATTGTCGGCATCCCAAACCCTGACGGTTCTGTCGAATGAAGATGTTGCAAGACGAGGCATGCTAGGACTAAAACGAACATCGGTGATCATAGAAGCATGTTCTTCAAGTGAAGTTTTCGGCTTCAAATTTTCTGTGTACCATAATACAGCCTGCACAACCATCATCATAAACCCCCCAGGGAAAAAAAACGGTCAAATACATACAGGCATTAACTAATGCTGCAACCAATAACAGGATTTTTGCAATTTAACATGCACTATTTTAAGCATAACATTCCTGATTTACTGTACAGGTCATCGTCACTGGGTTCTCACCTTTTTATCATGGCCACCACTCGCAAGCAGTTTTCCATCAGATGAAAAGTGGCAAGAGGAGACTTTGCCTGAGCTTGCTCTAACAGAATGCACCTCCGTAAATGTGAACCCTGAAGATTCAATTCACTCCTTAAAGACAACATACAGAATAGCAGAGCATGCTTAAAAACAATTTTCAACTTATCTATAGTTATCCTAAATAGCTTTTAAGTCCCTGTCTTATAGCAGGATCAAGAATGTATGCAACATGCCAAAAAGAAACCCTGCCTCATTAAGACAACGACAAATTCCTCCTTTCACTACCAATTTCTAAATCCTACATCACTTCACCTTTTCTACACCATGATTATCCATTTTCTATCCTTCCAAATTGACCAGATTAAGAAATGTAAGGAAAAGAGACGAAGTCTAGAGATGCACTCCTGGTACCACAAAACATCTCACAGGGTCTTTTCAAGGAGCTTGTATCATTACTATATCACTCAATACATGGGCAACATGCAGGGGGCAGAAAATCACCTCCTTGTTGGACAGTCTCTCCTTGGATGGAGAGATAGAGCGGTAAAAGGATAAAATGGAGACTATCAAATCATTAACGATTAATATGTTCTCTATAATAATTGCACAAAATTGAAAACACACCAGCTAGGAGAGATTTGAATATACAGATGAGATTTAAAAACAATAGTTGATATGATGAAAGTAAGATTATTTTGTCCGGTAAAGATGCATGAACATAAGATTAGACCACAAGCAGCATAAATTTAGTACGTACCACTGTGGCAGAATGCAGAACACGTTACTTGCCATTCTCAAATATTCATTTACCTACTGGCAATTGCAAAAAAAAAAACAAGCAGAAGAATAAGGAGAAAACAAAGTATAGCATTTACTGCACCTTTGCTGCCATCCATACAGCGGCCTACAGGATCTCTAGGGTCCGTATCATCATGGGATAAAAAAGACTCAACATTATCATCAAGAGACCCATCCTCCACAAAGCGATCCATATCAGCCTGCAATTCAAGTTCTTTATCATCCCACTGCCAAAATGGAATGCCAATGAGCAAGTGCAAAAGGAATTATTTATAATTCCTTCCATAGAAACAACTACCACTCCACCTACCAACTGATTTGAGGGGGATGTAAAAGTGCCAGTGCCATCACTGCTGAACATCATCAAAGGTTTAGATGAACTACCACTGTGAGGCAAAGCAGGCATTGAGATTGCATCACCAGGTGTGTGAGTTGAGGGAGTTGAGGGAGCAGAACTAGGGGACGGCCCTGCTGTATTTGCTGTTCCTGAGCTATTTGCTGGACCTGAAGATGACACTGGCTGCTTCCTCTTTCTCCCAGTTTGATTTTTTGAAACCTGAAGATGAAATGTCAGAGAACATTTTAACATCCAAACATCCTCTATTATTAGCAGGTATGATCTGTGTTTGTAGAAACTGAGGAAAGATATATATGCTTTATCAATAGTGAGGTGACCAATGATTGCTGTGGTGTAGTGGTTATCACGTTAGTCTTACACACAAAAGGACCCCAGTTCGATCTTGGTAGCAACATCGTTCTTTTTCTTTTCTTATCAAAAAGATAAAAAAGGTGACCAATGATCAGTATATTCACTGTTAGACCTGGTCATTTCCACGAAATGAGTTTGACATGCTACCATCCATGGTGGCACTGCCAGCACCCCCAATTTTTTCTTGCTGATGCATATTGTGGTTTGAGCTTTGTGATTGTTGATTTGAAAGAGCATGTTGCTGAAGTTGCTGCTGCTGCTGCTGCATTTGCTGGCTACTATTCTGTTGCTGCTGTTGTTGATGCTGTAATTGAGCCATTTTTATCTAAGGAAAACAAGACGTGCTTAGAAAACTGGACCATGGTCCATGAAACCCATAATGTGCTCTAAAATATAATATCCAGATATAAGAACAAAAACTGAAACCATCCGTAAGAAATGTAATTGACAGGGTAAATTAACACCTTCATGATCATGTCTGTGTTGTCTCCGCGTGGCAAAAGAGGACTGCCAGCTTGGAGAGGAGATCCAACACTTGGAACAACATCACCAACAGAGTTTGAAAGTCCATCTTTTGCAATTCGACTGTTCAAAAGCATTCTCAATCTTCTACCATCGTCATTAACAGAAGGTGATGTTAAATTCTGTTGTGCGAGCATAAGTTGTTGGTGTTGTGGTGTCAACATCTGAAGCTGAGGAAAAGGCTGAGGAGCCTGTATGAAAGGTTTTTGTTGCTGAAGGATCCCAGAACGGAGCTGCTCTAATCCCTGCAAAAGAAAATGAAAGATTGAATGAAAAGATCAACTTGGAATCCATGCATTTTACAAATATTATAGTAATTTGATAACATACAGCGAGGGGCCATCCCTTTAAGGTCAAATTATTGCCACCATGATTTGATCCTGAAAGATATTTTCATTTAACATGTAAGACACATCTATTAGTACCCAACAAGACCCTAATTTACCTTTAAACAAAAAATCCTCGATATAATAGTAAATGAAGATTGAGTAATTAAAACACAGGGTTCCAATCAAAGCATATTTCTACAAGAAGTCCTCAAAACATCAATAGTTTGGCAGTACCGGGAATGCCCATCAGTGAACCCTCAGGACCTGCAGCTCTAGGATTCAAAACTGGGTTGATCTCGGTCTTTATATCCTGCATCTACGAGTTTTTTAGGAAGAGGAAAGAATATATTATGTAATGAACTTAGCACAAGTACCATACCGGTGTGGAACCTGGCAATTGCTGGCTCCTAGACTGAACTTGAGGAGACATTCCCCCGGCTGTACCATGTAATACTTGCCTGTAATTAGAATTCTAAAGCAAGTTAGGTAGTGCTTTGGCATCCGATGCAACATTTACATCAAATATGTGATTCTTAGGAATTTCCACAGTACCTCATCATGCAACAATATTAATACCTAAGTTACTTCCTCCCATGAAGTTAAAATCCACAAAGAATGTGATTTAACTAAAGCATAAAGAGTTATTTAAAATATACCATCAAACGTAAAACAAACTCCAATATTCAAAGGGGAAGTCTTATTTTAGTGAATGGCCTTTTGTTTCATGTGAATGCAGTGATAATGAGAGAAATATCTACAAGAAAAGCACCCTGAGGACTGGCTGGTTGCTGCAGCTGACTTCAGAATTGAAGCATGATTTGGGTCCAACAGCTGCCCAACATTTTCCCCGTATCTTTGCTGTAAGATTACAGAAGAAGAATAAGAAAAGGTAACAAGAACTCATGTTTTTCAAAAACCTAACCAGTATACCTACTTTCATAGCCGCGTCATCCAGAGAATCCCTCTGATGGGGCAGTTTTAATCTATCCTCATACATTTTTGTAGCCAATGCATTTACAGATCCAGGATTCTGGCGCATAAGAGGATCATTTCCAACAAAACCATTTGAAGTTCCATTTAAGAGCTGAGCTCCATCTCTTCGCTGCTGTTGCTGTTGCTGTGTCTGTTGTTGTTGCTGCTGTGGCTGCTGTTGCTGCTGATGTTGTTGCTGTTGTTGCTGCTGCTGCTGTTGGGCATGTCTCTGCATCAGAAGCATCTGCATGTGTTGTGGTTGCTGTTGTTGTGGCTGTGGTTGCTGCTGCTGTTGTTGTTGATGTTGCTGATGTTGCTGTTGCTCTCTTGCTTTTATTAATTGTGTCTAGAAAGTTAATAGACTGTAAGTTTCTTTTGCAGGGAATTAAGTTTCTTTTGCTGTTGCTATTGTTGTTTCTTTTGCTTTTATTAAGTTAATACATGTGAAGAGAAAGAGTGACTTAAGTTTATTTTAGGAAGGGGTTTTTTATGCAATCTATAAATCAATTTGTAATACATTCTTGATAAATTGCATCTACAAAGATTTCAAATTCAGGTTCACCAACTATTGAAGTAAAACCTAAACAACAGCAAGGTCATTTTCACTAGAAAATTTTATAAAGAAAATAAGAAAGGAAGAGAACCTACACATTCCAAAACAACATTCTTTCTTTCTTTCTTTATACATATGTAGACTCTCGTTTTTCTCTATTTTACATCTTGCCACACAGCAAAATCGAATTCTTTTAATAAAATCATATTGCAATAGGATTTAGGAATAAAGGGTGTGTCGTGAGAAAATGACAATTTACTCGGATTTGAGAATTACTTTAATGCTCCCCTATGTAGATAAAGCCACCGGTGGTCAAAACAATAGTGGCAGGTTCAATACAGACAATTCAAAGATTTATATAGCGATGCTTGATAGTTAGCCTATTGTGTATAGTTAAATCTATAAATGATGCAAATAAGGGAAAAGAAAATCTATTATCATGTTACACCCGATGTTGTATGCACAGAACGCTTGAGACTGAAGTTGTAGGTTGAAATTTCAATCAAGAATCAGAAAAAGATGCTGAATTTTGGTGCATGACCAAAATTGACCAAGTCAACAACGATATATTCAACTCGAAAATGGTAACAAGAAAGAAATTATTTCTTCAATACAAGATTAGGATGAAATGTTAACAGCATAAAAAATAAATATCAAATGCAGAAAGTACATTTCCCATGTTCAATCGTATTAGAAGAATAACAATATGCAACAAACCTCGATATAAGATGCAGCAACATCAGAGTGCTTGTCATTAGTCCTAGCAATGAATATATCCCAGAATACCGACCACCATTCGAACAGAAAACCTCCAGGCGCATCAATAGCTGTAACCCCATAACTCCAACTCATCACTAACATGAGCAAATGGTACAACACCAGTCCATAATTGAACCAAACAAATGAAACGCTATCCAAAATACTCACCCACAGGATCCGAAGACACTTTTCCCTCTGCTTGAAAAGCCTGAGCAGTAGCCTTCAAATCTCTTTTTACCAAATAATCATGAATATACACATCTAACCTGTTACATAACGGTGCACCGAGTACAAGAACAAGATTCCGAGTTAAGGGGGTAATTGAATTTTCATTTCCAGTGAAAAGATAAAGAAAACAAAAAAAAAAAAGAAAAAGAAAGCGAACACCAACGCACAATAGTTTAACCAGCAAAGAAAATGAAGAACTAGAACAAACCGAAACAAGGGTTGGACTAGAGTAAGACAAGTCATCGACTAAATTGAAATCAAGACTGAACCCTAAATCCTCCAAAACGAAGTAAGCCAATGCCAAGGTTCGCGCGCAAAATTTCAAGAAACGGGGTCGAAAAATCGAAATTTGAAATGCTATAAAGAAGCAATAAAATGAAAATTACAGAAACCCCAATACGAAATCCACGAAGAGGAGAGAAGAAATCCATTGAAGTAGCAAAAAAGATAGAACCCCAAGTAGAAAAAAAAGTGAGAATAGGAAGCAAAACACACAAGAAACTTACATTTTATCAGCTTCCCAGTTGGTCTGAGACATGTTTTCGAATCGAAACACTGGCAGAAGAGTGGATAAAATCAAAAGAAACTGTTCAGTTTCTTGAAAAACAAGCTCCTGCAGCTCGTATTGAGCTCTTCTCGGCCAAAACCACCAAACCCAAAAGCGAAAAAACAACAACCCTTTTCGCCAAAACCATAGAAGAATCCAGAAAGAGGAAGAAATTAGTAAGAACTGCAGAGGGGAGAATCTACGCAAGGGAATAGAAGCAGAGCCTCTGATTCCAGCAATGAAAGTATAGAATGTAAGGCCGTATTATTATTACATCTACCAATTTATATGTATATATATATATATATATATATATATATATTATTTTTATATATAAATTTCAAGGAAGGATCGAAATAGATACCTGCAATCCAAAAACGTATTTTTGTTCTGAAGCTTTTTGCTTTTATTTCGAGAGAGCGGAAAAATTATTTTGCTGATATCCGTGGGCCTTGGACGAAAGGAAACTAGTTGTTGTTTGCAGATATCATAATTCCTCTAACCCACGAAATTACCATTATGCCCTTCGGTATATCGCGAGGATTTATGGGTTTATTCTGCTCTGTGTGGTACAGAACAAGAAGGGTCAGTTCGTACTTTCGCTCTGCCTTGATCTGCTGATGCCTTTTCAGAATGGGGCTTGAAGTTTGTGGTAATTACAGAGATGGCCCTTGATATTTTTTTTTTTCTATTTGTAAAACCCCCTCGTGTATTGTTTTAAATTAATATTTCGCTCCCATGCGTTGGCTCGTGGTAGACGGTTCAGGACTGCTGGTTGGTCTGACTCTGACCTTGGTTAAAAAATTGCAGAATACCTAATTTGACCTTGTCTTTGGTATTTTATTTTTAAGTCCTTTTTCTTTTATGTTTTTCTTTTTCCTTAATATATGTTTTAATTCCTGTTCTTTCTTTGTTTTTTTTTCTTATTATTATTTTTTTTTGTTCTGTCTCCTAACTTACCCAACATAATACTTGAGAATAGGTGGAAATTTAGAAGAGAAAAAAAAATTATTTAATACGTACAAATTGTTAATTTCTAATGAATTTGGTTGAAATTTCTGACTTCCTTCTCTTGGATGACCATTCTTTAAAATTAATAAAAGAATCTACCAATGTCATGTAAGTTTATCATCAAGCAATTTCAACAATTAATGGAGGGACTAAATTGAAAGAAAAAAATGAAATATTAATGAATAGAGCGATTACACAGGCCGACTTTGGGCAATGGATGGGCATACCCAAAACAATCTAGGTGTAGATTTGAACCTCAACTTTTTATTCATTGATATAATAGTCTTTTTTTTTTTTTTTTTGACAATATGTGGGGAGGGGGATTCGAACCACAAACCTTGTGGTTATCGGTACAACTTTATGCCAGTTGAGCTAAGCTCTTATTAGCATATAATAGTCTTAAGTTATGTTCAGGTTGATCAAACACTATGGATTGAAACATAGAGTTTGTCTTTTGTTTTTTATTTAAATAATAATCGTTCAATGTTATATAATGAAGAAGATCAACAAAAAGATAAAATATCATTCCAAATATATTAAATAAAAAATTGAGACCCCATTTGATAACCATTTGTTTTTTTTATTTTTGAAAATTGGATTTGTTTTCTTCCAATTTCCTCACAATTGTTTTCAAGTTTGTTAAGATTACATTTGAATTCCTAGCCAGATTCCAAATTCAAAAAACAAATCTTTGAAAACTACTTTCTTTAGTTTTCAAAAATTGATTTGGTTTTTGAAAAATGGGAAGGATGTGAACAACAAAACAAGGAAACTTATTGATAGAAATAGTGTTTATAAACTTAAATTTCAAAAACCAAAAATAAAAAATTAAGGTCCCCATTTGATTTTTTGGTTTTTGAAAATTATGCTTGTTTTTCCCCCCATTTTCATATCATGGTTTTCATTTTTGTCAAGGACACATTTGAGTTACTATCCAAATTCCAAAACACAAAAACAAGTTTTTGAAAACTTTTTTTTAAAAAAAAAAAAAAAAAAATTGGCTTGGTTTTTAAAAACATGGAAAGAAGGGTATTAGAAAAACAAAGAAACTTGTGGGTAGAAATAATATTTATAAGCTATATTTTCAAAAACCAAAATCAAATGGTTATCAAACAGGTCCTTAGTGTTCAATTTGGAATCTTATCATGCTCATTTTTATTTTAGAATTTTACCATTCAAATAAGGGGTAGGTATTCGAATCTAAACCATTATAGAAAATTAATTGACGTCTCAGACTCAACTAATTTAGTTAACGTGGGTGTTCGTTCGTTTTTTTTTTTTTTTTTTTTTTGAGAAGAATAATGTGGGTGTTCGTGATTAAAATAGTTGTTGGATCCTTTCAATAAAATTTTCTAAATTATTTTATAATGTCTTATTTAAGAAATGAATATCATGTTATTTATAAACTGTGGTTGTCAAATTGATTATAACTCAGTAGTAACTAATGCCAAAGCGAGGATAGCTCGATTGGCAAGTACCCTTGGCACGTACCCTCGACCAGGAGGTTAGAGATTAAAATCTCCCACCCCAAATGTTGTTAAAAAAAAAAAATGTTGTGAGGTATGTGGTTTGAATCCCCCTCCCACATGTTGCCAAAAAAAAAGTTCAATAGTAATTAATATGTCCATTAAAAAATCGTAAGGTGTATTCCAACAAACTAAATCTTTTTAGATTATAAAAATATTTTATATTTATCGGATAAGATTCAAATCTTCCTCTCCAACTTCCTCTCGATAACGCCTTCCTTCCAAGCACAAACCGAGTTCCCATTGAGGTTATACTTTAGTTTCCAACTCCAACATAGGGTTGCAAATTTGACGTAGATAGAATATAGGTATCAATCTTATCCAAGTGGTACAAAAGATGCCACGGGAATATGTAGTCAATAATTTTATTTTTTTTTTACTGTTTTTGTGTTGCAAGGGTGATTTGTTGTTCTCGAGCTACAGAGACACTGTGTTTGGCGCTCATCCATTTTGTTCTCGAACTGCAAAAACACTACATTTGAGGCTCACCCATCTTGTTGCTCTAAAAAATCCAAGTCTAATGTTTACACATTACATACAATTATCACCCACATATACATTATATTTGTTATTTTATATGATTTTTTTTAATACTTGAATTACAAAGTAATTTTACATTTTGTTTTTCTTCTTTTTTTTTTTTTTTTTTTTTTGAAGAATTGTTGAAGAATGTTTTTGTTGTATTCTTACATATTTTGCTTGGCAAATGAGTGATTTTTGCTTTATGTTCATGACTCTATATATGAGGTATTTTAGTTAATTTTAGAATAATATGTTTTTAGATTTTTTATTTTAGTTTGTTTGGATTTTAGTTAATTTTAGAACAATACGTTTTTAATTTTTAATTTTTATTTTTGAATTTAACAGTATTATCAAGATTTTAGTTTGTTTGGATTTTGAAGATATATTATGATATTATTTGAGAATCTTCATAGATTAAAAAAAATATCGTTTTCTGCAAAAAATTAGGAAAATACTGGTACTTTCCATTCAAAGGCATTTTGGTCAGTTTGAAGCAATTAATAAATTTCCAATTCTATCCTTTTGTCATTTTCACAATAACAAATATTTTTGTATTTTTTCAAAATCAACCTTTTATTTGAGTTATTATTATCGTTAACCCAAATGTGTTTAAGCAGATTTTCTTTAAGAAGTAGTTTTGTGGTAATCTTTTTTCGTTTATTATTCTCTACATTTTTAAAATTTATAATTTAAAGTTTTATATGAAAATTAATTTTTTACAATTTAGTATTCAAATGTATTATGATATTTATGTTTTGGCAAATTCTATGAACACAAACTAGAATCAAGACACTTGATTTTGTTTCCAACATTTATGTATAATTTTTAAAACATTTTTTAGGATGAAAATGAAAAACATAAATGATTACCAAACATTTTTTTTTTCTAAAAAATTATACACAACTTGAAACAGAAATGTTACTAGACTTTTCTATTTTTAGCGATTTCAACATTTATTATATATATATTGTTCCATTATTTTTCTCAATATGCATACTCTCGCATGCATCGACAACTTAAATTTGTCTATATATATGTAAATAATTTAAACCAAGAAATGAAACGAAGTGCATTTAACGTACGATGTTTTTAAACTAGTAGTTAATTATTTTGTATCAATAAATGATTTGTATTTTTTATGGAAGAAATCATTTTTTTTATTTAAACAGTATAGTATTAAAGACTTTCTACTACTAAAATGAGCATAGTTCAATGGTAATTGTCATGTATCAACGACAAAGAGGCCAAAAATTTGAATCTCCCACCCCAAATATTGTTTTTTTTAGAAGAACTCAAATGTTGTTGAACGAAGAAAATAAAATAAATTTTTTTTTTAAAAAAAATGAACATTCTTTCCACCATCACTAGTACATCGACATTTTTTTTTTGAAAAATCACTAGTGCATCAACATCTTTTAGGGTCCGTTTGGAATACATATTAATTTAAATATTTTTCAAGAATGCATTTTTTAAAAAACATTTTGTATAAAAATAATGGTTTAGAATTTAAGCACTCATATGTTTGGTTGCATTTTTTCACAAATGTTTTTATACACAAGTTATTGTTTACTTAAGAAGTCTTTTTTAAAAAGTTGGTTTCAAGTGTTTTTCTCAAAATGATTTATTTATCAATCTCATTTTCTAATAAGTCATTTGTAGTGGTTGCCAAACATTAGAATTTTTTTCAAAATGATTTATTTTCAAAATTAAACACTTGAAAAGCTAAACCAAACACACCCTTAATATGTTTGATCTCAAATTATATTTACTGATGGTCTGAACTAAAAAATAAAAACATATATATATTCTTCACAATCGCGTTGTGTGAGTAAGTTTTCCATGTTTTTCATGTGTGTATACATTATTATTAATCTTTTTAGTTCAATAACACATGCAGGGTGAACTAAAAAAAAAACATATGCAGGATGAGAATTCGAGCCTTTAACCTATTGAGTATTGAGTAAATTTTCAATGTTCTATCGAGAATTGTAGAAGTGGATTGTTATCTATAAGTGACAATATAATAAATTACTAAGACGTTGATCAACAAATGACCGACCAAAAATGAGATTGAAACAAGAAAAAATGTGTATATATCACACGGTTAAACAACATTCTTATCCATTGAGGCCTTGAGGGTACTTTTTTAACCATAAATTGAAAATATCTATGTAGATTTCAACAATAAATCTTAATTGCAATTTGTGAAAGCATGCAACGCTTTGATGGATAAAATTCAATCGTCTGATTATTTGTTAAACTTTAGATTCTCCTATAAGCATGGGTCAATTTTATTTATTACCATATGTGTTTGTCATGTTGGACTAGTTTGTTAACACGTGTCATGCACGTTTATATATCTAATTTAATATATATATATATATATATATATATATATATATATATATATATATTAAATTTTCAACATATAAAATAAAAATATAGATTAAATACTAATAGCATATCATAAAAATTTTAATTTATTAATAATTAAAATTAATTTATGTATTTTTCATTTCACATTCTTGTTAATTTTTTTTTTTATTAACATACCTTTTATATATAAAAAAAAATCATAGTTATATATTTGAGACTTAGAAGACAAAATTTTAAACTTTTCATTTGAACTAATATTGAAAATTATAAATTTATGGTGGTTTGTTATAAATTCTATTTTGGTGATTTGCTACAAATTCTAATCAACACGCTAGGAAAAAGATTGAAAGTTTGATTTTGAGCTAAATTATTTTTTGACTAATATTTACCCTAACTATCATGTTATTTAAAAAAAACGAATAATTAATATAATACATTTAAATTATTGTTATTAAGAAAAATAAGATAAAATAATTTAATTTAATAAGCATGTTAACTTTGTTATAAAATGTAAACATAGGACATTGAGTTACCAAATTCAAATTAAAACACGTTCTACCATTTTAAAAACAAAAAACACAATAAACTATAGCAATTATAAGAAATAATCTATCTATCTATATCTATATCTATATTTATACTATATATAAAATGGGCTAAGATGGGAGAATCTTTGCATGTCAATTTTGTCCTTACAATTTTATTCAATTCCTATGTTGTCCTTCACTACTTGTTGATGAGACACAACTCTCTTTTGAGTTGAATTGTCCATTGAGAGAAGTTTGTCTAATAGAGGTGATTCTTCAATCTTTGGGATGTGACTATTCGAGTTTAGGTGTCCATTTAGAGATGTTAGGACAATGAAGGTGATCTTCAAATTTTGACCGTACAAAATATATTTAAAAATTAAGGGCTTGTTTGGTAGGCAATCCAAATTTTGTTTTATGTTTTCAGATTCACTGAATTCAGTGAATATGTGTTTGACAGACGTGTTTTTGAAAACTCTTTTTGGATTCTGTGATCCAAATAATGAAAAATCTAAAAACGACTTTTTTATGTTTTCAATGTATCCAGATTTTGAATTTGAAAATTTTAAATACAAAATTAAATTAAAAAAAGATAAAAACTCTAATAAATATAGTATTTCATGTTATAAACTCAATTTATTTTTGTGAAATTAAAATTTGTATATTATAATGTATTATAAATTATATGATATTGTAAAATAATAATTATAAGAAAATTATAACACATTACATGTTTAAAAATTAACCAATAATAGTTTATATCCAACTTAGTATTTAGATGACAACTACAAATAATTTATGGTTTATAAATATATCATCAAACACATTTTGAACCATTGTTTAAATTGGGATCCAATTTCTGAATCTGCTTCCAAACACATATTTGAAAACATGAAATACAACTCTGTTTTCATTGAATCCCTTGTTTTCAAATTTCTATTTTCATATCACTAATCAAACGTACCCTAAACTTTTAAGTCGAATAGCTGCAATTTATGCCGATGGAATACAACTATTCGGGTGGAAGTGGCACATCGAATCAATGTATTCATTCATATATAGGTGTAATCCATGTATAAAAAGAAATAAACATAATTGTCAACATACATTGTCTATTTTTTCCTATCAAAATGTTAAGTGATAGAAACACTTCTTTTATTAAAGAATTCAATGGTTTCAAAAAAACAAAAAAAAAAAAAAAAAAAATTAAAAGTGTTTGTTCTTTATAAAGAAAACATTGAATTGTATCAAAATAAAGCTTCGAGGAAATTCAAAACTTTTTGTCTCACGAGTTGAAATAAGGGGGTTTTCAACTATTCCCTAAATCATTTTTTTTCACTGATGAGCAATAAGGTAAAACTCGAACTTGTTTTTTTTTTCCTGCATTTTTAACATAAAATTCTCAAACAATTAAATTTAAATTGAAAAACACAATTACTGGTTGGAAAGAAAGAAATTTCACTTGTACTTTCATTTATACTATGTAAATATATAAAATATCATTCTAATTTTTTCATTTAAAAAATCAGAATAAAAGACCAACAAGAAAAAGCAAACTAAAAAAATGTATAACTTCTTCCATGTGTATTTTCTCATGGACTATTTTTTAAATTGAATTCTTTTAAGTTGAATGATTGTAAAAATGAGCTATTTTTGTCAAATTTATTGACTTATTTTGTTAGCTATAGGTTTTTTTTTTTTTTTTTTCCCTTCTTCTTTGTTGGTTTAACATTTCATCTTTTCCAAAAGTTTGCTTAAAAGTGTCTTACTTCATTTTACTTGAGATCATTTAAAAATTATAAATGAAATATCTATATTACAATTTTAAATTATAAGACAATAATTTTTTTTATCCAAAATAAGATCAGTTGGGTAGAAAAATATATAATAATAACCATATTTTTTTCCAAAATCTTTGAATCCTTAGGCCCCGTTTGGTTCGTGATTTGAAAATTGTTTTCGAAAATAAAGAATTCAGCAGAAAACGAAAACAAATTTCTTATTTCCATTATATCTAAAAACATGTTTGGTTCTAATTTAAAAACTTTAAATTTGAATTCAAAATTTGAAAACTGTGTTTAGTTATGAATTTGAAAATGCACGAAAGTATTGATAGGTGCTTGGTAAAATTAATTTTTTTTAGAAAAAGTTAATTTAATATGATTATTTTTGTACTTGACTTTTATTCATTTGTAGAGAGATTATAAATCAATGATGCTGAAATTGATTCTTCAAAAAAAAAAAAAATTGTTGGAATTGAAATTATAAGGAAAAAAAAAGATATACCATATAGTTGTATTATATGAAACTTTTGATTTGTAAATTGGAGAAGTATATCAAAATAAGTAGAATTATGTAAAAAGTAAAAATAACAACCAAAATATCAGGATCAATCAAACACACTATTTACCCAACATTAATTTTGTATTTTTTTTCCCTTAGAGTCAAAGATAATTTGGATATCAAAAATAAAAAATGTTGTTGGTAGATAATGCAACATTGTTTGATGGAAAGAAAGATGTATCTTGTGTTTTTAAAGCTGTATCTCGTGTTTCCATTCTTTTGAAAACAAAATTGGAAAACAATGAAAACAACATTTTATCGTTTTTGAAAATAGACCATTTTTTGAGTTGTTTTCGAAAATTGTTTTTGAAAACAGGTATACCAAACACGTTTTCATAGTTTCCCTTGTATTTTTTATTTTTAAAAACATAAAAACGAAAACAAATCATGAACCAAACGGGGCCTTAATTTTTCAGAGCAATTGTCATAATTTGAATGTGAAAATTTTGATTGCACATATTTGGATCATGAACAAACTCGATTATATATAATATCTATATAATTTTTTTAGTTATTTTAGGATACATATCTTTGAGTTGTCTACCTATTATTCACCCATAATTTCATGCATATTTTTTTTTTTTTTTTTTTATGTTATAAAGATTTTTACCCACGTGCATTGCATGTGTGTTTTGACTAGTATTTACAAAAGCAAGATACAATACAACAATTATAAAATAATTAAAAGAAACAATGATAACCCAAAAAAAAAAAAAAATCAAGGCTCAATTTATATACACACTCTTGAAAATGTATTAGCCAAAGAAACATCATTATTCAACTTCATCAAAGTATAATTGTAAACTTCCAAACTTACGAATTAGAGTTGATACCGTTGGCATAGAATTTTTTCAAACCAATTAGAAATTGTCACGTCATTAATTTTAATGACAAAGTGTTTTTATTTAACTTTGGGGCGTGTTGCAAATTAACACATATCTCAAAATTAATTATGGCAAAAAAAAAGTTCAATTTAGTCTAAGTTCATGAAGTTAAATTAAAATATGGTTAAACTCGAGATTGAATGATCATTTAGCCTAAAGTTAAATTTAGTCTAAGTTCATGAAGTTAAATTAAAATATGTTAAGTTCATGAAGTTAGATTATATTGGGTTCAATTTAAATCCAAGTTTATTAATGTAATTGGGCCTGAAGCCCAAAATTCATCCAAGCCCATGGATGAGTCCAAGCCCAAGCCCACGAAGGCCTTCTGAAAATCTATAAATAGGAAGGATTGGCCTTCATTAAAGGGGGCAGAAGAAAGAATGAGAGAAGAGGAAGATTGAACATAAGTTTGAAGCTCTAATCCTCCTACAAAACTCTGAAGCTCTGAAGATTGAAGTCTCTGCAAGATTTAGAAGATTGAAGCTCTCTGCAAGACTTTGAAGGTTGAAGCCTCTGCAAGACTTAGAAGATTAAAGCTCTTTGCAAGACTCAGATTGAAGCTCTAATCCTCCTGCAAGATTCTGAAGATTGAAGCTCTAATCCTCTTGTAAGACTCCGAAGATTGAAGCCTCTGCCAGACTTTGAAGATTGAATACCAGATCTTTCTGCAAAACTGAAGATCGAAGTCCAAATCCTCCTACAAGCTTGAAGATTGAAGTAAAGTTCTAAAGATTAGAAGACTTGAAACCTGAAGTCTACTTCAATCTACCCAGGAGAACTCAAATCTTTCAAAGGTGAACAAACTTTCAAGACTCTGAAGATTAAAGCTTCTTGAAGACTCTGTAGATCAAAACTACCTTGAGTTTATGAGAGAAATCATCAAAGGATTATAACACCGTTTACTGTTGAAACTGACTATTTCGTGCGATGACCTAGGTAACTCGATCTTAATCCTGAGCTAACTATGAAATCCTGTTTATTCGGGATTATCCTTTGATTTGCATGGGTGAGGGTGGCTCATCATCGCCGACTCAATAAGCCTACCATTTTGGGGATAAGACCGGGTAGATAGTTGGGGACATAGTCCTGCAAGACGAAATTCATTCATACCCGATTTAGGGATAGTAGAGAGGTTGTTCCCTTAAGTGCTGACTCTGGGGCTTGAACAAAGGGATCCCGCCCTCTCACTGGTCCAAGAGGGACTCGGTTTGTTGGTTGGACCACAAACCAACTATTCATTAGAGGATCAGTGGGACTTAAAAAACCAGAGGTAACTTTAGGGGTAAAACAAACATTTGACCCAGCTGTAGTTACGAACAATCTATGAAGGGTCGACTTACTAATCATGGTTATATCGGGTGGACAAAAATATATCTACAATGAGGGGAGTGCAACTATCGAGCTATAGTGGAGTGTCTCAGTAGTTAATGAATGTTGGTTAACTAGGTTAATGAGTTTAGCCGGTTAGTCTCGGATCGTTGGAGCCCATGATCTGTAGGTCCATTAAGTCCCCCTGCTAGCTCATACTGACTAAACCTTAGAACAAAGTGATGAGAGAATCTGAAGTGTTCAAATTCGGTTTAGGGAGTTAACGTTAATTATATCGATATTATTAACGTGATAGTTTAATTATGGATTAAACTATAATTAGAGAGAATTGAAGTTTTTAAATATGATTTAAATATCAATAAGATGTATGAGATACATATTTTGGTTTAGATATGAATAGGGATTCCCATTGAAAACCGGGATTGAGAGAGATCGGGATTGATATATTTATTTAATTTGGTATTTGATATTAAATTAAATAAATATAATTAATTAAAATAGTTTAATTAATTATAAATTGATTTTATTTATAAAATTAATTATTCTAATTAATTTAAATAGTTAAATTAATTATGAAAATTAAAATTGAAAGTCAATTTTCAACTTGGTGATTTCATGAATCACTTTATGCATGCTCCCAATTTTGGCCACCTAATTAGGTGACTAATTAACTCAAATTATTTTGAGGTGTTGTTGACACAATAAAAGCCTTCTTCTTTTAAATAAAAGAAGAAGAAGAAGGTTGAGATTGTAGATTACAAGAAAACCACATTTTCTCTCTAAAAAATATCAAGTTTCATTCTCTCCATTTTTATTTTGAAAGTTCAAGCTTCCTTCATCCGAATTTATCACCAATTCAGCTCCCACAAGTTCATTCTAAGACCGGAGGATAGCGGGGAAGATGCTCGTGGTTGCCCACAGCGAGCTCGTGTTCAATTTCATCCAACGGTGTTGAAGAATTCGATCCAAAAGGTTGGTAACCAAATGATATGACCTAAATAGTCCTATTTTAAGTTCATTCTAATCTAAGCTTGTTAGAGTCATTTTATGCTTTACTTGTCTTATTTACAGGTTAATTGAGCTTAGGCTATGTCGGGAGCCGATCACTCTAATTGGTGTTAATTCGGGCCAATTAAGGAGTTTTGGAGCCATCTCGATGTCTTGGACGGCGAGGAGGTGAAGAGACCCAATTGTGCTGAAGCGGGCCTGAAGAATGACATCGAAAGCCGAAGATTGAAGTCCCGAACCAAGAAGAAGCGAGTCAAAACCGAGAAATTGAGCAGCAAGTTGGGATATGAGGCTGGCGTCGAGACGCCATATTTGATAGGACCTAAATAGTCCTATTTTATTGCCTCTAATCTAAGCTTGTTAGAGTCATTTTATGTTTTACTTGTCTTATTTACAGGTTAATTGAGCTTAGGCTATGTCGGGAGCCGATCACTCTAATTGGTATTAATTCGGACCAATTAAGGAGTTTTGGAGTCATCTCGATGTCTTGGACGATGAGGAGGTGAAGAGACCCAATTGTGTTGAAGTGGGCCTGAAGAATGACACCGAAAGCCGAAGATTGAAGCCCCGAACCGAGAAGAAACGAGTCAAAACCGAGAAATTGAGCAACAAGTTGGGATATGAGGCTGGCGTCGAGACACCGACGCGAATTCGAGCCGAAGTATAATGTTCGTGGCGTCGAGATGCTACCCTTGACGTCTCGATGCCGGCGTATTTTCTATATATATGTAGCCTCGGTTTTAGTCCGCCGTTAAGTTAGAATTTTGGTCTGTTTTACGATTTCTTTGCCTCTTTTACATTCCAGCACTCTTGTAGACCATTGTTGGTCATATTCTATGGATTCTTTTATGTTATTTGTTGCTTTTACTTCACCTGTGCGTAGCTAAACTCGTTTAGATTGTTGGATTGGATTTATGTCTTGACTCTAAATAATATTGGCTGAGTTTTCTGGTTTATACTTTCTGTTCTTGCTGTATTTTCATTGAGTTTTGCATGTTATCCCGTTTAAACCAATACATGAGGCTAGTCAATTAGGATTGACGCCCTATGTGATTAACGCTTGTGTATTCTATCAGTTATTTTTAGATAGCCACTAGGTTGAGGCAAGCCACTCTCTACGCAAGACGACCCTTGATAGGCCTACGATGCATGTTAAAGGTTGTAGGAATTAGATTTAAATTGTATTTGAGTTTAGTTCTTATGATTCCGGACCCACGATCCCAAAGCGGCTAGTTTTAATAGGTGGTTGCAAAATTGTTTGTTGATAAACTAGTTAGATATAAGTAGTAACCGTTGCAGAGGTCTCGGATGGTTGCTACATTATGCATAAGGGGTGGCGAGCGATAGTGTTTATATTAATTAATCTTGTTAATTTCCGAATTCACGATTAATGAGTTAATTAGCACATGTTAGTGTAGGGGGGTCCTCCGAGTAACCTAGAAGCCAACCGGGCTAATGAAATCAGTTTAGAATAATTATTAGAGAAAACTAGGAAGCCAATGAATTAGAATCAAACATAATAAATCCCAATCCAACAATCCCTTTCTATGTTATTGATCCCGTCTAATTTCTCCTTTGCATGTTTAGTTTTGTGCCCTTTAAAATTCAGCATTCAATTATTTTATTTTATTTTATTTTTCTTGCTTGTCTTTCATCATAAAAAATCCCCCCTGTTTTCATAAGCGCGAAATTCTACACTTACTAGTTCCCCCTTCCCTGTGTTCGACCCTGATAGCGCAATTTATTGAGCTATATTTTATACTATTTTAGTGTTAGTCTTGAGGTTTATTTGGCCGATTTTACGTCTATTTGGTTTAATTCTGTAGGAATCTAGCATTTCGATGGAGATTGATGTTTTTGATGAATACCGGTAATTATGGAGAAAAAGAATTATCCCAAGGGAAGAAATTTACAAAAGAAGACAAGGTTCAAGGCTTGCATCCAGCAGGGTAGCGTTGAGACGCTATTCCTTGAGTGTCTCAACGCTGCCCATTAAGTCAGAAGGTGCGTAACTGAGGCAACGTCGAGACGCTACCTCCACAGCGTCTCGACGCTGCAAGCTTTCCTGAAATACTTAGGGCACGCATCGCGACGGCGTCTCGACGTTGTGTTCTTAGCGTCGCGACGTTGTCAAGGCAGAATGTGCAGTATAAAAGGAAAACGATGCAGTCTGATTTGGGTAGCCTTTTTGGGAGAGAAAAATACGACTTTTGAGAGCAGAACACTGAAGAGACCAAGAGGAGTTGATTTTGGGAGCTTGGTTGGTGAGGATCGTGACGGGAACGCGCGGGAATCACAGCTAGCGAGTTTAATCTTTCTCCCTTGTTTCTTGTACTGATTTGTATGATGTTTGGGACAGATTTTGCTTGTATTTTAGAGACCATGTGTAGCTAAATTTCGTTTCTTAGGGGCTTGATGTAGCCATTAGATTGTATGGATTAATTTAGGGACTTTTTAGGACGTTTCGTAATGCGTTTTATTTATGCAATTGTATGCTTAATGCTTATAATCTCTTGATCACAGTTTGTATGTTATTTATTCTGAACTAATTGCTCGGGAGAGGGTAGTTTAGATTAGATTATCAATTGCATGACTTAGGTGATTCTATAATCGGGAGATTTGGGATTGCTTGAGAAACCATTAAAAGGATTGTTCTTTAGGGATATCAATTTCTCAATTTGCATAAAGAATTAATTGTACTCGGGAGAGGCTTTTAATAATCAATAATCCTTGGTTTATGAAATTGTTACGTGTTCGTTCATATTTATTCTCTAAATTAATTCATGCATCTAATAGGTGAAATCAATTCCCTAAGGTTTTTCTCCATTAAGTTTCCACACTTTTTATTGCTTTGAGTAGTTTTCAATTATTTGCATCTTTCTTGATTATTTTCTCTAAATAAAATTGGGCGAATATACCTTTAGTAATTAGGGGAACTAGAAAACCAATCCGGAGGACGACATTCGATTTTAAACCACTATATTATAACTTGGGCCAGTACACTTGCAGTTAGCAATTTGCGTATCAAGTTTTTGGCGCCGTTGTCGGGGATTGGCAATTATTTAGTTTGCTTAATATTTTGGGGAATTTGCTTGGTCTTACTTTAGAGTGTATTTGATTGTGTTTTTTATTTTTCCTTTTATTCTTTATTTTTGGTTTTGTTTTTGGTTTATTTTAGGTTGTGATTTTGTATGCGAAAAGATAAGGACGCTCTGTTAGTTCCTTTTGATTTTGAAATCGAAAAGACTTGCAAAAAGAACAGGAAGGAGAAAAGGGAAAGACTTGCATCAATGGCCAATCCAAATCCACAAGATGAGCAGAAACCTATACGGGACTGTTTCCAGCCTACTTTTCCTGATCAACAATTTGGAATAGTCTACGTGCCAATTAATGCAAATAATTTCGAGCTCAAAACTGGCCTCATCCAGATGGCTAGAGATAGTGCATTCAGAGGATTCCCCTCTGAGGATCCTAACTCTCACCTGAAATCTTTTCTAGATATTTGTGGAACTGTGAAGTTAAATGGTGTTACTGAAGATGCCATACGCTTACGATTGTTTCCCTTTTCTTTGCAGGATAAAGCTAGGGACTGGCTCCAATCACTTCCACCTGGAAGTATCACTACGTGGGACGCGTTGGTTCAGACTTTCCTTGCTAAATATTTCCCACCTGCAAAGACTGCTAAGTTGAGGACTAAGATTGGGACTTTTAAGCAAAAGGATGATGAACAACTGTTTGAAGCTTGGGAGCGCTTCATGTTTTTGTCTAGCAAAATTAATGAAATTGATGTGTTTTCGATCTAAATCGCTTTCGCTAGAGTATCGTACACTCCTTCAATAATTTATTGTGGTTGATAATTAATTAATTATAATTAATTTTATGAAAATATGATTGATGAATGCCAAATAGATTGATTATTAGAATATAAAAAAATTACATTAAAATAATTTTTTTATTATTTTAATTTTTATGTAATTTCCGTTTGGTCACATTAATTTTATTGGTTTATTAATCTCAATTTTTTTAGTTTAAATGTCAATGAATTATTAATTTCAATATAATATAGATTATAGATTATAGATAAATAGAATATTACATTTTAAAAAAAATATGTTCGAACAACTAAAGTATAATTTAATACTGATGTAGTTTTTTTTCCTTATCATGTTTGAAATTTCATTTTATTTCATAATGATTAAAGTTTATTGAACATCTCTATCATTGGTAGGAAATAGCAAAAATATAATGTATGTTATAGGTAATTTTGGACCATTCCAAAATTTGAGGATTGGATGAGGTCAACACAACATGAACCCGAGGATACGACCAAGGAAAGGCCCTGAAGGAGATAACACTACAACAAAAATCACTTTAATTAGCATCTTGGGATAGCTTTTTATTTAAAAAGCTATAGAAAACAAGGAAAAAAAAGCGGGAAAGTAGAAAAAGTAAAACAAATAAGCGCTCAAGTTAAAAACCCTCAAATTATACTTGTCTCTCTCCCTTTCCTCTTGGTCTCTCTCTCGTCTTCTCCACGATCGGTCGCACTAGCACCACGCCGTCGTCGGAGATTGCGTCCAACCGTCGCAGCACCCCAGCCACTTTTTCCCCCTCTCGCAGCTCTCTCTTCCCATTTCGATCTCTCTCTCTCAACACTCTTTCCCCCTCCCGCATCTCTGTCTTCCTCTGATCATCGTCCGACGCACGCATCAGCTTGCGCGATAGTAGCTCTCCGACGGTTCTACACGCGAACAGACAGACGATGTGGGTTCATCCTCACGTTTCCAGCAGTCCAATAGCCTTGGGCTCGTGCAAGTGTCGTGCAGAGGCTATGAAGGTCGTGGGTATTTTTAATTTATTAGGTGAATGAAATGATAACACACATGCAACTGCATACTCATGGGGCAATTGTTAGTACGCAACAATTTCATCAACTCTCTTAGCTGTTTTTGAGTGTATGAACTTTTTGAGACTATATATGTATTTATTTTAGTTATTTGGATTATTAATTTGCAACTTTCTTTATATGTAAGTACTTTAATTTATTTGCTATAACAAACTTTTGATTTTATTAATGTAGTACTTAATTTTTTGTGCTAGGAATTTGAAGATTTTATGTGTATCTTTATGAGAAATTTGAAGATTTGCATTTTTTAGTTGTCAAGTGACTTTTTGATAGATATATATGTTTTTACTTTTGAAAATGTATTTAAATACACTATAAACAAATTTAAGTTGATTTTTCAATATAAAAACATTTGAAATAAAAAATATAAATGTAAACAAAACAATAATATATATATATATAAACTATTAAAAGTCAATTAGTGTGTCTATCATGGCAAGATTAAAAATGTTATGCTATATTTTCTATAGCATTAATTCACTGCTATAAAAAATGTTATTAAAGACCAATCATAACTTTTTCCGTAACGTTGTGAAATTTTTCCATAACATTACAGTTACGCAATAAAAAATGGACGTTTTTATAGCATTTTCAATAACGTCGAATAAACGCTATGAAAAATTAGAGACTTTCAATAACATCGGCTACAACAACATGGTAAAAACACTATGATATGTATTTTATAGCATTTTTTCATGGCTATAAAAGATGCTAATAAAGAGAAATCATAGCGGTTTTTTAAACGCTATAACAAGTTTCCATAACATTAAAATAATGCAATAAAAATAAACTTTTTATAGCATTTTCAATAGCGTCAACAAAACGCTATGAAAAGTTAGAGACTTTCAATAACATCGGCTACAACAACGTGGTAAAAACACTATGATATGTATTTTATAGTATTTTTCACAGTTATAAAAAACGCTATTAAAGAGAAATCATAGCGTTTTTTCCAACGCTATGAAAGATTTCCATAACATTAGAATAACGCAATAAATATAGACTTTCTACAGTGATTTCAATAGTGGAAAAAACCGCTATTAAAAGTCTCGGACTTTCAATAACGTGGGCTACGACAGCGTTTCATAAAAACGCTATCGTAGCCTTACGATAACGTTTTTTGAATGCTATTGTATGTGATTTTTCCTGTAGTGTAAGTACCGAAGGGATTGGGCTTGACCCAATCCCCCTGGGCCGAGGCCGAGGCCGACCCTTGGTCCTCTCCAGTGGGTCGAGGTCTCTCCCTTTCGCTCGGTTCCTGGTGTCCTTAACTAGCCTAGTTCGACCTGGTTCAACCCAAATCGGTCTTCAGATGCCTAGAAACCTTAAAACAGGAGAAGGTATATAAACCCTTCTTCAACCTTGAAAAGGGATCCAAAACTTTATACTTTCAACTCTCTTCTCTTCCTTGAGCTCTCTTACTTTGTTTTCCATCTTTCTCCTTGCTGACTTAAGCATCGGAGGCGGTGTGACAAGCACCACACATGTGTGCAGGTTTTCTTGTCTTGCAGGCCACGTCTTCTCCTTTTAAACAAATTTACCGTTGTGTCACGTGAATGTCAGGTGAGTTTTTCCAGTTTGGATTTTAGCATTAACAATGTGACAAGCTATATGTATGTGACTAAAGCACTCCAAATTGAGTTAGAAAATAACAACGAACATTATTCGAAACAAAATTGCTCTGACCTGACTTATTGTTTTCAATCGAAACAACATTTTAAATTTCGACACAAATTAATTAATTTTGTAAATTTTGGCTTGTCAAATCTTTATATCATAACAACAAAATGTTATTTTAGGAGTCTATTCGTGAATTATATCATCTTGTTACTCCTAACAAATGGAAAAAATTATTATATGTCGTTTTGGATGAATTATCAAATTAAAAAGGAAAAAATACACTTTTAGTCCCTGAGGTTTGGGTTAGGTCTCATTTTGGTCCCTGAGTTTTCAAACTCAACTATTTAGCCCATGAGGTTTGGTTTTAGTTTCATTTTAGTCAGTTCATCCATTTTTTCGTTAGAAACTAACGGTTTGCTGACATGGCACTAATTTTTTATTTAAAAAAATATTTTTGAAAATTTTAAAATATAAATATATTTTAATAATAAAAATAATATTATTTTTATTTATTTCTCCCACTCTTCTTCTTCTTGCCACCGGTGCCGGTGCCGTCATCGGCGAGCTTTTTTTTTTCTCTTTCTTTTCTTCCCCTCGTCTATGTGTTTTTCAACTGCCGGCGAACCCACTTCCCCCCTCCTTTGTGTGTTTTCCGGCGAGCAGACCCACGCCGCAAAAGATCCCTCCCTCTCGTTCTCTGTTCTTCCAGCCGGTCATGAAACCCACACCATTTTCGTTTTTCTTTTCTCTCCGTTAGTGTGCCGCCGTTAACCTCCAACCGCCGCCACTCCTCCCGCGGGCTCTCTCCCTCCCTCTTGCTCGTGTTGGTCGCTGACAGTTGCAAAGTGTTTTTTTAAAAAAAAAACGAAGGGGGTTCCCCTTGAATCTAGCTGGAACAAGCCCAGCCAGCGACCATGACACCGGCGCCGGTGGCTGGAAGAAGAAGAAGAAGAAGAAGAAGAAGAGTGGGAGAAATAAATAAAAGGGAAAAATACACTTTTGGTTCCTGAGGTTTGGGTTAAGTTTACACTTTGGTCCCTGAGTTTTCAAACTCAACAAAAATCCCCCTGCGGTTTGAGATAAGGAGCACTTTGGTCCCTACCGTCAATTTTTCTGTTAACTCCTAACGGTTGCTGACGTTGCACTATTATTTTAATAAAAAAATTATTTTTTAAAAATTATTTTTAAATAAAAATATTAAAATATTAAAATAATAAAATATTAATATTTTATTTTATTTTTATTCTTTCTCCCTTTCTCTTTTTTCTTCTTCTTTTTCTCCATCTTCTCCATCTTCTTCATCTTCCTTCTTCTTCTTCTTCCTATCTTCGGCGACCGGCGGCCACCGCCTGCCACCGGCGACTGTTTTTTTTCTTTCTCTTTTCTTCCCTTTTCTTCTTCTCTCTTACCCCCATTTTTCTTCTTTTCTTCTTTTTTTTTTTAAAAAATAAACATGGAGGGAGGAGGCCTCCTCCGTTTCGTGCCGGAAATGGAGGAGGAGGGGTCTTCCTCCTCCGTTCTTCTTTTTTTCTTTAAAAAAAAAACAGTAGAAAGAGGGGAGGAAAAAGAAAAAGAAGAAAGAAAAAAAAAAGTCAACGGCGGCCGGTGGCGAGCGGTGGTTGCCGGCCGCCGGAGATAAGAAGAAGAAGAAGGATGAAGAGGAAGAAGATGGAGAAGAAGAAGAAGAGAGAGAGGGAGAAATAATAAATAATAATAAAAATAATATTATTTTATTATTTTAATATTTTTTTATTTAAAAAAATTTTAAAAAAAATTTATTAAAATAATAGTGCCACGTTAGCAACCGTTAAAATTTAACAGAAAAGTTGACGGCAGGGACCAAAGTGCTCCTTATCTCAAACCTCAGGGGTATTTTTGTTGAGTTTGAAAACCTAGGAACCAAAGTGTCACTTAACCCAAACCTCAGGGACCAAAAGTGTATTTTTCCATAAATAAAATAATATAAAATAATATTATTTTTAGTATTTTAATATATTTATATTTTAAAATTTTCAAAAATAATTTTTTTAAATAAAAAATTAGTGCCACGTCAGCAAACCGTTAGTTTTTAGCAGAAAAATGGATGGAGGGACTAAAATGAAACTAAAACCAAACCTTAGGGGCTAAATTGTTGAGTTTGAAAACTCAGGGACCAAAATGAAACCTAACCCAAACCTTAGGGACTAAAAGTGTATTTTTCCCAATTAAAAATCTAAGGGAAAAATACACTTTTGGTCCCTAAGGTTTGGGTTAGGTTTCATTTTGGTCCCTAAGTTTGAAAACTCGACATTTTAGTCCTTCAGGTTTGGATTTCGGTTCAATCTCTATATCATAACAACAAAATGTTATTTTAGGAGTCTATTCGTGAATTATATCATCTTGTTACTCCTAACAAATGGAAAAAATTATTCTATGTCGTTTTGGATGAATGGTCAAATTAAAGATCTAAGGGAAAAATACACTTTTGGTCCCTGAGGTTTGAGTTAGGTTTCATTTTGGTCCCTAAGTTTGAAAACTCGACATTTTAGTCCTTGAGGTTTGGATTCCGTTTCATTTTAGTCCCTCCATCCAATTTTTCGTTAATTACTAACAGATTGTTGACGTGACATATACATTTTTTTTATTAAAAAATAGTTTTTTGAATTTTTCAATAAAACAATATATTAATTTTTTTTCTTTTTCTTTTTTCATTTTTCTTCATCTTCTTCCTCTCCATCCTTCTTCTCCATCTTTTTCAACCTAATTCCAGCCTCCACCATCGGTAGTCATCTTTCACAGCCATCCATCGATTTTTTCCCCCATTTTCCTTCTTTATCCTTCTCTTTTTCTTCTTATTCTTTCCTTCTTTTGTTCTCTTCGTTTCTCTTTTTTATTTTTTTTATTTTTTTTTTCAAAATCGAAAGGGATTTCAAATCTGAAGTACCAGAGAAACAAAACCCACATCGTCAGCAGTCACGTCACAAATTTAGATTGATTTTGAGGTCTAAAATCGAATGGGTATTTAGATCTTGGGCTACTCAGGTAGTCGGTCACGAATCATATTGATTTTGAGGTCTGAAATCAAATGGGTCTTGCCAAAACTTGAAGAAATCATGTGTGTTTTCATCGAAATTCTGTGGGTAAAGTTGCTAAATGTCGTAGAGGATTTGCTAGTGTTGTAGGTGTGGTTATGTTGTCAGACACTGCCAAAGGAGAAGAAGACTGCTTGCAATTGGGTGCCATCACACGTAGGTTCGTGAGTTGATTGTCGTGGATCCAGCTACTCGTGAGCTTCCATCAACACAACTTCTAGCATTGTTGCTATTTGCTTAACAAGTCGTTGGAGATGTCTTGGTTAAGATTTTCGAAATCCCTTTCGATTTTGAAAAAAGAAAGAAGAAAACGAAGGGAGAAAAAAAGGGATTTTGAAAAAAAAAAAAAAAGAAAACGAAGAGAGAAAAAAAAAGAAAATAAGGAAAAAGAAGGAAAAAGAAAAAAAAAATCAATCAACGACTGGCGATGGACGACAACTGTCGATGGTGGAGGCTGGAATTAGGTTGAAGAAGATGGAGAAGAAGGATGAAGATGAAGAAGATAAAGGAAGGAAGGAGATGAAGAAAAAAGAAAATTAATAAAAAAAAAAATTAATATATTATTTTATTAAAAAAATAAAAAAAAACTATTTTTTTAATAAAAAAATGTATATGCCACGTTAGCAATTCGTTAGTAATTAACGGAAAATTGGACGGAGGGACCAAAATGAAACCTAACCCAAACCTCAAGGACCAAAAGTGTAATTTTTCTAAAATCTAAAATGTTGGTAGCTTCCTCAATTAATATCTCCACAGATCATAGGGATATTTGGTAAGTTTTATTATTAGTTTTTAAAATTTATTTTACGTGTTACAATTCAAATATGAGGCATTTAGTATGTTGTAATCAAAATACAAAGACAATGATGGGATTTTAAAAAGCATGAAACTATTTATTTATTGGGAAAAATACACTTTTGGTCCCTAAGGTTTGGGTTAGGTTTCATTTTAGTTCCCGAGTTTTCAAACTCAACAATTTAGTCCCTGAGGTTTGGTTTTAGTTTCATTTTGGTCCCTCCATCCATTTTTCCATTAATACTTAACGGATTGCTGACGTGGCATGATTTTTTAATTAAAAATAATAATTTTTTAAATTTTTTAAATTTTTTAAATAAAAAATATTTTTTATATTTATTCTTATTCTTTTTATTTTTCCTTTTCTTTTCCCATTCTTATCTTTTTCCTTTTATTCTCCCCCTCCTTCGTCTTCTTCCAGCCAGTGCCACTGGCCACCGTCGTCGGCCACCATCGCTGGTTGGCGTCACTGCCGTCTGCCGTTACCAGAAATTTTTTTCTTTTTTTTTCTTCTTTCTTTCTCTCTCCCTCACCATCTCCTTCATCCTCGTGCCCATCACCGTTAGCCAGCACCCTCGTGCTCATCCCTTCGTCTTCTTCATTTCTCTCTCCTCCCTCCTTCTTCTTCAGATACCGTTAGAGGCATCGTCGAAACCACTGTCGGAGCCATTGTCGGAGCTTCCGCCTTTCGTCGTCGAAGCCACTACTGGAATTATGTTCCGAAACCTGCAAATCTGAAAGCGATGGGAGCCCACGACAATTGCGAAGCCTCGATTTTCTCCTTCTCCAGCGATGCGAACCCACGACGACACAAATCCAGATATGAAAAACTTGCACAAACCCAGATCTGGAAACGGCGATGCGAGCGGACAGAAGTTGCGAACCCACACCAGTTTCAAACCCTCAATCTTCTTTGTCTTCGGTGATGCAAACCCACCACGATACAAACCCAGATCTGAAAAACTCACGCAAACCCAGATCTGGAAAACCCACGTCGTCCCATCCTTCGATCTTCTTCTTCTCAGTCTGAAATAAAACCCACGTCGTCAACCACGCACAAATCTTTCCCTCTCCGCCCAGATCCGTGTTAAAAAAAACGAAGGGAGAAACCTCTTTTGGACGACGGCGGCTGGAACGAGTGCTCGTGGTGGACAATTGATTCGTCAACTGGAACGGGCGCTCGGTTGGGACGAAAAAGCACTCGCTGAGAAGAAGCCATTGAAGAGTTGTTTGAGAGAGAGAGAAAGAGAAACGAAGGAGATGCAACTTTGCCGGAGACACGAAACAGAAGGACTGCTGGAGAGAGATCTGAAAATCGCCGAAGACTGTCGGAGAGAGATCTGAAGAACGCCGTCAACGCCACAACTTTCCGGGGATGATGTCGACGGTAGTGAGGTTAGGGTTTAGAAGAAAGAAGATGGGGAAGAGAGAGAAGATGGGGGAAAAAGAAAAAGAAAAAGAAAAAAAGTTAAAAAAATCTATTTAAACATTATTTTATTTTAAAAAAAATCTAATAAAAAAATGAATGTCACGTCAACCCTCCATTAGTAATTAACGGAAAAATGGATGGAGGGACCAAAATGAAACAAAATTCAAACTTCAGGGACTAAAATGTCGAGTTTGAAAACTCAGGGATCAAAATGAAACCTAACTCAAACCTCAGGGACCAAAAGTGTATTTTTCCCTTATTTATTTTTTAAATTAAATAAATATGGACTATAGGTATTTTTCTTCTTCTTCACTTCTCTAACATTGAGTGAGAATTCAAATCTTTAAGCTTCCATTTGATGACTATTTGATTTTTTGTTTTTGGTTTTTGAAAATTAAGCCTATATAAAGGAGTGTACGTGATAACTCTCCAAAAAGGAGTTATTTAGACCTTATTTCTATATTGATTTGTGTGTCTTTTGTGCTAAATAGGGTTGTTTTTAGATATATATTATATGTTTTAACCCATTTGGAAGAATGAATGCTTTGGAAGTTATTTTGTGCAGAATATATTGCTGAGCGACTTGAAGGAGAAAAATCTGCGCTGCAGCAAAGCAGGGAGCAAAAACTGCCACATCACAGCTCGTTAGCCAATTTAATGAACTGAAATTAGTTAAGCTATTCTTGGATTTAAGGAGCAAGGAGAGCCATCCACGTGTCTAGGTCAACCTAATTCAAGCTTGTCTTCACTCTGTAAAAGGGAAAAGCAGCCTAAGTCAAAAGTATTCCACTCTTGGGGAAGAGATCATTTCTCATTTCCATCATTGGGAGCCGAATAGAGGAGGAAGATTGGAGACTACAAGAAGAACATCAGTTACGAAGTTGATCAAGGGAATTAGTATTTTCTTGTGTTATTTTGTAATTATGGATGCACTTACTCATATTGTAACGTGTGCTGCCATGAGCTCTATGAACTAAATTCACTTATGTGTTGGTTAGGAAATATGTAATTGTCGTGCTTAATCTCTATGCAATATATGTTGATTTGATGCATCTTGATTATTTGTTGTGCTTATTTATATTTTGTGCCCGCTTGGCCAGCCGGTATGAATACCACTTCCTAGTTTCAGGGATGAAATGGGGAGTGTGTGGCATTTAATCACACTAGATCATTGTGTATTGGTGAACGCCAGTGACTGAGCTAGGGATAGCCAGTTGCCTAGTGCTTGATCGGTACTGCGTCATTGGAGTTGAAACATATTCTAAAAAATCAAGAGTTCCGGGAGGATCCTGCTAATAAGACTGCAAGAGTTTCGCCTGATCAATAATATTGCTAGAGCATCTTTTAAAACAATTACTAAATCCTGACCAGCGCCTGTTTCTAATCTGTCTGCTTTATTTGTTTACTTGATGTTCCGTCATTTCTTTTGCTTCAGCATTCTATAAAAATCAATCATTTTAACCACCTTTGAAACCACTGAAAAGTTATACAAAATAGATAAAGTGAGAGCTAATTCAGACCTTGGATTCGATAAATACTTATTACTTGCTGCAGATTGTGTATGCTTGCACAGAGTCTAGAGTCTATTATACCTTATTTTTACTCACTCTAGGAACCCAACAGTACGACACTCGAGCGGAAGCGAATTAGAACTTAGGCACTTAAATTTCATTAATTTCATAATCAAAGCATGCTGTTTTTTTAACACAAAAATAAGGGGAACCGAGAGCTTACCTCATTAGCTCGATTCAAGCAAATCCAAAGGTTGATTCTAAGCACGAACACATTGTGGACCACCACCGAGATCTTCCCCGCTATCCTCCGGCCTTAAAACGAGCTTGTGGGATCCGGTATGAGATGAATTTGAGGGAGAAAGAAATGAGTTTTGTGAGAGTTGCACATATACGGTTTTGGGAGAGAATTTTTGTTTCCAGCCATAATCATCCAAAAATCATCAGCTACAAAGTCATTTCCTATCTCCTTATAAAGAAAAATTTCATGGATTTGAAGCTTGCAAAGAATGATAGCAAATTGGATTGGATCAAGGTGGCAATTGGAGGTTTAAAACATGAAATAAGTCATGTTTCCACCACCTCCAAAAAACCCATCCTTTTATGAATTTCAAATTTCAATTTAATTAATAAAACAAATTTAATTAATTAATTTTATTAATTTAATATCAAATATTAAATTAATCATCTTGCACAAATCCCGTCCTCTCTCAAAACCGATGGTTTGAATGTAAATAAAATTCAAAGCGACATATGTATCACATATATATTGCAATATTTAAATCGTTATTTAAATATTTCCAACTTTCTTTATAATTTAATTCATAATTAAATTATAACACATTAAATATACCGTATATAATTAACGATAATTCCCCAAATCAAATTTGAACATTTTCAAATTCTTCCATCACTTTGTTCTAAGGTTAATTCTGTATGAGCTAGTATGGGGACCTAATGGACCTACAAATCATGGGCTTCAACGATCCGAGATTAACCGGCTAAACTCATTAACCTAGTTAACCAACATTCGTTAACTACTGGGACACTCCACATCAAATTAAAGATTGGGATTCAGTTGAAAGAATTTTTAGGGAATTGATTTCGTCAGTTTAGTTTAGGATTAATTTAAGGGAATGAGTTGTAACATGCATTTATTTTATGAGTCTAAGAACCTTTTATCACAACTATCTCTCCCGAGCATAATTGATTCTCATGCTTATAATTTACTTGATATCCCTATCTAAGTTCATTAACATGCAAGGCTTTTAGTTCTTTTGACCAATTCTAAAGTTATTCTAAATTTCGTCACGAGCTTAGAATTTCTCGTCACGAGCTTAGAATTTCTACTTTAGTTATGCAATCTTAAATAAGTCTATGATAAACCCCTCTCCCGAGCAAGATTCAATACTTAGATCATTCAACTAATGGCCAATTAATTGAAAGCATTCAAACATGATTGCATACATAAAATAATTGCACAAAACATCCCATAAATCAATCCATAAACATAAACGACTACATCAATCCCTAAGAAACACGCTTAGCTACTCATACATGGCGTTACGATATAAACTAAGCATGATAAAGCCATAAAATCTAACTAAAGATAGGGAAAAGGAAGGAAAACTCTTGAAGTCGTTGAAACTGGCACGTCCCCGTCAAGATCTCCACGTCTTCAAGCTTGGTTCCCGCTCCTTGGCCTAGCTTCAGCTCCCACAAAAGGTCTCTAGTCGAAATTAGGGCTAAAACCTCTCAAATTGGACTCCTCTTAACCGTAAGACATAAGGATGTTTTTATAGGAATCTGTCGACAATGTCGAGATGCTAGGGACAACTTCTCGACGCTGTCCTGTTGCCGCCCAAGTAAAAATGGACAAAACTGCCAGCTTCGAGACGCCAAGAGGCAGCGTCTCGACGCTGGCCTCTTGCCGCCAATAATCAGGTTAGGAAAGTTTGAGCGTCGAGACGCTTGCTCTCAGGTTTGCCCACTTTGTCAAGCCTCCAAATTGATTCCTTTTTGCTCCTTTGGCTTCTTTTGGCGTCCCGAACACCTGATCAACTCCAGATTCTCGTTTTAGCTCCAATAATCAATTTCCTATAAAATAAACATTAAAGTGCATTAAATTGGCCAAGAATTACTCAAAGACTAACTATAATTTATTGGGAAATATAGCTCGCTATGCGCGCTATCATCCCTCTCCTTCCTTCTTCTTCTTCCTCTCTTTCTTTCTTCTCATTCCTTCTTCTTTTTCTTCTTCATACCACAATCACCACCATCGAAGCTGCCACCCACCGCCGTTCGTCGGAATCACATTTCTTTTTCTTTTTTTTTCCTCTTTTCCTCTTCTTCCCTTTCCTTCCTTTCTTCTTCCCTTTCTCCTTCTCCTTTCCCCTCTCTTCCTTTCTTCTCCCTTTCCCCCTCTCATTTCTCCCTATTTTCAGACTTGAAAAATCAACACCCACGAGCTGGAACCGCGCCGTCTTCGCACCTAGGAGAACGTTGTTGTTGTCTTCACCCACGAGCTGGAAGCCTGGAACCTCGCTGTCTTCGCACCTAGGAGAACGCTGCTTTCGTCTTCACCCACGAGCTGGAATCACACCGTCTTCACATGAGAACGCCACGTCGCCGTCAACTAGAGCTCAAGCACGGGCGGCAAGCTTCAGATCCATTCCTTCTTCCTTCTCCAACGACGAACTCAAGCACGAGCGGCGAGCTAGAACCGTGCATCAGAGTCGACGATGAACTTCAGATCCATTCCTTCTTCCTTCTCCAACGGCGAGCTCAAGCACGGGCGGCGAGCGCTTCCATGGCTAAAGACCCCAGATATGGAACTTTGCCCTTCGTTTAAGGCCTTAAGTTTTTTTAAATAAAAAACAAAAAGAAAAGAAGGAAGAAGAAAGGAGAAGAAAATAAGGAGGAGAAGGAAAAAAAAAAGCAACTTTGTTACCATTGGCAGTGGCCGGCGACAGCGACGACGGAGGGCGGCAGGCGGCGCCAGTAGTTGAAGAAGAAGGAGGACAAGAGGGAGAAGAAGAAGAAAAAAGAAAGAATAAAAAAATATATTTTTATTAATTTAAAATTAATTTTATTTTAAAAATTAAAAATATATATTTTTTAATAAAAAAATAGGTGTCACGTCAGCAATCCGTTAGTTATTAACTGAAAAATGGATGGAGGGACTAAAATGAAATGAAATCCAAACCTCAAGGACTAAAATGTCGAGTTTGATAACTCAAGGACCAAAATGCAACTTAATCCAAACCTCAGGGACCAAAAATGTATTGTTCCCTTAATTTAACTAATTTAATTAAATGAACTTAAATTAATTTATCAATTAATTGATCCATTAATTAAATATCATATATTTATTTAACTTTGTATCTCTCTGTTTTTTTTTTTAAAAGAGAAAATGCATTAAAGAAAAGAATCCAAGTCTGGTACAACCAACTCCTTTGTAATCAAGGAGGATAACCAAAAAGCAGAATCAGAGGACCAAAAATAACAGCAACCTTCCAGCGTGGAAGGAGTCCCCTGTGCCTCGACAGAAAAACACAGAACGGAACTGCAAAATGCGCCTTCGCGAGCGATGGAGGATTAGAGGGCAGTGCTTGAATGAAAGCACTCATAGCTTAGGAGCCAAATCTTTGATGGCTTCAACTATGTTCTTGATCTCCTTCAGATTCTCATCTTCTTTGTTCAAGCAGCGGATAAGATCGAGAGCGTCCGATTCGACTTCTACCTCCTGCGAATTTCCAAACTTTTCGTGTAAGAGCTTAAGCCCTTCCCACATTGCTTTAGCCTCTAAGACATTGATCGGCCATGATCCTTTGGTTGATTGCAGGCCCGCACAAATCAAAGAACCACCGAGATCACGAACAACCCAACCCAGACCGCCAGTCTTCTTTTCTACATTCCACGAGGCATCAAAGTTAAATTTCCAGCGGCTTGGTGTTGGGCGTCGTTACACCGCTACTAATACCGCAAGTGCACGGGCCGCAAGTAATATAAAACGGAAATATTCCGAGTATCGAATCCACAGGGAGGCGAAGCGAAAATTAAGCAAAGCAAAAATTCCTTAAACACTAAAGATACTTAGGACAAATAATATTTAGGGACCAAAACATGAAATTAAAAGGATTTTAAAATTAATGCGATTAAGGAAAGTAAAGTGATCAATCAAGGAAAATAAAATATGGAGAAAGAGTTTTAAAATGGGAAGTGGGGTCTTGAAATTTAATTAATAGCTAAATAATTATTACAATTAACCTAGCTCGTTGCCCAACTAATCATATTTCTAGAATCTCCGTTAGTCACATAGGATCTTCTGTCGGTTTCCCATAATTATAATTAATCCATTTTACCAACCTAAGTGTCCTTAGCGCCATTAAAATTCATTAATTATTACGCTCTGATTCATTTTAGGAATCTAAGTTTAATCAACTAATCCCGTTGTCACAAAGGGCAATTAAACTAGTTGCATGGATTATGATCTATCCTAATTTCTCTCCGTCGAGTCTCCATTAAGAATAGGATCAATACACAATTGGCCAGATTGCATAAGGTATTACGAGCATCCATACAAATAATTAGTAAATAGGGCAAGAGATAGGCAATTATAACAATATTTAACTATAATTTCATTTCAAGACCCAAAATTGGGGTTTAGCTATACATAGCTAAAATATTCGCAAAATATACAATGGAAAGCATAAATGAGAGCAAAATAAAAGGGAAGGAAATGACCGTCGAAGACCCCGTCGCTGGCACTTGGAGTCCCTCCGAGCAAACCTTGAGCCTCCTAGAGTGCTCCCCAAAAACTCCCCAAAATTTCCCACTAAAGAACTCTCAAAAAGGCTAAAAAGCCTTGAGAGAAGGCTCCAAAGGAGCCAAAGAGAGAAAGGAATGAAGGAATGGAATGATGATTGATGCATAAAATGGGCACCAAGGGGTGCCTTTTATAGGCCTGAAAAATGAACAGCGTCGCGACGCTGTGACGTCATCGACTTGCCGGCCAAGAAATGGGACAGCGTCGCGACGTTATAAGTGGATTCCAGAACTTTCAGGCATGGTTTTGGGCTTGAAATTGGGCCAACTCCAATTCTTTTTGGGCCTCTTGTTCATGGTTGACTTTCTTGGACTCCCCCTTGACCCATGTTAGGAATTTGAGCTTGAATGGCTCATTTTTGGGCATTTTTTTCACCAAAATCCATAATTTGCTCCTAAAGACCAAATAACAAGATATATTAAATATCTTCAATAAAAACACAATTAAAGCACTAAAAAGCTTAATATTTTAGGGCTAAAATAGCGACATTTCTGCCCGCTATCACACCCCCAAACTTAAGCTTTTGCTAGTCCCGAGAAAAATAAATTCGAAAGATGCATGAAATAGAATCACTCAAGCGTCAATGATTTTGGAACTTTTAAGATAGAATGGAAAAACATGCAAGTGGAATAAGCAAACATCGCATACTCATGAAGAAATCTTAAATTAGTTTGAACTTAAGATTAATGAATAGCATGCTCAAGACTTATCTATTGATTCTTTTACTAACCTAGATTAGTCTTATGGCTTTCTCCATTTGTTTTCCCCCTACACTGGCTAAGAGCCCCTAATAGGTCGGAGTTCTACTATCATGCAAAAAAAAAAAAAAAAAAAAACTAGGGCTCCTGACATTTTCTTTTTCATGGGGGAGCAAAACTCACAAATATATATATATATATATATATATATATATATATATATTTACTTTCTTTTTCTTTATCTAATGGTACTAGCTTTCACACTACGGTGCAGGGACCCTTAACCCGAATTTTATTCTCTGGTTGGCCTAACTGATCACAACGCAGGTAGCTCTTTTTACCCCTAGGCTTTTTTCTTTTGTGCAAGCAAAAATATTTTTTTTCTTTTCAACAGATTTTTCTTTTCTCTCATTTTCTTTTGTTGCTTTTGCTTTTATCTCAGCAGGCATAGCATTTTTCTACCTAGTTCTTTAGAACAATCAAGCATGAACTTCCTAGTATTAGAAACTATGTCTATCGGGGTGACAACAAACTTTAAAAATCATAATAAGAATCTAGATTTTCAAAGACGTCATTAGATACGTCTATCGCATGCTTTAGACATCAAAACTAAGTATCAAAAAAATTTTAAAATTTCACAATTTCTGATATGCTCCCAGATTCCACAACATATAAACCATTTTCTCCCAAAACTTCTAAAATCACATCCTTGGCTATCATGGCTATCTACTCATGCATCCAACAGAATTTAAATATGCTCAACACAGCGAAAGCCTCCCCCCCAAACTTAAATTAAACATTGTCCCTAATGTTTATAAACAATAAAGCATAAATGGATACTGACACTTCCCTAAGTTAGGAGCAATTCATCATCTTCCTTTGGTTCCAGAAAAATGGGATACTTGGAGCTTTGGGATTTGCTAAGGTGATCCTGCAAAACAAAATTGGATCACGAAGCAAAGACAATTATTTACAGCAAAAAACAACTACCTAAACTTTAATCCTTGGGTTGCCTCCCAAGCAGCGCTTTTTTTAACGTCTTTAGCTAGACGAGGCTCGACACGATCACAGAGGCTCGAAATAAAAATTTTCATCGTCCTCCGGGCCTTGCAGAAAATCTCGCACCAAATTGCACACTGCAAACAGGGGAGAAAAAAAACTTTCCCCTGTCCCATCTTCACTAAAGAGATTGTTATAATAACATTTTAAAAAATATGTACCAGCATCAAATCTCTTTTCTAGATCTCTATTCTCAAAACAGTTATTCACAGAGTCATCAAGCGTTATGATATCTACTGATCTAGGATCTAAGGATGACCTATCAATTATGCCTATCCATTCATCAGATTCAATATCTACATGCTCCGAAGATGCCTCAGACTCAGTATTGAAAAATGATTCCACTAAGCTATCATATGACTCGCTACCAGAAGAATTAAAGAATATAAGCTCCTCTGGATCAGATTCTATACTATTATCCACATCATCAGGACCCGAATTATTCACACTTTCTGGGTCCGACCCTATATACTCATCAGGATCAGACTCAATAGATTCAGCATTATCATGATCAGACTCACAATTATCATCTATCAAGTAATCATCTCCATGCAAATCATGCACATTATCAGACAAATCATGCTCATTCTCAAAGTCAGATAAATCAACTATTTCAGGCATTTCTATCTCATTTTCAAAATTAGGCAAATCATCAATTGCAGACATTTCATTCTCAAAAGCAGGTAATTCTAATTCATTTTCAAAATCAGGCAAATCTATATCAATCAGCTCATTCTCAAACAGAGGATCATCAAAAAATGCATTCGGATTAAAATTCCCATCATCCATAGGCGCCTCTTCTAAGTCTAGGCCAAGATTATATTCTACCTCCTCATCATCGTCAGTCAAATATTCTGGACCTATAGAAAAACAAGTATGCAAACTACATACAGATTCATCCTGTCCGAAAATATTAAAAACGACTTTTTCATCATCTACGTTCAAGGTAAGCTTACCAGTATGCACACTAATTTCAACCTTACCTGTGGCTAAGAAAGGTCTGCCTAAAATGATAGGTACCTCTTTGTCTTCCTGCATGTCACGTACCACAAAATCTACAGGGAAGATGAATTTGTTGACCTTCACCAGCACGTCCTCCACAATACCCATCGGTTGGGTGATCGATCTATCAGCGAGCTGGAGGGTGATGTCGATGTCTTTCAGACCTGTTAAACCAATCTTCCTGTACAATGAATAGGGCATCAAATTTATACTAGCACCTAGATCACACAAGGCCCTATTGAAAGATACTTCTCCTATAGTACATGGAACAGTAAAACTCCCTGGGTCTTTTTGTTTAGAAGGCATATTTCCAGAAACTATGGTACTACTGCTCTTAGATAATTTAAAAACTTCTTTTTTCAAACTTTTCTTCCTAGATAACATCTCCTTCATGAACTTCCCATAATTAGGCATATTATATAAAACATCTACTAAGGGAATGTTCACAGACAATTTTCTAAACATTTCTAGGAATTTCTGAAACTGTTAATCTAATTTAACATTTTTAAAGCGCCGAGGAAAAGGTAACTCCTTGTAGTCAAAGGTCGGACATTCGCCCCTCCGCTTGGGCGGGCTAATGTGCGAGCCTTTGTCATGATGGTTGCATGGAACCACTTATTCCTCGTTCAGTTTCTCTTCATGCTTGTCATTCTGCTTTTCATCTTTTTTCTTTCCTGCAAAAGAATTAGAAACATCATAATTGAAATCAATAGAGTTAGGAGGATGTTGGGACCTTTCAAAGGAGGCTTTTTGTGCCTCAACCCTTCCATCTTCATCCATGCTCTTTTCTTCTTTCTTCTTCTCTGAACTGACCTCCAACTGTCTACCACTTCTCAGTGTCACCATCTTGCACTCCTCTCTTGGATTGGGTTCAGTGTCGCTTGGAAACTTCCCTTTCTGAAGGGCATTCACTGCTGAAGCTATCTGGCCTATCTGAACTTCCATATTCTTCAGAGCTATGTTGTGGTTATTTACTACCGTCTGGAGATTCACATTTAACACCTTCTGTTCCTTGATAAACATGGCCACCATCTCCTCCAGGTTACTCTTCTTTTCTGGCGTACTGGTTGAAGCAAATCCTGGCGGTGGCTGTAAAACATTCTTCGTGTTCGAGTACGAAAAGTTCTCATGATTGCGCAGACTGGGATGGTAGAAGTTCGGTACTCCTTGAGTGAATGCTCTATTTCCCACATATTGAACTTCTTCCACATCCTGATTCTCTTTCTTCGAATATCCTTCAGCTAAGGTGGAGATAGACTTGACCACCTCAGATGAAGTCAGCTTGTTCAGCGCATTTGTCAATGATGCCATCTGTGCCTTCAACGAACTTGACTCATCAATTTCATAAATCCCAGCCTTCTTGGAAACTGTCCCCCTTTCAGTCGGCCATTGGTAGCTGGTTGCTGCCATTTCCTCAAGAAGATCCTTGGCTTCCGTCACTGTCTTGGAAAGAAAACTCCCACATGCTGATGTGTCTAAAACTGTCTTGGTGGAGGGATTCAGTCCATTGTAAAACAATTGCACCTGGAGCCAATCTAGATATCCATGCTGCGGACATCGCCTAAGCATCTCCTTATACCTCTCCCATGCCTCTCCTCGTCTAACTGCCTGAATGTTCCGATCTCTGTCCGGAGCTTCGTAGTCTTGGCAGGCGGGAAAAATTTTGTCAGGAATGCCTGGGCAAGCTCGTCCCATGTGCTGATACTGCCCGTCTCGACTGATTGGAGCCAATCTTTAGCTTTATCTTGAAGAGAAAATGGAAATAACCTTAATCTTATCGCGTCGGCCGGAACTCCATTCATCTTTTCCGTCCCGCATATCTCCATGAATGAATGTAGATGTGAGTGTGGGTCCTCCGAAGGATGTCCCTTAAATGAATTGTCTCGTGCCATCTGAATCAATCCTGTCTTCAACTCGAAATTGTTAGCTTGGATCGGGGCGTAAACGATGCCTGAATTCTCGATTGGGAGGACTGGCTGCAAAAAGTCTCTGATTGCCTTGGGAGCTTCATCTTGATGGGCCATTGCTTCCGTTAGTCTTTTCTTTCTACGAATAGATCTGAGTGTCCTGGTAATTTCAAGATCTAAAGGAAACAATTCAACCTCCTTATGTCTTCGCATGCACCACTCCCAAACAATCAAAAGCACCAAACAAAAATAAAATATTCACAAACAAAAATATTCACAACCTAAATTACTATTTATCCCTTTCTTTTTAATGTCAAGAAAAAATTATTTTGCTTAAAAATCAAGCCTCCCCGGCAACGGCGCCAAAAACTTGTTGGGCGTCGTTACACCGCTACTAATACCGCAAGTGCATGGGCCGCAAGTAATATAAAACGAAAATATTCTGAGTATCGAATCCACAGGGAGGCGAAGCGAAAATTAAGCAAAGCAAAAATTCCTTAAGCACTAAAGATACTTAGGAGAAATAATATTTAGGGACCAAAACATGAAATTAAAAGGATTTTAAAATTAACGCAATTAAGGAAAGTAAAGTGATCAATCAAGAAAAATAAAATATGGAGAAAGAGTTTTAAAATGGGAAGTGGGGTCTTGAAACTTAATTAATAGCTAAATAATTATTACAATTAACCTACCTCGTTGCCCAACTAATCATATTCCTAGAATCTCCGTTAGTCACATAGGATCTCCTATCGGTTTCCCCTAATTATAATTAATCCATTTTAACAACCTAAGTGTCCTTAGCGCCATTAAAATTCATTAATTATTACGCTCTGATTCATTTTAGGAATCTAAGTTTAATCAACTAATCTCGTTGTCACGATGGGCAATTAAACTAGTTGCATGGATTATGATCTATCCTAATTTCTCTCCGTCGAGTCTCCATTAAGAATTGGATCAATACACTATTGGCCAGATTGCATAAGGCATTACGAGCATCCATACAAATAATTAGTAAATAGGGCAAGAGATAGGCAATTATAACAATATTTAACTATAATTTCATTTCAAGACCCCAAATTGGGGTTTAGCTATACATAGCTAAAATATTCACAAAATATACAATGGAAAGCATAAATGAGAGCAAAATAAAAGGGAAGGAAATGACCGTCGAAGACCCCGTCGCTGGCGCCTGGAGTCCCTCCGAGCAAACCTTGAGCCTCCTAGAGTGCTCTCCAAAAACTCCCCAATATTTCCCACTAAAGTACTCTAAAAAAGGCTAAAAAGCCTTGAGAGAAGGCTCCAAAGGAGCCAAAGAGAGAAAGGAATGAAAGAATGGAATGATGATTGATGCATAAAATGGGCACCAAGGGGCGCCTTTTATAGGCCAGAAAAATGGACAGCGTCGCGACGCTGTGACGTCATCGACTTGCCGGCCAAGAAATGGGACAGCGTCGACGCTGTCCCTACAATGTCTCGACGCTAGGCGGATTCCAGAACTTTCAGGCGCGGTTTTGGGCTTGAAATTGGGCTAACTCCAATTCTTTTTGGGCCTCTTCTTCATGGTTGACTTTCTTGGGCTCCCCCTTGACCCATGTATGGAATTTGGGCTTGAATGACTCTTTTTGGGCATTTTTTTCACCAAAATCCATAATTTGCTCTTAAAGACCAAATAACAAAATATATTAAATATCTTCAATAAAAACACAATTAAAGCACTAAAAAGCTTAATATTTTAGGGTTAAAATAGCGACATTTCTGCCCGCTATCACTTGGGCGAGGGGGGATCCATTTCGCATAACCTATAGTTTTAATGTGCATCTAATGCACATTAATTTTAACCCACAGTTTTAATATGAATCCAATTCATATTAAATTAATATTTGAACTCAAATATTTAACTCTCTTGTTAATTAATTTTGAATCAAATCCAATATTAAATTTATATTATAACGTTTAATTAAAATATAAAGTTTATAGTATAATGCATCACCATACATTATATTATTTCCCTTAGTAAATTTGAACATTTCAAATTACAATCAAGATTAAATTACCTCAATACCCTTTACGAGCTAGGAATGGGACCTAATGGACCTACAGATCAGAAGCTCCAACGATTTGAGATTAATTTGCTAAACTCATTAATCAATATTCGTTAACTGTGGGTACACTCCACTAAAGACCCACAACTGCACTCTTCTCACTGCAAATATATTTATGTGCCACGGATATAGACCAATAGCAGCAAGTTAAGGGCCTGTTTGGTAGGTGATCCAAAAACATGAGTCTGAAAACAAAGGATTCAATGAAAACAAGGGTTGTATTCTATGTTTTCACTGTTTTCAGATATGTGTTTGGTAGCAGATTCAAAAATTAGATCTGGATTTACGAATTTATTGAAACTGTGTTAGGTAATGTATCCCAAACAATGAAAATGAAATATATTATAGAATAGACATTTGGTTAGATTTTAAAATTTATTAATACATATATTATCATTTTTTACATTATAAATTATATTTAAATAGATAATGAAAAATATCATTCAACTAATAATATATTATTATAACTTGTATCGTTGTTTTATTTTTATAAAAATGAAATGAATTTTCCTAATATTATAAATTCGATAGTAATTACTTATTATTATAGACACGGTATAGTATAACAAATCAAACATATAACACAATATTCTTAAAGTCTGTGATATATGACATAATAAAAAGAAAAAAAAAACATTTAAATACATACTACATCAATTCATGTCTGTCATGCATTACAATAATCCAACCACATGGTCTGGCAATGTCATCCCTTACACCATTCATTCGACTTATATAAGCTTGACTCAAGTTCATATCAAGAAATTCTGGTGTTCCACCAGCCAAGCTTTCCTCGTCAGGCACTTCTAAGTCCGGAACTTGATATTCTTCAAATAAGGTGTCTCTTGTTGAATACATTCTAATAAAATTATGTATTGCACAACAAACAATTGGGATTCTACGTTGCTTTCGAATTGGGTAGTTTGGCATTAATTTTAAGATGGGAAATCGAGCCGTAAGTACACCAAAGCAACACTCAATCACGTTGTGTAACGGAGAATGTCTATAATTAAAGAATTCTTGTGGTCCTCGTGGGTGTCTTCCTTTTCCTCAATAATCTCTTAAATGATATCTCTCACCACGATATGGAGCTAAGAAACCAGGCATATCTGTATATCCAGAATCTACAAGATAATATTTTCCTGTTCATTTTGAATTAATAATATCATATTAAAAAAAAGTTATGTTGTACATAAAAAAAAAGTTATAACCTTTAGGTGGCATTGGGAAATTATTTCCCTCCCTGCCAATAGCATCCAACAATACTCTAGAGTCATTAGCAGTAGCTTTCCAACCAATGTAGACAAAGGTGAATAACATATTGAATGAACATGCACACATAACATTTTGAGTCACTATAACCTTTCTTCCACGATATGGTGTTTGCTTAGATGAAGGAGCCCATGCACTTACATGAGCGTCAACAATTGCACCAACACAATTCTAAAGAGAAGGAAAAAGATGGTATTAATATGAAAAATATTAAAAAAAAAATATTGCTAATATACATACGTTGAACCAAGGATTAAACTTGGGATTATTCAAAATTTCAAGAGGAGTTTCCATCATATTTGGAGCTTGGATAACATCACGTCCCAACATACACATAGCTCTTAAAACTCTAGAGAATTGTCGAGACACGGTCTCTTTAGAGTGTTGAAATCGTTCCGATATAATCCTATTATGTGTGCTATGATATACTGTGAGTGAAAACATTCCAACTGCTTCCTCAATGCTAATCATCCTATCATTCACTGAATAATTTGATTGTCTTAATCTCTCACATAAAGCTCTAAATGTATTTGGGAAAAATACACTTTTGATCCCTGAGGTTTGGGTTAGGTTTCATTTTGGTCCTTGAGTTTTCAAACTCAACAATTTAGTCCCTGAGGTTTGGATTTCGTTACGCTTTTAGTCCCACCGTCAACTTTTCTGTCAAATGCTAACAGATTGATGACGTGGCACCTGTTTTTTTTTATTGAAAAAATTTATTTAACATTTTTTTAAAATAAAAATGAATAAAAATAATAATTTTAAATATATTTTTAATTCTTTTTTCTTTTTCTTCTTCTTCAACCCCTTCACCAATTACTACCACCCTTCTTCTTCAAAACTCCCACCGGCGACCACCGCTTGCCAGCGAACGGCCGCCGTTGCCGCTGGTTTTTTTTTCTTTTTTCTTGCCTTTCCTTCATCTTTTCTTTCCTCCTCTCGTCGAAGCCCTCCCTCTCGAGCACATCTGCGAGCACAACGCGAAGCCTTCCTTCTCGAGCACAACTGCGAGCACATGCATGGTTATCGAAGGTTTTGTGGTCTGAGAAGGAGGAGCTAAAACGATTCGTTTCAGACCGGAACCGTGAGCACAACATGAAACGAACAGATCTGGAATCGTCCTCGCGTCGTGGGTCTGAATCGTTGCACGTCGCTCCTGTTTAAAGCTCGAATCGTGGTCTGAAACGAAGGGGGCAGACCGGAATCGAATGGTGTGGCTGTCGTCAGAGGTTTCGTGGTCTGAGAAGGAGGAGCTTCGACCACCAGCTTGCGGTTCGGAGGGAGGAAGATTGCTTCGAGAGGGAGGGCTGAACGGAGGCGGGAGAAGAAAGAAGAATAGAAAAAAGAAAAAAAAAGGAAGGTGTGCCGGCAGGTGTGCTGGTGGTGGGTTAAACAACAAGAGGAAGGTTGAAGAATAAGAAAGAAGAGAAGAAAGAGAGAAAAAGAAATAAAATTAAAAAAAGATAATAATAGTTTATTATTTTAATATATTTATATTAAAAATCAAAAATAATTTTTTTAATAAAAAAATAGTGTCACGTCAGCAAACCGTTAGTTTTTAACGAAAAATTGGATGGAGGGACCAAAATGCTACTAAATGCAAACCTCAGGGACTAAAATGTTGAGTTTGAAAACTTTTGACCAAAACGAAACCTAAACCAAACCTCAGGGACCAGAAGTGTATTTTTCCCAATGTATTTTTATCCATTCGAAAAGAATAAAATATTCTAGCAGGATGTCCATTCAACAACTCCAACATATACTCATACCCATTTAATGAGGATGTGTGACATGGGTGTTTAGGAATTTCAAATTCATATTGACCGTCAATTGCAATGACTATAAGCATTTGACCAAGCATCTCATCAGAAGATGTTGATGAGTCACTATCATGATCACCATTTTGTGTCATAGGTACCTAATAAAATAAATAAACAAAAAAATAATTTAAAAGTATGTAACAAAAGGCTGCCATATATTCCATTCATAATATAGTATATGACATAAGTCATTTACGTATATATACTTCAACATACAAAAGTTAACTATCACTTCTTGATTCCTAAGAAACAAACTTGTAAGAAACTTCCCAGGATATGAAACAAAAAGTTAGCTTCAAGTAGCGTACAACAAAAAGAACACAAAAAAATGTACTTGATAGTATTTTCTTACCAAAAGATGTAGCTAACTAACATCATAAAAATCAAGAAGAGGAGTCTACACCTAACAATGTTCAAATATTTTCTTCTGACATGATCATGAACATTGCTCTCCACTCATATAACACAAACTTTTCACATGCTTTCACATAAGTTGTGCTAGGTAGTCCAGAAATAGAGCCTAACTTGGTCATACACTCCTCAATGCTATACTTTTCAGCACAAGATGCAGTGGCTTCCAATTCACGTTGTCGAGAGGCCCTAGCTTCAGACTTCTCAGACATCGACTTAGTCCATACTTTTAAAGCAGCATCCAAAGTGGCTTGTCGAGAAGTCTGTGCAGTCTTATGAGCACGACTATCCAATGAAGGGCCAACTGAACGACGTTTAGATGATTGAGTAGGTGTTTCACCCCAATCTCCGTGGATCTCAGTTTCTTCATCATCGATACCTAACTTCCCATTGGCCCCAAAAGAAACAAATTCCCTCTCTAGTCTCTCCCTTCATTAGAGTTAGGTGGTGTCTCGATTGATGAATAATGCATTTGTCCAGTAGCTGTGGTGTTGTTGAAAATCTCCCCTAATATATCGTAATGGTCACATCCTTTTTTTCGGAATCGTTTGGCATAAGGATTCCTCTAAAAATAGCAACCATTACAAATAATAATTAGTTAGGGGAATAAATTCAACAATATAGTAATAGCTAATTTTGTACCTTTAAGTGTTTTTGCCACGTATCCTCTTCTGCGGTGACTATGTTTGTGATAGGATCCCATCCTACCCTAGTTTGTTGCAGTAGTGTAGAAAACTCATGATGGGCACAGTATACCTCTTGCCAAACTTTGTAAATATAGCATTGTCTATGGTCGCCCAAGCTTTCTTATGTAAAGTTGAGGTTTGTAATCCTTTTTTTTGCTTCCTCATGTAATAAATGGATGAAATATGTCTCAATTGGAGTAGGCCATTGAGCCACTTCATCACACTCATCATGCCTTTGAGCCATCTAAGTTTTTATACACACATTAGATGTAAACATAAAAAAGAACAATATAAATGTATATTTCAAAAAACTAGTCAAACTAATACAAAAACATATCATTGTTGAAAGGAAACAAAATTTAAAATTAAAGATAAAAACAAAAAATAAAAAATCTATATCTAACCTCAAAACAAATCTACCAAACAAAAAAAAAGCAAAAAAAAAAAAAAAAAAAATCACTCAAATTCTATCAAGATTTCTCTCATAAATTTTATATATATTTCATATAGTTACAAGGCCACCTTTCATATTAACATTAGAATCAAACATAGTCCTCTTTTAGGAGTACAAAAGGCAAAAACTACTGATTGAAACTAAAAGTTAATTAAAATTGAAATATCAAAATCCAGCACTCCAAAACAAACAAAAAAACAAAAAGAATACAACCCCCAAACAAATCTTCAAAAATAAAATTCAATTCATTCCAATTATATCAAGTTAAGATCTCCCTTATTAATTTAACATGATATTTCATACAAGATGCCACTTTCATATTAATATTAGAATAAAATAGAATCAAACAGAGCAATTTTTATTTTTGGAGTATTTTTAGAATGCAAAAAACTATAGTTAATATTAGCTTAAAACTAGAATCTAGAATAGAAAAATCAAAACCAACTATTCTAAAATAAATCTTAAGAAAAAAAATCTCAACCCAACTCCCAAACAAATTTTAAACAAGCCTCTTTGGAATTTTTTGGGAAGCAAAAAATGCAAAAAGTAGTCTTCTTGAAGCACAAGATGCAACATTGCCATATTTATTCTTTGTTTAAAACTAAAATTAGCAAAAAAAAAAAAAAAATTAATCTAATGCTCCAAAACAAATCTTCAACAAATCTCAAGTCCAACCAAAAGAAAAAGCCAGAACCCCTCAAGAACTCACTCCATAACTTTTCCTCTTTTTCTTTTTTTTTTTTTTGTCTTTTTTTATCTCCTTTTGATCATTTTCTTAGACTTTTTTTTTCTTAGAGAAGAACAAAAAAATAGTTCTAAGAAAAAAAATGTTGTTCTACAGAGGAAAATGTAATTCCAAAAAGTGTGAAATTAAAAAGCCAAAAAGAAGAAAACATAGCTAATAAAAGAAAATTAGAGAGGAGCATACCTTCTTCAGGGGAAAATGTTGCAAAGAAAATGAAAACCCTAGAGAGGGTGGAGTGTGAAAATGCGTATAGAAAGAGAAAGAAGATGGAAATGAATTGTCGTTGACGGGATTAAGTGAATCCCGTGTTTTCAAATATTGGAGAATAGAATCTGAAAACAATAAAAAGTTGTTTTCAGAATTTGGGCTTTTTGAGTCATTGTTTTTGGATTCTATTTTTAGATTTGGGTTTACCAAACGCATATCTATTGTATCCATCTTATCCCTTGTTTTTGAAAACATAAAATTGAATCCAAATCTCCTACCAAATAGACCCTAATTCTTCATGAGTGTTCGTAACACTAGCTAGGTCAAATCACTGTTTTACCCTTAGGTTACCTCTATGTCTTTAAGTACCATTGCTCCTCTAATGAACAACCTATTTATGGTCCAACCATTAAACAGAAACCCCTCTCGGGCCAGTGAGAAGGTAGGGTTCTTTGTTCTAGTCCCGGAGACACCACTTAAGGGAACACTCATCTACCTACCCTAAAGTCGGGAATGAGTGAATTCCATCTTGTGTTATTATGTTCCTAGATCCCCACTCGGTCTTGTCCCCAAAATGGTAGGCTTATTGAGTCGGCGAACTGGCCACTCTCACCCATACAAATCAAAGGACAATTCCTCATGAACAGGAATCCATAATACACTCGGGACTAAAACTAAGTTGCCTAGGTCATCCTATTGAAATAGAAACCTAACTAGTCAACGAAGTTACATCTAGTGGTTACTATTTCGCGGTCCGGTCTTATGCAAACTCATTGCATAGGACACCTCCACTCGCATGTCACCTACACGAACGCGTTGGATCACTGCATTTGTTTCAAATACAAAGTGGGTCGTATCCATAGTATCACCAAGATAAGGTACCTTTTAGGGTGTATCTTGAACATTGATCCCCGTATGTCTCCACATACTGTTCAAGAATCATAAGACAACCTAGGATGTTAGTTTGTTGGCTTTAGGGTTATTAAAACAAGACTAATACAACATAATTCGATAACTCTTTTAAAAACTGAAATATCAACAAACTTATAAGAGTTTTCACACACTTATTCCTTTTGAAAATTTTTCCGAACTAGATCAAGTTAAAAACCTTAGTTACTTCAATTCTCTAGATAATTTCCAGGTATTTATCAAATCTCTTAAGAGAAAACAAACTTGAGCATCAACAAACTAACCGAACAGACTAGCAAGGTAAAATACTAAAAACAATATGCTAAGAACAAAACTAACAATGTTAAGTCTAACTAAAAGAACAATAAATTAATGCATGAAACAAATTACTAAAGATCTAACTAAGCAAATGAAAAACAAAGAAACATGCTGATATTTAATAAGGAAAGCAGTAAGAAGTAAAAGAGATTGGAAACTCCCCTCGCTCTTGGAAGATTTGTCCTCCATATCCGAGGTCTTTAGGCTCATCCAAGAGGGATGATAAAAATGGAGGGCAATTGAAGCTTCATCAGATGAGTTGGTCAGGACATCCACTTGATAGCCTCATCCTTCACTCGAGCACAAGTCTAATGGTCCTTGTTCTACTCCTTTTCTGGATCTTCCTGTCTCATGTTCTCTTCTTATTGTCTCCTAACTTTATTAGCTTCCTGAAACATAAACAAACACATTAAAAAGTTCACAAGCTCAACTATGTTTTTTTTTTCTTCTTTTTTTTAAAATATATATTGATGCAAAGAGAAAGAATAACTTAGCTGATCTCCAATAGGGAGATTAAAGCTTTATTCCTACTTTTTGCGCCATCAACTTTCATCTTGAGCCTAGGTCTTGATAACGGACGAGATTTGAGTCTTAATTGAGGCGTTTTAATCATGGAGTGCTTAGTCTCTATTATCGGCTCACTCAATTTACTCTTGAATGTAGACTTTATGGTCTCATCCTCTGTTGTATATTGCATATTTTCATTCTCCATGATTTCCTCTTTGATTTCTTCCTCAAATAGCATTTTCTGCAAGCTACAACAAGCAAAGGAATCATTAGGATCTTCTTCAAATCCATCTTTTTCTAACATTTTCTGAAAACTACAATATGGAAAAGAATCAATAGGATCAAAAGCAAAACATCCCTTCATTTCATCCGGGTGTTCTATTGCTGGAGCACATCGAAGTTCACTTGTTGTGAAGTGACATCTGCATGGCTCACTACAACTTCTTTCTCTTGTGTCTTCTCTTTATTCTCTTTTTGAGGCGATTATTCTTTAATCTCTTCTTTCCCTTTTGTCTCCTCAGTATTTTCAAGTGCTGGAATGCTTCTTGCTTCTACTGGGAGTTTAGGGTCTTCATGCTCCAATCCACTTTGAAATGTTATCTCCTTGTATTGCTCTTGTGCTTCTTATTCCATATTCTCATTGTTGTCAGGCAAGATTTCTTGTTGACTTTTTTCAATTCCTCTATCAATTTCCCTACTTGGATCTCCAAATTCTTTATAGTGGCGTCATTCCTTGCCATGTATTCTCTTATGAGTGTTTCCAAGCTAGTTGGCACTTGTGATTCCATCTCTTGTTGCATTTCTTGTTGGGCATACCGATCTTGATATTGGTCTTCAAAGGTAAACAAACATTCTTGCTCCAAATGAGGTGTTGGAGTATTGTTGCTAACATCTTGTAGGTCTTCCCATGAGAAGTAAGGGCGTTGTAACCATTTTCGGTAAGGATAAAAAATGGGACTCTTGTTGTCTGGTTGCCCTGTATAATAAGGATTAGATGAACAAGTTTCAAACAAAGAATGAATATTAGCACAATAAACACAAAAGAAATTAGAGTGACAAGTCATTGATGTGATTTGTGCACTCAAGGTTGTGATGATGTCTTCTTCCACATGTGAATTATCTTGAGTTATCAAACCCTTCAGTTGTGCTTATCTTCTATCGCCTTTTTCTTTTTCTTTTTTTTTTGGTCAACAGGAGGATTGACTCCGGGTAGATCTATTCGAAGTTCTTGAATGCAAGTAGTTTCTTCGAGATGTTCCCGTGTGCTCAACTCCTTTTGCTCTTTCTTTCTATCTCAAGGTCTAGCTCGAAGAGATGATGCTCTTTGCTCATGAACCAACTTCAACCTGCAAAAGAAACTGCAAATCAAAGTTAGATTCTCTTAAGATAGAAATTCGGTCACAATCAAATCGCAATTTCAACAAACAAAAACATGTTTCACTTTTAGTCCCTGGCGACGGCGCCAAAAACTTGGTGCGGTGTCGGCTGAATGATGGATATGTTAGAAAAGGATGGTAGATAATGATTAAGAATAATTCAGCCAACCTAGTGCAAGTATACACTCTCGCACATAGTAATAAAAACCTTAGAAGTATTCCAAGGGTATCGATCCCACGAAGACTAAATTGGAAACTCAGATTTGAAGAAGAAACTGTTCAAAGATTGCTTAGAATAGGTAACCAAAGAAATAATTGATGATTGATTTTTGGAAATAAACAAAACAAAAAAAAGTAAAGAAATAACAATGATAAATAAAACGAGGTGTTCAATATAGTTTCATCCCAAAGGCAAATAACTTTAATCCTAGCTTATTCAACTTAAGTCTATTCAATGCATTGGGTCAGATTTAACTTCTATTTGGCCTTGCTCCCAAGAACTGTTAGAAGGCTAAGCGAGTACCGTTATGCACATTTCTGTGACTCGACTCCGACATAGATAAAGCAAGCATGCAATCTATAACCCTATAGTTGTTATAGGGTGCCTTAGGCAGCCTCGCCCTATAACATCGAATACACTCTTTCGAGCCTTTTCTCCTATATCACCTTTATGAGAACCGGTATTGTCCGTCCCTTTCGAGATCAAACTCACATAGCATGCAAAGTCTAAGTGATCAATTTAAACCCAGCAAGATCAGAATGATAATCAATAAAGAATGACATGCATTGAATAAAACTTAAGCAATTAAACACTTTCAAGCTATTGAACCATAAGGAAATTCACTATATTGAACCCCTCAACGGGATTTAGCTAAGCATGATGGGATAAAGTGCAAATGAACAACTTTCCATTGAAATAAAATATAAAGAATACAAATGAATGAAAAGTGACAAGTGCTAGAAATAATGGCAGTAGCTAAATACTAGGGTTTTTTTTTTCTTTTATCCAATCCTTCTAGAGTTCGCTCGACACTCTACTCTCCTTTTACAATGGGAATAGGGTGAAAATCCCTACAAACACTAAGGTTTGATGTCTAACTAAGGTTAGAATTCAGTCATCTAAGAAGGACCTCGGGCATCCCTACTCATGGGCGTCTACTAGGGTTCTGTCACCACCCTCTTCTTCCCAGTGAGTTCTGCTTGAATTTCCCTTCGAATCGAGGCCTTTTATAGTGTGGGAAGTGGTTGAAGAGTCACGAAAATGGTGTTGGTAGGTAGTCCATTCAGTTCCGGAGTCAAAACAGCCATTTAGTTGCGTGAAAAGCTCGTTTAAAACGACCCGCAGACTCAGACTTTTCTGTTTCTGTCCAGAAATGCGGTCGCATTTAATTTTGCCTTGGCAGAAATGCAGTCGCATTTCAATAGCATTTCAACAGCATTTCAACAACATTTCTGTGTTTTCCTCTATTTTCTGCAAAACACCAAAATGAGTTCTTTTAAGCACAATTATGAATAATTTGACACACATGACTCTCAAAGACCTAACTTACCAACTTTTACACTTTTTAGGCTCGAGAATAGTAATTTTGACCAAAAACATACAAGTTTGGACAAGAAATAAGCTAAAAGTAAGGGCAAAATATGTATATTTTTGGCACTTATCACCAGTGATAGCATGGAACTATGCTATCTATTTCCTAGTTATTTTGGCTAGTTTTGTGCGTTAATTATGAGCTTTAATGTCTTTTTATGTTAATTTTGTAGAAATCTAAGCTTGTGAAGCAAAATCGGGAATTTTACTAAATTCGGGATCAAAATGGAAACTTTGGACCATTAATGAAGAAAAGAAAAGAATACAATTGAAGTGGAGGCCCAAAAGCCCAACGGAATGAGGTTATGAAGGCCAATTGCTCGTCCAAGGATTGCTTCTAGAAGGCCCAAAGTCAAGACGCTCTTCAAAAACTTGTTGAGTGCAAACCGACATTCCACAAGCGCACGGGCCGCAAGTAATATAAAACGGTAGGTATTACCGAGTATCGAATCCATAGGGAATTTGAATTAAGTCCATTAATTACCAAGAACTATCATCCTTAATTTTATTTAGAACTCCAATCTCTAATGATTAAGTGAAAATTACTAAAACTAAAAAGTAGAAAGAAAACATGCAAATAATGGGAAATTCCTATTTCGGGGACTCAACCTAAGGTGTTAATTAGCTTTTTGGACTTGTAGCTCAATTAAATGGATGCATGTAATGACTAATCTTCAATTTCATAAATCTAGAAGTAAATTTAAGTGGATTTCTCTTTCAAGTTCCTCCACATCTCATACTAACATAACTAATTTATGTGTCCATTTCATCATAAATTTTTAACAATTCTCTTTCACTTTCGTGTTCCAAGCAATCGTTAGCCATGCAATTTGGACCTAATCTAACTTCTCTTTGTCGAGTATCAATTTAGACCAACATATTAGTCAATCCGTGATCAAGGGATTAAAAAGCATTAAGCATGAATTGTATAGATGAAACATGAAAAAATTCGTTACGATATCCAAATAACTAAGCTACAAAATCCAATTAGCTAAACTAACAACCCTAGGTCTCAAAATCTACTAAAAAATGGGAATAATTTTAGCCCAACAATCTTGATCCATGGTCCTAACTCAACAATACTAAGAAATTACAGAGACATAAAGAAGAAGTAACTGTTGTGTTGATCCAAAGCTCCCGTCACGATCATCTCGATTCTCGAGCCTTGGAATCCCGATCAATTCCACCATTTTTCTTTCATTTCTACTCACTTTTTACTCTATTGAGCTAGGGGAGAACCCCCCAAAATTAGATGCCTTTCACCAATGAGAAGTGGCCCTTTTATAGGAGGAGAATCGAAGGTGACTTGCTGCCCAAGATGATAGCGTCGCGACGCTGTGACGTATTATTCTTGTCGCTTACTCCAACCAGCGTCTCGACACTGGGCCTTCTAGAAGCAATCCTTGGACGCGCAATTGGCTTTCATAACCTCATTCCTTTGGGCTTTTGGGCTTCCACTTCAATTGTATTCTTTTCTTTTCTTCATTAATGGTCCAAAGTCTCCATTTTGATCCCGAATTTAGTAAAATTCCCGGTTTTGCTTCACGAGCTCGGATTTCTACAAAATTAACATAAAAAGACATTAAAGCTCACAATTAACGCACAAAACTAGCCAAAATAACTAGGAAATAGATAGCTTAATTGCATGCTATCAGCCAGTGACTTTTCCAGCGACCGTCGACGAATTTTCTAATGACTTTTCCGACGACCAATTTTTTTTTCTTTCCTTTTTTTCATTTTTCTTCTCATTTTCATTTAAAAAAATATGGAAAACGAAAAATAAAGGGGAAAAAAAGAAGAAGAAGAAAAAAGAGGTAGAATAAAAGAAAGGGAAAAAAGAGGGAAAAAAATTTCGATTGCCAAAAAAGTGGCTGAAAAATTCGTTCGAAAATTCATCGGTGGTCATCGGAAAAGTCGCTGGCAAGCAGTGGTCACTGGCGTTAGGGTTAGAGGAAGAAGATGATGATGAAGATGGAGGTTGAGGTTGAGGAAGAAGATGAAGATGGTGAACATCTAATGGAAATGGAGGAAGAAGATGATGAAGATAGAAATGGAGGAAGAAGATGAAGATGATGAAGATGGAGGAAAAAGATAAAGAAGAAGAAAAAATAAAAAGAAAAGGGAAAAATACTCTTTTGGTCCCTGAAGTTTGGGCTAGGTTTCATTTTGGTCCCTAAGTTTTCAAACTCGATAATTTAGCCCCTGAGGTTTGGATTTCGTTTCATTTTGGTCCCTCCATCCATTTTTCCGTTAAAAACTAACGTAGGGATGACGTGACACTATTTTTTTATTAAAAAAATCTTTTTTAAAATTAAAATAATAAAAATATTATTATTAATAATAAATTTATTTCTTTCTCTCTACATCATCAACATCTTCTTCTTCATGACCATCACCACCACTAGGAGTGCAAGCGAAAACCGGAAAACCGAAAAACCGAACCAAACCGAACCGATCCATTGGTTTGGTTCGGTTATTTAGCAAAAATCTGGACATCTCGGTTCATTTTTTTAGAAAACCGATTTTTTTTGGTTCGGTTCGGTTCTTGCTTGGAAAAACCAATAAAAAACCGAACCAAACCGACTATATATATACCCTTTTAAAAAAACCCTAACCTTCACTTCAATCTTTAGCCTTCTCCTTCTCGATTCCAACGCATCTCTTCGTCTTCTCCTTCTCGATTCCAGCGCATCTCTTCGGTCTTCTCCTTCTCGATTCCAGCCGCATCTCTACGTCTTCTCCTTCTCCATCTCTTCGGTCATCTCACTCTTCTTCTCCTTCTAGTTTCCAGCCGCACGCGCACAAGATATCTTCTCCTTCTTGATTCCGTTGACTGGTCCTCGCCGTTCGGAAGATTGAAGCGTGATTCCAGCCGGCCACCGAAAAGAAGATAATCCTTCACCTTACCTTCCGCCGTTCATCACTTCACCGTCCAGCGTCTGATGCCTTAGTCCGATGCATGTCGTTGCCTCCTCTGCTTCAGTTCATTTCAGAGTGTCTGATTGTCGCCTCAGTTAATCAACGATTGTCCATCAGCCGATTGCCGTTGAACAGACCGATTTGTTGCCGCCGTCGAATAGACCGATTTGTTGCCGCCGTCGAACTCCCACTTCAAGGTAGCTTTAGGGTTTTTAGATTAATGGGCTGGACTGAGAAGAAAGGATGGAATGTTTTTTTTTTTTTAAAATTTTTAAAGGCAATCTGGATTATGGGCCCAAAACCGAGATCCAAACCGATCCAAACCCGAACCGATCTAAAACCGAACCGACGGTTTTGCCCCTTATTGGACATTGGTTCGGTTCACCATTTCATCAAACCGAGAATGTCGGTTCGGTTCTCGGTTGAGCCCAAAACCGAGAAAACCGAACCGACTATCACCCCTAACCACCACCCACCACTCACTACTACAACCGTCGGTCTTCGGGGACTGTTGATCGTAGGTGGCTAGCCACCAGCGAACACTTTTTTTTTTGCCTTTTCTTGTTCCTTTCTTCCTTTCTTCTTTTCTTTTTCTATCTTCATTTTTTTTTTAAAGAAACAGATTGTGGTTTTCTTTTCGTCGGTCGGCCATCGTGAGTTCAAACCCACGCCCGTCGAGTTCAAATCTCGCGTTGCGATTCAATCGAAGACTTTCAAGTTCAACCCATGTCTGTCGAGTTCAAATCTTGCGTCATGATTCAATCCCATGCCCGTCGATTCAGAAAGCTTCATAATCTAAGACCGTGAGCTTCGACCGATGTCTAGTTTAAATGCACGAAATAGCATGAGTCAGCTTGCGAGCTTCGAGAGTTCGTGGGTAGTTTGTGAGTTTCGGCCGATTTCTCTCTAATTCACGATCGTTCTCTCCCTCTCGTGTCTGTGTTTTTTCGTGAGCAGCTATCTTTAAACCCCAGATCAGTGTGTTGTGAAGGGGGGTTTCCCCAGATATGTGGGTTGTGGTTGTGCTCGCTCTGGAGAAGAAGATTTGAGCGGCAACGACAAATCTGAGCGACAAATCTAAGCATCGGAGAAGAAGATCCCTCGTTTCGTTCTTTTTTTAATAAAAAAGTTGGAGAAGAAAGAGAAGAAGAAGGGAGAAAAAAAAAGTCGTCGACGAGCGGCGGTTACCGGTCGTCGGCCACCGGTGTGCTGAAGAAGAAGAAGAGAGAAAGAAATAAAAATACAAATTTGGAAAAAATACACTTTTAGTCCTTGAGGTTTGAGTTAGGTTTCATTTTGGTCCCTGAGTTTTCAAACTCGACAATTTAGTCCTTGAGGTTTGGATTTCGTTTCATTTTAGTCCCTCCATCCATTTTTCAATTAGATTTTAACATACCGCTGACGTGCCACCTATTTTTTTTAATTAAAAATTATATATTTTTTATTTTTTAAAATAAAAATATTAAAATATTAATTTTTAATATATTTTAAATTTTTTTTAACTCTTTTTCCTTTATTTCTTCTTCAACCCTTTCACCACCACCATTATTCTTCTTCTTCTAGCTCTGACTGTCGGCCATCGTTCTCCAGCCCTACCGTCGGTCGTTGGTCACCGACAGTGAACTTTTGTTCTTTCCTTCTTCTTCTCATTCTTTTCTTCTTTCTTCTTCTTTCTTCTTCTTTCTTTCTTCTTTTCTTCTCCTCCATCTTCATTTTCTTTTTTTTCCAGTATGGGTTTTTATCCCTCTCCCTCTCAATATATTTATCTCTCTCGCTCACCGATCGTTGCAACCCTGCCATTGATGTTGTAGCCTGTCGTTCACACTGTAACCCAAACCCAAACGCATAGTCGTGCGTTTTTCAGTGACTTGGACGTGTATTCCAGTGATGCAATAGCTTTGAGGATCGTTTTGCGACTATTTCGGCATGGGTCTCTTTTCCTTGCTCTTCCGGCGAAAAAAGCAAGCTCCAGCCGCGACTTCAAGTGTTCCAAAAAAAAATTTTGGACAGGAAAAAAACATATATCATAACTATATTTTGTGCATATTCAACGATATTCATACAGTCAAACAAGACCAGATAGTCAAAGAATAACATAACTTAAAACCCTCAGCTAATTTCTTAAGATTGATGGGACAAACATTTCTTATTGTTATTTGCAAAATATGATATTTGAGGTACAAAGTTATATGAGGAAGATTAAAAAAGAGTTAGCTTGAACCTTTGATTCAGAACCCCATGTTAAACAGATCAACACCCCAAACACAAGCTATTTTAACCCATTCTAAAATAATCTATACCCCAAACACAGACTATTTTATCCCAGACTAAAATAATCTTCACCCAAACACAGACTATTTTATCCCAGACTAAAATAATCTTCACCCCAAACACAGACTATTTAACTTCATAGATTATTATAACTCTCGTACTATAATAACCACTGACTATTATAAGCAACTTAGCGTCCCAGTTAAAGCTTCTAACTCATAATTGACAATTTCTCTCCCCCCCCCCCCCAAAAAAAAAAAAAACAAAAAAACTTACAATTGACAAATATATAGTCCCAATCGCTAATGAATTTGTGTTAGTGGAGCCCTTCAATAAGTCTATTACATTCTCAACGAATTAGTAACCTAAACTATTTAAAAGGGCTATTGAGTAACATATTCATAATTAAGTTATATCAGAAGAAAAATGGTTTTTTTTTTTTTTTAGTTTTAATTTCATCAATTCAAATTGAACTAGCTTAACTCAAAAGTGAGACTTCACAAACATACTCTAATGTTTCAACCATTTTTTTAATTAAAAAAATATGTGAGACCAAAGATTTGAACCTTCTATTGACCCTTAACCAATTTAGCTACCTCCAACTTATTTATTTATTTTTCCAACAAGAGTATGGATAAAACTTTCCTGCATAACGGTGAGCAGGAATTTCTGGCTTACCACCACTATTCTTTGAACATGTGTCTTTTTTTTTTAATTTATTAACTTTTATTAAATGTCAAAATCTCAACAAAATCTCAGCAAAATCTCATCTAACGGATTTTACTTTTTAATTAGATTTTTTTTTTTGTTAAACACGCTCTTCCATTTTAACACTTCAAATTCCTCTTCCCTCTTTTTTTTTTCTTTTTAATTTATTGTATCTTTTCAATACACACCTCACCCTCTCTCTCCTTTCTCTCTCTATTTTTCTTTTAATTTATTATTGTATCTTTTCAATACACATATGAGAGCTCACACAATCTTCTCATTTTTTTTATTTATTATATCTCTTCAATATTACACATTTATATTTCAAAACAAATATATATCACATTTCTTAATGCTTTTTTTTTACCATCCTCAAACAAAACTCAATATTTTTTGTACAATCTAAAGAGACGAATAGCTGAAAGTTGAATCCATTTTTTTTAAAAAAAAAAAGTTAGGGAAAAATACACTTTTAGTCCCTAAGGTTTGGGTTAGGTTTCATTTTGGTCCCTGAGTTTTCAATTTCAACAATATAGTCCTTGAGGTTTGGATTTCGTTTCATTTTAGTCCCTCTATCCAATTTTCCGCTAATAACTAACGGATTGCTGACGTGACACTAATTTTTTATTAAAAAATATATATTTTTTATTTTTAAAAATAAAAGTATATTAAATTAATAAAAATATTATTATTTATTATATAATTTTTATTTCTCTCTCCTCTCATCTTCTTCAATTTTCTAATTCTTTGTCTTCTTTATCCCAACCACGCCAGTGACCACCTCCGCCGGCCACCACTCTCGCCGACCACCGCCAGCGACCGGCCGCCGCTGCCATAATTTTTTTCTTCCTTTTTTTTCTTTCTTTTCTTTCTTCTTCTTTTTCTTTTCTTCTTTTTTTTCCTAAAAAACCAAGTTCGGAACTGCCATTGACAAACCTCCATCCTCTCTTTGCCGCTGTTCTCCTTGAGATTCTCCCCGTCGTGACGTTTTCCAAGCTTCTCGATTCGCCGGAGAGCTGCGCCGTGTGCCTCTATGAATTCGAGGCCGACAACGAGATCCCCCTTCGAATAGATCTCATATTTGTGATCGTTTTCTTCAAGATTCTGTCTCCGGCCTTGTGATTCACAGAAACAACTTCCCGATGTTTGCCAATCCCCACATGAACTTCGGTTGGGTGAGATCTGAAGTTCGCCAGTCCCCACACAAACGTAAGTGCGACGACGATGGCGAGCGAGCCGACCTCGTTGTCTTCAAGTTTTCTTCTCATTTTTCCTCTTTGAGCTACGGCCGGACGTGCGATGCTGTCAAGATCTGATCCACAGAAATGCGCGTGCGACGACGATGGCGAGCAAGCTGTGGCTGGGTGAATTCTGGACTCGCGGATCTGAAAATCGAGCAAAGGGGATTTCCCCTTCATGGCAGCGGCTGGGGGTGAACAACTTTAAACCAGCGACAAAGGACTACGACGAAGAGAGAAAAAGATAGTGAGGAAGAAGATGTTCCTCGTTTTTTTTGTTCGTGAAAAAACTTCCGACAATGGGTTTTAGCGAACTCCCTCTCTCTCGCCATCGTCATCGCACCCGCAATGGGTTTGTGAAGAAAAGAAGAAAGAAAGGGAAAAAAAAAGTTGTCGCCGGTAGCCGGCGACTTTAACACAGTGGGTGTGGCGGGTGGGTGGGGGTTGGTGATGATAGTGAGGAGAAGAAGATGATGATGATGATGGAGAGAGAGAAAGAAATAAATTTATTAAAAATAATAATATTTTTATTATTTATTTATTTATTTTATTTTAAAAAATTTTAAAAGAATTTTTTTAATAAAAAAAGTAGTGACACGTCAGCCCTACGTTAGTTTTTAACGGAAAAGTGGATGGAGGGATTAAAATGAAACTAAAACCAAACCTCGGGGGCTAAATTGTTGAGTTTGAAAACTCAGGGACCAAAATGAAACCTAACCCAAACCTCAGGGACTAAAAGTGTATTTTTCCCAAAAAAAATATCATGTCTTTTCATATACTTTTTTTTATCTCATTATTTAAATGATATAATACCATTTATTTTTAATAGTTCACTAAATTGGGAAGTTCTAAACAACCATATGAGAAAGACATCTCATAACCTGGGAAGCAACAACTAACTTAGAACGATGTACTTTTTCATACAATCATAAAAATAATGCACTTTTATAGTTTATGACAAAGATTAACATAGTACCATGTATTTTTCATAAAAATAATAAAAATCAACTCTTATTAATAAATCAACAAAAGATAAATCAAAATTGACTTATAGAAAATATCTCATATTCATAATTTCCTACCAAATTCAACAAAATATAATTTGTGACTAAAGATAAATCTATCTATTTCTTTTACTCAAAATATTTCAAAATAAATAAATTTGATTGAGTCAAACTACTCAAAATATTTCAAAATAAATAAACTTGATAAGTCAAACTAATGCTCCAAACTTTCAGTCTCGTTATTCTTGGTTGGAGTTTTGTTGCTCAATATAAAAGTTTCGTGCAAACCAAACATAATATACATTATCAACAAATAATCAATATTATATAATGTTACTAAAAGTATTTTTTTAAAACAAAATAACTTAATATTTTGAACATAAAATTTACCTCAAGTAATTGGGTCAATGACAAATTGTTTTGTCAATCAATGCTTGTCCCAACATTTTTATCTATAGCTGTCCCTTGTTGGCTTAAAATTGGCAACAAATTTTTTGGATAGAAGTTTTCTTCCTATTATATTAAAAAAAAGAAAACAAAAAGAAAACAAATATTTTTAGCTATAACAAATAATAAAAATACAATAAATATAATAATTTTCTTATCTTACCTCTAAAGATGTATTCCGGCTTTGACTATCATTCATGATTTCTCCTTGTGTATCTTTCTCAAGAATATTTTGATTGTTTTCCTAATTGAATTAGAAAAATATATATTCGTTAGAAGAACTAAACATATTTAAAGTTTAGTGTGGTTGATATAGTACCTGTGTGAATGTTGATTGATTTGATGAAGTTTTGTTGGATTTCAAATTTTTTCTACATCTTCTCTTTTCAAGTGGATCTTTCAACCGGTTACGAGGACGACCAATTGTGGGCTTTCTCTTAACTCCACGTACTTGTAAAAGAGGATATTGTTGGTATATGGAGTCATTTCTCTCATTCTTGAACCAGTCTCAGTCAAACTTGAATCTTGAGCATTGCTTAAATGATTATTTTCTACAAAAATATTTTTCTTCATCTTCTCCAAATTTTTGAGCAATTGAGTAAAATTTTGAGAAGCAAGCTAAAACAACTTTTCATGTTCTACAACTAGTGAAGTAATTTTGCCAAAATGACGACATAAGTGGGTATAACGGGTTCCATTTGCCTCTTTAAAATTCCCATTAACCTCAAACATTTGATTGTCGAAATGTGACACCCAAGGATAGGAGGGGTACATGAATGAACCGAGATCACATTCAAATGAGAGGGATCCTGAGGACATGAAAGTGTGGTCAAGATAAGCTTAAAAGAATTGATAGATACTACCTATACCACCAAGGTGCACATTCCTTTCCGGTGGCTCAGCCATAGGAACTTTGAAGCTAAGCGTGCTTGGCTTGGAAAAGTTCTATGTTGGGTGACCTCCTGGGAATTTTCCTAGGAAGCATGTGAGTGAGGAAAAAACATGCTAAAAGGACCCCGTGTTGGTTTGTGAGGATAATCTTCAATCTTAGAAGCAGTTTCAAACAAGCATGGTGATGTCGCCAGGTCGCATGGGATGTAGGGGAATGTCTGGGACGTTAGGTGCTGAATCTGAATTCTGAATCCTGGGCCTGGGGCGTTACACGAAACCACTTGAAGCTCTTGCATCTTTTGTCCACCTTTTCAAAATATATGGAGTAGGAATTTTTTTCACATTTTTCTTATCAAACACCTTCAGCGCATGACTACACAAAATACAAATGAAAGTGAATTTCATGCAACTACAAGTAACTGTTTGTGTTGAAGCTTCGTATTTAACCAAACAATGAAGAGATCTTCCATGTGAGTATACTTTATACTCTGATGTACCATCAAACTTACCAATCTTATAGATATTACAATTAAGTATATCCATGTACTCTTTTTGAAACAATTTAAACATCTCCGGCGTATAAATTTCTACCCCATGTTGTAACATTTCTGCATTTGTTTGCAAGACACACAATGTTTGATTCATCATAAACTCTGCAATCAATTCCTCATATTTTCAATTTGATAAAACTCCTTCATAATGTTCAAGAAAATGCAAAATGTCATGACTAGGCTTTAAATATTTTTTCAATACATTATTCATACTTTCACTTCGTTGTGTGCTTTTCATGTCAGCTGTAAGAGTATGTCGCCCATATAGCATTGTCCATTTTTCTCGTAACTCAAACAAATCTTTCAACTACTTATTGTCTTTAACATTATACTTTTCTAGCATTTTTTGCCATGCTAACAACCAATCATCTTCATCTTCATAATCATATACACAACTGCTAAAGTCATGAACAATTTGTTTTGTTTTATGAAACACGTGACCCAAACTCTTAGCAGCATTCTGGAAAATATGCCAAACACATAGTCGATGTTGAGATTCAGGAAAGACATCATAGATTGCTTTAGCCATTGCAGCAAATTGATCTGTGAGAATTGTCTTTGGTTGCTTTCCAAACATTGCACCAAAAAAAGTTTCAAATAACCATTTAAAAGATTCGGTAGTTTCATCATAAAGTAAAGTTGCCCCAAATACCACTGATTGTTTATGATGATCATTCAGTCCAATGAATGGTGCAAATGGTCGTCCAAGTTTATTTGTACGATAAGTAGTATCAAAACAAATAATATCACCAAAAAGCTCATAATCACAAATAGGTCGTGCATATGTCCAAAAAATATTAGTGATTATATATCATCTTCATCAAGTTGCAATGCATAAAAAAAAGAAGAATTTCCTATTTGTCTTTTTTGAAAATATTGCAATAGTGTCCCAGCTTCTCCTTTTCCAATTCTTTCTTTTCGCTCTTTGCGTATATGATTTCTATAATCTTTATCCAAAAATCCCAAATGTTCTCTACCACCAACTCCTCTACTCATTAGTTTCATGGTTGCTTTAATTGAAATTCCTGATCTATCTGCATCGTAAGCTCCAACTTTTTGAGCATTGGAAATCCTTCTATTGACTTTTAAAATATGCTTCATTGGTGTTCTAACAAGGTCATGATTGTGATTTCTATTAAATGACACAATTCTATATTGACCAGTATTTCCAAGCAAGCATACTATGTGAGCTTCACATTCAGTCCTAGAAATTGGTCGAGAAGATTAAACACGCTTTATATCGAAGAATTATTGGGCGTCTATTGTATTTGACTATTTCAAGGCCGGATATTACATTTGCAGTAAACAAATTAAGCCAGTTTGTTTCTAAACCAGGGAAAGTTCATTTATCTGCAGCTTACCATTTGCTAAGATACTTGAAATCAGCTCCTGGCCAGGGTATTCTCTTGAAGGCATCTTCCTCTTTTCAACTTCGTGCTTTTGCAGATTCTGATTGGGCATCCTGCCTTGACACTCGAAGATCTACTACGGGCTTTTGTATATTCTTGGGTGACTCTTTGGTCTCATGGAAATCAAAGAAACAGTCCATTATTTCTCGCTCTTCCGCTGAAGCTGAATATAGAGCATTGGCCTTGACCTCTTGTGAGCTTCTTTGGTTATCTTACTTGTTGAAAGATTTGCAATTAAATGTTTCAACTCCAGCACTTTTATTTTGTGATAACCAAGCTGCAGTGCATATTGCTTCAAATCCAACATTTCACGAGCGCACAAAACATATAGAGCTGGATTTTCATTTTGTTCGTGACAGATTAGCAGCTGGATTCTTGAAACTTCTTCCCATTCGGTCACATCTTCAGCTAGCAGATGCGTTTACTAAGCCTCTGCCCCCCAGTCATTTATTCTCTCTAACTTCCAAGATGGGTGTAATGAATATATATTCTCCATCTTGAGGGGGAGTATTAGAGTTAAAGTTGTATTTAATTAATTGTGGTTAGTCAATTAAGTTGAGGTTGTTTGTTAGCTGAGTTTGTTACAAAGTTGTTACTGTTAACAGCAGATTGTTAAGCTGTTATTTTCTGAACAGCAAATTGTTAAGCTGTTATTTTCTATTTTGTATTGTATATATATTCCTCTGTATGAATGATAAAGTGTGAAAGATTTTTCCACTATCTTTTATCATATTAGATATTAAAAAAAATTAGAGAAAAGAGGGTGTTTTGAAAATAATTCGAGATATAAGGTGTCGCGTAGGTTGGACCTACGCGACATGAAGGGTCGCGTCTGTTGGAGAGACGCGACCAAGCTGAGGAGGTGGTAACCAGACGGCAACCAATTCAACCAGACGACAACCAGACGGCGACGACAGTGAGTTGAGTCGCGTCTCTACAAGAGACGCGACATTGTTGGGAAGGTAAATCGTAGAGATTCCGGCGAGATGTGACTAGTCGCGTCTCTTGTAGAGACGCGACAGTCTTGGAACCACAAAGCGCAGGGAATATCTGTGCGTCGTCGCGTCGTCAGTCACTCATCACGTCCGCGGCCAGTCTTCAGTCACTTCCGTTTTAATTTTTCAGACGCTTGTTGAATGAGTGGTGGTTGCATGGTAATAAATTGCAGCTCAACATTCGTTTTTCTTCTTGATTTATACCTCATATCCGAAAACTTCATCTCTTCAATAACCGAATACACTCCCTCAAACAGCATCCTTTTATCTAAAACTCTCACTATCAAAATTTCAAAATCATCCCATTGAAGCCAACTTCTGTTTATCTTTGTGGAGATCGAATTGTACAATCACAACGAAGGAGCACGTCTTATTCATTAGTGGTATTTTCTATATTTCTACTTGTTGCTAATTACTTTGTATATTTTTTCTTGTTGCTAATTCCTTTGTATATTTTTTCTTGTTGCTAATTCCTTTGTATCCTGATGTACTATTTGTAGTGATAATGAGTTATGAATATTGTTTTGTATAGGAGAGACGCCGGAAAAGTAGAAGGGTTGTTGAAGCCAGCCGTGTGCATCTCTAAGATTGTTTTATTGGTCCTCTAATTTTTTTTCTTTTTTTTTCATTGTATTTGACGTCCATTTTTTTTCTGTTTTACTAGTGTTTTTATTTTTTTTACAGGACCAAAGTCTACTGATAAAAAAAAAAGTTAACTACGATCTTTGAGCGCAGAGGTTTAACAGTGTAGGATTTTTTCTATATTTTTCATTGTACTTTACGTCCATTTTTTTCCTGTTTTAGGTGTGTTTTTATACTGATTTTTTTTTACAGGACCAAACTCACAGATAAAAAAAAAGTTGTCTACGATCTTTGAGAGCGAAGGTTTAAATACAGTGTAGGATTTTTTTCTTAAGCATGTAAAAGGAATATACATTTTTTGTTTGCACTTATCTTGGAGAAAATAGGCATTTGTATAAGTTTACAAATATGTGATGCATGAAAGTCGAAATTTATTTGCTGAGGTTAGAATAAATGTTAGTCTTGATATGGTTTTGTTGAGGAAAATATTGATTTTTTTTTTCAAAATACAGAAGTTCTTTTTAAAATTTTGTTATTTTTCAAAATACAGAAGTTGTTTTTCAAAATATAGAAGCTTTAGTTTTTACTAATATAAGAAAGAAAATCATTATATACAAAAGTGTGAAAATAAATCCTCATGAAGTTAATTGGTTCGAGTCGTTTGTTTAGGGTTTTTTATTCTAAAGTGTTGAAATAGAAAAATAATTTGTTGAATTGCATTATTCAAAATGGAAAATAAGGGTTTTTAGAAAAAAAAAATTAGTTTCTAAGGTATTGAGAATAAATGTCATATTTGTTATGATTTTGTTAAGCAAAATATTGAAATAAGTTTAATATGATGCTTGGTTATATTTTTACAGCAAAAACGTTAGATTGAAAGCTTAATTCTGAAATTTGTGGAAAAGAATACAAAGAATATTCACACACAAGGTATGTATTAATCAATAAAGTGTAAAATATTATTATTAGGGGAATGTTTATTAAATACATGAAAAAATATATATATGGTAACGAACATAGTTAATATATATACATTAATGCATGGAATTTATGTTTCTATAACAGTAATTATTTTCAATATATGATATTTATTTTTTACATATAGATTGTAGTAAAATTAGAAATTATCCAAAAGAAAATTCAATTTTAATATAATTGATTGGATACAACAATTATCTTTTAAAATATAAATAATGTGTATATGTTGATAAATTAGTAAAAAGGGGAAAACCATATTGTTTAAATTTGTCATAAACCAATACTTTTGTAGAAGTTCCTATGCTAAATTCGAAGCAATAGTGATCAAATAATTAAGATATGGATATTTTGAAAAAATAATTTGAAGTTCATATGCATTTAATCTTGCTTGTACTGGTTAATTAAATTAAGATATGGATATTTTGAAAAACCATAATAGTGTATGTTACTTGTTGTGTATAGTTGTATATAAGAATAATTCAATAACTTGTCAAATTTTCAAAATGTATGATAACCAACTAAAAACTAACTCCAACAAAATATTTAAAATGTATATTAGTAACTATAGCCACTACAAGAAAACAGGTTTATTGCAGCGGTTTTAATGCAGCGGTTTGGAAAATGTTGCAAGGGTTTATAAAATTGCAGCGGTTTCTAACAACACACAACAAAACCGCTGTTATTGATACACATTGCAACAATTTGTTTACAACAGTTTTTAAATTGTTGCAATATGTACTCAATTGCAACGGTTTGCTTATGACGTATTTAGAAACTGTTACAAATATGTCTATTGCAACGGTTAAATTGCAACAATTTTAGAAACTGTTGTAATAGAGTCCATTGCAACAATTACGTTGCAACATTTAAAGCATTGTCGCAATAGGCTAGTGCAACCGTAACATTTTAGTAGCAACGCAAAGAAAATCGCTGCAGATGTTGAGATTGCAACGATTTTATGGTAGCATTTTTTAAACTATTGCAAATCAATATATATGTAGTTGTGGTTGTAGTTAGTAGTGAATTCAAAATTTTTGTTAAGGGACTCCACTTAAAATTTTGTAAATATAATTTATAAGTAAGCAATTAAAAAATAACTTGCAAATAAATATATTATAAAGAAAATGAAACTTAAAATTTTCATTATTTACCAAAAATTCAAAAATGTTTTTATTTATTTTCATTTATATTTTATACCAAATTAAATTTAAAAGACAAACTAAAGCAAAATTTAAAATATTCACTTAAATTTTAAAAATGAGCTTTTATATATTTGTTAAATATAAAAATAATGATTAGTTCAATATAGTTATTTTTGTGTCTAGTATAAGTCTCTGAACTTTAAAAAGTATTCAACAGGTCTTTAAACTTTCATCTTTGTGTCTAATAAGTCCTTCAACTTTCAATTTTGTGTCTAGTCCTTGACCTATCCAACATTTTTTAAAATTCACAGGCTTTCTAGATATAAAATTGGAAGTTGTTTAAGGTCCCAATAGACATAATTTTTTTTTTTAATGGATATAATTTAAAGAATATGAGTTAAGTAAAAAAAATAAAATATTTGAAAGTTGAATTAACAAAACAATAAAATGAATAAATTTTTTTTAATGGGTATAATTTAAAGAATATGTTATTTAATTAAAATAAAAACCAAAAAAATGTTAATTTCACTTTTTAACTTTTTTTTTTTTTTGACAACACATTTTAACTTCTGAAAGCGTAAAAATTTGAAATTTTTAAACATTAAAGAAAAAACCCTTCTCTAAACTTCGCCTCCCACCACACGCCTTAAACCCTTGTCTGAATCTTCACCTCCACGACCACGCCGCTTCCAAACCCTTGCTTCTCTGCGACTTCTCACCTTCACCACGCCTCCATTTTTTCGCCTCAGATCTTCGCCTCCACCATGAATCGACATTTTCGCCGGCGTTTCGATCTTTAAATTCACTAGAATCCTTTTTGGCGGCGACTGGGTTGGGGTTTTAGAAGCACGCCTCCATCTTCTCGTCTTGGATCTAGTATAACTCAACTGAGTGTGGTAAAAATCTCAAAATACTTTTGTGCATTACTATAATGCTGGCAAGACCACTATCCTTCCCATGTTGAAGAACGAGGTGAGTTTCATTTATTTTTCTTCACTCTGCAATTGAATTTTTGTCGTTGATTTTTTGATTTCTTATGGAAATTTTGAATTGCGTGTAGAGATTAGTGCAACACCTGACCTCAGAGGAGTTGAGTATTGGGAAAATCAAATTCAAGGCTTTTGATCTTGGAGGCCACCGGATCGCTCGCAGAGTCTGGAAAGATTATTATGCCAAGGTGATCTTTAATTCATTTTTTGATTACATTATGTCTGTGTAACCATGAATTGGCTTGATGGTTTTCTTTGTCTTGAAATTGTCGATACTTCAATCTTTTCAATTAGATTTAGAAGCCTACATCCTCGTTTCTTTGGTTGGTCTCAACTTAATGAGATTTTCCTCAACGACGGCTGTTATTATTGATCTTCCGTTTTGAATTGATAATTGATTGAACTATGATGTATAGTTTGTTTATTATTGATTTGATGGTTGTTGGAGTTTCCTTCTTGTCAAGCCCACCAAATGCCTTTGTTGTGCTTTATTGTAAGATTTAGACGTTGGTTTCAATCTTCGTCAGCGGGTAGTTGACTTTTCAAGTTGAAGCTTTTTGAATAAGGAACCTCCTTTCATTTTCAGGGACCGGTAATTTCTGAGCATAATTTTTAGTTATGGTAGTTTTGCATTGTATGTGCCGACAACAGTATTGCTTCTTATAATTGTGTAGAACTTCGTGAGCTTTGGCAAGCTTGCTCATGATCTTGTTATGCGCATCCAAAAAATTGATGGGGACAATTATCCTAAGGTTTGCCCAAACTATATTTTATAGTAAACTAGTTTTCTTACTTTAGGAGTACTATCTATAATTTTCTCATTCTAGCTACTCTACAGACGTTGTATCAAATGTACCTAGTAAACTCCGGCAATGGGCTCAAATTTATATGGAACACTACAAGAACCTTTCTTGATCCAAGGACTACAACAAAGATGCATGTATTGTACACGCCCCTTTATAATGAAATTTCTTTTTCTGAGCTTTGAACAATTCATTTATTATGAGCATTGAAGTTGGTTATTTTCTGATTCTATAGGTTTTGGGCAGCAAATTTCAGAATAAGTTGTTGGAGGTCATAGACTCAAGGTATGAATTCCTTTCAAGATATTTTGTTTCTCATGTTTTACTTTTAAAGTTGTATTGATTTTTTACCTTTTAGGAAATTGAAACAAATGTTTCCTCCCTAAACAGGCAACTTCCCGATTTCCTTGGAGGAGATTGTTCGTGTTCAAATAAAGGTGGATGTCTTAGATCTGACAAGGGGCCCTGGAATGATCCTGAAATCATGAAAGTTTGATCCCACGAGTCTTTGTAATGACATGTTTCAAACTTAAAAACTAAATGATGATAACCGATAAGTAGTTTAGATTCATCTTCTTTATTGATGTTGTACATATTTTGCAGACATTTGATGTTAATTTCAGCCAGTACTTGTATTTTATTACTTCATCTGAAAATTGCTACCCCTATTATTGTTTGTAACTTTCTTTACTTTTTATTTTCATTACATAATTTTGACTATTGTTGTTGAAATTTTTGTTGTATAGTTCTCAAATTTGCCATAACATAAAACAATAATTACTTGTTTTTCAATAATTTTAATATGTAAAATATTGTAAAATTGATTTAAATTACGGTTACCATATAAATTGTTGCAAAATAGGTACAAAAAGTGTTGACATATAAGAAAAAATTGTTGCTATTAAATCAACTATTGTAGCGGTTATAAAGGATTTTGACATTTATATAAATTGTTGCAAAAATAACAGACGTCACTATAATTATTGCAATATAGTAAAAAAATATTGTTGTATATGAGTAAGCTATTCCAACAATTACAATTTGCTGCAATAAGTTCAATATTGCAGCGGTTAAGAAGTGCTCCTAATGCTTATTAAATTGTTGCAAACTAGTAGAGGTTATTTATCCGCTGCTACAATAATTTAGGAAATTGTTACAATTGAAATTACAATTGCAGCGGTTCCTAGATGAATGCAACAGTTTTGAAACTGCTGCACACTAACGACAGTTAACAAAACTGTTGTATTATGACATTACCAACCGTTGCAAATGAAGTAGCTATTGCGGCGGTTATTTCATTATGATTCCAGCGGTTGTCTAAACCGTTGCAATAGACCGTCCCAACACAGCTTCTGCCAGCAGTTTTGTAACCGCTGCAAAATATCTTGCAGCGGTTAAAAACCACTACAACAGCTCAATAAAACCGCTGCAATAGACCCTAAACCCTAAACCCTAAACCCTAAACCCTATAGCCTAAACATGCAAAATCCACATATGGAACCCTAAAAACTAACCCCAACAAAGAAAACCCTAAAAAACCTAAACCTTAAATCTAAAACCGTAAAACTCTAAAGCCTAAATCTTAACTACGAAAACCCTAAACCCTTAAAAACCATAAACCCTACAACTAAAACCCTAAACCCTACATCTCAACCACTAAAACCATAAACCCTTAAAAACCCTAAACCTTAAACCTCCTAAACCCTAAAACCCTAAAACTAAAACCCTAAAACCAAAACCCCTAAAAACCCTAAACCCTAAAACTCCTAAACCCTAAAACCCTAAAACCAAAACCCCTAAACACTAAAATTATCAAACTTTCAAAATGTATATTAGTAACTATAGGCTAAACAGTCAAAATCCAAATATAATCTTAAACCCTAAAACTAACCCCAACAAAGAAAACCCTAAAAAACCTAAACCCTTACAAACCCTAAAACTAAAACCCCAAACCATAAAACCCTAAAACTATAATCCTAAAACCGTAAAACTCTAAAGTCTAAATCTTAACTACTAAAACCCTAAACCCTTAAAAACCATAAACCCTACATCTCAACCACTAAAACCATAAATTCTTAAAAACCGTAAACCCTAAATCTTCTAAACCCTAAAACTAAAACCCTAAAAATACCCCTAAAAACGCTAAACCCTAAAACTCCTAAACCCTAAAACTCAAAAACTAAACCCTAAAACCAAAACCCCTAAACCCTAAAATTATTAAACTTTCGAAATGTATATTAGTAAACACTCAAAATCCAAACATAACCATAAACCCTAAACCTTGAATTCTAACCACTAAAACCCTACCCTAAAGCCTAAATCTTAACCGCCAAAACCCTAAACCCCTAAACCCTAAACCCGAAATCTTAACCACCAAAACCCTAAAACAAAAAACCCAAAACCCTAAATCTAACCCCAATAAAGAAAACCCTAAAAACCCTAAATCGTAACCCCTAAAATCTTAAACCCAAAAACCATAACCCTTAAACCCGAAAAACCCTAAACCATAAAATACTAAGTCCTTAAAACCAAAAAAATCTCTAGACCTAAACTCTAAAACTCTAAAGACCTAGAGGACGTTGTCTAAGAATCATAAGCATTAAAAACCATAATCCGCGAAATATCCCAAATCTTGTGTGAAATTCATAAGAATTAAAAACCATAATCCATAATTTTAGTATGTTTTAGTTGTTGACTTAGTTACTATTTCCTTCCAGGATGTTGTCTCAAAATCATATTTAGTGTCATAGTTATCATGGAAGACGTTGGATTTATATGCTACATGGGTGGGAATATAGTCCACGGTCTGAATGGTATAGAGTACGATGTCGGGCCATCTGTTATGATCAATTTTGATCGGGATATTGCATTCGAAGATTTTATTCAAGGATTATGCAATGGCCTATCAATTGATAGAACTGGAGGGTTGGAGGTCATATTTAGATACGGAACTATTGGATTTGAAGGGGCCACTTATTATGCTCCGGTATCATTATGAAGCGAGGTTGATCTTAGGTTTATGATGACCCATGCTCCTTCTCTTCCCTCTAGAGTAGAGCTTTTTATCTCTCAACCGAACAACGTAAATATAGCTCCTGAAGTTGATTATACCCGTGAACAATACTATATCCCTGAACAAGACTATAGCCCGGAAGTTGAAGGTGAAGATAACCTTGAGCTTGATGATCAGAACATTCCTACATTGGACAGAGAGAACATAGACTCAATGGTTGTGATGAACGACGATGTTGGAACGGAGTCTGATAATGATAGCACAGATGAAGCATCTGATGATAGTGTAGAGGAAGCGCCGCAGATGTACAGAGTGCATGAAATCCCTTCCTTTTTCACAGAGTTGGACATGAGAGCTACCGATTCTCTTCCTAACACGGGGATTGAAAGAGAAGCAAGAGGAGACGATTCATTGGTGAAAGGGATGATATATAAGTCGAAGAACGACTTAACGAACGCCGTTAAAAGCTACTCTATCATTCGGCATCAACACTTTGACGTCGTTGAGTCGAAGAAAAAGGTGCGGACAGTAAAATGTAAACAATACGGCGAAGGTTGTATGTGACGCCTCCGTGCCTGTTGCCTTAAGAAACATGGCCAATTTGAAATCACACAATACAATGGGCCACATTCGTGTGTTTATGCTAGGTTGAGTCAAGACCATAGACAACTAGACTCGAACCTCATTGCATCTGAAGTCCACAACGTCGTCCAGTGCAACCCATCTATAGACATTCGAACATTACAGGAAATCGTAGTGCAAAAGTACGGATATTCTGTAAAATATTCAAAGGTATGGGATGGGAAGAGGAAAGCTATACAAAATGTCTTTGGAGATTGGGATGAATCGTATACGTTATTGCCATCTTGGACCAATATCCTAATGCTAACAAATCCTGGTACAAAAGTTGAATGGAGGTGGTACGAGACGGAGGGGAATAATAATGAAATAATATTTCGTAGTGTTTTCTAGTCGTTCTGTCCGGTTATCGAGGGTTTCAAGCATTGTAGACCATTGCTTCAAATCGACGGAACACATCTGTACGGAAAATATAAGGGCAAGTTGTTGATTGCTACATCCGTTGATGCAGACGGACACATCTACCCCGTTGCATATGTCATCGTACCAGAAGAAAGTTCCGATACATGGGGTTGGTTTTTAAAAACGCTCCGACAGCATGTGGTCGGTGCGAGGGCCGATGGGATGTGTCTGATTTCAGATAGGCATAAGGGTATCATCTCGGCTGTACGTGACAAGGAGAACGGTTGGACTAATGCACACCATTGATTTTGTTTGCGACATCTTGCAAGCAACTTCAATGAACGGTACAAAGACAAGGTTTTGAAGAAGTTGGTGTACCGGGCTGGTTCGAAGTTTACAGTTACTAAGTTCAACCGTTGCATGCAAGAGCTTCAATCAATTAATAAGGAGTGCATGAGATTCTTTACGTCCTTAGATCCGACGCAATGGACACAATCACACGATTGAGGACATCGTTATGGTTGGTTGACAACGAACGTAGCCGAGTGCACCAATGGGGTCTTAAAAGGAGCTAGAAAATTGCCCATCACTACATTAGTTCAAGCCACATTCTATCGAACAGTAACATATTTTGCCACCCGACGACATGAAATACAGAAGTCTCTAAATTCTAGACAACAATTCACACGGTAAAAAATTTCTATAACCCATAGTTCATATGTTCTGCTTCATGAAACTCAATAATAATTTATGTCATTATGTTAGGTATGCAATTGACATGCTAATTCCATGGGAAGCACGAGCAAACAGTCACAAAATCCACGTGTTCGATTATGACCTGGGTATATGTGATGTCACTACATCAATTAACCCAATAACAATGAAGGGTGGAACGAAACATCGAGTACCTTTGTGCGATGAATCGTGTGTTTGCAATAAGTGGAAAATATATGGCATCCCATGTTCCCACGCCATTGCTGCCTGCAAAGAAATTGGAGTAGACTACCTGCGGCTTGTTAAACCTTACTATAAGCTACCAACTTATTTGGCTTGTTATGTGCCCCAATTTGAACCAATCCCAGATCAAAGTTGTTGGCCTGAACCAAGTGGTCAAAAAGTGGTTCCAGACGTCTCCTATGTGAGAGGTGTAGGTCGACCACATAGTTCTCGCATCAGAAATGAGATGGATTGGAGGGAGCCCGCGGTCAAGATACGTTGTGGAGTTTGTAGGCAAGAAGGACACAATCGTAGAAATTGTCCTCATAGAGCATCTAGACGAATGCAATAGGCTGTGAATGTTTCCAAACTTTTTGTTACTATGTATTTAATATGTGTAACTTACGTATTTATTTATGTGGAATAAACATCACTATATTACATGTGTGCAAACTCACCTTCTTATTATTAATGAAACTAACATTAACTGTTAATATACTTAAATGTTGTTAGATGGGAGACAATGATATTACGACGGGTCCGTATGATCCATCAGTGCTACACCTACAGGCCAGTCATCGATCCGAACTGGTTTGGGAGGATGTCTACATCAATGCCATGCATTGTAGACGTCACGAGGCCGTGTTGAAGAGGTTTTCTACTCCAGACCCTCGTATTGAGCCCTACTTACGGGCTTCTGGCTTATATGGGGTATCGTGCATTAGATTCATCCAGCTGGATTGGCACCTGATTACGGCCATGGTCGAGCGTTGGCGCCAGGAGACACACATTTTCCACCTTCCACATGGAGAGTGTACAGTCACGCTACAGGATGTCGCAGTACAATTTGGGCTTCCTATAGATGGCAAAGCTTTGATCGGATCAGTGAACGCAGACTGGTCAGTTATATGTCAAGACTTGATGGGTGTTACACCTTGGAACCGTATGTTGGATGGAGGTCGCATAAGTCTATCATGGTTGGCCGAACAGTTTGACAATTTCACCCATCTTCCAGAGGATGCCGATGAACAAGACCTCCGACGGTACGCTTGAGCATACATTTTATCGCTCATCGGAGGCATGCTATTTCCTGATAAGTCCAACTCAAAAGTTCATCTAATGTATCTTCCGTTACTTGAGGATTTTGATGAGGCTGGTACATATAGTTGGGGTGCGGGCTGTCTCGCCTGGTTGTACAGGAACCTTTGCAAAGGTTCAGTTATCGATGCAAGGGACCTAGGTGGTTCCCTAATTTTGTTGCAATTATGGACGTGGGATCGATTCCCGACGTTAGCACCCCGACGACGTCACCGGTTCGAGTACCAACTAGGAGATCGGCCTTTGGCAGTCCGATAAGAACCTTTGGCTAATACAACTATATTCTTTTGTGTAAAACATGATACAACAAAACTAATATTCAATATTGTACTTTGTAGGTGGAATGATGAATTTTCGGTGATCAGGACGCCAACACATGTCCTAGTCCAATACAGATATATGTTGGACACGATTAGGCTAGATCAGGTATAGTTATGTTTAGACAGTAATTTATTTTTTTATCAACTTCTTCATTCCTAATTATGAATCTCAACTACAATTGCATTTTATCGTTGTGTAGATTATATGGGAGTCGTATCAACACCTCATTAATATGTTACCGGAGTACTGTTTAATCGGTCAGGACATTTGGACTAGCAGAAGTCCACTCGTTTGCTTCTTCGCAGTAGAGTGGCATTTCCCTGACCGCGTTATGAGACAGTTTGGGTGGGTGCAGCATATCCCCATACATTGTAACACAGACATGGTCCTGCACTCGTACAACTTACGAGGTCGTCATGAATGGGATTGGGCTACTTATCTAGCTCCATCCATTCAAATATGGGAAGGGCGACGTGATATTATTATTCACGGGCAACCAACCGATGGTGGTGTTGATGTGGACCCACGATACGATCACTGGTTCGCAACTATCAGTCGTCGGTACCTCACGAAGGCAGGAGCCTCGTACCACTTCTTGGTAAGATTTCGTTAAAATAAGTAAGTTGAAAATATTACGTTATTATAAACTATGAACGTTCCATTGATTTCATTTTCTGTGTTCTAGTGTCAGGACCCCATAATGACGGAAGCTCATAGAAGGGCCCTCGAACATATAACAGATATATACCACATCATACATGAAAATGGAGGTGCCCCAGGTCAAAATGAAGATGATCCTATCCACCAACAAGCTGCTCCAACGCAACAACAGTATTACCCATAGGAGCAACACGTTGATGTAAATGATCCTATCCAACGACAAACTGCGCCAGCTCAGCACCAATATGACCCACAGGAGCAACGTGTTGATCTCACTCAACAACATGATGATCCCCCATTGTTCCCATATGTGCCTTCACCACCCCTGATGTTTGAACAAACATTCCCAGAACTCTTCTCTTCCCCTAATTTCATGTCGCAAACACCTACATTCTTCGAAAATTGGGAAGAAGGTCAGTCTTCACATACTTACCATGCTCCAGAAGAACAGTATGTGACGTATCGAAATCCAAGTTAGGGAATACACATCAGGGATGCAGGTGATACGACAAATACAAGAGGTCGGGGTGATCGAGGCCAATACGTAACTCACCGATCACGAGCTAGGCGCCATAGGACCCCATCTTCTAATGAAGACCCATAAACTATTGTTTGTAATTGTAAGTTTGACTAACTTTAGTGTATTAAATCCCAAATCTTCAATTAGATTAGTTTTTTTTTTTTTTTTAAGTATGATAATGCAAGATTCAATTCTTTAAAATAACATAATAATTAAAACTCGAATCCTTACTTAGATGAGTTCTCGAAATATTAGAAAATAAAAAGTTTTTTACCCGTTAAAGTGATATTGATTAGTTATTTTTACGAAAGAGTGAAAATTTTGGAAATAAAAAAAGTTCCAAATCGCTAAAGATTTTTTATTATAAAAAAACATAAATGGTTAACAATTATCAATTGTTAATAAAAGAACTCAAAAGAACAATAAAAAAATTGAAAAAGAAGCGTTTTATAATTCTAAGAGTTTTAAAAGAAAGAACAAACTTGTTTATAAATATCTCAAAAGAAACAAAAAAAGGGGTCATCAAAACATTTTATTTATAAAACAAATAATAAAATAAGATTTTTTTTAATAATTAAACGGGTTCAATCCAATGGTTTTTTTTTAGGTTTCAAAGAAGATTTTTTATCATAAAAAAAAGTTCCAAATTCAATGATTTTTTTTAGTTTTCAAATGGAATAATTTGAAAACATAAAAAGGATTCTTCTCAAAAAAAAAAAAACATAAAAAGGATTAAAAAAGAATTATTAGTTGGGTTTTTTTTAATCATTAGTTAGTTAAGAAAAAAAACAAAAACCAAATCATTTCGTTTAATCGTTAGTTAGTTAACAAAAAAAACAAAATCATTAGAATATAAAAAAAAAAAAAAAAAAAAAAAAAAAAAAAAAAAAAAAGCACGAAACACGTGGCGTTGAAGTCGCGCGACCTACCGGCGTCTAAAAAAAAAAATTAACTTGTCGCGACATAAGAGAAAAAATGGGTGTCGTGTATCTCCAAGAGACTTGACACTCTATATATGTAAATAGTTTCAAAAGCCCCCTTATTCTCTAATATTTTTCAATATCTTCCCTAGATTTCTAAAAAACCCTTTTGTTGAGATTTTGACATTTAATAAAAGTAAACAAAAAATAAGAAAGTGACACATGTTGAAAGAATAGTGGTGGTAGGCAGGAATATGCAGGGAAGTTTTATCCTAAGAGTATAGCTTAACTGGCATAAAATATATGTTTTTGACCAATGATTGTTGAACTAAAATAAAAAATAAAATAATAATAATTTATTTATTTATTTTTAAATAAACCTCCAACTTATTTAAACCAAAATAAGCCTGTAATCTAATCCGATTCCAATGATTTCAGTTTGTTGATTTGAGCTTCTAGACTTTTCGGACTGCCCCTATATATTTACATTTGAAAGTATCGGACCGGCCCATTAAATTCGAACCAACATAACGTGGGCCCAACTAAATTGAAATGGAATGGCGTGGCCCATTATATCCACCCAGATTCATTGGGCTGGGCTGACCTCATTGGGTTATATTTCCGAAGCCCATTAAGAAAACCATGAAATTGCAAAAGAATTGACTCAAAGTTAAAATAAATTGAAAAAAAAAAAAGAATTATTCATTAAAAAAAGACACCGTTAATTCCCGAAAATTTCACGAGGATTGAATGTGTAATTTAAAAAGAGACAACAGGTAAAAGAAAAAATAAGACCATTCTATTTCGGAAAAACATTCAAACTTTTAACATTTTAATCGAGGAAAAAACTTATGAAGCGTATTGGTTGATGGATCGAGATACGCTAAATAATATTAAAAAAATTAAACATAAAAAGAAATACGAGGTAGTTTTGAAAAAATGAAAATAGAATATAGAGAGAGAAAGAGAGAGAAGGGGCGTTGAATAGGGGCATTGAGAGGTCTTTCTCGTGGAATAACAATACGCATGGTGTCAGCTTAAGCCAAGCTGCCATCAAAAGCAACATGCCACTGAGATCACAATGTGGGCCCCTTTTCTATAATCCTCCCTCAACTGGCCCCCACCTACTTCTTCCAAAATACTCCCCCCCCCCCACCCCATCACGTGACCCTCACACCCCCACCTATCCTCCCCTGATTTTCTCAATGTGCCCAAATACATAACTAAAATTTCGTAGGATGTTAATTAATCTTAAATCACGATTGTCTGACTTTACTATATTTGGTTGTTAAAATTTTACAGGCTTGCTAAATATGAAATTGAAAGTTTAGAATTCCAATAGACATAAAATTCAATTTTGTATCTAATAGATGGGTTAATTTTTAAAAATCTCAAACATGTCAGAGTTCTATTAGACACAAAATTAAAAATTCAAACACTTTATAAAGTTTAGAGACCTAATTGATATAACCTTACAAATTTAGGGACTAAACTTATAATAAAATCTGAAAAAAAAACCAAATAGAAATCGAACGGGAAGCGTGAGAGAGTGAATTATAGAGTCGTATTTTGCATGGGAATGGAGGGATGGCATGCATGCAGGGAGCTCCAGTGATTGATCAGTACAAATGCATGCCATGTCATGCCAACTTATACTTTGCATAGATACGCCCCTCGGCCCCCCCTCTCACTCACGTTCCCCACTCTCAGTGACCGCGCGTGCACCCCACTCACGTTGGAAAGAGAACGCACTTGAAGGGCACGGGCAGAAGCAGCGAGTGGAAGTGCAGAAGAGAGGGAAGGAAGGCGGGCAGAGAGGGGAGGTTGTTCTCTTGTTACTTACAATAAATAAATAAAACCATGCAAATCTGCCTCTGTGTCTGTCTGCAAAACACAGATGAAAATTTAAAATAAAATAAAGATCACATCACCACGTCAGCAGATAAAAAATATATAAAAGAAAAAAAAAAGAAAGGGGAAGGAGAAGAGGCGAGAGGTGACGTAAGAGGCCACGTAGGGCGTGGGTGGAAGCGTGTGAGGGGTTTTAACTGGCGTATTGGAGTTTAGCTCACACGTTGTCTTATGGCGGCAGAGAGAGAGAGAAGGTTGCATCAGCAGTGAGGAAGAGAGAATAGAGAGGCGCAGAGCCCCATCATTGTCTCAATTATCAACCCCTCTCTCTCTCTCTCTCTCTGTTCTAAGCAATGCTGCACGGGAGAGATTACATTACATCGGCTAGCCCATTGCTTTGTTTCTTTCTTTCTCTCTCTCTCTCTCTCTCTTACCTTCTTTTCACCTTCCCCCCTGATTATTATTGCTCCATCATTGCCCTATTCTCTCTCTTCCTCTCTCTCTAATCTCTTCTTACCTACTTACCTTCTGTCTCGGGTGTTGGTTTGGAGACTGTCGTAATGTGACTGACAGTTTTGCACCGTTTGATAATGTATCTCAAATGATCTCTACCCATTAAATGCTTATTGGAAAGCAGTCACATTGTGGTAGCTTCGTCCTTTAATTATTTTTGGTGTTTGATGTTTTGGAGTCTTAACTATAGGGTTCAAGTGGATGGTTTTAGTTGGGAAGTTGGATTTAGAAGGTAGGGTTTAGATGTTTGTGTTTTTGGAAATTGAATCTCAAGGGTAGGTTTAGGAAAATGACTATTTTTTTCTTGTTTTCTATGTGTTTCTCTCATGATTCTCAAGGTTTTAATGAAGTGTAGTTATGCAACCAAGTGTCATTTTTAGGGAAATTGTACTTGAGGTGTAGGTTTAGTAAATTTGAGGGTTTTAAAAGACTTGAGTTTAGAAAATTTGTATCTTTGGAGTTAGAGGGTTTTAAAAAGTAAGTTTACAAAAATGGTGAGAAAAATTTTATTCGTTCGAGTTGCTATAGCGTGGTTGTCACTTTATAACCATTAGATGTAGATTTGAAATTCTATATACCTCAAATAACCACCGGATACAAATTCGAAATTCTATAACAATGTGATCTTTTCTTCCAATAATTTCTCACGCACGAATAGTAGATCACTATTCTTTTCATTTTCCCCATAAAATTTGAGTTTGGTAATATCTACAACACATGGGGTTAGGCTTGATAAGTTAGATCAACCCTAAACTTAACCCTAAAATACCTCTTCGCAAAAGCCTCTGATTTGTTGATTAGAAGTTTATCGGTTGTCGCAGCATTATGGTTGCGTTGTTGTTAAGAAGTAAGCTTTATTAGCCAATAATCTTCCTCGTGTTGTGTGTGTTCATTTTTACCCTGTCGAATTAAATGTTTTTTTAATTAACTAAAAAAAAAACAGAATTGTTAATTAATATAATATTAACTTACAAGAGTCAAGATATACTATTTTAACCTAATTTCTATTACACCCAATTTGAAATAGTACATTTGCATTTTTGAAACACTAAAGGGAGCTAAAATTAGACAATTGATTATTTTTAAAAAAAAAAAAAAAAAAAAAAATCAGATGAGGCTTGCAGAAAGCCTGCCCAAATTTGAAAGTTATTGATCTTATTATTGGATTCTTAGACTTGGACAGTCAAAAAAGGCTGGATGTGAGAATTGAAATGGATAGGGCTGAACAAAAATCAGAAACAAAAGAGAAATGACCCAAAATGTCACTTTCCCTCTAATCATTTGCCTTATTCTACACTTTCCCTAATTATTATCAAATTAACTCCTCTCTTCTTCTTGACTTTAAAAAATCTCAATTTTTTTTCACTAGGTTAAAAAATTCCATTTATAATGTCATGTTTATCTAATAAATCTTAATTTTTTTATATTCTATATATACTTTTGTGTAAATAACAATAATAATAAGAGAATAAAATTATTTAAAAGATTATTGTGGACCTAATGAAAATAGATACATTCTATTTGAGATTGTTTTTGTTTTCCTTCCCTTTTTGTACAAAGCTTGCTTAATTAGCATTCATGGATCAACAACAAGACATTAAAAACTCCCCATGCAAAATTGAAGCATTTACAAATCAACCCCAAGAAGAGAGAGAAAGAAAGAGAGAGAGAAAATTACAATGTTGTTCTTTTTGGTTAGGTGGAAGAATAACTAATTACCCCCATGTAATCTCTACTAATAATAATCCCCACAAAAGTCATCTCCAAAGTTTTCTTTTGGTTTTTTCCCTTTCCGACAACAAACTTCCTTTTCATTTGGATTCTTTAAGGAATATCACGTAGGAATTAGAAGAATTCTTCCCATCCTTCCCGCCCGTCGTCCGCCATTGCTCGGCAATGTCGTTGGCGATTTTCATGGCGTCCGATGCAGTTCCGAGCAGCCCCCTCCGAGTGAACCCGACCGTGTACAACCCCCTCTCGCCTTTCCACCCGTTTGGAAACGGGGTTTTCGGCATCCCGTCTTGCGTGAAAAAATCACACCCCTGCTGCAAATCCATCGACACATTAATTAAAACTAAACACTAAACCTTAAACCGTAAACGAGAAATCGTTAAACTCTTTCTCCGTCACCGTCGTCCAAACAGAAACAAAGACGGACTTTTGGGGCAGAGACAAACAGAATTTTGATAAAAGAAAATAAAAAAAAATGTCCACAATGTATTTGTAAATATTGCATCATAAATATGGGAAAAAGCTGGAAAAGGGTAGAGAAAAACCAAAGGAACCTAACTGACATATTCTATTTTGCATGGAGAAAAGAATAGGTTTGTAGGGTTGTGCAGTCTGTGCATGAGTGAAAGAGATGGGTGATTCATAAAAAGATAAAGAAAAAAACTAAACCTAAAATTTATATTTTATTTTTTGGTTTTACCTTCAGCCAACTAGGCACATTGCTTCTGTATCCAGTAGCTAAGATTATTGAATCAAACTCTTTCTCTTGTCCATCCATGAACTTTGCTCCATTTCTTGTTATCTCTTTTACTCCTTCCATCACCTGAAAAAAAAACCCCTTTCTATTAACAACAAAAATCACTAGAGATTATAACATAGGGTGGTTGATTAATTAATTAATTAAAATTTACCTTGATCTTTCCTGATTTAATTTGGGACAGAGCTCCGACGTCGAGAACCGGGGTTTTTCCGGTGGCATTTTTGAGCTCGATGGGACCAGTTTTCGGCCGTCGGAGACCCAAATGACCGGTGTTGCCTAGAGTCAAGTTGGCAAATAAAAGAAGAATCTTATCCACCAGTCTCAAAGGTAGCCATTTCAGCAGCCCCATGGCTATTCCAAATGTCGAGAATCCGAACATTTCTCTAGGCAAAACATGAACCTGAGCATTAAGAATATGAATAAACGATCAATTATACCATAACCAATTAATTTTATTTAACATGGTATTAGAGCAAAACATGGATTTATAATTAAATTAAAAAGAAAAAAAGAAACTTACTGTGTTTCTAACAACCATGTGGGGGATGGCATTTTGCCTGCAGAGGTCCAAGCTAACTTCCATACCGGAATTCCCACAACCGACGACCAAAACCCGCTGGTTTTTAAATTCCGAACCGGACTTATACATACTGGTATGAACCACGGGTCGACTAAACCGGTCGATCCCGAGAATCTCGGGAATGACCGGCTCGGCATTTTCACCGGTAGCAACGATGAGCCAGCGCGAAATGTAGTGGGAATCCTGAGTGGAGACCCTCCAAAAGCCAGAAAGGTCGTCGAATTCGGCGGCCCGAACGGCCTGATTGAACCGGGGGCGGATGGAGAAATGAGAAGCGTAGGACTCCATGTAGGAAATGAACTGATCTTTAGAAGGGTATTTGGGGAAATTAGGAGGGAAACCCATGAGAGGAAGCTCACAAAAGTGCTTGGGAAGATGAAGTTTAAGGCGATCGTAAGTCCGATACTGCCAAAGCGAAGCAATACAATCGGATTTCTCGAGAATGAGTGAAGGAATTTGATTCTGCCAAAGACAAGCCGCTGCAGCCAATCCGGATGGGCCTGCGCCCACGATTATAGGCCCATGAACCCACAGGCATTTCCGTTGCTGTTCTTCTTGTTGATCTTCTTCTTGTTCTTTGCAAGAACCCATTTAAAAAAAAAAAGAGCTCTGTTTTTCTTTTTCGCCTTTTTTTCGTTCCCCTGTTTTTGACTCTGTTTTTTTCTGGGGGGGAAAGTGAAAAATTGAAGGGGAACGAGAGAGGGAAGAGAGTGGGAAGAGTCAATGTGAGGGAGTTGAGGGACTGGAAAATAAATGCATGTAGGGAAAGAGCAGGAAATGGAGGGGGTTTTGAGAAAAAAAGGAGGGTTTTAATGGAGGCGTGAAGGTAAAGGAAAGGGATTTGGTTCAGTGCTTCTCAAGGCTCTTTCTTCTCAGCGTCTCTGCTGCAGAGGTTTTTTTTTTCTCTTTTTTTCTTTTTTTTTTTCTTCTGGAGTGTTTAGTGAGTGAAGTGAAGCAATGGACGAACGGACGATATAAATACTTTTTTTTTTCATTTGAGTTTTTTTTTTTTTTTTTTTTTTTTGTAAAATATATTTATCGGTGGGGTTTTTTATAAAAAAAAAAAAAAAGTCTTTTTTTCCCCCACACATTTTCAAATGCCTGTAACTTACGCTATGGAAATGTACCTCTCCGTTTTTACCCTCTAAGCTTTCACCGCCACAAATTACTTTTATTTCTTCGTTTATATTATTTTATTTTTTTAATAAAAATATCAACCTACTCCAAAAAAAAACCAAAAAACGATATATTTTTATTTAACTCAACAACATTGGGGGTAGGAGATTGGAACATCTGGCCTCTCGAAGATACAAATCAATTATCTATGCTCACTTTGGCCGAAAGAAAAAAACGATATTATAAGTACTCTAGTGGCAAGTGAGAAAATGTCTCAATTTATTGAATTGTGTTCACGTTGGTAAATTTATCAAAATTATTTTAAGGTTTAAATTACAAATTTAGTTCTTAAATTTTTAGGTTTATAGCTAATAGGTTTTTAACCTTTCCAAATTGTTCCATGAGTTTTAAAATTTTTAATTTTGTGTCGAATAAGTCATTAAAATTTAAATAATGTATGAGTCCCAAAATATTCAATTTTATGTTTAATATAGATTCATGAACTTCCTTTTTTGTATGATATGTTGTTGTCCTATTTAACTTTTTTTTTTTTTTAATTACGGACCTATTAAACAAAAAAAAATTAAATCTAAAGTTCTATGAGGCTCACAATTTAGTTTTATGGATGATAAATTCATTAATTTTAAAATATGTCAAATATGTTAGGAATCTATTAGTCGTGAGTTTGAAATTTAATTTAGACCTTGTGTTGTGAAATTATTTGGTTTTTAGTTTTTTATTTTTTGAATTAAACTTCTTATAAATATTGCTTTCACCTATTTTGTCATTTATCTTCTTCCCATGTTTTCAAAAACCAAGCCAAGTTTTAAAAATAAAAAATGAATGCCCCATTTGATAACCATTTCATTTTTTAAATTTAGGCATGTTTTCTTCTAATTTCCATACAATGATTTTCATCGAGACACATTTAAATTTTTAACCAAATTCCAAAAACAAAAACAATTTTTATGAAAATTACTTCTTTAAGATTTCAAAACTTACCTTAATTTTTGAAAATATGTAAAGAAGGTAGATAACAAAACAAAAAGAAACTTATAAGAAAAATAATATTTACAAGCTTAGTTTTCAAAAACAAAAAACAAAAAACCAAAGCTCCGTTTGATAACCATTTGGTTTTTGGTTTTTGAAAATTAGCTTAAAAACACTACTTCAACCAATAAGTTTCTTAGTTTTGTTATACACCTTCTTCCATGTTTTCAAAAACCAAGCTAAGTTTTAAAAACTAAAAAAAAGTAGTTTTCAAAATCTTGTTTTTGTTTTTAGAATTTGACTAGGAATTCAAATGTGTCCTTAACAAGGATGAAAATCATAGTAAGGAAATTGAAGAAAAACAAGCTTAATTTTCAAAAACCAAAAACCAAATGGTTATTGTTATAGGTAATTTTGGACCACCATATGCAAGGAGCTGACGAGGACAACCGGACGGAGATAGGACCAGGAAGCGACCTAGAGGAAGACCAGCCAACGGGCCGGGCCAAAATGGCCCGACCCATATGGTCGGCCTCGGCCTTGGGCCGAGGCCAACCACTCTGCCCGCTTGTGCGGGCCAAGTTCGTTTGCCTCCGCTCGGTCCTTGCTGCCCCTAGCCGCCCCGGTCCAGCCTGGTTCGTCCCGAAACGCCTCCGAATCCCTAAAAACCTTAGGAGCATGAGCAGGTATTTATACCCCTCTTCGCCATTGAAGAAGGGAGCCGAACTCTCTCTTCTCTACTCCATACTCTTGCTTTCCAGCCATTCCTTCCGTTTTCTGACTTAAGCATCGGAGGCGGTGTGGCTAGCACCACACTGGTGTGTAGGTTTACTCTTTTGCAGGTCACGTCTTCCCCCGCTCTCAAACAAATTCACTGTCGATTATCACGTGGAGCGAAGGTAATTTACCTAGCGAAATTTGATCATCAACAGTTATCAAACGGGGCCCAAATGGTTATCAAGAACTTGTGTTTTGTTTTTTGAAATTTGGCTAAGAATTCAAACGTTTCCTTGATAAAAATGAAAACCATTGGAAAGAAATTGGAACAAAAAAAAAACATTTTCAAAAACCATAAATCCAACATCAAAGGGTTGTCAAAAGGGACCTTAGAGATTTATTAGATACTCTAAAAGTATAATAATATATTAATTGAATGTATAGATACCTATAATACTTAAATATAATACTTCCATTTAAGCATCATATTATTGAGTTCAACAACATGTAAGATAAGGAAATTTGAACGTCTGACCTCTTGATCAAAATTATATAATTTAATCAAAATAAGTTATATTCAAGTTATTAATTAAAAATCATGTTATTATGACATCTCTTTATATTATAGCATATTGAATTTGTATGTGGGACTTATTTATTTATTTATTTATTAGGGTATGTGGTTTTGTATTCAACATTCATGATGTGATGAAAATTAAAACAAGATATTTTGCGATTGTAATATAAAATGTGGGTCAATCTTTAAAAAGTCCATTTAAATTTAAGATGGTCATGAGGGTCCAAGTCTTTTTTTGACAATAACTTAAACTATATAAAATATTAAAGGTCCTATATATACATTATCTGTTGAAGTTCTTATTAAAAAAATAATTATTATATATTGAAAAGTCTAGTTGAGTATGAAAATTCTTTAATTTTAAAAATTAAAGACATCATGAGGGTAGAAAAACAAATCTCTAACTCTTCCAATGGGGCCTTTTCACTTAAAAAACAAAAATTGAATTACAAATTTGATTATTTTTCTTTTAAAGGCGTGTCTAATAATACTTAAAAGAAAAAAAAAGATTATTGAGACTTTGAAATATGTGTATATCAAATCTTTTGACTCTAAAAAGATTTATAATAAGTTCATGAACATTCAATTTTAGTCTAATAAATTCATATGTGATATCTTGTAAAAAAAAAAAAAAATCACATGTGATATTTGTTAGTAACATTTAAACAACATGATTGTATTAATTAATAATTATATGACAATTTATTTTGAATAAGTTTAAGATTAAATTAACAAAGTTAGTGGTAGAGTCCTACTACTAACATGAACGTAATTCAATCAGTCAAAAAATTATTTGTCCTCCCTAAGTTGAAGTTTCAAATAAAAAGAAAAAAGGGGTTTAGAAACTTGTTAGAGAATTTTGAAATTACGACTCATTAGCCTTCGACCTTAAAAGTTTAATGACCAAATTTGGAAATCTTGTGTAAACGAAAAAAAACACTTTTGCTCCCTAATTTTTCATAAAAGTAACAATTTAATCCTTAAATTTTAGTTCATAAATTTTAAAATTTGTAACAATTTAGTCTATGTAGTACAAAATATTATCGTAATGGTATTTTTTAAACCTAATAATAATATAGTAAGAAGAAAACTGTGGTGTATTTACGAAGGGGAGAAGAGCGCGTGAGAGAAAGCGCGTGGCGGAATGTAATTGTGAAGACGACAAAAGAGGATGGTTTTGCCAGCTGCCACGTGGATGCGACGCAGGAAGAGGCACTCGTTCTTGGCTGTTGCATTGTTGGAAACAGAAACGATAACCTTTTGCTTCATTTACAGCCGTTAGATCACCATACTTTCTACGCTTACTTCTTATATATTTTGCATTAAGTTATTTACTTCATAGTACTAATTTTCTTTTATAACTAATATATATTGTTGCTAAGTAAATCATTCTATTTTTTTTTTTGAAAAAATAAATCATTCTAATTAAATATATATTCTTCACAAATATTACGTTCAAGTATAATATAAGATTCCAAAACCCACAATTTTGAAGAAAAAGTATTAACATCATCTGACTCTTTAAACTATGTTTAGATGAGTGTCGTTATTAGACAATTAGAAACTAAATTATGACTAGTTTCAAAAAAAAAAAAAAAAAACTAAATTATGACTAATTAATTTTTATTATAAAATAAACATGTTAATAGAAAAATAACTAAAATTTCAAGAGCATAAATATAAATCCTAATTATCAAGTAGTATTTGATTTTCTATTTACTCATGAAATATGACATAGTTAATAAATCTATTACCAAGATGATAGCCAACAAGAGCATAGTTCAATTGGAATAAGGTTGTAATTTTGCCAAAGCTAGCTTAGCTCAGCGGTAATTGGCATGTACGCTCGATCGTGAGGTCAGAGAGGTTCAAAAATGATTATCTGTGTTTGTGTATATTATAAATTAATTTACCGTATACCAAAGTGAGCATAGTTCAACAGTGTTTGACATGTATTCTTAATCATGTATTGACCTTATTCTTATTATTAATGAATTCGGAAAAGAATCATACTTTTTTTCCCTCTCTCAATTACTATATATTGTGTGTGATTTTGGACAAACAACTCCTCAATCGATCAAATGCGTGTTAGCTAATTTATCAAGGTAAGATGACAACACTTGTAGCAACAAAGAGTAGTTAAATTCAAAGGTTATTTGCAAAAATACAAATGTATTAGACATTGACCTAGTATTTACCAACTACTCACTCCGACCTTCAAATTAGTCCAAATCTAAAATTTGGTAGAGTGTTAGTACAATAGAGAGCTACCCCACTTCTTCTCCATCACTCCTATATATATATAACAAACAGAGTGCGTCATCATTACAAAGGTTGTTATTACGTCACGTCATGTATTTACCAACTCATCTTAGGGTCCATATCAATTATTTTTTTAATTCAATGATCTCACCCATGACATTACAAATAAAATCTTATACAATGAACATATATTTACTTATTTCTATTTCGAAGCATTTGAAAATCGAACCATCAATTTCCACGTGTAAACTTTAATTCTCTATGAAAAATGAATTGTCAAGGTTTCCCTACTCGTACTTATCTCATTGATGAAAACATTCAACCAAATATCCCAAAGTTGGGAAATTAAAGAACTTTCCTTTTCGCAGACCTATTTCCTTAGCCCCATGGATTCCCAATCTCTCTTCTTCTTCCTTTCTTGAAACAATCAATTCACAATCCATTGTTTGGTAAGTTTTCACCCTCATTCTAAAGAGATGGGAGAGTATATATATTGTGTGGGTCACAAATTCAATAATTATCTATCACGATCATTACTCAACTTGACCCAATCTCTCTCTCTCTATTTTTCTCTCTCAAAATTTTTTCGTTGGATTTTTGTCAATCATTCAACTTTTTATAGGTACAGATCTAGAGACTGCGCATGCAAACAGAGTCAATGATAGAGTCAGGAAGAAACAAGAGCCACGACCCCTGGATTACCTTAAATTATATACATATATACATTGCACGTGCAAAACAATGTCGTGCAGAGTCAACAACGTAACCAATAAGAAAGTAGAAAGACAATTGACCCCGTTAGTTTATCTTAAATTACATATATAGAACGTAAAGTTGAATCCTCCCATTGTGTAAACACATTTGGATTGTCGTTTAATTACATTTACTCTATTCCTTCCTTTAATGCCATATCAATTTCAAAAGACTCTTAAAATTTTATATCACCTTTTATATTTTTCCACTTCAATTACTTAAAAAAATCATAAATAAAAACAAACTATAAACACACAACTTTGAAAACAATAATGACATCTCTTTTCTTTCCTTTGGAATATCATATTGCAAATAAAGATATCTAAACTCGATCGAAAAAGATACGCAAAATGTCTAATATATCAATTGAAATATACATATTTAGATTGGTCTGAAGAACAGTTATCCAAACACGTTTTCACCGAACTTTTCGAGTTCGAAAACTTTTGGTTTTTTAAAGTACATATGAGAATGTTGAGAAATATAAAAAAAAAAAAAAAAAAAAAAAGAGGTTGGTAGAGGTAATTAAACAAGACATAGGCCTACAGGATATGAGGATCTAGGGTGGAGCTTCCTCTCACTAACACATTACCTAACATCTTATAGAGAGAGAAAATGTAGGGTTGGAAACTTTGAATCTAGCTAGCTGTTATTATTTTCCTTAATGGACTATTTGCATGCCCTATAAATACCTATAACTTTTTTTGCCATCATCAATTTTTTTTTTCTTTCTTTTTTTTTTTTTTTTTTGAGATATCTCATCTTTTCCATTAAACATAATTAAGTTGCTTTTTATATTGATTAGCATAGTTGTGATTTTTTGTCAACTTGAGATTAGTCTATCCACTTATCTTGTTTGATAAAAAGTCATATAAATCCATCTTGTTTTTTGGAGTGTTGTTGTGGAATTTTAAGGTTGTCTATTTTAGTTTCATCTTTTTAATTTTAAACATAATAATTTTATTTACTAATTATTTCTTTATTTCTAGATTGGGATTAACAAAATTATAGTCAAATTTCAAAAACTAACAAAAAAAAAATCCATTTATTTACTAATAATTTCTCTATTTTTAGATTGAGGTTTTAATAATTTATTTTATTTTATTTTAGATTTGTACTTTCGATCTCAAGTAAAAATGTACATGTTTTAACCATTGAGTCATAGAGTTATTTCAACATTTATTCAATGAGTTAAAATTTATGTACACTAAACATAGGTATGTAGTAATTGACATATTCTCATTCTCTTAATGTCGGAGGTTCAAGATCTCATGCTCTATATTTGTTGTACTAAAAAAAAAAGTCATTTATGTCACGAAAGGACTAGTCTAAATATAGATGAATTAATTAATATGTTAAATATCTGTTCAAAATGTCCCAAAAAAAAAAAAAAAAATCTATTGTGAAAAGGTAAAAAACCTATATAGGTGTAAGTAGATTGGTCCTAGTCAACTTTTAGTTAAAAATTAATCTCAAACTAGCACATCCATTAAAAAAAAAGTTAAAAAAAAAGAAAAAATCAATAAAAGACAAAGCATCAATTATTGACACTAATTGGCTAAGTGGATTTTTTTTTTTTGAAAATTCTACTTACACTCCAAAAAATACACATAAAAAATTAAAATTCTTAAACATGGCTATTTTTCTACCCTAATCTTCGAAGGTCCAGAAGTGGGCTATTTTGGAATCATTATGGATTTGGATTTGTACAATCTGATGAAAAAACAAACTTTTATACGAAACTCAATTTCCAAAAAACTCAGAGACTTTTGAACACAAAAACTTGACCTTAGTTGAAAGCCAAAAACAAACTGAAGAAAATTACAGGCTATGTCTTAGACATGGGAGAGATCTAGGCCTTTTTCTTGGATCTCCATATCAAATATAGCAGCTTTTTAGGCATGCCAACACTTTGTTTTATTCCCCCCCCTCTCTCCTTTTTCTTAAATCTAATTAATCCAAAAATCTCCCTTATTAATTAAAACCCATTATATTTATCTTAATCTAATCAATCATTTAAACTTTTGGAGACCGTTCGAGAATTCATGTCGTATAGCTTACGATTGTGAAGTTGAGTTCACATTTGGGAGGGAGTTTGTTTATCTTGTATTATATTAAAATTCGTGCTTCTAAAAACCTGTTTTTTAATGACTTTTATGGATGTGAAACTCGCTGAACAAGTTCATATTTTTTAACTTTGTGTCTCATGTATACTCTGAATTCAAAATTAATTGATTTTTTTAGATTGACGAAGGGGAGGTGAAGATTATGACCTCTGACTTTTAAAGAGGTTACTGCTAGTGATATAACTAGATGAACAACGCTCTGGTTTAAAGAAAAATAAAATTATAAATTTAGTTGACTTAATTCAAACTTCAAAAGAATGTGGATTCTCTCTGTTTGAAAAAGTGATTTTCTTTAATTTAAAAGTATGTTTAGGAGACCAAAATCACTTTTGTTATGCCCAACGACAAACACGAGAGTTGGATAACTGTGGTAGACAATCTTAATAAGCCTTTTTATATGTACATATTGGTTATCTATAACTTTCAATGTTTTTTTTGGGGGGTAAAAATCACTTTTAGTCCCCAAACTTCATGAAAGTAACATTTTAGTCCCTAAACTTTGATTTGTAACGATTCAGTCCCTATACTTTCAATTTTGTAATGATTTAGTCTCTGTACTTTCAATTTTGTAACAATTTAGTTCCTGAACTTTAATAAATTTAGTATCCTTGTACTTTCAAATTTGTAAAGGTTTAGTCCCTATCGTGAAAAATTAATGTAAAGATTTAATGAAATTTTTTACTGAGATAGATCAATAAACTAATTTTGGGACCCAATATGTTAATGAGCTACAAAGTTTAATCATTTAAATAATAAAAATTAACATTTAATTTTGATGATTTTTTTTTTTTGCGACAATGATTAAATTGTTACAAATTTGAAAGTATAGGGACTAAATTGTTACTTATTAAAGTTCAGAGACTAAATTGTTACAAAATTGAAAGTACAGGGACTAAATCGTTACAAATCAAAATTCAGGGACCAAATTGTTACTTTCATGAAAGTTTAGGGACCAAAAGTGATTTTTAACTTTTTTTTTTCCTCATAATACATCACATGGAATGTGAGAATTTATACCTGTAATCTCTTTTTAAAAAATAGAGATATCTTAACCACTAATTCCATGTTTCAATATTAAAAAATACCATAAAACTTTTTAGAGTACCAAAATAAAAAAAATAAAAAAAAGAATACAATGGGCTCAAAATTTATAATTATAACTACACAATTAACACAACATTCTCTTTCATGATTGGACTATGTGGGAGGTAGCTCCCTTTTTCTTACCAACTTTGAATGTTCCTTTGAAAAGCTTTCTCATTTCTTTCATTTATGAATTTTCCAGGGGACTTGGAGAGAAGAAAAATGGATTCTAATGTGATTGTGTATAAATGGTTGGAGATCTTTTTGCCCAAGCAAATCATTGCCATCATGTGTGCTTCTTCATGTATTGTACTTTTTTACAATTTTTAAAATTTATTTCTAATCTTTTATTTTTACTTTCGGCTCAATACAATTAAACTTTACCTTTCACAATCAAAGTGAATTTGATAATTAACATTATTTTTTTTTTCTAGTTAATTCTTTGGTCGGTTGGTATCAACATTATTCTTTTCTACAAAGCATGGCGCCACCTTCATCAATTTATCTATTGACTTTACTTATTTATCTTTAAAACTAATAATTTCTCTGAATCTAATCTCGAGATCAATCCATTTCATTGACCATATAAAATAGTCCATTTGAAGTTAAAAACTTGTTGTAGATAAGTAATTTTATGTCGTTTTCACTATTGGATGTTGAGCGTGGTGTGTTATGAATTATGATATCCTAATGTTATAAAATATTTCTTAATAAAAAATAATTGTTCCTTAAATTGTGAATATAATCATTTTTTTTAATAGAAAAACATATGTTTTGGTGCATATATATTTTATACCATTTTTAATGAAGATATGCTACCAAAATCTTAGATTATCCTATTACCGACCTAGTGCTATAAAAACATTTTAGCGGGTCAAATTACTCATTAAAACCCATAATGACAATTAAATTTATTATAATCCAAGCGTGTTGAATGGAAGAGTTAAACAATTTTCAGAGAATATATTTATGAGTTTTTTTTAATTGATTTTTTTTTTTTTTTTTTTTTTTACAATGTGTGGGATAGGAGATTTGAACCACAAATCTCATAGTTATCAGTACAACTTTATGCCAGTTGAGCTATGCTTTTGTTGGCTTTTTTTAATTGATTAAATACTAACTTTAAAACTATAGTTAAATATCATTGTTTATGGGAACTCTTGTTCTTTTAAAAATATAATTAAACATATTGTTGACCAAAAATTAATTTAGTTATTCATTTTTTTTTAAGAAGAAAGACAATTTCATTAGAAACAAATATTTTCCCGTGGGGTACAAATAGTGACAACTCACTACAAGCTAACTTAGGATAGCCAAGAAGGAAAATTTGATAACCACAACATCGATCCATCATAAAGACTTTGACGAGCCAATGTATGAGCCATACCATTAGAATTTCGACTCACATAGCCGATCTCTACAAACTCAAAACATCTTTTTATCATGTCAACATCCCAAATGATAGAAGCCACATCAACACAAACTGTCGTCTCCTTTCTCAACATCATCACCAAAGAGAGCGAATCGGAGAAAATTGTAATCCTCCTAAGGTTCATTCGATTGGCCAAATGAAGTCCCTCTAACATTGCGTATTCCTCTGCACATAATGGGTTGACAAACGTCTCTAAAAGTCTATTCAGTGTCGCTATCAATCGACCTCGAGAATTTCGAATTCCCACACCAACACTAGCGCGTCGCCCACTCGTATCACAAGCCGCATCCACATGAATAATCATTGCATCCCTCCCTTGAAGAAGAGATCTAACTTCATTGACTTGTTGAACACGCTTAGAAGGACACTTGTTTACTAAAGTAAACTCATTCAAGTAATCACAAATCCAGGTACACCACCGAACATCGATGGATGGAATTGGCCTATTATGGACCATACTGTTCCTATCATTCTAGATTGTCCAAGCCCCTACACAAATAAGATCAATACTATCGACTAATGGTAATCGACCAAAACTACACCAACGATTCTTTATATCCATATTCACTCGAAGATCTATCTGAATATCAGAAGCTATATTTGCCCATAACTCTTCCTCGCTCTTTTACACCTGAATAACCGACGATCACGGTAGTTTCAGGATCCTTCCGACACAAAGGGCACATCTCTTCATTTGCAACTGTTGGACATTTTTACAAATAAATGTGAAAGAAAGTTTAAATTAAATTCAATTTTTCAAGAGTTTCAAGATGGATTGAAACATCAAATTCAATTACAAATTTAACATATGGAAGTTAAATTTGGTGATGTTTCAATTTTATTTATTTTTGTTCTTGGGAGTTACTAAGTTGCTAGCCTATAAATAGCAACTTGTTTCTTCATTTGAATATCCCATTCCATTTGGAGCATTCTTCTTTCTTTCTTTGTTCCTTTTGATCTTGAGTCAAGTTGAGAGCAAGTATCCAAGAGTTCTGCCAGATCCGAGTAGTTCGAGGTTGCTGTTCTACCAGAGTTAGTCGTTGTATCTTGCTGAGACAATCGCTGTAGTCTGCTAGCAACCAGTGGAGAGCGAATAATTGTCTTCAAGACAACACTTTGAAAGCGTGCCTCAACTACCAACCATCACATTCTTCTGTTTTACAGGTTCTATTCACTTGATGTGGCTATTGATGTCAATCGGATTATCTACGAACATCGGAGCGCTTTTGATCTTCTGATATGGTTTAATTATGATTTCTGTAATTTTTGTTATGTACAGTGTTTATAGATATATTTATTTTGTATTTGTTTGTAGCCAGTTGCATTGTAATCTATTTGCTAGTGTGCAACAGTTGTTATATACAACGTATTTCCAATAGCAACATGATGGTCAGTTTAAGTTGACTCTGGTTGAAAAAGTTTTTCATGTATCTCTTGAATATTGGACTAAGATAATAAAATCACACTTATGCAGCAATTTTGCTATGTACACAAACAAAAATTTCACTTTTTTTTTTTTTGAGAAGAACAAAAAATTCACATTAATGGTATTTAATAACCCCGATTAGATTATTTTAAGGATTTAAAAGTTTCAATTAAAGGATATATAAAATTTTAAAAGGGGTTGAGATTACTTGTTTAGATCTAAATTAACCTAATCTTTTGATATGTAAAATAAATATTTAACAATAATTCTCATTAAGGAAAAAAAGAAACGAGGAGGAAGAAATTAAAACGTGTGCCATAGTTTTTTAATATATTTACAAAATGCAGACAATACTTTATTTTTTAAAAGTTCATCTACCTACCCGATACAAAATTGAAAGTTTGGAATCTTATGAAATACAAAATCAACCTTTATATCTGATAAGTCATTGAATGTTAAAAAATGTTAGATACGTTAAAAACATATTAAATAAAAATTTAAAAATTCATAAACATATTAAACACTTATTTTTTTAAAATTAAGAATTTTATTAAAATAATAATAGAAGTCCATATATTAAGTAGCTTACATTTTTTTTTTTGGGCAACAAGAAATATGGCTAAAAATAAATAGGTGGCTTGAAAAATGGCTACAAACGTTTATAAATTAAATAGATGGCTAAACGATTTACTGATTAATAAATCCCTATTTGTAAAAGACAACAATGCCCCCCAACAAACTGCCCAACCTGTTCTTAACGTTTAAAACCAAAATTAGAGTTTAAGAGAGATAAAATATACCCCTAAAAATAAGTTGGAGACATTTTAGGAAGTTTGAAATTCAAAAATCCAAAAAAAAAAAAAAAAAAAACTATTTTGAAAATCTAGATCTACTGGAAAAAATTGTTTCTTGGAAAAAGAAGTCAATATCTTTATTGGGGAAGGAGTACAGAGTTTAACCTCCCTCCATAGAGAGAAACACCTTTGGAATGCATTAATTGGAAAAACAGTCCTGTCAATAGGAAGATATACTACCTGAAACTAAGAAAACCTGAAAATTAAAAAACAAATAAGAACACAGTAATTATGATACCTTAAGTGCTGCAATTGTGACATGTCATAACACCGCTCAACCTCCCACCAGAACTGCCCTCATGCCTTCACTCCATCCTGTCGATCCATTTTCGTCTTCCACACCTCGAAACCCTTGAGAGCCAAAAACCTCCATTCCCCACCATTTCCCACCGCCAAACAGAGTGTATATCGCTACCTACCTCTCACATCACGCCGACAACCCACCTCCGCCGTGCCGACGACCTTCCCCCGCCGCGCCGACGACCATCTCTTGCATGCTCAATCGATTCTTCTTCTACGCGAGGACTGTACCAAAAAATTTGAACTAAGATAACGGCTTCATTTCCCTTCCCTTATATTTGCAACGACCTCCCCCTACTTTATAGACAATCCCTTGATTTTAGGGATTTGTTTTTTTTTTTTTAGCAATATTTCGTGATTTATGTGAAAAAGGTCAACTACATTCAACCCTTGTGACATGTTATTATAATTTGATTGTTTTTTATTGTAAAAATCCTCTAGGATGCTGTTAAGAAGGACCTTGCAAGGAAAAAAAAAGAAAAGAACAAATGGATTAAGAAAGATGTAGTTGAAGAAGTTGACCCCGTCGGAGCGGTATGTACTGATATATACATATATTATTTACACCGTTTATGACCTGTTTGTGTGTACTGGAGCCTAAAATTGAGATGTATGTATCTGGATATAACTCTGACCTGTGTATTGAAGGGTGAAAGTGTGCTGGAATGCTTATTGAATGACACTCTGTTGTCTGTCTGTACTCTTATATACATGCATATTAGTCATGCCAATATATAAGTTGTGTGCCTCCCCTACTTTATAGATAGTCCATTGATTTTAGGGATTTTTTTTGTGGCAATATTTCGTGATTTATGTGAAAAATGCCAACTACATCCACCCCTTGTGACATGTTATAATTTGATTGTTTTTTATTGTGAAAATACCTCAGGATGCTGTTAAGAAGGACTCTGCAAGGAAAAAAAAAAACAAACAAACAGATTAAGAAAGATGTAGTTGAAGAAGTTGGTCCCGTTAGAGTGGTATGTACTGATATATACATATATTGTTTACACCGTTTATGACCTGCTTGTGTGTACTGGAGCCTAAAATTGAGATGTATGTATCTGGATATAACTTTGTATTGTGTATTGAAGGGTGAGATTGAGAAAAACTTTTAATTACAAACTTACAGCCACTATTTTGATCATGATATGCAAAAAAAAAAAAAAAAAAAAAAAAAAAAAAAAATTAATTAAGCTATAATATTTAAATGAGGGAAAAATATAGGAAGATTAATGGAACTTAACAAACGAAATCTTTTCTTACGGTTGGAGAGATAGAAGAAGCCTAAAATATAAGAAAATCTTGTTTGACAGTTGGAGGGATATCAAAACCCGAAATCCCTGTAAATCAGGGTGCATCCACCCGAAAAATGGGGGAAAATCTGTATGCAACTGTTAACGGTGTTTGTGTATAGACGTATATACCAGGGGTAAAATTGGAAAAAAAATCCGAAAATCAGTTCCTAAAAAGGTGGAAGCCATGTCTGCAATTATTGAATTTACTTAGCCAAAAAACAAGAGGGGGTATTTTTTGTAGCCATTTACTACAATTCTCTTCTTTTTTGAAAGTCTATAATCATCTTACATTTAGATGAACTATAATTACAAAAATACATTCATTCTACTTTTTTGGATAAAAATACATTGATTCTAGTTTTTGTATTATTATCATTATTGTAATATTTTATCTAAATGATACTAAATTTGTAGTTATCAATAAAAAAAAAAAAAATGTAAGAGGGTCTCACATTTGCACGATGTGAATAGAGTGGTATCTATCAATTGGTGCAGTGATCGGTATTATCAGATAACTGACTCCCAGCAGCGTTACAATTATTTTTCTTTTTCTTTTTCTTTTTAATTTTATTTCCAGAAAATAAATAAATAAATAATAATTTAATGAATTAATGACATCTTCTTTTATTTTTAGAAAAAGAAAATTGAAAACAATTTTGCACGGGAACGAATCCAGTGACGGTAACGGTGGAGTTAGCGTCACCGGCGAGGTTGACGTCACGTGACGGAAGTGGACCGTCACAGCTGCCCAATCAGGCAATCACGTGGCGGAAAGTGGGTCCACTGAGCCACTTCCAGCCAATAAAATCTCGGCGTGTGGCCCCCACCCCCTGACGAACGTAATGACCAAAACGACCCTGACACCTTTCGAATTGATAGCTCTCAAATAATCACCGAGATCACGCTTACACCGAAACGACCCTCGCCCCTCAGTTTTTGTAAAAGGATTGGTGCATTTTGATTTGACGGTGAGGGGTATTATCGTCATTAACTCATCTGCCACGTGTCACTCTTATTATTTTTTTTTATTCTTCTTGTGGAAATATTTTGACTGCGGTTTAAGTAAGCCTTCGATTTTTGGATCCCTTTTCTGGGTCCCCCAGGCTAATCCTTGAATCCGGACCGTCCGTTGCTCCATCAATCACGCGTACTTCAATGTCAATCCGACGGTCAGGGTTCCATCACAACGGACTAATATTTTTTTTTTCTAAAAAACTTTTTTTAAAAAATATATATTATGACGCAATCTTGATTGGCATAGTTGATTAAATGGATCTCATGATCTGATTTGTTTCAATTTCTCCGAGATGATGACGTCACTTGAAAGTTTTACTCTTCTGACATCTCTCTTATTGGTTCAATTTTTCAGAATATTCAATGCCCACTGTTTCATAAATAAATAAAATGGAAATTAGATATTAAAAAAAAAAAAAATCAGAATTTACATTTTCATTTTGGGTGGGCTGATGAATACTATCTCGACCCGATAAGCCCATCAAAAGCCCAAATGAGAGAATGCAACCCAAGGCCCAAAAAGCTGACGGCGTGTTAGGGTGATGGAATTAACTATATTGGTCAAAAAGAAAATAAAAAAGAGGAGAATTTTCTTTTTTCTTTCAATCTTCTTTTTTTTCTTTTCTTTTCCTTTTTTTTTTTTTGTTTGTTTGAAGGATTCCTTTCCAAATTGCAATAACATCTATCACCTTTGTGCATGCTTTACAAAAGTGGGGGAAATTTTTATTGGGTTTGCACTAAAAATGGGAATCTCAATAGAAAAAAAGAGCTCCGCAAACTTGGAAAAAGAATTACAAAAATTTCACTGTAATGATTTGTCTTGTGTGATGCGAAAACGATCATGTCCCATTATTTGATAGGAGGAATATTTTGTTTTCCTACCGAAAGTAAAGGCGGGAAATTTCCGAATCATCTGTCATGGTTTAGAAAGGAGAAAGAATATACTCTTTAAACACTTGTGAATCGCCAAAAATATAGTGCTATTTATTTATTATTATTTTTGGAGTTGGAATTCAGTTAGGAACAGTTGAAACCCATTATGGGAGTGTAGTGGGAAAACTTATAATCCAATTGCAAACACATTTGTGCATTAGACAGAGTTGTATGTTCCCAATTTGGGTACACCCAAAATCTAGAGAAGCATTTCTCAATCTACACATTCTCTTGTGGCAATGATTGGTGTTGTGTTAACTTAATGTCTCCCTTTGACCAAGATAGAATTGCCCATTATGGTACTTTATGTTTTAGTTTCCAACTTTGCTATAAAATCATTACATAATGCTTGTACTTTTTTTTCATTATTTTTTAGAAGGGAAAAAATATATTAAGTTCATTTTCATGCTAATAAATATTTATATATATTTCTCTGCTCGAAAGAAAAAACAGTTGGATTACCTCTTTGATCAACACAACGATGATCATTTATATGTGTGAGTTCTTTAATAACCATCATTTATTTGTGTGCGTGTATAAAAGATTTTTTTTTTTTTTTAAGCACGTGGGGTGAAGATTTGAACCTCTGACCTCTTGATTGAGAGTACAAACTTTATGTCAGTTGAATTATGCTTTTGTTGGCATATATAATGAAGCTTGTACTCTAATATAGTAGGTGATAACCAGGGGCGGACCCACGTGGGGGCCAGGGGGGGCACGTGCCCCCCCTGACATTTTAGTTTTTATATATATGTATATTCTATGATAGATTTATTTCCAAAGGTAGAAGTTTGGTTCAGTGGTTGGGGGCACGCATTCCGATTGCTTTTGACGCCAAGTTCCAGCGTTCGAATCCCTGTCAACGCAATTGAGGCATTTAATGTTACTTTTTTGCTCCAGCGTGCTATATTGATTTTATTTCATTTTTTTCTTTATATATAATATGATATAAGCTATTCAATTTAATTTTTTTTCTTTATATACTACTATTTTCATTTTCAAGTTTTAATAATTTTCAATATATACATTTATATATTATTTTAACTTTTTATTTGTATTATATATTATTTTATAGATTGGAACTTTTACATACATTTTAAAATTACTTTAGAAAAATTAACTGCATAAAATAAACTCAATTCTATAATAAAAAAATCTTATATATTTCAAGTTTCATTTTTTGTTTGAATTTTTATTTGGATGTTTCCAAATGGTTAATTTTGTAATTAGTATTATATAATATATCAAAACGTTTAAAATTATATTTATATGAAAGTTAAATTACAAAGTTTAGTCCATGAAGTTTAAAATTTATCTCTATTAGGTCCATAAACTTTCAATTCCATGTCTAATTAAGTCATTGAACTTTAAAATAATGTCTAATAGATCCATGAACTTTCAATTTTGTATCTAATAGGTCGTATATATTAAAAAAATTAATTTAATTATTATATTTAACATAAAATTTAACTTGGTATCTAATTAAACCTTAAACATTCAATTTTGTAACTAATAAATACATTAATTTAAAAAAAAATTGAATAGGTTACTTATTAGACAAAAGATCAAATTCTCAAAGATAATATTTGATTTTTAAAAAACTTGAGTATGTCAAAAACCTATTGGACCAATATCAGATAAAACTTAAGAACTTATTAGACATTTTTTTAAGTTCAAGAACCTATATAGACAAAAATCTAAAATTCCATAGACTAAACTTATAATTTAATCTAATGTGAACTCGTGCCCCCCCTTACCTCAAGTCCTGGATCCTCCACTGGTGATAACTCTTTTATATATGTATATATATAAGAATTTGAATTCCAGAAGTTGTACTCCAATAATATGGTGAATACAAAGTAATTTAAAATTTTTCACTATATTCTCCACAATACTTCCTCCTAGTGTTGTCTATAGTTATATATAACTCAGTTTTAGTAATGAAACAAGGACCGAAACAATGACCGAAAAGGAAATTGTGTTTATGCAAATAGTTCATTTCAATTTCGAAGACTTTCTATTTTAATGTTGACTAATGTAGTCTAATCAAAGTCATTGAGTTCGATCATTAAAAGAATTTATGCAGACTTGTTAGGTATCAATGTGTAGAAAAGTGTAGGAAAAATTAAAGAAAGACAGTTTAATTATGATATGGAATGAATACAATCGTTATAATATATGTTGTATGGACTATATGGAGAGAAAAATGCGGAAAGATGAAAATATGTTGATAATATATAATATATGTAGGGTTAGAAGGAAACATAGAAATGGAGAAAATGAAATTTAGAATAATGTGTATTTATTTTTTTTTCAAGGAAGGTGTTGATGTTGTATGCCAACTTTGGTTGCCATCTTCCATTTTCTTTTTACTACAAAAATCTCTAACTTAGATTCTCCCTATCACATCCCACCTACCTGCCACCCCATTTTCCCCCATCTCTCTTTCTCTCTAGTTTGTTTCTTACTTTGTTCATACAGTGGGTTGTGGACTATTTTTGTACGTTAGATCGAAAGAACCGTAGAATATATATATATTTACAATATGTGGAGTGAAGGATTCGAATGACAAATTTCTCAGTCATTATTACAAACTTTATGCCAGTTGAGCTAAATTCATGTTGGCGAGAACCGTACAATATTTAACTCTCACAAGAAGAGAACAAAATTGTGCTTACCCTATTATATTGTGATTTAGTGAGTACTCTTAATCATTTAAAAATGGACGGATATTGGAGATTTGATTAAGCATTTCTTGGTTTTGAAGGTAGAAATGAGAATTATATTGGATTAGTCGTTTTTATTCTTATTTTTATTTTTACAAAGAATTATATACAAGTCTTATAGTACACTTATTTGATGATAATCTTCGATTAATGTTTTGGTACGAATTGGTGGCTTTTTTTTTTTTTAATTAAATTTCTTTACATTGTTCTCCATAATAATTTATGCAATTATTACCTAATTATATGTAGTGATTTGAATGATTATGGTTTACTTTTCTATACTCTTATCTCTCACAATGTTTCTTTTGTAAAAACGAACCAATCAAATTTGAAATAAGATTCTTTCTCGAGCTCCTTTTATTATTATTATTTTTTAAAGATAGGTGGCCCATGTTTTGATAAGGCCATCTGGATGTTCGAAATTATTTTCAAAAACTATATTTTGGCCACTTCTTTGAAGTCGTTTTCAATAGATTTATCTTTTATTTTATTTTATTATTGTTTAAAAAAAACTATATGCAAATTTTTCTTTTTTTCTTCTCTATTTTGATCTTTTCACTTACTTTTTCGTTGACTTAAACTGAAAATATAATTCACTCGAATAAGTTTATACCTGGAGAAATAAAAACAATTACTTTCCGAAATGCTGGGAAAAAGAAGTAAATATAAGAGATGGACATTTCCATGGGCCGCCCATTACTGTTGAAATGTTATGGGCCCATAACCTGAATACGGCCCAACTCTGTGATATGGTCCAATTCAGAAAGGGAAATCCTCCGGAATGGCAAAAAAAAAAAAAAAAAAAAAAGCTCGGTTTGAAAAATAGAAAAGAACGTAAGAAATAGAATTATGGACAGTTCGTGCTGTTCATGTGTCGACTTTTTGACCCAAATTGCCGAATTTACCCCTCCAATGATTTTTTTTTTTTTTTTAAATTTTAAATTAATTAATTAATTATTTATTTATTTGCAATTAAGGTGTATCTAAAAAAGATCTCACTCCAAATCATCAATAGAATATTTCTTTCAAACCGGGTATATTTTTTTTAGAGGTCGAAATATTTCCTTCAATTGGTTGTATATTATTCTATCTTCATTAAGATACGTATTCTACCTATTATGAATTTTGTCATATACTCTTAATATATTTAGTCATTTGCTCAAATATATACTCAATCTATTTGTTCATCACAATCATCATGTCATTTTCAAATATATACTTGGTGTGTATATATATATATATATTTCAAGAAAACATTGTACACAAAATATATACCTCATATTATTAAATATACCCCTACATTTAGAAAATATAAATATGATATGAAACAACTATATAAAATATAATTATGTATATATTTGGATAGTCGTTGCTAGAAAAAAGAGCTTGTTCGTTGGAAACAAAACCTCGTCTAAAGGAAATATACCACCAATTGAATGAAATATACAACCAATTGAAGGAAATGTTTCGATGTTGGAAAGAAATATACCTTGTTTAAAAGAAATATACCGTCGTTGGTCGTTTTTTTAACCGGAACGTCGTTGGTCGCTGTTCAATGATTGAAAAGATTCGAACTTTGAAAATATGAAGTTAGATTATAGTGACTACACGTGATTTCCTTTCGACTGCACGAAAATCTAAGGAAATCATGTTTAGTGATCAGATCTCGATCGATGATCGTTGTCGCGTGTCATTAGTTATCATTGGAGATAAGCAAGTTGTTACTGAAAATTCATACAGATTTTGGGAGGGGGGGGGGGGCGCTGAAGTTTGTGTGAAGGAGAAGAGGGAGGTAAAAAAAAGGGGAAATAATAATTAGGGTTTAAGGTTCTCTCTTACATTTATGTTGGAGGGGAGTAGGAGTGATTTTAGGGATATTTTGAAATCTATAAACGATTATGAAAATTATATTTAGTTTATTTTATTCATTTTTCAAGTTCAATGGACAAATCTGTAAAATCATTAATCTATTTGGTTTAAATGGCTAGGCTTGAGACAATGCTAAAAATTTTCTTGAAACTTGACATTTATGTAATTTGATGTTCAAAATGGTCTATCAATTGAGTGTTGGAATGAGAGTTAATAAGTTTGTTGACCCCACAATTAGGTGTTATATGTCTTTGGGCCAAATAAGGAGTTGGGTGGAGTTATTAACTCCACTCAACTCCGCCCAACTCTTCAATCCAAATTAAACACTCCCAAAATCTTTTCCCTCTCTTCAATTTTTGTCTTCTCTCCAAACTTTAAAACCATTTCTTTTATTGTATTCATTCACCTTGGCAATTTGTTGGTGAACATTGAGAGATTTGTTGTATTTGTTTGTTTGTTTCTTTTTCCGAGTAAGATAAATGACCGATTCTATCTCTAAGTTTTAGAGGTTATTTTTATTTAGTCCATTAAACAAAAAAATCCACCCATTTTTTCTAATATTTTTGGAAATCCCTTTGTTTTTTCTTTCTTTTTTTTTTTTTTTGTTTTTTTTTTGTTTTTAAATTTACAATTAGAAATTAATTAATCCCCCACCAACCTCAAACATATTTACTTCAATAATTTGAGTGGTCACACACATTGACCATAACAAACATAGGAGATCTAGATCAAGTAATTATAAAAAGAATATTGTTTGAAAGAACTAATACAATAGAGCTAGTACATACATGGTTAAACAATATTAAAAAAATGGAGACATGAATGAGTTTTACTTGAAAGGTGGTACAACAGTGAATAAGACTTGTAGAGCAGTGAGGAGAATGAGGACGGTAGCAACAACGGAAGCGATAAGAGTCCTTGGAGTACTACAATAGTCACGTTTCAATGAAGCTTTCCACTTGTTCCATCGTGCATTGCAATGCTTATGTAAAGCTTCACTTATTTTGTTGGAGCAGTAAAAATCAAATTCAATGGTAACATCCTTACATAGATGGTTAAAAAGTTTTGAAATTTCTTTGTGACTGCCACAAATACTGTTGGTTATGATTTTCGCTTTCACAAGTAAATCCACATCTTTCTCTGTGTTTATCAAGTCATTCATAAATATAGCATATTAGATTGCACACCTCTTATTACTCCCTGCGAGGTAATGCTCAAATTCCATAAGGTTTCGCATACTGTACTGGTGGTTTTAAAGACGTCATTGATTTTGAAAGGTGGGATTTCTAGAACTCCATCCTGGAAGCTTATGTTTATAATGTGTTTGGCTTTTGTTGTAGTTTGAAACTTGACACTAGCCTCCCAAAGCTCGGTTGCAGTTGGAGGGTGTTGAGCAACAAATCAGTTCCACTCGTCAAGTGAATGGCATAGCAAAAGCTTAATTTTGTGGTGGATGTATTAGAGCAAAATTATCTCCATTAATCTTGTCTTAATTGTAGCTCTATAATTGTAAAGATTGTACACATTTATTACTGCTTATTCTTTGCCTTAATTTAGGCCATTCAAATGTATACTTAAAGGATAATATTCTGTGAATGAAAAGTAAGGAAGTTCATCCAATATTTCTCAATTTTACATGGTATCAGAGCATACCTATTTTTTTTCTCCTTCCCTTTCAATGGCATCTTCCTCGTCTGCAACTCCTGCCACAAATTCTTCCATGTCTTCTCCCTTGTTCCTGCTATCCTATATATGCAATTTGGTTCCTCTTCGTCTCGATTCTACAAACTATGTCCTGTGGAAATATCAAGTATCCTCAATTTTGAAGGCACATTCCCTATTTGGCCACATTGATGATTCTCTTCCTTATCCACCTAAATTAGTTCGTTCATCAACCGGTACAGAAACAACCGAGGTTAGTAGTGATTACCTTCAGTGGATTTCTCGAGATCAAGCTCTCCTTACGTTGATCAACGCCACTCTATCCCCTTCTGCCCTTGCTCATGTAGTTGGATCCGCCACTACAAAAGATCTATGGTCATCACTTGACAAACTTTACTCATCTAAAACCCGATCCAATATTCTTGATTTATGATCAGCACTTTACACTATCAAGAAATCTTTTTCTGAAACCATTGATCAGTATACCTGCAGAATCAAAGATTTGGTTGATAAGCTTGCTGCGACTTCTGTTACGATCGAAGAGGAGGAAATTTTGGTTCACACGCTGAACGACTTATCGGACGATTTTAGTGCATTTCGGACCTCCATTCAAACTCGGAGTGGTTCTCTATCTCTCGAAGAACTCCATGCCTTTCTTGTTGCTGAAGAAAAAACGACGAAAAACTCTCAGAAAACTAAAATCTTACCGACGGTTATGGCAGCTTTCCAGCAAACTTCGGTAACTTCTCCTCCAAACCGTGGCTAAGGACGACGCTTCCAGTATCGAGGGCATGCGGCGCATTTTCCAAACCCTACTTTCAATCAAAATGGATCAAGCTTCAGTCATGGGCCGCTGTTCGTTAATCACCATGGGCCTTCTTTCGTCAACCATAATGGGCTGCCTCCAGCACGTGTTTTCAATGGATCTCAGATGGCACGTGTTTTTTTCTGGGCCACAGACCGGTTTCTCTCACGGTTCAACCCGTGGTATTCTCGGAAATGGATCAAACTCGGGCCAATTTAATGGATCCGGGTCCTATTTCGGGTATGGGCAACAAAGTGGCAATGGAAGCCGAATTTCTTGTCAAATTTGCTCTAAATTTGGTCATTCTGCCCTTGATTGTTACAATCGTATGAATTTCTCTTACCAGGGTCGGCATCCTCCAGCCCAACTAGCAGCTATGGCGGTAAATTCAGAGCACTCTCCTGATAATTCTAACAATTTTTGGTTATCTGACAGTGGGTGCAACGTTCACATGACAAATGACTTGGCCAATCTCAATTTATCGAACAACTACAATGGTGATGAATCTGTAACAGTGGGCAATGGTCAATCCTTAAATGTTCAACACACCGGTAGTGGTATTCTTTCTACTCCATCTCATACATTCACACTTTCTAAAATTCTTCATGCCCCTCATCTTGCTGCTAACCTTTTATCTGTCCATAAATTTTGCCATGAAAATAATTGCATTTTTATCTTTATATTGACTGGTTCCTCATTCAGAATAAAGTCTCTGGCAAAATCCTCTATACTGGCGCTAGCATCAATGGCCTCTACCCAATTCCAAGTCCGTCTGCTCTATCCAGTTCCAGTATGCACCCCAAAAATTTTAATTTTCATGCAAAACAGAAGTGTTCTCTGTGGCATCATCGGTTAGGACATCCTGCTCCTAAAATTTTATGTTCTAGTCTTTCTTGTCCTTGTCTGTCTTTATCTTCATCTATTTCTACTCATGAATGTTCTAGTTGTCTAAAAGCAAAAATGTCTAAGCTTTCATTTCCTATGTCGCTTTCAACTTCATTTGCACCTCTTCAACTTATTCATAGTGATGTATGGGGTCCTTCTCCAATCACCTCTTTCAATGGATATCGCTATTATATCAGTTTTTATTGATAATTTTAGTAAATTCATTTGGCTTTTTCCTTTGACTTATAAATCTGATGTGTCTGCCATACTTCATAAATTTGTACCATTTGTTAAAAATCTTTTATCCAAAAAGTTACAAGTTTTTCGATCAGATGGTGGTGGAGAATTTACAAATAATTATGTTCGTACCTTCTTTGAATCCAAAGGAATTTTGCATAAAAAATCTTGTCCATATACTCCTGAACAAAATGGGGTTGCAGAACGTAAACATCGTCATATCGTTGAAACTGCAATGTCATTACTGTTCCACTCTTCTGTTCCTCTTGAATTTTGGCCCTATGCCTTCTCCACTGCTGTTTTTCTCATAAATCGAATGCCTTCCTCTTCTCTCAATATGTCTTCACCATTTGAGACACTTTTTGGTTAAACACCTGATTTGCATCATTTAAAAGTTTTTGGGTGTGCATGCTATCCTTTGTTAAAACCAACCACTAAACATAAGCTTCAACCTAAAACATCTCAACACATTTTCCTTGGCTATCCTCTTGATTTCAAAGGTTATATTTGCTACAACCCTCTCACAAAGAAATTCATAGTTTCACGCCATGTCATTTTCCATGAAACAATTTTCCCTGATGTTCTCCTCTTCCAATACTAGTGACCCAAACCCATTACTCACCATTCTAAATCTCTCCACACTTGCTCCTCCAAATCCATTCCCTGCCACTCCTACTACTCCTAGCCAATTACCCACTGTTAACGATTCTAGCCCATCCATAGTTGAGTTACACGATAATATTACTTGAAGGTGTTCATATAACACTTGCGGAAGCAATTTTAGGATCGGAGACACTTAACTACATCAATTTTAGAAAATGAAAACATGCTGTCCAAATACCGTAAACAGAGAGCAGAATTTGTACCAACCTTTTTGGAGACTGATTCAACAACTCCCTTTGATTCCTTTGATCACGAACGGTGTGTGGACCACCTCTAGTGTCTTCCCTACTATTCTCCGGGCCAAGAACGACTTGTGGGAGTCTATAGAGATAGGGAATGGGAAGGGAATGCTTGAAGGTTCAAGCATTAGAGAGATATATGGAGATGAGTGAGTTTGAGACCAAAATCCAGCAGCATAACAATATGGAAATGGCTCTCTTAACTCTTAATCTGATTTTGCATCTACTTATAGAGATATTCCATGCAAGGAAAGACCTTAAGATGCAAGACACATGGTGGTAATGCAAGCCAAAGTGGATTCTAGGTGTTGAAGTCACAACACATGCAACAAGTGCATGAATGTGTTGTATTCCACTTTGTATCAACATGCAAGAGTGGAAATCCATCTAAATCCACTAAGTTTGATCCTCAATCAGATTTTGCTTGCATTCTAATTCAAATTCCAATTCCAAATTGAAATTGATTTCATGGCAATTAATTAGAAACATTTCCAATTAATTTGTTATGATTAATCCAATTAATCATTGACACCTTGTGCAATCTAATTATATATGATTCCTAATTCATATATAGTATTTAAAACACTTTTAAATATATAATCTCTCATTTTCCAATTTAATTCATAATTAAATATTGTGTCAAACACAATTTACGAAAATGCCATTTTTTCCGATTTTGAACAATTCAAAGAATCTTATCTTATTGTTCTAGGCTTTATTCCGATATGAGCTAGTAGGGGGACCTAATGGACCTATAGATCATGGGCTCCAACGATTCGAGGCTAACCGACTAATCTCATTAACCAAGCTTAACCAACATTCGTTAACTACCGGGACACTCCACTATAGCTCGGTAGTTGCACTCCCCTCACTATAGATATATTTCCGTCCACTTGATTTAACCATGTTCAGTAAGTCGATCCTTCACAGGTTGTTCGTAGCTATAGATAGGTTAAATGACCGTTTTACCCCTATAGTACTTCTAGTTCCTTAAGTCCCACTGATCATCTAATGAACAATTGGTTTATGGTCCAACCAATAAACCGAGTCCCTCTCGGGCCAATGAGAGGGCGGGATCCCTTTGTTCAAGCCCCGGAGTCAGCACTTAAGGGAACAACCTCTCTACTATCCCTAATTTGGGTAGGAGTGAATTCCTTCTCGCATGACTATGTCCCCAGCTATCTACCCGTTCCTATCCCTGAAATGGGAGGCTTATTGAATTGGCGATACTGAGCCACTCTCACCTATGTAGATCTAAGAATAAGCCCGAATAAACAGGAGTTCATAGTTAGCTTAGGATTAAGATCGAGTTACCTAGGTCATCACATGAAATAGTCAGTCTCGTCAGTAAACGGTGTTATAAAGCGAGAGCGACTTATTTCTCGGTCCTGGTCTTATGCAAACTCATTGCATAGGACGCCCTCACTCGCATGTCTCTACATGGACGATTTAGGATCACATCGTCTATACTATCTATAAAGTGGGTCGCGTCTCATAGTGTCCCCAGAATAAGGTACCCAGCCTACTATAGACCGTTTTCGCTATTACTCGAGCTTGATCCACTTTTATGTCTCTACATAATACTCAAGTGTTCATCCTATAGCCATGGATCTTAGTTTATTGGATTTGGGTTATCTAATGTGCAATTTACTTATTCAGTAATGACTTTACTGAATTAATCTCGATAGCGACTTTATCGAACAAGTATATAATTTTGTTTAACATTCACTATCTATGAGTTTTAGGGCACCAATCCCAACATTACTTGTACTGATTCTCCTTGTCAGATTGTAGACAATGTAAGCCAAAGTCCGCCAGTTGAACATGTTCACGAGAATTCACTGTCTGTTGGTCTTTCTCTACCAACTACCAACACTCACTTTATGCAAACTCGAGCTAAGTCTGGAATTTTCAAACCTAAGACATTTTTATCCACCACGACAGTTTCTGTCCCCACTGACCCTTTGTCTTACACTGAAGCTTCAAAGTATCCAGAATGGAGGACAACAATGTGTGAAGAATTCAATGCCCTTTAAGACCAAGGTACGTGGACTTTGGTACCTCGATTACCTTCTATGAATGTTGTAGGTTGCAAGTGGGTCTTTCGAACTAAATACCACCTTGATGGCTCTGTTGCTCGATATAAAGCCCGTTTGGTTGCAAAAGGTTATCACCAAGTTGAAGGTTTTGATTTTGAGGAAACGTTCAGTCCAGTTGTGAAAAAGCTTACAATTCGGGTAATTCTTGCTCTCGCTGCTCAGTATCAATGGCCTTTAAATCAGTTGGATGTGAAAAATGCTTTTCTCCATGGTCACCTCAAAGAATAAGTGTTTATGTCTCAACCTCCTGACTTTCTAGATAAATCATGCCCCACACATGTCTATTTACTTCATAAGAGTCTTTATGGTCTTAAACAGGCACCTTGAGCATGGTTTGATCATTTCACATCTCATTTATTAACCTTGGGGTTTATTGTTTCCACTGCTGATCCATCCTTGTTTGTACACTCAATTGGAACACCATTGACTTATTTGTTGCTATATGTTGATGATATTATTTTCACTGGCTCTGACTCTACTTATATTACTGTCTTGAAGAATCAATTGGCTACTGAATTTCAGATTTCAGATCTTGGAGCATTGAATTACTTTTTTGGTTTACAAGTGCACTCCTCTACAGATGGCATTTTTGTAAATCAGGCCAAGTACCTCAATGATCTTCTTCATACTTCTGGCATGACATCTGCTAAGTCTTGTTTGACTCCTATGTCTACCTCCATTGATCTATATGCTTCCGCACCTTTGTTCAGTGACGCCACTCTTTATCGACAGCTGGTTGGTTCACTTCAATATCTCACATTCACACGACCTGACATCACGTTTGCAGTAAACTGAGTAAGTCAATTCATGCATCACCCTACAACTATTCATTTCTCGAATGTCAAACGTATATTACGCTATCTCTCTGGGTCAAAGGAACTTGGGATCTTATTTCGCAAAGGTTATATGTCACTTACTGCATACTGTGACTCTGACTGGGCTGGTGATACGTCTGACCGTCGATCTACATCGGGCTTCATTGTCTTCCTTGGATCTAGTCCTATTTCCTGGTCAGCTAAGAAGCAACCAACAGTCTCCCACTCTTCAACCGAGGCTGAATACCGATCACTAGCAACAACGACAGCAAATTTGTATTGGCTACGACAACTCCTCTGTGATCTTCACATACCATTGACTACTCCTCCAACTCTATGGTGTGACAATGTATCAGCAATTTCTCTAGCCAATAATCCTGTTTTCCATGCCCGAACGAAGCACATCGAGATTGACTACCATTTCGTTCGTGAGAAAGTGGTTCGGAAAGATATATCAGTACGTTTTATTTCATCCAAAAATCAACTTGCTGATTTACTTACCAAACCACTTTTTTCTCAGATATTTTCATCTCTCAGCGCAAACTTCTGACTTCATATCCGTCTTCAGTTTGAGGGGGCATACTAGAGCAAAATTATCTCCATTAATCTTGTCTTAATTGTAGCTCCATAATTGTAAAGATTGTACACATTTATTACTGCTTATTCTTTGCCTTAATTTAGGCCATTCAAATGTATACTTAAAGGACAATATTCTGTGAATGAAAAGTAAGGAAGTTCATCCAATATTTCTCAATTTTACAGGATGTAGTAGCATGAAGCTCACACTGTTGGCCCATAAACCAACTAACTAAAAACCGGAATGCAATTTCTACAAATCAGATGCTTAGTGAGAGTTTGTTAAATAGATCCTCAAGAACGAAGAAAGGAAGTTGATTTTTGATAACTGCCCAAAAGGTAGTTATTTAGGCCTCATTTATATAGGGTTTTGTGTGTCCTTTGTGCTTATTAGGGTTGGTTGTGGATAGATATTACATGTTTTAACCCATTTGGAAGAATGGAAGCTTTGGAAATCATTTTGTGCAGAATCTGTTGCTGGGCGACTTGAGGGAGCAGATGTTATGCTGGAGCAAACCCGGAGGCAAAACTGCCACGTCACAACTCGTTATCCAATTTAGTAAACCGACTTCTGTTGAGTTATTTTCGGGATAAAGGAGCAAGGAGAGCCCTCCACGTGTCCAAGTTGACCTAATTCAAGCCTCCTACCACCTCTATAAAAGGAGATAGCCGCCCAAGTCAAATGTATTCCAACTTTCCTTGGAAGCCGAGAAGTATAGAGAGATTGGAGATTACCAAGAACACCATCATCCGCAAGCTGATTAAGGAGATTATTATTTTCTTTATTAACTTGTGTTAATGGACATGCCTACTCAGTTTGTAATTTGTGTTTTCATGCTTATTATGAACTAAGTAGCTTTAGGCGTTGGTTAAGGAATATGTAGTTGCCGTGCTTAAACTCTAATAATATTTATTGATTATTGCATCTTGGTTAATTGTTGTGCTTGTTTCTATTTTATGCCCGCTTGGCCAGCCGGTATGAATACCTCTCTCTAGTTTCAGGGATGATTTAGAGAGTGTGTGGCGATTAACCACACTACGATCATTGTGTATTGGTGAACGCCAGTGACTGAGCTAGGGATAGCTAGTTGCCTAGTGCTTGATCGGTCGCACTTCATTGGGGTTGAAACACATTCCAAAAGATCCGGAGTTCCGGGAGGAATCCGCTAATAATACTGCGAGAGTTGCATGATCAATAATATTGCTAGAGCATCTTTTAAAACAATTACTAAACCTAACCAGCGCCTGCCTCTAATCTGTCTGCCTATTTGTTTACTCGTTGTTCTGTCATTTATTTTGCTTCAGCATAATTCTTATAAAACCCAATCATTTTTATTACTTTGAAACCATTAAAAGAATTATACAAAATAGATAAAGTGGAAGCTAATTCAGGCCTCGGATTGATAATATTACTTGCTGCAGACTGTGTATACTTGCACAGGAATTCTAGAGTCTTTTATATCATATTTTTACTCACTCTAGGAACCCAACAAGTTTTTGGCTCCGTTGCCGGGGAACTTGAATAAGTTTTTATCTGATCTGTTTTGTGTATGTGTTTTAGTGGTTTGGTGCTAGAACTTTTTGATTGTTTCTTTTGTTTTTGCAGGTGTGAGTTTGGTGCATGAGCGATCCGCCTGGGGTGAGGTTCGAGCTTGATCCAGAAATTGAGAGGACATTCAGGATAAGAAGGAGAGAGCAGCGTAGACAGAAAAATCAAATGGCTGACATACCGCATCTACCGCAAGGTCCTGAAAGTCTAGCGAACCCCCAGCAGAATCGTGTGCTGCAGCAAAACCCGCCGCTGGAGCAAAATGAGCAGCAAAATAATCAGGCTGAGAATCCTATCTTGGTAGCGAACGATAGGACCAGAGCCATTCGAGCTTATGCTTTTCCGATGTTTGATGAGTTGAATCCAGGGATTGCACGTCCTCAAATTCAAGCGGCGAATTTTGAAATGAAACCGGTAATGTTTCAGATGTTGCAAACAGTGGGGCAGTTCCATGGTTTGTCATCTGAAGACCCTCATTTACATCTTAAGTCTTTTCTAGGAGTTAGTGATTCTTTTGTAATTCAGGGAGTGCCTAGAGATGCTCTTAGATTAACTTTGTTCCCGTATTCTCTTAGGGATGGAGCGAAGGCGTGGTTAAATTCTTTTGCTCCAGGATCAATTAGGACATGGGATGAGTTAGCTGAAAAATTTTTGAGTAAATATTTCCCACCTAATAGGAATGCTAAATTAAGGAGTGAAATAGTAGGGTTTAGGCAACTTGAAGATGAGACTTTTAGTGAGGCTTGGGAGAGGTTTAAGGAGCTTTTGCGAAAGTGTCCCCACCATGGCCTACCACATTGTATCCAAATGGAAACATTTTACAATGGATTGAATGCGGTAACTCAAGGTATGGTTGATGCTTCGGTTGGAGGGGCCCTTTTGGCAAAAACTTTTAACGAAGCCTATGAGATTTTAGAAAGAATATCTACTAATAGTTGTCAGTGGTCGGATGTAAGAGGCACAAATAAAAAGGTTAAGAGTGTGTTAGAGGTTGATGGTGTGTCCACCATTAGGGCTGATCTTGCTATGATTGCTAACGCTCTTAAGAATGTGACAGTGATTAGTCATCAGCAGCCGCCAGTTGTGGAGCCTGCTGCAGTGGTGAACCAAGTTGCAGAGGAAGCTTGTGTCTATTGTGGTGAAAACCACAACTACGAGTTTTGCCCCAGCAATCCAGCTTCTGTGTTTTTTGTAGGTAATCAGAGGAACAACCCGTATTCTAACTTTTATAATCCAGGTTGGCGTAACCACCCCAACTTCTCTTGGGGAGGACAAGGAAGTAATGTGCAAGCACAGCAGAAAGTGAACCAGCCGGGATTTGCTAAAGCGCAGGTATTGCCCCAGCAAAATAAGCAGGCTTTGCCCGAGCAAAATTCGGGGAATTCTCTCGAGACAATGATGAAAGAATTTATGGCTCGTACAGACGCCGCAATTCAAAGTAATCAAGCTTCAATGAGAGCCCTGGAATTGCAAGTGGGTCAGCTAGCTAATGAGCTGAAGGCCAGGCCTCAAGGGAAACTTCCTTCAGATACTGAACACCCTAGAAGGGAAGGTAAGGAGCAGGTAAAGGCAGTGACTCTTAGGAGTGGTAAACCCCTAGAAGAAAGAAAAGAGCCTAGTAAAACCCAGGATATAGATAATAATTGTGATAGAAATGTTGTTGTTGAGAAAGAGTTGGAGTCTGGTCAGGGTGCTGGAGGCAGCAATAAAGATGCTGGAGCATCTGGTTCTGTTCCAGATGTGGAACCACCTTATGTGCCGCCCCCGCCTTATGTACCACCTCTACCTTTTCCACAAATGCAAAAGCCTAAGAATCAGGATGGTCAATTTAAAAAGTTTTTAGAGATTCTTAAGCAATTGCATATAAATATCCCTTTAGTAGAAGCTATAGAGCAAATGCCTAATTATGCTAAATTTCTTAAGGATATTTTAACTAAAAAGAAGAGGTTAGGTGAGTTTGAGACTGTATCACTTACTGAAGAATGTAGTGCTATTCTTAAAAATGGGCTACCAACCAAGGCTAAGGATCCAGGATCATTTACTATACCTGTGTCTATAGGTGGAAAAGAGTTAGGTAGAGCACTCTGTGATTTAGGTGCAAGCATTAACCTTATGCCTCTTTCGGTCTATCGAAAGCTAGGTATTGGTGAAGCTAGACCTACCACAGTTACACTCCAACTAGCTGATAGGTCTATCACATATCCAGAGGGTAAGATTGAGGATGTCTTAGTAAAAGTGGATAAATTCATATTTCCTGTTGATTTCATTATTTTAGACTATGAGGCTGACAAAGATGTCCCAATTATTCTAGGACGTCCATTTTTGGCTACTGGTAGGGCGTTAATAGATGTTCAAAAAGGGGAATTAACAATGAGAGTTTGTAATGAGGAAGTAAAATTTAATGTGTTTAAAGCCATGAAGTATCCAGACGAGATGGAAGATTGCTCTTTCATTAGGATTCTGGAGAACACAATTGTTGAGACAGCAATTCAGGATTCGGCTAATAAGCAATTGGAAAATCATGGAAAGGTTAGTGTAGAGGATTTAGAAGTTTGTTCTTTAGAAAGAAAAAATGAAAAAGAATTATTTAGGTGTGAGGATGTTTTTGAATCTTTAGATTTAGATCAAAGGAAGGCTCCTCCAATTAAGCCATCCCTGATTGAGGCACCTACTTTAGATTTGAAGCCCTTGCCGGATCATCTGAAGTATGTGTATCTTGGGGAAGGTGAGACGTTGCCCATTATTGTTGCATCAGATTTAATGCCGGAGCATGAAGGGGCCTTAATAAAGTTGCTGCAGCAATACCGCAAGGCTATTGGTTGGACATTGGCTGACATTCAGGGGATTAGCCCATCTTTTTGTATGCACAAAATCACTCTAGAGGAGGGATCCTTTAGAAGTATTGAGCAACAAAGAAGGCTTAACCCTGCAATGAAAGAGGTGGTTAAAAAGGAGGTGATTAAATGGTTGGATGCTGGCATCATTTATCCAATTGCAGACAGCAATTGGGTAAGCCCTGTCCAATGTGTTCCTAAGAAAGGAGGTGTCACTGTGGTAAGCAATAAAGACAATGAGTTGATCCCAACTAGGACAGTGACAGGTTGGAGGGTTTGCATGGATTACAGGAGGCTTAACAAAGCCACCCGTAAGGATCACTTCCCTCTACCATTTATTGACCAGATGTTGGATAGATTGGCTGGTCAGGCCTACTATTGTTTCTTGGATGGTTATTCTGGGTATAACCAGATTACTATTGCTCCTGAAGATCAGGAAAAAACCACTTTCACTTGCCCTTATGGGACGTTTGCTTTCAGGTGAATGCCTTTTGGCCTTTGCAATGCTCCAACAACATTTCAGCGGTGTATGTTGGCAATTTTTTCTGATATGATTGAGTCCACTGTTGAGGTATTTATGGACGATTTTTCAGTTTTTGGAGGGTCTTTTCAGAGTTGTTTAGATAATTTAGGTCAGGTATTAAAAAGATGTGAGGATACCCATCTAGTTCTCAATTGGGAGAAATGCCACTTCATGGTGAAGGAGGGCATAGTGTTAGGTCATAGGATTTCTAAGAATGGTCTAGAAGTTGATAGAGCAAAAGTTGAGGTTATTGAAAGATTAGAACCACCAAATTCAGTGAAGGGGAATCGGAGTTTTTTAGGTCATGCTGGATTTTATAGAAGGTTCATAAAGGATTTTTCCAAAATCAGTAAACCTCTTTGTAACTTATTGTGCACTGATCATGTTTTCGACTTTAATGCAGATTGTAGGAAGGCTTTTGAGACATTGAAGGCTGCTTTAATCTCAGCACCCATTCTTTGTGCACCTAATTGGAATTTACCGTTTGAGGTAATGTGCGATGCGAGTGATGCTGCAATGGGTGCAATGCTGGGGCAAAAGCAGGGCAAATTTATCCATCCTATATATTATGCAAGCAGGATTTTAAATGAGGCACAGGTCAACTACACAACTACTGAAAAGGAGTTGTTAGCTGTTGTGTTTGCCTTTGAGAAATTCCGACCATATTTGGTTGGATCCAAAGTCACGGTGTTCACGGATCATGCAGCAATAAGGTATTTAATGTCAAAGAAAGATGCAAAGCCTAGACTAATTCGTTGGGTTTTATTATTGCAGGAGTTTGACTTGGAGATAAAGGATAAGAAGGGATCAGAGAATGTCATTGCAGATCATTTGTCTCGTCTTGATCCATCATCATCTTTGCCGGAGCAATCTGCCATTTCCGATTCTTTTCCAGATGAGCAGCTTTTTGCTGTTCAGGTAAAGGTAGTCAGGGATGTCCCTTGGTATGCTGATATTGCCAACTTTTTGGTAAAGGGAGTCACTCCTATTGATATGGATTGGAGGCAGAAGAAAAAGTTTAAGCATGATGCGAAATTTTTCTATTGGGATGAGCCATTTATGTATAAGCAATGCTCTGACGGTATTATTCGTAGGTGTGTTTCAGGTGATGAAGCAAAGGAATTCCTGGAGCAATGTCACTCTTCGCCGTATGGAGGCCATTTCAGTGGTCAGAGGACAGCTATGAGGATTCTGCATTGCGGATTCTTCTGGCCTACCTTGTTTAAGGATGCCCACTGGTTCTACAAGCAATGTGATGCTTTCCAAAGGAGAGAAAACTTGGGGCCTAGAGATGAAATGCCTCTTACTTACATTTTAGAAGTTGAATTATTCAATGTATGGGGTATTGATTTTATGGGGCCATTTCCCCCTTCTAATGGCAATGTTTTTATCTTATTGGCAGTGGATTACGTGTCCAAGTGGGTGGAGGCCATTGCATGCCATCAGAGTGATGCCAAGACAGTTTCAAGGTTTCTCCAATCGCACATTTTTGCGCGGTTTGGGACACCTAGAGCTCTAATAAGTGATGAGGGTACACATTTTGTTAATAATATCTTAACTAAGCTTTTAGCTAAGTATGGAATCAAGCACAGGATAGCTACCCCCTATCACCCACAGGCTAATGGTCAAGCTGAGATAAGTAATAGGGAAATTAAATCAATTCTAGAAAAAGTAGTCCATCCATCTAGAAAGGATTGGTCTTTTAGGTTGGATGAGGCTCTTTGGGCTTATAGGACAGCCTATAAGACTCCTCTAGGTATGTCTCCCTATCGGTTAGTATATGGGAAAGCTTGTCATTTACCATTAGAGCTGGAGCATAAAACGTTTTGGGCTTTGAAAAAGTTAAATTTTGATTTGAGTAGTGCAGGAGCAATGCGAATGCTGCAGCTTAACGAATTGGAGGAATTTCGCCAATTTTCTTATGAGAATGCGAAAATTTATAAAGAAAAGACTAAGTTGTGGCATGACAAGAAAATTAGGCCTAAAGAATTTGTCAAAGGTCAAAAAGTTTTGCTTTATAATTCTAGATTAAAATTGTTTTCTGGGAAACTAAAGTCCAAATGGTCAGGTCCGTTTGTGGTGATTGAGGTTTTCCCCCATGGAGCAGTGACTTTGCAAGATGGGAAGGATGGGAGAATGTTCAAAGTGAATGGACAGCGTGTCAAACATTATTGGGGAGAGGAGTTCCAGATGAAATATCCTTCCCTAAAGTTGGTTGATGATTGAGAGAGCAGGATTTTTACGGGAGCATTTCACAGAGCAAAATTTTGAGCTCCCAGAGTTTGTATTGATTTTATTTTTCGCTTATTTTTATTTCGATTAGGTTAGATTTAGTGTTGCATGGTTTACTAGGTTTTATCTTTTAGTATTCTGATCATTTTTGGTAGTTTAGATTTTATCTATTTCATTTTTTATCTTATTTTATATTCGGGTTATTTATTTGAATTATCTTTGAATTATCTTTTAGTTAGATTAGATTTTATCTAGATTCTATGTTCAGTTATTTGAATTCTAGTTTTAATTAATAAAGATTTTCTCTAATTTATTCGGCCTCAAAAGAATTTGATTTGATTTGATCGGCTAAAGTTAAAATTGAATTTACTGATTTGATTTTTTCTGTTTTGAAATTTGAATTCTGTATCTAAGATTCTTCAGGTTCTCTTTTGTTCAGACGGTTGGTGCAGCAGAGTTATGGCTGAAGCAAATCGTCCGAATAGGAAGGGATTGGTTAAATGATTAATTGTTTTTACCGTTTGAATTTTGAAATTTCCGTGTGCAGGAAATTGAATACGGAATTATGCTACCGCCACGTGTCGCACAGGGATAATCCAACGGTTTAGCCGTTGACAGCACATAATTATTTACCATGGGCGATTGTAATTCCAGATTTTTCCGTTGGAAGGTTTAATTCTATTAGTTGCATGCGATTTCAAACGGTAATGATGATTAATGCAGTAAGATCTTTCTGTTAGGATTCTATTTTGCTCAAGCCTTATTTATTGGCAACCCACGGTACGTTTCTCTTACTTCATCATTCTTGCTTCAATCTTTTGCTTTCTTTTTCGTTTTCATTTTCTGTAAATCCCTTAAGTTTTCCATGGCGAAAACGAGAGCGAGGAAAGAAAGAGAAAGTGAGGAGGAAGAGATACCCGTTACCCCCGAAGTTCGGAAAGTAAAAACCAAGAAGAAAAGGACGCCGGAAGAGAAAGAAGTTAAGAGAAGGAGACGGCAACAGAGGGCTGAGGAACGAGAAAATGTCCAGAAAGCAGCGGAAGAAGTGGTTGAAGAAGATCCGCAAGAACCTGTCGTACAGAACCCCGAGCAGGATGAGCCAAGAGTCGCGAATACAGAGGAAGTCCAAGAAACGGGACACACTGAGGAAAGTCAAGAGCAACAGAATAAGGATATGCAGGCAGAGGGTGCGACTGAAGAGGAGCCAGTTCAAGAGGCTCGTGTTGAGGTTATCATGCCCGAACCGCCGAAACGTCGCCGCATAAAGCGAAAGGCCGGCCGTATTCCGGTGAATCGAACTGATACCCCATCACCACCATCATCGGATTCTGAGAAAGAGAAGGCAGAGCGAGAGGAAAGAGAGAAAAAAGAAGCTGAGGAAAAAGCGCGAGAAGAAGCAAAAAAGGCTGATGAAGAGATTTTGCGCAAGCAAAGAGAAGACAAGGGCAAAGGTATTGCCGAGGCATCAGGTGCGGCTGACGAGGTTGAAGCACAAGGGTTACCTTTTATTCGCTTCGTCAACTACCTTGCTCGAGCAAAATACCAGGAGATGCTGAAACGGGACTTTCTGTTCGAACGAGGATTTGGCAATGAGTTGCCACGGTTCTTGAGGACGGGAATAGAGAACCTCGGCTGGAGCCAATTTTGTGCGAAACCAGAGCCTGTAAATTCCAACGTTGTTCGGGAATTTTACGCAAATCTTGACGATAAGGAAGAATTTCAGGTTATAGTTCGAGGAGTCCCAGTGGATTGGAGCCCAGAAGCTGTTAATGACTTGTTTGATCTCCAGGATTTTCCGCATGCAGCCTTCAATGAGATGGTGGTTGCCCCATCTAACGACCAGTTAAGTGCGGCTGTCCGAGAGGTTGGCATTGAGGGGCCCAATGGAGGTTGTCGCAGACGCGGAAGCGCACATTTCAGGCAGCTTATTTGAAAAGCGAGGCCAACACCTGGATGAGTTTTATTAAGTTGCGCTTGCTATCGACTACGCATGACTCCACAGTATCTCGGGACAGGGTATTGCTTGCCTTTGCTATTCTTCGCTCAATGAGTATTGATGTAGGAAAAATAATTTCGTCTGAGATTCTTGACTGCTGGCGGAAAAAGGTGGGGAAGCTGTTTTTCCCCAACACTATCACGATGCTATGCCGAAGGGCAGGGGTGCCAGAGAGTGAGGATGATATGATATTACCAGATAAGGGAATAATTGATACGCCAAATTTGGCTAGACTTCAGAGAACACAGGAAGCACGCCAAGGGGGTTTGGTGTGCGGCATCCAACAAATTCAGGAGCTGTTGCAATTGCATTCCAGCAGAATGGAATTCGCTGAAAGGCAATTTCAGACTTTCTGGGACTATACAAAGAAAAGGGATGCCGCCTTAAGGGTGGCCTTGCAATCAAATTTTTCTGAACCATACCCGGCTTTACCCGTATTCCCTGATGACCTACTGAACCCCTGGATTCCGCCCCCACCAATGGAAGGAGGAGAAGAGGAAGATGGAAATGAACTAGGCCAAGAGGACTGAAGGATGAAGTGGCCCTGAGCGAGCATGATTTTTGTTCTAACTTTTTGTTTGCTCGCGCATTTTCTACTTTCCTTTTCTGTTGATGTTCTGTTTGTTTCTTTTTAATATTTCTGCTTCTAAAAAATATATCTGCTGATGTACTTTCTTTCTCTATATTTTTAATGAAATTTCCAGATGTTTTGTTCTATAGCACTACGCATTCTAACTTAACTACTTTTCTTCTGAATTTTTGAAGCTTGGACTGGCTAAGCTTAATTAGATCAAGGTATTCTGATCTCCATAAACCTTTTACTTGAGCATTTTCTTCTAGCCTCGACTGTTGCTGCGGCAAAGAAGAATTCTGGAGGTAGTGTTGATTTATATGATCCACTTTAAGCTTAGTTCTAATCCCACGCTTAGGTTGAAAATTCAGATAGAAAAATTTAAGTTTGGGGGTGTCATTTAAAAATTTAATGATTCATTGGGGACAATGAATAATTCAAGTTTGGGGGACTTTTTGCTACTCCAATTGTTTTGCTCGAGCATTCCTCTCCTTCATTAAATAATTTGTTAGGTTATTGAGTAACCGGGGACATTTGTGATACCCACAGTTTGTCTTCGCGTCAAAAGGTAACCTAGGAAATGTGAAAAAATTATTATGAAAAATTATTTGCTGAAAAAATGATTGTTGAAAATTTTGCTGAGAAAATTCATGGAGCAAAAGTTTTGAAGGATGAATGTTGATCCAGCAGTTTTTCTGTCTCCTAGAACTTAGGTGAGCTTCATCATAAAATGTTGCCATTCTGAGGGGCAAGAGATGGAAAAACTAAGGATTTTTTAGCTTTACAAAGAGTATTTAGCCTAGTGGGTGATGAGTTTGAGGCAAGGGTATACTGCACCATAAAGTGGGTCATCCCGTGCTTAAGAGCTTATGACTGTAGGGCTGCTTTAAGTCTGAAAAACAAAATTTAAACCCCTTGAAAATGTGTTTTGATATGTCTGATAATAGAGCTAAGCTGTGGCAAGTTCTTAGAATTGAGTTAAAAGTGGTGATTATTTGTCCATGCCGGAAGAATTATTTTGCTGCAGCAGAGCTTGGTTTTGCAGAGTGCTCAGGTAAAGGTTGAAGGTAGTGTTGGATTATCTGTTTTGATTAAGCTATGCTTTGTCTAATGTTTTGAATTCTTAAGGGAAAGTTGGTTAGCATTGCTCGGGACGCGCAATAGTTCAAGTTTGGGGGTGTGATAACTGCCCAAAAGGTAGTTATTTAGGCCTCATTTATATAGGGTTTTGTGTGTCCTTTGTGCTTATTAGGGTTGGTTGTGGATAGATATTACATGTTTTAACCCATTTGGAAGAATGAAAGCTTTGGAAATCATTTTGTGCAGAATCTGTTGCTGGGCGACTTGAGGGAGCAGATGTTATGCTGGAGCAAACCCGGAGGCAAAACTGCCACGTCACAACTCGTTATCCAATTTAGTAAACCGACTTCTGTTGAGTTATTTTCGGGATAAAGGAGCAAGGAGAGCCCTCCACGTGTCCAAGTTGACCTAATTCAAGCCTCCTACCACCTCTATAAAAGGAGATAGCCGCCCAAGTCAAATGTATTCCAACTTTCCTTGGAAGCCGAGTAGTATAGAGAGATTGGAGATTACCAAGAACACCATCATCCGCAAGTTGATTAAGGAGATTATTATTTTCTTTATTAACTTGTGTTAATGGACATGCCTACTCAGTTTGTAATTTGTGTTTTCATGCTTATTATGAACTAAGTAGCTTTAGGCGTTGGTTAAGGAATATGTAGTTGCCGTGCTTAAACTCTAATAATATTTATTGATTATTGCATCTTGGTTAATTGTTGTGCTTGTTTCTATTTTATGCCCGCTTGGCCAGCCGGTATGAATACCTCTCTCTAGTTTCAGGGATGATTTAGAGAGTGTGTGGCGATTAACCACACTACGATCATTGTGTATTGGTGAACGCCAGTGACTGAGCTAGGGATAGCTAGTTGCCTAGTGCTTGATCGGTCGCACTTCATTGGGGTTGAAACACATTCCAAAAGATCCGGAGTTCCGGGAGGAATCCGCTAATAATACTGCGAGAGTTGCATGATCAATAATATTACTAGAGCATCTTTTAAAACAATTACTAAACCTAACCAGCGCCTTCCTCTAATCTGTCTGCCTATTTGTTTACTCGTTGTTCTGTCATTTATTTTGCTTCAGCATAATTCTTATAAAACCCAATCATTTTTATTACTTTGAAACCATTAAAAGAATTATACAAAATAGATAAAGTGGAAGCTAATTCAGGCCTCAGATTGATAATATTACTTGCTGCAGACTGTGTATACTTGCACAGGAATTCTAGAGTCTTTTATATCATATTTTTACTCACTCTAGGAACCCAACAATTTTCAAGCATGATAAAGTCCTGATATAAATCAACCGTTATAACTTCAAGGAATGAAAAACCTAACTTGTCATCATAGATTCTGTCAAAACTTATTATCATAAACTACACCATAAAGCATCCATCTAGAAACATCATTTTCACAAAGTCGTCGCTATTCATGTCTATGTGTTTTGCATAGCAATCACGAGCTTTATTCTCCCACGTTTTAGCAATTTCAAAGACGGCCTCAACTCCCATATTTATTGTAACACCCCAGATTTTAAGCAAAATCCAGCAACATTATTACCAACTCACCAACCTTAAAACGAATCGAATGCTCCGAAAATTTCGGTAGCATAACGACATATACGTAAAGCAAACCAATTTTTTTTTAACACCTGTTAATCACAATATAAAAACTTCTATAACATTTCAGACATACCTCGCCTTACTACAACTTAGCAGAACTTCCACAACACAAATACCATACGAGTCAGGTCTCGTATTCACAACTACTCGACAAAAATACAAGCTTACTCAACAAGGCATGCAACTCAATCTTTTAAAAAGACAAATCCAATTTTATTAACTAAGATAGAAACATAAAAACTTAGCAAACATCAACGAAGTTTAATCACTTAAATAGTCAAATCCTGTGAACAACATCCAATGTTAGCAGGGGAAGAATAACTGACTACACTACTAACAATTATTAACTGGCTACCCTAACCAAAAAGGAAAACAAAAGAACCGACATCTAAAGACTATTTACGATCCTTCCTCATACACCTCATCCTCTGCATCACCATAGTCATGACAATCCTCATAAACCTACATAATTTGATAGTTGGGGGGGGGGGAGGGAGAGGGGGTCAATACAACCACGATATTGGTAAGCAACTCCTACCTGAGATGCCATCAAACAATAACCAAGCAAACAACATGCTTTTCATGCACAAACAACATGCTTCTTAAAGCTGTAAACAGAACATCATGCTCAAAAAGTAAGTAAAATAAATGACTCACCTAAGTCATGACTCATGCAACCCACCATGACACTCACTAATCATGCAAGGTCCATGAGCTCACTCAATGCTCATGTTTAGTCCTCACAAAACTCTCCAAGACTGACCCTTCGAGTCACATTGACCCCTGACTATTCGTACCCAGGACTTCAATGCTCTCTACGGAGCTTGACATTCGACCTTTGATCATTTATACCCAAGGCCTTGAATTGTGCATCGTCCCTTAACCATTTGAACCGAAGGTGTACCGATGACTTAACAATGTATTGACCCTTCCCCATGCGCCCCAATACTTGCTTTCTCGACTCATCACACTGACCCTTGACCATTTGTACCCTAGGCCTTGATGCTCCTCTTATTCCAATAGTGACATGCCACCCCTCGACTATTTGGATCAAGATGCATTGACATTCACCCAACTTTCCCTTCTTTCACATTTCAGGTCATCTGACCTTTTTCTCACAACTATCTAGAATGCACATGCCCTACATCGTGCATCTAGACTCATGTACTGCGTCCACCAAGCATATACATACAACACCATGCTCTCATCTCATGCTTAATTTATAACTCACATCAAACCCTACATACTTTACAACCAATCGTCACAAAACAATAGTTCATACATTTCAGAATATATATAGATAGAAGTAAGAGAACAATTATAATGCATACATATGTAGAAGTAAGAGAGCAACTATAACGCATACATAAAGCGAGTAAACACACAACATGCTATCATGCAGTCAAACAGACCCAACAGTTCAGAACTACTTACCTATTGTGCTCCTAATTAAGAGTCAGAACCAAGCCTAAGATCCTAGTTTTAAAACTAAAGAACGCTTAGGGAAGGTTTTCTTACCAGAACCAACTTGATTCTTAACTGGAAGAGCCTGAAAGAGTTTGAACTACAAGCAAAGACTTTCTAAGGGTTAGGAACCGATCCGAACACTTAAAAGATTTATTAAAACAATTGAAAAAGGACTAGAATTTACCAATCAGTGAGCGAATGGCCCCGAACACATGCTGTCCAGCAAACAAAAGGGGTTTGAAACCTCTTTTTTAAAGCCTCTGTACAGTGGGTGTTCGAGATTAAGGCTAATCGAGGTGTGGGTCACAAGGTTGAAGTGATCTCGATTCCAAACGACATTGCATAACACTGGAAAGATTTCACATTAGAACAAGAAATTCATGTTTAACGTTGAACAAGAGTGGGTAACGCTGGATCTTATCGAATTGAAGCAACCTACCGCTGAAGAAGGAGAAAATGTCGTGGATTCTTACGAACCTGTGGTGGGTCTTAGAGCAGGAGAGAGAGAAACCCAATGAGAGAGGTTGAAATCGAAATTCTTAGCGCGCCCTCATCGAAACACGAGAGAAACAAGGAGATTTAAGATCACTGCTTGCCGAAACCGAATAAAAACGAGAGGAAAAGAACCTTATCGCACAAGTTAAGAAGAGGAAGAAAATCGAGTTGTGGGTCTACACTGCTCGCGCATGCGGGATGCTCGAACTACAAGGAATTTGAGTTTTGCCAACGGAATTTCTCCCGACCACTGAAATTTGGTTTGGAAAAGTTAATTCTGCCGACTGTTTTTTAAACCGTTGGGTTTTTGCCCAACCGCCGACGAAATATTAAACCGTAGACCAAAATCCTCTAAAAAGCCAACGATTTGCATTGCACCGTCGCCTAAATCCTAATTTTTCGAACCGTTTGAAGGGGTGTAAAGTTTGGAGCAAGAGAACTGCCAACAATTTAGTCAAACTGTTGGCCAAACCGAATAAAGGCCGACGGTTAATGAAAACGGTCGGCCTTGAACCGGTTCGGCCAACGGTTTGACTAAACCGTTGGCAGTTCCCTCATATAAAGCCTACTAGCCCGCGTTTTTTTTCAATCTCCCTCTCATTCTTCTATCTGCCCTAGCCAACAACGTCTCTCTCTAACGCCAAACGTCTCTTCGCGTGCCCCGCAAGCAAGGTTCCACCGCCGCCTGTTCCGACCACCTGTTCGTCGCCGACCGCCTATTCGCCGCCGTCAACAGCCGCCTCCAACGGCCCCTTCGCCGCCTGTTGCAAGTGAGAATCTATGTCTCTCTCCCTCTGTTATGTTCTTTATTTTTGCCTCTCTCTCTCTCTGACGTCGTCTCTCTCGCATCCCCCACTGGCAAAGCTCCATCGCCGCCTGTTCCGACCACCTGTTCGCCGTCGTCAACAGCCGCCTCCGACCGCCCCTTCGCCGTCTGTTGCAAGTGACGTTTCTGTCTCTCTCCCTCTGTTTTGTTCTTTATTTTTGTTCAGGCCTCTCTCTAATGTCGTCTCTCTCGTGTGTCCTGCCAGCAAGGCTCTATCGCCACCTGTTCCGACCACCTGTTCGCCACCGTCAACAGCCGCCTCCGACCGCCCCTTCGCTGCCTGTTGCAAGTGACGTTTCTGTCTCTCTCCCTCTGTTTTTCTTTTTTTTTTTTTGCTAGTGTTGTTCATTCTTGTTGCCCCTTCACCCGTGTGATTATGAACTTGTGTATTATATGTGAATGTGATGCAAAAAAACTGAGAACGGATCTGGAACAAGACCAACATTCTACCCCACTCCATCTCCCTTTCATTCAAAGATCTTCTAAAATTTGTGGTCCAAAAACGAAGCTGGAACCCAAAATTCCTTTTGGTGGCTTTCTTGTTATCAACAAAGACTAATAAATTAAAAGAATTTAGGTAATATTGCAGAAAATGTCCTCCCCAAAATCTTATGTTGCTCACAACTTAAGAACAAACCTTCCTAAGGATATGTATCTCCACGGCTCATGAAATCTAGTAGTAGCAAAAAAAAAACACTATTCCAAACTATGGTACCCATACTTGCTGCTAATAAATTTATGCCATAATGATCTTGGTTTTCTAGGGAGCCTCCACCACCATTTTGTAATTATATTTTAACTTTCATTATTTGTTCCTCCTACGCCCCTATTGTTATTCAATGTCTATGAGGGATAGTGCTTAGCTTTAACTTTCATTATTTGTTTCTCTTATTTCTTTCTCTTCCAATGTCTATGAAAGATAGGGGAAAACTCTCTTCGCATAGAAAGGAAGAAAAATGACAAGATAAAAGGCAAAAGAAAATGACTTTAAAGATAAAAGGGCACTCAATCTATTGTCTCACTATTCCTCCATGATGAAGCTAGCTTGGGACCCAAAACTTGAAATTGATCATTAAGCGAAGGTTGGAAGTGAGTTGCTTGGTCATAATTTAAAACGATCCCACATCCCAAAAAGAACTCAGAATTATATAATAATTATCGACCTTTATATAAAAGATTACCTGTGTCCAACAAATTTTGAACACAGAGGTAGGGAAAAAATTCAAAATGAAGAAAAAGACAACATATTGATGCATAGTTTCATACATTTAACTAAATGGCTCTTCAATAGATTTTTGTGTATGTCTTATGCAACTTTAGTGTGCCTAGGGATCTGTATTACATACACATACAAAATTACTTTACTGAACAATTGAACACAAATTGTTTTCAGATAAAATATGCATTTTGTAAATTAACATAGTATAAGAGAAGAGATTAGCCAAACCAAATCAAACCAAACACATAAAATTGAAAATGAACATAAATATACTTGTTTTCCTAAACCAAATTTCCTTGTTAATAACATAACAAAGGACCAAAAAAGGAGAAAAAAAAACATAATTAAAAGTATATTCCTTAAAAGTACAACACATAATTAAAAAACTTAATAACGACAAAGAGAGAATAACAAGTACTGATGGACGGAGAGTTATAGTTTGTTGGTTTGATGCAACAACTTTAATTTGTGAGGTACAGTATGGCGTAAGCCTCATTTTAAAATAAAAATATATATTTAAACCATTAAACATCAGACTTGATCTATTCTTAACATTTTAATATTCCTTAAAAGTACAACATGTTGCTCACCGCAAGCGTACGGGTCACAAGTAATATAAAACGGAATGTATTCCGAGTATCGAATCCTCAGGGAATTTGAATTATATCCATTAAGTACCAAAAACCATCATGTTCAATTTTATTTAGAAGTCCAATCTCGAATTATAGAGCGAAAATCTCATAAAAAGAAACATGCAAGTAAAAGGGAATTTTCTTATCGGGGGGGGGGGGGGGCTTGACCTAGGGTGTTAACTAGTTTTCTTGGATTTGTAGCTCAATTACACGGATATCTGTAACTAATAATCTTCAATTTCATAAATCTAGAAGTAATTATAAGCGGATTTCTCTTTCAAGTTCCTCCACATCTCATACTAACATAACTAATTTATGTGTCCATCTCCTTAGTTAATCATAGTATGACATTAAGCAACCTCATTATCAATTTCTAACAATTCTCTTTCACTCTCGTGTTCCAAGCAATTATTAGCCATGCAATTTGGATCTAATCTAAATTCTCTCTGTCGAGTTTCAATTTAGACCAACACATCAATTAATCCGTGATCAAGAGATTAAAAGCATTAAGAATGAATTGCATAGATTAAATATGAAGAAATTCATTACATAATCCAAGTAATTGCGCTACAATATCCAATTAACTAGAACAACGACCCTAGGTCTCAAGATCTACTCACAAATGGAAATAATTTTGCCAAAATGATCTTGATCCATAGTCCTAACTCTAATTAAAATAAGAAATTACAAAGAAGTAAGGAAGAAATAACCGATAAGTTGATCCCAAGCTCCCATCACGACATCTCGAATCCGAGCCTTGGAATCTCGCTCAATTCCTCTTTTTTCCTCACAACTTTTCTCTCTTTTTCTCTCTATTGAGCTAGGGGAGAGCTCCCCAAAATGGGATGATTTGAACCTTGGGAGAGGGGGCTATTTATAGGAGCAAGGGCTGGACATTTCTTGCTGAACAAGTCGCCAGTGTCGCGACGCTACGTCACAGCGTTGCGACGCTCTGACGTCAGTTTTCTTAGCACCGAAGTTGTCGCAGCGTCGTGACGCTATGTGGACAGCGTCACTACTTAGCGTCGCGATTCTGGCTTTTTCCTCGCTGACCACCTAGCGTCGAGACGCTCTGGTCCAAGCGTCTCGACGCTAGGCCTTCTAGAAGCCTCATATGCAGATTTTTGCCTCCTTTCTTCTTTCTTTTGGGCCTTTTGGGCCTCCACTTCAAATGTTCTCTTTTCTTTTCTTCTTTTATGGCCCAAAGTCTTCTTTTTATACCCTAAAATTGGTAAAATTCTTGGTTTTGCTTCCCGAACTCGGTTTTCTACAAAATTAACATAAAAATACATTAAAGCTCACAATTCATGCACAAAACTAGCTAAAATTAATAGGAAAATGATGACATTTTTGCATGTCATCACAACACATAATTAAAAAACTTAATAACGACAAAGAGAGAATAACAAGTACTGATGGGCGGAGAGTTATAGTTTGTTGGTTTAAGGCAACAACTTTAATTTGTACCTCAACTTGCTGACTTTACTTTGTCTTAATTTGCTTGCAAAAATAGTATACCTTAAGGTTCAAGAGAACGTTAAATCTAAATTCTTGTATATTTCCAACAGGTTTAACGTTCCACGAATCACGATAGTTGGTTTGGGAAGTGTATAATTAAGGATGAATAAGGATTGGATTAAACTTAGAGATAAGTTCTCAACTGAGTATGTAGAAGGAGTAGCTCAATTCTTAGAAATGGCTAAGTTCCATGTTAATGAGTCGGGGAAAACAAGATGCCCGTGTAGGAATTGTATGAATGCAATTTGGCAGTCTTTAGATGGAGTAGAACGACAGCTATTCACGATTGGAATATCCCCATCTTATAGTCAATGGGTATATCATGGAGAACCAAGCAATTTATCGAGGGTTCAAAGTCATCCAACTGAGTCAAATATACCCAATAATGATCAATTAGGTGATAATATAGAGAGTAATGTTCTCAGTGAAGATAATGAGATGTTCACTCTTTTAAATGACTTACAAGTCCCAAACGTCGATGTGGATGTTGATGAAGAAAATTTTTAGTTTAGGGAGACCCAAAATGTCCATGAAAGAGGTATTTCAACCTTATTCGAAGATTTAATGACCGAAGCACGTTATGAATTATACCCAGGTTGTACACGCTTCTCTTCATTAAACTTTTTGGTTAGACTGATGCATATTAAGGCTCTTAATAACTGGAGTAATAAGTCATTCGATATGTTACTAGAACTGGTGAAGGAAGCATTTCCCATTGGTGCATCAATACCTAATTCATATTACGAAGCAAAGAGGAAATTGCGTGACTTAGGGCTAGGCTATGAGTCAATTCACGCTTGCAAGAACGATTGCATACTCTATTGGAAAGAATTTGTTGATTGCCAACAGTGTCCAATATGTGGAGAGTCTCGATATAAAATTAACGACGGAAAAGGGAAGAAGATTCCTCATAAGGTTTTACGTCACTTTCCATTGATACCAAGATTGAAACGGTTGTTTTCACCGAAACAAGTTGCTTTGGAAATGAGGTGGCATAAAGATAAACGTGTTGAAACAGATGGTGTGTTAAGACATCCAGCTGATGCTGAAGGGTGGAAGCATTTTGATCAATCATTCCCCCAGTTTGCTTCGGAACCAAGAAATGTTCGTTTGGGATTAGCTTCAGATGGTTTTAATCCATTTGGAAATATGAGTACTTCTTATAGTATGTGGCCCGTGGTGCTAGTTCCATATAATTTGCCACCTTGGAAATGCATGAAAGAAACCAATTTCTTTATGTCTTTACTTATTTGCGGGCCAAAATCTCCTGGAAAGGAAATAAATGTTTACTTGCAACCATTGATTGAAGAGTTAAAAGAGTTGTGGAATAGTGGTGTGCGCACTTATGATTGTGTTAGTGGTGACTACTTCCAGCTACATGCAAGTTTGTTATGGACTATTAACGACTTTCCTGCATATGGAGACTTATCTGGATGGAGTACAAAGGGTTACCAAGCATGTCCTATTTGTAAAGAAGATACATCATCATTTAGGATAAAGGGCAAAATTTCTTTCATGGGACATCGACGTTATCTTTCAGAGACTCATTGTTGGCGTAGGAGTAAACAACATGATGGAAAACCAGAACACAGACCTCATCCAGTCACAATGGATGGAGACGAGATCTTAGAAGAGTTAAGTACTATACAATTTCCTGTGCTCAGTAAACATCCAACAAAACAAGATAAGAAAAGGAAGCGAACTAGTAATTGGAGAAAAAAAAAGTATTTTTTTTGAACTACCCTACTGGTCGAAACTTATGTTAAGACATAAGTTGGATGTAATGCGTATTGAAAAAAACATATGCGACAACTTGGTAGGCACATTGTTAAACATTGAAGGAAAATCGAAGGACACGACAAACGCTAGGTTGGATCTAGAAGCTATGGGTATACGAAAGGATCTACATTTGCAGAAGATAGGCAACAGGGTTGTGAAGCCACATGCTGCATACACATTGACAACCAGTGAAAGGGTTCATTTTTGTAATTTTTTGAAATAAGTGAAATTTCCTGATGGGTTTGTGTCAAACATTTCAGGGTGTATTAGTGTTAATGATGGAAAACTATGGGGGTTGAAAACACACGACTCTCATGTCTTGCTTCAGAGACTTCTTCCTATTGGGGTCCGTGCGTATTTATGTAAGGATGTGTCCACTACTATTGTTGAGTTGTGTACATTCTTTCGTGATTTATGTGCAAAAACAATACGTACAAGTGATTTGGACCGGTTACAATCAAATATCGTAATCATACTTTGTAAGTTGGAAAAGATATTCCCTCCAGCATTTTTTGATGTAATGGTACATCTTGCAGTTCACTTGCCATATGAAGCTAAAGTTGTAGGCCCGGTAAGCTACAGTTGGATGTACCCTTTTGAGAGAAACCTACAAACATTGAAACAATACGTGCGAAACAAAGCACGTCTAGAAGGTTCAATAGCAAAAGCATTTGTCATGAATGAATCACTGAATTTTTGTTCTTTGTACCTCAATGGAATAGAAACAAGATTTAATAGGGATGAACGTAATGATGATCAAACTCCCGTGAATGAGACTTGTGGTGAATTTGAAGTATTTAGACAAAGTGTAAGACCATTGGGAGCTTGTACTTCAAGGACCTTAACAGATGAAGAGAAACAGATGGCGCATTGGTATATTTTGAATAATTGTGTTGAGATCGAGTCTTATCGTAGGTACGTCTCGCAATCTCAATTGGAAAATCAAGGTGTAATAAATCTGAGAAATAACTTTTGTTTATTTTGTTTTATAAACAACATTTGAGATTGATTCACTCTCGTGGAGATAGCACTTCAGACTTATATAAGAGACATCAACTACAATTTCCTAATTGGTTCAAATCTCGTGTAAGTATATAATTATGATAGTTTATGAACTATATTCGAAATATGAATACGACTACTCATTTGCCTGTATTTGAATGAATTAATAGGTTCTCGCATTACGTGAGAGTGAGAATTTAACTGATGACATGTATTCACTAGCAATGGGACCTAGTTCTAAAGTGCGCTCTTATAGTGCTTGCATTGTAAACGGTGTGCGATTTCACACTGTAGAGCGTGATAATCGTCGAGCTACACAAAATAGTGGAATCATGGTGGCTGGAGAAGGTGAAAGTGAAGGTGATGAGTTGAATTTCTATGGTACATTGAATGAGTTTCTAGACTTAGAATATGTGAAGAGAAGACGTGTTGTTATATTCAAGTGTAGATGGTTCGACACAAATAGTAGAAAGAATAAAACACACGTGGAGTTAGGATTGACATCAATTAATATATCTCACTACTGGTATGTAGATGACCCGTTTATACTTGCCACTCAAGCACGACAAGTATTTTACCTGAACGACCCAAAATATGGAGACAATTGGAAGGTGGTGCATGATGACCACAAAGTGCATGGGCCGCAAGTAATATAAAACGGTAGGTAATACCGAGTATCGAATCCTAAGGGAATTTAAATTATATCCATTAATTACCAAGAACCATCATGTTCAATTTTATTTAGAAGTCTAACTCGAATGATAAAGCGAAAATTAAAGAAACTGATAAAAAGAAACATGCAACAAAAAATGGAAATATCCTATTCAGGGGAATTGACCTAGGGTGTTAACTAGCTTTTTGGATATGTAGCTCAAATACATGGATGCATGTAACTAATAATCTTCAATTTCATAAATCTAGAAGTAATTATAAGCAGATTTCTCTTTCAAGTTCCTCCACATCTCATACTAACATAACTAATTTATGTGTCCATTTCCTTAGTTAATCATAGTATGACATTAAGCAACTTCATCTTAAATTTCTAACGATTCTCTTTCACTCTCGTGTTCCAAGCAATCATTAGCCATGCAATTAGGATCTAATCTAACTTCTCTTTGTCGAGTATCAATTTAGACCAATAAATCAATCAATCCGTGATTAAGGGATTAAAAGCATTAAGCACAAATTGCATAGATGAAATATGAAGAAATTCATTACATAACCCAAGTAATTGTGCTACAATATCCAATTAGCTAGAATAACGACCCTAGGTCTCAAGATCTACTCACAAATGGAAATAATTTTGCCCAAGTGATCTTGATCCATAGGCCTAACTCAAACTACAATAAGGAATTACAAAGAAGTAAGGAAGAAATAACCGATAAGTTGATCCCAAGCTCCCATCCCGATCATCTCGATTCTCGAGCCTTGGAATCTCGATCAACTCCGCCTTTTTCCTCACAACTCTACTCTCTTTTTCTTTCTTTTGAGCTAGGGGAGAACTCCCCAAAATGGGATGCTTTGAGCCATTAGGAATGGGCCTTTTTATAGGAGTAGAAACGGAGGTGACTTGCTGCCCAAGACGCACATCGTCGCGACGCTGTGACGTCAGGTTTTCTTGCCGCTCAAGCTGGCGCAGCGTCGCGACGCTACACAGACAACGTCGCGACGCTGTCGCGATTTTGGATTTTTCCTCAAAACTGGCCAAGCGTCGCGACGCTTGGCCTTCTAGAAACCATACACGCGGATTTTGGCCTTCTTTCTCATTTCTTTTGGGCTTTTGGGCCTCCACTTCAAATGTTCTCTTTTCTTTTTCTTCTTTTATGGCCCAAAGCCTTTTTTTTATACCCAAAATTGGTAAAGTTCTTGGTTTTGCATCTCGAACTCGGTTTTCTATAAAATCAACATAAAAATACATTAAAGCTCACAATTCATGCACAAAACTAGCTAAAATTAATAGGAAAATGATAACATTTATGCATGTTATCAGTGCGAGTGGTTCAAAATAAACGTTTATGGGACGTCCCAGAGCAAGAAGACCTAGGAAATGACCAACTTCAGTTGCTAGAAGTTGAGGGTGGACTCAGAGTGGATGAATCAATTCAGGAAGATACATTATGCAGAGAAGATGTTGATCCTACAATTATGGAAGGTCCAACTTTTCCACCACAATTGAGGAGAGGTGTAACATCAAACAATAACGATGAGTTCATTAACGATGAAGAGGAAGATGTGGAAGCATCAAACAATGACGATGAGCTAATAAACGATGAAGAGGATGATGTGGAAGCATCTTCTGATATTTCTTCGAGGCCTGATGACGATATGAATACAGAACATGATAGTGATTAACAAACAATGTAACCATGTGTTTGATTTCTTCTTCTAGATGCATCTATATTTGGTTTGTTTATTCTTATAATTTATTCATTTATTTGAGTTCTTGTGTAGGGACAATGGTGGGTCGTACTCGGGAAAACGAGGCATCTAATATCGTTGTTCAGGCCAAGGCTAATCCTCCAAATGTACCTTTGCCAGGCGAGATGCGAGGTTAGTATAATTACATAATTTTGTTTATGTTTTGATAAATTGATATTACTTATCTGTCTTCATACTTTTTTCAGATGCACCTGCGAGTAGGGTGAGAGGATACTCTAGAAACATTGAGTTGGATAGATATGTTGCTCTCCATGGTCGAATTCACATAGAGATCAATGATGAGTTGCGGAAACCAGTGTGTGACTTTGCCACCAAGTTTAGCAATTCTATTGGTACAATCGTACGAGAATCATTTCCAGTGCGTTTGGCAAAATGGAAAGAGGTACCGAAAAACCTCAAGGACCACGTTAAAAATCGACTCATGGTAAGTTCATTGTTTGTTTAGTCTATGTGTTTGTATAGTCAGCTATTTAAAAAGGATACTTTATTGTTCTTTTTTGTGCAGAACCATTTTGTGTTTGATTTGTCAAAGGACATCGTCCATGAGTTTATTGACCTTGAGATGCAAGCGATTTTCAAGGAGTATCGAGTAGAATTGGTAAGGCATTATAAACAATATGCCACCAGTGAGGAGGGGTGCGCTAATCCTCATCCTAGAGTAGTTAATATCGCAGATTGACATTCTCTATGTGACAGGTGGGAAAATCCGAAGTGGAAGGTATGTTTTCTACATTTGGTGAACATGTTATCTTACATATGTTGCTATCCTAATAATACTTTCTACATTTAGGAAACTACGGAGAAAAACAAACAAAATCGGGCAAAACTACCTTTCAATCATTATGTTGGGTCTAAGACATTTATCCACATACAACAATCACGAGTATGATTAAAAGAAGAATGATATTATCCCGTTTTGTTTTTTGCTATATTACTAATATGTTAGTAAATTTAAATTATAGAAGATGCAGGAAGGTGTGGAAATGGATCCCATCAGTTTATTTTAGAAGACTAGATACAAAGAAGGGAAGGGATGGGTGAATCCAGCAGCCAACAATGCTTTCGTAAGCTTCAAACTTACTTAATTTTAAAAATTGTTACTCAATTATTTATTTCAATTTTAATTGCAGAATCAAATGGTAAAGTTACAAGAAGCACCCACTCCAGAAGGGGTCGAACCACTTACGCCAGATACCATATGCGTCACAGTCTTGGGCCATCGATCGGGTTAGATCAAAGGTCTTGGATGGGGACCGAGGCCAAAATCAAGAAGACTTAACTCATCATGTAATGGACCCTCATCACAATGAGAGAAAGAACTAAGCACGGCTCTAGAAGCCCTTCAACAGAAAGATGAACAACGAGAAGTGGAGATGCATGAGACGAAAGAAGAGTTGACTTGGATGAAAGAGAAGTTGGCCGAATATGAAAGTCGAACTGCAGTAGAGTTGTCAAGCCTTAGGGACTTGGTTAATCAACTAGTTCGTTCACAAGGAAATGCATCTAACTAGGTATGCTTAATCAATTATTTGTACATTGTGACGTAGTAAACTTTGTAGCATTGTGAATACTTTTGTTGCTATCCTGCAATCATGGTAGCAAATTTTTTTCCTTATTCATGCTTTTAGGAGACTTGTTGGAGTTGCTTTGTTGGGTGGATGGTTGTGTTTTGTGTTCAGGATAGACTTAGGCTTATGCTTAAATTTTTGCTCTTTTTAAGTGCTTATAGTTTGTATCGAGTACAGTGGGTGAATTGAGAGTTGATTGGAGTTCATTTTCTATGTTGCTTTGGGTAGGGGGGTGTGTTAGGACATTGTTCAGTTCCATTGTTCTTTGATGTTTTGACTCTTAAATTTGATGGTTGTGCTTTGTGTTCAGGATATGCGTTTGTAGGCTTAGGCTTATGCTTAAATTTTTGCTCCTTTTAAGTGCTTATATTTTGTATCGAGTATAGTGGGTGAGTTGAGAGTTATTGAGTTCATTTCGTGTGCTTAAATTGTTGGTTTCATGCGTTTAGGAGACTTGTCATTGGAGTTTTTTTGTTGGGTGGATGGTTGTGCTTTGTGTTCATAGTATGCGTTTATAGGCTTAGGTTTTATGACTATGAAATTTTGCTCTTTTTAAGTGCTTATATTTTGTTTCGAGTATAGCGGGCGAGATGAGAGTTGATTGGAGTATTGAGGGGTGGGTGTTAGGACATTGTAAACATCGATTGTTTGATGTTTTGACACTTACATTTGATTGTGTTTATTAGTAGTTATTGTGATACAAGTAGTGAGTTTATTCTCTTATTTAACTTTTGTTGATACAGTTTTCAAGCTGTTGGGAGATTTGTTCGATATTATGCTGAGTTTGTTTTGTTTCGTGGTTAGTCATAATAATATATGTTGTTTTGAGTATTGAGGGGTGGGTGTTAGGACGTTGTAAACATCGATTGTTTGATGTTTTGACACTTACATTTGATTGTGTTTATTAGTAGTTATTGTGATACAAGTAGTGAGTTTATTTCTTATTTAACTTTTGTTGATACGGTTTTCAAGCTGTTGGGAGATTTGTTCGATATTATGTTGGGTTTGTTTTGTTTTGTGGTTAGTCATAATAATATATGTTCATAGTTTCAGACTTATAATTATTGATTTTTCCTTCCATAGGTGCTTCGGGGTGGTCATCACAAAAGCTACTTTTCCAGATTTTGTCAATTTCATGTGAAGGAGAATCAATGAATGTATGAAGATCTCATTTTGTTCTTTTTTTGGAAACGTTGAAGATCTCGTTTAGTTTATTAATTTTGAGACAGTAGTTTCATTTTGTAATCAGATTACAAGTAACACTGTAAGAACATGATTGGAATTTGTTTATGACCATCTTTTTTATATATATATTATTATATTTTGTCGTTTAATTCTCCTTAGTTATTATAATTAGCATAAAATTATAATTTAATTTTTCCTTTAGTGAAATATAATAATATATTGTTGTAGAAGAAAAATAAATAATTGTTGAGGTTGAAAAAAGAATAAAAAAAATATTGTAAAAAAAATAATAAAAAAAGGAATTGCCGACTATCAAAATTGTTGGCAGTTCTAGGATTGGCTGACGGTTTATAAAACCGTTGGCCAATCTTCCTCCTAAGGTAGATCCCATAAAACCGTTGGCATATCCCATAATTCCCAACCGTTTTAAACCGTTGGGATAGCTTCCGTGAATTGTCCACGGTTATATATTTTAGTGTGCCATTGTGATCTCCCGACGGCGGACATAAAAGCGTTGGGAAAAGGTCTCCCGACGAGGAAATACCGACTATTTTTCCAATGGATATTTTTTGGTTGGGAAAAGTATGGCCGACGGTTTTTTGACTTCTCCCAACGCTTTATTGCGTTGGGAAAAGTCTGAATTCTTGTAGTGTCGCCGGAGAGAGGGAGGATTTGCGAAACTGAAGTTTAAGTTGTTACATGGCCTTCAAATCCTCCTTACCATGGTGAAAAGGGCCAATGGAAATGGCTTGCGGTGTATAGGCTACTGGGTTTTTTGCTGCGTAACAGATTGGAAAACTCGATAAATACTGCCTTCTAATTTCTTTAATGGATTCCACATTAATAATGGTCGAATCATGCGGATGCTGTTCAACCTCACCATCAACTTGTGTGATATTTTGTTGTTGCATGCTAACATCAATGGAATGTTCCTCGTTCAACCTTTGAACAGAGCGATTGGGTATGAAGAATGACGTACACACAAGAGGCAATGGTAATTGATAGCAGGCAGAAATGCCGCTATATATTTTATCCCTAAATTAATAGGCTTTTGTATGCTTTTATGGTATTTTCATATTGAATACTTAATAAAATTCATTATTTTGTCCCTAGGAGTAAATTGTGGAAATATGGAGAAAAAGAGCCCAAATTTGAGATATTCAAGCCATAATTTCCAAGATGGGTCAAGAAGGAAGACCATTACTTATCATTTTAAGTGTTGATCCAAAAGAAGTGGAGAAAGCCCAAGAGAATAGCCCAAATCCGCGCTGAAGCTTCTGGAATTGACCTAGCGTTGAGACGTTGCCCATTTCTTGCCGCACAAGTCGAAGTGACGTCACAACGTGGCGACGCTGCTCCGATTCCAAGCCTATAAAAGACGCCTTTTGCTCCCCATTTTTTGCATCAATAAACCATCAATCATTCCACCATCCTTCCTTTTCCTCTCCTTTAGTATTCTTTCAAGGCTTTTAGGCCTTTTTGAGGGTCGAGTGTGAGATCTTTGTGGGAAATATTGTAACGAGCATTTTAGGAGGCTCGGGAGCGTGGTTCGAAGGGACTCCATAGCGCAAGCAAGAGGTTCTCGACGGTCACTTTCCTTGCTCTTATTTTGCTCTATTTTATGTTTTATATCATGTACATTTGGGAAATTTTTACCATGTATAGTTAATCCCATTTGGGGTCTTGGAATGAAAGCTTATAGATAGTTATTATTCATAATTGCCTATCTCTTGTCCCATTACTAATTATTTTTATGGATATGCTTAATGCTTTATATAATATGGCCAATTGTATAATGAATTGATTCTTAATGGAAACTCGACGGAGAGAAGTTAGGATAGATCATCGTCCATGCAACTAAGTTTAACTGCTCGTAGTGATAGCGAGAGTAGTTGGTTAGACTTAGAGACCAAAAATGAATCAAAGCTTATTAATTAACGAATTTAATAGCGCTAAGGACACTTAGGTTATTAATATGAGTTAATTACAATTAGGGGAAACCGAAAGGAGAACCTATGTGTTAGACGAGGATTCTAGGTTTATAATTAGTCGGGCATTGAGATAGGACAATTAGAATAATTAATTAGCTATATTCTGATTTTCAAGACCCCGTCTCATATTCGATTCCTTCTCCGCAATTTTTATTTCGATTGATCGCTTGAATTATTTAATTGCTTTATTTCTTGAATTGCTTTAGCATCATGTTTAGGCTCCTAAATAATATTCTGCCATAGTACTTTTAGTGTTCATTCTATTATCTTGCTTATGAAGGATTGGAATTCCATAATTCCGTAAAGCGGAAGTGTGATTGGGACCGATTCGTAATTAATTTTGTATAATCTAAAATACCAATACATTGGCAATAATATTAGAACTATTCTAAATATATATTAAGGCTAAGCATACAAAAATATTAGATCTAAATCTAATTTATAAAGTAACAAATTACTTACTCTCGTTGACGACTCAGATTAAATTCACCAACTGCTTGTGAATTAATCACGAACTAGTGCGAACGCCACCACTATGGCTACACCGGTATGACTCTGAGACTTCTAGAGGCAGGAGACTTGTGGGAGCCGTTGGGAGAATTCTCTGAGAGTAGGAGAATGAATGGGATACCTTTCACCCCACCCCAGGGGTCCTATATATAGTAAAGGCCAAGACCTTTTTTCCTAATAGGAAAAGGGAGACCTTTTCCTAATAGGAAAAAGTCCCTAATTTTAATAAATAATTAATTAATTCCATAATTAATTAATTTCCCAATTAAATATCATATATTTAATCTTAGGGATTTTATTAAAATTAAAATTAATATGAATCCAATTCATATTAAATTTATTTGAACTCTTTCAAATATTTTCTTTCCTAATAGGAAAAGGTCTCTAATTTTAATAAATAATTAATTAATTCCATAATTAATTAATTTACCCAATTAAATATCATATATTTAATCTTAGGGATTTTATTAAAATTAAAATTAATATGAATCCAATTCATATTAAATTTATTTGAACTCTTTCAAATACTTTCTCTCAAGAATTATTTTTTTTTTAAATTTATTCAAAAATTATATTATAAAGTTTCATAAACTTTATATTATAATGCATCAATATACATTATACGATTCCCCAAATAAATTGAACACTTTCAATTTACAATTTATACTTAATTGCCTCAAGTCTCTTTACGAGCTACTAGTGGGACCTAATGGACCTACAGATCAGAAGCTCTAACGATACAAGACTAATTGGCCAAACTCATTGACCAAGTTTAGTCAACATTCGTTAACTGTGGGTCACTCCACTAAAGACCCACAGCTGCACTCTTCTCACTATAGAATATTTCTGTGTCCACGGATATCGACCAAGCAGTAAGTCAATCCTTCACGTGTGTTCGTAACACCAGCTGGGTCAAATTACCGTTTTACCCCTGGGTTACCTCTGGTTCCTTAAGTACCACTGATTCCTCTAATGAACAAGTTGTTTAGGGTCCAACCACTAAACAGGAGTTCCTCTCAGGCTAGGAGAGGACGACGCGCCTTTGTTCAAGCCCTAGAATCAGCCCTTAAGGGAACACACATCTACTTACCCCAATAGGGGAAGGAGTGAATTCCATCTTGTACTGTTATGTTCCCAGCCCCCATTCGGTCTTGCCCCTGAAATGGTAGGCTTATTGAGTCAGCGAACTAACCACTCTCACCCATACAAATCTAAGGACAGTCCCTCCTGAAAGGGGTTCATAACAGACTCAGGATTGAGATTGAGTTACCTAGGTCATCCTATTGAAATAGAAACCTAAACTAGTTAACGGCGTTACATCTAGTGGTTACTATTTCGCGGTCCGGTCTTATGCAAACTCATTGCATAGGATACCCCCACCCGCATGTCTCCTACATGGATGCTTTGGATCATTGCATCTGTATCGAATACAAGGTGGGCCGTATCACATAGTGTCACCAGGATAAGGTACCCAGCCTTATCCCTATACTATAGACCATTTAGGTTGTTACTTGGACACTGATCCCCGTATGTCCCCACATACTAGTCCAAGTTTCATTTAAACAACCTTGGATCTTAGTTTATTGGATTTAGGGTTTATTAATGCAAACTCGATTATTCAATAACCAAATTACTCAATTACTCAAATAACACTTTATTGAGATCGATTAATTTGTTTCATTTACTATCTACGAGTTTTAGGGCATAAAACCCAACAACTCCCACTTGAACTAAAACTCTAGTGGGCAATGTACATCAACAATCAAAATTGAATGAATAATCATTGAAGTAGGAATAGTAGTTTGTATTAATACTGTATAATACATGAAAAGTACAAATACAGATAAATACAATAAACTAGGGCATTCACAATACCCATTACACTTCTCCCACTTGCCCTAGATTATTCTATGTACATATCTCGCAGACCTACACCCTCTAGATGTCACTCGAACACTTTAGCCGTGAGAGCCTTCGTAAATGGATCAGCAATATTGTGCTCAGAGGCTACCTTCGTGACGATCACGTCCCCTCGTTGCACGATCTCTCTGATGAGATGATATTTGCGCTCTATGTGCTTGCCTCTTTTATGATTGCGAGGTTCTTTAGAATTTGCCACTGCACCACTATTATCACAGTAACGGGTGATTGGCAAGTTCATATTTGGAACAACTTCCAAATCCATCAAGAACTTCCGTAGCCATACAGCCTCCTTAGCTGCTTCACAAGCAGCGACATATTCGGCCTCCATGGTGGAGTCTGCAATGCATCCTTGCTTGATGCTACGCCAGACTACAGCTCCCCCATTGAGGGTAAATACTGACCCTGATGTGGATTTCCTAGAATCCTTATCAGTCTGAAAGTCAGAGTCTGTGTTTCCTGTAAGGATCAAATCCTTAGAGCCATACACAAGCTGATAGCCCCTCGTTCTCCAAAGATACTTGAGGATGTTTTTAACTGCAGTCCAATGGTCTAACCCTGGATTGGACTGGTACCTGCTGACTATCCGAACTGCATAGCAAATGTCAGGCCTAGTACACAACATGGCGTACATAAGATTGCCTACAGCTGAAGCATAAGGGATGTGTCTCATATCCTCAATTTCTTGAGGTGTCTTAGGACACTGTTCCTTAGACAAATGAACTCCATGCCTAAAGGATAGTAAACCCCTCTTGAAATTCTGCATCTTATATCTAGCCAACATCTTGTCTATATATGATGCTTGAGACAGGGCTAACGTTCTGTTCTTACGATTCCTGATAATTTGAATCCCTAGAACATACTGAGCTTCACCCAAATCTTTCATTTGGAACTCAGTCGATAGCCATTTTTTAATGTCAGCTAGATATTCTACATCATTTCCAATGAGAAGAATATCATCTACATACAACACTAGAAAAGCTACTGAACTGTTGATAATCCTTTTGTAAACACCAGGCTCATCAACGTTCTGGTCAAAGCCATAAGATTTGACAGCAGTGTCAAACTTTATATTCCAAGATCTGGAAGCTTGCTTTAACCCATAAATGGATCATCTAAGCTTGCAAACTTTTTGCTCTTGACCTTGAGCAACGAACCCCTCTGGTTGAGACATAAAGATGTTCTCATCAAGATTGCCATTCAGAAAGGCAGTCTTGACGTCCATTTGCCAAATCTCATAATCATAAAAGGTGGCAATGGACAAGAGAATTCTTATCGACTTTAACATGGCAACTGGGGAGAAGGTTTCTTCATAGTCCTCCCCCTCCTTTTGGGTATAACCCTTTGCCACAAGTCGAGCTTTGAAAGTCTTTACTTTCCCAGCTGCGTCTCGTTTTCTCTTGTAGATCCATTTGCACCCTATGGGTTTAACCCCTTCAGGTAGGTCTACAAGATCCCAGACTTGATTGAAGTACATAGACTCCATCTCTAGGTCCATAGCTTTGACCCACTGGTCATGGTCCACATCATTCATTGCCTGTCTAAAGGTCAATGGATCCTCAACCCCATCATCAGATATGACAGTTGGAGTTTCTGCTAAACCCAGATAGCGTTCAGGTTGAATAACAACCCTCCCACTACGTCGAGGCATTCTCAACTCTTGAGAAGGATGGGCTTGACCAGATGTACTGGGCTCATCAATAACTCTTGTTGAAGGTCCAGCCTCTGAACTAGGCTCATCAACAACTCTTGTTGAAGGTCCAGCCTCATCAACAACTCTTGTTGATTTATTTGTAGCTTTACCAGAAAGTTCACTTAACACAATTTTACTGCGTGGTATGTGTTCTTTAAAGTGGTCTTCTTCCAAGAAAGTAGCATTTGTCGATACAAACACTTTATTTTCTTTTGGATCAAAGAAGTATCCACCTCTTGTTTTTTTGGGTAGCCTACGAATAGGCATAATTTTGAACGTGAATCCAATTTCTTTGGGTTTGCTACTAACACATGTGCAGGGCAGCCCCAAATTCTGAAATGACGTAAACTAGCTTTACGCCCTTTCCAAAGCTCAAATGGTGTTTTAGAAACACTATTTGAGGGAACAACATTCAAAATATAAACTGCAGTCTCTACTGCATAACCCCAAAAAGAACTAGGCAACTGAGCATAGCTCATAATAGATCGAACCATGTCTAACAAGGTTCTGTTTCTCCTTTCAGATACACCATTCTGTTGAGGTGTACCTGGTGCTGAGAGTTGGGACGATATTCCATGTTCTATCAAATAGTTTTGGAATTTTAAGTCCAAATACTCTCCACCTCGATCAGATCGAAGTGTTTTAATGGTCTTACCTAACAAGTTCTCAACTTCAGTCCTGTACTCCTTGAACTTTTCAAAGGCTTCAGACTTATGACTCATTAGGTATAAATAACCATACCTTGAATAATCATCTATGAAAGAGATGAAATATTCATACCCTCCTCGAGCTCTTACATTCATTGGACCACAGAGATCCGTATGTACGAGTTCTAAGGGCTCCTTGGCACGATAACCTTTTCCAGTAAAAGGTCGTTTGGTCATCTTACCTTCGAGACATGACTCACATGGAGGTAAAGTACCATCTTCTAACTGGCTTAGAAGTCCGTTCTTAACCAATCTCCCAATCCTATTGAGATTTATGTGGCCAAGTCTCAAGTGCCAAAGATAGGTACTTTGAGAAACTTTTTGCCATTTTGGTTGAGTCTCAGCTGTTTTAAACATTTCATTGTTCAAAATAGCTCTAGACTCTATTGGTCTTAAGACATACAAATTGTTCTCCATTTTTGCAGAACATATATCAGCACCCCTTTTAGTAATGAAAGCTTCATTCACAGAAAAGGACACTGAATACCCTTGTTCTAGCAAACAACAAATAGAAATCAAATTTCTTTTTATTCTGGGAACTATATATACGTTATCTAATAACATATAGCGTTCCCTGGAGAAGAACACTTTAATATCTCCCACTGCTTTAGCTGAAATGAGCTCCCGAGTCCCAACTCTGAGAGTCATTTCCCCAGCATCCAACTGTTGCCAGGAGCTCATTCCCTCAAAGGAAGAGCATACGTGATGAGTGGCACCTGAATCTAGGATCCAGGCTGTGTCATCATTTTCCACTATACACGTTTCAATGATCAATAAATCAAATTTATTTTCATTGAGATGTGCTAAGCAGTCTATGTCATATTCATCATGAACAATTTCGGATAAATTAGACATATGGGCTTGAGGACCGTCCTCAGTTAAGACCAATTCCACGCATTTAGTGTTTAGGTTCATTTTCTTAATTGTATTAGAAATACCAGTTTTGTAGTTGGCGTTATTCGAGGCATATAAAGAACGTTTCATTGCTGAGAACAAACAAACTAACTTAATAAGTATTGTTACATTAACCCATTACACAAAATAATAATATTATTTTAATCCAATCAATTTAGCAAAAGTAATGATCAACCCATAGAATAAACATTCATTTTGCAACGATACTTCAGAGGTTTAGTGATAGCGAGCATAGCTAGCTATTTTTCTCTGATTAATTAAGCTAGTCTTTTACAATTATTTGCCCAAATTTATGCATTTTTATGTTTTATTTGTAGGAAGTATGTGTTTGAAGCTTAATTCAGCAATTGGAGTCAAATGGAGTCTTCAATCTAAAAAAAAAAAAAAAAAAAAAAAAAAAATCATAGCGTCGCGACGCTATAGGAAAATTTTCCAAAAATGCGGTATCGCGACAGCGTCGCGACGCTGTCCATAGCGTCTCGACGCTGTCGCCAGATTTTCTATAAATTCATCTTTTCATGCTACGGCCAAGGGGAGTCCAATTGGTTAGATTTTAGCCCTAATTTCGACTAGAGACCTTTGACGGGAGCTAAAGCAAGGCCAAGGAGCGGGAATCAAGCGAGAAGATGTGGAGATCGTGACGGGGACGTGTCGGTTTCAACGGATTCGAGTTTTCCTTTCTCTTTCCCTTACCTCTTGTAGTTTTTATGGCTTTTCTTTCAATTAGTGTTTATGGTTTAAAGACTATGAATTGCTAGTTGTTTGTCTTAGGGATTGATGTAATTATTTTAGTTTTTGGATTGATTTTAGGTATGAATGTGTTTTTATTTTATGCATGCAATTTTGTTTAATGCTTTCAATTACTTGATCACTAATTGAATGATTTAAGTGTTGAATCTAACTCGGGAGGGAGGATTTGGCCTAAGACTTACTTTGTTTAATTGCATGACTAGAGTAGAAATTCTAAGTTTGTGACGGGATTTGGAATATCTTTAGAAACGTAACAAGACCGAACCGAATAATGCCTTGCATGTTAATGAACTTAGATAGGGATATCAAGTTAATTTATATACATGAGAATCAATTATACTCGGGAGAGGTAATCGTGATAAAAGTTTCCTTGGCTTGTAGAATAATTGCACGGTTAATTCATTCCTATTAATCAATCCTCAATCTTAATCAATGAAATCAATTCCCTAAGAGTCTTTCCATTTGAGTCTCCACTTTTATTTTTATGCTTTTAGTCTTTACTTTTATCTTTATCATTGAGTTTTGCTCCCTAAATAAAATTGGACAAAAGTATTCACGATACTTAATTTGCTAGAAAACCAATCCAGAGGACGACACTCGTTTTACACGAAAACACTATATTATTACTTGACCCGTACACTTGCGGTTAGCAAATTGCGCATCAAGTTTTTGGCGCCGTTGCCGGGGATTGGTATATTTAGTTAAATTAATATTGTGGAAAAATTGTTCGGTCTTAATTTAGGGTGTATTTTTATTTTTTTAGGTAGATTGCATTTTTTTCCATATTTGTTGCATTCCTTTTTTAGTGTTTTCCTTATTTGTTTGATTTTTTTTCTTATTTGTTTTATTTCCTTTTTTGTTTTTGTTTTTGTTTTCCTTTTCTATTTAGTTTTCTTTGTTTTTTTTTCTTTCCTTTTTTGTTTGAGTCTTTGTCATTTGTTCTTGTTGGGTTATTATTTGATTGGAAGCCTAATTATCATTGTTGCTTTAATTGATTTGAATGGCTTTTTATTCAAGACCATACTCCAATTTTTCATCTTCAAGTTATACCCCTTTAAAAGAAAATTCTTCCTTGGAAAGCATAGTTCAAAATTATATTGAGGAGTCTAGAGCGAGGAGTTTAAAATTTGATGAAATTATAAAAGGACTTCAAATCCCAAAGGAAGTTAGTGAGGTGGGATCCACTTCCATAGGATGTCTAGTGAGTCATGTGGCCGATGATTCGTTGGCACCCATTCAGGAGCTTAGTTCTTTCGATCTTGCTAAGGATGAGCATTTAGGGGTGAGTTGCATAGACAGTGGAGAAGAATTGGAGAGTTGTAGCACCTTTCAAGAACATGTTTGTGAGGAAGAAAAAGAAAATGAGCTTGAAGTGTTAGAGGAAGTTCAGGAGGTAGAGTTTGAGGTTGAAAAGCCTTCGTCTGATTTATCTTCTCCATCCTTTGTAGATTTTGATTGTTCTTTTTTCTATTCTCACGAGTCAGTTTTAGAGTCAGAGTCTCTTTATTTTGATATTTCTCCTTTTATGCTTCTTTTATTCAAAAATACCAAAAATAATTCTGTTTCAGGGGCCCATGAGAAGCTAGTAAGTTTACTAGCGATCGTTGGTTATATTGATTCAAGGAAGAAGGGCCCAAAGAAATACGAGAATTTTTATGTGCCTTGACAGACTGTACGAGCACGTCGAGCTAAAGACAATAAACAAGCGCTTATGGGAGGCAACCCAAGTAAGTTTAGTTGTGTTATTCTTTTTGCTTTTGATTTATTGTTTGTTTTTTGTGTTGTAGGTCTGGATTCCAGTTTCTCCCTTGCTTGCAAGTTTCTATGAGAAGGTCATCATCATTCCAGGGCAGTATTGTTCACTCCTTTCAGTCTTCTATTGTTCTCATGCTTGTTTATGCCTTATTTTCTTTATACATTGAGGACAATGCATGTTTTAAGTTTGGGGGTGGATTAGCATGTTTGTGGAGCCCTTGAGCATCTGAGTTCGGGCTATAGTTTTGAGCTTTCTTTGAATTGAGCATATGGTTGTTTTCTGTATGCTATTTTTGCATGACTATGATGTCCTAGGATAGGCTTTCTTCTCAATTTTCAAGCTTTCGATGAGTTGTAAGCATGAGTGCCCAAAAAGGGAGACTTTTTAAACTTTTTCTAGGAGATGTCTTGCATGAGTAGAGTATTTGTCTTGGCTAGATTTGGATTTGAATGCTTAGGAGCGAATTATTAGGTTCATATGCTTGTTGTCACCTCGATAGGTGTATGGAAGAGCTAAAGAGTTAATTTTTTGCAAATTAGCATGTTTGATCTTGCTTAGGAGGAAAGAAAAGAATATATGCTTATCATGCTCATATAGAGAAAAATCATTCTGTTGTTACAATTTGAAAGAAAAAAGAAAAAGAAGAGAAAGTCATGACTTATGCGCGCAATGCAATGAGTAATAAAGATTTAGGCAAAAAGAGCTACCCCTGTTGTGATCAGTTAGGCCAACCAGAGAAAACTCAGGTTAAGGGTCCCTGCAATAGGTGTGTGAAAGCTAGTGCCACATATAAATGCATGTTGTAATTTACAATTATAAGCACCTAAGTGTGGAGGAAAACAAACTAATTTGTTCCATTGACTTGTTAGTGAATCCTTAGTGCCAGTGTAGAGGGAAGATGAGTTGAGAGTTTAGTAATCCAATCCCGAGCTAGTAGAGTCTGATCTCGTTAAGTTAGATCTCGCTTGTGCAAGTTAATTTTGGAAAACTTTTGATTTGTCTCCCTCATTGGTCCTTATGTGCATGTCTCTTGATTGCTTGACTATTGACTTTTGAGCCTTGAGGATTGAGTCATGTTTGTTGCATCCATTCTTCCACTGTATGCTTGATTTTTAGTTTGCTCGAGGACTAGCAAAAGCTTAAGTTTGGGGGTATTTGATAGCGAGCATAGCTAGCTATTTTTCTCTGATTAATTAAGCTAGTCTTTTACAATTATTTGCCCAATTTTATGCATTTTTATGTTTTATTTGTAGGAAGTATGTGTTTGAAGCTTAATTCAGCAATTGGAGTCAAATGGAGTCTTCAATCTAAAAAAAAAAAAAAAATCATAGCGTCGCGACGCTATAGGAAAATTTTCCAAAAATGCGGTATCGCGACAGCGTCGCGACGCTGTCGCCAGATTTTCTATAAATTCATCTTTTCATGCTACGGCCAAGGGGAGTCCAATTGGTTAGATTTTAGCCCTAATTTCGACTAGAGACCTTTGGCGGGAGCTAAAGCAAGGCCAAGGAGCGGGAATCAAGCGAGAAGATGTGGAGATCGTGACGGGGACGTGTCGGTTTCGACGGATTCGAGTTTTCCTTTCTCTTTCCCTTACCTCTTGTAGTTTTTATGGATTTTCTTTCAATTAGTGTTTATGGTTTAAAGACTATGAATTGCTAGTTGTTTGTCTTAGGGATTGATGTAATTGTTTTAGTTTTTGGATTGATTTTAGGTATGAATGTGTTTTTATTTTATGCATGCAATTTTGTTTAATGCTTTCAATTACTTGATCACTAATTGAATGATTTAAGTGTTGAATCTAACTCGGGAGGGAGGATTTGGCCTAAGACTTACTTTGTTTAATTGCATGACTAGAGTAGAAATTCTAAGTTTGTGACGGGATTTGGAATATCTTTAGAAGCGTAACAAGGACCGAACCGAATAATGCCTTGCATGTTAATGAACTTAGATAGGGATATCAAGTTAATTTATATGCATGAGAATCAATTATACTCGGGAGAGGTAATCGTGATAAAAGTTTCCTTGGCTTGTAGAATAATTGCACGGTCAATTCATTCCTATTAATCAATCCTCAATCTTAATCAATGAAATCAATTCCCTAAGAGTCTTTCCATTTGAGTCTCCACTTTTATTTTTATGCTTTTAGTCTTTACTTTTATCTTTATCATTGAGTTTTGCTCCCTAAATAAAATTGGACAAAAGTATTCACGATACTTAATTTGCTAGAAAACCAATCCAGAGGACGACACTCGTTTTACACGAAAACACTATATTATTACTTGACCCGTACACTTGCGGTTAGCAAATTGCGCATCATTTAGAACAACAGCTACCGTAGGGTAGTCAGCTACTCCTCCTCTGAATTGAGACAATCTCAGCTAATCCATATTCCCGGAATAACTCATATTCCAATAGTTCTTAGCTACCGTTTTTTCGATCAGGAAATTATTAACACCTTAAAATTTCCCGTAAGTGTGACCCTCCATTTTTCAGATTTCAGAGGTCGGCCCTAACAATGCTACCGTAGGGAAAGTCAAAGTTGGAAATGGACCTAAGAAACCCTATCCATTTCTGGAGTTTGCGTTGTTCCGACTCCCATGATCAAGCCCTCCGTAGGGTGATCGCTCCCAGGGCGACTCGTAGGCAGATCATTGGGATCTCACGGTGCAACCTAATGGAGGAGACCGTAGGATACGTTGACACGTTCCTGCTCCCACTTACTATAAAATACTCCCTCATTCACCTTGATATTGATTCATGCAAACACCATCCGTAGGGGGTCACTCCCAGGGTGACTCGAGGCCAAGCATGAACCTCACGTTGTGAACTTTTGAGGACGTGAGAGCAAAACTTGATTTATGAAAATCTTGTTTTGATATATTTCCTCCCACTAAGTATTTTTATAATTATAGGGTTTATTACTTAGGTAAATTCCGGCTAAGTGAATCTATCTAAGTCTATGCCTGTATATAACTTTTATATATATAGGTCTTTTCTCTAATGTCTAGGTGGATTAAACACTTTTAATTACCTAGAGACATTGCATGCTAATATAACTATGGTTAATTCAACTCAAGTTCCGACTCATTTCCCAGGTAGCAGGTGTTCCGTAAACCGTCATCTTAAGTACCTCCAGCCTTAGACAGAACTTTACCGGTAGAGTTCCCTTATAACCAATAGTTATGATAAATCTTTACTCTAAAGATCTAGGTGAATTAAACTCTTTTAATTGACCTAGTGATATTGCATGCTAACATAACTATGTTTAATTCAACTCAAGTTCCGAGTCAGTTCCCAGGTAGCAGGTGTTCCGTAAACCGTCATCTTAAGTACCTCCAGCCTTAGACAGAACTTCATCGGGAGAGTTCCCTTATAACCATAGTAAAGTAAACTCTTTACTCTAAAGATCTAGGTGAATTAAACTCTTTTAATAAACCTAGTGATATTGCATGCTAACATTTAACTATGATTAATTCAACTCTGGTATTCTGGGTTAGTTCCCAGGTAGGAGGTGTTCCGTAAATCGTCATCTTAAGTACCTCCAGCCTTAGACAGAACTTCATCGGGAGAGTTCCCTTATAACCATAGTAAAGTAAACTCTTTACTCTAAAGATCTAGGTGAATTAAACTCTTTTAATAAACCTAGTGATATTGCATGCTAACATTTAACTATGATTAATTCAACTCCGGTATTCCGGGTTAGTTCCCAGGTAGGAGGTGTTCCGTAAACCGTCATCTTAAGTACCCCCAGCCTTAGACAGAACTTAACCGGTGGAGTTCCCTTATAATCATAGTAATGTTTTTCCTACTTAGTCAATTAAAACTATTTTTAATTCTAAGTAAGAAAATAATTCTAATCCTATTAGAATTATAATGAGCTTAGGTCTAATTAATTTTAAATATTTTAAAATTAATTCATTTTAACCTAAGGTCCTATGTTTGCATGCAACTCTTTGTTATAGGTTGACGGTTTCTAATCAATTTTATAACTTATTATAAAATTTTAATGATTAGCCCTATAACATGCTTCTATGGTGTTGGAAAAATAACAATCATATTCTAATTATTCAACACCATATTATTATGACGCCGATAATGATAATATAACGATTATATTAATCTAAAGTGGTGTCATGCTTCATGCAATTTCAATTTCATTTAATTAATATCGATTATATTAATTAAACATCCATGAAATTAAATTACATGAAATTTGACATTAATATAATATAACTCTTATATTAATCTAATTAATGTCATGCTCAATGCTATTCCATTTTCATTTAATTAATATAACATTTTATATTAAATCATACATGAAAACAAGCATTGATTTATATTTATTATTTTCATTCATAATATAACTAATTATATTAATTCTCATGAAAATAATGCTAAGCATGCATGCTACATTAATAAAATATAACAATTATATTTATCTAATTAATGTCATGCATCATGCTTTTCCAATTTCATATATTTAATATAACAATTATACTAAATAACTCATGAAATATAAATTCATGCATAATTATCATATATTATAACATTTATAACATAAATATGCATGAAACATGCTTAACCTATGGTGGGAATTTAAGCTATATGACATCCATAAAGCAAATAAATAGCAATTGAACCGGTTAATTTTGGCCCCTAGGATAAAATAAAGCATAAATTACAATAATTATAGCTAAATTCTATCCTAAAAATCCTTCTGCAGCTCCAAATACTGGTCTAGACCGCCTGAACCGACCCGAACCACTTCGAACCAGCTACAAAAACCACGAACCGAGCCAAATTCTAGCTGAACCGGAACAAATCGGTCCCAGCCCAGCCAGACCGCGTGAACTGGACCGCCCAACAGCCTTGAACTGTCCTGTTGCGAATTTCTAGCACGTGCTGCAATCGTGACAGCGTCGTGATTTCTCCGATTTTTATCTCATAAAAACCTATTCTAGACCCGGACTTACATAGAACTCGATTTTACATAAAATACCCGAAACACCGGGCCCTTACATGATCAAATCACATAAAAACAGTAAAATCTATGGCCATAAAATTAAACAGTTCAATGCAAACCATACATACATTATGCATTAATCAATCCCACCAATAGCCAATGCAAATTTTAGAGAAACAAAATTAGATCTACGATCGGCTCTGATACCAATTGAAGGATTGGAATTCCATAATTCCGTAAAGCGGAAGAGTGATTGGGACCGATTCGTAATTAATTTTGTTTAATCTAAAATACCAATACATTGGCAATAATATTAGAACTATTCTAAATATATATTAAGGCTAAGCATACAAAAATATTAGATCTAAATCTAATTTATAAAGTAACAAATTACTTACTCTCGTTGACGACTCAGATTAAATTCACCAACTGCTTGTGAATTAATCACGAACTAGTGCGAACACCACCAGTATGGCTACACCGGTATGACTCTGAGACTTCTAGAGGCAGGAGACTTGTGGGAGCCTTTGGGAGAATTCTCTGAGAGTAGGAGAATGAATGGGATACCTTTCACCCCACCCCAGGAGTCCTATATATAGTAAAGGCCAAGACCTTTTTCCTATTAGGAAAACAAAAATTTATTTTCTTTTATTTTTAAATGTCCCATATTTATTAATCCATATTTTAGAGACAAAATATGAACCAACAAGTATGAGTGGCACAAAGGCCATTAAAAAAAATATTGAAAATTTATTTTGGTTTCCCAAAATAACTTTCCTCACCTCAAGAATATTAGAAAATCAAATTTTTAACTTTCTAATTTCCATCCTCGGATATTGTGAGAAATTTCATGTATTTAAGGAATTTAATCAAATAAATTCCAAAAAGAGAACACTACTCAATCTCGTTTTTAGAAAAACATAATAAATTAAAGAAAATCAATTTTTGGAAATTTATGAAAAAACACCCTCCAGTTTTGAAAATTCACAATTAATGAGAAATTTCATGTATTTATGGAATTGGAAGGTCCATAAAGAGAACACTACTTTTTCTCAAAATGACTTTATTTGGATGAGACTTTTCATGTGTTTAAAGAATTTATTACAACAAATTCTAAAAGAGAGAACACTACTCAATCTCAAAATGGGTTTATGAAATTCCATTTTAGTAAATTTATGAAAAATGCCCCAAATTTGAAAATTCACAATTAATGAGAAATTTCATGTATTTATGGAATTGGAAGGTCCATAAAGAGAACACTACTTTTTCTCAAAAATTGCCGAGAATTTTCATGCATTTAAAGAATTTATTCAAACAAATTCTAAAAATGAAACACTACTCAATCTCAAAAAATCATAAAAGTTCAGTTTCAAGTTTTCACATTGGAAAAAGACCATTGGTTATTTTAAATCTTAAAAATTCTAAAGTAGGGACACCTGAAATTAAATTAGATCAAATGCTATAAAACTAAACACAAAATTTAGGAAAAAACAATAATAATAAAAAAAAAATAAGAAATTAAAAATAACACTAGTTATTCATACTATTAGGAACATGAAGGTTATACAGAACAATAATGAGTGCCAAATTTCTTTAATTAAAAATAAATTCTTTCATAGCAGCCAATTAAATAAAACAATTTGTTATGCAACTAATGCCAAAATTAGATATATCCCTTCAATTTTCAAATGATAATAAGAATATTCACACTGCAGTATTTTACAGAACTAAAAAAAAAAATGCAAATCCAATCATAACTAAACAATACCCTTTTAAACATACTGTCATACCATTTTTTAAGAACACAATCTTAATAATCAAACTAAATATACATCCTGTATGCAATCAAATCTAATAAATATTAAAAACAACTAAAAACAGAATAAATAAAATTATGGTTAGATCCTTTTAAAGCCT